>OX371207.1:5575000-15575000 GCA_947310845.1 Yponomeuta plumbellus | reverse complement strand
AGCAAAGTGATTAATATTTACCTATTACATATGAAAGTAAAATTATAAAATTCCTATTTTTTTGTTATTCAAGTCGACCTGGCCATTATCTGAGATTAAGTATGAATAGTTAAAAAACACATGGAGAATTTTAGGCTTTTATCTATTAAAAGTAGTCTAACAGTTCTGAAGAAACATTTTCAAATTTTTGGTAATATCAATTACTCGCTATATAAATCAAAATGAAACACTACAAATTTGTTGCTCAATACTTTGCAGACCCAGATCTATACACTAATATAAATACACAGACCACCCGTCCACTTACGCACTCATTTATATGTTAATGTCAATTGCTTCCGAATGTTCTGGGTAGATTCATACGAAGATAGCTTCTGGGGAAGATATCATTTTCACTGCCTTATTACTTTCCAATTTGTTTGGAACATCGGTTATTGCCATCTTTTATTACGACTAGGGAGAGCCACTAACTTCGATTCTTATATATTCTGCCTCTCTGTATTAGTTAGCAGTAGGAATAATAATATTAAAAACACTTATATAAGCCCGAATAATATAGATTGAAGTACCTTTTCGCCTTAAGTCGATGCCAGAGTCGAAAAATCTTGACTTACTCCTTGAAGATAGATCCATATTTGCTGTTTGAATTTTCACAGAATCTTCACTAAAATCCTTTTAGTTCGAATTGTCTTTCACTACACTTAGAACTAACTAAACTAAAGCTAAGAATAAATAAATTGAAACAGTTTCGGTGCAAAAATTCTAAGTCGAAAAAACCACTGGGCAATTCGACTAGCCACTGAGGAGGCAATATAGCATGTGATCATCTTCGCAGACGATCACAGACTGGCTACCTCGATCAAAAATTCGTCTCGAAATGTTCTGAAAAAAGACCCCCACAAGAGACCCAGGTAAAAAACCCCGTATAAAACCGCTTCCCAGTGACCCCGATCGTTCCACCATCCCTTTGTTACCTAGCATTTATTTATAATAGTACATTTTTTTTCACACACGCCACCCCTAATAATATCTGAGCGAAAATATGCGTAATCGCGGACCGACAAAGTCTGTAGAGAAAAAAATATCCAACTGTCCCCGCTATCCCCGATTTGAATGGCAAAAAGTGCATGTCACTGCGAAAATGGTATTAGTTTGAATGGATATGATTTTGCACAGATCTAGTGAATGGACGGATGACTTATAATTGTGCCACGTTATATTTAGCATGAGTTATTGGTTTGACGTGGTTTTTGTTTGCGGATGGAGCTAGGGTAGGTATAACTGTTTAGCTAAATCCCTTGTAATAAAGTGTCGGCGATTTATAGTCTAATGAATTTGAATCAAGCAAACTCTACAAAAAAGGGTTTGTGAAAATTATGATATTTTTGATCATCGCAAACTAAACGTAGATTAGTTTTTTTTATTTAGTCATTGTATCTCCCATTGTAGGGCACAGGCGATATCTCTGAGAGAGAACATGGACTTACTCGTAATTACGAGTGCTAATGTACAGTCGGGGTCTGAAAATGTTAACCACCTTAAGGTTCATAATTGTACAGACAATTATACGACACAAGGTTGATATTTGTATTGATTTGATTCTAGTCTTTATTCTGAGATTTGATTAGATAGAGCATAAAGCTCAGAATAAAGAGTAGGTACCAACCTGTCAAAGTTTAGAGCAAACCTTCTTCGCTCCCTCAAGGAGGTTTTATTTTGTAAAAATAGTATTCAATATATGTGAGTGGTTGACCAAAAAGGGACCTCAAGGGAAAATAATTGAGTTCTAGAAAATGGCGTTTGAAGTTTCGTGTATAGACAGGTTTCGACTCGGCTCGGCTCACAAAAAAAATCATAAAAACATAACTACGGCATCTAAAAATATTCTGGTTAGACCAAAAGAAAGCTAAAATACCAGAGATTAAAAAAATCAAATAAAAAAATATCAGTTTCCTATCCCTCCAGGTCCCTTTTTGGTCAACCACTCACATATTTTGAAACTTTCTATTTTCACAGAGTTTTGATCTGTGTCATTTTAATAAATGCAAACATTTTAAAATAAGAAATGAATTTAGATACTAGTTAGAATCGAGGCTTCGGAACTTTGAAAGGTAATAAGTACCTACATTGTTAAAGCGTTATAGACTATAATGCACATCTTACGACAAAGAATCAAGTTTGAAAACTGGTAAACATTTTTAGACCCCGACCGTATGTTAGCATTCCCCACGATGTTTTCCTTCATTTTAGCGATTTTTATTTTACTTACGTAATGTAAGTAAAATAAAAGACAAAGTCATTAATACATGCCAAAATTCAAACTCACGGAATCCCGAATGTAGCCGGCATTTTAGCGCTTCAACACCATAGCACTCAATAATAATCTAAATATACTATGAAGTTACAATTGCGAGATTTAATCAGCATATCAAAAGAACATAGCCACCAAAACGGACCTCAGAATAAACACCCGATTTATTCGAAATCAAATTGCGCTCGAGATTTAGCGGCAAACTTTTGTTCCAATAACAAAATTATGACAGCCAAATTGCGTGGCAAAATTCTGCCGAAATGACCCTTCGGAAGAAATGTTTGCTATTTTGCCGTAAATAAACATGCAAGATTGACATCCAGCGTACATCTGGCACTAAATAAAGAGACATGGAAGGCCCAATGGTACATTATACGAATGAAATTAGTCTGAAAATATAGAGTGATGGAATAATGTTCATGAATACTATGCTGTCATAGGAACATAGTCTTTTCTTATTCAGATTATGCTAAGGAAAGATAGTATCGAAAATCTCCCCTCGGATTAATTTCATACTTTGGCTGGACAAAAGCTGGATCCTTGATTCTTCTTCAGGACCTAGTTTCTGTAAATACATTGTAGTACAATGACAACTGCATGAACATGACGATTTAGCTTCATTGCCGCTTCAAGTCAATGCGAGCACGTATATCAATAATGGGCTAGTTGCCCTAAAAAATGTAATTAGTCCCTCTTTTAGATTATTCAAAAATATGGGGCACGTATTTTTTTATTTGTAAATTAGACCAAAAATGACAAAGAAATAGCCCATTAAAGTTACGTGTGACGTCACGCCGTGCTGAATTTTTTAGCACGGAGTGACGTCACACGTAACTTTAATGGGCTATCTTTGTAATTTTTTGTTTAATCGAAAAAAGAAAAAATACGTGTCCAATATTTTTTTATAATCTAAAATACGGACTAAATAGAATTTAATTATTTTGACCCTGGAAACTACCCTATTCTCGGCGTCAATGGTATGAAAAAACACGTCACGTGGCCCGACTGTGCATCTGTCATCGCACTATAATGCACTAGCAGAATCGAGGCCCTGCATTTACATATACCCCGATTTTAGATCGCTGAAGTGACTACGTATAGTCTCTTAGCTTTTAGAATATACCTCGGGCTCTAGAGTAGGCTTCGGTTTTTGCCGAAAGCACACGAGTGTAATACTACTTCCTGCTCTGTATAAAACTTTTCTGTACTATTTTGAAAAGTTATGTAAAGTTCTAAATAACAATACAAAATAAACCATACCTTATTGCAATATAATCGATAGTAGCCGAGGTATATTCTAACAGCTAACAGACTGTAGGTCGCTGAAGTGACTGCGTAGTTAACCTTCGTAATTAAACCTCCTCTTTGAGTAAATAGAGTATCAACCTTAATTTATCTAACATGCTAACTGTGCCATTTTTTGCGATCTCATTCCTGGGACCTTCTGTATTTCGTCAGAACTTCTGTTGACATTGCGTGTACATCTGTGACCTGACGCAAATAATAGGGGCTATGGATAAACAATATAATTCGATTTGGTTTGCGGACCTCGGCGGCAAATTGTGTAATCAAAAGCCCCTGGAGCTTTATCCAGACTTACGGAATGTTTTGACCAGGGTTCCAAATGGTCGGCAAATGAATTTATTTTTATATTAAAAGTAGTTATTAGGTAGTTTTCACATGAAAAATTCATAAACTTATATTGCAAGAATCTGATCGAACATTACTGTGCAAAACAAAAGAAATTTGCGGATGGCCCGGAAAGCATACAAAAAACATACAAAGAAAAAGAAAATAAACCAAAATATCCATTTTCCGTCAGAAAATGAGTGACTGGCCAGCAAAACCTCAGACAACCAATAAATTATTAACCAGGCAAGGATCAAAATTAAAAGAAAAAATCTTATTCGAATTTCGAACACTCCCAACCGCGACTGGAGGAAAAAATGTACACATGGACGTAAAAACAAAAAAAGTGATCCTATTACAAATATAAGGCCGTTATTCTACTCTGCATACTAGACGAGTGGTTTCCGAATTTTCTTAGAAAACCGTACGTGACCAGGGGTGTCCATTAGATTTGATACGAGAATTCGGACTTTGTGCATTTGCTGTTACCTGTTCGTCCGAGATCGTGTGAAAACTGAACAGGTGGCTGCGGTCTGTCTTCCGTTAGGGCTGTTCCGCTTAAGCCCATAGGTTTTAGAAGATGAAATAAAATAAAAAGAGATGAATCAAGTTCTTAGTGAGGTAGCTGTAGTATGTTTTTTGCTCTACCAACCGTCAATTGGTCATACTTTTTTTTTCAAATAAACTGAGCACTTGAAAATTATAAAATAAAAATGACACAAATTATATCACCATTAATAAGTCCACTTAAGTAAATTAAAAATATATGTCTCAAGAGTATATGTCTGAGTGGTGATTTGCAACGCAAAAATCTAAAAACTTTTCCTGTTTCCTTTGTATTTTTTTTTATTAATTCACTTCCCAGAAGCAAAAGTTTGAAACTCTCGTTAAGTGTTTCAAACAATTTGATCCTGCAAGGTTAGAAGATTGCTCAAAAAATAAAAAAAATATTATGATTGAGATTTACTTACCTATTGGAAATCAAGATTAAAAGAAAAGGTTTTTTTCTAATTAAAACATATCAAAAGGGGATGTAAAAAATTATGGATCTAAGTGGAAGGACCCACAGGCCGACCCAGTAATTATAGAATTGGGTGGACAATGGTAACACTCTGAACCGCGGAATTCGCGGTTTTTTTCGGTATTGTTGTGTTTACGTGAGACATGCAGTATGTGGGACGGACGATGAGACGTTTTGCGGTTTCGTTGTATAGGTCGTTTTGTCGAGGATTCGTCTCTGAGAAATATTTTTTTAGGGTAGTTGATTTTGTTCTTACATTACAAGACGTATTAAAATAAGGCAAAAATCTAAGTAAGAACAGTTTCTTCAACATAAGCAAAAGTTCACAATACAACATTTTGTTCCATAAGCAATCTAAAAACTTAACGCCAAAAATTAAATAAAAAATTTCACACGTTTTGTTATTGCTAGTAACTTGTCGATACTAAAGAAACCGTTTTCAAATTTTAGATAATTCTAAGAATACATCATCAGCATTATCAACCCATTATGCCCCACCTCTTGTCTCTTATGTCTCTTCCCTGGGGTTAAGAATACGTTGGAGTACAATGTCAGATTCACGGTTGTGTCACGTTTTTACCAATGATGCCAATAATGTTTGGTAAGTGTGCGCGTAAATTATATCAACGCATTCCTACAATGACGTAGCGTGGGCATGCCCCCCATCAGATAGTCTGACGACCTGTCCTTATATTACGTAAATAATAAAATAATAATAATAATAATAAACTCACGCCCGTTATCCCCGAAGGGGTAGGCAGAGGCACCAGTCTCTAGAACTGGACCCACGTTTTGCCGAGTTTATTAGGTCCCAAACGTGACAAGTGGCAAGCCTGTCGCCGTTATCCGGGCACAATTTATCAGCGAATGGTGTTGCTGTACAAACAAATGTACGTAACTAAAAGTCATTGGTACATGCGTGGTTCGAACCCAGACCCTCATGATCGAGAAGCAAGAGTCAACCCCACTACGCCACCACCGCTTTTATTACGTAACTTTCCACTATATCGGGTGAAACATTTAGACAACTTGAAAGAGTCAAAATAAATATGTATATGACATTTCGGAATAGGAGTATGAGATACCTACTGGGAAAAAAAGTCCCAGAATGTAACAAACAGTATGACATAAGGTGCTGCGACATACCGTGAACAAAAGGGCTTACTCAGACAACTCCATACAGTGGAGTCTTACGTAATTGCACCCCTGATTGCGGTGGCAGGGAGTCGCTGGATGCGGGTGGCGCAAGACCGGGGCCTCGACACATACACGGTCGGGTCACGTGACGATTTTTTTCATACCATTGATGCCTAGAAGGTTTGATATGTGTGCGCGCATAGACTTGAAGCGGCAATGAAACTAAATCGCCATGAACATACAGGTGTCATTGTACTACAATGTATTCACAGAATCTGCGTCTGGGTAACTTGCAAAACTATAAGAGGGGCCTATGTCCTGCAGTGGACGTCGAATGGCTGTCGGTGGTGATGATTCATACAATTTTCATTGCACTGTAGGTATAGTCAGTTTTTTTAATTAGATGCAAAAAAAAAGGTATAGGTTAACTCAGCAGATTTTTTTTACCGTGAATAGAAGACTCATGTGACCAAAATCCTTATCACATCAAAGACATTAAAATTGAATTACTCGTAAGAGCAAAGTCTAAAAAAAACACCTGCGTAGCATACACGATTTAACTTGGAAGTAAAATGGGGTTATTTGGTTTTTACGAACTAGCAACATTCAGACATTGACAGCCTAAGAATTGTATGGAGATGTCAACGTGACAATATTTTTTTTGCATTGAATGAAAAAACAGACTGTAGTGCTTTAACAGGATCTATAATAGGCCCTTTTAATGAGTGTACTCGAGGCTTTCGTTGTGACTTAATATGAACTTTGTTTATTCTTACTTTAGGCAATCGTTCAGATATTAAAGTTAAAAGATTCGTTAGCGACAAAAGATTTAACTTTCGGCCAAAACAATACATTTGTTTCTTACTCTTTATTGCACAAAATACAAAATTAAAAACTTAAAAAACAAAATCGTGTATAACGTTGCCTTTGTGGAAATATTAAAGAAAAAGACAGTTCTTTAACTTCACTGCAATCACGTTTTTTCTTTATTATCGAACCCGCATGAAAAATCATGCAGCTCGTATAGCATGTGTAGTAAAACCTTAAATTGCATACAGTGGTCATTAATATGTCATTACGGACAGTCAACTCACGTCCTCATTCCTTTCATAAGTCTAGGTACTACAGATTGACGATATTATTTATAACAAACATGATTCCTCTAAATATACATGCATACATATGCTCACGCCTGTATCCCAGAGGGGTATGCAGAGACCAGGGACTGCCACTTGCCATGATCTTGTCAGATCACTTTTATCTTTCTGAAATACTCCTCAAATGCAGTTTTGCCATGGCAAAGTAAACATGACTACGGTCGAGGAGAGTTTTCTGAAATAATGTCTTTATAATTTATAAGACTGTACGATGAAATCATGTCGTTATCATTTATACAGACTACTATGATGGTTGATCAGATACATAGTATAGTCGACACGTCAACTTTTAAATTTTAGCTTCAGTTACTAGAATAAGAGGGCTAGAACAAAACACAAGGGGATTGGTTCATCATCAACCCATTATGTCCCCACCGAGGGGCACGGGTCTCTTCCCTGAGGAAGGTATAGGCCATACTCCACCACGGGGGCCAAGTCCGGATTGGTGAAGGCTTGTAAGACTATAGTGGCTGGTTCAACGGATTGCGGATGCGACGGATTGGTTGACGAGGAATAATCTCTATCGAGAAACATTTTTCGCCAGCCTTCTTGATGTAAGAGTTTCTCTGTTCTACTAAAATATATCACTGCAATAGCAAAAGTAATCTACAAAGACGATTTCGATTACAATATCATACAAACCAAACGGCGCTGCCAAGCGGACAGCAAACATTGCCTTCCTTCGCTCAATCTCCGGCAACAGTGCAACTTTCTCACAGGCAAACACAGCATGTGTATTTGTGGTCAAGTCACCTATTGTGGCCCACTGTGGGCTCATTGTGTGCCCTTGATGGATGCACCTCAAAGGGTTTGCCACCTTTCGAGAAAGGATGAAAAAACCCGATGACAGACCGTGGGACTGCGTGGACTGCAAATATGTGGCACGCTTTTTTTGCACCGAGTTCCAGTATTGATTTAAAAAAAGTATTGATTTAAGTGATGGTAGCCTAGTGGATATAACAATGGACTTGGCGAGTGACACAGGTTCGATTCCTAGTGCGGCTATGTAGACATGAGTTTGTTTCTTAGGTTAGATACATCTAAGTTTCTAATAAATCTGAAAAATCTGATGATTTAAGACCATACATTTTTGTTTATGAACTGGTTGAATTTTCATATTTTTTTTTAGATTTGTATCGATTTTCTTCCCCGACGTAGTGAGCAGCTAAGTAACAGTAAAGAAAGACGAACGAATCCATAAATTTGAAGAAATGACTTGACGGCGCTCCTTGACCCGCGTAGTGCGCGGGTACGACTTAACTCGACTTTATTCAACACGCTCGAGAATAATTGACCCATTTGACTACCGTTAGTAACCATTACAATATAATTTAATTAATAATTATGCCAATTCTGCAGATAAGGTTCAAAAAAGCAATCAAATATTGATATTTTAAAACATTTCAACTAACTGCATACAGCACGAGGGATTGCTCGCATGAAATAAAATGTGCCACTAATGTCTGTTTGACTAACATTTTTATACAGATAAGCATTTTATACAATTGATGTCAAGTTGTTATCAGAATGGTGGCAAATAGCAGTGCCTGGTAGGTGTTTGCCCCTCTGGGATACAGGTGGGAGCTTATGTATATGTGTTGCGTACACATATACATAAACATTATGTATTGAGTATAACTAATTGAAAAAATGGGAAGGCATAAAAAGATAATTTTTCCAAAGCAACATACCTTTAAAAATACGCAAAATACTTTTAAAAGACGAAGGCAGAAGCAATTTAAATAATATTTGGTTGTGTATTTCGTTTCACCACAGACTTTTTAAACTGCCTCTGAGGAGCGGCTTAATCGTCTTTTTATTAATGAAACCGTATTCTCTTCATTTTTGACTATCTCTCCACGCTTACAATCATAAGTTAAGTCTCCTCCAGTAACGAGTTTTTTTTAGCGTGAAACGCAAATTAACGGTGAGTTGAGTTGGGATGGAGCCACTCCGCGTGGCCAGGCCAGTATCCGTGGTCGATCGCCGCCCAGATAGCGGGTGACCGTGTGCAAGCCATTGTACTGGTGGGACCACAGACTACGGACCACGGGCCACGGGAACCGAGATAGTGCTTGGTGGGAGTAACGGCGAAGTTACTATTTTACTCGGGTCAGTTTGCGAGAAAGTGAATGAGAATTTGATTAGAACATACATGAGAGAAATTCACACATAGCTTAGTGTGATTTTGTATTATGGAATCAAGAAAAAAAAATTGAATTAATAATAATATTTTTTGATATGGGTCACGCAGTTCTACGAGGTACCTACTCAATTAAGCCTTCACTATAAATACACAAAGTTTGACAATTTTCTAATAGACTCAGGATTTTTTATTTCTATATTTTGTATCTACCGGACTATCACTATAAAACGGAATAAACTGAAAAAACAAACGGATCCCTTGAGATTCGTTTATATTGTCCCTATAAATTTTGTTCAGAATATTGTATCTTGACATAGTCCTTAAAGATAAGACTAACAAATGGACAGAGTAGTCAAACTAAACAATTTGGTTCTGTTGGCATAATTAGAAAGAAATAACAGTCTTAGATCTTTCCATCCTAACCAACGAACTGTATCTTATCTACTGCCATAATTAATTAAATCAATTACATTTAGAAACCTTGAAACGCTTCAATCAGAACAACTAAAACAACGCTAAAAAACGACCGCACCTTTTAATACTTATCTGCAACTATCTTCTATAATTAAATAAGTTGTAAGTGTGCCGCCTCTGTTCACCGCTCTACTCTACGGTGGGAACCTAGATTGTTTAAGCAAGTATTAAGTATGACAGAAGAACGGCATTAGTTATCGCTGCAGTCCAATATAACACCGTTACTGGAGAACCATTTCTATCTCGCTCGCACTACAATATAATGATGCAAACTGTGTTATGCCTCTCTAGACTAATAATTAGTCAGTCAATTTCTTAAATTGACCATCCTGCATGAGTTACGTTACGTACGATTTATGGATTATACTTGGATTTTGTTATACTTAAACCATAAAATAAAATAAATAAATAAAATAAATGAGAATGAAATCCCCGGCTGGGGAGAAAAAAAAAACTCCAGGTTTTGGATGTTTACATGTTTGTGACGTCGCTGTTTCAATTAAGTTATGACGGAATAAGCAAACGAAAATATTTGCTTTTGTATTGAAACTACCAGAAATCAGAAACTTATTTCAACGTTAAGAATTTACGTTCTGCTTGTTGAATGTCAATATACTTATGATGCTAATGTTAGCCGCTGCCAAGGGGCCGAGTGTAACGGAGAAAAAGGCAGCAAAAAAAAACTCCACTCTGACCATCTTTTCTCAAATGAATCTAAGTCTAATACAATATTTGGTACAAATATCCATCTACTTAAGAAGGTCAAAATTAAAGATCCATGAGTGCAATCAATACTCGCAATGTCAAACATCGATTGGTTTTCTTAAACAAGTATGAAAACACCAATGCTGCGGCCAGACACACGGGCAGCACTCGTTCACGAGCATAACGCAGGGGTCAGCCATCGCCAGTCTCAACCACACTAGAGGGAAATAGGCGATCCGGCCACCTATTATGTGAACACTAGATCTCGGTCTTATTTATAAGAACTCTTTTCTTTACAAAGCTTATAAAACGTGATGAAGATTTTACGAGGAAAATATGGAGACCACATAAATAGATTTTTAGAGGAATTGTGATTATAAATAAGGCCGTATAGCTTCCGCTGTACCTCTGTACTATTTATGTTGTACTTAAACTGTGCGCGACTTAATTCTCGCCACAGATAATTGGTTTCATCAGCGTACTGTACACGATACTATCACCAAACGACTCTTAACCCGCCGCGCCTCCCGCGGCACTAGAAAACCATGACCTCGGAGGGGAAGTGGGGATCTCCACAGAGGTCTTGTAAAATGGACGCGGTAGTCTTACGTTGACGGAGACAATGGGAATAAGATCAATGAATGCTAAAGGTGGCCGGTTTTTTGCGCGGTTAGAAACCGCACGCGAGCCGTCGGGGAAACGACTCTATGAACTTTCTGGTGAGGGCACTTGGATTTTTATCCACAAAGGGGTTTTCTAAATCACTGATTACTTTTTCAAAAATTTAATAATGGTTAGTATAATATTAAATTTTGGGTCAGTTCAAAATATTATATCAGATATAATAATTACTGTTAACATTGTTGAAGCGTCTGGAAACATTGGAAGAGGCTAGCGAAGGACCAGATAAGTTGAAGCGAAAGAAAAAAAGCCGGTACCCAGCAGTGGACTCCGTTTACGGGTTTATTAGATGGATAGATTAAATTATGATTATTTACTGTTGTGCAATAAAGAGTGATCTATCTATCCACATTAAAGTGTAAGTTTTTAATATAAGCTTCTAATTAATTTCTGTTTAAGAAAACTTTTGTTGCAATAATTCTAATTTAGTACATACCTACTATTTCAAGACTTATATTTTATATTTACAGACATCAAAAGATAAATGTTGTATTCGAATTGTGTTCAACAGTAATACTTTTTTCATTATCTATACAATGATTCGTCAAATTCCTAACGAAATACCACGAAAAATCAAAAAAATCTGACACATGATAGTTGTAACAATCATACAATTAGAAGGGACTGACCTACGCACGCAGTTTTCATACAACCTTTCATCCCGTGCGACCCAAGTGACCGTAAACATGAATGCGAAGCCCCATCTCCAATTAGTTTGATTGTAATCTTTAATTAAATTAGATTTTACTACCTAAACCTTACTACTTCCGTGTCGTGTGCTATCCCTTTCAATTAAAATAAATGTTACATGATGTAGATTATCTAAATGAGTTTCGTTTTGCTAGAATCCAACATTTGATCCAATTGTGCCTACTGCTAAATGGTTAGAAAAAATAGAGGAAAAAAGACACTAATCGAATCCACGACGATGGGTATGTATGTAGAGTGTTCTCTTACTATTTAGAATTATAGAATATGGAGAATTCTCGACAGACTGCCCTGCAAGTTTCGTATCCATTAAGTAAATATACATGGTTTAATTGAAAATCACTGTCAATAAATTAATTTGAAAGCTGGTCGGACTCGTCCGATAAAAAATCAAGTACGAATTTGATTGATTTGATCCGGACCACAAATTTACAATTTGAAAGCTCCTCGCACCAAGTATTTTGGATGCATCATCATCAACCCATTATGTCCCCACCGAGGGGCACGGGTCTCTTCCCTGAAGAAGGTATAGGCCATACTTTATCACGGGGGCCAAGTCCAGATTGGTGGAGGCTTGTGAGACTAGTGGCTGGTCTTACTGTCAGAAGTTTTCAAGTCACCCTAAAGCCTCTGACTTGGCTTAACGACTGCCATCTATCGACGGCATCCAGCACCAACTGCCGCTTGGAAAAATGCCACTAGCGTTAGGCATAGAACGGTCACCCATGCATGCACTGAACGCGCTCTATGTTACTTAGCCTTCGTGATCGTTTAAGATCACTCAGGCAGCCGGGGCCATGGGCGATTCTGTGATTTTGGATGCATCCAAAACGGTTGTTAAAAACGCTAGGTAGACTTGTAGTTCAGTAATTAAAAACCGTAGTTTAATAGTTTACCAGAAGTGCAGCTAGACAACTCCGTAAAAAAATATCTAGGTTCGTGATCAAAGAGCAATAAAAGCACAGACAATAAGTCGCAAACGTTTCTCGCGGCATATCTGACTTCACAGAGCAGAGCAATTAAGCAGTCATCACTCGAACGGATGTAAGTGCATAATCTGTGGCCAGGTCATCGCGGTAATAAGCGACCGGTCACGAAGCACAAAATAAGGGAGACAGAAGAAACATCACAGTTAGAGCCATCGCAAGCAGGGGGACTTGTCGTCGCGTCTAGTCGCCGCGTCAGACGTGACGTTGTCATTTGCTTCTGGCGTCTTGTCGTCGCGACTCCGCGACTCTGACGCAACGTGTGCGGATATTCTAACGAAATATATGAAAATTGACGGCCGTAGCCTGTCGTCACGTCTAGTCGTCGAACTGTCGCTGTCGCGTGTCGCCTAGTGTGCGTATAAGCTTAGAGTGTAGGTCTGTACTTGAGAACGTTGACCGTTGATTTGGGAACTATTTTCAATTGACTTAAATTACCAAGGGGGTTTTTAAGAATTCGATACGATGACGACCTCTATGGCTCAGCGGTTAGCACATAATGTGAGAGGTCCCGGGTTCAAACCCCGGCTGGGGACAAAAAAACCCCAGGTCTTGGATGCTTGTGAGACACGTGGTATCGTAGTATGGGGCTAGAAGCAATGTATGTGTCTGTATGTAAAAGTTTATGTTTATTAAATATGTTATGTATGATAAAATTTACAAAATATGGACTAGGACTAAATCGTTTTACCGTTGCAATAGTTTGAAGCAACATATTTTTTTCTAAGCCAGGTGCGTGCAGTACATTATTGCAAATAAGCTATACGTTGATTGGCCTACCTGATAAAACGGCAACGCTCTTTTTAGTTCTTGTGACGTATTCTCCAACTTTGTTAGTATCAATTTAAGTTTTCTTTTAGATACAAATCTTGCTGCCCGCATGTCGCCAATTCATTGCAACGATGTAAAACTTAATTGTTTCCCACTCGAAAAATGAACTCCCGGCAACGGACTTATAGAAGGGGTTACACTTCTGTTATTCTTTTTGATATGTGACTGGCCCCTATGGGAGCTTTCCCAGAATAGAAATGCTGATACCACCTTATGCATATAGGGTTAGTTAACACGGGAAATGTGGTTGCGATGTTTTAGCATGGATTTTGAAAGGGCATTTTAAATGTAAGGTGTATTCATATTTTTATGTGAAATATTAGTTTTTTATGTGGGGATCAATATTAATAACGACACCAAAATTGTATGTTAAAAGTAATGTTACACGATAACTTAAAAAAAACCATAATAATTATGGCTTTTTATATTATATTAAAACTAATGTTAGTTAACTGATGCGACTTCGAAATAGTTATTTGAAGATACAATGTAGTTTTAATTGATTTTAAGTTAAAGAAATAAGATATCTTTATTGCAAGTTACAATTTGTGTCCTGACTACTAAACTGGACTTCTTCTTGCTTACGCCAAAATAATTAAATTAATTACATCTATAATTACGATTTTACTTCTTATTTCAATATTAAAGTTTTAATCTTATTGTTACATTGAATTTTTGTCGTTTAATTTTTAAAAAATTAAATTATTCAAAATGATTTATTATTTGATTACATGTAACAAAAAAAGCGGAATTTCATTTCAATTTCATAGTAAAGTTGCTGAAGCACAAAATAACTGTTATTTTTTCAACAACGTTGTTTAGTACGTATGTAGGACCAATAAATTAATTACCTATTAATGGGTTTTGATGGATTTTTTATTGTATTAACTATGAATGTCGAGGAAGCAAAAGTTATTAGTGCAACACATGCCCAAAATATGCCCAGTAATGAATGAATAGTAACCAATCGCAAGTAAGTCAATCAATGATTCTATTAAAGCTGGTATGAATGCTGGCTGAACCTATGTTATACTGTAAAATGTTTGGTGGGCTGGTTGGCACTATAAAAATCGTTTTTAATTGTTATTTTCAATTTCATAACGCAACTGATTACACCTTAAGTGTTAGATTAAACTAATCAATTTCAATATGTTACAGAAACGTTACAAACGTTGTCTAAACGCTCTTAAGTGTGTTTGTATAAATAAATCTTAACTTGACGCCCACAGAGTGACATCGAGTCAAATAAACAATACCATAACATTAATAACAACACAGAATAAATCAAGCTAAAACATCGGGCTGTGTCTATCACTCCTTTCGCATTGTATCTTATAATTTTTAACACCCACTTAGCGGTGAAACAATGAGATAAGCGAACGATACCTATTATTGTTACAAAACTATGTTACACCATAATATGTTCTGCCGGATGGCCCACAGTGAAATTTATTTATTGTTGAGACCATATGGTCCGATATGTTGAAGAACAGAGAGGCTCAACATCCGTCTATCATATTTCTGTGATTGAAAAGATCGCGGTGAAATTGGTACGTTTGCCAAAACTACTCCACAATTAATTGGACAAAACCCCAAGAACCTTACTCAAATCGCTTCGCCGTATCAAAGAGCTAAACATCCTCAAAGTGACGTGTCAGTGAATAGCGATTAAAGAGAAAAAGTAAGGAATAAACTTGGTAGAAAAAAGTTGGATGCTCTTTGACGGAATGACGGCGAATCAAAAGGTATCGGACAATGGTCACGAGAAGACGTGTCTTGGTATAAAAGTACGAATGAATAATGGCCGATTCAAACATTCAGGTAGATAGATCGAGTTGATGGATAGCAATTTTCTACTCCAGCAAATGTTGTTTGATAGGGTTCGGAAAAAAATGGACAGGTCACTCTAGGAGGACGATAAAAAAGTTAAGTTTAAAATTACGTTTGTCTGAAGTAAGTAGTTTAGTCTTTTCTTTTAGTTTTATAAGCCTTCCGACACAGCACCATACAGTAGCAAGCAAAAACACAGATCACAATCAGTAAACAACAAAACTAAATCCGAAATAACAATAAGCAAACAACAAGGAAAGGAAAAAAAATGGAGAAAAAAAAGTAGAAAGTGACACTTGTAAACCCTTTTCTCGTAAAATTTATGAAAGAACACCACATAATGAAACACAATGGTAGTATTTTGCCTACGGCTGAGTTGCTCTGGAAACCAACCCTACGTCGCATTGTTATAATATTATCGACAATCATTTGGCTCATGTGGGGGTGCAGACACCGTTTGGTCAAAAAAATCCCTTTGACCATTATTGTTTGTCAAAGGCAGGGTTTATTTTTTTTCTCCAAGGTTTTTATCGATTGACCA
Source organism: Yponomeuta plumbellus (assembly GCA_947310845.1). Taxonomy (NCBI): domain Eukaryota; kingdom Metazoa; phylum Arthropoda; class Insecta; order Lepidoptera; family Yponomeutidae; genus Yponomeuta; species Yponomeuta plumbellus. The sequence goes on along the minus strand of OX371207.1, from coordinate 15,558,843 downwards.
TGGGAAAATATCGGAGATTCAGGTGGCTGTGTCGGATTCTAAAGCTGCGCCAACCTGTTGTTGAGCTCTATTGATTGTCTGATAAAATCTATACAGCTTTTGTTTGATAGAGAATTCGATCCATATATTGTGTTTCTACTGCTGCTATTATGTCAGCATTTTGTTAAAATATCATAGTTGCTCTCTTGTGCGCGGATGAATCTTTGTTCCAACTGCTCTTATAAACTTTATTTTCTTCTTGACTAATCTAGACTTACTGTTCATCAAAATGAAGTATTGGCTAGGATAATCTCGCGGCTGGAAACTATTAATCCGCCCAGATCCACCGGCCGTCTGCGTCTAAGCCTTTGGATCGCTCTAAGAGTGTTGAAAGAGCGACGTTAACAAATTGGTATCACACTCCGACAATGATGGACTTCTGAGAGTCTGTCCACCCACTCTCAAGCTCCATTGATCGGCGTCCGTCGAGAATAAATTAATTCTTGTTATGAGCATTTTTTATCCCATTGTGTTTGGGCCGAGTATTTATTTTTCTAGGCCCCTATTAACGGGTAATGGGCGGGCATTGGTCAAAGCGGCTTTGGTTCATCGCTTGAAAGGAAGTGGATTGAATTGCTCGGCTCGAACAAAAATCTTACGACGAGGTCAATTCGTCTTTCTTGGTCTAACTCATGTAGGAATAATGGGGCCTATTCTTGGTTAAAAAAATCAAGGCCACAGATGCAAACGCATCAAACTGTGTGTGTAAATTCCAAAAAAGGATTACTCTTAATCCGGCTTTCTTAAACTTGATAGCTTATCGTAACATTGCATCAAAGTGCATACTTAATCTCTTAAGTTACTCTGTACATCTTACAAACCACAAATACTTATGGCGTTAAAGTTGTAAAATACGATTTGCAGTGTTAGAACTGTTAATCCTTTTCCGAAGAAAGGATTACGTGATTTCATGTTCAATAAACTACTTTGATGTAACGGACCAAACAATGCCCAAGCAAACAACGTTATTTTGTTTCTTTTCTAAATTGAACACACTGATGACGTTTTTTTTAACAAGCCCGGCTTATAAATTCAATTTAAAATACGGGACCACCACTAACATAACAACATGTTAATCCATACGCTTATTTATTTTAACAATCAGAATAAAATACAAAACTGTCGATCGATGCGGACATCTGTATACGAAAAACAATTCGAAAAACAAAATGCAAAAGTCGGTCCAGCTCGAAATTCAAAACGGGTGGCCGCCGTCCGCGGACTCATTATTCTAAATACGAAAATTAACTTCATTCCCATAATTTAAATATCGGCTCCCGAGATTTAAATTATTCAATACACATGTCCCTGTCTGCCGCAGCTATTTCGTCCCCCTCTAATGGACGAAGGATGTCGATTGCTAAATTTATATGTTCAGTTGACGAATTCAATTTATTGCGGGCTTTCTTTCGCAAGCGCAAAGAAGCCTCTCCGGCCGATTCTTTCCCACGATTGTGAATGCGTAATGTTGCATGCTTAAGAAGTGCGTTTTAATAAACTAGGTGATAATGTTTATTACTAGCTTCGTTTCATTCTTCTTCGGCACTACTGCTCCTGATTAAGTCGTATCTAATTGCTTCTTATAACGGTTCGCCGACTGATAATCAGATCCTATTTAGTCCGATAAGTTATACGTCCAGCTAGTTTATAATAATGTTGTTGCTAAGTAATCATCATGTTTACTGTGGCTTTCCCATGCATAATGTCTCGCCTACCGCACGTCCTATTCAAGTATCAAGATTGGATGTATGAACTCCATAACTCCACCTGTCCGAGGATCAAGATCGCCCGCTCCGTTCCCGTGCGTCGTGCCTTGATATTCGCTAATGAAGACATATTATTGAATCTCTGAACGGACGGAGATATAGGCAATGTTCAAATTGACAAGCGGCCCTTTTATGCTCCGTTTGCTGTTTTAGTTCCAGTCGGATACAATGAGCTGAGTGAAACATGTTGTTGTGTTGTTTTAGTAATGAATTGCTAATGGGCGGTTTGAACTTTTTTTGCTAGACGGCTAATTACTTAATGATAGAGATACACGTTTGGCAACCGATAAAATTGTGACTGTACCTGAAAAACCTGTTAAAAAGATAACAAAGACAATTGAAACCAAATTAATAGATTTTAAGAATTTTAAATTAATTAAAAGGAAAAAACAAAACGATAAAAAACAAAAAGGTTCCAAATAAAGTTAAAGAAGTACAATATCAATTAGCAAACACAACCAAAAGTACCCGTCGGTTAATATTTAACGCCACCCCTACGCCGGCCGCGTCTGTAAAAAGTTAACTTGGGTTTTTAAAACTTTCGTTCCTGTCTAAAAGTAACGCGTTCCGCACAGTCGGTTCAAGCCCGATGCGAGTGATTTCATGTTCCTCTGATTGTTGACGAAGGGCTGATGGTTGAAAGGCCAGATTTTTCGAGAAAGATACAAAATCCCTTTTGCGGTGATTTTCAATTTGGTGCTGCATCAACTTGCTGAACTTTTTTCAAAGGGGTTCGCTGTAAATTATGCAAACGGTCTGAATTTTAATTCAGAAGGGATGCAGGAATTTTGTTCTTTTCTTTTGTGGTAACGTATACATTAGTCGACATACCTACTACTGGAAATTTACAAGTTGCGTTATAAAAAAAAACTACATACAATTGCTCGACTCAAGCCGTACCTACTGATAATTATAGGTACAGTCATGCCAATATAAGTAAGAGTACACCGATGTAGAAAATAAAATCGTCTGAATACGCATCCAACAATAGAGGTCCCCCTCGGTACGGAAAAAAAACTCGTGCGCAACTACTTGGACTTCTTGCGTTCAAAATAAGAACAAACATGTCATCGACGAAGTGACGCGTGGCGACCAATCGGGCGCGACGGCCGCAGATGTCGGTGACGTCATGACCGTGTCGACCAATCAGCGCCAGTCTGTCGCCTTCGGTCAACTTGGACTAATTGCCCATGTGTGCTGTAACAGCGAGCTTTAGAGGCGACGCACACGCATGTTTAAAATGCTTTATGTATGGTGCGACACTATGTACTTACTAAAGAAACAGGACTGAATTTTACTTATAGAAATATGCCTTATAGTTTTTTTTAGCATGTATTATGTAATTATAAAGAAGCACTTGTTGATATCTTTAACGTTAGTCACAAGAATGAAGTAGCAAATAAAAATCTAAATAACGTTTTAATTGGAAAGATAAAAACAGTAATATAAGATATGTTCGCACCGACGACCTGGAAATCTTTTGCGGACAAAGCAGAAAGCACAGTTAGAATTTATGTTATGTGTTATGGTATCCGCAAAAATGTATATGCGAAAACCGCATTTTATTAGGCATTCTTTGATTACTATCAGGCTAGATGGAATAGTCTTACTTTCTCAAGTCCACTTTGAGTCCACTGTTTCTTAATTTATCATTTCTACTATTAGCAAAGCGTGAGAATGCTTTTAGAGCGCGTTTTTGCTAATAATAACCAATTAGACGGCTGCTCTTGGACAGTGGGAACTTTCCTTATTAAAATAATTCAAAATTGTTTGAAGAGCTTCGAGGATATAAAATAGAGAAACAACGGGTTTAAATTGTTTTGCTAACTTTTGCATAATATTATATTTGACTTTTTACTTTGATCAGTTAAAGTATAATAGAAACATAATATTTTAATAATATTATATTATCAAGTGGAATAATGGGACAAAAAATTATAATATGATGAATAATAAATTCATCATATTTTTTGTGTTTTTCCGTATCTCAATAGAAAAAAAAAACCGGAACCTTTATAGGAGCATTTTGAAGTTCGTCCGTCAGTCCATTTATCTGTAAAGATCCTTTACCTCGGGAACGCGTGAAGGTATTAAGTTGAAATTAAAACCAAAGACTTAAATGTACGGTCATTTGAAGCTTTGAAAAAATCATACTTCTAAAGTAAACGTAAAAAAAATACGGCCGTTTATGCCACAAAAAAATTATATTTCGACACTGAATGGAATTAAAATTCATAGGGTAATTTCATTTTAGCCTACAACCGTGAAAGTTAGCAATTAATATAAATAATATGTACCTACTACAAATATTGGGATAATCCGAAAATTATACATTTGTCCAATATTACAAATATTACAAGTAAAAAATACAACCCTTTGCTTTAACTACTTCAATAATAAGAAATTTGGAAACGTCATATTGACCGGTATCAATGGATAATAAAAAGCTATGACTTAATCGTGACGACACGGCGTACTTAATAAACTTTATTTCTCCTTTTAATATATATTTCTTTCATAAAAGTTACTTTTCAGTTAGGGCATTTTATGAAAGTTTTAAACTTACTCTTTTATTTTATTAGGGATTTTTCTTTTAAATTAATTGCCATGGAATAAAATTCATTTATCCCATAATTATGTATAAATTGTACAGGTTATGTAATTGGGGCTTTATAACTTCTATTAGTTTTTTTATTCTTCTTTCAGCTAATAATAGAAAAAATTAAAACAGAACAATTTACAGATATTAATTCATATAGTTTTAAAATCATAAAATCATTAACGTTTCAAAGGTTGTCTAGAAGAGATCACTTTTAGTGTGATAGACTGTATTTACTCTTGGATGAAGAAACACCCGTGTGATCTCCTTTTTATACATAATAAGCGTTCCCTATCTATTTATTGAATTTTATTTTTGCTCCGCCGCTATTTCGCCCTGAAAAAAGTATTTCGCCTCTTTTCTGCAACTAGCCGCATCATCAGCTGCTTGCATTTTTAACACTGGCCACCTTTCTTTTTCGCGACGCCTTTCAACCTCCCGCAGGACGGCTGACCACAATCGGCCCGTGTCAATATTTGCACGCAACCTCGGGGATTAAGTAGCTCTTTGCCGAGACAAAAACCGCTGAATAGCGTCTCGGAAAGCCAGTAGGATGGATGGACGCGCTTTTAGGATGGATACGGCATTCGATACTTTTAAGATGTGACATGTTTTCCCGACGGTGTGAACTTTGAATATTTTTCATCTTACTTTTCAACATCCTTTTCAGAAATGTTACTTTTACATTTTTTTGCGACAGGGATTTTATGAGCAGTAATTTGTTTTTAAATTCTAAGAAATATAGAATTGTTTAGATAGCTTACCTTGCGCGATGCGTACAGCTGGCATCTTGATTCTCATCTTGATTTGGTCACCTATTTTCAGTTCCTTATTAACTATTTTTGATCCTTCAAATACTTTATCTAACTGTCTCGCTATCAGTTCGCGAAGTCACTACACATGTGCCGCCGGACCGACGGCTTATCGTTTATTTCCTTCCAATGTCTTTGATAAACTCGCTCTGTGTATCACTTGGCATTAGGTAGCCCCTTAATAAAGTCCGGCAAAAAAATTCGATGAAACTCTTAGTCATCTTCTTAGTGTTTCCATGACTCCAAAATGAATTCACGTTTTATGATATTTACTTTTTCCTCTTCATGGTTCTTAGTCAGGCGACACGTCCGAATGTTTGCTCACCAAAATCGACTGGTCATAAAGAAGGCCTTATCAACACTAGTCTTGAAAGGTGTCTCAGTGCCCTATCTTATCAACCCGTGTAGTTTAGTGGCGATCTTGCGATTTCGCGTGGCGCATGGACACGGTCTTTGTGTTGCTTTATCAAGTCGGCCGCTTATCATTACACGTAAACATTTTATTTCGAAGTTTTTTTTTCAAAATTATTATTTAATTCACAGTCCTTGCGAAACTCACTAAAATATTGTTTAGTCAACGTCCGAAACAGTCTGATAAGATTTTTTTTAAAAACAAAACAAATTTGCGTCTCGAACGCGTTCCCGTATCGTAGCGAGCTCGATTCGATTTCGCGCGTATGCTCTCGCGATCGGATGGTGCAAGCAGGTGCGCGGCCGGCCGCCCGCTCTCGCCCGCTGTCCGAGAGCGTCTGTCCTGTGTCCCTCGCGCGAGCTCCGCGTGTCCGCTCTCGCCGTCTCGCTCGGCCGGCCGACGCGGCGCGTGCGAGTCCACCCGAAGTGGCCAGGGGTTACTCGCGGTCGCCGCCGCCTCGGCTACCAGAGCGAGAGGGCGACACCGACGCAACAACACCCCCGCCTCGCGCGACAGAGAGCGGCGTAGTTTTGTTTTGCGTGTGCGTGTGCGGGAGGGGCGAAGATGCAGTCGGAGACGAGAAAAGGGATAATATTTGCGTGCATATTTCATGACTCGATTAGGGGATGGAATTTTTAATTGCGCGCCGCGGTCAGTTGCATTTTTAACATGGGGAGGTTTTTCTTTTTGTAATTGGTTTTGTTTTTACTGCTACATGCTTTCGTAACTTTATTTTTCTTTATATAGAGTATTAGTATAGACTACTTAACAAAGGACTTTCACAATGATTTCATAGGTGACAACTATACGTCTTGCCTAAACAAATCAAAACAATGCTTAAATCTTAATAATAGTAAATCCGAATCAACACCATTCAAACAACACACAGCTTCCCATTCACGGAACAGTGTCAGACTTTTTTTGTAGTAGAGAGCGCTTGTAAAAAGTTACCTCGCTCGTAGCACGCCGCTACGAGGCTACGGCGTAGCGCAGAGCGCTAGTTTTTAACTTCCACTGCATTTAGCAGACGACTTTTATGAGTACATACTTGTGGGGCTTTGGTTTCGGCTATTTATGTTTGTAACATTTGGACAAAATATAACTGGATTTTTCTGCTTTCACTCGACAGAATAATTTGCTAGCGATTGACAACAAGCAGTTTAAGCCTGGTTTGAAGGGGTTGAAATGTAACCTTTGTTGGTTTTATGAAACGACCAAAACGTTGATTTTTAACTTTTTTGTTATTTTTAAAAGAACTGTACCATAAAAATAGAGGAATCTTCAATGCACTACTAAAGGCAAGAGCCCGTCGCGAAAACTAGGTTTTTCACTTTCACTCTTGCTCAAACTTTTTAAAGCGCTTTTTTTTTCTCGGCGGCGCCGTTATTTTACTCAAGAAGACGACGACGGGCAACTTATCTCAGTCGGTCCTTGACTTTAATAAGTTTTATGAGTGTCAGAGACTTAACTGGCGCGGGAACTGGCTGCGAAAAAAAACTTTTTCTTATAATTGTTTCTGAACGAAACTTTTCTTGTGCGCCGCGCCGCCGAGTTTCGCGTTCGATTTTCGAATTGTTTTCTTTTCGCGTCCTACGTTTGATTGATTGGTTTTTCGTTCCACTTTAGGAGTGTTTGAAGGTAAAAAAAATTGCCCTAGCTTTTTGATGTCCTAATTATTAATGTAGGAGGGTGCTAATAATGCATTTGAATCACTGCAATTGTATTTAATACTATACAACTTAATTTACACCCACATACTACCTGTGCTTCTCCACATAAAAGCAACCCTTCCGTGAAACCAAAATATACTCTTGTATCTAGGCACGCACCTGATTTTGCCCGGTTCCGAAATAGCCGGTTCCACCGAGGTTTCCGCAGAAATGGTGGTGAAAACGAATATTCGGTTCTGCATGGTACCTTAAAAATAACTTAGTTTTGTTTATTTTGCATTGAAAGCATTCAAAAAAAGCATAGTCGGAGTGGGAGTCGATCGAACTCAAGAAAAAATGTTTCTTAGAAACCTATTCTTGATTAAACTATTTTATTTGCCGCTTTATTGTTTCAATGAGAATTAAAATATAATAATTACTTTTTAGGTTACTGAACTGAACTGAGGCCTTTTCCTCCTACTCCTTTTCTTCTAATCAGTTTAATACTTAACTAAGAGTACCGATTATAGATAATAAATGTTTTAGAGCTCTTTTTTGTTTCTGTTGATAGTAATAAAAATCACTAATCTAGAGTGGATAAATAAGAGTTAATTTTATTTAATTTACCAATCGTCTTTCCTTAGTTTCTCTGTGATGTATGATCATTATAACTTACCGTATTTACAAAAAGCTGAAACCGTCACCAGTTCTGCAAGCGCACCTTGTATCCTATACTCCAACCATCTCTATGCACATGGCACACAAAAACCACCCTTTTCCCAAACAAAACGCGACACCGCTTGACCAAACATTACCGGATAGGTCAGACGAAAATCCCGACAGAAAAACTCCCTGGTCACTCAGTGTCCAGTTTGAGAACTAACCGCGGGAGATGGCCCCGTCTCTGTCCCGCCTACGGAGAAAGCGCAGGGTGAGTAGGATAGAGAAAGGGTTGTCCGTTTTCCCCGGGTGGAAATTGCGTGGGCTCGATGTATGGCCGTCTCGTTTGTGAGTCCGTGAGTGTGAGTAGTTCAGAAGGAGGGTGTGTGCGTGGGTGGTGTGTGCTGTGTCCATGTGTGGCTGAGGGAAGCTTGCTACTCGACGCTTGGTGGCGCTGACTTAAGGCGAGAGGGAATTTCTTAAGCTTGGCAATTGAATGTTGGGTGAGTGTAATATTTTGGGGTAGAGATTTTGAACGTAACTATTTTTCTTTAGTCTACCATACATTCTAAATGCTGGAACTGATTTAGACGTATGTTTTAATTTTTTTGTCATCCTGGGTAATACAGGGGACGTAACTAAACTGCCAGTATTTTTTTTTTGTTTTGGTTAAGATACAGGGTCATCTCTAAAGTGCATAATTAATAAACGCCAATTTGAGATTGGAATTCAAATAATATTTGAAAGAAAGAAGGATTTTTATTAGAATTGTCACAAAAATAGTAGTAGTATTTGGGAGTGAGAGTTTTTCACAAATTTATATCATTGAAAATATCGAGTTAAGATAAGACAAGATGAGATAAGAATAATCTTTATTTCACACTGAAAAAAAAAACCAAAATATTTACAAAGGTTGATAGTACAATTGGTGCAAACCAATGTCGTAACCTATTGTAAATCGTAGTCCTATGTAAAACAATGTTCATTCTACTTAACATACACGGCTTAAGCAGTTTATATCAAATAATCTCATTACAAAACCGAAAGTCCGTAAAGTATTTTAAATATCGAAATTGAAGAAATTTAACTCGACGTCAAAAAACGGAAGATGGCAAGTAAATGACAAATGATTAGAAGCGTTTTAGGAAGGTATAGAATGCTATTTTGGGCTTTCTTATGCAAATCATTAAAAAAAAGCTATTTAAATTTAATTTTTTAACCCAAATTGCTGCTTACGGGGTAAAGTGCATCTATAAATTAATTTCTTGTGACATATTTTATAAGAAAATACAGGCACAGTCTTAAAAAACTCTAAAATCTATTCTAATCTAAATTAAAATTTGTAATGTTTGACGCATTCTGTCCAATACATATTACGCCTCGTATATTTCCAGGAATCGGCTATTGAAAAAGTTTTTATGTCCTCTAATTCTACAGTCTTCATCATCATCATCGACCCACTATCCCATTAGGTACAATCTTACAAAGAAAAAATAATTTAAGCTTAAACCCTTCATAAAAGCGACAAACATTTTGTTGACAACGATTTTCTACTCCAATAACATCAAAAACAAAACTATATTTGCGTGCCGCAGTAACAAATTCCGAATAGTAATGTGAACGGATACTTTTTTTATTTCTTCCTCCGCGACAAGCAGATGTGGGACAGGATGCCAGAAATTGCTCAATTCGGGACTCGTAACGCTATCATTTGAAAGGTATCGAGTTCAGTAATTTGTGTTGACATGTCCGTCGTTTTTTCTTGTCATATTTGACATTTTCTAGGGAGAAAGCAAAAAAGATTTTTGCGCAGATACAGAGACGGCAGTAAAATTATAAAATTTTATAAATATTGCTAGCTGACCCGGCGAACGTCGTTTCGCCATTCATTTATTTTTTCACATAGGGCTATGAAGAATCGATAACAACCTATACTCAGACCTACCGATTGTACATACAAAATTTCATCGAAATTTTCGGAGGAGTTTGCGCACTTACATTGAGACACGAGAATTTTATATATTAGAAGAAGACTAGGTGACCCCCGCAAACGTTATTTTGCCAGATAGGGGAATGAAAATAGATAACAACTTATTCTCAGACCCACTGAATATAAACCTAAAATATCATCAAAATCGGTGAAGCCGTTTCGGAGGAGTATGCGCACTAACATTGAGACATGAGAATTTTATATATTAGAAGAAAGAAGATAACGAGTTCCACAATCCCAAAGATCGTGTAGTAGAAACTTAAAGTTCACGGCCGTGTGTCCTAAAAATAGTTCGCCCGCACTTCTCAAGGACCACATGTGTCCACCAAAAGCATAAATTCCGAGCAACTGATGGTTGGTCCGCTTAGCACAAGGGGGACGGTAAAAATAGCCAAGGATCTTCGAGACCATTTCATGGTTAATATTAGCTATTGTAGGTAAACGTCAGGGTGAGTTTCGATGTTAGAATGGAAACGTTACTCATAATGACAGGGTGTCATTGCAATAATTAATTATGTTTTGGCAACGTCGAGTATAAAGAAAATGATAGGAACTAATCAAAAACTTAATAAACAATTGAGATTAGACTTGTTTGCTATTATAAAGAGGAAACTTTGTGAATTTATGTAAATTTGTAAGTTTGTATCTCCGAAAATAGGTACAGGTTTCCCCCTGGAAATAAATTGTCCTGGGCAATATGGGAATCCCTGAACCGGCTGCGGACCGGCACTGGCCGAAGTAATGATACTATGTCGAGGTGGGGGTTTGTGGACCACGCCAGCGACAACTTGAACTGTCTGTGCATAGTACCGTGTACCTCGTAATCATAGTACCATATACCACAGTCATAGTACCATAGTAATGTGGTAGTACCACCCAGACGATGGACCACCTCTCATCGTGCTCTGCGTGCTCTAACACCTGCACTCAGGAGGATCTAATGACTGCAAGTGATAAAGCAGTCAGCATAGCAAAGTTCTGGGCCGCAACTGTCTAGTAAACACTGTCAAAAATTGTTTTGCCATCGACACGCTAAGAAGAAGTAAATTCAAATTACATTCGCCTATATTTAGAATGGACCTATGATTTAGGCTGCCAATCCGTTAACCACAGTAATACGCGAAAGTGGTACTGCTAGCCTAACTGATAATTTTATCGCTGAAAAAGGTTTTATTGCTAGCGGAAAATATTTTCTTTCTGACCAAAATTTTCATGCTATTTTAGATCGTACATTTTTTTTAATTTTTTGCTTGTTGCTTAAGGATTTTCTGTTGGTTGGTTGATTTGATTATTTTGCTGCTCAAAAGAACTTTTTTGCTGCGCGATAAACTTACAACGTTTTATATGGGAGAAAATACCCTTCAAGCGAAGTAGGTACACAATGTTATCGTGTGTTTATAATACTAAGTAATACTAATACTAAGGCGTGGGCCACACACAAAGACAGGTTTGTATAGAGTCACAGAGCAAAGTCTATGCTCTATGGTCGCTCTGTAGCCTGTGACTTTACAACGCGTCGCTTTTTTTCCGCGTCTTTCCCACATTCCACATCCATTCTATGTGGTTCAGCTTGAGGGCGTGAGTCCTTCAAACATTTGACGAATTTTTAAGAAATATGAAGAAACAGAAAGTATTTAACTATTTACTTTCCAAAATTTAGCTTTCAAAACCGTCCCAAAGTATCACATGTGAAGAACATCCAAAGGCCACAAATCCACTAAAATTACAATGTTTCTATATCAACGGCTAAAGCAGGTAAATTGCATCATGATTAAAACAATCCATAACTCACAGTAGGGATGTGCTAAGAGCACTAATTGCGATAAATGTCGACAAATTCGCGTCGCAGGAGGTGTGATTCAATGCCCGTGCGCCTACCTCGCCAGCGAGTGGGCTCTTCGTCCGCCGTCCTAATCAGCCGCCTAGCCAAATAAGTCGACGCTCTTCGTCTATAGAGATGGGATTAAAAAGTATCGATGACATTTTCCCACAACATGAAAGACATAACTTTTTATAATTATTCTCGGTTGTTAGAATTACTGATGAAACAAAAGACTAATCTTGGTATGATAATTAAAGGTTATCGCACATTTGTCAGTACCGTACGCGCCGCACGCACCGCACGCGCCGTATTTTAAAATTGGGTCGCATATTTGTCAGCAACGTACTCGCCGAACGCGCCGCATTTCTGTGTGTTGCCAACAATTTTTGCAGTTTTTTCTTGCCTCTGGTGTGAAACGGTGCGGTGACATTGTGCTATGGAAGAAATTGTTGTAATAGCCTGCTTATTGGCAGAAGAAGAAAAAAATGAAATTCCAAGAAAAAAAGACTCTGGATTCACAACATTAATTCAAAAAGGAACTTATATGGAGCATATTCAGCTCTTCGGATCCGAATGAGGCAACACTGAGTGGCAGCACGCGTCGCACGCGCCGTACGCGCCGTATTATATGACGTCATCAGAATGCTTCCTTCGGAGTTCGGATGCCTACCGTATTTTACGAAATGTGGCGCGTACGGTGCGGAGAAATATGCGAGATTTCATATCATTGCATACAACGAATTCTAAAATGTGGCGCGTTCGGCGCGTGTGACGCGTACGTTACTGACAAATATGCGATCAACTTAAGAACTCGAAGTTTCGATTCTTTGCTGGAAATTATCCTACTCAGTCCTGACCTTGAAAATAACAATAGTTGTCTATTGTCATTTTCAAGGTCAGAACTCAAGAGGTTAATGACTGAAGCAAAGTGTAAAAATCAAGAACGGCGGCCTCTAGACCAAAGTTTTGGTGGCTAAGCATGTTAACGAAGCATTAAAAGTTCCATATTGACTTTACTTTTTGATTCACCGGTAACCAACGACCGTCACATTTATAAAACACGATTCCTCTTAAACACTCCTCAAAGATAGTTCAAACAACCTATGGCTAGGTCTGTTTGTAAAATCATTGTAAAATCGATGCCACAGACAATTTACACGGCATTAATAGAGTGTATTTTTTAATTTGCCGCAAAGCTAATACAAAGTTAGGTATATGTTAAACGGGACTAATCGCTATTATCACCAATAAAAAAATTGTAATAAAAAATAGTGATTAGTCACTGACCCTTTAATTTACTAGATTCTTAGATAAACCGTTTATTTCTACGCTCAGCCCATCTCTAGTTGCACCTAGCTAATAGGTCGGTAGCTGAGCACTAAATGCCCGGATAGGCCACGCCAACATAAACTATAAATTTTGACGAGCCTACCCATTAGTTTTAGCGCTCTTAAGAGTTAGTGCAATCTTAGCCGCTGGCTGGAGAGTTCACCTTATTTACTTATTTTAACTGATTGTAGGTAGATTAAGAATTGTCGTTATTATCACGAGCTCTACAACAAATCGAGTACCTACCGTAGCTTTTGGTAGAACACTTTATTGTGTACGAAAAACTTGCCTTTTTTGTAAACAATAAAGTGTGGTACAAAAATACATAAGTATACATAACAAGAGTACATTTCAGAGATTTGAAACTAAAGGTAATCTCTTCCCGACAACCTTCGTCAGTAGATGACCTTATAACGTTGATGAATGAATGAATAACCTGGTTTCATAATACGAAACTTTTTTTAATTCTGTCACCTACCTAGTTATTTCGATATAAATGAGCTTTTTTCGGAAGTCGTATAGGTAAGAGCCAGTGACCGTGCTTTTCCACATGCTATAAAGGAAATTTTCCCGCCTGGCATACCGTATGCCTAAGGACTGCTGGTCCTACTGTTATCCGTTGGATGTTGTATTTATATATGTTATGTATAAAAATTCGATTGCGCGATGCAGGAATGTCGGATTTTATAGTGCGTGCGAGGACTTGACAGTGCCTGCTACAGTAGGTTTATCATTCTCAAAACAAGATCTAGAAGATGTCGGTCGCCTGACAGCTAATAACACGAAAGTCAGCGATACGACTGTAAAACCACGGCCATTGAACGAAAAAATAGTACAATCGGCTGATATTGTATGTAATCAAGCAGTGTTATTAAAAAAAACATGATTTCTTAAAACACTTCTCAGACGAAGTTTAAATAGTTTGCTATGAATAGAAAAACGTAAAAACAGATTACTTATTTGTGTTTATTTATTTTTTCAGTTTAAAACTAATGATTTTTATGTTTAAAGGTCGCAATATTATAACAGCAATTTAAACCGCCTCTGAGAAGAGTTTGAGATTAATCATGTTCTTTAATAAAAGACTTTTATATCTTTGCCATAAAACCCTTTCAAAATATAACCATCGTTTAGCTCTTCACTAATACAAGCAAATAATTTCAATAATCGAGGCTTTTTGATGATAGAGCTGAGATACTTCTGTATTAAAAGGAAATTCATCAATGGCTCATACAAATTATTCTATTTCTCCATTGAGATATGAATCTGCATAGTTTTGCTTAGGCCTGCGAACCCATAGACCCCATATTGCATCCGTTTGCTCATAAGACTCTTCCTTTACCATCCAATCACCGCGGAGCTTCTGAAAAAAAAAAAAGATTATATAGATACAAAAGTAGCAATTTCACAAACTATTTTTCTTGTTTTCTTGTTTTAGGCTAGCTGGAAGAGAAGTGTTAGCAGTTGGAGTCAAAATGAAATGGCGTTTCAAATTTACCATTTGTAATAAATCTTCTTCTTTCTTTTTAATATATAAAATTCTGCGTGTCACAATGTTAGTGCGCATACCCTTCCAAAACGGCTGGACCGATTTTGAAGAAATTTTATATGTATATTCTGTAGGTCTGACAATAGGTTGTTATCTATTTTTCATAGACCTAAATCATAAGAATAATTTATATATCAAAACAACGTATGCTAGGGCAGCTAGTAATATTTATAAAATAACTTTAAGGTCCTTTGGCAGCCATACAACTACTTAGTTAGACCTTAAATTTAGGTACAAGATAGCCTCATAGTTAAGCCATTGTACGAAGAAAGCGCGGATGAACGTTAATAATTAAGACATAAGGGTTTCCTCGCGATGTTTTCCTTTACAGCTAATGAGTGGTATAGCTACTCCTACTTAGAAAACAAGTCATTGGTACATGCCGGGATTTGAACTTACGACCACCCAAAGAAGAGGCCAGCGTTTTACTATTGTGCTATCACGCTACACGATATAATAATACCACGGATAGGATAGTGCGTTAAACAAAAAATCCGTTTAAAAGCGAAGCCGCCTCTGAGGAGAGTGAAATGAATTACGTACTGATGACCAGGCTATGCTAAGCGTACCAATTTAGCTACCATTTTGCTATCTCTGTTTGTAAGCTGAGACTGGTTGTAAATTTTTGGTCCGGATCAACTTACTTGGATTTTTATCGGACGAGTCCAACCAGGTTTCGCTCTGATTCGCAGAGCTTAATCATAGTCAGCAAAGACGAGCTCGCGTCGTCGGTTGCTCGTCTCAAACTGCGAGATTAGACTTTAGATTGAAAGTAAAATTTTTCATTAAACTCGAATGTGTGACGTCTCGAAACTAATGACTCGTTCCCCTCCTTCCCTGTCACACAACGTCACATTAACATGACGGGCTTCTATTCTATCAATTGCTTTAGATAATTATATAGATAAATATTTAAAAAAGTACATGAAACCGACGTGCGTGCATGCAACGACTAATGAATGTCGATGAAGCGAAAGTAATTTGTCAGAATCGTGGCAGGTGGCCGTCCCTGGTCTCTGCCTACCCCTCTGGGATACAGGCGTGAGCTTATGTATGTATGTATGTATAAAACATTTATTTAACGACACAATACCACCCTACCACCGCGTTACTTTGCCTCCAATCATTACGTCTAGCCTTGGACTAAGCATAATGGTTGCACGAGACATACAATCAAATAAACTCGTTAAAGGTCCAAACACACCGCGTCAGATCGGCCGGGCCCCGTCCACCTACGCCTCGATCGATATTCCCACCGCCTCACCTCGCAGGTCCTGACTCATCATTGCACAACTGATTGCTTATTTCGTTAACTAGCTACGCCCGCTGATTTGGTTGCACAAGATTTAAAGATTTGGTGGGTGCCCTTTTGAAAATTTTGGAAAGAAAAATCATAAATTTTCGTTGAGTTTTTTTTTGGTGATGTCAATCGAAAGTCAATACGTATGTGAGGTTTTGGAATTTTGGCACGTTTTACACAGTTTTTTTATTACATGTGAGGTAAGCAGAGACCAAAGTTTAGGACGATTTTATGTATGTACAAGTTATATACAAGTTACGACAAAGTCCCTAAATGCAGTCAATAATGGTGGGTTCTACCTATGGGCCAATACTAACTTACTATGCACTTTTCATCATCAACCCATAATGTCCCCACCGAGGGACACGGGTGTCTTCCCTGAGGAAGGTATAGGCCATACTCCACCAAGGGGCCCAAGTCAGGATTGGTGGACTTGTAAGACTAGTGGCTGGTCTTAGTGTCAGAAGTTTTCAAGCCGCCCTAAGGCCTCTGACTTGGCTTAACGACTGCCATCTATCGACGGCAGCCGGCACCAACTGCTTAACGTGCCTTGCGAAGCACGGAACTGCTCGGAAAAATGCCACTAGCGTTAGTCATAGACGGTGAACCATCCATGGACTGAACGCGCCGTATGTTGCTTAACCGTAGTGATTGCTTAAGATCACTCAGGCAGCCCAGTCTATGAGCGATTCGATGCACTTTTATTTTGGGAAAAAATTCCATATTCCATAGTATTGATGCCGTGACAATTTCAACCTGGAACAGCTTTATTATCGTAATATCAAGTATTAGTGTGTATTGTATTATTTTTCTATATTTTGCTCATCTTTTAACCTACTTAGGTTCGCCTACCTAATTTTTTGCCTTTCCTGGACCTCCTGCGGGTTGACTGGTATAAAATACCATTAGCATTAAGTCCACCTTTTGTACATTATCCTTTGTGCAATAAAGAATTAATAATAATAATAATAAAAACGTTCTTTAAAGTAATAAATTACAAAAATAATTTCGTATTGACGAGCAGAATCCTTAATTTAGAGATGTAGACAGACATAAAGGGAATTTCCCAAGATAATACAACCATAATGCGAATGTGGCAGAGACAAACCAACAGACTATCACTTACGTACTGTATTAGCAAATGTTATACTAGTTAATAAGCATTGCAGGCAGTAAGATGGATGTGGGTTTTATTCAATGAACTTTGTTTGAGATTGCGCGAACCATGACTGAAATATGAACTTTGAAATGTAGCGCTCTAACAGCTTATACTTATTGAAAATCACCCATAGACTAAATCAATCTTTCACCGCTATTGTCCACCACGATCCACAAACCAAAGGTTGACTGGTAGACAATGCTATTTGGCATTAAGTACGCTTTTGTACCAGATGTGCTTTGACATTATTATTACAAACATACATAAGCTCACGCCGGTATCCTAGAGCGGTAGGCAGAGACCAGAGACTGAAATCTGCCACGATCCTGACAAATCACTTTCGTTTCATCGACATTCATTTGTCGTTGCCTGCACGCACGCCGGTTTCGGATACTTTTTATCTTGCCCTTCACTAATACAGCCCCTATTTGGTTCAGAAATTAGAAATTTATTTCAACGTAAAGAATTTAGATTCCGTTTGTTGAATGTCAATGTACTTACACTTATGTATAATGTTAGCCGCTGTCTTGGGGCCGTGTGTAGTGGAGAAAAAGGCAGCGAAAAAAAACTCCACTCTGACCATCTTTTCCTCAAACCATCAAATCATCATTCTTATGGTTCATTATGTCCGCCTGGAGAGTCCCTTAACGGCCCTTTCAGTCACATTCTGCTGTTATTATTATGCGAAAAAAGTGTCGGCGATACTTCAAAATTAGAAACAATGCTCTTAATTTATTTTTATTGTATGGTAAAGTCAACAGCACACCAACCTTTGCATTTGTGCACTCTACTCAGTCACGTTATGGTGACATAGCATCTAAAATTTAAAATGCATGTGGACTGTACTACCTAATAAAAACAAATATAGAGGATTAAAGCTTTACACTGGCCGCTACAAACAAAAACGTGAAACGCTTAAAGTTCAACAAATGAAAACAAACCAACCTTTACAGATTTCATAGCAGGCCACTAACATAAAAACAAAAGAAAAAAAACAAAAGCTTCGGTCCGATTTAAAACAATTCGTCGTAGGGCGCGTGCCAGCGTTTTGTGCGTTATCAGCAGAATGCTGACGCGATAGCATCGGTGTGTGGTACCCTTTACTTTTGACGATACTCTATTTACCAGTGCGTGTAAGGGGTGCTTTTTTATTCAAAAGTCGGTATGAATATATATGAAATTTGGAATTGGGAAGATAGGCAGTAGGCAGGTACTACGTACATCTTTCACCAGAGAGATTTTGCCGCCGGCTTATCAAAACGTTTGTAATCCGACGGAGATAAAAAAAAACCTTAAACTCTTCATTTAGGTTTATCATGACTTGACCTACAAAATTGAACTTTATTACTCTATTCAAAAAACTCTCTCAGTTATTAAACCAATATTAGCCTTATAATTTAACTCCAAAAGTAGCATGACTTCCCAAGCTGACCATAAATCACCAACACCTAACCCGAGCGTTTGAAAAGTAAATTATGACCCACCCTGTATGGGAACAAAGGGCGCATGGTACAAACAGGTACTGGCTATTGACCGACCACAAACGACCTGCCCGCTGAAAGAACACCCCTTAGCTTATCAGGACCACGGGTCACTCGCCATTCAGTTGCTTTGTAAAAAAGTATTTTGAATTTCGAATGTATTTTGTTTTTAAAAACTGCCTGTTATGTTTCTATGGCCCCTGATAATCGTGGGTGTGGTTAAGATGCGTGCTTTTTATTTTTTGAAAATGGAATAGCGTTTTTTCATGTCAAAACAGAAATTTGTTTTGTTTGTGAAATTATATGGTGCTAATGACTTTCGTTCCGGCCAGACCTATGGACGATGTCTAACATAAAGTATTTACCTTAAAAAATATTTAAACAATGGCAATAAAACATAATCCTTACATTGGTAAGGACCTGTACTGGATCCGCCTTATTTGAATGGATATGACAAGATGTTACTAAGATCTATGAAAATCTAAAAGAAGATACTTTTTTCTGAACATGAAAATATTCGACTGTTAGAATAAGTAATGGAAGCCCTCTTTTTTCGGCAAAAAGGGAATAAAACTGTGTGCTTGAAACTTAGTCACGACACCACCCCTAAGATAAAAGTTAAGGTGTAAGGCACCGCCTGGCACTACGTATTGACCGGCCGATGGCCGAGTCGTCGTTATTGGGTCGAAAAAAGTTTCTGAGGTCGTTGCTAAGTCTGGCC
Source organism: Yponomeuta plumbellus (assembly GCA_947310845.1). Taxonomy (NCBI): domain Eukaryota; kingdom Metazoa; phylum Arthropoda; class Insecta; order Lepidoptera; family Yponomeutidae; genus Yponomeuta; species Yponomeuta plumbellus. The sequence continues at coordinate 15,539,555 of OX371207.1, read as the reverse complement.
ATGATTGGTCGATTCTATTATCGCGTTCTTTTGTTTTTTATAACTTAGCGCAACTCAATCTTGTTGCGTTGTAATAGAGATTAAAATTCTACGAGCTGATTGCCAGACAGTTTTCCTGCTCACAAGAAAAACACTTCTTTATGCGGAAAATAACTAAAATAATTGTCAGGCGTGTCAATCATATTTGATCTCTGCTCTTAGACCTCGTGGTCAAGTTCGATTCCTAATTCATTCCTGATGACTATGAGGTCAAGGTCAGTAAGCGACGGAGCCTAGAATTAACATACAAACACAACGCTAGTTGAATAATGACCATAGAGGTCAACGTTTTTTTGTTGCGTTTACATTATTGTTGAGTCTATGGTTTTAATGATTTATTTTTTAAGTCTTATGAACAATGACTTTTTGGCTGGCAGGCTGGAAATGTTTTTTGGAAGGTGTAAGAAAAAAGGTATTAGGAAATATTCTGACGGCCAGCATTAACAAGTGCTGTGACATTGTAGTGAAAAAAAAAAGTTAAGAAGCTGCATCCATTATTCAAGTTAAAGACATCATTGCCGTCTTTAGTAACTTAATATAGCGCAACGGACTTTTGTCAAAATATTTACTTTGAGTTCTCGAAGCTAACAAAAGGACTCTTAACGCTAATAATGCCATTCGATGCATTCAAATTCTACAGCACGTAATAGTCATTTTAATTTTCTCTCTGTTCTTTACAATAGGGCCTACATTTGCTTGGCAAATGAGGAATACTCAATGGAGTTATACGAGAATCGATTGTTGAGTTATCGAACATAATCGCGATTGATCTTAAGATAACAGAAAACGTGTCGAGTTGCGACATTCTTCTAGAAGTGTTCCTGTATTTATTTCGATACCGATTTTCGCAGCTGTGTCTCGCTCGGCAGTGACGATTTAAAAAAAATATAAATATAACAAAAAGCCGACTGCGAAAAAGCTATAAATGAGTCTGATGAATTTTAAGCTCTAGCAGGCCGGGTCTCTCGTTGAATTTATGCAGGTAATATTTATCCTGCCTACAGAGTTTCTAAATTGAGTGGACTTATTTAAGCTTAAGGCTTTTTAGCAGTTGGGTTTCTTTTATAAAACAAACAAAAGGAGTTGATTACTTTTTGTTTAAAGCTTACTAGTGGCTTCCTACTAAAAATGTAACAACAGATTTCCATAATATTCAAAATTTTTGTAACGCGTTTTAAAAATTGCGTGCTAGAAAGCCTTTCACTTGACACTCAATTTGCTAAAAATAGTCCAATTCTGCGTATTCGCTGAGAAACATCATACATACAAACTTACATAACTACATAAGAAAAGGAGAGTTACTGTTACTCTCCTTTTCTTTTGTAGTCAAGTAGCAGTGTGGGAGTTATACATGTAACGAAATAAAAAATTTGCATCGTGTCGCACTTATACAGAATGTTCCTAAAACCAAAGATTAAATATAGTCATGAAGTAATTAACGATTTAAAAGGCCCTGAAATACGTTCGCTAGTTGATTATAAAAAAATAAACTAGACTTATAGTTTTAAATTAGATCATAAGAAGTAGGTTGGTGGGATATATTTGAGGTGTTAAGGATATGAAAAGGCAAAGAAGAAAGTGTTGGCATCAATTTTATCAAATAACAATGGTTAGCATTGAGAAGTTGCCAAAATCTTCAGTTTTTCCCCGCGTTGCCTTACAGACGGCGAAAGTTCACCATGAACGATACTGACCGCAGAATTTTAAACGTTACTTTCCAATGGGGTATTCCAGCTATAAAATTGAAAAACTCGTATCTTACTTTTACGTAAAAAATTGTATTCATAGTTTTAATGTAACCATCAGAATTACCGACGAATATAAAGTGTAATAAAAATAATATAAATTAACTAAAACCGTGAAAATAAATAAAATAATTTACGCAAAGTTCAGGTGCTTTGCAGGAATTAATCTGACAACTGGCATTAAAAGTAGGATAACATAATTGTAAGTAAACTACGAGAGACTACGAGGAACTGTTAGTTTGGCAGTTACTTAGCATTGTAGAGACATCATGGTGTCCAAAAATCGAAACACTGACAAGCGCACAAGCTGTCAGAACATGAGGGATTCGAATTCGAAATATGAATAAAATTAAAACAATAGGCCGCGTCGCGCGCCGGCCTGAATCGCAAGCGGCTGGCTGGTGTGGGCCGCGCCAAGTCATGAGGGCCAGAGGTCGCCGAGCGAGGACGAAAAAAGATTTTAACGTTTGAATTTCGAATTCAATTTTTTTTTGTTGCGTGAAGAAAAGGACTAGAATTTCAGGTTAGATCAAATATTATCTTTTTACTAGGTAGGTATTTTCAATAGCGATCTAGCTGATTAATAACCAGAACGACATTGTATTGTTTGGGATTGTTTTGCACCCACAAAAAGCATTTTCAACGTTTCTCCGAGTTCACTAGTTTTCCAAGAATTTTTTTAAGTTTTTTTCGACTATAAATATTCCTATATTTTAAATTGCTAATAGATTCAGTTAATCTTTAATTTTATTATGCTTTTGGCAACGAAAAACATTTCTTATTTATATTTTTTAATATACGCGGTGGGCACTCTGTGAAAGGCCTGTATCACTAAGTGGGACGTACATAAAAAAAACATACAGACAGTAGGTATCTGCCTACCTAAATTACAACGTCTGGAAATTGAGATATAACTTCATCGAACCAAACATGACAATCAAAAGACTTCCCTGCAACCTACATGTTTATCGTCTTAAAATTAAGTCTTTAAAATAGCCTATCATTTACTGATATCTTGAGTATTCAAATTATTTGCATACAAAAACGTATTTTAAGCGACGACCACAGACTTGGAGCAGCTGTCCTCTCCTACGCCTTTTGTCCGCTCCCAAATGACATACATTACTGGAGGTAATGTGAAATTGAATTGAAATGAACACACTCATTGATGTATTATTTGGCTGTCGAAGTGATCGTGTGTGTCAAACAATGGTGGAAACAATTCCACTTTCGCGGCCTGGCCAACTGGTCTGTGTGGTCAAAACAAGAACTGTAGAGACTCCATGATTTTTTAAAACATAAACATTTATAAACATTTACACACAGGCACATACATTGCTTCTGGCCCCACACTAGGATACCCTGTGTCGTGGGAACCAATTCACTATTTTGGTTGGGTATTCAAACTGGTGGACGCTGATGATGAGATTTTGCAAGAGACGTGATAGGAAAATGCTTACCCATCAATGAGCAGAGGTAGGCTTATGACGATGAGATGATGAATCGACCGAACTTACAAAGTTTCAAAAAAAGATTTTCAAATATGTTTCATAAGCATTCTTCGCGTGTTTTGATGTAAAAATAGATAGAAAGAATATTATTTATTATGTATATGTAAATCAAGAATTACATACGAGATTTGACAGTAACATAAACAACAATTTTGAAAAATAGCCTTAAAGGCGAAGTCAATACTCGCCGTTAAAGTTATTTACAATCACGATCTGATACATGTTTTCGTAGACTCAAGAACGGTGTTTTTTTTATTTTAGTAAGCAGTTTGGACCTTTTTTTATTTTATAGACGAAGAACGCGGCTCCAAGGCATACTTTGTTCTGCTCAACACTTATTATACTTGGACCCGGCATGTTTTGCATAGTCAATAGAGTGATTACCACACCCGTCATCCTTGCAAATCTGGTACCTGTTGCCAAAATGTAAAAAGGTTGCAAGTCGAATGCTTCTAAAATTTTACATGCTTAACGTACGGCAATACATACCTACGTACAACAAACTACTAACATTTTGTTCCTAAATTATTATTTAGGACAGCATATTAACCTTTACTTACTTGCACTCTATTCAGTAATACTACGGATAACTTTGTAAATTTTCAAATTTTATTTTATCGAAATCTGTTCAGCCATTTATGGCCATCCATGGCTTCGTGACAAAGGTATAAATTTATTAAATTGTATTACTTCTTTTAGTACTTCAAATTAGTAGGTGAAAGTATTTTTAAAGGTATTAGTGACTTATCCTAGTACATGACACCTTTAAAAATTATTCGGAATAAAAAAAAACGTTATGTGTTGAATTTTTTTTAAACTATCCAGTAGTATCAATCACCTCTTTGGTTGGCCAAATAAAAAGACCAAACTACTTTGAAGACATATGTTTATATTATTCCTCCTTGCGCAACCTGTCATCCACCAAAGTGACTGGCTGGAAAGATTATTCTATGCGAAAAGTGAAAAAAAATCCTCTGAACGTTATTCCAAATTTAAAATTAGGTCCTTTCACTTTTCGTGGCACGCGTGCAGGATTCGTATAATCGCGATTGGCGTATAATTTGGGAAGGTCCGCGTGCGACCACAGCGCAAGCTTGCGCATGCGCATTCACTGTTTACTTCACTTTCCGGTCCGCAGGTTAGGCACTTGCTGTACTTTTGAAATACATATAATTATGTACAGATGGTTCTTACACAATATTTTTTTACTAATTAAATAAGAGTAGAGTTCTATACATTTGATGGTCTTTCAGCTGAAAGCATTCAGTCAGATGTCACATACATTGACGGACAAACGGTCAGGGCCAGAAAAAGGAACAATACTTTAATTTTATGCAGCAAAGTAGTAATTTTAGCTTTACGACTACTTTCTACAGAAATAGTTTTGCATCATTTTTTTTTCTCTTACCAACACAGATAAACTTACACCTTCGTCCCGTAGGGAAGGGCAGATACTTTTTCTTTTATATTATTGAAAAGTCACAATTATGGTGTCAAATACCATACATGTATTTTTTACGACCATGGTAGGACTCATAGTTTTAGGAAGATAAAAGGTTCTGATACTAGGTATAATAAACGTATTAAATAAATACACTGCCGCACAAAACAATCCCTTGCCCTGTTTCCAAACTAGTATACATCATCATCATCATCGGCCTACGGTTGTCCACTGCTTTACATAGGCCTCTCCCATTGCACGCCACTGAGCACGGTCCTCGGCTACTCTCATCCAGCTCTTGCCAGCCGCCCTGCGAAGATCATCGCTCCACCGAGTCTGAGGACGTCCTACACTACGTTTACAGATCCGCGGTCTCCACTCAAGAACTCTTCTACCCCATCGGTTATCAGTTCTTCGGTTGATATGGCCGGCCCACTGCCACTTCAGCATGCTAATTCGGTGGGCTATGTCGGTGATTTTGGTTCTCTGTCGGATGACTTCGTTTCGAATTCGATCTTTCAGAGAAACCCCGAGCATAGCCCTTTCCATAGCACGCTGAGCGACTTTAAATTTGTGGATCAGCCCCACCGTGAGTATCCACGTTTCGGCACCGTATGTCATGACAGGTAGGACGCACTGGTTGAAGACTTTCGTCTTTAGACTCTGTGGGATTGGCGATGTGAAGACTCGACGTAGTTTCCCATACGCTGCCCAGCCCAGCTGTATTCTTCTATTGGCCTCTTTCTCGAAGTTGTTTTTACCTAATTGCATGGTTTGCCCGAGGTAAACATACTCCTTAACAACTTCGAGAATACTGCCTTGAACTGCAATTGGCTCCGGATTTACATGTTCATTGAACATAATCTTGGTTTTATCCAAGTTCATCCGGAGACCAATGCGTTGGAAAGAATCAGCTAGGCTACTCAGCATATGTTGCAGATCTTGCAGCGTTTCCGCCATGATGACGATATCGTCTGCAAATTGCAAGTGTGAAAGGTACTCGCCGCTAATATTAATGCCATATCCCTTCCAGTCCAGCGTCTTAAACATATCCTCCATAGCATTTGTGAACAATTTGGGGGAAATAACATCCCCTTGTCTCACATTGTGGTATGGGGATAGGTTCAGACTGCCGGTTCTGGATTTGGACGGCCATAGTAGCGGCGTTGTATAGACCTTTCAACACTTGGATGTATCGCCAGTCGACTTGGCATCGCTGCAAAGATTCCAGAACAGACCAGGTCTCGACCGAGTCAAAGGCATTTTCATAGTCCACAAACGCTAAGCACAGGGGCCGATTATACTCTTCGGTCTTCTGTATAATCTGCCGCACTGTGTGTGGTCTATGGTGCCGTAACCCGATCGAAAGCCGGCCTGCTCAGGTGGCTGAAACTCATCGAGTCTCCTCGCAAGACGGTTCGTGATGACTCTTGAAAACAGCTTGTAGACGTGGCTTAAGAGTGAAATGGGTCGGTAGTTCTTCAAAAGGGTTTTATCACCCTTTTTGAAGAACAAAACGACAACACACTTACTCCACGCCTCCGGAGTTCTCCCATCAAAGAGGACAGCATTAAAGATCTTCTGGAGCTCCTTCATTACGGGTTTACCGCCGAACTTCAAGAGCTCAGTTGTAATACCGTCCTCTCCAGGGGCTTTTCCATTTTTAAGGTGTTTAAGAGCCATCTCGATTCCGTCTAGGCTGACTTCTGGCAAGTCTCCAGTATAGTGACGTGTTAATGTAGCTCTGGAATCCTCATTTTCGGGATCAGGCCGAGATGCATGCGCAGCGTACAGGTGGCCGTAGAAGTTTTCAACTTCCGAAAGAACCTCTGGTATGGAGAAGACAACCACTCCATCCGTGATGGTCAACTTTGTCAGATGGCTTCTCCCAAGAGATTGAACAAACACTTTCGATCCCCGATTTTGCTCGATTGCTCGTTCTATTGAACGAGTGTTGGAGCATCGGAGATCGCGTCGAACTAGTTTGCCAATTCTCCAAAAGTTATATGTCCCAAAAATGACACGTCACAGTGACACTGGAGGTAGACCTGCTCAAAAGGCATCGAACCAACCTAACATGACCTCAGCAAAAGTTGCACGGTTTTTGAGATATGGCACTTGTTTTAACAACTTTAGTGCTATGCTAGCACTTATGCTAAGCTAGTAAGTTCGTGACCGAGTAAAAATAAAAAAACCAAACATGAGAACTATTTAACTTAATGCTAGCACTAAACTTGTTAACACAAGGGAAAATTTAGAACAAGTTTAAATTGGCCATATCTCAAAAAACGTGCAACTTTCACTGAGATCATGTTAGGTTGGTTCGATGCCTCTTGAGCAGGTCTACCCTTAGTGTCACTGTGACGTGTCATTTTTGGGACACGCTGTATACATCTTAAGGGACTTCACATACGGCAGCTATAATATACATTACATACATCTCACGATGTATAAGCTTAGAGACCGCTCAGTACCTTTAAGATACGAAGATGTAAAGATGTATATTATAGCTGTCGTGTGTGGTTTCCTGACGATTTCTATGGAAAGATGTAATGAGATATATCGTGCTATAATATACATCTTTACCTTATAGCCGCCGTGTGTGGAGTCCCTAAGCCTCTCTCACCCAGCCCCTTCGCAAACTCAAAACGACTTCATTTACATTTTGCCTTCAACTCTCCATTACTTTATTTCTAAACTCTTTTGACCGGACATCACGAACAAAGTCATCAGCCATATGCTGTGTGGTTAGCCAACTTTGTTTGGAAATTCAAAAAAGTAGTGCATTTATTTGAGTAAGCTTCTCGGTCAGCATATGGCCAGCAGATTAAGTGTTTAGGCTTTGTTTGCTTTCACCTGCTATGCGGTTTTTTTTTGGATTTGTTTAGGTGAATTTCTTTTATCACGTATTGAAAAAAAAGTACTCTATTCGTATTAATTATAATAAAAAAACTATAGTAAGTCACTCAAAAAAAATGTTTTTTATGCATCACTGGCTAACACATAATTTATCATAAATTGGTACATTATTACTCATTTATGTAATTAATAATATACTAATTTCGCTAAATTCTACCGATATTGGCAACCATGCCTATTCCGTTCCAAGGATTATCCACGAGACAGCACCAAAAAATAATAATATCAAAGGTCAAAACAAAAGAGATCCTGTATGACAAATTCTAATTGACATACAAGAACTGAGAATTTGAAAATAATCCCCTAGCAATAGAAAGTAAAATCTCCAAATGAGCCACATAAATAAGCTAACGCCTGTATCCCAGAGGGGTAGGCAGAGACTAAGGACTGCCACTTGCCACGATCCTGACGCATCACTTATTGACATTCATTAGTCGTTGCATGCACTCACGTTTCTATTTCAGGTATACGTGTTATCACTCCAAATGCACAAACCTTTTTATTCCGAAGCTTAATTACGCAAACGCCTCCGTAACCCACTGGCGAGTACAAAAGTCACAATTAATCACAGTTTATAAAAATAAAGAGAAACAATAAAAACGCTTAGCGCTTTGGTGATATCATTATGAAATAGTAAATTGGTTTCGTCTATTGTTAATGAGTGGTAAGTGGCGTGTAATTGATGGTGGCTTGAAACGTTGCTAAACGGACTCTGCCCACCGACTGCGTAGGCTGCTGCTTTTAAACAGTATCATTGAGAGCAAAAGTGTTCATAACAGGGCTACCAATATTACAAAAAAAAAGAAAAAAACTTCGGGTCGGGATATGGCAGTATGTAAATTGTAGTATGAAGGAATCTTAAAAAAACTTTGGATAGGTACCAAGAGAGCGGCGCGGCTACGCTTTAGAATTTAAGTAAGCAGAGTCTAATACGCACGCGTATATACTACAGTAATAAAAAAAAAAATCTTACCCATATTAGATTTACAAATAGACAAAGGCTATTTATTCAATGGCTCTTAATTAATTGGTACTAAAACCAAAAACCCCTTGTCGGTTCAAGCAATTTACTGCTAGACCAACAAAGCAAATTATGACAAAACCATAACTAGCAATCTTAAAAATAAAAAAAGTTAACGCTTTTCTTATCGACTGCACCGAAGCCCATCGCCCACAGTCAAGCGGTACCCATTGTACAGGACGCAATATTTTCCAAATCTCACTTTGCAGACCCTAAATTGAACTTTAACCCAAGATTATAAGATCCTAATTACTTCACCAAAAAATAATTTTATGGGCCCCATAGAACATCATTTAAACAAATGAATGGCTGAAGTAGAGTGAGCGACTTAGAAAGCCGACCATCCGTCAAAACAATAAGACGTCCGTGATGATATTGATTTAAATTATTGTTTTCATTCGGTGTCAGATTAGAAATAAGCAAAAGTTCTAAGGCGTCCTATGCACGTAGCCAACATTATAAAACACTTTTATCTTGAATTATTTTTGGTAAACTAGGGTACTCCGTTGATACATAAAAAGTACAGTGACAACTGCACAATTATTAGGCATCGCATACATCCCACAGTGGGACACAGGCCTGAGTGCTTAGTGCGAGTTTTTTCACTCACTTTCGATAGCGAGAGCGTTTGTAATTTGTATAGGAGTGACAAAGCGCGCCACTAGTTGTCTCTTTGTCACTCCTATACAAATTGCAAACGCTCTCGCTATCGAAAGTGAATGAAAAAACTCGCACTAAGCACTCTTCTCTGAGAGGGAGTAAGTTTGGGCTTAATCGCTACGCCTGCTGCCGTAGTACTGTGATCTGACACGCTTATCGCATAGAGTTTAAGATTAATATACACTCTCTCGAGATAAGGCCTGAGCCCTGCAGTGAGACTTTTACAGAGGATACTTATATTGATTTGTTTTCTCTAATGGCCTTTAGGTGGACAAGCTTTGATCTGGTAGAGACCCGTGCCCCTCAATGGGGACATAATGGGTTGATGATGATGATGATATGAGGGTTAAGTCTAGACGACAGCACATTCATTTATCTAAACAATAGCAAGAATAGAAATAATGCTTGGAATGAGAAGGTTCACAAGCATCGACTACCAATACTAATATACCTCAATACTAATAGCAGGTTTGACACCCAAGTATCGCTGCTGTTCTTTACACCCCGAACCGTCAAAGGAAAAAATGACCCATTGAACTCCGAGACAATACTTGGCACCATCGCACAAAAAAGGGTGTGGTCACAGAAGTGTACAGTCATCAACATAACAACTTGGAAGACTGACATTTAGTCTGCATTGTTATCATTATTAGCATACTGGTCAGCACCTCTAACTTCGTCATACACTCTGAGCAAGCGACTTTGGTCTCAATCTCTTGGGCTTAGAATTCAATCAGTTTAAAATTAAAGGTAGATATATGTTGGTGAGTTCTTAAGACGGACTGGCCTATTTCAGTCAAACAATTTGAATTTTTAAACAGCCTTTCACTATTCCGGTCGCCGTAGCATTATTTACACGAGTGTAAATGAATAAATGTAAGTTAATTAGGTCTTGTAACGATAAGCTGTGATGCGTTGGAGTATAATTTAAACTTTGCAAAGTATTGTAAATGGGTTGGTAGACGAGTACAGTGAAAGCTCGCTCACCTTTACATTCGTGAACTTTTATCTGTTATCCTGTTAAGATTCAAAGTTGGATGTGTTGTCTGAATGGAAATCAGATGTGTACTGGAGACCCAGTTTCACTCAGAGCTGATATGCAGTTGGCAATATCATTGCGAAACAATGTATTAAGTACCATTAACGTATTAAATAGTGTATTTTAGTAACGCATCGTATCCGTAATGCTCTTAAACCATATTAACTTTATAAATCCGCTAGGCCACTGATATCTCTGGAAGGATCAAGTGGTTCAGAACCTTCTTGAACTCCAGGTGGGCGATACAGGACATGCAGAACAGAGACAAGTGGCGACTTCTTTGTCTTGGCCTCCGATATATTGCGGGTCGCTGAACTAGCGGAGTGACTATGTATTTTTTGGTTCTGCAGTCAAATATCCTGTTTTTTTTTTCATTTCAAAACTGATTTCTAATGAAGGATACATAATGGTCTACGTCAACATTTTTACATTAAGATCTCTATGCTATAACTGACGGTGACTCGTCACTATAGTATGATCTTCTGCCAACAGGCGATTTCACGATATCTCCCGCTCGCCTGCTGACAGATTCTTGATAGTACTTCTCTACGGAGCTCCTACGAATTAAAAAACAAAACGTTTTACAACTACAAGCCAAAAACAAAGCGGTCTGCCCACGCCTAGCGTACAACGGACAAGTCACAATAAAAAAGAACCTCACCAAATATGCATGAATGGACGCGCGCTTAGCACTGAGATAGGTAAGATTATAGTGGGTAAGCCTTGTTTAGATCTTCTGAATGCTCAATCTCGATCTACGTTCCCCCTATTTGGTAATTGTGATTTTAGCTAAAGCATTGAAAGTGACGGTGCAATGTATTTTTAGTAATCTTTTAGTAATTTGAAATTAATACTAAAAATTATGCCTTGCGTATTGAATAATTGGGTATTTGAAATGTCAGAATTTTGTATGAAAATACTGGCTTATGACGTCACATTTCAGAGCACTCTTTTTATGTTTCATCTATTTAAAAATTGTGATAACTAGTAAATGATTAAAAAAGATACATTTCCCGAAATATTTTCTAATTTTGGTTTTAATCGAGCATATCAAATAATTTATTGTTGATCGTGTCAAATACCGAATTGTAATGGATTATTGTGTTTTGCATTAAATCTGTCTTAATTCTGTGTTCCCATATTCCGCAGGACCAAGAACTTTACTATTCTTTCTACTACCGCACACAAGGTGAGGCATTTAGTGTTAAGTGAAGGGAAACTGGCTACGAATTAGATAATTATGACTAAATTTATTGCGGATACACTTACTTAAGCTCTGCAAATCAGAGCGAAATCTGGCCACACTTTTCTGACAAAAAATCAAGCAAGGATATATGGAATAAAGTTAACAATGTGTAGTGCTTACGAAAGTTGTAGCTAAAAAAATATTAGATTAATAAATAAATATCTCATAATAAAGTTTTTGTAAAGAGAAAAAAATACTTAACAAAACATAGACATAGAGAAACGTACTTTTCTGCTTTTTAATAAATGGTGTAAACGAGCCTGTAGTGGTGAGATGCGTATGATTAGAACGCGCCTGCGCGTGGGCAGCGCTGTCATCGCGAGGGGTCATTGTGTAGCCCTTAGAGCGAGGAAAACGGCAATATGACAGGTTACATGCTCACTCAAATTATACGAATTATATTAGCCAAGAAAGAGAGGTTATAGAAGTAACTTTTTAACACAAAACGACCTCGTGTACACTTGGTCATGGCTACAAAAGTGAGCAGGCTTAGGTATAGGGACCTTTATTTTTGTTGTAGGTAAATTTTAGAGAATCACGTTTATACAAATATCATCATGATCATCAACCCATTATGTTCCCAACCAGGGGCACGGGTCTCTTCCCTGAGAAAGGTATAGGCCATACTCCACCACAGCTGGAGGCGTAATTTATAAGATGACACAAATGACAATGACAACTCTGAGTAGAGTTTGTAGCTCGGTTTTTATATTACGACATACGTACAGAACATTTTGAGTTCACCATTTTTTCGTGTATGTTTGAAGACCTTTTTCGGTTCCCAAGAGATAAACAACAGTACGTGAAGCTGATGGCCAATCTATATTAGTGGGTGCAAGAGGAGACAGAAATTATAGATAAAGTAAGAAAAAGAAAAATGCATACTCAGAACAGTTTTTTTTTTTATTTAAAATTGTACTTAAATAACTGTTCACATCACTATTTCCAGTCAATTCGATACTGTGTTTTTTTTTCTTTCTGTTTCATATGTGAATAAATTGAATATGAGAGATTGAGAGTTCTTTCCCTAGAATTTGACTCAACACTTTCACTACAACACTTCTGAGACTTCTGTCACACTCAAAACCCGGACAGCATTTGCATTGAATGGACGCTTTCAAGCTGGACACGCGCGGTGCTTCGGCTTGTCATTATTCTCACGATGACCACTCTGGTCGTTCCAATCCGCCAACAAAACGTATGACGGGGCAAGTCACCAGTGCTTGGTATTCGGCAGTTTGGCCTGTCATTATAAGACATCCGATGTTACCTCTGGTGACTGACATACCGAAGAAAAAGTATAGAGTTATAGACCACCAGGTTGCGCGGTTTGGTGGTCTGTCATTAGTGGCCACGCGCAATCTGTCGCCGACGCCCCTCTCAGTTCGTTCGTTCAAAATTCAAATTATTGTGTGGTGTTGCATTGTCAGAATGGCGACAGTGTTTGGGTGGTGATTTTTAAGGTTTTATCTATACAGGGTATGGTAGAAATGCTTTAGTCTCAATATCGCAAATAAATAATGATTGTTTTGCATTTATCAGGAAGCATCCTGGACGTATTTAGGTACTATGGCGACAATATGCTTTACAGGCCCAAAAAGACAAAAAGGAAATTTTTATTACCATCATCATCATCATCTCTTCCCTGATGAAGGTATAGGCCATATTCTACCACGGGGGCCAAGTCCGGATTGGTGGAGGCTTGTAAAGCCTGTATTACACCGGGGCAACACTGTGCGGCATTGCAGCATGCCACAAGGCCGCATGCTGCAAAGGTGCGGCAGAAAAAGAAGAAGAAGAAGAAGCTGTGACAGTTTGCCACATCATGAAAGGTGTTGCCATGCCACACGGTTCTTGCCGCAATATGCGACGTTGTAGCATGCGGCCTTGTGGCATACCGCAATGCCGCACAGTGATGCCCCGGTGTAATATAGCCTTAAGACTAGTGGCTGTTCTTGAGTGGAGACCGCGACTTGGCAAACGTAGTGTAGGACGCCCTCTGACCAGGTGGGATGACAGAAATGCTGGATGCGGCAAGCCGAAGACAGGGCGCTATGGCGCTCATTAGGGGAGGGCTATGTCCAGCAGTGGACTAATATAGCCTGATGATGATGATGAAGACTAGTGGCTGGTCTTACTGTCAGAAGTTTTCAAGCCGCCCGCCCTAAGGCCTCTGACTTGGCTTAACGACTGCCATCTATGGACGGCAGCCGGCACCAACTGCTTAGCGTGCCTTGCTATTTTTATTATGTTCATGTACAATACGCTACTTGTCTCGTATCAAATTTGACGCGATAAATGGATATTTCCTGTAGTATCTAACGTAAGAAACTGAAATATATTGACTTTGCTAAGTAAATATGCAGGATAGCTGCAAAATTTGCAAATAAAAAAAATATTATTCTCTTTTAAATCGGAACGGTGAAAACACTATCCGCGATCTTGAAAGCACCTTTGGTTGTAAACAAACATCTGTCAGTCGTGCGTGCGTAGGTTCTATTGTGACTCATACTTCTTTCGTGGCACGAACTCTACCTATGTTGAATGTCAAACTTTGTTTACAAACGTAGAGGACTTCAAACCATAGACAAAAATGGCGGACCGCGTTTTTGGCTGTTTAGCAAAGCAACGTTTTAAAATAATGTTTTTGTTGCTTTTAGGTCCTCAAAAAATATACTTAAATATTTTTTGGTCTAATGGAAGAGATATTTAGCATTTAAGACATACTTGAAAAAAGAGTCAAGTAGCGGATTGATAACATAAAATATTAAATAACTTACAGAACCTATAAGAGTTGCAACAAAACACAATACAAAGTACACCCGCAGGTTTTGTCAAAGTCAAATTAATTACAAAGAATATTAGATAAAATAATGTAATAATGTCAAAACAATAAAAATCAACAGCAGCTGTTGACCATACGAGTACATTAACTCAAAAATATATTAGAAAAACATGGTGTTAAAATTGTGATAATCGAAAAACAATATTGGACACCTACTTATTACACTCCGCTATCAGTTATACAAGATAATAATTCGAAGAGCCTGCATAAGTCTTTGCTCTGTTGAGGCAACAAGCAGGCCTTCAAACAGCCTCCGCGTAATACCGTGGTGTGGTCCCTTAGACCGATACGGGTCCACATATGATCAGCAAAAAAACACAAACGGTCAGTAAAAAAGCAGCTTTAAAAAGCGCTCTTTGTACACCGGCCTTTGTCCGTGATTTTTTCACATTCCACCCTCATTTTTGGACCGTTTTTTGCGACCAGCCTTATAGAGCCTCCAAAGGAAACGACGCGAATAATTCTGGACGTTTCATGTTACTCGCATTGGATTTTTGGGTCTTTCTATAAAACGCCCACAGGGCATTGTCGGGTTCCATCGATCTAATCTCCTTTTGATAGACATCCTGCGTAGATGAACCGGTGAGTCTATTGTCCACTGTTTTTACGATAGATTTGGCCTGTCATAGTGGTATGGAAGAGTTGATAAACGATGAAAGGAGGCAGAAGGTAAAAAGAGACCTTACGTTTGTCTGGAGTCAAACTTAAAGTTGTTTTGGACTATAGAAATCAACAAACATATCCCGCAAGGCACCTAAAAGTATTTTTCTTTCTGGAAAATATGACGATGTCATAAAAATGTGATATCTACCTATAGAGATACAATACAACTTCAAATTTCGTATCCGATTTTGATATTTCACTGTCGCTCGCAATAAATATCCACACTAATATAAAAACTTGAAACATAACTCCGTGTTTCACAATGGAGTCTTGATACAAGATAAACATTTCACATTAACGCTCAAAAAACCGTCACATCAACTTCCTAATTTATATCACACGGTCAACGCAGAGATAATGTCGGCTGTCCTTTAGTTTTTTGCACGTTTTCGTAGCAATATTAATTTAAGTTGGTCTATAAACTCTGGGCATGATGGCTAGAGGACTGATTGTATCAGAAACACATGTTGCGCAACCCAGAATGGCGGAGAGCAAAAAATGTTTGGACAGTTTCGGTGGTCGTCTGAAAGTTATGGTAGGAAAAAATCTAGATAGAGATTAACGTAAGGATAATATGACAGTGTAATTTTTGGAAGGATTTATTGGTGGTGTATTGTTTTTTCAACGTTAATATTATTAAAATCAGCAATACTAGTCGCTAAATGTGAAGAAAAATATCTGAGAGTCAGAATTATAGCATTAGAAACCGTGAGTTCAGGGTGAACTTGGGTAGCGATCTAACCCATATTCTATTTCTGAAAAAAGGAATTACAACTTGGCCTCCTCCACAGTTTTCTTCCAGCTGCCGCGAAGCTTAGGGAAGGCCTAGTTACACTCTGCAAATAAATGATCATGATCTATCTACATTGGGAAATATAATATGGTAACCTGCTTACCATAGAATCATTTTATTTTGTATTCTTAGCGTTTGGTAAAACTGCTACTTGGCATCATTTGTGTTTTATTCGGATTGTCTTGCACCTGCTTGATGCCGTTCTGCTATTTCAAAATCTCTTGAAAGACTAAGCCAAACGTGTCCAAAACAGCAAAATCTCTGTCACTTAATCTTTATAACCCAAAAGGCGAAAATTGTTCAACATGCCCGTTACGCCTTGAAAGATCCCGATTCTCTAAACCCATTAACTGATTCCGCGCGACACACCACTCGAGATGATTTATGCAAAACGTGTGGTGTCCACATAACGGTGCTTTGGAGTTTTTGCTTCGGAACGGCTGAAAAAAATGTGGGTGCTGCCGGGGTTGGCTTGTGGATGTGATTTGAGTTTTTAGTGGTTAGAAGAAAAAAAGTTGCTTGAGTTCTTAGTTGAGTACTGACGTGCATTGAGTACGCAACAAACTGTACGCATTTACGCACTTACGAATGACTATAAAAATGAAAAGAAGATATGACATTTAACAAACTTAGACATGTAAGTCTTCTAATGTATTTGATACTCTGGTGTAAACAATAAAGAGATCAAATGTAATCTAACATTTTATAAACATAACACTACTGCTAAGTATGATATAAGGGTACGTAAAATTATGACATGACTGAGTGCAAAATAATGATTAGAGATGAAAGGGTGGAACAGGTGAAAGAATTTGTCTATTTGGGGAGCCTGTTTACAAGGGATGGTAAGTGTGAAGGTGATATAGAAAGGAGAGTAAAAGCGGGAAATTGTGTAAATGGTGCCTTGCACTCCTTCGTGAGTAGCCAGAATATCTCCAAAAGGGCAAGATTGGCTATCCATAACGGTGTGCTGGTCCCAACACTGATGTATGGTAGCGAGACTTGGGTGTGGCAGAAGAATCATGAAAGTAGGATTAATGCAGTAGAAATGAGGGCCTTGAGAAATATGTGTGGTGTTACTTTGAATGACAGAATACGCAATAGTGTGATCAGAGAACGTTGTGGACTGAAAGAGGATGTAGTGACTAGAATTGAGAAAGGAATGTTGCGTTGGTTCGGACATGTGGAGAGGATGAAGGAAGAACGACTGACGAAGCAAATATATCGAGCGAATGTGAGTGGAAGGGCCGGTAAGGGACGCCCCAGGCGAACATACTTCGACCAAATAGGGGATGTATTAGCAAAGGGCAAGATAAAAAGTACCCGAAACCGGCGTGCGTGCATGCAACGACTAATGAATGTCGATGAAGCGAAAGTGGTTTGTCAGGATCGTGGCAGGTGGCAGTCCCTGGTCTCTGCCTACCCCTCTGGGATACAGGCGTGAGCTTATGTATGTATGTATAAAATTATACCTACTGAAGACTAGTTAATTTTATGCTTCTAAGACTATTTTGGAGCTATATTAGATATTATCTTACCGTAAACGGTAATAGATACTGGTAGTATCTTAAAATATTATGAATCAGTTAATTCTCTCGACAGAAATCAGAATTTTCTTTTTTTAATTAAATTAGAATTAATTAAAAAAAGAAAATTCTAGGAATTCGAAAGCACCTGCTTATTGTAGCGTTGAGAAGATGGCATCTGCGTATAAATGAATTACCTGCAAAAATGATTTAAAAACGCTGAAACGCTGGTTTAAACCAAAATCACGAAATAAAACGCTCTCTTCTCATAACACTTTAATACTCCACGCGACCCTATTCTACAAAACCCCTCAAAGCACCCAAAGTTACCCTGTCCCTGGTGACCTGTGGCTCCACATGATTCCTGTAAGTCACTAGTTGCTAGAATTATTTTAAGTATGCCTATACGTCATAGGTGGAGAGGGGAGTGGGGAGGAGGGGAGAAGGAGTGCAACACACGTGGTTGCCAACCGGAGCACATGTGTGACGTCGCGACGACCAGTCGATCCATGTGGGACGGACATTGTAGGCTAAGATCCTCACAGCTTACCCTTCGGGAATCATTGAGTAACGTAATGAGATAGATAATTTAATTTAGTACTTTTAGTTATTAGGTAATTTAGTAAAGTGACTAAAACTGTAAAAGAGAAATTATAGGTAGGAGAACATTCTGTGTCTAGCTGTCTAGAAAGACCCAATATATTTTTGAGATACGAAAATTGCATCAACGGAATTTTTTAAGAGGGCAGAACAATGAAAAAGTTATCTTACAAAATTAAAAATTAATTCTTGCAAAAAATCTTCCCTAATTTACTTATGTGAAGTAATGACGATAAAAATATTTTACATTTGGTTGGGTTACTCGTTGCTTTTAGACGTTTTCAATGCAGGATCTAAGTCTATGGGTTAAAGTTGTCGTTATTTATATTGGAACAGCGAGGTCAATCGTAAAATAGTAGGGGTCACGTCACAGACGCTGACCATCAGGAACACACATGTGCTCAATGGTATCCCAACACTCCATACCAAATACCTAATAAGAAATACGGACGCTTTAAGCAATAAAGCGTCCGTATTTCTTATGATTGCATTTTTGCTTATGATTGCATTTATGAGTTAAGGGCCCTCGCCCACGGCGGCTTTTTGTAGCGCTGCCGTCGCGCGTTTACGAAACGCTACTAACGCGCGTAGGTCACTTTTGCAACGCGCGACCGTAGCGCGGCTGTAGCGCTGCTAACGCGCCACCGTCGCGCGGCCGTAGCGCTACAAAAAGCCGCCGTGGGCGAGGGCCCTAACATTCGATTGCCTGGACCGACAACATTGTGAAAGCGGCTGGGATACATTGGACGAGACTAACACTGGACCGGGTGGGTTGGCGTAAAAGAGAACAGGCATTATGCATGTTTCTTTGGGCATATGCCCAACAGTGGGCTCTATTTACGCGCTGATTAGATAGATAGATTCGACTGCCTAGACAGTGGCGTAGCGTGGGGTTAAGCCGCCCGGGGCGGAAGAATTTGCGGCTTTATTATTAGTCCAGTTTATTAAAGGCTCGGAGCCTATTAATAATTCAAAAATATGTCGGAAATCCTATAAAAAAGTGTTAAACAATTTTTTTTACGAATACAAATTTCCTCCAGGACATTTTTTTCTTTTTGATTACCATATCAGTAGCAAGCTGTGTTTGTGATATTAATTTGAAATTTTTATTTCAGCGTCTCCGTCTTGTACGGAATACCCCTTATTTCTATCGGTGCGAATTGTAAGTGCGTCAAAATTATAAAATGGTATTAGAAACAAGTACGAGTGACACTTAGAAAAAAAAGATGTAGGTAGTAAAGCAGGCATCGTGGCTGGCCTTGATGACGTCAGAGGGCGTGTCGTTCGGGCGGCGCAACGGGGATACCGACCGGGCGGCTCGGAGCTCACTTTTTCGCCTTCGCTTGACGCAGACGGTCGCCTACCTAGCTCTGTTGCATTTTATAATTTAGTTCGTTGATTTTTGTGAAATATTTAATTACCTCTAAAAATAAAGTTTGTGTTATACAGTTTGTTTTTTTAAATAACTTCACTTCTGATTCGTAAAATCAGAAGTGGGATTGGCTTACGTGCTTTTACCGCTCTGATCCGACACAAATTCAAAAAGTTGCCGTTATGTCCTCAAAGGGGAAAAAAAAGAAAACCACCGAATCTAATGCCTTAGATGCGATTCTTATTCGACTAAATGCAATAGAGGATAGGATAGGTGCATCGTCGACGCAGCCGCCGCCTGAGCCCTTGCTGGAAGTGCCTCCATCGTTGCCACCAACGCCCTCGACGTCACGTGTGGATCGTGCATGCTCGGGAGCCGAAGTTGTTATGCATGGTGGTGCGGACACCGTGGGACCGGGTGATGTGACTGTGTCAGAGCAGCTACGAACATCAACACCGCGAGGGGACGACGTAACGGACAGGATCGTTGGCGCGCTATCAGCATTGGTCCAAGTAAGAACTTCCAATCATTTTTATGTGTCCAATTTCAACCCAGACGTGCATGACTTCGATGTTTGGTGTGCAGAGGTAGACCGTGCGTGTGAATTAAATCACTGGGACGAAAATGAATGTCTCGCGCGCGTTGGAAGCTGCCTCAGGGGCGATGCGCGCACGTGGCTCAATGACTGGGTCACTAGCGATCGTACATGGAGCAGTTTTAAGCGCGATTTTAGATCACTCTGCCCGCGAAACATCGATGTCGCAAATATTTTGTTTGAGGTTATGTCTACCGATTCAAACAATTTTCCGACATATTCGGAATACGCGCGTCGTTCTTTGTTGCGCCTTAATATTGTGGCAGGTTTGTCCGACGATTTAAAAGTCGCCATTGTCATCCGGGGAATTGCGGACCCACAGATTAAGGCTGTAGCAACTAACGCGAAGTTGAAATCACACGAGCTGGTCGGGTTTTTATCGGTGTACATAAAACCAAAAAGTGATTTCCGTCATAACCGCGATCCTGTGCGTTCGTCAAAGCTAGGTGTGGGTAGGGCTGATTTCCGTAAACGCGAGGCTTGTATACCCGACGTAAAATGTTTTGGTTGCGGCGCGACCGGTCACAAGCGTGCCGATTGCGCAAAACGACCGCGACCCAATCCGGCGATCCCTGCACCCGGACAAAATTCCAATCCGACTGTCCCTATATCTGGACCGAGCCCCTCAGTCAGACCTTACTGCACGCATTGCAAAAAAACCGGTCATTTAGTTGATTCATGCTTTGTAAAACAGCGTTCAGAAGCCAGTAGCAATGTAAGCAATCTTGGCCAATAATGTTAACTTGTGCTGGTAGCATCAATTGCCATCTAATAATACCTAAGTTAAGACCGCTGCTATACAGGGTGTATCAGTCGACATCTTGTTGCAGCTTGTTGTTGTTAAACAGTGGTTTAAGTATTATAACTTAGATACGTAAGGTTTCTAATGTGTTTGCTTATTTTTCTGGTGTGTACCATAAGAAGATATAATTTAATAGATTCCGAAGCAAGCGTGTCACACGCACACATTCGAGTAGTAGACAAACGTCATGTAGATATGTGTCTGTCCGGGTCAGGTACGGCCGAGCTCAGCAAAGATTGAGACACTTATAAATATTCCGAAGCTAGCAACTGTCAAGCAAGTGCGGCAATTTTTAGGGCTTGCTGGTTATTTTAGTCCTTACATTGCGGGGTAAGCTTGATTCGTCTCGCTATGTGTTGCGGAACGACTTGCCGTTAGCCAATCTAGTCGTGGACTAAACCCGATACCCCTTTCCTGCCGTTCATATGGATGTTTTGGTCCACTTCCCGAATCGAGAGGTTTTTAGTGC
Organism: Yponomeuta plumbellus; assembly: GCA_947310845.1. Classification (NCBI taxonomy): domain Eukaryota; kingdom Metazoa; phylum Arthropoda; class Insecta; order Lepidoptera; family Yponomeutidae; genus Yponomeuta; species Yponomeuta plumbellus. Next base: position 15,518,269 of record OX371207.1, on the reverse strand, counting down.
ATTCCAGGATGTCTGGAACAAATTGCTTTTAGCAATAAGACCGTCTATTTTTTTAATGTTTTTATTGCAACTTTTATTTTATCTCCTTCTCTTATCTTGTGTTTGTGGATTCATTTTCCAAGTACTGCTTATTTTACACCTTATACAGGCAGAATACCGTGTTTTTAATATTAATATCACTGTTTGGTACCTACTCTAAGTTTAATAGTGTGTGATTGGGGCCGTATGTTTCAGAGCGCGGGTTTTCAAAAGTGGGTTACCGAGCTGGGTGGTACAGTACATTTCATCAATCCGGAAATACACCACGAAAACGGTCAGGCTGAGCGTCACTGTAGGACCGTTTTGAATATGTTGCGCGTGGAGGTAAACAATAAAGGCGCCGATTGGTCGGATGTCCTATGGGGGGTTCAGCTAATCCTTAATACTACAAAACACGCTACCATTCAAGCGTCTGCTTTACACCTACTGGTTGGAATCGAGGGCACCACTCCCATCCTAAGAGCCTTAATACGTGACGTTGCGCTTGAGAACTCAAATCCCAATAGAGAAGCTATGGCTACGTTGAGGAGGCAACGTGCTTCAGAGCTGTTTATTGCTAACCAGCACAGACAAGACGAGTACGTGAATGATGGTCGCAGGCAGCCACGCACTTTCAAAGTTGGGGTTCATGTTTTTGTCATAAAAAGATCTCAGTCTGCAGGAAAGCTAGATTCCGGCATGCGTGGCCCGTATAAGGTCATGAAGGAGTTGCCTCATCACCGATACGAGTAAGAGCTTGTGGCTGGCGCAGTCAATATGCTGCGGAGTTTATGATTCCGTGGCGTGGCGAGTGGACGCCCGAGGCGTGTGCAGCATTTTTCCACCGTAAGTGTTGATCAGGATTCTGTCCTGGATGGCTTTGCCGGTAGACACTTCATGTTTTTATGTTATGTAGTGTTGTTTCAGAACGCTGTTTCTGGCAGGGTTTTCCTCCCTGGGTGGCTTTGCCACGGCAGACATGATGTGCAGACGAGGGCTCACATTGTGTATCAGGATGATATTTCCTGGCAGACTTAACCTAGATCGCTTCAGACACCTCATGTTTATGCTCATGCGTGTGTTTGTTGAGGTTGGAACGGTGATGTCTGGGTGGCTATGCCACGGCAGATATGATGTGCAGACGAGGGCTCACATTATGTATCAGGATGGTATTTCCTGGCAGACTTAACCTAGATCGCTTCAAGCACCTCATGTTTATGCTCATGTGTGTGTTTGTTGAGGTTGGAACGGTGATGTCTGGGTGGCCATGCCACAAAAACACTTCAGGTACCTCATGTTCATGCTCATGTGTGTATCGGTTGTGGGTCGGGATGGTACTTCCCATGTGTGTGTGTGTGTCATGATTATTGTGTGGATGTATGAATTTCCCGTATGAAAGAACTTATTTGGCTTTACACTTTCAAGTAAATTGTGTGGCTGAGAATAATGACAGAGCCTTGTTCATAAACGCTTGAGCGCTCATGAGTTTTTATGATACAAGGGTGTGTATGCGGGATTGAAGCTCCCCTGGCACCCCTGAACTAATGCGGCCAATGTTATCTCTGTTACAGCTGAAGATGAAGCGGACGAGGACGCCTCGCAATCAGGAACGGCCGTATTAGAAACAAGTACGAGTGACACTTAGAAAAAAAAGATGTAGGTAGTAAAGCAGGCATCGTGGCTGGCCTTGATGACGTCAGAGGGCGTGTCGTTCGGGCGGCGCAACGGGGATACCGACCGGGCGGCTCGGAGCTCACTTTTTCGCCTTCGCTTGACGCAGACGGTCGCCTACCTAGCTCTGTTGCATTTTATAATTTAGTTCGTTGATTTTTGTGAAATATTTAATTACCTCTAAAAATAAAGTTTGTGTTATTCAGTTTGTTTTTTTAAATAACTTCACTTCTGATTCGTAAAAATGGTTTAAAAGTTTACAAAACATTTTTATTCTATTATGAAATGTGTAATTTTGCCGCCCCCTAAAAGTGCCGCCCGGGGCGGACCACCCCCTCCGCCCGCACTACGCTACGCCACTGTGCCTAGATATTCAAGGGCTCCTATACCTACTTCCAAAAAACTGTCAAAAGCAAACTATAATAAGTAACATTAAAATATGAAAATTACTTTGCTAAATTCCGCCAAAATCCCAAAAGCACCACGCCGCCCTCCCTCCCACTTTTTCAAGCAGAAGCAAGACACGAACGCACTACCACCGACACCAATACTTGTGTGATAAAATGCTGTCACGCATTTTGTCTCTAACACGAGGCATCCTCAGGCTCACGATGCTCACAATTTTCATATTTTAATGCTACTATGGACTAACGCAAAGTAACGCCTGTTTAAATTAAATAATAAGTAAGAAAAGTTGATAGAGTGGATTCTGGAGATTGACTATTGCATTTTATTAAACTTTATACTTCTAAATGTAATAACAATAACTTCCATACAACATAATCACTATACTTTATTCCCAAACTAGGGTACACTTTGCTATGGTCACCAGGCAAGAATGCCACAAGCATGCAAATACACCCAGACTGAGGACACTTGAACAAATTAAGTACGGCGGCCTCTAATGGGAATCCAAACCTCTGTTTTTATAGCCAAAGCGTATTAGTAGCAAGGCCGACAAGACAGTGAAATAATTGGTACTTAAGAAGTTTATTTATTGAGATAGATGAGTCAACACCCAAGTTTCACTACCCCTATCTAAGGCTCGCGAAGTTTGTCCCTAGGTCATAAGCGCCACTTCGTTTTATTCCAACAACACAAGCGTTCTAAAAAAGATATAGTGATCACCTTTTATACACAATTATGTCCCTTTCAAAGGCACAGACAGTAACATGAAGTTTTTTTTACATACATTTACATACAGGCACAAACATTGCTTCTTGACCCACACTAGGATACCTAGTGTCGTGGGAACCAGAAACAGCGACGTCACAAACATTCAAGACCTGGGTTTCGTTTTTTTTTGTCCCCAGCCGGGATTCAAACCCGGGACCTCACGTATGGTAGGCAGATGCGCTAACCACTGCGCCACAGAGGTTGTCTAAATATAAATAGTTTAAAAGCGATTAAATCAGCGCTTTCTCAATGCCCATCTTAACCCTGAGCTCCACGACCCGCCACTTGAAAGGAGACAAAAAGTGCATATCTAGCCCAAGCCCAATACGGTACCGCTATTCAGGGACACATCTGGAAGGCATCGCTCCCCGTTACGCTTTGCCCGCGAGAGACCGATGTTGCTAGTACAAAAAATATGTGGAGCGCGGGCGCCGAGGTTTGGAAAGTACAGTGCACTAACGGCTTATACTTTCATTGTATGCTTTGATCAGCAAATGGTTGCTAGTTCGGGAACAATTTAAAAACAAATAGTGCTCGCTAACTTTGAAAATAACAATTAAAATAATTGTTATGGTGAACCGATCAAACAGAAATAAATACTTTCACATACAAATTTAAATACTTTTTATAAAATTGGTCTTTACGCTTAACACAACTGATTCAGAATAATGTCTAAATAGTTACTAATTTCTTCACCAAAAACCTTATTACATTTGTGTTCTTACATTATCCTCTTATATTTACTTGAGTTTTTGCATGTTATTTTAATAAATCAAAATTCCATCGAAGACCATCCAGAGAATGTTGGGATATTCGTGACCGAATTTGAATTTCCCCGTTTGTCATGAGATTGTGGTACACCTATAACTGTGTGCGTAGACTCTCTCCCATACTATCGTCAGTGAACTCACTGTGCACTGTTCACGCTGTGAAAATATAGAGCGTAGGAGTATGAGGCCTTTGTTCAATCGAATTATCGTCCTATTATTATGAAGATAGTGTGTAATTACCCGTGCGTGTCTTGTGAGTGATCCGACGGAAAAGTGACACGGAAGGTTTGTGGGGTGTTTTTTATTCTGCTTTCTGCAATTTTCCTCTTGTATGGGTGTAATTTAATGGTTTGTGCAGTTATTATTTAATACTGTTATGAACAAATAGTAGAGTTAAGTGGTTTTGGAATTATGGGCCTGTTATTTGTATTATCATCAGCCGGTTAGCACTGAAGGAGACGTTTATTAGAAGAAGATACCTAATATGTTTTGATTGACTGAAAAATTCTATTAGAGTTTGTTATTTACAAGATTTTTTGTACTACGAGTTTTGTTATTTTTCTTTTCTCGTTTCAGTAAATTTTGCTTTCCAATGTAATAATATTCTCAAATTAAAAATGGTAGTCGATAATTACCCAATCGTTATATTTACTAACATCAAAGGAAGTAAGCATAATATCGTTTTTTTAAGGTCACCGTTGTCCACTGCTGGGTATAGGCATTTTCCCAAATGCGATCTCACTCGGTCTCTCGCCATTCGCATCCACGGACCTTCCGCCGACTCAACGACATTGACCGACCAAAGGGCCGCAGGTCTGTCCACTGATCGTCGTCTTGTTCTCGGCCACCAATTTGTTTTAATCATCATCGACCCATTATGTCCCCACCGAGGAGCACGGGTCTCTTCCCTGAGGAAGGTATAGGCCATACTCCACCACGGGAGCCAAGGCGTCAACTGCGTAGCGTGCCTTGTGAAGCAACGTTAGTCATAGACGGTCACCCATCAATGCACTGAACGCGTTCTATGTTGTTTAACCTTCGTAATCGTTTAAGATCATTCAGGCAGCCAGGGCTGCGAGCAATTCTTTTTTGATTCAGCGATATTGTTTTAATCAATAGAGACTAAATATTCCCGTTTCTACATTTTGTTTTAATCTTCAGCTAAATCTAGACCATTTCACATCTCGTTGTTAGAACAAGAATTTGAAGGGCGTTACTTATCTGTAAGGATAGTCCTGGTTTATTGAAGCAAAGTCAAATCAAGCTAAGCAAACACCGCACAGCTTGCGATTGGAAAACAAACGTTTCCATCGCTCAGTCCCTCGACACCGTTAAATGACAAATACACATCAGTTTCGAGTTTATTTTGGCACCAACTGAGCCACAGTTCCGTTAGAAAACGCCTGCACCTTGCAACCTGCGACCTATTTATCCGGGCACGAGAAAAAACCTAAACACATGTGGGAACGGTTTTCGGTTTTTGTGGTTCAGAAATTGTGTGTAAAAAAAGCGCGGCGGATGTTTGACTATGTAGGTTTTTAATCAGAGAGTTTTTGCTCGGATCTCGGGGATGGGAACAAATTTAGAGGTGCCAAGGGTGGTCAGTGTGTGAGTTTACGAAAACGAGTGTTGTTTTAACTGTTTAGTGGGTACTTTAGACTTTTGTAAGATGTCAATGAATTCAGTAAATATTCAGTTTAAAATTCAGAACGCCTCGTTTAACTATAGCAATATATCCAAGTCCGATTCGAGAGCGCCATGTTGCATGACGAAACCTCTAATGACTTTTTAGTCATTCGAGAAAGAGTCAACCTCATAGGCGTCCAATAATCGTCCATAACGGACGCAAAGGCTATGATGATCTTTATGTCAATTAACATTCCACTGCGCAAGAGCTTGGGCGTCTTGCTACAAGAATCTTTGGCATCCAACAGTCCAAAAACGTTGTTAAGTTCGCCTGTAAATCCTTTATTTCAGCGCGTACGCGTATTCAGTGTGCGTCGTACACATCTTGAGAGTCATTCACACAAACTAATAAAACCAGTCGGCGGGACGTAAAGGCACCTACACACATAACTTTGAGCGGGACACAAGACGGCGTCACGCACGCCGCGTCACTCGCCGGTCACGTCCGTGACGCGCCTCCCCGTAAATATTAGCGATTTATTGCCGGCCACAAGTCGAATTTCTCCGTGACACGGTAGCTGGCTGCTTTTGGAGATGCCGGGAAATAATAAATAGTTTCGTTTTTGGGTGAATATTATTTTTTAATTTGGTTATTCTGTAAGGTTCTTTAAAAGCGATCTCGGGGAGTTGATATCAGTTCTGTCAACAATGAACCAAGATGTTCTTCAATGACAACATTTAAGAAATAGGCACTATATTAGTGGCTGTTCATTTGAAAGCAAGTTGGTATGGTAGCGCATCGGTAGAACGCTAGCCTTGCAGTCGGGTAGTTATGGGTCCATAAGAGCTGCATGCAGGGCATGTAATAAAGCACGCTAGAAAGAAAAACATCGCCAAGAAACCTCAGTGAAAAAACCTGACGTGTTCAAATATTTGGATCAATAGGCTAACTGTGAGGTTAAGTGAGGAAGTTACTTTCTGTCTAACTAAGACCTATTTTTACTACTAGGTATTCAAATATTACTTAAACAGCCATTTAATTAAAATTTCATGACGGATTTTAGTTAAATACTACTTAAGCTTCATTTAAGAAAGCGGTGCAACTTCGGTGCAAGGTCGTCTTCCTCTTGATAAATACAGCAGCAAAATGATGACAGTCGTAATTCACAATTATTAGGCTTTTTAAAGCTAATTGACATTTTACCTGGCAAATTATCGCAAAACATGTCGCTATCTAACAAACGCAGTTTGCCTAGCCAAATTCCTTTCTCTGTTAAAAAAAAACCATTACATCCTTTACTGGACACACTTTGACGCATCACCAACGCAGTTTACCGCCCAGCATGCTGGTAAAGGTCTGTTTACACGCCGCGACGCGTGATCCATCTCCATCACAACAGGTACGCGGTTATCACGGCAAGTATCCGCTGCTGTGGTTCGCTCGGCATTTGGAACGTGTAGAGGTGGCCTAAGAATTACTAACGTTATTTTGCTTCTTCTTCATCGTCACTCTTTCTTGTCTATGGATCGCGTTTGTAGGTTGTCGGTTCCACTGGGAACGGTTTTCTGAATCATGAACCCCTTGGTTGGTATCTAAAATAAGTAAAAAAATAATTATTTTAGGCAGTAAGTAACCAATAATGTTAGATAGACAGATATAATATTTTAGAGCATGTAAACCAACAATCATAGAATCGTTCATAGCCCGGCCGCCTGAGTGATCTTAAACGATCACGAAGGTTAAGCAACATAGAGCGCGTTCAGTGCATGGATGGGTGACCGTCTATGACTAACGCTAGTGGCATTTTTCCGAGTAGTTCCGTGCTTCGCAAGGCACGTTAAGCAATTGGTGCCGGCTGCCGTCGATAGATGGCAGTCGTTAAGCCAAGTCAGAGGCCTAGCGGGCGGCTTGAAAAACTTCTGACAGTAAGACCAGCCACTAGTCTTACAAGCCTCCACCAATCCGGACTTGGCCCCCATGATGAAGTATGGCCTATACCTTCCTCAGGGAAGAGACCCGTGCCCCTCGGTGGTGGCATATGGGTTGATGATGATGATGATGACGAAAACAAAAGTCATATCAAAATTACATAACCTACAAAGAAAATTATGAGGTCTGACGTTATTAGTAACATACATGTTACTAATAACGTCAGACCGCATAATTTTCTTTGTGGTTACGGGTATGGGATATCGGTACCGCTAGGACAAGACCTATTCAATAAGAGGCCCGCAATCTACCGATGTGCTTCCATACTTACATAAGTTCACGCCTATATCCCAGAGGGGTGGGCAAATATAATTGACTGCCACCTGCCACGAACCTGACAAATCACTTTCGCTTCATCGACATTCATTAGTCGTTGCATATACGCACGTCGGTATCGGGTATTTTTTAACTCACCCTTTACTAATACTACCCCTATTTGGTCGAAGTATGTCCGCCAACGAAGACCACGATGGCGGACATACTTCCAACGATGATGGATCTATATAAATAAAATTCAAAGTCCTGACTGACTCACTCATCAACGCGCAGCCCAAGCCGTTGGACCTAGGAAGCTGAAATTTTACACAGAGGGTCTATAATAATGTAGGCAAGGAATAAGACCGGAAAATGGTTGCCAAAATTTGTATGGGAGGTATAAAGAATGTGGTCCAATTTTCTTGAAACTTAAAATAAATACTCTTCAACAAAATTGATTAAACACGTGATTTGCCGTTTTTCTAAATTTAACCCATAAGGGAGTGAACGGGGTTGCAAAATTTTGAACTAAAGTCCACGCGGACGGAGTCGCGGGCGAAAGCTAGTCGGGTTATACGAGTGCTGAAAGCCATATTTCTCTTGCCATGTCTACACTTCTTAATGCCATGGCGGACCGTGAGAGCCTGCGCGGCCGCCATCGTCCATCAAGCGCTTTATCGCGCAGGCGCACGAAACCTTATCTGCTCCCGCGCAGAAGAAAGCGGGAAATGCATTTCGACACTTGGAAGCGTTCAGAAATTCAGTAAAGATCGTCTTGATAAATCTCGCCTCAATGGAGAACTTGCACAAAGAAATATAATGACCCGTAATTTGAGAGCCTGAAAAAAATATTTAGTAATTTTTTTTCTATATTATGTCATTGTATAAAAACAATGCCGCTCAGAAATGAGAAATTTATTTTTCTTCGCTTCGCGAAATTAATCGCGATAGTACCATATATTGGTCGGTACTATATCTGTCTGGCTGCTGCCAGCTGTATGCATCCACTCTACTGGGTTTCGAGTACTTTTTATATCGCCCTTCGCTAATACATTCCCTATTTATAAGAAATAATAAGAAATAAGAAATTTATTGTGTCACAGACGTCTGTAAAACAAAAAAATATATATGTTAAATAATAGGTACATACAATAGAGTGTAAATTTGGTTGGCGCATGCACGTCTGGAGCGTCCTCTTTCTGCCCTTCCTACCACATTCGCTTGATATTTGAGATACTTCTTTCGTCAACTTTCCTTATTTATCAACTTTCGATATTTTATTGTCTTACTTAAATTGTTGACACTTAACATTAGATCAATAAACCGAAACTTTCATAGTTTACAAACGCTTCTTACTGCAATAAATATAGAATGCGATATCTTGGTTTTGACTGAGAGTTGGCTATCCTGCCTCTCCAACACCTACCTACCCACACTAGCTAACTATAACACCATTCAAACAACTAAACACTTAAACCAAAGTGATGGCGTAGTGGTATATGTAAAGTCCGATCTCTCCCATACATCAGAAGAACTTAATTTTAATGGAACGGCATCTGGGATTCTATTAAAATTAAAATCCGAAATAGCTATTGTATGTATATATCGTTCTCCCTCTAATCACAATATTGACTCATTCTTACAGATTTTAGATAAAATAATTCCAACTCTATCCTCTTTCAAATCCATAATTTTGACTGGCGACATAAACATAGATATTACTCCAGCCTCTCTGGACTCACGCTCACATAACTACCTAAATCGCCTCTCTTTCCAAGGTTTACTTCCTGCTCATGACTTACCTACTAGAGACAATAGCTGTTTGGATCATTTGATGCTTAGAACTCAATCTCCGTCAATCACACTTATCGTTGATTCTTTCATAACCGATCATCGTCCTATTTTTTTCATGCTTGACTCAAAACCTATGCGAGATAGAGCAATAACGACCACATCTATTATCAATTATGATAGCTTAGATAGAGACTTTAATAAACTAGACTTTTATCACATTCTTAACTCCAACGATCCTGAATGGGCTACGAATAGTTTAATAACCTGTCTTTCCACAATAATTCACAAAAACACTATAGTAAAAACTCTCCAAAAAAAGAATAAAATATTAAAGCCTTGGATCACGCCCGGACTCTTAAGATGCATACGTAACCGCGATCGCCTCCATAGACAATATAAAGCTGACAAAAGTAATGAGATTCTAAAAGTAACCTATGTCCGGTACAGAAATTTCTGCACAAAATTAATAAAAAAAATTAAAAGGCAGTTTGATGCAACTGAACTACAAAAGGCTGGTAAAAATAGCAAACGTTTGTGGGATACAATAAAAATAATCTCCAACACTAAGAAATCTAAGTCCGCACCTAATGAGCTACTTTCTTCAGGACTTTCACCCACTCAATCTTGTAATAATGTAAATAATTTTTTTGTTAACATCGGTAAGAGTTTAGCGGATAACTTTCAGTGCCTCTCCTCTTTTACTTGTAATGACCCGCATGCACGCACTCATTTCACTAATTTTCCCTATTCTTTTGTTTTGCTTAACACAGATGTGGATGAAATTCTAAGCACCATAGTCTCTCTAAGACCCCACGCTGCTACGGGTTGGGATGGTATTTCTCCAAAAATCCTTAAGAGATACTCTATAACCCTAGCCCCTATTTTAAGTCATATCTTTAATCTCTGCTTCCAAAACGGATTCTTCCCCTCTGCCTTTAAAAAGGCCATCATCCATCCCATATTTAAAAATGGAGATAGGTCCAACCCTACAAATTATCGTCCCATCGCTGTCCTCACTTCCCTTTCGAAACTTCTAGAGCGCATCATCAATAGTCGGCTTACAAAATACATTGAACAAAATAAAATAATTTCCCCGCAACAATATGGATTTCGAAAATGTATCTCCACCGTTGACGCCGTCCTAATGCTTACAAACAACATTGTTAAAGGTATAAACGGCAATAAGAAAACTCTGGCTGTCTTCCTCGACCTAAAAAAGGCTTTTGACACCGTAGATGTCCCGTCCCTTCTAAATAAACTTAACTCTATTGGTATTAGAGGCACTCAACACGATCTATTTCAATCATACCTCAAGGGTCGAACACAGGTTGTCAAAATAGGTTCTCATATGAGTGATGAGCTGGAGATTTGTCACGGTGTACCGCAGGGAAGCATTTTGGGTCCCACCCTTTTTCTATTGTTCATAAATGACATGTGTAACCTTTATCTAAAAAATGGTACTATCACTACATACGCCGATGACACTGTTCTCCTTTTTACTGCAAATACATGGACTGATCTGCAAAGTACTACACAATCTGGCTTTAATACTGTCCTAAACTGGCTCTCTTCTAATTCTTTAACTTTAAATACATCTAAAACCAAATTTATACCATTTTCTTCCACTACCGCTAATCAACCAAAGTCCCCCATTATTCTCCGAGCCCACTGTTGTTCCGATCCCCTACTCTGCAAATGTCCCCTTATAGACCGTACAGATACAATTAAATACTTAGGGATTCTTATAGATAAACACCTAACGTTCAAATGTCATATTGATCAACTTTCAACAAGGCTCAGGAAATTAATGTACGTCTTTAAATCAATACGCCACGCTGCCCCTCCTCGTATAGTTAAAACAATGTATCATGCGTTAGCAGAATCTATCATTACCTACTGCATACCATGTTGGGGTGGTGCTGCTAAAACAAACATTAAGCCACTAGAAGTCGCACAGCGTGGAGTACTAAAGGTAGCAACTAAGCGCCCCATCCTATTCCCTACTGCTAAATTATATAAAGATTGCGATGTCCTGACTGTCAGACAGCTTTTCATATATAATACCCTAATCCGTCAACATAAAAATACAGCATACTATGAGATTACTAAACGTCGCAAAGACAAAATTTGCAGCACTCCTACGCCGACCTTAAGTTTCACAAAAAGGCAACAGTTCTATTTGGGACCGACCTTGTACAATAAATTGAATAAACTTTGTTATGTATTTAATCTACCGATCTACGAATTTAAAATGAAAGTGCTAGAACGTCTAACATCATTAACTTATGATGATACAGAAAACTTCTTGAAGTGCTAAAAATAACACACACACCTTCCTTCATACACGAAACCACACACAGACACACAGACACACACACACACACTCACACACACACACACACACACACACACACACGGGCACGCACGCACGCACGCACGCACGCACGCACACACACACACACACACACACACCCTCACACACACACACACACACACACACACACACACACACACGCGCGCGCACACACGCGCAACACGCATGCCGCATGTTAGACATTAGTATAATTATTTTGCTTCACCCTTCTTGTCATACAGAACTCTCGTCACACAATATTATTATAATTATAGTACCTACCTAGATACCTAGATACATTTCTTTTTCAATAAGCATGACAAACACCACATAATGTCATCCGCCTTTTGCAAGAGGCACGGGCCTACTAACCATAAATACAGGCTACCCAATAGTCTAGTTATGGTAGTAGTCACCTAAAATTACGTTTTTTGTTATGTTTTTCTTTAAGAATAATATAAGCACAAAATGTAAGTCTTTGTATCCATTATTTTAAATAAAAAATATTTTCATTTTCATATTTTTTCATTTTCACTTATTTTTACGACATTCCTATCAATTCTGAATTTAAATAGAAAGACTCGTTCATGTCCACGTTCACTAATCACTATTACGTACGTATTTTGTCATTTAACGTAACACATACTTCACTAGGAACTCATTACCGCTGCATAGGTAAGTCCACTTTCAAAATTTTACCTTTATACCCAAATTTTATTTCTATACCTGGGACCACCACTGCGTTATTCTCTTAAGTCCTACCTCGAAAATAGCAATTGTTACTAATTGTTAAATTCGAGGTCTGGACTTAGGGGGTTATGGATAGCCAATCATAGGAGGAAGTGAAGAAATATTGTAGGTCAAGGACAAGGAGTTACCGCCAACCCTGTAATAACAAAGAGAGTCTAAATCAGGCTAAACGGTATCAAAGACGCGACGGTACGAACCGTTCTCACCATCACTCATTTGACATCACATCACAAGCCACAGTCTGAAGTAAAATGGTGTAAGTGAACATTTATATTTTTAACTTAGAGTCGATCAATTTGTCGTTAAAATTCACCTTTTGATTGGATACACGAAACGAACAAACATATTTAAATGCAATAGATACTCGTACTTTTCAATGGTTATTCCAAAACTTAACTTTCGATACTTTTCTATACGACGCAAAATTATTTCAGTTTTCCGAAACAGACCTTTTTAAGCAAATTTTTTTTTTCAACTAAGGTTCAATAAGGAACTTGCTCCACGTTTAAACGTAACAGATCAAAATGGCCTCAATGTGAGCTAATAAGTCACATATTAGAACTTTTTAAAATCAGAATTTACAGCAATATTTCGAGAATATTTACAATATACTCAATAGTAATTCAAATCGCAGATTAAAACTCCGATCCGCAGTTCATCAACAAATCTGCCTTACTCCGTTTCTCACCAGACGTTGAGCATAAAACTCTCATACGAGCCTCCAGATTCGCTATTCATGCTGCTGACAACATTTGTATATGGCAATAACTCTTTTTAATGCTCTATTTGATTAGGCACATAAAACTTGTGCCTCACAAAGGCTTTAACGGTGCCAGTGATGCTATTCACAAGGCTATTTAGCTATGATTAATTCTAAAATCGTGTCACAAAAACGCTTATTGCTTTTGTTCTCGAAGGGAGCTGGTCACAGATCTCTACTTTTCAACTTATGTGCGATGCAATAAGTACCTACTTACTTACGTACTTAGCTACCAAAACAGAGGCCGTGAGTTTGATTCCCACTGGAGGCCTCCGTACTTCATTGGTAAAAATGGCTTTAGTCTGGGTGTTTTTCCATGATCATGATATCCTATAATGATAGGCTATAATAGCACAGGGTATCCTAGTTAGGATAAGTGTTTATGTTCTGTGAAATTTATTGTTCAATTTAGTAAATAGTAAAAAAAAGTTTTGTCATATTAATCAGCCTAAGATCCTCTTAAGCCTGAATTACACCGGGGCAACACTGTGCGGCATTGCGGCTTGCCACAAGGCCGCATGCTACAAAGGTGCGGCAGAAGAAGAAGAAGAAGCTGCGACAGTTTGCCACATGACGCAAGGTGTTGCCATGCCACAAGGTTCTTGCCACAATGTGCGACGTTGTGGCATGCGGCCTTGTGGCATACCGCAATGCCACACAGTGTTGCCCCGGTGTAATACAGGCTAGACCAACCTACCATAAATATGTACAAAAAAAATATAAAAATTGGTGAAGCCGTTTCAGAGGGGTTTGATAACAAACACTGTGACACGAGGTTCTTATATATTACATTTTAATAATACTTAGGGCTTGTTTCACAATGTTCAAATAAAGTTCCAAGTAAGCCATCCGCAACCAGGGCTGCAGATTGTTCTAAATTTAAATATTTTTTCCTATATATTGCGTGTGTTCGTTTATGGCTTCAAGTTTAGAAAAAACGGCAACCCTGGTTGCGGATAGCTTATCCAAAACTTTATCTGCAGATTGTGAAACAGACCCTTACTGTCAGTTATAATTAAGGCGGTGGTTTTTCTTATGGTGTACGTTATAAAGGACAGTTTTAAACAAATGCATCTAGGCTGGCTAGCTTGTCTACCTGTAGCACAGGGAATGCTGGTTTGGGAGCCAGTAATAATTTTTTGTAACCGTTTTACAATAAAGTTTTTTTCATTTTATAGGCCTCAAGTCTAATGTACATACATTTAATAACACAGCATAATGTACACTCAGCAGTAGAGGTAACCTTCCTGGTTTTGTTGGCAAGTCACCCTTAACGCACGTTATTAGAGTACACATTATGAAAGTTGGCATGCTGGTGATTGTACTGTACTAGCTCGTGAGGTATTTTTTAAGCAAAATGCGCACTATACCTCGTGCTTGACCGGTTATTTGTAGGAATCTCAACACTGGGAATAGTCCTGGAATGTTCACTTGGTTATCGGGTCTATAATTTTTTTTTTTACCGTAGACATATTAAGTTTGAGAGATTAAATAATATGGTCGATTGCTGTAAAACTCCAATAGTTTAAATGTGTTTCATCAATCAGTAAACAGAGAAAAATAAAAAAATAGAAGGAAAAATAATTTTTTTTTTTTATTATAATTATATTTTAAATTAAATATAAAATATAATTAGCAAGTAGAAAGCTATCAGTTCATGATCTCGTCAAAAGGTGACAATGGAATGAATGTCAAATTAAATCTAAAAATGGGTTACATAACTTAAATTTTGATGTAAAAATTATTTTGAGAATGAAAGGAAATATTCCGGCTGGGGACAAAAAAAAAATACAGGATTTGGATGTTTACATGTTTGTGACGTCACTGTTTCTAGTTCCCACGACACAGGGTATTCTAGTATGGGGCCAGAAGCAATGTATGTCTTCTTGCCTGTATGTAAATGTTATGTTATATAAAAAGTGTCAAAGGTTCAACCCGTCACCAGTTTATATCCAAAAAACTTGTATTTTTATTATTACCTACACAAAACACTAGGCATGTCTTACAAATATTTTTATATCTAAGTGTTAACTCAGTAACAAACAAAAATTCTCAATCCCCAATGGTAGTTACAAGAACTTAAAACATTAAAATTCTACTAGAGTCCACTAAATATATACCAGCAGTTAAAAAACTAATGTTTTCTGCCAAGAAATGAACCGTTATTAATTCCCAGAATGACCCCTGGCTTGGGCCCAGATTGTCGCAAGATACTACAGACAAAAGGTTTTGATGTTTGTGACAACCATATAAATATTTTGTTAAAATCTGACAAATTCTAACCAATGGTCGTCATCATCATAAATTAAGAAACTGAGACAAAAACAAGTGAAAGAAACAGCAATAGTGCGGTTTCAAACTTGACCACCTGTTACCGTTTTCTAAATCTTGTTGGATCAAAATATCGGATTTTTGGGCCATTAATTACGATGAAATTTATACAGGTAGGTATACTACGCGTATGTCGGGACAAATCATTTTGGTGTTTTCTAAAACAGACGTTATGTAGAGTCAGCAAATAAGTTCTGTGTCAGAGCTCTCAAATAATGTGATGGGTATTGCTTCGGACGTCTCACTATAGGGCACAGGTCTTTTCTCAGAGATAAAGTGTGTAAGTTAATCACCACGGGTGCCCACGGGGGAATGGTGATTTCAATCGTGATGTGTATGTGATACTTCAGAGTACACGATATTTTCCTTCACGGTTAGCGCGTGATATTGCTACTATAGTAGTATTTATGAAGATATAACTTCATAAATGTAGATAGATAAATAGATAGAGAACACTTTATTGTACATAAAAAGGAAATTACAAAGGTATTTCTTAATCTAAGAGTAAATGTACATGACTTAGTAAACAAAACCGTAGGTAAATGTCCACACTGGTAATTGAACCGGGGTCTCCTACTTTCTACCCACTGAGCTACCACCGCTCTAGTGCTACATTACAGATAGGTTATTTTTTAAATACTTTAGTTAGGGTTTTTTTATATTGTTTTTGATGTTTCAATATTATGAATGAAAACTAGAAGTAGCATTTTCGGGCATAAAGCTGTGACAATAAATAAATTCATAGATGCCTAACTTTTTATGGCATACCATTAATTTACACACATAAGGTACTTGTTATCTAGTTCTTAGTAGTATAAAATTGGTGGTGTTATCTCTAAAAGTGATCTGTTCCATACAACCGTAAGATGAACAGGACTGAAAGAAGATGAGAGTGGGCAGGCAGGACATCTTATATAAATCAATGTTTTGTGTACCGTTTATTCGTTGAACAAAATATCGAATAGGTTTCTTATTGAAATCTTACAGACCATTTCAACTGCTACCCCTACTTTGCACAATCTCCGGGCACGCACCCGTTTTTTGTCCCTAAACGTATGGCCATCTGGTATTTTTTCTTCAAAAAAACTCTGTGTTCTGACCCTTTCTTACCTTTTATTCTGGGCTCTTGGGCCCCCGTTTTTTCTGCTCAAAGGCGTGCAGGACCCCTCACAATATGTCGAATTAGCGTATTAGTAGATTTCTAAAGACCCGATGAAGTTTTTGATTGGGCTAGCTAACGGATTGCCTCGTAACGGCTTTGTGTGTTGTCGGTACTTTTTTACTTAGTAATTTGTAATTTCCTTTATTTATAATGGTCTTAGGGCGGCTTGAAAACTTCTGACAGTAAGACCAGCCACTAGCCTTACAAGCCTCCAGCAATCCGGTCTTGGCCCTCGTGGTGGAGTATGGCCTATACCTTCCTCAGGGAAGAGACCCGTGCCCCTCGGCGGGGACATAATGGGTTGATGAATCTTCATCAACCCATTATGCTCCTCACCCATCAACTCATTATCATCTGATAATAATGGTCTTACTGGTTTTATTTGCCAATGTAGTGTGATACTATGTTGAGTAAAAAGCTCTCCTCGTGTGCATTCTAATCAGCTACGTTAGTGGCACTTTTGCAATAAACTGGTGACAGACGATAGTAGGTTAAGCTTTCAAATGTTGTAAAGTCACCGTTATCGTTGTGGAGAAGAGTGCATGTTTGTAAAGGCTCATTGTTAGCTACTCTGTAAATATTTGGGCTGAATATAGTCAATGTCAAGTAATCTTTAAATTGTATGTGTTGTCACTTTGTTATTCAGACTGTTTTATGATTTGACAATGTGATTTTGATTAAACGAATTAGGCATTTCTTAACGATTCTGACGTACGTTTTTTTTCTTTGTACCTAAATCAGTTGCAAAAAGTGAAATTGGACCATTTCTTCAAAATAACCGAATCCAAAACATGAATTGTCACAATTCTTTCACGACTTGTCACCACTTTACCAAAAATGTCGGCAGAACTGCAAGGTTCTGGATCTTAGCCGTTATTATCTCAAAAACACTAAAGAAGGTTTAAAATGTACAATCTGAATAACTGACGTGTTCCGAAATTACTGGATGTGTACCTTATACAAATGTTAAAAATATGCGTGAAATAATACGTCATAACATAACTCACAATTAAAATCGGAACACAATCGCTATGCAGTTTGAGACTCAACATTTCTATCGTACAAAGACCATCGGCTTCCTCAGGCCAATCAAAGTCTTGACAACTACTACTAAAAGAAAAAACTAAGGTGCTATCACAGTGCCGGATCTCGTCGTTTGATGTGCATACTCAGAAGCTCATTATTTAGCGAAATGCAATGCGGGGGCTGCTTTGATTTTAATGCAGTCGTTGAATTGGTGAGATGTTGAATGGAGATGACATTCCGATGCTTGAGTACTGGCTGCCAATTCAAATGATGTAGCTCAAAAAATTACCTAAGCTTTTTGGGAATATTTAATGGATGGTATTCGAAAACTGTTATTTCAATTATATTATTAAATTTATTATTCATTAATTATTCAATTTCTTAAGACATTAATGTTTATATAAACATGAATCTCTTTTGAATGTTATTTCAAATGCTCGTGTTTGTAATTTCGTCGAAATTTCATTAAATTTATTCATAGAGAAAAGACAGAGATATGTCTCCTGAAATAAAATATTTAAAGTATTTATCGTGTCAAGAAAATACTGTGATTTTTTGCAGCAAGTAGAATATTTACACACATAAACAACATTATTACTTCCGCCACAAAAAACATTGACATTTCGATTTAAACGCAATTGTCTACCCCCAAAAATCCTGAAATAAGACCATTAATACCACGCCTACTTTGGTACTTTGGGCTACTACTGAGGAAGATAATACAAATGGGAATCGAAAAATGTAATTACTATATCCTAAATTCAGTGTAAAGTTTTAAGTGACGTAAGATGGATAGATAAAATAAAATCATGAAACCTATACCTACCAACGATGCATATTGCAAATTCAAGTCAGAACAATGTACTTTGTGTCTCATTGAGGTTGCTTTCGAAGAACTAAAAAAAGTTCCCGATAGGAGACCAAATAACAAATAAACGTAGCGTAGGATGCGTTGGCTTGCTGGACCGATGACCTGATGCAGATGATTAGGAGCGGCTAAATAAAAGCAAAGAAAAAATTGAACTTTCACAATTTTTATGAAGGCACCGCAACATGGCGGTGCCAGAAAAAAAGATAGCGCTTATAACCAGATTATATAACCAGACAATAAGACAGCGCTGCCGTTTCCAACATTAGAGAACTTTGCATAAAAATATATAATTATGAATTAGTGCGATATAAGTCCGCTGCCAGGTTGCAGCAGAAGACTGTGAAGACTGGAAGGCCAACTTTAGCCACTTATTGGGGTTTGATCAGCATCTATGTGGGACTCACCGTTACCTTACTGCTGTTTGGGGGTCACACTGGCGCGATTATCATTTGTGGCTCATATTTGTCGCAAACATGCCTTCAATCAAGACGTCAATAGCGTCACGTGATACAAATCTTCTTGACTGAGATTGTTTGTTGATCAGTTTTTATTACTTAGGTACATCCAATAAATTGTTACTTATAATGTAAGTTTCAGTTTTAAATTTTAATATAAAATTTTATTTGACTCGATAAGTGTTACATTGTATTTTAATCTCATCACTGATAAACTAATCTCATCACTGATAAAGTATAAAATGGGCTACTTGCGCCTTCAGTATCTCATGTCGAACACTGGCTTTTTGCATTCGTCCCAACAGTAATTTTTTGGTCTATTTTGTCGCGGTAGAACTATAGAGAGTAGACCCGCACAAGTCTTAGCATCGCATGTCGATCCTTGGTCTTCGTGATACTTAGGTACATCCAATAAATTGTTACTTATAATGTAAGTTTCAGTTTTAAATTTTAATATAAAATTTTATTTGACTCAATAAATGTTACATTGTATTTTAATCTCATCACTGATAAACTATGAGCATAAAATGGGCTACTTGCGCCTTCAGTATCACACGTCGAACACTGGCTTTTCCCATTCGTCCCAACAGTATTTTTGGGTCGATTTTGTCACTGTAGAACTGTAGAGAGTAGACCCACAGTAGTCTTAGCATCGCATGTCGATCCTTGGTCTTCGTGACTGTGGAAAGACAGCCATTTGTTGCTCGCATTTGTCGGGCACCGTGCTACACGGAGCGATCGCGTCGCATAGTGCCTGCGACTAATTGAGCTGCGAGTTAAGCGATGATTTTTTTTTAAACTGGACTGACTGACATTCAGAGACAAAAACTAAGCAAAGACTGGTCTCAGAAATGTCAAATTCACGTAGTTAAAAACATTTCGTATTCAGAATCGAATCTTAGCAAGTTTAGTATGAAATGGTGCTTAGCTAAGTGTAAGTAGTCAATATCGGTGACTTTACGTTTACGTGAACTTAGAACTGTCACTTCTAAGCCTTTTGTTCACAGACTACTCCAAACGTCATTTCACTGATGTTCTACGAGCATTATCTGTGGGGTTTTTTTATTCACTCTGACATATATAAAATTGTATGATGTTGTCCTGCTCTCGTGTAGAAATGTCAAATTTAAAAACCCGGTAAGAACTACATCACTAAAAAATTATAGACAATATAGACGACTTTCTTAAGTACTGTGAATAAGAAAATTACGGCGCTTTACTAAGTACGACTTTAGTTTACTTTGCTAAGACTGATCTAAGCGTGAACTTAGGATTCTTCTCTGAATGTCAGCCTTAGAGCCATCGCGAATAGGGCGACTTGTCAAGTCGCCGCGTCAGACGCAACGTTCTCAGTCGCTTCTGGCGTCTTGGTCGTCGCGACTCCGCGACTCTGACACCAAGTGTGTGGAGATTCGAACAAAATATATGAAAATTGAGGGCCGTAGCCTGTCGTCGTGTCTAGTCGCCGAGCTTTCGCCTGTCGCGTGTCGCAAGTGTGCGCCTAGGCTTATAGGATCACATTCACACCCATCCGTCCGTCCGTCCTTTCGTCCGTCCATAGATATGTCAAGACCATTTATCGTGGAAACGCGATATTGGAAACGAGGTATTGATTTAACCCTCTAAAGGGCAGAGCTAGTCTTAAATTTTCAATGGTTTTTGACTCTATGTCAATGCAATAAAGTTCAAATTATGGTAGCCATATATGGCACAGAGCCCTATAAAAGGTTAAAATTAAAACTATACACTCATGTCTACGGTCTTTTGAAGCTGCTGAAAACATCAACCTCGTTTATAAAAAAAGAATAATTCGACACTCTAGGAAAACAAAATGAATAAGCTATTTCTGTGGACATAAAATTTGGTATGCGATATCATCCTATTATAGTTTTTCATAACATCGTCATATTTTTTTCTCGCCTAAACCATAATAATATTTATCGTTTAAAAATATTATTTGTATAGGTAAACCATTCTTTATTTAGGGATCCGTTTGCGAAATATTAGGTGAGCTTTAAAGCGCAATTTTTCATTACAATTTTGCACCTCCGTATCACTTAAATCAAATTATTTAAAATACGGTATGACAAAACATAAATGGAAGAAGAAACTGATCGGACAATAGTTGAATAAATTCAAATTCAATATTTTTATTTGCAATACAAACAAAATGTTTACTTTATGGACATCAAGGAAATAGGAATTGGGCATTTCAAAAATACGCTTTTCACCATTCTGAATGACGAATCATTAGGATGATGAATCGCACACTTATCTAGTAAGCGTATAGTCTGGTGGGCAGAGGCCGAGGGTCACGCGGGCTGGCACGGCCATCGCCGCCCCGCCCAGATCCGTGGACTGGCCTGCCGAGCTACCCTTCTCCCCTTTGTGGCCCAGACATACTCATAAATAACCTTAAAATAATCGTAAAGCAGCCTATACACTAGCTGCTTTTACAATATCGACGGGCCAACGGTCTGGTGGTTTGCCCAACGACCATCGATCTGTTCTTGGCTATCAGTCAGTGGCTGCCTTAGTTCACAGGCCGTCTTCCCGCCTAACTAAATCTCCTGCCCATCTGGAACATTGGATAAGACTGGCACTGGATCGGGTGGGTTGGCGTGGAAGAGACGAGGCTTAAGCCCAACAGTGGGTTCTATTTACCGGCTGATTAGATTAAAAAATAAATAAAAGTTTTATTCAGTAAAGGTAAACACAATTTTTTACAGTATTTCATTTCCGCCAAACTAAATGATTTGATAGTTAGTTGTGATAGTTTGTTGGCAGACTTACTCTCATCTTAAAACTAAATTACTTAACTTACTTACTTACTTAGAAAAATATATAGCCTTATACACTTCCCACTGTAATGCACATGCCTTCTCTGAGAGAGAGAGAGAGAGAGAGAGAGAGTATGGGCTTAACCACCACGCGTGCCCATTGTAGATAAAAAAAATTCAAGTGCTTAGGTCTATGAACAGACTCAGGTTTCCTCACGATATTTTCCTTCACAGTTAGGGAGTGGTATTGCTACTATAAATTCACAAATGTAAGTAACTTAGGAAATAAAATACGCCGGGGTTCTAACTCACGACCTCCCAAATGAGAAGCTGGTTTTCATCGACTCTGCTCCTACCATGTGGTAATAACCTTGAATACGCTCAATTTGGACAATGAACGCACGTCATGATTACTATACTGACTCCTTGCATCGTACCTCTTCAAGGACGTTAGACTCCTCCTTTGACTCTTCGTCTATGTCATCCTCATCTATACTCAAGAATCTTTTTGCGGCGACGTCGCGGCCGCGCGTGACCTGTGGCGATTGACCTCTGACCGCCCTAGCCCACACGATGGTTATTGGTCGCCCTCTGAGGCGGGTTTTCTCTTTTGTTTTGGGGTTGTTTCAACCTTTGTAGCGAAAAAGGTGTCTAAAAAGGCATTTGTTTCAGGTAACATTCGGGTAGGTTTATTAAGTAAACGTTTGTAAGTGCTATTGATGTCTGCCCGCCTGCCCTAGCATGAAGGTTATTGGTCGCCCTTTGAGGAATCATTTGTTGTTAAAAAGCATCTAAAAATGGTCTTTGTTTTAGGTGCGACCTTTCAGTGCAATTATTTAGCATGTTTTTGTTCTAAGCCTAAAGGAAGGTTATCAAACCTAGATTGTTATTGACTTTCAAGCAACATGTTTGTTTTGGCTTGAAGCAGAACTGGCATGATTTTTTTTTGTGTGAAAGATGTCTCAAAATTACATTTTTTCCGGGTGGAATATTGCTGACGAACTAAAGTATTGGTCTGGATTTTATCCAGAAACTTCCACACCGCCATCGACTTTATCATAAGAAAGTTGTGTTTGTTTTTTGTCTATCCTTTTATGCCCAGCCCGAAACGCAAGTAATGCTTTTTGCACTGTCTATGCATATGCAATTTAACGGTTTTAGAACAGGTTAGCTTTTTTCAGTACACAGTATTCACAACTTATAACGAACAATTATTTATGTATCTCGGTATCAAAAGGGTTTTGCAAACAATCTAAAGTTTTTATTCAACAACACTTTCGACATTATCATTGTTGTTTGGGTGTTTTGTTCTTCTGCAAAAAATCGTCGGATGCGGTTTTTCTTGTACTTTATAAATACCGTGTATTTTACGATCTTGTTTTTAGAAAAAACTTTCACCCTTTCTCTGTGAAAAAAGCTTGCGTAAGAAACAAAAAGGCTCTAACGTTACCTTGATAAATAATTATGCGAGTTTTTTATGGAAAAAACCTGGTGAGAATCTTTGAGTGTGTGCGACATAGATACTATGAAAATACTAGCTTTTTCCTGCAGCGTCGTAAACGTAAATGATGAGTTTTTCACAAAAATCTTACCATATCTTTTCACACTTTTAGTGGTGGAAATTTTAGAAAGTCAAACTCTCGGATTTCTAAGGAGTATTTTCTCTAAATATCAAGTCTCAATGTCCATTCGATTTGTCTGCACGTTGCCTGTCAGTCAGTCATGTTACTATAATATGTATTTTAAAATGTTCAAGATTTCTCTCGGTTAAGGTTATTTGTGCAAATATATCCCGGCCCCCAACCGGAATCGAACTTACAACTCATACACAGTAATGATACGTGATAGTGCGAGATAAAACAGGCTGCACAGAGGAATAGCACAATCTACATCTGGTACTTCTCAATAAGTTAATCGTTGCTAGGTAATCCAAGCAATCAACCGTCTGCTAATCAAAATAATCATATGAATCTGAACTATTAGTGCTGTCATTTACTTCTTTTGCAATTCTCGACTAGCTTTCTTTCTTTTTTGTACTATGATTTATTACCTATGTTGTAATTTAAATATTATTATAAGCATGCTAAGCCTGTCAATAATTGTATGTATTTTTATGCTGTGGTAATTTAATAAATGATTATCTATCTATCTTACTTTATATTTTAACCAACAAATAAATAATAAAGTTTACCTCGCTTTTTGATAGTTATTAACTTTGTAAAAGAAAGTTGTTGTTAGCACGTGCCACCCTCGCCATCTATTTGTGTTTTTGTTAACCTTTTTTCTCTTTTAACGGGACCACCTGACTTCCTACGGTAAAGGATTAAACGCCTTGTGGAAAAAAACTAATGTTGTACAACTGTCATACAATAACAATAGTTTGTTAAAAAAAATACTGCACTCGGACCGTAATGAATACGGGTGGGTTGAAATCGTAGATATCTCGTAAATGGAGAACGTTGTCCGAAAGAATAACAAGATAAAAGCCTTTTAAAACAATATTGTAAAACTTTATTTTCGTCAAGTATTATAATAATAATAATAATAAACTCACGCCCGTTATCCCCGAAGGGGTAGGCAGAGGCACCAGTCTCTAGAACTGGACCCACGTTTTGCCGAGTTTATTAGGTCCCAAACGTGACAAGTGGCAAGCCTGTCGCCGTTATTAATTAATTAATTAATGTCAAGTATTAATATGCGATTATTTCAGACCAATGATCCATAGTTATAGTTGTATCATAGATGTTAGAAATGTCACTTGAATTGGACCATTTGAACGGTTTTGTGTAGCAAAACTATTCGAATAATGACATCACTAATCTGGTACCGACTCCCTCTCAGGCCTAACAAAGGGCGTCCCTGCCATTGCAACATATGATTATTCAAACGGATATCGATTAAACAGGGACGATTGGATTGATCGTAGTCAATACTAGGGGATCACAATAGAAATATTGCAGTGTAAATAAATGCCTTTACCGCAATATCTCATAATAACAAAGAGCCATCGACTGGTATGGTTTTTGAGATTATTTAAATCATGAGCATGTTCTCAAATTAAGCAGGATAACAAGTAGAACATGAAACACTAGTTTCTAAAATTACTTTTGTAGTAATTATTGGGAGAATATATTAACGCAAATAACACTTAATAAAGTTTACGAATTAAATCTGATAATATTGGTATTTACCTCTAGGTATACAGGAGTGTATCAACATTTATTTAATTTCCCGGAACAAATTTGAAATTGCGAATAAAAAACCAGCAGCTCTATCTACAATCATTGATATTGATATTGAATTTTTTTTTTATTGGACAAGAAATCAATGCCACAATCGATGCCAAACTACAATGGGACCCACATTGTAAAATTAGCACATAGACTTAGCACGCAGCATATGCCGTGAAAAGAATTCGAGAGCTTACTGACGTTGCAACTGCTAGGCTTGTTTATTTTAGTTACTTCCATAGTATTATGTCCTATGGTGTACTGCTATGGGGCCGGGCAGCAGACATTGAGACTATCTTCATATTGCGGAAGAGAGCGATCCGATTTATTTACAAGCTAGATAGTAGGGACTCGCTAAGAGATTTTTTCAAAGAAATTTACAACCTAATAATTGCAAGCCAATACATTTATGAAAATATTATGTACGTTAGGAAAAATATTAAAGACTTCGAAACACTTGGTAGCCATCATAACGTCAATACTAGGAATAAACATAAATTGTCATTTCCCCGATTTACACTTGCAAAAGTTAATACGTCCTTTATGGAGCACTGTATAAGGTTCTATAACAAGATACCCTAAGATATATTAGAGTTACCTCAATCGCGGTTTAAGAATTGTGTTAAGCTCACTCTTTGCAAAAAAGCTTATTTTAAATTCAACGATTATTTAGAAGACAAGGATGTCTGGCATTAAATTGTAGTTTAATATTAAATTTAATCACAGGATAAATGTGTCTAGTGTTCAACACATTCAAGAGTTTTTTTTTTATTTTTTATTTAGGCTAAACTTGATTTGAAAAGATAAAGGTGGAGTTGCTTTGTTAGTTTCTTCTCCATGTAATCTATTAATTGTGAAACTATCAACATTGACGTTCATAAAGTAAATATTCTATTTGGATTATGAATAAAAATATTTGAATTGAATTGAATTGAAAAGATCTGCACAAAGGCGAGCTTAATACTAAAAAGTATTTTCTTCCAGCTAGCCGTGGGTGATGTGGAAAGAGTAAGGGGTAGTGCTAGAGAAGTTCAAGTAAAATAGAAACGAAAACAGAAATCATGTTGGTATCGCAGGATTTATAGTATGTATTATTTTTTCGCGTTAAGGAAAAGAAAAGATTTCGTAATAATCAGTAGAATCGCCCCCATTCACACATTTAACAATTTAATCTGCAGCAAATTTTTTTTTTTTTGTTTGGCAGCCTTTGATGGCAAACGCAACGCTGAATGCCCACCAGCTCGCTGGTCCACCGATCTGCCTTTATAGTACGCGCATCAAATCCTGAGTATTTTCAGTCGCCTAAGTGTCAACTGAGTACTAGTCAAGACCCTTTATCTCGGAAACGCGTGGAGGTATCAGGTTAAAATTAAGACCATAATACAAGTTTATGGTCTCTTGAAGCTGTAAAAAATCAGAGTTCTAAGTAAACGTAAGAATTTTACAATTCCACGATTGGAATAGCTCTGGATTTGTTGCCCACAAAAAGGCCCCAGACGAGTCAGACCGCTAACAGTAGGATAGTAACAGAGTAACAGAGGATGGCCAAAGGCAGAAGGCATTACGCGCTTTGGGGGAGGGCTATAACCAGCTGTGGACGAGTATGTGCAGATCGACTGATAGCAGCTATCTTAATGATGTAATACTCCAAAAATATAACAAGACTAGACAATACAACAGGCAAGCGACACTTGAATAAAATTACAAACATTCAGAACCACTCCAGGAACCGAAGCTCGACCTTTCACTAAACAAACTAATCTGCTGTACCGTACTGCAATTTCATGATCTTCCAATTTGCTTCCACTGTCGTTCCGAACCATGAGCATGGGGAGGCTAAAAATGGTTTTCTTTGGCAATACTGCTTTAGGTTTTGTACTGAAATGGTTTTTGAACACAAGACAGAGATAAACAGGCATAGACAAAACAACGGAAAAGATACAAACAAGATTTTACTAAACATTTTATTAAACACACACATTTTATTAAATCCCATTTTAATTTTATTCAAAGTATCAGATAAGTAAGTCGTAGGTTTCACATTAAAAAAAAATACATTACAAACACAATCAAAATACACATAAAGCTTCGTCAAAAAGTTGAGTTAATTTAGTAAGTTTACATTTTTATATTAAAGGAATGTCAAGGCAATAACAATAATAATAAAATAATAATAAAAACATAAAAAACCCGTCTATCCGCATCCGAACCAAAAATCTCCATAATACTGGCCGGGATACCGCGCTACAAGATTGATCTCCTCTGTTGCACATTATTTCTTTTGCCTATTGGTTCACTCAAATTATTTCGTCCATTCACTCTGTACCTTCTAGTTAGTGCGCAAGGAGCACTAGTATCTTCTTTTTTTTTTCGCTCTTTGCGCTTTTCGATTTCAGATGTAGGAGCTGTGATGGCTAAGCTGGAGTGAAAATAAGCAGAGCACGTGAGCCGTATGAGTCTAGACCTGTAGGAAAAAATTGGCAAAAATTAAGTACCACTGATTGGGGTCCATACGACTGGTATCGCAAACGCGTGTGATCCAAGTTGACACCTTCCTACCGTGAGGTAGGAATACCTTTCTACTAGATTGGCCGAAGGTGGCTACGAACAGTGACGAGTAGAAAATTAAAGGTTAATTGCGCAGCAGTGGGATACAATCATCAGGCTACATAAGAAACTCTTAAAAGAAGAAGCGATTCTGCTCTCACAACCGTTTTAGTACTCCAACCACGGGTGTCCAAATTACCCCACAGACGTTACCGTCGTCACGGTCAACGATGGCGTGTGCCCGTTGGTCACATGAGTCGCGACCAATCTTTGTGCGATTGTCTGCCGAGAAACTAAAACATATGGTATTTTATGAACATTCCAAATCCCACATTATCCTATTTGAAATGGGCGATTTCAAGCGTGTTAACAGCTAGATTTTCTGAATGTAAACTTTTAGTCCGGATCTACTTACGGAAGTTTTAGTTCAAAGATTTTCAGATATTCAAAAATGCCAATTTGATCACTATACTTCGCCCAAATTTGGTCAATATCACGAGTAGTTTAATGAACGCTAACAACGTAGGCAGCAGACCAAAAACGTAGGGCTTGAGGCCTATGTACCTGTAGTGTATTTGGCCTTAAAGTGTTTAGATTCTGAAAGATAAAATTCATAAAGTTTGCAACAGAAGTAAAGTCTACTATCTCAGGTTTAATTATGAAAGCTTACACAGTAATTATGGAGATATAGCACTACGTGTGCTTTTTTTGTTTTATCACCAGCAACCCATTAGACATAAACATAAACATTTACACACAGGCACATACATTGCTTCTGGCCCCACACTAGGATACCCTGTGTCGTGTGGGAACCAGAAACAGCGACGTCACAAACATGTAAACATCCAAGACCTAGAGTTTTATTTTTCTCTCCAGCCGGGGATCGAACCCGGGACCTCTCGCTTGGTAAGCAGATGCGTTAACCGCTACGCCACAGAGGTCGTCAATTAGTCCCCATCGAGAGAAACGGGTCTCTTCCCTGAAGAATGTATAGGTCATACTCCACCACGGGGGCCAAGTCCAGTTTGGTGGAGGCTTGTAAGACTAGTGGTTGGTCTTGTGAATGTAAAAAAAAATTGTCCGTAGAATAGAATATTCTTTATTGCATACCAGAAAAAACACAAAATATTTACAAAGGTTCATGGTACAATTGACGGCCTTACTGTAGGTACTTACTACTGAGAAGTGACTTAGTGAGGAGACAACCTCTCAGGCTGCAGTATGAGGTTACTTCTTCTATGATTTTAGTACATTGTAATGGAAGTTACACAAGCATGAACAATTTCAAAATCGTAAGTTCATCGGAAATTCAGATTGAGGTTGCAATATTAGACGTCAGCATTAATACATATACAAGCGTCTAAAATAGAACACAGAGATGACCATTTTAATCACCAAAGTGAATTAATGATAAATTAGTAATGTTTTCTGATTTGAGGATTTCACTACGTAAATATTTGAATAACATTCTGTCACAGAGCTGGTTTCTGAATTGACGATTTTGCTATGTAACTACTTGGCTGTAGTGCTGTCTCGTCTTTCTCAGAAAACAGCATGACGGAACTTTGGCAGTCAGTTTGGTGTGAAACCGGCACACACTTTTGTCTGAAAAATGCTGAAACAGCAGTAGTCCCTCGGTCCCAGTCAAGAAGGCCCTGGGACACTTAATATTGTACTGATGTGCGGATTGGATCATCATCCACAGCCGTTTGTTGTCGTCATATTTAAATCTCACCTACATATCCCAGAAAAACAATAAAATGTTTATCTCGACCTAAGAGCCAATCTTCGTAATGACTCTCGCATGGCCACAAGTCCCGCTATCCGTCAAGTCCGCAAGCTTGTGACCGCGTCTGAAGATCATCCATCCAGCCCACGATGGCATCCTGCAAAAACAGTCTCTACCTCCCCGGGATAAAGGCTGCAGTTAAGAGGCTTCCCTGGTCTGTAAAACGCGTCATGAGCTGTGAAAAGTTAACGATCTTAACGCTTTGCTGCGCCTCAAATTGTCTCCAAGACCAATGCCCTTGCGCAGCCCCCATGACTGCGGTCATATACGGTGCTCCATGTCCGCACACTTCCGCGATGCGATTAACCCGTGTTTCTTCTATATTTCTTGTGTAATAGGCGTTTCGGGGATTCATTTTCTCGTCGCCAGCACCGTGAAGCTTTTAAGTGGTCAGCTGTCGAGGCTTGTACAGCTGGCTGGTTCCCTAATATTTGCAGACGAAAAAATATGTTATTAAAAAAGGCATTCGGAAAGTTTTACTTTACTCAATTCTATTAATAAGGCCTAATAATGTGAATGCAGAGTACCACTTCCCATTTCAAATAAGTCTGAAAGTTGGCAGGAAACACCTGAAAAACGAGAAACAATGAATAATTGTGTTGTATGCTTTAACACTTCTCCTAAGTTTCAAAGTTAATCTAAATTTCATACTTCAGAACACAATTTCGTTTTTGACTCTTTCTATAATTCCAGCAAAAAGATGATGGGCAAGACGTGAAATCTCAAAAACTAAATCAAATGTTCGTTGCCTTCTACTCTAACGCCAACTTTATTCACCGCCCTTTGCTCTCATTGGCCTGGTCTATTCCTATCCCATCGTGATATTAATAAGCCAGCTCTTTATCGTCCTTATCTCAGCTAACGAGAGGCATAAGACAACCACAGGCATTGTCGCATCAACGCGACACCTTATCACTGTCAGCCATGTCAACAAACGATTGAATTGCTGATCGGTCTCATGTTTTGATCCAGTTTTTCTAAGAAGGCCCTAGAGTGTAATACTCACACAGGATTTCATTACAAGGATTTAAAAGCACGACAATATTTTGTCATACCTCATTATAATCTAAAATCTATTGTATAGTACAAATACTTTGAAACAACGTTTGTTAGTCAAAACTTGATTATGCGATTTGTAGCTAGATGTATGCCCTTGGCAAAATAGTTTTTTTTACTTGTTGCGTTTCCCGATGCTCTTTGATTTCACTCGTCTTGTCTTCCTTGTCAATAGGAGTTCAGTGGGCTTGTGCATCCTATTTGGAACATATTATATTCCGCATTACTTGTTGCTAAGGAACTTGAGACCGTTAATACGAGTAGTTTCGGGCAATATTCCGACGTTTCTCTATGTCATCAAAAAGCGAGACCAAACTGCATAAGCGAGTCTACACGAGGGCTCCAGTTTACAGTAGAATTAGTAATTCCACAGGTTTGTCATTGGCGCATGTTTGTACAAATAATGTAAAGCCGCGGACCTGTGTCCGTTTTGATTACGTCTCTTAGATAACTCAGATTGTGTTATTTA
Source organism: Yponomeuta plumbellus (assembly GCA_947310845.1). Taxonomy (NCBI): domain Eukaryota; kingdom Metazoa; phylum Arthropoda; class Insecta; order Lepidoptera; family Yponomeutidae; genus Yponomeuta; species Yponomeuta plumbellus. The sequence goes on along the minus strand of OX371207.1, from coordinate 15,487,390 downwards.
ATTAAGAGCATTTCTGTTGTTTGTCAGTTGGGAGATAACGCCGTGAATTTATGGCGAGCGGAGAGTCGGGGCACAGAGTAAATTCTGACCGAAGAACCTACATTTTATCGGATAATACAACATAACCAAACTGGTTAATTTATTTTAACCAGGGATAGCGTTTGTACCTCATTTTTCCATTTCATGTCTTTGAGAATATTAATCTCATTATTTACTTTATTGTTGTTGATATGTTACACTTTATTGCATAATTAAAAAAATAAGATAATATGACTTGAATAACATGTTTCTGATAAAAAATACGTGTAAAGGCGGACTTATTTCTAACTAAATTTCTTTCAGCCAGCCTGAAAATTTTATTTTATTCCGGATACACTTACCTACTTGAGTTATTGTTGGAAGAATCTAACTAGGAATAAAGTTAATAATGTGTAGACTTGCTTACGAAAGGTTTAGTTTAAAACTCTCAACTTCGTCGCATTTTAGGAAGTATATATTTTTTCAAATTATTCACTTGATCTCAGTGGCGCGCGCTATTTTTCTTTTCTTTCATACCTATGTACACCGACAGTGACGGCTTGTGCATTAAGCTTAGCTTTCACCGGAACTTTCCAGTTTCGGGTAGGTGTAAGATTCAAAGCCCGGCGCCCTATTTCTTAAAAAGTACAATTCGTGACAATTTTATGTACATTGAATAACCGATTAGCACGTCCAAAAATGAATTGTAACTAACTAAATATGTTTACCTGTGTAATCTCCTTTTTATGTACAGGTTGTTAGCTTTTAGAATATACCTCGGCTACTATCGGATAGAATCGGGTATATTCGTGTAATAGAAATATCGGAAATAATACTTAATTTTGAAATCGGAACTAATGTGGCACTTAATTTCTTAATTACAGAGCAGGAAGTAGTATTATACTCGTGTGCTTTCGGCGAAAACTGAAGCCTACTCTAGAGCCCGAAGTGTATTCTAAGAGCTAACAGACTGTATAGTGTTCTCTATCTCCATCTATCTATCTAAATACAATGATACTAATTATAAATTGTAGTTTTATAAAAGGCAGCCCAGTCAGTATTTCTGTCGCATTCACACCGCGGCCGAGTTTACGACTATTTAATTCTTGATTGCCGTGAAAGTCCTTTTCAGCGTGATGTGAGGGCACCTTGCTTCACGCCGTGCCCGATTGCGCAATCGTAATGACATTCGCTTGAGACTAAGTTTTGACTTTGTTTGCTCTTATTTGAGCTGGACTTAACATTGCGTGGTTTATGAAGGTGTTTTGAAGTACTGGCGGCAAAAAATGTGATAAAATGAATAAATAGCGCCGACATAAATTAATAACATAAACATTTACATACAGGCACATACATGCTTCTGGCCCCACACTAGGATACCCTGTGTGTCGTGGAAACCCGAAACAGTGACGTCACAAACATAGAAAACATCCAAGACCTGAAGTTTTTTTCAAAATCACTTGAGCTGGTCTTTTTTAGGACAAGGCCTAGGACTTTCTAGGAATTTTATTATTTCATCCTTTTTAACTTTGCCTTTTTTTTATAGAAAATGGAAATATATAGAAAATCACTCAAACTTATTGAACAAAGAACATCAAAGAATAATGTAAAGTTATCTTGCGGACAAGAGTGAGTAGGACTGGTGCCCTTTAGGAAACCGAACAATGTCACACAATCTTAACTTTGCAGATAAAATAAATGCCATCGCATACAATCCAACTGCAAAGTTAAGTTTGTACTCATAAAAATTTGATGAAGAACAAATTACTGACCTTGCATCCTGCCACACAACGACCAGCCACTAGTCTTACAAGCCTCTACCAATCCGCACTAGGCCCCCGTGCTGGAGTATGGCCTACATCTTCCTCAGGGACGAGACCCGTGCCCCTCGGTGGGGACATACCTAATGTGTTGATGATGAAAAGCTCATTTTTTTACACGCGGCGGTCAGTCGGTAAGCCAACAGCCGTATGGTCGGACGATGTAGCCAGGTTGGCAGGGGGACCATGGATCCGATGATGCGAATGGCCAGGTATGGCGTGACGGGGAAAAGGCCTTTATCCAACTGTGGGCAAAGGTGGGCGATGATGACGATTACTTGAGTACTCCGAAGAGATGCCAAAAAACAAGCAGATTTATCCAGATCACAAACTAGGATACGGTAAACAAGGATATAACAAACATAAAACATCTAGATGATGTAATTTGCACAAATCAAAGCACTTTAACACACAGTGGGAATCGATTAGACGTCCATGTCATGATAACCACCGCTGGAGCTACGAGACCGTTAATTACCCAGGTACTATAAATATCAAATTTAAATCACGTCTTTGAACAGGCTTATCATTCGTTACTTCCTAGGTTTTAGTATAGAAGTAATTGTAAATGTTATTACATCCACTTGAGATTTCTAGGTTGTACCACGGTTGGTCGTATTTGTACTGGACTTAGTATCACGCGGAAGATATTCTCATGAGCTGATAGTTTACTTCCTGGCTTTCAGGTAGAATCACGTGTCTGTATTAATACTTAGATATGCACTGCTTTCACTGCATATCGCGCATCGCTCGTAGCACCGGCTGCCTGAGTGATCTTAAACGATCACGAATGTTAAGCAACATAGGACACGTTCAGTGCATGGATGGGTGACCGTTCTGTGACTAACGCTAGTGGCATTTTTCCAAGCGGTTCCGTGCTTCGCAAGGCACGTTAAGAAGTTGGTGCCGGCTGCCGTCGATAGTTGGCAGTTGTTAAGTCAAGTCAGAGGCCCTAAGGCAGCTTGAAAACTTCTGATAGTAAGACCAGCCACTAGTCTTAAAGCCTCCCTAATCCGGACTAGTCCCCCGTGGTGGAGTATCCGCCTATACCTTCCTCAGAGACCCGTGCCCCTCAGTGAGGACATAATGATTAGGGCATCATCATCATCATCAACCCATTATATATAACATAACCCATTATCTAGTACAGCTTGTACAATGCAGTGGCATTGTGTCTAGTACAAGCTTGGTAACTGTTCCAAGCTTGTACTAGACTTGGTACAGCTCCGCGAAGCGGGCACGAGAGACCCCCCGCGGCGAGGCCGAAGGCCGAGCTCCGTCCAGGCCGAGGCCGAAGGCCAAGACGTTCCGTGTTCCGGCGGAAAAGTAACAACCCGAAAGCCAAAGTTTGTATCAAATCCAGAGTTGTTTTTTAAATTTAGATATAGTTAATTATGGCTTCCACTGAAACTAAATTTATATAAGTCACATTGCAGAGAGAGAGAAAGAGAGAGAGAGAGGGAGAGAGAGAGTATGGGCTTAATTATTACGCGTGGCTGCCGCGAATTGGGAATTACAGGCGCAGGTATCAGTGTGCTTAGTGCGAGTTTTTTTAACTACTCGATCGCGTTAACGTAAACTCATATTCTATAGGAGTGACAAAGCGCGCCACCTAGTTGTCTCTCTGTCACTCCTATACAAATTGCAAACGCACTCGCTATCGAAAGTGAATGAAAAAACTCGCACTAAGGGCCCAGAGTGCGTATACTGAGTTTTGTCATTCACTTTCGATAGCGAGAGCGTTTGCGATTTGCATAGGAGTGACAAAGCGCGCCATCTAGTTGTCTCTCTGTCACTCCTGCAAATCGCAAACGCTCTCGCTATCGAAAGTGAATGACAAAACTCAGTATACGCACTCTGAACATCTCACACAGTCAGTATTCGTCACAATGTGTATTGGCATAGCTGTGTGTGATTGATAGCACAGCTATCAACCACAGCTATGTATGGTGACCGGACTAACCTTCGGTTTCTCAAACGCTCACAGTCTGTTAATCTATTGTTAACAGCTGTCAGTTGTCAAAAGTGCATACAAAAAAACAACTCACAGCTGTTAACAGTAGATTAACAGACTGTTAGCATTCGAGAAACCGGGGGATACTGTATGGTATCCAATTCGGGCCGAGCAAAAATGACAGTGTTGTTTCAAAGTTGTTTTTTAAATGTATTATTAAGGGTCTGTTTCACAATTTGCAAATAAAGTTCCGGATAAGTAATTCGCAACCAGGGCTGCCGTTTGTTCTAAATTTGAAGCCATAAACGAAATACGCAATATAGGAAGATTTATTTAAATTTAGAATAAACGGCAGCCCTGGTTGCGGATAGCTTATCTGGAAGTATATTTGAACATTGTGAAACAAAACTTAATCGATAGTTACTTCTATTAATGAAATGTCAGCTGACTCGCTTTAAAATGCAAATGTCTATAAAAGTCCGCGTTTTTCCCCAAAGCTAAAATCCGTGCCCGCCATAGAAACATTGTTTGTCCAAAGCATAATTTATGTGCTCCATTGTCCTAGCAAATCGTAGGCAAGCACCGTATTTATGGTGCAGCCGAAAAAATGCAATAAACCAATATTGGCGCGACGCAACGGTCAGTGGGAATATCATTAGCAACGAACCGTGATTGGGGACGAGATTTTGGACAATTATTCCTATTTTCAGAGTTCCGCTGTGCTTACCTTGGCTAAATGAAGACCATATTTTCGTTTTTAAAGAAAATTAAACTAAACAAAACTATTTTCTTTCTTTTCATACAACCAACTTATTATGATATACATTTTTTTATTATTTGTATGTATCTCTTGCTAGTAGTTTATACAATAACTTTGTTAGTTATGATATTACCATATGATATAGTAATTTTGTGTACGAGATACGTGACAGAGTCCTTGCTTTACTGATAGACATATAGAAGACACGCACAATCAGTAGAAAAAATTACAAATGATTGCATTTATTACCTTTTCAATTTAGACCTTATCAGGAGAAACCTGTTTCCAAGAATTCACTGATTAGGGCTCTCTTATATAATTACTTAAGGGGAGTAACACTAGGGCCACCCAGGAAAGAATCAGATCAAATTTGCAAGTCTCTACATATTACTCGTGGGTAATATGGGTAATATGTGAGCATTGAGAGATTTAGCGTACACTTTTAGCAAATTCGATGTAAAAGGAAGATATGTTTTTTTTTCATCGGTGGCACTAGTTAGCCGTGTTGCTACGGAACCATCGACATAATAAGTAACCGTCACCCTTGATAGCCCGTTTTTTTTCGTCCAGCCGGGCTAATGCTTTACCCGGTGCCACGTTCCATTTATCAATGGCATAATCTGCGATAGTTATTCATATCACAGTTGTTTTATTGCTGGCTAGAAAACTAAAGAGACGCGGCATTGATATTTCTTCTGTTGAAGTTATTGTTTCACAAAGTCTGGATTTGGATGGAAAGAATGTAATCAGCCTTACACTTTTCAGATGAATCTATGGCGGTAGATCTATAATATTATTATGGTGGTCCCAATACCTTTTAGATTAAACTATGGTGGGAGATCTTTGATGGTTTGGGCAGAGAGGCCTGATTGTTCTTACTAATAAACAAGGAACTAGAACACAATTTGTGGTCATGGTTGCGTTATGTATCCATCTAAACGGTCAATTGGTATATCAATCATTCCTATCGGTCATCTGGTCAAACATAAACATTTGCATACATCCACATACACTCCTTCTGGCCCCACACTAGGACATCCTGTGTAGTGGGAACCAGAAACAGCAGCATCACAAAGATGTAAACATCCAAGACCTGATATTTTTTTGTCCAGCCGGGATTCGAACCTCTTCGAATCGAAGGGACCTCTCGCATTCTAGGCAGATGCGCTAACCGCTGCGCCACAGAGTTCGTCGATTTATAGATTTATAGTGACACTGCTGGACAAAGGCTTATTCCACTTCAGTCCAGAGTTTTTAGCCCTGGGCTACCTCAGACCACTTTTATTATTATTACGTTTTATGTATCCAGACCACTTACGTGTACGAGACAGTTGTTAAAAAACTGTGGTAGTATAATAATCATATTCTAATTTGTACAATTAAAACAATAAATAATACATCACTAGCATATTGGTCGTTACATTGTATTTCTCAATATTATATTTTCCTAACAGAAAATTTTATACGATTATAGCACCTATTATCATTGTTTGAACACGGCTTTGATGCAAAGCATTAGGTAGAAATTTACAATTATTTACGGACAGTTTTGGAGGTCGGTTTATATTTGTCGACACAGAATACACAAGTACACAACGGTACAACTGACTGATAAAAATAATACCTATTTTTTACGACTGCGTCATCCTAGGAATGAAATCTTAGGTGAAAATTTTAGTCATCACTATCTGTGGAATAACGTTGTAATTAAGTTAACGGTTGGGGACTTCTTTTAATTTCTTTACATTTCAGTGCTGCTTGAAACTTTCTAACAATATTCAAATTAGTTTCTTCATATTTTTTTATACAATCCAATCAGTCAGTCGCTCAATGCCGATCGTGACCGCTTTGACTGAAATGGATGAAGAGTGCTCGGTATAGAGTCTAGAGTGACCTGTCGTTCGCTGTATGGACCGTCTGATGCAACACACGTTTTGTTTCCCGCCTGATCCTTTCTGTTTCGTGCTCTCTACCCCTCCATTTTCTTATAGACTCTTCGAAAAGTCTTCTAAGCGAGAAAGGTTTTTCAGATCTTAGCAAACAGTAAATCCCGATCTCTGCCAATCCCTCCACAATACAGGCGTGGCTTATGTGTCATTAGTAACATAAAATAACGACAACATTTACCCGCATCTCTACAGTTTTCTCTGCTCCACAGTTCTGAGGTTAAAGGGCAAATAGGGCGATCGCCGGCCATCGGGGAATGGTACCCATTGGAACCGTCCCACCACCAAACGCTAGGTTTATATTCCGTGGAATATACTGTTACTTTCACTACGTATTTTGCAAGACTTACTAGGTTGCAGTTTTTGTTCTTGGGATAAATTTTACTGTTAAAGTGGCACAGCTAATTGCTCTAATCGGCTTGTTAAATAAACAACCAAAAACATCATATTTTAGGCACGCTTTACTACAAATGTCATTTATTAAAAATATAAAGTACATTGTTTTTAAAAATAATAGGGAATTACTAACGCGTATATTTAAACTTGGAACATTAATTCTTCGAGTAGGTTTTTTTTTAATTATCATTAGTGTTTCCATCTCAATTTTGTATCGCAATAACAAACACTATTTTGTTGATGATCAAATCACTACGGAAAACATCATTACAAATCCATAACACTTGATTCCAAAACGACAATTTGACTACATTTCCTTAGGGAGCCAGCAGATGTAAGCTAATCGGCAGACGTCCGAAGACATCATTAATTTCAGCACAGATCTGGGCATCACGGTCTAGTGAGCAACATTATTTGCACGTCCGTGCGACTGTCGTTAGCATTATTGATTTATTAACCTCTGAGATCACGAAGGAAACAATATTGGCGAAATTCTCAGTCTATCTACTTCTCTATCTTTATATATAAAATTCAAAGTTCTGACTGACTGACTCACTCATCAACGCCCAGCCCAAGCCGTTTAACCTAGGAAGCTGAAATTTTGCACAGAGGATCTATATATAATGTAGGCAAGGAATAAGAACGGATTTTTTTAAATTCAACCCCTAAGGGGGCGAAAATGGTTGCCAAAATTTGTATCGGAGATATAAAGAATGTTGTCTAATTTTCTTGAAACTTAAAATAAATACTCTTCAACACAATTGATTGATCACTTGTTTCACCGTTTTGCGAAATTTAACCCTTAAGGGAGTGAACGGGGTTGCAAAATTTTGAACTAAAGTCCACGTGGACGGAGTCGCGGGCGAAAGCTAGTCTAATATAAAATTCTCGTGTCACAGTGTTGTGCGCATACTCCTCCGAAACGGCATGGCCGATCTTGACGAAATTTTATAAATATAATCGGTAGGTCTTAGAATAGCTTGTTAGTTAGTTTGTTTTCGGTTTTTCATACCCTTATCTGGCAAAACAAAGTTTGCGGGGTCAGCTAGTCTTTCTTCTAATATAATCAAGTTATCGTGTTACCGTGTAAGTGTTTTATGTTTTTGTTTTTCCTCCTGTACAATAAAGAAGATTCTTATCTTATCTTAGTGCGTATACTCCTTCGAAACGGCTTCATCGACTTTGATGAAATTTTATTATGAATGTATGTATATTCGACAGGTCTGAGAATAGGTAGCTATCTATTTTTCATACGCCTATCTGGCAAAACAACGTTTGCCAGGTTGGCTTGTCTATATATGGACGTAGTTTAGCAAAAAGGTTCCAACTCACAACATGAGTTGACATAACTTAGAGTTAAGTACACCAAAATGATCACTATGCTCTATATTTTTAGAATTAAAGACTTTCATAGTGATCCGATGAGTTTGTGCAAAGTTATGGCACATGGTAGACCAACTTAATGTATGGAGAGCGTAAATAAGCTTAAACCTGAAAACTCGAATATCTCACAACTCACTTTTTGCTAAACTACGTCCATATTATATATTGTTTTTTTTTATGTTTGGTCCGCGATAATTCCTTACCACCTTGTCTCATTTCATTGCCTCTTTTTGTTGTTTGAAAGGAGGTACATGATTTGTGTTATCATCTTGGGCAAAATTGTCAGTTTACTAAGGGTTGTGGTGATGCAGAACATCAGGTAACAGAAAATCACTATCTGGTCTGTTAATGGATCCATGAGATAAAGAATACTGTCAGTTCCACGTAAAATTTTAGTTTAGTGATTTAATACTATTACGTAATTTAATTTTATTTCTGTTTAGTGAATATTTTGAAGGCGTTTTTTTGTCTTTATCGACTTTTCACGAATACACTTGTAGGATAATCAAGAAAACTTAGGTTGTTGTAACTTCAAGAATGTAATATTATCTTGAAAAATCGATTATTCGTTTGGAAAAATGTCGGAAAAGCCTCAAAACAAAGGTGTATAACCAATGTGTATTGCTGGTACTGACTATGGGCCTCGGAAAACCAATTTTCGGATTTTCCTACCAAGCTACACATACTTCCAAATCGTTTCAAGCATTTGTAGGCTTAGATGGAATGAATAAACTGATATATATGTATAAGCAGCCTGTGTCCAGCCCTCTCAGAGAAAGTGGAAGGCCTTCACCAATACATATTATGTTAACCGCTGTTGTCCGATTTTAAGCGTTACATTAATTAAACACCTCAGACACTCGGGTTTCCTCATGACACTTTCCTTCACATTTAACGAAGAGTATTGCTACTACAAGATGCCACAAGATGGACAGACGATCTCATCCAAGTGGCAGGGAGACGCTGGATGCAAGCCGCTTCCAACCGGTCTTTTTGAAATCCATGGAGGAGGCTTATGTCCAGCAGTGGACTTCTTTTGGCTGAATGATGACGATGATGATGATTGCTGCTACAGAACACTGTAAACACTCTTTTTTTTGGGCAGTCGTGTCAAAGCTACATTATTACGTTGTTCTAAAGCCTTAAGCCGTGGCTTAGCCAAATTATATTTGTATATTTTCGTTACTGACAACCAAAACCAGACATTACCACTTTGTACTAAAGGTCTACACAGCTGTAATGCGAATTTCTTAAACGAAGCCACGCCAGCATCTTTTCTCTTCTGACAACTCGAACTAGACTTTACCCCCTTAGATTTACGGGCTATATTCTATCCAGGTGAAATCCTTAAGGCCACAGGTCCGACCATAGCCAAGATAATGACAGTGGACGCGGACCGCGGCCGGCGTTTGCTCTGTGTTATGACACATTAGCGCATGCGCTGTGACAGCGCGCCAATTTGCAATTAGCTATGGAAATAACACGCGCCGCACCGAGTATGGACACCAGTTTCGCTAGTGATGGGCTGTAGGGCGGGTTTTGTGTGGATTACCGATATAATATAAGACGTGTTTGTCTTCGTTAAATGATCACAACTTATCTAGTGCAACAAGGAATTACCCGTATAAATATATAATAAATGTAAACAATTTTGCTCTGATTTTTGCTTCTATCTTGATGTAAATCTTTAAAATTTAAATTACTAGATAAGTAATGATCATTAAGAAGTTTGATTAGCCATAATCTCATTTAATAAAAATACTGTTCTTTTTTCTATTTTTTGTATACCAACTGTAAATTGTAAAGTTGAGATGATGATTATGAAGTATAGTGGCTGGGAAAGACTGCTTAATCTAAAATATTAAAGATTACATAACTCACTTTATGCAAAAAAGATTACAGACATATTCCAGCGATAATTTAATAGACGCCAATAAGGTATCATCAATAAGGAACAGGTGGCGCCACTTGCACGGTCAACATTGAGCTCGTACATTTTAATTAACTAATAATAGTAAAGATTGATAAAACATCGAACTAAGTATATTTACAGTATAAATAAGTGACCACGTATGTGAAAAAGTTTGAAAAATATACATTCAAGTGAAAACAAGTGCTTAAATCGAACAATACTAGTAGTTGAAATAATAACCAGAAACACAGTTACAAAACAATAATAAAAAATAATTAAGTTAAATCACAAATAACCCAGTGCCAAAGTGACACAGTTTAGTGAAAAAAGTGCAATTTAGTAAAAAAAATACAAGTAAATAAGTGATGCAACAAACCATCACCAACGGCTAAATTCCAATGTGACTAGTCATTGCTATAAACAACAAACAAGAGGTCCACAAATTCATCACTTTGTCATAACGCCAGATAGAGTCGTGGTGGCTGCTGCATAACATAAGTCGGTAACCATTAGACACCGGTTCAAGACCCAGCCGCGCTCAATTTTAAGGGCCTTCTTTCTTTTGTTTTTTCATTCTATGATACAAATTAAGGGCATCTATTAACGAATAGTGGAACTAACATAGATTCCCTTACCATAGAAGACAGACGAGCATAAGCAATAATCACAGCAAACATCCACGAGATGGCACTAAATTGCGTTAAATGTAAGACAAAAATACTGGATAAATACGAATATCTTACCTGCTCAACATGCAAAAAGTCCTATCACCTTGACAGCATTTCCGTTTCGGAAAAACTGTTCAGGTTAATGACCAAGGAAAATAAAACAAATTGGAAATATAAATATTGCTTAGCCAAGACACATTTACCCTCCAGCAGTAATGTAACGCAGAGAAGGCGAAAGGAAATTAAAAACCAGCAGCTTCTCCAGCATCTCCGGCTTCCTCGATAGAGTCAGGACATACAATCAGTGGTACTCAAATGTTAGTCAACAAAACTCTTAACCGAAGTTGCCCGGAAAGCACTACCCAAATAAGAGAAAACACCGAAGAGCTGATAGAGCAACTTAATAATAAAATCTCACAGCTGGAGTTAAAATTGGAAAGCGCTGATGGTGAGATTGAAAGGTTAGTTGCTGAAAACTATTCTTTACATGGTACAATATCAAAGCGTGACGCTAGAATAAATCAACTGCTGCGTATATGCCGCTCAACCGCCCAACGCGAGAACCACAGGGGCAACAACGACATCGCTACCGAGAACACCCCTTCCAAACTTGTAATGCCCGACTTCAACGCTAGTACACCAATGCAACAAGAAAGAAATAAGTTGGTGGGCAAAATTCCAAACTCTACGTCTTCAAGAAAAGAAAATAGTGCAGAAATCGGCTCTACCGCCCAAATCCACCTCACTCCACCTCACTCGCATCCACCTAACTCGGTCTTACCTGGAACATCATTAAGCAACGGGAAAGCGAGTGAAGATTCTACCCTGCCTCCACTGCACTACCAAAAGAAGCAAAAGGTGATTATCAACACAACGCAGAGCCCTCTTGCACCTATGCCCATGGTATCCAATGATTCAGCCGATTCACTTACAAAACTTAGAAGACACAGAATAAGTTTATTAAACACGTCAACTATCAACAAAGCTCAACAGATAGCCCAACGTAACTTGGGTGGTAACTACGACCTATGTCATTACCTATTACCGAATAGGGGAATAAAACAGCTCCTACAAGGATTAGAAGCCAAAGGAAGTGATTTCACACTAGAGGATTACTGCATAATACTTTTAGGAGAAGAAGATTTTAATTTTACCGATAACTATTATGAATTAATGATTTTTATTCGAAACACATTGCAAAAGATTAACCACACGCACATTTTGTTGTGTGCTCCCACCTATAAACATGGAAAGCTAAACACTAACCTATTCAATGCTAGAGTCGAAATATTCAATCAGCTGCTCTACTTGGATATTAACACGCACCTTTACGGTTATTTCATAGACTCCAACTTGAACCTGAGCTATGACTCAGCCATGTTCCATAAGAACAGTGGCGTCCTAAACAGTCATGGATTAGAGCAGCTGATGAAAGATGTCAACGAATTATTGGTTCTCATAAGAAAACTAGATACCTCGGGACACCAAGAGCATGCGCTCCTTCCACAGGCAGAGCCAACTACCGCAGAGAACTTTTTTCGTTCCTCAACGACACAATTACAGTGATAGGCTAGTGTTTCTACATCAGAATATAGCTGATGTACTCAATAAGCAAGTATATCTGCTTTCTGAATCTGATGCTACCAATGCGTTTAACGCGTTCTACGACTTGTATGTTCTCTTTTATAATCTTTGTTTTCCTATGACAAGAATTAAATTATTAAGTAAAAAATATTCTTCCAAATGGCTGACAAAGGGCATACGCTCTTGTTGTGCAAAAAAGAGACAACTATTTTTTTAAAGTAGAATTGATTTAACTCTTAAAACTAAATATATGACTTATTCTCGAAAGCTTAAAAAGCTTATAATTTCGCAACAAAAAATTGAAAACTTAAAATGCATTTCCAATGCAAAAAACAAATGTAAAAGTATCTGGGACGTCATTAAAAAGTATACTACAGCAGATTGTAATAAAAACACTATAAGTTCAATATCAATCGATAATTTTAATATCACCGATCCACAAGCAATTTCTGAGGCTTTCAATAATTTCTTTATAGATAGTGTAAGTAACAACTGTTCTACAAACGTAGGTCGAACCGATGACGTCAATATAGATAATATAGAGTCCAGTATTTTTTTAACGCCAGTCGATGAAAAGGTATTACTTAAAATTGTCAGTAGTCTCAAAAACTCTAAAGCTGTTGGTCATGACGACTTACGGACTGATGTAATAAAAAATAGCATCTATTACATTATTCAACCTCTCTTACATGCTATTAACCTTTCACTCGACCAAGGGGTATTTCCAGAAGCACTAAAGAAATCTGTGGTAAAACCGCTCTTCAAAAAAGGAGACCCCTGTAAACTTGAAAACTATAGGCCCGTGACCCTTATACCAATATTTTCAAAAATTTATGAAAAGGTCATGTTCACTAGAATCAATTACTTCCTTGAAAAAAATAAAGTGCTGAGTGAGTTACAAAATGGCTTTCGGAAACATAGAAGCACATCACTAGCTGTCTTTAAGTTGATTAGGCATATCATGGCATGTGTAGATAAAAACGTACCTGTAACTGTCATATTTATGGACATGAGCAAAGCCTTTGATTTTGTATGCCACAAGAGGCTACTTAAAAAGCTCTACAAATATGTTATACGGGGCCCTGCAAATAGCTGGATTTCATCATATTTAAATAATAGGACCCAACATGTAGAAACCATAAGATATTGCACAAAATCCAAAACTGTAAAAAAATATAAGTCATCATTACTTAAAAATTGCTATGGAGTGCCACAAGGTGGAATATTGGCTCCCTTAATTTTTTTAACATATATTAATGACTTGCCGGTTTATATAACCAATGAATGTATTCTATTTGCTGACGATACCACACTTATTATAGAAGGGAAAAATTTGTCGACATATAATTCAGAAATAAATAAATCACTAGAACGAGCTATAACTTGGCTCTCTGCAAATAATTTAAAGGTTAATATTAATAAGACTAAATATATACAATTTTGTACTAATAGGGGGAAAAAAGAAAATTTAACTATTGAACACAACGGTGCAAGACTGGAAGAGGTAACAGAGATAAAGTTTCTGGGACTAATGGTTGACACTCACTGTGACTGGAAATGTCACGTAGAGAGTGTGTGTACAAAAATTAACAAATTTGTGTACGCGCTAAGAAAAATTAGTCAGATGGTCTCACTACAAGCAGCCAAAGAAGCATATAATGGCTATGTAGACTCAATCTTGTGATACGGCATCGTATCATGGGGCAACTCCCCCGATGTTGACAGGGCATTCAAAGTGCAAAAACGCTGTATCCGGGCATTATTTGGTCTACGTCAAACGGACTCATGTCGCCCGTATTTTAAAGAAAATGAAATACTACCACTACCATGTTTGTACATACTAGAAGTTTGCAAATTTGTAAAAAAATATATGTATATTTTCCAATATAAGCATGGCATCTGCAAACGTGACATTCGCTCTCAATATCAACATAAATTGCATAGACCACCTGCTAAACTGACGCTCACAACAAAAAACTGTTTTATAATGTGTATTGATATATTTAATAAACTACCAGATACATGTAAAGTCGAAGAAATACATACATTTAAGAGGCTCACAAAACATAACTTACAGCCATGGGTTTTACTCATTAAAAGAATATCTAGAATTTAAGATTTAGGTTAGCTGTAATCAATTATGTAAATAATATACTTGGATTTTTAATTTTAAATGTAAATATCAAAACTTATTATAGCTAGTTGTAAGAAAATGTGTTTACTCCTGAAAAAGAAGAATTTGGACATGTAGTACTTATTTATATAAAGCACCTGTAACTGCTAATGTTAACCCAAATTCAAACAATAAAGTTTCATTTCATTTCATCAAATTAAAAAGTGGTTCATTATACGAGTATACGATACAGTAAACGTGAAAGGTTCTACAAATTTTGGGAACTGCTGGAACTATCTGCTTAACTCCATTTTTAAACTGTAACCCCTTTGTCTCGTAAAAATTAACGAATTCAGTAAATAACAAAAGAATTATTTTGATCAATTGATTTTGAATAAAACCAGTTTCCATCGATAACTATCTTAACCCTTCCCATCCTTACTAGCTATAGTCCTCAGGAGATCACTAATGTGGGTCTAGCGGCGCGGGATTCGCAAAATAGGTG
The DNA here is from genome assembly GCA_947310845.1 of Yponomeuta plumbellus. Taxonomy (NCBI): domain Eukaryota; kingdom Metazoa; phylum Arthropoda; class Insecta; order Lepidoptera; family Yponomeutidae; genus Yponomeuta; species Yponomeuta plumbellus. The sequence continues at coordinate 15,472,331 of OX371207.1, read as the reverse complement.
ATCATTATGTAATCATCAGGCTGGCATATATGGGACCCCTCGGTGTGTTCTCAGAACGCCAGGGTTAGAGGAACTGGTACGTGCTTTAGCGGGTCTGCACGATAAAGCTGGAAGTTGACCCCTAAAATGTCTTTCACGTAATTTCATATGGAAACTAATGTTTGGCTCGCTGTTTTGTAGCGTTCCTTGTTTCTAATTTGGGCAACTCTTCTGAGTCTGTGTAATGTTTTAAAGTTATGCCTCCTCCAGACTACTCGCGAAGTACCTCGACAAAGTACTCAGAATAGTTGACAGAAGTACGTCGCTACACACTTGAGGTTGGACGAAGTAAGACGAAGTGCCTTTGCCTAACCTCGGTCAACTTCGCGAGCAGTGTGGAGGCCACATAAAATTAAGCTAGGAGAAGACGTGTTTATTGACATGTAAGCTAGTTTTTACATTATGATTTCTTAGAGGATGCTGCACCAAGAGTCCAACTCTAAAATGTCATGAAAATATTCTAAGCTGCGAATAAAAACAACTTAGAGAAACTCTTGAAAGGCGCAAGGAGTAATAAAAAATTTTGAACTTTCGTGAACACTACACATTATTTACTTTATACTGAACTTTATTTTATTTCAACCTGGCCGGACTCCGACAAAAAGTCTGGTAAGTGTAGCCGGAGTAAAGTTAAAAGAGTTCTAAGAAAATGACTTACGTATTTTTTCTTCTTTAATTGTTAATGACAAATTGGGTATTTGACAAAATGTCAATTGAATTACTTTTAAAACAAAATGTTGTATGAAAATACTTGCTTATGACGTCACATTTTAGAGCATTCTTTTCATGTTTCATTTAAAAATTGTAATAACTAGTAAATGATTCAAAGAGTTCCAAAGAGCTCCACCAATCCGGACTTGGCCCCCGTGGTGGAGTATGGCCTTATACCTTCCTCAGGGAAGAGACCCGTGCCCCTCGGTGGGGACATAATGGGTTGATGATGATTAAAAGAGATACATTTTCTGAAACATTTTGTAATTTTTGTTTTAATGAAGCAGATCAAATAATTTATTGTTGATAGTGTCAATACCGAATTGTAAAACCTAAATTAATCCCTGTATTAATAAGTCAGTTGTATTACAACTTGCTATTTATTAGAGTTTTTATAAAAAGTTTGCGACGGTTATCGATGTATTTTTTTTTTCTTTTTGTCTTCAATAACCGTAAACAAAAATCCGGACTTGGCCCCCGTGGTGGAGTATGCCCTATAGTATAGGACATACTATAATATAGTGCCCTGAGGAAGGTATAGGGCCTATACCTTCCTCAGGGAAGAGACCCGTGCCCCCCTGTGGGGACATAATGGGTTGATGACGATGAACCGGTAAAGCTATCAAAAAGTTGCTCTATGCTATTTAAAACCAGGTGATCTATCAAGCGGTGTTAAATAGCTGGCTTAAAGCTATCAAAAAGTTGCTATAGGCTATTTAAAACAAGATAATCTATCAAGCGATGTTAAAATAGCTGACTTAATAGAACTGGCCCACCCATATGCCACCAAAAACACTTGGCAAACATCCATATCGACACATTATCCAGGCATTGGTGTCGACCGGTCTTTTAACACAGCCTTTATCTTATCTAAAGAGGACGTGCGGGCATATAGACCTGTATTGTCTATGCACCCACAAAAGAAAATCGACGTTAACAACACATTATTAACAGCTAATTTAGACTGTAAACGCTTGATGTTTTCCCGATATTTTTCGTTGAACACTTAGCGAAGGAATTTGAGTTCTGTCTGGTCAGACATAAGGCTGGTATTGCTGAAATTTTGGTCGGTTTTCCGGTAGCGCAACGTGTTTTGATAGCGAGTGCGTGATGTGAACGACAGTGGACTAGTTGTCAGCTGATAGGTATGTAAATATGTAGATGGATGGGTGGTCACCGGTACCTTCAGCACCGTCAATGATAAAGTAGAAATGAAGGAAAATTGTGTACACTTGCCGGTATATCGACTTTTATAAGCGTATAAAATACTCCCCCTCACTTGCATTACCCCCCGTCAGTGTATGTGGATGGATTTTGTAACTCAGTCACGACGCCAAAACGGATTTGGATGGAATTTTTGATAAAGGTAAATTAAAGCCTAGAATGGAAGATAAACTACTTTTTATTCCGGAAACATTCATATCAAATTTTCTACATAAACTAAGTCGCAGGACAGACCGCTGACAGTCTAACAAATATTTTAAAAGTTACATACATAACGTAACGTGGGCCCAGTTCTAGTGATTGGTGCCTCTGCCTACCCCCACGGGAATAACGGGAGTTTGTTTATTTATTTATTTTTTATTTGTACATACATACATAAGCTCACGAGTGTATCCCCAGAGAGGTAAGCAGAGACCAGAGACTGCCACTTGAAACGATCCTGACATAATTATCACTTTTGCTTCATCGATATTCATTCGTCGTTGCATCCACGCACGCCGGTTTTGGGTACTTTTTATTTCTCAAATCTAGTCAATACATCTTCTTTCAGTCGCACTATTGCATATAAAAAGTTGTGAAAGAAAATTAGCCTATTAAGAAACCTGTTACTTGTTTAGTAGGATTTTTGTAGCTGGCAACCTTTCCCTGGCATCGGCACTAAAAAAAAGTTTCTAATGGTCAAAAAATTAAAAATCCAGTCAAACGTTCGCTGGTGCGTGCATTTTGGAGTAACGCAAAAAAAACATTATTGATCTAGTTCCATAGAACGGTGGCTAAAGAAGTTGGCCACAAAGCATTGCCGACGTATCCATCATACTTCACGAAATTTAACACTATTATGCAGGCTCGATTTGGGCGAAAATTTAATACTATTATTTGGCCTGAGCATAGAATAAAAATGCAGAAGCCCGTTGAAACTTACTTGCAAGGTGTCTTTATTTATCAAATAGATTTTTTTCTTTGTGAACTGACAGAGCAAAAATGTTTATGGATAAAGGTCCCAAAACGCAGTACAGTTTGTTAGCTTTTAGAATATACATCGGGCTCTAGAGTAGGCTTCGGTTTTCGCTGAAAGCACACGAGTGTAATACTACTTCCTGCTCCGTATTAAACTTTTATTTACTATTTTGAAAAGTTATGTAAAGTTATAAATAACAATACAGAATAAACCTTACCTTACCGAATATATCCGATTCTATCCGATAGTAGCCGAGGTATATTCTAAAAGCTAGCAGACTGTAATACAGTGAGAAAAACATGTCTAATCTGATCTGAGTCCTTTGAATAGAAAAAAAGTAACCGGGTCCTCTACATCTGCCTCTGCTCCTGCTCTTTATATTCTTGAACCCGGGCATCGAGGCCTCTAGGTCCAAATTCAAGAATAAAAATGTCTGGATAACACTTATATACTATTATATCTCATCATCATCATCAACCCATTATGTCCCCACCGGGGGGCACGGGTCTCTTCCCTGAGAAAGATAAAGGCCATAATCCACCACGGGGGCCAAGTCCAGATTGGTGGAGGCTTGTAATACTAGTGGCTTGTCTTACTGTCAGAAGTTTTCAAGCCACCCTAAGGCCTCTGACTTGGCTTAACGACTGCCATGTATCGAGGGCAGCCGGCACCAACGGCTTAACGTGCCTTGCGAAGCACGGAACCGCTGGGAAAAATGCCACTAGCGTTAGTGCATGGACGGGTCACCATCTATGACTAACGCTAGTGGCACTTCTGACAATAAGACCAGCCACTAGTCTTACAAGCCTCCACCAATCCGGACTAGGCCCCCATGGTGTAGTAAGGTCTATACCTTCCTCAGGGAAGAGACCCGTGCCTCTCGATGGGGACCTAATGGGTTGATGATGATGATGATAATGAAGGAGCTCCTTAAGAATTTAAGGACCTCCTTCATCATCACACAAGGGGACACAAGGTCGGCTTTAGTACAACTTGAATAAGTTGTACTAAAGCCGACCTTGTGTCCCCTAGGTTCGTCTCGTTTGTGCCCAAAAGAATGTCCGCTAAGCAAACACGGGTGAGGAAGGTAGCTCCAATTATTCGCGGTCGGTTGTACACATTGAATGGAGAGGACGCAAAAAATATTGATATAATCACGTTATGAAATTCACGGTAGCTGCGGCTTTTTTCTATGTTTATCGAAGGCGGCCTCGGTTGTATTAGAGAGAACAAAGTGTTTTTTATAATTTTGGTAAGGTTTTAAGCTACGTAAAGCTGTAAGTATGTGAGTATACAGGAGAGTATGTAATTTAGAACTTTTATTCTAAATTCTGTATTCTCCAACCTACTCCATAGCACAACACGTATATGATTGTATTAAGCAGATTGTAATTGGACATTATATTATGTAGGATCATGATTTACGATGCTGTGACATCAGTATTGTATTTTATGTGTAAATTTGTGAATTATGTTAACCGTGATATTCCAAAAACAATAACAAGTTTCCTGTAAGCCACACTTTTACTGAAGTTTTACAGGCATTGAAAGTAACCTTTTAAGGCAGCAGTAGTACTTTCAAATGAAGTTGGAAATTCAAGTATTCATTTAAATATTGTAGCTGTACACTCCAACTGTAAATGAAACATCATGAAAAAAAGAGTCTCTCGGATGTTCACATATCTTAGCGCTTCATCACCAATCCACGGGGAGCACGAATAGTGATTATGCTCATTTTTTCTAAGTGAAAGTCTGTGCCTTGTACTTATTGTTACTTATTCTTATAATATCAACTTCTCTGAAAATTCATGAGGCAAAAAATTTTTTTGACTCATAAATTTTCATGTTAAACCTAAAAATGATGACCTCTGTGGCGCAGTGGTTAGCGCATCTGCTTACCATGCGAGAGGTCCTGCGTTCGAATCCCGGCTGGGGACAAAAAAAAGAAAGCCAGATCTTGGATGTATACATGTTTGTGACGTCGCTGTATCTGGTTCCCACGACACAGGGTATCCTAGTGTGGGGCCAGAAGGAATGTATGAAAAAAAAACTTATAGGAAAATTATTTGTCAAAAGCTTGCCTACGTCATCATAACTGGGATGTAAAAGTGTTGACTGACTGTAGGACACAATTATGCATCCTTCATAGTTATCCAAGTTTTCCGGTATTAAACCACCCGTATCCAGCGACTTTGTCTCCGTCACCAGGTCATCAGACATCTGGTGGGGGACCTACCCACGCTGCGTCTAAACTTTTCCGCCGCAACGGTCATCAGTTCTCCAACCGATGTGCCCCACCCTCTGCCACTTCAACTGAGCAAATTTTTCCAGCTATAGTATGTTTTCTTATGTATAGTGCTGTAGTATAGTTTAGAATGATTCGATTTATTAATTCGATAATGTGTGTTCCATTACTTTGACACTGAACGTTTCTCCGAAAAACTGGTACTCGTGCAGATCATCTTCAAATTTCAAACTGAAATTGGCTCTCGGAATGTTGTTACGAGGGCTGCTACTTATGTATACGGAATAGAAAAAATAAACAAATGTGTATGGCTAAATATGCTTTTATTGTTTTTCAAAGTATTCTCCACTATGATCGATGCACTTTTGCATTCGATGAAACCAATCTGTAAAACACTTTTTCCACTCTGATTGAGGTATCTCCAAAACGTGCTGTTTGAACGCATCTACGGCATTTTCACGGGTCGAAAATCGTTGACCACGTAATTTATTCTTTACATTTGGGAATAAATAGAAATCATTGGGAGCCAAATCAGGGCTGTACAGTGGATGACCCATCAATTCTATTTTTTGACCATCCAAAAATGTAGTTGTTTCCTGAAATGTATGTCAGCTGGCATTGTCATGGTGAAGTATGATTCTGCGTCGTTGGTTGTTTTGGCGTATTTCTTCAAGTACTTCCGGCAAACAAATGGTCGTGTACCACTCCGAATTTACCGTTCTGCGATTCTCCAGTGGTATTGTAGCCACATGGCCATTAATACCAAAAAAACAGGCCACCATTTGCTTTACAGTGCTTTTTGCACGAGCCACTTTCGTAGGGTTCGGCTCATTTTGAAACACCCCAACTGTTGATTGTTGTTTAGTTTCGGGATCGTACGCGTAGTTCCAGGATTCGTCACCTGTGTAGATATTATAAACAGATTTTGAGTCGCCTCCGTTGAATTTTTTTAAGGTTTTCTTGCACCATTCGACGCAAGCATCTTTTTGATCCTGAGTTGTGCGGGATCCAACGCGAACAAATTTTTTTTACAGACAAATGTTCATGTAATATCCTATGAATGCTCGTCATACATATGCCCAGAATAGCCTCTATCTCGCGATACGTAACATGACGGTCTTGCATTATTCGCACAGCTTCAATATTTTGTGGCACAACCACCGATTTCGGGGGACCTTCTTTAACTTCGTCCGTGAGCTTACTGCGCCCGCGATTAAACTCACTAAAAGTCGAAGTTAATTGATCTACGCACTGTTGTCGCGTTAAATCACGTCGAAAATCCTAATAAATCATAGCACGAATATTTTCACGAGTGAGTTCCATTTTTTCAGCGATTTGACATTTTAAACCCAACAAAAACAAAACACTAACGTATATAAGAGAAAAATATTAGCGGCCAGTATTTAAAAAAAGAACGAATTTGACCATGGAGGTCAGACATTGCGCTTAAAATTATTGGAATCCCAGATTCCGCATACATAAGTAGCAGCCTATGTAACTTAGAAACTGTCCAAACTAGAAAAAACAAAAGATTTTAGTATTTAACTATTGTAAGAAATAATTGTGAATGAAACTCGCGAATTTCCTGGCTCCGCACGTACCTATTGCTTATTTTTCCAGTGGGCTATGCCGACTAAGCTGTCAGGAAGGTGCTTGGCAAGCCTACTCCATCTAAGCAATTTCCCAGGCACTGCTGCGTCCGACTTTGTTATGACTTTGTTTTCTAACTCCGTATATTTGTGAAGTTATAGTAGCAATACCATACACTAACAGTGAAAAAAATATCGTGCGAAAGAGAAGACACATTAGTGTCTGAGGTATTTACATACGTACTTTAGTGCTTGCTACGTACAGTCGACAGCATGTCAATCTTCACATTTTAGTTGAAAATTCGCCCGTAATGCAACGGAGTAGAGTGCATGGGTGTATACCATGATGTGCTGTCGACTGTACTATGGTTCAAATATGAGGCTAACGTGCTTACGAAAGTTTCAGTTCAAAGAAGTATAGTAGTATCTAGATTCTTCTGCGGAACTCCTCATTCCTGATTCGATCACGCAATGAAACTCTAAGCTCTCTCCATTGCTCGTTGGACGAATAACTACATTGTTTCAATTATATGCCAGTAGGTATTAGGATTTCTGCTATTGTGTTATTTCTATAGCAGATACAATACGAATGTGGCTAAATGATACAAATGTGCAATTTTACGACCACCAAGCCCGCGTTAGCCTTTTTACGCCCGCATCGACAAAAGGAGCCCACCTATTTCCAAAAACCGCCGAAAAATCACGAACGCATCATTACTTTCGCATCGAGTTCGCACTGGAAAAAAGGACAACTCAGGTGGTCTCAATTTATAGTGTAAAATAATAAGCTACGTGTATGTTATAATAGTTCAAAGGGAGGAATAATCCAGAAGGTCGACGGGATTTCGTCTGTTCAAACTGTAAGCTGCCTTATTGAAACAAAGTATAATATTAATTTTATTTATAGTGGCTCTGTGTAACAAATTATAATTTAAGTCTTGAGTGAATTAGAATAGGAATAAGTATTTCAATTTAGAACAACGATCAATGCCATCGCTTTAACAAAATTATAATAATTTAATGATATCTTACATAATTACTCGCATAGTCGAGGTATGCGAGTAATTTTGCTCTGCTATAAAAATAACCTAAACACATACTCTAGGATTTGCATATTTTTGGTGTAACTTTATATAGCAGAGTAAAATTATTTAAAAAAATCCATGCATGAGATCTTCATTAGTCACCAAGCAGAGTTAAATGTTTTACCCATTTCTTATTTTTGCGACTCCAAACTTATGTAAGCGAAGAGCCGTCTCTAGGTCGGCCTGTGCAATCGGGAATCTGATATCTGCATCAAACGGGTGTTCCGTGCCTTCCAACACGAATAGTTCAGTTCTATCCTGCATAATAGTAGGGTGGTATCCTGGCATAATGGTCGGCTATGCTCGCCGGTGGTCGCGCCGCGGATTATGGCGCAAAGCTATGGATTAGCGCGCATCAACACGTGTGCGCTTTATATCAAGCGCGCTAAGTCGAGTGCTCTCCGTGATTGTGTACTTTTAGACGACTTTTTTTCACGTGTCAAAGGAAAAAAGAACATGAAACATGACTATTAGAAGTCTAATATAACACACAAACGCTTTAATTGGTTCAAGTTTCAAAGTTACTACATGAAAACCCGGCTTCACTCGGCTAATATGTATTGATAGTCTCATAATGATATTCTACATTGTATCAACCACAATATTTTTATCAGCATTTATTTTTTGGTGTTTTTCATGTTTATGGTATTTCCTTTTTGCCGGTGTGAAATTACTCTTTTAGGCTTCCATCGTAAAAAACTGTATTTAAGATCAAGAGTTAGAAATATTTTGTTTATAAACCATAACAGTAAGTAGAAATATAATTTAAAAACAATATATAAACTTAACATTACACTTATTTCGATATTCAAGAGAATCAAAATTTATAGGGGACTTTCCGTTGACCTAGAACTATGAATTTTAACAGTAGTATCGTCGATACTTTAAATGCATGGAAAATCTGAATAATGATTTTTAAGTCCTGGAAAAGTTCGACAAACACGAGTGCGGAACCCTCAGTGGGGCTAGCCCGATTTACAGTTGTCAGGTTTTTAAACTCATATTAAAATTTTGAGCTAAAAATTCTGCGAATCGGAGCGAAACCTGGTCGGACTCTTCCGACATAACAACACCCGTAAGTAGATTCGGACCAAAAGTTTACAACATATTAAAATTCGTTGCCAACAGTAAGTATTTATTTTACACTCTTCCTACACTTATAATGATACATCAAAGTGCTGACGTTACTACGTTTATAAAGTATTATCGTATTCTATAACACCGCTCCGTATATAGCGTTAGGCAATTGTAATTTCGCCACAATCGCTGGTTGTGGTGAATGTCCCAGCGAGTTTAGTTTTAATTTTCATTCCGCATCAAGCTCTGTCCAGGCTTTAGACACGACTGCTAGTAAGGGGTGTGTTACATGGTACTCCACTGGCTCAGCGACCCGAAGTGGGTGCTCGTGTCCGTTAGAATAAGTCGCCACTTATTTCTGAAATGAAATTCAACGTCTTACATAGTTTTTTTTTTTTTAATTTTAAGTATATTAATATACTTAGACATACTGTTACTAGACGGTAAATAAGTAAATAATTTCGTACTCATATGAAGACCTATATACGAGCCGCTGCGTTGGGTTTGCGATGGAGAAGTAATAATATAAATAAAATGAACTCACAAAAATGTATGTTCACTTCACTAAAAAAACGTAAAACTAATTTGAAATAAAAAAAAACATAAAATGAAAATAAGGAAAATCTTCTGTTGAGAGCCAACGCAACGTACATTATAATTTTTATTGTATTTTTTTTAATTTATGTAGCTATTTTATATCAAACTTGTGTCTAAATCACTTTTGGACCGAATATTCCGACTTTATTATTTTACGGGAACTATATTTTGTGTCATCAAAGTTTACATTTGTCATCAACTTGTATCATCTAATTAATAGATCTATCACCACGAAATATTTTCATTCTCAGAAAAATAAAAAGTGTCGCCAGGTACAAATTATCAAATTAATGTCAATATGTATGTAGAAAAAGGGATGGATTATCTATATAATCATAGTTCATCCATTGAATAAACAATTTGTTCTCAAAATAATTAGTTTATTCCAAAAATAACAGCTCCGTACTCAGAATAGTAGATCTGTCATCAAATAAATCGATTATCGTCCGCAGATTGAGATTTTTTATTTTGTCATCAGTACAGTAGTTACGAATTATTTCGATCAATTCTCCAAATAATACTATTCGTTAACAATTTAATAGTTCAGTTCATTAATTTAATAAAAATATGTTCAAAGGGGCGGAGCCAAATTGGTCTACGAAATAAACCTACAATTAGGTACAATTTATATTTTATGATTGGTATTAAGTAATAATAATTATTGTGATTTTAAATAATTATGTGTTTCATTTATTATTCTAATACATTCATACTACTTACTTATATCTAAATAATAATTCAACTTTAATAAATATTTACTGAGTGTAAATAAAACTACAACAGATGTAGAAACAATAATTGGTACAACCAGTACACGAGTACCTAATGTAAGATACTAGTTAAAGTCATAGGTACAAAAACATAATATTCTGGTTTATGATTTTTTGAAATTACATATTTCATTTTCTTAATGACCGTTTTTCCTTAATTTTATTATACAGTTATCAGGACAAATCTATTAAAATAAATACAAACCTATTTAATTCATACTTGATAATATATCCCGATGATTATATGTGATTTATTATGAAATTGTTTTTATATTGTTTGGCGACTACACTTTGATGACAGATCTATTATTTTGCGGACTAACCTTATTATTTAAAACATTCAAAACTTAATGAATTGATGATCGCTTAAATCATACCCTTATTTTACCCCCAATGAACCCACAGCAGCATGTGACCCCAGCTTAATAGCCTAGCTTAGTACCGTAGGATGGACGCAATTAGGCTGCGGTTAGCTTACAACAGGTGAATTAAACCTCTGTCCCTTCTCGGTTATTGTTACAAAATCATAAGGCGGTCGCAGCGCTTAGCTCTTGCATAACCATAAGTTGCCATAAGTAAAAAATATATGCCAACTGCAGGGCACCGGCATCTCAGAGAATGTAAGTGAAATAAAAAATAATCAACAACCCAACTGCTGAGCGGTGTATATGTTACTGTAAATGCACGAATTCGGTAAATCCTAAGATTTTCGAGTAAAATCTAAGATTTACCAACTCTTAATGCTAAAAGCCCGAATGATTTTGCGATTCGCCCTTTTACCACCATTCATGACAGCTTCGTTAAACCAGTGAAGCATCCAACATATGTGTAGCCTCGCTTAAAGACACCTGTAATCAGCTATTAGATAACTTACTTGTGAGACTATTCATCATGCCCTACACGTCATAGTCAATAACAACCGCGCGTGGAATTTTCCAGCTGTTTAATTTAAAGTCATGCGCAAATATTAGTGGGATGGAGAGCAGCCTCACAGTGTGATTTGCATTGTTCAGTTTTATGGCAACGTCATAAACTATACATTGTACCAAATAAAAATTCTCCAAGTGTAATCAGGTGGGCTAGACCAAGCAAAGAGAACAAGCGCCGAGCAACAAGGGCTGACCAACAGCCCTATCGGACGGAACAGTTGAGTCGGCTGAAGATCCGAGGATGCGGATGGCGAGAGGCCATGAGAGATGGCATTTGGGGGCAAAGGCATTGGGCAGAGTTTGGATGATGATGTTGATGTAATCAGAGATGGTACAAGGGTTCTCCAGTAGAGACCACAAACAGACAAGCGCAGCGTAGGACGCCCAGTTCGCAGTTCCCGAAGCAATTTGCTGAATGGCTGGATGGAGATGACCAATAACGGAAATAAGTGGTCTGCATAGGGGGAGGCCTATTTCTAGCAGTGGACGCCGTATAGGCCGATTGTTTAACAAAAAAATTCGTAAGCACTACACATTATTAACTTAATTCCGAATACATTTACATGATTTTATCGTCTGAAGAGTTCGACCAGATTTCGCTCTGATTCCCAGAGTTTAGTCATGCTGAGTCGAGACGGAGTTAGCGAAGTCGGTTGCTCGTCTCTGACTGCGGGGGAGCGCGAGTAAGCGTGTCCGGAATAAAGTTTATAAGCTTATTGAATATTTGTCTTACATTTATTTTGTTTTATTTCTTTTTTACTCTGTCTTTCTGTATCTATTCAAATAAATGTGTACCTTTTAATTTGAATTTGCATTACAAATTTTATTTTGTTTTTATTCCGGTAATGTTCGTTTGGCAAAAAGTGTACAGATAAATTGACGAACTTAATATATCTTGGCTGTCTTTCAACTCATTTGAAGGTACTGATAGGGTATTTGTACGTAATAAAGCAAAAGAGGGTTATCATTATTGTGGCAAATGACAAACCCTGGTCGGTGCCTCCACCTCCAAAATAAAGCCATGAGTTTGTTATGCATAAATAACAGACTCTGTTGGCTAAGTTACCATAAAGAACTGGAGAGGATAGTTATGAAAAGAAGACAGAAATAGTCAGGGTTACTAGACAACAGCCAGATTAACATCCCAAGTACATTGTATCGAAGGTAAAGGATCCAGCTCCATTCAGCTGATAGAATGAGCCAATACCTCCGCCCGGTCGAAAAAAGTAATGGTTGACCTGCTGTTGATTGTAGCTACTATGTTTGATGCAATTCCAATTTATGGGTTTGACGTCCTAATGAACCATCTTAATTAGACCCGGTAAATGCAGAAACGGGGGTTGTTATAACAATCAATACAAGTAAATATTATAAACTGAATATAAACTGTTACATTTGATATATTTGATATATGAACTGCCATATTTGATAGCGATTTCAAAATTAGTGAACATAGTAGGTACTACTAGAAACCCTTTTAAGTTCTACCGGAGCTTTGTGCAACACCCAGACAAGTATAGATAGAGAACACTTATTGAACACCGTGTAGTGGTTAAGTTTCCAGTTAAATAGATGTTTTCTAATATCAAGACATAAAATTTACATTCCTCTATTAGTTTTATTTAGGTGTTCAACTACGCGTAAAATCATAATTTCAGTTGCGGTAGAGTTGTCGTGAGAGAAACGTATTGAAAAGATGAAGATGTTGTATTAGAAGAAAAGGTATTATTTTGTAGTTAACCAAACTATACATCAACACTAGAAAAGTACTGCTAGATTTGATTAGACACCTTTGGTACGTTTAGACTGAACAATCATTCAACTGAAAATGACGTTCGTTCTTGCAGCGATTATTGAATATGGATAAAGTAAAATACAAGTAAGTAGCCAGGTTCGTGGAATTGAAAATCCTGATCTTTTTCTACCTTTCCAGGATATAGGAGCGAGTTTATGTATATATAACCACACACTGTTTTGTCTTAAATTTTAGTCCATATTACCGAAATGATTATTTTGTTAATTCATTTTGTTGACGTAAAATTGTCATGTACACGCAACGAATACTTTGCGCACATAATAGCGTAAACTCTTGAAACACGTTTGAATTACTAGTTCAATTAAGGCCTTTGGAAAAAGCACAGAACAATAAAAATATGTAAAAGTTGCCGCTCTCAGGCTCTACCAACAATCGCAAAACGCCTGCATGCTGCCTCGATGCCATGGGCAAAGCAGTGCCAGATAGAACAGGACACTGCTGAATAGATATATTTACACTATGGCAATCAATAAATAGTCCACTTTACAGAGGGTAAGCTAAAAGAAAAGGATACACCTTCCGACGAGGCTAATCACTGTAAAAAAGTAACGGTCCTACATTATTGGAAAGAGACCTGCAATGATTTTCGAGCACTGCTTTTTGTAACACTAGCAGCGAGCTGTGTTTTACGACGTACTATGGTCTAACAATGAGATTGATTCCATAAATCTCAGAAATAGTTATTTCTGAGATTTCAGGAATCAACTATGATAGTACAAGTAAACATTAAAAAACTGCACGGATAGTATATGTGCGTGGCAAATCTACTCCATTTAAGCAATTTTCCAAGCACTGTAGCGTCCGAGTGGTCCGTTCACCCATCTAGTGTGAGTGTAGATGCCACTGAACGCTGTATGAATTATCTCATTTGCAAAGGCCACAGTTTTTTTTAAACATAAAGCAACGAAATGCCATTGAACGAAAGAAAAATGAAAATAAAAATACAATTTAAAAAAAACTATTGACTAAACTAAACTAGAAAAGAAGAGCAGAATGTCTGGATTGAAGCTCGCGCTTGCGCAGTCTAAATGTGCCACTCGCCACTCTATCATCAAGCGCAGATAGGCGCGCGGACTTCATCAACTCCGCCACCGCATAATGACTCCCGCTCACTTGACGACAATCAGCCGGTGTGACGCTCTCACGACGCGGGTGAACCCGACCGCAGGCCTAGTATTGCCTTTCCTCCTACAGGCTGCAGTTCAAGTCAATCTTTATATTGGATTGTTATTACAAAAATTGTGATTTGGGAACGATGCTATGGCTTGACGACAATCAGCTGGGGTGACGCTCTCAACACGCGGTAAAACCGACCGCAGGGCTTGTATCCTTTGTCTCCTACAGGCTACAGTCCATAGCATATCACCTTAGGCTGCATCCCCAGTTGGCAAACTGTTTGGAACGCAGGCATAAGTAACTCGTACTACCGTAAAGTTCTTATTTCAAAATTGATTATTTGTCAGTGATGACGTTACTTGTCCATCAGTTAGGGTGGCGCTCTCACGATGCGGCTGAAGCTGAAACCGACCGTGCACCTTGTAATGCCTTGATTCCTACAGACAACAGTCCATGGCCATCCGCCTAAGAAACAGAAATAGTGATTTAAATACGGAACGATGCTGTCGCTTAATGACAATCAACTGGGGTGATGCTCTCACGCCGCGGGTGAAACCGACCGTAGGGCTTCTATTGCCTTTTCCTACAGGCGACATTCCGTGGCATGTCAACCTTTATAACGTGCTACATTAGGTTAGCGATTTGTGTACAGCGCGAACTCTCATATTGTCAATGTGAAATTTTGCTTCATCATCAAACCCATTATGTCCCCACCAAGGGGCACGGGTCTCTTCCCTGAGTAACGTATAGGCCATACTCCACCACGGGGGCCAAATCCGGATTGGTGGAGGCTTGTAAGACTAGTGGCTGGTTTTACTGTCAGAAGTTTTCAAGCCGCAAGAAATTTTGCTTGAAAATTTTTTTTTTCTTAGAAGCTCTCCACTCCAGAGCATAGGCCTTCTTTCTCAAAGTGGGCTTAATTACAACGTCCATAGTGAATTGGCAATTTTTGGCGTTGAGGTGAAACCATTTTGACCAGTAAAATTATCTATCTAATTATCTTTTATTTTATTATCTGTTACATTTAGGTAGGTTTCATTTATTTTATAAATTTAAATTTCATTTACCTACTTCAACTGGCCTTCAAAGTGGCATATCAGGTTTCAATTCTAGTACTTAGGTACCTACATATGTCAAGTCCCCCATTATTTGCTTGCTCATGGATGTATTTAATCTAACTATTGATTACTTTACTCAAGGTTTTTTTTTAATATTATTACTTCTGTTAATTCTCTGCAAATACTAACCTCTACCTACTACACCGGAATACAAGCGTAAGTTTACATGTCATTTTTCTATTTTTGTGTGAATTTTATTCCTAAGACCTAATTCTGCGCCTACCAAAGTACCTCTGTAACTAGTGCACATAGGTTCTGATAATAAAGCCTATTGTTAACAGCACACTGAGTCCAAAACATCTGAAATTCTACTACATTACCTACACAATCAGTTATTACCGAACTGGGCTGAGTATAGGATTCAATCGACTATTGCCTTTTACTTAATTTTTTCACTGCAAAATTTAAATTCATAAATATCGATTTAATAAAATTTAATCGTGATATTTAATTTAAAAATAATTTATTTAATACTCTCTTGCAAAGTTCGCAAGCATTTCGTTTTGTTTTTACTTTTATTTTAGAAAAAAAAAAAAAGTAATAAAATAATAATAATAAGATCTATATAAGACAATCACTTCACTCGGTTCCAAGCTAAGATATCCTGTGCGTAAATAGTCATTAGAAAATTAGTTTTACTAATTATGGGGTCTTTGAGACTACTGCTGCCACCTCTATTTATTTTCTTCGTGGTTGAAAACTACGCTTCCAGACGGTGCAATAATTACCACTTAGGTAAATATAAAATTATACTACTAATTTTTTCGCTCGCAGACAGCACATCAACCTTTATATTTTATAACTTAGTACAGTTCACTAATGTAAAGATTGATGTCACGTCAACTGTACTTATGTAGGTATTGATTTTTAAATTTTAAACAGTATATAAAGATAAAGATTATTTATTTGTCAAACGTGAGATACAAGGTTGTCACATGGAAATACGTCCTGTTTCGCACATCAGTGGGCTCATTATGTATTTTTCGCAACGGATATTCATACGTCTTAAAAAGTCATGTATAGCACTACTGTACAGCACTATCTTCTTTCAAGACCCTATGTTAGAGCGAGACAGTACTCCGTACGACGCCGGTTTTTGTGTTGACGTGACTTTTTAAGACGTATGAATATCCGTTGCGAAAATTACATAATGAGCCCACAGGACTCACAAAATATTTTAGAGAGAGCACAATTGCTTGTTATTAAATTATATCTCTATCACACAATACTTTCCCAAAAATCTATACCTATCTATGTCAATTATGTTTACGATGATACTCTACTTTTCGTAACGAAGAGTCAGCTATGAAAGAATTGTATAGAGGTCACATATGCTATTTTCGTTTAGTGATAAGTGAAAGATGGGGAAACACTATTTTTAGGTAATCGGGTAACCCTTGGGCCGCACTCATCGCGATAACCCAAAGATTCGGGCTATCGTGATGTGTATAGCCAAGTATTCGCGTATACTTCGGAGCTTCGTCAAAACTTCGCGTAGCTGTCAGTAAACTTTACAGATCAAAGAGTTTTATCGCGATGAACTTCGTTTGAGCGGCCACACTTCAGTCAGCGTGCACCTGTCAAACGTAGCGGACGAGTTATTTCACAGAGTGGGTGCATAAGCTGAAGCGTTACATGGATTGGAGTAATGATAAAATTTTAGAATTTATTGCAAACTACGAATAAATAAATAATAACTGCGACATAAAAGTAAAAATAATTATTTGCTGCCATAAAATACAGAGCAACCGCGGCGTCCATTTTGTTTTTTTGCATTTTACATCGCTTGCACATCGCGATAAACTTTACATCGCGCATTGTGTGGCCGCGAGGATTCGCCGTAGACCGAAGACGAAGTTTATCGCCCGAATGTTATCGCGATATGTGCGGCCCAGGCATTAATGTTCTTTCATCCCCCACGTGACAGGCCTTGCCTAGTGGGGGATTATAAGTAAAACTGTACCTTTTTATGGCAATAAATACTTTTTACTTTTTTTACTAATCTCAGGCTATCATTGTATTTCCAGGACAGCTTCTAAATAGTTCTATTCCTGTGTCGGTTGTCCTGACCACTTCACAAAGTACCTGTTCAGCGGAACTCAATGTTGAAGTACTGGTAGGTACCAAACACGGCCAGTCTTATTTGTTAAAAGTAGATTCCTCTTACACACTTTTAATTATGATTTATTTATTTATAAGAAATAGGCGTACACGTTGAGGTAATTGACATACTTAAACCAGTACAAGATGATCTTTTCGACTGTACTAGTTCTTTATTAGAACTGTGTTACGAATACTAGGATACCCTGTGTCGTGGGAACCAGAAACAGTGACATTGCAAACATGTAAACATCCAAGACATAGGTTTTATTTTTCGGGCTCGAATCCTGGCTGCAGGATTCGAACCCGAAACCTCTCATATTGTAGGCAGAAACCAGGGGACTGCCATTTGCCATGAGCCTGACATATCACTTTCTCTTCATCGACATTCATTAATCGTTGCATGCATGCACGCCGGTCCTTTACGGTACATTACACTTGTAAAAAGTAAATTATTTTTGTATGGAATCTAAACATAACATAACATTTACATACAGGCACATACATTGCTTCTGGCCCTACACTAGGATATCCTGTGTCGTGGGAACCAGAAACAGCGACGTCACAAACATGTAAACATCCAAGAACAGGGTTTCTTTTTTTTGTCCACAGCCGGGATTTGAACCCGGGACCTTTCGCATGGTAGTCAGATGCGCGAACCGCTGCGCCACAGAGGTCGTCGAAGCTCGATGTTGAGAGTGCGTAAAGAGCGATCTGAGAAAAAATAATAAAACCAAAGTTGCTGCCAAACACAAACTCACATTGGGGTGTTTCAGGAATTGTGCATTCAAGGAAAAAAACTTTTTAAGCGAATCGCTAGTAGCCAAGTGGGTGGAACGATGACTCGGAAGCGGGTGACTCCGGTTCTGACTTTGTTTTCTAAGTTGTGTACATTTGTGAAGTTATAGTTGAATCTGTGATTTCTAAAACCCCACATGTGACACAGACCTAACTTTTCAGGAGACAATAAAAACTGATTTCGAAACGCTTCAAAAATGAGCGTTCCAAGCGCTTTTTCATACCTATTAGCCAATGTTACAAGTGTGTTTTTTGCATGGATCGATAGGTATTCATCCATAGATTATGAATCCGGTCCTAACTCAATTTCGGAAAAAAATGTAACATGTGGGGTTTTAAAAATCACCGATTCAGTTGTAACACCGCTAACAGTGAAAGAAAAACCTGAGTGTCTGAGCTATTCAATATCTCAGCGCTTGAAATCGCCGAGGTTACTAAAGCTCATACTCTCTCTCTAAGAGAAGGCCTATGCCCTATAGTGGGATGCTGCTTACACGCACACTTCTTAAGCAGCCACAAGCTCATGTTTCATGTTGCTTAGGTTCAAACCCCGACTGGGGACAAAATACAAAAAAAACCCCAGGCCTTGGATGTTCCCACGACACAGGATATCCTAGTGTGGGGCCAGAAGTAATGTAGATATGCACCTGTTCTGCAGAAACCACCGACGTGTATCAACGCTAGAGGAGTCAATGTGACTGCATGCGATGACCCTATTTCGCCTCAGCTGATGGTGCAGAACATCCACCCGCTATCTAAGGCCACCATCATTAGTGCACCAAAATGTGTCAGGAAGATATACATCACTGTGCAATATCATTGTGAGCTAGTGGTGGACGAACATTAAGCTGTTACTTTTTTGGGATCCCGCACCCCAAGAGTGCCAACGGGACCGTTTTAATAAACCTACGCTGCGCTGTCTGGGCGTTCCGGTGGTCGGACTCGACTACAGAGCAAGAGCTTTAATTCTACAAGCGTAATAGCTAGTTGAAGAAATTATGCGTCGTGAACTACTCACTCTTGTAGCAACTTGAGACCATTAGAAAACACTTCGAAAATAAAAAATATTATTCTGTCTTGTTTTTCAATTCTGTAATGCTTTATGGAAGTCCCTACTCTTAAATGTATTTAAGTGAAATCAAAACAAACATATAAAATCACTAAGATTAAGTAGAATCGCTCGTATCTTCTGCTGCCTGAGTGACCTTAAACAATCACGAAGGTTAAGCAACATAGGGCGCGTTCAGTGCATAGATAGCTGACCGTCAACGACTGACGCTAGTGCCATTTTCCCGAGTGGTTCCGTGCTTCGCAAGGCACGTTAAGCAGTTAGTGCCGGCGGCCGTCGATAGATGGCAGTCGTTAAGCCAAGTCAGAGGCCTTAGGAGGTGGCTCGAAAACTTCTGACGGTAAGACCAGCCATTAGTCTTACAAGCCTCTACTAATCCGGTCTTGGCCCTCGTGGTCGAGTATGGCCTATACCCTCCTCAGGGAAGAGACCCACGCTCCTCGGTGAGGACATAATGGGTTGATGATGATGATGAAATCTTGTAACTCGTTGGTAAATAAATAAATAATTTGTATTTGTATTGTATTTTCCGCTCAATGCACTTCTGCTCAATCACTATTTAAACTTTATTTCCAAGTATGTAGCAAAGTCTCATCTTATTCCGTAAAAGGGTACATCCGGCTTACATCCGGGTACACCCAGACTGAAACCATTTTGCTGCCTCGTCGGTCTAGCCGCTAAGACGGGAATCGAACATACGACCTTGGTCAACTTTTACATACAACCCTCATAGTTTCTTTCATCTTTTGTTAATTTATACAGATACGGCCTTACTAATAAATACGTTATAACCTCTGAATAACTATTTGACGTATATCAATTTATACTGGTTTGATCGCATTTAACGTACAAATAACCAGTTTGTCAGACCTCGCATAACGGCTGTATACACAGCTCATAACCTTTAGTAAGGCCGATAGAGCGGAAGCGGACAGCCGCTGCTTACCTCAGAGACGCTAAAGTTCGTATCAGGAAGCTGTTTGGCGTGCTAAACATAAATCACACCGACAAAACGGTAACATAAAATTAAAACTAAACTTTTTTTGCCACGATGCGTTAGGCGGAAAAAAAACCTCATGCCACATTTTGGTGTAAGAAACATAGGATACGTTTCCTACACCAAAATGTGGCATGAGGTTT
Organism: Yponomeuta plumbellus; assembly: GCA_947310845.1. NCBI lineage: Eukaryota > Metazoa > Arthropoda > Insecta > Lepidoptera > Yponomeutidae > Yponomeuta > Yponomeuta plumbellus. Next base: position 15,451,950 of record OX371207.1, on the reverse strand, counting down.
TTTTTCCGCCTAACGCATCGTCGCCATCGTAAATGTATGTGGCTGTATGTAAATGTTATGTTATGTTATGTTAAATAGATACTTCTATTACAAAGGTGTTTTTAGTTCACCTCTCCATCCACATCATCACAATTTCATCCTCAGCTTATTCGGACCGAAAATTTCCGCTCCATGTGGTTTCGGTTGTATAAACAGTAGTAAAACCATCAATATTATACATGAAATAATGCTAGGTGTCTCATTGGTAAGGTATTCCTCTAATTGAAGTTGTTAACGAAAAATATTTTTTCTTACAATATAGCCGTAATTTTCAATTAATTCTAATGAAATTTTGGGATTTTACAATTAATATTAACAATTGATTAGTCATGCCCAAAACAAATCGACTAAAATTCACAGAGGCAATCTGACACAATTCAACAATGACAAGAGTCTGGCCAAATCTATCTCGTAATCTATCACGCCCATGCATGGAAAATTGTGAGAGTTATAGCCCGGATCTGCACGTGAGCCGAAGGTCGATACTCGTCTTAAAGAGAGGAAATCCGGGCTTCATTGTTGTACCCGACACTTATAAACTTTACCTGACCGTCGGATAAAAGACATCGAGAATAGGCCCGCGGTAGCTGTGCCCTTTTTTTCCTCTAATTATATGGTGTCAGCATCCTGATAAAAAAGCCTGGCCGAAAAAATGACAATCTGAATTACAAATTTAGAAAAAAAAACATGCAAACGAGCTGCAACGGTCGCGGTACTGTCTTGGTAAAAAAAAGTCCGGTTTAATTTTCTCACGTTAGCGTTTCGTTTTGTTGGCAGAATTTTTTCATGGAAATTTCTAATGACGGTTTAATTTGAAGAACCCTTTGGGGTTTGATTTCTTCAAGCGGTTTTTTCGCGATCTCCATTGTTTGCGAAAACAGTCTCATAATACGGTTGTCCGAAAAAAAGGTTTACCAGTAGATTTATGCATGCAACTTTGAACTGCATGAATTACAGCTACGAAATATTACGTTGTGCTTTAAAACCTGAATAACAAAAAATAAAAATGCTTATTTTTGTCTTCACATTAAATTTTCAATTAAGTATTTAACGCTTAAAAATATTTCATACGAGAACATCGTTAAGACACAAAAAAACCAAGCACCAAAAATTAAGTTAGATTTTTTTCTATTTCTGTATTCAAATCCTATCAAATTAGTGTACTATTAAAAAAGGATAATAATCATAATCTTCTTACATAACTTAAATTTTGGGTTAGTTTAATGATATTAACATAATTATTTGGGCAAAACGTAGAAAAAAATATATAAAAAGTAGATATTTTTGAACTAAAACTTTCGTAAGCACAACACATTCTAAACACCACCTGTAAGTTGATCCGGATTAAATGTTTACAAAAAATAGATATTCCATCTATCTTCTAAATATATAAAAGAAGAAACTGACTGACTGACTTAGAATCAACGCAGAGCCCAAACTACTGAACCTAGGGGGTTGAAATTTGGCATGGGAGTTCCTTAGGGAGCTTAGGGGAGCACTAAGAAAGTATTTTTTTAAACTCACCCTCTAAAGGGGTAAACGGCGGTGTTAAAGTTTGTATGAAGGTATAAAAAAATGTTGTCAGATTTTCTTGAAACTTGAAATAAATACTCTTCAACACAATTGATTGAACACGTGTTTCACGGTTTTTCTAAATTTAACCCTTAACGGGAGTGAACGGGGTTGCAACATTTTGAACTAAAGTCTACGCGGACGGAGTCGCGGGCGAAAGCTAGTACCTAATAAAATCTCAGTTACTATGTAACAAGTCTCATAATCAGAGCCCTAAATTAAAAAATGTGGCTCGCAAAAATCGTAACCTCATTTTTAGGGTTCCGTTGCCAAAGAGTAAAAACGGCGAATCTATTCATTCATGCATCCTGTCCATCTGTCTGTCTGTCTGTCGGTCCGTCCGTCCAGTAATAAATATTTAAATGAGGTTCCCATACAAACCTTGATTTTTGCTGTTTTTTACTCGATATTAAAAATGACTAAGAATGAATGAGACGCTTGAGATCATCATCATCATCACTCCATTATGTCCCCAGAGAGGGGCACGGCTCTCTTTCCTGAGGAAGGTATAGGCCATACTCCACCACGGAGACCAAATCCGGATTGGTGGAGGCTTGTAAGGCTAGTGGGTGGTCTTACTGTCAGAAGTTTTCAAGCCGCCCTAAGGCCTCTGACTTGGCTTAACGACTGCCATCTATCAACGGCAGCCGGCACCAACTGCTTAATGTGCCTTGCGAAGCACAGAACCGCTCGGAAAAATGGCACTAGCGTTAGTCATAGAACGGTCACCCATCCATGCACTGAACGCGCCCTATATTGCTTAACCTTCGTGATCGTTTAATAGCACTCAGGCGGCCGGGGCTACGAGCGATTCACAGCTTGAGATATTCACAGCAAAATAAGTTGTATACTCACTTTAGAAATAAATAATTTTATTAAATCATTACCTTCGTGTGCGTGTCCAACTTGCACTTGACCGTTTTTTTTTTTTGCAGACAACGGGACATCTTCAAACAATAATAGAAAAAAAAACTACCGCATATATCCTTTTGTGACTGCAAGGAAATAAATTAAACTATCCTTAGGGGAGGATTTTTACCGTTATTTCTGGTCCATGCGTGAAAAAAAGTTAAAAAAGACAAGGCGGGCTGTGGGAACGGTGCGTTCGGATACTCGGATAGGCGCTAGGACAGGAAACTACACGGAGACAGTAAATACAGTAAGATGACACACATGACAAGGTTTGAGAACGGATATTTGTTTAGTCTCTACAGTGTAAAATATGATATGATTCTGATTAGGGAAATAGAATAGACTGCGACCGGCTTTCATTGGATTATTTTAACTGTCAAGCGATGACACTCATAATAATAGTTAATTCAGCACAGCGCAAATACTTGTCAAGTTCCCACTGTGTTTGGGATCCAACATCACACATGCCAAATGTACAGCGGCTCCCTGTGGGAATCAAACCCACGACCTATGGCATGGTAATTAGATTCAATCAGCGAGCCATATTCAGAGATAATTATGAAATTGAAACAAGAAAATATATTTATGTTTCTGTGTCAATCTCCTGTCTTTGAATAGATAGTAAGATAATGTAGATATTGATACTTTGATTTGCCTAACAGTGTTAGAAAAACCTAGGAAATACAAATGTTGTACAAAAAGTTACTACTAAGATAATATAACAAAATTCTTTACAACAGAATACATAACATATCTATTTTGGCCCAAAGGATGTCCTAATTAAAACAACGATAAAAACCAGGAAGCCCTCCTCTCAATGTTTACTTCCGCCTTTTTATTAAAATAAAAAACTTACCGGAGAAATTTGATAAAAAGAAACTTGCCTCACTCTGCGCAAGGACTTAATTCACACAGATTCTCAAACTATTTCAGCAACGTGTTTTTTCTTTCATGTGTTTCAAACACATGAAAGAAAAAACAATTTAGTTTTTGACGCGTTTGAAAAAAGACAATCCCGTACTATACATCGGTACAATATTATAATGTACTTAACTTTCCATGAACCACAATAGGTATAATGTTTATGACACAACCTGCGTCGTATATGACAATATCCCGCGTGTAAAATTTATTTCAATCCTAACTTGGTCATAACGCAATTGATTAATTCTAACTACACAACACAATCATCAGTCTTACTTACCACACAGTTTGAGAATTACTTTCTTGTTGCATCTTCTCGCATCACCCCTCGTTTTTTTTTCCCATAGCATCTAAAGAGACTCGCCGTGAGTTGTGTTTGTAAAAACATAATAGTTATGCACATTTTTTAAGATCATCTTCGGCAGAATCAAGGTGTACAGGCTCTTTTGTGCTGGGGACATGTTCAGCTCGTCGACGGTTTTTAATAATTTTTGTAAGTGCATCCGTTTTTTGTGTGAGTCTGTTTTTTAAGTTTTCTCACGCAGAGATCCATTCATGCATTGATCTGTGGGTAGATACATCCATGACGTGATTCACAATCAGAGCAGATATCGAGAATGACGTCTGATGATTTCTTTTAAAAAATTATATGGTTGATAAAGCTCAGGCCAGTTTTGTGATTTAACCAAGTAGGTGTTACATTTTTTTTCTTAACCTTCTTCCGTTATAGACATAAAAAAAATTACTTGCCATTAATCGATTATATAGGTACCTAATTTAAACACTTAGACCTAAAAGTTTTTGTCAGAAAACTCTGCCAGCCTTTTAAAGAAACTAGAAAAGTTTTTTACGATGAAACAAAAAACCTAAGTGCACAAAAAACCCTCCGGTAATATTCACTCATTTTCGTCAGTTTACAAAGGCAACAGTTAAACAGCTCCCGCATATTCATTACTGTATAAAAACGGTAATTTAATATAAACTAGATGACAGAAATCTGGCCAATGTGTGCTTTGAAAAACCAGCAGAAAAAACAACCGGGGGCAATTCTGAATGTAGGAACAAAAAATTTTAACTTTGAAACGGGAGGGTTAAAAACAATGGCGGCAAAAAATCCTGTGACCCATTATATTAAGCTAACTGGGCTTTGAAACAAGCGGTTAATTCCGTTAACTTTAATTTATAGTCATATGATGTAATTAACAATATTACTTGATTTATAATGGTTTAAGAATAAATAAATGTAATTTATCCTAAAAACAGTACAATACAATTAGGCTAGTTGCCCTAAAAAATGTAATTAGTCCATCTTTTAGATTATTCAAAAATAAGGGACACGTATTTTTTTATTTGTAAATTACACCAAAAATTACAATGATAATATATAGCCCATTAAATTTACGTGTGACCTCACGCCGTGCTGCATTTTTTAGCATGGAGTGACGTCACACGTAACTTTAATGGGCTATATCTTTGTTATTTTTTGTTTAATCGAAAAAAGAAAAAACACGTGTCCAATATTTTTTTATAATCTAAAATACGGACTAATTAGAATTTTATTATTTTGACCCTGGAAACTACCCTATTGTTATTTAACTACACAGAAAACGCAAAACAGAGCTCTCTGGCGCAGATGTCCAAGAAGACCCGACCTGAGCTGAACTGGGAAGAAAGGTTGGATAAAGAAGAAGAGAAATGTACTTTGCCCTGTTATGGGGCTTTTTGTATTTGTAATAAGTAATAACTCATATAATTCTCGTTTTTACTCTATTAACCAATCTCTGAATCTATGATATTATATCAATCTATATTATTTTTACGTTGTAGTTTTATTCTCTCTTCGCCATAATTTAACAAAAACTTCTATCACAAACCCAACCCATTTGCGATCTTTCGGCTCTATTTCATAACCCTGATTGCAGCTAGGTGATCTTTAGCCGTCACAATGACAATCGACTTGGCACAATGGACGTGTACGGACAAATTGTACGATTGTTCATCCCTTTCACTTTCGATCTATTCCGACTATCGAGATCACTATAACGTTAGCGAGACGATTGCAGATTTGAGAGCATAGGACTTAAGTACAGTCGACAGCACATGATGGTGTACACCCATGCACTCTACTCCGTTGCATTACGGGCGAGTTTTCAACTAAAATGTGAAGATTGACGTGCTGTCGACTGTACAATCGGTGGTATATTATTAATGCAAGCAAATACTCTTCTGGGATAGGTTGGAGATGGCTTCCTACTTTGATCAGTTTATATGGTACCTAATATATACAGGGTGTTAAAAAATGTCGTGTTCATTCATAAACGAAAGAATTTCCTTGTTAGTAGGAACAAATTTCACTATGGGGAAAATTTCGAAATTGATAAAAGTAGTTCAGAAAAAAAAACAAGTTTGAATGTCTAAGAAAATTTTATTACACCTTGTACTAAGTGATACACAGAATTGAATGAATCCTAGGAGAAAATCTGAAGCTTAGGTAAATTAAATTAAATTACCTAAACTTTTCTATGATGTTATTGATAGTCGAGCCAACGATTAACAAAAAAAAATTGGTTTTATTAACTATTTAAAGAAAAATAAGTTTTCTTAAATAACATCCGGTTACACTTAGGTTCTTAATTTTTATCGTATAATATTTTAGAATGCTTTAGTTGAAACATAATTAAGTTACCTATTTTAATACAATCTGGGAATCAGTATCAGGTACGAAGAAGACCTGTATTTTATCAGTTCTATATTCCCTCCAAAAATATCTATGTGAATTAATAATGACACAGCAGATGCTGAAACAAACTGCCTAACGAGGTGCGGGCATGATTCTGTACGCACATAAATTATTTAAATTTGACTTGTAATAGTGTCCGGGGCCTCAGTGACACAGGATATGCATAAAAGGGTTAGAAAAAAACGTGGGGTGTGATTTTTTATGCGAACGTGAGGGTCACGGGGTTGCCATGGCTTGCGAGTTCGATATTCAGAGTTTGAACTTGGAATAATAAGCTTCGACGTCTGCACTATGTAACGGTTCTAACTGACGCAATCTTAATCCTGGTTTATTTGACTATCCGAATGAGGCATGATCAGACTCTAAGCTTCATTGGAAGCTACGACTTTCTTTGAACCCAATACTTACGCCTGCGATTATTTGAATATAACAGACCTTAAGCACAATCTATATGATCAATTCCTTTAAAAAACGTACCCTTTAACGAAGCGAACCACAAACCCCTTGAAGGATCCCTTAGAAAAGATGACGCAAGATTTTTTATCTCTGTCTATGTGACTTTGCAAAAAAATTGTCCAGGTGCAGGCTGCAAAAAACATGATTCGCCAGGATGACAATGAGGATCGGTCGTTGGACAATCGGTTCTGATAATCCTTTCAGTCGATTCGACAGACATGTGCACGCTTGGCTTGCCCATTGTCGTTGCATGGCCGTTGTTTTTTATGATTTTTCAAAGATTGGAGTAATCCTGTAAGACTCGCTGCCCTTTGACGCAGCTAGAACTCTTTTTGTTGTTGTTATGCGGAAATCATTATTCATTATCATTATCTACCCATCATGTCCCCACCAAGGGGCACGGGTCTCTTCCCTGATGAAGGTATAGGCCATACTCCACCACGGGGGCCAAGTCCGGATTGGTGGAGGCTCGTGAGACTAGTGGCTGGTCTTACTGTCAGAAGTTTTCAAGCCGCCCTAAGGCCTCTGACTTGGCTTAACGACTGCCATCTATCGACGGCACCCGGCACCAACTGCTTAACGTGCCTTGTGAAGCACGGAACAGCTCGGAAAAATGTCTATCACTAGCGTTAGTCATAAACGGTCACCCATCCATGGACTGAACGCGCCGTATGTTGCTTAACCTTAGTGATCGCTTAAGATCACTCAGGCAGCCCAGGCTACGAGCGATATGCGGAAAATAGATAACAAAATGTGTATTCTAAAGCTTAAACAACGGCTCTACTTATCTCTATCAATACTAAAACTTTATTGGCATTGTGAACGCTTAGCTGAGGCACTCAGAAACATCAGCCCAACCAGTATTCATCCGTTGCTGGACACGGGCCTGTCCCACTTCCTACAGTCGTCGTCCATCCTCATCCAACCGTTATTAGCAATCTGCTTCTGCAATTCCAATCGCCGAACTGTCAAATTAGTATGGAATTTGTAAATTTTTGAACTAAAACTTTCGTAAGCACTGCACATTTGAAACTATTATACGGATATTACACTTACTTACTAGTCAAGTAAGTGTATACTTACTTAAGTGTATCTTAAGAACTACACATTCTAAACTATAATCCGGATACGCTTACTTACTTGATAATTAAGTAATAATAATAGTGCTTACGAAAGTTTTAGTTCTAAAATTGTCAAATTCTAAAACACATTCTAAACTATTATATGGACCACAGGTCATTGGTCCAACGAACTCGCGATCTGTGTATGAGAACTTTTATTGGTTCTTGGTCAATTTAGACCAGTGGATCAATTTAGACTAGTGTATCACTTCAAACTACTAGCCTCATATGTATAAACATAACCATATAGAAATTAAAACGTGATGCCTGATATACGTTTGACAGGCGACGGCGCGACGCAATCATCAACCCATTTAGCCAACGGAACAAAAACAATAGAACCGCGTCGCCGGCCCGGGGTACAGTCGGCGCCTGCATTGCAGCCTTTGGGCCGTTGTTGTGTAAAAGAAATAGAGTAGAATTCACTTTGACAGCGGAAAGGTCGCTGTGTTGTCAACGGTGCCAATACACGTGCACCGCCCGCGCATTTAGCATTATCGATTGTCCTCTTTCACTCAACGAAAACATGCGGGTGCAGCGGAATAGGGAGGCACAGATGGTCTGCAAGGATTTGTTGAAAAAAAGTTGAAATAATTGAATCCCATGTTGTGTAACTTCCTGAAGTGCACACACATATCTAGGGTAGGTAGAGGTAGCCATTAGACGCCGTTTAAATCATCTGATGTAAGTCGAAAAGGCCTATATTTTTTACATTTTGTTATTATCCAATTCATTCAGCTGTTTGTAAAATTTCCGTGGTAATTACGCACTTGACAATTGACACACCACTAGAGTTATACCGACATATAAATAATAGAATTTCTGTGATTGGTGCCCAGTGCCAACCGAGTTTAAAATTAAATATTTATATTCATAGTAAATATAAACCTTCTTTCGTGCCTTCCTAGTTTGTACGGGCAGTCGTAAAACCGGCGATATCGCGCGTGACGTCACGCAGGACAATGAGTTTTTGTCAAGTCCATCGCTGTGCTTGGCTCCCGTACCGATGTGGAATAAGGGCTCTTGAATAATTAGGCAATTTTGAAATTAGAACGGCATTTATTTTGTTTTGGTGTTCATCTCTTTACGTATATAAGGCTTTCAGCTGCCGGTATTGACAAAAAAAACATAATTTTTCGGCCTGAACCTTTATGTATTTGGCACATTATGTTTTTTTAAAGACTTGCTCATTTTATCATGTCTGTACTTTTCTTTGCACTTATGTTGAGACAGTGTTGTTCTAAATCTCCTCTCCTCTCCTTGTAAAAACATTTCCCACGCACAAAAAGCAAACCTATTTATCTTGCCAAAGCATCCAATTGCATTCTATTGGACCATTCTTTAGGGCAGATGCACAAAATACCATAGATAAAGAAGGTTGCCTATTAAAAAACGGTGCCTGAGAACTTTTTAAGTCTACAGTCACCTATGACCCCAGGCCATTCGCAAATCTTGGACGGTAAAAGAAATACAATGGACGAAATACTTGCATTGTTTGTTACAGAAAAAACCTTTGGGATACAGTAACTTGCAATTTGAATAAGTAAAAAAAACGCAATGCTTGAGGGGTGGTAGACAAAAAAGCGTCAGGGTGAGATTTTTTTAAGCTGGGGCCAGTAAAAAGGCAAATCGTATGCATATTATGTTTTGCTATTGCAATTTAATATTGGTCAAATGTTCTCACGGTAAACATCTGCATCTGGAGATTAATTAATTTTATGGTTTGACACAATTAATTATCAAAGGAAGGTTTTTAAGATATAGGTATACTGATAATAATATCTGTGCACTTGGTAATGGCATTAAAAATAATATATTTTTTAAGTCTGATTTAAAAAAAAACTGTTGAGTCGCCCTGACATAGAGAAATACGCAAGTACTCAAATTACTACTCCTAATAAAAGAAAAAAAAAGTTTTTTGAATATCAAATGGCCACGGACGCAGCTGTTTTGTCCACTTTTTATAAGAGCTTTATTGAAATGATCGAGTACCGTTAGTTGGATGTTAAAAAACATACGACTATTAAGCAATGGAGCAAGTTGTCGACAGATGCATGCAGAAAAACATTATTGATAGGTAAAGTACCATAGTTTTTTTTTTCAAAGTAGCAATATCGAAAATTCCTAACGAAAATACTTCTGCAGTCATGTATGATTGAATCCTGAGACGTACAAATTTATGTAGTTTTTAATTTTGCGTAATTCACATAGACAGATAATGACAGACAGATCATCTTATTGTACATACATCTATATCAAGAAATTAATGTTAGTACACATACATATATACATAACCTCACGCGTGTATTCCAGAGTGGTAGGCAGATACCAGAAAGAGCCACCTGTCACGATACTGACAGATCACTGTCGCTCCATCGACATTCATTAATCGCTGCATGCACGAACGCCTATTTCAGATACTTTTTATTTTGCCCTTTGCTAATACATCCCCTATTTGATTGAAGTATGTCCACCTGGGGCGTCCCTTACCGGCTTTTCCACTCACATTCGCTCAATATATTTGCTGGGGTTGGTATTTCTTGAATTTATGAGATGTGCAAATGTTATGCTACGGACGTAAAACTTGATAGACCTCATTGCTCCAGCATTTAAACGATTTCTATCAGCGAAATATATACCTGAATTTTTCACAAACCTGAATGACATAAAAGGTACATCTGTTAATCTGTAGTAGTCAGTCGACAGCACATAAACTTTTACTCGCGAGCACTCTACTCAGTTACGTCACGGGTGATTTTGCAACAAAAACGTACCGATATTGATACCATATCCAATATACCATATACCATTGCCACTAGTACAGACAATGTCACGTTTTCCATTGGCAAAGGAAAACATAGGGAAGAAATGTGAGTAGTTATCCGAAAGTTTCGTAAGCTTCACCTTTAAATCACATAACCAACCACAGTAGCCATGTACACAACCTGGTAAAATATTCGTTACTACTCGTAGCATTAGGACATAATTTTTGACGACCTCTGTGGCGCAGCGGTTAGCGTATCTGCATACCACGCGAGAGGTCCCGGGTTCAAATCCCGGCTGGGGAGAAAAAAAAACCCAGGTCTTGGATGTTTAAATGTTTGTGACGTCGCTGTTTCTGGTTCCCACGACACAGGGTATCCTAGTGGGCCAGAAGCAATGTATGTGTCTGTATGTAAATGTTTACGTTTATATAAATGTTTATGGACTTCTTTGCTATTGAACTATCTTACATTGGGCTTCATAGCAATCCGATATAATTATATCGGATTGCTACATAATTATGTATGCGTATTTTTGAACTAAAACTTTCGTAAGCACAAAATGTTGCAAGTAGATCCAGACTTAATATGTATGCGTATATATAAGTAATTATTTATTATCTAATACTAATCTAATATATCAAAATTCTTGTGTCACATTGTTAGTGCGCATAGTCTTCCGAAAAGGCTTGGCCGATTTTGATGAAATTTTATATGTATATTCGTTGCATTGATATATTACCGGTAATTCGTAAGTAATTTATTTTGTTCTTAAAAGTAACTCTAGTACTACCCTATACTACTTCGACATCACCCATGATTGGTGGTAGTGGAAGATAGAAAAAAGTGGTTTTTAGTATTAACCTCGCCTTTGTGCAGATCTTTTCATTCAACAAATAATTTTCAATTTAAATCAAACTGTTGATTGTTTCAACAAACGACTTACTCTATGAACCTATATAGGTAGGTTGCCATGATAACCATGAAAGCGCCGACCTGTCTAGATGACAGAGTAGGCGCTAACGCAACTGAATGACTCATAGAATCGACCACTCGCATATTTTGTGAGCTCAGAAGTATATGCTATAAGTTCTAAAAGAGGGGTCACTAGAAATTTGGCTATTAGTATTTTAAATAGACGGAATACGTTGCAAAACTAAACGCGTAGGATTGGACGTTCCGAACGTTGAATTTATTAGCTTGAATCACTTGGATCTATGCTTATTGCCTCTTAATGGCTTCAAAGCTTATCTTTGTGATATAATGCCTGAGCTGAGGTAACTGACTACATAGATGAAGGTTATAGAAAATACTTACATGTTTCAAGTAGTTTTTTGTGAATTTCCTGTATATTTTGCAACAGTTAGAAGTACATAAAGTGTTGATTCAATATGTATATAAAACAGCTTCGTTGCTGCACGAAAAATAAAAAAGTAAAGTAAAGTGTATCACTTTACTTTTTTATTTTTTGTAAGCCGATTTTCTTCTGATTTGCCAGATGGTCTGATGACCAGCCCTTATTACGTAACTTTCCAGTCTACCGGGTTAAGCATTTAGACAACTCGAAAGAATCAAAATAAGAATGTATATGACAGTTCGAAGTAGGAGATACCTTCTAGGGAAAAAAGTCCCTGAATGTAAAAGTGTGACATTAGGTGGTGTGACATACCGGGAACAAAAAGGCTAAATCAGACAACTCCATACATTAGAGCCTTACGTAATTGCACCCCTTGTTAGGTTGGCAGGGAGTCATTAGATCCGGGTGGCACAGAAACGGGAAACTTGGAAAATCACGAAGGAGGCCTGTCCAGCAATGGGCGTCAAATAGCTCAGAATGATGATGCATATTGACTACATGCTTAGCCGAGTCTTCCTACATCTTAATCTGGAGATTAATTGACTTTACGTCGTAGGTAACCACATATTATACTATGTAATAAGAGAGAAACGGCCGAAAACTTCTCGAATGGAGACCTCATATCGGCAAGCGCAGCGTAGGACGACCAGCCACAAGATGGACAGACGATCTCATCCAAGTGGCGGGAAGACGCTGGATGCAAGCCGCTTCCGACCGGTCTTTTTGGAAATCCATGGTGGAGGCCTATGTCCAGCAGTGGACTTCTTGTGGCTGAATGATGATGATGATGATGATGGGTCAGCAAAACTATCGTGTGCTGTCGTAGCGACCTGGGACACCACGCCTGATCCAGCTAATCCCTATGCATGGCGGTCAAGGCTCTCAGGTCCAACTGTTAAGTATATTAATATAAGATAACCGGCCCACGCCCTGTATTGTTCACGTTCGTCCGTCCGTTTGTCTGTTTGGCTTCGCAAACGAGGAGAACAGAAGGCCATTTTGTTATGAAGCAGTGTTTCGTAAATAGCTTTACATTTCTCGCCCGCACTGGTTTTAACTTATACGATTATTGCTATTGTTTCACTTATTTTGTACATCTGCTTTCTATTCTAACGTTTTGCTACAGTCCATCCAAAGGTTGTCTCTTTGAAGAGATCACTTTTAGTAATAAGGCCACTTTCCGTATTCTTAGATTAAGTAATACTTGTGTAATCTCCTTTTTGATCTACAATAAAATATAATATCTATCTATTACGCGCAACAAATCCTGAACAATGAGGGCTTTTCAATGACAGCTGTCAGTTGAGTTCATTAAAAAAAACTAGATGGCGCTGCAAGAAAACAAAAATGTCATCATGTTTTTTGGTCTGTGGTTTTAATCGTTATTAATTTGTGATAGTCTAAACATCTCTTTCTGTATCTCTTCATAGTCTGTGATCTAAACTAGACTTTGTTTCGAAACTGTTGAAACTTGAAAGTTATCGAAGTATTTTTACTTTGTTTATTACACATGTACGTGAATTGTGTCTTTGCTCATGACTAGCCCATGCATTGTGCATTTTTGTTTAAAACATGGGACAGGAACCACAGATAAGGTATTAGTGATGTCATGACGTCAGCACAATCTATCGGTAATTTGCGGTACTATTTTTTTTTTATGACGCTCTGAAAAGCACTCATTCCAATCGTCTGTCGAATTCTATACTAACTCCCAATTTGGAATAGCCCTATCCTCCCCTCATTTTGCAAATAATCGCGGATGGGGCGAACTTTTGTCTACTCTTGCGCTTAGTGTAAGGATTCATGCTACAGGGACTGGTCCCTTAAGAATACTACAATATTCCAGTGATTCCAGCGCCCCCTTCTCAAATAGAAAAATCTCCCTATCTACGAAGCCCCCAAGACCATATCAAAAGTGTCAGAAAATTTGAAGGTGATATAGTAGAACCTAGTTTCAGTTTGAAAAACACTGGTCTATGCTATGAAATATATTATTTAACCCTTAACTACGCGCATAAAGAAAATCACATAACTGCTCACATGGGGTCTTCAGTGACCCCAATTTGGTTTTGTGAATTTATAATACAGTATTAACAGATTAAAATAACTGCTTAGAAATTATATTTCTTCTTTATTCATATTAAAGCTTCAATGAAACTATTTAATCATAAACTAGTAGGAAATAAAAAAAAAACACAAGCTTAAAATCTTCTCTTAAAAACCAGGTTATGGCGTACCTTGAGATAAAAACTGAATTAAATTTTATTTTTGGGAACTAATCTGAATCACTATTATCAAAAGCTTGACAATACACCTTACAGTGGTCATTGCAAACAAATTTCGTGCATTTTATGCATTTCATGGATACTTTCCCATGCGTCATTGGAGGAAATGTGCTATATCGTCTACGCTTGACTGTTGATGATGAGGATAGTCGATTCTCCCTGTCCTGCACCTCCAAAAGTCGTTTATTTATGAATTTTGGGATTGCGGCTACACTCACTCGATGCTTCTTACGATCTTCAACTAGCTCTAGGGCAAGTTGTCACAAGAAATGCCGCCTCACATGGGTGAAAAATATAATAATAACTACACTCAAAATTTATTAAATTAACTATGTTGATAACATACGTACGAAAATGAAAGAAAACCGTTATAAGTTCTATTTGAAAATACCGTAAATAACAAAAAAACTCTCACTCGACTCGGTCGGAAAAGTTACGTAACTGCTCGCATGGGGTCTCACTCAAGAGAGCAGCGACGCCTGCGCATGCTCCAAAGTCCTGTCAAATACTAAAATGGCATCTTTGGCGCGAATAAGAAAGCTATTAAATGGGACAACCATATATCCACAGCCAAAGTATATTTTTTTGGCGCTCAAAAATGCGCTGACCCCATGCGAGCAGTTAAGGGTTAACCATCGTTATATCATGCGTCGTTCTGTCTATCTCTTCATCTATATTAATATGACACAGCATTATGGGTTCATTGTTTCAATAACGCATTTGCATACAGCGAGAGTTGGGCTTTGCAAGACTGTAGCGCTCTTGTACGGAATATTTTAAAATACACACCTGGATTTTTCAAACCACTGGACTAAGAATGAGAATTGGACTAAGGACCGTTCATCATCAACATCATCATCACCCCATTGCGTCCCCACCGGGAGGCACGGGTCTCTTCCCTGAGGAAGGTATAGCCGACGGGGGCCAAATCCGGATTGGTGGAGGCTTGTAAGACTAGTGGCTGGTCTTACTGTCAGAAGTTCTCAAGCCACCCTAGGGCCTCTGACTTGGCTTGACGACTGCCATCTGTCGACGGCAGCCGGCAACAACTGCTTAACGTGCCTTGCGAAGCACGAAACCGCTCGGTACTGCTTCGGTCCATTGACTAAACGTGCCGTATGTTGCTTAACTTTAGTGATCGTTAAAGATCACTAAGAGGCTATGAGAGATTCGATAAGGACCGTTATGAAATTTCAAATCTCAATAATATTGACATTTAGATTATATCCTTCCAAATGCTGAACTTGGAAATAACAATGGTTTTCTATTGTTATTTTCAAGGTCAAAACTTCATTATCGGCCTATGCTTGTCCACTGCTATACATATGCCTCTTCCAGTGCATGCCACTGAGCACGGTCCTCGGGTATTCTCATCCAGCTCTTGTCAGCCGCCTTACGAAGATCATCGCTCCACTGAGTCTGAGGAAGTAATACACTACGTTTACCGATCCGCGGTCTCCACTCAAGAACTCGTCTACCCCATCGGTTATCAGTTCTTCGGGCCGGCCCTTTGCTACTTCAGCATGCTAATTTGATGGGCTATGGTCGTTGACTTTGGTTCTCTGTCGGATCACCTCGTTTCGAATTCGATCTCTCAGAGAAACCCCGAGCATAGCCCTTTCCTAGCACGCTGAGCGACTTTAAATGTGTGGACCAGCCCCACCGTGAGTGTCCTTTCGGCACCGTATGTCATGACTTAGGAGGATATGTTTTTCAGACATCACGCTTATTACTATTAACATGATTGAGAGATTAATCATAGGCAAAAAAACTAAAAACATATATTAATTTTTTTATCATTGGTGGATGTGGTGATCTGTTCGAGCCCCTTCGCAACCACGCGTGACCACCGCGGATTGGCAAATTCCAACGCTGAGGTGTATGTATCAACTACAGACCTTCAGGCTTCCTCACGATCTTTTCCTCTCTCTTCAGCTTTCGTATATAGGTCATCAGGTCATAGGTACTCTACGTACCTACAAACAGCAATAAGAACTGAACTAAGATTTCCAATTGAACTTGTATTGGAATTCCAATAAAGCTTTGAAACGGAAATCCCACACTTCTCATTTAATGAACGTTTTCAGTTAGTATTCACGACAAAAGACAAATTGTCCTTTGTACTGCTGTTACCTTACACGGGGACTAGATTTCACATTAATTAGATATTGAGTCCTAATCTAATATATAAAATTCTCGTGTCACAGTTTTAGTACGCATACTCCTCCGAAACAATTTGGCCGGTTTTGACAAAATTTTATGTGTATATTCGGTAGGTTTGAGAATAGGTTGTTAGAATTATTGGTGGAGATTGGGGCTATGAAAAATAGATATTTTTCATAGCCCTAATCTCCACAAATAATTTATAAAACAACGTTTGCTGCGTCAGCTAGTTAGACCGCGACGAATGTTAAAACTCCTCGTAGTCAAATCAGATTGACTACTAAGTTTGGCCACGAGGAAGGAAGCATAAAGATTATACTCTTGTTCATATGACATATATTAATATAGTAATATATCAAATCGGGAAGAAATTCTGGTCTATTGGCACAAAAACGAGCTATATGAACTGATTCTTGAAAAAGCAAAATCCTAATCAAACCCTCTCGCTTAAATCAATTCATTTTCAATTAGGCAATGAGTTATGTCATTGTACTTAAGCACAACACGTCAACAATCGACTATGGTCGTGGCAATTTACAAGTCCGTTTAAACTGCCGTGTTTCTGCCTCGTTGGTCTAGGCGTCATGGCGCTTAGCTACCAATACAGACGTTGTGGGTTCAATTCACAGGCGCTGCCCTACATTTGGTACAAATATCCTCAAACTAGATAAGTCGTTACAAACATGCAAGGACATTGCATATTTGTAATGGTCACAATAGCCCAGGGCATACTAGTTTGGGACTTGATAAAGTGATTGCGTTGTGTGGAAATTCGATTTCCAAGTAGCAACATTTTATTGTATATTTCATACCTTCGTTGGGTCAAATAGCCAACACCTATCACTTGTCTCAGTTCCCAAGGCACATGACACACATAGAGGGTGTTGTGATATTTCAGCGCAGACGCATGTCCTACAGAGCAGTTCCGGCGGCTCACGGGACATCCTGATCATTCTGTGTCGCGTCCATGCTGCGCTCGCGGGCACGGATAGCGGTACACTACAGTCATACTGAAGTTAGAATACTACAGGGAATCTTGGTGGGAAATCGATATCCGTCTTGGCCCTGTGAAAGGCATCGCAATGAATTAATAACCACCTATTTAATAGACCACGCTGATTTTATTCATAACGATAAAAATATGATTTTTACATAACAAACGTAATGTTAAATAAGGAACGTCAAAATCTAGTTGTATTAGTACCTAATAGTAGGTATCAGCTTTTTATCTAAGTGAAGAAATAAGTGACATTATTTCAAGGACTTGAAAGTCAAAAGATAACAGTTCTTACAAGTACTATACTTACTTATTTATTTAATTGTTTTTACTAAATTAAACGTAATAAACTCACGGTTTTGGATTAAACTGTTTCGATTATTTTAATTCTCTCAATAATTTTGACACTGCGTAACAATGTAGGATCTACAGAGAAAACCATTAAAAGTTCTCCATTATCAAAGTCATAATATTTCTGGTTAGATTATTATCGCACTTCCTATTAGAATCTAAGAATCATCTTACTTACAATTGGCATACAGGAAGTTAAACATTTAATTACTTTGATTACCTGTCTCTATATATAACACGTAGCAAATCTTGAACGATCCTAATTACTTAACTGTCAGATCCCATACAAATGGCTCTCGCAATCGTAAGGATTCCGACTGGATATAATGCGCATAATTATTTAATTAGCCCCAGATCTTACTCATCCAACACACTCACGGTATGAATCCGGACTTAAGACAATAATAGTACTTACGACAGTTTTAGTCAGGACCTATTTCCCGGGCGGCCAGTATAGTCGTATAATGGTGCGACCATTGGCGCTCGGCGGTCGCCAATTACCTTGTTGGTAGCAATTGTTGTGCGACACTGGTCGACCGCGGTGCGTGCGGCTCTCATTACATTACATTACGGTCGGTCTACACCAGCGGTTCTTAAGCTTCAGAGTTATTTATAAAACACGATTCTTTTAAAACGGTTATGAAAGCAGTATGAACAGTCTATGGTAATAGTCTTATACAGATTACGGGTTTTTAAGCTTTAACCATGTTATCTATATAAAAAAACTATTCTTTTAAAATAGTCGTAAACGCAGTAGTAACTGTCTGTGGTAATAGTCCTATAAGATACTATTTATGTATTCTACGATTATGGAGTGTTTTAGGATATCGTGTTTTTGTAAATAAGACTGCTAAACTATAACGCTAATAAACTTTTTTTATTTTACGGAACCCTATTTACCTCATGTCAAAATATCCAATTAACATTTCAGTTCACTTCAAGCTTAAGGTGCTTGAGGTAGTAAATAATATTTGTAGGTAATAATAATTCTATTAATATTATGTATTATTATTGTCATAAATGATATTTATAAAATTATTTCACAGACAAAATTCAATGATAAATACGATTCGCGGAAACCCAGTCAGTGATTTTCCTACAAATTCCTTGGATTCCGCAGAGCCTATTTTAAGAATTGCTGGTTTACTGTGATATACAGTAAGCAGCTTCTATACGATACACCGTAGAGCACAGGCATTTACATTTTTTTTACAAACAGGCACATCCATGCTTCTGGCCCCACACTAGGATACCCTATGTCGTGGAAACCAGAAATAACGACATCACAAACATGTAAACCATGCCGACAATTGTATAATCGGTGCCTTGCACTCCTTGGTGAGTATCGAAAACATCTCTAAAATTGGAAGATTGGCTCTGCTTATGTATGTATATGGAATAACATTTAAAGTTAAAGTATCAATTTTATAATTATGTAGAAAGTGGTTGATCTTGACGAAAAGCTTATAATACTAAATAACTTCATTTCAATATAATAATAGTCTTCTGGTTATAAAATATATTATCAGTAAAAATCTGCGTCAAGAGTCTAGAAAACCGATACAGTCGAACAACACTTAGACCAATACTTTTGTAAGCACTATACTTCGTTTTTTAGCATTAGAAATTTTGTAAACAAAGAAGATTTTTTTTTTAAATATACATAATGTACATATAGTTATTTAAAAATCGGCTGCCTAATTTATAAGTTTTTTACATATACATAATAATATGTATATTTTAATAAAAGTTATGAATTAGGCAGCCGATTTTTAGGTTCACTAGCCTGCTTCTTTGTTTACAAAATTTCTAATGTTAAAAAAATGAAGTATAGATATTATTATTTCGTCATAGACGAGCAGCCGACGACACGAACTCCATCTCTGCTCACCATGATGAAGCTTTGCGAATCAGAGCGAAACCTGGTCGGACTCTTCTAACAAAAAGTCAAGTAAGTGTATCCGGAATAAAGCTAATAACTTGGACCAATGAAAAATTATGAAACTTTGTAACAATTACTCTAGCTAACAATTACGTAGCTCTGTTACTCATGAATAAATAAATATAGATAAAACACTTGTAAGGTATTGTAAACTTTTAGTCCGGATTTACTTACGGGTGTTGTGCAAGTTTACAATGTGTTGTGCTTACGAAAGTTTTAGTTCAAAACTTGTAAGGTAAATGAATAAGGTCGGGCTATAACGAATGGTCTAGTACTTAGCTGTCCCTCTGTTCTCGACGCTATTGTTTTCAAATTGCGTCACAATTAAATGCAATAAATCACAATATCGACGTACTGTAGGCAGCTGTTGGAATCGGCGTGATATTTATTCAAAATTCACAGCACGATTGAAACTGAAAGTAATTAATTCATCATCATCATCAACCCATTATGTCCCCACTGAGGGGCACGGGTCTCTTCCCTGAAGAAGGCATAGGCCATACTCCACCAAGGAGGCCTAGTCCTTGTAAGACTAGTGGCTGGTCTTACTGTCAGAAGTTTTCAAGCCGCCCTAAAGCCTCTGCCTGTGCTTAACTACTGCCATCTATCGGCGGCAGCCAGCACCAACTACTTAACGTGCCTTGCGAAACACAGAACTGCTCGGAAAAATGCCACTAGCGTTAGTCATAGACGGTCACCTATCCATGCACGGAACGCGCCCTATGTTGCTTAAACTTCGTAATCGTTTAAGATCACTCAAGCAGCCGGGGCTACAAGCGAAATAATTAAGTAATTCCACTTAATTGCAACGTAAGTTGGCTAAATTTGCGTCAAGAGTAGCTGAGGTTATAGGACTGAAAGTGATGTATGTCCGGGGGTCGATAAGCCAAGCCATTTAGTTATTTGCACGTTTGGTTCCGGCTGCGTATTTTTTTCCTCTGGCTTCGGCTAATAGTAACAAATTACTCGGGAGCTAACTGGTGTGTTTATGTAGAGTCGAGCTCATTTGTCGAAGTAAATTAATTAGGTTTGCTCTTCCTGAGTCGAACAGTTTTTCGTGACGTTTGTTTGAAGCGACCTCTGTGGCGAAGCCGTAGCGCATCTGCTTACTATGCGAGAGGTCCCAGGTTCGAATATCAGCTTTTTAGTCTTCAAAAAATAACGATAATAAAAACTTTACTCTCGATAAAGTAAAGTATTGCATTTCAAAAGATAGCCACGATGTTAGAGCATGATTGATAGTTTTTTCTATCGCTCCACCCACTTTCAGCATTTCAGGAGCATTATGCCCTGTTAAAACGTCTTAGAGGACTATTTCGAACACTTGACTACGTTCAACACATGGATAATAAGAATAATTATTATGAACTTAGAAAACTCTATTCAAAAAATGTTTTGAAGATAATAAACGTAGAGTTCTTTTGCAAGCTTTTTTGCAACGTAATCTAATAACTGTTCAACATCAACAACTACGACGTTCATTGCTTAATCACTCTGTTTTGTAGTCAATAAAATACAGGCTGTTGATTTGTAAAGTTTCGTCTGAATCAGCGGTGGTTATTTACATAATGCTGAAGCGAAAAAATATTTAAAAAAAAATTTTTTATAGTGAAAATCACCTGATATGATTTTCAGGTGATTTTCACTATTTTCGCGCGGGCGCACTCCCCCGCCCCGCCCGCAAAACCCCCGCCGGATCCGTCAAGTGCAAGCGATAGAAGCTAAGCCATATAACTTTATATTTTTAGGTGATTTTTACTAAAAAAAATATCTTTTTATATTTTTTTGCTTCAGTATCATGTAAATAACCACCCCTGAGTCGAACGAAACTGTACAAATCAAAACCCTGTATACTCATTGAATTGAATATTTGGGAAAAGACTTCGTCCGTATACCGACTGCGTACATATACCTATCCGTTTGGTCAATAGAGACTGAAAAAATGTAATAAGCTCACCCACCGAAGCGGCAAGTCCGCAGTAAGCCGGCTAATCCGCGTGTCCGGCTATCCGTATCCGTCTCTATTATAAACCGATCGCATATCGATATTCTCCAATATGTCACACTGCGCTGGATGCAATAATGTAAACCATTTTTTTAAACAAGAAAAAAAACTACAAACACTAAAAAGAGTAGACTTACTCATTGATTTTTCTCAACAATAGATCTCTATCAAATTTATTGAAATGATTTTCCTGAAGGGACCTTCAGGAAAATCGCTTCCAGCAAAAGAAAAATTAATGAAATAATAACATCAAGCGTGGAACCGTGTTATCGCTAAACATACAAAAAAAGTAAGTAAGTAAACGGTTGAATGAAAACTTCTGAAAATAATACAAGCCACTAATCTTACAAGCCTCCACCAATCCGGACTAGGCCCCCGTGGTGGAGTATGACCTATACGTTCCTCAGGAAAGAGACCCGTGCCCCTCGGTGGGGACATAATGGGTTGATGATGATGAAACGGATGAATTGCAAAACTCGTTTTTTTTAGTAGATAAATAGAGGATTTTGGGCATAATTACTACTCACAGAAAAACTTAATCCATTAAGGGTCTGTTTGACAATCTGCAGATAAAGTTCCGGATAAGCTATCCGCAATCCGCAACCAGGGTTGCTGTTTGTTCTAAATTTGAAACCATAAACAAACACACGTAATGTAGGAAAATTTATTTAAATTTAGAACAAACGGCAGCCCTGGTTGCGGATACCTTGTGTGGAACTTTATTTGAACATTGTGGGGGCCTAGGTTAAATTAAATATAAAAAAAAATAAAGCTTATTATAAAATCAACGATTATTTAGAAGACAAGGACGTATGGCATTAAATAGTAGTTTAATATTAAATTAAATCAGAGGATAAATGTGTCTAGTGTTCAACACATCCAAGATATTATTTTGTATGTTTTATTTGTATTAGCTTTAAGGTGATTTGAGAAAAGATGGTCAGAGTGCAGTTTTTTTTTCGCTGCCTTTTTCTCCACTACAGACGGCCCCAAGGCAGCGGCTAACATTATACATAACTGTATGTACATTGACATTCAACAAACAGAATGTAAATTCTCTACGTTGAAATAAATTCTTGATTCTTGATTGAACTTTCCAAAATAATAATTTATTCAAAGTCAAAGTTCTCTTCATCAGAGGCTTTATCAGAGCTTAGTTTAGGTTGCCATGTAAAGGGCTCAATTACTTTTAGCCCCTTGAAGACTTAACACTTCGCTTCAGTGTTTAGTGTAATGGAGCTTAATATGTACCTCCCAATAGACAGCAAAAAGCTTTTCTCACGATGTATTTCTTCACATTTCCAAAAACTTTCATTGCTTATGCAGTACGAATGCGGACTTTCAATAACAACAATAACACAGTGATTTTGTCTCCGTATGACGAACGACGTTTAATTTGGATTTACAACAGATCTATCTACGTATGTTTAAAATAAACAGCATGAACAATTTACTAGCTCTTATTGACCACGTATTCTATTGAACAGTATCATTATTCCGTTCTCAATATTTTGCCGGCCGTCCTCTAAACATTTTACCCGCCAACAAGTTAAATTGGAATATTTACCTAAAACCCCGCTGGATTCTAGTCAGAATTCTCCTTTTACGCTGCGGGATGCGTAGAGGCAGAATCCTAATGAAAACGTACGACTCTTTGATAACCTGTTATGGTGTTCCATGGAAATACAAAACAAGAAAAATCAGTGGAACCACTTTGTAAGAGCCAGCCGGTACGGTGGTGCATGTAGTGATGAACTGTTCTTCGAAACTTTAGGAATATTTCTAAAATTTCCAGTGCCATATTTAATTGTATTAAATGATATTTATTTATATTATGATATTAATTTATTTATATTTCCTCAGGGAAGAGACCCGTGCCCCTCGGTGGGGACATAATGGGTTGATGATGATGATGATGATATTTAAATTTTATAGGTAATACGCAATGATCTAATTTAAAGCACGAATAGGGTTTTAACAATTTTATACATTCATGATGGCTAAAAATAATATTTCCGGGCAAGGACATTTTTTTATTACTGTCAGCACTTGGGAGAGAGTGGTGCGTTGGATAGTACCTAGTAATATCCGTATAACAAAATTATTATTTTTTAAACTCTCCACGCCAAGGCATGTTGGTAATATTCCCGTTTATGTTACATCAATAATAATTACTCCAATAATTCTCTATCCTGGTTGAGCAATAAAGTGTTATCTATCTATCTATCAACATTAATAGCAGCAAATAGCTTATAGATCCGGACTCGGCTCCCGTGGTAGAATATGGCCTATAACTTCCTCAGGGAAGAGACCCAGTGCCCCTTAGTGGGGGCATAATGGGTTGATGATGAGCTCATAGGTAGCAACTTCAAGTTAATACTGAGCCAAGCTTCTGGTTGCCAGTATATTGTGTGGGGACCCTGGGCGCTTGCCACAAATTGGTCGGCAGGTCCCTAATTTACTGCCATTGTCCGTTTTATTATGCCATTCGGTAAGGCGTTACATTGTTAGATGAATTTTACCATTTCGCGATGTAAATGTTGTTTATCTGCTTTGTAATGGTATGTAATGTCCATTATTATTATCTTGTTCTAATTTCGTAGGCGCAGAGTTTGTTGAGGTCGAATTATTTGTGGTAGAGCAGAGCTGAAGTTATTCGAAAAAAAAAAATCTTTATTTCAAAAATTCACAAAAAAAATCTAATAACATTTTGAATACGGATTTTGGACCCTACATTTTTTTGGGGGACTCTCCGCCGCTTTATGAAGAAATTCGCTAATTGTACTTACAAAATATTAATCCATACATGATTACGTGTTAATAATACGGTTTTATTTATAAGACTACCATTCCCTTGAAATACTCCAAAACGCAATATAAAATAGATAGTCTTTAGTTATAGGCTTCAGTTATGTTAAGTCTGTTGTACAGACTTATCAAGGGAAATTACTCATACGGCGTTTATGAAGTATTTTAAGGAAACGTGCTAATTGTAAAGTAGCACCGAGGTACTTTTTATTTTGTTCAACCATTTAACCATTTTTTTAACAATTTTTTTGTGAGTTTTTGAAGTGTTATAATGTGAACTTTTAGTAAATGTAATTTTGGTGTTATGTGTAAGTTGTATGCAATGTCTTTAATGTTTGTATTTTTATATTTGAAATGTGCCTGAAATAATATATTCTACTATTTATATTCTCTGGTCTAAAGACATGAGCTTACAGCGTTGGAAAGCATACCATACGCATCTCGCCAACCAATCAGAATACGCGACCGAAGCACCAATCAAAAGTCCAATAATACGCAAATAACTCAATCAAGGGAGCCGCGATAAAGACCGCTGTATTGAGGGATTTCACACGCGTTTTCTAAATTGAGACGTTTGCCTGTATTGACGGCAAAATGGCGGTAAAATGGCGACGGGCGGTCGCGAGGACAGAGTGAAATTTGTCCCGTAAAGTCCCGCTAGGGAAGATCCATAAACGGGCAGTTGAAACGCAGCTGTTGACTTCTAGCAGCGTTGTTGCTAGAAGTCAATAGATAAACAATGTATGTGCCTGTGTGTAAATATTATGTTATGTTATGTAAACATTTTTTCCGGGATTTTTTTAAATTAGAATCATAAAGCTGAGTAAAAATGTGTCTTGAAACGAAATTTGAAACCTTTGGAAGCATTTTCGTAGTTTGCACTCATCCCAAACTAGGACACTCTGTGCTATGATAACCAGGCAAATTCAACACAAACTTTGAAATATATCCAGACTGAGTCCTTTTATACAAATCAAACACGGCTCCCTCCATTGGGTATCAATCCCACGACCTTTATTTTGGTAGTCAAGCTTTTTAACCGCTATAGCAAAGAAGCAGTGAGCTTACATTGTGTTTTATTTTGGTAGTCAAGCTTTTTAACCGCTATAGCAAAGAAGCAGTGAACTTACATTGTGTACCTAGGTAATATAGTGATGGCCATAGTGTAAAATGAGTTCGTTGTAGTACTGTTTAACAGTGCACATAAAGAGCAAGGTTGAGCAGCAAACACAGCCAACTCTATTTACAAAGCTTAATATAATCCATAACAAAATCACTTTCTCTCGCTGCCACTCGTTGTTAGTCTTTTATCGTATCTGGTCGTTTTTCTTCATCAGCGTTTTTTAAATCGCCTGTTGATGGGATCCCACATGACCGCGCTCAGTGCATCGCCGACTATTGCATCGGTGAGTTATTGCAAATGGCGTAAAAGCGAAAACGCTCGTAAACACGGGCGCGCTATGTGCAAAGTGTATTACTGTTTGGTGAATAATTTGACCACACCACCATCTACAATTTCGTTTCGTAAGGCTTTAGCATCTCATGACTACGGAGCTCTTCCTTATAGGTATTGGATCCTGATTTGGAAACGGCAGTAAAGTCGAAGCTGAAGCATACGAAGGAAATTATAAGATAGAGGATCTTACAAACACGACGCAAGTTTCAATATTTTTTATTAAACACAGAAGTTGGTATTTTTTTAGCTTTGATTTGATGGTTTACTATTCGGTCGTTTAAAAATCTTTCGGCATATTAAAATGTCCCTTAATATAATAACGGTAAATTGTTAAATTGTAAATCTGCTTTGCGAATCGGAGCGACAAATGATCGGACTGGTCCGATAAAAAGCCAAGTAACTTAATCCGGACCAAAAAATTTACAATATGTAGTGCTTATAAAAGTTTTAGTTGAAAAATTGTCAAATTCTGTCATTTGAGCGCCACAAAATGTGAGTTGCACTACCTATCCCGAATGTTTTAAGATTAGTAGAATGCAGAGTTCTGAACTCCATTATTATATTCTGTCTATACTATCCTTAAGGGATGGATAGAAATGGCTCCTTTTCATTTTATCCTAAGCGTTTGATGAAGTCCCAGGTTTTTTCCAAATTTAGAGTGAAATGAAATTAAAATGGAAAAACTTTACTGTAAACCAATTAGAAAAACTTATAAGTTTCTACTTGGCGATAAACGGTTTTATTTTCATTTAGGGCTGATTTTTCAATAGTCAATTAACTTTTATTTGAGGTATAAAAAAGCTTTGACATAAATTTCCTACATAAGCTGTCAAACCGCCATTTTTATTCCTCAGATAAAAGTGATCTGACTATTGAAAAATCAGCCCTTAGATAGAAAAACTGACGTCTATATCTCGGAGGCTACCCCTCCACATAATGCTAAGAAACCGTTCGCTTCATTCATTCAGATTGAGTTACATTACAGCTTTATCTTATAAGAAAGACAAGAAAAGTCAAATAAAGACATACATCCATCCATCCAGTTACACTCGGGACGCCATAACTTGACACGGCAGCATTACCAATCCGGAAACCCGGCCTAACCCATATACCGTTTGAGGCAATCACACACCGTGATAAATCCGCGCCCAGTGACATAACAAAGCCGCCGGAGAAGCGCAGGTCGTGTATGGAGATCGTGATGGAAGGACGGCCGGTCTCACGCCGCGGCCGCTGCCTAGTGTGGGTATGCCTTTAATTTATATGTATGATGCTGAACTGTGAGAGCTGCGATTGACCAAGAGATCTAACTGGAGCTGATGCAACTGCGGATTGAGTTTCTTTGCAGAGTAGAGTAACTGTTCAACTCGGGAGCACGACAGAATGCTTCAAAGTAAACTGAAGAAGAAGAAGAAGAAGAAGAAAATTCATTTATTTGACGACACAATACTAACTGCTAGTAATACGACTATTAGGTAATATAGGATCAAGCCACTATACAAACAGTAAGTACACAATATTCCAAAACCTCATTAGAATTCCAATAGCAGCCTATTTAAATGTGTACGTAAATAAATTCTTGGAGTAACCGGATGCTAACCCTGGTCTTTGCATCATCATCATCATCATCATCATCATTCAGCCACAAGAAGTCCACTCCTGGACATAGGCCTCCTCCATGGATTTCCAAAAGGACCGGTCGGAAGCGGCTTGCATCTAGCGTCTTCCCGCCACTTGGATAAGATTGTCTGTCCATGTTGTGGCTGGTCGTCCTACGCTGCGCTTGCCGATGTGTGGTCTCCATTCAAGCACCTTTTGCATACCTTTCTGGAATACAGGCCTGAGTTTATTGTCAACAACTTATTCTATTCTTCTTTTAGCTTAACGTAAAATGAACCAATGGAAAAAGGCAGACCACCAAATCACCAAGAAAACAATACGTATGTATATCCCACCAGGAGGCAAGTCGCGCATAATGGTGATTTACTTACACACTGCACTAGCATCCGATAGGCCCAATTACTGCAACTATTGTCAGCTCTGCGGCCTGTAAGTTCAGTAGTGAAGAAGCACTGAAAGCAGACGATGTGGGTTTTGATACACTCTGTTTAATATTACAGCCATCGCAAACATGGCGACTTGTCACCGCGTCTAGTCGCCGCGTCAGACGCGACGTTGTCATTTGCTTCTGGCGTCTTGTCGTCGTGACTCCGCGACTCACGATGATTATCAAGTTCTCTCGGTAAGACAACTATTCATTCTCCAAGTGGTCCTTCGAAAACATCTAAATTTTCCATTCGACTCGTTTTTGACAACACGTAAACGACGATCAGACTTGATTTGCAAAGTCGTATCTCATAGGACCGCCTTGGCTGCACGGCACTATCATGTAATAAGCTCTTTACTTTATAATAAAACACATAGACAGAACAACATATAGTCACTGAACACGGCAAAATGTAAAGTTAAAATCAAAGACTGGTTGCAGAAATTGTCATATGATGATATTGAAAAACTTCTAACATCAATAAAATAGGTCAATTATTGTTTTTGTTCGTATGTATTTAACTCTGTTCATTTATTTGTTTGTTTTGTTTGAAATAATTACTTTTGTTTTTAACGTAGACACGCTAATGTATTGTTAAAGAATAGTACATTATGATAAGTGCGGTAAGTTGAAAATTACAGCCGAGGCGATATTACTAGCCCGAGCCATCGGCGAGGGCTATAAGGAAGCAGAGGCTGTAATTTTCAAAGCGCACGTATGTCATACGACGTTTTATAACATATTTACGAGGAAATTAATAAATCTCTGACTTTGTTATCATCACTACTTGACGACATTTTCAAATAAAAACAATACAGCGAAAAGAAAAAGCGCGCGGATTTATTTTTACTTGTCTACAAATAAGCGATGCGCGCGCATCAACTTTTTTTTTTAGGCAAAGGTACAAAAACAGCCAGTATTACTAATAAAGTAAATTAATATTTTTGTGTTTTTGTTACAGATAAATGGTTGTAATTTATTGTCAAAATTAATTAAATTACAGAATTAAATGTTTATTTGTTATATTTTATTTCCCAAAGTTAATTTTATTCATAAAATATTGACCACTTTCTTGACATAAAACCTCTTTGCTAAGATTTTTAAAAGTATCGTTCATTTTTAGACGAAGTATCTTAAAACTTTATTAAAAAAAAACACGTGCCTTTTACATTACATTATCGCACAAGTACGTCATTACGTACATAGATACATTACGATATTGAAATTGGTGTAATTACAACCACTTTACGAGCAAATATGTTATAAATATTATTTTAATATAGGTACGTTGTAATTAAGCAGCTACATTTAGCGGGTGGAAGGTGCTGGTGTCTGTCATACAGTATTTTATACTAGTGCAGACACCGACGTTACACTACCTACGTAAATATTCGTCAAATATGTGTATTAGGATAATATGGCAAGTGTTTTTTGATAAATAAATATTACTATTACTATTACTATTGATAAAACAGAAAGGCAGATGTATGGCTATACTAATAATAATAAAGCCCGTTTATTTGCAATCAAAAAAATCTTTTTTAATATATTATTATATTACAAATATAACGTGTAGGGATTAGTTTTAAACATAATTTTCTTTACCTATCTTTACTCTGACGCCAATTGTGCGGAGATTCGAACAAAATACATGAAAATTGACGGCCGTAGCCTAGTCGAAGAGCTGTCGCCTGTCGCGAGTGTGCACCTAGGCTTACCCGATAGGCCCACCAATCGGCGACAGCGGCCGGCGTGGGAGCGCCGCTGACGAGCCGCGGCACGAACTTCACACACGATTCACTCACCACCACCAGTTGGTTTGTTACCGCTCTGTCATAGAGCATAGGTAGGTGGATGGACTAGTATTACCACAGAATACTTAATAGTGTATTACATACGATACGTACAAACTCATGCCTGTCACTCGGAGGGGTAGGTTAATACCGGAGTTGGCCACTTGCCACGATCCTGATAAAGGTATTTCGTTTCATCAACGTAGACTAGTTTTAGTATTGCTGATAAGTTTCATCTTTCTGTAAACTGTTATGGAGGCAGATAGTTAATTCCGCCTATCACTTAACTTGCCACTCAAGAAATAATTTTAAAACTTAGATTAGATTAAAACTTTGTATTGCGCACCATAAACATAAACATTTACATTGCTTCTGGCCTCATACCTAGCGTACCCTGTGTCGTGGGAACCAGAAACAGCGACATCACAAACATGTAAACATCCAAGACCTGGGATACTCACAACTTACATACACTATAAAACTAGATCAAAATCTTAGCTTACAGGAAGTCAGAACTCCTTGTGAAAGTGCATGAAGCTTACCAGTTGTAATTATGACAATAATACTTCTAATCTTAGTAATTTACCTGAGGTGGAACATTCATAAGATTAAAATTATTTTGTTTCTTTAATAAACATAAAATTTGCAAGCGAGTAACATCAAATAAATATTAATGTACAGTCTGTTAGCTTTTAGAATACGAGTAAACTCGGGCTCTAGAGTAGGCTTCGGTTTTCGCTGAAAGCACACGAGTGTAATACTACTTCCTGCTCTGTATTAGTTTATTTCCGTCATATTAGTTCCGATTTAGAAATTAAGTATCATATAATATATTAGTTCCGATATTTATATTACACGAATATATCCGATTCTATCCGATAGTAGCCGAGGTATATTCTAAAAGCTAACAGACTGTATTCTTCTTCTTTTTTCGAATATTCTTATCTTCTTCTTCACCAAATAGAGAAGAGAAGAGAAAGAGTACTTAATTGATCTTTTTTTTTATATAAAGAAAAAGACATCAACGCAATGTTAAATGAATTGAAATCAGGTACATAAGTACTGGTTATGTACTTGCACCCAACTATTTACAATATTCCACTAATAAATCTTAAACAATGCAAATAATTTCAATAAAAAAGAAGTTTAACTAATAATACTACGCAAATCGCAATCAAATGAACTCTGCAAAATCATACCTTTCTCCTTCAAAATAAGGTTCAAGATTTCTTCTACAGCTATTGGAAATATAGTTCTAGCTCCAGTTGGCAATTAAAGATGTATAAAGGGTTGGGCTGGTTCAGTTAATTAGTGCTATACGTCATTGGTACGGCTATTTTGCATCGATTCCCACATTTATTTCCAACGGTCACGGACTATTGCATCAACTTGGCACGCTATAAAGTTACTGATAATTACTGTCAATGAATTTTAAAATTACAATGTCCGTAAGGCGTTGGCTGATAATGCGATGGCTGTTGGTGAACAAAAAGTGGAATTTGAACACGAGTTTCCCAAAGAAATAATCACAATAATCTTGTTTTGTTAATGTATGCTATAAAGGAGGCAACGTTTAACAGTTACATTTATAAAATAAGAATATAGTTTATTATACACCATTACACCATGACTAACCATGAATGTAAAAAAAAATACATCATGGCTGAAAACATAATTTAGTGTTTCCATTTTTCCTAGCGTTTCCGTGCTTCGCAAGGCACGTTAAGCTGTTGGTACCAGCTGCCGTCGACAGATGGCAGTCGTTAAACCAAGTCAGAGGCCTTAGGGCGACTTGAAAACTTCTGACAGTAAGACCAGCCACTAGTCTTGCAAGCCTCCACCAATCCGGACTTGGATCCTGTGATGAAGTATAAAACATAAACATTTACATACAGGCACATACATTGCTTCTGGCCCCACACTAGGATACCCTGTGTCGTGGGAACCAGAAACAGCGACGTCACAAACATGTAAACATCCAAGACCTGGCCTATACCTTCCCCATGGAAGAGACCCTTGCCCCTTGGTGGGGACATAATTGGTTGTAACACTTTGGGTTGATGGGTTGACTTATGGGTTGATGATGAATAGATTTCATAAATTAAATTATTAAATCTTAAAACCTGGGAAGAGAAAGAGAGAGATTTACTTTAGGTTAAGTTAGACTAAGTTAAAAATAATTAAATTGTGTATGTTGTGAATCAGTAGAAATAGGTAGCTGGCCTCTCCTAATAGAGGTTCACTTAAATGGAGAGAACTTTTAAGAAATAATATTGTTTATTTTTTAATTTGTATATAAAACTAATAAAGCGACTCATATAAAAAAGTTATTGTAAAACATAACTTGTAGAGTTGGTTGAGACATAGTGCAAAAAAAAAAGTTTTTGTAGATTTTACTACACCAAGTATACCTACTAAAAGTAATTTAAGGGAGGCTTGCACAAAAATAGTAAAACGCGTTTAGTTGCTTATTTTATTTAAATGTGTCGTGTTTGTATAGTTTGCCTTAACCTTTGGAATGCCGAAGCGCGGATACGCGCGGTAGTACTAGACTGCCTAAGCGCGGGCATCCGATATGGTGTAGGTTTTGCGCTATTTTAATATGTAATACAAAGGAATATAGTTTAACCTCTTAAGACCCGGGGTACACAACTTTCAATAGTTATTTTCAAGGTCAGGACTGAGGAGGTTAAAATTGTGTTTGTATTACTTGTTCGTTATCGGACTTTCTATAACAGTCGTAAGTTTCATAGGCGCCATACTTTTTAACAGATTTCCAAGACATTTTGTAACACGCTATTACAACACGCTCAATTAAAACAAAAATTACTAAATATTTCGGAAAATGTATCTCTTTGAATCATTTACTAGTTTTTACAATTTTTAAATAGATGAAACATAAAAAGAGTGCTCTGAAATGTGACGTCACAAGCAAGTATATTCATACAAATTTCGTTTTAAAAGTAACTCATTTGACATTTTGTCAAATACCCAGTTACACCCGGCATACGGGGGTGCAAAATTTTCGGTGGCCCTGGCATTCCAAAGGTTAAACCTAAATACGTTTAGCCGCTAAACATATTTTAAAATCGTGGTGCAAGTCGTCTAAATCTATTAGTGAAACTCGCAAAGTAGAACAAAATAAGCCGATATTGATACTCTCAGCAGAGCACAGGTATAAAAGATGACGCTGTAAACGCATGCGCTGTCAACACCACGCCGTGAGTACCATCTGTAAGACCATAAGTACTCGTAAAGGGCTACATTAGTGCCGCTCAGACGGGCGTCTAACGAGCGCTGCGCAAGAGTGGACCGTCCCATCGATCACGTTCAGCGCCCCTCCCCCTGAGACTATTGACAAATTTAATGCCGGTGAATGGGTGGCGTTATGCGGAAGGACCTTTTTTGTGTTTTTTTTACTTTTTCTTATCATGTCGGTAGCAAACAAAAAAAAAAAAATGACCCATAAATCGAGAGCGTGTACTTTTCGATTCTGTTTTGTTGTAAGTATTTTTATAAAACACAATAAAATTAAATACTGAATACTGAACACTGAATAGATATAATTTCTTAGATTTAGATGAGGCATGTGTCATGCGTGCGCCCTTAAGCACATAGTATGTTTCGTTTCATTCATATTTCGTCTATGAATAAATAAATTGTTGAGATAAATCGTTAAAATACGGAAATCTTATGACATATTTTATGTCCATCAGATAGATAGATAGATAGAGAACACTTTATTGTACATAAAAAAGGAAATTACACAAGTGTTTCTTAATCTAAGAGTACAGACGGCAGATCAGATATTCCTGATTCTATATTTAAAATCATCATCATCATCATCATCAACCCATCATGTCCCCACCGAGGGGCACGGGTCTCTTCCCTGAGAAAGGTATAGGCCATACTCCACCACGGGGGCCAAGTCCGGATTGGTGGAGGCTTGTAAGACTAGTGGCTGGTCTTACTGTCAGAAGTTTTCAAGCCGCCCTAAGGCCTCTGACTTGGCTTAACGACTGCCATCTATCGACGGCAAATATTTAAAATAATACCTTAAAACCCTTTATGTTTTATAATTAAGATGTATTAGTGTACTAGCTACTGGTTATCCTTAGTAAATAAATAAATAGAGTATTACACTCCAGGGCACATAGAAAAATGTACGAAGCCCCTGTAGAGTTTAACAATATGATTTGATGAATTACTTGCATTTAAGAACTAGTTCCTTTCTACGTAATGCCATTATCAAGGCCACAATATCACCGACATAGTCTGCATCAATTCAATATTCCAAGGTTATAATTTTACAGGTATATTAATTGATCTAAATGATCAATTAAATTGTAGTAGTTGTGTGAGACCAAAATAAAGGTATTTTTTCCAGCTAACCTTGGGTTATTTACATAGTTATGTGGTTATGTGGATAGATACTAATATATTGGAAGTATACCGGCGTAGTACTAGAGTAGTTCTGCATATTACCGACTGTGCATATTAATCCTTAAAATTATAGTTTTATCTAAATCACAGCAAATGTCTATCAATTCAGTAAATACATTAAAATATAATAATACTCGTAGGCTATTTAAAAAAAAGAGCCACTATTCTCCGGTTTACCTCACCAAACCTGTGAACTGGCAGATATTGTAAAGCGCAATGTTCAAAGTGATTTGATTGACAGAAAGCACCAAACAATTCGATCACGCTATACTATAAAACACAACTACATAATTCCCTCTTTCGCGTCTCATTTTGAGCCCTGTTTTAAACACTATAAGAACCACGAGGCAGATAGTTTTATTGGCGTTCGATGGTACAGTCGACAGCACGTCAATCTTCCCATTTTAGTTGCAAAGTCGCCCGTAACGCAACGGAGTAGAGTGCATGGGTGTATAGCATGATGTGCTGTCGACTGTACAATTTATTCCGCATCTCGCAACAATGAATATTTTAAATCGGCGCAAAGGTCGTAAACTTTTGGCTCTGTTTTGATGCCATTGTCTGATAAAAGTGTGGTGCTCGCGATCTTTTCGAGTTGCGACATTACTGTGTGGCTAAAAAAGGCGCGCCCTACCCCCTACTTTCCAAATCATACATAAACTTACGCCTGTATCCCAGAAAGGTAGGCAGAGACCCGAGACTGCCACCTGCCACGATCCTGACAAATCACTCTCGCTTCATCGACATTCATTAGTAGTTGCATGCACTCACTCCGGTTTCCAAGTCATAGTATCCAGATTGCGCTTCAATCGAATACAAAACGACGTAATTATAAAAACAATCATGTAAACTGTCTCCCAAAAACTGATACTCAATCATCATCAACCCATTATGTCCCCACCGAGGGGCACGCACGGGTCTCTTTTCTGAGGAAGGTATAGGCCATACTTCACCACGGGGGCCAAGTCCGGATTGGTGGAGGCTTGTAAGACTAGTAGCTGGTCTTACTGTCAGAAGTTTTCAAGCCATTCCAAGGCCACTGACTTGGCTTAACGACTGCCATCTATCGACAGCAGCCGGCCGGCACCAACTGTTTAACGTGCCTTGCGAATACATGCATTTGGCGGCGCATTTGGTATGGTATAGAACGCCTAGGAAAGACATTTTTTTTAAGTTTAAGTTTATGTTTTCAAGCCG
This sequence comes from Yponomeuta plumbellus, assembly GCA_947310845.1. NCBI lineage: Eukaryota > Metazoa > Arthropoda > Insecta > Lepidoptera > Yponomeutidae > Yponomeuta > Yponomeuta plumbellus. The sequence continues at coordinate 15,416,580 of OX371207.1, read as the reverse complement.
CCCTAATTCCGGATCCAGTCAAGTATCCTATAATGAACTAGAAGAATCGAAGCCCTGTACGATGACGAGCGCACCCGATAAACCTCAGATAGGCTTGTCCGCATCAACCATCCAGAAAATACCATCACGGCGGTTTGCGACATCATCAAATGCCAAAATAAGGTTAAAGGTACTCCTTTACCACCTTCTAAAAACACTCAGCACCACCCTTATCTCAATGGGATAGAGTCAAAAGTTGTTTGGTGGAAAGGAATGGTATTAGAGGCATGTCCACGAATAATTGTTGTAAGCTCATCGCGCTCGGCATTCCTGTGAATGATTTATTTATTGTAGGAATGATGTTGCTATGAGATTAAGCCTAAACGTGGCTTTTGTGTTAATTTGTGAATATTTATCATGGGGTTAAAAGTAAAATATTGATATTTAATGCATTTGGTCTAGAGTTAATGTTCAGTAGCAGCTATCAAAGGAAGAAATCGATTGGTGATAAACTGATCGGTAAAATCGGTTTGACTATACTTTCAATAGAGTAATAACTATTTGACAGTGTGAAAAAAAACAGTATTATTTTATAGATTATCACGATGAAATTTTATAAAATGTATCTGCAGCCATTGTAACAAAAAGGCCTGGATCTGCCGATTCTATGATGACGTCACAGCTCAGTAAAAATGGCGTCTGTCATTGATGCCCTAGATAACGTTTTGGCGGCTTATTTCAAGAGTAAATTATCGTTTGCGTTTTTTAGAAAAAATACACGAAAGAATTTAGAATTACCACTTCCCCACATACGTCGATATAAATACTACTGCAGTAAATGATGCATTTATTGATCATGAGCGGAAAGGCCGTAAAGGGACGCCCCAGCTGTAGGTTGCAGTCCCAGGGCCTCGATTCTCTTAGTGCATTACAGTTCAATTATAGTTACATAGTCGGGTCACACGGCATGTTTTTTAATTCCATTGGCGCCCAGAATTACAAATACGCGTGCGCGCATTGTTCTGAAGCGGCAAAGAAATTAAATCGACGTAGTCATGCAACTGCTAATGTACTACAATGCATTAGCAGAATCTGGGGCCTGGTCTCTGCCTACTCCTTTGGGATAATGGCGTGAGCTTATGTATGTATTGACCGCCACTGCCACCGCCTCCGTCTCCGCGTTCGCGTCTGTCATCCTTTACACTTTTACTCAATAGCAGATAAAGTCTGTTCGCTATCATAGTGTCACTTTGATATTTACCGTATCGGCACGTGGCGGCTTTTAAAAAAAGAAATTAAAGGAAGCATACGCTGCGCAAACACGCCAGTGAATTTGACTCGCAGCTCGTCTCATTCTACTATTATGTAGATCACGCAATTAAATAAGTAAATCAATCAGTATTTTAGAATGGATTTATAACGAGACGATCCTGCATCACTTAGGTAGGTACTTATTCTAAATACCGGTGGAGATGAATATTCTGAGGACATTTCGAGTGATGAAGGTATATTGCGTACCATGTTTTTTTTCTATTTAAAGTATTTTTGTCGTCTATGTTGTATAGTGAAAGAGATGTTTTTTTTTTACTAAAACCAAGATTGCCTTCGTGTGTACCAACACTATCTAAGCAAACAGACTTTACCAATTAATTCATGGTATTGTTTACGTCAGCTGTGTTTCGGCCATACGCATATCCAGAGAGCTGAATGGATCCCGCTACGAAGTCCAACAAACTCCACAAAATATAAAATAAAAGAAGCAAAAGCGTGAATGGAGCGATCGGCAGTGGGTCAGTGAGCTGTTCGCCCCCACGATTCCTCGGGAAAGGGCAAACGCCTCTACAGATTTGTATAGAGTTGATTAATACCACCTCTTACAGCTAAAATTATCATCATCATCATCATCATCAACCCATCATGTCCCCACTGAGGGGCACGGGTCTCTTCCCTGAGGAAGGTATAGGCCATACTCCACCACGGGGGCCAAGTCCGGATTGGTGGAGGCTTGTAAGACTAGTGGCTGTTCTTACTGTCAGAAGTTTTCAAGCCGCCCTAAGGCCTCTGACTTGGCTTAACGACTGCCATCTTTCGACGGCAGCCGGCACCAACTGCTTAACGTGCCTTGCGAAGCACGGAACCGCTCGGAAAAATGCCACTAGCGTTAGTCATAGAACGCGCCGTATGTTGCTTAACCTTAGTGATCGTTTAAGATCACCCAGGCAGCCCAGGCTACGAGCGATTCTAGGTGGCAGTCCCTGGTGAAAAATAAAACAGTAATCGGTCAAAAGTCACTTCCGAATATTCAATATTTTTAGTTGGTATCACTGCCACATGTATATTGCTAATTATGAGGTATATTGATAAATGCTATCGCCATTCTATTTTGTATCATGACCAATGTCAATATCCTGTTTATTGCCTCCGTGGTGGGGCTTAGTGTATTGTGAATTTGTATTCACTACTACTGAGAAGCACGAATATTGAACTTGTGAAGTATCCTGAGTTTTACTGATTGTTCAGAGTATTAATCCGATTGCAAAAATTCTTTCACTGATACAGGCTAATTAGATGCGTAGAAAGTCGCAGGCTACTGCTAGTAAATCATAAAGAACTATGTACCTATGTGGATAGTTAGAATCTTATACATTTCGAATTCAAATATGGATATCCAGAGTGTAAAAAATGTGTACCATTGTAACTAGTGCGATAGGAGTAATATTTACACTATGTGCCTATGTATCTCTGTAAATATGATTACTGGTGTTCAACCAACAGTAGGGTCGTTTATCATTTGGCATCAATAGAATAAAGAGTGGTGACTGAGGACCGGACGACGTAGCGTGGGTTGGCCACCCCGCCAGATGGTCTGACGACCTGGTTACGGTGGCAGAAAGCGCCTGAATGCGGGCGGCACATGACCAGAAAACTTGGAAAACCATGAAGAAGGCCTATGTCCTGCATTTGGCGTCAAATGGCTGATGATGAGACTAAACAGAAGAGTGACAGTTGAGGAAGAGGCGAGAATTAAGTAAAGTGTCAAATTACGATGCTGCCAGGTCCTGTACAAAACTCAAGGTAGACAGAAAAAAAAACTGCACGTAGTAAATTTACTTCGAAAACAAAACCTCAATATAACCCTACAGCTCTTGAAATTGCCAATGAATTGAGACCTACTATAGGCTGATAAATTAATAGTCGGACTTTGGTAACTTAAATGATATTATTGCAATAATCCTTTCGGCCGCTACCGCAACTGAGTTTCGTAACCAGGTGCGAAAGAAGAATGAAAACTCCTTGTTCGCAACCAGTTGCGAAAGAATACCTTTTATTCTTCTTTCGCAACTTGGTTTCGAAAAAGGACTTTGCAAATATGTGGTTGAGAAAAAAGAAAAGCGTAGTCCTAATTCGCAACCAATATCAGTAATATTACATGTTAAATGGCTCTACTTATTAGTTACAAGTGGATTTACTAAGATTTTTTTAAGTTTAAGTGTGGAACACCAATACTACGAGTAGCTTAGCACAATCAAGAAAAACAATCAAATAATAATGAGACTTTATTTTTATATTATCAATCTTAGACGCAGGCCGGCAGGCCTTAGTGGATTAATAATAAGCGTCGGTCATGGTATCGAACTACCATATTACATATGGGCAAATTATTTCGATACAATGACCGACACTTATTATTCCGCTCTTCAACTCTTCTATTGCCGAGGTTATTTCTTTATCAATTTCCTCGTACTCTTTGTTTTTCTTCTTGCTAACTTTTCTGAGGTCAAAGGACGTAGACTCAGTCTCCAAAACGTGAAGCAAATGAGCCAGAGTGGGATTTTTGCGGCCAACGTATTTATTAATTTTTGCATGCCAACCTTCTATATTATTATTAGTTCTAATAGCTTCATCATGACAGCAACATTCTTTCTCTATTTTATCTTTTGAAACCCATTGCTTCTTAAAGTAGGCATTAAATTTATTTATTTCTATACATACTGGACTCCTTGCCATAACATATCGATATCCTGTATTTATGAAATTTTGCGGTAAGCGAGCTAGTCCTATACATCTAGCGACGTGCCTCTTCTTAGGTCTTGTATTGATATTGAGAGCCTTAGCCTTCCTCCAGAGGCATCGGTTAAAATGATAGTAACATCCACGAAAAACAATTGTTGGGAATACTCTTCTGATGGCATGAATAGCAGCAAGTTCAAAATCCATCGTAATTTTTTTCGGTACCCATGTGGATAATGTGGTCTTTATCAAGTTGAACAGTATTTCGTAACTTTTCATTTTCTTATCGCACATCAGACAAAATAATAGTGGCGTTACACACTTGTTTTGTTCATTATACCCATGTATAGTATATAATTGTTTAAATCCTTTTGGACAACTTTTAAACGTGCCGTCGGCAAAAAAATGATGATACTTTCTAATTTGCTCTCTATTTTCTTTGCTACAAAACACAATTATTCTTTGGGAATCATCGTCATAATCCGCCAATAAAAACTCAGTATACTTTGCAGGTACAACAACGTCGCTTGGGTTTACAAACCGTACTTTAGGAGCACCTAATATTTTGTTACGTTCGTTATAGAGTCCAGTTTTCACACTACTGTATTTTGGTACTTCTTCTAGAAGTTGGATACCGCTATCGTTTATTTGCTTGACCACTTTGTCGTATTGCTGTTGTATTGATTGAAAATTACAGCTGCTTATCTGTTTCAGTTGATCGAATTCTTTTAGTACTATGTTTTTGGTATGGCTGGCCGTACAGTTTGCATCATGTTCTTTAATTTTTTTAATCTCATTTCGCTGATTCAATGTTAAGTTCCCTTTGCAAATCGTTTCATTACAACACTTCCAAAATGAGTCCCCGTTTACATAAATTTTCTTACGGTGGAACCGGTGCCCGTCGTATAGCAGTTTTGTTCCTCCTCGTTTAGTTGATATAAAATCTAATTTGCTTGAGGTCGGAAAAATATTAGATGAAGACATTATTACATTTAAATGATGCACAGCACAACAGTGATGCACAACATAAATTATAAGTCATTATGGCAGAATTGTCAAGATTAGATAACAACCATTCATTTCAACTAGTACTAAGTACCTACGGACTCGAAAAAGTATGAGGTTGCGAATAAAGAACAGAAAATCCTGCACCGCTACTGGTTGCGAAAAACAAATGCATTATGCCTATAGTTGCGAACGAAGAATAAAAGGTATTCTTTCGCAACTGGTTGCGAACAAGGAGTTTTCATTCTTCTTTCGCACCTGGTTACGAAACTCAGTTGCGGTAGCGGCCGAAAGGGCAATAATTACCTGTTACCTGCAGAAGTTTTTGGTTTGCCTATCGGCTCTGTTTTCAATTGTTCTCTTCAAGGTCACAACTCAACTAATTATACATTGTTTTGTACAAAATACTACATACAACGATATTTTTCAACCACTGCTGATAGCTAAATAAATTTTCCCTTGTCAGAAAATACCAAACGAAGACCTTAACTAGATTATAATTGGCAATAAACATCGCGACCGACACACAAGAAATAAACCTAATTACAGCAAAAGGCACGAGCGGAACCAACACAGTGACAATCCAACAGATTTACACTTATTAAGACGCCAGACTACGTCGCCTGTCACCTATAACCTAATCTATAACCTCTAGATTCCCCGTCAACAACTTCTAACCCGTTGCAATAAAGGAGGTTATCCTTTACACGTAGCTATCTACGTGTAAATGTGTCCTATGTCCTATGCCACGTGTCCTATGACTGGACAAACGTCCACGCGCTGCCCGTTCATTGAGGTCTTCCCATGACATTATCAACTAGCTCAAAACGTGACAACCTTAAATACCAAAACGGTACACGGTGATCTCTACCCTACGCTGCCCGAACAGAGCCTGTTTTAGCGTGGAGGGGCGAAAGGTTAGGGTTGTTAGTCGTAACATAGCGCATCCTCGCCTGCGATGCCCCTAAAGATGGACCCAGCGTTTTATTTCCACCCGAGAAAGACACGACTGCGCATGTAGGGAAATATTGCCGGGTCGGAGGGCCTATTCGGTTGGTTTTTAAGTCTTGAGCCTATGGCTAATCTGGACTGAAGCACGTACCACCACGGGCGACCAAAATTTTAATGATATAGTTCTGTTAAACATTCGAAAAGAATGGGAGCTGTCACATTGGAGGAATACTGTATCGGCACACAGCCGGCCGTTGTATGAAAGGTATTGTTAAGTTACCAAGTCACCGTCCCATAGTGGCTTGCGCCAAGTCACTGGATATGTAATTAGGTAGATAGAAACTCTTCGGAATAAGAAATATTTGTATAGTTTCAATTTTTATAAATGGAGTATGATAATATAAATAATTATCCAGGGATAGACGAATACATTTAACGGTGTTGTCAATAGAGTACCTTCATCATCATCAACCCATTATGTCCCCACCGAGGGGCACGGGTCTCTTCCCTCAGGAGGCCATACTCCACCACGGGGGCCAAGTTCGGATTGGTGGAGGCTTTTAAGACTAGTGGCTGGTCTTACTGTCAGGAGTTTTCAAGACTTGGCTTAACGACTGCCATCTATCGACGGCAGCCGGCACCAACTCATTAACGTGCCTTGCGAAGCACGGAATCGCTTGGAAAAATACCACTAGCGTTAGTCATAGAACGGTCACCCATCCATGCACTGAACGTGCCCTATGTTGCTTTACCTTCGTGATCGTTTAAGATCACTCAGGCGGCCGGGCCTACAAGCGACCTAAGCACAGTAAATTTCTCATAGATAGGCTCTGCTAATGTCGTGACGCAGAAAGTGTTTGCACTATGTAGAGCGTGCCCCTTTTTATTCAAAACTGCTTCCTACTTCTACAAAAGTAGCCAATTTATGTTTTCCACATTTTCCTTTAACACCGCATGTGGTCAAAGGGTAAAGAACCACAGCCTCAGGCACTCAACTCCTATCCTTCATAGACTTGCTCAATATTTCTTGAATTTTTTGTCTTGGATGTTTACATGTTTGTGACGTCGCTGTTTCTGGTTCCCACGACACAAGGTATCCTAATGTGGGGCCAGAAGCAATGTATGTGTCTGTATGTAAATGATATGTTATGTTCTTTTCTTTTCAGTTTATTGTCCCGCTTCTGTAAGTAAATGTTTATGTTCTCCTCCAACATGGTGTCATCTGGTCACAGTGCTAATAAGACTGATAAGGTCAGGATGCACTCCAGAGGTCAATATATTATAATACAAAACGTCTTTACAGTTCAACAGTAATACAAAGTTACAACATACAAACAACACAGCTTTTTTCTCCACCACATTTTTCCCCAGGGCAGCGCCTAACATTATAAGTACATTGACAGTCAACAAACAGAATGTAAATTCTTTACGTTGAAATAAATTTCTGATTGCCAAGTTGCTTCTTCGTTGCCTTCACTGCTTAGTATTAGTAATCGATACTCTGTTTCATCAGTGCGATAAAATAATTTTTAAAATTTCTGGTCTCCCAGATTGTGAACTAAGCTGACTTTTTTATATTTAATTTTAGAAACAGAAAAAATGTAACGCTTTTGTTACTTCCTCAAGCTCGGTTTCTAGAAGAGCGATCAAATGTAATCTCACGTCAGGCTAATTTCAGCCAATCACGTGCCGGTACTTTGAATTAATCTTAGATTAATCTCTTGTTACATTTGAACACTCTTTCAGAAACTGAGGCTTAGTCTCGTGTAGACAAAATAACAATAGAAAACTATAGGTATTTTCAAGGCCGGGAGGTCGGGGCCGTATTTTAGATTATAAAAAAATATTGGAGACCAATTTTTTCTTTTTTCAATTAAGCAAAAAATAACAAAGATATAGCCCATTAAAGTTACGTGTGACGGCACTCCGTGCTAAAAAATGCAGCACGGCCTGACGTCACACATAACTTATTTTTGGTCTAATTTACAAATAAAAAAGATACGTGTCCCTTATTTTTGAATAATCTAAAAGACGGACTAATTACATTTTTAGGGCAATTAGCCCATTGGCCCTAGAAAACCCCGTCTCCTTTCTGATTTCTGACTACGATACCTACGAAACCAACAGCCGTGCCCTAGGTCCTAGAGCACTCCAGAATAGGCCCGCTGGGCCGGAGTGGCCCGTATTTCACCACAGGTCGGGGGTCACTCCGCGGCGGACATTATTAAACTGTTAGGGGGCGAGTCGGGCGAGTCGTGAGACGTGAGTTATGCAAACTTTGACGGATCACCTCACGTGCCGTTCACATGAGAACGCGCGTGGGGCCGCACGATTCGGCGGGAAACTGTGGAAAAGTTGCGGTGTGCGGTGAGTACTGCTGGCGTGCCAACTGAAGGAGAGCCATTGGGTAGCACTAGTGCCACCACCGAGGAAAAATTCGTATCTTTTTGTACAGGGCCCCAAATTTGCAAAACGTGTCTGTTCAAAGATTTCTCAAACATAAAAGTATAGAGCCAATTTGTGCGTGGTTATTATGTATAAATAAATGTATTTATTAATGTATATGCATGTATTTGCAAGGCACGTTAAGCAGTTGGTGCCGTCGAAAGATGGCAGTCGTTAAGCCAAGTCAGAGGCCTTAGAGCGGCTTGAAAACTTCTGACAGTAAAACCAGCTATAAGTCTTACAAGCTTCTACCAATCCGGACTTGGCCCCCATGGCGGAGTGGCCTATACCTTCCACAGGGAAGAGACCCATGCCTTTCGGTGGGGACAAAATGGATTGATGATGATGATGAATGATGTGTTGAGAGACTTTTGAACGTTTGTCCCTAGTAACAGGAGATACAAATAGCTACCCAAAGACATGGTGAGCTGAGGCACAAGTTCAAGTCCTGTCATTATTCGAGTCTCAAATGTAATTCTCAAAGTAAAAATATTATTTCTATCTATCTTGCTCCACCTCAATGATTAATTTCTTTCCTTGAAAAGTTTGTTTTCTAAATACAGTCTTAAGGGAATTCAAAGAAGTTCGTAGCTTCCGCTATTTCACACAATCAAATAGCCCTCTTTTTTCTATGTATCAGATCGCTCATTATGATAAAAAATACTAATCAATTAGACTCATTTCCTCATCAGAACGACCGTTAATCTCAATGCATCCATAACCACTTCACACAATAAAACTTCCTGAATCCATCCCAGAAGAGAGAAAGAGTGGCAAAAAACCCTCGACTATCTACATAGACCGAGCACCCGGCTGCTCGCAATTAATACGCTTTTTGCAGATGAATGAATGGTATGCCCTTTTGATCCAATATTTCTATCCCGTTGAAGATTACGGTCTGTCCAATTTGACGGGCAGGCGGAAATGTTATTATTAGGGGAAGATCGTTACCCTTCGTACGCGGGGCACATTCATACAGTCAAAATAAAATTTGAACGAAACAACGTACGGTCTTGCTTTTGTATGTGTGCGTGAGTCTAGGTACCAACTTTACGTCAACGTAGTATCGCGCACTGGCACCGATGAGAGTGAAGTGACAGGCAGAAAGCTGTTTTCTCGCTCGGTAAGTAATTTTTTGATCGATGTTTTTGTCTATTGTTACCGTAGATAAAATAAGTTTTCGTGTAGAGTATTCTATCAGTAACTAGCAAAATATACTTAAGATACGTTTTCAATACTTAATTTATGACGTTTTCCTATAGATATTGAAAGAGGTTATATTTTGTTAATATTTAGTTAGTGGGGTACTTTCGGACGGAACCAAATGGGGCACGTTTGAACGCGTACGAATGTGCCCCCAACTGGTAGATAGATACAATTTACAGTGTTAGTGTGTAATTGCTAATTTTTGCATTAACTTTGTCCTGTGTTTTTCCATCGTCGATACACGTGTATATATTTTAATACCTATTTCTTATTATTTTTTTACAGAAACATGGTGCGGACTTATAAACCAAAAAATAAAAGTCGATTTCCCTAATGTTGAAGATATTCATACTGTTTATCTGATGTTGAAATGATACTTCCTGAACCAAAGCCTCCAAAAGTTTGTACTTCTAGAACATCAAAACTTTTCACTTTTTCAGTAATTTTTCTAATTTTACTGTTTAAAGTTTTTATTATCTTGTTAATTAACAACTTTTAGTAGTGCTAATTCGTAAAATGATTAAAAAATGTGATTATAAATTAAAATTACTAATTTACGTAGACAATGAAGAAATTTCATGGCTTATTATTACAGAAAAGTAATTTCATTTTCGTTCATTCTATGAAAAGTCATTTAAATTTTGTTTTACATAAGAATATGTGTATGTAATTTTTGTTATATATAAGAAAAGTATTTTATTTTTGTTTAATTGAAGTTAATTCTTTATTTTTGTGTTTAATAAAAGAATTTTGATTTAAATGTGTCGTTTTAATCGCACGTACTGAACTACTCCACAGCGTATGAAGGTACCCCCAACACTGTACATAGGTGCCCCGTTGTTGGGGCAGATTCGGACGTATTCCAGTTTTAGTTTAAATCATAATTATGGTTGAAACATCTGATGAAATTATCTGTCATTTTTTTATATGAACCGCGGATAGTTAGACAATAAATTTAAGCTTTCAGGTGATTGATTCATGAAAAAATAAAAAATAAAAAAAACTAAATGTGAAAAACGTACGAAGGGGCCCCACCTTCCCCTACATGGCGAGAGCTTAAGGTTAGACAAAATGTAACTATTGAAACCTTTGTAATTTCCTTTTTTGTATACAATAAAGTATCCTGTATCTATCTATCTATCTAATTACAGTAAACTAGGGATTTGTGGACATTAAATATAAAGATAAATTCCTCAATTTATGAGATCTCGTAATACAAGAACACTTTCCAGGAGTTATTTTTTATCTGTCTGAACTTTGATGTATTTTCGCTGATTAATATAAAAAGTCAGGTGAGTATCTTAAATATTCCTTAGAAATATTCCAAAATGTAACAGAACAGATTTTAATCTGTTATTTCACTAGAGTTAAAATTTCATAACGTTGTAATTTATTAGTGACTCATGCTATTAGGGCACCTACTGCCACTCCGTATGATAATACTTGTCAGTAGATATAAAAAAAATATTTCTTTAATTTTTTAAATTTTCAAATTTACAAAATACCCGAGTTTTTTTAATTTATTTCTTTCTATTGCCCAAAACTGAATTATTTTATTATTGTGTTGCAGATCAGTCAAACAAATTTTGGTCCTTTATTTATTTGACAGATGGGACACAAAAGAGGCTACGTAAAAAATTACATTGGGATCAACAACATAGACCAACCGGCAACTCGCGCGAATAAGGAAGCCTAGGCCCGGAGTAACTGTGAACGCGCAAAATGTGGGAATTTGCGCGCGGGACAATGCGCGGGCGCGTTTTTTCGGTTGACGGAGTGCGCGCGTTCGAACACACGAGTAATTATGTGCGCAAGTTTGTGTTATGAACTGATACGTCAAGGTCCGGTACTGTCAGAAGGTTAAACGAGGATTAACCTAACTATGGTTACACTTTAAAATGAATGAAAACATAAACTTACACCTGTATCCCGGAGGGGTAGAGAGAGAACAGGCTCTGCGATTGTAAATGATCCTGACAGATCTCTGTAGATAAATGCATGAGTTTTGATTAGTTTTAATATTACTTTATGCCCTGTACTAATATTTATTAATGGTAAGCAAAAAATATATTCAATTCTGACTAAAAGGAAATTTTCTGACGTTCCTGAGCCTAGGTTTTCCGCTCTAAAACCTGGTAATAAAAATTGCGAGCAAATAAATGTTAATATAAATGAAATATCAAACCTCACATCTAAAATCAGGCGAAACCAAATATTTATATTATTTATTATATATTTATATATTATATAAAAAAATATTATTGAAACTACAGCAAACACATATCCTCTACAATACAACTACTTGTCTAAGTCCTAAACTAGAATACTCTGTGTGGAAACCGTGCAATCAAATCACAAAATATTGAAATAATCTCTAAAATGAACCAAAGTATTCTAATAATTTTGTTAATAATCATAAAATCAGCAAGTGAGTAGCAAACTTAAACGCCAGTTAACGTGGCTAACTAGCCGTGATGAGTCTTTCTCAGGTCACAAGTTTTTCACGAGGAAAAGGCCACACAATGCACATCGGGCACGCATGCAGAAGAAACAAACCTGGAGCACTCAGCAACAGGCTATAGAAGCTTCGCTTCTGTCTGTTTGACTCAAAATCTTCTAGTCTTTTTCTTCTTTTATTTATATTCATCTTTTGCGTGCAATTTTTGACAATAAACCTTTTTATTCTTATTCTAACAAGTTTAATTGTTTTTTTTTTCATTTAATTACTCATTTTTGGGGTTCCGTATCTCAAAAGAAAAAACGGATCCATTTTAGGATATTTTTGTTGACCGTACGTCCGTGCGTCTATTCGTCAATACTCCTTGTCTCGGGTGCGCGTGGAGGTATCGAATTTAAATCTGAACAATGTCCCAGGCGAGCAGCTAGTGTTCGTAAAGGTGGCACTGGACGCTACATCAATTATTATTATTTAAATACAGATGCAAAGGCTAAATTTTAATCATTTTAAATTTCATCATTTGACATGATATCACCGCACTACTGTGATGAAAACCTAAATGTAGATTAGAAAACAAACATTTATAAATTCGTGGACATAGCCGTGAGTAAAACAGTGAGCAAAACGTGGGCCCAGTGCTAGTGATTGGTGCCTCTGCCTACCCCCTCGGGAATAACGGGCGTGAGTTTATTCATTTTAAAACAGTGGTGTTTTTATTTAACCAAATTTTTATTAGATTTTCTATCTAGATATTCCCTCAGAGCCACATTTAGTCGACTACGTACAGCTCTGAGGGAATTTATTTCCTAATATCTATCTGGACTACATGTATGTTTTTCGAAAGATGAGACTTAATCAACAGACCGTCAGAGAAGACACCCTAGACATTCCTCTGAAAAGCTGGTCTTCTTAAATTTTTAATGTCAGCGCTTTCTACCAGGCCATCCTTCTACGATTTTCCCTTCAGAGCCAGTGGGAAATGAACCCACTCATTACCATGGAGTGGACAGTTATTGTTCGCCGATCACACCATTATGGCGCGGCTTCCTCATTCCAGACGGTGGGACGGCCCGCAGTGAAGATCGGGGCAATTAGATGCGATGGGAATGCACCGTGGACGAAAGGTGATGCGCTTCCGATATTTTTTCCCGCGATCGGATCCGTTAGACGGAAATTAATTAATCAGCCCGTGTGGCGTGTCCACTGCTGAACGTAAACACCCACGGGCCCGTCCATCTTTTCATCCTCGACCATACCGCTGGGCATAGCTCAACCCAAGGGCGTTCACGTCTTTCTGTAATCGGCCAAATTGCTAGACATAAGCCAAAGCAGCCATAAGCAGTCCTCAGCTCTGCAGCTATCTTCATCCAGTTCGACGGAAATATCACTAAATGTAAGATCAACCTCTTCTAAAGGCTTACACACTCTAGCAGTTACTTGGACTGCAGCCCAGAAATCTATCTAATGCGTCCGTAAATAGAGTCTCTTCACTTTCACGCCAAAACATTCGGTCCAGTGCTAGTCTCGTCCAATGTTTCCCAGCTGCTTTCACAATGTCGTCGGCCCAGCGGGCTGGTGGTCTGCCCACCGACCGTTGACCCGTTCTTAGCCACCACTCAGTGGCTACCTTAGTTCACCGGACGTCTCCCCGCCTAACCAAATGTTACTTGACTAGGTACCTATTACTTGACTCATGTAATAGGTACTTGGCGTGAGCCAAATTAAGTAATTCCCGCAATCTTATAATGTACGACAATATATTGAAATAGAAAACTATGTTTTATTTAATTCGTCCGCACCTAGACGACTTGCAGGTCTGCCCAGAAGTCGGTTCAATTCCGAAATGATTCTTAAGAAAAACATGCAGGGGTGCCGAAGACAAGTCTGTTCGGTGGGATTCGAACTCACGACCCCTGTTTTGGTAGTCAAGTCGCACCCTTCCTGTAAGAAACCGGTAAGTGATTTCGGCCAACTTTTCAGGAGCTTAAAAAAACTGTCCAAGATTGTTAAAAAAAATCCTAAAAATACCTTATTAGGAACAAAAGATGGCATTTAGCAGCGGCGAAATGATAGTGTTTCCGATTTTCCGTTGAGTTATATGTACTGTGAGATAAAGTTGAATTATACGGTTACCTAAATATTCCACAAAACTGTAACAAAAGATGCAGGTGTAAAAACGGATCATTGCTTTGTTATGATCTTTTTTTCATCACAATGGTTGTGTTAAGTGTAGTTATTCCATTTTTAACGCTACCATTTTAGGCTAGTCAAAAAGTGTAAGTATCAGTTACGTAGTTCTTGCACGAGAAATTCATGTAAGTAATCAGAAATACGTACTTTATGCATGCTAAAGTATCTTCGTATTGCTGGAGTTACTGAATAAACTTGTTTTTTTATTGTAAAAATTTTCAAATAATGAAGCGTATCGTCATAAACTTGTATTTTACTGTTCACAGCTTGTCATGTACAAAAGTTGTATGTCAGTACTTTATATATTTATAATAATTAAAGTTTTTAATATTAATTGATTTTAATATTAACATTTATTTAATAATAATAATATTATAGCGTTTTTAATATTAATTAATTTAGATTATGTTTATATATGTGCAAAAAACAAAACAAGCTGTATAAGCCAAAGTAAGTAAAATGAAGTGCCCAAAAGTAAAAAAACGGAAATTTTCTATCAATAACTTAAACACAGAAAATTTTACCTTTTTTAACGTTAAAGCATTGTGATTCCAGTCTGTTAACAAACTTTAAAGAAGTAATAGTGTTCATACACTTTAATCACTACCTAATGCCCCCTTTATCTTATCTTGAGTAGTCGTGCGGGGGTTGACAAATTAGTCGGCGACACTAGTGGGATCTGTTGTGTCTGCCCTATGACCTTGCACCTAAGCCTAGTCGAAGATGTACTCTCCAAGGTCGGTTACACTCTTTAGGGACTGGTGCCTCAAGTCTTCTGGTTTGGGGTACGCCATTCCCAGAAGATTCATTCTTTTTCGGGCAAGGACATGGCAGTCACACAGTAGATACGTGTACCATTGACTCCACTTCGAAACCGCATGCCCTGTAAGTGTCATCTGGACACAACCCCATTCTGCGGAGTTGTTTTCCTGTTAAGAATGTCCCGTCGTCCTCGCCGCAGTATAGATAAACTCTGAACCTGCGATTTCTTCATCAATGAAGTTTTTAGAATGTTGCAGTTCTTCAATGGCTGCCCATTCGCGTTTGTACCGTACATTGGCATCAGCTTTGAAAGCACAATATTAATGGTGCTTAATGAGAACCCCACGCATGGTTCAGTGCCGCGCAGATCCCTCTCTCACCAGCTAGTCGGCTGTCTCATTTCCCATGTGTCCCTCGTGGTTATGAACTCAGACTAGTTGCACCCTGTTGTCGCAGCCCAGTTTATTTAATGTCTTAACGCAGTTAAGCACGAGCTTTGAATCTACCACGTGGGATTTTAAGGCCATGAGCGCTGCTTGGCTGTCGAGAAAAGTTTTGTTTTTGACTGTATTCTCTTGAGCACAGGCAATGATCGCATAGGTTTCTGCTTGAAAAACTATTGCATATTGCCCCAGACTGAAACTTCTTTTGAAGTCCTGTGCAAAGATGACAGCAACGACACCGACAGCAGTTGACTGCTAGTCTGTGTAAGGCCTTTGCCGCTTCTGTTTGAATTAGTGGTTTAAGATCTAACAGAACCTCCAACACGCGCGTTAGCGTCGTCGTATATGCGCCTGTTGTCGCCATATACGCCAGTCTCTAACCTAATTCTCGTCTAGTCTCTAGTCTAGTCTAGTCTCGCTTCGCAAGTCTATAACCTAATTCTCGGCCACCAAACAATTCTGCCGTATGTAAGTATAGGCCGAAAAATGATGGTATAAGCATTTAAACAACATTTACATACAGGCACATACATTGCTTCTGGCCCCACACTAGGATACCCTGTGTCGTGGGAACGAGAAACAGCGACGTCACAATCATGTAAACATCCAAGACCTGGAGTTTTTTTTCTCCCCAGCCGGGGATCGAACCCGGGACCTCTCGCATGGTAAGCAGATGCGCTAACCGTTACGCCACAGAGGTCGTATAGATCCAGTGCACAACCTGTGGTCGCAGACCCCAGGTCTTTCCATAAGCAGATCTATCTATACTTATTGAAAACACGAACTGCTTTTTCAATGCTCTTTTCCGCATGGGTATTCCACAGCATCTCTTTATCCAGTATTACACCTCAATATTACACTTTTGGACCAATCCAGTTCCCGCCCGCACAGTCTTCCGTATAAAGGGCACGATCGTCGTCTTTGTCGGGTCTTAGGGTAATTGATTATCTATGCACGATTGCATGATTTCCGAGACTGTGATGGAAATTTGCGACTGATCAGTCTTACTAAATCGTCCGCATATCCTTTAGTATAGAATCCGCCTTTTTGATGACCTCAAAGCTAGACCTTTCGAATGCTTCATCTATGTCGAGATAAGCGCCAGCACATGTTTCTTCCACTGCGTTCCGCCTTTGAGACTACGTAATATAGAGCTGTCTCCGTAGATTTGCCTTGTTGATAGGTAGGTACACTGTAGTTCATGAAATGGCCGTTTTTTGAGCGGGCCTTCTCTGACATATTGGTATATTAATTTTTATAGACTTTTAAGCAGAAAAGATGAGAGACTGATCGGCCTGTAACATTTGTCTAACTCAGAAGTCCACCAAGGCTCCCTTTGCCCATGCTCTACTTCTCGGGGCAGTTGTTTGTCCATGCCGAGCGAACAGCGTGGACTATTCTGTCAGCTTCAAATTTTGTGTCGAGTATAGAATTGAGCGTTCCTTAAGCAATACCTAGTTCAATCCCTAGGTTATTTTGATAAAATTCTCAGTTCGTGTAACGCGGGTTTCTCCTTGTCACGCATTGAATAGAATGTTCAGTGCAGTATCTGAAGCAGATGTGCTGATGGTCTGATCCACAGATTTCATCAGATCCAGTGACGTTTTTACTAGCCCGTTTAAAAGCCGTTTAAAAGTCTATTACTTCTGCTCTCCTTGACTTGATAAAGGTTGGTTTATTACTTATGTTGAGAATTTGTAAAGGTCCATTGACTATGAAGTCAATTAGCTTCTCACCTCTCCTGTTCACACCAGTGTCCTGCACCCAGGCAGTGTGGTGCCCATTACTACAATGCTTAGTTAAATTTCTTACCTCAGCTGAAGGGGGGTCCTCTTATTCAAAGGGGAGGTGTGCAGATGCCATAACGACTAGCTTTTTATCTGCTCCATGCCCTCCTGATATGACCTACACTGCCGTAAGATCCATGCATGCATTTGAGTCTGAGGCGCCACGATTTAAGCACTCTCCCGCGGCGGTACCCCATCCACCCTTGACTCCTTCCGAGACCCCTTCCGCCAGCTCTAATACAGGAGCGCTGCACGCTTTCACGTTGGGAGTGGATGCAGTCATCTTGATGACCTCTCTGAGCCTCTCTAGTGGCTTACCATTAGAGGCCCCTCCCACAGCCTCCAAGAGTTTAATAACTCTTAACATAACTCTTATTGAGGCCCGCACGAAGCTGTATCTCTGCAATTTGATGTACCTATTTGGCAGAGTCCTGGTCGAGCAGGACAATACGCTGCATGGTCCCCTGCGTTTTATCCTCCTGCGAGTTCACCACATTCCACTCGCGGATCTTCAGCTCCGGGTTGCATTAGAGCTGGAATACCCTGGAAATGTCCAAAGTGTAGTTGTTCCTGGTCTTCCAGGCCAACTTCACCGGTTTGGGCAGATCCTTGTCGTCAACCACCCGTAGCTTTACGTCCCCAACTGTTTTTTCGTTAAGGCCACACCTCCACTGTCTATCGCTGTCCCCTTCGCATAGGACATTCAGTGCCCCCGGGATGAGGCTACTGCCTCAATGTTAGGGAGCGGGTTCGGCGATGCTTCAATTAAATCAATGACTGCTGCCTTTATTAATTGAGCCGCATCCGGTGTGATCCTCGATGGATCACCATCAGTAATTATGGCCATCTTGCGCCCGCTTAGTGCCTCCTTATAAGAAGCCAAAAACTAGATTTTCTGCTTCTTAGAGACACTCGCGGGATCAGTGGCCTCATTACTGACTTCTCGTGCCCTCTTTGAGGACCCTTCCTCAGCGTTTTGTCGCTCGAGCACACGCTTTTTCTGAGCCGTTTCTTTTTGGAGGTGGTCGCCACCACGACGGTTTGCTCCACAACCAGTGAAGCATCAGTGCCAGTCATAGAAAATCGAGCACTGAGAGCGACGCCTGGTCTATTGACGTCCCCGCCACCAGGCAGTTCTGCTGTTTAATCGCCTTCCCGTGCCCATCCCCCAAAGCGTTACCATGGCCGCCCACTCGCAAGTGCAGTTCCAGACTTTGGTATTAAAATCTAACGCGTCTATAGGTAAGTTTAGAGGGTTACCGATCTACGATTGTCGTTATAATATAATTTAACTACAGTTACACCAAAAACTTTCACTTAATATCTATGTAAAAACAAGTGTTCATTATTACGATTTGAATAAAACTGTTTTCTTCGTAGAGTAAAGAAGTAAGTGTAGCTACGTCTCCGGTATTTATGACAACTGCTCAGAGAAACAACGTAACGATAGTAACGCAAAACAGTCCCGCGATAAGTTTCGTGCAAGAAGTAAGTAAGTGGACTTGTAAAACACGCCTTCGCAATAGTATCCAAGAACAAATGCTTATGTTTATTTACTTCTATAAAGTTATTTTACTTCTTCTTGTTAGTAATTATGTTTGTGTGTTTATGGCTTTCTACTCAGGTAAATTTGTGAAATAAATCAACGTACTTATGCTTACATCTTTATAACGATGGAAAACTATATTTTATTTTTTCGCAAAATAACACGTTTTTTGTGACAGTTACCTTATTTTTGGCGCTAGCTTCATGAAAATTTTTGAGAAGGTGTATTAGACTACGCTCGATTTTTTGCAATAATAAAAAAAAAATGGCGCAAGTTGAGTTACGCGACTTTTACACGGGGGGTGCGAAGTGTGCTATCGCTAGACCAGTCCAAGTCAGTCTATAATCCAGAAAAGATAAGATCAATACGTGCTACAAGTTTTCATCCTATGATTTCCTTTAGCATTAGAGACTGTTTTCTTACTTGAGCATGAGTACAATATTTATGTTTATTATTTCGATAAGCTTTAAACTGTGTAATCTGAAGCACGCATCATTGCGTTGCATCATTCTATAGACCTTGCTATCACATCCGTCAAAATGTTATGCCGTATTCAGACTAGACCAGTAATGGCCAACCAAGGCCCGCGTGCCATTTTCGGTACGCGACATAATCATTCGGGCATGCCAAAGGTTATGATGATAAAATAAAATGTTGACATTTTACAAAAATGAGATTCCATCGTGTCTATGTAAGGATATCACACACACACAAACACACACAGACACACACACACACACACAAAAACACACACACACACTCTCTCACACACACACACACACACACACACCACACACACACACAAAAGTGTATCACAAATACAAAAGAATGTAATCTGTATTAGATTATAACTAGCCTCCCTTAATAAATATTCAAGAAGGAATGTAATAAAATAGCTATTTCTTGCGGAAGGAAGACGTTGCTGTCTGTCACACAGTTTTTATAACTAGTACAGACACCATCGTTCAAATCCTATAGCTAATTTAATGAAATTACTTTCTTCACAAATGTTAATTTAGGATACTTGTTAATTTTTTTCTGTAATAAATAAATTTCAATTTCAATATGGGTGGTTTACTGTACCAACAATCGCATTCCATCCAGCGTGACATTATCTAAAATGATTTATAATAATAAGACTTATTTCTTTTATGTTATTTGATTTCTAAATTGTATTATTATTATTTTCTACTTTGTAATTATTTAATAAAATTTTTTTAATTGAATAAATCGGAGCTTTTTAAAACTGGCAGTATTTTTTAAATAACAAATATTTACCAAAATCATGAAAAGTAATAGAAAAACAATAGACAAAACGCTGTCTGGATAATCTTGCCTAAGGCATAACTGTCCTACAGCAACAAGTGAGCGTAACACCCATTATCAGATCATAGTATTAAGAGAAGATATTATAATATTATAACCTTATTTACCACAAATGTCAAACTTTACTCATAAGTGAAAAAACATTGTTTCTTTCAAAATGCGTAAAAATATCAGCACCGAAATTATGGCAATCTATAACTGAATTCCAGTCACATTTACAGTCAAAAAGATAAGATAAGAATACTCTTTATTTTACGAGGAAAAACAAATACAAAACATTTACTAACATACGGTACAATTGGCGGCCTTATTGCTCAAACCAAACTGCAAATTGTGGCAAAATTTCTTATATATGTTCATAAATATTTTTGAAGAATATTGGCGTGTACTCCCATAAGGTTTGCCGTCCCTGTACTAGACAGTATTCGGACCTTGACTCGGCCGTTATGCGACGTGATGGCTAATGTCAATCTGCATCGTCGCTTTGATAGGCAATACAATGAAACAAAGTATTGTCATAACAAGAGGAATCCAGGTCGTTTATGCTTTTTTAGTCAATAAAAATCTAGTACCAATACTGCTGCCAGCGTTATAGAAACCTTTGGCTCGAGTTAGCCCTCTTCGTCTTCAAACATACTTCTTCGTCCTCAGCCATCCTCTTCCAGCCGCCACCAGCCATCTGCTTCAGATCGTTGGTCTATTAGACTGTCTGGAGAGCGTGGTTCCCTGAGTTAACGTTGGTACTGTTAGGTTTATTGCCTCATTTTCCCAATTTTGCGGACATAAGTAAAAACGCCGCGCATTGTCTAATTTAAAATTGCAGTAGGTGCATGCCGCGAGCAGTCGAGCCCCAACTCACAAACTTATCGGATTACCTTTAATTACGTGAAGTGACCTTTTTCCTACATTTTCGGACTGACTGTACATGCTGTGTTTTGCTGTTCACAATAAACAGTTTAAGTGAATTCCAGTGGTTTACTTCCAAGGACCCTGTGGAGCGCCATCCTCTCCCTCTAACAGTACGCTGGTACATACATAAATTCGCGCCTGTATCCCGAAAGGGTAGGCAGGTTTGCTATTGGCCATGATCCAGAAAATCTTATTTCTGAGTGCTTAAGACTCATTGATGCGAACGCACCCCGGTTTTGTGTACTTTTTATCTTTTCCTTCGTGTACTTAAGACCCATTTCGCTCGGTAATGTTTGAATCGCTCGTAGCCTCGGCTGCTTGAATTATCTTAAACGATCATGAAGGTTCAGCCACATAGGGCGTGTTCAGTGCATGTGCAGTGCAGTGTACGTTATGCAGTGTGTGCTGGCGGCCGTCGATAGATAGCAGTCGTTAAACCAAGTCAGAGACCTTAGGGCGGCTTGAAAACTTCTGACATTAAGGCCGGCCTTAAGACAAGCTTCCACCAATCCGGACTAGGCCCCCGTGGTGGAGTATAGGTACCATCCTCAGGGAAAAGATCCATGCCCCTCGGTGGGGACATAATGGGTTGACGATAAAATGACTTATTTGCCCCTGCAACGTTTTTTACTGGTACTTCCACAGACATTAGCTCTATATATTTCTTTCTGCATTTATTAATTACGTGTTTTTTCATGTTTATGTTGCTCGTGTCTGATTAGCGTAGTACAATATCCTAGTTTGTAGACTAGGGCCTTCTAGCCTTCTATTTATTGTAATACAATATTTATTCATTATTATTGGCTAAGCGATGGCGTGCTTTTATTTATCACTACTTTGTAGTGTTTCCATTCTTGTGTCATTCAATTGGTATTGGTACCTGTGCGAATTAAATGAAAACCTTGTTGGAACGCCATTGGCCAGTGGACTGCAGAGTCAACCAACCTTTCGATGCAACAGAAATAATTCAATACCAGAACAGCCGCCAATTTAGGTGTCGAAAAATCTGGAAGTTGGGTGGTAGTCCCTGGTCTCTGCTTATCACTCTGGGATACAGGCGTGAGCTTATGTATGTAAGTATGATAAGGTGATCCAATGTCTTAACTTTCCAGTATCAGGGCCGTGTATTATCGGCGCCAGCGCAAGTCGTAGCACGCAACGCATGCGCGCCGTGACCGTCCCACGGCCCGCCGATGGAGAGCTGTGATGCTGTTTACATTGCCCGCTGCACTACTTAGCGGGGCGAAGATTGTGTGAAACTTTGGTCTTAGTAGGCCGTGAGCTGGCCGGTTGACCTACGTCATACTTTGCTGAGACAATGCTATTTAGGGTTGAATAAAACATGTTCTAAATCAGAAATCTAATGTTAGTGAACTTAGAAGAGTTATTATATTTTACTTGTTGATTTGCTACGAAATTATCTGCTATGGGAAGTTGGTAGATTATTTTGTCAATTGCCCTTTTTTTTGTCCGCCGCATTGTACTATATTTTTAACTTAAATGTAAGTGCAATAAAAGTATCAATAACTAAATGGAAATAAAAAAACTGTAAAACTCTCCTGGCTGCGACAACAACTCTCATTTATTTGTGATCTGCTGGACAATGATTTGATAAGTTCACTAATACAGAAATCTTGGTCAGAAATAGATATTACAATAGATAGTACCTAGATCAGAAGTATTTAAAAAATCTTAACCTGCTCAGTCCTGCCATTGTAAATAACAATGGAAATACATTGTTAAGGTTAAGGGGTCATGAAAAAAATCATGCGTTCTGCGGCTACAAAGTTATGCAGCTACATGTTTATTCGAAATTGGAACTTATGACACCCAAGATAGGAGCTACCGCAGTGTAGCGACTAAGAGGTCCACTGTAACCTGTAAATCGTGAATATTAAAATCCTTATTACGCCTGAGCAACAACGGTTACCCACGCTGTCGATATGAAATCGCACAACGAGCGAAGGGCCACATAAATATAAAACGAATGCGATTACAAACACCTTGTGGCGTTGAGATTCAAAACAACTAACTAATGAGAAAGGGTAGAAATATTGCTCACAAGTTAGGTAAGAAACAAAATACGTGTTTTATGAAGTAAAATCATAAAAATAGTGGACACGTAAACAAAACAAAATTTGCCTAAATTTTCTTATAAATATCTAGAGTTAAAAGTTACACTTACGTAACGAGAAGTCTGTCTGTCTGTAATATGCATTGATTAATTACAACCAACACATAAAATAACTTTTACCTACATACAGGCACACACATTGCTTCAGGCCCCACACTAGGATACCCTGTACCCTTGTGGATACATGCACGATATCCACCAAATCCTCCGTCGATAACACAGATACAGTAATAGTTTAGGCACATATAAAAAAAGAACCCTACCTACCCTACAATCCTCCCCGGAAAACACATGAACCAAAGGTCCCCAGCACGCTGGCAGTATTGTTACGCTGCACCACCAAAGAAATCCTTTGGCAAAGAGCGCCCCAGAGAGGCAGCTAAGCCCACGGTCCACAGTGGTTCGTCTCCATACAAGAGGTTAGACATAGGATCCTTAAAAAACAAAATGCGTTATTTTGGAAAACCAAAACTACCAACGCATTTTATAATCAAAGAGAAATAACAAATACAGATTGACTTTTTTTGATATGCCCATAATTTATGAGTAAATAATTAAAAACCATTTGTTTACTATGGAGAGTAGCATAAAAATATTGATATCTCATGATTCCCTCCTGTTTTCGGATTACGGTTTTCAAAAATAGT
Source organism: Yponomeuta plumbellus (assembly GCA_947310845.1). NCBI lineage: Eukaryota > Metazoa > Arthropoda > Insecta > Lepidoptera > Yponomeutidae > Yponomeuta > Yponomeuta plumbellus. The sequence goes on along the minus strand of OX371207.1, from coordinate 15,392,781 downwards.
ATTGACATAATATTTACTACATTTCATCCTTTGACACATGGTGCCCCTAGCATGCCCCTTAAGAGATATGGATTATAAAGGAAAAATAATACCACGTTAGCGGTAGATGTAGGTAGGTACATACATAAGTTCACGCCTGTGTCCCAGAAGGGTAGGCAGAGACCAGGGACCGTTTGGGAGAATGAGCGGCCATCATCCACTGCATACTACCGGCCTTTGTCTTTCAAGTTCATACGAGATACAGAATCCAATGTGAAGAACAAAATGGCCGCGTTTAAAGCAGATATTACTCCACTCACTCCAACTACTTACGGAAACCCCACGATCAACTACAATCTTATGTTGACAATGATAGACGGCAAAATAATTCGATTATTTCTGAGATTTCGGCTGCAGTTTGTGATCTTTGCAAAGCTCATCCAGTTGCAATAAGCGATTTACAAGAGGTTAGAGCCAAGCCAGTCAACGAAGACATGTACAAGTATGAATTAACAGCTCGTCTGACAGGACTAAATGTTCATCTAATGAGAAGAATGGCCGTCATTGCGCAGTGCCTTGTGCGAATGCGTTCAGGCCGAGGGAACTGCGGATCACATCTTCTTGGAGTGTACAAAATACAATTCCTTGTTATAAAGTTATAGTGCACTGGATCTTCCCCTTCCCGCCAACCTCCGTTGCGAACTACCGTTTGTATTCTCCTCATTTGCTAGTGTTATGTTCATATTATTATGTAGAAACTAACAAAATTAGATTTTAGTTTGTGTACTGTACCGACTAACATCATCAAAATGTATATATTGTGTCCGTCATTTGTTACAAATTGACAGAGTTATAAAAAAAAACCATCCATCCATAACAAACAAATTTATTCTGCAGTGCATCTCATTTGGCGACAAAATAAATACGGAAAAGTTTCAGCTTTATTGCAGTGAAACATCACCCAAATAACATAACACTTTAGCAAATGAAGAGAATACCAACGGTAGTACGCAACGGAGATTGGTGGGAAGGGGAAGATCCGGTAGATGATAGATAAATAACGAGGAATTGTATTTTGTACACTCCAAGAACATGTGATCCACAGTTCCCTCGGCCTGACTGCATTCGCACAAGGCACTGCACAATGACGGGCATTCTTCTTATTAGATGAACATCTAGTTCTGTCAGACGAGCTGTTAATTCATACTTGTACATGTCTTTGTTGACTGGCTTGGCTATAACCTATTGTAAATCGTTAATTTCAGCTGGATGAGCTTTGCAAAGATCACAAACTGCAGCCGAAATCTCAGAAATAATGGAATTATTTTGCCGTCTATCATTGTCAACATTAGATTGTGGTTGATCGTGGGGTTTCCGTAAGTAGTTGGATTGAGCGGAGTAATATCTGCTTCAAACGCGGCCATTTTGTTCTTCACATTGGATTCTGTATCTCGTATGAACTTGAAAGACCAAGGCCGGTAGTATGGAGTGGATGATAACCGCTCATTCTCCCAAACGGTCCCTGGTCTCTGCCTACCCTTCTGTGATACAGGCGCGAACTTATGTATGTACCTACCTACATCTACCGCTAACGTGGTATTATTTTTCCTTTATAATCCATATCTCTTAAGGGGCATGCTAGGGGCACCATGTATCAAAGGATGAAATGTAGTAAATATTATGTCAATACTATTTTTGAAAACCGTATTCCAAAAACAGGAGGGAATCATGAGATATAAATATTTTTATGCTACTCTCCATACTGAAGAAATGGTTTTTAATTATTTACTCATAAATTATGGATTATATCAAAAAATGTCAATCTGTATTTGTTATTTTTCTTTGATTATAAAATGCGTTGGTAGTTTTGGTTTTCCAAAATAACGCATTTTGTTTTTTAAAGATCCTATGTCCAACCTCTTGTATGGGGACGAACCACTGTGGGTCCTTCAATCGGCTCCCCAACTCCCTCAAACGAACAAAACACATACAACAAATATTAAGTTTTTTCTTCAACTTTAAGTTGTATTTTATTTATTTATACAATTGTAGCTAGGGCTACAAAACTAAAACTAATAATAATATTTATAAAAAAAAACTATTTTCTAATTTAAATAAAATTAAGTTGAAGTGGACTTCGCCACAGATGTCGTCAAGTTCTGAGCCAATAAAAACCAACTGGTTTTCCTACTGACACTGTAAGAAGAAGCTATATCTATCTATATAAATAAAATTCAAAGTCCTGACTGACTGATTCATTCACTCATCAACGCTTAGCCCAAGTCGTTGGACGTAGGAAGCTAGGCTAGCTAGCTAGGTAGGCAAGGAATAAAACGGATTTTTTTAAATTCCTGTGTAATTCCTCATGTGTAATTCCTGGTGTACATACAATAAAGAATATTCTATTCTATTCTATTCAACCCCGAATGGGGCGAAAAAGGTTGCCAAAATTTGTATGGGAGGTATAAAAAATGTAGTCTAATTTTCTTGAAACTTAAAATAAATACTCTTCAACACAATTCATTGAACACGTGTTTCGCCGTTTTTTCTAAATTTAACCCTTAAGGGAGTGAACGGGGTTGCAAAATTTTGAACTAAAGTCCACGCGGACGGAGTCGAGGGCGAAAACTAGTGACAAATAAAAGAGACAAAAGAAAACGCTAAGAAGTGGAAATATTTGTCAGAAATCAGAAATTTATTTCTACGTAAAGAATGTACATTCTGTTTGTTGAATGTCAATGTACACATTCTTATAATGTTACGTATCAATATCAAGCTTCCTCGTCAAATACTTAACAGCATAAAAATAAAACAGGAAAAGACAAACGTTCTGTTGTTTTTTTTTCTGTGCTAGAAGTGCGGACAGGTAAGCTGGTAACAAATCAATTGGACGCCGAACGTGTTTATTAATGTCAATTTGCGCGGGAGTCGTGTCTCATTGGGTCCAATTAGACGATTGAAGCTACTTCAATCTTGTTAGATTCTTTTTTAAAAGTGATCGATAAATCAGCCTATAAAATAACACCGGTGATACTGAAAAATGTTACTAAGCGTATGATATTACCTAAGTATATCAAGTTATAATCAGTACGCTATGTAAATTCATCAAAAAATATTATTCTCGTTGTCCGTGTGAAGGTTGATGCTGTAGACTTGTTTTTAGTTAATTTATTCACATTAATTTATGAAACAGTTTTCACAATCTCATAATACTATACTGTCAAAAGTTTTGAGTTTGTTGTTACTTTGCTCTGTTAATTTACATTAAAAATACTTATGATCACTTAGGTGATATTTCCGTACGAACAGGACTCAGAAATAAGAAATTTATTTCATCGTAAAGAATTTACATTCTGTTTGTTGAATGTCAATGTACTTATAATGTTAATGCTAGCCGCTGCCTTGGGACCGAATGTAGTGGAGAAAAAGGCAGCGAAAAAAAAACTCCACTCTGATCATCTTTTCTCTGACCATCTTATCTATAGACTATACCTTGTTAAGGTGACCTTGTTAACATTTATCTGCCATAGTTCTTTTTTTTACTTGAACTAAAATCCCTATATTCCAGTTACCACAATACTCCAGAAGGAGTCCCCCCTCTCTGGAGGGAGCAGCGATTTGTTAAAGTCATTAAGTTAGGTGATGCGCCGGCGATATTAGCCGCGCCGCTTGCGACACTCGCGGATGACACGAGCGCCTGCGCAGGAGCCGGGGTCACTGTGTGACGTAACCGAGGTTTGGTTAAACTGCGAAAAGGATTGTGTACCGGAACCACACTGTCCTATTTACAGTTTTTTTATCTATAACGAGATATATTTGCATTTCGTTCTAACAAAATTATTTAGTAGGGCAGTCCACTTTCTGTAAAGTTTTTTCAGATTTGTTTCCACAACGTCATTGACCCCAGGTTTGTAGAAGAGTATCCTTCTTCATAACAAATTAATTAAAATAATAACCATTTTATAGAAAAGATACGGTATGAAAAATATATCTAGGTACTGATGTCACTAGAAGAAAATCTCGGAATATCTTTGTTTTACTGATTCATTTATTATTGTTGTAAGAGCGCCTACAAGTCACGCTATGATCTAGTACGGCTCTTACGGTTGGTTACAAGATTAGCTATTGTCTTGTAACCGGGAAGCTAAATGGGGTAGCTAATTGGGGTGCTATCGGCTAGAAATGAAAGCACTCAATTGCTAATAAACTATCACTATATTAAACTGATGAATAACGATATAAATGATAGATGAAAAATGAGAACGCGCGGCGCGGCTGATTGGCAGTTGCGAACTGAAGTCTGTTTCCGCGCTAGTTAGGTGAATTGCTGACTGGACAAAACATGTGCGGTTGCACCGTACAATTGTATTTTTTGGAACTACAATCGAACTACAAAATAATTATGATATTCAAGCCTTACTGCCGTTTTTAGTGTTACCACTCTTTAGTTCCAGGATATTTCCATTAGCTGCTCGGTCGAGGGCCCGAACAAGAAAGCGAAAGTTTTTCTTTTATTGGTGGCCCTAGTAAACCTCAAGGAGCCCTTTAACCGTAGTCGGTGACATCGGGCCCGCAAGGTCTACGCGGGCGGCGGCTTCGTGTGGTCGTGCCCGCAGCTAGATTAAACTATTGCACCTCAGCGCCGACATTTCGGTCGCCATGGCAACCGAAAACACACGACTTTCCGCGCTCGTTTAGCCACCACCGCGATTAACCCCTAACATGTTGGTCGTAAGGTGGAATTTTCCGCAGCGAGTTTTTCTGTCGTGATTTTATGAAATAGGTTGGTTAGACCTGTCGAATGCTGGCACGAATTTCTGCTTGGCGAATCGTTTCCCTAAGTGACATGTGGCTATTTGCCTGTGAGAAGTGTTTTTCGTCGTTATTATTGCAGATTGCACATTATTGCGCGTAATTGCTGGCTGTGGGATTGTGAGGCCTGCGATATCTCAATTTAGGGTTAAACGCTGACCGTTTAGCTATACAGAGCTACCTACCTAACTACAGAGAATCGTAATAGGACCGCTATGCATTGATTGCAAACCTTGAAATGTTTATGCAAGCCTTGACATACAATACGTTTTTTGTTTTTTTTTTTTTATTGAACTTCCTTTGTTTTCCACTGTTGCGCCAAAGCCAAACGCTTACATTTTACACTTTCTTAGAAATTGTAATAATTAAAAAAAATGAAACAAGCTTAGAGAGTTGGCCATGGCGTTAAAATATCATCGCGATTATAACCACGGAACTATCGTATCTTGTCCAATTGCATGAACACCACATACCAATTGAATGAACACAAAACCAACCATAAGGTTCATAACCAATAATGGTTCAATAAACAAACACATACATAAGCTCACACCTGTACCCCAAATGGGTAAGCAGAGACCAGAGACTGCCACTTCCCATGATCCTGACAGATCGACGCCACCGCTTAGGTATTGGTTCAACTTAAATTTAAAACACTTATTCAACTACAAAGATACTTATTTACTTTCAAATCGAACACCCATCCTGTGTAATAGCACGTATTAGGTACATAAAATTAAAAATAAATGTTTACGTTTAAAAACGAAAATTGGCAAAATATAGAAAAATGTCCATTTTCTTTAAAGCCATTTCATCATCAACCTATTATGTCCCCACCGAGGGGCACAGGTCTCTTCCCTGAGGAAAGTATAGGCCATACTCCACCACGGGGGCCAAGTCCGGATTGGTGGAGGCTTGTAAGACTAGTGGCTGGTCTTACTGTCAGAAGTTTTCAAACCGCCCTAAGGCCTCTGACTTGGCTTAACGACTGCCATCTGTCGATGGCAGCCGCCACCAACTGCTTATCGTGCCCTGCTTATAAAATAATTTATAAAATTACATTATTTATCATATAACACGCCTTTAAAGCCATTAAATCACGTTAACTTTCGTTTTTGAAGTAATGGAATAAATTACAGCAAAATTCAAAAGGCGAAGAACACAAGTTGTAGTATTGATAAAAATGTTCTTGGTTTCAGGAATTGCACTTTTTTAGGTAGCCTTGTATTAAACAGTACTTTCTTGCACCATAAGGATGATTTATTTAATTTAGTGGCTGACAAATTTCCAAGCCATAGGGTGTTAAAATAAACCGAAGACGACACGACTGAAGTTGGTCTTGGTGTGCCGATATACCGTACGAAAATACAAGTAGGCTGACTTCATACAAGTAGGTACATAAGTACTCACGTAAGTGAAATACGGTCGATTTCGATTGGTCTGTGTTTGTGTTACCAATGTATAAAGCTATCCTACTGCTATGTTATCTTTATGCGATAACATTCTGTTGGGAATATATTTATTTTATAACTCATAATAAATTGAAGCCGTTTTATCTCAAGATGGTTAAAATAAACATACAAATCATAATCGTAATAATATATGGTCAACCGATAGTCGATGGGGTGCAATTTTTTTTTATTGGAGACCACGAACTCGTGAAATCAGCGCGATAATTTCTAATCGTTTCGAATTGCAACCCTTATTTGAATCGTATTGTAACGATTTCACTGTAATTTTTTTCGAAATAAAAATGTATCAAAACACACAGCGAGTCTTGTAACCGTTGCACTGTTCTATTTGTACACCGGGGCGGACAATGAATTAATAGAGCTGCCAAGGCTATCTTCATAGCAGGCGATAGCTCCAGCACACATTAGCTCGCACAGTCACGAACCGGACACCCTGTATTTGCACAGAACCACTTTTGTGTATCGGCTGATTAAACGCGTTTCGGTTATCTATTAATGTAGAGCTACCGAGGTAAGGAGTTGGAATCAATTTTAGACCTACTTTTACTAGAAGGTTTGTAAGTGATTAAATAGCGTTTGTAGTGTTAGAACATTTGCCTAACATTCAGGAGGTTGTGGGTTCAAATCCCCGGGCATGACTTTGTTTTTTAGTTCTCTAGAAACATTAGCCTAATTTATTATAAGCCTAACGTAAAATGATTACATGTAAATAATCAATTAAAGTACACTAGTAGATAATTAATTTCTAAACTAAATATAAAATAATGAACTAAAAATTAAACGAAAAACTACCTAAATATAAAAAATCTAATCTAAGCCGCTGCCGTTGGGAAGAGTTCCCAAGATACTGGCAGCATTCCCCCTCTGAATGGCCAGGCTGATGCGTTGACCGAGGTAAATTATAATTATAAATAATCAATTTATTATTTGCTTATTCGTAACAGCAATACAGTCGCTAGATGTTAGCGAAAACTTTGAGAGAAAACCTAGGGTTTAATGGTAACCATACTTTAGCCATTTAATTTGTCAATCCGCGGTACACCTCAGACAATCAGGTTTTCGTGCGATGCTTTTCTTCACGCGAGTGGTAGCTCTATCAAAATTCACAAATGTACGTACTTACAAGACAAGACATCGTTAAATACGGGAATCGAATCAAGGACCTCTCAGAGACAAGCGTGTGTTACATCAGTATAGATGTAAAGATCTTACTAAAATTTATTGACCACTTGAACGAGTACGTTTCTGGATTCTGGTAAATAAGACTACCTATTATCTTTATAACACATTTATTGTTTTTCAGAGTATATACCCTCACTATTTACGCATTTTTGCATTCGCTGGAACTATTGTGAAAAGCAGTGGGTCCAGTCTTCCTTAGGGACCTCTTCGATGGCTTTGTGAAAAGCATTCACCGCCATTTCCGGGCTTGTAAAACGTAAACCTCTGAGTTTACCTTTAATATTCGGGAGCAGAAAGAAATCACAGGGTGCTAGATCTGGACTGTATGGCGGATAAGTCATTAATTCTACTTTTAAAGCCTTCAAATACGCATTCGTTGCCTTAGCGGAATGTGCCGACGCGTTGTCATGATGAAGGACTATTTTGCTCAGGGGACGCTTTTCGCGTATTTTGTCAAACACTTCAAGCAAACACGTATTAACATACCAATCTGTAGTTACGGTTCTTTGGTTTTCAAGCGATACAGTGATGTAATGGCCTGATTTGCCGAAAAACGAAGCAACCATTTTCTTGCCAGTGCTGCGGCTTTTTTTGACTTTCGTTGGCTACTCTTCAAAAGGAAAGACCCATTCCACCGATTAACTTTTCCTTTCTGGTTCAAAGCAGCACACCCAAGTTTCATCACCTGTTACAATGTTATACACAGCCATTGATTGTTCTCCGTCATATTTTTTTATCATTTTACGGCACCACTCTACACGCAGTCGTTTCTGATCTTAGGACAAATCATCCGGTATCCATCGAGTGCAAAGTTTCCGAACCTTCAGATGCTCATGCAATAACTTTTGCACTTGGCTCATTCCAATGCCTAAGGTAGTGCGGATTTGCTGACAGGTAATTTTTTTATCCGTTTCAATTAGTTGTCGCACAGTATCAATATTAAAATCGGTAACCGCGATCGTCAGCCGGCGTTCACGTTTAACGTCATAGAGATGATCACGTCCTCGTCTACATTCACCAAGGCACGAATAAATAGAGCAACGACATAGGACTTCATCACCAAAAGCTAACTGAAGTCTTTGACAACTCTCTTGCTGACTTAAGCCATAGCGAAAATCTTAAAAAATCATAGTACGGAAATTTTCTCGACTTAAATTCATTGTAATAGCGACGCACTAATTTCAAAACAACGCCACGATGAAAAAACAAATGACAGACTCACAATAAAATTTAAAAATAAATGCACTGACAGAGAGTTCCTTGTTCAAACCCTATCAGTGATTTTTTTATTTTCCTTTTGTAACTAGTGCGTTCCAGAAACTTTCAGTATGGCCTAAGTATCACATCTGTACCAGTGTAATTCTCTTTTCTTTACTCACCATCTCACTTTCCTATTGAAATAGCCGTCTGCTCACAAAAACATATTTACAATTCTACTCTCACTCGACGACATAAAATCCCGTAGCAAAGTTCCAGTTTTTCGCTTTCCCACGGGCTGTGATAATTGATTTCAACTTTAACCTTTCCCCACGCACGCAAAATAACTGCGTACTGTTTCTGCCTCAGTGCGTAATGAGTCGCTGTGTGCTCTCGCATGTAGTCCATTGATTCCTTATTAACAAAATTTATAACAACAACAATTTCCTCGTAACTTTCAGGGTGTTTCTGGTCTTAGAGCCGGTTTCCGAATTGAGAATTTCACTAAGTAAATACTTAAGTAACGTTCCGTCATGCTCTTTTCTGAGAAATTGGACGAGACAGCACTATAATTAAGTAGTTATTTAGCGAAATTTACAATTCAGAAACTGAAGCCCATAAACTAGAGTATACCTGTGATGTGTGATGAAGCGGCACCCGTGAATGTTAAGCTGATAAGCACATCACAGACATGGAAAAGCACAAAAGCACCAAGACTAGGGGCTTTTGTATTTGTAGGGGAATTCGCAGGTTTCTGATTGTAACACAGGGTAGCTTATAAAAAGTTAGGCTTATGGTTGGCGTACCGAGAACATAAGTCAAACTGGCACTAAATTGTTGTTCCATAAAAACAGTTTACTCACCGGTACTTTTATAGAAAGCATTGAGATTCAATTCATTGATTCATGACAGCTTTCCTTTAAGAAAACAAGATAATAAAAATGTTATAAATTGAAAAAACCGGTTTTAAAATTAAGACAGTTTTTTCATTGACTCGAAAATTTGTGTTTGGGACTTATACATTATGTGTCTTAGTCCGCCGACCCTATAATTATAATTTTTGGCCGGCTTGCACCAATTCTTAAATGTCACGTAAAGTCGCCATTTAAGTCGACTTTCGTACGCAGAATTTCAGTTAAATGCTTTTTAAGAAAGTGGTGCAAGTGAGCCTAAATTACAAAGACCGAATTGAGATATCGTATTTAGAAAGCCCTTATTGACCCACAATCTGCTGTCTCAGCATCAGACGGCGCGGGAGTCTCCCAGGCCGCGGGGTCGGGCGTGCGCGCTGCGCGTGAGTGGACGCGCGGCGCTCTCTGCCCGCCGGAGCATTCGTCTTGCGCCCGGCGCATGCGCGGACAGTGTGGAGATGGACTATTCGCTATGTGAAGTGGCACCATCTGTTAACCAATACTTTTTATGTTTTTATTTAAAATTGTGTAATTTATTTCGACGATAACTAAATTCAAAATAAAAATTATAAACTAAATATTAAAACTAAACTAAATATTAAAACTAAACTAAATATTAAAAACTTAAAACTACATTAATATTAATAATTAACTTACCATAAATAAAAATAAATATAACTTAAATATAAAACTATACTAGTACCTAAATATCTTTGATTAAAAATATATATTATTTACAAATAAAATATCTGCCCCAGGTCGTTTTCCCGCGGCAATGAGCCCAGAATATTCTACTTTTTGAATAAATTTAATTATCTACTCTCGATGCTATACCAAATTGCGTTACAATGAAGTGCTTGTTTAATATTTTTGCTAACATATAAGTTTCAGTTTCCCAAGCAATTTAAAGCTACAGTGAGTTTAAAGCGCTTTATAATAACTAAAACGTTTAAAACGTCGTCTTTTTTGTACTTATTATATTTCATTTAATTTCCAAACCCGAAACATAAAGAAAAAAATATAATGTGTCCAAGCATTGGGCTTCATGTTAATATTTGCTCGGGCGAATGCTTGGAACAGTTTATATTTTTCGATATTTCTAAATTGATCTCCTTACAAAAGTTTCGCATCGCTGAGTTTGTACTCTAACCCTCTTAAATTTAACTGCTCTTTTTCAAAACGTCGTCATGTGACTCTTTAAAAAATCCTTCTCCACCCAATCCCAGTTCAGAATTAGCGTATGCTTTCCATGATGGGCCGCGATTATGTTCCGTGTGCCAAAGATGAGTAATTTAATAAACGAGTGTTTATTGAACATTACTCGCGAGACCCAGACTTGACGTGCGGTTCTTGTGCACCGTAATTTATATTTTAAGCGTTAACAGTGAGTTATTGCTGCAATAAACCCTAATGAGTTGTGGTAACCTTTGTTGCCGGGCAGTAGAGGCTAGTTTACACTGTCTAGCTGGGCTTTAGAGATTTTATTTGACTTTGTGGTGACCTTATAGATAATTTAATAGTGATTAAATAATAGATCAACAGACTATATTACCTAGCTACGAGCAGTGTATTTTGAATAGAAACTTATTTCTCAAATATTTTAATCTTAAAGTATTTTTTGATCTTAAACTTTTGTAAGCACTACACTTATTAACTTTAATCCTGATAGATTTACAAAAGTAATTTGATAGATGTTTTTTAGGCGACCTGTTAAAAGGTAGACTTTACCTAACAGTATTTCTTAGAACTTTGTTAAAAAATATGAGTCGGTATGCCGAACTATCAAGGAATAATTATTGGGCAATGAGTAACTATAAGAAATTTTTTTCTGATAATAATTATAAGCAGGCAATAGGCCTTCTCTGAGAAAAGATATTGCCCTTCGCGGATTTTGTTTTTGTTAGATAATAGTCAAGGATATTCCCATATACATTTATTCGTTAACATGGTCAAGATTCGTTAATGAGTTCCATGAGCTTTGTGAACTTTATTTTTTAGTGTTTTTACTTTACTTTTGTACTTAATAATGTAAAATTAAAATGTAATTGTAATTTTAATGTGACTTGTAATGAATATTACCAATAAATACTGTCTATGTCTACTTTATTTCACACGATAAACACTTCAGGAAATATGACATACGCCACTACAGATCAAAGGGTGATCTTATCTCTGTGTTTTTGAGGATGAGACTAAGTTATTAGCACTAAAACTTGTCTAAGTTGATAATCCTAAAGAGGTTTGTCAATATCGTTGCAAGTGACAAGCCCTAGTCTCTGCCTACCACTCTGAAACCCAGGCGTGACTTTATGGTATGTACTTAAAACCTGTTATCATCCAAGCCTATCAGACGAGTGGTACCGCAACGTTCCTTGGTATCAAGGGACTAATGAGGGCTCGCACTTGGCCACACTTTAGATGTACCAGCCACGACTCGTGTGTTTACGATACTGCCGTGATTGCATGGGTAATGCTTGGTATTAATATTAAGAAGGTATGCCTAACGTTAGAGGACGCCTATCTGGGGCCTTATTCTGTTAACAGAAAAGTATGTAGTACCAGTGTATAAACAGTACAGATACGGGAAGGCAAACAGTAGGCAGAGGCCAAGTCAGAGGCCTTAGGGTGGCATGAAAACTTCTGACAGTAAGACCAGCCACTAGTCTTACAAGCCTCCACTAATCCGGACTTGGGCCCCGTGGTAGAGAATGGCCTATACCTTCCTCAGGGAAGAGACCCGTGCCTCTCGATGAGGACATAATAGGTTGATGATGGAAACAGTAGGCAGAACTTGTGTTACAAAACCTTTGAATAACATAAAAATGTTTTCTCCACTTGTGTCACTGACTAAATCGCTTTCGATGAGGCAAAGTTTTTTTTTTAATTCGCACAGTTGCGAAAAAATTTAAGAAATGTAATAGGTACTTTAACCTGCAGAATTCTTCATGGGCCGTTCGGCTTTTATTCTTTTCGAGGTCATTATGCAATTGGTGTCATTTGAACACTTTATTGAAAAGGGTTTAAATATGTATTGATACCACCGGGGTAACGGTTTCAGAGTTTTATGTTATTGGAAACGTTTTAAAAGATTTTAATTTAATTTATTTTTTTAAGATTTTAATTTTGACGAAACACACCCAATAAAATTTCTTAAATAAACCGGTCAGATAAAACTTCTTAGATATTGGCAGACCTCGGTTGCTGCCAGTCCTCCGAGACACAGGCGTGAATTTATATATTATGTATGAAAAATCAATGTCACGGGCAAACTCAGTTTGTATTTGATCTGGTATCAAATTACACCCTTGTTGTTAGGAGGAGAATTAGAAAGTTCTCGGAAATAATTAAGTACACCCATCACAGCACAGAATAACCACACCGTTGAGTACCTACAATACTACCTACGCTTACAAGTTAATCATTCGCTAATGAATTCAAGTGCGTGGGCGCAGGATGGCAGCGCGAATGAGCGTCTAGTTGCGCTTGCGCACCGTGTTGAGACAGCCTCCTGAGGTGAATCAGCGAGCACCAATGTCAATGTAGATTTATAGAACACCACATAGAAACGTCATTCAGTTTTCAAGCCTTTTTTGTCAATGAAAGAAAGACATTTTCTTAGAACTGCACTTTATTATATTTTAAGTTTCTCTGCGTGATTGTTGTGTATAGTAAAAATATTTTAGTGTATGAAAAAACTGTTACTAAGTCGATACTAAGCACAATATATTTTTTTTAAGTTACAGTGATGAATGGAGTAGTGATTCGATTCGATTCTTAAATGTCTGAAATTAAGTCGCGCGATCCCTCTATAGCGAAAAAATATTATCCGACATCGATACCTACCAATTGTGTTTCGACACTAGCCAGAATAAATTACTATACGCAGCGGGCTGCAAAAAAAATTTCACTGCCACTCTCCGCCTACGCTTCGATTGTCTTCAATTCCATTATTCCATCTATCCTGTACATCAATTTGTGAACTTTGCGAAATTATGCAACGATGCCTACTAACATTGACTCATTCATGGGGCTTTCGCCACAAATTACTACAGCAGAAGGACAGCTTGTAAAAAAAAATGGTTTCGTAACACACTTCATTGAATTTAGAAGTAATTTTTTTATTAAATATTTTTGTATTATTTTTAAAATTTCGGAATGAAATTATCTGATTTATACAATTCGGAGATGACCTCAATTAAATAAATTTACGACGCGTAATAGATAGCAAACCTTACAAATTCTAAGAACAATAGGTAGATTTTCGTATTATCAGGTTCATAACAGGTTCTTTTGTAACAAATAATATCATACTCATTTTATCTCCTCTGTAGGCAGTATTTGAGTTAAGACCACCACATTTAATGACTTTAATAGGCACAATTTATCACTATCATGGTGTACTTAATTGAATAGTTAAGTGTATTTGATAGCAATGTCGAATAGTATTTCATTACTTCGTTCTGTTGTAGATTTATAAGACTAGGAGGCCGTTAAAACAATGTTGCTTTGAGTTCGGCTCACTACACCTCAGGATATTAAATTCAACAGCTTCCAATTGTTTGTGGCAAAAATCTTACTTTGTCTTGAAAGATAGTAAGATTATTTTTATGTTGAAAACTTCTGACAGTAAGACCAGCCACTAGTCTTACAAGCCTCCACCATTCCGGGCTTGGCCCCCGTGGTGGAGTATGCCCTATACCTTCCTCTGGGAAGAGACGTGCCCCAAACTTGCAATTTACAAACTTTATTTTTAATAAAGTAAGTACTTATGTAGACACCGTATTCGCAGTTAGAATGATTCAATATGTAAACCATACTAATGTTGATGGTTGAGTTAATAGAATTTATTTTCTTCTAAAATTTCTTATGTTGTCCTGAGAAGTATTTTAGTTCTTTATACAAATCATAATCATAATATTTTCTAATGCAAACAGTAAATTCGAAAGATCATTCATCAACATTATAAGTATTTTGAAATTCATCCTACCGTATGTAAATTCTTTACGTTGAAATACATTTCTGATTTGATTTATTTGCATAAAATTGGTATAAAAGGCGAACATGTCTCTAAGAGACACCTCTTCCAATCGACCTTAATATAGGATGTTCAAATTAAGGTAACGGTATCTTACCTTATCTTAACGGAAGGAAGGAAGAAATATTTCTAACTTCGTAAATAATCCCTGAACTCAAAAATAATGAATCCTCTAGCTCGCAGACAAACAAAATAAACTAAATATCCCATCTGCTAAGCGCGGTCTAAGCTTCCTTAGCAGATCCTATCTTCCCACGGTGACCATCCGTAACCTCGCTAGGGTCACTCGTATCTCGACCATGGGAACCGGCAGATAACTCATCTCACGTATCTACCTTCGCTTTGACAAAACGTCCATTGTTGTGAGCAACTGAGATGTGGCTGCTTCGGGCGAGATGTGGAGCGCAGTTTGTGTCTGAAGTTTGAAATTGCAAACTACAGTGCATCAGTTTTTACACAGTACAGAAATGAGAAATTTACTTCAACGTAAAGAATTCACTTTTTTTTTTATGTCAATGTACGTACAGTCTATAAGCTTTTAGAATATACCTCGGGCGCTAGAGTCGGCTTCGGTTTTCGCCGGAAGCACACGAGTGTAATACGAGTACTACTTCCTGCTCTGTAGGTATAAAACTTTTCATCACTATTTTGAAAAGTTATGAAAGTTAAGTGTCATATTAGTTCCGATATTTCTATTACACGAATACATCCGATTCTATCCGATAGAAGCCGAGGTATATTCTAAACACTAACAGACTGTAAGTACTCATAATGATAATGGGAGACGCTGCTTTGGGGCCGATTCTGGCCATCTTTTCTCAAATCACCTTAAATCTAATACAAACTTAGAAGCTTTAGACCCATTAGTGCAATCAATATACACTACCTAGTTATGTTAAGGGTGACTTAGCAATTAAATGTAAAAAAACCGCTTGTACCTACTGGCTGGCAGCTTGGATTAGGCCTATGTTGTTCAGCAGAAGATTAAATTAGATTAATACTTTTTGGAACTAAAACTTTCGTAAGCACAACACATTGTATTGGTCGGACTCGTCCGATAAAACAACACCCGTAAGTGGATCCGGACTAAAAGTTTACAATAGATTAATGCTTTTTATTGTTATCTTTTTTTGCGCATCGTACATTATAAAAGTAAGTACATGAAGGGCTGACCAATTCGGACTAGGCTCCTGTGATGGAGTATGGCCTATACCTTCCTCAGAGAAGAGAGCCGTGCCCCTCAGTGGGGACATAGTGGGTTGATGGTGATCAATGTGAATTTAAGGAAGAGACCCTTTTTTTTTGTTAATGGGGTGAAATGCTTTGTGCACCATAACCGCCACCCTTGGGGGAGGGCGACGGCCGTGTGTCGGACTCTTCTCTCCTAATAATAGGAGAGGCATACCTCCTAAAACACCCCGGGGGCCGTCCTGTCGCTCGTGCAATGGGGCGCCGCCGGATCTCGCAAGTGGTGTGAAACCACAACGCGAATGCGACAGCGGCGCCCCGGCGACGTCGACCCGACTCGCAAGGAGTCGGGCCCACCCTCACTGGAGAAGAGGCATGGGCCCCCCACCCCCTTCTCCCGTCACGATGTCGGACGGCAGGTCCCCCAACCTGCCGTCTGTGACCCTTTTTTTTGTCTTCTTTTCACGCTGGGGGACGCGTCCGATGGAAGACCAGAAACTTCACACGGAAAGGAAGAGACCCTTGCCCCACGGTGGGGACATAATGTTTTGTTGATGAATGTTAATTTCTCCCTGTATTCGTAGTAGCTAAAAGCCTAGGCGCACACTAGCAAAACGCGACAGGCGACAGCTCGGCGACTAGACGCGACGACAGCCTACGGCCGTCAATTTTCATATATTTTGTTCGAATCTCCGCACACTTGGCGTCAGAGTCGCGGAGTCGCGACGACATGACGCCAGAAGCAAATGGCAACGTCGCGTCAGACGCGACGACTTGACGCGGCGACAAGTCGCCCTGTTTGCGATGGCTCTAAAACTCAATGTCGTCGTTCTAAGAAAGTACCCTATGAATTTTGATTCTCTGAAAATATACGTTTTATACGTCATAATTTTTTTTTACTTTAACTTAGAAGTTTGATTTTCTCATACTTTTAATTTCAACTTTACACCTCCTCGCGTTCCCAAGATAAAGGGTATTGACAGACGGACGGACGGACGGACAGACGGACAGACGAACAAAGTAGTGATTCTATAAGGATTCCGGTTTTTCCTTTTGAGGTACGGATCCTCAAAAACAATTAAATGTCTACTTTTTGCTAATATACCTTGCAAGGTAGCCATTTAAAATACTAAGCTGACAAGTCCATAAACCAGACAATAATAAGGCAGTCTTCTTTAGGTTATTGTTGATTGACATGCAATAATACCAGTGACCTCTGTCGCCCAAGACTTCATTCTAATTATGTAACTGTTCAATCAACATTGCCATCATTAACATTGTGACAAAATCAATCGGACCATAAAACGTAAGCGAAACTGTTTCTAGTCACGCAAGGGCGGTTAGAAATTCTTGGAATTGGATAATTTTATTCTAAACTAGCTGTCCCGGCAAACTTGGTACCGCCAAAGTTTTGGATCAAAGGTTGTCCCTGGAATTCCACAAATATAAAAAAACAAAAATCAGCCAAGTCGGTCCAGCCGTTCTTGATTTTTAGTGAGACTAACAAACAGCAATCCATTTTTATATTTAAGATAAATAGTAGGCTCTCTACATAACTCGTCCCAAGATATCTTGACCTAATGCAAAAAGCTTGGTCGTGAGGGTGACAATATGAAGCCAGCTATCCAAACTCACATTCAATTCAATATTAAAGTGACCCTGAAACGTTAAACTGAAACGGTCTCATTTATAGAAACACTATTTCTCTAAAGCACTTCTCACAGGCAGTTTATTTAGTCTGTGGTTACGTCGTTTTCCTGTAAAATCTCCACCACAGATTATTTTAATGTGCGATCGTCGAAATCTGTGGAATCTGTTCTGAATCTAAAATTTCGGTCTAATAACCTACAGCAAAAGAAATTTTATTATCATCCTAAGCTGTTAGGATTTTTAGAACAATTTCGTCGACAAATATTGATTTCAACAAAATTAATGTCGCGTGACGAGTTAATTTGGGACGAGTAACACGCAAGGTCATATCGATACTAACAATGTTGGCAGGACTTAAATTACATAATTTAAGATAAGATACATGGATAATGTTTTTATTTACACATCAAAACACACATTTATACTATGGGTGAAATGAAACTTATCCGGGCCTATTAGTCCGGTGGTGAGGAGTCGCACAAAACCGGGAAGCTTAGAAAACCTTGAGGGACGGTTATGTCCTGCAGTGTGCATCAAATGGCTGATGGTGATGATGATGATATTATTACAAAAAAATACGTACCTACTTGTCAATGTCCTTGGTCAATTTTACCTACCTACTATTACTTATACAATTTACCTACGAATTCTCGAAGGCACTAAGCCACTGTATGTGCCTTTATGCAAAATTTATGTTTGTTTATGTTTATCTAATGTTACCTGTTCTCTGCCAGATATTTTAAGATAAAAAAATCAGATTTTATTTCGTAAAACTTACATTAATTTTCAGTATAAACTTTTTTATTCCCAAATTACGCTAAAGTTTCTTGGAAAACGGGATTAATTTAACTTTTAATCGTAGGAATAGATTAAATAGACCAGAGACTCGGAAGTACAGGGCGGCCAGTGCCGGGTCATGTGAACAGATGGTATCGCTGCGCCGGCGCACACGTCCACGGACGATCCACCTCCGATTACAACTCTATGACTTACTTAGCCACTAACTCACTGAGTGCCGGCGTTTTCCTGAAGGCCTCGAATAACCTAAACTAAGTAGTCAAAGAAGATAGATTTCCACACTTATCATCATCATCATCATCAACCCATCATGTCCCCACCGAGGGGCACGGGTCTGTTCCCTGAGGAAGCTATAGGCCATACTCCACCACGGGGGCCAAGTCCGGATTGGTGGAAGCTTGTAAGACTAGTGGCTGGTCTTACTGTCAGAAGTTTTCAAGCCGCCCTAAGGCCTCTGACTTAATTGGCTTAAAGACTGCCATCTATCGACGGCAGCCGGCACCAACTGCTTAACGTGCCTGCACACTTATGTAGCCTCATAATTGGACCGTTTCATAGCGAGACTGCGAGGCTATTTCGGCCAGTCTGTCTCTTTCCGGAAAGCCGCAATACTCTGGAGGCCTATGCGCACCAAATCCTGAGCAAATGGTCATACTAGTTATTGTTGATATACCTATGTTTTTTATATTTCTTTTGAAGATATTGACCGTTTTAAGAACCAATTTCGGTATTTTTGAGTTTTATTCATTATGTCTATTTTCAGTATTTTTCTACAATGTTGGTGCTTGTGATGTCATTGAAGCATGTTTAAAGCTTTGCCTACATCGTGGAGGGAGTAAAACCAGCCTACATATTAAAAAAACCAAATGTCATTCGTATTTTTTTTTATTAGTAAGGCAATTGATTCATACTCTTACCGTATTTGCTGACGTCATAGAAGCAAAACACGTCCCCAAAGTAAAGTCTGAGCAAGTATTGAATTTGACAGAAGCTGTTACATTACACGCATAATTTTCATTCAAGAAATAATGGTGAAAATATCATCTAAACTTGATTTATTTGAATGAAACGGAACTTCATTGAAAGATGTCAACTTTACCTTGACTTCAGGGTTGTATGGTAAAAACCTCCTTTCGGGACACTTTTTGGTCCGTGAAAAGCGAATAAAACAAAAAAATAAAAATTGACTTCACGTTTCTGAAGTATAACCCAACCTAATAAAATTTGTTTCGGTTTTATGAAAATGTCTTTATCATTCAGGACTACATTATTTGTACGCATATTGATGCTAAGTTTACTTTAAGGCCAAAGTCATGATCATCGACTCCTTCGACTTTACTAAGCAAAGTGTAGGCTAGTGAAAGTAAAGTAATGGTGTGACAGGGCTATGAAACATATTTTTGATTGAAAGTCGATATTTTCGTCAAAGTAAAGTCAAAGTGCAGTTTAAGAATCTCAGCCTTAGCGTCAAGGCTTTTTATAGAATAATTCAAAAAATATACCTGATATATAGAAATCTGATAAATAGAAGTTGTACCGAAAGCTATAATTCTGGAAATGATTTTGAGGTTTCCGTTCATGTTCAAAAATATAGCATGGCCAATTCCAATGGTGTAATTGTCAAATTTCACACTCAATAATATCGCATTTACAGTCTATTTTTTGAAGCGAACGACTAAGTGTCAACATGTCAAAAATTTGGTTTTTCAATATGCCGCATTTATAACACTGCATAATATTTAGCAAAGTTATACAAAACGATATGCCTAATAAATCCATTAAGCAATTAACACAATAACACTGTTATTACCTGATTTATCCCCTACTTGCAGTTTATTTAACTAATATTTTATTTTATCATGAAAATAACATTTGCTTAAGAGATCTATGCCCCAAAAATGCCTAAAATTTCAGTGGTCCTCAAATAAAAGCGATCCTACTGCTGCCAAATATGTTCGCAACTAGGAAAGATGACGGACTTTTGTTTAAAAGCCGATTATGATCGACTATTTTATGCTAATGGGCTACGCGAAGTGTGAGAAGAAGTATGGAGAGCTGACTACGAACCTCTTTTTTAATTAAAGACAAAAAAAAGTAAGATTGACGTTGTTGTTGATGGGAGTGCGACTGAAGAAAATAAAATAGGTAACTTATCTTTAGTCCGTTCATCATTGTAAATAAGGTATTGGTAAAGTTTTTTGGTCCATCGTCCAGTTGTTTTATACTTTTGTGTTTGTTATTACGAAACGGAAAATATGGGCGAACGAGCCGGACCCAACGCTGATTCTGCCAAACCGATGTATACGATGCCACAGAATACATAATAGTACAACGATGCAAGCAAAGCTGCGTGCATGAGCTATTTTGAGTGAGATGTAAGTTTGAGAGATGCTGTGTCTTTGTTTACCTTTAGTCGTTCGCTTCAGTAAATGGAATAGTGCGTAATTTGGGCCATGTTGCTTTTCGACTCTCTTACAGTGAGTGGTCATGTGGGCGGGTTTTACCTCTCTCTTTAGGGATCCCCGGACAATAAGCTGTCTGTTAGCGCCAGGGTGTCAAGTCCCAAGGATTTATTTAGTGAACAAATGCAGCTTGTCAAAGCTGCCACTGTTTTACGCACATTGCCTGTTTACCCCAAATTGCTTTAACAATAGGATCTCTTAGTACCAAGTAATAGACTTGAAAATAATGACTAGTTGCCATAGCTTCTCTTGTACTTTGCCCTATTGTATTTCTTTGAACCAATTTGTGTACTTTCATAGAGTACTCAATAGCCGCCCTCACCTTTAACTCACTTACGATACCTATAGTATTTAGTGAGATATGTTTTGGATGCTGCCTAGTACATAATTTTATCATGTAAGTTCAATATAAGTGGCATGCCTCTGTATTATCTCCGAAATAAATAAATCTAATTTAACCTCCTGAGGCCCGACCTTGAAAATAATAATGGTTTTTGTATTATTCTTAGGACACGGGGACTTAAGAGGATATAAAATTCTCGTATCTCAATGTTAGTGCGCATACTCCTCCGAAACCTCTCGGCCAATTGTGATGGAATTTTGTACGTATAATCGGTTGGTCTTAAATAAAATCGGAAATTAAATTTAAAAAAAAATGGGTCTGAGAATAGGTTGTTTTTTTTATACCCCTATCCGGCAAAACAACGTTTGCGGGGTCAGCTAGTCTTCTAATATATAAAATTCTCGTGTCACAATGTTAGTGCGCCTACTCCTCCGAAAGGGCTTGGCCGATTTCGACAAAATTGTATACATAATATACAATCTGTAGATCTGGGAAAAGGTTGTTATCTATTTTTCATACCCCTATCTGGCAAAACAACGTTTACCGGGTCAGCTAGTATAAATATAAAACAAACTTTACATTGAAAAAGAAATATTGAAAGTGATATTTCCGCGTCCTCAGCACACCTTGCTAAAGCAGACCACTTTAACCAGAGGTACGACTTCAAATTTCGCGAGATCCCACTGATTACTGCGATAACTGAACTCAAAGTTTGCACCCGATATTTTCAAAACTTTATAGATCTAATTTTATTTCACTAATTCGTGTTTGGCATAAGCCTATACTGTCTCTCTTTCCCTCTAAGTAATTCCCCATTCCCTACAGTGAGACGTATTCAGGCTGTATTATTACACGTAAATAAACATAAGAGACCGACTGTGCCATGAAGTGAGACAAACGCAGGCTGGTCATGATATATTTGACTACAGACTCCAAGTTTCCGGTCTAGTTTTTGACATAAAATAGAAAAGCTAGACTTCTGACTGCGAATGGGATACGATATCATTATTAGCCAGACGCAACCGCTGACTGACGCACAATCGACTTTCTCGCGGCATACGCGATAGAAACGTCTTCTGCCATGCTTCTGACATGATCATTGTGAGAGTTTTCTGTCCCAGAATGGTTAATTGTCCGCAAGGAAGTCAGCAGTTAGCACTCTTGACAGCAGATTAGCCTTTACATGTTTTTAGGACCTTAACATTAGTTATAACGTAATGCCAACCTTGAGAGGGTCAGATGGACCGATAATATGCCTTGACTGCCTCGTTGGTCTAGCCATTAAGGCATTTAACTACCAAGACAGAGATCGTGAGTTCGATTCCCACTGGGGGCCTCCGTACATTTGTACATATTATGGTCTCAGTCTGGGTGTATTTCGATGTTTGTTATGTCTTTGCCTGGTTACTATAACACAGGGTATCCTAGTTTGGGACCAGGACAAGTGATCGTGCCGTGGGTAAGTTATTTATTTATTAATTTCAATTTAATTTTTTGAGGGAAACTGATTCGTCAGGAACGTGGCCAGTAACAGTTCTTGGTCTCTGCCTACCCCTCTGGGATGCAGGCGTGAGCTTATGTATGTACCTGGGTTGAGTGTCCAGCAAACAGTGGTGTCAAACAGTAAAGTCTGGAAGAATCATTTTTTTCGTAGCCTAAATATGCCTCTGCGAAGATTATTGCTCCACCGATTCTGTGGTCTCCACTCGAGAACTCGTCCACCCCATCGGTTATCAGTTCTTCGGGTGATATGGCCGGCCCACTGCCACTTCAGCTTGCTAATTCTCTGAGATATATCGATAACTTTGGTTCTCTGTCGGATGTATTCGTAGAGCACAGCTCTCTCCATAGCTCGCTCGGACCAGCCGTATCGTGAGTGCCCATGTCTCAGCTCCGTACGTCATGACAGGTAGGACACACTGATTGATAACTTGCTGATTAAAATGTTCATCATCATCAACCCATTATGTCCCCACCAAGGGTCACGGGTCTCTTCCCTGAGGAAGGTATAGGCCATACTCCACCACGGGGGCCAAGTCCGGATTGGTGGAGGCTTGTAAGACTAATGGCTGGTCTTACTGTCAGAAGTTTTCATGCCGCCCTAAGGCCTCCTGGGATAAACGTGTTCTTGAGTGGAGACCGCGACTCGGCAAACGTAGTGTAGGATGCTCTGCAACTAGTTGGGATGACGATCTGCGAAAAATTGCAGGCAAATGCTGGATGCGGCAAGCTGAAGACAGGGCGCTATGGCGCTCATTAGCGGAGGGCTATGTCCAGCAGTGGACTAATATATAATAGCCATCAGGCTATCAAATTCAGATAATGATGATGCTGAATATGATAGATAAGACTTACCAAGCATCTACCTCTCAATCCTCTCAACTTGGTCGGTGGTCTCGCTAACGCTATAAGGAAACTAAAAAGGAAACCCGTGACTTAGTTGGCTCCGCACGTATTCACATTGTCTTTCCTGTAAATCTTCGGCAGTTTTAAGCAAATTATGCAACAATGGGATGAAAATATTCTCAGCCCCTGACCCGAAACTAACCTTGCGCGAGCAAGCCTTTGACGTCACATATACAGAATAAATTCACGGCAAAAAACATCAGGTTCAAACTGTCAATATAGATTTACACGACAGTACAACACCATTGACCCTAGACTCGGTTGACCCTTCACTGACCTCTGGCTTGCGATCTCGAGCCGCCGTTTTGCTTATTACATTTGCTGTTGACATCGCGCTTATTGTGTGCGTAATAAGGTGTACTTCAGTTCAAAGGGAACGTAAAATAAATTGGTGAGGTGGGAAGATGACATTACCAATATTGTTTTGTAGTATTGCTTTGGTGCTTAAAAATAGTAGTCGAACTATGAGTACCTAGTTTCAGTCTATTGAGAGTGTATACTTAATACCATTTTCAATTGACACTAAGATAAGATAAAAATATTCTTTATTGTACCAGGAAAAACCCATACAAAACATTGACAAAGATACGGTACCATTTGCGGCATTACTGACAGAAAAGTATTCAAGAAATTGTAGAGATCACTCTTGATGCCCAACCTTTTATACGATGCATACTTCTAACCTCTTATTTCTACTGTGACAATGGAGGTAACGTATCTTTGCCATTCTAACAAGTGAAACCACATCGGTGTATCGCGTCCATAGAGTTATGAATCGCGCTTGACTTCTAACCCTGGCCCTGCGTCAGGCCGGGGAACAATAATATCGTATGTCACAGTCAAACATTAGCCTCCGTATTCATTAACGCACCTTGATACACAGCTCTTTCACAGAAGTTTCATTAATTTGGAACAAGAAGTAGGTATTTCTTTTTCTCATATTTTAGTTAATGATTTTCTGACAGCTCCTAAAAAATGGTTCATAACTCGCTACCAGATGGCGATGGTGCCTACGTACGTAGTTTTTTTTAATACAGCTGAAAGCCCTTCATTTATCTGTGTTGGTATGTTACTGTCATCGTCATCTGTCATGAAGACTGGTATTTGGACTTTGAGACTTTATACAAATACGATCGGCACCAAGAAATTTTCGAAAATAATGGAGAAACCGTATCGCCAATACTGTGCGCTAAAATTTTGTAAGAAGGCAGGTACTCAGCGTTCACAGATTACAGACACATTGTGAAAAAAAAATTAAGTCACGTTTTATCACAGCCATCTGTCGCAGTTCCAAGAGCTATAGTTTTTTTTTAATGAGCTCTAAGAAAATCCCTCATTGATACTTGTTTCGTTTATTTTTAATCGATCTCCAACTCTATTAATCGACTGTTTTAAGCCCTCTTTACATTACTCCCGCACAACATATCAGGGAGAAGGCAGTGGCTGAGAACCAGCGCTTCTCGCAGCTGTCCGGGGCAGCACCAGCTGAGCCACTACCTTTTGCCGTATCATGCCTTCTAATGGCGGTAATTAGCATAACAATAGTTAAACAATGGCCGGCTGCCCGCTGCGGGCGTTTGCCAAGCGAAGGGTTATACACCTAGTTTAGTCTTCAATTTGTTAAAATGTTATTTTGATGACTAGGCAATAAATACTTTTTCATCTTATCTCTAAGTCAGGTCAAGTAAATAAAAAAATTACTATAAAAACCAATAATCATCATCAACCCGTTATGTCCCCACCGAGGGGCATGGGTCTTTCTCCTGAAGAAAGTATAGGCCATACTCCACCACGGGGACCAAGTCCGTATTGGTAGAGGATTGTAAGACTAGTGGCTGGTCTTACAGTCAGAAGTTTTCAAGCCGCCTAAAAATAAAAAACAAATGCTAACTTGATGAATGTTGAAGCTTTTAGTTTCACAATTAACAGATTATACGGAGAAGAAGCTAGCAAAGAAACTTCCTATTTGTTCTTTCCAAAGTAATATTACGATATACTTGCCGATACTGAATGACGGTGATATTTGAAATATTATTATACTCGTCACTGTATTCATATCACGGACTACGATT
Organism: Yponomeuta plumbellus; assembly: GCA_947310845.1. Taxonomy (NCBI): domain Eukaryota; kingdom Metazoa; phylum Arthropoda; class Insecta; order Lepidoptera; family Yponomeutidae; genus Yponomeuta; species Yponomeuta plumbellus. The sequence goes on along the minus strand of OX371207.1, from coordinate 15,367,274 downwards.
CCTAGATTCGCAGGTCCTTAACCACTTCATTATTCCAGCGACATCTGGGATGGCCATGCGGCCTTTAGTAGCTATGTACCCTTGGTATGACTTTCATACCTTTTTAGACTTTTTCATTCTATAAGCGACCAAGAGAATGGATTTGGTAGAATTTCTTTTCTCTGTCTTAGATTTCCTGGTTAATTTGTAACTCTCCTTCTTCTAACTACCATCATCCCATTTTGTTGGACCCAAAATTTTGCTCATGACTTTCCACTTCACAACCAGTAGTTTATTTGCTTCCTTGAGCATGAGTGAACAAAATGACTTAATTATTTTTAAACTTTGTCATTATATTGGCAGCAACGTTATTCATAGAAAAAAGTAATTAATAAGCCTATATGGCGACCTGTGTGGCTTAGTAGTTAGCGCATCTGCTTATCATGCGAGAGGTCTTGGGTTCGATCCCCGGCTGGGGAGAAAAAAAAAACTCCAGGTCTTGGATGTTTACATGTTTGTGACGTCGCTGTTTCTGGTTCCCACGACATGGTATCCTAGTGTGGGGCCAGAAGCAATATATGTCCCTGTATGTAAATGTCTATGTTTATATTTATATCCCACTTTAGGGCACAGACCTCTCAGAGATAGAGATAGAGAGAGAGAGAGAGAGAGAAAGAGAGAGAGAGAGAGAGAGAGAGTATGGACTTAATTACCACGCGTGCCCACTGCATATTGGTGATGTAAAGCACTGAGGTATGCGCTCAGACACTCAGGTTTCCTCACGATGTTTTCCTTCGTTATTCATATTTAAATTAAATTAAACTAGATGAGAACCCAGCTTCGCCCTGGTAAAATATTGACTCACAATCCCACAACTTTTTAATAAAAAATTTATGATGTTTTTGTAGTTATCGGTTCTCAACAAATAATATTTTGACTTGGCAAAGATTAGTTTACCAATTATTGTGTCGAATACATCCAATAAAACTCCAAAAATGTATACTCACGACGCAAAGAGTTTTTATTTAAAACGTAAACCATGACATGTGATGACGTGACACCAACATGACATCGAGGACATTCACATGTTTACTTAACAACGCTATTACATATTAATCTATTTAATTCGTTTTTACATTGAAAATACTCGATAATCAGAATTTTCTGCCTATGAGTTCACTCGGATCGATTAATTTTTTACGCTCTTCAATTTGATGTGTATTTCGTTCGAGTCTATCGTAGACCGGATTGAAATTATTAATAGGTATAGGTAGATGTGTTGTCATATGGAAACTTTATTTGAACCTCGTGTACTATGGGTGAGCTACACCTGTTTTCAGGGGCTTGATAGATCGTTTTACAAGTAAACTAGCTGTTCCGTCCCAAGCTCATAAGAGACATTGGAAGACAAATTAATGTTTTAAGTACAGTTATTTCGAGTACACACACGGGCAGAGTGTATTAGGACTAGCACGCGCTTGATGCGCTATCTTAAAACAGCAACGCTCAGATTGTCGTGAATGTTTTGAAAAAGTAACAGAGTATATAAGGTGGCGTGTTGTCTCCTCTCCTCTTTGCCATTTTCATCAATAGTATTTCCAGCAACCTTTCTTCTTCTTACCACCTTTATGCAGATGATCTCCAAATCTATGCACATTCCCCTGTAGATAATCTGCCTTTGGCCATTGACGATACAAATGCCGATCTCAATCATATTTTGGAATGGAGTAGGTCTCATGGTTTGAGGGTCAATCCCTCTAAGACTCAGGTGATTGTGGTTGGCAGTCCTAGAATGATATCAAGGGTCAAGTGGGAACAGCTTCCACGGGTGAAGTTTGACGGTGTCATAGTTCCGTTCAGTGAGAAGGTGAAGAACTTGGGGGTCATTATCGATAGGTGCCTGACTTGGTCTCCTCAGCTGGCGGAGGTGAGTCGGAAAATATTCGCTTCAGCGGCCTCCCTGAGAAGGTTGCGGAATTTTCTGCCAACTGCGACCAAAGTCGCACTTGCGCAATCTCTGTTGCTACCTATCCTCGACTACGCTGATGCCAGCTATCTTGATTTGACCGAAGACCAGCTTAACAAACTTGAGCGCCTTCAAAACTTCGCTATAAGGTTCATATTTGGTCTACGCAAATATGACCACATCTCCGAATTTCGCGCTAAGCTCAAGTGGCTTTCAATCCGTTCTCGTAGGAATGCTCACATCCTCTCTCTTCTCTATTCAATACTGTTCAATCCAGCCACCCCTTCCTATCTCAAAGAGTGCTTCACCTATCTCGGTGATTCCCACAGCCGGGCATTACGATCTGATCGGAATCTCTCGCTGAAGACTCCGGCGCATTCGACGAGGTTTTTCAGTGACTCATTTACTGTCACGGCTGCTCGGCTGTGGAATGATCTACCGACTTTAATAAGGCGCTCGCCCTCCCCCGCTGTCTTTAAAACCAAGGTAAAAGAGTTTTATCTCTCTCTATGATATTTGTGCATTATTCTGTCGTGTATTTTTTTTTTTTTTCTCCCCCATGTAAGTAGGTATATTATAATTTATTATTTCCTCCTCCTATAGGTTATTTATTATTATATATTTATGTATGTTTATCATAACTATATATGTATGTAATGGTTTATGTAGGTGTATTGCTATTTATGTAAGTATGTATATTAATATTCATGTTTGCACCAACTACCCGTCTCCTTTTTCCTTCAGAAATTTTTCCATCGTAGGGTTGTCTGGAAGAAATTGCTTTTAGCAATAAGGCCGCCCATTGTACTGTTATCTTGTAAATATTTTATGTTTGTGTTTCTCCTCGTGTACAATAAAGAATATTCTTATCTTATCTTATCTTATAAAATTTATATGCTTGCCTAAATATTTTTCCGACCCTTATAATAATGACGAAATAATATTTATTTGTGCTAAATAAATTAAGCACGACAAAAAGTTTATTAAGATTCTGATAAATATAAATAAATGATTATTCATTAGTTAGAACTTATGTTCACACCAAAATATATAATGGTAGGGGTGCCCAAGAGGGGATTTCGGGAGTTACTAAAGCGCGGCAGATTAATATACAGGGAGATACCTTGTACCACGTAAAGTACCTCCACCAAATATGAGCCCCATATATATGGTCGCCTGTCAAGGATAAAGGATCAGATTAGTAAAAAAAAAATTGATCATCAGAAATTCTCGAGCGCGTCAGATTAAGGTAGGGTGAGTTAATTACATGCTAAAAAGTGTATATTCCACTAATCTGACAATTTTCGTGTGACGTAGAGAAGTAAGAGGGTTACAAACTTGTAAAAAAAAAACGTTATCTGGACTTTCTCGAGCGTGGCTAATTTTTTTTTATTTTGAAGAAAATAATTCAAGGATAATGAAAAATATAAAATCTGACGATTTCCATAAGCCAAAGTAAGAAAAAATAATAGGTAAAGTTTAATGCGTGCAGCTATGGGGAGGATGAGGATGGAATCGAGCCAGAGGACGAATATGATTCTACCGATGAAGAAGATTATGATTAAAAAAAAAACTACGCAATGAAATTTATTTTTTTATAATTATTTTCTTATAAATACAAGCATTATACTTAAAAAACTTGTACTTTTTTATTTGCATGCTATTTCTTTAGCTTTTCAATTAATTAAGTTCAATGATTTGAAAAAATATTAAAAAAAAAATTTTTAATTGTCTGATTAGGCGAATCCCTCTAGATAATCGTCAGATTATGAGACAGCACATCTAGGGCATTAAGAAGAACTATATATATCTTAATCTGACGCGCTCGAGTACTTCAAAATGGCGAATTTTTTTTGCACATTTTAATAATGGCCGCGAGTTTGCGTTACATCCAAATCGTCAGATTATTATATAAGAGTTGTTTTTTAGGTGCAAATAACATCCCCTTAAAAAATCTGACGCGCTCGATGAATTTTTTTTTTTCTATTTCAACCCGTACGTAGGACCACCCCCATCATTGAAACAATCAGATAAACATACGTACATTTTCAAAAATACACAGGATACAGATGCTATCAATATCTGACGCGCTCGAGTATGTCCATGCTACAGTTTTTTTTTACATATTTAAAAATCTATAGTCGCTCCCCCCACCGTTGAAAAGGTATATATTATATGTCATTTTTTTCTTCTTATCATCTAAACTTCACAATCAAATAGGTCTCTATGACGCTCGAGTAAATCCCGATTTAGCATCATGGGCTCCCCTACTATAATAAATATTTCCCAATGTAAATAAATGATCACAATGAATTATCACAATCACACATTTTTAAATTTTTAAAAAGTTTTAGTAATTATTTTTAGTTTAACTCCTCATCATCATCAACCCACTATGTCCGAACCGAGCGGCACGGGTCTCTTCCCTGAGGAAGATAGGCCTTACTCCACCACGGGGGCCAAGTCCAGATTGGTGGAGGCTTGTAAGACTAGTGGCTGGTCTTACTTTCAGAAGTTTTCAAGCCGCGTTAAGGGCTCTGACTTGACTTAGCACACTAAGGTCTATAAACTAATATATATAAAGGTTTTTATCAAAAATGCTCTGGAATCCTATTTTTTCGGCCTTCAGTTCTAGGCTGTAGGTTCTATAATAATAGTATTCATAGCTGCGAATATTCCTCTTTTTGCCAACACTGACCTATTTTATAAATGAAGGTAGTTTTTTTTCATCTGTGACGCTAATTAGCTTCGCATGGGCTATGCGAAGCAAACTGATTCTAATTAAACTGATTCTGCATATGTTATCGATACCTACCAAATAACTACTGCTAATATTCCTCTTTTTGCAAACACTGACCAAAAAATTAAGGTATTTCTTTTTTTATTAGTGTCGCTAATTAGCTTCGCATCGCCTTTAAACTGATTCTGCATATGGAGTGCGTGCTAGGCAATCCATCCGTGAGGTCACGCGACTCACGCGCAGGATCCAGCGATCATATCCAGCTTAGTTTGCGTTGCAGCTTGATAGACATCTGGGGTCTGTACGTGGTTTATGTTTATTTGCAGCTTAAACGGAGACTCTTCGCAATTTGGTTAAGTCTTCTGTATTATTTAGTTTTCACTATTTAAAACAGTTTTGTATGACGTGACCTTACAATAAAACGAAATAGATCTGTTAGTGTCTCAGCAAGCTCTGGTCTCTGTATTCCCCTCCAGGATACTGGCGTAAGTTTATGTATGCGTATGTCTACAATAAAAACAAAAAAAAGAAAGAAAGAAAGAAAACAAAATAAAATATTTATTTGACGCCACAAAACTCACGCAAAATCACGCAACATAAAAACACAAAAACACATAGGTGCCACTGGCTGTTCGTGAGAAAACCTGAGTACCTGGGGTACTTTTACAGACCCTGACTACCTTGGCACTTGATATCGCCATTCTGCGGCGGGCACGCAAGGTGATTAAGCACTAGGTCTCTCTTTTAGAGTGAAACCCTTTTTCTTAGAGTGGGGCGGGCCCAAAGAGGCTGCATTACACAATGATACCTTTGCTAGAATGAGGTTTCAATCATTTTCCATCAGTAAGTATCAGAAGAAAACATCAAGCTAAACGTTTCCTGCCATTTCGTTTATTTCCTTTATGGCCCTTTAAAGGTCCGAGCAGACTTGGCTCGTAAAATGAGATGGTTCCCACTTTCGTTCCGTGAGGATGGGCAGCTTTCGATGTTTATTTTATTTGTAGTATGATTGTGTTAGAAAGCGTCAGTATTTGTAAGAAGGTACAGAACGTTTTTTCTTTATGTAGTCTATTTGAATCGCTCGTAGCCTGGGCTGCCAGAGTGATCTTAAACTATTACTAAGGTTAAGCAACATACGGCGCGTTCCGTCTATGGATGGGTCACCGTATATGACTAACGCTAGTGGCATTTTTCCAAGCGGTTCCGTGCTTCGCAAGGCACGTAAAGCAGTTGGTGCCGGGTGCCGTCGATGGATGGCAGTCGTTAAGCCAAGACAGGCCTTAGGGGGCGGCTTGAAAACTTCTGACAGTAAGACCAGCCACTAGTCTTACAAGCCTCCACCAATCTGGACTAGGCCACCGTGGTGGAGTATGGCCTATACTTTTCTCAGGGAAGAGAGCCGTGCACCTCGGTCGGGACATAATGGGTTGATGATGATGAGTCTATTTGCATCTCACTGAAGGGTACAGGCCTTCTCTCGTACAGAGAGTATGGGATTAATTACCTCGGGTACCCACCACGGATAGGCCATTTCAAGCGCTAAGGTATACCTTCACCTTATTTTACATACTCAAGTTTCTTCACAATGTTTTACTTCACATATTATTATTATTATTAAAATTCTTTATTGCACCAATTTATGTACAAGGGCGTGCTTAACATACACCGCTTAACATACATACATACATACATAAGAGTACATACACCGCTAAAATCAAAATCCTTGCTGTCGTCTCTGATATTGTCAATTTTTTAAATTTTAACTGACTTTAAAAACAAGCCTGCATACCTATCTGTTTTTGTATGTTCATTGTTTAGCGCTAATATTTGGCCACTTTACCTGATTACATTCATTCTTTGGTAGAATAGCAGGTACCTTCAAATAGGTCCCATAAAATATAAGTTTGATAAAAATCTGGTCCATTATAAAGACATCAACCCCTTTTTTTTTAGTTCGTGTCTTTTTATTGTGATTATTTTGTTTACAAAGTAGTTATCGCTATTAACTTTATTCCGGATAGACTTACTTGACTTTTTGTCAGAAGAGTCCGACCACGATCCAGTTAGAGACGAGCAACCGACGACGCGAGCTTCGTCTCTGCTCACCATGATCAAGCTCAGCTAATCAGAGCGAAACGAAGTCGGAATCTTCCGAAAAAAAGTGAAGTAAGTGTATCCGTAACAAAGATAATAATGTCTAGACTTACGAAAGTTTTAGTTCAAAAAAATTTTAGATAATCGAGTAACTTTTTGAGCTTTCTACGTAATAGACTTTCTTTAAAACCTGAAACACTAAAAGCGTGTATTTACTCGGTCCGCACTTAACAAGGGGCATAAACTACTGGGCGATGATTCGAGAACAACGCGCAATGTTTATGTATGGAGACGTCAAAATATACCACGCACAAATTGCCGGCAGTGAACCGCCGCTATGGGCATCGATTTGAATATTATTTGTACCATCCCGTTTGGACAATTGTACAATGGGCCTGGAACCAGACCAAACCTCTCGTGGGGCAAAGAATAAGTACCCTATTTTAAAAAGTACAGATATAGAAAAGTATAGAAGTCGCTGTTTCTGGTTCCCACGACACAGGGTATCTTAGTGTGGGGCCAGAAGCAATGTATGTGCCTGTATGTAATGTTATGTTATAGATATTACACAGTAGTAAAAGGACCCGATCGCATCGAATCACTCGTAGCCCCGGCCGCCTGAGTAATCTTAAACGATCACGAAAGGGTAAGCAACATAGGGCGCATTCAGTACATGGATGGGTGACCGTTCTACGGCATTTTTCCGAGCGGTTCCGTGCTTCGCAAATCACGTTAAGCAGTTGATGCCGGCTGCCGTCGATACGCAGTCGTTAAACCAAGTCGTCAGAGGCCTCAGGGTGGCTTGAAAACTTCTGACAGTGTATAAGACCAGCCACCGTTCTTTCTAGCCTCCACCAATCCGGACTAGGCCCCCGTGGTGGAGTATGGCCAATTCCTTCCTCAGGAAAGATACCCGTCGTACCCCTCGGTGGGGACATAATAGGTTGATTATGATGAAAAGACGCGATACAGTAGCAGATTCTAGAAAAAGGCACTATACTTTATCTTACAATGACAGCTCAGATACTCGTACTCAGTCGGGAACATGATTTTTTTCCAAATCATTGACGCCTAGAAATTTCGATTACTGTCCTTACTGTACTTACTTAATGCCCCACTGCAGGATACCTCTCAATTTCTATGAAGAAGTAAAGGAATAATTGTAAAGCAAACATAGGATTTTCAAAACAATTGCGGTGAATTTTAATTTAATTAATGAATGTGAGGTGAAAAATAAAAAATAAAATACTTTAAATTCTAGCTCCTAAGCTACAAAAATCGTGGAACATACATGGGGATGATTCGATTACCTAAGGCATCTAAATTTTTTTCTTTGGACGCCTATCAATTGGCCACCCTGTATATCAGAGACAAGTGGTGACTTCTTGTGTTGGTGTCCAAGACCCACTTCGGGTGACACCCTAAGCCAGCGAAGTAAGTAAGTGAGTGAGTTAATGAGTGAGTTAATGAGTGAGTGAGTGAGTGACTGAGTAAGTAAGTAAGTAGATATATGTTATTATCCCCCTGTTTCATACTGCAAAATAACATACAAAATTATTCCCGTTATCCTTTTTGTGAATTCACCCCCTAAGGGGGTAAAAGGGGGTGCAAAGTTAGTATGAAACTTTGCCGTTTTTTAAGTTGTTCGAATGAAACTCAGTTTGAAGATTTTTCATTAAAAGTCATGAAAAGCGTATAAAATATTTTTCCAAAAATCATCTCTTAAGGTGGTAAAAGGGGGGTGCAAAGTTAGTATGAAAGTTTTCTGATTTTCAAAGTTATCTCAATAAAAAGTGGTCTTTGGGTTTTAAGTTTCTAATAATAATTATTTCTGATATTTCTTTTTGTGAATTCACCCACTAAGGGGGTAAAAAGGGGGTGCAAACTTAGTATGAAACTTTGCAGTTTTTGAATTTATTCGATTGAGATTCAATATGAAGGTCCTTCATGAAATGTTCTGAAAAACATGTAAAATAGTTTTTTGAAAATCATCCCTTATGGGATGAAAATGGGATGGGGTAAAAAGGGGGGGGGCGGTGCAAAGTAAGTATGAAAGTTCTCTGATTTTAGAGGTTATTTCAATAAAATGTTGTATTTGGGTTAAAGTTCCTAATAATGATTATTCCGACATCCCTTTTTTTACATCAATCTTTTTTACATCAATCCCTAAGGGGTGCAAATTTAGTAGGGGGAAGCTAACTAACTTAATTACCGACATAATATCTGCGCAGGGTCTAAACTATAAGGGTTACAAACTTGAATTTATTAAGAACGTTTGGCTTTATTAAAGTTATTTAAATGAAATCCAGTATAAAGGTTCTTCATTGAAAGTCATGAAACTCGAGTAAAATATTTTCTGATAATTATCCCTTAAAGGGGTAAAAGGGGGTTCTAAGTTAATATGTAAATCCTCTGATTTTCAAAATTATTTCAATAAAATGTAAATTATGTAATAAATATGAATGTTAACGAACACACAATTTTTTTGTTTTAATTATTTCACATGCGCTAAAAGTATACTTTACTTATTTGCAAACACTTTTTCCAACTAGAGCCCACGCGGACGAAGTCGCGGGCAACAGCTAGTTACTGCATATTTTCTTACTGAAATTTCAGGTTTCTAGTAGACCTACAGCCACCATTATTTTTTCACCTATAGATATACCACCAGGGAGCCCCATTTTGCATCCAAAGTAAAAACGCAGTAATGACAATTAATTACTGCGTTCTTCCTTACGATACGCTAATCCCTTGTTAACAAACTGTTATGAAGCGGCCAAATTGCATTTTAAATATCATTAACAAGAGTCTACAACTTCTCGTCAGAAAGGAAATCTGGGATTTTGGTTCTGTCTGGCTATTTAGTCTTTAGCTTCAGTTGGAGGCAAATACTTCTCCTGGATTAGATTGTTCCTGGTTAGATAGCCTTCTACTACGATTTATTGCTTGCCGTCCTTTTGCTGAATTCGGAGACAAAACAAATACAATCCGATGGTCGGATGTGGTCATTGGACTCCCTCAGGATTGAGGGAGTAATATTGGATTATGTAGGTTTTGAAGGTTTTATTTTTTCAAGATTTTACCGTTGTGAAACTGAAAAAAACTTTCATGGCTCCGTTGGTCTACAGGGAAATACCATCATCATCATCAACCCATTATGTCCCCACCGAGGGGCAGGGGTCGCTTCGCTGAGGAAGGTATAGGCCATACTCCATCACTGGGACCTAGTCCGGATAGGTGGAGGCTTGTAATACTAGTGGTTGGTCTTAATGTCAGAAGTTTACAGGCCGCCCTAAGGCCTCTCAATTGGCTTAACGACTGCCATCTATTGACGGCAGACAGCATCAACTGCTTAACTTGCCTTGCGAAGTACGGAATCGCTTGGAAAAATGCGACTAGCGTTAGTCATAGACAGTCACCCATCCATGCACTGAACGCGCCCTATGCTGCTTAAACTTGTTGTTGTTGTTACACTTTATTGTACAAAGAAAAATACATGAAATAAACTTCGTGATCGTTAAAGATTACTCAGGCAACCGGGCTATGAGCGATTCTGTTAAGCATACGGCCTTACTAATAAATAAGTTATACACTCTGAATAACTATTTGACGTATATCAATTTATACTGGTTTAATCGCATTTAGCGTATAAATAACATTTAAACAGTTTGTCAGACCTCGCATAACGGCTGTATACACAGCTCATAACCTTTATTAGTAAGGCCGATAAAGACTTATGTTTTTAACAGAAACCTCGGATCCCACCCTAGGCGGATCTGTATTGTGATGTCCAAAACATAAGTCTTAACATCATATTGGGTGTACATTTTTATAATGAAATAACATAAAACCACTAAAACTATAATATAGGAACATTTGGTTTTGAGACATTCTTCTAGTTACTCCTGCTGATCCTGAATTTACGAGTAGGTACTACAATGGTTATTATTTACAAAATTCTATTGTCCTCTAAAGATCCGAACCGCTCATCTCATTTTCATAACCTTATAGACCTCGCAAAGGTCAGCTTTAGTTGGCAATAAAATAATATTCCGTAGTTTGCGTGGAAACGTTTCAGATATTCGTGGCCATTATAGTAATAGTCGCTAAAGATACATCAAGATTCTAAGACAAATGTCAAATTCGACTGGAATAGAGCATGATGTAAAATATAAGGTTCACAAATATGGTTAAGGGACTTCACACACGGCGGCTATAATATACATTACATCCCAGGATGTATAGCTTAGAGACCGCTCAGTACCTTTAAGATACGAAGATGTAAAGATGTATTTTATAGCTGTCGTGTGTGGTCTCCTGACGATTTCTATGGAAAGATCATCTTTACCTTATAGCCGCCGTGTGTGGAGTCCCTAAGAAAGGTTCACAAAGTTGTAGCTAAGACGACAAACTAGTTCTCTATAATCTTTTACACAATCTAACAGCATAACAATACCAAGTGATCCTAATTGGGTGTTTGACAGGATGTCAAATGAGTTACTTTTAAAACGGAACTTTGTATGAAAATACTCGCTTGTGACGTCACAGTTCGGAGGACTTTTTTTATGTTTCATCTATTTAAAAATTGTAATAACAAGTAAGTGATTAAAAGAAATACATTTTCCGAATCATTTTGTAATTTTTGTTTAAATCGAGCATATCAATTAATTTATTGTTGATAGTGTCAAATACCGTATTATAGAAAATTTTAAGCGTTCACAAGAAGGAGTTTTCTTACTGAGCAATGGAAGTATGATTGACCAAATAATTAATCTAGTGATTATGCGTAGAAGAGTCGTTAAATTGACATAGTCCTCGAATAAGCGAAAGGGATATAAAAGGTGTCCGAAACTGACGTGTTGATGATGCCAAAGAATTTTTTCAAGTTCAGTCAACAGAAGGTTTTTGATTGGTATTAGTATTTTATATATACTTTACTGTACACGAAACATTGAACAGGACATTACATAAGAAATAGCATGTACATAGGCGAGCTTATCTCTGAAATTGAGTTCTTCCAGCAAACCTTGGAGAATCTGAGAAGCACTACATAAAACACGGGTCTATAAAAAATAAAAAAATATATTTGCTTAGAACGTGGTACATTTTGACAATACGAAAAATACAATACAATATAAATATCAATTATTTAATTATAATCAGAGTACAGTGAATGCATGCAAATATTGACTTGATGGTGACTGTACTCACTCGACTGATGGTCTGGTCACTGGCGCAACACTATTGTTATGAAAACGGCGTGATGCACCTACCGATTTGAATCAAAAATTCAAATTCCGAACGCTGTACGATATTGGGACAGTTGGTTCTATTCTCAAGTTCCCACATCTGAGTCTTAAGTTTCAAATTTGGAACACCGGCATCCTTAACCGCAACAACTGGCCATAATTTAGCACCATTAGCCGTTCCCATGGCAACCCTAAAGTGCATAGTGCATGGTGCAAGACCCGGCCCTCCATTCGGAAGGCCGCAGTCGTTATCGGTCAAACGGCGCCCTTTTGCGAGAAGATGTGCGCGACCGCAACACCGTGCGCCTGAGTCGATGCGCCGAAAGGTTTGTGTTTCGTTTTAATTGTCTTTGAAACATGTCATTTCAAACAAAGGGTTACAAACTTCCTGACTGTTTTAAAAATAGACTGGATAATTATATAAAAACTAAAAACAATCAAGTGCAGTAATAAGACATATGTAGGTACACGCATCAGCTCTAAGCTGCTAGTGTATCAAATAATAACAATAATAATTTTGGCTGGATTGAAATTATTTTATGAGGGTTATGTGGTAGCTAAAAAAAGCGAATCCATTCACCGTTTTCAATTCAAGTTCATAGGCGTACCTTTCTGCATATTAAATCGTAGTTTGACATCATCATCAACCCATTATGTCCCCACCGAGGGGCACGCGTCTCTTCCCTGAGGAAGGTATAGGCCATACTCCACCACGGGGGCCAAGTCCGGATTGGTGGAGGCTTGTAAAACTAGTGGCTGGTCTTACTGTTTGGTCTTAGTTTGACATGCCAAGTCTTTATACCAGCAGAAGCTGGTATCCTTTCCTCTTATCAATTAATTAGAAGCCAAAAGTGTCAGTAATTTATTTATTTTCTTTTTTTTATATGAGTAATACATCCGAAGATGCGTGCAAACCCTAGCGGCGGTCGTTTTGGAAAGATCCTGGGACAGTGACATTTACCGTGGCCTCACTTCGCTGGCCGCTTGACCTATACACCGCCGCGACGTGTGCGCACAATAGAGGTGCGCTTTAAAAATATATAAAATTCATGAGGAGTTATTCTGTCTGTCACGAATTTGAGACTTATACTCCCGTATTTTATAAAGCGATGAAAAAATGAGAGGCTGACCTACTAAAGACACCTATTAAAAATGTTGATGCGCTAAGTCATAATAAAAAAATATGACATAAGTTCGCGATCTACACCAATAGAGCGAAGTTTAGCAATCTAATCTATTGTTTCGTCGTCAACCCATTGTGTCCCCACCGAGGGGCACGGTTCCAAGTCACGGGGCCCAAGTCCGGATTGGTGGAGGCTTGTAAGACTAGTGCCTGGTCTCACTGTCAGAAGTTTTCAAGCCGCCCTAAGGCCTCTGACTTGGCTTAACGACTGTCATCTATCGACGGCAGCCGGCACTAACTGCTTAACGTGCCTTGCGAAGCATGGAATCGCTCGGAAAAATGCCACTAGCGTTAGTCATAGACGGTGACCCGTCCATGGACTAAACGCGCCGTAGTTGCTTAACCTTAGTGATCGTTTAAGATCACTCAGGTAGCCCAGGCTACGAGCGATTCTGTTGTTTACCTATGGTTATTCATATCTAGTGTGAGTGAAGGTGCATTTACGCATCTACTCTATTTAGCTGCGTTACAGGTGTTCAATCAGCAGGTAAGTAACACTTTTTAAATTTTCAGTTGCTAAACTTTTTTACGTCTAAGTAATCTCTTTTCCTTCAGCAACCATAGGGTTGTCAAGAAAAAAATGCTGTTAGCAATAAGGCCGTCAACTGTACTCTATATCTTTAGATGTTTTATGTCTCATGTGATCTGGTGTACGATAAAGATTATTGTTATCTTATCTCAAGAAAGCACCTGAATTTATCGTAGGAGATTTATCGACATTCATATGGCCAGCATAACAACTTGTAAGTGAAAATCATTCCGAAGTCCATTTTGAGACGTTATGACGCTTCAAGCTGAACTATTGTTTCCATATTTGATTCCTAATAAGCAGTTTCTCTGTAAAACCGTTTAGAACGTCCCTTAAGTAGGTAAAAGGAATATTTCCTTCGTTCGTCTTAAACGTAGCAATGTGTGAGCTTTTAAGGAGGTCTTAAAATGATTGTAGATGTGTCAGGGCATCTTACGTTTGTTTCTAGGAAAGTTCTTAAGGAGCAATAAGCAGCGTTACTTATGTTCCTTAAAAAAGGTATAAAAAAACTTAATATACAAGGGAAAACGGAGAGAGCTTTGCTGCTAGCGTCAATCTTCAACAGTTCTAAATCGTTAAAAATATCAGCTGTTCTATTTAAGCTAAGGTTACAGGAACATCTGATATTTTTTCGCGATTTTGAGGTTTATTTCGTAGTAAAAGGTAGTCGTATTAACTAGGAAAGCCCTCTATTTTCGGATGTAAATGGAGATTTTATTACACATTAAACACGTCCCACCACAGATCTTCTCTTAGAGTACATAGTACATAATCATAACATGACTATTTGATATAGTCAAGTCATGTACTTCATCTACTTAATAATAGGTTTACAAAGGTATCCCAGTTTTTTTTATGGGAGAGAGACGCGACACTAATCAAATGAAAGCTGAGAATGAGTGCTGTGGGTGCAAACCCTCATCTAATACTGAGGTTACATACATCATACATCTACTGTAACTGTACTCTTAGGCTTTGTTTTTCTCACCGTAGCTTCACATTTTTTTGTATTTACTTTTCCTATATAACTATTATGTACGTCTATGTGGCGTATTTATTTAAAATATTTTTATGTTTACGTAAATATTTTTCTTCTCAAATCGCGTTTAGGCCGTTAAATGTCGAACTGTTTATGTAGAGTGTGAACATCGATACTTTCTCGCACGTATGTTATAACAGTAAGAAAGCACAGAGCATATTATGCAAGACCAGAGCAAGGCGAGTCCTGTGAGGACAATCGGCTCGTGGGCGAGCGTCTTCAGTCCTCGCGATTATGTACGCCCTTGTGCGGATGGACTGGTGCGGATACTGCTCTGCTTAAGGGGTGGGCTGTGATTTTGGGTGGGCCTATGATTTTTTCGGCTGCTTTCTGCTTCATTTCTGGTTTTCGTTTCACTTGGACATTATGATATTTTCAGTGATTGTATACGATTTCATATATTTTTGAAACTTTAGGCACTTATGGCAAATACTGTTTAAATTTGGGATACATAGGTTAATGAATGAATGGCTGTTGTTGTTTTTTAGCACTAGTTTCACTCATGATATTTTTAAAGATTTTGAACTACTAGTATGCTTTTTAAAAATGTAGTTAATTGTGGTACAGCTAAATAAATTTACTGTTGTTTTAGACGTACTGCAATTAGTGCTGGCTGAAGGATAGTTGACGAGAATGACCAAAGAGTGTAGTGGACGTATTTTGAACAGTAGACTTCGTTTGTAGACGGATAGTTAGATAAAAATACTTCGTAAACGTATCGATCATCTTGTCTTATGACACATCGGTCATTATGACACATTCAGCATTACTAGCGTACTAACTACCCACCGATAGACCAACTGATGGGATTTTGAACTCATGAGTTATTTTTTATGTTATCTCGTACCTAACCTTTTACGTATTGGATTGTTTACTGATACTGTCCAGCTAATGGTTTCCGGCGTGTTATGAAAATCAAAGCTACAAAAATTGGAATAAATTTCTCTCTAACACTTAAAGTTGGAAGTGGTGATACCAGAGTATTTTAATATTTTGTTCATTGGATGTGGTTCATTAATACTATCATTTCGTTTTTAGAAAAGTATACACAGTAAACTAAATCCTAGCAAGTCTAGACTAACCAACCACGGACGACGTAGAGCTTTAGCAGAGCATCATCCACTACGGCGCAAACATTTAAACACCACATCGTCCGAGCACCATAATTGATACGAGGCCGACTAAAAACCAATAGCACAACCTTCGAAGATTTACGGCCGGCTAATGTGCATGTGCGTCGATTTTATTAACATTTATTATGGTAATGGTCGGCTTGAATAATGTTTTAATATGGCCGCACCATTGTGTTACTCGGATCGGACATAGCTGTGCTTCGTTGGACTGTGAGGCGAGCATAGGACGTGAGCATTCGCGAGCGTACGTCCAGGGCCTCGACTCTATTAGTGCATTACAGAACGATGACAGATACACGGTCGGGTCAAGTGACGTGATTTTTCAGTCCATTGACGCCTAGAAGGTTTGATATGTGCGCGCGCGTAGTCTTGAAGCGGCAATGAAACTAAATCGCCATGTTCATGCAGTTATCATTGTACTACATGACATTAACAGAATCTAGAATATTTGGGGTTCCATAAGTCACTGGTAATAATATATCCATCTCAACAGCGTAATGAGTAGGAAAGGAAAGAGACAGAGTATTTGTATGACAATGCAGCCTATAGAAGTCGAACTGTAGGGCACAGACACTCTCTGAGAGTGAGAGTATATAATTAATCACTACGCGTGCTCACCGCGTATCTGAACACCTTCGATGCTCAGGTTTCCTCACGTTGTTTTCCTTAACAAATAGCAAATGGTATTGCTACGATAACTTTACTTCAATTCAAAAATTTATTTCAACGTAAAGAATTTACATTCTGCTTGTTGAATGTCAATGTACATACAGTTATGTATAATGTTAGCCGCTGGCTTGGGGCCGTCTGTAGTGGAGAAAAAGGCAGCGAAAAAAAACTCCACTCTGACCATAAAAAAAACTCTACTCTGACCATAAAAAAAACTCCACTCTGACCATCATTCATTGGTACATACCATCACCAGTCATTGGTACATACCGGGATTCGAACCCGCAGTCCCCCGATTGAGAAGCCGGGGTTCTACCGTTCCGCTACCACCGTCCGTAATATTGGCATGTACTTTTTAACGGATAGTTTTATTTCTATATCAAAATCTTCTTGAAAAGGGTGGGCACTGTCATGACAAGCGCAGTAGCTGTCAAATAGCTCATAAAATGACCAATATTTGTGAATAGATCAAACAATGGGCTTAATATTCAGTCAAGTTTCGAAGGTTATAATCGTCATAATCTAAATTCCACATTGGCATTACATGGATTGTACATGAAGTTGTTAATCTGGTGTTTGCTTCATGTCTACTTTTTTAATGTTATTATTAAGGAATAGCTGAAGGCTTAACTCCGTTTGCGTGGGATTAGATTGAAAAGTATCCTACTCCTTATCTAAGTCTTCTTATGATGATCTAAAATTGTTTTTAGTTTAGAAAAAACTGTTTGCCAAATAACTTTGCTCGCGACTTTCTTTACATATTCTTAACAACCTTACACCGTACCGTACAGTAATAATTGAAGTCTTAGAGCCGGTTTTTGAATTGAGAATTTCGCTAAGAAACTCCTTAATTGTAGTGCTGTCTCGCCAAAGTTCTCAGGAAAGAGGGAGGCAGAACGTTACTTAAGTATTTACTTAGTGAAATTCTCAATTTAGAAACCGGCAAAATAATTGTTTTTAATTTAGGTAGATAAAACGTGTTTGAAAATTATTTTTTCTCGCGACTTTCTTTATGTTTCATTCCTAAATTATCCTACTCTTTACAGGAATTAAGTAGGTAGGCAGGTTTCTAAAATAAAAAATTCGCTAAGTAATTCTTAAGTAACGTTATGTCATGCTGCTTTCTGAGAAAGGACAACGGCAAATGGTGTACCGCCCTATTTACAGAATGTTTTGGGCTTATATTTTCCCAACTTTAGTATTTCGCAACTGGGTCTTTTTTCAGTGTTTCAAATATTTTTTTTAAAGTCGGGGGAAGAAAACAAGAAAATAATTAAATAAAACGCAATTTAGAAACAGAAACTGAACGCCATCGATTGTTTTATCTTGCAAGCCAACTGCCAAAAAAACAGCTGTCATGTCAAAGTAAAAATCAGTAGAGTTCGTTTCACGATAGAAGTCCTATGAGTTAGTGAATTTTGGCTTTTATTGTTATATTATTAAGGATCTTACCGTGGAACTACATCACACCAAACAGGTGAAACGATCTTTTAGGTGTTCTGTGGGACTGCTTCGGGTAAAAATAAAAAAAAAGAAGATAGATACTTGCCATCTCCACAACAAACTTGACATTGGCAGAATCCTAGGGGAAAGAATTTTATTGAATTTAAGTCTCGTCACTCTTTTATTGTACCTAACTGAAAGAGGTAATCGTGGCAGAGAAGCAATAATAAGTTATTGTTGCAACTGTTGTAGGGCTGAGATCTGTGGGGTGTTGCCTCCATGTGATGAGTATCATCTGGTACAGGTACCAGATGCCGGATACTAGAGCCCAGGGGCTATGCTCTCCATGAGGGAGTGACGCGACCAGCAAACTTCTTGGATGACCTTATTTTAAGAGTGTAGTTTATTGAAAAGGCGCCGCTATCCATACGTTTTTGTACTACATGTAGATAAGATCTGTCTCAATAAATACCATTTAATGAAAAGGTGGTTTTTGATATTCGAAATATGCAAGTAGTATATTATGTAGTAGTAGTAAACTATGACTATGGTGAGAGTTCTAAAATATCCTAGAACATGAGAAAGTGGCTTTACACGTAGAAAACTGCTGTTGCTAGTTGAGCAGTAGGTAATACGTATTTGGTTCGAATTATGTTTCTTGATTTTTTATCTGTTTATTTATACATATATGTACATAGGTAAATACGTGTGTGTGTGTGTGTGTGTGTGTGTGTGTGTATTAGAATGGTTTTGTTTTAATTATTTTTGTAGGTGTTTATCTCTAACAGTCAAGCAAACGGGGTCGTAAAATAACCTCCAAACCTCTTAAAAAAACAACCATACCTTATGACTGCCAACTTTATAAATAAAAGAAAATTAATGCAACAAATTCTAATACAATGATCTATTAAATGTAAATATTTCATGTTGATACACGACTTTTTGTAGGTGTACTAGAACTCCACTGAAGCCTGCCATTGTCCTTTGACAAGACAGCAACTACAGCTAAGTAGTTACTTAGTGAAATTCTTAATTCAGAAACCAACACTAAGCCACATATTATGACTAAGGTGTTGAGTCTATGAAGTAAGGGCTTGTAGAGTTAGAAGCTTGGTGAAAAGGTCACGTTCTTGTCAAAGGAATCATCATCATCATCAACCCATTTTGTCCTCACCAAGGGGCTCAGGAATATTTAACACGAAATAATCTTTGGTCAAATTATCTTTTACTAACTGAAACGTAGTCATCAACTTACATAACTGAAACGTAGTCACGGTACTGTCCGGAACTTACTCCAAAGTGCTACTGAAAATATTCGTGGCTCCTCGCGAGCCCCTAATATATTCATTATGCTAACAAATGCGTTGAGCATTGTCCTGCAATATTGTACAACCGACAATTAGTATATCGTTGTCCGCTGACAGATGTTGAGTACTAGCTTTATTGCCTGTCCCTAATCTATTACTTACTCCAGAGGTGGAGACCTGAAATGGTAATTTGATAAAATAATTACCATAAGCTGCAGCGGATGTATTTTCAATTGCAAGTCACAGGTATTTTCTCATATACTGAGAGAGAGAGAGTAGAGGTTAACTACCAGGCGTGCCCACCAAGAATGGACATTTTTTTAAACTAGCCGTTCTGTGTCGAGCTGATGGGCAAAGGCTTCCCCTTTAGACAACCACTCCTCCCTATTCCCGGCCAACTCCTCTCATCCTGGTAAATATTTCATCAGGTAGTCACACCATCTTCAAAATCCTAAATTTAAAACTTTTTTTGCAAATAGATTCCACTGTTTTCTAGGAATGGTTCTTTATAATAAACTAAATAAAATATTGGTGCTCACGTCACTTAATTCGTTTAAATGTAAACAAACTGTTATTAACTACTTGCAAACGCTTCCTTAGACACGTGACACTGAAAATCTACTTGAAATTACTCGATAGTTTTAAATCTATGTTTTAATATATATTTCTCTATTTATTAATATTGTTATCTATATTATATTACAACTAATTTATTTCTATAAATTATTATTTATTTAAAAATAATATAAATATCTATCTCCTATGCAGCACTTGATATAAATAAACTTTTGCAATTTGCTGTAATTTTAATTTTAGTCACTACATGTTTTTTTTTTTTATTTTTCTTGATTGAAACAACTTGGTATTCTGTTTGTAACACACAGGACCGTCTTTAATTGTAATTTTGTTACAAATGAGAAAAACTGATGTCTGTATCACAGGTTATTTTACCTAGCATAGACATCAGAGTTGCACATAGTGTAAGTAAGCTAATTCCTAATCTTAGGATTCTGACTAACAGATTATTTACTCTCTAATTACGTACGTCACCCTCAAGCGAACCGCTCACGTCGGGCTGGCCGCGATACCACGATTACGCCACTGCTTTCCCACAGAAACGCTGAGTCGGCGCCTCGTGTACTTCACGCCAGTTTTACATAGTTTTAAGAAGAAGTTACTAACTTAGCATCGAGCTAAGTAGTCGTCGCTTAGGTTAAAATTAAATGTAATATTAATTTTTAATTATACTCTTAAGAAACTCATTTTGGTTTTTTTTGGATCCTCCGGCGACGGCCTTCGTAATTCTCTCAAGACTCATATTATTGTTACAAATAAACATTTTCATTTCATTTCATTTCATTTCATTTCATTTCATTTAATTTCATTTAATTTCATTTAATTTCATTTAATTTCATTTAATTTCATTTAATTTCATTTAATTTCATTTAATTTCATTTAATTTCATTTAATTTCATTTAATTTCATTTAATTTCATTTAATTTCATTTAATTTCATTTAATTTCATTTAATTTCATTTAATTTCATTTAATTTCATTTAATTTCATTTAATTTCATTTAATTTCATTTAATTTCATTTAATTTCATTTCATCTTTGCCTCGGCCTTCCGCGTCGCCGATAGCCATCGCAGGCGCCCAATCGGTGACAATTTTTGCCCACCTTTCAGGGCCCATACGTCTAAAGCTGGCTTCCCACGGTGCGCGATTCTGCCGACGGCCGACGCCAGCCGATGACCAGCAGCTGGAGTTGGAAGAGCTCTCATGGTGCGCGGCTGTTCGTGGTCGTCGGCTGTCCGCGTCCGTCCGCGATATCGCGGACCATGGAAAGCCGACTTTACATGGCCAGTCCAACTCCACAATTTAATACACCGAAATTGACAATTACTTCAATAGACCCACTCGTGAAAAAGAACGTCGTGAGATTGAGCTATTTATTTAAGCTGTTCGGAATTATAAAAGAAAATAGCTCAGATGCTCAGGTTTCTCCACGATGTCCTCTTTCACAAGGATTGAGGGTTTTGAATTGAATATCACGTGCCCCGGGCTGAACAGAGGAGTTGACTGACCCATTAAAAAAACGGCACCTCACAATAGAAATTCAGGTCGACAAAGGAAACTTTTAGGTCCCCTTATGGCTTTACCAACTGTAAAGTACCCGGCGAGTTCAAAGTTGGCAGGAGAGTTGAACTTTTCAATCAGAGCCGTGTGTCCCCACGCTGGTTAGAATTAGGAAGTTTCGTCTTCTCACCGGTAGACTGGCCTCTAGAGTGGACGTTTGGTAGTGTGGAGGCGGACTTTTTAACAAAAATCCACAACCTTACATGGTATAATATAACTTACGTGAAATAATAAAGACAGAATCACACATTTGGGAAACGGGCTACAAAGGTACAATACAACAATACTCCTAAATCACCGATATGTTAACCTATGTGTTTCTAAAGTGAAAAGTGCGCATTGCCTAAAACGTGTCTATTAGATTCTGTCATTTAAAAAAACTTTTTGTACGACTTATAAATTGTTAATTTATAGTTAAAAAAAGTTTTATAGTGATGCTGTTTTATAGATTATGCTTAAAACCACATAATCTATCTAATTTCTTTAAACGAGCAATTTTTTTATAATATTTATATATAATCAGAATCTCGGAAACGGCTCCAACGATTTTCACGAAATTTGGTAGGCAGATGCTTTCGGGGGCGTTTAATTGATCTAACTAGGTTACATTTTTAGAAAACGTTGTTTTATGAGATTGAAATTTGCTATAATAACATACAGAGGTAAATTTCGCGTCTACCCAGGATAGTTCTGACGGGAAAACGGGCGACCCGTTTCGGGCTGATTTCAAGAGACCGGGTTCGAGTCATGATGTTTTTTTTCCAAGTTCTTTTTTTGTTAAAAAAGAATTATATTAATTTTAAATTACATATTTTATATTACAAAAAAAGTACCCAGCAAAGCTTGGTCACCCAGGTGCTGTTAAATAAAACGAGCATTATTTTAGTACTATAGGACTTTTATGAGTTACAGTCAATACACGCTTCATCGATTTATAAAGCATGAGTTTTATAAAATTAGGTAAACCCTGATGTTAAGAAAATATAAGAAAAACTTCTAAACTACTAAAAACAAGCTTATCTAAAATACTCAACTAAAATATTAACAAGTTACTGTGATACCTGATACCTGTGTAATCTCCTTTTTTATATACAATAAAGTGTTCTCTATGTATCTATCTATCTGCTTTCATTTTGCTTAACACTTAATTACCAGAAATATCATGTACCTCTAGAACTCCGACTCTACAGAATTATACAAAATCCATCTCCACACTCACTTACCTTCGCGAAGAAGCAATTGCGGAGTCGTAAGTCCAAAAACTTGCCCGCGCGATCCCGCCGTAGATAAGTGAATTTATTATCTCTACCGAGCGGCTGCCCTCTAGACGACAAGTTTTCGGCCAGCGTGTGTGCCCGCATCCTAATTGACTTTTGTGTGCATCCCGACAAGTTGGCGGTAGCTGGTTAGTGAGGCGACGACGTTAACTTCTCGATCGCGTTAACGTCACTCCGTCACTCCTATACAAATTGCAAACGCTCTCGCTATCGAAAGTGAATGAAAAAACTCACACTAAGGGCCCAGTTTGACCAGAATGGAGGGCTCATTCATCATGGATTTCGTTCAGTCATTGTGTAGCGGTTTACACTTATTAAGCATCCTATAGCTGCCGATACTTTCTTTTCTAAAAATAAATAAAACCTTTTATCTGTACAGTCGACAGCACATCATCCTATACAACCATGCACTCTACTCCGTAGTATTACGAGCGACTTTGCAACTAAAATGTAAAGGTTTATGTGCTGCCAACTGTACATCCACAACTAAGTATAGCACACTTTTCACTATGATAATTAGGTGTGTGAAGTTGTGAATTAAATCGAAAGAACACAAACTAGATTGAAAAATTACAATAGTAAAAACAACTATATCTATATTAAGAAAACTATATAATCGATGTAAAGGAAAACTAAGCAATAAATAGGTCTGTCATCAACAACACTTTTATGTCATTTGCAAGAGTATCTCAATATGTAACGCAGATTTTTAATAACCTAACTCCCGTACTTTTTATAAATATACTAGCTGACCCGGCAAACGTTGCTTAGCAAAAAAGGGCATGAAAAATAGATAACAACCTTTTCTCAGACCTACCGATTGTAATATAAAATTTCATCGAAATCGGTCAAGCCGTGTCGGAGGAGTATGCACACTAACATTGAGACACGACAATTTTATATGTTAGTTATTTTTTTGTAATTATATTTATAAAAACTATACAATGGTAATTAATACTTTCTTTGTCAAATTATGCAGTTTTTTTAAACACCTGTGAAGTTACGAGTACTAGTTTCGATAATCGACTTGCTAAAAATAAATAAACTTATAGGCGAGCTTAATCAATTAAATCGTTTTATACATGATATAGAAGTATCAAGCATGTATGAAGTCATTTAAATCTGTAATCCAATAAAATAAAAATAATTAAAAAATATCAAAATTTTTTTTCTACCTGCCGCCCATATTTAGTTCCATTCGTATTACTGGACAAAGGTCTCGCTATAGGCATTTCTCTCCTTCGAGATTACGATTGCATTTTTTTATTTACTCCTCTTGTTTTCCAGGTCAGTGGCTGACTGAGTCAGTACCGAGGCTAACGTCCAGCAGTCGCTTACAGTATAAATACGCGGCCGCGAGGAGAGTAAACAAGATAGCCGCGTCAACAAACGGATCCGCCTTATTTCACCCCGATGCAATAGGAGAGACGCAAAAATTAAGCAGACAGTTATTGCAATTTTGGACTTAACCTGTAGATTTTCTAATCGGCCGATTGGCTCACTATAACAATGGTTTTAACTTTGCAAGGTCATAACGCAGCTGATTTTATCATAGTTGTTAATTTCAGGAGATTTTAGTGAAGAACATATGATACTTAGTTAAACAGTCAAATAAATGATTAATTTTATAACATCTTATGAACCTAATTATGTTATTATGGTTGTCCTATGCTAAACATAACACAGTCAACTTTCACATACAAAATTAAATATTTATGATAATCTAAACAGAACGGTCTTTGTTATCAAATAATTTACTAGCGTGTTTTATCTGAGAACGCCATCTCACGGAAACACTCTTAGTTTATTTTTAAAATATTTGAATTTTTAAGACGATTCGTAACCTTTTTATAGTCTCATTGTATTGACATTTAAGTTTCATTGTTATCCGGCATGTTACCTGAAAATGAAAACCAAACTATGTTTGTAGGAAAATTGGACTCGTGTACTGTCCACTGAATCGTACCACATACATATTGAACACAAATTATTTATTTTTATTGTGATTCAACAGAGCTTATCCATTCACTTAGTTTAGGCCACTAGGCGTACCGTATTGGATCGCATCGAGATAAAATACCCCTGTTTCAACCAGCTGTCCGGTGCGTCCGCTCTGCGCTTAATGCCGGGGATTTTTCGACCCGAGTTAATTTAATGCTGGTTATTTACTTTGTGTTGATGCATATTGCAATTCCTGCTTTTGTTTTCGTTTTTGAAAAATTTTATTTCTTCAAATTAATTCAATTTGGATATTATTACTGCGAGTATAATGTTGTTGTTAACATAATGGTAGTTGGCATCCGCAGTAGGCTAGCAATTTGGCACTTTTCTTCTTATGCTATACAGGCTTTCTCTCTCTAAAATAATTTACTTAAGACTTACATTATTGATGCATAAAAGACGAATAGCAAGTTTGCTATAAACTTTTAGAGATCTCCCAAAAACCTAATAACTTAATAGGGAACAGTATACAACTTTAGAGATCTGGAAGTGTCTGATCACGCCTTACGTACTTTTTATTTATTTATTTTGCATACACATATTTCAGATAATATAATTTAATGACGTAGTTAGAAATACAAGATTTTTTTATATACTTGAATCCTACTATGACATCACATGTAGGTATTGACCTACTTCAGCGCTTGAAATCGCCAATCCGCCGCGGGCACTTGTGGTGATTAAGCTCACACACTCTCTCTTTCTCTTTGAGAGAAGCCATGAACCATTGAATTTCCTTCTAAATTCAATGCCATGTACCCTACAGTGGGTCGTATACCTATAGGCTGCTTACAAATGATGTGTGAACATAGTCGCATATACAGCTATTGCATAGTCTTCAGTCCACCGCTGCCCAATTGTATGTATGGCCTTATGCCATACTCACAGTCACCTGCCATCATCGTCCACGTATCGTCTAGTCATTTGGCTACTGGTACAGCAGAGCTAATCAAGAATATTTAAAATTGTAGTACGAAAAAAGATTGTTAACATTTAACATAACATAAACATTTATATACAGGCACATACATTGCTTCTGGCCCCACACTAGAATACCCTGTGTCGTGGGAACCAGAAACAGCGACGTCACAAGCATGTAAACATCCAAGACCTGGGTTTCTTTTTTTTTGTCCCCAGCCGGGATTCGAACCCGGGACCTCTCGCATGGTAGGCAGTTGTGCTAACCGCTGCGCCACAGAGGTCGTCAGGAGAGATTGCTTACGTATAAAAAAGGCCAACCCACAATTAAATAAACCTACTTAAAATATTGATACAAAAATGCCTGTGAAGTAAAGTCAACACCTGGCTAAGTCAACGCAAGAATCGCTTTGTAGCATCTAGGGAAGTGATCAATGGATGTAATTTTTCACGCATCATCGGTCAACTTGGAGATTTGCACAACGCTACGGTGTCATGGCGGTAACTGGGCACGTGCGGGCGTGTAGTGATGTCATTTGGTTAATTTTGAGTCAATTATCAACATATAAATTTTGTTTCATAATCATCATCGTTAGCCAATTTATGTCCACTGTTTGACATGACGTCTTCCCAAGGGTATGCCACATAGAAGTGCTGGCTAGCAATAAAAAATAATATAACAATATATCGCCACTTGCAAGAACAACGTGTTATTTCGGAAACCC
The DNA here is from genome assembly GCA_947310845.1 of Yponomeuta plumbellus. Lineage (NCBI taxonomy): Eukaryota > Metazoa > Arthropoda > Insecta > Lepidoptera > Yponomeutidae > Yponomeuta > Yponomeuta plumbellus. The sequence goes on along the minus strand of OX371207.1, from coordinate 15,340,886 downwards.
TTACTTTCCAGGAGAGCATTTTTAAGGTTTCAAAGTAATGGTCGAAAGAGATAGCGCTATAACGTGATGCAGTGTCTCTTTTGCTCATTATTCCGGCGTTTTTACTGAAAAAAGAGCTCGTTGTGGCGGTTCTAAATATCTATGAATAAAAAAGTGCGATGTACATAACTATGCTAAATATTCTATTTGTTTTTTGTGACCACATTTAAAAAAAAATTGCCATTAATAATGCATTAATTAATTTTCGATGCCAATTAAAATTTTTGAATTAAATAAAAAATATTACAAAAATCAAATAAGACAAAAACACAAAAATAGATAACTGTGGTTTGAGACAACAATCATTCATATCAAATCAATCTGTATGAAATTTAGTACACAGGTAAATCGAGTTTTTTAGAAGCCCGACTGTATTTAATGACTGTCAATTCAACTCTAACCTCCGGTTTTTTGTATGATACCAAGGCTACTGGTAACAGCGGTCAGCGTGTGTCAGCAGGTGGTTAACGGTTAAGCACTGTTACCACACGCACTAAACATACTCCGCCTTTAGTCAAGAACAATATATTTTTACTAGCAACATGATATAAAATTATTTAGATGATATAAATTATTAAATTAATATAAACCGCATTTTATATTAGTACAGTAATATAAATAAATTAATACATTCATAAATCTTAAATTAAAAAATCAAGAAAAAATTCCTGACACTTACTCCTAGAGTTATTTTTACCTAAGTTTTTGGCAACGTTAGACATAATACAACTCTACTTAGTACTGTCTTTTGTTATTCTACTCTCTTGGGTAAGGAAAGTATCGATGAAAAAAAAAAATGAAAATGAAAACGTTCAACGTTACATCACTAGTGATTCATAAAACGATTGTCGTGCATTATTAATCCGATGATCAATGATCTACGGCTATTTAGATCAATAAAATTATGCAAAATCATCGTCAGTTGTTACAAAAGTCAAAATGGTGTCTACGACGCAACTTGCGACACAATCTCTACGCTATTTTTAGTCGCAACGATTTTTATTTGCGATTTGCGCATTTCATTGTTTGTTTAACTGGCAAGCGTTGAGTAGGACATCACCAGTTTGCTAGACTTACGACCTGAAGCAGATTGCTGGCCGCGGCTGGATAAACATGGCCGAGGACAGGAAGAAGTAGCTCGTCTTGGTTAAGGCCTAGCAGTAGATAAGGATCGACACACTAAGAAGTGGACGAAAACGTCTAAGTTGTCAGTTTTAAAATGAATGTATTATGTGAAGAAGAAGCGATGAAAGAAATTCCGCAAACTTAAAAAAATTTTACTCAAATAATTTTTTACTCAGTTACTCAAACGCTAACAGTATTTAATCTGCTGTTGTTGTGTTGTTAGTTTCTTTTTTTTGTTCGGTGCTAACAATAGATTAAGAGACTGTTAGCGTTCAAGAAACCGGGGGTTAGTGTCGTAATAACTCTGACGACGACGACGATAATAACGACGAACTCTGTGGCGGCGTGGCGGTTAGCGCATCTGCTTACCATGCGAGAGGTCCCGGGTTCGATCCCCGGATTGAAAGAAAAAAAAAACAAAACTCCAGGTCTTGGATGTTTACATGTTTGTGATGTCGCTGTTTCTGGTTCCCACGACACAGGGTATCCTAGTGTGTGGGGCCAGAAGCAATGTTTTGTATGTGCCTGTGTGTAAAAAAAAAACTTTTCATGTGTAGTCGCTACCATAGTCACAGCAGTCGCGTCGCAGATCGCGTCGATTAAGCGGTGTCCACGTCGATCCTTCCCCAACACATGCTCTAACGGTCCAAATAAGACACATAATAACGCGAACTGTCCATAAATATTTGATGAATTACATGGCAGTTATTCCTGTACCAGACTGCATAAAACTTCCCCATATTTTCGCCTCTGTTTATTTCTTTTTTTTCAACACTCCGATGCAGCGGAGAACGGTCATCTGGCCGGAAGCCAAATATGCAAAAAAGTGTGTGTACCAAAATACCTGGAGTTGAATTCTGTAGTTTTGCAATGATTTTGATTGGAGCATAGTCAGAACAAGCTTGTTATTCTAGGTCGTCTTTATTCGTCCGATATGTGCAAATGAGTGAAACAACAATTCACTTGGCTGGCACCGACTATAGGACATCCGAACCATAGTTTATTTTTTTTATTTTTGTTACTTTTCGTTTTGATAATATTTGTTTATGCTTAAGTAAATTTCAGTTAAGAAATATTTGGCCGTGTTTCTCAATACCAGAACCATGGGGGTGTTTCCCTTTAAAAGACTTCAAAGAAGTCACATAGCATTAGAATAACAAAACAAATGGAATAATAGAAAAACGTGACAAGAGCTATTCGGGCTTGCCCGCCGAGGTTTCCGTGTTCGCATTTTTTTCCAAACACTTTCCGAACTTCAAAGATTTTTTAAAATTGTTCAATTGGAAATCTGTTGTTTCCAGATTTTTCTCCATATTTTAGTATAAAACAATATTACTTACCAAATTCCAAGGCAGTTGACTTAAAATGTTTTAAAAATTGTTTTCGAGTGATATTTCATCTGTTTCACTGTCCATTGTTGTAGCTGTAGATCCTACTAACATAAATTATGTAAATCTCCAAAGAAACTAAATCAATCAATGTATGTTACTGTATGTTAATGTTATGTTATGTCAAATTATTATTATTTCGTAGATGAGATCAAATTGAATTGTCTGGAAGAAATTACTTTTAGTATTAAATGTACCAATTGTACTGCACTGCATTATTATTCAAGTCTCAAATGTAATTACTAGCTTATACGCAATGAAGAATATTCTGTCTCTATCATCAGAAACAATTTATTGTCGGCAAAAGTGTTACTTTTTTTTATAGACCTTTACTCTACCTACTCTAATTAAACTTAGTCGATGCCACTTCAACTGAATGCAAGCAAGTCTGTACAGTACAGACTAACAGAATAGGTAGGCAATGTTTGCTCGTGTTCGTCTGTTTGTCCATCGAGCGGTCATCGCGCGGGCAACACTCGATGCGGTATGCGGGCTTACTCACGCCTCCTTGTCGCGAGGAATGCTTGTTTGTTTGTCATTTGAACTAATAAGTACCTTAAGGGGCAACACTGAACCTGTTTCTTACTATAGCCACAAGTGGCAAAAACGTATTTTCTTTTATAATACGTATATGCAAAGAGCGAGTTTCTCAATAGTGGTGGTAGGTATTTTAAAAGTCTACATTTGAGGTTTTATTGAAATTACATGCTATATTACACGCACCCGCGCCATTTAAAAAATTAAGTGTCCTTAAAATACTCCTTAGGTGCAGATTAAAGTGTTTGGTATAATGTTATCTAGTCCCAGGTCTTTTATAATAGACTTTCTGTTGAGGGTCCTATTATAGGACTTTATTATAGGACCCTCAACAAAAAGTCTATTATAAAAGACATGATTGAGGGTAGAAAGACGCTTTTAGCAAAATGTTACAGATACTTACATTTTGCGAAAAGCGTCTTAAAATGTGATTTTGTTTGTTTGGTGGCGTTAGTGTAACTCCTGAAGACCATTAACAACCAATAACATCTTGTTTTACTCTGGGTACATCACTATGGGGACAAACTAGAAATCGTGTATGACAAATTGTTGACTAAAATGTAAGGATATAGTAAAATAATAAAGTATTCGTAGTTTTTAATTTAAACTTTCGTAAGCACTAGTAGACATTATTAACTTGCGAAACCTGGACGAACTCTTCCGATAAAAAGTCGTTCCTTCCTCGTGGTCTAACTTAGTAGTCAAACTGATTTGACCACGAGGAATTTTAACATTCTTCGTGGTCAAACTGTAACTGTAGGTATAACCTCTTTGAACATACTGTATACGATGCTGTCTTATTGTACAGGGAAAAATAACTATAGAATTTTATGTCAAGACTATCACACAGGTTGTAATTTTAAAAAATAATTGATAGTTTGACCGCCGAGAATGTTAAAATTCCTCGTGGTCAAATCAGTTTGACTACTAAGTTTGAAGTAATGTCTAGAGCATTCACAAAATAAGAATTTTATTTTGACAAACAATTACATAAATATGAATCGACTAATAATGTGAAGCAAAATCACTATTTGCCCCCAAACTGAGCATTAGATAACGGGGTCTAATAATCATACACCCTGTATTCTTTCTTATTGACTTCATATCTTTTTGATTTCACTTATCCTCAATTTTAACTACCTCTTCTTACCTTTCCATCAGTAAACAAAACAAAGGGACACTAAACACTCAACACTCCCCGTCCAAACAAGCATTCCACTGCCCCAGCAACAAGAAAAATCACGTGTGAATTGACTCGCTGGAAATTCCAATAAAACCAAAACGCATTTCCCCTCCGGAAGGGACGGACGCCCTCGATACCCTCAATTTAGGGTGTCCGAGTGCGTTAAGAAGCCACCTTACTTGTCTTGCTTAACATATGGGGATCAATCGCTTGCGAGGGGATGAAATTGACCGTCTGAATAACTCTGCAGCCTCGTCAGACTTTATTTCAGACAAAATAAGAACTATTTTTGTCTGGAAACGGAAAAGCGTCACGGGAAATATTTTGAAGGGTTAGGAAAATTATCAATTTCCGCACCGGACTTTCGTTGTTTTTTTTTATTGGTGTAAAGTGGGGTGGTCTCGTGTTAAGTTGTGGATATTGGGTTTGCGTGTGAATTTGCTGGTCAGAGTGGAATTTGAAGGGTTGAATTTATGGGGAAACATATTTGTGGGTTTTGTTTGAATAATTCGATGGTACGACTGATAGTATCTACAGTTCTAAGCCATATTTATTATAATAATCAATACCAGATCAACTAGATTGAGAAAATTCGTATTGAAAAACCCAATTATAATTTATTCATAGATTTGATATATCAAGCCCTGTCTTTGGATATAAATATATAAACCATCAATTTAATGTGATGAATAAATAAATATATTATTTTAAGTTGTATTATTATAAGTTTAAGATTATTATTTTTAAATTGTTTACTATAAGTGTGAACCTGTAAATGGCTTTCTGTATCCCTACACCATATACTATTTTATTGTAATAGCTGTTGGTTCACCATAGATCTCTAAATAAATAAATAAATAAATAAATAAATAAATAAATAAATAAATAAATAAATAAATAAATAAATAAATAAATAAATAAATAAATAAATAAATAAATAAATAAATAAATAAATAAATAAATAAATAAATAAATAAATAAATAAATAAATAAATAAATAGTGGACACTTTATCGTATATAAAACAATATACATTATATTTGTTAAACTAACAGTACCGTGCGAAAATGAGGAGAAGGGCCTGTAAGGGACGCCCCAAATAGACAGACCATACTTCGAACAAATAGGAACCCAAATAGGTATTGGCAAAAGGGCAAGATAAAGTCAGCCATACCTACGCAAAATTTTCAATTATTGTTACATACAATCTCAAGCTGACGCTGCACTTGGCTATTCGTATTTGGAGATCTATGATGAATCTAATCAATTTTATAATTTATTTAAATAATAATCAGCTGCGACTCGTCCCGGAAGGCAAAATTGGCAGACCTTGCCGTAGAAAAACATCATGGCTGCAAAACCCATCAGAATGATTAAACACCGGATTCATAGAACTTTTGCGAACAGCTACATCACGTGACAGTGTGAAAAAAAATTACAGCTGACCGCTGGTGCCTTTTGGTGCCTTAGCACCGGAAGAAGAAGACGATTTATCACAGGTTTTACAAAATCGTTTCGTTTGAAAACCCGGCAAAGGAATGTTAATATTTTCCAAATGTCAAATACGACTGACCGACTGAGGCACCCGCCCGCCCACAATTAAACTTGACGCGATCAATTAGCATGAAAAAAAGAAAATCGAAAAATGAGAAAGGGCACTCTCGAACCCCCCTCAGTTCACCCCAAGTGACCCCTAAACGAGCTGAATTATTCATTTCTCTTCACACATCCGCCCACCGGAAGCGTGTTCAATTGGCCGAAAACGGCTTGACCGTAGGCTGTGACCACTTAAGATGAAAGATAGACGTTTATTCTTTGATGGCAAAAGATTGATTTTTTAGGGTTCCGTACCTCAAAAGGAAAAAACGGAACCTTATAGGATCACTTTGTTGTCCGTCTGTCCGTCCGTCCGTCCGTCTGTCAAGACCCTTTTTCTCAGGAACGCGTGGAGGTATGAAGCTGAAATTTATATCAATTACTCAAGTCTACTGTCCCTTGAAGCTGTGAAAAAATCAAACTTCTAAGCCAACGCAATCAAAAGATACAGCCGTTTATGCCGCAAATTTTCGACACTTGCAAGGGAATCAAAACCTACAGGGTGCTTCCCGTGAACTCAGAATCTTGAAATTTGGTACGAAGCAACGACTTATAGCATAGATAAAGGAAAAATTACGAAAACCATAAATTTTTAGTTACATCACATAACATATTTTTTTTTAATAATTTTAATCTTACTACCCATTTCCTCATAAACGCGTAGAGGTATTAAATTGAAATTCATGCCAAATACTCAGGTCTATAATACCTTTAAGCTGTAACAAAATCTAACTTCTATGTCAACGCAATCAAAAGAAACAGCAATTTAAGCTGCATATTTTGAAACTCGCAAGTACTCGCAAGGGAATCAAAACCTAAAGGGTACTTCCAGTCGACCTAGAATCTTGAAATTTGGCATGAAGCAACGTTTTATAGCACACATAAAGGAAAAATTCCGAAAACCTTAAATTTTTAGTTACATTACAAAATATATATTTTTTAATAAATATAAACCTATTACTTTTTTCCTCATGAACGCGTAGAGCTATCAAGTTGAACCTTGCAGGTTTGTACGGAACCCTCGGTGCGCGAGTCCGACTCGCACTTGGCCGGTTTTTATTTAAATAAATGCGCAAGATTGATTTAATTTGAATCGCTCATAGCCTGGGCTGCCTGAGTGATCTTGAACGATCACTAAGGTTAAGCAACATACGGCGCGTTCAGTCCATGGACTAACGCTAGTGGCATTTTTTCCGAGCGATAGATGGCAGTCGTTAAGCCAAGTCAGAGGCCTTTAGAGGCGGCTTGAAAACTTCTGACAGTAAGACCAGCCACTAGTCTTACAAGCCTCCACCAATCCGGACTTGGCCCCCGTGGTGGAGTATGGCCTATACCTTCCTCAGGGAAGAGACCCGTGCCCCTCGGTGGGGATATAATGGGTTGGTGATGATGATGATTGATTTAAGTAAAAAAATCAATCACTTTCTTACTGTATGTAAAGAACATAGGAATCGTATTGAAAACCTCAGAGATGTGTGGAATCTTGGGATAATGTGATGCCCCAGTGAGTCGTCGTGCCGCACAGTTTGGGATACTCTAGCATATGCCATACCTAAAGTTTTAAAGTTTTGCGTAGCGAGGTGGTTGTAGAGTGAATGACGAGTGTTCAAGAGAATTTGTATGGGCCTGGCAACTCACAGTTCCCGCACCTTCAACTCTTGCACGCTCAGACTCGCGGCTCTGCGTATCTGTAGGCTGGCGTTTTCACAGCTTTCCAGGCTCCACAAATTGCTCTCAAACGTGCATAGGGCGAAACTAAGCACGCTGGCACATCCACAGTTTTCAAGTAATGAAATATATGTAAAAAACACGAAAACACAGCGCAACTCCTCTCAAGTTCAACACACGAATCCATAATGTGTCACGTCGCCGATAGGGGCGCGACGATCGCCCGGAAGGCTCCAATGAGTACTATTCAGTTTGGATCACGGATCGTCACCAGGACAAAAGCTTTTATTCCCTAAAATACGCGAATCTATCCAGAATGTGTTATGTGAATTAAATGATCATTTTTTACACGTATTATAGTACGAAACAACGAGTGTTAATTTGAGAATAAAAAATATGTTGTTATTTAAAACTCTATATTATCAAAACGATATCAAAAACACAATACATTTGTCAAAACAATAAAACGTAGACAAATGAAACGCACATCAATAATGTACCATTCACAACACAGCACTTTCACTTTCAAAATTTTTGAAATTTTAAGTCCAATAAAAACTGTACCTTCTTTAAACGTCGACAGCGCCTAATTTTAAACGAAGGATACTTTTACCACAGTTTGGAGAATTAACAGAATGGTAACAAAGAAGAGCACGGTTGGTGGGATGGTTTTGGATGTTCTGCTAATTAGTGGCAGCGCCTCGACGAGCTGGACTGGCATCGCAAAGGCTTGGTTGTTGCAGCGGTTAAGCTGAAAACACATAACTTTGAATAAAACATGTGTTATGTGGCTTGGCTTGACCAATTTTGGTGAAATTTTATATGTAATATACATAATATTACATATAAAATTTCACCAAAATTGGTCAAGCCGTTTCGTAGGAGTTTGCGCACTAACATTGTGACACATGACTTTTATATTTTAGAGAAGATGAACAAATTAAACCACTTCCTAATAAGTTTTATGCTTCTCCGGTAATATAAAAGCGTAATAATTAGCTTAACTTGGCAGTATTCAATGTATCTTTCTACCACCCGAAAATTCGCAGACAGATAGAAAATACTGGCTTCCAGAGCAAATTGGGTATTTAACAGGATGTCAAATGAGTAAATTTTAAAACGAAATTTTGTATGAAATTACTTGCTTGTGACGTCACATTTCAGAGCACTCTTTTTATGTTTCATCTATTTAAAATTGTAATTACTGGTAAATGATTAAAAGAAATAGGTACATTTTCCGAATCATTTTGTAATTTTTGTTTTAATCGAGCATCTCAAATAATTTATTGTTATAGTGTCAAATACCGTATCGAGCACTATGCTTTTAGGCCCTCGCCTAATTTCTATCAACTTCGTGAGTACTGTGGACGTCTAACATTTCGCACTTCTGCTATAAAACGTCACAATCGACCGAACCGGCGACGAAATGTAGCTACACCTAATTTATTTTCTGCAATAAACTATAAATTGTAGTTATATAGCATTTTAAAAAAATAAGCTGGTTCAATCAATCATCCGTGACGACCTCTGTGGCGCAGCGGTTAGTATATCGACTTATCGACTTAGGTGACAATAATTCATCCACAAAATATCTCATCCGGAGATGAATCGTCAATCTCCTCAAATTGCTAGGCGTTATTTCCTCCGCAAATATTTCCTCCGAGGATGAGATAACACCTTTTTCAAATTGCTAGACGTTAAATCATCCGCAAATATTTTCTCCGAGGATGAGATGACACCCTTTTGAAATAATTAGGCGATGATTCAGCCGCTAGGGTTTAAAAGGATAAATTTTACAAATAATACAGGTCTATCCAGCCAGAGTAAAATCAGTCAATAAAAAAAAACAAGTTTATAATTATATTTTCTTTATTATATTTTTTTTTTCAAAAATGTTTTAAGATAAAAAAAAATTGTTTCTAATTCAAAATAAAAACTTTTATTGCTATTCCCAAAAAATCAACACACAATTTAACTTTTCTTTATGTTTTGGTGTTGAGGGTACTTTAAGATTGTTAAGTCGTTATCGGTAGTCAGTAACCTTTTCTTCAGATTATTGTATTTCGGTAATTTAACGACTAAATCTAATCCTGAAGACTCTAATTTGTCTACCTCCTCTTTGTAATTAGTAGGTATAGGCGTAGTTTCCGTCTAGACAATCAGTATTTTTTTTCTTTTAAGTCATTATTGACACTGTTAGGACGACAACCGTGAGATTCCTCCCTTATTACCCGATAATGACTTAACAATGTCAAAGTACCCTCAACACTAAAACATAAAAAAAAGGTAAATTGTGTGTAGATTATTTTTTGGGAATATCAATAAAAAGTTTGTATTTTGAATTAGAAACAATATTTTTTTTATTTTAAAACATTTTTGTAAATAAATAAAATATAATACAGAAAATATAATTATAAACTTTTGTGCTTGTTTTTTTATTGACTGATTTTACTCTGGCTGGATAGACCTCTATTATTTGTAAAATTTATCCTTTTGATACCCTAGCGGCTGAATCATCGCCTAATTATTTCAAAAGGGTGTCATCTCATCCTCGGAGAAAATATTTGCGGATGATTTAATGCCTAGCAATTTGAAAAAGGTGTTATCTCATCCTCGGAGGAAATATTTGCGGAGGAAATAACGCCTTGCAATTTGAGGAGAGTGACGATTCATCTGCGGATGAGATATTTTGTGGATGAATTGTCACCTAAGTCGTATATCTACCAACCATGCGAGAGGTCCCGGGTTCGAATCCCGGCTAGGGACAAAAAAAATGAAACCCAGGTCTTGGATATTTACATGTTTGTGACGCTGCGACACAGGGTATCCTAGTGTGGGGCCAGAAGCAATGTATGTGCCTGTATGTAAATATTATGTCATCCGTGCTGGTCATAGGTCTACCTCAAAGTACAACACTTCCCAGCAACCAGGTCGTCTGTCCAGCAAGTTGGTGAGCGTCACACGCTGCGTTGAAGGCAGGTTGATTGATTGGAATAAACTTTAAAGTCGCTCGTAGCCACGGCCGCCTGAGTGATCTTAAACGATCACAAAGATTAAGCAACATAGGGCGCGTTCAGCGCATGGATGGGTGACCGTCCTATGACTAACGCTAGTGGCATTTTTCCGAGCGGTTCTGTGCTTCGCAAGGCACGTTAAGCGGTTGGTGCCGGCTGCCGTCGATAGATGGCAGTCGTTAAGCCGAGTCAGAGACCTTAAGGCGGCTTGAAAATTTTTGACAGTAAGACCAGCCACTAGTCTTATAAGCCTCCACCAATCCGGACTAGGCCCCTGTGGTGGAATATGGCCTATACCTTCCTCAGGGAAGAGACCCGTGCCCCTCGGTGGGGACATAATGGGTTGATGATGAAAAAAAAAAGGACTTTAAAGACAATGCACCTCACAACAAGTGGTGTCAGGGGAGGACACGCAGCTGGACCGGCAGCCGCGCACCACCGCCTCGTACGAGTTGCCGCGGGTCACCACGGACGTAAAGCAGCGGTCTTCCACGCTGTGGCAGGTTATCGTGTGCACTCTGGGGGAGAGAGACGGTTCTAATCCCCAGTTTCTTAAACGCTGACAGTCAAATAATCTACGGTTAACAGCAGACTTGTTGTTTTTTTTTGTATGCACTTTTTCCAACTGACAGCTATTAACAATAGATTAACAGACTGTTAGCGTTCGAGAAACTGGGGGTAAAAATTGCAGTCAAGGGAAACTTGCCTCAAACTTAGAGTGGGGTGACATTTTTTTAATGACATGAAAGGGAGATAAAAATGTCACAAAAATAAAAACCCAATAGCTTATTTTTGGTAATTATTTTAAACAGAATTAGCTTTTAACTTGGACTGTTCAGTAACACTTACAAAAGCATTGTACATAGTTCTCCATTGACCTTCTTAGGTTAGGTACATTCGAATAAAACAGCATCTTGATGTTGCGCCCGAAATTGACTTTAGTGGCTTTAGGCTTAAAGTTACTGTGTGCAAGAATTACTTGTAATTTTTTTGGCTTGCAGTCGTTGTTGACCTTGTAGAAATATAAAACATCAGTCTTCAGCCCAATATTAAAATTTAAAAGCTCTTGATACTACCTTCCAAAGTAAAAACCATTGCCAATATGTGCCTACTTACCAAAAATCGCTAAAATATCTAACTTTATTTACGTTATTTTTGCCTATCTCGAGCTTATCTTTCCTGCTTATCTGGAGTAGCAGCATGGCTTGATACAAAATATAAGGCTTGCAGCTGATTCTTTAGCATCAGTTTATCCCAGGCTTTCAATTTCAATCAATCAAGCTCCATATTTATTCACATACACGCTTGACACACCTCGAGTTATCTCAACTTTACGCATTGCTTTACACACACACACACACACACACAGACAGGCACACACTCGCATATTCAGATACTCATACTCATACACACACACATACATAGCGACACTCATCCATGTATAAGACAGTACTTAAGCAAGAAAATTAATTTAAAGACAACATAATTATAAAAATCTAAAACCTCAATTTGTATTAGGTTCACACCTTAAGGTGTCAACTTGTTGCGTCGGCTGGATCGCTTAATCAGCCTTACTTTCTAAGTAAATATTGATTGAGTGATTTAACTGCAATGCAACACTGAACACTTAGGCGAAGTTCGAAAGTTTAGTGGTTGTTTTAAACGTATCTTGTTAATGCGCTCATCGCGTAACGCGTCAAGATACCTACCCACATTTTGTTTCCTATATTAGTTGTACACTCGGGAGTGAGGCTGGTATTCACAACACAGGTTTACTGCCTACCGTGAATACCATTCTACACTAACTACCTATGAACTAATAATAACTATGTACCGACCTATTAATGTAACATGTATCTTGTTAAATTGGATCAATAAATATCTTATCTTATCTTATCTTATCTTAATTTCTAGGGCGGAGAAGAGCTATCTACGTCAATGCTTCTCAGCCTTTAGCCAAATACTACAGCAGCAACTGTGTGCTTGGTTTTCGCGATGTACCTACCTATAATAAAGAACTTACCTAAACTTAGTGGGATCCAGGCAAGCCCGCAGCGGTGTCTCCGCCTTGTACGCGCAGACGAAGCACTCGAGCGGACGCGGCTTGACTGTCGACGGCTTGGTATTCGGTTGGGCTTGCCGCATCACGTCGGGCCGCCGACGCTGCGGCCGGGCTGGCTTCTCGGCGGCTGGCTGCTCGTCCTCGTCATTGTCGTCATTGTCGTCATTGTCGTCATTGTCGTCGTCTGCGTCGTCGGACTCGTCGCGCGGCCTGCTTGGAAGAAGAATTTATGGTTTCAAAATTTCTGATTGAGCTAAGTGAGGTAAGAAGATTTGAGTTTGGCAAAAATTAAGCCGTTTCGACGTTACACTGTTATCTTCACGAAAGTTTTTCTTTCCTTCCGCACTCTCAAGCTCTCCGTTTTGCAACCACACTGTAGAATTCTCAAATACACTGCATTTTTTCAATACTCGGACAAATCCCTCAAACAAAAGAGCTACTATGGTTGCTCTGAAGTCGTTGGTGTATGCATCTTCGAGCATGTCGGTGGATGGGATTATTTAAAAAATAACTTTTAAAAATATTTGGTTTTAAAAATATATACCTATTCAAGCGGGACTGAACCGGGGCTCCAAGTAAGTTGTACGAAAGTTGCTCATCGATCAAGAGGCCAGAGCTTAACCTGTGACGGTTTAAAACTACAATTACCTACACTGTAAGTATCTCAACATGTTTTGAAGTGAATTAACACAAAATAATTAACGTTGACTTATATCCTGATAAAAGAAATCACAGAGAAGTTCCATTCGTAGAGTAATTTATTTTCACGGATGAGCTAGATCGGAAGGGTTCATCATCAACCCATTATGCCCCCACCGAGGGGCACGGGTCTCTTCCCTGAGGAAGGTATAGGCCATACTCCATCACGGGGTCCTAGTCCGAATTGGTGGAGACTTGCAAGACTAGTGACTGGTTTAATGTCAGAAGTTTTCAAGCCGACCCTTAGGTGAGGCCTTAGCCTCTGACTTGGTCATACATAATAAAACATAATGCACAATAAACATTTTTTGCAAACATTTCAGGTGGTATGTTCTGTTGCTGCAAAAGGCAGAAATCTCAGCTTTTGCCGAGGGTGTTAGAGTTTCTCCAGCGGAGAAAACACAGTACAGACAGTCATGGCCATCATGTCAAGCATTTTTTCAGTGAACGAGGTCCAGCAGTTCCGTACAAGCACATTAAGCGCCTCGATCGGAACCAGTTCCATACAAGTAAATTAAAAGCCACGATCGGAACCAGTTCTGAAACTCCGGTTCTGTAGACGGCCGAAGCGGTTAGCCCGAAGCGCTGACTTTTAGATAGTATCTGTTTGTACTATAAATCATTAATGAGAATCATACTCACTCATCGTCGTCGTCGTCCTCGGTCTTGGAGCCAATTCTGGTCGGAAGCAGCATGAGCATGGTTAGCACCAAACAATACCTCCATCGCACCATCTCAGTTCCTGTAACCTTCAGTCCAACAGCCAACTACTCTTCGATCCCTCGCCGTAACACTAGATTTGTCATGTTTTTGTTCACCTGAATAAAACAAACATATTTATAAAAGCTACGATTAATTGAAGGAAAAGCGGTTGACAGGATTTTTTGGAGTTGCTTTTTTGGGTTTGGAACTTGTTTCTTTTTGTTTTTCTGCGTACTGCCTGTCAAGTTGTCTTCGTGGTGGGACTTTTTCTCAGTTTTAGAATATTAAAAAGAAGTTTCGAGACCCCAATTGAATTAAATTATTTAGATTTGTCAGGTGTAGCAAATGGCAAAATCAAGTACAGAGCCACCGAGTTATCTGTTCAGGTGGGCAAAATTGTAACTAACTAATTTTAAATCCTGTTTGCCATTTTTTGTTTTATTTATTCACTTACTAAGATTTATTGATATATTTTCATTAAAATTGAAAGACGCGTTAAAATATTCTCATTTTTCTAGGTAAATTTCTTAAATGACTGCTAGATTCTCAACTAGCGCCGCTATCAACTGCACAGATAGATGGTGGCACTGGTGCCACATAAATAAAAAAAAAATGGGGAACAGGATTTACAAATTAATTTAGTAGGTACAATTTTGCCTACCTGAACAGATAACTTGGCGGCGCTGTACCTAACTGCCTACCCCTCTGGGATACGAGCGTGGGCTTATGCAATTGCATTATATATTTTTTTTAATATTGAACGTACCAAACATCCTCCTACATACCTACTATGCTACGGCATACAAACAAGTATAATATTTTTTTAAAGAGACCAATTTCGAGTTAATCCTTTATTATCCAAAAGATAGAACTATCGGGATCTACTTTGTATAATTTATGCATTTGCATTCGTTAAATATACAATTATTCGGGACAAGTCTCAGAGAAAACAATTTTTCATAGAGTGATCATTTGGGATTGCCAAGCCGATTTTGAGTTTCAACAATTAGGTATATTGTGTTGATCTAGCACAGTTTCTCCATCCGGGAGAAGGCTTGCGTCGTGCATGGCTTGATCAGCATAAGTCTTCCGCTGCTTATGCTGATCAAGCCAAAAGCTTAGTAAAATGTTATTCAAAATATCGAGCCGAATAAAAGGTACTTACATTTAAAACGTGTATGGATGCGCCATCTATGTTTGAAAGTATGAACTAGCTACTCCTCAGTAGATGGCACTGTACCAATCCAGAAAAACAAAATGTGTTATTATGTTTTAAGATTGGTTCCAATTATATTGGAATAGTAGAAAGCCTTTCTTTAAACTTATCCAAAAAAAAACGCATGCCAAATCTTGCATGCCATGTTCATTGTTCATGCTTAAAGAAATAAACCAATTAGAAAATACAAAGAAGATAACCTTTCTTATAGATTCCAATTTCTTATTAGTAAATAACTACAAGTAAGCAAGAACTTCATATTGTCATCTTAGAAATTTTTAAATAATTATGTCAATAAAACAATTGTATTTTATTAGACTTCTTCGAAGGCTCAGAGTGCTACGAGTGACTACGTAAGTGCTACGCGGTGCTAAGGAATTGCTACGCCGCGTAGTAACACATCACATCACAGTCATTAATAAATTTGACGGGCTCTACTTACACACCCTATTCTAGAGTAGAGTTTTCTTTCTATTTCTTAAGCGCTTACCTACTACACAGAGGGCGTGGGTTCGATTCTCACTGGGGCCCGCCGTACATTTGTATTTAGTACATTTGGCTTCAGTCTGGTTGTTTCTCTATGTTTGTAAATTAAGCCTTGCTTGGTCACCAAAGCACAGGTTAGTTTGGGACTAGGGCAAGTATTGTATTGTGTGGAAGTTCATCATCAACCCATTTTGTCCCCACCGCGGGGCACGGGTCTCTTCCTTGAGGAAATTAGAGGCGATATCCACCACGGGGGCCAAGTCCGGATTTGTGGAGGCTTGTAAGATTAGTGGCTGGTCTTACTGTCAGAAGTTTTCAAGCCGCCTTAAGGCCTTTGACTTGGCTTAACGACTGCCATCTATCGACGGCAGCCGGCCGTGTGGAATTGAATTGAAAATTGTGTGGAAGTTGTTATTGTTATTCTCGTCTCACTAATGCGTACATGGGCTCATTTATAGATGCAATCATAAGATATATTAGGTTTTGATAAGTTCTTGATGAGTTTATCCATTATATGTATTTACATGAAGTTTATTACGTTCATAATAAATACTCTCTTCCAGAATGTAAACCAACCATTTAGATAGATAGATAGATAGATAGATAGATAGATAGATAGCTATTTCGAAAAGACGAACAATTACTACCTGCACATATTTTCAATACAATTTCCATCTCTCGTTGTAGCGATTTCACGTCAAAGCTCTCTCAAAAAAGTACCTAATTCCAGCCGCAGCTACATCCCTAACAAAGCATCCGACTAACACAAAATGAGCCTTCAATATAGGCAGGCCTTTTGAGTCACGCATGCATGAAACCTTTTTGTGCTCTCCTTTGCGTGCCACTAACTAGGCCCCGCACAGGCGGCTTATCGCTGTCATAAAGCCTTCTGTGAGGCTCCGGTGCCGTTCAAACCCCAATGCCCGACCTCATTAAAAAATGAAGCCCGACAAACAACCTCAAAGCGAAGCGCCGCCGCACGGAGAGTAGCGGAACTACTCTTGCAAAATCAACGGCTGTACTTTTTTAATTAGCTCCCTAGCATACATGGTGAATGTGGAGTTTTTTCTCCGGTTAGTTTGGCCGCTTTACGTCGAGTATGGTAATTGTAAAGTAGCGGCACTCGACGGCTTTTGAACTTTGCTTTTGGTTGGCAGAGATTTTTTTTCAGCTCCAAAGGATTTTTACTGCGGGTAACCGAGATTGCTTATTTGCTGATTGTAGCTACTTACTTAGTTATATGCCTTTTTACGTGCTTAGTTAAGAACGAAAATAAATAATCCAGCCACAGTTAAAGTGCATTTTACTTAATTACCACACATTCATAGGATTGTTGACGGAGACGCTGATAAAAATGCGGAATCGAAATATTATTCTACTTACACAAAATGGTATTCAAATAACTCTTAATCAGAAAATACTTTCTTCAGTTTCGTTCGTTTAATTATTTTCAAGTAAGTAAGTCAATGCAAAAGTTTATCAATGACATTTTTTATACCATTTTGACAGAGCAAAAATAACATTGGCCATTTTGAACGTCAACATAATATTTAAAGTAGTTTTATTATTAACACACTTAAAAAACAGTCCTTAGCTGTAACTTTATTGCAATTATAGGTTTTGAATTTATCAGGAACACATTTTGCCTCTGGTCAGAGTGGAGTTATTTTTTGCTCTTTTTCTCCACCGGCGGACAATATTGTACTTACATTGATAATCAACTAACAGTTTGCTAATTATTTACGTTAAATAAATTTCTCATTTCCTTGTCACCAGGCGGTGACAAGTTTTATTCCAAAGCTAAAAGCTTGACGTACTTTCAATTAACAAATGATCTCAGTCTAAGAGTTTTTCCATTTTTATGATGTCCTTGTTTGGGACCAGAACAAGTGAAGATTGCAACGTGGGTTGTTGTTAGCTTATTTTTCGAAAACTATGCAGACAGGCAAAACACTGTCGACGGCTCGAGGCACGCAACTTGGGCGCAAACTTCCAACTTCTTTTATCTAGGTTGTCTCAAAAAGAGCAAACTTCGCGCCAACTTTGCTCTCGCCTTGTGAACTAATTTTTCACGAGTCAAGTTCACGGCTGAGGGAGGCGGGGGTGCTGTGATGGAATAAAATATTCATTATTATTAGCAACGCAGTGGCGCAGATCGCGGTTGGACGGGCCGTTGGGGAATTATTAATTTAACGTAATGCTGATAAACGTTGCGGGTTGTCTTTTAGTGTAACGAAAGGCTGGTTGGTGGTAGGTAATAGATAGATTGTGTAATAGATCATCATCAACCCATTATGTCCCCACCGAGGGGCATGGGTCTCTTCCCTGAGGAAGATATAGGCCATACTCCACCACGGGGTGGAGGTGGAGGCTTGTAAGACTAAAATAAATAGTTAGATAGATAAACATAAAATCAAACATTTACTACATACAGGCACATACATAGCTTCTGGTCCCATACTAGGATACCTTTTGTCGTGGGAACTAGAAACAGCGTCATCACGAATATGTAAGCATTCAAGACCTGGGGTCACTAGACGTCATAGATAGAAAACACTTTATTGTACATAAAAAAGGAGATTACACAGGTATTTTTTAATCTAGGAATACAGACGTAATAAGTACTTATTGTTGCCTTATAAAATGAAAAAAAAATCGCACTGAAGTCTGATATGTCTTATAAAAAATGGATTATACACACAGTCTGCTAGATCTTTTTGTAGTGGTAACAGAAAAAAATAAGAATTATTGTAATAAACATACCACTACATCTGCTTAAGAAAACAATGAAGTCAAAGTTGTTTTCATTTCAAAAGTGCAATGTGCCTAAAAAGGCTTTTTAAATTACTAAGCTTGTGAGCTTGTGACAAAATATCCTAATAAATGGTGAATCAGAAACTTATCCATTTTTATTTCATTTGAAAATAATTGTGTTTTGGCACTTAACCCAGTTATAAATTCCACGCCTCAATTTCTGTGATATATTGTGTTGTAATATTTTGAAAGTATTTTGTGGCGTAGATTTATAGTGCCAATTAATGTAAAGATTCGCGCGAGATGCGTACGTAGATGTTTCTGAGATAACATATTATTAGCTTTCAAATGAGAGACATTATATCAAGGAGTTTTTCAAATACGTTGTTATTCTGCGTAATGTACGAATAAAGTAACTCAACAACTCAACAACTCAAATATACCTATTACTAATACTAATTGTATTAGCACAGGGCAAGATAAAAAGCACCCAAAACTGGCGTGCGTGCATGCAACGGCTAATGAATGTCGATGAAGCGAAAGTGATTTGCCAAGATGTTGGCAAATGGCAGTCTGTTGTCTCTGCCTACCACTCTGGGATACAAGCGTGAGCTTATGTATGTGTATATTACTAAATACCTACGTTCACCTGTAGAATTTTTAGTGCTCCTATTGGCTCACCATAAGCATATAGTTAGTATCATATAGTTACCATATGGTTATAGTTTGACGACCTCTGTGGCGCAGTGGTTAGCGCCCCGGGTCCCGGGTTCGAATCCCGGCTGGGGACAAAAAAAAACCCAGGTCTTGGATGTTTGTGACGTCGCTCCCACAACACAGGCTATCCTAGTGTGGGGCCAGAAGCAATGTATGTGCCTGGATGTAAATGTAAATGTTATGTTAAAAGTTTTTAATTTGCGCTTTTCAATATCACCATAACGCAACGTGACATAACGCAACTCATCAAAGCAGGCTTAATGGCCGGTTTAGATTATGTTAGTGCTTAGGAGAGCGCTTTAGTACAATTAGAGAGGCAAGTGCTTTAGTACTTTAGTACACGTGCTAGTGAACGTTTATATTTCTTCCAGTGGAGTGTCATATAAGTTCTCACAAAATTTTCAGTTTACACACAGATAAGTAACGAGGATAGTGACGCGCTTAGGTGTCTCGCGTCTGAAAAAAAAATAGAAACCAATTCTGTTTTGATTCTAATTGAAAGGCAACTACTACCGTACTAATGCGTACTAAAGCGCGTAGCGTTTACACTTGTCTACTAAAGCACTCTCCTAAAGCACCCCCTTAAACACAAAAATAATCTACTCCAGCCATTATTTTTGTTTCCAGTGACACCTGAGCGCGTCACTATCCTTGTTAATTATCTGTGTGTAAACTGAAAATTTAGTGAGAACTTTAGGAGAGTGCACAAGTGACCCGCAATGCGTGCGTATTGTTTGCAGTAACTCGAATTATCAAATTTACTTATTTGTTTCATTAAAACACTAATTATTATTCGTAGAATAGCGCGTATTTCGCGACGTTGATTGTTCATCCTGGCAACGAAATGACACTCTGCTGGAAAAATATAAACATTCACTCGCACGTCTACTAAAGTACTAAATCACTTGCCTATCTAATTGTACTAAATCACTGCCCTAAACACTAAGATAATCTAAACCGGCCATAACTCCATGAATTCAATGCTACTTAGCATTGAATTCTACACCAAGCGCATTGAACTGCTAAAGTCATCAACAAGAAAGAACGCCTTCAATTTCTCTGATTATGCACCCACTAGCGAGACGTCTGGACGTGACGTCAGACGTAGTATTTAAAAAGTTTCCCTCGCCAATGACGTAAAAATAACCCGGACCTGCCTCACTCGGTATAAGCGCTCGACTCTCCATCCCCCCTCATTGGCGAGACGCAGCCTTCAAATGCCGAATTTTTCGCCTCTTCCCTAATTAGTTCATTAATTGATTGCTCACAGAGTGAGCGGAAATTGAAACTCCCTAATTTTTATTCGTCCCCTCATTCCGCTGTCAGTGTCGTTGGTTTTCGAATTCACGTTTTTGTTTTGACAACATTGATTGCATTTCATGAATATGAATGAAGAACGGAGAGGTTTAAGCAAACTGTATGGATAAATCACTAAAGTGACCTACTCCCACAGGGATTCCAAGGCTTCGATTCTGTTACTGCATTATAGTACGATGACAGATACACGGTCGGGTCACGTGACGTGTTTTATCATACCATTGAGGCCTAGATTTTTTGACATAGCGCGCGTAGACTTGACGGGGTAATGAAATTAAATCGCCATGATCAGGCAGTAAAGTTGTACTACAGAATATAGGATTCTGATAATGCAATGGCATCCGGCTCTCGCAATATATTGCATTTAAATTTCTTAGGTCTTTTGGATTAATTATTTTATTTATTAGCCATTTATGCTAATATCTAAGATTAATCTTGTTTGAGCAATCAAGTTGCTGTTTAAATAAAGTCGGTTAATAAACGCACTAACTATCGATCTGAACAGTAAGATAGTATGGGCCTTAAAACCTAAGAGAAATAGAATAGGAAAAAATGCATTAAAAATACAATTTCACGCAAAGGCGAAACCAAATTGCTTTGTAGACCCACACATGGTATTTCGTGCAATACTTAACCCTTCTCAAGCCACGTCTAACTAAACATTTCCTAATTTCCTCCTCCAAGTAACTAGAGCTGGCAAATGAGCACACACACAAGCGCGCCAAATTTGACCAGATGGAGACCTCTGCACGTCCTTTATTGCGCCGCGCTGTACGTTCAAATCTAAGGGCATGCGAGCGGGGCGGTAGGTCAAAGTTACTGGTCTCGTAAGTAAAGTTTCACATATATAGGTGCCTACATTGGTCGTACATGGCTGTTGAGAGGGTTTACATCCAACTTATTAGACGTTTTGGAAATTTGGTTTGGTAGCGAAAACCCCACAGGCCCGTACCGGTGATATGAAGGCTAATTGGGATTTGTACGCCGGTATCGATGTTCTGGTCGTTTGCCAACCAAACTTGGCATTTAAAACAAGTGTAACTTATATGAATGGTTATTTTTTCTTCTTTTTAGCTTATCAATGGCATAACACGTTTGCGAGATAGTAAAGATAAGACCAGGAAAGGTTAAATCTTAAGAAGCACGTTAGGTTATAATAACTGAATGTTTTCTCGCTAAGATCTTTATCCTTCTTTTATTACGTTGTATTAACGACTAGAATCAGAACAACATTAACAACACAACAACAACAGCTATCAGAATTAGTGTTTCGCTCTTAGCTTATCATATAGGGAATGGTTACTCGGTATTAGAAAGAAGTTTTTTAAATCATGCTGATGGTTTACCGGACCATGAAAATAATTTTCAAGTTTCGTCGTATCAACAATGTAGTACTAATTAATGTATCTTACATTTTCACAGCCGAACATTTTTTATCGACTGTCGCACAAAAGACTTGCTAGTTAACATCGACAGTGAACCGTCCCATCACTATACCCCGTATCCAGATTGTTATTAAAAAGTTTTTAATTCAAACGTTTGTAGCCCTCGTACAGAGACGAGCTGCGCTCCAGGGTAAATAAGTACGAGAAAATCTAGTAGTTATCTGACATTTTTACAAGCACACGTTTTCATCGACTGTGCACACAAGAGTCACAAGCCAACATCGACACCAAAAACATCTCATCACTACATCCCGTATCCAGTTTGTAACGCAAACGTTTGTAACCCGCGTGCTGAGACGAGACCCGCTTCGGGGTAAATACATGAGGGTAAATAAGCCCGCTCGTTGATCCATCTTCGTTATTTATGTACACTACTATATGCTTGGTTGTATTTGGTAGGTATGGGCAAACTGTGTGTTGAACCTGCGGAGACCAATTTGGAATACTAATGTCGGAAGTTTATTTGGTTTGTCGAGTGATTTGTTTGTTGGAAGGCGGTCGGGTCTTAAGCGAGGTTTGGCTGAGCCATTTTGAAGTATCGCGGAATAACACTCAAGAGCCTCGTTGAGTAGAAAATGTTTCATTTTCAGCAGTGAGAGATACCTAATATGATAAAAATCAGACAGTAGATGGACTATTTAGTACCTATAAATTAAGTTAGCAATCTTCTTTGCTGATATTTCAATAATTTTGTTTTCATTGCTACATACATTTCATTGTTAAATACCTACATACTCTACAATTACAAATAACTCCATTTATAATTGTAATATTTGTAGGTGTTTATTAATATATGTGATTCTATCCACAATATTCTATCTATCGTAAGCAGGTAAAAGAAAAATCACAGCTAAGCTTAGATATCATCATCATCATCATCGGCCTACGCTTGTCCACTGCTGGACATAGGCCTCTCCCATTTCACGCCACTGAGCACGGTCCTCGGCTACTCTTATCCAGCTCTTGCCAGCTGCCTAGCCAAGATCATCGCTCCGCCGAGTCTGAGGACGTCCTACACTAAGTTTATACCGATCCGCGGTCTCCACTCAAGAACTCGACTACCCCATCGGTTATCAGTTCTTTGGTTGATATGGCCCACCCGAAACGGCCCACAGCCACTTCAGCGTGCTAATTCGGTGGGCTACGTCAGTGACTTTGGTTCTCTGTCAAAGCTTATTTATAATTGACAATATATTGTGTACCTACTCCAATCACTTCCAATCGACCAAGCTGAAACCTTTCAATACAGACGTTGCCTATTCACTTGAAATTGTAACATAATTAACAGGTACTTAGGAATCATGCCAATCATAAAACAGCTTCAGAGAGGCGATTAGTACAACACAAAGTGAATTCCAATGGGGCGTGTCCCAAAGTTCCACGAGCGTATGTTTGAAACTTCAACGTTTATGAGAGCGTGCATCGGTGTTGAAGCAGAATAGAAGGTCGGTTTTCATTAATTATTGTACTCGTTATTTAATGTATATTTCACGATATTTATAATAATCTATTTCTTGAAATGAACACCTATATTCTACTTGTAGCGTTCATTTGTTTTGCCATCGATGCGCTAAGAAGAAGATTCTCTGTGATTCTTTGTAAAAAACATTTCTACTTCGAGTTGAATTTGTAAAAAATCATGCACAATACAATTTTGAGATAATATCGTCTCCAAACACACACAAATAACAATGACTACTAAATCATTTTCTACATACTTAATAAATAATCAATAAAATTCAAAGAAACAGCAGCAAAAGTACCCGAAACCGACGTGCGTGCATGCAACGACTAATGAACGTCGGTGAAGCGAAAGTGATTTGTCAGGATCATGGTAGGTGGCAGTCCCTGGTCTCTTCCTATCCTTCTTTAAGATATAAGCGTGAATTCATGTATGTATGAATAGCAACATACGATAAAGTAACTGAGCAAATTAACCAATCCGATCTTAAGGGCTCCAAAACACTAGAAGCACTACCGCATTGCACCGTCAAGGGTAGTCTTTGCCTCAAATACACCTTGGAGTCATAGTCAACCCGGATCCCTTTCGATGCCCCGGTTCTGTGATGAAGTCCCGCCGTCTCTCTGACTCCAGCTGTCTCCCGCGAGCGCTATACTTTCGACGTATTTTTCTTGCCAAGGGCCGCATGAAGTTACGAAGTTGGTTTTACAGACAAAATATGACGTAGATCTATGATTGAATTTGTGATGTGAAGATACGTGGTTTCCAATAAGCTGTGCTAATTACAGAACCGAAGACAGTCTATAAGTAGCGGCATAAATTTTAATCGGGAATCTCAGATTTAACCTTCGCAGTTGTATCATTCTACGATTGTATTGACGACATCATACTATCAAGCAATTGTAGTGGGTAGAACAGTGTACTCGAAAGCGAGATACCTAGGTTCGATTCCCAGTGCAGGCATGTACCTCTGACTTTGTTTTCTAAGTTATATACCATTTGCAAAGATATAGTAGCAATACTCGCTAACAGTGAAGGAAAATATCGTGAAGAAACCTGAGGGTCTGAGCTATTTGCATACCTCAGCGAATGAAATCGCCAATCCACGATGAGCACGCGTGGTGATTAAGCTAATACTGTCTCTCTCTGAGAGAAGGCTAGTGCACTGCAGTGGGACGTATATACCTACAAAGGGCAAACCTACTCCTCAGAGATACAAGCATGAGTTTATCGAATGTAATGTATGTCTGGTATTTCGATCAAGTGAAGCTTTCACACCTCCCTAACAAGTTGCGCAAGAATGGATTATTCGACAAGTTCCCGAAGAGTCTAGCAAATTGCCACCCGTAATTCGCGAATGCCTGATTCCCGAACGCTCCCGTAAATGCTCGCTGCAATCATTGCGGTCGCTAATGTTCCAAAGTTGGAGCCGAATTTTGGAGCTCACGTAGTTTCGCACGCGTTTGATTTATGTTTATATGTATGTAGTGATTTAACCCATCTATAGAGTGGTATTTTAAAAATGGTTCATTTTTTGGTGTAAAAAGTATAAAATATGTACCCGCTATTTACTCGCAAAAAACTGTACGTGCACAATATATTTTTTCGTGAATAAATTTATTTATCACTGTCTCTACTGAAAATCGTTCTTAGGGATTGCGCGCACTACGAAATTCATTAGTTGCAATTTTCATAGGGCGAAATAAAATCGCAAACGACAATAATTGCTATGTTAAATAATTTTGCCAATCTGAATATTATGTCACATTCTTTCAGCAAAGTTGATTTTTTTTTAATGTAGAAAAGTAAGAGTTGCTCTTAGTAATGGTCAAAACTTTGACATGTTAAAAACATAATCAAACACGCTAAATAGGTTATACCATTTATGATGCGCAAAAAACTGTTTTTTATTTACTTCCGCTAGGAATAAAATGCTTCCTCGTAATGTTTTGTAGCAGGCGACGCGCTATAAAATGTATATTTTCTTGCATTGCATCTCTATTTACTTTTTATTACAGAGTGCAGACCAACATGCTTTTCTTTATGGAAATGTAACTCGGCATCTCAGAGGAACAAACTAGTTGCCAGCCACTTAATTATTCTCAACCATGCTGAAGGATTCCTTACGATTTAATAGACCACTCCTTGATAATTATGATTGCAAAAACCATTAGGAATGCATCCGTAGGAGGCACTTCACCTTCTCAACTGGAGGTTGTCCGTCAGCTCTCCTTTCTTCTCTTTGCCAAGCGAAATTGATCTTCGACGTACTCCACTCCAGTCCATTCTCTGATGTTACGATTATGCTATAGTGGCACCATACAAGCTTAAAACCTTAATGCTTGTGAAGCCTAAAGGAGGAACGGGACAAAAGGTACCTAGTTCTACAACTGTGCGAAGTATCTATCACCGTCGGGCCAGGTTTACCCGGGATGATCCGGATTAAACCGCCCTAAGCTGGTTCGACGATATATTGGCGTGAGCGAGACTGCTGGCTGGATGTATTAGAATTAGCCTAGTGAATTTACGGCGGGCTTCAGGTCTGTGCTTGAAAGAGGTAGATTGGATTAAGAACTTGACTTTTTTTGTGGTAGAGATATATACCTACTTACTACACTGCTGCAGTCGTAGAATTGCACTATTCTATTTTTGTTTTGATGCTATTTCTACTGCACGTCCTAAATATTTTATAATTATTATGCTTTTATTAGTTTCAGTTGAATTTAGCTTACAAACTAAGTCTATTGGCAACACCCATTACTTGTCTTGGAATTTCGTTTTATATAGGTTAGTACTTCACAGTCGTGTCGATTAAAACCTTTGCAACTATATATTTCGGATGACAACACAAATTGTTTGGTACCATCGAGCTGATTTGGTAATAACCTTATCAAATCAGCTCGATGGCATTAAAACTACATTAAACTTTACGTGCATTAGTGTTAATAAATAAATTTACCTATCTCATTCGACGCGTAAAAAGTTCAATTATAGGAGGATTTTTCCTTCTGAAAAACACAAAATGTCAGCGCCAGAGACTTTTGGCTGCACCCGTTCACAAAGCAGGGCAGACGACATCCTTACCCCTTTAATTTCTCAATTACTGAACAACTCTCAAAACGTCTTAATCAACATCAAAGGCAGTTTTTGCCCGACCTCCCTAACGCCGCGGGCGCACGAACTTCTCTCATCAAGACTAGGGACTAGTTCAGCCTCAGTTTAATGTATGCACATTATCTAAGCTATCTACCTAGTTTGGTTGTTGTTCCATGCTACCCCCGTTCCCCTTAGCTCGTGCGCGCAATTTTGACGGATACACGCTCTGGTTATGTAAAGTAGACGGAACAGGATCTGGTTTCTATTTTGAAGGTGTTAGAGTTTGAAATGCTTGGGTATTCTTAGTTAGTAGGGCAGATTGATATGATACCTTAATTGGCGAAAAGTGTGCATCACCACTTTTTGCCCGGCGCGGACTAAATAAACTAAATTAATTCGGATATTCCTGGTACAGGTATATAAAAAATCGCAACCACATATTAAAGATAACGTTTAAAAATATAAATTAATACTTTTAGTGCTTTTAATTTTCGACCCCTTTTTTTCTTCTGGGCCAAATGAAATATTTTGTAAAGGACTATTGAATTGTAGAGAGATTTTGTTTGACAATGTAGATGCTAATTTTATGGATCCGGCAACTGGATGATTTTTTTTAAGTTCTACAGGTATAAAACGAGTTGAATAATATATCTAAGCAATAATAAAACATTCATTGCAGCTACAATATAGATAACTTTAATAGGAATGAAAAGTAAAGTAAAATGGTGGTGATATTAAATCATGGTGATTAAGCCCATACTCTTTGAGAAGACCTGCGCCATACAGTGGGACGTACCTTATAGGAGGCTTACATGTAAAAGAAAAATATAAAAAGGATTTTCAAAATCATAATGGATTTTTTTATAAATATTATCTTATGTGATTCATATAGGATGTGATATTCTTTTTCGGTATTTTCCAATTAGATTTATGATTCCTGTATATCGGATCTATGGTGCTGATTAGAACTACTACTTCCATCTATTGTCAAGTAGCAATAACTATATTGGCCAATCATTGCGTTAGTTCCGCTTTTAACCGAATAGCGGCACTACTGAGGTACACCACTGGGGCGTCTACTATAAAACGCCGACTGACTTATTTTTTATAAAGCCTAAAACCACGTGGTCTATACTTAACATCTAAAGTTACTTTTCATACTTTCCACATATAAATGAAAATAAAATAAATAAACTCACGCCCGTTATCCCGAGGGGGTAGGCAGAGGCACCAGTCACTAGAACTGGGCCCACGTTTTGCCGAGTTTATTAGGTCCCAAACGTGACAGGTGGCAAGCCTATCGCCGTTGTCCGGCCACAATTTATCAGCGAATGGTGTTGCTGTAAAAACAAACAAATGTACGTAGTTAAAAGTCATTGGTATAATCGTGGTTCGAACCCAGACTCTCAAGAATGATCGAGAAGCAAGGGTCAACCCCACTACGCCACCACCGCTTCCACATATACTTTAACCTGTCGACCGAAGGTAGATAATCCATTAACCGCAATTTCAGCAATGATGTACCTAAGATACCTGTATACCAAGACTTGGGTACACATACATATTCGTGAAAAGTCCCTCCATCAGGTACATAGAATCAGCACTACGCTAAAGGGTACGATGCCCGTATAAACATTAGTTAGTTGTGATAACAAATCTTGAACCATTCCGCCGGCTTACCTCCTAACATTATTGATGACTAAAACAACCCCCTCCCCCGCCTTGTGGCACGACCAAAATTACGAGAGTGGGGTCAAATGGAACCTTACATACGGACTAAATCATACACATGGAAAAGTAAGCTGTAACTTCTGTAAGCTAAGGTTGAGATCCGCGTGGGAGGATCGGAGGTCTAAGACTCAAGCTTTCCGACAAGGAATGGGGTGTAAGAGGGTTAACCCCCCAGGTGGTTAAGCCATTTTACCACGTTAGGCTGTGACGGCCGCCTGTAATTTTGGGGCCTAATGCGACTATTCCTATTTCAAGTTACCCCTGGAGGGTTAAGTATGGGCCTGAAGCGAAAGATAAGGCGAATGGGCCGTGCGAGGCGGTATGCGTCGATGGCAGGGTTTTGGGGTTCCAGTTTTAGTTTACAAACTTAAATTGGGGAGTTCGAGTCACATTAGTAGGTAGCCGAAAGGAGAAAATGAAAGGGAGGTTTCATTGTATTTAGCTTGTCAGTGACACACGTGAATACCTACCCTTTCATTGTCCATAGGCGTATTATTAATAAATATTTGCTAAACGAGCAGTGTTATAGATTGAAAGACAACACTTCTAGCACAGCCAGAAATGGTATATAGAATTGATGATCACTCTGCCTTTTTGAGTACCTATCTGTGTATGGCATCACACCTCGTAAACATCATGGACTATATTGATATTGATTTAAAGCCGCGTTTTAGCTAGAAACAGTGGTTTGAGCTCAAATAAACTGTTTTATTACGAATATCGTTCTATACATCCAAAGAAATTGAACTTTTATGTGTTATTCACTTCATTAAACGTAATGTAAGTAGGTACTTATGTGCAGCTTTCATTGGCACTAATTGTACAATTTGTAGACGTAATTTAAAACTACTTAGTAAATTGTGGACGTGATTGGAGTGACAGGAAAGAGGCTCTATTTGTATGAAGGTGTGGAGAGCGGAGTAGGCGCTCTGGTTTCAGGGGTCAGTCGGGGGTGAAGTCAATTATAACACATGTTTCTTGGACCATGGTCGTATATTGAATGTCTCGAAAATATTATAAAAGTTGCTATGTTCTATCTTACTGACTAAGCGTTATTGCTATTTACACGTGTGGCCTAATTACTTGGCCGATGCGCGGAAGCACATGTCGCAACGTTACATCTCTCCCGAAAAGAACAGGGTTACACACCCCCTTAACAAAAATAAAAAAAAATGTTTGACATGTTACATAAACTAAGTTCCTTAGAGTAATTCTTAAAGTAAACTTTTTTTTTATATAAACTTAAATAAACTAGTTACTTATAAAACATTTTTGTATTGTTTTTATGTATCAAGTATTCTTTATTATCCTTATAAATCTTTACATTTGGAGATAAATCTTCTAATACTACGAAAGGACCTTCGTAAATACAATTTAATTTATTACCTACTTGATTTTTAACTAAAACTAAATCGCCTGATTTATATTTCATGCTGTTACAGTTCTTATCAAAACTAAATTTTCTTACATTCTTATTTTCTAGTAAATTTTGCTTAGCTTCTAACAATGCTTTCTGTAATCTATACTTTAACTCTAGTGGGTAGTCGTCGTGGTTATACAAAGGATCGACTCCCTTACATAAATTGGATGGAAGGTTACATACCTTACCGAATACGAGTTCGTATGGAGTGTATTTTGTCTCTGAATGTACACTTGTGTTAAAAGAAAAACACCAAAACGGAACCCAATCGCTCCAATCGCTTCTATTATTCTCACACTGAATCCTAAGGTAGGCGCCTAAATGCTTGTGTGTGTTTTCTATGCCTCCTAAGGTCTCGTGATGATAAGCGGTAGAGACGAGTTTCTCAATTTTTAGTAACCTACACACCTCGGTCATCATCGATGACGTGAATTCTGTACCCCTATCGGTGAGGATCTGTTTAGGGATACCATAGCGCAGTATGAAGTTGTTCACGAATGTTTTCGCAACGGTTTCAGTATCTTTGCGCTCTAGAGGATATGCCTCTACGTATTTACTAAGATCGCACTGAATTGTTAAAATATACCTATAGTTATGGTTATCTATATCTAGTGGGCCCATAATATCTAAGCTAATCCTCTCGAATGCTGAGCTAGCAGTGGAGGTAATAGTCATTGGTTCTTTGACATGCCTGTTGGAGTGTTTTTGTATTTGACAACTCCTACAACGTTTTACGTAATTAATGACGTCATTCGTCATACCTGGCCAGAAATAATATGTTTTTATATTATTTAACATTCTGTTCATACCCGCGTGTCCACTTGTGGGCAAGAGGTGAAAATCATTTAAAATTGTTGTAATTTCGTCTCTATCTGAAATACGAACTACATCTCGTGTGATAAGGAATTTTGGTGACGTGATATTACATTGTTTGATACTGCGCAGTATTTCTTTAATAAATCTAGCATTACTCCTATTTTTAATGATGAGTAGCTGAGTTATTTTTAATTTTTGACACATTTTTTCAAGATCCCTCGCTAACTCCTTTTCGGACGATAACGATCGGGTATCAAGAACGATCGCAGATTGCGATGGTACGTATGTGCAATACTTAGCGTCACTCGTTATTTGGTCAGAACTTTTCTGATAATTTTCTTTTATATTACTTGAAAAAATTAATTCAGTTATTTCGGTTGGTCGTTTGAGCACTTCGACAACAGTTGGTTGATCAGACCCACGTGAAGGAGAAGGCTCGGTCTGTCGGTCCTCGGTACGATCAGCTTCCTGTACCTCTAGCTCTCTCGTTTTTGCTCTAGTAAGTACAGAAACTACCTTTTCGTGCATGTCCTTCAAGTCTTTTGACGTCACCGGGAGTCGACTTAATGCGTCTGCAGCAGCATTATTTCGACCGGGAACGTATTCGACTTCAAAGTCATACTCTTCTAGGTACAACCTAAACTTTGTCAATCGACTGGACGGATCAGTAAGGCCGAACAAATAAACAAGGGGCCTATGGTCGGTGAATATTTTAAACTTTCTACCGTATAAATATGGTCTAAAGTACCGTACTGCCCATACGATTGCCAAAAGCTCGAGTTCTATTATTGGGTATCTTGTCTCGGCTGGTTTTAGACTTCTACTGGCATAAGCTATTACTTTGCCGTTGCTGTTTGAAAGAACTGCTCCTAGTCCTAATTTTGAGGCATCCGTTTGGACACGAAAGATGTTATATTCTGAAAAATCAGGGTAGTCCAATACTGGTGGGCTACATAAAGCTATTTTTAGTTTCTGAAATGCATTTTCGCAATCGTCATTCCATTCGAACTTGGAACCTTTTTTACACAATAAATGTAACGGAAATACTATGTCAGCAAAACGTGGTATGAAGCGACGATAGTAGTTGGCAAATGCTACAAAACGTTTTACTTCGTCGGCGTTATTTGGCTTAGGGTAATTTTTCATTGTTTTAATTTTATCTGGATCTGGGAATATACCATCTGATGTTATCTGATGGCCTAAATAAATAATTTCCTGTCGTAAAAACTCGCACTTCATGGGGTTTAATTTGAGATTGACCTCCCGTAATCGGTTTAATACGCTTATGAGATTTTTATTGTGGTGTTCCATAGACTTTCCTATGACAACACAATCGTCTAAATAAATAAAACACTTGTCAAAGTTAAGACCTGACATTGCTATAGTCATAAGGCGGGAAAAAACGCTGGCACTCGTTTTGAGGCCCATTGGACAGCGTTTCATTTGGTACTGTTTTCCTGCTGTAAATGCTGTACATTTTCGTGAATTTTTATCTAGAGAAAGCTGGTACATCTTATTTAAACTAAAGGATGTATACTTTCGTGATTCTGGATTGAGAGACAACTGGTAGTAACTTTGTGAAAGGTCTAATTTTGAGAAATAAATGCTACCAGATAAGGAATCTAGAATTTCAGTGATATTGGGCAAGGGAAATTTATCGTCTTGTATTTTGTTATTCAATTGCCTATAGTCGATGACTAATCTCCATTTTTTCTCGTTTGATTTATCAGCTTTCTTAGGCACTAATAAAACTGGACTAGACCACTCTGAAACAGTTTCTTCGATGATGTCATTTTTTAGCATGTCCTGAACTTGTCTTTCTATCTCGCTTTTTAAAGCTTGAGGCACTCTATAAGGTTTCATATAGACAGGTGCCACATTGTCTTTTAATACAATGTTGTGTTCCATTAAATTAGTTACTGACAAATGGTCCCCTGGCAAGTGGAAAACGTCTGCGTACTTAGCGCAAATTTGCTCGATGCCTAAACGCTCTTCTTTGTTTAAGTAGCCTAAATCGAGTATCTCTAATAGTGTCTTAACTCTGTCTACTGACCTGTTTTCTCCGTTAAAACAACACACATCAAAATTGTTAATTGAATGAATTTGTAGTTGAGACAAGTCTACTGCGACTTCTGTGTCTCTTGTATTTAATATTCTAATCGGAATACGGCCTTGATAAGGTTTTGCGATGATTCCGGCAATAAAAACTCTATCTGAAATTTCTTGGGCTAAAATTACACTGTCATCACTTGCTGCGCAAGGAATGTGTTGGATAGCTTCACAGCGAGGCGGTATCACGTGTACCTGCCTATATCTATCAGAATTGCTACCTATGGGCATGCATACTGTTATCTCTTCCTTTGACAAATTAATTGTCCTTGTCTCGTAATTAATTATGGCTTTGAACCTTTTGAAAAATTGTTCACCTAAAATTCCGCAGGCAGAACCTGAACAAGAGAGGTTCTCAAACACATAAAAAGTTTCCCTAAAAACTACGTTATCATACGTTAAATCTAAGGTAACATAGCCTATAGAATACAGTTTTCCGCTAACTCCTCTGATTGTTATTTTATCGTGTCGCAATTGTTTTATCAATTCTGGATGCTCGCTTAGCCACTCATATTTCAATACTGATATACTTGCGCCGCTATCTACCAGTAACCTAATACTGCTGTTAGTACTATCTATACCTATGTTTCCTACATTCATTATTACTAAACTAGTTGTATCGTAATTAGAAATGCAATGTTCTCTAATCGTCGGCACGAAAAAACTCGGTGCTATTCGGTGCATTTTGAGTGCGTTCGACATTGTCGCTATTTTGCGAATGCTGCACTTGTGCTACGTGACGCGAGTGGTGTGACTGGTGGAAACCTCGTCCACGTGAGGGTCCACTCATCGTGGGCCACCCACGGCCACAACCTCGGTATTGGCCGGTGTTGCTATTATGGAACGTTCGCGGCTGATTGCCTTGCTTATAATTCCATGGATTGGCATATCTGTTATTACCGCGATTGTACCTTCTAGGGGCAGAGCTCTTTCCACTGCGAGTAGTACCCCGGTTTGTCCTATGGTTGCTGTTAAAGTACATAGTAGGCTCTTCGCTTTGAGTTAACGAATTTTCGTCAACTGCGGCTTGGATTGCTTCCGGAAGGGAATTAAATTGGCGTGAGGCAATTATTGTGCTTAGACGGGAGTTATTCAAACCGTCGGCGAAGCGTTTGATAGCTATTTTTTCGTTCAGTGGACGGAGGACTTCGTATTTTTGGTCATCTCCGTCTGACTGAGCTAGGGTCAAATTGACCAACAATTGCTCTAACTCGGAGCCGTACTTATCTATCGACCTACGACCTTGCGTGGCGGCAAAAATCTGAGACTGGAGCGCGACAGCTGATTTCTTTTGAATTAACAGTGTGCGCATATCTCTTAACATTGAGTCTACTGACTCATAACTTGTCCTAAGTCTGAGTTTCGCATTTGCGGATAGACGCGTTTTTAGAACAAACTCTATAAGTTGTTTCCTAGCAGTATCATTGAGCATAGAGCTGTATAACTGAATGCTATCTATCAACTGGTTAGTGACCTGCTCCTGGCCTGTCATAATGGGCAAAAGGGCGATTGCCGTTTTGAGGTCAAAATTTTCTGACGCCATTTTTGTACTTTCTGTCTGCTCTTTAGGATGATCCACCTCTTCGGTTACACACAAGCTCAAGATATGGCGATAAATTTGTTGAATATCGCCGATTAACTGATTTACTGTACGAATATCTTCTTCATTAAAAAATCCTTCTTCGATTTTAGTTCTTACGGAAGACGAAATAGACTCCAAACGACTGTACAATTGCAAGTTCTCATTAAATTTTTGCTGGGCTGCCTCGGAATGTTGCCTTCTAGTTGGACCTACTTTAATTAGATAGGCTTTGATTTCTACTAATTTTTCAAAAATTATTTACATTATTACAGGTTAAGTGCTTAATAAAAAATTACGTACATAACAATAGACAGTCGGTAATGAAAATAATTAATATAATCGGCTTACTTGATGTAGAGTGTACTTAATAATACTGGCTAAGGCGATGACGGGGCTGGGCGGCGGCGACAGCTCGCTGAGGGCGGCGGCGGGGCGCGACGCGGAGGCTGGAGCTCATCTCGTCTGCGCTGGGTGGGCCGGGCTATACCCTGGACTCCTGCGCGGGCCGGGCTATACCCTGGACTCCGTTGGCCGGGCTATACCCTGGACACATCTCGAACTTTTCTTCTTTCTCCTGGTACATCGTATTGGTTTTCGTCTTGAGTTTTGGTGGCTTCTTCTTGATATTTTTTTTTTAAGGTGAGTTCTTCTTTTTTTTTGAGATAGGTATATCTTCGAAGTTCTGTCTTCTTTCTTGAAAATGGGTTCTTCTCCTTGCTATTTGATCTTCTTTCTTAAAAATGCGTTCTTCTTGTTATTTAATCTTCTTTCTTGATTTTGATTCCGTATTTTCCTCGCTCGAATTTTTTATCTTCATGTAGGTAGTTTTCGGCTTCGTTTCTTCAATTTTCAAAAATGTTTTTTCTTCTTGATATCCATTTGGTTTGGCCTGGTATGGGTCGCCATGTGGAGAGCGGAGTAGGCGCTCTGGTTTCAGGGGTCAGTCGGGGGTGAAGTCAATTATAACACATGTTTCTTGGACCATGGTCGTATATTGAATGTCTCGAAAATATTATAAAAGTTGCTATGTTCTAACTTACTGACTAAGCGTTATTGCTATTTACACGTGTGGCCTAATTACTTGGCCGATGCGCGGAAGCACATGTCGCAACGTTACAAAGGTAAAGTTACATTTGTTTCAAATATATCAATTCTCTTGGTTTGAAGAACATGACTTACTTTTAAGAAAAGATATTTAATTATAAATTAACTAAGATTGCGTTACTTAATTTTGCATAATATTTTGCTAAGCATGAGTAGGTACTGGTTATTCCTAAAACCTACACCTCCATCGTTCATCCAATGAAACCCTCGTTTCCATTCAGCTACCGACCGTACCTCAACGTCTACAAATAGTTATTTCATCATACCTATTGAAAACCCGGTATTCTATTCCTATAAATAACTTCAGAATTCCATATAATTGACACTTACAAATTTCCGCCGCCTTTGTTGATTTTTTTTTGTTCATGTAGTATCTAGTATATATAACATAACATAACATAACATTTACATACAGGCACATACATTGCTTCTGGCCCCACACTATGATACTCTGTGTCGTGGGAACCAGAAACAGCGACGTCACAAACGAATTCATGATTTTTTTTTTCATTACGAAAAAAGGACATTACATGAGCAAAACAATTAGGAACAGAGGCCAGCTTATTTCTTTCATAGATGTCTTAAAGTGAAACTTAGAGAAATTTATTTGTAATCAGGATCTACACTGTCAAAATGTTGACAAATTGTATAGAATAGTCTCAAATGTCTAAATGTAGCCCCAAGTAACTAAACAACAATCAAAAAACTTTCTTAAGGGTCGAATTAAGTCTTAAGTAACTTTAGTTCAAGTTCAAAGTAAGATCTTAAATTAAGTTCTTCTATTCTTAATCTCTTTACTTACTTGTCATTACTTATCCCATGACTATTACAAAACTTTGCATAAACTAATCAAAGGCAGTAGTTCTGATTCTATCACACTAATTGTTCGTACCAACTGGCCTGACCTGCCCAAGTTATAGTGACACTTCGGGAAGATATAACCAAGTCCTCTGACACTTGAAGTTGCCTAACAAAGACAAAGAGAGCGGCCAGGTGCTGCAGGGAGATGCGGCGAATATAAATCGATGCAGTCCAACTTTGTGCGTTTCTGTACCTACCTAGGGTACGATGTCTTGTTTCAATTAGACCGTGTAACGCCGAAACATTCCAACCATAATGAGAAACTTTCGAGAAGAACTTCTTTCTAGGTTTCATGTCCTTGCTCAGACGTTTTATATTTGTTTGTTTGTTATGCTTTATTGCACAAAATAAATTAAACAATACATAAAATCTTAAATACCAGGTATGTGTCGATGTACAAAGGCGGACTTAATGATTGTAATGATTTTGTTCACGTCTAATCAAAAATATAAAATAAAAAAAACAATATAATACATTTAAAAAGTGTGTTTTTCTCGACAGTTTCTTATTAACTATTTAAATATTTCTGGGCAACACGGTCCAACTTGAAAGTGCTTTAAATTTTGGGTCACACCAAGATCAAATGCCTGGACGAGATTATGTACAGTGCATCTAGGCAGTATAACCATTAACCACAATAATTAAAACCAAGCTTGAGTCGCAAACTGAGTTAAATAAAACATTTTTTAAACATAAATTATAAATTTTACGCGAGTAGCGTAGTGTAATGCGGAGAATTCGCTACACGGATGTGTTTGCGGGCAGTTTGTACGGGCAGGTCTGTCGCCACAAGACACTACACAGATCCATCAGATTGTTATATTTGTGTCAAATACACGGTTGTTGTTACGATGTTAAGGCGACGAATTTCGTCATTCATCAAAATCATCCTCATAAATAACTATTACATAGGCTATTATTGTTAACTATTAAAAAAACAGAAGTTAGAAATTGATAAGACAGAAGACCTATACAATTATTTATATAATTTATTATCATTACAATAAATGTTATTTGAGTATCTACTCCTTTTACTTTTAGTAATAAGGCCGCCAATTGTACTGTACTATGTTATTGTCACATTTCATGTGTAATTCCTGGTGTACATACAATAAAGATGATGATTGATAACTTTTACTGAAAATTTTTAAATCATGCTGATAGACCGAGAGATAGTGACACAAATTACTCGGTCATTAGTAACAGTATGGCGGTTCTTCAGGGTTTTTAGTACGCAATGACAAAAAGAAAAATGATGGTCATAGCGCCGGTACCGGCGGCCCAATCGCGTGCGCGTTAGTCGAACTCGTCGGATAAATTACGAGTGTCAAACGATTTGTACCACAAAAAAATTAGTATTTTCCGATAGTCCATAAAAAACAAAGTAGGCGGTAGTGTCATGCTATACTTCTCCGGTGTGACTTACAGCCGGCCATACCGACGCGAATGCATTAATTAAAAAAAAAATTCAACCGTTTGTACCAGGCTAATTTTTGCACAGTTAATTATCGTCGTGCAGCCATTTACGAAAATCACCATGCCATACTTTTCAGACGGTTCCAAATGGTCGCCATACTGCCGAAAATCTGCAAATTTTTTTTTTCGCCAAACGATTTGTACCACCCTAATTTTTTTTTTCAACAGCTCCTAAATGATTAAAAATAGAAGTGTGATAATGCCATACCTGTGGGAGGTGGCGAATGTGTATAATATTTATTTTTAATTGTAAGATTGTATTCGTATTTTGAACGATTTGTAACAGTATGGCACTAATTTTTCCTGTAAGTTTGAGGGTCAACGAATATAAATACAAAATTTCAATGACCTAGGTGGCGGCAATCTTCACTTATAACCAGATGTTTATATTGTATAATATTTAATATTCAACCTTATATAATATAAGGTTGAATTTCACCCAAACAAACCGAATACAATGATGCCATACTGTAACAAATGATTTTATGTCTTCCACCTTGAAAACCAGTTGAAAAATCAAGTTTTTCAAGTATGTTGCCCCTTTTTCCCTCTATTAGAAGTATGGCAAAAATAATAATGGTCACATTGCATTATATCATTTCCAAAAATCCAAATGCCATACTGGTACAAATCGTCAAATTTTTTAAAAAAAATTTACGTCTTGGCTTAAGTCTCACAGTCGTCCGCCCCATGCTTACAATCCGGGATATTTTTTGTAGGTAGAATTGCATCCAAACAAACAGAATATAATGATCCCATGCTGTAAAAAAATATTCTACGTATTGTTCAGTTGTATTTTTGAAACGTGTCGAATAAATAAGTTTTTCAAGTATGGCACTTTTTCACCCTACTAGAAGTATGGCAAATATAATAACGGTCACATTTTATCAAATACTTTCCAAAAATCCAAATGCAATACTGTTACAAATCGTTTGGCGAAAAAAAATTGCAGATTTTCGGCGGTATGGCGACCATTTGGAACCGTCCGAAAAGTATGGCATGGTGATTTTCGTAAATGGCTGCACGACGATAATTAACTGTGCCAAAATTAGCCTGGTACAAATGGTTGAATTTTTATTTTTTTTAATTAACGCATTCGCGTTGGTATGGCGGGCTGTAAGTCACACCGGAGAAGTATGGCATGACACTACCGCCTACTTTGTTTTTTATGGTCTATCGGAAAATACTAATTTTTTTGTGGTACAAATCGTTTGACACTCGTAATTTATCCGACGAGTTCGACGAACGCCCACGCGATTGGGCCGCCGGTACCAGCGCTATGACCATCATTTTTTTTTTGTCATTGCTTACTAAGACCCCTGAAGAACCGCCATACTGTTACTAATGACCAAGTAATTTGTGTCACTATCTCTCGGTCTATGAACGCCGTTTGGTCATAAAAATTTGTGTACTATAATGTTTGATTCAACTTACGTCAATAAGGTATCACTGTTTCACTGAGCATTCGTCTTTCAGTGCACCGAAAGACGAATGTTCAATCAATTGCTAATTTAAAAATACATAATTTCACTAGATCGGTGTTTCAGTCGAGTGGAAATAAAGTCTGTTAGATCATTAGTTTGAGAAGGTGAGGAGCTCATTGATCAGTCATCTATCAGTAAACAATAAATGAAGATGATAAACATTTATCAAGATTGTCTACGCTTGTTGCACTGATCATGCTCACTCATCGGTTTCAACGGTTTCACAGATCGTTTATTGCAAAAACTGGTTACTAATCTGTCAATTGTGTAAATTGTGATTACATTTTCAATTGTGAGAAATTGGGATCAGTTAGCGTCTACAATTATAACGGCTATTTTTTTTCTTTGTAGTGGAATTTCTATTTTATTTTTGTTTTATTTATTTTAAATAAGTAATATCAACTCCTTCAATTTTTATCTGTCTATCTTAAGCCTTAACCAGGCAATTATCTAATAGGTAACACTTTAAATTGAACGTTATCACTTTGAAATAAAGTCCAAAACCAATGAAAAATTCTTACTACCCATGCCCGGTTCCGTCTTGGACCCAATAACAAGTAGGAACCAATTGTATAGAATTGAGAAATTTGTAGATGATCCACTTAAATTATGGCATCTGAAATTATGTGTAATTTTTTCATAAGCGTTAAACTTGGTTGAAATTTCTACTCTGTAATGGCTCACAGTTATTCGAGGCTTAGTTGTAATAAGTAGGTAAACTGAGTTTAACTTCGATGGTGAAATTGGGCTTAAAAATGAATATTGTTTTAAAGAGAAATATGCGCGACTGTTTTCAAATTCAAAATCTCGGTAATTTGTATACAGACAAAACTGCATAACATACATAAATTTCATATCAACAGATGATTTTCCCCTAGAAGTAGTCCTCCAATAACTGATACCTACTAGATACCAGAATTTTGACCTCAGCCCAATCAGTCATTGATATTTTATATACTTGTTACAGACATTTTAGCCCTAAGTAAGTACTTACCTATGTAGTAAATAAATAACACCAAGGAGTTATGTAGGAAGTCGTTTGGTTACCAGCTATAATATTTCAAAACGTACTATTTAAAGCAAACGTAACAAACGTATTGCATTTAATAGTAGCACAATTTGAATGAATACCATTAACTTTAGAGAGACTGGCCACAAAAAATATGAATGTTGGAGAAAGTACCACACATAGGTACCTAATTTAATTCGTACATCACAGATGAATTGACGCCTCATAAGTAGAAAAGAGAGACGTTTCATCCGAAGCTCAAATTTAATATTTCGCGGATGATTAGCGCCTACTTAAGTAATCGAAAACGCATCGCACGTCCTTTCCAAAACGTAGACGATTTTGAAGGGATAACATTATTATATACTAGACGAAAACCCGGCTTCACCCGGCTAAAATGTATTCTCATAATGATATTCTACGTTGTATCGACCACATATTTTTGTTCAGCATTTAATTTTTGGTATTTTTCATATCCATTTCCTTTTCCATTTCAACAAATTAGACCCTAGAGTTCACAAAGGACACCTGTGACACATGATGACGTGACACTAACGGAGCATTGGTGACATTGACATGTTTACTTCACAACGCTATTTTATAGAAAGATCATTTTTGCACTGAAAATACTCGATAACCCGAATTTTCCGCCTACAAGTTATCGACTCGGATCGACAATTATTTCGCTCTTCAATTTGAGGTGCCTTTCGTTCGTGTCTACCGTAGACCGCTATGAAATTATTAATACAGAAGATAAGTTTAAGTGACATGTATATACCTACTAACTGAGTACTCCAGGGTCCTTTTTCAAATAGATATGGTGGAACTCTAAAAAAGATGGATTAGGACCATTCTTTCCTCCGCGACACCTCTGAGTGACTGCCAGGACGGTTTTAGCTCGCCTTAGGAGCACATCAATCACTGCCTAGCCCCTAAGGGACTAGGCGTTATACGGGTTTTAGGGGTGGGGAAGGTGAGAATGATTTAAATACAAAATCAGTGCTTTTTTTCAAGTAGTGAATTAACTGTTCAATGCAAACTGATTCGGCAAGCACTAAAAATAAAGTATTTTAATTTAAAAAAAGCTTCAACTGTCTATTATTTCGAAACAAATTTTGAAATTAAAATTAAAAAAAAATTACGAAAACTATTTTGATTTCAATTTATACTGATGTTCTGTTCTCGTTAAGCAAAAATAACATTAAATGTTGCAAAACTCATTTTAACACACTGCCCACCTATACTATACCTACCTAATATTATTGAGTCGCATAAACTAAATACAATACCAAGCCTATAGTTTTTGAAATAAAACTATCGCAACACAACTATAATTTGTATTTTTACATAAGCCTTGTTGGCATCCCAACAAATTTGGTAGCTGTGGCAACATTTAAAATCTTTCTCTTCTCTGTGTAACCGTTGATCTGTAATGACGTTCTAGTTTACAATAAATTCATATAGTATGAAAATCTAGTGTTTCCGTGCTCCAAACCTTCCACAGTTAGTCCAGTCAGTCTACATAAGTTTGGTCCTTCGCGAAACA
This sequence comes from Yponomeuta plumbellus, assembly GCA_947310845.1. Lineage (NCBI taxonomy): Eukaryota > Metazoa > Arthropoda > Insecta > Lepidoptera > Yponomeutidae > Yponomeuta > Yponomeuta plumbellus. The sequence goes on along the minus strand of OX371207.1, from coordinate 15,299,243 downwards.
GCGGCCCTGGATGACTTGGTTTGGTTGCACGCGATTTCGAGCGACGCCGCCTGTGTGGAACACGACGTGATGCGAGCTATACTACATCATCATGTTGTGGCATCTCGGAAGAAACCTAGCATGATAACAAGAGCATCATAATGAAAAACCAAACTTCATGAATCACAGAGTTGGGCATCTTCGGCATTTTGGTGAGCGATCAAGACCTCAAGCAATAAACTCCTGAGGTTTTGCAACAAGGAGACGCTATATTTTCATATTGGCACGTCGTTGGTTCGTTCCTTCCTTGCGCGCGCAGTGTGCTGTGCAAAATTCATCCAATAAGGTTGCGACGACTACGGACGACGACCGACGGCGTGACGTGAAGCCAATCATCAATCGACACGCATCCGAACACCAGCCGAAGCGAGCCGAAGAAAACCGTCGTCATAGTAACTAACTTGTTTCGTAACGCCATTCTATTTTCCTCTTTGAGCACAGATTATAAAGTAGTACCTTTGAGTTTTCAGTTCTATCAAAATTTGCGTAATTTGCAAAAATTTTTCTGATTTAATAAAAAAGGCTACAACTGTAATTGTTAACGTGGGAATTGTTGTTAAATCTCTCTAAAATGGCTAAATCAGAGGATTTGGTCCAAAAGCGTGGCTATGTTAAGCGGACTTTAACACGCTTACACGCTGGCGTGAGAAGGAGGAGGACGTTGCGAACCTTTCTCTAGAAATGCTGCATGTAAAATGCCAGCGATGTGTCGCAGCGTTCGAGGCATACGAAAACTTTAACCAACAAATTATTTGCCTTGATCCCGACGACCCCGAGGACGTAGACCACTATGAGCGTAAGTACTTTGAAATTCTCTCCAAGATACAAAGCCAGCTTAACAAAAAGGAAGCCGTGGTAAAAAAGGCACCACCTCAGCGTCAGATAAAATTGCCAGTTATTGAAATTCCCACTTTCAGTGGCAAATATTCGGATTACATAGGTTTTAGAGAGTTATTCAAATCAGTGATAGAGTCTGATGCCTCCTTAGATGGTCAAGAATTTACCCCTAATAGACGCCAGTTTTAGGGAGGCGATGAGGTTGCTAGACGATAGGTACTACAACAAATATAAAATCATACATGAACTTATATCTAGCTTACTAGATTTACCATCTATTGGTAGGCCTTCTCCTTTGAGTGTCAGACAGTTTGTGTCATCTGTCAGACATACTTTGTCTGCCTTATCGCACCTGGATGCGAAGGTTTCAGAGTGGGACCCTATCCTAATGTGCATTTTTATGCGTAAAATAGATACCCAGATGGCTCAAGCATACCAGCTAGAGCGGGATGCCAAGGTAGAGCCGAAGGTAGGACATTTTATAGCCTACCTAGAAAAAAGGGCATTGGCGATGGAGAACGCGGAGCCCACCCACGACAAGCCAGCATCTTCGGGAAAGACGGTGAACGCTGTCACTACAAAGCAAGAGAAAAAGGGATGCCTTTATTATAAGTTGGACGATCATAAAGTTTATATATGCAAAACTTTTAAAACACTGCCTTCTGCAGACAGAATTGCCTTTGCACAAAAGACTGGACTGTGTAATATTTGTCTAAATATTCATCCTGGCAGATGTCGGTTTTACTTCCGATGCAATCAATGCAAAAAACCACATCATTCATTGTTGCATCGCGATTAGGTAAAACCAGAGCCCGTCATAATGTTGTCAGGCGACAGCGCTAACAGCGTTTTAATTCCCACAGCCCGCATAAATCTTTTTGCAAAGGACGGAAGAGAGGTGCACGTAAAGGCCATATTGGACTCCGCCTCTCAAGCATCATTAATAACCAGCAAAGCTATACAAGTGCTGGGTTTGACACCTGTGCGAGATGACACAAAAATCATGGGTGTCACGAATAGTAAAAATCAAAGTCAGTACTCTGTCCCGCTTGAAATCTACTCATTGAAGTCACCATTTAAGACTCTTATCAATTGTCATGTGGTAGACATGATAACCTGCCAACTGCCTCAACGCACGCTAGACAGGAGTTCCCTAAATGTACCACAAGGCATTGAGTTGACTGATGAAGAGTTCCATAAACCAACAGACATAAATATGGTAATTGGTGCGGACGTATTCTTTCAAGCCTTGCAAACGACAGTAGCGCCAATTAAGTATTGTCAATACTAAGTTTTGACACATCATAGCTGGGAGCCTGCCACCAATAAAGAAGGTAAACAAAGTTATTTCGCTTGTTTGCACGAAGTGTGATGTGGATAGCTGAAAAGGTCCCTGAGATATTATTACATATGTAAAGAACAAATCTCTGAGCACGAACTGGTTGAAAACGAATTTCAATCCACGCATCAACTGACAAACAATAAGTTTCAGGTGGACTTACCTCTTATGGTCCCTTTATATGATGTTAAAAACACACTGGGTGACTCCTTTGACTTAGCGCTTTATAGGTTTCCTAACCTCGAGAAAAGGTTGCAGAAAAATATTTATTTGCAGACAGAGTACCATAAATTTATTCACCAGTATGTAGAATTGGGCCATGCTCATTTTGTGAATTTTGAATCCATTAATTTCAAAATGGACCCAATCTATTTCTTGCCTCACCACGCAGTGATAAATGAGGCAAGCAAAACTACACGTCTTCGTGTTGTTTTCGATGGTTCAATGAAAACAATAAACAAAATATCTCTCAACGATATATTTCTTAACGGGCCAACAGTGCAGAGGGATTTATTTGACATCCTCTTATTATACAGGACAGGAGATTACACTTTCAATAGTGATATAAAAAAAATGTTCAGAAACGTTTTGGTCAATCCGAATCACACTTCGCTGCAAAATATACTATGGCGCGATAGTCCGAATGAGCCGATACAATGTCTTCGTCTTGACACCGTTACTTACGGCCTAAAGTGCTCAAACTATCTCTTAACGCGATGCTTATTTGAGCTTGCAAACCGGCATGAGCACGATTTTCCGCTAGCTCATTCAAATTCGGATAAGGATGCTTTATTTGAAGCTAAGGCACAGCTGGAAGGTCTGGTAAGTTTGGGTGGCTTCGCATTGCACAAATGGGCATCTAACTGCGATACTCTGTTGCACACCTATGCATGAAAGACAGTTAGATGACATTGAGCTTGAAAAAGGTAATTGTATTATTAAGGCGCTAGGAGTGAAGATTGACACGAAACAAGACTGTTTTGTCATAAAATGTCCTGATAGTTTCAATGATGAGTTGTCAGCAAAGAGGCAGATTTTAAGTCAAATTGCGAGCTTTCATGATCCATGTGGATTCATCAATCCTTTGGTTATAAAAGCCAAGGCTTTAATGCAACAGTTGTGGTGTGGTCTGAATCCGAGCGAGCTCCGCGCGTGTGATATGTGATGGAACGGCCCAGCATTCCTGCAACAAACAGAGTATAAGTTTAGTAATAATCTACTGCTGAATAAAAAGGAGGACTTACCCGAGATGAAAACTGGTATTGACTCCGCCGCCGTAGATGCTGGTAACTCTGATGCCGCTGTGGTGCTCCTCACCCTGAAAAAAAAACGAAATCTCGCACATATTAGAAAGTTACTCTGATATTAGCAAAATGGTACGCATATTAGCTTATGTTTTGCGATTTAGTCACAACAGTAAGAAAAATAATGATAAAATAAAATTGCAGTACTTGTCAAGCAAAGAGCTTGAACAAGCGCTATCATTATTGATTAAGTATGAACAAGAGTCTCATTACGGTGAGGAAATTATCTCACTGCGAAAAGGTGAAAATGTTAGAGGCTCTTTGAAGCCTTTGCATCCTTTTATAGACGATGAAGGTCTGATACGTGTGGGTGGAAGGATACAACACTCAGCATTCCCTTACAATCAGAAACATCCAATAATTTTGCCTTAAGGTTCTAAGTTGTTCTCGCTGATTATATCGAGTGAGCATTTAATATTATTCCATGCAGGTCAGAAATTATTATTATCACAGTTAAATCAAAAATATTGGCTTGTGAATGGATTAAGACAAGAAAAAAAATAACTCAAAAATGCTTACCATGTTTCAGATTTTAGCTATCTGACTCCAGGGCACTTCACGGTAGGTGCTCCTCTAACTAATTACCCTGAACCAGATGTTGCAGAAGTACAGTCAAATAGACTTAAGCTCTGGCAGTTAGTGGAAAGTATAAATCAAGGTTTCTGGAAGCTATGGCATAAACAATACTCGAATTCCTTGCAGTCTAGGCAAAAATGGCGCGATGATGTCCCAAATATTTGTGTAGAGCATCTCGTTCTGCTGAAAGAGCCTAATTCTCCTCCTCTATACTGGCCTGTAACGCGAATTTCTAAGGTATTTCCTGGTGGCGATCATAAAGTCAGACAGAGCCTTTGAAGTTATTGCACCAAACGGTAAAGCGTATACCCGCTCACTATCTGGTGTGTGTCCATTACCTGTGTAATTAATTTTATTTAAGTTATTAGTCAATAATTGGTATCTTTAGTTTATAAGAAAGGTTCTGCTTTTATTTGATGTAATTTCAGATGTCAAAATTGCCATGTAATTTATGTTCGATTGACATATCTTAGTTAAGTATAAACCATGGTATTATGGTAAATTTAAGAAGTTTACATATTATTATAGTTTTTAAATTAATTAATAAGACTGGAAGGGCTGTCTTCAAACAGTTAAATGATAGTAGTTCTGGTTTTTTACACTTCTAGAATTGCTCATGTAAACCTTGTATGCTTACTAATCTTATGTTTGATTTAATTTGTATTGAGTTTTGATCAATTGGACGGGAACGGCAACGGGAACTTAAGTTACATAGGTATAAATTGAATTTACTATAGAAGTTTTTTTTTGTTTTAAAAGGGTTTAAGTGCGCATGCACAAGAGTATATTAAAAATAACTCGTTTTACTTAGCAAGATTTATTTGTCTCATGCTAAAAGAATATGTTGCTAAGGTAGTTCAGTAATTCTTGAGGCCGCAGCATGTTGGCAACACAACAAATTTGGTAGCTGTGGCAACATTTAAAATCTTTCTCTTCTCTGTGTAACCGTTGATCTGTAATGATGTTCTAGTTTACAATAAATTCTAATATTATGAAAATCTAGGGTTTTCGTGCTCCAAACCTTCCATAGTCAGTCCGGTTGTCTACAAGCCTAACGGTTTTTTGAAGTTGTTGGAACCTGCTGATCGACAAGCACTATTGGTCTGAATTCCTTTTTGGGTATACAAAACTTTGATTTTTTTAGTTTTAGTTTAAATCACAGCTTTCCCTTCTTTTGTTAAACGCATTTCACGACGTTTTTATGTCAGATTTCCATAAACAAATCCAAAAATAAGAAAAACTTAAAAACAAAACAAACATTCTCGGAGCAAAACATAGTACATTGGCGCCATCTGTAAATGTTTCTTTGTTTTCTTTATTGTTTTTTATTAGAGTTTATACAATCATAGCTTATTCTATTAACAAATCATTTGCCAAACTGCGTGGCCGTCTCCAAAATCAACCGAAAACAAAACACAAAACTATTTTTTTTTTTTATTATTTGTTGAACCGTCAGCCAGTTACATTCTAGACAAGGAGGTTTCAGCCTCACCCAAGCGAAAAATAAAACGCAGCGCCTTCAGGCCACAATAAATAATAGCCGAAACTTTTTGCCCAGTCGGCCCCCCTCTCCCTACACGCAATCTCACGACGGCGGGTTTCTGTCTGTTGGCTTAAATCAATCACTGCCTGTGAGTTGAGAACGGTGTAAGGGCTTATGTTTAAAATACCTCGTTGAGGAGGGTTCTTGGAAGGGCTGGACAGTAGTAAAAACAAAGGCCGGAGATTTATTAGCAATAAATAAAATTATATTTTAATTTCTTGCGACGTACATATAAAAGCTAAGGTTAGGCTAAAAAGTCTCACTACAACCATTCGTAGAGAGACAGAGCTAATGAAATAATCTATCCGCTAATTCTTGTATTGAGATATTTTTAAGTTCTTAAGTTCGTTACTTGATGACACTCTCAACTCAAAAAAAGGGTTTAGATATTTTTAGACGGATCTGTCGTTTTGCACATATCAGGTCAAACTATCATTATTTTTATCCAGTCTAATTGTAAAGAGTAGAATTCAGATAGTTAGTCGTCTCGATAATACCTTAGCTTAACGAAAATTAACGTTGAAATACATCTAAAACAGAACGCGCGCTCAATAAAGCCCGTCTCATCATTTGATCCATCCACACAACAGCACACCTCAATGGCTAAACAAAAACCAAAAATTAAACAACGTCCTTTGTTGGCGAAAACGCTAAATTGAGGAAATTTCCATCCATTCTCCGGGCAGGCGTCATCCGCGCCTAAACCCCGCTTCAATTTCAATAGCCCCCCTACACACACCCTTACACCCTTTAGGACGCCTCCACCTTTGTAGTCATCCCTTTCTAAAGTGAGGGGTTGCAACTAGAGCGGGCGGGATAGCGATACCTACTGCAAGCCCGGTCCGAAAGTTAGACATATATTATTGTATACGCCGTAGGTGGCTCGGGGGCTAAGATTGATGCGACGGGCAGGGGGTAGTTCGGCAACCCGGATCCCGAACGTAACGAAATTTTGGCCCCACGCATGTGTGTGTACATGCCTGCCTACCTCTCATATTTCACTCGGAGGAAATTACGAAATTAATTTCCAAGTTTCAATCTTATAAAGAGAGTGAGAGGAAAAATTGCCTCTTATGTGATGTGGAGAGGTATTGGGAGGCTTCTGGCCAAATTGAGGTCGACGTATGGTTTCGGGCTTTTTCTTTCTCCCGTTGTTCGTGTAAGCAATCAAGATTTTGTACGGCTTTCCGTTATGTAAATATTTTTTCCATAATAAAGCTACAAAATGTAAAAGATGCAAAGAAAAAGAATACGGAAATACTGGCACAAAAACAAGCATTGCCAATCAGTGGACGATTACGTGTTGCGGAAAAAAAAGTAAACACAAAAAGGTCCTTCAAAAGAAGTTCGATATTCAAAAGTTCAAAGTCAAGGCGGGAAGGGAACTCCATTGTACTAATTACGCGGCAGACGGCGCGCTTTCACTCTCGCCCGGCGTCGTTTTAATTATTTTTTTCAGCGTCTCGTCGCGACGGCGGCGCGGCGCCTCTGACGGAAGCGCGGGAAAAATCTACGGTGAAAATGGCATTGATACGCCCGCGGCCGTAATACCACTTTTCTAACCTCATTGGCAATTTAAAAAAGTTACTGGCAATTTTTTTTTCAGGTATTATCCCATGAACCTAAGTATCTAAATCCGTGCATTATCCATCCAATTTTTTATCTAACTTTGGGTGATAAAATGACTGATGCTCGCCCATGAAGGTCCTTATTTATTGGACAGGAAACAATTGGCGAAAAATGCAACACTTCATGGACGCCTTTATTTTTTACGATGGTAATGCGATGGGTTTTGCTAAAATATTATAACGAGTAGATTATGTAGCGAAAACTTTTCAAGGTGATTTTCTTGAAAAAAATATGAACCTAGGATAGGTTACATTATTACAAAGATACATAGGTATGTACTCTCGTACCTACGTGCGGAATTGCTCGTAGCCTGGGCTGCCTGAGTGATCTTGAACGATCACTAAGGTTAAGCAACATACGGCGCGTTCAGTCCATGGATGGGTCACCGTCTATGACTAACGCTAGTGGCATTTTTTCCGAGCGATTCCGTGCTTCGCAAGGTACGTTAAGCAGTTGGTGCCGGCTGCCGTCGATAGATGGCAGTCGTTAAGCCAAGTCAGAGGCCTTTAGGGGCGGCTTGAAAACTTCTGACAGTAAGACCAGCCACTAGTCTTACAAGCCTCCACCAATCCGGACTTGGCCCCCGTGGTGGAGTATGGCCTATACCTTCCTCAGGGAAGAGACCCGTGCCTCTCGGTGGGGACATAATGGGTTGATGATGATGATGATGATAGGTATGTACTATAATAAATTGGACTTAAATATTGTAGTTACAAAGTAATATGTAAACCCGTTGGTTCGTTTATAGTTTTTATGTTAAAGGGTTGGACTTACTATAACGACCTATTCATTAAAATTGTGATGTTATTACTGCATGTTTCGTTCTTGTGATTTGATTTTCATGATTTTATGATTATAATGTGATTTTCAAAAATCATTTCTGTAGTGGTTTATATCGCAAAGGTAAGTAAAATCGTTCGGGACTTTCCGCGGAATATCCACTCTTACCAAACAGAAGCGACGGGAAAAGTTCGCGCCCCGCTCAATCTTTGATACTTTCTTCTTGCATTTTTTTAGCTCTCCTTATTAATGAAAAGTAGGTTACTAACTTCGTTCGCTTTAAGAATGAAAGTTACGGCCACGTTGCCGTAGGTCGACGAACTTTGCAGCTGTCTTTTGTTTTGGTTTACGTTCTTTGCTGTCAGCTGTGTGCTTTTCAGCGTGCGTTTTTAAGGAGTCTAGTCTAGGCTGGGCTTGTAACTACGTAGGTACCTACAACCTATATTAGTGATTAGGCAGATTAGTTTTTTTTACAAACACTCAACGCCTTGTATAGGATCTCAGTTAGATCAAAAGTTTGAATCAATATAATGAAATCATGGTACTAGATAGGCTTCGTATTTAATACATTGGGTTATTTCGATGGATTATGAATGAAATACAATTAATCATTATTATTTAAATAAATCCATAAATAGCATAAACAGAAACAAAAGTGTCTGTATTGTGTGGAAGTTATTATTGATTGAAAAACATATAATTTTTTATTATTATTAAAACTTCACATAGAAAGAAGTGGTATTTAAACCCACACCAGTAGCAGTTTGTGCATCGCAACTTTGTGCCTGAACTTTAGGTTGAAAATCTATTAAATCCAATCAATCAACTTCTACTTTGGGCTTTGCAATTTTAGTGTATTCTCATTGGAAAATTCTCAAATGCATAAAGGTGATAAGGATTTTCTGACTCACAGAATGGGTAATATTTTTGAGTATTTGACAGGCTCTCTATTACATTCGGTATAATTATATGCTCGCACAAACAATTAGTCTTTATGGCGCCAATGTATCAGTAACAGTTGTAAAAGTCTCTGAATTCCCATTGTTTTTGAAGACCTTTCAAAATCTTTTGTTTTGAAAGAACAAACCTCTGGTCAATATCCTGCCATGTGTGTCTGTATAATCTATATCTCATACCGATAACTCAGTTATCAAAAAAACAAACTCATTAGAAGGGTATTTGCGTATAGTTATGACTTCCGCTACAATTCATATGGCTCCAATAGTCTCTTCAAACAAATATCAGCACAATAGTCGACTTTGTGAACCGTAGCTGTCGCTGTAACATCATTAATTATCTATTAGAAAATAATCCTTTTATCTGTCACAACCGATTCAGGCCGCGGGAGAGGACACGAGATTACGTGGACTAAAACCCATAAAAAATATATAAAGCAAACAAGTAGCACAATGGTTAACCCTCAAACGGTAAGATGGGTTTTTATGACACCATAAAAAATTGTATTGAAATTTCACTAAACAGTTCTTTGTGAAATGTAACCGTGTTTAGCATATTTAAAATATTAAATTAATAACGTTGATTGGCAAGTTTTTTTTTTAGAAATATCAATAGGTAGATACATACATACCTAATAAGGTCTTGTCTATTGCAGGCAATAGGACTCTCATGTCCCGAAACGCTATTAAAGAAAGAGTGGGTCCATAAATCAATATCAAGTTCATATTTTTACACCCAATAAATCAAAGGTTTTCCGTTAACCCTCAGTCACAGATGCCCATGACTAGGACCCCAAGGAAGCACTTTCAAACACCTCTCAATGCACGCCTCAGGCCAAATGTGCCGATTAAATCTTCCTGAGAACGTATGCATAATCATACAGCTTCTAGTACAAACGATCTCGGATTACCCTCGCCCTTAGAAAAAACCCTTAGGGTCACATCTACCTGAGGGTGGCATTTTTTATTCACACTTCCGTCAAAAACGCATATGCAAAAAGGGTGCTGTTTTCTTTGATAAAAATGTATCCGGAAATAATAATTATATATGCGTAATAGAACGGATTAAGGGTTCGGCGTTCACGACGATTTTTTTCTGATCCTGTCACCTTTCTAGTCAGATGTGTATTATGGACTTTTTACTATTTGCAACGATGAAAGAGTTATAATAATATGCATTTTGAAACGTAAGCTATCAATTGTTACGTTGCCGATGTATTTCTACTAATTGATAAGTTTCGGATTTGAATAATTTTCGTGACCCATTTTCGATAGGGTTACAATTTCTGCAGCTGGCTTTTGCAACCAAGTATTCTAAATAGTTTTATTTATCAGTTACATGCCTTTACCTTTTATACAATTCGATTTAGGTTTAACATATGCACAACTACATCTCAACGGTTCACCCTCGAACGCTGTAGGTGTAAAATCGACGCGTCGACGTGCATTTCTACAATAAAGCACTTGAACTCAAAATTTAGATGCAAACGCAAAGCGAAGAACGAACAATTGAAGCCGGTCGGTACCCTGGCATGCGACCTCTTGACTCCAATCAAATAATTACTGCCCCACGGACGCGAGGACCCCGCACCGAGAGCTGAACACTTTAAAATATTCGAAATGGTATCCGAGCTCTCCGAATAAAATCCCCGCGATAAAATCTTCACAGTTTTAGGGCATGTGGAATGTTTTGTTTCTGTGTCAGGAATTTAAAGGATAACATAACATTAACGTTATTTGCTGCCGTAAAACTGAAAGACAGGGGCTCGTCGTAATTATTATTATTATCCTGACACAGTAACGAACTCGGTTCATAAAAACATTACACCCTTGACACACCGCACATCCCAAATAACAATAGGATGCAGATTCGGGATCTCTCTAAAGATAAATAATACATTTTGATTTATAATAGAGGTAAAAAAATACTCTTCATTTATCGAGAATGCATAAATACACCCTATTATTCGGCGCCGGGAAGTGCAAAATATGGGTGTAACTTTTTTTATACCCGCTCAATACGTGTCAGTGAACGGGTTAGGTCTCGGGGTGACGTCATCTGAGTTTTTTTTTTCAAACACAAAACGCATTCAAAATAGTTCGAAATTATTTTACGGATGCATTCAATAGTGATTTGATTTATGCCAGTGACATGCAAAGAAGAGTCCTCGTTAGATTTATTTGACTGCTGTTTTTGCATCGATTCCTCGTTACGGTTGATCGGTCATGTCGATTGGCAGTTAGTGACTGTTATTCTATTTTGCTAGTTTATAAGGGTGACCGGATATTTCAATATATCAAATATTTGTCTTACCCGCATAGTCTCACCTAGCTTTATCAAATATTTCTGAAGAATAAAATTTAAAATGCCCGATCAATAAACTTCCATAAATTTGCATATAATAAAAATGACTACATAATGTCAAAAGCTATCTAAATCCGGGCTGAGCTTGGATCCTCTAATCTGCATGATAAAAAGACGGGCCGGAAACGCAATGCACCGATAATACAACAATGGTGCCAGAGACCGCGTATGCAGAAAAGGGTTTCTTCTTTGTTTGTAGTTACAAATACCAAATTAATGAGAAGTAGCGCAAAAAATGTTGCACAATCGTGACATCCGATCTGATCCGATGGTTCTCAAAATGTGTTTTTTTGTAAAATGTTGTTGAATTAACGGTTAAGCCACGTCGACCTTTAATTTAATACATTTTAATGAGACAATATGCTTAATACTTATATTGAATTGTGTACGCTTTTTGTAACTTGGAAGTTTAATCGTGTTTTACAGAAAAAATATCTCTTAGCCCTCTTCCATAATTTCAAAAAATTATATTTTCATAATAAATTAAACATATTTTGATGATTTCCAAAACTTTAGTTCCTTACACTTTTTTGCTGAAAATAATTCTTTGCAAACTGTTTACGTCTAAGCTTACCAGGTTCAATTTCCAATCAATGCGTTTTGTAAGTTGCAAGAGGTTTTTTGAACAAAATTGTTACATTTTTTGTACGACGATAAAAATACAGGATACTAACTGACATAAAAAAAACTGAAGTCAATTGCATTGTTGTTAAACATATTACTTACGCATCTTCGTACTATGATGGTATTGTCAATTCTCATGTGCCTGGCCATGAATTCCTGGTGTGCATACAATAAAAAATATTCTATTTATCCATTAGACACAGTTTGGAGGCCGCACGCGAGCCCAAACTACCTACTGATCTAATTTCCATGCGTGAGGCATAGAGGTAGGGAAGGGTTAACTTTTTATTCACCGCGTGAATTGTGAATAGAATCTGTTGCATTTATTAACTTCCAACACGAAGCATAGATTAGTTTAGTACATTTTTACACTTTGATAAGTTAAGTTGTTTGTCTGTGGTGGAAATTATAGAGCTGGAAAATTGTGAAAATTGTGAAGTGACAGTGAACATATGACATGACAATTTGTTTTGACATTTTTTAGAAGACCTTATTGATTAGACCCGTGATTAGTTAATGGTGGATGGCACTAACATTAATTTATGTACTCAGTTTCCTGGTTCACTTACGATTTGGAATGATAAATCACAATAAAAAAAAACAAATTATTTGACTAATTTTTTGACGGATTTTCATCGGCATCCTGCAAGAACTGGCAGGATGATTTCAATGTTCATCCATAAGAACGGGTATTGTTAATCAGTTTCAAACATAGATAGTGAAATGCTTTTACGACGTATCAAAGATACTGGCCACCTTTTTCCGCAGTAAAAATAAATAAACAAATGCCAATTCCATTTGACATATGAGCTCATATGGGAAGCAATTTCAAACTTTCCCCCATCCCTGAAGGCGATCTGGCGATCATTTTCCTTTGAGAGGGATCACCCTAGACATTAAGCAAATCCACCGTACAGTCATAAAATACAATTCAATATCTTTGTTATGATATAGGATATTCCAAGCGCTTTTTTGTGGAAAAGTGTTGAGATGTGAAGTGAGGATCTAGGCTAACTAGGTACTTTTGCATTATACAGTAACTGTTATTATAAAATAGTTATAGTAAGTAGATGTATGTATAGCCTGTAGATTTTCACTTTAATATTTTTCTTTGTCCAACTTTTTCTCCACAGTTTACACCTGATCGATCTTTAGGACTATAATTCGCGTTACTTATTAAAAAAAAGGCTAATCCTGAAAATGGTTTCGTTACTAACAATAAATTACAGAACTGAACGGAGTGCACACGTTACAGTGCTCACACGTTAAGGTTGACGTGCAGCTACTGTACAGTCTGTTAGCTTTTAGAATATACCTCGGGCTCTAGAGCAGGCTTCGGTTTTCGCCAAAAGCACACGAGTGTAATACTACTTCCTGCTCTGTAATTAAGAAATTAAGTGTCATATTAGTTCCGATTTCGAAATTAAGTCTCATATTAGTCCAATATTTCTATTGCACGAATATATCCGATTCTATCCGATAGTAGCCGAGATATATTCTAAAAGCTAACAGACTGTAAATTGAAGTTGGGTAAAGTACCAACACTAAAAAAGGACAAACAAAGAAAATATTTCAGCAGAAAAGAAAACCGCGCCCAGCGTTATGTCGGGCACAATAAAAAAGAAAAATTTTACCTGAGGACCCCAGTCGGTACCGGCGACAAACCTCGGCCTACCTTATTACATACCCTCTCATGTGTTTGTGTACCTCTATGTATCGTACATAAGCTCCTATCTGTCGGCTTAGGACGCCATTTCACCAGGGTACTTCCTTTTAACATAAATCCACCCCTATTCTGGAGGGCGGCAGGTCGATTACGAAAATCCGTGGAGAGTTCACGAATTTTCTAGCAAAATTATCGGCCGCCTTCCTAAAAAGACTAGGGCGGTTCCTACTGTCCGTTTTTTTAAGTGATGCTTTGATAAATGTATTATTTCGGTTTGCGTTATTAGTGAAATCTGCATAGTCACCTACGTCCCAGACAGTACAGTCACACTATACCTACAAGAAATTAGTTAAATAAATATCATTTGTAACTAGAATTATTGTTAATATGTATTTAATTAATAATCATCATCAACCCATTATGTCCCCACCGTTGGGCACGGGTCTCTTCCCTGAGGAAGGTATAGGCCACACTCCACAACGGGGGCCTAGTCCGGATTGGTGGAGGCATGTAAGACTAGTGGCTGGTCTACTGTCAGAAGTTTTCAAGCCGTCCAAAGGCCTCTGACTTGGCTTAACGACTGCCATCTATCGATGGCAGCCGGCACTAACGACTTAACGTGCTTCGCGAAGCACGGAACCGCTTGAATCGCTCGTAACCCCGGCTGCCTGAGTGATCTTAAACGATCACGAAGGTTAAGCAACATAGGGCGCGTTCAGTGCATGGATGGACGACCGTCTATGACTAACATTAGTGGGATTTAAATAATATTGTTATTGAAATATCCTTCGGGCTGCATCATATTTCGTATCCTATGCGAAGATACCTGTAATCTATCTATATATATAAAACAGCGACTTAAAAAATAAAAAACTTATAAAACTTGCCACTTGTCACGTTTGGGACCTAATAAACTCGGCAAAACGTGGGTCCAGTTCTAGAGACTGGTGCCTCTGCCTACCCCTTCGGGGATAACGGGTGTGAGTTTATTTATTTATTTTTATTTTTTATTTTATATATAAAAGGAGAAGCTGACTGACTGACTGACTGACATATCAACGCAGGGCCTAAACTATAAGGGTTACAAACTTGAAATTTTGCACAGGAGTTTCTTTTGTAACGTAGGGGAGCATTAAGAAAGGATTTTTGAAAATTCATCCCCTAAAGGGGTAAAATGGAGGTTCAAAGTTAGTATGAAACTTTGCCGTCTTTGAAGTTATTCGAATGAAATTTGGTACGAAGATTCTTCATTTAAAATTATGAAACACGTGTAAAATATTTTTTTTTTTTTAAATCATCCCTTAAACGGAGGGTGCAAACTTAGTATGGAACTTTGCCGTTTTCGAATTCATTTGAATGAGATTCAATATGAAGGTCCTTCATTAAAACGTATGAAAAACATCTAAAATAGTTTTTCGAAAATCATCCATTTTAGGGGCGTAAACAGGGGGGGTGCAAAGTTAGTATGAAACATTGCTGTTTTTGAAGTTATTTGAACGAAATTCTGAATAAAGATTCTTCATTGAAGGTCATGAAACAGATGTAAAATGTTTTCCGAAAATCATTCCTTAAGGGGGTAAGAGAGGGGTGCAAAGTTAGTATAAAAATTTGCCATTTTTGAAGTTATTCGAATGAAATTCAGCATGAAGGTCCTTCATTGAAAAACATGAAAGACGTGTAAAGTAGTTTTTCGAAAATCATCCCTTTATGGGGTAAGAGGAGTTTGCGAGCTTAGTATGAAAGCTCTTTCGCATGCGCTAAAAGTATCCCTATCTTATTTGCAAACACTTTACTCAACTAAAGCCCACGCGGACGTAGTCGCGGGCAACAGCTAGTTATGTATAAGTCCATTCCATCAGTCTCTGTTCCATTTTTAATCGTGAAAACCAAACAAGTGGGTCCGATGCAGCAGGGCCGAAATACCCAATAACCATAGTTTTACGGCGCCCTCCGGGTGCAAAATCGATCATCCCCCTCCCTCGCCTCTGATGGATTATGACGCCATTTCTGTTTTCTTTTTTCGCCTAAAAAGTGGACCGAGACAGGGTTCCGTAGAGACACTGTCTGTACAGTCGACAGCACATCATGGTATACACCCATGCACTCTACTCCGTTGCGTTACGGGCGACTTTGCAACTAAAATGTAAAGATTGACGTGCTGTCGTCTGTACCTATATTTTCAAACTCAATTTCCATCTCTTTTATGATCGACTGATCGAAATTCAAAATTATATTTTTATATTTGTCTAATTCTTTAGATATCAAACTATAATTAAAAAAAAGACCTGAAAACAGCTTTCCATAAGCTTTCCATAACTTTCCGACAAATAGTTCTGATATGATTGACTTAAAATTTAGACCGAGCCTCCTTCGCTTGTAATTGGCTAGAGTCTTGTCAAACACCGGATATTGGCGAAATTGTACTGGACAATCAGTGCATTGAGTCCATAAAACAGAATTTAAATTAATTACACCTCTTTTACATTTCTTTCTCTTTACAGTTCAGGTATTACTGGCTGGTAATTTTCATCAGCGTATTTATTTCTAAGTACATACTGTTGCTACTTCAAAATTATATCTACCTTTTCCATACTAAGTATATTATTGCTCAAACTAAAAAATATTCTTCGTTACCCATAAATTTTGCATTATACTTGAGCCATTACAAACGTGCGAACTAAATTTGTATCAGACCTCTCTCTTACACATTATAGGAGGCATATCAGGCATATCGGGCCTCTCGCTCGCACTTTTATGATTCGGTTCGCACGTTTGTAATGGCTCAAGTATAGTCAATACGTTCCTACATATACAAAAATATCCCAATGCCTACTTAGTACAATTTTCCGATGCGCAACAGTACCCTAAAAAGAAAATACAACATCGCCTACCCAGGGGAAAGGTTCTAAGATGAATATTTTGTTTCTGCAAGGGGCACGTCGGGCCTGATTTCTGTCTTTAGATTATCCGTAAATTTTGCTCGTCTGTCGATTTAGAAGCTTTTTCACCTAATATTTTGTTTTTCTATTTATGTATGTCCCTGCATGTAAATGTTTAATGTTTGTTCTTACTAAGGTTGACGTGCTTGAGGCATTGCGCATTTTAAAATACTGCTGTAGTTTATTTTATGAGCTTTTTATGCGTATTTCTTTTTGATGTCACTAGCACTTTTAATTTCAAAGTAGATTAGAGTTAATATTTGTTGAACCATTTTGGAATAGTCTCGTTGGGCCGACTCCGGTCATCAATACTAGGTATTCGTATATTAAGTATTGATGAAGGAATTTTAAAGATTTTTTTTAACCATGGACAGCTAGATAAATAGATAGAATAAAATAGTTTTTATTATATATATAAATTACATCTACAAAATATGATAAATAGAAGTACAATTGTCGGCCTTACTACTATGAGCAATTTCAAGAAAGATAAGAAAGATAGACGATTAGTGGTGCAATTAAGAAATATTTTTGTCTAATATATAAAATTCTCGCGTCATTATAATAGTGCGCATACTCCTCCGAAACGGCTTGACCAATTTTGATGAAATTTTATATAATATTCGGTAGGTCAGAGAATCGGTTGTTAATTATTTTTATAGCCCTAAGTGGAAAAAAAATTGTATGGCAAAACGACGTTTGCCGGGACAGCTAGTATGATATAAACTTACTGAAACCATACATAAATATGTATTTATATGTAAATAAACATTAACTTTTTTTATTGGTACATCAAATCATCATCAGTTATCCAATCTCGTTGACTGTTCTCGAGCTAGGAATATTTTTCTTGACGTCTAAAAATACTAAGCATCCACTTCGCGCAATTTCTCCAAATTCGCAGCGTCACAGCCAGTGTCCAAAGTACATAGAAGGGCCAAACCTTTAGCCACATAGCGCGAGGGAGTAAGGGACCCCCTCAGTTAGATACAGGGTGATTTACGGAGGGCGCCGTCCCTTATCGGCGTCGTTATGACCATGTGAGGGTGAAGTTATTGTACGTGAGGACGAGGGGGGTTAAGGAGGCTTCGGGGCAGGGGGCCGAGGGGGCAAGGCGTTTGAAGAATTTCTCCAGAGTGCTTTGAAGGGACATAATATGTTATTATTTTTAGCGACGCCTGCCTGGTAATGTCAGTTAGGTTGCGCGAGTTCGATGTATTATTTTTCCATCAGCCGTATCGATATTAGCTTGGTATAGGTGTTGTGTTTCATTTGAGGTATCATGGCATTATTTTGTGCCTGATATTAGTATAGGTACTGGCTGAAAATTATTCTGAGCTGACGTTTGCGTATTGGCTTAGAATAACGCATATAGTCATGTGCACCTAATTCATTAAAAATGAACCTAAACTCGTGAAACATTTAATAATTAATGAAGAGCATGAACAAAAAAAAAATGTTTCTATTCAAAAGTATGAAAAAGCCGTCATTTGCTAACCATTGGCCGCCGCCATAAAATTATATACGCCTCCGAAATAAAGTCGTGGGTCCCCTAGACCGGCGGCGCGCATTTGGCATGCAAAATTTAATTTTAGAATCCTCGCCCGCTTCAATATAGGTAATATTCGAAATTTATGTTCCATGTTTGAATTCTAATGCCGTCCCTTCTGCCGTAAATTTTTTAGTGCTCTGCTCACCCACTTTGTTATTTATTATGTTTTTAGTTTTGTTTGTCGCGCCTCTATTTGTATTTACAATGTTATTTTGCTGGAGTTGGTAGAGATTTACTTCAGCTTGCTTAGTTTAGATTGAACCTACCTTCTTCACGCTTTGTAATGTTTTTTTCTTTAATATTTTTTTTGTATTTGTATTTGTATTCTTATTACCGATATTGATGGTCCTTGAAACTTACAAATAGAATAGATTAGGAAAACGTTAAAAAAAACACTTGTTTGACGAGCTATGTTTTTTTAGGGCTAAGGTGTCACAATGAAATGTGGATTTATTAAATGATAAAACGATCTTACCTGAATTTAAGTTTCATCTTGATTATTTTGCGTTTGACTGACCTTTGGGTCGAACCCAAATAACCGTGCGAACTCTCAAAAAGTCGCACAAAAACATATTCTTCTAAAATAATTCGCAACAATTAATACAATTACGATTGCGGGGGAAGAGCACTCCATTTAACTTCGCGTTAAGCCGCCTCAGAGTAATAAAATTTCCCGCGTTTTTCTCAGCGCCGCCTAATTACAAGTCATTTTATTAATAAAGATCGCTCACCCTCACCGATATAACTTAATCAAAATTCTTTTTAATTTCGTTACTACACGCTGAAAACGTAATCAGAATATAATATCCAGCCGCATTGTTTGAGTTTCCATGATACAGACTATAACCTTTACAAATAAAGGTAGAATAATGGTATATCATTTGAAATAATTATAGATATGGTGTTCTTGTTTCAAAATTAAACTCGATGTTACTCTGTTTCACGAATATCTAAGTTATATAAGTGCTAATTAATGTGCCAAAATAATATTGAAAGTTACCCTAAGCTGCGTGGAAGTTGTAATTTACAAGAGAAATTCAAACTGCGCTCATAAATCATGGCGTGGTCAACCGCGCCCACGGAAAATATTTGCCCATAAAAATGGTCGCGTGGGCACACGGGTCACCCGTTCGCGGGGCTGTTATTTAAATTTCGAATGATATACGGTTTGTTTATTGGCGGGCCCGCGCATTCCTTTTTCGAATTCCATTATGCGTTGACCGACGCGCGCTCGGGTCGCCAGTGGTCATTCGCCGATGCAGTAAGTGGAGGGTGCGACCCCTGTACATAATGTACTATTTTCGCAGTTGGCCAGTCTGGGAACCGGTCGCCGGCGACCGGTTATCGGAAATTTTACGATTAATTTGTGAATTTGTGTAAAGCACGCGCGCTGTGTTAAAAGGTGATCGGGGTTACGGGTTCAAGACACGAAGTTTTTTTAAGGCGGCCAAGTTTAAAGAAAGTTGCCAGCTCGGCAGTTGGCAGGGCCATTCCGAAACCTGTTATTGAATAAAGTTTCCTTTTGAAACACTCCACCGCGGTTGACAGTTAATTAAAACATATTGTGGTGACATTTTGAAGCTAAATATAAGTTTTCTTAAAAAATAAAATGTAAGTGTCTGCTAATGCTAAATAGCTTGTTGTATTATAAATATAAATTACGCTTGTCTGGTTATTTTACCAAGGTATTTTAGATACTAAACTAGGTACATTTAGATATCCCTTAAATGTAATTATAAACAGGGTTGAGTTACCAAAATTAAGTATAAATCTTACTATAGATCACTATTATTTGAAATCTCTACATTTTTCATTTCTGCCTCCTACCTTAAGAAATTATATTGTATTATGTATAGGACAGATATTCTGATATCTTCTTTACGTAGAAATGATGCTTACTAAATATTTTTCACTACAAGAAACGCGGATCCGCGAACTCGAGAATTCCGTGGAGAATAACAATATTCATTAAGTCGTTGGATTATTTTGCCTGTTCAATAACTGGACGTAGTTTAGCAAAAAGGTTTCGACCCACACAAAGTGAGTTTGTTTGAGAAGATATGTTAATATGTAGTAGGTAAATACGACTCGTTAGACGTCAATAAGTACATCATAAGAAACTCTAGTGTCTGAAGTGTTAACATATTATGCTTCTATTCAGTTGTAGATTACCTCGACATTAAAGACATGAAATAAATCTAAAAAACAGCAAGGAATATGTAGGGCATTGTAAATATAATTTTGTACATATAATTGTCTTGTGAATATTAGTATATTTTGACTTTTTATATGTCATTTTAATTTAATTTAATTTAATTTTTGCATGCCTAACATATATCATGTGATATACCTATCTTACCAGCTTTATATACCACTTTTCGTGTAAATAAATAATTTCATTTCATTTCTCTTGCTTGCTACATACCTACATTCTAACCAAGTATTGGGTGATTATTAGAACTACATAATGTCTTTGGCGCATTTTTCGTTCATAATAACTTAATAAAAAGTAACATATATTGTAGTAGATGCCACGAAAATCTACATATATGTTACAATACATTTAGGGCCAATAAACCTACAATATAATAATATGTTACTTTTTATTGAGTTAATATAAAAAAGGGCTAAAGAAATTATGCAATTTGACCCATTTTCTGAGAGAGACCATATGAAGCTAAGTGTAGAAATCTCAGATAAACTAACTATAATCTATTTACTGAAGCGAACGACTAAAGGTAAACAAAGACACAGCATCTCTCAAACTTACATGTCACTCAAAATAGCTCATGCACGCAGCTTTGCTTGCATCGTATATCCACATAGGTTTAGGTAGGTACTGTTTAAGGAAAACAGACAGACAACCAAACAAGACAAGAGAAATACTAAAGAAAATAAAATAGTTTATAGAAGTTGCACTCGCATCAACAACGTCAATCGTGAGTAAATATGGCGTCGGGGTGGCTATCTTACTTTTTTCTGCCATTAATTAAAAAAGAGGTTTGTAGTCAGCTCTCCATACTTCTTCCTACACTTCGCGTAGCGCATTAGCATAAAATAATCTATCATAATCGGCCCTTAAACAAAAGTCCTACATCTTTGCTAGTTGCGAACATATTTGGCAGCAGTAGGATCGCTTATATTTACATTTGCAACATTTAACATTTACATTTACATAACATTTACATTTACATACATGCACATACACTGCTTCTGGCTCCATACTAGGATACCCTGTGTTATTTGAGGACCACTGAAATTTTAGGTATTTTTGGGGCATAGATCT
Source organism: Yponomeuta plumbellus (assembly GCA_947310845.1). Classification (NCBI taxonomy): domain Eukaryota; kingdom Metazoa; phylum Arthropoda; class Insecta; order Lepidoptera; family Yponomeutidae; genus Yponomeuta; species Yponomeuta plumbellus. Next base: position 15,277,808 of record OX371207.1, on the reverse strand, counting down.
CATAAGCAAATAGTATTTTCATGATAAAATAAAATATTTAGTAAAATAAACTGCGAGTGAGGGATAAATCAGGTAATAACAGTGTTATTGTGTTTATTGCTTATTGGCATTTATTAGCCATATTGTTTTGTATGACTTTGCTAAATATTATGCAGTGTTATAAATGTGGCATATTGAAAAACCAAATTTTTGACATGTTGACACTTACTCGTTCGCTTCAGTAAATAGGGTGTACATAATTTCTGGAAATCCATCAAACGACTGAACAAAATGCGAGTACAATGTAGCAAACAGAAAAACTCCCATCTCACACAGCCCGTGTTATTCAAAAAGCTATTGTTTGTCGGAAATTTGAACTGCACTCCCCAAGGGGTGACCCTTCGTGAAAAACGGGAAACTTTGCCTATCTACCACTCTCCATTTTCCTGTGACTCTAGTGAGGGGAGTATATTCTATTTCGTAACATTTCACAATGGGTCCCTTCCAGTGATGGTAGCGCATTGCATCGGTATTATAATAATAATAAGTAAAAGTAAAGTAAAATTATCGCTCGTAGCCCCGGCTGCCTGAGCGATCTTAAACGATCACCAAGGTTAATCAACATAGTTCGCGTTCAGTACATGGATGGGTGACCGTCTATGACTAACGCTAGTGGTATTTTCCGTGTACTTCCGTGCTTCGCAAGGCGCGTTAAGCAGTTGGTGCCGGTTGGCGTCGATAGATGGCAGTCGTTAAGCCAAGTCTAAAGCCTTAGGGCGGCTTGAAAACTTCTGACAGTATGACCAGCCACTAGTCTCACGAGCCTCCACCTATCCGGACTTGGCCCTCGTGGTGGACTATGACCTATACCTTCTTCAGGGAAAAGACCCGTGCCACTCGGTGGGGACATTATGGGTTGATGATGACATATCTAAAAACTATTTCTTCAGTATCGATAACTAAACTACTTGTACTTTCGGAGTCATTTGTACCGGAAGGTTTACAAAAATACGATTTTTCAGTTAAGTAGGTTTGCAGTGTGGTGGAAATTTTGAAGATATTTCCGATTCACTAACGGTACAATATTTTTTATCTGTCACAAAAAAACTAATTGAGAAACAATGATTTTACTGTAACATATGACGATTTTTGAAATCTTTAAACGGCAACTTCTCAAAAGAAGAATATTTTGAAATGTAGCTACCATTAATGATTCCGACCGAATAATTAATGGTATCGAACGAATCATTAATCGATTCCGACGATATATTCCAGAATCAAATGTTTTAAAATTTTAAATAAATATATTTTTAATCATTTGATTATTGAAAAAAAGCATTGGCCTTTGCATCTACATAGGGTAGAAGTACCTTTTTTGGCCATCTAGTACCGTTTTTTGGCCACTAGAAATTTCAGTTAATTTGTAGAAAATTTAACGGTAGAAATAATATTTTCATAGAATTTTCAAACGTCAAAATTTAATAAATTTTGTTCATATGAACCAAATTTATTAAATTTTACATTTATAGAATTATTTATAGTAATTTGAACATAAAAGTGGCCAAAAAAGGTAGACTGGCCACAAACGGTACATGTACCCTACGTTATGAGCTAATTTACCTATCTACACAGCGTCTGGTAGCACCTTCACTCACACCAGGGACTCGATTCTGCTAGTGCATTACAGTATGATGACAGATACACGGTCGGGCCACATGACGTGTTTTTTCATACCATTGACGCCGAGAAGGTTTAAAGTGTGTCCGCGAGTAGACTTGACGCGGCAATGCAACTAAACCGTCACGATCACGCAATTGTCACTGTACCTACTACGATGTAGTAAAAGAACTTAGGCCCATCTGGGCCTCTGGGACATCTGTGTAAAAGGATCACTCGGTCGCTGCAGTGCCTGGGAAATTATTTATACAGAAGAAAAAAGAAGAAGAAAGAAAAAAGGTTTATTTTACGCCACATGGACATACATAACAACACAAGTAAGTAAATACAGAAAAATAAGGTAAATATTTGACAAAAGTACAAGAAACATGAAGCTACAGTAAGAGAAGAAAAAAAAAAAATTTGTGTTTACAGTTGATTTGCGCTGTATGTCGATGCAGCAGAAAAAAGGTCTGTAGCTCAGTATTTGCTGAGGGTTTGCACCCAAAGCACTGATTTTCAGCTAGGGCCTTCCGGTGACTCACGGAACATCAGAACGGAACAAATACGCACTCATACTTATATACAAAATATAGAAACACACGCTTATACATAATATACGTAATAATATAATATACTATATTGTAATAACTAATACACATTAAATACACTTTAAATACTAGGGTCAATAATACCAGTGAATACAATAACAAACAATATATGGAGTAGGTTTATTCGCATTTAGGTTATTGGAAGTGATTTAACTATGATATCGATTAAAAAACAGTTTTCTAGTTTCTCATGTCTCTACGAACAAGTTGCATAAAATATAGTGTTGTACAGACGACAGCACATTATACTATCCATCCATGCATTCTACTCCGTTGCATTACGGACGACTTTGCAACTAAAATGTGAAGGATGACGTGCTGTCAACAGTACCTTCTTAAATTACCCGCCAAATCCTGAACGATTCCAATCAAATAACAGTCAAATTCCATACCAATAGGCTAGTTGCCCTAAAAAATGTAATTAGTCCGTCTTTTAGATTATTCAAAAATAAGGGATACGTATTTTTTAATTTGTAAATTAGACCAAAAATGACAAAGATATAGACCATTAAAGTTACGTGTGACGTCACGCCGTGCTGCATTTTTTAGCACGGAGTGACGTCACACGTAACTTTAATGGGCTATATCTTTTTTATTTTTTGTTTAATAGAAAAAATAAAAAATAGTTACGTGTCTAATATTTTTTTATAATCTAAAATATGGACTAAATAGAATTTAATTATTTTGACCCTGGAAACTACCCCAATCAGAATTTAATACGCATTAGGTTCCTGCCCGCTGCTTTTCCATACTTCTGAGACCTCATATCTATTCCTGGTAAACACCTCTCATCTTTAGCATGCAGGAGTCATGGTTGGCGTCTATTTTGTATGCTGAAGACACTGGAGGGGTAATTAGAACACCGCATGTGTGTAGAATTCAACTCCTAAATACGAACTGGCTTATCTTACCCTCAAATTGCGTAGGTCTTTTTTACCTACCTATGCGGCATATAAATTTCATTTCATTCAATATATCAAAATATTATATGACTGTAATAAAATTGAATTGCTACGAAAATGACTATTGACTATGACAATCCCCAATCCAGCAATGACAGCATAACAATTTTATAGTAGATATGTGGTCGTCACTAACACTCTTTTGGATTAACAACATTTTTTTAAATGCATTGGGGATTGAAATGCTATGGATTACTGTGCTATTTAAGACCACAGATAATCTGTTTTTTAATATTAATATTACATTTGTTTGAACTACGAATACCTTAAGCCTGAAAGTGACCAAGCTAGACGGCCTTCAACGAGAACGGTAAAGAAGTCTCAAAAAACCAACTACAAATCACATTCCCGAAAGTTACATAAACATGTGACCTCTGCAAAAATTATCCAGCGAAGACACACAAGGCACGCACACATAGAGGACAATACGCCGAAACGAGAGCTCACACGAAAACGTACTACGTCCCTCACGCACACACGGACGGCGGCAAAACACATAGTCTCTACGTCACATATGTGGCTCATGTGCGCGGGCTCAAGTGGGGGCGAGATAGCTGCATGGCGGGCCTCTCTTGGCTAGAGGGAGAGGGCTGCCGCAGGACGAGCGATACAACAAATCAATACGACGGTGACCGGTAGCCTGTGTCACTACCCCTCCCCCCGGCGCCCCCGCCGCCGACCGCACGCCTCCACCTACATTGTCAACCGCCATAGAGTAAGAAAATGGGCGAAGTATATAACGGGTTATTTCTTTTGGTGGCCTCGGCTAATGGAAAAGTTATCTTGAACTTGAGCTGGGCTGTAACAAACCTATATATCCTTAGGGTAAGTAATGATATAAGGTTGATTTTAATTATTTTAAAATTGTTAGTAAGTAAAGTAAAAAATGGGTGTGTTCGGATCCTCCAGAATACTCTACCTGTCGAAAGAAATCCAGAATTTATCAATAAGTGATAAATATTTACGTAAACAATTAACTAACTATACTACTAAACATTTAACAGCACATTACATAATAAATATCTAAAAATCTCGTATCACAGTGTTTTTTATCGAACTCTTTCGAAACGGCTTCATCGATATTATACATCAAAAGTTACTCATTTAACCATAGACATGAAAGGTAATTAAAAAAACTATAGTACAAATGTCTTAAAGCCTTTAGTTGGTCATTCATTATACCACAGATTTTTTTTTTTATTATAGGTACTGCCTACCACATTGAACATCACAAATATTTTCAAGAACCAAATTCTTTGGAATTATTAACTAAATTTATCATAATTATTAACCTTTTTCTTAGCGTGTCGATGGGAAACAAATTGTATTACTGTTTTTAAACGACGCTGCGTTATCACTGGCAATCATTACGACCTCTTGAGTTCGGATGTTGAAATATGGTCCATGGTCTGATTAGTGCCACACATACAATTCAAATTATCGCTGTATTCGAACCCTGAACCTGGCTCTGGACATGCTATAGTACTTACTTCGGATGACATGTGTCCGCAGTCCGCAATTTATGTCCAGAGATTCTCCGACAGCGTTACAAATGGGGTGTGCAATAAATTATGTAGAGTAAATTTTACGCGCCTCTGTGCTTGTGCTTAGTCTGTGGCCGACCCCCTCCGTCTCCGTCCGCACAATCCGCTTGACCGCGCTACGTATGGAAGGTACAGCTGTAGCGCGCCCGTCAAGTCTTGATACTTTGCAGCTGAAAAAAATTTAAAAACACTTTTCTTACTTACGGAAACGGAGGGTGAGAATTTTTCGTATAAAGTTTGGAAGTATTTTTAATTGTAGGTACAAAATTGTATGCACTTATTCAATTTAATAGAGTGACTAAAAGTTACTAACGTAGAAGATTTAGCACCGTGCTGTTGATCTGATTGTACGCACTAAGGTATTATTATCAAATGAGGAAACGGATGCTCCAAATATACCTAAATATAGATTTGAAAAAAAATTCAAAGTCAATACAAATCCGATCAAACCAGGAAACTTGTAAAAAACCACGAGGAAGACCTGTTTCTTGTAGTGGGCGCAAATGGTTGATGATGATGATGTTGATGACAATTCTGACACCTATTTCGAATTACTATTTTTTTTTAAAATCTTGTCTATTGCGCCATACGTGAAATTTTGTATTCACATGTGTTGCTCAAAATAAAAGAACAAAGAGCGCGCTGCACATCTATCACCGAACAATCTTGATACTTTCATCCAACCGAACATTTCCACCATTTTCCCTCCCACGTTTCTGCTGAGCAACGGTCGCGTAATTCAGTCGCCCTCCGGAGGGCTCATATAGGGCTAAGGGACGATAAACTCTAAAACCACGGGCGAGGGTGGGCCTTCGCCCCTGCCACCCCGATAAACAGCGCCGGTAATTTATGACACCTAGAGGAACCCTTCCCCGGACGCTTCCGACCAACCCGTTTGAACTCCGAACGTTTATTTTCGTTTTGGGAAAACCTTCGTGGCGGGTTAATGGCAACTCTGCGGAGTGGCCAGTGTCTTAGAAGGACTTTTGACAGTAATTCTGGTTTTGTAGCTGCTCTACGAGTACGACTCGTATTTTTATTCAACCTTGGTCTATAGTACTAATGAAAGAAATTTTTTTGACAAATATTTTGCTCTCCCTGGATTAATCATTTATGTCATTAATTCAAGTAAACTCACTTTGATACATTTAAAAAAAAACACTCAGACCAAAGCTAAATAAAACGTAATGAAGAAATATCTTCATTTGTTTATTAAGAGCATTTTTTTCTGGCTGTCTACAATACTGAGTGGCCAATATAATAATTGGAACTATTTCATAGTATTTCTAGTTCTGTGCTTAGAATTATTTCTAGATACATACCTACATATTTTATCGTGCGTTAGTGAAGTCGACCAGTGTTAAAACTAATTTTGGTAGTATCTAGTAATAAGCAGATTTATAGAGTTATTTAATAATTTTTGTTGTACCTACTGACCTACCTAATAACTTAAATTATATCTACTACTTATGAATTTGAACTAAAACTCTTACGTGTTACTCAAATAATAACACCAACTAAGCAGCCTCTTAAATCTCGCAACCCTTCTCCGCAGCAAACATTTCAGAGCCCACCGACAAGTCCGCAGACTAGAAGGCAAAATCAATAGCAGACCAAACCGTCTGACCAATAAATACAGCCAACTATACATACGTGTATATGTACAAATTTCTATTTTAACCTTATGGCGAGTATGCCCAGCCGGTTCGGCCATTTTGGATCTCCCACCCTCTTCCCTCCTCTCAATCTTCCCCCGACCCCCCGATCTGGGGACTTTGAAAGGCCGAAACCTACTAACACTAATGCCCCTACGTATGAGGGCCGCGGCTGTGTGCGTGCATTAGATGTACACAGGCTTAGGAGACGCAAGTGGAGAATTTCAAACTTGTCTTCACTCAATTAGCAAGGACTGGCCGGATTTATTTATGGGTATAAATTGAACATTCACTTAAGGACCGAAAATTTGGTCCTAGATTTAAAAAGTGAAATAATTATACTTTCACTTCATCAATAAGTTATAAAGTCGCTGATCGCACGCACGCTGGCTTTGTGGACTTTTTATTTGGCCCTTCTAGTATGGGGATACTAGGGAAGGGCTTTCTTCATATTAGGGGTAATATGAAGAAAAAATCCAAATAAATGCTCACCAAAATTTATAAATTCATTCAAAAATAAACAAATGTAAGGCTTTCTATTAGGGTTCAGTCATATTAAATGTAACATTAACTCACGCCCATATTCTGGAGGGGTAACTAGAGAGAGACCAGGAATAGTTTTTTTTCTATACTTATTAAAATTTATTAATCTATCCCAAATCAAATGAAATATGCTCATCTAGTAATACTTGTGTATATCAAAGAATATTGTATCTATCTATGCAGTTTTATATTGATTTAGATTTTTTTGTAAACGCAATTTGCTGACGTTTATTTTATTCGGAGGTGAATTGTTTTTTTTTACTACTGCTTTCATGGCTAGCCGTTTAGACGTCTGAAAAACCTTAAAACACACTTAGCGTAATGAACAATCACGTTTACGTCGGTTAAATGCAGTTGTGACCACTGACATAAATATTTATGAAATAAATTGAAAAGTCTAATTCAAATAATGATCCTTGATGCAGGTATCCAAAACAAAGGCTGTATTTAGATACGTTTTAACAACTATCGTGATTAGATCAGTTCAATAATTTACGTTGTTAGGTCTAATTAAAGTAGTATACAATTGATTATTGTCTACTCATTGCTACACTAATCACATCACACAAAACAAATTTCGAATACTTTATTTGCAAATTGAAAAAAATATAATATTTTTCATAGATTTCTGTAATTTCATCTACCTCAAATAATATGTTGTAACTTTTGCCTATGCCCATATCAGTTGGTAAATATTTAAGTTAATATAATAAATCAGTTTATGACTTATGACGTCTTTTACGACCGCGTTTATAGCCCAAGTTTATGACATGTTACGCGTATATAAAAGTCGAGATTTCACGTAAAGGATTCTCCTTTGAATAACTTAGTAGGTCACGTAAAATAGTAAGCAAATAAATTAATGCGGGCACCCTAATGGCGTTGTAATTTATATAACGCGAGAATTTATAGCCGAAGAGATTCGGCGTCATGTCGCTTGAATCACCGAACGCTGCTAAGAGCAAAGCAACCCGCAGAATTCAATCAGTCACCTCAAAGAGCATTTCAGACATAATTGGCAACGAGCTCAAAGACTCTACCCCCGAGAGCGAGACGCATTACTGAAATAAAAAATTCACATCAATTTTCCAAAGAGATTTCCATCAGCGCCGATAAACAGAGCGCCCGCCCGGGGCCCCCTCCCGCCCATACGTGAAAGATTCACTCGCCACTCCAATACATCATTCATTCGACCGCGATCGGCTCGACAGCAATCTTCCATTTGCCGCGAAAATCGATACACGTCCTGGCCATATAAGCATTCTGGGGGGCGGCGGGTGGCGAAGGGAGTTAAGGTTTAGTCCCGAATATTGAATTTCCCTAGGGACAAACCCGTTTCGCTTTGTCCCTTCAGCCGAGGTCGTGTGGGTCGAGATGCCCGGGCTCGGGCGTACCTTTTAATATATACGCCTTATATACGCATAGCTAGAAGGTATGTACGGGACGCGTGCCGTAAACACGTATATGTATGAGCGTGCGTAAGTGTAGGATAACAATATTGCGAGCGGCTAGGCGTGTGTGACTTTCAACCGTTTGTCGGCCCCTCGAGCTGTGTGCTTAGCCTCTATGTATATGTACCTATGTATGAGTAGGCGTATTACCCTTTATGTGATATATGAGACTCGCTACTTCATGTGAGCCTTAAATTGGTCCTCTCCGTATAAAATGTGGAGCTTTATTAGTTTCGACGTTTCGACGCAGAAAATAGGCGTGTATTATTTTTTAAATATAATTGTCTTTTGTTGCTTGATATTCTGTAATATGACATTGGCAAGTTTAAGTAGCAGTAGACTGGTCACGTTTGTTGAAGTACAGAAAGCTGATGAGGTGCAAAGGTTGTCGATCTAGAAGCTGGCAAGCGCAGCGTAATACTGACTGAGCCAAATTGCCGGAAGCGGTTGAATAAGGATGGCCGAAGTCAGAAGAAAGTGTTGTTTTACAAATACAGGTTTATTGATTAATTGATCTTAAGTAACTTAAGAAATATGCATTGATTGATACAATGATGACCGTCATTGGTGTACTAGTCATGTACAAAACTAGATACATATTGATACATACATATAAGCTCACGCCTGTATCCCAAAGAGTAGGCAAAGACCAGGGACTGCAACCTGTTACGATCCTGACAAATCACTTTCGCTTCATCGACATTAAAGTCGTTGCATGCACGCACGACGGTTTCGGGTGTAAAGAATATTCTTACGTTATATTAAGATGCCCGGCATTTGGCGCAGGTTGCCCTGACTGTTAATTAAAATGTCTGTCACAATAGATATCACAATCCGTACCTATTTAAGTTTCTAGGTCCCAGCAGCAGTACACCAGAGAAGCAAATAAACTTTACGTGACTCCCCCACTCTAAGTTAAGTCTCCGCATAATATATTGGAATGGTTACGAAGACACACGAGCTTGATGTAAATGAAGCATCAAATGGTCCCCATGTCAAAGAATAAAATGAGAATAGAAATACAGACGCTCCAGAAACAACATTACCGTAGTCACGCTACGTAGCAGGTAATGGCTACGAAATCTCGTAGTTCCTACGCCAGGCATTGTTGCTACGCAACTCTCATAGATAGATAGATAAAATATGTATTTTCATGACATTCACACATACGTATACAAGGATCACAACTTAAATCACAAAGTAACAGGGCAGAGTAAACATGGATAAAACAGAAGCATATATAAGTGATACCCTTCATAAATGGTAAGTTCCTATTGGTGAGATAGGAACAGATAAAATGAGACAACGTGCGTGTGGCGAATGCAACATAGTAACAACGGCAGTGACATTAACTAATTTTAAGGATTTTAAAAATAATAAACCTAAGAATAAATACCAATTTCGTTCAACTTCATATTGATGTAACGGATACCTAAATAAATAATACCGTCATTTTAAAATACAGATCAAGCTGCATTATGACTGTTTTGCGAATTTGGATTTTTTTTTCCATTATTGAAGGGTTTGGTCAAATAGTGATCATGTCACCCTAATTGAACACATAGTGATACTAAGAAAACAACAGAATTAGTTAATATTTAAACTACACTATTTCTTCTTAATTTAAGGGCGATCTTAACTAAATCAAGTACGGACTTAAGCGTCGGTTGACATTGGTGTGGCCAAAGCTATATTACAGCCACCTACTTCAAATAGATGTCTGCAACATGGCTGGCGTCTCTGAGGCTCGTTCCGCACACACTCCACCTACCTTCGGATAAAAAAAAATATAATGTAAAAGCGTATGTTTTATGTTTCATCCAACATCCACGTTTATGAGAATAGTGGCATTAGTTTCAAGTTTCTAAGGAAATGACAGATTTTTTGCAAAACAGGAGTGAACTAGCCCCTCTCATATGTTGCGAAGGCACCCTCCTAAATCGTCTACAGAGACAATATACGACAGCCAGGGTGATTTTGTCATGTTTATCGCAAATATCTGCTCAGAATGAAGTTCAGGATATTTGTAATCAAAGTAGGTAATGAAAGTGCTCACACGAATCGTTTCTGCTCTATCAAGAATATAAAATTAAATAAACTGGGGAGTGATGTCTAAAAATCCTGTTTAAGAGATATTATCGTATTTTTAGAAACTAAGAGTTAATAATTATTCTGGATTTTTTCCTCCACCAATCCAGACTTGGCCCCCGTTGTGGAGTGTGGCCTATTATACTTTCCTCAGGGAAGAGACCCGTGCCCCTCGGTGGGGACATAATAGGCGGATGATGATTTTGGATTTAGTTAATTCTATCAATGTTGGTTTAATGTTTAATTCACCTCTTGTCTCTTAATTTTTTTTTATGCAGCAGACATTTTGATGTCATGGAAGTCTTATTTATGTTAGTAAGTACGCAAGTAGAACCTAAGTTATACGCTAAAGGTTGATTGTTTTTATTTTGATTCTGTTGGTACCAAATAAACATTTTCTATTCTATATAATAAGTCGGCATGGTCAAAGTTTTAGTTGTACGAAATAGCACTAAACTTATGAAACCTCCAGACCGCATGAGTAGCTCAAGAAAATGTTGCCTAAATTTATCTAAATTAGCATCGAGATTAGAGGGGCAGGGAATACAGGATAATAACACATGCACGGTTTGGATCACGAGATACGCTTTTAGAAAGAATGAAAGAAAGAAAGAAAGAAGTGAGCGATAAAATTGAAAGAAAAAACGTTTATTATACCAACAAGACACATCACAGAATCAAGGCGTATGTAGTAGGCGCAAGCGCAAAGCGTATGACAAAATTTAAAAGAAGAGTTCGTCCTTTAGTTTTACTTTTTTTATCGATCGTATTTGCAAAGGAGTCCGTACAACCTCTTAATCAAGTAGGCGGTGATTTCAAGACCACGACACAACGCTTAGGATCACGAACGTAGGACTAGACGTACTAGACTAGAACGTGGACTAGACTAGAACGTAGCACGGGTTCCGGTTCTCTATTAGCATGATTGAGAGATTGTGTTTATTTATTTATTTCAGTGGATCCTCTTAGAGAGAGGGACTGAATAACTGTTTGCATGTCGCTCACACAATGTAGGCGGCAATATTCTTGTCTATTTACACGGTATCTTAATTTAATAACTGGTTTATACCTATAACGGTTATTCTATTCAAAATCTACACTCAAACCCTAAACCTCCACTTCATAGAATTCTGAGCCAGAATGAAATAGAATAAGCCAGAGAAAACCACTTTGTAAATGATTCAGTTGTGAGATATAGCATTAAACTTATTAAAACTTTAGAGCTGAAGGTAGGTATATTTTGAATAAATTATTTAATGAATGCGTTTAACGGCAACGCAGGTTCACTAAATAATTCTAACTTAATTCTTGACCAAATGTAATTTATATCACCTACTCATAAATGGTCTTAGTTAGTTAGTTTTTCTTTTTAATTTCAGAATGATGTCTATTATTTTAATGTGTTATTTTATGAATTTCTATTTGTATATGGGTCCCTTTGCCTGAAATAAATGACTATTATTAAATTGTAGTCGATAGTACACATTTTTCTCATATTATGTTACGTGTTAAAAAAGGTTCGTAGTAATTAAACAAAAATATCGAAGCGAAAGTATGACAAATCACTTTGTAAAGTCTATCTGTGACGGATCGTGGCAGGTGGCAGCACCCTGGTCTCTGCCTACCCCTCTGGAATACAGGCGTGAGCTTATGTATTAAAATATCAAAAATTGTTAAGTAAATCTGGAAGTTCGCGATAAAATTGAATTGTTTGTGCGATACTTCTCAGACAATGGATAATTTTTTAACGTGCCTTGCGTGTCCTAATACCTACACCAGTTAACGCAGTTACGATTGTAAAGTTCTGGGCCACAACTGATTAATAAATAATACCTATCAAGAAAAATTTTGTTGCCATCGACGCGCTAAGAAAAAGTATTTTATTGCCATTTTTAGAATAACTTAGGTAACATGAATAAAACTGGATTTTTCCCGTGTTGGGCTGCCATAAGAGGCACTTTGGCACTTGGCCTCAAACTTGATGGAGTTACATACTTTAAGCTTTAGTAGACTTTAACAAGAAAAGCGTAGCATAGATTGAACTCTTCTTCGACGCTGAAAGTTCAAATGTCCTCAATTGTGTTTTCAAATCAAAATTCACCTTACTCTTAAGTTTTTGTACGTGTTTGTCACGCTAATCTTTGATACCAATTGGAAGGCCAATCAGCATCATCAACCCATTATGTCCTCGGCGAGGGGCACGGGTCTCTTTCCTGAGGAAGGTATAGGCCATACTCCACCACGGAGGCCAAACCTGGATTGGTGGAGGCTTGTAAGACTAGTGGCAGGTCTTACTGACAGAAGTTTTCAATCCGCCCAAAGGCCTCTGACTTGGCTTAACGACTGCCAGTTATTGACGGCAGCCGGCACCAACAACCGTGCCTTACAAAGCACGGAACCACTCTGAAAAATGCCACTAGCGTTAGTCAAAGAACGGTCACCCATCCATGCGCTGAACGCGCCGTATGTTGCTTAACATTCGTGATCGTTAACATCACTCAGGCGGCCGGGCCTACGAGCTTAGAGCGGGAGGCCAATAGGAGGCCTCCACTTGTACAATAATATTTAAATAGGTACGATAAAACTTTTCTGGTGTGCCATAAATAACATTGTCTGTCTATCTCTCTATCTGAGGCTAATAATTAAAACAAATAAAATCTAGGAATAGACGTCAAAAACAGAAAACCGCTTAGAATACGGGTACTATGTTCAAGTAAGTACGCTCCACCAGTTCTAAACTCCAGTAAATCCCAACAAGCAAACGGGGAAACGTACAAATACACTTACAGAAGTATAGTATACAAGCATGTAGAGTCCACAACGAACGCTGTTCGCCGGAGCGGCCAATATATCTCTGCCACAATGAGATGGAGACAAATTCCGCCGTGCTTGCTCACTGCGAGACCCTCCCCCGAGTAGCGACAGCAAAAATGTTTGCTGGAAAAACGTCTGCTGAGACTGGGAGTTGTACAAAAGCGAAGACCGACTAGGTTCTGTGTGCCACTAGAAAATCTTGTTGATCGTCAGATTTATGCCAAAAAAACATGGACAAACAAAACAGTGGTGGTGACGTAGATGGAAAAAAAATTACATATAATCATGAGCGTATTTGTTAAGAAATTCCTTTAATATTTTGTTTTCACAGGTGGTACAAAAACGAAAAATGTATTGAAAAAAAACAGCGAAATGTTAAAATTTAGAAATTTTTTTCTCACGCTAAAGTAGTTGTTAGTAGTATCTAATAAAAATCAAACAAAATGAATTTATACATAATATTGCTGATTAATTACGTTTGCCGATTTGTATAGCCACGCAAATGTATAATTACTAGCTTACAAATTTATAAATATTTTTAATTTCCTGTGCAGCTTCCGTTCGTTTACACTCATTCGATGGCCACGGGTCTGTATCTCTTGACATAAGTTGAGCTACCTTACAAAAAGTGAATTTCCGTTGTTTTCCATGATATTAGAAAGTTTAGATTTGACATGACTGGCAAAGCACTCTTAAAAATGGGTGAGAAAAACGCCCATTTTCAGAATCTAACAAAGTTTTATCAGTAGTAGAGCCTCAGGTAGAGCTAAGTTTCTTTAACTACACTCGCATAATAATTTGCTCCACTGGCGCTTCACTTGGCTATCAGTATGCGCGTATTTGCCGTTGATTTTTAAATACATTGCCGGTTTTACAAAATCAGCGCTAAAACTTTTTAAAAAAACACGTCCAAGTATTGGTTACATTTGCCAAATACAAGCGGCCGAGTAAGACGTCGGCTTTACACAGGTGATCAAACAACAATGATCTTCCATACTACCTGAACTTAAACTAAGCTAAGCGTGTTGCGTAAAAAGCTTGCCGTAGAAAAGCTATTCCGTAAACACTAATAAGGTCCCCAAGATGTGTCCGCAACCGCGTATTATGTAGGTATCTACCCACCTGTTTTGTTAAACAAAAATATTATGTAACATAACAACTCCTGTAACTGAATTATTTTAATAAATCTTATTTTGTTTAATTTTTTTTACTACCTACTTACTTCAATTCAATACACCTCTTATGCCAATCTGACTGTTTTGCCGACACTACAATGTAAGCCAGTGTGGCGGGCGGTTACGTGCAGCTTAAAATACAGACGGCAAGCTTATTTAATAAATAGATACTTAGGTAAAATTCTTTCTATATAATCACTTGACCTGGTCCCAAGCTAGGATACCCTGAGTTACGGTAACTACGCAAGGACACAGACCTTCTCTCAGAGAGAGATAGATAGATAAATAGATAGGGAGAGTATGGGCTTAATCATCGGCTTATTCCATCTTGTCATACACTTAGTTCTACATAGAACGGGGCTACATAGAAAGCGTTTTTTTTTTAGTAGTCATACTAAAAAAACATCCGCCCTGTTCTACATCCATAAAATTCAATACCATAAAATCCATGCAATACTTCATACATACATACAATTTGTATTCTTAGTATTCATACGATGATGACTAGTTCGTGTTCCAAATAGTCATACATGGATGTAGAACTAGGCGGATTTTTTTTTCTTAGTAGTCATACATGTAGAACTAAGTGTATGACTAGAAGGAATAAGCCTAATCATCACGCGTGCCCACCGGTGCCCACCGTGGATTGGTGATTCAAGCGCTGGGGCACTTGAATAGCTCAGAAATTCAGGTTTCCTCACGAATCTTTCCTTCACAGTTAGCGAGTGGTATTGCTACGATAACTTCACAAATGTACATATCTTACAAAACAAAGTCTTAGGTACATGCCCTCGCTGGGAATCAAACCAGGGCCACTCGCTTCCGAGTGAAAGTGAAAGTGAAAATATTTTATTTACCATAAAATCAATACTTACAGAATCATCATCAACCCATTATGTCCCCTCTAAGGGGCACGGGTCTCGTCCCTGAGGAAGGTATAGGCCATACTCCACCACGGGGGCCAAGTCCGAACTTACAGAATACGAATCAATAAATACTTATTATTTTTATGGTAAAAAAGGAAGGGGCTCAGCTTATTGCTATGACTGCATGCGTAGTCAGTAGCGCTGGTTTTCAGCCCGTCCTTTAAAAAAAAACTCTAATTATAAAAAACAAAATAAAAATTATTTAACGTGTGCAATGTTCTACCTACTATAGGCTAGCGCCGCGGCGATTAGTAACTTCAGTGAAATGGGACTCTGTGAACGATTGAAAGCTCGATACTCACATAAGTACTAACCACTTACAAAAATCACCCAGACAGCGTAAAAATCCTCGCTCATTGAGTTAATATAAAATCTATCGGTACTTTTTCACACATACTACAGGGTGATACGCTCCAGTCGTTAGCGTCACGTAACGCGCGCTCAACAAAGGACTTTCAATCAAGCCCCTACCGTATAAGTCAGCTATAAACTAACGCCAAAGAGTTGGAGTGGCGAAATGCCAACTCCGTTTTGTCAATATACCGTGCCTTGTACAGTATCGTCATCATCAACCCATTATGTTTCCACTATGGGTTTCTTTCCTGAGGAAATTATAGGCCATACTTCACCACGGGGGCCAAGTCCGGATTGGTGGATGATTGTTAGACTAGTAGCTGGTGTTACTGTCGGTCTGACAGTAAGACCAGCTACTAGTCTTACAATCATCCACCAAGGCCTTAGGGCGGCTTGAAAACGTCTGACAGTATCAGACGTTTTCAAGCCGCCCTAAGGCCACTGACTTGGCTTAACGACTGCCATCTATGGACGGCAGCTGGCACCAACTGCTTAACGTGCATTGCGAAGCACGGAACCGCTCGGAAAAATGCCACTAGCGTTGACGAAAGGTCACCTATCCATCTTATACGTATATTGTCCACGTACTATCCAGATGAGATAAGATAAGAATATTCTTTATCAAAAAAAGAAGCGTTATTTTTTAAATATAAAATCATCATTGATGGTGGGCCAGCTACTACGAGTACAAAGAGGAGTTGGTCCAGTAGGTACAATCCAGAAAAAAATACTGAACTACTAAGAATGTATGTAAGTGTTTATATTTACATACATACACATATAAGCTCACGCCTGTATCCCAGAGGGGTAGGCAGAGACCATGGACTGCCACCTGCCACGATCCCGACGAACCACTTTCGCTTCATCGACATTCATTAGTCGTTGCATGCACGCACGTCGGTTTCGGGTATTTTTTATCTTGCCCTTTGCTAATACATCCCCTATTTGGTCGAAGTATGTCCGCTTGGGGCCTGTTTATGTTTAACTAGGTTTCGCCCGCGACTCCGTCCGCGTGAACTTTAGTTCAAAATTTAGTGTCCGTTCCCCGTTGCCTTCGTGTTAAATCATTTAAAAAAATCCGGTCTTATTCCTTGCCTACATTATACATAGAACCTCTGTGGAAAATTTCAGCTTCCTAGGTCCAACGGCTTGGGTTGGACGTTCATGAGGGAATGAATTAGTCAGTCAGGACTTTGAATTTTATTTATATAGATATAAATATGTAGATATCTAAAAGCTAAAAGTTTTCTAGTATTTGTTCTTCTACACTTATTGTTGCTTGGTAGCGGCACAGCTCGGCAATACCTCCCGTGACAGAGTGACAGACATATTGAACATGCTCCCCATTCGACTCCGGGGCTTAATCCCGAACCAAGGAATCGAAACTTGCGGTTCAGGAATTCTGCTTTGTGAAGATAAAGGAACAGGGGGCTGGGGTGGGATGGCACTGTTACTTACAGGTCTTTTTTTTTACCGTCCGTTTTTTAATTTTGGACTTTTGGCTGTAAAAACATTCGAAATTGAAGCGAGACTAGTTGTTAATATAATCATACATACATAAGCTCACGCCTTGTCCCAGATGGGTAGGTAGAGAACAGGAACCGCCACTTGCCACGATCCTGACAAATCACTTTCGCTTCATCGACATTCATTAGTCCTAGCATGTACGTTCACCGGTTTTGGGTACTTTTTATCTTGCCCTTTGTTATACGTCCCCTATTTTCATCATTCACATCCCTAGTTTGTCCGCCTGGGGCGTCCCATAACAGGCCTTCTACTCACATTCGCTCGATATATTTAATGATTACGATTATTTACATAATAATCGATACCTTATACGATTATGATTATTGTAAATAATTATGTGATTCTTGTTCTTAATAATTTATCCGTCATTGACCATAGTAAGTAATTAGCCTTAATTTTGTATTGTGTGAATTAATAATGACTATATAGATAGATAGGCCTCTCCCATTGCACGCCACTGAGCACGGTCCTCGGCTACTCTCATCCAGCTCTTGCCAGCCGCCCTGCGAAGCAGTGGACAACCGTAGGCCGATGATGATGATGATATAGATAGATAGATAGATAGATAAATTATTTATTTGCACACACATGCAATAAAAACAATACACGGCAGACTATACAGTAGCAGAAAAAGCAAACAACACAATGAATGAATATAACAAAACAAAAAAAATAAGGAATGAGACATACAGCGATTCTTTATCCAGTGTCAAAGGGCAAATGCAAAAGGGCTCTGACTCAGCATAAACTGAAGATGGGTGATTATCAGAATTTAATAACAACAACATAGCATTTACATACAGGCACATACATTGCTTCTGGCGCCACACTAGGATTACTAGAATTGCATAATTTCTTTGGCGCATTTTTTTTTTCATATTAACTCACTAAAAAGTAACATATATTGTAGTAGATGCCACCAAATCTAACTACAAATATGTTACAATACAATATTCAGGGCCAACAAACCTACAATATGGGTTACTTTTTATTGAGTTAATATGAAAAAAGTACGCCAAGGAAACTATGCAATTTGAGATATTTTTTGAGAATCACCCAGATATGGACTCCAGCGCTGATCTCCCGTCAGTACCCTACCTAATCTAATCTAATAAGTAGTAATTTAACATATGAAGGCCTAAGGGGAATAATTGGCTAAGTCACATTCACACAATTTTACATTACAGACTATTTAAGTTGTGAATGTGTTCTATGGCTGACTCAAATAATATATTTGAGGAGGAGCAGTTGATTTCAGTTGATTTAAGAAGGCCAATCCGGACTTGGCCCCCGTGGTGGAGTATGGCCTATACCTTCCTCACGGAAGAGACCCGTGCCCCTCGGTGGGGACATAATGGGTTGATGATGATAAGAAGGCAATTGTGTATGTTACATGACATGTATATAGAATAAGTTCCTGTATTAAAATTGCCGATTTTTGTGGCCATAGACTACAAAAACAAATAATGGACTTAGCCAATTTTTCCCCTTAGCCCTTCATATAATAAAGACACGGCCTTCGAGACCTACGCCTACACTATGTAGCTTTAAGCAAATAAAATGGCCGCTCTACTCAATATATCTGCAACGATTTTATTGCAAAAAAGACTCGACAAAATCCCTTTTCCGCCCGCCCTCCCCAGCGGACTTGCTAAAGCATCGGTCGAGAATCACGTTCTCTTTGAAAACTGTGCTTTGATATACCCCCTTGTTATGTTGACTTGTTCGCTCCAACTAGCGCACTCGAGTTGCGACTGAGAACACGTAAGGAGAAATATACTCTGCCGACAAAAGGTATCGTATAGGGATGTTATGGAGGTGGTTTTATCGGAACCGCATCAGAAGCTGAAGTTTTTAAATTTTGGTTTGTCGGAACCGGGTTCGGATTTTAGAGTATGAGGACATGTTAAGGACAATACTAATGTAGTAAAATAATAAACATTTTTCTACCAGTAAATTCGAATAAAAAAAAAAAGGGTTTAGTATTCAATTTCAATAAATTAGTCACTCATTAAATGAAACATGAATCGAAAACTATTTTGAATCAAGCGCAAACGCTCTTCCTCCTACTCATACTGTAATCAGTTGCGTGAAAATAACAATTAAAAACCGGCCAAGTGCAAGTTGGACTCGCGCACGAAGGGTTCCGTACTATTATAAGGGGGCCTCACTTAAATATTTGTTTTATTTTTATTTCATTATTTATTTGTAAAGTCAATATATAACTAAATATTCTGTTAATATTTGAAGCGTCTACCTGTTGCAGCTGTCAATATCGAGCAAAAAAATTACGTTTGTTGTATGGGAGCCCAATTAAATATTTATTTTATTCTTTTTTTAGTATTTTGCGTTATAGCGGCAACAAAAATACATCATCTGTGAAAATTTCAACTGTCTAACTATCACGGTGCATGAGACACAGCCTGGTGACAGACGGACGGACGGACAACGGAGTCTCAGGTTCCGTATTACCCTTTGGGTACGAAGTCCTTAAAACGATTGTTATGTTGAGCCGATCGTCCCACCAAAAATCAACAGATAGCACGGCGGAAACGGAGTTCCAAGAGTGTATAAGCGTATACACACTATGGCTGCAGCCACCGCTGCTGCCATTGTGGTTTGATCGTGATTTGTGATTTGAGAAATTTATTTCTCAATAAAAATACATAGATTCACTTACTTGAGAAACAATGGTTATACAGGGCGTCCCAAAGTTATGGAACATGAAGGGAAAGTACATTAAATAAAATTAAATTAATAATTAAAGTTAGTGATTCTGCATTCAAAGATTTGCTAAAAATTACTTACCTCGTCTGGGAATCGAACTAACTTAAATGTAAAAAAAAATCACCCCTACTTTTATGATGCCAATCGAAATAATGGCCAAAAATTAATAACTTTTAAAAATAACATAAAGTCTTCTTTCAGCAAAATACCCTATCTACGATATATAAGGTATTTTCCCTTCATGTCCCATAACTTTGGGACGCCCTGTATATGTTAGTAGGTATTATAAAAGATAACATGCCGTGGCAATTCGCTAAGAATTTTTAAAACTGAGAAAAAGGGGGTACATAGGATTTTTTTTGTGTTAGTTTGATAATAACATAGTGCAATAAGAACGAACATAAGGTTGTGTTCACATTGCTGAGAATCAAAAGCAAGGATAAGCCTAGAAGTTTAAAAAAAGGTACAGTGCATACTACAAACAACGGTAAGTTTTAAGGATTCAAGGCTTCAATAATGAAGTGTCCCTCAAAATGTGGAACGGGGGGTCGGCGATGTAAAGAATACGTGACAACAGAAATATAGGTGCGACGACGCGCGTAGCGAAGCGGAGCGCGTCGGAGCTTTAGGTTCTCTATGTAAGATCGAAAACAGACTCGACTTTGATGCGTTCTTACCTTGAATGCCTGCCTGAATGAATTTTGCCTCTTTGGTAAAATGAATTTTGACCAAGTATTTATTTGGTAAACAATTACTTGCCATAATAACTTTTGCTAACTGTTTATTTGCTTTAAGTTGTTTTGAGAAATGTTTTTTTTTCCAAGTGATAATTTGCGGAAAATAGTTTGGGAAGTAATACTTTGGGAAACGATTTTTGGCAATACATTAGTAAACCGATACCTCCTTCGTAACCTCTTAAGGCAAGTACTCTCATAAAATTTTTAGGTTGTTCCTAGGTCACTGATATATCGCGGGAAAGCGGCTGAAAGGGGGCCGGCCGAGAGATGAAGCGGTCGGATACATAGCTACCAAATAAAGGATGTAATTTTGCTTGCTAAAAGTTGAAGGGGAGGAAGATGTTTTTATTTTACTTTATCAAAAAAAAACACCTCGATTGGCCTAATCCTCGTATGATATTCGATAATTTTAAGATTCCCTGCGACAAAGAAGTGAAGAAAACATAAACAAAGTTATCTACGGTAGAATAAATAATCTTATCAAAAAAATCAAAAATCACATACAAATTCTTTTCCCTTTTTCCAAGAAAGGCATTTTTTCCTTTTGGCAAGCGAACCGTAACGTATCATGTCTGAGGCCTTTGATGATTGCCATTTGGTGAACAGATTTACGCTCTGATAAACTTTTTGAAGGAATGAATGTGGTCTCCGATTGGATTGTAAAAACTTTTCAATAATGAAGCTTTCGGTTTGCTTTCGAATATACTTACTCATATTTTTAAAAACGGTAAATGAAAAGTGCGCTTTCTAGCCAGTATGTTTTCGTTTCGGATTACTTAATTATTCGTTTCTGAATTCAAACGGTTTAGAAAGAAAACAAAAGAGGCGGCATTGAATTAATTCCTACCATTGTTTACCGGTCACTGGCTGACTTAAAACAATGCCCTCATAGTCACATGCAGAGTTTTAGAGTAATACGCCAGTTTTACCCTTTGTCACAGCCCTTAGAGCAAAATTTGCCCTATTCATTTGTTTTTGTAGGGCGCGAATTAATCTCCTTACATTTCTTCGATGGGCCTTTGTGCCGAATAAAAGGCTTGACAGCAAGATGATGTTGATGGATGTGAGAATGAATAAATAAAACTATAGCGTTCGAAATTCAAAAATTCTAGCCTTCGTGAAAGCGTTCCGTTGCACGCTTATGGGCTACTTTGAGCGCGGTATCATCTATCTTGTATCGCCTCACGCGTTCCAATATACGCATCAAACAGCCCGCCCCCTCCCTCAGGGCTCTGCCCACCCCAGCCCCCTAATTTCTACATGTTCGTGCATAAATAAACTGACAGGCCCGGCAGAGAGATCCGAACCGGATATTGCTTGAGGCTATATAATCCACTTTATATGTGAACCAGTATGTGTATAGTTAGGTACACGTCATACACGTCTTATTGGGTAGTAACTTGTGTGAGGTAGCAAGTTACTGTTGCCAGGGACTATTTGGTATTAGATCAGCAGTAACTTTCTTACTAGATTGATGAAGTAGATTCATATACCTATACACTGGCTGTAACTAAATTCAAGTAATAGGGGTTCTATATTTTCATTTCCTTATCAAGGTAATAAAACAACTTTTACCGCGGAGATAACATTCAAACCTCAAAAACTTATGAACTGTTCCATATTAAATGTAAAGCGTAGGTGGTAACTTAAGCTGATAGTATTTATTGAGCACTCAGTCACAAAATAACTAAGATTATCGCCCAAAATCAGTTTTACCCGAGGGCCGGACTGTACAGCCTTACCCGTTTTCTGGCGATAAATTATCACGTCTAATTCAGTCTTAACCGGGGCCTGTCCATGAGCTTCACGTATAACTACATTAATCTTCTGCACGTATATGTGTATTGTGTACCTACATAATGTCGCGGCAATTGTAGCAAATCAGCATTAGGCAGGATTTCCTGGCGCTAAGTCTGTTAATATCAATTGTGTACTTGGAACGATTGGTTTCGAGAGTAAAGAAGAGATTTGTGAGTCGAGGTTTCGATAGTCTCTCTAGTCTAAAGTGTACGAGCACTTCACTTAAGTATTTTGTATTGGGGAGCCGTAAATCGATTAAAAAAGAGATACATAGCGTGTCAATTTTTTTACTGTGTAAACTATATGGAAGATAGTGGAACGATAAAGGAATGAATGAATGAAAATTCTTTATTGCACAAGAAAAGATCTGCACAAAGGCGAGCTTAATACTAAAAAGTATTTTCTTGCAGCTAACCATAAATCCTGCAAAGTGGCGTATAGACCTCTCACCCCACCGAATCGCTCGTAGCCCCGGCTGCCTGAGTGATCTTAAACAATCGCGAAGGTTAAGCAACTTATGGCGCGTTCAGTGCATGGATGGGTGACCGTTCAATGACTAATGCTAGTGGCATTTTTTCTAACAGTTCCGTGCTTCGCAAGGCAAGTTAAGCAGTTGGTGAAAGCTGCCGTCGATTGATGGAAGTCGTTAAGCCGAGTCAGAGGTCTTAGGGCCCCTTGAAAACTTCTGACAGTAAGACCAGCCACTAGTCTTACAAGCCTCCACCAATCCGCACTACGCTCCCGTGGTGGAGTATGGCCTATACCTTCCTCAGGCAAGAAACCTGTGCCCCTCGGCGGGGACATTGTTTATGGTTTTAGATGACGTTTAATCACAACAAAAAAAAACGCTTCGTCCGGGCAATCCTAACAAGCCCTCATCCGACCGTAGCGCCTGCGACATAATACCCTTTCAGTTAAGCCTTCCGAAAGTTCCGCGCCACGCACACTCGCGCGCGCCCCCACACATGCACACTAAAGCCACAGAGCACGTAACATAAGGAGCTTTGAAATTAATTTAGCTCGGAACTAGCAGGCAAATGGATAGACGTAAGCCCGCCGAAAGGGGGGTGGTTTAGCCCCCCTTGCTGGGGGCCGGGGGTGTAACGGGAATTCGGTGTTTAGGCAAGGCTTTGTGGTAATATGGTTTCTGCTTAGCATTAATTGTGCAAGTTTTGCCGCGCTGTGCGGCGATGGGTGTAGATAGGTAGACAGGAGACGGGTGTAGCGTTGATAATGCACTTTCAAGGTAAGCCGAGTTCGGTGAGTATTGATAGCGTAGTACGCTCAAGCGCAATAACAATGAAACGTTCACATAACATAGTCATTTAACTACCGAAAGTAGGATACCGTGTGCTATTGGTAATAGGGCCGCCAATTGCAACAGTACTATGCTATTGTCATATCTCATTTGTAAATACTGGTGTATGCACAATAAAGAATATTCTATCTATCTATCTATGATTACCAAATAAATGAATGGAAATGCACCGAGACTGAGTTCATTCGTCCAAATTCGTAAGATGGCCTACAGCGAGAATTGAATCCACAACCTCTGACTGAATAGGTGTGACTAATAAATCTTAAGAAAGTAAGCTAGCTTAATAAAATGAAAGCTCAAAAAGGACTATTTATTATTATGTAATTTGTATCACTTACATGATAGGAAAAGTATAGTTTATTATAACTTTTCTGGGTTTCGTATGCAGCGGCAGGTAATGTCTAGTGTAATACTATACTTAAGCCATTACAAACGTGTGAACCGAGTCATCAAACATTAAGCCGAAGGATTGTGACAATACCGCGCCACTCATAAAGGGATGAAAGCGATAAAGGGATGCCGCTCGGATGCAGGTAAAATGCAGACGTTTTGTAAAAATCGTGTTAGTTGTCATTAGATAAATTTACATGAAGATGACAGTGACTGCTCAGAAGGTGACATAGACATTGATTAATATTCTAAGCTGATCAATAATTGATTAAAAATTGTATATAATATTGTATGTTTAAGAAGCAGAAACAAAAAATCATGCTTAAAAATATTTTGCATAATTTCCTAAGCCTTTCCCTCATTTATTACCTGCTTTTGAATATCGACAAATCCCTTTTTTATTGTTACACACAACACTTGAAGTGCGAGCGAGTTCCGATATGCCTATAAGTGTGAGAGAGAAGTCTGATAAAAATTACTTGGTATGACTCGGTTCGCACGTAATGGCTCAAGAAAAGCTGGAACACTAACAAATTTTTATATACGTGAAACGTCAAAAATTTGAAAAAAATTCAGCAGTTCGATCCTTGAGTTTCGGTATTCCATACCTGCAGTATCGTGTAGGTGTATGTGAAAAATGTTTTTTTTTCCAAATTTTAAAGTTTTCGTAAAAGTTTTTCGTATTATCGAGCAAATTTTGGATGTGTGTTACTGGGATACAGGCGTGAGCTTATGTATTTATGTATATTACTGGGTCTTTGCTAAACCTGGTATGGAAATATATATACACGGTGTCCTAAATTATCAGCTACGGTAATCTTTTTTCTTTAGAAATCTGATACTCACGGTTTGATAAGTAAGTTAAATGTTGTTGTATTTTGCTGAGATTTTCTTGATTAGATCCTTATCATATACACATGATGGTAGATATATCGTTCTCTATTTTATTTTGTTATTTTATAGTACTATGGTATGATGATTCACTTACAGAATAGGCAAATATGCTTCCCCGCACTGCATAGAGATAGTCAAATCGTAAACTGGGGCTTATGAGGTCCTTCGCTAAGTAAAGTTGTTTCTGTAAACTCTGTCTACCTCCTATTCTCCTCTGAGAATATGATGTACGTACCTACCATATATAGTTTGACTCACAGTCCAAACATAGAGAATCTTTTAAAAAATTGTACTATAAAACACATGTTTCTATTTCCTTCGCTCGATATGTTTACTTCGTGAGTTCTTTTTTCTTCATCCTCTCCTCATTGTATAAACCAAAGCAACATTCCTTGGTCGCTGGTCTTTGCCTACCCCTCTGGGATACAAAGTCAAGAATAGTAGGGGATGATAATTTTAATTAGATGAATGAAAGAGTTAGGTCTAGCAAACTTGACAAACTTTATTCGTTTCCCTATTTTTCGGATCTCTATCAATATTAGTTTGGACAGAAAGTCAAGAAACAAAATTTTAAAATATTTTTTAAGTGTCAAAGTGACACAATTTAAAATTCATCTAGCCGCTTTTAAATGAATGAAAATTACTTGGGTGTTTTTTCCCTAACATGCTTAGCGCACTCTTAGCCAAAATTTTATATTGACATTCTATAGTAAGATAAGATAAGATAAGAATATTCTTTATTGTACCAGGAAAAACTAGTAAGCCTAATAACCTCGGCAAAACGTGGTCCCAGTTCTAGTAATTGGTGCCTCTGCCTACCCCCTCGGGTATATCGGGCGTGAGTTCATTTATTTATTATTTTTTATTAATTTATTAAGCTTGTCAAGGCAAAATAAAAACACACACAACTACCAGCAGTCCCATTAATTAAAATAGTCATATAAGTGTTACACAGACCAAAAGTGTTTATATTTAAAAACTTCATTTCTCAAGGACAAAGCCTCGGTGACATTCAAGACAAATGCAAGGCAGGCACACGCTCGCAGCTACACTTATCTGAGGAACTCTTATTAAATCCTATTTAACTAATCCTTGCAAGGGTGTACGGTCAGCAGAACAAGGCTAGAAACCGCGTGGGATTTGTGTCAAAAAAACAACTGAACTAGTACAGTACTACATGTAGGTACTAAACAGCTAAAGTTACTTTCTGAATGTTGTAATTTTGAAATAGTTTCGGTTTTACTTTACAAAGCAACTTCAGTTACCAGTTTTGTCGTGGTAAGTTCTTGCCAGGTGACTACTTTTCGCCAATTTATATGATGAAAAGTATTAGTTGTAGAGGAAACGTTTTAACGTGGCCTTTCCACTAAGTTCCAAGTTTTTTCGTAAGTTCTCAGTGGTATGGTGAATAAAATGCGGATTAGACCCGGTTTTGGAGTGGCCAACACAGCAATACCATACACAAATTCACCACAGTGTAGTACTATTATCTAAAATAACAATAGAGATAGAGAATATTTTCGAAATAAATCGTAGTAGGTATTTTTATTTACGTACCATTTGTGTATGTACGCTAATTATCCTATAAATACCTTTGTATATTTTAGAACTATAAATTATTGGCTTTGTACATTAATTTCATCATCATCAACCCATTATGACCCCACCGAGGGGTACGGGTCTCTTCCCTGAGAAAGGTATAGGCCATACTCCACCACGGGGGCCAAGTCCGGATTGGTGGAGGCTTGTTAGACTAATGGCTGGTCCAACTGTCAGAAGTTTTCAAGCCGCCCTAAGGCCTCTGACTTGGCTTAACGACTGCCATCTATTGACGGCAGCCGGCACCAACTGCTTAACGTGCCTTGCGAAGCACGGAATCGCTCGGAAAAATGCCATTAGCGTTAGTCATAAACGGTCACCCATCCATGCACTGAACGCGCCCAATGTTGCTTAACCTTCGTTTAAGATTGTTCAGGCAGCTGGGGCTACGAGCGATTCCGAGCGAGTATATTAATTTAATTTACTGTAATTACAGACATTTATAAAATAAGTGTGTATATTAGTCAATATCTATTTATTTATTCACTAGTATTTAATAAAAGAAAATCTACCTATTTATTTTTTATTGGTCATAAGTTACCATTAATCTTAGTACGTAAAAGTAAATAAGTAATCAAACGAATAGGTAATTTTAGATTCCTCCTTTTTTGCAGCACTATATTTTGCCATCTTCCCTCTTCCTCTTCTCAACAATTCTCTTAGACTGTCTGGAAAATTCTCAAAGTGCGGGTTTACAAACGTCTTCTGCTAACCGTACGCATAATTAGTGGTGCCGTACTACATAGCCAGCCCGCACATAATGTAATTATTTACGTCGTACATACGCCCTCTCTAAATACGCGCTGAACAATTTGGAACTAGCGCCATCGATGTAATAGTACAGAAGGACCTCTACGGACGACTTCAGAATTCGTTTAATAAATTTTTCTCAACATTTCCATATTTTGTAATTTTTATGTGTATTTACGGATTTTCTGCTCTGTGTGGAACTTTAATAAATACTTTAAACCTTAATATTTTATTTCTTTGCCACACGCTGACGTTGAACGTTGATTCCACACTTAATGACTTGTCTTTCCTGTGGGCCAGTCGAATAAGCCAAGATGGTATAAGTGCTGAGCAACCCTACTCTAGAAAATTCATCTAAAAAACAATGCCCCAAGCACAGCAACGAAGATGCCACTGGACGCTGAATAAATCAATTCATAAGGTAAATCACCATCATCATCTACCCATTATGTGACCACTGAGGGGCACGGGTCTCTTCCCTGAGGAAGGTACAGGCCGTACTCCACCATAGGGGCTAAGTCCGGATTGGTGGAGGCTCATAAGACTAGTGGCTGGTCTTACTGTCAGAAGTTTTCAAGCCGCCCTAAGGCCTTTGACTGCTTAACGTGCCTTCTTAAGGTAAATGCATAAGCCAAAAAAAACATGTTTCTTTGAGAAGAAACTCTTTTAAAACATTTCTAGTACCTATCTCCGATAGCAATTCTATTTACTGGCTCCAAGCGCAATTGGTTTTTAGGTTAGCTTCATTAACGACATTTCCACCGCAGCCACGCTGCAGTTACCATGGTAACGGATAAACAATCGTCTTTTTCTTCATTCCTTTAACTCTTAGGGCTTCAACCAAACTGAAAAAATGTGTGGCGAGAGCGCAGAAAAGACTAGACGTCTTCTAAATATACTTTCATATAAAATTTACTAAAGAGATGGGACGAAGCTCACACAAAAGAGACGGGGGAAAAGGCGGAAAGTCTACATAACACATCGCATCTTTTGTGCGCCCTACTTCCACTCTTCTGTATGGCCATGGCTTAGGCAAGCACACTCCCTAAACCTTATACCTATTGTATTTCCAATTCTGACGGTGGCTCTCGGCAGCTCCTAATTCAGGCAAGCTGCAGCATAAACCAATTTAAAAATGCTAGTACTTCTGTACCTTCAAACTCTGTGGTAGAGGCAAAGTTGGTAACCGCACCAGACGTCGGCCATTTTACCGGTAGCCTAGCAACGGAGAAGTCTTTACCTGGGGACGTAAATAGGTTTTGTTTATCGGTTGTCTAGTTAGAGGTGTCGAGGCGCTAATTTGACAATGTGTCTGTTTTGTAGCCGGAAGACGAAAATAAGCCTTCAATTTTAACGTACACGAGTACCTACGTTAAAATTGAAGAATTACCTAAAAAACTATAATTTTAGCTTTTGAGGCTAATCTGACAACCAGGCTATTTCATTATAGGATGTTGACGACTGAGACTCTCTGCTTAAATAAATGTGATAAGGATAAGGAGGCCTTGTAAAATCTTAAAACCTATCACATTAGCTTTTTATAGCTTTGACATGGATTTTCAAGTATCGAGGCACCAATTTGGCAATCGGCGCATTTTTTTGTCTCGTAATGCTAATAAATAAAGCTATCTTCTTAATTTTAAACGTGGAGATGGTGACCTTATAAATCTTACAATCTATCATATAAGCTTTTGATATCATTTACGTAGAGTCAAATTTACGCTTTAAAAGCTGTTAATATGTTATTCGCTATTTTCAATAAGTAGATCATAAGTGTACGTAGTTTAATCGAAATAGCAATTGCAAGACACTACTCATTTGGTAAGCATTGTTTACTCAAAAATAATAGCCTCTAAACTAACAAATAAAGGTAAAGTTATCTAAACGGCTGTTTGAATCTATGGTAACTCATATTGGTAACTTGATATAAAAACAAACCAAAAAAGACGACTTTTTGATTTTATTTCATATATTCGTACTCTAGATTTTCGTAGATATACCTGAGGTTGGCTGAAACAGCCTTAAATTCATGCAAGTAAAAGTTTAAGCTGCTGTCGACTCTACCGAAATCAGACCTAAAACAAAGCACCAGCATTCTTAGAAAACTACTCTAGGAACTACAATGGTTTCTCCCAGCACTCTCATCAATGCATCCCCCAGCTACATAACAATTCGTTGCGGCATTTCAATATAAATGTTGGAGGTTGGCAGCCATTAGAGACACGGGACGGACTGGCATGCGATCCGCCGATATGAGGAGTACACTACCCTTGTCTTGGGCGGTAGGCGAGGGTTAAAGAGGCTTTTTCTTACCTATTTTTTTTTCTCAACTCTCTCTAGCTCTTCTTGCATAATAACAGACAGAATTCTATCCTGTCGACTACAAGAAGAGCTAGAGATTGAATATTTTAGTTGGTTAAGTGCAAATACAATTGTACAATGTGCTTGCATGTATAGGTCAATATAGTGGTCGCTCAAAACAAAACAAAAAACAAAACTTAGAAACCACCCTCGTCGTATTTATTAACTAATTCCGTATTTTTATCACTTTTAGTGATAAGGCCGCCGTCTGTACTCTTAGATTAAGAAATACCTGTGTAATTTCCTTTTTTATGTACAATGAAGTGTTCTCTATCTATCTATCTATCTATAATTTTATTTTTACACTGGAAATCTGACAAGGCTTTTTTATATTCTTTTACGCAAATTATTACGCACGAATGTATTTTACTAATATGAATGCCCAACATTTTTTTTCTCACTCAAACCTTGTATATTACAAACAACTCAAACATATTGTTGGCATCCATCGAGCCATTCCCAATGATGCTCAAATTGATATAATGTGGCTATAACCTTTTATTTATTTATATACTTCCTTTTACTTTTGCATCTACGTAATGAGATAATGTACACAGCATCTAGTGATACTTACACTCACGCTAGAGGTCACGGAGGTGGCAATGCCAGGGATGGCTTTTTTTATATAGATAAATACACCATAAATTACTATCACTTTTAGTGATAAAGCCGCCGTGTTCATTCTCAGGATAATAAATAGCTGTGTTATTTCCTTTTCTGTGTCCAATAAAGTATTCTTTATCCCCATCTTTTTATGAGTAGCTTCATAACAATTGAATTTTTTTATTGAAGAAAATATTCGAGAAAATATGAAATAATAAAATACCTGAAATAGAAGAGTCCGTCTCCGTAGCACGCAGCGGTAAGGGCAGACGCAGACCGTCGAGAAGCACTCTTCATTTCGAATGCCTGTCCACGCGCCTCCCCCTCGACACCCCCTCGTGTGGAATACGCCCTAAGTCGCCGACTGTGATGCCAGTGAACGTTCTTGTTGGATGTGATAAAAAAATATATAAAATAAGTTATTAGAAGAAACACGTAATGTCATTGCCTGGTTACCATAGCACAGGGTGTCCTAGTTTGGGACCAGATCGTGTGATTTTGTTGTGTGGAAGTTATTATTATTAGTTAAACATTTTTTTCAATTAGTAATGAACTATAAATAAAAATAAATCTGACTTAAATAACATAACATAACAATTATAAACTAAATAATAAAACTAAATATTAAACTAAATACATATATATATATATATATATATAAAAGGAGAAACTGACTGACTGACTGACTGACATATCAACGCAGGGCCCAAACTATTAGGGTTAGAAACTTGAAAGTTTGCATACGGGTTCCTTTTATAATGTAAGGAAGCACAAAGAAAGAATTTTTGAAAATTCATCCCCTAAGGGGATAAAATGGGGGTGCAAAGTTAGTATGAAACTTTGCTGTTTTTGAAGTTATTTGAATGAAACTCAATATGAACTGTCTTCATTGACATTCATGAAACACGTGTAAAATATTTTTCCGAAAATCTTCCCTTAAAGGGGTAAAAGAGGGGTGCAAAGTTAGTATGAAAGTTCTCTGATTTTCAAAGTTATCCCAATAAAAAGTGGTATTTGCATTATAAATTTCTAATGATGATTATATCCGATATCTCTTTTTGTGAATTCATTCACTAAGGGGGTAAAAAGGGGGTGCAAAGTTAGTATGAAACTTGAAATTATTTGAATGAAACTCAGTATGAAGGGTCTTCATTGAAAGTCATGAAACACATGTAAAATATTTTTCTGAAAATCATCCCTTAAGGGGTTAAAGGGGGTGCGAAGTAAGTCTGAAAGTTCTCTCAAGGTTTTTTAAAAATAAAATGTTGTATTTGGTTTATAAGTTCCTAATAATAATTATTCCGACACCTTTTTTTTTAATTCAATCCCTAAGGGGGTAAAAAAGGGGTACAAACTCAGTATTAAGGGTCTTCATTGAAAGGTCATGAAACACGTGTAAAATATTTTTCTGAAAATCATCCCTTAAGTGGGTAAAGGGGGTGCGAAGTAAGTATGAAAGTTCTCTCAAGATTTTTTTTAAATAAAATGTTGTATTTGGTTTATAAGTTACTAATAATTATTATTCCGACACCTTTTTTTTTTAATTCAATCCCTAAGGGGGTAAAAAAGGGGTACACATTTAGAAGGGAGAAGTAGACTAACTTATTTACTGACATATTAGCGCAGGGTCTGAACTATAAGGGTAAGAAACTTAAAATTTTGCACAGGGGTTCCTTTTTTAAGGTAGAAGGGCACTAAGAAAGTATTTTTGCAAATTAACCCCCTGCGGGGCTAGAACGGGGGTGCAAAGTTAATATGAACGTTTAACGTTATTGAAGTTATTCGAATGAAATCCAATAAAATATTTTTTGATAATCATTCCTTAAGAGGGTAAAAGGGGGTGCAACGTTAGTATGATAGTTCTCTGATTTTTAAAATTATTTCAAGAAAATGTCATGTAATAGATATGAATGTTAATGAGCACATAATTTTTTTTCTTTTAATTATTTCACATGCGCTAAAAGTATCCGTGACTTATTTGAAAACTCTTTTTTGAACTAAAGCCTACGCGGACGAAGTCGCGGGCAACAGCTAGTACTACATAAAAACTAAATATAAAAATAGCCTCTAAACCGCTGCCGTTGGGGAGAGTTCCCAAGATACTGGCAGCGTTTCCTCTCTGAATGGCCAAAACATTATATTTCTTATTTTAGCCGTGATAAGGTATTGTCCATCAGTCTCATTTCTCGTGTGCAATTAAGAATATTCTTATCTTATCTTATCTTCTCATCAGGCTCGAAAACGGAGATTTCACGGGGGAGAGGGAGGGGTGTGTAGTGTTGTGAGAGATAACGCGTAGTGTAATCCTCATTCACAGTAACTTATAGGGTACCTACTATAGGTAATAATAAAAACCAACACTTATTAAATTTTTAGTTCAATGAAAATACGCAATTTCTTAATTAAAACCTTCGTAAGCACTGCACATCATAGATTGGTTTACGGGTAAACTTATACTTGAATTCTGTCGGAAAAGTCCGACTACAATATACGCTATTATCTATGCATTCAAAATCCGTTTTGTTGAATATAACCAAAATAATAAGGGTTCCATGACCACTGGTATCCGCCAATCCGGACTTGGCCCCCGTGGTGGAGTATGGCCTATAGCTACTTTCCTCAGGGAAGACCCCTCGGTGGGGACATAATGGGTTGATAATGATGATGATGATAAGGTCTGAAACTGAATAAATTCTTGGAAAGTCTAATAACATAAATCTAAATATTAAAATTATGGCATTAAGTCCGCCACCATGTACTACATTTTTAACTTAAATGTAAGTGCAATAAAATTATCAATAAATAAATAAATAAATAAATAAATAAATTATTTGTGCATCGCTCACGTCCTATTGAAATATTCCGGGCACTCCTCTCGACTCCACTGGTGCCTTTTGTGTGATCGCTCCGCTCACAAATCAGCGCCATATCTTCTATTAAATGGCTACTTTACTAGTAAGTTTCTGGAAATACAGCTATTATTATGAAACTGCCACTTTTTTAGCAAAGGATCGTGCTGCGTGCCATAACGTCTGCACTCAAGAGGACCGAATGTTTGCTGCTGATAATGCAGTCGGCATCGCGAAGCTCTGAGGCAACTGTTTAATAAAGACTTTCAATAAAAGTTGTTTTCTCTTCGGCACGCCTAGAAGAAGAGTTGAAATCGAAAAGATACTGAGCAAATATGCCGTATCCAAACCCTAGCGCCAATCCCTGCGGCTCTCCAAGCGTGCCCTTCACTCCTGGCTGGTTTCTGAACGGACGTGTGATGCGTACCATTGTGGTTTGTCTCGTAGCAACGGCTCCGTGAGGTTTCCAGTTGTGCGCCTAGCATGCACTGCAGTCTACTGTAGTAAACTTTTTATTATCCTATCAACTAGTACCTTACTCACTTACGTTATTTTACTGGAGCAAAATAGCGATACGTCAAACGCCCGATAAAATTATTTGTCGCTGTGTTGTTCCGTTAGAGCTGTTAACATGAGCCCGTATCGCACGCACCAAAGAGATTAAAATTACCGCCCCGCCACCGTGCCTCACGTTGCCAAATGAGGGTAAAAATAATAATAATAAAATTAGACTAAACGGTAGAAATAAAAGGCTTCTGCGCCGTTGGCTCTGTTCCCACCTAGGCCGCAAATGACCGCAAATGTCCGACTAAATTAAACAAAAACAAGTAGGTAACTTAGGGTTACTTGCACCAAGTCACTGGATAAGTACCTTAGTAAGTAAGTAAATAAATAAATAAACAGATAGATAGACGGACGGACTGCCAGACGGATGGATGGATGGATGGATGGATGAATGGATGGATAGATAGACAAAAAAATACGTATCTTGCGATAAATGAATAAAGCTCATTGTCAAAGTAGTCAGTAATAAAATTTATTTATGCATAGTTCTGAAAATGTTATGTATAAGGTCGTTTTTTGATTTATTAATTGGGTAGGAGTTACCCCTGGATAAACGTTATGGGTAGTATTGGCACAAGTCACCCTTGCTGGGGCCTGCTCGCAAACTTGTCAACATTGTATATCTTTGTATCCATGGGTATTATCAAGTGTATGAGGAAGGAAACGTCTTGCACCATGGCATTTTTAAATCTATCACAGACAACGTTACTGGAATAAGTATTAATCTATTTTGGTTTAATTTACGCGACGCGACATTCAACAATAAATTAAGCACAAAAATCGTACACCTCAAAATTTCACTAAATATTTGCTGCGTGCTAGGCCTGCCCGCAATCTTCAGCCAGCGTATTTGTAAATGCTTTATACTAATGTGAAGCTTAAAACCAGGCAATAAAGAACTCAGCAAGTGAATGCCAAAGTTGGTGGTGTTGATAAAGTTGTTCAGGCAAATTCTGATATTGCTTTGATTTCGAGCTGATTTTACAAAACAAGCAAAGCATACTAAGTTTAATTATTGTGTTTGTTCGAAAAAAAAACTGTAATGACCTAACGTGGTGACGACTGTTATTAATGACGAAGTTTTTGTTAGACAGCATAGAAACTAGGATCTCGAACCTGGGTATAGATAGCCTTTTTAACAAAAACAGAGGTTTTTGATGTCAATGCTAGCATTAGCGTCATGGACTTAAAAAATCTCTATTTAATATGATTAATTTATGTAATATGATGGAAATATTGTACAGATCACAAATTCGATAAGTAAAAAATATTTTTTTCTGGGCGTCGCTAGTGTTACTTAGGAGATAAGATAAGATAAAATATGATAAGATAAGAATATTCCGAAAACTTTGGACTGAACTGGGCCTTTGCCCAGCAGTGGGACACAAAAATGGAGGCTACGTAAAAAAAAATAAGAATATTCTTAGGATCCTCTTAGGCGCAGGGGACTAATTTCTATATCACAGGTAATCCTAGTGTGGGAACTATGGCTTCATTATCGGAACACATGTTTTTCTTTTCAAAACAGTACATTTTTCTCCCTTTTCTCTCACCCTGTCTCTCCATTTCTCTCTTTAATCATCTTTAATCTGTCTTCCTAGATATATAAATGCAACACCTGCTTACTCTCTTCCCAATGAAACTCATTTTACAGTATCCACAGCATAACCCCTTCCATTAAAAATTGTATCCCACCGCCGCGGCTTACTTACTTGCAAGTTAACCTACCCATATCGGCGTATATCCGAGAAATTGAATTGCGAATCTTCATCATACATCAAGCGTAATCCGTTTAGGCGGCACTATATATCATGCGATATTAGATACATAGCCCACCCTCGCTATTTGGTCCGTCGGGCGGGGCGCGCTGTGTAAGTGTACCTTTGACTCTGGCGCAAGGTAAAAGAGGTAGCGGTGGAAACCGCACAGCCTCTATACAAACGCGTACCAAATTCTGACGGCATCCTGACGTTTGCGTTGCAATAGCAATAGTATGGAATTTGATGATAGACGTTACGTGTCATTCAGGATTCGGTGTGCATAATTAGGCCTCACTTCACTTGAGGTTTCATTGGATTGTAGTTTTAGCGTATAATAAATAGGTCACGTTGGATTTTTGAGGCATCAACACTCCAGTTACTTTAAGTAACACAGCTCAACATGGATGATATTGTAACTAACGTGAAAGTTACTTAACATACAAAATGTTGTTCAAAAAGTGTAACTACGTACCACAAGTGATGTTTTGTATTTGCACCCGCGGCGCTAATGTTTTATTATTTTATAACATGTTTCTTTCTATTATTCAAAGTTTTTGATGGCGCAATGGTTGGTAGGTACAGTTTTTTCATCCAACTTATTTAACAACATAGGTACAGTTCTTTACCTGTTACCTTTTACCCCGTTTCCATCGTGCGGTAAGATAAGTTATAGCGTTTTAGCATTCTTTAGGATGGAGTAATTATTAAACTACTTTTCCATAAAGGAAGCTCCTAAGGAAAACAATACTTTCGGGAATTCTTAAAATACCCATGAACAACCGTCTGGAAGGAAAAAAGGTCATGTACAAATCAAACATTTAGAAGATAATTAAACGCTTTTAACTTAGACCACCGCCTATTTGGTCGGCAACTAAGCAAGGTGGGGTTGAAGTGGGGGCGAGGTGGGGACAACGCTTTCCTGTTTGAAGACACACGTCGCTGTAGGAAATCCTGTACAGGACAGAACTCTAAAATTGCCTGTTTCTATACCGAGTGGTGGGTATGCAAATACACGCTCTAGAGACATATAATATATGCAAGTAAGTGTTTGTAGCTTTATGTGTGTGTGTGTTGTGAAGGGGTTGTAATTAAATAGGTTGTGTTTTTCGGGTCAGGATGAAACTCGTTACAGCCCGGAGGGTTTTCAGCTACTTGGAGCTCTCATATTTTTTTGTTTGCTTGCATGCTGCCGTGCAAATTAACATGTCGCTGAGGTACAGGATTCATCATTTCTTGGCGTTTTAAGGCTGACTATAGTAAATATTTTTTTGTAAGTTAGATATAGTGGGTAGGGGTTATACTTTTTAGCCCCTTTACACACTACGACTTTTAGCATCGATGCAGTCGCGATGCAGCATCGATGCAGTCGCAAATGGTCCACCTTTACACACTTGCACTACTGCTGTTATCGCGATGCAGTCGCGCGTTTTATAAACGCTAATTGATTCTAAGAGTCGCAGTGTGTAAAGGCCTAACCAAGGACAGGAAGAAATGGCGTTCCTTTAGGAAAGTATTCCCGGCATTATAGGAAAGAATGTAGATCGAATATTTAGAATTTTTAGTGTTCATAAAATAAAGGCTATTTTCTCTGTTTATGCATTGTATTAGTTGAATGAAGATATGGTTACAACCTGTATATATAGGTAGGTAGACAAATACACCATGCATTCTGATAGTTTTTTATGCCATCTCAAAATGGACGAGCCTTGAAAATAGCTATCAAATACCTACTGTTTTTTTCGGGGCTCTTTCCAAATAGATCTCGACACAAACTTGAATCTATGAGAACCGTTTGTAGCCAGTGCAGCGGTGCGCACGTGCCGCGGATTATTGTCCTTATAGGTAATAATCTTTTATATAATCTTAAGATATAATAATAATCTTAAGAAAATTTTTTGGATATGTTTTGAAACAGCATTTTTTAAGTTTTAATTTTTGGTCCGGATCAACTTGCTTGGTTTTTTATCGGACGAGTCCGATCGCTCCGATTCGCAGAGCTTAATCATGGTGAGCAGTTTTGCGAATATGCTAGCGAGCGAATGTAATCTACTGCCCCGGAGCGGAAACGTCGCGTCGTCGGTTGATCGTCTCAAACTGATTTTTGAGAACTATTATTATTAATTATTATTTATTTGTTCTTTGTCTCTCTTTATTTTTATAAAAAGGTATTTAATAAAGAGCACCGGCCTGAGCCAAGTGCAGTTTATTATTATTGAATTATTGACATTTGAGGAAACTGAGGATTTCTTTACATTTTTTTTCTTGTTTTACGTCTCCGTAATAGTATAATTAGATGGTATTTTAGTTACCGACCACGTTGCCCAGATTACAGCTTGTATGTAATGTACCTACATATCTGTATTCGTATATACATAGGTCGGTTCAGCCTCAAAATTTCCGTCAA
The DNA here is from genome assembly GCA_947310845.1 of Yponomeuta plumbellus. Lineage (NCBI taxonomy): Eukaryota > Metazoa > Arthropoda > Insecta > Lepidoptera > Yponomeutidae > Yponomeuta > Yponomeuta plumbellus. The sequence continues at coordinate 15,239,767 of OX371207.1, read as the reverse complement.
AACATGTTACCAAACAATGGGCGGCTGATTGGCACGACACAAAGGCTGGCATCCGAGGCATCGCGGCTCGCGGTCTCAAATTAATTTCCAAGCGGAGCTCGCCTCCAGGGGCGAATTTATCGCATACTAGCGGCCGTGTGTGGCTTCGCCTTAAACGTCATATTTGGCACAAAGGTAAGGCCTCTTGCCGTTACGCTTGCCCTGGCGTTTATTAGCAAATCTAGGTAGTAAGATCGACTTCCTGTACTATGTTGACAGGGAGTGGCTATAACTAATTAAAAATTTAATCACAGAAATAACTGGCAAAATTAGTGCGACCAGATCGTCTCATAAGTTCGCGTCTCCATGATTCATAATTTAAATAAAAGTTGCATGTCTTTAGGTATCGCTTGAGAATTTGTATTAATTACCTAATTAATACAAATCCTCAAGCGATAAATGCGATAATGCTTCGTATATTGTAATAAGCCATTAGCGCTATCTTGTAAAATAATATTTTATGTGTCTACATATTATACTTATTAGAGAGAGAGAGAGAGATAGAGAACACTTTGTTGTACATAAAAAAGGAAATTACACAGGTAATTCTTAATCTAATAGTACAGACGGCGGCCTTATCACTAAAAGTATTAGACTTCAATCGAAGAACAAAATTTGTTGTTTTATAAGACCTGTAAGGCAACGAAATGTTTATTTATGTTAGAATTTTTTCCCTGAGTTCTCAGTTCTCTTTGGAATAAAGAACTTGTTGCTATAACTACATTTTAATGCAATCTTCTCGTTTTGAGATGAACAAACAATCAAACAATGTTGCTACTACATTGATATTTAAACTTCGGGTTCCTTCAATATGAACTAAGATAGCTCCAGGGTAGATTCTGTGCCTTTACATCCAAACCTACTCACAGAAGTAACCATTTCATTTGATACTAACACGTAATGTATGTGCGGTAAGAGCTATTCTCGTCTGTTCTATCTAGTCAACTGTGTAGGTTTGCAATGATAGGTAATTTTGCGACCTACATGAACGAAAGCCTCTATGCGATACATGAAGAAAATATTTTTCCATGAAATTAATGCTTGCCTAATCTTGGTACTGAGACTCTTAGGAAAAAACTAATATTTTATTGGACTTTATGAGACTAGTGTGAATGAGGGGTTTGGAATTCATACATAGATTTTATGAACTTCAAATACCTCAATTGTGAGTAGGTAAGACAGGTAATAAACAACACACTAATATAGCTAATAATAATAAAAACAATAACATTCACACAACACAATCGCTATAGTTCATTCCAGATAAACTTGCACAAAAGTCCATTGACCTTTCGGTGTCTTGGCCAGGGGGAAATAACCTTAGGCAATCACACTAATATTATAAAGGCGAAAGTTAGTGAGTGTGTGAGTGTGTATGTTTGTTACTTCTTCACGTCTAAACGGCTGGAGTGATTTTAATAAAATCTGGTATGGAGTTAGCAGACACTCTGGATTAACACATAGGCCACGTTTTACTGCGAAAAAATATCTTATTCTCATAGGAAAATCCGAAAATTATTCTCATAGGAAAAAATGTGAATAGTTGTTATTTTACAATTTATTTTCCCTAATACACCGCGGGTGACACCGCGAGGCACAGCTAGTATAAAATATAGTCTCAATATAAAAATACCCATCGAGATCTATGCTTTGGAAAATTTGACATAGGTGACTATGTTTTAAAGAATAAAGCCCCTTATTGGATAAAAGTAATAATGAGTTACACGGGTGTAACAAAATCTCCGACATCTCCGAAAACCACATCCTCCTCATCATTTCTGAGATATTGAGGTGAAGTTAGATATTATTTTTGGAGATTTTTTGGTGAATTCTTATTCGTGCTTTATGGCTACATCAATGTTCTTGTTATACGCTGTTGATGTGGACATACCACAGAACAAGGCCGCGTGCGTGACGTGAGCGCTTCCCAACTTTCCGGTATTGTATTATATAGTCCAGTCATTATATCCAAAACACCGACCCTACCCGTGAATAATCAGTCCTTGGATTTTTTTTTCGTAGGTCCCTCGGGGGCCTCTCTGGGAGTATACATTCAAAAAGTAGCCTGACTCAGGCTCCTGTGTATTCGAAAAATGGTTATATCTAGGCCATTTTTGATTTCACAGCAAAACGGTAAGGACAAACATTATAGGAAATTTGATTTTCTACAAGTTTGGTCCTTACAATTTTTCTTTTAGGATCGATATTTTGAAAATTAAACCTGAATAAAATATCAATTTTGGGGGAAAAAAGGTGGGAACCAAAATTGTTCAGAATTTGATTCTCTATAACTTTGTTTCTCTTCATTCATGCCGTAAAACGTGGAATATAGGAAATAATGATAATATTTTGAATTCGTCGGGTTTTTCAAGTTTAATTTCCAAAATATCGATCCTAGAAGAAACATTGTAAGAGCCAAACTTGTAGACAATCAAATTTCCTACAATTTTTGTTCTCACGGTTTTACTGTAAAATCAAATATGGCCGAGTTGTTTAAGAAAAATCTTTTTTTTTTTAAACTATTTTCTAATGTACGCAGTAGCCTGATTAAGTCTACTTTTACTTTATGAATTTACACTCCCAGTGACCCCCCCGAGGGACCTACGAAAAAATCCAAGAACTGATTATTCACGGGTCAAAATCTATAATGACTGAACTAATATAGTACTTTGTGTTCCCGACTCGAAAGCACAGAATCGCTCGAATGAATGACGCGAGAAAACATTTTTTCTCTAATCTGTGATGCGAGCGAGCGATTGAACGACAAAACGGGGGCCGACAGTTGTGCACCGCTGCATACTTCGTCTGTCTGCAGTCAGTAATGAAATGGAGTAAATTTTTTTTTTTCATTTTTGATCAAGTAATTTTAACAAGTCTAAAATACCTTGTTATAATGCTTCAAATAGATTTATTATAAATACAATATTTACAGTATGGGTTAATTGATTGCTAGTCACAAAATAAAACATAAAATAAGACATTTTTACCGTGATGAACGACATTTTTATAAAGTTACAGTCATTACTACACTAAAATTAATAAAATGAGAAAATAAATTAAGTTAAGATTGTTTCTACTAACAATCAGAATAGAAAAAAAAGAAGATTTTTTTCGTCGAAAATATATTTTTTTAAGTTACGCTCTTTTGGTTTTTGCAACAGACTGGGTTCAATGGACTTTTGTGCAAGTTTATCTGGCACGAACTATAGTCCTGGTCACGAACTTGGATACCCTGTGCTATGGTAACCAGGCAACGACATCACTAATGGCAAGGCCAAACCAACGCGTTCAGCTCGCGTCCGCTCGCAATACTCATCTAAATTAATAAGATATATGAAACTTACACTTAACTCTTATTCCACTGGTTGATTTTTCTGCACCCAGTGTAGGTACGAGTAAAAGTGTGTTTTTGTTATTTCTGTAACGACAAGCAAGGCAAGAAGAAGAAAAAACAGTCCTCAAAATAGTTCAGATGTCACTTGGACACGTTAGTGGCACTGTTTGCAGCCTTAAAAATCTTCAAAATTTTAATCATACATAACATCTGGCTATAAGAATTTATAAAAAAATATGTTTATGCCTTATTTGACCGGACTACACTTTGAATGGTTATTGTATGCAAAATTAACTCATCTCTACATTTCACAAAATGTAAATAGACTTAGGCCCGGTTTCTGATTTGAGAATTTTCGCTAAATATATACTTAAGTCTGTCCATCTTGTGGCTGGTCGTCCTACGTTGCGCTTGCCGATGTGTGGTCTCCATTCAAGAACTTTTCGGCCCCATCGGCCATCAGTTCTGCGTGCTATGTCCCGCCCACTGCCACTTCAACTTACTCATATGTCGACGACTCTCGTTTGTCGACAGGAAGTGGCCGGAAGACGCTGGATGCAAGCCATTTCCAACCGGTCTTTTTGAAAATCCATGGAGGAGGCCTATGTCCAGCAGTGGACTTCTTGTGGCTGAATGAGGATGATGATGAATAATGAAGTAACGTTCTGTCACGCTCTTTTCTCAGAAATTTGAGGAGACAGCATTAGATTTAAGTATTTACTTAGTGGAAATTCTCAACTCAGAAACCGCCCCTTAATTCAACCCAACTGGTAGAGTCAAGGACTCTCAACGAATAGATACATCAGAGAGTCGAGCACTGATAGCTATCGCTAGCACAAAGCACTTGGCTGTCAAATAAAATAGAAACGAGAACAGTTTTTAATGTCACCAAGTGTGAAATTGTTGATGTTATCGGGCCGGTCGCTTTTTTCGGCGCGTCTGCATTGTGACAATAGGTGCGTCGCTTGGATTATTAAATTAGTGCTCTGCTGTCAAAAGAACGTGCATTATTACCGTTCAGGTTATTATTATTACAAAGAAAAATTCACAAAAAATGTGACGCTAAAAGTTTACATTCGACGGCTAATCAACTTTTACGAGTGTATTGCAAAAACGCCCGCAACGTGACTATGTTGCGATCACGGGTTTTAAATACATATACAGAGGTTCAGTGATTACCTATCATCATCATCATCATTATTTAGCCACAAGAAGTCCACTGCTGAACATAGACCTCCTCCATGGATTTCCAAAAAGATCGGTTGGAAGCGGCTTGCATCCAGCGTCTCCCTGCCACATGAGATCGTCTATCCATCTTGTGGCTGGTGATTACCTAAGTAGATTTAAAAGTACGTCAAGTAGGTACAGTTGAACTCTACAATGAGTAAATCATTGTAGATAGATAGAGAACACTTCATACGTACTTAACTGGGTTAGGTGCGTACGAAGTATCTGCATCAATTTCTAGTCAGCAGCTTTTTTCTACCTCGCTAAGATTCCAAAGGCAAATTCAACTTTACCACCAAAATAACGAACCGTCGCGAACCGCAGTCCTATGCACTAAAGGGTTAACTCTCACTCTTTATACGCGGGTGCATAATAAATAAAAAAACTTCACAATGCAACCATCCGACGCGTCTAACCCTTTCACTGCGTACAAAAAGACCAATTTTGTATGCGTACCCCGGTGTCTCATTTCAATAAAGAAAAAAAAACCGAGAGATATAAAACCTTTTTACCCACGACTCTTTTGGGGTCACAGTTTTTTTTTGTTCACTCTTCCTTAATTTGCTACAAGGTGCATCGGTGGCAGGCAAATAGGGGATGATGCGTCCATAGATTTAAATGAGTTCTTTAGAGAAATGCGCCGATTGAAAGGGTTGATCGGTAGTACGGTAATATTTTCCCATCGGGTCACAATGGCCCAGTGTACTATTCGACATGAGATGTGTCGATCAGTTGTGAGAGACGTAGGTAACTAATTGTTGTTTTCGTGACCTCTCACGCTGCCTATTCTAATCTCACTTCAAAGCATTTGAATACCTAACCATCAGCTAGGTACAAAAATATAAATCGCAAACTTTGCCCCACAAAGTCTCGTGTTCAAGTTACAAGTTTGTTCTACTGACGCAGCTGACTCTTACATTATCACATGCGTGTATTTTTACTAGGGTTGCCTGATGTCCGGGATTGTCCTGGAATGTCAATTTTTCCGGTAAGTACACCAATTCCCAAAATTGCTCCGGATTTTTTAAGATCTGTTCAAATGCTGAACTTGCGCCTTCTAACAATTAAATTTTTTGCATGGTATTGTTACAGTTTTCTCTTACACATACGTACTTTAAATCATTACATAAGTACTTGTAACATTGTTAACGTTATTTCGGTCAACTTATACTTGACTTTTTATCGGAAGAGTCCGACCAGATTTGCAGAGCTTGTCATGGTGAGTAGAGTTGGAGCTCGTGACGTCGGTTTCTCGTCTCTGACTAAATCAAGTAGGTTATTGTATCCGGAATAGTTAATAATGTATAGTGCTTTCGATAGTTTAAGTACTTGTAACAATGCTAAACAGTAACAATAGTATACCTGACCATTGTATTATACCTAAGTTCATCTTCATCAACGAGCTCTCACAACATCTCTGTGTAACTGTTTTTATGGTAGTGACATTTTTCTCTAAGAGATGCACTCGGGCTTGCAACCCTCATGCTGTTTTGGCTCGCACCAACAACCACGCCTACAAATAATTATAACTGTAACTTATGACAAAGTCTAAATAAAACCCTGCAGTAAAGCTGCGTAGCTTTAACGCAGGGTTCGTTCTAATCCTTTTATTTACCACCCTTTTCAGTATATAGGTACGTCTCTGTCTAAACTAACAAAAAAATTTAATAAAAATCCTTCCTACTTTGTTACAATCCACTATATTGCGTTATCCTTTTTGACCTTCCCGAGGTGTCAAAATATGACGGCAGTTCGGAGTAGGTTAAATATGACGTACCTATAAATACACCAATTACTCCTCGGCGTCGTTCCTTACCGACTCGAAGCGAAACCAGGGGAGGCGTAATTAAACGAATTAACCTTATTTTAAAAACGGTTCCCGCCGCCCCGCGAATCCTACGATAATTTATTGTGGCCCCCATTCATTCGCTCGTTGCGAGCAAAGTAGACCTAGGTCATGAACTTTTTTCACTGTCTAGACGAAATATTGCTGTCATTCACACGGCTACTACAGTTGTGTTACTTAGGCGTAGGTTGTTACAGACTTAACAGGCATAGCACTGGCGCAGCTTTTACTCCAATACCACCGCGCGACACGAGATAACTGACGCTGCATATCCTCCTCGGTGCCTTGTACCTAGTTTTACTTATAATACTGTATTCAAACTTCAAATCGGTCAGTAGAATAGCTCTAAGTACCAATATTCATCATCAACCCATTATGTCCCCACCGAGGGGCACAGGTCTCTTCCCTGAGGAAGATATAGGCCATACTTCACCATGGGGGCCTACTAGGCTCGGCCTAGTCCGGATTGGTGGAGGCTAGTAAGACTAGTGGCTGGTCTTACTGTCAGAAGTTTTCAAGCCGCCCTAAGGCCTCTGACTTGGCTTAACGACTGCCATCTATCAACGGCAGCCGGCACCAACTGCTTAACATGCCTTGCGAAGCACGGAACATCTCGGAAAAAGGCCACTAGCGTTAGTCATAGCCGGTAACCCATCCATGCACTGAACGCACCTTACCTTCGTGATCGTTTAAGATCACTCAGGCAGCCGGGTTACGAGCGATTCTGATTCGTGTGCATAAAAGTATAAAAATAATAATAACAAACCTCACATGCCCATAAATCCAGTACCAACAAACCTAAAAACAGCCCATAAATTGTGCCTCAAATCCTCCACGTCAACATATTTTGGAGACACTGCACCGCGTCACACCCCTCGCATCACAACGCGCCAGCTATTTACCAATCGCGTATGCCCTGAGACCCTTGACCCCTCTACCTAAATATGACCTCTCGGACCTAACCCTTCGGCTATTGTAGGGAGAATTAATCGGCTGGTATGGCCATTGTTGGCCGGACACTGCCCACCCGGTATTTTAAAGGCCCATTGTGTATGTATTAGAAGTTTATAAGTGTCCAGTTTCGTTCGGATGCGCGGGACCGGATTGCGAATTTTCGGGCCCGTGACCGGGGAAGGGTTGACAGATAGGCAGGTTTGGGGATTAAATAGACTGGATAAATGTCTAGAGGAAGTGGGGAAGAATTTTACCAAAGTTCAATGTGGCAGTAGCTTGGTGGAGTGACAATCTGAGGGGGATTGCGTGTAGCGTAAATATATAACATACAGGCACATGCAGTGCTCAAGACCTGGGGTTTTTTTTGTCTCCAGCTGGAGTTTGAACCCGGGACCTCTCGCATGGTAGGCAGATGCGTTAACCACTGCGCCACAGAGGTCATCAACAAAAACATGAAAAGAATACGTTTTAGGATAGCCTCACTAAGGTAGCCCAGGTACTGTATTTCTTCTTTTTTCTGACTTTCTGTCCCAATTATCCATTGCTTTTCAGATTTTGGTGATTTATAATTAATTTTACAAAGATCAATTTACAGCAAAAGGTACATCTACACTTATCGCGTCTACTGTACTCATTTCATCACCGGAGACAATGTAAAGGAGGGTTTACTGAGTTTATTCACGAGGAACGTCGCAACAAAAATGTGAAGATTTATGAGCTGTTACCATGCATCATTACCAAATAACGGTTGAAAGAAGTTTGTAGCTGGTAAAGATAAACTTATGCTAGCTGTTGAACAAAAAGCGATCCAAAATGGCAACTTCAAACAGGGAACAAAGGAAATAAACCCAAATCAAAAACCAATGCACTAACTCGGAACCATCCACGGTTCCCGCTCAACTGTTTTGCATACCCCTACCCTTGCTTAATCCGCGCCAGATATTATTGTTATTTTTGCATAGAACGGCAAAGAATTGCATCGGCTGTGTTCCCCTCTGCACATCTGCACCTTGAATATAGTTACCGTTATCACCTGTTACCTAGGTGGTTAGACACATTTTACTTTATCGTGAAAATAACCGTACTCATAGTTAGTATGTATGACTCGATTGTTTTAAATACAAATATTTGTATAATTGTATTAGTACAAACTTTTTAATACAATCTTGGAAAACCACGAGGAAGACATATTATCCGGCAGTGGGTGTCAAATGACTGATGATGATGAAGTGTGTCTCACGATTTGCTGATCAACTATTTGGCATTATCTGGTGCTGAAGTCAGTTTTTTTTTCGTCTTTTGAGCCGCTAGTTGCGGCTCGAAAGACTTTTTTTGCTAACGTAAAACAAATCATTTAATTATAATTAAATGATAGGTATCGGTTTACTTATCGTTTAGAAAAGTTGCATTTAGTGAAAGTTGCCGCAGGCCTACGGCGTAGCGTCTACGCGATGCGTAGTAGACTACGAAAAACTTCGTAGAAAATGGAGTAATAAAATTGTTTTATAGGGCCTCGACGTTTAAAAATTAACGCTTTGCATAATTTACTTATTCCTATCTTTGCTTAAAATTTCAGGTATGTTTATATACCTAATGGCAAAATGTTCAGAGTTTTAGTGAAGAACGCCCTTTTAGTTTAACAACCATTTTGCTGGATTTAATATTGCAACCACGTTCCATAACAGCGAAATCATCAGCAATAAATTACCTGCAATAAAATCTTACACTTCGGCGGACCAGATAAAGTTCAATTTTCCCTTTCGATAATTTTATTTCCTACGCCTTTATCGGGCCCTTTCCTTCTGATTTGCATAGGCCGTCGTTTTAATGACGTGAATCGGACACAAAAGTATTTTTTTTCAATAAACAACATTCGCATAATGCTAGCCAAGTCGAGAACTGGAACATCTGCCGCGGGTCCGACCCCCGAGCTTGTGTTATAAAGTTCACTGGCCGCATGTGCCAAAAATTTGCATATTATCGATTCGGAAACCTTTTGTTGATTCTACCTGGATCATTTTGGCATTTACATTAGGTTTGTGGATTCGTACGACAATGCCTAGTATTATTACCTACTAGTGTTAGGTAGATAGGTACCTATACATTTACCGTTCCCCTGCGATGCAAATTTCTTACTTATGTACATCCTGAACATCCACACCTAGGTATACTATAATATATTATCTTCCTGCAATTATCTCCTTCCAATGGTTGTCTGGAAGAATTCGCTCTAAGCAATAACACCGCCAATTGTATACGACTACTAAGAATATTGAAAACTTCAATAATTCTGTGTCCTGCATAGGTAGTACGATGACGCGAGTCACGCGTTTTGTGTAGCTAAAATATCAGAATTTGACAGTTATTGTACTGGAAAGTCGCGACTTTTGACGTTATGGCGCGCGACTCGCGTCGTCGTACTACCTAGACTGGCTGAGCAATAAAGTGTAGTTTCTACGACGTTGTAGTTTCTACGACGTTGTAGTTTCTACGAAAGTGACATGTTCACTCTGTGTACTAAACCTTCAATAAAAGATTAAGAAAAGATCTCACGAAAAGAAAAAAAAATAGGTAATTTTTTTATTAGGGCCAACAAACAGAAAAATCGAAGTAGGTACCATGAACAGACAGCTTAAAATTTAAAAAAACATTAAATAAGACCAATAGTGTCACGCACACAAACGCGAAGGTAGGTGTGGTAGGAACTTATTTTCTTTGACAAAAAGTTTGTTCCCAAAATTATATTCATTATCTTCAGCTCACTACCTGTCCACTGTTGGGTATTTTCCCCCAAATTCCATCTTAATATCTCTCTAAATTATTATTAGATAAAAGATTCATTTCCAAAAGAAGAAATTATTATTAGAAGTCACTAAATAAAATATTTGCAATCAAAAACCGTGAACATTGCAAAACTAGACCAAATACAATGGCGCCATTCAAACGCAACTATGTTTAGCAAATCTATGCAGAAATAAATGAAACGGCAAAAGCAAATGCCAACCAGAATTTCTAGTTTATATTCCAGAACCCGTTATACCACGCGCCTCTTTATAATTTGCAATGTTTGCGTTTTAGGGTTCCGTAAGGGAAGTCATCGTAAAATAGTTAAACACATACCTACAGTCTACAGTAGGTACTTTATCTTGACACGGATGCCCTCTACTCTATTACGCCAAGGGTGAATTGGCACCAAAAGTAGTCTTGATAATTATAGGTATTTTGATTTTCTAATAACATAACGTAGCATTTTTACATTTACATACAGGCACATACATTGTAAATTGATAACTGTTAATAAATAAATGTACCTAGAGACAATAAGAGGTTCAAGTTGTATTTTAATATTTTTTTGTGTTGGTTATTGAAAATAAAATAACAATGATGTGTGGGTTCATTTCGAATCTTGCTTAGGTGTTCGTCATTTGCCCACTCTCCCCAAATAAGTACCTATACTTCTACTGTTAATTGTACCAACCTAGGTACAGTAACTAAGTATCTATCTACAGTTAGGTACCTACACGAAATATAAACTAAGTACCTTAAATACTTCTATTTCGTTTCATTCAGTGAGGTCCACGAAATAAACTGTACACATCCTACATACCTACATATTTGTAAGAAACTTTACAACAAATCCCGAAGTAGCAAACTTTTTACAAGTTGATATAAAAAGTTGCTTTCTTCACGTGTTTCGGTGGGAACCCGCAAAAAGCAGCAGCTTCAGTCTTGACCTTTCCCCTTACAGTTTATTCAAACTCGCGGTAGAAACTGGTGTCCATCGAATGCCAACATTTTGGACTCGTGTCTTTTGTGAAGAGTTATATTGTCCGGAATGACCTGGGTTGTGTTAGGAAATAATTGAATAAGGCAATAATTGAGTAACAATTTTGTCACGCTTTCCGCCGCCTGCCCAGCCCTGTGATTTATTAATTAGGCCTTTTTGTACTATTTTACGTCAATTTTCTTACCGAATTCCCAAACCTTTGGTATCTTGTCCGGGTGAATGAACGTAACGGGAATGTGAATGACGGTCGTTTGGCGAAAAGGCTGAACAAATTGTTGGGTCTAGTGGCTCTACCTGCCTATCACCAAACTATATAGTCTCAGAGGGTTACGTGGAAATGAAATTAAAGATCAATTTACTGCAACGGATATACGACTTTTACGATATACGCCACAAAATTAATGAAAGCATACAAAATGTAGCGTACCTAATTTTTCGTAGGTATTTAGGTAGGTTATAATAGGTAAGTACCAATATATACCTAACTAAAAACTTCTACTTAGTTAGACCTAGGTATGCTATACTCGTAGTCGATATTTATGGTTGGTATACCTATATGGTAGGTACCTATAATACCTACTTAGGACGATTTTTTTAGATCTTTTAGTTAGTGAAAGTCCAAAGAATTCTAAATCACAGCCTCGTCAATGATACCTATGCTCAGTCAAAGTCATTTGGTCAAGCTACCTAGCTTGTATATGCCGAATGCTGGGCATACATCATCAACCCATTATGTCCCCACCGAGGGGCACGGGTCTCTTCACTGAAGAAGATTAAATAGGAGGTAGGTCTATGCGACACTCCACCACGGGGGCCAAGTGCTTAAAAACTTGCCTTGCGGAGCACGGAACCGCTCGGAAAAATGCCCTTGCGTTAGTCATAGAACGGTCACCCATCCATGCACTGAACGCGCCCTAAGTTGCTTAACCTTCGTGATCGTTTAAGATCACTCATCAGGCGGTCGGGGCTACGAGCGATACGAGCGATGCCGAGCATCATTGTTTATAATTACCTAGGTACCTACAATTTAAGGTAGATAATTAATCATTACACTTTCAGGTGGCTTTTCCACAGGTGTAAACCTTTTTGATTTTGTTTTTAATCGTTAATAACGGAGAAAAGGTACTGTTCTACCGAGTTGTTTGCCGGTTACTTCTAAGTAGGGTGGGTAATTAATTCATCTCATTGATTAAAAAAGTCCTAAACCCTAATTTATTTATATGTTTTACTTCGATTGTACATTAGGTACAATCGAAGTAAACTACATATCTAAATGCATACCTACTCATAGGAGTAGGTATGCGTTTAGATAGGTATAGGTACATATTATTTAGTTAAGCTCTTGTCTACCATCTACGTAAGTAAAATACTATAAAAAATAGTATCAAATTAGTAAAATACCTACCTACGGAAATCAATGGTGCTATTATTTTTTGTTCTCTAATCCTAGGTCATTCATTCATCTCATTAATCAACCCAGATAAAATCAAAAACAAGTCTTTAAATTAAAGAAGAAAAAGTAAAAAAAAAAACAACCTATTAAAAAAATCCTCCAGAGTAAACCCTCCGCTGGGCAGCAAGGGCGAAAATGGAATGCCCAATTTGGCGCCAAAATCTCGCGTCCGTTGACAGACCACGGGCCGCCTCACATGTGGGCCACGCCCCCTCACCCCAGCCAATCACACGTCTTTAAAACACCGCGCGCAACACGCATATTGATCTGCGGACACAACCGTTTACATTTCGACATATCACATGCTAAACAGCGACAAACAATAACACACGGGTTTAGGGTATTCTAATTTTAACATTACCTATATGCAAATAAGGTTGAAGATACGTTGTTTGAATGAGCGGTTGTTAGGTTAATTCTGGTCGTTAGCCAGGTGTAATTTATAGCGGTGGTGGAGTTACAAAGCAAAGTAAACTCTATTATCAGCCAATTTAAGAGCGATTTGCGTAAAATTAATAAAGATTTTTTTTATGCTGTGAGATTTTGGAAAAAAAATCACAAAACCGACTATTATTGTATCAAAAGAACATGCATGTAGTAAATTGTTAGTAAGTTCAGGGAGGTACGTATTAAACAGTATTTCATACGTGAGTCTTCATAGCTATTTGGATTCATTAGAATTCACACAATGGCAAGTAATTTAGGGCTGTGTTTATTTTGACTCTCGAAAATTTGAAGATTAATTTTATTGAATAATGTAAGTATTAGGTTATAGGTTACTTAATTACAGATTAGAGAAATGAGTTTGTGAAACACTAGAAAATATTTAAGCTTCGTGACATCTAGTGGCCAAGTTGTGCACTAAAAGTGTGAAAACGTGGCCCTGAAAGTATTAATAGTATGCCTACTTGTCGCTAGATGGCAGTAATTCTAGTATGTCCACTGAATATCAAAGATATTCTACAGAAAATAATAACAACTTTTACAAAACAATAATATAATTTCACAAAATAATATATCATTTTGTATCATTCACAACAAAAAACAATACATTCGACTGGTGAATGTGATAATAAAACCAGATAAAATGTATCTGAGCTATGTGAACTTAGTGATTAGAAAAAAATTAAGTACATACTACGTAAATTAGAATTATGATGTTAGTAGGTTATTGTCTAAGTGCTAAATGAAAATAAATAAATTGTAATATTTTACATCTTTACAGTGAAATAAGAGTTATTATCTATTAATGTTACCATTTACATTTTTTATGCATTTAAAATGGTATAACGTATCATTGAAAATACTTAAAAAAGAGTTTTTTGATCCTCAATTAGAGGCTTTTTACCTTGTAATTTAGTAGTATTTTTTAGTAAGTTTTCTTTTGCAATTGCTTGTAACTATTTTTTGTGCCGATACAATGTATAAGTGAAGCAATCATATTAAAATTTGTGCAATATTGTCAATTTTTTTCTTATCTTTAACCTATAGATATTCAAAACTGTGCTGGACAAAGTATTTTATTATATATATAGACAGACATGTGTGTGCGTAATAGGTAATACTATCTTTGTAGATGTTATAGTACCTATATTAAATTGTATATTCTGTCTCAGATGACCCTAAATGTTTGATAATACACAGTCAATAAAAAAATAAAAATAAGGGGTCAATACTTCTGGAATCAACTTTAAAATTTTTAATCATTGGTTTACTTTCATTCATGGAAAGTCACCTGAGATGAAATAAATAAGACACTATCATATCACAAGCATAGTAATATTATGCAGATATTATAGAGAGAGGAAAATGCCATAGCCTAGTAAGGCCCGACCTTGAAAATAACAATTGTTTATGTATTTCTCTGACTACACGGGCCTTACGAGGATAGAGTGCAAAAACATAGTCTATCCATGTTACACTTCAGCCTTCTTGGTGTCTTTAGCAGGTTCATTCAAAACCAGGGGAATATCACCACCTCCATTCTTGGGCACCCATCCTGAAGACTCTTCATCCATCTTTCTCTTTTCCTCTTGCATCCGCTCGTATTCACTAATCTCTATCTGGTACTTAGGTGAGGTGACTCCAAAGAAGTTGGCCAAACTTTCTCCTGCATAGTCTACTGCATTAAGAACTTTCGAGCCAGATTTCCAAGCATAATGAGAGAACCATGGTCCCCATGATAAGGTTTCCTGTGGACAATTGAAAAACAGTACCTATGTAATCTAGTCGTTAAGATGAAGACTATCAGGGTAAACCTTCAATGTAATTACGTCGAATTCGAAGTCCTTGAGTGGGTGACTTGTAACAAAGATTTGCGTTTTATCAAAGCTATAAACCTCAAAGGAATAACAAAGGAGGAAAACGGGGTAAAGATCATAAGAGAACTCACTGGGTCAACATTTTCTTCACGATTGGGGTGACTTTGGAGTTCTGTCGCCTTTTCCTGTTCAACTTCTTCAGAAACGCCATCACTAAAATGTAATATCTTTATGGTCCTGTTAACAGTCAGCGCGTAATCCCGTTGAGAACTATTTTCCCCAGTAGAATCCATTGGTATGGGATACTTTTCACAAAGTATTTTCCGATTTTTGCGATGACTTCATGCTATGAAGTCACTCTACTTGTGGTGGAAACAAAATAAACAATGTACACAGCAGTGTGACCAGATTTAAATTCGCCATTCTGCTAGGCACTTGGTCTTAATCTGCTAAATTCTGCTAAACTTTTTGTAAAAACTGCGAAAATTCTGATCTTTTGGAAAATACGGTAAAATACCTTAAGAAATTTATTAATTTATTAAAAAAAAATGGTTTCTACAGTAAGTTTCATCGATATATATTTTTATACGGAGCAGCCGAATTTAGCGAATGTCCAAAAAATACTAGATACCGGAAGTGAAAGTTTACTACTTGTTTTATTATAAAGTCAAAACATTTACTATATTTATGGAAGCACAATAGGTACCTTATTATATCCCTTCGCTTGGCAAACGCCCGCAGCGGGCAGGTGGCCATTGTTTACCTATTGTTATGCTAATTACCAACCACCATTAGAAGGCATATGATTACATATGCTATTAAGCTCAAGTTTTTAATTTAAACGCAAGCTATTAACAAATACAGACAAAAAGTCTGAGCAAAACCGACTTCCCGACTTTCCAGTACATTAACTGTCAAATTCTGACATTTTAGCGCCACAAAACGCGTGACTCGCGTCATCTTTCTACCTATGCTGAAGTCAATAAAGTAATAAGATAAGAAAAGCTTTTTTATTCGGTTGATTCGAGTTCCCTTAAAATTTAAACTATCGGGAAATCTCCGAAATGGTCAGCTGTGTTGCCTACGTTACCTTCTTAAACCATAGATTGATAAACATGGTCAACCGATTTGCTTACACGATCTAGTACAAAATACGTTCGCATGCACCTTGATTGCAATCAGGAAAATTAGCCAAAAATAGCTAGAAGTTACTAGGTATTGTTAAGTAGTTAACACAGTTTGTTTTGTAGCTAAACCCGTCGAAAATCGGCTAGATCTAGCCAAAATGTGGCCAAACTGGGTATATTCCTATACTTGTTTTCGCTTGCGACTTGTACTGTATGTAGTGTACAAACAAATACTCTGCATACATAGAACTCGTAAGTGAAAACAAGTATGGGTATTTCTCTCAAAATGAGAAAGAAACATTTTTCTAGAAATTAAAAATGGTCATTTTATACTTTTATTTTCATAAACATCCAAGATAATCAATTAATTTAGCATCATGCTAATATTATGCTATCTTTTGTTAAAGTCTGCTAAAATCTGCCAACTTTTTCGATTCTGCGACATAATATGCTAACCTGTAAATTGGAGGTCGTATTCTGCTAAAATCGCAGAATTCTGCTAAATCTGGTCACACTGGTACACAGACTATAGAGAACGGCCGGTTTTACGTTACGTGACAACCGTAACGGCATGACAACCAATGACAACGTTGAAGAAATATTCGTATGCATCGATTTTCACAGAATATAGCTTAGATTAGTTTTACCGGTAACTTCTACATGGTTCTGTGTTAATACCCCATCCTTATAAGCATCTATTTTCTCGTAATGGAAACAAACAGATTTAACAAAAAAAAAATTGAAGTTGGCGTTCCGCCATTCTTTGTTTACATTGATTTTTTACGTAAATGAGGTAAATATAATGTGGTAAATAAAACATTAATAAGACTTATTTTTACGATCATTGTATATCAAAATAATCGTGAATATATTTGCTTTACGGATGTGTTTAGTCACGGTTTGTATTAGGACGTACAAATTGAGTAATCCTACTTGAAACGATAACGCATCGCCTCACGGTTTTCGTTTGACGATTCAGTGTTGAATCACTATTATTTCTTTTATATTATCCATTATTTTGTGTGAAATATACGAGATTATTTTATTGTTATCATATTCATATACATTTACATTTGAAAAGAGTCTGAATTATGGAAGATCACCCCTAAAAAGCAACTTGTTCTCAGATACGTAATGAGGAGTACGTAGATACTTTCGATTTATTTTGATAGAAAGCAATATATTTATGCTATGATACTAGTATCATTTTAATCGTTAGATTATCTAGTTGGTTTCTAATAAGATAAATATCAACGAAAACTGTAAATCAGATGGTAAAGTTCAAAATAAAGTAGACTTAATTTTTTTTTATGGCAATTAGCAAATTGTAAGTTATTTTCTAGTTTTCAAACTATACGAAGTATTTTTTTCGTAATTTTATAAAATTGTGCACTTTTTTAACTTTCTGCAGGTATTTTTAGTTTTAGTGTAGCTATAGTAGTCTTTTAGCTGATGCGGCAATCATAGACAAGATAATTATTTGACAGTTGTCTATGATCGATAGACAGTGATAGTGTTGTACCTATACTGATGTCAAAGTGAGTGATTGAGCATTGATCAATGAGATATGGGATATGGTTCACTGTTCGTTGGTTTATCGTAAGTATTTGAAAAAATCCAAAATGATTATGAAGCAATTCAAATCAAGATACACTTTTTGTATACCTTTCGATTTTTTTCTTTAAAATCAGGATTCACTTTTGTCCAAATGTTTAATGGGAATATTTAACTAAGTGACTATCGCACAAACATGATAAACGATCACCATGCATTAATATATCAATTATAACGGCCTAATATGCATTAACATACGTTGTTATGTTTTAGGCTTTCAGTACATAAATTAAAATTAAAAGGGCTTTTGCAATATTTCAAAACTTAGGGCAAGGCTCGTTAGAAAATTTAGTAGAATATGCGGCTCACTCATTATAATCTAAAAATACTATATAATTTTTCTCTTTATAATTATTCTTGGATTTATTCGTAGCATCTCTGAGTGATTCTGTGTATATTATCTTTATTACTTTTTAAAGAACTATTAGTTTAAGAACATACGTCCGTGTTTCTTGAGAAAGAGATCCATTCGAAAGCAAAAACAACGTCCGTGATGTCACGCAGAAGTCGGTCGTTCCAAGAGTAAGTCCAACCAAATCTCAAAGAAAATGTCCAAAAGCGCGCTACCTAGTTGTCTCTTTATCACTCCAATACAAATTGCAAACGCTCTCGCTATCGAAAGTGAGTGAAAAATCTCAGTATAGGCACTCAGAGTGCTTATACTGAGTTTTTTCCTTCACTTTCGATAGCGAGAGCGTTTGCAATTTGTATAGGAGTGACAAAGCGCTACACCTAGTTGTCTCTTTGTCACTCCTATGCAAATCGCAAACGCTCTCGCTATCGAAAGTGAATGAAAAAACTCAGTATACGCAACAATTCCCACTCACACAGGACGGCGACAGTGAGTGAAGTATACACGTGTTTTTAATATTTACCCTTTTATGCGTAGATGGAGTAGAACTTCCTTCACGCTTATTAGGGCTCAATAATTGATACAAAACTCTTTTTTTGAGTTATTAGTAAAGAGAATGCAATTATATCCTTCATCTTAAACGACAATGCAAACTCATTTTGTCGTTCATAACATAAACATGACGGTTTGTTGTGGAAGAAAAAAAAAGCCAGATTTGAAAAAGCGAGTCGTCATGGGTGATAAAAGTGGCAACAGAAAATTGTTTGTTATTAAAATAATTACACCTTAAAGTTAGAAACCCCACTATGCTAAGTTTGAGTTTCAATACCTTTTGCTTTTAAAAAAATGACACAATTCGCAACTAGAGTACAGCCATAATTATATTAAAGTTTATTTTTTCAAACTGAAACATACTGAAACATTCGAATCAATGAGTTTTAAAATCAATTCAAAACATTGAACAACACTAACTTTCCAAAGACAAATAAGACTTGGATTCCGTTTTCAGCCATCATGGCGTAAAGTTCAATTTTTTGTAACAAATGTTTTCCGAACATCCGTTAGGGCTAAAGTTTCGTACAGGCCCTGTAAAAATAAATATATAATAATAATAAATATAAACAAATAAGACTTTGATGAGTAAAAAATAATATGTCAGCTTTACAAACTATTGAAATTTTCGTCGTCCGAGTATTTTTTATCAAAATAACTATCTTATACAAGTTATTTGGTATAAAAATGATTGTAAGAACAATGAATGGTTCCTTGAAATGTGATTATGATCAGGTTTGATATTCAAATGCAAGTAATTACGGAGTAATCGTGATTGAATTGGTTTGTTTACATGATTGTGAGATTCTATAGCAAGCTGACTTAGACCTGCTTGTTCAGCTTACGGTCTGCCTAAAAATATTAAACCGAAGGAAGTTTTATTTTTATGTAATCCTATTTATGTCTGACAATGTCGTGTCGGTTATCGTCCAATGTGAAACCGACCGGCCAATGTCATAGGCAAGTCCGTTCGTAGTGTGGTGACATTAAACGATCACAATATCGATATCAGCCGTGTACTCATTTGTGATTCTTTATTACGACGTAATGAAACCGAACCATTTTTGAAGACACTGAACTGTTGATGAAAAGTGAATCACGTACGTCAAGAACGTGCAAAAAAGTCGTGGTCAAAGACCGGTCAGGCTTGATGCAGACCGGTGATGGTGTGTGTTTTGTGGTATTGGAAGGGCATTATTCATTATGAGCTGTTACCTACCACCAGGGGCAGGACCATCGATTCAGAACTCTACTGCGAACTGAGAGAAAGCGGCCGGAATTAATCAACAGAAGGGGTGTGATTTTTCATCATGATAAAGCGTTAACATGATTTCATCAATGGTATCTTGTATCTGAGATACTACCATGAACTTCGGGCATATTCCAAAAAATTCTTAAGCTATTATAGAATGAAAATTCAAAATTTGACAGATTAATAAGAATTGAAAAATATTATATATAAATATTGAAAACAAAAATACTAAATGGCGAAATGCAGCAAATGAAGCACAATCGCATAAGGCTTAGCGTGCACTACGATTTGTTTTTGCGACATGGTTTTAAAATTACGATATAAAAAATCGCAGACTGCGGTGAGCGCACTGCGATAAAAAGCCGGAGATATTTGCTCAGTTGCACCATGAAAATTAAACAAGTTGCTTGTGTTTATTCGAGCTTGTGTTTATACTTCGAGGATAAAAAAAAGAATAAAATCTGCTAATACTGGACACAGCCTTTTACAGCAGATAGAATTATCAATGTCTACTTTTATCTGAAATACCATGAACTTCGGGCGCATCCCAAAAAAAATCTTTGACTATAATTATTATGGAATGAAAATTCAAACATTTGACAAATTAATAAGAATTGTTGGACCTCATATTGAATACAAAAATGAAGCAAATGAAGCTCAAATGAACACAACATTTTTACATACAGGCACATACATCGCTTCTGGCCCCACACTAGGATACCCCGTGTCGTGGAAACCAGAAACAGCGTCGCCACAAACATTTAAACATCCAAGACCTGGGTTTCTTTTGTCCCCAGCCGGGATACGAACCCAGGACTTCTCGCATGGTAGGCTGATGCGCTAACCGCTGCGTCACAGAGTTCGTCCTAAAGCGAGGTCGCAATTTTATTATCGCAGTGCGTGCAAATTCATACACTGCATTTTGTTTTCGCGCCAATTGCGTCGCGAGCGGTCGCAGCAAAATGTGACAAATTATCACAATTTTAAAATCGCTGCGATTTTTAAGTCGCAAGTACGGGTTGATCACACGTACCGAGTAACCGAGCGAGATAGTAAAATGTTGCTCGGACGAGACAGTGATGCATGCGAGTAGCAGAGCTGTTCACACGTGTTTTGAAATTAGGACAGACAGTTCAGTTCTATTGCGACTACAAGGCGGGCGAGATCAACAATCGTGGCCGACCGAGTGGCGTAACAGTAACAGTGAGACAGTCAGTACACGCTCCGACGTGCCGAGTGACCGAACGGGACAGTGCGGGGAAGCGGGAGGGGCGTCACTCGGCCTAGTAAGTAGAAGCAGGAGCCGAGTCACTGTCTCGCCGCTTTCCCCCGAGCGATCGGCCCAGCACTCGGCGAAGTGTTTATACGCACCCAGTACTCGGCCGAGCACACTGTCTCGCCAAGTTACTCGGTCGGTACGTGTGATCAGAGTGCTTAGTGCGAGTTTTTTTATTCACTTTCGATAACGAGAGCGTTTGCGATTTGCATAGGAGTGACAAAGAGACAACTAGATGGCGCGCTTTGTCACTCCTATACAAATTTCAAACGCTCTCGCTATCGAAAGTGAATGAAAAAACTCGCACTAAGCACTCATACGTTGCACTTCTGCGATAAAAATATCGTGCGACAACAAATCGTAGTGCGTGCTAGGCCTCCCCCTTCTTAATCCTTGTCTGTGAGTAACACACTACACAGAATAATACTCAGTCTGTCCTGCCTGTCTGTCTGTCTGTCACTTCTGTCAGTCAAACGTCAGTGTCTTCATATTTTACAGTTTCGTTTCGTCGTCCGCTTTGTATTTGTTCGGCCGCTGGGAGTTTACGATCCTGACACATATGACTAGTGATGGGAGAAAATCAACGTTATCATTCCTTACGTTATTCTTAACTAGCTTTTGCTACTGACTCACGATTAAGTAGTTTTGTTTTTTAGACGACCTTCACTCAGTCATCTCTTGTGCCATTTTCGCAGGCATTTTAGAAGGGTCATCATCTTTTTTGTGTCGAATGGCGGTGAAGTGTTGTGGCGAGCTGTGCGACCTTTTATTTGAGCCCAGATCAGCTCAATCGCTTTGTATGGCAGTGGTACGGAGAGATTCTGAGAACGCGATGATCTTTTGCTAAAGCCTGTTCATCAACTTCGTATCGTTAAAGGGACCGTTATTATTTTCGTTATTTTTGGTACGTCTCTACAAAAAAATACGTTTGACATAACCTTGTGACAGCGTAGGAAAGATTTTACGCACGAACATTAAATATTGATTTCTTCTTATTTAACATTTAAATCACTGTGCAAAATATAACATTAATTGTAAGTTTACACAATGATATAGTTTCAATTATTTGCTAGTAGGATAAATAGGACTTAAAAATATTTTAATCGAAAATTTGACGCCACTTCAAGGTTACGTCGTCCGTTCTATATTAGACTTGCGCAAAGTGTGTCCTTAGAGGGAGTTGTTATATCTCATATCTTTCATCACCGGGACACATTATATCCCAATCATATCTTACTCACCGTTGTATCCTAGCTCATACGACGTACAACAGAGTGTGAGTGGAGATAAGAGCCGTGCGACACAAGTGATGAGTCTAGTCTACCTATTTCCTACTTTATCCAGCTCACAATTTCTTTCATAATCACAACAGATTGTACCTACTATATTTTCAAATTTTCTTCATACATTACAGACTTAGGACTGACAACCTGAACAGAGTTAATATAAATGTATCACTTTAGTAGCAAATATACGAACAAATTAGACTGTGAAACATGTTGAGGTGGGCATATTTAAAAGTTGAAAATATACAATGATTAAAAATATTTAAAATCACGTCAAATCAGATCGCTTGATGACCTTCAATCGCAAACTAACTCAAAACAAGTATTTACGTAAACAATGCATTCGCATTTGTGCCTAATTTTAATTGCTTTTTTAACTTTACCGTCTGTGACCTACATAAAGACTAGTTTTGACTTTCCCGTGCTATGCACCAAAGTAAGATATCGAAAAGATCACCAAAACGATATATTTAGTATGAATCTGGTGACCTCCGTTTCACAAATCGGTAATTAAAGCGTGACAAACATATATGATTATCTTCTTAACCGTTCATCTCATTAATACGAGTATTGCGCCCGAATGCACGATGTTAGCCGAACAAGCCAGGCGTACCAATAGCGATCAAAAAGGTCACCAAGTCAATACATTCTTAAGAATCTGGTGATCTTTCTCTCGTCGCTCGTTTGTTACTACGACGAGAAATGCGGCCGAATGTATCCGATGACAGCCGATCTCGATCTCGCTCTCGCGCACTGTGTATGAGCTGGATAAAGTAGCAGGAGCTTAGTAGGAGAGGGAGCCAGATATAATTGAAATCTCCGAGATATAACAGGGACACACTTGACGACTGGGGAGATATGTGTCCTATCATATCTGGCTCCTGAGTTACCCAAGGCTATTCTATATTGGTTCTATCTAAAGGCGGCCATTCACGATCACTCAACTCCACAACATTCCACGCCAACACTCCAAAATATGACAAAAACCTTCCGTGTGTGCGAAATCTCACGTGGATTGAGCGGAGTGTCAAGAAATTTTGGATATCCAATCATTCAAAAATCCACCGTTCCATCATTCCAAACTCCAAATTCAACACTCCAGTCTGTGGCCAATCGCGTATTGGCGTACACGCGGAGTTCTATCACTCCGTTTATTCCACTCCACACCCGGTCGTCTATGGCCAATCTCAATCCATTTTACGCTCATTTTGCGGTTAACCCCTTACTGCATGGATTTTTAAAATAATGAAAAAAAAATATATGTTATAGATTGGACCTTAAAGAGTTTAGGAAAAATAAGAAAAAATCAATGTCTTTATTAATTTAAGATCAGGAAGCCCTAAAAAGTGTAATTCATATATGGTACAACATGCACTCTAAGGTAAAAAAATGTGCATCCCAAATATGAGACAGTATGCGTGTAAAATATCGAATAATACAGACAATACGTAAGATAAAAGTTTATTTATTGATATTAGGTAGGTACATTAATTAACATTTACGTTTTGAGGCCATTCAAGAAAATTTAAAAAAAAAGAAACAATCAGTGGATTATGCCGTCGTCATCCGAAATATTTTCGTCCTCACTCCCTTCTGGTATATCTTCGCAAATAACTAACTAACTCATTTTATGTTTACCTGAAAATACAGAAAAGAAGTTCGAAGGAGCACCACCACATTCACAGAAAAAGAAGGAAGAAAGGATACTATAACACAAAGATAAAAATAAACAGAAATATACAAATATCAGATAACAGTTGATAGTATTTTATGTGTTTTGTAATAGAACCAGGAAAATTGCAGAAATATATTATGTACATTTAAAAAAAAATGCAACCCTCAATGCATATAGTTTCATACATGAACTGAGCATTTTATTCATCTTTTTGCATGCGGTACCATATATGAACAAGGTTAGCGAGCCCAAAATGCATGCTGTCCCAAATTTGCATCCACATAAAAACGAGTTTCAATAATAAAGTATGAATGAGATCTAAATTATTTTTTAGGATTTAGCTTCTCAATGAATTGCTTGTTTTATATAGAAAAATCCATGAAGATATATTCACAGAAATCAGAGTAAACTAATATCAAACTCAGACAAACTTACCGGATCCGAAGTCTGAATTCAAACTGACTTTTAATTTTTTTTTCTGTCGGTGTTGCTAGCGTTTCTCTGACATAGAAAGTCAAAGTGTACATCTAGTTTATGGTTTTGAATGTTGCCCGATGATAAATACAAACAAAATTCAAATTTTATTCCAAAAACTTTGTGATGCACTTATGGGACGCTATGCGGGAAAAAGAGTCTGTATATTTTCTGTAGTCTGTGTTCACAGCTGATCCCGTAGACAGAGAATAGAATAGACAGGGCCCGCGCGTATACCTTTGAGATGGAGATAGAAGTAGGTATTTTTTGAGAGTTGCCAGCATAACACATAATTCCTGAAGTATGTTTTGCATATTAACAACTCGCAAACAGAAAATCGGAAAATAAATAACTCAACAGATGCAAACATTTTTATTAAATTATAAACCAACAAGATTCTGCATACATAACACATTATTGCAAATATCTGTTAAATACCATTTTTATCAATGTTCTTTAAAGAAATTAAGTTTTGTATAAGTTTCACCTTTCTCCATCGTTGACTATTTTTTTGGAGCATGATGTATGTCGTATTTAGATATTTTTTTACATACATTTAATCAAAAGTGGATAGCGGCTGTCAAGAAAGGATTATTCGGCGAAGTGATCTGATATATCTGTAAACAAATTTAGACAGACACATTTTTTCAAGTACTTTTGAAAAAGACTAAGGTGATAATTTTTCTGGCCAATGACTTTGGATCTGCGGTACATTTCAACTAATTTGCAAATAGTTATTACGTCTTTAGTGGTATAATGAAGGCCCCCTTATCTTTTTTCAACTACAGGCTTTTGTACGCCATCGAACTTAGAAAAGCAGACAAGCAAGTGTGAAATTTAATTTGTGATTCCATGTTCCATACAACATTCTGTCGGCCAAGTAGGACCAGCTCTTTAGCTTTAGACATGATCCAATTTCTTTATCAATTTGTTTTTGCGAGGAGAGACATCCACCTGTAAACAAATTGTACTTATGTTTAGCACAACTTAGTCCACCTGTTAATTATTTCACCATATTATGTGTAGGTACATTTATTACTGTGCATCTGTGACAGTCATGTTATTCTAAATGAAACTTTCTACGCTTATAAGTAAGATATTATAACAGTAGACCGTTTTATTTGTAATTAAATGTCTGTCATAGACGCACAGCAATGTCGACGTCCGTCGCCAGATACAACGTGGAGGACATCAACATCACCAAATATGGTAGACCTACTGAACGGCGTTGTTGACTCTAGGTATATTCTGATTTTTCAGGCTGTCCATCCTAGGAATATCAGTAGCACTTTTACTAGTACTCGCAACCGCAAGCATTTGAAAATACTTTGATGTAGCCTCATGAAGAGTCTGGGAACACAAAAACTGCGTTTAAAAAAAAAACATTTAAAGTATATTATAGTTTAGTACCTTAATTGACTATGCAATTACTAGATTGAATAAATAATAGACCCAAGACTAAGACGTAATTTTAAATGACGCCCTTAGTAATAATGCATTGAGCGGTCAACTCGCGAATAGATTTGTGAGGTAAACAATGTACGAATATATTAAATATTGTACATACCCATAACTTATGGGTATGTACAATATTTCAGGGAGTTATGGGCCATAACTAATTTTATTTTAGGGAATCCTCGCAGGCCAGTTCCGTAAAGGAAGCTTCCGTCAGAAAAGTCAAACTTTTTGTTTTTCAAAGACAATGGGGCTCGAAATGACGGGAATAAACACGGGTATACTTTGTAGGTTACCAGTCTAAGTGACCCGTGGCTTCCATATAGCCTGATCAGATCGGTATGTACCTGTAAAATAATTTTGTACAATGTAATCATTATTTGGTACGTTTGGGACCTCGTCAAAACGTGGGCCAAGTTTTAGTGGTTGTTTCCTCTGCTTACCCACCAGGGGATATCAGGCGTGAGTTTTATTTCATATTTAGCCGTCTTTGCCAACGGGATTTTTTATATCATTAGTATGGTAACCCTAAAATTAGTATAAACCGTCTAAATTAAAATGGTCGCAGTTAGATTGCGAATCTATCGTACGAGCACCTACATAATTTAGACGGGTAACACCAAAACAATCAAATTCTCGATTTTGTTTTCAGGACTAATTTAGGGGTAATGGTGGGCAGTAGATGCATTTTATGTGCGTTTGATTCCTTTGCATAGTCTTCCACATCATAAAAACAGCTCTAAGAGAAGAATTAAGGGCACTTACGAATATAACCTCTAAGTTGGCTCCTTTTCACTCATTGCGGCTTCCACAGCCTAAAATGCTGTAAATCTCCATAGTATCACTTTCGTTTAACTGCACCGAAACATAAAAACTACAATCCTATGGAAAAGAACACGAATATCTGCCGAAAATCAATGTGAAACTAGATAAATCCCAGATTTGACGTAAGTTTGTCTGCCACACATCGAGCTGTGGCAAGCAAACAAACAAAAACGCATACGCGAGTAAGGGACAGAAGATCATTACTGTTTCTCGCTTACACTTTACAAGACTCGTATTAGGTAATCTCTTTCTTATTTTTTTTGTCTATGGTTATGTCTCGTCTATCTATTCTCTGTCTACGGCTGATCCACGTATAAAAGTAGGTCGTCAAACGTCAAATAAAAATGTCTTCCGAAAGAGAAGAGAATTTCTGAAAATTCAGAAGCCAGTTTTTGGTCCACTGGCGTTTAGATTGTTTCTTCTCTTTTATGATGATACAGGCTACAGCTGCCGCAAGTAACAATTGATCTTCGTCAGGATCCATTCACTAAGCACATGTTGTAGGGGGCAATCTAGGCGTAGAATGGAATGGAAGACATTTTGGAAAAATGGAGTGGAGCGACGCGAATGGAACGTTCGTGTAGTTGACCAATTTTTGGCCGCTATCCACACCGCGCCGAGTGATGGAAATGGAGTGATCGTGAATGGCGGCCTTAAGAGGAAACACAACGGCAGTTTTTCCAACGTAGTCCCCTGTTTCCTCCCTGGATCTCAGAAGAAGGAGTACCATAGAAGGAGCGTTAAAAAATGAAAACGTGCCACATAGTCTGTTTCGTCAATTTAAATAGCTGCAAGCTACGTGTTAGAAAGAGAAAAATATAGTCGTGTCTTGTTGCTTTTTTCAAGCGTACAATCCTTAAACTCAGTTGGTTACCTTTGGTTACCATTATTAGAACGGCTCAGGAAATGACGGCATGCAATGTGCCGCCCAATGACATTGATTTGGCAGAGGGTGTTCTGTGTTTGGCAGTGTGTTTGACAAGAGGTTTGGGAGTGCGCCGTTTTCAAGAAGCTTGTGTATTTTATTATTTACTAAAGCACCATTTGAAGTGAATTTTAGTGGATTCTCATGGTATATAGTATAAGTAACCATCGGCATGGCGTGTGTTGTGTTAGAATGTATATCTCATTCTTCCCGAGAAGATAATGAAACAACATTCATCTGCTTCCACCGGTAAGTCTCAATTTTGTGTACCTAAAAGGGTATTTTCTCTAAGATTTCAACTATGGGCTACTAGAATTGCAAATTAGCTATTATAGAATGGTGTTTTCATCATGATTATTGTGATATTTTCGATATAAATCATAATACAAGTTTGTTGTTTGTGTTTTTTTATTTATATCTTTATTTTTACAGGGCCTGTACGAAACTTAAGCCCTAACGGATGTTCGGAAAACATTTGTTACAAAAAATTGAACTTTACGTTACGCCATGATGGCTGAAAACGGAATCCCGTTTGTTGTTTGTTGTAGGGGAATAGGGATGGGACTTTCCCACTTTCTCAGTGAAAAAAAGTATCGATAGTTCGTAGAGCATATTTAGTTATTTCTTGCGTTCGTATAGTTGTTTTAATTGTTAATTATCTATTGCAGGTTACCCGAAGACAGCACAAAATATCAAATGTCGATGACGCAGTATCACGTACAAAGTAGTCTTGGAAAAATTTACACCGCATTTGCAGCAAGCGACTGTTTCATAAACAATAGCAAGTGGCGTTGGTTGGAAACAAGTGCCGTACCTACTTTACGCTTTTCCTTAGCCCGCAGATCATTGGTAAGGTTATAATTATACATTATAATGATACTAAAAACAAAACAAAGTCTGTATACTGCACAATTATGTCGACTGAGTTGCACGTTTTGCTGTACGTATGTACATCAGGAATTTCACATGAGACCCGACTGTCTCGTTGGTCTAGTGGTTACTCCACTTGGATAATAAAATAGGTTGTCAGTTCCAACCTGCAAGGCGCCGTATATCACTTGTAGAATTTTTCCCTGATTATTGCCTGACTGGGTGTTTTTTTCTATCCTGGACAACGTTTAGCAGTTAAAGGTCATAACTAGTTTAATACTATCATAGTCTGATTCTGGTGCAAGCGATTTTTATAATTTTTTATGTGGAAGTTATCAACGTGAAGTACTTAAACAATTTTCAGGTTGCGACCTCCGCGGAAATGGACAACGTTCGTGAGCTGCAACCAAGCTGATTTCATTTTAATTTCATAAAATATTATCTTTTACATTATGGTTGACACATTTTTGTGAAAAAAAGAAACGTTAATAGGTACTTGTAAAACAGAAGTCAGGGATAAAAAACACATAGGTACATTATAGTAATACGTGTTGGTTTCTTCTCTATTGAGCTGCAACCTGCCACTTTTTATGTGAAAAGCTTGAAACTACGTACTTTATTTGATACTAAATAATCTTGTACCAATAAAATCGTTTGGTTTTTAATTTTTATTTTATTCCATCGAACCTGGACTGATGATGTTATTACAACGGGTGCCTTGAGTAACTATGCTAGGTGGTAGGTATTTATTGGAAACAAATACGTAATCTATTAACACGACACAGGGTATCCTAGTGTGGGGCCAGAAGCAATGTATGTGCCTGTGTGTAAATGTTATGTTATGTTATTAAATAGTTTTTCCTATTTTGTTCTTGTTTTATTCATTATACTTTCTTACAGTGCCACCATCTCATCTGTTCAGTTGATAGCGGCGCTAGTGGAGAATTTAGTAGTAATATTTGAGAAATTTACTTAGAAAAATGAGAATATTTTAACCCATCTTTCAATTTTAATGAACATATATCTATAAATCTTACTAAGTGAATAAATAAAACAAAAAAATGGGGAACTGGATTTACAATTAATTAATTAGTTACAATTTTACCCACCTGAACAGATAACTTGGTGGCGCTGTATATGGTGATTATTGATGATTTGCAAACATATTAAAAAAAAAGGTTCTATATTCGCCGTACATATACTTTTTGCCATGTTACCACATAACTCGGTAAAATCTTTCTTCGATTCGCTATAGCCCTATTAGTCCTATTTATATTATTGAAAACCTGATGTAGAATTACTTACTGTTACTTATGAATATTTATTGTAACTTATATGGTATGTACCACACTTAGCACATAATAACATAACCGTAAGGGGTTCCAGCTGGTTCACTAGCACCACCAAGGGAAAAATGATATTTTTTTAGAGATAAATACATTGATAATTAGATAGATAGATAATGGTGATAATAGTGATTATCATGGGCCCATGACTGTAATTTAAAGTAATTGGAATTGGAATAATGGAATTTAGTCGTAGGTTTTTTGGTACACAGCCATGGGTCCGAAAAATCACTATTAAACATGGTGATGGGATTGAAAATATACTTTTTGCAAATTGTGAAAAAGAGGTATGATTTTTTTATCATTTAATATTAATACTTAATTACCAACATTAACTTTAAAAAATACACAGATTATGTAGATCGGAATAAATAATATCGACATCTTTATGGTGTTTGTCCCAGCCCTATCGATTTTGGCTTTGTTCAATAATCTGTGGCAACCGTGTACGATTGTAACATTTTTAGTGCATGAGTACACTACAGCTGTCTCTTTCTGGCGCAGAGATTTATCGTAAGAGTAACATGGACAGCTATACAACTGTTACTTTTTATTTTATTCCTCGTTCTATGGTACTCCTTCTTCCGAGCCCTGGATAATGCCAGTAGAGCAATTCTTTTTTTCCATAAAATCTACGGCTACTATACGCATGTCTCTATGTTTTTATTTTTTTCATAAATTTATTATTAAAAGAGATTCCAAATTGAAACATTCAAAAACCTAAAAAATTGGCCCGATTTTCCGCTGTATTCAAAAAATCAGAAAAGCAATTTTACTAGATTATATAAAAAATGGAAAACATAGGTGAGGTGATATGCAACGCGACACGACCTCCTTGGGCGTACCGTCTATTATTGATGTGCTGTCAACAGACAACTCTTGTCAACTTCTATTAGGTACTTTATCTTTGTGTTTCGTGTTTGTTATTGTATCTCGAATTCTTTTAGCTAAATAAAGCCAATATTCTGTTGGTATCTCGTCTATTATGTTACAATTTATTTAGCTAAAAATATGCCGGACGATAAGCCAGACAAATCTAACTTGTCAAGATATCTACGGCCAGACAAATTTGATGTCGAACCAGATGCGCCCGATGCAGATGCCAAATGGCTACACTGGAAGTCAACTTTCGAAAGTTTCCTAGCCGAAGAAGCTACGAGCGACGTATCGGATTCCCTCAAGTGTAAGCTCCTGATCAATCACTTATCTGCATCGATGTTCAAACATATCAAGTCTTGCACAAAGTATGATGAATGTATTACAACACTAGAAGGGATCTACGTCAAGACAAGGAACACTATATTAGCTCGCCATATCCTTTTCAATCGAAAACAAAGAGCCGACGAACCTATCTCCGATTATGTCAGAGCTCTTCGACTGTCCGCGAAAGAATGCAAGTTTGAGGATGTTACTGCTAAAGATCATGAAGATCAAGCAATTCGTAGTGCCCTTATATCCGGTTTACACTCACGAAGAATACGGGAACGTCTCCTAGAAAAGGTTAGCCTCACACTCGACGATGCGATTAATCAAGCTATTTCTTTGGAGGCTGCTGAGAAAGATGCACATATTATCGGCAGTAGCGCACCACAACTAAACTCTATATCTGAATGCATCCGTTCTGTGGAACCAGACAATTTGGCGGTTGCTTCGTCATCCCGTGTGCCATGCGCTGCTCCACCTACGCCATCTACTTCCCGTGTGCCATACTCTGCTCCAGCTACACCTCCTCCTTCGTCGCAACCGACTAAACGCTGTTTTTTCTGCGGTGGAAATATTCATCCAAGAATAAGGTGCCCGGCTAGCAAAGCGACGTGCAAAAAGTGCTCAAAAAAAGGTCATTTTGCCAGCGTCTGTCGGTCTGGCCACATAAACTCTGTGTGGGTCGAAGACACAAGCTCTAACGACGAACAATTTTTCAGCGGGGCTATTTCCGCCGCATCTCCTTCAAGTCTCAGAAGTGCAACAATCCCTGTCACGATAAACGGGTACAAAGCAGACGCTCTCATAGATACTGGGAGTTCGGTCACTTTTATCAATAGTAAAGTCGCCCGGATCATGAAGTTGCACAAGAAACCTTGCAAGCAAACTGTTAACCTCGCCTCTCTTAACCAAGTTTCGTACGTGGAGGGCGTGTGCTTCGCAACTATTGTCATGAATCAACATACGTATAAACAAAGACCTCTCTTAGTCGTCGACAATCTGTGTGCTGATATCATCGTTGGCCACGATTTACTCAAGGAACACTCGAGCATTCACTTCAATCTAGGAGGTCCTGCTGAACCCCTACAAATTTGTAATGTTCTTCAAGCATCAGTCCCGCCAGTTTCCGTGTTTACTAATCTTTCACCGAATATCCAACCGATTGCCGTAAGAAGCAGACGGTACAGCAAAGAAGACGTGGACTTTATAAAGGCAGAAGTATCCAAGTTGCTCGAAGATGGGGTAATTGAAACCAGTATTTCTCCATGGCGAGCCCAGGTCCTTGTAGCGGGAGGGGGATCACATCGCAAGCGACTTGTAATCGATTACTCCTTGACAATCAATAAGTTTACTAACCTAGATGCTTTTCCGTTGCCTAATATCGAAACCGTCGTTAACAATGTATCTAAATATAAAATCTTCAGTCAAATCGATTTAAAAAGCGCATACCACCAGGTTCCCATTCTTGAAAGTGAAAAGATATACACCGCATTCGAAGCATGTGGCAAGCTCTACCAATTCACACGTATCCCTTTTGGAGTAACCAATGGCGTAGCAGCTTTCCAGAGAACTCTAGATTTCATAATATCTGAAGAAAAATTAAACGGAACGTATGCGTACTTAGATGACGTAACTATCTGTGGCAAAGATGAAAAGGATCACGAACGCAATCTTAAACGTTTTATGGATGCTGCTAAGAAATTTAACTTGACTCTTAACGAACACAAAAGCGTTTTCAATCAAACAAAGATCAATCTGCTGGGCTATACTGTGGAAAATCATACAATCAAACCTGATCCCGAAAGACTAAAGCCTTTGCTAGATCTTCCAGCGCCAACTAAACCAAGTGAACTAAAACGAGTCCTAGGGATGTTCGCGCACTATGCAAAATGGATTGGGCATTTCTCAGAAAAGATAAAGCCCCTCACTACTGTCACTAGTTTTCCACTATCATGTGATGCCCTTAAATGTTTTGAAGGACTTAAACGTGACATTGGGGCGGCGAGTCTTGTTGCAATAAATGACGACGAAATCTTCACAGTAGAAACTGACGCTTCAGAATTCGCATTAGCAGCTACATTAACACAACACGGACGACCTGTGGCGTTCTTCTCACGAACTCTGTCTAACTCTGAATGTAAGCAATCATCTATCGAAAAAGAAGCCTGCGCTATCGTGGAAAGTTTGAAGAAATGGAGGCACTACTTGGTTGGCAAACATTTTTTCTTGATAACGGATCAGCAGTCAGTAGCATTTATGTTTAATCAGAACCATAACAGCAAGATCAAAAATGAGAAAATCCAACGTTGGCGACTAGAGCTGTCCTGCTATAAATCCGACATTATTTATAGACCAGGTTCCGAAAACGCTGCTGCAGATGCTCTTTCTCGTGTGTGCGCCCACATGAATTTAAACAAGTTGAAAGAACTGCACAATGCGCTCTGTCACCCGGGGGTGACAAGGATGTACCACTGGGTAAGATCCAAGAATCTGCCCTACTCTGCGAATGATGTCAAACAAATGACTGCTTCTTGCTCTATTTGCGCAGAGATCAAACCAAGATTCCTCAAAACTAAAGGTCATTTAATCAAAGCTACGGCTCCTTTTGAACGTATAAATATAGACTTCAAAGGACCACTACCTTCCAACACTTCTAACAAGTATATACTTACGATTATCAATGAGTTTAGCAGATTCCCATTTGCTTATCCATGTAAAGACATGACATCTGCTACCGTCATCAACTGTTTAAAGGATCTTTTCTCCATGTTTGGCCAACCGCTGTATGTACATAGTGACAGAGGATCATCATTCATGTCTGAGGAATTCAAGTCATTTCTCAGCAAGTCTAATATAGCCTCATCTAGAACAACACCATACAACCCACAAGGTAATGGTCAAGTGGAACGCCTAAACGGGACTCTCTGGCGAACTGTACAACTAAGTCTTCGATCAAAGGGACTCTCAGTGGAAAACTGGGAAAAGGTGCTCAAGGATGCATTACACTGCGTACGCTCTCTGTTATGCACAGCTATAAACGCCTCTCCTCATGAAAAACTATTCACGCATCCCAGAAGATCCCCGAACGGAGACTCCCTGCCATCTTGGCTCACGCCAGGTCCAATATTAGTGAAGAAGAACGTCCGATCATCCAAAACGGACCCTCTCGTTGAAGAAGCTGAACTACTCGAGACGAATCCCCTTTATTCTCTAATACGTCGGGATAATGGAGAAACATCCACAGTATCGAATCGTCAATTAGCACCGTTCCCTAGCGACTTAAACAATAGTGGAGACGACCACTTCGAAACGGCATCTGAAAGCGACAATAGCATTCCGTCTTCACCATCACCGTCACATGTGGAGTCACCTTCCTCAGTACGCCACTCGCCATCACCTCAGCGTTTGGAGGAGCTACGTAACTCGACGCCTTCTCCAATACGACACTCACCACCATCTCCGATAGTTCCCACCGAAGCACCTCCTCGAAGATCAACCAGGACTCGAAGACTGCCTTCCTACTTGGCTGACTTTGTGGTCAATGATGAAGGAAATGGAAACTCTAGCGGGGGAGAATGAGGTGATATGCAACGCGACACGACCTCCTTGGGCGTACCGGCTATTATTGATGTGCTGTCAACAGACAACTCTTGTCAACTTCTATTAGGTACTTTATCTTTGTGTTTCTTGT
This sequence comes from Yponomeuta plumbellus, assembly GCA_947310845.1. Taxonomy (NCBI): domain Eukaryota; kingdom Metazoa; phylum Arthropoda; class Insecta; order Lepidoptera; family Yponomeutidae; genus Yponomeuta; species Yponomeuta plumbellus. The sequence continues at coordinate 15,204,943 of OX371207.1, read as the reverse complement.
TTGTTATTGTATCTCGAATTCTTTTAGCTAAATAAAGCCAATATTCTGTTGGTATCTCGTCTATTATGTTACAATAGGAACACAGCCAAAGCCTTTCTTTAATTATTTATGAAAAAAGTAGTTAAATTGGTTAAGTTTAGGAGAAGAAATCAGGGGACTACGAATCGTTGATTTTGTGTATTTTTAATTGGTATTTTCGGTCCAAGCTGCATTTGTCTCTATCGCGCTCTGCGGGGGGAGACTTGAGGTTGGGGAGGCGCGGACTACGTATACATACACTAGTGACGTGACACGTAGTCGATAATTTTATCGATACTTTAGTGTTGTTCATTGATATCGATATTTCTAGTTAGAGTATTTTACGTGAAGTGCATTTAGCAGATTATTGTGTTGTTCGATTGTTGGAAAATAATAAGTAGGTTATAAACCTTTTATATTATTTATTGAGATGCTCAAAGCACACTAATATCAATACTGCCGCGCTAACAGTAAGAGCAATAAGTCAATATTTATCAAAAATTAGTTAAGTACATATCCTGAATCGCCGCGTCATGTTCTAAAAACTGGTCTAATCCCCGGTTTTCTAGATTCACTGGAACCTAAAAATACCATGAAGCATAACAGCTATAAGTCAATGAAATTATTTTGTTCTCTAAACGTAAAAGCAGGAAATATACTTACTTCACGTTAATTATTGTACATCCGAAATCTATGTTCTATTTTGCTAATAATAAAAACAGTCTGTAAGTCAACATTATTGTTGTGTAAATGAGCTTAATCAAAAAATTTTAACTTAGAATGTCAGCACTAATCACACTTACTGCTTTTATCTCAAATCAACTGAAAATTTCAACTGTCTAACTATCACGGTTCATGAGATACAGCTTGGTGACAGACGGACGGACAGACGGACGGACCAACTGCGGAGTCTCAGTAATAGGGTCCGTTTTACCCTTTCGGTACAGAACTTTAAAAAGGAAACTCAGGAAGTACCTAGTAATATGGATGGATAATTGTTGCGCCCAAAACAAAAATTTCGCTGTTTTCAGTTTTTTGGTGTACATTATTAAAAGCCAGCATTTACATGCGATAAAAATTAAAATACTTTGAGCCTAGTCACTCTTTTAAATCAGTCGACAGCTTCCTACACCAGGTTGAACAAGCTGTGCAAAGAAAAGAAAAACGTATAATTTTTCAGATTTTGTCGATTCAGTACTGCAAGCAAACTCTAAAAGGGTTATTCTCAGAAAATCGTTCAAATTGCATAATTTCTTTGGCACATTTTTTTTCATATTAACTCAATAAAAAGTAACAAATATTGTAGGTTTTATGGCTTCTGAAGATTGAATTGTAGCATATTTGTAGGTTTCGTTAAATTAAACGGTATTCGCTTTAATTACGTACTTTCAGAGGCTTCTAGAAAAAAACTTTAGGTAATTTACTACATTTCAAGGTTTGTAAGTATAGATGTCTCACTATATTATCTTTTAAATTGTGATTACTGCTTATTAGATAACATCTTAGTTTTTTGTACTCTAAAGTGACACGTAATTTCATACAAAATATAGATATCGAATGTATGGAATACTTAGTATTAAAGCAGTAAGTGGGGTAGGTACTTACTGCGGTTATTCTAAGCAATCAGTACAAATAGATTTAACTCGTACTATAAATATTATGAGTTTTCGTCAATTAAATAATATATTATAATAACTAAATAGTAATTTAGTTATTATAATTAAGCATGTATCATGAAAGAACTCCATTTAAGCTACACATTGAAAAAATCACACCTACAAAGACTTATAAGCTAAAGTAGAAGTAAATAAAAATGTAATACAAAACTTTGTCCTCCATTTTCTCAACTTTGAAATTTCCGACTTACTGCTCTTACCCTTAGCATGGCAGAATAATGTTGAAAGTATATCTAAAGTTAGGTATAAAAAAACTATTCAGTGGTCAAACCGTTTCTCTCTCTCTGATCTATAAAAAACTTGTACCTATCTAATGGTCCGGAGCGTGCTAAATTTCGTGGTAGGTAGGTATACGACCGTCGCGGGAATGGGAAAATGGGGATTGGTTGAAACGGATATTGAATGAAATGGGAATCGGATCAATAATGAACTTGGATCTATAAAAAACGAGCGGATTATTTTTCGATCTGGTAACAGACAATCGATATAAAAAGTGTCTAATATCGGATCGATTTTCTGCCATCAAAATACATCGTCTCTTTTAATTTTTTCGTAAAGTAAGCCTGAGCTCCACTAAACAAAATGTCCAGTAAGTAATAGCCAGAGTCAAACAAAGAGCAGGTAGGTAAAACAATAAGGGCTGATTTTTCAATAGTTAGGATAACTTCTATCTGAGGAATAAAAATGGCGGTTTGACAGCTTTTGTTTAGAAAATATGTCAAACCGCTATTTTTATTCCTCAGATAAAAGTTATTTGACTATTGAAAAATCAGCCCTAAGACGAAACAACACTCCGCACAAGCCGCCGAACGAAATCAACTTGCAGACTACGTCCGGCCCTCAGAAGAAGGAGTACCATAGAAGGAGCGTTAAAAAATGAAAACATGCCACATAGTCTGTTTCGTCAATCTAAATAGCCGCAAGCTACGTGTTAGAAAGAGAAAAATATAGTCGTGTCTTTGTTGCTTTTTTCGAGCGTACAACCCTTAAACGTCAGTTGGTTACCTTTGGTTACCATTACGCGACCAAATTAGAACGGCTCAGAAAATGACGGCATGCAATGTGCCGCCCAATGACATTGATTTGGCAGAGGGTGTTCTGTGTTTGGCAGTGTGTTTGACAAGAGGTTTGGTAGTGCGCCGTTTTCAAGAAGATTGTGTATTTTATATTTACTAAAGCACCATTCCTAATGATAATGAAACAACATTCATCAGCTTCCACCGGTAAGTCTCAATTTTGTGTACCTAAAAGGGTATTTTCTCTAAGATTTCAACTATGGGCTACTAGAATTGCAAATTAGCTATTAGAGAATGGTGTTTTCATCATGATTATTGTGATATTTTCGATATAAATCATAATACAAGTTTGTTGTTTGTTGTAGGGGAATAGGGATGGGACTTTCCCACTTTCTCAGTGAAAAAATGTATCGATAGTTCGTAGAGCATATTTAGTTATTTCTTGCGTTCGTATAGTTGTTTTAATTGTTAATTATCTATTGCAGGTTACCCAAAGACAGCACAAAATAACAAATGTCGATGACGCAGTATCACGTACAAAGTAGTCTTGGAAAAATTTACACCGCATTTGCAGCAAGCGACTGTTTCATAAACAATAGCAAGTGGCGTAGGTTGGAAACAAGTGCCGTACCTACTTTACGCTTTTCCTTAGCCCGCAGATCATTGGTAAGGTTATAATTATACATTATAATGATACTTAAAACAATATAAAGTCTACATACTGCACAATTATGTCGACTGAGGTGCACGTGCTGTATGTATGTACATCAGGAATTTCACATGAGACCCGACTGTCTCGTTGGTCTAGTGGTTACTCCACTTGGATAATAAAACAGGTTGTCAGTTCCAACCTGCAAGGCGCCGTATATCACTTGTAGAATTTTTCCCTGATTATTGCTTGACTGGGTGTTTTTTTCTATCCTGGACAACGTTTAGCAGTTAAAGGTCATAACTAGTTTAATACTATCATAGTCTGATTCTGGTGCAAGTGATTTTTATAATTTTTTATGTGGAAGTTATCAACGTGAAGTACTTAAATAAAAACAATTTTCAGGTTGCGCCCTCCGCGGAAATGGACAACGTTCGTGAGCTGCAACCAAGCTGATTTCATTTGAATTTCATGAAATATTATATTATCTTTTACATTATGGCTGACACATTTTTGTGAAAAAAAAAACGTTAATAGGTACTTGTAAAACAGAAGTCAGGGATAAAAATCATATACATTATAGTAATACGTGTTGGTTTCTTCTCTATTGAGCTGCAGCCTGCCACTTTTTATGTGAAAAGCTTGAAACTACGTACTTTATTTGATGCCAAATAATCTTGTACCAATAAATCGTTTGGCTTTTAATTTTTATTTTATTCCATCGAACCTGGACTGATGTTATTACAACGGGTGCCTTGAGTAACTATGCTAGGTGGTAGGTATTTATTGGAAACAAATACGTAATCTATTAACACGACACAGGGCATCCTAGTGTGGGGCCAGAAGCAATCTATGTGCCTGTGTGTAAATGTTATGTTATGTTATTAAATAGTTTTCCTATTTTGGTCTTTTTTTATTCATTATACATTCTTACAGTGCCACCATCTCATCTGTTCAGTTGATAGCGGCGATAGTGGAGAATTTAGTAGTAACATTTGAGAAATTTAAGTAGAAAAATGAGAATATTTTAACCCATCTTTCAATTTTAATCAACCTATATCTATAAATCTTAGTAAATGAATAAATAAAACAAAAAATGGGGAACAGGATTTACAATTAATTACTTAGTTACAATTTTACCCACCTGAATAGATAACTTGGTGGCGCTGTATATGGTGATTATTGATGATTTGCAAACATATTAAAAAAAAAGGTTCTATATTCGCCGTACATATACATTTTGCCATGTTACCACATAACTCGGTAAAATCTTTCTTCGATTCGCTATAGCCCTATTAGTCCTATTTATATTATTGAAAACCTGATGTAGAATTACTTACTGTTACTTATGAATATTTATCGTAACTTATATGGTATGTACCACACTTAGCACATAATAACATAACCGTAAGGGGTTCCAGCTGGTTCACTAGCACCACCAAGGTAAAATGATATTTTTTTAGAGATAAATACTTTGATAATTAGATAGATAGATAATGGTGATAATAGTGATTATCTTGGGCCCATGACTGTAATTTAAATTAATTGGAATTGGAATAATGGAATTTAGTCGTTGGTTTTTTGGTACACAGCCATGGGTCCGAAAAATCACTATTAAACATGGTGATGGGATTGAAAAGATACTTTTTGCAAATTGTGTAAAAGAGCTATGATTTTTTTATCATTTAATATTAATACTTAATTACCAACATTAATTTTAAAAAATACACAGATTATGTAGATCGGAATAAATAATATCGACATCTTTATGGTGTTTGTCCCAGCCCTATCGATTTTGGCTTTGTTCAGTAATCTGTGGCAACCGTGTACGATTGTAACATTTTTAGGGCATGAGTTCGCTACAGCTGTCTCTTTCTGGCGCAGAGATTTATCGTAAGAGTAACATGGACAGCTATACAACTGTTACTTTTTATTTTATTCCTCCTTCTATGGTACTCCTTCTTCTGAGGTCCGGCCCGCTCGCGAGCGTGGCGGGCGCAGGGCGCGGGCGGCGGCGTGTGCGGCGCAGCGTTGCCAACTTAGTGGAATTTCCACTAGATCTGGTGGTTTCGACCTTCGTCAAGTGGGCAAAAGATGTGTCTGGTGGTTAGTGGAATTGCTGGTGGTTTTGAGTCCAATATTTAAAGTTACACTGTTTCATATTATTTGGGTGGTTTTGAGACAAAAATACGCAAATGAAAGAAAACGGTCTCTCCACTCAGGAACAAAACTTAATGCGGCATCGGTGCATGCAGTTTGTTATTAAACTGAGGAATGAATTAAAAAATAGAATGCCTGGAAATCTAACTATTATGAGACAAATTAAAAGAAAACATGTAGGAGAAGAGGCACTATGGCATAACAAGGAGTAATTTAGTGGAGTTACTTTTGTTCTTCAAAAAAGGTCTTGATTTTGAGGCCGAAGTCAATGACCAATGGCACCACATCCACCTTTTAGGTTGGAATGAAAAAAAAAAAGTCTCCCATGAAGGGTTCCTCAAATGTTTTTTTATTTTTATATTTGAGTTGTTTGAATGTAAGCTAAATTAGATCGAAGTTTCGGTGTTTTTTTTTATTTTTATCATTGTTGTTGTTACACTTTATTGCACAAGGAAAAAATACATCATCATTCGCTTATTTTAAAAGTTACAGGGGGGGAGGGGGCACATTTTACCACTTTGGAAGTGTCTCTTACGCTAACTATGCAGTTTATAAAAAAAATATAGAAAATGTACCCCACCCACACGTATCGGTGGAATGAAAAAAACAAATTGAGTTTCAGTTGTAAGTATGGGGAATCCCCAAAATTAATTAATTTTTTCTACTTTTGTGTGAAAATCTTCTTTTTTTGTATGTACTTTTGACAACTGACAGCTGTTAACGATAGATTAAGAGCGTTCGAGAAACCGGGGGTTAGTTTATTTGACTTTGTAAAGTGTATAAGTATAATGTTGTACCTCGAATAAGTACTTTTTGAAATATTTTTCTGATCTAGTGGAATTTCTTGTGTATTTGTTACCGCAAAAAAAAAATTAGTGGTTTTCCTGGTGGTTTAGAGAGTTGAGTTTAGTGGTTTTGGAAAAATAAAGTTGGCAACACTGGTGCGGCGGCGGCCGGCCGTGCCACGCACCGCACACATTGACAGTCCGATTCACATTGATAGCTCGCTTCTTTGGGCATCGCGCGACAGCAATAGATTTTACAAATACCTATTTTTCAATAGGTAATGGATGAAAATATCAGAAGTGCTTGATATTTTTTTTGGTGATCGGAATAACCTTCCTTAGCGCGAGAAAAAAGTTTCAATTTTTTTGGCTTCGTAGTTAATTTTTAAATAATCTTAATATTTTTCCATTCGTAGTTCTGGGCTCAGTACGGCATATCAGACATATTCCTTGATCCGCTACGTATGAAAAAAAGAAATCTGGTGACAATGACAGCTTTTCAAGGTGGATTTTTTTTTATACGTAGCGGACTAAGGAATATGTCTGATATGCCGTACTAAGCCCAGAACTACGAATGGAAAAATATTAAGTAGGTACCTATATTTAAAAATTAACTACGGGGCCAAAAAAATTGTTCACTAACATGACCGTCAGGATCGTATACTCCCATCCCAGCGGCCGGACGTATTTATTTCTCGAGATTTAAAAAAAACGAACTGAGAAAAGACTAAAAGTGAAAACGTTTATTTTGTTGTAGAGAAACTTTTAACATCAACCGTGCATAAAATCAGAGTTAAGACGTTGCATTCACAATGTCTGCGGAACTGAAACCTGAAAGCAGTTTGGAGAGCTTTTGCCGGGCTTGTCTTATACATCATGAAGAGCATAGTGAACTTATACAATACACTGAGAAGACGAGAAGACAATTTGTTTACGCCACTGGTTTACAGGTAAGAATACGCAGGGTAGTCTGTTCTGGACAATAGATTGAAATATTACAACGAACGCAGATTTCGATACCGGAGGTACTGTAGAATATGTGGTCGCTACTCGCTAAATTAAATCCTCAAATTAATTTATGACGAATACAGCGGGTTGCCTATTTTTTTCAATACAAGGTTTAACGGCCCTGGATACTTTATAATTTATTTTGTTTTATTTCACACCACCTCTGTAATTTTCTTAAAAGACAGGCTCGCAATGAGGAACTGGCCTGTGTGTTATAAATACAGGTTAGTAGATAACCTAGCTATAGCACCAGATACCAACTAATATCATTTGGGTTCTTCTATTCACACCGAATGGTTGAACTCTATGTTATTTCTATTTTTGTAACCAGTACTTTGAAATAAAGAATTTTATTTAATATTATTTATTTACTTTGGAGGCTGCTATTTTCTAAATTCAATAATACTAAACATGCCTTGCCTTGTTTGAGTATAAAATTATCTCCGCTTATGAAATCTTACCAATGTTTTGAAAAATAAAAAAACGCAAAAATTGGATAAACCAAAATAGAATTGCAGGCAAAATACATGAAATTATAATTTGTTCTGATTTTCCAAGATAGCCAAAAGTCGCCAATAGAAAATTGCTGTAACCGCCCAATTGGTAGTCGCCGATTGCAATGTTTGAACACCAATTCACTTACTGGGTCAGTCCAAATGGTGATAAATCGTGTAATCTGGCAATACTGATAGGGACTCTTCAATTTATTATTATAAGTATATAAAGGGTTTGTAACTCCCATTGGATCTTTTTAGTGTATCTTTTAGGATATCCCCATCCGGAACTAGACTACCCAAGTCTAGTTTAAAGAAACCTTCACCTCAAAACTGACTGTGTAAACTTCTAATCTCAATTGTGAAAATTGGGATAGTCCAGAGTAGTTTTTAAAATAATTTGAAGAACATGAGTGCTTTTAAATAAGAGTAAAATAAAAATAGCCTTTATTTCACTGACTATACATACAATAGTTACAATTTTTAATCAATTTATATTTATTGTTATTACTACTAAATTATAAGTTAAAGATTTTTGTCAACATCGGCCGCCACTGCGTCATCATCAGGCTGTCCCTCGACATAGGCCTCCTCCGGCAACAAATCAACATTACTTGTACATACTGTTTAATTATAGTTTTATTAAGCTTTGAATGTCAAATATTGGATTTTTTCAAGAAATAAAAAAATCGACATAATTAATTAATTCCATTGGCCCAAGAACTCTTTGTGGGGCTTGGGATGATAGATAAAGACCCAATCCACCCATTTAATTCCCAGTTACATAATATTATATTGTGATTTTTCGCCCACTTTTCAGGTGAAACGTAACGACACATTCACATTCCAACTATGTAAGGAGTGCTATGTCAACATCAAAATGACTTGCAAGTTCAAAAAGCAATGCAGAACCTCCGACAAACGATACAAGAATTATTTAGCATTGAAGGAGGCAGGGGAGACTGCTGACTTCCGGTCCTTTTTGAAGAAAACTGATGATACTTTTCGGTAAGAAAAACACTAAAATGACAATTTTATTGTAGTCTCATTAAAATTACAAAAAATGATAATTTTTTTCGAAAAATTAAAATTCAAATAAACAGAATATATTCAAAGAAAGAAAGAATATTAAATTATGTATTTGCACCTAAAACTAAATCTGTAAATTAAAAACTCAAATTGATTAGGATAACCTTGTGCATTGATCGTACATTTTTATTGTTATTTATTAAAGGACCTTAAAAAGGGAGAAAGTTCTCAATTCGTCTAAATTTTTTAATTGGCTAGCAGTTTTATTTTTTTATTCTGTTCAGAGAATAATCAGCTTGTACTTACAATGAAACCCAATAATAATGTTACCGATACAACTGTCTAACTGTACTTGTAACTTGTTGGCAACATTAAATACGCATGATGCGTGCGTGTGCGTGCGCGTCACTGTGTGGGTGACACTGGCATCCCTACGCCGCAGCGCAGCGGTCGGCCATTGACCAGTCAAATTCAGCGCACCCTAGCGACACGCACGCCCAAGCTCACATTGTCTCTTTTTTTAATCCAACGTCTTCTGCCTTAGTATTTTCCTCATACCCTTTATCTTCTCGATTCAATCGCAACCGGCACATCGCTAACACAAAGATTCTCGCCCTTTGTAAAATGAATTTAAAATAAATTCTTCCTTTATCTTTTCAGTTTTCCGTTTATGAATGGCTACAGCACACCAATGCAGCAGAAAAATAAAGATGATGACAATGGTATGTAAAACCAGCTACAGTAGGGTATCAACTAAAATAATAATAATATAATTAAGGTACGATATAATCATAATATTGTCTTATACATGATATGGTAAATTTAAAATAAACTATGACATTAAAAAAAAACCAACTGTAAATAACAAGTTTTCAATGCATGCTAGCCTGTATGCCAGAGGGATAGACAGAGACCAAGGTTTCCCTTCATCAGCATTCATAAAAGCAGCCTAAAATGGCTACAAGCTCATAATATATGCTGCAGTTTGAGTCAGTACACAGCATGCATTGGAAAGTCTATAAAAAAATTCAGAATCTGCTACGACAAGCATCCAGAACTTCATGACGGACATACTGAAGGCTGAGGAGATCCCGGACACGGAAGTGAACATCATCCGGGAAACCATTGAGGAGGAGGCAGATATTCTGGATGACTCACTGGACTCCCAATGGCTGCAGGATGACGTGTCAATTGACACAGACTTCCAACTAGATTTTAGGTGAGTACCTTTAAATACTTTCGAGATTTAAAATTGTGGGAAAAAATATTATAGAATTATGTATGAGCTCTAATGCTTGAGACAATAAATATGATTATGATGCATAGTATGCAATTGAGTGCTTCTACCTCTGTATTGGCTGGAACTCTCTACTCACCAGAATAAGTGACCAAGAATTATGCTTGAGCCATTACAAATGTGCGAACTGAGTCATAAACATTTGTATCAGACCTCTCTCTCACACATATAGGAGGCATATCAGGCATATCGGGACTCTCGCTCGCACTTTTATGACTCAGTGCGCACGTTTGTAATGGCTCAAGTATAATTCTTGGTCACCTATTACTTAAATATCCACATTACTGGAAAAAGTATGCAAAGGAAAATTCTGGAATTGTAATGTTCCATACTATGACGGAGTAAAAGAGTGTAATTTTTTTTTCATATAATTTTAATGTTCCTTCTCGTTCTTTTATTATTATTTTTTTATTATCTCCTTTTTTATGTACATTAAAGTGTCAGGTCATCAGGTCTTCTAATCTAATCTAATCGAATCTAATCTATCTATTTTTAATATTACTTAATTGACGACGACGTTAGAACCAGCACTCTGGTACTTAGATCACTATCTAAGTGACATTTTTACCAATATCGAGGTTGTTACACAATGGCACTGAAAAGTCATAAATAAATCTTTCACGCCATAATCAAAGTACTCCTCAGTGCCAACTCCATTGAGGGATCACAATATCTCACTGTAGAATTAGTGCGGTCTGCAAAGTGAAGGCACGCCAGACTGACTTAACTGACGCGATCACTGTTGTGCCCTAGATTACTCTGGTTCTAACGTCGTCAATGGTAATTTTAATAACTTGTGAATAGTTTAACTCGTTAGCTCAACTCTGCAAATGATATGTTGCCTTGACACAAGGGACTTTAGAACGACAGTTTTTTTTTTTAAATTTATTTACTTAGGACAACCAGTAGCTAGTACACTAATACATCGTAATTATAAAACATGAAGGGTTTTAAGGTAAGTGCCTAGCCAATCCGCTACTTGACTCTTTTTTCAAGTAAGCCTTAAATGCTAAATATCTCTTCCATTAGACCAAAAAATATTTTAGTATATTTTTTGAGGACCTAAAAGCAACAAAAACATTATTTTAAAACGTTGCTTTGCTAAACAGATAAAAACCATTTTTGTCTATGGTTTGAAGTCATAAATATTTGTAAACAAAGTTTGACATTCAACATAGGTAGAGTTCGTGCCACGAAAGAAGTAGGGAGTTAATGAATTTTGGCTTTTATTGTTATGGCCTTAAGGATTTTACCGTGAGACTTGTTTGGTGAAACGATCTTTACCTAGTCCTAAAATCTTAGTGATCTGTGAGCATAGTGAAATAACAACAACGCAACCATGATTTCATCGAGTTTACATGCAAAATATATCAATTATCATTATTCGAAAATACAAAAACACGTCAATAAAGACCGCCGGAAAGTCGCGGATTCCTGTAGGTACCTACCCAGTGAAATAAACGTACGAAAAACTTGGCTCAAACTTGCCAAGAGAGACCCCGATTCTTTATCGACTGAAACTTGGGTGTATTTATGTGAAGATCACTTCAATGTAAGTCCTGTAATATCAATGTACACAAACTGTTTTTAGCTGTAATAATGCTTGGTTTGATTTGGTTTGGTTTTGGCAAATCGGTACTATCTGCTTACACGAATCCAGCGACCATGATTGCGCTTATCAATAAAATGATAATACACTAACTGCACAAGAAGAGTTTTTGAATTTTGCAGCCATCCTGCATATTTACTTAGCAAAGTCAATATATTTCGGTTTCTTACGTTAGATACTACAGGAAATATCCATTTATCGCGTCAAATTTGATACGAGTCAAGTAGCGTATAGGTCAGTTAAGTAAAGCTGGCACGTTCAACACATTTACACGTTGCGCTTGTGTAGTGTCTGTGAATAGCGCGCGGCGTGACGTGTACTGCATGCGCATCATGAAAAGTCTGCCCGTCTCTCTTGCGCGCGGTCTAGCTTATGAGTGTGAAGGGGACAGTTATAGTTTTACTTTAAACAGTAGTAACTTTTTATATATACAGCGTGATCTTTTTGGTATTCAACCGTATGTGCGTTTCAATGAGGGATTTTTCTGACAGCTAAGAAAAGTAGTTCCAAATGAGCCGCTTTCAGAAGAACTAAAAAAAAAAACGAATGGCTGTCAAAGGAATGCAATTTTGGACCTCAGTCCAATAGCCATGTGTGATACATCATCGAATAGGTCTCAGCGAGCTGAATAAAAGTTACTAGAGTCTGACAAGCGAGTCCTGGGACGCGATTTATTTCGAATTCTTCATATGGCCACACTCTGACTGTCAAACTTAGGTATTTCAGAACAAGAACTTTTGTTTCTATTCAACATAATTTTACCTATGTTTTAGTATATACATACGAGTAATAATGTTTTAAAACAAACATGAATTATTTCTTGTTGTAAGGTCTGTCGGATGACGAAAATTTTAAACGTCAGATCGAAGACTTAGTCAAAGAACTCAAAGATGTTGGAGAAAAAAGATATGAATCAGATTTTGATTATGGTTCAGCATTAATAAATGTTTATAAGTTAATGTGGTGCATCTTTATTATCCCTGTTTTTGGTGGAGTGGAAATGTTGGTTTTGATGTAGTTAATGTTTTCGTTTTGCTTATATTTATTTATGTTTGGACAAAATTCATTGGAGACTCCAAACTAATTAAACAAATAATAAACATAAGCAAAAGTATCAAGATGGTTTATGGCATATAGATGCAGGGTTATCAACTAAAAGATTTTTAAATTTCCCGCCAAAGGCTTGTGCCAGGACTCACTTGTCGCACTCTATGACGTCAACAGCCAAATGTTTGTCCTTTCGGAGTTATATTGTATTGAAAAAAAACTAACATTTTCAATTTCAAAAAAATAACATGTATACATCACACATGGCTATTGGGCTGAGGTCCAAAACTGCATTCCTTTGACAGCCATTCGTTTTTTTTTCTTCTTAAAACCGCTCATTAGTCAGTAGATGGCATTTTTAAGAGAGGGTTTTTGTTTTTCTAATGGGAATTGCCAGTTTATTCTGTGGTCTTTCCTCTTTTCTTTTGGTTCTTGCATTTGATTGTGATTGGACTTCGAACAACTGCTACTGGTGCTAAAATCATGGAAAAAACGTTGAAGAAAAAGAAGAAGAATAGGAGAACAGAACATTCGCGTAACCACAATAGAAACCGAATGATGTTGCTCAGTTGATCACACATTCCTTCCAGTTGATGAAATTACAGAACAGTAATAAAGTTTTTATCTGTGGTGGCAAGCAATTAGAAAAAAAGGTAGGGTTATTCATCCAGTAACTGGCCACTGAGCGTCCGTTACCCTTTGTTACATAATTAAATTATAATTAAATTGTTGAGGATTTCTGGGATAATTATTTTCTGTTTTGGTAAAGATTTTCTTAGGTGAAATTATTTTTGTTCATGTGAAAATTTATTGAAATTTAAAACTATTTTGTGACCATTGATTCCACCTTGTTTTTAATACTTTTCGCTCGAATTTGCTAAAAATATGTTATAACAAGTAACCCATATATTTGTATTTATTTATCTACAACGCACCTATCTTACTAAAACCTAACTCTAGTCTACACTTAAACTAGAGTCGCATTTTGAATCAAAATCATATATTTTTAAACATCCTGTATAGTGAAATTGCATAAGTGTGAGTACTGTGAACGTGCCAGCTTTAGATAACAGACCTATATTAAGGTTCCCACAGCATGCACCTTTGCTAGTGTTTACGGTTAATGAAAATAAGGTTTAATTTCCCTTCCGAGTACCCGCTACCAAATTTGGTAGCCGCCGAGACGAAGGGTTAACTAAACTATGATCTTTTTTTTCTTCAGTTTCAGTCCATTCGCTACGCCGCGCTCAACGCGCGCCAACGATCGTTGTAACTCCACGAAGAAAGATAACACTCAACACGTTTACGCACCAATCAGGTGAGCTAGTGTCTTTAATGGGATACCGCCGTTTAGCCAAAGTATTTTTCGCCAAATTTTACGTCCCAATAAACTTATGGCATCAGTTTCATTTCCCAAATGAAACTTTAGCAAGTTTTAATTTCGCATTTTATTCATTTGGTCAAATTATCATTTCGCATAATTTTACTGCGTCAAGTTTTATTAAGACAAACGTTTATTATGCTAACGTTTTATTTTGGCAAGTGTTATTTTCAAATAATGGAACGGGGGGTCGGCGATGTAAAGAATACGTGACAACAGAAATATAGGTGCGACGACGGAGCGTTAGGTTCTCTATGTAAGATCGAAAACATACTCGACTTTGATGCGTTCTTACCTTGCCTCTGGTTGCCTCTTTGGTAAAATGAATTTTGACCAAGTATTTATTTGGTAAACAATAACTTGCCATAATAACTTTTGCTAACTGTTTATTTGCTTTAAGTTGTTTTGAGAAATGTTTTTTTGCCAAGTGATAATTTGCGGAAAATAGTTTGGGAAGTAATACTTTGGGAAACGATTTTTGGCAATACATTAGTAAACCGTCTTTAATATGTATACAAGATCCAAGACATAAAAGCCCTTTATGGTGTCAAATTGAATAAAAAATTGACTGGGAAAACATGAAAGTTGTCTAAATAATGTTTCAAAACATCAATCTTCTAAATATATAAAAGAAGAAACTGACTGACTGACTTAGAATCAACGCAGAGCCCAAACTACTGAACCTAGGGGGTTGAAATTTGGCATGGGAGTTCCTTAGGGAGCCTAGGGGAGCACTAAGAAAGGATTTTTTGAAACTCACCCTCTAAAGGGGTAAACGGCGGTGTTAAAGTTTGTATGGAGGTGTAAAAAAATGTTGTCAGATTTTCTTGAAACTTGAAATAAATACTCTTCAACACAATTGATTGAACACGTGTTTCACGGTTTTTCTAAATTTAACCCTTAACGGGAGTGAACGGGGTTGCAACATTTTGAACTAAAGTCCACGCGGACGGAGTCGCGGGCGAAAGCTAGTAAGTAATAAATAATGTTTCGAGAAGTAAGATGTCAATCAGTTGATGGACCAGTTGGTCAAACAGCTACGAGTAGGTCGGCGTCCGAATCCCACGCACCCCGACACCATAGCTGAAGTCGACCCTGACTTATGTATGTATCAATGTATGTGCCTGTATGTAAATGTTAATGTTATTTCGCTCCCCCCTTTGAATAGGCTATTTGAACGATATCTGAAAAACATCTCATATATTTTGTTGTGGTGATTTTAAATACTTTCGTGTATTTCTTCTAAAAGAAAGCAAACGAAATTTTACTTTAAAAATAAGCCGCCAAAACGCTATCTTGGGCAATATGGCGTCGCACAGGAATTATGACGTGACCAAAGTAAACAAAGTCAATGAACGACATGAATGACAGACACGTATTTACTGACCTGTGACGTCATCTTTGCTTCGGCCTATCCAGGCTGTTTTCTATAAAATGGCTGCATATACATAATTAAAAACGCGATGGTGGGGTTACCACTATTGATATGCCTTTACACACAGACAGACCATTGCTTTAAGAAGAAGTAGGATATTTTTTATTCGAATTCGGCGGTCAGCTTTAATTACAAAGTAAAACTTCCATTGTATCGCAAAACGTGAAAATGTTTTCTTCAGTAGGAATCGATTGTTAAACAGTAACAGTCTTATGTATAAAAAAGTGAATTAATGCCTCTCTAAGAGTCTCTTTAAGTAAAACTTTATTGAAGTTTAGTGTGGGTTTTAAGTTCTGTTGATTAAAAAAAATCTAGCTTTTACACTGTTGGTTTTAATGACATATTACGCGGTGCATTCATTCTTATTAGTCTGTGGTTGTGTCAGAAACGATTTGTTGTTTTAAGTTCCGGAAACAGAATTGATGAAGTTTTGCGAGGTTTTTTTAAATCTTGATGTTAAATTGAACGAGACTTTAATCACTGAGGGCTCTAACTTTATAAACTTTTTAGACTAAGACTAAAGACTAAACTTTTTAGACGAAAACTAAGATTTGACTTTATAAACCTTAACTCAGTTAAGATCTTTCTTATGACCGACCTAAGCCTCAGTAACTCCCGGTTTCTCGTACACGATAACAAGCTGTTATTGTTAATCTGCTGTCAGTTGGTCAAAGTGCATACGAAAAAAACGTTTGACAGCTATTAACAGTAGATTAACACACTGCTAGCGTACGAGAAACCAGGGGTAAGTGTCGTTGAAGTGAAAACTTTTTTATTAATAAGACGTATTTTTTTAACGTATCATTATCATCATCATCATCAACCCATTATGTCCCCACCGAGGGGCACGGGTCTCTTCCCTGAGGAAGGTATAGGCCATACTCCACCACGGGGGCCAAATCCGGATTGGTGGAGGCTTGTAAGACTAGTGGCTGGTCTCGCTGTCAGAAGTTTTCAAGCCGCCCTAAGGCCTCTGACTTGGCTTAACGACTGCCATCTATCGACGGCAGCCGGCACCAACTGCTTAGTGTGCCTTGCGAAGCACGGAACCGCTCGGAAAAATGCCACTAGCGTTAGTCATAGACGGTGACCTATCCATGGACTGAACGCGCCGTATGTTGCTTAACCTTAGTGATCGTTTACGATCACTCAGGCAGCCCAGGCTACGAGCGATTCAAATTTCGAGGAATTAAGAGCGAGCGAGTTAAATTTTAAAAGTACAATTTCCAACTTTCATGCTGGGGAAGCGGGTTTCACGTTTTTCTTGTTTAAGTATGTAGGTGACAAAAACGTACAAAGCTTTTCTTTTCTTCTGTTTCAGTCCTTTCGCCACGCCGCGCTCAATCGCCAACGATCATTGTTACTCTACGAGGAAAGATGACAATCAACATGTTTATGCACCACTCAGGTAAGGAATAGGGAATGGATGAAAATATCAGAAGTGCTTGATATTTTTTTTTGGTGATAGGAATAACCTTCCTTAACGCGGGAAAAAAGTTTAATTTTTTTTGGCCCTGTAGTTAATTTTTAAATATACTTAATATTTTTCCATTCGTCGTTCAAGCCCAGAACGAGTACGGCATATCAGACATATTCCTTAGTCCGCTACGTATGAAAAAAAATCCACCTTGAAAAGCTGTCAATGTCACCACAGAATTTTTTTTTTAATACGTAGCGGACCAAGGAATATGTCTGTTAAGCCGTACTGAGCCCAGAACTACGAATGGAAAAATATTAAGATTATTTAAAAATTAACTACGAAGCCAAAAAAATTGAAACTTTTCTCGCGTTAAGGAAGGTTATTCCTATCACCGAAAAAAATATCAAGCACTTCTGATATTTTCATCCATTCCCTATTATACTTTTTTCGGGGTTTCTATCTCACCTCAAAAGGAAAAAATGGAGCCCTTATAGAATCACTTTGTGCAGTAAAGAATATTCTTATCTTATCTTATCTTTGTTGTCTGTCCATCCGTCCGTCCGTCCGTCCATGAGTCGGTTATTACTCTTTATCTCGGAGTATGGCCTATACCTTCCTCAGGGAAAAGACCCGTGCCCCTCGGTGGGGACATGATGGGTTGATGATGCAAAGTTAAAATTAAATTCATATACTCGGGTCTATGGTCCCTTGAAGTTGTCTGCGACCTGGTTTATTATTAAACGAACTTAAAGAGCGAACTTGAAGTGCTATTATAATTGCACTTTTGCTTCGTTCCCGAATTTGCACATGTCATTACTCAGGATTAATGACTTATTTGAGAAACAATATGGTTTTTCCTATTTAATGTAGATATTTAATAAGTAAGTTGGCTGGAAAAACATTGAAGTATTTTATCCCTCAGTTTCAGTCCGTTCTCAACACCTGCCAAAGAAGACTCGGATATATTAAACACACAACAGAAACAACATGTATATGTGACATCAAATAAATTGGTACAAATTCAGGGCAAAGATCAGGGAAAATCCGACACTTTGATTCCAGATTCCATTGACAAGAATTTAGAGAAAGCCCTGCGCAAAGATGCCAAGGAGTTTTCTTTGGACGATTTGTTGGTCTCGCCTGCTCCAGGTATGTTCGTACCGTATCTCTATATTATGTTTACACCAAGGAGAATCCTTGGTTTATACTAATTGCTTACTCAATTATTGCTTACTCAATTATGGCTGAGTTTTACCGGATAGTCCCTAACTATATTTATTTAAATGAATGTCTTCGCACGTCGTCACCTTGTTGTAATATTCGAATCCAAAAAATAAAATCTATAATAAACACTATATTAGCTAATAGATCTCCTCGACGAGCTGACGACTACTGTGGCGCAACGGTTAGCACATGGTAGGTAGACAGACCTTGCGAGAGATCCCGGGTTTGAATCCCGGCTCGGGACAAAAAAAACCCCAGGTCTTTGATGATGATGATGATGTGCTTGTGACGTCGCTGTTTCTGGGCTGGGACCAAGCGGGCCAGAAGCAATGTATGTGCCTGTATGTAAATGTTTATGTTTGTTGTACCTTGCCAAACCTACTTGCAAATCGTTGTAAATAAGTGTTAGCGCAGCGATAAGGTATTTGCACAAATCTATTGACACTTAACTTTTTCCAGGAACTCCGCTAGTGTCCACACCGACAATCAACGATATTCTATTCGGTAAAAACTTAAACTGTGTCGCTGATAGCCAGTCCAGCGTCCTGCCCAAAATCGGCCAGTGTATAGACCCCTTCAATGACGTCAGAGGTGATGACAACATAGAGCTTTTCAACGGTGCCACAATTAACTTTTACGGAAGCGCTAAGGTCGCAGAAAATGATGAAATGGACATAAGTAAATCTTTCAACATAGACATCGAAGTGGAAGAAGTTGAGGTAAACGAGACAATTCAGCCTAATGTAGATGCCAGTAAACAAGAAGTACCTGTTCCGTTTAAGGAAGAAATTAAGGTCGAAGGAGAACCAATACCAGCACCTGAGGTATTTCGACCGACTGTCGACCAAAACTTGCCATTCAGCAAAGACAAGTTTCAACCAACAGTAGAAATCGTATACGAGAAAGATGAAAATAAAAACAAGAAAAACGAAATCACAACTGAAAACTCATCGAATGTTGAAGATCAGCCGCCCAGATCCAAGTTTTACTGCGACATCTGTAAATTTGATACAGAGAACTACAAAAATACGGTCCTCCACTACCGAGCAGTCCACAAAGTGGCTCTTAAATCCAAATTGAAAGAGATCACACACATATGTGAAGTATGCGGCAAATCGTTTCGGCATTACGCGAATTATTATCATCATATGAAAAAGCATGAGGTATGTTTTTTATTGACTGCGTTTATCTTGGTCGACTGCTAAAACAGAGGTTGTGGGTTCATATCCTATTACAAAAGTTGTGATTGTTTTTAGAAAAATATGAGTGAAAAAATACCAGTAGAACAAAATTGATTTTATTGACTCAAACTCTAATTTGTGTCCCAGAAAGTATCGGCTGCTTATGTTTGTTTATTCATGACCTAGAGTGTCTACTTGGAGCTGATTTTAACTCCGTGAAAACTTTCAGAATCCGGATCGAGGCACCTTCATTTGCGATATTTGCAACCGTAAATTCACGGCGCGGTCGAAAATTTTATTGCACATGAGGGCGCATATGACGAAGCAGATTGGGACAAAGAAGAAACCCCTCGTTCGTTCTAAAAAGGTAAGCTACATTACATACATACTACCATTTCAAAGCATTACTATATTCTATTTACTGAAGCGAACAACTAAAGGTAAACAAAGACACAGCATCTCTCAAACTTAAGTACATGTCACTGAAAATATCTCATGCACGCAGCTTTGCTTGCATCGTATACATAAGTTTGGCAGAATCAGCGTTGGGTCCGGCTCGCCCATATTTACCGTTTCGTAATAACAAACACAAAAGTACAACCACTGGACGATGGGCCAAAAAACTTTACTAATACCTTATTTACAATGATGAACAGACTAAAGAAAATAAAATAGCTTATAGGAAGTTGCACTCGCATCAACAACAACGTCAATCGTGAGTAAATATGGCGTCGGGGTGGCTATCTTTTTTTGTCTTTAATTAAAAAAGAGGTTCGTAATCAGCTGTACATACTTCTTCCTACACTTCGCGTGGCGCATTGGCATAAAATAGTCGATCATAATCGGCCTTTAAACAAAAGTCCGTCACTTTTTGCTAGTTGCGAACATATTTGGCAGCAGTAGGATCGCTTTTATTGGAGGACCACTGAAATTTTAGGTATTTTTGATTAGGGGTATAGATCTCTTAAGCAAATGGTATTTTCATGATAAAATAAAATAATTAGTCAAACAAACTGCAAGTGAGGGATAAATCAGGTAAAAGCAGTGTTTTTGTGTTAATTGCTTGATGGTATTTATTAGGCATATAGTTTTGTATAATTTTGCTAAATATTATGCAGTGTTATAAATGTGGCATATTGAAAAACCAAATTTTTGACATGTTGACACTTAGTCGTTCGCTTCAATAAATAGACTGTAGATTTATTCTTACTTGGCATATGTATTAAACAAACATGCTATACCAATTAACCTTTTGAACGCCATGTCTCACTTTCAAGTTACTGTGCTCTGTACGCCACGGAACAAAATGTCTATATAGTAGGGATATATAGTAGTATATAGTAGTTGCTATCCCTATTTATAGTAGTCTATAAATAGGGATAGCAAGAGTTAATTTCAAAGTAATTATCTAATCTCTTTAAACGAGCAATAGGGAATGGATGAAAATATCAGAAGTGCTTGATATTTTTTTTGGTGATAGGAATAACCTTCCTTAACGCGGGAAAAAAGTTTAAATTTTTTTGGCCCCGTAGTTAATTTTTAAATATACTTAATATTTTTCCATTCGTCGTTCTGGGCTTAGTACGGCATATCACACATATTCCTTAGCCGCTACGTATGAAAAAAAATCCACCTTGAAAAGCTGTCAATGTCACCACAGTTTTTTTTTTTAATACGTAGCGGACCAAGGAATATGTCTGTTAAGCCGTACTGAGCCCAGAACTACGAATGGAAAAATATTAAGATTATTTAAAAATTAACTACGAAACCAAAAAAATTTAAACTTTTTTCTCGCGTTAAGGAAGGTTTTTCCTATCACCGAAAAAAATATCAAGCACTTCTGATATTTTCATCCATTCCCTATTCTTGTATATATATTTATATGTAATCAGAATTTCGGAAACGGCTCCAACGATTTTCACGAAATTTTGTAGGCAGATGCGGGCGTTTAATTGATCTAACTAGGTTACATTTTTAGAAAACGTTGTTTTATCCGTGTTTTAAGGCAATTGAAAACGGGCGACCCGTTTCGGGCCGAGTTCGAGTCATGATGTTTTTTTCAAAGTTCTTTTTTTGTTGGAAAAGCATTATTTTATATTACAAAAAAAGTACCGAGCAAAGCTCGGTCACCCAGGTACTTTTATTAAAGTGCAATTAATAGTGACCAAGTATTAACTTCGCTCGTAGCCTGGGCTGCCTGAGTGATCTTAAACGGTCACTAAGGTTAAGCAACATACGGCGCGTTCAGTCCATGAATGGGTCACCGTCTATGACTAACGCTAGTGGTATTTTTCCGAGCGATTCCGTGCTTCGCAAGACACGTTAAGCAGTTGGTGCCGGCTACCGTCGATAGACGGCAGTCGTTAAGCCACGTCAGAGGCCTTAGGGCGGGCGGCTTGAAAACTTCTGACAGTAAGACCAGTGGCTGGTCTTACAAGCCTCCACCAATCCGGACTAGACCCCGTGGTGAAGTATGGCCTATAACTTCCTCAGGGAAGAGACCCTTGCCCCTCGGTGGGGACATGATGGGTTGATGATGAAGTACATATTAACTTATTATTATACATTGTGACAATTAGATTGTAACGTCACTAATAGCTGGTCGTGTGAAACGGAATAGTGTTTTCGTAAGACACCACTGATGGTGTCAACTCAGTGGTGTCAAGTGGAAGGAACGAATGGTCTCAATGAAACATTATGCAGTAATACACATTATACCTACATACGTTAATAAAATTACTGTTCATCATACTACTTAATTTTACAGGAATACATCTGCAACTTATGCGGGGCGCGAAGCAGCGACTCCTCCAACCTGAATGTACACATCCGTCGGCACAATAAAAATTACACCGTATTCTGCAAGGAATGCAACAAGGGATTCGTCCGGAACCAGGACTTCGTGATTCACATGAGGTAAGCGTCCTGGGGCCTTTATGCGCACGAAATCCTGACCGATTCCAATCGTCTATGTCAGATTTCGTAATAATTTGTCAGTTAGTGCCCTGCCTCACTAGGACGCCATGGCGACGTCGCCAGCGACCGTATCCAAGCAGTAATATTGAAATGTATGGTGTCTAACTCACTTGGCGACGGTCTGGCAACGTCGCCATTCAATACAAACTGCTTGGATACGTAGCTGGCGACGTCGCCATTGCGTCCTAGTGAGGCAGGGCCTTACACGATTAGAATATTATATTCCTAATAGGTGAGTTGAGAAACTCACGTTTAGTAACCAACTCGATTTATTAACCATCCGCTCCACCGAAGATTTGCGTCCTTTGTAATGTAGAACTTGCATACAAAATGCTTTTGAGCCATTTTAAAAGATAAATAATCGTGGTTCTTCTATTCGACTAACACGTAGGTAACATCCTATTACCCGTGGAAAATTAATTCTAGTCACGTGGTACGAAAATAGGCTCATATTATTATTATCACGGTACAAGGTGGACTAAGGCCCTTTACACACTGCGACTCTTAGTTTCGATGCAGTCGTGCGTTTTTGAAACGCGCGACAGCATCGAGACGCAGTAACAGATTTTTGCATCGATGCTGTAGCGTGTGTTTAATGATGCTAACGCGCGACTGTATCGATACTAACGCACGTTACCATCGATGCTGTCGCGCGTGTGTATCGATGCTAACGCGCGTGTGTATCGATGCTAACGCGCGACTATACCGATACTAACGCACGTAAGCATCGATGCTGTCGCGCGTGTGTATACTTCCAATACTCCCTCTGTTTGCATTTACGATTCTTTTTTAATACAGAGAGCGTGATTAAAACAGTTCAATCGAACTCATCGTTGCTCATGTTAGCATCGATACAGCATCGCGAGTGCATCGCGATTGCATCGATATCTGTATCGCTTCTGAATTGCGACAGCATTGTGACTGTATTGCGATTGTATCGCGACTGTATCGATGCTAAATTAGCGCAAGTGTGTAAAGGTGGACCATTTGCGACCAGATCGATGCTGCAGCGCGACTGCATCGATGCTAAAAGTCGCAGTGTGTAAAGGGCCTAAAGATTTATAATTTACTATGAACCGTTTTCAATACATAATTACTTGAGTAAAATTATGAGTAATAATTTTTGACCAGCCATTCAAACCTCAGAATGACTGGTAAAAAAATATTTATTCCGAAATACGAGTATGTAATATAGATAGCATTTTTTACGATAGATAGAATACTAGCAATCAGATATCAATTCTTGAAGAAACTCTCGCAGCCCGGTGCTACCTACAAGCAATCTGCCATTCTCACGATTACAATATTTCATTCAGAATTTTCTCACTGAAGACTTGATGTTACAGAAAACATACGTCGGAGAAGCCCTTTGCGTGTGCAGAATGCGATAAGAAATTCAACCGTCGGGATACGCTCACGACGCACATGCGAGCGAAGCACACAGGTCGGTTCTTTACTGTTTTTACCTAAAAAACATACGTACCTACAGCGCCACCTAGTTATCTGTTCAGGTGGGCAAAATTGTAAGTAACTAATGAATTGTAAATCTTGTTTCCCATATTTAGTTTTATTTATTCACTTACCAAGAAGATAGATATATTTTCATTGAAATTGAAAGACGGGTTAAAATATTCTCATTTATCTAGGTAAATTTCTTAAATGTGACTACCAAATTCTCTACTAGCGCCGCTATCAACTGAACAGATAAGATGGTGGTACTGTATCGTCGGTGCGCCGACCAAATCTAATACGTTAATTTTTTTCTTTACTTGATGTCATTGTTTTTCAATATGTAGTCTATGTGTTAAAAAAACCCTGTGTTGATGACGCTTACTTCATAAACAGCCAACTCACCTATGTGCATATCGAAAGCTGATAAAGTTGTTATGTTTACAATTGCACAAACGGTATCTGGCTTTTAGTTGAGCTAATGCACATATCAGATTTGGTCGGCGCACCGACGGTATGTTGATCTGGCCGCAGCGTTGGTGCTTTCCTTCTTTTGTAAGAATAGCCAAATTTTTACAAAAGAATTAGCATATTTTAGCAATGCGTGTGGTTTATTGCACACCACGGATTTATATACTTTCGTAAACTGGATAGCTTACTCAAATTTACAAGGAATAGAAACTCTAAACCATCGCTATAAAGTTTACATTTCTCCCCCAAACGTGAAAGTAGAAAAGCGAGCCGAGTGAGATAGTTTGAAAGTAGTAGTGCGTCCTTGTCTACCGAGTTGCCAGAACTAAATAAAATCTTATTTGGTAGTCTATTTATTGGACAGACGGCAGTATTACTTCTTAGACATAGCGACATTAAGTTTTTTGTGTAGTTAGAACATTGAAAGTAATAATTTATAGTAAGAATTTAATTATCTCAGTTACAACACGAAGTAAAAGTCGTTTAAAAAAATGTAGTAGTTTTTCGTCATCCTAAGTGATCAATTGTTCTTGTATCAGTTAAATATTGCAACCGCTTCACAGCTTTTCACTATTTGAAAGAGACGCACTACTACATTGGGGCCGTTATTGTGCTCGTTTTTTATTTCATAGTGCACAGTCTAGACTAAAGGTTCATGTTGCACACATCTTCTCCTATTCAGAAACTGGCCCTTGGACTATTACACCCAAAGAATAAATAAATTGTTATGTTCTTTGTTGCAGGTGAAAAACCTTTTGAATGCGAATTCTGCCATGCCAAATTCGCTAGGGGACACCAACTAACAATACACGTAAGAACGAGTCAAACATGCAAGAAAATCAGGGAAGACAAAGTAAAAGACGTAAGCAAAGCGTTCGAATGCGAATTTTGTCACGCAACATTCAAGTATCCCTGCTATTTGTCGTCGCACGTACTGACGAGTAAAAATTGTATGAGAGTTAGGTGTGGGATACCAGAAAGGCCAAAGAGACAGTATAAGAGAAAGAAAAAAGCAACGAAGACCGAGATGACAGTAGAGAAATGATACCTGGACAGAAATCGATATTTTACTTTTGGGAGGCAATACTGTGCAGGTATGCACAGCTCGCCTGTGTTCAAATGTTTGTTGTGAAATATAGAATGTTCAACATGATTCCACTTATTTCATTAAATTCTCTACAGAACCGCATCTCATCTTTATATTTACGAATATGTGAGCTAATCGGCTAGGTATGCAATGTACATCGCCTTGTCATAGAATCACTCACTATGACCTGAGGGGAAATTGCTGGCATGTATAATGATGGCCAGGCACATTAGGAAGTGGCCCTTCGGGGGAGGCGTGTGTAAACATAAACATTTACATACAGGCACATACATTGTTTCTGGACCCACACTAGAACACTAAGTTACTCTATGGGATACCCTGTGTCGTGGGAACCAGAAACAGCGACGTCACAAATATGTAAACATCCAAGACCTGGGTTTGCTTGTCCCCAGCCGGGATTCGAACCTCTCGCATGGTAGGCAGATGCGCTAACCTCTGCGCTAAAGAGGTCGTCATAGACCCATGTCCAGTAGTGGACGAGTAAACTCTGATTGATTGATACACATATTAATACAACCTTGATCTTGTAAAATGTGAGGGACTATAGTAAGTTTCAGGATGAACTATGTGTAAGAGAACAGGTTACATTGTAAACAATGATTGTTATTATTCTCAGGCCAATTGTTACAATGTTGCTACTTTCAAACAAACCGTTTTTAGACTCTTACAAAATTACTAAATATTTTTCGATTGCTAACAAGTTTGTGTTCAATTTCATACATTTCCTTATCTAAGCCATGACATGATCATTCTTTCTTTTAAGAACTGATGCTAGGAAGACAGACATCATTTTCCTAATAACAATGTTGATTTTACATTTTTATCACAGTTTAATTTACTGTTTTATTGAATGTATTAGAATCAATAGTGACCAAAATCTTACTTACTAAATCATAAGCTAATTATACCGTAATTAACAAAACATAACAATTTAAAACTCGTATTACCAGTTTTGCAACAATAAATTAGTGGGTTTACATTTGCTTCTATGATTTGGTGTTGTGAATTGTAGCTAAACCCGAACCAACACTTGATCAATACCATAAAACTGAGACAGTAACAATGCAACCACTCACTTCCATACAAACAGCCTAATAGCGGTACATAAATGAGAAATAATTGATTAATGTAGAATGCTATAAGCATTATTTTACCAATTATTTTCTACATTTATCAATTATTTCGTTATTATCACTGGTTTTTTAGTCATAATTTGAAGTAATTCTGAAAATAGAACTTCACATACCGGAAATGGGGTGCTAGATTTATTTATTACTGGATTTTGGCTCTCAATATTTTCACTACATGCGGTTTTGATACATGACAATGGTTTAATGGTTTATCGTCTATCCCATCTATGCTGCAGGAGATCGCTAAAATGGCTACTACGCCCACTGCTAGTTCATGGCAGGGCAGATCGTATTAAAAAATATGTGGAAAATATGGCAGAACACTATTAGCGCTCGCAGTTGATAAAAAAACTTAAGTAAAACATTGATTAATAAAAAACATTGGTGCAAAGACTTAAACATGTCAGTACCTAATTAATTATTTTGGCTCAACACACTAATTATCTAGTAACATTACTTCACAATGTAAAATTTACAGTCACGATTCACTATAGTCAAACCAACATCACTCGGATTGTCCACAGCACCTTTGTAGCATAGTTCCAATACTGCAGCACTATTAGGCCTTCAATATGTAAGGCATTTAGTCTGAGCTAAGATTTTTTCGGTATATGTATGTCCATGTTTTGGCTTCGTAAGGTGGAATTCTCTTTCCTAAGTTCTACAAGTTCTTGGTTTAACTTTAGGACTTCCATCACCAATTTCCCATTCTCGACTTCCAGTTTGTCAGCTCTGAAAATAAAATATGTAATGATCATAAAAGTATTTGATATACTTTAAATTTACAACAAAGAACAGACAGATATTTCTTTAGTTCTTTTGCAATAAATTACTTTACGGCAGGAATTACTAGCCATCACGCTCATCACGAATTGGGACGTCATAGTTTATACAGAAGTTTCAAATTTCTGCTGACGCTTGTTTTCATTCGTTCTAGTCAGAGAAGTAGCATTTACATAGGAAAACAATCGAATATATTTTTTATTTATTTTATTTTATTTATTTTGCCAAAAAACTTAGACTTACAGGGGATCCCTATTATTTATTTTCTAAATCACAAATTATTTAACTCTTGAAAATATCATGGCTTATTTTTTTTACACCCTATTTGTACTTGAATTTGGGCTGCTCTATAAGCTTGTACACAACACACATGGTTCAATAGACCCTAAAGGCTTTTGGATAAATACATGATCAAGGATTCTCCTTGGTTATATTAAGAAATCTCATACGGAGAATTATATTATGCAGTATTATTATTATTATTATTATTAAAATGCTTTATTGCACAATTTTATAAAAAATTAAAATACAAAGGGCGAACTTAATGCTAAAAGCATTATCTTCCAGTTTCCAGTATAGACCTGACACATTTTCATAACAGCGATTGACTATGGAATAGTTGTTTTCTTTACCTTTTCTGTTTCTCAGTCAGCTCTGTGATGTATTCGCAGGCCTTTGCCAGAATCCCGCCTTTGCTCGCGGAGTCAGGCAGACCTGTGTTTGGTATCAGCGCAGCCAGTTTTGTGATCCAGCTGTTGATCTTGTCTCTCCGTCTCCTTTCCACCTCATTGTGGGTGGCTCTCCGTTTGTCATCACGCTGAGAATGTCAAAATAATAATTTGAGAACCTAGTTTGTAAGTATCTACATTTTACATTTTGAGATGCCCTGCATCTAAAATGTTACAAAAGATTGGATAATTTAATTTATACAAAGAGTAATTTTTAGGGACAGCAAATAAATTCGCAGGTATCGCCAAAAATGGAACCTTAATACGATACGAGAGTGTTAGACCCTATAGTAGTGTGGGTGTCAGCAGCAAAGCATGACTACACTAGGAATCGTGTTTTATAAACAAGGTTGAGTATTGGCTTTAGGTCTTTTAACCAGCTGTTGTTAGTCAGTTGTTAACTAACTGACAGATCAACAAGTTGGTGGTGGTTGGTATTTTGAATAGAAAAAATATCTGACAACCTGTCAACAACTATGGTCACTATATAAACATACATACAGTCTGTTAGCTTTTAGAATATACCTAGGACTCTAGAGTAGGCTTCGGTTTTCGCCGTAAATACACGAGTGTAATACTACTTCCTGCTCTGTATAAAACTTTTCACAATTTTGAAAAGTTATTTTAAATTAAGTGTCTTAATAGTTCCGATATTTCTATTACACAAATATATCAGATTCTATCTGATAGTAGCCGAGATATATTCTAAAAGCTAACAGACTGTAATGCAGATGAACTAGTTGATGACTGGCTGTAGTTTTATGAAAATTCATCATACCTTTTTCGTCGTGATGACTTTGGCTTGTAGCGGTTCCTTGCGAATGGCTTTCTTTGGACTGCCTGCCTGTTGACCGAACACTTCAACTGGGTTCCCAATCACATAGAACTCACCGCCTGGAAGTACTGGAGAAACAGCAAAGATATTAGATACCTGCATAATCTATATTTATACATAATACCTCTTCGGTCAATACAAAATTTAGACTCAAGTGTAAATTTGTACTTTCTGTAAATCTCTCAAAATGTGGGAAGGTTGTGGGTTTTTTTCTTACGTTTTCCCATATTATTAGGGTTTCATTTGTGTTCCTAGGCACTATAGTCACTTCGCTTATCTAGTGAAGGAAGAGTTGCATCATATTAAATAAATGTAACAGGCCTATAATTGCTATTGTCCTAAACACAGTGTTCTAAAACTAAAACTACAAACTAACCATGTGTTGGAGAGCCTGTAGTTTGATTGCTGACTGTCTCCTCACCAGAGGTCATTGGCACAAACCTATATGTTGTCACTGCCCCAGCTGCAAAATGCAGAAACAATTGTTTTGGACAAACAAATACAAAAATAACTTTGTTTATTTATTTGGGTGACTGTTAAATTTTTCTATAGGGTTAGGAATACTCACACAGGTCTTTAAAATGGTAAGATTCTGGATTTTCCTCTTCGTTAGTGTCCAAAAAATGTGCATGTGAGACTAATGGGATTTTCTCCTCGGAACTCTCTGAAATTCAACCATAATTAAATTTAACCTTAATTCAATAATCTCCGTTTATAATTGCCTTCTAGTGACGCTAGTTATAATTAAATTGTGTGAATGTAGCCTGGTCTAGCCAGGCCGATATCTCTCTTTGAAAACTTTAGAGACATTGTGTCTTCAAGGAACGTTCCTACATTCTACGAGAAATTGTACAGAAAATGTTCTTACCAAAAGAGCCTTCATCCACCATTCCCAGGTATTCTCCGTCACCGCTGCAATAAACAGAAGTTGATAAGGTAAGACTCGGGACAACAAACTCGATTTTGTAAATAGATCGCAACGTTTGCCAAGTTGCAAAAATACAGTAAACCTACGACCTTCAGTCAATCGCTACAACTATAATTACATAATGGTTTATGTTTTATAATATCTGTGACTGCTGGTTACATTCACCTGTTGTCCAATGAATTTTCGTGGATCTCAATTTTAAGTTTGGACATTGCGGTGTATTATTTTTTTGAATTTCCTCTACTTGATCACGAGGACAAAATAAACGGGTCATGTGACGAATAACCATAGACTAAATTAAAAAGTTGGAGTAAAAGTAAAGGACAAAAAATGTTCACAGAGTACTAAAGTATTGTCTATGGTAAGAGCGCCATCTATCGATCTATAGCGTTACTAAGAAAAAGCGATAAGGCTGCCACCTTGCTGAAACTCTTGGAACTAGGTGAAGTAGTAGTATACAAACTTGCAAATACCGCTAGAAGATTTATTTCTCAGTAGGCAGGTGCCTCCTGTTCGAATAAAACGTCAAAATAACAAATCAAAATAGCTATTTTGATTTGTTACAATCTCCATCATACACATAATAATAAATAATATTATATTATATTATGTGAAGGATGGATGATGTGAGTACACCTGTAATATTAAGGCAAGGTTTGGTGAAACTATTTTCTTATGTTTAAGCTCACAATAAACATTCCTGATTCTTGATCCTTGACCTTACTTACCACTTGTAAAAAAGGCGAAAAGTTAGTGTTTTCAAATTGAAAGAAGGATTATCAGAATGAAACATTTAGATAGATAGATAGATAGAATGTTCTTTATTGTATTGTATTTACTATACACTGTTTGGAACTACAACTTTATAGAATACTAGCTGACCCCGCAAACGTTGTATTTGCCAGACCATTATATCTATACCTATACAGGGCGGAATTTTGTAATGCCACCTGAAGGGGAAGTACTCTTAATACTGTAGATAGAAAATTTTACTCAAAGGAAACATTCCTTTATTTTCGAAAAGAAAGAAAACTGCATTCAAAGATTTTCACAAATTCGCTTGCCGCACCCGATAATCGAACCTACTAAAATCTGTGAAAGTTGCACCCTGTACTTATATTACAGCGATCGTTAGGGTCAATTATAAGGATGAAATCTCTAACAAACTTCATAAATTAAATGAAAGGAAAACAATGAAATCTTAAATTGTTTTAATTATTTTCAAAAAATGGTAAACTAATTAATTAATTGCTCGAAATGGGCTCCATTTTCTTGGATAGGACACATATTTATTCTTCTAACGAATTCATTTCTAGTAACCTTTAATAACGTGCTGTGGTGAATGTTATAAATCGTTTTCTGAACCTAAACTCTCAACTCATTTACATTCTCATAAGACTTAATGTAAATTTGCTTTTTCACATGCCGAACCTGTTATCCTCTGCCGGCCCGTAACAAGTAAAAAATTAGTTTCATTTAAATCAGACCTAGAAAGTAGTATAAGGACTCAAGAAAATTATGAAAATGCTAATGATCATTACAAAGAGTTATTCGAAGTGGTGTCGGGTAGTTTTAAAAAGATTTTTAAATTGCGCCATCTAAAAAGCAAGGACAATAGAGTAGGATTCAGTGAATGGGCTACGTCAGGTATTCGAAAGAGCAGAGACACACTTTATGAATTATATGACAAAAAGACTTATACATATGACGCCAACTTCATACAGTACGTAAAAAAATATTCAAAATTATTTAAGGCCGTCTGCCATAAAGCTAAATGCGATCATATAAAAGGTAAAATCCTACAATCACCGAATAAAGTAAAAACAAATTGGACCATAATAAATAGAGAAACGGGTAAAGCAAAGTTAGGAGACCGAGATATTTCACTTAAGATTGATGACAAAATAATAACATCAAATGAAGGTATCGCTGCAGCTTTCGAACAGTTCTTCACTAATGTCCCAATCATTACGTTAGACTCGTCACCTGATCGTGCGGCGACATTATTAAGGGACAATGTCCCCGCATGCGAACACGATTTTACGTTTAATTACATTGAGCCCCATGACATTGTTAAGAATTTTAAATTATTAAATCTTAAAAAAACCGAGGACTTATGGGGTATGTCAGTAACAATAGTTAGTTCAGTGATAAATATCCTAGCTTTGCCGTTAGCACAGATTTTCAATAAATGCGTAGATGAAATATAGTAGGTTAGTACCCTTATTTAAAAGCGGTGATAAACAAGATCCAACAAATTTTAGACCCGTTTCAGTCCTACCAGTATTAAGTAAAATATTTGAAAGAATTATCTTAGATCAATTACTTACATATTCATTTCAATAATTACGAACTCCTCCATAGTCAGCAGTTCGGTTTCATTAAAGGGCGGAATACAACAGACGCTGGAATCATGTTAGTTAAACATATTTCAGTGCGTGGGAGGATCATAATGATGCGATAGGAGTATTTTGTGATCTGTCAAAGGCATTCGATTGTGTAGACCACAAAACATTACTCTCAAAGTTAAAACACTATGGAATAAAAAAATTAAGTCTAGATCTTTTAAAATAGTATTTAGAAGGAGGGGTTCAAAAAGCAGAAATAAATCGTATTAAATCGTCAGGCTCACTTGTAAAAATGGGAGTCCCACACGGATCTATCTTAGGGCCGTTCCTTTTCCTAGTCTATGTAAATGATTTACCGTTTTTGGTACAAAAAATGTGTGAGATAGTGCTATATCCTCGTGAGGCCCGACCTTGGAAAGAACAATTGATTTTGTGATCACTTGAAGACATTGGGCCTCACGAGGATATGCTGATGACACGTCACTTGTTTTTAAAATAAAGAGACAGGAAAATAATCTTGACGAAGCAAATAATGCTCTCTCGCACGTTCTAGATTGGTTTACAGTAAATAATCTATTGTTAAATTCAAAATCGACAAAATGTATGAAATTTACCCTACCTAACGTAAAATTAGTTGAAAACAACATTGTAATTGAAAATGATAAACTAGAATTTGTTGAAGATACTGTATTTTTGGGCATCACAATCGATGCCAAACTACAATTGGGTCCACATATTATAAAATTGGCACATAGACTAAGCTCCGCAGCATATGCCGTGAAAAGAATTCGAGAACTTACTGACGTTGCAACTGCTAGGCTTGTTTATTTTAGTTACTTCCATAGTATTATGTCCTATGGTATAATACTATGGGGCCGAGCAGCAGACATTGAGACTATCTTCATCTTGCAGAAGAGAGCGATCCGATTTATTTACAAGCTAGGTAGTAGGGACTCGCTACGAGATTTTTTCAAAGAAACTAACATCTTAACAGTTGCAAGCCAATATATATATATGAAAATATTATGTACGTTCGGAAAAATATTAAGGACTTCGAAACTCTTGGTAGCCATCATAACGTTAATACTAGGAATAAACATAAATGGTCATTTCCACGATTTAGACTTGCAAAAGTTAATACTTCCTTTATGGGGCACTGTATAAGGTTCTACAACAAGATACCCCAAGATATAATATTAGAGTTACCCCCAACGCGATTTAAGAATTGTGTTAAGCACACTCTTTGCAAAAAAGCTTATTATAAAATCAACGATTATTTAGAAGACAAGGAGGTGTGGCGTACGTATGTATGGACGAGTGGAGTTTTTTTTCGCTGCCTTTTTTTCCACTACAGACGGCCCCAAGGCAGCGGCTAACATTATACATAACTGTATGTACATTGACATTCAACAAGCAGAATGTAAATTCTTTACGTTGAAATAAATTCTTGATTCTTGATTCATATCCCCACAAAAAAAAATCTAAAGGGATGAGATCTGGTGATCGTGCAAATTGCAACCGTCTTATCTAAATAGTAATTCGTCATTTTAATGGATCAATGACATCAATGATAATTATTAATTAATAACATAAGTAAACATAAAGAAACAGATCTTTGAGTAAAAGTGCTTTAACTTGACCAATTGAATTAATAATTTAAGACTTCATTGTTTTCCTTTCATTTAATTTATGAAGTTTGTTACAGAGATTTCATTCTTATAATTGACCCTAACGATCGATGCAATAAAAGTACAGGGTGCAACTTTCACAAATTTTAGTAGGTTCAATTACCGGGAGCGGCAAGCGAATTTTTGAAAATCGTTGAATGCAGTTTTCTTTCTTTTCAAAAATAAAGGAATGTTTCCTGTGAGTAAAATTTTCTATCTACAGTATTAAGAGTACTTCCCCTTCAGGTGGCATTACAAAATTCCACCCTGTATATAAAACGAGAAGCTGACTGTCTGACTGAAATATCAACGCAGGGCCTAAACTATAAGGGTTAGAAACTTGAAATTTTGCACAGGGGTGCCTTTTGTAACGTAGGGGAGCGCTAAGAAAGGATTTTTGAAAATTCATCGCCTAAGGGGGTAAAATTCGGGCTCAAAGTTAGTATGAAACTTTGCTGTTTTTGAGGTTATTCGAATGAAATTTGATACGAAGGTTCTTCATTTAAAATTATGAATTACATGTAAAATAGTTTTTTTAAAATCATCCCTTAAGGGGGAAAAAGGGGGGTGCAAACTTAGTATGAAATGTTTTTGAAGTTATTCTATTGAGATTCAATATGAAGGTCTTTCGTTAAACGTCATGAAACACACGTAAAATAGTTTTTCGAAAATCATCCCTTAAGGGGGTAAGAGGGGATTGCGAAGTCAGTATGAAAGCTCTTTCGCATGCGCTAAAAGTATCCCTATCTTATTTGCAAACACTTTACTCAACTAAAGCCCACGCGGACGTAGTCGCGGGCAACAGCTAGTAGGTATATAAAATTTCATCGAACTCGGTTTCGGAGGAGTATGCGCACTAACATTGAGACACGAGAATTTTATTATATTAGAAGAATTAGAAGAATATACCTACCTAATATACGGGTCAATATATGCTATTTGAATTTCTATGGTCCATGGACAAATATTATGTTAAACTTATTATATTAATGCGTCCGTATGCTTAAGCATTAAAGAATCATCATCAACCCATTATGTCCCCACCGAGGGGCACGGGTCTTTTCCCTGAGGAAGGTATAGGCCATACTCCACCACTGGGGCCAAGTCCGGATTGGTGGAGGCTTGTAAGACTAGTGGCTGGTCTTACTGTCAGAAGTTTTCAAGCCGCCCCTAAAGGCCTCTGACTTGGCTTAATGACTGCCATCTATCGACGGCAGCCGGCACCAACTGCTTAACGTACCTTGCGAAGCACGGAATCGCTCCGAAAAAATGCCACTAGCGTTAGTCATAGACTGAACGCGCCGTATGTTGCTTAACCTTAGTGATCGTTCAAGATCACTCAAGCAGCCCAGGCTACGAGCGATAAAGAATATGGTATTTTATTTGGCCCACATAGTCTATTCACGATAATTGTTTAATTTACGACATTACATGTATACTCCTCTGGCCTCCCCATTTCTAGATTATAATGATTTTATGGCGAGATATTTTTAAATACGTATGCCATTATGTTTTTTTAAATATGATCATATGCTTTTATAAACATCGAAACATATTTCATCAAAATATACAGTATTTTTTTTATTAATATAAAGAAAAATAACTTTCTTTCATGTCACCTTACAATAATGTCACTTCATCTGGCGAAACTCAAAGAAGTAAAATTTGACTTAAAACCGCAAAGGTATGTTTTTGTCCATGAACTACGCGCATACAATAGTGTTAAGTTAGAAACAAGCTAATGACGTTGAGCAAAATTCCTATAATATAGCGTCAATTTGCGATTCACTGTAGGAAAGCGTGTTTCTGCCAGTCGTTGGAGTATTTCCTCTGGCAAGTCTATGTTTTTGTATTTTATAGTTACGAAATTGTATATTTGCACAATGCAATGTTTATTGTGTGTAGATGTCATGTATTACGTTAAACGGTGATCAGAAAAGCGAGTGATATGTTTTTGTAGGTTTTGTGCGATTTTGTCACTCCTCTGGCGTCATCGTCATTCCTCTGGCATATTTCATGTTTTATTTAATACGTGTCCCCTTTCTTAGCTATAATCAATGGCCTGTCACTTCCCTGCTTTAATTTGTGACTACTCTGCCAATAGTGTCAGTCCTCTGGTAACACATTTTCCTCTCGTGCTTATGAAATTCAAAAAAAGGAAAAATCTTCTGGCCCTCATCATTAAACATTTAAAAATTGTGTCAAATAGAGAAATTATCAATATTGAATGGAACAGATTACATTTCCTTCTGGGACACAAAAAAATCAAATACCGTATATTCACCCATACCTATTTTTATCATCATGGATAGGTACGTTAAAAAATCGAGAAATTATGGAATATGAGTAGGTAGGTACCGTCGATCGTGGCAGCAACGCGGCACAAGCGGCACAAGCGGCACGCAACGTCAACGACGTTAACGGAGCTAACACTACAAACCTAGAAATAGCCGGCAGCCGGCACCAACTGCTTAACGTGCCTTGTGAAGCAAGGAACCGCTCGGGAAAATGCCACTAGTGTTAGTCATAGACGGTCACCCATCCATGCACGGAACGCGCCCTATGTTGCTTAACCTTCGTGATCGTTTAAGATCACTCAGGCAGCCGGGGCTACGAGCGATTAGGCTCGTAGCCCCGGCTAATCATAGTCAGGCATAATTACATTTTCATAAATTACTTAAATATTGGGCAGGTTATTCGTCCGGCTATGCGAGTATCGCTGGCTTCCCACTATCTATAAGTACCTAACATCAATAGTCGGTACCTTCAAGGTTCGTTTGTAATCAATCAATGTAGAATGTTTGTTATGACGGATACAGCGGAAATTGTTTAGACGCTCCCTTTCTGCAGTTGATTGATTGACGATATTAGTACCACCCACTTAGCCGGGTCTTTAGAGACACAAGAGAGACAATCGCCGATTTGATTACTTAAGCTCTCCGTTACGTACGTACGACACTGCTTTACTCCAGCGGTACTCCACGTCAGATTTTTCAGGATGTAAGTAGATACATTTTCTTCTTCTTCTTCGGTCCTTTAACTCCTAGGGAAGCATAGGGCCTCAACCACAGATTTCCACGTCTGACGCTCGTTCGCGGCAGCTTCCAATTCAAGCCAGCTAATGCCGATGGACTTGACCTCTTGGGCTATAGACCTTTTCCGGTGGTCCTTGGACTCCTCTTCCGGTTGCTTGAGGGCGTGTATGTGAGGGCTTCTCTGATCAGGCGTGTCTTGTCCCGGCGTAGTGTGTGGCCTATCCAGCGTAATTTCCTGTCCAGGATTTCTAGGCTGGTATGTGGTTAGGTTAGGTATCCAAGACTCCTCCAAAGGTCCTCATACGGAGGTAAATACGAACTACAATTTAATAAATACAAGTACGGTAAATAAATAGATACTTTCTTACTAGTTTCCTACCCTTAATGTGATTTTTTAAATCGACATTGTTGACTACTGCTTACTTCACCCATCTATTATATTATTATACTACATAGATATGTGAAGTTTATAAATATGTATGTAACTATGTGATATTAGACATTGCTATCATTGGGTGATATAGGTGAATAGTTGGGGCGGTACGAGAGTCCGCGCCACCACGGATGTCAATTGAGGTAAGACATTATCGCCTTTATTTCAATGACGACAAGCGTCTTAACTGTGGGGCATGAGTGATGGCGCGTCCTCCATGTAACCTCTCTACTGTACTGTATAGGGTCTTCCGATGTGACCAACACCGATCTACAAAATACTTTCATAATAGTTCAATACTACAGAAACGCAAAAACAGGTTATCCAATATAGTGAACAGTTATGTTATTGACAAGTTTTTCACCCATTCTAGGGTGACAAAAAATTCCTTTAAAATATCTATCCAATGCTGTGAAAAAATCTTGTATCTAGTCAAGCGAGACCCATTAGAATATGGCAAAGTTCGCAAAGTTCCGCAGTTTCAAACTGTAATGTCTTTTGACCCTCAAGTCAGTAATAGAGTAAAGTAACAAAGTGATACGGACTTAGGGCGGGAGAGGTCATCATTTTATCGTTAGGGGGGATCACTAGGCTCCAACTGACCACGTAATAAACTTTAACAGATTTTCAGGACTATTAAAAAGAAATTGTAATTAGTTGGATTTGTAAAGCCAGTGACAACATTAGCCTAATTGAGAGAGGAAAAAAATGGTTGGTGGGCCGGCTTGCTATAACAATGGTTTTTCATCATCATCATCATTCAGCCACAAGAAGCAAGCCGCGTCCAACCGGTCTTTTTGGAAATCCATGGAGGAGGCCTATGCCCAGCAGTGGACTTCTTGTGGCAATGGTTTTTCATCATCATCATCATTCAGCCACAAGAAGTCCACTGCTGGACATAGGCCTCCTCCATGGATTTCCAAAAAGACCGGTCGGAAGCGGCTTGCATCCAGCGTCTTCCCGCCACTTGGATGAGATCGTCTGTCCATCTTGTGGCTGGTCGTCCCACGCTGCGCTTGCCAATATGTGGTCTCCATTCGAGAACTTTTCGGCCCCATCGGCCATCAGTTCTGCGTGCTATGTGCCCCGCCCACTGTCACTGCAATGGTTTTTAATTTTATTAAATTTTTAATGTTCTTTTCGAGATCATAAAACAACTGATTACAGTGTAAGTAGACTTTAGAAACAGGCAACGTCTACTAGAGAGTACGCTGCGCAGCGGCCTTAGGTAAAGATAAAATAGACATCAATGTCTATTTTATCATTACCTAAGGCACGTACAGCCGATAACGGCATACGTACGCTATGTTCGTTTGACGTACATCCTTATAAGATATAAATGGTCGGATTCTAAGATGATGGCTCTGCGGTAGAGTACCACACGTTTTATAGGGATTTGTCACGTACTCATTCGACTCTTAAATCAATATGTGGGATAAGCTGGCAAAAAGAGTGCGACTTTTTTAAATTCACGTCCATAAAACAAAATCTAGACTAATTACGATACTAAAGTATACTATTTCTAAAATGTTAATTATTGGGCTTTATGTATAAAAACTATTTCGAATATTACCTGATCGGGTAAGACTGCGCATGATGCTTTTACCACACTAATGTGAATCAATCATTAAAAACGTATATAGGTATGCGAGCATTGTGTACTCTTTGCAATTTTCAAGCCAACACTGTTTGCACCTAGGGAATCCTATCCAATCTTCATCCGTAAAGTTTACTAACACTTAGACGCTGCTCTTTCAAATCAAAATTCCTTTTTTGTTTGACTATATTTTTCTAAGTTTTATTGCGACGTACAGACACCGGGAGCATTTTGAAATGGTCTATGTCATCTCTGGCGAATAAAATATGCTATCAAAAAAAAGGTTTCTTTATATTTTTTAAAGTAGGAATCTTGAAACCTATCCCAATAACTGCCGTGACGGGACATACCAACTTAAACTGTAAGTATCTGAAGACTGTTTTGGAAAATCGTGTTTTTACAAGCAAGACTGCATTACGTTTAATAAATTAGAGCATATACATTGATGATCAATTGACCTTACGCCTTTGGGTCGGTTTCTGAATTGAGAATTTTAAGTAACGTTCTGTCACGCTCTTTTCTGAGAAATTTGAGGTGACGGCACTACATTTACGTATAGTTACTTGGCGAAATTCTCAATTCAGAAACCGGGCCTTTAGATCCATCCGACAATTTGTCACGCCAATGAAGTCGCAAGCCTAGCTTACTAAAACAATATCATCCCGAGGCCGGCCGGTTTGACCTTCTTAGCAAACAGAGACAGATCGCGTGGACTTGCCTTGAATACCGATCAGCTTTTATATTAGTCAGTTATTACTGAGAAGGTACATTTAGACGGGGGCCGCTGTTAATTCGGTTCAGAATTCGTTATAGGAGTAAAGTTCTTGTAGCAATTAGGGACTCCACACACGGCGGCTATAAGGTAAAGATGTATATTATAGCACGATATATCTCATTAAATCTTTCCATAGAAATCGTCAGGATACCACACACGACAGCTATAATATACATCTTTACATCTTTGTATCTTAAAGGTACTGAGCGGTCTCTAAGCTATACATCCTGGGATGTAATGTATATTATAGCCGCCGTGTGTGAAGTCCCTTACATATGCCTTGTCTGTTTTGGGTGATGACTTCAGTAATTTATGGGAATAATGGAATATTATATGATTACGAGGTGATCCAACAGAGAACCAAAGTCACGGACATAGCCCACCAAATCAGCATGCTGAAGTGGCAGTGGGCCGGCCATATCACCCGAAGAACTGATAACCGATGGGGTAGACGAGTTCTTGAGTGGAGACCGCAGATCGGTAAACGTAGTGTAGGACGCCCTCAGATCAGACTCGATGGAGCGATGACCTTCGCAAGGCGGCTGGCAAGAGCTGGATGAGAATAGCCGATGAGCGAGGACCGTGCTCAGTGGCGTGCAATGGTAAAGGCTTATGTCCAGCAGTGAACAAGCATATGCAGATGATGGTGAATCACAGGTGATCACCTGTGTAGGTAATTTGATTTGAAAAAAGATTGACCATCTTTTCTGTGATGGACTTTTTCCCGCTGCCTTTTTTCTCCTCTAGAAACACGGCCCGAAGGCAGCGGCTAACAAAGTACATTTACATTCAGCAAACATAATGAAAGATTTTTACGTAGAAATAAATTATTGATTTGTGATATCTGTTAGTTTGATTCTTAGAGCCACAAACAGAGCGACTTGTCGCCGCGTCTAGTCGCCTCGTCAGAAACGACGTTGTTGTTTGCAACTGGCGTTGTTGTCGCGACTCCGCGACTCTGACGCCAAGTGTGCGGAGATTCGAACAAAATATCGCACACTGAAAACATAAATGGCATTAAACAAAAATCTAAAGCTCGCGAAGCTTAAAGGTCACAGCACACATATCAACTCGGAAAGGGATCGTCACCGTATCGCCTTTCGCCTCGCCGTCAACCAGGCGTCCAGCGTATCAGCAGCTCCTGTACGTCAACTCGGCTCGCCGACCACTGATACTTACCAGATTGCTTTAAAGTAATACTTGGGGTGGACAAACAGACGTGAGCTCGGGTACGGAGAGACGTAAGCGCGGGGACGACGAGCCGTAAGCGCGGGAACTGCAACTTGACCACGCACCGCATCGCGGTTCGGAGCCTGTTCTGAGGTGAGGCGATTACGTTACGTTTCCGATCAGTGTGCGTTTAAGTAGGGAGTTTCATACAAACAATGCTGAACCGCTCGAGGCGATACGGTGACGATCCCTTTCCGAGTTGATACTTAAAACGGCCATACTGTAAAAATGAAGATTTTTGTTAAATGGCATTTATGTTTTCAGTGTGTGATATAAGAAAATTGTCGG
Source organism: Yponomeuta plumbellus (assembly GCA_947310845.1). Lineage (NCBI taxonomy): Eukaryota > Metazoa > Arthropoda > Insecta > Lepidoptera > Yponomeutidae > Yponomeuta > Yponomeuta plumbellus. Next base: position 15,163,733 of record OX371207.1, on the reverse strand, counting down.
TCGTAGCCTGTCGTCGCGTCTAGACGCCGAGCTGTTGCTGTCGCGTGTCGCCTAGTGTGCTCCTAGGCTTAATATTTATAACAACTACACAGTATAACTACTTGGCCTGATCTCTAGCATATCCTATGCAGTGCTATAATAGCGGTTTATTGAGATTGAGAATGCTGGCTTGAAATCAGTTTCGCTACGACCTTCAAAAGAGCAGATAAAAACCATTGATATGGTGAGACGACGGGCCGAGCAAAAAATTTATTGGTCAGTGTGGCGATCACATGTCAACTCTGCGCACGCACTATAAACTCCAACATTCCTGCATCGCCCAAGCAAAATATTGCACATGACTTATGATAAATACAACGTCCAACAACAGTTGGACCGGCCATCCCCAGGCATATGATCTATCTGGCGGAAAATTTCCTTTTATACTGGAATAGCACGATCACCCGCTCTTCCCTATAGTGGTGACCGACCGACGTGATTTGAACACGCACAAAAAGCTTTTAATTCGCAAAAAAGTTGTTTTAACTTTTGTTACAAACAAAATTTTTTTTTGCTTATTAAAAAGCCAGCATTTCAAACAACATTAATATAATACGTAATACGGTAGCTGTCGATCACTGTGACTATTCCAATATGAGCTGATTTCAATTTGTCTAAAAATGTCGTTTCTACAAGAACATAATTACATATATATTAGATAATAATATGTATTAATTCTAATAATTATTATTATTAGAATTGTAAATCAAACCAATGAACAATCGAAAGTGGCGGTCTTTTACATAAAATAAACCTTTACTACTAATACAATAAGGGATAAAATAAAGATTGGACGTGATATCACCAGAGGTACTTGAATGTGAAACTGGCGGAGGCTTGTCTTTATTGAGTATCCTCGCCGAGTTCACGAATTTATATCAAGGAAGCGTCTCCCTTGACAGACGAGCTTTACATAAGGGTTTGTAGCGAGGTTACAGTAACTAATAAGTAACAGTAACACATTATTATTAAATAAATCACAGGTCTTTACATGTTTGTGATGTCGCTGTTTCTGGTTCCTACTAGACGGGGACTCTAGGTGTGGGGCCAGAAGCAAAGTATGTGCCTGTATTTAAATGTTTGTTTGTATTATTGTATTCATTAACCCATTACGTCCCCACCGACGGGCATGGGTCTCTTCCCTAAGGAAGCTATAGGCCATACTCCACCACGGCTGCCTAGTCCGGATTGGTGGAGGTTTGTAAGATTAGTGGCTGGTCTTACTGTCAGAAGTTTTCTAGCCGCTCTAAGGCCTCTGACTTGCCACTATCAACGGCAGCCGGCACCAACTGCTTAACGTGCCTTGCGAAGCATGGAACCGCTCGGAAAAATGCCACCAGCTTAAGTTATAGACGGTGACCCATCCATGCACTGAACGCGCCCTATGTTGCTTAACTTTCGTGATAGTTTAAGATCACTCAGGCAGCCGTGGCTGCGAGAGGTTCATTACTTTATTATCATGGAAAAAATATTAAGTTTCAAATGAGCAACAATAATTTTCAATCCTTTTTAAAATTGAAACACTTGAGGTATTTGCAACAACTTTTGTTCCAGTGCTTAATGGTAATAATTTTTATAATAAGATATCTCAATGGTCCAGTAAATTTTATTAGTTGATTTTTTAACAGAATATGAACTTTTTTCGCCAGATAACGAAAAAAGTCGAAGACAATTTTTTTACATTTTAAAAAATTGCATGATTGTATTGCAGTCCTTCTATCATCATTATCATCATCATTAACCCATTATGTCCCCACCGAGGGACACGGGTCTCTTCCCTCACCAAGGAATAGGCCATACTCCACCACGGGAGCCTAGTCCGGATTGGTGGAGACTTAGTAAGAGCTTGTAAGACTAGTGACTGGTCTTACTGTCAGAAGTTTTCAAGCCGCCCTAAGGCAAACAGCCAAACCAAGTCCTTCTAACATAACATAACATTTACATACAGGCACATACATCATAACAACAAATAAAACCTGGTTCAGACTGAGTATAACATCCGCTAAGGGACCCAATCGAAATGAAAGAAATTGTTATTTATTTATTGCGCAAACTCAGTAGGTACGCTAGACCAACTCGATTTTGTTTAATCCCTATCTCATCTAGCTTTACTGGTTTTCTTCTGACTCTGACTTTACAAAATAATATGGCTGCTGAGTATACTGCTTACAAGACTGTAATAGTATCTTCCAATATTGCAGTACCTTCTTTGCGAAGGCTCGCTTCGCGAATTCGAATCGCTGTTGAAATATAAAATAATTGAACGATTGAAAGAAACAAGAACGCTCGTAGCCCCGGCTGCCTGAGTGATCTTACGATCAAGAAGGTTAAGCAACATAGGGCGCGCTCAGTGCATGGATGGGTGTCCGTCTATGACTAACGCTAGTGACATTGTTCCGAGCGGTTCTGTGCTTCGCAAGGCACGTTAAGCAGTTGGTGCCGGCTGCCGTCGATAGATGGCAGTCGTTAAGCCAAGTCAGAGGCCTTCGGGCCTTAAAACTTCTGACAGTAAGACCAGCCACTAGTCTTACAAGCCTCCACCAATCCGGACTTTGACTCCGTGGTGGAGTATGGCATATACCTTCCTCAGGGAAGAGACCTGTGCCCCTCGGTCCCTTGGTGGGGACATAATGGGTTGATGATGATGAAACGAGATCGCTTCTGGAAAGAATATTTATTTCTAGGGATTGCAAATACTACTTAAAAACTGACACAACTAGTTGTACCTCCATTTTGGAAGCTAACTATGGCATCTACAGTCCGCAAATTAGCAATTGACGTATCAAATCTATTTCATTGCTTTAGGGCCGATTTTTCACTAGTCAAATAACTTTTATCTGAGGAATAAAAATGGCGGTTTGACATGACTTTCGCACAGAAGCTGTCAAACCGCCATTTTTATTCCTCAGATAATAGTTATCTATCTATTGAAAAATCAGCCCTTAGTATAAGAATTGTAATGTATAAAATATTTTTGTATCAGTAACAGCACAAACAATTAATTTATAACATAAATCAATCACGGAATAAACATTTTAGATAATTCTTTGAGGCCAGATTGGTAAATATTAGCGCGCCAATTAGTCTTTTTGACCCTTTGTTATTTTAATAATCGAACGAAATAAAATGTAACTATACCAGCTTGCTATAGAATCTCACAATCATGTAAACAAACCAATTCAATTACGATTACTCCGTAATTACTTACATTTGAATATCAATCCTGATCATAATCACATTTCAAGGAACCATTCATTGTTCTTACAATCACTTTTATACCAAATAACTTGTATAAGATAGTTATTTTGATAAAAAATACTCGGACGACGAACATTTCAATAGTTTGTAAAGCTGACATATTATTTTTTACTCATCAAAATCTTATTTGTCTTTGGAAAGTTAGTGTTGTTCAATGTTTTGAATTGATTTTAAAACTCATTGATTCGAATGTTTCAATAAGTTTCAGTTCGAATGAAATGAAATGAAACTTTATTGTTTGAATTTGGGTTAACATTAGCAGTTACAGGTGCTTTAAATAAATAAGTACTACATGTCCAAATTCTTCCTTTTCAGGAGTAAACACATTTTCTTACAACTGGCCATAATAAGTTTTAATATTTACATTTAAAATTAAAAATCCAAGTATATTATTTACATAATTGATTACAACTAACCTAAATCTTAAATTCTAAATATTCTTTTATTGAGTAAAACCCATGGAGCAGTAGGTAATGTTTTGTGAGCCTCTTGAATGTCAGTATGTCTTCGACTTTACATGTATCTGGTAGTTTATTAAATATATCAATACACATTATAAAACAGTTTTTTGTTGTGAGCGTTAATTTTACACGTGGTCTATGCAATTTATGTTGATATTGAGAGCGAATGGCACGTTTGCAGATATCATGCTTGTTTTGGAAGAAATACATATATTTTTTTACAAATGTGCAAACTTCTAGTATAAACAAACATGGTAGTGGTAGTATTTCATGTTCTTTAAAATACGGGCGACATGAGTCCGTTTGGCGTAGACCAAATAATGCCCGGATACAGCGTTTTTGCACTTTGAATGCCCTGTCAACATCGGGGGAGTTGCCCCATAATACGATCCCATATCGCAAGATTGAGTCTACATAGCCATTATATGCCTCTTTGGCTGCTTGTAGTGAGACCGTCTGACTAATTTTTCTTAGCGCGTACACAAATTTGTTAATTTTTGTACACACACTCTCTACGTGACATTTCCAATCACAATGGGTGTCAACCATAAGCCCCAGAAACTTTATCGCTGTTACCTCTTCTAGTCTTGCACCGTTGTGTTCAATAGTTAAGTTTTCTTTTTTCCCCCTATTAGTACAAAATTGTATATATTTAGTCTTATCAATGTTAACCTTTAAATTATTTGCAGAGAGCTAAGTTATAGCTCGTTCTAGTGATTTATTTATTTCTGAATTATATGTCGACAAATTTTTCCCTTCTATAATAAGTGTGGTATCGTCAGCAAATAGAATACATTCATTGGATATATAATCAGGCAAGTCATTAATATATGTCAAAAAAATTAAGGGAGCCAATATTCCACCTTGTGGCACTCCATAGCAATTTTTAAGTAATGATGACTTATATTTTTTTACAGTTTTGGATTTTGTGCAATATCTTACAGTTTCTACATGTTGGGTCCTATTATTTAAATATGATGAAATCCAGCTATTTGCAGGGCCCCGTATACCATATTTGTAGAGCTTTTTAAGTAGCCTCTTGTGGCATACAAAATCAAACGCTTTGCTCATGTCCATAAATATGACAGTTACAGGTATGTTTTTATCTACACATGCCATGATATGCCTAATCAACTTAAAGACAGCTAGTGATGTGCTTCTGTGTTTCCGAAAGCCATTTTGTGATTCACTCAGCACTTTATTTTTTTCAAGGAAGTAATTGATCCTAGTGAACATGACCTTTTCATAAATTTTTGAAAATATTGGTATAAGGGAGACGGGCCTATAGTTTTCAAGTTTACAGGGGTCTCCTTTTTTGAAGAGCGGTTTTACCACAGATTTCTTTAATACTTCTGGAAATACCCCTTGGTCGAGTGAAAGGTTAATAGCATGTAAGAGAGGGCGAATAATGTAGTAGATGCTATTTTTTATTATATCAGTCCGTATGTCGTCATGACCTACAGCTTTAGAGTTTTTCAGACTACTGTCAATTTTAAGTAATTCCTTTTCATCGACTGGAGTTAGAAAAATACTGGACTCTATATTATCTATATTAATGTCATCGGTTCGACCTACGTTTGTAGTAGAACAGTTGTTACTTACACTATCTATAAAGAAATTATTGAAAGCCTCAGAAATTGCTTGTGGATCGGTGATATTAAAATTATTGATTGATATTGCACTTATAGTGTTTTTGTTACAATCTGCTGTAGTATACTTTTTAATGACGTCCCAGACACTTTTACATTTGTTTTTTGCATTGGAAATGCATTTTAAGTTTTCAATTTTTTGTTGCGAAATTATAAGTTTTTTAAGCTTTCGAGAATAAATCATATACTTAGTTTTAAGAGTTAAATCAATTCTACTTTTAAAAAATAGTTGTCTCTTTTTTGCACAACAAGAGCGTATGCCCTTTGTCAGCCATTTTGAAGAATATTTTTTACTTAATAATTTAGTTCTTATCATAGGAAAACAAAGGTTATAAAAAAGAACATACAAGTCGTAAAACGCGTTAAACGCATTGGTAGAAAAAATAAACTTTAATATAATTATGGCTGAACTCTAGTTGCGAATTGTGTCATTTTTTTAAAAGAAAAACTTATTGAAACTCAAACTTAGAGTGCTACAAGTGAGTCGTGGCCAAGGATGTTATAATCAAAGAGGATAGAGCACTACGAAAAACCTTCCATAGAAAACTAAACTCTTTGTCTTCTCAAATAAAACATAAAATCGTATAAGTAAGCAACTAGAGTAAAGTATCCAGAGCGAGAGCCACAAACTGAAGGAGTGTGTCTTACTCTTACTCATTTTATGTGGAATACTATGACCATGATGTTGTAAAATGTAGGCCATGTGTTTGATTACCTAATGGTCTCTTTTCAGTTTTCCTAAAAACGAAAGCTAACGTTCAAAATGGATGGATGCTATATGAGGCTCTGGTTCGACATCACAAAATCCTGCATTTTGTGAAGCCTGCAAACGCCGGTATTTTAGAAAATAAGATTTTAAACCTACGGTCTTACATAGGTTGAACGAAGATCCTGTACCATTTGTAGTGGTGAGTAAAAGTCTTCAAACCTCTGTAGCATACCTAAAGTTTGTACGTTTGTACATGAAAAGTTGCCGTTTTGTGTTCAATCGATAGAAAAAATAATTATTAAAAAATATTAATAAATAAGTTGTAACGCAAAATACTTTAAAATGATGATAATGGACAATTGAATGATATAATTGTTTTTTTTTTTAATATTTAATATTTTCAAACGGGAATAACTCAGAAAGTATCACTTAGTTTACTTTTTATTGACGTGCTTACCAACCCCTTTAGGTACGTTGCACAGGACTTTTCTGTTACCTTTGTGTTTTGTTTGCTAAGAAGTTTATTAGAAAGTAAGTAATAAATAAATATTTACAGCCTGTGGCGAAAAAAGTAATGGTACTAAGCGACGGAAGAAAATGTTGAACTGAAAGAACTACCAACGAAGCAACCACAGCTCGATGCAGGTACCCAAACTGACTGAATGCATTGCCCAAAAGAAGAAGCTTTGAATATTATTTTTGAATAGAAAAATTGACAGGAGTTATAATAGAATATTTAATTTTATACTTAATAATTATATTGTATTTTGTAATGTATATTAGCTTTTATGAATATTTTAAATGTTAAAATGTTTAAAAAAAAAACATTCAAATGTTTGTCATCAATCTAGCTAGCTACATGAGTTTTATTCGTATTGGCAAGTTAGATTTTATTATCTGAATTTACAATTTGTACACTAAAATTTGTCTGCAACAACATTTTTAATTTTTAATTTAACACTTGTCGAGACCAAGAGTACCATAATGATATAAAGTTCTAAATTGGTTCACTGAAAATAATTGGTAAACGTATGTAGATCAAAATATGATTAAGTTAATTCCGCAGAATGAGTGCGATTTCCGCGATAAAAAGTAGCCTACTGTAACTGATGATAAGAAATGTAAGAAAAGTTCACTATTAATAACTGTGAATATAAGTAAAGTTCACTATCTTGCATGTATCCATGTATCCATGCAAGATAGTGAACTTTACTTATTCTCAAATTAAAGGCCCAGACTCGAATCGAGCCATGAATATATGCTAAGTAATTTTTGTAGCAATACCACTTAAGGTTTTAAAAACGTATTTTAACATGGTCGAAGTTGAGTTTTATCTTTACTCTTCTCTCTACTCTTCTTTTCCACTACAAACCTTATTTGAGGGTAGTATGTAATGTACTGTACATTAACACTCAATAAGCAAGTTGTAAATTCTATACATTTAAATGAGTTATTTCATTGTGTTTATTTTTGGATTAAAGCTAATTTTATGACTTGATTTTGGCTTTTATTTTATAATGTTAAAACTTCGTTAAATGCAAATATAAGTATAATTAAAGTTCTTCAGTCAATGAATATACCTACCACTAGGTACTGTGTCGCCCATTATGGAAGTAAATGCCCAAGTTACTCCTAAAGAGAGAACTTCGCTCGTTCCTTCCGGCTGGCTTCCCTTATGTTTCGTCCGGTTTTCATTGACATCAAGGTCACCCTACTTAGAAAGAGATGACATTCACTAGTTCGAGCCTCCTTGTCAGAACATTTTTTTGTCAGAGTACTCAATCCTCTTTGATTATTACATCCATGGTCGTGGCTCAAGCCTTTGGCGGGAAATTTAAAAAGCTTTTAGTTGATAACCCTGCATATCATCTGAATAAACCATCTTGATACTTTTGCTTAACTTGATTATTTGTTTAATTAGTTTGGAGTCTCCAATGAACTTTGTCAAAACATAAATAAATATACCATCCATGATATATTGGACTCCAACCATCAACTACATCAAAACCAACATTTCCACTCCACCAAAAACAGGGATAATAAAGATGCACCACATAAACTTATAAACATTTATTAATGCTGAACCATAATCAAAATCTGATTCACATCTTTTTTCTCAACATCTTTGAGTTCTTTGACTAAGTCTGTTCTAAGTCTGACTTAAGCCTTGGCCTAAGTTTTGAAATATTGCAAAAGCCCTTTTACAAATTTAATTTATGTACTGAAAGCCTAAAACATAACAACGTATTTTAATGCACATTAGGCCGTTATAATTGATATATTAATCGTTTATCATGTTTGTGCGATAGTCACTTAGTTAAATATTCCCATTAAACATTTGGACAAAAGTGAATCCTGATTTTATAGAAAAAAATCGATAGGTACATAAAAAGTGTATCTTGATTTGAATTGCTTAATAATCATTTTGGATTTTTTCAAATACTTACGATAAACCAACGAACAGTGAACCATATCCCATATCTCATTGATCAATGCTCAATCACTCACTTTGACATCAGTATAGGTACAACACTATCACTGTCTATCGATCATAGACAACTGTCAAATAATTATCTTGTCTATGATTGCCGGATTCTAATGATCTCCACTATATATAGAAAGCAGTCACAATCTGAGACCGATAGTGGATTTTATTATTTTGCGACTAATTTACAATTCTGAAAGCTGTTATTTAATTAAAGAAACTACGTATTATTTTCAGAACAAAGTTTTTATTCATCTACTGAACTACGATTTCATTATTGTTATTCATCTCATATTTCAGATACATATTACACTTTTTATTGTTATTCATCTCATATTTCAGATAAATATTACACTTTTTTATCTAAATATTTCATGGCGATAGATCTATTGATTAGACTAGCAGTCCCGGCAAACTTCGTACCGCCAAAGCTTTTTTCTCACTATTTAAACCTTTCCTGGACTTCCAAAAATAAAAAACCCTAAATCAGCCAAATCGGTTTAGCCGTTCTTGAGTTTTAGTGAGACTAACGAGCAGCTATTCATTTTTATATATAAGAAAGGAGATGATACAAGTTGTTGAAATCTGTTGACAACTAGCTGTCCGGGCAAACTTCATACCACCAAAGTGTTGTTTTTTTTTCCTTATTTTTTCTCCATAAGAACCATCCTCGCACTTCAAGGAATATTCTAAGAAAAGAATTTGCAAAATTGGTACAGCTGTTCTCGAGATTTGCGCTTAGAAACACATTCAGCGGTTCATTTTTGTATCATAGGTAATTTTATTAATTAATAGCCAGATTCTGAATTGAGAATTTTGCTAAGTAACTACTCAGCGGTAGTGCTGTTTCAACAAACTCAGAGAAAAGCGTGACAGAACGTGACTTAAGTATTTAGTTAGTGCAATTATCGATGCGGAAACAGGCCCTAAGCAATTTATTGAGAACGATTGCCTCGAGTAAAATTTAGCTTAAGCTTAACTATTGGTTGATTTAATAAAGTGTTCAAAGGCATGGCGCCAATCTGTCGGTGACGGTGCATACCCAGTGAATACCCCCATTGCCAGATGAAACATCATCGGCATTCTTAGCAGCTATTTCTTAATGACTCGCGATGCTCATAAATAATTATACATTTAGCGAGTCTACTCGCCATTATTAATCCAGGGATTGTAGGAAATAAAACGTAACGCTACGAATCGCTCGTAGCCGGGGCTGCCTGAGTGATCTTGAACGATCACTAAGGTTAAGCAACATACGGCGCGTTCAGTCCATGGATGGGTCACCGTCTATGACTAACGCTAGTGGCATTTTTTCCGAGCGATTCCGTGCTTCGCAAGGTACGTTAAGCAGTTGGTGCCGGCTGCCGTCGATAGATGGCAGTCGTTAAGCCAAGTCAGAGGCCTTAGGGCGGCTTGAAAACTTCTGACAGTAAGACCAGCCACTAGTCTTACAAGCCTCCACCAATCCGGACTTGGCCCCCGTGGTGGAGTATGGCCTATACCTTCCTCAGGGAAGAGACCCGTGCCCCTCGGTGGGGATATAATGGGTTGGTGATGATGATGAAAACGTAATAAAGATTTGCGTTTATATTTATATTTGCGTTTTAGATAAGTTAATAAATAAATGCAGTGGTGGCGTAGTGGGGTTGACCCTTGCTTCTCGATCATGAGGGTCTGGGTTCGAACCACGCATGTACCAATGACTTTTAGTTACGTACATTTGTTTGTACAGCAACACCATTCGCTGATAAATTGTGCCCGGATAACGGCGACAGGCTTGCCACTTGTCACGTTTGGGACCTAATAAACTCGGCAAAACGTGGGTCCAGTTCTAGAGACTGGTGCCTCTGCCTACCCCTTCGGGGATAACGGGCGTGAGTTTATTATTATTATTATAATAAATAAATGAATTAGAATTTCTTGCAAAGACCGAACTACGTCGCTACGTCGCCTTGCTACGTCGATGCTACGCCGTAGCAAGGTTCTTACGCTACATAGGCTGCTACTTATGTATGCGGAATCTGGGATTCCAATAATTTTAAACGCAATGTCTGACTTCCATGGTCAAATTCGTTCTTTTTTTAAATACTGGCCGCTAATATTTTTCTCTTATATACGTTAGTGTTTTGTTTTTGTTGGGTTTAAAATGTCATATCGCTGAAAAAATGGAACTCACTCGTGTAAATATTCGTGCTATGATTTATTACGATTTTCGACGTGGTTTTACGCAACAACAGTGCCTAGATCAATTAACTTCGACTTTTGGTGGTGAAGCTCCATCAAAAACGGCTGTGTATCACTGGTTTAGTGAGTTTAATCGCGGGCGCAGTAAGCTCACGGACGAAGTTAAAGAAGGTCGCCCGACGCATCGGTGGTTGTGCCACAAAATATTGAAGCTGTGCGAAAACTAATAATGCAAGACCGCCATGTTACGTATCGCGAGATAGAGGCTATTCTGGGCATATGTATGACGAGCATTCATAGGCTATTACATGAACATTTGTCTGTAAAAAAAATTTGTTCGCGTTGGATCCCGCACAACTTAACTCAGGATCAAAAAGATGCTCGCGTCGAATGGTGCAAGAAAACCTTAAAAAAATTCAACGGAGGCGACTCAAAATATGTTTATAATATCTACACAGGTGACGAATCCTGGATCTACGCGTACGATCCCGAAACTAAACAACAATCAACAGTTTGGGTGTTTCAAAATGAGCCGAACCCTACGAAAGTGGCTCGTACAAAAAGCACTGTAAAGCAAATGGTGGCCTGCTTTTTAGGTATTAATGGCCATGTGGCTACAATACCACTGGAGAATCGCAGAACGGTTAATTCGGAGTGGTACACGACCATTTGTTTGCCGGAAGTATTTGAAGAAATACGCCAAAACAACCAGCGACGCAGAATCATACTTCACCATGACAATGCCAGCTGTCATACATCTCAGGAAACAACTACATTTTTGGATGGTCAAAAAATAGAATTGATGGGTCATCCACCGTACAGCCCTGATTTGGCTCCCAATGATTTCTATTTATTCCCAAATGCAAAGAATAAATTACATGGTCAACGATTTTCGACCCGTGAAGATGCCGTAAATGCGTTCAAACAGCACGTTTTGGAGATACCTCAATCAGAGTGGAAAAAGTGTTTTACAAATTGGTTTCATCGAATGCAAAAGTGCATCGATCATAGTGGAGAATACTTTGAAAAACAATAAAAGCATATTTAGCCATATAAATTTGTTTATTTTTTCTATTCCGCATACATAAGTAGCAGCCCTCGTACAAGTAAAATGTCCTCCGACATTTTCTGTTGATAAAATAACTCTCAAGATTGACCTAAGAGTTTTATTCATAATATTCAGGATTCATGCAAACTTTAACTTGATATATCCGATATCTGTAACATAAATAAAAAATTGCGACAATTTCTGAGAAACCAGATCTGTGTCCATCCTATTACTACTAATCCAATATTAGCACAAAATCTCAGCAACCTTGGGTTCCTTTCAACAATATTATTGCTTAAACTAGCCAGTTTATCTAGGTCTATGGACAGTTAAACTACTTAGTTGTTATTGTCGAAACTGGAGGGGTCATGTTATAATAGAGACACCATTTATGTCTTGGCAACGTCCCATGTTAGTATGACGTAACTCTGCGATCCCATAGGGCATCCATTATATCTATTCGCTCAAAACGTTGCAAAATGACCTTTACGCATTGCTAATAAGAACTACAGTGAACGATTAAAATCTCTGGTAAAGCGTGAGACGCGTAGGCGCCTGAAAAGGCGTCTGGATGTCGCCTCTGCAAGATGAGGTCACCTAGAGGGAAAGAGATGGTACATGTTAGAATTTTCGAATCAGAAAGAGAGGTTAAAGTGGAAAGGCACCTTGTTGTCATAAGAAATATTGATTTCACTATTGTTTTCTAGGAATGTTGTTGTTATCTTTTGGTATTAGGGATTTGAGAGAGGATTGAAGGATTTTAAGGTCACCAATGGTTTTTCTTTGGATTTAGATGATTAATAGTTAATAGTCAGTTCGGGTTTTATTTTGTGCTTTTCGTATAGATAAGATAGATATTCTGTAATATTTTGTAGTTGGTACTTACTAAAATGTGGTAGTTCTTGAATGAATGAAATAACAACTATTTTGTTAAAACAAAACTGTTAAGATTACTGTAATTATAATCAAATTCAAGTTAAACGCATACTTAATAATAGTAAAAAAATAAATATTTCTTAAGTTTAAATACAAAAAGCTACCTAACCTTGGTCTAACTTTTACTATTATTTTAAGGAAACCTTTGTTTGTCATTATTTTAGTATATTCATTCAATCAATATTCATTCAATATTATCTTGTTATTGTAAACTAGTTGACTCGCTAAACTTCGTGTCACCCAGAATTGGATTTTCTTGTCATCATTTGAATTCTTCTTGCACTTGGACATGCATTAAAAATTGCCAATCGGCTGAGCCGTTCTAAAGTGCTGCCGAAACAAGAGCAATTAATATTTATTTATTATGTATTTCATTTAAAAAAAATGTTGATTTGAAAAGTAACGTTGACTTAACGCAATTTGTCTTCATCAAGACGAACAAATTTTAATATGGGGTAGAGCAAGAAATCACGGAAAAAACAGCTTTTCCATATTCAAATTCGATGCCGTCTGAACAAAATGTATGGAACAGCTGAATTTTTTAAAAGATTTTTTAGAGTTCGAAAAGCACCCTGCGTCGAGCGATACATTACTAATCAAAAACTTGTATATATTAAACATAATCAATAAATGTAATTAATTAGGGGGCATGATGTAAGATGAATGTTGAACCATTTCCGAACGATTTAATACGTCTGGCGAATGTAAATGACGCTCTCCAGCTACATACGTCTACCAAATAGAGGATCGAATAGAGCCTTCTAGCATGCTTGTTACGTAGTACAATCAATACTTCTTTATAAAGATAACATAGGATAAGATGAAATTTATTCATAAAATCATAGGTATGTTATGTAGTCTAAATAATGTAACAATTGAATTTTTAACATCTAAGGTAAGAGTAAACGTAGCCTAAACAAAACATAAACATTTACATACAGGCACATACATTGCTTCTGGCCTCACACTAGGATATCCTGTGTCGTGGGAACCAGAAACAGCGACGTCACAGACATGTAAACATCCAAGACCTGAAGTTCTTTTTTCCTCCCCAGCCGGAAGGAATCAACCTGTATTTTAGGCTCGGTATGTAAAAGTTTAAATAATTATAATGACTTAAATTAACTATAGTTACGGAAAAAATGTATTTATGGCTTGGTCTCCCGTAATGGGGGTGGCTTGAACTATTTGATGTATATTATTATTTGATGGAGAGGATCTTCTTGTTGTGTAGCGCGGTAATACTATCGGCGTTATGGGAACCTTTGGCTCGGATATGTCCCGGAATGGTTGAGTGACTGAATTTTCATATATTTTTGATTTCATTTCAGCATATGTTTGTAACACTAGTGGCTGGTCTTACTGTCAGAAGTTTACAAGCCACCCTAAGGCCTCTGACTTGTCTTAACGACTGCCTTCTATCGACGGCAGCCGGCACCAACTGCTTAGCATGGCTTGAGAAGCACAGAAAAATGCCACTAGTGTTCGTCATAGAACCGTCACCCATCCATGCACTGAACGCGCCCTATGTTGCTTAATCTTCGTGATCGTTTAACATTACTCACGCGGCATATATAATGTACGCAAGGAATAAGACCGGATTTTTTTAAATTAAACATAAACATAAAACATAAACATTTACATACAGGCACATACATTGCTTCTGGCCCCACACTAGGATACACTGTGTTGTGGGAACCAGAAACAGCGACGTCACAAACATGTAAACATCCAATTCAACCCCTAAAGGGGTGAAAAGCGTTGCCAAAGTTTGTATGGGAGGTATAAAGAATGTCGTCTAATTTTCTTGAATATTAAAATAAATACTCTTCACACCATTGATTGAACACGTGTTTCGCCGTTTTTCTAAATTTAACCTTTAAGGGAGTGAATGGGGTTGCAAAATTTTGAACTAAAGTCCACGCGGACGGAGTTGCGGGCGAAAGCTAGTTTCTAATAGTTATTTTACAGTTTACACTATTACAATAGTTCAACTATTTAAAGGCCTAAAGTCGCTTACAAACGTGGTTTCCTAAAAGTAAAGCTGTGTTAGGAACCCATCTCGTGTTACGCCCCATGTAATATTCAGAGAATGTTTCTGACGTCCCTTTGACCGCGCTCGCGGCCTGACTAGATGAATTAAACACTACCTTCGCTGTGCAAGCAGCTTCTACTCTGTGAACAATGTAGTTGATACTTATCTACGAAAAATCATTGTAATTACTGAAGAAAAAATAATGAGATATAATGTGACTATGTAAAAAAAAATGTGACTACATGCATGATAAGAGTTCACTAATGCCCGGTCCCAATAACCTATCTACAGATAACTGACAGTATTGACAGCACTGACTTTGAAATATTCCGCTTTTTGTTTCTATTGAGTGGCCTATCACTCGCGTTGACAGCTAACTGTCAGTTATCTGTAGATAGGTTATTGGGACCGGGCATAAGTCCATATCCTCATGAAGTTTATTACATCATCATCAACCCATTATGTCCCCAGCGAGGGGCACGGGTCTCTTCCCTGAGACCACTACACAGGTCACCGACGACGCGAGCTCCGTCTCTGCTCACCATGAGTAAGCTCTGCGAATCAGAGCGAAACCCGGTCGGACTCTTCCGATGAAATTGAAGTAAGCGTATCCGTAAAACAGTTTGTATTGTGACTACACATTACGAAAGTTCATCATCATCAACCCATTATGTTTCCAACGAGGGGCACGGGTCTCTTCTCTGAGGAAGGTATAGGCCTTGCTCCACCACGGGACCAAGCCCAGATTGATGGAGGCTTGTGACACTAGTGGCTGGTCTTACGAAATTTGCGAAAGTTTTAATTTAAAATTCGTGGAAGAAGTAAAGAGAGGGATAAGATAAGAATATTCTTTATTGTACCAGGAAAAACAAATACAAAACATTTACAAAGATACAGTACAATTGGCGGCCTTACTGCTTAAAGCAAGAGAGTTATAGATTTGCAATATGTGATACTACCTTATATTACCCGCGGGTTATTGGGGGAAATAAATGGTGTATTAACGGGAAAATAATAACTATTCACATTTTTAGGGATTTTCCATGGGAATAAGATATTTTTCTGCGGTAAAACGTAGCCTATGTGTTAATCCAGGGTGTCAGCTAACTCCATACCAAATTTTATTAAAATCACTCCACCAGACGTGAAGAAGTAACAAACATACACACTCACACACTTACAAACTTTCGCATTTATAATATTAGTGTGATTATAGTAGTGCAAACAGAGCACTCGTTGCACGAAACCGTCTTGCACTTGGCCAGTTTGTTTTGCAACGCAAATATTTGCAGTCGTCTCAGTTACATGAGTCGTGTAGGGCCCTAGCCATTTACATTTTCTAACGAGATTCCCTGTAAATAGACAGCCCATGTTTGCACAGGTCTTATAGTCGCTGGCTGATGGGATTTGCATGTGTACCTCCACGACTTTGAATTTCTAAGTCTTTGAAAGAATTACGTGAGTTTGCTTCGCATAGTATTCTTAATACTAAGAGCTCTTGCAAACATCTTAATTACAAAATTTCTTAATTAATATGATATTAACAGCTTTGTAATATTTGCTCAACTGGCTCATAACATTTTCGAGTTTGTGATTTGAGTTTCAGTACAGAGATTCAAAAGGTTTACGCGTCATTGGTTATTGCGATTGATAAAAAAATATAAAAGCTAATAACTTGGCTTTGTAGTTAAATTATAGCTAAGAATAATTTGTCAGTAGTTAAATTGTCAGGCCAGTTTACAAATTGGAAACTTGTGCCGATCCTCTGCTCTATGCCTGATTAACTGATTAATCCACATGCAGGCAACATAATTCAATTGGCAATAAATAACTTTTACTTTTACAGTCTGTACCACAGTCACTGTGTAGACTTTGTCGGCTGGTTTCCGCGGTAATTCTAAAAAAACGAATAGATACATTTGAGTTAGTACAAGAGCCTAAAAAATATGGCGATCCTGATAAAACATGGTAACTTACTAAGTACCATGCGTATATTAAAAAAAATGGTTCCAGTATAATATTAAATAATTAATTAAATATTATGCTGGAAGAAAATACACAAAATACCCGAAACAAAACGTTATTCATTGCTAATAAAGAGCCATTATTATATTTATAATACAAACCCGCAGTTACAGGTTTCTGCTTAAACAAAACTGACGTTCCCTATCTATATAATATAAAAGGAGAAGCTGACTGACTGACTGACTGACTGACTGACATATCAACGCAGGGCCTAAACTATAAGGGTTAGAAACTTGAAATTTTGCACAGGGGTTCCTTTTGTGACGTAGTGGAGCACTAAGAAAGGATTTTGGAAAATTCATCCCCTAAAGGGGTAAAATGGGGGTTCAAAGTTAGTATGAAACTTTGCCGTTTTTGAAGTTATTCGATTAAAGTTTGGTACGAAGGTTTTTAATTTAAAATTATGAAACACGTGTAAAATAGTTTTTTAAAAATCATCCCTTAAGGATCCTTAACCATCCCCAAAGGGGGAAAAAGCGGGGTGCAAACTTAGTATGAAATTTTGCCGTTTTTGAAGTTATTTGAACGAAATTCAGAATAACAATTCTTCATTGAAGGTCACGAAACACAAGTAAAATAGTTTTTTGAAAATCATCCCCTAAGGGGGTAAGAGGGGGTGCAAAGTTAGTATGAAACTTTGCCGTTATTGAAATTATTCGAAAGATATTCAGAATAAAGATTCTTCATTGAAAGTCATGAAACACATGTAAAATAGTTTTTCGAAAATCATCCCTTAAGGGGGTAAGAGGGGGGTGCAAAGTTAGTATGAAACTTTGCCGTTTATGAAGTTATTCGAATGAAATTCAGAATGAAGGTCCATCAATAAATGTCTTGAAATACGTCTAAAATAGTTTTTCGAAAATCATCTCTTAAGGGGATAAAAGTGCAAAGTAAGTATGAAACTTTGGCATTTTTTAAGTTATTTGAATGTAATTCAGTATGAAGGTCCTTCATTGAAAGTCATGAAAGACGTGTAAAGTAGTCTTTCGAAAATCGTCCCTTAAGGCGGTAAGAGGGGGTTGCGAAGTTAGTATGAAAGCTCTTTCGCATGCGCTAAAAGTATCCCTATCTTATTAAATAATTTTTTGCAAACACTTTACTCAACTAAAGCCCACGCGGACGTAGTCGCGGGCAACAGCTAGTTACGCTATATAGTCTAAACTGAAACAAATACTTAATTAAGATTCTACAACAAGATTCCCTAAGATACATAATATATTAGAGTTACCTCCAACGCGGTTTACTGTGCAAAAAGCTTTAAAATCAACTATTATTTAGAAGACAAAGATGTAGTTTTACACAGATTAATATTAAATGTAGTCAGCGGAGAACTGTGTCTAGTGTCCAACACATCCATGAGTAACCATTTTTATGTTTGATAGTTGTTTGATTAAGCTAAAACTGTTTTGAAAAGTATAAATGTGGAGTTTCTTTGTCAGTTTTTTCTCCACATAATCTGTTAATTGGGTATTTGACAAAATGTCCAATGAGTTACTTTTAAAACGGAATTTTGTATTAAAATACTGGCTTATGACGTCGCATTTCAGAGCACTCTTTTTAGGTTTCACCTATTTAAAAATGGTAACAACTAGTAAATTATTAAAAGAGGTACATTTTCCGAAACATTTTGTAATTTTTGTTTTAATCGAGCATATCAAATTATTTATTATTGATAGTATCAAATACCGAATTATGAAACTAACAACTTTGACGTTCATAAAGTAAACATTTTGTTTTTGTTGTAAATAAGCTATTTGAATTTAAATTTATCCGATCTATTCATAGAAAGGGCTATATACTTAAAAAGCGAAAAAATAAGTTAATTCTAGTTGAAATTCTACGTCAGTACGAGTACTTAAATTACGTGGGTGAGGTATCAAATAACTTGAATGTTTAATCACGAAAGTTCTATGTAGTAATTTGCTACTTTGAAATTGTAAATTCAAGACACGCGAAGAAAAATAATACGGCGTACATTTCAATAAGGTATGTAGCTACTTTAAGAACAAATATACCACGGTTAGTACTTTTGTAGTAGTTTCGACAATGTCTGGTCATTAACCTCTACAGTCCTGACCTTGAAACTACCAATGGGTTTTCAATTGATATTTTCAAGGTTAGGACTAAGGAGGATAAAACTGTATTAGTTATTAAACATAAAATTAGTCTTTAGTATTGGTTTCAGTAGAGCTAAAAGGAAGCATTACATTTAAATTGCCAAACGCCGGTTTCGGAGTTGAGAATTTTCACTAAGTAAATACTTAAGTAACGTTCTGTCACGCTCTTTTCTGTGAAAATTGACGAAACAGCACTAGAGTTAAGTAGTTACTTAACGAAATTCTCAATTCAGAAATCGGCCGTAAAAGTTTAAAACATTGCTTGGTTAGTAAGACAAGACGCTGTGCACTATTATAATATGACTGCTTGATATTACCCATTGCATTCATCGCTATGCCAACTCAAGGAATTGATATGACAGCGCTACAAATATACATAAACATTTACATACAGGCACATACACTACATAATTGTAAGCTTTTAGTCCGGATCGGAGAGCGGACGAGCTCTGCTCATAACCTCCTGATATCCGACCTTGAAAATAACAATGGTTTTTGTATTTCTCTTACTACATTGGTTCTCACGAGGTAAAGCTCTGCGAATCGGAGCGAAACCTGGTCGGACTCGTCCGATAAAAACACCCGTAGGTAGGGATCCGCAAAAAGTATCGATACCTAAGTATACTCGATACTTTGGTTACGATACCAATTATTTTTGTACTCGATACTATTGAATACGATACTAAGTAGGTATCGATACTTTTCACAGTACTCGATACTTTGTTCGTTGAATCAAACATCCCTATTGTCATTCGTCTTGTCTATGGGTCTATGAGTCCCAAGAAGCTTTGCGACTAGGGAAAATTCCCGTCAGATTAAGGGAAAGTCCTCATTAGAAATAGGTGTAGTTAGATTTTTTTTATGCGTGAGCGTGACTCTTACGGCCTAAGTAATTATTATTAGGCTTAATTGAATAAACAAATGAACGCCTGCATAGTTTGTACATACAATGTGGTCATTTAGGTAGATTTAGCACATGTAATGTTAACAGGTAATGTTAACAGGAGCGACTAAATAAAACTAAAATCATCAGTTCTTAGCACCAAGCTTGTCTTTATCTGTCAACAAATTGAAAATGACACTACTGAATCAGAAATTGATTTGAGATCGTTCTATCTGATCTATACAGCTCACTGCTGGGTATAGGGCTCTTCCATGTCACGCCAACCCAGATCGTTATTTGAAGAATCAAGTTTCGAGATAAACAGATAAATAATTAATGTATCCCGCGTATCGGTCGGTTCGTTTAGTGCGCGCAGGTTTTGGCAAACGGTATCAATTATTTTTCTAGTTTGAATGGGCGACCCTTTGTTTTCTGGTTGCATGGTAAACAACGACTTGACGTGATTATTTACTAGGAGCCGATGATTATGGAACCTAACCGTTAGGAGTTCCCATGCATGCTGGTAATAAGAAGCGGTGAACTCCAAAGCACTAATGAAGGGCACTTCCTGATAACGATGATTTTAAATAATGAAATTTATGTATTAATGTATTTATGTATCAAGGTCTGTGCGACTGTGTATCTTTGACTCGTATGAATTCCTGAACTCTAACCAAGAATCGTAAGAACAATCGAAGGCAGGCAGTTTTATGTCGGGTAATTTTACATTGACCCTAGTTGCATTTGATGAGGAATTTAGTTTAGGACTTTCGTCTTCGCCATCAATTAGACATTGTGCAGTGGCCATGCAACTATAAAATTGCTCTTCAAAAGACTCCCTGTACTCCAACTGACTCCCATCGTCATCACTAACAATTGATTCAAGCTCATTCTGATCATCATTAAACTTCTCAAACAAAACGTTAGCTGACTGCATTCGCACATGAAGTTCAGCCTTTTGAGCTTTATTTAGGGGTTGATCTACATATCGTGACACGAATTTTACAAAGAGAGTCAACCTACCATTCAAGCTACCTCTTTGTCTTTTTCAGATTATAAGAATTTTATTATTGTATGAAGTGTTTTAAAATAATTGTTAAATATCTGTGTATGTAACTGCGAGTAGAAATAAAGCTTGATTCATTTATATTTTTCCTTTTTATTTAAAGTACACTGGGTGCCGAAAGTACTCGATACCTGAGTTACTTGATACTTTTTATACAAGGACGATACCGGTATCCAGTACTTTTTATACGATACTACTCATATGAGTAAAGTATCGATACTTTTGTTTCGATACCATATCCCTACCCGTAAGTTGATCCGGACTAAAAGTTTACAATGTGTAGTGTTTATGAAAGTTTCACTGCATAATTATTTAATTTTCAATATTATTAATATATTTAAAGCCGTTGGTAGAAATGCAAACAACTTTACTTACTACGGTTCGTAGCCTCGTAGCACTAGCAACTCGTAGCCTCTCGTAGCTCATAGCACGTCGTGACTGGCATATAACTTTTGATAAGACCTCTTGTGGGCTTCAATTTATTAGCAGTCAAGATCCTGGAGATCCCCTCACTCACATAAATATTTGTTGAAAGAAACAGCTCCATCACGGTGGCTCTTATCGTACTGGCATAAGTGCGAGTATCGAATAAAAGAGGTATCTGTGCGCTAGCTGAACGTACTAAGTTTATTAAAATGTCTATACTCTGATTTTTAATTAGGTGGACTAAACTGACACTTGGTGGGTTGCCACGTAAGGGAAAATAAAAAATAGTGTTGTGCTCAGAGCATTTTGAACTGTCAGTTTAGTCCACCAAATTAAAAATCAAGGTATAGATTAGCTCATCCTTTTTGATGACATACTAGGCGATTAATTTTTGGCCAAGTTTGATGGAGATATTAATTTCAAGGGCAACACTTAAACGATATTGTTTTTTTTGTATGATTATGCAACGATTGCTACAGGGTATGGACTCCTCAAGGACGTAATACACAAAGTCCTTGGGACTCCTAGAGAACAGATCTATAAATTAATGCTACAAAAGTTTATGTTCACTAATTTTTTTTTCATAATCTAGTCATGCATGACAGTGACGTTTGCAAAGCCAATACCTTTTACTTCTTTTCCCCTATTTTAATTCCAGTTCAAATGTCAATATATCGATCATTTATCAAACTATGCTAAAGTTCCCAGACTAGAATAATAAAAAAATAAGCCAAAGAAAATCAAGGACAAAAGTACTCTTCCATTAGTTTTCAGATCATTCTCACATTATTCAGATAGCCTCATTTCATAGTTGATCTAAAACCTGAAGAAAATCCCATCGTCTCCTCGTGCACAGAAAGCTCTCTGATTTTCTCAGACTTTTTATCCCGACTCGATCCCACGTAATGACGCCATTGGACCGCAGAGTACTGTTTGATAAAATCTTCGGCAACAAAAAAGGCCAAGTACGACTTGAAAAAGTTCTATAGCCCAAGTCAATCGGCACTAGCTGTAATTAATTCCCTGTGCAAATACGAAACAGAACAAAATAATATCAATAACTCTTCATTTTGTAACTCTATGTATAGAGATATGTTAGGCTTATATTGTTTCCGTTATAAATCGGGCATAATTACCACTCATTCATTCGTTACGAACCGTTCTGAATTCACCGTGAGTCTAAAATGCTAATCACTTGCGTTATGACCTTGAAAATAACAATTAAACAACCAAAAGTTCTGCGGGTTAAAATCACCTTTCCTTTCAATCAATAGTTAAGTAAATGTTGTTTCTATATATTCAAAACTAGCTGTTGCCCGCGACTTCGTCCGCGTGGGCTTTAGTTGAGTAAAGTGTTTGCGTTTGCAATTAAGATTGGGATACTTTTAGCGCATGCGAAATAAATAAAACCATACTACTCTCTCTGAGAGAAGACCTATTCCCTGCAGTGGGACATGTACTCGTATAGGCTGTTTACTATGGGTTGTATTTTAAAGAACTGAGAAATATTTATGAACACATGAACGGAGAAATAATAAGAAGAATTGAGAAAATTTATTCAATAGTTAGAACGACCAATATGAAAAAAAATAAGAAAGTAAGCAAGTATTTAAGGTGGTATTTAAACACATGGAAGAACAAAGAAATTCAATTCAAAAATCGCAGCGAAATGTTTAATAATCGAAGCGACGATACGAAGTAAATACGAAGAACTTTTATACCTTCTAAATTTGCAAGAAGTATTGAATTCACAAAAAGGGCTGTTGGCAATAATCAATAACTTTATCAGGAACTTATAACCCAAATACAACATTTTATTGAAATAACTTTGAATATCAGAGAGCTTTCATTCTAACTTTGCACCCCCCTTGTTCTCCACCGATTTTCTTAAAACTACTTCACACAATGTTTCATGACTTTCAATGAAGGACCTACATACTGCATTTCATTCGAATAACTTCAAAAACGGCAGAGTTTCATACTAACTTTGCACCCCCCCCTTTTACCCCCTGAAAGGAATGATTTTCGAAAAACTATTTTACATGTATTTCATGACTTTTAATGACAAACCTTCATATTGAATTTCATTCAAATAACTTCAAAAACGGCAAAGTTTCATACTAAATTTGCACTCCCTTTTTTCCATCTTAAGGCATGATTTTTGAAAAACTATTTTACACGTGTTTCATGATTTTAAATGAAGAACCTTCGAACTAAATATCATTTGAATAACTTCTAAAACGGCAGGTGTCATACTAACTTTGCACCCCACGTTTATCCCTTAAAGGGATGATTTTCGAAAAACTATTTTACATGTGTTTCAAGATTTTCAATGAAGGACCTTTATTCTGAATTTCATTCAAATAACTTCAAAAACGGCAGGGTTTCATTCATACTAACATTGCACCCCGTTTTGCCCACTTAAGGGATGATTTTTGAAAGCCTATTTTACATGTATTTCGTGACTTTTAGCGACGGATCGGACGGAATTTCATTTGAATTACTTCAAAAACGGCAAAGTTTCATACTGAATTTGCACCCCCCTTTTACCCCCTTAAGGCATGATTTTCGAAAAACTATTTTACACATGTTTCATGACTTTCAATGAGGGACCTTCACATAGAATCTCATTCGAATAACTTGGATAACGGCAAAGTTTCATACTAACTTTGCACCCCCTTTTTCCCCCTCGAGGGATGATTTTTGAAATACTATTTTACACGTGTTTCATTATTTTAAATGAAGGACCTTCATATTGAATCCCATTTGAATAACTTCAAAAACGGCAAAGTTTCATACTAAATTTGCACCCCCCTTTTTCCCCCTTAAGGGATGATTTTCGAAAAACTATTTTACACATGTTTCATGACTTTTAATGAAGGACCTTCATATATAATCTCATTCGAATAACTTGGATAACGGCAAAGTTTCATACTAACGTTGCACCCTCCTTTTTCCCCCTTAAGGGATGATTTTTGAAAAATTATTTTACACATGTTTCATGATTTTAAATGAAGGACCTTCGTACTAAATATCATTTGAAGAACTTCAAAAACGGCAAAGTTTCATACTAACTTTGCACCCCCCGTTTTTCCCCGCTTAAGGGATGATTTTAGAAATAATATTTTACACGTGTTTCATGATTTTAAATGAAGGACCCTCATATTGAATCCCATTTGATTAACTTCAAAAACGGCAAAGTTTCATACTAAATTTGCATCCCCCTTTTTCCCCCTTAAGGGATGATTTTCGAAAACCTAGTTTACACATGTTTCATGACTTTTAATGAAGAGAATCTCATTCGAATAACTTGGATAACGGCAAAGTTTCATACTAACTTTGCACCCTCTTTTTTTCCCCCTTAAAGGATGATTTTTGAAAAACTAATTTACACATGTTTCATGATTTTAAATGACCCAACCAGCAAAAACCAGTCTTAAAACAGTCTCAAGACTACTATTTTTTCGCTCTAATATTGATCCTAAATCATCGTATAAGCCTGCATTTGGGCACGATTATAAGCTTACTTGATTTAATATCATTCTAATATCAATCTTATTGAATGCTGTTCACTATTATAGTAATCTAGCCAAAACTAATTTAAGCTGCTTTAGGCTAATATCGCTTTTACCTAAGTATCTTTTAAGACTACGTAGGCTAAAATTGGTCTTACTTAAGAATATTCTTAAGTTTCATACTAACTTTGCACCCCCTTTTTCCCCCTCGAGGGATGATTTTTGAAATACTATTTTACACGTGTTTCATTATTTTAAATGAAGGACCTTCATATTGAATCCCATTTGAATAACTTCAAAAACGGCAAAGTTTCATACTAAATTTGCACCCCCCTTTTTCCCCCTTAAGGGATGATTTTCGAAAAACTATTTTACACATGTTTCATGACTTTTAATGAAGGACCTTCATATATAATCTCATTCGAATAACTTGGATAACGGCAAAGTTTCATACTAACGTTGCACCCTCCTTTTTCCCCCTTAAGGGATGATTTTTGAAAAATTATTTTACACATGTTTCATGATTTTAAATGAAGGACCTTCGTACTAAATATCATTTGAAGAACTTCAAAAACGGCAAAGTTTCATACTAACTTTGCACCCCCCGTTTTTCCCCGCTTAAGGGATGATTTTAGAAATAATATTTTACACGTGTTTCATGATTTTAAATGAAGGACCCTCATATTGAATCCCATTTGATTAACTTCAAAAACGGCAAAGTTTCATACTAAATTTGCATCCCCCTTTTTCCCCCTTAAGGGATGATTTTCGAAAACCTAGTTTACACATGTTTCATGACTTTTAATGAAGAGAATCTCATTCGAATAACTTGGATAACGGCAAAGTTTCATACTAACTTTGCACCCTCTTTTTTTCCCCCTTAAAGGATGATTTTTGAAAAACTAATTTACACATGTTTCATGATTTTAAATGACCCAACCAGCAAAAACCAGTCTTAAAACAGTCTCAAGACTACTATTTTTTCGCTCTAATATTGATCCTAAATCATCGTATAAGCCTGCATTTGGGCACGATTATAAGCTTACTTGATTTAATATCATTCTAATATCAATCTTATTGAATGCTGTTCACTATTATAGTAATCTAGCCAAAACTAATTTAAGCTGCTTTAGGCTAATATCGCTTTTACCTAAGTATCTTTTAAGACTACGTAGGCTAAAATTGGTCTTACTTAAGAATATTCTTAGTATCATCAATCTTATTTTAGTTTGACGTAAGACCAGAAAGTCTTCGCGAAACAATTCATTGTAATAGGTGCTTGCGTGTGATAAATGCAGCGTGACAATAAAAATAGCAAATAATAAAACTGTCTTTATCGTCTGGTGTTTGTTTATATTTAATAGTAAATATTCTCGTGGGAATAATTATTTACTGTGAACTAGACCCTGTTTTACGCTTCAAATTTCGTGCGCCTTATCAAATATTACATTTTGTATATTATTTTCTTTTTTTATTGTACTGATATTTGCGTCCTCCTATATTTGCATTATCCTAGAGCACTATTAGACTACATTTGCATTCTGAATACCAATGGCACGGCCATGTTGTATTAATTTTGGTTCCTTAGGTACTCGTAATAATAAAACCTTAAATTGTTTTTTTTTTGCAACTTAAGTGAATGTATTTTTATTAAGCGCCAAGGTTACTGATGTCAATGGGGATGAGGATGGGTATGAGTATGGGGATGGTGATGGGGATGAGTATGGAGATGAGAATGGGGATGAGTATGGGGGTGGGGATGGGGATGGGGATGGGATGGGAATGGGGATGGGGACGGGGACGGGGACGGGGACGGGGACGGGGACGGGGACGGGGACGGGGACGGGGACGGGGACGGGGACGGGGACGGGTCGGGGACGGGGACGGGGACGGGGACGGTGACGGGGACGGGGACGGGGACGGGGACGGGGACGGGGACGGGGACGGGGACGGGGACGGGGACGGGGATGGGGATCGAGGTGGGGGTGGTTGCCTGTTTAAAATAAATAGCAATTCATTTTCACTAAGATCAGTTATGTAACACACTTTCATGAATATCGTATATAAGCAGAACCTGCGAACCCTCACAAATATTTTTGTCCCCACATGCTTGTCCTGGCAGCAACAGAACATTTGAATTATTTATCATTTCGTACTTCTTCTGAACTTGCCACCGATACCCACAAGGACTTGTGCATTTTATTCCAATTTTTGTAATCCATGATACCATTTCTCGTTATAAAAAAATTAAATCACACTGTCACTTACAAAACATTGGCCCAATAAATTTTGCTCTTACAGTTGTATTTTCAGGATCGATGTAAGATTAAGCGATCTTATATTGATCTTGTCTATTGTATTGTAAGTATATTGATCCAACATTGCTCTTACAGTTGTGTTTTCAGGATCGATGTAAGATTAAGCGATCTTATATTGATTTTGTCTATTGTATTGTAAGTATGATCCAATATTACTCTTGCAGTTGTGTTTCGAGGATCGATATAAGATTAAGCGATCTTATTTTGATCTTGTCTATTGTATTGTAAGTATATTGATCCAACATTACTCTTACAGTTGTGTTTCCAGGATCTATGTAAGATTAAACCATCTTATATTGTTCTTGTGTATTATATTGTAAATGTATTGATCCAATATGCCTCTTATATCTTACTAAACTAGAGCTGTTAATCTTATTATAGCTTTCAATAAGATCAAAAACAACCATACTAACAATACTCTTATGCAATGCGGATATTAGACATAAAAATTTTATAATAGCATTCATCAAGTCTATTTTAAGATCATATGAGCAGAGGCTTAAAATACTTTTATAACATGCTCTTATATACATATATAAGACCAATCAATAAGACTGAGTGTTCTTGAGTACGAAGTGACTTGTTCTAGACTGATATAAGAACGAATACATATTACAAAACAGTTATTAGAGCGATTTAAGCCTACCACTCTTATAAAATGCGGACCCTGAGACTATTTTGCTGGTTGGGGAAGGACCTTCGTACTAAATATCATTTGAATAACTTCAAAAACGGCAAAGTTTCATACTAACTTTGCACCTCCCTTTTCCCCCCTTAAAGGATGATTTTTGAAAAACTATTTTACACGTATTTCATGATTTTAAACGAAGAAACTTCATACTGAGTTTCATTTAGTAACTTCAAAAACGGCAGAGTTTCATACTAACTTTGCACCCCCATTTTACCCCTTTAGGGGGTGAATTTTGAAAAATCCTTTCTTAATGCTACCCTACGTTATAAAAGGAACTCTTGTGCAAAATTTCAAGTTTCTAACCCTTATAGTTTGGGCCCTGCGTTGATATGTCAGTCAGTCAGTCAGTCAGCTTCTCCTTTTATATATATATATAAAATATATTGTAATAAATAAAAAGAGAGGTAGATAACATTTTCCGAAAATGCAAAAATCTCGTACCAATGTAGAGCTACACAAATAATATGGATTCGTCACAAGTTTTGACGTCAAAATTCACGATCTTCCTGGACATTAATTCTGTCATTTTAACGCCACAATACGCGCGAATCGCTTCCTCGACATAGATAGATAGACCGATAGAATATTCTTCATTGAATGTACACCAGGTATATTACATGATATTTTACAATGAAATAGTACAGCATAATTGGCTTACCCAAGCTGAAAGAAAATACTGCAGCTAGTGGGATCTTGTGGGGAAATTCTTGGCGCGGGATGCCTGTAGAAGAAATGACGCATACGACAAAAAAGAGAAGAATAATGTTCTTCCAGCTTCTTGCTGACTGAAGACTCAATATTGAAGATTTTTTTTGTTTATGTATCGATAGTGCAAGTTGTCTCGCTAGTTTGCTGCATATCTGCAGGTTTATTAGAAAATTCTTGAGCCCGTCTGTACATCTGCTGGGGTGGAATTAGCAACGGTGCCACAAAGTCGGCGGAGGCGTGTAACGAGAGGGCAAATTGACTCTTTTGGTCCTTGGAACAACTAGAATATTCCCTCAAACAGGTCAGCTAATGTTTGCCCGCTCAGTGCAAAATACACATTTCTTCCAAGGTGGTGATGATAGAAATTTAAAATATTTTTGTTAAAAATGGCACATAAGCTGTTAAAAACTGGGTGTCTGTTTCAAAACGTAGATCACTTTTAAGAAACAATTGTCAAACAAACGTTAAAGCAATACAATGAACTGGCTTAAATTTCAATATCTTTTTCATCTAAATAAATAATCAGTTACGTTATAGTAGGTAGCCATTTTTCACAAAGTGAGCTATATATATTTCTTAACGTATACAATGCTTCATAAAGAATGTATTTACCTTTGCCAGCCTAACCCCCGGTTTCCCTACACTAATAAGCTGTTAACCTACTGTTGACAGCT
Source organism: Yponomeuta plumbellus (assembly GCA_947310845.1). Taxonomy (NCBI): domain Eukaryota; kingdom Metazoa; phylum Arthropoda; class Insecta; order Lepidoptera; family Yponomeutidae; genus Yponomeuta; species Yponomeuta plumbellus. Next base: position 15,134,506 of record OX371207.1, on the reverse strand, counting down.
GTCAGATGACCAAAGCATAGAAAAAAAACATTAATAGTAGTAATAGTACGTTAAACGTAAACGTTAATAGTAGATAATAAACAGATTGTTAGCGTACTAGAAACTAGGGGTAAAACTTAAAAACAAAATTTTTTAAAATATTTTAAGCCAAGGCCATTTCATCCTTCTAGCGATGTCTGGGACGGTCATTATATATTTGTTATCATTATATCTTCTGGTCTTAGTATCTCCAGGTATGTCCTTTTCATTGTACGATCTTCTCCAATCCATTATAAGTGACTGAGCCAATGGAATAGAGGCGGTTTCCATATTAATCAATGATGTTAAGTGCAGCTTGAATATGCTTAATGCATGTTTGCACTTCTAGAATCGAAAGCCAGGCACTAGTACTGAGTTATGTTTCTATACTCTTTATGTGTTGAAGCTAGTTTATTTATAACCTCTCTCGTGCTTAGCAGATTACCCTGTAGTGAATGCTTGAGCGAAACGTCAAGTTAATTAGGACATTGTGTCTTTACGTTTATTTTTCCCTTAGTTTTCTTTGAGAATGTAATCTAAACTAAAAAAAACTTTGGCCTTTGCATCTACGTAATGAGATAATTTGTACAGGTAACTTCACTCACACTAAGTGGGTAGTGGACGGTGTAGTGCCTTTTTTTTTGTTAACGGGGTGAAATGCTGTTGCTCACCATGACACCGCCACCCTTGGGGGAGGGCGACGGCCGTGTACCGGACTCTCCTCTCCTAATAATAGGAGAGGCATACCGATTAAAACACCCCGGGAGCCGTCCTGTCGCTCTTGCAATGGGGCGCCGCCGGATCTCACTTGTGGTGGACCACGTTGCGAATGCTACAGCGGCGCCCCGGCGACGTCAACCCGACTCGCAAGGAGTCGGGCCCATCCTCTCTGGAGAAGGGGCATGGGCCCCCTACCCCCGTCTTCCGTCACGATGTCGGACGGCAGGTCCCCCAAACTGCCGTCTGTGACCCTCACTCAACCGGCGGCGCAAGGTCCGCGCAGCGTCCCCCGCGCCAGGGCCAGGACGGTGTGGTGCCTGGGACATTGTTTTTTAGATGGAATAGGATGTGAAGTCAACCAATCCGGCCCCCTCAGGCCTAGAACATTTTTCTTTCGCAGAGCTAATTTAGTTATTCACAGAGTATTTTTTTGAAATTAAATGACAGTTTTCAAAGAATAAAACATGGTCATATAACAGTGGTAACTATGTATTATCTTCAAAATTTAATTCAAAGTGCCATTGCAGACCTACCCACCGGCGGGTTTACGAGGTCTGACAGAGTGCGCCGTAGTTTACCTTGGACCCGCCGGTGGTTTCTCAAGGTTTGAGGGGCTTAAGATATTTTTGAGAAAAGTTCCAGACAGGTAATCTGTTGCTACTTTCTTTTGTAAGCCTAAGTTGAATCCGAGTCCTAAGTTTCCAATTTAACAGTCAAATTGTATTTTAGAATATTGTGATCCATTTTGTTTGAAATGTCCTACTTATTAGTATTTGCCATTACTGACCCAGTAATAGGAGTTTAAAGCAGCAGAGCGCAACATTGATCAAAGCGCTGACGCTTTGATGTTCTGCGGAGCGCATACATGGCTTAATCGCATCAATTGATTCGCCACCAACATAGCAAGTAGGAACCACTAGTTTGTATCTTTTTCTAAGCCCTTAATTGCTAAATTTCATAATTCTAGGTCGACGAAAAGTAGGTGACCTATGAATTTTCATTCCCTTTAGTGTCGAAATATACGTTCTACGCTACCTCAGAAATTCGTATTTTGTACAGTTTCAAGGCACGGTAGAATCGAGTTTTTAATTTTAATTTCATTTTGATACCTTTACGCATTCTCGAGATAAACAGTTTTGATAGACAGACGAACGGACAACACAGCGATCCTAAAAGGGTTCCGATTTTCCTTTTGAAGTATGGAACCCTAAAAAGGAGGGCTTGTGCTTATGAACTCCTATTCACTACACGCACCGCGAGCCGAGCCCCAGCCGTACCCATTCGTGGACAAATCCGTCATCATCCACACACTACACAAGCGCCGAGCTGCTTACTACTTTATCTGTGTCCGTATAGTTGGCTTTCACATGGTCGATTTCAGTAATTTCAACTATACCACCGAACTGTGTATTAATAGTGCCTAATAGTGCTACAAGGCACAATTAGCTAGGACAAGTATTTTCGGAGATATTCAGGCGACTCACTGAGGCAGCCAACTAGACGTCTACTTAGCAGACACATCATGAACGGCTGTATATAGAGTTATGGATTGTATGCCAGATAATTGTGCGCTAATAGTGCTCCCTACATGCCAAGTTTCCAGAATAGTGCTTCAATACAAGCTGAGAAAACATACCCTATTGTTGAGGCAGCCAACTAGACGCTTTTTCTTACCATGATTTCTTCGTAACGGCGTAGAGTTTTAAAACAAAACCTATACCAAAAAACTGTGCGTTAATAGTGTCTCTTAATGAAACACAAATGCCCCCGAATCACCTATGCGTTTAGCCAAGAAATTAATGTGAACTTTTACATACATTGAGGTTTTGGTACATGTAAGAACAAAAGTGAAAAAATAATATCAATCAGCAAATATGGCACGGACTAAAGTATCCGGAGTCGGTATATTAATGTAACTACTAAAGTAAACTACTATTAAACCTTTCCGAATACTAGTTACCGAATCACTATGAATACTCTGTACTATTTTTTTTTATCTTTTCCACATCCAAAAATATGGAATTGATCACTATTATTAATCTATTGGTGAAATTAATAATGTACTATTTTTTATAATTTAAGATAGTAAGACGCTGTGGGCAGACTCTTCTCTCAGAAAGCGGTGAGATAATTAGAGTAATGACGAACGAAACCTTCGACATTAACTAGTACAATTTTTTTTTCCATGAACATGAATTTAGCTAGCGCTAACCAGGGATCAGTTTTTTTTCGGTCATGAGACAACATGGCTAACTGATTTGACTCTTGCAGCGCAACATATCGGCAAGGGTTTTCGTCCTGCGTCGATTTATTATGAGGAGGTAAGTATGTACTGTGTGCAGTAATATACATCAAAATTATCTTTCCAAAAAATATTAAAAAAAAATTATATCTCAGAAACTATACGATATAAAAAAAATCTTCATCTTCAAATAAAAAATCTCTATTTTAATTTTTTTAGGTAATCTGCCTTAGCATAACATATTCTGTGAAAATTTCGACTGGTTACTGCTAAGACACAGCCCTTAGAAGGTTGAACAGATAGTGAACGCAGAGAAGGTAAAAGAGTCTCGTTTGGCACCCTGGGTGCGACACCCTAAAACGGGAACGGGGCATCTGGACATACGGTACTTACAACATTTGAAATTTAATCCTCTTTTTGGGCTTCGCCGCCGCATTCGTACTCAACATCACCAGCCCACTATTGACCAACAATGCCCAAGACGCACAGTGTACTAAACCAACTAGCCATTAGATGGCCGTGAGTGACACTCACCGAGTGTTATTAACACTTCTCTGCTTGTCGGTATCAAATAATTGTTGCAAATAATTTTCACCCTAATTGCGTTTTCATAAGAGTTCATTTTAATTTATTGCAAAATTATTGTTTAGTACGTAGCAGTTTGCATACATTTCTTAGCTAAACGCATAGGTGATTCAGGGGCATTTGTGTTTTATTAAGAGGCACTATTAACGCACAGTTTTTTGCTATAGGTTTTGTTTTAAAACTCTACGCCGTTACGAAGAAATCATGGTAAGAAAAAGCGTCTAGTTGGCTGCCTCAACAATAGGGTATGTTTTCTCAGCTTGTATTGAAGCACTATTCTGGAAATTTGGCATGTAGGGAGCACTATTAGTGCACAATTATCTGGCATACATGGCAGTGAGTCGCCTGAATATCTCCGGAAATACTTGTCCTAGCTAATTGTGCCTTGTAGCACTATAAGGCACTATTAATACACAGTTCGGTGGCATTGTTGAAATTAATGAAATCGACCACGTGAAAGCCAACTATACGGACACCTTTATCTCTGGACGACGAGCGCCGCGCCGAGCCGCGAGCCGCGCACCGAACCGAGAACCAACACATTTACACGCAGATTTCTCTGCGGACTTGTCGCCAGCGATAAGTGCGGCGGATGGGCGCGCCTGTGAATGGTAGCCAGAGTCTAGAGCCGAATATGCGCAATTCAGCGTCACCGAAACCGAAAAAAATCGATTTGGCTTCACTGAGCCAAGCGTGATGGTTCACTTTCGTTCAGTGTTTAGAAAAGGTGAGTCTAAATACTTTTTAGCAACTATCACGGAAAAGTAACCATAATACGTTTGAGATTTTGGAAATCTAGACCTTATCAGCTGTCGCTTTGCGTTTGCCGGTATCCTTTTATGTCTCAGGGAGGCGCCACAATGACGCAACACGACGCCGCACTGGCGAGACCGTTCCTTCGATCCTTTTCCCCGCATAGCCGCCACAATCTCGAAGTAGTTGACGGACCGTATTTCTCGGGGGAAAAACGCTGATATGATATGGATATGGACGCAAACCTTTATTGGAGTACACACCGTTTTTCATAAAAAAAAAGTAATTTAACTGTCTAGAGAAGCTGTTCCTTCAGACAGCTAATTTAATATGTGATTGGAGTTAAATTAAATGTTTCTATAACTTTCGTTCTGTTTTTCCAACATCAGATGGGTTGACGACCTGATTACGGTGGCAGAAAGTTGGTGGACGCAGGCGGCACTAGACCGGGAATCTTGGGACCTTGAGGAAGGCCTATGTCATGCAAATGGCGTCAAATGGCTGATGATGATGATGTATTTTTATAGGTACACTAGCAATCCGCCCCGGTTTCTCACGTCGCAAAAACGTTTCCATGGGAATAGCTATATTAGTTCCGTGGGAAATTCCCGGGGTAGTAATTTTTTTACACCTTGGGTTACATTATTCGAGATTTCATACGGAACCCTAAACTTTTTGAAAATCCAATATAGCCTTTGTTACTCCCGAAGAATGTAGCTTTCTAATGGAAAAATAATTTTTAAAATCGGCCCAGTAGTTTCTGAGCCTATTCATTACAAACATGCACATAAAAATACAAAAAAAACAAATCTTTCCTCTTTATAATATTAGTGTAGAGTATAGATAGATAGAAATATAGATAATTAAAGGCATAAGTTACCCACGTCCGTAATGAAATAAAGTAGCTGAAAATCTTTTTGAATCCAAACTATGTAAGCATCCAGTTCTACATACCTATTGCTGTGCCAGAGATTCTCATCTGGAGCGAAAAGGTTATTATTTTATTACACTGTTCACTCGTGCAATAAGGTTGGGATAATAGAAATACCGGGAGAATACTGATTCTTTAGTTTTATTCTTGGCCTGTTCATAAATCTGTTTCCAGGTTGTTGACAAGAAAGCGTTGTGCCTTTCTTACATATCAGTCGTATGTTACGCAAGAAATTGACAACGCAATAATATTCCAGAGAAAATCTAAGCAAAGCATTGTACAGTCGACGGCATAAGCTCCTTCACATGCGTGCCCTTTATTCAGTGGTATAACGCGTGACTAATGTATAAAGAACAAGGTGCTGTTGACTGTACGTATACTTTATTCTCAAAAGAAGTCTTAATATAACATTACACCTTGGGTGGGGTGACCGTTCTATGACTAACGCTAGTGGCATTTTTCCGAGTGGTTCCGTGCTTCGCAAGCCACGTTAAGCAGTTGGTGCCGGCTGCCGTCGGTAGATGGCAGTCGTTAAGCCAAGGTAGCTTTACCTTGGCCAAGTTACCTTCCTCAGGGAAGAGACCCGTGCCCCTCGGTGGGGACATGATGGGTTGATGATGCAAGCCAAGTTAGAGGCCTTAAGGCGGCTTGAAAACTTCTGACAGAAAGACCAGCCACTAGTCTTACAAGCCTCCACCAATCCGGACTCGACCCCCGTGGTGGAGTATGGCCTATACCTTCCTCAGGGACGAGACCCGTGCCCCTCGGTGGGGACACAATGGGTTGATGATGAGAATACTACACCTAAAGTCATCAGTGTCTTTTTGCTTTCATCAAATCTCTTCATGTATACAATCAGAATCCACAAGAATTATTCGACATCATCGCTTCGTTTATAAAAGTGATCAAGGACTATTTCCAGAGATTTCTGAACGGTTAACTATCAAGCCTTATTTATGACGGGTGTAAGCACCAAAACCTATCTATAGGTATCGATTCGACTCATTATGGCGACTTATTGCCTCAATAAAACCGCAATTTTGCTCGTCGGAGATAGAATCGACGCCCCTCAGGCACATGACGTTAATTATAGAAGGTTAACTCATTTATACATTTTGTACAAGGGCGCTTAAGAAGGCGATTCGCATATGCTGTCGCATTCCATTTTTGTATTTTGTTGTTCATTTACACATGCCTTTTTTTTTTTTTTCATCATCAACCCATTATGTCCCCACCGAGGGGCACGGGTCTCTTCCCTGAGGAAGGTATAGGCCATATTCCACCACGGGGGCCAAGTCCGGATTGGTGGAGGCTTGTAAGACTAGTGGCTGGTCTTACTGTCAGAAGTTTTTCAAGCCGCCCCTAAAGGCCTCTGACTTGGCTTAACGACTGCCATCTATCGACGGCAGCCGGCACCAACTGCTTAACGTACCTTGCGAAGCACGGAATCGCTCGGAAAAAATGCCACTAGCGTTAGTCATAGACGGTGACCCATCCATGGACTGAACGCGCCGTATGTTGCTTAACCTTAGTGATCGTTTAAGATCACTCAGGCAGCCCAGGCTACGAGCGATTCTATAAAAATAATCAACTCGACTTATACTTAAGAGTGTATAACGCGTCATTTGAACTGTTTTGTTTGATTAAACGCAAGTATAGAAGTAAATTCAGAGGCCTTAGGGCGGCTTGAAAACTTCTGACAGTAAGACCAGCCACTAGTCTTACAAGCCTCCACCAAATATAGGACTTATACCTTCGGAAATATAGGACAAATACCGGACCTATGGGCTATACCTTCCTCAGGGAAAAGATCCGTGCCCCTGGGTGGGCACATAATGGATTGATAGAAGTATACTACGATCGATACAAAAAGGGACGACTTAGATAACGCTGGGCCGAGTTTCATAAAACTAAAATTCGAAGTTTGTTGCGACAATTCCGGGTATATTATGTAGCAGAGTCTACTTGTTAATCTGTGGAATAATCGACTATACGACTTACACCGAATTGACATAGTTAATCATGAATTGTAGTTACCCTGGTTGTACAGAGTTAAGCGTCTGCTATAAAACATATTTGCTTCAGGTTCCTGTCGAAGATTGCAAAATAAATAACATCAGTGGGTGAAATAACTTCACTTTTATCGATAACGCGTTAAGGAGATGGAGATTGGGAATTGCCGATCAAATTATTGACTTGAGTAGGTATTAGGCGCTTGTTCTAAGCAAATGTCGAAGGGTTTTGTTTTACTGTAAGTAACATATTTATTTATTTTTTAAGACCTTTTTTTGAATTATGATTTATTTATTAACTATTTTAAAATAAATACTTTGAATAGTGGACCGATGAGCTTAATTTAATAAAATATTGAGTAGTATCTATACGTCCAACTGCCGGTTACAGGCTTTCTCTCAGAGAGTTTGGGCCTGATTGGGTGTTAGGCTGGATTCTGAGTTCAATAAAATCGGTTGGCTGTATCTATTAAATTAAATAAATAAAATTTACCACGGATGCCCACAAACAAATTAGACACCACTTCAAGGGCTCAAGTATGTGAGCTTCTTAAGACACTCAGGCGTCCTTTTGATGTTTTTCTTCTTAGTTACTCTGTAGTATTCCCACCAATCCGGACTTGGCCCCAATGGTGGCGTATGGCCTATACCTTCCTTAGGGAAGAGACCCGTGCCCCTCGGTGGGGACTTAATGGGTTGATGATGATGATTACCTCTACTAAGTCACAAAATGTACGTCAAAAAAGAAATTGGTGACAAGAATACACCTAATATAACAATTGGTGGGAATATCTCACTTTTTACGACAAGAGCAAAAACAGAAAGGCATGTTATTTGTAGGGAGTAGCGGCGTTTTCTCCATTTAATAATAGGTTAATATAGTAAAATAAAAACCTTCAAAATAAAGGGATGCAGACGTCGTTGATCAATGTAGTAATAAAGCCTCATTGGCATCCTTCCTTCTAAAGTTGCTAAGGGGCCTCAGACTGAATGTATATCCAAACTGACTACGGCAGTTTCATTGTATGTTTTTAATTTGATTAAAATGATGTAGGAGAAAATTCATTTTCGTAAATGGAGATTGGACCTGCACGTGGTTGGACGGTATAAAAGGCGATGTAACATCCATCCGATAGTCGGTGTAACATCCATCCGATATTTGCGTTACTCTGTTTCTGATTAATTGGTTCTTGCTAATTGTTTGCTAAATTGTTTAAGATTTCTGTGCTAATTATTTTCTGTTTTGCGAAAGATTTCCGTATGAAATTATTTTTGTTCATGTGAAAATTTGTTCAGTATTAAAACTATTTTGTGACTATTGATTCCCCCTTGTTTTTAATACCTTTCGCTCAAATTTGCTAAAAATGATTAATTTCACGCTGTTCCTTTTTTTTTAAAATACTATATTAGTTAAGAAGAGTTATCATTTTTTGGCCATTCTTTCGATTAGCATCATAAAAGTAGGGGTGTTTTTTTTTTCATTTAAGTCGCTTCGATTCCCAGACGAGGCAAGTATTTTTTAGAAAATCTTTGAATGCAGAAATATTAACTTTTAAAAATAACATAAAGTCTTCGTTCAGCAAAATACCCTATCTACGATATTTAAGGTACTTTCCCTTCATGTCCCATAACTTTGGGACGCCATGTATATTTGTGATGTCCTTGTCTGATGACCATAGCACAACTGATGGTAATTGTGTGTGTGTTGAGGTCCCCCATTGTACTTTCTTTAATCGTAACTTTTATTTGTCTTTTGTTTCTTGTGTGCAATAAAGAATATTCTTATCTAGTATCTTATTTATATACACGTTGTACTAGCTTTCGCCCGCGACGCCGTCCGCGTGGACTGAAGTTCAAAATTTTGCAACCACGTTCACTCGGCGTTGCAAAACGGCGAAACACGTGTTCAATCAATTGTGTTGAAGAGTATTTATTTTAAGTTTCAAGAAAATTAGTCAACATTCTTTATACCTCCCATACCAATTTTGGCAACGCTTTTCACCCCTTTAGGGGTTGAATTTAAAAAAATCCGGTCTTTTTCCTTGCTTATATTATATACTAGCTTTCGCCCGCGACTCCGTCCGCGTGGACTTTAGTTCAAAATGTTGCAACCCCGTTCACTCCCGTTAAGGGTTAAATTTAGAAAAATCGTGAAACACGTGTTCAATCAATTGTGTTGAAGAGTATTTATTTCAAGTTTCAAGAAAATCTGACAACATTTTTTTATACCTCCATACAAACTTTAACACCGCCGTTTACCCCTTTAGAGGGTGATTTTCAAAAAATCCTTTCTTAGTGCTCCCCTAGGCTCCCTAAGGAACTCCCATGCCAAATTTCAACCCCCTAGGTTCAGTAGTTTGGGCTCTGCGTTGATTCTAAGTCAGTCAGTCAGCTTCTCCTTTTATATATATAGATAGACCCTCTGTGCAAAATTTCAGCTTCCTAGGTCCAACGGCTTGGGCTGGGCGTTGATGAGGGAATGAATCAGTCAGTCAGGACTTTGAATTTTATTTATATAGATAATCAAGATAGATAGAAGAAGAAGATAGATTATGTACTACATTGCTCATTGACACTTAATTTCAATGTTTAATATGAAACTGAAATTGCAGCACGGGGTTTCCTACACAATTAATTTTGCGTCGTTGTAAAAAAAGACTGGGTCACCGAACGGTGCGCACGGCACACTGCGAAGATTCAATTTCAAGTTAGATTAAAAGTAAACATTGAACTTCCATGGATGGTGTGCTCGCTCTCCCCTAAAAGGTTTCTCAATTGAGTTGGTGATTTAATAAACCTTAATAGTAGGTACCTACCAGTAGTAGGCTACTACAGTCTGTTAGTTTTTAGAATAAATTCAATGTTTGTCATATAATTGCGCAAAGTATACCAAAACACTATCCCGACTTGCTTGAAATCTTTTCCTTTGACCATGTCCACGCCATACTGATATCTGAGAGTTGGCTTAAGCCTACTCTGCCATCCACTTCATACTCACTACCCGGTTATGTCCTCATCCGTAATGATCGCTTCGATAGGACAGGGGGCGGTGTTGCCATCTATCTTAGAAGTGACATCCCATACACCACAATAAGTCAGTCTCCTTCCTCTAGTCACACACCAGCCGAATTTTTATTCTTGGAGGTACATCTGGGTGTAAAACTTCTCGGAGTAGTCTATTGCCCCCCCACTAACGACTATTTCTTAGTTCTTGAGAGTACGCTTGAAAATATTTCGTTGAACTACACACATCATTTAATCATGGGTGACTTCAATACGGACCTAATTCCCGCTACTTCCCGCTCTCGCAAATTAAGTGCCATTGTCGATTCCATCAATCTCAAGTTTCTGCCCCTCTCAGCCACCCATCACTCTCCCACTTCGGATACTTGGCTTGACCTAATCCTCACCAACAATCTAGATTTCGTAGCCTCTCATGGCCAACTTCCCGCTCCCGCTTTCTCACGCCATGATCTCATCTTCTGCTCCTATAGCATACAACTTTCCAAACCAAAACCGGTAACATTGCTTCAAAGAAATTTTGCCAGAATGGATGTGGAGAAGCTTACTAGATCTGACGCGGCGTCAGTTCAGTGGAGTGACATGCAGGACATGCTGAATGTGGACGACAAGGTCGTATTCCTCTGTAGTGAGATATTGCGTTTGTACGACCGGCACGCTCCGCTTTGGCCTGTCACGCTTAAACACCGTCCGACTCCGTGGATCACTGACGGTATTCGGAAGGCTATGGCACGCAGAGACCGAGTGTTCCGGGCGTATAAGCGAAATAGGTCAGACGATACCTGGTCGACCTATAAAGCTGCCAGAAACCGCTGCAACCAATTGTGAAGAACTGCACGGCGCCGATATATTACAGATCAATTGGATCTTTCATCACCGGCTGGAGTGTGGAAATTTCTCCGTTCCCTTGGTGTTGGTAAACCAGCCCACACCAGTGGAAATATTCCCGTCGTTCTCAATACTCTGAACTCGCACTTTACTTCAGTACCCCCCCTTGACCCTAATGTCAAGGCGGAAACTCTACTCCTCGTCAGCAAAATACCGATAACCGACATAGACTCCTTCAACTTTTCACCAGCTAGTGGAGAGGAGATCAAGAAAATCATCCGGTCACTTAAATCAAAAGCGGTTAGTTGTGATGGCATTGGGCGAAACATGATTGTTACCATACTCGACATCCTTATCCCCGCCATAACCCATATTGTCAACTTCTCTTTGACCTCTGCTCAGTTCCCTTACTTATGGCGTAAGGCTTTTGTCCTCCCTCTTCCCAAAGTCTCCTGCCCAACGACTCCTAACCAATTCCCTCCAATCTCTATTCTTCCCTTTCTTTCCAAAGTTCTAGAGTCCCTGGCCAATTTACGGAATTTCTCGGCAAAGCGTTTCTATTAAACGAATTCCAATCCAGATTCAGGTCAGGACATAGCACGACTACGGCCCTTCTCAAGGTCACTGAGGATGTACGGTGGGGCATGGAGAGAGGCTTAGTCTCTGTGCTTGTTCTGGTGGATTTTAGCAATGCCTTTAACCACGTAGATCACGACATTTTGCTTGCCAGGCTTGAACGATCATTGGTCTCCGAATCCGCTATGCTCTGGTTTTCCTCCTATCTTCGGGGACGCCGACAGGCGATTCGCAACGGTCAAGATTTATCTGACTAGTGCGATAAATCTTGACCGTTGATACCACTATCGTGGTATACTATCGTGGTATACTCTCTCCTCTTCTATTTTCTATTTTTATTAGTCATGTCACCTCTAGTCTCCGATGTCACTACCATCTCTATGCTGACGACCTCCAGTTATATAGCCAGGACACGGTTGATGTCTTAAATAACACTATCGACAAAGTGAATTGTGATCTCGGGCGTATCTTAGACTGGTCCAAACGCTTTGTTATTGCTGTCAATCCTTCCAAATGCCAAACCGTTATTGTTGGTGGCTCGAGGCGAATCAGAAAGATAAACCAGGAATCGCTGTGCCCTGTGATCTACAATGGAATACAGGTTCCTTTCTCTCCTTCAGTAACGGATCTTGGGCTAGAAATAGACCAAAATCTGGACTGGCAGGGCCAAGTCAATAGAGTCTCCCAAAAAGTCTATGCTTCTCTACATTCATTACTGCGCCTCAAAAATGTCTTACCGCTTAGCACTAAGATTTCTCTTTTGAACTTTCTTCTTCTTCCCATTTTAGATTACGGTGATGTGTGTTATTTGGACCTCACTGAAGCGCTTCTCAACAAGCTTGATCGGTTGCTCAACTCATGCATTCGCTTCATCTTTGGCCTTCGCAAATACGACCATGTGTCTGAGTACCGATCCAAGTTGAAATGACTCCCAATACGCGAAAGGCGAAACGTCCGAATTTTGTGCATTCTTTTTGCTGTCCTCCACGAACCTAATGCCCCTTCGTACCAAAAGTGTATGTTCCAATCCCTCTCTTTCCATAATAATAAGAATCTTAGATCCGCTAACAATCTTATTCTGTCCGTCCCCGTCCGTCGTACGAGTTTTGCGGCAAATTCCTTTGCTATAACTGCAGTGTGACTCTGGAACGATCTACCGGAAAAGATCAGGAAAGCCTTTCTCGTCCCTCCTTTAAACATCTTGTCCGAGAGCACTACCTCAGTGTCGTCAACAGCAGGTTGACAAATAATTAAAGTTTTTTTTTTGTTATCATTGTCAGTGTTCCTTTTTCTTTTTTTTTTTGTCTATAATTTCATTTCTTATTCGCAGAAAGTCATCATCCATTGTTAACATCTCATCGATTTATAAAATTATGTATTATTGTGTAGGTATATGAAATATATATTTATATACTATATATACATATAAGTACATTTTATATATTGATTATCGTAATAATAAGTATTAGTGTGTATTGTATTAGATTATTGTTTTATATGTACGAGTATATGCCCCCACCCTATTATACATTTGGGTACTTTTAAGTATTCTATCTCTCTTTTTGCACGCCTACCTCAATTTTTTGCCTCTCCTGGACCTCCTGCGGGTTGACTGGTAGAAAATGTCATTAGCATTAAGTCCACCTTTTGTACACCATTTTTTTTTTGTGCAATAAAGAATTAATAATAATAATAATAATATACCTCAACTGAGCAATCTAAAACCGATTATATGATAAATATCATAATAATATTAAAATATCCACATAAACTAGGGTTAACTGGAAGATAATGCTTTTGGCATTAAGTTCGCCCTTTGTATTTTTTATTTCTATAAAACTGTGCAATAAAGTATTTAATTAATAATAATAATATTGCAATAAGGTAAGGTTTATTTTGTATTGTTACTTATAATAGTGAAGAAAAGTTTCATTCAGAGCAGGAAGGAGTATTACATTCGTGTGCTTGCGGCGAAAACCAAAGCCTACTCTAGAGCCCGAGGTATATTCTAAAAGCTAACAGACTGTACTTAAACAACGTGTTGATTGAAACAAAGTAACGCCTGACTCCGGTACTTTCTACTCATCAATACGAACCACTTTTACTATGGGATCAACTCTAAAATCTTTAAAAAACAACACCTGTTCTATACGTTTTGTTTAGTACGTACATACATATCGAATTTTAGGATAAAAAAACGTAGTGTTTTTTGTGGTTTCAATTTTTGTTCACTCGGTTTTTTTTCGCGAGAGTATGGGCATAACTACCAGGCGTGCCCACGTGGATTGGGAATTAACCGTGTAGTGTAGTTTTTTCTTCCGTTTTCATACATAGTTGTTGTGAAGTCTTCGCATTTGTACCTAAATAGACCTTTAGGGAGAAACGCGAATCGGAGCAACTCAATCTGTGAGGCTTCTATACTCCGTTTTTTAATTCGAGTCAGTAAAATGACAATTAGAATTGTCATGTTAGTGAAAAAGGGCTGCCAGCTAAAATAGTGATGGCTAGAGTCGATCGATTTAACGTTATAATCAATTAAATTTTTAACTGAACCAAGAAATTAAGTATTAGTATTTTTTCCGAGTACAATCGACAACACATCAAACTTTACTTTCATGCGCTTTACTTAGTTACGTTTACGTGAATTTCCAACAAAAATATCAAAGTTTACAAGCAGTCAACTGTACTATGGTGGTTTGATGTCTTAAAAAACCGACCAAGTACGAGTCGGACTCGCGCACGGAGGTATCCGTACCATTATACAATAGGAAAAAATCACGTTTGTTGTATGGTAGCCCCCATTAAATATTTATAGTTAATACTTATATTTCAAGCGTCTTAAATACTTATATTTCAAGCGTCTTAAATACTTATATTTCAAGCGTCTACCTGTTTCCGTTATCAATATCGATCAAAAACGAGAAAAAAAATCACGGTTGTTGAAGTACGAGAGCCTCCTTAAATATTTATTTTATTCAGTTTTATAGGATTAGTTGTCAAAGCCGCAACAGGAAGAAAAAAAATACATCATGTCATTGTGTGATAACTATGACGGTTCATGAGATACAGCCCGGTGACAGACGGACGGACATACGGATGGATAGCGGAGTCTCGGTAATTAGGTTCGTTTTACCCCTTGGATACGGAACCCTAAAAACGGAGAAAAAAATATTATTAATGATTTAAGAATCCGGATTTGCCCCCCGTGGTGGAGTATGGCCTATACCTTCCTCAGGGAAGAGACCCGTTCCCCTCGGTGGGGACATAATGGGTTGATGATGATGATTAGGGTTCAGTAGCAAAATGGCAACAAACTAACCATTATGGATTCGTCATGTCTGTCTGTCTGTCTGTCTGTCTGTTCGTCCGTATGTCACACCACTTTTTTTACGAAACTATGAGAACTAAACTAGTGAAACTTGGTAGGTAGATGTATTCTGTGGATCGCTATAAATTTTTCTCACAAAAATATAAAAAATAAAAAAAATTTTTGGTGATTCCCCATACTTAGAACTGAAACCCAAAATTTTTTCATCAAACCCATACGTGTAGGGTATCTGTGGATAGGTCTTGGAGTTGTGTTGGAGGTTTGTGATATCATCTTTTTCTAAACTGAAAAGTTTGCACGAGAGACACTTCCAAAGTAGTAAAATGTGTGTTCCCCAACCCAACTTCTAAAATAAGAGAATTATAAAACTCAAAAAAATATATTATCAATATCAACTTAATTTAAAAAAATGCACTATTATTAAAACATCGATCAAAGTTACAACGAACTAAATGAACTTTTATATTATTATGTTACTTGCTGCTACGGAACCCTTCATAGGCGAGTCCGACTCGCACTTGGCCGCTTTTTTATACATAGGGACGTCTAACACGACTTTGGCAGTTTATTTATTTATTTATTTATTTGGCATACAATAAGAACTTACAGTAAAACCAAAACGCTCTTAATGTTACTTAAATATTTAACACAATAATTAACTGTTAATAAGTTAATTCTACGAAAGAGAGAAGTGATAGAACCTTAGTCTATATTTTATGTCGATTGTGTACATCACTATTATTTTTCTACCAAAACCTGGTCAGACCGCAAATTCATTTTACTGACT
The DNA here is from genome assembly GCA_947310845.1 of Yponomeuta plumbellus. NCBI lineage: Eukaryota > Metazoa > Arthropoda > Insecta > Lepidoptera > Yponomeutidae > Yponomeuta > Yponomeuta plumbellus. Next base: position 15,118,705 of record OX371207.1, on the reverse strand, counting down.
CGAATTAAAAAACGGACTTTATATCCACGTGCGTACCGGCTTCCCACGGTGCGCGATTCTGCCGACGGCCGTCGCCAGCCGACGACCACGGACAGCCATGTACCACGCACGCCGGTACGGCGCACCGCCACAGACGTCTGTGCTACCGCGTCCGTCCGCGATATCACGGACCGTGGCAAGCCGAGTTCAGACTAAGAAGATATTATATCTTTTTTACAGACCGAATTTAGAAAAAGTGACTCTACAGTCTTTCAATCTCAATGTTAGCAGTGCCTCGTTGGTCGAGTCGTTAAGACTCTTACCTACCAAGACAGAGGTCGTGGGTTCGATTCCCACTGGGGGCCGCCGTACATTTGTACAAATGAGCTCATTCTGTGTGTTTTCCATATTTGTAATGTCCTTGCCTGGTTACCATAACACAGAGTATCCTAGTTTGGGACCAGCTCAAGTGATTCTGTTGTGTATAACTCAGTAAGTAAGTAGTAATATTTATTTATCAAAAAACACTTGCCTTATTATCCTAATACACATATTTGACAAATATAACTTACGTACATAATAAGTGTGTAAGATTGTAAAGTCTGTGTCTGTACTACTATAAAATACTGTATGACAGACACCAGGAAGTTATTGTTATTTATATTGTTTAAGACCCATGGCTGTGCACCTAAGCCAAAAAACCTAGTTCATTATTAATGTTATGTTCAACTTAAATGTGATAATAAATGTAAAAAAAAACCTAATACGAAAAAAACGGCCGTTTTTGGCATAAATGCTATCAAGTTCCAGATCCGTGACCCATGTTCTCAAGCGTGGTTTCTAAAAATCATCATCAACCCATCGTGTCCCCACCGAGGGGCACGGGTCTCTTCCCTGAGGAACGTATAGGCCATACTCCACCACGGGGGCCTAGTCCGGATTGGTGGAGGCTTGTAAGACTAGTGGCTGGTCTTACTGTCAGATGTTTTCAAGCCGCCCTAATGCCTCTGACTTGGCTTAACGACTGCCATCTATCGACGACAGCCGGCACCAACTGCTTAACGTGCCTTTCGAAGCACGGAATCGCTCGGAAAAATGCCACTAGCGTTGGTCATAGACGGTGACCCATCCATGGACTGAACGCGCCGTATGTTGCTTAACGTACGGCGCTTCTAGTGGTGTGAACAGATAACAATTTTTAGGACCGATATTTTCCAATTACTTTAAAACAAAAAGTTTTTTCCTTACTTGGGTACTTTTCTTTTTTTTTCTTTTCATCAGAAAGGTCAAATTCATACAAACGCACTCTTAAAAACTTAAATATGCTTTATATTAAGTCTGTCATCATTTTGTTGCACAAACAAGGCCTCGGTTCTGTTAGTGCATTATAGTACGATGACAGTTACACGGTCGGGTCACATGGTCTGTTTTTTCATACCATTGTCGCCTAGACTGTATGATATGCGAGCGCGCTTAGACTTGAAGCGGCAATGAAACTTACGTCACCATATTCATGCAGTTGTCATCGTACTATCTCAGAGTGTAGGTCCTAGACCTAGATTCTGTTAATGCATTGTAGTAGCAGGTTAACGACGTAATATTATAATCTGTACCAAGGAGAATTTGTCTGTACAATCTCAAAAATAACTATTACTGTCGGCATAGGTTAACAAATCATAAACAGAATTATATTTAGCTTAATATATCTATTAATTGTAATGTATAATATATGTATTTATTGAAGCGGTGGTGGCGTAGTGGGGTTGACCCTTGCTTCTCGATCATGAGGATCTGGGTTCGAACCACGCATGTACCAATGACTTTTAGTTACGTACATTTGTTTGTACAGCAACACCATTCGCTGATAAATTGTGCCCGGATAACGGCGACAGGCTTGCCACTTGTCACGTTTGGGACCTAATAAACTCGGCAAAACGTGGGTCCAGTTCTAGAGACTAGTGCCTCTGCCTACCCCTTCAGGGATAACGGGCGTGAGTTAATTATTATTATTATTATTATAATTGTAATGTGTTGTTTCTTTTTGAAAACCTGGTTTTTGCCGGTTTTCTTAGGACAGGGTCACATTACTAGGCCTCCATACCACACATACTTGTGTGGTACTCTGCAGCAGAGCCACCACCTTAGAATCTGATCATTTATATCTCTTCTCTCTTTTATTTATATCTTCTGTCTTTCTTGTCTAAACGCATCACAAGGAGACAATCGACTGTCATCACTCATCTCTCTTAATCATCACTGCCATAGTGTCAAGAGTAATACTTTAAGTATTTGTGGGTACCTATCCTATGTATTCGCTGCCGCGTCTATGTTCCACGGTCAGATATAAAATTATCAGTAAAATGTGTTTGAGGTCAGCTAAAAACGAACAGTCAAATAAAATAATCTTTGATAAAATAATAATGAAAACTCTAAGAATACTTTCTCCGCAGACATGAACTTTTCAGCCTTTCAGCTGCTCTAACAGCGATTGCATGAATATTAAACGATTACTCAAAAGTTTCTTGCTACCGTCAGCGCCTTCCAGCTTTGTAAACATTTTTCATATTTAAGTATTTACTCGTCGCACCGGATAAAACTTATTCCCCTTTTATAGATATTCCTTTTTCCTTGTATTCATAAAGAAAATCTTAAAATGTTTGGTTCCTCAAAGCTGAATCAAAAATATCTATTATGAGGATCGAGGGAATATGCCACCAAAATCTTAGAAACCGTTTGAATTCTCCAAAAAGACCAATATAATTTTTGCTGTTCGAACAGTTTCGTACAGTCACGTTGCTAATTGATTAATAAATAAACATGATTACCTAATACAGTGAAGCAGTAGTTCTGCAGAGCCAAGCCTCAGTATATCGCTCAATATCCGTGTTCGAGCCGGCTACATTCAGTGCTAAACTTTCCGCTGTATCCATAAGGCAGACTAGTTGGTTGAACCTGAGTTTTCCCTACCAACCTGAAATATAATTATGGTCCCAACCATAGATATCTGAAGAGTAAAGTCTGTGGTCCCAACTGCAAATCAGTTTTACTGGTGTTGTGCTATCCATAGCACACACCAGTAAAGTATGCTGAGTTGGAGCCCCTTTTTTGCTGTCACGGAAGCACCTGTGGCGTTTGGAGTCGAGGGTGGCTGGTATCAATTGAAAACGCTGGGCAATGTTGCATAAATATCGATCGCTCAACGATCGTTTGGCAATCTATAAAAAACAATAACGGCCATATGTGGATATACCAAATGGCTGGTATCTAACGAAATTAATTGATTGATTGATTGAAGACGTTTATTCAAATAAATATACAGTAAAATACAGAAGTTGGTTTCAGATGCTCTTAGGCTCTCAGATGCTCTCTCTCTCTAAATGTTATTAGGTGACAATTCATCCACAAAATATCTCATCCGCAGATGAATCGTCACTCTCATCAAATTGCTAGGCGATAATTCCTCCGCAAATATTTCCTCCGAGGATGAGATAACACCTTTTTCAAATTGCTAGGCGTTAAATCATCCGCAAATTATTTTCTCCGAGGATGACATGACACCCTTTTGAAATAATTAGGCGATGATTCAGCCGCTAGGGTATAAAAAGGATAAATTTTACATATAATAGAGGTCTATCCAGCCAGAGTAATAAAATCAGTCAATAAAAAAAAACAAGAACAAAAGTTTATAATTATTATTTTCATTATTATATGTTTTAATTTCAAAAATGTATTAAAATAAAAAAATATTGTTTCTAATAGAAAATAAAAACTTTTTATTGATATTCACAAAAAATAATCTACACCATTACTTTTTTTATGTTTAAGTGTTGAGGGTACTTTAACATTGTTAAGTCGTTATCTTGTGCTCGACGCTCGTATTGTTTAAGTCAGTCAGTGCAGTAGTCAGTGCCACCAACAAATCAAGCTGTCAACGCGATAATGAAATGTTCCGTTTTTCTTTTCTATTGAGTGGCCTATCCTTATTCTGAGGGCCTATCTCGCGCGTTGACAGCTGTCAGTTATCTGTAGATAGGTTAATAAGACCGGGCATTAGGCTCTACGTAGTATATATACTATGCGTCAGTCTAATAAGAAAAATGCCTTTTTGCAAATTTCTAACGGACTTAAAAGTGACTGCATTGAATTATTTTTATGGTGACAGTAATTATCATTAACATAACATAAACATTTACATACATGTACATTATATTTTTAAAAAGCTTTTAAACATGGACTCCTGTAAAAATAACTGTAGTCGGGCTGTAAGAACCGACCACACTGCCTCTCCTAAGTTTGATCAGCTTCGTGTAGTGGACGCTATAGATGGAACGTTAGTTGACTGCGAAACTTGTAAGCCTTTTGCAGAACCCAGTCACACGGAACTCGGATCTTGTAACATATAAGTTAAAACGGCCACTCGAGCGCGCAACATTGATGGAGATTGGAAGGCAGTTCTAGCACTAGGGATGATCAGAACGTCTTTGCGCATTCAATAATAACGTTTTATTGAAAAAACGTAAATAAGCTGAAACCTGAAAATATTTTGTTATATATAACAAATAAAAAAGTCTTCATTATTCCCCAATGACACCAAGCATAAGAAAAAATAAATAAATCTTTAAATAATAATGCCTACCCCCTCGAGGGTAAACGGGCGTGAGTTTATTTATTTTTATTTTAAATAAATCTAAGGACCCTGCAAGGCGTCTTACAATCTTTTCCGGTTTGGCCATTCTTCTGTTTTTGCGATCTCTTCGGTGTCATCTACCCAGCGAGTGCAAAATATCTAAGTAGACTCATCTAATTCTTCGTTGCTAATGATAATGCTATGCACTTTCTAAAAGTAAACTTTATACCTAATTCCCGATTTGGCGTATGGTTTTATTGGCAATAATTACTAGGATTTCAGTGTGCATTACTAGGTGATCAGTCAATCCACCGGTATTCATCCACTTTTGGACATAATATGCCTCTCCTAACAAAGGCCACTTCTTTCTGTCCTCGGCCATTCTCATCCAGCCGCAGCCAGGACTTGAAGTCACTAAGTCATGCATGATGAAGGTAAAAAAACCAGGCCTAATAAGTCTAATAAGCACGTAGTTGTTCAATAGGATGATATTATTACGACAGTTTAAACTCCATTCCACGAAACGCGCTCGCAAAAAATATCTTGCGCCCATTGGTTAATGCGCGTGACCTTCAATAGCCACTACCCTACCCTATGAAGCGGAGCCTCTTCGCTTGTTAAAGGCCTTCCACACGATCGGAAAGACTCTCCGACCAAGGTGACATTGGTCGGGTTGGTGTAAAAATTTCACGTGTGGAAGCCGGTTGTCTAACCAAATATTGGTCGGAATCCAACGGCCTTGATCGGAAGCGCAGCCATCACGACACGCTTGTGTTGGTGGTCGGAATGGATCGTGTGGAAGGCCGTCGTCCGACGCGAGCGCTTCAGTGTGCCGTTGGCCGTCGCTGCGAGCGGATGTATGTATATTCTATCACAGTAAGTTTGAATTCGGTACTAGTTGACACTACCAACAATAAATTATTTCATTTATGCTCGATTAAAACAAAATATTTTGGAAAATATATCTCTTGTAATTAATTATTACAATTTTAAATAGATGAAACATAAAAAGAGTGCTCTGAATAATGAATGACGTCATAATGCGGTATTTTCATACAAATTTCCGTTTTAATGGTTTAAAATTTATTTGACATTTTGATTCGAATTATGGTGTTGACGGAATTCATATCTATTTACACATAACATAACATTTACATACAGGCTTGCATTTATATACATTGCTTCTGGTCCAACACTAGGATACCCAGTGTCGTGGGAACCAGAAACAGCGACGTCAAAAGTATGTAAACATCCAAGACCTGTGTTTCTTTTTTTTTGTACCCAGCCGGGATTCGAACCCGGAACCTCTCACAAGGTAGGCTGATGCGCTAACCGCTACGCCTCCGATGTCGTTTCGTACAGTCGAGAGCACATCATGCTATACACCCATGCACTCTGCCCCGTTGCATTACGGGCGACTTTGCAACTCAAATGTGAATGATGACGTGCTGTCGACTGTACGTTGTCAAGTTGTCCGACCGTGTGGAACGGATTCCAACCCGACCAAAGGCACCTTGGTCGGAGAGTCTTTCCGATCGTGTGGAAGGCTTTTTATTTCGCTTATAACCAGGCGCGCAAATTGACCATTGAGATGCGAGTAATTGGTTCCCTAGGTATTCGATTCGTGGAACTGAGTGTACCTGTTATTTGCCCCTATTTCATAATTTATTAATTAACTAGCTGTGCCTCGCGGTCTTACCCGTGGTTTGTTAGGGAAAATAAATTGGAAAAAAAATAAAAACATAAATTCACATTTTTAGGGATTTTTCCATGGGAATAAGATATTGTCCCGCCGTAAAAAGTAGCCTATGGGTTAATCCAGGTTGTCAGCTAACTCCATACCAAATTTTATTAAAATCGCTCCAGCCGGCTAGCCGTGAAGAAGTAACAAACATACACAGTACACACTCACAAATTTTCGCCTTTATAATATTAGTGTGATAAGCGTGCAATGTCACTCCAATTTCTTTAACTCGCGCAAATTGAAAGTAAAGCGTCAGGTGCCGAGTTAAGTTGCAATTTATTGCAAAGCGAATGGTCTCTATTTATTTTAGACTATGGGCCGATTTCTGAATTGAGAATTTCACTAAGTAAAACGTTTTGTCACGGTCTTTTCTGAGAAAAATTACAGATACATGTTCGGTTCACGTGATCTGTTTTTTCATACCATTGACGCCTAAAAGGTTTGATAATATGTGTGCGCGCGTCGACTTGAAGCGACAATGAAAGTTAATCGCCACGTTTATGCAGTTGTCATTGTACTACAATGCATTAACAGAATCTTGGTCCTGGTCCCAAATTGCATTACCCTGTGCTGTAGTAACCAAGCAAGGACACGCTTTAACGGCTAGACCAACGAGGCAGTCATTGAAGAACTATGCCTTTTATGTAGATACTCACCCCTCTAAGTATCCAGAGTGCATATACTGAGTTTTGTCGTTCACTCTCGATAGTGAGAGCGTTTGCGATTTGCATAGGAGTGACAAAGAGACAACTAGATGGCGCGCTTTGTCACTCCTATGCAAATCGCAAACGCTCTCGCTATCGAAAGTGAATGACAACTTGCTGAAGGAAAGCTTACTCAATATTTCGTTGCCCTAGTAGTGAAGAGAGCTATTCCACACTTAAGTGGTCCCGAGACAGAGTCAATTAAAAAGAATGAATGCCTGGAAAAAAATATTATTTTCTTGTACCTCCCCTATGTTTTCAGATTTCCACATTAATTGTAGTGTTTGTATGACACCAATATATTGTGGTGGACAAATTTATGCAGCTAAAATTAAAATCACCACTGGATTTTTTCTTCCTCTTTTCAATTAACTCTTTTCACATCTGAATGAAAAACAAACTGCTAGTTAAGCTGCCACTTATATACATGGACGTAATAATAAAGTCCTTGCTTAGATATTTCACCAATACAACCTGTTATGAACACCACCCTAATTTGCGTAAAATGGTTTACGCAAATTAGGGTGGTGTTCATAACTCAATCCGATCAAAAGTGTGGCATAGCTCTTTTCACCTTTAAGGCCTGGTTTACATTTGCTTTATTTTCATGCTTTATATAGAGTTAGAATAGAATAGAGACGCCAATTCCTTTTATAAGTGCTTAAGCAAATAATAAATCTGGTTGGTTGTACACCAGGTATGTATTTAGGTTTTTTTTAAAGAAATTTTGTGGTATATGGTGCGTAATAAAAGCTATGAATCGGCAAACGTTGTTGCCGTCTCTATTTTATTCAACCTCTATGGAAAGCATGCTAAAAAAGCAAATGTAAACCAGGCTTAAGGCGACAATTTGTCTAAAAGTTAGTAGAACCAGGATCTGACCTGTGAATAGGGAGTGGCATCCGCTCGCAGGTAATTAGTTTGCGAACTCCGTATCGCCAGATAGGTACGGGTCATTAAGCTTTAACAGCTTCGGGGAAACTGATGAACAAAACATAATGGGAAATTAACCGCGTTACTTATTAACGTTGCCTAAAACAGGACCGTCTTTCTGATGGGACGACTTTGGACACTGAAAAGTGTTGACCTTTTCCACCGGTAAACCAGTGGCAAAAGAAGCCGATTCTTTTTTTTTGCAACCAAAAATTTTATCCAGTAGTACCCAACAGGAAAAAACCATGTTAGGTAACTTACAAGTTGTTACTGTTCCTTTGTTAGACACCCTTCGTGTTTTCTAAGTCACCCATAGAAAATCCCTTACCCATAATAATATCATAAAAATAACAATAAAATAAAAATAGTAAATAATAGACCCCAGTCATATCAGGGAACAAAAATACGTAGGTACACCTAGTACGTGACCATTAATCCATTATGTCCCCACCGAGAGGCACGGGTCTGGGTCGGGAAGAAGGTGTAGGCCATACTAGGAGGCTGTAGGACTAGTGGCTGGTCTTACCGTCAGAATTTTTCAATCCGCCCTGAGGCTTGGCTAAGGGTTTGGCTTCAAGACTTAGCTTAACGACTGCCATCTATCGTAGGCAGCCGGGACCAACTGCTTAACGTGCCTTGCAAAGGATGGAACTGCTCGGAAAAATGCCACTAGCGATAGTCATACACGGTCACCCATCCTTGCACTGAACGTGCCCTATGTTGCTTAACATTCGTGATCGTTTAAGATCACTCAGTTGGCCGGGGCTTCGAGCGATTCCCAGTACACTTAGCATTAAAGAACACCCTATCCAGAAATAAACAGGATTGATTTACCGTTTCACCAAAAAAGGCAATTAAAAATATTGAAGAAATGCTTCAATTTCGAACTTTTGCCGGGGAAAACATCGTTCACCAAAAACCATTTTTCTGAAAAGTAGAGTTTAATAATACAATTTTAACAAAACGAGCTTCAGGAGCTCCCAGTTACAAGCTGTAACTTTTAATGACTTCCGCACAAAATACGGTAAGTAGGCACGGTAATCAAGTTAAACTTCCATTACCTACAAAGTCTCAACATTTTCATCATTATTATTTTATGCCGGGACTTAAAATCGTGTAATTAAACGGACATCTTAACAACATCGTTGTTTGTTGACTCGCAATGAAAAAAACTGAAATAACCAGCAACCCGACTGCTAACCGCGCACATAAATTACCTTACAAAACTCGGGTAAACGTAAAAAGGCTCTAGGTATTTATGACACTACGCCACCATTCTGAGGGGATCTAAATAGGGTAGAATAGGTAAGCTGCTCTACGTATGCGTCTTTCGAAATGTCTCTTACGAATTCCGTGGTAGTGAAAATGAAGATGAAATGGCGCTTTTATAACCAGTATTGCGTGTCGTAGAGGGTGGGTAAAGTCGGCGACAGAAGTGCCTTGTTATCTAGATCAGAAGGCGACCATGGAAAGAAAACATGTGCGCGGGACTAAGGATTTGGGTATATTGATTCCACTGACCTCCATGATATAAAGATAATATTCTTTAACGTAGCTACATACACCGAAAAAAAAACCAAACACGAAATAAAGTGAAATTGGCAGCTTTATTATTTAAGGCCATTCAGTAATGGCTTCAAAATACTTTCTTTAGAAATAGGATCGCCTATGTACTCGCCTATATTACGCTTATATTTTTGTAACATTTCTTTGTTGTGTACAATAAAGCATCTAATAATAATATCTAACACTTTCTCATTTCTACGACAAAATCTGTGATTTCCACAATTTTCTTTGCCATTGAGCAAATCGACGCTGAGGTTATCGAAAGTCGTGGTTTTAGTGTGCCTCTATAACTTTTTTGTATTCAATCTTTGAAAACTACTGAAAAGCAACAACTATATCAAGAAACTGTAGTCCTGTAATAATTAGTCTCAAGTCATGGATGATATATTGAATAAGAAAACGCAATATATGACGCAAGAAACAATGAAAGCTACTATAAAAATGTTTTTTTTTAAGATGCCTTAAATTTGGTGGACCGTGGCCCACAGAACAAAAAAAAAAGAGTAGAAATCGTAAGTGGGCGGTGCCCGCGTGCCCCAAATTAGCAATGTATTGCCTAAGCGTAGTCTATGACAGTTTTTCTTACGTCAGTTGCCGTGCGCTTCTAGTAAAGAAAACAATTGTGAAAACTCTACTAAAATGCCTTATTGTGCTGTGTTAGAGTGCAAAAATAAAAGTTGGGGACCAAAATGTACCGATCATGCCGTAACATTCCATCGGTAAGTAGTATTTCCATTGTATTTAATTTAATAGAAATTAAATTTGCAATGACATGAACAAGGAAAGCATTCCGAAAGTGAGAAAGTAAAACCACCTTTATTTACTGGAATATAATGTTCAATTTTCGTCGAAGTCTGTGTACTTTTTCTACAAATTTCTGTCAACATTTGAATGCTACTCAAATGCTACTCAATTCAGCTGGGACACAACATTATAAAAATCTATCGATAATATTTTGTCTATGACTTAGCAGTAATAAATAATTATCGGTACTTTAGGTAGAGTACCTGCGTCTTATTAGGTACTTTGGGAAAATAATTGTCGTTATTTTATTTTAATTCAAGACCTCTGTGGCGCAGTGGTTAGTGCATCTGACTACCGTGCGAGAGATCCCGGGTTCGAATCCCGGCTGGGGACAAAAAACAATCCCAGGTCTTGTATGTTTACATGTTTGTGACGTCGTTGTTTCTGGTGCCCACGACACAGGGTATCCCAGGGTGGGGCCAGGAGCAATGTATGTGCCTGTATGTAAGTGTTTATTATCATCTTTTATTATTATTATTATTATTATTATTTAACACATTTTTAGTTGCAATTATTTTTGAATCTGCGCAAAATTGATTGATCATGTTCCTTGACGCTGTTTAGTTCCTTTGCGAGATCGTGGTCCTGACTGCAGTATCATGTCATTTTTGTAAACTTTTGATCCGGATCAACTTACCCATTCCATTTTGAGACGAGCAACCGAACTACGCAAGCTCCGTCTCTGCTCACCACCTACTCACTGCTCTGCGTATCGGGGCGAAACCTAGTCGGACTCGTCCGATAAAACAACACCCGTAAGTAGATCCGGACTAAATGTTTACAATGTGTTGTACCGACAGTTTTAGTTCAATAAACATTTCACTTTTATTAGTATAGATTGGCGTATTGTCATCAAAACAAAACCAGCATGCATAATTTCAAAGTTAGATGATTTTATGTGCTCGTGTAGTAAAATCATCTGGGGGGGTCTAGATAATTTAATCAACGCTTACTCCATAAATCTATGGGGAAGTCTCGTGACTTTCGTTGGCAAATGTCATCTCCATAATATAAGTGAAGCACAAGCGTTGATGGATAACGACATTTTAAATAAATAAATAAAAAAATAAACAAACTATACATACGATAAGTTTGCTGGGCCTCGTTTCAAAAGCGACTATGGTTAGTTTCAAATGAGAATTCCATATACGTTGCGTAGCCGATCATCCAGAAGGTAGGTTAATATACTAACAGGCTGCGTAATTTACATCGAATTATTATTGTAATTAAATTAAATATCAACTGTCGTGTTACGAAACAATTCTATAATTTGTCGATAGGCCATCCATAGCTGAGAAGCACCATTGCACATACTTGTTTTTTAATTTTCGACTCTATGGTCTATCACATAAAACTTCTTGACGGTCAGACGCGGCGGGATTTCCAGCTAGTGTAGAGTAGCGGTACTACAAACAAATATCTAATGTCAAACTTAATTTCATCATTATCATTTGATTTTGATCGTTGTTTATATGACCAAAAGGTTCATATGTTACGTGGAACTTTTATGATGTAGACCTTTTCGGCATTGCCTTTATTTACCAATGGCAGCTTGGCATTCATAGTGTGGGTTTTGGCTTATGTGTGTGTTTGGTCACACTGGTTTTCCTGCTAATAGGTCATGTCACTCTTTCTACTCTTTTTTTCTGTTGTGTGGCAATCGAGGCTACGTAAAAAAAAGAATATTTCTTATTGCACACAAGAAGCAAGAGACAAATAAAAGTTACAGTTAAAAAATATATATACAATAGGCTTTCTTATTCTCTATAAATTGTACACGATAAGTTTGCTCGGCTTCGTTTCATAAAGCGACTATGGTTAGATTATGAGAATTCCATTATAGGTACATTGCGTAGCCAATCATCCAGTAGGACAGTTACGACAGGACGGTAGCCGGCTGCGTAATTTACATCGAACTGTGGTACAGTTTGGCAGAAGGGAATACATTATGTTACTTTGTCAATGTAGATACTAAAAAATAAATGATTAAGAAACATTGTCATAACAAATTCATTTTCAACTGTCGCTTTATGAAACAGTTCTATAATTTGTCGATATGGCAGTATGTCCCATCCTTAGCCTGAGTAGCAACATAGCAGATAGTTATTTTTCAATATTCGACTTTATGGCATAAAACTTAAAGCTTCTCGACGATCACACGCGGCGGTAGTTCCATCTAATGTAGAGTAGCGGTACTACAAAGCAAAGATCGTATGTCAAACTTAATTTCATAATTATCATTTGATTTTGATCATTGTTTATATGATTGAAAAGGTTCATATTTTACTTGGAACTTTTGTGATGTAGACCTTTTCAGAATTGCCTTTATTTGCCAATGGCAGCTTGGCATTCACAGTGTGCTTTTGATTTGTGTGTGTGAGTTTGGTCACACTGGTTTTCCTACTGATAGGTCATGTCACTATTTCTACTCTTTTTTTTTGTTCTGTGCCGTGGCCCCTCATCGCTGGGCAGACTTTAAAGCACACGAAAAAAGGTTCAGATACAGTTTATGAAATAAGACAACTCCATTAACGACGTTGTAGATACATTTAGATAGAGTCGCTGTTTCTGGTTCCCTCGACACAGGGTATCCTAGTGTGGGGCCAGAAGCAATGCATGTGCCTGTATGTAAATGCTATGTTATGTTATTTTTATTGTATACCTTGATTTTTAATTATGTGGACTAAACTGACAGTTGAAAATGCTCTTATTTTTTTTGTATGTTGTCAGCCCAAGATCGTAGTGATGTGACTTGATGTGTTGATTGAATATTCGATTTCATTCAATCATTCACTCTTCAATTTTATTTCCTTTATTTGGGGAAAGTAATTAAACTTAATCCTGATCATTAAATACCTACCAATTAGGCAAATATAATTACATCTGATGAACCCACAAACTTTAGGAAATATACTCTAATATTGTAGAAAAATCCAACCTTTCTAGGAGTATACTTTAAAAAATATGCACCTCTAAATTATCGCATGGTTGGTAGCACTGATGACGCATACATCTCAAAGCGCTTCATTCGTCTGCCATTTTCGTTGTCGATCGGTTGCACGAATATCTCTTGCGCTTTTTCCGCCGCATTTTATTTTTGTTATCTTTCGTTGTTACTTCATAAGTTGTTTTATTTGAGTGTTAAGTTTTACTGTTTGTTGTTTTTTTGTTACTTGAGTTACCCAGATAGCATTTTTTGATCGCAAAATAAAGAAGTCAGTAACAAATTTACAAAGTTCCGTTATTGTTTCGAAACAATGCGACTGTGTGCGTTTCGGTTTGTATGTGTGGTATCAGTTTTTACACAGTTTGACCGGAACGTGTTTCATTAACTCTTTGTAGTGAAAACTAACTAAAAAACAATTATATGATGGCCCATTGATGATTTTCAATGTATTTTTTTAAATAGTACGACATATTTCTTTTCCCACTAATATTACAATATCACTAGACACTTAAAACTAATTAATTTCAAAAACAAACTTACGCTGTAAATTTAATATGGCGAACCTTTCAATTTGTCTTCATATTGCTCAGAGTTTTCTTTGACATTTTAGTTGTTTCTTACAGGTTGCAAAGAATGATTAGAATTGACGAATGAACGAATGATTTCTGAAATACTTAGCGCAGTGTTACCAATACGGCGTCGTAACTTAAAAACCAAATGTTACCGTGTCAAGAAGTGTCTTACTTTAACGCAGCGAACGAAACAAAGTCGTAGCAGCGACCAAAAATGTTACTGGTGTCATCTTTTCAGTGTCGACTAGTTTAGTAACGGCTACCAAAAAATCCTATCTGGGTAGTGAATAAAGAAAAGGCTGCTTTTCAAAAGTATGCAGTGGAAGAGCTCACTGCAGATTATGGTATCACTATACTCATGCCCCCTTACCACTGCGAAATAAACCCTGTAGAGTTAGTTTGGGCACAGGTAAAGGGTCACGTCGCGCGTAATAACAAAACTTATAAAATGAATGACATTCATAAATTGTTCAGTGAAGGATTAAATTTAGTTACACCGCAACGGTGGTCGAGTTGTATCATTCATGTCATAAAAGAAGAAAACAAGAAGATGCAACTCCACCATCTTTTGGACGCCGTAACCGAAAGGTTCGTAATAAATGTAACCGATTCTGATTCAAAAAATGAAAGGAATAAATAGTGATTCAAATTTTAAATCTGGTTTTTATTTTATTTTTGCCTATTCCAAAACAGAAAGGAATGAACATGGTATGTCTGTCATGTTCTGTCATGTTGTTAAGTTATAAAATTAAATGTAATAATAATAATAATAAATAAATAATAAACTCACGCCCGTTATCCCCGAAGGGGTAGGCAGAGGCACCAGTCTCTAGAACTGGACCCACGTTTTGCCGAGTTTATTAGGTCCCAAACGTGACAAGTGGCAAGCCTGTCGCCGTTATCCGGGCACAATTTATCAGCGAATGGTGTTGCTGTACAAACAAATGTACGTAACTAAAAGTCATTGGTACATGCGTAAATGTAATCTTATCACGAAATCCCCCAACTTAAGTATTATTTAATTTTAGTGTTTATGGTTTGAGCGAGTTACATTACATTCACCAGTCTGCAATTGAATGAACGAACGAATGAATGAAAATATTTATTAGTTGATCACTCTGAGCACAACACTATTTTTTATTTTCCCTTACGTGGCAACCCACCAACTGTCAGTTTAGTCCACCTAATTAAAAATCAAGGTACATACCTTCTAACGTTCGTTTTTTGTTTGATGGTGTGTACAGTCACGAGCAATAATATGATATACACTGTCACTGACTGTCTATTTTATGTAAACACTTACCTTTAGTTTAAAGAGGGAAAAAACACATCGCCTACATTAGTAGAGTAATTTTTAGGACCTATTTTAGAAAATTGTTTCTTTAAATAGTACCTGCCCATTTGACCTGACAATCATAACGTAATCGCTTCGTAAAAACGGATGAATATCTGAAAAATGTGAGCTATTTATTTATCTTTATTTTGCTTTGTATATTAATATAAATAATATGAAACAAAAACATTTCGGTTTATAACACTGTTTATTGAAAATAATAAACTTTGTCCATAATTTACAGTCATAAATAAAATTTGTTCCATCATCAGCGTTTTGTTACTATGCCATATGATCACACAATTTACAGAAAAATATTTGTTATTGCATTTTATCATAACAAAAATACGTTTTGTAATGAAGTATATTATTATTAAAAGCGAGTTTGGTTTTTTAATATCTAATGTTTATATAATAGGTATGTATGCGTATTCAAGAGTATTTAATTTATTTAAGGTGTGCTAGCTTGCACTTTGTGCATACAAAAGAAAGTTTTTTTACATTTTACGAAACGATAATACCTAAATTTTATTATACAAAAATATAATTAAAATCACATGTTATTAATGTACAAACAATACAGTTATTTTGGTTCCAGCATACAAAGCGTATCAATTATACTGACTATTCACAATATCTTTATCATTAACCTTTTATTTAACATTCATGATCGCAAAATTGGCACTTTAAATAATTAGTTATTCATTGTTTCTTACCTTAATCTTACTTTAACATCTTCATTTTACATGTTGGGGTTTAAAACATCTAAGGTTCGTATCCTATTGTGATTAAGTAAAGGACACGGTCACAATATCTGTGCACCTCGCTCATACCTGTGCCCGCGCTTTCCCCTTCACCATAGTTGCGTTGGACCCGTCAGTACGGTTAGCAATATCGTTGCCAATACGCGTCTTGATAACAATAATAATTATAAGGCTTATATTATTATGTTTTGCACACCGTACCAGAGCGCCGACGCGAATCATCACCAGGGACCTAGCGGTTTCATAGAACTTCAATTTGTATTTTATTATGACAGTTCGTATATTGGACGAGTTGAACTGAGTTCAATGTACCTATACTTCATTATGTTTAGGTACTTAACTAAAGGTAAGCAATCTTGATACGCCTTTTTATTGAAACGTACACTTATTAAATCAAAATCTTTACACATTACCAATTTAATGTGAAATTAAATGTAATTTCATATTTAATTTTTAATAATTTTGATTTAAAAAGTGTATATTTCAAAAAATACTTATCCAGATTGTTTAACTTTAGTTAAGTAGGTACCTAAACATATGAAGTATATACAATTATTAGAGTCTTGTTCATTTTCTTCGGCTTGTCATACTTTAACAGACATAAAAAAATTACATGCAGGCACATACATTGCTTCTGGCCCCACACTAGGATACCTTGTGTCTTGGGAGCCAGAAACAGCAAGGAAACAGGAATTGTACTTATATGAAACAGGCCTCTGTTGAACACATTATATTGTGACCGTGCAATAACAAAAAAATGCAGCCGAAAAGTTTTTGGACAGAAACATTGTGTCATTTATAATAGTAATTACTTATGAGCTTATTGCTCTTAAAATAAAGGAGCGATTTAAAAAAGACCTTTTTTAATTTCAAATCCATGATCACAAATCATCAAAATTTGTTCTTACATTTCCAGGGTGAAAAACCAGGATTATCTAAAGTGGACGAATAAGCTGTTTGGTTCCTATAATAATCACTTGTTTCTACTTCTAGTAGTTGCTTTGGAAGGATGGAACAATAGAATGGCTTTATAGTACTTCTGTGATTGAAAACTTCGTAATTACAAACAAAAAACTAAGTATTATTTGTGATTTTGTAGCATCAACTAGGCTTACTTTAATTACAGGCTAATTTTTTAACAATGATACAAGGCACTGCCTTATACCTAGTAACAATAAGCAGTAATTGGTTATCGTAAATGTTTTGTGCTTATAAATGACAACATGATTTGGTTCGCATTCGTTCGTTTGGTATACCATAAGGTTTTAGCAACCAAAAGTATCTAGAAGCGTCTTAGTGGAGAAGCTCATCAAAATAAGCTAGATCATCATCATCATCATCAACCCATTATGTCCCCACCGAGGGGCACGGGTCTCTTCCCTGTGGAAGGTATAAGCCATACTCCACCACGGGGGCCAAGTCCGGATTGGTAATAATCTAGATAAGTCAATGGATTCCAAGTGTTTGTATTACAAAAAATACGACACTGCTGAGGTAGCCAAATATAAAAGAAAATCTAATTGCGAAGAAAGCGCTGATCCCATTTAGCTTAAGAAGGTAGGTACAATTTTAGGGTCGGCGAACAGAGTCCAAAGTCCTTCAAAAAGCGAATTAAGTCGTTCAATCACCAAAATTAAGAGAACTGCTACTATACTTAATTATGTGGTGAAGAACCATACTTTTATGTCAATTTGACTTACAAATTTGCTTTAGTTTGCCAACCCTAGATTTGTACTTTATAGTTACGTCAAAATTAGAGATAAGTAAAAAGGACCGTTAATAATTGCTATTAGTACTATTTTTTCAACAAAACCATTCTAGCTTTACTACTTCAGAAGCTGCCTCGTTTAATTTACATTTTATATTCGTTACTAAATGAATTCTAAAACTGTAACTTGTTTCCTGACTTTGGTTACGTGTGAGTAAAGGGTTTGAAAGTAGTTCAAGCAAGTTCATAATGTAAGTTATTTATCGTATCATCGTATCAATTCCATTGCTGTTAAAGGTGGCACAAAAAGGTGACACAAAATTACTCGTCACAACAAGCTATTGTTGTGCGATAACGTAATCACCGACAATTCCAAAGCATATTATTTTAAGGAGTTTGAGCAATCTACGAACTACAAATTAAGTGCGCTAAAATGAATGAAAAACCTGTAACCATTCAATGAGGCAAGTTTTGTATTCTTTACAAGGAAATCAGCCACCTTAAAATAAGGTTCTTAGGTTGCTCTTGCTCAGATAATGCTTAAATTTGTATAATGCAGTGTTTAGGTAATTATATTCTCTTTTTGTACCACAATAAGTCGTACAAGACACGAGTACGTCGAATGAAAAGAATAAAAAGAAGACCTATTAACGTACTCTTTTCTTTCGACGTACTCATGTCTAACACAACAAATTCCAATAGAGTGGACACAAAACAGCAAACGTCTTTAAACGAATAAACAACATATTTATTGCACCATAAAGTTCATAATTGCACACAGTAGCGGGGGAACGTGACGCGCTATAGCGGAGTCTCGTCTCCACCGGTGAAAGGTAGCCTTACCACCTTGGCCTCGGACAAAACACCTACACCTTCAAGACAAGACCGCCTATTCGCTACAACATCCCTTAGGAACGCCCGCCTCGGTCCCGAGAAGTCTGTGCCAGTGATAGACCTGGTCAGTCTCCTTAGAGCTGGAAGCTTCAAGGCCTCTTCATAAGTGGGCGGCTCGTCTGTGGGCGTCGTTTGGGCGCGGCCACCGAACGGGTCCCGCGAGCAAGTCGGCGACAATTCTTTGGAGTAAAACAGGGTGTTCACGTTGGTTCTCTCCTCTCGGCTCTGAGCTTCCTGGATGGCTTGGTAGCTGATTGGCTGTGCTGACCTTATGTCTTCTAGTATCTGTCTCGCACTGCGGCTCGTGGTAAGAACTCCAGCCCAGGAGCGTCGATTCTGCTGCTTCGCCTCGTGGGACCGTGCGCTGCCGGCTATATTGCTACTAGAGTGTGTCCCAGCGATGGTGACTCTAGGCCTTCTTTGAGGTTCGTCGAACGAGGCAGCCTTTACGGCTTGTCTGGGGATTCGCGTCTGCTGTTCTATGTTGATGAGGACGGCTGAGTCGGCGGTGGTTTCGGCTGGGTCTTCGCGAAGGGCGGCGTCGATCCGCATGGCTTCGGAGTAGGAGGGTACTAAGGCACAGTTCTCGCGGATGGCCGCGAAGAGTTCTAGGCTGTCTACGGTGGAGGCGTGGGAGAGGGGGAGGGCTCGAGGGGGGCGGGGGGCGGAGCAGAGTACGGCGCTTTGTTCGTCGGCCAGGGCCCAGCCGTAGTTGGCGGCCGGGACCGGCGGGAGAGTGTCCGAGAGGTGGGTCTCGAGGTCCAGCTGTCTACTTGGGTCGAGCTCGTAATTGGTGCCGAATATTTTCGTTATCTGCAAGGAGGTTGGCTCTTTGATTGGCTACTACTTTTTAAATGTAAGTGCATTAAAAGTATAAATATAGATAAGAATATTTTTATGCTATCGTAGAACTATCAATAAATACATTCAAATCTACCAAAAAAGAGGGGTTAGCGTAAATTTAAGGTTAGCGCCAATTCTTGATAGAACTGTAAACTGATTCGACTGTAAAAACGGGTTTCTTGTAAGAAAAACTCGTATAGTTTGTCCGCACAGGTTCGCGGCCTAGAAGAGTTTAAGTACCCATAATGGTATTTGAAAGGCGAAGCACGGGCATTTGTTACAATTGCAGCAATGTATGGTTTAAAAACAAAAATAGGCGAGCATATTATTGGCTAGAAAAGATCACCGCTCGCGTTCGAATAACTCTCCTTATGTATCAGCACCTTTAGTTGGCTCGCATCGGAATTGATAGAGGGATATATGATTATAACGGGAAAAAATAATTTGTAAGGGGATAAATCTACTATTCTTCTTTTCCAAGAAAAGGGATATGCTTAGAGTTAACTCATGGTAGAGGTATAATATACTCACAGTATAATGGACGTAAGCAGTGTTGCACTCGATGACGATCCGTAGCGGCCATGACAGCAGGAGACACGACAACGTCCAGAAGAGCAGTTGGGACGAATACCACGCGTAGCGATCTGTATCTCTGTTGGACAATAAACTATACTTTACTGTACCAATTGTACATAAATAAGAAAGAAATGTTTAGAAAATTTTTAGCGTGACACGTTTCTGTGAAAAATATAATAAAGTCTTCTTTCTTTCTTGATATGGACGAGTACACAGACGAGGTAATTTTTATAGAAATTTCTTCCAGCCTACCAGATCAGTTGTGAAACGATGATTTAAAAGGAGAGTAACAAGTGGACATTAAAGAAATTAAAAAAAATGTATAGCTATAATAATATGTCTTCCTAATTAAAACGAACCGACTCCTATAATACAGAAAAATCCAGCTTACAGCAGTTGTCTCCTAAACTAGATTCCCTAGTATTTGTGCCCTGCTAAAACCTGCTTCCTGAACTAACTAACGGACGCACAAACTAAAACAAAACGTTCACTAAAAATCAAAACTGTTAGTTTCAGACTTTGTTATAACAATCTAACAAAAAAACTCCACACGTATTTAAAATAAATCTGTGAATGCGGTTCAAGATATCTTAGAAAAAATATGATTAGCCTCCTAAAAACGTTTTATTGTAACTATAACGATTAAGCTACCTGCCCATACTGCCCCGTCTCAAAAATTCACCTTGTATAGACTAACAGAGTTTGCATACATTTACTTTACCTGTAAGCAACCATGTACTCCTTGAAAGAGCTGACGCCTATGAGATCCAGACCCTCCCTCATTTCCATGAAGTCGTCAAACCTCTCGTGCTCAGCGAAGAACCTCGACCGCTGATCTTCAAACTCTGTAAAGAGCAAAATATTTGAAACATAGTCACACTATAGATTACTTGAAAGGTAACGAAAAGTTAACTCATATGCTAGTAATAGGTAAGAAAACTACCTAGTTGTTTTTTTCCGGGTGAACCAAAATCCCCAAATACATAAAAAAATCGCTTCGGCCGTTTAGGAAACTGGAGTTTGGAAACCAGTTTCCTAAAAGGATTTTTTTATCCTGCTACGTAACTGTTTTCCTATAAAGATTTGTTTATCTTTCTACGTAACTGGTTTCCTAAGAGTATTATATTTATGTTATTTCAGCCACCTACGAAACTGATAACCGGATTGCAGATGAAATGTTTATTGGAATTGAGTATTGTATTTAATTAATGGTTTTTGTAAAACATAATAATAACTTAACATGTTATAACATTTTACATTAATTTATTCACGAATGTAAAATAACAAATCAGATAGAAAATTAACATTCACAACACTCAAAAAGAAATAACATAAATGAATTCATTAACAAATATAAAAACAACTCTACTTAAGATTAAATGAAAACAATATCCTTAGTTTTGAAATAAAAATAAAAATATGTATGGTGAAATAATTTCAATACAGTCATCACAGTTATCATTCCATTTCCTAAGTTTTTTTATTGCATTAACAATTTCGGTGTCTATTTCTTGATAGCTAGTTTTTTGCAGTTAGTTTTAAGAATATTAGTAACTTTAGTCTCCTTAATGAAAATTTCAATTGAAATGGCTATTGTTACTTTTTTCTTGCCAATGTACTTAACTTATTATGTTACATAAAAATATAAAAAATCTTTATAGTAAAACAGTTACGTAAAAGGATAAAAAAGTCTTTATAGGAAACCAGTTACGGAAAAGGATAAAAAAATCTTTATAGGAAACCAGTTACGTACCAGGATAAAAAAATCCTTTTAGGAAACTGGTTTCCAAACTCCGGTTTCCTAAACGGTCGAAGCGAAAAAAATTGGGTTCTACAAGTCAATAACATAAAATTTTACTTCGCGGTAATATCGCAAATAGGGAAGAAACTAATCCATACTATTGAATTTTAAGTAGGGATTATAGTAGTACCACTGAATTTATAGTTTTCCTAGTAAAAAATCAATGTCCACACTAAACTAACGGTATGTGGTAGTAAAATGTACGGAGTTGATATTTTTTTGTAATTTCATAGTATTTCCGACACTAAAGTAGTTCGTATTGATTGTAGAACCCATCATTTTCATGTTTTTGTCCAGTCGATAGCACATCATCCAATACGCCCATGTACTCTACTCCGTTGCATTACGGGCGACTTTGCAACTAAAATGTGAAGGTTGGCATGCTAGCTGTCAACTGTACAATGTTTTTTTATTTAGCAGGACGCTTCTTTACATCCTGATCCGAGGCTTACATACATGAGTCGAAGTACCTATCTGCCTCAGCTAGTCGTATCATGTCTGGTTGTCATGCCGGAAGTCATGGGTTTGAACAAATTGCTTCAGTCTGAGTGTATAACATGTTTGGATCTTTGTTATGTGTTTGTATCCATGTGATATCCTTGCCAAATGATTCGCAAAGACATCGTTGTATACCAATAAATACAATTGTATTCATTCGAATCGATTTATGTATTTTCAAAAAAACAATACGAATACAATAATTAGGTACACGTGCTATTACAAGCAACAGCATGAAGAAAACATTTGCTTTGACTGTGTTGCGTGGAAGTTACTTATGCCTGGTTGATATTACTATTTGTTTACTCTGCCATTAATTTAGTTGACAAAACGCAATCTCTGGTAGAGTTAATTTGATATCCTTTGGAATGGCTACCAAGCGGAGAAAATACAAATAAACCGACTCTATAATAGAGTCCCCACGGGGAATTTCCTTCCTTCTCACGCAAACCACTTCGCTCCCTTGCCAATCTCGCCCATGGTTGCTTTAGCAATATCATAGACTCAATAAGAGGCGATTCTGTCAATCGATAGCCAAACCTTTTTTATCCGCTATTCCACGACGATTTTTGTTCAATGTCGTCTTCCAAAAACCCAAACTGACCGAATAGCCCTGACCTATTTCCATACGTACATATTTTTCACGTCGGGCCTTTTAAATTGTTTGTGCGGTGCTTCTCAGAAAATGGGCGATCTTTAGAGCCGTCGCAAACAGAGTGCGTATACTGAGTTTTGTCATTCACTTTCGATAGCGAGAGCGTTTGCGATTTTGTCACTCCTATGTAAATCGCAAACGCTCTCACTATCGAGAGTGAATGAAAAAACTCAGTATACGCACTCAGGGCGACTTGTCGCCGCGTCAGACGCGACGTTGTCATTTGCTTCTGGCGTCTTGTCGTCGACTCTGACACCAAGTGTGCGGATATTCGAACAAAATATATGAAGATAAACGTAAACATTTACATACAGGTACATACATTGCTTCTGGCCCCACACTAGGATACCCTGTGTCGTGGGAACCAGAAACAGCGACGTCACAAATATGTAAACATCCAAGACCTAGAGTTTTTTTTCTCCCCAGCCGGGGATCGAACCCGGACCTCTCGCATGGTAAGCAGATGGCCTTACCGTTACGCCACAGAGGTCGTCGAAATTGACGGCCGTAGCCTGTCGTCGCGTCTAGTCGCCGAGCTGTCGCCTGTCGCGTGTCGCTAGTGTGCGCCTAGGCTTAATCGTGCCCTAATATCTGCACTCAGGAGGACGAGATAAGACTTGATTTCAAGTGATAGGTAACACAGTCAGCGTTGCAATGTTACAAATACTTTGAATTAAATTGCCATCGACAAGTTAAGAAGAAGACTTGTTGAAAAAGTGTTGTTGTGTTTGTTGTGTATATTATCCATGAGGCTTAAAACATATTTAAAAGTGTGTGGTATTGTTGCAACGGTTACAAAATTATAAAAAGATACTTATGCTGGTAGTTATCTATGTAGTTTTCGTAATAAGTGTTTTTGCTTTGTGCAACCTATCGGAAAATACTCGTATATATTGTCTGCTTACTGGTCAAACATAATATCTATCTATCTTCTTGACCCGAAATTTTAGATAATATTTTTTGTTAAGCTAAATTAAAGAAGAAAGAGCCCCGGGAGAGACGGGAAGAGACCCGTGCCCCTCGGTGGGGACATAATGGGTTGATGATGAGAAAGAAGGAATGTTTTAAATTAGGTATCATACACCGAATAGTCAATCTACCATTCAAACAAATATTGCAAGTAGAAGAAGGTCAATCGTAATTTTAAAGATTAAAATTGAAGTTTCTCCGTTTCTCAAAAATTTCACGTATGTGATTTGTTCTGTAAGCAGACGATAAATGGATAGAAAACACGTTAATGTAGTAGTATTACTCAGAATGTTAAATGCATCCGCTAAGACTTTCAAAGTTGTAACTTAGGTAGGTCTTAAAAAGCATCTCAAGTCATGTATGTTGTTTTCGTCATAAGTGTGTTTGCTTTGTACAAACTGTAGGAAAATATGTATGTAGAAGATATTTTATATGGATAGAGAACATGCTAATTGAAGTAGCTGTATTACTCGGAATTTTGCAAGCTCGGAATTGAATAGCTGCTGTATAACCCGAGATCTTCAAAGTTCTATACAGTAGTTTTTAGAAAAGCAAGAATGGGTGAAAATCCCACCTGCATTTTTAGCACGGCGTTTCTGATTTTGATAGTACAGAGTACATTAATAGAGTTGTAGTATTTTTTAAATCAAAATATAAGTTAGACTTCACCTGGAGCCATTTTTCAAATGAATATTATATAATTACAAAAGGTATATAAAAAATTTAACAGGTCCGAAATCATATTACGGTGGGGTGCCCTTAACCCGAATTTTATCACAAATCCAATAATTTTATGAATTATATGCCATATTTTGTAATAAGTATTAATGTTTATGTATTTGACATTAAATTTGACATATAGATTTAACACAATGGTACACTCAACGGTTACACAGACCTTACAATCATTGTATTAGGAAGTGTCCGCGCAAAAAGTACAATTTCGGTGTGTTTTATTCAACTCGACATAACTAAAAACCTAAACAAGTGAGAAGCACCCCCGCACCTCTCTCGGCACGGGCCAGTAATGCGCTAGCGCAGACAAGAAACAGTTGTGTGATATCTTGCTCCACCATCCCGCCAAAAATGTAAGTACCTTCTAAAATAGCATAGGAGAACGAAATTCTGCAATGTCGGTGGCTTAAACTTTTACGTAAATAATTGGATTACGTCTTTGCTCTATATTGTGCGTCCTGTGTTTTCTTTTACAAACATACTATTTCACTTTTAAAAATACGGACGGTTGCTAAAATATTACCTTTTTTTGACGTGTCTCTAACTTCAGTGGTACAATTTCGGTGGATTCGGTGGTTAAGTTAGCACCACCGAAATTGCAAGGTGCCACCGAAATTGTTATATATGAAGATTATGGTTGTTATTCGTACATAACCTAGTTATATTACCGGCAACGTATAAGAAAATTTTATTCTTTTAACAAAACCGGGTAATGTCCTACGAAAAAAAATTCTTTGCATAATACCAGCAACATAGCCAGTTATGTACAAGGAAGTAAACATTTTTTCTACAGAATCCGGTTTTATACGAAGAAATCGTTGTTCCTTATACAAAACTAAGGAGGTTTGTAACTACCACACACTCGTAGACACATAATAATACGAACATAATCAAAAATATACTGGATTTTGCTCATTTCTTTTATTTCTATAGGGTCCAACATTATAATCTTACTTTGGGCCCCACGTTGGGTGCCAGTGTCACAATATTTGAATCGGGAGTGCAGTCGAAACAAGTAAAATAGGATATCCAGAGGCAGTAGAGAATTATATTTTGTTTATATTATGGTAAAAAAATAATTAATAGAGAATAAAACAATCCGATTCATGATAAACTAAGTGATAATGTGATAAAATAATGTTGTTTAGGTCCACCTTGGATGGAAGCTAAGGGTTATCTGGCTCCAGCTACGTCCAACCACTGTGGCAAATGTCGAAATATAATTAAATTTAGAATTGATAATGGCCAAAAATAATATCAATCCTCGTTAGAACTTCATACCTCAAGTTATTCAATATGGGGTGAATGGCCCCTTAAGAGATCCTTATCTAATAATGAACGACCTTATATGAATACCTATTTTGTTATGATGTTTATGCTCAGCTAATTTCAAAGTATTTAGCTTTGACATAGGTACTTCAACCGTATGTTTTCAAAATACCTACGCACTTTTCAATTTATTGTGATCTATACAAGGGAAAACGACTTCTTCGTACAAAACATCCTTGTACACTGTTGTAACTGGCAATGTTGCCGCTAAAGTGCAAAGAAGGAATTTCGCTTAGTACGTTACTCGGTTTTATGTCAAAAATATTTTTCCCTTGTATATTGCTAGTAATGTAATTCGTTGATATGGCTACGATGATTAATCCGGTAAAATGGTTTTATGGAGACTTTATACAATACAACCTTAAGGACTAATAAACTGAAATAGACTTTAGATAGTGATCTCTAGTAGATGCTGCATCAACAAAATTTTCCCTCATGTTATTCATGAATTCCAAGATTAATGTAAAAAAATATTAATAGATAGCTACTTCACGTATTTTTGCATATTTTTATTTGGGTATTTTAAAACATCTTCTATAATAAAACCTGCTTCCAAAACTTGAAAAATGCAGTGAAAAAAAAGTACTCCACAATCCACTTTAGACGTATTCTAAATAACAATTCAATAATATTTTTTAGCACATTTCTTTGTTGCATTTTTTTGCATTTATTTTATTGATCGGAAATAAAACAAATATCGTACAAATAAGAACCAAGAATTTTTATCCCTAGAATGGCAAAAATAGGCGCACAGTGTCCCGTACAAAAAAAGGGCAATTAAAGGGCTAAAAGGTACTTATATGACGAAAAATAAGTACAGTGATTTTGAGTTTTGACCTGGATATTATGAATGAAAATTATTATTAGATATAATTTTCTTCGGTAGGACATTTTGTGGTTAACATATAAATCCATATTTTATTTATGAAGCCAAACAATGGGCTTAACTATTATGAATGTTGAAGAACAAACATGTTTTATTGTTTTTATTTAAAGTGAAACGGGTAATTTTTGTTTACGGTTGATTAATATTATTTAGTTAATTTTATTATTGAAAACTATTCAATTAACGCACATTTTCAAAAAAGAGCATGTCATTGTCAATTGAGCTTAACTTAATTAAAATTAGAGAAGATTGAAGTAGTTCTTTGAGTGATTTTGTTTGTTTAAGTACTTTTATTATGTAATATATAAATCAAGACTCAATCCAATACATATCTGTGTTTAAATCATAATGGATATTATTATATTTTATGTGTGACTGAGCTTTATAAGCTAAATTGAAGTATTATTAGAGAAGATTGAAGAGCTCCTTTGCATACTTACTATAATTTTGATGTGTTTTTGTTGGTAAGTATATTACCATGTATCTTGATCAAGACTGAATACATAAGGCTCTTATACAGCTCAAAATAGTTGTTAAATGGTTAATAGTGAATAATCAATGATTAAATCATAACACTTAATCTAAATCAGCCAGTGTTTTATTAAATTAAAATTTCGGTGCATTGCTTGCAATTTCGGTGTGTGAAAAGTATAACTTCGGTGGTAGATATCAATTTCGGTGAGCATGAAATTTTGGTGGAGCTATAAATTTGAAACTATTAAAGATTATTCAGGGCCGCTAACATATTACTTTTATAAATACTTTCTAAAAAAATGTAAAAACATCAATATTACTATAAAACCATAAATAAAAATTACCACCGAAATTAGGCACAAATGAGCTTTGTTGATTTTCACCCGAATAAGTATAGCGTGCGGCTCTCGGTGGAAGGCGTGTAGTCATAAATATTACAACGATAATTATACGGTAAGTTTTATAAAAAGTAGTCGGACGAAATATTTTAAAATGTTGACACACCAAGTGGAGTGCATGGATTTACTAATGAATGTTAATGAAGCGAACAAGGTGTGTCAGGATCGTGGCATTGCCTATCCCTTCTGGAGACAGGCGTGAGTTTATATAATGAATCTGTGTGTGGTTTATTGCATCGTTTGTGTAACGGTATCACGTCTGATTACTATACCAGAGATGATTACCACACCAAACGATTTCGATGGCCACCTAATGACCGCCGTACATTTATACATCATCAGCCGCGTGTCATCATCAGCCCATTATGTCCCCACCGAGGGGCAGGTGTCTCTACCCTGAGGAAGGTATAGGCCATACTCCACCACGGGGGCCAAGCCAGGCTTGGTGTAGGCTTGTAAGACTAATGGCTGGTCTTACTGTTAGAAGTTTTCAAGTCACTCTAACGCCTCTGATTTGGCTTAACGACTGCCATCTATCGACGGCAGCCGGCACCAACTGCTTAACATACCTTGTGAAGCATGGAACCACTCGGAAAAATGCCATTAGAACGGTCACCCATTCATGCAATGCATGCATGCGTCGTTGTCTGGTTAGCACTGGGTGTCCTAGTTTGGCACCAGCTACCACAACGTCACGATAAAAAAAGTATTGGTTATAGTAATCCGATATTATTTCATCGCGTAATCGAAACCAATATAGTAAGATGAAACTTTTATCTTAACCTTATGCTATGAAGCAGGACAAGAGATTGTCTTATGTGGAAGTTATTACTATTAATAGTACATACCACTGGCAGCCTCGATGTTAGCGAACGCGAAGCCTTTACTAAACCGGACCTTGGTGATGGGAGTCTTGGTGTCCAGTACGAGGTTTCTGGACGCGTCACGCTGCCCGCAGCACGCGTGCGCGAATGACGTGCTCGCACTGTGCGTGTTTACACGCTCGTAGTACACCTGCCGGGGAAATAAACATTAAAAGGCCTTCCACACGATTGGAAAGACTCTCCGACCAAGTGGCCTTGGTCGCGTTGGAATTTGTTCTACACGGTCGGACAACTTGACTGTACGTAGTCAAGTTGTCCGACCGTGTGGAACGAACTCTCCGACCAAGTGGCCTTGGTCGCGTTGGAATTCGTTCCACACGGTCGGACAACTTGACTACGTACAGTCAAGTTGTCCGACCGTGTGGAACAAATTCCAACCCGACCAAGGCCACTTGGTCGGGTAGTCTTTCCAATCGTGTGGAAGGCCTTTTACAGACATACATAGGTAAGCTTTATGTACCCTGAAGTTATCAGAAATAAGAAATTTATTGCAACGTTAAAAATTTACATTCTGTTTCTTGAATGTCAATGTAGTTAAAATGCTAATGTTAGCCGCTGCCTTGGGGCCGAATGTAGTGGATAAAAAGGCAGCAAAAAAAACTCCACTCCACTCCGTTATGGAGATGGAAATGGATTTTTTACGTAAATGTAGACCAACTCGTGGCGGTGGCAGTCCCTGGTCTCTGCCTACACCTCTGGGATACAGGCGTGAGTTTATGGTGATTAGGGTGTTTTTATTTGTAGCTCAAATACCAGAACAGGCGTATGCTCTAATCGAGAGGAATGGTGAGACATGGTCTGGCAAGAACGTTCGAAAACTTCGTCACGAAGCGAAAAACGACACGAAAAGTTCGTTAAGAAGATCAAATAAAGTTTGTACCATGCTGTTTGTACCATGCTTGCGCAAAAGTACAGGCATTGATGTCACCTTTGGAACGAGAATAAAAACAAAACGAAGTTTGGTTTTTATTCACAAATTACATGCCGGATCAATTAATCTCCGCGTATTAATAACCTTGTCTTTGGTTAAATTCATAAATTTCATGGCGATAAAATTAACTTGCGATAAAATTAGTATTTTTGTAACAAACCCTGGGCTACGGTATCGAAAACAAAACAAAACATAACTACATTTAAGCTAAACAGGGATATACATAACGTTAACACCAGAAATCGAAACAAAATTGCCTCATCTAGATTCAGATTAGCCAAGGTAAATACATCATTTGTAGGATTTAGTGTACGTTTTTATAACAAAATTCCTGAAAGTATTCTATCCCTGCCAGGAAATAAATTTAAATTTGTTATTAAAACTGCGCTGTGTAAAAAGGCATACTACAGAATAGATGACTTTATAGATGATAAAAACCCTTGGCAGTAAACCAATTCCACAACGAGCTAGTTATTGGTATTCTAATAATATATAGGGTTTAATAAATTTCATACATATGTACAGACGCTGTGATTGCATATCAAAACTATGCTATTATTATAGATAACTGACAAGAACTTTATCACACAAGTTTGCCAAAGGCCATGCGAATGGTGGCGCGGTGGCCGGGTCGCCTATCTCCCTCTAATATGGTTGAGACTGGTGATGGGTGACCTCTGCGTTACGCTCGTGAACGGGTGCCGTCCGTGTGTCTGGCCGCAGCATTGGTGTTTTATTACCTTTTAAGGATATTAAATGATGTATGACTTTGCAAGTATTTATTGCACTCATGGATCTTGAGATTCTGGTATACGAACACTCATACCTAATTTGTATTAGCTTTAAGTTGATTTGAGAAAAGATGGTCAGAGTGGAGTTTTTTTTCGCTGCCTTTTTCTCCACTACAGACGGCCCTAAGGCAGCGGCTAACATTTTACATAACTGTATGTACATTGACATTCAACAAGCAGAATGTAAATTCTTTACGTTGAAATAAAAAATTTTGTATTTGTATTTGTAAAAAAAAAAAAACAATAAATAAAATCTTTCTTAAATCTTTGCCAAACTATTGCGAAATTGGTCAAGGTGATTTAAGAGAAGATAATTGCCAAACGATTGGCTTACACTAAATACTTACGCTTCTCTTCAAATCAGTCTCTAAGCCACATCGATTAGAGCCGAGGGTAATTTATATAGAGCCGAGACTAATTTATCCATGATTCAGATTCTAGTAACAATCACTCTCTGGTTGGAGCTTTGAGTGCGGAGTCTCACAGTGCACATGCTTCGCCAAACAACGGGGACAAAGACACAACAAATCACAAATTACTGAAGCACTGTCAACATGCGAAGTCTCGAATACACGTTCTTGGAATAGACTCTGCTCTGCAACCAGGGATTAAGACAACGTATTCTCTTTGTAGTGTGTCACTTGTGTGGAGTGCCCAAACTCGGCAAATACCATAAATGCGATTTAGTAATGCTAATTAATCTGCAAACTTCGTATTGCCTCAGAAGCAAAAACCAATCATAGAAACCAGACAAGCAGTTATTGAGATATCATCAATAATATCCGTGGACGTTACCTGTGTAATATTTTATCGCTATGAATATAATCGTTTAGTATTAGTTGCCTCTCATTATGCCGTTAATTAGTCTGCAGAGCTTTAGACTATTTCGTATTACTTAAATTCTTACCCAATTAGTGGTAAAGCCTAGTAAAGGTCAAGAACGAAGAAAGGACGAAGCATTTACTATACATTTAACTACTTAAGAGGAATATTTTAAGGATAGTATCTTAATAAAGACTCACATATATATTACAGGGTTAAATACGGAGGTATCCGTGAAGTGATCATAGAATATGTGTAGGCAAAACAGAGCGGAAGAGAACACTTCTGTGTATCTACACTCTTTGATCCAGCATATATGTACATACATCTTCCCTTCTGGGCGTGCGTCGGGTACCATCGTAAAATCACTTGGATACGTACAGTCTTCTCCTTTGGTTAAGTAATGCAGTTTCCTAGGTATTAACGGCCGTATTAACCCTCTTACATCTGACGTCTTTGATTGAGCAATATGCTATTCTAATACAACAACATCTTGACACTCGATCTATCTATCAGAGCCTCCAGAGTTAAGATCATTAGTTCCTTAGGAATGCTTAGCTGATCCATGTGCCCAGAATATTGTTTTTATAATATAGTATAATTTTGCACTTTTTTAAACTCATAGTAAATGGCGACTTAATTTATAATCCATCCAGCGGAGCCATTATTAATTGAATGTATCTAATGTTTTTCATAATATTTGAAAGGCACATACCAAAATGATTGACGATATTTTAAGCTATTTTATGTTTGAAGTAGGAATCCTCAAAAGAGCCCGGCTGAATGGACACGGACTGTATTTAAAAAAAGCCGGTCAATTGGGAGTCGGACTCGCGCAGGAAGAGTTACATGGGTGAATATACGGTATGTGATTTTTTTGTTTCCCAGAAGGAAATGTAATCTGTTCAATTCAATATTGATAATTTCTCTGTTTGACACTATTTTTAAATGTTTAATGATGAGGGCCAGAAGATTTTTCCTTTTTTTTGAATTTTATAAGCACCAGAGGAAAATGTGTTACCAGAGGACTGACACTATTGGCAGAGTAGTCACAAATTAAAGCAGGGAAGTGACAAGCCATTGATTATAGCTAAGAAAAGGGACACGTATTAAATAAAACATGAAATGCCAGAAAAGTGACGCCAGAGAAGTGACAAAATCGCACAAAAACATATCACTCGCTTTTCTGATCACCGTTTAACGTAATGCATGACATCTACACACAATAAACATTGCATTGTGCAAATACACAATTTCCTAACTATAAAATACAAAAACATAGACTTACCAGAGGAAATACTCCAACGACTGGCAGAAACACGCTTTCCTACAGTGAATCGCAAATTGACTCTATGTTATTGGAATTTTGCTCAACGCCATTAGCTTGTTTCTAACTTAACACTATTGTATGTACGTAGTTCATGGACAAAAACATACCTTTGCGGTTTTAAGTCAAATTTTACTTCTTTGAGTTTCGCCAGATGAAGTGACATTATTGTAACGTGACATGAAAGTAAGTTATTTTTCTTTATATAAATATATTTTTTTAAATATATTTCGATCTTTATAAAAGCATATGATCATATTTAAAAAAACATAATGGCATACGTATTTAAAATATCTCGCCATAAAATCATTATAATCTAGAAACGGGGAGGCCAGAGGAGTATACATTTACAACTATTTTTAACGATTAATGTCTTAATTTAAACAATTATCGTGAATAGACTATGTGGGCCAAATAAAAGACCATATCCTTTAATGCTTAAGCATACAGACGCAATAATATAATAAGTTTAACATAATATTTGTCTATGGACCATAGAAATTCAAATAGCGTATATTCACCCACATACCATTATCTAAACAACATTAGGCCCTTTAATGTACCAACCCAAGATCGATCTCACCGACAAGATTGTTTAATAACATAACATAACATATACCTACAGGCACATACATTGCTTCTGGCCCCAAACTAGGATACCCTGTGTCGTGGGACCCAGAAACAGCGACTTCACAAACATGTAAACATCCAAGACCTGGGTTTTTTTTTGCCCCCAGCCGGTATTCGAACCCGGGACCGGATTCCATAACCAGGGTTATGAAAACGGACTTTTGAATGTTGCCAGTAGTAAACCATGCATTAAATTCAGGCCGGCGGCAACTTGATCGTTTTACACAATAGGACTGATTTATAGCCACCCTTAAAATGCAATTGGGGAAACTTTTGTCCTTCCTTGACTCGTTTGACGTCCGCGTGAACGTTATTGCCTAGCTGCACGATGAGGCTAAACCGTGGCCCCGATCATTTGGGCCATTGTCCAATAAACCTATAACCTATCGATAAGTCGATATTTATGGGAGCCACTGTGTGATAGGAATTACGATAACGCTTTCGGGCATCGTCCGTCTTAAGCTTTCAATATGCTGTTGAGGTAGCTTAAAATATAAAAAAGTTCTTCATAATCTTCAGTGTCATACAAATTTTACACAAGTTCCGTTCTGAGGATCATTGGTATCATTTTCGCAGCTGCACAATTTGAGGGCGTAGCTGACATATTATAACATTTTTTATAATTGTACAAGAATTACGGATATTTCAGACGCATTTCTTTTATTATTATTTTAAAATAATAATAAAAAATAATAATAATAAATATTTTTCTTTTATTATTATTTTCAGGGGTGGATGGGGTCTACCTCCAAGCGGTCCACCCTGGGCAACGGCTTCACTAACTTCTTGTCAGTGGAGACGGCCGAAGACCCCCCACGCGGTGGTAGGGCCCAGTGGCGCCCGCCTGGCTTGCGACCACCCTCCCACCGGAGCTCGGCGTGAAGTAGCTTGCTGCGTTTCGTCGATGCGTGGGAGTACCAGCGCCTAAGGGGAACCAGTGGTCTAGCAGTAGCACTGTCAGGACAAGATTCAGTATACTGGCCGATGTCGTGATGGGTGGCTCATTGTGGAGGGTAGCGGGATCCGTAGCACGGCCTTAGCCGTTGGCCGACCGCAGTTAGTAGGGGGCCCAAGTAGTACGCCAGCCACGTGCGAAAGGCTGCCCCGCCAACTCGCGAAAAATCCCGGAATGGCTCCACCGTGCCAGTTGGCGACTGGAAGGGAGGACCCGGTGGCCATTCCCGGGGGGGTACGGGCGTCCCCGCAGTCTCCAAATGAGCCTCCTTTAGATCGACAAAAGTTTTTGTTATTGCGAAGTCAACGACAGTGCCGCGCTAACTATGAAGTTCCCCTTCAAAATCTCCGTAAAAACCTCATGAAGCACAAGAAACAGAAAAAGAGTAAGCAACGGCTGCACTTCCTCCCACTCAAGGTGCACCTCACCAACATCCGGGGGTTGCACTCTAACCTCGAACCGGTCCACTACCACCTGGAAACCGAGAAGCCGCATTTACTCTTTCTGACGGAGACGAAGATAGCCTCCCCGTCCGACGCGGCGTACCTCAACTACCCGGGCTATTCGCTTGAACACAAGTTCAAGCAACAGGCCGGGGTCTGTGTGTACGTCCGCGATGACTTCTGCTATCGACGTCTCCAATGCTTTGAGGTGCCGAGGTTATCAACAATATGGCTGCTGGTGGACACTGGCACTGAAAAAACTGTTTATGTCGGTGTTTACCGGTCGCACAGCGGTGACCAGGAGACGTCTCAGTTGTTCGATCACCTTACCGAGGCGGCGGATTTAGCCCAACAGCGGTACCCTACCGCGGAGCTTGTTTTTCTGGGGGATTTCAACGCTCACCATAGTGAGTGGTTGTTCCCATACCAGAAAACCGACCATGCTGGTAGAGAGGCGCGCAAATTTGCGTTAACGCTAGATCTCAATCAGCTGGTAAACCAAGCTACCCGCATACCGGATGTTGACGGCCACACGCCCAACTGTCTGGACCTTCTGCTGACGACAGATCCAGATAGACACTCAGTTTCGGTCTCAGCCCCGCTGGGATCGTCTGATCACTGTCTGGTGAAATCCGTGTCTCTATGCTCCCCTCCTGATACCACCCCAAGAGGAACGAGGCGAGTATGGAGATACGAGTCAGCAGATTGGGACGAGATGCGGCAGTTCTATGCATCTTACCCTTGGCGGCAGATGTGCTTCTCTTCGAGCAACCCAACGGTCTGTTCGGATGCGATTGCAGACGTGATACGCCAGGGAATGGAATTTTTTATACCGTTCTCTGACGTCCCACTGGGCTTTAGAGCCCGCCCTTGGTTTAATGGAGACTGTGCCCGTGCTGAGGCACGGAAAGAGTCTGCATACCAAGCCTGGGCACTGGCCCGCAGTCGCCGACGAGGAGACCGGAAGGTCCGCGCATTGAAGAAAGCCTACAACTTTGCTGCCAAGTCCTGCAAGCGGGTAATACGAAAGGCACGTTTCGACCACGTTGGTCGGATTGGGATCAGACTGGCATCCTACCCTTCAGGTGGTAAGCAGTTTTGGTCTCTCTCCAAATCGGTCGAAACTAACTTCTGCCGACCGACTCTGCCGCCGATGCTGAAGTCAGATGGATCACTGGCTCACTCCGCACTAGAGAAGGCAAATTTATTTGCTTCTCTATTTGCGAGCAATTCCCGGCTTGACGCGGGCTCGAAGCTACCACCAAGTATACCTCGATGCGATTCTTCGATGTCAGAGATCGCCATCCGTGTCAAAGAGGTTCGCCGAGTACTCCGCAGTCTTGACGTGAATAAAGCCAGTGGTCCAGATAATATACCAGCTAGGGTTTTAAAGTATTGTGCACCTGAGTTGTCTCCTGTTCTGACACGCTTGTACCGCCTCTCTCTTAACCAGAAAGTGGTTCCTCAGTCGTGGAAGCTTGCAAATGTGCAGCCTGTGCCCAAGAAGGGTAGCCGAGCCGACCCTGCCAACTATAGGCCAATCGCCATTACTTCGGTACTAGGCAAAGTAATGGAAAAAGTGCTGAACCACAAGTTGCTCACATACCTAGAAGACAACGATCTCCTCAGCGACCATCAATATGGCTTTCGCCGAGGTCGGTCGACTGGGGATCTTCTTGTGTGTGTGACGCACTGTTGGGGAGAAGCCATCGAGAAGCACGGCGAAGCCCTTGCCGTCTCACTTGACATCTCGAAGGCCTTCGACAGGGTTTGGCACGCAAGCCTGCTAAACAAGCTTCCCGCATATGGCATCCCCTCCGGCTTCTGCAACTGGATATCAGACTTCTTGAGGGAACGGTCCATTAGAGTAGTCATTGACGGCTGCTCATCGGACCTGATGTCTATTAACGCCGGTGTCCCACAGGGGTCTGTCCTTTCTGCGACTCTTTTCCTGCTTCACATCAACGACCTGCTTCAGCGAGGGATCGTTGGGTACGCAGACGACAGTACGGTCACAGAGAGGTTTGTGTCCGGTGCACGAGCCGGAGGGGAAGAAATACGCTTTCTTAGAGAGGCCATGATAGAGCGGACAGACTTGACCTTAAGTTTTGTCTCCCAATGGGGTGACGACAATCTGGTCAGTTTTAATGCCTCGAAAACACAAGCGTGTCTATTCAGCGCCAAAAGGAGTCCGTTCCAACTGACTCCTACTTTCCGTGGTACACCAGTCCCTGTAACAGACCACCTAGAGCTTCTTGGCATGGAATTAACTGCTGACCTCAACTTCGGCGCTTCTATCGAGTCCAAAGCTCAGACTGCAGCCAAAAAGGTAGGCATCCTGAACAAGGTGCAGCGATATTTTACACCAGGACAGCTTCTTGCCCTATATAAAGCTCAAGTCCGATCGTGTATGGAATATTGCAGTCACCTTTGGGACGGCTCAGCCAAATACCAGCTAGCAGCCCTCGACTCGATTGAACGCAGAGCCAAAAGACTGATTGGTGATAAGGAGCTGGTGGAGGCCAAACTTGATAGCCTTGCTCACCGGCGCAGCGTCGCCAGTCTATGCATCTTTTACAGGCTGTACCACGGGGAGTGTGCGAGTGAGCTCTTTGAGCTTATCCCGCCATCACCGTTCTATAACTGGACTTCCAGACGCTCGAAGGGATACCACCCACATATGGTAGATATACCTAAGTGCCGTACCAAGCGCTTTTCATCATCCTTCATCATGCGCACTGCTAAGGTGTGGAACTCTTTGCCTGCGTCAGTTTTCCCAGCCACATATAACCTCGACTCCTTCAAAACGAGAGTAAATAGGCACCTAATGAGTAAGCTCGCTCCACCGTCGACCTCAACTACGCTTACCATCAGGCGAGTTTGAGGTCAAGAGCTTACTCATCACACATAAAAAAAAAAAAAAAAAGAATATTATAATTTAGGTATTTTACTTTCATAGTTTACATAAATGTAAACTCATTACATAGTTTTTGATAAAAAATATAGCAAGATAATTTAGAAATTCTCACGCCAAATTTATATTTCATAGACGAAGGTATCAAAAGGCAATATGTCTAAAATGTGTGCGATTTGTTTTGTCTACAGTTATTTAGAAAATACAAGAAAAAAGTTGCAATTTTATTTCCCTTTTTCACAAAAGTATACTCATTATTTCATTGTTAATGTGCGAATGAGAGAGAAACATAAGGAAAGTACGCTCTTAATGTAACAGTACCTTATTTTGACTTATAAGAACAATAGGTATCTTCCCTAACCCTTTCCACCTCGCACACACAACTTATGCTTTCCCTTTGTCCTCCCCACAAATTACTCATATTCATAGTCAACACCGACTTACGTTTCCGAACAAAGCAGTTTGACGCGAAACAACTTCGGCCGGTCCTTTGTGGCACCTAAGTTGAGGTCCTCGCAATTTCCCATACAGTAGAACTCCCTCGCCTAACGCCCGAATCTCACCGCAACCGTTTTGGAATCGACCTATTTGCGAGGCTATAGAGAGTTTACTCAACTAGTCTGATGACGTCACGTTCCCACACTCAATTCAATCGAAAGGTACTGTGGAAACATTGTTCGAACCGTCAAATCACGAGAGTGTAAATGCGCGTATGCGCTGCGAGCGACCGTGTGCTCAATCAAGATGTGTACATAATTTATTTCATGTTTACTATTTTGATGGCTCAAGAGAAAATTTCCCTTAAAATATTTATTTTACTTTTATTTTGTTATTTATTTTTAAAGTGAACAACTAAATATTCTATGAATTTTTCAAGCTTGTTGCTATTGAGGCAAATATTTCAATGTTGCCGTTATTAAAATTGTGAAAAAAAAAGAACGCCAAAAAAGTCACGTTTGTTGTATGAGAGTCCCACTTAAATATTTATTTTGTCTGTACTTTGTTGCTTTAGAGGGAATTGAAATAAATCACCTGTGAACATTTCAATTTGTCCATTTATCACATACACCCTGGTGATAGACAGACTGACGAACAGTGGAGTCTTAGTAATAGGCTCCCGTTTTTACCCTCTAAGTAGGGAACCCGAAAAATAACGTCCTATCGTCGATGATCCCCAGCAATTCGTGAGTTTAAGAAATAGTTATTTTATACCGAAATTAAACAAATGGTGGCAACATCCATGTTGGACGGCGATTAACGATCGTTATCGTGATCATGGGGACAGGAACGATGATGGTGGCGATCATTGCCCATACTCTAGAGAAGCCATTATACGAGATCGATCGTCAGTGAATACCCGCTCAGCAACGCTTCGCCCCGACCCCGCTCCAAATGTAATGACGTCACGCACCTGTGTGGTGGTATAGGCGTCCCCGTTGCGGTATCGCGTGACCTGCCGCTTACGCCGCACGTAGTGGTAGCAGATCGCCTTCCACCTGCACGAGAAACAATAAAGTCAAGGGAAGAGCTCTTATATACGTATTTCGCGAAACAAATCCTGAACGAATCGAATTGTCAAATTATTATGGAGTTCGACAGTGATTCGCTCAAAATTTGGCGCGCATCACTAGGAACCTGTACAGTGCGGGGGAAAAGTGAAACAAGACTTTGATTCGGTTGAAAAACAGGAACGGAATGTGTACTTTGATTCTGGGTTCCTAGATTCTGTTAAAGCATAGTACAATGACAACTGCATAATCATGGCGATGATTTTCATTGCCCTTGTAAGTCAACGCGAGCAAGTGTATCAATAATTCTAGATGTCGATGGAATTTAAATACATGTCATGTGACCAGACCACGTATGTTATTGTACTATAATGCACTAACAGGACCGAGGCCCAGAACGAGAGTTTATGCAATAAGTTGAAGGGCACAACCTTTCAAAAATCTTCAAAAAGGTTCAAAATTGCTGTGTTGAAATTTACTCAGGTGTGTTGAGCCCTATTGCATTTTTCTGGACGGGCTGTAATTTTACTTTTTATTGAATGGCAAACCTATAATAAAAACGAGCAACGTGAAAAAATTTATCGATGAAATTTCTGGAGTACAGAAGTGATACCTACGACTTAGTATAATTTGTATAATTTTCGACGAAACATTTAGTGGATTTTGTGCATGTTTATAGTTTTTTGGAATAATTGTATTGAATTGAATTGAATATACTACAAACAAAAATACACGCTTAGTAAATTAATCAACGAGCAATTCGGATGTCGTAATGCTCATTCTACCGTCCAGCAGCTTGCCAGAGTAACTGAACATATTACCCAGAATCTTGATTCGGGACGTTCTACCGGCATGTTCCTGCTGGACATAGAAAAAGCGTTCGACACAGTTTGGCATAATGGCCTCATTTACAAGCTGATTCGATACAACGTGCCTGGTCCTCTCGTTAAAATTATTCAGTCATATCTCCTAAATAGAAGTTTTCATGTTCAGATAGGCCATCACAGATCCGGGTCATACTCTGTACCAGCTGGAGTCCCACAAGGCTCTATTTTAGGCCCATATTTATTTTTAATATATTTAAATGAGATACCTATCCAAGCTAGGACCAATTTAGCATGCTTCGCAGATGATACTGCTTGTTTTACATCATCTGGTGATCTTGAATTACTCATTGATAGATTGCAACTTGCAATTGAAATATTACACTCATTTTTCACCAAATGGAAATTAAAACTCAACAGTGAGAAGACGGAGGCAATTATATTTACCCACAAAAGGCACATACCTAATAAAACTATAAAAATAGCCAATCACACCATTCCCTGGAGTAAATCCGTTAAGTACCTTGGTTTGGTTATGGACCATAAACTCAATTGGAACGAACATATTAGTAACATTAGAATCAAAGGCATGAAAGCTTTTAATGCGTTAAGTCCTCTTTTAAACAAGAAATCCAGTTTGAGTAGCCGCACGAAACTCTGTATTTACTCCACCTTGATTAGACCTGTAATTACGTATGGTTGCCCGGTTTGGAGTAACACCTCTAAAACAAACATGAGTCGCCTCCAAGTTCTACAGAACAGAGCAATCAAAGTATCTTTTAATACTACTTACTTAACTAACTTGCATAAATTACATAAAAAAATAAATTATCCCACCCTAATAGAATTCATTGTTAAACTTACAAAATCTTTTTACATTAATATCAAAGTCGATCATCCTAATAAACTAGTGTTAGATATTGGTAAGTCTCGACCGACTGGCAACAATCGATATCGATATACCTCACGACCCCCACATCACTACATGCTTACGGATGAGTGACATCACGAGCGCTGTGATCGAGCCGGCCGGTATAAGCGCGTGCGCTAGCGATGCCTGCTTACCGCACTCTTTTTGTATATTAATATACTACCTTCAACATTATCTTCTTACAATATTATGTAAGCTGATTGTTATGTTGACTATTTTGTAAATGTTTGTGTGTTGTGTGTGTTTGTACTGTGCTGTTTGAATACAATGTAGAAAACATAATGCTAATCAAAGCGAATGTCTACACAGTATGTTACATCTTCATGTAAGTTAAAAATTCTTTATCTTGTAACCATTATTGACTATCTTCCTATTGTAAGTTTTAATAGATCTATGTAACCGATCTTGTAAATGCATCTACCATAAGTTTATTTAGCCTAGGATTAATGTACACTGGGTATTAGTTTAAGTAATTTCATGTTAATAAAGAACATTTAAAAACAAAACAAAACAAACAATATCTACTTTTTTCTCAAATGTATTGGACTAGTCTAGTCAAAGATTTCAGGAAATTATCACTTTTACCGAGATAAATTTGCCGTCTGAATTATTAAAAAAATACTTAAGAAGCTTCAGCTGTGTACTTTTCTTTCTTCTTCTCTCTATCAATCAACCTTTTCGACTAGTTTTACTCAATATGCTTGGCATTGATATAAGTGATGATGGGAGTTTCCGCAAATCGACTGCACATGAGGCTAATTCATGTAATAGCAGACAGTTTCCCACTTGCTGAACAAACAATATGACAAGGGAAGCAGTAGATAGGTACAGTGGGGGAGAAATTGAATAATCCATTCGAATAGTTTTCCATCGATTCAGCAGGCAATGGTCGCATATCGCTTTCCACTTGAACTATTATGGGACGAATGAATGAATGCGTTTGTTTAGTTTGACTCAACTTGTTCTTAAGTCAAGAGGATTAGTATTTTTCTACTTTTGTAAGAACCGTAAATAAAGTTTTAGCATTGCAAGTGGTTCATTGTACTCTTGGGATCTTGACAGATAGGTACTTGTACCGCCACTTTGCAAAAAAGGTTGTCTGGAAGAGATCGCTCTAAGCGATAAGACCGCCAATTGTATACCATTTAGACATAAGGAAATTACAATAACTCTGTATCATGGTTGAGCAATAAAGTGTTATCTATCTATCTATCTATCTAAATTTTAAATTATTTGAGAGACGATAGTCAGAGTGGAGATTTTTGTCGATGCCATATTTTCTATTACAATTTAACCTTAAGGAAGTACCTGACATTGTAACTTGGTAACAAAGAGAATGGAAATTTTATTTACGTTGAAATACATTTTTATTTCTGATTTTCGTAGCTGGTACATAATATAGGTACAAAATAGGGCACACTAAAGAGCACCGTGCCCCTCGGTGGGGACACAATGGGTTGATGAGACAAGACAAGAATATTTCTAATTACACACACCAAAAAACACTGTTATATAAATTACAATGAATTAAATTAGGTACTATGCTGCCGCGCTAACAGTAAGAGCAGTAAGTCGGAAATTTCAAAGTTGAGAAAATTGGGGATAAAGTTTTGGATTACATTTTTACTTGCTACTTCTTTAGCTTATAAGTTTTAGTATAACCTACTAAACAGAATGTGTGCATTGCTAATACGCAGATAGGGTGTTTATGATAATTGACTGGCTACTTACAGCCTCAATATATTTACTTGCTCATATAGGTGTTTGCTTTAAGACCTAGTATTTTAGAGGTAACGTAATTTTTAAGAGGTTGAGGCCAGGATTGAATAAAAAGCGTACCTAGGTGAGATTTTTACATCTGTGGTGAGATCTAATATCTATATTTTGATATTTTATCAATATAATTTATTTGGGAGGTAGTCCCTGGTCTCAGCCTATTCGTCTGGAATACAGGCGTGGGCATATGTATGTATGTACGTTTTATTCCCGTTGACTTTCGATAGTTTGATATAGGTAAGGTTATTCATAAAAAGGGGATTTCCA
The DNA here is from genome assembly GCA_947310845.1 of Yponomeuta plumbellus. Lineage (NCBI taxonomy): Eukaryota > Metazoa > Arthropoda > Insecta > Lepidoptera > Yponomeutidae > Yponomeuta > Yponomeuta plumbellus. The sequence goes on along the minus strand of OX371207.1, from coordinate 15,075,963 downwards.
TGTTATAGCTGAAAGGACGTCAAAGGGTGTTCCAGTTTAATATAAATGCTAAGTTGCATGCATGGAAAAATTTCCATACTCCCACGTAATTCGAAAAAATCGGACGCGGAAAACTTTTCCGCCATGAATAAGTTTCAAATTTATGTGAACGAGTGTACTTCGCCCATCCAGTGTTAATTTACAACACGGGGAGGCGAGATTCGGATGAAAATACCGGTAAGTATATGTATAGCAAAAAGTGTACTTGAACTGGACCCGACTTGAATGAGGATTTTCAGTTTCTGGTGGTATGTATGTATGATCCTAAGAATACGTAAAAATATTTTTCATTGCATACAAGAAAATAGAATCAAATAAAAGTTACCATTTAAAAAAGTACAATCGGTGCCTAAGTTTGTATTTTGAAAGTGACTTGACTATAATAAATTATGAACACCTTCCCAAAACGCTGCCAAAATATGATTTCTGAGTGCTTATGCAGAGTTTTTTCATTTCATAGAGACAACTAGGTGGCGCTTTGTCACTCCTATACAAATTGCAAACGCTCGCGCTATCGAAAGTGAAATGAAAAAACTCAGTATAAGCACTCTGGCGTAGCAGAGAGTTATTTAGGTATATATCTAAGGTGTTCGTATAATATTTGATGTGACAATAAAGTTTGTTTTATCAAATTATTTTGACAAGTTATTCCTAATAATTTTACGCACTAGTACTTTAAGACGGGATGAAATCACATTTATTTTTATAAATCGTTTTTGCATTTCGTTATAAAACGCAGTTTCCACGGCGCGTTATACTTCATGGGAAACTACCATGATCACGGCTTGGTATTAAACACGTGCAATAATTCTCTTTATTATGAGCTTCAATAATTTCGATTGTATCAATCAAACCCACCAAATCTTTTAACAAAAGTTTTTACGTTATAATTGACAGCCTTCAGCGGGTTCGATTGATTAATTAATTGGATTCAATTCACTGACTGCCGCACTTGTTTGGTACAAATGGCCTCACCCTGGGAGCATTTCGATGTATGCGATGGCCTTTCCTAGTTACCAAAGCGCAGGATATCCTTAGAAATTGGGAATTTGGGGGCAGGACAAGTGATTGCGTTGTATGGACGTAATTTAATTATAAATTTAAGTGATCTCGACAACTTTGTGTCACCCCCATGTTTTTTTTTCTTATTCTCAACATTCTCTGTCTGTATTTTATATAGATTGTTTTTTACCTGTTTTACACACCAATAAACAAATTAACGACCTCTGTGGCGTAGTGGTTAGCGCATCTGCTTACCATGCGAGAGGTCCCGGGTTCGAACCCCGGCTGGGGAAAAAAAAAACTCCAGGTCTTGGATGTTTACATGTTTGTGACGTCGCTGTTTCCCACGACACAGGGTATCCTAGTGTGGGGCCAGAACCAATGTATTAGTTTTTATGTAATATAAAAGAAGATGAAAAATATGTTTTTTTTGTTGTTTTATATCTGCCATCGACACAGTTTTCTTTATCAGTTTTTTTTTAAATTGCGTTGCGATCCAGTGATCACCTTAGTTTATTTTTTATTGGTTTCTATGATTTAGTCTCCAAGCCTTATCGCCTCTCATGAGTAATATGTGACGTAACTTACCAAACCCGTGGCGTGGCAGTCCTCATCGAGTGGACCCTGGCGCTGACCGCGGCCACATCCACCCTCCTGGCCAGCTGGATCCGCGCAGTACTGTGGTAGCACTCCACAAGGTAGACCAAGTAGAGCAGCAGTACGAAGGCGATGGGGATGTACGCGTAGCCGACGTCGCATGGGGATTCCCGGACCGTCCGTTTGATCGGGAACCTAAAGGACATGAAACTTTTAGTGGGTCAGGAGACCGTGAGGCTGAAGGGCTTGGATAGACGATGGTGGCACATTTTGTGAGGTAAATGTGATTTAAGAGGTGTTTGTTTGTAACTTAGTCTATTGCGTGAAAAATAGAAAATTAACTATAGAAAACCATTATTTTTGGGTACCGATCGATATCAGTAGAACGCAGCAGGTTTATTGGGACGAGTGCCTAGTAGAGGTACTTTACATAGATAGATAGATGAATAGATAGAGAACACTTTGTTGTAAATAAAAAAGGAAAATACATAAACTCACGTCTGTATCCCAGAAGGATAGGCAGAGTCCAAGGTCTGTCACCTGTCATGATCCTGACAAATAATTTTCGCTTCATTGACATTAAAGTATTTTACCTCCAGCTGATTTACAGACTTGTTCGGTCTGAATTAAATTGGCCTGCAAAGGATCTGGATTACGTAAGAAATATTTGTTACCGTTGGATAATCAGAAAATTTTCTTTTGCAATTCCGCGTAAACAAGGAAGCGCACAGAAAAGTTTACCGTGGCAGCGCATATATGGTTAACAGAAAAGTTAACCATATATTATGGTTCTCAAATTTCCTCGAATCTAGCTCTGTACATGATTTTTAGGTGAAATGGTGTCTAGCTAAGTAGGTGTTATAATTGCATTATACTTGCATTATTCAGTCCACGAGATAAAAAAAACATATGTAAAGTAGGATGAAGTCAAAGGAAAAAATCTACCAATACAAATACCTATATCCATCGTTACAAGCCAAACATATTCTTCACTCACCCATAAAAACGATTTCGGGGCAACACGGGTTGGGTCGGTCTCCAGCGTGAAAAGACACTTTGTAAGAGGATAATAAACTTTACATTATCTAGTTCGGTCATGCTCATGACTAATGCGTTTCGAATACCTTGCCCATATAGCTACGATCTATAGTTTGTACATTGTAATCTGGAGGACATTAGGTACATATATTTTGCTTGCGTCATCTTAAAAGTCTAGTACTTAATAAAATATTCACTCGTAGCCCCAGGTGCCTGAGTGATCTTAAGCGATCACGAAGGTTAAGCAACATAGGCCGCTTTCAGTTTATGGATAGGTGACTGTCTATGACTAACGCTAGTGGTATTTTTCCGAGCGGTTCCGTACTTTGCAAGGTAAGTCAAGTCAGTCAAGTCAGAAGCCTTAAAGGGCGGCTTGAAAACTTCTGATAGTAAGACCAGCTACTAGTCTTACAAGACTCCACTAATCCGGACTAGGCCCCCGTGGTGGAGTATGCCTATTAGATAACTTTCTCAAAGAAGAAACCCGTGCCACTCTGTGGGGACATAATGGGTTGATGATGAATAAAATATTCGCTGTCTATTTGTATTTCATTTCACCAGTTCATATTTGTCCAACAAGGCTAAAACGGCGACATGAGTCGTGCCTTTTGTGGCGCTAAAATGTCACACTTTGACATTTTTGTTGTATTAGAAAATCGGGACTTTTGATATTTAAAACACGCGACTCGTGTGTTCGTACAACCTTATAGTACACAAATAAAGCAGAGGGGTGCGTTGAATATACTGCACCAAGGCTCGCCTCTGCTTACCATCCCCGGTCATTCTCATCCACCATTTATAGCTTTAAGCACCATCGTTCTATGCTTAATTACGTTCCAAGGTTTTAATTTACGGATAATTTAATTATCAAACTGAATGAATGATTTAAAAACCATATGTGCTTTCTATTTAATCAAATCCACAAGAGCCCACTTTTGGGTATAGGCAGAAGCTTATACTATACTCATCCGGTCTTTTGCTAGTCTCAAATCTTATCCAATGTTTCCTAGCCGTTTTCACAATATCGTCCTCCCAGCGGGCTGGTGGTCGGCCTATCGACCGTCGACCCGTTCTTGGCCACCATTGATGTCAACCATATCCATAACCATATCAGCAGAACACAAATTTTAATGTCCCTATATAGCGTTCCGATTTCAAACTTCCTGTAAGTGTTTTGCGTAAAGTGGACATCGTTCTGTGTAGTAGGGCAATCTTCTGTAAATTTCCGTGCCGGTGGCCCCGTTGAGAGCAGACAAAACAAAATTGAAAACATCGCTCCATCCCTCAATTTATCTCGGCCCACCCGCCGTCACCGACAAACAGAAAAAAAACTTTCAACAATACAATACTGGTTGAAACAAAACAACGGGGATATTTCATTCCACACGCCGTTTTAGTACCGACCTGATCTTGGAAAGTCCAGAAGGTCCGCAGAATACAAAGACTGCTTACTCTTTCTTACCGCTTTCGATAGTGGCCTGTAGTTTTACGGCCTTACTAATAAATAAGTTATACACTCTGAATAAGTATTTGACGTATACTTAGGTCATACTGAAAGTTTCTGGAACTGGCCAGTTACAAAAGGAAAATAAAAAAAACACTGATATGATTTGAAAAAGGAACTCTCTGGCAGTACATTTATTTTTAAATTGTGAGTCTGTCATTTGTTTTTTCATCGTGGCGTTTGTTTGAAATTAGTGTGTCGCTGTTACAATGAATTTAAGTCGAGAAAATTTCCGTACTATGATTTTTTACGATTTTCGCTGTGGCCTAAGTCAGAAAGAGAGTTGTCAAAGACTTCAGTTAGCATTTGGTGATGAAGCCCCATGTCGTAGCTCTATTTATTCGTGGTTTGGTGAATTTAGACGAGGACGTGATCACCTCTATGACGATAAACGTGAAGGCCGGCCGGCAACCGCGGTTACCGATTTTAATATTGATACTGTGCGACAACTAATTGAGACGGATAAAAAAATTACCTGTCAGCAAATCCGCACTACCTTAGGCATTGGAATGAGTCAAGTGCAAAAGATATTGCATGAGCATCTGAAGGTTCGGAAACTTTGCACTCGATGGATACCGCATGATTTGTCCGAAGATCAGAAACGACTGCGTGTAGAGTGGTGCCGTAAAATGATAAAAAAATATGACGGAGGACAATCAATGGCTGTGTATAACATCGTAACAGGTGATGAAACTTGGGTGTACTGCTTTGAACCAGAAAGGAAAAGTCAATCGGCGGAATGGGTCTTTCCTTTTGAAGAGTTGCCAACGAAAGTCAAAAAAAGCCGCAGCACTGGCAAGAAAATGGTTGCTTCGTTTTTCGGCAAATCAGGCCATTACACCACTGAATCGCTTGAAAACCAAAGAACCGTAACTGCAGATTGGTATGTTAATACGTGTTTGCCTGAAGTGTTTGACAAAATACGCGAAAAGCGTCCCATGAGCAAAATAGTCCTTCATCATGACAACGCGTCGGCACATTCTGCTAAGGCAACGAATGCGTATTTGAAGGCTTTAAAAGTAGAATTAATGACTCATCCGCCATACAGTCCAGATCTAGCACCCTGTGATTTCTTTCTGTTCCCGAAGATTAAAGATAAACTCAGAGGTTTACGTTTTACAAGCCCGGAAATGGCGGTGAATGCTTTTCACGAAGCCATCGAAGAGGTCCCTAAGGAAGACTGGACCCACTGCTTTTCTCAATGGTTCCAGCGAATGCAAAAGTGTGTAAATAGTGAGGGTATATACTTTGGAAAACAATAAATGTGTTATAAAGATAATGGGTAGTCTTATTTACTAGAATCCAGAAACTTTCAGTATGGCCCACGTATCAATCTATACTGCTTTAATCGCATTTAGCGTACAAATAACCAGTTTGTCAGACCTCGCATAACGGCTGTATACACAGCTCATAACCTTTATTAGTAAGGCTGTTAATATATAAGCTGTTACAACTGAAATGTGATAAATACGATAATGTGTTGAGGTAAAGAGGAGTGCCAATAGTGGACCATTTTGCTGCTGCGCCTACACTGTTTTTTTTTGGGTATATTTGGTACGTCTAAGAATAGATCATAGGTTGTTTGATCAACAACAACAACAGATCAACAATGTTTGCGGAGTCAGCTAGTAAATAATTAAAATGTTGTGATAATTGAAATAATCAACATTTCAAAGTGAAGTAGATTTTTTTCTACTATGTTGCTATGTAGCTGTGGGAATTTCCAACGACATCGGTTACATTCCTTACTTCAAACAAAGGTCACCCTTCTGAAACTTTGCAATCCCTACTTGCTAATCCTTTCGTTTCAGCTTGTCATACACATTCACAATGCCGGTACAAAGGACTTTGACGCCTGTAATATCGCACCCTTAAAACATAAGTGGCACTATACAAAAAATGCTATTTTTTAGTTAAGTATACTGTCAAAATACGTAAAACGAAACGCGCCTAATGCAAAGACCCCTGTAGCTCTAACGCGTTTAATTTTCGCTAGATGTCGCTAGTGTCACTTATGAATTTGTAACAACTTGTGCGGTCGGTAACTAATAAACCGGCATTACGCCAGATCGCGACAAGTCACCGGAGGAAACCCTTGTCGAGGTGAGTTAAAAACTGGCACATTGTGTTAAGTGTCACTTATTAAATAATTTTGCTTTCGAATATTTACAGTGAGTAAGTGCATAAGTGGCAGTTTGAGTTTGATGCCAGTTATTTAATAACTTTAATTAGGATTTTGTTTTTATACGAATTCAATAACGGTCATTTTCAAACAAACAAACATCCTACTTTGATGATTTCAAAGAACTTGACCTGGGATCTAAAAGAGTCAGTGCAAGGAACCAGAGGACTCAAGAATTGCAACAGCTGTATAACCAAAAGTTAGATTTATCCGAAAGAAAGAAGAATGACGTGAAAAGTCTTCTAGATGCTGGTTTGATACCCAACTTTTACAATTCCTACTTTGACAGAGTATTGAACTAGGTGGGTAGTGTCCACCCTTTAAAAATTTAGCTGATTTATTATTTGTAAGAAGAAGTATTTGATATTATGTTTTTTTTTGTGATCTATTTTACGGATTTTTGTGCGAAAATGTTTTTAAGTTACTGTTACTTTATTAATATTTTTCTCGGTTCTAGAACTTAGAGCTTTAAGAACGAATTGCTATAAGACTACTGGTTTTTACATAATTCAGTTTTCCAAGATTTTATAGTATATACCTATTATGATTTTGATACAATATTTTCTTTATAATTACTTACGGTTTTTTGTGAAAAACAATATTTTTAAGTTAGGTATTATAAGTTAAATAATATTTTTGCTCATTCTTGTGATTATTAAGCCTTTAATACGCTGATTTGTACGTAAACTTTACAGTTCCTACTTTGAAAGACTTTTAACCTTAGTATTTAATTTGGAGTACCTCTAATAATTTGTATTGATTAGTAAGTAGGTAGTAGGAACAAGATTTTAATATAATGTTGTTTATAATAAAATTACGAATTTTATTCAAACACAAATTCTGTGAGCGTGTGCCAAATAAATAGTATTCTTTATTATTTCAGTAATTATATTGTTTTATTTGTCTCTTTTTTATCATTACAATGTAGGTAAAATAACAACTTAGATGTCATTAAGCAAAAAGTTTTGAAAAACTATGAAACTATAACCGACACTATGCAAAACTTTTTTTTTAAATGCTTCTCCATTGATAAATAATCAATTATTTTATTGTATGCCACTGGATTCTGAAATAGCGTTAGTTAAACTGTAATTTTAAGCCGATCACGAGGCTTTATTTACATTTTTTTAGTTCCATATCACCCATACAATACTTAAAAAAACTTAAAACGGCCATACTGTAAAATGAACATTTTCGTATAGTGCCATTTATATTCTAAGGGTGCGATATCTAACATCGCAAGTCATGTTAAGGTACAACATACGATGGGCCATAGATTGAATCGATAGTGGGGTTAACCGCGGATGGCTGCGCACGTATTTTGCATAACACTGTCGAGGTAGAGCGAGGTTTCAGTGGTGCTTTTTGCAGGGTAGTTCACGTGCCTACAATTTTAGTGGGTGGTGAAAGTCGTGGGTTTGATATCCACAGGAGGCCGTCATACTTGGTTTGTACATATGGTTTCAGTCTGGTGTAATGTCCTAGGCTGGTTGTCCTTGAACAGGGTATCAGTTTAGGACCAGGTTAAGTGATAGTGATGTGTAAAAGTTATTCATTTTTTCGTTCAAATTCATTCGTTCATTCATTCGTTCCATGTTTGTGATGTCTTTGTCTGCTTACCATACAAGTGATTGTGTTGCGTAGAATAGATTTATTTACTAGCTGACCGCAAACTAGCAAACGATATATTGCCAAATTGGTTATCCTTATAACTTAGGGATACGAAAAATAGATAAACAGCTATTCTCAGACCTACCGAATGTACACATAAAATTTCATCAAAATCGGTCAAGCCGTTTCGGAGGAGTAGCTATGCGCACACTGTGACATGAGAATTGTATATATTAGAAAATATGCATTCCGATTTAGTTGAAATACCTAAAGTGGCATACTATGTATTAAGTGAAGTAACTTCACCTAATAATGATATTTTACTTATTAGGTGATGAGTCCCGTTTAATGAAATACAAATATTATTATTAGCAAAATAGTGCGGCATACGTCATGCCAAAAATGAAACTGAAACCATCTCAAAATAAATACTCTTAATTTAATCAAAAGAGTGCAGTACAGAAGTATTCGATTTCCGCTGAGGGCCGCCGTACAATTGTACAAACGGTCTCAGTCTTGGTGTATTTCCATGTTTGTAATGTCCTTGCCTGGTTACCATACCAAAGGGTATGCTAGTTTAGGACCATTCTAATGATTGTAATCCGTAAAAGTTATTTCTTCATTCATTCGTTTATTCATTCATTATTTAATTACAGAGAGAATGCAAAGAGTGGCTACGCACATTATTTTGAGCTGGATTGCTTAACAATCACCCTTGTATCTCGGATGCCTAAGCAAAGATCAGGGCCTGCCACTTGCCACGATCCTGACAGATCTGTTTCACTTCATCAACATTCATTAGTCGTTGCATGCACGCACGGGGGTTTAGCTAAACCGAATCATGTTTATTTTGTGACGGGACACAGCCATAGCCACTGAGGTCTCTATACCTATTCTATCACTGGGACCGGCATTCATATAATGGCTAATTAGGTTTGCATTTACATCAAGCCATGTATACCCCGGACAATAGAATTCATACATAAGTCAGTCCGTGAATCTCAACCTAAGTGCCGTGTAAACCCATTGTTGAGTCTTCGCTTCACATACGTGAGGTCGTGGGGTCAAATCCTATCCTAGGTATATTCAAGGATTGGAACCATATAAGGGGCTTCTAGGATAGGATCTAGAATCATTTCAGCACTTGAAGGAAAACATAGTAAGGAAATCTGCGGATTAGTTGGCCATGTCACCGACCGTCAAAAACAAAACAAAATACGTCTGCCCGCTTGTCTGACCTACGAAAGACTATCTCGTGAGAAGGTAGCCAGTTGAAATTTTCAATGTAAAGATAGGTAAAAATGTAAAGATAGGTTTGTGCTTTGTATGAGCATCGTGGAAGATTTTTACCTAGCCGACTGCTAGAAAAAATCAAATTCAAACATTTTACTCACAATAAGCAAAATCGCTCGTAGCCTGGGCTGCCCGAGTGATCTTAAACGATCACTAAGGTTAAGCAACATACGGCGCGTTCAGTCCATGGATGGGTCACCGTCTATGACTAACGCTAGCGTCATTTTTCCGAGCAGTTCCGTGCTACGCAAGGCACGTTAAGCAGTTGGTGCCGGAGACCCGTGCCCCACGGTGGGGACATAATGGGTTGATGATGACTCACAATAAGATTTTTTTTTCTTTATGACGTCAAGACTTTTTACGTCAAGTTGTTAGTTTCACAATTAATGGATTGTGTTGAGAAGAAGCTAGCAAAAAAACTCCACATTTATTCTTTTCAAAACCGCTTCAGCATTCTCTCTGCCCCCAGCCAGTCCTTACCACCGCGGCAGAAAGATCGTGAGGTTGTATCGCCATCTTTGCACTGGTCGGCCACAATAGGCTATTTGAAAGTGTGAAAAAAACAGTATATAAATGATGTAATATAAATGATGTGTCTAAAAACCGCTTTAAAGCATTTTAACTAAAAAAAAACAATTATGATTTGTAAAAAAACACAAGATAAATTTTGATGATTTGTATCTGCCGCCATTGTATCGAAAACGCTCCGGATTGGCCGTTTCTATGATGACGTCACATGTTAGTAAAAATGGCGTCTGTCATTCATTCTTTCTTACGTTCATTGGTTGGTTTACGGGAAGTGACGTCATAATTCCTGTGCGAAGCCATATTGCCTGCCTAAGATAGCGTTTTGGCGCCTTATTTGAAAAGTAAATTTTCGTTTGCCCTTTTTAGAAGAAATAAACGAAAGAATTTAAAATGACCACTTTCTGAGGACTCCATGAACACCAACAAACAATATGAGATGGCTTTCAGAAATCGGTCAAATAGCCTATTCTCCAGTGTCTATCGCGTGGGATCTGGGTCATGCTGTGCATTCTAGTACGATGACAGATATACGGTCGGGTCACTAGACGTGTTTTTTCATGCCATTTACGCCTAGAATTATTGACACACGTGCTCGTTTTGACTCGAAGCGGCAATGAAACTAAATCGCCACGTTCGTGCTGTTGTCATTGTACTACAATGCATTAGCAGAATCTAGGCCCTGATATTAGAAATCAGAAATTTATCTCAAAGTAAAAAAATTACATTGTTGAATGTCAATGTACTTATAATATGGCTAACATCATAAGTAGGTAGTACGTTAACATTGAACAGACTACCTTGGGGCCGAGTCATTAATAATAAAAAAGACTAACGTGCTTGAAAATAGCTTTCTTATTTGAATACCTTTTAATTTAATATTTTCTAGTTAATAATATGTCAAAGGACATTGATTTAGGATTCAAAAAGCGTTCTTACCTTTAAGATTGCTCTTGAATGCATTAAATTTACTGCTTTGTTTTGTACACCATCTTGGAATACTCTCAAGAGCACGAAGGGTGCTTCGTTAATACAAACCTTGGAATATGCTAAGATTTTGGAGTGATTTTCCTGTAAATTAAACTTCTCTTATTATTCAAATGATTTGGGATAAAATTATGTTTGGAGCCCAATTTGAATCCAATTTTCGACGAAGGCCCATTGGAAAACATTTTCATCCTCGTGTTCGTATTAATTTGAATTTAAATATGTCCCTGTGGTCGCAATGAAATTATCTGTTCAATCAGCTTCAGCTTTTAATTTGTTGGTCTATGTACTTATTTTTTATCCCATCAATTTCCTGAACAATTTCCCACTACATTCGACATGCAGATACAACCGAGCGAGCAGCTCGCTCGACGCTGAGCGTGGATTCGGCGCGCTGGAGATCGTAATTTTTGTCCAACATAAAAAACTCCAAGAAGGAAATTGTAGGTCTGAATATGCTCTACAAGTTTGAATTCTACAATTTTTTATATTTATTATGTCCTACATTTTTGACTTTATCGATCGATATCTCGATAACGATTCATGGTACGCTAAAAATGGTCAGGACTTTCTTGTAGAGCACAAAAAAAGCTACAAAAAGTGTCTTACAAAAATTTTCGAATCTCATCGGATAGCTGAGTTATTGCCGATAAACAAATTTTACCCCTTTTTTCAAGATGGCGGCGAAAGCTCATAGGAAAGCTTGGTCGAAAAACTCAAGTTAAGCTTTTCTAGGTATCGCCTACAACATATCAAAAAATTAGATCCGCAAATTCATTTTCTTTTATTTGCCTTTTTTTCGGATGAAATGACTGGACTAATGTTTCATATTCGCTTTATAAGCTCGGAAAATAGTGAAGCGCTATGCAGTTTAAAAAAATAATAATTATAATATAGATATTTAATGGAACTAATAATTTAATGTACCATGAGAAGAAAATGTTACTCATATAAAATAGCCTTTACACCTTGACGATCAGATTAGGCCTACCACACGCGCAAGTATCACCACACTTTTGTCTGCGATAGCCAGCTTGTACACGGAACACCGTGCATGCGGTTGGTAAAACTGTATCACGCGCCAACCCCATAGCGTGGCTTGCGCATTTTTCGACTTGTTTGAAATTTTGCCTGCGCAGGCCCGGCCTGCGCGTACTTGCTTGTGTGTGTGGTTGCGTGTTCAGTGTTCAAGCCACAGTTGAGGCTAGTTGTCGTGCGGTGAGGTACGTGGTCGTCCATCACAAAATAGCTGATTTGCGTTTCTACAACGTAACAATTCACTGTAGGCTCGATGAAAATCCATCCGTAAATAATTTCGCCAGTCATTTGAGTCTTCTTTTAAGTCCTTGAGTAGTTTTACATGTGAATGAATTTTTCTATTTAACAGCCATTGTTTCCAAGCCGACGATTTTGACAAAAATGAGGCTTGGGCGTACTTAACTGTGCCGTGAGGTAGCTACGTCCGTGTTCAAGTTTGACGAAAGTTTTACCTGCGCAGTTATAACTGTGGTGAACTTGCGCGTTGCGTACCAGGCTCGGGCGGAACCAGAACCAGCTTTAAAATCTTGTTATGGCTAAGTACTATGACCACATTCAAAAGAGGTTGTTCTATTCAGATCACATCAAAATATGCTGAGTTCGACGAAACCAACGTCAACCACATGACTGTAATTAGGTTTGCTTTATTAATACGCTGTTACCACAAATACACGGTTTCTGATAGAGCTCAAATAGAATTTGTATTTTACCACTTTTTTGTAGGATCTTTCTTTATTCATTTTCGACAAATTCACGCTTTATATGATAGAGAAATGTCGCTGCCTATGGCAAATATTATCCTGCATAGATTATTTTCTCAACAAAGTTTTAAGCTTTAGAAAGCTCACCTACAAAGCAGAAAGCAAAAAAAAGTACAACGAGAAAATGAGAAACTAATTAAAATATTTCAGTAATTGAGAGAGAAAATCTCTTGTTAGAATTTGGATCGAGTGCGTTGTATGATAGATTGCCCAGTTATTGTGGTCAAACTATTAGTCAGAATTTAATAAGACACCATAAATATACGCTTAATAAAACGTTAACTTTCTTTCTAAAAATTGCTGAGCAAAGCCCTTTATTGCATGAAGCCTGTCAACATACTGCTTTATATGCCCTGTTCATTAGCAATTCTGTTTAAATAAAATAAAATAAATTTATTTGCCTACAATGTGGTACATTTTCGTGACGTTTTATATGGTAAATAAGCTCTCACATTCTGTGTATATGCTATGTATGTATATTTTATTTTGTTAATGTATTCTATGACCACTTCTCTTCTGTTTTGGTTGTAGCTCCGAAAAGGTTTATCACGATTGTTCCAAACGCGACATTTTTTAAACAGATAGCTGGTTTATGTTGAAGTTCCACGTCAATATTCCAGTTTCACTCGTTTTTCCTCGATGCCAATAAATGACAATTTCACGACCATGAAAACGTGGTGTCTACCATTATTCAACGTCTTCACTATAGGTACATAAAGTTAAACTACCGTTCAGAGATTATTATTAGAGCAAAGTTACCAAGAAACCGATATCTATTATACTAAGTTTTGGTACATAACTATTCAAGCATACACTCAATCAATCGGACCGTACCCTTCCGTGATATATACTCACCTACAATACATTCCTACGGACCTCATTCATTCCATTAGCTGCGGATCGTGGAAATTGGTAGTATCGGGTCTCTGCCTACCCCTCTGGGATATAGACGTGAGTCTATGTTATGTTAATTACATGCTTATGTACGTACATAGTCACTTAATGAAACATTATCTTTTATTTTACTTTTATTGCAATATAAGTCATCATCAACCCATTATGTCCCTACCGAGGGGCACGGATCTCTTCCCTGAGGAAGGTATAGACCATACTCCACCAAGGGGCCAAGTCCGGATTAGTAGAGGCTCGTAAGAATAGTGGCTGGTCTTCCTGTCAGAAGTTTTCAAGCCGCCCTAAGGCCTCTGACTTGGCTTAACGACTGCCATCTATCGACGGCAGCCGGCACCAAATGCTTAAATTGCCTTGCGAAGCACGGAATTACTCGGAAAAATTCCACTAGCATTAGTCATAGAACGGTCACCCATCCATGCACTGAACGCGCCCTATGTCGCTTAACCTTCGTGATCGTTTAATATCACTCAGGCGGCCGGGGCTACGAGCGATTCCATTAATATGTCTATCAATTTGTTTGCACATGCTGGGATTCACTAATTGATAAATAAAATATGACTTCTGACTAACGCTAATGGTAAATCCTAAAACGATCACCCATTCATGCACTGAACGCGCCCTATGTCGCTTAATCTTCGTGATCGTTTAAGATCGCTCAGGCGGCCGGGGCTACGGGCGATTCAGCAATGTATGTGCCTGTATGTAAATGTTTATGTTTATTTCATCTTATGCGAGCTGTAACGTTCTATTAGTGAGACAATAGACATCTTCTGTTGTTCTCTGAATGAGTTCACAAAGACCACTCTTTTTATTTTGTGTTATAATTATAAGTAAAGTGCTGTAAGTAGTGTGTATTGTTTACAAGTGTTCAATTATTCTTGTTTTTGTGTGTGCGCTTCACTATTGCATTAGGACGCCCCCAACTTTACCCACCAACCCTATATCCTGTTAAAAAAGTAAGCTTTAGAAATAAATAAAAGAAAAATAAAAAAACTCACGTGCTGAGGTCGATGATCTCGCGGTCAATTTCGGCAGTGTTGCACCAAGCCACAGAGCCAAGGCATCCGGCTATCATCAGGGTCAGCATGAAGCACTTCCAGTTGCCCTCGCGCCGGAGCACGCCGCCAAGACTCTGCTGCCGAGGACGCTGGGAGCAATAGAAGTTTTTGTTTTTTGTCTGTTGCACGAAATATATAATTTGGATCTAGATTATGAGCCATGGTGGACTTATAAGGCGTGTCAGTTTTGTTTAAATTACTAAATTTAAGAATCCTCTAAGTTACCTAACATTATAGTACATTACTGCAGCGGCCAGCAAAAGTGGCATTGATGGACGAACGTGGAAATGTGGGCTGAGGCGAAGCCGAGGCACACATAACGTGAGTCCATCAATGCTTAGTTGTGGCCAAGGCTTGTATATGATTTTTCTCAAATAATGCGCAGAAAGTAAAACTTATATGAACTCACTCTGTTAAATGCAATAAACTTTCAAAATCAGACAAACCACGAATAGAATGAACAACAATATTTTTTGCCGCGTTAATATGTTCTTTTTTTTCAATAGGTATATCCAGCTTTCTATCGCAAGCCAGTTCGAAATTTAAAGAAAACCTCTGATAAGCTACCTCCTTGGTTGTCATTGTTCAGAGTTCAAAGTTAATTTCAGATACCTAGTTGCAAGAAAAAAGTAAGCAGAAAATGTTTCATAGATCAAACTTTTTGCAGGCAAACTCTTTTTATAAAAAAGAAGGTTGAGATGCGATGAACCTTTTTGCAGACAACAGAGCAGCAGCTGTGAAAATATGTTGAACTTTTTGCAAAACGACTAAATAGCTTAAAGCTCAACTATTTGTGTTTTTGTCTGACCTCTGACCTCCATGGTTATCAGGTCTCTGTTGGTTTTTTTAAATAGTTCTGAAACTGCCAGGAGTTTTATCGCGAAGACATCGATAATAATTATAATAATAGTATAATTCTTATACGACTCTATCTTCGTATAATAATTATACAACTTTTATAATTATTACGTATACATAAATACTTGTTTTATTTAATTAGACCCTCAAGTGGCTCTAAGCTTTATTACTTTAAAACTTTATTTGATCAATTTCTTAATCATGTTAATAGTGATTTTTCTTAAACGTAACAAGATTTCCTACTCTCCTTGTTGTAGATAATTAAAAACAGGTAATTTATTTTTATGAGATAAAAAAGAAAATCCTTGCATTAATAATTAAGTCCGATACAATTTTTAGGGTTCCGTAGTATACAATGAAAGCTAGTCTCGCTGTGTCCATCCGCATCTGTCTGTTCGGGACCTAGCTCAGCGACGATTAGTACTAGAAAGCTAGATTTGGTATAGACATACATATTAGCTACACCAACAAAACGGTACAATAAAATCCTAAAAAAATATTTTGTTAGTGACCCCACTTATACTACCCTTAAATTTGGGATAAATAACATAACAATTACTAGACCTAAATTAGGGATGCAATTTTTCACCAACACTATATTGTGGGGTACTGTTGATTTGTCGTTAAAAAATATTGTAGGTATAATAAAATCAATTTTAAATTTAAGGTTCCTTTTCTGAAATCTTAGCTGCTGAGCATACAACTGCTGTAAAGCGCAAATTTTGCCCAAGTAGGGCCCCCACCACTACCCTGTCCTGGGTAAAGAGTTGATTGTAGAAACGTGAAAAATTTCAGGATAGATATATAGAATATATTCTTTGTAAATTTTTGGTCCGGATTAACTTAAGTGGTTTTTTATCAGACGAGTCCAACCAGGTTTCACTCCGATTCACAAAGCTTAATCATGGTGAGCAGAGACGGAGCTCGCGTCGGTTGCTCGTCTCAAACAACAATGTTTACAATGTGTTAGTGATTACGAAAGTTTTAGAATATTCTTTATTGTCAGGAATATATTGTCTTCATTGTATTTATTGTCTTCATTTATTACCAGGAATCACACAATAGTCATGAGATTTGACGATATTTTTGAAGATAGGATAGTAGCATATACAATGAAGGTAAAAGACAACACGACTAAGTAGGCTTTACAAGTTAACAAGTTATAAGCGACAAATAGAGAAATCGAGCGAAAATCCATTGAAAATTACTTTGAGAAGTTTTTAGTTCTGCAAAGCAGATAAATCCCAATTTCTACGGAACCTTACACTGAACTTCTAAAAACGATCATTTTTTTTAATGTTAACAACAATGGAATTCCAGTGAACAGTAATAACTTCATAAATCTACAAAAATTTAAAGAGGGAAAGGTTTGTTTGTACGCCCCGAGGCGAGATGTGTAAAGCTGCCAACTGTGAGATCTCCCGCTTTATTTACATTGCCCTAAGTACATTTGACCCTTCAGAGAATTAGGTTGGCCGGTACAGAAATATCTCCTCTTCAAAAAGCTAATAATTCTCTCTCGGAGAAAATTCGATATCGGCTCTTTTGTGAAGCTCCGAATGGTTTCTTACAATGATGTTCCATTGTTCTTACCTGTTTCAATAACTCTAAAGACAGGTACCTATAAAATCGCTCGATTGTTCGCTTGCCGAGACGGACTTTCCGACTGATGCAGTAAATTAATAATAGAAATAGTAATGATCGCGCATAACATAACAAAACTAAACATATTAAAACTACTGAAATATTAAACACCTTATCTAATGGATTAAGAGTCAGTTAGTTTATATAAATATCCCATCATTATATTTCATATTCACTTACCTACCTTTTCTATAAAGGTTTTCTTTATTATAAATCTATGCCAAGGTTGATTGGAAGAGATCGCTTTTAGCGATAAGACCGACAAACGACAGACTCAGATATGCAAAGTTTCTAATGTATTTTTTCTGGTGTATACAATAAAGAGTTCTAATCTAATCTAATAACGAACATCACAGACATAAAAAACAAGACTCATGATTTGAACCCCACACTGAGTTAGTAAACACAGTTTAGACTGTCGCAATGTCTGTTTGTCATATTTCAAAACTATGCTATAAAATATTCTCTATCAAATATACCTAAAACCAACTCTTCAAGCTTTTAAGCCTTAATCACTGAACGTTATGAAACTAGAATATATCTTTTTGCTTTGGTGAATGTTCTCTCGGTAAAATACTTTTTTTTAGTTAACGTTAAAGTTAACAGTTTAGTTTAGCCTTTGTTTCTAAGTCAAGTGCTTTTAGGGTAGCCTACGTGGAAACATAATCAAGCTAATCGCTATGTATTTAACCTCTTTGTATGTGTTTCTATGTAATTGCTATACTATGTATGTATTTAATTCAAAATTCATCAACAGTTCAATGTTCAGGTTTGGATACGAATGTATTGTCAAAATAATTGATTGCCCTCTTTTCAAACAAAATACTGAAAAGGCTATTGTTCTAAAAAGAAAATTATTTTTCGTGTCCGCAGAAAACGCCATTGTTTTAAAAACCCAAAAACAAACAGCCGTATCAAAAGCATTCACTTTTCCTGTCACTAAAGACCTTATTAATTAATGCTATATTTAAAATAATATATTCCTTACGAAGGTAATGAATAATTGTTCCTTATTATTGTTCTTTAAAAAATGTTTGTCGAACTACGAATTCTTTCTGAAATACAGCAGATGATAAATGTCTGGCTGACCTCAATTTTTCTGCTTTGGAGTGTGGCTATTTGAGAGATAATACTTTAAGCCATGACATTCTCCTAGAAAGAACAGTTTACTTAAGACTCCAACATTGGTAGAGCACGTTAAGTGTGGATTAAACAAAATTGTACAAACACAGATATTATTTTGTAAAAGTATAGTAAGAAAGTTCTTATAAAACACAAACCTTAAATGGAGTATTTCTGGAAATGTGAAATTTTGAAATAACCCTGTATATTTTATTCCTTAAGTAGTATTGTCTATTTTAAATAAACAAAGGCTGAGCTAAATGCTCCAATCAGGAGCGATTTCTTTATAAAGTACTTTGGCCACAACTATACTTAACTTTTTTTTGGCGTGTAATTTGTCAGAATTAGTTTTATTCTATGGACGAAAAACAACGAACAAATTGTAAGTTGAAACAAATGTTTTTGTCTTCCGTGGCAAAGAACTGTCTCCTTTATGAATAAATATTAGATCAACAATAACTTGACTAGGAATAAATTTCAATGAATCAGTCACTAATGATTCACTAACGCCACCGACTACCTGAATAGATCTATTAATGGAGGCAATCAATAATAATCTAGGCAGGCTACAAGCCGGGTTCACGACACAGAAGGGGTCTACTGGGGAACCGATGGTTTTTAGTTCAGAAGTTGATTTCAATAAATTAATTAGCCCGTACTCATTTACTACTGGACGAAAACTTCCCCAAAGGCTCGCCACCCAGTAATGGATGCTCGCTCTTTAGTTGTAGCAATTTATGCATTAAAATTTTAAATATCCAAATACTCATACCAAAAAATTAAAATTTAATAATTAATTACCTTTTCGAAATTATTTGCATGTAATATCTAGGGAATAAAGGCTATTTTTAACCGACTTAAAAAAGGAGGAGGTTCTCAATTCGACTTCATTTTATTAAGGTTTCGTACCTCAAAAGCAACGGAATCCATTTAGGATTACTTGGTTGTTCGTTCGTCCGTCTGTTCGTCCGTCCATCCGTCAGTCAGTCCGTCCGTCTGTCAAGACACTGTATCTAGAGAATGCATGGAGTTATCAAGTTCCAATTAAAACCACGTAGGTACTTAAGTTTACGATCCTTAAAAGTATGAAAAAAGAAAACTTCTAGGTTAATGTAAAAAAAGATACAGCCAGTTATGCCGCAGAAAACGTTTATATATTTTGACACTCAAGAGAATTAACATTAATAAGGACTGTCCGTTGACGTACAACTGTGAAATTTGGCTAGTAATATTGTCTTATATTACAAATACAGGAAAAAATAGGAAAACTATACATTTATAATTAAATTACAATAAAATTAGTCAATGCAGTTCAGGAAAATCTCGGAAAAAAACTATTATAAATAGTTCAGCAATCGAGTCTAGCAGACTCGATTGCTGAACTAATTATAATAGTTATGTAATCACCTACAAATTCGTACGGAACCGAGGCCTCGGTGGGCAAGTCCGACTCGCAGTTGTTCGGTTTTTTTTCACGTTGCGTTTTTTTATGTTCTATAAACGTCCCACTGTAGAGAAAATATGCCTTCTCTCAAAGATATAGAGAGAGTATGGGCTTAACTGACAATGTGCCTCGCGTCCCCACCGCGGATTGGCAATTTCAATTGCAGAGGTATTTGATCACTTCAGACACCAGGACCTAGATTCAGTTAAAACATTATGAAAAAACACGTCACCCGACCCGACCGTGTTTCTGCCGTCGTACTACCAGAATCGAGGCCCAGGTTTCTTCACGATGTTTTGATTCAGCGTCAGCGAGTTGTATTGCTCATGAATCATTCGTAGCCCCGGCTGCCTGAGAGATCTTACACGATCACGAAGGTTACGCCACATAGGGCGCGTGCGTGCATGGATAGGTGACCGTTCTATGACTAACGCTAGTGGCATTTTTCCGAGCGGTTCCGTGCTTCGCAAGGCATTAAGCAGTTGGTGCCGGCTGCCGTCGATAGATGGCAGTCGTTAAGCCAAGTCAGGGGCCTTAAGGCGGCTTGAAAACTTCTGACAGTAAGACGAGCCACTAGTCATACAAGCCTCCACCAATCCGGACTTGGCCCCCATGGTGGAGTATGGCCTATACCATCCTCAGGGAAGAGACCCGTGCCGGTCGGTGGGGACATAATGGGTTGATTATCTTATTGAAAACTTCACAAATATACGTATTTTGTAATTTATTTCATTTTGTTTCAGCGCTTAAATAGCCAAAACGCGGTGGGATAATTATGCCTATACTCTTTTTCTGAGAAAAGGCCTATTCCATGCAGTAGCACTATAGCACGTAAATATAAATAAATATAAGTTCTGAGAATCAGAGCGAAACCTGATCTTACTCTGCCGACAAAAATCCATTAAGGGTATCCGTATCCTTCGTGCTTTTTTACAATGACACTTTTACATTTTAGGCGCTCGTCGGTCATCAAAATACAGATGTGACGCTATCAAATAGAGTTCTACGTGATGGAAGTAGGTGCTGTGGGACTTGATCCCGCCATGCAACAACGGTAGGTACAGACTACAGCTTTCAATTTTGAGCTTCGGATCGTTCCTATCGTAAAGGCATAGAGTTGATTTTGAAAATGTATAGATTTGTGTGATGTTGTGCGTACTAGTAGAGTCAGCCGCTAATTGCTTGCTATGTATTAAGTGGTAGATAGATGGAGAAGTCTTTGTTGATGTGACAGTGATATCTAAGTACATCTCGATCGTAAATTTCACTATGCGTTTAATTTTAGTGAATAATATAGAGTTTAATTTTGTTTTTACCTAGGTGGAATTTGTTTTAGAATACTATTTACTAAATTAACGTAAAGTTATTAAAACTAATAGCAACACTGGCAAAAAACTTGATTAACAATATTTTTTAGTTATAATAGTTTTTTTCATAGACAAAATACACACAAGCAAAATTAAATATAGTTTAGTATCTTCATCGATTAGTAAAAAACAAATAGATAGTTAAGTAGATACTAAGTATGTCAAATTCTTATTTAAAAACTGGCGACTTTCGTAGCTGCAAAAAAGTACGAAGTACCGAAATACTTCCACTGATAGTGAAATTTTCAGATTGGAAGCCGTCCGCAAGTAAAACAACACTTCATCTCGAAGAGCAAAAGCTTGAATTCAAACAACAATAGTCGTAAACATCTCTTTGTAATCTTTGCTTTTGAGACTTCGTTCATTATGTTACGTTCATTATTCTTCTAAATTGCACTTTATAAATAAGCTCGACTTCGGGGCAAAGACGATATTATTTCGACCGTGTTAATTATGTCACAAAATAAAATATACAGAAACAAAGTAAGGGAACCTGAAGCGAGTAAGATTTCAGTAAAGATCAGGTTTTTCTATCGCCTAGGAATTTTATCAGACGGCAGCATTCAGTAGTCTACAAAACTAGCCTATTTATCAAAAGGCTGAATGAAGAGCCACATACAGCTGCTCTGATAGGGTGACCATGATATTTGGTCAAAACCGAACTGATAGGACATAGAGTAGTTGAAAAACTGGTCAGATGCTAGGCGGACTAGCGCACGAAGGGTTCGGTTGCATTACAACATTATAAAATATTGAGTGGGAGCCCCTCTTAAATATCGTCGTCTAAAAGTGTTAAGTGTTTCAGGAGACTACTATTTTTACATCAGACAATGAAATGAAAAACTGAAAATATCGTTTTCAATGACATTCGAAAATATCGTTTTCGATGACATTCGATGAAAATTTTGTCGAAAACGGTATTTTCGAATGTCATTGAAAACGGTATTTTTGAATGTCATCGAGAACGGTATTTTCTGTTTCTCATTTAATTGCCTGGTGTAAAAATAGGATGGTTTTACTAGTGTCCTGAAAATTTGTACTTTTGGAGTTAGCAGCTTAACACTTAACACACACACATCTCTACAGTTAACTC
Source organism: Yponomeuta plumbellus (assembly GCA_947310845.1). Taxonomy (NCBI): domain Eukaryota; kingdom Metazoa; phylum Arthropoda; class Insecta; order Lepidoptera; family Yponomeutidae; genus Yponomeuta; species Yponomeuta plumbellus. The sequence continues at coordinate 15,053,888 of OX371207.1, read as the reverse complement.
TATTTCTAAAAGTAGAGTTTCTTAGTGACCATGTGACAATCTAGTGGGCTAGAATTATCTAGCCCAGTAATTACGCTTATTAATTACGCTTCTTAAAGCGTCTACTCTTTTCTAATTTAATTAGATCTTTAAGCAGTGTTTCATACCTGAAAAAATAATGAAAATTAATTCCCTTTGTACTCTGCTTTTTTTTTGAAATACAAAGCTTACTCCGGCAAAACTAGAATATAGGAAGGCCTTCTTCCGCCTTTTAGACAAGTTTCCCAGGTTTGTTGTTAAAGTCCATTTTGTCTTCAGACTAATTAGCTACTGTCTATTCAAACATTTATGTCTATCATCGCATAATTGCTTAAGCAATTAGTAAAATTCGCTTATGCCCAAGCTTGTTTATTCGTTAACGTAGTCGGGAGATAATGTTTATAGCTTAAATAACCTCAAAATATTGATAAATAAAATATGAGAAACAAATAATGCGAAAGAAGACTGGCGAGAACTGTAAAAAAACACTTTTTTATCCCATCTATTCGAAAAAGACGACTTGGTTTGACTTTAAGTGCACCCAAAGGTGGTATTTTCTATAAGAAACTTTTAGGGGGCAGTAATGAATGAGTTTTTAACTCTCTGTATAAGTGAACCGCAATATATTTGCCGCACACTTTTTGAATTTGGAACATCTTAGTGTTCAGTGCCAAAAAAATCGAACGCAAATAGGTATTGTTTGTATGAAGACTGGCTGGTACGGCGTCCCATCTAGTAGCGCCCGCCGTTGCGCGGGCCGAATAAAAAAAATAATTAAAACGCGCGGCGTACTAGCTAGCGTTGTACCCACATACTACAGCCCGCGTTTTCATCAACGTTTACGTCAATTTTCACGGATTGCTATATTGGTTGCCATAAATTTATTGTTTTGTTTTGAAAAATTGGTTTTCAACTAAAACTTTCGTAAGCACTACACATTGTAAATTTTTGGTCCGGAACAAGATCGGACGAGTCCGATAAAAACATACGTAAGTTGATCCGGACCATAAATTTACGAAAAATGAGTTCTTCAAGTGATAGTGAAAGTATAGAATTAACTTCTGAAAGTATTAGAACTGACGCGAGAAATGTGATGGATAATCTGGTAGTTGTTACTGTATGTTTTATTAAATAATTATTTCTCAAACATGCTTGGAAATTTGAGCATTATTTCGACAACCTTCTTCGAGATAAATCGAAATTGCTCTACTGGCCAATTACACGCGAGCAGCGGCCGGAAAAAGTTATATGAAAATTCATAACTGTCGTGTTTTGCGGCCAAATAAATTACATACTAAACTCATATCTGTCGTGTTATTTAAAAATGGAACGATCTTTTACTCCGAATAATGATAACCAGGTAACTTATCAGAGGTTTTTTTTTAATTTCGAACTGGCTTGCGATAGAAAGCTGGATTAAAGTGTTCCTTTTTTCAATAGGTACAGGTACCTGGATGACCGAGCTTTGCTCGGTATTTTTCTGGTAAATCATGTTTTTTGGATTTTTTTTTATTTCTTTTAGAAAATATATTTGAATACGAATTAGTTGCGTTGATAATAGGGCTCCTAATTATAGTTTTTCACACAAAAAAGGAGCTTGAAAAAAAAAGAGAAACTTCATGCACAAGTCTCGAACCAGGGTCTTTTGTTTAAGGTATCGTACTATTTCCTACCTGGGCTACGACAACCTTACTGATTGATGCAAAATTTACTTTCTTATAGGGTAGCAGTTATTTCTTTGCCCAAAAACACTGTAGCGTGGGCTGCCTGAGTGATCTTAAACGATCACTAAGGTTAAGCAACATACGGCGCGAGTCCATGGATGGGTCACCGTCTATGACTAACGCTAGTGGCATTTTTCCGAGCGGTTCGGTGCTTCGCAAGGCACGTTAAGCAGTTGGTGCCGGCTGCCGTCGACAGATGGCAGTCGTTAAGCCAAGTCAGAGGCCTTAGGGCCGCTTGAAAACTTCTGACACTAAGACCAGCCACTAGTCTTACAAGCCTCCACCAATCCGGACTTGGCCCCCGTGGTGGAGTATGGCCTATACCTTCCTCAAGGAAGAGACCCGTGCCCTTTGGTGGGGACATGATGGGTTGATGATGATGATATACAAGCCTTGGCCACAACTAGGCATTGATTGATTTTGGTTGGTTGTATTGATTGGAGTATAATATTTCGGTTCGATTCGAGTTGGTCAATACGCATGTCACAGAGCTCCGCGAAAAATTAAAAGTAAACTGTTTTAAAAGTGCCAAAAAAGTGAGTCATACGAACTATTCATTAGAACAAAGAACAAAATAAGTGATCAGTGAAAAAAAACTACAGAAAAAGTGTGAAATCGCGAGAAAATTACACCGAATGTTGTAAAAATTCTAACCTACAAAAATACATGCTGGTGCGGTGCCTGTTAATAAGTAACGAGCAACGAGTCACAAACCAAAGTCTGCACTATCGTGGCGTAGTTACCCACAGGCGTTTGCTCAAATCGTCATCGGCGGCATCATGCAATGCCTCGGTTGCAACGGAAAGATAAGGCCCGAAGAACGCTTGACATGTAAAGACTGTAAGGGGAATTACCACTACCAATGCTTGAATCTCTCATCTGCATATGTCAGAGAGAACACACAGCACCTGAAAACTAACTGGAGATGCCCCTCTTGTGTTAACGTCACCAGACGCCGTCACAATGACAATACTCCAGTCCGCAAGGCCCAAGAGAAATCGCCCAACACGAGTATAATGTCAGGAGACTGCGAACCGGGGCCCGACTCGCCAACAAACAAAACGGTCACCAGCGCATCAAATGTACAATGCAGTCGTTGCCTAACGCGTGAGGAGCTATTGAAGATCATGCGCGATGAAATACGCGACTCTATTAAGGTCACTATAGAAGCCTGTCTAAACTCAAGGCTTAAGGAGGTTCAGGCGAAACTGGATTCCTTCGAGGACTCATTAAGCTTCCTGACGGCTAAGTTCGATGAAATGGAAAAAGATTTCAACATAAACGAATTGAAAAAAATCAAACAAAGCAATGAAATTATGCAGGGGACAATACAAGAGCTTCAACACCGACTCAATCACCATGAGCAAACTGCCCGCGATATGAATGTAGAGATAAATGGGATCCCCGAATTCAAGAGTGAGAGCATACTCAATGTCGTAATCCAGCTGGGAAAAGTGGTATCCCTACCACTAGGTGAGAACGATATACAGGCGTGCTTTAGAGTTGCCCCCCAGAATAAGAATTCTGACAGACCTCGCACCGTAGTTGCGAAATTGAGAGACGTAAGGTGCCGCGATGCTCTTCTTGCCGCTACCGCTAAGTATAATCGCTCCAACTCGAATAACAAATTAAACAGCTCTCTTCTGGGAATAGCGGGAAGAAAAAGTGATGTCTACATTTCTGAGCATTTGACACCGATGAACAAGTCCCTCCATGCGGCAACAAGAATCAGGGCTAAGGAACTTAACTACAAGTTTGTATGGATTCGGAACGGTCGAATTTATGTCCGAAAAGAAGAGAAAAATCAACACATTTTAATAAGAGATATGGAATCCTTAAGCAAGCTAACATAAATAGGTCTTCCCTAATTAATGATTTTTGGAGCTCTAATGAAATTCATTATTTACTACCAAAATATCCGCGGCATGAAAACAAAAACGAACAAAATCCGGCATGAAATAGAAAAGCATGATTACGACGTGATAATTCTGACAGAAACTTGGCTGAATCCAGACATCTACGATCACGAGTTTATAGATGACCGATATAACGTATACAGACGAGATAGAAAACACAGCATAGAATCAGAAAAACAAGATGGTGGCGGAGTTCTGGTGGCAGTTTCAAAACGAATTCAATCATCACCTACTCAGTTCCTGGGAAGCACCTGTGAGGATATCTGGGTACTAATAGAGACAGTACAAAGTGGCAAAGTGAAAAAAATTGCATTATGTAGTTTCTACCTGCCTTCTCCTCCTAAAATCGATGTATTAAATAATTTCTTAATGCATGCTAACGATATCTTGAACTCTGTCGAGAGCGTAATAATTGTTGGTGACTTCAACCTTGGTTTCATAAATTGGACACAAAGCGATCTTAATGGCCGACATCTCCAACCATCTGGTTATGAAAATGTTTTGGGATATGCACTAATTGACTTCATGATGCTGAATAATCTGAAACAATTTAACGGAATCGCCAACACCTATGGCAAAATCCTAGACTTAATTTTATCAAACGTACCATTACTTTTTGTCAATAAACCCCCATCAGCAATCAGTAAACTAGACAATTACCACCCTCAACTGTTAATCGATGTAAGCAATAATAGCCTACGTACACTAGCTCCAAATTCAAGATCTGTTTACAATTTTCACAAGGCTGACTACACCCGTATTATCTCCGAGTTAAAATCTGCCGATTGGGAAAAGGATTTTAATGGTCTTACCGATGTAAATGAGATGACCGCAGTGCTTTATTCTAAAATCAATACAACGCTGGAACATGTCCCCAGGCGAAAGATAAATAGAATTAAAAAAAGCCCTCCTTGGTTTACCCGTGACCTGGTAAAACTACTTTCAGAAAAAGAAAAGGCTAGGAAAATGTTCAAAAAATATAGAAATCCGCGTGACCGTTACGAATACGAAATACTCAGGAGTAGGTGTGACAAGCTGCATAAAGAGTGTTATTCTATTTATATAAATAAAACTGAAAATGCATTAAGTATGAACCCAAAACAATTTTGGAAATTCATAAATCAACGACGTCAGAACTCTAATGGTATACCATCTACTATGACAAATGGCGACAAAACCGCAAGTTCAGGCAAAAATATAACCAACTTATTTGCATCAAATTTTTCATCAACTTTCACCTCCACGAGGGACAACGTTTATCTGCCAAATATGAATGTGCTCAATCAGATGGGGACTCTAAGTAATATTGCTGTAGATGAGAAAACTGTCTTAAAACACCTTGAGTTACTTAAAGAAGATAAAGGAGCAGGTCCGGACGGCTTATCCCCCTTTTTTATCAAAAGGTGTGCAGAGGCTTTGGCTCTACCACTTAAACATATATTTGATTTCTCACTTAAGACTGGAACCTTCCCCCAGGAGTGGAAATTCGCGCGTGTAGTACCCGTATACAAAAAAGGTGACCGCGATAACGTCAAATGCTATAGGCCCATTTCAATATTGAGTATCTTCCCCAAAGTTTTTGAGTCTGTCATCTGTCCGGTTATCACTAACTTCGTTAAAAAACATATAACAACACATCAACACGGTTTTATTAGTGGCAAGTCTGTAAGTTCCAATTTAGTCTCATACACTACCGAAATATCTGAAAACATCGACAAAGGTCTACAGACGGATGCTGTTTACACCGATTTTAGTAGCGCATTTGATAAGGTCAGTCACCCTATCCTCCTTCACAAACTTTCTTGCTACGGCATACATGGGGCTCTTCATTCATGGCTTAAATCATATCTGACGGGTAGGTCAATGACTGTGGTGGTCAATGGTTTCACATCTGACCCTTACCAAGCAGTTTCTGGCGTCCCACAGGGATCCCACTTGGGGCCGGTCCTTTTCTTGATCTTTGTGAATGATATTGTAGATCAAATACAACATAGTAAATATTCACTTTTTGCTGATGATATGAAAGTATACAAAACTATAAGAAATACCAGTGATTCTGCTCTTCTGCAGGAAGATATTACGCGCATTAAAACATGGTGTGACCTGAATGGCATGCTACTTAATGTTGGTAAATGCTGCCATATCTCTTTCACCCGGAAGAAGAAAAAAAAAATTGAAGCTTCATATGCTATAGACGCTGTTGGCATCACCAGAGTTACGCAGATTCGGGACTTGGGGGTGACTCTCGATTCGGAGCTTAACTTTAGGGCGCATTATGACAAAATAGTCGCGAAGGCCTTAAAGACAATGGGTTTCGTGAAGAGAAACAGCCGTGAGTTCCGGAATTCTACGACCAAAATAGTAATCTTTAATACCCTAGTTCGAAGTGTCTTAGAGTTCGGTTGTGAAGCTTGGAACCCTCACTATCAGACTCATCGCGATCGAATAGAACGAGTACAGAGATCGTTCACTAAGTATCTCGCCTGGACCACGCCGGGCATTAGCCCGAGTAGTGGATACAATGAAAGACTAGATTTTTTCAGAATGACTTCACTCTCCAATCGTCGTCTAATAATTGACTTGACTTTCCCCCATAAGCTCCTTAATGGACAGATCAACTGCCCTGAATTGCTTGATCGGGTGTCTTTGGCAGTGCCCAGGGTGAACAGAAGAAATGTGCACACGCGAACTTTTGATATACCAGTGTCACGGACCAATGTTGGCGTATCAGCTCCATTACCCAGGATGATGTTGAACTATAACCAAAGTAACAGCCAAGTCCAGCTGGATATATTCCATGATACGTTAACAATTTTTAGGAAAAAAGTAATGCGGACACTCTCGGCTGGATAGTACAACTATGCAGAAATCCAATATAATATATAACATGTAAATAAATAAATAAACACATAGTTGTGGAATTCTTAATGGTTTAATATGTAAACATGTGAAGAAATATAATAGCCATGAAATAATAATTACAATATACAATTTAAGGCTTGTACTATAAGACACTAAAATTATTATCAATTTTATTATTATCGTTATTTTACAACATTATTGTCGCAATTCCACTCAATAATTATATTAATGTTGATTATAATTATCTTGGTCAAGGTTAAATTGAACTGTTTATGGCATGTTAAACATTTTCAACCAACCAACTCAATTAATAATTAGTGGCGTATCTGCCTGTAATTGGGATGTACATATTATTATTTTTGTAAGTGTAAATTTTTAATGTATAATGTATTATCCTGTTGGCGGAGCAAATAAATAAATAAAAAAAATAATAAATAATAAAAAATATTGAATTTCTGAATCCAGTATAGTACTCCAATCAAATTATGGTCGTATTGGAAGCGGTGACCGGCAGCAGTCAAACGGCTTTGCTGATCCCGGCGGATATCGTTCGAAATGTCACTGAGAGTACCCTATCTACTCTTACTCAGATGCAGTACTCAGGGCAAAATGGAAGTGATTTTATTATAGTCTCGTAAACAATAAATAATAGTAGTAGCTTTATAGTGTTAGGATTCTTGCTGTAGGTACTTGTTTATTTCTACGCATGCTGTGTTTGTCTGTAATTAGTTTTACATCTAGTTTAATACAATATTTTTTCTCAATTTAGCATGTAAGAATGTCACAACCTGTTGATAAACCTAAACCTAAATAAATAAATAAATAAGTGAAGATAGCGGAGAAACTTGAGGAAATCTGAGTATCTTCACATACCTCAGCGCTTCAAAATGCCAATCCGCGGTGGGTACTTGTGGTTAATTAAGCCCATAGTCTCACTTTGAGTGTAGGCTTGCATCCTAAGTCGTGTATGTTGAACAGGCTACATATAAAAACATAAATAAGCTCACGCCTGCACCACAGAGGGGTAGACAGAGACCAGGGACTGCTACCTGCCACGATCCTGACAAATCACTTTCGATTCATCGACATTCATTAGTCGTTGCGTACAGGCACGCTGGTTTCGGTACTTCTTATCTTGCCCGTTGCTAATAAGTCGCCTATTTGAAGTAATAGTAAAAAATCGAATTATGTCCGCCTGGGGCGTCCTTACCGGCCCTTCCATTCATAAGAAAATTAATAAAGTCTTAATTTCCCATGTCTGCGTATGAAAATAGCCGAAGTAAATTTCAATACTATTAAATAATTCAAATTGTAAGTTACTATGAATACAATAGAGGACCTTCGCTGTTGATTGCTTGGTATTAAACTTATACTCACTTAATTAAGTGCCGCTCGCAGTGTATTCCGACGGTAGGCAAAAAGTCTACCTGCAAATTTCTTTGATTATCTGCACAAGCAAATTATTTTACTATTTTAGAATAAGTTCCATAATGGAAACCCCTATTTTAATCGTCCTTAAAAAACTCAAATAAATCGCGATGAACTACTTTTTTCAAAATACTTTTTAAAGCATGATTTTATTTGACTTGATGGAATAGTGATAGTGATAGTGTACTCACTGTGGAGGCCTCTGTTAAGGTTTACAGAATACGACACGTGCAACGTTTCGTTATTTTGTTGTTTAGCCATTGAGGCGTAAAAACAAACAGCCGTTTCATTTTACCGAAGATCGATCGTTCCAAACGAAACATCCAATAAGGTGTGATCGAAACTGAGGCTTACGCCCCCTCCATCGTGAATATGTTTGGAATTTTGTGGTTAAATTCTGCAGAGATATAACAACATGACGTAGCTATTTAACTAGAGCACACTGTAGGTGCTTTTAGTACGATAATACGTTGCTACCTACGCCGGTGGTGACAGGTTATCAGAGAAATAAGAAACAATGTGTTTGATTTACAAATAATTGCCAGCTAAAAATATTGTTACTTTTTTTTGCCCAAAATTTTCTATATAAATAAACAACATTTTTCCCATATTTTTTTCATAACTTTTGTGGCCTAATTCACGTTTCTGCCTTGACATCATTCTTTGGGAAAACCTTCAGAACAGTCGGAGTGCTTTCGATAGTAAGATGCGCATTAATTCAGTCTAATGGTATTGATTAGGACTAACAAACTTTCGCCGCTGACCTCCTTGGAAGCGTAGAGATCAGTGCTCTACAAGCAAAGCAGTCTTCCATTCCCGACCTTTTTTGCTACCGACGCCTATAACAAGGATGTAAAACCACAATTTGATCAGCCGAATGTGAGCTAAAGTCAGAAGACGCTTGCCAAATGCAAGAGGGACGTGCGCACTGCGGGTTCCGTATCAATAATGTTCCTAGCTGACTCGACAAACGTTTTGCCATATTAAGCAGCTTAAAACCTGTTGTCAGACGTAGCTAAGACAATGGAGGAGTTCAATAATAAACATTGTGATTTTTATATATTAGAAGTACATGCCTTACTTTTTTTGCCAAAATATGTTTTCTCGACGAGTTCAATACATATTTTTTTATTATTATTAAGAATCAATATATTATCCAAGTATATAATTAATTCCTAAACTAAATATAAAATAATAAACTAAATATTAAACTAAAAACACATATTTGAACAGTTTTTTAAACGGGATTGGCCAAAAAATGATGTTTGTTACATGGAAGCCCCCTTAAATATAAATTTTATTGTTTTTAGTATTTGTTGTTATTTTTTTTAATTTATTTATACGAAAACAAACAGTTTTACAAAAAACATGGACATATTGTAGCGGTAACAGAAACACATCATCAGTGAAACTTTCAACCCTTCCCTTCCCCCTCGGACGCGAATAGTTTCGGACGTGTTTCCTGTGGTGTCGATTTATTACAAATTAAATAGAAAATATATCCAAAAATTAAACCTGCAAGTATCAGGCGAGCATCAAGTAGCAGGAGGTGAGAAATCCAATCGCACGTCACTCACGCACACTGAGCCTTACCTGCGTATACCTCGCACACTAAGTAAGCAGACGGAAGGACCAACCAAGTCAACTGCCACCACCACTTGTCACCAGTGCCATTGTTTAATTAGACCAATAGCATAATAGCCAATTCTAGACACGCCCTTCAACGGCCGCACGGGCAGTGGAGGGACCAACAACTAAAAACCTGTCCTATAACTTGTCACCGCATCCGATCGTCACTTTACTTATCGGCCGTGCAAATAGGCCTACGGTGCTACCGACGGTACCTAATATGTATCGCTCACCTAAATCGTCTCAAATAAACACCCCTTCACGATCAGAAACTGACTTGGTAAATTTAGATAACGACCTATCTAGCCAACTACGTTCACATGAGACCCTTATAACGCAAAGAGCCAAGCGTCCCCGGGACTCTTCTGATACCAATCCTCCCGATTTTGCCGAGTTAAAGGATATGATCCTCCGTATGATGTCCAGCCAGTCAGAACGAATGGACAAGTTAGAGCAACATATTTTGGAGATTAAAGGACAAACATCGAATATAGAATCTACCAATTCAGATATCGAAAAGTCTATGACCTACATCTCTGATCAAATGTCCTGTTTGGAAGTTCAAATTACGAAGTTGGAACGAGAACACAAGTCGACGGCCACCGAGATCTCTGCAATGAAAGAAAAAATCTATTCTTTCGAGCGCTACGTCTGCAAAACGTCAATTGAAATACGTAATGTTCCAAAATGTGATGGGGAGACCAAGGATCACTTGTATGAGATGATTTTTCATTTATCGAAATTCCTAAAAGTTGAAATCAACCGCAGTGATGTTCGAGACGTTTCGAGATCCCCCTCACGAAGAGAACAAAAGTCATCAACGCTAGTCGTCGAGTTTTCGAGTACCTTGATTAAATCACGGTTTCTCACTATGGCCAAAGACTTCAACAAAAAGAACGGGAACAACAAACTTAACAATACCCATCTAGGACTACCTGAGCCAAAATCCCCGATTTACATAGCGGAGCTGCTCACACCAGCCGCCAAAAAACTGTATTACCTGGCTAGAACTTTTATTAAACAAAGCCACTATAATTTTTGCTGGACGTCAAACGGAAAAGTGTTTATAAAAGAAAACAATAATACTGCCTACTTTCAAATTAATGACGAGTCGCAGCTTTTGGCTCTAAAGAATTCTAGTTCACAATGACTAGCAAACCTTTATTTTAAGTTGCATTCGCGGTTTTTATTAGTTACTTATTCAAGCCAATGTAAAATTATTTTTAAGTCAACATACATTCTACACACATACTCAACACAAACAATTATACCGTCAAGTTGCCTCACAGTTACATTAAAATCCTATAACCAAATTTTAAATAGAAAAATCCAAAAAACAACAAACAATAAACCATATTTAGTCTATCTATCTATGTACAGGTACTTATTATTACACTTTTTGGCACAGCTTTATGAAGAATTAAAATACGAATACAACCTTTTCAAAACCACCATTACACACCTAACTAGTTACATTTAAAAAAAAAAAAAAAAAAAAAAAAAAAAAAAAAAAAAAAAAAAAGGTAAAGTAAAAGTAAAAAAAGATGTCTATTAACGAAGAACTTGCCAACAAACTTGACCTTTTCAATCTCTCAACTGTCTCAACTTGCTCCCCAGAACAGTGCCATACTATAATAACCGACGCAAATAGGAAGCTTAAAATACTGACGCTAAATATTCGCTCTATTAATCGCAACTTCTTAAACTTTCAAACGTTACTTACACGTATTAATCTACAGAGTGACATTTTAGTCCTTACGGAATGCTGGCTTCCTTGCCTATCTAACTCTATCCTCCCTACACTGAATCATTACACTCCAATCTCAACTACCATTCACCAAAACCAATGCGACGGCGTAGTCGTCTATGTAAGGTCGGATCTTTCATATTCATCAGAGGAACTTGACCTTCAAGGTACGGCTTCTGGGCTCCTTATAAAATTAGAAAAACATACAGCTATTTTGTGTGTATATCGATCTCCATCCACTATTAATATTGATCCATTCCTACAAGCAATTGACCGTATTATTCCACTCCTTGCTACGTACAAGTCGGTTGTACTAACCGGCGATATAAACATAAACATAGCCCTCTCCTCCATGGAGCCTCGCGCTCATGAGTATCTTAATAGGTTAGCTTTTCACGGTTTGCTTCCCGCTCACGATTTACCCACCCGCGAAAATAGCTGTCTCGATCATATAATTCTCAGAACACGTTCTCCTTCTCATACTATTATCTTGGATACCTATACTACAGATCATTGCCCAGTAATTTTTACACTCGATTTAAAACCTAAACGAAATACAACTTATTCTACAACATCCACCGTAAACTATAAAAACTTAGATAATGACTTTAAAACCCTCGACTTAAACTCAATAAAATCATTTTCTGACCCAGAGGCCGCTGTAAATACATTGATAAAAAATCTGTCTGACATAATTACTAAAAATACAGTTACAAAATCCACTCCAAAAAAATATAAAATCCTAAAACCTTGGATCACACCTGGTATTTTGAGATGTATACGTAATAGAGACCGTCTACATAAGCAGTCAAAAGACAATCCAAACAACAACACCTATAAAACCACTTACACCCGGTATAGAAACTTTTGTACTAAATTACTGAAAAAACTAAAAAGACAATTTGACACCGATGAAATTAAAAAAGCTGGTTCAAATAGTAAACTACTCTGGGAAACTATCAAAAGGATTTCAAACACTTCCAAATCTAAATCAGTCCCTACTCAACTTTTGTCACCCTTAATTTCTCCTAAACTTTGTTGCAATAACGTCAATAATTTTTTCGTTAACATAGGAAAGACCCTCGCCGATAAAATAACAAATCAACCATCGTTGGCCCAAGACCAACCCTACAAAACTGTACCTAATTCAACTTCTTCCTTCGTTCTACTAGACACCGATCCAGACGAGATCTATACATCTATTAACTCTCTTAAACCATTTGCTGCTACGGGTTGGGATCACATTTCGCCTCATATACTTAAAAGATACGCGTCATCTCTAGCTCCTATTCTTAGCCACATCTTTAACTTATGTTTTCGCGATGGTGTTTTCCCTACAGCATTAAAAAGAGCAATAATTCATCCAATTCATAAAAGTGGAGATAGATCATGTCCAACCAACTATCGTCCTATTGCTGTACTCACATCACTTTCTAAAATTTTGGAACGACTCATCAATAATAGACTAATTAACTTCCTTGAAAAGCACGGCTTACTCTCTCCGAACCAATACGGCTTCCGTAGAAAGAAATCCACAGTCGACGCAGTCCTAGGTCTAACAAATAAGATAGTTAACCACTTGAATCGTAATAAAAAAACACTTGCAATATTTTTAGACCTAGCGAAAGCGTTCGACACTGTGCGCATCTCTACCTTGCTCTCAAAATTACAACATATTGGTGTTAGAGGATCCCAACATGATCTTTTCAAATCATATCTCACGGGTCGAACCCAGACAGTCAAAATTGGTCCTCATTTGAGTGATGAACTGGTAATCAATTATGGTGTGCCCCAGGGCAGCATATTAGGGCCCACGCTATTTTTAATCATAATTAATGGATTATGTGACCTATCCTTAGAAAATTGCTCTATCACCACCTACGCTGACGACACCGTTCTTCTCTTCCACGCAGACTCTTGGGCGTCACTTCAAAGTATTGCTCAAAGTGGTTTCAATACAACTTACAACTGGCTTACTATGCACTCCCTTACGCTCAATACCACTAAAACTAAATTCATTCCGTTCTCTGTCACCACAGCAAGCAAACCTAAATCTCCCATAATCATTCAAGCCCATACCTGCGCAAATCTTTCACCATGTAATTGTCTTAAAATAAGTCAGGCTGACACTATTAAATATCTCGGTGTAATCCTCGATAAAAACCTTACTTATAAACCTCATATTGATAACCTAACATCAAGGACTCGTAAACTGATGTACATATTTAAATCCATCCGAAATGTCGCTCCTCCCCACGTCATAAAGACCACTTATCTAGCCCTGGCCCAATCTATAATTTGTTACTGCATTATCTGTTGGGGAGGAGCTGCCAAAACTCATTTAAAGTCACTTGAAATAGCACAACGAGGTCTACTTAAAGTTGCAACTAAAAGGCCTATTTTATTTTCTACCTCTGAGCTGTACCGTCTCTGTGACGTCCTAACGGTGAGGCAACTTTTTGTCCTAAACACTATCATCTCACAGCATACAATTACTCCATACAAACAAATACGTAAAAGGCGTATTGATCTGATTTGCAAAGTGCCTATGCCTAAGCTATCATTCACTAAGCGCCACTACCTTTTTCTCGGTCCTTCCCTGTATAATAAACTAAATAGAAACCATTACGTATATCCCCTGTGCACATCCCAATGCAAAATTATTACAACTAAAATTCTAAAACGTCTTTCCTATGATGAAACCGAAAACCTTTTGACCTCCACTAATCCCTTCCCGTTACAATGAGTCGTATATCATAATAACATTAACTGTTATATATATATATATATATATATATATCACGTCAATTTAAATTAAATAATCCAATAATATCCTCTAAATGATGGCAAAGTCTATCCCTCACGCATATACTCACACACGCACTAACTCACTCACCTATTCACACAAACACACTCACACACACACACACACACACACACACACACACACACACACACACACACACACACACACACACACAAACACTAACGTCACGCGCGCATGCGATGTTCTGCGTGCGTGCTTATTGCATGTTAGTTTATAATTTATTTTGTTTTATTTCACACCACCTCTGTAAATTTCTTAATAAGACAGACTCGCAATGAGGAACGGGCCTGTGTGTTATAAATACAGGTTAGATGATAACCTAGCTATAGCACCAGATACCAACTAATATCATTTGGGTTCTTCTATTCACACCGAATGGTTGAACTCTATGTTATTTCTATTTTTGTAACCACTACTTTGAAATAAAGAATTTATTATTTATTATTTATTACATAATAGTACAGTACAGAAGTTTTACTCCACAAAATCAATTAAAGAAAAAGGAACTCTAGCAGAGATACAATTAGGTGCAATTCATATCGCTCGGCGCCAAAAAGCTACGTTATATTCAACTACATGTTGCCTCTTTTTCTACCGCGTAACTCTTACCTCTTCTGGCGCCTGAATTCCTATCTATTTGCCACTCCAGAGTGGTCGCCTCATGTACTTACGCGTTCGATACCGACACGCGTAGTGAAACAGGCCTGCTATTGTGCCTTAACGTGTCGTATAGCTTTAGAGGGATTCCTAACATCACAGTTAATATTTTTTCTATATTGGGACCACATTTTAATCGCATCGAGTTGGTCTCTTGGTCTTATTTATTTATTTACAATTTTATGGCATTTACATAGTAAGTCGTACGCCTTAAAACGTTAACTTTAAATTACAAGTTTCGTGTACATTATTGTAGGTACATATCCTCCGGTTGGAGATTCATATAATATGTAATACATACGTCATAGACCACGTAGTCAACGGCTGTATATTTATGTAAATTAAGGTAGCACGGACTTGGCACCCATGGTGGAGTATGGCCTATACTTTCTCAGGGAAGAGACCCGTGCCCCTCGGTGGGGACATGATGGGTTGATGATGATGATGAAGGTAGCACTTTGTATCGTATCACCTAAGTTGGTGAATATTTAATAATCATTTATTATATAAGTTTACCGTATCGACGAAGTGAACATTAAAATGTTTGACAGTCAATGAACCACGAACATTTTGTATTTTTTTGTAACTGTCTAACTACCACTGTTCATGAGATACAACCTGGTGGCAGACAATCAGAGAGACGGAAAGATGGATGGATTGTGTTGTGAATAAGTTATATTATTATTATTCCCCCGTTTTTACATTTTGGATACAAGACCCTAAAAACATATAGCGAATCGCGGTTGATCCAATAACTTCCTGAATTTGATTTCAGCAATTCGGCAAACCAATTACGCTTTCCCCTATCCACATTTTGTCAGACAATATGTGTGCTGGGAATAGAAACGGCTTTCTGGACAAATAACACTAAACTACAGTAGTTTCACTTAGAAATGTGGTCTAAAATTTTTTTTTACTACCATGTTGTGTTAATTCTTTTTGTTGAAAATTGTTTAATGCTAAAGAAATATTTCCATACAGGCTTTTATAACCTCTCGTTAATCAGCAATAACTAACTACGAGAAAAATTGATTTGGATAGAAAAAAATAAAACACAAAAGTATTTAATCTATGTAGCGCAGAATATTTTCAACGCTGCAAAAAGAAGAAACGTTTTGCAAAAAATGTCATAAATATCCTTCCTGGTTTTCGGGCACCAAATATACCTTCGAGTTTAAAATAGGAACCCGAAAATAGCAGCAAGCGAAAGTTTTATTGCTTCGTTTTCTTTAAGTAAATAGTACTAAGCGTCAGTTAGTTTTAACTGTTTCGGAACTGTAAACTGGAAAAGTTTTCAAATGCGTTACAAAACAAAATGAGAGATGAACAAAATAAATCCCATTCAACACTTTGAGATTTCACCTATGAACGGGCTTACAAAGTATTATAACGCTCTCTACCATTTTACCGAAAAAAAAAAACCTCCAACTGGTTCATAAAAAAGTAACAATTCTTAATTTCCTGAAACTTTTTTTCGTTGATAGCCAAAGTTTTTTCATTTCTGGTCACACGCAGGCTGGATTCTTTATATACCGGACTTGATTTTTTTCTCTTAATTGGGTTTTTCATTTTTTTCAAACATGTGCAACAGCTGTTTCCCCCACATTTTTCATTTCTACAAAAAGGTAACAGTTTCAACCAAATTTATAAAGGGTCGGCCCAGCTTATTAATTTACGGAAGTTTAGGGTGTAATTAGAAATATTTGTGTAAACAAATTTACTGAGATATCTCACACGGTAGTCATTTGAAACTTTTCGTAATCTGCTAACACTACAATAAAGAATATTTTATCTGTCTATCTATGTATCTAACAGGTTTTTCAAAGAATTTGGATCGTTTTTCCGAATTACATAAGTAATCAACTATAATATTACCTTCCTTTCAACTTTCATTTGGGCATATTTTTTTGCTGTCAAAGTCAAGAAATCGATAATCGGGGTTAAGTCACATTTTATTTACTAATGTGGTGAATCCCAGAACGTGCAAAAAATTTTAAATAGAAATACTTCCCGTATTTTATTGATTAATATGAAAAACTTGCAAGTCTTTAGACAGAAGCATAATGAAATTACACTAAACCACTATTAGACCATTTTCAAGACGGCGACCAAAGTAACAGCTGTTTCATCGAGGCATATTCTAGAACATTTTCCAATAGTTGCCTGGAGGCCAAAGTTTTCAATATTATGAGGAAAATTCTTCGTTCTTATGGTGACTTACTCGAACCTGTGTTATTATTATTTCATTATCAATTGAATAATCCACGACGTTATGGTATTTGAAGGTCATTATTGTTTTGATTCGACTATATGTGTTGTGAAATCAGTGCAAAAATAAATATTATATATCATAAAAATACTGTACCGTACTGAGTCAGTTTTCACATCTGCCAGTCATCATCATCGACCTTGTTATGTCCCCACCTAGGGGCACGGGTCTCTTCCATAGGAAGGTATAGGCCATACTCCACCACTGGGGATAAGTCCGGATTGGTGGAGGCTTGTAAGACTAGTGTTTGGTCTTACTGTCAGAAGTTTTCAAGCCGTCCTAAGGCCTCTGACTTGGCTTAACGACTTCCATCTATCGACGGCAGCCGGCACCAACTGCTTAACGTGCCTTGCGAAGCACGGAACTGCTCGGAAAAATGCCACTAGCTTTAGTCATAGACGGTGACCCATCCATGGACTGAACGTGCCGTATGTTGCTTAATCTTAGTGATCGCTTAAGATCACTCAGGCAGCCCACGCTACGAGCGATTCATCTACCAGTGTTTATGATAATTTAACTAAATGCTTCAATACGAGTATTTGCATGGACCTCTTTGGTCATTTCAGGTCAGGTCAACCTAACGAAAACTTATTCTAAGCTAAAGCAATTCGCCCAAAGAATGCCAACAATAGATATCTTAATGTACAATACGGAGATGCATTTAAGAGGTAGTCACCATGAATTTTTTGGAATTGACCGTAGATCATCATTTTAACAAAATTGGAAAGCGCATATAGCAGAACTATCAAAAAATTAAAAAATAATATGTGATCTCACATATTATACGCCGTTTAGCAAATTACCTAGTGTTCTAAGGGAAAAACAAATTTGTAAACTTTTAGTCCGGATCCACTTACGGGTGTTGTTTACAATGTGTTGTGCTTACGAAAGTTTTTAGTTCAAAACTAATTTGTTCAAAAGTAAATTAAGTAAATTAAAGAAATGTTACCTGAAAAATGTTATTACACTGTAATGAAATGTCTCTCCCAATCCGGCCTATGCCCCCGTGGTGGTGTAAGGCCTATACCTTCCTCGTGGAAGAGACCCGTGCCTCTCGGTGGGGACATAATGGGTTGATGATGAAATGTCTGTCTGAAAGATTGTAGTTCTTCTAATTTTGACACACTTACTTGACATACCCTATGTTAGTTTTAACGTTTGACAATTTTATATTTTCTTAGAATTGTGATTGTACATTTTTTTATTTTATTGTTTTGAAATAATAATGAAGATTTTTATTCTATTATTGACCATTATAATGAAATTAACGGTACTGTGACCTATTTGTATGTGTACAATAACAAAAGATGCAGAATTAACATCTATTACTATAGCATCTATTCATACTCAGGTTTCACAAATAAATACCTTTTATCTTTTTACACGATTCAAAATTGCGACTCGGCCCCCGAATGCCTTCCCGAATCGGACAAGCTTTGTAAAGTTTTAAAGTGGAACGCTGCATGGAAAGTAATTGCGTTTGCCCTCAAACGGTTTGAATCGTATTCTTGTACTAAATTGTTCAAGAAATGCGGTTTATTTAAGTCAGAATGAAAATTCTTCAGACAATTCTTCGGTAGTCAAAACACTGCCTGTGTTTTCTAAGAATTTTCAATGTAAACTGACTGTTATTAAAGAGGAGAGCCACAGATGGTGTGGTCTCCTCTTTGACTGACAACAGAGTTTGACCACCCAACCGACAACGCGAGCTCCGTCGCTGCTCCATGATTAAGCTCTGCGAATCAGAGCGAAACCTGGTCGGACTCTCCCGACAAAAAGTCAAGAAAGTCTATCCGGAATAAAGTTAATAATTGACCCAAATTCCCTAAAGGTTTTATTTGATTAAACATTTCAAGTCAATAAAACGATAGGTCTAAATAATATGAGCGTTTAATCTCAATTTACAATTGACATTTTTCACTGTAAATAATGTAGACTAAAATAAACTGTCGCTTGTCTTAAAAGAATCGCTCGCAGCCCCAGCTACCTGAGTGATCTTAAACGATCACGAAAGTTAAGCAACATAGGGCACGTTCGGTGCATGGATGGTCTATGACTATGCATGGCCGTTTAAGGGTTAAGCAACATACGGCGCGTTCAGTCCATGGATGGGTCACCGTTTACGACTAACGCTAGTGGCATTTTTCCGAGCGGTTCTGTGCTTCCCGAGGCACGTTAAGCAGTTGGTGCCAACTGCTGCAGATAGATGGCAGTCGTTAAGCCAAGTCAGAGGCCTTAGGGTGGCTTGAAAACTTCTGACAGTAACACCAGCCACTAGTCTTACAAGTCTCCACTAATCCGGACTTGGCCCCCGTGGTGGAGTATGGCCTATACCTTCCTCATGGAAGAAACCCGTGCCCCTCGGTGGGGACATAATGGGTTGATGATGAAATAAGCTGTAATGTCGAAACGAACAATATAAATACGAATTGCGAATCAACAATCTTACACTTTTAAACTTTTCAATGAAAGTCTCGTCTTCAAGTTTTTAACACAAAGTATTCGCTATAAGCAAGACTACAACGTTATTATGGAAGCACGTCGTGTAAAATATTATATTTCTCTGTTTCGGCCTCCCTTGGTGCGAATTTACCTTTATTCACATCGCTTGTACGTATCAGCTTTACACTACGTTAGACATTCGCTTCGTTTCCCTATCTCCTGTACTATAACGCCCGGCAGATAACTTAAGCAAAACTGTGCGTACTTGACATGTTTGCCATGGACATAGAAGCAATTTTTTTATTACTAAGCTTTAATTATTTGACTTAGCTAAAGTCCAAAAAATTCTAAGGTCATACCCTCGTCACCCGCCGATGAGACCCGAAATACGTTCATGCAAAGTCAGAGCCATTTGGTCAAGTTACTTGACGGGCATTGCAGCTGCTGTTGGATTAGTTTTCACTAAACCTTGCGCTCTGTTTTCCAAGAAACATTTTGTTTTTAGTTCACGTAAAATTTAAAGTGTTTATATCATCATGTTCTAGATCGGCCCAGGCATCACAGGTTAAATATCCTAGTGTGGGGCCAGAAGCATCGTATGTACCTAGATATAAATGTTTTTAAGGCGTATTTAATAGCTATTGTTGATATCTTATTTTGTTTTTCACTTAACCCAAAATGGTGTTGTAGCAATAAATCTTCCTTTCTAATTGTTTTTATTCAGAAACCTAGATACTTTATTTAGCTCGTCGGTAAAGCAACAAATAGGACGGTGCCAATTGGCTGCAGAAGAAGGGGAAGCCTGCCGTGGTAAACATAAATTCTGAAAGCCTTCCCGAGCCCGGAAACATCCAAACGAGGAGTTTGCGCGTTATTCAGCGCCGAGGGCCTCTTGGTCAGAACTTGTTATTTAAAGGGGGAGTTCTCGCAATGTTCAAAGTTATTTATGACAGCTTCTACTGTATTATGGTACATACCACCTTTTATTTTTTATTATTATATCTGTTAAAAAGTTCTGTCAATGAAATTACTGAGGTATTTTCTTATCCCTAACCTTACTTTAAAACTGATAAATGTGTACCTTTAAAGAAATCAGGTGTTTTAACGTGCCGCGCGTGTTTTGGTATTTAGCGCGGAGGGCCTCTTGGTCAAAACTTATTATTTAAAGGGGGAGTTCTCTGAAGGTTTAAAGTTATTTATTGCAGCCTCTACTTATTTATGGTACCGCCGAAAATTAGATTTTTCATCATCATAATCGTAACATCTGGTTAATCAGTTTTGTCAACAAATTACTTAGCTATTTTCTTATCCCTAACCTTACTTTTAAACTGAAAAGTTTCGGCTTCGTACTTCAAAAGAAAAAAACTGAACCCTACAGGATCACTAATTCCTTGTCCATCCATCTGTGTCTCAAGACCCTTTGTCTCTAGAACGCATGGGACGTATCGAGTTTAAATAAAAACTATATACCTACTTAATTTTACAGTCCCTTGAAGCTATGAAACTTCAACAAGTTAATGTAAAAAAAAGATGCGTTTAAATCAACCGAAATTCATTAGGTATTTTCTGTTACTTAGAACTACGAAGTTTGGCAAATAATATCGTATTTTACTACAAATACAAGAAAAAGTATATTTTATCCAGTTCCCATATAGTAGCGTAGCGAAACTTTTGGCACGAACTAAAGTAGTTACGACGGAACCCTGTTTCTTACTTTAGTTGTACCTACATGTACAGTCGACAGCAAATCCTCCTATACACCCATGCACACTACCCCATTGAATTACGGGCGACTTTGCAACAAAAATGTTAAGCTTGACGCTGTCGACTGTACGAAATCAAAACCGTGACTCCGTGTTTATTTAGGGCACCTGTAATATTTACGAAACAATCACAATTACGCTCATGTTGTGTACTCCCACGCCCTGAAGTTTAATTATCAATTTGCGCCCGCAATCCTGAACAATTATCCCCAACGCGAGTACCCAAGCCCCCCGTCTAATTATATTTCAAACCGAACCGTCATTACGCCCTCTCTAATTGCAGACGTAAATGGCCAAATAAGTCTGGGATGTGAGGCTTAAAATGTTCTTTTCGCTGTAACGGTCTTTGACATGTGATCCGCTACCGCTACCTTGATTCATCATCATCATCAACTCATTATGTCCCCACCGAGGGGCACGGGTCCCTTCCCTAAGGAAGGTATAGGCCATAATCCACCACGAGGGTCAAGTCCGGATTGGTACCTTGATTACGTAGTTCTAATTAGACCTAAGATTATAAAATAAAATAAAGAAAATAGAGTTTATTTGCCAATAACATTTACAATACAAAACAAAACAATTTCCAGAGACATTGCATTCACTGCACACTACGCGCTTACAGCGCGCTTACTGCGCGTTTGCATATGTACACTTCAATCAGACCTCATAGTTCTTAAGCTGTGTCCACACTGTGCCTTTTTACGTTCAACAAAGGCATGCGTCGTAGCGCAGTCAACAGCGCACGTGAGGCATGCCCTTGACGCATGCCTTAAATGAGTTGAAAGCATAGCGCGCGCTGCGATGCACGCGTTCCCGTGCCGCGGTCCGTGGATTTGTTCAGCGTTCAACATCAAGATGAAAATTGGTTGACTGCTTTGCAATTCTTGGTTCAACCAATTTCAAAAGTCGATCGAAATTATTTTCGGACATGCGTGTAAAGTTTTTAAAAAGAATATCTTTATCTTCTCGCAGTTCACGCATAATTACATTAGTTCGATCCATAAAATATTTTCGAGCCCACATCTTGCGCTTGGTTCTCTTTTGTTTTCTAGATTTTCTTATCACCAAGTAAGCCGCACATAGTAGAATCATGTCGTCGCACATGTTGTTATACTGAACGATAATTAACGACTCCGGTCGGATGACGCACGGACATGATGCATTCAACAGTTGCTTGCCCTAAGGGAAAGTTGAAAAGAATGATGAAGGGAAAGTTGAAGATGAAAAGGGCACAGTGTGTACCCACTCTAACGGGGTAGTCAAATTGTCAATATTTAAGTCAACCAATCCAACATTGCATTAGTTCACTAAGTAGGATTCGGTATTCAACGCCTTTTTTGTGTTCATTATGACGGATATACTGTATATGTTATTTGAAGAAACTATACTGGTTGTTGATTTGTAAAGTAACGTTTTAAAATCGATCAACTTTTATTGTTGGAATTGCTGGCTTGGAGTCGCTCGTAGCCCCGGCTGCCTAAGTGACCTTAAACGATCACTAAGGTTAAGCAACATACGACGCGTTCAGTCCATGGATGGGTCACCGTTTATGACTAACGCTAGTGGCATTTTTCCAAGCGGTTCTGTGCTTTGCAAGGCACGTTAAGCAGTTGGTGCCGGCTGCCGTCGATAGATGGCAGTCGTTATGCCAAGTCAGAGGCCTTAGGGCGGCTTGAAAGCTTCTGACAGTAAGACCAGCCTAGTCTTGCAAGCCTCCACCAATCCAGACTTGGCCCCCGTGGTGGAGTATGGTCTATTCCTTCCTCAGAGAGGAGACCCGTGCCCCTCGTTGTGGACATAATGGGTTGATGTTGATGATGATTATAATTTCGAGCAAAGGATGCAAAATAAAGGACGGAAACGAACGAAAATAGGCACGCGGTACGTCCAAAGTCTATTTTATTTTATCATCAACCCAATATGTCCCCACCGAGGGGCACGGGTCTCTTCCCTGAGGAGGGTATAGGCCATACTCCACCACGGGGGCCAAGTCCGGATTGGTGGAGGCTTGTAAGACTAGTGGCTGGTCTTACTGTCAGAAGTTTTCAAGCCGCCCCTAAAGGCCTCTGACTTGGCTTAACGACTGCCATCTATCGACGGCAGCCGGCACCAACTGCTTAACGTACCTTGCGAAGCACGGAATCGCTCGGAAAAAATGCCACTAGCGTTAGTCATAGACGGTGACCCATCCATGGACTGAACGCGCCGTATGTTGCTTAACCTTAGTGATCGTTCAAGATCACTCAGGCAGCCCCGGCTACGAGCGATTCCCAAAGTCTATGCATTGGTAAAATAGCACAAGGCTATTCGAGCTTAGTTTCCACCCACAGCTTTGATGATATTTTCGAATTGCGTTGCAGTCCCGGCCCAGCCTTTGTTGTGATAATGAACTTTCCGCAAAAAGCTCCAAAAGGGCGTGATGTAATCCTGTTGGCCGCTATTTAAGACGTACTTAAAATGTTTACGCTGTCATTAACATGGATGACAAAATGGAGAGCACAAGTTCGTCTGGAGTTAAATAAGGTGTTTCCTTCGCTCTAGAAAATCGACGTAACTAAGCTCCTGAGTTACTTAACCTGAGTCGAAGGACTGTTTAT
This sequence comes from Yponomeuta plumbellus, assembly GCA_947310845.1. Lineage (NCBI taxonomy): Eukaryota > Metazoa > Arthropoda > Insecta > Lepidoptera > Yponomeutidae > Yponomeuta > Yponomeuta plumbellus. The sequence continues at coordinate 15,030,009 of OX371207.1, read as the reverse complement.
TTCCTTGAACTGGAAAAAAAATTAAAGCTCTGGAACTCAAGAGGCGACCCAAAACTTGAAAGGTTCCTCACAAACATTTTTGATTATCAATAATAAATTAGTTACAACGAATTATTACAGTAGGTATCTGTGTAAATATTTTATATCTTTGTTTATCCTGGGGACAATGTTCTCATTTTACAAATAATAAGTTATTCGCATTTATTATTATGATAACACTAAAGCCAATACACGTATCAAGGAAGTTCAAGTTCATTTGCCAAATATAAAATCTGTAGATACCTTTACAATTTTTTTATGTCATGTGTCCTTATGTATAATAAACAATGTTCTTATTTTATCTTACTCGCAAAAGGCACCGTGTTTAGCTGTACCGAGGTGTAGAATGTCGGGAATTTCCGTCGTGAAGCCGAATTAAAAATTATATGCCTCTTTCGTGAGTCAACGACGCACGAAGGTTTTGTGCTCAGAAACAGCTTTGAATTTGTGAAAATATCAAGGAGGGTCAAGTTCGTAATTTCATCTCATTTTATTTTTATTTACCGCTAGACCAATAATTTGAGGCAGATTGCTGGTAGCTGCTGGGGGAGGATGGCCGAGTATAGAAAAAAGTAGCGTATCGTAGAGGGAGGCCTACGTGGACGAGTACGGAATGATTGATAGATTACTAAGGTCAGTATACTAACAATACAAACATTGCATGTAACAGGTGGTATCTGCTACCACCTGTTTGAAATTTGTATGTAGTACATTTTCGGACGCTCAATTCTTAAACTAAAATAGCTCTACAAGACTACTAAGATAAATATAATATGCAGAGGTCTCAAATCAAATCAATCATGTAATAGGTTTTAGGAGGTATTTTTACTTTCATATTTTTAATTTTAACATTTTGAGCCGCCCGACGTTTAACTCTTCATAGGCCCGTATTACAGTCTGTTAGCTTTTAGAATATACCTCGGGGTCTAGAGTAGGCTTCGGTTTTCGCCGAAAGCACATATATCCGAGTCTATCCAATAGTAGCCGAGGTATATTCTAAAAGCTAACAGACTGTACATTATCATAGAACTTTGATCATAGGTGATATACATTGCCGGCTTATAACACAATAAGTATCATTAAGTATCAAAACACGTGTCGATAGGTTCGTCTAGGATCTTACCTATGAACTAGTGTTATATGGCCCATAAGGAAGTTTTATTCTTCTTGCAACCCAAGACGTTCTTATCTACATTGAAGACGCCATATCTTTCTGAAAAGAATGTAAGCTCTACTTTTTATTGCGATCGAATTTGACTTTAAGATGTGTGATTTTAGAACACAAAATAAAGGTCAATGTGCTGTCGACTGTACGGAGTCTCAGCCGACATTTGATCCGATTACAAAGCAATCTCCGAGTCATCTTAAAGCCAGCTCGTATAAACGGCGCGCCAACTTTAATTAGCAGTCATAACTCGCGAACCGATCCGATTTAAACTTGTACAAAAGCTGCGAAATGAGTCAAACCCATCTTAATGAAGTGTTCTATTCCGGGAGTGACAAAAAACCGTTGGTCTATTAGGACAAGTACCGGGCTGGATTGAAATATGGAACTGACAAGTTCAACCAGTCCAATTCTCCACGTGGCCCCTACTACACTCCCTAAAACTCACACCACTGCTTTTTGTCTTCGGCCATTCAGATCGTTCGTTGGTCTAACCAGCTGACTAACCTTCTTTGCTTCTTTTGCCAGTACGTGGTCTTCTCCAAGGAAGCGGTTTTCATATTCGTAATCAGCCGGTGTCAGTCCCCTGCTGGACATAGGCCTCTCCTAAGACAGGCCACTGAGCCCGATGTTCGGCTCGGGAGTACGACGCGTCGCATGAGGCCGCCAGGTAAGTAAAGTATCATCATCATCATTCAGCCACAAAAAGTCCACTGCTGGACATAGGCCTCCTCCATGGATTTACAAAAAGGCCGGTTGGAAGCGGCTTGCATCCAGCGTATTCCCGCCACTTGGATGAGATCGTCTGTCCATCTTGTGGCTGGTCGTCCTACGCTGCGCTTGTCGATATGTGGTCTCCATTCGAGAACGTGTAGGAATATAGGAAGACTCCTATACAGTATTTACCACTGTCAAGGTGTGAGTAGAGTAGGTACATAACAGTTCACAAGAATGGAAATTGCATCATCCGTGGACCTGCCATGTCTAAACCCGTTTTGGAAACGTGATAATAGATTACAAGACAAAAAAATGACAATGTAAGACTTTCCCGGGTATTTTTTTCGATTAGTTTCGAGGTGCTTCAAAAAAATTTGTGCAGAATTAACATTCGGTGCAAGATAACAACTGGCATAACTGAGTCGAGGGCACGTTTGTGTACAATTTGGACTGTACTGAGAAAGTAGCCGCTGGGTATCCGTTTGTGTTATTTGAAACGTTTATAAAGTTACATGATAAAAGTTGCCTTTGTACAACTTCCGATTGAAGCAGCGTTTTCACAATAAAACACGTTATAATTAGGGCAATTAACGTTATAATTATAATGAAGGCAATCGATTTGTAAAGAGAGAGAGGGAGGGGTTATCATATACAAACAACTTTTATTGTATGGAAAACCTCTGAATGGGATTTTTTTAAACATAACCTCACATAAAATAAACTCATGCCTGTATCCCGAAAGGGTAAGCAGAGACCAGAATCCGACACTTTCCACGATCCAGATAGATTTATTTCGCTTCATGAACATTCGTCAGTCGTTGCACGCACGCACACGCCGGTTTTAGATATTTTTTTTGTGGCTTACGTGCCTCGAACGGAAGCAGAGACAAAGAGAGGGCTCAATTAAAAAAAATAGGGGTCAATTGCGCGTGTCCAACTCAGATTGGCAATTTCATGCGCTTAGGTATGTGAACACCTCAGACACTCAGGTTTCCTCACAATGTTTTCCTTTTCAGCAAGTGGTATTGTTGCTAAAACTTCACAAAGGTGCGTCACTGTAAGGCTGCGTCCCCAGTTGGCAAACAGTTTGCCGCCGACTGAGTTAGCAGCGTATCGGTTTAATATGCCCTTCCTTAAACTTTAAATGGAGTGTTCACAGTTTGCTAGTCTTGCGCTCAATCTACGCAATTTGCAGCGTAACGATGCGCGCCGACTATCTCAGTGAGTGGCTGACTCACAGAAAAGCCTGTTCCACTCGGCGGCGAAATAGTTTTAGTTCGCTTTGAGTATGCCGCTAAGTCGAATTTCAGTTGGCTACAAATTTGCCGCTCACTTAGTCGGCGGCGAATAGTTTGCCTACTGGGGACGCAGCCAAAATAAAGTCATTGTAATACCGACCGGCATTCGAACAAGCGACGTCCTGATTGAGAGTCCGGCGTTTTACCGCTACCCTACCACCGCTTATGGGATAGCTGATATTTCTTAGCGAATTACCTAACGTTTTCTCCCTAGTAAAAGTGGTTCGTTTAGGGACGAGGTGTCATAATTTGGGAAAAGGACGGGTGATCGTGTTGTGTGGAAGTAATTATTATGCGTTATGCCCGTGAACGGGTGCCGTCCGTCTGTCTGGCCGCAATATTGGTGTTTTCTTACTTTTGTAAAAATAGTAATATTGTGCCCGGATCACGGACAGGCTTGCCACTTGTCACGTTGGGACCTAATAAACTCGGCAAAATGTGGGCCCAGTTCTAGTGATTGGTGCCTCTGCCTATTTTTTTTATTTTAGTAATAATGTTTCGATATTGCAAGTGTTGATTGCAAGCGTGCTGGGTTTTGAGCTTATTAGGTATTCATACCAACTTAAGCATTAGATATAAGGTGATTTGAGAAAATATGGTCAGAGTGGAGTTCTTGTTCCGCTGCCTTTTTCTCCACTACATTCGGCCCCAAGGCATCGGCTAACATTATAAGTAGCTACATTGACATTTAACGAACAGAATGTAACTTCTTTACGTTGAAACTAATTTCTGAAATCTGATTATTATATTCTTACCCCCTATACATCGTGTCATCAAAAGCGGTGACGTCATCAAGTGATAGAAAAAAACACGGAGGAGAACAACTCAGTTTATTATTCAGTCTACGTAAGCAAATATTTCTTCGTCAAATTAAATGTCGGGAAAGGCCCTCAGAGCTATAATCGATTAGAGTAAAATCAATTAAAGTAAGCTTGTTTGTTTAATTCAATTCAGTTTAAGCCCTTTGAAGCTGAGCTCGACTGCCTTTTGATGTTTCCTTTTATGATTAATGTATCGGAATTATGCAGGGTTAGAATGTTCCTGAAACAGGGAAATTAGAGTACATAGGTATCCACTCGTCAGTGGCGAGGCCCGATTTTGAAATTTTGTCAACATGCCGCATCTGTGGCGAAGCCCGATTTGGACATCGTTGGTCACATTTTCTACTATGTTTAATAAAGCAGACCAACGCACATCTATCCCTTTTACACTCATTACGGTGTATTGCCAGTGAAAGAGGATAACATAACATAACATAACATAACATTTACATACAGGCACATAACAAACTTAGCCTTGAGTTGTCATCATTCAAAAAACCCGCGCAATTACCAGTTCAGTGCAAGACTAGCCATTATGGTCTGTCTACTATCACTATGTATAATTATGTATACTGTCACTATGTATAATTTTTCTCTATTGCAAGGTATGTAACTGCTACCTGTTTAGTAATGCTAAGGGGTAACGGCTTGTAAATAAAGCTAATTATAATAAACAAACCCGTTTATTTTATTTAAAACACTATAAAAATCACTATAATCCATTAAGAATTTGATGTTCTTGGATTGCACACACTTGTGTGCCACAAGAAAAAGATGAACTGCATAGTGATGTTTGTCACTAGATAGCAAATCTAATTAAAATACAGTATTCCATTATACAACGGCTCAAAAATCAATAATAACGAAAGAAATTGCATTTTAGTAGCGGTAGGTGACCGGGCAACCCTTGTCTGTGACAAGTCCCGATTTGGGCTCCACAGACAACGGCTTTTCTCCATTTTTGTTGCCACTGACGAGTGGTAATGTGTTTTACAGAATATGTTAAAATAATTTTATTTAACTCGCGCTTTGTGCGCTCTATCGGCCCTGTGTTCAGTAAATCATTGACCTGCATAGATAAAGGTCAATTCTATGTATCATTGGTTTTAAGCATTATCGATCAAGCAGCGCGACTCATCATCATCAACCCATTATGTCCCCACCAAGGGGCACGGGTCTCTTCCCTGAGGAAGGAATAGGCGATACTCCGCCACGGGGGCCTAGGGCCGCCCTAAGGTCTCTGACTTAGCTTAACGACTGCCATCTATCGACGGCAGCCGGCAACAACTGCTTAGCGGGCCTTGCGAAGCACGGAACCGCTCGGAAGAAATGCCATTAGCGTTAGTCATAGATCACCCATTCATGCACGGAACGCGCTCTATGTTGGTTAACCTTCGTGATCGTTTAAGATCACTCAGGCAGCCAGGGCTATGAGAGATTGAGCGCGACTGCAAAAGGAAAAAGAACACTCACCATTTTTCAAAAAGGAACATAAGCTCACGCCTGTACCTTAGAGACAAAGGACTGCCACTTGCCACGATCCTGACAGATGACGTTCGCTTCATCAACATTAATTTAATAGTTGCTTATTTCAACATTAATTAATAATTGCTCTCTTTGCTACTACATCCTCTATTTGTTCGAAGTATGCCCGCCTAGGACGTCCGTCACCGGCGCCCATAATAACTGTCCACATGTCCAAACCAACGCAAAATTATTTTCTCGATTCTAGTCACTCCACAAACATGTTTTACTTCACTGCTACCAAATGGTATAAATTTTTACCCTGACTTCAAACAAAATCTACGTTCCTTAGAAAACAAAATTATTGATTGTATCTGAGGTATTCACATAGTTACTTCAGCGTTTGAAATCTCCAAACCGCGGCGGGCTCACAGAGAAAGAGAAAGAGAAACGTTTATTGCACCAACCGTCACACACAACAAAAATACGAAATACAAATGAGAAGAAAACATCAAAAATAGAAAAGGTACAAACACACATAAAGAAATACATTTATACAGTTTTGTCGCGGTGTGTAACCGCTGCTGCAAAAGGCAGCTGACTCAGCATAATGCTGAGGGTGTAGGCCCTCAGCGCTGGTTTTCAGTCAGTGCCTAAATGTCCCATGAGTGTCCCAATTGCGCGGCGCAGTTTATCTTTATATAATTAAACATTAAGATAAGACTAATATTTATTGTACACAGACATAAAATAGTAAAAAATATGTATGTAAAGAAAAGAAAAAATATACGCATAATCCTGCGACCGCTGCTGCTTCGACTCAACCCGAGTACAGTATGAAAATTCCTTGCATTGAATTACCAACCTTTGACGGTGACATTCAAAATTTTCCTTTCTTCTACGACACATTTAAAAGGGTAATTCATGAGAATAAAGACTTGTGCAATTCCGAACGAATCCATTATCTGCTCAGTCACCTGACAGGCAAAGCCAAGAATGTGTGCGCCGGTATTGTTCCTGCGGGCGAAAATTATTCCTTAGTTTCTTGACAAATATAAGGATGATAGAGCCTTAGCTACAACATATTTGAACCAGCTTCTTTCCTTTAAAACCGTAAACGGCCCATCGGCAAGCAAGTTAGAAACGCTTATCGATAATTATGGCGCTACAATTGCTGCGTTGAAACAACTGAAGATCGAAGATTTAAGCGACTTCATTTTCGTGCACATGGGGTTAAAATTGGTGGATTCAGACACGGCTAAGAGCTTTGAAGAACACATCCGAAGTGTCGAAGATATGCCGAAATACAATGACTTTCTGAAATTTGTGCGCCAGCAAGTCAAAATCCTTGAGCGCACGTCCAAAAATGAAAGGCCGGCCTTTATCAAGTGTGAGTATCCCACACCCGCTGCGGGCAGACGCAATGCACGACTAAAGATGCCGCGTGCCTTTGTTGCCACACAGCCTAGTCAACCGCGAAGAAACTCACAATTACAAAAAACTCAAGTGCGAGATCGCAAAAAATGCAAGTTGTGTAATGAAAGTACGCACACTCACTTGTTCTCATGTAAACAATTTAAACCTTTATCACCGTTAGACAAATTCAAGTTTGTAAAGGACAGTCGTTGTTGCATCAATTGCTTAAGTAGCCAGCACACAGCCTTCTACTGCAAATCTACGACGACTTGTCGCAAGTGCAATACTCGACACCACACTCTACTACACTTCAGCAAGGAAGTTGTTCAAGCATCCCATCGTATGACAAATGCTCTGCTATCTCTTGCTAGCTCTGCATCTCACACAAAATTAAAGAGAAGTCTACCAAAGATTTCAGTCCTCCTGAGGACTCATACTGTACGATGTCTTCTACACAAGGTGGGGCAGGCAAAACTAAAGTTCTGGCAACGGCAAAGGTATATGCAACCAATCGAAATGGCCGAGACGTCACTACTAGATGTCTGCTAGATCCTGGCTCGCAGAGACATTACGTTACAACCAACTGCTGCGCTAAATTAGGATTACCGATTCAATATGACTCCCCTGTTATTGTGAAGGGTATATGTAGTTCATCACAAGTTATCAAGTAGGTAAATTACGGGTAATTTACCTACTTGTCCAGTTAAGACAGAACTTTGTGATAATATAAGGACGGTACCGTTAGTAGACGATTCGTGGTACTCCTGGAGAAATAGACTTACTAATTGGAGTCAATTTATTTACGGAAATGCTATTATCCGGTAAGATTATTGGTCAACCCGGCTTCCCGGATGCACTGGAAACTGCATTAGGCTACGTGATTATGGGCGACGCCCCTACAATATCGTCTCCACCACCGATATCCGTCGCATTTCATGCGACTACTACGGCAGAGACTTCTCTGAATTCCCAATATAGAAAATGCTGGAAACCTGATGAAGTTGAAGTCGAACTGAACTTGAGGAGTAAGGAGAAGCAATGTCAGGATTTCTACATAGACACTATATATGGTTATGGAAGGCTCCAGGCGTTATAAAATCGTTTTACAATAAATTCAAAGACAACACTTAATTTTTCGTTAACTTCCTCCAAACCACTCTAATCAGTTATTCTTACTTGGAACACCACTCTGTGGTAATACTAGACATCAAATAGTCAGTACACTAATTTTCACCGGCAGAGGTTTCGGAAGTACTAGAAGCTGTTGTACTGTAAGAGCCGGCTTCTAGATCAATCGTAAATGTTGGAATTAGGAAGTTTTTAAATTGTGACTTACAAGAAGCCAGAGGTCACTGTATCCATCAACATTGCAGTGACATGATTTATTTAGTTGCCTTTTTCTTGTTTATTAATTTTGAATATTTATTTAGTTCGAGTGGGACTTATGGACATTTTGTTGTTTTATCAACTTAACTTGTAAACTTTTGTGGTCATTAGTGCAATTAGTTATAGCCGGTAGTGACCATTCGTTGTTTTTTTTTTTCATCATAGTGCTCATTCACAGCATTTCCCTCATCATTTTGAAAGAGGTCCTTTCAAGGCCGGGGGCATGGTTACGCCTGATTGGCAATTGGCACAGGCTGTTGGTTGCGATCACATGGTAAACATTGAGAAGGGCTCGTGGAGGCTTAGGAGTGGATGCAAACTTTGGTTTCTCCCTTCGTGGATTCCGCGGGTCTATCCAGCCAGCACTTGCGCTGGACTCCTGGCCGAAAATTTGAAGTGACAGTGACAATAGTGACATATTTATAAAATTAAAGACAGACGTTTTTTGGGAATTGAACACGAAAGTCACATTCAGTTTTTCCGCCGCATTTATCCAAGATATTCTACGCTGTGCACTACCCTTTTGGACTACCAGAGGCCAGGACCATCCGGCGCCCACCTACGCTGCCACGATCGTCCTTCGTCGTCCGCGGGGCGTTAAACCAAGGTCCCTCCCGGTTTTCCAACGAGCACCTTCCTGGTGTTGCCAATTTGGTCGCAAATACAGTCCACCCAATTGCCGCTCTCGCCACACCATGTATGTACGTAGCCATTATCTCTGAGAGAAGGCTTGTGCCCTAAAGTGGGACATATTAGGTTGCATCATTCAATATTTTAGTACTTTCGGGGCAAAAGCTGTGTCTAACGTTTCAAGTATCCTAAACAAGTAATTGTGTAAATGTACTCGTAATTCAGGAATGTGTTCGTATATCTGTGTGTTAAGCTCCATCCCAATCCGTTTAAGTGTAATTGCGTGGGGCATTAGTTGGGTTTATACAGGTATTCCAGGCCTGATTTGGTTACAGCGTTCGAATATTTTCCGCTCCCTCCCCAGCGCTTGGCCTGGTAATGACCCCCAGGTGAGCAGTAAAGGAAAATTGTACTGCCCTCTACACTCGATGCCCCATTGTGTTCAATTTGGGTCACAACTAAATGCAAACTTTTTTCTTACATTATCCTTTTTGCATTAAATTAATTGAGACTTCAGAGTGCAAAGAAAACTGAAAGCATATTTTGACTTGGAGAAATTTTTTGTTGGTGTTCATGGAGTCCTCAGGAAGTGGTCATTTCAAATTCTTTCATGTATCTCTTCTAAAGGATGCAAACGAAAATTGACTTTTGAAATAAGCCGCCAAAACGCTATCTTGGGCAATATGGTGATGCACAGGAATTAAGACGTCACGTAAACCAACCAATGAACGTAAGAAAAATGAATTCATGACGTCACCGTCATCATATAATCGGCCAATCCAGGCCGTTTACATATAAAAACGTTTAGATACAGTGGCTGCAGATACGTAATTATCAAATTTTATCTTGTGTTTTTTTACAAATAATAGTTGTTTTTAAGTTAAAGCCGTAAAGCAGTTATAAGACTTATAATTCATACGAATAGGTACGTATAAATAATACTGTTTTTTTTTTCATACTGTCAAATAATCTAAGACGTCAAGAGTAGAGGGGATTGGATTATCAGTGTTTCGCAAAGTGTATGCCACCTTTTGCGTGCCTTGGAAAAGAATCTGAGAAAAATGACTGTTCTTAGAGGATTTGCAATTTTGTATAAGGCCCTAGGTATCAAGACCTAAAACTCCCAGTCCAAGAATCAAGCTATCAATATTAATGCGATTTCAGGGTGACACTCCTGCGATATGATAGTACTACAACTGAAGCTACGATTAAATGCCTTTTGAAATTTTTACCTCGTACAATAATTCAAAGCTTGACTTTTAGTTTTTAGGGTTGTGTACATCAAAAGGAAAAACGGAACCGTTATAGGGTCACTTTGTTGTCCGTCCGTCTGCCCATCTGCTTAAAGACCCTAGCTCGGGAAATCTTGGACATACCGCGTTGAAATAAAAACCAAATGCTAAAATCTTCAGTCCCTAGAAGCTGTCAAAAAAACAAACTCATAAGGTAACGTACAAATAAAATTGTCTTTGAAGTTTATAAAAAACTGCGAGACTGCTAATATTGAACTGTTCATAATTTGTGCTTACAAATTTGTACCCTCCGTGGGTATCCGTCAGTTATCCGGTTTTTATTTTATTACCTATATTAAGCGGTGTACCTCCGAAACTTCTCAAGTTTTTACGTATACCTCGAATATATGGGAGTGGTTGACAAAAACGGACCTCGAGGGAAAATAATTGATTTCGAGAAAATCGCGTTTGAAGTTTCGTGTACAAATAGGTTTTGACTCGTGCTCGGCTCACAAAAAAAAATCATAAAAAAATAACTATGGCACCTAAAAATATTCTGGTTAGACACAAACCAAAACTAAAAAACCACTGATTAAAAATTTTAAATAAAAAATATAAGGGTTTTTAATCCCTCCAGGTCCCTTTTTGGTCAACCACTCACATAATATAAACTTTGCGGAGCACTGGTCTAGGTCACGGCGCGCGGCGCGGCGAAGGACAGCCCGCCGTTCGATACTGCCCGAATACATTCCCGAGCTTATTTTTGTTCTTTGAATAAAGTTGTTTACCCCCCCGTTATTGGCGCAAAGCAATTACGTCTTATTTCCTGTCGGTTTTATATTGATTTTACGCCATCTCATAATTTGATCGACAACTAAATAATTCATTCATTGTAAGGGCGTCCCAGGCGTACGTAATTCGACGAAATAGGCGATTTATTCGCACAAGGAAATATAAAAAGTGCCCATAACCTGTGTGAGTATATGTTATGATTAATAAATGTTCATGTAGCGGAAGTAATCTGTCAGGATCTGCAAATGGCAGACTGAGAAGTGAGAGTTATGCAAGATTTGTTTGTTTCTTATTGTCTAACGTAGTAGATCACATTTATGTAGATACAGAATTCTGAGTCAAAGGTTTCCTTTTTATGTGTTTTACGATAAAGAATCTGTCCTAAAGTGTTCCAAAAATTATTGAGATAGCTAATTGGCATCTCAATAACTTACTCTGTAAGAAGCTACTATTTCAGAATTTCACTGAACCTAATTTAGTCACGGCTTCCAAATATTTTCTACTCCTTCCCTATTGCTTGGGGTCTGTAAATAGCCCACAGATGAGCAGTAAAAGGAAATTGTACTGCATAGGTCACGGCTCGTCAAGGACAGCCCACCGTTCGATACGGCTTGAATAAATAATTCAGAGGTGACTTTTGTTCATTGAATAACGTTGTTACGTTCCGATGGGGCATTGTGATTGTGACGTATTTTCTATTGGTTTTCATGTGGTTTCTACGTCATCTTAAATAATTTGATCGACGACAAAAATAATTCAGCGTATTTGTACTTAATGTCTGACTTAGTCGATGACATTTCTGATCGGAATGTTTACACAATGCGAAAGATTTATGTTCCTGGGGTGCGATTACGTAAGATTCCATTGTATGGAGTTGTCTGATTTAGCCCTTTTGTTAAGGTGGTGTGTCGTACCACCTTGTGTCACACTGTTACATTCTGTGACTGTTTTTCCCGGTAGGTATCTCATACTCCTATTCCGAACTACACATTCTTATTTTGACTCTTTCATGTTGTCTAAATGCTTAACCCGATAGAGTGGATACATAATATAAGGGCAGGTGTTTTATCAGATATTCTGAAGTGTTTCAACAGCGAGAGTTCAATTCAACTATCTACGATTTATGAACCGTAAAATTGTAACTTGAACTTTATTCCAATATTTTTGTTAGCATGATCGAGAGTTTGTGTTGACATTTTTTTTCAAATTCAATCTGTAAAGGTATAATTTGCAATCTGTAAGATATGATTTGCCTAAATTGGAGGCCTGTATACTTTAAAGTTAAAGGGGCCAGGTGGACAAAGTAAAATATAATATAAATTATTCAACCGCTCCCGTCAGTTTTACTGCTAATTTTTTTAGATAGGTACGTACACGTTGAGATCGTCTCTCCTTTCTGGCGATAATTCACCCGACCTCAGCGATAAATCTCCCGGTTTTAGATGTTACAAAGCTTTTGGTATAACCACATGCAAAGCGGTTTGCTGAAAATTTGTGCTGTTGTCTTGACCTAAGTAGTTACATATCTTGAAGTTTCTCAATTTATTCACCGGGTGTAATAGTAGTTCAGGTACATAAAAAATTGTATGCCCACTAGCGGGCGCTATTTCTAAGAGAGATAGATGCATAGGTACAAGGTCGACATCTGTGGCGCAGTTGTTAGAGCATCTGCCTACCATGCGAGAGGTCCCGGATTCGAATCCCGGATGGGGACAAATAAAGAAATCCAGGTCTTGGATGTTTACATGTTTGTGACGTCGCTGTTTCTGGGTCCCACAACACAGGGTATCCTAGTGTGGGCCAGAAGCAATGCATGTGCCTGTATGTAAAAAAAATCCTCCAATTAAATGAATAGGATTGTGCCAAGAAAAATAAATGGATTTTAACTCTCTTACGATTATCACCTAAGCCAACATCAGCAAACTTACCCTATATTTATAGGGGTATCCATTGTCACAATGAAATCCGCCTCTATCTGTTTCCCAGAAATTCTACAAGTCCGTGACCGCGTATACCACAATACAACGAGCGCGGCCTGGCCTCGGAATGGACTTATTACGGAAGCAAGCAATCCCACCTATACAGTATTCCTACAGCGTACTTTCTGTATTGTACATCATTTGTAGTACAGAAGGATGAACTATGATTGGAAAACGCAGTCCAAAATTTTACTCATGATCGTGTTTAGACTGATTTTGGTAATCACTTCGATGAAAGAGATCCAGTTGTTAGCTTGGTTACTTTTCCTTTGAATATATTCAGACCTTTAGGTACCTAACTTTCAAAATCTCTATATTTTGAAATTTCATTTACTTCAGTTTTAGTTTTCAAATAGACAAAATTTGGTGACGAGTGTGTTATATCACGAGACTAACAAGCATAATTAATCTTTAGACTGGGTTATATAGAAAAGTTACTCTACCCCCGAAGGCAGTTAGACCGTATGATGCTAGTTAATATGAAAAATTACGACATTCATCGATTTTAAGACTACTTTATTTTATATGGACTATATAAAAGCCAAGACTATATGCCAAGTCAGAGGCCTTTAGGGGCGGCTTGAAAACTTCTGACAGTAAGACCAGCCACTAGTCTTACAAGCCTCCACCAATCCGGACTTGGCCCCCGTGGTGGAGTATGGCCTATACCTTCCTCAGGGAAGAGACCCGTGCCCCTCGGTGTCCCGACATAATGGGTTGATGACGATATAAATAAAATAAAATTTTGCTACTAACCATTTATTTAACCATAGCAACATGTATTTTGATTTGCACTAATATGCCCCAGAAATTGTGATTAAACTTAAGCTACTACAAAATAGTGTCAGTGTCAAATAAAAGCCATGACTATATCGATATTACTCTATTGAAGGATTAAACTAAGAACTACCACAGAGGAAAAAAGGGTACCTACTACTAGAAGAAAGAAAAATTAAAATATTTTTATTCACAGCAAAAACAAATTCACAATTCACAATTAATGGATTATGTGTATGGAGAAGAAGCTAACAAAGAAAGTCCACGTTTATTCTAATATATAGATACACATTTATTCTAATTTATAGATAGATAGACAGAATATTCTTCATTGTGTGTACCTACACCAGGAAAGCCCGGCTGAAAATTAATATTGTTTCAGTCAAAAACTTATAATAAGCGCTAATAGTGAGTAAGCATAAAATTGCTGCAACTTTTAAATAATTGCCTTCTGTAACCTTCTAGTCAGATCGATAACTGACTTTATGACTCTGGTACCGAGAAACTTAATGTGATATTTAAGGAGAACGTAACACATACTGACAGGGCAGCCTTTCTATGCCACGATGAAACAGTGATGAAAATTTATATTTCCATCATTCTTGGTTACAAAATAACATGGGTTGTTTAAAGAAAAACATAATAGGGTAGTTTCCAGAGTCAAAATAATTAAATTCTATTTAGTCCGTATTTTAGATTATAAAAAAATATTGGACACGTATTTTTTCTTTTTTCGATTAAACAAAAAATACCAAAGATATTAGCCCATTAAAGCTACGTGTGACGTCACTCCGTGCTAAAAAATGCAGCACGGCGTGACGTCACACGTAACTTTAATGGGCATCTTTGTCATTTTCGGTCTAATTTACAAATAAAAAAATACGTGTCCCTTATTTTTGAATAATCTAAAAGACGGACTGATTACATTTTTTAGGGCAACTAGCCTATTACGTACTATAAAATGCAGTTAAAAAGTCTTATTTATTTGTTCAATTTCGATCCCACAAAAACGCTCTTAACCTCCTCATTAGGGAATTCAAGAGTGAGGAGGTTATGAGGGAGTTAAAGCCAGTTTATCAGAGGAATCCTTGCTATAAACCGATTTTTCATCCGTGTCTTAGTGGTATAGACTTATATATGTAAATGAGACTGTTAGAATTTAGCAAGAACATTCTTACTCATATCTAAGACAATTTTGACTGAATTAAAAATTCAGGAGTTATTTTGAAACGCGTTCGTGACAGGTATGCATTGTATTTTTATGTTAATGTTTAAATTCTCAATTAAAAAACCGGCCTGTTTTTGAATTGAGAATTTCACTAATGCAACGTTCTGTTACGCTCTTTTCTAAGCAATTTGACGAGACAGCACTATTACGTAGTTACTTAGCGAAACTGGCCTTTAGCATTCAAATATTTAGAAATTGTGATGAGCAAGTTGTCATATTATTATCAATTCTGCGCGTATACCTGCTACCCACACTATTACGTATGCTCCTACGCAAAAAGGGCGTCCGACAAACAACAGTTTTATCTGTGGTTCCCAGGGGCCTGTTTCATATAACTACTTATAATCCATGGTTTAATATGACAATTCGATGTACACTGCAAAGTCAGCTACGCAATGTACATAATATTAATGTCGAAATGTAATAAACTAAGATTGTAATTCTATAAAACGCGGCCACCACATACCATCTGCTTGGTGGGAAATTCCCCTTCCGATAGCGCGGTAAAACGTCGGAATCACATTCGGTAGGTTGTTTGTTCGAGTGCCACCATAGCAAGTAGCAAACCCTCGTCTCTTTCTGCCTACCCCTGTGCAATGCAGACGTGAGGTTATGTAATGTAATGTCACACACACACCATACACTAAAGAATACAAAACATAAGTGGGGAGAGGGGGGCTAGATTTAACAGGGGTAAGTATTAACAAGTCCATAACTACTAAATTAAACGACGATGCTGTCAGAAGTTCAAGGTTATAAGTTCGGGTTACTTCGGCGAACAAGTCGCGACAAGTCAGTTGACCGCCGGCCGCCGCGTTATGAAGTTATCAAATGTCGGTGCAAATATACAGGTAAGCGAACATTTTTAAGTCTCGAATTTTTTGATTCGTGCTTTAATTATTTAGTTTTTTGATTGCAGATTTTTATATAATGAATGGTTATTTAGTTGTTTATTAAATTTACATGTTATTCAATGAAATATACTTGTAGTTATTTTTTTAATATTACTTATATTTGAAAAGTTCCTCGGGGGCTAGTTTTAACAAAATGAACGGGGTAAGTATTAACCCGTTAATATTTGCTCCCGCGGAAGGTGTGTCGGTACAAGAGTAAAATTGATAATTGTTCTTGCAGAATGCGGACGTATAAAAGAAAAACCACACGGGGAACTACTTCAAAAGATGTGGAAGAAAAGAAGAAAAAATCCTATACAAAGGACAATTCTGGTACTGATTGGATTCAATGCATGTCTTGTCAGGAATAGGCTCATTCTACATGCATTAGGGGAGACACTACATTTCTTATGTATAAATTGTGATTCTGTTGATGACGATTAATATTTTTTTTATGTACGAGTACGTTCAGTAAAGAAATATAAAAAAATGTTGTTAACTAAGTGATATATTTTAATAATAACGAGTCATTTGTTATTTTATCAATTATAACTGATTTTTTTTAATGTATGAAAATTTAAGCTGTGAGCAGAGATCTCAATTTATGTTTTGTTGATTTTTATAACATAAGTTTGTTTAGAAGTTTACCCCGCCACTGTTAATATTTGCCCCCGAAACGGGGTAAGTTTTAACCGCTGACTTTTAAAAAAAAAATGCGTATCCCTTTGAATCCAAGTAATTTAGATAAACTTTTAGCTTAGTATATGCAAGTCATATAAATTTCCGTTACTCGGGTACAAAAATAATAATATAAAATTTTCAAATTAAGAAGAAATACAACAATATTTAAAATCTGTTAAAACTAGCCCCCCTCTCCCCACCTTTTAGAATATAGGTACTTTTTTTTTGTTAACGGGGTGAAATGCTTTACGCACCATAACCGCCACCCTTGGGGGAGGGCGACGGCCGTGTGTCGGGCTCTCCTCTCCTAATAATAGGAGAGGCATACCTCCTAAAACACCCCGGGGGCCGTCCTGTCGCTCGTGCAATGGGGCGCCACCGGATCTCGCAAGTGAAACCACAACGCGAATGCGACATCGGCGCCCCGGCGACGTCGACCTGACTCGCAAGGAGTCGGGCCCACCCTCACTGGAGAAGGGTCATGGGCCCCCCACCTCCTTCTCCCGTCACGATGTCGGACTGCAGGTCCCCCAACCTGCCGACTGTGACTGTGACCCTCCCTCAACCTCCTCTATGCCCTCTGCTGAACAGAGGGACGTAGAGGAGGGCCCCCACCGTGTGTTTTTTATAGAGGTTGTCATCCGATGGAAGACCAGAAACTCCACACGGAGAGAATATAGGTACCTCGGCTAAGCAATCAAAAACAGATTATATTGCAATAAGGTAAGGTTTATTAGTATTGTTATTTATAACTTTACATAACATTTCAAAATAGCGAAGAAAAGTTTTATGAGCAGGAAGTAGTATTACAGACGTGTGCTTTCGCCGAAAACCGAAACCTACTCTAGAGCCCGAGGTATATTCTAAAAGCTAACAGACTGTAACGGCTTTACATGGCCAAACCAACGTAATCAATTATTCGATATTGATACATACAATCTATAGAACACCAAACTTAACTATACGGGTAAAGTGTAATAAAGTTTGTTGCACTATCGATTACAACGTCGATAGTTCATCCACTACAACTCAGTTATATTACGGATGACATTGCAACAAAAATGTAAAAGTTAATTAGCTGTCGACTGTCCTTTTTATGTGTTTAAAAGTGCCAACTTTTTCAAGATCATGTCAAACCGAATACCGTATCAATTCGTGTGAAGTTCCAGTAACAAGTTCGACTTTCAAAGCCACGTCGCAAGTTTGGAAGAGTGGCTATCTATTTATACAGGGAGTTGCGAGATTTTCCACCAATTTAGCTCAGATGTGGATTCAATTTCGTTGCAAAAAACATTCTTTTCTGTGAACATCCAAAATTCTTCATAAAACTGATCGAACTCGCTTTCTGTCACAAAATTAATATTGGCACAAAATGATCAAACCGGAATAATATGACTAAAAAAAATGTATTCTCTAAACATAGTATCATCTTCTCAGTATCTGGCCGTTATAATGACGACTGACGACCTCTGTGGTGCAGTGGTTAGCGCATCTGCCTAACATACCAGAGGTCCCGGGTTCGAGTCCCGGCTGGAGATGTGAAGGATGTATGGTAATAAACCTCCTTTCGGGGCACTTTTTGGTCGGTGAAAAGCGAATGAAATAAAAAAAATACTTTGAGGCCAAAGTCATGATCATCGACTCCTTCGACTTTACTATACTCTGATTTTTAATTAGGTGGACTAAACTGACAGTTCAAAAAGCTCTTATTTTTTTAAAATGTTGCCAGAGCAAGATCGTAGTGATGTGACTTGATGTGTTCATTGAATATTCGATTTCATTCAATCATTCACTCTTCAATTTTATTTCCTTTATTTGGGGAAAATAATTTAACTTAATCCTAATCATTAAATACCTACCAATTAAACAAACATACCTACATCTGAAAAACCCACAAACTTTAGGAAATATTTCGTTTAAGTAACGAGATGACAACCCGACTAGACATATAATATCCACTTTTTTTTCATAAGGTTTAGATGATAACTCTGTAGTTAACCGTTTTCAACAAATAATATTTTGTCTAGTGATAGATTCGTATACCATATTGTGTCGTGTCTACTATGTACAGTATCCTCTTTATACAGTAGGTATTTATTGGTCACATTGTAACACATCAGCCTTTGACGCTTGAATAATAAAGTTTTGTCTTCAAAACGTACTTTATTTTTCATTATATCTTGAAGGATCAATACAATGGTATCATGGCTGGGTTCCTCAACACAAATAAAAAAAAAATTATAAACCTAATAGCCAGTGAATCTAACGACATAATATGCGACTTAGACAATAATCCACATGTGCCATCTAGGAAAAAGGAGAAAGCTATTTTAATGTAGAATTACAGCTTTCATTATTGTATCGACCACATGTTTTTGTTTAGTATTTAATTTTTTGCTTTTTTTTTTCATTTTATCTATTTGATTTTCCATTTCAATAAATTTATTAGCTAAGCAAAACGACGCTTGCACCAAAGTCTTTAAACGTGTTTAGTTGCTAATTTTATTGTAATGTGATGTCTTTGTATAGTTTGACAATACAAAGCGCTAACGCATTTTAAAATCGAGGTGCAATTCGTCTTAAGACTTAAAGTGATTAAAATTTTAAATCTAGTTTTTATTTTATTTTTTCCTATTCCAAAACAGAAAGGAATAAATATGGTATGTCTGTCATGTTGTTAAGTTATAAATGTTTAATTTTATCACGAAATCCTCTCACTTAAGTATCATTTAATTTTACAGTTTATTCTATCTAATCAGCCCGTAAATAGAGATCACTGTTGGGCATAGGACTCTTCTCTTTCACGCCAACCCATCTGGTCCAGTATCTCCCAGCCGCTTTCACAATTTTGTCGGCCCATCGGGCTGGTGGTCTGCCCACCGACCGTCGACCCGTTCTTGGCCACCACTCAGTGGCTTCCTTATTCCACCGGCCGTCTTCCCGCCTAAGTGAGTACGTAGAGTTTATAATGTAATTTAATTTGTTTATTGGAGTGTAAAACAGGTAACAATCAATAAGACAAACAGAAAGAGAAAAGATAAGATATAAGAATATTAAGAGAGCTTAATAGAGTAGATCTAGAATGTCACCCAAAGCATGACACACGTGAGATCAGGAAAATGTAAACAGGCTTACATAACCAAACGACGTTTTAAACTTATCTATTCTCAGATTTAACAAAATTTTTTAAACATTTTTAACAAATTTGAACAAATTTAAAGGTTTAGGAATATGGTTAAAGAATTACCAAAACTAAATCTTACATCACTCAGGGCCGGGCGAGCGAGTTACATTACATAGACCAGTCTGCAATTGAATGAACGAATGATTGAATGAAAATATTTATTATTCGATCACTCTGAGCACAACACTATTTTTTATTTTCCCTTACATGGCAACCCACCAACTGTCAGTTTAGTCCACCTAATTAAAAATCAGAGTATAGGCAAAGTGCAGGCTAGAAAAAAGTAAAGTAATGGTGTGACAGGGCTATGAAACATATTTTTGATTGAAAGTCGATCTTTTCGTCAAAGTAAAGTCAAAGTGCAGTTTAAGAATCTCAGCCTTAGTGTTTTCAATTTATCGGACATTGGCGCCAGCGGTCTTATTTGTCGTACCGGGAGTTGGAACTAAACTAATCTGATGAATCACTAGGCTAGGCCGCTAAGCCTAAGCTGGGCCATAGAGTTTTCCACTATTTGGGTAGTTAATATACTCGCTTTTAATGTAATTGTTCAGACGCGACCGAGGGTTCCCGGAATACTATAGAACACGATTGATCAATTACAAAGTTGGTTTTCGCTTTGAATGACTTGGGAGAGTTTAAAAAAAAAAGTTATATAGATACCTACGGCTGACCTCCAGCCTGGATTTCCGAAGGGAGCGTGAAAGTTGGTCATCAATTCAAAATATTATGTCTGAATCTCAGCAACTTCTAGATTTTCCTTGTAAAATTGTCTGTATGGTAACGTTAACTTTTGAAAAAAAAAGCCCAATTGGGCCCAGATTTTTTCCCAATGTTGCATTAAATTAGCCCCCTATAAAAATATCAGGAACATGTTGTACGTAGAATCGCTCGTAGCCCCGGTGACCTGAGTGATCTTAAACTATCACGAAGGCTAGGCAACATAGGGCGCGTTCAGTGCACGGATGGGTGACCGTCTATGAGTAACGCTAGTGGCATTTTTCCGAGCGGTTGCGTGCTTCGCAAGGCACGTTAAGTAGTTGGTGCCGGCTGCCGTCGATAGATGGCAGTCGTTAAGCCAAGTCAGAGGCCTTAGGGCGGCTTGAAAACTTCTGACAGTAAGACCAGCCACTAGTCTTACAAGCCTCCATCAATCCGGACTTGGCCCCTGTGGGGATGTATGGCCTATACCTTCCTCAGAGAAGAGACCCGTGCCCCTCGGTAGGGACATAATGGTTTGATGATGATATTGTACGTACGTTTGATTTTCACCAAAATAATTTATAATGTGTTGGATAACATAAATATACTTAAAAAAAAAAATAGTTTTTAATTTAAAATTATTTTAATGGACCTAATTATATTAGAAAGAGTCTTATTAGTATCAGCGTTAGGAAACACAATTTGCAAATAAAAGGAGTTTGAAAGAAAATATGTTTTTTTTTAACAGCAACATCGTTCGAGAAATAAATCTCACTTATAAAGAAAAGTCTAAAACGAGAAATAGGTTTGTGTATTTTGTTATTTACGATGGAGAACTTGCCCTAAGCATGTCTTAATATAATCAGAGAAACAAGACTATTTTAAAACAAATAAACGTGGTCATTTATTATCTCTAGATTAATACTTTTTATACTATTTGTAACATGTCGAAAATTCATCACGGATCTTGAGTACGCTGGTATTCGTAAGGAGTCGACTAGAACCAGAATGTATAAACATTAAAATAATATTGTGGTGCAATAAACTATTATGTACTCTACTTTAACCGGCTCGGTGCGACACTTCAGTAAACATTTGTGAGTGGTTGACCAAAAAGGGAAAATTATTGATTTGGAGAAAATCGCAATGAATTTTCGTGTATTCGGCTCACAAAAAAATCATAAAAAAATAACTACGGCGCCTAAAAATATTCTAGTTGGACCAAAATAAATAGTTGGCTAAAATACCACAGATTAAAAAAAAATAACGGTTTCCAATCCCTCTAGGTCCCTTTTTGGTCAAACACTCACATTTGTATTTAAGCTTGCATAGATGTAGGGACGTATATTTTTGAATAAACTCTTATTATTGTTTCTTATCAATGGTGTTCTTTTCCGAGCCTTTTTTATATCACGAAAACAATATGAAATACAAATATCTTTTTCAAATGAATTCTCAGAAATTTGGTAAAAACTGAACAGCAATCCCCTTTTGCTTGGGAGCTTTTTTCTGAGAAATCCAGTTTTTCAATCAATCTTGCGATTCTCCAAGAAGGATACAAATAGTTATCCCATGTCAAAGATAAAAAACGTCCTGCAGTGTGAAGGATGCAGTCAGGCCGCTTAACACCGTTGCTATGCAGCTGTTTTTCAGAGGAGATAACTTTGGACCGCGCGTAGAGGGAATTAAAACTAACAATGTTACAAGTTGCCATTTACACAAGCGACTAAAGACGTTATAATATTATATATGATGGGAAAGTTGGCATCACATCAAAATATGTCAAAATCGTCTCAGCAACTTCTAGATTTTCCTGATAAAGTTGTCAGTAATAAGCTAGGGCTGCCATTAAAAAAAGCTTAATTGGGCCTGGATTTTTTCGAAAAGTCGTGTTATAGGTATTATACCCCCTATAAAATATCAGCAAAGTTTTGTACGTATCCTTTATTTTCATCAATATGTGTTGAATAACATGATGTTTAATAAAAAAAAAAAAATTGAAAAAAAAAAATAGTTTTTTGTTACTGCTGCTGTTTTTAAGAGGAGATAAGTTTGAACCGCACATAGAAGGAATTCAAACAAAACGTTTCAAGTAGCCGTTTACACAAGTGACTAAAGACGTCATACACGCCGCCTGAGAACAAACCTCACCTCGCCGGAAAAGACAAGACGGAGCACTCTTTCTAACTTCTCACGCAAAACCTTACCTTTCCCTCAAACTTGCTTCGGCGAGGTTTGTTTGAAAACTTTGTCGGAAAGACTCTTGATAGAAGTTGCTTTATCAAAGAGCGGAGAAGTTAGTAAGCTTGATTATTGTGTTAAAACTTTGCGCTTGTGTTTATTTTAGAAAATTGTACTGTGAACGAAAGCAAGTATAATGTCCCGGCACATGATTTGACCAATAGACTTTTTCTGACGTAATGGACGTAACGTATTACGGCATCTTATTTATATCAGGTCTTGGGGGGCCATCATATCATCGTATCGGTTTTTAATAGTTTTTTTTTTATGATTTTTAGGCT
Organism: Yponomeuta plumbellus; assembly: GCA_947310845.1. Taxonomy (NCBI): domain Eukaryota; kingdom Metazoa; phylum Arthropoda; class Insecta; order Lepidoptera; family Yponomeutidae; genus Yponomeuta; species Yponomeuta plumbellus. The sequence continues at coordinate 15,007,083 of OX371207.1, read as the reverse complement.
CTTTCAAAGATTGCAACTTTTTTGTAAACGTTATTGCAAAGCCGCGAGCACCAAAACTGAAAAGGTGGAGTAAAGATCAAAGGTTCAACGTGCTTCCGATTTAAGGTGAACGCGCACCTAAGCGTTTCGTCTTTTCGTGCAGTCATACGATTTATTTAATTAAAATTTAAAAGTACGAATTTTTGAATTTTATTTAAGTAAATGAATCCTATGGCTGAACGAAAAGACGAAACGCTTAGGTTCACCTTAAAAATTAGAAAGGCCCCCAATGACTTAGTATGGTGTTTGATCCATATAAGCTATTGATTTTTAATGATGAGCATTTTTACAACCCTGTAATGTTGGTACCCACCTGAGACCCAAGCTTTCACCTCCAACAGAACGTCGAGCATTCGCTGTTTCTAAATTGGTTGAACCGAACAACGAACCGAACAAAGCATAGAGCTGAATATTGCCACCAATATTCTCACAATAATTCTAGCGAACGCTCGTAAATGCTCGTCATACTCATGAGATGTATAAACATCAAATGGCGGAACCAAAGTCGCTCATCTTAGCCAAGAACTTGAAGCATATTTAACATTTAACATTTACATACAGGTACATATATTGCTTCTGGCTCCACACTAGGATACCCTGTGTCGTGGGAACCAGAAACAGCGACGTCACAAACATGTAAACATCCAAGACCTGGGTTTCTTTTATTTTGTCCCCACCCGGGATTCGAACCCGGAAACTTCTCGCATGGTAGGCAGATGCGTTAACCACTGCGACACAGAGGTCATCGATTACTCACGTATTATATTATTGATATTTACTGTCGTTTCTCTAGAATGCTCGCTTTTGTGAGCTTACACCTTTAATGAATATTCGCTAGAATGCTCATTAAACTTTAATGCTCAAGTCTATCAGTAGCTTTAAAGGTCTTTCGCTGTAGGAATACTTAAGTGGCCGAAATAAGAAATTTAGGACAGGTTGTTGAAGTGCTTCACTTCTTGACGGTTTATTTTAGTTATTTCATACTATGTTAACAATAAGTAAGACTAAACTTTTGATTCTCAAACTCTCTCCATGGAACACAAAGTAAATTCAACTACAATAATTAACACTAGCAGTTGCCCGCGACTTTGTCCGCGTGGGCTCTAGTTCAAAAAAGTGTTTTCAAATAAGTCACGGATACTTTTAGCGCATGTGAAATAATTAAAACAAAAAATTTGTGTGCTCATTAACATTCATATCTATTACATAATTTACATTTTATTTCTTTTAATTTCATTCTTTTGACGAAGCTTTATGTGAATTTTGATTATGTTTCTAATGAATCTTTTTATTGAAATAATTTTGAAAATCAGAGAACTATCATACTAACGTTGCACCCCCTTGTACCCCCTTAAGAAATGATTATCAAAAAATATTTTATTCGAGTTTCATGACTTTCAATGAAGAACCTTCATACTGGATTTCATTCGAATAACTTCAATAACGGCAAACGTTCTTACTAACTTTGCACCCCCGTTCTAGCCCCGTAGGGGGTGAATTTGCAAAAATCCTTTCTTAGTGCCCCCCTACCTTAAAAAAGGAACCCCTGTGCAAAATTTCAAGTTTCTTACCCTTATAGTTCAGACCATGCACTGATATGTCAGTAAATAAGTTAGTCTACTTCTCCCTTCTAAATTTGTACCCCTTTTTCACCTTCCACCCCCTTAGGGATTGAATTAAAAAGGTGGGAATAATTATTATTAGGAATTTATAAACCAAATACCACTTTTTATCGAGATAACTTTGAAAATCAGAGAACTTTCAGAATTTTTAAGGGGTTAAGGAATGATTTTCAGAAAAATATTTGACTTTAAATGAAGAACCTTCATACTGAGTTTCATTCAAATAACTTCAAGTTTCATACTTGAAGTTATTTGAATACTAACTTTGCAACCCTTTTTTACCCCCTTAGTGGGCGAATTCACAAAAAGGGATATCGGATATAATCATCATTAAAAACTTATAACCCACATACCACTTTTTATTGAGATAACTTTGAAAATCAGAGAACTTTCATACTAACTTTGCACCCCCCTTTTACCCCCTTAAGGGGTGATTTACAGCAAAATATTTTACACGTGTTTCATGACTTTCAATGAAGAACCTTCATACTGAGTTTCATTCAAATAACTTCAAGTTTCATACTAACTTTGCAACCCTTTTTTACCCCCTTAGTGGGCGAATTCACAAAAAGGGATATCGGATATAATCATCATTAAAAACTTATAACCCACATACCACTTTTTATTGAGATAACTTTGAAAATCAGAGAACTTTCATACTAACTTTGCACCCCCCTTTTACCCCCTTAAGGGGTGATTAACAGAAAAATATTTTACACGTGTTTCATGACTTTCAATGAAGAACCTTCATACCGAGTTTCATTCAAATAACTTCAAGTTTCATACTAACTTTGCAACCCTTTTTTACCCCCTTAGTGGGCGAATTCACAAAAAGGGATATCGGATATAATCATCATTAAAAACTTACAACCCAAATACCACTTTTTATTGAGATAACTTTGAAAATCAGAGGACTTTCATACTAACTTTGCACCCCCCTTTTACCCCTTTAAGGGACGATTTTCGGAAATATATTTTACACGTGTTTCATGAATTTTAATGAAGATCCTTCATACTGAGTTTGATTCAAATATCTTCAAAAACTGCAAAGTTTCATACTAACTTTGCACCCCCATGTGCGCCTTGTGTGTACACACTAGTGGTGCGTTGTGTGAGTAACTCGGGCTTGCGACACCCGGTTCTCATACAAATTCGGCGATAGGTCCGGTCGCCTTTACTTCAGATGTCTGTGGTCGCGCCTGTCAAGCAAGATAATTTATCAAGCGATGCTAAAGTGACTACATTTTAGTAATAATACCGTCGACAAGATACAACCCAACAAGCACAAGACGGATAAGAGGTTGCAGAAGTGTCCCTATGCAGCTGCTGGAGTTACGTTTCACCTTCAAGGTCTATAATGCGCAGTCTTAGGTCTGAAACGGGCGTATAAAAAGTAGTATTGTGCACTATACAGCTACAAGACTACCGTATACAACTTAATGCTAGTTGAACATCACTTATTTGTCCAGTCGGATACAACACAATGTAAAACGCAGAAAATAATTGGTACAAATCAATATACAGAGTTCCATGCAGAAATCAAATCCACAATTTGCATTTGCTAAACGTTTTTCCAATGAAGATCTGACTTATTTTATTGTCCTATTGGACCAGCTTCATCGGAGGCATTGTAGAAATAAATTCGCCTCTGGTTTTGCTCAGAAACATTTCGTTGATTTATTCCTAACATTTCCTTCTATCTTCTCAAATTCCTTATCAAATTCCGGCGTAATTTGTTACACCTTTATAAGGCTTTTCAACACAAAGGATGGAACGTTTTGCCAGCCTCTCTAGACTATTCCTCCGAGTGTATACTGTACCCTAACAAAACATTAATGTTTTGCTGGCCTACTTAAAAAATTGTTTTCATTTCCAACTTTATTTACGTTTATGGCCCGTTGCGTACTGATTAAACACAATTTATGTTAAACTTAATTAGAAGTACCCTAGACTTTTGATGATCGACCAGTAATTTAGTAACTGAGTCAGTGATTGCCGAAAATATGCGTTCGGGCATATATAATTATGTACAGCGCGGACAAGTAGAGAAGTTGGCTTAGGCACTCTGTGCGCCTTGATTATGTTAGTGTTTCTCAGCCAGGTCACATACGAAATAAGAATAACTGTTATTGTCCACCAGAACCGCGTTTCATAAATTATAATTTGATGTACACTTCAAGCATAGCGGGTTAATCGATTTTGCAATGTGCAAGGAATGTGAATTGTCCTAAATTTTGAGGACCACACTTCATTTAAAAGGTAGTGGTAATGTTAGTGAATTATAAATTAATAATATTAACTAATTTGTTGTATTTTTGTGAATATTGTAAAACATTATTTAGGTACGGCTTATTTGATCTTCTGAAGTTCATTTTATACTTAGGTAAATCAAAGTACTTATAATTTTAATTTTTTATGTTTTGACGTCAGAATAATTTTGATTTTGTTTGTTTATCGAGCCATCATATCACTAGAAACTGACATTGATCACTGATCGGAATCTCAGTTGATGAAATTTTTCCGTGCATGACGTACTTCCAGTTTTGTAAACTCTGTTTCTGATTTTGCGCTTTAAAACTTAACTAAAGAAGCCTAAATATAAATATTCATCGCAGAACATTTTTTTAGAAAAACGCCAATTATTATAGTAAACCACGTTGTGTTCGTATCCAGCGCTATCGCGGACACAGTAATATAAAATCAGAAGGTCTAAACGTAATATCGTTTTGCGGAAAAGATGACCCACCTTGGGGTTTGGAAGATCGTTAATGCTCTGTCTAGTTTACTAGGCAGCTTGTGGACCGCAATAAAGATTTACGCTTCCTCCGAGATTCTATAGTAGAATCTGTGACGTGACTGTAATATTAAATGTTATTTTAAGAAGTGGGTCTAACGTAAAGTAGGTAAGTACCTATCTTCGTCGCAGAGCTTTCCAGCAAAAGGTCACAATCATTTTACAAAGGTTTATCGATATCACGTGGGTACGGAAATATCCCGCATAAATTACTTTGATAAAATACATTTCGTAGAATGTTGACATTTGATTTTTGATACATATTTATAGCTTGAGCGTAGATATGGGGAATACATTGAGCAGCAACAGTGATATATTGAATAACCTTTGAGCCTATCTATAATATCACTTTTCGCCCGAAGTGTGTTTCACACATTGAACTCCATCTCACATAAGCTCAATATATCTTCAGAGGTCTTATCGCAGGAGCGTAGATGGATGTATTAATCTTTCCCAGCCTAAATCTTGGGAGAGAAAGGCTATACACGCTGAAATCTGGGCGGTTTGAGAGCCGCGATTATGTAATTAGTAATTAAAAATGCAATACTTTGGGCTATTAATTTCAAGGACCTATAGAAGTATAAAAAAGGTTTTTATGAAATCTTAAAAAAAAACAAAAAAGAAACTATCGGATTCGACCGCTATTGCTTAAGTTTTTTTTCTATAGCTCTCAAACCACCCAACATTCATGGTGTATTTATTTCTAGTAAGTATGTAACAGTTGGTTAACAGTTGTTAGGCAGTTGGTGCCGGCTGCCGTCAATAGATGACAGTCGTTAAGCCGAGTGAGAGGCCTTAGGGCGGCTTGAAAACTTCTGACAGTAAGACCAGCCACAAGTCTTACAAGCCTCCACTAATCCAGACTTGGCCCCCGTGGTGGAGTATGGCCCATACCATACTCAGGGACGAGACCCGTGCCCCTCGGTGGGGATATAATGGGTTGATGATGATAAAGTATGTAACAGAACGACTAGAACTGGGCGACGGTCAGTGGGCAGACCTGCGGCCCTATGGCGGACGATGGCTAATAGTCGGCGGCAGGCCCGTGGATGCGAATTGTGAGAGACCGTGTGAGATGGCATTTGGGGGAAAGGCCTATACCCAGCAGTGGGCAACGGTGGGCTGGTGATGATGATGATGATGATGTTCAAGTAGGTATAAATGAATCATGTGATTTTAAAACAACACAATGTCACACTTTTGTGAAAATCAAGTTTTTGAACGAATTGTATTCCTTAGGAGTCTGGCTACCTACAAGTTCTCAAAACACCACAAACGAGAGCGTCGAAATACGGTATGGTTTTAAAATCACACATGTCCAGTCACTTTGGTTTTAAAATCACACATCTCCAGCCACTTTCAATGGAAATGGTGCTCAATATCAATGAATGGTGTTATAAAAAGAATAATATTATTAAAAATAATTCAATTTCATTAGAAACAATTGGGAAAAAAACCAAACAAGCACACAAAGTTCATTTCCAAAGTGTTGAAATATTATAACTTTGAATTTAGTGCCAACAGTCCCGGTTGTATCATCACAAGGGAATATATTAATATTATCCATGTACACATTCCGGCTAAAAATTTCAACAATTTTACTCCACCAGTATAACATTATCATCTCATAAAGCTTTCCCTGAAGAAAACCAACCAATTAATATAAAAAAATTTAAATCAAATCAAACAATTGCAAACTCAGATTCCAGAACATGAAGACATTCAAGACTTTTATCATAAGATTTTTCAGTGGCCTACCACACAAAGCGAAAATCACATTGGGGACATTTGAGGAATTTTAATTTTTGTTTAAATTTCGTTAATAATTTTGATTATATTTCTCAAAAATCTTTTAATTTTATGCATGATCATACATTTAAAACAACACAAGATATGTCCTAACTCATATAATTTTAAAACAACACATGTGTTTTTAAAATAACACTTGTCCATTTTATTGATTAGATCATTCAAACCTAGATATTGATTTACATTAGAAAATAAAATTGTAGATTGTTTAGTCATACAAAAATTTGCATATTATGCCAAAATATTGCAGTTGTAGAAATTAGTATTTGAATAAAACAGTTTTTTCTATTTCCTGACAAGTTGTAATGAAAGGACATGTGTTGTTATAAAATCACACGATTCAAATATTGTGCTGGCTGCCTAAAATGTCCGGGCTAAATTAAATATTTACGATTCGTACAAGCCAGTAATTAACAAAGCGATGGTAGCATTTATCTATCGATGGATTTATCAAGGGATACGGTCAGTTGACTGAGCAGCTGCGTTGGTTGACACGCACTTAATTGTTGCGTCAACAAAGCGTCACATGACAAGCGACTATAAATGTAACCAGTTAATATTACTACATTGACTTGGTAATAATACACGAAGGGCCAGTTTCTGAATTGAGGATTTCACTAAGTAACGATTTACTGTAGTGCTGTTTCGTCAAATTTCTCAGAAAAGAGCGTTAGGCCTGGATTACATTTGCTTTATTTTCATGCTTTTTTAGCACGCTTTCCATAGAGCTAAAATTGAATAGAGCCGCCAATTTCTTTTATAAGTACATAATTTAGATTTTTTTTAAAGTACTTTTATAATATGTGGTGCTTAATAAATGCTATGAATCGGCATACGTTTTTGCCGTCTCTATTTTATTCAACCTCTACGGAAATCATGCTAAAAAAGCATGAAAATAAAGCAAATCTAAACCAGGCATTAGAGTTAGAGTGACAAAAAGTTATTTAAGTATTTATTCACTCAGTGAAATTCTCAATTCAGAAATCAACCAGCCTTCAGAGCCGGTTTCTGAATTGAGAATATCACCAAGTAAATAGTTAACCAGGTAACGTTCTATCATGCTCTCTTCTGATAAATTTAACGAGACAGCACTACAGTACAAGTCGTTACTTAGTAGCGTATCTCATGCTCAATTCAGAAACTGGCCCTTCCTAATTACTGCACACTGAAACTACTGATTAGAGCCTAAGCACACTGCGTATTTTATACGCGCTGACGACGCGCGTATTACAAACGCGCGCTTACGACGCCGTAAATACAGATTTTTGCGTTTGTATTTATCGAAACGCACGTTTCACGCGATACAAACGCACGCATACCCGCGTTTGAATCGACAAAACGTGCGTACAAAGGGGTGGAAGAAGGGGAAGAGGGGCGCGCGCTAAATGAGTGTATCCAATAGATAAGCTTATGTTTACGTTTTTTTTTCTTTTTAAAAGCAGTAAGCAATGTAGTCTCAACCGATGCCATTGTATAACTGAAGAGGAGTCTGATCAAAACGCAAAGTTACGAGCGATCAGAGCGCGTTTGTATCACTTTATCTGCGCGTAGAAGCGCAGTAGAGGCGCGTTTCACGATCTACCTGTGTGCTTAGGTTACAAAGTTGCGTTCTAATCTCGTAAAGCGAGTATACGCGAGTCGTCTGCGCGTTTAAAATACTTACCTAGTGTGATTAGGCTCTTAGATTTCACACTTAAATACCCTCTTCAGACTTAATTTTAATAGAGAAACCTATTTCGGTCTCCTTTCTCCTACTTTAAGACGTAACAATGTTAATGCTAAACGTTTTTCTAATTTGCATTTGCAGCATTATGTTGGAGAACATAAAATATATTTGTATTTGTGATAATTGAAAATTATCTGGACAGACGATCTCATCCAATTGGCGGGAAGACGCTAGATGCAAGCCGCTTCTGACCCTTCTTTTTGGACTTTGGAGAGCAGTGGACTTCTTGTGGCTGAATGATGATGATGATGATGAAAATTGTCTTGTGTTCGATTCCCACTAGGCGCCGCTGTTTATTTGTATCTACGAATGACCTCAGTCTAGGGTTTTCTACATGTGTGTAATGTTTGCTTGGTTACTTTATACGAATCGTCATCAACTTATTATGCCCCCACCGAGAGGCACGGGCTTCTTCCCTGAAAAAGGTACAGGCCACAAGGAGGCCTCGTTCGGATTGGTGGAGGCTTGTAAGACTAGTGGCTGGTCTTACTGTCAGAAGTTTTCAAGCCGCCCTAAGGACTCTGACTTGGCTTAACGACTGCAATCTATCGACGGCAGCCGGCACCAACTGCTTAGTGTGCCTTGCGAAGCACGGAACCGCTCGGAAAAATGACACTAGCGTTAGTCATAGATCGGTCAACCATCCATTGTCTGAACCCGCTCTATGTTGCTTAACCTTCGTGATCGTTTAAGATCACTCAGGCAGCCGGGGCTACGAGCGATTCGATTGCTATAATACAGAGTATCCTAAATTTGGGACCAGGACAAGCGATTGTATTTCGTGGAAGTTATTATTATTTATTATAGATCACAGCTCGACAAAACACGTATAGCCCGAGGCACAAGAGATTGTTCCGTTCGCGGAGCCACTCCCAGCCGCTGCAATATTCACGTACCCTTGGGAACAGACATGTCTCACTGATGTGTACTGCGGGCAATATTCAGGGATGCTACTTTGATTTCGTACTCGTAGGCCGTCTTGTACCACCGATTAAAAGCGTTAAATTAAATAGAATTTTGACAGATAGTGTATGGCGAAACTGTCAAAATTCTGTTTAACTTAAAGTTAAATGGATTTTAGTCGGTGGTGCAAGTCGGCCTTACCTCCAGCTACTGAAACGTCAGGACTCGCGTAGCAACAATATCACAAAATAATCTGCTTTTGAAAGTTTCTCGAATATAACAATTTTTTTAATGTACGTGCAATAAAACCATCTAAATAAATCAAAATAAAAAAACATACCCACCCTCACTCACACCGGGTAAAAATGGGTTAACTGCCATCTGTACACCTACATTGACCTTTAAGAGCAGAAACCCGAGTAGCTACCTGCTCGTGATCTGTGAGCGAAGACGGGGATTTTCTTTTGTTGCCTTGTGTTGCGTAAGTCACCGAGTAGGTGTATTGAAAAGACTAGCCCAGATACGGCTTTGTTATGTTCTGTTTACGTGCCTTGGTTGAATTGTTATTAAATTTTCAATTAATCTATGGACGAGTTAGGCCTGGACTTCGGCCGATTCAATTTGCATGAAAATAAAGACAAAGAAACTTTATGTTCAGCAGTTTCTTAACTATAGGCGATTATATAGATGATTAAGTATGCGCCTACCAATGCAGGTAATGTGATGTACAACTACATTAAACACAGCATTATTAGTCTGATAAGCAAGAAAGATACAGGTACCTCTTTGGTTCCTTGAATTTTAAAATGGCTGCCTCCCATTAAAAGTTCCCTTTCTGCCTCGCCCAGTTTCAATAGGCTATAAGAAGTAGTAAAGTTGGTATAAGTACCAGAAAGTTCGTATATAACTAGGAGGTTATTATACTCCTCTGCACAGACAGAATTCTCAGAATATAATTCAAAGAAAATCTCCAACCACCGTCTTAAGTGGAAATATGTAGTTAAGGTCCTACGACTTAATGGACGGAAAATGAATGCAGGATGCAAAATTCACAACCAAGAAAATCATAACGATGCGTATTGCGGAAGCAGGCTTTTGTTCACTAATGATAAAAGTGTGCCTGGCTCACTGACAACTCCTAAAATTCTACAGGCACTGCCTAAAATACACGCGGTGCTATGTATAAAAACACGATACTCCGTACACGCTGTATAAAAAGCCTAATACCTTACAAAGGAAATAATTTTTCCACAGACTATTTATACTGCTTTTACGGAGTGTGTTTTATAAATGTGTAATGTACCGTATTAAACAATGTATTGTTGGTGCAGCGAGCGGATTGTCCGTTGTTTATCAGACAGAGAAGAGTTAAGTGAGTGTAGTATTGCTTCTTACAGTGTTTTAAGACAGACTTTACTCGCATCTGCCGTCGAGAGATAGATAAATAGATAGATAGAATATTCTTTATTGTATGTACACCAGGAATTACACATGATTTTCGACTATAACACAGTGCAGTACCAAAGGCGACCTTTTTACTAAAAGTTGAGATACAATATTCCAACATCATGCTATGAAAAAGGCTATGCTCGGGGTTTCTCTGAAAGATCAAATTCGAAACGAGGTGATCCGACAGAGACCAAAGTCACCGACATAGCTCATCGAATAGCAATATCACCCGAAGAACTGATAACCGATGGGGTAGATGAGTTCTTGAGTGGAGACCGCGGATCGGTAAACGTAGTGTAGGGCGTCCTCAGACTCGGTGGAACGATGATCTTCGCAATCCGGCTGGCAAGAGCTGGATGAGAGTAGCCGAGGACCGTGCTCAGTGGCGTGAAATGGGAGAGGCATATGTTTAGCAAAGGGCAAGCGGGGGCCGATGATCATGATGATGATTTCAACATCAAAGACAAAGAGATATAGGTTGTACGAGCATAGGAGAGCGTGTGCAACTGAACTCTGTCGCACAGCAGATGTTAGGGGTTGTAGGGCGGTGGTGGATGAAGAAAGTAGATTGGTGGTTGTAGGTCTCCATGAAGTTTATTTGTTACTATGCACAGTTACATTTTTCAAGACATGCGGAGAGAGGCAAAAGCCAACACTGGCGCAGGCAACAAGGCCAGCGAGCTCGACTGCGCGGTGCACAGTCAGCAATACGACGACCTAGAAAGGTTACGGTGCTCGCTCATACAGAAGTATTTCGAATCCTTTGCCATAAATGTGACCCACGCTGCTGCAAAGTTAAGAAACTTAAGGCTATATTGAAAAGGAGCTCATGAATATTTTTCACGAATATGTGTTTCTACCAATTTGCATATTGGCAGCTACAAATTCAGTCGGAATAAATTCATTCATGCAGTTCCTCTATTATGCAGTTGTTATTCTAACTGTACCTATGATTACCTACGCTATAAGTGCAAAATGAAAGTTCAAGCTTATACTTATAGCAATGCTTAAATAAAAGCCTTATGTTCTTTTTTTCTAATGTGTACAATAAAGAGTTCTAATTTAAAGAGGCTTAAATTGTTAGTTCACGATATTTGGAAGCACAGAAACACACATATTTCTGAGAAATGCAAAATATTCAAATGAAAGAAAATAAAATAAAGCATTGCATGTACACAATGACAACAAAAAAAAACAAGAAGACACATAAATATATAAACACAATTATATTATTTTATTAACAGCTTAGTTACAATATGATAAACCACAGTATTTTGACATCCTGCGCTTTAGTTCCCAGTGTAGTCTTATCACAATCTCAAATAACATTTTGTTATACGAATGATACCTTGAAAGTTTGTTATAAGCTTTTAAGCTTTCTGCAAGTTTAAAACAACCTTGTAAGATACCGCTCCTCACACAAAATTCTATCTGTAAACTCGTACCCACCGCGGTTTGATGATTTCAAACGACGAAGTTCGTGAACACATGCAACACTTAGCCCCAGTTTCTCGTTCACTGATAATCTGCTAATCTACTAGTTGGCCAACTAACAGTTATTAAAAGTAGATTCAAAGATTGTAAACATACAAGAAACTGGGGGTCGGATTTACACACGATATTTTTCTTTACAATTAGCTGGTTTTCGAATCCTAGTGAGTTTTCAGCACGGCCTGCACAACTCAATCTCACCTTGCAAGAGAAAAATACTGCAAAAAGTTTTTACGTAATGCGCTTGGTACCTTAAGTGCTCAGTGGAGTCCGTGGCACGCTTCCAAAAAATTAAAGGAAGGTACTGTTTCTCCTTACGTAACGACGGGTCATGAATTTTCATATAAGCTTACTTGTTTCCATTTCATGCTCTGGCATGGCGCAGGATTGTAAGTTAATATTACAATATTATAAATATGCTTTTTGTATAATTACAGTTTCGTTAACTGTTAATTTATTACACGACTGGATACATAACCTACACCGGTATCCCAGCGAGGTCAACATAAAATGCCAAAGACTTTATTATTTGATAATCCAAATAACAAAATGGGCTTAGTTCACTTACCAAGTCTTCGTCATCATCAGAGAAGATATTGGCGCGGTCCTGAGTCGTCATGTCGCTAAAGATATCCAGTATTCAATGGAGATCCGCGTCATGGCTCACTGACACTCTTCACACAACTCCATCACCGAAAACTGCATCCAAGCTCCGCTCAACTTTGACAGTAAACTGTACATAATTTATTTTTGAAAACACTACTAGGTACTTAAAAATATTTCGAACACACCACTGGCCACTTCACTCGCGCGCTAATAAAAACAAAAACGGTTCGAATTTCAAATCGACTTCATTCTATTCGAAGTAGTGAATAATTCTCGAAGTTTCGAACGTGACTGGCTGGCGGCGAGTCTGGGGGTTGACTGCGGAGGGCGGGCAGGAAAAGCGCTGCGGCGTCTGGTTGCCATGGCGACAGGGCATCGCTTTGCGGAGGGACCGCTTCCCTTGCATTCACTGCACCATTGGGGGAGTCGAGATAAGTCGGGTAAGCGAGTGGATTAAGCTGAACGGTAATGCTGTTTGTGATGCTAGCAGCCCCGCGGTACCTATACTTTGGGTTTAACTTTGTTACCATTTAAGCTGGCTTTAGCTTAGATGAATCGAGGAAAATTAATGTCCTTTGGTGCGTTCTCAAATGTCGGTGCAGCCGTAAAATGTGCTGCAATTTGTAAATCTCTCTGGATCAGAATACCGGGACGGAGCCTTTGATACGATGTGGCGAACCGTTTTCCCGAGCATTTTCCAAACTCGATAGCATAACCTCGTTCTTGAGGATAAATTACTGTAACGTTTGACTATATTTTTATACTACTATATTACTACGCTTTCTTATTATCACATAAGGTTTATTAGTTTTTAGGACTCCGTGCTAGAAGAGTAAATTTAAATATTATTGAATTTTTTTTTACCTTTACTATGAAGGTATCTTTGTAATAAGACATTGAACCGTAATAAGTAGCCAGTTAAAGTTCACGTAGATTTCGGTTTCTCATAATTATTTAACCGATTTCTAAATAAACAGTAATAGTCCGCCGCATTGCCACTGTAACGTTTACTTATTCGCAATAAACGTATTAATAACGATAGGTGTGTTTCAACAATAGGTATATTTTAATTATATTTTTTTTTTCAGAATATAAGAACTTTAATACAGATAACATGAATGAAATAATATTAATAATTTAAATTATTTTTATTGTAAAATATCTACAATTTATTTTTCGGGATTTTTTTTCATGTAATTGAAATTAAAGTCTCGATTAAAATTCAAGCACGAAGGTTCCGTACCTACCTTTATCTTTACAATATGTCAAATAATTTAATGATTTATTTTTGAAGTGAATATACAAATAAATATTGTGTGAATATTTTAATCGTTTTAATGAGCAAAAGCACGGCAGGAAAACACTTTTGCTGTATGGGAGCACCCCTTTTAATACTTACTTCATTTAATTTCATTGTATATTTTAAAAGTAAATAACAACTTTATGTTCTGTGTATATTTCAAGCATATACCTACCCATTGCTAACATCAAGTAAAAAATGCCAAAAAAAAATCACGTTACTTATATGGGGGCCTCCACATAAATATGTATTTTATTGTTTTTTTTTTGTATTTTCTGTTATAGCGGCAACCGAAATACATTATCTACGAAAATAACTGTCAACATAACACGGTAGTTGTTGGTAAACGTAATAATCTGCCAAATCCGACTCGTAATTTCCAGGTTTTTCTGCCAAGATCAAGACAGACAATATTGGTTCCTTAAAAAAATTCACCGTTAGTAAAAGATTCAACCTTCTCTCAAACGTTTCACTGCGTGATTTTTACAAAAACTAAACAACACGGAGCAACTACAGAGAAGACATAAGAAGCATAACGACGAAAATATTCTAACTCTATGGATTTCAGCGCTAGCTGAGATTCTAAATAAACATCGAATGCCCAACTTTGTATAAAAACAATGCAACTTAGGCCGATTGACTTTTGATTATTCGTAAACCTAAGGGATTTATCCGGTTTTGCTGTGTGCAACCTCTATCGCAAACAGCGATTCTATCCGCTCCATTCAGCTCGCGGTGGCTATACGAGGGACTTAGCGAACAATAGCCTTCAGCGATAAAGCCAAACCCGATAGCGCTGTTGTTGTTACCACAGATCTCCAGCTACATCCATATTTGTTAGTACTTGGCCCCAGATTAGGTTTCAGCTATTTACGATTTCATGGTCGCACCCAGGGTTGAGTAAGTAAATAAAATTCCACACAACAAAATCAATTGTCCTTGTCGCAAACTAGGATACCCTGTATGATGGTAAACAGGCGAGGACATCACAAACATAGAAATACATCCAGACTCAGGGCATTTGTAAAACGCGCCAGCCGCTAGAGGCAATCGAACCCACGGTCTCTAGCACAATAATCACATGTGATACCGCTAGACCAACAAGCCAGTCTGAATAAACGGAGGCATTGATGTTAACTTCTTTATCAGGATCTTAATTACAAAACACTGAGTTAATTATTTTATTTAAATTGAAAATAGGTTTAGCTTCGTTTGTTATTAGGTATTACGTAAAAACGCGTTTGTACTCTAAAATAAATATATTTAGTTTAGCCTGGAATACTAATAAAAATAACATCGAGAGGATCAAAAGACGGCGCCGCAGTCTGATACATTTGTATTTATAACAAACTCTGAAGTGGAAACCCGATAAGTAGGTACTTCTTTCAGCATAATATTTCTTCCCTCTGGTGAAAGCGAGAATTTTTTCGAAGTTTGCGAGATTTATTGCTACAGTACCTTAACGAATTAACGCGTTATGAATTAAATATACGTTGTGTTTATTTAATACAACATTCCTAGAACATTTTGATGATACATAAGAGAAAAAAAAACTTTAAACTGAGTCTTTCAAATTTAGTTCTTCAGTGATTTGATCGACGAAGATATTTCCATGGTATTAATATCAGCTGAATTAAAAACGAACAAGGAACGCTTCTTGCATTAAGCATACCCTGCTAGATTCACGTATACATACATAACAATTAGTGCAATAAAGAATATAATAACTCAGAGCTGGTACCGGCCTCGGCCAGCGCATCAGCCTGGCCATTCAGAGGGGAATGCTGCCAGAATCATGGGAACTCTCCCCAACGGCATCGGTCCGCAGACAATTTTTTATATTTAGGCAATATTTACTGTAATCTTATAGACATTGTTATTTTATATTCAGTTTAGTTTTAGTTTCAAAATTAATTTCAGGATAATCTATTTTATATTTAGTTGTAAAAATGTACGATCATAATAAGCTTGAATATCCTTTCCTGGTTACTATAACACAGATGATATAGTAAATGACATAGTTTGTGTTAGATTTAAGGTGATTTGAGAAAAGATGGTCAGAATGGAGTTTTTTTTGTGCCTTTTTCTCCACTACATTCGGCCCCAAGGCAGCGGCTAGCATTATCATTATTTAATATGTACATTGACATACAACAAGCAGAATGTAAATTATTTACGTTGAAATAAATTTCTGACTTCTGATTATAGTTTGGAAAAGGACGAGTCATTTTGTTGCGTTGAACTTATTATTATACTATTATAGGATTATGATCTTGTAATTACATGTATCCAAAACTACTAAATAAACTTTGAAATGAATTAAATAGTGTCCCGGAAAATATTGTGTTCATCTTCGTTAGAGTGCCGCAGGACTGTTACTGTGTCTGAATTAGTCTAATCTCTGTTGTTTGTTCGAGAAATTACTCCTTGTTATTGCGAATCATAGAAGCTTTATTTCAGGACTGTGTTGTGAAACGCTTGGCTAAAATCGGCTTTTCAATTTGTGTGGATGATTTGGGTCAAGGGGTGAAAACGCCTAATGCACTAAACATTATCACTGCAACTTTTTTAGGTTCCGTACCCAAAGGGTAAAACACACCCTAATACTGAGACTCCGCTGTCTGTCCGTCCGTTCCTCGTTCACCAGAAACGTGATAGTTAGACAGTTGACATTTTCACACATCATCTATTTCTGATACCGCTATAAAAAAAATACTCAAACACAGAATAAAATAAACATTTAAGGGGGCTTCAATACAACAAACGTGATATTTTTGCTCATATTTGCTCGATATTC
Source organism: Yponomeuta plumbellus (assembly GCA_947310845.1). NCBI lineage: Eukaryota > Metazoa > Arthropoda > Insecta > Lepidoptera > Yponomeutidae > Yponomeuta > Yponomeuta plumbellus. The sequence continues at coordinate 14,990,547 of OX371207.1, read as the reverse complement.
TTAACGGCAACAGGTCTACTCTTATATTCGCAAATATTCGCAAAATAGATAGTAAAAAATAAATATAAAAATTCAAATAAAGCAAATATTTCAAGGGGACTCTACCGACAACATTTGTACAAGTCATGCGGTCGACGTTTACATTTTTGCGCTGGTAGTAGCAATAAAAAAGTTAACAAAGTTAATCATACTTCTACAAAGCTGAGATTCCATCAAACGTATTATTTGGAGCAGAGTTTGCTCAAGTTATTTCTTAAGTAAATACTTGGTATGATTATTGTCTGGCTAAATCTTCTCAAAAGACTTGCAAAGATATCTTCAATTAAGGAAATTTGTACTTAAGAGGCGGCTCTAATAAACATAGCGTTGATAGCCAGAGAAACCTATTATTTTTATTTCGTGCAGTAGTTTAATTTTCAATCGTTAAGGAAAACATATAATTGTATAAAATAGGGCTGGCAACCAGGTCAACCCTATTTTATACAATTATGTACAACATGTTTTATGTAACAATGTATATAATCTGCGATAGTGATACTAATCACTATCGCAGATTATAACATATTATAGATACGGAACCCTTCGTGCGCAAGACCGACTCACAGTTAGCTGTTTTTTTAAAATATCTATTGTCATGTGATACTATAGAGGCTACACCATAATCACATCTAGTTTGACTCTCATTATATCCACTAGTTTTTCTATATAGAGCAAACATTTGCAAGAATCGCGTTTGTATGGGAGCCCTACTTAAATATTCTATTTTTAGTATTACAGCCGCAAAATAAATCATATTCATGAGATACAGCCTGGTGACAGATAGGCAGAAGAAAAGTAGAGTCTTAATAACATGGTTCCATACCTTTTAAAGGTTCCGTAGTTCCTTTGTACGGTTCCGTACCCCTAAAAACCAGCCAAGTGTGAAACGGTTTATGTAAGGGTCTCGAACTGAATGAATAAAAACATATTTTTCTAAATTTGAACCTAATTTTATTTTTTGTTAGTACAGAACCCGCAGTGATGAGACTAACTCGAATTTAACCGGTTTTAGGTATCCCGAGAATTGTACGCTCGTCATGAATCTATTTAACTTCCTTTTATAATCGGCCAATCTTGTAATTTTGCCGTATTTGTACAAAACAACTCTAATGTACCTATATATCTCTTTCTGGTGTGTACAATAAAGAGTTCTAATTTAATCTAAGACCCTGTAGGTGAGGAAGTTGGTGTATATCATGTATTTCTTAGACGAGATATTATGTTTTGGTGGAATAATAATAACATAATATCAGGGTGCGCTCCTTACGGCGTCTTAACCCAACTACCTTCGCTACGAAGCCTGGATCTTCGACCTCTCATCTACTTACAAAACGTTATAATGGTATTTGTAAGTATTTTTCCCGGAAACATAATAACTTCCACACAAGACAATCACTTGACCTGGCCCCAAACTAGGATACCCTGTGCTGTGGTAACCTATGTATATGAGAAAGTTTGCACATGGGCCGACGATATTAGAGGTATAACGGCTAGCAAAATAATGAATTCGAGTGGCAAAAACCACATTTCATGCGAACATTTATCGGCATAGGCCTTGCCATTACAGCCTGGCATTTTTCCTCTTCTACATTTTACTGTCTCCAGCATTTAAATTATCTCATTTACATTCAATTATGGGCTTGTTAGACCAACATCATTTAGAAAGAATCTATTTTAGAAGAGTGATTTTTCTTTCTATGTTTGCTTGTTCATTTTATGATCCCCATTTTAGTTACAAGCCGAGGCACAGACCTTTTTGTTTTCATATTTGACAAAAATATCCTATCCTAGTGTGGGGCCAGAAGCAATGAGCAATGTGCCTGTATGTAAATGTTATGTTATGTCATATCTGTAATAATAATGCCATATTTGTAAAAATGTGTCCTAAAATTGTCATTTTAGTTGTATATATCTCTTGTACTTAACAAGAGATTATTAGATATTAATATCCTGTTTGAAGACAAATTGTTAAACATTTTCTATTTCTATTTATTTTATTTTTATTTAGTGTTTGCTATAATATTGTTATCTCCCTGTCTCTCATCGTCATCAACCCATTATGCCCCCACCGAGGGGCACGGGTCTCTTCCCTGAGGAAGATATAGGCTATACTCCACCACGGGGGTCTAATCCGGATTGGTGGAGGCTTGTAAGAGAAGTGGCTGGTCTTACTGTCACAAGTTTTCAAGCCGCCCTTAGGTGTCTGACTTTTGTAAGAATGGCATCAGTCGGGGTGCATTTCTAGGTTTGTAATGTCCTTGCCTGGTTATCAAAGCACAGGGTGTCCTAGTTTGGGACCACGTCAAGTGATTGTGTTGTGTGTAAGTTATTATTATTAACCATAAAGGGCTTGTAAACTATTATTACCACTTCACGAATAAATATTGTTGCTTGTTGTGACTTTATGATTAGTATCTTCTGACCATACCTAGTGGGCTGAGAAACTTCAGCTAATCGAGCGACTTAACCTTTTTCGTCTTGTTTCTATCTGTTATTCCGATCGGTAGGCCGAATCGGAATTACAATTCCTTGTAGTCCGATTAATCGGACCAACTGGAAAAAAGTTCATGTCGTCCGATTGGTAGGACAAAGGCCAGAGGGTTATTGGGCACGTTTGGCACTTTTGTGAACTAATATTTGACTAAGTTTCATGAAAACTTTTAATTTTTGGAAAGCTTGGTTAAGCTATAACATTGGACTGCGTTACACTGGATGGTAGCGCTAAAGATACCATATAATATAGTTTCATACTTTTGGTACAAACTTGGCCGGTCCTTGGATGAAAAAAAATGTCAGTTACTCTTCTACCTATTTTTTTTTATTTATATTACTAGCAGGGCCCGCAACTTCGTTCACTGAATCCAATACATGTATCTAACCGTCAATCCGTGTAGACACTGAACCTCGACCATTTGCCTTAAAACGACCAAATATACTTTCGATTTTAAATCCAGGACACCGAATTTTGATTAAACTAATGGAGTCTTCTTGGCCTAGTTGAGTGGTAAATATAATATAAACATGCAGAAACAATGATGGATTTGAAGAAGCTAAAAAAAATATTATGATATTAACAACTTCGCTGCCACCCACGCACCGGTGCGTGTGGAGATAGCTCAAGCAAGGTGCCGACCACGCACCGGTGCGTGCTAACGCCTAGTAAAGTTCTTTTAGTGATTGCAGCGGCGGCATTGGGCCAGGAATATCAATTTTGGAGTGGCACTGCGCTTGAACTTTAAAATTTTCGTTGAAACTTTGTGTTTTTTTCCTATCGTGAACAGTTAGGTTTTTATTTGCGATAAAGATGAACTCTTAAGAAGCCCCCTTTTGGGTCTAAAAGGCGACGAAAACAGGTGGTTTATGTTATAAGGAATGGGAGATATTGATAGGTTCTCTATTGATAAAAAAGTGGTATAGTATCAAATCTGAAGATGACTTCCAGCCTAATGAGGAAGATTCGACATCAGATAGTGAAGGTGAGGAAGTGAATTTTTCAATACAGAATTACGACTTCCCAATTCCCAACATCAATTATTGCCATATACAGTTCAGGGATAAGAGTAACAGTCAAACCCATCACCTGCTTCAGCAGGCTGCAGGAGGCTCAACTTCTGGATAGCAACTGGCGAGATAAGAAAATTGATTCACAAAATGTAACGATTTGTTTGGTGATGTTACTGGAGCAAGACCTATAAACTACGAGTATTTCTTGAGGTAACGATTGTACTAATAAGCCTGGATTATGTATTCAGTGCCTCGACAATCATCATGCAGAATTATATAAGTTTTGAGTATGAAAAGTTTTTGCTTGTTAGATGAAAATGTTTCTTTAAGATAAGTGTTTTGTTTGCACTATTTAAATGGTGCGTAATAAAGCCATAGTTGATTAAATGCATACGTGTATGATTTAAAAAAAATGAAATCTCTAATCAGCAATGAAAAATTCATTTCTAGTGCCTAGCACGCACCGGTGCGTGTATTTCCCCCTCCCACTAAATACCATCCCCCCCTAAAGTTAATTTTCGTAGCACGTGAAGGAAGTAAATCAAGAAATTTCAAGTTAAAACACTTTTTATAATATTTGGCCTCTTGATTGAAATTTGTGGGTAGTTCTGGTGGCAGCGAAGTTGTTCAGCATTGACTTTGTGTGTCCAGATTTGAAGAATATGTCACTAATGTACAGAAAATAAACAGCAAAATGTTCTCCAGGGTCCTGATTCTGTGCATGAATTTTGCTTTGCAAACAACAGCAAAATTGTAAGCCTTGGCAGGCCTGTTTCACTACGCGTGTCGGTTTCGAACGCGTAAGGTACATGCGGCGACCACTCCGGCGAGGCAAATAGGTAGGAATTCAGGCACCAGAAGAGGTAAGAGTTACGCGGTAGAAAGAGAGGCAACATGTAGCTGAATATAACGTAGCTTTTTTAGCGCCGTGCGATCTGAAATGCACCTAATTGTATCGCTGCTAGAGTCCCTTTTTCTTTAATTGATTTTGCGGAGTGAATCTTCTGTACCTGTACTATTATGTATTCTGTGGCCTTGGTATGAAAAACATGTCAAGTAAAATGTTACCGATATTTTCAAATGGGGTAACGTTCTATCTTGGACTGAAAGGAGGAAGCCAAACCCCTGTATGACATCCATGTCATGGAAGCTACGGAAAAATGCCTACGCTTATTCCAGAAAGAGAGTTTCTGAGGTTGTATTTCTAACACAGGCAAACATAATGACGCTACCTTTTCTATTGACGTATGATAATTGTCATACGTCAATAGAATGTAGTTGTATGATAATTGGCGCCTCCGCCAATCCTGACTTGGCCCCCGTGGTGGAGTATGGCCTATGCCTTCCTCAGGGAAGAGACCCGTGCCCCTCGGTGGGGACATAATGGGTTGATTATGATGATGATAATTGCTTCTGCCATTTAGAGACGCTAATTTTATACTTGGGAAGTTTTATTAATTATGTCATCGTTATTTTTATCATCATTATTATTAGCGATTTGCTAAGATCCTGGCAAGTGAAACCACCTGATGTTTCCCTATGGACACAGGGGTAAATTAATCTAGGTGACATATTTTATGAAAGTTTTATTTAATAAAATGAAAAAAAATGAAGCAAGCATTTACTCGCAACATGTATTACCTACGTATGAATCTTACAAAAATGTGTCTTCTTTTTCATGTATAAAGTGTTCTCTATATCTATCTATGTATCTATCTATCTATGTACACTATAACCACAAAAGCATTTTTCAATATAATAATCGCTACATTTGGTGGATTTTTTTTTCTACCCGGCGCCTCCACCAAATGTAACGATTATTATATTGAAAAATGCTTTTTAGCAATGATACTATTTTATTATCTTTTTTCGAGGAGGGCATAGGCTATAGCCCTCGACTGACATCTCTAACAAAAACGTAGCGATTTTCTTTCAAAATATTTAAATTCATGCTAGACGGCTGTGCCAGCCAGTTAGTATAAAGAGGAATCGCTACAGTACACTTAACCACAAAAGTAGGTAAGGTAGTAAAGACTATCTAAATCTGCTAAAACCCTTTGACAAGGATTCCCTAACCACATTGTAGGACAAATAGAGCCTTTAACGGGCATTGACACTCCAAAAAGCCCGGAAAGTTTCCGACTATTTCCGAGCAGCCATGTAAAGGAAAGCTAGTTCTGTTTACCAGATAGCGGGGCCGACGCCAGGCAGGCGCGACGCACTGGCGTCTACCAAAATATTGCCACTAGCTTTTCCCACAGCATAATGTATTACAGAAGTTTGCCTTAGGGCCTAAGCATGGGCCCCAAGGCAAACTTGGGACCAAATCCTGTCGGATTGCAACCGCCTGGACGCAAGAGCAATTTGTATGGAATTTGACAGTTAAACGATTGGAATCGTAATATAGTAGGTGACTCAGTATCAGAGAGGAAAAGAGAGACAGAATATTTCAACGTAAAAAACTTACAACTACCCTCTTATCATATATTCTGTTTATCGAATATCAATGTACATTGTACAATGTTAAACGGTGTCTTCAGGTTGAGTTGTTGAAGAGAAAAACATGGCAAAAAAAAACTCCATTTTGACCATCTCCTGCCAAATCATCTTAAATATAATACATTAGTTACTACGAGAAAAAAAAATACCGTAGATAGATCAGGTTATGTCACCTAAAGTCTGGTCGCTGAAAGAATTTCTGCATTTTGCGTAATATTCATACGCAAAATACTCATGATTTTCATTCCGGACCCACCCAGAGGACGCCCCTAGGGGTGCCACGGGAACTTTGATTCGGATTTGGTCCGGAATGATGATTTTGAGCGTAAAATTCAGACTTGATTGCTAAAACAGAGGACGTGAGAGTTTTTCAGATGAAGGTCGCCGTATTTTACAAATCGTACTAATGACCTGAGACTGGGTGTATTTCCTAAGTGGTTTGCTGGGTTGACATAGAACACGATTTCCTACTTTGGGGCCCGATCAATTGATGTTATATGGAAGTTATTAATAAAAGTAATAACTTTTATTAATAATTAATTAATAAAAGTATTCATTAATAATTAATACATACCTCGGCCAGAGAATAAGTCTGGCCATCCAAAGGGGGAATGTTGCCACCATTCTGGGCTATCTGCCGCGACTCGCGAGACACCGATCTGGGGCAAGTTTTTGTAAATATATATTTAGAAATTAGTTATATTAAGTGTTATATTATTTTAATTAGTTTATAAATTTGTTTCATAAAGTGTTATTTAAGGTTATTGTCAATAAAAATATACCACTGTCCAGTAAAAAAAAAGTAATAAATAATAGATTCCACGCAACACAATCACTTGTCCTGGTCCCAAACTTACCTGTGTTATGGTAACCAAGCAAGGACACCACACACTATTTGTACAAATGTGCATATATTGTAAAGTAATATTATTACCACTTATCAACTAAAATATAAATGGAATCGACTATACATACATTTACACAAACCTTGTTAATGAGAGACTTTGTTAGCTTCATTGAGTAAACCCTTTGTAGTGAATATTACAAGCCTTCTCCCTGGGAACATCGACTACCAAAATTTTGTCTGCAGCCTTATTTACCCTTAAACTGAGGACATTAAAGGCGAGTTTCATATGTCAGGAGACCGAAAATGATTTGGCAAAGATATACCTGTAACGTTGCTGGGAAATATCTATTATATATAAAAGGAGAAGCTGATTGACTGACTGACTGACTGACTGACTGACTGACTGACTGACATATCAACGCAGGGCCTAAACTATAAGGGTTAGAAACTTGAAATTTTGCACAGGGGTTCCTTTTGTAACGTAGGAGAGCACTAAGAAAGGATTTTTGAAAATTCATCCCCTAAGGGTTTAAAATGGGGGTTCAAAGTTAGTATGAAACTTTCCCGTTTTTGAAGTTATTCGAATGAAATTTGGTACGAAGGTTTTTCATTTAAAATTATGAAACATAAGGGATGATTTTTGAAAAATAGTTTTTCGAAAATCATTCCTTAAGGGGGAAAAAGGGGGGTGCAAACTTAGTAAGAAACTTGCCGTTTTTTAATTTATTCGAATGAGATTCAATATGAATTTGAATATGAATATGAATAATGAAGTTTCTTTGAAGGATAAGATTCGTAACGAATACATCCGACAGAGAACAAAAGTTATTGACATAGCTCAGATAATTAGCAAGCTGAAGTGGCAGTGGGCTGGCCATATTTCGCGAAGAACCGACAACCGCTGGGGTAAACGTGTTCTTGAGTGGAGACCGCGACTCGGCAAACGTAGTTTAGGACACCCTTTAACCAGGTGGGATGACGATCTGCGAAGGACTGCAGGCAGATGCTGGATGCGGCAAGCTGAGGACAGGGCGCTATGGCGCTCATTTGGGGAGGGCTATGTCCAGCAGTGGACTAATATAGCCTGATGATGATGATGAATTTCGAATGAAATTTAGAATGAAGGTCCTTCATTGAAAGTCAAGGAAGACGTGTAAAGTAGTTTTTCGAAAATCATCCCTTAAGGGGGTAAAAGGCGGTTGCGAAGTTAGTATGAAAGCTCTTTCGCATGCGCTAAAAGTATCCCTATCTTATTTGCAAACACTTTACTCAACTAAAGCCCACGCGGGCGTAGTCGCGGGCAACAGCTAGGATTTTATAAATAAATAAATGCATTTTATTTTATTTGATTCAGATGACTGAATCAGGTCTGTCCCCACTGAACTTAAAGGTTCTTATTAGTACCTATAGCAGGCCAATGCATTATTTAAGTTAAGCATTATCAGGATGGCAAAATGACAATAGGGGCCCCGATTCTGTTAGTACATTATAGTTCAATAACAGTTCAGGACAGGTCAGGTCACGTGACATGTTTTTTTATTCCATTGACGCGTAGAATTATGAATACGCATGTGCGCGTCGATTTCAAGCGACAATGAAATGAAATCGATGAAGCCATGCAACTGTCATTTTACTACAATGGATTAGCAGAGTCTAGGCGCTGGTTATAAGTACTGCTTATTGTTCCCAACCGTAAACACTTGGTTAAAAGAACGCACATTTCTATTTAAAAATTAATCCCAATTTAAGCACCCCACCAAAAAGTGTAATTTGTTCATCCACCCTGCCCAATGCCATGAGTCAGCAGTGACCAACTATGGTACAGACGAAAGGGGTATTCTCTTGCAGGAGTTATCACGTTTTGCTATTGTTACTTTTTAGCCAAAGCAGAATGTTGTTTCCAACGTGACAAACTAAACAGCCCCTTATGGAAACCAAAAAACGTGTAAATTCTTAAAGAAACAAACCCAAAAATAAACCACTACTTGAAACTCAAGCAGTCCTACATTGCAGCTCGTATTAATAAATACGTACATGTAATACATCCATACATCAAACATAAACTCACGCCTGTATTCCAGGGAGGTAGGCAGAGACCAGGGACTGCCACTTGCCATGATCCTGAGATCACTTTCGCTTCATCGACATTCATTAGTCGTTGCGTTTACGCACACTGATTTTGGGTACTTATTATTATGCCTTTTGCTAATACATTAGTCAAATCAATAAAACGTTATAACCGTTGAAATCCCTTTTGAGTATCCAGGACAAATTACTATATTGTGTGTAAGTTTTATTATGAACAATAGATAGATAAAATATTCTTTATTCTATGTGTACCAGGAATTCCATATGAGATTTCACAATGTGATCGTTTTTTGCGAAGTTGGCTATCAAGAGCCAAGAGTCACCATGGCACCTTACCCAAGTTTTTATAGGCTATGGCAGTCTGGAAAGGTCACCCCTCTGGATACAGTGCCAAAACTACCCAAGGTCAATCAACAATACCGCAGTATCACATAAAGTGAAACATACAAAAGCCCCGGTCAGTAATGCATATCTTTGCTTTGTAAATTGATGATACATTTATAAAAAGTGTCACTATTTACACAGTCATGACAGAATCAATTTCGTGAATTCGAAATTGAAAATCTCGCGTCACAGTCTTTGTTATGGAACTCCTCCAAAACAATTTTTATGATTCCATTGTGGGGTCCGCTACGTAGGTTCGATAGCCTTTGGTGCGACAAACGCTGTTTCGAATTTTATTTCCACTGCCTAATAGGTTCGAAAGCTTGTAGATTCGAATGATTGCAGTCGCGAAAGACGCTGTTTCGAAAAACATTCTCACTGCCTCGTACGCTCAAATGCTTGTCATTTCGATTCATTCAGTCTTAATGTGTTTAAAAGAAATGTACCTACATATTTGGTAAATCCAGGTAAATCTGAGAATAGGTTGTAGGTAAATTAATATGGCAAAACAACGTTTACCTACCGGGTCACCTAGTATGATATTATTTATGTACCTGCATAATAATATTATAAAGAAGAAAAATAGTACTACATATGTTTGTCAGTTTGTGTGTAGAAGGTAGACAGACAGACGTACGAACGGATGGGCGAACGGGCGGTCGGATGGGTATTCAGGCTTTCTGACTCTGATAGGCGGGCTTCGGATGGACACAGTGGAGTTTTAATAATAGGGTACCGTACATCTTGGAGTACGGTAATTATACGAAAACATTTATTTTCTGTCACAACATCAACCCATAATGTCCCCACCGAGAGGCACGGGTCTCTTCCCTGAGAAAAGTACAGGCCATACTCCAACACGGGGGCCAAGTCCGCATTGGAGGAGGCTTGTAAGACTAGTGGTTTGGCTTGGAAGATTTGAAGCCGCCTTAAGGCCTCTGACTTGGCTTAACGACTGCCATCTATCGATGGCTGCCGGCTCCAACTGCTTCTCGTACCTTGCGAAACAAGGAACCGCTTGGAAAAATGCCACTAGCGTTAGTCATACAACGGTCACCCAACCATGCACTGAACGCGCTCTATGTTAACCTTCGTAATCGTTTAAGATCCTTCAAGCGCACGGGACTGCGAGGAATTCTACTGTCACATTAAGGGAATGTAAAACAAAGGTGACGTATGTTTTACAATTGAATTCAATTCGATTTAATTTAATTCTGCTGCTACCTTTTCCCTAGAGAGATTAGATAATTATATTACCAAACGTATTTTCCTTTTTCCGATAAAGAACTTTATAGGGCGTTTGAAACATAATCCAAAAGGTATCGCTAACCGATTTCTTTTTCATGTTTTTCAACATGAAAAAGAAATCGTTTCCACTTTTCCGTTATTTCAACAACACAAATTTAATATTTCGTGCCAGTACACTGGCCTCAGCTGATAACCGCAAATTGAAATCGCCTCGTCATTGAGTTAAAATAAACCCCGCAATATCCAGTCAATATTGTCGAAAACGAAACGAAACAAAACGATAACCGAGAGAAAGCTTCTCATTCGGGGGATCGTGTGGTCAATACTGACTTGTATCAATGACTTTGTTTTCCAAATGACGTACATACATTTGTGAAACTGTAGTAACAGCGACGCCAGACTTACCTTCACCACTCGCTAATGATAATGGAAATCATCTTGAGGAACCTGAGCCCTGATGTTTACACACCTCTTCGCTTGAAATTACCAACCTGCGGTGATAATTTCAAAACTCTCTGTATATCTCTCTCTCTCTGAGGAAAGGCTTGGTGCCCTGCAGTGAGGCATGTATAGGCTAAAACATTATCGAAATATCTTATCCTGTTGATGTACAATTCATATGTTTATTCTGAGATTCTTCTGTTTTTTCCGGTGCCTTTCCGCGCCGTATATTCTTCTTTATTTCTAGCTGAGCGAAACAGGTCTTCGATGGATAGACGTAGCTGATCCATCCGTTCCATGATTCTAAAAAAACTGCGCCACAAGTGTCACCTCAAAGCATCCTGATAATTTTATAATACTTTTTCTTCACCAAATACCATAATGTTGGTTTTTGTGGATTTCATTTAAATTATTTTCTATTTTAGCTACGGCTAACCGCCGTTTTGGGCATGAATGCCATCTAGATCTAGGTTCGTGATCCTTGATTCTTAGTCGTGGGTCCTGAAAATCACTATTTTGGTAGGCACGCTCAATCTTGAGAGATGGCATGGCAGTCACACTTTTTGCAAATTCGATGTGTAAAAAAAGATACGATTTTTTTCCTGGATGGCATTTGTGTTTCTCCCTGATGAATGGCTTATGACCCCCATAGCAACCAAATGTTGCGAAATTGTTTGGCCCGTTTTGAGTTATTAGTGAGTAGTTGGATTATTAAATTTCATAGTTGACTTTGCTGCATTAAAAATTGTACCGAAATGGGAGCCAACTGATATTACTCTGTATAATAATAGTGCTTATTTTATTTGTATTATAATCATTTAGAAGTACTGCGATGTGGTGGAGAAGTGAAAGTCTAAAGGAAAGGCCTTTGTTTTGCTAGCAGTAGGACACAATCATGTCTATGTAAAAAGGAAAGTATTAAGTTTTACCATACGACAGGATTTTCCCAATTTTAAAAGCAGAATTTCCGCACTAGGTATACTTGTGCCATTACAAACGTGCGAACTGAGTCATAAACATTTGTATCATACCTCTCTCTCACACATATAAGAGGCATATCAGGCATATCGGAACTCTCGCTCGCACTTTTATAACTCGGTTCGCACGTTTGTAATGGCTCAAGTATAACATCCCTCTTCGCTGAGGTACTTACACGGAGTGTAGGTACTTACACGGACATAACCTCCATTTTACACCAATTAGAATGACTACCGAGCGTTCAGATTCATCTATAAAGATAGATCTGAAACCGGCTCCAGCTAATGTTTTCATGAAACACGAAAATTGTTATCTATAAAATAGTAGGATTTTTGTGTATTGTTTTTGTAATACGTTTAGTTGGAACAGCTCCATTAGATAGAACACTTTATCTTATATATATAAAAAAGGATTGCTGTTCGTAAGTCTCACTAAAACTCGAGAACGGCTGGACCGATTCGGCTGATTTTTGGTTTTTTATATTTATGGAATTCCAGGAAAGGTTTAAATGGTGAGAAAATATGGATATATTATGAAAACTTTCGCTGCACGAAGTTTGCCAGGACAGCTAGTTTATAAAAAAGAAGTTTACACAGGTATTTCTTACCTAGCTATGAGTACCCTAGACCGTGGCCTCATCGCTATAAGTGATCTCTTTCAGATAGCCTATGGATGGACTGGAGCAATATATTGGAGAAAGTAGTTGCAGAAATGTATTATAAAAGATACATCAGATCAGATATTCTTTAATGTAGACAAGAAACAAGAGACAAATAAGAGTGTGTATCTTGGTAAACAAACAACTATCCCAATACGCACGACCGTGGTTTCTAACCTAGGTTTGTAAGGATTGTGTAACTACGTTTATCAAGAAGAGCGCCATCACTTAAATGCAGAAATATTCTATAAAACATACAGAAGATATGTAAGTTAAAAATGTTCTTTAATGCACACCAAATACAAGACACAAATAAAAGTACGTGTATAAGTTAACAAACCGCTGTTTTCCCAATACGCAGGGCAGTGGTTTTGAACCCAGGTTTATAAAAATTGTGGAATATTCCAAGCCTTGGAAGCTACTTTGTAACTTCCCAACTGAACAGATTCGTCCGATTTAATCTACTCGAATCTGTAAAATGTTTACTCACGTATTTTCACCCTTCGGGAACTACAAAATGGATAACCTGACACAGTGGACACTTCCAGGATAGAATAATTACCTGCCACCGAGATCCAGGCTTAAGTGTATAGAAAACACATGAAACAGCCGATTTAATCTAATCCAAGTGTTCCCACGTGTCGCTGAAACCCTTTGTACCGCAGAGAACGAACTGAAATCCAATTTAGTTCGCGTGGAGCACTTACTAAAACATATGGGACCAACAGGCGGAACACAGGCGCCTTTCGATTGAACCGATCCATCCCCGCTAGCTGACACTGATCCTACTCTAGCTCTTAATACCTGAAGCATAAAAGTTAAAATTCATTCATGAAGAAGATTACATACCTATCTTTCAAAGTGGTTTTTAGTTCGGCAGAATTCGAACTTGAAATCCTAATACATCTTGGCCAAATTGTAGCGACTTGTTACCTATCTTGTAACAAAGATGAATGGATGGAAAATGTGTACCTTTAGAGTGGCGATCAATAACAACCCCTTAGTTGTTAACGTACAAAATTAATTAATAGTTTTGATTGGAAAATATAGAGTTTCTATTTCAGCGTAGTAAGGACCTTCAAAAGTACCTAAATGTCTGTTTTAAAGTTAAATTATTTTCACTGTATTATATGGCCGGTTTATTCCTATGCAAAAGCCAATTAACATTTCAATTTTTTACCCGAATGTAGCGGAGCCTAAAGGAGATAAGTAATAAAAACGCACGTTTACTTTGACAGTCGGGATATGTGTTAATGACTTGCAATGCTCACATATACCTAGTCTTGCCATAAATACTGTAACAAAGAAAAACATTTTTTTTTTCTATTGCCATTAACATTTATTACTTTAACAGTGTGTTAGTTCAATGCATAAATATAAAACAATTTAAAATATAAAAAGCTCATTCGAAGTGGTCTCCATTGGCTGCAATATAGCCCTTTAAACGTTGAGACCAGATATCAATAAAAGCACGCACTCTTTCCATGGGAAAATTTTTCACTGCCAATCGTATGCATTGTTTTAGGGAATCCAAATTATCATGGCGCTTAGAGCAAGTCGTACTCTCTAAAACTGACCATAAATCATAATCCAGCGGATTAAGATCGGGACTAGACGACGGCCAGACTTCAGCGCTGATAAAGTCCGAAACATTCGTTTCTAACCAAGACAGTGTAGACCGACCTTTATGACCAGGCGCCGAGTCTTGCTGGAAGGACCATTCTTGGTTATTGAACATGGTGTTGTTAAGGGGCTTCACTACCTTCTCAAGAATGGTATCTTGATACACTTGTGCTGATTTTTTTATACCTTTTTCACAAAAGTATGGCTCGGTCACTCCTTCGTAGCTAATACCCCACCAAACCATCACTGAAGTCGGATAATGCCCATGTTGCTCTCTGTCGATTAATTGGGAAGCTTCTTTAGAGCTGTGAGTATAAAAACGGTCATTTAGTTTGTTAAAATATTGCCTAATAGTAAAAAAAATCGCATCAGTAAACTAAATGTTTCTGTGACCTCCCCTTGCGTACCGCTTCAGTAGTTGTTTCGACTTTACCACCCTATTCTTTTTTACATTATCAGTTAAGAAATAACCAGTACGTTTTTTATAGGCTGCAAGTCCTAAGTCATCTTTTAAATTACGTGACATGGTTCTAGGTGCTATCTTCATCTCTCGAGATAAAATCTTTTGCTGTCGGACAGGATTTCTTCGAATTCTTTCCCTTACTGCTTTGACCACCTTTTTCGTACGAACCCTACATGGACGGCCAAATCTTTTTCTGTCAAAAACAGAGGAGGTCACATTGCACCTATTAAAACCCCGGTACACAAACATTTTACTAATACCAAGAGTATGGAGAGTTTTAAAAATTGCATTTGGCTCCATACCTACTTTGTGTAATGCAATCACAGCGATTCGGTTTTCTTTATCACCCCACTGCATTTTAATATCGCAAAATATTGTACAATGTATTGGCGCCAAAATGAGAATACACAACGAACAATCATATAAAAATAACAGATTCCAAATTCAAATGTAATATTTTGTTTATTTTTAATTGTAACAGTATTTATGGCCAGACTAAGTAGTTATTTATTAAACGGGTCTAATCTCGATTATCGACTTACTAGCTGTGCCCTGTGGTGTTACCCGTTTTATAAATAGTGTATTAACAATAAAAATAAGTATTCACATTTTTAGAAGCAAAATAATTTAGAGCATCGGAAAGATCACTCTACGAAATTTCATTTTCACCAATTTTTCCATAGAAATAAGATATTTTCCCGCAGTAAAACTTAGCCTATGTGTTAATCCAGGGTGTCAGCTAACTCCATAGCAAATTTTATTAAAATCACTCCAGCCGTTTAGACGTGAAGAAGTAACAAGCATACACACTCACAAACTTTCGCATTTATAATAAGAGTATTAGTGTGATGATGATAACGCGACAACCGTTTAATATATGACTAAACCGCATTGGAATCTTCAATTGCGGTTTATTCCTACCCAAATGTCTAAGCAAGGACAGACTGACAAGTATTAATAATGTTGATGTGACCAGTAACAAGGGCTGTTTATTGATCGTTGCTCTGTCGGTAGATATTGTCTAATCAAGCTAAAATATGAACATAATAATATTACTGACCATTTATTTTATGACCTATTTTGTGGCTAAGGTAGCTTATTAAATGATCAAGTCCTACTCAATACCTTCAAAGTGTATGTGTATGCCACATGTAAAGCAACGGTAAATTAAATAAAAAGGGTTCTAGAGTTTTTGATTTGGATTTATCAAATCAGATAGATAGATAGATACATAGAATATTCTTTATTATATGTACACCAGGAATAGTAGTAATTGTATCAGTTGCGTTTTGACCTTGAAAAGACAAAAAAAACAAATGGTTAAAAACATCTATTGGTTAATAAAATGTATACGACTTCAAAGAACTGTTGTTATATTTCGATGATAAAAAATCGAAAGAACCAAGATAAACTATGATTAGCAAGTAAAATGTTCTCAGTTCGTGATCTCGTCAAAAGTAGGAATGGATAAGTATCTCTTTTTAAGCCCGCTTGCACCACCGACTAAAATCCATTTAACCCCAAGTTAAACAGAATTTTGACAATTCCGCCATACTTTATCTGTCAAAATTCTGTTTAACTCGGGGTTAAATGAATTTTAGTCGGTGGTGCAAGCAGGCCTAGTCTAATAATGAAATCTGGAAATAGGTGACGTAATTTGAAATTTTTATTTAAATATGTTAGACAGATATGGAAGAAAATGTGTAAGGAGGTTTGCGCTATTAGAGCATTGAATTCTGTATTCTAAATTCAATGATTAGAGGGTAAACTAAGCAAACCATAAAATAAACAGGATCGGTGTAGTAGCGCGCTCGGTAAAAAGTATTCAAAACATTCAAGAGGTCTTTTGTTCGAAGCATAGTATAATAATTATTGTGTTTTAAGTTCCGCATATTAGTAAGTTTGTAGAAGCTTGGTATGTGAATAAAACCTCATGCGGCACTTGAGCGTCTGAGGTATGTGAACGAACACATACCTCAGCTCTTGAAATCGCCAATCAATAGGTACAAATGCAAGCGGTTATTAATCCCATACTCTGTCTCATCCTAAAATAATAAAAAAAATCGTGCTTGAAGTAGGTAGGTAGGTAAGTAGGACACCAGCTACTTCAGTACATTTTCAATCTACATAATATCTACTTCTCAAGACCGCCAATCGTATACGACAAAATTTTGATAATATGTAATGTTCCTAAAGTATTTTGTTTTTGGTATGAACAATAAATAGATACTTAAGTTACGCTTAGCTGATGAGAACTCTCCCAATCAACGACGGAATATTGAATCGTTTTTCCGTCTGTTGAACCTGAAGGACAACCTTGAAAGGTTTTCGAAACGAATGATTCAATTTATCACTAATATAAACATGCTCCAGGCGTAGCGGATGCGCGAAAATATGTAAATCGAATGTAAAATATGTGTCGAGATCAAGAACGTTTTACGCAGATACTTTTATTAGGGTTCTGCCAGATTGCCTGTGAAAACTGCCTACAATTTCTTAAAATAGTCTTGAAATGTAGGGAAAAGAATCTACAGAGGAAAGCAAATTACTGGAGCGTCGCAAAAGGTAGAACAATGGGCTGCCAAGTGCGAGTTTGATTTGTATACAAAATTTTTGCACCGAGCTTTTCCATGGCTCTACGCATTGGCGGATTAGTTGGATAGAATCTAAGTAATTTGAAAGATAAACATTAAGAACGAGAATAAAAAATAAAAGAGGCGTATTTAAAAGTATCTCGGAGGAAAAGTTCCAAATATAAATATAGTAGGGTGTAACTATGAAATCTTTTATTTAAACAACCTATTTTTAATTAGCCGTTTCTGTGTCCCACTGGTAGGCAAAGGCTCCCCTTTATATATCCACTATATAGTCCCTGTTCCCGGCCAACTCTTCCAAATTTAATATTTACTTTAAAAGTTGAGGACAATTTATTAAATGTTAAACAAACGCTGGATCACGTTTCCCAAAATGATGACAAAAAGTACATACTCGAAGTACAGTATTTCCACAAGTTAACCGTACGTTTGAAGTGGGCTAATCGACTATGCAATGAACATCGAATTGTCTTAAAAAAACTAAGAATTATAGTTCTATTAGCTGACCCAGTCAGTTCAGATCAGTTGTCTATGAGATCGAATCAGAAATGATGAGATCCATAGACAAACAAAAGTCTTCGACATAGCCCAGCGGATGAGTAAGTTGAAGTGGCAGTGGATGGGGCATAGTAGCATAGGGCATAGCACGCATAACTGGTGGTCAATGCGGCCGAAAAGTTCTCGAATCGAGACCACATATCGGCAAGCGCCGCGTATAACGACCAGCCACAAGATGGACCGAAGATCTCATCCAAGTGGCAGGAAGACGCTGGATGCAAGCCGCTTCCAACCAGTCTTTTTGATATCCATTGAGGAGGCGTATGTCCAGCTGAGGACTTCTTGTGGCTGAATGATGATGATGATGATGATATCTGACCCGGCAATCGTGGTCTTGCCATATGAATGAGCCTGTATCCTTCTTTCAGGCCTACCAAATATCCACAAAAAAATAATGAAAGTCGTTGAAGACTTTGTGGAGGAGTTCGATAACAAACACTGTGACACGTGATTTTTATAATATAAAAATAAACAATGAAATAATGAATAATGATAATGAAATAAATAAATAATGAAAATAATTAATGAAATAGAGCCCTGGGGGAGGAACCCTTAAACTCGTCAAAGGCAACCAATTTTTGCGGCGCACCGACGTGAAATGAGCATCGCTCTAATGGTGCGTGAAATCTGCCCAAAGAAACCTCGAGGTAAATGAAAACTTTTGGGCAGGTACCGCCTTCAATCGTTGTCGATCGAAATTAATTTTCGGTTGGCTAGTTGTTGAAATTTATTTGCGAACGCGGGCAGAGTGATATCAAATAAGAAAAAGGCAATTTTCGAACTAAGACTTTTTTTAATCTTATTGATTTCGGAATTTTTGAATTTTTGTCGGAAAAGTCCGCCCATCATTATCATCAAGCCATTATGTCCCCACCGAGGAGCACATGTCTCTGAGAAAGGTATAGGCCATACTCCACCACAGAGGCCAAGTCCGGATTGGTGGAGGCTTGTAAGACTAGTGGCTGGTCTTACTGTCAGAAGTTTTCAAGCCGCCCTAAGGCCTCTGACTTGGCTTAACGACTGCTAGCTAACGATGGCAGCCGGCACCAACTGCTTAACGTGCCTTGCAAAGCACGGAACCGCTCGGAAAAATGCCGCTAGCGATAGTCATTGACAGTCACCCATTAATGCACTGAACACGGGCTATGTTGCTTAACCTTCGTGATCGTTTAAGATCACTCAGGCAGCCGGGGCTACGAGCGATTCCGACCATATTTACGTCTTATTTGCAGAACTCAATCACTGTAAGTTATTCAGAATTAAGATAAAAGCAATTTAAGCTCTTACTAATGGGCTGGTTATAAGTATAAATAAATGTAAAGTTATGAAGAAAAATTTATAACTAAATTACAATAACCTCGGCGCTATCTTATGTCTACCAAGGCTGTGCTTGAAACCTACAACTTTGGGGGCATACATAGTTTAGAACAGAATCAATCGTCGGAAAACTTAATGTGTCAAATATTAACTGCAAGTAATTTTATTTACGTTTAGCAGGCGGTATGAGGACAATGGACAAGTTGAATGGGCAAGAAGACCGGCTAGGTTGGCGTTACGGCGAAGAGGCCTAATCATGGGCTATAGACAGCTAAGATCATCCATCGACGGTGCTCCGCCTGCATGGTACTGGTAGAAATCCTGTTCACGCCCTATTCATGTTGCTCGGTATCAGCAATTTTTATCGATAAAAAGGGCCGCGGAATTTTGCTTAAAGCAGACAGTTTGAGCGGTGTGCCCCGATTTTATCATATTTCTGCGCGCGATAAGGCCCTTCGTGCTGAAACAAAGAACCGATTAATTAATACTCGTTTCTCGCAAATAATGCATTGTACGGTTCAGTCTTGCCCCCTAAACATGATCTCTTATCCCACGCGCGAGAAGCAGAGAAAAGAATCGCCCTATTCTGCGCTCACGTAGCCGACGAGAAGGGGATGGCGCGAGTCTGAGTCTGTTCGCGCGCGCGAGATAAGATGCTGTTGGCGCATCTGCCTGCAATGCGAGGGGTCCCGGGTTTGATTCCCGGCTGGGGACAAAAAAAACGAAACCCAGGTCTTGGATGTTTGCATGTTTGTGACGTCGCTGTTTCTGGTTCCCACGACACAGGGTATCCTGGTGCGGGTCCAAAAGCAATGTATGTAAATGTTATGTTATAAGAGATCATGCTAAGGGGGCAGATAGGTCTTTAAGCGAACTGAATTAATATTTTTCTACATTATTTATTGTGAACTCGGTACCTACGTGAATAAGTCCAGAATTCCGAGGCCAGCCTCCTTTCATGAAGCTTCTTCTTTCACCAGTAACACTCAGACCCATCCTATTGATACGAATCTAAATAAAAAGACAGCGGGTAATAACCCTACTCAGCTTTCGCTGCCTGGTGAAAAGGTAAAAAAGCCACGAGTGGACACGGGATGGGAGGGCTAAGGCGGGGTCACAGAGCGTACGATTTCTATTGAAGAGTAGATGTACCTTTTGTAGCCAGTGTACCTTTTTTGGCCACTTTTATGTTCAAATTAAGGTATAGATAATTCTATAAATGTAAAACTTAATAAGTTTAAAAATTCTATGAAAATATTTCTAGTGGCCAAAAACGATACTAAGATGGCCAAAACCGGTACTTCTACCCAACTTAAAAATGCAAATGTAATTAATACAACTTTGACCGAAATACAACTTTTAGTTACCGAAAACTCAATATAATTTTAATAATAACAATCTTAGTTAGTTTTAATTTAGATATATGGAGTATTTAGTGCATGTACAGGAATAACTCTCATGTTCGTGATTTTTTGATGGAGTAAAGTTAAAGAAAATAATAAAAATAATGATCGAGGGCCCGAGATAGGACATTGAAAAGAAATTTACATATTTTTTTATTTTTATTTTTACTGGTCATTAGATAGTAAAATATATTTTAAAACACTTGTTTAGGGGCACGGTCAGAGAACTCAGCCTTAACCGCAGGCATCTTTTCAGTTCACGGTGGGCCTATTGCGAACTTGAATCACCCCCGATTTTATAAATTTTTCATAGTTGCCAGTGATAGGCACTAAAGTCTGTTTTTTAGTTCAATGCAAAAAAAAAACAGTCACGGTGACATCTCAATACAATACGTTTGAATGTTGCTAGTACGCAAAAACCAAATTACCCCATTTTACTTCCAAGTAAAAATTGTTTGTGCTACGTAGGTGTTTCTTTTTGGACTTATTAGAAATTATTAGAAATTAAGCTTTCATGTTTTTGATGTGAAAAGGATTTTGCTCACACGAGTCTTCTATTCACGGTAAAAAAAATCTACCGAGTAAACCTAAATATTTTATAACGGTAACACAACGTCATTTTTTTTTGCATCGAATTAAAAAACGGACTGTAGATCTTGTACTAGATAATATTCACCCATTTTTACTCTTCAAATATCTCAACCAATATTTAACCAATTATTCGAATAAATCATCTTTTTCGAATATTTGCTATTTTATGGGTCTGGGTGTATTTACATGTTTGTGATGTCCTTGCCTGGTTTCCAAAGCACAGGGTATCCTAGTTTGGAACGAGGTCAAGTGATTGTGTTGTATGGAAGTTATTATTATTATGGAAAAAAGGATTTTTTGTTTCCTACTAAAATCATAATTTGGTATGTATATGTAGTTTTCGGAAGGCTTCACTAAACATAGCACATTTAACATAATAAAAAAAACTTTCATTTTTAGCGTTCGGTAGCTAAATGGCAAAAAACGGAGCCCTTAGGGATTCGTCATGTCTGTCTGTCCGTCCGTATGTACAGCCACTTTTTTCCAAAACTATACTATTGAAACTTGGTAAGTAGATGTATTCTGTGAACCGCATTAATATTTTCACACAACTACGGAACCCTAATAAAGAAAAACTACTTGCTGCTACGGAACCCTTCATGGGCGAGTACAACTTGCACTTGGCCGCTTTTTTAATGTTCAACTAAGACCGTTGTAGCTAGAAATATTTGTTAACTAAGAAAAAACTTATTTGTTGATTAAGAAAAAGCTTTAAGCTCTAATGAAACCTAGGCTATTATGAAATCATAGGCTTTTTCTAAATATTTCGATTCGAATTTGACGAAAATGTGCCAAAAATAAGTACATCATTGACTATCTTGGTGGCAGTGCACTTTACTTTTGGACGTATTTTGACTTAGAGTTCTTTGAACATTAGTAAAAATAAAAATAAAGAAATGAAAAAAACGCTCTTACCCATCAGTGGAATTTATGCCAACTGCGAGAATTTTGTTCAGTTATCTACACTGTAAATTGTTCTCCGGGTACGGTTAGATTTATCTGACACTATACAACATATTTCGTCGTATCTTCCAGTTTTTTTAGGACTGCAAGTCGCTTCCGGGAAGGAAACCGCTTCGACCGCAGCAATCACTATGTCTCCAGTATCGTGATATGGACACTGACCCTTTTCAGCGGTGACGAGGCTCTCTTGTCTAGCAGCACTCGGGAGCATCTCGGAGAACTAGTGTTCTATTAAGACCCTCAAAAACTCCGTGGAGGGTTATCTCATTACAAATTTACCATCTCTGTGGTTTTAGGACTTAATTAATTAGTTCAAGAGAGGTGTCCTTTTCTTTATTTTCTTTTGGTCTAATTGGAATAACAATGGGTAATAATAAGATTGCGGTCGGCTAAAGTCCAGTTTAAAATACATATGTTTTTCAAATGAAATCAGTTTTAATAGGTGAATAGAACCGTGTCAGAAACCAAGATAAATTTAATGAAGACGATCTCGTTTTTCTTTATTCACTCTTTATTCACTCCTCATTACTTATCCTCATTTCTGACCACAAAAATAACAAGTTTTCTATTTTGCAAATTTGTAAAATATCACTCTACTGACATACGAACAGGCACCTAGCCTGGTCGTATACACAGAAGCAACTTTAAAAACTTTCCAAGTCCGAGTTGGCCTCGCGCACGAAGGGTGTCGTACCATTACCTAAGCAGCATCATTGAATTTAGAAGGAATTCAATGGCAGCATTTCAATATTTTAAGTGTCTACCTATTGGCGTTATTAATATCAGGCAAAATATGTCAAAAAACGCGTCAATCGTTTGGGAGCCCCTTAAATAAATACTCTATTTTATAGTGTAATAATAGACAATTAACATAACAAACATAACATAACATTTACATACAGGCACATACATTGCTTCTGGCCCTACACTAGGATACCCTGTGTCGTGGATATTCTATGTATTTTGTGAGCACAGGGTATCATAGTTTGGGACCAGGTCAAGTGATTGTTTGATTGTTATATTCTGGTGCCGTTATTTGCCCATCTTTCCGTCTGTTAAGACCCTTTATTGACGCTGTATCGACGTGAAATTAAAACCAATGCTCCCTTAATGCTGTAACAAAATCAAGCATCTAAGTTAACGTAAAAAAATGATGCAGTCGCTTAAGCCGCTAAAAACGAATATTTTGATAAGATAAAAGATAAAGATAAAAAGTATTTATTGCCTCATCAAATAAAATTTTAACAAATTATGGACTAAATTAGGTTTAGGTACAATAAAGCAAAAGGTAGTGGCTCACCTGGTGCTACCCCGGACAGCCGCGGGTAGCGCTGGTTTTCAGCCACTGCCTTCTCCCTGTGATGTTGTGCGGGAGTAAGGTAAAGAGGGCTTAAAACAATCGACTAATAGTAAAGGACACTCAAGGGATTCAAAATTCTTAGGGTATTTCCCGTTGACCTAACAAAAACTATTAAATTTGGCAAGTAATATCTTCATCATCAAGCCATAATGCCCCCACCGAGGGGCACGGGTCTCTTCCCTGACGAAGGTATAGGCCATACTCCACCACGGGGGCCAAGTCCGGATTGGTGAAATAGTACAAATGTAGGGAAAGATTTTAAACATTTTCAATAAAATCAGGAAAAATATTCCCTGGGTTCAGGAAAATCTCGGAGAAAAGTGTGATTATGGAACCCTCGTTGGTTTCGGTTATGGAGTTTTCTTACAAAATCTAAGACAGTAAGGTGATGATAATGATGATGATCACAGTTTTACACAGTAATGCCAAATTTTGCCTTAGAATAATACGATACGACAAAAGCTTCATCTCGATCTTTCAGCTTTCCCTCCCTCACACATTAGCGGGAAGGATTTATCTAACTTATCTTAACAGCGCGTCATTGGGGAGCAATATGGCAATTTATGACGTCATATAACGACCCCCAAGGGTGTTAGCAGCGCGATACGGTCATGTATATTTATATAACACAAAATATTATTCACTTATAGGTACCCTGTGTCGTGAGAACCAGAAACAGTGACGTCACAAACATGTAAACATCCAAGACCTGGAGTTTTTTTTCTTCCCAAACGGGGATCGAACGCGGAACCTCTCGCATGGTAAGCAGATGCGCTAACCGCTACGCTACAGAGGTCGTCTCACCTTTGCATTTTATTCCTCGCATTTCGGCGGCAACGAAATCACTATTTGTTGATAAATAATGTGTAACGATTAATCCATCTATTTTAGATAGATTATCCCATTGCCCTTTTTGGAATCCTTCATCCATTTTATTAATCGAATAATATTTACTATTATTAGTCTATTAACTTAATACGCGACAAAAAACACAACAAAATACTGCGCAAACTATTACACCTACTACTATAACCGCTGGCGACTTGATATTAGGCGGGCGGCCCGCGCGGCGCGTTGTGATATGACGTCACAAGCGGTCTCGTGACTGTTAGCGGGACGCGATATTTTTCGAAACTTTGAATGCCTATAAAATCAAAACTACTAGGTTTTTTGACTAAAACAAAAACTAGTGTATTTGTATACATACTGGCTTTACTGAGACAATATTTCAAGCGATTTGGCATACCTAGTAACATTCTCCATTAGGTGCAATTCAGATCGCACGGCGCTGAAAAAGCTACGTTATATTCACCTACATGTTGCCTCTCTTTCTACCGCGTAACTCTTACCTCTTCTGGCGCCTGAATCCTACCTATTTGCCACTCCGGAGTGGTCGCCGCATGTACTTACGCGTTCGATACCGACACGCGTAGTGAAACAGAGTGCGTATACTGAGTTTTTTCATTCACTCTCGATAGTGAGAGCGTTTGCGATTTGCATAGGAGAGGCGCGTTTCGTCACTCCTATACCAATTGCAAACGCTCTCGCTATCGAAAGTGAAGGAAAAAACTCAGTACAAGCACTCAGAGTGCATATACCTACTAAGTTTTTTCATTCACTTTCGATAGCGAGAGCGTTTGCGATTTGCATAGGAGTGACAAAGAGACAACTATGTGGCTCGCTTTGTCACTCCTATACAAATTGCAAACGCTCTCGCTATCGAAAGTGAAGGAAAAAACTCAGTATAAGCACTTGCTCACGGTCTCCACGCTAGAACTAGTCTACCCCATCTGTCCTGTGGCAAATATTTATGACCAGTCCACTGCCACTTTCGTTTGGTAATCCGTTGAGCTAGGCTTTAGTTCTCTGGCGAATTACCTACTTCGAAACACTTAGCATAATTATCTCCATAATATTGGTTTTAAATTGTTACATCATCTGACGGATGAGGCGACAGCTGGTGTACTGTAGAGTAGAAAATATCTCACGAAACTTTCGTGCTGTATACCTACTATACGAGTCAACAGTAGATCAACCTTTACCTACAGTTTATTTGCAAATTCATTTGTAGGGAAAAAGTTGTACCAGCGGCGTTATCCTAAGATGTCATTTAGTGTGTGTCTAGGTCATGCTTAACTCAACATGAAATAATTGCACTTTTTTCTCACGACCGATTTTTTCAATTACCGCTGTGAATTCAATTCGACTTCACTCTATAACCAAACTATTAAAAACCACAATGACGGCACTGACCTTGATATAAATTCTTTAATTCTCCAAATCCAACTCAAAAGGCGAGTGGGTCGTTTTGTGTAACCTTGCGATGTACCTCTGAACCTTTTGGCTACCCACCTGTAGTACCATATTATAGAAACCTTGAGGTCACAAAAGTAGCATCATTTATCCATTCCACATGTGACGTAATCTAATCGCAATACCTTACAAAAATTAAGTTGATAATCTGGTGACCTCTGTTTTCAAGTGTGTAGTAAGAGAGTCGCAGTAGCTAAAGTAACTTCGTTTGATGACACTTCTTTTGATCCGACACGGACACGTTACATCATGATATGGTGACCCCTAACTTAATACAATTGGGTTCGCTAGTACAGAGACTAGAAATAATTTGCTTTGATAACATTTTGCTAGTACAGTGATCTTCGGATTGAGTAGCGCATGCGCGCTATGCCGGCGCAGACGCACCTTCGTAAATACACGTGAAAATTAGTGAAAACATGGTCTAATTTATTTGCAATTTTTTGTTCTGTTGATGTTGAGTGGATTTGGATTACAGTGTTGGCTGTAAAGAGTGAATATCACTGTTTAATTTGAAGGTAAGCAAGTCTTCTAACATGTGTTTTGATCATTATCAGATATGTGATTAGTTAAATTCGTTAAAACTTGACTCAACCTTAAACTTTCCGAGATTGCTCTGATCAGTGGAATGTAAACCAAAGTATTGTATCGTACCAAAGTGTTTTAATATTTTAAATAAATTTTTTTTCTTAACTTCTGTAAGCCTTCTAAAAATCTTTTAATTCCATACATTAAGTCTGCCTCTGCATAATCTTTCCGGGTTATTATTCTGTAGCTTATATGCGCGTCATTGTAGCATCTTTCTACAAAGCATATTTTAAGACTTCATTTTAAAAATAGTTTTTTATTCTTGTGAAGTCTTCGCTTGGTGACCACAGCTCAGAGCATCCCAGTTTGGGACCGAGACAAGTGATTATGATTCTTGTTTGGCAGCTATAACACAATTACTTTTTAATCGGCGACTAGCTTGTGTTACAAATGAAAATGCGAATAAATCTAAATTATTGAATTCCCAGGTAATGATTAACGAATCCTTTTTAATGTAATCAATCAATATATTAAAATGTCTTTATACAAATAAATAGAACAATTCAATCACTTGAGATTTTTCGCTTAGTTAAAAAAAAGAAATCCCTGAATGTGTAGTGACGCTCCGGTCCCAATACTAAATATTAGGAAAAAAGGTTTTTCCATTTCCATCACGTAATACTGTCAAATAAAATCCCTTGGCGATCTAGATCAAAACGGGCTTGTGTGCGTACTTGCGAGTACTCCCTAATTAAAGTTCTAACTAAAACAGGAAATTATAATTAGTGCGAGTCAACACATCGCTCTTAAGTATGTGTATGACATTCAGTATCAACTCGACAGGCGGTTAAATAAATCAAAGTATAAACTAGTTTCGTATCAGGAGTATACTGGTAGCCGTCTTGCTTTTATTATAGCTGGGACCAGTCTCTAATGAAATGCTAATTTATATCCATGACTGCACTGCCGAAAGAGCCGCTAGGTCTGTAGCCACAGACGCTTTAATGAAACTCTCGATACAATAATAGCCATATCCTCCAATTAATAATATTTTAAGCAATGTTGTTATACTACATATATTATTAATCCTCAGACCTAAAAATACATAAAAATCGGTGAACTCGTTTCGGAGGAGATCGATAACAAACACTGACGCAAAATATTATGTATCAAGTGAATGTGAGTGGAAAGGCCGGTAAAGGACGCCCCAGGAGGACGTACTTAGACCAAATAGGGAATGTATTAGCAAAGGGCAAGATAAAAAGTACCCGAAACCGACATGCGTGCATGCTACAACTAATGAATGTCGATGAAGCGAAAATTATCAGGATTGTGGCAGGTGGCAGTCCCTGGTCTCTGCCTATCCCTCTGGGACACAAGCAGGAGCTTATGTATGTAGCAAGACTTTTATATATTAGAAAGTGTTTATAGATAGATAGTTAATTCTTAAGCAGAGAGACTTACCCCCGGTTCCTCGAACGCTAACAGTCTGTTAATTTACTGTTATAGAGGGATCTCTATTGATAAATAGAAAAAATCTTATTCTTAGTCTGAAATTAAATCAAATTTAAATAAAATAAAATAAAATAAAAGTAAATAGTGGTACAACATTAGGAACTTTTTTTTTAATATTGTCGTTAGTCAATCTTTCAAATCTTTCCTAAAATTGGTCTAAATATTGCAGCTTTTATTATTTATCTTCGAAGCGATCGTAACAATTTATACTAATCTAAGACTATTCTACCTAGACACACGTATTCTTCCGCACGATGTTTCTGTCGTCCCGTTTGATGAAAGCTAATAGAAAGTAAGTACCCTAGTCGCCTTTTGAGTATAGGTTTACCAGTCAAGCCTGATAACGGTATCGACGTCCATAACAGATTGACTGATTGACGTGTTCCCCGCTCATGTTTCCCTTATGGGTCGATACAAGCAGGTTCCTTTCTGGATACAGAACGCAGAATATCATAGAAAGGACTCTTCAAAATCTTCTAATTCAACTAATGTTCTAATAATTATGTTACTACAGTCTGTTTTTTCATTAATTGCAAAAAAAAAATATTGTCACGTTGACATCTCCATACAATTCTTAGGCTGTCAATGTCTGAATGTTGCTAGTACCTAATTAAAAACCAAATAACCCCATTTTACTGCCAAGTTAAATTGTGTATGCTACGCAGGTGTTTTTTTTAATACTTTGCTCTTACGAGTAATTCAATTTTAATGTCTTTGATGTGATAAGGATTTTGGTCACATGAGTCTTCTATTCACGGTAAAAAAAATCTACCGAGTTAACCTATAGCTTTTATAGCGGCAACACCGCGTCATTTTTTTTTGCATAGAATTAAAAAACGGACTAGACGGATAGAATTAAAGAATATTCTTATCTTATCTCATCTTACTTGAAATTGCCGACCCGCGGTGGGCACGCGTACCAATCAAGTCCATAATATTCTCTTTCTAAAAGAAAGCCTGTATGCTACAGTAGGACGCATACAGGGTGTCCCAAAACTCAACGTCAAGCCGGAACCGGGTGAAAAGGCCAATCGTACTGGTTATCAGAAACATAAAAAAAAAATTTTAAAATGCGTGAATAAGAATTTATAGGCATTTAAAAAAAATGAAAAATTCTCTTGCCACAAATCTTTACTTTCTCCTATTTTTTTTTTGTTTTGTATCTCTGAATAATGCTTCTTTAAACTTTTAACAAAACCAGCTGCTCCAGCTTGGAAAAAAAGAGACTTAAAAAAAAACTTAAAAAATGGCCCATTTTTAATTTTAATTTAAGTTTTCATTATGTTTGTGAAATTTCTTGAATAACATACATACATACATACATAAGCTCACGCCTGTATCCCAGAGGGGTAGGCAGAGACCAGGGACTGCCACCTGCCACGATCCTGACAAACCACTCTCGCTTCATCGACATTCATTAGTCGTTGCATGCACGCACGCCGGTTTCGGGTACTTTTTATCTTGCCCTTTGCTAATACATCCCCTATTTGGTCGAAGTATGTTCGCCTGGGGCGTCCCTTACCGGCCCTTCCACTCACATTCGCTCGATATATTTGCTTCGTCAGTCGTTCTTCCTTCATCCTCTCCACATGTCCGAACCAACGCAACATTCCTTTCTCAATTCTAGTCACTACATCCTCTTTCAGTCCACAACGTTCTCTGATCACACTATTGCGTATTTTGTCATTCAAAGTAACACCACACATATTTCTCAAGGCCCTCATTTCTACTGCATTAATCCTACTTTCATGATTCTTCTGCCACACCCAAGTCTCGCTACCATACATCAGTGTTGGGACCAGCACACCGTTATGGATAGCCAATCTTGCCCTTTTGGAGATATTCTGGCTACTCACGAAGGAGTGCAAGGCACCATTTACACAATTTCCCGCTTTTACTCTCCTTTCTATATCACCTTCACACTTACCATCCCTTGTAAACAGGCTCCCCAAATAGACAAATTCTTTCACCTGTTCCACCCTTTCATCTCTAATCATTATTTTGCACTCAGTCATGTCATCATCTTTTTCGAAGACCATTACCTTCGTCTTACTCACATTAATGTTCATTCCTTTCCTTCTAAATGCCTCATCCATTACTGTTACTTGTGTCTGCAGTTCTTCCACCGACGATGCGAACAAAACCTGATCATCGGCGTACAACAAACATTTAACAAGTAACTCACCCATCCTCATCCCACAGTTATTCTCTCTCAAATCAGTCAGGCAGCTGTCCATGAATAAGTTGAACAACCACGGGGACGCGACACATCCCTGTCTAACACCCTTGCGAATGCAAAACCAGTCAGTGTACGCCCCATTAATTCTTACGCAAGCACTGGAGTCTCTATACAGAGACTTCAAGGCTCGCAGCAAGACGCTGTCCACCCCATACTCGGACAGTACTGACCACAGGTCATTCCTCACCACTCTATCATAAGCCTTCTCCAAGTCGACGAACGCACAGAAAACCCTTTGACTTTTGGCCAAAAGTCTCTCCACCATCCGTCTCAAAGAGAAGATTTGATCCACGCATCCCATTCCCTTTCTAAAACCCGCTTGAACATCCCATATCTTTTCTTCAGTCACATCCAGAACTCTTTCAATCAAAATCTTTGCATACAGTTTGCCGACAATGCTGAGAAGGCTGATACCGCGGTAGTTTTTACACTCCTGCTGGGACCCTTTGCCTTTATAGAGCGGCACTATAACGGCCGTGCCCCAGTCCCTAGGTACTGTGCCACTTTTCCAGCACTTATTGAAGAGCAGGTATAACTTGCTAGCTACGATGCCTTCACCAGCCCTCAGCATTTCTAATGACACCCTATCATATCCCGCAGCCTTACCTAATTTCATGCTTTTCATTGCCTCAACAATCTCTTCCATACTTATAACGCTATCATCCCCCCCAGATTCCGTCTCACTGACGGGATTACCATCAATGGGCAGCTCCTCTCTTTCAAACAGACTTTCAAAATATCTTTTCCAACGTTCCATAACTTTCGATTCCTCTTTCAGAACGGAGCCATCCTCATCCCTAACAATATTCAACTTAGATTGCTCTGATCTACCTCGGGCCAATTTCACCGCTTTCCAAAACAGTTTTATATTAGCCTTGAAGTTTCGAGAGAATCTCCTATCATACTTTTCTTTCTCTTCCTCCTTTTTTCTCTCCACTACATCCTTCACCTTCCTTTTCATCACATTATACTTCTCTTTAAATTTTACCACATCTTCATCTTCACTACAAATTCCTTGCATTCTTTTGCTGGACTTGATAGCTAGTAAGTCCAACCATGCCTTTTTCTTTTCATTCACTACTTCTTTAACACTTTCATCCCACCAAGTAGCTTCCGCTTTTCTTCCATTCAGTCTCTTTCTGACTCCACATACTTCGGCAGCAGTCTCCACTATATTAGTTTTTAACTGAGCCCATAACTCTTCCACTCCACCAACATACTCTTCATTTACATGAATGAGTTTGTCCTTGAGTTTCCTCTCAAACTCTCCACTCACATCTTCATCTTGCAGTTTATTGACTTTTATTCGCTCTAGAGCTGTTGTAGAGACCCTCACTCGATGGCGCCAACGCTTGAACAGACCTCTTACCCGGCTAATCACCAGGAAGTGGTCCGTCCCGACATTAGTTCCTCGGTACACTCTTGTGTCTACAACTTTACTCCTTAGTCTTTCATCCACTACCACAAAATCAATCATAGACCTGTCATTCTGTCTCTGCCATGTGTACATGTGGATCTTCTTGTGACTAAACATAGTGTTAGTCACTCGAAGATTCCACTCCAAGCATACATCCAGCAAACTCACCCCATTTTCATTCACTCTCCTGTCACCAAAGCACCCTAATACTCTCTCATACCCATCACGCTTTACCCCTACCCATCCATTTAAATCTCCTAATAATACCACCCTTTCATTTCCTTCACACTTGAGCAGAGAATCTCTTACTTGCTGCCAGAACTCCTCTCGGTCGCTTTGAGGTTTTGACATATCTGGAGCATATACGCCCACAACGAATATTTTCGTCAAGCCAACTTTCTTGAATAAATAATAATAAAAAAAATGATTGTACTTAAAATGAAAAAATCGTTTTTTTTATATTTTTCTGATAACCACTATGACTTGCCTTTTCACCCGGAACCGGCTTGACGTTGAATTTTGGGACACTGTAGAGAGTACATAAGGATAATACTAGCGAAATAATAATATCGTATAGGCACCCAAAGGTTGGTATGAAATAATATTTTTTATGTACAATCGAAAGAGCATGAAACTTCATATGCGTGCTCTCCACTAAATTAAGCTGTGGGCAAATATGCGACGAAAATATACAGGGTGAGCTGCTCTCGACTGCCCAACTGTGGTCTTTGTCGAATGGCCAGATACAAAGATATTACGAATATATAAAAATCTCATGTCGCGGTGTTATCAAGCTCCTTCAAAACGGCTTCACCGATTTTTATGTATACTTGTTAGGTCTGAAAACAGGTATTAGGCTAATTAGAATGGCAAAATAGCGTTCGACAGATAAGCTAGTAATTTTTATATTTTCTGACCGATAGTCGCTTTTATAGACTCATTGTTACATTTTGTGAATAGCTATTAGAATGCTATTAGCTACATTTGAAAATAACCTAGATAGGTCAATAACCGGATCCACACCGGGCGATCCAGTGCGCTCCGATTGCGCGCGGCAAGAGTGCGCTCCAGTAGACGCTCCTCTGGAGCGCGCTCCAACCGCGCGCGATCGGAGCGCGCTGGATCGCCCGGTGTGGATCCGGCTAAGTATTCAAGAACAATCGTAATCATAAAAGAGCCTACGCATGCGTTAGTTGCATACAGCAACTAATTATTGTTGATGAAACGTGTTAGGCTCTTTCTCCACTGCTCTGGTCCGGCGTCAGAACCGGAATCAGTCATGAGAAAAATATCGGATGCCGGATTATGCTTCTCCACTTCATCCGACTATAATCGGCAATGGACGTGACGCAGTGCTTTATTGAAATTCCTCGGTTTTTCTATTCGACACAGGGGACGTTTTCCACACATTCGATTAACGTAAATAAAATAGTATCGGAACATTTTTGGGTTGCATGGGCGGTGCCAAAACGTGTATTGTTTATGTACGTCGATCACTTCGGACCGGTAAAATACCGTTCCGATCTAGCAAATTATCGGACCGTTAAAAACCGGATGCCGGTGTAGTGGAGAAGCTTATTAGTATTTTTGTGTGTTTCTAAATCGGGTCGGTAATTAACGTTTGCCGGACCGGAGCAGTGGAGAAAGGCCCTTAAGGTCGTGGCAACTGACAAACACCGGTCCTTGTCTACCCTTCTCTTCTGTAAGTATATTTTCTGGATCCGGATTTGAAATGAATGTATCCAATTCTCATAATAGTCCTCAATATTATTGACAGTTAATAAAACTCATTCTGCAATCCACGGTTCCGTTACATGTTTCGCGGTTTACATTTGCAAAGCATGATTTACAAGACAAGCAAGAATGGAAGATTAATCTTTGCTTTTACCCTAAAAGCGTGCCGGCGGTACCTACGATGTCGCTACGAATATAACACCGGCGTTATTGTGTGTGCCTATGATGAATATCTTTGTCAATTTTATGCCGCGCATACGTAGTGGCACTTTAAACATTCTGAGAGTATATTTTCACCCCTAGGAGTAGAATAGCATGCGAAACTGCGAAAATTGGTGAGGGGTTATTTCGCGATCACGAAATAACCCTTATCCTTACGAGAGAGACGGAACTGCATTGAGTAGCGTAAAACGGGATGAATTAATCCACATGCATGTAACATATCTCATTCGGCAATAAACGATTTTTATTATTATTAAACATTAGACATTTACATACGGGCACATAATTACATTGCTTCTGGCCCTACACTAGGATACCCTGTGTCGTGAGAACCAGAAACAGTGACATCACAAACATGTAAACATGTAGACCTGGAGTTTTTTTTTCCCCAGCCGGGGATCGAACCCGGGGCCTCTCGCATGGTAAGCAGATGCGCTAACCGCTACGCCACAGAGGTCGTCTGTGGCGTAGCGGTTATCCATCATTAAAACCATTAAGTTTCGATTTGCGTCCTAAAGTAAATGTAAAAAAATATCTGGACAATATTTAAGAACAATAATGCCACGTAAAGATTATGTTTTGAGCCTTTTAAAGCGACGCCAAGACAAAGAAAACACTTAACTTTATGCACAAAATATTAAAAGCTCTCGTGCAGAAATTACACCATACTGTAGCCAATTTTTGGGATAACGAAACGACGACTAGTAAAAACTGTTTTAATATTTTTCTACTTTCGTTTACTTAAGCTTTTTCTGTAACTTTATTCATGGATATTCCACTATCGTTTCTTTTCATCCTTTCTCTTGTTTCTACTCATCCCATTTTTAATATAAACAGAAACAACAGCATTAGTTATTCTCTGCATCAAAATAAAAGAAAAGGGACATGGGCTTACTAGAAACATAATCAACAGATTGCGAATAATTGTGTTTTGGGGCACAAAAGTATCCTGAACAATAAAATACCTAGCTAAAGCTTTTTAAACTTCTAAAACTGTTTCTATTCACCCCGTTTCAACGTACATGTCAACTCTTGTTCGAAAGCAAACATTCGTCAGGTCTCGCTAATGTAACGCCTTGAGAGTTAGCGCCAGTTTTTGAATTGAGAATTTCGCTAAGTAACTATAGTAACTTCATCATCCACCCATTATGTCCCCACCAAGGGGCACGGGTCTCATCCCTGAGGAAGGTATAGGCCATTCCACCACGGGGGCCAAATCCGGATTGGTGGAGTAACTATAGTAACTAATATAAGTAACTAACTTAGCTGTAGTGCTGTCTCGTCAAATTTCTCTTCTCAATTCTCCTTTCATACATGTCCATATCTGGTTTGGAGCCTTCTATGCTTACAGACGGTCTTTGCTGTCTTGCCTGTACAAGACCTCCATACATTCTAATTATTGGTGTCACACTGCAGCATGTAACATGTTCTCATACAAACGGCTCTGAATACAGATAGATAGATAGCGTACCTACAAATAGCGCTAAAGACGATTTTCGATGGACTTGCTTGCCCAGCTAATGGTATGCAAATAAAGGTCAAGTGATACTGGCCTGCAAGGTCTATGCGTATGTTTTAGGAATGCCATGAGCAAATTGATGACACATTTGCGTTCAGACGGCTTGTTCCTAACTTAATTACATGCTCACTGTTTGCAAATGTGTCTTTAGATCAACCCAATCTGGATATTCTGTGTAGGATATCCTATGGGAAATCAGCTTCTGTTTACATGAACCAAGATCGGTGAACTGGCGTATTGACAAGTCCCAGTTGGGAATACTGAAACTTTACAAATCTAAAGGATTTTTTAGCAACGTCCATTCAGAATCTCTCTTCTTACAGTACACTCTAATAATGGAATTAACTCTTTCGTCCCCATTATCGCGATAACAAACTTGCCAATAATTTAAACGAATAGAGAGTGCTGTGGGAACAGGTCGAAGTTCTGTTGATCACATTGTAGTTTGTAGAATAACAACTCTTAATACGAAACAACGTAATCTCGTAGCCAAAATGCATTATGTATTTAATGTTTCTTGTTTCCATTATATCTGCGATTCTAGATAAGATTTCATCCAACTCTTTTGAATCGACTCCGTTAGCGATGTTAACTTACGACTTATGAGTTGTTATTACAACACTCTTTAGACCCAATCCCAATGCGACAAGCGCAAACACATGATAATCCTCAAGCAATCATAACTCGTCACGTACACTGAGTGAACCTTCACATACAGGGTACGAGCTACATGGCCCTACATACCTAAACGATACGAACGATCTTTTTGTGTACAGTGTATCTAAGGATAATGTAGAAGGTTAGTTTCTGAACACAATATAATACAATGCATGTTTCGTAGGTGTTGTGACAACCCAACTAGAACAGAGTAGGAAGTTACGCGTATCTAAAGAGCTGAATTTGCAGAAAGTTATGCAGCCGTTGAAGACATGAGGGGGCGCTTTATGAACACAGCCCAGGCCTAAAGCTTTGTATGCATAGATATTTGATAGAACCTTTGAGCTTCTAATGTGGACCATAAATTGATGTGGACTACAAACTAATGAATCGATACTGTCCATGAATTCGGATTTTCTGTTTACTCGATGTAAGACTGTCAATTTATTCATTTGTTGTGAGGGCCCGTACTATGCGTATGTAGGTATGATCTTTCTTGCAAACGCTTAATCTTTTTTTATTATGTCCTGAAATCAACAAAATACAGTAAATTCTTGAACAAATTAGTATTAGCATTATTTCTCCTGGTTGCCCTGTATCAATCTATACGGGCTTCCAGTAAGAATCGAAATCACGATCAATGTAATCAAACATAAAAACATTGGGACGATGAGGCAGTCATTTCTAGACGTCCAGAAAATTACTATGGCTGAGAACTAAAAAATGTTTCAGAAAGATAACTTTATTAGATATCACCAGATTCCAGAACGTAGGGCTATTCAAAAGCTGTGTATAAGCATTCTTTATTCTATGACCGTGTCCCCCAGTACCGACCTTGGCCCTTTCATTCACCGGGTTATTAGCTGGGCTCCCTTCCTCACACGACCTATAAGAGACAAGCCATTTACCTTTTGATCCCCCAAAGCTCTCGATAGCCTCTAACTTCTAAGCAATAAAGCCTTGTTTAGGTTGCTCCAAAGGTAGAGGTTTGTTGGTCGAACTGTAAAGCCCAACGGAGCGTAGAGGAGCTTCCTAGAACGTAGTTAATAAATAGACAAGTTCGCTGATACGGCAGTGAGTTTTTTTTTGGTCGTATAGTATTCACTCTTTCTTTATTAGGAGTCCCTTGATGAGCCTTAGGCGATGAGACATTAGGAATGTCCTGGAATGATTACTTACAAACTGATTATAGCAGTAAGCCCTAATTGGGATGTTTAACGAATTGAGATTTTTCGAGGTATTTTAAAGACCAAATTAATATCAAACATAGCGTGCGGGAAGGGAAGAGACCCGTGCCCCTGGGTGGGGACATAATGGGTTGATGATGATGATAGCGCGCGAGCTACTGATTGCCGCTGTTTCACTGAGTAAATTGTTAAATTTATTTAGATTTCCCAACAAAGAGGGAGTCTTATAGATGATTTAAGCATTTACTTATTGGACCGACGATAGCATAGCTGAAGCGGAAAAGCGGTGTGTCAACATCCTAAGGAATAGGACTTAAACCCCTGAGATAACAGTTACTTTTCTCCGAATCTTAAAGCGACGTAGGTATTTAAAAAAAAGGACAAGTGCGAGTTGGGTCCTTTACTTGTAGTGAAGACGATATTACCTGCCAAATCTCATAGTTCTTAGTCAACGAAAAAACCCTGAAAATTTTGGATCCCTAGAGTGTCAAAATACACTTTTTTTGCGGCATAATCTGCTGTATCTTTTTCTTATATTAACTTAGTAGTTACATTTTTTTGCAGCGTCAAGGGACTGAAGATTTGAGTGTACGGTTTTAATTTCAACTTGATACCTCCACGCGTTCTCGAGATACAGACAGACAGACGGATGGACGAAAAACAGACTGGTCCTACAATGGTCCAGTTTCATCTGTTTTATGTACGAAACGCTAAAAACAAAAAATGACAAAAACAATATGCACCCAAGAACAGCCTATTGTTGGTTTCCTATTGTCCTACATAAAAATACTTCGGTGTGAATTAGAGGTGATGTCCTATGTATAGGCCGCAGAGCTTCGGAAGTCAAAGATCGGCGTACCGTAATTAGCTAATAGTCCTCTCAATTTCCTTTCTTGAATCGCTGTATAAATATTTGACCACTTTGCAGTGATATTTTCCACACAACGGTCTAATAGTGGAGTTTATCGAAAAAAGCCGCGTCTGGTCAAATCTAACTATCTCTGTGCGACGCTACATGCCGTGAGAAAAGCCACAAAGTGTATTAATTATGAACGATGCGGTCGTGTGATACAGTCTCTGTTTATTGTCTCGTTGCTTGTAGTCTGTGTTACACTGGAGTTTATTAGTCAAAATACGTGATATTGATGAAGGCTCTACTTTGAATATAGTTAGAAACACAGTGCCAGGTAGGTAAGATAAAATTAAGTTTTTGGAAGCTTGAGAGTGACAGCATATTTTATATCTAACTAAACTATTTTAAACAAAGTCAACGTTTGTAGGTAACCCAGATTGTAAGACAAAGGTACTTACTTTGTCTACAGCAAAACTTTAAGGTCGATAAACGGGACCGACTTTATTATAGGTCTTAATGCAACAGATACAGAGCTTCAACTTCAATAGAACGCCGTAAGCGAAGATTGCACTCTTATCAAAAGTTCACGAGGTTAATTAATTAGGTTTCTGTTTTCGTCAGTAAAGAGAGTATTTTATGCTCTACATTTTGTGAGGTACTTACTTACTTGCCCTTATATTCGGGGGCGGAATGTTTTGATCGCAAAACGTTTAACCAAAAAATACATTTTTACCTTCACATAATTAAAGCAGAACCTCGACGTAAAATAAACATTGCCCACCTCACGCTCAATTATAATGTAAATTGCTTTTTGTTCGTTTCAGATTCTCGGATGGGAACAGCGAGATGACAAGAAAGTTCCTCTTTTGTTTCCCCCTCAGGGTGGGAAACATTGTCTTCGGATACACAGTTATAGTTAGTACCCTTAATCCCATTTGCAAGTTCTCAAAACAATTTGTATTGTTCGTTACTTCACACCCGCACACGGCAGTTACAAGCGCCTTAATAATAAGTGATGGCAAAGACGTTGTTCATCTCAACTTGTTGCTACAACAATTGTATCAGGCTTCGTCCAAACTTCACTCACGATTTATGTTAATCCTTTTTCAGATAATAGCAGTCGCTGTAATGGCATATAATCTGTATTGTCTCGGGATGACTGTCGTACCAGAAAAAGATCAGCCTCAAGAGGAAAAGTTTCGCAACTGGGAGAACGTCGAAATACTCTTCGGACAAGACAAAAGCAAGCTAGTCTTTTGGATAACAATACTGTATTACTTGTCTTATATGGGCATAGGCTTTCTGCTGTTCGTCTTCAGTGCTTTGTTCGTCTGTGGAGTATATAAGGTAAGATTTAATAATTACGTAGAGCAAAAAAGTTACACATATTTTACACGCAATAGGCTGTTTGACAGTGTGAAAAAAACAGTATTATTTATACGTATTCGTACAAATTCTGAGTCTTAAAACCGCTATAAGGCATTTTAACTAAAAAAAAAAAACAATTATTGTAAAAAAACTCAACATAAAATTTCATAATTTATACATCTGCGGCCATTGTATCGAAAACGGCCTGGATTTTCCGAATCTATGATGACGTCACATGTCAGTAAGAAAGGCGTCTGTCATTCATTCTTTCTTACGTTCATTGATTGGTTTTCTGGGAAGTGATGTCATAATAATTCCTGTGCGACGCCATATTGCCCAAGGTAGTGTTTTAGCGGCTTATTTCAGAAGTAAATTTTCGTTTGCCTTTTTTAGAAGAAATACACGAATTAATTTAAAATTACCACTTTCTGAGGACTCCACTTACATCAATAAAAAATAAGATATGATTTTCATAAATCTGTCAAATAGCCCATTATGTATACCGGCGGTGAGAACGCAAAATTTAGACACGGATATACCCAGTTTAATTCAGGACAAGACTTACCCATGACCCGATTAAGTAGGTACGCAAGCTACACAAGCTATAAAGACTGAATGATGAGGCATCGATCAAATCATAGAGTGCCTAATCATAACAGACCTCGAACCTATTTTCCTAAGTGCGTCCTAAATCTCGGTCGATTAGCCATCTATCAATCATGACTAGCGACAGGCGAGAGGAAAGTTGACTTTCGTAGTTGAAAGCCCGTGATCAGGCTTTTATGCATCGGCTTGCGACAAATTTTGCGTAAGCCTTTACGCTACAGAGGCACAAATGTTTGTCTCATTGGAGGGAGCTCTACCAAGTTTTCTGTAAAATATCATATTATTTTAAGTATACGATTCCGCAAATCGTCGACTTAGTGAAGAGAGCTATTCCACACTTGAGTGGCTCCGATATAGAGCCAATAAAAAAAATAAGTGCCTGAAAAAAAATTATTTTGTTGTAACAACTCTATTTCCACATTGATTTATTAATTTAACAAATACTACTTGTTTGACACCAATAAGTTGTCGTGAACAAATTTATGCAGCTAAAATTTGAAATCACCACTGAATTTTTGCTTCCTTTTTCTTACAACTCCTTTCACATCTGAATAAAAAAAAATGGAAACGGGTTTGAGATGCTATGGTCTTTTCCTAAATAGAAGAATTATCCCAAGAAATCTGTAGAGAGTATAAATTAGAAACAATATACAAAGACGCTTTACAAATATCAATTTGATAAAAATCACAGGATGTATGTTAAATAAATTGAAAAAAAAAACCACAAACTCTAATTGATGCATTTCAGGAATATCTAAAAAAAAGTCATGAAGTTTTCATGTAGAACGGAAAATATTCGTAAAAAGATTATTACTTACTAACTAAAAACTTACCTTTTCAGTTGAGTTGTATAAATGAATAATAACTTCCAGATAATACAATCACTTGTCCTGGCCCAAGCTAGGATACCCTGCGGGTAACCAGGCAGAACATCACAAACACTAAAACGGCCCCCAGCAGGAATGGAACCACACGCCCTCTAGCACGTTAACGGCTAGACCAACGGGCCAATAGAGTATGG
The DNA here is from genome assembly GCA_947310845.1 of Yponomeuta plumbellus. NCBI lineage: Eukaryota > Metazoa > Arthropoda > Insecta > Lepidoptera > Yponomeutidae > Yponomeuta > Yponomeuta plumbellus. The sequence continues at coordinate 14,949,810 of OX371207.1, read as the reverse complement.
AAGAATCATTCACTTCGACCGCAAAGTTAAATTTGCAATCGTCCTTTTGGAGCCTCGGTTTTTTTTAAAACTCATACAAAACTATATTCGCTCTATCAAAACCTAAGAAAGTCGAAAATACTTAGAAAACTGTCACCTGTTTGAAACACTGCTGTATAGTGGCTTTTCTATCCAGTCAAATAATTCGTTTTTCCACTTGTATTTCAGGCCAACCAGTGCCTGGTGAGCATGTTCTTCGTGTACAGCTTCTTCCACCTGTTCCTGACGGTGGGGCTGGTGGTTTGGGAGGCTACTTCCGGTGGCTACGTGCAACTGGGCCTCATACTTCTTTCCGACGGTAAACACTGAGTTTTTTACCGGTAGTCTTGTAGATAGCATAACGCCGCCCCCGGAGATCAAAACGACAATCGCTATTGTCTTGATATTAATGTTATATCATAATCGAGTTCATTGGAGCATAATACACCAATAAAAAAAATCATATTTTTTTGTCGCTACTCATCAAATCAAATCAAATATATTTATTGCCGACTAAGTGTAGGTACATAGGTCTTACTTAAGATTAGGACTTAAAACTTAGTCACCTTTTGCGGGTGTTGCAATTTCGTAATCTAGGGTTAAACTAATTTATACTATATTTGGCAGGTACTCCTTTAATGAGTAAAAGCATTTTACTGTTAGGAATTCTTGCAGTTTTCTTTTGAAAGTGTTGAAATCCTTTTGCAATTTTATATGCGGTGGCAGTTTGTTATAATTTTTAAACACATATAATATGGACTACAATTTAACATTTTAATTCTTGAGGATGGTAACACTAGTCTATTTTTATGTCTGGTATTGATTTCATGAATATTAGTGTAGTTCTGAAATAGGTTAGGATTTTTAAAAACAAATATACATATGTCCTAGATGTAAATGGAAGGCAAAGTTAAAATTTTAGACAATGTGAAAAATGGCTGTGTTTTTTATTTGTGCTAAAATTCTAATGCATTTCTTTTGGAGTTTGAATAGATCATTTAAATTTGTACTATTTCCGCATAGCATTACTCCGTATTTGAGCCACGAGTGGGCATAAGCATAGTAGGCTGATTTTGCTGTTTCAAGCTTTGTACTACATTTTAATTCAAAAAGCGCATATATAAATTAAGATAATTTTGTTTTTAATTGTTCTATATTATGATATAAAAGAATGCCATAGTATTCTTATCTTATTCTACTTGTTTTATTACTTAAATAGTTTCGCGAATAAAACAGCCACATAAGAATAGTAAACACTTTCAGGTAGGTACTACGAGTATAAATAAAAATGGTAATATCGATCTCCACAATGTTTCCGTGAAAGCAAAAGTCCAAGGTTCTATTACCATACAAAAATGCAAAAAATTATTACAAGAGTACAATGATAAGTAACATTAAATTTCGACTATTGAGCTGTTAATAATCAATGAATAAAATTACAATGCAATATTGCAATATTTGTTTCCGCTTAGATGAACCGAGAATACCTGAAAGAGACAACAAACATTGAAAAATTTTGACGTTGATTAATTTTTATCAATATCTTATTTTGTTAATATCCTATTTAATTAAACTACTGTTAATTATAATACTTTTACAAAAATAATACTTAAAATATTAGCTTTCATTTGAGTTAAGTAGTTCACATTAAATATTGTGTGATTTACCAGCAATCAACAAAAATCGTTTTTTTTATTTTTCCTCAAAAGTTGTGATTGCCATTTTGTTCTCCGGGGGCGGCGATAAGTGGATTGTTTTACTCATTTATACAAATAACTGCCAATGGCCTTGCCGTGTGGCAATGCTGGTAGCGTGCTGGGGACCTTGGGTTCAGGTGTTTTGCGGGGAGGATTATTATGTTACTGTATTTGTCTTGTCGACGAAACATTTGGCGGATATTGTGCATGTGTTTGACGTAATTAATTAGTGCATATTATAGTAAATCGCTCGTAGCCCCGGCTGCCTGAGTGATCTTAAACGATCACGAAGGTTAAGCAACATAGGGCGCGTTCAGTGCATGGATGGGGTGACCGTCTATGACTAACGCTAGTGGAATTTTCCGAGCGGTTCCGTGCTTCGCAAGGCACGTTAAGCAGTTGGTGCCGGCTGCCGTCGATAGATGCCAGTCGTTAAGCCAAGTCAGGGGCCTTAGGGGGGCTCGAAAACGTCTGACAGTAATTTTATTTAACAGATTTCTAGTGCTGAGGTATGTAAACATCTCAAATACGCAGGTTTCCACACGATGTTTTTCTTCAATATTACCGAGCGTTATTGCTACTATAACTTCACAAATGTACGTAATATAGAAAACAATGATATTGGTACATGCCGGGATTCGAACTCATGACCTTCCGAATGAGAGGCCGGCATTCTACCGATGCGCAACCACTATCCTTATCTTTTTTTGTAATTAAAGTGAGTGCCTCGTTGGCCAGACGATTAACTCGCTTAACTACCATATAGAGGTGGTTAGTTCGATTCTCACTGGAGGCCGCGGTAGTCGACATCAGCGATGAAATTGTCGATTCTCAGTAGACACGCGTCTCTCTCCGAAAGACGACCCGAACGTTCATTGCTATTTTATAAAAACAGAACAAATAATTATAAACATAAACATTTACATATAGACACATACATTTCTTTTGGCCCCACACTAGGACACCCTGTGTCGTGTGAACCATTAACAGCTACATCACAAACATGTAAACATCCAAGACCTGGGGTTTTTGTCCCTAGCCGGGATTCGAACCCGGGACCTCTCGCATGGTAGGCAGATGCGCTAACCGCTCACCACAGAGGTCGCCTAAGAAGCACTAAATTATAGTACTCAAGGTTTTGTAAAGGACTAAATTCCTTAAGTTTCCCCGTGCTTCCAAAACAACTATGAAGACCTGTGACATTCAAAGCTATTTTAGAAGCACCGCATCTTCGTAGAGAATTCAGATTGTTTTGAGAAACCTACCGGTTTTCTTAAAACAATCTAATTCCTCTTAATTTAGAGCGCTTTCACATTTAGGCGACTTTAGCAACGCGACTGTCGCGCGTATGACGCATGACGCGCTCCTGATATATTCGCGCGGCAGCAGCGCGGAAGTGGCGCGCGGCAGTCGCGTGCGCTCACTGCATTCAGTAAGCGCGTGGTAAGCGCCGAGCTAGTGTTGCAAGCGCACGTGTTTGTCTACAGACAGAAAAATAAGCGAGTTCGACACCGAAAGATGTACCTATATTGTAGTCTACTAATACCACACGCCACACTAATCAAAGCCGCGGGGCAGGAGCGCGCTGCTGTCGCGCGGCGGCAGCGCCGATGTTTTATAATGTGAAGACATCCGCTGCTGCCGCGCCGCTGTCGCGCTACTGACGCCCTAATGTGAAAGCGGCCTTAGTCGTAATTTCCAATAAGTTACCTGTTTCTCTCATGGCTTGCTTTCAGTTCTCCTGATAATCAGCTTGTTTGGAGTGCGGTACTTCATGGAGGCGATACACTCCGGCAACATCTACAGCAGGCCTGGTGAAGTGCTCTACAAATACTGATAGTTTTATTGACATATAAAATTATACGAGTATTGTGTATTTAAAAATAGACATTATAATGTTGGACTGACAGACTATCCATATTGCACTGGACCGGCGATGGGTGGCCGCAACGTTGCAAACTAGACTTATTAGTTACGAGTACTTACAAAATATCATAAATGCATTTGAGGTTAGGCTACGATACTAGCGCAAAAAAACGGACAAGAGCGAGTCGGGCTCGCCCACTGAGGTTTCCGTACTTGCAGTTTTTCCGAACTTTTCCCGAACTTGAAAGATAATATTTTTTTATCATTTAATTACTAATGTACAGTTTTCAGATGTACATAATCCATAAGCTCATGCCTGTATCCCAGAAGGATAGGCAGAGACTAGGGACTGTCACCTGCAATGACAGACAAATCACTTTCGCTTCATCGACATTCATTAGGTAGTCTTTGCATGCACGCACGTCGCCGTTTTCTGATGTTTTCCTGTATTTGTAGTATAAGACGATATCACTTGCCAAATTTTATAGTTCTAGGTGAACGGGAACCTTGAATTTTAATTCCCTTGAATTTCGAATTATAAGTTTTTTTGTCGCGCTTATAGAAATTGGATTGTTTCACAGATTCAAGAGACCGTAGACCGTTAAGTATATGGTTTCAATTTCAACTCAATACCTCTACGCGATCCCGAGATAAATTGTCTTGATAGACAGACAAATGAACGGACTGGCGGATGGACGGACAACAAACTGATCTTTGCAGGGTTTCTTTTTTTTTTCATTTCAAGGTACGGAACCCTACAAGGCCGATCACGTATGGCTGATGGGCGGCCAAGGAATAGAGCAGAGCAAAGGGATTTTTGCACTTATATTTTGATGTAGTGTAGTCTCTAACTTCATAATTACAGCGCCACCAAGTTATCTGTTCAGGTGAGCAAAATTGTAACTAACTAATTGTAAATCCTGTTCCCCATTTTTCTTTTATTTATTCATTTACTAAGATTTATAGATATATTTTCATTAAAATTGAAAGACTGGTTAAAATATTCTCATTTTTCTAAGTAAATTTCTTAAATGTTACTACTAAATTCTCCACTAGCGCCGCTATCAACTGAACAGATAAGTTGGTAGCACTATAGGTATTTAAGATTTGTTTTGATATTGTAACGTTGGTACAACAGTTATACAGTTACTGTGTAACGCCCTCAAGTCTAGAGCTTAAAACAAAAGCCTCTCTATTTAATTTCTCCAAATCTATGTGTGAGTACTATTTAAAAAAACGTTTCAAGTTACTGAAATTGTATTTATTTCATTGTCATTATGTAGATAAATAAGTAAACACCATTATTTGTATAGAAACTATGAAGTTTTCTTACATCCTCAACAGCTGAAGGCTGTTTTACTACTATTTTTGTTAGCAGAAAGTACTTTTTAACAAATGTCTCCACTTTTTATTTTTATCCGCGAACTGATGAGATATTTTTTCTTAACTCTGTAATTAAAGTCAGGAGGTTAAGTGACCATCATGAGTAGTCCCGCCTCTAGAGCAAGTTTTTGCTGTAATAAAGGTAGGTACCGCTCACTCAACCCAGTTAGGATGTCGTTGAAAGATGCCTAATTCTACAATCTTCATCTAATATTAGTTGGTGTCTGTAATTACAATTTTATAACGTTAGTTGTCCCGTAATCGCAATTTGACAACGTTGGTTGTTAAGGCCGTACAACCTGTGTTATTTTAAAAAAAAATGATGTTTTATTTGTCTTAGAGAGAAGAGCTTTCACTAAGTACATACTTAAATACTTAAGAATCGGTCTAAACAACGATCACGAAGGTTAACCAACATAGGACGCGTTCAGTGTATGGATGGGTGACCGTCCATGGCTAACGCTAGTGGCATTTTTCCGAGCGGTTCCGTGCTTCACAAGGCACGCTAAGCAGTTGGTGCCGGCTGTCGTCGATAGATGCCAGTCGTTAAGCCAAGTAAGAGGCCTCAGGGGGCTTGAAAACTTCTGACAGTTAGACCAGCCACTAGTCTTACAAGCCTCCACCGATCCGGACTTTAGGAGTAGGAGTAGGAGCCATAAAACTTGTTTTTTTTTTAAATTTCATATTACGCATTTCATTTATTCTTAAGTAATCTATGGTTGTGTCAGAAACGATTTGGTCTTGAAAATTCCTAAAACAGAATAGCACAGTTTTGCGACGTTACTTTTTATAACTCGAAGGTAAATTGAAAAAAAATAAAAACACGATGGAACATCAATGTACCTCCTAAGATGGAAAAATTTGGTTAATAATCGTCTCATCTGGCAACACTGACAGGCACAGCTTTTGTGTTGACATTCATTCCCTCGTGTGTAGAGTGCTGCACACCACCTAAGGGACATTTAACGACACTTTAGTTGCTTTAACTTTAGGAGGACTTTAACGTGGAGATTTTACTTTGTAAAGCGTACCTATTTTAGTTTAGATCTGTCTTATGTCTCATAAGTAGTGAGGCTTATGTGCCGTTTTAGTGGATTTGTTTTTTTATAAGACCGACAAGGATAAGTACTGTCAACGGCACATCGACCGCGCCACAGAACAAAAAAAAAGAGTAGAAATCGTAAGTGGGCGGTGCCCGCGTGCCTCAAATTAGCAATGTATTGCCTAAACGTAGTATATGACAGTTTTTCTTACCTAAGTTGCCGTGCGCTTCTAGTAAAGAAAACAATTGTGAAAACTCTACTAAAATGCCTTATTGTGCTGTGTTAGAGTGCAAAAATAAAAGTTGGGGACCAAAATGTACCGATCATGGCGTAACATTCCATCGGTAAGTAGTATTTCCATTGTATTTAATTTAATAGAAATTAAATTTGCAATGACATGAACAAGGAAAGCAATCCGAAAGTGAGAAAGTAAAACCACCTTTATTTACTGGAATATAATGTTCAATTTTCGTCGAAGTCTGTGTACTTTTTCTACAAATATCTGTCAACATTTGAATGCTACTCAAATGCTACTCAATTCAGCTGGGACACAACATTATAAAAATCTATCGATAATATTTTGTCTATGACTTAGCCGTAATAAATAATTATCGGTACTTTAGGTAGAGTACCTGCGTCTTATTAGGTACTTTGGGAAAATAATTGTCGTTATTTTATTTTAATTGAAGACCGCTGTGGCGCAGTGGTTAGTGCATCTGACTACCATGCGAGAGATCCCGGGTTCGAATCCCGGCTGGGGACAAAAAACAATCCCAGGTCTTGTATGTTTACATGTTTGTGACGTCGTTGTTTCTGGTGCCCACGACACAGGGTATCCCAGGGTGGGGCCAGGGGCAATGTATGTGCCTGTATGTAAGTGTTTATTATCATCTTTTATTATTATTATTTAACACATTTTTAGTTGCAATTATTTTTGATACTGCGCAAAATTTATTGATCATGTTCCTTGACGCTGTTTAGTTCCTTTGCGAGAATGTGGTCCTGACTGCAGTATCATGTCATTTTTGTAAACTTTTAACCCGGATCAACTTACCCATCCCATTTTGAGACGAGCAACCGAACGACGCAAGCTCCGTCTCTGCTCACCACCCACTCACTGCTCTGCGTATCGGGGCGAAACCTAGTCGGACTCGTCCGATAAAACAACACCCGTAAGTAGATCCGGACTAAATGTTTACAATGTGTTGTGCCGAAAGTTTTAGTTCAATAAACATGTCACTTTTATTAGTATAGATTGGCGTATTGTCATCAAAACTAAACCAGCATGCATAATTTCAAAGTTAGATGATTTATGTTAGATGATATATGTATGTGCTCGTGTAGTAAAATCATCTGGGGGGGTCTAGATAATTTAATCAACGCTTACTCCATAAATCTATGGGGAAGTCTCGTGACTTTCGTTGGCAAATGTCATCTCCATAATATAAGTGAAGCACAAGCGTTGATGGATTACAACATTTTAAATAAATAAATAAAAAAATAAACAAACTATACATACGATAAGTTTGCTGGGCCTCGTTTCAAAAGCGACTATGGTTAGTTTCATATGAGAATTCCATATACGTTGCGTAGCCGATCATCCAGAAGGTAGGTTAATATACTAACAGGCTGCGTAATTTACATCGAAATTGTAATTAAATTAAATATCAACTGTCGCTTTACGAAACAATTCTATAATTTGTCGATAGGCCATCCATAGCTGAGAAGCACCATTACACATACTTGTTTTTTAATTTTCGACTTTATGGTCTATCACATAAAACTTCTCGACGGTCAGACGCGGCGGGATTTCCAGCTAGTGTAGAGTAGCGGTACTACGAACAAAGATCTAATGTCAAACTTAATTTCATCATTATCATTTGATTTTGATTGTTGTTTATATCACCAAAAGGTTCATATGTTACGTGGAACTTTTATGATGTAGACCTTTTTGGCATTGCCTTTATTTACCAATGGCAGCTTGGCATTCATAGTGTGGGTTTTGGCTTATGTGTGAGTTTGGTCACACTGGTTTTCCTGCTAATAGGTCATGTCACTCCTTATACTCTTTTTTTCTGTTCTGTGGCAATCGAGGCTACGTAAAAAAAAAGAATATTCCTTATTGCACACAAGAAGCAAGAGACAAATAAAAGTTACAGTTAAAAAAAAAATATACAATAGGCTTTCTTATTCTCTATAAATTGTACACGATAAGTTTGCTCGGCTTCGTTTCATGAAGCGACTGTGGTTAGATTATGAGAATTCCATTATAGGTACATTGCGTAGCCAATCATCCAGAAGGACAGTTAATATGGTAGCCGGCTGCGTAATTTACATCAAACTGTGGTACAGTTTGGCAGAAGGGAATACATTATGTTACTTTGTCAATGTAGATACTAAAAAAAAAAATGATTAAGAAACATTGTCATAACAAATTCATTTTCAACTGTCGCTTTATGAAACAGTTCTATAATTTGTCGATATGGCAATATGTCCCATCCTTAGCCTGAGTAGCAACATAGCAGATAGTTATTTTTCAATATTCGACTTTATGGCATAAAACTTAAAGCTTCTCGACGATCACACGCGGCGGTAGTTCCATCTAATATAGAGTAGCGGTACTACAAAGCAAAGATCGTATGTCAAACTTAATTTCATAATTATCATTTGATTTTGATCATTGTTTATATGACTGAAAAGGTTCATATTTTACTTGGAACTTTTGTGATGTAGACCTTTTCAGAATTGCCTTGATTTGCCAATGGCAGCTTGGCATTCACAGTGTGCTTTTGATTTGTGTGTGTGAGTTTGGTCACACTGGTTTTCCTACTGATAGGTCATGTCACTATTTCTACTCTTTTTTTTTTGTTCTGTGGACCGCGCGCACTCTATTTACTTACGTCACGGGCGATTTCGCAACAAAATAGGCAAGGTGCTGTGCAGCTGTACTAAAACATTTTATTCATAAAAATTAAAAACTTTAGTAATAATATCATTAAACATAAAAATTTACATACAGGCACATTGCTTTTGGCCCGACACTAGGATACCAGAGGGAACCAGAAACAGCTATATCACAAACATGTAAACATCTAAGACCTAGGGTTTTAATATTATGTTTCCATCCGGGGTTCGAACCCGTCATCTCGATATTTGAAATGACGGGATTTGAAACACAGGTTGTCGCAGCTGGTACAGTGAATTCCGGAGAGGTTAATGAGTACATTTATGACCTCTGACGACCTCTGTGGCGTAGTGGTTAGCGCGTCTGCTTACCATGCGAGAGGTCCCGGGTTCGATCCCCGGCTGGGGAGAAAAAAAAGTTCCAGGTCTTGGATGTTTACATGTTTGTGACGTCGCTGTTTCTGGTTCCCACAACACAGGGTATCCTAGTGTGGGGCCAGAAGCAATGTATGTGCCTGTATGTAAATGTTATGTTATGCTATTTATCGACAAATTTTGATTTTGGTATTTTGCTTCACAAAACGCGCGACTCGTGTTTTCGTGCTACCTCTGCAGGTCTCCTAATAGTTTCGTTTCATTAAAAAATGACTTTCCTATTTTTCAATACTACAAACCTAAAAATGCGAGAAAAATGTGCTATATTCAGAGATAAATATACGGCTGGCTGTGTTCAGAAATATCCACAACAATAGATTTAGCTTCAGAAGCCCTCTTATTATGTTATTGTTCTCTCGATACAAGAAAGTAACCACAATAGAATAAAGGTTGGAATAGGCTTTCTATAATACAGCGGACTCTGTCAGGGTCTAATATTGAAGTCAATCTTCACAAAGAAATAAATGCTTGACAAATTTAGTAATATAGACATGTTCTGCCTATATAATCAAACAAACAACAAAGGTTTCAATAGACTTTCTACAATAGTGAGAGAGTCTTTCTAATGATGAAATGTTGATGTCAATCTTCACAAAGTAAGCGTTTCGTAAACTAAGTAATTAAACAAAGAAACAGAGATTACGATACTGGGATACGAGATTAAACAAAAATACAGGGATTATACAGGGTGAAATGAAATCCCTGCAAACATTTTTAATTTGATTGTTCTACCCGTCAATAAAGGTAAAACTTCGCAAACCATACTAAAGAAACCACTAGCGGCATTATAACATACTAGACGAAAACCCGGCTTCGCTCGGGTAAAATGTAAGCTCACACCTGTATCCCAGAGGGGTAGGCAGAGACCACGGACTGTCACCTGCCACTATCCTGACAAATCACTTTCGCTTCATCGACATCCATTAGTCGTTGCATGTACCCACATCGGTTTCGGGTACTTCTAATCTTGCCCTTTGCTAATACATCCCCTATTTGGTCGAAATATGTCCAACTGGGGCGCCCCTTACCGGCCCTTCCATTCACATTCGCTCGATATATTTGCTTTGTCAGTCTTTCTTCGTTCATCCTCTCCACATCTCCAAACCAACGCAACATTCCTTTTTTCAATTCTAGTCACTCACTACATCCTCTTTCTCTACATCCTCGGTCTCTGATCACACTATTGCGTATTCTGTCATTCAAAGTAACACCACACATATTTCTTAAGGATCTCATTTGTACTGCACTAATCCTACTTTCATGATTCTTCTGCCATACCCAAATCTCGCTACCATGCTTTGCTTACATCAGTATTGGAACCAGCACACTATTACGGATAGCCAATCTTGCTCTTTTGGACATGTTCTGGCTACTCACGAAGGAATGCAAGGCGAAAATCGGATACTTATCATAACTTTGTCATGGGTACCTCATCACAAATTACTAACTAAATGAGCTTCCTTCATAAACTTAACAGCTAGTGAATCTAATGACGTATTCAATGAGACGTAGAATCCACTTGGCTAATCAACTAAAAAGAGCTCCCTCTCTTTGGCTTTACAGCTTTTAGTTTTGTATTGACCACATGTTTTTCTTCATCATTTTAATTTTTGGTATTTTTCTTATCTAGTGGCTTTTTCATTTCAATAAGTTTATTGGTACCTAACTAAGTAAAACAATAAAGATCAATTTATGACTTTGATTTCCTTTTTCAATTATTTTTCAGACCCTTCCAAAACTCAATGTCAATTATTGTCTTCCCGCCAATGAAAAACACCACAGATTACTTACTACACCTTCTCAGTTGGCACAGATTATAATAACCTTCTTGGATGCCACGGTATTCCACACACCATGGAGTTAACAAATTAGATCAAAGGGCCGGTTTAGATTATCTTAGTGTTTAGGAAAGTGCTTTACTTCACACTCTGTTGCAACATTATGCTGAATCGGGCCCATTTTGGGGGCTCAACCTTTAATGTATTTTATTATTATTTTCATGTTGTACAGTTTATTTATTTTTACGCTTTTTATGCTTTCTGTGTTATTTTTTTTATTATTGTACGCACTCTGTGTGTGTGTGTTTTTTTGTTTTGTTTTGAGTATCAAATAAATAAATTTTCTTTTTTTCTTTCTTTCTTAATTTCTTTCTTTCTTAAGGAGAGTGCTTTTGTAGAAACGTGTAAGTGCCACTTTACCGTAAAACGTACTTGCTTTAGTACGTTTTACGGTATAGTACGGTTCTAGTTGCCTTTCAATTATAATCAAAATAGAATTGGTTTCTATTGTTCTATCCAGTAACACCTGAGCGCGTTACTATCCTCGTTACTTATCTGTGTATAAACTAAAAATTTAGTGAGAACTTTAGGAGAGTGCGCAAGTGACCCGTGACGGGTGCGTGTTGTTTTCAATAACTCGAATTATCAAACTTACTTATGTGTTCCATTAAAACTCATAGTATTTTGAGTAGGATAGCGCATATTTCGCGACGTCGACGAAGTGACACTCTACTGGAAGAAATATAAACGTTCACTCGAATGTCTAGTAATTTACTAATGCACTTGCCTCTCTAATTGTAATAGCACTCTCCTAAACACTAAAATAATGTAAACCGGCCATAACAGTTCACAATGAAAACTTGTGACACTAACACAACAATGATGACATTGACATTGATTACTTAGCAACGCCATTGTTGAATTTAATAATTTTTATATCGATGCTGCTCGATAATACGAATTTTCCGCCCATATGTTGTCGACTCAGATCAACTATTTTTTTACGCTCTTTCATTTGGTGTGCATATCGTTCGAGTCTACCGTAGAAGTAAATTATTAATAAAGATAAGCCTGATATATTTGACTCATTTTCGAAAACTCTCTCATATTTTTTGTCTTGGAGTCCTCAGAAAGTGGTAATTTTAAATTCTTTCGTGTATTACTTCTAAGAAAGGCAAACGAACATTTACTTTTGAAATAAGCCGCCAAAACGCTAACTATCTTGGCAATATGGCGTCGCACAGGAGTTGTGACGTCAATGGTCAGTAAACAAACCAATGAACGTACGAAGAATGAATGACAGGCCAATCCAGGCCGTTTTCGATACAATGTCTGCAGATATGGCTGAGATAATGGCTGTGTTTATAATCTTTTATTTTTAGGTAAAATGCCTTAAATCGGTTTTAAGACTCATCATTACGAGTACGAATAGGTATAAATAATACTGTTTTTTTACACTGTCAAATAGCCTATTGATAGTTTATTGTGACAACTCGATATGGATTGAATAACCATATCGTCCTATTTGTTAATCTGTGGATCGGTCTTTCGGACTCCTTTTCGTGCAAAAAACCGTGTAAAAAATTGTACCAGAAGTAGGTTAACGAGTTTCAGTGCATTTTTATACAATTTATTAGTGTAGACAGGCTTAACATTAAAAAAATATAAAACGGAACTTGAGCCAATTCAATCCCGAGACTCGGTTAATATAAAAAAAATATTCTTTGTTTTTAATGCTGTAATTTTTTTATCTAAAAAAATGTATTTTACAGCTATTTGTGAATACGCCAAATTGTATAATCCGTATGTTTTGGCACGAGTTTTTATAGAGAAACAACCCAAATCTTTTCAAACGTGCATTTAAAATTTCAAGAGTTCTCTTGAGTTCTCCAGTATCCCACCATCAGATCCTGACGAGGTGACTATGGAACTATTTGTGAATTATACCCTTTTAACCAAAAAATTAATTATCCAAATCGGTCCTCGCGTCTTCGAGTAATCGGGGAACATTCATAAAAAAGTTAATACAAACTTATTAATACAAACAACCTTTACTAAAAACAAACTTTTCCTAACGTAGTCATGTCATTGTATTCATGTAGCATGATATAAATAAAAACTTTTTGTATCTTCCTAGGTAGGTGGTTTCTGCCACAAGCATGACTGTCGACACATGTCTAACTCGAGCGTTCAATTATTATCAATCACGCTACACGCGGAGAAAGTAACATTAATAATCACAGTCAATCGATCGTTCTATGCTAAAAATAAATTAAATAATAACCTAGGCCTTAACTACCTCTACTACTACACTATTAGCACTATTACGCTTAAGTTAGTTCGCAAAAAGTTGGTGTTGCACTAATACTGTGAAACAGGTGTGCTTCTGATGGGATGACAATTACTAGCACACCTTAGGAGATTAAAATTTCACCATTCGATTTGCTGCGAACATGCAAAACGCACTCTATTGCAGAGAGATTAACATTTTCGTGTTTCTTGTTGGCGGGCATCTTTTATCTCATAAATACTTTTATTTCTTCAATTTCATAATAAAAATAATATTTATGTTTCCAGGACATAAATGTCAGATTGATCTAGTCTCGCTGCAGAAAATCCGGCGGTATTTCTCTATTAAAAAGAGTATCTCGTTTCCTTCTTTTCCCCAACATCATAGGGACCACCATAGCCATAGTTGCTGGTACCATTCCAGCACCAACCGCTGCAAGCACCGCAGAACTGTCGGGTGCCATGTTTGAGATTATCTTCTTTCTTATAACGCGTTTGTTGTATGTCGGTTTCACTTCAGTAGATAATGCCATTTCATCAGGTCTAAATTCATTCTTTCGATCCATATCACGCTTCGACTCTTCAACAGTCTGAAAACTTCTTTCTACTTCTAGTAAACCTCCATGAGAAGTGGTCATATTTTTTCGAGTCTCTGACGGGAGGACTGTTAACGCTACAGCCTGATGTGATGTCAAAGTCAAAGGGTCTGATGTTTCATCTTCAGCATTTAGGGAGCGTTGACGTTTCTTGTTTCTGTAACCTTTGGTCGTTGATAGAAGTACCCACTGACCATCTCCATGAGGAGGTCTTGACGCACGTTCACTGTCCATTTCAGGCGTTCCTACGTATACCACTTGAGTTGGTCTCCTCATGGGCCGCTTGAGGGCTTCATACTCGTAAGGGAAATATGAAGGTCGGTTGTCAGTAACAACCGAATCTGAAACATCATAGAAAACGGTATCATCGTCCGGTCTTTGTTCTTCGGAATCACAATTCGGTTTATTCGGCCTCCTACTTTCATCGGGGTTCCATGTTGAAGGATAACTGTATGAGTTATCAGGTTTATTCCATGAAGGCTTGGAAGGCATTTCCGTATCCCAATTTGATGATGAAGAAGTGACGTGCAGCTTATTGTTGATGTAAGCAGGACGAGTGTTTGACATAGTTGGTCTTTTCTGTGGATTGATTTGGATACCACCCATGCCCTGATAGCCTGAGTATTTGTCATCGTTCGGGTATCTATCGTCATCATTACTTTGTTGTTGGGTCCAAGATGTAGGCTTATGCTTTTTCACGTTAGGTTTCCATTTCGATATCTTGCTCGTGGACCAGGCTACTGGTTCTAAAGTAATCCATCCGTCTTTGTCATCATAAGGATGCTTATGTTGCTTCACTTTCAATCTATTCCAGGATGTGTACACTTTACCGTTGTCTTCTTCCTCTTCTTCTAAATACGGATTATTCACAGGTCCTTGACTGTAATATCGGTCAGTTTTTAGTTTGTCATTCTTCAACTTAGCAGCTAAAGCATTTATCGCCTTTATACGGTCACTTGAAAAATCCCGAAAATCTTTAGATTTTTCCTTGTAATCCTCACCTTCCACCTCTTCTTCTAAATCACCTTGAGGTCCTTCGTTTTCGACAAAACCTTCCTGGCATGAAGGGCCAAAACACCGCGGGCGCTCTCCGTTATTATCGTGAATTATATCAGTCATCAAATTCTTTATTTCTATATCATCTTTTTCCTTCCCTAGATTTACTGATATATCGACCCACTCGTTCGGAACATCATCGGTAGCTGTTTCTATAATGGTAATTGGTTCTTTTCCAGGAACATCCAGGTGGTATTTCTTGAATTTGTTATCTCCGTATTTCTCGAGCTGCGTCTGATCACCCGGCGAGGCGGTCGCCAGCGCGAAGGTTAAAGCACACAGGGCAAGCACTATCATTTTCCTTTTGTTTTCACTTTCGTTGTATCGCGGGCGCGCGCAGCGGAGACGCGCGTGAACTGAGCGGCGCGGCCAGCGCAACCCACTGATATAGTTTTGATTGTGGATGCACAACAAACGCGCTCCCTGCTCTAATGCAATGGTAATTTCAGTTCGGTCACGACAAACGAGCGAGATAATTACGTTGGCGATTGTCGCTTGCCGCCGCCTATCTTAATGGACTATCGCGCGTCTCGGGCCCGTGACCTATGCGGGAGTGAAACTGTTTTTCTCTATTTTACGGAGCGTTTTCTCTTTATAATAATGGGCGAAATTTTCTTTTGCTTAATATCCTTCGCGAACCACAATGCTTTTGTTTCGCACGGCTTTCCCGGGCTTTCGTTTTGTTTCATGTTTCGCTTTGATAAGATGGGTCATAACAGCCTGGGCCAAATGGTCTTATTATCGTTTTTCTCCAGTGAATCTCTCTCTGCATAATAGAAAATCTAGAGGGGTAAATTAAACATTTATTCGGCGCTGATATACGAATGGGCTACCTTGGCTTCTCTCTTTCAGATTTATAACCCGTCTAAGACAACAGCAGGTAGCTAGTTACTAAGCTTTTGTATCGTTTATTTTCCCGCTCTCGGTTCAAGCGGGGCACTCTCTCCGTAATCGCTACTACCCACTTATTAACCCTATCTTTGCCTCCATCTTGTTCGTTCTAATTGAACAGTGCGCTTTTACCGACCAACAAATTCCTTAGACCAATACGATAAAAGGCTCGCGGACTCTGCTTTTGAAGAACAACCGATCGCTCCATTTGTTTACAGATCGGCTATTTTGACACACATAAGATGATTCGTTAATAAGTTGGTTGAATTTTTGTCTGTCATCACAAAGACCTCTTCATGACTAGCTGTTGCCCGAGACTACGTCCGCGTGGGCTTTAGTTGAAAAAAGTGTTTGCGAATAAGTCACGGATACTTTTAGCGCATGCGAAATAATTAAAACAAAAAAAATGTGTGTTCATTAAAATTCATATTTATAACATAATTTAGATTTTATTGGAATAATTTTGTAAATCAGAAAACTTTCATATCAATGTTGCACCCCTTTTTACCTCCTAAAAGGATGATTATAAAAAAAAAACTTGTTTCATGACTTTCAATGAAGAACCTTCATACTGAATTTCATTCGAATAACTTCAATAACGGCAAACGTTCATATAGGTGTGTTATCTAAAGCTGGCACGTTCACAGTACTCACACTTATGCAATTTCACTATACAGGATGTTTAAAAATATATGATTTTGATTCAAAATGCGACTCTAGTTTAAGTGTAGATTAGAGTTAGGTTTTAGTAAGATAGGTGCGTTGTAGATAAATAAATACAAATACATGGGTTACTTGTTATAATATATTTTTAGCAAATTCGAGCGAAAAGTATTTAAAACAAGGTGGAATCAATGGTCATAAATTGTTTTAAATTTCAATAAATTTTCTCATGCACAAAAATAATTTCACCAAAGAAAATCTATACCAAAACAGAAAATAACTATCCCAGAAATCCTCAACAATTTAATTATAATTTAATTATGTAACAAAGGGTAACGGACGCTCAGTGGTCAGTTACTGGATGAATTACTCTACCTTGTTTTCTAATTGCTTGCCACAGATAAAAACTTTATTACTGTTCTGTAATTTCATCAACTGGAAGGCATCTGTGATCAACTGAGCAACATCATTCGGTTTCTATTGTGGTTACGCGAATGTTCTGTTCTCCTATTCTTCTTCTTTTTCTTCAACGTTTTTTCCATGATTTTAGCACCAGTAGCAGTTGTTCGAAGTCCAATCACAATCAAATGCAAGAGCCAAAAGAAAAGAGGAAAGACCACAGAATAAACTGGCAATTCCCATTTCCCAAAACAAAAATCCTCTCTTAAAAATGAGCCGTTTTCAGAAGAAAAAATAAACGAATGGCTGTCAAAGGAATGCAGTTTTGGACCTCAGCCCAATAGCCATGTGTGATGTATACGTCATGTTATTTTTTTTAAATTGAAAATGATCGTTTTTTTTTCAATACAATATAACTCCGAAAGGACAAACATTTGGCTGTTGACGTCATAGAGTGCGACAAGTGAGTCCTGGCACAAGCCTTTGGCGGGAAATTTAAAAATCTTTTAGTTGATAACCCTGCATCTATATGCCATAAACCATCTTGATACTTTTGCTTAACTTGATTATTTGTTTAATTAGTTTGGAGCCTCCAATGAATTTTGTCCAAACATAAATGAATATAAGCAAAACGAAAACATTAACTACATCAAAACCAACATTTCCACTCCACCAAAAACAGGGATAATAAAGATGCACCACATAAACTTATAAACATTTATTAATGCTGAACCATAATCAAAATCTGATTCATATCTTTTTTCTCCAACATCTTTGAGTTCTTTGACTAAGTCTTCGATCTGACGTTTAAAATTTTCGTCATCCGACAGACCTTACAACAAGAAATAATTCATGTTTGTTTTAAAAACATTATTACTCGTATGTATATACTAAAACATAGGTAAAATTATGTTGAATAGAAACAAAAGGTTTTTTCTTGTTTAAATCTAGGACGAGTATCAAACTGTTTGGGCTGTACTACTTGCAGCTGAAATACCTAAGTTTGACAGTCAGAGTGTGGCCATATGAAGAATTCGAAATAAATCGCGTCCCAGGACTCGCTTGTCAGACTCTAGTAACTTTTATTCAGTTCGCTGAGACCTATTTGATGATGTATCACACATGGCTATTGGACTGAGGTCCAAAATTGCATTCCTTTGACAGCCATTCGTTTTTTTTTTAGTTCTTCTGAAAGCGGCTCATTTGGAACTACTTTTCTTAGCTGTCAGAAAAATCCCTCATAGAAACGCACATACGGTTGAATACCAAAAAGATCACGCTGTATATATAAACAGTAGTAAAAGTAAAACAATAACTGTCCCCTTCACACTCATAAGCTAGACCGCGCGCAGAAGACGGGCAGACTTTTCATGATGCGCATGCAGTACACGTCACGCCGCGCGCTATTCACAGACACTACACAAGCGCAACGTGTAAATGCTTAACTGACCTATACCTCAGGTTCATACTAACTTTGCGCCCCCGTTCTACCCTCGTAGGGGCTGAATTTGCAAAAATATTTTCTTAGTGTTTTTCTACGTTATAAAAAGAACCCCCGTGCAAAACTTCAAGTTTCTAACCCCAATAGTTTAGGCCCCGCATTGATATGTCAGTCAGTCAGTCAGTCAGCTTCTCTTTTTATATTCAGGGCGTCCCAAAATTATAGGACATGAAGGGAAAGAACTTTAAATATCGTAGATAGGGTATTTTGCTGAAAGAAGACTTTACGTTATTTTTAAAAGTCAGTAATTCTAAATTCAAAGATTTTCTAAAAATTACTTGCCTCGTCTGGGAATTGAACCGGCTTAAATGTAAAAAAAAATGAATCTCTCTTGTCTTACGCAAATCACGTTTTGAGCATTTAATTAATTAATTTTCCAAAAAATACCCACTTAATTGACTACGGCAGTTTCATGTATGTTTTTAATTTGATTAAAATGATTAATTTCACGTTATTCCTGTCTTTTAAAATACTATGTTACTAAAGAAGAGTTATTATTTTTTGTCCATTCTTTCGATTGGCATCATGAAAGTAGGGGTGTTTTTTTTTTTACATTTAAGTCGGTTCGATTCCCAGAATCATAACTCTTCGCTCGTAGCCGCATGCAAGTAATTTTTAGAAAATCTTTGAGTGCAGAATTACTGACTTTTAAAAATAACATAAAGTCTTCTTTCAGCAAAATACCCTATCTACAATACTTAAGGTACTTTCCCTTAATGTCCCATAATTTTGGGACGCCCTGTATATAGAGGTAGATAGCGCAGTGCTATCACTGGATCGAGTTAAAACTCAATCTTTTTTTTGTCAAATCCTATGTCGGGGTTCTTTATGTCGAAATGATTTGCATGCCTTCCTTTAATACCCTCTAGGATATTCTAATTAATTATATTATTATCTAGACTTCGCTACTTTTTTTTCGTTACTAGGTAACCTTAAAAATTGGACCCTTGATTGACTAGTTTTTTGATTAGGTTTGGTTGACAGTACAATGACTCATCCCTCGTTTTCTTCAATGAAAGCTGTCAATAGAAAATAATAATAACAGTGATATTACAAGTCGCTAGTTGTAATTAAACTATTACGAGTATTCACACGCGCGGTTAGCGTTCCTAACTAATGATTACGTACTGACTCATCAACATTAGAGGAAATCACAGAAAGTCAGATAGTTATACCCACGGATGTTAAAAAAAGACGGATGCCTTCTTTCATTGAAACGGTGTGAAGCATAGTTACTCCTACACTTTTCGTGTGCATACTCGAGCTAAAACAATCACACAGATATACCAAGTCGGACAATCGCCGCCATTCCGCCAATTACGCTCACGTATGGCACGCACACATCAA
Organism: Yponomeuta plumbellus; assembly: GCA_947310845.1. Classification (NCBI taxonomy): domain Eukaryota; kingdom Metazoa; phylum Arthropoda; class Insecta; order Lepidoptera; family Yponomeutidae; genus Yponomeuta; species Yponomeuta plumbellus. The sequence goes on along the minus strand of OX371207.1, from coordinate 14,929,944 downwards.
TAGACGGCGGCCATTTGTATGCTTCACTCGTGGTTAGAGGAGGTTCCATCCGTCTTTTTTTACATCCGTGGTTATACCATCCTCAGAAATCAAGAAGATAAACTGAGGAATGAAAATGAAGATTGATTGGTTGACTGTATTTTGGTTGGTATCTTCAACGGATGATCAAAAATAGGTAATGTAGTATTTCTATTGAATTAGTGAGGAGTATGCGCAATAACAAGGTTAGTGGTGACACGAGAATTTTAATACCTATATGATTTAAATGAAATGAATCGCCCGGCTGCCTGAGTGATCTTAAACGATTGCGAAGGTTAAGCAACATAGGGCGCGTTCAGTCCATGGATGGGTGACCGTCTGTGACTAACGCTAGTGTCATTTTTCCGAGCGGTTCCATGCTTCGCAAAGCACGTTAAGCAGTTGGTGCCAGCTGCCGTCGATAGATGGCAGTCGTTAAGCCTAGTCAGAGGCCTTAGGGCGGATTGAAAACTTCTGGCAGTAAGACCAGCCACTAGTCTTACAAGCCTCCACCAATCCGGACTTGGCCCCCGTGGTGTAGTATGGCCTATACCTTCCTCATGGAAGAGACCCGTGCTCCTCGGTGGGGACACAATGGGTTGATGATGAAGATGATGAATGAAATGTACAGTGGTGTTACGATTTTATTTTGTGTCGTCGTTTGGACGTAATACAAATAATTTATTTGACGAATTACATCGTTATTTCACGGATTTCTAAATGCACTTTCATCTTGCCACGACCCGATTCGAATGAATTAATTCGCTAGATCAAATAACAATTGTTGGTCATTCAACTTTTCAACTTCAAATCGAGGCGACGGCCATTACTGCTCGTGGCGAACCTTCAATTAGTGGTTATCGAGTTTGCCGTGACAAAGAAAGATTTTCTTTTCAAGAGTATTTCACAAAACTGTTTTGTTACAGCTATATTTTACCTGGGGACGACCCACCTATTGATAAAACACAGCATAACATAAAGCCACTCCTGTAACCCAGAGAGGCAGGCAGAGACCAACGTGGTACGCCGGTTCAAGGTTATTCTATTATTGCTCTGTATTAGCGGTGGTGGCGTAGTGGGGTTGACCCTTGCTTCTCGGTCATGAGGGTCTGGGTTCGACCACGCATGTACCAATGACTTTTAGTTACGTACATTTGTTTGTTTGTACAGCAACACCATTCGATGATAAATTGTGCCCGGATAACGGCGACAGGCTTGCCACTTGTCACGTTTGGGACCTAATAAACTCGGCAAAACGTGGGCCCAGTTCTAGTGAGTGGTGCCTCTGCCTACCCCCTCGGGGATAACGGGCGTGAGTTTTTTTTTTTTCCTCTGTATTAAAAACAGTAGTAGGTCAGCGCCGAAGTGTATTAAATCCCCTTTGGTAGTGCTGTGCTGTAGTATAAAGGCAAATATCAAACCGACAAAGTATGAATTTGCATTGAAGGTTTCTGAACTAAACGAAAGAAAGCACACTAATCTTGCAGTTTTTGTATAATCTGATAACCCTTATCAAACCACTCCTACATAGTAATCAAATATACCATCGTACTCTCTTCAAACTTATGATAAATAAAAAAGTCGAAAATATTCAGGATTTACGGAAAAAAGAAAAGAAATGGTCAAATTACCGATACTGAAGAAACGATTTTCAGGTTATGAACTGTTTTCCGGATACACTTTTTGACTTTTCGTCCGACCAGGTTTCAGTCAGTTTGTAATGTCTAGTGCTTATGGAAGTTTTAGTTCAACGATTTTCAGGTTATCCTTCGAGCGTATGAGGCACTGAAAATATTTTTCGAAACAGCGTCTTTCGCGACTACTTCATTCGAGTCTATAAGCTTTCGAACCTATGAGGCAGTGGGAAAAAAATTCGCAACAGCGTTTGTCGCATCAACGGCTATCAAAACTACGTAGCGGACCTATGGGTCCGCCGTCTACGCCGAAGGGGCGAGATGTATCATAATGCATCTCGACCCTTCGGCCACTTTGGAAACCAAAGGTTCGAAACCAGCTTCGAAAACAGAATTATTTTTGTTTTTAGGAAACCTGGTTTCGAATAAAGAAAAACAAATCTGTTTTCGAAACTGGCACGAGCTGGATGAGAGTAGCCGAGGACCGTGCTCAGTGACGTGCAATGGGAGAGGCCTATGTCCAGCAGTGGACAACCATGGGCCGATGATGATGATGATGATGAAGCTGGTCTCGAACCTTTGGTTTCCAAAGTGACCGAAGGGCATCTCGCACTTGGCTAGTTTTTTCGTTTTGCTCAGTTGTTCCCTACAGCAAGCACATCTTCCACATTTTTCCATCAAAGGCTATTTCGTCCAGCCGCTACCAGCCGCAGATGCGTCAGACGGGCAGTTCAGCGAGCAAACTATTGAAAAGTGTAGAAAAGTTCAAACTTCAGACACTGAATGAAAATAATGTGCTGTCCAGATTAAAGGCATGGAAAACGTTATGCTTTCAATTAGCAACGGGAGTAGTGGATCGGCTGTGAACTAAGAAAAACTCCTTTTTAATCGAAAACTTAGTTCAGTTGATATTATAAATCTACAGGGGTTAACGGAAATTTTGATATTTGACATTCAATAGTCAATGTCGATGTCGACATTTGACAGTATACTATACGAACTTAATCCACAATAAATGCTCATTTCATTTCATTTCGAAGGAAAACGATCACGGTCGCTTATACGTATGCTTTCAAAGTTAACTAGTAATAGGCGACCAACTTACGTATAAAAACTTAAGTACAAAATCCTTTTAAAATTACTTTTATGAAATCGTTAGGTCTGTCAAATAAAATAAAATAAACCCTCATTATATGGAAAACCGCACTGCGCATGGTCCGACACATACTTGACCGCTTTTTAATTATTTTTGCTTCTTATAAGTTCTTTATGCCATAAGAAATTACTGTAAATATAGTTCCATGAAAGATTCATTTTCAAAAATTAAAATTCCATGATTATGATAATGATCATGACCATGATAACGTCTGATAAAGGGTAAGTAGGCGCGCTTTAACCAATGTGCACTTTTATAGAAAAAGCGAATGTCATTACAGAACCAGACGCTGAGATAACTGGCCTGTGACCGTAATGTTGAACCCAGTTCATCTCTGAAACAAAATGAATATTATATGATTACAAAATAAAATTAAATTTCACTACCTCTATGGTCGAGCCGTTAAGGCGCTTTGCTACCAAGAAAGAGGTCGTAGGTTCTATTCCCACTGGGGGCCGCCGATCGTTTGTACAAATGACCTGTATGTGTGTTTTTCGATGTTTGTAATGTCCTTGTCTGGTTACATAAAACAGGTATCCAAGTGGTCCAGTGACGGTGTTGTGTGAATGTTATTATTATTTCAGCCATATTTTTCTTAGCACGAGGTATCCAAGTTTTGAACTAGGATTTTTGCATGTGTACTTTATTTTGCAAATAAACGTTTTTTTATTTCCATTTTTTATTTCTAATTGATTGTATTGTTTCAAAGTTATTTTATTGTACTTTTGAGAGTAATTTTACCCCCAAGGGGCGGGCGCCCTGTTTCTGAGTGAGCTTTATCTCCCATCCTGCTCGTAAGTAATGGGAATATTATCTGAATTCAATCTGCACGAACCAAGGCGCCCCCATACTCCAAAAACCAGCCCTGGCTTTTACTGCTGAGTCTAGATTCGATCACGAACCATTAAAGTACCCGTTTGCAGCGTTTAGGTTTCTTTAAATTTTTAAGTATTTGCGCAAATGACTCACCAAAAAAAATTAAGGAAGATGCTCATTGTCATATAAAGTAAATCATATTTTTTTGACATTAAGCTTAGGCGCACACTAGCGACACGCGACAGGCGACAGCTGGCTGACTAGACGCGACGACATGGACATTTGGGATGGCTCCTAAAGCCATCGCATACAGAGCGACTTGTCGCCGCGTCTAGTCACCGCGCCAGACGCGACGTGGTCATTTACTTCTGGTGTCTTGTCGTCGCGACTCCGCGACTCTGACGCCAAGTGTGCGGAGATTCGAACAAAATATATGAAAATTGACGGCCGTAGCCTGTCGATGTCGTCGAGTCTAGTCGCCGAACTGTCGCTGCCGCGTCTCGCCTGGTGTGCGCAAAGGCTAAACACTGTATCTAGGTACTCCGAGTAATATTTATTAATGCTGTGTGTAATACATAACGACATTTACAGCTTCACCGAAAAAAGGTCGCGCTTTTTAGAAGTACCTACGTACCAATTTCTTTACATAACGTTCCAGAATAGAAAGCTAACATACAATTAGTTTGTTTTCTTTTGCGACCAAATTGTCTGAATAAATTAATAGCAAACGCTAACAAAACAACCTGAACCAAATAAAAAACAGCAAGTGTAATAAGTGCCTGTGAGGTTGCGTAACCAAGAAAGCTCTTTTCGAGACATATTCTAGCGCGCAAACTTACATCAGATTGCGAACATCAGAAAAAAACTATAGGCACACTACTGCAGCATTATTACGTGCTGCCTGTTACACTTACCGAATACAATTGCATCACGCAAAACGGTTTGAAAGCGTAATTGACGACTCGTCAATTGTTATAAAAGCTAAACTGAGCACTTTCCTCGTGCTTTGCCCAAATGTTTTGGTTGTTATGATATCGGACAGAAAATGGGATGGAGCGGAATTCAGTCATGGTCCTTTCTCTCTTAACGAGTGACATATCTAGTAAATGTTGCCCCATGCTTGAGCGCTAAATTCCACGACTGATGCCAAACAATCAATTGAGTAAACTTGGGATTAATTAATTAATTATTTGGCTTTATTTGGATTGGGATACATTAACCAAAAAAGAAATTATTGTTTAATTTAAGTACATCGAGTACATAGAAAAACAGTTTGCGTCACGCATCTATTTAAAAATATAATTATCTATAAAATATAATTATATAATATACAAGTATGTTGATCTTATCCATCGTTACTTACATCGTAAACCTGTGCTATAAAATTATATAAAGTTATTAGTTAAGTAAATATAAAATAAACAGCCATTCCACAGCGTTCGCCGTTCCCGCGGCGTGACGGTCAAGGCTGGCTACCCGGTTTCACTTTCTGAGACCAAAACATTTTCACCGCGCTCTCTAGCTTTGCTCACGCGCTGGAGAAATGTGCCGAGCGCCGATCGTTTCCGCTGATAATAATTTATTATGACCAGACTATGGTATACTTGTACGTATTTTGCCAGATGTTTTTTTTAAATAGGTAATACTTCCACTTCTAGAGACACGGAATCATGCCTTTTTAGGGTTCGGTAGTCTACAAGGAATCCTTATAGCTTCTCCGTCTGTCTGTCTTCTGTCCGCGGTTTAGCTCAGATACTTTAGAGACTTAGCACTATGAATCCGAAATTAGGTGTAGATTCTGTAGATACTTACTTACTGCGATGGCTCAGCGACCCGAAGTGGATCTTCGCCTCCGATACAAGAAGTCGCCACTGGTCTCTGTCCTGCGCGGTCTCCTGCCAGTCACCGGCCTGGAGCTCGCGCAGGTCCTTAGCTACTTCGTCCCTCCAACGATGTCTGGGGCGGCCTACCGGTCTCTGATCGGATTCTGTAGATATCGTTGTATTATTCCAACTGAATGGTAGAATAAAATATTGTAAAAAAATTGCGGATAACGGACTTTATTAAGAGCGGGTACACACTAGGCGTTTTGAAGCGCGCGCTTTTGTAACGCGCGTTGTAAGAACTATGAGGTCTGATTGAGGTGTACACATGCAAACGCGCGCTTCTAAACGCCTATTGTGTACCCGCTCTAAGGATGTATTTTTTGCCGGCTTCACAGTAGTGTGACGTATCGTTGGATTGGTTAAAAATATTGTAAGGGTAGAAAAACCATTATTTTATTTAGGGTTTCGTCTTCGAAATATTAAGCTTTAAACCGTCCACATTAAAAAAATGTGTTTGGGAGCCCTCTTCCGGCTATATTATTATGTCTGTTTGTAGAAACGTGGAAAAATTTCATGGTATTAGCACATGTATTGATCTTAAAAGGAAAACTATAATAAATAAAAAAAATAAAAAAAAATTTATTGACAGAAAATAGTTGTTACAGTATACATAAGTTAATCACGGCTAACTTCGCACAAACTCCGTTGAAAATTATAAAAAGATAAATAATAACGTCCACACAACACAATCACTTTTTCATCAAACAGTTTTTAATGGCGACAGGCTTGCCACTTGTCACGTTTTTTAGTTTTTTATGTATATTGTTATGAATTTGCCTTTTTTTCGTTTTAGTTTTAAATGTTAATAATACGTAGGTTCTTATTACGATGCACCTTCTTATTCTAATTTACTACAAGTTTATCTTATTTTTTATGTTGCTTTATTTTGTTGAGTACTAGCTAGCACTAAATTTGCAAACTGTTTTGAGTTTTCTACCGCTAAGGGTTTTTGATTTTGTGTCGTTTAAAGTCTGAAAAAAATGCCAAGTATAGATAAATGGATTATACGTAATACCTACGTACTCTGTATTTTCTCTGAGAAAAGTCATTTGAGCTGTATGGGAACTGATATAGGCCCTTTTCGCTGAGTATACCTCGCGGTGTATACTTAGTACCTACAGCCAACTCTCGCTACGCCTAGTGATATCGCGAGTTGGGCGTAACGAAAGTTAGGTATAAGGAGGCTTAGGCTTAACGAGAGCGTGTTTTACTCCAACATAGTTCTGAAGCAAGGAAGGCATAAAGCTAAACCGACTTTGTAAAGAAAAGTACCTAGTACCTATAGTATAGGTAGGTAAATATTTAAAAGTAATTATATAAAAGTGTTTTATACACTTTTATATAACCTTACAAAACTTTTAATAAAGATAGTATTACCTACCTAAACATATTTTAGGCATAACGCGATGTGGGCTATGTAAGATCTAGGTTTATAGCGAAGTTGCTCTTAAACTAAGCAGTCCTATAGAAACTCAGGCAAACCGAAATAAGGCCGAAAGATAGCTAAATATTACGTTTGGGCATAACGAGCGTTGGCTGTACTCAGTGGCGGATTTACCCTAAGGCCCAGTAGGCCCGAGCCTAGAGCGGCAGATATTAGGGGCGCACAGTGTTTTATGGACCCAAAAAAAATTCCTCTTCTCGTTATTGCAGAAATGAAAAAAGTTATGCAATAAAAATGCCAGAATAAAAAAAAAATCGCGATTTTTTTAAATTTTTTTTTTTATTTAAATTTTTAGGTTTATTGCCATACGTCCAGGTGTAATTAAAAAAAATATCCCTTCACGTTCATAACAAAAATTGTGCCTTAAAATGTATAGAGAAATGAGTCACTTGTGACTCATGAACTTATTCCAAAACGTTGCTGTGAGTCATATATGACTCATCGGACAGGGAAGTTGTTAATAAATGAACCTGTTTTATTTGACTAAGCCTTAAATCCGGCCAAGTGTGTCAGGATTACAAAGGGTTTAAGTTTTTTTTCTCGCCAAAGTATCAACTTTATAGAAAAATGCCAAGAGGCATTTTTTCTTTAAAACGATGAGATACCTATATCTGTTAACTTATTTTAACAGTTACCGTAAAATTTGTCTCGCTCCTGCACCGCCTCGCCGCCTGCCGCCCGCGCCGGGCTGCCATCCAGTATAAAAGGAGGCGCTTCACGCAGTGCCAGTCAGAGGGGGGAGGGAGGGTCAGGGAGAGTGATATTGTATATTTCGTTGAGGACAGACGCGCGCGACTCTGTATCTTCCGACTTCGCGACTCCTATTTATTAAAATAGGCAGCGTGAATCGACCCGCGTCGTTTCACGCCGCGGCGGGGACAGCCTCCCTCACTGAAGCAGCCAGGTTGGTGAACTCTTCTCCGTGCGTTGGACCCCGGCCTTCCACAAGCGGAAATCATCGGGGAAAGACGTGCGGGGGGAGCCAGCCGACCTCGGTCGCGCCAGGCCCGTCCCCAACAAGCCGCCCGCCATGGCCGCCGAGCCCGGCCGCCATGGCGACCAACGCCGCGAGTCCGCTGGTCTCCCGCGAGACGCAGCGGATGAAGAGCCCGTGCCCCCGAGGGTCGCGGGCGAAGAGAACGTTGGCCCCCACCAGGGGGGGGGGGGCGCCTGGGAGCGCTGCGCGCCACATACAGCTCCGACGTCTTGAGGAATCGGCGCCTACGTGACGACGGCTTACTCTCCAACGGCCTCCTCTCCTGGATGGAGGCCTACCTCAAGCTGGAGGCGGCCTACCTCAAGTGGGGCGCTGCTGATGGGGATGACGACCGCCTAAGTGACGCGAGTGGTCCACTTCAGCCCGCTCCACGCCGCCACCGCCAGAGAAGCCCGGAGGACACTGCGCGCCCATCCACCGCCCGTTAACCCCCCCACCGTCAATTCACCGCCGGTGTCTTGAAGAGACCCAAACCGGCGGAAGCGCCCCAAATACGCGCGCTCCTTCGCCTCTGCGCCGCCCCACAAATGTGCAGGGCGCCGCACCTAGCTCTCCGACACCACCGCCCCGGGACCTGTCCTTCGAGGTGATGCAGGCGCTGGGCCTGCTACCTGAGCAGGCTCAGTCATCGCCACCTCCCCGGGCCGTGGTGATGGAGACGGACGCCGCCCCCAAGGACCCGCGGCCTCCGCTACGCCTTCGTGGGCTGACGTCGCCGCCGCCCAGCCCAATGCGGCTCCCGCGGCCGACGTTTGACGCAAGGCCGCTGCCCAAGCCGAGAGACAGGTCAACGACAGCGGTGACCTTCGCAAGCGCTGTCGCCCGCCCTGCTGCAAAGACGGTTGCAGGGCCTGCATACCCAGGCGGAAAACCTGCCCGCCCCACCGACGCGGCATCCACTCGCCTTACGACGGGGCCCGCCCGCCCCACGACGGGGCCCGCCCGCCCCACACCGGCGCCCGCCCGCCCCACAACGAAGCCCGCCCGCCCCACTACGGGGCCCGCCCGCCCCACGACGGGTCCCGCCCGCCCCACGACGGGGCCCGCCCGCCCCACGACGGGGCCCGCCCAGCCTACAGCAGGGCCTGCCCACCCTGACGCGGGCCCACCTCCCCTCCACCGTCCTGACGCCCACCATGCTTCCGCAGTGCCCGCTGGTTCCTCAGCCGTTACCACTGCGACCGCCACTGCTTACGACGGTGCCGCTGAACGCACGTCCGTCGTCCCCGCAGCCGCTGCCGCCGCTCCCAAAGCGGCGCTACCCAAGCCCAAGCTACAACAACATAGCGGCGGAACTCGGCCGCCCACTAAACGCACGCCCGTACGGGAACGGTGTGCGCTTCACCCCAGCCGAGGACGACGAGTATCGCCTCATCCAGCGGTACCTCACCAAGCTGGAAAGGGACGACCACGTGTCGTGGTTCTCCTACTCCCAGCCGAACGGAGCGTCAAAGTGGCGATCCGTGGACTGCCAGCGGACACGGCGCCGGCGGACATCATCGCCGCCCTCGCCGAGCATGGATTTGAGGTGGAGCATGCGACGAGCATCCGGCCGCGCGCGGGGCGCCCCGGATGCATATTCTTCGCATCGCTCCGCCTAACGCCCAATTTGCTCCCGGCACTGTATGAGCTCAGTGAGCTCCTTTACATGCCGGGAGTAAAAATTGAAGCATGGCGCGGCAAGCAGGGGCCAGCGCAGAGCCACCGGTGCCAGCAGTTCCGGCACTCCTCCCAGCACTGCCACCGCCCGCAGAAATGCGTGCGTTGCGGGGAGGATCACCACGCCCGGAACTGCCCACGCCCGAAGGAGGAGCCAGCGACGTGCGCGAACTGGGGCGGACCACACGCCGCGAACAACTCCTCCTGCCCAGTGTTCCGCAAGGAGGCGCGGAACACCAAAGCTGGCACTGTCGCCATATCAGGCCAGGGAGGCCGGAGGATGACCAACGCAGCCCAGCAGCAGCCAGCGGTAGAGGAGTCGGCGCCTGGCAACCTCATGGCGCCGGCCAACCCACCCACATCCCGCTCCACTCCTGCGGTCACTAAACCGCGCAGGAAGAGGGGTGGGAAGAAGAAAAAGCCTGCTGGACCGGCTGGGGTAGCGGCCGCTCCACCAGCGACTAAAGCAGCAGCCACGGCAGCACCTGCAACCGCCGCACTTCATCTGACCTCCAACGAGGCACTGACGCGTGCGGTCAGTACCCTCATGGAAGTCCTTGCGGCGCTGCAGACGGGGCCTCCACAAGCCCCCGTCACCCCAGGCTCGGCGACTGACCGTGACATTCACTAGGCCTCTAATGGTGGTGCATTGGAATGCCCAGTCGCTGCGTAGGAAGAAGCGGCTGCTCCAGGTCTTCCTCCGGGAGCAAGACGTCGACGTGGCGCTACTCAGCGAGACCTGGCTTGAAGAGGGTGACAAACTCACCATCCCCAACTACGTCGTCTATCGCAAGGACGAGAAAACCGAACACCGTGCGTTCCGAGGACTGGCGGTGATCGTGAAGAGGAAAGTCGTCCACCAGCCGATCGAGTTCCGGGAGCTTGCGTCAATGTACGCTCTCGGTATCGAGGTACAAGTCGCCGGCACAGTGATGCGACTCTTCGCCGCCTATAAGCCCCCAGTCACCGCCTTCGACTTCAGAGATCTGCGGGGGCTGTTAGAGTCGCCATCACCAACCATCGTCGCCGGCGACCTCAACGCCAAGCACACCGCGTGGAACTCATCGGCTACCAACGCCCAAGGAAGACGCCTCTTCGCCGACTCCGTGATGTCCCACTACGACGTCGCAGGTCCAGACGAGCCCACCCACTACCACTGGGACGGCTCGGGGGACGTACTCGACGTCGTTATCTACAAGGGACTCCGGACGCCGCCCCGCCAGGAGGTATTAGCAGACCTCCCCTCGGACCACCGGCCGGTTCTTCTCGTCCTCGACGACCTGCCGACCAGGGTCGCGCTGCCAGCGCCCCGTCGACTCTACAGCTGGGCCCCGTTTGCCTCCATCCTCACGGAGGAAACCCCATCCCACCCCGTCGCCACGCCAGAAGACGTTGAGTGCCTGACGTCTGAGCTGACTGCTTGCATCCGGAGCGCGCTCGACAAATCCTCGCGCACAGTTCCGAGCGGGGGAAAATCCACTCCTCTACCCGCTCGGATCATGGACCTGATCCGCGAAAAGCGCCGCCTCCGGAAGCAGTGGCAGCACTCTCGCTGCCCCCAGCTCAAGACGCGCCTCAACGCTCTGACGGTCAAAGTGACGGCGGAGCTAGATGCTAACGCCAAAGAATCTTGGGAGCGCCACATCGAGTCCGTGGGCGATGATACCCCCTCCGTTCATCGCCTATGCCGGCAGCTGTCGACCGAACCCCCGCCTGTTCGGCCGCTGCTGGGCAGCGACGGCCACCCAAGATTCAAGGCACAAGACCGAGCTGAAGTCTTCGCCGAGTGCCTCGAGAAGGCGTTCATCCCAAACCCCACCGACGACACGGAGCACGTCGCAGCAGTCGAGCAACACCTTCGAGCCTACTTCGCAGCACCGATGGCCCCGGCTGAGGACCCTGTGGTTTTCACGCCTGGCCAAGTGCAGCGGATGATCCAGCGCACCAAGCCAAGGAAAGCACCGGGCCAGGATCGCATAACGAACACGGCGCTCCGGCACCTCCCGCAACGCTCAATTGCGGCCGTGACGCGCCTGTTCAATGGCATCCTGCGCACCGGTCACTTTCCACAAACGAGGAAAACTGGCCTGGTCATCCTCTTGCCCAAGCCGGGCAAGAATCCACAGAAGCCCGAAAGCTACCGGCCCATCACGCTGCTGAGTATCCTCTCGAAGGTGTTCGAAAAGCTCCTGCTGCATCACCTGCTCCCGCACGTACAGCCTCGTCCGGAACAGTTCGGGTTCCGGCCTGAGCACTCGACGACGCTTCAGCTCACCAGGGTACTGCACGACATGACGGTGCGCCTCAACAAAAAGGAGTGCACCGTCGCAGTACTCCTGGATATGGAGAAGGCGTTCGACAGGGTATGGCATGAGGGGTTGCTGTACAAACTGTCGACGTCCACTGCCCCTCGACGTCTCATCGCAGTCGTGGCCTCGTTCCTGAGGGATCGCTGCTTCAGAGTGGCGGTGGAGGACGCCGTGTCCGAGGAGCGCCACATCCTTGCCGGCGTCCCCCAGGGAAGCTGCCTGTCCCCGGCCTGTTACGCCCGATACACCGACGACATACCAGTCCCGGAGGGCGTCCAATTGGAGCTATACGCCGACGACGCCGCCTACCTGGCGTCGTCCATGTCACCCAAGCACGCTGCAACCAAGATGCAGCGTGCCCTCGACGCTCTCCCCGACTGGCTGAAGAAGTGGCGTTTGTCGGTCAATTTTGGGAAGACACAGGCCATGCTGACAGGCCGCCGCCACCCACCGCCGCCGCTCCGGCTGCACGGACGGGTCATCGAGTGCCAGAACCAGGTGAAATACCTGGGGGTCACCATCAACCGTGGACTAACGATGGCTGCGCACGTCAGCGCAGTCGTCAACCAGGTGAAGGTGGCGCGCGCGAAGCTGCGTCCAATCTTTACCTCCCGCCTCCCTCTGCGAGCGAAGCTGGTGGACCCCCAGTGAAGACCACCGCCTGGAAGGCCACCCATTGACCTGTCCGTAGCCACGGACAGCGGTAGATCCCTCGGGAAGAGGGCCACGCCCTGACCCCGACCCTCCACTTTCCCCAGGGGGAAGTGTGAGAAGACCGGGCCCATGCTGTTATGCATGAGCATTCACCACCTCCCTCCCCCGTGTCCTCCGGAGGGTGCCCTTTATAGGGCTAAAAAAAAAAAGGCAGTTAGCCTGACGCGATAGCCCTAGGCAGTCCTCAGGTGAAGCTCGGCTAAGGTGCGCGATAGCCCTAGGCAGTCCACACCAAAGCCCATGTTAGGAATGCTAGAGTGCGATAGCCCTAGGCAGTCCACCCTTGCGCGTATACCTTTATGTCGTTACCTAGGAAAACCTATGTACATATGTGACGAAGCATTGTAATATTTTGAAGAGTTCCAAATATATGTATGAAACCATACGCTGTTTCAATCAGGCACCCCTACAAATTGGCGCCCAACGTTAAAATCAAGAAGGTCACTTACCTAGAAACAAAATGGCTTTAAATCTAACATTGGAACAATTCGAAACAATACTAAGTCGAATATCTACAACATCAACACCTAAGAAAAGTTTCACACGATGTACTCTCACTTTTGACGGAGAACGAGATTACTGCAGGGTAGATGCATTTATCAACGGGATAAGTATTTACAAACAGATTGAACAAATATCCGACGAAGATGCACTATCAGGTCTCCCGTTGCTATTGAAAGAGACGGCTAGTGTTTGGTGGCTCGGCGTAAAATCTGAAGTCAAAACATGGCCGGCTGCATTGAAAGCAATACGAACGGCATTCGCAACTCAGCTACAACCGTACGAGGTTTACATTCAGTTATTCTCTGACACTCAAGGTGCTAACGAGTCCATCGACAATTTCATCTGCCGAAAACGTGCATTAATAGGGATGTTGCCGGTAAAACGACACAAAGAAGAAGAACAGATTGACCTAATCTATGGTCTTCTGAACGTGGAAGTTAAGAAGAAAATAGCCCGAATAGATGTAAAATCTTTCGTGGAATTGCTGGAGAAAGCTCGGCATTTGGAGTCCCTGGAGAGGCCATCAACAAGCCAATCCAATCTGCCAACTGCGAGCACAGCACCAAAAGCAGAAGGAAAGAAGATCCCACGATGCCTTTACTGCAATAAAAAGGGGCATCTTATAACCGTATGCAGAAAACGATTGGCAGAAATTGCAGCAACCAGTAGTCAAACTGCATCAAACATAAAACCGGAGGAGAAGTATGGCAAGACACAAATAACTTGCTATGGTATTTAGAAGCAACTGCGCTACCTGCAAATCGAAGGAGTCACCACCGAAACCGATTCAATTCTATGCGATGGAATCGCATATGGAGGAAAAAGTAAGGCTTCCAACAGTTGAAGTAATGTATAATAACATTATGGGGCATGCTTACCTGGACACATGCGCTAGAACTAGTATTGCCGGACAAAAGTTATATAACATTATGTTAGAGAATGGCACGATATTTACAGAGAGGGCTACAACAGTCGGTCTGGCAGACGGATCCAGCAAGCACGTAATTCTGCTAACAGCTCAAGTTGATATTAGCGTTGGCAACCGACTGCTACCTATCACATTCTCTGTATTCCCGGAAGCAAGTGATAACCGCACTCTATTGGGAATCGACTTTCTCGAGAAGATTGGAATGGTGCTGAATTTACCTGAAAGAATTTGGCACTTCATTGACAACCCAGAGACGACTTACACATTCGTCCAAGAGAAGCCTCAGCTCCCACAAACATCAAGTGCTGCAGTAAGAAAATTGAAGTTCGACAAGGAAGAGCAAGAAGAGTACACTGACTTTCTGAGATGGGCCACAAACTTGATCATGCTGTCACCTCTTCAACAGTCTCCAGTTTCTAACAAAGAGGATGAAGCAGAAGAAGAAATACTCTGGAAGTTAATCAAGATCGACTCTCCACTACCTCCAATACGTCCACGTCAACCACGTCCAATCAATGATAACATGATGATGATGATTGTTCCGACCGATTTCGGCCATGGCGACCACTTTGACCCCTAATCAGAGATGTGGCGCTGGTGCGCTCGAAGATGGCTTATGTAGCCTATCTTCGCGGCGAAACTCCGTGCACACTGAGGGCATGTGAGAATGCCGTTCTCATAATTATAAGGTATGGCAGCAGGTGGGCGAGCCTTTAACTGGTCGCGTTTGGTATCCAGGTCAGCTTTACGCTGAACCTCGAACTCGCGTACTTGGCTGTTCACCATCCTGCGCCATTCTGTCCGCTGTGCTGCCAAACGTTCCCAGCGGGAGGGCTCTATGTTGCATCTCTTCATGTGTCGCTTTTGGACATTCTTGTACCGGAGGAGAGGACCGCCATGATTCCGCTTGCCCTCCTCTAGTTCAGAATAGAAGATGCGCTTCGCCACTCTTTCCTCCGCCATACGAGATACGTGACCGCACTACCGAAGCTGTCGACGCATTAAATAGGCCTCAATGCCACCAACATTGGCTCGTCGCATAACTTCGGTATTTCGCACTCTATCAGACCATCTGATCTTCATTATGGTACGGAGGCATTTAAGGTGGAAGCGATCCAGAGTGCGAATGTGGCGGCGGTATGCACACCATGTCTCAGAGGAGTATAAGAGGTTTGGCAGCACGATTGCCATATATATCGAAATCTTAGTGGCCAACTTAAGGTCATGAGAGCAGAAGACCTTGGAACATAGCTTGCCGAATTCTGCAGCTGCGGCACCGACCCTGCTATTGATCTCAGCATCAAGGTCACACTTGGATGTTACAGTGTTCCCCAGATAGCGGAATTTATCCACCTGCTTCAGCACATCCTCACCAAGGTTTATGGCCAGTGTCTCGTGACCGTGTATGTCCAGGGACATCACCTCCGTCTTATTGACACTGATCTTCAGGCCGAACTTACGGCAGGCTTGGTGTAATGCGGACATTAGCTGTTGCAGGCCGTCTGGGGATTCTGCTACGAAGCACAGGTCATGATAACATATCTGATCCACGTGTTGATTATCTACCAATAAATCCTATTAAACTGTATTGCCTTGATGTTTCCTTACAAGAACATGATGAGTCAAACCTTACAACAGATCAGCAAAGTCAATTAAATTCACTATTAAAAGATTATGCTCATATTTTTGCAAAACATGGTGAACCTACACCATACGCAGAACACAAAATAGATACAGGTACCCACTCACCAGTATCAGTTAAACCTTATAGACTCTCACCTATAAGACAATAACAACTAAGAATAAAATTAGACGAAATGTTAGAAACAAGCATAATAGAGGAAAGCGAAAGTGCCTGGGCAGCACCAGTCGTACTAGTTCCAAAAGGCAACTCTGATATTCGCGTTTGTATAGACTACAGGCGCCTTAACTCAATAACCGTACCAGACAGGTACCCATTACCCAGAATGGATGACTTATTGCAACATGCAAAATCGTTGCCTTTCATGACATCCATTGATTTACAATCAGGGTATTGGCAAATCATGATAAGTGCAGAAGATAAAGATGAAACAACATTTGTCACACCATTCGGAACATTTCGTTTCAATCGAATGCCGTTCGGCTTAAGAAACGTGCCAAGTACATTTCAACGGCTAATGGACAAATTCTGTAGAGAACTGAAAGCAGAATCAGTTCTAGCTTACCTAAATGATCTAATTTGTCGATCTTTCACCTTTGAACAACACTTGATAGATCTACGAGAAATCTTTACAAAGTTGGAACAATATAAACTGAGAGCCAACCGTCAAAAATGTAAATTTGGTCGCGATTCAATAAAATATCTGGGTCACATCATTACACCAGAAGGAATAAAAACAGATGATGATAAAATTGCGACTATAAGTAAAATGAAACCACCAAAAACATTGAAACACCTTATTTCATTTCTACAAACAGCTTCGTGGTATCAACGATTCATCAAAAACTTTGCAGAAATAGCCAGACCACTAACATCTTTAACGAAGAAAACGGCCTCCTGGAAGTGGGAAAAAGAACAGGAGACAGCCTTTGAATCAATAAAAACTGCACTGACAACAGCACCCGTTCTGAAACAAATAGATAACAATTTACCTTCCATAATCAAAAGTGATGCAAGTAGCTATGCAATCGGGGCAGCTTTAGTGCAGGGGGAGGGTGAGAACGAACACCCTATTGAATACGCAAGCAGAGTACTTACATCGGCTGAAGTGAACTACTCATTCACTGAAAAAGAAGCTCTTGCTATCGTATGGGCAGTGTCACGTTTCAGAGGATATATAGAGGGAGCAAAATTCCTAAACATTACAGATCATCAACCACTGAAATGGTTGTTCAGTTTGAAAACACCAACTATGCTATGCAGGCTATGCAACTACAGCCCTATGAATTTGAAATAAAATACAGCCCAGGTCGAACGAATGTTTTGGCAGACACTCTATCACGACCTCAATGTGAAAATGAATCAGAATAGTGTGAACTATGTCACGTTGAATTTGCCATACCTTGCCGAGGTGAGAAAAACATACGCATAGAACAACTGAAAGATGAAGAATTGAAGAAGATTATTAGTTCACTGGAGGACCAAAATGAATCAGAAGACTTCATACAATGGTCTAAAAGAGGATACCTTGTACACAAAGGTGTTTTATACAGAATTAGCCCAGATCAAGAAGACGATAACGTGAAACTAGTTGTTCCACAACATGAAGTTCATGATGTATTAAAAAACTTTCATGATGCATCCACAGCCGGCCATATGGCGTAAAACGAACTCTGAAAAAAAATAGACATAAACTTTTATTGGAAAGGCATGAGACAAGATGTAATAAAATACATCAAAACTTGTGTTGAATGTCAGAAATATAAACCATCAAATCTAAAACCAGCTGGCCTTTTTCAATCAACTGCAAGTAACCAGAGGTTTGAAGCTCTATCTATAGATCTCTTTGGACCGTTACCTAAAGGACCATTGGGAGAGAAATGGATATTCATAATTGAAGATACTGCTACAAAATGGACTGAATTGTTTGCACTAACTGAAGCAACAGCACAACAATGCGCTTTAAAATTACTTCATGAAGTATTTCTGCGATATGGAATACCACGAAAAATTACAAGTGACAATGGAGCACAATTTACTCTGCAGTACTGCAACAGCTAACTTATTGTCTCAATATACAGCATATCTTGAGCCCAGTGTATCATCCTGAACCAAAACATTGTTGAACGCAAAAACAGAGACCTTAAAACACAGATGGCTATAATAGTTAAAGACAATCACAACAAATGGCCAGAAGCGTTACCTGCCATTAGATTCGCAATTAATTCAGCACATAATCAAAGTACTGGATTCACTGCAGCATTCTTAACTTTTGGAAGAGAAATGAGAACCATGTATGAAATCTCTAATAACTTAAGCGAAATTGTGCAGTCAGAAAATTTCGTACCCGAAATTACACCATACTTGAAAACGCTATCAAAAGTCATGGCAACAGAAAAAGATAATACCGAAATCATGCAAGATGTTAACCGAAACAGAGCAAATCAAAAACGACGTCCAGATCCTGGATACAACAGAGGGGACTTGGTACTTGTAGAAACTCACCCTATAAGTCGCCAAGCTAAAGACCTTTCTGCTAAGCTAGCACCACGAAGAGATGGACCTTACGTGGTTATAAACAAAACTAGCAGCACCATTTATGAAGTCGCAGATATAAATGAACCAGATAAACCAATAGGAAGATATCATACGTCTGCCTTAAGTAAATTTGAACAACGAGAAAACCAAATTGCGGAACCAATACTCCCAATTAGAAAACGAGGTCGACCAAAGAAGAATGTTTAGTACTGGTACTCTTACGGGACGTATACCGAGTACCAGAGGGGGAGAATGTAACGAGATATAATTCGCTAGCACCAAAACACAAAGAGAAACAGATACGCGCGAGCTCGAATACTTTCTCGCTCGCACACAGACTATCTGCACCACTCGCACAGCGACTTTCTATCCCGCTCACACAGCGAGTATCTGTCTCGCTCCTGCACCGCCTCGCCGCCGGCCGCCCGCGCCGGGCTGCCATCATGCCATCCAGTATAAAAGGAGGCGCTTCACGCAGTGCCAGTCCCCTCCTCGGCCTCGAGGGGGGTCGCTCATGATGTAGGTTTAGGGGTCCTTAGGACCAAACCAGCACCAAGGTGGTGTTTAGTGGGTAGGCGCACTCTGCGAGTCCCACATTGGCAGCACGGCCGGGCCCGTGCTGTGCATGCATGAGCATTCACCACCTCCCTCCCCCGTGTCCTCCGGAGGGTGACCTTTATAGGGCTAAAAAAAAAAAAAAAAAAAAAAAAAAAAAAAAAGCAGTGCCAGTCCGCTCCCAACAGTGTCCCCGGGGACACTACTCTCACTTAAATTTCTTTCTGTCACTATGTGACGATTCCCTCTAAGCGGTAGCTCTAGTGAGCTCCGCTGTGCGCCCTCCTCGGCCTCGAGGGGGGGTCGCTCATGATGTAGGTTTAGGGGTCCTTAGGACCAAACCAGCCCCAAGGTGGTGTTTAGTGGGTAGGCGCACTCTGTGAGTCCCACATTGGCAGCATGGCCGGGCCCGTGCTGTTATGCATGAGCATTCACCACCTCCCTCCCCCGTGTCCTCCGGAGGGTGCCCTTTATAGGGCTAAAAAAAAAAAAGGCAGCCAGCCTGACGCGATAGCCCTAGGCAGTCCTCAGGTGAAGCTCGGCTAAGGTGCGCGATAGCCCTAGGCAGTCCACACCAAAGCCCATGTTAGGAACGCTAGAGTGCGATAGCCCTAGGCAGTCCACCCTTGCGCGTATACCTTTATGACGTTACCTAGGAAAACCTATGTACATATGTGACGAAGCATTGTAATATTTTGAAGAGTTCCAAATATATGTATGAAACCATACGCTGTTTCATTCAGGCACCCCTACATTACTCGATATCCTGCGCATATATAAAAATAAATTGGTACCGTAAATATTCTTCTAATAATGCCTCATCATCCCATTTTTGTTTTCTTTAAATATACTAAATAGTTTTCTTACAAAACTATTTTTACCATTTTGAAGTTTAAAACTTTGACACATAATTAAAAAAAAACTATTAGAGATAGACAACTGAGAGTTCTAGTCACCCATTAATTAGACAATATTTCACCGATGTATGTGAAAAACGGAAGTGGAAATTTTTGGGTTCATAAAACACTGTGGGGCGGCAAATCGTGACACAAAAATCACTGATGATAGCAAAAAATAACTCAAATGCAAAGTACCTAAATATTTAAAAGGCTGTGCATAATTATGGCGGGCCGCACTGCACTGCACTGCAACGAATAGCAATTTTTATAGGTATGCGCCACTAAATTCATTATGTACCTAGCTAGTCTAGCGTAAATTCATTATGTACCTAGCCTATATGATAGGTGCTGCGTACAGTGCTGAGAAAGGGGCGGCACATGGCCTGGGGCCTAGAGCGGCCAAGACTGCAAATCCGCCACTGGCTGTACTGAGTAATAAGGTCGAAAAGCACGCACAGGTCGGACAATAAACACTTTGCTCCATGAAATAAAGCGTAACCTCCCCAGCGCCATCTGTCGTATTACTGTGTCACTAATATCAATGCTGGCACGCCACTGACTACTTTCCCTGCATCTCTTTGAACCATGGCTTTGTTCTCATTGGCTGTCGATACTTTCCGTTCTGAAAAGTAGAGCAGTAGGTAAAGGAGTTATGCAAAAGATGGCGCTTTAAACATATCTTTGCGATCTTATTTTTGGTCTAGCTAGACTCCTCATCAAGAGTCATCTCTGGTAGCTAGCGATATTAGCAAAAGTTTCACAGAAGAGAAGTAGAGCTACAGAGACACTTGCTTAATTATAAGCATAGATTTGATTATAATAGAGTATTTTACGCAGGAGGAACGCAGTACCTACTTTGATTTATAGAAAACGCGCCTCAAGCTGTAACGCGTTTTATAAAAACAACATACTGAGTGTATTGTGTATTAGATGTAGAATATTACAAACCCAAATCTTGTGAATCTGCATAATTATCGACATCGCAATGAAAATCCAATCGTCATGTCTCTTTGGTCTATCAAAGGCCGTTAGTTATTACATGTTTGTATTTTAGATCTGTTTGTTAATTTACGAGTAGGTATATCGTAAGGAATACATTGTACTTATACTTGTGTACTTTTATTACAAGTATATTTTTAATGTATTGCTGTGTAACATTTTTTTCAGATCGTGAAGTAACATTTTAGTAGGTAGGTCCCCAGAATAATAAATTTTGATTCCCTTAAGTACGTTTTTATACGTTAACATAACATTTACCTACAGGGACATACATTACTTCTAGCCCCACACTAGGATACCCTGTGTCGTGGGAACCAGAAACAGCGACGTCGCAAATATGTAAACATCCAAGACCTGCGTTTCTTTTTTTTTTGTCCCCAGCCGGGTTTCGAACCCGGGACCTCTCGCACGGTAGTCAGATGCGCTAACCGCTGCACCACCGAGGTCGGTATAATAAATAAGCATAATAAATATATTTTGCTATCCAATAGTCATTTCCTATCCAATATATTTTGCGATACATTTTCGTTAGGCTAAGTCAGAGGCCTTAAGGCGGCTTGAAAACTTCTGACAGTAAGACCAGCCACTAGTCTTACAAGCCTCCACCAATCCGGACTTGGCCCCCGTGGTGGAGTATGGCCTATACCGGGAAGAGACCCGTGCCTCGGTGGGGACATAATGGGTTGATGATGATATTTTGCGATCACAAAGTGTTCACATATGACGGTGCTACGTCGTTAGAGTACCTATCTTCAAGATTCATCAGCATGGTAGTCGCTCATGGGCATATAAACATAAGCAGCCTTGCTTTGGAACCACCTGAAATAAAGTCCTAAATTGTGAAGAGTTCAACGAACTACATGTGTGTATTTCATCATCAACCCATTATGTCCCCACCGAGGGGCACGGGTCTCTTCCCTGAGGAAGGTATAGGCCCTACTCCACCACGGGAGCCAAGTCCGGAGTTTATTGACTTTTATTACAAGCATCTTTATAATATCTGTATCATAATAATAATTATTAAGTTAACCTGTGCTGTGCTTTAGGAGATGAAAAATCAAGCAGCTAAATACGTTTGTACAGTCATGTAAAGGCTGACTTCGGAAGTAGAGCGACATTGTTATGACTATTACATAAGTTAAATGAAACACGTTTTCCGCTCTAGAACCCTTCCTACAATGAGAGCAAACACACGACACGGTGCTCTTTATTACTGTTATGTCAATGTGACATTGTCTACAATATTATTGACAAACACAGCGGTTGTCAAAACAATTGACGCCTGACCCATATATTTCTGCGGACGCAATTTGGATTATTACCGAAAGTAGCCGGTTTTTGTGGAAATAATTATACTTAAAAGTAGGTATTTCTAGTAAAAACTGGCGTAAAAACTAGTCCCGGCAATCTTCGTACTTCCAAAGTTTTCGTAGTTTTTCCATATTTTCTCACCAATTAAACCTTCCCTGGAATTCTAGGGAAGGTTTAAATGGTTTAAAAACCAAAAATCAGCCAAATCGGTCCAGCCATTCTCGAGTTTTGGTGACATGAACAGCAATCCTTTTTTGTATTTAGGAAGAAGATAACATTGCCTGAGGCTCCACTCTAATATACCCTGTGTCGTGGGAACCAGAAACAACGACATTACAAACATGTAAACATCCAAGACCGACTTTTTTGTCGTGTCCAGCCGGGCTCGAACCCGGGACGCGCGGGTAGATGAGCTAACCGCTTCGCCACAGAGTTGGCCACTATGGTTAGTCATTTACCATTTAAATTGGTAAGGACAAAATAAAGACACGGAAAGTCATTGTTTTTGCTTTATAATGCTATACTTACAATGCAAGAATCGTAAGAGCAATGCTATTCAATGCATTGCTGTGTGTCGTTTTCAAATCATTTAAATAAGGATTTGTCGAAGAAGAAAATCGCTTTTCACAGTAGACAACCGTTTTACTTTCTAGCGATAGATTCACTTTTCTTATTCCCAATGCACAATGTCAGTAAATTGCTCCGTAATCTGTACTTAGGTACCGTTTGTACAGTCGAATTGAAATACAGACTATTTTAAGACTAACAAGAGATAAAAATCGCCTTTGTACCTACATGCTATTTCTTATGTATTATCTGTTAATTATTACGTGTGCAATAAAGTATAATAATAAACAAAGCAACAAAGCTTAGCTTTAGTAAAGCTTAAAGCTGTCTGGGTATCCCATTTTGTAAGTAAAAAACATGGTCAAAATGGCATAGAGTCTGCAAAGGACTTATTCTCAAGAAGACTTATCCTATGAATGCCCAATTTACAAATTGGGTACAAACCTAATTGGAAAAATAAACAATTTTTTAAACAGCCAACTTTAGCATATTACGAGTTTCGGAAACTCGTCCCGGACCCAAAAATCACTCAAAAGACAATCTTAACATTGGCAAAATAATTTTGTGATCTGTTGGCTAATTTATTGAATTAATATCCTTTTTAGTCCTATTCCTATATCTTAAGGTTGTCTCAAAGCAATTCCTTTTAGCGACTAAACCGATTGCATGCTTATATACTTTTGAGTCTTAGACGTAATTTATCTCTATCTATTTGTCTCTCTGATAGAGAGATTAAATTGTAGACATCAATATTTAGTGTAGTCTTTAATATTATTTCAGTGTGTTCCTCCAAAATGCTTTGAGTTCCATTGCCCTATATAATTATCTTCTGAGAGTGTCACAGGTTCCCAAACTATTTCGTAGGTGACGGAATAGCTATGTTAATTATTCCATCAACAATATTATTGTCAAAACCGGTGTCACCGTCGCCTCTTTTTACTCCCGACGATATGTGAGTCTCGTAGCAAATTGTCTGTCTCATAATATTCAAGCATACATAATAACAGTCAAATAAATAAATAATAACTTTCACACAATACCATCACATGCCCCGGTAATCAGGAAATGACGTTACAAACATGCAATTATACCTAAACTGAGGCCATATGTAGATACAAATAACAAGGCGGCCCCCAGTGGAGATCTAATTCTTATCTTGATATTGGTCGAAGGAAGCTCTACAAAAGATATAACGTTGTAAATCCGTGTCTCTTCACCTCACTCCTAAAGTAATAAAACAATTGAAATATTATATTTTTTGTAATATTTCCAATACGCTCTATCTGTTACAAAATAAATAACCATCCCAGAGCCACTAAAAAGCAACAACAATTTCGCCATTAGTGGATGTCATCGTGCGTGCGAGTAACAAAAGCACTCGGAAGAGATAAAACTGTAGACAAAGCCCGTACCGCCTCAGACATCAATCTTATCACCATCGGTGCACATTGTTCAACTGCCTAGTGGCTGCTTCCCTAAACCATTCCACCCTGGCCATTCCTGTTGACCAGTCGTAAAACCATATTATTAAGAAAAATACAATATATTTTATATAATCGATTTCCGGCGGGAGTTCTAAATTCAAACATTTGAAATGGCGTCGCTTCCCGCCATCTTTTTTCTGCTTTTCCTCGCGGGTGCCTCATGCGAACATTCGGGAGCGTACTCTTCACCTCAGTACGCTAAGAAGATGTACCCTAGAGGATTTGACGCCAACGCCGTGTTGCCGGAAGAAAAGCGAACAGTGCCCTTCAAGGGCCAATACGACACTCAAATCCAAGCTTCAGCTAGCATCGATAGATTCGACAGTGATAGCAATGACACGTCCCAGTATGCAAGGAAATCATTCTTGAGTTCCGCCGGTGACTTTTTGAGTGGAGCCGGCGGACAAGTTGTGACCTCTTTGGCTAAGGACTTCATAGCCAGATCCACTGGTAGCAGTCAGGTTGGTTTTGACTGCATATCGCAGGTTCGTATCGCACCTTTTACTGCCACTTGCACGCTTAGATAGGCAGGGGAATGCATTGCTGTTGTCTTTGGAATTTTGATGATAACTCAGCGTCTAAACTGCGCTCAAAAGTTGCATGAGTCATATTAAGAAGATACAGAGAATAAAAAGATGACGTCATTTTGGGACTTCACAGGCAAAATGTTGCTTAGAATTTTGATGATAACGCAGCGTCTAAACTGCGCTCAAAAGTTGCATGAGTCATATTAAGAAGACAGAGAATATAAAAGATGACGTCATTTTGGGACTTCACAGGCAAAATGTTGCTTTGTAGAGGTGTTAAAAAGTGCACTTTATGTTCTCAGGTCCTAAGCCTAAACTTGACCAATCTGGTGATCCTGGTGGTGCTGAAGGCCCTAATTCTTGCAGCCGGATTTTTCGGAGCTGGTGCGTGGAAAGGTGACCACCACTACGCGAGGAGCCTTGATGGTAAGTCATAGTTTTTCACCAAGAGAATGTTATTTTATACACATTTAATTATTTTCTCTCTTTCGCTTCTTTGAATAATAACACTTGAAAAAAGTATACATTCTTCTTGAACCAGTAATCAAAAGTTGACTAAATTTTTATCCGGATTTATTATTTTTCAGCCATTTTCTGATATTAATCACCCTTTACATTTTTATTTTAACGAGTGTCGCCAAACTGCTGTGCAGTTTGTTGTATGTAGGATTTACATTTTAGGCAACAATCTTGTCACATGTATCGTCAATTCATAAGAAGCATGTGACACACCCAATAAACTGTTGTAAACACCCAAACACATGACGGAAACTAAAGCCCACATTAGGAACCTTTTACCGTTTGCCGGACACTCCATCTGCGCCTAATCCATTGTGAGATACACACACTGTAGAGAACCACGAAAGTTGCACCTTGATAACCCCTTTTAGCATGCAGCACGATATTGTCCACTAAACAACTAACGTAGGTCCCAAAAAAATACGATTTATTAATCTACCTCTAGCAGCATCAGGTAACCCGGACCTAGATCTCTTTAAACGAGCAAATCTTGTACAAATATATATATAATCAGAATCTCGGAAACGGCTCCAACGATTTTCACGAAATTTAGTGTGCAGGTGGTTTTGAGGACGATAAATTGATCTAGCTAGGTTTAATTTTTATAAAACGTTGTTTTATCCGTGTTTTAGGCAAACACTCATAGTTAGATTACGAAGTAATTTTTGCGTCAATTCGCATGTTCGTATTAGCTCAGGTGGATAATCGGGCGGTCCGGAAACGGAAAGATCCCGGTTCTAATACTGGTGATTGTTTTCTTTTGTATTTCAAGTTCGTTCTTTATCATTGGGAGCTCCAACAACCATATTTAAAAAAAACCGAGCAAAGCTGCTCATCCGGTCATCCAGGTACTTCTTCTTCTAGGTATTGTAGTACAATAACAACTGCATAGACATGGCGATTTAGTTTCACCACTTCAAGTCTACGCACGCACGCATATACAATCTAGGCGTCAATGGTATGAAAAAATACGTCAAGTGACCCGACCGTGTCTCTGTCGTCGTACTACAATGCACTAAAGAATCGAGGCCCTGGAGTTTATCTATTTACCATTGAAAATCCAATGTGATTGTAAAAATGTCTCACAGTGTTTGTTATCGAAATACTCCGAATCTATTTTACAGATTTCTATGATTTAATGTGTGTATTTGGTAGGTCTGAGAATAGGTGGTAGGCTAATAGGCTATTTGACAGTGTGAAAACACAGTAATATTTATACATATTTGTACAAATTATGAGTCTTAAGGCATTCAAGGTGCTTGAAGGAATTTTAAGGCGTCACAGTTAATTATGGCGTCTGTCATTCATGTCGTTCTTACGTTCATTGGTTTTGTTTACTGATGACGTCATAATTCCAGTGCAACGCCATAAACTACGTTTACGACGACCTCTGTGGCGTAGTGGTTAGCGCATCTTAGCGCGCTTACTATGCGAGAGGTCCCGGGTTCAATCCCCGGCTGGAGAAAGAAAAAAAACTCCAGGTCTTGGATGTTTACATGTTTGTGACGTCACTGTTTCTGGTTCCCACGATACAGGGTATCCTAGTGTGGGGCCAGAAGCAATGTATGTGCCTGTATGTAAATGTTATGTTATGTTACTTTATGAACGTCAAAGTTGTTAGTTTCACAATTAAGTACCTGGGTGACCGGTACTTAATTGTGAAACTAACGGAGACTACGAGCTTTGCTCGGTACTTTTTTTTCTAAAAATGTAACCTAGTTAGATCAATTAAATGCCCCCGAAAGCATATGCCTACAAAATTTCGTGAAAATCGTTGGAGCCGTTTCCGAGATTCTGATTATATATAAATATATATACAAGAATTGCTCGTTTAAAGAGATTAGATAGAGTATGAGGAGGAGAAACTGCCCACAGCGCAGATGCCCAAGATAGCGTGTTGACGGCTTATTTTAAAAGTAAATCTTCATTTGCTTTTTTTAGAAAAATTACACGAAAAAAATTAAAATTACCACTTTCTGAGGACTCAATGAACACCAACAAAAAAAATGAGATGGTTATCAGAAACCTGTTCGAAAGACATATTGACATGGTAAAACAACGTACGCCGAGTCAGCTAGTAATTTATAAAAACCCAAGAACCTAGAACTTTATAGAAGAATATTTTTTCCAAAAAGGACGTTTCATCGAAAATCGATTAAAATTCTGGGTGAGAGCTATCAGCTCCGAGTAACCCGTTATCGTTTGGACGTTTTGTACCTTATATAATTTGTGTCGCTGACCATCGGCCAGCGAAGTTCATAATCCAATAGCTTCGGATGCGTTTCCTGTGTCGAGGTACCAGTAATCCGATCAGATGAGGATTATCCGGACCGGGAAAGGTGGACGCTAAAATGGCCGCGCCATCGCCGGTGGGGCTCGGCACAAAGAGGTTTTGTTTGACAGTGTTTCGAGGTGGACACGTGGATTTTGTCTTTGACACGCATCGAATCGAAATCGGATCATTGGCTAAATTATTTGCAATATCTTTCTTTTCATACGTTACTATGTTTCGTATTTTTTCTTTCTTAGTTTATTTTAACTTACTTCAATTTAAAACAATGCTTAGAACTTAGCATCAAAATATCCCGCGTATGGGATTTTATATTAGGCCATTGAGTAATTTGTCATAGAATAGAATAGAATAGAATATTCTTTATTGTATGTACACCAGGAATTACACATGATTACACATGTCATATTTCACAAAAAGAAAACTACTGCAGACTTGAAGAGTCATTGACTAATATAAAATGAGAACTACACCCCAGTTTCAAGTCTGTTAACAGGTGTTAATTGTTTTTTTTTGTATGCACTTTTGCCAACTGACAGCTGCCAACAATAGATTAACAGATTGTTAGTGATTGAGAAACCGAAGGTAAATTATCAGGAACATCTTTCTTTTCATACGTCACTATGTCAAATAGTTTTTCTTTCTATCAATTCAAAACGATACTTCGATTCTTAGCGTTAAAATGTCATGCGTACGGGATATTCTACTCGTATTAGGCGGCCAGAATTAGAACTCTCTTATTTGTTATTTAACACCAAAAAATCTGTAATACAAAATTCATTCCTAATATAAAACTATTACTATGTGTCCTTTTAAATAGAGTATTTAAAATTATTTAATTAGCTTAAATTATTTTGCTCACAAATATATTTAACCACTGGGGTTTGGGGAGTACAGAGGAAGGCTTTTATTAAGGAAATGGGTCGCCGCTTGAGGGTTCGTGGCTATGACTGCCGCTCTGGATCTTATGCAGAGGATTTCCCTCACAGTGCAGTGAGGTAACTCTGCAAGCGTAATGGGTACCTTTGCTTCGGATGTGTCTCGGGGCGGCTTACTTTCTTAGTGTTTTTATTATGTAATGTGTGTGTGTGTGTGTGTGTGTGTGTGTCCTTTCTATTGCGCGTTATTAGTACCTATTTAGTTTTCACAATTATGTTTGACGAAGCTTTTTGCCCATGTACGAGGGCTGCTACTTATGTATGCGGAATAGAAAAAATAAACAAATGTACCTACATATATGGCTAAATATGCTTTTATGATTTTTCAAAGGTTTCTCCACTTATGTATGCGGTTTCCCAGATTCCGCATACATAAGTAGCAGCCTATGTATGTATTGTATTTAATAAGTGCACTGTGCATCGGAACTGAAAGTCACCCAAATAACGTTTAACTCTTTGGCTCAACTGTTACCCGTCAGGCGCACCGCATAAGGTTTAATTTTGCTTCCAAGTATCCGCTACCAAATTTGGTAGCCGCCGATAAAGCGGGTTAAAGATTGAATCGAAGAAGAAAATTTGTCGAAAGAAATAATTATACCTATAGTATGCGCACTAACACTGTGACATGAGAATTTTATATATATTAGATGGATGGGAGGGCCGTTTAACGAATTCCTAGGCGGATATACTTGGATCAAGTATGCTTAATTTTTCATGCTTATTTACTTTGCTTACTTGTATGAATTTGTTGATGTAGCGGAAAAGGTCCGTCAGAAACGTGTTAAAGTGGCAATGAATACATGTATGAGTTTATGTATTGTAATGATACTCTATAATCAAGAGATTGTAACAAAATATACTGTTTTAAGCAATTGTGGGACTAAATTTCAAAGTAGAGTAAAAAAAATATATTTTGTTTTATTCTTGGAATGCCATCCAAGTATAAAAGTAACATGGCATGAAAATAATAAAAATAGAATATCAGCGTTTTTATTAGCAGTTCTTAGTATCATTATGTCCGCACCGGGGGCACGGGTCTCTTCCCTGAGGAAGGTCTAGGCCATACTCCACCACGGGGGCCAAGTTCGGATTGGTGGAGACTTGTAAGACTAGTGGCTGGTCTTACTGTCCGAAGTTTTCAAGCTGCGCTAAGGTCTCTGACTTGGCTTAGCGACTGTCATCTATCGACCCATCCATCTATCTATAGAGTTCTTAGTATGACTCTGAGTACATATAACTAAATCAAAAACAAAGTGGCACCATTGAATTTTCTATATTTTATACGTAGCTTTTAAGTCTTAATCTGAGAGCTGAGTGTCAACTTGGCTTAGGGAATCATTATGCCCGACTTGACTGAAATCCAAGTCTCCTGAGCCGTCACTTTGCTTGACGAGGATCGAACTATGTAGTAACTAACGCTAAGGTGTCGCTTCTTCTTTTATCTAGAGAGTACGGAATATATAGCTAAACGCAGGAAAATTCTCAAGGCGTGGTCACGGTCGAAAGAGAAAAACCACCCCTTCGTATACGATAGGTATCTAGCTGCGAAACTCTTAACAAGACAAATAAATTTATTTAATAATATTTTTGCGAACTTTCCAGACAACAAGAACGCATCCTACATCACTGAGGACGAGATCCTGTTGTACCTGAGCTACTTAGCTGGGCAACAGAATCGTGACTTCGGCTGCTTGTACAGACTGTCCTGCCAACGGCCTGCGCAAGCGCAGCTCTACTCCTCCGGAGCTGAGCTGCTGCTTCAAGGCGCTAAACTCATGCAGGGGTAAGTTCGGGGAAATGGTTAACGTTAATAATAATTAATTACAGCTGACCCGGCAAACGTTGTTTCGCCATACAATTTTTTTTTTTCACTTAGGGCTATGAAAAATTGATAATAACTTATTCTCAAACCTACCGAATATAGCTACATGTAAAGTTTCATGAAAATCGGTGAATCTGTTTCGGAGGAGTATGCGCACTAACATTGTGACATGAGAATTTTATATATTAGATTATAACACAATAGATAATAGATTATAGATGGCAGTCGTTAAGCCAAGTCAGAGGCCTTAGGGCGGCTTGAAATTTTCTGACAGTAAGAACAGCCACTAGTCTTACAAGCCTCCACCAATCCGGTCTTGGCCCCCGTGGTGGAGTATGGCCTTTATCTTCCTAAGGGAAGAGACCCGTGCCCCTCGGTGGGGACATAATTGGTTGATGATGATGAACATACGTAGAACGCTGACTTCCATTCTAGAGATCTGGTTTAGATAATATTCATGAATTTTGATTAGTTAATTCTGCAGGAAATTATCATGAGGAAACCTGCGTGTCTGAAGTATTCACATAACAAACCTCAGCACTTGAAATCCTAATACGTGGTGGGCGCCCACAGAGATTTACCCCATACTTAATCTTCTTCAGCCTCATACAAATTCTACAGAAAGTGTCAAATTCAGCTCTTTACCAGAGAACGATTAACTCGTACCTACCTGCCACAAGAGGCCCTTCCGGAAACCAGCGCCAGGCCCGTTGTATTCCTCTAGAAAAAATAACTCTACAAAACATTTTATTGACGAACTCCTGCAGTAGGAATTAGACCAGTTTGAGTGACATAACAGTAGACTCTTGCTCTTGTGTGCGTTCTTCCTAGAGAAGTGATAAAATTGATATACTTAAACAGGCCCTATGTCCCTTAGTGCTTGAATTTTTTTGCGGCGTTCTCCTAAGGCCGCTTTCACATTAGGGCGTCAGTAGCGCGACAGCAGCGCGGCTGCAGCGGATGCCTTCACGTTATAACAGCGGCGCTGCCGACGCGCGACAGCGCAGCGCAGCGCGCTTCTGCCCCGCGGCTTTGATTAGTGTGGCGTGTGGTATTAGTAGATTATAAGGTACATCTTTCGGTGTCGAACTCGCTTATTTTGCTGTCTGTAGACAAATACGGGCGCTTGCAATACTAGTTCGGCGCTTATCACGCGCTTACTGAATGTAGTGAGTGCACGTGACTGCCGCGCGCTACTTCCGCGCTGCTGCCGCGCTGACGTTATTATCAGCAGCGCGACTGTCACATACGCGCTGCTAAAGTCGCTTATATGAAAGCGCTCTAAGAATATCTTATGCACAGACTACAAGATAAGATCTACCTCGATTAAATTAAATAATCTAAATCTTGAATGCTCGTAAGTTGTTGACTGGGAATTTGGCACCTACTCCAAATTATACTTCTAGAATACCCACACGTAGGTACTTCGAATTTAATTGTAAAGTTCACGTCTGTTTTAGGAAATGTTTCGTTTATATTTAATAAGGCTAGCGTCCCACCCCGGCTTTGCACCGGTGGCAAAACATTTCCGTGGCTATATTAGTTCCGTGGAAAATTCCAGGGGTAGTATTTTCTTACATCTTGGGTTACATAATTCGAGATTTCGCACGGAACCCAAAACTTTTTGAAAATCCAATATAGCTTATGTTATTCAAGCAGAATGTAGTTATATAATGGTGAAAGATTTTTTTAAATCGGCCCAGTAGTTTCTGACACACACACAAAACTACAAATCTTTCCTCTTAGATAGACTCGAAAACAATTTCGGTAGGGATATTTCAGCCTTCACGAACACTAACGCCATCTATGAGTAGTCGAGTAGGGTAAGAGGAAGGTAAAGCCCTGAAGAAGGTAAAGGCCAGGAAGGTCAAGAGGTATTTAAGCTTTTGCTTGTCTTTTGCAGGAACAGTGCGGCACTACAGGACTATGAAGAGATCTCCAAGGGCATCTCCCAAGCGGCGGCTTGGGGCAAGGACGGCATGTCCTGCGACGCTCGGTACAAATGCGGGGAATAACTATTTATAAGTTAGGCTTCATAAGGTTTACTAGCGATTGGAAGAAAACATGTATAATTTCTTACAGAAATTTTTCCAAAAAGTTTCTAACTATTCCGTCACCAATTAAAAAAAAAAATTTTATACGTAATTTTTTACGGATATTTCTGACCAACATGAATCATCATGAACATGGGCCTCAACATTTTCATTTCATGAATGTCTCAAAAATGTTGAGGGTCATGTTGAGGGACATTTTGTCCCTTAGTGTATCCTGGGCTTTAATTCATCTTAATTTTCCTTTTCAAGCAAGCGAAATCTGAAGCGAAGGTTAGTTTTTGCTTATATTTATTGTAAATAAATAAAACATTTGTTCAATAACATACAATGTTTACTTTATACATATTCACTTACAAAAATGTCAGAGTCCGAAATCACGCTCTCCACCAATTACACACTAAACACGTTAAGCTTTCACCGAAAAATCCCACTGTTCAATTCCCGTAGAAAAACCCCACCGAGAACCATACTAAGAACTACAAACTTACTGTATCAAGTCCACAAAAAAGCACACAATTGGCATTGTCCTAAAACAGTAAGTTTTGTTTATTATAGAATCGAAAAGTAGGATTTGGGTTTACAAAATAGAATAAAATAGAAAATCTTTATTTGATACTTATATAGTTTTTAAATGCAGTGGATAATTAATATAACAATACCAAAATGCTCAGCTTCATACCGTAGTCATCATCATCATCAGCTCAGCTCTGCGCACTCACTCACTACTTGAAATTCCCAGCAAAATGCCCACAACATTTGACCAACTTTTTAAAATTACAATACTCATTAACTACATACTTATCACTTCACAGACCACCGAAAACTACAGCTTGCAAAACCAAATCAATTTCTTCATCAATTGATAAAAATGACAGCCTCATTACAACGAATCCTTAGCTTTCCACAACTGAGCAGAGCAAAATCCACTCCACCAACTGACAAACTACCATACCAAAATACCCTTTTTTTTCTTTTTTTTGACGAGGTGAAATGCTTTACCATGACACCGCCTACCTTGGGGGAGGGCGACGGCCGTGTACCGGACTCTCCTCTCCTAATAATAGTAGGAGTCTAATAATAGGAGACACCGATTAAAACACCCCGGGAGCCGTCCTGTCGCTCGTGCAATGGGGCGCCGCCGGATCTCGCTTGTGGTGGACCACGTTGTGAATGCTACAGCGGCGCCCCGGCGACGTCGACCCGACTCGCAAGAAGTCGGGCCCACCCTCACTGGAAAGGGGCATGGGCCCCCCACCCCCTTCTCCCGTCACGATGTCGGACGGCAGGTCCCCCAACCTGCCGTCTGTGACCCTCCCTCAACCTCCTCTATGCCCTCTGCTGAACAGAGGGACATAGAGGAAGGCCCCCACCGTGTGTTTTTTATAGATATAACAAAATCCCCTGATGAAACTAACAAGACTCTCAACTTGTGAAAGTCTAGAAGGTAAATTATTTTTGTTTTTCAAGAAACACTGAGATATCAATATATTGGCATTATTCATTCCGAAATATAAAGACTACTTTTATTGACGTGTGAAACGACTTTAGATCGGTTAGTCGCATATTATTATATATTCACAGAGTTACAAGTTTAGTTAATATTTTTAATTTATAATTGAAGCGTTGTATTCACAGACCCTTACAACATCATCATTAGCCCAGCTCTGCCCACTCACTCACTACTTGAAATTCCCAACAAAATGCCCACAACATTTGACCAACTTTTTAAAATTACAATACTCATTAACTACGAACTTATCACTTCACAGACCACCGAAAACTCCAGCTTGCAAAACCAAATCAATTTCTTCACCAATTGATAAAAATGACAGCCTCATTACAACGAATCCTTAGCTTTCCACAACTGAGCAGAGCAAAATCCACTCCACCAACTGACAAACTACCATACCAAAATCCCCTTTTTTTTTCTTTTTTTTGACGAGGTGAAATGCTTTACCATGACACCGCCTACCTTGGGGGAGGGCGACGGCCGTGTACCGGACTCTCCTCTCCTAATAATAGTAGGAGTCTAATAATAGGAGAGGCATACCGATTAAAACACCCCGGGAGCCGTCCTGTCGGTCGTGCAATGGGGCGCCGCCGGATCTCGCTTGTGGTGGACCACGTTGTGAATGCTACAGCGGCGCCCCGGCGACGTCGACCCGACTCGCAAGAAGTCGGGCCCACCCTCACTGGAGAAGGGGCATGGGCCCCCACCCCCTTCTCCCGTCACGATGTCGGACGGCAGGTCCCCCAACCTGCCGTCTGTGACCCTCCCTCAACCTCCTCTATGCCCTCTGCTGAACAGAGGGACATAGAGGAAGGCCCCCACCGTGTGTTTTTTATAGATATAACAAAATCCCCTGATGAAACTAACAAGACTCTCAACTTGTGAAAGTCTAGAAGGTAAATTATTTTTGTGTTTCAAGAAACACTGAGATATCAATATATTGGCATTATTCATTCCGAAATATAAAGACTACTTTCATTGACGTGTGAAACGACTTTAGATCGGTTAGTCGCATATTATTATATATTCACAGAGTTACAAGTTTAGTTAATATTTTTAATTTATAATTGAAGCGTTGTATTCACAGACCCTTACAACATCATCATTAGCCCAGCTCTGCCCACTCACTCACTACTTGAAATTCCCAACAAAATGCCCACAATATTTGACCAACTTTTTAAAATTACAATACTCATTAACTACGAACTTATCACTTCACAGACCACCGAAAACTCCAGCTTGCAAAACCAAATCAATTTCTTCACCAATTGATAAAAATGAAAGCCTCATTACAACGAATCCTTAGCTTTCCACAACTGAGCAGAGCAAAATCCACTCCACCAACTGACAAACTTCTTACATTGAATCCTTACCAAAAAATCCACAGCTCAGCATACTAAAATTCCCTTTCTCCACCAACTGGCAATCTTCTTACATCGAATCTTTACCAATAAATCCACAGCTCAGCAGATCAAAATCCCTTTTCTCCACCAACTGACAAACTTCTTACATCGAATCCTTACAAAAAAATCCACAAATCAATAGACCAGAATTCCCTTTCTTGAGTAGATAACTGACAAACATATACTTATCAATCCAAAAAGCCCACAACTCACAAGACTAAAATCACATCTTAGTAGACTTGCCATCATTTCAAATCAATAGTCAATCAAAAAAACCTGTTTAACACAGAAAGCCTATTAGGCACATAAAAGCCCTTTGGGCACAACAAAAAGCCCGTTGGAAACATAAAAACCCGTTGGGAACATCAGAAGGCCCATTGGGGAGATAAAACAACTTTGGGCACCACAGAAAGCCTGCAGGGCTCAATAGAAAGCCCCTTGCGCACATAAAAGCCCTTTGGGCACTACATAAAGCCCGTTAGGCCCAACAGAAAGCCAGTTGGGAGCATTCAAAAGCCCGTTGGGCACATAAAAGCCCTTTGGTCACCACATAAAGCCCGTTGGGCACATAAAAACCTTTTAGGCACCACAAAAACCTCTATGGGCACATCAGAAAGCCCGTTGGGCACATTAGAAAATTCTGTGGGCACATAATTAATAAATACACAATAACATCTTGATCACGGCCGTTCTCATACCCACTGGCTGTAGCTGAAAATCAGTGAAGTATCTGCTTATTAAAGTGGATGTTTTTATAATACTGAGATACGAGTACAGCCTTTTTGAGCTTTTGTGGCACACCCACATGTGGCCTTAAAGTACCGTGTAACTTTATGTTTATATACATAAGTAAGTTTGTAAGTTCCGTGTGTGTAATCTATCTAAAAGCTCTTTGGGCACCACAGAAAGCCCGTGGTACACATGAAAACCCGTTGGGCACATCAGAAAGCCCTTTGGGCACATAAAAGCCCTTTGGGCACCACAGAAAGCCCGTTAGGGACCATAGGAAGCCCGTTGGGCACATCGGAAAGCCCGTTTTGGGCAGATCAATCTGCGGCAAGAACTCTGGGAGTTCTATCTAAGGTAGTGTTGGATCGGGCCGCGCGGTACTCCACGTAAGAGACGAATCCATCGTTGTCAGTGTCGTCCAGATGGAGCGTGCGGTCCACAAGAGCTGTCGGACAAAAATAAAGAACTTAAAATAAAGTTCAAATTGTCAGTGGAGTTAGATAGATAAAGAACACCTTATGGACAACCAGGTAAAATATAATTGATCAGGGTTTCTTAAAAATAATTCATCATCATCATCAGCCCACCGCTGCCCACTGCTGGGTATAGGCCTTTTCCCCCAAATGCCATTTCACACGGTCTCTCGCCATTCGCATCCACGGACCTTCTGCCGACTCAACGACATCGTCTGACCATCGCGCCGCAGGTCTGCCCACTAAAAAGAATTAATCAGGGTTAATTTGGACTTTTAATTTTTTCACAGCTTTAACTTGAGTTTAATAAAATTTCAACTTCATACCTCCAAGCTCACCCGAGATAACGGGTCTTGACAGACAGAAAGACGGACGGACAGACAACAAAGTGATCCTATAAGGGGTCCGTATTTTCTATTTGACACACGGTACTCTAAAAATGATCGGATGTAGCAACTTCAGCGTAATGGCTGGGTAAGCAGCAAAACAATAAAATTGGTCACCCAAATACTTTGTTATTTTGTTGAGCTATAAAGCGATTAGAACCTAGGGCCGATCTAGCAAAGGTATTGTAAATTCAATGGTATTATGGTAGTGCACCTAATTCTGCATTAATTTGTTGAGCCTTTTGATTATACCCGAAGATGCTATAATTATATAGCATTCTATTTAACAGTAATTAAAGTTTTAAACATTTAATCCGGATCAACTTACGGGTGTTGTTTTAGCGGACGAGTCCGACCAGGTTTCGCTCCGATTCTAAATGCTTAAAATGTGTTGTGCTTACGAAAATGTTAGTAATTAAAGTTAAAAATTACTTACTCAATTGCGCTTGCATATCAAGAACACAATGGGTTATTGGTGTTATTTCATGTGAACAGAGATTGATCCCGTAAAATTCACGTAGGGTATCACCACAATTTTATGATGATGGTAATAAACGTTTTCAATTTAAATTTTATAAAAGAATCTAGAAACGGCGACGGGCTTGCCACTTGTCACGTTTGGGACCTAATAAACTCGGCAAAACGTGGGAACAGTTGTAGTGATTGGTGCCTATGCCTACCCTCTCGGGGATAAAGGGCGTGAGTTTCTTTATTTATTTTATTTATCTAGCATTTTGGTTCAATAAGTTTACCTATGTAAGCGTTCAGATCGTTGGATTCAGGCTCTATTGCGTTTTCAGCTTCAGGGTTGGGTCCTTCGTGTTCCATTGTGTGGTATATAGCCTGGAACAATATATTTCCTTGTGTTATTAGGGCTATCTACAGCGAGCTTAGTTAACAATAGTGCTGATACTAAAATACAATAAATAGGGCCAATAACAGATACCCACATTTTAAACCATAAATTAAAGCGGAAAGCCAAACAAAAAAGCTAAAAAAAATGTATACATATATTATGGTTATACAACCAAAGTGCGTAGATAATAACATGTATTTTTATACAGTGTGTCCCTGGATAAAGTGCAACCCCGAAAGGGGATGAAACTAGACCATGAATCATTGACTAGAAAAATATAAAAAAAAATTATAAAAAATTATTGTAGGATTTATTGGTATTTTAAGATTTTCATGTTTCATTAAGGACTCTATGTACAAAAGTATTGATTTCTTCCAAAATAATGGGTCTATTTCTTTGAAATAAAAAAAAACAGTATGCCTAATACCTGGCGATGACCATTAAATAATAAATAGTCCGCAAAAAAGTAACTATCTTGGGTAAAAAAAGGTATTTTTATGAAAAAAATGATTTTTTTAGACGTTTATTTTAAAAAACTTCAAATTACTAAAAAAATGTGCCCTATAACTATGTAATTTTATAGCTTACTTTTATTCTTTACCATTTTAGCTTCCAAATAAAAAAAAAAGCAATGTTCTAACTAAAAAAACACGCTATCTACGAACTTTTAAAGTGGAGCCTAATCGTGTTACCGTGCAGGTAGAGACCGTTTTTTCCATTGTTTCCGTCCTACTCTGTGCCCTTCGGCAGTCGCAGTCCTTTTGTTCTACACTCAGGTAGAGGGAAGGCGAGGGGAGGGGAGGCAGGGGGTTCGAAACAGGACTTACACAGTCGCTCCGATATTCTCGCCGCTGCTACTACTGTTCTCGTTCTCGCATTGTGTTCTCGTTGATTTGTTATTAAGTTTTTGTTACATTGTTGACTGTTACGTTTTCTACTGTTCGTTACGTTTGGACTGTTCCTGTTCTGCTGTTAAGTGTTGACGAAATGCCGCGATTGACAGAGTTCTCACCTCGAGAAATAGCCGATATGCATTATTATTATGGCATGTCACATGGTCGCACAACAGTCGCTCGGACTGCATACATAAATGCTTTCCCGGGCAGACTCATACCCTCAGCTCGAAATTTTCAAGAGATTTATAGGAGGCTCTCCAACATTGGACTTGGTTTGGCACGAGATCGCCGTGAGCAACCAGCTGTCGTTATTGACAATGCGATAGAAGAGGCCATTTTAAACGATCTGTTTGCTGACCCTACAACAAGCGTAAGACGATTAGCGTTGCGTCATGGCATATCGAAGACGTCTGTCTGGCGAATTTTGAAAAAGGAGGGATTGCATCCTTTCCATTACCAACGAGTACAACATTTACACGAAAATGTAGATAATCGTCCAAGATGCGTAATGTCGACGTGGATTCTAAGAAAAATTAGAGCTGACCCAAATTTTCCCAAACGCATTTTTTGGATGGACGAAGCGACATTTACCCGAGACGGCATTACAAACTGCAGAAATTTGCACCAGTGGTCTCACGAAAATCCACGATTGAAGCGGGCATCTACTTTTCAAGTAAAATTTTCAATAAACGTATGGGCAGTCTTAATCGACGACATTTTAATTGGTCCAGTCATTTTACCCAGAACCCTAAATGCTGAACGTTTTTTAGAATTACTACAAAATTTACCCATGTTGATGGAAGATGTTCCCCTGGCTACGAGACGGCGTGGGCGTATGTATCTCCAAATGGATGGATGTCCTGCACATTATGGGCGGGAGGGGCGGCGATTTTTGAACGAAAATTACCCGAACCGGTGGATTGGCCGAGGAGGGCCAGTAGGCTGGCCAGCGCGTTCACCTGATCTGACACCCCTAGATTATTTTTTATGGGGTGTCATGAAGCAAAAAGTATACAGCACGCCAATAAATACCGAGGCACAGTTGCACGACCGAATAATTCAGTGCGCAAATGACATTAAAAATGATCCAGGAATGATTCGCAGAGCCACTAACCAAATTAATATTCGTGCAGTAATGTGCTTGCAAAATCGAGGAGGCCATTTTGAACATTTAATGCATTAAATAAAAATGCAAAATTGTAAATTACGGATAATTTTATTAATAAAGTTATTGTGATTAAAGTCTGACTTTTATTACCTACTAAAATGTAAATAACTCCTACCTAGCCATTTTTTTAGTTAGAACATTGTTTTTTTTTTTATTTGGAAGCTAAAATAGTAAAGAATAAAAGTAAGCTATAAAATTACATAGTTATAGGGCACATTTTTTTTAGTAATTTGAAGTTTTTTAAAATAAACGTCTAAAAAAATCATTTTTTTCATAAAAATACCTTTTTTTACCCAAGATAGTTACTTTTTTGCGGACTATTTATTATTTCATGGTCATCGCCAGGTATTAGGCATACTGTTTTTTTTTATTTCAAGGAAATAGACCCATTATTTTGGAAGAAATCAATACTTTTGTACATAGAGTCCTTAATGAAACATGAAAATCTTAAAATACCAATAAATCCTACAATATTTTTTTATAATTTTTTTTTATATTTTTCTAGTCAATGATTCATGGTCTAGTTTCATCCCCTTTCGGGATTGCACTTTATCCAGGGCCACACTGTATATGAGGACTTGGGGCCTTTGTGTTAGCGCAAGTGAGTGTGTGTTTGAGTGGAACAATGTGAATTATGATTACTTAAACTTTAGCGTCAAAATTACATACAGAAGTGAACGTAGTTAAGTTTTAATTTTAAAAGTTGGATCGTGATGAAATTAAACTTCATAAATATTATTACTAGCAATGTGCTTTATTATAATTAAACTTACAATAATGGTCCGTAATTTTCGCCCAAATAGCCAACCGTAAGGTTAATTTGAGCTAAATTACATAAGTTACATTACATAAGAATAGTATTTATTATTGAAAAAAAATATGAAATGATTAAGCTTTCAGAATCTAACATATAAAAACACGATACGTGTCATCGTGTCACAAATTAAATCATGTTCAAAATAATAATAAACAAGAAACGACTGGATTTTTTAACAAGAAATGTTTTAAACAAAGGAGAAGGGTTCCAGAGCCGGTTTCTGAATTAGAGAATTTCGCTAAGTAACTACTTAACTGTAGTGCTGTCTCGTCAAATTTCTTAGAAGAGAGTGTGACAGAACGTTACTTAAGCATTCGTTCTGTCTTACTTTAGTTTAGTCTTTTATTTTTAGCAACCTGTGAGAAGTCGCTGATCTCAAGACGATGAAGAGTTACGTCAATTAAGGAAAATTGGCATAGTTATTTTAAATTGATCGTCACGGGTGCCTTTTGGTTTTAGGATCACAAGAGACAATACCTTTAGCAACTCTAAGCCGTCAAGCTTAGAGTTCCTGTCAAAGTCGTGTGCAGAGAAGTAGTGGAACTCCAGCTCTTCCGGTGACATCTTAGCCAGAGCTTCTGCTGTCAGCACCCTGGAGTCTTCTTCCAAGTGTCTGGAAATAAAACAATGATTAGCAGCAATTTTATGACGACCATATGACGACCTCTGTGGCGTAGCGGTTAGCGCATCTGCTTACCATGCGAGAGGTCCCGGGTTCGATCCCCGGCTGGGGAGAAAAAAAAACTCCAGGTCTTGGATGTTTACATGTTTGTGACGTCGCTGTTTCTCGTTCCCACGACACATGGTATCCTGTGGGGCCAGAAGCAATGTATGTGCCTGTGTGTAAATGTTTATGTTTATGTTAAACTGTGAATGTTCAAGCTCTGGATGATAAATAGAGAACATTGTAGCGTGCGATAACAAAAGTTTAAAAACCCGATTACATAAAACCAAAGCATTAAAACAGTAATTATTTAAGCGAATATGACCTTTGAATTAAATATAGATATTGTACAAATATAGTTTGGAACCGGTGCGAAGTTATAAGACCAGCATAAATTCTAAAGATCGTTTCCCAAGTTAAAGTGACTTTGCTTTTCCCCAGTGGGTGGAAAATCTTAAGCATTATAGTATCCTTAATGTGTTGCAATTGAGGGTATTTTCAGGATCCTCAACATCAACAGATTATTACACATATTTTTCAGATGATGTACGTCGTCGCTGTTCACCACCATTTTTTAACTATTTTATTTAATTAATTTATTATTTAATTCTTTTGTTGCGTGATTTTATCCTTTTGAGTATTGTAACATCAAATAAATGTTTTTTTTTTCTTCACAACATAAATAATAATACTAAATCGAATTTTATTTCAGACTAAATGTCCACAAAAGAAAGCGGCACAAAAAATTTAAAAATGTTTTATTGTGTTTTCTTTATTCCTGGTGTACTGTACATACAATAAAGAATAATCTACCTACCTATCTATCTATCTATCTATCTATCTATCTACTTGTATAACAATGTAGGGTCAGAGGGTACATAAATACTAAGATTACAAGACACTTTTATCCAACACTTGTACGTATCAGTCAAAAAGAGCCTGTCAGACAGCTCTTAACTTAACCTAAAGACAATCACGTCTCACTTGGCGTCGTGCAGCAACTGGGACTCGGCTGTGAGGGAGTCCGCACCACGCGGCTTGTAGTGATGGTGCTGGTGCGCCACCGGCATCTGGCCGTGAGGGTGGTGCGGCCCGCGCCTCATCCCGTGGCCTCGCACCAGCTCCAGAGCCAGCAGCACGAGCACTGGAAGAGAGAGAGGAGGACACTAGATATGCAAAAAACGGTTTTTTTTTTCTGAGCTAAAAAAATAATAATAATAATAATAATAAACTCACGCCCGTTATCCCCGAAGGGGTAGGCAGAGGCACCAGTCTCTAGAACTGGACCCACGTTTTGCCGAGTTTATTAGGTCCCAAACGTGACAAGTGGCAAGCCTGTCGCCGTTATCCGGGCACAATTTATCAGCGAATGGTGTTGCTGTACAAACAAATGTACGTAACTAAAAGTCATTGGTACATGCGTGGTTCGAACCCAGACCCTCATGATCGAGAAGCAAGGGTCAACCCCACTACGCCACCACCGCTTTTTTAAAAAACGTTTTTTTTTCTGAAGCAGATTTTTTTTTAAGACTGCGAAATAACATCGACTCAAGTAAAACTTGCACTTAAAAGCACTTAATATTTCGCAAACGGATCCCTCAATCGAAAATTTTTTTTAGCCGTCGATAAATGACTCACGATAAGGATTTTTTTCATTTGAAAGCAAATTTATGCGACTTAAATACGTACATATAGTAACTGTTGGAAAAATAGTGCAGCAAATCAAACTATCTACATTCGGCTGACACTATTTTAGTTTATAAGTTAACTTTAACACATCATTATTAATTTTTAAAGTTAACATAAAACAATCAGATTTCGTGTTTTATCTCATTTCAGATATAGAATTTCTTATTTCGTGAAAAAAAAAAAATTTAGAAATGGTGCCACGTTTTTACATCTCTAGGTGAGACACAGTAGAGTGTGTTGTGAGTTGTGTTTTTCAAAAACATTAGTAAGTTCTATCAGCTATTTCTTTAAAATTTTAATACCTATTCACTAAGTATAATGGTTTTGAGGATGAAGGAAGAAAGACTGATGAAGCAAATATATCGAGCGAATGTGAGTGGAAGGGCCGGTAAGGGACACCCCAGGTGGACATACTTCGGCCAAATAGGGGTGTATTAGCAAAGGGCAAGATAAAAAGGACCCGAAACCGACGGGCGTGCGTGCAACGACTCGTGAATGTCAATGAAGCGAAAGTGATTTGTCAGGATCGCGCCAGGTGATTGTTCCTGGTCTCTGCCTACCCCTCTGGAATACAGGCGTGAGCCTATGTATGTATCATGGTTTTCTTTATGTAGCCTATACGACGCCTATACACATGATAATTTAAAAAGTTTGCTGAACAACCAGACCAACCAAAGTCATTCAGGAGTCAGGGCACAATGATTTATTGTAAACAAATTACTTTTATTTGTGTTCAAATAAACAATAGGGTAGTTTCCAGGGTCAAAATAATTTAATTCTATTTAGTCCGTATTTTAGATTATAAAAAAATATTGGATACGTATTTTTTCTTTTTTCAATTAAACAAAAAATAACAAAGATATAGCCCATTGAAGTTACGTGTGACGTCACTCAGTGCTACAAAATGCAGCACGGCGTGACGTCACACGTAACTTTAATGGGCTATATCTTTGTCATTTTTGGTCTAATTTACAAATAAAAAAATACGTGTCCCTTATTTTTGAATAATCTAAAAGACGGACTAATTACATTTTTTTTGGGAAACTAGCCTATTATCTTATCTTATCTTAACCAAAGTCATAATATCAATAAACAAAACCAAACTACCGCAACAAAACGTCATAACAAGTCACTATCGCGAAACTTATCGACACGCGTTTCCAATTTATTCAGCAAATAGCTCGACAATAGAAACAAAGACACCCGAAGTGAGGTACCTGCCAGTAATTTGAGGGCCATTGTCACTCGCTACATAAAGGGTACTATTGAGGGGCCTTTGGGGCAGCTGTGGACCCCACGGGGCCCCGGCCCCCGGGGCAATAGACCCCTGCAGAGACTCAATATTCACACCTCATTTCACAAGGACCCTGCCCATTTAATTTGCGATTTGTCGAGTCCGAGTCAAAAGTACGCGGAGTAAAACTGTTGTGTGGCCAAGGAATGCGTTGGGAGGTTGAGATTTCGCATTTAGTAGGCTAATTTATTAACGGGGTGTCAATTATTTAAATCAGGGGGTTGATTTTATTTAAGGCGAAAAACATCGCGACTAACATTTCGGTCAAAGTTTTTGTTGCCAGTACGCCTAATACAAGAAGTTTTACACTTCGAGGTTGATTATTTCGACTGTCTTTAAAAAAGCAAATTCAGTGAAATTAACAAAATGTTTATTGATTCGCTTTAGATTCAAGGTTGTTCTACTCACCATAAAAAACTATTTTTATTGTAACTTCGAATATCTAAATAAAGATCAGCTGTTCAGTCAATTGGCTAGGGCAAATATAAAATTTTAGATTTATTTCACGATATTTTTTT
The DNA here is from genome assembly GCA_947310845.1 of Yponomeuta plumbellus. NCBI lineage: Eukaryota > Metazoa > Arthropoda > Insecta > Lepidoptera > Yponomeutidae > Yponomeuta > Yponomeuta plumbellus. The sequence continues at coordinate 14,885,331 of OX371207.1, read as the reverse complement.
CTTCTGGCATTGGTTAGCCAGAAAAGTCTTTTTGAAATATTCTAAGTGAAAATGGTGGACTTGGAGAGATTCGTACCGGAGATTCTAATATTTCCATCAGATAAATTACTAAGCAATTCACGTACTTAAGTAAGTCTCATTGCATTTTCAATTCCACGTTTTATTTTACTATCGAATGCATAATTAAAATAAAATAAAATGTAACTCTCCGACCCCCGACGAACAGTTGGCCGCTGGCTGAAAGACGAAACCTGCTACCCTCTTTATCGAGGACTCTATAATAGAAAGCCCTAATGGAGAACAAATTATGCGAGCAAAGGGAGCTGTCCATATGTCGTGGTGTCTGTCACAAGCGGCTCCGTGGACTGGTGGACCCCTACGAGTGACACACAAACTAAGTACGATGCAAGTACAACATATAAAAATCTATAAATCTTTATTCTCTGTAAAGCTGAGCGGACAGCACAACGACCTTACCACAGAGGAAAAAAGGAATCCTTATTCATATAAATATTTACATTTCATTAAGGACGGACTCACAAAAAATTTCAGGTTCGTTAATGCTAGCTATCTATTTATACAGCCCACGAGAGACGCCCACTGTCGGGCATAGGCCCATTTACCGTCATGCCAGCCTCGCCAATATGTAATAGTATAAATTAAATTATTTTGCACTATGTCCAGTACAACTACCATAAAGTATGTAAATGCATTGAATTTAAATTCAATGGTAAATGTTAATGTCGTATCGACCGAAAATTGCAGAGAACATAAACAATGCCAGTCACAGACCACTTCCTGCCGCACACCCTGTCTAGGTCTTAAAATGTCTGTCAAATACGGCAACCGTCTCATATTGTAACCATAGTTGTGCGTAACGAGCAAATACGTAGTTTTCAACTCAAAGATAAAGGCCGTGTAGGCTATTTAACGGTGTGAAATAAAAATTATTTTTATATAGATTCGTATAAATTATGAGTCATCAACCCGCTTTAAGGCAATATAATTAAAGAAAAAAAATTGATAATTTGTTCAAAAAACCAGGATAAAATTTGATAGTTTTGTATCTGTAGCCATTTTATCTAAAACTGCCTGGATTGGGCGAATCTATGATGACGTCACAGGTCAGTAAAAATGGCGTCTGTCATTCATGTCGTTCTTACAATCACGGTTTTGTTTACTGACCAGTGACGTCATGATTCCTGGCAACGCTCAAGATGGCGTTTTGGCGGCTTATTTTAAAAAATAATTTATATTTCTTGTTTTTTTAGAAAATCTATTATACACGAAAGAAATAAAAATTGCCACTTTCTGACTACTTAATGAACACTGACAAAAATCTAAATTGGTTTTCAGAAACCTGTCAATGTCTATTCTAATCCAAAAGTACCAACTAAGATTTTTTCATAGCTGGTAAAGAGACAAGATACCTTTCTGTTTTGTTAAGTTGTGGCAATTAAACAAAATCATATTGGAGATACCTGATTACATACTATTTAGTATGAGGAGTCGACAACCAGTTTCCCAAGCGAGGGGAGCCCAAAGAGCGTATTAACTATAGCGCATTATCACTCAATAACACCCTAATCCCATGTGATTACGAATCACTTACATTAGAGCATGGATGGTGAATGCCTTTGTTAATGTGTTTTGGTCTTTTGGTTAGGATGTGTGATCTAAATCATTATTAAAGGTATTCCAATGGTGCTGTACTGGGAGTCAGTAAGCAAAAATTGTTTTTTTAGGTAGCCATTTTGTAGAGCAACGTTCTACAACATGGATAAATTTTCACAAATAACTCAATTTTATCACATACAGAAAAACCGAAAAAAAAATTCTTTAAAACAAATATCACATCCACACTTACGCTCGGTTTCTAGAAGAGCGATCAAATGTTAATCTCACGTCAAGCTAATTTCAGCCAATCACGTGCAGGTATTTTGAATTAATCTTAGATTAGTCTCTTGTTACATTTGAACACTCTTTCAGAAACTGAGGCTTACTCACCTTTAATATGCATCTCGTTTAAAACAACTTAACATCTCCATTTGTTTCCTTTATTTGTCTCCAAAACGCCGGCGGCTCCATCTTTGACTGACGGATGTAAATCAATATTACCGCGCAAGCGCAAACAAAGCACGCAAACTGTCAGCTTTACTCAATCGATAGTACAGTGCCACCATCTTATGTGTTCAGTTGATAGCGGCGCTAGTGGAGAATTTAAGTTTACCTAGAAAAATGAGAATATTTCAACCGGTCTTTCAATTTTAATGAAAATATATCTGTAAATCTTACTCAGTGAATAAATAAAACAAAAAATGGGGAACAGGATTCACATTAATTAATTAGTTACAAGTTTGCCCACCTAAACAGATAACTTGGTGGCGCTGTATGTTGTTGTCTATGGTATGATTTGCGCATGTCTTTTCTGTTTGTTTTCTTATTTTTACACAAGATGTCGGTACCAGTTCAGGAATTGATCATTTTAAATAAGTAGGTATTTATTTTTACTGCTCTTTCGCATGATAAATAAACAAAATGAAATGTTTGCCATCAATAAACACTGCATACGATCACACTTTTTTATGTTACGGGCTGAGACATTGAGCGTATCATCATCAACCCATTATGTCCCCACCGATGGGCCCTCTTCCCTGAGGAAGGTATAATAGGCCATACTCCATCACGGGGGCCTAGTCCGGATTGCTGGAGGCTTGTAGACATACATAAATAGGTTGGGGAAAAAGTCTTTTCGCTTATAGTACATATGTGTATGAACTTGTAATAAAATCTCTTTGGCAATTTTTTTCTTTTTGTACCTGGATGGTTTTAGTATCATTTAAAAGTTTAAAGTTTAAAGAAGATGATTCCAAATTCAAATTAGGAAAATGCGTGATTTTCATTTGTTTTTCTTACCGTCATGATGAGTGAATCTAATGAAGAAATTAGATACATTTTAAAATACAAAAAAAGATAAAAATGCAACGCAAGCCGCGAAAAAAATTTGCGATATTTATGGTGTACTAAGCGTTTTCAATCCGGAAATTTTGATGTCAAAGATACACGTCGCTCTGGTCGCCCTGTTACGGATAAAACGGCTGCTATTTTTGAAAAAGTGGAGCATGATCGGCATAGAGTGCGACAAGTGAGTCCTGGCACAAGCCTTTGGCGGGAAATTTAAAAATCTTTTAGTTGATAACCCTGCATCTATATGCCATAAACCATCTTGATACTTTTGCTTAACTTGATTATTTGTTTTTAGTTTGGAGCCTCCAATGAATTTTGTCCTAACATAAATAAATATAAGCAAAACGAAAACATTAACCACATCAAAACCAACATTTTCACTCCACCAAAAACAGGGATAATAAAGATGCACCACATAAACTTATAAACATTTATTAATGCTGAACCATAATCAAAATCTGATTCATATCTTTTTTCTCAACATCTTTGAGTTCTTTGACTAAGTCTTCGATCTGACATTTAAAATTTTCGTCATCCGATAGACCTTACAACTAGAAATAATTAATGTTTGCTTTAAAACATTATTACTCGTATGTACATACTAAAACATAGGTAAAATTATGTTGAATAAAAACAATAGGTTTTTTCTTGTTTAAATCTAGGACGAGTATTAAACTGTTTGTGCTGTACTACTTGCAGCTGAAATACCTCAGTTTGACAGTCAGAGTGTGACCATATGAAGAATTCGAAATAAATCGCGTGCCAGGACTCGCTTGTCAGTTTATCGCTGGTTATGACGTGGCTGAAGAACTACGAATTGACCTCAAAACAGTTTTGGTGCATTAGAAAAAAATGGGTAGGTACACAAAAAAGCTCGACCAAATATCGAGCTTTTTTGTGTACCCATTTTTTTGGCGTTGGGTACCTCACGAGCTCACTTAAAAACCTAATGAACCGTGTACTCATTTGTGATTCTTTATCTAAAGCCGCGTCCGCTGCTCCATGTTACGCGTGTTACAAAAAATGTAACATGTTACGGTTATCGTAACAGCCCGTCTGCTGCGACTTTCTAGTTCTGTTATGTTACAGTTTTTGTGACAAAAACAAAATGAGTTCCGACGAAGCAGACGTGTCTGCTATTTTGTCCCTTTAGGCTTATCCACTTTGTATTCACTTGTTCTTTTGAAATTCCTATTATTTCTGCATTATCACTACATGTGGCGTCCCAAAGCACTTGTCTTTCTCGAAATCATCGTATGAAAAACAAAGTATTTTCTTTTTTCCACTCCATCACCGAATCGCGAGACGTGTGCGTCCGGCGAGCGCTAACATAAAATGAATGACTTCACCCCCCCGCAGGCGAACGCGGGGGATGTTATCCATTCGCCGCGGCTAACGTGTTACGTGTTACGTAACACGTAACATGTTATACCACGCCCCATTGTAACGTGTTAAGCCGGGTCCGCTGCGCCATGTTACGCGTATTACAAAAAGCGTAACACGTAAATATAACAAAAATGGGGCGTGGTATAACACATTACGTGTTACATAACGTTACGTTACGTGTTACGTCACACGTAAAGTGTTAAAACCACTCCCCATTTTTGTTTTAATAACGTGTTACATTTTTTGTAACACGCGTAACATGGCGCAGCGGACCCGGCTTTACATTTTTTGTAACACGCGTAACATGGCGCAGCGGACCCGGCTTAAGACGTAATGAAACTAAAACATTTTTGAAGAAATTAATGACTGGTGATGAAAAGTGGATCACGTACAAGTAAGTGCAAAAAAGGTCGTGGTCACAGGCCGGTCAGGCTTCACAGACTGTGCCAAAACCCGGGTTAACTCACAAAAAGGTGATGCTGTGTGTTTCGTGGGATTGGAAGAGTATTATTCATTATGAGCTGTTACCACCAGGCAGTCGATTCCGAACTCTAATCTACTCTAATGCGAACAACTGATAAGATTAAAGCAAGAAGTTGAGAGAAAGCGGCCGGAATTAATCGAAAGAAGGGGTGTGGTTTTTCATCATGATAACGCTAGACCTCACACATAGTTAACCACTCAGCAAAAATTAAGAGAGTTTGGCTGAGAGATGTTAATTTAATGCATCCGCCGTATAGTGCACCTTCAGATTTCCACCTGTTTCGGTCTCTTCAGAATTATTTAGGCAGTGTCAGGTTAACGTCACGAGAAGACTGCCAAAACTACTTGACGCAGTTTTTTGATTAGAAGCCCGAAATTTTCTATAGCAATGGGATCATGTCCCTACCTACAAGATGGCAAAAGGTTATCGAACAAAAGGGTACCTACATACTTTAGTAAATGTAAATAAACTATATAAAAAAAATGTGTTGAATTTTCATATAAAATGCGAAGATACTTTCTCCCCAACCTAAACATTGAGCGTACAACTGGTGCAACTATAATGGTATCGTCTATACAGCCAGCATTATCACAGATTACACGACGTCACGGATAAAATTGTATAGCCTAAAGTCTGATTTTTAATTCCGTAGAATTCTGACAGTTATCATTTTTTGACATGTCAGAGATTAGAAACCTTTTTTGGTTGGGCACATTTTTCAATTTCAATACGAGTGTGAACATCTGAGTCTACACATTTAATTTGTTAGTGAATATATCCATTTTAAAAAGTGTGGAGCTCCAAATTAAAAGAAAATTTAAGGCGAGTGACAATTGTGTCCCTTTTCACTACACAAACAGTAAAAAAGTACGAGTAAACAAAACATATTTTTATTAAAATATCTAATCACCATTAATACTAATATCACTATCTTCATCATCATCATCATCGCTGACATGAATTATTAAGAGAGCTAACAGCAGCATACTTCACTTTTCTAAAAAGGTTTACGAAACCTTGAATTCGTAGGCAGTGATGCCAGGTAAAGAATAAAATAAAGTAATTAAACTTAATTTGATATATTGTTCGTGATATAGAAATATTTTTTATTTTTGTATTAGGTCACTTGAGTAAGTAAATATTTAGATTCACTTTTTTGTAGATAAAACATAAAACATACGTAGCATATTATTTTTTATTGTCCTCAAATGGGTCAAATTTGGCCCTTTTTCGGTGGAGAACTTTTTCAGTAGCAACACTTATGAAATGTCAGAATTCTACGGAATAAAAAATCAGAGTATAGAATCATTTTTTGGTTATTATTTCTGACTTATCTTGAACCTTGGATTCGGATGGGTCCATAGTAAAAACTTTTGATGGTAGTGAGCAAGAGTATGCATTGGTGCAATAAAAAATGTACTTTTGTAAATGTGATTTTGTTTGAGACTCAAAACGTTCTAAGAAGAATAGAGTTCCTGAGAATATTCCAGAGAACAGACGCACGCCCTACTCGGGCCCTATTTCGCAATCGGAATCCGAAATTGAAATTGTCGATAGGTCGACAAATTCCTTTCACAATCCACTTTTGGTTATTTTTGTAAATAAATAATTGTAATTTTTATATTCGTTTTCTTCCCTGTTTGGACATACAAAAGAAATGCTTTTTTATATGATAAGTATGATAACAGTTATCATATAATATTATGCGACTTTTATTTTAGCCCATATTAGCTCAATCGCTTTGTAGCAGTGGTGCGGAGAGATTCTGAGAACGCGATGATCTTTTTCTAAAGCCTGTTCATCAACTTCGTATCGTTAAAGGGACCGTTATTATTTTCGTTATTTTTGGTACGTCTTTACAAAAAAATACGGTTGACATAACCTTGTGACAACGTAGTAAGGATTTTACGCACGAACATTAAATATTGATTTCTTATTATTTAACATTTGAATCACTGTGCAAAATATAACATTGATTGTAAGTTTATACAATGATATAGTTTCAATGACAATTATTTGCTAGTAGGATAAATAGGACTTAAAAATATTTAATTCGAAAATTTAACGCCACTTCAAGGTTACGTCGTCCGTTCGAACATGACCTGCCAGGACCGCATTCTTCCAGCGGCCGGACGGTAGCTAGTAATCGTATAGGGTAAGTAAGTACCTACTTTCCGTCGACCTACAACTAATTCGAAGAAAGCGGCAAGCCCAGAAAAAATCGCTCTTCATTGGGGTTTCCCTGGTAGTCACAATTTGAGTTTCTATAATTCATTCCCTAGGAATGACAAATTTCCGATTTATACCCCAAAACAGAGGGTCAATTTTTGTTTAACAAGTCAATTTTTGTTAAACTCGGTTGTTTTAAATTTTACATGAAACATTTTTATAGACAAAGTAATTTAAAATTAAATTAAATTGTTGTTTTTTTATGCAATGTTTTAGCCGTAACATAGGTATATACTAAATTTTCTCGAATTTTGGTTCGATTCATTTGTTTCGTCGGATCAATATTTTTGTTGAAAATTTGATGATAATTAAATGGAAGTTAAATTTGCTACAGTAATTATGTATTTTTTTAATGCAATTTTCGTGTAAAGAGTAACGAATAAAAGTTTACAAATTAATCTTTAACCTAAAGATTTTTATAGGAATGACTAACAATGTTTTATTAAACCCATATTTCTAACATAATCCAAAATTGTATAATAATTGTACAGAAAATTGTATTACTACTACGTCTACAAATTTTGCGTTTCTCTTGAGCCCTGTTTTCCAATATTATATTCTGTCGCCATAGTTTTGAAAAAAAAACTGAACAACTGAAATATACTCTGTAGAAACTGAGATAGGTTGATTAGTGAACATAACAAATGAACCATCTCGTCAAGCTCGGCAGTATGTACAAAAATAATTCCAGCCAGTCAGCATTTAAGATACATATCGCTCAAACTTTCCATTCACATACAGTCACACAACACCCTTCGCGAAACTAGACCATTGTCAACAACTGAAAAACTTACATAGCCACCGGCAGAGCCATAATCACTCCTGAGATTTCCCTAATACGACTCATTTTGTCGTAACTCGGCGGTGAAATAGATCTTTATTCCTTTAAACTGAGGAATAGAATTTGCTGGCACAACAAAGTCTCGGCAACAGGAAAAACGTCCCAACCAACCAATATCTCAACTTCTAAATTCAGCCTTCTTGTGTTCGCATAAGCATTATTTTCAGCTGCTTCAGAGGAACAGAGAAGGCTTTTCAGGCTCTAAATGTTTATGTTTATAGCGATCTGCTGTGGGCGAGTTAAAAAGAGACGGACGTATGTAAGCGTGTGGGGAGATCAATACATTCGTGATGCCGCGCCGCGCTTCTGACACAAATGGAGAGTAGCAGAGGGCTCGAAGAGCTGCTTCTGAGATTGATTCAAGACCTAGACCTACTGAGATACTAATAGCCAACACCTATAACGACCTTCCTCACGTAGTTGCCTTGGTAATGATAAAGGCCAAATCCCGCGGAGAGCGAATTTTGGTTGGAGCTCAAATACTAAACATAATGTACATACAGGCACATACAAGTGCCAGTAAAGTATCAGTAAGTGTTTCAGCAAAGTATCTATTGATCAAAGGCTAAGATAGTTTGTCTATTTAGCAAAGCTCTGAGCCGCAGAAAAAAGCTGGTAATGGTCTAAGGGTTAATGTAGAATCCATGTAGTTCTATGGAAAATAGATAATATTTGGATGTATGACGTATTAACACAATATTACAGCTACAATCGTGAAGGGCCTAGGCCAGTTAGTCTTTTAAAGCCTTATTTTATGTTCTGTTTCCGTACCTGGATGTGATATGTATGCAAATGTGGGAATATGAAATTGCCTCATTGGTGTAGTAGTAAAACAGTCGACATTGTACCCGAAGTCGTGGGTGCTATTACCGCTGAGGGCTGACAGAAATTGAAATGAAATTGAACAAAATGACCTCTGGTTTACATTTGCTTTATTTTAGTGCTTTTTAGCACGCTTTTCCTAGAATAGAGACGCCAATTCTTTTTATAAGTACATAAGCAAATAATAAATCACTAATCGTTGGTTGTATTTAGGCTTTTTTCAAAGTACTTTTACAAAATATGGTGCGTAATAAAAGCAGGAATCGTCATATTTTTTTCTCCGTCTCTATTTTATTCAACCTTTGTGGAAAAAACGCTAAAAGAGCACGATAATAAACATAAACAAACAATAAACATTTACATACAGGCACATACATTGCTTCTGGCCCCACACTAGGATACCCTGTGTCGTGGGAACCAGAAACAGTGACATCACAAACATGTAAACATCCATGACCTGGAGTTTTTTTTTTTCTCCCCAGCCGGGGATTGAACCCGGGGACTCTCGCATGGTAAGCAGATGCGCTAGCCACTACGCCACTGAGGTCGTCATAATAAAGCAAATGTAAATGGGTTTCTACATAGTATTATCTAAGAAAAACTTCCACACAACACAGCAAATCTTGACCTGGTCCCAAACTAGGATATCCTGTGCTATGGTAACCAGGCAAGGACATTACAAACATGGAAATACACCCAGACTGAGGCCATTTGTGCAACTATTCTGCGACCCCAGAGGGAACCGAACCCACGACCTCTGTCTGAAAGCTAAATGCCTTAACGGCTAGACCAATGAAACAGTTAGGCATGAATATAACGTCCCTATCTGGTTAGTCACAGGGTTATCCTGGTTTGACAGACAAAAGACTGCGTAAATGTTAAGTTCTATCATCATCAACCGATTATGTCCCCACCGAGGGGAACGGGTCTCTTCCCTGAGGAAGGTATAGGCCATACTCCACCACGGGGGCCAAGTCCAGATTAGTGGAAGCTGTAAGACTAGTGTCTGGTCTTACTGTCAGAAGTTTTTCAAGCCTCTGACTTGGCTTAACGACTGCAATCCATCGACGGCAGCCGGCACCAAGTGCTTAACGTGCCTTGCGAAGCACGGAACCGCTCAGAAAAATGCCACTAGCGTTAGTCATAGACGGTGACCCATCTATGGACTGAACCCGCTGTATGTTGCTTAACATTAGTGATCGTTTAAGATCACTCAGGCAGCCCAGACGTCACGTTTTATTTAGTGGCGCTGAGGCGTTTAGCATGCATTTACTTGAAGCCATTTTGTTGTGGAATGAGGACGAGGAAACGTCAAACAACTACTGGAGTCATATTTATATCATAGGTCCCAATTCACGGAAATAAAAAGAATTAATCGAAACTCAAAAAAAGAAGAGACCTTTGCATCACAGGAACGAATCGTCTCTACCGGCGTACTGCAAGGTAGCGTCCTCGGCCCCTTATTATTCATACTGTACGTTAATGATCTACCTAGATGTACAGAAAACCCGATGTCACTTTTTGCAGACGACAATGCGGTTATAATACAAGACAGACCGGAACTCAGTTATGAAAATAACATTAATCAATCTCTTTATTCTATCATAAAGTGGTTAGATAATAATAACTTACAGGTTAACTTGACAAAAACCCATTACATGCAATTTGCCCAAATAATACCGACGAGATCAGATCTTAATATACATTACCAAAATAAACACATCGCAGAAGTAGTCGTTACTAAGTTTTTAGGGTTAACTGTAGACCAAAAACTTAATTGGAAAGCGCACATCACAGAACTATGTAAAAGACTCAGCTCATCTGCCTACTTATTACACAGGCTGGCCCCTATCACAAATACTGATGCTGTGGTTACAGCTTACCATGGCCTAGTTTCCTCAATATTGCGCTATGGGTTAATATTTTGGGGGAACTCTACAGACAAGGAGACGGCTTTTAAATCACAAAAAAGATGCTTAAGAGCCATGTTTGGACTAAAATCAATCGATAGCTGTAAGCCATATTTTAAGAAACACAATATATTGACGTTACCTTCAATGTACATATTAGAAGTAGCACTATTTGTTAAATGTAATCCAGATATTTTTAAACTGATTTCCCATGTAAGTAATAGAGTACAACGTGATACAAGTAGAGTCTGTGTTCGCAGGGCAAATACTGCTTTACTGCAAAAAAGTATATTTTGCATGGGGGCTACAATTTATAACAAAATACCTATAGAACTAAGAGAACTTGACATACATTTGTTTAAATATAAATTGAAAAAAATCTTACTTGAGAAATGTTATTATAGTGTGATAGAATTTTTGACTGAAAGACATTTTTAATTTTTACATTTTGACTACAGATATATTTTTAAGACATTTTTGTATTAACCTGACTTTGAGATAATTTTAGCTTGTGTACTTAATATTAATTAATTTATATTATTCTTTGACATGATTTTATTTACTATGACAAACTATTGCCGAGACTTATAAATGTGTCTTATGGAAACTTAATACAAGTCTATACCCACAAGGCGCTCTCTCACCAAAAATTTGTATGTCTACAATGGCAAAACATGTAGGACACAACATAAAATGTACCAACTTTTAATACGCATGTTTGACAAATAAAAATCTTTTATCTTTTTACCTTTTTGTATCTCTTTACAACGTTATATTCTTCTTCTAGTATCCGACAACGCCGACCGCGACCCACACATTTTTTTTGTGTCTTGTTTACGGATTTCGGACGAAAGACTTTTAAAACACTTAACGTAATGATAAAACATGGGGTAGCGTTTTATTTTTAGAGACACAATAGGGAAACAAACGTTGGTAATTTACTTATGAAAAAAATATAAAATTTTATGTTTCATCATCATCATCAGCCATTTGACGCCGATTGCAGGACACAGAATCATAAAATCATTAATGTCACCTAAAAATAAGAAAAAATGTGCTTCTGAAACATTGCGAAAGATTCCAAATCCGACCAAAACAAGAAAATCTCTTTCAATCTATCTTTATGACCTCCCACTTATTTATTAATCATTTACGAAATTCTCAGTTTTGCGGCGAAATTCCGGGCGGTAATGCCGTGGGTGGCCGGTTGCTAGGCAACCGCGTCCCCCGCGCCCCGGAGCCAACTCCTCCCACTCCCCACCCGACCACTTTTAAACTTTCATGTTGGAAACTTTTTCAGGTTTCCGCGACTCGCAACCTTCGCTCGGATTGAAGTCTTTTTGTTTTAAGCCCCTTTGCTGAAAACAAGATGCCACTCCGCTATAAATAATAAAATGAAACATCAACTCTCTGAAATGAAAAACGTGGTAGGTACTTTTAATGGGATGCTCGCTAAGCCGAAAGTGCTCGCCCTAATGTAGGTAATTTTAAACATCACTCAGACGCAACTTTAGTTGGTCTTACACATTTCAACTTCTTTCACTGTTTACCCATTATTTATGTATATATTAATATCAATCCCATTATTTCACGAATATCGCTCGTAGCCCCGGCCGCCTGAGTGATCTTAAACGATCACGAAGGTTAAGCAACATAGGGCGTGTTCAGTGTGTAAATGGGTGACCGTTCTATATTGACTAATGCTAGTGGCATTTTTCCGAGCGATTCCGTGCTTCGCAAGGTACGTTAAGCAGTTGGTGCCGGCTGCAGTCGGTAGATGCCAGTCGTTAAGCCAAGTCAGAGGCCTCAGGGCGGCTTGAAAACTTATGACAGTAAGACCAGCCACTAGTCTTACAAGCCTCCACCAATCCGGACTTGGCCCCCGTGGTTTAGTATGACCTATACCTTCCTCAGGGAAGAGACCCGTGACCTTCGGTGGGGACATAATGGGTTGACTACGATGATCTTAATAATGGGTCATCAATTATTTTACAACCTATTTTTAGGGGGAATTTGTTGATATACGGTTAGTCGCTTAATATCGATCATTAATAACCCATTACATTATTACAATGATCGTTGATGAACGTCATACAAAACTATATACTTTTAATCTAATTTTAGTTAGTCTAATTTTACGATTGTAATTTAGTTATCGTAGTTAATGTAGACTCACACCCGGTTTTGCGAACGTTGTTTATTTAATGCCTTTTTGCCAACTGACAGCTGTTAACAATAGATTAACAGACTGTCAGCGCTCAAGAAACCGGGGGGCAATCCTTGAAAAATGCTTTAAAAAAATAAGTGCAAGTGTACATTAAATTAATATCAAACTCTAACCTCAGCTGTGTGTGCAACGTTGCTTGAAAAATAACGCAAAAAGATACCTGAGTTAATATCTCCCGAAGCTTTGAAGGGTAAACACACTCTTCCCCGCTGGCTGCTCCGGAAAATGTCTTATTAATTTTTCCACATCGCTTAGCATCCTTGCTAAAAAATACGCCGCTTCAGGGTTGGAAACGATTTACCGGAAAGTGTATAGGTATATCGTATGGATGTAGGAAAGGGAGGTCTTAATTTATGAACTATATGAAACGCTTTTCATCGCGTGTTGGTGCCGGGTGCCGTCGATAGATGGCAGTCCTTAAGCCAAGTCAGAGGCCTTAGGGCGGCTTGAAAACTTCTGACAGTAAGACCAGCCACTAGTCTTACAAGCCTCCACCAATCCGAACTAGGCCCCCGTGGTGGAGTATGGTCTATACCTTCTCAGGGAAGAGACCCGTGCCCCTCGGTAGGGATATTATGGGTTGATAAAGATGAAACGCTTTCATGAAAACTTGCTAATAAAGATGTAAGAGCAATTTTGACTGTCTAAGAAATTGTAGATGATAATTTAAAAAAACTACTGCGTTAGACTACTGCAGATACTCCATGTACATTGTACATTTTTCTTAACGGTTTTTTCTTTTTCACTTCTCTAAAAAATCTTTTTTGAAGTTGGTTGTTATGTTCCTATGAGTAGGTACCTATATAAGTAAGTATAACTTTTTCTAAATTAAGGCGAGTATCAGACACCAAAGATTTCCTTGAACTTCCCTCACATGAGCAAAATGTTCCAAATAACATTTTCATCAACAAAATCCCATCCCCACATACACGTAAACTCTTCTCTTCTTTCCCGTTAAGCCTTCTTTTTGCCGCCAAACGGCAACTTTGAAGGCAAGAGTGCTCGTACAACATTGATGAGGCTTCCGACCGCGGGTAGACAAGCAAACATGGAGGAAGGTGCTTTTAGGAGCTTAATTGGTGAGCTTTTAACTTCTGTGAGATCGCTCGCCTGCCTCAGATTTCTAGTACAGTTGGCGAGAAAAGTGTCTAATGGAAACATTGGGGTTGTCTACTAATTTTCTGGGTTTGACAAAATGTTTCTTTTTAACACTAAACGACTTACTATAGCCCTAAATTAGTAAATGTTGTTTTTACGGGTATTTTTCATATTTATTATAGTGCACTTATATTTTTATAAACGTATAAGTATAAGTAAACAAAACGGCATTTGCAGCCGTGTAACAATAGCTACACCCAAAAATACGGGGATATCTACTATTACTACGAGCATATCTTTGAAATTACAAATAAAGCATCAGCCACCTCAGCGTGACCTCTTATCCCGCGCGCGAGAATAGACAAAAACTCGTGCCACCCCGTTCTTCTCCGCTACGTGAGCACAGGATAGAACGATTCTTTCTCTACTTCTCGCTCGTCGGAAAAGAGATTACGCTGCCCTTAGCACGATGCTCCTTGTCAGCAGTTCCATTCTAGTGTCCGCGGAATTAAAATGTATGGAACAGGTATTCTTAACGGTTTCACAAATTTCCGTATAGCGAAGTTGTTGGCATGTACGAGTAGAATCCGGCTTCCTGATAAACATGGCGATGTTCTTAGACTATTATATGCATGCACAGATAAGCTACAAACCAAATACAGCCCATACTTAACGGAAAAGTAGTCGTAATACACATAAAAAAATATACCTTTTTTTCAGCAGAAGAACCATTTTAACTACCCTAATGCTTGGCCACCATCCTTATTACCGAGCGGCCGCGTGGCAATAAAAAAGTTAAGTTCCAATTTCAAATTAACAATAGACGCCACGCGTGATAAATTAGGCGCGAAGTTTGACAGCTCGCTACCGAAAATTACGCTGTCAAAATATTTTCGCAAACAATCGACTGTGGGGCGCTAACCCACGCCCATTTTTCAGCAAAAAAACTAAACCACAATTAGCATAATAACTACTTGTTCAATGGTCACATTGTACTGCTCGTAATAATCCGTTGACTAAATGAATGTTAGGTCTGCCCTTCTATTAATTCTTCTGTATTTTTATTTTTGGCTTTGTCATTTAATAAAATTACCTCTTAATAGTTACGTGGATTAGGTTATTTCGTGACGGCAAAGAGGCCTATGCGAAACAGTGTGTTCTTTTACATCTCTCATATTCGGTAAGTAGGTCCTTATTACCCCCAAATGGGGCTTGTAGGTGACCAATTAGCGCTCTAGGGTAATAATGTAGCTAGAAAAGCCCTACGGCGGTAAGTAATTAAAAAAAAACTCTTCACTCTTTCAAAACATCATATTGGCAATAGACTTGAAAAAAATAAAAAAAAAAGATGAAAAAAAGGCGGCAAGAGAAAACTTTTACTTTAAATACATATATATATTTTTTTTTTTAAATTGTTTGTTTTTGGGATTTTTTTTAATAAATACGAGCTATTAGGAAAAAAACATGAGTTCTGCAATTGATGAAGATATAAGCTGCACTCCCGATTCAATGAAAATGAAAGCTGAAGCAGCAATTAACAATATTTTGCCTGAAAGTTCTAAAGAGAGATATTTGAAAACTTACGAGTTCATGAAGTGGCGAAAAGAAAAAAGAGTAATTTTTTTCTACTTACCTCACAATCGAGATGTAAAGCAGAGTAGTTAGCTCGGGTGTAAGCATCAATTGCACCCTCGAACTATAGGCGCCCTCGCTGCGCTCGTGCGCCTAAATATCTCGGGCTGCAATTGATGACTTACAGCCCTTGGCTACTAATCTACTATTTTATATTCAGTTTCACTTAAGTATTGCATGAATAATAACTGAGTAGTATTCCATTTGAGTAGGTACCTAATTCAAAAGCATAGAAATTGACATCGTCTTCAAGAAATGAAACCATGTGATGAGGTCATTATAAAACAGAAGAAAAGCGCCAACTTGTCGTTTTTTTTACAGACAGTATTTTTTATCATTATTCAAGTAATAATTTTAGCATCTTCTGGAAACTTTCCACTGTATAAATACTTCGTTATTGACATTGTGACAGTTCGGGATAGAAATCTGGATCGTTAAAGATTTTATTTCGAATAGAGACTTCTGGTATCCCCATCATAGTCAAACGTAGGATAATTGGCCTATATTTCTAATACGATCATCATCATCATCATCAGGCTATATTAGTCCACCGCTGGATATAGCCCTAACCTAATGAGCGCCATAGCGCCCTGTCTTCAGATTGCAGCATCCAGCATCTGCCTGCAGTCCTACGCAGATCGTCATCCCACTACGTACGATACGATACGTATGATCTAATACGATTCCAGAAATAAAATAAATACTTTCCCCAATGGTCAATTTTACAGCTTTCAGGCTTCCATTCCCATACCGAAACCTATCATCGCAAATCCAATTAAGTCACTCGACAACATACAACCAGAGGAGTCCCATTCGGTTCGCAACATAAATTATTAATATTTTTAAAGTACCGAAAAGGCTTCATTATGAAATTACCCTGGAACCATTTTGATTGAAACCAAAAGGGTGTGCTTTTAAGTCGTACATCAAACAAAATTGATAGTTATAGAAGCTTTGCTTCGTAATAATTCGAAAAAAGAACAGGTTATCTAAGGTCAAGTCAAGACAGGTTCTAGCAGGGCATTGATAAAATAAAAAAATAAAAAAAAAATTATTTGATCATTAGATGTGTGACAAGTACTAAAATACATTAAAAAAACTTTTGCATCATCATTCCATCAGTTTCGTTAGACGGGTTGCTTATTTAGAAGCCAAGCATACACTAGGGGACAAATTAATGTCCAACGACATGTATCGGCGACATTTCAAGCGAAGCCGGCCGATTTCGCCTGACATATCTAGCGACATCGCGCGACTTATGTCCGTACCGACGTCAGGCGAAGTCGTGCGACTTTGCTCAACTTCGCCTGACATATCTGGCGACATCGCGCGACTTATGTCCGTAGCGACGTCCGTAGCCAGACATGTCACGCGAAGTCCGGCAACGTCGCGCTACTTCACCCGACGTCCCTGGCAACCCGTGTCGCGCGATGTTGCCACACATGTCGCGCGAAGTCCGGCAACGTCGCGCTACTTCACCCGACGTCGCTGGCGACACGTGTCGCAGGACATTTGTCCACTAGTGTATCCTTGGCTTAACCTTTGGAATGCCAGAGCCACCGAAAATTTTGCACTCCCGCCGGGTGTAATTGGGTATTTGACAAAATGTCAAATGAGTTACTTTTAAAACGAAATTTTGTATGAAAATACTTGCTTGTGACGTCACATTTTAAAGCACTCTTTTAATGTTTCATCTATTTAAAAATTGTAATAACTAGTAAATGATTAAAAGAATACATTTCCGAAACATTTTGTAATTTTTGTTTTAATCGACCATCTCAAATAATTTATTGTTGATAGTGACAAATACCGTAATAGCGTGTCAGAAAATGTCTTGGAAATTTGTTAAAAAGTGTGGCGCCCATGAAACTTACGACTGTTATAGAAAGTCCGATAACGAACAAGTAATACAAACACAATTTTAAGCTCTATTACTTTGTATTACATATTAAAATAGCACAAAACCTACACCATATCGGATGCGCGCGGATACGCGACAGTCTAGTACTACCGCGCGTATCCGCGCTTTGGCATTCCAAAGGTTAAACGTTAACATCACTTTCTGTGTCTTTATTCCTAGCACATATAAGGAAGAGGATAGGTTCCTTTTTAGGGGTCGCTTGGACCCACTTGACTTGTAAATGCTGGTCCTGTTCACATGAAAGGGCTGGTCTCAGTTTTCCCCTTTTTGCTTGTGTTGCTTTTTCTCTGGGTTGTGTTGCTGATGTCGGTAAAAATGGTGCGCTCACTCACGCGAATAAATAAATAATATAAAATAAATATATAAAGATATTTTTTGGATTGAATTCTGAAAGCATGACAATTGATGCTGTGATCCTAAATAGCGTATATAAATCGATGGATTGCCTGAAGTGGATCGTTTATAGGCTTACACATTTATACGTAACCACGTATAGTATGAATGTTAAAATGTATTAACTTGCTCATCTTAGACCCTTCGCAATTCCCAAATTTGCATACAAATTTGTTTATTTTTTAACGTAGATCTCGTTTTAAAAAGTAGTTTGTTTGTGATTTTCTGGTCAATTCTGCCATTCTGGCCAGCAATTCTCTTACCAACGCAGTTTGGTTTCAGTTCACAAACGACGGGTTGCAATAAAACTTATTATTATTATTATTATTTGTAGACGGGCAGGCAGTTGGAATAACTGATAATTGCCCGCATCCAGTTTCACTTGGTTATTTTTTTCTTTTGGTCAGTGATGTGTTTGTCCAGTAAGTTCTTGAATTTGTTGACGTTTGGTGCTGAAACTTGGACTGATAATTTCGGGGATATAAATCGAAGTTTGATTAATAGTACATTACTGCAGCGGCCAGCAAGAGGCATTGATGGACGAACGTAGGCACATATACGTAAGTCTATCAATGCCTGGTTGTGGCCATGGCTTGTATATGATTTTTCTCAAATAATGCGCGGAAATTAAAACAAGCAGAATGTAAATTCTTTACATTGAAATAAATTTCTGATTTCTGATAAGTAGTACCTACCAACTAAGGCAGAACTTTTTCTTTCGATTTTGGCGATAACAAGTTTTCTATTAGGTACGGCTCTTGCCACCTCTTAAATTTCAGGTGGCGTTACAATAAATTCATCGCAGTCATTTTCATCACTTGAACTCATTTTGTTAAATTTAATAAACTTTCAAAGTCAGACGAACCACTAACGAACAACAATAATTTTTGCCGCGTTAAAGTGCTTTTTTTTCAATAGGTATTAAAAAAAAATTAAGGACATTAAAAAAAACCTCTGATAAGTTACCTCCTTGGTTGTCATTGTTCTGAGTAGAAGATCGTTCCATTTTTTAATAACACGACCGACAGATATGAGTTTAGTATGTAATTTATTTGGCCGCAAAACACGACAGTTATGAATTTTCATAGAACTTTTCCCGGCCGCTGCTCGCGAGTAATTAGCCAGTACAACAATTTCGATTTATCTCGAAGAAGGTTTGCCGAAATCTATATTAATAATTTCGTTCGGGTCTACGGTAGACTCGAACGATATGCACACCAAATGAAAGAGCGTAAAAAAATAGTTGATCTGAGTCGACAACATATGGGCGGAAAATTCGTATTATCGAGCAGCATCAATATAAAAATTATTAAATTCAATAATGGCGTTCCTAAGTAAACATGTCAATGTCATCATTGTTGTGTTAGTGTCACAAGTTTTCATTGTGAACCGTTATGGCCGGTTTACATTATTTTAGTGTTTAGGAGAGTGCTATAATACAATTAGAGAGGCAAGTGCATTAGTACCTACATTACTAGACGTTCGAGTGAACGTTTATATTTCTTCCAGTAGAGTGTCACTTCGTCGACGTCGCGAAATATGCGCTATCCTACTCAAAATACTATGAGTTTTAATGGAACACATAAGTAGGTAAGTTTGATAATTCGAGTTAATGAAAACAACACGCACCCGTCACGGGTCACTTGCGCACTCTCCTAAAGTTCTCACTAAATTTTTAGTTTATACACAGATAAGTAACGAGGATAGTATCGCGCTCAAGTGTCACTGGATAGAACAATAGAAACCAATTTTATTTTGATTCTAATTGAAAGGCAACTAGAACCGTACTATACCGTAACACGTACTAAAGCAACTGGCGCTTACACGTTTCTACAAAAGCACTCTCCTTAAGAAAGAAAGAAATAAAGAAAGAAAGAAAGAAAGCAAAAAAATCTACTTATTAGAAACAAACCAAAAAAAACACACACACACACACAGAATGCGTACAATAATAAAAAAAATAACACAGAAAGCATAAAAAGCGTAAAAATAAATAAAATGTACAACATGAAAATAATAATAAAATACATTAAATGTTGAGCCCCCAAAATGGGCCCGATTCAGCATAATGTTGCAACAGAGTGTAAAGTAAAGTACTCTCCTAAACACTAAGATAATCTAAACCGGCCGGCCCTTTGATCTAATTTGTTAACTCCATGGTGTGTGGAATACCGTGGCATCCAAGAAGGTTATTATAATCTGTGCCAACTGAGAAGGTGTAGTAAGTAATCTGTGGTGTTTTTCATTGGCGGGAAGACAATAATTTACATTGAGTTTTGGAAGGGTCTGAAAAATAATTGAAAAAGGAAATCAAAGTCATAAATTGATCTTTATTGTTTTGCTTAGTTAGGTACCAATAAACTTATTGAAATGAAAAAGCCACTAGAGAAGAAAAATACCAAAAATTAAAATAATGAAGAAAAACATGTGGTCAATACAAAACTAAAAGCTGTAAAGCCAAAGAGAGGGATCTGTTTTTAGTTGATTAGCCAAGTGGATTCTACGTCTCATACGTCACTAGATTTACTAGCTGTTAAGTTTATGAAGGAAGCTCATTTAGTAATTTGTGATGAGGTACCCATGACAAAGTTATGATAAGTATCCGATTTTCGCCTTGCATTCTTTCGTGAGTAGCCAGAACATGTCCAAAAGAGCAAGATTGGCTATCCGTAATAGTGTGCTGGTTCCAATACTGATGTAAGCATGGTAGCGAGATTTGGGTATGGCAGAAGAATCATGAAAGTAGGATTAGTGCAGTACAAATTAGATCCTTAAGAAATATGTGTGGTGTTACTTTGAATGACAGAATACGCAATAGTGTGATCAGAGACCGAGGATGTAGAGAAAGAGGATGTAGTGAGTGACTAGAATTGAAAAAAGGAATGTTGCGTTGGTTTGGAGATGTGGAGAGAATGAAGGAAGAAAGACTGACAAAGCAAATATATCGAGCGAATGTGAGTGGAAGGGCCCGTAAGGGACGCCCCAGTTGGACATACTTCGACCAAATAGGGGATGTATTAGCAAAGGGCAAGATTAAAAGTACCCGAAACCGATGTGGGTACATGCAACGACTAATGGATGTCGATGAAGCGAAAGCGATTTGTCAGCATAGTGGCAGGTGACAGTCCGTGGTCTCTGCCTACCCCTCTGGGATACAGGTGTGAGCTTATGTATCTGAATGTATTAAGAGATTTATTTCTACTGGTGGTTGATAAATACAGAGGCGTCACCATATAAAAAAATATAGTGGAATATTATTTTGCGTCTACATTTTACCCGAGCGAAGCCGGGTTTTCGTCTAGTAATGCTCAAATTTCCAAGCATGTTTGAGAAAAGGTACTTAATATTTCAAATAAACTAATTAAAAATATCATTTAGAGAAATTCTATGAAAATTTATCTCAAATGGTTTTTCTTATAATAATATGTCTTAACATATAAGTAAAGTTTCATAGCAATCCGCTATGTCAGTTGTATTTTAACCCAAACTACGTTTATGTGGCAGTCGCCTCGCGATGTACCCTCTGAAGCAAACAAATACCTAAGGCCGAACCATTAACATTCCCTAAAAAGTACTCTTTAGGTACCCCGTTACACACCTAAACTATCAGCAGCAGTCGACAGAAAATGAAAAGTTAAACGCTCCGGGCAAGGGGTGCATTTTAAAGTAAAATTGAAGTCTACCAGATAGCGACGGGATAGAAACATCACGCACCATCGTAACATGGCCTCTGGTATACCCTGTATACTTTCACGCTGAAGGCATATTGCAAAACAAACGCAAAATCAACAATATAAGCATCCACAGGAGAAAGTCCTTCGTACAAAACCAACCACAAACGTAAATTATTTTTCGTTCTTCTATTATATTTTTTTTGTTATATATTTATGTGACGTTATCACTTATTGAAGCCAGCAGGCAACCTGACCCAGTATAAAAACCAGGCAAAGACATTACTAATTAATTTATTTATTTATTTATTTTTATTTCTTTAATATTTAGGAAAACTAGTGACTAAGCAAACATGATATTACAAAGCAGATATAAAAACAAAATTAAGCAAACTTTCACCCAAACTGAGACCTTGTGTACAAATGTACGGCGATCCTTAATGGGATGGAATGGAATGGAATCGGACCCATGACTTCCAACATTGTAGTCAAACGTGATACTTTAGACCAACGAGGCGGTCGTCAGACTATTGTGATACATGATTTCTTCTGCAAGAATATAATCAAAACCACACAAAAACATTTTCATATTTAGAACCACAAAGAGACATTGTGTTTGCGATATGCCCTTCCTGAAAGAAGGTCTTGGTACGCTGGTAGGTTACATTCGGGCCAGGATAAACGGCAAGTCCGCGCCGTCGCTGCCATTAAAAACTTATTAAACATCATCTCGGGCAATTACATCCCCCTTCCCCCCACTTCGCTTCCTCCAGCCCTTCTTGAGGCAGACATAATTAAGTAGCTGCTGATGTCATATTTCGTATACCTAGGTATTTACGTCTCGTATGAAAAGTCAAACGAAAAATAGTTCCTTTAAGTACCTAAATCATAATAATATTTCCTCACAACACAATTGATCTTGTCTCAAACTAGGATATCTTGTGATATGGTAACTAGGCAAGAACATCACAAAATGTGGTAAAATCATAAATTAATTCGAAGTCTGAATTTCGACGTAAATGCGTATATTTTTATGATTTTTATGAACGAATTGGGAGGAAGCCGCATTTTAAGACACCAAAAAATGACCTCTTCTGAAGGGGAAGAAGAAAAGAGTAATTTTAGTTTTAAATTAGAGATAACTTTGGAGGCGCCGCAGCAAATGGAAAGTCGCTAAGTCTCACCGTTTGACTTCACTGACATGCGTGGACCAGGAGAGATTACAGTCAAACATTAGTAGGGTCCTGGCCTTTGTCATTATGCCGTGCTGTTGAAAGTGACTGAAGGAAGCACCGTTTTCTTCATCAGCAACTTGTAGAAGTACTGACTGCCGCAACGCCTTTGATTTTTTGGCATTCATTAAAAGACCGTAACTTAGTGTTGAGCCGTGTTTTAAATATGTGCGAGGTCAGCGTTCAAAATATAAACCGCAGAGTCAAAGTCATCCAAAATAGCTGTAAAGCTTCAAGACGTCTGCATGCAGATGGTATCAAATCAGACTGAGTTAATATAAATGGAAAACAGGAGTAGAGACAGGAACCCGCCTGCAGTGCATTTGGCAACCAAAGAGGAGATCGAAATGAACACAGTTGAAGTCAATCAGTGTCAAAGCCGTGAGGAGCTGGTTGTCTCTTACGAGAAGTAGGAGTATGTTATCAACACCTGATTGGTGCCTGACTAGCCTAGCCTTACATTCATCGTTTTCACAGGAGCATGTTTGTCAAAAAGGACCAACAAAATAGAATTAAAGCGAAAAACCATCTCATCACAAGCGATGCAGTCGGTGACAGGCGACCATCCTATGCCAGCGGTTCCAAATCAATCCCTTTAAAAGTGCGAAGAAATTTTATGTGTCATTTAGGTATAGGCACCCTAAAATAAATATATTTTAAGATAATATTTTATCACTTTGTGCTGGGTTCTTCGAGTGCATGGATTTCCATGGTACTTATTGCGATGCGTGAACGAAAAGTTGGGGGATAAGTAAGTCGTAGTAAGTATACGGTTTTTTTATTTTACAGAAATACAATTCCTATTTATAGAATTTGAAGACCGACGATACCTTATTATTATCCAATACTCAGTACAGTTTAAATAAAGTCACGTCTGGTGATAATTTAGATGTTCATGTTCGCGATTTTTTTATGTTATGTTATAAGGTTAAATCCTTGCCTTAATATGTATGTATATGCCAAATTTTAGCTTTCTAGTATTAGTACTAATAGTTAGCTATTAGTACTTAGAATTAGCTAGGGCGCGGACAAATAGACGGACAGACAGGCGAACGGTCGACTATAGAACTAAAAAGTGGTGAACAAATTCCAAGTCGAGGTCAAACCAAGCCAACAACCCTCAAATTAAACTTACATTTTAGTCACAACTCACAACCCCACCTAACTAAATCTATAAAGGCGCATTCGCACGTTGCAGGCTACAGCGGAGGCTTCGCCGGACCGGAAGTGGTGAGTGCGGTGCGCCACCGGATACTGTCACCTCGGCACTGCCAACTGGGATTTACTTCACATTTTCACTACATTTTATATCACTGGCGAGGAGTCTGCGTGATTAAAATACGATGAGTTAGTTTGTGTTGCCAGGGCTGGCCTTAAAGTCTTCTGTTGTGGCGCGTGCTATGTATTGAACAGTGGTTATGGAGATGATCGATGAAAGTATTGAAGAAGGCTCTACTCTTAAACGAAATACAAGATTTTTGAACTGAAACTTTCGTAAGCACGTGACATTACTGTATTCCGGATACACTTACTTGGATACACTTAAGGCCAGTTTCTGAATTAAAAATTTCGCTAAGTAACATACATATACAGTCTTACCACAAACAAAATTTTCTGATGTTGAACACGCGTTGAACAATTGTCTCGAAAAAATCTTACCACAAACAAACTTTAAACAAGTGCCTAAACTTAGACATGCTTTAAACACTGCTTAAAGTTAGACACCGCTGTGGTAAAGATTTTAAATCATCTGTTGAACGTTTGCGTGTTTAATTTTTAGACAGTGTTTGACTAAATAGCTGTTTAACGCGTATTTAAAATTTCGTTTGTAGTTTTGTAGTAAGGCTGTGAATGTCTAAATACTAAAAGGGCACATGTCACATTCTAAAGATTATTTTTTTGGCTTCAATCACTAGTCAAGACATATCTACACCGTTTTCTGTTAAAACGACACTTTTCATAAATAGGGGACAAGTGCCTTTTTAGTATTTAGACATTCAACTACTTAAATGTAGTGCTGTCTCGTCAAATTCTCAGAAAAGAGCGTGACTGAACTTTACTTAAGTATTTACTTAGTGAAATTCTCAATTCAGAAACTGGCCCTTAAGTACCTAAGTGTTGTGTGTTTTCAATTAAGTGTATCCGAAAAACCGTTCATAAGTACAGAATTGTTCTAGAATCGACGTAATAATATGTTATCATTCATATCTACTACGAGTATGAGCTAAACTTGCTCCACTTCTTCAGGGTAATTTAATTTGCATTTTAGCTAAATGCTGCTGAATCCACACCTTTCAGTTGCATTCATGACCAACCCATTATGTCCCCACCGAGGGGCACGGGTCTCTTCCCTGAGAGAGGTATAGGCCATAGGTACTCCACCACGGGGGCCATGTCCGGATTGGCCAGCTGCATTATGACCTTGAAAAGAACAATTGAAACCGTGGTTATGGTGAAAAATTCCACAGGTTAAGATAGATAACTATAGCTTCAAAAAATAACATAGAAAAAAAAAACAATTTAAAAATAACAATGACTACTATTTTTTCTTCTAAATAACTTCTAAACAATTACTATTAATTTGGTACTAAGGAACTAAATTGCGATACACTGTGCTATGGTAACCAGGCAAAGACAGAACAAGCACAGAAATATACGCAGACTGAAGTTGTATACAAATGAGGTACGGTGCTCTTCAGATGAAATTGAGCCGACAACCTCTGTTCTCGGTAACCAAGCGAGATACCTCTACAGTGCCACCATCTTATCTGTTCAGTTGATAGCAGCGCTAGTGGAGAATTCAGTAGTAATCTTTAAGAAATTTACCTAGAAAAATGAGAATATTTGAACCCGTCTTTCAATTTTAATGAAAATATATCTATAAATCTTAGTAAGTGAATAAATAAAACAAAAAATGGGAAACAGGATTTACAATTAATTAGTTAGTTACAATTTTGCCCACCTGAACAGATAACTTGGTGGCACTGTAAAGTCTGATTTTTAATTCCGTAGGATTCTGACAGTTATCATTTTCTGACATGTCAGGGATTAGAAACCTTTTTTGGCCGGGCACATTTTTCTATTTCAATACGAGTGTGAACATCTGAGTCTACACATTTAATTTGTTAGTGAATGTATCCATTTTAAAAAGTGTGGAGCTCCAAATTAAAAGAGAATTTAAGGCGAGTGACAAATTGTGTCCCTTTTCACCACAAAAACAGTAAAAAAGTACACGTAAAGAAAACATATTTTTACTAAAATATCTAATCATCATTAATACTAATATCACTATCTTCATCATTATCATCATCGCTGACATGAATTATTAAGAGAGCTAACAGCGGCATACTTCACTTTTCTAAAAAGGTTTACGAAACCTTGAATTCGTAGGCAGTGATGCCAGCTAAAGAATAAAATAAAGTAATTAAAGTTAATTTGATATATTGTTCGTGATATTGAAATATTTTTTAATTTTGTCTTAGGTCACTTGAGTAAGTAAATATTTAGATTAACCCTTTTGTAGTCAAAACCTAAAAAATACGTACCATTTTATTTTTTGTTGCTCTCAAATGGGTCAAATTTGTCCTTTTTTCGGTGGAGAACTTTTTCAGTAGCAACACTTATGAAGTGTCTGAATTCTACGGAATAAAAAATCAGAGTACAGCGCCACCAATTTATCTGTTCAGGTGGGCAAAATTTTAACTAACTTATAAATTGTAGGTCCTGTCCCCATTTTGTGTTTTATTTATTTACTTGCTAAGATTTATAGATATATTTTCATTAAACTTCAATTTTAATTTCGACGGGTTAAAATATTCTCATTTGTCTAGGTAAATTTCTCAAATGTTTCTACTAAATTCTCCACTAGCGCCGCTATCAACTGAACAGATAAGACGGTGGCACTGTATAGTTCTCTAATGCCTGGTCCCAACCTATCTACAGGTAACTGGCTGTCAGCTGTCAACGCTATATTAAAATATATTAAAATGTTGAAATGTTCTGGTGGGTTATTGGGACCGGGCATAAGCCAACGAGGCAGTCAGTATCTGTATCCACGCAACAGTATTCCTGTACCTACCACCTAGATTAATAATTCCTGCTACTTTAACCCAATTGACAAAGATATAGGGTGATGCCGCGTGTCAAATAAAACCCTCTGAAAGGCCTATAATTTGGTGCCTTACATCTCTCGATATGGGCTGGGCGGGCCGAGGGCGTAGCTCGCACATGGCGAAACAAATGTCGCAAATTTCGTCCTAGGGAAAGGTTTGCTTTCATTGAAGAAATAAATTGGCAATTACTGTACGTACCCTACCTATTGGGATCGGAGGAATACGGGTAGGTAAATCGCAAAGAAAGTCGGCAATAAGCGCTTAGGTACTTGGCAGCTTGTCTTAAGCTAAGCTTTTTTGGTGAGTTGAAAAGTTATTTTTTACTTTCTGTCCAATGAGGCCTTTTCAAAGCGTCACTAAAAAAAATATAGTACCGCAAATTACCGATAGATGGTGCTGACGTCGTCTAATACGTCAAAATTGTCATGACATCACTGTACCTTCTCTGTGGTTCCTGTCCCATGTTTTTACAAAAATGCACAATGCATGGGCTATTCATGGGCAAAGACAATTCACATACGACCGTACGTATGTAATGAACAAAGTAAAAATACTTCGATAACTTTCAAGTTTCAACAGTTTCGAAACAAAGTCTAAAGTCAGATTTTTAATTCGAGAGACTAAATTGACAACTGTTTGACGGATAAAGGGTTACCAGGGTTAGAGAAAATTAAATAGTGACGTAGCCAATATCGATAATGAATATCTACTCGACCAATTGGTTTGCTAAGTCGTAATAATTAGCGAATATTATAATTTGCAATAAGCCCTATTCAGGTAAGCTTTTTTGACAGTTATCAGTTGGGATAACTGTCAAAAAAGCTTGCGCCTGGGAACAATAAGAAGCAAGGATCAACACAGCGTATCCACCACGAAATAGTTTGAATAACTTCGGCTGGCCTTTCTTCTTTCAGATAGGGGTTGGGTTAGCACCATCGATCGATCAAAGGAGTACCATTTTTTTTAAGTCTGAAAGCCGCCATCGTCTTAAAAGATCCTTAAGTACTAGGTGAGAAAAGAAAGCAGTTTGAGTAAGCGGAGACACAACGATGTTTTATTGGGAGGACCATTTATTCAGAATTCGTTTCGAGGATCGTTTAATTTTTCTCAATTAGCCAAAAAATTGTATATGGCAGCCGTGGGGTTCTATAGTGAGGACTTCAAAAATGAAAATTATCGCATTCCATTGTCACGGGTATCAAATTAAAGGTATTTATAATAGACCTTTTCAAAAATGTATAACAAATGTAGTGTCAATATAACAAGGAAAAATAAAATGTGTTTGTTTTGTCGTTCTTGATAGAAGCTTTTCGAATCGTCCAAAATTACTTTGATAGTAAAAAAACTTGATAAAAATTAAATTATGTCTTATATAAATTTATTGCGGAGAATATTTGCAACTCATATGAGTCGCGTGGTGATTAAGCCCCATACTCTATCTCTGAGGGACGGCCTGTGTCCTGCGATGGGACATTATACGCTAGTTATTTAACGACACATCAATATATTATCTTATTTTTATTTATTTAAACCACTTTACACAATGTTACTTATAATATGAGAAGGTTAAAAATTTAGGGTCAGTATCAAAACGACCAGAACCACATACAGACTTGATCAAAATATCGACAAGAATAGCACTAGCCTGACTATTGCAACACTTGTGCGAAATGAACTGTCAAATTAGTATCTCTAGTATTAGTATTATGGATTCTACCTTAGTTTAGATCACATGACAGTTGTCATTGGAAATGTTTTTTTTAGATATTAAAGCGTGAGGAGTGACTATTTCCCTCGCAGTGCAGCGAGGTAACGCCGCAAGCGTAATGGGTACCTTTGCATCGGATGGGTCTCGGGGTGACTTTTTTTTTTCTTTTCTATATTGTATTGTGTGTGAGTGTGTGTGTGTGTGTAGTTTTAGTATTAGTGTTAGTTTTTACAATTTATTCATCATCATCATCATCAGCCCACCGCTGCCCACTGCTAGGTATAGGCCTTTTCCCCCAAATGCCATTTCACACGGTCTCTCGCCATTTGTATTATGGTAGGGGAGCCCAAGAGGGGATTTCGGGAGTTACTAAAGCGCGGCATATTAACATACAGGGAGATATCTTGTACCAGGTAAAGTACCTCCACCAAATATGAGCCCCATATATATGGTCGCCTGTCAAGGATAAAGGATCAGATTAGTAAAAAAAAATTGATCATCAGAAATTCTCGAGCGCGTCAGATTAAGGTAGGGTGAGTTAATTACATGCTAAAAAGTGTATATTCCACTAATCTGACAATTTTCGCGTGACGTAGAGAAGTAAGAGGGTTACAAACTTGTAAAAAAAAAAACGTTATCTCGACTTTCTCGAGCGTGGCTAATTTTTTTTTTATTTTGAAGAAAATAATTCAAGGATAATGAAAAATATAAAATCTGACGATTTTCATAAGCCGAAGTAAGAAAAAATAATAGATGATAATAGGTAAAGTTTAATGCGTGCAGCTATGGGGAGGATGAGGATGGAATCGAGCCAGAGGACGAATATGATTCTACCATGGATGTAATAATCAAAGAGGATTGAGTACTCTGACAAAAAAATGTCCTGACAAGGAGGCTCGAACTAGTGAATGTCATCTCTTTCTAAGTAGGGTGACCTTGATGTCAATGAAAACCGGACGAAACATAAGGGAAGCCAGCCGGAAGGAACGAGCGAAGTTCTCTCTTTAGGAGTAACTTGGGCATTTACTTCCATAATGGGCGACACAGTACCTAGTGGTAGGTATATTCATTGACTGAAGAACTTTAATTACACTTATATTTGCATTTAACGAAGTTTTAATATTATAAAATGAAAGCCAAAATCAAGTCATAAAATTAGCTTTAATCCAAAAATAAACACAAAGAAATAACTCATTTAAATGTATAGAATTTACAACTTGCTTATTGAGTGTTAATGTACAGTACATTATATACTGCCCTCAAATAAGGTTTGTAGTGGAAAAGAAGAGTAGAGAGAAGAGTAAAGATAAAACTCAACTTCGACCATGTTAAAATACGTTTTTAAAACCTTGAGTGGTATTGCTACAAAAATTACTTAGCATATATTCATGGCTCGATTCGAGTCTGGGCCTTTAATTTGAGAATAAGTAAAGTTCACTATCTTGCATGGATACATGGATACATGCAAGATAGTGAACTTTACTTATATTCACAGTTATTAATAGTGAACTTTTCTTACATTTCTTATCATCTGTTACAGTAGGCTACTTTTTATCGCGGAAATCGCACTCATTCTGCGGAATTAGCTTAATCATATTTTGATCTACATAAGTTTACAAATTATTGTCAGTGAACCAATTTAGAACTTTATATCATTATGGTACTCTTGGTCTCGACAAGGGTTAAATTAAAAATTAAAAATCTTGTTGCAGACAAATTTTAGTGTACAAATTGTAAATTCAGATAATAAAATCTAACTTGCCAATACGAATAAAACTCATGTAGCTAGCTAGATTGATGACAAACATTTGAATGTTTTTTTTACATTTAAAATATGCATAAAAGCCAAAATACATTACAAAATAGAATAGAATTATTAAGTATAAAGTTAAATATTCTATTACACCTCTTGTCATTTTTTCTATTCAAACATAATATTCAAAGCTTCTTCTTTTGGGGAATGCATTCAGTCAGCTTGGGCACCTGCATCGAGCTGTGGTTGCTTCGTTGGTAGTTCTTCCAGTTCAACATTTTCTTCCGTCGCTTAGTACCATTACTTTTTTCGCCACAGGCTGTAAATATTTATTTATTACTTACTTTCTAATAAACTTCTTAGCAAACAAAACACAAAGGTAACAGAAAAGTCCTGTGCAACGTACCTAAAGGGGTTGGTAAGCACGTCAATAAAAAGTAAACTAAGTGATACTTTCTGAGTTATTCCCGTTTGAAAATATAAAAAAAAAAACAATTTAATTCATTCAATTGTCCATTATCATCATTTTAAAGTATTTTGCGTTACAACTAGTAATAAATTGGGGACATTTTGTCAAAGAGTATTTGTTATTTGTGATAATTATTTTTCTATCGATTGGCATAATGTACACCAAACGGCAACTTTTCATGTACAAACGTACAAACTTAAGGTATCCTACAGAGGTTTGAAGCCTTTTACTCACCACTACAAATGGTACAGGATCTTCCTTCAACCTAGGTAAGACCGTAGGTTTAAAATCTTATTTTCTAAAATACCGGCTTTTGCAGGCTTCACAAAATGCAGGATTTTGTGATGTCGAACCAGAGCCTCATATAGCACCTATCCATTTTAAACGTAAGCTTTCGTTTTTAGTAAAACTGAAAAGAGACCATTGGGTAATCAAGCACATGGCCTACATTTTACAACATCATGGTCATAGTATTCCACATAAATGAGTAAGAGTAAGACACACTCCTTCAGTTTGTGGCTCTCGCTCTGGACACTTTACTCTA
Organism: Yponomeuta plumbellus; assembly: GCA_947310845.1. Classification (NCBI taxonomy): domain Eukaryota; kingdom Metazoa; phylum Arthropoda; class Insecta; order Lepidoptera; family Yponomeutidae; genus Yponomeuta; species Yponomeuta plumbellus. The sequence goes on along the minus strand of OX371207.1, from coordinate 14,853,932 downwards.
GTTGCTTATTTATACGATTTTATGTTTTATTTGAGAAGACATAGAGTTTAGTTTTCTATGGAAGGTTTTTCGTAGTGCTCTATCCTCTTTGATTATATCATCCTTGGATTCTACCGATGAAAAAGATGATGATTAAAAAAAAACTACGCTAAAAAATTTATTTTTTTATAATTTTTTTCTTATAAATACATTATACTTAAAAAACCTGTACTTTTTTATTTGCATGCTATTTCTTCAGCTTTTCAATTAAGTTCAAAAATTTTTTAATTGTCAGATTAGGCGAATCCCTCTAGATAATCGTCAGATTATGAGACAGCACGTCTAGGGCATTAAGAAGAACCATATATATCTTAATCTAACGCGCTCGAGTATTTCAAAATGGCGAATTTTTTTTGCACATTCTAATAATGGCCGCGAGTTTGCGTTACATCCAAATCGTCAGATTATTATATAAGAGCTTTTTTTAGGTGCAAATAAGATCCCCTTAGAATATCTGACGCGCTCAATGAAATTTTTTTTTTCATTTTCAACACTTAGGTACGTACGACCACCCCCATCATTGAAACAATCAGACTAACATACGTACATTTTCAAAAATACACAGGATATAGATGCTATCAATATCTGACGCGCTCGAGTATGTCCATGCAACCATGTTTTTTTTTACATTTTTGAAAATATAGTCGCTCCCCCCACCGATGAAAAGGAATATATTATATGACATTTTTTTCTTCTTATCATCTAAACTTCACAATCAAATAGGTCTCTATGACGCTCGAGTAAATCACAATTTATTATGTTTGATAAATTACATGACCAGAAATAAAAACGTTTAGATGTATTAAGTGATATTCTCAATTCAAACCCGACTTTTTTTTCCATAACACACAGCCGTCAAAGGGTCACTTCTTTTTTCATCCTTTGAATTCCGTCCACTGCGCTTGAATTCGTTGGAAAAGCATCCATCCATGTTTGAAGTCTGTCGTAAAATTCATTCAGTTTCAACTTTTCAAGCGACACACTTGAAATCGTAAAAAAAAATATAGCGCGGAAATGTTCCCGACGCAGATCTTTTTTTTATAGATGCGGTAATTTAGGTACCGTACCACCATCTTATCAGTTCAGTAAATAGCGGCGCTAGTGGAGAATTTAGTAATAAAATTTAATAAATTTACCTAGAAAAATGAGAATATTTAACCCGTCTTTCAATTTTAATGGAAATATATCTATAAATCTTAGTAAGTGAATAAATAAAACCAAAAAATGGGGAACAGGATTTACAATTATTTAGTTCGTTACAATTTTGCCCACCTGAACAGATAACTTGGTGGCGCTGTACCAAAAAAAGTGGAGGTCAATTTTGAAATTGGAACGCGCCTGTTTTAAGATACGTTCAGATTACAACTGGCCAGTCACAAAAAAAACATACTTATAAACTTTTTTTCGCAATACTTTCTGGTAGGTACAAGTAAAATGACATTTTCACCACATAAAAAGGTCGGGTCAGCTGACCTGACCTCTTTGGTTTCGCTTATCTATTGGGAAAACGAATAAAATCAAGTAATATTAGATTTGTGCTTGCAGTTGCATCGGCCCTGTGGCGCAATGGATAACGCGTCTGACTACGGATCAGAAGATTCCAGGTTCGAATCCTGGCAGGGTCGCAGTGGACTTTTTGTTTTACTTTTTTTTGTAAAGTATACAAAAAGTATGTAGATAAACGAGTATTTAAGATTTTACCATGTGTTATTTTGAAAAATGTATTTGTTCGAAAAAGAAAAGGTTTCAAACAATTAAGAATCCTACTAAGAATGACAAGCATCTGCTATACCGAAAACTTATAACTTCTCAGGACGTCAGGTAGCAAATAAAAGTAGTTAGCATACGCCCTCTCACTCCAGGCTCCAAAGGTGTCGTCCTAATTAAGCGCGGTTTTTCTCAGCTTGTTCTAACTACCACCCTTCACATACAAATAAAAAACACACGTAAACAGTTAAAAATTTCAAGCTGTCAGGTTTCCTCACGATACTTTCCTTCACGATTAACGAATGCAAATATATTTTTTATTATAGTTCGCAGATATAGGTTAAAGCGTTACTTATCAAATAGCGCCATAACAAATATATTTGATTTGAAAAGTCATTTTTATACTTTACAGGGGAGCGTGCCTTTGTGTTACTGTAAGGCGTCCATTACACGGTCATGCAAGCTTCAGTCAATTCCATCAATCATGAATTACGTTTGATTGTTGGTGACTGACGGAATTAATATAGACCTTAGACGCTCACTCTGACTGATCGTCAGTCATACCCAAAGGATACAAGGGATACCACGTATTTACGCAAGATAATAATGGATATTCATAAAAGAAAAGCCTGTGTTGGAATTTCGACTACGATATTGGATCTGACATCTGGCATCAAATTGGAAAACTAATACATAAAACAGTAGTCAATTATTGGCTTTAGAACCCACTAATAACCGAAAGCCACCAACAGATGCAAAAATATTATGAGACAATTTTTGTTAGTATTTCAATAATGAAGGTAAAATATAATTATTGTATTATGTATGTGCCTGTATGTATATGTTATGTTATGTTATGTCATGTCATGTCATGTCATGTCATGTCATGTCATGTCATGTCATGTCATGTCATGTCATGTCATGTCATGTCATGTCATGTCATGTCATGTCATGTCATGTCATGTCATGTCATGTCATGTCATGTCATGTCATGTCATGTCATGTCATGTCATGTCATGTCATGTCATGTCATGTCATGTCATGTCATGTCATGTCATGTCATGTCATGTCATGTCATGTCATGTCATGTCATGTCATGTCATGTCATGTCATGTCATGTCATGTCATGTCATGTCATGTCATGTCATGCATGCTATGCTATGCTATGCTATGCTACGCTACGCTACGCTACGCTACGTTACGTTACGCTACGCTACGTTACGTTACGTTACGTTACGTTACGTTACGTTACGTTACGTTACGTTGCGTTGCGTTACGTTACGTTACGTTACGTTACGTTACGTTACGTTACGTTACGTTACGTTACGTTACGTTACGTTACGTTACGTTACGTTACGTTACGTTACGTTACGTTATGTTATGTTATGTTATGTTATGTTATGTTATGTTATGTTATGTTATGTTATGTTATGTTATGTTATGTTATGTTATGTTATGTTATGTTATGTTATGTTATGTTATGTTATGTTATGTCAGGGGTATAGAATCAAAGATGGTAAAGTCCACAAAATTCCAAAATTGATATTTAGATGGCAACATAATTTGTTCCGTATCTAAATTTATCCCGTCAAATATTTTTATACCAACTCTGGTAAACTCCACTGTTATTTCAAATTGAAAATTGACTTTACAAACAAACCTAGTAATGTCCAAGAGAGTCGAGTTTCAATTTACGTAAAGTCCTTTTCGACCAATAGAAATGCTTCATTTGACTGATAGCTGTCATGGACGCCCTTGACGTTGTATTGCTCTTTTTCTGTTTCCGCGTTGCCGAATGTATTTGATTTTAAATAGGAAAAACTATATTTTCGTGAAAAATTTGTGGTGCCCCGAGGAGATGGAGAGCCACCCCACCAGGGTCAACAAAAATGAAGCCAGGAAACGGACTGCACAACCAAGTACTTGGAAGAAAAACATCGCCAAAAAAAACAGGTATGCATGACCGTTTTCCAGGGCCGGAGTTAGCTTAGGTTTAGGTATTCATGGCAGTGGGAGTGATCACTCTATAATCAGTTTACAAGTAATGACTGTTACATTGCAGACTAAAACTTATTTTTAGGGTTCCGTACCCAAAGGGTAAAAACGGACCCTTTTTTATTTTTATCTATTACTAAGACTCCGATATCCGTCTGTCTAAATGTCTGTCATCAGGCTGTATCTCATGAACAGTGATAGCTAGACAGTCGAAATTTTCACAGATGATGTATTTCTGTTGCTGATATAAAAACAGAATAAAATAAATATTTAAGGGAGCCTCTCATACAACAAACCTGTTTTTTTTGCCGTTTTTTTTGCTCGATATTAATAACGGCAACAGGTGGACGCGTGAAATATTCACAGAATATTTATTTGTATAGTCACTTCAAAAATAAATAATTCAATTAAAATAAATATTTAAGGAGCGCTCCCATACAACAAACGCGATCTTTTGGCGATTTTTCTCGATTTTCGTGTCTGATTTATAGAATGGTACGGGACCCTTAAGTAATTTTTTGTTTACTTTATTCATAGGTATAACTTTTTACTGAGTGAACCGATGTCAGTAATATTTTTTTAATCTGTAATGCTTTTTTTTATACTTTTTTTGATCCTATTCTATTTTGTATGTATTTTTATTTCAGGTACTCGGCAAAAACGTTGCCAAGACTCCCAAAATGTAAGCATCAAAGCAAAAAATTACAGTGCCATCTTGTGACAACAAAAATGTTGCGAATATTTCATGAAGCTTTCTACAAAAATGCTAGTAAAATTCAGCAAGACGGACTTTTGTTGAAATGCTGCACAGCTGTTGCCGTTAAAAGGAGAAGGCCTCGTAATGGCAAGAAAGCAAGCAAAGAGTTTACGACTAATTTTCACATTATAGCTGATCGAAAAAAGATACCTGTTTGTCAGAAAGCGTTTTTAAAAATACTGAACATTAATAAAGGACGAGTACTTTCATTGGTTGCAAAATCGTTCAAAACTGCAGAATTCCCTATAGACAAAAGGGGTGGAGATCATAAAAGTCACAAGTACACCGGAATACAAGAGTCTGTTCATACATTTATGAGTAAATTAAAATGTTTCGAACCGCATTACTGCCGCAGTCAGACATCGGTGCGAAAATACCTGCCAAGTGAATTAAATATTCGAAAACTGTACAAAATGTACAAAAACTCATTCTCCGGACCATATGCGAAAGAATCTTACTTTAGAAAAATATTTAATAGGCAGTATAATTTGGGATTTGGTAGACCACAGACAGACATTTGCTCAACCTGCTTACAGCTCAACGAGAAAATCAAACTAGAAACGGATCTGCAAAAAAAGCAAAACCTCATGATTGAAAAAAGGGTACATACCATGAGGGCTAAAGCATTTTTTTCCCTCTTGAAAAATGCTGAAGACGGTGTATTAATCCTTAGCTATGACTGCCAAAAAAATATGGCCTTACCGAAACTGCCAGATCAGTCTTGCTATTACAGCAGACAGCTATATCTCTACAATTTTACAATTGTAGAGGGGACATCAAAATCATCATTAACAAAAAACAATGTCTTCGCTAATGTATGGACTGAAGAAAGTTTTGCAAAAGACTCAAACACAATAAGTTCAGCTGTGTACAACCGCCTCAATAATACTAACCTCAACGGCATCCATACTGTTAGGCTGATATCTGATGGTTGCGGGGGCCAAAATAAAAATAAAACTATGGTGACCATGTGCTGCAAGTGGCTTTTGGAACATCCGTCCATCAAAACTGTAGAACTTGTTTTCCCTGTCACCGGGCACTCCTATTTACCGGCGGATCGCGTGTTTGGTAACACTGAAAAGCGATTTCGAAAGATGGACACGATAACCTCGCCAAATCAATATATAGATATCATTTCAGAAGGAGCTACTCTTCTGAAAGTTGGTGACGATTTTCCAGTATACGATTTTAAATCAGCTGCTGAAACTATTATCAAAGCGCCTGGACAGTGGAAAGCAAATTTTTCTCAGTGCAAAAGGTTTTATATAAAACGTTCCAAGCGTGGAGGCAATGCACTTGTCAATGGCGAATTATTTTACAAAACAAAGACAGGGACATTTGAGAACATTTGCAAAAAAGAAAAAAATATATCCATGCTCGCAATAGACAATCATATTTTGCAAAAAGGTGTTACCGTGAAAAAACTGAAGTTGCGAGATGTCAATTTACTGTTAAAATCACATTTTGGCGATGATTGGAGAGACCGAGAAGGCATCAACTTGACATTTTACTCTCAAATTTTGGATAGTCAAGCTGATGAAAATATTGAAAGAAACGAGCCTGAAGAGGAAATGTGCGAGCTGCAGCAAGAGTCACCACTTTTAGTTGTATAAGTTTCTTAATTACGTTTTTCTTACTTAAATTAAGAAATTGATTTTGAATAAAAATACGAATTATAATTGATTTTTGCTAAGTTACTTTTATTACCTTAATTTATCTAAAAGTTGATTGCCAAGGTGAATTGTTGGTTTCTTTTGTTTTCCTGAATCCAACCCTGTCCAGAGAGTTGGTAACAAATATAGGAAAGTCCTAAGCATTCAGTTACAAACTTAGTAAAGTCCAAAACTTGGTAACAAAACTGGGAAAGTCCATCTTATATTTAAAGTTTTAGTCAAAATTATTAAACTGAGCGTGACATACAGCTTGTATTTCCATAATCTATTACATTCTGCATAAAAATAATGCTTAACTTTAGCATAGTTACCTTGAATGATTAAAATAATCGTTTTTATCTTTTTCTGACAATTTTGGCACTTTGGACATAACCACCTTTGATTCTATACCCCTGATGTTATGTTATGTTATGTTATGTTATGTTATGTTATGTTATGTTATGTTATGTTATGTTATGTTATGTTATGTTATGTTATGTTATTTATTTATTTATTTATTTATTTACTTATTTATTTTACTTTATTAGGAACAACAACAGCGCAACAGGTAATAATTACTAATTAACTAATATCTAAAAATAAGGCCAATAACAGTTGTCCACAGTTTACCAATAAAATAATACAACATACGCGCTAGCACAGAGTACTCGCTGGACAATGCTTTAAAAAATGGGTGATAGCCAAATATTGTTTGTGTTTTAGAGTACATATATAGTATTGAATTAATTAAAGTATTAAACATGAAAATTTTGTAATTGTAAATGAAGTACCTGTTATAATTTTTAAAAAATCTATTTAGATGCTAAAAATTGCACCCATGCCTCTAAATAGGTTTTTGAATTGTCCTTAGCACGGGTTAGTGCAACAAAAAGAATAAATTATTTTAATCTTACTGAGTAGTGATAGTAATTTTTAAGTAAATAAACAAGAGTTGGGCGGCGGCGCCGCCTTTTATAAGTGTTTCGTGTCCGACTCCATCGCTGTCTGCGCGCTGACTGACGCGTGATTGACGAAATGCCATTACACGTTCACTCAAAAGTCATGACTGATAGTTGCATGATGCAAAAATCAAAATATCCAAATAATTATCAATCAATTTCATGCAACCGTCAGTCACCGGATTACACGGTAGGTTATTTGTCAGTCACAGCCATGACTGTGGTAAAACTGACAGCAAAACCTATCGTGTATGACCCCTAAGGCTACACACGACATTATGCACCTGAAATATCCCAGGAATAGAATAAGATAGAAATTACTTCTCGGAAAGAGCCCGACCGTACTGTTCGGTTTTTTTTTAATATAAACATTTACATACAGGTCTACAAATATTGAAAGACTGGTAAGTGCGACGAGAGTTCTGATTAATTTTTGTAAATATTTACATACAGGCACATACATTGTACTCGCTCGTAGCCCCGGCTGCCTGAGTGATCTTAAACGATCAGGAATGTTAAGCAAAATAGGGCGCGTTCAGTGCATGGATGGGTGACCATCCACAACCAACGCTAGTGGCATTTTTCCTAACAGTTCTGTGCTTAGTTCCGTAGTTCCGTTCCGTCTTATAACCAAAGAGATAAGAACATTTCTGTGTGGTAATGCATCGATGGTTGAGGTTTGATTATAATTTTGTACATTTAGATGACGACTGGAGCCAACTATACCCGACTCAGGATTACCGTCCTAAGCGTAACGATTCAGTTTCGTTCACTGCTATCAAAAAGAGCGTGAAGAAGTTTATCATTGCATTAACATTAAAAAACACGTCCTTGGTCTAGAGGAACCTCTTTAAGTTTTTACTTTTTACTTTTTTAGTATTCCGTACCTCAAAAGGTAAAAACGGAACCCTGATCAGATAAATTGTCTGATCAGGGTTCCGTCTGCTTGTCAAGACCCTTTAGCGTGGACATATCGAGTTGAAATTAAAATCTTATACTCAAGTCTACGGTCCCTTGAAGCTGTAAAAAACTTTTAAGTTGATGATGATGATATCTTCTTATACATTATCAAGGACATAGTGCTCGTAGAAGTGATCTCCATTTTTCGCGGTCTTCTGCGGCTACCATTCACAGGCGCGCCCATCCGCCGGATTTGTCGCTGGCAACAAGTCCGCAGACAAATCTGCGTGTGAATGTGTTGGTTCTCGGTTCGGTGCGCGGCTCGCGGCTCGGGCGGCGTGGTGCTCGCCGTCTGGAGATAAAGTAGAGCAGCTCGGCGCTCGTGTAGTGTGTGGGCGATGACGGATTTGTCCACGAATGGGTACGGCTCGGGGTTCTGCTCGCGGTGCATTTAGTGAATGGTGGCCTAACCTACATTTTGACACGCATTGGAATTAAAATGTATACTTAAGTTACTTTCTATTGACCTAGAACTACGAAAGGTCAGTAATATCGTCTAATACTACAAGTACAGGGGAAAATGTGAAAACTTCATATTTTAAGTTAAAAAAATAAAGAAAATTAGCCTGCACAGTTCGGGAAAAGCTCGGATAAAACTGCGACCCTCGATTTTAACCTCTGAAGAGGTTCCCGTGTCGACAAAATAATAATAGAAAACTATTGTTATTTTCAAGGTCAGGACTGAAGAGGACAATATCTCAAATATGTAAATAACTTACAATTTGTAACCTCGGTGGGCGAGTCCGAATTAAACTTGTCTGGTTTGACTGATGACAAGACAAGTGATTTGCCGCTTGACTGAAAATGACCCGAGTAATGTGGGAGACATGCATGGGGAACGTCATCAAAAAAAAAACTTAAGTTTCACCAAGCGGTCCACACAGCGAATGACAGGTGCAGATGGAGAGAAGTCTCCACCCACAGCTGCCACGATCCTCATTGAGGGACCGACTGATTGGATGTCCCCCATAAGGCTGCGTCCCCAGTTGGCAAACAGTTTGCCGTTGACCGAGTTAGCGGCGTATCGGTTTAGTATGCCCTTCCATATACCTTAAATGGAGAGTTCACAGTTTGCTAGTTTTGCACTCAATCTACGCAATTTGCCCCGTTACGCGCGCAGACTATCTCAGTGGGCGGCTGACTCACAGAAAAACTGGTTCCAGTCGGCGGCGAAATAGTTTTAGTACGCACAACAAAAAGTAAACTGAAGATTCAGTCGGCAGCGGCAGCTCGGAACAGTTTGCTTGCGACGTCGGCAAATCGATCTGAGTATGCCTCTAAGTCGAATTTCAGTTAGCTACAATTTTGCGGCTCACTCAGTCGGCGGCGCGGCGAACAGTTTGCCTACTGGGGACGCAGCCTTACAATGCAGTAGAAGTCACGAAAGCGTATTAACACATTTCAAAAAAAGAAGGAAAACACCTCTCAAATTGACCATGCATTTTACGTAAGTAAACAAAATTAACGCAAACGATAATTGTAGTCCACTTTCTATGCGAACGACAACGCTGACGTGTGTTCGCGTAAGTTGGCGCATGAAATTTTCACGCCACTCCGAAGTTGGGGCCTCATTAAAACTTGCGCCCTATACGGGAATTAGCCTCGAGTCTTACACAAGTTGAATCTTAACGTGTACGCGAACTTGCGTGGGGAAATTACCCTGTAAGACGTTTCTAAAGTGTGTGGGATAGATGGCTTTTGCCTTTCATCATATACGTCTATGACTAACGCTAGTGGCATTTTTCCGAGCGGTTCCGTCCTTCGCAAGGCACGTTATGCAGTTGGTGCCGGCTGCCGTCGATAGATGGCAGTCGTTAAGCCAAGTCAGAGGCCGAATGGCGGCTTGAAAACTTCTGACAGTAAGACCAGCGACTAGTCTTAGAAGCCTCCACAAATCCGGACTTGGCCCCGTGGTGGAGTATGGCCTATATCTTCCTCAGGGAAGAGACCCGTGCCCCTCGGTGGGGACATAATGGGTTGATGATGATATACTAGGTAACCCAGCGTCCACAGTAAATTTCTTTGTAATCGTTCTGTAAAATCCCGTTTTTTTTAATTATTTATTCAAGGAGTTTCACAAAGTTACATATTATTGACAAAAAACCGTCACTGAAGCCCATTACACAATAAAAAAATAAGATATAAGAATAAGAAATAAGAAATAAGGAACAAGAAATAAGGAATAGCGAGAATCCAGCAATGGCAGCACCGTTGAGCAAGACACAATTCAAAAATAAGGAATAATAAATAAGAAATAAGAATAAAATTTCCGTCGCGGTGGGAATCTGTTCCTTATTTCTTATAGCCAGCCAATCGCAGGCCATTTTTTCAATGAACTGTCGTGAGTGTCAGTGTTGCCACCTTGCCCAAGGTAAAAGTAGCTAAACCTTAGTAAAAAAGTGGCTAGTTACCAATAAATAAAGGCCTAAAGTGGCTAAACAAAATAATACTTTAAAGAGTTGCGTTCAAAAACATAAAAAAGTAACTTTGCTACGTTTATTGCCATATTAAATAAAATTGCAAGAAATCATTACATTTTAAATAAGTACGGTCGGGGTCTAAAAATGTTTACCAGTTTTCAAACTTGATTCTTTGTCGCAAGATGTGCATTATAGTCTATAATGCTTTAGCAATGTACTAATTACCTTTCAAAGTTCCGAAGCCTTGATTCTAACAAGTACAGTGCCACCATCTTATCTGTTCAGTTGATAGCGGCGCTAGTGGAGAATTTAGTACAAATATTTAAGAAATTTACCTAGAAAAATGAAAATATTACAACCCGTCTTTCAATTTTAATGAAAATATTCCCATAAATCTTAGTAAGTGAATAAATAAAACGAAAAATGGGGAACAGGATTTACAATTAATTAGTTAGTTACAATTAAGCCCACCTGAACAGATAACTTGGTGGCGCTGTATCTAAATTCATTTCTTATTTGACTGGCGATGTCGAAAAAGAAAAAACATACAATCAATGACGTTTGTCTAGTTGCAACCAATTTAGGAATGTCTTTCAATACCATAATCTGCTTTATCATCAATTAATATGAAAAAACGCCATGACGTTAATGAAGAAGAAAGAAGTAACACAAAAGTAACATATTGGGTCGTGTAACATGGAAGTAACATAAGAGGGCCAAAAGTAACGTAAAATGTTACTTTGTAACATTCTGGCAACGCTGCACTCGTGCTCCGTGCACACACCAGCAGCAGGTCCGCTGTGATTGATTGAATATTGTAGCCTATCGTCTATTGTGTTTTGGTTGCTGTGCTATTTCTTATTCCTTGTTCCTTATTTCTTATTCTTATACCTTGTTTTTTTCATTGTGTAATGGGCTTGACACCTGTAGGTATAGGTTTATCTGTGAGGTGAGTTACTCTTTATTATAACTACATTTTGTTCAACTCAAGAAGTGTTGTTTTAGGGCATTTCGGCACATATTGGTTAACACAAAATTTTTAACAAGCTCGGTACGTAGAACATTTAAAAGTTTTTCTCGAGTTTCTTTCGCAGAAATCTTTATTAGGACTGTTACAAAGCCCAATTTAAAAAATCGATTAAAAATGGGCTAGATAAACAGGTAGGAGATAAAACATAAAACCATCAGAAACTGCCAAATTGGAATAAAAAATATCCTCTTTATAAATTCGAATCGTACCTACGCCTAATCCTAATCCAAGCCGTTTATCCGTGATTATCAGGGCTTGTCATATTCACTAATTTTTACTACTCGATTTAGAATAGTGCTTAACTTAATCTATCTATATATTATAAAATTCAAAGTCCTGACTGACTGATTCATTCACTCATCAACGCCCAGCCCAAGCCGTTGGACCTAGGAAGCTGAAATTTTGCACAGAGGGTCTATATATAATGTAGGCAAGGAATAAGACGGGATTTTTTTTAATTCAACCCCAAAGGGGGGCGAAAAGGGTTGCCAAAATTTGTATGGGAGGTATAAAAATGTAGTCTAATTTTCTTGAAACCTAAAATAAATACTCTTCAACACAATTGATTGAACATGTGTTTTGCAGTTTTTTCTAAATTTAACCCTCAAGGGAGTGAACGGGGTTGCAAAATTTTGAACTAAAGTCCACGCGGACGGAGTCGCGGGCGAAAGCTAGTTATTGGAATAAAACTAATATCGAGTACCTACTTTTTTATAAAGAAGTCATTTTATTTTTTTCCGAAGATCACAGTGGTACAATGGTACTAAGGCACGTACAGCCGATAACGGCATACGTACGTTATGTTAGTTTGACGAACATCCTTCTAAGATAGAAATGATCGAATTCTAAGGTGGTGGGTGGCTCTGAGGCAGTGCATCAGACCACTTTTTCTCCCTTAAAATAAATAAAAAGAATCTCGGTCACTTTTTCATTTTCAAATAACACTGTTGTGGGAGTACCTATGGACTGAGAAAACCCCACAACTCCGATGAAATCTAGGCTGTTCCGAAATTGTATGTTGGAAATTTAAACTGTACAAGAATATTGGCTTACATTTTGTACTTTGTTGTAATTTTGTAGTAACCTTAAATTTTGTCCATACCCCTGGCCGTAGCGTTGACAATAATTTACAGCGCATATTTATTGAATGTTCGAAAACTTTGAATAAATTATTCGACTAGTAAAGCAGGCGAACACAACATAAGCTTACGGCTGTACACCAGAGGGGTAATGTAGAAACCAGTGACTGCCACTTGTTACGATCCTGACAAATCACTTTCGCTTCATCGACATTCATTAGTCGTCGCATGTAAAACAGCAAATATTCCTATCCATGATTCCGCAATAAACATACATCATCATCATCATCATCATCAACCCATTATGTCCCCACCGAAGGGCATGGGTCTCTTCCCTGTAATAAACATACAAACTCTTAAAATAATCAAGGACAACAAAACATACAAACATATATTGGTAGGACAATTGATTAGTTTATTTTTAGTGAAAAATAAACGAATCTGGAACACGACAAGTCGGGAAAAAATCGATTTCGACGATCGATATATCACCTATGCAGCATAAAAATTTCCTTTTGCTATTAAATAAACCATATTATTTCTTGAAAAATATCAACAGCTGTAGGAAACCCGCAAGAGAAGAAACAACACAATGAGCTTTATGTTCTTTGCTACAAAATGCCAAGCAGACTAAAAAGGTACAGTAAGTTAACCCACTATACTCCGCGCCATACTGATGCAACATAGAGAATATAATTATCATATTTACCTTACTCGAAGTCCAACATGAAAACGGTAGCTTAACCATACAGACAATACCCATACCTACGTTTCTTTTTGTATTTTTTTCTTTTTAACTAGCATCAGGGGAAATTACCAAACAATACAACTAACTTTTTAAAACAAAAAAGTATTTAACAGAACACTAACAGAAATCTAGCTCTTGGTGATAAATAGGTAGTCGTTTTTCTACATACTTTTTACTGCTCCACTGTACCTTCACAAGCGTATATCAGAGCCTCGAACATGCCGCTTGGAACCTGATACTGCTAATGATATTCATAACTCGGCTGCGACAAAGGCATCGCTATGAAGGGTTGAAGCGAAGATGCTATCTCGCATTAAAATAAACTCATTTGTTCGAGTACTGCATTCAGTGCACTATACGCTGTTTGTTGCATTATTGTCAGGTAATTTAATATGCAAACCGCGCAGGCCTAGATTTTTAAGGGTGCGTAGAGAGTGACAAGTGGGTTCTCCCTTTTGAGCTTTGTTTTGATTGTAGAGATATAAATTATGTCTAATATAGATTGCAATTTTATACTAAATACAGTGAAATTGAGGAGAAGTACTATAACCATACACTTACTGTACACATAGACACACATCCACGCAAAAAATTTGGTTGCGACAAAATAGGCGGGTATGTATTTTAACTACCAGAATAGGTACCTAGGTATCTATCGACGAAGCCATACGTGTTTCAGAGCAAGACAATTGTGCAATGCATAAACTTTAAATGCAAGATCGACGAGAAACCATGAGGACAATAAAACAAACAAAAGCGTATCTGCCTGGAGCGCCGCCACCCCCGCGCGCCCGCGCGCCCCCTTAGGCCTGCGCCCCCATGCCGCACCGCCCCTACACGCTGCTCGCCTTCTGATTGGCGCATTCTCCGCCGCCCTACAATGTGAGTGTGCACCCGAGCCCGAGTCGGAACGAGACGCAGCACCCCTATAAAGATTTTACATCGCTTATGGGGGTATGTAGGCAGGTTGTTTCGCTCCCACCCGCGCGCTCTCACTGCGGCCCTCTCGCGCAGCCGCCGACAATTAAAACGCGGGGCGGTTTGCGCGAGTGCGCGCGGCGCGACGTCACTATAATGTGGTTAGTCAGTGAGCGCCGGGGCCGGGCCGACGGCGACGGGGACACGGAGGAGCAACGGGAGCGCTGGCTCGCGGCACGGGCGCCGTGCACCAACACGGTGGAGTTCAAGACGGCGTGCGCGGGGGCCGGCGAGCCGCCCGCGCCGCCGCTCGCCGCGCTGCCAGACCCTCAGCAGTTCAACATATTCCCGGCGTTCTTCAGCCGCCAGCTCAACTTCACGGGCGGGGGAGGGTGCGGGCAAGGGTCCAAGATCATGGAGGAGCTGAGGCCGAACCTCGTGGGGGGTCTACTGGGGGTGGGTGGACTGCTGGATGAGCACCAGTCGGATAGCAAGTTCTTGGGCGGTGGCGGGCTGGGTGCGGAAAGCAAGTACACGCCGGAGAAGGCGCGCAAGTGCAGCAACGCGTCGTCATCATCGGCGGAGGAGTTTGGAGCTCTTTACGCGGGCGAGCACGCCGCCACGCCTCCTGCGCCGTTGCCGCGCTCGCTGCACGACCACTCAGGTACGCCGTGCTGCTTCTTTTATTAGTCTCTTCCTTCAGCCCTAATGTTCCTAATATTCGTCTTTTAAAGCCTATCTCTCTCTCGAATTGTGACTTATCATAACAGAACTAGAAATGCCTAAAACTGCCTACCAAACTAGTAGATATTATATAGATAACACTTTATTCTACGCCAGTAGATAGTACCTATACACCTACTAGCAGAATGTGAGACACCTACATACCTACTTTATCTGTTTGTATAATTTTAGATGCCCAAAGTGTC
Source organism: Yponomeuta plumbellus (assembly GCA_947310845.1). Classification (NCBI taxonomy): domain Eukaryota; kingdom Metazoa; phylum Arthropoda; class Insecta; order Lepidoptera; family Yponomeutidae; genus Yponomeuta; species Yponomeuta plumbellus. The sequence continues at coordinate 14,838,739 of OX371207.1, read as the reverse complement.
TCAAATGTGAGTTCAATGGGAGGCCGAAAGTTTACTTGCTAATTCGGTCCACAAAGATGCACTTGCTGTATTAAAAGATGATCTGAAATGATTATGACTTTGAAATTACTTTTACCCACCAAAACCAAAACTTACCAAATGGTTTATTTGGCAAATGAATATAGTAGTACGTAATATGTAGTACTCTTTTAACAACGTTTATGTTTAAAGTGCAATTAACATCAACCAATAGAAAGTAACTATTGACTATAGCCTTTAATTCCTACCGTTCTCTCTTCAGTAAAAGATTATGTCTTTTAATAAAATGAAAGTGTTTATAACCGTAATATTACACAGGGTTTCAAAAATTTATGTTGGTCATTTTAGTTGATTTATGTCATACAGTTGCAACTGATCACTTTTAGTTATAAAGCAGCTGTTTGTCGTATCAGATTGAGAAATAACTGTTTCATTTTCTTTTTTATATCCCATTATCAATCTATCCATCATTATCGATATTTCTTTAATTTTTCTTCAAGCAAAGCAAATAGCCTGCGTGTTCTGTCGCTAAACATAGCGGCTACGACTGCCTTGCTACGTCCTTGCCGTAGCTCGTAGCACGTACGACGTAGCCTAACTATAAGATATCAACGGGCGATAACAAAGTGCAAAATTAAATAAATTTATACATTGTAGGAACTTTTTTTTTTTAAATAATTATACCTAATATTTAAAGTAATAGGGTAAACTATACATTGATTGGCACCTTAAGCAAAACCTTGACTTAATTTGCTTCCTAAGCATTTAATTTCATATTCAATCACTATTAACCATTTTTATTTGTTAGAATATGAGTATAGGTTGGAAATAAAAAATAATTCTTGCTTGTTGTCATAGTTTTATTTAAGAAAAATAATAATAATTTGAAAATGTCTCCAAAACTACAGTCATTGGCATTACAGGTATAAACATTGTCACTAATAATATCAGTCATTGGCACTTATAATTTGTATGTATGTTTTGTACTTAACAATGCTAATTATAAAAAACTACCGAAATGCCTTTTAAGAAATTTTAATTCTTAATATTTGTGTTTAAAACTCACTGTGCCAATGACTAGGTGGGTGCCAGCAATACTATGGTTTACCCTAATATAGTAAATATAGTAATCTCTAGTCTGCAATTTTAAGTTTACGCAATAAAGTTCGGAAAAAAATGAACTGAATTTTTTTTTTGTTCGTAAGCAATTTATTTTAATATTTTAAAACTTTTAGTTTTTATTTTAACCTTGCAGTCTAACTAATAGTCCATGGGTAAGATATTTTATGTGCTCTAAATTTACAAGATAATATTTGAAGTTATTTTAAGCAAACATAAAATTAATAAAAGCTTGGACTCAATATCAGTTTATGTGCCGTATACTTTTATACTAATGCTTTATGTGCTTTCCTGTACCTTACTCATATCAAAAATGTCAATTACGTTTAATATATTTTCCACATAATGCCAGGCGTGCATTCCTCAATTGTAATCACAATTCAAATTTCCCAAGTTCACTCTGGATATCTGAGAGGAGTGTTTTTCGTACTTTAGGATGTCTAGTGCCTTATAATCATAAATTAGTTACACTTCACTTCACGGAAGTCAGGAGTTGTGGCATAAATCGTACATTTTGATTTTTCTTAAAAATACTTTTGTTGTAGGATATTGGAATATTAGAACCACAACGATTTATGGTTGCTGTTATACATACATAGTTCTATACCACCAAACTAATAGATTTTCACAATATTACGCTGTGCCCTACGGTCAAGCAAGCTTCGATCCAACTCACCTAAGTTACAAGATAAATCATACCAACACTGTCGCGGTGGCGGTGGCGATCCGTACATAATAGTAGTATTTAAGGCAGTAGTGTAAGACGCACCGCAACCGTATCGCGAGCGCGACCCGCAAAAATCTCATCAGCCCGTAAATAGAGCCCACTGTTGGGCATTGGGCATAGGCCTCTTCTCTTCAACGCCAACCCTGTCCACTGTCCAGTGGTAGTCTCGTCCAATGTTCACCAGTCGCTTTCACATTGTCGTCGGCCCACCGGGTTGATGGTCTGCCCACCGGGTTGATGGCCTGCCCACCGACCGTCAACCCGTTCTTGACCACCACTCAGTTGCTACTTTAGTACTCGTAAATATATTCTTTTAAATATTTATAATTTTGTTAACATTTTAAGTAAATTACTTACTGAGTCTACTCGCAATTTAATGCCCCACTGCACCAACCACTGTAATATAAATTGAGACAAAAATAAGTGTTTGTGCGAGATCCGTTATCCCCCGAAATCCAGGCTAGTTATTTCGCCTAAGCACATACAGGCAGCCACATAATTACTATGCATGCACTCCTCGCGACACGTAGAGATATATGCTACATGCAAGTAATTACAATTTCCAATTAGAGTAATATTGCAAACAATCGGCCTCTAGCGCGCTCCATGAATACGAAATGCTCGTCGCTAACGACTTGCCCCGCGTGTCCCGCCTCACCCCCGAAGGCTGCGTGGGCTTTCGGCGTACAATGTAGGCTGGTGAGGTTATTTTTTGGCACCTTTGTAGAGGGGTTTTGGTAAAGAAAAATGTTGCTTCGATTTTTTGGATCTACATATTTAAGCTGTTTGGAGCTATGCTAATAAATCAATTTAAATCCTTTTGTGCGACACAGAGATAGGTCTGGCTCGCCACTTAGTTGCCCAAATGAGATAGGATAAATTATTATTAACTCACTTTTTACTTCTTATTCAGTTACCAATTTATTTACTATGCATAATTGAAGTTTTCTTTTATACGCCTAGTAGCAGTAAAATAAAAGGAATATATACGTTCTACTATTCATATCACAACTTTATTAGACTATTCTAAATATTTAAACATTACTTTCGATAACATAAAGTAGTAAAAAGACCCGTATAGTAAACTTAGGTATAGATAGATAGATAGAATATCCTTTATTTTATGTACAGCAGGAATTACACATGAAATACATAATTGAACAAAGAATTGTTAATTTAAATCTAAGCTATCATTTCTTCCCCATTCATTTGCTACGCTACGTTTCCATTAATCTTCAAACCTTGGCTAGGTATTCCCAGATAAATCGTTGTTGGTGATTATTAACATAAAGGCACGTCCACACGCACGTCACGTAGACGCGAGCGGCGCTAACAATGGCGGCGGCGGGACGTGCCCGTGTGACTGGTTAAAGGTCTGTTCACACCATGCCTGAAAGCAGCTAAAATTGCCTGCCTAAAAATAAAGGAATTTTTGCTGCAAATTACTAGCTAAGTAAAAGTGTCTCTTCTTTGACTAACATGAGTACTGAGAAGTTGCTTAGATTTACTTAAGATAAGATAAGAATATTCTTTATTGCACATAAGAAACAAGAGACAAATAAAAATTACAATTAAAGAAATATATACAATAGGCGGTCTTATTACTAACAGCAATTTCTTCCAGACAACCTTGTGACGGAAAGGTTGCCGAAGGAAAAAGAGACGGGCAGTTTGTGCAAATACGAATAATACATACTTATACTTAATAATAAACTTACATAATTTATTTTGATTGCTTAAATGGATGAAATATCTAGTGATAAAAACATGACAGGCCTACTGAAAAGATATTAAGAAATAGATAAATATATTATTTTGCCTATCAGTAAGTATTTATTATTGTCTAAATTAGCGTACTTTGTTTTAAAATCTGTTAGGTGACAGTCGGCCAAATAGCACGCAAAAAAAAACTGACTACTGTAGTTTGTGCGCTAATCTCAAGATTATTGGGCTGTCTATAAATGATGATTACATACTAGTCTTGAAGAATTTAGATACAATGATCTAGATCTATAGGTATTCCGAAACAAAAGTGAAAAGGGTACTTACGATACCACTTCCATCAGCAGTATCAAAACTTAAAAAGAAAGAAGAACAAGAACTGGACGTGTGTACCAAGGGTTCCGTACAAAGTTTTAGGTATTTAGATGTTACAAATAGTTTAGGAATCAAGTCTCGCAGTTTTTTTTAGCTCTTCCCGAATTTCAAAATATTTTTTTGTGATTTACAGATATACTTTTTAGATTTTTCACTCTATTTGTAGTGTCAGAAAACATTATTTGCTAAATTTCATAATTCTAGATCAACAGAAAGTACCCTATGAATTTTGATTTCCTTGAGTGTCGAAATATACATTTTCGCAGCATAAACGGCCTAATCTTTTTTTTTTATGTTAACCTCTAGGCTTGACTTTTTCACACCTTTAAGGAACTATAGACCTGGTTATATGGTTTTAATTTTAATTTGATACGTTTAAGCGTTCCTGAAATGAATCTTCTTAACAAACAGATGGACGGACCGACAACAAAGTGATGCTATAATAGTTCCGTTTGTTTCGTTTTGAGGTACGAAATCTCGAAAATAATAAAAATAATTCATTTTTATTAGATGACTGCACCTTTATTAGTAGAAAGCATGAAGCGTAAATATTATAAAATTATGGAAACCTTGAAATTTAGAAAAATGAAAAATATCACAGGGAAAACATTTTTGAACTAAAACTTTCGTAAGGATAATTATTGTAAAATACGGCCCGGATTAATTTACTTGGCTTTTTATCGGATGAGTCCGACCAGGAAAAAAAAAAGTTGATATGGGGGCGTTTTAGAAATTGTTGTATGTGCAACACAAAATTTAAAACGCCCCAATGTCCGGAACAGAGAATATGTGAGGTAGCCCTGTTTAGACTTCGCAGTTCGGTGGCTCGAATTCAAGCCTTCTAATGATTTAAGCATCTACCTAAGTCATTTATAAATTCTTAGTGTCAGTTTGTTTGTACTTTTAACGATAAAACACGCCCCTCATTTCGATACCGCGATTGGCACGCGCGTTTCTCCGACCGTACTCTTTCTCTGAGAAAACTTGAATGCTGCAGAACGATTTATATTTCATTTCTGAACGCGGAACCTCCTTATGCATTCTCGAGCTTCGTTGGCTGCCAGTGTGACAGCCCCTTATGACCACTACGTGCCCGCCGCGCCCGTTTCTCAACAAAACAAAACTTCCAGCGGCGAGCGTAGTTGCGGAAAACTAAATACTTGCCACTTGCCCAGCTGGGCGGGGATGTGCGAGTTACTGAGTTTAAACTACGCTAGTTAGGCTTCGGGCACCTTGTGTAGGATTTAGATGATGACGTAATGTCGTCATTAGTAGCAATCCGTAAATTACGTCACGAATTTCATTATTTTTTGCCCCTCCCCCCGTCCTTGGTCACATTTCTGAGACTCCCCTCTCTCTAGTGTGACGTCACAGTTTTTCGTAAATAATTCAAAGTTCGTGTTTTAAAACTTACGGCCTGGGACTCCATACACGGCGGCTATAAGGTAAAGATGTATATTATAGCACGATATATCTCATTACATCTTTCCATAGAAATCGTCAGGAGACCACACACGACAGCTATAATATACATCTTTACATCTTCGTATCTTAACCTCGTGAGGCCCAATGTCTTCATGTGATCACAAAATCAATTGTTCTTTTCAAGGTCGGGCCTTACGAGGACGGTCTCTAAGCTATACATCTTGGGATGTAATGTATATTATAGCCGCCGTGTGTGAAGTCCCTTACTAATAAAAGTAATGAGCTGTGTATACAGCCGTTATGCGAGGTCTGACAAAGTGGTTATTTGTACGCTAAATGCGATTAAACCAGTATAAATTGATACGCATCGAATAGTTATTCAGAGTGTATAACTTATTATTAGTAAGGCCGATAGATTATAATTAAATGAGACGTCAAAAAATTTAGGACCCCTCCCACTCCCTTGTCACACAATGTCACACTTCGTCGACCCCTTCCCCCCCCCCCCCCCCCCTTTAACGTGTGACGGTAATTTATGGATGGCCCCTTACGAAATTTACTAGTCAATTAATGGGTACACCTAGACAGCTGGATTGTGGTTTTCCTCTTTCAAGAATAAGAGGAGATAAGTACAGTCTGTTAGCTTTTAGAATATACCACGGCTACTATCGGATAGAATCGGATATATTCGTGTAATAGAAGTATCGGAACTAATACGACACTTTATTTAACTTAACTTTTCAGAATAGAGAAGAAAAGTTTTATACAGAGCAGGAAGTAGTAGGTATTACACTCGTGTGCTTTCGGCGAAAACTGAAGCCTACTCTAGAACCCGAGGTATATACTTAAAGCTAACAGACTGTTTATTGTACACGAGGAAAACATAAACATTCTTAAAATTAAACTTAGTTTAGGTAATTAAAATCGTGCTTGCGACGACGATCGCAAGGATAGATGACGTCAGAGTATAATTACAGTTAGAATATAGCTGTGCTTCAATAGAAATTATCCTCTAGTAATGATTATTATAGTTATGATGATATTTTGTTAATGACAGTTCATTATACAGGGTTATTTCTATCGTGCGCAATGCCTGTATCAAGACGGTTAAAGTTTGTTATTTAACAAACGTTTGTTATTCGACTATTCAAAAATATTTCTTCTGTTTTTCATTAAAAAAAATTATTCGTTCTGCGATTTTTCTGTCTTCTAATGACGCTCTGTGATGAATATGCTTAAAACCATATGGCGTTACATAGAATCAACATTATTCTAGTAGGATGAGGATTTACTGAACTCTGTAACTAGAGCGCATACAACGCGAATGTAATAAAATTTACTAATCGCTGGTGTTTCGAAAACTATGGATCAACTTAAAAAAGTCACAAAACAAACGTTTTTATTAAACGCGTTACTTTAATTAACTTTTCTCAGAAATTTCGCATTTAAAGGTAACGTTTGAACACTATGCTCTTATAGAGTTTTACTATTGCCTGTCTGATATAAAAATCAAATAATAGCAAAGTCATGCAATACCATAAGAAATTAATGATTAATTAATCTAAATAAAACACAGTCTCTTCATACGAGTTCACTTCATTTTCCGGTTTGACAGGTTTCACCTGGAAGTAGAATCGTCTCTTCGTCATCGACTTCAAAACTCCTTGCGAACTAGGTCCATTCGCATTATTCTTACCGATTTCAATAGTAGCGTTCTTCTTCCTTTCCTGTTCTTGTTGTTTGTTAAGTCTGTCCAGTCGTTCTATAAGCTTCTGACTTTCTGCTAAGCTTGCTGCCACTTCTTTGTTTTGCTGATTTGGATTACGGTTACCCACATTAGGCAGGAGATTGTGTCCGCCTAAATTTGGGCGGTTTATGAGACTATTCGCATTTGGGTTGATGATTGAAGGGAGGTTTATCAAGTTATTATTGGGAGGGCGCCCTGTGTTCTGGTTGTTGTTTGAATTTCCGTTGTTGAGTATATTGATTGCGTCAAGCAGGCCGGCTTCGTAAGTCGATATTAATGTACCTGTGGAATAGAAGTTGGTTCGTGTTAACTTCACGATATTGTTAGGCAGCATCTTCGTTTGAGCAGATGTCCGTCAATGTATTTTGTAACAATAGAAAACAATTGTTATGGCTGCCTGTGGCGCTCCGATAAAGATAGATAGGTAATATTCTTTGGTGTACTCATAAAATGTGTTTTTGATCAACCTGCTTATTAAAAAGATTATTATATTTAGATATATTTTATCAATAAGGTCGCCAACTGAATTTTGTACCTTTACATGTGTTTTGTTTTGTGCTCTGATGTACAATGAAGAAGAGTCTTATCTTATTGTCACCAAAATATTACAAAATAATAACTCTAGGGTGACGTCAAGGTCGTTAGCAAACGGCAGCAACCGAACCACAATTTAGAAACAGGTAGATTTTTTTATTTTATTATGTACAATAAAGTGTTCTCAATCTATCTATATATTATGGCGAGAAAGAGAAAACGTAAGTACCAAAAATAATCACACAACTTCAGCACAAAATGTTTATATACATAGTTCCAACCATAGATTGTAGACTTCACGGTTCAATCCATGTCTAAAATGCGCCTGTCAACTAAATTGGTTTTTTAATGCCCGTATTTTTATATTACATAATTTGGTACACAAATTACATAAAATATAAAAAACAGATAACAACCATCACGCCATATATAGTTAAAATATTAAATATAATATTCTTGGTATTATTAGTAGTGGACGAATACCTACTACCAAGCTACTACATTAATATTTTTTGCAACTTCATAACGAACCAAACATTGAAAATTACGAATATTTGGAAAAAAATCTTATTGAAATGTTACCTATTACTGAAACTTCAAAATAATTTTAATTATTTTAAATTTACTATGCGCAAAATCTATATTTTCATGTCTATAACATGAAAATATAGATAAGCTATCTGGTGCCCGCGGCTTCGTCTGCGCAGGACACCTGAAATATTGAGTCTCCTATGTCACAATTCAGATCTTTGTCTTTCTGTACGCCAAGTTTCACGTAAATCCATTCAGCCGTTATTGCGTGATTGAGTAACAAACATCCAAATATTTTCACAAACGTTCACGTTTGTAAAATCAAGTAGGGTAGGATATACAGTAGGATTAAATTGTCTCATTATTCTACCCAGTCCTTAATCTTTAGCGACGAAGTGTGAGAATAGAATTATACGTAACTGTTATTTACACTGAGTGAAAGTTTATTACGTTGGACACAATCCTCATCAACCCATTATGTCCCCACCGAGGGGCACGGGGTCACTTCCCTTTTTTCTTTTTTTTTTTCTTTTTGTTGACGGGGTGAAATTTGTGCACCATAACCGCCACCCTTGGGGGAGGGCGACGGCCGTGTGTCGGACTCTCCTCTCCTAGTAATAGGAGAGGCATACCTCCTAAAACACCCCGGGGGCCGTCCTGTCGCTCGTGCAATGGGGCGCCGCCGGATCTCGCAAGTGGTGTAACCACAACGCGAATGCGACAGCGGCGCCCCGGCGACGTCGACCCGACTCGCAAGGAGTCGGGCCCACCCTCACTGGAGAAGGGGCATGGGCCCCCCACCCCCTTCTCCCGTCACGATGTCGGACGGCAGGTCCCCCAACCTGCCGTCTGTGACCCTCACTCAACCGGCGGCGCAAGGTCCGCGTGGCGTCCCCCGCCCCACCGGCTCTCCCGGCGGAGAGGCGCGAGCTCCCCAAGCCTCCAGCTACCGAGGACCTGTTGTGGCCCTCTGCCCGGATCCTCGGCCCATCTAAATTCCCTCCCATAAAAGCACCCCTCGGCCAGAGACCATATGGGGTGCCCAGTCCCTGGTCCCTGGCTTACCTCCCTCAAAATCCCTCCCTCCCAAGCCCGGCTTGCGGAGCGGGTCACTTCCCTGAGGAAGGTATAGGCCATACTCCACTACGGGCGCCAAGTCCGGATTGATAGAGGCTTGTTAGACTACTGGCTGGTCTTACAGTCAGAAGTTTTCAAGCCACCCTGAGGCCTCTGACTTGGCTTAAAGACTGCCAACTATTGACGGCAGCCAGCACCAACTGCTTAACGTGCCTCGCGAAGCACGGAACCGCTCGGAAAAATGCCACTAGCGTTAGTTATAGAGAGTGACCCATCCATGGACTGAAAGCGCCGTATGTTGCTTAACCTTAGAGATCGTTTAAGATCACTTAGGCAGCTGAGGCTACGAGCAATGGACACAATAAAAAATAAATTATAATGTTACTCGTAATATATACTCACATATTATTATAGTTATAAATGACCACACTTGGGAACTGAATGTCACTGCCATGTTTTTCACCAATGATACCACTACAAGGTCCAACCTCTAAAACGCTCCGATACAAACTGAACTTAATTATAGCCTCAAATCATTAGCGACACACTAATTATATATCAATTTACCTTAATCACAAGTATTTAGCATCCAAGTATGATTCACTCAATCGTGGCCTATCCGGAAGTTTACAATGTAAGCTCGCACAAACCTCCACAATTGTTAATGACCTGAATAATCAAATGGATTGCACCTTGACGCGACCAATGGTCAGCAGCTGTTTGTTTGACAAATTGTCTACAGTTATCCATAATATTAGTCTTCCTTTATGCCATTCAGGCTGACCCTTTTTTGCTAATGAAATAAGGACTACTTTGCTGGATCACTAAACAGGATGTAAAGTATAATCCGTGGCGCGTGGCCGACGCGTGCGCCGCTTGACACCTGCCCTAATCTTTGTGCTTCACACCAACTCACTCACCCCTTTACCACAATACGTAGTTCCCTACTGTAATAACTATGAACGAACGAATGAATCTTTATGAATGTAGCGGTTGGTATAGTATTGATTAGTATTGTATATGATATAGTATTGTATGAGTGCTTTTTATTTTAACGTAGTTACGTGTAACCAATCAAACTTTATAATGAGGGCTTTTCAATGACAGCTGTCAGTTGAGTTCATTAAAATAAACTAGATGGCGCTGCAAGAAGACCAAAATGTCATCATGTTTTTAGGTCTGTGGTTTTAATCGTTATTAATCTGTGATAGTCTAAACATCTCTTTGTAGTCTGTGATCTAAACTAGACTTTGTTTCGAAACTGTTTTTGAAACTTGAAAGTTATCGAAGTATTCGCTGCCTTTTTCTCCACTACAGACGGCCCTAAGGCAGCGGCTAACATTTTACATAACTGTATGTACATTGACATTCAACAAGCAGAATGTAAATTCTTTACGTTGAAATAAAAATTTTTGTATTTGTATTTGTATATTTTAGTATATTTACTTTGTTTATTACATACGAACGTGAATTGTATCTTTGCTCATGACTAGCCCATGCATTGTGCATTTTTGTAAAAACATAGGACAGGAACCACAGATAAGGTACAGTGATGTCATGACGTCAGCACCATCTATCGGTAATTTGCGGTACAATTTTTTTTAATGACGCTCTGAAAAGCCCTCATTGTTCTTATACGTCTGAAATTCTTACACACTCACTGTACGATCTGCGCCAAATCATATTGGGCTTAGATTTTTAGTGTAGCAACATTAGCGACAAGTTACGTAGGGTAGTTAGAAAATATTTTTTTGTCTTTTCTCAATCCAGTGGAGTAGTTTATTATTGTCGTTAGCCTACTCGCTGTGACGGTCGTCAAGATCGTGTGTGTGTCGGATCTTTTGGTTGCCTTTGAGAATCTACTGCTACGTGCACATCAACTAATTTTGTTTAAAACTGTGAACCTACGCCTCCAAATCCCCCGCAGTGCTCTCCCTCGTCATCGTGATTGTGGATTGTGATATCCAACACCTGATCGGATATTGTCGGCGCTAACGGGTAGGCTCGGGCTCCAGACGCTGCTAGTGAGTTGGCTTTTTGATGTTCTACATTGCTTTCACTGGATTTGATAGTCTTTCGTATTCCATTGTCTTTCGTTTACTACCCCATAAACGGTCTCTCGATTCGCGGGAGATTGCACATTGACAACACAACATTATAAATATTATGACACACATCCGCGCTGAGCTATTACTTGATTATATTTAGTTCTTTTTATTCTTCACGTTAGTAAAATGCCAACGCCAGGTGATTTTATTGGCCAGGTTGTAGAATTTCTAAAACTGTGCTTCCGATAATCTCTTATAAGATTATTTTAAAATATTAGTCCGTAAATGGCATGTGTTTGGCCTATCCTACTGATTTGAAAATATTACAGCTACATATTAAAAACTTACAAGAAAATATATAAAAAAGGAAAACAGTTGAATTATGACAAATGTAAATTTTAAGCATTTTTCGGCGATAATCTAACGATTTTGCTTATAAAGATATCAGTGTTGACAATGGCGGCATTATCTAAGTTCCAGGACCATTAGTAACAAGCAATTCAATGTTTATGACTGTTTGTGACAATTCTATTCCTAAGTATACACCATTACCTAAATGGGAATTTAATAGTTAATTAGTGAATGAGAATTTGTTATTATTTGTTCTGCTGCTCTAAGGTTTTTTATAACTCCTTACCAACAAAATCACAAATAAATGACAATAATATTTTTTAACTTATCGGCAGTAAGCCCTTTAAAAATCTACTGTAGTTCAGGCTCCTATATGCGCATAATAATAAATCTCTCGTAAAGAGACCACTCGACTTAATAGAGTGACACTCTGCTCACACCTACTGCACTAATCTACCAACTTACACTAACAACTGTTTTACGGCTCTAACTCTTAACTACTCGGAATAAGACCAATTTTACTTTGGTCGAAAGTAAAATAGAGTTGTTTGAACGGACTCCCCTCATAAATGTGCGCACGCGCAGTCTCTGCGCAAATCTGTTAAGCCTATTGTAATTTCGCTCATTTGAAGCGTGACTATAAGATCAGCTGTTGAGCGCAAAAAATATTTGTAGAGAATAGGGTTTTGTGAGCTTTCAACCAAACATAGATTTTCGTGTTTGAATTAGACCAAAGCTGTAATTAATTCATTAGATGTTGTACTAAACATTGGTTTCATTGATTTGACTAGAATTGACTTTATTTTGAGGATGTCTATAGAGTCGAATATATTTGACTTATTGACCCGTTGATCTATTCTACAAACATTTATATTTACTTCGAGAAAAATTTATCCCCTCTCGTCTAATAGCATAAAAGTCTCATAAATAAATTAAAATAAAAACATAAACATTTACACACAGGCACGAAATTTAAGATATCTTATTACGGGAGCAGTGGAGGTCCACATCAATTGTAACTTTGTAGGCTTCGATATATCTAAAGTCAAACTATTTACAAACTACAGAATCAATTAATATCCCTGAAGATTTTAAGTTTTCCTCCTATTAACTAACTCGTTATCTCACGCACACTGTGGACTCTCGTTATCTGAAGTAAAAAACAAATTAGTGATCGCAATCTAGTCAGAGATTTGTGGCATTTGCGACCGATTAAAGCCCGATTAGTAGCTCGAAGCAACATATGGAGGCATGGACCTCGGGCGCAGCCCCCCGCGTCGCGCCCGAGGTGGCTCGGGACTCCAGTGGCGCTCTGTTGCACTTTTCAATAGTAGATAGATAGATAGAACACTTTGTTATACATAAAAACGGCCAAGTACGAGTCGGACTCGAGCACGTACGGTTCCGTACCATTATCTATAAAAAGGGCATCGAAAAATCGTATCTGTTGTATGTGATTATTTACATCATCATCACCATCATTCAGCCACAAGAAGTCCACTGCTGGACATAAGCCTCCTCCATGGATTTCCAGCGTCTCCCTGCCACTTGGATGAGATCGTCTGTCCATCTTGATTTTTTTTATGTATTTATTTTGTTTTAAATACTTATTTTTAAAGTTAATAATATAACTCAATATTCTGTGAATATTTCAAGCGTCTACCTGTTGCCGTTATCAATGTCGAGCTAAAACAATCACGTTTATTGCATGGGAGCCCCGCTTAAATATTGTTTCATTTTAATTTAATTATTTATTTTTAAAATAATATGTAACTAAATATTCTGTAAATATTTCAAGCATCTACCAATTGTTGTTAACAAAATCGTGCAAAGACGAGAAAAAAAACGCGTTTGTTGTATGGGACACCCTTAAATATTTATTTTATTCTGTTTTTAGTATTATTTTTTGTTATAGCGATAACCAAAATACATCATCTGTGAAAATTTCAACTATCTAACTATCACGGTTCATGAGATACAGCCTGGTGATAGACGGACGGACGGACGGACAGCGGAGTCTCAGTAATAGGGTCCGTTTTACCCTTTGGGTACGTAATCCTAAAAAGGAGATTACACAGGTATGTCTTAATCTCAAAGTACAGACGGCGGCCTTATCACTAAAAGTAGCTGAAATTCTCAAAAAACAACTTGAGCAAATAAATTTGACTTGGCATGGACGTGTTACGAGGCTGAGCTATGACTTAAAATTCGTTTGACTATAACTCTATATTAGTAACTACATAGTATGATAGGGATTGTTTACTAGGTAAAATATTATTACCTTGAATTCAGCAACGTTGAACTTTCGTTTACATTTTCTAACAATTCAAAAATAAAAATGCTTAATTACGTGTTTATCGCGAACTCATTTCAACTACGTGGTTTTTGTTCAACTTATTGGTTTATTTAGAGCATTTCAAAAATTTACTTTAAAACGCAATTGTATTATCCAACTCAACAAATTGAAGTTAATAACATCAATATATCAATATTTTTTATTTAACGAAACAAAATCATTGGAAAAAAATATTATTTACTCTAAACTATTATTAAATAATTGTATCATACTTACAAGGTAAATATTTTGTATGTTATGTGAATAAAGTAATTATAATTCGAGCTCATAAATAAATAAACCACCAAAATTCGTACAATTAGATACTTAAAATATGTACCACACACGTTACTAAGTTTTTGACTTAGACGCATGGTTTTAATGAAGAGATTTGAATAATAGTTAATTTCATGTTATTTCATAGCGTTTGTTTAAATTAGCAGTCCCTGGTCTCTGCCTACCCTCTGGGATACATGCGTGAGCTTATGTATGTTTGTTTAAATTAGGCAAACATTGAAAAAATAAGGTACAAGATACCCCAAGATATATTAGAGTTACCTCTAACGCGGTTTAAGAAGTGAGTTAAGGACGCTCTTTGCAAAAAAGCTTATTATAAAATTAACGATTATTTAGAAGACAAGGATGTCTGGCATTAAACAGTAGTTTAATATTAAATTTAATCAGAGGATAACTGTGTCTAGTAGTCAACACATCCAAGAGAATATTATTTAAGTTTGAAAGTTTTTTAATTAGGCTAAAACAGTTTTGAAAAGAATAAATGTGGAGTTTCTTCTCCATGTAATCTATGAATTGTGATACTAACAACATTGACGTTCTTAAAGTAAACATTTGGTCTTTACTATGAATAAATTAATTTTTATAAATTTGACTTTGATTTTTTTTTTTACAACAGAACATCGACTATCCGAACGTCTTGTCATCCACACGACCGCTTAACCGAACTGGCTACGAATAGATATTCGATGCATCTTTATCTATAGGGCACCCAATAATGTAGGATAGTGAAATTGTTGGCTTGGCGACTGAGGATTTGTTGCATCAGCAGGCAAAGATGAAAGATACCAAAGCACATGGGACCAATAGCCTTCAAAAATGTTATTTTATAATCGAAAGGAGACACTTAAACTTACTTAATATTTCTTTCTTTCTTTCTTACTTATGTTTTTAGACACTTTGATTTGGCAATTGATATTACACATTCGTGACATAAAAATAAGAACCCCACTCAGTATCCTACGTACTCTATCAAGTAACACAACAACTATATTTTCACCCAAAGTCACAGATTACAGAGTACAGTCACCAACAACAATGGCATCCACATGTTCGCTACAGTGTCGGTCACTCGACACCTCTCGCGCGGCCCAGATGTCGCTTTTATGTCAATCGTCATAATTAGGGGATTACCACCCCTAATGACACGTTACATTGAATCTAAGTGACGCCCCGAACAAATGTTCGCCTTTGTCGCCTTGTCTGTACCCTGTAAATATTGCTCAGTCGTTGCGGTCGGGGATCAGCAGCCACTCGCCTTATTTGTGCCACCCCATTGATGTGCCGGCAGTCAGTGCAGATAATATCTAGTGTGATTGAAACATCACCGCGCCAATGTTTTGTAAGTGATTGCAGTGTTCAACAAAATTTGGCAGTGTTCTCATTATTTAGGTGCTTTAACGCGGGCACAAAACGGCATAAACGCCAGGAAAATGTCCAACGACCATAATGGACTAATTGCATCGCTTCTAAAAACCATCCGCCAAAACGTCAAAAACCATCCCGAAAAAATACGCCATCAAAGCACCTCGGAAAACACACAGAGGAGCTAAAAAAAGGCAGCCTTTTAAACGTTAAAAGGCTCCGTTTACCGCGGACGCAAACACTTAGCTGCGATGTTAATTAATAAGTAGCTGGGACGCCGTCAAAGGGAATGCATGAATACTTGGTCCCTCCACAGCTTTTAAAACTTCCCCTCGTGATTCGGCCCAGAGAAACCGAAGGTAAACTGATTACGTCGCCAATATGCGGATTTTTCGCCGTAACGTTCACAAAACGCGCCTTTGAAGTGAGAGCACATGTGAACTCAATTAGACGCTAAGTGCGAATGTCTTTTTATCTGTGTGTGGAAGCTTTGAGAGCGGGGAAATCCATCTTGAAGCCAATCTGTTAGTTACCGGAAGAGATCATCCGCATTGAAGCACTATTGTTCTATGTTACATAATTATGTCTTGATTTTTTTTATTTTCGTGTATTGACTAAGTATTTGATTACAAAAAATTGCAGTGAAACATCTTTCTTCATGTTTCTCTATTAAAAACAGACGTAATAAAGTAAAATAAACTTGTAAAGTCGCCGGCACGTCAACCTTCACATTTTAGTTGGAAAGTCGCTCGTAATGCAACAAAAAAATTAATATATGACTGAAATGTCACTTGTTCATGTTTCTTACAAACAAATGACTATTAAATATTTGCAGAGTTGTTAAGATGAACCTATGAATCTACACGTAAAGTTTAATTTTAATAACGCCGCTTCAAGTTGCCAAGCTCCGAGCGCATCATTGAAGCGATTTATAATGAAACGTTAGTCAAATTCAGTAGTCTTACACTCGTCGTGTATCTTGATTAAAAATGGGTGGTATTTAAACCGAAAATTTAAATCAAAAAAAGTTCTTTGTGTATGCAAACATAATCCGAGTTCACATCAAAAATACTCAACTCAAAATATTACTAAATTTACATCAATTTATAGTCGTAGCGTACCGCTATTTATCTATAATAATAAAAAATCGTTATTAAACCCGTTAAGCGTATGAGCTGAGCTCATACATTCATAGGACTCATTCAAAATAGGTACATACGTAGACAGTTGAATACGTAAATTGAAATTTGTCTAAAATTACCGTTATTTTTGTAGTAACATACTTGTGAAAAGTGTTCTTAATAAATCTTCAACAATCATAAAAAATACTTGAATGTTCACGCAAGAAAACAATCCACAAGTAAGCAGCTAGTTATAATTATTTCTAAAATACCAAATAATATAAGTTTTTGAACTTAATCTTTCATAAGCACTACAACTTTATTCCGGATAAGCTCAAAGCTCTGAGGATCAGAAATAAACCTGATCGGATTCTTCAACAAAAAATCAAGTAAGTGTATCCGGAATAACTTACATTACACTTATTTTTCAGGTCCTAGAACAAAAGTTGTTGTAAATTATAGAAACTGAAAGCCATTTTTCAACCATTGCACATTCTAAAAGTAACCCTATATAATTACAAAGATGATAACTTCGCATTGAATGAGCCTAGCACTGCCTGTCTCCTATTTTGTGCTTTGAAAACCTCTGTAGCGCTTAGAGCATCTGCCTACCATGCGAGAGGTTCAGGGTTCGACCCCGGCTGGGGACAAAAAACCCCAGGTCTTGTATCTTTGTCATGTCGCTGTTTCTGTTTCCCGCGACACAGTGGGAATAAGCATATTTGGGTCATAAGCAGTGTACATACATAAGCTCACGCCTGTATCCCAGAGGAGTAGGCAGAGACCCGGGACTGCCACCTGCCACGATCCAGACAAATCACTTTCGCTTCATCGACATTCATTAGTCGTTGCATGCACGCTTGCACGCACGGCGGTTTCGGGCAATGTAAGCAATGTATGTGCCTCTATGTAAATGTTCACTTTTCCGCTCAATCCTGCCAGCATGACCGCGACCTAAAATCGCGCTGAAAGGCCACTGTGGAGCAACCTTAAATCCCAGGCTGTCCCCGGCAAGTGGGTCACACCGTCTGCAGGCATCCGTCGCCGAATCATTAGGCCGCTAACAGCGTTAGCTAGGGAAACACAATTACAATTAGGTGCGGGGCAGCCGCGAACTTGACCTACGGTCCGGATCGATGCTCCCGCTATGCAAATAAGAAGTCGGGGAACGTTTTCTTCGCGAGTGTTGACCCGCGCGCCGTGTAATGTGAGATCGTTGGGCCCTTCAGTCCGTTTAGGCGCCGGATGGTTTGGAAATTCAAGGTCTTTCGGGAGGGTACTCGATCTAAATAGGTGGACAAGCGGATTCGGTTCGGGCTTTATTTATAGGTACTTATTCCAAATCGTTTTTATAAATCGTGTACGTCTATCTCCAGCTCCCCAAAATGTTTTATTTGTTTATCAGGTGAATAGTTTAGAAGCACTCTTTTTAAAAATTTCCCCTATGCAATAAGATCCCCTTAAATGAATAGGACAATCTAACGACTGGTTTACATTTGCTTTATTTTCATGCTTTTTTAGCTTGCTTTCCATAGAGAAATAATAAAATAGAGACGGCATAAACGTATGCCGATTCAAGCTTTTATTACGCACCACATATTATAAAAAGTATCTAACTAATTTCTAAAAAACCCTAAATAGATAGTATACAAGCAACCATTACTGAATATTATTTGCTTGTGACTGATAAAAGGAATTGTCGTCTCCATTATATTCTAGCTCTATGGAAAGCATGCCAAAAAAGCATGAAAATAAAGCAAATACAAGGCCTTATATATTTAACTGTTCAAACTTAGGAAGTAAGAACTGTATCTTGTTACAGCGGAGGGCGCGTTCAAGAAATTAAAACCGGAGCCGGGCGGGAATGGGTCCGGAGTGTCTGGGGCCTCGTCAGCACTGTCACCGCCCTTGGGCCCTCAGCACGCGGGGCACACGCCCACCACCGCCTCGTGCCCCACCCCAGCGCGACGGCGGCACCGGACTACCTTTACACAGGTTTGTACCTATCTAACAACCTCGCCATTTATTCACCACAGGTTTGCAATAGCCCCGGCTGCCTGAGTGATCTTAAACGATCACGAAGGCTAAGCAACATAGGGCGCGTTCAGTGCATGGATGGGTGACCGTCTATGACAAACGCTAGTGCCATTTTTCCGAGCTGTTCCGTGCTTCGCAAGGCACGCTAAGCAGTTGGTGGCGGTTGTCTTCGATGGATGGCAGTCCTTAAGCCAAGTCAGAGGCCTTAGGGCGGCTTGAAATGACAGTAAGACCAGCCACTAGTCTTACAAGCCTCTACCAATCCGGACTAGGCTCCCGTGGTGGAGTATGGCCTTCACCTTCCTCAGGGAAGAGACCCCTGCACCTCGGTGGGGACATAATGGGTTCATGATGATTTCGCGTTTGTATTCGTAATACCTACTATTGCCGCTCCTGATCACTCGGCATGTGTAGCACATACTCATCACTGCCGTATGGACTATGCAAGCGCGCCCAAGCGGCACCAGACAACCTTTACATAGGTTCGTACCATTTTCCTATTTATAGATGTCCTACTGACACCACTTTCAGATCCTCAGCATGCAGGTTGCATACGCACCACAGGTTTGTACTCGTACATATTAGTTCGCCAGACGACCTTTCAACAGACGGTTTGTACCATTTCTGTTTGTACCTATCCTACTATCGCCGCCCTCACCCCCATTTTCTCGTTCACTAACAACCTGTTAATGTACCGTTGACATCTAACAGTTGTTCTTTTTCTGACTTTGACCGACTGACAGCTGTTAACAGAATATCAACAAATTGTACTGTACGTATTGTATGGAACTGAGGGTTGCACCCTCAGGATGCAGATAACAAGTACATCAAAAGTTTACACTCGTACATACTGCCTTTAGTTTTACTCTTTTATCTTAACTCATGATTGTTTGCAATTAAAGTAAAACGCCAACCACCTCTTCGTGCAACATGCCAGAGGTGTGTAGTTCGCAAATGAATGCTTCGACTGAATGCATTCGTTTTGTGAAACCATTCATTCATTCACTAGAAATCTTAACATATCACATTTACTCTAATAGTCCACGTAGTAGTTCTTTCTTCAAGAAACATTCTTAAATCTACCACACTAAGAACCAAAATTCTGTAACTCATGTGTCTTGCCAGTTCGTTGTCGTTCTCTTCTCGCGCTAGCAATCGTAAAAAGGGCACTTACATTCTGTTATGTTGGATACACCTATATCCATATCCATCGTGACATAAAATTCAATTCAAAACACCTTTGTCATTTGGGGACTACCGTGAGTCAAAAGATACGTGAAAGAACTATTGAGCTATGAACTATGAATAGGCTATGAACTATGAATGAACTATTAAGTGGACAATTAGTGAACTATGAACTAATGGAGTGAACTAGTTCAGTTAAGGAAATGAACAATATCATTATTTTCTTTTCACTAAAGCGTTTCGTGCACCTCTACAACATGCCAACAGCGGAACCAGACGATCAGAACCACATTTTGTACTTTGTATTTACAAAGGACTCACCCACTACCACCCCCCGTTGGACCATGCCAACGCTTTATGGCATAAGAGCTAGGAAGGGGGACTTACACAGATGCTTACCCTTACCCATGTTTTGTAACCATACCTAATAAAAGTGGAAGCGCCGTCGGTCGGAAACCTTAGCGCTTTCCATTATGCATTTACCTCAGCTCTTGAAATCGATGGGCAAGCTAAGTGATTAAGCCCAAACTATCTCTCTAAGAGACAGCCCATACCCTGTCGTGGGGCGTATAAGGCTGCATTATATATCTAGTGTCACCGTCCTTGGGCCCTCAGCACGCGGGTCACAC
This sequence comes from Yponomeuta plumbellus, assembly GCA_947310845.1. Classification (NCBI taxonomy): domain Eukaryota; kingdom Metazoa; phylum Arthropoda; class Insecta; order Lepidoptera; family Yponomeutidae; genus Yponomeuta; species Yponomeuta plumbellus. The sequence continues at coordinate 14,818,099 of OX371207.1, read as the reverse complement.
GCCCACCGCCTCGTGCTACATGGCGACACGCCGGCGGCGGCATCGAACCACCTTCACGCAGGTTTGTAACTTGCTCTGGTTTCTATTGTCAACAGGATTACCATCAGCGCTACCACTACTCTTGTGATATACTTACTACGTATTCCCCTATATACTAATGCGTCTTGCCAGTAGCATTGAATGCAAAATTTGTAGTTAGAGCACGCGCCATCACTCATGTACCACGGAGAAGGCGCTACCTGCATGGACACAAGGATGAAAATATGTTAACGACGGAAGTTACTTTAGTGGAGCCGCGGACTCCAAGACCGTTTCGTCTCTGTTGTAGGTTTGAGTACGTTTGTCAGCAATTGAACGTTGCCGTAACACCGAGTATTTTCATTGTTCACAGGAACAATTAGCTGAATTAGAAGCGGCCTTCGCGAAGTCGCACTACCCCGATATTTACTGTAGAGAAGAGCTGGCGCGGACGACCAAACTCAACGAAGCGAGAATACAGGTCAGTGCCCTCTGCTACTCCTTTCGTCCGATGAGCTAATGTCAGACCTCTGAGTGCGGTGGTGAGAAGACCACTTCAACTACATTGTTTTAAAAAGTAGTAACTAAATAGTAATTATGTTAATTAAACAGTTATAACCGACATACAAATTTTAAATTTATAATTATAACATGACATATGGAGTTTTATGGACCTCGAGGCCCCCGGGGTGATTGATTACCCAGGATTCTGCAACAAAATGTGTAGCGCGTGCTACTTAAATGCTACGGCGATACTCTGCTACGCAGCTACAACAAATTTTACTCACGAACGCTTCTAAGCCAAAACAGCAGCGGCGCGGCGTCTTAAAATGTTTTTCTCGACTTTTTGTATACATTTACTTTTCTATTTTTTATGCACGCACTAGTATATTCTAGTATATTTCTAATACCTGTTAAATATGTTACTTTATTTAAAAAGCATAAAATAATTATATATTTTACTAAAATAAATCTATGTAAGGCCTTTATCTTTATCTTTTGAAAATCGTGGTCTGTAGATATTTTCAAGTATTCAAGAGCATGGTTACGAGGGTTTGGCTTGATCAGCTGTGGTTATTTAGCAAAGCTTCTACTTACTTATTTTTTAAAAGGCAAAATAGATAAATTGGTTGCCAATCTCGTTCTTCTTTTGAACATGTATGGACTAACATTCAAATACTACAAGTTGTGTTATGGTTATAAAAAGGCCGCTACCTCAGCATATTCATACGGGTTGTAAGCCCGATATAAGGCGCCACCATAATGTTTTCGACAAATTGTTGTTTACTACGCCAAATACTTATGCAAGTACTGCCAATAAACTGCTGCGCAGTTTGTCAAACTTGTCAACTTTATTGTTATTTTCTATAATACAATACTTATTGCACACGAAACAAATGTAAACAAGAGTTAGAAGTAATTTGGTATTTGACACTATCAACAATAAATTATTTGATATGTTCGATCAAAACAAAAATTACAAAATGTTTCGGATAATGTATTTCTTTTAAACATTTACTAGTTATTACAATTTTTAAATAGATGAAACATAAAAAGAGTGCTCTGAAATGTGACTTCATAAGCAAGTATTTTCATACAAAATTCCGTTTTAAAAATAACTCATTTAACATTTTGTCAAATACCCAATTTGTAGCTTTAGTTACATAAGCTCGATTAATTATAAATTTTAAAGAAACAATTTAAAGGTTTTGGTTTCGGATCGGATGTAAAATTGACGACAGCCCATAAATATAGTCAAGGAACCAAATCGAAGCCTTCCTTTGGTAATTGAAGATATCGCCTCGCTCATTACGATCGAAATGGGATCACGATTTTCCTTATTAGACTTCATTCAGTAAACTTAACCTCGTCACATAAAAACCGATTTCCATCACTCGGAAGCGAGCAGAAACGTAAAATGATATTTTAATACTTAATTATAGAAAGAACCTTTGGTAGGTTTGTTAGAATTCTCTCGTACTTTTAATTCTTCCATTACCAAACGATAAACTACGAGCTCTTGTGTTTTTATACAACGAGAAAAAGGGTTTACCTATAGAAACCTCAAACATATTTTTAGGGTTCTGTACTGGAAAAGGAAATATGAAACCCCTATAGGATTATTTTGTTGTCCTTACGTGCGCTCGATCGTCTGACTAAAACCGTTTTCTTGGGAAGATATGAAGTTATGAACGCAATCAACATTGCTCAGAACACAAAAAATGTAACACCTAAATAATATGTCACATGCTATTTTAATACTTTTTAAAGTAAAAAATAAAATGGGCCTGTTCGATTGCCAAATATTTCATACGGTTAGGCCGTTGACCCCGACGTAAGTGGTTTATTCATCAGATATGTTTTGTTTAATCTAGTTTTAGGAAAAATCTAAAAATAAATCAAATTCACTTAATTTTTCGTTCGGGAAAATGCAAAATAAAAATTAACAAAGTATTATTTGAACGAATAAAAACAACAATGCACATTTTCTGAATTTAATTAATACATGGCAGAAAGGTTCTAAAGGACTTTATCACTTAGTTTTTTTTTAAACTTTTTTCCCTTTTCATATTCGAATTTTTATGTCAATCATTAAGTTAAGCCTAGCCTTAGCTAGCCTAAGTAAGAAGCTAGGTTTCGCATCACAAGAAAGAATAACTCCTAAAATTGTTAATTCGTAGTGTCACATGACATGTAAAGTTAGAAGATTGTAAGATTAGAAGTTAAGTTCATGCCATGTAATGTATATAATTTTTCTTTGAAATAAACAGCTTAAATTTTTTTTTTTTTTTAAGTATGGGAGTAAAATGTAATGAAGTATGGCTTTTAACCAGCCTATATTGAACTCTCTACATTACAAAAAGTACAAAAAGATTAAAAACCCTTCCGCGAAAAATCTTTTGTAGTTACAAATAAACGTCGACCAAATCCAGTTGACGCAATTCACATTACACGGCGCCGACATAAACAATATCCTTGCAAATGTCCAGTCCACAGTAGGGCGAAAAGAGACCACCCGCCGTGTCTATCCCTATTGCAATCAAACCCCAAGTGCGAATGAGACGCAAAAATGGGAACACGGCAGCAGCACAAAATATAAACATCCAGAAGTCTAAAGTTATATTTACCTTGCTCACTTTTTATAAAAAAAACTCATTGACATTGGTATACGAAACCTGTTAAAAGGTAATTAATTTAGCAAATTCATTCTGATTTGACCATTAGTTGATATGTCTCAGTGGGATAAAGTTGCTATTGACATAGCTTCAAACAACTTTTAACGCCGGTTGAAACAATGCAACCTCGTTTTATCCCGGAGGAGGTTGAACGGAAGTTATAGTAGCATTAAAATAGGTGCCACTTGGTAAAGAGTAGGTAAAAGACGTGGAGGGAGTAAAACCAGTAAAAGAGTTCATATTTGTTGACAGTGGAAAAAGGTGAAGAAGAGTATACTTAACTCTGTTAGAGCAGTTGGAAGTACAAAAACTTCTCTTTTGAGAAACAATTGTTAAACTTTCTTTAAAAAATCAATAAGTATCTCTGCAAATCAGAGCGGAACCTGGTCGGACTCTTCCCACAAAAAGCAAGTTAGTAAATCTGTCTAATATTATTTATTAATAATTTTCATTCTATTATCAAAAATAAACTTGGACCTTCTGTCCTCATCTAGCTTGAGCTTCGGGTCGAATTGTCGAAATATCAATGATGCGCGAATACTCCCTTAATACAATTTGGAGCGAAGGCTGAAGCCAGATTGAATTAAAGCGCCATCTGCCGACATCGACCGTATGAATGCGAAATGCTTACACTTAACCATGGACCAACTTACAAATAACAACAACAAGAGTGGTAAAAAAGCTTTTAATACCCCGTAATAAGGATTATGAGATATAGTGCGATGAACACGACCGTGTTGGTAAATTCATACATACGCGCTGATCCTTATCTGTTTTAAAATGAAACCATCCCCTGAGGCACTTATCGATTTGTCCCCAGTAGTTACAGTCCCCGATATCATGAGTATCTACGTCTTTTGGACAAAGATTGCTCTTTCATTGTACGAAATAAAGGTTTTATCTCTCGGGTATTCCCGAGATAGGTAATCGCTTTTAAAATAAATACTTCAACCGGAGTCGGCCGTTTACCATTTAATGATTCAAATAAAGCTTGCTAATCTGAAATCTCTAGAATTACTCAGAATTTCACATAAATCTTTAATCGACACGCTTATCGCGATTGTTTATTGCCTACGGCGTAGTCAAACTAGGCGCTCACTGCTACGAAATGTGTAGTCGAGGCTACGGAAATCGTAGTAAATTGATCGTTAAAAAACTTATTTTTTGTTAGTCATTTCTACATTTGAGCGATCATAACGTCTAAAAAGGGTTAGTCATGGCCTTTTGATAGTCTTAGACTATAAAAAATTGGTAAAAGTTACACCCAGGTACCTACCAAAAGAAGAAAGGTTTCCTTGAACCCTCTTGACGCGAGACCTTTTAGCAACATCCCTACAGCCATATCAACTAAGCTTTCAAGACATTTTCCTTCTACCGCTTCATCAGGACAAAATTACACTTTTCTCTTAGCGTCGTGTCAATATGTGACGGAGTTCCAGTCAAGAAAATGAAAGGTTCGACGAAATGTCATTAGATCGGAGACTTTTACCTACCCGCTGCCGTTAAAAGCACGTAAAACGTATATGTGAAACCGTGTGTGTAACAACGGGGGTATATGTGTAGTGTAAGTGTTTGTGTGTCGATGTCGTGCACGTAGGAGGCTATTAACATTTAGGCGACGGTACATAAGAATGTAAACGTTAAAGACGAGGGAGCTTCTAGAGGGAATTTCGATATAAAAATACGGCAAGGTCGGGCGAGCGCGGGGGTGGGGGCGTCGGGGCGCGGCGGGGGCGGGGGCCCCCGAGGCATTGCAATCCCATCAAATGGATACGTAACGAAGTTAGGTGCTCATCCTCCCCGCGCGCCCTCGCCATTGTCTCTGCCCTCAAATGAATTCTACAATTGGAAATAAGAAAATGTTTTGTTGGATCTTGTGCTTTTCTATTTAAAGGGGGCGACCGTTTGCCTCAGCTGGTGTTGCTCGCAAAGAATAGGACAGTTTCAGTGTAAACGTTTTAGGGGATCTTTGTTCTAGTCAATTGCGTTTGACTGCAAATCTTTGGAGCTGAGGATTCTTTATTTTATTCGTTGGTTCATGTTGGAACATAATTCGAAAGTTTATTTCAGCAAATTCTCATCGCCAATGTTTACTCATAAGTATACAAATTACAAATTAAATTACTCCGCTTGAAATCGCCGAACCGCGGTGGCTACGTGAGGCGATTATTCCCTTACTTTCTCTCTCTCTCTCTCTGAAGAAGGCCTGTGCCCTACAATGGGACGTATATAGGCTACATTATCATCATACAAATCACAAATCGTAATCTATTGAATGCATCTAATGTCTACTGATTTTGTGGACCTTAGGGACCTCAAGGTATGTTTCAAGGATGTTATGATTGTTGTCTGTTTGTGTCCTAAATAAGATAAAAATAAAAAGATAAGTACAAAAGAAAAATATTAAATAGGTAGGTACGTTAGAGAAATATACTGGCTGTGGTTTGGTAAATGACTCACGATTCAGGGAGGGTAGGCTAAGTACCTACCGCTGGTTTTTAACTAGCGTTTTTATTTTTTACACATTATTTTATGCTCTTCTATTCGTCCTAAAATATTCGCAAGGCGACGCGACGTGTGCATTCGAGGCCTCAAAACGACCGGAAAACCTTCGGTTGTTCAGACCGGGAAAAGTCCCAATGATTTGATTTCATGATTTTTTCTTTAATGACGTTTTGATATTATATAAAAAAAATACTTGCTTTCATGAATGTTGTCTATACGAACCACACTGACTCGTTACTATACATACAAATATCTTTATAATTGTACAATGTATAATTGAAAAGAAACCATTAACAAAATAAAACTTACTGCCGTACTCAGAGACATTCATTAACTTTAATGGTTAGTTAAGAAAAAAAATAACACTTATATCAATACGCATTAAAAATTTTAATGAAAATTACGTTAAATGACGTCTCTGAGTGCGGTCGTTAACTAACAAGCTTGTGATAGTCGATGAGATACGAAGGTAACATCATCTATCAAAGGCTGTAGATTATCTTAAAATGATTTTCAATCGAGGCAAACTCAATCAGCCAGAAGGAAAAAAACGGTTGATCGCAAAACCGTTCGGAAATTGGCTCGTTTTTCGTCACAACGCTCCCTGCCGTAGGATGAGCGCGTTCAAAAACTAATACCTACATCCCGTTATTTTATTATTTCCGCATACCTTGCAAGTTATAAGTACTTATAAGTAGAATGGCGTATTGCAAGTTGAAAGTCAGCAATATGGCGGAACATTATCGGTTTCTTTAATATCAAAACTGGGCTATCATTGATAGATAGATTGATAGATAGAGAACACTAACATTATACTTTGTAGAACCTAAGAGCACACTCATTTTACAAGCTCAGCCATACAACTCAGTTGATTCCAAAGGAGAATGGCAGGCTTCAGTGGAAGTCTAGTACACCTACAAAAAGTCGTGTTGAAACATGAAATATTTACATTTAATAGATCATTGTATTAGAATTTGTTGCATTCATTTTCTTTTTTTTATAAAGTTGGGAGTCATAAGTTAAGGTTGTTTTTTTAAGAAGTTTGGAGGTTATGTTACGACCCCGTTTGCTTGACTGTTAGAGATAAATACTACCTATACAAATAATTAAAACAAAATCATTCTAATATACACACACACGTACATACCTATGTACATATGTAGCTATATGTATAAATCAACAGTCAGATAAAAAATCAAGAAACATAACCAAATACATACTATCTACTGCTCAACTAACAACAGCAGTTTTCTACGTGTAAAGTCAATTGCTCATGTTCTAGGATATTTTAGAACTCTCACCATAGTCATAGTCTACTAATACTACTTAATATACCTACTACTTGCATAATACGAAAAACAAAAAGAACTTTTTTATTAAATGGTGTTTATTGAGACAGATCTTATCTACATGTAGTACAAAAACGTATAGCGGCGCCTTTTCAATCATCTACACTCTTAAAATAACGTCATCCAAGAAGTTAGCTGGTCGCGTCACTCCCTCATGGAGAGCATAGCCCAGGTACCACATGATACTCATCACGTGGGAACAACACCCTACAGTTCTCAGCCCTACAATGCAGTTTCATCAATAACTTATTATTGCTTCTCTGCCACGATTACCTCCTTCAGTTACAATAAAAATAAAGTACGGTTTTCCTCAAGAGTGACGAGACTTACATTCAATTAAATTCTTTTTTAATGACACCCCTAGGATTCTGCCAATGTCAAGTTTGTTGTGGAGATGACAAGTAGGTATCTTCTTTTTTTATTTTTGCCCGAAGCAGTCCCACAGAACACCTAAAGATCGTTTCACCAAAGAAGTCCCACGGTAAGATCTTTAATAATATAACAATAAAAGCCAAAATTCATTAACTCATGGGACTTCTTTCGTGAAACGAACTCTACTGATTTCACTTTGATATGACAGTTGTATTTTTCTTGGCTTGCAAGCATAGATTATTATGAGCTTGCAAGATAAAACAATCGATGGCGTTCCGTTTCTGTTTGTATATTGCGTTTTATTTCATTATTTACTTATTTTGTTCCCCCTACTTTAAAAAAATATTTGAATAACTGAAAAAAGAGCCAGTTGCGAAATACTAAAGTTGGGAAAATATAACCCCAAAACATTCTTTAAATAGGGCGGTACACCATTTGCCGTTGTCCTTTATATCTAATATGTAATATTGGTATTTGCACAGGCATGTACACGTTTATATATTTTTGTTTCAACACGATGGTGAAATTTCGACATAATTTTGTTGATTATTTTTTTTGTATAATAAATTTAATCAGGTAGGTGAAACTCACATTAGGAGGGTCTGTTAACCATTTACATAGCCGACTAACCCATATCATCATCATCATCAGCCATTTGACGCCCACTCAGGACATAGGCCTCAATCACAGTTTTCCAAGCTTCCCGGTCTTGTGCCGCCCGCATCCAGGGTCTCCCCAACACCGTAACCAGGTCGCCCGACCATCTTGACTAACCCAAACCATAACTGAATAACCGCAAACTAATAGGCTATTTGACAGATTTCTGAAAACTATCTCATATTTTTGTTGGTGTTCATGGAGTTCTCAGAAAGTGGTCATTTAAATTCTTTCGTGTCTTTCTTCTAAGAAAGGCAAACGAAAATTTACTTTTGAAATAAGCCTCCAAAACGCTATCTCGGGCAATATGGCGTAACACAGGAATAATGACGTCACTGGTCAGTAAACAAACCAATAAACGTAAGAACGACATGAATGACAGACGCCATTTTTACTAAGCTGTGACGTCATCATAGAATCGGCCAATCCAGGCCATTTTCGATACAGTGGCTGCAGATACATAATTATAAAATTGTATCCTGTGCTTTTTTATAAATATCATTTTTTTAGTTAAAATGCCTTACAGTGGTTTTAACACTCATCATTTAAACGAATACGTATAAATAATATTGTTTTTTTCACACTGTCAAACAGCCTATTATACTAATCGGCTACGCAATTGTAGGTACATTTGTCATAATAAACTATGAATTTTAGTTTTATGAAAAGCGGCTCATATGCCTAAGCCTGAAAAACTAGTACAATACTAGGAGCTTTTGCCTATTTGCCCAGTATATTGTCCACATTGCTTTTGAGGAACGCTTATTTAAATGAAAGAGGAAAAAATAGGTTATGCAGTATGCCGCATACTATGATGTGTATTTTTACAACTCAAGACATGATACATAGGTACATACTTATCGATAATATAGACTCTGAACTGAGATACATTACTGAGAACTTTGCATTAGATCAAGAACAGGCCGTGATATTCTGTAAGCCTATTCGCACGTGAATTCGAAAGTAAACTATAGGGATTCAGTAATGAAGTACAATACTAAACCCCGGTTTCCCATACGCTAACATTCCGTTAACCCAACTTTTACCAGCTGTCAAATGTTTTTTTCGTATGCACTGACATCTCTAACAGCTGTTAACAGTAGACTAACAGCTTGCTAGCGTACGAAAAACTGGGGTTAAGAAAGTAAATAACCATTAAAACTCTAACAAAACCATATAAATATTAAAGGGTCTAACGGAAACCTAACCTAATAAACTCGGCAAAACGTGGGCCCGTCTAGTGATTGGTGCCTCTGCCTTCCCCCTCGGGGATAACGGGCGTGAGTTTATTTATTTATTTTGTATTTATAGTCTAACGGAACGAAAGGCTTAGCACCTTAAGTGCTACCTAACAACACAGCTTACAATAATTAATTAACCCAATCTTAACTTTAGGCACCATTTACATCGCAATTATAAGACAGTACGAGTATAGTCGGTTCGACGTGTCAAGGTGGGTGTTGGGTGTATCGGTTTATTTATATGGAGGGTGCGTGCGGAGGGTCCGCGCCCCGCCCCCTTGTGGGGGCCGCCCTCGCTCCCTCTAATCAGCTCTAATCACCATATCAAACGACGCATGCTCACATTTCTGTTGACAACACAGATTAGAAGCGAGTATGTTAGTCGGCGTAATGGCGTTGGTTTTGAAACTTTACTTGGTGACAGCTCTGAAGGGTCTTGATGTGTCGGCTGAAGCTTTAGGTACTCTTTGCGTCGCTGTGTGAAGTCGACTTTAATTTGTAGCCCTGTCATGGTTCATAGGTCTCTCTCTAAGGAGATTTCCATATTTCATTATTGTTATTTCGATTATGCGCTGTCTGAAGGACCAGAGAATCGGCTTGGCATCGTCTCAAACAAAGGCATTGTTTTAATGGGTGCAATAAATTTAAAAAAAATTCGTTATCTCAGAAACCATGCATTTTAGAACACATTATGTTTCTTAGACAATAGTTCTTCTTTCATCTCAAGGAATGTAGGTACTCCTAAAGTTATGCGGATTCAAAAAAAAACATTGTATATACAAATCCGAATTTGGGTTGTCCGCGTCAATACCTACTACTTTTATTATGACAAAAACTTTTAAAATCGGAAAAAGTCAGTTTTCCATACATTTTAATGCCGTTGGTGAATTTGGTATACAAAATATGCGATTCAAAGTGTTTTTAGTATCATTTATTTATAACATAACAAGCAGAACCTTCCGTTTTCGGTTGTAAGTAATATCATCATCAACCCATTACGTCCCTCTTCCCTGAGGAAGGTATAGGCTATACTCCACCACGGGGGCCAAGTCCGGATTGGTGGAGGCTTGTAAGACTAGTGGCTGGTCTTACTGTCAGAAGTTTTCAAGCCGCCCTAAGGCCTCTGACTTGGCATAATGACTGCCATCTATCGATGGCAGCCGGCACCAACTGCTTAACGTACCTTGCGAAGCACGGAACCGCTCAAAAAACTAGCGTTAGTCAATGCCACTAGTGTACATATATATCATGGTTTTATTACACCTCGTACTTACGGTGTACGGCTTTTGTTTACCTACCTTTAGGTACGGACTACGTTACTTTATAGACTGCGAAACCAGCATTATCGTCTCTCTCAGTGGTAGACAAAAGTCGACTCAACGTCAGCCATGTTACTAGGGCAGGTTGACTATCGGGTACGCTTTACACTTACACGTAGGTACATGAGACATTAAGCCATCCAATAACACAATGCAGACCAACTTCCTGGGCCTCGATTCTGTTAATGCATTGTAGTACAATGACAACTGTATGAGCATGGCGATTTATTTCATTGCTGCTTCAAATCTATGCGCGCACGCATGTTAAACAACCTAGTCGTCAATGGTATGAAAATACACGTCACGTAATCCGACCATGTGTCTGTCATCGTACTACAATGCACTAATAGAATCGAGGCCCTAGCTATGGTAAGCATTTACACACATCTAGATTAAGGTTGATGACGATTCCTCTTTCTCTTCCTCAAAATGAGGAATTTCCTCATATTTTTGGGGATCCTCGTCCTCTTTCTCTTAGTCAAAATAGATTTTCAAAAATTCCTCTTCCTATTTTAAGAGGAACTTAAGAGGAATTAAAGTTAAATGTGTGAGAGAGAAATCGATTTGCAAACCAATTTGTTCTTCTCTTCCTCTTCAGCATACTCTTCCTCATCCTCATTTTCTTTCACTTAGTCTGCCAGACTCCTCATCCTCATCCTTATCCACAAAATCGATTTAAAAAAAAAACCTCATCCTCATCCTCTTCCTCATAACAAGTTCCTCAACAACCCTAATCTAGATTGTAAATTTTAGTCCGGATCTACTTACGGGTGTTGTTTTATCGGACGAGTCCGACCAGTGTGAGACGAGCAACCGACGACGCGAGCTCCGTCTCTGCTCACCATGATTGAATCATAGTGAGGAGCTCTGCGAATCGGGGTGAAACCTGGTCGGAGTAAAAGTTTACAATGTTTACGAACTAAAAGCTTACAATGTGTTGTGCTTACGAAATTTTTAATCCAGATTGACTCACACTGCCTTACTCCCCAGGTGTGGTTCCAAAACCGGCGAGCGAAGTACCGGAAGCAGGAGAAGCAGCTGCAGAAGGCGCTGGCGCCGACAGTGCTGCCCGGCTGCAACGGCATGATGCGTAACATCCAGGGTTACCGGGGCTACCAGCCCTACCCACACCCAAACACCATCAACCGGTATCCGCAGGTTGGTCTTACACTGGCTATGACACTTGCGGACGACACATACATTGGGCGAGACTAGCAAAAGTCTTGAAGTGAAAGAAAAAAATTCCATGCATAATACTGGGCTCAGTTTATGGGTCGATTAGATAGATAGACAGGCTTTGACTATCTCTCTCTCTCTCTCTCTCTCTCTCTCTCTCTTCCTGGCTTTTAATCCCACATTTTGTAAACTGTAGAAAACGTTGTTGGTTGTACAGTCACGAGCAATAATATATATACACTGTCACATTTTATAAAAATCTTAAGTTAAAATAATCTAGAAAGAAGTGTGCGACGATTTGTCCTTAATTTTGGTTAGATAATTTAGGACAAATTGTCGTACACATGTGCAGTACAAAACAAAATATACGTCATACAAAATGTGACAGTGTATATATTATTGGTCATGGACTGTACATCTAATCAACATTAATACTAAGTTACGCTAATGTTTGCTGTATAACTGTTTGTTTTCTCGAAGAAAATAAAATAAAAAACACACAATGGTGGAGTCAGCCTTCCTTATCTTCTCCCTCCACTTCGCCGTATTCCCGGTATCTTCTTCAGAAGCATCGCTCTCTAGGCTTTGTCTATCTATCTAATGTAAATCATTGCGTGTTAAGGTAGAGGGAAACGATAAGGCATAGGTGAAATGTTACCAGGAAAAAGTTAGATTGAGATAGATTGAGATACAATATTGGACAAAATATTGAGTCACAAATTACCACAGTGGGAAATAACCTCGGACGTGGAAGCGAAGACCTAACACCAGTTTGGTGGCGTAAACACATAGTCAGCAGCAAAGATATGGAAAAGAACAGAGTAGAAGCGACAGGCGCGTACATGATCCTTGTCAAATTATCTTTAGCCGGCCTACATATCCACTATTGACGGGTTGAAGATAATGTTAAAGCAGAAGTTGGAAGCACCAGAGTAAACACAGGGATCAAAATAGTTGTAGAAATATGCAGATAATAATTGACCTACAGAAACGAGCAGAAAAATTATAAAGAAACGGATGCAATAAAATTAGAAATTAGCAGGAAAAACGACGAAATATTTCAGTCAGATCTTCGCGTCCTTAGCTTTTTAGTTACGACAACCATTGTATGCTTTGGCAAGTATACCTTATCAACTAGATCTCTTAGCAGCAGCTCTGATATGCTGAAGTGATCGCATTTTTCCCATGATGTGAAACCGTCGTTTCTCCACGCTTCAAGAGTAACGTATTCACGACTGTAATTCAATTCGCCTGCTCTCGACAGTCGCACGCTTTTTCCAATATATATAAGTATTTCACGCCGCGATGAAAAGTAAATTAATGAGTGCATTGAAAGTATTGCATGGCCACAATTTGGCCGCTGATTTACCATGCGGCACTAATCATCGGCGCTGATTACGCGTTAATGTGATTGCGCCGAGCGCGCGCGACGAACGAAAATGATGCAAATTTCCATAGCGACGGCAAATGAGGATTTCGTAGCATCATAATGTGTTTACCTGTATGGGTATGGTTCCCGGTATTCAAGCACGATCAAAAACAATACAATATTTTCGTCGCACTATCTGTGATATTTTATGCAGGGCCAATGTAATACTAAGCGCCGTAAGGATACTCAGAACATCCTATCTGTTTATAGATGCAGAGATATGATAATGATACATCTATTGTTATTTACAAAATCCCGCCATTGCCAAATTAATAAGGAAGCCACATACTTACTCGTATCATTAATATAGGTAATTTAATTAGGTACAGCTAAGAACTAATCTTAAAAATTATTTCAAAAAATGTAATGAAATGAAAAATATTTATTTTGTACTAAATCTTGCTTAAAAACTAAAAATTGCTCAATCTTTTGACCTCCGGTTGAGAAACAAGAATATTCTTTACTAGACGAAAACCCGGCTTCGCTCGGGTAAAATGTAGACGCAAAATAATATTCCACTATGTTTTTTTATATGGTGACGCCTCTGTATTTATCAACCACCAGTAGATATAAATATCTTAATACATTCAGATACATAAGCTCACACCAGTATCCCAGAGGAGTAGGCAGAGACCATGGACTGTCACCTGCCACTATCCTGACAAATCACTTTCGCTTCATCGACATCCATTAGTCGTTGCATGTACCCACATTGGTTTCGGGTACCTTTAATCTTGCCCTTTGCTAATACATCCCCTATTTGGTCGAAGTATGTCCAACTGGGGCGTCCCTTTCCGGCCCTTCCACTCACATTCGCCCGATATATTGGCTTTGTCAGTCTTTCTTCGTTCATCCTGTCCACATCTCCAAACCACCGCAACATTCCTTTTTTTTAATTCTAGTCACTCACTACATCCTCTTTCTCTACATCCTCGGTCTCTGATCACACTATTACGTATTCTGTCATTCAAAGTAACACCACACATATTTCTTAAGGATCTCATTTGTACTGCACTAATCCTACTTTCATGATTCTTCTGCCATACCCAAATCTCGCTACCATGCTTACATCAGTATTGGAACCAGCACACTATTACGGATAGCCAATCTTGCTCTTTTGGACATGTTCTGGCTACTCACGAAGGAATGCAAGGCGAAAATCGGATACTTATCATAACTTTGACATTGGTACCTCAGCACAAATTACTAACTAAATGAGCTTCCTTCATAAACTTAACAGCTAGTGAATCTAATGACTATTCAATGAGACGTAGAATCCACTTGGCTAATCAACTAAAAACAGCTCCCCCTCTTTGGCTTTACATCTTTTAGTTTTGTATTGACCACATGTTTTTCTTTATCATTTTAATTTTTGGTATTTTTCTTATCTAGTGGCCTTTTCATTTCAATAAGTTTATTGGTACCTATAACTAAGCAAAACAATAAAGATCAATTTATAACTTTGATTTCCTTTTTCAATTATTTTTCAGACCCTTCCAAAACTCAATGTCAATTATTGTCTTCCCGCCAATGAAAAACACCACAGATTACTTACTACACCTTCTCAGTTGGCACAGATTATAATAACTTTCTTGGATGTCACGGTATTCCACACACCATGGAGTTATCAAATTAGATCAAAGGGCCGGTTTAGATTATCTTAGTGTTTAGGAGAGTGCTTTACTTTACACTCTGTTGCAACATTATGCTGAATCGGGCCCATTTTGGGGGCTCAACCTTTAATGTATTTTATTATTATTTTCATGTTGTACAGTTTATTTATTTTTACGTTTTTTATGCTTTCTGTGTTATTTTTTTTATTATTGTACGCACTCTGTGTGTGTGTGTGTGTGTTTTTTTGTTTTGTTTTGAGTATCAAATAAATAAATTTTCTTTTTTTCTTTCTTAATTTCTTTCTTTCTTAAGGAGAGTGCTTTTGTAGAAACGTGTAAGCGCCACTTGCTTTAGTACGTTTTACGGTATAGTACGGTTCTAGTTGCCTTTCAATTAGAATCAAAATAGAATTGGTTTCTATTGTTCTATCCAGTAAAACCTGAGCGCGTTACTATCCTCGTTACTTATCTGTGTATAAACTAAAAATTTAGTGAGAACTTTAGGAGAGTGCGCAAGTGACCCGTGACGGGTGCGTGTTGTTTTCAATAACTCGAATTATCAAACTTACCTACTTATGTGTTCCATTAAAACTCATAGTATTTTGAGTAGGATAGCGCATATTTCGCGACGTCGACGAAGTGACACTCTACTGGAAGAAATATAAACGTTCACTCGAAAGTCGAACCTCTAGTAATGTACTAATGCACTTGCCTGTCTAATTGTATTATAGCACTCTCCTAAACACTAAAATAATGTAAACCGGCCATAACAGTTCACAATGAAAACTTGTGACACTAACACAACAATGATGACATTGACATGTTTACTTAGCAACGCCATTGTTGAATTTAATAATTTTTATATTGATGCTGCTCGATAATACGAATTTTCCGCCCATATGTTGTCGACTCAGATCAACTATTTTTTTACGCTCTTTCATTTGGTGTGCATATCGTTCGAGTCTACCGTAGACCCGAACGAAATTATTAATATAGATTGCACACAAGAAACAAGAGGCAAATAAAAGATACAATTAAGCTCAAATATTATCGCAATAAATTAAGCTCAAGACTAGTAAGTACTATCATGTACTTTGTACAGTCGACCACCTAAAATTACGCCACCACAGCTCCGGTGACTGCAATGACAATTTAGAAGTTGTCGAGCTGTCAACTGGACTTGCTATCACCTTGTATCTCCGTTTGGATCATCACTTAGGTCCAGGTCCTGTGGGGTTACTTTTTATAATAATTTTAAATAATGACACCATCAGCAATTTGGTTCAGTACGAAGCAGAATATAATATTCCGGGCCGGCGACATAATACGTTTACCGGTCACTTAGCTGAAGTGTTGATTAACCGTAGAATAAACCCACACGATAAATACACTTAACACCGCTCGATTATCATAAAAGTGGCCGTACGAAAAACGCAGCATTATTGTGATGAAATGAGCACTCGCCGGAAACAATTAGTGATCTAACCACAAACTGATATCGCGAGAGCAGCCGTACTCGTATGGTGCATCAACCTGAATGTGAATCAAACAGCAGAGCTTTCATCAAATACGTTGAATATAATCAAAGTTTCCATAATCTTGGTCTTTTTCTTCGATGTAAGGCAGTCCTAAAATACAGTGAAGCAAAACCATAACAATTAACAATAATATTATGGTGTTAGCGACCGATCGAGTATGTTATCCGTTCTTGTTTATCGTATATACTAAATATTAGAACTAAAGAGATCTATCTACTAGTCTCGATAAATCAATCGGCCCGAACTCCTCTCGTACCGGACATAGGCCTTCCCTAAGACATGCGACTTCTTTCTGTATTTGGCCATACTCATCCAGGCATGTATGTGGCCAGCTCCTATTCCATTTATGCCAAAGTGCTAGAAATATTAATTTGCCAAGCCAATCCTTGACAGATGTTTTTTATAGCACAGCTGTTTCAAGTTCGCTCGCAGAAAAGTCTTTGTGGTATCCATGCAGTAAAAACCTTAGTCAAAGATTGTGTTTCTCCATCGGTTTTGTAAACGTTGGTCTTAACAGAATCAAGACCTATGACTGAATAAAAACCCAGAAAATTAGAACGCACCACTATCACTCAATATTTATTTTAGATGTCCGTACGATATTCTTAAGATTAAGTTGTAGGACAGAGCTGACGAAAACCGGACAGTGGGAGTGGCACTCGGTCACGCAGGGTTAAAGCCGTACGCAGCTTTAAGGGACTATAGATGTGACAGAGACCACTTCGAATTGGGGTCGATCTGTGAGACCTGCGTACTCACATGATTTTAATTTCAACTCGATACAGTCTGTTAGCTTTTAGAATATACCTCGGCTACTATCGGATATACTCTAATAAGGTAAGGTTTATTTAGTATTGTTATTTGTAACTTTACATAACTTTTCAAAATAGTGGAGAAAAGTTTTCGACAGAGCAGGAAGTAGTATTACACTCGAGTGGTTTCGGTGAAAACCGAAGCCTACTCTAGAGCCCGAGGTATATTCTAAAAGCTAACAGACTGTACCTCCACGCGTTTCCGAAATAATGCGTCTTGGCAGACGGGCGGACTGGAAGGGAAGGACGGATGGACGGACGGACAACAAAGGGTCCTATTTTTTTCCTTTGCGGTACGGAACCCTAAAAATAAAACGTGCCCATTATAAATTACTCTAAACATTTTATCACGTGATATTTTATACGTTAGTTAAAAGGCTGCAATTATTAGTTTTTGGTATATAAAACAATTCAGCCTATTATCCTAGTGTGGGGCCAGAAGCAATGTATGTGCATGTATGTAAATGTTATGTTATTACATAATATACGATGATGACCTCTGTGGCGCAGTGGTTAGTGCATCTACCTAACCCAGGTCTTAGATGTTTACATGTTTGTGACGTCGCTGTTTCTGGTTCCCACGACACAGGGTATCCTTGTGTGGGGCCAAAAGCAACGTATGTGCCTGTATGTAAATGTTATGTTATGTTATAATACCTTAAGGAAACGCTCACTAATTGTGAATGATAATTTTCATTCGCAATTAGTGAGCGTTTCCTTAACCAGCTAGGTGCATATTAAACTAATGCTTCTATTTTTAATGGTCTAACATTTTTTTTCCCCCTCAGCACCACGGCAGTTACGAAGAGCTCCAGAAAGACATCTTCTCACTGTCCCAAATGGGCGGAGGCTCGTACCCCATGCCGCAAGGCTTCTCCATGGGCCACGGCGCCAACATGAGTGCGGTCGGCATGCGACAAGACACCATGGGTGAGTTACCTACGCACAATGGCCCAATTATGAGGCCAAGTGCGGAAATCCTAGGTCTAGGTTAACTACGTCGCTGTAGCAATCGCGTTGTGGTTTTCTTCACCACATGCGGGATCCAGCGGCGCCCCATTGCACAAGCGACATAACGGCTCCCGGGGTGTTTTAGTCGGTAGGCCTACTCTTGTACGAGAGTAGGCCTACGCCACCCTCCCTCAAGGATGGCGGTTATGGTACATGTATTTCACCCCGTAAAAAAAAGGTCTAACTAACTAACTATGGGTGAGTTACTCCCTATCACAAATATTCCTCGAGGCTCTGATGCCTGGTAGCTGTTTGTAACCTAGCCCAAAGTATATCCTCGTGAGGCCCAATGTCTTCAAGTGATCACAAAATCAATTGTTCTTTTCAAGGTCGGGCCTTACGAGGATATATGAAGTTAAAATTTCATACATACATATTGATACATAAGCTCATAAGCTCTATTGATACAGAGGGGTAGGCAGAGACCAAGGACTGCCACCTGCCACGATCCTGACAAATCACTTTCCCTAAAATTAATATAATAAAATAGTAACACGTTCATTGCAGCGGATATCTATGACATAATGAACAAAAAATATAAATATGGTCGTATAAAAACGTAATACTATAAAACTCTGTTTATTTAATATGTGGCTACATGATTTGATTGTAAAATATCCACCACAGTGTTTTAAGGAATTGAGTTTTTGTAAATAAGAGCCTTAGTTTTTTCAATGTTTATCCATATATAGATAGGTAGAGAACACTTTATTGTACATAAAAAATGAAATCCATAAATAAGTGAATTGTAATTCTGAAACCTAGAACACTTCCATCTTTCGTGAGTACTATACAGTAATAGTACACATAACAGTAGGTATACATTTTAATTTTCATTCAGATTCACTTAAAATAGTCAATTATTTTGGATATGGAGTTTGAATCCATTCATTCCCATTAGCTCATCATTTCGGTCAAGGAACAAGTGCTTTTCTTTTTCTGTAATGCTTTTGTACATTCGACTGCATATAGGTATGTAGTGGAACCGCGGCGGTAGGCAGACCGTCCATTTTTTTATGTACGGTACGTAGACATGTTTGTGTCACCTAATAATTTTGACAGGTAAAACGCAATCACAGAAGAATATATTGGCACAATATCAAGCTGACGGATTTTTACCCTAACGACATTATCAAACATTCTTAAAACACCCACAGAAAAGCTTTTAGTAGGTACACGTTCCTATAAGAGCAAACTTATCAAACCCAAAGTTAGCATAGGTATTGTTGTAAGGAGGACGCTCGGTACTGAAAAACGACCGGCAGCCAGCAACTCCCATCAACTTTTTATTAGATCCGTCAAGACAATTAAAAAGTTGCGAGAGGACGCGGGCGGATGATCGGCGCTCCTCCTTCATAGAAATATTCCTCAGAATAATGAGAAAACTTCTCGTCGGCCATGAAGTCACCAGCGCGAAACGCGCTGGGCGCGATATAACGACCGTCGACTTTTGTTTTTCCTACATTCCTTAGCGGATATTGCCCTCTGTGGCCGACCTTTTGATTAATTCTAATGATAAATTAGTGTTCCACTTTTTCTTTATGTTTAAATGAGAAAAAAGAACTCGGACAATAGGGAATGGATGAAAATATCAGAAGTGATTGATATATTTTTTGGTGATAGGAATAACCTTCCTTAACGCGGGAAAAAAGTTTCAATATTTTTGGCCCCGTAATGCCGTACTGAGCCCAGAACTACGAATGGAAAAATATTAAGATTATTTAAAAATTAACTACGAAGCCAAAAAAATTGAAACTTTTTTCTCGCACTAAGGAAGGTTATTCCTATCACCAAAAAAAATATCAAGCACTTCTGATATTTTCATCCATTCCCTATTGAGAGCGGGTCTCGTGCTCTGTGTGTTCCTGACAAACGATTACAAACTTACATGTTTACCTTAAAAAAATATGTTTTTTAAATGAAACTAACAATTTACTTGTTGTTTCCTCTTTAGATGTGCTTGTTTCGCACATTGACGACTAGCTTTTGCCCGCGACTTCGTTTGCATGGAATTGCGTGATTGAGTAACAAACATCCAAACATCTTTACAGACTTTCATATTTATAATATAAGTAGGAAGTAGGTAGGATGTAAAGTTAACGGAAAGAACCCAAGAGCTTTTATTAACAATTTGAAAATTGTGATCCTGTAATAAAGCTTTAGGGTTTAGGAAAAGGATTTAGTTTTTATTTATCTTCGAAACCCTGTTGTTAGGAGTAACTTATGGTTGATTCACAATTAAATCTGTAATATGAGTGAAATAAAATGTAAGCAAAGTATAGGTACTATACCGGTATCGAACCCAGGTTCAACAACCCACCGCAATGAAAGCCCTGATGCTTACAAAATACATGTATTATTTTATTATCATTCGGATTCCATTTAAGCCAAGGCAATAATTTATTACGTTCTATGGTTTAACATAGCCACCGAAGCGTACAAAGAAACGATCGAGTACGTCTGGGCAGAAACACCGGCGAGCACCCAATCCCGCCTCGGGCTGATAAATTTTTCGCTTCACCCGACAAAAACGCCTTTCCACGGAAAAAAGCGAAGCGTGATAAGGCGAAAAATTCGAGGGCGACTCGGCGAGATTCCTGCGTAGCGAAAAAACGTATCGAGCGAGGCATCGTACCGTAGATATTCTAATAAGAAAATTTCCACTACATTTACGAGGGTGCGGGGCGTCTTGGCAAATATCTTATTTCCTGCGGCGAGATTGCATCTTGAGAAAATGCGGGGTCGATTCGGCGCCTCACTATTCGCTTCCCGACCCCTCTCCCTTCCTATGAACACCTATCCCAGAGTGCTTATACGTAGAGCTTGCTTTGCAATCGACGCGACGTCTTACACTCAAGGATTGGCATTTCAGTTTGCGTTATATCGAGAGCTCGGTCGACATTTTGTGTAGCTCCATGTCTAAGTGAACTCGCTGCTTATGTAGGCTTCCGTCCTTTAGGATAAGTAAGCATCAAGTTAATGCATTGCACGTGATTAAATATCAGGACCACCGCAAGTTTTTAGAGTTACGTAGTCAACAAAGAATAACCCTTATAATTTCGCCACGTCCGTCTGTCTGGCTATGTCCGTCTGTCTGGCTGTCCGCGGCTTAGCTCAGAAACGACTATTACTAAAAAGCTGAAATTTGGCAACGATCTAGTTACATATTATTATTATATTATTAACAAAAATGTTTTGCCAGAAAAACATACAATTGGCTAGTTTCATCACGACGCCAAAGCGGTGGAAAAAAATAATTCAAAAACATAATAATGATGAGAGATGAGTTTTTTGAGATTGTAGATAGATATTTAGATTCAAGATGTGTTGTCTCACTATATTCTATTTTTTGAAGCGAACGACTAAAGGTAAACAAAGACACAGCATCTCTCAAACTTACATATCACTCAAAATAGCTCATGCACGCAGCTTTGCTTGCATCGTATACCCACATAGGTTAAGGTAGGTACCTACCTACTGCTTAAGGAAAACAGACAGACAACCAAACAAGACAAAAAAAATACAAAAGAAAATAAAATAGCTTAGAGAAGTTGCACTCGCATTAACAACGTCAATCGTGAGTAAAAATATGGCGTCGGGGTGGCTATATTACTTTTTTTGCCTCTAATTAAAAAAGAGGTTCGTAGTCAGCTCTCCATACTTCTTCCTACACATCGTGTAGCGCATTAGCATAAAATAATCGATCATAATCGGCCTTTAAAGAAAATTCCGTCATCATTGCTAGTTGCGATTTTGCGAACATATTTGGCAGCAGTAGGATCGCTTTTATTTTGAGGACCACTGAAATTTTAGGTATTATTTGGGCCACAGATCTCTTAAGCAAATTGTATTTTCATGATAAAATTAAATATTTAGTTAAATAAACTGCGAGTAAGGGATAAATCAGGTTATAACAGTGTTATTGTGTTTATTGTTTAATGGCATTTATTAGGCACATCGTTTTGTATAACTTTGCTAAATATTATGCAGCGTTGTAAATTTGGCATATTGAAAAACCAAATTTTTGACATGTTGACAATTAGTCGTTCGCTTCAGTAAATAGAATATAGATCCATAACATACACTTTATTCCATAAAACGTCCTCAAATGCAGTTCAAGTTGGTATTTCCTACTACCACAGACTATTGTACTGCATTTGAGAAGTGTTTTAGTGGAATCGTGGGGTTGTTTTCATAAGACAATAGATCAGACGATAGACATAGAAAGGAACGGTGCACCAGCAGTGAAAGTGTCACAAGTGACTGCCTCGTTGGCAAACAGAGTTAACTACCAAGACAGCGATCGTGGGTTCGTTTCCCACTGAGGGCCGCCGTATACTTGTACAAATGGCATTACTCTGGGAGATATTTCCATGTTCGTAATGTCCTTGGCTGGTTACCCTAGCACAGGATAATCTTGTTTGGGAGCAGGTCAAGTGACTTTTCGTCAGTTAAGTTCTAACAGTGCGAAAGTCATTTTTGGACGTTTCGACCTTTTGATGCCATTGGATGAAGAAAAGTGGCGCGCTTCTTTCCGACCAATCTTATCAATCAATCTTATTTTATCTTCAATAAAATGATTTTAAATACTTTTCCCGTTTTACAGTTTTTTCGCTCTCCTGTAAAGTTGTCATTTTTTACTTACGCACTGTTAGAACTTATAGACGTTTTACTTATTCGCCATCTATGTACCCCGCAGGCATGACAGCCGAGGACGAGTGGTACAACAAGTCGCTGTCTGCCCTGCGGATGAACAGCGGCCACCATGCGAACCTGGCGGCGGCGCCGATGCTGCAGTACCAGACCTAATCGCTGCTCCACGGCGCCGACTACTCGTCGACGCCGGCGCACGATTTCGCACCGCCGTAGAGGTGACAACGTCGTCTATGGTCTACGATTGACCGCTACTTAGGCGGACCGATTTCACTGTTTCCCAAAAATCTCAATCCTATAACTTCTCCGGATTCCCCTTGATGAATCAGTGCTTTACTGTGAGTTGAATGAGCCCGTAGCCGGAAAGAGACGTATTCTATGAATGCACTGTAGAATGCGGCGATTTAATTTCTTTCCTGGTTTAAGTCTACACATGCATGTGTTTTAAAACTTCTAGGACGCCTAGAATCTTTGATTGTATAAAAAAAAACACGTCTCGTGACCTGACCGTGTATCTGTCATTATACTATAATGGACTAATTGAATTGAGGCCATGGAGTGTACTCCTGATGACGCCAAACCGGCTGTATCTGGTTTAACGCAAGTGTTTCTTATCCGGCCATCTTATTTACTCATTTTTATACCCCTTCGCGTGTGTAAAGTTTTACGAGTATTGTTTTCCTGTAAATTATTTTGTTTACGTTTTTGTTAATTTATCGTTGTATTTGTGAACCTTAATGTCGAGGCTGAAAGGTCAACTTTACATTTGTGTTCCTAGATAGTTAAGATTTTGTCTTTTTCCTACTTCAAATTCTAATGTGATTCAAAATACTCTGTACAGTCAGCGAAGACAAGCGACTTCACAGTAGCTGTTATTACTACTTCACAGTAGCAGCTCATGGCATAAGGGCTACCGTCAGACAAAATCAGATGGGTGTCCGTGAATAAATTTATAAGAATGAAAACAAAAATCATCACGAGCGAGCGGTCGTGCGCGTTTAATTTTTTTAGTAAGTGAATAAAAGTTAAAACTCTATCAAATTAAGAATAAAAGTCACGCAGCATCACTGCGTTAGTTAACTATAATCATAGGTACAAATAGGAGTTTAATTTATTTAAGAGGATGTTTCTTTCGCGATAGTAAGAGAATAATTCATCGTGTATGCTAGATGTACTGTACAGCCATTTCAAAATCTATTTTATTCATTATTAACGTATTTTTCTTGATTGTTGTAATGAGGAGTGATTGTTGTTTTTTAAAACTTTGCAATATTGATAGCGTTTATACGAAAACTATTTTCCCTTTTCACCCACTAGACTAATATAATTCGTATACAAAAAAGTGTATCCGGAATACATAAAGTAGACAAACTGTCTCTACCTTTTTTTGTCACTGTAGAAAGAAGCTATCTTATGTGTAACGTTTTAAAAAAATTGCAATGAGAGAATCCATGTAAATAACTAGTCATTTTGCATGATAACTTAAGGTGTTACCGGCTCAACGATACCTATAATAATGGTAATAAGTACCTATCGTCTAGTCAAATGTAAAATGTAAGCGGCCATTTCAAATTGTAATTCAAATTCACATGTTCACCATTATTATTTTACCTTATTTAAGATAAACTGCAAAAAATAATAAGTGGTTACAAATTCTTTGCCTCAACCAAATGTTTCGTCGCGGTTTTATACACTCACTAGCCAGCTGCCAGAACATAGAAAGTGTTATTGAAATACTTGAACGAATATGAAAATCCTGACCCGTATCTTTAGTATCGATATATTTATCGATAAATATGCCCTTATGGTATGTGTTTAGTATTAAGACTGCTTTTATCAATAGAATAATTAAAAGCCGTGTTTATGTGACCGTACCGGAAAAACATTTTTATGAGATTACCGCTTACCGCATCCAATCCACCGGACATACCTCTTAACAGTAAAGTTGCCTTGAATTTCCAAGTCGACCAGTTTTTCACACCTTCCAGATGACCGATGTCAATTTTGCAACTAGGTGATTGCATTTTGACTCTATCTTCCAGGATTTCGTTGAAACTTGGCTGATTACACTCCAGTGATTATTTTAATTATTTTTCCTAACGCGCAGGGCGTTAACCATGATAAAAGCAGTCTTAACATTTAATTTACGTTTAAAATGTTTAAAATTTGACATAGACGAAGATATTTTTTTGTTAAGTACCTATTTACAACTATGCCTCATTCTCAATCATTTAATTTTTCATTAAAAATTCTTGAAACTTGACGTGCTTACTTCACATGAAAAGTAAAAACATGACAATTCTAATAGTTTGCTCATTGGAAGAGGTTCAGGTAGAAATCAATACTTAATGAATGATCTTTGGTGTTTTAGTTATTTCAATAACACATAACATTTGCATCATGAGGTAGGTATCCAGAGCAAACAAGAATGCCACTTGCGGACGATAAACAGCGCATATGCATGCAATTCTACTGTGCATGCAATTTTTTCGTGAAGACTTTAAGAATGGAACTCACCGACGCGGTGGCGATAACGATCTAACACATAAGAGCGTGTACACACTAGGCGTTTTGAAGCGCGCGCTTTTGTAATGTGCGTTGTAAGAACTAGGAGGTCTGATTGAAGTGTACACATGCAAACGCGCAGTAAAGCCCATTACACAATGAAAAAAAAATAAGGTATAAGAATAAGAAATAAGGAATAGCGGAATCCAGCAATGGCAGCACCGTTGAGCAAGACACAATTCAAGATTAGGGAAGACAATTGATTTCTGTGCTATTCGTTATTTCTTATTCTTATACCTTATTTCTTTTCATTGTGTAATGGGTTTAAGCGCGTTGTAAGCGCTTGTTTGCATGTGTACACTTCAATCGGACCTCATAGTTCTTACAACGCGCGTTACAAAAGCGCGCGCTTCAAAACGCCTAGTGTGTGTGTGTACCCGCTCTAAGTCTATCTATATAAATACTACTGCAGTACATGACATAATTATTTATGGACAGCCACCGAGGACAAGGTTAGTCTGTATCATCCTTTAGTGCATTGCGTGTGCAGCATTTGACCACTGGGGCCGAAGAGTGTTCTCGCATGACGAAAAACGTTATAATATATATTGAAAAATGTAACTACGCACATTTCTAAGGAGAAAAATCATCATTTTAAACACATCGAATTTTCAAAAAGTGTCAAAAATTATGTTAAAAGTGATTTTTAGAACCCGAGGCCAAAAACGGCCGTTTCTGGCATAGTAGATGCTGTCTAGTCCGTGATCTTAGATTCACCGCCGTTTTCTCGTGGTCCTACTGATTTGTCCTATTAGTAGGAACATGAGGGAGACCTATTTCTGTCTGTCCTACTATGTGCCTTAGTAGCTGTTTTAAATTATTTAACCTCTTCAGTCCTGAACAGAACATAATGTTCTGTGGTCCTGACCTTGAAAATAACAATAGTTTTCGATTGTTACTTTGTCGACACGGGACTGAGGAGGTTAAACCACCTGTAGATATATTCAATGGTTTCGATTCGCAATGGTTTTTACACTAAAAGTAAACATAAGAGGGATACAAAAAAAAGAACAAGAGGTACCGAATTTTGAATATATTTATTTAAAAACAGTCAGTGTCGACCGACCGACAGCTACTAAGGCACATAGTAGGACAGACAGAAATAGATCTCCCTCGTGGTCCTACTAGTAGGACAAATCAGTAGGACCACGAGAAAACGGAAAGATTCACGGTCATGAGTCCTAAAATCACTATTGAAATATAATGGAGATATTGTACTGAGACTTTTTACAAATTCTATCTGTATTATCTGTAAAAGTTGTTTTTTCCCTGGAGCTCATAATTCCACTCAGGTACAGACTATAATTCACAAGTACTGATTTTACTGCAAACCAATTGTTCAAATTTTAATTTTTTACCATTAGAGAACATTCTCTTCTTCTGCCCAAGACTATTCACGGCCAGTTCAGTCCACAGCATATCAACATTTACACTCGTGCACTCGGCCTACTCACGTCAAGGACGATCATCAAACTAAATAATAAATGAAAATGCACAAGCTACGTATAATTTTTAAGCGATAAAAGAATTTGAAAGAGAACTGTAGCATGATATAAGTTACTAACTTCATCAGGTGAAAGGCAAAACGCACGAATCATATCAATAATTAAGACTGTTTTGTTAACTGAATCATCATCGCTGGCCATGTTGTGCATTTTGTGTAAATATAAATTAAGGAAACTTGTCTAAATAATGAACATGTGTAAAATTGATTAAATTGTCTAAAACGTACATATTTTTTACTGTAAGTTGATTAATTCATACCCGAGCTAAAGACACAATTTACTACAAAACCGTCCTTTATTTAATTTAACCAAATTACAAATAGAACATCAACAATGCAATAAAACATTACACTAGTCCTAGATTATTGAGATTTTACCACTCTTCTTATTTCTTTCAGCATATTGTAAGTTCTGTCCTAATCTGAAAATAGAAAACCAAGTAGTACATTCCGTACAAACAATGCAGACAGACAGTCAGTTTTCGCACTACTCTTTTAAAGATGTTTGTGAAAAGCTCAACGTTCCGTTTGTTCTATTCCAATGTTTGAATCGCTCGTAGCCCCGACTGCCTGAGTGATCTTAAACGATCACGAAGGTTTAACAACATAGGGCGCGTTCAGTCATGGATGGGTGACCGTCTAATTCTAACGTTAGTGGCATTTTTTCGAGCATTTCCGTGCTTCGCAAGGCACGTTAAGCAGTTGGTGCCAGCTGCCGTCGATAGATGGAAGTCGCTAAGCCAAGATAGAGGCCTTAGGGTGGCTTTTAAA
Organism: Yponomeuta plumbellus; assembly: GCA_947310845.1. Classification (NCBI taxonomy): domain Eukaryota; kingdom Metazoa; phylum Arthropoda; class Insecta; order Lepidoptera; family Yponomeutidae; genus Yponomeuta; species Yponomeuta plumbellus. The sequence continues at coordinate 14,790,390 of OX371207.1, read as the reverse complement.
CTTCTGACAGTAAGACCAGCCACTAGTCTTACAAGCCTTCACCAATCCGGACTTGGCCCCCGTGGTGGAGTACCTATGGCCTTTACCATCCTCAGGGAAGAGACCCGTGCCCCTCGGTGGAGACATGATGGGGTTGATTATGATGATGATGTGTTCGAGGACTTTATAGTGGAGAAAAAAATCGTAACTCAAATCACATTAGGTCATTGATTTGAGAAAAGCTGGTCAGGGTAGCGATTCTTTAGATAAGTTGCTACGAGTTACCAGTACCTCTCACTTATCATGTAAAGTAGGTGGTTTTTGGCTTAGCATAGTGCTGGTTGTTGATAGTATTGAGTTGCCCGTGCAGGTAGCGAGCCAAGTGCGAGATGACTTTGTCGTCTCCCTTGAAAGCGTTCCAAGCGCTCGCGACATCGTTCCGCGCATTCGCGCTTTGACCGCACTCCTGAAAAGAGTGGCCACCAACAAGGTCTTAAAAAACTTGTAAGCACTACTCATCAGACATAGACATTATGTATTGGTAATATTAATTACATGTCACATTATTATTACAATTATTTACATTCATAATTAAAATTTTAGAAACAAAGATAATGTCAGTATCTAGCTACCCTAACATTACGTAACAGTCCACTCTATTGGGTTAACTATTTTGACGATTCCAAAGTGTCAAAATCTGAATGCATTTGCGAGTTTCGATTAGGTTAAGAGCGGGTACACACTAGGCGTTTTGAAGCGCGCGCTTTTGTAACGCGCGTTGTAAGAACTATGCAGTAAGCGCGCTGTAAGCGCGCGTTTGCATGTGTGCACTTCAATCGGACCTCATAGTTCTTACAACGCGCGTTACAAAAGCGCGCGCTTCAAAATGCCTAGTGTGTACCCGCTCTAAATCGGACAGTGACCCAAAACAGCCCCTCGTTGAACTTTTCCGGTAAAATTTCAAGTCTGGTTTAACCTTTAGCATCCAGTCCAGATTTAAGGGGATGGGAGCCAATGTTCGGAAGGTAAGATTCATGTATTTTGAAAATATCACTGACCCTCTATTTGTCAAGCATCGTTAACCTGCTAACCTACAGTTAAAGAATGTCAACTTGCACCAAAAACAACCGATAACAGCTATATCACAACGGCAGATTAACTAACTGTTATTGTTCCGAAAACCAAGAGTATCATATAGCATCCATAATTAGTAAATAAAATTATTACAAAAGAACGAATGGCGCCAATGTCGATTTTTCGATTCGGCTAGGCCACGTTATAATAGATTTATGAGCTAACTAACCAACTATGTTATTTAAGTTTTATTCAGATATTTTTTTAATTGTGCAACAAAGTGTAACAACAACAACCAAATATAAATCCTTACCTTCAGCAAGAACTCGCCCACAGAAGCGCCTCCCTCCTTCGGCTGCAACCAAAACTGTAGAAAACGTTAATTTGAACTTGTAAGGGCGGAATACCGAAGTACCTATGTAATGTATATTACATTATCTTATCTTATGTAGGTATGCAAAATTTTAAGAACATTTAGCTTTCTGTTAGGTTCTCAAACGTCTGCAGATGTCAATAAAACGTGTTTATTATCGATCGCACACAAACAACAGTTACCATGATCTTAGCTTTAAATGTACAGGAAACCTTTATAACTTAGATCCGGAATAAATTAATACCGGTTTCTGACTTGATAGTTCGGTAAGTAAATACCTAAGTAACGTTCTGTCACGCTCTTTTCTGAGAAAGACGAGACAGCACTACAGTTAAGTAAATTACTTAGCGTAATTCTCAAGTCAGAAACCGGCCCTTGGTCATAACATTAATTTGTGAATTCTTAATCAGCATAACTTACGTCTTCGAGTTCGTTGTCGGTGACAATGCGATCAACCACTTCGTGGAATGAGTTGAATCTCTGGTTGCCCTGAAATTGTATTACGGACGTACTATTCATACATGACAGAAACTTATTCACGGATAAAAATAAAATTATAGTGGATATTTGCTAAAAACATCATTAAACATTTTTTTTAACTGGTGACGCTGTGAAGTGAACTAGGTATGTATGTGGATCGTAATTCACTAGCTAAGGACCACTAATGAAAGAAAACTTATCTTCTTTTACATATCGTATTTGGAAAAAGTGTCTATGTACATACAGTATCTCAATACGTTTTCAATACTTTTAGGACCTATTACAAAGATCACCAATCCGGACTTGGCCCCCGTGGTGGAGATGGCCTATACCTTCATCAGGAAAGAGATCCGTGCCCCTCGGTGGGGACATAATGGGTTGATGATGATGACAAAGAACCTAGCATCGCATTTATGCCAAGAACGGTCATTTTTTGCATTAATGCAAACTAGTCTTGTCTTACGTTTTTGGCCTTAAATTAGCTTAGCCTACTACCGCCGTGAGTCCCAAAAATCACTATACATATATGTAGGTGATTTTGGTGACCTAATAAAATTTTAAGATTTCCTTCTACCGTATCATCATCATCAACCCATTATGTCCCCACCGAGGGCCGTGGCCTCTTCCCTGATGAAGGTATAGGCCATACTCCACCACGGGGGCCAAGTCCGGATTGGTGGAGGTTTGTAAAACTAGTGGCTGGTCTTACTGTGAGAAGTTTTCAAGCTGCCCTAAGGCTTCTGCCTTGGCTTAACGACTGCCATCTATCGAAGGCAACCGGCAGCAACTGCTTAACGTGCCTTGCAAAGCACGGGACCGCTCGGAAAAATGCCACTATCTTTAGTCATAGAACGGTCACCCATCCAGGGACTGAACGCGGGGACTGAACAAGCGTATAGCCTGCGTGATTAACATTGCCAAATTTCTGCTTTCAAGTACTAATCGTGTCTGAGCTAAGCCGCGGAGAGACAGTCAGACGGACATAGCGAAACTATGAAGGTTCCTTGTAGACTACGGTACCCCAAAAAAGTAATAGACTTAGTCCTTACCAGCACTACCACCTCAGTTTTGACATCATCAATGAGGTCTTCAAAAGCCTCGTGGTAAATTGCGGACATCCACGGCTGCGTAAAGTACGTGTACAGGTCATCTATCATGTTCAGCTGGAACAAGATCTGATTACCTACTATCGGCGATTTCAGCAACTATGACCCAAGAGTCTCTTTCCTGGTTCGAAAATAAAATAAAATAAATGACAGCTCCCACCACCCCTTTCGCTTTCATACCTCTTTAATTGTTTCTTGTTGTTTATAACTCACTTTGAATGTCACTAACAGCAAGCAAAATGAAAAACCTATTTAGCTTCTCTACCTTTTTTCCCCTGAATGGTTGTCTGGAAGAAATTACTTTTAGTAATAAGGCCGCCAATTGTACTGTATCAAGAATCAAGAATTTATTTCAACGTAAAGTTTACATTCTGCTTGTTGAATGTCAATGTACATACAGTTATGTATAACGTTAGCCGCTGCCTTGGGGCCGTCTGTAGTGGAGAAAAAGGCAGCGAAAAAAAACACCACTCTGACCATCTTTTCTCAAATCACCTTAAAGCTAATACAAATAAAACATACAAAATAATATCTTGGATGTGTTGAACACTAGACACATTTATCCTCTGATTTAATTTAATATTAAACTACTATTTAATGCCATACGTCCTTGTCTTCTAAATAATCGTTGATTTTATAATAAGCTTTTTTGCAAAGAGTGTGCTTAACACAATTCTTAAATCGCGTTGGGGGTAACTCTAATATATCTTGGGGTATCTTGTTGTAGAACCTTATACAGTGCCCCATAAAGGAAGTATTAACTTTTGCAAGTCTAAATCGTGGAAATGACAATTTATGTTTATTCCTAGTATTAACGTTATGATGGCTACCAAGAGTTTCGAAGTCCTTAATATTTTTCCGAACGTACATAATACTACACGTACAAGTACTATGTTATTGTCAAAGTTTATGTGTAATTCCTGCTAAACATGCAATAAAGAATATTCTATCTATCTTAACCCCAAAAAAAACAATTTCGGAAATTACCCATAGTTTCCTAAGGAAAAGTTTGGTATAGAAGCAAGTGGCTGCATTTACTCTTTTCCTCTCTGTCATGTATGTATCCTAAGTCACCTTGAATCCGAAATAACATAACATAACATTTACATACAGGCACATACATTGCTTCTGGCCCCAGACTAGAATACCCTGTGTCGTGGGAACCAGAAACAGCGACATCACAAACATGGTAGGACTCGTATTCCCGTACAGTATAGCCGCTAGTTCCCAGTGGAACGGCTTCGTGGAGAGACACGTGGCTGTCATCAGGTCACGTGGCTTTCTCTCTCCCCATCCATCTCTGTCTGTCTCTCAACTCACCTTGAATCTCACGAGGAGCTGGCTGAAGTAGGCCTCGTGTTTCCCGTACAGTAGCGCCACTAGTTCCATGTGGAACGGCTTGGTGGAGAGGCAGGTGACTGCCTTCACCACATGCAGATCGCTAAGTTGGAGGCGGAACAGGTTTCCGTTCTTATCCGTTTGGAGGGTATGACCCTGAAACCCAATTTTGAAACTATTAACTAGTTTAGTAACTAACGGCACGTTACAACTTTAGACCCCTGTAGTCACGGGGCACAGGATCCCCTTCAGGGACCGGTTGCCCATCTACAGGTCCGCGAAAGGGCGCAAGCCGAGGCTCCGAGCTTGGCCCGCCACCCCGCTTTTATGCCCCAGCGTTGGGCTCTGACAGAAGAACTTTTTCCCCCGTTATAAAGTATCTCCGCCTAGGAAGGCCCAGGCGGACATACTTCGACCAAATAGGGTATGAGCAAAAGGCAAGATAAAAATACCTGAAACCGACGTGCGTGCATGCAACGACTAATGAATGTCGATGAAGCGAATTGTCGAATCGTGGAAGGTGGCAGTCCCTGGTCTCTGTATCCCACAGGTATATCTTTATGTCTGTATGTAATTAGTAAAATAGCGAACCAATCATTCAGCCGGTACTTGTCCATTGCTGGAATTAGAGGCCTCGCCAAGACATGCCACTTCGTTTTATCTTCGGCCGTTGTCGCTGCCGCTGTCAGCAATCTGCCTCAGATAGTTATTCCAGCGAGCCTGTGAGTGTTCTGCACTCCATTTGCTAGTTCTTTGTCTTAACCTAAGTCCTAATTCTTAACCTAATTCTTTCAACCACTTTACTTTAATCGTTACCCCATAGACTATCAATTCTTCGGCAGATGTGGCTAATCCACTGCTGCTTCAACTTGCTAATCTTAAAGACTACGTCAATCACCTCCATTTTTTCTGTCGAATAAGCTTATAGCCCTGAAAATAAGCTGAAGCTCATAGAATAAGAATTAGCTGTTTGCACAAATTCGGAACCTCACCTGATGAGGCAAACACAGAGCAACCTCCATGGGAACTTCGGGGCCGGGCGCCCGAAGACGCATGTAATACAACGGTCCGGGCAAAGTCGCGAACACCACCAGCGGAGACTTGTATCTCGTCACCGGCTCCCAACTGAGGGATAATTTGTGAGCTGTACACCTTGTGCGGTTGGAATAAGGCATAGGTAAAAAACAACAACGGTGGTGTCGGAACACTGGAACGCAGACTTCTCATTCTGAAAGTCGTGGGCTCGAAACCGGGCTTGTAATAACTTTGTTTTTAAGTTATGCACATTTGTGGCAGTACCATAGTAATAGTAGCAATACCACTGGCTAACTGTAAGGTTCACACTGGCGCAGAGTCGAAGCGTCGCGTCGTGAAGCAAAGCGTCACGTTTTTCAACTCTTCGAAATTCATCTCTATTTCTCTATCAATACGGTACGAATTTGTGTTGCGAAAATTTGAAAACGCTCAGCGACGCGCCTCTGCGCGCGAATGCGCGCGTCTTCTCTTTCAAGGGTCTTCTACTTCAGACTATAACAATGAATTCCTACTTTGTACCTACCCTTTAGCCTGTGGCAGCAGCGCGAATAAACTGGGAAGTCTCGGTATACTTATGTGAGAATGCAAGAGCCTGTAAGTGACAAGACACAGTTTTGTTATTCCAAGCTATCTATTTATCAATTGATTGATTGACTCAGCGATATGTAGAGGAAAGATAAACCCAGGAAATCCTAGAAATCTCACGAGATCGACAAGTGTTGATTAAGGATTTGCACTAGTAAAATCGACAGCACATCATCCTAAACACCCATGCGCTTTATTTACTCCGTTGCATTTCGGGCGACTTTGCAACCAAACTGTGAAGATTGACGTGCTGTTGATTGTACATAACTAGCACAACGGGATACTATAACCGTTATGAAAAACACTACATTTGTCGGGAGTGTCAATTAGGACAACCTTTTAAACAGTTCGCTACTGTAGTTGGTACGCAATCAAAAGGAGAAATGGGGCTTACGTCACAAGCGCAGAGCTAAACCTCGGTAACACATCATCGTCATCGTCGGTTATCATCATGAACGGATCGAGGTTCTTCAAGAAAATGGCCGCCAGCTAAAAATATTTGATTATTTTTCTTAAATGGCCGCCAGCTAGTTATTTCATCCTCATAAGGACGTGCCATAATGTTATGATGAAAATGCGGTATCAGCCAGCTGAAAATTAATCGCCAGGCTCCCCGAATATTAACTACCTAAGATAAAACCTTTCAATCTAGATCCGATACATCACAAATGTTCCACTAAGGGCAGATTTCAGAATAGGCTATTTGACCGACTTCTGAAAGCCATCTCATTGTTTGTTTGTGTTCATGAAGTCCTCAGAAAGTGGTCATTTAAAATTATCTCATTTAAAATGTCTTCAAACTGCTTAGTAAGATTAACATAGATCTTTTCTTAGTTTTTCAGAATATTTCAGAATTTTTTAGACTTACTCATTCTTCTAGAGGTATTTTTCAGAACACTGCAAGACTAAATTGGACTATTGGCAGAAAAAAAATCCACCAGGGCCTTACCGCCTCGCCCACATCCTCTGAGCTGTAATGCTGGTGCTGGAACCTGTTAGCGTACAGACGTCTGGAGTAGCGCGTGCAAGGGCCGGCACCGTATATGTTGGGGTCATTCGTCTCGAACTTGGGGCCCACTATCAGGCCTCCATCGTACACCAGGCCACACTCGTTTATTGCTGTCAGATGCAACGCAAAAGTGAAACATATTGCCAGAGTTATGTACGTATGTATGTACATAAACTCACTCCTGTGTCGCGTAGGGTCGAAAACATGGTATGCTATATACCACGACCATGACAAACCTCTTTCGCTTCATTAGCATTTTTTAGTTCTGGCAGGCACGCGCGCCGATTTCAAGTACATATCTTGGTGGCGATAACCACAATTAAAATTAAATCACGGGCATTTTAGACGTCTAAATGTGAACCTAGATATAGTTAATAATGTGCATGTGCAGTGCTTACACATTATTAACCATATTCCGGATTCACTTACTTGATTTCTTGTCGGATGAGTCCAACCAGGTTTCGTAGGTTTCTCAGTACCTAAATGAATCCGGAATTTTTAAAACAGGCAATTGTTTTTGTGAAGTTAAGAAAATTTAATTTTCTTTTATCTAAAATAACAAAAAAATGTGTCCAGAATATCCATGATGTTTTTTTCTCACATTTGTCAAAATTATAGTTTTTTTTTTTCAATAATTAAAAATCACTTGTAGAACTAGAGAGAAATCAATGCGAGAGTTCAACTGAAAGAAACTTACCATTGAAAGCGTGCAAGTTCGCGGCCAGATTCCTTTAACTTACCCTTGAAAGCGTGCAGGTTGACGGCCAGGGTCCCGTAGTAAAAGAGCGCAAAAGCGCGTAGCTGGTAGGCGTGCATGCGCGTTACTAGGCGCACGAAGGCCACGCGCTCGTCTTGCAGCCGCCAGCCGGCCAGCTTGCTGTGCCGGAATACGCAGATCTCATGCGCTTTCAGAGTCGCCTGCACGCGCGCGTCTACCTGAGGGTGATGTATGTAAGTAAGTAAGTTATTTATTTCCTTCTCACGACAGAGGTATCGAGACACAAAATATGAACAAGGAGCCGTTTTCAGAAGAACTAAAAAAATTTTAATGACTGTCAAAGAAATGCAATTTTGGACCTCAGCCCAATAGCCACATGTGTGATACATCATCGAATAGGTCTCAGCGAGCTGAACAAAAGTTACTATGACGCCAACAGCCAAATGTTTGTCCTTTCGGAGTTTTTTTTTTTTAAAAAGAGTTAGGTATATTGTATTGAATAAAAACTAACAGTCTTATTAATAAAAACGACCTATAGTGTGCTTGTAGCGCACTTTGGCTATAGTCCTCTATTAGACATATAGTACGCTCTAACTTTTCCTTATTAATAAAAGTACAACAATCCTACTTTAACTATCGTGCTCTTTTACGACCTGTCAATTTGGCAACGTCGCGTACTATGTATGATTCGTTCATTCTTTTAAGTCTGTGGAAGTGTCAAAACACCCAGATTGTCTAATCTATGTACATGACAAGAAAAAAAAGTTTTCAACTTTTCGTTTGAAAGTTTTTAAAGAGGATACATTTAAAAAGAATTGAATTGAAGAGGATACCATTATACCATTTTATTTTATACAAAGCCAATGTCAACTGTGAGAGCAGATTCGTCGGTGTCCAGTAATAGCCAAGGTAATATAGGTAATCCGTAGTCAATCAGGGTCCAGTAAACAGGCCAAAAACGTTCGATAATAGCACTTTTTCACGAAAAACCACTTCAGGACTTCAATGACAACCAAACCACTTCAGACAACAATCTGACAAATGCACACTTTTGTAATCTGTGGTTTTGCACCCACAGATTAAAATATCGCTTATAGTAAGCTTGTAGTCGAGATAAAGTAGGGCCATATCAACTATAAGTTATAGCAGGGTTATAGCCCAGTTATAATGTGGATTTTGTTTTATTAATAACGTTTTTGTGAAACCCTATTATAATGATCTTATAAGGCCACTATAGCAGTGCTTTTAGTGACCTGACTTTTTATTAATAAGGCTGTAACATTTTCAATAAAATACATATAACTCCGAAAGGACAAACATTTGGCTGTTGTCGTCATAGTAACTTTTGTTCAGCTCGATGAGACGTATTTGATGATCACACATGGCTATTGGGCTGAGGTCCAAAATTGCATTCCTTTGACAGCCGTTAGATTTTTTTTTTTAGTTCTTCTGAAAACGGCTCATTGGAATAATCTAGACATATTCGTATGTGAGAGGCTGGAGTCCATACTAGGAAAGGTCCTGTCTATACGTGGAATGTAGACTTCTTTTATTGTGTTTTGTAGTTTGCTACAGGTGTTTTTATATGGGTCTCGGAAGGATACGGTTTTTAGAAAAAGAAGAAGATGAGGCATTTATCATAGCTACACAGACTACAGAGACAGAAACAAACCAAAAATGCCGGATGAGAGCTAGTCGGTCGGGCTTGCCTACAGAGGCCTTCGTACCCTGAAGTTTTCCCGAACTTCGAATGCAATTTTTTTTAATTACAAATAGGTGTATTGTGTTCTTTTTTTTTTCAGTATTCTGTATTTATAGTATAAGACGATATTACTGGCCAAATTTCATCGTCTAGGTCAACGGGAAGTACCCTACAAATTTTGAGTCCTTTAAGTGTCAAATTTTACGTTTTTTTTGCGGCATAAACGGCCGTATCTTTTGTTTTAGTTTAAATTTTATTGATCTTTAATTTTTTACGGATTCAGGGAACGGCATGGCTCAAGCAAGGTCACCATACCTACCAGTCACACAAATAGTGCTTTAAGCAGACAGCATTTGAGTAACGGTGCCATTCTGAATTCATAACTATAAGTTCACACAAACCCAAAATTACAAACATAGAATGAGTAGGTACATACATAGTGTTTTGTTAGTTTCTTCGTACTGCCGAAAGAGCCTAAACGTACAAGCACAACAATATTCAAATATGACTAAGCAAAGTACCGTCTCATCATTGAAGCAGTTGACTCGAAGGGCTTCTTCGCCAGCTGGGTATGGCTCCACGAAGATCAGAAGTTCAGGCCCCAAGCCCAGCTCTAACAACGCCGCTATGCAGCTGTATGCTTCTAGGCAGTCGCCGTATACGATCACGCGGTTGTCTGGCGATAGGTTGTTAGGCTTGTCCTCTGCAGGTGAAATTTCAGAAGGTTTTCATGTCGTTTGACGGATAACCCGTTGAAATAAACGATGACTAGCTGGATGAAGGACGTATGATTCATCATAATCATCGCCACAAGAAGTCCACTGCTGGACATAGGACCCCTCCATGGATGTCCAAAAAGACCTGTTTGAAGCAGACGCTGGATGCAAGCCGCGTATGGACGTATGATGACCTAGTTGTAAAGATATGTATATGGCTATGACGCCTAGTTCACAAGTGGCAGTGGACAATGAATCAGAACTGGAGTATCACGAACCAATGACATTTACGGTTGAGAAGGCTGTAGGTACACGTAGACAGACGTAAACCAAAGCATTTAGTAACCAGGTGCCCCAGGTTACACTCTAAATTTAAACGATTCAATAATTCATTTACGGTGATTTCAACCGCTGGGTTAAGTAAACAGCTAATTTTACACTCCGATTTTTACACAATAATTTCTTTCGCCCACAGTCACTGTCTCCCTTGTCACTGGCGATGGAGAAAAGGATTGCGCCCGCCGGCCTGTTACGCGCACTAAATCCTGAGCGACCCCAACCTTCTAACTGTCAAATTAGAATTGGACAGTTAGACTATTGGAATCGGTTATTATTTGGTGCGCATGATTAGGCCCCTAATAAACTGAACAATAATGATAGAGTAAAGCATAACGGCCTTTACACATTACGCCGCAGCGGCAGCGGCACCGCCGCCCCCAAGGCGCCATGTGTAAGTAGCCTAAGAGCGTCAATAAAACAAAAGTTTATAATCAATATACCTGTAGGCGATGAATTGTTACCTTTTTGTTATTTTTTTCAATAATATCAAACCTCTTTGTTTGCATATCGCCATCTATTGGCAACTTGTGAGAACGATAATAAAGCGTGACGTCCTCAGAAGTGACATCACACGCGTCGGTGCCACAGAACTTTTGCGCATGCGTATTCCATATTGTATCAGTTTTTTTTTCGAAATTTTGACTGTCCAAAATTCAACGCCGCACCGACGCCCGCGTGGCACATAAATATTCGTCGCAAATGAAAATTCGTCGTATTAAATTTTCATTTGCTGAAAGGCAGTCCCTACTCAACAATACCTATTATATCTACATACAGAATAATAATATTTTTTAACATATCTTACATACTTTTGTTCATTCATTCATTCCAGTATATTTGTTGTTACTTATTAATGTATATGTATGTATCATAAATCATTATGTATATGTTCATTGTCTATTTATATAAGTACTATATTGCGCCGTCATTTGTAGTATTTCTATATTTTACACTACCCAAACCAGCCATTACCCCCAAACCAAAGTTGACTGGTTGAAAATGCTATTTAGCATTAAGTACGCCTTTGTAAGGCATGTGTTTTGTGCAATAAGGAATTTAATAATAATAATAATAAAGTGGGACTGGGCTGGCCATGTCTGGTCTGCCGTGAGCGTAGATAGGTGGGCCAAAATTGCGACCGACTGGGTTCCGCAAAATGGACACCGACGTCACGGCAGACCAAGGCGAAGATGGCGGGACGACCTAAATGCATTCTTGGCGGGATGGTGCGAGGTAGCTGGAGACAGAGAGAGTTGGAAGCAAGGAGGGGAGGCCTTTGCCCAGCAGTGGGTCACAAAAGATGCTATGTAAAAAAAAAATGTTGTCGCTCACTGAGCTCGGAAATCATGCGCAGGAGCACACGCAGGCTCTTATTGGCGTCGTACACGGAGTTGATCATCATCACGTTCTCAGGCAGATCGGGCGTCATCTGAACCGCGTCCGGCTCGAAGCTCGGGTCGTCCATCAACAAGCGGATGCAAGGTGCGCCGGCTCTGTGTTCGGTGGGCTTCCAAATTATCATGATCTTGATGATGGAGAACTTATACTTTTTTTTTATATACAGGGTGTCGGTATGTAATTGAAACAACGCCCGATTCAGGGTACCTACTCTACAACGTGAACAATTTTTACAATGGGATCGACGTTAAATCGCGAAAAAGAAAACAGCTGTTCCATAGTAAAATTCGATACCTACTGAACAAAATGTATGGAACAGCTGGTTTTTTTTAGGTTGTAGAGTTACGGAGGTCCCATAATAAAAGATGTTCGAAAGTACTTAACTACCCTGAGTTGGGCGTTACCATACAAATCTAGTATAATCAAATCAGAGAGACCATGTTACTCGTAAAAGATTTGGATTTTATTTATTATCAAATTTTACCTCTTGAAAAATCCATATCGAGTCCAGTCCATGCGCCACATAAATTGGACTCAAACTACGACGTCATAACTTACACGTATCGCCTTACAATTAAGGAAGCGTTTATCAATACTTGAGTTATCTCGTGAAATAATGTTTCTATTCATGTACACCGTTAGAAGAAAACGTTCAGATTTCTATCTAATTAATATTAGAGTAACATTATTTTTCGTATCTTTTATGACCCCGGCAAAAATTATTTCGTGGTACTATGACTCTACACAAAGTAAATTGTTGTGTGTGCAGTTGTGCACATTAAAAATTCTACCTGTCACTATTTCTCACATTCTCAAGAGGCAAAAATACTCACTCTAATTCCTTGGCAAGTCTCAGCGAGTCCTTCAAATAGTCCGGATGTTGGAACTGTTTCCCACAAGTAAGCACTAGTGTGTCGTAGAACTTGATGTTGCCACCCTTTAGATGGATGCATTTTCGTTGCCTGTGGATATAGTCAAGCACAGCAGCTGATCAGCAAATCAGATAGCAGCTTATGCATTGGAAAGTGAAAATTGCCACAACAGGATATTAAATAAATGTATTGGCAATGCAAAGCAGTAATAGCCAGAACCACATTTTGTACCAAGATGACAGTTCCGAGCGGTAATACCATAATAATGGTCATTGTTAATTTTCAAGGCCATAACGCAATTAATTGCAGCTATTGTGACAGAGAATAAAGTAGGTACTTTGGTTTTCGAGAAAATGTCTGCAAGAAAGGCTGTGCTTTCTCCCATGTTAAACGTCGAAAACATTGTTCCGCTGGGCATACTCCACAACGGGGGCCAAGTCCGGATTGGTGTAAGCTTGTAAGCTTGTATAGTAGCTGGTCTTACTGTCAGAAGATTTCAAGCCGCCCTAAGGCTTCTGACTTGGCTTAACGACTGCCATCTATGGACGGCAGCCGGCACCAACTGCTTAACGTGCCTTGCGAAGTACGGAACCGCTCGGAAGAAATGCCACTAGCGTTAGTTATCGATCACCCATCCATGCACTGAACGCGCCCTATGTTGGTAAACCTTCATGATCGTTTAAGATCACTCAGGCAGCCAGGGCTATGAGTGGTTGAGCGCGCCTGCAAAAGCAAAAGAACACTCACCATTTTTCAAAATAACGCTTAACGTGTCTTGCGAATCACGGAACACATTTTAAGAATTCAATATTGTGACCCTGAAGGACTCGATTTTCATCCTTAGCTCCTTATGGATACGATACAAAGCGAATCGCACCTGTCAATCTTTACCATGACAGCGGTCATCACATCCAAGTAGTAATAAAACGGTATCCGCTTCATGTACTTGTCATTGTAGCGTCCGTCCCTCGGGAAGCAGGTGTCGGCGGCTCGGAGACACTCTGAGGTGATCGGGATGCCGTGCTCCGACACCAGGGTGATGTTTGTGAAGGTCAAGTAGGTGGACGAAGGGCTAGGCAAGATGAAAAGGTAAGAACGATAAGATATTGTGCGGCCGCTGGGAGTTCACGATCCTGACACATGTCTGTTTCATATGACTAGTGATGGGAGAAAAACAAACGTTATCATTCCTTACGTTATTCTTAACTAGCTTTTGCTACTGACTCACGATTAAGTAGTTTTGTTTTTTAGACGACCTTCACTCACAATCAGTCATCTCTTGTGCCATTTTCGCAGGCATTTTAGAAGGGTCATCATCTTTTTTGTGCCGAATGGCGGTGAAGTGTTGTGGCGAGCTGTGCGACCTTTTATTTGGGCCCAGATCAGCTCAATCGCTTTGTACGGCAGTGGTACGGAGAGATTCTGAGAACGCGATGATCTTTTTCTAAAGCCTGTTCATCAACTTCGTATCGTTAAAGGGACCGTTATTATTTTCGTTATTTTTGGTACGTCACTACAAAAAAATACGGTTGACATAACCTTGTGATAGCGTAGTAAGGATTTTACGCACGAACATTAAATATTGATTTCTTCTTATTTCACATTTAAATCACTGTGCAAAATGTAACATTGATTGTAAGTTTACACAATGAAATAGTTTAAATGACAATTATTTGCTAGTAGGATAAATAGGGCATAAAAATATTTTAATCGAAAATTTAACGCCACTTCAAGGTTACGTCGTCCGTTCTAACATGACCTGTCAGGATCGTAAACTCCCAGCGGCCGGACGGTAGGTAACATGGATACCTAAATAACATCAGTAAATAGTATAATAGTACTAAATAGTATGCCCTGGGATAAGGTAACCAGACATCAGAAACACCGATAGCAACCGGACCGAGGCCATTTACACAAAATATCAAAGAACGATGGCTACAGTTGGAATCGAAACTACGACAGGATTATAACAAAAGTGAATGGGATGCAGAAGACTGAGTTTTTGTCGATCATTTTTCTTATAAATAAAATACCATTTCATTTTAGTGTACAGAGAGCCTTGAGTAAACTCTGTCTTTCACGACCTTGTAATTTTGATTTCTAAAGTGGAATACACAATAAAATTATGCATACTATCTACTACTTTAACTATAGAACTGAAGCTCTTACTGTTTGTGATGTCGTTGTTTCTGGTTCCCACGATACAGGGTATCCTAGTGTGGGGCCAGAAGCAGTATGTGCATGGAAGTACCTAAATGTTTATGTTTTATACATATAATTTTCACTGTAATTTTAGTTACATATAATCTCCTTATTTATGTACAATAAGGTGTTCTATATATCTACATGAACTATGTATTCCGCATAAATCACAGGTTACATCTTTGGACACATCTTTGATATGGGCCAGGTCAAATTAGATGGAGCAGGACTTTTTTTCAGTCTTTCCAAAGTCAATATGTACGTAAAGTCTGATTTTTAATTCCGTAGAATTCTGACAGTTATCATTTTTTGACATGTCAGAGATTAGAAACCTTTTTTGTCCGGGCACATTTTTCAATTTCAATACGAGTGTGAACATCTGAGTCTACACATTTAATTTGTTAGTGAATATATCCATTTTAGAAAGTGTGGAGCTCCAAATTAAAAGGGAATTTAAGGCGAGTGATAATTGTATCCCTTTTCAACTCACAAACAGTAAAAAAGTACAAGTAAAGAAAACATATTTTTATTAAAATATCTAATCATCATTAATACTAATATCACTATCTTCATCATCATCGTCATCACTGACATGACTTATAAAGAGAGCGGCATACCTACTTCACTTTTCTAAAAAGGTTCACTAAACCTTGAATTCGTAGGCAGTGATGCCAGATAAAGAATAAAATAAAGTAATTAATTAAAGTTAATTCGATATATTTTTCGTGATTATGAAATATTTTTTATTTTTGTATTAGTTCACTTAAGTAAGTAAATATTTGGATTAATCTTTTTGTAGGTGAAACATAAAAAATACGTAGCATTTTATTTTTTATTGCGATAACTTTTTCAGTAGCAACACTTATGAAATGTCAGAATTCTACGGAATAAAAAATCAGAGTATAGGTTTATCTATCTATTAAATAATGGAAATAGACATTCAACTATAGGCTTACCCCAAGATAAGCGCTTCGAGGAATGCTAGGCCGGTGCGACTGGCACCGACCACGACAATGCTATTGTTTATGTCCACCTTCGGTAAACTCGTCAGCGGAAGATCCAAGTTCCAAAGCGCGCACAGAGTGTTCGTGCTTGATGCCCTAGGCGTCCTAAAGGTATAAGGTTAAAAAAAAAGGCAGCGCAGTGGCATTGACATGAGTCGTGCCAATATCTTGTGAATATCTTGTGAGGACCAAGTGAGGAGGACATGACTCACATCTCACATTGCTGTACAAACATGCTTTGGGCGAAATCAGATGATTCATGTTCCGTTGATTGTCTTTCAATAGTTCAATAAATATTATGAACACAGAACGCCAGATTAGTTAACCAATGACTAGGAGCAACAATTTGGCATTTTTAATTTTTCCAAAATGAAAGAAACTTTTCTTACAGCGGAAGCGGATATGTCATAATTTTCTTTGATCGTTCATTTTCATGTTTGTAATGTTCTTGACTGGTTAGTGGATACCACAGCTCAGCTTAGCATAGGGTATCACCGAGAAGCGATTGTCCTGTGATTGGTTTGTGGAAGTTATTATTATAATGCGGAGAAATTAATATGACAAATTAACTGTAAAATTAATATGAATATGACAAATGAACCTATCAAACATTCTTGGATCTGTTTACTAAACAATTTATTCGGCATTGTCAATTCCGCTGCAGATGCTGAAAGATGCCGAATGTAACACAAAAATGAAAGAATAGTGAACTGTCTGATTTGCTTAACTCATTTGGCCGGGTCGAGTCTGGATAGGAGTTTATGCTAATGTCCGGGATGTTCCGACGCGGTCGAATCGGCGCCATCCGACCGCCCAAAGACATCAGGTTCCGAGTAGGGCTCTGAAAATATAAAAGTAAACGCAATGATCACGGGTTTTTGAAATGGGTACAAATTAATTTATTGGATTTACAAGTGTATCAATAATTTAATCCAGAAATTGTTGGTTCCACTCGGCAACCATCTGTCATGCACCAGTTATGTGCTGGTCACATGCTAGCTTACAATAATAGTACATTGTTTATCAAAGGAGCAAATAACTATTTTTAAGGCGAGTGTTTCTTTGAATCCTGAACGCAGCTCGACGAACTTATAATAAATAGAGTTGCTCCCGAGGTAATCACTTTACTTTTTATACCCTCTATGAAACAATAAGTATATAAGTTAAGCTCAAAGGTTTAACAGTTTTTAGTTTTCTTATTCATAAATAAGAAATAAAAATACTTAGTACCACATTTTTGGCGTCCGATTATCCGATACAATGATATGAAAAAAATACTTTTTTTTTATTAAAAAAATCTTTAAGAAATTAATTTTAATATGTAAGCAGTTACGAACAAAGGAGGAATCTATTTCGCGCGTCTTTTATTTGTTCACAAACTTTTTTTTATTTGGCTCGCGCGCGGAAATGTTGTGAGGTGGGTAGCATTAAAAAACGCGGATTTTCAACTAAAAAAGCGGATGCATAGGTACCTTAGTAATTAGGTGTAGAAGGTGTATGAGAAGTATCTAACCACTTCGGTTCTGTGCCCTCCTTGGTTGGCAAACATAGCCCTTCCATCACCTGTAACTACAGGGTGACTTTGAATTCGTTTACCGTATTTGAAGCGGAACAATATAAACATGATTTAGGCACACTTATGATGACACTTATTTAGGAAAAACTAGAATACGATAAAATCATTTTTTTTTCTTACCCGAAATTACTTACGATGAGGCACACAAACAATATCAAGACGAAAATTAATAATAATAAAAATTAACTACTTGTTGAGAGTCTTATTATCGGTGCCGGCCAATCCATTTCTTTGTGTACTAAGGGATCTCCAGGTCTTTTTTTGTGTAGCACATTTTTATAGTTTTTCTGTGTGACTGTTTGTGCCCTGAATAAAATAAATTCTGTAGGTACTCATATCGAAGCACTTAACATGTTAGGGAAAAAATTCAACCTTATGGATCTTGCCACTACCAATTCCAATTTCCAAAGGATCACGAATATTAGACGACTCTAAAGTGTCAAAGTATTTAAATGTCTGACAGTGCGGAGTATTTACATACGAACATTTACATAGAGGCACATGCATTGCTTCTGGCCCCACACTAGGATACCGTGTGTCCCGGCTGGGACAAAAAAAAGAAACCCAGGTCTTGGATGTTTACTCCAAGACCTGGGTTTCTTTTTTTTTGTCCCCAGCCGGGAATCGAACCCGGGACCTCTCGCACGGTAAGCAGATGTGCTAACCGCTGCGCCACAGAGGTCGTGAGTCTCCATATAAATATCCATATAAATCCAACCATCCGTACCTACGTAGGGAAGTTGATACGTAAGGTAAGTTCAGACGTAAGGTAGAATGCGCTTGCGGGCCTTTTTTCTGCGTAAGTCTATTTTATTTTTTGATCCTAAGGTTCAATTTGAAAAAGAAACCTCGAATGCCGAAAGCGGAACGTGGATCCATTGTATGATTGATCTCTTTGGTGATTGAAACTTTGGCAAATTTGCCGAATCACGGCTCCACCTCGAAAGTGCTCCAAATTTTTTTTCTATTGTTTTTCACCACTAATTCAGAGTATCCCGAGTAATATTGAGGAGGCGCATGGCTTTGGACCCGTAAAAAAAACAACAAGAGGCAACAAGAGGCAAGGTAAGAACGCATCAAAGTCGAGTCTGTTTTCGATCTTACATAGAGAACCTAACGCTCCGACGCGCTCCGCTTCGCTACGCGCGTCGTCGCACCTATATTTCTGTTGTCACGTATTCTTTACATCGCCGACCCTGGTACACCATTCCCGAGCGATAAAAAGCAGTAGTAGCTGTTTTAAGGTGGATTATTGATGTATGGTGTTTTTATTAATTTCTATGGGGTTCCATAGCATGCGCCACCATATTATTGCATGGTACACCATTACCGAGTGATAAAAAGCAGTAAAAAAAAATTTGGAGCACTTTCGAGGTGGAGCCGTGATTCGGCAAATTTACCGAAACTTTTACTAGAAATATTCATATTCCAAATTAAAAACACTTAGGGAGGAACCTAGGGATCAAAGCGTTATTTTGGTGCCTGTTTAGGAAGACTAAACTAGCTCTTTTTGAATATATTATGAGAAAAATATTTTTCTATTGTATCACATACAGCGTCGCCCTTGCCGACAAGACGAATGGTCCAGAAAAGCGAGGTGTAGCGCGTATGCCGCAGAATATCACGCATAAACCATCGAGCGTGGGGTTCGAAAAGCGGAGACACCACGCCGACTAGCACCTGGAAAAGATACACGCCTAAGGTATCTTTTCCATGACTACAGTGGAAAAACAGTGGATTAGAAGAGGAACATTTACCAGAGAAAGATTAGATAAAAAATATGTACTTCGACAAACAAACCACAGATACAGATTACCTACGAAGAAGCGCTCTTGTGTTGACACGTAGGTACAAGAGGCACGCTTCGTTTTCGTACCGATGAAGGGATTTCCGTTACTTAGCTCCAGCCTGTTAGCTTTTAGAATATACCTCGGGCTCTAGAGTAGGATTCGCTTTTCGCCGAAAATTATTATTAATATTAATACTAATATAGTTCTGATTACGAAATTAAGAGTGTCATATTAGTTCCGATTTCGAAATTAAGTGTCATATTAGTTCCGATATTTATATTACATGAATATATCTGATTCTATCCGATAGTAGCCGAGGTATATTCTAAAAGCTAACAAAAGTTCCCTTACAAGTGAACTTGCGGTGTCTATGGCAAGTGCAACATTATTATGTAAGTAAGTAGTTCTTAATTTAGGTTACTGTTTACACTCGTATAAATTGTTAAGATAATCGAGTTGAATCAATTATTCCATCAACACGGACTGTACGAGCCTTGGAATCGATGCATTTTCCCACCGAACATTTTCCCATCACTAAAATTCTATCGTGACGTCACATTAGGTACGCATACATTTGAGCGAACTTGCGGTGTCTTGACTTAGCCAGTGAAACGAACCCTTTTTGTTGTTTGCAAAGTCCTTTTTTACCAGATTCCGAAAGCTCCGGAGGATTATTTTGGATCTCGTTAACTACTTGATATACAATGATGATAAAGTGAATTTTGATTCACTAACAGCGGCATCACTCCCAGGATGGAGCGAGTCGGGCTCCAAGTCAAACTGCGACCGAACCTGTGATGCATCTTCCAGAGGTCTGTAAAAATTATGTGGCTCCTTGAAGACAAATCAGAATTAGAGATAAAGACCTAATCAGAAAAGAAAATAGAAAATATATGAAACAAAACAGAATAGAATAGGACTTGACAGAGCTGGACATGACAGACATGGGTGGTCATGACCGATATGCATAGGTTAAACCACAGATTATTTATTATACAGCCCCCTGGCCTGGCTCCTGAAAAGCAGTGGCCAATCGCATAGAATCTCAAAGCAAGCATTCTTATTCTTTTCCGTCATAACCTCATGACAGAGGGACGTAACTACGAATTAGCTTCCGCTACCAACGCACTCCATTCGGTCCGATTATGATGGATGGCTGCTTCTAGGGTCCATCCCATAGCTTCTCTTACGGTGTTTTTCAGTGTTTCCTAAAGCATGTAACTATGCAGTTAGATAGACAGATAAGTCATGTTAGATAGATAGATAAGTCACACTTGCACACACACACACACACACACACACACACACACACACACACACAACACACACACACACACACACACACACACACACACACACACAGTTCAACAAATCCTACAGCAGATTCTTACAACATTCTTTGGTATACCCCCGCCTCCCCTCCATCAATCTACGGCGATAGGCAGGGTATGAGTGAATAACATTTAATGTATTTCAGGAGCAACTTACCCTAAAACGACGACGCCTACGGGCTGGTTCTCGCTTAGCATAACGAGCGCAGAATAGGTGTTGGAGTGGAGGCTGGACTGGTACAGATCCATCCAGGCTTCCTGCCTCGGAGCGTTCTCCAGCAGTATATTTACGCCCGGCGTGTCGTGCGGCTCCGATTTGCGGACGCGGAGGTTGCTGCAAAAATACATTACACACTGCCCGAACAAAAAAATGCTGTGTACAATTGTACATATCTGTTCCTTAATTCACCATCGCTCAGTAGCGAAATTGAAGAAGAAAGTGGTCTGCATTCAAACCTATAAGTGAAGTTACACCGTCACTGAAGTGTTTAATACTAAGCTAATGTATACCTACATCAGTCAGTGAAATTTTAGGTCAAAACAATTAAGTGCCTGCGTCGTGGGCCTCCGATACTGTGAGAAGGAGAAGAAAAGTATAATTTCACACTTCAACGTTTAAGTTCGCTATTGTGCAGTGCAGTCGACAGCACATCAACAATTTAGGTATAGGTCTGTTATCTAAAGCTGGCACGTTCACAGTACTCACACTTATGCAATTTCACTATACAGAATGTTTAAAAATATATGATTTTGATTCAAAATGCGACTCTAGTTTAAGTGTAGACTAGAATTAGGTTTTAGTAAGATAGGTGCGTTGTAGATAAATAAATACAAATGTATGGGTTACTTGTTATAACATATTTTTAGCAAATTCGAGCGAAAAGTATTAAAAACAAGGTGGAATCAATGGTCACAAAATAGTTTTAAATTTCAATAAATTTTCACATGAACAAAAATAATTTCACCTAAGAAAATCTTTACCAAAACAGAAAATAATTATCCCAGAAATCCTCAACAATTTAATTATAATTTGATTATGTAACAAAGGGTAACGGACGCTCAGTGGTCAGTTACTGGATGAATTACCCTACCTTTTTTTCTAATTGCTTGCCACAGATAAAAACTTTATTACTGTTCTGTAATTTCATCAATTGGAAGGAATCTGTGATCAACTGAGCAACATCATTCGGTTTCTATTGTGGTTACGCGAATGTTCTATTCTCCTATTCTTCTTCTTTTTCTTCAACGTTTTTTCCATGATTTTAGCACCAGTAGCAGTTGTTCGAAGGCCAATCACAATCAAATGCAAGAACCAAAAGAAAAGAGGAAAGACCACAGAATAAACTGGCAATTCCCATTAGAAAAACAAAAACCCTCTCTTAAAAATGCCATCTACTGACTAATGAGCCGTTTTAAGAAGAAAAAAAAACGAAAGGCTGTCAAAGGAATGCAGTTTTGGACCTCAGCCCAATAGCCATGTGTGATGTATACATGTTATTTTTTTGAAATTGAAAATGTTAGTTTTTTTTTCAATGCAATATAACTCCGAAAGGACAAACATTTGGCTGTTGACGTCATAGAGTGCGACAAGTGAGTCCTGGCACAAGCCTTTAGCGGTAAATTTAAAAATCTTTTAGTTGATAACCCTGCATCTATATGCCATAAACCATCTTGATACTTTTGCTTAAGTTTATTATTTGTTAAATTTTTTTTTTTTCCAATTCTGTACAGCTCAATATTAAGTTTTTTCAAATTTGTTTAATTAGTTTGGAGTCTCCAATGAATTTTGTCCAAACATAAATAAATATAAGCAAAACGAAAACATTAACTACATCAAAACCAACATTTCCACTCCACCAAAAACAGGGATAATAAAGATGCACCACATAAACTTATAAACATTTATTAATGCTGAACCATAATCAAAATCTGATTCATATCTTTTTTCTCCAACATCTTTGAGTTCTTTGACTAAGTCTTCGATCTGACGTTTAAAATTTTCGTCATCCGACAGACCTTACAACAAGAAATAATTCATGTTTGTTTTAAAACATTATTACTCGTATGTATATACTAAAACATAGGTAAAATTATGTTGAATAGAAACAAAAGTTCTTGTTTAAATCTAGGACGAGTATCAAACTGTTTGGGCTGTACTACTTGCAGCTGAAATACCTAAGTTTGACAGTCAGAGTGTGGCCATATGAAGAATTCGAAATAAATCGCGTCCCAGGACTCGCTTTTCAGACTCTAGTAACTTTTATTCAGCTCGCTGAGACCTATTCGATGATGTATCACACATGGCTATTGGACTGAGGTCCAAAATTGCATTCCTTTGACAGCCATTCGTTTTTTTTTTAGTTCTTCTGAAAGCGGCTCATTTGGAACTACTTTTCTTAGCTGTCAGAAAAATCCCTCATTGAAACGCACATACGGTTGAATACCAAAAAGATCACGCTGTATATATAAACAGTAGTAAAAGTAAAACTATAACTGTCCCCTTCACACTCATAAGCTAGACCGCGCGCAAGAGAGACGGGCAGACTTTTCATGATGCGCATGCAGTACACGTCACGCCGCGCGCTATTCACAGACACTACACAAGCGCAACGTGTAAATGTGTTGAACGTGCCAGCTTTACTTAACTGACCTATACATCCGTTTTTTTTTAATGGTAATAAATTTTTACAACTGTTATTTAAACAATACAGAAGTTATCATGATCAGTTGAAAAATTTAATGGGCAGTCATTTAATTTTTCGGCTGTTAGTAAATTAGTAAGCCAGTAAAACATAAGCAGTAAGTAATAAAAATATTGGTCTGTTATTTCATCATTCAATGTCAGTACAAAAATTACTCAAGCAGTTTAATAAATGAATGAGCAGTAAAACGGTTGGAATGGGCAGTTCACAGTGGGTGGTAGCATCCGAACGTCACTTTGAATGAAAAGAAGTTAGGTTATGTTGGAAAAAATGTAAAATAGGTTAGGTTAGGTTAGGTTACGTGGAGACCCTGTCCGACCACCTCTACATCCGTTTCGAAATTTCTTCGTCGGATGCAGGGGTGGCCGGGCGACCTACTGGACACAGTTCCGTGTTTCCCCGATGGTCGCTGGCCCAGCTGGACAGGGATCTATTGGTTGAGGCTTTAATCGTTCAGGCCTGGGTGTCGCAATCAATGGATCACTTGGAGGATGTCGACACAGAAGCCTTGCGGCTGCAGGACATGCTCACAGCCGTGTGCGACTCAGCTATGCCCCGCGCAAAGCGATGCACCCCGAAGCGTGAGGTGTATTGGTGGTCGTCCGATATTTCCGAACTCCGTTCGGAGTGCACGGCGGCGCGCCGTCGATACACTCACTACCGCAGACGTCGGGTTCGGGATGAGATGCAGACGGAACAGCTTCACAGCATATACCTGGCGGCCAAAAAGGCACTGCAGCTCGCCATAAGTCGAGCCAAGGCCGCTGGGAGGGAGTCCGTCTTGCAGACCCTCAACTCGGACCCGTGGGGTCGCCCGTACCGCGCGGCGCGAGGCAAGCTGCGGAATCAGGGACCTCCAGTCACGGAGACCCTGCAGCCGCAGCTACTGGTCGATGTTGTTGCCGGCCTTTTCCCAGACGCCACGGAGCACACTCCCCCGGCCTTGGCGGGACTAGGCGTAGATAAAGATGAGTCGGTGGCCACAGCGGTCCCACCCATGACGGAGGCTGAAGTAGGCGTTGCCCTCCTGAAGCTGCGGGGTAAGAAAACTGCTCCCGGACCCGACGGAATACCCGGTCGCGTCTTGGTGATAGCCATGGAGGAGCTGGAAGAACATTACAGAGCGCTCCTTGATGGCTGTCTGACATCGGGGCGTTTTCCGATGGTGTGGAAAACCGGCAGGTTGGTTCTCCTGCGGAAGGAGGGCAGACAGGCGGACTCTCCGTCTGCCTATCGCCCGATCGTGCTGCTGGACGAAGCGGGGAAGCTCTTTGAGCGTATTTTAGCCGCCCGCATCGGCCGGCACTTACGCGAAGTCGGCCCAGACCTGGCTGCATGCCAGTACGGCTTCCGCTGGGGTCGCTCGACCATCGACGCCATCCAGCGCGTCAGAGACTTGTCCGATGAGGCGGCGGATGCAGGTGAGGTGATGTTGGCGGTGTCCCTGGACATAGCCAACGCCTTTAACTCTCTGCCCTTCGGGTGCATACGGGAGGCTCTCCGGTTTCATGCTGTGCCCGGCTATTTGCGGCGCGTGATCGGAGACTACCTGAGGGGCAGAAAGGTGGTGTACCAGGGACGAGACGGAAGCGTCCACGGTCGACCTATGCGGTGCGGTGTTCCACAGGGATCGGTCCTCGGACCGCTCCTGTGGAACATCGGATACGATTGGGTACTGCGTGGTGCGCTTCTGCGCGGTTTGCACCTCGTCTGCTACGCGGACGACACCCTCGTCACGGCACGGGGGCGCAACTTTGAGGAAGCAGCCCGTCTGGCTACGGTGGGAGCCACCCGCGTGGTCGAACGGATCGAAGCGCTCGGCCTCAAGGTGGCCTTGAGCAAAACGGAGGCTATCTACTTCCTCGGTCGCAGAAGGGCGCCTCCTGCAGGTACCGTCGTCAGGGTGGGCGAAGTCCACGTGGAAGTCAGGCCCTATTTGAAATACCTGGGCCTGGTCCTTGACAGGCGGTGGAATTTCGAGGAGCACTTCAGACGTCTGGCGCCCAAACTTATTGGCAGAGCGTCCGCCCTTGTAAGGCTCCTCCCTAATACCGGTGGACCCGACGTGACCTGCCGCCGCCTCTATACTGGCGTCGTGAGGTCCATGGCGCTGTACGGTGCACCCATCTGGGCGGACGCTCTGAACGCCCGTAACATTGCTCAGCTGCAAAGAGCGCAGCGAGTGATGGCGATCAGAGTGATACGCGGCTACCGGACGGTGTCGCACGAGGCGGCATGCGCTCTCGCGGGCACGGCGCCGTGGGACCTCGATGCCCAAATGCTGGCGTCAGTGTACTGGCGGCGCGTGGAAGCGCGTCGCCGAGGTGTCTTCCCACCCCCCGAGGTGGAGCAGCAGTGGAGGAGGGACGCGCGCCGCAACCTCCTGTGCCACTGGCGAAAACGGCTCCAGGAGCCGAGGGCAGGCCTGCGGACCGTGGAGGCGGTTCGCCCTCTTCTAAAGGAGTGGGTGGATCGCCGACACGGCTCGCTCACCTTCCGCCTGGTGCAGATACTCTCAGGACATGGCAGTTTCGGGAGGTATCTGTGCCATATAGCCAGAAGAGAGGCGTCTGCGGCGTGTCACCATTGCAATAGTGATGAAGACACGTCGCAACACACCCTGGAGGCCTGCCCAGCATGGGCGCAGGAGAGAGCGACGCTGCAACAGGCGGTGGGCTGTGACATCTCGATGCCGGCCTTAATAAGAGCGATGCTGCGGGGAGAGTCTCAGTGGCAGGCAGTGGTGTCCTTCTGTGAGAACATTATCTCGCAGAAGGAGGCGGCGGAGCGGCAGAGGGAAGACGATCCTTCGTCTCACCCGATCCGCCGCAGGAGGATGGGGCGGAGAAGGAGGGCGTACGCCCACCTTCTTCCGCCACCATGAGGTACGTGGGGGAACCCTGCCTCACGAAGTGGAGCGGAGTGCTACGTGTTCCAGCACTCCGCAGGAGAGTAATGGCAACGGAGGGGCCCGCGAGGGCCAACGCTGGCGGGGCTGCGGAGGAATGCAAAAGCGCACCTGTGACCCTGCCATAAAGCGTGAGACGGAACACCATGGGGTTTTAGCCGGTAAGAGTCCGGCATAACCCTGTCGCAATACCAGCGGCAGGGTATCCACGAGGATTTCCCCATGTAAAAAAAAAAAAAAAAGGTTGGAAACAATAACCCTATAGGTTAGGTTAGGTTAGAACTATGACTCCGGAGGAGATCGTGCGGTGGAGAGAGGGAGCCTGCGACGATCTCTTCCGGGAGTGGTGGGAGAGGCTGGCGCAACCTACCGCCGGCCTCGAGATGGTGGCCGCCGTTCGACCCGTTCTTCGAGAGTGGGCCGAACGCAGGCACGGCGCACTGACCTATCGCCTGGCGCAGGTCCTCACCGGGCACGGCTGCTTCGGTGTGTACCTGTGCCGGATTGTGGGTCGGGAGCCGTCGACGGCGTGCCACCACTGCGACGCGACGGAGGACACGGCGCAGCACACGCGCACCGTGTGCCTCGCGTGGGCGGAGCCGCGTGCCGAATTGGCCGCGGCTATTGGGGCGGACCTCTCGCTGCCGGCCATCGTCAGTGCGATGGTCGGCAGCGAAGAGGCCTGGTCGGCGGTCCTCGCCTTCAGCGAGGCCGTCATGGTGGAGAAAGAGGCGGCGGAGAGGGCGCGAGAGAATGATCCCCTTTCGCTCCCTCTTCGCCGTCGGAGGACCGGCCGCAGACGGCGGGCGTATGCCGACCGTCTGCCGCCTTAACGGGGGCCTTCGGGCGGTGGGTCGGGGGACTCACCGCTCGATTCAGAGGTCCCGTGCTGGAAGGCGCTCCATGTGTTCCGGAGTGCCTTTAGCGGAGTGGGGGGAGAAAACACTTCCCCCCTGAAGAAGTGCCCGCGAGGGCGCCCGCTGACGGGGTTGCAGTAGTGTGCGCAAGCGTTCCCGTGGCCCCGTCCCTTGCGAGTGGGATGGAACACGCCAGGAGTTTTAGTCGGTATACTGCCCTTTTCAGGGCGGGGAGTCTGACATAACCGCCGTGCTCCCCCGAGCCGGCGGTACCCGTTAAAAAAAAAAAAAGGTTAGAACTATGATCAACACACGCACGAGCCGAGCGAGCGAAGCGAGCGTGCCGCGGCAGCGGTCGGCGAGTGCTGCCGCGACACGCTCGCAGGAAAATTCTATCCATTTCACTAGGAATACATTTTACCGTTTAACCAATTATGATTTGTTAACTGTACGCGCCTAACCGCCCAGTTCAACTTTTCCACTGCTCAGCATTTATTGAACTGCCCGTTTAAATTAGTTTACGACTCGTTTATATTTAGTTTACTGCTCAGTTTTTACTGCTAAACTAGTTTGTAAACATGCGTTTTTTACCTACCATAAATCAAATATGGAACTGCCGCTTTAATTCTATGCCTTTTTTAATTACCTTACGGACATTTCAACTAAAATGTAAAGGTTGTGGTATTGACTGTATGAAAAGTATGTATGTACGTAAGTATGTATACTTACATAAGCTCACGCCTGTATCCCAGAGGGGTGTTTCTTTCTTATGTACAATAAAGTATAAAGTAAGCAGAGACCAGCGACTACCACCTGCCACGATCCTGCACATGTTGACTGTACAGAACATTAAAATAAATACGATATGATAAATAAATTAATAATATCTTAATAGTACATCAGAGCATTATGACCTCATGTACCCCCGGATAGCCTCAGATGTTGATGATAACCAACTTGTATCTATTCCGGGTTATTGTTCAACCATTTACGACTAGCTAGAAGATAGAGAACCTACCATTTACACTATGTACGAGTTCATTAGGAGAGTACGTCAAGAGAATCGTGACACTTCATTCATTAGATCTATTCGACCATATTCTACGTCTCTACTTTACTCAAATGCTGTACTCTACAATTATTACTACGAAATGCCTTTTATTTCATGTGTACCGGGACTTACCCTCTAATAGAGTTGACGTGTGCCACGTAAAGAGTCTCCTTGATAAACCTCATTTTGATTGAGTAAGGTGTCACCAACTGAAAAAGAGATCAGTATTCGAACTGCCTTTCCCTCTTCAACTTTCCAACTCACTTGCAATATTAGAAAACCAAAATTGCTTACATCTTTTTCTGCATAAACGCCTGCTGTAAGTTTTTTTAGGCTTACAAACCAGATCCCGTAAATTTTCAAGATAAGTCTACCAATTGCGTAAAATGTAGACTAATGTCTAAAACATAATAATTTGCATTAAACCTGAGTCCACTTATATGAATTCAAAATTTTAGATCAACCCACTTTTAACCCAACGTTGATTTGTAAATTTTAAACCGATGAAGGGGTCAGAATGACCCTCACCATAATGAACGTAGATCTCAAAGATTGCTCGACTTGTAAAAAATGAAACTAATTACAGTCGACAGCACGTCAACCTTCACATTTTAGTTGCAAAGTCGCCCGTAATGCAACGGAGTAGAGTGCATGGGTGTATAGGATAATGGGCTGTACCTCACCAACTATTTAAGTATATCAATACTAAATTTGATACGACAAAGATGTTTTTTTTTTTTCGCGAAAGAATTAAACTTTTAGAATTTAATAATTGTTAATTGTGATGAGAAGTAGTACCTCAAACGAGTAAACAAATAAACACGGATAAGAAAGAGAAATTCGGAGATAAGCTCTCAATATATTTAATTGGGTCTACATTTTGCAAATGACGAGGGACAGTGAAAATAGTTGTATAGATTATGAAATTACCGTAAAATGCTCCAACAAAGGGAAAGCAGAGTGATTGGACGGCAGACATAAGACACAGTAGTCACAATCCGGGAAAACCTCAAATGCCACTTCTAAGACATCGAATCCAACTCTAAGGACAAAATAAAAATACATCTTAGGCGATAGCGCTACGAGCATTCTTTCTGATTATATCTTAATTTTCTCTTCGAGAAAACCTACTGCATATTTGTACTGCTCCAAACATAGAGCTCTTTACATGTCGGAGTGTCGGAGAGACAGATAGACAGCATCATCATCATCATCATCATCATTCAGCCACAAGAAGTCCACTGCTGGACATAGGCCTCCTCCATGGATTTCCAAAAAGACCGGTCGGAAGCGGCTTGCATCCAGCGTCTTCCGGCCACTTGGATGAGATCGTCTGTCCATCTTGTGGCAGCGGAGACAGAGTAATAGGGTCCCGTTTGCCACCCTACGGGTAAGGAACCCTAAGAAAAGGTTCTGAAGAACTGAAAACCTCGTCGTTTTTTGAAGTCGCTTAAAAATATGGTGAAGAAACCCACAGTCTCATTGGCATGTATTAATATTGTGATACCGAAATCTCACTAAAAATGAGTTTCTGTGAGTTTTCACAGCTTAATTAAAAAATAACGGTACAGGAAACCCCTGCGTTTCCTTAGAAAGAAATCACGACGAATGCCAATTGCCACAAACACGATGGCTTGGTTTCCCATCGTAAACTAGGAAACAGCAGTTTTGCTTACATACCTACATATTTCAGTAGATATTTGAAGACCAGCGTGGTCCCTAGTTCCTAGAAAACCTTAGCACGGAGCATAAAACATAAACATTAAAATACAGGCACATACGTTGCTTCTGGCCCCACATTAGGACACACTGCGTCGTGGGAACCAGGAACAGCGACATCCCAAACATGTTAAAAAAATACATATTTTATCTAACTTTACCTTTCATCATAGTCTTGGTGTATGGCGAACAACTCGAGGAGGAAAGCGTTAGGCCGGCCGTGGTACCTTATGGGTTCCTGCGCCATACTCACGCCCTCCGCTTTGAACACGGACGCTACATAAAACGTTTTACATTTCAGCACGGAGCACCCACATATTTTTTCGCCTAACATACAATACTTTATTGTTCAAGACTGCTGTGCCACATGAAGCAATAAACTGATATGATTTGATTTTCGATCACCACAGTACCTACTCCCCAGTCAGGTACTAGGCCCCTGGATATTATCCCTAGCAACGTACTACAGGTAAGCGCCCAAATAGCACAAGGCTCAGCGCCTAAAACGACAAACTGGGCTTGACTAATTGCACAAGAGCTGCACAGTGAGCTATGCAGCTGCAAAAGCTAGATTTATTCTTTAGCAACAATAAGACGCCCCCTTAGAGCTTCGGCAGATGCAGAAGGGTTGTACAGTGCAATGTGCACCTCCAGAGTTATTGTTCTTGTTTGTGCTATTCAGGTACGTATTATATTCTCGTTACGAACTAGCAATATGAGAAGAAATACGGTTCCTAGATAATTTGTGTCCCACATAAAAAGATTACGTCTACTTACTGGTTTTTTTAACCTTAATAAACGCGGGGTCATCATTAGATTCCTTGTGGCTATCGATCATTGCCAGAAATGAGTCGGTCAGTCTAGAAAAAGAAAACATGAAACTATCAGTCATCGTACAGCCCATCAAGTTGGAAAACTCACTCAAGACAAAGCCCAACCCAAACAAACGGGTAGTTTTCTATCGCAAAAATGTCAAGGCAATAACAATAATAATAAAATAATAATTAAAGTAAAATGATTTCTAGGCAATCCATGATTAAGTCATACGAGTTTCATTTTTTTTTAGATTTGTATCGCCACATAGACACAGAAAAAAACGGTGGACTCGGGCTATGTCCATATCCTTGTGTGCAATTAAGAATATTCTTATGTTAACTTATAATATGATACAAAACAAAGCCACTCACTCGTCCGGCAAAGTATCCGAAGAAAGCATCTGTGGCACCCGCAGCAGTTTAGTGTCGATGTTCACGATGTCGTACTCAAGTTCGTCCTCTTCTTCCTCCAACAGGTTGAGGTAGTCCAGCTTGGTAGTGAAGCCGGCCCCGGCGCCAATGGGCGGGGACCGTGGCTGGGGCCGCTCCGGCTCGGGCTCGAAGTTCAGGCTGCCGGCTCGGGTGACGCTGTCATCGTCGGCTGACCAGTAAACCTGGTCCCCATTTCATATAACTGCATGGTTTACTATTACACTTCGATGTAGGTACACTGCAATGCCGATAAGGGCGACAGCGGGGGGAGGGGGGGGGGAGCAAGGCTGTCATCGTCGGCTGACCAGTAAACCTGGTCCGCATTTCATGCAACACTTTGATGTGAGTACATTGCAAGGCCGATAGGCGGCAGCGGCGGGCGGGGAACAAGGCTGATGCTGCTCCAGCTTAGTATTCAGGCTGCTAGCGAGGGTGGCATTTCGTCGTCAGCTGACCAGTAAACCTAGACCCCACTCATGCAACTGCATGGCAGGTCCGTGTCTTTGACAGTAACTAATCGGTAGCCCCCACCCACTTACTCACTAAGTAAATATCTGCGTAATCTCTCGGATTATACAGCTTGATCGTACCTTTGTCTTTTCACCTTTCTCAGTGGCCAACACTTCCATCTGGATTGTGGAGTCGCCGTCAGCATTTTCTATCCTGTAATACAGCCAAGACTATGAATCTGTCATAATCTAGTGTTATAATTCTTAAGTCTTTTTCATCTGTTGTGTGCCACCACTGCTGGGAAAATGCCTCATCAGCCCTTGCATTACGTAATTTTCCACTCTATCGGGTTAAGCATTTAGACAACTCCAAAGTATCAAAATATGTATGTATTTGACAGTTCGGAGTAGGCTAAATCAGACGACTCTATATACTTTGGATGACTTACGTAATTCCTCCCCTGAACTCTCCAGAGCTTGCCACCCTCGACAGAAAAATCGTGAGATTGTCTCGTTCATCGATTTAGTCAGCTACGTTTGTGATATGCGTTGTATGGAATCCAATCTGATATACGTGTCAACGACTTTATGCTTCAGCGCAACTGGTAGGTATCTCAACCTTTAAGAACTTTTTTAAGGACGTGATGCGTTATCGGTGCGGTGTTGGTCCAAGTCATCTTCGTGTCGTGTCTATCTATGTACCTCCAAACCCCCAACCCCAACACATCGTGTTGTGTCATTGCACCTTCAGCAACTTCAAAGCTCGTGATGATGTTCATACAGCATTGGTCAAACAATCAATCAGTCAGTCGGTCGGTCGTTATCAAATGCTTACAGGTTGTAGACGGACTCTGGACTAATAACAGACTGATGTACAGGTTTCTCCTCCGAATGCCTTAGGCCCGCAAACGGTGAGAGTTCGAAAGACTCCTCAAGCTCTTCATAGTTGATCTGCGTGCTTAGCACGACCACACCCACGGCGTAGCCTTGGTCCTGTAGGAAATGGAACTTTGGTGGCGTATAGTTTAGAGTGGAGCAAAAAGTCAAAGCCTAAAATCGAAAGCACGCAAGCAAGCCCAAGTAGGTAATCGACAAGCCACGAAAGAAATTAAGAGTAGGTATTTCTTTTATCTATTACTATTCTAAGTAAAAACTCCGAAGCCAACATCATCGGAGAAACGAAGTCCCACCGAATCCGTTGGCTTGGTCACACAGGAAGAATTACTCTAAAATACTGTGACAACTCAAAAAAACAGTAATTTCTGGATTATAGACCAGTACCTGGATGACCGAGCTTTGCTCGGCATGTAGGTTTTCACACAAAAGAAGGAACTTGAAAAAAAAAAGAAAGATTATTATCAAGTCTCGAACCAGGGTCTTCTGTTTACGGTATCGTCCTATTTCCCACTTGAGCTATGACAACCTTATAGATGGTTACGAAAATTTCCTTCTTGTAGTGTAGCAGTTATTTCTTTGCCTTAAAACACGGTTAAAACGACGTTTTATAAAAATGAAACCTAGTTGGATCAATTAATCGCCCCCAAAACTCCCTGTATACAAAATTTCATGAAAATCGTTGGAGCCGTTTCCGAGATTCTGATTATATATAAATATATATACAAGAATTGCTCGTTTAAAGAGATTAGGTAGATAGATAGATTCATTTGAAAAAAAAATGCAGTTTTCGTGAATGTGATTTTGGAGTTATGACAGTATTGTAGCGGATGAGATGTGATGTAGGCGGTACTACAAAATAAAGTAGGTACCTAACAAGTTTTATTCCAAGCGCTGTAAGTTGTCATCAAATCCACTTGGCTTATTCATACATACCTCGCAAACGAGCAGCACTCGATCAGACTCGGGGTGTCTCGATATGAGTTCGCTGATATAGTACTCCCCGTACATCTTCTCCAAAGCCGGCGCATGGCGATGCAAAATCGGGATCAAATCGTCGTTATCCTCTTCACTGCAATAAAGATTTCGTTGAAGATTCCTTACGTCATGTCCTAGTAGGTAAGAATACACTTATTACATACAAGGTGATCCAATCAAGAGAGCTGCTCCATTTATGTGATTCACACAGTAGTTAATGGCACAAAGGTATTCCAGTTCTGTAACTGGCATGCTCGATACACTGTCTGCTAGTAAGTATTATTTACAGCGGTATATCCTAACCGTAGGTGACGTGCCAGGAAAAAGTATGTCGGAGATCGCAGGCAGTCTCATGTCATTAGCACGGGACTTTAAATGTAAGACAGAAAAGCGAACTGCCAACGGAGGTTTTGTAATAAATTACATGCTGGCTGCAGGCTGTATTCCAGAGAGTTAGGCAGAGAACAGGGTTTGCTACATGCCACTAACTTAACAAATCTCTTTCGCTGGTTGAGTAAACACAGTCACATTATTATAGTAAAAAACTTTTTGTTGTGTTGTCAATTTTTATACCTTAGCTACGTCCCGCTGCACAGATAACAGGCCCCTCAGAGAGAAAGCATGGACCCGATCACCACGCATTCCTACCGCGGATTGGCAATTTGAAACACTGCGTAGTGAGAACACCTTAGATACAAGTTTCCTCTCAATGTTTTTATTTACCGCTAGCGACCGGAACTGATGGCCGTTGGGACGGATAAGTTCTGACCTGACGACCACGGACTGGAGGACTCAGCGTGGTAAGGACGTACCGTGGGTAGGCTTCCCACCGGATGATCTGTCGACCTGGTTTCGGTAGGAGGGAGCCGCTGGATGCGGGTGGCACAAGACCGTGAGTCTTGGAAAACCGTGAAGGATGCCTAGTCCTGCCATGGCGTCAAATGGCTGATGATGATTAGTGGAACTCCTACTAAATCTTCTCGATTATCGTTAAATTAGAAAACAAGATCATTGGTACACGCCGGGGTTGCAGCGTACGACCTTCCGAATGTGAGGTCGGTTCTATCGCTACTCTACTACCGCGTACCTACACTACACTCTAAAGACTACAGAGTTTCAAAGTGACCAACACGGCTCTCCTCACGCGAAGACGCGGACAGACCTCGCTGCGGTCCGCTATGCACAGTACGGGCATGTGGTCGCCGGGCATACCCTTCTCCATGGCTTGCACGTAGCGGAACGAGATCTCGGCCCGTGTCTGACCGGGGACCAGCACTGGAAATATTTAAGTATATTAATTCATTTTCACGCAAATCAATCATCATTAACCCATTATGTCCCCACCGGGAGGCATGGGTCTCTTCCCTGAATAAGGTAGATATAGGTCATACTCCACCACGGGGGCTAAGTCCGGATTGGCGGAGGCTTGTAAGAGAACAGAAGTTTTCGCGGCGTTATCCGGTCACGGCGTTAACACACGTGAAATTGTACTTAATACACTGGAAAATCGCAACAACCTGCTGCTATACCCAATCATGTTTTTTTTATGTTTCTGGAATGTCGCGTGTTTGTTTAGAGAAGACAATCTGGTCACAAATTTACAGTTACAAGCTTTACAGAATGCATGTTGAAGTTGCATTGGGTATAGCTCAATGTTGACGACCTCAGTGGTTATCTATCGCATCTGCTTACCATGCAAGAGGTCCCGGGTTCGATCCCCGGCTGGGGAGAAGAAAAAAAACTCCAGGTCTTGGATGTTTACATGTTTGTGACGTCGCTGTTTCTGGTTCCCACAACACAGGGTATCCTAGTGTGGGGCCAGAAGCAATGTATGTGCCTGTATGTAAATGTTATGTTATGTTGTTATGTTATAGCAGCAGGGTGTTGCGATTTTCCAGTGTGTTACTATGTGCAAGGAGAATTAATTCTCCTTGCTATGTGTTACAATTTCACGTGTGTTACAGTACAGTTTTTGAGAGCCATAGGTACCCATTATAGTAAACAGCAACAAGATCTCAAGCTTACGTGGGTACTTGTTAACCATTTTCAGCATGGCAATGTAGTGCACGTAGGGGTCATGCATGAAGACCGAATGGAGCAGTTTATCCACCACGTCTCGCCCATAGATTGGGTTCCAACACAGCATGTGAATGAAAAGTGTGTTTCGGGCCTGCAGCTCTATGGTCCTGGAAAGGAGATATTTCGTAGTAGTAATCGAAAAGTCTATGTGTTATAGGCACTTTAGATAGAATAGGTACTTATTATTTTTTGTATGTACACCAGGAATTGCGTTGGAGTTGACAATAATATTACATTAATAATAATGTTAACACATTCGTCCTTATTAAAAGGAATAATCTTCCAGACAACCATTGAAGGAAAAAATAGAGAATGACGCGTAGTCGGTGCAACTAGAAATATTATTCAAATTCAATGGATATATTTTTTATTTATAACTAAAATGTTTACTTTATGAACGTCAAAGTTGTTAGTTTTACAATTATAAGTTTATGTGGAGAAGAAACTAGGTAACAAAGAAACTCCACTTTATTCTTTTCAAGAGTTTTAATTTCCGAGGGCGAGATAGATAGAATATTCTTTATTGTACACGAGGAGAAACACAAACATAAAATATTTACTAGGTAACAGTACAATTTGCGGCCTTATTGCTAATAGTAATTTCTTCCAGACATCCCTAAGGGCGAGAGGTAGTGATGCCAAAAGATCAGCCAGTACATATAGGTAATAGTTAGGTAGGTATATATTGAAAGGGTCTAATCGCGATTATTTCGGCAACTTTGCAGTTAGGTTCCTATTTACCGTGGTTACGGGTAGCCGGAAATTGGCCCCGTTTTCTCGTGGTCCTACTGATTTGTCCTACCAGTACTCGTAGGACCACGAGGGAGACCTATTTCTGTCTGTCCTACTATGTGCCTTAGTAGCTGTTTTTAAATATGTAAATATATTCAAAATTAGATACATACCTACCTCTTGTTTTTCTTGTATCCTTTATGATTAGTTTGTGTAAAAACCATTGC
The DNA here is from genome assembly GCA_947310845.1 of Yponomeuta plumbellus. NCBI lineage: Eukaryota > Metazoa > Arthropoda > Insecta > Lepidoptera > Yponomeutidae > Yponomeuta > Yponomeuta plumbellus. The sequence continues at coordinate 14,753,920 of OX371207.1, read as the reverse complement.
GAATCGGAACCATTGAATACACAGGTGGTTTAAATAATTGACAACAGCTAATAAGGCACATAGTAGGACAGACAGAAATAGGTCTCCCTCGGTCCCTCGTTGTCCTATTATTAGGACCAATCAGTAGAACCACGAGAAAACGGGGGAAATCGCGATTATTCTATTAAGACCTATTAAGGTTAAGGATGACGTCCTTACTTGTACTTCATCCACATGTAGCTCTCCCAGGAAGAAGGGTCGACTGATGGCACCAATGGATGGTCGTGGACTGCCAGGAACCCCACGATGGCATCCTGGTGGTCCATCTGACATATGGCCATTACAGAGTTCTTACTGGGAACACAGGTGGCAAGAGCCTATTACTCTAAGAATTTAAGTAAACTCCTTTGAGTTAGTATTTATAGTAGTTATACGGGTGCTATACAGGGCGTCCCAAAGTTAGGGACATGAAGAGAAAGTACCTTAAATATCGTAGGGTATTTTGCTGAAAGAAGACTTTATGTTATTTATAAAAGTTAGTAATTCTGCACTCAAAGATTTTCTAAAAATTACTTGCCTGGTCCGGGAATCGAACCGGCTTACATGTAAAAAAAAACAACCCTACTTTTATGATGCCAATTGAAAGAATGGCCAAAAAATAGTAACTCTTCTTAAGTAACATAGTATTTTAAAAGAAAAGAACAGCGTGAAATTAAAAATTAATCATTTTAATCAAATTAAAAACATCATAAACTGACGCAGTCAATTAGTCAATCAATTTTATACGGATTTAATACCTATTATTAAGTTTCGGCCTTAGTCTTCGTAGAGGCCCATTTTCGCCGAAGCAAAAGAAAAGAACCTAATCGGTACAGAAACCTAAGTGCCCTGCCTCACTAGGATGCCATGGCGACGTCGCCAGCTACGTATCCAAGCAGTTTGTATTGAATGCCGACTTTGCCAGACCGTCGCCAAGTGAGTTAGACACCATACATTTCAATATTAACTGCTTGGATACAGTCGCTGGCGACGTCGCCATGGCGTCCTAGTGAGGCAGGGCACTAACTTACCACGGATAGACAGACGTTGAAAAATCGAGAAGACAGAAAAGAATATTCGGTATCAAAATCCGTGGATTAGGTAAAGGGGATATGGCAAGTCTGTTCTGAAAGAATCCGATGCATTCTCTGTGGCGTAGTGGTTAGCGCATCTGCTTACCATGCGAGAGGTCCCGGGTTCGATCCCCGGCTGGACAAAAAAAAAACTTCAGGTCTTGGATGTTTACATGTTTGTGACGTCGCTGTTTCTGGTTCCCACGACGCAGGGTATCCTAGTGTGGGGCCAGAAGCAATGTATGTGCCTGTATGTAAATGTTATGTTAAATGTTATCTAAGGCTTTCCGGCCGCATTCATATTGACAATTAGCTGTAGATACTGCCCTCGTAACGAGAAACACAGTAATAGCCATTACTGCGTTTTTATATTAAAAAAAATTATGGTGACTGTAGATCTACAGCCACCATTATTATTTTACTGCAATAAATGCCGCCGAATAGCTTATTTTTGCATTTAAAGTAAAAACGCAGTAATGGCTAAACTGTGTTTCTCGTGTGGGCAGTGTACATTGCGTTGCCTACGAAGTACTTATAAAACAGGAAGTTAATCGAATTAGTCTGAAAGTCTACCTAGTCCGAAAGTGACCTTATAAGAAAATAACCTCATCTGCCGAAACGTAGTAGGTAAACCACGTTGTAGTTCAATGAAATCGCTCGTAGCCTGGGCTGCCTGAGTGATCTTAAACGATCACTAAGGTTAAGCAACATTCGGCGCGTTCAGTCCATGGATGGGTCACCGTCTATGAATAACGCTAGTGGCATTTTTCGGAGCGGTTCCGTGCTTCGCAAGGCACGTTAAGCAGTTGGTGCCGGTTGCCGTCGATAGATGGCATTCGTTAAGCCAAGTCAGAGGCCTTAGGGTGGCTTGAAAACTTTTGACAGTAAGACCAGCCACTAGTCTTACAAGCCTCCAGCAATCTGGACTTGGCCCCCGTGGTGGAGTATGGCCTATACCTTCCTCGGGGATGAGACCCGTGCCCCTAGGTGGGGACATAATGGATTGATGATTAGTTCAATGAAATAGGGCCCTAACTATACTCTACAGATCCGAAGAAAACGTACATAACATAGGTCAGAGCGTCCAAAGTCTCCACCCTGAAAGTCTTTGCCATGGGCTCTGTGATCATCCAGTAAAAATTCTGCGCATCTTCCGAAGCCGCGAAGCGTGTTTTCGTGAGCAGAGTGGACGCGTAGACCGAGGTGCGTGGGGATCCCATATTTAGTGGTGTTTTTGACTAAAATGTTGCAGAAAATAAAAAACCTTTGAAGAAAATCTTTTGTAGCCGAGTAGCTGAGAAGTTACACAGATTAGAATTTGGTGACTGCTCTGGACCAACGAGGAAGGAAATCTATGGAGAGGCCCTATTCGTCTTTATGCATACCATTGCCTGGTGCCATAATCGCCATGTTTTGCGACAAGTTTTCTCTCTTTCTAATTAATCTGTGAGTTTCCTGGTATGTTAGCTGTCAAATTGCTTTGTTGTCGAGAGTTATTTGCAATTTGTGAAGTCAATACTACTAATTGGCAGTTATTTATGATGTGGGATTGTTGCGGCATTAATAAATAATATGCCTGTATGTTCTATTGTGCAGTGTAATTCGCGAAAGAACAAAAATCGACCGGAGTTGACTCTTCATAGGTTAGTACCTGGTTTTTACAGAAATGTCGTACAATCTGGTCGTTTTAGGGCCCTCAAGTTTCAACTTAAACCTCTAAGACAAATTTTAGTTTCTTACTGCTCATTAACCTGATATTTTCGTAGGTAAAGCAATATTTCATTTGTTATGATTTGTTATCAAACCGTAGTGCGGGGACAAAGTCATTGGATGGAACATAAAACGTCGATAATAGTTATAACAGTAGAGCTAAAATAATTCAGTTAGGTACTAAATAACCTTATTATTACCATTTTCTAGGTTTCCCAGTAGTGAAGCCTTAAGATCCTTAAATTCACGACACAAGCAATAATGTCTGCTCGCTGCACTTTAACGCGGACAGCTTCAACAGAACACTTGATGTGGTGAGATTGCGTGATAATGCTGTTCCCTCCATTTTCTTGTGGTGAGTCTCGTTACGTGATCTGCTTCACATAGTGAGAGCTTAAAAACATAATGTTACAAATAAGTGTTTCTGTTTAATATTATATTATATGTACTTATTCCCTAAAACTTAAATTTTTAAAACTGAAATAATAACGACATTGCACCAATTTTTCGCAGAGGACTACAGTAAAGAAAAGGGCCGTTTTATTTGATCGACACCATGTACAATATCCACTCAGCTCTGCAGTGACACTTGCGGGCAATTTTAATTCCACAAGGTAATTTGCAGGAATCACGTAGCTCTGCCGTGCCCTATCACAGTCAATCGATTTGAACCCTGACAAACCCAGTGAAGAGGTATTTTTAACGTATTTTATAAAGACTTATTTTTGTTTTATTGTCAGCGCTATCTTTTTGATTTAGATCAATATTCACATTAATTTCTCTCATTCCAGATGCGTCGTAATGAAGAAAAAAATAAGCGACTAACTCAACGTGCAAGAAGCAGCGCAACAAAATCAAACGTTTCAATGATAAAGTGTGCAAAAGAAATAGGAAGTTTGCACTTTTACATGATAATGAAGATTAAAAGAAAGGAAATAAAATCTGTTCTGGCACTGTTTTTTTATTTGACTTTGACTCTTGAAGTGATTTTGTCGTGTTTTGTGTGGAGTACCTGCATATAATTAATAAGTCCTTCTGGTAATCGAAATCTTTACTCTCCAATGATAAAAATAAATATTCAGAATAATTAAATGCAAATGATTTGTATGTGTTTTTCCTGGTACAATAAAGAATATTCTCTTATAATCTGTGTGCCGGTATGTAAATGTAAAAGTTCATTTACAAAGTATAAAGCGCCTTTCTTATTTTAAATTATTTCTTCAATCCATGGACGTACTTTTTTTTAAATATAGAAGTATGGTAAGCTAGGGACCAGGGACTGGGCACCCCATATGGTCTCTGGCCGAGGGGTGTTTTCTTGGGAGGGCATTCGATGGGCCGAGGATCCGGCAGAGGGCCACAACGGGTCCTCGGTAGTTGGAGGCTTGTGGAGCTCGCGCCTCTCCGCCGGGAGAGCCGGTGGCGCGGGGGACGCTGCGCGGACCTTGCGCCGCCGGTTGAGGGAGGGTCACAGACGGCAGGTTGGGGGACCTGCCGTCCGATATCGTGACGGGAGAAGGGGGTGGGGGGCCCATGCCCCTTCTCCAGTGAGGGTGGGCCCGACTCCTTGCGAGTCGGATCGACGTCGCCGGAGCGCCGCTGTAGCATTCGCACTGTGGTCTACCACTAGCGAGATCCGGCGGCGCCCCATTGCACGAGCGACAGGACGGCCCCCGGGGTGTTTTAGGAGGTATGCCTCTCCTATTATTAGGAGAGGAGAGTCCGACACACGGCCGTCGCCCTCCCCGAAGGGTGGCCATTTATTGCGACAACTTTTTGGCACCCGTTTTCTGTAGGTACAACCGGTCCATATATTTAGTAGGTCTGTGGTACAACGGGTCCATATATTTAGTAGGTCTGTGGCTCTGGACTGCCTGCCACATAGACAGTTTTCAGCTCAGAATAGTTCAGAGGTTTTCAGTCAACAAAAAAGATTATCGGACCACAGATCTTTGTATCGGACAGTGGATGACAACCCTACCGAGAAAATAAACTCTTTTGCAAAAAAAACGGGCACTTTAGATTTTTTTCTCTACTTCAATGAAGAAGAACAAGAAATAGGTTTTGTTAATTTGACGATGTATTGGCATGTTTTTTGAAGCATCCTGGCATGATTCTTTACGTTCCAAAAGTTCCAAAGAAAAATAATGATTATTGTGGATTATTCTAAAATTGCTTTACTAATGGCGCGAATTGCTGAAACGATTTTTAACTGATTACGATATTTTAAAACTTTTAGGATATTTTCTGCAAATTAAACAATTTAATCTTTCTTTTTACATTAAATACCACTTTTTGATATGAGTGATAAAGCGTTAAGGGCCGGTAAAATTATAGCCCTACTTGAAGAAGGTTGTTCGCAAACTTACGTGTCTCAGCGGCTAAATGTGAGTCGTTCAACTGTCCAGAGGACTTGGCAACGGTATCAAGAGACTGGTTCGGTCAAAAGAAGACCCGGTTCGGGAAGAAAACGATGCACAGAACCAAGAGATGACCGCTTTTTGGTGAGTCAGGCGTTGCGTAATCGTAACGCGTCAAGTGTGGACCTGAAGAAGAGCCTTGAAGAAGTAAGAGGAGTAGAAGTTAGCTTGTGGACGGTCGGAGGAGGCTTTTGGCTGCCAATATCAAGAGTTACCGCCCAGCTCGGGGCCCTAAATTACTCCGTGAGCACCGTGTTGCTCGACTTCAGTTTGCTAGGAACTGTGCTTCATGCACTCTGGAGGACTGGAATAAAGTATTGTTTTCTGATGAAGCTAGAATCTCTTTGTGTGGAGAGGACGGTCGCCGGCGAGTGCTGCGAAGACCACGGGAACGCTATGCGGAAGTGTGTTTCGAAGAAATCACTCCTTATGGCGGGGGCTCCGTTATGTTTTGGGCAGCAATTAATTCGACGGAGCGTACGGAGTTAGCTTTCATAGAAAATGGAACATTAAATGCACACCGGTACATAACGGAAGTCCTAATTCCATATGCACAACCCACATTGACTGCACTTGGGGAAGATTCCATTTTTATGGACGATAATGCTCGCCCGCACCGTTCTGGCGACGTGGAAGCGTACATGCAAGAAGTTGGGATCCGTCGTTTAGATTGGCCAGCTTGAAGTCCTGACCTCAATCCAATTGAGCATGTGTGGGATGTTCTAAAGAGACGGGTAAGATCAGTGCAACCTGCTCCACAAAACATCAGGGAGCTAAAAAGAGTAATTGCAGAAGAGTGGGAACGTATTCCTCAAAACGTTATTAAAAACATCGTGGAAAGCATGCCCAGAAGGATTCAAGCTGTGATTTTGGCAAGAGGAGGTCACACTCGTTATTAGGTTTTTACATTTGTAACTTTATTTAATTAAAAAAAGTTAAAAAAAACTTGTCTTTATTGCCGACCACTTGTTATTGTTTGGGCGTGTACATCGATTTTAAAGAATCCATCCTTTTTTTTTCTTTTAATTGCTCGAATTCACTTCACGCGCATTAATTTACACGATTATAAGTATACAGACTACGTCAAAGAAATAAATTTCATTTAATTAACTAAAATCGACCTTAGAACGTAAATTTCCTTAGGTGCCCGTTTTTTTTGCAAAAGAGTGTATGTTGCATAAGGGACTTCACCCACACTTCACCACAGAACGACTTCACACACGACGGCTATAACGGCCAGTTTGACTTGTCCTTTTCATGAAAAGGACACATTTCGTGATATGGCTAACCACATCATGATATGGCACAATCTACGATATGGCTACGACATATATTTCGCTTCATTTCGTTGGCATACGTCTCGATCGACGCACTTTCCGGCTGCTAAGGTATTATACAGGGTGTGGTTATCCATCACTATATAATTTGTAACTTCCTATGTTATATCTATAAAATCATAGGTCATCAATCAACTGAATCAAGAATCGCTCGAAGCTCTGGCCGCCTACGATCACGAAGGTTAAGCAACGTAGGGCGCGTTCAGTGCATGGATGGGTGACCGTTTTTTACTAACGCTAGTGACTTTTTTCCGAGCGGCTCCATGCTTCGCAACGCATGTTAAGCAGTTCGTGCTAGCCGCCGTCGATAGATGGCTGTCGTTAAGCCAAGTCAGACGCCCTAGGGCGGTTAAAAACCTTTGTTCCCAACGAGTCACACCACTCACACCCCAACGAGTAACAGTGTTGGTTGGGAATTATTTTGGAAAAATTCCCAACGAGACTATTGCCCACTTGGCCTTTTATGATGCGTAGAGGCTGGTGAAAACATGCAATGTATCATGCAATGAAAAAATTTGCATTCATTGCAGGATACATTGCATGTTACGTTTCACCAGTCTGTACGCACCGGATTACTAATGGTTGACCAAAAAATTATTGACAAATGGTCATTCGACAAACAACGTTTAACCAAATGTTCATTTGGCAAACGAGACATTTGACAAAAGTATCATCTTACAAAAACTCACTTAGCAAATGATCCATTAGCAAACACTACATTTGTTAAATGTTTTGAATATTAAAATGTCAATTGACCTTTTTTAATTTCACCAAATAATATGTTTCGCAAATGAAGCATTTGTCCAAATGTCATTTAACAAAATGTTGAACGCATCAAAGTCGAGTCTGTTTTCGATCTTACATAGAGAACCTAACGCTCCGACGCGCTCCGCTTCGCTACGCGCGTCGTCGCACCTATATTTCTGTTGTCACGTATTCTTTACATCGCCGACCCCCCGTTCGTAAGATTGATTAATAAACGAAACATTTGTCAAATAATACATTTTATCAAACGTTTTTAGACCAATAGTAGTTTTGTCTGATAACTCAGTTGTTAAATGTTCATTAAGTAAAATAATTATTTGTAAAATGTAAATTTAAGTGTTGATCATTTGGATAAGTGAGTCTTTTGTAAAATGATTAGTAGTAAAATGATCAATTGGCGAAAGCATTTTTTGTCAAACATTGTTTGTCAAGTGTAATTTTGCCAAATGACTTTTGGTCAAACAGCAGGACCCCGTACGCACCATAAGGTTTACTCACTGTACTAGAAAATAAATAATTTTCATCACAGTCTGTATTTAAGTTGGTACAAATTAAAGAGGTTGTTTATCCATACTTATCTTTATTTTGATAATCAAATCAAAGTGATAGCTCCCTTAACTTGAAAGTCGAAGAATTAACAAATCTGATTTTGTAGGAGTTATTTAGTAGCTGGTTAGTTTGGGACTATCAGTACAGCATGTTTGAGCGCTCGCTTACTAAGTAAAAAATTGATTATACCCTTAATATACAGAACACATAACCTAATAAAAATAATTTAATTGTTACAATATCCATGAGGCTCTATTCAGCGTGGGTAATAAATTAACTGACTTCATTTTGTGTGCACTTTCTTTGGAGTTAATAGTATAAAAACGATATTTATATACGACAGTTCCTTGCAAAAATATATATTAGAGCCATATTCTTCCTAAGATGAACACCTAAACTCGTTCCTCTATAACTAGTATGATTATTTACATTGATTGAACTAAATAGAAACTAACCCATGACCCGACTAATACAAAAACGTAAAAAATATTTTAATCTAGTAACCATTTCACTCACGCATCATTTGTAACATTCTGACTAAAGTAGGTCTTAAAAATGGCTTTTGCAACTTGATCTAAACAACTTTAAAGAATTATTTTTCTCATTTTTCTTTCTCTTAGGACAGTGTCTAAAAAACTAAAAGTGGGAGTACAGCGCCACCAAGTTATCTGTTCAGGTGGGCAAAATTGTAACTAACTAATTAATTGTAAATCCTGTTCCCCATTTTTCATTTTATTCATTCACTTACTATGATTTATAGATATATTTTCATTAAAATTGAATGACGGGTTAAAATATTCTCATTTTTCTAGGTAAATTTCTTAAATGTTACTACTGAATTCTCCACTAGCGCCGCTATCAACTGAACAGATAAGATGGTGGCACTGTAACAAAAGTTTGACGCTTTTGTTTTTACAAAAGAGCAAAAATAAAAGTTTTCTCTTGAGTGTGGTCAATTCGCCTTAAAGGTTCGCGCACATTATGTCGGGCCGCGGCGGTTCGGGTCGCAGCGCAAAAATCCGCTCAAATCGCTCATTTAAGAACCATCGCATACGATCGTAGCATACTACGTAGAATATTCCACTGCGAATTTTGTTGCGTCCGATGCGGTCCACCCCGCCTGTGCTATAAGCAAGCGTATTGGACTGCACGCGCGCACGTCGTTCATTTTACGATAATATTTGCGTTTTTATTGTGTTTGCGTGCTCTTGTGGTGTTCACGAGGATAAAGAACTTGTGATTAATTTAGTGGTATTTGTCGAATACCTTTCTAACTTTTTGTAGAAGCTGTTCATTAACTTACATGCAAAAAAATAAAATACTTCATCAAGGCTATCCATAACGTAGAGCACCACACATCGTCTGGCTATACACTGTACTCAAAATCCGTCAATGCGCTGCGACCCGGCCCGTCGTCACTAGTGCTAAGGTAAGCATTATGCCAATCCGGACTTGGCCCCCGTGGTGGAGTATGGCCTATACCTTCCTCAGAGAAGAGACCCATGCCCCTCGGTGGGGACATAATGGGTTGATGATGAAGCATTATGCGCCCGCCGCCCTGCGGCCCTGTCCGACCCGCTGCGGCTCGACATAATATGCGCGAACCTTAATGACACATAATAATATATTTCTAACTCAAGAGATATCGCTCACTGAAAGTCAGAGACAGGTAGTCTTGGTATTAGGGGCCTATTGGAACCCTTGTGGTACGGAATCCTAGGTCTAGGCGGACATTTTTGTAAATTCTATATAATAGCTTGTAAGGTTGTCATTTTAAGCAATAGTGTGAGTCAAATTAAATCTAATAATAACTAACACTATAGGTACTAACAAGCGTTAAAAAAACGAAACTCGCACTAAATACATCGGTAACCACGTCTTTGGTCGTTACCGAAGTAATCCTACGGTTACGGATGTGATGTAGAATAAAACCTAATACGAATGCGAATTATACTATAATCATCGCTAAGGAAGAAGCCTAAATTGAAAGCTAAGGTCAGCGTACACTGCTTATAGCCAAATCATGAATATGCAATCTCAGAATGAAGCAGTGAACATAAGCCCAAACAAGTAGCCATTGTAGGTACTGCTGATATCCAATTCAAGTGACAAATATTGGATATTTTTTTAGCCGAGTAACAACTCGGCCAGCTAAATTGAACATAAAAACTTATTTTAACTATGACATAGTAATCAAACACACAATACGATCACATTATCCTTCGAGATGTCTGTAGGTGCATAAAAAATAAACCTATCGATACTAGTGACAAAATTAAATGAGTAAAATTATAATTAAAATAATTTCTTGGTGGACTGCTGAACGTCTTATATTTACGACGTATACAAATTATTATCAACTAGATTTAGTGCACGATATTACTAACCAAAATGTAATCAAGTAAGCCTCTTTTACATCATGGCTTTTAAATTTATTCGCTATCTATCGCTATCTATTCACTACGCAATTTTAAATCATGGTATGGAAAGCCCTGTTTAAAACTTTAGCAAAATTATTAAAATGCTTGCCTATAATTTTCACACAATATCTCGTCAATCAATAAAATTAATCTTATTCGTTAATGCGATACAAAACTATGATTTGTCAGTAACTCCTCTATTACCCACAATCATTTCTATAAGCTTGGAATATCTTACATTATCTAGTAGTAGGTATGTGTTTAGCAGGCGAGTATACAATATAATAATTATAAGGCAAGTTATACTTTTCACTATCTATCTGTGAATATATTCCTATATTTACAATTATTTATTCTTATGCTGGGTCGAGACATGCACTAAACTCACAAAGGGGCGACCGTGTCCTAACTAGCGCCACCAACCTCTATAAATTAGGTCCAAGAACTTAGATCGTAGGAAAAGTAATAGGCACTAGGTTCTAAGAATAGCCATAACCAAATTGACGTTGACGACGTTACATTTTTGCAAAAACGTATTATAAGATAGCACAATGTTGATACTTAGAACTTTGAATGTTATATATAATAATGCCCTCATGATTGTCAACCATAAAGGTGCGACTATGCTGTTTTTTTTTTTGTGGAGCGACATTCCGCAACACGCATGATATTGTGAATTACTATGGAATTTACTTGATGTTATCATGTTGCTCCACCCAAAATAGATGTGGTCTGGATGAACCATCAATAATCAAGTTATTTTTATTACTGAGTGGAAACAAACTCCCTTGAGTTTAAGACATTTCTGTAATAGCATACTATAATATTGTACATAGCCCCGTCCCAACAATAAGTAGCATTAAGAGTTTTTTCTGAACGTTACCAGGATTCTGTGTAAATGCGATCAGGTTTGTCACAGTTTTAGACAGTTTATAAAATGTCCATACCATCCTGTAGAGATCACGGAATGGAATTTCTCTTAAAACTAGCACATTTAAAATTGATATCTGGTCAAATTAAAAAAGACAACACATCTTTTAAAAATCTTCACTAAACACAATCTATCATATCATAATCATATCGCATAATTACATTCAATTATATTTACATGTTATGATGTAATAATGCTTTCCTGAAGCGTATACAAACTTTCCTTAAAATATAAGGCATACTTATGTGCCTTACTATCCGTGATATATTCCATCATAGTTCCTTACATGTCTGATAATTTTACAATGTAATGATTAATTTTAATATGTAGCATCTCACTCAGTAAGTGAAATAATGTGAAGTAAATAGACAAATATAGAAGCTATTTCACTTACGAAACCGATTTCTGTATAAAAACAAGAATATGCATAATATACAAAGTACAGACGTTTGTAGCATATTGTTATGGGTAAATAATACAGCAGAGGGTAGAAATTATCTACAGAAACAAACGGCACAATTTAAATGTTTCATCAGAAGTAATGACATTATTATTACTTTGATAAATCAAAACACACGATTCTGCAAAGTCATTCCCGCCACCCAGTGCTGTTACAAACTTGTGTTTTCATGAATCTGTCCCTAACACAATAGTATCTCATGGCTGTCTCCTGTAAACAATCCATGGTTCATAACGGTTGAAGTCGCCACAATTCTATACAATTTATGTCAAAACTAGACTGTCAATAGGATAATCTTGAACATAGGAGTGGTTATTTCACATGTCTTTAATAGGCAGCAATTTTCAACGTATCAATCATCCAGCATAGATGTAGGCCCGGGTGTACTGTACGAAATATATACGTAAAACGACGAAGCGTTTGAGAACGACGCGACAGATTTCAGTTTTTTTGTGTTCTTAATTATTTCGATAACGAGTGCAAAAAAAATATTGAAAACTAATAGGTCAGCTAGAGGAACAATAAATACCTTTATACAGCGCTGGCTGGCGAAAATGGACGTATATTTCCTTTTATTCAGTTCTGGTCTGGGCGTAAACTTTTTTTTAAACCTAGCAAAGTCAAGAAATGGATCATACAAGTTGATATTTCTTGAATTCATGTAAAAATGTGCATTCGGCTCTAGCACGAACAACAAGTAGATACCAAATCAAAACAATTTGTAGTGAAGAAAAAGGCAGCGGGGAAACAAGTACATAGTCTTGCCATTTGTAACGCTTTCTATAAACGGCTTTCACGTTTTTGCCCTTTTCTCAGCTACAAATCAAATCATTAAACGCCATAAACAGTCTTTACACGCTGAACAATGACACACAGCAAGTTCCCGCTGACACTGTCTCACCGTGGGGCGAGCTAACCGAGGCGGTGGCGCAAATCGACGAGACGTACCCGGAGCGCGGGCAGGGCGCCCGGGTCGCATCAGTTGGCGAGCCGCGGCTTGGCGGGCGCCGGCAGGGGCGCCGTGGGGGCGCCCCCCTGCTCCGCTGGCGCCCCGATCGCGACGCCTTCGCTGTCCACCTCCATCTGTTGGTAGAGGTCTTCGTTACGGCACTATTACACGGTTCACTTCTGCCTTTCATCGTTGTTGCTTCATCCAAATTGAAAGGCGAAGTAAAATAGAAATGAACCGTTATTACCTTAACGGTAAGGTAGACAGAAAACCTGTTTTGCCACTCGGTGCAATTGGGTATTTGACAGGATGTCAAAGGAGTTAATTTTAAAACAGAATTTTGTATGAAAATACTTGCTTGTGACATCACATTTCAGAGCACTCTTTTTATGTTTCATCTATTTAAAACATTTAATAACTTAAATGATTAAAAGAAATACATTTTGTAATTTTTGTTTTAATCAAGCATCTCAAATAATTTATTGTTGATAGTGTCAAATACCGTATTCTGCGTATTCTAACAACATCAACATTCATTCATCCCATGTACAACAAAAAAGCTCAATAAATTATCTTATCTTATCCTAGTGGCTGTTTGTACGCACGCCCCGGTTTTGGATACTCTTGATCTTTCTTGCCCTTAACATACCCTATTTTATGTCAAAATAGCAAATAATTAGAATAATACTGACCTTTTCCTCCTTGCTAGCATTAGGTGGGGACACTGTGCCGTTATTGGCGTTGCCATCTGTAGTGCTTTCAGGGTTATCTGTGCTTGATGTACCTGCAACAAGTAAAAAAAATTGAAAACCGTTTATGTTCATCGCCCCTAATAATATAATGTCCATAATCTCCTCAGTCCTGACGTTGAAAATAATAATAGATTTCGATGTTATTTTCAAGGTCAGGAGAAGGTTATACCGGGTGAAATTTTCACCGGTACAATAAATTTTACCATATCATTGGTATCGATAATAGATTACATTTATCGAATAAAATTACCAAATATTTTTTTTCATTTTCACTAATTTATCCTTCATCCAATTTGTAACTCATGGGCACCCATTACAAGGCGTCATCGCGCCGCCGCCGCCGCTTCTTTTCCTTCCCGCAAACCGCGCGCAGTTGCCAGTTCGTGCGTTTAGTTGTGCTCATGCGTAATGAGTCCATATTTCTTTAAGATTTGCGGATAAGTTCAGACATTGGTATTTTTGTTTTTTTGTACCAACGGGGGTAGTAACAAAAAATGTTGGTATTTGTATTTTGGATTTAGTATTACGTATGTTGATTTATTGTACTGGTGAAAAAATATTCCTGTATATCACACTAAATGAAATTTCACTTTAATCATACTCGTGTCAAAAATTCAAAAATAGTGCTGTTAATATTTGAAGGTAATCAATATTTGAGTTACCTTTTAAAATTATGATGTTAGAGACCTTATTAGAAAATGTTTCGAACGCAATGATAACACTAAATCTAATTACATAGTTATTTTTAGTATGTAATTAGAATAGGCTATTTGAAAGTGTAAAAAAAAAACAGTACTATTTATACGTATTCGTATAAATTATGTGTCCTAAAACCGCTTTAAGGCATTTTAACTAAAAAAAAACTATTATGATTTGTAAAAAATCACAAGATAAAATTTTACAATTATGTATCTGCATCTGCAGCCATTGTATCGAAAACGGCCTGGATTGGCAGATTCTATGATGAGACGTCACATGCCAGTAAAAATGGCGTCTGTCATTCATTCTATCTTACGTTCATTGATTGGTTTACTGGCAAGTGACGTCATAATTCCTGTGCGACGCCATATTGCCTAAGATAGCGTTTAGGCGGGTTATTTCAAAAGTAAATTTTCGTTTGCCTTTTTTTAGAAGAAATACACGAAAGAATTTAAAATGATCACTTTCTGAGGACTCCATAAACACCAACAAACAATATGAGATGGCTTCCAGAAATCCAGTCCAGTCTAAAATTGAGGCAAGTTACAGAGCATTTTTCGGAATTCGTACCCCAAAAAATATCTTCAAGGTTTCACTTCTCCAATCTAAGTACAAAGATTCCCAATCAGAATGTCCCAGGTTACAACTCACCGCTCTGTATGTGGTGCGAGTTGCGTCTCTCGTCCTCGTGCTCTCTCAGCATCTGATCGAGGTTGTAGCGGCGCCGGTATGAGATAAAGAAGGTGCGGACGTGGGCTTCGGTCTTGGTGCCGAGCGTCGAGGCGATCGCTTCGAAGTCCTTACCTGAAGGACAATGTTGGATTCAGTCAGTCAATCAGTCCATACCAGCCCACTGCTGAACATAAGCCTTCACCAAGGCACTTCACTTCTTTCCGTCCCCGATCGTCTTCAGATCGTCGGCCCAGCGAACTGCGCCTCGATCCTGTTAGTGCATGATAGTTCAATGAAATACAGTCGCATGGTCATGACACATGACGTATTTTTTAATTCCATTGACGCCTAGAATTATTGATGCACGTGCGCGCGTTGACTTGAAGTGGCAATTAAAAGAAAACGACGCGTTCATGCGACTGTCATGGTACTACAATACATTAGTAGAATCCAGGCCCTGATGGACGTCCTACGCTCCGTTTGTCATATAATATCGTGGTCTCTAGAGATGGGATTCTCACACAGTAATTTATCTGTCTGAGAGTAAATTTCCGTATACTCCCGTTTCTACCGAGTATTTATTTACTGTACTCATAATTAACAATACTTTTAATTACTTTTTAACATCAAGCTTGGACGTATTTGATCGGAATTGATGATGGCAAAGGAATTTGTTTATTCAGTTAGACCTGAAAAAAAACCGTGGTTAGACGATCTCATCTACGGATAACAGTAGATCGTTATTGTTTCAACTTATTTGATCGATATTTAGGAAATCTTTCGTGAAACTTGGTGACCAGGGTCTAATGATAACAATATAATAAATTATTACAGGAATAGGTATATAGGAATTCCGCAAAGGATAACCGTAGAGCGGCCGATTTTGTGCTTATTTGATTGGTAATGGCGAAGAATGGTGGAACTAGAAGGCATAAGGAAGGTGGTTAAGGAATAATTTTCACGGAAATGGTAACAAATAGGTACAGTTTTCTGAAGAATTAAGTATTAATTTACATACATAGTAGGTATTATTAACTAGTATCCACTTACAAGCGAATGATGATGTTGACAGCTAAACTAATTACGGTTGTTAAGCATGGGTTCTAGAGTTAAGGTAAAGCAAACTAACTTCTGCTTCTTCGATCCTTTGACTTCTAGAGTAGCATAGTAGCATCGGTAGTCATCATAGTAGCTCCACAAACGGGGGGACCCCAGAATAGAAATTTCATAAGCCGACGAGGAAGTGATCGAGTGGATAGATGGACTCCCTTTTGTATTTTAGCTCGCTGCATACCATACGCAAAATAAGTAAAGTACAGTATTCTCACCGTATTTCCGCACAGCAATAACAGCCATGCGGAGCTCTTCACTGGTCCACCGCGCGTTGATCTTCGCGGGGGGTTCCCCGGGTCGCAGCGCCTCTACTGTTCCCTCGCCCACTTTGCGTTTCATAGCGCTCAGCTGCTGCTTGTTGGACTGGACCTGCGATGACGTCTCACTTTTAGGCCTCGGTGCTTGAAGATACACCTCGGAAGTCACCTACGCGTTCGGAAAAAACATAAGCAGACATATGCTGGTTAAACTGTTTTGAGTAACACACTTGATGATTGCTTTGAAAATAGTTTTTATTTTCCGGACAAGTAAAACCGTACGTACATAAAACGTGATAGTAAGGAAAGTAAAATTATGAGCATATCTGGATTATCCAAGTACCGCTTCAGAGTAACAAGATAATACTTAAATCCGATAGTGTTTTAGCAAAGTTACGCGGCACGGCTAGATCGTAAAGCCAAGTAAAGCGTAGTGGGTGATTAGTTAAAACACGATTATACTCAGCAAGCCTAATGCTAAAACTAATGTGTGCAGAATAATTAATTGTCTTTGCGAGACTGTCTAAAACAGCGCAGCAGTTACGGCGTCTACTTGATTGAGCACAGAAGATAATCAGAAAAACACATTCTCACATGAATTACATCACGCAAGCTCATCGGATCTAGACTGTGGCACAAAAAGTACAACTAATTAACCAGAGACACTGCTCGCGAGTATGTTTGAAAATGTGTCTTGCTGCTACTACTAGGTGTTGCGTCCGTATCGGCGGGTGGAGTCTTACTTGTCTCTTGAGCGATATAATTTCTCTGTCCATTGCTTTGAGCATAGCGTCGCCCTGATTGACTAAGCCCGGCTGGGGAGTGTCACCGGGCTGTGGGCCGGTCGCCATGGCGACGAGATCATCGTGATTGATGTAAATGCCGCGCGGCAGCCGATGCTTGTACTTGTGTTTCGAGCCGGGCCCGCGCCTTCCCGACGGCCCGCACAGCGGCCGCATCGTGCCCGTCCGTCTGTCACATCACCGCACGTGTCAAAACTCACTTCCACTCTACACCCTACTCAAAACTCCAAAATATGACAAAAAAAAAAAACTTTAATAAATCATGCGATTAA
Source organism: Yponomeuta plumbellus (assembly GCA_947310845.1). NCBI lineage: Eukaryota > Metazoa > Arthropoda > Insecta > Lepidoptera > Yponomeutidae > Yponomeuta > Yponomeuta plumbellus. The sequence goes on along the minus strand of OX371207.1, from coordinate 14,736,720 downwards.
AATGTTGGTTATTATTGGAGGGTAGAATGTTCATCGTTACCGACCTGGCGTGCACGAGGCATGCCTGGCACAACTTCTGCGAGTTGTGTGCCGTTGTCTGGGAGCAAAGAATGCCGCAAACTGTGCACCACTTGTTCTGGTCGCCGCCGTTCTCGCCCTAAACCCCAATAATCAATAGCTTTAATCTCGCGTCGCAACAAACAGATTACTAATGATTCACGTGACATGACAATGATGCACCCGTCAATAATTCCTCACATACTTCTTTTAAGGACCAATCATATTTTACAAATTTCTATTCTGCACACATTGTTTTTAAACAGTTTGTTTGGCTTTAAGGTAATTAAAAGGAAGCATGCAGGAACACTGAGGGATGTAGCGGGAAGAGGAGGTCATATCTAAGACAATGAGATAGTGCAAGAACCATGACAATTTAGAAGAGTAAAGGCCACTCTTCCATTTGGCATCGTTCTCGCTCGCAGCCATTTCGAGCTAGGTTTTGTGACAGAATACTATAAAAATTTAATGTGGTCTAGAAGCGGTACTAGAGAGTAAAATTACGGACATTTCAGACATATGTTGTTGCAAAAACTTCAGAATGTTAAAGACCAATATTCTTAATTAAAACCTAAGTAGATAATAAGAAGTATACATCTAAAATGTCCAAGATTTTGTTTCCTAGCGCCTCCTCAGAACACATCTGTATACTGTATATGCGAGCGAGAGGTATGCCAGAGGTAAAAGTAGACTCAACATGTTGGGTTAATTTATACCAGCATGAAAGTACCAATGACTAATACTGACGGCGAAATGTGGTGTAACAAGTTACAGGCATGACGCAACCATTGTGTGCTTATAAAGTTGTAACTTGCAACTACATAAACAAGAAACAAGTACTTGTTTTGTTATCAGCTATTTAGAGCTGTAAAAGGGACTATGTTTCTCATTTAAGCATGGCGTCTGTGACCCTAAAAGTGCCCAGTTTTTTAACAGAGAATGATATCGAGACGACATTTAAAAAATGCAGAGCTGACAAAACGAAACATTAAAACAAGCATTGCATGAACAACGATAATGATGAGATAAAAAAAACTTAAAATTGAAAAAAAAAATACAGTCGTTTGAATCAATGGGTCTAGAGTTTGTTCAAATTACTGTTCAACATAAACAAAAATGATAAATTAAGAAAGCGCCAAAGCATGATTTTATGAATACAATAGCTTAATGGCTCATGAACATATTTTAACCGTGCAGTGTCACAATAAAGACAGATACGAGCTCTTTGAACAAGAGAATCGAGCAACAACAAAAACTCGGTTCGAATCAGCTGAAGAATCATTCACACACGAAAATGAGCCTCACTTCAAAATTAATGTTGATTGCGATAATTTCAAACATGCAACTTCATAATAGTGATTTTGTTTTACAAGTGATTAAAAAAAAAATCATGTTTCCCTTGTTCCCAGTTGTTTCTTGTACACTATAACAATGTTACTGTCAGTAGCAAAATAAAACCGGCGGTTAACAATAAATGCCAAGATTACTATTAATTACGATAAGACACAAGTTTAGAAAAATCTGCCAAGAGCTAGTCTTTCATTCGGTTATTACTTGGTCATTATTTATTTATTTGGTCAGAGTGGAGTTTTTCTTTTCGCTGCCTTTTTCTCCACTACAGACGGCCCCAAGGCAGCGGCTAACGTTATACATAACTGTATGTACATTGACATTCAACAAGCAGAATGTAAATTCTTTACGTTGAAATAAATTCTTGATTCTGATTCTTGATTCTTTGTTCACTATAAGCACTGAAATCACACAAAGTTTGTTTCATATAGTACCTATATTTTTTTATTATTTTTATTGGAGATCAGCCATAACATATTCCGTAAAAAAAAATACTTTCATCCAACATGGTTCAAGACAAAGCTCTTTAAATGACAGACGTAGTACAGACATTATAGGCATGGATAAATGGTTAGGTCCGATTGGTTTTATAGATACAAAGAGATGTTTAAAATCTCCAATAGTGGAACAAAATTACAACATTATTATCTCACTCTACAACAAAAATAGATATTTTATTAATTCGATTCAAATGTGACTTGCGATTGAAATGCCTGGCGATTGGCGGCAGATGTGGGTTTGTCGTAGAACCCAGCGTCGCTTAAGTCGTCGTCACATTTGTAGATTAAAAATACTTTTTTTATTCGTGCGCGCGCAGTAGTAGTCCAATAACTTCACTTAAAATCAAACTGAGTAAGACTGACCAGAGCAACAAGCCGCATTTAAAACCTACCGCCTACCTAAAGAGAGAGACAAGTAGTTTCAACTTTCAACTTAAATTTCAGAGTGAGGTTTGTGGGCAGAAATGGAAGACATTGAACATCAAACACTGATGGGAGGAGAAATGGAGGTGGACTCTAGCCGGCACCAACCTGGGGTTGCTGGGAGTTGGAGGCTCGCAGCGAGGCACCGCCCGCCAGCGAGCCGCCGCGGACTATACCGCGGTGGAAAGTCCACCTCTGTCATATACCCAAGCAACATAATTACTTGACACTAGTCTTGCCACCCTGATGATCTTAGCAACTTAGGGAGGCCCACACCGACGCAAATCCACCGCTTCCTCAAGGTTATTCCGCAAACATTTCACGGCGAAACTGCGGATTCGCGCGCTTGTGAGCGATTCTTAATTCATGGGTTTGAACTTGAACAGATGACTGATTTTTGTATGCAGAGCAAATAATATCTTTAGCTTGGAAAATAATTGGGCAATTAAACTTGCTTTTGTTCTTCAGTTGCAACTGTAGTTTTATGAACTCTGCATCATTACTTCCAAGGCCTAAATGTACAAAAATCTATTGGACAATCCAGATACACTGTTAATAAAAAATAACATGATAAAAACATAGTTCAGACAGATGGGGAAATGCATTAAAATGTGTTACTATAATAAAGGATGCATATTACAAATACTGAGGTGAAAGAATGCTATTGTACTGACCTTTTCATCATTATCTGATTCTTTGTCGGAACCACCTGGTTCTGATCCCCCAGACTCCCGCTTGGGCCCTGTAGATGTGTTAGCGGTGCGATTCTCGCCCACCGCATCCATAAGGGACGTACGCGCGCGGGTCTTCTTCCACGAGTAATAGTATTTGACCAGTGACGCTATAGATTTGTCTGGCAACTGTTATGAAAAAAAGAGATTTTCATTAATAGACAAGATAATTTCCTGCAACCGGTGTTGCTTAGTAAATTAGGAAAATAAAGAGCCAAAGGAAAAATTAGCTGTATTATGCACATTTGACTTTATGATAAAATCTAATTTAGAAAAAATTATGCTGCAGATTTTTAAGTTTCCATTTTGTTACCTGAATTGTCAACCATTATCAAAAACTACCAAAAAATAAATACAAGGAAAGGAATCTGATTCAGTAAAAATCAAATACTATCCTTACCATTTGTCGTATCCTATGAAAGCTCTTGCCGTGGAACTGAAATGCTTGTTCAAATAGCACTTTGTCTTCCACAGTCCACTCGTCAGGGAATGGTGTGAAGTTGGCCAAGTCCATAGAAGCTCGGTTCAAGTCATGCTTGTGCCAGAATAGCATGCCTAGGGCCTGCTCACCATTGTAACCATATTTCTCTTTTGCTACAGTTATGTATTCGTCCACTAAAACAATTTAATGGTAAGAGAAAATAACATTAATAAATGACAAAATGTATTATTTATCAATTAGGATCAGTTTTTGAACTAACTTTCGTAAGCACAACACATTATAAACCTTTAGATCCGGACTAAAAGTTTACAATTAGGATCATACAGATACAGATGTTTTGTACAAAGCGGGATTCAAACCAACATACCACGCTAACAATCTTTCCAACAAACCGAGCGAACAGCAATCATGACAAAAACGACAAGCAGAAAATAGATTAAACAATTTTCCTTATAAACAGGTAAGCTGAAAAACCTGTGGAATGGCTAATTCCTGTGATTTCTGTTTAGACTATTCTCTAGTCTAGTTTATTTGTCTAAACAAATCAGATATCACTAACCTTAGTAAGATATATTAAAACATGAAAATATTAATTAGTAATTATTTAAATTGCTTATGATGACAGATAAAACCATTACATAGCCCATATGCATAAGCAGTGGTTGTAGCCCAGTGGGCAGAACAATGGAAGAAACGAGAGACCTAGGTTCGATTGGTACCGATAGAACACCACAAGTAAAATAAAATAATGCTGAACAAAATTACTACTTTTTGTGGTAAACTTTGGCGATTCATTTACATAAATCATTTATATAAAACTGTTTGCTGCATAATATTTTTTAAGGTAAAGTAAGATATCCAATAAGTAGGTACATAAACTCCATAGCTATTCAAAATGTTTCACAACTCACATTTGGGATCCGATATGTCAGCTGTGGGTGACCAGACCAGCAGAGCTCGATCAGCAATTAGTTCAGGTCTCCGTGTCTCCACTGCTTCCAGCTCAGGGCACACAGCCTGGTAATCCCTACCCACTCTGATCTTCTCAGCTGCAAACGGTACTACTGCTTGTTTCATGTTACGGGGCGCATGGATGATGGTTCATGGTGATGGATGATGAGCAGCGTGGACGCGAATAATGAAAAAAGCACAAAACAAAGCATGTTATCCAGATTAAATTTTAAATGAGATCAGCAATTCGTTATCAAAGCGCAAATGTACGTGAGAGAAACACGTATGAGTAATCAATCAATCTTGGTGAACTGGAACTAGTTAAGTACCACATGCGCTCTATGTGTTCATGACACATTTTACGCAAACGAATGCGCTCTTTTAGTCAAGATTTACTCTCTGAGTATTTAGATTAAAATTCAGGTACGAACCGTTCTCGTCTTCGGAAATGGATTCAGGACTTCCATGGCCATTGGGGCTTGGCCCCCTCGACCGCTTCCCATTACGAACGTCGGTACTTCGCTCGGCCAAAACCATGGTTTAAAAACACTAGTGTCTATTTACTTCACTTTAATTGCACACAGAGATTATTTTCATTGGAATAAAACTACAAAATTGTCTTTTGCGGTGATGCAGAGCTTCGCACTTCAATTTCAAACCACCGCATCAATAAATTGACAAATCGTCACAGGGCGGTAATAGTTCATTAGAGAGCGTCTGTACCATGAGCTTTCAACCGAGGTCAATAACAAAATTGAAAGAAATTGACGACATTTCATTAAAAAAGGATAATCAATTAACAAATTACATGATTCGCTAATAACATCCATTAAAAATGCCGATAATCTAAGTTATGAGACATTTCAGTTAAAATTATGTTGTAAAAAATGTGTGAGTGGCAACACTCGATGTAAAGACTTTTCCAAATGTACCAAAACACATAATTAAATTTATTTTACGCAAAATAATTATTTTAGGAGTACCTATTTAAAATATTGCATGACCTAAATGAGAATTTGAGCAGCCTCTTAATTCAATTCACTACAACGACAAGTTTCAATTGACTACCAAAATGTTAACAAAAGCACCATTGGCCGTTAATCTCCTCGCTACTAGATGTCGCTACGAAAGCAGGAAAAGGACCAAACCAAACTTTGTTTTTTTTTTGTTCGCAGGCAGGAGTTAATTTCGTTCTTCTCTAGTGCATCTTTAGTAAAGACGAAATCATTTGGTAGATGTGTTCATGAAACTCAAACATGGACTACGACCGGTCCAACACTTTAGTGTTAAAAAAACACTATGTTCCCCTACCTATTGTAGCATAGGATTGTTTTGTTCTGCCTTTCTATTACGTTAGTTTCCACTCTATCGGCTTAGGCATTTAGACGACTCCAAAGTATCAATGTTGTATGACTTTAACAGTTTGGAGTGGGATGATCGACACGCTAAGAAGTTTGGAGTAGGCTAGACAATTTTAAACAATGGAGCCTAGTGGAAGACTTACGTAGTCACGCTCCTGTTCTGTGATCCCCTAGCTAGACACCCCTTCTTTAGCACCCTGTGGATGTCCGTGTCGGTCGTCAACAACAAGGACACCTTACGTTTGTCAACATTTTACCTCGACAACAACCTCGCATATTTCACCCGCTCCGCACTTTACATAATGCGGCACTTAACGTACGGTGCAGGTGAAACATAATGCCCGGTTCACATTATTCCAGCGCTGGAATGCCACTGGAATAATGTGAACCTGCAAAGGTAGTACGAGGACGCGAGTCGCGCGGGACAACGTCAAAAGTCGCGACTTTCCAGTACATTAACTGTCAAATTCTCGCGACTTTTGACGTTGTCGCGCGCGACTCACGTCCTCGTACTACCTTTGCTGCACTGGAATCAGTGGCGTAGCTAAGGGGGGGCTGCGGGGGCGGCCCGCCCCGGATGTCACCCCTAAACGGGTGACGTTTAGGGGTGACATCCGAGCCCGACTATGACCATCAGTTATAGTTCTTTCTACCTATTAGTCTATATTCGGTGCCATATGGATTGAGAAAAACGGACATTGACCTCGGCAGCGAGCCGAGCACGAGCCCAGTGTCAAACAGGGTAACATAAAAATACTCAATTTTGATGTGAAAACTATTTATAAATATTTATATTATTCCCACTTCTAGGCCAGCTCATATGTTTTGTTTCATTTTTTTTAAAGAATAATGTCGGTGGTTCCTATAAACATCCCAAAATCTTACCTATATCCTCGTCGTGAGGCCCGACCTTGAAAATAACAATTGATTTTGTGATCACTTGAAGACATTGGGCCTCACGAGGATATCGCGAAAAATGTTCATGGTAAGTAGTAGCGCAGCATTTCACTAGACAACACTTTTATATATTAAAAAACATTAAAGCAATGTAATCTTCATATTGAGTTTTTTCAAATTCATCTCTTAAAAACAAACAAAATGCGTGTTACCTCAGTTCGTTCTAAACGTAACGCGACAATGACAGACGAATGAGAGCCAGAGATGCGTCACCTTTTTTGCCAGTATAGATAGCGCTAGCGTGTGTACGTCTCGAGTAATTCATTGCAGTCACATTGTTTTTGTTGAGTTTATACTGTTAAATTTGTTATATTGTTGAGTTTTTGTTGTTGAATCTGTTATATTAGTTTTACCGTGACGATCGTGACTACTCGACATGAGTTCAGAAGAATCTAATGAAACACCCGGCCCTTCAACCTCGCATGGAAAGAGACGTCGTCGCCGGCAGTCCTGGATTTATAAATAGGCCGTATAGGCCGCGGCCTAAGGGCGGCAGCGTCCTAGGGGCGGCAGATTTCAGAGGACGGTCACTTGATTTGAGAGGATAAAAGTCAAACACTTCCACTGGTTTTCTCATGGTTTTTACACTCCCTATAGAAATAAAGTTATTCCTATCGAAACCTATATTATCGCGTATAATTTATATAATTTTCCATTTGTAGTAAAGACCACAGAATACATAATAGTACAAGTACAGAAGATTCACTCCGCAAAATCAATTAAACTCTAGCAGCGATAGAATTAGGTGCAATTCAGATCGCACAGCGCTACAAAACCTACGGTTATATTCACCTACACCGTTGCCTCTCTTTCTAGCGCGTAACTCTTACCTCTTCTGGCGCCTTAGGGTTCTCTTCGTTCAATGAATAACTATTTAATCTTAATTTTTTATTACCAGTTAACTTTTGTGAACCAATGACGTTCTACATAAACCTAAGGTAGGTATTAGTAGTATGTAGGTAGATCAGAAAACTATTTTGCTTTTACAATGTAGGTATGTAGGCGTGACAGAGAGCCGATTTCTGAGTTGAGAATTTTCGCTAAGTAACTACAACTGATATAAATTCTAAAAAAAGATATGTATTACATTTTTACCGTACCTTCCTTAATCATAGCTTGTCGGTTAGTCAATTTTTCCAATCTCTGCTTTAAGGGAAAATTTTACTAAGCGACACTAACTTTAAAACTAAGCATTATTTTTAATAGTTACGTATACCATAAAGTAGATAAAAAAATTAATAAATAAATTTATAAGAATTAAGCTTTTTGGACCATTACAAGAATTTACACGATTTTTTTTCCGAAAATTCAATCTTTAAACAGCTCTACCTACTGTAAAGTTAGTCTGATGTCGCTTGGATAATTTTTCCTTTCCAGCGTCGATATCGACGGTAGAAAGGAAAAACCCTTGAAGCGACATTTTTTTAACTTTACAGGAGAGCCGAAAAATTTTGTCAAATTACGAAAAAAAATCATAACAAATAAGTTTCTGCACCTAAAGCTATGAAAAAAAATAGTTTCTCTAAATTTTAATTACTATTCACAAGTTAAACTTGAAAAACGATATGTAAAGGATAAAAGAAAATAAGTGTCGCTTAATTTATTTTGGATTAAATAAAAGTTAAGGAAAAACCCATTAAGTGCGCGAGATACTTCAAAATTAAGTCGTGGAAAAACACAATAAATGCCATTGCCATTTGAGAACACTAACCGGAAAAACCAGTTAACAGTCTAAGAAAACTTTAATGTAGCAATGGAAAAACAAATTAAATATCACGTAATTATGTGACACTGAACAAGAAAAACCATTTAAGTGCTTGTCTTTTGCCTAAAAAAATGCAATTATTTAACTCAAACACCTGCTACAGTCCTATTCATAATAAAATAAAAACATTTTATTATTGTTATACCATTTATTAACGAAAAAGATGTTACTTATTGTATATGACCAGGAAAAAACATGTAAAAGAACAATTTAACTTACTTTCCGTACCTACAACTTAATTATATAAAAAGTATTTTCAATTAGACATAAAGAAGACAAAATAACATCAGTTTCTTTAGAATAACAGGTTATTTTACAACATAAAATAACGATGTTTAAATAAAATGATATAAATCTTTCCGAATTTGTAACTAAACAAAACTTAAACTCTCATCTGAAACTGGGGAACTCGACTCTCATAGATGTAGACGAATCTGACGAATACGTCTACTTAGACCATACAGTCCAACTAGGCTGGTCCAACTTTGTGAATGAGGTCAATCGTCGAATCCCGGCTGGGCAGTATTCGGGAAACTTAGAAAAGTATTTTCCTCCAATATACCTCAATAACTCAAAACCAAATTATACAACCAGAGTGTGTTGCTAACAGTGATGACTTATGGCACTGAAACGTGGTGTTTTACTTTGGGCCTCACAAAAAAGCTCGAAGTCACGCAACAAGCTATGGAAAAGGCTCGGAATTTCTCTACGAGACCGAATTAGAAATGGTGAGGTCCACAGACAAACGAAAGTCGTTGGCATAGCCCACCGTATGAGTAAGTTGAAGTGGCAGTGGGCAGGGTATATAGCACGCAGAACTGATGGATAATGGGACCGAAAAGTTCTTGAATGAAGACCACACATCGGCAAGCGTAACGTAGGACGATCAGCCACAAGTTGGACAGACGATCTCATCCAAGTGGCAGGAAGACGCTGGATTCAGCTTTCAACCGGTCGTTTTGGGAATCCATGGAAGAGGCCTATGTCCAGCAGCGGACATTTTGTGGCTGAATGATGATGATTGGGAATGACACAAACGTCACAGAGCTTCTTTGAATCATCATATTTTGACTCAGTTATTGGCAAGGCTCTTGAGGTAGCATCTTTAACCTCAGCTTCTAAATGTATTTCATCCGAAGAGTTATTTCATGGAGCTTCACTGTTAAATGTCATATGTCACATGCGGTCCATTGTGAAACTGCAAAAGAAGAACATACTTAAGAACTAAGAAATGATCGTACTTTCGGGGGTCATACTAATCAAACCTAACCACTGATCGCTAACAAAATCAAAAAACTTTCTTACTTATAAAAAATAAAATAAAATAAATAAACTCACGCCCGTTATCCCCGTAGGGGTATACAGAGGCACCAGTCTCTAGAACTGGACCCACGTTTTGCCGAGTTTATTAGATACATTACAACACATGAATCGAAATAACATAACTAGAAAGAGAACAACGCTAAATACTTACGTGGGAATCGACGATCACACGTCCGGAGCGCAATGTGAAGTGCCCCTGCGCCGGTTCACAATTGAATGAAGTGACATGCCACCTGTCAGATCTATTTATATCGAGACACTTGCATAAACTCCGTCCAGAAATCGTTAGTTTACGCGACAACCAAATGTTTAAGCTAAGAAACTTAAATCCCATCTAGATGATAAATTTGTAGTTTAACCGACAGCGCAGCATATTTATTGAATAGGTCAAAATAAATGAAGCTACACTTAAATAAATTGTTAAGCTGTCGGTTCATTCAAAAGATTAGTGTGTAATTTTATCAAAATTAAGTTAACCGACATAGTTTGTCTAATAGGGAATGGATGAAAATATCAGAAGTGCTTGATATTTTTTTTGGTGATAGGAATAACCTTCCTTAACGCGGGAAAAAAGTTTCAATTTTTTTGGCCCCGTAGTTAATTTTTAAATATATTTAATATTTTTCCATTTGTAGTTCAGGGCTTAGTACGGCATATCAGACATATTCCTTAGTCCGCTACGTATAAAAAAAAATCCACCTTGAAAAGCTGTCATTGTCACCAGTTTTTTTTTTTTCATACGTAGCGGACCAAGGAATATGTCTGATATGCCGTACTGAGCCCAGAACTACGAATGGAAAAATATTAAGATTATTTAAAAATTAACTAAGAAGCCAAAAAAATTGAAACTTTTTTCTCGCGCTAAGGAAGGTTATTCCTTTCACCAAAAAAAATATCAAGCACATCTGATATTTTTATCCATTCCCTATTGCCGGTATGGAAAAACAACTTGCATCCAGTTGAGTTTGGATAAATATAATGGAAAAATACCTGAAGTCTATTCTTCAACCAATACGTATATGTGGAGAAACGTGTTAAGTGACGTGTGATCTTTATACGTTGGAATGGAAAAATACGTTAAGTGTTAAACGTAACCCTTTAAGGGCTTAGTAAAAGCTTAGTATAAATAAATATACATATACATATTTGGAATCAGCGTTTTTTTTCGCGTCGATTGGTCTAGGTTTCATAACGATCTGAAGACTTTGGTGTCGCTTAAGGTAATGCTTTTTTAAGCCTCATTTCTTTTATGTATTAAATGAAGAGACCCAAAAAACTAGTCCATTTCTTTTCTATTCCGCTTAAAGTAACACATTGATTGTACCTTTGGCTATTAAAGCGTTTTGGTTTTCACAAACTACTTGACTAAAATCACTTGTATTGTTTTTCCTAAGCCCTTAAAGGGTTACGTTTAACACTTAACGTATTTTTACAACCAACGTACAAAGATCACACGTCACTTAACACGTTTCTCCACATATACGTATTGGTTGAAGAATAGACTTCAAGTATTTTTCCATTATATTTATCCAAACTCAACTGGATGTAAGTTGTTTTTCCATACCGGCAATTAGACAAACTATGTCGGTTAACTTAATTTTGATAAAATTACACACTAATCTTTTGAATGAACTGACAGCTTAACAATTTCTTTAAGTGTAGCTTCATTTATTTTGACCCATTCAATAAATATGCTGCGCTGTCGGTTAAACTACAAATTTATCATCTAGATGGGATTTAAGTTTCTTAGCTTAAACATTTGGTTGTCGCGTAAACTAACGATTTCTGGACGGAGTTTATGCAAGTATCTCGACATAAATAGATCTGACAGGTGGCATGTCACTTCATTCAATTGTGAACCGGCGCAGGGGCACTTCACATTGCGCTCCGGACGTGTGATCGTCGATTCCCACGTAAGTATTTAGTGTTGTTCTCTTTCTAGTGATGTTATTTCGATTCATGTGTTGTAATGTATCTTCAAAACATTATTAATTGGATTTTTAATGAGTTTTATAAGGCTTACAAGCTTCTTTACAGGCTTGCCACTTGTCACGTTTGGGACCTCATAAACTCTGCAAAACGTGGGTCCAGTTCTAGAGACTGGTGCCTCTGCCTACCCCTTCGGGGATAACGGGCGTGAGTTTATTTATTTTATTTTATTTTTTATAAGTAAGAAAGTTTTTTGATTTTGTTAGCGATCAGTGGTTAGGTTTGATTAGTATGACCCCCGAAAGTACGATCATTTCTTAGTTCTTAAGTATGTTCTTCTTTTGCAGTTTCACAATGGACCGCATGTGACATATGACATTTAACAGTGAAGCTCCATCAAATAACTCTTCGGATGAAATACATTTAGAAGCTGATGTTGAAGATGCTACCTCAAGAGCCTTGCCAATAACTGAGTCAAAATATGATGATTCAAAGAAGCTCTGTGACGTTTGTGTCATTCCCAATCATCATCATTCAGCCACAAAATGTCCGCTGCTGGACATAGGCCTCTTCCATGGATTCCCAAAACGACCGGTTGAAAGCTGAATCCAGCGTCATCCTGCCACTTGGATGAGATCGTCTGTCCAACTTGTGGCTGATCGTCCTACGTTACGCTTGCCGATGTGTGGTCTCCATTCAAGAACTTTTCGGTCCCATTATCCATCAGTTCTGCGTGCTATATACCCTGCCCACTGCCACTTCAACTTACTCATACGGTGGGCTATGCCAACGACTTTCGTTTGTCAGTGGACCTCATCATTTCTAATTCGGTCTCGTAGAGAAATTCCGAGCCTTTTCCATGGCTTGTTGCGTGACTTCGAGCTTTTTTGTGAGGCCCAAAGTAAAACACCACGTTTCAGTGCCATAAGTCATCACTGTTAGCAACACACTCTGGTTGTATAATTTGGTTTTGAGTTATTGAGGTATATTGGAGGAAAATACTTTTCTAAGTTTCCCGAATACTGCCCAGCCGGGATTCGACGATTGACCTCATTCACAAAGTTGGACCGGCCTAGTTGGATTGTATGGTCTAAGTAGACGTATTCGTCAGATTCGTCTACATCTATGAGAGTCGAGTTCCCCAGTTTCAGATGAGAGTTTAAGTTTTGTTTAGTTACAAATTCGGAAAGATTTATATCATTTTATTTAAACATCGTTATTTTATGTTGTAAAATAACCTGTTATTCTAAAGAAACTGATGTTATTTTGTCTTCTTCATGTCTAATTGAAAATACTTTTTATATTATTATGTTGTAGGTACGGAAAGTAAGTTACATTGTTCTTTTACATGTTTTTTCCTGGTCATATACAATAAGTAACATCTTTTTCATTAATAAATGGTATAACAATAATAAAATGTGTTTATTTTATTATGAATAGGACTGTAGTAGCAGGTGTTTGAGTTAAATAATTTCATTTTTTTAGGCAACAGACAAGCACTTAAATGGTTTTTCTTGTTCAGTGTCACATAATTACGTGATATTTAATTTGTTTTTCCATTGCTATATTAAAGTTTTCTTAGACTGTTAACTGATTTTTACGGTTAGTGTTCTCAAATGGCAATGGCATTTATTGTGTTTTTCCACGACTTAATTTTGAAGTATCTCGCGCACTTAATGGGTTTTTCCTTAACTTTTATTTAATCCAAAACAAATTAAGCGACACTTATTTTCTTTTATCCTTTACATATCGTTTTTCAAGTTGTACTTGTGAATAGTAATTAAAATTTTGAGAAACTATTTTTTTTTCATAGCTTTAGGTGCAGAAACTTATTTGTTATGATTTTTTTTCGTAATTTGACAAAGTTTTTCGGCTCTCCTGTAAAGTTAAAATTGTCGCTTCAAGGGTTTTTCCTTTCTACCGTCGATATCGACGCTGGAAAGGAAAAATTATCCAAGCGACATCAGACTAACTTTACAGTAGAGCTGTTTAAAGATTGAATTTTCGGAAAAAAGATCGTGTAAATTCTTGTAATGGTCCAAAAAGCTTAATTCTTATAAATTTATTTATTAATTTTTTTATCTACTTTATAGTATACGTAACTATTAAAAATAATGCTTAGTTTTAAAGTTAGCGTCGCTTAGTAAAATTTTCGCTTAAAGCAGAGATGGGAAAAATTGAAAATAAGGAAGGTACGGTAAAAATGTAATACATATCTTTTTTTAGAAAGTATACGTAACTATTAAAAATAATGCTTAGTTTTAAAGTTAGTGTCGCTTAGTAAAATTTTCCCTTAAAGCAGAGATGGGAAAAATTAACTAACCGACAAGCTATGATTAAGGAAGGTACGAAAAAATGTAATACATATCTTTTTTTAGAATTTATATCACAGTAAAAGTTACCTTAACAAAATAAAGAACATGTGGAAATTAAATATTAATTGATTTTTTTTTCCGTAGTTTTGACATAAATTACATGCGCTAACACTATATTGCCAGATACTGGAAAAATTAACTAAGTGGAGTAATTACCGTACGAACAGAAATGTCAAACTTGACCAAAGGCAAGCATTTCACAATTACGACAACCACCAAATTACAAAAATGGTCGAAAATTTTGTCGGTTAGTAAGGAAAAAAAGTGAAATCCCGCTAACTCCAAAATGTCGAAGCGACATCAAAAGTCGTCGTAGAAGGACGTGAGTAAGACCAAACGACGCAAGAAATCAGGCGATTCTTATAATGTATATAACTCAATTTAGCCAAAAATGTCGCTTGGATAATTTTTCCTTTCCAGCAGTCGATATGAACAATATCAAACATAACTTTACAAGCAAACAAACGAAACACGAACAACTAGTTTGCTAAAACAGTCTTTAAATGTAATGGGTAGGTAACGAATTCATAAAATAATTACATTTATACCTAACTATATGTTTTACTTAGCACCTACCAAGGAGAATTAAATTCTCCTCTAACCATATTATTATGCTATTGATTGAACAAACAAAAATTGTACCTACGTGGATAGGTCTTATAACGAAACAGATCGTCAATTTCAAACCTGAGAAATTCCTTTAATTCTAATAAACTCGTATTTTTGTAACCTAAGTATCACGAATGAAAATTTCATAATACATAACCACTCGCCATCCGTGTTCAAGCAGTTCAACACTGCAAAGTATTTTTTGCCTCTTTTATGTTTCTCCATTTTTAAGGATCGGTCGGATCGGCTACGAAGAAAACTCGCGCGCGCGTCACTGCTCGCTCGTGAGTCCCTATTATTCCTTCTGGCTCGGCGGCCGCATGTACTAATGTTTTAGATACCTACACGCTTAGTGGAACAGGCCTGCCTTTACTACAAATGGAAAATTATTATTTTAGAAAGGTATGTACATGGGGCGGCGGAAAAAAGTGGCCTACACTCATAAAAATATAAATCCGGCACTGTCGCCGATCCATAATAAATGAAGCAGTTCCTACCTACGTTCCAATAGTTTAAAAAAACCAGCCAAGTGCGAGTCGGACTCGCGCACAGAGGGTTTCGTACTATTATCAATAAAGTTTGTTATATTGGAGTCCCCCTTAAATACATATTTTATTTTAATCGAATTATTTATTTTGAAAGTGAATAATCTAAATTTTCTTTGAATATATCAAGCGTGTACCTGTTGCCATTATCAATGACGAGCAAAAAAATCACGTTTGTTGTATGGGAGCCCCCTTAACCTTTAAGTACACGCGTTGTTTAGGATAACATTCCGTCACGCGTGGGGTCCAGAAGTATCCCCAATATAAATTTACATGTATATTCAGATTTTTTTTAATAATTTTTAAAAACCGGGTTAAGTTATAAGAAAAGACATTATAATATTTATGAAAAGTATGTATTAATCTTAAAACAATAAGTTTTTTGACAGTAAGGAACATTTTTATCAAATCAGTCAATCTCGTACATAGAATTTTAAGGCACATGTTTATTGTACAATAATTTGACAAAATAGTCAACTTCTGACTAAATTACTATTTTTTTCTAATAAAATAAGAACCAAAAACAAGTAATTATAAGAAAAATTAACAATAAACATTTTAGAAAAAAAAATTTGATTCGAAATGGCGTCTAGAAGATTTTTGAAAAAATTCAAAAGCCGCTTGCAAAAATTGGAAAAGTTATTAACAATTAACTTAAAAAAAATTGGGGTTTGGTTTTTCGCGAATATCTCAAAAACTAATCAACATTTTTGAAATCTAAAATAAAATTCAAAAAGAGGAGAAAAGTCTTCAAAAAAAGTCTTACCTTCCGGAACTATAGGACCAATATTTATAAATTTCTCAAAGGGTTGAAAATACACAAGCTTTCACAAGCCATGACCACTTTGGACCTTTAATGAAAAAATATTATTAAAACTTATTAAATATGAAAAGTAACAATAGAAAAAATTCAGGCATGGATGAATAGATAAATAAACAATAATCCGCGGTCAAATAATTTTAGCGCTATTTTTTTATTAATTATGAATAAGTTAATTAACAATTTTTTTCTTCCTCAACGTGAACATTACAAGTCTGATAATACGCTACTTGCCTCGTATCAAATTTGACGCGATAAATGGATGTTTCCTGTAGTATCTAACGTAAGAAACCGAAATATATTGACTTTGCTAAGTAAATATGGAGGATAGCTGCAAAATTTGCAAATAAAAAAAATATTTTTCGCTTTTAAATCGGAAAGGTGAAAACACTATCCGCCATCTTGAAAGCACCTTTGGTTGTAAACAAACATCTGTCAGTCGTGCGTGCGTAGGTTCTATTGTGACTCATACTTCTTTCGTGGCACGAACTCTACCTATGTTGAATGTCAAACTTTGTTTACAAACGTAGAGGACTTCAAACCATAGACAAAAATGGCGGACCGCGTTTTTGGCTCTATGCAAAGCAACGTTTTAAAATAATGTTTTTGTTGCTTTTAGGTCCTCAAAAAATATACTAAAATATTTTTTGGTCTAATGGAAGATATATTTAGCATTTAAGACATACTTGAAAAAAGAGTCAAGTAGCGGATGCCGACATTCCTTTTTGTGAGGTCAATCCCTGAGGGGGTAAAAGAGGCGTGTAAATTTAGTAGGTATTAAAGTTTTGCAAAATAAAACATGTATAAAAACATACATTTTTTATGTTTCAATTATTTCACGTGCGCTAAATGTATCAGTAATTTATTTGCAAACCGTTTTCTCAACTAAAGCTCAAATGACTATAAAATAGGACTATTTCGAGTCTGTTCCAATTCTAGCGCTTTCCGTAAGTTTTTTTTTCTCTATTTGCGCGTCAGTGGCTTCTTGTCAAAGAAGTTTCTCTAAATTAAATTTAATAAAAATTACGATCTACAATGAGCCAAGCGCGACTTACCAATCTTTCCAAATTGTCCATCGCAAAGTACAGGAAAGTAAATTTTGATAAAGTTATTGAATATTTCAAAATATAAATAAAGTCACGTAAGCACGTTTAGTAAGTATTTGTTGTTTTATTTTGGGGTGCACAATAGAAAACCGCCCCGGGTTGACACCTATGCTACGCCGCCACTGTCCCCATTTCTTGTTCTATTTATTCACTTACTAAGCAACTTCACCCACCAACCCTTTCTCCACTAGCGCCTCTATCCACGGTTTTTGCTGTTGATTGAGTAGAACCCCCTCCACGGCCGCTATCAACTGAACAGATAAGATGGTGGCACTATAATCAGTCCTATTTGTATATTACGTCCATGCAGGCATCACACACATGCTGGGGCCGCACCTGCGTCTATCGTGACAAAGCTTCAATGACACGATCTACGCAGATGTAACGTAATCATCAATTATGGACTATCGTCACGATACTTCAGGCTGCGTTTTATGCATTCGAAGCTGTGCCTTCTTGAATGCATAAAAATGCGTGATGTTTGATTGAATGCTGTAATTAGCAAACATATAAAAGTACAATATTCTATTATAGTCATCGTCCGCCATCATACCCAAACGAAGGAAATTGTGTTGCGGCCGGCCGCCTTGAATTACTGCACGATAATTCGTTTAAAATTACAAAGCCACTAATCTGACCACCGTGATAGCACGATAACTTTTAGCGAGGGAAACACGAATCTTCGGCACGCAGTGCTGCGCTGCCGTGTCATGACAAAACACTGCAATTTGAAAACAGGGTTTTTTGAGAAAACGCAAAAAACACTAAATTGTAACATATTACTTTGAAATTTTGATATGTGTTTAATAATAGAGATCGTAATTAAGCCGTAACAGAATTATATTAAAAAGTATGTTAGTTTTGAATTTAATAGCATAAAACGTTTTATGTCACGGCATAAAGTTCTAGCTAAATTGAATAATTGTGTTGACAAAACATTGTAATTTTAGATGCAGTGTTTTTCCAAAATAATTGGTATGGACAATAAGTGGGCTATGTTTGTTAAATAAGGCAAAAAGTAACCAAGATAACATAACTTTTAATAAAAAATAAAAAAATAATACTTAAAAATCAATTTCTCTTTCATTAGATAAATCTGGAACATCTGTTATTACCAAATCTTCATAGAACTTTCTACGCGATTGTGGCATTGTTTCACACAATTTAAGGAGTTCTATCTTCTTTGCTTCACAAATACTAATAAGTTTGTTACGTTCCCTGCTCATTTTAGGTATTTTTTTATCACAACGCAAACTTAACTGGATGAAATCACAATAGACTCTAATTGAAAAGAAATAACCTTCACACCAAATTCCCACTTTCATACATAGCCAATAGATAAACGTTGTGATGTTGTTATGACAAAACACTGCATCTAAAGTCACTG
This sequence comes from Yponomeuta plumbellus, assembly GCA_947310845.1. Lineage (NCBI taxonomy): Eukaryota > Metazoa > Arthropoda > Insecta > Lepidoptera > Yponomeutidae > Yponomeuta > Yponomeuta plumbellus. The sequence continues at coordinate 14,718,089 of OX371207.1, read as the reverse complement.
GCATCAAATATAGCGAGTTTGTTGTGACAAAACACTGCAGGTACCTATAGAAGTAGTATTTTGTCAAAACAGCTCTCTAAGATTTTGGATATACAGTCTAAATTGCTATGAGCAACTACCGTGTTAATAATACTTTTTAAATATTTTCTTGATGCCATATCATGTACCCTAAGTCGAAGAATCGATTTATTCGTGTTACCACAAAACACTATCTATACTTACAGTGTTCTGTCATGGCACGGCAGTGCGTGCCGATACACGCAGGTGACGCAGGTGCGTGCGGCCCTAGCAACAGGTGACACAGGGGTCACATACAGCTAGCGATGTGCCGTTCCCGGCAACGATCCCAGAAGTGGGAATTATCGTGGGATCGTTGCCGGCAACGATCCCAAGAGGTGGGAATTATTGGGAACAATGCATTAGTTCAAGTGTTAACTAAGATAGAGTTCTTGGGAATAGTTAATTAGTGATTCATATGAAGCATGATATTCAATATGAAACAAAATCCCCTTGGGGTGTCCTAAATTCCGAATGTTGGAGGGAAATTTCTCTGTTAGAGGTTACTGACTTTGGAAAAATACCAAAAAATTCTAAAAGTCAAATTTATTTTTTTACTGTTTATAAAAATTTGCCAACACCATTCGCTTATAAATTGTGCCCGGATAACGGCAACAGGCTTGCCACTTGTCACGTTTGGGACCTAATAAACTCGGCAAAACGTGGGTCCAGTTCTAGAGACTGGTGCCTCTGCCTACCCCTTCGGGGATAACGGGCGTGAGTTTATTATTATTTATTTATTTATAAAAATTTGCCGTAGCAATTTTCGAGTTTGTGTGATAAGTGAAAAATAAAAACAATTTATAAACTTGAATTCATTAATATTTTGTAAGGGAGTTACAATAATAGGCATGATGACAGATTTTGAATTTTCCTTCTATTATGTCTAGTAGGTAGACGGCTACTATTTTCGAAAAAAAAAATCAACAAAAAAACTTAGTTTTCGTACAAATTTATGATATTTTTTGCTATTCAATTTGAAATACGCGCGGAAACGCTCCAAAATATCATGGCGTCGCTTGTGACGTAATGACTTTGTAGATACAGCATTATATCTATGCTGAATTAAGAAAGTGAACAAAACGTCTCTCTGTGCAAAAACACATCAACAGCAGCACCGAACAAACTTTTTGTTTATGATCGAAACAAGAAAATATAATCTATATATATAAAAGGAGAAGCTGACTGGCTGACTGACTGACTGACTGACATATCAACGCAGGGCCTAAACTATAAGGGTTAGAAACTTGAAATTTTGCACAAGGGTTTCATTTGTAACGTAGGGGAGCACTAAGAAAGGATTTTTGAAAATTCATCCCCTAAGGGGGTAAAATGGGGGTTCAAAGTTGTGTGGGGGTTGAAAGTCATGAAAGACGTGTAAGTAGTCTTTCGAAAATCATCCCTTAAGGGGGTAAGAGGGGGTTGCGAAGTTAGTATGAAAGCTCTTTCGCATGCGCTAAAAGTATCCCTATCTTATTGGCAAACACTTTACTCAACTAAACCCCACGCGGACGTAGTCGCGGGCAACAGCTAATGAGAGATAAAGTTATTATAGATAGAGATAAACTGTGACTTTATAAAGCATTTGCTGGCTTTACGAAATATGGGAGTGCTATTAGTACGGCCTCCAAGTGTAACTACTAGAGCTAAACTACGAGTATCTAAAACTGAAGCCAAAATGAGCTTACTAACCCTGTCAATATCAACATGATGGGTGTACGCCAAGGTGACACCATCTCGCCTAAGCTCTTCACCAACGTCTTAGAAGACGTAAGACTCTAGACTGGGGTGAGACGGGTGTCACTATTAACGGCGTTTATATGTCGCACTTGCGTTTTGCCAGTGACATCATCATCTTGGCAGGAAATGCCACGGATCTTCAGTGTATGCTCGCAAACTTGCACGAAGCGTCCCTGGAGGTCAGTCTCAAGATGACCATGTCCAAAACAAAAGTCATGGCTAACCATCTGGTGACTATGCCGAGCATCACTGTCGGTAATTGCCCGATAGAAGTTGTCGATGAGTATATCTACCATGGACATTGTTTATCTTTTCACCGAGAAGCCCAGGTCAAGGAGATCATGAGGCAGATTCAGCTTGGTTGGGCTGCTTTCGGGAATCTTGCCGATGTTTTCAAATAAGATTCCGCAATGTCTAAAAACCAAGACATATGACCAGTGTGTTCTAGCCATTCTTACATATGGAGCCGAAACTTCACAAAGCAGAATATGCACCGAATTCAAGTAGCACAAAGAGCAATGGAGCGAGCCATGCTAGGTCTTAGACTCGTAGATCGAGTGTCCGTCGCCGGGCAAGGTTTGATGACATTGGCGAAAGAGTCTCAAGACTGAAGTGGAAATGGGCGGGACACCTGGCGAGGCGGGAAGACCGCAGGTGGACCAAGGCAATCACAGAGTGGTGGCCGAGAACAGGACGACGGTCAGTAGGCAGATCTGCGGCCCGATGGTCGGACGATGTCGTTGAGTCGGCGGAAGGTCCGTGGATTCGGGTGGCGAGAGACCGTGTGAAATGGCATTTGGGGGAAAAGGCCTATACCCAACAGTGGGCAGCGGTAGGCTAACGATGATGATGAAATAACTTTTCACATTTTGTTATTCAGATGAACAAAAATTTTTGGGACCTAATAAACTCGGCAAAACGTGGGTCCAGTTCTAGAGACTGGTGCCTCTGCCTACCCCTTTGGGGATAACGGGCGTGAGTTTATTATTTTATTTTTATTATTTTATTTTTATGAACAAAAATGTTTATTTGATGCGAGAAACTCGCTCAATATCAACAAGTCAACTCTGGGTAAATTAAAGCTGTTTGCCTCAATAAAATATTGTTCCATTGTTGATTATAAACCACGATATTGAGCCACGAATAAACAATAACATCCACTAATTAAATTATGCGAAAATTAATCGGAACGCGTAGTCACAACAAAAAGTCAAACAACACGGCCGTTGTAGCTAGTCGTGACGTCATTCACTTTGATTGCTGTTTCAGTTAATATGGCCGATTCCAGTATTTTGTACTTTTGTTTTCTTAAAAATCTTATCAATCTCAATGTTTATTTTAAAATGACTCCGTTCATTTTAAGGAATTATTTTGACATTTATTTTTTTCTAAAACCATTTATTCTTTCATTTTTTAATACTGTTATTGTTGTATTTAAAGTAAACTTTCGAAATATTTACAAATTTTGTAATTTTGACTCATGTCAAATTACAAACTCAAATCATCATTCATTTATTTAGCATATTTTTTGCCAGAAGTTACTTAGTTATTTCCTTATGCGTACTTTTTTTTAACCACAAGTTTAATTTCTAATTACAGCTATATTTTACCACATTATTTGCCATTAAAATTTCCTATCTCTACGGTATGTTTAGTAAATAAAACAATTTCTGAAAACAGTCTCTCCCTTAGTGAGTATTAAACCCGCAAAAATTAAATTTGTTTAATTTTTCCACATTTTGTTCTGCTGCAGCTCCACTGCTTGTAGCGTTAGTGTCTGTTTTTCCAAATGATTTTTTAATCACTAACGAGGCTTTCTTGCATTTTACAAGATGGCGCGCGAATTTTGTTGCATTTTTTACTCCATACTGCGTCACAGTATTTACATAAAGTCTTTTCCTTATGACCTTCCTTAACTATTCTAAAATGTTCATGAACACAGCCTTCTGTTCATGAACATTTTAGAATAGTCTTTCAGTTGTTTTTCTGGTGTGTACAATAAAGAGTTCTAATCTAATCTAATCTCTTGCTGGCACCATTTTTTTATTAAAAGTTGAAAATTGACGAACGAACAACAAAAAATCGCTATCACAGCGCCAACCGTGGAATAATACTGACTTCCTCCGCGCTATCCCTTCTCCGCATTTAGCTCCTCGATAATGTATAGATGTCTCTTTCTTTCTTTAATGCATAGCGCAAAATGATTTGATCTTTTAATTGTTTTACGTACGATTTTTAGGATCTGTCGATAATAACATTACAATTAATATTTACAGTAACACCCCCGCAAGTTGGCAAAGAAATAAGAAAAAATGTTCCTAACCATATCATTGGGATCGTTCCCATTGTTGCCGGCAATAATGGGAACGGGAAGCTTGCCATTATTGCCGGGAATGGGAAGCTTCCCATCTAGCACATCTCTAGTCACAGCCGTTTCACAGCATAGGCGATTTTTGACAGCTAATTACGTTTTCGTCTGTGGTTTTGTCTCATTGGCTGCGTTGGTAGAGTATCCCTTTAGTCTGTGCGTTGGTTGCGATTTCGTCTTTTCGCAAGGTGTTCCCGAGCGAGAATTTTTTTCTTTTCGTGGCTGGTGGCTCTACGTTATTGTTATCAAAATAGATAACGATTATGTTGCTTCTGCACTGCTCGTCGGAGCAGAGAGAGTGTTGATAAATTAAACTATTTTATTTCGTTCTTGATAAGCTCGGCCTAGACTTTAGACTGAAAGTTTTGGTTGATTAAGCCCAAGTCTCGGGTGGACAACGTGGTATAAAATTAGTTCTGGAGCTGCAAAGGGCGCAGAAGATGTTATGAATGTTATGTAACGAATTTTGTAGTGTTTTATCGTGGTGTCGGGAAGTGTTTCTGGAAAATGAGGGTCGTAGCTCTGATCAGTGGGGGCAAGGATAGTTGCTACAACATGATGCAGTGCGTCGGCGCCGGCCATACGCTCGTGGCGCTCGCCAACCTGCAGCCGCAGCATAGAGGTTAACTATATATAAGATTTTGCACATAGTTTGCCATTGTACTTTGTAAACTAGATACTGGGGCTTCCTCGCGATAATTTTCTTCACGTTGGCGAGAGGTACAGAAACAGATTGAGATTGCTTTGCTATTGGAGAACCAGAAAAAAAAATACAACTGTGGCATGGCTATTAGAAATTAAAAACTATAGGCATTGTAATATTATGATATAAAGAGGGGGGAGGGATGGGAAAGTGCCCTCCTCCTCCTCCTCAGCCTCTTCTTTCCATGAAGCACAGTTTTTGTCATTACAGTATTTTTAGTAAATCATATCCCATAACCATTTATTATTCACCAATTTAGCTTTTCCACTTACGCAAGTAATTGCCTGTCAATAACAAAGAAGGTTTTGGTAAAAGAACATAACTATTAGGCTTAAATATTATTCTTTATCAATTCACAACTTGAAATTAAAAATGTAACCTGTAGATTGGGGGCTTATGTATTATTATAACAATATACTTCGCCACGTCAGCCACACATTGCTCTTGTAAATATGAAGATTTCCCACTGACATTTTCACTCTTGATGAAGTAAGCAATTCCATTAATTCAATATAACAGTTGATAAGTCATGGGTTTCTCTGTGGTACAAGAGTTTGTTTATTCAGAGAGGTGTTTTTGTAATTACCTCTAATATCAGTAAAATAGTGTGGAAAGAGGTATCTGTCCCAACATATCGTCCCCTAGCTTACAACACCGCTTAAGTCATTTTTACCAACTTTACAGGTGTGACCAATGGTTAGAAGCGCAATGAGCAGCTCCATCTAATGGCATTCAAATGTGAAAACCGCCAATTTTCGACTTGAGCGGTGTTGTAAGCTAAGGGACGATATGGATTTTAATATACCTCTTAAATAATTGATGGATTCATTAAAATCTTGAATAGTAAAATCAAAAAATTTACTAACACTAACATAAAATCCCTTAATTCCAGATGAGCTGGACAGTTACATGTACCAGACAGTGGGCCACCAGGGTATAGCACTGTATGCTGGTGCTATGGGGTTACCACTCTACCGAGAGGTGATCAGCGGTGTAGCAGTGGACCAGGGTCGCAACTACCAACCCACAGAGAATGATGAGGTGGAGGATCTGTACAGGCTTCTCTCTAAGATTAAGGTGACTTGTTCATTTTTAATGAACAAAATTGTTATTATTGTTTGTCATTCATTAACAGCATAACTATCTGTTGACATTATCTGAGGCACCAATAGTGTTAACTGAGTGAATTCTTTTAAAAACTTTTTCTTCTCGTAAGGATAGTTGAAAGTAATATTACACACTAACTGCAACTGCTAGTGTTTTAATATTAGGGCGGTTTCGCCAAAGTATGACAGTGGTGAAAAATATGTATATTAATATTAACTACGTAAATAAGTATTTTTTTGCAAAAGATCGATTCGCTATAATGTTTTTCATTAAATAAGGCCAAAATTTGGTTAAGATTAGCTTAATTATCCTAATTAAGCGGCTTGTAGTTGATTAAAGTTCCATTCCGCAACCAAGAACTTGTGGTGCTACAATCAAATAAAAACAACGTTAACATTTGTTACTTACGTTTATTCTTTTCTAAATAGTATTTTAATACAAAAACACATACAATCTTAAAAAATAACATTTATTCACTTAAACGAATTCAGCCTTTAGTTTCATTCCGTTACTATTTGTAAATATTATGGGATTTATTTCTCGTTCAGTCACGAATCCTTCGCTTAATAATAAGTAATTTAATATTAATTCAACAAAAACTAAATAAACATTAAAATCTAACAAAAAAACTAGTCTCCGTAGAATAAAAAAATTTCAATAACCAAATAATAAGTAGTCGTCTAAAATAGGACAGTAACGGAAGAGAAATCTGTAATCACGGAATGGATTTGTAAAGGATAGTTCACAATGTTGAAAAAAAAAGTCAGTAGACAGTCAACACTCAGACTAGCAGTAGACACTAGACAGTATTAAATAAGTAGGTTCAGAGAGGATAGTTAATTGTAATTATTATTTGTAAAAAATGGAGGGTTACTACTTAATTATTTTTTATTTTGTTTTTTGCATTATATTTCTAGATATGCGTAACCTTTTTGGCATCATATTATTATCATTTAAATCCACTAAACAACTTCGTTGTGAGCCCGTTGAGCGCCGCAAAAGATGTTTTGTCCCTTATGTAATCTGATGGTACTGAAACAAGGTAAACCAAGCTTTATGTTTCCATTCCGTGACCGTTTTCATTCCGCTTCTACGAAACCGTCGAGTAGGTTTCGGAATGGAGGTAACGGACTCCGCGACTGTAACAGTTTAATAAAGATTTAGCAAAAAATATAATAAGCTATACTGTTTTGGCTTACAAACTGATTTCGACATTAGTGCTGTGTTCTTTTTAAACAATCGTAATAGAAAAACAACTGTAACTTACCATAAATTTCGGTTTCGGAATATGGAAGTCCCAAAGCAGAGTCTCCCAGATACACTTCTCTACACTTCCTCAGGCCGCAACTAAATGACTGAATATCAATTGAGGTGTGTGTGCTTTTATTAAATTATGTGTTGTCAGCTTTTGAATTAACACCCATTAGCCGGATCCACACCAAACGATCCAATGCGCACGGATCGCGCGCGGCACGGAACGCGCTCCACGGAGCGTTTGGTGTAGACGCGCCTCGCGCGATCCAAGTCTCAAAATTGGCGCGCGCGCTCCAGGGCGCGCGCGATCCTTTTGTTGTCGGTTTTTTGGCCTGCCTCAAAGGGGCCTCAGTCTTTTGGCGCGCGCAGTGTAGACGTGTTGTGTGACTAGTGCGTGATTCGGGCGATCGGGCGACAGGTTGTTTGTGAACGCTATGGAGAATTCGCAAAGTTGTCGTTTAATATCATTGTACAAGGACCGTAAATGTTTAGCTACACTAATAGAGGTGTGAGAGAAGATGCGTAGCATAGCATAGCGAGATAGAGTTCGACTGACTGGATCAGTGTGGATCGGCTGAAGCGTCTTGGAGCACCCCGACAGGATCGCTAAAAATTGCAACTGGATCGCATAAGTGCGATCCACAATCCACGCTCCACGGATCAGGATCGCGGATCGTAGGATCGCCGATCCAAAATGGATCGTTTGGTGTGGATCCGGCTATTTGGTAGTTTTACTCTTTTTCTTACTTCGAAAATCTTGGTTTCGGAATGGAACTTTCCACTTAGTCATTTTTTCAATATAATATAAAATAATGTTTTTTAAGTTATTTGATCAAGAATACAGTAAAACAGATATATTTTATACAGTGTGTCCCTGGATAAAGTGCAATCCCGAAAGGGGATGAAACTAGACCATGAATCATTGACTAGAAAAAGAAAAAAAATTATAAAAAATTATTGTAGGATTTATTGGTATTTTAAGATTTTCATGTTTCATTAAAAACTCTATGTACAAAAGTATTGATTTCTTCCAAAATAATGGGTCTATTTCTTTGAAATAAAAAAAAACAGTATGCCTAATACCTGGCGATGACCATGAAATAATAAATAGTCCGCAAAAAAGTAACTATCTTGGGTCAAAAAATGTATTTTTATGAAAAAAATGATTTTTTTAGACGTTTATTTTAAAAAACTTCAAATTACTAAAAAAATGTGCCCTATAACTATGTAATTTTATAGCTTACTTTTATTCTTTACCATTTTAGCTTCCAAATAAAAAAAAACAATGTTCTAACTAAAAAATTGGCTAGGTAGGAGTTATTTACATTTTAGTAGGTAATAAAAGTCAGACTTTAATCACAATAACTTTATTAATAAAATTATCCGTAATTTACAATTTTGCATTTTTATTTAATGCATTAAATGTTCAAAATGGCCTCCTCGATTTTGCAAGCACATTACTGCACGAATAATAATTTGGTTAGTGGCTCTGCGAATCATTCCTGGATCATTTTTAATGTCATTTGCGCACTGAATTATTCGGTCGTGCAACTGTGCCTCGGTATTTATTGGCGTGCTGTATACTCTTTGCTTCATGACACCCCATAAAAAATAATCTAGGGGTGTCAGATCAGGTGAACGCGCTGGCCAGCCTACTGGCCCTCCTCGGCCAATCCACCGGTTCGGGTAATTTTCGTTCAAAAATCGCCGCACCTCCCGCCCATAATGTGCAGGACATCCATCCATTTGGAGATACATACGCCCACGCCGTCTCGTAGCCAGGGGAACATCTTCCATCAACATGGGTAAATTTTGTAGTAATTCTAAAAAACGTTCAGCATTTAGGGTTCTGGGTAAAATGACTGGACCAATTAAAATGTCGTCGATGCCCATACGTTTATTGAAAATTTTACTTGAAAAGTAGATGCCCGCTTCAATCGTGGATTTTCGTGAGACCACTGGTGCAAATTTCTGCAGTTTGTAATGCCGTCTCGGGTAAATGTCGCTTCGTCCATCCAAAAAATGCGTTTGGGAAAATTTGGGTCAGCTCTAATTTTTCTTAGAATCCACGTCGACATTACGCATCTTGGACGATTATCTACATTTTCGTGTAAATGTTGTACTCGTTGGTAATGGAAAGGATGCAATCCCTCCTTTTTCAAAATTCGCCAGACAGACGTCTTCGATATGCCATGACGCAACGCTAATCGTCTTATGCTTGTTGTAGGGTCAGCAAACAGATCGTTTAAAATGGCCTCTTCTATCGCATTGTCAATAACGACAGCTGGTTGCTCACGGCGATCTCGTGCCAAACCAAGTCCAATGTTGGAGAGCCTCCTATGAATCTCTTGAAAATTTCGAGCTGAGGGTATGAGTCTGCCCGGGAAAGCATTTATGTATGCAGTCCGAGCGACTGTTGTGCGACCATGTGACATGCCATAATAATAATGCATGTCGGCTATTTCTCGAGGTGAGAACTCTGTCAATCGCGGCATTTCGTCAACACTTAACAGCAGAACAGGAACAGTCCAAACGTAACGAACAGTAGAAAACGTAACAGTCAACAATGTAACAATAACTTAAAAACAAATCAACGAGAACACAATGCGAGAACGAGAACAGTAGTAGCAGCGGCGAGAATATCGGAGCGACTGTGTAAGTCCTGTTTCGAACCCCCTGCCTCCCCTCCCCTCGCCTTCCCTCTACCTGAGTGTAGAACAAAAGGACTGCGACTGCCGAAGGGCACAGAGTAGGACGGAAACAATGGAAAAAACCTTTACAAGTACAAGGCTCCACTTTAAAAGTTCGTAGATAGCGTGGTTTTTTAGTTAGAACATTGTTTTTTTTTTATTTGGAAGCTAAAATGGTAAAGAATAAAAGTAAGCTATAAAATTACATAGTTATAGGGCACATTTTTTTAGTAATTTGAAGTTTTTTAAAATAAACGTCTAAAAAAATCATTTTTTTCATAAAAATAAATTTTTTTACCCAAGATAGTCTTTTTTGCGGACTATTTATTATTTCATGGTCATCGCCAGGTATTAGTCATACTGTTTTTTTTTATTTCAAAGAAATATACCCATTATTTTGGAAGAAATCAATACTTTTGTACATAGAGTCCTTAATGAAACATGAAAATCTTAAAATACCAATAAATCCTACAATAATTTTTTATATTTTTTTTTTATATTTTTCTAGTCAATGATTCATGGTCTAGTTTCATCCCCTTTCGGGATTGCACTTTATCCAGGGACACACTGTAGTAAAATAAACATCTTCGGATTAAAATGAGACAAAAAAGTTTATAGCCTGTATGAGTTTTTTTCAAGAAAACCTGATTTCTTTTCTACATTTTGGCCATGGGACATCAGAATAATTGCAGTTATTTTGACTATTATTTGCTCTAATTACTTTGTTTATTATTTACCTTAAGGTTTTAAGTTAAAATATGTTCCAAAAATAACTGTTATAATCAAATAATGTCAATTTATTCTAAGATTAATGATTCCAGCCAAAAACAAATTGTTTAAAGTTATCGGACATAGCAAAAAGTCAAGGTGATAACTTTGACGAAATTGCCCATTAACAAAAAAAAATTACATAATATTTTAATTTAAAGTACCTGGGTGACCGAGCTTTGCATTACTTTTTTTGTAATATTTTTCGTGATTTTTGGAAATTATATTTAGATACGAATTAAATGATGAAATATCAATAATACTTTTAGAACTTACATCCCAACCTTGGGTATCAGGACTTATTTGCTGCACAATTCTACTTTTTTACACTACTTAATTTTTTTTTGTCGTAAACAACAAACTTTAAGGGCAATTTTTTTTCGTGTTTATTTTTGTTAGGGATTAGATAAAAGATAAGATAAGATAAGAATATTCTTTATTGCACATAAGAAACCAGAGACAAATAAAATTTACAATTAAAAACATACAATAGGCGGTCTTATTGCTAACAGATAAAATTAATTAAAATTAAAGTAATCCTTTTTCAACAAAAAAAAAACTTGAAAGTTAAACATCGTGACTCGAACCGGGTGTGTCGAATTCGGCCCGAAATGGGACGCTCATTTTCCTGTCAGGACTATCCCGACCTTGCACACAGCCGCGAAATTTACCTCTGTATGTTATTATAGCAAATTTCAATTGCCTTAAAACACGGATAAAACAACGTTTTCTAAAAATGTAACCTAGTTATAATTAATCGCCCTCGAAAGCATCTGCCTACAAAATTTCGTGAAAATCGTTGGAGCCGTTTCCGAGATTCTGATTATATATAAATATATATACAAGAATTGCTCGTTTAAAGAGATTAGATATTAGGTATTATATCATATAATTATTATATTTTGCCTAAAATTGTTTGTTTTAGGTGTGAGCCTGCGGCTTGACCCTCGGAGACTACCCTTACCTTTTGTCTCGCCCACACACATAGAGAATCTAAATACGGCCATCCCGCTCCCTCCGGAAGAGGGGCGCGGGGGCCGCGACTGCGCTGCCGAGCCACTAGACGCGCGAGCGCTTTTCAGTGCGCTTACACTTTTGCTTCGCGCCACACGCATAGAGAAATTAATATCTACGTAATATCGAAAGTAAATAGTTTGTACGTTTCTAAACAGTGTGTACTGTTCGAGATTCACTTAGGGTGTTTCGCTTGTGTAAAGATTAAAGGATTTTATTTTGGATTGGAGGTAAGTTAATTTATTTTACCAAATATTTTTCGTTAGGTGCAGATTAAAAGTGATGGAAAGTTCCTGTTTGATATCCTCTTTGTCATAACTGTCGGGCACCTACCCACAGTCATATAGTGACGGCCGTCGAGCATACCACTCACGGTCGTCGGGCACGAAATTGCGGCCGTCGGCCCAATTACGGCCGTCGGACAGAAAATCGGAGCCGTCGGTCGGACCAGAGCCGTCGGGCAAACACTTGGAGCCGTCGGTCGGACTAGAGCCGTCGGGCAAACACTTGGAGCCGTCGGGCAAACACTTGGAGCCGTCGAACGCACTTTCGGGTGCTTCGGCTACGAACCCACAGCCGTCGGCTGCATATGTACAACATGCCTATCTACAGTTTGACTTTTGTTGGTCGTAGGAAGATGGCACTCCCGACAACGTTTATCACAATGGGCGAGCTAGCAACGCTTCGCTCGGAAGACGAGGAGGATGATAATTTGTTGCAGAACATCATTTCCATCGTCGAAAAATACCTACTACCCTACGGGTTGGGAGAACTGGAAAGTAATCGAGGTGTCCAAAAGGGAGACCATAGTAAAGAAACCGGATCCTATTATCCTAAATAAATTGAGATTTGCCCTTCCAACAGTCGACGTCATTAAATCTTACGACCCGGAGGCTCTTAGCATATCCGAAAAAGTCTTTAAAAACCTAAAGCTCTCGCTCCTTGACTTGCCTTTCTGTACGGCTCTTATTCTATATCCTGTCACTGTAAGCACAAGAATAAGAGGGTCAGCTAGTGACTACGATCTTTTTGCCAACGCAATTGATCATCTAAAAGACTCTAGGGTATCTAGAGAAGAGGCCAACAGGATGTTGAGAGGAGAAGAGGTAACAAGAAAACGGAGATCTACATCAGTAGAAACCGAAGCTACAGCATCAAAGTCGAGTCGGCTCGACGTGGCCGAAAGGGAACTTTCGGACCTGGCCGGTAGAACTCATAATATTGAGAGCCTATTACAACAAGTACTGAACCGCCTAGATCAAAAATCAAAGCTTATCGGACGAGGAACTTCCAGCTGATTCTGATCTCGAATTGAGTGACTCCGAAGGGATTGTGCCTACACCAAACTTCTCCCAGAGCGATGCAGTAAGCGAGGCCTGTGACTTTTCTCCTTCTGTCAAGGAAGTTGATCCAATTATTCCAGAAGCGGATGCTGAACTAGCCCAGCAGGGGGTGAAATGTCAGAGGTTGGGCACCCAGGGCTGGAATATAATCCGCTATGCAGATTCCCAGAAGAAACTGCACGCCTCTCCGGTTTTTAGCGCGTTAAAGATCAATGATGTGCTGAAGGCTAAGGAGACTAAATGATGTTCTAGCGATTATTTCAATAAGTATAAACATGCTCTTGCAGCCATATCACAAGGCCTTCTTAGGCAGCTCAGGGCTTTAAGCAAGGGTGTGGAGTGCATAATGAAGGAGAGTGAGTCTCAGTCGCTACAAGAGACATGCAAAAAGCACCTCAGACCTGACAGCGAATTTAAGAACGTATCTGACGACCTTATGCAGTTCGTTTGTGGTAGGCGAGCAGACATCATAAGTTATAGGCGTGACTTGGTAAAAGCTCAAGGCCACCTTGATGGCATTCTAAAAAATATTCCCCCATCTACCACACATCTTTTTGACGAAACTCTTTTAAAGGACGCTCTAAAAGAGCATGGTGGGCTGCTTAAGTTTTTTCCAACCAGGCCCGCCATTCCGCATTCTACCACATACTTTCAAGGTAAAACCAAATTTGACTCTCCAAAACCTCGCACATCAAACTCGGGTAAGCGTCAGACCCCATATTCACGCCCCCATAGTAATAAGCAGCAGTCGTACCGTCAAAACAAAAGCTCTACCTACAAACCGAAAGCTGGAAATCAGTCTGCCGAAAAAGATAGTAAGAGACCATTCTGAGAGCATAGTAAGAGAGCATTTCGAGGGGGACAATTAAACCTTTTTGCGGTCGCGTGGCAGGACTTGGGAGCTCCAGTACATATCCCGGACAGAAACTCAGGGCTACAGTATTCCCTTTATAGCCAAACCACTTTTGTCAAGACTGTCCCCTCAAGTGCTAAAGTCATTCCACACGCAATCCTCCGAAGCAATGGACAGTCATATCAAACAACTGTTAGCGGAGGGCTCGATGCTATCATCACACGATTCGGGCTTCATACCCACAATGCTTTTTGGTTCCAAAAGAAGAAGGAATGATAAAACCGATGTTCAACTTAAAGCATTCTAAACATGTATCTAAATCCAAAACCATTTCGTCTAAAAAACCATCAGTGGGTTCCAAGTTTTATCCAAAAGCAAGACTTCCTTATGAAGGTAGACTTTAAGAACGCTTACTTTCATGTCGCAATTAACAAAAACCACTGAAGATTTCTATTACTCGTCTACAGAGGAAAGGTGTTCCAGATGACACGTCTCTCTTTCAGCATCACCACCACCATACCAACTGGATTGCAAAACAGTTTAGCAGAAACCAACTTCTGTATTTTACTGTATATTTATTTGAATAAACGTCTTCAATCAATCGATCAATCTACGACCAAAGGGTGATAGTTGTCTATCTAGACGACTTCCTTTTAGTTGTGAAAGATCATGCCAACCTGACCATCAAAACTCTGATAGAGTTGAGACTCTATGTGAACTCGGAAAAGATTTCATCACACCCAAAAAAGTCTATAGAGTACCTGGGTATTCTTTGGGACTCTCAAAAGAACAAGAAATCCTTAGCTCAGAAAAAAGAGATAGCATGTCTGAGAATCGCTGGAACTAGTACGAGGCCAAAGATAGGAATTTGCAGCTTTCGCAGTTCCTTTAGGTCTCAACTATCGTATGGTGCAGAGAGCGGCTCCCCCAATTTTCACGAAAGAAATGTGTCGTTCCTGAGCAAGCTCTGCAAGATCTAAGGTTACTCAAGAATTTAGAGGGCACCTCAAAAATATGGATGTCTGGTCAAACAACTGTGCTCCTGATTGTGATAACCAGATTGTGCTCCTTCAAACGTTTTGTTGTAGCCTATATTCGGAAAGAAGGGGGAACGAAGTCACTATTAAAGCTTCTACATCTGACCAAATCTCTCCTAGAGTTGTGCAACACGTACAAAATTACTCTCTGTCCCGAATATCATCTGTCGAGAGGGCGTGCCCTTCCGGGGTGGACTTTGTCCCTTACAGTAAAAATAATAATAATAAAATAAATAAAATAATAATAATAAATAACTAATAATAATATATAGGTACAGCAAGAGATTCTTTTTCACAAACGGTAGTACCGCAGTATGTGTAATATACCTAAGGTTATTATTGTCTACAGTGAAAGACTGAAAATGTTCCTAATAATATGATTATTTCTTTCTTAATGAATAATATTAATCGTTGTTTTGAAATTTTTAATAGTTGTTAGACTCCAATCCAATCCATAGCTTATCCTTATATTTCTAACTAGATCACAGTGCGCTGCTTGAGCCGTCAGAAACCAAACACTTCTCCGAGGGTCAAGCCGCAGGCTCAGACCTAAAATTGAACCGTTTTTCCCCCGAAGGGCAAAAAACGATCATTTTGGGTCTAGCCAAGGCTTGACCCGAGTAAGGCCTTGCCGGCTCTTTTTCGGGTTCCCCTAGAGGGCACTGAAAAGCGCTCGCGCGTCTAGCGGCTCGGCAGCGCAGTCGAGTCGCGGCCCCCGCGCCCCTCTTCCGGAGGGAGCGGGATGGCCGTATTTAGATTCTCTATGTGTGTGAGCGAGACAAAAGGTAAGGGTAGTCTCCGAGGGTCAAGCCTTGGCTAGACCCAAAATGATCGTTTTTTGCCCTTCGGGGGAAAAACGGTTCAATTATATGTAGATCATTGGACTACTTATGAAAAGTAAGTAGGGAGTAATTGGTTTTTTAGGCGATGTAAAACGTAGGTAAAACAATTAAAAAGTTCTTTTTCCACAAGTTCACAGTTTACAATTTGTTACATTACAAATTTTGCAGTATATAGACGTGTATCAAAACAACTTAGTTTTTAATGATTTCTAAGATCATTGAGATGATCAGCTCAATTACTGGTAATAGCCATTTACTAGTCCATTACTATGTATTTACCTGTCTAATGAGTCATATTACACTGGTCTCGTACCAAGGGTATTATTTGACAAAAGGAGGTAGTATTTTTCATGACTTGTGATGCTCATACATAGTTATAGAAATACATCTGGAACTAAGGTAATTGCCTGATAAATAATCATGATTCGGCCTGTCAAATGTAACTATGTTAAAGGAGGTAGGTAATGGTCAACATATTTAACACTTTGGCGGTCAGTCATAACGTGATCTATTGTTTTTTTAATTGTTGTCGACTGCTATACCAGTCGCTGCGCCGCATTGTGTTAAATAGTCCAACAATAATTAACAATATGTATTGTTGCATTTCCTATCATATTTGCATAAAAAACAAGTATAGAATGGCTTAAGCGGATGTTGGTATAAGTGCTGGGCAAGCTACAATGTATGTAAAACTATGTCCCAGGCACTACAGCCTCTAATAATCTTGTAACTTGGTTAATAAGACACTGTTAGGTGGGCTTAGGACCATAGTTGCTGAGAACTGGATGTAGATCCTATTATTTGTTTGCAGCATTGTAGCAGTTTTATCTGGGTACCAACAATCAGTCTCACTGATAAAAAGGGAAAGTGTGTGATGTCTCGCTTGTTATAAGTTTATTGTGCCAGTTCTCAGTTATCATGTGACTATGCCTTCAATCCATCATCATCGACTTAATATCTTCTTTCATCATCTATGTTGGTGTCATTTATTTGATAAACTAATGACCCCACCCCCGGGCTGGGTTTTGATAACAATAGGTACCTACAAGTTTTTATACTTATTCGTACAGCTAGAGATTACGACTATTCATGTTTTCGTAAACTGAGGTAAGAGGTGGAATAAGAAAAAACTCAACCCCAAAAGTATTTTTCACAATAAAAAAAAATGCTTACTTATTGAACAACAAAGCTGGTAGTTTCAAAATTAATAGACTGTGTGAAAAAGAAACTACATTTACTGTTTTCAAATCATGTTTTAACTTAACTTAGGGCCCTAACGACCGATTTCTGAATTGAGAATTTCGCTAAGTAACTACTTATCTCTAGTCCTGTGATCCTGTCTCGCCAAATTTCTCAGAAAAGAGCGTGACTAAATGTTGCTTAAGTATTTAGTGAAATTCTCATTTCGGAAACCGACCTTATTAACCTGCCTTTTTTGCCAGAAGAGTCCGACCTTAACACAACCTTTTAACTCAATTAGCAGTGTTAATTACAATAATTGTTTGATTAATAATTGAGATAGTTAATCTCCATAAGTGTTCCATACCCAAAGGGTGTCATCAGCACTCTATTAATATGCCTACAATGTATGTCTGTCAGTCTCTTTCTCTAATTAACTGTGCTTAACTTGTTTTTGTTTCAGGATGATTTAGCAATAGAGGCAGTAGCTGTGGGTGCAATCTTGTCAGACTACCAAAGAATAAGAGTCGAAAATGTGTAAGTACGAGCCAGTATACTTATTAATTTAAAAAAAAATACAATATCAATTACCATGGAAAGTTCGAAAATGCGTAATTTCTGAAATCAAATTCTACAATTTAAGATTTTTATTTGATTGTTTTTACAATTTTTCTTGTTTGTACCTAGTATTTCTTTAGCACTGTTTGATAGATAATGCTCAAAACCGATTATAATTATTTAACACATTTATGTATGGTGTTAAATATAATGAACATTCCTCCAAATTAGCCAAAGATTTACCGCAGTGTATGACTGTTACTTTTGCGACATTATTTTACGAAAATTCAAGTCTGAGAAAAAACTTTCTTGCAGAACAAAAGCTGTTGTAAAACACAAACTCATATTGGATAATTAATTAATTACGCTTTTTACAGTCTTTGATATCTAACATCGATCGTCAAGTTTCTTGTTTAATTCTACTAATTCTACCGACTCGGTATCATATCAACTCACAATCAATCATAGGTACTGTGACATTATAGACTACACAAACACTGAGCTAAGTTTGTCTCAGAACTCCAATATTTGCCAACACTGGTTGTGGTTTGATAGCATAGCAGGGCCCAAATATTGACCAACCTTGGCAATGACATTCTTAATCAATATCTCAGACAAACTAAAACTGTAGTTCTAATATTGGTCAACTGAGGAGGAGGCACAGTACTGTCGAAATCAATAAGTCAATGAAGATTCAATGTCAATAATTCAGTCTATGTAACAAAATGTTTCATTCCATTCAGCTTTTTCAGCTTTGTACTCTATCTGAGAAAGATTTTTGTTTAAATACTGTAAACCTCATAGGCAAAACATTAATATATTTTCTTAACACTTTATACCAATGTATCCGTGTGTTTTACAAATAAATAAATCTTGTCATATGAAGGACTCTGAAGCGACCCAGGTTTCATTCTCAGTGTGGGTATGGACCTATGACTTTGTTTATTTCAAAGTTACGTACATCTGCGAATTTTTGTAGCAATGGCACACGCTATCAGTCAAGGAATACATCGTGAGGAAATCCGCGGCTTGGTTGGGCTTTGTCTTTCTTGTGGGCAATCCGACTAAGCTATTAGGATGGTATAGGTGCTAGGCAAGCCTACTCCATCTAAACAATGTCCCAGGCACTATATAAAAATCAATGAAATGCGAAAACTTTTTACACTTTTGAACATGAACGGAATTCTCAACACCATTGCGAGAATTACGCTTTAGGTACAATTTCTATTTATCACTTTTGTAAACAAGTCTTTTTTTTTTAAGATATTCAATAAAAAGCCTTGACCTTAAATGACTTTTCTGATTCTTAAGTTTGTCCGCGTTACTACCGAATTCTTTTCGTATGGACTGCTTTATCTCTTTCTCTGAATAAAAAATAAAATTTATCGCGTAATAATTCGTATCTGCGAATGTATGGAAATTAATGTCTGAGTGTAGAAAATACGCGCATGCCCTTACTCTCAGGGTTATACTGTTCCAATTTACGCCACATTTCAATACATTCATTGTTTCAGTCATAAGAAATAGCATTACTTATTGAAACTTTAGAACTCATCGGAAAGTAAAGGCATATTTTAGCAAATTTATTATAAACACGCACTGAGTTGCATTGTTATAGGTACAAGTTGGTTTAATTAGTGTCAAATTAGTGTTAAATTAGTACCAACGCATATTGTTGGGCTCGTATTTACCGATGGTGTCCCTTTTTATATTTATTTTTATTATTATTATCACTTACATTTTACTCCTTGGATTTAGTTTATTATGGTCTTCCTCTATACTTCACATATTATTTTAACACTAACAAATATATGTATTTATAAAATTAAAAAAACTCACGCCCGTTATCCCCGAGGGGTTAGGCAGAGGCACCAATCACTAGAACTGGGCCCACGTTTTGCCGAGTTTATTAGGTCCCAAACGTGACAAGTGGCAAGCCTGTCGCCGTTATCCGGGCACAATTTATCAGCGAATGGTGTTGCGGTACAAACAAACAAATGTACGTAACTAAAAGTCATGCGTGGTTCGAACCCAGACCCTCATGATTGAGAAGCAAGGGTCAACCCCACTACACATATGTATTTAATACCATATATTTTCCCTTTATTGAATGTAGGTATATAATTGTATTTGTTTTAAATTATTTCGCTAATGCACCACGACACGCACTTTGGAGTACAATTGTGAGTCACCGTAGGCACTGACTGAAAATCAATGAAGCACAACGCTGAGTCAGTTGCCTCTTGTGGCAACTGACACACCACAGACTTTATTTTATGGTTTTGTTTTAATTTACTTGTTTTTTTTTGTCTGTTGTCCTACTTATATTATGTTACTTGTCTATTTATTTTGTTTCTGTGATGTGTCTTGTTGGTATTATATATATATATATACTTTATTGCACACGAAACATTAAACAGAACATTACATTAAAAAACAATAATAAGTTTTTTTCTTCTTCCTTCCTTCCTTCCTCCCCTCTCTCTCTCTCTCTCTCTCTCTCTCTCTCTCTCTCTCCCTCCCTCCCTCCCTCCCTCCCTCCCCCCTCTCTCCCTCCCTCCCCCCTCTCTCCCTCCCTCTCCCTTTCTTTCTTTCCTTTTTTTTTCTATAGAGTTTCACTTTTAGAGACGACAATAAAGGCTAGAGTAGCGTCTCCCTTGTTCCAGGTGCGGCCGGCTCGGCCTCGTCCCACTGGCATACCTGTGGCGGAGGAACCAGAAAGAACTGCTGCAGGAAATGATCGCCAGCGGAGTTGAGGCTGTCATTATTAAGGTAAAGAATCAGCTATTTTATCTTTGTTAGTAATTTGTAGTGGAAATGAAAGCTAGTTGTCCATGCCGAGACACAATTCTATTGTCTCGGTCGGACCTAAAAACCCCCGCACTGAGGACGTTAAGGGGATTGAGTAAAACCAGCGCCACCTAGGTGAACAAATCATCTCTTTTTTTTACAGATTGAATTTGCAAGTGTCTGTATAATCTTCCAATAATGTTGATAGTGATTTTTGGAACTCATGGCCGTGAACATAAGGAAAAAAAGCCGGCCAAGTGCGAGTCGATGGGTTCCGTACCATTATCTATAAAAACGCCAAAAAAATCATGTCTGTGGTATGGGAGCCCCCTTAAGGGCCTTAACCCTTTGCCTCAACTCTCCAAATGATAAGTTGCCGTGACACAAGGGACTTCAGAACGGCGGTTAATGAATATAAGGTTTAATTTCGCTTCCGAGTAACCGCTACCAAATTTGGTAGCCGCCGAGCCAGCGGGTTAAATATTTATTTTTCTCAAACATGCTTGGAAATTTGAGCATTATTTCGACAACCTTCTTCGAGATAAATCGAAATTGCTTTACTGGCCAATTACACGCGAGCAGCGGCCGGAAAAAGTTCTATGAAAAGTCATAACTGTCGTGTTTTGCGGCCAAATAAATTACATAATACCTACTGAACTCATCGAGTCTGACAAGCGAGTCCTGGCACGCGATTTATTTCGAATTCTTCATATGGCCACACTCTGACTGTCAAACTTAGATATTTCAGCTGCAAGTAGTACAGCCCAAACAGTTTGATACTCGTCCTAGATTTAAACAAGAAAAAAACTTTAGTTTCTATTCAACATAATTTTACCTATGTTTTAGTATGTACATACGAGTAATAATGTTTTAAAGCAAACATGAATTATTCTTGTTGTAAGGTCTGTCGTATGACGAAAATATTAAACGTCAGATCGAAGACTTAGTCAAAGAACTCAAAGATGTTGAGAAAAAAAGATATGAATCAGATTTTGATTATGGTTCAGCATTAATAAATGTTTATAAATTTATGTGGTGCATCTTTATTATCCCTGTTTTTGGTGGAGTGGAAATGTTGGTTTTGATGTAGTTAATGTTTTCGTTTTGCTTATATTTATTTATATTTGGACAAAATTCATTGGAGACTCCAAACTAATTAAACAAATAATCAAGTTAAGCAAAAGTATCAAGATGGTTTATTCAGACGATATGCAGGGTTATCAACTAAAAGATTTTTAAATTTCCCGCCAAAGGCTTGAGCCACGACTCACTTGTCGCACTCTATCTGTCGTGTTAAGCCCATTACACAATGAAAAAAAAAAGGTATAAGAATAAGAAATAAGGAACCAGGTATAAGGAATAGCACAGAAATCAATGTGTCTTGCTCAACGGTGCTGCCATTGCTGGATTCCGCTATTCCTTATTTCTTGTTCCTTATTTCTTATTATTATACCTGTTTTTTTTCATTGTGTAATGGGCTTCATTTAAAAATGGAGCGATCTTTTACTCCGAACAATGACAACCAAGGAGGTAACTTATCAGAGGTTTTATTTAAATTTAGAACTGGGTTGCGATAAAAAGCTGGATATGCCTATTGAAAAAAAACACTTTAACGCGGTAAAAAATATTTCAAATAAAAAGTTGTGCCTTAGTACTTAGTTTAAGTTTCCGCGCAGTATTTGAGAAAAATCATATACAAGCCTTGGCCACAACTAGGCAATGCCTCTTTTGCTGGCCGCTGCAGTAATGTACTATTATTCTGTTTTTTTACTATTTGTTGCTATAACGGCAACAGAAATACATCATGTGAAAATTTCAACTGTAACTATCACGGTTCATGAGATACAGCCTGGTGACAGACGGACGGACTGACAACGGAGTCTCAGTAATAGGGTCCGTTTTACCCTTTGGGTACGGAACCCTAAAAAACGTATGACTAGACAGCACTAATGGTAAAATCGGCAGTTTTTTAAACACGCACCCTTGCAAGAACAACGTGATATTTCGAAGAAAACCATTTTTTATTCATATATATTTTTTTAATGCGATTTTATTTACTCCGAAAACGCCGGAATAATGAGCAAAAGAGACACAGCATCACGTTACAGCGCTACCTCTTTCGGCCATTACTTTGAAACCTTAAAAAAATGCTCTCATGTAACGTAAGGGTTCCGAAATAACACGTTGTTCTTGCAAGTGTGCGCCATGTACTATCTAATCCCAGGTTCTTTGTCGTGGGTCCCAAAAATCACTGTCCACATGATTGAGAGATCGTACAGACACTTGTTGCAAAACCAATCTGTAAAAAAAGGTCTTGAAAACTCCACCACATTTAGTAGTTTAATTTTTGCCAAACTCAAACCTCCCACTCCACAGGTGGCAGCCCTGGGCCTGGATCCGCGCACGCACCTCGGCCTGACGCTGCGCGAGATTCAGCCGCACCTACTGCTAATGCAGGAGAAGTACGGGCTGAACGTCTGCGGCGAGGGCGGCGAGTATGAGACCTTCACTCTGGACTGTCCGCTATTCCGGCAGCGGCTCGTCATGTAAGTCTTCTGTGCTTTCATAGGAGGCTGAAGGTTTCTGACGAGAACGAGCCCTTCACTGCCCACTATTCCGGCAGCAGCTCGTCATGTAAGTCTCCGTTTTTACGGTTCATGGCATTGCAGTACTCTTAGAACCTTTAGGATAACGTGGAACTTATTTTGTGAGTGGTCCAGTTGCTTCTGCTACTAATAGAGTGAGATATCTTCACTCTAGACTGCCCGCTATTCCGGCAGCGGCTCGTCATGTAAGTCTTCTGTGCTTTCGTAGGACCTACGTTGTGGGAGGTCCAGTGGATTCTGCTGCTAATACGAGCTGAAGGTTTGACGGCTACGATCCCATTACTTAGATTGTCTGCTATTCCAGCAGCAGGTCGTCATGTAAGTCTTCGTTTCTACGGTTCATGACGTTCCAGTACCTAACGTGGTTTACGTGTTGTGGAAGGCCAGGTGCTTCTGCTCCTAATGCGAGCTGAACGTTTGTGGTGAATACAAGACCTGCCATCTGGACTGTCTGGTCTACTGGCAGCGATTCTTCATGTAAGCTTTTATTTCTACGGTTCATGGCATTTCGGTACTCTTAAAACCTTTCCGGTTACGTGGTACTTCTCTTGTGGGTGGTCCAGTCGTAATGAGTATGAGACTTTACTGTGGAATGTCGACTGTTCAGGCAGAAGCTCGTCATGTCAATTGTATGTTTTATGACAGAGAGTTTATTGAATTATGTTTTCAGCTGAAGAGAGCATAATAACTAACTTAGTTTGCACTTCTATAGCTATAGATAGACCACTATTGCTGTAGTAGCGATTAGGGTCGTACTCCTGGGGTGCAATTAAGTAAGACTCCACTGTATGGAATTGTCTGATTTAGCCCTTTTGTTCCCGGTATGTCACACCACCTTATGTCACACTGTTACATTCTGGGACGTTTTCCCGGTAGGTATCTCATACTCCTACTCCGAACTGTCATATAGTTGTCTAAATGCTTAATCCGATAGAGTGGAAAGTAACTTAAGGACTGAAGGGATTTCACTTCTAATTAAGGTTAATTACTTTTTCACCCACCTAATTCAACTCGAAGCCTCTATACAACTGTTAACTTAGGCATTCTTTGATGCTCTCTTACTTGGGTAGACTATAATAAGCTATATAGAATTTTCCGCCTTGTTCCAGAGACGAAAAGGAACTAGTAATGCACTCTGACGACTCGGTCGCACCAGTAGGTTATTTAAATTTAAAACTCCACCTCGAGCCAAAGGACAACTACGACACCGTAACACTGCCCCCTACCGTCAAGAACTCCATAGATTTCGTCAACGACCTTAGCGATACCGTCTTTAGCGATCTAAGCGATATTGAGCTCAGCGAGTCTGAGATAGAGTCCATTGAGAAGCTTGAAAAGGAAGAGAAGAAGAAGCAAAAGAAGCTGAGTTGTTCCGGAGACAAAACGGACGCTTCCCCCACTATGGAAGTCATAGACAGCCAAAACGATAGCCCAGAGAGCATAGAAGAAGGTTACTACTTCGACCAGTCGCGGCATAAGGGTGAAATGCCACCAATAGCCGACCACAGATGTATATACGGCAACAAACACGGTTGGTACTTCATCGGCGGAATCGTTGGCGAGGGCAGCGATACGGGCGCGGCGACCGAGGACGCTATGAAAAAACTTATTAGTAGGTAAACTTGTACAACAGTTTTCTTTTATTACCAACCGTTGGATATTGGAGCTTGCATGCTTTTGTAATTCGAGTAAAAAAACTAAAGTTTTATTGAGAATAGAGATCTAAGCAGCTCTTGGCGACATGTAAACGTTTCTGTTTCTATTGGTAACGTGATCACTCGCGGCATGAAATAGTATTTATGTGATTTTTAATAGAAACTGTTTCACGTTGCTTTTGGGGACAGTAAATGTTGGCTTAATATCACAGCAGGGGAGGGGCACCAGTCTACAGTCGTATTTTTTATTAAACGGAGTAAACTGACAGTAGCTTGAAAAATAATGTTGCCATGTTCAATGTAATAGTGATGCGTTCAGTTTTGTTCAATCACAGGAATGAATGAATACTTCGTTAACATTACCTTATTGAAACAAAAATCGCTCGTAGCAACGGCGCCGCCTAAGTGATCTTAAGCGATCACGAAGGTTAAGCAACATACAGTTTTTGGATGGGTGACTGTTCTATGACTAACGCTAGTGGCATTTTTCCTAGCGGTACCGTGCTTCCCAAGGCACGCTAAGCAGATGGTGGCGGTTGCCGTTGATAGATGACAGTTGTAAAGCCAAGTCAGAGGCCTAAGCTTGAAAACTTCTGACAGACCAGCCACTAGTCTTACAAGCCTACACCAATCCTGACTTGGCCCCCGTGGTGGAGTATGGCCTATACCTTCCTCAGTGAAGAGACCCGTGCCCCTCGGTGGGGACATAATGGGTTGATGATACACAATGAAGTGGGCTAAGAACGTCATCCACCGCTTCCGGTATATTTTTATTCGATATTTATATGTTACGCTAGCAGTGCACGCGACTTTGTTCGAGCCACAGGATTAGCCTATGTCCATCCTAAACACTCGTGAAACCATATTTGAAATTAGATATCTACTTTCGGAGATTACCCTTTACACACAAACTTTTCCTCTTTATAATCTATCTTATTATCTAATATCCCTTCTAATGGTGGTAATTAGCATAAATAAGTAAAATTCTTGCTCTAATATACCTAATTTAATCACTATATTTTTATTAGAAGACACTGTTGACGAACCAATTTCATATGTCGATTGTGATCTGGCTAATTTTATTACTTAGGTACTTACTGCGATGGCTCAGCGACCTGAAGTGGATCTTGGCCTCTGATACAAGAAGTCGCCACTTGTCTCTGGCTTGGCTAATTTTATTAGTAATTTTTAATAATTCTGGGTAAAATTCTATCTCTTATTTGACAATTTTACAGTTTGGACAAAAAAAAACTGGTTTGATTTCCTCAGACAAAGATGATAGGATGAGTTTATTGAAGTCAAATAACGCGTGAATTTTCAAATATATATTAACCCAAAATTAAACAATGTGGTTATGTGAAGCTTGGTGACAGTAAGACCAGCCACTAGTCTTACAAGCCTCCACCAATCCGGACTTGGCCCCCGTGGTGGGGTATTGCCTTTAATATTAAATTATGGCCTATAATACAAAATATTGTTTAATATTAAATTTAACCAGAAACTAACTAACAGATAACTGTGTCTAGTGTTCACCACATCCAGGGGTAATAATTTTTAAGTTTTAAAGTTGATTACGCTAAAACTGTTTTGAAAAGAATACAATTGTGGAGTTTCTTTGTTAGTGTCTACTCCATGTAATCTATTAATTAGGTACACATTTAAACATTTTGTTTGTACTATGAATAAAATATTTGAATTTGATTAAAATGTTTATCGTAAATAGTCCTACAAAAAAGCCTATCACAGTGTTTGTCTATTATCTTATGTGTAAGCCATTAGAGCCAAAACAGTGAACCATATAATATAGTTTATAGGAGCATACTGCAGTAGCTACCTATAGGTCTATGATTAAGGCTCTGCTTAATTACCGTATTTCTTATGTTGACAATATTGTTACCTTACACTGTAACATCTCAACATTGTCAGCCTGTTATATTTTTCAAATGCGACCCAAAAAATATTTATGTGATAATTTTAATGTCATAATGTTTCTTTTCTACGCTACGCTAACGAGCTACTCGAAATACTAATCCTTCGCAGACGAACTCGCGGGCGCCAGCTAGTAAAAGATTGATGTAATTGTTTCATTTTGTCACAACACTATTTTTATTTCGTCAAAAACTGACAACCCAGTAAACGTCAGTTTACTCCGTTTAATAAAAAATACGACTTTAGTTAAACTTTTTTAATCAATAGTGTTATTAGCACGGCAGTCGTAAATTAGTTTATAGAATTTGTGAACCAGAATAACAGCAATTACAGTTACTAATATGACTTTTGAACAACTATGTCTTTAGTAGACTCCGAGGTGGCTCTTCCCCACTTCTTATATGTCACTTAAGTCGACTTTTGTATGAAGAATTTTAGTTAAATACTGTGTAAGTTCAGTCCTGATTAAACAGAATGTATGATAATGTACCAACATGACAATTCCCAGATCTATTGGAGTCCGAGAACATAACTTTACGGGAAGTGTGCTCGGTGAACCTCTACATGCGAGACATGGCGTTTTATGCTGATCTGAACAAAGTCTACTTGGAACATTTTAGCTTCCCAAACCCACCCACCAGGGTCTGTGTTCAGTGCCCGCTGCCACAGGGTGCCGGGTTAATTATGGACGCGGTAAGTTCATGTTTCTAATCCAATCATGTTCATTTACTCGGAAATGAGGAACTTACGTCTCAATAAAATTAGGTTGGACTTAGACTTATTTTGTACCATAGAACACAATAAAAACATAAAAAGAAACTAGTTAAATTTATTTTTCAGGGATTTCGAATGATTGACTTTATTTTTCCACAAATAATGTGAAAATTAGAGTTACCTACGATAATTTTTAAATTTTATAACCTTCATTTTTTTCATCGAATTGTAAATGTTCTCTTAGGTGCAGTTGCATAAAAACATAATTTTACGTGATAACTCAGATACATTGCGTTACGACTTGTATGACTACGATGGCCGATTTGTATGACGAGTTTTTGCACCACGTGACTATATTGACCTTTCGACTGGTTATGTTATAAGTTTGTTTATCTTTTAACGTGTCCTCTCTATTCTATTAAAACACTTTAGTTCGCAAGTTCTCCATTTACTTCCATTTTACTCGAACATGAAACGAAACACTTTTTTTATTATTAGTTATTAACAGCAGTAAAGAATATTTATATCACCAGGTTGCCCATAAGTCAAACGCGACCATTGAACTGGAGAATAACAGTGTCGTGAAGGAGAGACTGACCATGCACGTGCAGGGAATCTCTCATTGGGCGCCGGCGAATATCGGACCATACAGTCAAGCCATAAAGGTTGGTAGCTGACGGAAAAGATTGAGACCTCTTTTATGATGTTCTAAAGAAAAAAAAAGCATGACTGCCAGCATATTTAATATGATCGCCACTATAAAAAAAATCTGCTGGCCAGCAGCTGTACATTCTTTAATATATCAAGCCATAGAGGTCTGGATATGATTCGACCTCCTTACAGACCAAGAGTTCAGCACCAGATTTTTTCTTAATAATATGACCGCCACTATAAAGAAAATTCTCTCTGCTGGCCAGCAGCTGTACATTCTTTAACATATCAAGCCATAGAGGTCTGGATTTATGTTTCGACCTACTTACAGACCATGAGTTCAGCTCCAATATTTTTTTATGAATTATGTATTAAGATCGCCACTATAAAAAAATCTCTGATGGCCAGCAGCTGTACATTTTTAACAAATATCAAGCCATAGAGGTCTGGATATGTTACCTCCTTACAGAGCAAATAGTTCAGTACCAAACTTTTTCCCGCCAGGTCGGCGAAGTGATAGGCACATGCGGCCAGATCGCCCTGGTGCCGGGAACCATGCAGTTGGTCGAGGGGGGTGCTCGGAGGCAGTGCGCCCTGTCTCTGAGGCACCTAACGAGGGTCATAAGAGCGGTGCATCCCAGGGCGCACATACGGAGTGTTGTGCAGGTGGGTACTGAATCACAATGGGTATTGTCCTAAAAAAATTGTTCGAGAACTTAAGTAAGCCTGGGCCAAATATATAATTTCAGAGATCTTCAATACATTTTTAAAGCTAAATAAGAGAATCTGAGCTTACGTTACCGAAAGTACGTCTTCAACTGAGATCCTACGAGGTATTTGTTTCTATTGATAGCACGGCTCGATGCAAGCACTTTTTTAATTTAATAAAACTAAAAGAATCAGAATTTGTACAATCATAAATTATAATAGTTTATTTACGGTATACCGAGATGTCCATGTCTTGGCGTTATTCATTCGAAAATATTAAAAGCTCTTTCATTCGAAACATTAAACATTAGTGATGGAAATGTTTGTATGCGACAGAAATTATGACATGCATACGCAGTCATGAGCTTACTCATGGCTGTATCTCAAAGGGGTATGGGGAGAGAAATTAAAAACGTAATTAAAAAACCTGTTATTTTTAGGGTTCCATTAAATTCTTTTGTGTATTTCTTCTAAAAAAGGCAAACGAAAATTTACTTTTGAATAGGCAATATGGTGTCGCACAGGAATTATGACGTCACTTGCCAGTAAACCAACCAATGAACGTAAGAGTGAATGACAGACGTCATTTTTACTGGCATGTGACGTTATCATAGAATTGGCCAATCCAGGCCGTTTTCGATAATGGCTGCAGATACATAACTATCAAATTTTATCTTGTGTTTTTTTAGAAGTCATAATTGCTTTTTTTAGTTAAAATGCCTTGAAGCGGTTTTAAGACACATGATTTCGCACACTTGCAAGAACAACGTGTTATTTCGAAACCCTTACGTTACATGAGAGCATTTTTTTTAAGGTTTCAAAGTAATGGCCGAAAGAGATAGCGCTACAACGTGATGCAGTGTCTCTTTTTCTCATTATTCCGGCTTTTTCGGAGTAAATAAAAGCGGGTTAAAAAAAATATGGTATAATATCACGTTGTTCTTGCAAGGGTGCGATTTATAAATAATACAGATTTTTTAAAACTGTCAAATAGCCTATTTTACTCGCTTGGATGTCTGTCCTATCAGAAATCAGAAATAAAAAATTTATTTCAACGTAAAGAATTCACGTTCTGTTTGCTGAATGTCAAATGTACATACACTTGTGTATAATGTTAGCCGCTGCCTTGGGGCCGTGTGTAGTGGAGAAAAGGCAGCGAAAAAGAAACTCCACTCTGACCATCTTTTCTCCAGCCTAGTATATTATATTGTATTGTATTGTACTAGATTATAATGTACTTTTAATGTATTTATCTTATCTAAAATCACAGTATGCCAATCATACACCTCCTACGCTTGTAGCATTAGGTCCGCCGCGTTGCCGTTGCAACTTTTGCTTGTGTGCAATAGACGTATTAATAATAATCTCTGCCTCCCCTCAGAGCGTGTGTTACATGACGCACGGGTCGTCGGCGGGCGAGGCGCGTCGGCAGTTGGAGCGGCGTACGGCGGGTGCGCTCGTGCAATACGCGGTGGTGGCCGCCCTCCCGCGCGGCGCCGCCGTCGAGTGGCACGCCTGGGCTCACACCGACAACAACCGCTTCGAGTGTGAGTTATTCAAATTAATGCCGAGTTGTCAGGGTCTCGCGGTGGGGCTGATCCACAAATACGGTATTTGACACTATCAACAATAAATAATAGGAGATGCTCGATTAAAACAAAAATTACAAAATGATTCGGAAAATTTATTTCTTTTAATCATTTACTAGTTATTACAATTTTTAAATAGATGAAACATAAAAAGAGTGCTCTGAACTGTGACGTCACAAGCAAGTATTTTCATACAAAATTCCGTTTTAAAAGTAACTCATTTGACATCCTGTCAAATACCCAATTTAAAGTCGCTCAGCATGCTATGGAAAGGGCTATGCTCAGGGTTTCTCGGACAGATCGAATTCGAAACGAAGTCGTCCGACAGAGAACCAAAGTCACCGACGTAGCCCACCGAATTAGCATGCTGAAGTCGCAGTGGGCCGGCCATATCGCCCGAAGAACTGATAACCGATGGGGTAGAAGAGTTCTTGAGTGGAGACCGCGGATCGGTAAACGTAGTGTAGGACGTCCTCAGACTCGGTGGAGCGATGATCTTCGCAGGGCGGCTGGCAAGAGCTGGATGAGAGTAGCCGAGGACCATGCTCAGTGTCATGCAATGGAAGAGGCCTATGTCCAGCAGTGGACAACCATAGGCCGATGATGATGATGATGATGATGTCACGGTCTTAGCACCCTCGGACCGAGTGCGCCGAGTAAACTAACGCTTCCGAGTGCGTATACTGAGTTTTGTCATTCACTTTCGATAGTGAGAGCGTTTGCGATTTGCATAGGAGTGACAAAGCGCGCCATCTAGTTGTCTCTTTGTCACTCCTATGCAAATCGCAAACGCTCTCGCTATCGAGAGTGAATGAAAAAACTCAGTATACGCACTCTAGTGCGTATACTGAGTTTTTTCATTCACTTTCGATAGCGAGAGCGTTTGCAGTTTGTATAGGAGTGACAAAGCGCGCCACATAGTTGTCTCTTTGTCACTCCTATGCAAATCGCAAACGCTCTCGCTATCGAGAGTGAATGAAAAAACTCAGTATACGCACTCTGATTGGATGGTTTTTCGTCACGACACTAAAATGCCCAATCAGAAGCATGAGTTTACTCGGATGCCGCACTCGGTCCGTGCGCACTAAGACCGTGAAAACGCGGCTTTAGAGTTTATTTCCAACTAGCTGCTGCCCGCGACTACGTCCGCGTGGGCTTTAGTTGAGTAAAGAGTTTGCAAATAAGATGGGGATACTTTTAGCGCATGCGAAAGAGCTTTCGTACTAACTTCGCAACCCGCTCTTACGGGATGATTTTCGAGAAACTATTTTACACGTTTTTCATGACTTTCAATGGAGGACCTTCATATTGAACCTCATTCGAATAACTTCAAAAACCGCAAAGTTTCATACTAAGTTTGCACCCCCTTTTTCCCCCTTAAAGGATGATTTTTTAAAAACGATTTTAAACGTGTTTCATAATTTTAAATGAGGAACCTTCGTACCAAATTTCATTCGAATAACTTCAAAAACCGCAAAGTTTCATACTAACTTTGGAGCCCCATTTTACCCCCTTAGGGGATGAATTTTCAAAAATGCTTTCTTAGTGCTCCCCTACGTTACAAAAGGAACTCCTGTGCAAAATTTCAAGTTTCTCACCCTTATAGTTAAGGCCCTGCGTTGATATGTCAGTCAGTCAGTCAGTCAGCTTCTCCTTTTATACCGGGTGTCCCAAAACTCGACGTCAACCCGGAGCCGGGTGAAAAGGCAAGTCAAGCTGGTTGTCAGAAAAATATAAAAAAAATCTAAGTTGTATGATTTTTTTTTCAATACAGTCAGTTAAAACTAGGCAATTTTTTATTTTGAAAGTTTTTCTAGGAAATAAGTCCTATTTTTTATGCAAGCTAGAGCAGCTGGTTTCAAAATTTTGATTACAGTTTAGAGAAGCATTATTCAGGGTTACACAGCAAAAAAAATAATTGGAAAAAGTAAAGATTTGTGGCAACAGGAGTAAAAAGACTGTCACAGGGTGTGTAATTTTGCGATTTTTAAAAAAATGCCTATAATTTTGAAATCATACAACTTAGATTTTTTTTTATATTTTTCTGACAACCAGCTTGACTTGCCTTTTCACCCGGCTTCGGGTTGACGTCGAGTTTTGGGACACCCGGTATAATTATATAGATATAGGTACAGAGTACGGTTTTACTCAGACTTTGTCTGTGCTTGTTAATAGCTTGCGCTTCAAGCATTATATAAATTAAAAACTTGAGCTTTTACATAAAATAAGGTATTGTGCTTCAATAAATATAGTAAATGTTTTGACTTCTCAATAAAACCATTAGTAAACTTTCACTTCCGGTTTATAGTGTTTTTATGGCTAACATTAAACGTGTCATAACTGTATGTACATTGACATTCAACAAGCAGAATGTAAATTCTTTACGTTGAAATAAATTTTTGATTTCTTGATTTGGACAAACTGTACCAAGATGTCAACATCTCCGTGTCTTTTTATTTTAAAAAAAATGTTCTTTTCAATACCATATGTCCTGGCAGGATCACCATGTAACATTGTTAGTTATGAAGATACTTATTGGGTGTTTATTGAAACTGCGTCTATCTGGAGTAGCGTTGTGTATTGTACTGACGAGGAGAGAGCATGTTACATACTTATTGATACTTATATGAATGTCTGGGTGAGCTGTCTGTCACCACACTACAACGCAACTGATTGAAAAAATAATGTTGTAACCTTCTGTGTATTGGCGTGGTTGGTATGAGAAAGATACCTACCTACCCAAAGTAGCATGGTAGCACTCGAGATTGAGAGAA
The DNA here is from genome assembly GCA_947310845.1 of Yponomeuta plumbellus. NCBI lineage: Eukaryota > Metazoa > Arthropoda > Insecta > Lepidoptera > Yponomeutidae > Yponomeuta > Yponomeuta plumbellus. The sequence continues at coordinate 14,685,160 of OX371207.1, read as the reverse complement.
ATATACCTCAATCCCTCAAAACAAAATTATACTACCAGTGTGTGATGACTTATGGCACTGAAATGTGGTCTTTCACCATGGGTCTCATAAGAAAGCTCAATGTCACGCAACAAGCTATGGAAAGGGCTATGCTCGGAATTTCTCTACGTCGTCGACATAGGCCAGCGGATGAGTAAGTTGAAGTGGCAGTGGGCGGGGCACATAGCACTCAGAACTGATGGCCGATGGGGCCGAAAAGTTCTCGAATGGAGACCACGCATCGGCAAGCGCAGCGTAGGACGATCAGCCTCAAGATGGACGGACGATCTCATCCAAGTGGCAGGAAGACGCTGGATGCAAGCCGCTTCCAACCGATCTTTTTGGAAATCCATGGAGGAGGCCTATGTCCAGCAGTGGACTTCTTGTGGCTGAATGATGATGATGATGATGATGACTCCAGATTGACTTATAGTACTGTCCTATTTCAGATGAGGAGACCGGTTGCAACGTCGGTGAATACAAAGTAGCTATCACGAGGAGATGGAACTACGAGAATACCGTCGCCGCTTTTGTGTGTTATGTCGCCACAGGTGTGTTAAGTTTTCTTTGTACAGAATAATGGTATCTAGAACATAAACATTTTCATACAGGCACATACATTGCTTCTGGCCCCACATTAGGATACTTTGTGTTGTAGGAACCAGAAACTGACATCACAAACATGTGAACATACAATACCTGGGGTTTTTTTTTTGTCACAATCACACTATGTTTTGACCAATAATCGTTCTGGACGTAAACAATAGTAAAATACTACATGATCCAGAACTCCTTTTCCTTCCAGGATCATCCCCCTCCACGTGTCAGCTGTCCTTCCCCTCAGAGGAGGCTTGTCGGTCGCACCGCTCGCTCGCCGCACAGATGACGCGCGAAGAGTTGGTGCAAGTTCTAGAATACGCACTGAAGAAATTGCTCAACGAATGTCGGGACAAAGAGACGCAGACTGCTATCAATATGACAATATTCTACCAGGTCAGTGGACTCTGAAACGATTTTGGTTTTCACACTGGTCTGGAAAAGATGGCAAATCAAAGCTTTAGTATAAACCATTAGGTATCCATACCATACCGCAAAAATATTCTACAGTACCTCATTACATACTTTAGTATCGTTATAAACACGGGGTCATATAGTAAAAACACAATTCCTCTACAGGTCAGTTAAGTAAAGCTGGCACGTTTAACACATTTACACGGTGCGCTTGTGTAGTGTCTGTGAATAAGCGCGTGGCGTGGCGTGTACTGCATGCGCGCATCATGAAAAGTCTGCCCGTCTCTCTTGCGCGCGGTCTAGCTTATGAGTGTGAAGGGGACAGTTATAGTTTTACTTTTGCTCCTGTTTATAAATACAGCGTGATCTTTTTGGTATTCAACCGTATGTGCATTTCAATGAGGGATTTTTCTGACCGCTAAGAAAATGAGCCGTTTTCAGAAGAACTAAAAAAAACGAATGGCTGTCAAAGGAATGCAGTTTTGGACCTCAGCCCAATAGCCATGTGTGATACATCATCGAATAGGTCTCAGCGAGCAGAATAAAAGTCACTATGACGCGAACAGCCAAATGTTTGTCCTTTCGGAGTTATATTGTATTGGCTTAAAAAAAAAAATGGCTGTCAAAGGAATGCAATTTTGGACCTCAGCCCAATAGCCATGTGTGATACATCATCGAATAGGTATCAGCGAGCTGAACAAAAGTTACTATGACGCCAACATCCAAATGTTTGTCCTTTCGGAGTTATATTGTATTGAAAAAAAAAAACTAACATTTGGCTGTTGGCGGCATAGTAACTTTTGTTCAGCTCGCTGAGACCTATTTTATGATGTATCATACATGGGCTGAGCTCCAAAATTGCATTCCTTTGACAGCCGTTAGATATTTTTTTTTAGTTCTTCTGAAAACTGCTCAGTTATCCAGTAACTGACCACTGAGCGTCAGTGACCCTTTGTTACATAATTAAATTATAATTAAATTGTTGAGGATTTCTGGGATAATTATTTTCTGTTTTGGTAAAGATTTTCTTAGGTGAAATTATTTTTGTTCATGTGAAAATTTATTGAAAATTAAAACTATTTTGTGACCATTGATTCCACCTTATTTTTAATACTTTTCGCTCAAATTTGCTAAAAATATATTATAACAAGTAACACATATATTTGTATTTATTTATCTACAACGCACCCATCGTACTAAAACCTAACTCTAGTCTACACTTAAACTAGAGTCGCATTTTGAATCAAAATCATTTATTTTTAAACATACTGTATAGTGAAATTGCGTCAACTGTCCGTGGGTACTGTAGTACCCAGCCCGATTTCGCTACGGCTGCGTTCAGTTTAAATCGATTTTCTCAGAATATAGCTTATATTAGTTTTACCGGTAACTTCCACATGGTTCTGTGTTAATACCCCATCCTTATAAGCATTTATTTTCTCGATAAGGCAACAAACAGATTTAACAAAAAAAATTTGAAGTTGGCGGTCCGCCATTCTTTGTTTACATTGATTTTTTACGTAAATGAGGTAAATATAATGTGGTAAATAAAACATTAATAAGACTTATTTTTACGATCATTGTATATCAAAACAATCGTGAAGATATTTGCATTACGGATGTGTTTAGTCACGGTTTGTATTAGGACGTACAAATTGAGTAATCCTACTTGAAACGATACAGCATCGCCTCACGGTTTTCGTTTGACGATTCAGTGTTGAATCATTATTATTTCTTTTATATTATCCATTAGTTTGTGTAAAATATACGAGATTATTTTATTGTTATCATATTCATACACATTTACATTTGAAAAGAGTCTGAATTATTGAAGATCACCCCTAAAAAGCAACTTGTTCCCAGATACGTAATGAGGAGTACGTAGATACTTTCGATTTATTTTGATAGAAAGCAATATATTTACGCTATGATACTAGTATCATTTCATCGTTAGATTATCTAGTTGGTTTCTAATAAGATAAATATCAACGAAAACTGTAAATCAGATGGTAAAGTTCAAAATAAAGTAGATTAAATTTTTTTTTTAAGGCAATTAGCAAATTGTAAGTTATTTTCTAGTTTTCAAATTATACGGAGTATTTTTTTCTTAATTTTATAAAATTGTGCACTTTTTTAACTTTCTGCAGGTATTTTTAGTTTCAGTGTAGCTATAGTAGTCTTTTAGCTAAGATTTTTTTTGTCAAGAAGGTCGCGAGTGAAAGCGCGAAAAAAAGCGCGGAGAAAGTGACCTTTGACTCGTGGACAGGCGGGGTTAATGTCGCTCGCGCGCCTTGACACCAAAGTGGTTAAATAAGTGTGAGTACTGTGAACGTGCCAGCTTTAGATAACTGACCTGTACAACACTCTTCAAATTAAGGGTCTGTTCAAGTCTTTCCCTTCACCACGGACTATTAAATAGTCTTTAAATTTTATACTGCATCTAAAATAAATATTTAAGGGGGCTCTCATGCAAGAAATGAGAACCATTTTATTTGCCGTTTTTCGTTAATAAAGCCGGGTCCGCTGCGCCATGTTACGCGTGTTACAAAAAATGTAAGACGTTATTAAAACAAAAATGGGGAGTGATATTAATTTTTTATGTGTTACTTAACACGTAACGTAACGTTATGTAACACGTAACGTGTTATACCATGCCCCATTTTTATTATATTTACGTGTTACGTTTTTTGTAACACGCGTAACATGGCGCAGCGGACCCGGCTTAGCAGTAAGAGGTCGGCGCTTGAAATAAAATAATTAAAATTGTTACGTAATCACATTATTATTTTGCCCCCTTTTTGTTTTCGATCAACGACAACAGGTAGAACTATTTGAATTTGAATTTAAGAATTGTGTTAAGCACACTCTTTGCAAAAAAGCTTATTATAAAATCAACGATTATTTAGAAGACAATGACATATCGCATTAAATAGTAGTTTAATATTAAATTAAATCAGAGGATAAATGTGTCTAGTGTTCAACACATCCAAGATATTATTTTGTATGTTTTATTTGTATTAGCTTTAAGGTGATTTGAGAAAAGATGGTCAGAGTGGAGTTTTTTTTTCGCTGCCTTTTTCTCCACTACAGACGGCCCCAAGGCAGCGGCTAACGTTATACATAACTGTATGTACATTGACATTCAACAAGCAGAATGTAAATTCTTTACGTTGAAATAAATTCTTGATTCTTGATTCTTGACTAAAAAAAAGGTTTCGTGTCCAGAGTTGTATAGACATAATGGTACGGAATCCTTGTGCGTGAGTCGTACTCGCACTAAAATTACTAAAAATGTTAACATTGTGCAAGCAAGCATTTCAAACGTAACCACAAAATTTTTTGTAATTTTACTTAGGTACATAATTAACAAAAAAAAACTGTACAATAATTAATTAAAATGTAACGATAGATAGATAAGTACAATTGGCGGCCTTATAATGATATGCGAGCTCGGAGGATTGGCAAATTGCCGACGTCATAAACGCTTTTAAGTTTTAGTTCAATGTGGTTTATGGCCTCAGTCTGGGTGTTGCCATGTTACAAGCACAAGGTATTCTGGGACCAGGACTTAGATTCTGTTAATGCATTGTAGTACAATGACAACTGCACAAACGGGGCGAGTTATGTAGTTGCATTTGCCGCTTCAAATCTACGCGCGCACACGTATCAAACCTTCTGGGCGTCAATGGTATGAAAAAACACGTCACGTGACCCGACCGAACCACTGCCATCGTACTATTTTACACTATGCACCAACCGAATAGGGAATGGATGAAAATATCAGAAGTGCTTGATATTTTTTTGGTGATAGGAATAACCTTCCTTAACGCGGGAAAAAAGTTTCAATTTTTTTGGCCCCGTAGTTAATTTTTAAATATACTTAATATTTTTCCATTCGTAGTTCTGGGCTTAGTACGGCATATCAGACATATTCCTTAGTCCGCTACGTATAAAAAAAAATCCACCTTGAAAAGCTAAATATTAAGATTATTTAAAAATTAACTACGAAGCCAAAAAAATTAAACTTTTTTCTCGCGCTAAGGAAGGTTATTGATATCACCAAAAAAAATATCAAGCACTTCTGATATATTCATCCATTCCCTATTGAGGTCCAGAGCAAGTGATTGTATTGTGTGGAAGGTATTATTTAATATTCTATATTCCTAGGTATGGAGCGCGCCGCCTGCCTCCCTGATCCTGTCAGCACTTGACGGGGTGCGGGCGAAGCTGTGCGAACGCGTGGCTTGCACCCTGGTACCGGTGGCAGCGCTGCATAACGCGACCACTTTCCTCTCAGCCAGTGCGTTGCGGCTGGACGAGTGACGTGAGTACAGCGCTGTTGAGCTAGTTAGCGTTGCCTGTATGCCTGTAGCGTGCTACGTTTGGCACTCTTATATGGATGAGTCATTGACAATAAAAGATAACGTATAGAAGCATTCGTGATGTGGTGATACAAACTCATCGTTACAATTTGCTGGACTGTTTTGTGATACAATTTTTCTTTCTTTTACAGGTACACCTCCTAAGAAGCATAATGTGAACTCAGATGCTTTATTGCCTGTTTATATTGAATAATATATTTGCTGAATATTTTCAGTGGTTTTTAAACTTTTGTTAAATTATGCTACCAAGTTTAACATACAGTAAGTAAAATTATATAAATTATTTTTTATTGCAAATTCTTGTGCGAATTTATTTACAAAACTCTTAAATTTGGGATACATAGATTTGGGTTAGAAATTGAAATAGTTCAGTAAATTAAATTTACTTTATTTTTTTACAAAATTGACCGAACAGTGCGAGATTTCTAGAACGTTTACACTTGCATTAAGTAGACATAGAGTTATCATAATTTTCTTACAAGTAAGTCTTAATCACCTGTGTCAATAAAGCAATTCACATACGGGGCGGTGCGCCCCCCGCCAATACAATTGTGTAGATATACCGATACAAAACTTTATAACATGATTCGATCAAATAATTTGTGGACACGATTATCTTAACGTTGTCGTTTAGTAAATAATGATTAATAATAACCAAAGAAGCATAATAATTATAAACTAAACAATACATAATACGCACACGTGTTCCTTATTACGCGTGGTAGCCACATATCGTTATTTGCTCTTATATATTCTTAATACAATTTATAAATTATAATACACAACATCTTGGGGACAATTGCACACTGAAGTGGTTGAGAGGTGACAGCACGTGGAGCATCGTAAGTACAGCAAACGCTCTTCACACAGAGTTTACGTATCGCACGGCGGAGCGGACAAGGCATATCGTTAGGATTATGTAGCTGCTAAGTCATTCAATAAAAACTAACTAAAAAAAGTAAGTCTCGGAAACGAGTACTGCCCAATTTTCATAATATTTAATACTACAGTTTCCTAATAATATACCATAGATAAATACTTACACAATTTTATCGTTATCAAAATAAATGTTCATATCTGCTAAACGATTCGACCTTACCATATATTTTGAATCTATATAAATTGGGCAATATACGACTTCCGAATTAAAAGGTCTAGGCAATGGTACTTCTACCAGCTAATAGTTTGTACTTTGAAACGTAAGAGAAAAACTATGGTTGTGGGTGAACCTGTTGGAATTCAATCACACTATTATTCTTACCAGATGAGAAGCCTTAGAGTACGCTTATTGTTTAATTATAACAAAACTTTATAGAAAAATTAACATAATTCAGATTAATTGGCTTGAACAGCAGTTGCCAATATGGTAAACGTAATTCATAAGCAAATTCATCTGTGCACACTATTTTATTCTGTGACCACTTAGGTACTCAGGTATATTTTGTAAACTGCACAATTAAGAGTATGAGACATGTTTGTATACAGGTGTATCCGTTATAAAAGTATAATAACTAAAATAAATACCTTATTAAGCAAACTTCAAAAATAATCTAATGTTACACTAAAATAAAATGCGCTGTCTTATTTGGACCTTGTTTTTGGGAATTTGTCAGATTAGATTGTCTCTTCGAGGTAATTTAGAGCCGAAATATTCCAATCTATGCAAATGCATCATTAAACAGACAATTACGATTAATAAACACGGTTACATTTCAAATTATAAAAAAACTTGTATAACTTGGTATAGAAAAACTGTTCAGACACGATTTCGAAATATGTATATATTTAAAAACACTATGAAAACTCAAACGGCTATGCACACAGTGTCGTAAATAAACGGTGCCAAATTCAGACAACATAACATCACACTTATCAATCTCATGTTTACTCTCCTTTAACATTAACAAAACGTGGACACTACAAATTAGATGATTTCGCCTAAGAGATACACTGAAAACAATAATTACGAAAAAACAAATACCCAACTTCCCAATAGTCCAGGTTAGTAGCTATTTACTGTACAATGAATACCGTTAGTGAACTGCGACCTACGGCTAACTAATCACGTTATGATGTTTATATAGTTTGTGTTAAAATTAAACTGTCTACTTTCACTAGGGATAAATATAACTATATTTAGATTTAGCTCCAACCGTCAAAATGTAACCCTTCGATTTTCCGACGCAAGGAAAAAGATACACAGCGAAACCAAAGAGCCAATACAGCTAGTATCTCTCCACTATCCGATAACTTAACATACAATAGCCTAGTACTTAATAGTTATATTAATCAGATTTATGCAACAGTGTACCTTACAACCGTATTACCGTAAGCGAATAAAAGGTATACAATAGGCTAGACGCTACATATATTACAATCGTCCTCTACACAGTCGCGGCCCCGACCATTCGCTACTGCAACGAGTCTAGTAGACAAAAATATAATCACTATTCACTGGTTCCGTTCACACACTGAGTACTCAATCACCGAAGTCCATCTGGAGGGCTTTGACCGCCGCGGCGGCCTCGTCTTCTGCGGGGGCTTCGTCCTCCGTGACGGCCGCTGCGTCATCCGCGACAGCAACGGTTTCGTCCACGGCGGGCGTCCCGTCTAGGGGGTCGCTGACCTCGCTGTTCTCCGGTTCTTCGTCGCAGGCCTCAGGGACGATCAGCTCTACGCTGTCCTCGTCACTAGGTTTGGCCTGACTCGGTTTGGGAAGGCGACTCTTCATGTACTGTCGGTGGGCATACTTGTTGAACCGCCGCTTGGCCATGAAGAGTGTGGCGATGGTGCGCGGGGCGAGTCGCGCGGCGGCGGCGCGAGACGTGATGCCGCCGCGACGGCAATCGCCGCACGTGTAGTCCAGCACGTTCAGATTCGACACCGTCTGCCTAACGCAATCTGTTGGGGAGAGCGCCTGTTAGTGGTCGGTGAGGCTCGTTGGCGACAAAACCCCAGTTAATTTTTAACTTAAGTTTTGACCTTCGTGCTTGTCCTAATTTCTCTGAATAAAATATTCCAAATTGGCAAGTATTGGCGCTTTCCTTCCCTCAATGTTAACATCAAAACTAACCGCCAAAAGTATAATACGAATTCTAAATTCCCTTTAGCTGACTGCGTTTATTATGGTGAAATTTGGAGTAAATCGTTGAAAGTAAGACCTGGAGGGGTCCAGGTCAGTCTTTCTCTAGATCTCAAGCCAGGTACTATTTTTCGTATCAATGGCAAAGGAGGTTCGCCACTGAAATAATTGGTAGTGGGAAGCGCGCTGATTGTTGCATAGAGCGTGACAGTCGCACATGGCTCAGCCAAACAAGAGGATATCAGAATTTTTGTTTGGATTTTGTTAATTACCGTAAATACTCAATGACCTTTAAAATCGCGCCAAAACTACACAACACAATAAATACGCAACTCAACAACTCTTTTTATGTTGATCCGCCTATTTGCAGCTATCGTCTAATCGACTCGAATATTAGGTAATCGATTTTATTGTTTGTTCCAACACCGTCATGCATTTATTATCGAAACCTATCACGGTAATACAAAACAAAACATCTAGAAGCTTTCGGAATAACGTTTGGATAACACTGTACAATGTGAGTATGTTTTATAAATGTAGGTATGTATTTAATTTATAAAAACAATTTATATTCCGTTTTTTTTTAAGAACAAATTTTTTAGACTTTACTTAGAATGTAAGTTTGTTCATGCGTATGAAAGAGTGAGAAAAACAAGTGAAACAAAGTGCAATATCAAACAGCATCAAGCAAGCGTAAAAAAGCGCGAGAATCAACCTTATGCCTTTACAAAACCGTCCAATATAATCCTTGAGTAGAAAAGACATAAGATTATCTCTCAGCATCAAGCCACAGGAAATATAGAACAAATAGACGGGGAACAAGCAAAGCTTGAGCACTGTGCAAGCGAGACGAATGTAAGGATGTATGAAATAACAACTTCGTCTCTATACTCTCATTCATTTGGATGTTGGAAGGAGCAATTAAGGTGAAGAAACTTTTCACTGTCTGTGGAGACTCAAACTGCAGTAAAATTTCCACACGGACTTTTTGCCGCAAATGACAATGGATGAAAGTCACTCAAGTGTCGTATTTTACATTTTTATTCACAACACACCACCCGTAGTGCGCGTCAGGCCTTAGACGAGACCACGCTTTGACAGCGCTTTCTTCAAAACGTGTCTCAAAACAAAGTTTCTCCACGAGAACCACCCCTCCCGCCAATGAAGAGACCATAGACGTACCTTGATGGAGTTGCCTATCGCAGAGTTTACATATGACGAGTTGCATGGTTCCTTTCGGGCCGATGAACGACTTCTCGCAGAGTGGGCAGTAGCGGCCGATGCGGTACGCCCTACGCGGTCACACACACACACGGACGCGCGCGAAAGCACCGGAACACAGAGAACACGCTATTAGTTGGACGGTCGCTTGGGTTGTGGGGGTGGCGCTAGTAACTGACGAGGTCGGGACGCGCGCTATCTCGCGTCAAGAAGCCGCTAGACAAACAGGGCATCGATTCTGTTAGTGTTGTAGTACGATGATAAAAACACGATCGGTGACCTGTGTTTTCACACCATTCACGCCTAGGTTTGATATTATTATGTGCGCGTAGACATGAAGCGGCAATGAATCGTGCAGTTGTCATTGTACTACAGTGCAATAGCAGAATCCAGCTCCAGTTATTGCATAAAAATGACCTTGTAAAGTTATAAAATCACTTCGATGAGGTTCGATTTCTTCGAATTCTCCGGCGGTGTTTTAGAAATTGCACTAAAAATTATGGACAAATTTGATCTGTTCGAATATGAAATTCGATCGAACGAACTCTACCCCTACGCAATGCCCTAATACGCGAAGTATTTCTTTTCTATATTTCAAGGCCATTCTCATGTAAAAGTTTGTTTGACTCACGAACTCTTCACGCTCTCTCTTTTTGGGTTGATCCACTCCGGCACGCCACGGGCGCGGGTTAGCGCTTCTAGTGTTAAAAATTCATTCAGCTTAGTGCGTTGGTGTAGACTGTGCAAACTTTTGAACTTTTATTGTGGGAATTCCGTCCAATAAATACTAATAGTGAAAAGAAAGTAAACTACGATGCAGAGCTGATCAAACAGATGATTTGTTCAGCCCCGCAAGATTTGTTTTGTGATTCTGAGTTTTAATACAAAAGAATTTCTTAGATCTATTACGATAAACTCGTCAGTTACTAGAAATATCTTAGCACCCAGATAAATGAACCCATGCGAGCGACCTGTATGGTATTTCGGTGTAAGGATTAGATTAATTTATTACTTCTCTTCGGTATCCATTTTAAAAGAATTGCAAGTAATAATCATACAGAATAATTTTATATTAAAATAATAAACACATATTGTAAATATCCCAACTTAAAAATAATCCTACATCTTATTTCAAATTTAATTTCATTAAATTAAAAACTGGCCAAATAGGTAGCGGTGTTAAAATATATGAAACTAAACACCCAGTGTTAAATGTGCTAAACCAAAAATACAAATAGTGCTAACATATTAACGCGTAGGACCGAAGAAATGTAATAAAGTCTGAACCGTTCGTTAGTTGTCCGACATAACGGATTGGGAAGAAACCTGCGTTAGTCTGGAACTACAACTCGGCCACAACAATACTTAGCAAACATATAAGGTCAAACAGTGAACAGCCTTTCTCCGAACTTTTTTCACAACTTTTTTCAGGTCCGAGCATTTTTTTCCTTTTGGAAATAAAGAAAATGTAGAACCCTAGCAAAACACTTCTTCCGCTACTATGAGTTTCGGACAACAATTATGTTCATATTCTTTTGTTTTAATTCCTACCGCCGGGTGAAGTAATAGGTACTGATTTGGCCGAGTTTTAGTATCATAATGAGAGTTAGTCTTCACATGTAAATTTCGTCGCCCTGCCCTTACAATTTACCGGAGATTTTGTGACGCTTGGATAATGCAAGGAAATTAGTGTAGTAAAAATATTTTTCAATAAGTACTATACAAATAATAAAAAGAAAAGTTGGTTAGATAAATCTTCAGACATTAAAATTGTCACAATCGTATTAAAACATCAATAATTATTAATCATCATCAATCAACACATAAATAACACCAACTTTGCTGTTAATACCAAAGATTGTCTACTTTGGAATGCTGTTAAATTTTGAAGGAAATTCGGTAATTTCTTTAACAAAACAACTTTTTTATATAAACTGTAAGTAGACAATCTTTAGTCTAATTTCTATAGTTGTAGTGTGAAAGTTCGCACTGAACACGTTTTTTAACTAAGGAGGACGTTATATAAGCCTGCAGCAGCAGTGCTATCGATATTTTGATATGCTTCTCTTCAGCTGCATTATGGCTATAATGTCAAGTTACATGTGCTGTTGAGCGCACATACTCATAAAAGAGAAACACCGTGTTCATAGCATATTCACGTCTACATCTATAGTAGAATCATAAACTTAAGTGTAGCATGCAACTTAAACATTACTGGGCTCTGTGCTGAGTATAGAAATATGCTGCATTTGGGGCGTAGTTGCAGACTGCGGGGACCAAAATGCTACAAGTTACCAGGAAACAAAGAAGCGGATGTCGAAAGGAATGAAGGCGGAATATGTCGACACAGAATGAAGGCTCGTGTTAGTTCACACAATGAAGATGAGTATGATACACATTAACTACCAAGACCAGTTCATGACATGAACAATGCCACATGTATTAAAAGATCATTTAAAAGTGTAACGTGTACTTTTTGTCAGCCGCGCCCGACTTGTCTTCTAACGGGGTCGCTTTTGTGTTCGCGTTATGTCGCGGCGCCGTCTTGCTTTTACTTGAAAACAATATGGCAGAGTTTAGTACAAATACAAAATATTCCTTCGTAAATATCAGCCTAAACTGTACTTTTCTATGGATGTAAAAACAAACATGATAATTGATCCTTTACTTTAAAAGGGAAACATGTAATATAAGACAATCTACGACAGACATGATTATTTACATAGATTTGTACTAGTTTTAGAACTTCTACTTCTCTATGGGAAGACTAAAACAGGACTGTGTTTTCATACTTTTCTCTTCATAATAAAGGCAACATTCGATTAGTTTCCTTCTCCTGTGCAGCCTAGAATTGTATTATCGATATGTAGTATTATTGAATAGATAAAAGTCGCCAATAGTTAAACGATTCTAAACTTTAATGCTAAGCTTTAATGTATTGTCTGAAATAATTTGTTTATATTAAAGCGGCGTTATCTGTTCAAAAATACGCAATTTATGAGCAAACTAATATGATTTGGAGAGGCTCTAACTTTCACTAGAATTTATCATCAAGTAACGTTTCTCAAGCCATGAACTAAGCACCTTTTACAAGCAGATGTCAATTGGTAACTGATCAATAGTCATGAAACATTCAATTGTATAAGACGAAATCTGCAGAACCGTCCGCGCCGTAGCATGACGCCATAATATTAATAGTGACCTTTTATTTATGACCATTTTGCTGCTTAAATTTTAAATCTGACCAATCTGCGACTCCGCAAAAGGTGCCCAGTCACATCTCAAAAAACGTCACACGCCCTCTAGGGTAACACCGAGGGCGTCGACCCGTTGAGGACTTACCGTGCGCACGGCGTGCAGAGCGAGTGAGAATAGACCTTGTGTCCACCGGGGCCGCGCTTACTCTGGTGGTGCCACTCCGCAGTGCCCGGGGCCGTGCCCCCAGCCGTGCCCGTGCCCCCAGCCGTGCCCGTGCCCCCAGCCGTGCCGGCGCCCCCAGCCGTGCCCGCCGCGTCATGGGCGCCGCACGATTTGCACACCGCACACTCTACGCAGTGCCATCGCCCTGGGGAGATGATAAAGACGACGTTGACGGCTGTCTTCGTCAAAACGAACCCTAATCTGTTCCCGCCACTCTCAGTGGTCAGCAATCGCACACAGCGAGACAAAAGTAGAGTCTGTGTCAGAAAAGCTAATACTGCGCTGTTACACAAAAGCATATTTTGTATGGGACCAGTAATTTATAATAAAATACCGAAGGAAATGCGAGAATTAAGTACGAGTAATTTTAAAACCAAATTGAAGTGTCTGTTAGAACATAAAATGTACTATAATATTAGAGAATTCATGATAGATGACAATTTCAGCTAAGATATTGACTGACATTCTAATATAATTTGTATTTTAAATTGACATTTATTCGGTTCTTTTTACACAATGTGACATGTTATAATAATTCATACTTATATTTTAATATTTTTTTCCTATTTCTATTATATCCATTAATTGTATTTTAAATTGACATCCTATTTTAATATTCTGGAAATTTTTAATTTGAATATGTTGACATTTTGTATTTTATAATTATTACTTGGTGGTGGTGCCTTTTTCATCATTTGTACGCCTCATTAGGCAGAGCATGTACAGAACTAATATCTTTTTAACCATCCTATTCATGAACTCATGCTTCACAAATAAATATCTTTTGTCTTTGTCTTTGTCAGCATCTCTATAGGACTGTTGGTCGTTTCATAAAGGCATCCCCAGAAGGAACATAGGTGGGAATTGCGAGAGACCGCGAGATGGGAAAAGGGTCTATCTATACCCAGTAGTGGGCCGGCGTGGGCTGATGATGATGGTGATCCATAAATATAGTACTTATCATAGTCGCACCACCACCACTGTTATCATTCGCTAACTGTAAAGAAAAACTGTGCGTCTGAAATGTTCACTGACCTACCAGCACACCAGTGAACAAGCAAATAGTCGCTCTCTGAGAGAAGGCCTGTGCCGTACAGTGGGGCGTATATAGGCTGCATTATTATACTAGATCATTATGTAAACTCTATTGATTAAGGACTTTGAAAAGACAAAGTTTGTAGTTTTTATGGCCATTTTTCTCCAAAGTGATCTATATTTTGACATGGACACCTAGTTTCACTTGTAACGTTCATAACGTCGAAAAATCTGCGCTATTTCGAATAAGATATTGCTGATTCCATTTGATTTATTATTATGAAGTCGTCCATACATACCTGAAGGCACCTTTTCGAGTCCCACGCAGTAAATGTGGAAGCCGCGGTCGCAGAGGTCGCAGAATAGCATTTTGTCATCGTCGGCGGGCTGCCGGCACGCGCAGCACGTCTTGCAGTCCGCGCACTGCCAAGCGTACTCGCGGCACTTGCGGATTGTGTCCGCCCCAAGCTCCAGGCAGGACGGGTGGACTGTCGAGAGGCGGACTGGTTAGCAACTGACTGTGATTAGTTCCTACAAATAATATTTCCGAATAGCATAAGTGTGATTCGCGCACTGGCACGCGAACTCGCGGCACTTGCGGATTGTGTCCGCCCCAAGCTCCAGGCAGGACGGGTGGACTGTCGAGAGGCGGACTGGTTAGCAACTGACTGTGATTAGTTCCTACAAATAATATTTCCGAATAGCATAAGTGTGATTCGCGCACTGGCACGCGAACTCGCGGCACTTGCGGACCGTGTCCGCCCCAAGCTCCAGGCAGGACGGGTGGACTGTCGAGAGGCGGACTGGTTAGCAACTGACTGTGATTAGTTCCTACAAATAATATTTCCGAATAGCATAAGTGTGATTCGCGCACTGGCACGCGAACTCGCGGCACTTGCGGACCGTGTCCGCCCCAAGCTCCAGGCAGGACGGGTGGACTGTCGAGAGGCGGACTGGTTAGCAACTGACTGTGATTAGTTCCTACAAATAATATTTCCGAATAGCATAAGTGTGATTCGCGCACTGGCACGCGAACTCGCGGCACTTGCGGATTGTGTCCGCCCCAAGCTCCAGGCAGGACGGGTGGACTGTCGAGAGGCGGACTGGTTAGCAACTGACTGTGATTAGTTCCTACAAATAATATTTCCGAATAGCATAAGTGTGATTCGCGCACTGGCACGCGAACTCGCGGCACTTGCGGACCGTGTCCGCCCCAAGCTCCAGGCAGGACGGGTGGACTGTCGAGAGGCGGACTGGTTAGCAACTGACTGTGATTAGTTCCTACAAATAATATTTCCGAATAGCATAAGTGTGATTCGCGCACTGGCACGCGAACTCGCGGCACTTGCGGACCGTGTCCGCCCCAAGCTCCAGGCAGGACGGGTGGACTGTCGAGAGGCGGACTGGTTAGCAACTGACTGTGATTAGTTCCTACAAATAATATTTCCGAATAGCATAAGTGTGATTCGCGCACTGGCACGCGAACTCGCGGCACTTGCGGACCGTGTCCGCCCCAAGCTCCAGGCAGGACGGGTGGACTGTCGAGAGGCGGACTGGTTAGCAACTGACTGTGATTAGTTCCTACAAATAATATTTCCGAATAGCATAAGTGTGATTCGCGCACTGGCACGCGAACTCGCGGCACTTGCGGACCGTGTCCGCCCCAAGCTCCAGGCAGGACGGGTGGACTGTCGAGAGGCGGACTGGTTAGCAACTGACTGTGATTAGTTCCTACAAATAATATTTCCGAATAGCATAAGTGTGATTCGCGCACTGGCACGCGAACTCGCGGCACTTGCGGACCGTGTCCGCCCCAAGCTCCAGGCAGGACGGGTGGACTGTCGAGAGGCGGACTGGTTAGCAACTAACTGTTATTAGTTCCTACAAATACTATTTCCGAATACAATAAGTGTGATCCGCGCAATGCCACGCGTACTCACGACACTTTCGGATCTTGTCCGCCCTGTGAGCCGCAGGACGGGTGGACTCTCGAGAGGCGGACTGGTTAGCGATTGACTGTGATGGTAAATAGTTCCTACAAGTACTATTTCCAAATACCATAAGTGTGATTCGCGCGTACTGCGTACCTAATGGCTGATGATGGCACTTAACTAGACATCTCTTAAAATAGCACGGCAATCACAAACGTAAAGTCCGTTTTTTAATTCAATGCAAAAAAAATTACGCGGTGTTACCGTTATAAAATATATAGGTTTACTCGGTAGATTTTTTTTTTACCGTGAATAGAAGACTCGTGTGACCAAAACCCTTATCACATCTAAGACAAAAGTTTAATTCCTCATAAGAGCAGTCTAAAAAAAAACCCTACGTAGCACAAAGAATATTTACTTGGAAGTAAAATGGGGTAATTTGTATTTTACGCACTAGCAAACATTCAGACATTGGATTGTATTGAGATGCCAACGTGACTGTTTTATATTCTTGCATTGAACTAAAAAACAGACTTTAGGTGTATAAAGATGTGTTGAAGATGTATAAAATCCTACGACAATAAGTTTAGATAGTAAAAGAACAAGTATTAGTAGAAGAAAGTAAAAGAATAAGTATATGCATTGAACTAAAAACTGTAGACTTACTATGGGCGCGGCAGTTGGCGCACTGGAGGAACCGCTCGTGCGAGTACTTGCGGTTGGCTTCCTCGCGCAGGCCACACGTGCGGCAGGTGTCTGCCTCCGGTTGGTCGGGCGCCTCCGTGTTGCTGCGTCGCTTGGCCTTCGTTAACTTTTTTCTCTGCGGGAGAGAAGGTGGTTTAATAGACTCGTGGGGAAACAACAAGGCGTTATAGGATCTACTACGGTCTTATTTATAACTAGCAGTGCCCGCGACTACGTTCGCTTCAATGGAATAGCCTATGTCCACCTTGAAGGTCATTCTAAATACTGGTGAAAGAATTTTTGAAATCGGATAAGTCCTTTCCGAGATTACCTTTTACACACAATCCGCTACTCGACTCTTTTTTCAAGTATGTCTTAAATGCTAAATATCTCTTACATTAGACCAAAAAATATTTTAGTATATTTTTTGAGGACCTAAAAGCAACAAAAACATTATTTTAACCTCTTGAGTACTGACCTTGAAAATAACAATGGTTTTCAATTGTTATGGTGTGTACCTCGGGTCTTAAGAGGTTATAACGTTGCTTTGCTAAACAGCCAAAAACGCGGTCCGCCATTTTTAGGTTTTAGGTTCTAAGTCCTAAATATTTGTAAACAAAGTTTGACATTCAACATAGGTAGAGTTCGTGCCACGAAAGAAGTATGAGTTAATGAATTTTGGTTTTTATTGTTATGGCCTTAAGGATTTTACCGTGGGACTTGTTTGGTGAAACGATCTTTACCTAGTCCTAAAATCTGTTAGTGATCTGTGAGCATAGTGAAATAACAACAACGCATTCATGATTTCATCTAGTTTACATGCAAAATATATCAATTATCATTATTGCATTATTCGAGACTGCAAAAACACCTCAATAAAGACCGCCGGGAAGTCGCGGATTCGTGTACCCAGTGAAATAAACATACGAAAAACTTGGCTCAACTTGGCAAGAGAGACCCCGATTCTTTATCGACTGAAACTTGGGTGTATTTATGTGAAGATCACTTTAATGTAAGTCCTGTAATATCAATGTACACAGAAACTGTTTTTAGCTGTAATAATGCTTGGTTTGATTTGGTTTGGTTTTGGCAAATTGCTACTATCTGCTTCCACGAATCCAGCGTCCATGATTGCGCTTATTAATAAAATGATAAGACACTAACTGCACAAGAAGAGTTTTTGCAAAAACACTAAATCCAATCCAAATCACAATAGAACCTACGCACGCACGACCGACAGATGTTTGTTTACAAACCAAAGGTGCTTTCCAGATGGCGGATAGTGTTTTCACCGTTCCGAATTAAAGCGGAAAATATTATTTTAATTTGCAAATTTTGCAGCCATCCTGCATATTTACTCAGCAAAGTCAATATATTTCGGTTTCTTACGTTAGATACTACAGGAAATATCCATTTATCGCGTCAAATTCGATACGAGTCAAGTAGCGTATTATACAATCTTTTTCTCTTTATAATAAGTACCTGGATGACAGAGCTTTGCTCGGTATTTTTTTGATAAATCGGGTTTTTTGGAAATTACACTCAGACTAATAAGGGGCAAACCCCTGCACGCTTTCACGCGCCAACCCCCAGCCGATCCGAGTTTCGCTCTCCGTTGCAGTCGGCCTAGGGCCTCGCTAGACACTTTTGATTGAGATTTGACGCATGGGAACATGTATGGTCTCGGCCTTCAGCCTCAGCCTCAACGGAGCCTCAGCGAGGTTTCTCTTGCCCGCCCGCTTCGCGGAGCTTGAGGCCTCGCAAATTTGTCCCATCCGGCTTTTCATTGTTAATTTTACGCCGGAACACGGGACGTCTTGGCTTTCAGCCTTGGCCTGAACTGAGTTCTATCGCTCGGCCTTCGGCCCCACAAGTTTGTGCCATCTGGATTTTGCATTGTTTCTTTTACACCGGAACCTGACCTGGTACTGGATGGAGCTCAGCCTTTGGCCTCGGTGGAGTTCCTCGTCCTCGTTTTGCCTTATCAAAGTTTTTCGTGCTCGCTTCGCAGGCTCGGCCTTCGGCCTCGTAAGTTTGTCCCATCTGGACTTTGAATTGTTTCTTCGTCTTAGCCTTCGACCTGGTACTGAATGGAGCTCGGCCTTCGGCCTTGCCTCGGTGGAGTTACCACATCCTCGTTTTGCCTTGTCAAAGTTTCTTGTGCTCGTCTCGCGGGGCTCGGCCTTCGGCCTCGCAAGTTTGTCCCATCTGGATTTTGCATTGTTTCTTTTACGCTGGACCTCGCAACGTCTTAGCCTTCGACCTGGTACTGGATGGAGCTCGGACTTCGGCCTCGCCTCGGTGGAGTTCCACGTCCTCGTTTTGCCTTGGCAAATTTCTTGTGCTTCCGGGACCGCCCGATTTCTCACCTGAGCCAATACAACCTTGTGTAGTATCAGGGAGTTTTCAGGGCTCCTTCAATAATTTTATTTTATTCGTTATAAATGCAAAACGGTTTATTTCAAGCTACTAACGTAGCTTCGAACAGGTAATGCTATGTTCACATGCACGCCGTGCCGCCCGGCGGGCTGCCTGGTGGGCTGCGCGGCATGCAGCCCGTCCCAGGCCGGCGAAAATTAAAGCTGTTCACACGCACGCCGTCGTGTCAGTCAGTGCCAGCATGGCGAGCAGCGAGTATCTCGGTGTTGTTGCTGCCATATCCTTTGGCTTAACTTATTTTTTATTGGTAAAAGTCCACAAAATCAAATACGCCAACATGACGAACAAAAAAATTATCATTTTTGGATGCGTTTTGATTCACGGTATTTTTTTTGTTTGCTAGAAAATCTAAAAAGTAACACAAAAGTAACATATTGAGTCGTGTAACATGGAGGTAACATAAGAAGGTCAAAAGTAACGTAAAATGTTACTTTTGTAACATTCTTGCAAAGCTGGACTGACTGCCCGCGCGCGTGAAAACAGTCACCGGGCGCCCGCACATTCATCCTTTGAACTTTGCCAAAAAACCGACACTCGCCCGGTTCGCGGCATTCACGTTCACAAGCGCGTTTACGGGCTCGGGCGTACCGTTTACACACTCGGGAATGTGAATGTGGACGTTGAATGTCGAGTTGAACGCGCGCATGTAAACGTAGCATAACAGACAAGCAAGTAGTGTATCTATAAAAAACGCAGATTCTCAGCGACATAGGTAGGGGTATTTTTAGTTCCTATTTTCGATAATAGATGGCGATACATGTCCTGTTGGGTTGATATAAATCTCCAACAGATGGCGCTAGGTGTCAAGTTGTAGCTCAGAGAAATTTACCTTCGCATTCTAATAAACAGTTATTTATTGCCCAAAACACTGATAAAAGAACATTTTCTAAAAATTAAACCTACATGGATCAATTAATTGGCCCTGAAACCCCTGCATCCTAAATTTCATGAAAATCGTTGGAGCTGTTTCCGAGATAAATTCCAGCTTTGCACCAATGCCACAGCTTTAAAAAAATGTTTGTTTTGCTTCGAATAAATGCCACAATAATTTGGGTTGTGACACGATTAAAAAGTATGGTTTCAAGCATTGTCCATCAAACAGCGCCTTAAAAAATAACAAACAAAATAAAAATTGTTCTAAACATTGAATTTCCTTCTAAATTCAATGGTTCTAAATAACAAAGTTTAATCTCTGATGAGCATTGTCCTGATTTTTTTTCTCATTTCTTTTAGAAACAAAAGGTACTTGGATACGAATTAGGTGCGTTGATGAAGGGCTCCTGATAATAGGTTTTCACACAAAAAAAAGGAACTTGAAAAAAAAAAGAAAAATTTATTTGTCAAGTCTCGAACCAGGGTCTTCTGATTACGGTATCGTCTTACTTCCCACTTGAGCTACTGCAATCTGACATATTGTTGCGAAAATGACCTTCTTAAGCTAAGCGTCCACCGCATCGGAACCGCTCCGTACGGAGCGGACGGATTTGTTGCTTTGTATTGATTTCTATGGTACTGCGTGCACTGGATCGGCATTTCTGCTTCGGAGTGCGATATTACTGCGGATGACGTCATCAGCAGCCGACGCGCCATTCCGATTCCGAACGCTTCGAGTTCTGACGTGTTTGCGACGCTTGTGCATGTATGACTATACTGGGGCCAAATTCGATAAACAATAAATGTAAACAAAGCAATTTAGGGTCAGCACAACGCGAGCTAAAAAATAAAGTATACTTTTGGTATTATTGATTTGACTACAGAATTTTACACAGTAATATTGATAGGTTTATTGGATTAGAAGGGCATTATTCATTATGAGCTGTTACCAGGAAACGTAGTGTGCCTGTATGGAAATGAAATGTAGCATTTGTCTTACAATTAATTTTTCTCTTATTATTATAGATTACAAAAACTTACCTTAAACAAAATAAAAGCCTTTCCTTTGTTCCAATCGCCTTTCTAAAATTCGTGTCTTGCCTAGTTAGGTGCGGTTCGAGAATATAGTGAAGTTCAAAGAATTTGGTTCGAGACATATGAATGTACACAAAAATCTATTTTCATCTTCTAATAAATCTATAAAAGGAGAAGCTGACTGACTGACTGACTGACTGACTGACTGACTGACTGACTGACATATCAACGCAGAGCCTAAACTATAAGAGTTAGAAACTAGAAATTTTGCACAGGGGTTCCTTTTGTAACGTAGGGGAGCACTAAGAAAGGATTTTTGAAAATTCATCCCCTAAGCCCCCTTAGGGGTACAAAGTTAGTATGAAACTTTGCCGTTTTTGAAGTTATTAGAATGAAATTCAGAATGAAGGTCCATCATTGAATGTCTTGAAACACATGTAAAATAGTTTTTTAAAAATCATCCCTAAAGGGGGAAAAAGAGGGGTGCAAACTTAGTATGAAACTTTGCCGTTTTTGAAGTTATTCGAATGAGATTCAATATGAAGGTCCTTCATTAAAAGTTATGAAAAATATGTAAGCCCCCCTACAAAGTTAGTATGAAACTTTGCCGTTTTGAAAGTTATTTGAATGAAATTCAGAATGAAGGTCCATCATTGAATGTCTTGAAACACATGTAAAATAGTTTTTCGAAAATCATCTCTTAAGGGGGTAAAAAGGGGGGTGCAAAGTTAGTATGAAACTTTGCCGTTTTTGAAGTTATTTGAATGAAATTCAGAATGAAGGTCCATGATTGAATGTCTTGAAACACATGTAAAATAGTTTTTCGAAAATTATCTCTTAAGGGGATAAAAGAGGGGTGCAAAGTAAGTATGAAACTTTGCCATTTTTGAAGTTTTTTGAATGAAATTCAATATGAAGGTCCTTCATTAAAAGTCATGAAAGACGTGTAATGTCGTTTTTCAAATCATCCCTTAAGGGGGTAAGAGGGGGTTGCGAAGTTAGTATGAAAGCTCTTTCGCATGCGCTAAAAGTATCCCTATCTTATTTGCAAACACTTTGCTCAACTAAAGCCCACGCGGACGTAGTCGCGGGCAACAGCTAGTCATAATATAATGTATGAAATTCTCCAAACATAAGTCTTTTTGAGATTATTTTATGAACCCACATCTTGCGTTTCCTTTTGCTTTTCTCGTCTTCAGCTGATAACAAACAACTAATGACAACAATATCCTCGTCACTATCCTCCATTGCGAACACACGTGCACAAGCGAACTCGATTGCTTTGAAAATACCGATACTGCCGACGGCAAATCCGAATGCAGTAAACGCACCCTTTCGGCATTTTGTAAATGCCGATGGCCCGTACGGTGCGGACGCTCCGATTCCGATGAGGTGGACGCTTAGCTTTATAGTGTAGCAGTTATTTCTTTGCCTAAAAACACGGTGAAAACGACGTTTTGTAAAAATGAAACCTACCTAAATCGACTAATCACCCCCGAAACCCCTTGCATACTAAATGTCATGAAAATCGTTGGAGCCGTTTCCGAGATTCTGATTATATACAAATATAGATACAAGTATTGCTCGTTTAAAGACATTAGATAGATAGCATAGAAACTACTTTCTTCTTCTTTCTTCTTTCGGTTCTTTTAAAGCACTCCCTCAGAGGCAATTTATTTAACCTGTGGTCACTTGTTTTCGCAGAAAAAATTCCACCACAGGCTATTTTAATCGCAGTTTGCTATGTGTTTTAAGATCGTGTTTTTAGGAACAGAAACCTTTTATTTGACGCCCACTGCAGGACATAAGTCTCCATAATAATTATGTTTTAGGCTTATTCTAATTTATTACTCACTATCACTAAGATCAACATAAAATTCTACGCCAATTCAAGACAATTTACAAAACCCATCGCCCATTACAATCACTCGATTGCAACAACTGAGTCAACAACATTATATTATGCATAATAAAACATATGTTTATTGTAAGAGCTGCGAAAACATATTATTCTTATGTATACTAGAACAGTGCATATGTACAAAGAGAAGCATTGAGAAACAAACAAAATAATACTTAATATTAACTTCCTCACACAACACAATCACTTCTTCTTCGTCGCAACTAGGATACCCTGTGCTATGACAACCAGGAAAGGACATCACAAAAGTGAGATAACACCCAGACTGAGACAAAAAAAACAAAACAGAGGGGATCCTAAAAATGTACGGCGCTTATGGAATCGAACCCACGACCTTCGGCGTAGTAATCAGACGTGATACCGCTAGAGCATCGAGGCAGCAAAAAAATATCGCCGAGGAATGAACGACCACCTCTTTTAAGGAAGCTAACTAATTCAATTTGCGTTAGAATAATATTTATTTATTTGAAGACAGAGTCAAAATACACAAAACAATGTCATGGAACACTTCTACTTCTACTGTGTTTTATAAACCTGAACTAATAAATGCATCGATGTTTAATAGTGATATTCACATAAAAATTGATGTCATTTGGCGCTATTATTAGTAACAAACTGCAGGCAGATGCTGGATGCGGCAAGCTGAAGACAGGACGGTATGGCGCTCACTAGGGGAGGGTGGTGTCCCGTAGTGGACTAGTATAGCCTGGTGATGATGATTAGTACCAAATTAAATAGGCCTCTCTCTCTTGAAGCAGTTCTAATCACGCGAAGCGCCGAGTTAAGTTGCACGGTTTATACCACAGGAATGCGATTGGTTACTACTAGACTACCGATAATGGCAATGAGATAACCATTACAGTACTAATGTAACTTTATTGAACAACTGTGCATTGTAAGGACACGCGCCCTTATTGTCAACATGGTCAGCGATCCCAGCGAAGATTCTGTTGCTGCTAGCACTCTAGGCAGCATGACTACTTCGATTTCATTTACGATGGTCAAGATTTGTCATAGAATGCCTTTTGTTTCCGGTAATCTCTGAAGTCTCAATAAGCTAAAGCATTTTCTAAGTAGCTATTTCGGACTTATCGCATTTAAATGTGGATTGCGGGTATGGGAAACAGACTATCGTCTACCGTAAAATCTAGGCTTCATAATCTATGACACCGTACTTATATTGAAATTGTTATTATAATTTAGCATATAGGTCTCACTGTAAGCCACATGCTTTACGCATGCCACGCGCTAACAAGTGTGAGCATCTCAGGCACTCATATTTCCTCACGATGTATTTCTTCACTGTTAGGATGTGGAATTGCTACTACGAAGTTACAAACGAACGCAACTTAGGAAACACGTCCCCGCGAATGTGAGGTCAGTGTTCTGCCGGTGCACAACTACCGCTGATCTGATCCGACTTAACGAGGTCATTCAACTGTCTGCTCTTAACATGACATGTGTTACGTACAAGGTAATGGAATTACGGTGAAGCCAACGTATTGAGAAGAATGTATGGTGCGTGCAAGATAAATGTACATTCTAAATGCGTAAGGGACATTGATTCCGTTTGCGCCAGATAAGATATGCGCCGGTGATTGACCTGTGACAACATAATTTTGTAATCTTATCGAAAATTAATAACACAACGTTCGTGTTGATGTCCTTTCAGGGTTGACATCTCGTGTGTTTAATTTCGCTATTAGTTTCTTTGTCAAGTCACCATGTTATAACGGGACAATGTCTACACAAACGTGACCACCATTTTTGTAAAACTTGTCCGGTTTTTAACCAATACAAAAAAAAAGGAAAATGTTCTCAATTCGCCATTTTTTTCTTAAATGTATGTAGTCTCTGAGAGAAGGCCTGTGCCCTGCTGCGGGACGTATATAGGCCAAGTAAAAAAGTATATAAATTATCCGTTTCCATTAATTTTTTTTTTTGTTACAAAGGCGGTACTTCAAGGTGGTCCCATATTTTGGGCAAGATCTGTTGGTGGGACGCGTGAGAAA
Source organism: Yponomeuta plumbellus (assembly GCA_947310845.1). Taxonomy (NCBI): domain Eukaryota; kingdom Metazoa; phylum Arthropoda; class Insecta; order Lepidoptera; family Yponomeutidae; genus Yponomeuta; species Yponomeuta plumbellus. Next base: position 14,660,096 of record OX371207.1, on the reverse strand, counting down.
ATCATTGAACTTTTAGTGTTAGGAAATAATCCAGCCTGGTAAAACTATTTTTACTGAAACCATGTTTCACTAAAAATAGTGTTACCGCGGCGCCTGTTTATTTCTCAAAGAAAGAAGGCGTATATTTTTATCATTTAAACTTCTGGTAAATTTGCCGAATCACGGCTCCACCTCGAAAGTGCTCCAAATTTTTTTTTACTGCTTTTTATCACTCGGTAATGGTGTACCATGCAATAATATGGTGGCGCATGGTGAAAAACAATAGAAAAAAATTTGGAGCACTTTCGAGGTGGAGCCGTGATTCAAATAATGGAACGGGGGGTCGGCGATGTAAAGAATACGTGACAACAGAAATATAGGTGCGACGACGAAGCGGAGCGCGTCGGAGCGTTAGGTTCTCTATGTAAGATCGAAAACAGACTCGACTTTGATGCATTCTTACCTTGCCTCTTGTTGCCTCTTGTTTTTTTTTTTTTACGGGTCCTTAGCCATGCGCCTCCTCAATATTACTCGGGATACTGTATTAGTGGTGAAAAACAATAGAAAAAAAATTTGGAGCACTTTCGAGGTGGAGCCGTGATTCGGCAAATTTACCAAACTTCTTTGACACTTAGGGCATATTTCTCTTGAAGTAGTATTTTTTACAGACTTCCAAAAGTTGTCAATTCGGCCCGTATATTCCTTTTTTTTTTTGTTCTGTTATCGCAATTATTTTTTGTTGAAGGTGAAGATGTTATGTAGACTTTCAGAGATATAGTACGGAACTCTTCAATGTGCAGTAGAAAATAAGGTCTATCGCAATCATTTTTTAGTAATATGTAAATGTTACACTAAATACATCGTGAGGGTTCCAGGGTATTTTAGTGATTTAAAAAAAAATGACATGAAAACCGTTTTCAGAATAATACACCACAAAAAACGCAGAAATACGCAGAGTTAGTCGGCGCCAAATCTCAAACCACATACACTTTGGGCACCGAGCAAGGAGATTCTCCTTGGCACCGAGTCAAAATATACTTCTGCAAGACCTACATGTTTACGTATTTCACTATTTCTGCGTTTTTAGTGGTGTACTGTTCTGAATTAGGTTTTTATATTTTTATCAATATTTTTTACTGAAAAAATAGTTCTTCTTACGTTGCCTACCTTTGCCCCGGAGCTCCGCTCCCGGTCGGATTCCTCCGACGAGCTGAGCGAAGTGTAGTCGGGCTCCGTTTCAGTCTCGCTATCGGCGGGCGACGGGGGCGCGGGCGGCGCCGCCAGCGCCGTATTCAGTGGGAAGTACCTGCAAATGGACGGCTCGTTATTAGCACTGAGTTGGATACCTACACTAGAATCGCCCAAACCACGCCGATGACGTTCCAAAAGATAAGATAAGATTTTATTTCATCAAAAACAGAGATACACAGCTATGGTACAATAACCTAATGTAGAGTACATTTTCGACATTAGCATACAAGGCTTTAAAAGGAACTCACACGCCAAAGCGGTCGCAATGACGGTCATTTGCTGCAGTAATGAAATGATATTTATGTTTCCTTTGCATATTATAACATAACTAGAACCACCACCCAAATAATCAAATTATGTTAGCTAAAACTGTTACAATACAGTACAATTTGTATGGAAGATCTCAAAGTCGCCGTTCAAGACCGCACTAAATGGAGATATTTTATGTCCCTGATGAGCGACAAGATATAAGAAAGAGGAGCATAATTAATTGATTGACCTTTTAACAAATGATTGCCGCATTCGCGGTCAGAATGTGCTGGTTTCAATAACGCCCATACAAATACTACCGCAGTAAATGATGCAAAATACTACTGCAGAAACTACCGTCGCCGCCACCGCGACCGTTTTGGTTTGAGAGTTTTTATGATTACACTTATTAAATTTATTTCAATTATGTACCAGTGCCAATCAAATACTATTTATTAATTTAAAAAAAAAGATAAAAAGTACCCGAAACCGGCATGCGGGCGTGCAACGACTAATAAATGTCGATGAAGCGAAAGTGATCTATCAGGATCGTGGCAAGTGGCAAGCCCTGGTCTCTACCTACCCCTCTGTGATAAAGACGTGAGTTTACGTATGTTGTCGTATCCTATCGCGACATACCACGTCACCAAAGACCATCGGATCACGAGTGCGTTACTTCTAGCCGCCAGGATCAATCCCGCGATCCGCACCTAACCCGGACCTGATTATGATAATGCATTGTAGTATAATGACAACTGCATGAATCGTTAGTCTCATTGCCGCTTTTACAAACACACACACACATATCAATCCTTCTAGGCGTCAATGGTACGAAAAAACACGTCACGTGACCCGACCGTGCGTCTGTCATCCTACTATAATGCAATAAAAGAATCGAGGCCGCGACATCTATAGTCCGTTTTTTAATTCGATGCAAAAAAAAAATGACGCGGTGTTACCGCTATAAAAGCTATAGGTTAACTCGGTAGATTTTTTTCCCGTGAATAGAAAACTCATGTGACCAAAATCCTTATCACATCAAAGACATTAAAATTGAATTACTCGTAAGAGCAAAGTCTAAAAAAAAAAACATCTGCGTAGCATACACAACTAAACTTGGAAGTAAAATGGGGTTATTTGGTTTTTACGTACTAGCAACATTCAGACATTGACAGCCTAAGAATGGATTCCGTTTTCAGCCATCATGGCGTAAAGTTCAATTTTTTGTAACAAATGTTTTCCGAACATCCGTTAGGGCTAAAGTTTCGTACAGGCCCTGTAAAAATAAATATATAATAATACATAATAAACAGCCTAAGAATTGGGTATTTGACAGGATGTCAAATGAGTTACTTTTAAAACGGAATTTTTGTATGAAAATACTTGCTTGTGACGTCACATTTCAGAGCACTCTTTTTATGTTTCTTCTATTTAAAAATTGTAATAACTAGTAAATGATTAAAAGAAATACATTTTCCGAATCATTTTGTAATTTTTGTTTTAATCGAGCATCTCAAGTAATTTATTGTTGATAGTGTCAAATACCGTATTGTATGGAGATGTCAACGTGACAATATTATTTTTTTTGCAATGAATGAAAATACAATCGCTCGTAGCCGGGGCTGCCTGAGTGATCTTGAACGATCACTAAGGTTAAGCAACATACGGCGCGTTCAGTCCATGGATGGGTCACCGTCTATGACTAACGCTAGTGGCATTTTTTCCGAGCGATTCCGTGCTTCGCAAGGTACGTTAAGCAGTTGGTGCCGGCTGCCGTCGATAGATGGCAGTCGTTAAGCCAAGTCAGAGGCCTTTAGGGGCGGCTTGAAAACTTCTGACAGTAAGACCAGCCACTAGTCTTACAAGCCTCCACCAATCCGGACTTGGCCCCCGTGGTGGAGTATGGCCTATACCTTCCTCAGGGAAGAGACCCGTGCCCCTCGGTGGGGACATAATGGGTTGATGACGATATACGATTGATGACGAATGAAAATACAGACTGTAGTATCGCTGCACTTACCGCAGTTCCTCGGGCGTGTAGACGCGGCACCAGTGCTGGTACTGTCCCGGCAGCAAAGCGTGCGGGTAGAGTCCGGTCGGCGGCACCACTTGTATCCGGGGTGCCGGCATCGGCGGCCGGCGCCGGTGGATCGTCATACTCTGCAGGTCGACGGCGGCCGGCCGCCGGATGGCGTTCAGTCGCGAGTTCCACTCGCTGGCTGAGGCCGCGGCTGCCGCGGCCATCTCCTGTAGATTGGGTTGGTAAATAGGGTAGTTTCCAGGGTCAAAATGATTTAATTCTATTTAGTCCGTACTTTAGATTATAAAAAAATATTGGATACGTATTTTTTCTTTTTTCGATAAAACAAACAATAACAAAGATATAGCCCGTTGAAGTTACGTGTGACGTGACGTCACACGTAACTTTAATGGGCTATATCTTTGTCATTTTTGGTCTAATTTACAAATAAAAAAATACGTGTCCCTTATTTTTGAATAATCTAAAAGACGGACTAATTACATTTTTTTGGGAAACTAGCCTATTAGTAAGGGTAACAGTCACTGAACTGTTATGAGCGCTCATGGCTTACATTACACCCTCAGCGCTGCCTTTTATACATTCGTAATCAATCATATATAATAATAATAGCGTCCACACAACACAATCACTTGACCTTGACCCAAACTAGGATACCCTGTGCTACGGTAACCAGGCAAGGACCTACCTAAAATGGTAACAAGTCAACGCACGTTACAATTCAAATGTCCTAGGTAGCAGTTATTCTCACGTATCTGGTTGGGCATCCCTTATGGCTCCATACGGTTTACTAGCACCAATGAGGTAAAAAAATGTTTTGTTTTTAAAATTTAAATTTAAAAACCTTTTTGTACAGACCGAATTTGCAAAAGGTATCTGTATGATCTTTCAATCATATTGTAGTGATTTTTAGGACCCACGACCGAGAACCTAGGATCATGGACGTATGACTAGATAACATTTATGCCGCGGCCGATTTTGGCGTTCTAGGTTTTTTGCCATAGGTCCTTAGCCATCGGACCTAAAAATCACTATTAATATAAATTAGAGATTGTATCACAAACTTTTTTGCAAATTCGAGCATTAAAAAATATGTTACCAGAAACTTGCAAATTCGAACAGTAAAAAAAATGTATTTTCCTCGATGGTGTTAGGACACAGATCAGCCCCAATAGATACCGCATACAGGGCAAGCGACGCGCACCACGCATAGGCTCAATAGCACCTATACGAAACAAAGCTTGAATCCGGTCCTTTAGTACAGACCAAGTTTCAGACCCGCGTTTAGTGTGCAATAATTAAAACTCTTAAAAATATATTCCGAAGAAAACAGTTTTGTAGTGTAAGGTAGGGTGGGAAGTCTTCTAAGACTTCGAACTTCCCAAAAGATGGGATCACATTCCACCGGGATGTAAAAACCTCACAAAATATTTTTATTTTGCCAGTACAGCAAAGGTCAAGATATAATGGTTCTTAATATTCAATAATAAATAGAACTTGCGCTACGCGTTGATGTCTTTTCAAAATGTCTCTGACCTGCGGTAATGAGCATTACTTGTCTTTTTTTATCCAAATCGTGCGATATTACTAGTGTTGGGTAGTCTTTAGCACTCGAGTTCTTATCGATATTTTAATACAAATGAAGTTAAGATTTTGCTAAGCAATTTTTCTTAATTTTAAAGTGCTAGATTAATGCGAACAGTGAACGAAAAAAATAGAGAAACCTGATTGGCACTGAAAAAATAACCCACGGCGAAGTGTGGGCTAGTAACTATTTTCGAGACTCGTTCAATATGTTGACGGCCGCCACGGGGAGCAACGTCAACTTTGACATTGTATTACATACAAAATAAAATGCAAACATTTACTATGTAAATATTTTATCAACTCATAAATAGGTAAGTTAATAAGAATAGTAACATAATATATAGGCAGCTATTAATATGTACCTTTGTACGCTCATAATGTCAGTTATTTTAATGTGTTTTTGATTAACTTATGTAAATAAATTGCTCAAAAAACATATTGTTTACTTTCTAACTTATTATTTTATTTATGTAGCATAACTTACAGTTATATACTTATCGTTTATGTGACTTAGGTCATCCGTCGGAAATTATTCATTACAAATGACACCGTATGTATCGATAAGTTGCTATCTCTATGATTTCGATGTCACATCACTAGATTGTTGGTGCTTTCTAGCGCGACCTTGAATTAGAATCACGTTCGCTTGTTTGTTCCCCGCGCCCCTTTCCTTCCTCAAAGTTTGGTGAGTTTGGTCTAGCCTCGTAAGGCCCGACCTTGAAAAGAACAATTGATTTTATGATCACTTGAAGACATTGGGCCTCACGAGGCTAGTACAAATGTCGCATCATACGGAATCTATTGGGGGTGATCTGTGTGTTAAGATTACCGGACTTAGCAGTGGACTGGGAGAAGGCTTATACTTAACTCAGGATTCACCTACTTGAAACATGGTCGGACTCCTCTGGCAAAAACTCAGTTATGTGGATCTTTGTTAGTTTCTTCTCCATGTAACCTATTAATTGTGAAACTAACAACTTTGACGTTCATAAAGTAAAATATGTTCTATTTGTATTATGAATAAAATATTTGACTTTGACTTTGTGTAGTGCTTACGAAAGGCTCATCTCTAACAGTGGACTTTTTTCATATTAGGATGTATAGATAATATTGTTACAGTAAAAAAACAAACCTGTCTTAACTTTTCTGGATCTACTTTAGGAGGCTCTGGTCTGCTGGACTCCGCCTTCATTTCGATCTTTACTTCGAGCAGTTCACCAGAGGCCGAGCTACTGGCGGCCCCCAACTCCATGGGTTTTACATCAGCAAGCGGGTCCACCGGTGTTGGCTGTTGGTTTTGTTCCTCAATCTGTTTCTGCCGCAGATGGGCGCGATACTCTTCGTATTTGTGTGGAAAGTCCGACAGCATTATGTCGAGGACCTCGCTGGCGTCCACTGCTGTTATGCCTGCAGAGAGAAGTTGTGCATACATAGTCAGAGCAGAGTTTGTATATGAAGTGTTGACCCACTTTAAATTAGCTTTGACACTTATCACAGCTCGTGAAACAAATGAAATCTTTCACTGAAAGTACTTTCACTCTTGTTATGAAGTTGTTTATACCAAATTATTGAACTTTGTATTACCACCACATTAATGTTTCCCACTCTGTATGACTAAATTCTGGCTTACATCAACTATTCGATTACTTTTTGATAGATTATTCAATTTTAATTACCTGAGTGATTAAAGTGCACTAGGACCTAGATAACGTTCTATAAAATATCTTATTAACAGTAAACCAAAATAATTTATTCGATTTGTTTAAGGATGCATAGACTATGTGGAGAAGAAAGTTACAGAAACTTGAGTAGCCCTTCACAATCCCAAAGATCCCAATCCAATGAAAAGAATAAATCTGGAGACTCTTTGTTAGTTTCTTGCCCACATACTCTACTAATTGTGAAACTAACAAATTTGACGTTCATAAAGTAAACATTGTTTGAACTTTGAATAAGAAAATTGAGTTTGAGTTTAACAGAAACTTACCAAGATCACAGAGTGCCTCGTCGACGCAGCCGGTGTTAAGGAGGTATTGGCGCTCCTCACCGACCACTGAGCGTCGCTTCAGCTCCGGATAGCGCCGCTTGAAGCTCTTAACGCCGAGGAACATGGCCACCTGCTCTTGAATCATCATCACCTGCGAACGAGCGGGGCAGCGTGAACGGGGGAAACAACGTCAATTTGTCACAAAAAAGGCCTATAAGTCTAGCAAGCTGAAGCGGCAGGGGTTTGACAATTGGTTGCTTATTTGTTTAATTTATACTTATATTGTTCCGCCTTAGACGCCATAAATGAGCAGATTTTTTATTTTATTATATTGTTTATCAATAAAATAAGATTGACAGAAGAATCCGTTTTAAACGTCTTTCTTTTTTTTTTAATCCTCTTTGACTTATTTGCAGCACGCATTCAGTCAATTCTATGTCAAATGTCTTAAGGTTACATTAAAAAAGTTTAATAATTTTATATGGTGGTTAAGTAATTTTAAATTTTCTAATTTTCCGCGCAATTTCCTTAATCTTCTCTTTCATAAGAACCTTCTCCTGATAATAACGAACAGAACAAAAAAAGAATTAGCGAAATCGGTCCAGCCGTTCAGGCGTGATGCCGTGACCAAGGGAAATAGGGATTCATTTTTATATATATAGATTTGGTTATCTGTCGAATAAGCGATGGCAAAAAGGTCCGCGAGCGAAGACTACGAGCTGGACAACACAGTGTGGGGCGCCCGCTAGCCCGCTCGGTTGCTAATCTTCGCAGCTGGACTTGGATGTCCAGCGGTGGGCGAATGTGAGCCGATGAATTGAATTCAAAACAGAGGCAGCCGTAACAAAAATCAGCAATCTTATTTCACTTGATAACCGTCAAGGGAAAATGTCCTTACGGTCAAATTTGTAACAAAGAAGAATTGACAAGCTGTGTGACTGTATCGATGACATACTGCATGACATGTATTGTTTGTCTGGTGATGGCAAGACTACCGTGCTATCGGCGGAAACAAATTCTCAGGCCACACCATACATCATTATTGTCTGTAAATATCTAGCTGTCGAATATAACATAACATAATTGAGGGGTGTAGTATCAAAACTCACTATAATGCATTTTTCAAAAAACACAAAGAACTGCTTAACACTTTCCCAGACAGTGGATGCTATAACAATAACAATAGATCACAATCTGACTGTCCGGGAAAGTGTTAAATTGATTAGGTTTGAACAGCTAAGTACCTATATTTGTGTTTTGTGAACTTTTTGAAAAATCCATTATAGTGTTTTATGATACCCACTATAATGCCCCTGAATGACGAATATCATTTAAAAAAAAAAAAACACGCCCGTTATCCCCGAAGGGGTAGGCAGAGGCACCAGTCTCTAGAACTGGACCTAAGTTTTGCCGAGTTTATTAGGTCCCAAACGTGACAAGTGGCAAGCCTATCGCCGTTATCTGGGCACAATTTATCAGCGAATGGTGTTGCTGTACAAACAAATGTACGTAACTAAAAGTCTTTGGTACATGCGTGGTTCGAACTCAGACCCTCACGATCGAGAAGCAAGGGTCAACCCCACTACGCCACCACCGCTTTCTAAGTATCATTTTTCTAAGTATCTTTCTGAGTATCATTTACTGTCATAAATATGATGAAGTATGATAATTACATAATTATTGTAAGAGCACGCAAATTATAATAAAATTTATTTAATTGCATAACTTAATTATCCGCCAGAATATAGTTACATTTAGGATTTCAAAAATAGTCAAGTATTTTAGTAAACTTGACATTTTCATATTATTGTGTCTTGTTATAAAATCTTTGGGCGATGGAAATTATGAATTCATACCTGTTTCTCAGCCTCTAAGCTATCGTCCTGTGGCCACATGTACTCTTTGACGTCAGCTGCCGTCCACACTTTGTTACTGGAAACAAGAATATGTAAGTTACGAACTAGGACTATGAAGTGTAGAATGAGTAGCAATAAAATTGCGATACAGATACTGAAAAAAGAATCAACCAGCAAGTGATTGTTATGTGAGGATGTTATGTTAATATCTGGTTCGTAAAATTATATCCCACACGAACGCCAAGTTACCTTTACCTACAGACTTTGCTAGTTGCGCGCCAGTCTATTTAGTAACATATCCAACTAAGGAGAAAGTTACGCACCTATCGAATAAGTCAGCGAACTTAGATTTCCTTGCTTTACTACTACTGTCATTCGTTGAACTTTTCACGGAGCTCTGCGAGTCCTCATCCAATAAATGCGCGGGCCTGTAACGACATAACATCGGATTACAACTCTACTCTATCCTGTGCTTGATAAGGTTCACAATGTATCGAGCGACTTACTTAGCGGGAGTAGCATTGTCATCCATCATACAAGTTTCCTCCTCAAATAGCTGCACTGTTGTAGTGGCTGACCCGCAAACCCGCCCATAGATGCCCATCGTTTCCTGAAAACGTAATTTAAGTATATTCGTAACTTAAGGTACCTAATGAGATTAACAGCAAGTTAAATTTCAATAGCTAATTAGTAGTAACGTCCGACATCGAAAAACTAACTATAGCTATAAAATTATGTTAGGAAATAAAAAAAATGTTTTATTTGCTGTGGGAACGTCCAACCCATGACCGCTTTTCTTAGACATGTGGAAACGACGACGATGGAATGGAGCGCAAGTAAAAAACAGCGCTATGCTTGTTTGAGATCTTAATATTATTCCAGGTGGCTCATTAAGATCGATTGGTCAGTATGGGTAAGTCTGTAACGAGGTGCATTTGCCTCGTTGTTTTTTTTATAATTTTCGGCCATCTACCATTCCTAATTTAATCAGTATTTGACATTCGCCACCGTGGACGGACGCAGCTGAGCCATTCAATCCTCAGCTTCCATCCAAGGTGGACTAAAACGTAATTATTTTCTGTTTTCTTCACGACCCGGATTCTCTTATTCTGCATATTACATAATGATCTATAACAATATATTTTAAGGGCACATAATTGTAAGTGTTCCTGCTTTATTTTCTATTCCTAGTGTATTTTTATATTTATTTTTAGACCTTATTTAAGATTTTCTATTTGCATTGTCCTCAGGTGCCCTTTCTTTTACATTATAAATAAAACATAATTTCACCGTGCCCCTGGATACCCTCTTTCATTTTACGGATCGCACCTCTACTTACCTATCGTGCGACAAGTCTGAAACTATAAAACAAACGAAGATCTGTTCCCAGGAACCATATAAAGGATTTTTGTAACAAAGAAAATGCATTCATACATTAACCCTTTATAAGGCTCTGTACCATAATGGCCACCATAATTTAAACTTTATTGCATTGACATAGAGTCCAAAACCAATAAAAATTTAATACTAGCTCTGCCTATAAAGGGTTAAAAAATACTTAGTTCGGTACTCGGCTCGTAAATCGAACCCTGGCGGTTCGAAAAATAAAACTAATACTATTTTATTTAGATATTGATTGTGTAGGGCTTAAGCAGTAAATGTTACTATGAAATATGATGTCTAAGATTGATAAAACGCATTGTTTTCACATTATTTCATTTAATGTTAGGAATTGTTCGAAATGACCACCATTTTAATATTCAACAACAAGTTTAGGTGCGTAAAATTATGGTGGTCAATTCAAACACTTACTAAAGTTCGGGTTCGATTACCGATCAGAGTACATGTTTTTTTTTAAATGTTTGAAAGCAGTTTTTTATTGTTATCAAAATCGATGACATGTAAGCACAGATCTTAGTGTATCATAGTTACAGACATTCCCATACTGACCGATCTAATGAGCCACCCTGTATAATTATGTTTAATATAATGTACTGTGTTAAACACAATTATACAAGGTGGCTCATGTAAATAAATTTCAAATATGCTTTCTAAAGGTTTAAGGTTCTTTAGGAAGAAATTTTACTGTAGCAAATTAATGCATTTCTGCAAAATGCAATAGAAAAGTGTGATCTGGTTTCTGAATTGAGAATTTCACGAAGTACATAAATATTAGATTAACGTTCTGTCACGCTCTTTTCTGTGAAATTTTACGAGACAGCACAACAGGTAACCCTTAATCGGCCATGGATAGGATACACTTTTCATTGGTTTTGGACTTTATCTCAAAGCGATAAGGTTCAATTTAAAGTGGGAACTATTATCGCTATGGCTTAATAAGGGTTAAGTAGTTTCTTCTATTATCGAAATTCTCAATTCAGAAAGTGGCCCTGAAATCTATTTTTTTTTTAAATGCAAATAATAAGTACAATATCGGTAAATCTATACCCGCACGGGTAGTTTCGGAAGTTCGCGACTTTTTGAGCGCGTGATCTGCGTCATTCTACCCTTGCTGGCTCAGCTTGGGAGAAAGCTAGCAAGAAAATGGTAGTTACTTCAACGCGACCGCAGGATAAGCTAGATTTATTAAGCGCCGCTGCTTACCTTCATGTAAGTAGCGCCGCGTCCGCCGCCCCGCCCTCGGCCTCTGTTCCTAGGGCTTCGGCCAGGCGTTCGGCCTCTCCCGCCTCTCCCACGGCCACCGCGCCCGCTCTTCACAAATGTCGGTGACTTCATAATTTCCTCATCTTTGGGAGGTTCCGGCGTCCCCGCTTTCACCTCACTGCTGCTCACTGAGGAATTCCTTCGTCTACTCGATAAAGGAGTCGACGGCATCTTATCAAGCGCCTCAGTCAGCCGCGGAAGCTTGATCCTAGAGCTCATCGGGTCAATATCTTCTGTAGCCTTTCGCTCTTCGACGAAGAACTCGTTGGCTATTTCGACGACTGGCTGTGGTTTCTCGGCCACAACTACTGGCTCAGGCGGTCGCTTGGCGCCTCGCCCACGACCCCTGCCTCGCCGCTTCGGTACTATTACTGGACGGTCCCTGAAAATTTAATATGGTACATTAGCCAATGGTAAAGAACCAAGGTTGAGTAAGCAGTTGTTATTTTATGGTCAGTTTACCTGGAAAGTCGCAGCGATCTCTGCGGTCGCTCCTCCAGAGCCGGGGTGGGCAGCGGCGCAGTGGGCTTGGCACCTTCAGACAGCGGTATTTTCCGCGGCCGTCCCCTCTTCTTCGGTTGCGGCGTCAACAGCACTTCGACCACATCTTTGTTATTAGTGGATGCTTTCGACGAGTCTACTTCCAACGGGTCACGGGCGGCGTCGTCGTTGGCTATGGAGAAGTCCCGCGACACGGAACTTTCGTTGATTAACATCTCTTGCATTTCTTCGTGAGAGTTTTCAATGGGTATAACCTCTATGATATCTGAACTACCTGTGGACGTGTTAGTTGACTCCCGGTCGGGAATTATGGGTTTGCTTTTATCTGTACAGTTAATGTCGTTACGAGGCAAGGCTTGCATTTGTTTTGCTTGCAAGTTATACAGGATTTTGTGCAATTTCGAACTGCCATTCTTTGAACAGTTTTGGTTGTTCGGAACAGAATTGTTAATGATCTTTTCGCCTTGATTAATTTCTAGGGTGACATCTAAGTTCGGCTCATTAGCTTTTACAGTCATAGGTGTAATAGTCAAAGATTTCTTCATAAGAATTTTATTAATTTTTACCCTCTTGGATTCTAGAACAGATAATTCAGGCTCCTTACTTTTATCTGTACTTAGTTCAGCCTGTGACCTCTTCCCTACATTTCTTTTTGGTAGTGGAGATTTTTCAGCCTCTTGCACGACCCTAGAGCTTCTTAATCTTTTGGCTATCACAACATCTGTTTTAACCTCACCAGGAGCATTCTTTTTCCTACTATTTACAATACTTTTTACATGATGTTGGTCATTGACGACCGTTTTTACGTCAGTTGGAACAGGCGAAACTAGTGCAACCTCAGGTTTCTTCACATCTTCTGTGATTATTTCTGAAGAAGCACCATGATCAGTCTTGTTTATCTTCAAAATTATTCGTGGCGAGTCCTGCCCCGAACTCGTGATTTTATCGGAAGTTGTGTTAATTTCCAGTGGTCTCGCGACAAGTTCGTTCATCTTCTCTTTGCTCGGCATTGACCAGTTTACTCTAAGTACATGGCTATTGTCTTCGCTTGCTGGTTCGTCAGAACTACCAAGCACCTCGTTATCGACGCTAGGCGTGTCAGAATCGATAGTGATTGGATTTTTTAGTTCAGTGCTGGACTTTTCCCTATTTGAAACGGTGTGATTTTCAATAGGCACATCCAGTTTTTGGATTGGTGTATAGTTAGAATTTAAATTATGTTCATTGACCTTCTTACTGGTGTCTTCTAACAGCTTTTTCAATAAAGTACAGCTCTGTTGTGGTTTGAGAGTTGCTTGTGCTAACTTTTCAAGTGCTTGCTTTTTGTTGGAGTCAATTGGTATGTCGTTGGATTTCAGATCACGCTTATGGGTGGTACTTACGTCGTTTTCCCCTGAGTTGTCAGTGTCTTTACTTTCCGAAGATGATGAATCAGATCTAACACAGTTTTCAGAGGTGACTGAAGGTTCGTCTTTTGAAAGACTTGTTGTGATTGATTCTATTGGTTTATTTAACAACTTCGTTATTTGTTCGTTAGATTTGTCAGGTAAACAATTTTGTTTGGATATCATGTTGTTCAGTTCAGAATTAAATGAAGAATGCTTCAACTCAGAAGTAGAAGTAGAAGTCTTCACGTGGCAGTTAACTTCTATGTTTTGCTTGACTTTCTCAATTGGTTTTGCTAGTTCCTTCAGCAAAAGTTCGTTTTCTAATGGCTTCACTATAGGTTTTATATTAATTTTAGTCACAACAGGAATCTCATCAATATGATTACTGTCTTTATGTTCTTCAATGCTATTTACTTTAGGGTCAAGGTTGTCATCACTTGTGGGATTGTCTGTCATAGATTTTATGTTAATTTTCATCACCAATGGTGGGTTTTTGGTGGTTTCTTCACTTTCTTTAGATTTTGGTTCTGCCTCATCAGGTTTCACAATTGGTTTTATATTGATTTTTGTCACAACAGGGACCTCTAAATTTCTAAAGTCACTGCTCTTCGAAAAATCTTTTTTCGGTGACGTAGGCGCAATACTGTCGTCTGGTTTGACTAAAGGTTTAATGTTTAATTTAGTCACAACTGGTATGCTTTCATCATTAGATGATTTAGCTTTTTGGGGCTCACTGTCAATGTCATTTGGCTTGACAATAGGTTTGATGTTTAACTTTGTGACCACAGGAATTTGATCAATGTTGTCATCACTGGAGTTTCCAGTCTCTGATGATTGATTCTCAGTATCCTTTAATGCATCTTCATTTGAAGGCTTAACAATAGGCTTAATATTAAGTTTAGTAACAACAGGTATACTCTTTTCATCACTGCCAGTTTTCCATTCATCACAGTCTTTTGATTCTGAAAAATGCTCTTCAGGATTCTTTATAGGTTTTATATTCAATTTTGTAATTTTAGGTAAATCTTCTATACTAGAATCTATTTCATTATCTTTAGGTTTGACTATAGGTTTAATATTTATTTTTGACACTACAGGAACTTTGTCTTCCAGGACTATGGACTCACCACTGCTCTCTGTAGGTTTAGGTATGGGTTTGATATTTAGTTTAGTTACAACTGGGATATGTTCTGGATCATCTAATTTACCTGCAGTTTTCTTTGAAGTTTTTGTATGGATATCAGTATCTTGTTTTGTGACTGGCTTTATTGTTATTTTAGGTACATGCGAATTTTCTTTTGCTTCCCTTGGACTGAGAGATTCCTGTGATGATATTTTTATTCTAAGGATTTCCTGGTGTTCTCCAGAATTATCTTTGCTAGTACTCTCTGGAGGCTTTATGGGTTTTATTGTCAATTTGGGGCTCAAAGGCTGACTATCAGACTTTGTGACCGGTTTTATTGTTAGCTTTGGGATCTTTTCATAAGCTTTGTCTTCAGACTGACTTATCTTTAATTTAAATTTAGAGACTGATTCATCTTCTCCATGTTCTTCATTTTGTAAGCCTTTAATTGTAAGCTTGGGTGCATTTTGTTCAGTGTAAAACTTTCCTTCACTTTCAGTACCTCGTTTCCCAAGTTTTATAGTGACTTTGGGAACAACTTCTGATGGTCCTTGATCTGAAGCAGAAGCTTGGTCCGATGTACTAGTTTCATCATTTTCAGAACATTCGGATTCGGAAATTTCACTACTACTTGATTTTCTATGTATGTCATTGATTTTCTCAGGTGGTTTAGGTATTGGTTTGATATTCAGTTTTGTTACACTAGGGATTTGTTCACTGCTCTCAGATATTGCTTGGACATCTGCAACAGGTGGCCGGATAGGCTTTATTGTTAATTTTGGTACAGGAGACTTCATTTCTTCTGTTGGTTTACTACTCAGTTTTATAGTCAATTTGGGCACCTGTTTTAGCGTGTCTGAGCGTTCAGAGGCCATGGTCTGGTTTTCAGACTGATCTCTAACACTTTCTACATCTGAGTGTGGCATACTTGTTTGCTCAGATGAATTGCTCAAGCTCAGCTTGATTGGTGGAACTCTTCTTACCTCAACTTCAGGAGGCAAGCTGTTGTCATGGCATACTTCTATTGAAGATGATGCACTAGCAATGGTATCGAAAACTTGGACAGGTTTATCTTCTGTGGGAAGTTTAACTGAGGTTGATTTGATAGCTGATTCAGTGGAGGGTGTTTCAAGCACATTCAATACTGGCTCAACACTTTTGTTGTCCTCGCTTACTTCAACATTAATTTTATCTTGTGTTGAAACTGAAATACTTAAACAGGTCTGTCCAGAAATACTGCTTTCCTGACTTGCTTCAGGCAAAGATGCAGGGAGGTTATGAGAACTGCAAGTCACAGATAATGATGAGGTGGACTGACATTGCTGTGGTTTTAGTTCTTGGGTAACTTGTATGCTATGGCTCACTGGGGCTGTTATTTTATTTCTAATCAGTTTTATTTTCTTAGGCGTTTGACTCACCGATGTTTCAGTTTTGCACACACTTACTTCACTTATGTTACTAGTCTGTTGATTCTCTTTTCTAGCTTGTCCTTGTATTGAAGATATAACCGCATCTGAAGAACTAGACACATCTTTCACAACACTTTCACTAGGAGTAGGTTCAAAAGAAACAATGTTTGTATGCACATCAACTGTGGAGGAAGACACAGTGGTGTCGGGACGGCCCGGGCGGACCAGCCTCCGCCGCAGCGGCGACCGTGTCGGTAGAGCACTGAACAGATTGTCACTAGATGTTGATTCAGCACTTTCAACAGTGACATTGTCATTACTTTCACTGGATGTCACACACTTAACTGTCCTTTCTTGTTCATGACATTCACTAGTAATGCTAGCATCGGTGATGCTACTTGTTGTTGCAATAGGTGATGGACAGCTGCTGTGGGCCGGGTGCTCCTCTAGTACTGAAGGAGTTGCCTCTAGCTGAGGTTCAGGCACTGAAGAGGTGAGAGGAGCTTCCGCGACCCTGGGTGCGACATTTGCATCACTGATTTCAACATTGGATGCACTCTCTGCTTGTGTATCACATACTGATACATTTGTTTCCAATAAGATTTCACTTTTGGCACACGGCACAGGGGACATAGGGGGCACTATAGCGGGCTTTGCAGAGTCAGATTCACAGTCCTTGGCTTGTTCAATTTCTGGTGGCGAGAAGTCATCGGTAGGCTTGGCTGACTCGTTGCTGGCAGTATGGATAGGGCCGGGATCCGGCGGTCCTCGGTCAGGCTCCGCGGGCGCGCTTGGCACCCGTTTTGGTGCCCCAGGGCCGTCCACGAACTCGTCGATCATGTCGAGTATCGCTTCCGTGCTCGTGTTGACATCCTGCGCCGATGGCGAGGGGACGCTGTCGCCGTCGAAGTTATCGTCCGACATCGCGGGAGTTCGGCAGGTGCCCCGAGCCTCCGACGTCTCTTGTTGGCTATCGTTAGTAGAGCCGACGTTATTCGCTTGCTCGGTATCTTTTTCCCGCGCCGATTCGCGGCGGGAAGCGTTCGTCGCGGGGCCCGCATCATCTTCCGAACCCTCCATTATCTACTGTTTTTCGATGCTGTCATATCTGAAATGTAAATCGCTTGCTGGGTGATATTTACGTTACGGATGGACGATTGGGCGAGTAACTCTGGCGACGTGCAAGATTGACAATCCACCACAGGCACCATTCTAATTCACCATAACGCTACATAAATCCGTTCACGGGGACCATAGTGAGATATATACGTACACATGTATTTTATTTTCATATTCGCGAAGTATACACCTCGCAGTGAACGCGCGGGGTCTACGAATCTTTTCAACAGCGTAAACCGGCAAACAAAAAGCTTGTATACGCCATTTTTAAACCAAAGACATGGCAGGTCTCGCTGTGATGGCCTATAAAAAATACTCAAACGGGCTGTTCGGCCATTGTCGTGTTGGTAAACTGCAAGATTCCCATAGATCGCACCACTGATGCTTTTAGCTTGTAAAAGAGTGATAAATATGCATTTCACGCGTGCTAAAAGGAGTAGGACGATAATTTTTAGAAGCGGAAACTACAAAATTTTCATGTGGCAACTGTAATATTTTTAAATAAGAAAGTTTTTTGCTATTTATATGTATTCGCGTCTCTAAATTATGTTCATATTAAAATGCGTGTTTTTTTCAAAATTCTACTTTTAGAGCTTAGAATGAAAAGAAATACTTTAAAAGAAAGAAATCAAAAATATTTTATTCGTTTTGGAACGCAACCAAACGCGGCTGAGAATACTCTATCTTGTCTATTAACAAAACAAGAGGCCACTACACGCTAAATCAGGGCCTATAATCTTCACAGAATATTAGGTAATACGACCACGCGAGTCGCGCGCCATAACGTCAAAAGTCGCGACTTTCCAGCAAAGGTAGTATGAGGACGCAAGTCGCGCGCGACAACGTCAAAAGCCGCGACTTTCCAATACATTAACTGTCAAATTCTCGCGACTTTTGACGTTGTCGCGCGCGACTCGCGTCCTCATACTACCTTTGCAGTACATTAACTGTCAAATTCTGACATTGTAGCGCCAAAAAACGCGTGCGTGACTCGCATCATCATACTACCTATGTTACCTAGGTAGTACGATGACGCGAGTCACGCGTTTCTGAACGGTATTGAACGCATGGGGCTTGTTAAAAATTGTGTTACCAAGCGGAGCGGGTTCAGTATTACTCGGCAAAATATGCTGCACAGCTGCTATGGTCAAACCGGAATGTTGCGACGCACACAGATAATTTGGCGGGTTACTTAGATGGTTTAAAGTAATAACTTCTACACAACACGATCAATTCGACCCATAATTCGGTATTTAACACAATCAACAATAAATTATTTGATATGCTCGATTAAAACAAAAATTACAAAACTTTTCGGAAAATGTATTTCGTTTAGTAATTTTACAATTATTACAATTTTTAAATAGATGAAACATAAAAAGAGAGCTTTGAATAATGACGTCATAATTTAGTATTTTCCATGGACGTAATACACTAAGTACTTTATAATATTCATAAAGTCCTTGGTATTTTCTGAGGTATTTTCACACAAAATTTCATTTTAAAAGTAACTTATTTAACATTTTGCCAACTACCCAAGCTTCAAAAGAAAAAATACTACCAAGGAGCTTCGTCTGAATACCAAGAAGTTCATCTCATTAATTTAGCTTTCATCGTGTCTATACCTACCTCAAAGGTAGTATGAGGACGCGAGTCGCGCGCGACAACGTCAAAAGTCGCGAGAATTTGACAGTTAATGTACTGGAAAGTCGCGACTTTTGACGTTGTCGCGCGCGACTCGTGTCCTCATACTACCTTTGCTGAGAGCGATACATGAACATTGAATGTGAAATATTTATTGAGCGTGTAACTTTTATTTCTCTATGCTTTACACAGAAAAGAGTCCTAATCCTAATCTGTGTCAAGGGCAAGAAAGGGTGTGGTGGGTGGGGATGTTGCTCAGAAGAAGGAGTACCTTCTTCTGAGGGATGTTGGATGCTGAGCGGAGGCAGTGCTGCCAGATAAGGTAATTTGTCGCCATTTGGGCTATCTCAGGAGGTAAAAATGGCTACCATAAATTGCGAGGCATAAAATCGAGGCTCTGGTGACTGACCGGTCGCAAGAGCCTCGATTCTGTTAGTGCATTACAGTATAATGACAGATACTCGGTCGTGTCACGTGACCTGTGACCGTGACCATTGACGCCTATAAGGCTTGATATTATGTATGCACGCACGCGTAGACTTGAAGCGGCAAAGAATTTAAATCGTCATGATCATGCAGTTGTCAATGTACTACAATGCATTAACCGAATCTAGGTCCAGTGCTCTCTCTCAACTTTTTATTCGGCACTTTTGGGCTATTTGTGTAATAAAAACAAATAAAGTCTTTACAGATTTCATTGCGTTATCGCATTTTTATTTATAAGAATTTGTTATGGCCCAGGTAAAGATTTGAAGGATTCAGAGAGCAGCAAAAATAAATATCTTTTTTAAACATAAGGACAAACAAATATGGATATGAATCCGACCATGTGAAAAATGAATGAAATAACAAAAAATAATGAGATTGATTTCATCCTAATAATAAATTAAATGAGATCAAAAATACAGAATGTAGTTTGTATTTCACTTAGTGTTAGATAGTGTTAGACGCTGCGAAGTATTGCTAAACACTCCAAGGAATAAGAGAACAAATTATAGAAAACAAAATAATAAATGACGAGAGACAAAGTCTAGCAAAGAACCTATGTTTATAATCCCAATTGGCCACCCTACTTATTTTTGATATAATATGGTTTTTATAATTTATTTTGAAAATATTGACCATTTTAAGAAACTAATTTTGGTATTTTTGAGTTTTATTCACTACTAGCTGACCCGGCAAATGTTTTCCCATATAAATTATTATTATTTGTAGGAATTATAATTAAATAAAATTGGGGTGGACCACTCTTATAACGCAGGGATATGAAAAATAAATAACAACAATCAGACATTCCGAATATATGTATAACATTTCATCAAAATCGGTCAAGCAGGGGGAGTATGCGCTATTGTTAGATATCTACTGTTAATATTTTTCTAAAATTTTGGGGTTTGTGACGTCATCAAAGCATGATGTCATTTGTATTTTATTTTGTAAGTAAGGCAAATGATGGGCAAAGTATTCATAGTCATACTGTCTTTGCGGACGTCATAGAAAAGTAATTTAAAGTCAAGGCTTTTTATTGAATATCTTAAAAAATATAGACTTATTTACAAATAATGTTACAAATATAAATTGTACTGAAAGCGTTATTCTTGAAATGGTGTTGAGATTTCCGTTCATGTTCAAAAATGTAGCATGGCCAAAGGTCCAAGAATCATGTCTAAAATTATATAATTTTTTTGCAAAGATAAACTACAATAACAAACAACTAAATTGGATTGTTAAGAACTATTTGGTAGTATTACTTTATTCTTTTTGATAACCCTGTCAATCCATGCCCTAGCAACGGTTGTTGATTATAATAAAAATGTTTTTCCAAAACGGTCACATAAATACGGCTCTCAATTCTAATTGATAAAAGCAGTCTTAACATGGTAGCAGAGCTTTAGGAAAAATTATTAAAATAATCATTGGAGTGTAATCAACCAAGTTTCAACGAAATCCTGGAAGATAGAGTCAAAATGCAATCACCTAGTTGCAAAATTGACATCGGTCACCTGGAAGGTGTGAAAAACTGGTCTACTTGGAAATTCAAGGCAACTTTACTATTAAGAGGTATGTCTGGTGGATTGGATGCGGTAAGCGGTAATCTCATAAAACCCGAACCTGTGAAATCTGATACCGCGACTGCTGAAGAGATTTCTAAGTACAATACAGCTCTCGATTACTACAACAAAACAGATAGTTCCGCATTACTATTGCTAACTGCAAATATGTCAGACGAAACTCTTCAAAAAATCATGCGCTTTAGCTCATCCAAAGAAGTTTGGGACGAATTACATCGTTTATTCGATGGTACGTCTGAAGACAAAAGTTACGCACTTTGTATGGAGTTTTTCGGCTATTGTAAAGATCCGTCACACGACATCACGCCTCATGTGTCAAAAATCAAAACTATTTGGTCAGATTTGAAAACTGAACTATTAAAGATAGACAAATCAGAATTACCGGATATCCTGTTAATCTGCAAAATTCTTGATACTCTACCTGAAGTATACTTCTCTTTCAAATCAAGCTGGATGTTGATGTCAAAGACAGACAGAACGATAGAAAATCTGACTACTCAACTCTGTGCCTATGAGCGCTCTATCTCATTGAAGAATGAAGGTCCTGCAGAAGCTCTAGTCATACAGAATAGCAATAAAGCAAAGAAAAAATGTGGCTACTGTGGAAAAGTCGGTCATAAGGTCAGACAATGTCATAAATGGAAAGCTGACGGGAAACCAGCCAAGCCAGAAAATAAACAGACAACAAGCGATCTGAGCTTAATGCTGTTGCAACTCAATACGGACGTCTGTACAATGCTTACAAACTTTGATACAACGAGTTGGTTTGTCGACAATGGCGCAACTAGTCACGTTACTTGCCGAAACGACTACTTCTCTAGTTTCCAGCATTTTAAAGATACTCGTACAGTGACAACTGCTAATGGAGCTACGGTCAAAGCTATCGGAAAAGGTACTGTTGAATTGAAAACTGTTATCAATGGCAAGGAATCCAGATTAACACTCTGTGATGTATGGTACGTACCCGATATTATGCGAAAACTATTTTCAGTACTGGCCACGCAAGACAGACTAAATAATAGTGTCTTCATGTCTGAAAGGGAAAAATGCTCGCTGATAGTTGATGGACAAGTAATATTGACAGGCAATCGTGTCAAGAATGGAGGCTTGTACAAGCTCAATGTAGAGACAATTACAAAGTCAATTCCTGATCTGAACGCCGTGTCAAGCGATAACCTGTTACAACTTTACCACGAACGATTAGCCCACCAGAACAAGAAACACGTTAAAAGAGTTATTGAACAGGAACTCGGAATTAAAGTTCGTCTAGATTCAGAATTGTGTACTGGATGTGTTTATGGAAAAACACACCGTCAAACATTTGGAACAAGAGAACGAGCTAAAGAACCTGCAGAAATTATACACGCTGATGTATGCGGTCCATTCCCCCCTTCCTTCAATAAATTTCGGTACTTTGTTTTGTTCAAAGACGACTATAGCAAGTATCGTCACGTTTATTTCCTCAGACAAAAATCGGAAGTTCACTTAAAGCTCCGACAAATGTTACAAGAATGTAAAGTGGCTGGACACTCTGTAAAAGAATTTCTCAGTGATAACGGAGGTGAATTTGATAATGAGAACATAAGGCGCATTCTACAAGAAGCTGGGATAAGACAAAGGCTCACGATGCCATATACGCCGCAACAAAATGGCCTTAGTGAACGTGAAAATAGAACCTTAGTCGAAGCCGCTCGTACAATGATGCATGCTCACGAAGAATTACCTCACGCTACATGGGCAGAGTTAATAAATACTAGTTCGTACGTTCTGAACAGAACTGGTCCAACTTCAGAAAATGGTAAATCACCATTTGAATTGTGGTTTAAGAAAAAACCAGCAATAAATCATCTAAAAGTGATTGGATGTGAATGTTACGCTCATGTCCCTAAACAAAAGAGAGCAAAGCTGTCTAAAAAGGCTGAGAAATGCATTCTCATCGGATATGATGGTGATGAAGGCTATCGCTTACTGAATAAAAATGGTAAACTCATAAGGTCAAGAGACGTTATATTTAATGAGTCAGTACTTATGCCGTTTGGATCAGTTGATTTGGAAAAGGAGCCTTCCGTCGAAATCAATTTTCCACTTTCAGGACCATCGATGTGTGATGCAAGGGAGGATAATAGCACCGAAAACAGCTCGGTTCGCATTGCTAGTAGCCCTAATGAACCTAGTTCGTCCGTGCCTTCCACATCGTCGGATGTAGCTGTGAGTCAGGAAGTAGAGATTCAAGACGATTCTACTGACCCATATCAACCGTCTCCAGATACATTACTGCCAGGATCACCTTCATATGAAGATGCTTTGGATGATGGTGATGATACTGAGATTGAGGCACCAAGAAATTCAGATGATACTGCTGAGATAGCTACAGGAATGAATCTAAGAGACAGACATGAGTTACGACCACCTATTAGATTCGGAGATTATGTTATGATGTCAGCTGATGTTGTAAATGACATCAAGAAACCTCAGACTTACAGAGAAGCAATGTCTAGTCCCCATAAAGATCAGTGGGTCGAAGCGATGGAGAATGAGGTTAAGTCATTGGAGGAGAATGAAACCTGGATACTGGTTGACCTTCCAAAAGACAGAAAGCCTATATCCTGTAAATGGCTATACAAGATAAAAACCAATGCAGATGGGTCACTAGACAAATTTAAGGCAAGGCTAGTTGCTAGAGGGTACACACAGAAAAAGGGCATCGACTATGATGAGACTTTCAGCCCGGTTGCTAAGATGACGACAATAAGATCGGTCTTAAGCGTTGCTGCAAATGAAGGTTTAAAACTCACACAGTTTGATGTATCAACCGCATTTCTGTATGGTTCACTTAACGAAGAAATCTACATGAATCAACCTGATGGCTACTCTGATGGATCGAAAAAGGTGTGTAGACTCAATAGAAGTCTATATGGGCTCAAACAAGCACCTCGGTGCTGGAACAAATGCATGGTGGATTACTTGAAGACCATTGGATTCAAACAATGTGTTAATGACCCCTGCCTGTTTGTCCGGAACCGTGGGAGTGGGAAAGTTATTCTCGCTCTCTACGTTGACGACGGCTTAGTCGCTGCAACGAATCAGGTAGATTGTGATAATCTAATTAGAGAGTTGAAAAGAAGATTTAAAATAACAATAAAAGATGCGTCATATTTTCTAGGATTAGAAATAACGGACCAGAACGGTAATATAAAAGTGTCTCAGAAACACTATGCTAAGAAAGTGTTAGATCGCTTTGGCATGAGTGATTGCAAGCCAGTCACTACCCCTATACAGAAAGATGGACTGCCCGATCTGGATAAAGTGGTGGTAAAGCCTGTTACGTTTCCGTATAGAGAAGCTGTGGGAGCACTTACATACTTGACCGTTGGAACCAGACCTGACTTAGCATACGCTGTAAGCGTTGTATCCCGAACTCTAGAAAACCCTTCTAAAGAAGATATCCAGAGACTGAAACGTATCCTACGATATATCAAAGGAACGTTAGACTATGGAATAGTTTTTAAGAAGAGCTTTAATGCTGGAATTCTGGAATGCTACAGTGATTCTGACCATGGTGGAGATCAGAGCACTGGACGGTCGACATCAGGCATACTTTGCTTATACTCTGGAGGAGCAATATCTTGGACGAGTCGACGACAAACATGTGTTGCGATATCGAGCACTGAAGCCGAACTAGTTGCTGCCAGTGAAGCATGTAGAGAGATAGTCTGGATCAAAAGACTCTTTGGTGAAATATCAGACTTGAAGGAGGTACCCAAACTGAAGGTCGATAATGATGCAGCCATAAAGATCTCACACAATCCAGAACTCCACAGAAGAACCAAGCATATTGCTATCAGACACTTCTATGTGAGAGAACTCGTTGCTGATGATGAAATACGTGTGGAATACGTTCCCAGCGAGTTCCAGTTGGCGGATTTACTGACCAAATCCTTACATAAGCCACGGATTGAATCAATCTCAATGCAAATTGGTTTGATAAATTAAGGGTTGCCAAAAAAGGGAGGATGTTAAGAACTATTTGGTAGTATTACTTTATTCTTTTTGATAACCCTGTCAATCTATGCCCTAGCAACGGTTGTTGATTATAATAAAAATGTTTTTCCGAAACGGTCACATAAATACGGCTCTCAATTCTAATTGATAAAAGCAGTCTTAACATGGATTACCAAGAAAATTTACTACACCGAATTCATACAAAAACTTAAATTTAGATACCTGAACACTCTATCTATCTATGAGAATGAAAGATGATCGATGGACAAAACGTGTAACAGTATGATATTTAAAAGATGGAAAAGAAGCATTGGAAGACGAGATAAAAGATGGATAGATGATATAATAAAAGAAGCAGGCAGGACCGACATAGGTAGTACGATGACGCGAGTCACGCGCTTTGTGGTGCTAGAATGCAGTGTTGCCAACGACTCAGGACCAGATGTCGCCATTTTCCGAAGTTTAAGTAACCTAAAGTAGCCGATTTTTTGCTGAGGTAGCCTAATTAAGTAGCCTAAACTCTAAACGCTAAAAATAAAATAAATGGGTACGTTCTTATTCCTCAATTTATTTAATAGCATTTAGTTTCAGTAACTTTTGAATGCTGGTATTTTTTCACATTCATCACGATAATGCTAATCATTTTTTTCGTATTTTCCCATCTTTTCTCACAGTAACAATGCCTTCAAAATCACAGACTGCGACACCGAACACACACCGAACACGACAAGGACTGGAAAAGTTTTACAAAAAAGCAAAAAATACTTTTTTTTCTTTCACCATTTATCGGTAAAATTGAGATAAATTACAACAGCAAAGCTTATACACTACGATTAAACCATATTCCATCATTAATTGGGTTACATAATCATTTTGTATTATAGAAACCGTTAGCTACGACGAATTTGGGTTATTCCCCGAAATGTGTGGCCACCATAATAAATTTTTATTGTTCTTCATAATTTCCAAACTGCTTTTTCCCGTGATAGTATTAAAAAAATAGTGTTAGTTTATCCAGAACAGAAGTAGGCTAAAAGGCGACCAGACACGTTTCCGATTTTTTCGTCGCCGATTTTCTTTCCAAGTAGCCTAAATGGCGAAAAATCGCCCACGTTGGCAACACTGCTAGAATGTCAGAATTTGACAGTTAATGTACTGGAAAGTTGCAACGAAAGTTGCGATAGCGCGCGACTCGCGTCGTCGTGCTACCCAGGATGGTCGAGAAAAACTACCAGCAGAAGAGAATAGGACTACATGTGGGAGACTTTCACACAGAAATTGCAGTCGTCTGAATAAAAGATAAAAAATAATAATAACGAAATAAAAAGATTAATTGAGGAATAATTAATCAGTAAATGAATTCGAATGAATAAGCAGTGAATGTAAGATTATTTATTATAATAAAAATATAAATGTAACTTTAATCTGTAATTGGCATATAAAAGCTATTTTTATTTTATTTCATTAACAATGCGAGTTTGGGACTTTTGGGAGACCATTTTACCAAGTTTTGGCGATATTGGCCGGCCCGGCCAGCAAATGACAACACAGGCAGAGATAAAAAAAAATTACATGTAGGAACTAGGAAGTAGAGAGGTTATTTTCATTGGTTTTTCAGATTGTTTTGTTTCGATTATAAAAATAAAGCGCCCGAAACGATACTAAAAATGACTACCATAAGGCCCTTCACTTGTGAAGATATGCTAAAGTTTAACAATGTGTAAGTAATTTTACTGCGAAACTTGATACTTCCTAAAGTTGTTAAACTTACCCTTTTTTCTTTCAGTAACTTGGACCCCTTGACTGAAACGTATGGTTTATCATTTTATACACAGTATTTAGCACACTGGCCGGAATATTTCCAGGTTGTGGAGTCGCCAAGTGGAGAAATAATGGGTTACAGTAAGTACAAATCTAATATAACGAACGCAACCTACGCAATAGTGTGATCTCGGAGTCATGCCGAGTTTCGTGCTAGTTTTCGAGTGCCGAACAGTCATGAAAATGAGATTTGGGTTCGTTATTATACCTGAGATTTGTTTTCTTAAGTGCATAGGATTAAAAAAGCCGCCCAAGTGCGAGTTGGTCTTCTCGGGCGACGAAGGGTCGAAGGGTTTCTATCAAACATTTGAATTTTTTCTGTGTCTACCTGTCGTTATTAATAGTATAAGATCAAGCAAATAGCTTAAAAAAATCACATATAATAATTAAAATTATTTAATAGCCCCCATACAATAAATATTTTTTATTATTAATTTTTAAAGTTAGAATTAAATATTCTGTGATTATTTCAAGAGTCTGTTAATCATGGCAACATGTGAACATTAATGTCAACCAATATATAGCAAAAAATCACTTGTTTTGATTCTTCGATTAAATTTCATTGATACGCTAGAATTCTGTGTTGCTCCTAGTACCATTTTGTTTCAGTAATGGGTAAGGCCGAGGGACATGGTGAAAATTGGCATGGTCATGTAACAGCTTTAACTGTTAGCCCAGATTATAGAAGACTTGGTTTGGCTGCCACTTTGATGAATCTCTTAGAGGATGTGTCAGAAAAGTAAGATCCTTAACCTCACTTTATGGTCCGCTAAAAAGTGTGTTAATCTAATGTTAACAGCAGTCAGATGCTTTTTTATGCACCTTGGCCAGCTAGAAGCTGTGAACAGTAGATTAAATTAATAGAGTGTTAGTGTACAATAAGACTGCTTATAAGCCTATAGGTCCTACAGACTTTAATCAACATGCCGATCCACCGTTGATTGGCGATATCAGGCACTGAGTTATTATATCTTTCAGACACTCCAGTTTTCTCATGATGTTTTCCTTCACCGTTAGCATACTGCTACTACTACTTTAGAAAGGTACATAAAAACTTAGAAAACAAGGTCATAGGTACAATTGTCTACATTGGGAATCGAACCCAGAAGGTTAACGGCCTTATTTATAAAAACACTTTTATTGCTTTCTCAAACTTCTCCTTTATTTCCGTTTATTTTAACATCTTTTCCTTGTAAAATCTCTACCATGGACTGTAAAATCTCTATCATTCAGTGTTCATCAATAGTTTCAAGGAATAATGTTTTTAATTATTATTTCACAACTTCTCAAGCAATGTATGTGTCTGTATGTAAATGTTTATTATTATTATTAGTGGGAGTACTACTCCCATAATAATCGTTTCCTGTTGTTAATTTTCGTCATATTGCAACAGATTAATATGAAATATTGTACATGTTTGTCATGTGACTGGAAGCCCGGTAAGGGACGCCCCAGGCGGACATACTTCTACATGCTTCGACCAATTAGGGGATGTAAAAGTCAAGGGCAAGATACAAAGTACCCGAAACCGGCGAATGCACGCGCGTACTTTGTATATTAACGCAACAACTAATAATGTTGTGAAGCGAAAGTGATCTGTCAGGATCATGGCAAGAGGCAGTCCCTGGTCTCTGCCTACCCTTCTGGGATACGGAGATAGAATATGTATGAATATGTATGATTGTCATGGAATCACTCAAATTAAATGAAGATTTATGGAATGTTTCATAGACACTTAGTTTTCGATTTGACTTATTTTTTTTTTTGTTTATTTATTTATTTGACACAACCAACAGATGTTATATACATCACTCGGAAGAAATTGTTATTAGGTGCCATTATAGATAAAAGAAATTGTATTTCTCTTTTAGGAAGAGTGCTTACTTTGTTGATCTGTTTGTCAGAGTAAGCAACAAGGTTGCCATAAATATGTACAAGAATTTGGGCTACATCGTTTATAGGACAGTTTTGGAATATTATTCTGGAGATCCAGATGAAGATGCCTATGGTAAGAAATGTTTTAAGGTTAAAGAATTGATTATCTCTGAAAAAAAAAAAAGAGACAACCCTATCTACGTAGTTACTGTTCCTCAGTATACTTGTTTGGCCGATACTTATTTACTGGCAGCTTTAACCTGGCACTTGTTAAATGATTATGAAATCTGTTTTTAAATGGTTCATTTAGTGTCTGGTAATTGGTCTCTGTCTCTGAATTTGTGACAGTGAAGCATTTTTTGGCCAAGTCCAAAAATGCACTTAACACACACTCTAAAAGATGGTGGTTATTGTATTTTATTAAATTGTAAATTAGCTTTGTGATAGACCTATTAAAGTCCTAAAAGAAATTGCATTCTTACCCATTATACTAAGTTGACTAAATCCTGATTTGTGTCCCCTAAACATCTGGCAGTGTCATTAAAGATCTGACATGTTGTTTGTGAATTAAAACGAAACTGTTTTTATGGGAATTGCTTCCCATACAAACATAGTTTGTAAGATTCCCAACAAGTTGAATCGACTGCATGGATGTATTTCGGGTCTCATTGGCTGGGTCACAGGATGTGACTTGAAATGAGTAGTGAAAATAAATAATAAAAACATATATCTCTCTTTGTGTTGTTGAAACTTAATAACAATACCTGTAGGTGCCCAAGCTAAACACATCTTCTTTTCTTCCAGACATGAGGAAAGCTTGCTCCCGGGATGTGCACAAGAAGTCAGTAATACCTTTAGCACATCCAGTGAGGCCTGAAGATGTTGACTGATATAAAAAAAAACTGAGTCAGAGCTAAACCAGTATTTGGTGTTTGGAAGTGTCAGCAATTGAATTAACTGAATATATGTAATCAATATTTATTAATGAAGTGTAAATTTTTTTTTAAGACCTTTCAGAAATTGAGGCACTTAAGTTTCTAAAAGGGGTGTAGATTTAAATTTAGTGACCTAAATGTACATGAAGTGTGTATTGCTTGTTAAACTTCTAGATGCAGACTTGTGTAAACCATAATCAAATATCATTACTCTATATAGCATGTATTTATATCCTAGAGAAGCTTTGAGTTTATGTAATACCCAAAAAAAAAAGATGCTTCTTGTGACAATATTTATTCTTCAAGACTTTAATTAGAATTTCTTTCCTCATTTGCAGTAGCAGGTCCAGGAGGTGTCTGTGAGCCTTCACTTTGTTCTTCATCTTGGCTATTCTGGTCTTCTTCAGGTTCTTTTTCTTGTGCCTCAGGAGCCTCTTTTTGTTTACGCCAATTCTTTGCAGCCGCCAAAAGCTTGAGATTAGGCCTGACCATCTCATCTTCTGGGAATATGTAGTCAAACACCTCTTCCCAACCTTCTTCCACACCACTTTCTGAAACAATCTTCTGTCTTTTCTTGACCCTTCTGGGCATCTTGGTGAGAACCATATCCAGTTTTGATTCCTCGCCTATTTCCGTTTCAAAGTCTTTCCACGCTTCTAGGAGTAAAACTCTCGCTTCTTTTTCTCCAGCACTTCTGAGACTGTCGTTTGCACGCTCATACACGCGGCGTGCCATCTCTACGTTAATATTATCGGCATTTTCCGCATTTAGCTCGAACTTTGCATAAGATAACCATACTTTTACGTGGACAGTTCTTTCTAGTAACCTTTCATACAGGTGTCTCGCCTTTTCAGTCTCCCCTTGAGTGACTTCAAAGTCTATGAAGCTCTTCCACAATAACTCTGGCATATCTAGTCTAGATTGCCCCACAGCTAGCTCGTAGATCGCTCTGGCTCGATCTATGTCGCCAAGCAAAGTTTCTAGCTCAGCAAACTTGATCCAGGTGATGCAGTTCTCTGGACCATATTCCAAAAACTTCTGGTATAAAATTCTGCACCGGTCAAATTCACGAAGTTGGATTTCTAAGTCTATGTAGCCCCTGTATAGTTTGTCTCTAGGGCACATGCCTAAAGCCAAACCAAGGGATTTCCTAGCTTGTTTTAAGTCTTTGCATCTCACTTCAAACTGGGCATACATTAGCCAGATTTTTGAGAAAGTGAATATTTTGTGAGGTATTAATTCTAAGCAAGTTCTGTAGACTTGCCTGGTACGATCAAGATCCTCTGTTTCTAGCTCTTCATACAAAGCATAGTTGATCCACAAATATATGTATCGTCTCCAGAACTGTTTATCCTTTGATGGTGGAACATTGGCTATAGCTCTTTCATAAGTGTCTCTGATATCGTCAACATTTCCTTCATTCTCCACTAGCCTTATGTAGTCGAACCAAGCATCATAATTTGTTGGATTATCAATGACTTCTTGTTCATACATATATTTTCTTTTACTAACAATGACATCTTCAATTCCTGATCTATCTCCATACTTTTTCTCATGGATAGTGTAGGCTTTGTAAAGCTCTTTATTTCTGTCTTTAGGGATGTGGTCCAGAGCATATTTGTAAATTACTCTAGCTCGGTCATGTTCTTTTTGATTTTCCTCAAACTTTGCAAATGCTATGAATAATCTTTCATCCAATTCTTCATCACCAAAGAATTCTACAGCTCTTTCAAATACCTTTCTAGCTCCATTAATAAATCCATGGTTTTCCTCAAACTTGGCATATTTTATCCAGTTTTTGACATCCGGGTGGACCATGACAAACCTTTCATAGATTTGTCTAGCTCTGTCAATTTCTTTGTATCGAAGTTCAAAGTTGATATATGTTTGCCAAGCCTGTTCATCTGGTTGCCACTCCATCCAGCGCTCAAACACCTGGAATATGAAGCAAGCAGATAATTAATTTCGTAACAAGATTTATGAGTGAAATAATTGTTTTTGGGGCACTTTCAAACTTAATCACTATCAGGAAACTATGACAATGCATTCTACAAACCTGTCTGGCTCCAGCAACATTTTCCAACATCTCCTCCATATAAGTATATTTATACCAAAACTGTGATACTCTGGGTAGTATAGTCACTGCTCTGTCCCACAAGTTACGGGCATGGTTAACTTGTCTGTTCCTCATCTCCATTTCAGTGTATTTCAGCCTGGAAAAAATATGTATTGGACCATAGAAGTTCAAATTTAAATTGTAATAGCTTAATAATAATCTCAACTCTCCCTAACCATAATTTCGATGAAAATTGGTATAGGCAAGTTTGGATCTTCATTAGAAACTCTCATAGCAGGCCAGGGGAAAAATAATGTTATGTATCAGATGCATATCAATTGTGCACAATCCTGCCTTGAATTTTCACTCTAATGGAAAGGTTTTGAATAAACAAGAAAATGGAGGATGATTGGAGGACATATGAAATCCTACTTAGTATTATAAATGTAAAAGTTTGTTAAGATGTTTGGATGTTGGTTACTCAATCAATAACAGCTGAATGGATTCACATGAACTTCGCATACAAATAGACAAAGATCTGGATTGAGATATAGGATACTTGTTATTACAGTAATGTCTTCCCGTAGGATAATATTTTCAGTTTAAAATGGTGTGCGAGCAACCATTTTTCTTTCAAAGCCCGTGGTTAAAGCTAGTACAACACAAATCTAAACAAACCATAAGGTAACATTTCTGTGATCCACATCCAGAGATCTTTCGTAGATGGAGCGAGCCCTCTGCACTTGCTTCTGTGACTCTTCCCACTGGGCATATTTGAGCCAGTTGCCAATCACCTGAAATAATTATGAAAAATTAATTATTAAAGAAAGTATTCCACGCAAACCTCTGGATCAGCTTAATGACCAAATCTAAGAATTTCCTACCTAAGGATATGTCAGCTAAATCAAGATTTTGTTCACATTCAAGAATCAAGAATCAAGAATTTATTTCAACGTAAAGAATTTACATTCTGCTTGTTGAATGTCAATGTACATAGGTACAGTTATGTACAATGTTAGCCGCTGCCTTGGGGCCGTCTGTAGTGGAGAAAAAGGCAGCGAAAATAAAACTCCACTCTGTCCATCTTTTCTCAAATCACCTTAAAGCTAATACAAATAAAACATACAAAATAATATCTTGGATGTGTTGAACACTAGACACATTTATCCTCTGATTTAATTTAATATTAAACTACTACACTCTTTTGCAAAAAAAACGGGCACTTTAGATTTTTTTCTCTACTTCAATGAAGAAGAACAAGAAATAGGTTTTGTTAATTTGACGATTTATTGGCATGTTTTTTGAAGTATCCTGGCATGATTCTTTACGTTCCAAATTTGAAATTATTAAAAGAAAAATAATGATTATTGTGGATTATTCTAAAATTGCTTTACTAATGGCGCGAATTGCTGAAACGATTATTAACTGATTACGATATTTGAAAACTTTTTGGATATTTTCTGCAAATTAAACAATTTAATCTTTCTTTTTACATTAAATACCACTTTTTGATATGAGTGACAAAGCGATAAGGGCCCTTAAAATTATAGCCCTACTTGAAGAAGGTTGTTCGCAAACTTACGGGTCTCAGCGGCTAAATGTGAGTCGTTCAACTGTCCAGAGGACTTGGCAACGGTATCAAGAGACTGGTTCGGTCAAAAGAAGACCCGGTTCGGGAAGAAAACGATGCACAGAACCAAGAGATGACCGCTTTTTGGTGAGTCAGGCGTTGCGTAATCGTAAGGCGTCAAGTGTGGCCCTGAAGAAGAGCCTTGAAGAAGTAAGAGGAGTAGAAGTTAGCTTGTGGACGGTCAGGAGGAGGCTTTTGGCTGCCAATATCAAGAGTTACCGCCCAGCTCGGGGCCCTACATTACTCCGTGAGCACCGTGTTGCTCGACTTCAGTTTGCTCGGAACTGTGCTTCATGGACTCTGGAGGATGGAATAAAGGATTGTTTTCTGATGAAGCTAGAATCTCTTTTTGTGGAGAGGACGGACGCCGGCAAGTGCTGCGAAGACCACGGGAACGCTATGCGGAAGTGTGTTTCGAAGAAATCACTCCTTATGGCGGGGGCAGTTTTGGGCAGCAATTAATTCGACGGAGCGTACGGAGTTAGTTTTCATAGAAAATGGAACATTAAATGCACACCGGTACATAATGGAATCGCTCGTAGCCTGGGCTGCCTGAGTGATCTTAAACGATCACTAAGGTTAAGCAACATACGGCACGTTCAGTCCATGGATGGGTCACCGTCTATGACTAACGCTAGTGGCATTTTTTCCGAGCGATTCCGTGCTTCGCAAGGTACGTTAAGCAGTTGGTGCCGGCTGCCGTCGATAGATGGCAGTCGTTAAGCCATGTCAGAGGCCTTAGGCGGCTTGAAAACTTCTGACAGTAAGACCAGCCACTAGTCTTACAAGCCTCCACCAATCCGGACTTGGCCCCCGTGGTGGAGTATGGCCTATACCTTCCTCAGGGAAGAGACCCGTGCCCCTCGGTGGGGACATAATGGGTTGATGACGACATAATGGAAGTCCTAATTCCATATGCACAACCCACATTGACTGCACTTAGGGAAGATTCCATTTTTTGGACGATAATGCTCGCCCGCACCGTTCTGGCGACGTGGAAGCGTACATGCAAGAAGTTGGGATCCGTCGTTTAGATTGGCCAGCTCGAAGTCCTGATCTCAATCCAATTGAGCATGTGTGGGATGTACTAAAGAGACGGGTAAGATCAGTGTAACCTGCTCCACAAAACATCAGGGAGCTAAAAAGAGTCATTGCAGAAGAGTGGGAACGTATTCCTCAAAACGTTATTAAAAACATCGTGGAAAGCATGCCCAGAAGGATTCAAGCTGTGATTTTGGCAAGAGGAGGTCACACTCGTTATTAGGTTTTACATTTGCAACTTTATTTAATAAAAAAAAAATTAAAAAAACTTGTCTTTATTGCCGACCACATGTTATTGTTTGGGCGTGAACATCGATTTTAAAGAATCCATCGTTTTTTTTCTTTTAATTGCTCGAATTCACTTCACGCGCATTAATTTACACGATTATAAGTATACAGACTACGTCATAGAAATAAATTTCATTTAATTAACTAAAATCGACCTTAGAACGTAAATTTCCTTAGGTGCCCGTTTTTTTTGCAAAAGAGTGTATTTAATGCCATACGTCCTTGTCTTCTAAATAATCGTTGATTTTATAATAAGCTTTTTTGCAAAGAGTGTGCTTAACACAATTCTTAAATCGCGTTGGGGGTAACTCTAATATATCTTGGGGTATCTTGTTGTAGAACCTTATACAGTGCCCCATAAACGAAGTATTAACTTTTGCAAGTCTAAATCGTGGAAATGACAATTTATGTTTATTCCTAGTATTAACGTTATGATGGCTACCAAGAGTTTCGAAGTCCTTAATATTTTTCCGAACGTATATAATATTTTCATAAATGTATTGGCTTGCAACTGTTAAGATGTTAGTTTCTTTGAAAAAATCTCTTAGCGAGTCCCTACTACCTAGCTTGTAAATAAATCGGATCGCTCTCTTCTGCAAGATGAAGATAGTCTCAATGTCTGCTGTCCGGCCCCATAGTATTATACCATAGGACATAATACTATGGAAGTAACTAAAATAAACAAGCCTAGCAGTTGCAACGTCAGTAAGTTCTCGAATTCTTTTCACGGCATATGCTGCGGAGCTTAGTCTATGTGCCAATTTTATAATATGTGGACCCCATTGTAGTTTGGCATCGATTGTGATGCCCAAAAATACAGTATCTTCAACAAATTCTAGTTTATCATTTTCAATTACAATGTTGTTTTCAACTAATTTTACGTTAGGTAGGGTAAATTTCATACATTTTGTCTTTTTTGAATTTAACAATAGATTATTTACTGTAAACCAATCTAGACCGTGCGAGAGAGCATTATTTGCTTCGTCAAGATTATTTTCCTGTCTCTTTATTTTAAAAACAAGTGATGTGTCATCAGCATATAGCACTATCTCACACATTTTTTGTACCAAAAACGGTAAATCATTTACATAGACTAGGAAAAGGTACGGCCCTAAGATAGATCCCTGCGGGACTCCCATTTTTACAAGTGAGCCTGACGATTTAATGCGATTTATTTCTGCTTTTTGAACCCTTCCTTCTAAATATGATTTTAAAAGATCTAGACTTAATTTTTTTATTCCATAGTGTTTTAACTTTGAGAGTAATGTTTTGTGGTCTACACAATCGAATGCCTTTGACAGATCACAAAATACTCCTATCGCATCATTATGATCCTCCCACGCACTGAAAATATGTTTAACTAACATGACTCCAGCGTCTGTTGTATTCCGCCCTTTAATGAAACTGAACTGCTGACTATGGAGGAGTTCGTAATTATTGAAATGAATAAGTAATTGATCTAAGATAATTCTTTCAAATATTTTACTTAATACTGGTAGGACTGAAACGGGTCTAAAATTTGTTGGATCTTGTTTATCACCGCTTTTAAATAAGGGTACTAACCTACTATATTTCATGAGGTCTGGAAATACTCCTTCATCTACGCATTTATTGAAAATCTGTGCTAACGGCAAAGCTAGGATATTTATCACTGAACTAACTATTGTTACTGACATACCCCATAAGTCCTCGGTTTTTTTAAGATTTAATAATTTAAAATTCTTAACAATGTCATGGGGCTCAATGTAATTAAACGTAAAATCGTGTTCGCATGCGGGGACATTGTCCCTTAATAATGTCGCCGCACGATCAGGTGACGAGTCTAACGGAGCTGTAGTTATGATTGGGACATTAGTGAAGAACTGTTTGAAAGCTATTATTATTTAAACGATTGCCGTTGATACTTACGAGTGCCATTGAATGCGCTAGAGCGTTTGACTTCAATGATGTTTCACACCATTCTTATAATATAATATCAGTATTTGGTGTATAGCACCCAGAAAGAGGTTGATGAAAATATGGCAATATGGTGCAAGCCTTGTTATTTAGCTTAAGGCTTAGCTGCATTTTAATAAGTATTTTTAATTTAAATTTTATCAGTGTAATGTTAACATTGCTACTCAGTTGAAGATGATTTATAGTATAAGAATATAAATTATAGTGAACTCTGTGGAAATAGCTTTATAGATAGTCAACTGCTTACTGCTCAGAGATAGATATACAATGAATACACTAAGAATAGATTGAATGCAGTTGAGAGGTTAGACCTTAGATATACTTCTCAGATTCCAATTCACAAGCACTGAGACTGTCAAATATAGATTTCTGTCAAAATTGGGTATTTCTACTACAAATGCTCAAATAAGTAACTCGCAAAACACAGTTATTAGTATATTAATTCATACATGTGAAGCAAGCAATTTGTGGGAGAGGTTAGTTTATAACAGTACACGAAAAGCTAGGCCATGTTTACCATACGATTCTTCCGAATGTTATCCTCAAATCCTTTCCTCTTGCGATGTTGGTATTCTCTTAGCTCCTCGGGGTCAGATATCTTCTGTTTAGGCGGTGGCGGAAGGATCTCAAGATCTCTCTCCTTGGCTTCTCGGAGGAGTTGCTCAGCTGTGATTTGGATCTCGGCCGGTGCTTTGTTCTTCACCTGGAAACATCATGGGTAAATAGTCAAAGTAAGCCTGGAGAACGAGTTCAAAACAGAAAATTGGGGCGATTGCGTACCTTGGCCACTTTGGGCATTTTTGTTGGTTTTGGGTCCATATTCTGAGGCTAGACTGATTTTTAGGATTAAACGTAAAAATCTCGGTATTCTAAGTAAGAGAAAAGAAACTGGAATATGAGCAAACGCGACACTGCGACGAAAACGCGCAGAGTCGCAGACACAATAGCAGATATTACGTTCCAGTACTACGCAACATTATAGCTACGAAATAAGTGCACAAGCTCGCTGCTCACCACTGTGTGTGTGTCTGAAAGAAAGAAATCGGTGTTGTTATTATTATTATTAAATCTTTATTTTACAGGGCCTGTACGAAACTTTAGCCCTAACTGATGTTCGGGAAACATTGTTACAAAAAAATCGAACTTTACGCCATGATGGCTGAAAACGGAATCCAAAAATCGGTGTTGTTTTACCTCCAACGGAACGCAATAACGAAAGCAAAGACAAGATAGAAGATTCTATGCGTTCCGTTCCGTTCTAAATAGGTACAGGTTGACCATAATAAAATAAATAAAAAAGCCTTTAATTCATCCATAAATAAATCAATGAGCCGTTTTCAGAAGAACTAAAAAAAAAAAAAATATGGCTGTCAAAGGAATGCAATTTTGGACCTCAGCCCAATAGCCATGTGTGATACGTCATAAAATAGGTCTCAGCGAGCTGAACAAAAGTTACTATGACGCCAACAGCCAAATGTTTGTCCTTTCGGAGTTATATAGTATTGAAAAAAACTAACATTTTCAACAAAATATAACTCCGAAACGACAAACATTTGGCTGTTGGCGTAGTAGTAACTTTTGTTCAGCTCGCTGAGACCTATTTTATGATGTATCACAAATGGCTATTGGGCTTAGGTCCAAAAATGCATTCCTTTGACAGCCGTATTTTTTTTTTTTTTATTTCTTCTGAAAACGGCTCATTGTATAAAAATTTAAAAATTATTATTTCATGCATTTAAATATTATTAATTTGATTATAAAATTTACTTATTAATTAATTAATTATTATTTATTAACATTATTTATGGAAGTCGCCTCCTCGGCGTAGGCCTCCCCCTGTTTCCTCCACTCTTCTCTGTCTCTGGCTTGCTTTCTCCAGTTTGGACTACATCTCTGCTTGAAAATATCTTCCCATCTTTGCCTTGGTTTTCCCACTTTTCTTTTCCCATCTCGGGGATACCAGTCAGTCACCTTTTTCGCCCATCTGTTGCTATCCATTCTACATACATGTCCTGCCCATTTCCATTTCAGTTCTCTGATTCTTGTTACAATGTTTGTTATTTTTGTTCTTTGTCGTATTGACTCGTTGGTGTTTTTGTCGGATAGTTTGATGTTTAGCATGCTTCTCTCCATTTTCCTCTGATGTATGGCAAGTCTCCTCTCGTCCTCTTTTCTTAGAGCCCATGTTTGGCATCCGTAAGTCAGGCAGGGGAGAATTGCCACTTCATACAGTTTCCTTTTGATCTTTAAATTAATCTTATTATTTTTCATAATTTCTTTTAAAGACCAGTATTTCTTCAATGAGATGGCAATTCTTCTATTTATTTCTTTCTCTGTCAGATTCTCGAAGGAAACTGCTTGGCCTAAATATATATAGTCTTTAACATATTCTGTTGTGTTTTCTTCTACCATTATAACTTCTTCTTCTCCATTCGTAATAATCTTTGTTTTTGAGGCATTTAGGTATAGGCCGACTGTCTTACTTTCAATTGATAATTCTGTGATCATGCTTTCTAGTTCTTTCGGGTCTTCAGAGAAAAAAGCAATGTCATCCGCGAATCGTAGGTGGCTCAAGTATTCCCCGTTTATTTTTATTCCTTTCCTTTCCCAGTTCAAGTTTCTGAATATCATCTCAAGCACTGCTAGAAATATATTGGGTGAAAGAGGGTCGCCTTGCCTTATTCCTTTCCTTATTGGAAATTCTGGTCCATCTCTCTCGAGTCGTATTTTAGAAGAGCAGTTTGAGTACAGGCTATGTAGTATTTCCACGTATTCTTCGTTGATTCCTTGTTGTAAAAGTGCTTTCCAGATGGCTGCATGTTCCAAGGAGTCGAAAGCCTTCGTGAAATCGATAAAGCATATGTAAAGGATCTTCCCATATTCATTTGTTTTTTCTATTATCTGTGACACTGTATAGATATGATCAATGGTTGAAAAGTGTTTTCGGAAGCCAGCCTGTTCGCAGGTTTGGTTCTCTTCTAATGTTTTTGTAAGTCTGTTAAGCATCAGTTTTGAAAAAAATCCTGTATGTGTTTGTCATTAAACTTATAGGTCTATAATTGTTTAGGTTGCTTCTGTCACCTTTTTTGTAAAGTAGTGTGGTAGTAGATTTGGACCATTGTAGTGGTGTATTTTTCTTGCGAAGTATATTGTTAAACAATTTTTGGAGTGGTAGTTGTAGAGGTTCTGATATTGATTTTAATAGTTCGTTAGTTATTTTGTCATCTCCTGGTGCTTTGTTGTTTTTCTGTTTGGATATTGCGAATGCAATTTCTGATATTATTATTTCTGGTATTGGGTGTTTTTCGCTGTGTATTTTTTCATGACTGATGTCGTCATTTGCGATTATCTGTGAAGTGTATAGATTTCGATAAAAGTCAGTGGCTTCCTCTATGATATCTTATCGTTTCCATAGGGGATTACCTTTTTTATCCATCATATTTGTAGCCCAGGTTGATGTGGATTGGAGTTCTTTGTAGGCTTTTTTGATCGCTCCTGCTTTGTTTATATGCTTTTCAAATGTGTTCTTCCTATGATTTTTTCTATTTACTGATATTTGTCGATTAATTTCCTTACTTATTTGTGTGATATTATGCTTTACATCCTTTGTTCGTTTCTTTGTATAAAGTATTTTTCTTCGCTCTATTAATGTTTTTATGTGTTCGTCTATGCAATTATTATTCTGTTTTTTCTTCTCTGCCGGCACTTGTTGCATTAGATTTCTGATTTCCTCTTCAAGTTTGTTGTATTGGTCTTGCACCACGTTTGAAGATTCAATTGCTGCAGCAAATCTATCTTCCCAATCTTTTCCATTTTCTCTGTTTAATGTAGGTAACTCTCTAGAACAGGTTTTATTTATTTTTGTAAATTTTCTTGACTTGTTGGCTAGTATGTGAATTTTACATCTGATCATTCGGTGATCAGTGAAAAAATTTAAATTATTAATTATGTCGAAGTCTTGTATTTGCTTAGGGTTTTTTGTGAGGATGTAGTCTATTTCGTTGAAGTGCTTTCCGTTAGGTGCAGTCCAAGTCCATCTATTGTTTTTCTTCATCTTGTACATAGTATTTGTGAATTGGATGTTGTTCGCCAAGGCAAACTCTTCCAGTCTCTGTCCATGCTTACTTCTTTTCCCATATGAGTATTTTCCGAAAACAGTTTCTTCGCCTTGTTGCATCTCTCCTATTTGTGCGTTAAAGTCACCTATGATTATGAGGTTTTTGGTATTTGCATTCTCAATGGCAGTTCCTAGTGTATAGTAGAATTTATCCAGTTCTTGATCATTAGTATATTCGGGTGGTGCGTAGGCTACGATTGTATGAAATAGTGAATTGTTCTTCATATTGATTTGTAGTGTGGCTACTCTATCCGAGTACCCTTTGAAACCTATAATGTTTTCTTTGAGATATTTCTGTACTATGAATCCAACTCCATACTGCCCTTTGGTTCCTTTACTGTTGCATAGGATAAAATCTGGGTACTCCTCTATGTTTCCATCGCTACGCCTTATTTCAGACAATCCAATTACGTCCTATTTTAAGTTTTTAATTGCAAAGCTGAGCTCCACAACTCTTTCTTCTGCAAGCAGTGTTCTGACATTCAGGCCCGCGATGTATAGTTTGTATGATCTATTCCTGGTTAGTTTGTGATCTCTTCTATTTACTTGGTATTCCATGGAAGGTTTCATGTTATCCTTGACTGGGGAGTTATAGTTGCGACAAATTTTTCTTATCCATTCCTTTCTTGGGGGGTGTTGGTCATTTTCTTCCGCGGGGACCAGCCGTATTGGAAGAGTGTTCTTGTGAGTATTCGCTATGTTTGATTTGTTATTTTTATCACGGGGAGGTGTTGATGTTTGCTACAATGGGTTTTGCCTTTTAGTTGAGTCCATGTAGGCTCTGGCCCGGAGGACTTCGAAAGCATTAGTTTTATTGATTTTTGATTGTTGCTCGTTAGGGTGTTCTTCTGTATATGTATTATGATTCTTTGGTGATAGTGGTCTTTTTGTACCACGGGATGTTTCAGGGTCTAGTTCAATCGATGTCTCTAATTCTGCATAACGTTTTCCTTCCTTGTTTTTTTTTTCTATTACTATTAGTTTGTCATATTTAATGAACGCATCGTTTCCCTTTTCTTTTTCTATTTTTACTGCTGGTCGTAGTTGCTTTCTTATTTCTAGTCTGTCTTTAGGATAGTCTTCCTCCACTGTGATATTTTTTAATAAGCGTTTTTTCTTTAATATATCAAATTTTTGTATGTTTGTTAACCAATCGGATAAGTGTTGGTCTGGATTTATCTCCTTTTCCAATACAACGAACGAAATCGATGTCTCTTTTAAGGATTTCCATGTTTGCATTGTTTTTCAAAACATCTATGACCTTGTCCAATAGATTTTCTGGTATTTCTTCTAGGATTCTATATTTCTTTTGATGTTCTTGTTTGAGCTTTGACTTTATTTTCCAGGTTATTCAGTTGCATTTTTAGCATTTGGTTTTCCGACACCAGATCGCTCATTCGTCTGCCGTATGTTTCTTCCATTAGACACTTTATATTGGCGGTGATTTCTTCAGTTTGTTTGTGCATTTTTTGGTCTAACTTTTCAAAAAGAAGTTGCACCTGTGTGTCCATTTTTAAGTTGTTTCCTCGTTTGTTTTTTTGGCAACACTAAATTTTTTTGTTTTCACGATTAGTAGAAGTTGTATTTGTCGTTGTATGGCAACACTATTGTAATCTGTGTCGATGACAGTGACGTGACGATTTGTTCTTGAAAATGAGGGTATATGCATTAAAAGTTTTTTATTGGTTCACCTTCACTT
Source organism: Yponomeuta plumbellus (assembly GCA_947310845.1). NCBI lineage: Eukaryota > Metazoa > Arthropoda > Insecta > Lepidoptera > Yponomeutidae > Yponomeuta > Yponomeuta plumbellus. Next base: position 14,617,809 of record OX371207.1, on the reverse strand, counting down.
TGAAAAAATCAGTTTTGCCAAAAAATATTTCACCGTTTTTCACTGTTTTGCACACTGTTTCGCTCTGGTTTCAATCTTTTTCACAAACTTCAGATGTTTTTCTTGATATTGCACAAAGTTTTCACTCGCTAAAGTTGTTATTTTTCGTGTTTTTATTTTTTGTTTCGGGGACGTGACGATCGCGATGTTTTCGGTTTGACGGTTGACCATAAAGTCTAGAAAATGGAAGTGAAGTGTAACTAAATATTGTACGAACTTTTCATGCCATCTTCTATTCTAATATAAGCACAATTATTGTAACTGAGACCAAGGTAAATTCTCCTTGCTGAGACTATGTCTTTTAGTACTAAAAGTTTGGGTATGGAAATTAAAAGTATTAGCAAAATCGTACGCTTTAATTTCTACTCTTTCTGGTCAAACTATAGGGAGTGGGGAGAGCGCAGTGTTGCCACTTTAGCCACTTTATAGCTAGATCTAGCCACATTTCCGAAATGGTTAGCTACAAAAAAATATGTTGGTAGCTAAATATTTTAGCCACCATTTTTAGCCACTTTTATTCATTTTGTAAAAGTTATAATATTTCACTAATTTATAATGCAAAGAAGTGTACCTATTTAAAATTTAATTATTTCTTGTAAGTTTATTTATTATGAAACTAAACGTAGTTACTTTTTTATGTTTTTGAATGCAACTCTTTACTAACAGATGGGGATTTCGTTCATTCAATCATTCATTCATTGTGTCTTTCTTGGTTTGGTGTCGCTCGGTCATTTTTTGTGCTTTCATTCAATCAAAGAGCAGGAACCAAAAAAAATAATTTACGAGACACATCTGATCGAAACGTAAAGGGAGCTCATGTGCGGATCGAAAAGAAGTGAAAAAAGAGGTTAGCGTGGACTTACATATCAAAAAGAAAAGTATTATTTTGTTTAGCTACTTTAGGCCTTAATTTATTGGTATCTGGCCACTTTTTTACTACGGTTTAGCCACTTTCTCTATGGGCAAGGTGGCAACACTGGGAGAGCTGAGCGGAGGGCAATCAAGGCAAAGTCTTTTCAATCGAAACGGAACGTAAACGGACAGACTACAGAGCAGAGGACATACATACATCACAGACTTATGGGACAAGAGAAAACGTCAAAAACTCAAAAAGTTTGTTTTGTTTTTCATGGTCGCAAACTTGGAAAAACTACTCTTCCTTCCATGATTTCACGCACTGTGAATCGTGCAGAATGTATTTAGTCCACCGTTTTTTATTTTTGCCGAAATGTACACGTAAGTGCATAGTAATTCTACAGTAAATTTGTTTTGAGGTTACCTATATTGTGATGCGACCAAACACTTAAATCTTAATATTTCAGGTCCTTACTCGTCTATCCTTCGCCCCATGAAAGATTTGACAACCCACAGTCTTAGACATGGCAATGAACAAATGCAATGCATTAAATTCGCATTAGTGGAGCCTAACACTGACTGGGTAAAGTTAAAAGATGTAGTACTGAACAAATCTGGCACTATCAACCATAAAAACTTTGATGGAGTAATGCTTAAGATCATGGTGAACTCGCAGAACTTCAATGCTGCACTCTCCTATGCAAATTATCTCAGGAAAACCAATGATGAACTTTCATTGGGCTCAATAAACGGTTTGCTCTCTTTGTATTACGAGTTAGGCAAGAAAGGTCAGCTTACGGACGAGAACAGAGAGTTCATTTTGGAGCTTTACAATAAACTGTATGAGAAGCACAAAGTTTTAGACTATTCTACCTGCGAGAAACTATTACATGCACTGTGTGTCATCGATGAATGCCAAAAAAGTCTTAAAGTTTTAGAAAATATAGCTATGAGTACGACTCCCACTCACTCTGCTTATAGTACTCTTATATATACATTGTTTAGGAACAGTAAAAGTTCTGAAGCACAGGCAATCATCCAAAAAAGTATAAATGACAGACGGCGACTTCAAGACATAGCTTATGAGGGATGGATCCAATACATTGTCAAGAAGTATAAACAGAAAAAGACAAAAGTGAAGCACTTGGATGAAGTTTGTGTGCACATTGCTAACACCTTTTCAACTGTGAAGCAAGATACAGCTGAAAGAATTAAAGACATTTATACTTCTTTGGGATGGAAAGCACAGCTTTCTGCGATCGAGAAAAGGTATTTTTTAAATATTTGACTACTTTTGCTGCTACTCAGTTAGTGTACACTTAATGTGCATGTTATAAAACAAAAATATCTGATTTCGAAATTATTGATTTGCCATACCTTTGCCATGCTTTAATCTCAGACCCACGAAATATAGGCAAAAATATTAATTAAAATCAGTGATGACGTTTTGGAGAAGTTCGGTAACAAACAGGTGACATGAGATTTCTATCAAAAATCAGAAATTTATTTCAGCGTAAAGAATTTACATTCTGCTTGTTGAATGTCAATGTACTTATAATGCTAATTTTAACCGCTGCCTTGGGGCCGAGTGTAGTTATTAATAATTATATTAGATAAATAAATATTACACACTTAAAAGTAGACTTTTTTAACGACGAAACATTTAGTGGATTTTGTCCATCTGTTTGTAGTATTTATTTAATACATATTATCGATTATTGTTTATGTTTGCATTATAATTTTTGTAATAAATACTCTTCCTGCTTATTTTTATATTTTCTTAAGCCATAAAAAGAAAACACCAATACCATTTCAGAAAAATAAAAATTGGCATAAATAAAGATTTCGTTAAATTTTCGATTATTTTAGTTTCACTTCTGATTTGTTCTCTGTTTTGTAAAGCTATAAATTTACTTTCTTTTTATTTCAGAGGTACTTGTAAATCCTGTAAGCAATCCTTAGACCGACTAACCTTGACGGAGGAAGAGTTCCATCTTTTACAGACAAATGTGAAGGAGAAACTCATAGTTGGATCAGATTTGTTCCTGAAAACGTCACCAGAGGAACTAAAGAGATTCACTAACTTCTTGGACAAAACAGCTCCTTATGATGTAGTTTTAGATGCATTGAATATAGCATTTGCGACAAGCCATCAGCATAATGTAAATAAAGTGAATTTGCTCTCTGTGATAGTGAGTAATCTGTTGGAACAGAACAAAAAAATCATGCTTCTTGGGAGGAAACATATGCTCAAGTGGCCAAGGAAACAGATGCAGTACCTCATATCTAATACACACAGTTTCTTCACTGATGACATGTAAGTTTGTAGTTTTTACTTAGAGTTGCACTACACGCCGCGCTTACGCTTTGCTGTAATCAATTTGCTCTTTAGTACGCATCGCGACAAGGTGCATCCATCTACCAGCATTATTGGTAGGTATCATGATATAAAAAAAGATTTAAGTTGGCCACAAAATCTTTTCTGTCAGCATAAAGGCTGTCAACTGAAAAATAAAATTAGCAGCGAAAAATTCCTAACAGATCAGCAGATAATCTTAACATTGCACATTACACCTTCAACAGCACCATCCCACGAACACTTTGAAATTTCATTTGTCAAAATCGATTATACCGTTGGCCTCTGGGTGGCCATAAAGCTTAGTCGACATATCCCACAGGAATAACAAAGTTATATGTGCGGCGCTAACCAAGCCACGGGTTTCCTCACGGCAACATACAGAGACATATACACTTAGGTACATGTACTCCATTGTACAAAACAAGCTCTCACAGAAAATTGTCCATTGTGCCTCATCTCCTCACGCCTCACGCTTACCTCTAACGTCTAACGAATTAAACATAAACATTTACATACAGACACATACATTCTGGCCCCACACTAGGATACCCTGTGTCGTGAGAAGCAGAAACAGCGACGTCACAAACATGTAAACATCAAGACCCAAGACCAGGGGTTTTTTTTGGTCCCCAGCCGGGATTAGAACCCGGGACCTCTCGCATGGTTGGCAGAAGCCCTAACCGCTGCGCCACAGAGGTCGTCATTGTCGCATTGGTCGCATTGAGAAGAAAGAGATGCGAGTATTTGTTTCCCTAGGAGTTGGGCTTGTCGAATGGAGTATCTATTTATCCCATCAAAAACATAAATGTGAATAATATGAGAGCCAAGTTCAATAGGTATTAAGAACAGACGTCGTTATCGACTTCGCCGAGAAAAGAATTGAGATCTTTATGGGTGCTGCCAAGTTCTCTGAAGAAAATCATGAAATTTCAGTTACAAGATCACTGAGATGTAAATTGTAATTCAAGCTCTAGATTTGACTGCTAGTTTTTACCAACAAACCAAATTTCAGAAAAGTCACATAGGTATGATATCAACCTAACAGCATAAGTAGGTACAATACAAACAGAAAGTACACTAACTCCGTATGACTCAACGAAGTAGAGTTCATTAAATAAATATTATTTAGCCTGTACGTGAAAACTAGCCAAGTCAAATCTTAAGCTTGAATAACAATTTACATCTCTAGTGATCTTGTAACTGAAATTTCATGATTTTCTTCAGAGAACTTGGCAGCACCCATAAAGATCTCAATTCTTTTGTCGGCGACCTCTCGGCGTCTGTTCTTAATACCTATTGAACTTGGCTCTCATATCATTCACATTTATGTTTTTGATGGGATATCACTGCTTTTTGTTCAGAGATTATTGGTATTGATCACTAATAAATACATCGTGATTGCCAAGGAACCGATAACGGATGGGTCAAACAGACTTGAGTACAGAAACTCATTTATAATTCAGAGAAACGTGCATAGGAAGTCGTTTACAGATATTATATAGAATCGGTTGAAACAAAACCATACCGCAATATAGAATCAAAAAGCGCCATCTATTGGCAGCATTTGGAACTAAATACTATGCGGATATTAATATCAATAATTTTCAGTTTTTAGATTTTTTTCTTTGTATATGCCTAATAGTCTACCTTGATGCCAAATATCAAGTTTCTAGGTCATCTAGAAGTGGGTTAGGTTTTTGATCTATAAGTGAGTCAGTCAGTCAGTCATAAATACCATTTGCTTAAGATCTATGCCCCAAAAAATACCTAAAATTTCAGTGGTCCTCAAATAAAAGCGATCCTACTGCTGCCAAATATGTTCGCAACTAGCGAAGATGATGGACTTTTGTTTAAAGGCCAATTATGATCGATTATTTTATGCTAATGCGCTACGCGAAGTGTAGGAAGAAGTATGGAAAGCTGACTACGAACCTCTTTTTTAATTAAAGGCAAAAAAAAGTAAGATAGCCACCCTGACGCCATATTTACTCACGATTGACGTTGTTGATGCGAGTGCAACTTCTCTAGGCTATTTTATTTTCTTTAGTCTGTTCATCATTGTAAATAAGGTATTGGTAAGTTTTTTGGTCCATCGTCCAGAACAGTTGTTTTTGTACTTTTTTTGTGTTTGTTATTACGAAACGGAAAATGTGGGCGAGCCGGGACCCAACGCTGATTCTGCCAAACCTATGTACATATACGATGCAAGCAAAGCTGCGTGCATGAGCTATTTTGAGTGAGATGTAAGTTTGAGAGACGCTGTGTCTTTGTTTACCTTTAGTCGTTCGCTTGAGTAAATAGAATATAGATCTAATCAGCCCATAGATAGAGCCCACTGTTGGGCATAGGCCTCTTCTCTTTCACGCCAACCCATCCGGTCCAGTGCTAGTCTTGTCCAATGTTTCCCAGCCGCATTCACAATGCCCTCGGCCCATCGGGCTGCGGTCTGCCCACCGACCGTCGACCCGTTCTTGGCCACCACTCAGTGGCTGCCTCAGTCCACCGGCCGTCTTCCCGCCTTACCAAATGTCACGCTCATCTCCACTTCAGCTTTGTAATTCGGAGTAAACACACATACATATGCACGAAAAACATATCCTTAGATTTCGAAGTCGGACGAAAAGAGTTAAACTTTTCCAGATCCCAGGACGACCCATTCTTCATAACAGCAGCCATAATGAGTGGGCCCCATACAGACATAGTCTCGAAGGACTTACTTCGGGGGCATCTGTTCAAAATGAATGATGAGAAGCTGAGGATACTGTTCAGAAGATGGCAATGGCAGCACCAATGGATGGTGTTTACGACTAAGAAAAACGGAGTTATTTTGCGGGTATGAGGCACTGTGCATACTTTTATTGGTTACGGAACTCATACATCATCATCATCAACCCATTATGTCCCCACCAAGGGGCACGGGTCTCTTCCCTGAGGAAGGTATAGGCCAACTCCACCACGGGGATCGAGTCCGGATTGGTGGAGGCTTGTAAGACTAGTGGCCTTAGTGACTGGTCTTACTGTCAGAAGTTTTCAAGCCGTTCTAAGGCCTCATACAATGTATGGACAATTACATATACAGGACAATTTATTAATATAAATTTCGTCTCTTATATTGTCCAGCACTTCGGTACCTAAATCTTTTCCAGCTACAATAAAGTATTTTTATGATATAAAACATCAGGTCGAAAGCAAATAGGCAGTGGTGTTCTAAGTATATACTCAACATTATCTCGTCATTTCAGGAACCTCTATCGTTCACTCCTATAGCTCAGAAGAAGAACAACGGTTGGCATTTACCGTACGAGAAGCAAGAGGTGAACACAAGCGGGCAAGTGTCCGATGGCACGCCAGACCTAACTAGTTGGCTTTGTATACAACCGGGAGCTTCATGATGTAAATAAACGATAATGTTAGATATCTGGGTGTTTTCTTAAAAAAAAAACTACTAACTATCATACCTATGTACATACATACTTCGACCAAATGGGGGATGTATTAGTAAAGGGTGAGATAAAAGTACCCGTAACCGGCGGACGAGCATGCAATGACTTATGAATGACGATGAAGCGAAAGTGATATCCTGGCAAGTGGCAGTCCCTGGTTTCTGTCTACCCCTCTGGGATACAGGCGTGAGTTTGTGTTTGCATTTATGTATGTTATTTAAAAAAACATTACTTATACGTGATTATACGAAACTTCTGTATAGAGTTGAACGATCCTTTAACTCCCGTGTGCCTAGCCACGGTGATCGGCGGTGCGAATGGCGGTGCGAACGGCGGTGCGGCGGGCGGGGCGACAAACTGAAACAAACTCATAAAAATTTACGGAGCAAGCCACGCGGAGCGGCGAACGGCGACGCGACTGGCGAAATGTACCGAGCGGCGACTGGCGGCGACTGGCGGCGCGGGCCGGCGAGTGAAACAAACACATGAACAAGTACGGCGCAAGCCACGGCGTCGAGCGGCAGTTGCGGCGACTAGTGCAGAGATCAAACGAGTTTAGTTGTTTTCGCCGCGAATAATAAATACCGAGACTGTTATTGCTGAAATACTAACAAAATGGGGTATATTTGTTACTTTGATAAAGAACATAATCACCTAAAAGTTATTTAATTTCATGAAACGTTAATATACAGAATAACATTTAATTAACTGACCATATTTTAGCAGCGATATTTCTGAAAAAATGTAGTTATGAAAAAAATTAATTGATACCTACTATTATTCTTATCTTATCTTATCTTATCATTCTCCAAAATATGGTCAGCTTAATTAAATGGCACCTATGTATTAGATCAATTTTTCAGCGGCACTTAAAACTCTAGCTGCATTGACTTTTTTTCCAATCCTGAAGAATATAATTCGACAATAATTATAGTAGACTCAAAAAATGTTTCGGTCGAAAAATGTGGAATTCTCCATAGTATACCTCGATTCCTATTCAAATCTATGGAGTAGATTACGCTCTTCCAAATATTATGTATTGAACAAAAAAAATATTACTTTGAGATAAAGACATTGCGCTCTTGACCGGCCTGCCCTATTAGTCGCGGCGGCAAACGCCCCTGCCCGTGGCCGGCAAACTGTGCCGCGCGAATGGTCGCCTCGCCCGCCCGCCGCACCGCCGTTCGCACCGCCGATCCCCGTGGCTAGGCCGAGGGACTGTCACTGTATTTGACCATCTCGTACTGTATTACTATGTACCGTATTTTGACAAAATATGAAGATAGAGGTGAGTGGCGTGGGCGCCCGCCCGGCTGGCAGCCGGCGCAGTTCTATGATTACCTAATTATTTAAAAAGAAGTTATTGCAGAAGTAAAATCAACTTCACTCGTAGGTAGGTCCTTAATTTGATGTTAAAATTAGAAATAAAAATTTTGGAATAAGAACTGTTTTTTTCGGGAGTTTTGGGCAAAGGAAGAGAAAATGTTCCGTAAAGAAGTTTTTTTTTTCACGCGGGGAAATGCATTTGCGCACTTCGCCGCTCTGCTGTCGGGGGACAACAGAGCGGCTTCGTGGTGGACTCCCAGCACTATCGAGCCGCCTGCTCAGTGCTGGACTACCCCCTAAAACCCGGCGGTGTTCCTCCGCTACTCTACCGGGCCACAGGATAGGCCAGAGGTTAAGTCACTGTGACCCGGCAAGAGCTCGCCCCCGAGGGGGCTCTACTGGTGGGGAGCCAGATTGGCTCCCCAGAGGCGCAAGCGAAGCCACTCCTCTGGGGGGCCATAGTGGCCCCCAACCGCTTCCACGCGCCGCCCTCCCCCGACCCGTCGCCCATACAACAGGCAAGAGGAGGACGCCGCGACGCTGCGTCGCCCGTCACTCGCTCTCCAGCACTTCTCTGAAAGCAGAGAAGGTGGAGAGCGAGTGCGCGGGCCCTCTCCTTGCGCGAGAAGGCACCCTCGGAACACACGAGGGTGCCTTCCGGCCCGCCGCGATCGTGGGCGGCGGGTCCCCCGACCCTCCGCAAGCGGCCACTCTTATCCGACTAGTTTGAGGCGCGATTGCGCCCCCCCCTAGCCGGACCTCTTTCGGTTGGTCGCCTGGGTCCCGATTCACAGAGGAATTGGAACCCACGCGACCCCTCGTGCCAGATCATTCACCGTTAGCCAGCAAGATCCCACAAGGAGAAGTCACTGACCAACGCTCAGGGCGCACCGTCCCCACCGCTTGCCCTTCCATCTGGTTCACAAGGAATCAGAGGGAACGGAAGCGGAGAGGTACACGTGAAGGTTAAGGCAACCCTTCACAGCTTGAAAGTAGTTTTATCTTCTATCTATCTTCTATCTATATATATAAAAGAAGAAACTGACTGACTGACTTAGAATCAACGCAGAGCCCAAACTACTGAACCTAGGGGGTTGAAATTTGGCATGGGAGTTCCTTAGGGAGCCTAGGGGAGCACTAAGAAAGGATTTTTTGAAACTCACCCTCCAAAGGGGTAATATGGGGGTTCAAAGTTAGTATGAAACTTTGCCGTTTTTGAAGTTATTCGAATGAAATTTGGTACGAAGGTTCTTCATTTAAAATTATGAAACACGTGTAAAATAGTTTTTTAAAAATCATCCCTTAAGGGGGAAAAAGGGGGGTGCAAACTTAGTATGAAACTTAGCCATTTTTGAAGTTATTCGAATGAAATTCAGCATGAAGGTCCTTCATTGAAAGTCATGCAACACAGGTAAAATATATTTTCAAAAATCATCCCTTAAGGGTGTAAGAGGGGGTTGCGAAGTTAGTATGAAAGCTCTTTCGCATGCGCTAAAAGTATCCCTATCTTATTTTCAAGCTCTTTACTCAACTAAAGCCCACGCGGACGTAGTCGCGGGCAACAGCTAGTAGAATATGAATAGAATAAAATAGAATAGAATATTCTAATTTTTAATATTGTAATTTTATTTATAACGATCAGTCAGCCATTAATTAATTTTTTAAAGTTCATGGATGTAACAAATGATTCATGTGTCCTCCCTCCCTCCCTCCCTCCTTACGTACTAGCCAGTAAGTAAAATACAAAAAGGTTGTCCTTACCTCTTTGTACACTACCTAATTTTCGATCGCTCTTCATCAAGTCTTCACCAATAAAAAAAAGCAGTCGCAGTTCGCAGTCTGACATTTGTTTTTTGAAGTTGTCAGTCGGGTCGGGAAAATAATTTAAGAAAATCCTTGGAAAATCATCACTTTTTGGCCATAATTTTTTTGCGCAAAATTTTTGTGTAGGTATTTTTTGCACAATGTCTGGGACCAGGCGGCGAAGCTCGGCCCCATCTGCGGGCAAGTCTCAAAGCCGGAATATCTCCGCGACCAGGTCTGAGGGGGAAATGTCTCACGTGTCCGACACGGCCATCAGTGAGCAAAGAAGGCGTAGCAGCTCTCGCAGCGACGGCCGGCAGAGTAAGCCACGGAAGGCAGAAAGGGCCAGCAAAACTTCGGGTAAGTGACGCTATAAGAATTGATAACTCTGTCGATTAAATTCGGACTGGATCCCTAACTACCACAGCGGACGTACAATTGGCTGATCTTTGTTGGCTTAACGAACTACCTAGAGGAGGGGTATCGGCATGTTACAAGGGATTGGTGAAAGTTCGTGGTCCATAGGACCATCTACCTACCTACCATCAATCTCAATGACGCCGCAGCCATCCGGTGTCCATAATTGTTATTATAATGAAGTACTTATTATGTAATGAATTTATTTTTATACGATATGAGATATGAGGTAGACTCCTAAGTCATCATCAAAACCAGCTTTGAAGCAAAGCGGTCGCAGCACATGCGTTAAGTCATAGAACGCTGGCGTTTCAAGAAGCGGCTATTAAAATGACAATTATAAGTTTACACTAATTGCCCCTTTATAAAGCTAGGTGCAAGGGTCCATGAAATGGGGCCTTGGATCCCTCGCTCGGACGACGGCACGGCTCGCTGCGTCACTACACTTACCTGACGACAGACGCTGGTGAAGTAAAGCAGTTTCATCGCATAAGTCATTTTATGGAGCGTCTGGACCTTCTGATGCTTGTGCTCTATGTCATAACCCTTAACCAGGCATGGGTAGTAAGTTTTTCATTGATTTTTGATTTTATTTCAAGGTAAAATAAAATCAAGGTTCAATAAGTGGGATCTATTACACCATTGCCTGGTTACTAAACTAGCGCCAGTTTTACCGTGCATTCTAGAACCCACTGCCGTGAACCTAAGGCCATAGCTACGACTACAAAAAAGGCCGTTTTAGGCATAAATTAATACTTGTGATCATAGACGCCGGCGAGGCGAAGCAGTCTCAACGCATGCGTCAGATCATGGAGCGGCTGGAGGTCCTCGCGCGGCCGACGTCGCGGCGCCTGCGCTCGCTTTGGGACGAAAACTACGGCCGATTGCCGCCGGAGCGCCGGGACAAGATAAAGAGCGCTCTCGAGGAGGACTACTTCCTTAGTCCTGAGTTAGTAAGCTGTGGCTAGTAGGTAGTAGTCAATTTGTAATTCCGATGTACGATGATGTAGTAGATATAAGTACCTAGAGTTGATTTGGAAAATTTGTTACACCTTCGTTTATGCGTTTTTTCTTCTTGAATACTGGTACGCTTGACTTACCATCGTCTTGAGGACGTTCATCGACATTTCTGACATTCCATACCCTGGGGATCCGATCATATTTCGAAAACTAACGGGAGTCCCACGCTGTGTATTCCGATTTGTGGTCATCAGTAGAAAATCACCTCATCGGTTAGGTATCTGTTCTTTGGCAGATCTAGGAACACATCTGCGAAAGATACCAGATACCCACAACCTACTGCAATTTGACAGGCAAACGGAGGAGTACTTCCAGATGGTGAGCAAGTTTCAGAGGCCATGGCCGGGCGGGCATGCCGCCGAGAGCCGCAAGGAGCAGACCGACCGCCAGAAGGAGCTGCGGCAGCGGCAGAAGTGGCTAGTCAACTTCAGCGCACAAGTGAGATTCGCTTTAGCATTCAAAGTTCTAGGACCGATCCCGGCATCGCTAACCGAGACGCATAACATCTTGAGGAAACCTGATTGTTTGCTGAGAGAGCTTGAAATCGCATAATGGCTCTCATTTTCTGAGAGCCTTCTCTCAGAAAGTGAGAGCATACATTGCACTTCTTTGTGGACTGTTTCTTGTAGTGGGACGTTTATAGCTTATATTTAAGGAGAATGATCATCGCCAACAACGATCGTTGGGATTACTGGTAACGATCATTTTATGACGCCCTACCTTACTAGTACTTACTAGATAAAATATACATAGGTAGATCCTTTCTTGAAACAAAGTATTGCAATTTGTGAAGTCTTGGATTCGTGGAAACCAGATTCCTTTACAAATCAATCCTGTAGCATCCTGTAGTTGTGCACTAGCAGTTTTCTTTTTCTCTAAAATCACAAAACGAACGAGCGATTTTTAAAATGTTAGATAGGTACCTACTCATATTATTAATCTTCCCGCTAGGTGGCTTACCGTATGTGCGACTATATTGCCAAGGGTGGAAAAGAAATCCTCGTCTCGAATCGGTTGAGGAGCATTGCTGACGTCGTTTTGGAAAGAGTGGCTGAAATTTTAGGTGAGTTACATACCTCTTTCAATAGATATATTATTATTATCGTACCTATAGATAAATCATTGTGGAGAAACCTGAGTGTCTCAAGATCACCATTTCAGTTTTAGGAGTCGCGCGCGATAAAGCCTGCAATCTGTAAAAAAATTGGCTTCTGTCTATAGAATATTTCTTTAGACGTCAGCCAATACCCTATTCGTAAAATAGTAAGAAGTTCTGTTAAGCAAGACCGTCGCCTTTATTAACACTCTCTAGACTACTTTTTATCGCAAAGGAGCACTTATAGTTATTTAGTCACTATAAATATCGACTTGCTACTGTGTGTAGATCAAACAAACGTTCCAAACTGACTACCAAGTCCCAAATGTCGCTCAGTAATGCCATTTTGACGGTGTCGTGATACCTACATGAGTTTGCCCAAATATGGTGGGTTGAGGTTTTCTGATGGTAGTTAGGTACTTTGTTTTTGTTAAGCCAAGCTATAACGTAATGCATGGAATTGTAAAAATCCACCTCGTGGATAATTAGGTAAGTAATTTTCCCGCAGGTGAGCCAAAACCCACACGCACGCACCCGGGTCGCTTGCCCCGTTTCATGGTGGCCATATCCGACCGCATCGCTGTGTGGATCGAGAACGCGGTCTACCGCGCCGAGGCCGCGGAAGCCGAGGACGAGTGCGGCCCCGACCAGCACATGCGACTCGACGTCCAGTAAATCGGCCTCGGCCTCCAGTCCGGGCTTGGCTCGAGTCGGTCTCGGCGAGAGATTTGCACGTGACCAATGTTGTGAAATGACCGGCGTTTATTGCCTGAAAAAGGTAAAGTCTGAGTTTCTTAGGGTGATAGATAATTACCGCCACGCTATTTATAATAACTATCGGCTGTATCATTGTGTACAGCATGATGCATTAAAGTAGTAAAATTGGGCAGCAGTAAAAAGCAGCAGTAATAAGTATTAAAAGGAGGCGATCAGTTCTGAAAATCCAGACCAATTTCTACAACGTCTACGGGGTGGAATTTTGTAATGCCACCTGAAGGGGAAGTACTCTTAATACTGTAGATAGAAAATTACTCAAAGGAAACATTCCTTTATTTTTGAAAAGAAAGAAAACTGCATTCAAAAATTCGCTTGCCGCACTCGGTAATCGAACCTACTAAAATCTGTGAAAGTTGCACCGTGTACTTTTATTGCATCGATCGTTAGGGTCAATTATAAGGATGAAATCTCTCTAACAAACTTCATAAATTAAATGAAAGGAAAACACGACTTACTTACGACTGTTTATGACAAAATGTCTTACTAAGGTAATTTAATAACTTAACCCTCGAAGAAACGTTTAATAATACTTACCTATTAGTAATCTGACTTCTAATTTAATATAAATTTAAATATTTTTTATGACCAGGAACTACAAAAAGCTAACATAATATAACATATTAATAACAATATTAGGTACATATTAATATGTACTACAATATTAAAAGTTCTCTATCTATCTACTTACGTAGTAGCATGTACCTAAACAACTACAAAAGCACAGGACAAATTTTTGCTGTTTCGAAGTTCTCAGCATGTAAACTATGTACCTACAGTCTGTTAGCTTTTAGAATATACCTCGGGCTCTAGAGTAGGCTTCGGTTTTCGCCGAAAACACACGAGTGTAATACTACTTCCTGCTCTGCATGAGTGAAATTAGTGTCATATTAGTTCCGATTTCGAAATTAAGTGTCATATTAGTTCCGATATTTCTATTACACGAATATATCCGATTCTATCCGATAGTAGCTGAGGTATATTCTAAACAGACTGTAAAAGTTGTTCATACGAGTGGTTGTCACACGATGTCACACGATATGTGGTTGGTAGACATCTTCTTACTGCCAAAGCCATCTCAGTTATAAATTGTGCAGCTACAGAAATATCAAGCATCTAAGAAAACATAGCAATAATAACTGCATAAATGCATGAATAAAGAAGCATTAGGATAACTGGGCCTAGGTCGCTAAACAGATGCACTCGATTGAATGGGGAACTTGCGTCTAACTTATATTGGAAAGACAGTGCTATAAAACTATAAACCATAAACTAAAGAGGCAAACTAAAATAATAAAAATATTTGTTTCGGTGTTTTCGGGTGCGAAAAATGCGAAAAACAAAGTTACTCTAATAATCAAAATCATATTAGATTTAGTTTTTTTATTGAATTCCGAACTTTTCTTATTAAGATACATGTACATGCATAAAAACATTATTTTACGGGGTAACTTAAATATTAATCAACGCTTCATACAACTGTGCAACTTGTGACATCATAGTTTGAGCCCGATTTGTATGGAGCGATTGTACTGCGAGTCTATTATTGACTTTTTGACAAATTAGGTATATTATGAAAAGTATTAGTCGTCGAGAGCAGCAACAACATACCACGTTTATCTTTTAATATGGTCTCTTCGATTTTATTATCTACATTTTTAATGCAAGTTCTCCATTAGAGACAACGCCCAACCAACCTGTTAGTAGGCACTGCTTCATATAACACCACTTAGGAAAACAGATTAAGAGGCTGTTTGCATAATTAAAAGGTACCTTTATCTGCATTCTCTGCTTGGCCTTTTACAATCACACTAAGATCGGCTAGGAGCACTTTCTCAAATAGGGTTTTAGTAGCATTTAATTAAACATGCGACATAAAATGTATATCCTCTTCCAATTGGCTTTTTCAGAGTGCGTATACTGAGTTTTGTCATTCACTCTCGATAGTGAGAGCGTTTGCGATTTGCATAGGAGTGACAAAGAGACAACTAGATGGCGCGCTTTGTCACTCCTATGCAAATCGCAAACGCTCTCGCTATCGAAAGTGAATGACAAAACTCAGTATACGCACTCTGGAGGCGCTCCGTTGAGAGAGAGGCTGCCTGGACGGGACTCAACTGGAAAGAGCTAGAAGTTGCCGCACAAGCCCGCGAGAAATGGAGATCCCTTCTACGAGCCATATGTCCCTCATAAGAGGATATCATCATCATCATTATCATCCAATTGTAAAGGGTTTTTCAACGAGAACTTTGTTTCCTAAAACAAAATAAAACAAAGAATTTAGATGAAGATTATTCTTGTTGTTGTATTACGAAGAGAAAAGTTTGGCAATTATGAATCAATCCATACTACACAAAACAAACTATCTATATATTTATATTTTTATTTTATTTATAAACTCACGCCCGTTATCCCCGAAGGGGTAGGCAGAGGCACCAGTCTCTAGAACTGGACCCACGTTTTGCCGAGTTTATTAGGTCCCAAACGTGACAAGTGACAAGCCTGTCGCCGTTATCCGGGCACAATTTATCAGCGAATGGTGTTGCTGTACAAACAAATGTACGTACTACATATATGTACTATATATGTACTACAAAAAATCGTGGAACATTCACGGGCGTGATTTGGGTACCCCTAAGGGTGCTCTATCTCTGGACTTCCGCTTGACACAATTTTTTGGGACACCCTGTATAGGTATCGTGGAAACAGCTGGTACATTCGGCATTAGCATTTTTTTCGAAGGAAGGCCTATTTTGGTAGACACGTTATAAATATCTACGTAGAGAGCGCTTTATTGTAAAACCAGGAACAAATTTTATCTCGTTTTAAATCATACCTCAATTGAAAAGTTGTTTGATAAAATAAATTAACAACCTTATCTAATGATCAGGAGCATAATTATGCGACCGACTATTGCATAGAAATATGAACTGTTAGAGTATTTCTTCTCGGGGACTGGTCCTTCAAATGGATGAAGGTTGCGGTGATCCCCAGTGGGTATCGAACCTACGCTTCCTGTGGTGGTAATCAAACGTTTTGCCGCTGTATCAACGAGGCTGTCTTCTATAGATTTTATCATTCCTTTGGATTGGGTTGACTTATTACGGTGCTGGGCAAGATTACTCGATCGAAAAATTATCCATCGTAGGGACTATAGCGTCTAAATGGTCACTTCAGTTGCGATGTACGTAAGAAAGTCGGGATGAGTAGTCACTATAAGCTGTAGGTACCTATAAATCCTCTTCTAGGGTAGATAGGAAATATTGTTTTTCATTGCGGATACATCCAAATTGTAAAGAGGTTTGTGTGTATGAAGCTGCTATTGCTGTGTCAGAATATTTTAAGTTAATGACAGTTCAGTTATTTTGAGACTTGTACTTTTGTAATTTTAAAATTCAATAGCCATGGTAGTCACAGTTGCACCTCATATTGACATCACTGTTCTCGTTCGACAGTCAATGCATGGGGTGTTCAATAGTTACAGGAATGGCACATGACAGGTGCTATTACAAATGAATAATAATATATACACAACCAACATTGACAACTGGGACCATTACATATGCAACAAAAACATTGTTTGTCACACGTTATTTCCTATTTCGTTGCATCAGACAGCCTGCGGTAATATGGACGTCCATTTTTTATCACTTAGTGACAAGAATTCATTGTATAAATTAGAATAGGCGTAGATACGACCTTACGGGTTCTAGTCTAGGGCTTGCCATGTCTGGACGACCTTCTGAGGTCCTATATATGCCTCTGTTGTCCGATCCGCTGGCATAGTTTGCACTTAGAAGGCTCAGCTGCAGCAGTTCTTTGTGAGATCATAAACAACCCCCTCAACCTCCAAAATGAAATACTTCGTAAGTGAATTGTGCTTTTATTACTGACTTCGTGCTGATGCCCGATTTCACCAACAAAACTTTTAACCACTCACCCTTGAATACTTTTTCTTACACGGCTAAATTATATTTGAAATTTATCACAGTTTTCAAAGAATAAAACATGCTCATACGAGGGCTGCTACTTATGTATGCGGAATAGAAAAAATAAACAATTGTATATGGCTAAATATGCTTTTATTGTCTTTCAAAGTATTCTCCACTATGATCGATGCACTTTGCATTCGATGAAACCAATTTGTAAAACACTTTTTCCACTCTGATTGAGGTATCTCCAAAACGTGCTGTTTGAACGCATCTACGGCATCTTCACGGGTCGAAAATCGTTGACCACGTAATTTATTCTTTACATCTATATATATAAAAATGAATCCTTATTTCCCTTGGTCACGGCATCACGCCTGAACGGCTGGACTGATTTCGCTAATTATTTTTTTGTTCTGTTCGTTATTATCAGGAGAAGGTTCTTATGAAAGAAAAAAATAAGGAAATTGCGCGGAAAATTAGAAAATTTAAAATTACTTAACCACCATATAAAATAATTAAACTTTTTTAATGTAACCCTAAGACATTTGACATAGAATTGACTAAATGCGTGCTGCAAATATAGTCAAAGAGGATGAAAAAAAAAATGACGTTTATAACGGATTCTTCTGTCAATCTTATTTTATTGATAAACAATATAATAAAAACAAAAATCTGCTCATTTATGGCGTCTAAGGCGGAACAAAGTTCGCCAGGTCAGCTAGTTTGGGAATAAATAGAAATCATTGGGAGCCAAATCAGGGCTGTACGGTGGATGACCCATCAATTCTATTTTTTTACCACCCAAAAATGTAGTTGTTTCCTGAGATGTATGACAGCTGGCATTGTCATGGTGAAATATGATTCTGCGTCGCTGGTTGTTTTGGCGTATTTCTTCAAATACTTCCGGCAAACAAATGGTCGTGTACCACTCCGAATTAACCGTTCTGCGATTCTCCAGTGGTATTGTAGCCACATGGCCATTAATACCAAAAAAGCAGGCCACCATTTGCTTTACAGTGCTTTTTGCACGAGCCACTTTCGTAGGGTTCGGCTCATTTTGAAACACCCAAACTATTGATTGTTGTTTAGTTTCGGGATCGTACGCGTAGATCCAGGATTCGTCACCTGTGTAGATATTATAAACAGATTTTGAGTCACCTCCGTTGAATTTTTTTAAGGTTTTCTTGCACCATTCGACGCGAGCATCTTTTTGATCCTGAGTTAAGTTGTGCGGGATCCAACGCGAACAAATTTTCTTTACAGACAAATGTTCATGTAATAAATATCCTATGAATGCTCGTCATAAATATGTCCAGAATAGCCTCTATCTCGCGATACGTAACATGGCGGTCTTGCATTATTAGTTTTCGCACAGCTTCAATATTTTGTGGCACAACCACCGATTTCGGGCGACCTTCTTTAACTTCGTCCGTGAGCTTACTGCGCCCGCGATTAAACTCACTAAACCAGTGATACACAGTCGTTTTTGATGAAGCTTCACCACCAAAAGTCGAAGTTAATTGATCTACGCACTGTTGTTGCGTTAAACCACGTAGAAAATCGTAATAAATCATAGCACGAATATTTTCACGAGTGAGTTCCATTTTTTCAGCGATATGACATTTTAAACCCAACAAAAACAAAACACTAACGTATATAAGAGAAAAATATTAGCGGCGAGTATTTAAAAAAAGAACGAATTTGACCATGGAGGTCAGACATTGCGTTTAAAATTATTGGAATCCCAGATTCCGCATACATAAGTAGCAGCCTATGTACAACTGTAATCTTTATCATCTTCAAAATTCGATTCAAAGTGCAGTTTCACAACCGAACTGCTAAAATGTATGTCCTCAGAAATGTTTGGGTTTTAAGGTAAGGTTTTTTTTTTTTGGTTTAATGATATGTCAAGAAAAATCAAATAAGTACCTAAAAAAGTTTAGGAAACCCTTGAAATGGTGAAATGAGCATTTGCCAGATTTTTTCCATAATCTGCCAAAAACGATGTTTAGCCCTCTTTGACCGATCTCGTACACGTTTATTGATAGTCCTCCTCTTCACATCGCTCTATGGATGATAAGAGAAGCGTCATCATCATCAACCCATTATGTCCCCACCGAGGGGTACGGGTCTCTTCCCTGAGGAAGGTATAGGCCATACTCCACCACGGGGGCCAAGTCCGGATTGGTGGAGGCTGTAAGACTAGTGGCTGGCCTTACAAGTCTTTATAGGATAAGAACACTATTAATAACTTAATTCCGAAATAACTTAAGTACTTTTTTTGCTAGTGTAGTGCTTACGAAAGTTTAAGTTTGAAAATACTCTAAGAGTACTTGACATGACATGATCTGTTACTCTATCTAAACTCTATCATGACCGACGTTGTTTGGAAGATGTCCAAAGAAGTGAATTTTGGGCGGTCTTGGTGCTTTTCGCGATTGTTACTTATTTTAATACTTTAGATACTGTACCATAATGTAGGTAATGCAAATGAACACGCCCTGATTAACACGAAAATATTTATCTTCCAGCAAACTTTTTATTCTGGTGAGACTCTCTTAGATATTCAAATAAGTTGTTTGTATAATATCAAGTATACAATACAATAAACTGTTCTCTATATAATATCTCTCTAGTGCGGTTGAAATATTGACACTGCTAAAGGCTGCGAAAAAAACCGAGATTTTTTCATCTAGCTGTCCATTTATACATGACTTGAGAAGCGCTGTCACACGCTGCAGGTTCTAGGGCCGTTTTTTCAGCAAAATAAAGGCCTCCTGGACCTTGCAACCTTTGCACACGATCGTTGCGTTTTTCACACGAAGCTACTCAACAAAAATGCGCGTCGTTAGTTAATAAATGTGGTCTACTAAGGTCTAGCTGTCCATTTATACATGACTTGAGAAGCGCTGTCACACGCTGCAGGTTCTAGGGCCGTTTTTTCAGCAAAATAAAGGCCTCCTGGACCTTGCAACCTTTGCACACGATCGTTGCGTTTTTCACACGAAGCTACTCAACAAAAATGCGCGTCGTTAGTTAATAAATGTGGTCTTAAGGCCCTAATACTTAGGCGGTTTGGTTCCAGGTGATCTTCCTCGTCGTGTGCGTGGCCATCGCCGCCGCCGCTCCCCAGCTGGCGTGGGGCGGGTGGCCCGGCCTTGGCGTTGTTGGACCCAGGGTGAGTCGAAACCTGATTTAACAGAATCCGAATCAGAATCAGAAATTTATTTCAACGTAAAGAATTTACATTCTGCTTGTTGAATGTCAATGTACATACAGTTATGTATAATGTTAGCCGCTGCCTTGGGGCCGTCTGTAGTGGAGAAAAAGGCAGCGAAAAAAAAAAAACTCCACTCTGACCTTCTTTTCTCAAATCAACTTAAAGCTAATACAAATAAAACTTACAAAACAATATCTTGGATGTGTTGAACACTAGACACATTTATCCTCTGATTAAATTTAATATTAAACTACTATTTAAAGCCATACGTCCTTGTCTTCTAAATAATCGTTGATTTTATAATAAGCTTTTTTGCAAAGAGTGTGCTTAACACAATTCTTAAATCGCGTTGGAGGTAACTCTAATATATCTTGGGGTATCTTGTTGTAGAACCTTATACAGTGCCCCATACAGGAAGTATTAACTTTTGCAAGTCTAAATCGTGGAAATGACAATTTATGTTTATTCCTACTTAGTATTAACGTTATGATGGCTACCAAGTGTTTCGAAGTCTTTAATATTTTTCCTAACGTACATAATATTTTCATAAATGTATTGGCTTGCAACTGTTAGGATGTTGATTTCTTTGAAAAAATTTCTTAGTGTGTCCCTACTACCTAGCTTGTAAATAAATCGGATCGCTCTCTTCTGCAATATGAAGATAGTCTCAAACATAAACATAACATTTACATACAGGCACATACATTGCTTCTGGCCCCACACTAGGATACCCTGTGTCGTGGGAACCAGAAACAGCGACGTCACAAACATGTAAACATCCAAGACCTGGGTTTCTTTTTTTTTTGTCCCCAGACGGGATTCGAACCCGGGACCTCTCGCATGGTAGTCAGATGCGCTAACCGCTGCGCCACAGAGGTCGTCATTCAGGTCTCGAGGACAAGTCAGAGGTCGATTTGAAAGCATCCTGAGGCCTGTTGAACAAATTTTCCCTGATTGCATGAATGCACCGGGATATCATCTGAGCAAGAGGCAGGCCCACAATACGCTGTACTTTTGTACAAATGGCCTCAGTTTGGCTGTACCTATTTTAATTTATGATGTCTTTGCCTGGTAACATTGCACAGAACGTTGTGGGACCAAAAAAAGTGATTGTGTTGTATGGAAGTTAATTATTGTTTTATTTGTTTGACACTCATTGATGTGTCTGTATTGCCATAAAACTGAAAATTGATATCGTACCTTTCCCTTCTTACCCACGGTCCACCGCCTGAGACCACCTGGGTGAACCGTTTTTTTTTTTTTACTCTTTTTAAATACAAAACTTGTTTTCGAACTAAAACTTTCGTAAACAACACATTATAAACTTTTAGCACCCGTAAGTAGATCCGGACTAAAAGTTTATAAACTTGTTTTCTTCAAAATAATAAATTTCACCTACAATTAGTGCGACAGTTATCACTGGCGCTGCTGTTTCCTTAGTTTGAGCTTGAGCTTTGTTGCTCTGCGGTCACTAATTTCCTCATACGTTGCCAGTCAACTCAGTAATCTAGAATACCACACCAGACCCTTACTAGAATGTAATCGCTAACCAATCAATACTATTCAAAATTCAAAATTCAAAAATTTTTATTTCAACGTAAAGAATTTACATTCTGCTTGTTGAATGTCAATGTACATACAGTTATGTATAATGTTAGCCGCTGCCTTAGGGCCGTCTGTAGTGGAGAAAAAGGCAGCGAAAAAAAACTCCACTCTGACCATCTTTTCTCAAATCAACTGAAAGCTAATACAATATTTAAAGACTTGTACCTTACTTAGCCTGATACCCACCCAACACGTCTCAGAGAGATTAAGGTTCAAATGTAATTCCAGACCCTGGTCGCTGGGCCGACAGTAGTCAACGGCTGGGGCGGCTGGGCCGGCTACCCAGGCCTCGCCGGTCGCGTCGTCACCCCAGGAGTCGTCAGCACCTACTACTAAATACCCAATTTACCCCGACCTCCCTCACCATCCTCCAAAATGCATCCCTCATAGACAGTTACGTTCTTGTCGAATAATTTGTAGCTATCCTCTTCTTTTGTAAATACTTACTCGATCCGAAATAGAAAATGTATCTCGCAATCTCTGTGTTTTTTTGCAACGCCCCAAAAATTAGCGAAGTTATAGCCTTTCTGTAGTTAGGTAATGTGAGTAGTTTAATTAGTAGAGTTACGTTTTTTGTTTCGGCCGAAAGGGACCTAAGCGCATAAGAATTGCCTTATTACTTAATTTTTGGCAGAAAAACGATGCTTTTTGAGAGCACTCTATTAAAATATAATGGTAACAAATTAGTTAAGTATTTCGTTTTTTATTGTATATGGTACCTACATAATCGAATAACAAGTTCTTAGTAATATTGTACCTATAGATTTTGACCACAAGTACTATCTAATAAAGTAATAAGTAGCTTTAGAGCATCTATAAATAAGTGGGTAATAGATACGCCAAACTGCGTGAGGAACTTTCTTCATATTGGCCCCTAAGCTGTTACGTTATGTTTTTATAGCTTCTGTTTTAATATTGTATTAATCACACATAAGAACCAAATATCAACGATTCCAGTGGTTGCTCTTTTATTATGGTACGGTTCAAATCTAATTCAATGTAAGTAATCAAATTCAACGTAAAATGCTGTAAACCTTTTCCTTGCTAGTTGAAAGGAAAATAATATGAATGACGAATTTTTACGTGTCGGCGTGTCGTGTTCGCATGTTTAATTGAATTAAGTTAATGAGATTATTTGTAGCTCCCTTAGTACCCGTGAATAACTTTATGACGTACAATAAATAACGCTTTACGCTTGTGTGTACACTTGTACAGCGTGTTTCAGAAGAGTTCGATGTGGTCCGGGTTTATTTAAATTTTATCACGTAAGCAACGCTAGAGCAAATAATATAATTTTGTGTGAAACAGCTGATATTTTTACCAATATTTCTGAGTTCTTCTCATTTAATAAAATTGCTTTTATTGATTAGTAGTTGTCCTCTGAAATTTCAGCGGACCTTTCTGAAATCCCTAGTACAGTACATTGTGGATGAGTGTAGGTACAGCTTAAAGCACATCAACCTTTACGCGGGTGCACTCTATTTAGTTATTTTACGGTTGAGTTTGGAACAAAACGTAAAGGTCAACCTTAAGATGACAGTACCGCTGTCAACTGTATCTTTACCAAATTACGTCCATGATCTTTACTTATTACGTAGTAATAATAAGTAGTACGTATAGAATAGAACGTTCTTTACTAAGTATGGCACCTACACTTCTACGTAGTATAAAAATGTCGCACATTCTTTGTAGTTCCACATACCACACCACATTTGATTTTATCTTTAAAAGCTTTCTTTGGTGATGTCGATCTATTAAATAGTAATTGAAAATATTGTTCATTAGGGCCATATTACACTAGTTCATTGGTAGGATCCTAGACCATATCCATTGCTGGTGTCGACACGTGTCTTGATCCTTATTGTGTTATACTCGAGGAATGTAGGTACATCACCTATGAAAGTTCTATGATAATGTAATAAACTTAACATGAACATTTACATACATGCACATACATTGCTTATGGCCCCGCATGGTAGGCAGATGCGCTAACCGCTGCGCCACAGAGATTGTCAAAATATGGACCTTACTCATAGGGGCCATCCATAAATTAAAGTCACACGAATTTCATGATTTTTTAACCCCTCCCCCGTCCTTGTCACAGCTGGTTACATTTGCGAGACTCCCTAGTGTGACGTCACATATTTTGCAATTTTACATGTAGATTTCTATTGGATTAAAACAGCAGTTCCGAAGTTAGTTTTATTTCAGATAGAGTTGCAAAAGTTTTTGTATTTTTCGTTGATAGTTGTAAGTTTGTGTTTTAACATTTAGATTATAATGAATTTTGAAATGTGACGTCACATAATGTAAGACCCCCTTCCACCCCCTTGTCAGACAATATCACACTTCGTCGACCCCCTCCCTCCCCCTTAACGTGTGACGTAATTTATGGATGGCCCCTAATGGGAAAGTAGGTCTGAAGTTGCCTGAGGAGTGGGTAGAAAGTACCTAATACTTTGAAGCCCTAGGGAGAATCGTTTTCAACTAACATTGTATTTCAAATGTTTAAACAAAAACCGGACAAAAGCGAAAAATAAATAAATAGTATAATTTTATAATGGTACGGCCACACTATCGCGATAACACGAAGATTTGCGTTGTCGCGACATGTCTAGCCAAAAAATTCGTCCTATCGCGAATCATCATCGCGAATACAAACATCCTTCGCGCTGCTGTCGGTAAAATACCGCACATCAAAGGGCAAAATGAATTTAGCAACGTTCTAGATTGTCGCGACGTAGCGAAGGTTTATTTGATGATGTGGCCAAGCTCTTCGCCGTAGAGCGAACACGAAATTTCGTCGCGACAACGCGAACACGAATCTTCGCCTTCAAGTGGGGCCGCAGCATAAGTATTGTTTATTAGTGTCGCGCTGAACGGAATCTTCATACTTCGCAGATCCATTGCCAGGTCCATGATGGTTCCAATGAGATCGTATTACTTCTTGGAACTAATGAAGTAAATGTTTGGCATGAACTTATCATGTTTCAGTCACTGTTTATATGTTAATTAAAAATAATTGAGATAAAGATTGACAGAAACATGTTGCATTTCAAACCTGTATCGATTCCGCATAGTAACTATTTTATGCTTAACGTGCCGAACACTTAACCCGGCGAGCATGAGGTAAAAAAAAGTTACATAAAGGATGAGACATACCCATTAACTTAACGTGCCATAATTTAAGTATTATTGTTATTTTACAGATTTTATATTGAAAGACAATTAGAATTGAATGAAACAATATTTTAATTAGAAATGTAAATATATTTATTAACCATTAAAAAAAGTTTAAAGGTTTACAAAAATTAACAATTAACGAAAACAATACTCTTTGGAAGATAATGAGATGAGATTTCACCAGAGTATGAGATACCCTGGCTCATGCCCGCCGGGTTAAACATTTTGTGACAAATTCTTGTATAATATCTCTCGCATACCAATGTGCTCTTCGCAGCCGTCTAAGCCAAACAACTTATGCAACAGTAAGCACTTACTACACATCACGCACTACTGCCGCCTGCAGACAGTGACATGCGTTAAAAAACAAAGTTCATTATCTGGAGCACAGATTACGTCGGACCTTCCGTGGAGAGAATGTCGCACTGGGACTGCAACTGCAGGTAATTCTAACAAAGCAGCGCTTGTTTTCAATCACTTTTACGTCGGATAATGTAAGAGAGGATGGTCATATTGTTTCATTCTCGAGCTTGCCTGAACATTTCGGTTTCACTTACCACCAGTTTCTCGAAAGCTAACTGTCTGTTAATCTATTGTTAACAGCTGTCAGTTGTCAAAGTGCTTGCAAAAATAATAATAATTGACAGCTGTTACCAGTAGAACAGACTGTTAGCGTTCGAGAAACCGGGTATACCTCACTTTTTTGTCAGAATAGTCCGACGTTCCACGATTCTATTAGTGCATAAGGGACTCCACACACGGCGGCTATAAGGTAAAGATGTATATTATAGCACGATTTATCTCATTACATCTTTCCATAGAAATCGTCAGGAGACCACACACGACAGCTATAATATACATCTTTACATCTTCGTATCTTAAAGGTACTGAGCGGTCTCTAAGCTATACATCCTGGGATGTAATGTATATTATAGCCGCCGTGTGTGAAGTCCCTTATAGTACGATGACAGATACACAGTCGGGCCACGTGATGTTATTTTTCATACCATTGAAGACTAGAATTATGATAGACGTGCTCGCGTTGACCTGAAGCGGCAATAAAACTGAATCGCCATATTCATGCAACTGTCATTGTACTACAATGCATTAGCAGAATGTCGGACGTGTTCACTATGAAAGTTTTTTGCCAATTGAACATTTTGACCAATGATATTTTTTCACAGTTCTCCAACCTAATTTTGTTTGCCTTCCATGTACGTACCTGTGTGTGTGTGTGTGTGTGTGTGTGTGTGAAGGTGTGTTTGTGTGTGTGTGTGTGTGTGTCAAGAAGATCAAAGATGATTTATTTATCCATATTAGACGAAATTAATTTTGTGGAAAGTCAATATTTATTTCCTCATTGCTTTTCTCACAAAGCAGTTCTACTTTTTTTTTGGGAAAGAAGAGTTTTTTTCAATACTATGCTTTTCATATCATCAAGTACGAACTTAGATTATTGGGCTTAGATGCCTGATGTTTGTTGTGTACCTAATTGTATATGTAGATATAAGATTGTGACATTTTTAGATCAATGTGATGTGATTATGCTAGCCGGTATAAAGGTTACGTAGAGTATTGTAGAGCAATTCAATTGATTTAACTTAGCACCATCTTCCGACCTAATTTATCTAATGTTCACTCTTAGATGAAACATTAATAGTCTTCACTACAGTAATTTACAGGTACCTACTGATATCTTTTAAGTACGCTAGTATTTATCTTGTAAGTTTCCCATAATTTATATAGCCATCTTACTGAGGGACAGACGTTTTTGTCTTCATATTTAAATAACATGCCAAAAGATGTGTCATTACTATTGACCCAGAGGGAAAATTGTTGTTTGCTTGTCCTGTATTACAATAAAAATGATTATTAACTTCACCATGCTATAAACATTTTTTTTCTGTTTCTATTCTATTTTTAAATCCTCTATAATTGTAACCAGAGCGCCGCAGCGCTTGTTGTAGCCGAGTGATAGTAAAATAATCAGCTGGATGCTGCCAACCATTGTCAGTCACCCACTAGTGAATGTATAGTCACACAAACCCAATAAAAAATAAACCACCCACGCTTCAAAAACACACCGATTTCCGTTACGTAAACTGTATTTAGGCTAAAGTGAATTTGTTCTCTCTTAGTGGAAAATTAACGGGTAATCGCTGCAGCGATACACAATGGATGGCCAATTCTTGTGTAACTAATTGTAATTATCGATTGCACTTTAAAACATAATAGTTTAAAAGTCTACGAGTTGTATGAATCTCTCAAGCCGCGTTTTCACGGTCTTATTGGACTCGGACCGAGCGCGTCTTCTTAGTCAACTAAAACTGTAAGCCACTCGGATGGTAGTTTACACACATTTTAGTGGATATGGTTTTTATTCATTTTTGAACGCGCTTTATTGCCTGTGGTCAGCGGCTACTGTCAAGCAAAACTGTGAAAACTTGAAAAACTTTGAATCAGCTTTGAAGTGGCTTTGAAATGACCGATTTACTGCTGAAAGGCATAGAAGTGGTGGCAGATATGCTTATCGTTGAGCTGCAACAGTAGCAGGATAAAAAAAGAAGAAGAAGAAAAAGACTTCTTTAATTTGGCCTTTTCTTGAGCATAAGTTGAGAATATTGTTTATTTTAGCATTTACTTCGGTTATACTGCTTTCCACATTCAATTTTCTCCGTATCCGCTCCAGCACGGATTGTCTGGCGTCTTTATTTTTATATGATGCCAAACGCATATTCCACAATACTTCTTCACATTCGTAAAGCTCCACAAACTGCAAATTATCTCTTTTTGACCACTTTCTTCTACGCGGCCCAGCAAATGTAGTGTGAGGACGCGAGTCGCGCGCGACAATGTCAAAAGTCGCGACTTTCCAGTACATTAACTGTCAAATTCTCGCGACTTTTGACGTTGTCGCGCGCGACTCACGTCCTCATACTACCTTTGCAGGAATTTCTTGCGAAGACGCCATTTTGTTTTTGTTATTGCATCATAGTCAACTAAGCTGAGTAGAGCGCGGTCCGAGTTGGCGTTTTGATACGAGTGCACTAAAATGGCCAGTGTACACGATACGAGTAGCATCTTAGTAGTCATCTTAGTAAACTCGGTCCGAGCGTAATAAGACCGTGAAAACCCGGCTTCACTCACCAAATACTTTTTTTACACAAATGCCGTTTTTTTGCACTAATGCCGTAACATTGAAAGTTATTCAAAATGGAAATAAACCAGGCAGTACATACACACAGAACACACAAAGAAGTATACAGTATGTACAGTAACGAAGAGTAAACCTTTGAACCTGGCAATGAGTAGGCTGGGTATAAACTATATTGGTACCTTGTATGTTTCAATCAATTCATAGGCTTTAATTTCAGTCACTTTCTTAACGGTCGAAGGCAGTGTTGCCAACCCTACTGTTTTAACAGTAGATTTACTGTTTTCGCTATGACACCTCTGTTTTCTGTTTTAGCTCGTATTTCTACTGTTTTTTGTTGATGTATCTGAATTTTAAGCTGCGTAAAAAATAATTCATTCCTAATCACAATAAGGCCACAACATGTCAAAACGGAATAATAACATTTTAGGAAAAGCAAGAAAGATAGTTTTTGTATATGTCGGTCAGGGTCAGGGCTTCTTGGGGTATAGAGGATTCCCCGTTTACTGACGCAAATCTTTTCACATACAGTAAAACAGAACAGTCAGTTAGTTTATGTACATATCCCATCACTCTGTTTCATGAACATTTACCTACCTTTTCTCTAATCTCCTTCTTTCTATCCATCCCATGGTTGTCTGGAAGAGATCGCTTTTAGCGATAAGACCGCCAATTGTATAGGACAAAACTTACATATATAAGGCTTCTAATGTATTTATTTCTTCCTGGTGTGCACAATAAAGAGTTCTAATCTAGTCTAACAGCTACATTTGTAGTTTAATAAGTGTAGCATATTGAGTACAACAGGTTTTTCTCATTTCGTTTCGCAAGTGCGGTCAAAGTTCGTAGTTTCAAAAAATTCTCGGAATTTCTTAAATAAAGGCAATTTGTATTAGATCTAAGAGTAGTTGTATTTGTCCAGTCTATAAATGTTATGTGTCTGATTTCATTTGCTATTTGATATTATGAAATTAATATTTTACTGTTTTCTACTGTTTTTTTAAGTTCTATTTGCTGTTTTCTGCTCTCCTGAGGTTGGCAACAGTGGTCGAAGGGTAAACTACCTCACTAAATGACTGAAATTAAGGCCTTTGAATTGATTGAAACCATTTTTCCCCCGTGGCACTACAGCTTGGCCCTACCTACTTGTAGTGTCATGGGTAACTTAACTCACCCATGACACTACTTCCCTGATTGGCTCATTCACCGCATTACAACAATTAATTTTACCGTGATCTACTTAATCACCCGTGGCACTACCACTAACGCTTGCAATCAACCAATCAACTGCAACCAGTGTAGTGTCACTGGAAATGCGCTATTGCCCTTGACACTACCAGTAAAGTCAAAGGAAATAAAAATTTCCCATGGCACTACAAGTAGTGCCAAGCTGTAGTGCCACGGGGGAAAAGGCTTGAAACATGTATTAGGTACCAATAGTTTATGCCCAACCTACACATTGCCTAGTCATAAGGTTGGTCTTCGTTACTTTACATACTGTAAATAACCTTTTTTGAAATAATGATTTATAATGTATAAATACGGGAGTACACAAATAACCAATCAAATAATAACAGTGGTTGGGTCGCTCCATTTAAGTATAAAAACTTGTATTAGGAAAGGCCAAAAATGTTGATAAAATCTTCGAAAATAAGATGAATGAGCAATAAAGAATCTATCTGAATTTTCACTGGACAAATAAAAATTAATCGATTTGAAAAAATACGGTTATTATCGGTTTTGTAGATAAAACTAGTTTTTATCTGTTATCCCAGAACCGGTTCACATCACTAATGTGGACAGCATTATTGTTAAAGAGTCCTCCAGTTCCTTTCTTGAATTAAAGTAATACAGTTACATTTACGATATCTACAATATTATTTATTGACTGAGCAGATACGATCAGCTCAAAACCTACACATCTGGCATCTTACCATGAAATTAGGATGTCTCTAATTTTAATGTTTAGAAGAAATGTTGGTAAAAAAGTACCTTTATCAGCAGCAAACGACTTTTCGGCGTTTCAAATTGATATTTTGATTATGTGACGGGCTCACATAGCACCGTCAATTTCAGTAACTGTGCTGACCAGTGGGTGCAACACACTCTTAGGTGCATATTTTATTTATTAGATAACGTCGCAGTCTGCCTACTTTCTACCTCTGAATCAGAATATAAGAAAAAAACTCGTTCATTTGGTTCATCATTGCAGCAAGCAAGAATTTTATTGCACGCGTGCTCTACTTTCGTCGGAATTTCATGTCCTTTATGTAAAGACTATCCTGCAAATGAAATACAATCTTTCGTTACGTTGATGTAGTAATTAAGTAATACATTTTACGTGATTAGCATTGTGTCTGGCAATGTTGTTATGCCCGGGAACGATTGTGAAATAAATTAAACCTTATATACCTACTTTCAAGGTTTGAAAATGTAATGCTAGCGCCAAAAATGATGCTTACGGATAGATCTCGGGAACGAGCTTTTTTGCACTTGTATGTAGTTCTGTAGTTTCAAACGTCATCAGTAGACGACCTCTGTGGCGCAACGCCTAGCGCATCTGCCTACCATGCGAAACGTCCCGGGTTCGAACTCCGCCTGGGGACAAAAAAACTCCAGGTCTTGGATGTTTACACATCTGTGATGTCGCTATTTCTGGTTCCCACGACATAGGGTATTGTAGTATGGGACCAGAAGTGATTTATACACCTGTATGTAAATGTTCATTTAAGGGTTATTATAGAATTGAAGAATCGCTGATAAAGCGATAATAAAGATTATAAGCTTTTGCTTTTTCTTTCTGGTTTTTCTCCCCATTTCTCTCTCTCTCTCTCTCTCTCTCTGATATAATATTTGCTTAGATTCAGATGTAATTAAAGATTTACTGATGAAACGGTAAGACTATTTCGTAATTGAAGTAAAAAGTATCAGATTTTGGCCTCTGGTTAATTCTTCAAAATTCCGGCGCGAGTTGTTAAAAATATATACAATATGATCTTTTTTTGTCCTTAACTACCTATAAAAAAGTTCACAATGGTTTCTTTTATAAAAATTAGTTCTACTCATAAACTAACCTTTATACCGTAAATAGGAGAAAACTGAGGAATGCATGCTAAAACCTGAATGAGCCACATTTTCATTCAGTTGACAACGCAAACCTAAAACAGGTTTACGATCTTTCC
Organism: Yponomeuta plumbellus; assembly: GCA_947310845.1. NCBI lineage: Eukaryota > Metazoa > Arthropoda > Insecta > Lepidoptera > Yponomeutidae > Yponomeuta > Yponomeuta plumbellus. The sequence goes on along the minus strand of OX371207.1, from coordinate 14,586,401 downwards.
CTCCAAAGACACACAATGTAAGTTGTTTTGAAACGTGATATCGCCTTTAATGACTTTCTTCATACGAACCTTTGGATGTAGAGTCGTACTCTTTTCCGCCTTTCCAGCTGTGAGTGGCGTGAGTCACCTAGATCGATGTTATGTAACAAATAATAGCAGGACGAATGAGGTAGATCGACTACCGGATTCACTTAGAATGGTTTATACTTCGATTGATTGCTCTACCAAGTGCTACGTTTTCCATCTCTTTGAAATCTTTCTATCATTCTCTTTCTAATATATAAAATTCTTGTGTCTCAATGTTAGTGCGCATACTCCTCCAAAACGGCTTGGCCGATTTCAAGGAGATTTTATATATACTCGTAAAATCTGTAGGTCTGGGAATAGGTTGTTATCTATTTTTTTATACCCCTATCTGGTAAAACAACGTTTGCAGGGTCAGCTGGTATAATATAATATAAATGTGCGATACAACAAAATAGAAACTCACGCCTCTACGGGAGGGCAGGCAGGGCCACGATGCCACGATCCAGTCAGATCTCTTTCGCTTCATCAACATTCAAAAGTCATATCATAATCATTGGTCGCTGCATGCACGCACGCCGGTTTCGGCTACTTTAAGCTACTATAGGATCAGCCGGAAAAAAAGGTCAAAGAATCTACGGAAATTAAAGGTTTAGATGGCTCATATGTCTATGGACTCAACATAAATTATAGTATCTATCAATACCTTATGTATGTGTACGTTGTACCTGACTAAAAGAAAAGTGTCTGTTTCGATAATGACTTTTGCGGTGGGCGTGCCTAGCTCTAAACTGGCCAATTTTTGCTTACTTGTGTTACGCACTATATTATATGTATTAAACTCATCTTAGCTGTAATGGAATTAATGGTGTTCTGTTGCTGATTTGTGGAAGTTCTCTTGTTGGTTTTGCACAAGGCTGAGGAAGGGACGTTCGTTAGGCTGAGATTACGTTAGGGAGACGCTGTCATACACAAATAGTCGATAACAGCTGAGGAGGCTAGGAACAAAAGGTGACATTTACGTATTCGGCATAACGCGTTTTTGTTTTACTATCCGACTCAAAACCCTGTATTCTATGATTATATGCAATGATCAACTTCAAAAGGCGACTAATTTTGTAGAAAAATCAACCTCAATAGCTCCTTCCGGTACAAAAAGTGACATTTTTATTCAACCACAGCAGTGATCAAGACTTCATTATCAAAAAGTTACATTTTCTTACTAAATACATCCGTCGTATCAAAATGGGTACATTTGCTGACAAGATTTGTCGATTTTGTATTTTATTTTATTTTACAACTCTATTGAATCAAATGGTAACATTTACACTACTTTATCATATAGTTATGATCAAAAGGTGTCATTTCATAAATACTTTATTAAATATTGGCTTTATTTTAACGTCTACATAAATACTTTTAAATACCTTATAGTCTAGCTACTAACTGACACATATTTATGTATAATAAAATTACAAAGTAATTGCATAGACCAAGATGAATATTTATTTTCTCGATTTACTCAAAAACATGAAAGTGTAAATAACACCTTTTGTTCCTAACCTCCTCAGCTGTGCGCAAAAGTTTAAAGGATAAAACACATCAACACTATGTGGATGTTCATACTAACAAAAGTAACAGTAGGTACACTGTAATAGTTTAACACTAATACGTAACACGGGATGCCACCTAAAATACGCCTAATTTCATACTGGTGTGAAAATGTTAACCTACCGAGTGCAGATGTAACATGCTGGAGTCTTGCTTGCAAATAAGAAAACGCGCTTAGAGTGAACAGATCTCTACGTCCAAAATGTATCGTTTTTTGGCAATATTAGGGACAATTTGCATAACTTGCCGAAAAGAGCTGACGCATTGAGGTCAGGCTACTCATGCTCTCAATGATTGCTTGAACAAACGCATGTCTCATTCAAACTAGCTGGAATATGTGAACATAAATCTTGTGCTAAACATGTCACAATGATGCTCAGAAGTGTAACGTTATGTTTATTGCGATAATCAGCATTTCGGCTGTCCCATGTTAAAACCTAGTAAGGGACATTTAAAAAAAAACGGGTTTTTGATTTATGGCTCATTTTAGTCGATTCTCCACGAAATTGCATTGTCAGAATCTCAATAAACGGCTTAGAAACAAAATAAAATTTTAAAAATACCTAGCAACTCCACCACGATGAAAAAATAGGCCCGAAAAACCATTTCTAAACCTAGTAAGGGACATCGACCACTTTAAAACCTAGCAAAGGACATTGCCTTACTAGGTTTTAAAATAGTCGGCGTCCCTTACTAGGTTAACAAATGGTTAGCAAAGGTAATAATTCGCGCGCTAATTTTAGTATGACACTAATGCCCGCTACATGCGCATTGTATTTCGTGTTTTGATACTGAAGAAAAATAGTTCTGTCATGCCTAAACAGTTTTATAGATCATCCAAGATCATCGATGCAGTGAAAAAATGAGTTGGAGACTATGGACACCAGTAAGTACAACCACAAATAAAGATTTCAAACAATTTTACACTCCATAACTTCAAAAGTATCAGCGTGAGAATAATAATCATTTCGCCTGACAGTCCCTAATAGTTAACACCGCACAGAGGCCTTCCTGCAGTAGCTAATGACTTATAGGATACTCCTGATGACTTATAGCCAAACAGCTGGATGAATGGGAGAGGATTTTGGATTGATCTACCCTACCCACTTGTGATACTTCTAGAGACTTGGTAACGGAAGGTCAAGCAGTTGAATAAAGTGTTAGATGTTTTGTATGTGTTTCACTAATAAAACTTTATTTTTTTATTATTAAACTAGTTTCATTTAAAAAATATAACTTATACCTTGTCCATTTGGTAGATTATCGGGATATTAAAAAACTACGGTAAATCGCGCTATACAGTGTGCTACAGAAAGGTCTTATAGAACAGAAAGGGGTTCTTCAAGACACCAATACAAACTACTTATTGTCTATGAGGTAGAAATAGAACTCTCAAAAAAAATTTGTACGGAACAACAATTTTTTTTCGAGAATTCTGAGGTGGCAACATAATTTAAGTTGTTTGCATTGGTCTAGGAGAATCCCTTTTAATTCTACAGGACATTCCTCAAGCACCCAGTGTAAAAATACTTAGTATTGAAAATCTGCTTTGGGTAGTTGCTAGGTTTATGAAAATGTTTGTGGCTTAATGAAACCAAATTTAAACCTAGCAACAGCCCATACTAGGTTATGAAATGGTCAATTACGGTCGTTTCAGTATCAGACAACCATTTTATAACCAAGTACGCGCTTTCATTTATGCATTACAGCTACAATATTGGCTATAGAGAAATGAAATTGTATTGTATGGCAAGCCAAGGTTCTACCGCTTCTTTTGAGCTTACTCTCGTTCGGCTATTTATCATAGTTTTCCCAGGGCATTGAAATGAAGTGACCAAACCGTTTTTTGGCTCTCCTGTAAAATTTGTCTGATGTCCCTTACTAGGTTTTAAAATGGGACAGCCGATTTGTGATTGTGATTACGCGTCCAACGCCTGTTTAAAATGACTGAAATAAAAGGTCCACTTTACTACATTACTCGATATTGTTTAGATTTTGAGGAGTTTTGTCGAAGAGTTTATTGTCACCAGCATCTACTGTTGTTTAATACAGCAGTTTTAAAACTACAAATAAAAAGTTATTTATATAAGATTGATTAATCTGTAGATGATACCAGCAGTATTCACAAACGTTGAAATAGGTATAGTTTGTTTTGTTGTATATAATAAACGTCATATAGAGTTTGTTCACTTAAAATTAAGTCTAAGTCATAAGAAATGAATGACACCTTATTCATCAAAATCAGATGAGTAGTTTCAGCAGTACAGGGTATCCGTAAATACAAATATGGATACCTACGTAATGAAGGCTGCAAAAATCACACCATTTCCCTTGGGCTCTGCCGTAGTCGAGTAAAAACTACTAGGTTTAATTGACTCTTCATCAACCCTTTAAATTCAAAGTATTTCAATTTCCACTTTATTTTTTGTCGTATCAATAAATAATAGGTATGCTTTTTATCTGTAATTCATATAAAGCACTTTCAACCCTAAGTAGGTATGAAACTAATTCATTTCTGATTGAAATCCTCAAAGGAAACTAAGAAAATTATTGTACTAAATTTTGTTGTTTGCTGTGCAAACTACCTATATGAAATAATGCAGGTTTGGTACCAACATGTCATGAACACAATGGCATTTACGTAACAGTTATTAGCAAGATTGTGATCGCGACATAATCAGCTCCAATCCGTCCAGAAAGTGTAAAACAATAGTAACTTTATGAATGTTGATAACGATGGAGTAACAAGAAAACAATGTAGGTACTTTACGAGCGATTAATAGGTCACGCCTTTATGAAAACAGATGTGATTTCCAATCTCCAACAATCGAAAACACCGTCATAATTAATTGTCTCAAGCGTATTGATAGAGCATAGAACTAAAATTAGATTAAGATTTTAAGATGGTGCCCCGACAAAAGTATAAGTTACAAATACTCGTTATCAGTGTACTAGAGAGTGATTTTGAAGCTTTTCTTGCCAAGGTTATTCGGTTATTTTTATGTTTCAAATGAAACCGAGACAAAAGTAGAGTTTGTGTCAGAAAAGCTAATACTGCGCTGTTACACAAAAGCATATAATAAATAAATAAATAAAAATTTTGTATGGGACCAATAGGTAAGTAGTCTATAATAAAATACCGAAGGAATTGCGAGAATTAAGTGCAAATAATTTTAAATCAAATTGAAGTTTTTGTTAGAACATAAAATGTATTATAATATTACAGAATTCTTGGTAGGTGACAATTTCTGCTAAAATATTGATAAACACACACGCTCTCTTTCTTTCTCTTTAAAAGAAGGCAACTTATGTAGATTGGTTGCGCTAAAATTCGTGTGAAAGGAGGATTCGTGTTCAATGTAACTTTACACCCACTATATTTTTTACTGTATGTACACCAGGTACCTATTGCATTTGAGGTTTGACAATACAGAACAAATGGCGGCCTTATGATTCAGGTAAGATACTCAGACTTTCAAATAAATTGATGAATTCCTTCAGAGGTAAGAACTAAAAACGAAGGAGAGGTTTTTAATTCTTGACTCCGAACATTGCTCATAGCATTAAGTCCGCCGCATTGTACTATATTTTAATTTTTTAAATGTAAGTGCAATAAAAGTATTAATAAATAAATAAATAAACATTCTTTTATATATGTTTTCCATCACCCAGTTTGTGGATTGTTTATTCCGAAATAAATTAACACTAACACATATTGTTACCACCCGGGTCCTGCATTGAGCATTTCGCTTATCGAACTTACTCTTCAGATTTCTCAGAAACGAATGAGACAGAACGATAGGTAGGTACTTAAATATTTAGTGAAATTTACAATTTAGAAACAGGCGTTTATTCTTGTTCCTTGAGAATCCTAAGGCGGAAGCGATACCAATTAGCGTGTCTCTACTCTACCTAAGCACAGTTCTAAAAGAAGCTTTGTAGAGCAGAAACCACGCCTTGATTGCAAATCTCCAGACAAGCTTGATTCTCACAACATTACTTACTTTTCTCGCTTCTGTCAGGTGCAAGTAATCATCATTTATTTCGCGATGACCCGACGACAGTTTGTTAATGAACGAAGCACATTGTCATGTTATGACTCTTCATTTAAAATTCATCAACGCATTGACCATTCGTTATGCAGAAGCCGAATACAATGGGATTATTTGTTTAATATGTCACAAGCTTTGTGTAACTTATGTTAAGATTGTTTAATGAAGAGATATTTTTAAAGAATCGCCGCCATTAGCGTGTATTATTTTGGAAGTAAGTAATAAAGCAAAGTAATTGAATAGAAAGTAACACAATTACACAATACATACGATCGACAGTCTTTTTACTATTTGTTGTACTAAGACTAGTGCCCATTCCTTGCCAGTCAAATATAGCTTCACTGAACGGTGATCGGCCACGCTGATATCTGTAAAATAAGGTGAAGCTTTATTTAACGGGTTAGGAAAGGTTTGCCTGGTAAATTAAATTTGACTGATCAATGATGGCTCACGCTGATATCTGTAACATAGTGAATCTCTATTTAGTAGATAAGCAAGGAATATTAAGACATTCCTCGTTGTCGTGGGCAAGCAATGGTTTGCCTGCTAAATGTAGTTTCATCTATGGGTGATTGGTCACGCTGATATTGAAACATAAAGTATATTATTTTCAGTTATACAGGGTGTTGATTTGTACAGTTTAATCCGACTCAGGGGTGGTTATTTACATGATATTGAAGCAAAAAAAAAGCCCGCGCGCGCGGGCGCACTCTCCCGCGCCGCCCCGCGAAACTCCTGCCGGACCCGTCAAGTGCAAGTTCGATAGAAGTTAAGCCTTATTTATAGCTTTATGATTTTTAGGTGATTTTCATAATTATTTTTTTTTGGTATTTTTTGCTTTAGTATCATGTAAATAACCATCCCTGAGTCGGATTAAACTGTACAAATCAACACCCAGTAGATTTTAACAATATAAAGCTCACGTATGTAGCTTAGGAGGGCGTTGGATGGAATATGGATATCCCCAGCTCTGGGTTCCATAAAGTAGACTGGATAGATGAAGCCCATATTTGGTAAGGGTCTGCGATTCTAATGTCAGTATGAAAATAATATGTAATACTATTATGTATTGTAGATTAAATTAATTTATTGTTCTGATTATACAGGGCTACAGGGAAAGTCGTGCTGAATATTAAAGGAGGTTATTATTTAGGTTATTTCTGATGGATTTTATCCTATTATATAGGGTCCGAAAATTAACCGTTATGGAGATATTGAATGTTAAAGATTTAAAAAAAATATCAAAAAATTTTGGCTTTTTAATTGATTTTTTTTCAGAATAGCGCTCCTAAAGTAGTTTTTTTAATGTATTTAGTTAAAAGGCATGTCAATTGACAAACGGATATCAGTAAAAGCTGCACCCACTACTAACAGCTTTAGAAAACTGCTCGGCAACGGTTACAATTAAATAATTTTCTCTAAATATTTTTCACTTAGAAGCTCTTAAAAAAAAAAACATATTGAACTTATTCTGCAAATAATTTTAAAAACTTCTACGACTCTTTAGCTATTCAAAAAGATATAACATTTAATAGTTATGTGTATAAAATTTTAAAATAATGTTATTTGACTAGGCTCTAGTGGTACTGAACTTCGATACAAAAAAAAAAAATTGCAGAATAAGCTCCATATGTTTTTTTAAGAGCTTCTAAGTGAAAAGTATTTAGAGAAAATTATTTAATTCTAACCGTTGCCGAGCAGTTTTCTAAAGCTGTTAGTAGTAGGTGCAGCTTTTGCTGATATATTTTTATCAATTGACATGCCTTTTATCTAAATACATTAAAAAAACCACTTTAGCAGCTCAATTCTGAATTTTTTTTTTATTAAAAAGCCAAATTGTTTTGGTATTTTTTTAAATCTTTAACATTCAATATCTCCATAACGGTTAATTTTCGGACCCTATATAATAGGATAAAATCCATCAGAAATAACTTAAATAATAACCTCCTTTAATATTCAGCACGACTTTCCCTGTAGCCCTGTATAGTATTAATGTATAAATTATACACTAACCCCCTTATTCATAAAAAGTTTTAAGCATTGGATAAGTAAACAACTGTTTAAATGTCATGTTGTCTTTTATATTTCAATGACATCTGTCAAGGACAGCATGACATTTAATCAGTTGTTTACTTAACCAATGCTTAAATTTTTTTATGAATAAGGGGGTTACAATTTATAATGTGTAGAGCTTACGAAAGTTTTAGTTAAAATTTAAATAATTCCAGGACTTGTATCGGTGACTGTACTAGACAATGTTAGCGGAACTAAAGCTACTTATCTATTTTTACAAAGGCATTTGCTGTAAGTGAAGGTAAAGGGATCCCTATCTATATCGGCGAGCAATAGGTACCATTTATGGCGATATTAATTTACTCGTTGTAGTTCTTTTGTCGAGAAGCCTTGGCATTTTGCAACGTAACATACGTTAGACTACAGATTAGATGTAGCACCTAGTGATGTTTGTTCCGATTAGATTAGATTACATAAATATATCACACTCCACTCCACTCGCACTCCAGAAATTCTATAGTTCTTAATTATCGTAAAAAATTATCGATGAAAGTGATAGAGTGTAAGTCATTGTAAAGATTAGGTACCTCCTTCCTTAGTACTTGTAAAATCCTCAGCTAAAATTTTAATAATTTAGTAACGATGACGTCGCTACTTATACTTAAAACTTCTAATGTTCTAATGTATCTGATAAATTAAAAATTTATCAGATATTAGGGAAAGGAACAGCTTTAAAGTGGAAGTTGGCAGGCCACTAAGCTTGTACAGTTAATCCTCACAAATTATGTGACACTCGAGTGTTCCGTAAATTTTTTTTTGGGTTTTGCAATAAAAATATTGCATTAATATATTGTTTTTATTTCTTTTGTGCAATAAAGCGGAACAAACAAAAATGGGCAGGTCCAAAAAACGGGTCGCAAAATACACTGTGCGACGATATAGCCTGAGTAGCTAGCAAGTAGAAGTTGCGTGTGGCAAAGGACCGAGAAAAGTGGCGTGAACATGAAGATCCTCATAATCAGCAGTAGGTGTTAATACGTTGATAATGGTGCTCTGTATCAGATAAAACATCGAGGGTTATAAACAAACTCTTTGCAATATAAAATAAGCATAAACATTTACCAACAGGCACTAGGATACCCTGTGTTGTGGGAACCAGAAACAGCGACATCACAAACATGCAAGACCTGGAGTTTTTTTTCCTCAGCCGGGATTCGAACCCGAGTCCACTCGCATGGTAGGCAGATGAGCTAACCTTTGCGCCACAGAGGTCGTCAAATGTTTAGGTTAGGAAAAAAAAGGGACGTTATCTGCGAGTCAGATAAATTATGAGATCAATAGACGAAGGGCCAATGTCTCTAATGAACAAATTAGAAAGAATGAACGTGTCTTGTTTATTTTAATTACAAATTAACTTCCACGTTTGATTGGCAACAGTGAGATGGCTAGCGTAATAATAACACGTGGTGATGTTATTTTAATAGCTTAAGTCGCGTGCAGACTATGCGTTGTAGACATTTTATTATTGAAATATTTTTTACAACTGGCCTACTAAAATAGAGGTCATAATATGCCATTTCCACTTGGAGACGCCGTAATTAGTATATGGCCCGAGTATTTCCATGATAGAGTAAGATTGATTGTGTTGCATGGATGCTATTATTTATATACCTAAATGTTCGGTTTTCTTTCTCAATTCAAGCATGGAAGGAGTGTCTTTGGTTTTCTTATTATTTACGAAAATTGCTGAAGAGCCAATTACCAATCAGTAAAGAAGAAAGAAAACATTGAATTAGACTTGAAACAAAGCTTCCTGAATTAGAGGCAATTGATTAACACTTTGCTTCCATCTTCATTGTTGATTTTGTACAGTCGAAAATATATCGACCTTTACAATGTTTCTTGCAACAGAACTGAATAGTACGCGCTTGCAAAGGTTGATATGATTGTTGACTGTCAACCAATTACACTGTAGGTATGTAAATATAAAATATCACTCGTATGTTTAGAATACACTTATCACAATATTAAAACAATTGAGTAAGCCTAGATGTAAAAATACTTACCTAAAACTTAAACTATAGAATAGGTATAATTGACAATCTCATTCAATGAAATCATACTGCATGGTAAATATTGATTGAATTATGTAATAATATTTGACTTCCACTGTGTTAATGATTAATTACATCGTGGGAAAAGGACATTCTGGGAATGAAAAACAATCGTAAGGCATTTTGAGCGAGAAGACGTTACGTGAGTGAACTTATATTTCATCAGATGAAGAGGACCAAATCCTGTCGGAAATCTGACGTTTGCAAGAGTAATTAGAATTTAATTTAATTGTTCTACCTCCGGAATCGTTCAGTTTTTGGTGTTTGTTTTGTTTTAAATATTTTAGTGATAACACATTTTGATTTTACATTTCATAAGGCATCACTTAAACCTTATTAGGTTTTTGCGTGATATAGGCTTTGAAACAGGGAACAATATATTTATATTTAACAATGACAATTCCTAAGTGGTATGTCTAACGGTTGACTGGTAGAAAATGTTTATAGCATTAAGTTCTTCGCATTGTACTAAGTATATTTTTGTTTTAAATGTAAGTGCAATAAAAGTATCAATCAATCTTCTGTTTATTAGAATATTTTACTATGTAGTGGCCAGCTGGTACGATAAGAACAATCACAAAGTTTTTAGTCTTTCTATGCCACCATTATTTTGGTATAGTTTGTGAATATAATTTGTGTGCGTGTGGATTGAGTGAGCGCCCTTCTGAAATAAGAAAAAAAAGCTGTTCATTTTGTAAAAGTTCTAAAACAATTTTGCCTTAAAAGTGAGGACCTTAATCCGTGTACTCTCCGATATAAAGTCTGTGAATGGCAGTTACATCGGAAATTAAGTTACCATTAATACTGAACTCGTACTATCAATCAAAAACAAATGTTGCTCTCGAGCAATGTAAGTATGTCTTTAATTGTGCAATCCGACGTAATTCGCCGGAACTGGTTCCTATACGGGTAAACTGGATCTTCATCTCACCTTCAACGAAGAAAGTATAATTTAAGTATTTGTTAACAAGACAGAAACAAAAATAAATTTAAACAGTGGACAGCAGCTTGAACTCAATATTTTTGTGCCAATTTAGTCCGTAATGTGTATGTGTAACGAGTAGAGTGTATGCAAGCAAAGTTTGACTTGCATTCTGCATAGTTAATCAGGCAAGTAATTTTCAATCTTTTGATTCGTGACCTTTTCTGGACCAAGAATAGGATCGATAATTTAATTCCGTTACTTTAAAAAGTTCAGGTTTGGATAAAATAATCATTTTACCCGAATCTTCGGGTAGGAAAAACAATTTGGACATTTTAAGATATTGAATGGGCTAGTTGCCCTAAAAAATGTAATTAGTCCGTCTTTTAGATTATTCAAAAATAAGGGACACGTATTTTTTTATTTGTAAATTAGACCAAAAATGACATATCTTTTTTATATTTTGTTTAGTCAAAAAAAGAAAAAATACGTGTCCAATATTTTTTTATAATCTAAAATGCGGACTAAATAGAATTTAATTATTTTGACCCTGGAAACTACCCTATTGAATACCTCTTTGGTCTACCCGTTAAAGTTTGACTATCAAAGTAGAGTTCGTGGGTGCGAATCCCACTGGGGGCCGCGGTACATTTGATTTGTACTAATGACCTAATTCTGGGTGTGATGTCATTGCCTGGTTACTATAGCAACAGCTATCCTAGTTAGGGACTAGCTCAATGATTGTGCTGTGTGAACTTGTGTCTAAGTTATTATTACTACTAAGCTATACAATATTAAGGGTCTGATTCAAAATCTGCAGATAAAGTTCCGGATAAGCTATCCGCAACCAGGGCTGCCGTTTGTTTTAAATTTGAAGCCGCAAACGAACACACACAATATAGGAAAATTCATTTAAATTTAGAACAAACGGCAGCCCTGGTTGCGGATAGCTTATCAGGAACTTTATTTGAACATTGTGAAACAGGGCCTAAGTGTTTCTTCGTGTTCGTGTAATTTGAGTTCGAGTTTTAGCGAGTCAAAGCAAGTCTCAAGATTGCACTAATTCAGGTTGACATTTGGGACACTAGTCGACATTGCAGTGGGTGCACTGGAGCGTGCTGTGACGCAAACCGCTTCCGGCCAGATATTACCTCATTGCTGGGCTCGGAAGCCCGATGGCCCGCTTCCATTCTTTCAGCGACACAGTGAAAGGGTCCTCTGATACACTTTTACCCTCGCGCCCGCGCACCCAGTGCGCGCACCACCGAACCGTTCTCTTATAAATTCGGTGAAATTACCGCGACACCACATTACATATTCGGCAGCTGCCCGCGTCAGCTGTCCGATCGACTGCATTCCCTCCAACACCGTTCGGGGAGTTTAATACCAACCACGTGAGCGGCGTACGGAATAAACGAGCAATATGAGATTCACGGTGAGTCTGTGATCAGTGACGGTGATAAAGTGCAGTGCTACGTAACTCGGATATCGCGCAGGATACTCGCTATTCCTGACATGTTTGCAGTGCTCCGTTTGAATTGATGAACTATACGTGAAAATAATGGAAAAGTTTGTTTTATGTAATGAAATTATATTCGTTGCACAAGTTTGATGTGCAATTGGGACTAATCAATCTTAAATCGACTTATTTAACGATATTCATATAATACGACATTATATGAATGTCTAGCGTTTCTAATAATCACCATCTCGTGTTGGCAATCTAGTAAGATTGATGATAACAATCAGTACATTATCAAAGCAGACGGAGCATAAATATGTGGAAAGTAAAAGCGGCAAAAGTGAAATTAATGTATAATGAAGGCTTAATCTCGACATTGCGGGCGGCAGCATCCATGCGGGCTATAAAACATCAGACAAACAGTTTCGATTTTTTCCTACCACAACAACTGGTTCCGTGACCTCTAACGAAAGTAAAATCTTCGCACTTAGGAATTCACGACCACTGTTTTTAAAGTAATATTTATCCTTAATTTCAGGTCGCACTCATCTGCCTTCTCGGCATATCATCGTCATTTGCCATCAAGGTGGAAAAGATGGCTAATGATCCCAAAGACAAGCGCGAAGCCGGCGTGGGCTATCCTTCCTCGGGGCACGCTACACACACGCTGCAGATTCAACCCTCACACGACGATGGCAACGCTATTAGCATAGGAGCAGGCTACAGTATTGGAGGGAAGCCCACCTTCAGCTATGAAGGACATCAAGGAGCCCAGTACCAGTTCGCTTCTCAGCAGCCTCAGCACCAGACCATCCAACTAGCTCCAATCACTCTTCAGCCGGAACACGGAAGCTTTGCCTCCGGAAGCGACTTGTCCCAGCTGATGTCACAACTCACTCACGGTCTCCAAACTGGCGCCATCTCCCTGCAACAAGCAGAGCCGTCCCATCAATTCGGAGGCCAAGACATCGGCCTTCCTCAATATTCGTACGGGGAACCTAAGTTGCAGCAGTACAGTGTTTCTGAACAATCTTATCCCAGCCCACCATCTTACGCCGCTGGTACTAAAGGACTGGGATCTTATTCAACAGGACCTGTTCTATTCAACCCGTCTGACTCCCATGGTCAACAAGGTGCTTTGAGCTTCGCAGTCCCTAACTCTGGTCACTCTTTCGGTGATTCTGCTGGATCTTTCCCTGGTCTGTCCCTTGGAAACTCTGCTGGACATTCTCTGGGCGGTGCTGGTTATTCTGCGGGAGGATCTGGGCACAGTCATTCTCTGGGTAATTCTGGACTTGTTTTGGGTCATGCGTATGGCGGTGCTGGCCATGGCCATGGCTTCGGTGGTCTGTCTTTAGGAAAATCTATTGGCTCTCCATACATGAAATCTTTGGGAACCTACGTCGCACCCGGTAAAACATCTTTTAAGCCCTCCGCTTTCTTAGGCGCTTCGGTTGGTGACTCCGGACATGGATCGTCTGGTCTTGCAGGAGCTTTCAGCGGCGCTCCATCTTTTGGCAACCCGGGCTCTCATGGAATTTTGGCAATCAGCACTGGCCACGCTCCCAGCTTCGGTAGTTCTCTGGGAGGCTTAGGTGGTTCTTCAAAGTACTCTTTTGCACCTAAAGCTGAATCATATAGCGGTAGCGGTTCGTATGACTCCTCCGCTGCCTTTGCCTCAGCCGCTGGACATCTAGCTTCTCCCTCTGGTGCGACTTATGCATTGCCTTCGGGCTCCTTCGGCCTTTCGTCCGGCTCTGGACATGGTGGCCACGCTGGTCACGGGGCCTCAAATCCTCAGTACTACCTCTCCCAGTCTAAGATACCTTCAAACTCCTTTGGAGACTCCAGTTCTGCACACCGGGCTCCAGCAAAGAGTCATAGCTCGTTCTCCCTAGGTCCTAAATTCAGCAATCATGGTAACCACGGACACAGCTACAATATTCCTAGCTCGCACTATGCCCCTAAAGACATCCAAGGTTCCTATAGTGAAAACACCTACAACACAATCAAGTACAGCGAAGAGTTAAAGCCCCGTTCTCATTAAATGGGTAACTAAAATACTGTTACAAGCAATATTACCCTAGGTCAACTACTATTGTAATGCATCTGAACGTTAGGTAGTCAGAAGGACGTAATGTGGATGGAAAAGCCGCAAAGCAGCGAAAGTGGCCGTGCTGCGACGTTTTGCTCACCTACACCTTGTTCCGCTAATTACGTGTGGACGCTTCCATCTGGCCACTCTGTCGAGATTACCACGTTAATGTGAAGGAGTGCTTTCCATTTTCGTAATATGCGCATAATAGTGTTGTTTTGTAGCGAGCTTGTTACGATGTCGGGTTGAGGGCTTCATTATTTAGATTGTGCGAAAAACGCGGGTAATGTCTGTGGGCCTGTCGCGACGTGAATTTCTGTAAATATTGTTCTTGTTAGTTAAGATAGCTTATTTATTGTTTTAGCTAGTAAACAAGGAGAACTGTTGTTGTTTATAATAAAAAATGAATGGTTTGTTGTTGGTTTCATTTACTTTGCGAGGTTTATCTAAGTAAGTGGTTCAGTGAGTAAAAATAGATTTGATGCAACCTGCGCGGCCGCGCGGTGTCTGCAAACTTGATAGCTTTTCTATGCAGTTTCACTTGAAGGAAAGTTACAGAAACTGCTTCGAAGTAGCATGCTCGAGTTGGAAATAGTTTACTTCGTTACTGCTGATTGAATCAATAACAAGAAGACTATATAGTGACTATGGAGCATGTGGACGAGCGTTTTGATATTGACTGTATAACAAGTACCTACCCAATTCATCAACCGTAATGAATTATTACCTTTCTGCTTGTAAGCATGGAGGCTTTTAACTTTCAGATTATCACATTGACCTAGATTACCATAACACAAAATGCGACTGATAAATGGTCGGTCGTCTCATAAACCAAAATACCTAATCATCTCTTTGTATACATAATAGGTAATACACATTTTTAGCCACATCCGTATCCGTCTCTTACTCATCAGAAGATATATGGTTAGTATGTAGGTACACTCGACGGCAGGCCAAACTCTATATCTTAGTTACAAAGTAGCCCGTAACATAACCGAGTACGGTGAACGAGTGTAAAGATTGATGTGCTGTCAGTTCAGTCTTTGTTGAATAGTCGTCCGTTACTGGAAATTAATTGATAAGGTTGGATTAGATCTCTTAATTGTACACACCAGACAAAAAACTACAGCAGTAGATTTCTAAACAGAGTAGAGTATGTACTAGTATAGGTGTACTCTAATTAGTTTCGTTAAGACCATCTTTGCAACAAAATGTAAAGGTTGACCTGCTGTTACCTGTACAAGTGTTGTAGTAACTGAACAAGACCTTTTGCATAGGGTGATTTTACATCGTACAGTCATGTTTACATGTTGGGCTCTGGAGCACACTTATCGCCACAGCATATAGCAGATTTTAGATTGTCATAAGGTCGATGTGAAGTCGACTGTGAATGAGACACTATTGCATTATATCCTATTGTGACTTGGAGATTGTAAAGCAAATGATATTGTGCATCGTAAAGAGCAACAAAAATACATGCCCAGTTCAAAAGTATTGAATGCGAAATAAATTTCACGCAACAACAATAACGTGAACAATAAACTAACCCAGTTATAAGAAGGCAATACAAAAAAATAACTTTGTTACAGTCTAGGTACTCAGTGCCACTTCTAAGAGACCTGTTTCAGTCACGAGTTAACTAGAGCTTAACTTTAGTGCAAATAGAGCCACTTCCGAATTCTTATAAAAGTCATTATGTAACAACCTTTTCTGAGAGCATAAATAAAAGTCTCATTTCCATCGGCTTTTATTTTTATGAGGTTTTGCCATTCCTATGCCGGCGGCAGCGGTGATCGCGTAATCGATTTCTTTCGAGCTCATCTTCTGAGTATTTAAATTAGACACAAAGTCATAATAGTCAAGATTACTCAAGACATATGATTCACTACATTTCATAGACTACATTTACCTGTGTGCAATCTAGACCAATCGCACTTGTGTAAATTGCAGACGCAAGTCTGAGAATGTCCGTTAGGCCTATTCTCTTCCTAGTGCTACAAAACAAAAATTCATGTTGAAATTGCTGAGGGAGACTTCGTACTTTTTTTACATAGCCTCTATTATTGTGTCCCACTGCTGGGCAAAGCCCTCCCCCAGTTCAGTCCAGAGTTTCCGGTCCTGGAACACCTGAGACCACTCCGGCAGATGATGGTTGAGATCGTCTCTCCACCGTTTTCGTAATCATCATCATTCAGCCACAAGAAGTCCATTGCTGGTCATAGGCCTCCTCCATGGATTTTCAAAACTCCGGTTGGAAGCGGCTTGCATCCAGCGTCTTCCCGCCACTTGGATGAGATCGTCTGTCCATCTTGTGCCTGGTCGTCCTACGCTACGCTTGTCGAAATATAGAATAATTATTTTCAAATTTACTTTTTCATGAAACGAAAAATTGCCTTGAATAAGAACTTCACATTTTCAGCTGAACTTACAGGCCAGAGCGAGTGGTACAGCTATAGCAAATTTAGCAAATGTGAATAAAGGAGCCGGGGATCTCTGGGCCCAATTGTAATAAGCTGAAATATGGTTTAATAAAAGCGGTATTTTTTTCTGTTTCAAAATATAAAAAATCTGCTCAATTCACAATCTGGGAGACGAGAAATCTTAAAAACAAGTTTATTACACTGATGAAATAGAGTTTCGATTACTTTAATCGATTACTGTGAATGATTTCAAGAATTATTATTGAACATAAAATCACTCTCATCGAATGATGGATTCAATCAAAGTGAACAAAATCTACGGAATAAATTATTATATTGTCAATAGTTTACAATAAAACAGAATATTAACTTTAAAATCGATTCTCGTAGATTCTCGTTTTCAGATCGATTTATTACTTTTTTGTTTATCAAATGTATTTAATCTGTGCTGACAGTGACAGCCCCCGGATTTTTAATCTATGATCATGATGGGTCACTATATTGCACGGACCGAGAATTTACGGCACGAGAATGTACAACCCGGGAATTCGTGCCCAAACTAACGCTAGTGGGATTTTTCCGAGCGGTTCCGTGCTTTGCAAGGCAAGTTAAGCAGTTGGTGCCGGCTGCCGTCAATAGATGGAAGTCGTGAAGCCAAGTCAGAGGCCTTAGGGCAGCTTGAAAACTTCCGACAGTAAGACCAGCCACTATTCTTACAAGGCTCCACCTATCCGGACTAGGCCCCCGTGGTGGAGTATGCCCTTTAGGTATAGGACCGAGGGGCACGGGCTTTGCACTGAGAAAGGTTCCTCAGGGAAAAGCCCCGTGCCCCTCAGTAAGTTTATAATGGGTTGATGTATCGCTCCTCTACATCTAAACTCTGATCATTTGGATTGACTTGTCTAGTGTAAGATCCAGCCAGATCAGGACGTCAATCTATTGCAACTCATAGCCTCGATAATGTCACGCACTAGATCGAGCGTGTAATGGCTGCGAAGTGAATGATTTACGCTTCATGGAAACGAGGCACCACTCTGTCGTGTCTATGGCTGTACACGGATTCTCGCCCGTACCAATTTTATACAGCCTGATATGATAACGCACGACCCGAGAACGTACGGACGGGATACCGTGTACAGTCGACAGCACATGATGGTATACACCCATGCACTCTACTCCGTTGCATTACGGGCGACTTTTCAACTAAAATGTGAAGATTGACGTGCTGTCGACTGTACATGTGCACGGATCCGTGGCTGTACATTACCGGGGCGTACGTTCTCAGGATGTGCATTCGCGGTACGTACATTATCGTCTCCCATCATGATCACCGGACTACCTACCTACTTGTCTTGTATCGGTTATCGTTTGCGTATTTTAATTATATTCCTCGACCAGTGCTTTCGCTCTACGGACTTCTAGTATATTGTTTTAACTTGTACGACTGTGGCATACTGACTTATCGATGTAATACACTGGGCCGACGAGTTTTAGAGGATGAAATTACACAAATCCTTGTCTTCCCTGTCTTTTAATCTATTTGTGAGTTTCGTTACATTTTCGCACTCAATACAATAAGAACTACAATTAATGTAATAAATAACAATCTATCTTATGATCATAGTTATAAAATCAGCTGTTAAGTACCTATAGGTTATTGTCAATTTGTTGCATAGCCTCACTTTCACTAAATCTCTTTTGACTTTGCTCTCAGATTGCTAAAATCCGCAAAATTTTCAAAGATGGTTTGACAATATATAAGCTGTTTATTTACACCACTCTCGTCTTTTTACATCTGGGCCCAAGAATGTATGGAAGCGTTTCCGTCTCCTTTGGAATAAAGAAGGGCGTGTAATGAATTGAGAATTTTACATGAAATAAACCCACAGTATTAACAACACAGAGAATGCAATAGCACAGCCAGAAAAAGATAATTACGAAATATGATTTCTTACAGATTCCTACGTAGGGTAGATACGTAGTGATATACAATACATCAATGACAGTTTAGTATACTTTTGTCTCTGCTCTCAAAAAATTGAGACAGTATCAGATACTTATTTACAGGAACCGGCGGTTAGTGATAACTTCCACACAACATAATCACTTGACCTGGTCCCAAACTAAGATACCATATGCTATGGTAACCAGGCAAGGACAAACATTGGAAAACACCCAGACAAAAAAAATACGGCGGCCCCTAGTAGGAGTCGAACCCACGACATCTTTCTTGGTAGCTAAGCGGCTTAACGGCCCGACCAACGAGATTGTGTCAATGATGGTTGTTCAGTGTACGTTCAATAGAGCCGTTGTAGCGCGTTGGTACAACGCCTGCATTTGATTCATTCTGTTTTTTGTGCATGTCGCACCCTTGCAAGAACTACATGATATTTCGAAGAAGACCATTTTTTATTCATGGAAATTGTTTTTTTTTAACGCGATTTTATTTACTCCGAAAAAGCCGGAATAATGAGAAAAAGAGACACTGCATCACGTTATAGCGCTATCTCTTTCGGCCATTAATTTGAAACCTTAAAAATAATGCTCTCATGTAACGTAAGGATTTGGAAATAACACGTTGTTCTTGCAAGTGTGCGAATTATAGTCTTTTAAGTTGTGACTTTTATATAAGTCTCTTGTTTCTTGTGTGCAATAAAGAAATCTTATCTTATCCTCGGGTGGGTGGCCGACCACCGAACGACGGCCAATATCCATTGGGCCGGAAAGAAGGCATGTGGTCTAGATAGGTACCATGTTTGTTTTTTTTTTAAGAAACCTGATTGTCTCGGCTGTTCACGTGCTACTGAGTTTAAAATCGTGACTTCGTGATTTTTAATCTCCTATTCTCTTCTGTCTCGCTCTGAGAGACTGTTTGTACCCTGCAACAATCCTTGTATTTTTGCTGCATATATTATTACTCTCATATTATTATACTAGCTGTTGCCCGCGACTACGTCCACGTGGGCTTTAGTTGAGTAAAGTGTTTGCAAATAAGATAGGGATACTTTTAACGCATGCGAAAGAGATTTCATACTAACTTTGCACCCCCCCTCTTACCCCCTTAAGGGATGATTTTCAAAAAACTATTTTAAATGTGTTTCACGACTTTCAATGAAGAATCTTTATTCTGATTTTCATTCAAATAACTTCAAAAATGGCAAAGTTTCATACTAAATTTGCACCCCCCTCTTATCCCTTTCAGGAATTATTTTCGAAAAACTATTTTACACGTGTTTCATGACCTTCAATGAAGAATATTTATTCTGCATTTCGTTCGAATAACTTCAAAAACGGCAAAGTTTCATACTACCTTTGCACCCCAAACGGCAAAGTTTCATACTAACTTTGAACCCCAATTTACCCCTTTAGGGGATGAATTTACAAAAATCCTTTCTTAGTGCTCCCCTACGTTACGAAAGGAACCTCTGTGCAAAATTTCAAGTTTCTAACCCTTATAGTTTAGGCCCTGCGCTGATATGTCAGTCAGTCAGTCAGTCAGTCTTCTCTTTTTTTATATATAGATTTTGTCAACGTCATTGTCTCATATAATTTTCTCGCCTACATTTTCTCGTTTCTCGCTTACATGTATTATTAGGCTTTTCCTTATTTTCTCTTCAGTTTTCGTTTACAGTCAACCCGTAGTCAACATTTGGTTTCGAAGCAGTATACCGCAATATACGTACCCATACGTATTATGTAAGAACGAAAACGTTACTCGATTCACATGCACCAGCTCCACTCAAAATGCAGTTTCGTTTATGTAAATATTATTACAGTGGCGATATTTTGAATGACCGAGACGAACGTCCATTAAATTAATTAAACAAAATAGGTACTATTTTGTTTGATTAATTTGCTCTAAGTGTGTTCCGCGGAACCCTAGGGTTCTGCGATATCCCTATAAGGGGAACCCTATCGATATCGCTTAGCTACCAAGAATAAAAAAAGTACCTGGTGACCGAGCTTTGCTCGGTACTTTTTTTGTAATATAAAATATGTAATATAGAATTAAAATAATCCTTTTTCAACAAAAAAAGAACTTGGAAAAAAAAACATCATTACTAGAACCGGGTCTCTTGAAATCGGCCCGAAACGGTCGCCCGTTTTCCCGTCAGAACTATCTGCGAAATTTACCTCTGTATGTTATCATAGCAAATTTCAATTGCCCTAAAGCACGGATAAAACACAGTTTTCTAAAAATGTAACCTAGTTAAATCAATTTAATGCCCCCGGAAGCATCTGCCTACAAAATTTCGTGAAAATCGTTGGAGCCGTTTCCGAGATTCTGATTATATATAAATATATATACAAGAATTGCTCGTTTAAAGAGATTAGATAGATAGATATCAAAACACTTCTGTCTGATCCTCAGAACACAATGTGTTCTAAGGTGTGATCGAACGTTTTCACGCGGCGTATCACGAGTCACGAGGCGCAGCCGAACTTAGTCGCCACTCGCCACCCACAACAGTACAAATTATTAGTAGGTAGTAACTGTTTCTTTGTACTTTTATTATGCTTATTAATAAAGAATACATTTTTACAACCAATTGTTTTATTATAGGGTTCCGTCAAGTTTTTCGCTTTCCAAAAGGGTTCCGTCACCCAAAAAGTTTGAGAAGCGCTGGTCTAGTGTATGGGTGTGATAGATCTGGTTACGGTAGCAAGGAGACAGTGGATGCGGAGGAGAATCCACCACCAGGAATCTTGGAAAATCATGAGGGAGTCCTACGTCCTGCAGTGGGTGTCAAATGGCTGATGATGATGATGATGATAGCGTATTCGAAATTAAGCCAGTTAATAAAGAAGCACGTAACTATAGTCTGCTGCACAACAATATGTTTATGGGAAGAGGGACGCCATCGACTAAGAAGGGTGCGTTTTTTAAGTGGTTTCAGGTTTTCAGCTCCTATATTACATCAAATCCTGAGTAATTCCAATTTTTAAACTGTCATTTTCCATAAAAATTGCTATCGCAAATGTCAGTATTTTGACAGGATTTGCTAAGCAATTCTGGTGTAATATTTCATATTTTCTTACGATACCTTTGCATAGTGAAAAGTAACAGAATAGGGGACCTGATGGAGGATGGAGGTGTATGTAAGTTACCCAGCTGACCGGTAAAAATGGTTTATCAGATTTTATCACAAATCAGCTTCTTCTAAGGAAAAGTGATTTAAGAAAAACTGTCAGAAAGAAAGCCAGCTCGACTTGAGCTCGACTGACTTACGATTTTTTTTTCGTATCACGCTACGAATGACAAAATCTACCTACCTACTGTTAGCTGACATTCCACTTGACTGCTCCCATTCTTAAATACTAGTTGCTTGCACTAGCTTTACGCTAAACATAACATTTAAACCCGACAAGAGCGATTCGGGCTCGCCCACTGAGGGTTCCGTACTGGTAGTTTTTTTCCGAACTTACAAAGTTCATTGTCTTCACGAAAATAGCATTGTTTTTATTAACAAGGCAAAATTGTGTATATTTTATGTTACAGATCATACTTGGCACGTTTTAACCCCTCAGGCCCTGAGGTGAGGACCCGCCGCTACGGCTAAACTACGGCGCATTCCGTCAGACCCCGTAGACCCGTTGGCGGCGGCGGGTCGGCCTTGCAACGGCACTTTGAACCGAATTTTGAACATGATTCATAGATAGATAGATAAAAAAAAACACAATTGTACATAAAAAAGGAAATTACACAGGTATTTTTAATCAGTTGCATGAGCATGTTTTATTCTGTGACAACTGTGATAAATTTCAAATATTAAATAAAAAAATTATAATAATAAACTCACGCCCGTTATCCCCGAGGGGGTAGGCAGAGGCACCAATCACTAGAAATGGGCCCACGTTGTATCGAGTTTATTGTCCCAAACGTGACAAGTGGCAAGCCTGTCGCCGTTATCCGGACACAATTTATCAGCGAATGGTGTTGCTGTTCAAATATTACTCTGTGAATAGCTAATTTGCTGTGAAAGAAAAATTATCCTAGACCTGAAGGGTTAAGCCGCTTTTTGCAAAAACGATCTGTATTAAAAAATACGATCGTTGTTCATTGCAGGCGCCGGTGAAACCTCTTGGACAGGAAACGAGATGATTCTGGAAACGATCTTTCATGAAATCATTCTTCTAGATTATCTTACGTTGTGTCTGCTTATTGGCGCTAGCTTTGCGATTATTTAAATTGCTCTAATGTCAGAAGGTGTATCGGTCTGCTAATGAACTATAATTTTAACGTAAACGCTGACTTTTACATCCGATGGGTCACTACAAGTCTCCGTAATTAACATACCATTTCTACTTTGTTTATTGGCTTTAGAAAAATTCGAGCTTATGATCGATCATCGCTTGTCTTCAGCAGAGGTGGTTTTCAGTACTCGTTTCTATTCCTAGGGTCGGTTTTTGAATTGAGAATTCACTGAGTAAAATGCTTTTTAAGTAACGTTCTGTCACGCTCTTTTATGTGAAAATTGACGAGACAGCACTACAGTTTAGTAGTTACTTAGCGAAATTCTTAATTCAGAAACTGTCTCTCAGTGTGCGTAATCACGTAAGATTACATGGCACGTATGTAAAGTTTGATGTTTTGTCGACTGTACGCCACAACATCTTCTCTTTGTAAGTTACTCAAGGATTGTATACGAGTAATAGTGTAGATTCAACCAAACCAAATAACCGTAGTGCTCTGGCTCAGATATTTTTATTTATTCAACTGTAGCTCCATCTAGCTAAGTATTATAGAACTACATATTTGCTTTTAAAAGTAAAGTGGTATTGATAGCAAAGGTAGCACAGCCTTTCACTTCATCACTGCAGTGGTTTCAAAGATCGCAATCTGTATCGTTGAGGTAAGGAAAGATAGAGGGCGCTTTAGAAAACCAATAAGAGTTATCCCACTCATCTCGACTTCAATTTTGGTCATATTTGGCATATCCTCGTGAGGCCCAATGTCTTCAAGTGATCACAAAATCAATTGTTATTTTCAAGGTCGGGCCTCACGAGGTTAAATAAAAAAAAAACTATATTTCATGATGCAGTAATCCTGTGCTAGATATGTTAATTTAATTTTTAATTTATTGGTGTGTAAAATAGTTAACAGACAAACTATAACATACAGAGAGAGCTTAATAGAGTAAATCTAGATTGTAAGCGGTGGTGGCGCAGTGGGGTTGACCCTTGCTTCTCGATCACGAGGGTCTGGGTTCGAATCCCGCATGTACCAATGACTTTTAGTTACGTACATTTGTTTGTTTGTATAGCTGTATAGCTTTATTTGCTGATAAATAAATGGGGCCCCGATCACAGCGACAGGCTTGCCACTTGTTACGTTGGGACCTAATAAACTCGGTAAAACGTGGGCCCAGTTCAAGTGATTGGTGCCTCTGCCTACCCCCTCGGGGATAACGGGTGGGAGTTTATTTATTTAATTATTTTATCTAGAATGTAGATGACATACACATACTAAAACTATGTTTTTAAACTGAAGATTATATGTAGCCAATATATGTTTCACTGCATGGCTCAGATCTTCTCTCAGAGAGAGTTTGGGCATAAGTACTACGAATGCCCACCGCAGATTGGCAACGTCAAGCGCTGAGGTACGGGAACACCCCAAACCTCCTGGATTTCCTCACGATGTTTTTCTTAGTTTGCGAGTGGTAGTGCTAATAAAACTTCGCAAATGTACGCAACTTAGAAAACAAGGTACGAGCCAAGATTCGAGCCTACAGTCGACAGAACATCATCCTGTACACCCATGCACTCTACTCCGTTGAATTACGGGTGACATTGCAACTAAAATGTGAAGGTTGACGTACTGTCGACTGTACGACCTCCCAAACGTGTAGTCTGTGCCGTTAATTATTTATCCCATCAAAAACATAAATGTGAATGATAGAAGAGCCAAGTTCGATAGGTATTAAGAACAGACGTCGTTATCGACTTCGCCAATAAAAGAATTGAGATCTATATGGGTGCTGCCAAGTTCTCTCAAGAAAATCATGAAATTTTAGTTACAAGATCACTGAGATGCCGGTTTTTAAACGTTAATATATCTATAACTGTTTGAGCAACATTGATGAAACTTTGGATTCTAGGCAAGCTAATGGACTTTAAGAAATGTGCCATATTTCATATACGTAGGTTAAATAGTTGTAGAGTTGTGAAGGGGTCAAAAGTAGCTCGAAGTGATTCCTGTAATATTACACACGCACGGCTGCGTCGCCAGTTCCTTTTTTCCCGAACTTGGCTGGACTCGCTGGCGCGAGTCTAGATGTGCAAATTTATATAAGGTGATTTCCGATGAAAACTGAACTGTACATACAATCTCTAGGTAAGCAAAGCAGCTTTCGGTATAGTGTCTTCTTTTACATTTAAAAATATGCAAAAGTATTAGCTCTTTCCTCAGATGAAAGTTCAACCAACGGTTGATTATGTATGTTTTCTATGTAAGCATGCCTTTCCTTCGAGGTAAGCAACTCCCAAGTTACCTTAATTAAAAGTAAAAGTTCAGGCCCTACTAGTCACACCAGTGCAGCTATAAAGTTGCACCCATAACTCGTAAGGCAAATTGCATTAATTTGAGATAACCGCTACCACAGACAGAGTTCTCACCTTTAGATATTAGAAGTCTTAGGTATCGATGTTCTTAGGAATTATTCGTATTTGGATGAGTATTCAAATAGGTCCACTGGTAGACGTTTTACTACTTAGCCTTTTTGATAAGGAAGCCATTCAGTAGGTAAAGGGTGGTTAAATTTTAAGGGCCGATGTTGAATGTGAACCACACCTAAACGTCAAGTGTTCGTCAAGAGCAACGCGTTAAAGTTATTCAGGCTTATTATGAAAATGGGCGTTCAAATCAAAATGCATATCGTGCACTTCGTGATTTTTTCGGTCAATTTAATCGTCCAAATGTGCGTGCAATCGGAAATATCGTGCAAAAATTTGAGCAAACCGGGTCTGTAGGAGATGTGACAAGACCAGTGTACCTCCGATTGTATTTATTAACTAATGATCGTGAGTGTACATAAAATATGTAAAATATAATACGACGATTACCTATAGGTAGACGTTGTGCTATACAGACAATCAGATAGTTGGCCGTTTTGATACATGGACGTTTTGATAATTAGGGATACTGCTCAGGGCATCTATCTATATAAACCTTTCAATTATGTCAACGTACATGAATGGTTATAAATTATGTATATGCGGCCAATCGCAATAATACGATTTATCGCAATTCATTAGAGAATACCTAATGAACATGGATTGTTTTTCAAGAATATTTTATCGCTAAGCAGATAAAATCGTTTGTACTATCAAACTTTATTAATCTCATATAGATTCTACCTGTGATATTTATACATACATACTTAAACTTATGCCTGTGTCCCAGAGGGGTAGTCAGAGCCAGGGACCGCCGTGTCCCGATCCTGACCGATTACTTTCGCTTCATCGACATTCATTAGTCGTTGCATGCGATATTCCGTAAACGCTATATAAGTTAGTATGGTAGGTTTATGGAGTGTTTTAAGGGAATTGTTAATAAGATTGTATGGTTTTAACATAAGATCGGACTAAAATTTAAAGGATCGCTGAGGTTATGAGGAGTAGCACTCGGAGCCCCGGCTGCCTAAGTAATCTTAAACGATCACGAAGTTTAAGCAACATAGGGCTCGTTCACTGCATGGATTCCGTGCTTTGCAAGGCCCGCTAAGCCGTTGGTGCCGGCTGCCGTCGATAGATGGCAGTCGTTAAGCCAAGTCAGAGGCCTTAGGGCGGCTTAAAAACTTCTGACAGTAAGACCAGCCACTATAGTCTTACAAGCCTCCACCAATCCGGACTTGGCGCCCGTGGTGTGGAGCATGGCCTATACCTTCCTCAGGGAAAAGACCCGTGCCCCTCGGTGGGGACATAATGGCTTGATGATGATGAGGTTATACATAAAATTCCAATTCCTATTGCATTTCTCTTTTGATGAATAGGTACTGCCAATATACGTTAACGGCTTTGGAGATCTGTGGTTGCCCGTTAATTTGGGAGAAAATTCAGTTTACCTGTATACTATCCAATTGGCACCATTAGTGATATCACACCTGCTTGTAATCATCTGCTGAGCTAAAATACAATGATTTGCGCCCATAGAAATTGCAGATTTATGCTTATGCCAAAGCTTTATGATCATGGTCTGATTTATCCAAGTGATACATATGTATGAGAGGATGCATTTGTATTAATGAGAGAATGCTCGCTTTAAACTTTACAAACCAAAATCTTTGAATCTAATGATCATAATAGCTTCTCTACTTCAGAGCACTATATTGCTATATTATACAATACTGCACCTAGATTAGGATCATTAAAAAAAATATATTCTAGTTTGCTAACCACAGAATAACGTACGAAAAATTCTTATTCTACATAGAATAATACCATTAATCAGTTTAAATAGTTTTTATGTACGTAATAAATTGATAAAGCTTGCAGTTCAATTTATTATGCGAGGTTGTCTCAAGAGTTTAGAGGATCTGAACATGTCTCTTATAAATATGATTAGTTTTTTCAATGATACGGTTATTTGTGAATGTATAGTACCAAAACGTCACAACTCTACCGCGAGGGAAAATATCTGTATTTGCATAGGTACACCAGCACTTGAAATGTCTAGTTCTCTTTCTCTCCCTCAAAGAAGGTCTGTGCCCACCTGACCACTTTTGGGTGCTACTCTGTGCATGTAGAGGGCAACTGCCCCTCTGCATGCTGATTGACCGCGTTTGGTTACGCCCATGGGTGCAGGACCTGTATAGCAGGTGATTAGCATTATCTCTTCGTGAGTGTATGTCGGTACTAGGAGTTCACGACGATAAGCATAACACAAAGTTATAAAGCGGACATCTCATCTCAAAAAGATACAAAGTTCAGGCGAATGAAAATAATTATGTTTGCTTTCTGAAGCTTTTTTCTGATGGTTCGATTAATAAAGCGTTTATCAGTACAGAGCGTAATCGTAGTCAGTACAGAGTTTTTTCGATCTCGATGTTATTGTCAAACTGTACCATTTTTTAAAATCTGAAATAGAAAAGACATATAAATTCAGATATTAGAATAATTTGTGCAGGTCTGGCCATACTTTTTCTCTGCATAGAATCAATTAGGGGTTGCCTTTATGCTGTCTCAAAATGTGATCCTGTGTAATCTGGTCATCATGTACATATTTAACTTTTACACTCATTAAACACTATATATTTCCGTTCTAAATTTATATCCTTCTTGCCCGACCTTGAAAATAACAATGGTTTTCGTACTTCTCTTAGTACATTGGAGTACTTCAAATTCTAGAAATAGATAAAACTTTTAAAATTGAAATAGACTTTTGGCTGCCTTGATAATAGCTGTTAAAGTGCTTAACTGCCAAGACAGAGGTCGAGGTTTCCATTCCCTCTTGGGGCCGCCGTACATTTGTGCAAATGGTCTCAGCCTGGGTGAACTTCCATATGAAGTGCTCTGCCTCACTAGGACGCCCCATGGCGACGTCGCCAGCGACCGTATCCAAGCAGTTAATATTGAAATGTATCGTGCCTAACTCACTTGGCGACGGTCTGGCAACGTCGCCATTCAATACAAAATGCTTGGATACGTAGCTGGTGACGTCGCCATGGCGTCCTAGTGAGGCTAGGCACTAAGTCTTCATCTGGTTGCCAATTACCATAGTACAGGGTATCCTAGTTTTTGGGACAAGGTTAAGTGATTATATTGTATAGAAGTTATTTATTATTATTTTATTTTGAAGATCTATCAGTGAGTGAGTAGAGCAAAAAAGTTTACTTTCCATCAAGGAGAATTAATTCTCCTTGCTTTCCATAAACAAAATTACAACAGTCAACAGCGAATCTCACACTAGGCCACCCATTGGGTAACTTATTCCCTTATTCCGTATCGATCAACCAAACGGATCATCTTTACCCTTATTGAGGGCCAAAAATGTGATTTTGGAAGCTCCTATCTTCGAAATTATATTAACTGGACGAACAAAATTGGATAAACGTTACTTTTTGGAAACTTTAACCCCGGTTAAATTTAACTTAAAGGCGGTTAAAGTCGAATCGAAAACGGTTCGATTCTGTTCACGATGGAAACTTGGCCTGCCGCTCTTGTGCGCCTAGAACAGAACAGAACATTTACATACAGGCACATATATTGCTTCTGGCCCCACACTAGGATACCCGGTGTCGTGGAAACAAGAAACAGCGACGTCACAAACATGTAAACATCCAAGAACTGGGTTTTTTTTTGTCCCCAGCCGGGATTCGAACCCGGGACCACTTGCATGGTAGTCAGATGCGCTAACCGCTGCGCCACAGAGGTCGTCACTTCAGCCAATCAATCTAAATGCAATGTGCGATATTGATATGCAAAACCTAGACATTTAGACAGACCGACCTAGATAATTGCAACATCTTGCTATTTAAATTAACAAGTTTTCGCGTGAGAATCTATTCATTTCTGTCAATTAATTTGATGATCTCTCAAATTGATTACTTACATAACTTATATTAGCGTGCATGTGAAAAGCTTTTTGCATATCAAATACTAATTTGTATAAGATTGTGCAAGGTCTTCTTCTATACTTTTGCTAAGAATCTGCCTACAGGTAACTTTATAGAGATAAAAGTTTACTAAACTAATTTTAACCTCCTCAGTCCCGTGTCGCCAAAATAACTGAAAAGGACATAGTCAAATCATCTTCATAAAGTGGAATTTGGCTTTGATGCAAAATGTAAGGGATGCCGCCGTGCTGCTAGTCTCTCGAAAAACGCCACTTGTTCCTACTCTGACGCATTTCACCGATCTCTTTAACACCTATTTCTACTTCATTGTAACGACATTTCGTTAAGCTGTTATTAAAATTCCGTACAAACAACTAATCAAACTTCAATTTTGATTCCATTTTCAAATACGGATTGAGGTACTTGTAAGTAAATTTGGTAAGGTATTGACGGGCTGTGGTGATGACAGGATGCAGGTTACGGATTCAAGTTCTAGTCATTATTTCCGCACTTAGTATTTCCGCACTTAGCCCCACAGTTGGGGCAATGTATAGTTGATAGCACGTCAATCTTCACATTTTAGTTGCAAAGTCGCCCCTAATGCAACGGAGTAGAGTGCATGGGTGTATACCATGATGTGCTGTCGACTGTACGTATCAAGCGCCTAGGTAGGTAAATAATACCACGTATATACTAACATCTCAGACGCTAGGGTTTTCTCACGGTGTCTTCCTTCACTTAGCAAGTGGTTCACAAATGTAAGTGACTTAGAAAACAAAGTCATTGGTACATGCTGGATACAAACCCGCGACCACCCAAATGAGAATGCGGCATTCCATTCGTCCGCTACCACCTCATATGAGGTTACGGCTTATAAAAAAATATACTTATATAAGCAAAAAAATCTTACAGTATATCTTAGTAAATGGGTTAATGTATCGTCCTTCAAGCAAACAGGTGCAGTTTTCGCAACAAATGTGGGCAAGTGGTGGCAGACGCTACACTTGTCCTATTATGTATTCTGTGACGCTACTAACTCATGAACTTCGCACAACTTGCAGACCGCGGGTGAAAGGTCAGTCGTGTTGCTGCTCACGCTAATGCAGTTCGAACTTGGCACTACAGCCGAGTTGGGGTTAAAGGTTATTTGGCTTACTTATGCACTTGACACACGAGCCAAATTGCGCGGACACTTCTAGCCAGATAGATGAACTGATAGCTAACAATTGTTTATTGAATTGAACAATTAAAACATACCCCATTGCCCCTTTTGCAATGTTCATAGTGCCTCAGTATTTATCTCTACCCTATGAGTAATTAGAATTGACGTCCTAACAATCTCAACAAATGTTAAGAAACTTTAAGTACAGTTCACGTACTGTCTCGTATCTTAACATTTTCGTGGTGTGCGACAAAGCATTATTATTCTACTGTACCTACTAAAACTTGTCCAGTTATCGATATCTCAATGATACTTGCGCAGTTACCGGAAAGTTTATAGATTCAGTCATCGCGTTAGTAGCAGGTAATAAAAAAAAGGAAAGGGGACCGGTCCAGCTCGGACATATGCGAACACAGTTGCGTGTTTCCGTACGACACATATGCCCAGGAAGCTTGTGCGATCTGGTTTAGAGTAAGTACTAGCGGGACAAAGACCTAGCGTCGGTCAACTCCCTAGCAGCTAACTGGGGCTGGAAGAAAGTTGCCTCGTTCGCTATAAATGCGTGAACTTGATACTGTCGCACTGCACTTTTCCTAGCGCGCGCGCATCGAGCACTTTTCCTCTCACGACGCTTTTCCTTCGAGGAGATAATGTAATTGGACCCGCGACCGACTGCATTGTGTTACCCGCGCTAGAAAATGGCAAGCAAGAAGATTTTGGTGAGTAATTACTTAACAAGAAAAAGTCAATATGTCATTAGGTTCGCTGTATCATTTGCAATCTACTATTGGCATCTGATGTAACTCTAACGCGATGCCGATCAGTAATACTTCATTGCAAATATTGTTCTAACGATGCGTTTGATTGATTATATCCTACGCCTATTTGGACTCAACAGTGATTGATTTTTGGCGTGATCATTTGTTTTCAGTTACTGGCCGCTTTCGCCGCACTGGTCTGCGCCAGTGAGGTCGAGGAGGTGGAGCAGAAGAAGCGAGGGGCGGGGAAGACAACTCTCAACGCTATACCCACTGGAGGACAGAAGACTGACTACACTTACAGCATTTACAGCCAAACCCCGAGCCAACAGAGTCAACCTACCACATATCAAAACCAACCGAACCCATCTTATCAAAGCCAACCAAGTCCTTACCAGAGTCAGATCCCTAATTCATTCTACCCGACGCAGTCGGCGGGTACCCAGTACTACCAGCCAGTGAATCAACCTCAAGAGTCACCTCCTATTTATCCACCACAACCGCAGTTGAATCTGATTCCACCATCAAGCTCTTCGCAGTTTTTGCCCTTAAATTTTGTGCCGACCCCTGGATACCAGGCCAAATATCAATTAATTCAGCCCAAAAGTCAAAACAGCAACATACAATTTGCTTTAGTACCTTCACAATCGTTTTTACAGGGGCAGCCGTTTATCTACCCACATTCTCTGTTCGGAAATGCTCAGAGTCAGAGTTTGCATCAGAATACGATTTTGAATCCAATCTCTCCGCAAGGACAGCTCGGTCAGAACTATCAGCTGCCGATAGGACAACAGTTCGGTCACCCTTCAGCAATGTTCATAGTGTCTCAGCCTAATCCTTCGATTTACAATAATTTGCTCTACCCCAACTCTGGTACCAGTCTATACAACTACTATCAGCCTCAATCGAGTCCACAAGCCAAGTATAACCTTTACTACGGCGGCGCGTCTCCAAATAATCAGTCACCGCCTTCTAATGACTATGACAAATTACAGGGTGCCGTCCCGCAAAACGCCCCGAAAGAAGACAACGAAATAAGCGTACATAACTCCGATTACATCACGCCGGCTGAGACTAATGCGAATTACAAAAACACCTATGTTACCAGTCGTAGTGCGTACAAAAATTAAGCATATATCTTTTGTCGTCTCAGATTGTTGACGTGTAGGTATTTATTAAGGTGCTCTCAAAGAGAATGTGTGTAGGTGGTTATCGCGAATGTCTGAATGAATCTGCCAGCAACACTGCTTGGGATCGAATTTGGTTTTATGGTGATTTCGGACATTCTTTTTTTCGTTGTTGATTGTGCTATGTTTGTTGCCATTTATTACTTGTGTGTATTTAATGTGGTTGTTATTTATGATATTGTCAATAAGCTATGTATAATACTCATTATGTTATAGCCGAATAAACATTGTAAAAAGTTAGTACCCTTTTAGTTAAAACACCTCTTAATAATATTACGTAGTAAGTGGCTTTTAAAAAGATTAACTAATATATTGGTCACTATTAAAGTAAATTACCTTTCTATTTTATTTTTCAACGCCTTCTCATTTAGTTTTCGTTACACTAGGTACATCCGGAGTAAAGGGATACTTTCACTGAGGCGTGTTTTAGACAGGCAATACGGTAGGTTGTTACTTGTAACCGACGGCGACGATACAATTACCTCTGGCTTGTAGCACATCTTTATGATCTGAAACTGATTTTAGAAACTATAATTGTTTGAGAGGTAATAAAACCGCAAGATTAGTTAAATGAAATTGCCTGAAACTTAGATTGGAGTGACCTTATTAACAGAGATTAAAACATGAAAATTGTTCTTTCGGGGGTTTTCAGATACAAAACATGCGACAAATTTGGTCTCTTTAAAAATAAGGACTTATTCGATTATATTCGTCGTTGCATATGAAAAGTTTTTAATAACACATAAAGGACACATAAAGGCATTATTTTAGGAGATACTCAAATATTGACACCTACCACATTATCTAACAATAAAGGCATATTTCTGAAATTCGCAATTGCTGAAACGTGTCGGTTAGAGTTTGTCATTTCCAACAACTTTTGTTTTTAAACTAAAACTTTCGTAAGCACTACTCATTTAAAACTGTTTTCTGAATACACTTACTTGTCTCTTTGTCGGAAGAGTCCGACCTGCCCTTATATTACGTAACTTTCCACTCTACCGGGTTAAGCATATAGACATCTTGAAAGAGTCAAAATAATAATGTATATGACAGTTCGGAGTAGGAGTATGAAATATCTACTGGGAAAAAAAGTCCCAGAATTTGTGCCGGACTCGTGGTCACACCAGTGTGAGAATCAGGAATTTCTTTCTTGATTGTCACATCGTCAATAATACAACACCTTTTATCCTCACTTGTCATTATCTACTAGTGTTGTTTCATGGATATATTAACGGCCGGCCCCGGCATCGCACGGGGGTACAATTGTACATTTATTTTTTGGGGCAATCAAGAAAGAAATTCCTGATTCTCACACTGATGTTACAACCTGGTGTGACCACGAGTCCGGCACGCCAGAAGGTAACAGTGTGACATAAGTAGGTAGTGTGACATACCGGGAACAAAAGGACTTAATCAAACAACTCCATACAGTGGAGTTTTACGTAATTGCACCCCAGGTTTGGCTCCGATTCATGGTGAGCAGAGACGGAGCTCGCATCAGTCAAGTAATAAGTGTATCCGGAAAAAAGTTTATAACTATGGTTTTGTTTTTATTCTAGAACTTTCGAAACTTTCTGTTCAATTTTTTTTATCTAGACGATATTTTTGCTTTGGAGTTTTGCTGATTGATACATAATGTTTAAAAGCATTATATTATATGTTCAATAGACTGGATAAAGGTCGAACAATTATTATAAAAACTGTTTTTTTTTCAATTCCGTTCAGCAATTCAGTATTATATAGAATTGGTATATACCTAGACTTTTATATCGAAAAAGAGAAATCTGAGGAAATACTTATGTGTCATACACGGCTCACGTAAATAGGTAGTAACTATAGTTCTATAAGTTTACTTATATTTCTATTATAACTATATTTCTTAGCAAATATGTAGAGCGAATGTGAGTGGAAGGGCCGGTAGTGGAAGCCCAAGGCGGGCTTAATTCGACCAAACAGGGGATTTATTAGCAAAGGGCATGATAAATAGTACTCGAAACCGACGTGCATGCAACGACTAACGAATGTCGATGAAGCGAAAGTGATTTGTAAGGATCGTTGCAGGCGGCAGTCCCTGGTCTCTGCCTACCCCTCTGGGACACAGGCGTGAGCTTATGTATGTATACAAATACATGTGTATTTCTTATGGGCAGGTGGGTTGGTAATACGGTATTTGACACTATGAACAATAAATTATTTGAGATGCTCGACTAAAACAAAAATTGCAAAATGTTTCGGGAAACGTATTTCTTTTAATAATTTACTAGTTATTACAATTTTTTAATTGATGAAACATAAAAACAGTGCTCTGAAATGTGACGTCACAAGCAAGTATTTTCGTACAAAATTCCGTTTTAAAAGTAACTCATTTGACATTTTGTCAAATATCCAATTATCTTCATCTTAATTTACATCAACGACATTGTTCCCTATTGCCAGCAGACTATGCATCACCTATCGCAACCCGCCATCAGCTCTATCACCGGAGCCTCTTTTAATCCATAAAACGAGCCAAATAGCGGTGCCCGTGTACTTTTATTACAGCACTCACGGCACGCCTGCGACACAATAAACCTGCGATCAGATTAACGGCCGATCGCTTTCTAAATTATTGCTTATTGAATACTTTATAATAGTTCATTGTTCACAATACTCGATCGACGGTTTCTAGAACCGCCTTTGTGGCATAATGCAGTTGTTGAGTTATACCTAAATTACCCGAATTGTAACTAGTGACTTCAGCTGGCTGTGTTGTGACGCAATTTAATTATACTGACAGCTAAATGAGTTATCTTTCGAATGAAACAAAGGGCGATTGACAGTGGGATCAGCGGATCAAATACTGTTGACTGGCAGGTTTAATTCGAGCGGAGAACGGCGAGATTGATTTGCCAATAGGCTAGTTGCCCTAAATAATGTAATTAGTCCGTCTTTTAGATTATTCAAAAATAAGGGACACGTATTTTTTTATTTGTAAATTATACCAAAAATGACAAAGATATAGCCCGTGTAACGTCACGCCGTGCTGCATTTTTTAGCACGGAGTGACGTCACACGTAACTTTAATGGGCTATTTTTTTATAATCTAAAATACGGACTAAATAGAATTTAATTATTTTGACCCTGGAAGCTACCCTATTATTTCAATAAAATTAGGCCTCCATAAATATTTAGGAGGAAACTATTTTATAATATAAGTAGCTGACCCAGCAAACGTTGTGTCGCCATATAAATTATTTGGAGAGATTATAATTAAAAAAAATTGGGGTGGACTACAGCTATGAAAAATAGATAAGATCCTATTTTCAAACCTACCGAATATACATATAAAATTTCATAAAAACCGGTCAAGCCGTCGAGGAGTCTGCGCGCTAACACTGCGACACGAGAATTTTACATATTAGAAGATTTTATATTTAATGTTGTACTATAATAATCTCATAATACAACAAACATACACCAAAGTAAGTAATTACTTAATCAGTTTTTAGATTTCCACTGCTGGAAAGAGGCCTCCTCTAAGGCATGCCACTTCCATCTGTCGAAGACAGGTCATCCTCTTCCAGCCACCGCCAGCCATCTGCTCAGATCGTCGGTCCAGCGAGGTGGGCCTCAATTCTGTTAGTGCATTACACTACGATGACTGGGACGTCTTTTTTCATACTATTGATGCCTAGAAAGTTTGATATGTGTGCGCGCGTAAGCTTGAAACGGCGATGAAACTAAATCGCCACGTTCATTCGCAGTTGTCATTGTACAACAATGCATTAACCGAATCCAGGTCCTGGTGGGCGTCCTACGCTGCATTTGCCAGCTCGTCGGCTCCGCTCAAGAACCCTTGCACCTCATTGATCGGTTCGGCATAAACATAAACATTTATGTACAGGCACATACATTGCTTCTGGCGCCACAGTAGGTTACCCCGTGTCGTGGGAACCAGAAAAAGCGACATCACAAACATGTAAACATCCAAAACCTGGGGTTTTTTTCCCAGCCGGGGCTCAAACCCGGCACCTCTCGTATGGTAGACAGTTGCCCTAAGCGATGCAGAGGTCGTAAAGCATACGTTACCAACCTACTGGCACTTCAGCTTGCTAATCTTATAGGCCGTGTGAGTCGCCTTAGTTCTTTGGCTGATTGTCTCTATTTGTTATGTCCATCAAAGATACTCCAAGGATGGCTCGGAGTAGAGTAGTCAGATCGGTCGCATTTCCCGGTAAATCATTACCCTAAGCCTGCATTCCAGTAAAAATACCTAAATTATTGTTAATAAAGATTTTCACACAACACAACCTTATCTCAAACTATCAAACAACCCCGTGGTAACCAGGCATGGATATCACAAACCAGGAAATACACCCAGGCTGAGCGCCAGTGTCCGAATTGAGAAAATCGCTAAGTAACTACATAACGGTCTGTCTCGTCAAATTTCTCAAAAAAGAGCTTCACAGAACGTTACTTGATACTCAATTCAGAAACCGGCCTTGAGGCTAAGAATATAAAAAGTCTGTGATAGCCAACTTGACACTGGCGTTGGCACAAACCGTGCAGAGTCATTAACTAAAAAAAAAGAAGCCTGTGCTACTTTAGGGAATAGTAGGCCTTCCTCAAAGCACCCACATATTGTACATCATCATCATCAGCATCAACCCATTATGTCCCCACCAAGGAGCACGGGTCTCTTCCTCAGGGAAGGTATAGGCCATACTCCACTACGGGGGCCAAGTCCGGATTGGTGGAGGCTTATTGTACATAAAATAATAAACAAGTTTTTTACAAAGGAGTTATTGCATGAACATAAAGAGTTATTTCAGATTTGGTAAACAAACCATAGTAATAAAGTAATTTTAGATCAGACCAAAAAAATAGAGTACTTTTTTATCTACAATTTCAACTGGCACAATTTTCAACCATTAATTAGCCGTCGAAGCGGAAAAATCTTCTCGATCAAGTGATTGCATTCTTGGTGTCGTATTTCCAATTTGTAAACAAATGGACCATCATCAATTTGTTACTGGCCAGCCCATGAAAAATCACTAGTAACTAATATTCTTGGCCTTACTCTTGATATGCAAAAATAAATAGAACAAGAAAAGACATACTACCCGTGGTTGTTCAATTAAGAATTCTGGATTAAGAAGTCTCTTATTGTAAATAGCCTTGAATACAGTAAAAGAAAAAAAAAAGATTTTCCGTGTGATTTT
Source organism: Yponomeuta plumbellus (assembly GCA_947310845.1). NCBI lineage: Eukaryota > Metazoa > Arthropoda > Insecta > Lepidoptera > Yponomeutidae > Yponomeuta > Yponomeuta plumbellus. Next base: position 14,548,820 of record OX371207.1, on the reverse strand, counting down.
TGTGCGTAAATTAAATGATAAATCAGGTCTGTTTACATAAACCATGTACATCAATCATGAAAATTTATTATAATACGTTACAGTTACATAATTATTAGGATTTATCATGAACCCATCATGACCCCACCGAGGGGCACGGGTCTCTTCCCTCAGGAAGGTATAGGCCATACTCCACCGCGGGGGCCAAGTCCGGATTGGTGGAGGCATAGACCAATGTGGAGGCTTGCATATCATAATTTCATATCAGGATTACGTGAAATATATTCTTGCCTTTCAAGAGTAGAGCTGCATGGTTATTACCTTAGTATCATTGTAAATCATCAACACCTGTGGAGAAGAAGTCAATTAGAGTCAACTAACAGGTAGTCTTGCAATCTATCCAAACTGCCCTCAATTGTTGCGAATTTGGACGTGAGAACACGAATGTAGCCTTAAAAGGTTCGCAAGTGTGATGCAATATGGACTTTAGGATGCTGATTCAGACTTTCATGTCAAAGTATAACAAAGCTAAACTTTCTAACGTAGTATTATTTAATGACTCGCAATGCTCATACATGACATGTGTAATTGCGAATATTTATTACGTAAACTAAAGGTAATTAAAACATGTTAAATTTATAATTTTTACCGTACTATTTATTTACCTTTTTAAATTTAGGTTTAATGTTTAAATAGTAAGGTCGAAACAATTCAGTAAGATAGAACAAAAAAACAACAGAGAAAGATATTGTATCAAGTCTATAATTGGTTGTAATGATCGTAAGGTCCGGATTGGTGGATGCTTGTAAGACTAGTGGCTGGTCTTACTGTCAGAAGTTTTCAAGCCGCCCTAAGGCCTCTGACTTGGCTTAATGACTGCCATCTATCGACGGCAGCCGGCACAAACTGCTTAGCATGCCTTGCGAGGCACGGAACCGCTCGGAAAAATGCAACGTTCGATAGAACGTTCACCCATCCATGCACTGAACGGGCCCTGTGTTGCTTAACCTTCGTGATCGCTTAAGATCACTCAGGCGGCCGGGGCTACGAGCGAAATTGGTATATCATTAATAAATGTTACTCACGTCTTCACGAAAAAATAAAAATGTTTTTGCATTGTAGGTCAAATAAATTATGTAAAAGCTGAGCCAGGTTTACTTTTTTATACTAAACTAGCTGTTGCCCGCGACTACGTCCGCGTGGGCTTTAGTTGAGTAAAGTGTTTGCAAATAAGATAGGGATACTTTTAGCGCATGCGAAAGAGCTTTCATACTAACTTCGCAACCCCGTCTTACCCCCTTAAAGGATGATTTTTGAAAAACTATTTTACACGTGTGTCATAATTTTAAATGAAAAATCTTTGTAACAAATTTCATTTCAATAACTTTAAAGACGGCAAAGTTTCATACTAACTTTGAACCCCCATTTTACCTTCTTAGGGGATGAATTTTCAAAAACCCTTTCTTAGTGCTCCCCTGCGTTACAAAAGGAACCCCTGTGCAAAATTTCAAGTTTCTAACCCTTATAGTTTAGGCCCTGCGTTGATATGTCAGTCAGTCAGTCAGTCAGTCAGTCAGTCAGCTTCTCCTTTTATATATATAGATAATGAACTCCTGCCCCGGCAAACAGGGTTCAGCTGTTATACGTAGCGACTCCGTGTGGCAACTACATAAGTTAAGAGGCCACACAGATGCCGTAGTCCTCAAGACATTACTTTACACAGCGGCTTACAACGAGTGGCCTAAAAAAACGTGAGAAAAAAAACTCTCTTGACGTAACATCTGTTATCATTACGCTATCACTCAGGGGGGAGCCAGAGTGAAAGGAGCTAATTGCCACCAGCGACGAATGTGTATCATTTGAGATGCGACGCGCATGCGTAATCGAACACACCTGCGCACAGGCAGGAACATGTACGTATATACATATACAGGGTGTTCTTTGATGTTCACTTTCGATTTTAACACTTTCATCCTTTTGAGTGTAATTGAAAAAATGAAAAGAGTTTTCTGTGGATTGGCGACGTATACCTACTGACTTACATACTTCGATAAAAAAATGGTCTAAGAACCAAAACATAAGGTGATCAAAATGAATGGTCGCTTTGTGATAATTACGAGGACTCCTGTAGACTTCACCAACTGCTAAGCCTGGAGGAGCGACGAGTTTTGATTGACATGCAATTCCTTTCGGACATCAGCCGCGGGACCATTAACTGCCCCGACCTAACAAGCAACGACGTCTTAACTCTATGCACGCCTCTGACCGTACTCGTCACACGAGACTTTTTGATGCCCCTCAAGTTTCCACGAATTTCGCGTAGGGTTCATAAGTTGTCACGTTCTAGACCTACAACAAGCGATTTTCAGACATAGACATTTTCCACTTGTCAAGGGCGGCTTTTAAACTGTCACTTTTGCGATGTCTGAAGAGGAGAGTTAAGGTTCTATAGCATCTTGAATCTTTCAATACTCCGCATATTGCACTCACTTCTTCCACCAGTAGATTGAAATCGTGCGGCCCGCACGTCGCTGGTCGGTTGTAAACTGGATAGACATAGATAAAAAAAAAAAATTAAACTTACGCCCGTTATCCCCGAGGGGGTAGGCAGAGGCACCAATCACATAGACATAGATATACGTATAATATGCGTTGTTATTATTAATATTAAATATAACATTTATTTACCTCTATTATACAAGTAGTAGCATGTAGTGTATATTGTAAAATGCTATTTTCGGACAAAATTTGTATTCTAAGTTTGTTACCCTTCTCGTACATTTAAGTTTAGTTTTTATAAAACATCATTTAGTATAAATAAAAAAAACATTAAGAAAGCAAATCACTCTGTATACATCCGAAACTAGTTTCACACAAAATCAAAACCGGTCGACTCATCCTTCGCACAAACTGACTCTAAACACGTAACTCGAATAAGTTGTCTAACAGTTATTTATTGCTGTTCACATAGCCCATTATTCAAACATGTAGCCTTGCAGGCTAGTTACGATGTTAATTGGGGTGTTTAGTTTATTTGCAGCCTTAGGCGTGATAATATTAAGGAGCGATAAGATTCTCAAGCCGCTATCCTCAAGAGGTGAGGATTGCGGCTTGATAGCTGGACATAGCATTGAATTTAGAAGGAAATTCAATGGACATAGTATCGGACAACGTCTAGCTGTTATAGGGTGACATCGAATTCCTGTAAAGTTTGGGACGAATATAATCTACATAAAATTAACCGGACAAGTGCGAGTTGAACTCGTCCACCGAGGGACCGGTAGGAATTTGTTTTTTATTTATAAATAATACAACAAACGAGTCTCGCAGTCTTTCCGAGAGTTTCTCGTACTTCAATGACAATTTTGTTATTATTTAATTACAAACGTGCAGTTTCTGATTTTTTCCTGTACTGTTGTAAGACGATACAATCATGTCAAATTTTATAGTTAAAACTATCAAATTTGGTCGACGGAAATTACCCTATAAATGACCTTGAGTCACGAAATACATCATTGATTTTTTGTCTCGTAAACAGCCGTATCCTTTTTTTACATTAACTTAAAAGTTTGATTTTTCACAGTTTTGGGGGTCGGTTGACAAATATACAAGCATCCCCGAGAATTCTCGACTGACACGCAGACGGACGGACAATAAAGTGATTCTGTAAAGATTCCGTTTTCTCCTTTTGAGACACGGAACCCTAGAATTGATTCTACAAGACAATTTGAGGACTGGAAGGCAGTAATAAAATCTTCCTTATTAGCAATTATGATAGCTCACCAAAATATCTAAATAGCATATTGATTATAATCGCGTGCCATGTACCTAGTCGTAATTAATGTCAAAAGTTTACGCCTCAGGCAAGCCATATCGCAGCCATAATGATCATGCAGTTCAATCGACTATCGTCGAAAGAAATATAATATTATTACAACGTGTGTTCCATCTGTAACCCGAAAGCTACTGTTACCTGGGTTCAGAGAGTTAGCCAAACAAAAATAATTGCATTCATAAGATATCTATTACCAAAGGCACAATAATAAAATATTACAAAGGCAACTAGGCACGTAATCTATAACTGACATCTAACAAGTTACACACGAGTGAACGATGGCTATTGGGTTGTAATAACCTACAACTAATCTCTTATGATTAAATAAAAAACTTGATGTTTATCCAGTATAGTCGAGGTCCTAGTTCATTAGTTTATCAGTATTATTATTAAATACCAAGAACTATCAAACTCCTATATAAAATCAATGACCTCAATGTGATCTTATTTGAAAAAAGATGCTCTACTTTACATTGGTCTAACGGTTAACATGTTTGACTATCAAAACTGAGTTCTTGGGTTCAATTCCCACTGGTGCTCGATTTGTACAAATCTACGTAATTCGATTTAGAGCTAGGAAAAATTATTTGGTTGTGTCTAAGTTGAGAATCCCGAATATTTGAACAATTCCGATCCCCGCTTATGTGGGCAACTATAGTGGCAGTCAGTACACGTAATAATGAACGGATAAAGCGCAGCGGATGTTGAGTAATGGCCGCACGTACCTGATCCCGGTTTATTTTCCTGCCGGAGAAAGTTTTAGACTAGCTAGCAAAGCATACTCACAACACTTGTAACGACAAAAACTCCAATGAAGAGACAATTTAAGTCGCAATAGAGCCACCTATACTTCTACAAAATAAGGGATGTATTAGCAAAGGGCAAGGTAAAATTAGGTACCTACAATTAGGTAAAAACTGTCGTGCGTGCATGGAACAACTAATGAATGTCGATGAAGCGAAAGAGATCTGTCAGGATCCTGGCAAGTGGCAGGCCCCTGCTTACCGCTGCGGGATAAAGGCCTGGACCTAAATTCTGCTAATGCATTGTAGTACAATGACAACTGAATGAACATGGCGATTCAGTTTCATTGCCGCTTCAATCCGCCCGCGCACACATACCAAACCTTCTAGGCTTCATGGTATGAAAAAACACGTCACGTGACCCGACCATGTCTCTGTCATCGTACTATAATGCACCAACAGAATCGGGGTCCTGAGCTTATGTATGTTACATTACTTTTTAGAGCCACTTGTGCAGAACCATCTTGATAATTCCTGAGTAAGTACTGGGTTTTACAAACAAAAAAAAAAGGTAAACTTTAAAAAGAGGAAATTCTCAATTCAATGCGTATTTTCTTTTTCTTCATGTTTTTTTAACAAAAATCACCTGCGAAATTATTCATTTACAAACTGTTACGATAATATAATTTGACAAAGCATTCAAAACGGACCCGCTCAAACGTCAAAGAGCCTGGGAAATGTGGTGAGTAAGGTAAGTTCGAATTAAATTAAACTGTCATCATTTGTCTACGCCTCGCCTTAAAATCTATCATTTGCTCGACATTCAGAAGAACGACAGAGTGCCGACAAAGATTTATCTGTTATTAAACTTTCATATCCTAATTTACGCTGTTTTGGCGCTCTCCGACAGATTTTGAGACCATTATCCCACGCTTGTTTTGCGGCAACCCGGCCAACTTGAAGGATCAAAAAGTTCAGAAGATACTACTTCTGTACTTTTTTTTGGTCAAGTGGTAACACACGTGCTTGATTGTTCAGTTCCCGCAAGGTGGCGCCGTATTCTGATACGTGACCTCTGTCTGAATGTTTTTTTTTTTTGTATTTTTAGCACAGGGTATCCTAATTTGGATCTAAAGCTAGTGATTTTTAGATAGGTAGATAGCACATTATTATTAAAGATATTTAGAAGTCAATTGCGTCTAGTGTTCAACATCTTTATTGGTAAAAATTTTCATGTTGAAAGCTTTGTTAATTAAGCTAAAACTGTTTTGAAAACAATAATAATGGAGTTTCTTTCTAAGCGTCTTCTCCACATTATTTATTAATTATGAAAATAACAACATTGACTTTCATGAAGTAAATATTTTGTTTTTATTGTGATCAAAAAACCGGCTTCGCTCGGGTAAAATGTAGACGCAAAATAATATTGCACTATGTTTTTTTATATGGTGACGCCTCTGTATTTATCAACCACCAGTAGATATAAATCTCTTAATACATTCAGATACATAAGCTCACACCTGTATCCCAGAGGGGTAGGCAGAGACCACGGACTGTCACCTGCCACTATCCTGACAAATCACTTTCGCTTCATCGACATCCATTAGTCGTTGCATATACCCACATCGGTTTCGGGTACTTTTAATCTTGCCCTTTGCTAATACATCCCCTATTTGGTCGAAGTATGTCCAACTGGGGCGTCCCTTACCGGCCCTTCCACTCACATTCGCCCGATATATTTCCTTTGTCAGTCTTTCTTCGTTCATCCTCTCCACATCTCCAAACCAACGCAACGCAACATTCCTTTTTTCTATTCTAGTCACTCACTACATCCTCTTTCTCTACATCCTCGGTCTCTGATCACACTATTGCGTATTCTGTTATTCAAAGTAACACCACACATATTTCTTAAGGATCTCATTTGTACTGCACTAATCCTACTTTCATGATTCTTCTGCCATACCCAAATCTCGCTACCATGCTTACATCAGTATTGGAACCAGCACACTATTACGGATAGCCAATCTTGCTCTTTTGGACATGTTCTGGCTACTCACGAAGGAATGCAAGGCGAAAATCGGATACTTATCATAACTTTGTCATGGGTACCTCATCACAAATTACTAACTAAATGAGCTTCCTTCATAAACTTAACAGCTAGTGAATCTAATGACGTATTCAATGAGACGTAGAATCCACTTGGCTAATCAACTAAAAACAGCTCCCTCTCTTTGGCTTTACAGCTTTTAGTTTTGTATTGACCACATGTTTTTCTTCATCATTTTAATTTTTTGTATTTTTCTTATCTAGTGGCTTTTTCATTTCAATAAGTTTATTGGTACATAACTAAGCAAAACAATAAAGACCAATTTATGACTTTGATTTACTTTTTCAATTATTTTTCAGACCCTTCCAAAACTCAATGTCAATTATTGTCTTCCCTCCCGCCCTCAGAAGAAGGACCTTCTTCTGAGCTCCCGCCAATGAAAAACCCCACAGATTACTTACTACACCTTCTCAGTTGGCACAGATTATAATAACCTTTTTGGATGCCACGGTATTCCACACACCATGGAGTTAACAAATTAGATCAAAGGGCCGGTTTAGATTATCTTAGTGTTTAGGAGAGTGCTTTACTTTACACTCTGTTGCAACATTATGCTGAATCGGGCCCATTTTGGGGGCTCAACCTTTAATGTATTTTATTATTATTTTCATGTTGTACAGTTTATTTATTTTTACGCTTTTTATGCTTTCTGTGTTATTTTTTTTACTATTGTACGCACTCTGTGTGTGTTTTTTTGTTTCGTTTTGAGTATCAAATAAATAAATTTTCTTTTTTTCTTTCTTCATTTCTTTCTTTCTTTCTTTCTTTCTTAAGGAGAGTACTTTTGTAGAAACGTGTAAGCGCCACTTGCTTTAGTAAGTTTTACGGTATAGTACGGTTCTAGTTGCCTTTCAATTAGAATCAAAATAGAATTGGTTTCTATTGTTCTATCCAGTAACACCTGAGCGCATTACTATCCTCGTTACTTATCTGTGTATAAACTAAAAATTTTGTGAGAACTTTAGGAGAGTGCGCAAGTGACCCGTGACGGGTGCGTGTTGTTTTCAATAACTCGAATTATCAAACTTACCTACTTATGTGTTCCATTAAAACTCTTAGTATTTTGAGTAGGATAGCGCATATTTCGCGACGTCGATGAAGTGACACTCTACTGGAAGAAATATAAACGTTCACTCGAACGTCTAGTAATGTACTAATTGCACTTGCCTCTCTAAATGTATTATAGCACTCTCCTAAACACTAAAATAATGTAAACCGGCCATAACAGTTCACAATGAAAACTTGTGACACTAAAACAACAATGATGACATTGACATGTTTACTTAGCAACGCCATTGTTGAATTTAATAATTTTTATATTGATGCTGCTCGATAATACGAATTTTCCGCCCATATGTTGTCGACTCAGATCAACTATTTTATTACGCTCTTTCATTTGGTGTGCATATCGTTCGAGTCTACCGTAGACCCGAACGAAATTATTAATATAGATATTTTTAACTACTTAATTAAAGTAGTACTAACAACCGGTTTGCACGTATTTATGAATGAATATGAGTTTTGTGAAAATTTCAAGTATTATATTATTGCGTTCAAAAGATATAGTCGACAGCACATCAACCTTCACATTTTAGTTGCAAAGTCGCCCGTAACGCAACGGAGTAGAGTGCTTGGGTGTATACGATGATGTGCTGTCGACTGAACAGCCATTTAGAGGTAATTTAGATAGTCAGGGTATGGAGGGTTTCTAAATAATGGTTAGTACAGTCGACATCAGGTCAATCTTTACATTTTTGTAACAAAATCGCCCGCAACATAAAGCGTTGGTGTTCTGTCGACTGAACAAGCTGACCTTTTATTTCATTCCTATGTTATTACAAATCACATGATATCTTTCTGTGGCTAGATGTTATCTAAAACTTTAGCTAAAGCTTGTTATTAAGGCGTGTTAATGAAGATTATAAAATGTCCTAAGTAGGGTACCTACATGTATAGTTGAACTAAAGTTGTTATCCTTGGGGCATTAGTTAGATGGATAGAAATACATAGAATATTCTTTATTCTATGTACACCAGGAATTGCATTATATTGCTTTTGCTGATTTTTGCCACGTCAAATTTTCTTGTATGTTTCTTCTTTTCTTTGCTTTTAGCTGTGATACTTTCATAATCACTGAGCATTTCGGTAGTATACAGGGTGGAATTCTGTAATGCCACCTGAAGGGGAAGTACTCTAAATACTGTAGATAGAAAATTTTACTCAAAGAAAACATTCCTTTATTTTTGAAAATAAAGAAAACTGCATTCAAAGATTTTCAAAAATTCGCTTGCCACACCCGGTAATCGAACCTACTAAAATCTGTGAAAGATGCACCCTGTACTTTTATTGCAGCGATCGTTAGGGTCAATTATAAGGATGAAATCTCTCTAGCAAACTTCATAAATTAAATGAAAGGAAAACAATGAAATCTTAAATAATTAATTCAATTGGTCAAGTTAAAGAACCTCAAAGATCCGTTTCTTTATGTTTACTTATGATATTAATTAATAATTATCATTGACGTCATTTACCCATTAAAATGAGGAATTACTATTTAGATTAGACGATTGCAATTTGCACGTGTTTGTAATGCAGACTCCTTTCTTAGATGCGACATAAGTTAGATATGTAAAAAATCTAATTTACATTACCTAAATCTTATGAGAATGTAAACGACTTGAGAGTTGAAGTTCAGAATAAGATTTATAAAATTCACCAGAACACCTTATTAAAGGTTACTAGAAATGAATTCGTTAGAAGAATAAATTTGTTTATCCAAGAAAATGGAGCCCATTTCGAGGAAGTAGTTAGTTTAGTTATTTTACCAGTAAATAATTAAAACAATTTAAGATTTCCTTGTTTTCCTTTCATTTAATTTATGAAGTTTGTTAGAGAGATTTCATCCTTATAATTGACCCTAACGATCGGTGCAATAAAAGTACAGGGTGCAATTTTCACAGATTTTAGTAGGTTCGATTACCGGGTGAGGCAAGCGAATTTTTAAAAATCTGTGAACGCAGTTTTCTTTCTTTTAAAAAACAAAGGAATGTTTTATGTGAGTAAAATTTTCTATCTACAGTATTAAGAGTACTTCCCCTTCAGGTGGCATTACAAAATTCCACCCTGAATAAACATTTTTACATAAACTTACATATAATTTCTACAGTCATGTTTTCAGACACCCAAGATATTGTTTCTCTATTGAATCCTATAACTTAAAGTTATGGGAAAAAGTCGCCAGCAAGAGACGCGGAGGCCGAAGAAAGAAATCCTAGTTTTGAGAAACCTACTCGAATGAACTGGAATAGCGAGTGTTGCCGAGCTTAGACGAGCCATGAATCTTAAAAATCACAATTAACATGATTGAGATTACCTCTGTGGCGCAGTGGTTAGCGCATCTGCCTACCATGCGAGAGGTCCGGGTTCGAATTCCGGCTAGCGACAAATAAAAAGGTTTTGGATGTTTACATGTTTGTGACGTCGCTGTTTCTGGTTCCCACGACACAGGGTATCCTAGTGTGGGGCCAGAAGCAGTGTATGTACCTGTAGGTAAATGTTATGTTTTGATTGAGAGATTGTACAGACACAGGCAAATTCGATCTGTAAAAAAGATTTTTTTTCGTTAATATTCAATTTTGGCCGACCTATGCGTCTGTCCTCTGGTCCCGAAATAGTTCAAAATTATTTTCTATTCTCGTCGACACAGGTCTTTTACCGTGTGCGTTATACTCGTAACATCAGCAATTTGTTTATAGAACAAACGAGGGGTACCAAGTTCTAAAGGTGCAGTAAACACTGTCTTTTATTGCCAGTTGAAATGAATTATGATCATTAAGCCAGCTCACTGCACCGTCCATAGCGGCATGCATCAAGTAGGGCTAGAAGTACACCTTGTATACTGTGGCGTCTTCCTCATCATCATCAGGCTATACTAATCCACTGCTGGACATAGCCCTTCCCTAATGAGCGCCATATTGTGGCGTAACTGGGACAAATTAATGTTGATTCAGTTTCCACTGCTGCTTCAAGTCTGTAATCACAAACTAAGCAAGGTGTCATTCAATATACGTCTTAGGATGTCGTTGCGGTGATTAAATAAATCTGTCAAAGTTGAGGGTTGGCTGAAAGGTTACACAGAGAGTGGGTAAGAGGACTTGAAACAGCTGTACTGGTTGAGCAATAGTGTTATCTATCTATATACATACATACCGAGAGTAGAACCCACTACCAGGATACCAATCATGAGTTCAACTGATGCGCTTCCGTTAATTGAAGAGCTGAAGAGGACCAAATTGAGAGAGAAAATAAAAGCAAAGTGGAAGAATATTTTCAGGAATAATTCACACATACATACATAAGCTCACGCCTGAATCCCAGAGAGATTGGCAGAGAATAGGGACTGCCACCTGCCACGATCCCGACAAATCACTTTCGCTTCATCCAGATACTCGTACATTGGTCGTTGCATGCACGTAGGTTGGTTTCGGGTACTTTTTATCTTGCCCTTTGCTAGTACATCCCCTAAAAATAATGTTTTCCTAAATAACACCGTGACCCTCCAAAAATGTCAATGATCGTCACGTGTTGTGTCAACGCAACGTAATCCTTTTGTTAAATTAACTTTGTGGTCAGAGATCTAGTTTCTCGGTGGCACTGGTGTTATACAACATGACTTTCATCGGTACCCAGAAGCGTTTGGCTATAGTGTCCATTCCCTCAGCGATTGTCCTTAAAATGTGTAATTTGACTTTCCCTTTGAAGACGAAAGACACGTTTGACTAGGTTGATGGCCTAGCGGTATCACGTCTTGTTCCCATACCGGAAGTCGTTCGAATACCATCTTCATCAGGGTTCGAATACCATCTTCATCACCGTCATCATCATCAGCCCAACGTCGCCCACTGCTGGGTATTGCCCTAAATTCTATTCTATAGATTAGGTTATTCCTTCACCCTGATTTGTCTAACGCAACAAAAAACTTCTTTGTGTATACTGGTAAGATCGTAGTACGCCTTTCAGTTCACAACGCCATTATAATCACCCTCTCTGTCATCCAAGCAACCTATTTACGTCCTTCTTCTTCTCTCATTGAAAGAAAGAGAAAGAGAGTATGGACTTAAATAACACGCGCAGCACTTACTTTTAGTGACATTCACTAGAAGTATGTAGTGCTGAAAGTATGAAAGTATTTGAGGCATAAACAACCTGAATAAGACTTAGACTACTACAAACTGACCCAAAAAGCTGATCTTTCGTAACATAATGATTGGCTTCTAAATAATAACTTCCACATAGAAAATTCACTGGTACTGGTCTCAAATTAGGATACCTTGTGCTATTGTAACTAAGAAAGACCTAAATCTATGGTAGCTAAGATAGTGATTGTGATTCACAACTAGACTCTAAAATCAAAACACCTTTGAAATGGGGATTCCATTTACAATATGTCTATCACAATAAAATGTAGGTGCAATGTCTGTCCATATTCGGTAGCATCACTATCACACATCAGTGGCCTCCGTTGTCGAAAAGTGATGGCAACGGAGCGTAAAAGTTGGATAACTGTTACTCGTATTACGAAATTTGTGAGTAGGCGTGAAAATAAAGGCACGAAGATCGTAGCGTAAGGACAGTAGGTATAATGACTAGTTACACTATAGTAAATCTATATTAATAATTTCGTTCGGGTCTACGGTAGACTCGAACGATATGCACACCAAATGAAAGAGCGTAAAAAAATAGTTGATCTGAGTCGACAACATATGGGCGGAAAATTCGTATTATCGAGCAGCATCAATATAAAAATTATTAAATTCAACAATGGCGTGCTAAGTAAACATGTCAATGTCCTCATTGTTGTGTTAGTGTCACAAGTTTTCATTGTGAACTGTTATGGCCGGTTTACATTATTTTAGTGTTTAGGAGAGTGCTATAATACAATTAGAGAGGCAAGTGCATTAGTACATTACTAGACGTTCGAGTGAACGTTTATATTTCTTAAAGTAGAGTGTCACTTCGTCGACGTCGCGAAATATGCGCTATCCTACTCAAAATACTATAAGTTTTAATGGAACACATAAGTAAGTTTGATAATTCGAGTTATTGAAAACAACACGCACCCGTCACGGGTCACTTGCGCACTCTCCTAAAGTTCTCACTAAATTTTTAGTTTATACACAGATAAGTAACGAGGATAGTAACGCGCTCAGGTGTTACTGGATAGAACAATAGAAACCAATTCTATTTTGATTCTAATTGAAAGGCAACTAGAACCGTACTATACCGTAAAACGTACTAAAGCAAGTGGCGCTTACACGTTTCTACAAAAGCACTCTCCTTAAGAAAGAAAGAAATTAAGAAAAAAAGAAAGAAAAAAAGAAAATTTATTTATTTGATACTCAAAACAAAACAAAAAACACACACACACACAGAGTGCGTACAATAATAAAAAAAATAACACAGAAAGCATAAAAAGCGTAAAAATAAATAAACTGTACAACATGAAAATAATAATAAAATACATTAAAGGTTGAGCCCCCAAAATGGGCCCGATTCAGCATAATGTTGCAACATAGTGTAAAGTAAAGCACTCTCCTAAACACTAAGATAATCTAAACCGGCCTTTTGATCTAATTTGTTAACTCCATGATGTGTGGAATACCGTGGCATCCAAGAAGGTTATTATAATCTGTGCCAACTGAGAAGGTGTAGTAAGTAATCTGTGGTGTTTTTCATTGGCGGGAAGACAATAATTGACTTTGAGTTTTGGAAGGGTCTGAAAAATAATTGAAAAAGGAAATCAAAGTCATAAATTGATCTTTATTGTTTTGCTTAGTTAGGTACCAATAAACTTATTGAAATGAAAAAGCCACTAGATAAGAAAAATACCAAAAATTAAAATTATGAAGAAAAACATGTGGTCAATACAAAACTAAAAGCTGTAAAGCCAAAGAGAGGGAGCTGTTTTTAGTTGATTAGCCAAGTGGATTCTACGTCTCATACGTCATTAGATTCACTAGCTGTTAACTAAATTCAATGCTGTTAAGTTTATGAAGGAAGCTCATTTAGTAATTTGTGATGAGGTACCCATGACAAAGTTATGATAAGTATCCGATTTTCGCCTTGCATTCCTTCGTGAGTAGCCAGAACATGTCCAAAAAGAGCAAGATTGGCTATCCGTAATAGTGTGCTGGTTCCAATACTGATGTAAGCATGGTAGCGAGATTTGGGTATGGCAGAAGTCAGAAGTATCATGAAAGTAGGATTAGTGCAGTACAAATGAGATCCTTAAGAAATATGTGTGGTTTTACTTTGAATGACAGAATACGCAATAGTGTGATCAGAAACCGAGGATGTAGAGAAAGAGGATGTAGTGAATGACTAGAATTGAAAAAAGGAATGTTGGTTGGAGATGTGGAGAGGATAAACGAAGAAAGACTGACAAAGCAAATATATCGGGCGAATGTGAGTGGAAGGGCCGGTAAGGGACGCCCCAGTTAGACATACTACGACCAAATAGGGGATGTATTAGCAAAGGGCAAGATGAAAAGTACCCGAAACCGATGTGGGTACATGCAACGACAAATGGATGTCGATGAAGCGAAAGTGATTTGTCAGGATAGTGGCAGGTCACAGTCCGTGGTCTCTGCCTACCCCTCTGAGATACAGGTGTGAGCTTATGTATCTGAATGTATTAAGATATTTATATCTACTAGTGGTTGATAAATACAGAAGCGTCACCATTTAAAAAAACATAGTGGAATATTATTTTGCGTCTACATTTTACCCGAGCGAAGCCGGGTTTTCGTCTAGTACATTCATATGATGGATGACACATTAAACAATAATTTACAAATAATTTTCTAATACAACGAATAGTGCTATAAGTTGTAAAATTATGACATGACAGAAAAAAAAGAAGTGCCAGTGTCTCGAGTGCATAACATTATAAAATATGTAAAAAATCTGTTATATATTTTTACTAACTGGCTGACTGATTTTAGATAACAACCTAAAATCTACAACTTATCATTGAGCTAAGAAGCTAATGTCGAAAATTCCCAACTTTTGTTTTTAGTACAATGCGACATAAAATAAAATTAACACAAAACTGTTAATAAAAAATATTAAAAAATTAATTCCCATCCCTCAATATAAGAATCGATATTGAAATAACGGTAGTAATAAGCTCGCATTTGTACATGTTATTTCTTATTTAAAACAAAAAAAAAAGAAACCCAGGTCTTGGATATTTACATGTTTGTGACGTCGCTGTTTCTGGTTCCCACGACACAGGGTATCCTAGTGTGGGGCCAGAAGCAATGTATGTGCCTGTATGTAAATGTTATGTTATGACTTATCATGTATCCTGTAAAAAGCTTTGTGGGCAATAATGTATAATTACTTAAAAAACGGTTTTCAGATTAAGCATTATTTCCATAACTTGTTATCATGTAGTGTCATTATTGTCCCACTTTACTCGAAGGGAAAGATGCATTGTTGCAGACAGGTGTAAATACCATACAAATCGGAGTACCCACCTTTCGATCACTATAATAGTCGCGTGCTCCATTCCCATTGTTGCTGTCATGTCATAAATGGTTACCTAGTTATAAAGCGGCATAGATCTGTCAAAAGCTACTTTTGTTTCGGCAGTGATATAAAGTCTGCCAATAAATGCAACAAAAACACTGATCAAACTGATCATCTTTCAGTGGCAGAAAAGTTCGATTGAACAAGCAGATTTGCTTTTAGGGACCGGATTTAATTGCAGAATAAATTAGTTGCTTTCAGTTAGTTTTATTCAAAATTAGGTATTTATATTTCTTTTACATGACAAAGTTGCTTACATACATCCCACCCATCCCAGAAGGGTAGGGATAAACCAGGGACCGCCACGTGTCACGTTCCTGAAAGATCACTTTTGTCGCATGCACACACGCCGGTCTCGGGTGATTTTACGGTTCTTTCGTCCGACCGTTCGAAACTTTTCACAGATGATATGATGTATTTCCTTTGCCGCTGTAATAAATAACAAATACTAAAAATAAAATAAATATTTAAGTGGGGCTTCCACATAACAAACGTGATTTATATTGCCATTTTTTAATATCAATAAACGAAAAGATAATAAACTTCTGTATTATTCTTAGGCCGGCTTGCACCACCGACTAACATCCATTTAACTTTAAGCTAAACAGAATTTTGACAGTTACGCGATACACTATCTGTCAAAATTGTATTTAATTTAACGTTAAATGGATTTTACTCGGTGGTGCAAGCCAGCCTTAGTGTCATTTATTCGTATTGTGGCTATGACTTATCCTCGAATGTTTATCATGGCGAGGAGGAAAGATATTTTGCCATATTCGAGGCTTTGAATATTTAAAACGAGACTTGACACTTTCTAAAATCCAGAAGGACAGTCTCCATACACCCCATTGCAGGGCGCAGGTCTCTCAGGGAGAGAGTATGCGCTTATAACACGCGCCGATGGGCTATTTCAAGCGCTGAGGTTTTTTGTACTGTCATGTCGCTAAGGTACGTCAACACTTCAAACACGATGAAGTCCTCACTAGTTCTCACGATGTTTTCCGTCACCGTTGGCGAGTGGTGTTACTACTGTAAATGTACGTGACGGATGTGAGCTTTCATAACTGACACGGTGTGAGCAACGCCCGACGATTTTTGAGCATGTTGCGATAGTTTTACAGCGATGCCATAGATAACCTTAAAGACAAGAAGAATTTGCCTTCACATCACTCGTATCACTCGTATCAACAAAAGTAGACGTGGACATGACACTTATAGATAGATAGATAGCACTTTATTGCTTAACCAGGATACAATTATTGCAGTTTATAATATTTTACAATAGGTTATGTATCATAGAAACCCAGCATAGGTAGTACGATGATGCGAGTCACGTGTTTTGTGCCATTTGCCGTTGTCCATGACTACGTTTCGGCTTATCTGCATTCGTAGAAGTGATAGGCCAGAGTGTCTGTATATGAATATTGCAAAGTTTATTAGCGAACAGGACCTAGATTCTAATGCATTTTAGTACAATGATAGGATCACGGTCGGTTTAGAACTTCAGATATGTTTTTTCATTTCATTAATGCCTTCTAGTTCCGTCTAAGGTATATTAGTGTGCGCGAATAAACATCTATTTGTTACTACTATACATACTGTTTGTTAATAGTATCGAATTGTCAAAGAAAAAAAAAAAAAAAAAAAAAACAGACCAGTAATTCGATATTATTGAGCAGTCATTCTACAAGTTAATTTGCGGATTAATCGACCCTGCATTGTGCATCAAACTGTCATAGTAAACCGTGGATTGTAGTTATATGACAGGCCCCTGGTCACCGCAGTTGTATTATAACTAAGCAACCATTGATATTGCTTCAGTGCTTTCTGCATCTTTTTACATTTCATGTGTAATTGTGCAAAAAAATACATTAGTTTTACGGCTATTGTTTCAAACCGCAAACCGTATCTATCGGTAATATTAACGTAACTTTGATAGGAATGGTTACATGGCTCCATTAACGATTGTTTGTAAATATTTGCATGTATTCATGTAACACTGACGTAACTTTGTGAATAAATCACGACCGTTGCTTTTTCGGCCAAAGAGAAATGAAAATTATTCGACCAGTCTCTTTCTTGATTCGCGACCTATTTATATAGTCTTACCCCAGTTTCTTATACTCTAATAATATGTTAAAATACTGTTAATAGACATTCGTTGACCAAAGGACATACATAGAAAAAACAACTGACAGCTTTTAACAGTTCGAAAAGCCGGAGCTAAGTTTCAACTGCATGATTTTGTGTTCAGCTTTTGGTACCTATACACTTTTTTCCTAAGATCGTGAATCAATCTCGGTACTGAGTGCGTATACTGAGTTTTTTCATTCACTTTCGATAGCGAGAGCGATTGCAATTTGTGTAGGAGTGACAAAGCGCGCCACATAGTTGTCTCTTTGTCACTCCTATGCAAATCGGAAACGCTCTCGCTATCGAAAGTGAATGACAAAACTCAGTATACGCCCTCTGGTCTACTTATATTTCACGCAGTACTCTATTTCCTTCTCCAAACCAGTGCAAATTCGCGCCTTGTTTAGGACGCACGAGCATACGACATGGCCTACTCATTTTGGCCTGCCATCTTGTAAAAGCACGCACGTGAGTAGCCTATATACGTCCCACTGACGGGCCCAGGCCTTCTCTCAGAAAGAGAGAGAGAGAGAGAGAGAGTATGGGCTTAGTCATCATGCAGTTGAATATTTCCCAAATAATGACATCACCCCAACTCACGTCGGCATGTTTGTGATTACAATCAATCATTCAGCCTATAGCCTACCATTGCTGGATGTCGGCCTTCGTGAGACACGCCACTTTTTGTATCCTCCGCCACCCTAGCCTAGATTCTGTTAATGCATTGTAGTACAATAACAACTGCATGAACATGGCGATTTAGTTTCATTGCCACTTCAAGTCTACGCGAGTATGTGTATCAATAATTCTAGGCGGCAATGGAATTAAAAAAGCACGTGACGTGACCCGACCATGCAACTGTAATGCACTAGCAGAATGCACGAGCAGTGGCCCTGGTGGGCATCCTACGCATATTTTGCCCGTTTGTGGTCTCCACTCGGGACCTTATGTTAACTCTATTGGCTCTAGGCCGCTAGCCCTTTCAGACCTGACCTTGATAAATAACAATAGAAAACCATTGTTATTTTCAAGGTCAGGTCTGAGAGTTGTGAACTTTATACTTGTGAACTTTATAGGTTTAGTTATTTTAGTGAAAAAGTGGTATTGGCGTAGTGGGGTTGCCCCTTGCTTCTCGATCATGAGCATGCACCAATGACTTTTAGTTACGTACATTTGTTTGTTTGTATAGCAACACCATTTGCTGATAAATAAATTGTGCCCGGATAACACCGACAGGCTTGCCACTTGTCACGTTTGGGACCTAATAAACTCGGCGAACCGTGGGCTCAGTTCTAGTGATTGGTGCCTCTGCCCACCCCCTCGGGGATAATGGGCGTGAGTTTATTTATTTATTTTTATTTTAGCGAATTTTCATTTCTGATATGACACATCAAAGAGTCTTGCTGATCAATGTTGGATAGTTGAAATAATGGAACTCTTTGGTCGAATATTTATTAAGTTAACCTATAAATAAAGTGTTATATCTTCTCAAGTATTTTATCACTAAATGTCAGACAGCAGGTCGTTAGCAATTAACCCAACAAACAACGTTTTCACTCTCGCTAGTTTTTAAATACTTACACAGTGTAGATATTTCTTTCGTAGGGTTCCGTCCTACGAGTAAGAAGTAAAAAGAGACGGGTTTCCTATATAATGTAAAGGCGTTATTTCTTGGGTCTGTAACAAGTGAAAACATTCATCATCATCATCATCAACCCACCATGTCCCCACCGAGGGGCCCGGGTCTCTTCCCTGAGGAAGGCCATACTCCACCACGGGGGCCAAGTCCGGATTGGTGGAGGCTTATAAGACTAGTGACTGGTCTTACTGTCAGAAGTTTTCAAGCCGCCCTAAGGCCTCCAACAAAAAGGTGAAAACATTAAATTTTATAATATTAAAATAATTACTTGGTTGTAATTGTTGGTGGCATTGCCCTGGATTAGCTGCATGGCTCAGAGTTTTAATAGTAGATTTGTAGCCAAGGGCTGTAAAGCCGGGTCCGCTGCGCCATGTTACGCGTGTTACAAAAAATGTAACACGTTATTAAAACAAAAATGGGGAGTGGAATTTACACTTTACGTGTTACGTAACACTTAACGTAACGTTATGTAACACTGAACGTGTTATACCACGTCCCATTTTTATTGTATTTACGTGTTACGCTTTTTGTAACACGCGTAACATGGCGCAGCGGACCCGGCTTTAGGCATCAATTGCAGCCCGAGATATTTATAGGCGCCTATAGTTCGAGGGTGCAATTGATGCTTACACCCGAGCTAACTACTCTGCTTTATATCTCGATTGTGAGGTAAGTAGAAAAAAATTACATACTCGTTTTTCTTTTCGCCACTTCATAAACTCGTAAGTTTTCAAATATCTCTCTTTAGAACTTTCAGGCAAAATATTGTTAATTGCTGCTTCAGCTTCCATTTTCATTGAATTGGGAGTGCAGCTTATATCTTCATCGCTTGCAAAACTCATGTTTTTTCCTAATTAGCACGTAATTATAAAAAAAATCCCAACAACAAACAATATTTCAAGTAAAAGTTTTCTATTCCCGCCTTTTTTCATCTTTTTTTAAATTATTTTTTTCAAGGACGAAATTGAGCTTCGCCGTCGATATTTAAAATTGATGTGATGGATGACTATTATACTCATACGAAGACAAGGCTGAATAGCGAAGCGACCTCTTTTGTCATTGGGCTGAATGCATGATGTCTATTGCCAGTATGATGGTTAGATGTACGCGAACTTTTTGAAAGGGTGAAGAGTTTTTTTTTAAATTACTTACCGCCCTAGGGCTTTTCTAGCTACATTACCCTAGAGCGCTAATTGGTCACCTACAAGCCGCATTTGGGGGTAATAAGAACCTACTTACCGAATATGAGAGATGTAAATATATCTACTAGCTGACCAGGCAAACGTTATGTTGCCATATTATTAGCCTATGACCTATTCTCAGACCTGCCAAATATGATCAATATCATAAAAATCGGTGAAGCCGTGTCGCCGGAGGATAAGAAACACTGTGGCACGAGATTATATATTAGATTTAACAACGGAGCTGCTACCTACTTGATGACGATTCATCATCATCAACCCATTATGTCCCCACCGAGGGGCACGGGTCTCTTCCCTGAGGAAGGTATAGGCCATACTCCACCACGGAGGCCAAGTCCGGATTGGTGGAGGCTTGTAAGACTAGCGGCTGGTCTTACTGTCAGAAGTTTTCAAGCCGCCCTAATGCCTCTGACTTGGCTTAACGACTGCCATCTATCGACGGCAGCCGGCACCAACTGCTTAACGTGCCTTGCGAAGCACGGAATCGCTCGAAAAAATGCCACTAGCGTTAGTCATAGATGGTGGCCCATCTATGGACTGAACGTGCCGTATGTTGCTTAACCTCAGTTATCGTTTAAGATCACTCAGGCAGCCCAGGCTACGAGCGATTCGACAAATGTTGCTACGGGCCCCTCAATTCACGACTTATACTTGCATTTATCTGTTTTTTATACACGTAAACTGTGTATGTATGTATGTATAATGACGTAAAGTAATTGATAAAGAGTTTATTTTGACTGACATCCAACTAAAGAGCAGATTTCAAACTCAGAGCGTGAATAATTAATTTCGTTAATTTAACATTTTAATTTATTCGCCCGAGTGAAATAATTACACCGTGGCTTTGTGATGGCTTAATTTTATTTCTATGAATGTAATGAATTAATTGTAATTCATACATTGAAGGTAGTGTTAATGCAGTAGAATTGAGGTCCTTCAGAAATGTGTGTGGTGTGACGGTGTGTGGTGTGAACTTTGAATGACGGGATACGTAATAGTTTGATTAGAGACCGTTCTTGACTGAAAGATTATGCAGTGACTAGAATTAAGAAATATACCTTTTCCCTGAATGTAAGCAAAATATTTGTATATTTTAAGATAGGTTCTGTTTAGAAATAACAATCGCTTTTTCGTCAGTCAATGTAAACAATGACTTTGAATCAGGAAAGAAAAAGGATTTTCCTATCGGATCAACTGTCTGGAAAGCGTATCGTGGAGTATAGGTGCTCTCCTGATGACGATATAAATTCAATCGTAGTTTTGTGCAAGAAGTGTTCTCTATAAAAAAAAGCATGGATAACTTTTATAGCCAATTTGCACAGCTACCTAAATAATAATAATAAACTCACGCCCGTTATCCCCGAAGGGGTAGGCAGAGGCACCAGTCTCTAGAACTGGACCCACGTTTTGCCGAGTTTATTAGGTCCCAAACGTGACAAGTGGCAAGCCTGTCGCCGTTATCCGGGCACAATTTATCAGCGAATGGTGTTGCTGTACAAACAAATGTACATAACTAAAAGTCATTGGTACATGCGTGGTTCGAACCCAGACCCTCATGATCGAGAAGCAAGGGTAAACAATAAACAATAAACTTTTATCAGTTTTCATTATAACTCGTATTAAATCCTCGGGATGACTTGTAAACGTAGGAGTCCCGCAGAGCTCTATCTTTGGGCCGTTCTTTTTCAGTTCCTTAATCTCGACGAAGCAAATAATGCTCCCATGCAAGTACTAAACTGGTTCACAGCAAATAAAGTTTACATTAACTAACGTAAGATTATTAATTATATTAATAAAAAATATTAGGAAACAACATTGTCACAAAGGTTCTCGATTTCGATCTGCTATCCTGCACGTGTGTTCTATATTGTCTTAGTCGTATTATAATTATACCTTTATCTAGGTATAAGTTAGGTTAAGCAAAGGCCTTGCCTGAAAATCGGCAACTTATTGCACTCTGGTGTACATAAGTTACAAGCCGAGGCACAGACCTTTTTGTCTTCGTACTCGTCAAAAAAATATTTGTAATGTTAATGTTGCCATATTAGTTCTGATAAGCGATTTATTGTTAATGCCTTGTTTGAAGACAAATAAACATTTTCTATTTCTATTTTCTATTTGTGATTGGAAATGGAAACCTAGAATATTTGGAAAATGCCCAGACATCACAATCTATGCCAAACTACAATGGGGTCCACATATTGCAAAATTAGCACACAGACTTAGATCCACAATATAGACAGCGAAAAAAATCAGGGAACTTACTGATGTTTGAAATGCTAGGATAGTTTATTTTAGTTACTACCATAGTATATGTCCTGCGGTAATACTACTATGGGCCAAGGCAGCAAACATTGAGACTATCTTCATGTTCCAAAAGAGAGCGATCCGATTTATTTACAGGCCAGGTAGTAGGGATTCGCTGAGCGATTACTTTAAAGAAACCAACATTTTAGCGGTTACAAACCAATACATTTATTAAAATATTATGTACGTTTGAAGCGACATTAAATAAATCGATAATATTGATAGCCATCATAATGTTAGCACAATAAACATAAATTATCTTTCCCACGATTTAGACTTGCAAAGTTAATACATCCTTTTTTCACACGTACGCACAATTCAGCACGTTCATTGCTATCTATGCCTCTTCCAAGGCATGCTTCCTTCTATCCTCGGTCATCCTCATTCAGCCACCGCGATGATGCCATCTGCCTCAGATCGTAGGTCCAGCGTCTAGCTTCTAGTCCTACGCTGTGTTTGCAAATGCATGTTTTTAGGTTTATAGTGTCCTTGCCTGGTTGCTATGGCGCAGGGCGTCCTAGTTTGGAACCGGCTCTAGGGATTATGTTCTGTGGGAGTTTTTGAACTAAAACTTTCGCAAGCACTATACATTCTAAAACATGGGGTGACAATAGGGTAGTTTCCAGGGCCAAAATAATTAAATTCTATTTAGTCCGTATTTTAGATTATAAAAAAAATATTGGACACATATTTTTTCTTTTTTCGATTAAACAAAAAATAACAAAGATATAGCCCATTAAAGTTAGGTGTGAGGTCACTCAGTGCTAAAAAATGCAGCACGGCGTGACGTCACACGTAACTTTAATGGGCTATATCTTTGTCATTTTTTCTACTTTTTCATCTAATTTACAAATAAGAAATACGTGTCCCTTATTTTTGAATAATCTAAAAGACGGACTAATAACATTTTTTAGGGCAACTAGCCCATTACTAATACCAGGTCAGGTGTAACGATAATACCTTATTCTATTATGTTACATGTGACAGTGTTAGAAGAAAACACCTTGTTTTGTAACACGCTAATAATATCGTTTTAATAATTTCATGTTACGTTACGTTAGATTACCGGGCGTAGGTACTGGGAGGTGTCAAGTAATAAACGGTCGGAGGGCGAATTGAATTACGATCGCTGGGAAAGTTTAAATTGGCTTCTTAACTAAAAGATTGGAGAAGAGAACTTTAGGTGGTGTTTGTGGTGGGTTGTGGTGGTTGTGACCATACCGAAAAACTGATTTTCTTCTACGTACCTAGGTCTTTTTCTACGCTGGGTGATTTAGTGTGTCTAATGATAACACTATTAATTAATTAATACTTTATTACACACGAAACAGTTAACATAATAATACATAAGAAGTAGCATGTACAAGGGCGAGTTTATCTTTGTAAGGGACTTGCAAAATACTTACTTAAGAAGTTCCCACGACACAGGGTATCCTAGTGTGGTGCCAGAAGCAATGTATGTGCCTGTATGTAAATGTTATGTTATGTTATGTTAATACTTGCACTACTACTACATAAGATACTTTAGGGTCAGGTTAATTAATTACGTCCCAATGGAAGGGTCGCCATGGGAGAGCCCAAGCGGAAATATGGGAGAAACCAAAAGGTCAAGGTCGAAGGTCAAGATAAAATGTACTTGAAACCGAAGTGTGGGCATGCAAAGACTAATGAATGTTGAAGATGCAAATAAAGTTTGTCGGGAAGATTGCAAGTGGCGAGAATTTGTGTAATGTATGTAATTTTAAAATGTCATAGTATTCGGTAGAGTTGTTAAGGACATGTTAGGAAAATCAAAGTTATTTTTGCACCGGTCAACGAGCATACTGAGGTGATAAATCAACTTTCCTACAGTCTATATAGGTGTTGTAGCTAGTGCTGCTCCACTTGCTTAGAAAGTGCCATCGTGGACCGTATCAGTGCAAACAAAATTAGTACAAAAGGACAGTTTTCCATCCGACAGTGCCAGATAACAACTGATTCACAATACATCGTTTTCTCGAACACTAATGAACTGTTAATGTTCTTGTTAACATCTTTTAGTTCTTGAACTAAAACTTTCGTAAGCACAACACATTGTAAGCATTTAGTCCGGATCAACTTATGGGTGTTTTTATCGGACGAGTACAACACCCGGACTAAATGTTTATAATCTTTTAGTTCTTTTCTTTGTGTATCCTTTTTGCACTTTTGCCAACTGGCAGTGTTAAACTTGATTAAAAGATTGTTAGTGTACGTGAAACAGGGGAACATTCTGGAACATTTTGAAACATTCGTACTGGAACGTTCCCAGGTATTGGTACTGAAATCGACTAGCAAACTGTTTGTTAAATTGAATTTAGTAACATTTTTATGACTCATAGTTATTATATAGGTCAAAGTACTCGTATTATGTTATGTCACTATCACGCCCCGTACTCTCGATGCAAAATTGACGAATTTGCGTGACAATTGAGTGCATCAATATGCCTCTGAGGCGCTTTTGAGTTTCCTTAAAAACGATATTTAAAAATCACATAGAAACCTAACGTTTTTTTGTATAAGTATGTAAAAAAGAAATATTAAAATAAGGTGCGTGCTTAGACGTGGCTTAGACTTATATTAGGAAAGATTCCGGCCCCCTTAGCATGATCTCTTATCCCGCGCGCGAGACAAAAGATCACGCACAAAGGCTCGCGCCCGCCATCACCTTCTTGTTCACTACGTGAGCGCAGGATAGGGCGATTCTTTCTCTACTTCTCGCGTACAGGATCGTGCTAAGGGGGCAGCGATCCCCACACTAGTCTAGGCCTGTAACGTGGGAAACATGTTGTTAGTTTTTTTAACACAGTTGGAACATTGTACACACAACAACATTGCATTTAATTGAGTCACAAATTGGACAAAATAACGTCGAGAGTACAGGAGCTGGACACGGACATCGTGTACATGCCAAGTTTTATCCAGATTCCTTTAGCCATTTAAGTGACAAAGATTCGAATATATTCATGTATACAAACAAGTGACAAACATCCGAATATATAGTCCAAAATTATGACGAAAATAATAAAATATCTATAATACAATACAATAAAAAATCCTAAATAATTTTACCAAAACATGGGAAAGTAGTTGAAACCCAAGGCCTTCTAGTGTACCTATTTTGTAGTACCAGACGCTGGCCAGTGAAGACAATAGTACTATGAATTATGCACTTGATTAACACATTGTCTATACACCGCAAACAAAGAAAGGAAAGGCTTGCCTTTTCGACTATTCGGATTGAATTGGAGCTCGTATTTTACCCGCGAACTAGAAATACCTTTTCCTGTTGCCAATTACACTCTCCGAGTCTCGTGTCTGTACAGTGGTTCTAGTTAGACACACATTGATCTAGGGATATCATTTGATAACCATGAATTCCCGACGAAAAAGACGTATTTATTTGTTTGTACAAATGGCCTAAGTTTGAGGTGTTTTTACGTATATGTGGAGTATGGCCAGTTACCTAAAGTATTTATGCATTCAATCAAGTACTTCAATACTTAAAAATTTTGTGATCACTACTCTAGAGCTCTTGTATTCTAGTATTTTATATTTTCTATTTAGTATTTTTTTATTCTATTCTCCTATAACTATTTTCACAATAGAGTCAAAGCTGTAAGAACGTTATGGAAACACGCTTTTCGTATGAGGATCTCCTTTTTTATGGGAAACATCAGCTCATTCTGTGAAAATTTCAATCTTCTACCTATGGTTCCAGAAATACAGCCCTTCAAAGACCAGACAGAAATACAAGCAGAGAGCGTAGGTTTACTAATACACCTACACTTCGGCTAAAGAACTCTAAAAATAAGTAGGAATTTCTCATTATTCAGAACCAAGACTCTAACCTCAAGCAATGTACAAACAGTCCAACTGACACAAAAGAAAATAAGCATCGAGGCTTTACTTTTACTGAGCTGTCAGTGAGACAAATAGATTAGCGGCGAGCTCCCGCGATCATTATCATTGCGTCTCGGTGACACCCTGCCGATGCCGATGCCGGCAGAAAATTTGGGTTCCGTTCACAATAACCAAGAACCAGAATACAGGCGGGACCAACCTCGAGATACTTCGTACGGGATTACGTTGTCAAATTTGGATTGCGCCTTCTTAATAGCTAATGCTCAGCAGTTGGGTAAGTAATTTTTTTAATCACTTTTTGTCTTTTTAGTGATTTTTTACATATTTTTTTGGTGGATTTTGCTAATTTCATTCAGCCTGTAGACTCACGCATACACGACGAATCGATAGAGATATTATTTGTCAAAATCTAACTATTGGTTAAGCAATTATGAGGATACATATAACTTGACATACTTACATACATACATATAAACCAAACAATAACCTCCTTTTGGGCTCCACCGCTGCCGTGTATTTTTTTACTGTTGACTAGAAATTCGGTTTCTTGATGCGTGGCCTAAGGAAACAGCCTAAGAGATGCAACAGCAGACACGAGATGTCTACACACAACAGACCACTAATACTGTTCCTTTTTGTCAAGGATGTTTTGTACTACAATAGCAACTAGATCTGGAACCCACAAATATGAAAAAAATACATCGAATGAGACTTTTTGTACCAGTAAAAAAGTACGCCGGTCTCCAACGACTATTGTACTCTCGACCCGTGTATTAGATATCAAGCGTGTTATTACTGTGTTACTGTATTCGGGTGTGTCCGAAGTATGACCATTTACAAATTTTAGATGCATCGTCTGATAGCAACTCCTAGTGAAGTAAATTGGCGCTCAAACACTGGATTTTAGGACATATTTTTTACACAAAAAGGACTCTCTCACCGTCCATACCATCCTCTTAACTCCATCTGCAGGCATCAATCATAACATGATTGAAAATTAGTGGAGATGTTAAAGATTAGTGCATGTTATCGTGTATTGTTATGAAGGCGGAACCAATGTACACAAATCTTGTTCACACTTATCACACTAAATCTTCACTTGACTAAGTCCGTTAACAATTTGTTTGTTCAGATGAAAGAGTTATGGAATACCTTGCTGTTAGCTCACTCAAGTCTACACACGTACCTACTGTTCGTTTATTGTACGATGTCTATTGAAAACGCGTACCGTGCCGTTCTTTATATTTTGGTTCGTTTTTTCTGTACAAAAGAAAGACCAAAAAGTGTAGTTGTTTACTTTTGTAACTTAGCGACAAAAGTAAACAACTTACGAATTTTTCTGGAGAACCAACTGAAAAGGAGAGGTAACATAACAACAGTGCTGTACATGATCTTTTTTGTGGCCCAGTTCAATTGTGATAAATAAAAGAAGACAATAGCTTATGTAACTGGAAAAAGTGTAAAGTCATCATCATTGTAGCAAAACGCCATCGCTAGAGGATGCCATCGCAATATCAATGTATCGAGAGTGAAAATAAAATAAAATATGCTCTTCGTAATTTATAGTCAAAGCAGAGATGGTTGTTGGAACTGGTTCTATTATGTATGTTACTTGCTCTGACTTTTTAAAAATAAATCGATCGAGATTTCTCAATTAATTGAACTTCCGAAGTTTTATGTTAGATTGCGTAGGCTGTGCTTCCTATTTCTTTTCTAGTTTCTTAGCTTTTCCTTCATATCTTAAAGTTGGATTCTTGTCGCTGCTCTATAGATACAAAGACATTTATACGGCAGGGAGCATAGATCCTATCGAATTTCTACCTAATCTATCTATATATATATATATATAAAAGGAGAAGCTGACTGACTGACTGACTGACTGACTGACTGACTGACTGACTGACATATCGACGCAGGGCCTAAACTATAGGGGTTAGAAACTTGAAATTTTGCACAGGGGTTCCTTTTATAACGTAGGCGAGCACTAAAGGATTTTTGAAAATTCATCCCCTAAGGGGGTAAAATGGGGGTTCAAAGTTAATATGAAACTTTGCCGTTTTTGAAGTTATTCAAATGAAATTTGGTACGAAGATTTTTCATTTAAAATTATGAAATACGTGTAATTTTTTTTTTAAATCATCCCTTAAGGGCAAAAAAGGGGGGTGCAAGCTTAGTATGAAACTTTTCCGTTTTTGAAGTTATTTGAATGACATTAAATATGAAGATCCTTCATTAAAAGTCATGAAAAACATGTAAAATAGTTTTTCGAAAGTCATCCCTTAAGGGGGTAAAAAGGAGGGGTGCAAAGGTAGTATGAAACTTTGCCGTTTTTTAAGTTATTCGAATGAAATTCAGAATGAAGGTCTTCATTGAATGTCTTGAAACAAATGTAAAATAGTTTTTCGAAAATCATCTCTTAAGGGGATAAAAGGGGGGTGCAAATAAAGTATGAAACTTTGCCATTTTTGAAGTTATTCGAATGAAATTCAGTATGAAGGTCCTTCATTGAAAGTCATCAAAGACGTGAAAAGTAGTCTTTCGAAAATAATCCCTTAAGGGGTTGAGAGGGGGTTGCGAAGTTAGTATGAAAGCTCTTTCGCGTGCGCTAAAAGTATCGCTATCTTATTTGCAAACACTTTTCTCAACTAAAGCCCACGCGGACGTAGTCACGAGCAACAGCTAGTCTCTTATAAAGAGCGTGTTTCATTAAAAATTTGATAAGGCCCGTCTGCAATAGATTATTAGCATTCACATGAAAAGTTTTTTTGCAAATACTATACCATGTTGTGAAATTTCTTGGTAGAAATAGTTCCAATAATTTTCCTCTTAAAGTTACGTAACCCAACGTAAAGACAAAAAGCGAAGGTAAAATAAGAGAAAAGGCATGTGTGTGTAATAGTTTTAATGGCTATCATAAACTCCATCGATTGATGCCAACCTTATAATGATAGAGCATGTAAATGTAATAGACAAATAGAAGAACGAGTATAAATGCATTTCATACGTAACCAATCTTTACTTAGACCATAAAATTGAAACTATTAGGACGACTATTGCTTGGCATATTAACATTTTGAATCTAGTAGGGTATATTAGCAATAATCATAGCTATCAAATATAATGAGACGCGGTTAGATAGCGCTTATTAGAACTATTTAGTGCTTTATGGCCGAACCAACGATAATTCTATTGTCTTAGGGCGCTCGAAAGCTTGCGAAGCTCAAAATTCTTACTTGTTCAGTTTTGCTATACGAAATAATGCTTTGTATTTTAAAACATAGAAGTTGCAGTAGTTTAATTAATTTTACGTAATTTTGTGGTTTATAATAAAGCCTAAAATATTATTTTTTTCGTTTCCTGGTAACCCTGATAAACTTATAATAAACTAATAATAAACTCTCTCACTATACATATTTCTTGTTAAGGAGGGACGGTTTCTGAGAAAACCAATAGACGCATCATTCAAGTGACCCCTTACCCTTTCAGAACATGGGTGTGAAGATTTGCTTAGTGGTACTTTATTTTAGTAGTCTGTATATGTATCACAGCAGGGAATAGATCATAGAGTTTTGTACCCACAGCGGTTTGACAAAGGACAAGAAAACATTTGAAAAACTGTCCATTGAAATAAGGTTTGTCTGTGGTAGTTCACGATAAAGTTAAATGAACATAAAGTATACTTCTATCCAATATATAAAATTCTCCTGTCACCGTGTTAGTGCACATATTACTCCGAAACGGCTTAACTGATTTTCATGAAATTTTATATATTATGTATATTCAGTGGGTCTACGAATAGGGTGTTATGTATTTTTCATACCCCTATTTGGCAACACAACGTTTGCCAAGTCAGCTAGTAAAGTTATAAAAAAATACAAGTTGTACACTCCAACATTTTTCTCGTTAATTTTCTCATTATTACTCGAGTGACTAATTTACGCTATTTAAAAGAGTGATTCAATCGTTATAACTGATAGGGAAGTATTGATATATTTGAAGTTCATACCAAATAATTAGATTATTAGCTATTTCCAAACTATGTCTTTTTCTAAATTTTCGCAAAAGCGATAATAACTGCATAATATGTGATTGATGTAAATGGGTGTTACCCTTTATTATGCAGAGCATAAGTTTGCGGGTTACTAATTTGTGATTATAGAGATAAAAAATATGTTGTTTTGAAAGTGTGAAGTGCATGCCGCAGATATTATTTCATAAATTCAAGATCAATCAAATAGCTGGAACATAAGACAAAAAAATATCTTCTTCAATCCGGTCCGAGAGTGATAGGACACTCCCCTCGGTACTTGCTACAATATGTAGAGCTAGTGCGGTATTTAACTACACTACATTCGATACGCGCGACCACTTACCCGCCACGCCGCCGGCCGGACGGATTTTACCGCTGCCCAAAAAACAAAACTTAAAAAAGTTAGTAAAACCAATACTGGCCACTTCATTAAAAAAAAGTTTTTCAAAAGAAAAAGCAATTTTACTTTTTTTAGCAGCCGTTTTGAATTTTCCGTCCTGTCTCATTTCCCGCGCTTTTCAAACACCGTAACACACCTCTGTAATTTTCCAATTAGTCCGTGTAGTGAAGGAAAACTGTTTTCTTTTTAACCCGTTGATTTGTTTCAATTATAGGATTTCCTTTGGCGGCCGCGGGGTGGGCAGACTGGCTGTCGGCGGAGGTGAAGAAACACATCGCCATGGCCGGTGACTCGTGATTCAGTGCATCAGTGACTAAGTTGACATTTTGTGTCTGTGAACTATGAACTTGAAGGGTTTTTGTTGAATTCGTTTCTTTCGTGCTCACAGTTTTAGTGGACAATGTTGGCTTTTAAGGTGAGTTTTTTGCTCTCTGTTTTTTGATCTTTCACGGTTACGGGTTTTATCAAAGGCTAACATAAAGCTTTTTAATTAAATTCTTGACATGTTTGAATTAATATAACGCTTATAATGCTGCTGCATGGCAATAATAATATCTTACCTGACTACTTAGCACAGTATTTTTAAAGTGAATCTTATGTTATTTCTCTTTCATCGCGCTAACTTTCTACAAGGATCTAAAATGCTTTCAAAAGTCTCAACACGATAGTGCCAACACTTCACTATCATCATTGCAATGACATCACACTTAGAGTAAAAATAAAAAACTTTAAGGCTGCATTCCGACACGCACTAACCTCATCTGATGTTTTGGTCCAGTTTGCTCACACCGTGCTCTGTTATTTTGATAATTATGTCGTTATAGTTATGTTGTTATATGCTACTACATAAAATTGTGACAAAAGGTGTTACATTAGCTTCAAAACTAGGTACTTATGTAACGAGGACTTTGTTAAGCAATAGTAGCCTAAGGGTTTCAATTAATGGATCGGTCTGTCTACGTTCAATATAACATTTTTTTAGAAACAAGTTTCAAATAAGTTTTTGTACTGTAAAAATTTGCCAACTAGCACACAAACCAGCTATGTTTGACGCATTTTTTAAAAATATATTGCACTTTTAAAGAAATCGATTTAAAATGCAGGAATAACATAAACTCACTCCTGTATTTTGGAAGGGTACTCAGAGACCAGGGTCTGCCACTTGCCGCAATCCTCGCAGATCTGTTTTGTTTCATCGACATTTATTGGTCGTTACATGCATGCACGCCGGTTTTGGGTACTGTTTATTTTGCTCTTTGGTACATATTATATTATGGTCGCAATAATATATACCCAGCTGGGGCGTCTCTTACCGTTCCTTCCAACCACATTTGCTCCATATATTTATGGGAATATTTCTAAATGAGAAAAATTGAATGAAGAAGATCGACAGCACTCCTTTAGATGCATGCAATCTACTTGGTTGCGCTACGGTTGACTTTCAAACTTAAATTATATCTACTTCTATGACCGAGTTGCTGTCGACTGTACCTAATTTAGTTTTATTCAGATTTCTTTTAACTTCTTAGCTGTTTTGAAACCATTTAGTCGAAATATGGTAAATACTGAAAGCACTGATGCATATCAAGTGTTCTATACAGCCTAGGCCTTTAATTGATATCACTCACTGATGAAATATCAAATCCTACTATACATTTATTGACTTTCATTTTTAAAATAATTGAATTGTTCCCAAATAATTTTTCACTTCATTTAATTATCTTAACACGGAGATGATAATAATAATTTTTAGTATGTTCTCCAATTAGCACGAAAACACTCTTCATAATCAACAGTGAACGGTCCTTCCCAAGAACTGGTTTATTTTGAAATGTCCCTTCTTCAATGCGTTCACTCGATTATTCTGGGTCAGTTATGCTGAGCATTTTGTTTATTGATCATATCATAACATAACTTTGTTAAATGGTAAGTACGTCGACGGCAGGTCAAACTTTATATTGTAAAAAACTCGCCCATGATTTATTCATTAGAGTAGAGTAGAGTAGTGCAGGCGGGTTGATGTGCTGTCAGTACTTAGTACACTTTTAAAAACCTGCTAAGTGCGAGTCAGGATCTTAATCCGATGGGTAAGAACCCAATATATTATAGAATATGTGTTGTGTTTCCAGTAAAAGTGCGTGTGGTTTCCTAACTTTATTTCGAGACCCTTGAATGGAGTAGCTAGAAAGCGATGCACTCTGAGCCCGTTCTTAATATTGCAGTTTTATTGCGTGTAATTATAAAATAACACGATGTTCGATATTTGCAAGTAATACTCATAAAATTAAGATATTTTTTTCCCTACAAAATATATTAAAAAAGGATTAACCAAACATTAAAAATAAGTTTTTGTATCCTCAAATAATTGCTTAAGACTTTTTGGCAATCTGCTCTAATGAAACATATCCCTCGAACATTTCAACTGGTGATCTATTATTACACTCCATACAAACGATGAGAAGCAGACAGACTGATATACAGACAAACAACGTAGGCGAACCCTAAAAAATCAATGAAGCTATATTTTTTATTGCATACATACACATACATAAGCTCATGCCTGTATTCCGGAAGGGTAAGCAGAGAACAGGGCCTACCAACTGCCACGATCCTGACAAAGCACTTTCGTTTCATTTATCATCTTTCATCGACCACTATCTTAAGGTCTATTAATAGTGACAAAGGGCCGCTAAAATACTATCTATCATTGTGATCTATCAAAACTCTCTATCTTTCTATCAATAATTAGACAAATGTGCTATCATCTATCATTGTGGTCTATCAAGTACACGAGTTTCGTGTTAACGAGTTGATTTTTTCATACAAAGCATATAAAAGATTCTGTGCTAAAACCCTGTACCTATTGTAGGCATAGTTCTTGAAAAGTCATTGTTACATAACCCTAATTATAACGCGTACAAAATTATCCACTTTTGATACCTCTCATTTTATAATTAAAATTGTTTGATGCAAGGAGTTTTAAAAGCGCACTTAGTTATGTAATGGATGCAGCCTTGAGTTGAAATGGAACGATCAGATGAAAAGTACAGGTTTAAGGTAAGCAGACCATGGCCTGCAAAAAACGAGTTTAACATTATTTTAAAGTTCAGATGCGCGTTGATGTCTTTTCCGTCATGACACTAAAGACAGCAACGGGGTGAATCAGAACAAAGCTTTATCCTTATGAAGATTAAATTACATTTTATGTAGGAAACTCTTGGTTGAAAAAGCTTTGATATTAATAATATAGTTTTTTAGCTTTACTATTGCTTTCACTTAATGACAGGCTATTTAAAAGATCAGCCCCTATATTACGTAAATTTTGACTCTATCGGGTTAGGCATTCAGTTCGGAGTAGGAGTATGAGATACCTACTGGGAAAAAAAGTTACGAAATGTAACAGTGTGACATAAGGTGGTGTGACATATCGGGAATAAAAGGGCTATATCAGACATCTCCATACGGTGGAGTCTTTCGTAATTGCACCCAGATGTGGGTAACTGTTCCTTTAAGAGGAACTTCTATTTTTTTAATAATTTTTTCAGGTATTGTTAAACTGTTAGTCAAAAATTTTGATGATATTTTAATAGGCTATGGAATAACCTCAGCTTACTAGCACTTACTAGTTACTTACCAGTCTTGCAGCAGATGTTATTGGCGATCAGGTAAATATTTTCGCAGGGCTTATTCTATTTTCTCACGGTATCTCTACAGTAAATACTCTCGTCGCCAGTCCGGCAATCTGGTAAGCATACGCAACATTTGGTAGTTCGTGGTCTACTAGAGAACCTTTGTTCTACATCGACTATCAGTTCTTCGGCAGATGTGACCAACTCACTGCCATATAACTTAAAAATCTTGTAGCAGAAATTTTTTTGTCGAAGATTCAAGTATAAAATAACCTATCTTCAACGGGTGACAACAAAATAAATGATTTATGAAAACCATTGCTTATTGAGCTATTTTATGTGAGTGTATCTTTGCGGATATAAACTTAATGTTTAGAATGTTTCTAATAGTAGCAAGGGAATGAGCATAAGTGTATTCGATGCATTCTTGGGTGCGTTACAAGTTATGCTACTTAGTATTAGATAGTAAAAGGTATGGATATACAGAATGTCTCTTATTTAAACCAGAATTAGAAAGAAATACTCGCAGCTAACTCTCATGTTTAGAAATAAAATTGTCAGTTAATTTATCAGAAAATCATTGCGTACTCGATGGGTATAACCTCCTCAGTCCTGACCTTGAAAATAACAATAGTTTTCTATTGTTACTTTGTGTACCCGGGACTGCGGAGGTTATTATTAGCCCCTCAAAAGACAGACGTAATTGATAATTATTAAGATACATACATACATAAGCTCACGTCTGTATCCCAGAGGCATAGGCAGAGACCAGCGGCTCCCACCTGCCATGATCCTGACAAATCACTTTCGCTTCATTGACATTAATTAGTCGTTGCATGCATTGAGCATTTGTTTCAGGTACTTTGTTAAGATAAATTTCCATAATATCTATGCTTAAAGTCAATAACGTGCCATATAAAAAAAAACTCCAGGTCTTGGATGTTTACATGTTTGTGACGTTGCTGTTTCTGGTTCCCACGACACAGGGTATCCTAGTGTGGAGCCAGAAGCAATGTATGTGCCTGTGTGTAAATGTTATGTTATTAAAGATTATATCCGCATATAGTAAACAACCTATTTCAATACGAACATATTCTAGATACGAAAACGTTACGAGCTTAAATTACGCATATCTCCGCAAAGATTAATTTAATCTACATGTATCTGCATTCGCAGAGAAAAGTAATATGCAATTATTACGACATTGTACACTCAACTCCAAATTTGATTGGATGTAAGAAGGACTAATGTCTGGATAAGTTCAATCTTTCCAAAAATATTTATAGATAGATAACCATTTAACAAATTGCCACAACATACAAAGATATACAGTAGTAATTGTAACACAATTAACAGGCATAGCATGCTGACAAAAATGTTCAAATAACAACATGTAAATTATCTTAATATAGATTTCGAATAGTTCAATGTTTTCTGTAAAGAAATGATTATACTTGGTTGTAAACTTAATGGTTGTAAGTAATATAAATTATCTTGTGCAAAATATTGTAGTCTCGGGTATAAGCTTTTGATTGCATCTATTGCACATGGCTCAGATTAACCGTTTATAACGTAGCTTTTGTAAAACATTTACATATATAAACATACGCCTATATCACGGATGGGTAGGCAGAGACCAAAGCTTTTCACTTGCCGCTTATTCACATACTAATACATAATCTGAGCATTCTTTGCCGGGCCTTATGACTTGTACCTATATTCGTTCGATGTACTTGTTTGATTTCCACAAGACTATTTGATTATGCAAATAATATAAAACTAATTGTATTCCACCGTTAAGCCCGACAAAGAACTAGATGTTGTAATCATGTCATAATGAAACAAAACCACAGAAGCGAGAACGAAAGTGAGAAATTTCTTGTACGAAAACCGCATGTAAGTTTACTCTCATGGACCCTATTATAGTGGAAATATTTAGTGCTAAATGCAGTTTTGTAACAAGAAAAGAGGCAGGCCGTATTACCTTAATTCCTGATGTACAATTTTTTTTTAAATAAAGTTTCTTACCATTATAATAGTTTGGTGTCAAGTATGCGTAAATTTTGTACTTATGCAAATTACACACTCCAGTCTTTACACGTTATTGCACAATTAAAAAAAACTGAAATAACATGTTTGTGATATAAATAATGAGCC
The DNA here is from genome assembly GCA_947310845.1 of Yponomeuta plumbellus. Classification (NCBI taxonomy): domain Eukaryota; kingdom Metazoa; phylum Arthropoda; class Insecta; order Lepidoptera; family Yponomeutidae; genus Yponomeuta; species Yponomeuta plumbellus. The sequence continues at coordinate 14,512,185 of OX371207.1, read as the reverse complement.
GACTGCCGAGCGCCAATAAAATATGATTATTATTTACGCTTACTCCTGAAAAGTTCCCATAATGGCTAACTAAGCTGTAAGAAGATTAATTTGCGAGAAGTTAAACTATACGCTCGTATTTTCTAAGCAAACCGCAATCGCTTACCGTTTTACTTAATGGTTCCAGTTTGTTTTTTACCGTTCACCTGTTTGCTCTACGTCCATCCACAAAAGTACATTTGCACTCCCTTTCGCGGTAAAACAACCTTTATTACGGTCTAATAAAGGCTGAAAGCCCTTGAGGGGTTAGCAAGTTCTATAAGCTCAGAGCAATGCAGCAGGCGCTCCTATCGAACGTAATATTAAGAACACCGATCACTGCAAGCTAGCTAGTTTTACTACACGATTCAAACTTATAAATATATTTAAAAATCTACGTCATGGGGGTGACCCTAAAATAATTAAAATAATTGATTTATTATGCCTTGTGTGAATCGGTTATTAACTATTGCGTAACGATATGGGGAGGAGCACCTAAAACTCACCTGATAGGTCCCGAAAGAGCTCAGAAAGCTATCCTTAAAGTTAGCTATTTTCTACCTATTCTAACTCCTACCACTAGAGTATACGAAATTGCCGAGGTTTTAACGGTGCGGCAGCTCTTCGTCTCTCGTCAACATAAAAACACAAACGCCATTACCACAACCAGAAGACGAACTGATATAGTGTTTAGGGGTAAACGTGGCCGTGGGGTAGACAGTAGTCTTTGCTAATCGATTCCAAGCTTACTTGGGAGTCTACTTGTATAATAAGCTCAATAAATTGCTAAATCTTTAGTCTTTGAATAATTATGAGTGCAAAAAATATACTAAAAGCTAGTCGTAGTAAACCGCGTTTAGTCGCGGCGACAAATCGCCCTGTTTGCGATGGCTCTAAATGTGATACTTCAGATATAAACAAAAGTTTACTCATAATCATCATTATCATCAGCCCACCGTTGCCCACTGCTGGGTATAGACCTTTTTCCCCGAATGAAATTTCACACGGTCCACTCATAATAAGTGTAGCAAATAACTAACTCAGAGAATTTTAACAGTTTCGATTAACACTAAGAGAAAATAAACACTAAACTTTACAGGAGATATTCACACACATATTTAGCTATGGTTTATTTTATCTTAGCTTTATGTATAAACAGTCCTTATCAATCTGGCGCGTTTGCCACGCGCCTAGGCCGACCACCCCAGCTCACCTGTCCACTTTTACTTTCAGATCGGCGTCGTGTGCCTGCTGGCCATTGCCGCCAGCGCCGAGAAAAAGATAGAGCTCGCAGACATCGAGGAAGACAACCTAAAGAGTGAACAGGAAAAAGAACAGGATAAAATCGAAGCGGCTCCACAAGCAAGTGGAGGCAACTTATCAGCCTTAGATTTCTTTAAAAGTGGCTTGCTTCGCTACTTTGAGAACCCGCAGCCTCAACAGCCCAGATACGTGCAACAGTATGACGTCACGGAACCCCCAGAAAAACCACCGACTAAGCCGACGTATCAAACAACTGCAGCACCGAACCAAGCTATGGTTGGATATCTTTCCAATGTACCAATGCAGATATACCTAGTACCGCAATACTACAATGAAAATGGCGAACAAACGCAACCCAATCCTGCAATTCAATACGCTTCGAATTCGTTGTCCAGAGTATCGCCGTACACGGCACCAGAAGCCACACAACCACCGACAAATTATGTAGAAGTTCCTGCCTACGTAACTCCAACCGGGAAGGCTTATATGCCTCAGTACCAACAACCGGTCGCCTACGTCACATACACGCCTCAACCAACTGTCGCTTCAGCTAGTCCACATATGACCGTGGTGACAGCTCCGGGGCCAATCCATGCCGGTGCTCCGTCAATTTTGTATCAAATGCCTGCGCCTTACCAGTATCCTACAGCTATAATGGCACCACCTGTTTTTCCTAAGAGCTATTACTCTCCGTCTCAAATTACAGACAATACGATAGAGGAGGCTCAAGAAAGTGAAATAGAAAGTCCTAAACAGTACGCATCGCAAACTGAAAGCCCGTACCATAAGAGTCAGGAATATCCGAGGTACTACACCTCAAAGGCACCTATTAGAGAAGAATATAGACCTAATGCTATTCAAGAACTGCCACCACCTAATCCTCTATTATTGAGACATCCACCGCCGCATCTTTCACACTTACCCAAGACACTCCCATACTATCGTCCTTTAAATAAACCTGTGTACGCCACAGGTGGAGGAGTTATATCAAATGCTATTCAAAGACCTGGCGAAGCGTACGGGACACCTTTTAGAAGGCGGCCAACGTCTTTACTAGACTCTTACATACCATCTAGCGTTCAAGTAGAGTATTTAAAGAGAGGCTATGGAAAAGACCCGCTGCAAGTTTATGATGCGCTTTCAAATAACAGGCATTTTTCGCCTAGGCATTTTGAGAGAGGATTCCTCCCTAATCAAATGTATCACACAGCCGCAGGAGGTGTGACGTTTGGTCATTATAAGCGGACGACGAAGCCGGAAAAAATATCGCAGTCGTAGTCTATGTTGTTGTGTGCAAATATTTACAATTTAATTTTATTCATCTACACTAATATGTTACTTGTGTTCCAAAGCGAGGGAATGCGCACCCGAAAATGTTACACAAAATTATTTCAATGCTCAAAACATTTTCTAAAATAAAAATAAAATGTTTTGCGTAATCGAAAACGGATGGTCTTGTGTATTGGTTCACGAAAAACACGTGTGGGAGACCCGGTTTGTGACGTTTTATAATGCTAATATAACCTAATTCACGAAAAAAATCACCACCGAAACACACACACTTTTCAGCTCTTTTCTAAAAAGTACTTCTACATCGTAATTATGTGGAAACACAAAGTAGCTATGTAGCTATGAATCTTAAGGAATGAAGATGGAGTAACAATATCTTGTTTGTTTTATCTAGTTTTTAATTTCAAGATAAGTTAGATATTATCTTAGAATAAGCGTGAAACATATGTTTAGATCAATCGTACAAAATTGTTGTAAATTATGAAGGTCAGTATTGTGAACCACGATTTGCTTGTATTAATTATTGTTATTTATATTTCTAGTATTAAAGTTATATTGTTTGAAACCACGAGAAGTTCATTTTATATACTCACGAACCCAGTACACATTTACATAACATGTAGTAGAATAAACACAAAACCCTCAAACCGTTACTTCAGTAATATGTCAGATTATTAATTCTAGGGTTGGCGGACATAAGTCTGTATGTGCTTTAGACATAGTTAAGTCCAAAATGCAATTTTTTGACGCAGTCAAAGAAATCTGTTTTAATATTACTGCATAGCATTTTTATTATCTTTATTACATTAACGGAGAGCTATCAAAAAACAATGAATTAAACGTACATACTAGTTTTCGTACAAAAATTAAGCAAACTACTATTTTAATTGATTTTTGTTGTAAAGAATAATAATTAGGGATGCGACACTGACTTACGTGTTTTAGTCCGCTAATTCTAGAATTATTTATTGACTGGTTTAACTATAGCTGTGGTGTGGCGAGAGCGGCAATTTGGGCCGCTCCAAACTCCTTTGCGACCAAATTGGCAACACCAGGAAGGTGCTCGTTGGAAAACCGGGAGGGACGTACCTTGGTTTAACGCCCCGCGGACGACGAAGGACGATCGCGGCAGCGTAGGTGGGCGCCGGATGGTCCTGGCCTCTGGTAGTCCAAAAGGGTGGTGCACAGCGTAGAATATCTTGGATAAATGCGGCGGAAAAACTGAATGTGACTTTCGTGTTCCATTCCCAAAAAACGTCTGTCTTGAATTTTAAAAACATGTCATGATTGTCACTGTCACTTCAAATTTAGTTGATTTTCGGCCAAGAGTCCAGCGCAAGTGCTGGCTGGATAGACCCGCGGAATCCACGAAGGGAGAAACCAAGGTTTGCATCCACTCCTAAGCCTCCACGAGCCCCTCTCAATGCTTACCATATCGTCTATCAGAGACAGTACTGGAACATATTATATCCAAAGTTTTGAAAATCCAGTTTTTTACACCAAAGGTTTCAACATAGACTGCTCTCGACCGCTGCAATTTAGTGCAGTTTACGAATATCTCGAACACTACTTTAAGTTATTTTTTAATTAATAAAAACAATTACAGTCCTAAAACATCAAAAGTTTGATTGCCAATTACTCGAGTAATAAATTCTGAAATGTTCCAGTACTGTCTTCGATAGACGATATGATCGCAACCAACAGCCCGTGCCAATTACCGCTCAGGCGTAAACATGCCCCCGGCCTTGAAACACCCGTTTCAAAATGATGAGGCGAGTAATATGAGTAAGGACTACCATGAAAAGATAAACTAACAAAATGGCCATTATTGCCTTAACTAAAACTAAAACCACTGAATCATCACAGTAAGCTAAAGTAAAATAACTAAAACAACCGAAAGTCCACTATAGACACTCAAACTAAATAAATATAAATAGTAACAAACGTAAAACAAAAAATAATGACATCACTGCGATGGTAACGGACATAACTTAACGACTGGCCTCTTATAAGTGGCAACCTTGGTTTTCACTTCAACCACCCTAATAACACCGTCTTTCCCCTTATAGGTTTTTATGATTACGCCCAAAGGCCAGTGTAGAGGCATTAAGTTATCTTCCATAATAACAACCACTAATCCCTCCCTAACTGGGAAGGCGGGGCTATTCCATTTTTGTCTGACCTGTAGAGAGTGTAGATATTCATTTCGCCACCTTTTCCAAAACGACTGCATCATCTGGTCTACTAATTCATGCCTACGGAGAAGATGAGACTCTATTGATTCGAATAGTTCCGATGCAGGCAAAAATTTAAGTGGCGCCGTATGCAAAAAATGGGCTGGCGTTAAAGTAATTGGCTCTGACGGGTTAGCACTTCTCAGTGCGGTCTCTCAGCGGTCAGAGGGCGCGAATTTAGTAACGATTGTATCTGTGCTAAAACAGTCGACATTTCGTCAAACGTCAAAACTTGCAGACCTACAATCCTATACAAGTGAGATTTAACACTCTTCATATTACTTTCCCAACAGCCTCCAAAATGAGGAGTATGAGGTGGTATACATTTCCAGCTAATCTTGTATTCAGCAAGTTGTTTTTTCCAAACAGCCTCATATTCACTTTCTAAAAATGAATATAATTCACGGAGATAAGTACGAGCTCCGATGAAATTGGTTCCATGGTCTGTATATAGACAATGAACCGAACCACGTCGTGATAGAAACCGCTTTAATGCTGACAAGAAGCAAGATGTGGTTAATTCACTAGCAAGCTCAATATGAACAGCGCGAGTCGTTAGGCAAGTAAAAAGGCAAATATACGCTTTTCGACTCGTGATACTTTTATAAGGGATAACATTGAAAGGACCGGCATAATCGCAACCCGTGTGGAAAAATGCCTTAGAAACTTCCCGCACTCGAAATTCTGGAAGATCAGCCATAATTGGAACGACATGGCGTGGCTTACATCGAAAACAAATATTGCATTTATTTATGATAGAACGAATCAATCGTCTAGCAGATAGAATCCAAAAATTGCTGCGTAGAATTGACATCAACAATTCTGGATGTATGCAAGTTTTGATAATGGAGAAACCTTACGAGCTTCTCAACAATTGGGTCTTTACCCGGCAGTAATATGGGATGTTTATAATCGATACTTTCATTAGAGTTCGCTAATCGACCCCCTACACGTAAAATGTCATCCTTCAAATACAGTGTCAGTCTTTGTAACATAGGTGGGCATGTTTTGGCACTTTTAAGGCGATTTAAGGCATCCGCGAAATGCACCGACTGAATCGCCTTAATAGTTTCCTGCTCAGAGTAATTTAGGTCTGAACAACCAATATCACCTCCTGGCAATTTCCTCAAAAATTTGAATATGTATGTTACTATGTGCAGTAATGTCGACCAAGAAGAGATCTTAGAAGCAACTTTGTATAAAAATGGTGTTACTGGTTCAGTAGTCAACAGCGCTACCATTTTTGACTCTAGGATACCCGAAACCTCTCCTGGCAAAAATTGATGTATGGGCCAATGACGTCTAGGCTTGCTCATCCAAGGAGGACCTCGCCACCATAGAGGGTGAGCCGCAAGCTGTGTAGGCGTCAAACCCCGCGATAAGCAGTCACTTGGATTTTCGCTGCCTTTAATATGAAAGAAATGGTCGGAACTCAGGTTATCCTGTATCTTTGACACTCGATTTGCTACAAATGTCTGCCACCTATGCGGTGACGAATGAATCCAACTTAAGGCCACAGTTGAATCTGAAAACGCCATCATCGTGTCAATCTGGTAACGAATCTGGCATTATCCAAAGTAATGAAAAAGGTTTATGATACTTTTATAAGTATCATAAACCTTTTTCATTACTTTGGATAATGCCGTGCCGTGGGGTGCCGGCTTTAGAATAGTGCCCCCCCATCTCTGCCCGTGGGTGCCGTAAAAACCGGCAAAGGGACACATCACCAGGAGGTGGGCAGCAGCGCCTTCTGCGGAAATGCTTCTCACTGCGCTCGCCAACCCGCATGCCAAGCGTGGCGAGTATGGCAAATACCCTCATGGCAGTACATAAAAAAACCAGGCCCCCAGTCCCCGGCAGCTCCGCTATTCCTGGCTACGGTAGCGGCCATGGTAACGGCGGAGCAAGGGGTGCTAAGAATCTCCGGCAGAGATCCGGCTACCACCCCGAACAGCGAAAACGACTGGCCCTGGTAACACACAACATTCGCACAATGAGGACGGAGGAAAGGCTAATTGAGCTGGAAGAGGAAATGGGTAGGTTACACTGGGATATCCTAGGGTTATCTGAAGTCCGTCGAGAGGGCGAGGACACGATAACCCTGAAATCCGGTAACCTGCTCTACTACCGGGAGGGCGAGCGACAGTCCCAGGGTGGTGTCGGTTTTCTCGTCCACAAGTCCCTCGTGAACAACATTTTGGCCATCGATAGTGTGTCGAGCAGGGTGGTATACCTAATACTCAGAATATCTAAGAGGTATTCGCTGAAGGTCATTCAGGTATACGCGCCGACCTCATCACACTCCGATGAGGAGGTAGAGGCGATGTATGAGGACATTAGTAGGGCCATACATACCTCGGAGACCTATTTTAATGTGGTCATGGGGGACTTCAATGCGAAGCTGGGCAAAAGAAGCGAAGGAGAGATGAGAGTGGGGCAATTTGGTCATGGGCAACGGAACCCTAGGGGACAGAGGTTGGCCGACTTCCTGGAGAAAGAGGGACTCTTTATGATGAACTCTTTCTTTCAGAAGCCACCTCACAGGAAGTGGACCTGGTTGAGTCCCGATGGTTCCACGAGAAACGAGATAGACTTCATCCTGACCTCCAAGAGAAAGATATTCAATGATGTCTCTGTGATCAACATGGTGAAAACCGGAAGCGATCACCAAATGGTAAGAGGCACATTGAATATCAATGTCAAACTTGAGAGGTCCCGTCTCATGAAGTCGACGCTCCGACCTACTCGTGCCCATATCCAAAACCCCGAGAACTTTCAACTCGAATTGTCAAATCGCTTCGAATGCCTGGAAAGCGCCGCATCGGTGGACGAGATCAATAACAGGTTTGTAGAAACTGTTCGTACAGTGGGCTCGAGGTTCTATAAACCCAACCGAGCGAGCAGACCACAAAAGCTCTCAAACTATACTCTCGACCTCATGGCTAAACGTCGCTCGTTGCAACTGCAGTCCTCCAGAGATGCTGAGTCATATAGGCAGCTCAATAGACACATATCAAAGTCTATGCGGCACGATATTCGTTCCTTTAATACCGAACGTATCAAAGAGACTATAGAGCGGAACAAAGGCTCTAAAGTGTTCGCAAGAGACATGTCTATTGGGCAAAGCCAGCTGACGAAGCTGAAAAGAGAGGACAGCAGTATAGCGTCGACCAAGTCAGAGGTACTGAGGGAGATTGAGGGCTTCTACGGACAGCTATACACCTCAGTCGCAAAACCTGTTAGCAGTTTGCACAAAGACCCAAGAGCCAAACTGACCCGACATTATACCGAAGATATCCCGGACATCAGCCTGTACGAGATTAGGATAGCCCTGAAACAGCTTAAGAATAACAAGGATACCAATAGCAATAACAAGAATAACATTAATTGATTGTCTATTGTTTGTTAATAGTAATATTAAGCTTACTTAGCCGTTAAGATAGAATTCATATGCACTACTTTGGTCTTCAGAATAACCCAGTTTGATTTTAATTTATTATGTAGTTTGTATTATATTATCTATATATTTGCTATCAAGTAATAGTTTAAGTAGTATGGTAAATTATTTTGTATCCCTAGTATCTATAGTATTTATTATAGGTATATTATGTATATTTTATGTTGTTTAATATGTGTAGGTATCATGTTTATATAATCTACAACATCTTTCTAATAAATATCTTCCGGCACTACCCCATCCATTATCCTCATCAAAAAAGGTTAGCTGGAAGAAAATACTTTTTAGTATTAAGCTCGCCTATGTACATAATTTTTATAGTGCAATAAAGAATTTTCATTCATTCATTCATTCATAGTATTCCTTTCTAATTCATTATCTGTGTTACGTTTCAACAACCAACGCGCTTGCGCTTTAAAGCTTAATATTTCCTAAATAAAAAAATAGTCTTCCTAAATCTATAATATAAAAAGGAGAAATGGACTGACTGACTGACATATTAACGCAGGGCCTAAACTATAACGGTTAGAAATTTAAAATTTTGCACAGGGGTTCCTTTTATAACGTAGGGAAGCACTAAGAAAGTATTTTTGAAAATACACCCACTAAGGGGGTAAAACGGTGGTGCAAAGTTAGAATAATCGACCATATTTTTGAACGACCATTTCAATGATACCCTAAGCTATTTTTTATTGATAAAGTATTAAATCTCAGGATTTATCCTAAAAAAAATCAGCCAAGTGTAAGTCGGACTCACGCACCAAGAGTTCCGTACAATATGTATTCAACATTAGACTCTAAGAACATTACATTAATATCGAGCAAAACTGCCAAAAAAATCGTACATGCATGCTATGGGAAACTATAGGTAATATAAAGGCCTTCATATTTTTGCCACGTCATGAAATTGGTAATTTAATTGGCTCCAACCAAGTCGGCAACATCTTTCTAAAGCGTAAGTTTACATGTAAACAGGTGATTTGACGAGATGAACATCGTTTTTGACAGCACAGTGTTTAATTTAAAACTGTGTTGATTCTAATAAAAATTAGAGATTTCAAATTGATTTTATGAGTCGTTACAGTTGAGGAATCATCATCGTCTTGAATGAATTATGAATTATCCTTGAAGAATTTAGACACTCACGGACTAATAAAAAAAAAACGAATCTTTTTTAACACTCTTTACAGGCAGTTAAAATCTGTGATTACATTTTTCTCTTCTTCAAAGACTATTTATTTAAAGTCTTTGAGGAGTATTCTAAGGAATTGTATTTTTATAACTAAGACCGTTACGTTTTCAAAATCCAAGTATTTCATTACCAACTCTAATAGTTAAATCTCCTCAGATTGTTTGATAGCCTTGCTATACTCTTGTTTGCTGCTGTGATCACCCAGAAAATAGCCACCCTGTAGATTTTATTGCATTTTTATTCTTGCTAAAAGGCTAAATGAGAGCAAGAGAAAGTTAGAAACATCCGTATTCAAAGAAACAAAGAAAGGATTATTTTATCGGTGACATCATGCAATGTATCAAACAATAATATATGCTTATTTATTTATGGCAAACGGATTATAAGATGCCCTCCGATTGAGATGACGATTTGCGAAAAACTGCAGGCAGCTATGCTGAATGCGGCAACCTGAAGACAGGGCGCTATGGCGCTGATGATGATGATTTATTATTATCAAATAATATATATAATTATATATTCATATTATATCTGAAATCATATTTTTATTTAATTTCGTCCAGGCTACAAAACCATATTTTTGAATCAATTTCATAGTTTTTTGGTCCATATCCTTGGTAACAATCATAATTATTATTATGCTGTGTGAAAAAATAAGGGAAAAAACCTCTATACATAATTACCAAAACTATTTTCTATGTTGCAGATCAAATCTATAAGAAAATCAAGACGAATCAAGCAGCAAGAGCTAGATTGTCCACTATTTGGTGAACGATGACGGCCGATTGTATAAGAGTATGTCTGGGGCCAGTTTCCTAGAACTACCAATTCTTAGTTTTCTATGACAATTTCACGAAAATTGCACAATTGATTTAACCCATAGATTAACAAGTTGACTCTGCTATGCAGTGTATCTCGAATTGGCCATGCTGCACTTTGAACATGATCGGAAATCTCAAAACCATTTCGAGAATAATGCTTTCAGCACAATTTCTATATACTGGATTTGTAAAAAGTGTATATTTTTTTAGATATTCATTAAAAAGCGTTGACCTTAAATGACTTTTCTGTGACGTCTGCAAACACAGTTAACAGTCAAACGACAGTTATTACGACTATAATACGCAAGGACGTTATATTATTAGTATTATTACGTCCATGAGTATACGACAATGCCTTACCTACTAAAAAAAACCCAAACCAAATCAAATGACGTTAATTAATGACATTTGTTTTTTATCTAGGCAAAGACTGTCTGAAAGACTGTCACAAGCACAAAAACTTGAAAAATATTAAAAATAGACATGTTGAATAAAACTAAATAATAAAGAGATCACTTTCTTAAAATGTTTCATGTTTTCAAAATAAATTATAAAAAACAGGTATATGAAAATTAAGTAACGTGGTCACTACGCATTGTAATTCTATGACACTCGGCCCAGGTGTTCGGTCGAAAAGCTTAGGTACACTTAGGAATAAGTATTGGAAGAGTTCGAGAATAGTAAGCTTAAGAATTCTGTTGACACAAACAATCCATATTTATTATACAATATAGAGTATGGCCTCACACACAGCATGCTGAGGAGTCAAATTGTTGTACGAAAGTAAGTTAAGCTCATAAAAAGGCTAAAATCTGGTCGAACAAGTGCTGCCATCTGAGACCAACGAGCATTTTTTTTGTACTACACCTTCTGTAACTGTCCATGTCAATACTAAGGTTCAATTCACGTTTTTTCTCAAGTTAAAAAGTTATGCTACATCTACTGCCATCTGGTGGAAACTATCAAATACTGAACGAAAACAAACTTTCTCGCTCGAGTCTTACGGCACTAGGCACATGGGTGGACGTAAAAACAAAGAAAACACAGAAAAGACGCAACGTCTTTCCATTTTACTTTTATACAAAATGTCCCTGCCCCACGTCTCGTCTGTATATCTCGAGCCTCTTAGTGTCTTAGGTCGGAAAGTCTCGATGACAAAGTAATAAATATGTTTTTGGTTCTGCGTGGAAAGACGAAGCGACTTTTCTACTCCCTCGGCCCACGTACGTTCTGTGAGCTAAGCTATCGTCGGAACAAATTGTACGTATTGCCTCGTGGTCCGATGTCTTAGTTCCTCCCGCCACTAGTAGATGGCGAAGCTGAGGCTTTGTAGAGTAAGTTAGTGGTAGTAAGTTACAGGCATTTTGGTAACAAATAGCTAAGTATGTACAGGTTGTGCAGACTGTAGATTATGCAGAGATTACTAGATTATCAGTGTGTATTTTTTAAGACAAAGTATTTTTTAATAAACAATAGGTACCACTGTCGGCGACGCAATACAGCAGAACTAATTTGTAAATAGCTAGGTACACCAAACTGCTTTGTAAATACTTTTTGGATAATGGTCAATAAAAATCACAAAAAATCACAGGACAAAAAAAGGTGGATGAAGAAATGAGAGCGAGCCACGTTCAACCTCTTTTCTACGTATGAGACTGTTGCCCCCGCCCGCCCCTCACCCCCTGGGACTTCTGGCGGGCGAGAGAAGCAGCCATGTTTTTGTTTTTTCTGCTATGTATGGTGGTATGTAGAGCTGTGATGGAGAGGCAAAAGGACGCTATCAATTTTTCGCTTTTTTATCATCCGTTACAAAAAAAACTGCATCATATTGCATTTTCCTTTTACCGCCCCCTACGTTCACTAGAACTTCTATCTGTAAAAAAACCTGAGCATGAGGAAATGTGAGTGCCTGGTTTGGTGATCATATACCACGGCACAGCACGGCAAAAACCCAATCCGCGGCGGGCTCGCGTGGTAATTAACCGCACATTAAACATAAGCATCGTTAATTTTACGATCATTAAATATATTTGCTTGGAAATTTGAGCATTATTTCGACAACCTTCTTCGAGATGAATCGAAATTGCTGTACTCTACTGGCCAATTACACGCAAGCAGCGGCTGGAAAAAGTTCTATGAAAATTCATAACTGTACACGGAAAAAAAAGAACGGCTAAAAGTAAATAAGTAGTGTATATTTTCAACCGAGTGACTTGGTTCTGAGGGAGCCTGCAAACTCTGTTGCTAAAAATTAAACCATTCAACTTTGTTGACGTATGTTGGTAACATTAACCCAATACGTATGTTAAAAACTTGGGCATCAAAGTTGGGTAACTTTAATGAAGCTTCTTAGTATTACAAATAAGTTCAATCGGTAGACACAACCTAGTTGCTTGGTAAACCTTGCCAAGTGCTTGGTATACTTCTTTAATAATCGAGTCACTTATTTGGAGATAAACAAGTGTACGGGACTTTTTAAATAAGTTAAATAACATCCTTAGCCGTAGCTAACAATTTAAGTTTGTCTATTTGTAAATGATTTCCGCAAAGGTTACATTTACCTTGACACTCATTTGAAAATAAAAAAGTACTTTATTTAAAATAACCAAGAACATTTAGCAATAGTTGCTTGTCTATCATTAACAAAGCTGCAATGAGCGTTTTAAATATATCTTAGATATATTTAGTCAAGTAATTTTTAACAAAGCCAAATTGGTACTTTGCTGTAGCAGATTTTTTTCCGTGTAGTGGTTTGAGGCCAAATAAATTACATACTAAACTCATCTGTCGTGTTATTTAAAAATCTTTTACTCCGAACAATGACAACCAAAGATTTTATTTAAATTTCGAACTGGCTTGCGATAGAAAGCTGGATATAGTTAACTGTTGAAAAAAAAGAACACTTTAACGCGGCAAAGATTATTGTTTGTTTTTCGTTCGTGGTTCGTCTGATTTTGAAAGTTTAATGAATTTAACAGAATTAGTTCATAGTTTTAATTTCCACGCATTATTTGAGAAACATCATATACAAGCCTTGGCCACAACTAGGCATTGATGGACTCACGTATGTGTGCCTCGGCTTCGCCTCGGCCCACATTTTCACGTTCGTCCATCAATGCCTCTTTTGCTGGCCGCTGCAGTAATGTACTATAAATAGAATATCAGAACGAAAGGAGTGACAAAAGTAAATGAAACTAAAACTTTCGTAAGAACTATTTATTTCCTATTCCCGATTACTTGACTTTTTGTCGGAAGAGTGCGACAGGTTTCGCTCTGCGAATCAGGGCGGTGACCATCACTAATTTGTCATTTAAATTTATTAGATGCCTGTATTATGAGCTGAACAGCGAGGTTTTTCTTTAAAATTTATGCGGACGAAATTGCGGGCACAGCTAGTTAGTTAAACTTGACGCCACTCCAAGAAGAACTTCTGTATTCTCAGGTAAAAAATGATGCGGTTACTTAAGATATTCGATTATAATCTTCATAATGCTGAGAGAAATGAAGAGCGAGAGCGGGTTATTGGCTCATTATTCTCTTGCGCATGCGTAAAGAAGGCAATTAAAAGATATATTCCGCTGGTGGACGCGCGGTTTTATGTAAGAGCTTAGTTTGACTGCGAGTGGTGACAGTTTTGTGAGCTGTTGCAGATCGTTTGATATGGCCAGAAGGTGGCAATGTGTTTGTGTTAAGTTTGTTGATTTTTTAGATGGTTTTGTTTGTCTTCTTTATCATTATTGTAGAGTAGGTACTCTAGGTGTAATACGTTCAGTGTGAAGAAGCAAGAGACGAGTGTTACCGATGGTAGATGAATTAACTGTAACTGTAGTGAGTAGAGTTACCTTACGTTGCAGGTCTAAAATAAAGCTGAATGAGGTCTGAAATAAATTTTCAGGCAAATTTTTTTTTTCAAGGTGTGTATGTTACCTTGGAAGAAAAATATGGACCTTTTCTTGAAGACTACAGATTTTGAAAATTGGGCTGTTAACTAACGATACACTAAAATTAAAATGACCAGATGTAATGCAAGTAACACAATGGTATGACATTTGAATTAAAAGAAAGCAGTCCAAATAAATATGCATCATCACAATACGTTGTAAATATGTAAATTACAGTGATAGAAATATGTAGTTTTTTGCTAAGCCAGTTTTTATTGCTTTTTAATTTTCTTAAGAATAAGGGAAATTGAGAAGATCGCACCATTAATCATAAAAATAGCATCGAGACGATAGCTGTCAGCTCCCGCACTGCTCTACCGTTCACATTCCTCTCAAGGCAAAACAAACGCTATGTCACATCATGAATTATTCAGCGAGACTCGAGTTACGCGGTTATTACACCCGAATCTATACATGCCAAGTGATCCCCGCTCTGTTACCTCAACATCTGAGTTCTAAATATTAACACCAGAAGGACAATTCGTTTTGGTTCTGTTTGTAACTTAAGTAAATCATTTGTAACTTATTTGTAACGAAAATATGTCTTGTTTTTGTTAGTTTGAGAAAGTTTGTTTGTTTTTGCAAGTTTGAGAAACGAAAGTATACTAGTTATTTGTATGTTATAAAAGTAGTCCGATAGTCCATAGTTTATAATGTTAAAAAACCCTGAAGACAAAACTCTTTGGTATCTTATGTTAAAATACATAAAGTACGGTAGCAGTTAATAGATAATCTGATTAAAATATTCTTAAAGTTATGATATAGGGAACTTTCATAGATTTTAGCATCCATATAGATCGCAAATTACTAACCATGAATGAGATTGTTATGGAAGTTATGTTTGTAGGTAACAACTTTGGAGTATTCGGATATATTTTCATTCCACTCTCCCACACTATTATGTTTAAACATAATTTCAATCATTATAATTTTGTTTGTAAAATAATATAGTTTGAGTTGCCAAGTAGAATGGCCAAAGAGTTTGTGGTACTGTCTAAGTTAACCTTCTTATATTGAACACTTAGTCAGTAGAGTGTGGGAAAAAAGTGAAAATCTGCCACGTTCACGTAGCGCTAAATCTCTGCTGATTTATAATTGTAGTTTTGTAGTGAAACAAATACAGGCGGCAACTTAGTCATGTTATTGATTTATTGTTGTTTGTAATAGATATTCTTTGGTTATAATTATATTCTGTATAATTAAGCATGTACCACGCAGTTAAATGTTATGCATTTATTTTGTTCGCGTATGTTGAAACTGGTAGCGAAGAACAAAGTAGGTTAGAGATGGTGCAAGGGAGTTTATAGTGATTGTACTTCAAAACTAGTTTGGCTTTTATGCCATTATTTTACTACCTTGTCTTAGTATCATCATCATCAACCCATTTATGTCCGTACCGAGGAGCACGGGTCTCTTCCCTGAGGAAGGTATAGGTCATACTCCACCACCGGTCCACCATAGTAAAAAGGCCGGATTGGTGGGGGCTTGTAAGACTAGTGGCTGGTCTTACTGTCAGAAGTTTTCAAGCCGCCCTAAGGCCTCTGACTTGGCTTAACGACTGCCATTTATCGACGGCAGCCGACACCAACTGCTTAGTGTGCTTTGTGAAGCACGGAACCGCTCGGAAAAAATGCCACTAGCGTTAGTCGTAGAACAGTCACCCATCCATGCACTGAACGCGCCCTACGTTGCTTAACCTTCGTGATCGTTTAAGATCACTCAGGTGGCCGTGGCTATGAGCGATTCTCGATTGTCAGTATACTGTACTTTTTTATTAAAAAGGCTATATATGAAATGGGTGCAATCGCGATTATTTTTAGGTTTTCGATTAGGTTAAATTTCCAACGTCCGATCGCGCGTCGTTAAAAAATACTAAAACACGGTTAGGTAGGTATTTAGATTCAAAGTGCAGGCTGCGCTAGGTTTATACCAATTTTCTATTATTTATTACAGAAGGCTGATCACTCATACAGGGAGTAATTGTTACATTTGAAAAATCTTAAAATAGACCTACAACAGCGTTACCAAATATTGTAAGTCCTTAAATTCGTATGATGGAAAAAGTAGTCGTCCATAGTAGCCGTTTTTAATACATAGGTATTATTGCAGAATTGCATCTGGTATCGAATATTTAACATTAATTCCTGTATTTTCAAGCTTTCCTTGGTATCTAATACTGACCATTTATTCATCAATTTACAGACTTTGTTTTAGAAAACGAATTTGAAATTTCAACGCGCGATGTATTCAAAACGTCTGGTTCTCAAACAAGATTTGCACTCTTGTATACTCCATGTCATAAGAACTCTGAAAGTTACGCGTGCAATACCTACCTACCCCTAAGTTTTATTTTTATTTTGATAACCAAAAATCTATGAATAGTATTTGTAACTCAGTTAGGTATGTAAAGTGGACAGTCACGTCACGGCCGAACTAGTAGTCCACCGATTTAAAGTCGCTCAGCGTGCTATGGAACAAGCTATGCTCAGCATCAAGCATGTCTCTGTGATAGATCACATTAGAAACGTGACAAACAGCAAAAAAAACTACGGACAAATAAATAAACATAAACATTTTTACATGCAGTCTTGGATGTTTACATGTTTGTGATGTTGCAGTTTCTGGTTCCCACGACACAGGGTATCCTAGTGTGGGGCCAGAGGCAATGTATGTGCCTGTATGTATGTGTCTGTGTTTATGTTCACAGATGACTGGCAGTAGCTGGTTGAGGATCACCGAGGACAGAAGGAAACGGCGGACGATGGGGGAGGTCAAAGTTCTGCAGACGACGAGTACGGAATGATTGATTGATTTATGTGTAATTTTTGCTAATTTTACACGCTGTTGTATAAAAGTTGATAAAACTTTATTCACAGTTAGCAATTCAAAATCTACTGTTCAAGAGCTTTTATTCCACATTGAGTGCCTTTCACCGATATATTTTTGGCAATGACACTGAACCGTTCCATTCAGTAAACGTACGTGAGTAAATTCGCCAAGTTAAATCTTCGTCTCGTACGAGCAAAATGCGTGTTTATGTTTACAAAAATAACGTTCAAATTGAAGGAAGAAAAATTTGTTTGTAGGCTAAGTGCAAAACGTAGGTACTATCGGTTGTCATTACAGTTTTTATTTAGTTGGTCATTGGAGCATCAGTAACAGCGCGGTCATTGACCAGAAATATGTATTTAGAAAGTTTATGAAAACTCTTTACAGTTGTGGTGATAAGAGTTTATGTTTTATAGCAAGCACTCACGAAATTTTCACATTACAATGAGCATTCCGTTCATCGTCATCAACCCATTATGTCCCCATCGAGGGGCACGGTCTCTTCCTCGAGGAAGGCATCTAATAGAAAATGAGAACAGAAATTTGATATCTGAGATCAACCAAAACAATCAAAGAGAACGGCTTCTCAATATTGAGTTTGTTGGCATACCGGAATATCCTGCAGAGGACTTGTGTAAAATTCTTGTAAATTACGCTAAAAAAGTGGGCACTGATATATCACCCGGCGATGTGGAGCATGTACACAGAGTTACTCCTAGAATTAAACTGCAGGGTCGCCCAAGGGTCATAATAGCTAAGATGAAATCACGCCTTCTTAAGGACAACATCATATCTGGTGCACGCAAGGTTCGACCAACAACGAGAGATATAGAGCTCCATGGAGACGCTAAACCTATCTTTGTCAATGAGCACTTGACCCATGCTAATAAACTACTCTTTAAGAAATGCAAGGAGGTGGCTAAAATCAAACAGTACCAATATGTATGGTCAAAAAATGGACGAATCCACGCAAGGAAAAACGATACCACTCATGCAATCCCGATAATAGACGAAGAAGATTTGATGAAGCTAATTTAGGTTCACCACCGAGTTATGTTTTGTTTAAATTTCCTTTAAATGAAGTTTCATTCTTGGCAACTCTTTTCTTGGTCTTAATTTTATATATGGTGCACTCTGCTCGGGGCACGCGGACGGACTCTGGTATCGTACTTATTTTTTTTATCGTATCTATACCCCTTCTTAACTCTATGGGCAACACTTTTTATGTTCGACTCACAATTTATCTCTATACCTACAGAAATGCTACATACGCTCGGTTCTGCTGCTGGACGAATACTTACTATTTACCATTTTATTCTTATAGCTCATACTTTTGCAGTCTTTTCGTAACCATTTTATACATAAGTTTCACATACATATATACATACTTAAACACTACACATCAATTCAATAGTTTGGCCCATCCACCGCTGGTGATCAGCCTTCCCTGGGACACGCCGCTTCTCTCGGTCCTCTCCCAGCCTCTTACAATCGTTCCCAGTAACACTCAGCATTCGAGGTTTCACTCGTTCTACAAGATAATTTGTAATGTGCAAGCTGTTTGCATAATCGCACACGTTTTCAGCGAACGCACTATGCGTGCCACCGGTCTAATGTGCATCCAATATAATTTTATTTGGTCGTCGGTTTTTACAGGTTACCTTTATAGCAACTATTCGGGTACTTCTCTGGGACGTATAGTAGTGGGACCTTTTGTTCCACATATTACTTGTACTATTAGTAAAAATAATTTCGGTACTTTGTAGCATGGAGGAGTCTCTAAAAGTTTTTTATCAAAATGTTCGGGGATTGAGGACGAAATGTCTTCAAATGCGACAAGGTATCCTGGCCCATAATTACGACATAGTTGTTATAACGGAAACTTGGCTACAGGACGATATTTTTGACAATGAATTTAGTGACGGTAGGTATGATGTCTTCCGGTTCGACCGCGATTTGAAAGTCTCGGCCAAAGCGACCGGTGGCGGCGTTATGATATTGGTTCGTACGGGGTTAGGCGCGGAGCGGCGTGAACACTACCCACGCTCGTCTACCGAAATGTTGTGGGTGAGCGTTCCGGCTCGGGCGCTCTCGGCTTCAGCTGACCTACATGTGGGAGTGGTCTATGTTCCTCCCGATACCCGTACCTTACCTCGCGACACTGATTATGTTATAAAATCAACCACGTCTCTTTTCCACTCAAACAGCCAGGACAATTACCTACTTATAGGTGACTTTAACTTACCTTGTTTACGCTGGGACTCTGGGGGCCCTACGTACTTAAAACGTGGACCACTTGAAATACAAAACTCAGCTTTTCAATTAATAGACGAATTGAGTCTGCTGGGGTTTTCCCAGTATAATACAATAAAAAATTATGCCGGCAATACCCTAGACTTAGCTTTTTGCAATTTACCTTTAGAAATCGAAGAGTCTTTTCCTTTAGTGAACCTAGATCGGTCCCATCCACCGTTCACAATAAATGTTTTAGATATTTCATTAAAAAGCTTCACAGAGTTGTCTACCCCTAAGCGATGTTTTAGAAAAGGTAATTACATAGAAATAAATAAATACTTAAATAAAATTAACTGGGACGATCTACTACTTTCTGGAGAACTTAACGCCGCTGTAGCCGCTTTTTATTACCATATTAATTATGCCATCGAAAAATACATTCCTGTGTATCGAAAACGTAGCTCTAATTTTCCCATCTGGTATAGTCCGTCTCTTATCAAAATTATTTCCGAAAAGACAAAAGCACACAAACGATGGAAAAAGTTTAACAACAATCTTGATCACGACGAATTTCGCTTACTCAGAACTAGACAAAAAAGGGTACAAGATCAATGTTTCAATAATTATATCGCAAATATGGAAGGTATTATTAAACAAAGACCTAAGGCCTTTTGGACGTACATTAAATCCCTCAGAGATGGCTCCAACTTTCCTAAAACTTTAACTTATGGCTCTGACAAATTTAGTGATGGTAAAGAAATATGCAATGCGTTTAATTCCTTTTTCCAAAGTGTCTTTGGATCACCTATAGGCGATACTTCTACCTTAGTTTCCACTTACGAGTCCAGTGACAATATATCAACCTTACAATTGTCCGAATCGATTGTAGAAAAGGCGTTTTTATGTCTCAATTGTTCTAAAGGGTGTGGCAGTGACGGTGTGCCGTCTTACTTTTGGGTTCATTGTGCTAAATCAGTCGCCACACCGATCACAACTTTATTTAATAGATCGTTGCAAGAAGGCATATTTCCTTGTGTTTGGAAAACTGCTCTCATAACCCCTATTCACAAGAAAGGAACAAAGGTAAAAATTGAACACTACAGAGGAATATCCTTACTTAATACAGTGGGAAAGGTATTTGAAAAAATCGTATATAATGCTATTTACCCAACTATTAAGCACGGGATGTCTAATAAACAACATGGTTTTCTTCGCACACGATCCACTGTCACTAATTTAACAAGTTTTTTGGATTATGTTCTGGCTAACATGGATAAAGGCGGGCAGGTTGATGTGATCTACACGGACTTTGAGAAAGCCTTCGACCGTGTGGATCACGTCATTCTTCTCCATAAACTCCAGAGCTTAGGTATCCATGGCGACCTGTTGCGATGGATCAAGTCTTACCTTTCCAACCGTTCACAGGCTGTAGTTGTCGGTGGCTATCGATCCGATTACGTACAAATACCGACGGGCGTTCCCCAAGGTTCCCACCTGGGACCCCTTTTCTATTGTGCTTACCTATACGATATCGCTGACTGCTTTTTTATGTCAAATCACTTGTTATACGCTGATGATAAGAAGATATTCTATAAAATTAAAAATGAACAAGATTGTAATGCTTTTCAATCTGATTTAAATAATCTTTACAATTACTATGTACGAAACAATATAATAGTTAATGTAAGCAAATGTCAATGTATATCTTTCACGCGTAAAAAGAACCCAATCCTTTATTCGTATTACTTAAATAATGTTCCTATTGAAAGAGTGCACGTTATCAGAGACCTTGGCGTACTGCTGGACGATCAATTGCACTTTACACAACATTATGATATGATCGCTGAGAGGGGTTTCAAAAACCTAGGTTTTGTGCTTCGCTCTTGCAAACCGTTTAGAGATCCTTCTGCGATCAAATCAGTATACTTCGCATACGTTCGTAGCATTCTCGAATATGCTGCTCCGATATGGTCACCTCAATACGTAGTCCACATAAATCGCCTGGAACGCATTCAAAGAATCTTCGTGAACAACTTAAATTACCGTTTACGTAAGTCTGCAAAAACATACGCAGAAGGTTGCCGGCAGAATAGAATACTATCTCTTGAAGATCGTCGTACACTGCTTGATATGTCTCTTCTGTATGACATCGTCCGTGGGCTGGTGGATTGCCGGAATTGGTTAACCTTGTTGGATACCGTGTACCTAGGCGTCGCACTCGTAACACTACACTATTTCATGTTCCTCACAGATCTACCAACTACGCCGCGAACGCAGTCCTAAACCGAATAACATACACTTACAATAAGAGATTTAAAGAGGTGGACATATTTAATTTATCTAAGGCTGTGTTCAAGGGTCAAATTACAAAGATTATCCTTAGCGACTAATACTAGGGAATAACCTTTATATACGATTCCTATCTCCAGTTGGCTTCATTTCCGATCCCAAGATTGTTCACTTAATCGTAGGGCTGGAGGTGAGACCTATTTATACTCACAGGCCCACTCCAAGAGCCACACACTTAGCAAACATGAATGTGTTCACGATAAAATATATTCAATATATCAAATTCACCTGCAGCATCCCTTCTTCCCACCGGCTTAATTTCCGACACCGAGATTGTCTCTCTAATCGTAGGGCTGGGAGGAAGGAGAGTTAGATGATACTTTATACTTTTACAAAAAAGTGTTCTCATTTCTTCACTCTTATATATCCATAATACTTAAATTTATTTATCTATGCATACATAAATAGATTTACTCTGATATTTTGTTATTAATAATAGGTTTTTTCCTATTTATTTGTAGTTTATGTATATTTAGCAATTATGTTATCCATTTTAAATGAAATGTATACTTTTATTATATAATATTATTTTATAATATGTATTATTATACGTGTATATGTATATTATTCTTGGGGTCCGTCCGAAAAAAAAAAATAAAAATAAAAAATAAAATAAAAAAAAGAAAAAAAAAGTATAAGTTTTACAGTGGTTAATAATAATAATAGTTTGGGGCCGATGCTGCCGGCCTCGCCGCTTCTTGGCTCGGGTGGGTATATATGATCTTCGCTTCTTGGCTCGGGTGGATATATATGATCTTTTATGGGGCTAAGGGTTAGTTCATATCCGGACTGAGACTGTTCATATCCGCGGCAGTTCGGCAGGGTCGAGCCGCTTCATATTATTTAGTTTAAGTTTACGTTAAGCATACTTTCAGTTTAAAAAGTTAAACCTGTTATTGGCCTTACTTAGCATACAATACCTTAAGTTTAATATTCTGTAACGCTGTTGGTTTTTTAATAAAATAAAATAAAAAAATAAAATAGGCCATACTCCACAATTGCAACGGGGGCCAAGTCCGGATTGGTGGAGGCTTGTAAAACTAGTGGCTGGTCTTAGTGCCATCTATTGACGGCAGCCGCCACCAACTGCTTAACGTGCCTTCCGAAGCACGGAACCGCTCGGAAAAATGCCACTTAGTCATAGAACTGTCACCCATCCATGCACTGAACGCGCCCTTTGTTGCTTAACCTTCGTGATCGTTTAAGATCACTCAGGTTGCCGGGGCTATACGAGTGAGCATTCCGTTCAGCACGATAATAAGGGCAAACAACATAGAATTATTTTTATTTTTTTATATTCTAGCCTTTATTTGTATTGTAATCTGGAACTGACTCTGCAAACATTGGTTTGCCAGCTGGTTGAACAGCCTACGATCTATTTGGATCTTGGCCGTCGTCTATAGATTTTACAGTCATTGCTAGGTTTCACTGTCTATATTAAGCGAACCAAATCCTGAGTATTCCACTCGCCTTGCGGTGAAATTCAATACAAATTCGACAGGATTGGAAGCGTATTTGGTGAGATTAATCAGCCCCAGTTTTCGTGCTTACGAAATTTTACTTCGAAAGTTTTTCATCATCATCATCGGCCTATGGTTGTCTACTGCTGGACATAGGCCTCTCCCATTGCGCGCTACTGCGCACGGTCCTCGGCTACTCTCATCCAGCTCTTGCCAGCCGCCCTGCAAAGATCATCGCTCCACCGAATCTGAGGAGGTCCTACACTACGTTTACCGATCCGCGGTATCCACTCAAGAACTCGTCTACCCCATCGGTTATCAGTTCTTCGGGTGATATGGCCGGCCTACTGCCACTTCAGTATGCTAATTCGGTGGGCTATGGGACTATGTGGAACTAGTAAGTTTTTCATAGGCAAGGATTATGCACCATTCAGCCTAACGTTCCGACGTCAGTTCCGTTCAAAACTAAAATAGCGATACAAGTTAAAAAAATATCGCAATACCATTTCTAAAGTAGGAAATTCAGAAAAAGAAAATTTACTTTAATTACATATAATTAACAAAAAAGCAAAGTAAGGTTTTTGGTTAATTATACGTTATTATAGGCAATTTACGATACCATGATAAAAACTTAAACCAGTTTTTTACAACACGAAATAGGGCTATGGTTCTTTTGGATTTCCCACGTAATACTTAACGATTCCACCCATGGCTCTGATTACTTCACTTCCTACAAAACCTTAAATAATTTCGTAAAAGAATCTCAACTTTCGATATAATTTGTAAGGTGTCTCTTATCTTACACGAGTTGTTATGTTCTTGAGTAACTTAACGCCCAGTTTGGATTTCAAGATTGCTTAGCCATCTTTACTTACTAACAATCTAGTGTTACCTAGGCAACGTTTCAAAAAACCGTTTATGGTAGATAAAAGTTTCATGCAAATTTAGTAGCGAATTAGCACCCTTCCTACTTGTTAATCTTCGGATTAATCGACTATGCAATAAACATCGAATAGTCATAGACTCATAGTAAATCATTAATTGTAGTTGTACGAAATTGGACCCAGTAATCTCTAACAATTTATTTTAGTAATATAAACTATTCCGATTAAAATTACCAACTGACGCATGTGACGCATGACCATCAGCAGCAGTTCAGCTTTAAAACTGTAATCACTAGCATTATGACCTTGAAAAGATAAATTAAAAAACATTGTTATGGTGAGCCAACCGACCGGCTACAAAAAATTCTACAGTTACCAAAGTATTCATCATGTGCCAATAGGTACCAGTTTTAATTTTTCATATAGTCGTCATATCGGATCATATACGTGTCTTCCGTGTTTCGCAAGGCACGTTAAGCAGTTGGTGCCGGCTGCCGTCGATAGATGGCAATCGTTAAGCCAAGTCGTCAGAGCCCTTAGGGCGGCTTGAAAATTTCTGACTTTAAGACCAGGCACAGTCTTACAAGCCTCCACCAATCCGGACTTGGCCCCCGTGGTGGAGTATGACCTACACCTTCCTCAGGGAAGAGACCCGTGCCCCTCGGTGGAGACATAACGGGTTGATGATGATGTCTTCATATCGGAGGGCGTTCCTTGCATACCCACATGTCTCTTTGTTGTGTTTCTTTCTATGCTGTTTCGCTTTTGTACATTGAAATGTGTGTGTGTGTGTGTGCAAATTATCAACTTCGTTCTGGATACACTTACTTGATTTTTCGTCGGAAAAGTTCGACCAGGTATTGCTCCGATTCAAATCAAGTATAAGTAAGTGTATTGGGAATAAAGTTAATAAATCAATAATTTATCTCTCTATCTTTAAAGTTACGACTCCCTTCACCTTTTTAATGAATTGATCGATTCTGTATTCTCATAATAAATATTTAGAGCTATAGCCACTTAAAAAGTTACTAAAGTAAAACATTATCAATTCGGCACTAATAAGTGGTTGGTTAAATTAATGATGTGGCAACGGAAACTCTTATAATCAACACAAGCTGCATTCCTAGTTAAGGGGCATACAGTTAGACTAGTGCCACTTAGGGCCGGTTTCCGAGTTCAAAATTTTCACCAAGTAACTACTCAACTGTAGTGCTGTCTCATCAAATTTCTCAGAAAAGAGCATGACAGAACGTTACTTAAGTATTTACTTAGTGTAGGTGTTGGTGACAAACCTTGTTTAGATTATTTTTTTTCTTTTTTATTGATTTGTTCTTTGATATTCTCATTTTTAAAATTTAGTTTTTTTATTTACTTTTCTATTGATGTCCTAGTGTCTTGTCTAGCTACTTGATTCTGTTATTATTTGTATTAGTAAACAGTGAATTACAGTGGCAAGTCTTTTATTTATAATAGAAAAGTAACGGCACTGTTGCGGTGCCCAACAGTAGGTATATTCTCAATCCAGAAATCGGCCCCTATAGAGCTTAAACTGGCTTCCCACGGTGCGCGATTCTGCCGACGGTCGACGCCGGCCGACGACCACGGACAGCCGTTCAATTACCACGCACGCCGGTACTGCGCACCGCCATAGACGTCTGTGCTACCGCGGACCGAGACCCTCCCACGGAGTGTCGTGCGAGCTGGTCCGCGTCCATCAGGACCGTGGGAAGCCGACTTTATGCACGGCGATACGTCTACCGACACTGGAGCCCACCACGTCGAAACTCATCGACGGCTTGCCGACATTTCAGCGTTGAATATCCGCGTCTGCGCATCAACGACTGATTGCCACACTTGCCGCCCGTGTGCAAGCGCCCTTACTGAAAAAAATCCTAACTCTTCTTACAAATCCTTTTTGCTAAAAGGTCCAAGTAAATCCCACCCACGATCGAGATCCTCAAATCACTGACCTAGAGGATTATAATTATCTAGGCCTCGGTTTTTTGCCTTAGCTTAACGGCCATGGGCCTTAAAAAAATCCTAAGCTTTTTGCAAAAGCAATCTCTATTAATCTCCTCTGTGGCGCAGCTGTTAGCGCATCGGTCTACCATGCGAGAGGTCCCGGGTTTGAATCCCAGCTGGGGACAAAAAACCCAGGTCTTGGATATTTACATGTTTGTGACGTCGCTGGTTCTGGTTCCCACGACACAGGGTATCCTAGTGTGGGGTCAGAAGCAATGTATGTGCCTGTATGTAAATGTTATGTTATGTTAATCCCTGTATCCGAAGAGTCTGGCATCTCTTTAAAAGTTTTCCCCCGTCAACAAATAAATATTATGTTATGTTAAATGACATGGTTTTTTTCCGTTGTTGGCATCAGTGTGAATGCATGAAGCCCCTTAAGTAATCTCGACGTTACAGCTAAAGCGCCCGGCTTCTAGGCTTGAGTGTCGGCAAGACAATAAAATCGAGGTCACGGTGTCAGTCAGTCTGTTCGTCTGTAATCGATTCATACATCATAGCTTGCAAATCGCAATAGCACTTGCGGAGTCATTATTATTTGAACAGAAGAAGCTCAGGTTTGTCTAAACTTGGATGACGTATTGAACCCAGAAACAAAAATTTGATTTCTAATGTGCTATCGCTAAACCATAAAAAATATGTAGTAAAAATTGTGTTTTTTTACCATAAGTCTTAGACTTTAATGTGCTCATGATAAAACACATACTTCCGTTGTTCTTTATGTTATACAAATTGTCGAGTGGTTTATTTATAGCATTAGTTTATTTTTAACCCGATAATGACAACATATTTTAGTTTGGACCATTGTTCAATTTCAAGCTTACCACGATCTTATCACGATTCTGTTAATCTACATATACTCCTGCATTTATATTATCTGTACTAATACTATAAACAGAATAGTTTGTAACTTTATGTTTCAAATTTTGTAGCTATCTACGTATGTCTTGTAATCAAATCAAATTTATTATAAAAAAGTTTATTTTCAAAAGCAAAAAATGATATGTAAAAATGACGACAATCGTTTAGTGCTAAGTCTAGTATACAATATTATCGTCGTTGCATCCTGTCTCCTAAACTAGGCGAAAAACCTGTATCTTAGGAGAAGGTGAAAGTTAAAACATTAAAAATTTGCGTACATATACGTAATCGAGATACATTAGAGCGGACGACTCCGTAATCTCCGAAAACACTCACAAGATAATTCAAATATTCCTTAACACGTATTTAAAATTGACCTTCAAGGTCGACATAGGCTATCTAATAGGCTTATCTACATCATAGGCTAAACACACACACGCACACGCACATAAACATACGATTCTGTTCTACCTAAACATTTTAAACACTCGCCTGGCTGAGCTTTACATTTTTATATTTTTTATATTTTTGTCGTCATAGTAATAATACTAGTAATAATACCGTGAAATTGAATTATCCCGTGAGTGTTTTCGGAGATTACAAGACAGATCTTTCAAGAGATCTCAAGAGAGATCTTTAAAATAAGAAAAATACCAAATTAGACTAAGTTTTTTTAAGCTATGGAAGTGCGGTGTCACCTAGTACATGCATTATAAATACTTCAAAGATAGTATGTTAGAGATAGATACTAGGCTCCAGATACTATGTTCCGTTAAATTAAGCAGTTTACGAAAATAAAGATTTTTGTATTTTGTATTGTATTTTTGTAATCTGTAAATCACGCGAACGTAGTCGCGGGCACTACTAGCGCTTAAATATAAGATAAGATAAGATAAGAATATTCTTTTTTGTACACGAGGAGAAACACAAACATAAAATATTTACATGATAACAGTACAATTGGCGGCCTTATTGCTAAAATATATATAGAGATAGAGAGAGATAGATAGCGAACACTTTATTGTATATAAAAAAAGAAATTACACAGGTATTTCTTAATCTAAGAGTACTGCCGGTGGCCTTATCACTAAAAGTGATCTCTTCCATACAACCGTTCGCACACTTAATTTTGTAAATTAAGTACCCAAGCAATACAACTATTTTATTGATAATAATTGAAGACGTGAGTGGATGAAGGTGATATGTCGTATTTTCGGTTTTCGGTGTTTTTTGTGTGGATGAGGTTGATATGCATAATTGAATTACTACAAACCTTAAAACCGTCGATATAAAGCTTATTTTTGTAAATAAAATTTTGAAAAAGGTGTTATGTTTACTTTATTTTAAAAATTACAGATGATGAAAGAGGTATGTAAGGTGCATTTGTCTATACTTGAGTATTGCGGTAAACAACAATGGCGTACCAATAAAATTTGACACTTACGGAGTTGGGAAATAGTGAATGAGCTATTTGAGATTAGCAATATTTATTGGTGAATGAATGAATTGGGTTTTAGAAATGTTCATGAATGTGATGATTGTAACTTGGAGATACATGATAGATTATTATGTTAATAAAAAAATCAATCTTTAGCTTGCTATTAGCAGAAATAACATAAAAATTACCCACAATTTGAAATACCTACTACAAATTCAAAGGTAATGAACACCACCATATTCCATAGTGAAATAAAAAATGTAAAAGTAATATATTAAATATTATTTCAAATTTTGTTTATAAATTAATAAAATTAGCGACTTTTGACCCGATACTACCCAGTATACAAAAAAAAAACCCTATTAGGAGGTGCACTTCTGTGCCAGTCGATTCAGTCAGTCGCCAATTTGACACAGTGGAGATTTTCAATACAAGAGGCCAATGTTCTAGTCTAGTCCTAATTAACAAAGTTACGAAGTTAAAGAGGTTCACAAGGTTCAGTGGCGATGTAAGTGAAAATAAAATTATTCCTTCTTTTCTTAGACATTTTTACAAAGCTATTTTTAAATCTCTTCATCATCCCGATAGTGATTTTTAGGGCTCTTAACCGGAAAATGGCGCCAAATCACGAGTCTAGTCATAACTAGACAGCAATTCCTCTAAAAACCGGAGTTTTTGGCATGAATGCTAGTCCCAAGTCCTTGGCCCTAGATTTTCGGTCATAGGACCTAAAAGTCTGTGTCAGATGTGCGTGTGCGTGGGCAGGTTAGTATTGCCATATCAAATTACAAAATAGATGGCGCGAGAAAAAAGTTATCTGTGAAAAAATATGGTAGACATTTATTCAACGGATATCTTTGCTGCAGCATAATACAAGGTGTCCCGTAAATCAACGTCAAGCCGGAACCAGGTGAAAAGGCAAGTCATAGTGGTTATCAGAAAAACATAAAAAAAAGTAAAAAAAAATTTTTTATTATTTATTCAAGACATTTCACAAACATAATGAAAACTAAAATTAAAATTAAAAATGGGCAATTTTTTAAGTTATTTTTTTTAAAGTCTCCTTTTCTTCCAAGCTGGAGCAGCTGGTTTTGAAATTTTGTTAACAGTTTGAAGAAGCATTATTCTAAGTTACAAAACAAAAAAAATTGGAAAAAGGAGTGGTGGCAACTTGATTTTGATTTTTTTTTAAATGCCTATAATTTTTTTTCGTGCAATTTTTTTTTTATTTAGTTTTCTGATAACCACTATGACTTGACTTTTCACCTGGTTCCGGCTTGATGTCGATTTACGGGACACCCTGTATATTCTTTTTTGTGTTTTTTATAATTTCAAGTCATGATTTATGAGCGCATAAAGAGACGAAGAACACTAACGGTCTTATTAATAACTCTCTAAAAAATATTTTAAATGTGGTCCTTCTAATGTTAAAAAGGCTTAAAAAGGGTTTAAAGAGTTGTTATAACTGTTATGATGAGTTATTAACCCATAAACGTTAAAAAGCGTTGGTAGCAATCAACGCTTTTACATACGCTTTTTCATTCACTTCAAATTGTTCTTTCATTCACTTGCAACCATCCCTAAAACAAAATATCAAAACTAATCTGTGTGTTTTGCTAACCTGTGTCCTGATTTTATATCGAATTGCAATTTTGGTTAAAAAAGACATATTTAAAGATATTTTTGAGCAGTTTTCTGATTAATTAGATGCGTTAGTGTTTAAACTAGTGTTTAAAACTTATTGTGGTTATCTACGATGTGTGATGTCTTCGGAATGTTGTGATTTGTGCTCGAGTGAGGTTTGTTTACCGCAATACTCAAGTATAGACAAATGAACCTTACACATATCACCTTCTCCCAAATAAATAAAATAAAAACTTTACTTTGTGTGCGTTGAAGAAGGTGATATGTACGAACATAACACCTTCTTCCACTGCGCTTGCAATGATGTATGTAGTATGTAGTACTATGTATGCACTTTGCACTATGTCACATCAGAATCGTCCTCGCAAAATGGACGATAACGATGTTAAACGTATTAAAGAACATCTTTAGTCTTATCTTATTTCAAGTTTTCCTACTGAACAATCACATAACTCACGAAACAAAAATATGAACAAACTATTTATCACCGCTAGTAATATGACCAAGATGCACAGTCTACACCTAGGAATGTGTCATAATGAGGATCTATCAGACAAATACCATGTCAAGAAAACTTCGTATAACCAAATTTTTGTTTCACAATTCAACCTGTCTTTTGGATACCCAAAGAGTGATAAGTGCGCTATTTGCGATGCTGGAAACTCAAATGACGAATAAGTGAAAATTATTATGCTGCTGTTGAAGCTATGCAAGTTGACCGAAAAAAACCAACCCGAGATAGAGATATTGTGGACATTAGGTACGATAGTTTTCAACATAAACCATGCCGTTACCAAAACTAACAACTTCAAAAGCGTTCTACTTGCGTCAACTGTGGTTTTACAACCTGGGTTTGTGATGGAAGCAAAGAAAAAGCGCGTATGTTACACCTGGACTGAAGATGTTGCGGTTCGCGGAAGTGCCGAAGTGACGAGCGCACTTTGTGGAAGTATTTGGTCAGATTCATGTGCCAGCAAAAACAACATTTCACCACGATTACACTTTATCACTATCAATATGGTATCCTTAAAGGATCATCATCATCATCGGCCTATGCTTGTCCACTGCTAAACATAGGCCTCTCCCATTGCACGCCACTGAGCACGGTCCTCGGCTATTCTCATCCAGTTCTTGCCAGCCGCCTTGCGAAGATCGTAGTCTGAGGACGTCCTACACTACATTTACTGATCCGCGGTCTCCACTCAAGAACTCGTCTACCCCATCCCACAGAGTCTAAAGACAGGTCTTTAATCAGTGAGTCCTACCCGAAATACGGCGACAAAACGTGAACACTCACGGTGGGGCTGGCCCAAAAAAGTCGCTCAGTGTCCTATGGAAAACGCTATGCTCGGGGTTTCTCTGAAAGATCGAATTTCAAACGAGGTGATCCGACAGAGAACCAAAGTCACCAACATGGCCCACCGAATTAGCATACTGAAGTGGCAGTGGGCCGGCCATATCACCCGAAGAATGAAGTTGACCATTCTTATTTAGATTTGGATCGTGATTTTGGCAGAATAGAAAAAGTAATAAGAAAGCATGACACAGTTTACGTCCCTGACCAATACCATGACATCATTTGCAAAGCTTCTCGTAATAATACAGTGATGGACATGGCCGAACATTCCACGTAAGACCGGTAAATATACTGTACTGTTTCAGTAAAAAAAACAGAATCTCCGAGACCAACAAAAGTACGTGAAGCCAGAATATCGCAATTTTTTTGAGTCAATTTTAAGACAAGACAAATCGATTTTTTTTAATATGTAAGATGTTGCATACTTGTGGTACTGCTAGTAGCTTGAGTTTTTGAAGAGGCTGTTTCTGTTTATTAAGAAAACATAAAAATGTCTATCAATATTCGTACTTAACACCTAATTTTATAAAGCCGCAAGGACATACTTTTTTTTTTTTTTTTTTTAGCCCTATAAAGGGCACCCTCCGGAGGACACGGGGGAGGGAGGTGGTGAATGCTCATGCATGCACAGCACGGGCCCGGCCGTGCTGCCAATGTGGGACTCGCAGAGTGCGCCTACCCACTAAACACCACCTTGGTGCTGGTTTGGTCCTAAGGACCCCTAAACCTACATCATGAGCGACCCCCCTCGAGGCCGAGGAGGGCGCACAGCGGAGCTCACTAGAGCTACCGCTTAGGGGGATTCGTCACATAGTGACAGAAACAGAAAGAAAGAAAAAAAATTAAGTGAGAGTAGTGTCCCCGGGGACACTGTTGGGAGCGGGGGCTACATCTGACTGGGCCTGGGCCTCCAGGAGGAGGTCGAGGTCGGATGAGAGCTTATCGGGTGGGTCGACTAGAACGTTCCTGGGCCTGCGCACCAGGTAACGAGGATTAGTCGTGGGGGGAGGGTAAGCTGCTGATTCGCGGATCAGGGGGTTAGAGTGTTCTTCAGCGCGGCTGAAGAACGACTCTGAGAGGGATCTAGTAAACTGTTGGATAGTTGGAATCTCCATATCCCGATGGAGATCGGCATTTCTGACGCACCAGTGTGCGTTCAGAGCCCTACGTAAGAAATTATTCTGGACTATCTGAAGTTGATACATGAGATTGGGGGCCGCGTGTGCGAAAACGGGAGCCGCGTAGGTCATCACGGGACGAATGCAAACTTTAAAGAGCGTGCGCTTGTTTCTGGCTGTCATTTTACTTTGTCTGCCTACCATGGAAGATAGGCGGCCAAGGTAAAAACGAGCGGTCCGGGTTACCTTCCGGATGTGTGTCCTAAAGGTAAGTCTGTTGTCTAAGGTAACTCCTAAGTACTTGGCTGATGTTCGCCAGGGGACTGGGGTACCTAACATGCGGATGGGGGGGTCGCTTAGACCCCTCCTGCGTTTGTGGTCGAAACGCACTGCTGTGCTCTTTTCTGGGTTGACCTCAATGCGCCACAGCCTGAACCAGGCTCCTAGCTCATCGACCGCGGATTGTAGCCTTTTATGGATGTATGTCATGTTGCGACTTCTGAAATAGAGTGCGGTGTCGTCGGCGAAAAGTGACAGTTGGACCCCATTGCCTGGGATGGGGATGTCATTTGTGTACGAGATGTACAGAAGGGGGGAGAGCACGGAGCCCTGCGGGACTCCGGCTCTGAGAGGACGTGGGGACGAGAGTACCCCCTCGTGTCTGAAGCGGAAGGACCGGTCCTTCAGGAAGCTATCTATTACGCGGACAAGTCTGTCGGGGAGACCCAGCTCATATAATTTATAAACTAATCCGGCGTGCCAGACCTTATCGAAGGCCTTAGCAACGTCGAAAAATACAGCTACCGATTTTTCGCGCCTAGGGTAGAAACCTTTCAAAATGTACTCTACTATGCGGTGGACCTGTTGAGGGCAAGAGTGCCCCGCACGAAAGCCAAATTGGTGGGGAATGATAATGGGGGGACCCTCTGACGGGAATAGGTGGTTTCGCATGCGGGCGAGGATTACTCTCTCGAAAAGCTTGCCCATGGCTTTTAGGAGACTAATGGGGCGATGGTTAGACGCTACATTTAAGGGCTTACCCGGCTTGGGTATTCCTATGACTGTCGCCTCTTTCCATGCGGATGGAAAGTGGCACAGTTCAAAACAGGCATTGAAAATAATAGTTAGCAAAATTAATAATTGACTGGGGAAATTTTTGAGCGCTAGGTTGGCAATACCGTCCGCTCCTGGGGCCTTTTTAGGTCTAAGTTTTTTAATGAGAAACTGAATTTCGTCTGTGTCCACCGCAATGGGGACGCCGGTTGAGGGGAGGGAGGTCTTTTTACGGACCTCCTCCTCAACCTTGTCCACGTGAGCTGGGTCGCACGGTTGAGCGCTGGGTGTGCATTGAGATTCAATGCTGTCAGCGAAACATTCGGCCTTCTCATCGTCCTCGAAGGCGATGGTGCCATCTCTACGCGTCAAGGGAGGGGTGTGGGTGATCGCGTCTACGCGTAGAGCCCTAGCTATTTTATAATAAGCCAAGTGGGTGGGGGCTATGGTCTCCATGAGGTCAGCCCAGTTAGAGTTGGCCTGCTCGGATAGTCGAGCTCTGACTTGCTTCTGCAATTCATTGGCGCGTTTCCTGTACTCAGGAGTTGGGTAGAGCTTGGCCCTACGGAGGGCGGCTCTTTTGGCTCTAATCAGATTCCTGACAGCGAGAGGCAGTTTCCGGACCGGTACTACGCGCTCGCTGTCACGAATGGCTGTTTGGACCAAAAACGTGAGGGAGTCTACGGCGCTATCTATTTTGTCCGTACTATCGAAATAGTCGGGTGTGAATGCACAAGGGGAGTCTGGGGCTGCTAGAGCAGAGACAAGGGAGGTTTTAAAACCGTCCCAGTTGGTAACGGTTTTAGTAGAGGGTGAGGAGTGTGGTGAGGGCCCTAGCTGAAGGGAGACCGGCCGGTGGTCAGAACCTAGGTCGTCGAGAGACTCTATTGCCCTAAGGTTTAATTTGACGCCCCGTACTAGAGCGAAGTCTAGTATGTCGGGGGGGGTGGTGGTCTGATCGGGGTAGTGAGTTGGTGAGAGAGGACATAGGACATCCATCTCTAGTGCCTCGGTTATGCTAAGGACATACGTGGAAGAAGGAGTTATGTTCAGTTTTTTTAAAATATAATATTTAATAATATCGCAAGACTTTTATTACCAAGGTACTCTCAATATTTAAGATCATTTACACTACTTTGCATTAAAATTTAAGTCATAACTAATCATTAAAGCGACTTACAAAAGAAAATTGTAGTAAAACTTTAACTTCAATTTACTCGAAATAAAAAAAAATGCACATATCACCTTCATCCACTCACGTCTTTAATTATTCTGATAGGTCTAATCATTGAGCCCAACGGGTTTACTAGGTTTATGTAGCTTTTACGAGTGTGAGGCACTCTGGATCTAGGAAATAATTTCAATAATGTTATGCGATATCTTATACAAGAAGCTGTTTAATGTAGAGTAATGCATAATTAATTATTTGTGTGTGGTATGTCCCCTTACGATCCTTGCAATAGAAATTTCAAAATTTTAAACGCTTTTTCTTAGATTATTTAATTAAAACAAACTTCTAATAATATGAGACCGCCAATAAATTGTAGGTAGGTATACGACAAAACTTAGATATTATGATGTAAGGTTCCTAATGATATTTTTTCTGGTGTGTACAATAAAGATAAAATAAAATAAACATTCAAAAACAATTGTAAAGGGTGAAATCAAAGTCGATAAAAAAAAGAGTAAATTCTGAGCACAATTTTACTGTGAGCACTGATACCACAGATAATAAAAATATATTGTAAGTAATTTTAAACGTGTCAAATGCCCTTATGGCTGCAGCGAGCGTCACGAGCTTCATCATTACAAAATTTATAACAGCAAAGCCCCGCCCTT
The DNA here is from genome assembly GCA_947310845.1 of Yponomeuta plumbellus. NCBI lineage: Eukaryota > Metazoa > Arthropoda > Insecta > Lepidoptera > Yponomeutidae > Yponomeuta > Yponomeuta plumbellus. The sequence goes on along the minus strand of OX371207.1, from coordinate 14,476,880 downwards.
TCCTTCTATTGAAATTGGATTTCCATTGTTGGAATAAATTAAAGAGTAAGAGCTTTAGTTCATGCAAAAAAATTGAAATACAAAGAAAGAGCTTAAGAACGTGATTGAATTTGAGATGTAAATATTATCTGGTTTGGTGACACGTAATGACACCTAACCAAAAGATGGTCAGAGCGGAGTTTTTTCCACTGCTCGTTCTCCACTACAAATTCGAACGGTTAACATTCAGTCACAGTAAACGGAATGTAAATTATTTACATTGACATTGATTCTTGACAATTTTGATAATCCAGTTTACTTGACTAGGCAAATCCAAAAAGAAGGCTCTAAAACCCTCGTTTTAGTCGTCTTTTCATTGTAAGTAGGATATCAAACGATGAAGGAGAAAATTTAGTTTGAGCATATAAATAACATAATAATACACTACATTAATATAAAATAAAATACCAAACAATATTGGAACTGTTACTATAGAGAGTTAGAGAAGCTAGAGCTAGAAGTTAGAGCTATAGAGAATAAAGAAATCTAATATAATTTAATTTAATATACAGGGCGTCCCAAAAAATAGTATCAAGCGGAACTCCAGAGATAGAGCACCCCTAGGGGTACCCGAATCATCCCAATCGCCGATCAATCAAAACGATCAAAACCAATCACCGACCCGATTTTTTGTAGTTTTCGAGTTATATTTTTTTTTTGTATTTTTTGTCCCACCTTGACCTACAAGACATTATTCGCCACAGAGCCATGAATTATTAAGATACATGGTTTGTTTTTTTTTAAATAAGTGAATAGTGTGCTTTGCAGACGCAAACTCAATTGTGGGTCAATCTGATACAATAGCGCCATAAAAAATGAAGAATCGCAAAGTTAGTTAAAATTTATAAATTGTTAAAATGTTTGATGACTCGAAAACTACAAAAAATTGCGCAACATAATTATGTGAGGGTGATTCGGGTACCCCCAGGGGTGCTCTATATCTGGACTTTCGCTTGACACTATTTTTTGGGAGCCCCTGTATATATCAGCGTTTTTTAATACTACGTGATACTACTAACGTCGTCATATTATTGTCTGCAGTTTTAAAGTTTCGTATACTTTCGTTTTGTTTCGAGAGAAACTTCTGTTTTCCTGATTTGTCTCTGTTCGGATGAGTCCAGCGCATCAGATCAGCTCCCATTTCCGAAGATTGCTCCACACCCACTGCTCCAATGTAATTAGTTTCGAAACACCATTAGACATGTAAGTATTATATGGAGCAATCTGTTATATTCACGCGCACCTTCGCCGTTTCTCTCATTGTGTGAAGTGACCCGACTAATGACTTCGGAAAGGTCAGAAAAATATATATATTCACTTGTCTACATAGTAGGTGTTTTCACAACTTTGGTACCTAAGTATTTTTATGTAATTAATTATACTACTGCTACCAAGTCAGAGGCTATAAGGCGGCTTGAAAATTTCTGACAGTAAGACCAGCCACTAGTCTTACAAGACTCCACAAATCCGGACTAGGCCCCCGTTGTTGAGTATGGCCTGTACCTTCCTCAGGGAAGAGACTCGTGCCCCTCGGTGGGGACATAATGGGTTGATGATGATGATATTACTTAAGGATTCTGTCAGTCCACATTTTGAGTGATCTCAATTGAACATTGACAAATACAATTTAAACATACTTACATTATCTAGGCTGCAGTAAGCTAATCGTATTTAAAATGTATATGCACCGTTAATTAATTAAGAAATGTTTTATGTATTAGATATTATAATATCTTTAAAACGGTAATAGTTTTGACCGTATCTAAACTAAACAAGCAAATGTTCGGTCCAAAGTGCCGACATTTCAAAAAGCATCGTTAATAATCATTGGAAGACTAGCATCAGTCTTTGTAATGAATACAGACACAGAGGTGAAAACAAATGTAATACCTCTTTTAGCTAGTTTAATCTATTCATTGAAGCCGATATGATTAGAGATTCTTGGAATTAAATTCAGAGATGCATATTATTATTATACATACTATATTTAAAACTTACCACACAACGCAAAATGTTCTATACGCAAATTGTTTAAATTGTTTGAATCATCACAATACCAGGTTTAAAAAAAACTACATAGATTTAATAATCTATTCATAATTGTAACGCTTGGCATAAAAACTCTATGTGCCTTAAAGTAAAATTAATAGGTATATATATATATACATATATATATATATATATGTATATACATATATATATATATGGTAATTTTGCGACTAGGTCATACTATGACTTAGGTTTCGCGAACTGGGAATTTTGTGAAGAAGACATTTGTACCCGAATCAATCTCAGCTCTCAGGTCTAAACACACCACAGCTCGATGTCGTAGTAGTGATAATTAAAACTATCGTAAGCAAAATGTAAATGAAGCGTGGTGTAATGCCACTAATTTCCAGAGAAACCATGATGTAACGGTGTGATGCATGACACTAACTTATTCGAATGGCTAACACAGGATGTTGGACATAAATTCTTGTATTTAAATTTGTGCATGATAGATAAATTCAGATACATAGCACTTCTTGGTACTTCAGGTACTTGGGATAAGAAATGTATTTTATTTTTATGCTCTTTTCGTGTAAAAATGTGAAAATAATGACTCATAAAGACAGCCGATTAGCCACGCCTGAGACGCTGTAACCACACAAATAAAAACGAAGTTAACGGTTTTATACAACTGAAAGTTTTTTATCTTGCAAGACAATAAAACAAAAGCTCATTTCCTCAAATTACATAAAACCAAAATTGACTGTAAAATGACTAAAAACATGAAAGATTTTGTGATTTAAATTATATCCGTCCATTAAGCGAAGTTGCATGATATTGGCCAGTTACAAACGGAAGGTCTACATATACCTACTATTCAAAGTAATTTTACCTTTGCACAAACAGGTATGAATGAGGTTTCTGTAAAGTTGGTTATATAACTTAATGTATATCTGTCATAATAATGCGCATTAATTTCTTTTTCGTTATCTTTTAAGATCACTTCAAGATTGTTAATTAATGATCTTGGGAGGAATCAAAAAGGACAATAAATCATTCGTCAATCAATGCTCAACGGCTTTACACTATCTAGTGATGATTATGACGTGAGCTATTTCACACTGACTCGATGTTGCTATATCAACGACTAGCTGTTGCCCGCGACTACGTCCGCGTGAGCTTTAGTTGAGTAAAGTGTTTGCAAATAAGATAGGGATACTTTCATACTAACTTCGCAACCCCCTCGTACCCCCTTAAGGAATGATTTTAGAAAAACTATTTTACATGTTTTTCATAACTTTTAATGAAGAACCTTCATATTGAATCTCATTCGAATAACTTCAAAAACGGCAAAGTTTCATACTGAGTTTGCACCTCCCTTTTTCCCCTTTAAAGGATGATTTAAAAAAAACTATTTTACACGTGTTTCATAATAATAATTGTAAATGATAAACCTTCGTACCAAATTTCATTCGAATAACTTCAAAAACGGCAAAGTTTCATACTAACTTTGAACCCCCATTTTTCCCCCTTAGGGGAGGAATTTTCAAAAATCCTTTCTTAGCGCTCCCCTACGTTACAAAAGGAACCCTTGTGCAAAATTTCAAGTTTATAACCCTTATAGTTTAGGCCCTGCGTTGATATGTCCGTCAGTCAGTCAGTCAGTCAGCTTCTCCTTTTATATATTGTTAGGACGAAGAAAAACTTCAACAGCTTCTTGCAAACGTATCTTTTATTCTGCCCTTTTTACCACCAACCATTTTACATGAGCGTTTTTCCTTTCTTTTTTTTCTTAGTTCCTTGAGATAATCTAGATGGCGTTATTCGTTTCTACATACAAAATTGTGATTCGTAGCAATTAATGTCAAAGTTAGTCCACAGATTAATAAACAAGAGAAGGAACCAGGGTTGCTATTCGGACGAGGTTTCTCGTAATAAAAATAAAAATTCAAACCCACAATCCACAGTAAAGACTCCAAAATAGCCAAAATCGCACTTATCACCAAACAACAACAGCATTTTTGTTTTTCCGTAATCAACCATCACAAATTCCGCAGAACCATAATATTATTTTTTGCTTTGACGTTTATTATTACGGTACGGCAGCGCCACCTAGGGACTCTTTTAGAACTAAATTTGACATAAGGAAAAACGCTCATTCCAAAACAAATGTCACCTTACTTTTTTTAAAACCGCCCACCAAATCCACCTTGGTGTTGCCGTTTCACAAAATGAATATGATTCGTTCAGATCACAGAATATTATTATAAGTCGGAAACGGAAATACAGCTGACAAGCGATGACAGATGTCAGTCTGACGGCTGTCACAGAATAATGATCAAGACAGATGTCACAAAACTGAAATAATCATCAAGTTCACAATGATTTTAAAAGATGGCGCCACGAGCCTAATACCAGGCAGACCATTGTGTACAATAATTTGACCTAACAATTTCAAAAGAAGAGACTATTCTTCTATGGTCAGAAAAAGAAAGCTCGAATATGTTTCTCCTAAATATGAAGACTGTAAGGAATCGGGGTTCTTCTATAGGAGACGATGTTGCATGAAATGTAGCGATTCCTCTTGGAAATGGCGCCTCCACCAAATGTAGCGGATTATTTGGAATTTGGCGCCTCCACCGAATGTAGCTGATTATTTGGAATTTGGCGCCTCCACCGAATGTAGCGCAATACTTGGATTGAAATAAGGCAAAAAATCTATTTTATTATCTTTTTTGAAGAAACGCCTATCCTAGTTAGTCATCGACTGACACGACACCCAACAAAAATGTAGCGATTCTTCCCTTTCAAACGGAAAGACGACTGTGCCAGCCACTTACTATAAAGAGGAATCGCTACAGTACACACAGTTAATCAAAAAATTATAAATAACTGGGAAGTGAACGGCTTTGAGACATTGCATCCAATTTGCGCTTTAAAAATATTTAAAATAGAGGTGCAGCCAGACCAAAGCTGAATGAATCGAATTTTGAATAACAGCAGAGATTTCTCAAATGCTTTTGTATTGGTTATGTTATTTTGCAGTTTAGAAGGCTTTCCCTGATTAAAAATTCTGCTATGAATGATCTCATAAATATCAACACATCAATTGATTAGATAATCCATCGTTTCTCGTCTGGCTTAAATGTAATATTATGATTATAACGTAATCTTTTGTTCCACAGTGTTACCTTTTCTCCAGTATAATTATACTTATTTCACTTGTTATACAAAAGAATAATATCGAGAACGGCTACTCTTACCGTACTCTAGATTGCTCATATAAAAAAGACGAATTGATGGTTCTTTGAACTTTGATACAAATTGCGTTTTTTGACGAGTCTCTACGACTGACGAGGATCAACAGTTACACTCAAGAAGGTTTGCGAAGTGAAACACTTGATGTATATACAGTAACTAAGTTTATCCGTGAAATGTGGTAGTTACACTAGAAACACATAATAAACAGAATTAACAAATGTATTTCATGTACAATACCTGGTGTTCAAACAGTAAAGAATATTCTATATACGCCGTATTTACTGAAGCGAACGACTAAATGTCAACATGTCAAAAATTTGGTATTTCAATATGCCACATTTATAACACTGCATAATATTTAGCAAAGTTATATAAAACGATATGCCTAATAAATACCATTAAGCAATAAACACAATAATACTGTTATTACCTGACTTATCCCTCACTCGCAGTTTATTTAACTAAATATTTTATTTTATCATGAAAATACCATTTGCTTAAGAGATCTATGCCCCAAAAAATACCTAAAATTTCAGTGGTCCTCAAATAAAAGCGATCCTACTGCTGCCAAATATGTTCGCAACTAGCAAAGATGATGGACTTTTGTTTAAAGGCCAATTTGATCGATTATTTTATGCTAATGCGCTATGCGAAGTGTAGGAAGAAGTATGCAAAGGTAGTATGAGGACGCGAGTCGCGCGCGACAACGTCAAAAGTCGCGACTTTCTGTACAACATTAACGTTAACGTTAATACATTAACTGTCAAATTCTCGCGACTTTTGACGTTGTCGCGCGCTACTCGCGTCCTCATACTACCTTTGATGGAAAGCTGACTACGAACCTCTTTTTTAATTAAAGGCAAAAAAAAGTAAGATAGCCACCCCGACGCCATAATTATTTACTCACGATTGACGTTGTTCATGCGAGTGCAATTCTCTAGGCTATTTTATTTTCTATAGTCTGTTCATCATTGTAAATTGGTAAGTTTTTTGGTCCATCGTCCAGTTGTTGTTGTACTTTTTTTTGTGTTTGTTATTACGAAACGGAAAATATGGGTGAGCCGGGACCCAACGCTGGTTCTGCCAAACCTATGTACATATACGATGCAAGCAAAGCTGCGTGCATGATCTATTTTGAGTGAGATGTAAGTTTGAGAGACGCTGTGTCTTTGTTTACCTTTAGTCGTTTGCTTCAGTAAATAGAATATATGTATCTCATCAGAGCAGTGGTTCCGGAGTGGTAGAATGCCAGGAGGTAGTGTGGTTGAATCTCGGCATGTACAGTCGAGATCACATCAAAATATACACCCATGCACTCTATTCCGTTACGTTACGGGCGACTTTGCAACTAAAATGTATAGGTTGACGTGTTCTCGACTATACCAACGACTTTGTTTTCTAAGGTCCGATTTCTGAATTGAGAATTGCGCTAAGGAATTATTCAACTGTAGTGCTGTCTCGTCATATTTCTTTATAAAAGAGCGGGACAACGCTCATTACAATACTTAAGGAGTATTTACTTAGCAAAAAAGCGGTGGTGGCGTAGTGGGGTTGACCCTTGCTTCTCGATCATGAGGGTCTGGGTTCGAACCACGCATGTACCAATGACTTTTAGTTACGTACATTTGTTTGTACAGCAACACCATTCGCTGATAAACTGTGCCCGGATAACGGCGACAGGCTTGCCACTTGTCACGTTTGGGACCTAATAAACTCGGCAAAACGTGGGTCCAGTTCTAGAGACTTGCCTCTGCCTACCCCTTCGGGGATAACGGGCGGGAGTTTATTTATTTTTATTTTATTTTATTTTTATTTACTTAGTGTGAATTCTCAATCGGCTCTAAATTACATACATTTGTGAAGTTGAATTGCCAATACTGCACACTACCATTATACTCAGTTATAAGCTACCCCGTCAAATGTTTTCTCCTGGATGTGCTATAAGGTTTTTTCTATCTATCTAACGGTGAAGAGGGAATTACTGTGAGGAAACCTGAGTTCTATAGTGTTGACATATCCCAGAGTCTGAAATAGTCAATCCACGATGAGCCCCTGTGGTAATTATGTCCATAATCACTATAGATCTAAGAAATAGCCTGTTCCCCAATATAGGCTGCATGAAAAAACTTGTACAATAAGCGAGTTTTTTTCTCTCACTCATGCTTACAATGAGAAGTTCCAACTCGAATGCAGTGATGTAAAATTTTTCGTTCTTATTTAAATCTCGCAGCTTTTTGCAAACCCATTTTAGTGAGACGTTTAGCTTCAACGACACTGTAGAACCTACTCTACTACAAAAAAAATCACTGTCTAAATTACTGACATCAGGACAACGGTCATTGGGCAGACCTGAGGCTCGAGGGTCGGACAATGTCGTTGAGTCTGCGGAAGGTCCGTGGATGCGAATGGTGACGTGTGGAGACCGTGTGAAATGCCATTTGAGAGAAAATGCCTGTACCCAGCAGTGGGCTGTGGTGGGCTGATGATGGTGATGATGATGACGAAATTACTGTAGTGTACAGAAATTTAATAATAACCAAAATGAACCGAATATTCTGTTGCACTAGCGACTCGTCGCGCCGTGTGACTATGGGTTCCCGCAATTGTTTACAATTTCTATTACAATTCAGAGAACAAAATAAATTGTGAGATAATGACAAGCATTTTCGAAGATGTGAAATATCGCAGCTACAAAGAATGGAATAGAGCGTTTCCTCATCGATTGACTGATTTGCATGTCGCAACGAGAGTGCGAGTAAAATATCATAGACATCGCACTTGCATTAGCTGTTCTTTTTTGTTTTTGAACATTAACATCTATATGGATTAATTTTATGGCATTCACAACTAGTTTCTCCTGTTTCTTTATTTTTTTGTTATCTAAAGATGATGCAGTCACTGTCTCGCTAATCTATCGATAGCAGTAGCTCATTTGACTGTTAAAACAAAATGGTAAGAGACCACCGTACTTGATTTGTGTAATTGTCCTCGCTCTAAGTGCTTTTCCATGCTTGTGATATTTTGCCTGGTTACCGTTTCGTGGATAACCTAGTTTAATAAAAGACTTGGACTTTAGAGTTGTGTGGAAGATGTTATTGTAAAAACAAGTGCAGTCGACTCTGTACAAGGAAATGTAATTGAATCCTGTTTTGTCTTGAAAAAACAGCGCGTAAACATTTGAAAATAAATACTTCAAGAAAAGATAGCCAGGTGCGGAAAAAATGTCAGGTCACCTAAATAAACCAGAGGTTTTATTCGTTAAGACTTTTAAGGTAGTTAACTAAGGTGCGAGGACTTGGAGTAATCGGAGAATATAAAAGAGAAAAAAAATCCGACGAATTGAGTACTTCCTCGATTTTGAAGTCCGTTAAAAAGAAAACTGTGCTTAGCTTTTTAGCTTAGTCGGCTTAGCTCACAAAAGATCAAATCAACACGAAGCTAACTAATCTACGGATTTCCTCACGGCATAATATACAGCACGCTTATGCATGTCGTCTAATGGAATAGGCTATTTGACAGTGTGAAAAAAACAGTATTATTTATACGTATTCGTATAAATGATGTATCTAAGAACCGCTTTAAATAATTTTAACTAAAAAAACTATTATGATTTGTAAAAAAAACACAAAGTAAAATTTGATAATTTGTATCTGCCGCCATTGTATCGAAAACGGCCTGGATTGGCCGATTCTATGATGACGTCACAATTCAATAAAAATGGCGTCGGTCATTCATTCTTACTTACGTTCATTGGTTGGTTTATTGGGAAGTGACGTCATAATACCAGTGTGGAGCCATATTGCCCAAGATAGCGTTTTGGCGGCTTATTTAAAAAGTAAATTTTCGTTTGCCTTTATTAGAAGAAATACACGAAAGAATTTAAAATGACCACTTTCTGAGGACTTCTGAACACCAACAAACAATATGAGATGGCTTTCAGAAATCGGTCAAATAGCCTATTGCAAGTGGAGCGACAAGTTTGTCAAATTCGCTCGTAGTGGCGATTATAATATCGTATGCTAATAAATCGAAAGCGTTATCGCAAACTAGTTTGGTACGATCAACCAATTCTAGTGCGGGCGTTAGCCGTGGATCGAACTGAATTCATGAGAGCATCTAAATATCAACAAATTTGCCTGGAAGATGATTGCTTTTTGTGTGGCACACTAAATGAATGAAATTAAGTAGTATGACAAAAAAAACGATAGCGACGTCGGGGCTGGTGGTTCAGAAATATTATTAATGAGTATAAAAAGACAATCCTATAAATTTTTATTTCTTGTGTGAATACTTTTTTTTTTATTTATGGCGGTTTACCGGCCGTATTTTTGTTTCACGTTAATTAAGACATTTGGTTTTTGACAGCTTTAAGGGACCGTAGACTTGAGTATATGATTTTAATTTCAAGTGTCTGTCCGAGTGCGATACCTTCCCGAGATAAAGGGTCTTACAGACCGACGGATGGACGGTCGGACGACCCGATGTGATCATACTATAAGGGTTGCATTTTTTCCTTTTGACGTACGAAACGCTGAAGAGGAATATTTTGTCTGTAAAATAAATAACAAAAGTACAGATAAACACATGTAGCAAGATACATTAAGTTTTCGCCGTTTTAAATAACGTTTTTGAAGGGATGTGGAGTTTTTTACATTTGATTTAGATTTATTTCGAAGACGTACTGAGGTGTTATCCACCACATGCTTGTTTAAGTGAACTGAGCTAGGTTCATCTACTACCTACTACATAATATTTCTGATTAGGGCCCTATTTCAGAGGACCCTAATAATGATTTATTAATCGTTAACTGATAATTCGATGTACATTCCAAAGTCGGTTAACCCACAGATTAACACATAGAAACACTCGGCTGCACAATGTACATGGAATTGTCACAATAAACTATCAAATGTAATTGTATGAAACGCAGCTCGTATGCACGCACCACCTTTGAGCGCGCGTCGCTGCGCGTGCGCGGGTGCTTTTGGCCGCGCGCAGCCTCCCGGGCGCATCAGCGATCACATTTCCGAGGTATAAAAGAAGGTTACATGACGCTTAGCGGAACCATTGCTCGGCTGATTCTGACCCGCACTCTGTCTCTTCAAATTCAGGTACAGCGTTGTCGGTCAAATAATGCCGGTCCTTATTTTCGTGGTCAGAAGGTTTATAGTCCCACTATCTATGAAATCAACTAGATTTCAGATTTGAATTTTGGTACCCGAAGATTGCCGACCGACATTATTAAAGTGGTTGTGATACGGTACAAGTGATGTAACGAAAGTGATTAAGTGTTTAATGGTGATTTTTATGGTGAAATGTGATTATTTTTATCTACCTTATTAAAACGAGTTTTGTTTGTTTCTCGACAGAGAGTGAACCGGTGACATTCGGGACGCAAAATGCGGTGGCGTGCTTTGGTAAATACCTGTTTTATACTTGTTTATACTTGCAGGTATTAAAATGGCATCAGGTACTTTTAATGTAGAGCAAGTACTAGAATCGCAGGGTACTTTAATTATCTTACAAATAAAGCAATCGCAAACTGAACTTAACTTAAATGGCACTTGATCTGTATCAATTTAGCGCAATGCAGTACGTTTCTATGTGAGCTTATCCCTTGACGGATAGTTGGGAGCATACTATGTACTCTAATCCTCACCCTTCCGTCCCCTTTAATTTTATAAAAATATACAGATTAATCAGCTACTGCCTAAAAAGTTTACTCTCAAAGGTAGCTTCATTAACTTCTTTATCGAACATTATTCATTGCCTATGATACTTATTCACTGAATAAGGATTGTTTTATAATTATCATAATTTTAATGTCCATAAAAAAGACATCGGGAATATAAGGTAATTAAATGTTACCTAATGAATAATCGCGATTAGACTCGATTAATATATGTATAAGTATACAATTATCGCCAGTCATTAAAAACCCAGCAAAACACGGGCTTACACTTTGTTTAAGTAGTTTTTTTTTTAAGTCACTGTAAATATGCGTTGACATTTCCAGTTACGTTTATTACCTACACTTATGGATCCGATCCACAGCTCACGCAAAATGTTATGGATTAACTATAGTAGAAGAACGAGTTGAGATAAATTTTTAAATACAATCACTACTTGTTTTAAGTAATTTGTCGGATGACGAATCTTCATTGAGGAACGTATGAATCCTCTTCAGTCTTTGCCTTGAAAATAACAAACGAAGACCATTGCTATTTTCAAGGTCTGTCCTGAGGAGATTAAGATCTGGAATACAATAGACTTGGAGTACAAGTCCACAGCTTACACGGGCGTGGCTTTTGTACAAAAATTTAAAGCGAAAAGCATCTGAATTGGAACTATAATAGGGACTTAAACAAATTAAACAAGATCTAACAAATAGGATCTATGGGATGGGAAGATGGCAGGTGGACCAAGGCTGTAACAGAATGGTGACCGCGAACAGGACGACGGTCAGGGAGCAGACCTGCGGCCCGATGGTGGGACAATGTCGTTGAGTCCGCTGATGCGAATGGCGAGAGACCGTGTGAGATGGCCTTTGGGGCAAAAGGCATATACCCAGCAGTGGGCAGCGGTGGGATGATGATGATGATGATGATGATGAATAAATAACCCATGTTCCTGCTGGAGGCTGAGGTTGTCTCAGCCCTGTAAATATGCTTTGAGTCCTGTAGAAACAATTGTCAGACCAGCTAAGAGTTTGCTAGGGTCTTATGCTCATCAAATGATCTGAAGTCTAATGTTAAGGTACGTAAATAATAAATTAGCGGTTTCTTCCCGCTGCTAAACGGCGGACACGAAACGCAATGTTGGCGTAGTTCTTACAAAATGTGGTCAAGTGAAGAAAATACTCAAATTTACTATGTCAAACATCTTATAAAGTAAGTACTTTGTACTTACATGAAAATAATAATAGATGGTTTGGTTTTTATTAACTACTAGCTTTCGCCCGCGACTCCGTCCGCGTGGACTTTAGTTCAAAATTTTGCAACCCCGTTCACTCCCTTAAGTGTTAAATTTACAAAAAACGGCGAAACACGTGTTCAATCAATTGTGTTGAAGAGTATTTATTTTAAGTTTCAAGAAAATTAGACTACATTTTTATATCGCCCCCTTAGGGGTTGAATTTCAAGAAATCCGTTCTTATTGCCTGTCTTGCCTACATTATATATAGATCCTCTGTGCAAAATTTCAGCTTTCTAGGTCAAACGGCTTGGGCTGGGCGTTGATGAGTGAATGAATCAGTCAGTCAGGACTTTGAATTTTATATATATAGATAATAGAAGAAGATAGAAGATATCCGACACTGGATATCATCATCAACCCATTATGTCCCCACCGAGGGGCACGGCACTCTTCCCTGAGGAAGGTATAGGCCATACTACACCACGGGGGCCAAGTCCGGATTGGTGGAGGCTTGTAAGACTAGTGGCTAGTCTTACTGTCAGAAGTTTTCAAGCCGCCCTAAGGCCTCTGACTTAGCTTAACGACTGCCGTCTATCGATGGCAGCCGGCACCAACGGCTTAACGTGCCATGCGAAGCACGGAACCGCTCGGAAAAATGCCACAAGCGTTAGCCATAGACGGTGACCCATCCATGGACTGAACGCGCCATATGTTGCTTAACCTTAGCGATCGTTTAAGATCACTCAGGCAGCCCAGGCTACGAGCGACGCTGGATATGCACAATTATATTATTATTCTTGTGTCTCTACATATCTATGACATTCGCTTTGCTACACTTATTCAGTGTTTAAGCGTGACAAAGTACAAACCAAGAGACCGCAAAGCTTACACTATTAAGTGTTGTTGACATTACATTCCGTATCCGTTAATTTTGCACGCCCGTGTAATGAACCTTATAAATCGCTAGCCATGATTGTTATCACCAAAAATATTACGGCTGACTTCAATTTGAATAATATGCGTTCACAAAATTACGTAAGTGTTTTCATATAATAATATGTAAGTCTTGCCAAAACTCGATATTTAAATTATGCACGCATTAAAATTTATCGTAATTAATGAGGCTCACATAACTGTATTTTGTAGGTTTGTTTCTGTCTATTTATTACTATAAATACAGTTTAAAGTATCTTAAGAATTCCCTTTTGTCAGTAGTGTCCTAAAAAGTTTATATTTGTTTTACAACATAATCACTTTTCCTGGTCTCAAACTAGGATACGCTCTACTATTGAAACCAGACAAAGACCTCACAAACATGAAAATACACCCAGATGATGAAGTCATTAGCAAAAATGTAAGGCGGCTCCCAATGGGAACCGAACCAACCACCTACAGCAAGGTAATCAGATGTGATACCGTTAGACCAACGAGGCAGTCATCTAGCCTCGTAATATTCAGTCAGTAGCTATTAGATAAATGGACAGAATAATTATTCTTTATTGTACACGTAAATTACAATTATTATTCAAATTAATTATTAATTACGTAATTATGGAAGCTTGGTACAAATCAATTTTGATTAAATCAAATCTGATGAAAAGCTGATCCACTGTATTGGTTAAGTGGAAGTATAAATTTGCACTAATGCACCCATGCCCTTAAAATGGGCTTAAAAACGGAACAGACCGTTTTAAATAATGAAGCTAGTGATAATAGACCAAAGACCAAAACCAAACAAATGCCCACTAATTGTTAGGTTTCAGTCCATTCTAGCTATTTCCTAATACTGCCGATTACCTAATGCCAATTACGCCTTTGAGCTTTTATCTGGGATTCAATTGGACCCAACCAAGTCAAAGAAACACAAACTAAGGAAATAGCTTCTTTGCAGAAGATTAATTCCGAATCGCTCGTAGCTCCGGCTGCCTGAGTGATCTTAAGCGATCACGAAGATTCAGCAACATAGGGCGCGTTCAGTGCATGGATGGGTGACCGTTCTATGACTAACGCTAGTGTTATTTTTCTGAGCGGTTCCGTGCTTTGCAAGGCACGTTAAGCAGTTGGTGCCGACTGCCGTCGATAGATGGCAGTCGTTAAGCCAAGTCAGAGGACGTAGGGCGGCGTGAAAAAGCCTAGCCACTACTCTTACAAGCCTCCACCAATCTGGACTAAGCCCCGTGGTGGAGTATGGCCTATGCCTTCCTCAGGGAAGAGACCCGTGCCCCTCGGTGGGGACATAATGGGTTGATGATATAATTCCGCAATGATCAAATAATTATGTATCAAAAGTGGCCAAGTTATTGGAATAACGCTAAGCTTGGACACCTTTTCTTGGTGTCAATAAAGTAAACGTATTAATTTTCGGTTTTAATAGTAATTTTCAGTTTTCATACATTTCTTATTTTGTATACAATGTTGAAACTTGATCATGACTATTTGAATGAAAATTAAAAAAATATGATTTTGGTAAGCCGTTATGGTCCCAATCCGGACTTAGCCTATACCTTACTCAGGGAAGAGACCCGAAGAGACCGGTGGGAACATAATGGATTGATGATGAAGCCGTTATGTAGACCCTAACAAAATGGTTTTCAACCCATGATTTATTTCAGGTTTGGCGCACAACGTCTTAAAACTGTCTAAATAACTCGATTGTCAAATTTTACAGAAATTTTAATTTATTTTTAATTATTCTTTTAAGGCCTTCTGTTTATTCTTATATTTACGAGTAATTGCAATAAACCGTGCAATGTACAGACAGACGGACAGACGGAAGCGTTTGTGACTCACACATTTGTGAGAATCGTGTCACGCCTATTGTTTCTTTGGGATGCTCTGAAGTAATTGAAAAGTGAAAACAAATGAGTAGTGTTTGGTTTAAAAAGATTAATGATTTAGATTATAATACTTAGATTTAAAACGATTATGAATACAAGCAAAAAGAGGAAAATGTTTTTGTCACCGATTTCCTCTCTTGACCTCTCTTGAAAGACATGATAAAGGATCTTGCAATAGTTGTAAGTTCAGCAAGAATCTGTGAGAAATCGGTAATAAAACCATTTTTCAGTTTTGTTTCTATTCGTACAGTCGACAGCACGTCAACCTTCACATTTTAGTTGCAAAGTCACCCGTAATGTAACGGAGTAGAGTGCATAGGTGTATACGATGATGTGGTGTCGTCTGTACTCCAGTTTCTAATCACCCTTTTTACAGTACTTCCGTACCAGCCCTTGTAATATGTAACTTTTCACTCTATCGGGATAAGCAATTACCTACACCACGCCCAAGTGTAAAAATATGTTGGATCTGTCTGACAGTTCGGAGTAGGCTAAATCAGACAACTCCATACAGTGGAGGTCTTACGTAATTGCATCCCTGATAGAAGAGCTGTATTATAAATCTACTTAAATTTCGGGTTTTCACCCGTTAACAATTTGTTAACTATACTACGGTGGTTCTGCCATATCAATAATGAAATTGAGCCACTAGGCTAAATTTAATTGATCTAGGCCGGAATTTACGATGCGGTATGTGATGTGTAGTTTCGTTAGTAGAACGTAATAAGTAAGTACTTTTAATCGTGAATACCGTTAAAACTATAAAGCTTTATAATAATTAACTAACATTCTAAGGTTTAATCGCCCCATAAACTTAACGTAATGCACAGAAAAACGGACTGTAAGTCGTAAACACAAGATGTAATATTACACCACCTTTGAGGTAATCTCCTCTTTTAATGTTAAGTTACTTCATACCTCATCGTAGATATTACACATGTCTCAGTAACGTTTTCCTTGTTTTGAAACTTAAATACTCGCGATTTGTAGCTTTGCATGTGGATTCTTGCAACAGCTTGACCTCCGCCACAGATCAAGAACAACACAAAAGACGCACACACAAAATATTCTTACTTTCACATAGGTCCTTGTAATTTCTAAGAAAGTAAAGAGATATATAGTCCACTTAATCCAGACATGCATATTAGATAATACAGTCATAGCATCGTTTTCCGTGGTTTGGTTTTGATACCTAACTGTCTTTGTTTAACGCACGAGGAAAACTGACTTAAATGCATAAGGTCCCAAATATTAAAAACCGTTCTAAATATTAAACCTAAAGGATAATAATGAATCGGCTATTTACTCTACCACGTCTCAATATAGAAAGAAAGAAGACACTTAGTAAATTGGTCACAGAAACACAATTTAGGTAAGTAGGTACTTACAAACAAAATACACGAAAGTCATATAAATAGTTACGAAAGTACAATACGAGTAATGAACAGCCGATAGCAGATAAAGTGGCATTTTAGTGGCAAATGTACAGTTGAGAACACATCGTCCTATACACCCATGCATTCTACTCTGTTGCATTACGGGCGACTTTGCAACTAAAATATGAAGGTTGACGTTCTGTCGACTGTATTCGTAATGTACCTAATAATTACTTATAGCATGGGTTGGTTGGTATACTGTCAAGTATGTATATTGTATACTCAGCAGCCTATTTAACCTATGTAACTTAGTTGTTCATAAGATATAGTTGAAATTACCTTATCATCAACCCATTATGTCCCCACCGAGGGGCACGGGTCTCTTCCCTGAGGAAGGTACAGGCCATACTCCACCACGGGAGCCAAGTCCGGATTTTTACAGGCTTGCAAGGCTAGTGGCTGGTCTTACTAGCAGAAGTTTTCAAGCCGCCCTATTAAGGCCTCTGACTTGGCTTAACGACAGCCATATATTGACGGCAGCCGGCACCACATGCTTCACGTGCCTTGCCAAGCACGAAACCGCTAGGAAAAATGCCACTAACGTTAGTCATAGAGCCGGTCACCAATCCATGCACTGAACGGGTCCAATGCTGCTTAACCTTCGTGATCGTCAGCTGGCGATTCAAATAACCTAAATGTAATTAACGTAACAGTCGTGTAAAGGTTGGTATGCTGCTTTCTGTACCCGTACCTAAGTGTCACGATAAAACAAGACGATGATTTACACACGGAAGATTAAAGCGCGTGAATTACATAAGAATGCGTGATGATTATCGCTTTGATTCTTGACAGGTGAATGAAATTATGATGACCTCTCGGTGAACTTCTTTTAACTAAGTGCGATGTGCGGTCCAAATCGTTATCATTATAATGATGATACAAGTTGAGTTACGTAGCAATAGTGATGTGAACCGGTTCTATAAAAACCGATAAAAAATCGTTTTTGTACTAAACCGATAATAACCGGTTATTGCAAAAAGTAATCGATTACTACTTGATGATATTATTGATCTATTTTGACACTAAAATAATGACTTCATGATTGAATTACATACAAGACATAATCGACTTCCTTTAGATTTTGCGTTTTCATGAATTACCTATAAGATTTTTCAAAATGAAAACAAAAAACCGGTTTAAACCCTAAAAAAAATATTTTAATGAAAGTAATTGGAAAATACCGGTGGTAAAAATCGGTTCACATCACTATGGAGCATTAACATCTACATGACGTTAGAGCTTTTTATTTACACAAATGAGTGCAGGAAATTAATATTCGTTATGGACATTAAGTCTCGTTTATTTATTTGACCGTCATACAGAGCGGGGTGAAATAAAATCACTTGGGAAATTTTAATGCTTTCAACTATGTTTTCGCTTATCCAGTTAGAAAATGACACCTAAGTTTGCCTCTACATACCACATGGTACCAGTCACTAGGTACCGGTATCGGTAATCTGCTTTATATTCATTATTCAGCATACTTATACGCTTTATCTTTGAATAAAGCATAAGAATCCCTTTACCTCAAACATTTAATAAGCAGATTATTTTTGGAAACACTCGGTACTTTCTACCCTAAGTCGGAGTGCAAATAAATCATGCGAACAAGTTATCACGTGAAATTAAAAATATCTCTCGTGGGGTGAAGTCACGGTGAAAAGGTCAGGGACGGTCATATTATGTTATTGCAAACACGTAATGGTAGAACTATGCAGCGTTAGACACGAGTTGAGAACGTTTTAAGTTTAACTGGAGTCGCGGTATTTTTTTTTGCTTTACAGCAGAATGTCAAGTAATAATGCACAGCTTCTGTTTTCTCTGCTCTAAAGACGGTTTTATGTTTTATCCCTCTACTTAAGTTTGTCACCAACATGCGAAATATAGATGTAGAGTCGCGTTAAGAGGTCTATTATTGTGGCATACTGGTTATTCACAGATTTGTATTAGTTACATAGAAGGTGTTATTAATGTGAACGATCATAAGAGCTCGGATGCCCACGATTGTTTGGTCATGTTGTGCAAAGGCATGAGGAAGTGTTTATCTGCCGTCAGCCGTGTGTTCCCGTCCTAGGCTCAGCAGGACTTGCTCTACCACTTTCGCTGCCCAGGGCATTGGTACAGTCGATAAAAAGCTCTTATTTGTTGAAAATAAGTGTTAAAGTCGTTCGATGCACCATCAAGTGCTGGTATCATCTGAAATATTTTTCTTTAATATTTTTTGTGCTATTTACGTTACTGATCTTAATGCCAAGATCATCATTTGTTATTTAAGTTATTTTTTCTGTATTATTTCTTTTGTGCAATAAAGCGTAACAAACAAGTATAATGAGAGTTGCTTACATCACATAGTCACGTTATTGGATAAAGAAATAAAAGTGGTCGTTAAAATACTTGAAGCTGGTAGTACCCATATTGGAAGGCATATACGACTACCCAATTAGGCACAGCAAATTATAAGGAAACGGACGTGTGTCTCATATAGGCAGCGCAAAACATTGATGATATATGGGATTACGTCAAGACAGAAACATCACTAGGTGTATTGGGTGGTGCGTTTATTTTGCTGTCTCTCGATCAGCGTGGGCCTTAGGATCATAGGGGTCGTGGAAAGCGGTAGGCGGGTCGCGCGCCTGTTGTGCTGCGAGAAAACCGCCGCGTTATGCAAGCACGGGCCGATGATGCGATGCGCGATTATGCTCACTGCGCGCGCACCAAACACCCGTAAATAATGTACGATATCAACAATTTACTGCATCGCAAAGTCTACTATTAAACGGATTATTATGTAAGTGTTAGCAAATTTCACAAACACACATTTGCAACTATAACAGTGTTCTAAAGCAAAGCAAATAGGTAATTGAAACGATAGACAAATACGCAATTACAGTTATGCAAATGTACCAGAAAATTTCACAAGTGCATCAGTGGTGATGGAAAATACTGAGATGTCAGATAATATGTTACGTTACCTAATTGCGCTCCGTGTCTCGCGTAGAGAGCCGCATGCGAGGATCGCACGCAACTAATGAGATGTAATTTAGATTCTTTTTGTATTCGACCCAAAAAAACTGGCAGATCTTAGAATGCCGTGCCTCACTGATGGGTCATTGTCATTTCATAACGGACAAGATATATTATGCACACCAGGAATGTAATGTAAAGATTAGTTGCGAATTCAATTAATTGATGCTATTCCCGAGAAATAGGAGAAAACTCGTCTTCTTATTGAGAGTACTAACGCTGAATTATAACTGTCTACTCATGCTCATGATTTATATCTGTTTGTTAAGATATTATTTTTCTCACATTACAGGTTATCATCTGTGTGGTCGTGGCAACGGCCATCGCTGACCCAGAACCGAAGAAGTATAAGTCCACATCAAAAGACAAACAAGCAGGCGCATCTCTGACCGATGAAGAAAGAAAATTCCTTAGAGAAGTTGAAACCAAGTTCGGAATAAAGTCAGATGTTCTTCTAGAGGCTGACACGAAGGAATCTAAAGTCAAAAATCAAACAAAACTCCCCCTGAAGCTACCTTTCCCAGCTGTTGTAGCTATAGAAATAGTAAATGATACAGACTCGAAAGACGCAAAAACTAAAGGCAAACGAACGATCGACGCTAATCTAGGCTATGGATATCGCACAAATAGTGGATATACCTACACATATTTTGGTAAACCTAACCAAGAGAAAGGTAAATTCATGATCTATCCTTATTCGCAAGAGGATATCCCCCCAGCAGATGGAAGTAAGTCTTCATCGCAAGATGGACCAAGCGTAGTGGAAATTCAGCCGTCACAGGCCTATGAGTTAGTACCAGTCAAAGACGAGCAACAGCAATCATCCTACGAGTACAAGAAGCCTGAGACTGAGTTCAATACCGGCTATGAAAAGGTGCAAGGACAAGAAGCCCCTCCACCACAATATCCCGAGTCTGGCTCTCCGCCATCTAATACACTGTACACTACGTATAATGGAGAGCAATTTTCCGGACTCCAAGGGAACTTTCCACAAGTCATGTCCAACTACTTGGTCGACTCATCCCAATTATTGCAGGACCCTCAGTACCAGAGCGCTGGCTTAACGCAAGACCATCTCAGCTCTCACGGCCAGCAGTTGACGGACAAGAGAGTGGTGCCTGTGTTAGTGCTGAGAATCCCGAGTTCCTATTTAAAGAACCCCTCGGCTGAACTATACGCCGACTTGCCGCAGAACTACCCCCTTTCAAACTATTTGAATAATGTAAACCTGCAAGGATTAGTTAACGAATATTTCCAGAAAATTGGCTACCACAACGCTCCGCCTCAAATCATGGCTTACCAGAGCCAAACTCAATCGGGAAATTCTGATCAAATCTCAAGCCAGCAGTACGGAAGCCCCTATAGCCGCCCTTCTTATACTAATTCAGACTATTCCGGAGTCCAATACTCAGCTGTTCAGCCGACCATAGCCAAGTACCCCTCTCAAACCTACCAGAGACCGCAGTACTACGACCAGCAGCAATCTTATCAAAAACCGCAACAACAGTATCAATACAGCTATCAATATCAACCTCAAACGTCTGTCAAGTCACAGAGCTATTATTCCCAACCACAGACGCAGTACTCCCAAGAACAGCCGTCCTCGAGTGCTGAAAACCAACCTGAATCTGTAAGTCATGTCGACTACGGAACTTCTCATGAAACACCAGGAACTACGGTAGTAGAACAATACCAGATTGAGCACGGCTCTTCACAATACCAAGCTCCTCAACAACAACAGCAGTCGTACGTTGGATATGAATCGCCCAAAGAGCAAATAGAATATAATAGCGGCGAAGTTCCGCCAGCACCAGCAGCTCAATACGGAAGTGAACTAACGCAAACACAAACACAGGACTTCTATCACAGTCAACAACAATTACAAGCGCAACCGGAAGCTGAATCAATCGTGTACCCCTCATACCCTAGCCAAGAAATCCAGAAATACTTCCTTAGCGGCGAGCAATCAGGTGCTTCACAAAGTTTCATCTACCAGAAACAAGTCAACGACGACTCTGCCAGTAAAACTGTTATCATCTCCGAAAACTACCCAAGCAAAGACCACACTCAAGCTATTCCGTACAAGCCCGCAAGGAAGCCTACAGAAACTCTACAGACTGTTAATTACGTAACGCCCTTACCATATACGGCACACAAATATCACTCGCAGTACAAAGTGATGTCGCCACAAACGGTTCTGAAAAGCCCTGAGCAGGTGTCATATGTCAATTCACATTCCTTGCCTATGCATTATTTGAATTCTGGAGAAACGTACAATCCTGAAGAAGAGTATACGTTGAGTCACCGTCATATAGCCCCTGTTGGAAGCCAGAAGCCTTCACCGTATCCGAAGAACTACCACAGCCATCCAAAAAGAATGGTCAATAAAGACAAGCCAGATCCTCCACCGAGGATCATCAAGAAGTCAGCTAAAGTAGAACAGAAAAAGTCTTCGTAGTTTAGTAAGTAGGTAGTTATAAACACTTAATGATGGCGAACGAATACTCATATTCAAGTAGATTTATAATCATGGCATCATTTGCTTTTCACTCGGTTTTCAGCAGCTAAAAAGTGCCATATCGAAACACGATCAAAAGCAATGAATAGAGTTTTCTGGAAATATGTTCAGGCCATCAATAAGCTGTTGACTTTAGCATCTCATTCAAATGTGCTGTTTAGCAGATTGTAAATAAATTGTAGTTAGGTAGGTTATTAAAATAAATTGTGAATTAGGCCTAATTTTTTCCGTTACTTTTAAGAGTCTTTGTTGTTAAATGTGTAATCAATATATAAAATTCCTATATTTTTATACGAATTTATAGACCTTATGAAAGTAGTTATTCAGCTTACTACAAATAACTTACACTATTACACCAAATCTTCCGTAATTTGTAAAGAAAACTATCCGTTGCTCCTGTGCAATATATTTTAAGCTTAGATAAAGACACAAACGCCTAATAAAACATTTCATATTGTGGTTTTCATCTAATTTTCAAAAATACCTAAGGCTGATTTTCAATAATGATAGTAATGACTACTTCCAATCAACACAATCGCTTATCTTGGTTCCAAACTAGGATACCCCGTGCTATGATAACTAGGCAAGCTATCACGAATATGAAAATACACGGAACCGAGGCCAAAATACCGATATTGAGCCGTTTTTGCTTTTTTTGTCTAAAACAATAACATACACGCAAGCCTTTTTCGATGATGACGATCTGCGAAAAACTGCAGGCAGATGCTGGATGCGGCAAGCTGAAAACAGGGCGCTATAGCGCTCATTAGGGGAGGGCTATGTCCAGCAGTGGACTATATAGCCTGATGATGATGAATGAAGCCTTTTTCGGGTACTTTTGATCTTATCCTTTGCTAATTCATCTCCTATCTGATTGAAGTTTGTCTGCCTGGGACGTACCTTACCGGTCTTTCCACCCGCATTCACTCATAACAGAAGCATACATTATTAAAGATAACATAAGATAAGTAAGAATATTCTTTATTGTACCAGGAAAGACACAAACATAAAATATTTACAAAGATACAGTACAATTGGCGGAATTATTGCTTAAAGAAATTTCTTCCAGACAATCAACGCTGAGGAGTATGGATATTACATTTTTGAAATGTTACGTCACGGGATTCCTCCCATACCTTGTCATACAATGTCACACTTTATTGAATCCCTCCCCCGGCTTAACGTGTGACGCCGTTCCCTTACGAGAACTGGAGATAAGAAGGTATGCCGGTATGAGTCAATCCAATGCCTTATTTTATGTACAATCGACAGAATTAGAATTAGACTTGCACACGAAATATTGAATAAGACAGCATATCAATCTTTACATTACATTGTTATGCAATCTACTCATTTACGTTATGGGCGACAATGCAAGTAAAAGATACTCGTAAATGTGGATGTCGACTGTACTGAGATAAATGCAATACTGGATGCCGACAAAAAATAATACTAAACGCCAACTTCTTGTCATACATCGACAACTGTGTACATCAGAAGGATAACTGGTGAGTATTTACTCGAGCGCGCTGACATCTGAAATCCGGTACACGTATAAAAATTAAATATAGACTAGAGCAAAATTATACAATTATAAGGCTCTTGCTGTGCCTGACAGAGTCCATAATTATACAATTACCCGTGTTAATTAAGATAAGATCTACCAAACTTATGGTTGCAATAAAGTATTGCGTATTAAGTATAATTCATGTATTATTGGTACATAGATGTTTGGAAGGTATAATATGTATTTTAAACCTGCTATTCCCTGAGGGACATTATCACTTTACAGGGTAGTCAGCCAGTCATTAACCTCAATTTGTTAAAGATATAGTTGGGCAAAGCAAACTTTGCAACAGGATTTTTGCAACCCCCAAAAATGTCAAATATTTTTTATTGTAGAGCGGAGCAATAATTACAGAAACAGCAGTTACAAAAGAAAAAAATGCAATTGGCGGCTAATAGCCATTTCTTCCAGGCAACCTCGAGAGGGTCGAGTAGTTTATCATTGCACAATTCATTTACCGAACCAATATAATTTTATAGTTTTTTGAGAGGTGGTTCAGAAAATATTTTCATACTAATTTCAAATACTTCCCAATTAATGTTCAACTTCTGGAAGTTGTGGCAAGCAACTGGTGTAAACTGACATATTTCTCCTTGTTTTTTTTCTATACTGACTTGGTAGGTCTAAGGAAGTATATTTTTCAAGGGATATAAAGGGATTCTTAGGGATACCATATGTCTACGACGATTCGTATTTTAGTTAGTTAAGATAAAATATATTGTTTAATGTTTTATGAGCGCTATTTTTATTATATACATTTTTAAGATTTTACAAAATTTTTCTAATCACAAGTGTTTTAAAATTGATTTAAACGCCAAGTAAGTAAAATAGCTAATACTATACTATGTTCTGATTGTTGCTTGTCTTTCATTGGTAGTTAATTTGTCACAAATGTCACTTCACTTGCCTTTCCGTATCCGCAACTTGATTCTGGCTAGCGCTCTGATAATTATATATCTTATTGTAAAATACTAAAAATTAAACTTAAATAATTGCTATTTCAATCTTTCAATCAATCTCTGTTCTGTAAGGAACAGAAGTGGCGACCGTGACAGGACCTGCAGTCGAAATCTCACAGGTTCTTTGTTCGTAGGCGCAGTCCTAGCACGTGGCAGCGGCTATACTGTTGCGCAGTTTTGAGATTGGAAACTATCCACTGCGACTACTAGCTCCAGCATCCCGTGTTCCTGACCGTCTACTCATCAGAGCGCCCAGAAGTTCCAGTTTCACCAAGAAACCTTCGGAGAAGAGCCACTTATCTACGAGCTTCACCGCAGCTAGCAGCCGTCGGGCGTTGGCCTAACCTTGCATCATCGCCTCAGAACTACCTATCTGCCGAAAGTGAGCCCGTTCCTATCTATTTCCTATTTCGTTCCTCTTCTATTTGTGATTTTAGTGAGTTCAATTCCTCAATACAAGGTGTTGTGCGTTATTTGAATGTGTGCCTAAAGCGTATGTGGCTCACCATACTGACCTTCGTCATATACCTAGTATTCATTCTAGGTCTCCATCGAGGCTAATTTCATCCACATATTGCTAAGTCACATCACTATACTGCTTTGCGATTTGCACTAGCTAATTGTATAACTTGTGACTTTGATTTCACTTTACCTATACACAGCAGTTGCAAGCTAAGTTAATTTGCATATCTTTCTTCCACTTTTCACCGCTAAATCACACTGATTTCTTATCACAAACCGTCCCTAAGCACTGCCTACAACTTATTTTATATTAGTTTCCATTTATAAGAAGATTCACATTGCCTTTATTGCTGGAATACCATTCTGTATCCTTTCATCTTTATAACTGAATCAATGTGAATCAATTAGCTATCGCGTAAACAACCTACATAGCCATAAACGTCTATAATAGGTAAATTCGCACCTTGCTTAATTCTTCCCGTTCTCAATTCCAGCGGACGAGCGCACCTCAGCGACCGCACGTCTATTCCTGCTAGTCGCGGCGTAGCGGTCAAAGCAGCGCTCACGCATTGTTTCCGCGCCTGGCCCTTTCTGCTAGCTGACCGGTTTTGCCAGCTGTCGCCTATCGGGCTGCGCGACGCGGGACATTGTTTTGAGGAGCGTATCGTATTAGAGAAGCATTTATTATTTCTCCTGCTAGCTGATTTTGACATTTTATCGCAAGATGAGTAAGGAGGCAGCCACTGAGGCACCTGCCCAAGGCTTTGTTCTTACCAAAGAGCTTGCCACGAAACGTAGTTCGATTAAAGGGCAACTTACTCGATTTAAAAATCAGTTAAATGAATTTTCTGCGAAAGATACGCTTTCCGAACTTGAGACTAGTAAGCTTGCGATGAAACTGTCCAAAATCGAAGCGCTTTTTCTCGCCTTCGATGAGGTACAAAATCAACTTGAGTGTAGTTCTTCGGACTTGGAAGCCGAACTTTCTACCAGAGAATTACTGGAAGATGAATTTGAATTTTGTATCTCCTCCACACGGTTACTAATTCAAGCTAACTCGCCTAAAAAACCGGATTGTACGGATGATCGAAATTCCAACACTTCTGCTTTTAACAGCTGTAGTGGGAATCATACTTTTGGCTTTAAGTTGCCGGTTATTAAGATTCCGAACTTTGATGGTTCTTATTATAAATGGGGAGTTTCGTGAGACCTTTAATTCACTAATCCACGACAGTGAAACTATAAAGGACATTCATAAGTTTTATTATTTAAATTCCTATTTGGAGGGCGAGGCGGCCAGAGTTTTATCCAATTTGGAAATTACTAGCAAAAATTATACTGTAGCCTGGGAGATTCTATGCGATCGTTACAATAATAGTCGGCAGTTGATTAATTATCACATGAAATATTTGCTAAATTTTGACAATTTAAAGGAAACTGATAAGTCACTTAGATTTGTCGTCGATCACGTTAATAAAAATTTGCGTGCTTTAGAGACATTAGGTTTACCC
Source organism: Yponomeuta plumbellus (assembly GCA_947310845.1). Lineage (NCBI taxonomy): Eukaryota > Metazoa > Arthropoda > Insecta > Lepidoptera > Yponomeutidae > Yponomeuta > Yponomeuta plumbellus. Next base: position 14,450,362 of record OX371207.1, on the reverse strand, counting down.
ACCAGTCAGTGGGACATGCTTTTAATTCACTTGATTTCGGTCAAGCTTGATCCTCAAACCTCTCTCAAGTGGGAGGAGCATAAGAGTAGTTTGAATGAGATTCATACTCTGAAGCAGTTTTTCGATTTTTTGAGAGATCGCGCCGATTTACTAGAATCACTTCGTTTCAAAGGAGGCAAAATGTCTTCTGCGAGCACTTCGCAAGATGCTATTAATCAGCGAAACCATACTAAGCCACAAACAAAATCTTTTATTGTTGCAGCTAAAGACTCCAAGGAGCCACAGTCTCGTCACTCGAGTTGTTTGGTTTGCACTGGGCAGCACCGGGTTCACGAGTGCAGTGTCTTCAAGACCAAAACTCTACAAGAGAGACTGTCTATTGTAGAAGAACACAAATTGTGTCCTAATTGTTTGAGAGGTGGTCACAATGTTAAGCGTTGTCATTTGTCGGCGTGTTGTCGCACATGTAAGCAGCGCCATAACTCTTTGTTACACCAACCTTCTTTAAATTCAATTGAACCGAATGTTATAGCGAATTTAAGCTCAGAAGCTGTCTCTTTGTCTTCTGCTTCGGCGTCTGAGGTGCTTTTATGCACAGCACTTGTGGATGTAGTCAATCCTGATTCTGGTGTTACTTTGACTGTACGAGCTCTGCTAGATAGCGGTTCGCAGTCATCTTTTGTCACCGAGTCATTAAAAAAGGATTTGAATTTAATTTCACAACCCTCAAACACGAATGTTATTGGCATTGGAGAGCAATCATTGCATTCAAATATTGATCGCTGCTATATTAAGGTCCATTCAAAAAATACATCGTTTCAAGCTTATGTATCTTGTCTCGTTTTGCCAAAAATTTCAGGCACCCTGCCCAAGGGGGCTCTTGACGTCAGTCATCTCAAGCTGGATCATTTAAAGTTGGCAGATCCCAAATTTTTCGAGCCTTCGTCGGTCGATATGCTATTAGGCGCTGACCTGTTTTGGAGCATTGTTGGTACGAAGCAGAAATGCTTAGGCAAGGGAAATCCTGTACTTCGTGATTCCAAACTTGGGTGGCTTGTTTCAGGGCCGACGTCTCTATTTAAAAATAGATCTCGGCATATTCATTGCAATTTTTCTAATAGTTTAGATGTTGACTTAAGTCGAGACTTGGAAAAATTCTGGCAGTTGGAAAGTGTTCCTGAGGCCACACCGTTTACCAAGGAAGAAGCTTTGTGTGAGCAGCATTTTCAAGCTTCTACTACACGAGATGGTGACGGACGTTTTTGCGTCAAACTTCCATTGCGTGAAGATAGAGAGAGTCTTGGTGAGTCATTTAACTTGGCCAAGAAAAGATTTCTCCATTTAGAGACACGTTTTAGAAGGCAGCCCTTACTTAAAGAACTCTATTTCGACTTCATAAACGAGTACGGTGACTTAGGTCACCTCTCTGATGACGTGGTGGATACCTCACAGGTAAATTATTTCCTTCCACATCATCCTGTCTTTAAACACAGCAGCGAGTCAACAAAATTGCGGGTAGTCTTCGACGCCTCCGCTCGTACATCCTCGGGATTATCGGTCAATGATTTACAGATGGTCGGACCTAATTTCCAAGATTCATTGGTCACTATTTTGACACGCTTCCGTCAGTACAAGTACGTACTGTCGGGAGACATAGAGAAAATGTACCGTCAGATCTTAATGCACGAATCTGATCGTGACCTTCAATATATTCTGTGGCGTGAAGATGAGTCTCTACCTCTGCGCACTCTAAAATTAAATACCGTAACTTACGGCTTTTCTAGTGCAAGTTTTCTTAGCACACGCTGCCTGTGGCAGCTAGGCGAAGAATATGTCTCTACATCTACTTTCTCAACTTCTGTAAAAGAGGTGATTCAAAAGGATTTTTATGTAGATGATCTCCTCACTGGTGCTGAAACAGAGGAAGAGCTACGCTTTATTCAGAAGGAGGTATCGGAAACTTTGCTGAAGGGTGGGTTTCGTTTGCGGAAGTATAGGTCGAATTTAACTTCACTATTTGACGCCAATTCCATTAACACGCAGGCCGATGACAACCTCATGATAAGCAGCTCTACAAGCACATTAGGTATTGGTTGGGTTCCGACTTCTGATGAACTTCATTTTTGTTTCGACAGTTCCCCCGCTGCTGATGCCTCTACTAAAAGGTCAATATTGTCTTTTTCTTCCAAAATCTTTGACCCTCTTGGATTGCTCTCTCTTTGTACAATTAGGCCAAAGATAATGCTTCAAGAGCTTTGGTCTGAGCACAATGTGGGTTGGGATGACCCAATCCCAGACAAAATTATGCGTAGGTGGTCTAGTTTCACCGACAATCTTCATTTTCTTGCTGAATTAAAAATTCCAAGACGGGTTTTGGTTGATGACCCCACTTACGTCGAACTTCATTGCTTCTGCGATGCCTCGCAGCGAGCTTATGGATCTTGTATTTATGTTAAATCTATCGATAGAGACGGCAAACTCGAGGTCAGACTTTTGTGCGCTAAGACTCGCGTTGCTCCGATTAAGCCAACCACTATTCCGCGTTTAGAGCTATGTGGAGCTTTGACTGGCGCTAAACTCACTGCAGCCGTGATTCAAGCTTTACGATGCCAAATCGGACGTGTCGTATATTGGACCGACTCAAAGGTCGTCATTGGTTGGCTTAAGTTATCGCACAGAACAAAAGTGTTTGTAGCTAACCGAGTTGGTACTATAAATGGACTTACTGATGGTGCTCCTTGGCGATACGTTCCTACCTCTTTAAATCCTGCTGATCTGCTTTCGCGCTCCGTTGATCCACAGCACGTGGCTGAGGCGACGTTATGGTGGCATGGTCCGGATTTTCTTCGAAAGGAAGAGTCTGCATGGCCATGCGCAGATTTGGCAGAGGTCGTCGACTTGCCAGAGGTCAAAGCGAACCCCGCTTTGGTGGGGGAGGTACCTCTCGATAGTATTTTTGATTTCACAAAGTTCTCGAGGTTGAGTACTCTACAACGCTGTTATGCATTTGTTTTTAGGTTTATTTTCAATTGCCAAAACAAATCAAATAAATTATCCGATCCTTTGCAAACTGTAGAGCTTGATAAATCGCTAACTTTTCTTATAAAAACTGCACAAAATGAATCTTTTCCCAAAGAATTAAATTTAATTTTAAAAAACAAACCTTTAAAATCTAAATCTCTCTTGTGCTCGTTAACGCCTTTTGTAGATTCACAGGGACTTCTGAGAGTTGGTGGCAGGATTGACACGTCCAACTACTCTTTTGATAAAAGGCACCCAATTTTATTACATGCTAATCAACACCTAACAAGGCTTATGTTTCAACAAGAACATCGGCTTTTGATGCACGCTGGGCCTCAACATTTACTTGCTTCCTTGAGGAACAAGTATTGGCCTATTGGTGGTAGAAACCTTGCCCGTCGCGTTGCTCGAAGCTGTGTTGTTTGCCGTCGTTTTGCGGCGAAGCATATGAAAAATGTAATGGGTGATTTGCCTACTGTAAAGGTTGAAGCCGATTTTCCCTTTAGCACTGTTGGTTTGGATATGGCTGGCCCGTTCTTGATAACGGATAGAAAAGGACGTGGCTGTAAAATAACAAAATGTTATTTATGTGTTTTTATTTGCTTTCGCTATAAATGTATTCACTTGGAAGCTGTGAGCGAAATGTCTAAAGATGCCTTTATGTTAACATTGAAGCGGTTTATTGCTCGAAGGGGTATACCACGTCAGATTTATTGTGATAATGGTGGGAATTTTGTGGCTGCTGCGAAGGAGATCCATGATTTCTTTAAATGCAATAAGGAACCTCTACTTGACTTTGCTGCTCATCGAGGCATCGACTTTAGATTTTCACCCGTATACGCTCCTCATTTCAATGGCCAGGCTGAATCAGGTGTAAAGCTGGCCAAATTTCATATTCGTAGAGTCCTAGGGAACACACACTTGACTTTTGAGGAATTGAGCTCATTATTTTCTCAAATTGAAGCTATCCTCAATAGCCGTCCCCTTTGTCCTCTCAGTCCTTCACCCAATGACCTTCATCCGCTCACCCCGGGTCACTTTTTAATCGGCAGGCCGTTGACTGCTATTCCTTCACCGGGCATCATGGACGTCAACCCTCATCGCCTCGACCGCTTTCAACGTTTGGAGCAATGCAGGCAGCATTTCTGGACGAGATGGTCAAATGAATATATCGCCGAGCTCCAACAGCGCACGAAGTGGCGCGAGAAATGCAGAAACTTGCAACTGAACGACTTGGTGTTGCTGAAGGATGACAGCGCACCCCCTCTATGCTGGCGGCTCGGTAGAGTCGTCAAGCTTTTTCCCGGATCGGATGGAGTTCCACGCGTCGCCGAGGCCTCCACAGCTCAAGGCACAGTTCGTCGCTCTCTCAACCGCATGGTTCTACTTCCTGCGCCAGATGACAACGATACTTGAAAGCTCATGAGCTTACGAGCTTTCAATCGCCCCGGAGTTCTGTCTACGACGATTCGTATTTTAGTTAGTTAAGATAAAATATATTGTTTAATGTTTTATGAGCGCTATTTTTATTATATACATTTTTAAGATTTTACAAAATTTTTCTAATCACAAGTGTTTTAAAATTGATTTAAACGCCAAGTAAGTAAAATAGCTAATACTATACTATGTTCTGATTGTTGCTTGTCTTTCATTGGTAGTTAATTTGTCACAAATGTCACTTCACTTGCCTTTCCGTATCCGCAACTTGATTCTGGCTAGCGCTCTGATAATTATATATCTTATTGTAAAATACTAAAAATTAAACTTAAATAATTACTATTTCAATCTTTCAATCAATCTCTGTTCTGTAACGAACACCATAAACATAATTTCAAAAGTAACCTGAAAATCTTTTTTTTCAGGGTCGATTTTAACTATTTCCTATTCAAATAATGAAGAAACTAACATCTGTCAACATAGTGAATTAACAGTTCATTATTATACAAGAAATCGAAGTTGATCTTCTGTAGCGCTTCGCAGTTTCACTCTCGTTTCTTGTGAACTTTTCCGCATTTCCCGGTGTTCCGGTTTTCCGGCGGCGGACCGCGGAGTCAGGAAAGGCGGCGTAGGGCGCAGTGGCGGGGTCGGTTATTACCGTCGCAATGAAGGAAATGCAGGTGAAAATTATATGCAGCAGGCCGGCCCTACTGTGCTTCGTCTTAATTGCCTACTTGTTCTCGTGGCGATTGTTTTGTTTTTTATTTTGTTGATTTTCGTGTATTTGGTTTGTTTAACCTGTAAAATTTTAGCTGGGTGGATCGGCTCATTTTAATAATGGTTTTTAATTGTTCTTTTCAACCTACTAGTTTTCTCTGTGTTTCAGTGACGATTTCAATAAATCCGTAGTTTTTCTCTCTGTATTATATGAATAGATTAATTATATTAGTTTTGTCTCAATGAAAGTGAATTTTTTATATGACAGTACAAGAATATTTTGAAATCACGTGAGAAATGTTTTGTAAAATTTATTCGTTGTTATTGGCAGTCGTTAAGCCAAGTCAGAGGCCTTAGGGCGGCTTGAAAACTTCTGACAGTAAGACCAGCCACTAGTCTTGCAATCCTCCACCAATCCGGACTTGGCCCCCTTGGTAGATTATGGCCTATACCTCCTCAGGAAGAGACCTGTGCCTCTCGATGGGCACACAATGGGTTGATGATGATGATGATAAATTCGTTGTTAGGTGACCTGACCCAAATATAATAAATACAGCAGAAATATAGGTTAATCTAATTATTACTGATTGTAACGAAGACAAACATCCAAACAGCTAAAAATACAAATTTGCACTTTTGCTCTCCAATAAATATCCTGAGTACACCCTCAGTTTTATAATCAGCAACGGGGCGTTACTATCCACGCAGGGTTTAGATTGCGGTCTCTGGGCTTGCATATTGATTAAGATCACCTAAAGCTGACGTTATTGTTGCGTTTTACAATGGCAATGGACATTGCAATGGACTAGAATAGATAATAACAACTTCTACACCACACAATCACTTGCCCTAGTGCCAAACTAGAATTCCCTATGCTATGGTAATAAAGCTATAAAGCAAGTACATTACAAAAATGAAAATAGGCCCAGACTAAGGCCATAGCATAGTTGGCATCAAAGATTTGTTTCATTTGGCAAAAGGACCAAGGTATAAGCAGAGGTCAGTCTCCAAAGCTGCAATAAAAGAAAGTAACTGAATCTCACCTCCAGCAATCCGGACTAGGCCTCCGTGGTGGAGTATGGCCTATACCTTCCTCAGGGAAGAGACCTGTGCCACTCGGTGGGGACATAATGGGTTGATGATGAACTGAATCTCACACACAATCAAGTAGCAAGTAACTGCAAGGTGAATTCTTAAGGGGTTCGTTCTATAACAATCATAACAATATTAAATAGGGTGGCTCGCACCAAAATCGTTCAACATGTTTAGTTGCTTATTTTATTTAAATGTAACATGTTTGTATGGTTTGACATTTGACCTAAATATGTTTAGCCGCTAAACATATTTAACAATCGTGATGCAAGCCGCCTGTCTTAGAATTGTTTCTTTTTTTTTGTTTAAATATTAAACATTAAGGCCAAATAAAGTGTTTGGTTTTATTTTTTTATAATTAAGAACTTCTTTTTAAAATTAATGTTGTTCATAAACATAACATAACATAAACATTTACACACAGGCACATACATTGCTTCTGGCCCCACACTAGGATACCCTGTGTCGTGGGAACCAGAAACAGCGACGTCACAAACATGTAAACATCCAAGACCTGGAGTTTTTTTTTTTACTCCCCAGCCGGGGATCGAACCCGGGAACTCTCGCATGGTAAGCAGATGCGCTAACTGTTACGCCACAGAGGTACTCGAAGATTCTTCGTCGTTCTAAATTCAAATATATCAAGATTTTCTTTTAAGCCTGGATGTCCCTCAAATGATTTTGCGTTTTCATATAAATTGTGTTTCTTACGAGCTAAATCCACAAAGTGAACCGAAGACAAATTGAATAAATATTACAGGGAATCTCCGCCGTTTCACAGAATATTAATAGTGAGTCACTGACTATCGTGGGCGTCTTTCTATCAGTGATACCGAGCGCCTGAGAACTCCCAATGGTTTGATTAAAAATACACATTGATGTGTTTCATGAATTGAGCATTTTAAAACTAACTACGAGTATTTAAGGCATAATTTCCGAACAATACTTAATAAGACTGTCGCAGGTTGGTAAAGTAGGAGGTGCGATCCGTAAAGTAAAAGAGAGGTGTTGTAAAAGTGTTGTAAAAGTGTTGTAAAAGTGAGAGTAATTTGGAATTGTAAAAGGCTGATTAAAAAGCAACGAGGCGATCACCTCGTTACTACAACACGTCTATTCTTCCTAAAGTTCATAATGATAGCTTTTAGACAAACCTACACTTTGCTTTTCTACTTCCTCGTGGATCGCACAGAGGGAAATGTAACAATAACATAATAATAACTTGGTGTTACAGGAAATAAGCGTAAACAAATGAAAGCGTTATGAATCAATGTTCCATCAACTCCCTTCGTCTCCGCATCGAGCTTAAGGGTGGTTCACAACGGGCGTGTTCGGCTACGCGGGCACACTATTGTATAGTCTGTTAGGTTTTAGAATATAATCGCGAGCTCTAGAGTAGGCTTCGGTTTTTGCCGAAAGCACACGAGTGTAAGACTACTTTCTGCTCTGTATAAAACTTTTCTTCACTATTTTGTGATAAAAGTTATGTAAAGTTATTATAAATAACAATACAAAACAAACCTTACCTTTTTGCAATATAATCGGTTTTCGATTGCTCAGTTGACGTATATTCTAAAAGTTAACAGACTGTAGTAGGTAGTAGGCTCTCCTGGATCCGGGTTTATACAATTACTAATTGTAATATCGTCATTCCTTCCCAAACGACTGCTCACAGTGAGTGGCAACAGCAGGGGCCTGTTTTATAGAACTACAAATTAATTATAACTATTCGATGGGAAAACCAATTACTTCATCGATTTAAAAAAAAAATAGACTAACCGCTGCGTCACAAAGGTAGTAATAAATAATAATTCTTGGCTTCGTTCCGGATTATGTACCTACTTGTAATGTCCGAAGGTCCGAAAATTCTGTCCGAAGTGTGAGAGTCCGAAGAGTGCGGACTGAAAGTGACAATTGATTGGTTAGTAGTGAGTGGGTTATCCGTCGTTACATTTTAAAAGCAGAATCACTATAACGTAACTGATGTCGAAAAAAAACGTTGTGACAAAATAGTAGTACAGTATCTTAAGTACATGCTCGACAGACGTGACTGTATCTCTGATTTTTGAGAAAGGCGACAGAAAATGATACTTACTATTAAAGTGAAATTTTGAATATTGAGAAGGTCTATTAGCTAAAAAATGTTCGTGCTTGTGTGTTTTCCCTCTAAACTTTTCTCGACTGCACTATAAATCTAAACACAATATCTTGTGATACCTATTTCATACACAGATTGTGCGTGTCGTAACTTTTACTGCGTTGACAACACATCACAAAAACATGTTTACATTCGCATCCAACTTTAACCAGCCAGACGAAGGGAGCTCCTTGAGCTGTTAAGCTCTAACTGCATACTAATAGCTTACTATCGCATTGCCAATGAAAAACCATGATGCCAAAGTGACCCGGCTGTAGAAGCCTCTCAAAAGTTTCCCGAGGCTAGAACTTGGGTATGCCGCACCAGCTAGCCTTTGTTTTGTTGACGGGGGAGAATCTTCAAAGAAATATCCGACTTCCTGGGGGGAAAGTCGGGTTATATGGGGTTTTCACCTACTAAAGCCCCCCCGGTGGCATTCATCCGTGCTTTGTGGGGGGCACCGGGTACTGACTAGGCGTGTGTCGTTACAAGATTTCCACGAAACGTAACGTAACGAGCTACGACGAGCGCGTCACCAGTTTTCGTAACGCGTGATTTTAGTAACTAGTTTTTTTTGAGACTGCGTTCCAGTCACGCCTGTTGTGAATCGAGTTTCAGATATACAGTGACGAAGGCAACCCGTGCGATTGAAATAGCTAAATGCAAGAACGGGGTTGCGTAACAAAGAGTTGTCTACTTGAATGCATGGGTTGCTAAATACGTGAATGTATGAAACCGTATGTGCAGCGGAAATAGCTTTATCTGTATAGCAATTACGACGAAACTTGCATGCTCAAAAAATCACTAGTTGCAAAAATCACTTGTTAGTCGTTTGACTTGTAACTAGTGACACGGTACAGGCCTCGTAGCTATCTACTGTAAAAGGTGACGTGAAATAACGCTCACGCCTAGTACTGACCCAGTTTTCCCCTGCACCGTGCGTGCACCTTGCTCTGGGCTGGCTGGGCCATCCCAAGTCCCATCGCTACGGCAACGAGGAGCCACTCTTCCCGGAGTCGCTTGACGGACGTATCGAGCCCCCACTCTCACCGGCCATGACTCCAAGGTCCCCTTTTAGTCGCCTCTTACGACAGGCAGGGGCTACCGTAGTCTAATTCGTTACCCGGAACTACAGGGTTTGCACCAGCTAGCCTATTGCTATTTGTTGCAAACATGTGTGTGCCACTTGCAGCCTAAAGTTGATTCTCCTGCTCATCATCATCATCAACCCATTATGTCCCCACCGAGAGGCACAGGTCTCTTCCCTGAGGAAGGTATAGGCCATAATCCACTACGTGGGCCAAGTCCGGATTGGTGGAGGCTTGTAAGACTAGTGGCTGGTCTTACTGTCAGAAGTTGTCAAGCCGCCCTAAGGCCTCTGACTTGGCTTAACTACTGCCATCTATCGATGGCAGCCGCCACCAACTGCTTAACGTACTTTGCGAAGCACGGAATCGCTCGGAAAAATGCCACTAGCGTTAGTCGTAGGCGGTAGCCCATCCATGGACTGAACGCGCCGTATGTTGCTTAACCTTAGTAATCGTTTAAGATCACTCAGGCAGCCCAGGCTACGAGCGATTCTCCTGTGCTTATATTTATTTATTTCGTTAATGTACTAACACGTACGTATCTAATTTAGTTTAATACCTTAGATCTTTCTAGATTTAAACATAAAATATATGTTATATTAGCTTTAACTACTTAACTGTAATGTGACATTTTAATAGGCCCTGAAAACGATAATGTCTTTGACTGTCCCTCCAAATCAAATGGGAAGTGAATGCTTTGCTTTATTTATGACCTATAAACTCTTCCTTTACTTTACATGCAAAGGTTTAGTCATTAAACGAGACTACATTGCGGACGCTTAGCCAGTTTGAGGCGATGAGGCAGACCAATGACTTTCGCTAGTTGTAAAGGCACCTTTATGTACTTTACTCACTTGCCCTGAAGCGGGCAAGGTGCGCGTTTATCACAGACGCTTATGCGATGCTGGGTGTGGAAATGTTGCCGAGGTGCAGCGTACACTGGACGACGTTGTAACAGTGGTTGTCAAACCCTTGGCTATGTCCATCCTGAATAATGACAACTTACTTCAAGTCTTGCCACGTTACTCTGGTCGGTGTGGTCACCAGAAAAAGTGTAAAGAAAAGTTTTGAGGCTTGAGGCGTGTACTAAAATAAAAAATGTAATGTTAAGTTGCAAATGCAAACACTGATAGCTGCCCAAAAAAAACTGTGAGCAACAAATACCAAGGCAACAAAAATTGCCTGTCACTTCCTATATTATCTGAGAGGTGGCATCTTCTTACGTTGTGAGCACATCCGACATTGACAAATATCTCTTAAGTAATCTTAAAATGTATTCTGAAATATGATTTAAAAGAACTAATTAAGCTTAATAACACAAAGTACAAATAAAACTATAATATGTTTTGCAGTGGATACAAAAGTTTTCATTTGAAAAACCTTGTGAAAATGTGAGTCAACCTCCTATGCCTGTTTGAAACCGTTGAACCCGCGATCACATTGTACACATAATTAGGTATTCCATATTTCAAAATCGAACCCCATGTGTGAACACGAAGTCATGGAAACTAAACCGGTCGTCAGTAGTCTTTCCCCATTTCTTGTATACAATTTGTTTATTTACTGTTGCATATTTGAGTTTTTTGAATGCACTTTCATAGTACTTACAGTAGATTAATTAACAGATTGTGACTTTGACGACCTCTGTGGTGCAGCGGTTAGCGCATCTAACTACCATGCGAGAGGTCCCGGGTTCGAATCCCGGCTGGGAACAAAAAAAAATGAACCCAGGTTTTGGATGTTTACATGTTTGTGACGTCGCTGTTTCTGGTTCTCACGACATAGGGTATCCTAGTGTGGGGCCAGAAGCAATGTATGTGCCTGTATGTAAATGTTATGTGTGTTAATATTATACTGGGAACTTGTTTACCTCTAGGTATCTTACTTATTTTAGTGTCTTGGTTAGCGATGCGCAATGCTAGATAAAAGTACTCTGGATGTTGTCTGGATTGACAATATGCTAAATAAAAACTCCTGCTAGAAACAATGTTCCCACCTCCTCCTTGGTCCACAGTTTGGCAACCAGCAGCCGGGCTGCATCTGTGTGCATTCTCAGCGGGGGCCGATGCACAAACTGACTGCATCTAACGCCGCACACAGGCGCAGTGCCACGCTCCGCTACCCCCGTATATAAGCTTACTACGGACTAGCCTTGAACTTCAATGCGCGTGCGACCGCGCTTGTCTTACGTACCGCAACCCTCGGGGTGACAGCCAGCCCTAGTGCGCGTGGAGTGAACTTTACTATGCTGTGAACTGAACTGAACTGAGCTTGCAGGGTTCGTGTTGCTGGTGCCGGAACTTTTTTCCCATTGTGAGCAACGATGCCTTCCGTAAATAGATTGGTGAGTATTTGGATGATTTGTGAGTGACAAGTATTTAGGTGTATAGTTTAGTTCTCGAAATAAGGGCCGATTTCTAAATTGAGAATTTCGCCAAGTAATTATTATTATTAATTCTTTATTGCCCAAAACAATAATAGTGTACAAAGGGTGGATTACATAACTGTAGTGCTGTCTCCTAAAATTTCTTTAGAAAAGAGCGTGCAGAACGTTACCTACATACTTAAGTATTTACTTAGTGTAAAATCTCAATTCAAGTCTTTATTGATTGAGAGACAATCAGACGATAACAGAAATTAAGGACACAACATTCACAAATAAATTCAATGGAAATTTATTCTGAACTTGAGTTTAAAAACGTTTTGTGAGTGGATATAAGTTATTTATAACTTGAAACTTAACGACAGACTAATTTATAATTAAACTTATTCAGAAAACTGTCTCTACCTATCCTTCTGGATAAAGGCGAGAGTTTTTGTTTGTATCTACCTATATTATTGGAGCAGTTTGAGGTAGACGGCAAATGTACCAAATATTATATTTCTCTAAACTATTATATTCCAATATAATAAATATAATTCAATATTATTATTACGTATTCACTATTTTTTAGTAGAGTTTGGGATGCAGACTGTATACGTAGAAACTCAAAAATTCAAACGCAATTTTTTTATTCAAAACTCAAACAAAATGTTTACTTTATGAACGTCAAAGTTGTTAGGTTGCATATTATTGCGTATATTAAATAAAAAACGATTTAATAACTAAGACCTTAAATAAGTTATATCAAAAATAATTGTAAGACAAAACAATTAAATGATAATGTAATGCAAAGGAGTCATGCAATTTTCTCTAAAAGCCAATAAGAAAGATATTATAGCGGCTATTATGCTGTAATTACAGCGTCAGTACTAAACAATCAAGAAGAAAAACTGAATTTCACTCGAGAAATCTTGTGGAAAAACGTAAAATGCACGCCATGTACGGTTGACATTACATCAACCTTTACATCACTCTCGGTTACGTTACGGGTGACTTTGCAACTAAAATATAAAGGTTCGTGTGCTGTCGACTGTACCTGTATGAGATGATAGAGAAATTAAATGCGTAAGTTTGCGCAATGGGTTGCATTTATAGGGAGTAGTAGTACAAGTACTATTTTAATGACAGCATGTTATTAAAACGTTTTATACGCTGACAATGTAAACTACAAAGATACGTCATATACTTTACAATGTATACTTTGTAAGTGTTCTCATGTAAAAAAAACTTATCACTATTTTATAAATGGTTGCACAAATTTACATAGATAAGTATCATGGAACATTATTATCGAACTCCTCCGAAATGTATGTAATTTATCACTGATTTTTCTGTTTTGTCTAGATCTTAGAATAGGTCGTTGGCTAATTAACAGGGCAAAATAACATTTCAGCTAGTACCCCCGTTTGAAAAAAACCCGTTCTCATTTCAAATTTGATTTCGGTTTTAATGAATGAATTTAATTTTATTTTATTCTCAGACCTACCGAATATACACATAAAATTTCATCACAATCGGTTGAGCCCTTTCGGAGGAGTATGCGCACTATTGTGACTCGAGAATTTTATATATTAGAAGAAAGATAATAGCGGACAGACTCGTCCTTGGCTCGTCCTCAAAAGTTTTTCCATAATTTTCAGAATTTTCTTACTTTAAGAGACGAAAAAATAAAACAAAAACATAGCTAAATTATACCTCGTATTTACTACAATTAAATTACTTACGACATTCTTTAGGCCACCGGATTGTAACTGACAATGCTTTCATTGAAAGTAATTAGCGATCTTATCATACCTCACTTGCATTGTGGCTGGAAAACGCATATTGTACACTGCAAATGCATTGTTATATTTTGTATAAATTACAGAAGGTGTATCGGAACTCACGATTCAAAACACGATGTCTAGCTGTGATTTCAATCTATGGAGTCGTTTTATATTATGAATCCCAACTCTATACTAATGTTATAAATAAATGCGGAAGTATCTCTTCTTTTTGGCCATTAAATAAAATTTAGTAAAGGGAAAAATTGCATCTTGAAAAAGGACCAATCGTCTAAAAGGCTAATCCCACGCGAAGGAAGACGAGGCTGTTGTTATATACATACAACATAAGCTTACGCCTGTATACCAGAGGAGTAGGCAGAGACCAGGGACGGGAAAAATTGTTCAAATATTCTTTTATTAATATTCTTATATTAACGTATAAAAAGGCTTTTTGGGTTAAAAGGGTTTTTGACTCTATTATGTAGATTACTCTCTTATCAAGGTTTGCTGGAAGAAATCTTTTACATAGGATTCCCTTTGTACATGCTATTGCTTATGTATTATTCTTATGTCTTGTGGGCAATGAAGTCGATAACTCAAAGTTTGTATTACATAGAAAAGGTAGTATTTACAAAAGTAAAAGAAATAATAATACTAAAAAAGTGAACTACAATGAACATATTTACTAATTTATATAAAATATTGGAGCCAGACCGCTGTCGGCCGGTAGAGTTCCGAGAAGGCTGGCGGCATTGCCTTGCTGTATGGCGAGGCTTAGCCTTTAGTCGAAGTAGGCACCAGCCCTCGGATCTCCAGAGGCGTCAACTAGGCGCGACGAGTTCTCCTTAAAGAGGAGTCGCGCCTCCGGACCCCATGGCCCCAGAGTCTCTATCCCGAAAGCCACAAATATACTCGTATAGCCCTCACTTAGAGCTTGTTCGGCTCTGCGATATATCTAAGCCCCTTTCACTAGATAAACGTTAAAGAATCGCTCGCCGGTTTCGTGTACTATTTATCTTGCCCTTTTCTAGTACATTATTCATTTGCTTGGAATATATCTGCCTGGGACGTCCCTTGCCGGCCTTTCCTCTTATATTTGCTCAGTTTTTGTTTTTCCGTTTTGCAGCTATAGATGGGTGTGACATATTACAACTTTTATTTCTTCAATGCTGTCGCGTGCTATAACGACCTCTGTGGCGCAGCGGTTAGTGCATCTGCCTACCATGCGAGAGGTCCCAGGTTCGAATCCCGGCTGGGGACAAAAAAAAAGGTCTTGGACGTTTACATGTTTGTGACGTCGCTGTTTCTGGTTCCCACGACACATGGTATCCTAGTGTGGGGCCAGAAGCAATGTATGTGCCTGTATGTAAATGTTATGTTATGTTATATTATTTAGAAATAAATAGACGATTATTAACTCATCCGGACTTTACCTAAAAACTGTATTCATTTGGCAACTTTACGTAGTTATGCAGGTTTTTTTATATTAAAAATCGATGCTTAATGTCGTAATGAAGAGATAATAACAGCTAAGTTTATGGACGGGCCGATCGACATCTACTTACATAAATTAATGGACAAACTCATCGCACGTCTCAATCATTAAATCAATCACAAGTAGAAATTAAACGACTCATTATAGTGCATTGACTGCTTACATCTTGCGTATAAGTAGTGATCATGAGGTAGACCTATGTCACTAGAGTGACTCTTACTGCATTTATAATAAGCTTGCTGTTTAAGCATCTGATGGTAGCTAAGTGTAAATAATGATGTAGGTACTTAGAGTTTCAAAGATTTATTGGGTATACTGCCGGTCTGTTTAATTTATGAACCCTCATCGTAGCATTAGCGACAGCTGATTACATATTGGTATAGGTGCATAATAAATGCGTATTTGATTAAAGGCAATAATTAAACTCATTTGGTGGGTGTAGGATGTATCTATAGACATTTTTTTTATTACTAAAACATATTACCTATTATATCAACATTTTAAAATGCATCGGAATCGCCCGTAGCCCCGGCTGCCTGAGTGATCTTAAACGATCACGAAGGTTAAGCAATATAGGGTGCGTTCAGTGCATGGATGGGTGACCGTCTATGACTAACGCTAGTGGCATTTTTCCGAGCGGTTCCGTGCTTCGCACGGCACTTTAAGCAGTTGGTGTCGTTAAGCCAAATCAGAGGCTTTCGGGCGGCTTGAAAACTTCTGACAGTATGAACAGCCACTAGTCTTGCAAGCTTCCACCAATCCGGACGAAGCCCCGTGGTATTATGGTATCGTGGTAATATTGCCTATACCTTCCTCAAGGTTTCCCGTGCCCCGTGGTGGGGACATAATGGGTTGATGATGAAAATGCATATTATGTCAGTGGACTGGTCACATTTTTTAGTACTTTGATGACCCCTGTGGCGCAGCGGTTAGCGCATCTGCCTCCCCTGTGAGAGGTCCCGGGTTAAAATCCCGGCTGGGGACAAAAAAAAAGAAACCCAGGTCACGGGCACATACTTTGCTTCTGGCCCTACACTAGGATACCCTGTGTCGTGGAAGCCAGATACAGCGACATCACAAACATGTAAACATCAAGAGCTGAAGTTTTTTCGTCCCCAGCCGGGATTCGAACCCGGGACCTCTCGCATGGTAGGCAGATGCACTAACCGCGGCGCCACAGAGGTCGTTATAGCACGCGACAGCATTGAAGAAATAAAAGTTGTAATATGTCACACCCATCTATAGCTGCAAAACGGAAAAACAAATAAAAACAGAGCAAATAAAGGTCGTCGAAAATGTGTGAGACGTATATAGACGGCTTAAGTAGTTGTTACAATATACATTAATTTTGTCCTAATTCAAATCAAATCGCCTGCTCAGTCAGTTCTGTATAATATACACTGACTGAGCAGGCGATATAATTAATAGAATATTATTCTAATGTCACATAATCTAGACCCAGATTCTCAACCTACATTTAAGAAGCCAAACTCTAACGCCGAAGTAGACAGAATAAAAACAAGAAACTGGTAGGCATGAAATTGTAGGCAGTGTTAATGGAGGCGGCCACCTACTTTCTTCTGCTAGAGCCGAATTTAATGAAGTGTTACGCCAGTTTATGGCTAATCGTTTGTCATCTTGTCCTAGATAGGGCGAGATTATGAAATATTTCGTTGCGTCAATAATTAAATTCTAATCAGGCCATCCTTATTAAAAAGGTTGAATACGAAATCTAAGGTTACTGCCATCTTTGATAAAGGGCAAGTATTCATAAATGTCATCGAATGGATTTTGATTTAATATAACAACTCGCTCGAAATCTTGCTAAACTCTACTTAAGGCTCTTTCAAGGCTTTGTTTTGAAACAAAAATTGGAAGCAAACTTTAGAAATGGAAGTCACGCCGATGTATACATAATATAAAGCCGATATAAATATATCAGCTTACCAACCTTATCGATTCTGATTCACATTATATTGCAAAGTAATCTGAAATCGGCCTTAAGTACAGTCACGAGCAATAATATATATACACTGTCACATTTTCTAAAATATCTCAACTTTAAACAGTCTAGAAAGAAGTGTACGAAAATTTGTCCTAAATTATGTAACCATTAAACTGTGTCAAAATTAGGTATACATTTGTTACAAATTAATATAAATAAAACAAGATCAGAAATAACTTCACACTTTGAATTATCATTTTGAACTATCCATGACAATTTCCATAATAATGTATACAATTGTACACATGTAATAGAAATTGTCATGGATACATTAAAATGATATTTGAAGTGTATACCTACATACTTCTTCCCGTTTTTGTTATTTTACTCGTTATTTTAGACGAATTCGATGATGATGACGAATACAGCCAAAGAAAAATTGGTTGGTTACTGAAATAAAACAAGAACTTACATAATCAGTTGTAATTATTTTCCCAATATAATATTGATTATAATTAAAATAATTAAATGTCAAAAATAAAAAGTAAGCCAACCATAACTTGTTATGACATTAAACGGATAACATCTATTATACATAGGATTGCATTATAAATTAGAAACAAAAGATTCGATTGAACTTAATCTAAAACCTCAACATCTCACGAGTGACCTATTGCGTGATTTTCTACCAGATAATTTATCAAAACTGTCGTACGTGGATAAGTATTCACACATAATCACTGACTCACCCCTTTAGCAGTAGACCGTGGGTCGGCCGACAGAAACCCTGCGTAAAAGCATTTAAAGAAAAATCATACTGCCTTTGTCATTGTGCTAAAAATTTAATTTGGACGTTGAGAAGAAGAAAGAGGGAAAACGATAGAAATAATCCATATAATCAAGCGATATATAACGATACATATAATCAAGCAAATGTGTGTTCAAAACTCACCTGCAATTTAGGACTGGATACCCTCGTTTCCAATCGTTTAAGTCTAAATTTAGGTGTGATGTCGTAAAGATTAATGAGTTTATTGACTTAGGTGATTTTTAGTATTTGTCGTTATACTATAGAACACTTAAATTATTTCCAGTTTTAAACTTGTTTGACTAAGCGTTTTACAACAGAAAAAAAATAAAGATAATTAGTTTTTCATACTTAAAGTATGCATAATTTTTATTGTATTTCAAAATATCTGTGGAGCACTCTACCATTAAAAAAATCTCCAGAATTTTTGAATTGGCTACTTAAAAATTGGGTTAAAAGATATAGCTCAGATAATCATACATTGTGCGTATAGTAGTAGGGTAGTTTTACACCCTTCGTGTATGACACCACATCATAACTTGTCTTATATTTCGACACAATTTCACTCGTACTCTACCAAATAACTCGAACGATTTCGCACACATTTCCGTTTTGCTTTTAATACCTATTAAATTAATTCTTGAAATTATGATTCATCAGACACTGTTTAATGCGGACTTTGTAATCAGTGGGTTACGTACTCATTTCCGTTCAATCGGTGGTAGCTGATTATAACACTTATTTTTCTTAATAAACATAAGTATTTTACTTAAGGGATCACCAGGTCTTTTTAGGTATTACACATTATTTTTAATTGATTTTATATGACTGTTCTGGGCATCACAATCGATGCCAAACTACAATGGGGCCCACATATTGTAAAATTAGCACATAGACTTAGCTCCGCAACATATGCCGTGAAAAGAATTCGAGAACTTACTGACGTTGCAACTGCTAGGCTTGTTTATTTTAGTTACTTCCATAGTATTATGTCCTATGGTATACTACTATGGGGCCGGGCAGCAGACATTGAGACTATCTTCATATTGCAGAAGAGAGCGATCCGATTTATTTACAAGCTAGGTAGTAGGGACTCGCTAAGAGATTTTTTCAAAGAAACTAACATCTTAACAGTTGCAAGCCAATACATTTATGAAAATATTATGTACGTTAGGAAAAATATTAACGACTTCGAAACACTTGGTAGCCATCATAACGTTAATACTAGGAATAAACATAAATTGTCATTTCCACGATTTAGACTTGCAAAAGTTAATACTTCCTTTATGGGGCACTGTATAAGGTAGATATATTAGAGTTACCTCCAACGCGATTTAAGAATAATGTTAAGCACACTCTTTGCAAAAAAGCTTATTATAAAATCAACGATTATTTAGAAGACAAGGACGTATGGCTTTAAATAGTAGTTTAATATTAAATTTAATCAGAGGATAAATGTGTCTAGTGTTCAACACATCCAAGATATTGTTTTGTAAGTTTTATTTGTATTAGCTTTAAGTTGATTTGAGAAAAGATGGTCAGAGTGGAGTTTTTTTTTCGCTGCCTTTTTCTCCACTACAGACGGCCCCAAGGCAGCGGCTAACATTATACATAACTGTATGTACATTGACATTCAACAAGCAGAATGTAAATTCTTTACGTTGTAATAAATTTCTGATTCTGATTCTGTTAGTGTCCTAAATCTTCTTATATTTAAAAATGAATTGCTGTTCGTTAGTCTCACTAAAACTCGAGAACGGCTGGACCGATTTGGCTAATGGTTTTGGTTTTTTATATTCGTGGAATTCCAGAGAAGGTTTAAAAGGTTTAAAACCTACGAAAACTTTGGCGGTACGAAGTTTGCCGGGACAGCTAGCAAAACAATATAAATATTTTTATGTGTCAACCACTTGAGGGATATTTTATAGAACTATAACTCATAATATAATAGTTCTGTCAAATAGTACTAATGAATATCTCGTAAATGCAAATTGTACATTGCAAAGATGATTAACCCGCAAATTTACTGATGGGAAGACTAACTCCGCAATGTATAAGCCGTGCCCCTTAGAATTCCGCACGCGAGTGCAATGTGATTATATAATAATCAATAAAATTAATGAACTAAGCAAATACCGAAATGGTTTCTTTTCATAATATGCTGATCGGCTGTAATACATTTCTAAGAAAAAATATGAATCGACGTGATGGGAAGTTCGATTTCCATAATTTTATGTAAATAAATTTGTTAACAGTTAATTTGCAAGAGATTGAGTACTGGGAATCGGACTCCAAAATAAAAAAAATGTAAGTTATTCTGGTTTCTAATACTTTCAGGTTTGTTCTGAATATGACCAAAACTCTTACACATCATAAAAATAAAACTACTCAGTCTTTATGAAACAAAGAAATCTGACAAAAAATTTGAAAAATTCTTTTTATAAATAAATGCTTAGGTTGAAAATTATAAAAATAAAATAAAGTGTTATATTTTTTTTCTAAAAACTGAAAAACGTAAGCATATTAAAAAAGTAAGTCATAATTTGGTGTACAAATTATGCATAAAATGATCCCGAATAACTTCCTAACCGCTAGTTTCTGAAACTAGCCACTTCAACGCCATAGTATATAATTTATAGTAAACTATCATCCCTTCGAAAGAAAGGGTTGAATTAATATCATGTTGTATAACTCGAACTTACAATTTATATTTACTAGATTGCTAATCAATTAAAGTCCACGCAGCCGGAGTCGCGAACAAAAGCTATTTATCCATAAATATTTTCCCCGCGTCAGCTGTCTCTTTTTTACAGAACAATTAATTAACCTTTTGAAGCAAGGCAAAACGCATCTGAAAATTAGAGGATTAGAAAACAAATGCACAGCTGCGCCAATTGAAATATCAACCAGATCGACAACGCGTTTCCCTTTTCAAAGGTTCTGCTCCCACGCCCCGAGTCATGGACCTGGGAAGGAAGGCTTCAAACTGGTATTTAAAAGCGACAGTGCATGCTAGGAAGCGTCGTCGACTTTCGCCGGCCATGCGCGAGCGCAGGGTGAAACGTGATCAAAGGGCATAGAGAGCTAGTGCATCCTAGCGTAGCTGCGGCTTGCGCGTAGCTAGTTGGCCTCACTCTATGACTCGGTTATCTCATTACAAGTGATTAGGGAAATCATGTAGCGAATCGTGACTTAGGCCAAACTTTTTTACTTTTATACAGATTAGCCGTTTTTCTCTAGCGGAGTTTGAGTTCTGCTTTTGTTGAGTTGAACCATACTTTAAAAATAGATGACTCCTAAGAGACTGCTAATTTATAAAGAAAAAAATAACCAGTTATGTCCCCAATTATCTTATACTTACGTAAGAGACAAGTATTTCAACAACAATAATTTATTTTATTTGTTTATTTCCACAACGTTATGAAATACCTAGTATGTATTGTATAACTCGTTCGGGCCCATTCACCGTATATAATTTTATGTAATTAATGAACAACCCCTGAATACATTAATATCCGAAGCCAACTTTTGTTTACTAATCCTGAATTTAGGTAAAATTCAAATACTAGGCTTATGGGCATAAGTATCAGTGAACTGCTATTTTAATGAAGTACATAAATTGGTACTTAAAAATGTCCAAATAAAATATACGTAAGGGCCAAAGAGATGTGCGCGCGCTGGAGTGGACAAGCCCGTTCCTTGTTACTTTGACCTATGACTTAAATAATGTCTTTAACTTCTGTTGATCGTATCTGTTAGTGAGATGGGGATTTATTTACTGCAGTTTCGTGTTGTATTAATTTAATGACGGGGTCAACCAACTTCGCAGCCAATAGTATGATCAATTTATCTATACTCGATACCATTTGCAAATTTAGTACTAGCTAGCACTAAATTTGCAAACTGTTTCGAGCCCTCTACCGCTAAATGTTTTTGATTTATTGTCGTTTAAAATCTGAGAAAAATGTCAAGTATAGACAAATGGATCATAGTTAATTTGTCCAACATAGAAGAATGTCCACTGTAACAAATATGGTTCTAAGAGTTATCAGTATCAGACACTGTCGCTACAAATCATATAAATAGGAAAAAGCATAGAATATAAAAATAATAATTGAAATAAATATATAAAAATAATGTAAAATGCTGTAAGTAATAAATTACTCTGGAATAAAAAAGTAAATTTTGCATGTTTGATGGAAGCCTATATACACATTGAGAGTAGAGAGTGGAACATACAAGTGACCAACAGTTTCATTGAAATTTGATGTCCGCATTTACACAAAAAAATTTAGATGCGACAAATATACGGGAATACTAGGTAACTTTATTTTACTAAATAATCGCGATTAAATTCGTTTAATATATAACTATAAGACAAATAGTTGATATACCTAGCCGTTATTAGACAAATATCACTCCAAAGCCAAACATCCATTTCCATTATAATTTCTCCTTAGCAACAGCTGGTACGAGCATTTATATTGGCCGGTGCCTTACCATTTATTAACACCTGTTACATTGTAATCAGGTGGTTACAAAATACAACTCAGTTTAAAAAATGCAACTTTTTACATTCATAGCCATAACACGTCTCGCCAAGAGCAGGTTGAATGAATTCATGTGCTGGTTTTTGCTCGTAAAATTACATCAGAATTCTTTATATGATACCTCATCGCCTCTTTGTCCATATTTATTCAATTTTCGGTCTCAGTCACATTCGCCCTAATTTCGTTTATGACAATTGTTGGTATTTCCCATTGCGTATTATGATTTCTTCTGAAAAGGATCTACAAGTTAGGTGGTTAAGATAGACCGTAGGTGATTTTATTAAGCAAATTCACTGCTTTGCTTAGGTTACCTGAATATTCTCTGTTTTGAGGAACTTTGCGCTTAACTTTCCGGCCAAGAATAATAAAGCGCGTAGTATTTCCGTAGATCGCCCATCTCTAGTTATTACGATAGGGCGTAGGCAGTTGATTCAAATGAAACCCGCCTACAGGATCAGACTTAAGTTGGTGGCGATTTGCTTGAGAGTAAGAGCTTTTCCCACGATTCGTTTTAGTACCAATATTATCTGGTCTGCGGTAAGTACTATCTACAAAATAACACATAATGTGAAGCGTTAAGGTTATCATAACGTATATAATTGCATTACACAGATGGATGGAAGTGTCATATTTACTCTTTTTTTTATTTAATGTTCAGTATAAACTGCAACTAAAAAAAACTTCCTGATTAACAGCACACACATTGCTTCTGGCCCCACATTAGGATATCCTGTGTCGTGGGACCCAGAAACAGCGACGTCATAAATATGTATAACAACATAAATATAGATAGTACTCCACTTCAGAATTATGTACTGTGGTGGAGAATAATGAACAAGAGTTTCATTATTAACTGAGTTTCAATTCTTATTTTAAACACTAGAATTGAACTAGTTTCAATACCTGGTCATAATTTTGGGAGTTCCCAAACTTTTTTCCTTTTTTCCAAAACGTACCTACTATCTAAATAAGTAGCAATCTCTCAAATAACTTCAAGTCGCCAACCTAACCAATTGGATCTGAAGTACATAGTACTCTAATAGAATGATCTATCGATTTCTTGACAGTAATTCTATTATTTCGCCGTCATTTCGCTGACCCTGAGGTCGGGCGTGATAGAAATGGTAGTGTGCAGCGTAATGACAGCGATGATTGCTGTGCTTTTGACAAATACATTGCGCTTGGTGCCTTTGAAAAATTAACCACATTACTGTCAAGCTCCCAGACTTGAATGGCGTATGTCTTGACCCATGATCCGTTGATGCGTGCATAAATGCTGGTGATAAATACCTGCATCGTGGTAGGTTCGGTCGACGAGTATATGTAATATGCCTGACATCGATAGTTGAGATTTTTGTTTAACAACTAATAAAAAGGTTTAAGATTAACGTCAAGTCATAAAACAACAATTTCCCGAAATGTAGATCGTAGAGGAAAAAAATATTTTAAATGACGGCTAACAAATTTCAGGATGAGGAGTTTTTAGTAAAATATTTTGCGTTACACATAACGTTATTGGCACGTTTATATGTATCTACTATTTTCAGGCGGATGTGGTGTGACGAGTTGACCAAATATTCACCTGGTTGGCAAGGATTGGCCATGGTCAAGGAGGAATGGGAGTATAGAGAGGAAGCTCTTTGTATAGAAAGTAGACACATTTTATGGCTACAAAAAAAAAACAGCCAGCAAACATTTTTAGTTTTAGGAGCTTTATGGATATCCCAAACTAGAAGTGGTAACTGCCAGAATCCAACTTTAGAGGCATAAATATCTTGAAGAGTTGAATTTCATAAGCAATTCTTAAAATTATAAATGTCGTAAGCACTACATATTATTAACTTTCGGAAGAGTCCGACCAAGTCTCGCTCAGATTCGCAGAGCGTAATCATGGTGGGCATAAACTGAGCTCGCGTCGTCGGTTGCTCCTCTCTCGTCTCAAAGTGAAGTAAGTGTATCCAGAATAAAGTCCGGAACGGCAATCAGTAAAGAGATAGCTCGATCAAAAATCATTAACGTAATGCACCAAGACTCAGTCACATTAAACTCTAGAAGGTGCTGTAACTGGTCGATAAATTCTCGTAACGACGCAGGCCACATGTATCAAGCTACGAAGGTATCTACCCTGACCTTTCACCCCCGCTCATCGTGAGCCGAGAGCTGAATAAATTGCACAGGACTGAGCGCTTTTACTTTCTATTGTTTCGATGAACTCACGAGCCTGGAACAACATCGGCTTTCAGAAGATTCGATTCGGTTTCGCTACACGTGTTGGTAGCAGAGCTTGTATAGGGGCGTATACATAATACATCATGTGGTGTGAAGCATGGATGGGTTACAAACTCTATATTCATTATCAGTCACCAAGCCACTCTCAACAAGCAAAAGTTTAACAGTGTAACTTTTCAAACTTACCGCAAGTCAATTTTTCTATGAATTTGAACTTAATTATTTGGAATTAAAATTTAAGTTATTAAAATTAATAGTTTTGGAGACCAAACTTTAATCTTTCTTAACAGAATCTCTGAGTTTAGAACATGCCGATGACGTCAGAGTAAAATGAAATGAAAACGACAAATGAAAAATATACATAAAAGTGCCATATTTTGAAATAAATTCCCAAGTACAAGTTAGGCAAACGACGTTAAGTCAAGATGTTGTATAGAGGGACCTGATTCATACTGAGCAGACCTTTCATGTGTTTTATAACACGACCCTGAAGGCAATAACATTGCCAATAAATCTAATTTCAAAGAAAACAGATGGAAACTAGAGTCACTGAACTAAGATTGATTTGCTGATTTGAAAATCAAGCAATGTACTCGTATATAGTTTACATAGCGAGAAGATTGAATTTGTGAAGTTGCAAATAGGTTTTGAAATTGTTTGTCACTTTCAGTTGGAAGATATTATTATTGAAGATACTATTCGATATTGAATATTAATATTCAATTTTTTATGTTTAATGATAGAATTCAGGTAGTTTATCTGATCACATTAATACAGACTTTATAAGAGGTTTCTCGTCTCAAGTGCCGTCCATAATAATAATATTATAACACTGTAATTTCAGAAAGAGAATGGATCGAGAAATGCTTAAGAGTCCACTTCTTAAATTATTCATTAAACTGTACTTTATATAAGTAGGGCATTATGTCAACTGAAAAATACATGAAGTATCCGATATCGAGGCTCAGGGTTCGGTTCCCAACTATTAATTTTGTACTTGATACAATATATTCCTACTTTATACTTAAGCTTTTTTAATGATGACTTGGTATAGGTACTATTTGTTAAATTATAGGGTCGATCGGTCGTTGGTCGTATGTTCGATTCTCAATGGGGGCCACCACACATTAATAAAATTATTATTAAATAATATTATTACTTCAATTTTCAATTTCAATTTACACAACACAATCACTTGACCCGGTCCCAAACTAGGATACTCTATGCTATGGTAACCAGGTTCTGTGGTAACCAGGCTAGGACATTACAAACTAGGACATCTGGCGCCGCTCACGCGGGCGCTGCGCGCTCTCAACCAGGTAGCCGATCAGGTGGATTTGTTTACGTGTACGCTGAACGGGTTCACAAAGGCCGCAACTCAAATATTAAGTTTATAATTGTGTTGTTTCTAAATAGTATTGTTTATTGTAGACTTTTATTATTCACAATAGGGTAGTTTCCAGGGTCAAAATAATTAAATTCTATTTAGTCCGTATTTTAGATTATAAAAAAATATTGGACACGTATTTTTTCTTTTTTCGATTAAACAAAAAATAACAAAGATATAGCCCATTAAAGATGCGTGTGACGTCACTCCGGGCTAAAAAATGCAGCACGGCGTGACGTCACACGTAACTTTAATGGGCTATATCTTTGTCATTTTTGGTCTAATTTACAAATAAAAAAATACGTGTCCCTTATTTTTGAATAATCTAAAAGACGGACTAATTACATTTTTTAGGGCAACTAGCCCATTGTTTATGTTTGTTCATTGTTGTAAGCTTAACTGTTGAATTAGGGACTCCCTGTAATGATAGTTAAGTTTGTTAAAATAAATTAAAAAAAAAAAAACAACTTTGTTCAAATGGCGTCAGTCTGGGTATATTTCCATGTTTGTGATGTCCTCCTGCCAAGGACATCGATTCTGTTACTGCATTGTAGTACAAAGACAACGGCATGGAGATGGCGATGTAGCTTCATTGCCGCTTCAAGTCAATGCGAGCACATATCGCACCTCCAGAACTAAAGTGACCCAACTCAAAATTTGGGTAAAATGAGTTAAGTACACAAAATGACTCAAAAAGGTATACTCTTTCATGCCTATATGAAAAAACCGACTTTATTTGGTCAGAGAGAGATGGAGGAATATTGCGGTCTATTTTTTCTTGAGCAACTCGCTCAGAGCGCCGAATACATTTTCTTCATTTCCCAAAAGTTGCAAATTTTGAGTTAGGTCACTTTAGTTCTGGAGGTGCGATATATCAATAATTCTAAGCGTCAAATAAAAATTCAAATTAAATAAACTCACGCCCATTATCCCCGAGGGGGTAGGCAGAGGCACCAATCACTAGAACTGGGCCCACGTTTTGCCGAGTTTATTCTTAGTTGTAAGCGTCAATGGTATGAAAAAAAAATGTCACGTGACCCGACCGTGTATGTGTCATCGTACTGTAATGTACTAATAGAATCAGGCCTGGTTATTATAGCACAGGGCAACCTATTTTAGGGGCAGGCCAAGTGATTGTGTTGCATGGAAGTTCTTATTACTCTACAGAGTAAACCATGTATTTTAAACGATATAGATTGTGATGAGAAGTCTCTATTTCAAATCTTTTCACTTTCAGTCCGTGTCGAGTGGCCACCACTTTGGGGTGTGATGATTGGAAATAATAGTAATGTTGTCAGAAGGTGGCGATTTACATATGAAAAGTCATTAATCAGAAGTTTACACAGGAGTTTGCATACACTATACTCTGAGAGGTTCGGGGGTCGACTGGTTGGACAGAGTCTAAAATGTTGACTCAGCGTTTTGAGTCCCTACACAGAGCGTATTTAATATTCTTCAAAGAAAAAAGTAGGCATATGAGCAGGACTTAATCTTAATGATAAAATGCTTCGCTAATTTTATTAGCTCTCATATTCTTCATACCATTGCTCTATTGCTCTAATGAAGTCTAGCATAATAAATTAATGACTGTTCTCAATTTAATGAGCAGAGGCATAAAGATGGAAAATCTAATTAGGCGTGTTAATAGTTTCTTATTAAATGGAAATATCGCTGTTAATGAGCGAAAAAGAGCAGATACGAAATGAGATGAAACCAACTACCTCTTAATCGTATCAAGAGTCTTAACCTAAGTATGCACGCACATTGTGAAGTGATCGGTTGATTTGATTTATATTTAACGAAAGTGTTAATTTAGATGCACAACCTAGTCGATAATAAGTGATATACATTTCTTTCTTGTGTACAATTAAGTACGAATTACTGTGAATTAATAGAAAATAATAATAT
This sequence comes from Yponomeuta plumbellus, assembly GCA_947310845.1. Taxonomy (NCBI): domain Eukaryota; kingdom Metazoa; phylum Arthropoda; class Insecta; order Lepidoptera; family Yponomeutidae; genus Yponomeuta; species Yponomeuta plumbellus. Next base: position 14,422,402 of record OX371207.1, on the reverse strand, counting down.
TAATAATCATCTTTATTGACACAAACATGTACAAAAATGAATTTACACAATATAAATATATACTTGAACAGTTCCACGATCCACTTCTTGCTGTATTATCAGTACAGATTGATTATTCTACATTATTATTATTATTATTGTTAATACGTTTATTGCGCATAAGTAAACGTCTCAGTGGCATTGCGGCGGACTTATTGCTATAAGCATTGCTTCCAGTCAACCGCAGAAAGAAAGCAGGCATAAGAAAGACATTATTGTCTTGCTAACGTACAAGTACAAGGCGGACATACTTCGACCAAATAGGGGATGTGTTAGCAAAGGGCAAGATTAAAAGTACCCGAAACCGACGTGCTTGTATGCAACGACTAATGAATGTCGATGAAGCGAAAGTGATATGCTTAGCCCTCTGGGATACAGGCGTGAGCTTATGTATGAATGTATATGTTATGTTTTTTGTTTTGTTCGATGTGCAATAAAGTATATTCTTATCTTTTTTTTTAACTTGAATAACTTTACATAAAAACTTAATTAACAATATATTAAACTAATCTACTATAAACTAAATTATATAAATAATACTAATAATAATAATCTATGTATATAAAAGGAGAAGCTGACTGACTGACTGACTGGCTGACATATCAACGCAGGGCCCTAACTATAAGGGTTAGAAACTTGAAATTTTGCACAGGGGTTCTTTTTGTAACGTAAGGGAGCATTCAGAAAGGATTTTTGAAAATTCATCCCCTAAGGGGGTAAAATGGGGGTTCAAAGTTAGTATGAAACTTTGCCGTTTTTGAAGTTATTCAAATGAAATTTGGTACGTAGGTTCTTCATTTAAAATTATGAAACACGTGTAAAATAGTTTTTTGAAAATCATCCCTTAAGGGGGAAAAAAGGGGGTGCAAACTTAGTATGAAACTTTGCCGTTTTAAGTCATTCGAATGAGATTCAATATGAAGGTCCTTCATTGAAAGTCATGAAACACATGTAAAATAGTTTTTCGAAAATCATCCCTTAAGGGGGTAAGAGGAGGGTGCAAAGTTAGTATGAAACTTTGGCGTTTTTGAAGTTATTCGAATGAAATTCAATATGAATTTCCTTCATTAAAATTTCTGAAATACGTGTAAAATAGTTTTTTTTAAATCATCCCTTAAGGTTAAAAGGGGGATGCAATATTCGTATGAAACTTCGCCATTTTTGAAGTTATTCTAATGAAATTCAGCATAAAGGTCCTTCATTGAAAGTCATGAAATACGTGTATAGTAGTTTTTCGAAAATCATCCCTTAAGGGGGTAAGAGGGGGCTGCGAAGGTAGAATAAAAGCTCTTTCGCATGCGCTAAAAGTATCTCTATCTTAATTGCATACACTTTACTCAACTAAAGCCCACGCGGACGTAGTCGCGGGCAACAGCTAGTTATTATATAAATTACATAATTATAATATTCTTATCTTAATTTTTACTTTCACTTTTATTTACTTCGTTATCGCAAGAAGTTTCGATGATTTGGTTGAAAATAGAAAATAGTCTCTCACTTGCCATTGTTGAGGTGTCGTAATATGGCCTCAGGCCAATAGATAGAGATAGGTTTCAGAGAGATAAAATCATATAAGATTTATGTAGGCATGATTTTTCGTCAGCCAAGATAAGTGCAGAATTAATGGGGCTCGGCATTAGCCGAATATCTTATGTCACAAAAAGTATGTTGCAATTACAATTCTATTATTATTAAAACATATTATTTTGTTCTTTTCTAGCAAGGCAGAGGTCGTGGGTTCTATTCCCAGTGGGGGCCGCCGTTCATTCGTACAAATTACCTCAATCTGGATGTTTTTCCTTGCTTGGTTACGGAAGCACAGAGTATCCTAGTTTGGGACCAAGGCAAGCGATTGTGTTGTATGGGTGTTATTTCTGAACCATTGAGGTTACTTGTATACTTTTTCTGTCCCATTTAATCTAATAAACATAGCATAATTTGAAGTTAAAATGTCTATTACAAAATACCTAAGTACGGAAAATTATATTAAATAATATGTGGATCCTCCATAAACGTTCGTTTTGTAATTTAGACGTGTTGAGTAAAAAGATTGCCGTAAAAAAATATTCTGTTCACACGAATAAAGTCCTAAATATACAGGCCTCGCCTATTTTATGGACTGCTGTTGAACCGTGTATTATGCACTTACCCACCCACTTAGCAACTGCTGCTGTAATTGCGTAATTTCAATAAATGTTATTTTATTTTACTTTACAATATAAAAACACTATTTCTCCGAGGCACTCCACAGAGATATATTCTATTTACTGAAGCGAACGACTAATTGTCAACATGTCAAAAATTTGGTTTTTCAATATGCCAAATTTACAACGCTGCATAATATTTAGCAAAGTTATACAAAATGATGTGCCTAATAAATGCCATTAAGCAATAAACACAATAACACTGTTATAACCTGATTTATCCCTTACTCGCAGTTTATTTAACAAAATATTTAATTTTATCATGAAAATACAATTTGCTTAAGAGATCTGTGGCCCAAAAAATACCTAAAATTTCAGTGGTCCTCAAAATAAAAGCGATCCTACTGCTGCCAAATATGTTCGCAAAATGCAACTAGCAAACATGACGGAATTTTGTTCAAAGACCGATTATGATCGATTATTTTATACTAATGCGCTACGCGATGTGTAGGATGAAGAATGGAGAGCTGACTACGAACCTCTTTTTTAATTAGAGGCAAAAAAAAAGTAAGATAGCCACCCCGACGCCATATTTTTACTCACGACGATTGACGTTGTTAATGCGAGTGCAACTTCTCTAAGCTATTTTATTTTCTTTTGTATTTGTTTTGTCTTGTTTGGTTGTCTGTCTGTTTTCCTTAAACAGTAGGTAGGTAAGCAAAGCTGCGTGCATGAGCTATTTTGAGTGACATGTAAGTTTGAGAGATGCTGTGTCTTTGTTTACCTTTAGTCGTTCGCTTCAAAAAATAGAATATAGTTTATTTGCCTCCGGTCCGTAACGACTAAATATCAAAATGCCATGATTTCATTGTAACTGAATTTCGATTCGCCTTACGGCCGAATACTCAAACGTCATTCAAATATTTAAAGGCATCTTAAACAATTGACAAACCGTTAAACACAAAATTCGAATACACAAACGTTAGTTAAAAGCTTCTGTTACATTTAAGTGGAACTCAAAATAACTTGTAGTTAAACATCACTCAGCGAAAAATTCGTATACTCGAACGCAAGTTAGCGCGATTTAGCTGTCAAGTCAGCTGTCAAATGAGTTGAGTAGACGTTAAAATTTGAGAGTGGTCGCGAGGTCTTTCAAATCGTAAAATCCTCCTCTTTGTTGGATGAGGAAAGGCCTAATGTGCCTCGAAGAAATGAGGCGAAGTTAAAATAAGCTGGGCTTCGCAAGTCACATCAGAGCCTACCGTCGCAGAAGTCCTACCAATACTTGAGGTCGCCGTCGTCGGAATACGACGAGGAGGACATCATCATCATCATTAGTAGTAAGAAAGAGTTGTCATCGTGTTTACACAATTTTAAATAGGTACTTTTTTACTATATCCACCAAAGTTTCCTTTTCGGCTGCTGTGTCATTACACCCTCTTTTCTTCTTTTCCTCCATTTTTGGATTGGTGCCGTAATATTTGGGAAAAGCTTTCAAAAGCAAAAAAAAAACCGCAATAGGTACCGCAATATTTTTATTGTGGTAAACTTTTCAAACAAATGTCATCGAGAGGTAGCTCTAACGTTTCATTCTACGACAATATAACATATTATTATTTCAACATTAAACATTTTCTTTTGTACAAAACGAGGTATTTATCTAGTACAATAATAGTTTTTGTTTGTTTCATAAATCTAACAATGATTTATTTTATTTTTATGTAAAAACTAAATATTTGAGCATAAAACTAATTCATTGAACAAATTCTGCGTAAAACGGATACACTACGTAAGTTTGAATATTTTGTAAATGAAAACAGACTTGTTATTTATTTGACAGCTTCTCAGCTGGTCACGGTCTGAATTTGCTTGAATGACGTTTGTGTATACCACTTATATTTACAGCGCCACCAAGTTATCTGTTCAGGTGGCCAAAATGGTAACTAACTATCTAATAGTAAATCCTGCTCCCCATTGTTTGTTTCATTTATTCACTTACTAAGGTTTATCGATACGTTTTCATGAAAATTTGAGACGGGTTAAAATAATCTCATTCTTTTAAGTAAATTTATTAAATGTCACTACTAAATTCTCCACTAGCGCCGCTATCAACTGAGCAGTTAGGATGGTGGCACTGTAACAGGTGTTCAAATTTGAATGCTCTTCAACTGAGTGATCGATTTGACTGGCGTTTGAGTATTCCGTTGTAGACCGAGAGATAGTGACACAAATTACTTGGTCATTAGTAACAGTATGGCGGTTCTTCAGGGGTCTTAGTACGCAATGACAAAAAGAAAAATGATGGTCGTCGGATAAATTACGAGTGTCAAACGATTTGTACCACTAAAAATTTAGTATTTTCCGATAGTCCATAAAAAACAAAGTAGGCGGTAGTGTCATGCCATACTTCTCCGGTGTGACTTACAGCCCGCCATACCAACGCGAATGCGTTAATTAAAAAAATAAAAATTCAACTATTTGTACCAGGCTAATTTTGGCACAGTTAATTATCGTCGTGCAGCCATTTACGAAAATTACCATGCCATACTTTTCGGACGGTTCCAAATGGTCGCCATACCGCCGAAAATCTACAATATTTTTTTTCGCCAAACGATTTGTAACAGTATTGCATTTGGATTTTTGGAAAGTATTTGATAAAATGTGACCGTTATTATATTTGCCATACTTCTAGTAGGGGGAAAAAGTGCTGCCATACTTGAAAAACTTATTTATTCGACACGTTTCAAAAATACAACTGTACAATACGTAGAATATTTTTTTACAGCATGGGATCATTCAAAAAAATATCCCGGATTGTAACCATGGGGCGGACGACTGTGAGACTTAAGCCAAGACGTATAACTAGGTTGAACTAGGCATTGCTCTGCGAAGTTTGCAAAAGTGTACTACATTTGTGTTAGAGCCTTTGACCAGTGATTTCCTTCGAGAAGAAAAACTTAAATATAAACTAAAATGAATTTGTCAGAACTTTTCAAGATGTAAATTTATCGAAATAGTAATTAACAATATAAATAAATATGATATAGCAATCCAGACATTCATCATCATCATCAACCCATCATGTCCCCACCGAGGGGCACGGGTCTCTTCCCTGAGGAAGGTATAGGCCATACTCCACCACGGGGGCCAAGTCCGGATTGGTGGAGGCTTGTAAGACTAGTGGCTGGTCTTACTGTCAGAAGTTTTCAAGCCGCCATATGGCCTCTGACTTGGCTTAACGACTGCCATCTATCGACGGCAGCCGGCACCAACATTATGACATTATGCAATAGAATTAATAATGAAATTGATCAAATCGACTATAATAAGAAATTTCTCAGTCCTGAGGCCTTGAGGAATTTACTAGCCATAAGAGAAGTTCATACTAACAACAATAAATCTGTGAAATTCCACGAGTGCAAGAAAACGCTAAAAATAAGAAAAGGCACTATTCCTTACTATTTTACAAAAACTAACCCACCACTTGCAAAAGAAACAAGCACAAAAACACAATTAAAGGAATGTAAGCCAAATAAGAAAGGGACAATCCCTTACTACTTTCCAGCTAAATGTACAATTCAAATCAATGAAAAATATAATCACAATGCAAAGTTTTTTCGACACAAGAAAAAACAAGGTCGGAATAAAACAATCACAAAAAAAAGGGCTACCCAAACATCTCACGTAATTTTTCACCAAAATATTGCCAGCATTTTGAGCAAAATTGATGAGTTGGAAATTGTTATTTCCGAATTTCTAGACTCCAACCAATGCATTGACTTAATTTGCCTTAGCGAAACTTTTATCAAAGAAGGTGAAGAATGCAATCTAAAAGTACGAAATTACAGCATAGGTGCACACTTTTCAAGGAAGTTACAAAAACGCGGAGGTACGTGTATACTCTGTAGGCAAGACATAACTTGTGAGGAACTGAGCAATATCAAGGATCTATCTTTAAGATTTTGAGGTTTGCGGAGTTAAAATAAAACCGATGAAATTAATAGTTATCTGCTTGTACAGAACTCCAAATTCTAATTTAGGAACATTTTTCGAAAGGTTCGAATCAATGCTTGAGCGACTGAATTTTACCAAATATAAAATAGTAATATGCGGAGACAAATATGTTAAAAAATCTGCTTTTGAACTTTGGTTTATCCATCCATATAAAAGATGCCACGCGTCAAAATGCATGCATAGATAATATTTTAAGCAACATAAAGGACTCCGAAGGCAAACTTCACAATTTGTGTCTCTCAGATCACAACACAGCTCAAACACTGACTTTCAAGCAGACTCTTCCCGGGACTAGCTCAATTGGATTAGACTTCTCGTTCGAATACATACTTGACTACAATCAGGGAAACGTAGACAAGTTTAAGGAATGCATAGAGAGCCTATCGTTTTCTGAGGTCATGGGCGAGGTTCCCGCAAATGAAGCTTTTAATATATATTTCATAACATATTATGTACATTCTTTAGCATATGCTTCCCGACGGTTAAAATAAAAAGAGGCCAAAAAAAGAATTCCTGGGTATCGAAAAGTCTAAAAAAGTGTTGCCAGACCAAACGAAAACTCAGACTAGATTATTATAAGAGCAAATCTGATAATAAAAAAGAACAATATAAAAAGTACGCGAAATTACTAAAGCATTGTATAATCTCGGTGAGAAAGCGTAAAAACAAAATATATATAGAAAATGCGAGAAACAGTTGTAGAGCTACTTGGAACCTAATAAATTATAATATTGGGAAGAAAACAAATAGAGATATTCAAAGAGTAAAAGATAATAAAACAGAAGTGTATGATGGGAATGATATAGCGACGTCATTTAATATTTTTTTTACAGATTTAGTTAAAAATTCAGGGCAGTTTGAAAACAATAATTGTAAAACAATATATAAAACAAATCTTAGTAATAGTAACAATCAGAGTATCTTTTTTCAACCGACTGACCCTTTTGAAGTCAATAAAATAATAATGTCCCTCCGTTATACACACTCAGTAGGCTTTGATAATATCAATACTAAACTACACAAATCAGTCAGTAGACATATATCAAAACCTCTTTCACATATAATTAACCTTTGCTTGGAACAAGGGTGTTTTCCTGAAAAATTAAAATTTTCTATTGTTCTGCCTCTACACAAAAAGGGGAATAGAGAGGAATTAAACAATTACAGACCAATAACTTTGATACCCATATTATCAAAAATTATAGAAAAAGCTGCGTATAAAAGAACCATGGATTTTCTGGAAAAACATGATATTCTGTCAATAGAACAAAACGGCTTTAGACAAAACAAGTCTACGACGCTAGCTAGCTTTAACCTGGTAAAACAAATAACTTCGAGCCTTAACGACAGGATTCCAACCGTAGCCCTATTTCTAGATCTCAGCAAAGCTTTTGATTTCGTTGACCACCGCATACTACTAAATAAACTTGAAACAGTCGGTATAAGAGGTCCAGCATTAAATTTTTACAAAAATTACTTACTTCAGCGAAAACAAATTACACGGGTTACTAAACTAGTAAGTGACACAAATACGGTGGAATCTTTTGACTCCTCAGCAAAGATAGTTACGCATGGTGTTCCACAAGGAAGTATCCTTGGGCCATTGTTGTTTTTAGTCTACATTAATGACCTGCCAAAAGCGTTAAAGCACGAAAGCGTATTATTTGCTGATGATACAACAATAATAATTAAGGGAAAAAATATCAATACTTTTGAATCTGACATAAATGAATCTTTAGAAAATACAATAACATGGCTAAAAAATAATAATTTAATAATAAATACAGAAAAAACTAAATATATCTAACTTGTAACAAAAAAAAAAAAAAAATTGAACTAAATGTAGCAATAAAGAATGACAAAATAGAGCAAGCAGACAAAATACAATTCTTAGGTATTATATTGGATGAACAATGCACTTGGAAATCGCAAATCGAAGCTGTATGTAATAAAATAAATAAATTCATATTTGCATTAAGAAGAATTAGGCAAATAATATCAGTTGAAACGGCGCTTTTAGTTTATCACAGTTACGTCTGTTCCACCTTACGTTACGGAGTGGTACTATGGGGTAACTCAACCGAAAGTCATAGAGCTTTTGTAGCACAAAAAAAATGTCTCAGGGCTATATGGGGCATGTCTTGGAGAGAGTCCTGTAGACCAATATTTCAGACATACAACATTTTAACTTTTTATGCCATTTATATATTCGAGGTCAGTAAATTTGTCAAGGGAAATATGCAACTGTTTGAAAAGTGCGATAACCAAAATAAAAGGACAGTAAGACATCAAATATTAAAATATCCAAGGACAAATCTAGAGCTCCATAAACGCAATAGATATTGCATGGCAATAAAAATATTTAATAAACTGCCTAAAGACATTAGTTCTCTTCCAAAAAATAAATTTAACACAGCACTGTATAATTGGTTAGCCCAAAAATGTATATATATAATGAAAGATTACTTTGCATTGTGATTTTATGATTGTTTTAACTCGCTTGTGATGAAATATTTTAACTTATTGGATTAATTTTTTTGCGAATGTTTTTTATATGTATGTCCAAGAAATTGCAATGCCTTAATAGGGCTCATGTCATGGTTTCATTACTTACTTTAGCTTTTAAGAACAATTTGTACCACATGATGCAATAAACTGAATTGAATATAAAAAAAATTAAAAAATTTGACGATTTGTACAAGTATGGCATTTGGATTTTTGGTAATGATATGATGCAATGTGACCATTATTATATTTGCCATACTTCTAATAGAGGGAAAAAGGGGCAACATACTTGAAAAACTTTTTCAATTGGTTTTTCAACTGGTTTTCAAGGTGGAAGACATAAAATCATTTGTTACAGTATGGCATCATTGTATTCGGTTCGTTTGGGTGAAATTCAACCTTATATTATATAAGGTTGTATTTTAAATATTATACAATATAAACATCTGGTTATCTTTGAAATTTTGTATTTATATTCGTTGACCCTCAAATTTACAGGAAAAATTAGTGCCATACTGTTACAAATCGTTCAAAATACGAATAAAATCTTACAATTAAAAATAAATATTATACACATTCGCCACCTCCCACAGGTATGGCATTATCACACTTCTATTTTTAATCGTTTAGGAGCTCTTGAAAAAAAATTAAGGTGGTACAAATCGTTTGGCGAAAAAAAAAAATTGCAGATTTTCGGCGGTATGGCAACCATTTGGAACCGTCCGAAAAGTATGGCATGGTGATTTTCGTAAATGGCTGCACGACGATAATTAACTGTGCAAAAATTAGCCTGGTACAAATGGTTGATTTTTTTTTTCTAATTAACGCATTCGCGTCGGTATGGCGGGCTGTAAGTCTCACCGGAGAAGTATGGCATGACACTACCGCCTACTTTGTTTTTTATGGACTATCGGAAAATACTAAATTTTTTGTGGTACAAATCGTTAGACACTCGTAATTTATCCGACGAGTTCGACTAACGCGCACGCGATTGGGCCGCCGGTACCAGCGCTAAGACCATCATTTTTCTTTTTTTTCATTGCGTACTAAGACCCCTTAATCCATACTGTTACTAATGACCGAGTAATTTGTGTCACTATCTCTCGGCCTATTAGTCCCATAATGCCTGAAATCTCAAATAAATTAATTTCAATTCATGGGTGGTATCTTTACCTTTTAAAATCTTCATCACTGACTATTTTAAACGGCATTTATTTGTCTTAGGGAACACAAAAAAGTCTCGGTGCATTTTCTCTTTTCACGGAAAATAACTTCCATTTGCCATAACAAACATTTTTATGGAGATAAAGCCTTTTATCGTACATTTCATGTCCAGATTAAATCCCGAGTAGGCAGACTGGTGGTTCTAACTTAAGCTTTTATGGATAGATTCTGAAAACTGGATTTAACCCTTAGTTTGTAAGGTGAGTCCCAGGGACTCCGCCCGAAACAAGAAACATCTGTAACTTTTTTGAAAAAGCGAACTAGGCGTTGTGCGTTTCGGTAGCTTCCGTAAGTGGCGCGGCCAACGCGGTAGTGGGAGGACGTGCACGTGCGCATCTCGCAAGGTGAGTAATTAACAGGCGCGGAATCCTTGGGACTCCACCTTACATTTTACGTAACTTTTTTTAAATTTCCATTTTTTGTGCATTAGTAGAAAACGTTATATTTTGTCATTTTAGATCATCAATATGGCTTCAAGCAGTCGAAATATTAGATCTGTAAATGTTCTGGAAGAAAATGTTAGCTCTGTGATCACGGAATGGTTGCCTAAGAACATCCGACTTCAAATATCCTGGATCATTCGTGAAAATCTTCCTACTGACATAGACAATGAACCCGAAGAAAAATTATCCCGTGAACAAAGAATATATTGTTTTCTCTGTCCTTCAAGGCTTAGAAGAAAAACCTTTGTCGTACCTGTGGTAAGCCAATATGGTTGGCTTGCTCGAAAAAAGTATACAGGCAATGTGCGGTGCATAGAGATGAGTAAGGGGTTGCACGATTTTTGTTTTTTGAATATTTTCAAGTTTTAATAAATTTTTTATCAAGAAGACTATTATGTTAAACAAAAGTAAGTCAAGAATATTGTTTTTCTAAGACATTTAATATAATTATGGAGGCTTGAAGTCACCATGTTGATTTTTTTGAGATTTTAGAGGCTGTTTACTAAACTAGGACAAAAAATTGTCTCAATTAGAGTTTCCACTAATAAGCTAATGTTATGTTGTAGTAAGATAACTAACTTTACCAATGGATACCAAAGAAACGATTGATTTTCTTAAATTCTTGTGTTTATTTTCATTTTTCTTCGCGGAGTCCCCAGGACTCTACGTTACATTTTGTGTAACTTTTTTCCACCTTACAAACTAAGGGTTAAAATAAGCTGGCAAATAAATAACTTGCACTGACCTCCCTGACCTGAAGGAGAAACCTTGCTCAGTGTCGTCTTCAATCTCTGTCTAATAGAGTCGAAAACGCCTAACAAGGCAATGCCGCTTCACTGCCAGCCATCCCAAAGTAGCTCTTATTGCACGCGTAACACGTGCTCGCAGCATATTACATTGTAGCTATCAGTCGAGAGTATATCCACCTGCGTGCATTTTACTCAGTTTCGTTAGAAGCGACATTGCAACAAAACAAAAGGTGGACCACCAATGTCGTAGACCCAGGTATTCGATTCAAATTACATGCAATATTGACAAGGTTTCATGGAAATGAGGAAATTAAGTACATATCTACTTTCCCTTTCGAAAATTATATTTTACTTACTAACGGGTTGGTTGTGCATTTCTCGTCGTATAAACAGGGCGTAACGCAATTTAAGTCGCTTTAATTTATGGATTGCGATGTCATTTAAGCGGTTGAGCATAAAATGTCAATAAAACCGTAGGATTTCCTTCCAATCATCATGTTATTTTCATTAAGTTCAGCTAGCTGCTGTATTGTATTGGATACTTAAATACCAGTTATTAAACTGTTTTGTAGTTACGGCGGTGAACGTAGTCACGTAGAAATCATCTTCGTTTGTTGGGTTGTTGGTCCTTACCATGGAAAACAGAATTCATTGGGTTTTTTTCAAATAGTTAGATATTCAAAAAGTTGTGTTTTCCTGATACTTGATGGCTTTTTTTAGTGTAAAATATCCGTAGTTCACCTTGTAGCCAATTAGGTAAGTAGCTGCAACTTTTGTAAGACAATCTTTTGAGGTACGAGTATCTCCTCCGCCTTGCATCAGTCCCTTAATTTAACATTTCAAGTCAATATATAATAATATTATCGTCTTCATTATACTATTTGACACCCACTGCAGGGCATAGGACTCCTTCATGCCACGGCCACGACCCACGACCTGTTTTAGTAATTAACCTTCTTTAGTGAAGAGCCAAACAGTCATTTTGAAATAAAAAGTGACCGAAAAATTTCCATGGTGTATGTCTTAATTTTGGTATTCATACAGCATGCCCTTTATAGAAAAACCTAGTTTTCTATTTGAAAAATAATATTTTGCGATATTTGAAGAAATACGTTATTGAGCAATCAACTGACACAGCTCACTATTCAATACTATATTTGTGTATATTTCATTTTTACAATGGTACCTTAAGAACATTTATTTTCTATTCTATACTCTAAAAGTGTCCATCTATGATGTCCATGTTCTATATTATCAAATTAAAAACAAACAATCGCACGGCTGATGTACAAAAAAAGTTTGAACAAAAAAAAAGTGTGGAAATCCATTAAATATAATCATGTCAAGGGGAGGAGTGGTGACTTTATGTATGTGTATATGTTAAGAGGTTTTTTTTAATTAGCCGTTTCTGTGTCCCACTGCTGAACAAAGGCCACCCCTTTAGATATCCACTCCTCCCTGTTCCCGGCCAATTCTACAAGGAATAATAATAAAATTATAAATATCAAAATAAGGGACTCCACACACGGCGCACTGTGGGCTGGATTTCGGCTTTCATAGACATCCGATCAGTAATGTCGAAAGTGGTGACTTTTATGCCAGCATATGTTTTAAAAGACCAAATACATACCACAAAATAGTATCATTATAGTACAGACTTACAAAAGGCTCGCTGGGATTTTTTTATTAAAAAAATTGTATGGAGCCGACATAATAATTCAATATATCTCCGGTCTCGCACGATTGGGGCTAATTATTTTTCAGGGAGTCAATTTTTGAATTATTTGGATTTTTTTGACATATTGCATAATGAGCCCAAAGTTGCGAAACATTTTTTTTTAATAATCGAACTTTTTTTTTATTGTATCAATAGTTTAACTTTATTCCAGCTTCACATCTATAACTAGCGCAATAAAAATAATACGACCACAAAAATATATGAAAATATAAAAAAAATATATGTTTAAGTGACAATTATTGAACTTTTTAAAGAATCGTTTTTTGCGTTTTGTAAGTCTTAGTTATTACAGTTTGGCGTCTATAACTATGGCATAATAATGAGTACTATAAAGAAACAACACGATTCACTTCACAAATCTCACTTTTACCTCACTGTATTATCACGAACAACACAATTTCCTTACAAATCTCACATCACTGTATAATCACTTCACAATTTAACTTTTAATATAAATTATAAATATAAATTCTGAAATCGGGCAGAGCTTCCGCCCGATCACAGCGCCAGAACAAGACTCTTAAATCGGGCAGAGCTTCCGCCCGATCACAACTCTAGAACAAGACTGCCGGTTTATCGTCGAGCGCTCCCTTTTATAGACTAAAGGCGAGCGCATGGTATTGGTTGGTCTTGGCACCATTTTTTGACATATCCGTTAAAAATATAATTCTATTCAAATGGCCACTTTTAAAATAATGAACTGTTAAAAATGATATTAAATACATCTTATAAATTACCGTTCGTCCTAAAATAATGTTTTAAGGTTATTAAATAGAACCTTTGCCGCAAATTTCTCAAAATCATGACAGTACGATCAACATTATTAAATATCTATGTTGAACAAAAAATTTAAACATTAATCATCATCGGCTTTAATCTATACTGTGAAATTTGCAAACAAGTAACTAATTACATATTTATCTTATCAATAATATTAATGTCTCAAAGTACCTATTAATTAATCTCCTTTAATCTGTTAACCTTAATGACCCCATCGTTACTTCAATATCATTTACAGATTACGTTGAGGGTAGTTAGCAAATTACTCGCAATTAGAGTGGATATTTGTATGCTACCCCAATATCTCACTACTCAGTTGGCTTTGACGATTACAAGTGAATACATTTATCTAAAGAAAACTAGCTACGACTAGCTAGGCTAGTCGATATTCGTTTCCAGCCAACTTTTATATTTCTTTCGGAATATGTACGCTTTCCGACTTGCTAAACTCCATCGTCTGTCAACTGCTCTAGTAAAATTTCGGCAAAATTCCCGAAAAGTCACAGGATCTTCTTCGGATAAATTGCAGTCCAATCGTGACAACACTGATTCGAACAAAAATTTGTAGCCTGTTATTTTGTTTGCACTTCTTAATATCACGAATATATCTAAGTTTATAACGATACGATACTCTCCATTTTCTTTAGATAAATGTATTCACTTGTAATCGTCAAAGCCAACTGAGTAGTGAGAAATTGGGGTAGCATACAAATATCCACTCTAATTGCGAGTAATTTGCTAACTACCCTCAACGTAATCTGTAAATGATATTGAAGTAACGATGGGGTCATTAAGATTAACAGATTAAAAGGTGATTAATTAATAGGTACTTTGAGACATTAATATTATTGATAAGATTAATATGTAATTAGTTACTTGTTTGCAAATTTCACAGTATAGATTTAAGCCAATGATTCATGTTTAAATTTTTTGTTCAACATAGATATTCAATAATGGTGATCGTACTCATTATTATGCCATAGTTATAGACGCCAAACTGTAATAACTAAGACTTACAAAACGCAAAAAACGATTCTTTAAAAAGTTCAATAATTGTCACTTAAACATATATTTTTTTTATATTTTCATATATTTTTTGGTCGTATTATTTTTAATGCGCTAGTTATAGATTTGAAGCTGGAATAAAGTTAAACTATTAATACAATAAAAAAAAAGGTTCGATTATTTAAAAAAAAATGTTTCGCAACTTTGGGCTCATTATACAATATGTCAAAAAAATCCAAATAATTCAAAGATTGACTCCCTGAAAAATAATTAGCCCCAATCGTGCGAGACCGGAGATTTATTGAATTATTATGTCGGCTCCATACAATTTTTTTAATAAAAAAATTCCCAGCGAGCCTTTTGTAAGTCTGTACTATAATGATACTATTTTGTGGTATGTATTTGGTCTTTTAAAACATATGCTGGCATAAAAGTCACCACTTTCGACATTACTGATCGGATGTCTATGAAAGCCGAAATCCAGCCCACAGTATAAGGTAAAGATGTATTTTATAGCACGATATATCTCATTACATCTTTCCATAGAAATCGTCAGGAGACCACACACGACAGCTATAATATACATCTTTACATCTTCGTATCTTAAGGGTACTGAGCGGTCTCTAAGCTGTACATCCTGGGATGTGATGTATATTATAGCTGCCGTGTGTGAAGTCCCTAAGAGTCTCCTCGGTTTCTCAAGTTGGTTTAAAAAAACCTAAACAAAAGTCTCTTCTTTACAGATACGGATCCTAGTCGCAGTTGGGATCATCAACTGCGTTGTCTGTCAAGAAAGGTTAAGCGAGCAAGATCTGCTACGCCTCCATGCCCTCGCCGCCGGAGACCAGGTTGAGACTATCACCGGATACAGCTCGAACGTCATAAAACGGGATCCCTCCAATGTCCAGTACCATCTCGCCGATGATGCCAGCGACTACCACAGGAACCAGGGAAGAAGCGATCGGAGAAAGGTCTTCAGAATAAAGAACCCCTTTCAGAGGAACTTGGAACCTAATGAGAGACAAGAGGACGAGAACAATGGGTCTAATGACAGTGATTCTGGTGCCAGCAATCAATATCCGTCAGTGCAGTACTCGCTGCCCCCAGAGGATTTCTTACAGAAGATGAGAGCTGAAAATCCTTACCTGCAACAGTATTCCACTCCAAATCCGTTGTTGAGCTACACGGCAACCCCACAGTCACAGTACCAATACCCGACCAATCCGTCAAATAACTACGATAGCGGTAGCAATCAACAGTCTAACCAAATTTCTCAAATTGAATCTAAATCTCAGGCACAACCTTACCCGTCTGGTTCTAATCAGTACCAGTATGGTGGTGCTTATTCCTATGAGAATAATGTTCAAAGTACCCCATCACCTGTCGCATCATATCTATCAACGCCCATTAACCAACAATACGTTAGTACACCAAATAATCCTTTCGTTAGTACACAAAATGCACAATATGTTAGCTCCCAGAGTAGCCAATATTTAGCTACACAACCTAGTGCGTATGTTTCTAGTTCTTCACCAGTTTTTTTAACGAGTCAACAAAGCTTGCCGCAGTATGTTTCATCTCCTGTCTCAATCGTTCAAACTGGATCGCCAGATTACTCAAATAGAGTAAGCACGACCGGCAGTAACAGTTTCAATTACGATCCTAATGAGCAAAACAAAAGGATGCAAATTGATCACTTCGATAACTCGGCAAATGGGATCAGATATCCAATTCAACAGCAGCATCAGCAGTACTCAAACGAGTATCCATCATCAACTGCTGCAACGCCAACTTCGACATCTTATCCAGAAAACAGTCAAGATTCTTGGCAGAACGCTATAAATGCTGGGGTGAGCTCATTATCTAAGTCACTGCAAGAATTTACTCTTGCTCAGTATCACAACTCTCCCTACAATGGTCCCACTCCCGATGGAAGATCAGATTCTGGACTTCAGGAGCCGCCGAACAGTGAAACACATCGCATCGGGAACATCCCAGCAGCTAATAACTTATACCTAGACTATGTGCAACCAGATTATCCAAACTATAACACGAGAAGCAGAGCTAGAGATTTGGAACAAGAAGTGTCTCAATCTGGTGGTTATTCAAACGGAGATTTTGGTTGGAAACTCAAAGATAAGAAGGCATTACTAAATGACGTTTATCCCAGTGCTAGTACCCAAACTAGATACCAAACATACGGTTACCATCCAGATGGCTCGACAGTGAGTCAAATGAACTTCTATCTGGATAATAGTAAGTCTCAGTCGCAAAATTATGAACAGATTTCAAAATCAGCCACAGAAAGTTTAGAAGCACAAGAATTTGCTAAGGCAGCGGCAAAAGCACACGAGAGCATGAAGCAAAGACAGCAGTTACAAAAACTATCTGAGTCGTACTTCGGCCATAACTATCCTCCTAGTTACAGCACAAGTAATCCAGTGCCCAGCGTTCAGCAGCAACCTAATATAGTATCAACATTCTACGGTAACAACGACAATAGACCGAGAACACAGTACTTGGCTGATAGTTCCAATGCGAATCCTCTTTTATATGGAAATCAACATCAACAAGATTTAATAACGGCCCCACCAAATTACTACTTTGCTCACCCTAAGGAATTGAATACAATAGAAGGTAAGCCAAAACAACCTTTTGATCACGCTAAAGCTCTGAAAAACATAGTGCCGATTGACGTCTCAAATGTTATCGGTTCTGAATCCCCATCAAAAATAATCACAGATAGCAATGGTAACAGGTTTAATATTCCTAGTACATCTAAAGAGCAATTTGAGCTTAATCTAAAGCAATATTATAAACCTATTACAGATTCGTATTACAAGGATAAGAATAGCGGATATGGCTACAATATCAAGGCCAAGCCAGAGGATGTTACATCAAGTGAATCCTTGAAACAACCGGAGCCAAATGTACCATATTATATAAAACAACAAATTCAAGAAACTCCGTACAGTCAAAGTCATGATAATAAGAGGTATGGAGAAACTTCGGGTCCACAAGTCAACTACTTATCAAATAACTATCCAACCGGTGTTCAACAACAAATAAATACACAAGCCAGCATACAAAGACAGCAAAATCAAATACAGTCGGACATTAACAGCTTGTTGAAACTTAACGACATCCCGTACAGACTAACACAGGGCTTGACCAGCGATCAGCTTCGTTTGCATAATAGTAACTTCGATCAAAACAATATTCCAACACCAATTCCCACAAGAATCAATCAAAACGTCGGCAGTCACCAATTAGATGTGGCGAATACCATTCTGAGTAAACTTATTCAAAGTAAACAACAAGGTCTCAACTCTAATAGGCCTGAAATGGAATTGCCATCAGGCGGCGCTTTGTCTACTATCAATGGTTTCAGGGTAGCAAATCCATTTAACGTCGATTTGAAATTAGTAGCGGAAATGTTGAAGGGAAAATCAGCTAGTGACGATACTCCTTTGCTACAATTTAGAGAACAATTTAACAAACCTCCT
Organism: Yponomeuta plumbellus; assembly: GCA_947310845.1. Lineage (NCBI taxonomy): Eukaryota > Metazoa > Arthropoda > Insecta > Lepidoptera > Yponomeutidae > Yponomeuta > Yponomeuta plumbellus. The sequence goes on along the minus strand of OX371207.1, from coordinate 14,404,255 downwards.
ATACCACATAAGCTTGATATGTCTTCGCTACAACAACTCTTGCTGAAGAATGATAACATGAACTATGGAAGCCTCGCATCAATAAACGATGGCCTCAGTGCCATCGGCAGCCCTTACATGGAAATCTATAACAGTGGTCGTTATCCCTATCAAGGGGTGAAATACTCGAGAAGTCAAGAGGAGGAAGAACCATTAGTACCTATAGCTGATGCTTCCAGCACCCATCCCATCGGAGCTGTCATAGAATCAGATGAGTCTGTCGATGCAAGGGAAGTCAGTGAAGGTACTGAACTAGTGGACTCCGATGCTATAACTAATGTATTCGATGAAACTCGCCATAAGAATACGTTTCCAAGAGAGCATAAGGGTAGCGAAAGACGCAGACATCCGAACTCTATCATACCAAGTCGGTCATCTTATCAAAGAAAGTATCCTAAGAGTGATGTAGCTGAACCCTACCCCTTACTGAAACCTCCCCCTGAGAGGCCATCGAGGAATCGCTACAATGCTTTAGACAAACGAGGTCGTAGGCGTAGGGTTAAGCCAAAATTTTCTAGGGTAATGAGGGCAGAACCATTATTCGAAAGCGAGAGTAAGCAAGTTGAGAAGGTTACATCAGTACCGACCCTCCTCAGACCGCCTGCACCAGTTTCAGAACCTAAGTCTGACGCAGAGGAAGTAAATAGTTCATAGCCAGCCAGTAAGGTCCTCTTGTAATTCCTATAAGTGTTTTTTTTTTCTTTTTTACTTTCTCCGCTAAGTAACAGACTATTTAAGTGTTTAACTGACTAAAGTCTAGAGTTTAATAATTTTATGGTTATTTATATCACAAGTTGTTCACAGATGTTCGGTTGCTAAACTCTTTGCCCTTGGAATTATTAGAAGATTTGAGAGAAAAAGTTCGGCATTTATTATTTGAACATAAGGTTTAAGTTGTTGTATTTGTTATTGTTAAATAGTATTGTACATAGTTTTATTTCATACTAACGCTACAGTTAATGACAAAACATTAATATAGTGGGGTTGTGTAAATATATTGACCATTCTTATTACTAGATTGTAATGTTAACAAACTTTTTTTAAGTCATTGATGTATGTACCTTAACTGTATTAACTAAGTGTGATAAGTCTAAGGTTAGTAATTGTTGTTTTGTTTATATTGTTATTTTTAAATTAATATAGAAGTATCGTCGAAAATAAAACATGTTAAGTAATATTTTGCAGCATTGTCATTGAACTGAAAGTGGCTAAAAACAAATTACGCACGTATGCACCTAATTACTAATACACATCAGATTTAATTTTATAATTGGATCATAAATGATCATTACACAGTGATGGAATTCATAAATGAGCTTAAAGACAGAAAGATGACATCATAGCACGTCAACGTTCCATCTCGCAGATTTCACTCGATCATTGCTTATGCCCATTTGAAGCTGATATTAACATTTTAATGTGACTCTTCACTTGACAGCTTAATTGGTAAGTTTTGTGACCGTCGCACATGCATTGTTTCTATCATAAGTATTGTCTGTCTGAGTGAATTGGCAGCTATAATGCGTAATGATCGAGAATGTCCGGCGTTCGCGTGCGAGTCTCGCTTTCTGATCACGTCGCTCCGCGGGCGCAGCGATGTGGACCATCATCTCCTGTTATTTACGAGATGGGGTAGATGAGTTATGTTATGAATCTCTTAAGCGATGGTGAGATATGACTTTAAGGCTAGACTGATCCAGTTTTTAGGCCCGTATTAATACATATAATTACCGCTCTCTGTAAGTGATCTTGAGTACTCCGTAAAAATAGATACTCTTTATTTAGAACTGCAACTTTAACTTAAATGTATTAGCGACTTATTATTATTACGTTTAGTACTTTTATTTTATTTTATTTATTGCATCACACAACAGATTGCATGTTATTATATCGTGATGGAACTTATAGTCTAGTTACTGTCCTTTAGAGCCATCGCAAACAGGGCGACTTGTCGCCGCGTCAAGTCGCCGCGTCAGACGCGACGTTGTCATTTGCTTCTGGCATCATCGCGACTCCGTGACTCTAACGCCAAGTGTGCGGAGATTTGAACAAAATATATGAAAATTGTCGGCCGCAGCCTGTCGTCGCGTCTAGTTGCCGAGCTGTCGCCTGTCGCGTGTCGCTAGTATGCGCCTAGGCTTAATGTGTGACGACAGCATGTTAAAGTATATACGAGTATTGAGAATTAACTTAAATAATTTTCATACTAAACTTAAATACAAATCAACCCGTTTTTCATGCACATAAAAATTTTCGTTACTGGGACAAACAAAAAAAAACATATTTCGCATTGAAAACGCAATATTTGGCATTTAAAAGCAAGAGCCCTAGTAGAGGCTGTAGGTAGATGTAATTTCAGTGCCTAAGTGGGTACCTACCAAATTAGGTGGAGAAATACGGCATCTGTATTTTCTATCACCAAAATTTATATTTGTCATCAAGTTGTATCACCTAATAAATAGATCTATCGCCACGAAATATTTTCGTTCTCAGATAAACAAAAATTGTTCCCAGGTATGAATTATCAAATTAATGTTAATATATGTGTAAAATAAGAGATCGATAACCAATAAAATTATATTGCATTACATGAATATAAACTTCGTTCTTATAATAACAGTTTTGTTACTTAAATAATAGCTCTGTGCTCAGAATGGTAGATCTGTCACCAAATAAATCGTGTAAAGAATACGTGACAACAGAAATATAGGTGCGACGACGCGCGTAGCGAAGCGGAGCGCGTCGGAGCGTTAGGTTCTCTATGTACTCGTAAGATCGAAAACAGACTCGACTTTGATGCGTTCTTACCTTGCCTCTTGTTGCCTCTTTAACATAATATGATTTATTGGTGATCTCTTTAAATTAGTTTGCTTAAATACTTATTAGGACACACCTATTATAATACATACAAAAACATTTATTTGGTACTAGACCTTATATCTCAGGATTTTAGGTGATTTATTGTGGAACTGATTTTGCATTGTTTGGTGACTACATTTTGGTGACAGATCTACTATTTTGAGGACAAACCCTTTTATTTAAGAAACACAAAACTAATTAAATTGGTGATAGCTTAAATGATACCCGAGAAATACTGTCATCAAAACTGTTTTAATATTTTTTTATGCGTGTAACTCAACTCCTGTATATTTTATAAAATATACGATGGAATTGTATTGTGAATTGAATTTTGCATAAGTAAATGGATTTGTATCTTAATTAAGTGAATGATAAATCAGCATGAACCAAAAATAAATTACAGAAGAGTATAAGCGTATAAGCTTGATGGATAGACGATATGAATTAAATATTTAAGTAGCTATTTAAAATTCAACTTTATTACGACTGAACAAGAGTTATCCAACTTTGGCATAAGCGTGTGTACTTAGCCTCATAAAGATAGTACTTTACAATGGGAATGTTGACACGTGCTGTTCTTAAAACAGCCGCAAGAGGACGTGAGGCCTTTAGCAAACTGGAACACTGTCGTAAGTTTCCTTTAAAAGCCGGCCAGATATGTAACCAACTGGTGACAGTGGTCACCACCACAACTTTGATCAATATTGAGTTTAACGAGGCATTTCGTCAAAGTCTGCCAAATTGACAAAAACCTCCATTAGCCCAATTTCTAAATTTATGCACCAAACACCTAAATAGTTATCAATAAAAGGCATATATCACAAGGCTTTTAATATACAAAACCACCTATTAAGTAACAAACTGAATTAATTCACACGCTTCTTCATTATTTCCGTTAGAAAAGGAGAGATTATATCGACAAACCAGTTTCTCACTCTCGCTTTCCGTATCATCTTGACCCAGAGGCTGGCCGGCGCGACGACATCGATATAAATAAGTTGAGAACACACGCTCAGCACACAAACAAGCTCAGCTTGTTGCCGAAGACACTACTCCACAACGGGTGGCCTGCGATTAGCTAACAAAAAATGGCTACCTTCGTAAGTACACAAAAATGCCACGAAAAAAAGAAAAATATGAAAACGAAAGCGCGTCTTACAAAATATGAGCATCGAACTAAGGCCATTTTTCTTTGTTTCCCAGATAAAGCTGACATTGTTAGCGTTCCTAGTAAGCAGCTCACGAGCAGGATACCTTAACGGTGAACATCACCACGACGATCACCATGGGGACCATGGCCTCTCCTCGGGCGGTGGCGGATACTCCAGTTTCTCACCAAGTAGCTTTCCTCCTGGTTCGTTGCCCTCAGCTACCTATTCGGGGCATGGCCTCGGTGATAACTACGCTGGACATAGCCTAGCGGGCGGTTCACTCGGAGGATCGGGAATTGGAGGCACTTCTGGCCTTGGCAGCTACTCCGGCGACCACTATCATGGATCGTCCGACTTTGGCGGTGGTCTGTCTAGCGGCCTGTCCCACGGTGGCTTCGGCGGCCAGTCCCTTGGAGGAGGATTCTCTGGCCCCAGCAGCGGTTTTGGCGCTGGCCCCAGCAGCGGATTTGGCGGTCCTTCTTTCGGCGGTGGATTATCGGGCCCTAGCAATGGATTCTCTGGTCCCGGATTCTTCTCTGGCCCCGCGGGAGGGTTCAACGGACCCGCCGGTGGTGGTGACGCTCCGCCCCCTGGCCCCAAGGCACCCGTCATCAACGAGATCCACGGCTTGGCAAACGGTAACGGCGCGCCCACAAGGTACAACATCAGAGAGGAGCCCTACAACGTATACAGGGAAGTGACCCACCGTATCCCGCAGCCCGTGCCCGTGCCGGTGCCCCAGCCCGTCCAGGTGCCCGTGCCTCAGCCCTACCCCGTACAGGTCCCAATAGTCAAGAACGTCCCCGTTCCGGTCGTGCAAATCAACCACGTAAAAGTCGACAAGCCTGTACCTTATCCTGTGGAGAAGATCATCAAAGTACCGGTGGAGAAGGTCGTTCACGTGCAAGTCGACAACCCCGTTCCTGTTGAGAAGGTTGTCAAAGTTCCAGTCGTAAAACTTGTGAAGGTCCCAGTGCACGTAGTCAAGAACTACCCCGTGCCGGTGATAAAGACCGTGCACCACAAGGCCGTGCAGCATCACGGCTGGAGCAGCCACGGACACGGATGGTAGATTATTTCCGACATAAATCACACTCATAGCTAATTCGCTCAGCACTGTAAATACGTCCCACATCATTGAATGTCGAGCTCATCGTGAGGCTGCATCTAGGGTGATAACTAAGTCATTAATTTAGGTGATAATATTGTATTGTACAAATGCATGTTGTTAGATAGTGTGTAAATAGTAATATTAGATCGATATTACTGTAAATAAATTGATATCCAAAGAATTTCCACGCTTTTTGTTTTCTACTGAATCTATCTACTAAATATCTTGTTACCAAAACATCACTGTACTTTGTTCTATGCAAGTTGTTACTTATAAAACTATATCTAATAAGAAAGGACAGACAACATAATATGAAAATAATTGGACGAAGAAAACGAAATTAATAATATCAAAAGTAAAACAAAATATACATTTTTCCAAAAGCTTTGTATGAAAAGCCAACTAGAATCTTGCTTTTTAAATGAAGAAACACATTTTATTTTTACGGATTTTAGTCGTTTGTACGTGCCACTGTATTGGAGTTCTTTACATAATATGAGCACTAAGAAAATGTTATTAAAAAAAAGTACATACATACATAACCTCACGCCTTTATCCTAGAGGGGTAGGGAGAGACCAGGGACTGCCACCTGCCACGATCCTGACAAATCACTTTCGCTTCATCGACATAGTCGTTGGACGCACGCACGTCGGTTTCGGCTACTTTTTATCATGCCTTAGTACATCCCCTATTTGGTCGAAGTATGTCCATGTATTTTGTTCAGAGGGATGAAAAGGAAATGAGTTTGTCATTTTTAAGTTACAAATGGCAATCCCTGATACCTCTCCGGAATACGGACGCGAGTTCCTGTATGTAGGTAAATAGGGAATTGCGTAAAATTCAACAGTAAATAGTAATCAATTTTAACACCATTTGACAGATTCGATGATCCCCTAACCTGGTTATGGAAAGCACTTTTCATGAGTACAGTAATGATGAACTATCAGTTAATTTATAACGAATTCTTTTAATTTCATATAAGTTTGTAAAGTAAATAAAAAGCTCTCTTTTCATTTTACCATTATAATATTGCGATGATTTCGATTCATCATTTAAAATGGACAGGGACCAGTCGCAAGATAAAAAGAAAATAGAAATAGAATCTCCAGATGATTTAGATCAATTAAAAAATTATAACTCCGAACGTAGTTACATAAAACGTTTCGTCTACAAAAAAAAACTGTACGTTTGAACTCAGTCTGTTAGCTTTTAGAAAATACCTCGGCTACTATCGGATAGAATCGGATATATTCGTGTAATATAAATATCGGCTACTATCGGTCACTTTAATTACATAACTTTTCAAAATAGTGAAGAAAAGTTTATACAGAGCAGGAAGTAGGTATTATTATACCTACTGCACACAGGGTATCCTAGTGTGGGGCCAGAAGCAATGTCTGTGCCTGTATCTAAATGTTATGTTGATAATACGTCGCCGAAAGCGTTTCATAGCCCAGCGACCGCCAACGGTCTTGCCTAAACCGCGTGTGTTTCGCACGGTATCACATCTCGTACTAGAGTTTATTTTTGCATATGATGCATTGTCTTAAGATATAAGAAAACTGCCACTCTAACGATCATTCTCATCTGCCACTCCTTGGTGTAAAACTGAGGGTCGTTGATATTAATTGAAAAACTTTGACATACCACAAACTACGGATAGGTTACAAAGGTTACAGGTACAAGATTTGTGATACAAAGGCTCACATACAACTACATAAAACAAAGTATAGCAGCACGGCCGCCCTTGGGAATCGAAAACCTACACAATCAAAGAATTTGCCTGTCTGCATCATAATACGATCTACCTGTTCACCTCATCAATCTTTGGGGAAACTCGAGCCAACGGACAACTAAAACCACAATTTGGTAGTTATCCAGAGACAATGAATAAATAGCTTAGTATCAGAGTTATCAGCCATTCAACTTATCTAGAGATAACTCCGCAAATATCATCCTGCAGGATGTGTTTATATTGATTCATGTCTAAAATTGTATACGCTTGCACAAGAGAACTCCATAGGAAAATAGTTGTATCTCTTGTTCATATCAATAGAAAATTTCTGCCGCAGTGGGAGTTTTTGTTGGGGGTATATTACTTATTCTAATTCTTCGCTTCTTAAATGGAGTGGATGTACAATTTGAATATTCGGTACAGTCTGTTAGCTTTTAGAATATACCTCGGGCTCTAGAGTAGGCTTCGGTTTTCGCCGAAAGCACACCAGTTGCGGAGAACCTACTTTTAGAAGTACGTGCGATGTTTTAAAGAGTATCTAAGAATCATCACCATTTGACCCAGCAGTTATTTGACGCCCACTGCGTAGACCTCCCTCGTAGTTTTCTTTTCCAAGTGTTCCGGTCTTGTGCCGCCCGCATCCAGCGACTCTGTGCCACCGTAACCACCTGGGCCTAGATTCTGTTAATGCATTGTAGTACAATCTTTAATCATCAATATTTATTAATATTACTGCTTCAGCTATAGAAGTTACGGTACACAGGAAATTTAATTAGTCCTCAACCCCCATTGTTCGGCCTCAAGCACAGCACAAATAAAGACCTCCAGTCCTGTTTGTTTTCCACCCGCTCCTCTTATATTGACCGGCGACCAAGCTTGAGTTAGTCGCGGATTCAACAAATAACTCATGTTAAATGCAGAATAGTAAGTAACTTGACTTGGTCCGCTCGTAGCCTGGGCTGCCTGAGTAATCTTAAACGATCACTAATGTTAAGCAACATACGGCGCGTTCAGTCCATGGATGGGTCACCATTCTATGACTAACGCTAGTGGCATTTTTCCGAGCGGTTCCGTGCTTCGCAAGGCACGTTAAGCAGTTGGTACCGGCTGCCGTCGATAGATGGCAGTCGTTAAGCCAAGTCAGAGGCCGTTAGGGCGGCTTGAAAACTTCTGACAGTAAGACCTGCCACTAGTCTTACAAGCCTCCACCAATCCAGACTTGGCCCCCGTGGTGGAGTATGGCCTATACCTTCCTCAGGGAAGAGACCCGTGCCCCTCGGTGGGGACATAATGGGTTGATGATGATGACCTTGGTCCCAAACTAAGATACCCTGTGCTATGATAACCAGGCAAGGACATTACAAACATTGAATCACACCCAGACTGAGGAAACAAATGACCCATTTGTACAAATGTACGGCGATTCCCAGTGGGAATCGAACCCACAACATTATTATTGAGCCTACTAACCTGTTAGCTACAGAAGCAGTTGGAGTTTATATTCGTTGAAACTATCGTGAATGGTATTGTTTACACACACTGGATTCCAAAGTTCGTATCTTACGTGATGTGTCCCCTCAGGCATCGAAACCACGCGGAAATGAACAAATCAATGGGGAAAATGTTTAGAAACAATTAATAAATGACGTTGAATAGGAACTGCTCGACGGACAATACGAATTTTGACAAAGCGACGTAGTTTTGATAGATAGAAGTTTATTAATAACTTCGTGACACCTTGTCACACTTAAAGTTAGGTATATCTTTTTTATTACGTAAAATGGACAGTCAGGGAAATCGTGGTGTTCTCTTTGTATTATAGAGGTAAAGTTTGCACGGGAGGGAATCTCCAAAATTACTCATGCTTATACATATAAAAAATAATTTACCAATATAGGCTATACTTTTCATTCATCATCAACCCATTATGTCTCCACCGAGGGGCACGGGTCTCTTCCCTGAGGAAGGTGTAGGCCATACTCCACCACGGGGGCCTAGTCCGGATTGGTGGAAGGAGGGTGGAAGATAGACCATAGACTATGTTATATTTGAAATATGTATAATAATTGGACGTAGATTAGCAAAAAGGTTCCAACCCACATAAAGTGAGTTGTGAGATATTTGAGTTTTTGGGTTTAAAATATAGAGCATAGTGATCATTTTGGTATATTTAACTGAAAAATGTCCATGTTGTGGGTCACCACTATAGAGAAGACCGGGTGATCATGCTCTTCCACTATAGAGGGAAATTTCCCGCCAGGCAGATCATATGCCTGGGACGGCCGGTTCAACTGTTATTTGTTGGACGTTGTATTTATGGTAAGTCAATGTGTAAACTTTGATTTCGCGATGCAGAAATGTTGGAGTTTATAGTGCGCGCGCAGAGTTGACATGTGCTCGCCACAGGTTGGAACCTTTTTGCTAAATTACGTCCAATTTGTCTTTGGTTAAACTTGACTTATACCATGTAGTACAGTGCCACCATCTTATCTGTTCAGTTGATAGCGGCGCTAGTGGAGAATTTAGTAGTAACATTTAAGAAATTTACCTAGACAAACGAGAATATTTTAACCCGTCTTTCAATTTTAATGAAAATACATCTATTAATGTTAGTAAGTGAATAGATAAAACAAAAAATGGGGAACAGGATTTACAATTTATTAGTTAGTTACAATTCTGGCCACCTGAACAGATAACTTGGTGGCGCTGTAGCTTTATTTTCCACCTTTCTGGTTAGAGACGGTGTTTACCCTGTCTTACTGCTGGGAAGTTTTGAATGAAGATCAAGTAAACAATAAAGGGAAACACGTTACCCTATTCTACTAATCGATATTACTAAGGGATGAAAAATTATGGCATATTATAAGTAGATTCCACCAACTCTAAAGTTGTTGGTTCGTCCTCTTTCGAAACAGCTCATTTCTTTATTCTAGATATAAAAATAAAATAGAATAGCCTTTACTGCATCTTAAAAAAAAAACAAAAACAAAGTATTGGTGTATGAAAAACAAAAAAGATTGATTAAAAATAAATAATTCATTTACATTAAATAATACCTATTTTAATTGTAATATATTTAAATAAAATAATTAACTTCGGTAGATAGACTTTGACTTCGACTTTAAGCACGCACTCTATTTTATTCGAAATTTTAATAAATTATTATTATTAAAATAAATGCATCTTAAAAAAAAACCAAAAACAATTATTGGTATATGTTCAAGAGAATTTGTATGGGCCTGGCAACTCACCGTTCCCCGCACCTTCAACTCTTGCACGCTCAGGCTTGCGGCTCTGCGTATTTGTAGATTGGCGTTTTCACAGCTTTCCAGGCTCCACAAATTGCTCTCAAACGTGCATTGGGCGAAACTAAGCACGCTGGCACAACCACAGTCTTCAAATAATGAAATATTGTAAGAAACTCGGAAACACGAAGATAGAGCGCAACTCCTCTCTAGTTCCAACACACCAATGATAAATGTGTCACATCGCCGATGGGGGGCGCGACGATCGCCCGGAAGGCACCAACGAGTATTCAGTTTGGATCACGGATCGTCACCAGGACAAAAACTTTAATTGCCTAAAATACGCGAATCTTTCCAGAATGTGTTGTGTGAATTAAATTATTATTTTCTAAACGTATTATAGTACGAAACATACCGCTCACCTTAAAAGAATACAATTCTTTTAACAAATATGAAATTAACCACTGTACAACAAATTCCGAAATAAAAAATAATTGAACTTCAAAGTTCTCGAACTCATAAAACATAAAAAAGAAAAACTAAAATAACTATTTCTTATTGCAGAGATAAAAATCTTTATCTCTACCAGCCACTTTAATCCACAGAATTGAACCAAAACGAGATAACTTGCAAACTTCAGCATCTACACATTGTCTTCTCCGTCATGCAATGAACTAAAATAAATATAACATAGAGTGGACTGTTGTAGCTTACTAACATTTTGGAAAATTTAAATATTTACACACCGCATACGAACTTATTGGACTCAAGGTTCCTTTTCTCTGTTGTTTAATAAGAAGTTATGGAAATCTCTCCTGCCGCTCACCATGAGAAACTGTGGGATGATCATGGAAAAAACCACAGGATGAACTTGTATTGTACACAAACTTCATTGAAAGGTGTCTGTGAAGCGTCGCGTGATACGTCCCGAGGTGGAGCGACGGAACATAATGAAAATGAGACGGAATGTCGGCCTCGAACTTCATGAACCACTTCTTCTTTCTTCTCACACATAGATTTATCCCCTTGGTATGAACTAACATACGAATGAACGGGGGCTACGTTCGTAGAATCCGTAGAAATATTTCCGAATATTGTATTCATTGCCGTCGGTGAACCCGGTTCACCCGCAATAACACCTCCCAGAAATACTTGCGACAACACATCAGCACCTAAAAGCATCTCCACAGGATTTGGAGTGTGAAAAGAGGGGTCCGCAAGCACCAAATTTTGTAAGTGCTCCCACTCTGTTCTCGGCAATGGGACCGATGGCATTTGTGCTATAAGCTTAGGCAAAACCAATGCATTGATCGGAATCATCGTACGGCTGTGCTTGGTTGGCGTAACCATCAAACCAACTACGCCCTGAGGATACACTGGCTTCTCGTCTCCTATACCTAGCACAGCTACGCCCAGCTTACTATGCACCAAACCCAATCTCTGAACACATGCTTCAGTGATGAAACTTGCTTGACTGCCCGAATCAATCAAACACCGAAGTGTCTCACGTTTCTGTGTGTCTACACACACATCAACAAGTGCGGTAGACAGTAATACTGTTTGAGCATTTGCAAGCGGGGTGCTGGACACAAAACTTTGAGTTGAATTTGCCATCGAAATCTGAACTTTACCCGCCGTTGGGACGGACCCAACGGATTCTTCAGTTTGCATAGAACTAGGCTCAGCGCCAGTACCTTCACTTTCAAGATTGGCCGGTAGACTTTTCTGTTTAGGAAAGTGAATCAAAGAATGATGTCGCTTACTACAGTAACGACAAGTGAAGCTCGACCTGCACTGTCTCACTCCATGACCCACACTCAGGCAATTGAAGCACACGTTTCTCTTAGAAATGAATGAGTTTCTATCATTTGGAGATAAGCTTAAGAACTGCGAACATTCAGTCAATCGATGGCTGCCTTTACACATTATGCAGCTTTTAGCTTTACCTGAAGAAAGCTCAGAATCGTTTACGCGCAACTCAGTTATGATATTAGCCACGAACGATCGCTGCGGCGGCGGCTGCGGGATCGGCAAAGCTCTACTGAGACCTGCAGGTACTCCAGCCGCATCTTGTACACTCTGAGAACGCTGGAAGTGCCCACCAGTAATCTCGGAAGCGGCTAACTCTCGTTCTAAAAAGTTTATTAACGTGTCTTTTGAAGGAATCACGTTTGGTTTCATCAAAGATAATTCGAATCTTTTACGAATCCCCGTGGAGATTTTTCGCAACAGAATGCTTAGCAACACGAAGTCCCACTGGGCTGTACGAAACTTCATCACCTCGAGTGCCTTTATATTCTCTTGGAAAGTATTTAGCAGTTGTCTGAGAGAGAGATGGCTCTCATCAGAACAACCCTCAATGTCTAAAATCCGCTCAAGATGCTTTGTCGCGATTGCACGTTTGTTTTGGTATCTTGAAATAAGAATCTGCAACGCCACGTGATAATTGTCATCTGTGATGGTAAATCGGTAGAGCGGGATTTAAACTGCAACTCATCAGTACAAGCCAATGATAATACCTTTTGAACCTCATTTAGAATAATATATCTTTCGAATAAATCCTGTTCCTCCGCCATTCTCACGAAAAAGGTTTTAAGTTGGCAAACTTATTTAAAAATTGGAATACGATAAAAATAATAATTGAACGCTCTGTCAAAGATGAAAAATGGATGACAACAATTTCTTTTAGAAAATGAAATAAAATGAACACGAAAACACACTCTGGAATGATATTGAATCCGGCTCGAAGGACCAAATTTATGTTCAAGAGAATTTGTATGGGCCTGGCAACTCACCGTTCCCCGCACCTTCAACTCTTGCACGCTCAGGCTTGCGGCACTGCGTATTTGTAGATTGGCGTTTTCACAGCTTTCCAGGCTCCACAAATTGCTCTCAAACGTGCATAGGGCGAAACTAAGCACGCTGGCACAACCACAGTCTTCAAATAATGAAATATTGTAAGAAACTCGGAAACACGAAGATAGAGCGCAACTCCTCTCAAGTTCCAACACACCAATGATAAATGTGTCACATCGCCGATGGGGGGCGCGACGATCGCCCGGAAGGCACCAACGAGTATTCAGTTTGGATCACGGATCGTCACCAGGACAAAAACTTTAATGGCCTAAAATGCGCGAATCTTTCCAGAATGTGTTGTGTGAATTAAATGATTATTTTCTACACTTATTATAGTACGAAACAGTATATGAGAAACAAAAAAGATTGTATAAAAATAAATAATTCATTTATATTTAATAATACCTATTTTAATTTTAATATAATTAAATAGAGATAGAGCTATAATTCAATTCTTGAATAATTTTCCGCGTACTCTATAAACCTTCAATGCCATAGAAAGTTTAAAGGAAATTCACACATGACAGCATTGCAGAACAAAGTCGGATACCCGATACAGTCAGACAGTTTTATTACTGACTCATAATGCGATTATTATAAATTCGCAACAAACCGGTGAAATTATGTAGAGAGCCCAAGAAACAGTTGCGTAGCATAACACAGGGTGTCCGAAAAGTCGACATCAAGCCGAAACTGGGTGATAAGCCAAGTTGTACCAATAAAATTAGCTTGTTTACATTTTCCTGATCTCACATGGGTGTATACTTTGGGTGACACTCTATTAAGCTCTCTCTGTATGTTATATAGATTGTTTCTTACCTGTTTTACACACCAATACACAACTCAAATTAAATTAAATTAGAAAAATACAAAAAAAAAAACAAGTTAGCGAGTTTCCAAAATTATTTACCAAATCTTGAAATTTTCCAAAAATGTTGCCTAAGTTTCACAACCACCTTCTGTCGTTTTGATGAAAATTTCCCTTTTTCCGCAGCCAATTCTTTGAAACTAGTGCTTGATCCAGTTTCAACTGACTGCATTAAGAAAAATATTTGTAAAAATACTTTTCTGATAACCGCCTGACCGACCGATAAATTGGTTTGTCATACGGGCTTGACTTGACACCCTGTATAAAATATATTAAAATAAATAAATGTCAGATCAAAGGTCGATGACAAAGTTGTTGACCCAAGTTCCTATACTAACTGTATCCAGGCCCAGGTCTCCAAGATAAGCTGAAGTAAATACAAAAATGTGACGATGAGGATGACAAACAAAGTTTCGTAAGAGAGCCACACACCCAGAAAATGGAAGGAACCAATGCTATTACGCCACTTGACCCAAAAGATCGGACCATAAAGTAGCTGAGTAAGTAAAGTAAGAAAAATTAACCGAGAAAAGGTTTAATTTTGTTGCTATGGTGAAGGTATGATTTATGAGGTGCTGACCTGATTGGTGCCTTTTTAATATCAAAGAGAGGTATTGGAAAATTTTGACAAAGTTACGTGAATGATCTGTTTTGGTCGCTTTAACTAAAAGTGAGGCAAACATTTTAATGGCCGACTGACTCGGTCGTGATATTTTGCCCTGAGATGGTACTGATATAATTTAGGCAGGGTCTACCTACCTTGGTCGCAACATATTCATATAGAACCGTTACCTCACAAGCAAAAGTTCGTGCTTATTATTATTATTATTAAATTCTTTATTGCACAAAAACTCAGGTTTGATACAAACGTTCGTGATCGTTTAAAATCACTCAGGCAGCCGGGGCAACGAGCGACTCATATATACGCTGTATATCATCATCATCATCAACGCATTATGTCCCCACCGAGGGGCACGGGTATCTTCCCCTGAGGAAGGTATAGGCCATACTCCACCACGGGGGCCAAGTCCGGATTGGTGGAGGCTTGTAAGACTAGTGGCTTGTCTTACTGTCAGAAGTTTTCAAGCCGCCCTAAGGCCTCTGACTTGGCTTAACGAGTGCCATCTTTCGACGGCAGCCGGCACCAACTGCTTAACGTGCCTTGCGAAGCACGGAACCGCTCGGAAAAATGCCACTAGCGTTAAGTCATAGACGGTGACCCATCCATGGACAGAACACGCCGTACGTTGCTTAACATTAGTGATCGTTTAAGATCACTGAGGCAGCCCAGGGTACGAGCGATTCTTGTTCGCTCGTAGCCTGGGCTGCGATTTCGCGATTTGCTGTACGATTCGCTGTATATAATTGAACATAATCTATTAGTTTACGAATGCTAATACTTCATTCCACGAGCTCCAATAAAAATAGACCAGGTGCGCCCATTTTTAATGCACGTAGTCATTACTGTCCACTGCATTTCTTACAACCTATCCTGTGAATTAGCCGCATTAACCGAAGAGATATGAGTTTTTGTTTCGCTTGCAGGTAGACTCGTGTAGCGGAGTATACTCGTTCATAGACCCTATATTAGTAATGTAAATAAAGCGAAACTTTGCTTTATTTACATTTTAGAAACCCTATGGTTTGTAAAATGATTTTTGTTAAAAGGAAAATAATTTTAATAACCCGTTTACCCTCACATAGTTTGTTTATGTCAATTGTGGGTCTTGCAAGGGTCTACACGGTACACAGTTAAACCATTGGCCAAACGGTGCGCCCGCAGGCTCAAATCCTGCTTTGAGCCAAGATTTTACTTTAAATTTTGTTGCAAACACCTGCCATGAAGTATACCACAAAATAATAATTAAGTGGTACAAATTCCACATTCCAATTTAATTGTTAAAATGAACTAAATTTAGTATGATATTAATTAAGCAAATTGGAATTAATTAATGATTAAACTAACTTTTGGTTTGACATTTATGTATTCAAATGCAAATTCATTCAATATCTTGACATAATTTAGATTGCACACGATGCTACTACGAAGAAGACTGTCGAGAAACGAACAACAACAGTTATGTATAACATAGACGTGATTTCCACACCTAGTTAGTAGCTGTCAATAATATATAGGGAAAAAGAATGAACACACAAAAATCCTAGCAAATCAGGAGACTGATGACCTCTGTGGCGTAGTGGTTAGCGCATCTGCTTACCATGTGAGAGGTCCCGGGTCCGATCCCCGGCTGGGGATAAAAACAAAATCTCCAGGTCTTGGATGTTTACATGTTTGTGACGTAGCTGTTTCTGGTTACCACGACATAGGGTATCCTAGTGTGGGGCCAGAAGCAATATATGTGCCTGTATGTAAATGTTTATGTTTATATTTATTGATTACAAAATTCAACAAAGTAAACTACCACCAAATAAAAACTTCAGTAAAACTTTCGTAAGCACTACACGTTATACCTAAATTGTTTCACGGATAGTTATGAAAATTGAAGGACATAAACATAAAACATAAACATAAACATTTACATACAGGCACATACATTGCATCTGGCCCCACACTAGGATACCCTATGTCGTGGAAACCAGAAACAGCGACGCCACAAACATGGCATATCGTATATATACGTAAGTAAAACAATTTATAACAACTTCAGTGTAATTACTTTGATGGGCTCATATATTTACTTTAATTATATAAACTTCTTTTCTTTACAAACACAAAGCGGAAACCACGATCACGTCAAACGACAAAACTGTATCAAGCTTATATTTTAACCGCAACAGTTTCCGAATTCGGCACTTTACATCCGAAAGTGGCACTTCAAGCGACCCACATACGGATCTGGTTTTAAACGTAACAGCTCCTGCAGCTGTTAAGGAAATTTTCCTCGGAGCCAGACTGATGGTCGTCTCAGCTCTAAATCACCCATTGCGTAACCTTAGGAAACACCTTTTTTATTGGGACCACGACTACGGATTACCATAGAGACAAGAATGACGTTACGACCATACGCATCCGTCGGCCAGCCAGTTAATTTATTCAACGCCTTCGTAACTAAACTACAGCATCTTTTTGGACGGCTGTATAAATATCTGTGACAGTTGCATTATCACATCAGAAACAGACCGCACTTGGTAGAGGCAACAACAACTCCACACGTAGGCTGGCTTTATAGGCGATTAGCTAATAGCCATGGCGTTTGTTGTAAGTTGAATGAAAAGAAATAAAAATGGAATAAAAGAAAAGTGAAAAAGAAAATGTTGGAAACTAAAAGTGTCACGCATTTTCCGACTAAAAGAAAAGTGGCACAGCAATTCAATGTAGTAATTTTTTTTTGTCTTTGTTACAGGTTAGGGTACTTTTCCTATCGGCGCTTGTGTACGGAACCCAGGCGGGTGTACTATCAGGTGCGCATTCCTACTCGGATTCGCACGACTCCTACAGCAACTCTGCTCTCTCAGCACCATCAGCTTCTTACGGAGCCCCGTCGCAGTCATATGGACCTCCAAGCGGCCAAGGCGACCTGAGCGGCCCGAGCGGAGGTGGATATCCCAGCGGAGGCTCCTTTGATGGTGGTCTGCTTGGGGGACCATCAGCTCCTGGTCCCAACTTCGGTGGTCTGCTTGGGGGACCATCAGCTCCTGGCCCCAACTTCGGTGGTGGCGGTCCAGGCCCCGTGGAGGGCTCTCTTATCGGCAGCCCAGTGATACCCGCTCCTACGAACCTAGGACCGCCACGTGTGATTGGCCAGACCGTATCCGTAGGCAGACCTCAGACCAGCGCTTCCAGATACGAGCTCGAGGCTGTCGTCCAGAACGTCATCCGGCGCGTGCCCGTCGAGGTAACCCGCCACGTGCAAGTGGCCGTGCCCCAGCCCGTGCCCGTGCCCGTCCGCCAAGAGGTCAAGGTCCCAGTCCCTCAGCCCTACCCCGTCCATGTTGAGGTAGTCAAACACGTGCCATACCCCGTCTACAAGACTGAACATCATGAAGTCGAGAGGCCTGTGCCTTACGAGGTAGTGAAACACGTACCGTTTGAGGTTATCAGAAAGGTGGCAGTCCCCGTCGACAGGCCCTACGAGGTCATCAAGAAGATCCACGTCCCGATCGAGAAGCACGTCGAGGTTCCCGAGGTGATCTGGAAGCCATACCCCATCCACATTATCAAGCACGTGACCCATTACAAAAAGAAGAAGTGCTTCCATTGCTGGTGAACGCTCTGAGAGAAATGCGTCCGTGATAGTACCAAATTTTAGTTATACGTACACTGTAAATAAATAGTCACTAGTTATTATTTTAAACTATGTTGTACATACTATTAAAACCGCCATTTTTTATGAAAAATGAATGTGCCTTCCAGAGCTTTAATTCTTCCTTGTTTTTTAAATTACCCTAAAAAGTCACTAATGTACTTTTATCAACGTATAAATGATTGTTGAATGTCGATTCACAAAGTGTTCCTAAAGAGACTTTAGTTAACTCTTCTTTTAACAGCATGTAAAAAAGTCAAAAGGTTCAGCATAAAATCAGTTTGATGCATCCTAACAGCTCAGGAACGTCCAAAGGACACTTGACAGATGACCTCTCTCTTTTGTCTTTGAATGCTTTTATTTTCATCCTGCTGTTATGTCATCAGCCAAATGCCAGTTGAACGAGACTGCCTAGAAGAATGCCGCCACATTCAGAGGCTACTTTCGAAGTCAATATAAAAGTAGGCTCGGCGCGTGTTATGCAAAGATGATAAGAAATTAGGCTTGACTGGAATAATAAACACATGGCATAAATAAAGACATTTTGTTTTTAAAAAAAGGTATCTAAACATTAACATAGAGACACATACATTGCTTTTGACCTCACACAGGATCCCCTGTATCGTGGGAACCAGTAACAGTGACATCACAAACATGTAAACAACCTCGAACTGGGGTTTTTTTTGTCCCCAGCAGGGATTCGAGCCCGGGACCTCTCGCATAGTAGGCAGATGCGCTAAGCCCTGCGCCACAGAGGTAGACTCGAAATCAATCGGAAGTTTGGCCAAAAAATTACACTACAACAAAACTCGATTAATACTCCACACTTCAACAGATATAGTAATTATACTTAGATAAATAATTGGATTAATTATTAATCTAATTGTCATGTAAAATTATCGTGTTAGAATGGTTATTTAGAATTCCTTCGAAACGGCTTGACCGAATTTTATACAGTTTTTATGCTAATATGGAAGGTCTGAAATTAGGTCGTAGGCTAATCAATATGGAAAACGAAGTTTGCCGAGTCAACTAGAAATATAAAGACAATCATGTCTGGTAAATACAGTCGATTCTACTCAGTTACGTTTTGTTTTGTTCCAAAGTCACGTACCTATTTAGATGTGACTAAGGAATAAAAGAAACCGGCCAAGTGCGTGCCGCCGGTCACGCGCAGCTATGGTTCCGTAGAAAGAGGGGTGTCTAGCTTTAAAGAACTTGCAACTTCAACAAATTAATTTTCAGTCGGATAATAAAACTATTTAATGAGTTTAACAAAGGGTGGGTTTCTGAATTGAGAATTTCACTAAGTAAATACTACAAAACACTGTAAATAATTAATAATAATATTAATAATTATTAATTAATTAATTTTATAATTAATAATTTACGTTTCAGCCCTGAATTTTCTCACGTTTCTTTTATCGAAAAATGATCTTATTGATTTTCCACAATATTTTAAGCGACAAATCCAACGCCACCTTACACTACGGTATCATCATAGGTCTTTGCGTCCATTTTGGACGATTGCATCCCTAATTTTCATTATCAATCCATTTTGTCCCCACCGAGGGGCACGGGTCTCTTCTCTGAGGAAGTTATAGGCAATACTCCACCAAAGGGGCCAAGTCCGGATTGGTGGAGGCTTGTAAGGCTGGTCTTACTGTCAGAAGTTTTCAAGACGCCCTAAGGCCTCTGACTTGACTTAACGACTGCCATCTGTCGACGGCAGCCGGTACCAACTGCTTGACGTGCCTTGCGAAGCACGGAACCGCTCGGAGAAATGCCACTAGCGTTAGTCATAGACGGTGACCCATCCGTGGACTGAAGGTGCTGTATGTTGTCTGTAGTGATCGGTTAAGATCACTCAGGCAGCCCAGGCTACGAGCGATTATATTCTACCATTTTCTTGGCGTAGGTACCTAATAAACATGTACATAGGCCAAATTTCAGCTGTCTATACTTGAGCCATTACAAACGTGCGAACGAGTCATACACATTTGTATCAGTCCTCTCTCTCACACATATAGGAGGCATATGAGGCATATCGGAACTCGCACTCGCACTTTTATGACTTGGTTCGCACGTCTGTAATGGCTCAAGTATAGTAGGTACCTATCGCCGCTATGCTAAGCCACGGACAGACAGGTGGGTGAACATGACTATAAGGGTTGTTTGTTGAATACTGAACCCTAAAAAAGCTTGGCCATAAAGCTTCGCAAAGAGGGGGAGAAAGTAGAGCGCAAGGTGCAAGGATCGATCAATCGCAAGCCGATACAATCTCACCCGTTCCACGCCTCATTCAGCCTGCCAAAGAATCGCTAAAATAAGCCACTGGTTGTTTGTCGGCATCTTTAACTCAGTTACCTCCAAAGCTCCATGTCATTGAAAAGTATTTAACCTACCCGTCTACCTACCCGACTACCCGACTCACTTTTCCTTCAGCAACTCTCCATCGTAGGTTGTCTGCTGTAAGCAATAAGGCCGCCAATTGTACTGTATCTTTGTAAATCTTTTGTATTGGTTTTCCTGGTACAATAAAGAATATTCTAACCTTATCTCAAATGACATGACAGTATTGTGAAGTAAAAAGTGGTTTTAAATAAACCGCAGTTTCAGGACATCGCGATTCTGAAAAAAAAAACAATTATCTATTATCTTAAAAACAATGTCCCAGGCACTGCAGCGTTTGGGTGGTTCCTTCACGCATCTAGTGTGAGTGAATCAGATCATCAGATGGTTGAAGTGACGCTGCCCTGTATAAATCATTTCATTACGTAGATAAAAATATAAACATTTACATACAGGCACATACATTGCACATACAGTGTAGGACGCCCTCCGACCAGGTGGGATGACGATCTGCGAAAAACTGCAGGAGGATGCTGGATGCAGCAAGCTGAAGACAGTGCGCTATGGCGCTCATTAGGGGAGGGCTATGTCCAGCAGTGGACTAATATAGCCTGATGATGATGACATACATTGCTTCTGACCCCACACTAGAATATCCTGTGTCGTGGGAACCAGATGTTTACATGTTTGTGATGTCCCGCGAGGTTCTTTTTGTCCCCAGCCGGGGTTCGAACCCGGGACCTCTCGCATGATAGGCAGATGCACTAACCGCTGCGAAAAAGAGGTTCATCATCATGCTTTTCCACTGCTGAACGTAGGCCTCTCCCATTGCATGCCACTTAGCACGGTCCTTGGATATTTTCATCCAGCTCTTGCCAGTCGCTGTGCGAAGATCACCGTAAGTCATCGACCATCTCAAGTGGAGCTTCCGCGCTTCGGTAAACGTAATGTAGGACGTCCTCAGACTCGGTGGAGCGATGATCGATCTTCGCACAGAGGTTGTCGATGCAAATTAAATAGTTTTTTCCCTTTTAATGTCTTCAAATAATACATTTCTTAATTCATAACAAGTAGTTAACAGACATGATAAATGATAACAGTAGAATATAGATGTTAACGGCTATTTCTTGTACGTAGACGCTGTGAAAAAAGTACGTGATACGAGCTTCAGCGTCATTAAATGTCGACGAAGCAAAAATATTTTTTAGGTTCGTTGCAAGTGGCAAACCCTGGACTCTTCCAACTCCTCTAGGATATTTTGTCATAATTCACTGAAATATTAATTAAATATTTAATTCAGCTATATTTTTGTGCCTTTTGGGGTAGAGACTCTGGGGCCATGGGGCCCGGAGGCGCGACTCCTCTTTAAGGAGATCTCATCGCGCCTAGTTGACGCCTCTGGAGATCCGAGGGCTGGTGCCTACTTTGGCCAAAGGCTAAGCCTCGCCATACAGCAAGGCAATGCCGCCAGCCTTCTCGGAACTCTACCGTTCGACAGCGATCTGGCTCCAACATTTTATTTAAATTAGAAAATAGTTATAGTTTAGCTTTATATAGCTTTAGTTTAGTTTTTTTTTTATATATACATTATTATTTGTTTTAGTTTTGTAAATACTATGTAATTACTTTTCTGTTATTAAAATATAATTTAATTTATTCAGTATGTACGGCGAGATGTAAAATCACAGTCACACGAAGTTCTTTGCTCAGACTCATCTGTACATAAGAAGAATTTTAAATACTAACATTGAGTTTTATCACTTGAAAAAAATTATAATAATTATGGAAATGACCCGTGCCCCTCGGTGGGGACATAATGGGTTGATGATGATGATGGAAATGTGATTCCTTCAATGTAAAGCGTGAAATGACATTCTTTTAAATATTTGGTAATAATTAAGTGCCGACCAGTAGGTTTTTAGATCAACCGAGCACAATATCAAATGAGGTGTTAAGAGTGTTGTGGGGTTCTATAAGGTATACATATACGATAGGTGTACGATAGATGGCAGTCGTTAGCCAAGTCAGAGGCCTTAGGGCGGCTTGAAAACTTCTGACAGTAAGACCAGCCACTAGTCTTACAAGCCTCCACCAATCCGGACTTGGCCCCCGTGGTGGAGTATGGCCAATACCTTCCTCAGGGAAGAGACCCGTGCCCCTCGGTGGGGACATGATGGGTTGATGATGATGATGATGATGATGATAAGGTGTACTACAACAAGATTTCCCAAGATATATTAGAGTTTTAAACTCCAACGCGGTTTACGCACTCTGTGCAAAAAAGCTTACTATAAAATCAACGATTATTTGGAAGACAAGGTGTTAATCAGTAGATTTATATTAAATGTATTTAATATTATTCTTATTATTATACATATTTCAAATGTAAAAGTCTATGGTTTATTTTCCACCAATCCGGACTTGGCCCCCGTGGTGGAATATGGCTTATTCCTTCCTCAGGGAAAAGACCCGTGCCCTTCGATGGGGACATAATGGGTTGATGATCCGATGATGATGATGAAATGTATTTAGAGGAAATTTTTAATTTAATTTAAAGAATAGAATAGAAATAGTTTATTACCAAAAAAAACACAATTTTACACAATTTAAGAAAAAACAATAAAAAAAATGAAGTTTACAATTTTGGTAATTGGAAAGTGCTCAGCTAACATGTCGGTTACCACCAAGTAGTAACCAACGCTGGTTTTCAGCACTCCCCAGCTCTTAAGTTGATATTTAGAGCAGGAGTTAAGGCAGGTGGGAACACGTTAATTCTAAAATTACATTAATGAAGACTAATATGCATGCCTATATTATATAACCTAACCTAACCTAACGGTGGTAACCGTTTTGAAATCAGGTTTGTAGTTAAGTTTACTTACTAGAAAATAGAAAAAAAAGTATGTGTGTGTGAATGTGTGTGTAAATATGTGAAAGGACGCGTGCCTCTTAGCCCTGCGAAACGGTCTTGGGATCAGTGTAATACTACTGAGAGACAAGTGTGTGTGTGTGTGTGTGACAAATCACAAAATATATTGCAAGAAAATAGTTTTCAATTTGGTTTTAAATGAAACTAGCCCAATTTTTGAACGTAACGGCGGTGGCAGGTTGTTCCAGATTTTGGAAGCCGCATATTTGAAACATCCCTCATAGCCTCTAGTTTTATGTTTGGTTATAGTAAGTAAATTTTTGGTCTTAGAGCGAGTATTTAATTTGTGTAGGTCTTTAACCCATGATAATTTTTCAAAGAGATATTTCGGATTTTTCCTGTAAATAACTTTTTTGGTCAAACAAGCAATGTGTAGCTCTCTTTTAGCTTTCATATTGAGAATTCCATATTGGTTTAGATATGGCGTTACGTGTGCTCGTTTAGGAATTCTAAAGCAGAATCTGGCACAAGCATTTTGTACCCTTTGTATTGCCCGCTCTGTCTTTTCATAGAGCCGTGGCCCATAGACTGCGCAGCAGTAATTGAATGGCGAGAGTACCAGCAAGTCCGTAAGGAGGATCCTTAGGTCCACTGAAAGGTATTTTCTCACACTATATAGAACCTTTAGTTTGTAAAACGCTGTTAAATTAATATTGATCGTGTCTAGCGTTCAACACAACCATGAGTAATATTTTTAAGTTTGTAAGTTTGTCAATGAAACTAAGACTGTTTTGAAAAGAATAAAAATGTGGAGTTTCTTCGTTAGTTTCTTCTCCACGTAATCTTTTAATTGTGAAACTAACAACTTTGACGTTCATAAACTAAACATTTCGTTTGAATTTTGAATAAAAACATTTGATTTTGAATTGAATTTGAAAAGTTTTTGGAATACTTTATACTTTCTTCCTTTTTAATTATAATTTCTCGTTAATTCTATTTCAAATGCTATTGCCCTGAATTTTCTCACTTTTCTTTTATCAAAAAATTGTCTTCTTAATCTTCCACAATATTTTAAGCGACAAATCCAACGATACCTTAGGTACACTACGGTATCATCGTAGGTCTTTGCGTCCATTATGGACGATTCAAGCAGTGCCTAAGACTTTGATACTTTTTCGAGTGTCCAAAAAGTCCGATTCGAGAGCGGCAGGCCCTACTGCATGTAGGACATATAAAGGAAAAGTCTGGTCTAAGATTTGGTGCCTCCTGGCTGTTCACTATGGTATAGGCGTGGATAAAAATTTCACCCTAATTTAAGTGTAGGAGAGATTCATCATCATCATCATCACCCATTATGTCCCCACCGAGGGGCACAAGTCTCTTCCCTGAGGAAGGTATAGGCCATACCCACCACGGAGGCCTAGTCCGGATTGGTGGAGGCTTGTAATACTAGTGGCTGGTCTTCATGTCAGAAGTTTTCAAACCGCCCTAAGGCCTCTGACTGAGCTTAACGACTGCCATCTATCGACGGCAGCCGGCACCAACTGCTTAACATGCCTTGGGAAGCCCGGAACCACTCGGAAAAATGCCACTAGCGTTAGTCATAGACGGTCACCCATCCATGCACTAAACGTGCCCTTTGTTGCTTAACTTTCGTGATCACGCAGCCGCAGGTCAGGCACCCGGGGCTACGAGCGATTCCTTCCGAGCAAGTCCTTTTAATTTTGTTTATTTCCATGGTGTTGCTAGAAACTGACAGCTCGTCGGATCCCGGTAGGATCTCCGTACTTCAGTGCATAACGCACTTCCGGTTACGTAGGCTCTGGTTCTTTTATTTTTATTCAAATGTTGATTCATGCAGTGCACATAGAAGTCTTTAGCCCAGGCTCTCAAAATGACCTTTTTTCATGAAAATAGGTACCTAGTTTTTAAAAATAGAACAATTTTCATTTACTTTATTTTAAAACATTGCCATTTGACCAGCAACTTTAACATCAGATGATTGGTTGGTCGGTTGGTCTAAAAAGGCAACGATTTCAGAATCACAACTTACAGTAGTATCGATTAGTTTGGCCGACACAAATTCCCAGACAATACGAAAGTGCAAAGACGTGTCTTATGCGTATATTAAGAAACTCTGAACTCTACTTTGCATTGATAATGGGAGAATAATTATAATTTCCGTATTAGAAAAGTAAGCAATGATGTCAATTGAACTAGATTATTATTGCATAAACGTATTCAATTATGCTAATTCTGGAGTTGTTGGGATGAGCCTGAGTGAAGATGATCACATTTTTCGATATCGATAAATATTTTGAAAAGCGAGGGCGTGGTGCATTTCCTTTTCTGCTGGCTACAGAAAGAAAAAAAATCCCGTAATATATAAAAACTACACGATAGCAACATGATTAAAACCGTACGCCCTATTGATCCACGTTAAAACGCATGCCATTTCACTTACCTGTGGAATCTGTGTTAATGATATACAAAATCAGAAAAGTTGACCTGAGCACTCTCGATTTTCGTATCTATTAAATAACAGCATAACCATGTTACTTTTATGATAGATCTCGAGTTAACTTACATAAAATTAGCGTGTTCACTGACTAATGTTGGCAGCAAACATACTACAATGACAGGTGAGTTCTACTCGATATAGTGACAAAAATTGTTTCGATGATAAGTAAGTAGTTAAGTGGACTACTTAAAGCAGCATACAGGAAATATAACAAAACATCAGTTCTTGTCAATATAACGCAGCATGAAAAAGACAAACCAAACCAAAGCTCGTTAAACTAAATTTGCGCATTCTAGAAACCATTTGAGCTGATGACCTGACAAACATTCTTTATTGGTTTCAGTTAACATAATAAATTCCTTATGCTTATTAATATTGTATAAATCAAGTCTAATTCACCTTAAAAGTGACTGGAAGAGATGATGTCTCATCTCCGTGCATTACTGGTGTGATGTAAAGAGTTATCTTCCTCTGTATTTGTCTAGGTACTTAATTCAGTATCACACCTTTTACCAAAGTCAATTTACGCACGTGCAGTCTATCGATAAACGTTCCCGCCCGGACATCACTACAGCTGACCGGGGCGCCCTCACCGAGATGATTCTCACGCATGACGCTTCTTCGGAAAAGGAAGTCTATAAAACTGTTTGGCTCACCCCGTGTCTAACAGATACTAGACCGCACCCAACCGCGACGGTTGACCGGCTGCTCCATCAAATAAGCAGCAATGACACACTCGGTAAGATAAACAAATAAAATATGCGTTCTATTTCTATTGTCCGGTAATAGTCGGTGTTTTGATTCGCGTGGACAATTATCGTACTTACAAGTGAGATAAGGCAAGTGTAAAAGTAATAAAAGTGAACTTTCCTCAATTTCAGGTGTGGTTTATTCTCGTGATCGTGTCGGTGGTAGTGACGTGGGGTCACCCGACGGATCAAGGCCCGCAGACATTCCAAGAATATATTAAGCCACAGCAAAAATATATGGAAGTGATAATGTATCTGACTCCAACGCAGATAAGAGCACTAAAGCAAGGGCAAAGACTCGACGAAAGCACAGTGCTCGCACAGAATCCGCAACTTCAGGCTGGATTACTCAACAGCGTCCAGCAGAACCAACATGAAGAGTTCCGCGAGCGCCTGGAGCAGCAACAGAAAAGCATTCAAAATCTGCTACAAGAGCTCGCCATCCAACGGTCTCAACTACAAGCAGTTAAAAATTACACCGAACTGCAAAACGCAGAACTGAAAACCCAAGAAGCCCAGCAGCCTATAGAAAATCGATTCCCTATTCCAAGATATAATCACGAACAATACAGACAGTTAGCTGAGGAACTGATAGTATCATCTCAACAAGGCGAAAACAAGCACTACTTCAAAGCTGAAATGCCGGCTTCGAATCAATATCTCGTTGATGGCAACTACTTAAACATATTGGACATCACTAAGCAGCCGTTGCTGAAACAGGATTTACCGGAGAGTTCCGGCGGGGCGTTGTTCAGGCCTAATACCGAGTTTTTGAAGGCAATTCAAGACCTGCAACCGCATCAGGCTCACTTCGTGTTTGATCCGCTCCTCGAGCAGAAGTTCCAACTTATCCCATACGAGTACATTGCGGCGCAACAAAAGGAGCACCAGCGACTCGGTGAAAAACTACTAATGGAGAACCAGGGGCAAATGTTTGTACCTCTAGCCGATGAGGGAATAGAGTTGCAAAAACAACAAGACTTGCAAAAACAACAAGAGTTGCAAAAACAACAAGAGTTGCAGAAACAACTAGAGTTGCAAAAACAACAGGAATTACAAAAACAAATCAAGTTACAAAAACACCATGCGCTGCAAAAACAACAGGAATTGCAAAAACAACACGAGTTGCAAGAACAACACGAGTTGCAAAAACAACACGAGTTGCAAATACAACTGGAATTACAAAAACAAGTGGAATTACAAAAACAACTAGAATTACAAAAACAACTGGAATTACAAAAACAACTCGAATTGCAAAAACAACACGAGCTGCAAAAACAACAGGAGTTGCAAAAGCAACTCGAGTTGCAAAAACAGGAGCGACAACAACAACTAGAGCAACAGCAGCAAAAACATAAAGAGCAGGAAATGTTTACGCATCTGGACATGATCAAACACCAACAGAATCTCAAGTTCCAATACGCGCCAAATTTCAACGACCACAGATACACCAGTGCACTTCAAAACGCGCTGAAAAGCTTATATTTCGATAGGTTGAAATCAAAGGCGGAGGCGGAAGCAATTGCCAACTCGCCGCCGGTCGTCGTCCACAAGGATATAAATATCAAGAAGCACCGCCCAAATGTCATAATCAAGTCCGTCAACGTACCGGTCCCCGCGCCCTTTTTAGTTCCGTATCCGCAGCCGTATGAAGTGAAATACCCGCAGCCTTATGCCGTACCGGTCGAGATTATAAAACCTTACGCCGTGCCCATAGTGAAGACGGAAAAGATCGAAGTTGAAAAACCGGTGCCAGTTGCAGTGGAAAAACGGGTCCCCGTGGAAGTAGAGAGGAAAGTGTATGTCAAAGTGGACAAACCTTATTCGGTGGAGAGGATCGTACCAGTGGAAGTAAAAAAGGAAATTCCTATAGAAGTGCCCTTGTATAGACCTGAGAAATTAACAATTCTGAGGCACATTTGGCAGCACTGATAAGTATTTGTTTAGATAAGAATTGTTATCTAATTGTTTACTGTAGCTAGTAAGTAGTAGGTATAACTTGTGAGTGTTGCTTAGACTGAACGTTTGATTTAAATTAAATTGTTTGTGGCCAAATATTTTCTTAAAAGTAATGTTGTTTTATTTCTTTAAAAGGAAAAGAGATCTGTCACGACAGTGGGCAGCGAAATAGATGTGTCAGGATCGTGGTAAGTGGCAGACCCTTGTCTCCGCCTATCCCTCTAAGATCCAGCGTGAGTATAATGTTATATTATGTTAGCAAAGTTTCTATGTTTTGTAAGTCTCGCATCGCGTTTTCTTTACAAATTGGACTCGCAACTCGTAAGTTGCAGGAAAACGCCTGACTGATTCTTTCTACTTGTATTGGTAAGTGACATTGCTATAATATTTTAAACAGGCGTCAGAGTTGCAGGTACAAGGTTTGTAAAATGAGATACCATCCGTGAAATTCTTGAAAACGAGTGGTTAATGGAGGTATCAATTAAAGTCATAGCCTAGCAGGTCAATTGGTTTGTCTATTTTCAGTCATTAGCTAAGCTATCTGTGATCATAGATACTTAAATAATACCTATGCCACTTGGTTCCAAAGCTCCCAAGTACCTATTTATCTATCGTCACTCTCTTTGTTTTATCATTATCGTGATCGATTAAGATATAAGGCAGTAAAAATTGTTTTTTATTTCAGAACAATTACAAGACACCTATCTACGTGAGTATTATAAATCAATAAAGATTTGGTAGGTATTTATTGTTTTAACTTGTTCAAATGCCCTCTACGCAGTAGGTATTGTTCTAGAATCTCCATTTTTCACCTATTGACCTATTGTAAGTAGATGACGCTATTCATTTGGCGATTCTTATTTCTGTGCCATTTATGCCAGAAAACGATTATTCAGTACCTACTCTAAGACAACCAGAGTACTAGAGGAATTTCTCTTGGCAACCTCCTGAAAGGTCAAGATAACGAGTCTTCAAGCCACTAGGTGCCGATCAGTGCCTGTAGAGGGGAAAACGTTCTGCTGACATGGAAAGGCCTTGATATCTATATGATATGATATGGTGATATTTTGATGTATAGCTGCAAGGAGAATAGGGAATGGATGAAAATATCAGAAGTGCTTGATATTTTTTTTGGTGATAGGAATAACCTTCCTTAACGCGGGAAAAAAGTTTAATTTTTTTTGGCCCCGTAGTTAATTTTTAAATATACTTAATATTTTTCCATTCGTCGTTCTGGGCTTAGTACGGCATATCAGACATATTCCTTAGTCCGCTACGTATGAAAAAAAATCCACCTTGAAAAGCTGTCAATGTCACCACAGATTTTTTTTTAATACGTAGCGGACCAATGAATATGTCTGTTAAGCCGTACTGAGCCCAGAACTAAGAATGGAAAAATATTAAGATTATTTAAAAATTAACTACGAAGCCAAAAAAATTGAAACTTTTTTCTCGCGTTAAGGAAGGTTATTCCTATCACCGCAAAAAATATCAAGCACTTCTGATATTTTCATCCATTCCCTATTAACTCCTTGATAGCTGTAATGCTTCTTGCATTCAGCACGCCCTTGTACACATATTGGTGCAATAAAGAATTTTAATACATAATAATAATATAATATACCTACACTATTAAACTAATATTACGACGACCTCTGTGGCGCAGCGGTTAGCGCATCTGACGACCATGCGAGAGGTCCCGGGTTCGAATCTCGGCTGGGGACAAAAAAAAAAGAAACCCAGGTCTTGGATGTTTACATGTTTAGACGTCGCTGTTTCTGGTTCCCACGACACAGGGTATCCTAGTGTGGGGCTAGAAGCAATGTATGTGCCTGTATGTAAATGTAAAAAAATGTTATGTTATGTTATAAAGAGAATAAGTTTGTAAGTTGCATGTTAAGTAATCTCCGAAAGTAACTAATATACTTCATTCACTTACAATTGATTTTAGAGGTCTATTTACTAGAGGTCTGTTTACTACGCGAACGTCGTTGCGGGCTCTGCTAGGCTTTTATGAAGGCCCTATGTTCCTGATGAAGGAAAACGGCCAACAGTGCCTTGATTTTGTAAGTGCATTATAGTACGACGACAGTTCCGCGGTCGGGTCCCGTGACATGTTCTTTCATACCATTGACGCCTAGGTTTGAAATGTGTGAGCCCATAGACTTGAATGAGACTAAACCGCAAATGTGCCTAAATTCTATGGGTCCATGGAATTAAAAAACGTGTCACGTGACCCGACCTACACGGTAATTGTAACTGTAATTGAACAACATGTAAACATCCAAGACCTGGTTTTTTTTTTGTCCCCATTTTGTTGGATTCGAACTCGGTACCTCTCGCGTGGTAGGCAGATGCGCAAACCGCTGCGCCACAGAGGTCGTCATAATGCACTAATAGAATCGGGGCCGTGCTCTCGGCAAAACGCCTAGATACTATCATAAATAGTAAATTTTATCATAAAACTTTTATAGGCGCTATGCTGCCGAGTTACTGTAATGTTTGTGTTAGTATGTACTAGACTGTGTTTAGTTAACTTACTTTTGTGATGCTTATGATAAATAAAGACTTTAATTTAAAAAAAAAATAGAATCGAGGCCCTGGATAGAAGTACAGTCTGTTAGCTTTTAGAATATACGTCGGGCTCTGGGGTAGGCTTCAGTTTTCGCCGAAAGCACACGAGTGTAATACTACTTCCTGCTCTGTATTAGTTTATTTCCGTATTACATTAGTTCTGATATTTCTATTATACGAATATCCGGTAGTAGCCGAGGTATATTCTAAAAGCTAACAGACTGTAAGCAAACTAAGGCATAGTTACGTGCATAAAGCCGCAGGCTAAAGTAAGTTTACCTCAGTTCCGCGGTGGCGCGACCCAGACGTATCGACCGAGTAGAAAGCTAACTACCGCTTGAATACCAAATCGACAAGGAAGCTGTGGACACCTTGTACATTATGTCCAACGTTTTGAATAATCTTGAAGCGTTATTTTTGCGCTAAAACACAAGAAGATAATATCATGACGTGTTCCTTGACCGTAAAAGAACTGCTAATTGTGTTTTCTTACTCGACTGCGGCTGTATGGTAAATTTTGAGTATCTGTTTGATTGTATCTCGCTACTGTTAAATGTTGCAACTCATTGTGGTAGGGTAGCCCAAGAGGGGATTTCGGGAGTTACTAAAGCGCGGCAGATTAACATATAGGGAGATACCTTGTACCAGGTAAAGTACCTCCACCAAATATGAGCCCCATATATATGGACGCCTGTAAAGGATAAAGGATCAGATTAGTAAAAAAAAATTGATCATCAGAAATAATCGAGCGCGTCAGATTAAGGTAGGGTGAGTTAATTACATGCTAAAAAGTATATATTCCACTAATCTGACAATTTTCGAGTGACGTAGAGAAGTAAGAGGGTTACAAACTTGTAAAAAAAAACGTTATCTCGACTTTCTCGAGCTTGGCTAAATTTTTTTTTATTTTGTAGAAAATAATTCAAGGATAATGAAAAATATAAAATCTGACGATTTCCATAAGGCGAAGTAAGAAAAAATAATAGGTAAAGTTTAATGCGTGCAGCTATGGGGAGGATGAGGATGGAATCGAGCCAGAGGACGAAGATGATTCTACCGATGAAGAAGATGATGATTAAAAAAAAACTGCGCAAAAAAATTTGATTTTTTATAATTATTTTCTTATAAATACAAGAATTATACTTAAAAAACCTGTACTTTTTTATTTGCATGCTATTTCTTCAGCTTTTCAATTAATTAAGTTCAATGATTTGAAAAAATGAAAAAATATATTTTTTTATTGTCAGATTAGGCGAATCCCTCAAGATAATCGTCAGATTATGAGACAGCACGTCTAGGGCATTAAGAAGAACCATATATATCTTAATCTGACGCGCTCGAGTATTTCAAAATGGCGAATTTTTTTGCACATTCTAATAATGGCCGCGAGTTTGCGTTACATCCAAATCGTCAGATTATTATATAAGACCTTTTTTTAGGTATTGATAACATCCCCTTAGAAAATCTGGCGCGCTCGATGAAATTTTTTTTTTTTCATTTTCAACCCTTACGTACGACCACCCCCATCATTGAAACAATCAGATTAACAAACATACATTTTCAAAAATACACAGGATATAGATGCTATCAATATCTGACGCGCTCGAGTATGTCCATGCAACAGTTTTTTTTTACATTTTTGAAAATCTACTGTCGCTCCCCCTCCCACCTATGAAAAGGTATATATATTATATGACATTTTTTTCTTCTTATCATCTAAACTTCACAATCAAATAGGTCTCTATAACGCTCGAGTAAATCCCAATTTAGCATCATGGGCTCCCCTACTATTGATACTGCTATAGCTTGCAGACTACTGATCATTAGGTAACTACTAAGTACGCGGGACCCAATTCTAACATTGTGATCCATTTCATTGTGTGAATCATCACCATACGTAGGTACAAAAAACTACGCCTATAATATAGAGGTGTCCCGTTGGGGTAAGAAACTACGGCATACCGGTTATGGGTACTTTTATCGTGCCCTTGCGTTGCGTGGCGCTAAAATGACAGAATTTGACAGTTCATCTACTTACCGAAAAGTCGTAACTTTATTTCAAACGCGCGACTAGCGCCACATACCTACTATCGAGGCTGGGATGTCACTTACAGAATAGATACAAATCCTCCCAATTACACTCGCATTCGCCTGTCTTGCGTCCTTCATCCTCTCCATGTACAAAGCAACATCCTGTTTTTAATTCTAAGTATATAGTCAATCAATCCTTCTTCAGTCCACGACGATCTCCAATCACACTATTGCATATCCTGTCATCAAGGTAACACTACAACACATTCTACTCTCCTGATGATTATAATTATCAAATATTGGCGATCGTGATAATAACCGCAACGAAAGATAAGTATCTGTACCCGCATTACATAACCGTAAAAGCGTGGAAAAGTAGGAGGCAATTGTAGCACTCAGAAGTAATGTGTTACCTAAATAGTATGTAATACACTCAATGATTATTTGTTTGTTCGTCTAAGCTGTATCGATTAGATAATGTTTGATATACTGTCTTACTATATGAAGATTATCTTACGAGATTTGTGAATCTGGAATGTGGGAAGTACTATTCTTCAAGTGCTAGTCAACTCCTATCTTCAATTAAGATTCTAATAGCGCTCTATGTAACAGCCTATTTCACATCGTGTGGTTTTATAGGCCATCTGTAACTTTGATTACAGAAACCTCAGTCAGTGTTATCGAACGAGAAATACCGTATGCTCAATTAATTCTCTCGTAGAATAACAACGAGCTAAGTGAAGTCACTAGCCATTTAATGATATTAATTACGTTGTTAAGAAGAAATAAGAACACTTTTGTAAAAAACCAACATTCTTTATTAATATCACAATTTCACTGGGACTTTATCCACGAAGGCGTACGTCACATTAATTACTTACTAAGTAGTTATTATAATGAGATACAAGAGACGCAATGATTGCAAAGAAAAACACGGGCACACCAAACAAGATCAGTCGATACATATTTTTCGTCATCGGATTACTTACTGGTCCAAGAACCATTTCATAATTTCCACGCTGGGTGTCAGATTAGATGTCGCAAACGACACAATTATTAGCAATATAAACATAACGATGAGAATTCACGGGTTGCCTAATCGATCTAACCTATATCTAGTTCAGGTACATTAAGAAGCCATCATCAAAAGCATAGACAGAGCTAACACAATTCGGGCTTATCAGACTTTTCAATTGACAGTCGATTCTCTGTATCGTTCGATTGTACTGTACATCATTATGTAATTGATAAAGAGGATCAACTGGCAAAGCAAGCCCAGTTTGATAGGCGATAGAGACCTTACAATACACAGAGCTTAGTTTAAATGCATTTAGTAATAGCCTTCAAATTTGTAGCCCTCTTCGGGTGCAAGGGCATGCTCGGACTGGAAGCCGTAGTGAGCTCCCTCGTGCTCCAAAGCTGGTTGGTGATGCTCAAACTCGCCGCCGTAGCCTTTCAGACCTTCGTAGCCGGACAACTCGGCCCCTCCGTGCTCAAAACCTCCATGCTGGATACCGGCGAAGTGCTCAGAGTTAGACCTGTGGTCCTCGAGTACCAGGCCGTGTCCGTGATGGTGCTCAGTCTCAGGGTGAATCTGCTTCAGTTCCAGCTCAGATTTGCCCTTCTCCAAGGGATGTTTCAGCAGATGGCTGTGCTCCTTCTTGACGTAGACAGGCACTGGATGGAAGTGCTCGAATTTGATTGACTGATGTGATTTGGCGTGCTCGTGTTGAACGTGATGTTGGTGTTCTGACTCTCCGATCAGTGCGTGGTCGTACTTCTCTTCAATCTGCGGCGCCGCGTCATGGATGATGCCCGGGTATGCCGCCACCACGGACAGAAATCCCAAGAGAATCTGTGGAGGAAAATTAGTATTAAATCAATGGAATTAATGTTGGTAATCAAGGAAGCTTTCACTGATTATATCGCGCAGTTATCAGTCAAAGATTATTAGGAACGGTGTTTCATTATCTCGCAACCCGTTTGATTGCAGGCGCATAACACGCCACGGGAGCGATCAGTTAGATATTGCGTAAGGCCATTAGCTTCCTACTATTGGCGCCATCGAATTGGGTAACACGAGAATGTGTTCAAAGAAAGTCTTCCCTAACAATTCACTGAACTGACGCATAATAGAGAATTCAATTAGCATTCATTATAATGCACTTTCAATCAATCGATTAAAAGTCAATCGACTAAGTTTTTCAAATAACATTTTTTGCGTCGAATCAATTCCACTTTCTTAATTGACACTAAACTCGTGAGAAACCCGCGTCTTGCGCACTGTCACCGCTCCGCGTTAACACTAGCACATGAGAGACTAATATTGTGTACGCACGTGATATTTCATGGTTGGAGATCAATTGAACACCTTACTGGGCGAGAGGGTGGTGGGTAATGCAGGCACATGAAATTTGCATCGCTTTTATACCCCGTTTCACCCGGCCTCGGTGTGAGTGTGCGGTTACGTGTGCCTGACTCTTCGCATTGTCAGTCGCCTAACGTCTTAACACTAACTACAATAGATAGAAATTCGCTCGGATGAAGAGTGCGGAAAAAGTTTATGTATCGACGTGCTAAGCATTGTCGCGCGGATTGATCTTATTTTTGAGCCTGCCTCATTTGTAAATCAATTGATTATATTATATCACATGCTTATTAGAGAGATGAGCGATTAGATAAGTAGTTTAGTTTCTTAGAGATCTCATTAGATTAGATGAGATCATCTCCTGAAAAAGATGTTGTGGTGACGATTAAGTGTTGTTAATTGATCCGCATTTCTTTGGATCTTTAACACTTAATCGAGTTTCCACTCATAGCTAAAATTTGCCCAGCAACATAGCTAATTAGGTGTGTTTGTTTGTAGCTATATATTAGCGTAGTTGCCCAGACTAGATAGGGTTCGAAGAACCCCAAGTAATTACTAGGTAAAAATACCGGAGCGGTCTACGGTCTAACTACTAAGCTGGTTATTCATATCAAAGACTTGTCAAAAACCTGCTAATGTAACAAGTTTCTTTCGCTGCTGTATTAACTTATTAAATTGCCTGTGAAATTGTTGCTACTTTATCATGATTCTGTCTAATTTGACTAAGTAGATGGATGGTAAGTGACAAACGGAATATGTTCTAATAATTATATAAAATTCTCGTGTTAGTGTTTTATGTCTATATTGGTAGGTCTGAGAATTGGTTGTTATCTATTTTTCATACCCCTAAGTGATAAGGATAACCAATTCGACAAAATAGCGTTTGCCGGGTCAGCTAGCTTATTTCTATAAAAAACTCTCGCGGTAAACTCACAAAGAGTTAATAATTCACAAAAAAACGCAAATGGCGGAGTTTATACTAATTATATTAAAATTCAATAATTCAACACTAAGAAGGCAAAAATAAAAAAAACTGAAATAAAATAACCAACAACCTGACTGTTGAACATTAACTACTAAGTAGGTGGGAAGGAAATTTGAAATTTAAATTTAATAATTTGATTGCCTCATCGGTCTAGCGGTTGAGGCGATTACGTACCAAGCCAGAGGTCGTGGGTTCGATTCCCAGTGAGTACCTACATCTGTACAAATGGCCTCAGCCATCGAACCATCCAAGTTTGTAATGTCCTTGCCTGGTTACCATCGCATATGGTATCCTAGTTTGGGACAAGTTCAATTGATTGTATTGTGTGGAAGTTATTATTATTAATTTCAAGGTATCTAGGTTCCGCCTGCTTAGTCAAGGTCGTAGTGTGGTTGAATACTTTGACACATACTTTTTTTTACAACATAATCACTTGACCTGGTCCCAAACTAGGATACCCTGTGCTATGGTAACCAGGCAAAGACGTTACAAACATCCAAAAATAACCAGACTGTGGCCATTTGTATAAATATACGGCGGCCCCCAGTGGGAATCGAAACCATACCTCTTTCTTGGTACTTTGTAAATTAGACTCCTTCAGCCAATCTAGGTTAATTTAGGATAGGTATAGGATACCTTAAGTTATTTATAAGAGCGCATCGCCAACAAACTGTACAGCAGTTTGGCGACATTTTGTTAAAGTAAAAATATAAAGGTTTATTTTGCTAAAAAATTAATCATAATCAACCCATTATTTCCACACCGAGGGGCACGTGTCGCCTCCCTGAGGAAGATATAGGCCAAACTCCCCCACGGGGGCTAAGTCCGGATTGGTGGAGGCTTTTAAGACTAGTGCCTGGTCTTACTGTCAGAAGTTTTCGAGCCACCTTAAGGCCTCTAAAAGGCCATAAAAAAAATCCTTCTAATTACACACACGCACAAAACAAATAAAATAAAATCAGTCAATCAAACCACCCCGTGACATATCCGACCCAAAGTTTCTTATAACGTTGGCAGCATTACCGCGCTGCACTGCCATGCCAGGGAGATCCGTTGCATCAAATATGTGAGTTGTTGACCAAAAAGGGACCTCAAGGGAAAATAATTGATTTCTAGAAAATCACGTTTGAAGTTTCGTGTACAGACAGGTTTCGACTCGGCTCGGCTCACAAAAATAAATCATAAAAAAATAAACCTAAAAATATTCTGGTTAGACCAAAACAAAGCTAAAATACCAGAAATTAAAAAAATCAAATAAAAAAATAACAGTTTCCAATCCCTCCAGGTCCCTTTTTGGTCAACCACTCACATATGCCTAAATATGCTTAACAAATAAATAAATAAAGAAAATGAAATTTTTGTTGTAGTGTAAACCGGGCCTTAGAATAACTACGGCGGTGTTACGCAGCACAAGTATCACATGGGAGATAAATGGCCGCATCTCTATTCTTCTGCTGGCTGCGGTAATTGCAACAAGATGGAATCTAAATAACGAAGCGATAGCTATCTTGTACTTTTTACCGTCAGTTAGACACAGACTGATAAACAATATGCTATTGCGAAATATTTAATTGCACATCAAAAAACTGCTTCTGGCTTTCATCATTTAGGCTTTTGTAAGCATAATGATAATGACCAAGATTTAAATAAACTCTTTGTTTATCAAAAATTGTATATCAAAATTGAACTTTGTATTTTTTCACAGGTCATAACGGGTCTTACAAGCCTCCACCAATCTGGACTTGGCCCCCGTGGTGGAGTATGGCCTATAACTTCCTCAGGGAAGAGATCCGTGCCCCTCGGTAGGGATATAATGGGTTGATGATGATGATGATAACAGGTTCCGTTCTAACGTAGAACACTAGGGCTTTGAAAAAACAATTTACCTTTAATAAAATACAAGTTTGAAATTGTTACTGCCCAATAATAAAATAATATGAGATCTTTGTTTTGATCAAGTTTTGTCCACCTATCGTTGACCTCGAAAGCGTGAAAAAAATAGTTGTTCGATATTGAAAAATCGAAAAAAAAAAATAGCGCAAAATGTTTGAAACATCAACTTTTTTAATGTCATTATGGTCCCATGGTGATATTTATTATTATTCATCGGTAAAAAATTCCCATGAGACGAGGGCCTTAAATACAAATCGATACCCTGTATAATATACGTGATTCAGTTTATGTGAGTGCGTCATACTTGAAAGTTTCAACTTTTAGCGGTGCCCCTGACCCCTAATTCCAGAGTGGAATCAATTTTAAAAGTTTTGGAACAATCTCTCCAAATTATTTATCAGCCTTTTTGGTGCACAGTACCTGAAATAGAGTGCATGTATCTAAAGGTCAATAACCTGTCGACTGTAGCTGTAGTTGCATCGGTAAAAGTGCTGAGGGCAGTAATGCAAGGATATTCTGTTGCTAAAATAGGGATCGGCAAACTCGTAAAAGTACTTATACTCTGTGGCAGTTTATTACAATTAAAAACTGAAATGGATTGAAATTCTCCAATAAATTACTACGATAACAATAAATAAATAAACAATAAAAATTTACATACAGCAATATTAATTGCTTCTGCCATGTGAGAGGTTCCTGGTTCGAACCCCGGCTGAGGACAAAAAAACCCCAGGTCTTGTATGTTTATATGTTCTTGAGGTCGCTGTTTCTAGTTCCCACGACACAGGGTATCCTAGTGTAGAAGCATTGTATGTGGCTGTATGGAAATGTTTATGTTTATGTGTATATTATACAGGTATAGAGCATCTGTTGCAAAATCCATAATAATATTGCCCAATACAGCATTGCCCTTTCAAATGAACAATAAAAATATTTTTTAAACTTGTTTGTAACAAAAGCGCTATTTAATTTTATTTCAATATCGAAAGGAGGGCACAGGGACCTTTAATGGTAAAGTGGCGATGTAAAAAATTGGGTTAGAGTGATAGAGCTCGATAAGTTTTGCAATTCACTGAAGTCAACTAATGATTATGCATTGTAACCTTTTGGATAATAATCGTATTTTATTACGTCACGGGCAAATTTCTGAGCAGCTTGGCGGCATTTTATAAAATGACTACTATCCATAGTTTATTATGACAATTCGGTGTACATTGCGTAGCAAATAGCACAATCTTATTGACTAGTAAAGTTGTGTTTTTATTATGTTACAATATTTCTTAGCTGTCGAAAAAAAAGGTTTCACAAGACTTTATAAGAAAAGATATTAATTAGTGCCAGGAATTGGTTATTAGATTGCCTTAATGAACTATTGTTACTATAAATCACTACGTCACTGTCTGTTGCTATGAAGTTTGTGTAACCTAGCGTAATGGTTTTAACTTAATATCTAGCATCCATCGATCATATAAAAATAATTATTGTAATATCGTGTATAACGCTGTTAGTTAAAGAAAAGGACTCGATAACTATTTACATCGCACTCACTTATTTTTCACGGCAATATGGTATGACTGAGTCGGAGAAGTAATTAAAAAAAACCCGGCCAAGTGCGAGTCAGAGTCGCGCACTGAGGGTTCGGTATCATTATTTATACAACATTTAAATACCTATTTAAAGCATCTACCAGTTGCCGTTATTCAATTCATATCGCGCAAAAAACTGCATGAAAGTCACGTTTGGTGTGTGGGAGCCGCTAAACATTAATTTTAATTTAATTACTTATTTTCAATGTGAATATACAACTAAATATTCTGTGAATATTTCAAAGTGTCCACCAGTTTCCGTTATTTATTATTACGATATTTCGAGCAAAAAACGGCAAAACATCATGTTTGTTGTATGCGATCCCCACTGAAATTTTATTTTATTCTTTTTTAGTAATTATTACTTTTATTTCTGATTGACTTACTTGTTAAGTATTTATCGTTATAGCGGCCACAGAAATTACCTGTGAATAATAATTAATTAATAATAATTTTGTAGCTATCACGGTTAACGAGATACCGCCTAGTGATGGTCAGACAGGCGAGCAGTGGAGTCTTAGTAATGAATGAGTCCCTTACCCTTTGCTTACCTAACGCTAAAAAGACCAGTCCTAAGCTATCTTAGGACCTTCTCACTGAATTTTCCAGGCATCTAAATTATATATATGATAGATGATGGGTATGTTGAAGTAGCAGCTATCTAGTAAGATTTAACCCCTCAAGCCCCGAGGACCCGCTGGTGGGTCCGATGTAAACTACGGCGCATTCCGTAGGCCCGGTCTTGCAACGGCACTTCGAATCGAATTCTGAAGACCACAGTTGTATGAGTTGTATGATGTTGTTGTTGTTGTAAACTTCTGACGGTAAGACCATCAGCCACTAGTCTTACAAGCCCCCACTAATCCGGACTTGGACCCTGTGGTGGAGTATGGCCTATACCTTCCTGAGGGAAGAAACCCGTGCCTCTCAGTGGGGACTTAATGGGTTGATGATGATGATGATGTATGAGCATGTTTTATTACTTAAGAACTGTGAAAATATTTCTAATATTACTCTGTGAATAACTAACTTAGCTGTGAAAGAAAAAGTGTTCTAGCCTGAGGAGTTAAGTAGAAGTGCTTGTGGATTCAAATTTTTCTAATGATCTAAGTTAAATTTAACGCAGCTCTGGTATTTTTTCGGACTTTGTCTAGATATTTTATCGAGGCTGTTGCCCGCTACGATTGATCTTGATACTGATTTCAATGATAGGCCTTGGACTACATATTGCGTGTAGCGTGTTAGTTATAGTACGTATATCCGAGATCATTGTATAAACTATCGCAACGTAGTGGTCTGACTTTTTGCAATCAACTTCTTTCTACAGGCCGCGCGTTGATGTCTTTTGTTTCTACGTTAACAAAGAGTTTGTAATATCGTCGCCAGTGGTGAAGCGAGCCATGCCACACTTTTAACCCAATTGAGTTATGAACACCACCCTACTCTGCTTTAAATGGAGATTGTATTGGTGAAGAGATCTAAATGATAGCTCAACTAGCAGTTTGTTTTTCAATCAGACGTGAAAGTAGTTAAATGAAAAGGGGAAGAAAAAATCTACTGGTGATTTTAGTTTTGGCTGCTTAATTTTGTTCACCACAACTTATTGCTCTCATACAAATACTACAATTAATGTGAAAATGTGAAAATACAAAGGAGGTTAACAAAAAAATATTTTTAGCAGGCACTTATTTTTTTTAATTGGCTCTACACGGAACTACTCAAATGTGGAATAGCTCTCTTCACTACTAAGGCATCCATATTTCTTTTTTTATTTGGGAAATGTTTTGGTGATTCCTATAGCACAGGGAAGCTGACTTTAGCCTACTAAAGTAACTATGTTTTGTAGCCGTTTTATAATAAAGTTTTTTCATTTCATTTCATTCATTATCTTAATGCAATGCTAATAAATATACTAGCTGCCCCGGCAAACGTTGTTTGTCATATTAATTAACATAAACATAGATAGCAAAGACTGTGTCGTGAAATTCGTATGTATTAAATAAAGGTTTTAGTAAATAAACATTGATTATTAACTTCATTTTGGAATCGTTTACTTAAATTTTGATAATGTGTTGTACTTACGAAAGTTTTAGTAAAAAAAATATTTTTAAAAATATTTTCATCTATTGACCTACATATGTTTCATTTTGAAATTTGTCGCAGCAATACCACTAGTTGACCTTGAAGGAAAATATTGTGAGGAAACCCATAGTGGCTTCACACGTACAGACAGACATCTGCGGAGTCAATTAGGCTGATAAGATGGTA
Source organism: Yponomeuta plumbellus (assembly GCA_947310845.1). Classification (NCBI taxonomy): domain Eukaryota; kingdom Metazoa; phylum Arthropoda; class Insecta; order Lepidoptera; family Yponomeutidae; genus Yponomeuta; species Yponomeuta plumbellus. The sequence goes on along the minus strand of OX371207.1, from coordinate 14,361,970 downwards.
TAGTTACTAGGCGAGATAACTACATCTAAAAATTATATCCTAGATGTGTGTCTCACCTACCTAGTAAAAGTAGAGTCAGAGTATAAATTATGCACTATAGATGTAAAAGGCCTAAATAATTTGATTGAGTAATTTTGTTGTTGATCAAAACAAGAAGAAGAAGTTGGAGTGATCACAACCTACAAATGTAACTGTTTAATAAATTTCAGTAAGATCTAGTGACTCTATGAAGTGGCAACTTCTACCTACACTAAAAGAGTAAAATTACCACTCAAACGCTATAGCGCTTGCACATACTTCTTTATTGGTGTACGCTTGGCAGTACCTAAAGAATTTTCTCAACCTATACTCCATATGTTTAGTTCCTTAACTAAAGGTAAACAATATGGATAAGTCTTTTTATTAAAATTTTAAATTTAAATCATTTTTTTTCCAAATCAAATTATTTTTATGAAATCACATGTAATTCCACATTGACTTGGTAATGTGTAAAGATTTTGGTTTAATAAGTGTACATTTCAATAAAAAGGCGTATCAAGATTGTTTACCTTTAAATAAGTACCTAAACATAATGAAGTATAGTCGGCTTTATCCGCAGAAAACAGTATCAAAACGTTCGGCCACAGCCGCAACCACAGAAGCGAATGGAATTGTTAACAAAGGCACGTAACTTCAAAAATCTAAGTCATAGGTGCACGCCGGGAGCTAAACGCTGTTGTACGTTCTAGTACACCTCAATTAGAGGCTACTTAAAATACGTAATACTGAGTTTCATCAGAAGGAAAAGTCGAGACAGTTGTCGATCGCAATCTGATCCTTCGCGATAGTATAACAGCCTCTAGAGAGAGATTTTGCGAAACTAATGGACTGTACAATCAACAACTGTGCCGCGTTTTACAGACTACTTTTACTTTATTATAACGATTCGATGTATATTGCGTAGCAGAGTTTTCTGACTTATAAATCTGTGGGTTATTGGCTATGCAATATGCCATGAATTGACATCTATGAAATTTTAGTTCTACCAGTTCTACTAAAGGGCTGATTTTTCAATAGTCAGATAACTTTTATCTGAGGAATAAAAATGGCGGTTTGACAGCTTATGTATGAAAGTTATGTCAAACCGCCATTTTTATTCCTCAGATAATAGTACATTATGATATAAGTGCGGTAAGTTGAAAATTACAGCCGAGGCGATATTACTAGCCCGAGCCATCGGCGAGGGCTATAAGGAAGCAGAGGCTGTAATTTTCAAAGCGCACGTATGTCATACGACGTTTTATAACATATTTACGAGGAAATTAATAAAACTCTGACTTGTGAGCTTACTTACCGTTGAGCTCCCTTTTGATAGGCTTGTAAGTATCTATCGGTCGATTTTTCAGGCAAGAGGCTTAGAGTAGCCTTTTTCGCCGCCTTTAAGACTTGTGGCGGTTTCAAATTAATAAATTCATCACTACTTGACGACATTTTCAAATAAAAACAATACAGCGAAAAGAAAAAGCGCGCGGATTTATTTTTACTTGTCCACAAATAAGCGATGCGCGCGCATCAACTTTTTTTTTTAGGCAAAGGTACAAAAACAGCCAGTATTAATAATAAAGTAAATTAATATTTTTGTGTTTTTGTTACAGATAAATGGTTGTAATTTATTGTCAAAATTAATTAAATTAAATGTTTATTTGTTATATTTTATTTCCCAAAGTTAATTTTATTCATAAAATATTGACCACTTTCTTGACATAAAACCTCTTTGCTAAGATTTTTAAAAGTATCGTTCATTTTTAGACGGAGTATCTTAAAACTTTATTTAAAAAAAAACACGTGCCTTTTACATTACATTATCGCACAAGTACGTAATGAGATACATTACGATATTGAAATTGGTGTAATTACAACCACTTTACGAGCAAATATGTTATAAAAGTTATTTGACTATTGAAAAATCAGCCCTAAGTCAGAAATAAGGTCGTGATCATCTTTAAAAAAATACAAATAGCCACATACATTGTCGACATTGATGATCTCTGTAGCGCAGCGGTAAGCGCATCTGCCTACCCTGTCCCGGGTTCGAACCCCGGCTGGGGACAAAAAAACCCCAGGTCTTGGATGTTTACATGTTTGTAATGTCGCTGTTTCTGGTTCCAACAACACAGGGTATCCTAGTGTGGGGCCAGAACCAATGTATGTGCCTGTATGTAAATGTTTATGTTTTATGTTTATTGTTTCTGGCGCCACACTAGGGAACAGAAGAACGAAAGAAATATCGACATCATACACTACATAAGACCTGGGGTTTTTTTTGTTCCCCAGTCGGGATTCGAACCCAAGACCTCTTACATGGTAGGCAAATGCACTAACCACTGCGCCACAAGGGTCGTCAAGACTTTAGACTTTATACTTTGCCGGTAACTTTTGAGTAAAGCCAGCTGTTGACTTATAATGACACATAGTTACGGTATACTGTTGACCAATTTTGTTTTATGCTGCAAACTGCGCTGCGTCCTTTGAACCAAAAATGTATTTTCGTTACTCATACTTGGAAAGTAGGAGCAAAGTGGCCTAAGAGGCGTATTTGGTTTACTTTTCTTTAAATTCAAAACATATTGGAACAGGAAGTAAGTAGTGAGCTAAGGATTGAATTCCAATGCGTTAAGAGCTTTGCACAAGCAAAACACTTACATAATGCGTTCATCGTGACAGCTATAATCTTTGGGTCGTTCAATGCGAACCAATCGACATGACAGAGATACAAATTGGAATGCTACATAGAATAGACAGTGTCGGTATGTATTTTTTTTAAACCGGCTGAGTCAGCGGAAGGTTCGTGGATGGGTGGTTTCGCCAAAGTATGACAGTGGTGAAAAATATGTATATTAATATAAACTACGTAAATAAGTATTTTTTTTGCAAAAGATCGATTCGCTATAATGTTTTTCATTAAATAAAGCCAAAATTTGGTCAAAATTAGCTTAATTATCCTAATCACTTGAGTTTTTAAGCGGCTTGTAGTTGATTAAAGTTCCATTCCGCAACCAAGAACTTGTGGTGCTACAATCAAATAAAAACAACTGTAACATTTTTTACTTACGTTTATTCTCTTTTAAATAGCATTTTAATACAAAAACACATACAATCTTAAAAAATAACATTTATTCACTTAAACGAATTCAGCCTTTAGTTCCATTCCGTTACTATTTGTAAATATTATGGGATTTATTTCCCGTTCAGTCACGAATCCTTCGCTTAATAATAAGTAATTTAATATTAAATCAACAAAAACTGAATAAACATTAAAATTTAACAAAAAAACTAGTCTCCGTAGAATAAAAAAATTAAATAACCAAATAATAAGTAGTCATTTAAAATAGGACAGTAACGGAAGAAAAATCCGTAATCACGGAATGGATTTGTAAAGGATAGTTCACAATGTTGAAAAAAAAAGTCGTCAGACTAGCAGTTGACACAAGACACTATTAAATAAGTAGGTTCAGAGAGGCTAGTTAATTGTAATTTTTATTTATCAAAAATGGAGGGTAATGCTACTTCATTATTTTTTATTTCGTTTTTGGCATTGTATTTCTAGATATGCGTAATAGGGTGGGTCGCTCTAGTACGGAAAAAAAAATTTTTGATGAATCAAATTCTAATAGTGATATTAAGTTGTTGTGTACTATAAAAAGAAGTTTTAGCTAAAAAACGGATTATTAAACATACATCTTCATGCCGCGCATGCGCTGCAAAATTATACGTTTTTGAAAAAAAACACGTCTTTTTAAATGACATTGTTCTTTACTAGAAATGACTTAAAATATTATTGACACATAATAAATATTTTGTGAAAGACTTTAACGTTTAAAACAAAAATACTTAAGCAAATACACATAAATACACACAAAAAAAAATATCTATTTTTATACAAAAAATCCCGCTTACTATTAAATTTCAGCATAACTTTTCTTGAAGCAAGTTTTGCATAAATCATGTCGCCTCTTGTTGTTTTTATCACATGTTGACATTGTAGCATCTGTCACTATCTTTACACTTCGTTCAACCGCTTGTGTACGGCAAGGCAACCTAAAAAAACATCCTTTCGTCACCTTTTTACTCTATTATCTGAATAAGTTCGTCATACGTTTGATTTCTTAGAAAAGGTGGATTATAATTATCTATAACGATATCTGATGAAAGTTTGTCGCAGCATCAGCTCTCCTGGATACTCCATACTCCAAATTTGTGACAACACCAGGTAGATGTAGGTTCCTGAGGTGGAAGGTAAGGGCTCTTCTATATTTTTGTGTAGCTTTTCCGGAAATGAAACACTTGTATCAGAATCACTACGTGTTGATAACATTAATTCTTGTTCTGCCATTTTGGATAGGTTGTTATCGCTCTTCAGACAGATTTTTGTTGAAGCTTGCTTTCGAACAAACTTTTTTTTGAAAACTTTTTGTTCCATTGCGATCAATGCCTCTAATTTTCTTTTCCTCTCACCCCGTTGATCAAGCAAATAGTCGTGTTCCTCATAAGGAACTTTAACTTGTTTGGAACAATTCACTGACTTAATAACTTACATTTGCATTAACAAACATCGAACGAAATTTCGCTTTGCTGCAAGAACTTAGTATTTTTCTCAGTTGACAACCTTTTCAGTGATCTTTATTAAAAAAGGATTGCTGTTCGTTAGTCTCTCTAAAACTCGAGAACGGCTGGACCGATTTGGCTGTTTTTTTTATCTTTCTAGAATTCCAGGGAAGGTTTAAATGGTGAGAAAATATGGAAAAATTACGAAAACTTTGGCGGTACGAAGTTTGCCGGGACAGCTAGTTTGATAATATTTTTGCATTTGGAATGATAAGCTTTCAGGAGCTGAATGACTCTTGTATGCAAGACTACAGGGATTGATGTCTTTTATCATACTACTTTAACTTTCTGGGTTACAATTTCGGGAAACGCGGGCTCTTTTTTACTGCTATTTTTAATTTTCACCTGTTAGTCTATACCGCTCGTAACATTTCATGACATCCTGGTATGTTTTCTCTTATATCTTCTATAGTTCCAACTATAGAGCACTTATAAGACTGTATATTATTTGACATGATAGAAAAATTTCACTTCCAAGTTCTAAAACTAAAATTACACAATTTACACCTTCATAACATTTCACCCGAAACTAGGTAGTCACATTTATACATGAATTCTCTGAATGTGCTTACCTCAAAAAAATCTTCTTTAAATGTAGTTCTTCTTTTTAATATAGTTTTTATAACAAAAGTAACGTGTATTTCAATTAATACTAATCAAAACATTAAAATATACCCAACGTCAAACGCGTAACTTAAGGTGTAAAAGTGGGAACTTGAACTTTATTTTTCAAAACTTGGATGGCGTTACGCGGGATGTTCCACTTAAAATAATTCAATAATATTTTACAGGGTTTATAACGTCACCTTTTTTTTGCTATTAGAAATCGATTACTTAAAAAAAAATTTTTCGACCCCCATCTAATGCGTAACCTTTTTGTCATCATATTATTATCATTTAAATCCACTAGACAACTTCGTTGTGAGCCCGTCGAGCGCCGCAAAAGATGTTTTGTCCCTTATGTAATCTGATGGTACTGAAACAATGTAAAGCAAGCTTTATGTTTCCATTCCGTGACCGTTTTCATTCCGCTTCTACGAAACCATCGAGTAGGTTTCGGAATGGAGGTAACGGACTCCGCGGCTGTAACAGCTTAATAAAGATCTAACAATAAATATAATTATCTATACTGTTTTGGCTTACAAACTGATTTCGACATTAGTGCTGTGTTCTTTTTAAACAATCGTAATAGAAAAACAACTGTAACTTACCATGAATTTCGGTTTCGGAATATGGAAATTTCAAAGCAGTGTCTCCCAGATACACTTCTATATAAACTTCTCCAGGCCGCAACTGAATGACTGAATATCAATTGCGGTGTGTTTTTATTAAATGATGTGTTTCCAGCTTTTAAATTAACACCCTTTGGTAGTTTTACTCTTTTGCTTACTTCGAAAATCTTGGTTTCGGAATGGAATTTTCCACTTAGTCATTTTTTCAATATAATAGAAAATATTTTTTTTAAAGTTATTTGATCAAGAATACAGTAAAACAGATATATTTTATAGTAAAATAAAAATCTTCGGATTAAAATGAGACAAAAAAGTTCATTGCCTGTATGAGTTTTTTTCAAGAAAACTGGATTTCTTTTCTACGTTTTGGCCATGGGACATCAGAATAATTGCAGTTATTTTGACTTTTATTTGCTCTAATTACTTTGTTTATTATTTTTGCCTAAAGGTTTTAAGTTAAAATTATTTATAAAAATAACTGTTATAAACAAATAATGTCAACTTATTCTAAGATTAATGATTCCAGCCAAAAACGAACTGTTTAAAGTTATGGGACATAGCAAAAAGTCAAGGCGAAAACTTTGACGAAATTGCCCGGATACGAACGGGTTCTATTTTACGCGTTGCAAAACCTTTCCAACCACGTAATTATTAATTGGACCAGCACTAGTCTTACAGGCCATTACCAATCCGGACTTGGCACCAATCCGGACTTGGCCCCCGTGGTGGAGTATGGCCTATACCTTCCTTAGGGAAGAGACCCGTGCCCCTCGGTGGGGACATAATGGGTTGATGATGATAGTCTTACAAGCCTCCACCAATCCGGACTTCACCCCCGACCCCGCGGTATGGCCTATACCTTCCTCAGGGAAGATCCTCGGTGGGGACATGATGGGTTGATGATGATGATGAATAATTAAATTCCATACTAATTGCTTTCGCAAACATTGAGATTTGGGCAGGATTTGTTGCTCACCATTACTCCTCTTATCATAGAGAGAGCCAATGGCACGTACGAGGTTCTCTAGCACCACCAATGAAACAACAATGAATTCTTATTTTAAAGTTCTTTCCAAGGTCATAATGTAACTAGACAAATTACATAATGTAAGATCCATTTAGCATAGGACAAAATTAATGCAAAAACGGCCATTTTCGGTATGCATACTGTCAAGTCTTGGTCCTGGGGACTTGATAGTATGGTAACACTGGGTTCTTGATCGTTGGACTTGAAAAACGCTATTAGCATGATTTAGAGAATAGTCACGGTGTGGCGGTGGCGATCCATATAATTATACGTTTATTTACTGTAGTAATATTGATATGGACCTTTAAATATGGATCGGACCGCCCCCGCCACCGTTGTCATCCTTCAGAGACTTTTTGCAAAAATCTCTTGTCGAAATGATATTATTTTTATCTATCGGCTACTAAATGCAGTGATAGGTATGTTTAGTATTGAGCTCGTGTAGTTTCTTACTACTAAATTATTTGCGGCATTAGAGGAGTCAAGAGGGCACTGCGTAAATGCATCAACTGCCTGCGCTTGAAAGCCGAGGCTGCTAAGAAGTTAATGGGATTACTCTCACCAGAGAGAATAACAGCTTAGCAGCCGGCTGTTTCTTACGGTTGGCGTTGACCTTCGTAGAATTTAATAGTTCAAGAAAAAAACTCGTATTTGAAAGCTTTTGGTAGCAAAAAGTTGTATGGCCCTTTTTGTGTGTTTCGGTACGGTCTGTCAATGTAGAGCTTTGTGTCAGACCTCACCGAGGCTTGTGAGACCGGAGGCTTTCTTAGCATGTCTCAAGCGTTTTATTTTAATCAATAAAATTCAATTCTGTTTCATGATATAAAAAAAAATAAAGCAACGAATTAAGGACCTCTTAATTTTTTTAAGTCTGTTAAAAATTGGCGAAACTTCTTTTGTTTTACGTAGCCTTCATTCTTGTTTCCCACTGCTGGGCAAAGGCCTCCCCCAGTTCAGTCCAAAGTTTTCGGTCCTTGGCCAACTCAGACCACTCCGGCAGGTGTTGGTCGAGATCATAGATATCTGAATGATGTCTGTGGTCGAGATCGTCACTTCGAAACGGCGAAACTTCTTACGCTATGTTAAATAAAAATAACGAAATGACCTAGGTAGTTATTATCATATACAGTATATTGCAAGTAGACTAAATTTAAACGAAATCTGTGATTATACCTACCCTGTCAGTTTTTCTTTACGAAAGAAGACGAAAGTTTGATATAGATCAAACACTATTTTGCTATCCGTACGTGGTCCGCTTTTCATAAAACTACAATTTATAGTTCATTCTGACTATTCAATCAAAATCAGTCTCATCACATCGAACAAACAATATTATGTCATTATTTTAATCGTAAAAAAGTGGTATATATGTGCAATCGACAGGGAATTGAGTACCAACGACGACGTAAACGCTCTGCTGCATTTTCGCAACAATACCAATAAGTGGTAGCTACCTACTTGTTCACTCACTAACGTAATATCATGGCTTTTATTGGTTTCCGGGTTTAATGTGGAAAATCTTTTGTGTGGGTAGTGGACATCAGATCAAGATATAGATATTAGGGCCGTAACGAGTTCGAATTGAGTTCACGTTTATGTCCCGTAAGAGTACCTGTACTTATCCTTTTTTTGTTAACGGGGTGAAATGCTTTGTGCACCATAACCGCCACCCATGGGGGAGGGCGACGGCCGTGTGTCGGACTCTCCTCTCCTAATAATAGGAGAGGCATACCTCCTAAAACACCCCGGGGGCCGTCCTGTCGTTCGTGCAATGGGGCGCCGCCGGATCTCGCAAGTGGTGTAAAACCACAACGCGAATGCGACAGCGGCGCCCCGACCTTTACTTATCCTGTGGAATGAACGAGTTTTGGATATTTAGATATTTAGGACCACTTTCTGAATTGATAATTTAGCTAAGTTACTACGTAACTGTAGTGCTGTCTCGTCAAATTCCTAGAGGATATCCCAAGCTACACTATGCTCAGCAGATTTGAAACTCTATGTCCATAAACATAGGCTAGCCACAAGGCTAGAAAATACTTAAATAATTAGCAAGTAGGTAGGTACCGACGTCGCATCATACAAAACAGGTGACACGCCGATTGAAGTTATCTCCAAAGGAAACGTGGCTTTGGCAACATCCACTGAATGCAACGTCCCTTTGTGGCCGACGTATGTAATGTGGTCTGTGTAACCAACCTTTAAAATTACATACCATAGGTACTTAGTCTTACATCTAACCGTGTACATAGATAGGTGCCTACTACCTACGTTTTGCAATGAAGGCGTAGGAGGCAGTTAGGAAATTGTACCTCTTTTATTTTCACAACGAGATGTTTCTTTGGTTCCAGGTTAATTCTTCTTGGTTCCAGGCAAGTAAAAAAAAACTACAGTCGATGGCAGCTCGACCTTGGCGACCTTGGCGTAGGAGGGGAGAGGGGAGCCACCTTTCTAGATCTACTGATCTAGGCTTACTATCGTTTTACTTATCTTTATTAATGTTCGCACATACTACAGTCAGTGGCGTAGCTACCCAGGGGCTAGGCGGGGCAGTGCCCCGGGGCCTAAGGCTCAAGGGGCCCTCGCCACAAAATCTCAATCGAACTGAACTTTTCAAAGTTTACCTTACCTTACCTACACCAGTATTCATTGAATTTATGATGTTACTGTTTAATATTTTTATTACCAACCCTGCAGTGCACAAAAAAGAGCTGATGATAAAGTAGCTTAGCATTTTTATAGTATTTTGTATATTTAATATTTTTACTTGATAAAACCTCACCAGTTTAGATAGCAGTGGCGCCCTATTTTTTTATTTGCCCCAGGGCCCTTACTTAACTAGCTACGCCACTGACTACAGTAATGACAGAAACATCTGACAGTTCCTGTGCATATGTGAAAAGCAACAAATAGCAGTGCGCACTAACGTAACTACCAGTAGCTATTTACTTTTTTTAGGCACGCGCTGTACGGTATTTATTACGTGCACAGTTAGGCCTACGAACGTAGAAGATCATATCACATTTATTGCACAATAGGGTGTACAAATATTCTAGACAATTTTCTCTTTCGGAATTTTTATTTGAAATGTTAGCATTTCTTTTAGGTTAAATTAGGTTAGATGTCGGTGTACTGTACCTACCATCGTTCATTTTATATAGGAAAGTTACTCACAAGTTTACATACCTACATATTACTTACCGAGAAAAAGTATCACCATGTACCTAGTGAATTTGCAGAAAGAATGCACAAAATAAACTTAACATTATAAAAGGCGTTGCACCTATGTAAGCAGCCTAAGTACCTACGTCCAATAATAGGGCACAGGCCTTGTCTCAGACAGAAAGAGAGTAGGTACGATGGGCTTTTATCACCACGCGTGTCCGCCGCTGATTCGCAATTTCAAGCGATGAAGAATTGAATAGCTCGGACTCTCAGGTTTGCTCACGATATTTTCCTTCACAGTCACAGTTAGCGAGTGGTATTGCTACTATAGCTTCACAAATGTACCTACAGAACTTAGAAAACAAAGCCCCCACTGGAAATTGACCCTGGGTTTTCCGCTTCCGAGTCTGATTAAATTCTGATCTTTCTTAGGAAAGATCAGGGTTTGAGAAACCTACCTTGCTTTGAAATCCGTTTTTTACAATCGTCTGATTCGTCTGTAACGGTCTATATAGTAAAATAAGCTGTGCATGAAAAATCCGATAAACATTTTACATAGTTTTTTATTTGGTTAATATTTTCTTAGACCGATGCGCCTGTAAGACCCATTTTGTACATACTAGCTAGCTTGAAACTGAAAGTGTAAATAGCTATGTATTTACTGAACAAAAAAAGTTATGAAAGAAAATTTCTATCATTTTACGTTTGTCGGTTTTTCCAAGCGCAACGGTACAGAATTTAATTTTGAACGCATCTATAACCATAGACTAAAGTTTGTTGACGGATAATCCACCAATCACATCGCCGAAGGAAGACATTTTGTTTATGGCAACGACAGAATTTTGAAATCTGACGGATTTCAAACGTTCAGTCAGTAATTTCAATCGTTTTTCGTCGCGTATTTTTGAAGAAGCTTCGTTTATTTGTGTGCTTTGTGAATGTGATTGTAATTTACGTGGTATAATTTGTTCAAAATGATCACGCTTACCGAAGATGTCAACAAGTTGTTGTAAGTATTTTCTCTGATGATTGCCGACACAAAATTACATTGACGCTGCCTTATCCACTGGTTTTTCTACATAATCTCATAGCAGCCAGGTATTGGCATAACAGAATAACTTTGTACTATTATATACCTACATTGCGTTTCCTATAATTTTAAGCCTATCCAAATTACCACGACTTACACAGCTTTTGATAACTTCTTTTTACATGGAAGTCTGTCAACCGCCTAAGTTGGTAGCTAAAATTGTGCTGCGGTATTATAGATCCTTTCAAAACATAAGTTACCGTTGGTGGTAAGAGGCGTAACGCCCTCTGAACTCCACTGAGTGCTTAAATCTGACTAATCAGCATTTTAATAAGAGTGAGGCATTAATAACATTATTCTAATGCCTCACTGTCTATTCATACATATTCATTACACTGTGTATTCATTTCAATTTCAGCAATGAAGTGCTACAAGAGATATCCCACAATGTCCGCAACATGATGGTGGAACTATGGTTGAATTGGTCACACTTGGGAGTTGATAATAGCACCAAGATCAACAACATTAATAAATTAGTGCAGATTGAGAAAGAACTCCACAGAGATGTCATCTCAGAGACTCGCCAGAAGCTTAAGACGATGCAGGCGCAGGTTGATAGTAAGTTTACATAATTATGAACATTTTTAAACAATTTACGGCTACATAATGTTTGAATTTTACTTCTTCCATACAAATTATGCCAAAAGTGCATGGTTGGTAAATTCTTCCTCAAACAAAACAAAACTATTGTGTATCTTTATATACATTTGATGACAAACTTCAATTCTATTAAAGTTTGTAACAATTTGTTTTAACTGCCCCTTTAGGTATATTAAACTTGTTAGGTGGAACACTATTATTACTGTCAGAGTTTCTGTAACATAGGCCAAATTCTCGACAGAGTTGAAGCAAGAGACAGAGGAGCTCAGCCGATGCCTGTCTGTGGACATCACAATCCTGGAGTACAAAGATGAGATGATGCTCAGTGACTATAAGAAGGATCTAGAGGAGCAGATTGCTGGGTAAGACACATTCTGCATATTTTCAGAACTGCTTTGAGTATTTTCGTGCCTTTCAGCTTGTGAAATTTTTATGTGGCACAGGATAGCTATTATTTCAATATAATAGTATAAAATTAAGGAATATCAGCTACAAACCCAGTAGCCTGGCTTTGACATTGTTACTGAAAAATGTTTTTAACCAGTGACCATAAAATATCCGCTTTGCCATGCATTGTGATCGTAGCTTGAAAACTGAACATTCTTCTTCCTATTCATAATACCATACTAGCCTAGTCTTCCTCCTAGTCATCCTGGGTCAATCTCACTATTCCCATTGAGCTTTCCCATTGATGGTGATAGTGATACTACTTGTAACACTATCCCCATTGCGTTTATATACCGCTACTGTTCGCGACCAATAAAACGCACGATATTATGACTTCTTTATTATTGTTTTAATATCTATACAGGCAATTATTAGATATACATAAATAATTACTAAAAGCCCAAATAAAATTTTATATTGCGAACATTTGTTTTTTTCTGTAGGATAGTTATATTATTTTACACCCGACGTTTAAAAAAAACCGCTCCAAATGGGAATAATGAGAAATTTTGTAGGAGAACATAAGTCTCTCTATTACCATTCGGCGTTTCGTAATTCAATGGGAATAGTGAGACTGATTTGAAAAAAAAGTGCAGTCTCAGTATTACCACTGCAATGGGTAATGGGAATAGTGAGACTGACCCATCATCCTTCAATCCTAGTCATATAATTGATCGCCTACAGTTACCGGGAGCAAGTGGAGCAGCGTCGCATGAAGATGGAGCGCCTCTTCGAGTGGCAGCGGGATCTGGCCGACAAGCTGGGCGTCACCATTACCGAGCTACGAGAGGTAACTAACACACACTGACTGCACAAGCCTTCTCCATATAAGTACCCTTGGCAAATCGAAAGTCATGGCCGAGGATCACTTTGTAATTTAGTTGGCAAGCAGCAAGTTAACATTTTTTGTTTTTTTAGGGGCAAAGGAGGTGTTTCCTTCAATTCTAAGCATGTTTGACTCCTTTCAATACAATGTTTCAATATTTTCTATGACCCAGAAGTAGACGAATTGTTGATTCACTAATCTATTTTTCTTTGTTATCCTTAGAAATTTTAACTTAGTCCTCTATTTGTTTCTAATTAATCAAATCACAGTCGCAACATTTAATGGGTTTTTATTTTACAGGGCAAGTCATGTTTTTTAACTTTTTTAAAACCAAAGAATCGCATTTTGGGAGCATTCTGTATACAACCTCCCCTCACTGAAACATGGCTCTTCAAGGCCTAAAATGGAGAGAGCCAAAAAGGATGATATTGTCATGAATAATAAGCTAGATACTGGAGGAAATAATCTGTATTTATCTCTTTCTGTAAATTTCTGTTTATCTCGCAGGTGCCTCTGCCCTCGGAGGAGGAGTTAGACCAGTTGAAGGAGCACCTGGATATCCTACAGGCTGAACGGGACAAACGGGCTGAGATATTCCTTAACGCTCAGATGGAGATCAAGGATATCATGGGTAATGTGTTAAAAGTTTCTTTTTAATCGAATATGTAAATACCTTGTGTCACAGTGTTTGCTATCAAACTCCTCCAAATGGCCACCAATTTTTGTCAAATTTCTGTATCTGGCTGAAAATAAGTTGTGGGCTAATTAAATTAATATGGCAAAAAAGTTTTGTGGGGTCATCTTTTAAGATTATAATATCTACATGATGGCTGTAATATTCTTGTGGCCTCCATAGTTTTTGTAAAACTATGTGTGAAAAAAATTATTCTCATTGAATTGAGAAGAGAAGGAGGATTTTTCGAATTTCTATGATAATATGTCTGTCATTTGGTTTTCTAGAACCGCTTTTAAGTATATTACTTAAAACTATATATCTTTTTTAATATGATGTTTGTACGAGCCAGAGCATTGTGACAAATCACAGCTCAACACATTAAATTAACTTGAACTTAGTTGTTTGTAAAAAAAATTATGAAATGGTATAGAAATACACCATAATTTCATGCATATGAAACGCCAAGCTTTCCTGCCAAAATCTCATTTGAACTTAAGTTTCTGCTGTCACAACTCCAAACATAAGTTTGACTGACTAAACACTTTATTTCAGAGAAACTCCAAATGAAGCCGCAGCACAAGTTCGATCACATTGTGGTGAATTCGCTCTCCGTTGACTTCAAGGTTACCGACCTGAACATGGACCGGCTGGCCAAGCTGCGCCAGGACTTGCAGGAGAAGTTTGAACAGACTAACAACAGGGTAAGCTACTACAACAAAAATAAAAAAATGATGGTGTGCTAGACCAATGGACATAAATCATATTTTTCTTTTATAATTTATTTGTCTTAGCAAAAAGTGAACATCATAAATCCCAGTAACCTGTAAACAATGATAGCTTCCAACTTAGGTCTTTAAAAAATTCTTGCCAAAACACTATTATAGCCCAAATTGTAATAAGAAATAAACTCCTGAAACAATAATCACTAAAAATTGTTATTACAGTCATTGCAATTTATGATGTTCACCTTTTGCAATAATATTTAATATTTAATTTTTGCAATAATAATATTTTGCCAAATATGTTTTTTTCCCATTGGTAGCTCCATAACATAATTATAACTTTCACAATTCTATGCTCACAAAAATAGGCGGATTTCACACGCCAAATTCATACGAACTACAACCCTAACTCCGCCCCCAAAGGTCCTGGAGTTGCGCGAGCGCCTGACAAAGCTGTGGGACTGCCTCGAGGAGGACCGCATTTACCGCGAGAGTTTCCTTCAGAGCCACCAAGGCTGCCACATGCAGACCGAGACGGCGTTGCGTGAGGAGATACGCCGCTGCGATCAAATTAAGAGGCAGAAGATACAGGTACATGAAATAAATTGTGCTACACAGACATATTTCAACCCACAACAGTAATTGGATGGCCCAAATCAACATATCACTAAGTCCAATTTCATAGATTTGCAAGACGACGAAGATGTATGGACGGGTTTACTAATGTATTGCCAAAAATCGTTTCCCAAAGTATTACTTCCCAAACTATTTTCCGCATATTATCACTTGGCAAAAAAACATTTCTCAAAAAAACTTAAAGCAAATAAACAGTTAGCAAAAGTTATTATGGCAAGTTATTGTTTACCAAATAAATACTTGGTCAAAATTCATTTTACCAAGCATTATTCAATCAAAAGTATCGTTTCTGTTTTCGATCTTATATAGAGAACCTAACGCTCCGACGCGCTCCGCTTCGCTACGCGCGTCGTCGCACCTATATTTCTGTTGACTTGCCAAAATAAAACGTTTGTCTTAATAAAACTTGACGCAGTAAAATTATGCGAAATGATAATTTGACCAAATGAATAAAATGCGAAATGAAAACTTGCTAAAGTTTCATTTAGGAAATGAAACTGATGCCATAAGTTTATTGGGAAGTAAAATTTGGCGAAAAATACTTTGGCCAAACGGCGGTATCCCGTATGGACGAGCAGAGGAGAGCGTGTGCAGCTCAACTCTGTCGCACAACAGATGTTATTTTTTGCCTGCGCTGCGCCATTTAAAAATCCGGCTCGAAGGACCAAAATGTACGAACAGAGGAGAGCGTGTGCAACTCAACTCCGTCGCACAGCAGATGTAGGTTGCAGGGCGGTGGCGGTGGTGGGTGAAGAAAGTAGAATATTGATGTTAGGTTTCATGTTTTATTTGTTACTGTGCACAGTTACTACATGTTTGATGTTATTGAGAGGCAAAAGCCAACTGTCTGGCGCAGGCAGCGTGAGCTCGGCTGTGCGCGGTGCACAGTCAGCAATACGGCGACCTAGAAAGGTGTACGGTGCTAGCCCGTACAATGTAACTTGAGAGAAATTTGCTTTTATCAAATCAAAAAATATTAGATTGTTTTGTTTCGTGTTTTTTACATAACTAGGTTTGTTTTCGTAATCACTGTAACACACAACATGTCTAAAAAAATACATTAAAAAGCCTTTTGTTCTTTTGCTCGAAAGTCTTGTGATTTTGAATGTTTCTGCTTAGCATGGTCCAAATGCCCAGTTTATAATTGGATCCAATTGCTGACAATTTACTCTTAATTCTGTGGACCATAGTTTAGTTAAAGCTGCTGCGACTCAATTAAGAGGCAGAAGGTTCAGGTATTATGCCCAGCACATAATTTTACTAAATGACTTCAGTCAGTGCTGGACGTATTTTGGGCGTCATTGGCGGTGGACGCGAGATGTGACTTTGCCTTTAATCATGTCATGCTGCTACTATAACCCATTTATCTAAACTTGGCATTTTTTTCAGACTTTAAACGACACTAAGTCAAAAACCTAGCTAGTAATAAATTTGCAAACGGTATCGCATTTTCTACCGCTAAAGGTTTCTAATTAAGTGTTGTTTAAAGTCCAAAAAAAATGCCAAGTATAGATAAATGGATTATAGATGTATCGCGAAGTTTAAAACTTCCAATACAACCTCTGAGGCGCAACGGTTAGCACATCTGCCTACCATGCGAGAGGTTCCGGGTTCGAATCCCGGCTGAGGACAAAAATAAGAAACCCCAGGTTTTGTATGTTCACATGTTTGTGATTTCGCTGTTTCTGGTTCCCACGGCACAGGGTATCCTAGTGTGGGTCCAGAAGCAATGTGTGTGCCTGTATGTAAATGTTTATGTTTAATAGCAGCATGCAGTGTGCTTTGATTTGATTTAGGGTTATTTGGAAAGATTTAAAAAAGTGAAGAGAAAAAGATAATGGACACCTCTAAGACAGAGTAGGTATTTAGGTAAGGCTTTCCCTATTTTAAAATCCTAAGCATGCCACTGTCAAATCAAATGGGTAGAAAAAAATTATCATCAGATACTGCATGAACTAGCATCTGATCTGATGTCTGATGAGGTTTTCTAAAATTTAAGTGCTCATTGATTAGATTTTACATTAATTTAGTTACAAAATATCGTGCTATGGTGACTAAATATTTTTGAGTTTGAGTTTATTATTTCCACAGGTGTTCGTCGCGAATGTCCGCACGAAGATCAAGCTTATGTGGGATAACTGCATGTACAGCGCTAAGGAGCGTGAAGAGTTTGTCCACTATTACCAGGACATCTTCAGTGAAGACACACTGACGCTTCACGAGTTGTACCTGGACAAGATCACCAAATTCTACAATGACCATAAGTGAGTGGCTTTCTTGCTAAAATCGATGGCCAAGGTTGTGCCAGCGGGTTAGGTCTCTTATGCATACTCTTTTTAGCATAATTGATCCAGAATTCGCATCCAGACTTTTTTTCGACAGTATAATCTGAATTCTGAATTCACCTGGGAGTTTATGTGGTGAATCCGACCAGGTTTTACTCTGATACAAAGAATTCAAACAATTAAGGCTTCAAACCTTTCATAAACCATTGTCCACTTGCAATGCAATTCTGAAACTCTAATGTTGGCTTAAAGACAAAATGCCGGATGATTACAGAGTCAAAACTCTTTTCAAAAAGTCCTGTATGATATGTATCTATGTCCCATACCTCTAGCTAGATCTTACTTTCTGAATCTTATCCATTCGACTCACACTTTGCCGTTTAATAGGTCCTCCTCAATAATAGAGGTCTTTAAAGCCTTTGTGTATGGAACTCTAAAAAAAAAACTGCAAAAATTTACAAAATTTATCCATTACGTTAGCACAAGTAGCAAAGATTTCTCCCTAGAAAAAACCCAGTCAAGTGCGAGTCGACCTCGCGCATGAGGAGTTCCGTACCATTATTTAAACAACAAGTGAATATTTGAAGCGCCTACCTGTTGGCGTTATTAATATCTAGCAAAAAAAAACTGTAGCTAAATCACGTTTTTTGTATGGAGCCCCCCTTAAATATTTATTTTGTTCTGTTTTTAGTATTTGTGGTTATAGTGGCAACAAAAGTATGTCATCTGTGAAAATTTCAACCGTCTAGCTATCAAGGTTCAAGTAACCTTCTTAGTACATAATTAGATTCTAGTAAATACATTCTTAGTAATAGGGTCCCTTACCCTTTAGGCACAAATTCAAAATAAAAAAATTCAAAAATTTTTATTTCAACGTAAAGAATTTACATTCTGCTTGTTGAATGTCAATGTACATACAGTTATGTATAATGTTAGCCGCTGCCTTAGGGCCGTCTGTAGTGGAGAAAAAGGCAGCGAAAAAAATACACTCTGACCATCTTTTCTCAAATCAACTTAAAGCTAATACAAATTAGGTATGAGTGTTCACAGAATCTTGAAAAGGCTAAGCTAAGCTAAAAAAGTTTGATGACACAGGCAAATCTTCGAGATGGTGGCGACGCGCAAGAGCCTGTGGACTAAGATGTGCGAGCTGGAAGGGCGAGCCACGGAGCCGGGCCGATACCACAACCGTGGGGGTCAGTTGCTGAAAGAAGAGAAGGAACGGAAGGCTATTGCCAGCAATGTGAGTACACTATTTAGAAAACTGCGGTGAATAGGAACGAAAGCGAATAGTGCTCTAGCCTCGACAAATACTTCAATGGTACATTCTATTAGTGCGCTGCGCGTGTTAGACAGTGTTCAGCAGAAACATTCCAACCCACAATAAGACTTTGGAGCAATACACTTTTTATGTATTTTTTTAAATACTTTTGTTGTTGTTTTTTCAATGTTTTGTAATCATTGTGACGTCGCTGTTTCTGGTTCCCACGACACAGGATATCCTACTGTGGGGCCAGAAGCAATGTATGTACTTGTGTGTAAATGTTATGTTATTAAACACGTCTAGTGTTTAATGTTACAATGATTATCTGGCATGTAATGACTTTATTTTCTAACACACTGTAACGGTCACATTTTGCACGATACTCGCTCTTATATCGTCCTTTATAAAACTCTGTAGTTGCCTTGTTTTCGTTCATAAGTCTCGTCCTTTGTAACAGCTCCCTAAGATCGAAGCCCAACTGCGCGAGCTGGTGAATGAATACGAAGCGAAGACTGGGAACACATTCACTATCGACGGAAAACCACTGCTGCAGTATATTACAGACGAATGGGAAACTAGGAAAATGGTAAGCTAAAAATCACGCTCTTCACAGTGCTTCAGTAGATAGTTTCCCTATTATCTGCAGGGTCCTGGGTTCCATTACGGCAATTAATTTTTTCTTTAAGTACTAGCTATGAAAGAAAATATCGTGAGGAAACCTGAGTTTCTGAGGTGTTCACGTATCTGACCGCCTAAAACCGCCAATCCGTAGTGTGCACGCGTGGCGATTAAACCCATTCTCTCTCTCTAGGAGAATTCATGTGCCTTACAGTAGGACCGTCCTATTGTCCTATACAAACTATAGGTACATCCTACTAGGCCGTGTAGAATAATAATAACAATTTATGAAGTTAAGAGGTATGAGTTACTTTTTTTTTCTTAAACCCATTATTATCTGAAAATCAGCGCTGAAGGCTTGTTCATCAGCATACGGCTGAGTTAGCTGACATTTACAATAGCAGTGACACGGTGACCTTTATTTTCCTTCTGGTTTCTTTTGTATGATTCTTATGTTTTATTTTTGGTTTTGTTTTGTTATTGTGGCGTGTGTACTGTTATTTTAATAGATGTTTCTTCTTTCTTCTATTAACTTAATTTCGGATTCACTGACCTGCTTCTTTGTCTTATAGTGCGAGCGAGTAAGGAAGGTGTAATGCTTACGAAAGTTTTGGTTCGACATTAGCCACACCTCATCAATTGGGTATTTGCCAGGATGTCAAATGAGTTACTTTTAAAACGGAATTTTGTATGAAAATACCGGTTTATGACGTCATATTTCAGAGCAATCTTTTTATGTTTCATCTATTTAAAAATGTTAATAACTAGTAAATGATTAAAACAAATACAGTTTCCGAATCATTTTGTAATTTTTGTTTTAATCGAGCATCTCAAATAATTTATTGTTGATAGTGTCAAATACCGTATTCAGAAATCGGCCGTTAGCCATGGTAAATTTTGAGTATCTGTTTGATGGTAATATTTGTATCTCGCTACTGTTAAATGTTGCAACTCATTGTGGTAGGGTAGCCCAAGAGGGGATTTCGGGAGTTACTAAAGCGCGGCAGATTAACATACCTTGTACCAGGTAAAGTACCTCCACCGAATACCGTATTCATGCCTTTCCCTGTAGGAGCGTCAGAACAAGCTGTCGGCTCGCAAGCAAGCGCTGACGCCGAACACTGCGCTATTCCGCAGCCTCGCCACGTCGCCGCTGGGGAAACGCAACCGCACCGCCGCAGGCCTGGCTGCCACCGCCGAGAAGAACAGGTACTTGTTTGCCTCTCTCATACATAGACGAATAGGCTATTTGACCGATTTCTGAAAGCCATCTCATATTGTTTGTTGGTGTTCATGGAGTCCTCATCATCAACCCATTATGTCCCCACCGAGAGGCACGGGTCTCTTCCCTGAGGAATTTATAGGCCATACTCCACCACGGGGGCCAAGTCCGGATTGGTGGAGGCTTGTAAGACTAGTGGCTGGTCTTACTGTCAGAAGTTTTCAAGCCGCCCCTAAAGGCCTCTGACTTGGCTTAACGACTGCCATCTATCGACGGCAGCCGGCACCAACTGCTTAACGTACCTTGCGAAGCACGGAATCGCTCGGAAAAAATGCCACTAGCGTTAGTCATAGACTGTGATCCATCCATAGACTGAACGCGCCGTATGTTGCTTAACCTTAGTGATCGTTCAAGATCACTCAGGCAGCTCAGGCTACGAGCGATGGAGTCCTCAGAAAGTGGTAATTTTAAATACTTTCGTGTATTTCTTCTAAATAAGGCAAACGAAAATTTTACTTTTCAAATAAGCCGCCAAAGCGCAATCTTAGGCAATATGGCGTCGCACAGGAATTATCACTTCACTTCCCGGTAAACCAACCAATGACCGTAAGAAAGAATGAATGACAGACGCCATTTTTACTAACACGTGACGTCATCATAGAATCGACCAATCCAGGCCGTTTTCGATACAACGGCGGCAGATACAAATTATCAATTGAAAAAAAATAAGTGGCTGGAAAAAAATATTTAACTCCCTTCACATCTGAATGAAAAACAAACTGCTAGTTGAGGTATCACTTAAATCTCTTCACCAATACAATTTCCATTTGACGCAGAATAAGGTGGTGTTCATAACTCAATTCGGTCAAAAGTGTGGCATAGCTTTCTCCACCACTAAGCCGACGATTTGTAGTGTCCTTGCTTGGTTACCATAGCACAAGGTATCCTAATTTGGGACTAGGTCAAGTGATTGTACTGCGTGAAAGTTATTATTATTATTTGTTATAAATGTAAACCCAGGACGCCATAGCATAAAATCTTATCGCGAATACTCCAGGATTAACTGACGAACCCCGCTGACGTTCGCTTACCACGCTGAGAATTCTTGCGCTAGTCTATTAGATAATTCATATGTTTAGGTACTTAACTAAAGGTAAACAATCTGGATAAGTCTTTTTATTGAAATATACGCTTTTAAATCAAAATTGTTACAAATTAAATGTGTTTTTATGAAATTACATCGAATTAGTTACGTGTAAAGATTTTGGTTTAATAAGTGTACATTTCAATAAAAAGGCGTATCAAGACTGTTTACCTTTATGGTAGTTAAGTACCTAAATGTATGAAGTATATTTATGAGAGCTGAACGTAGGGAAAGATTGATGCAGGTTGGAAAGTGACATTCGAATTTGTATGTCATGTCAATGTCGCTTCGGCCGTCTACAGAACCAGAGTTTCAGATTGGCCCAAAGTTGTCCCAACTGTCGTAAAATTACGACGTGACGACTCTTGGGCCTTCAATAATATTGGCAGGCGAATATTGCCCAATAAAATTGTCTCTCAAGACAATTTTATTGACCATTCTCAGGTCGCCGAAAATAACATTTGCCCAACCGAATGCTACCAAAGTAGGGTGTCAGTAGTTCCTTTTTTTCATAGGCCACCGTCGAAGCGTCAACTCATCGCGAAGAGTGCCACTGAGGTTAATTTCGCGAAGCCAGCGTTAGTAGAAAGAGTGCAATAACGTAGTGCTTGCTTTATTATTCATGATAGAAGACACGTAGTTGTACTGCGTGATGATTACTGCTTTTCTATTTTGTCGATAGGAAAGGGGAACAAAGCTTGTTCCCCTTTCCTTAGATAGGCCTTCTGTAGTCTGTAAAAGTATTAACAGCTTTGTGAATCTATAGAGCACTTGCTAGAGTAGGCTTGTCATAATAAAATATATTATAAAACTTACAGCCATATGGTATTGACCCAAATGGCTGTGACTTGTATTTTATCTTTTCTTTCGGCCGGTTCTAGCGGATTTCGAGTATTAGGTTATTGACCCTCGGTTGTAGATTTAAAAAATAACTATATCTATCTATTGAGCTTTATGATGTTCAGTTCACTAATTGCAAAAACGTTCTTTTTTCGTTGGTAACACTTTTTAGTCGCCCCTTAAAACTATGACTGATGATAAATAGAATAGACGTATCTGTAAACAGTTTTTGTAGTCTATTATGTTCTACTATTGTACTTAAACTCGCCAGTAAATACTACTATGTACATATTCGTATTACATGTGTACATATTTGTTTCTATTTTCTTGCCATCTCGGGTTGAGTGTAAGCAGTTCGTTCTCGTTGTAGGCCGCCGTCGAAGCGTCAGCTGATCACCGGGAGCGCTACGAAGGCTGTTAACACTTTCGCCAACAACCTCTCCGCCCTGAAGAGGTCTGCTATCACTTCTGTCAAGAGGTAAGAAGGCATTCTTTTGAGATTTTAGATTTCATTTAAAAGATGCATCCTTTATATGTGACGACCCCTGTGGCGCAGCGGTTGGTGCATCTGCCTACAGTGCGAGAGGTCCCGGGCTCGAATCCCGGCTGGGGACAAAAAAAACCAGGTCTTGGATGTTTACATGTTTGTGACGTCGCTGTTCCTAATTCCCACGACACAGGGTAGCCTAGTGTGGGGCCAGAAGCAATGTATGTACATGTATGTAAATGTTATGTTATATATTGCATCGTTTACATGAAGCTGACCTGGCAAACGCAGCTTGGTCATATTAATTAGCCAACGCTATATTCTCAAACCTACCAAATATACGCAAAATAAAATCGAAAAAAATTGGTAGTCTATGAAGTTTCGGAGGAATTTGATATCAAACACTGACACGCGATTTTTATATATTATATTTTGGAATCCGGTTTTGACACGTGCCTATAGAGCAAAGATATTGTTCATATAATTTATTTTATCGAATTGCCCACCGTTGCCTATAAATGGGTACTTAGAATGACGCATATAATGCTCGAAGTGTGATTGTATAGCTAATATTTTTTGTAGCTTCAATAAAGATATTATAATAAAGCTCATACAATAAAGATCATTAACAGCAATGCCTAGGCGAAAACTAGGAAGTACTGCTTTGAGTGAAATATTTTTTTAACAGATCGTTAATGTTTATCGACATTTTGTTAATGTGTTAATAATATTACGTGAGCGGCATATAAGTCGCAATCATTCTATTATATAATTTATACTTCTCGTTCTGCGATCGATGATAAAAGCTATAACTCCTATCTCAGTGAAAGGCGCGTTATTTGTGTTGCAATTTTATAATAATTAGATTCATTAGAAAAACGATTGTAGTACCTACAATTATGTTTTAATCGCGGACCGAACGCAACATCTAGTAACACATCATTTTAAATTGCTCACACCAGTTGTGGCAGTTTCTTACATAAATGTTCTTGCTCGCGCACGCGCGTGGCGATGCTTATCAATCAATTCTCCCTGAGGCGATATAGTAACGCCATATTTGCACGCACGTTGATCGCAAGTGGGCCTGTGAATAGTCACAGTTTTGGTAATTAATAAGCCATTGTCGAACCGTGTGGTTCTCATTGTAAGAATATGACCACGCCGAGTCGTCCGTCACGTGTCCTAAAAGTGACTAAAGGAAATACAGGAAATCAGCACTTTTTGTTTACCGTAGTGCGATCAGTGCGGTTGGCAGTGGGCTGGTCACATCTCGCGAAGAACCAACAACCGCTGGGGTAAACGTGTTCTTGAGTGGAGACCGCGACTCGGCAAACGTAGTGTAGGGCGCCCTCCAACCAAGTGGGATGACGATCTGCGAAAAACTGCAGGCAGATGCTGGATGCTGCTGAAGACAGGGCGCTATGGCGCTCATTAGGGGAGGGCTATATCCAGCAGTGGCCTGATGATCACGATGATGATGATGATGATCACAACCCATTTGTGTAGCGTTGTGATTATGGCTGAGGTCTGCGTCGGCAGAGGACGCTTATAGAGGACCGCGGGAGGTGGCGTTTTGGGGAAAATTCATACTCCCAGCAGTGGGTAGAGGTGGGCTGATAATGACGATGAAAGCGTAATCCTCTCCAGGCGTGTGAGTGGTCGCCTGGCTGCTCGGGCCCTTCCTGACGCGGCGGCGGCCAACGCAAAGAGGAAGCTCGACTATGAGGGAGATCACAGGAAGACGCCCAAGATCAAAGTCAACGGCAGTATCCTGAAGCATAAGCGTACGGTGAGTGTCTAAGCCAACACACAGGTTTATATAAATAGGAGGTTTTGGCTTTTGTTTTCGTTATTATAATTCTGTCGTTACTAAAATCCTAAAAATTAAGACTATTTACTTTTACGCGTAGAGTAAACTCCCCCTAGCCAGTAAGTATCTCAAAATTAAATGAAGAATCGATCTCGAGAACTTCCGTGGACGTTTAAATTGAGTAGATGCAAATGCGTTGTTTGTAGGGCATGCGCCTGGTTCCTGGTTTTTATGTCTGTAATTTTCTAGTCCTGCCCTAGACGATATAGGTCAAAAGTATTTTTTTGCAAAAAAAATTTACAACTTGTGAGGCAGACCAGAAGTAAGGACAGTCTTTCCTACAAATAACCTAACTACTTGGAATATCAATCGTAACCTGATTATTATTCCAAATATCTCCATAATTCCTAGGAACTATACGCCCCTATCACACGTTGTTTTATATGAGTAAAAACAGTCATACCAATAAATATTTGGAATATGAACTTAAACCTGATTATTACTCCAAATATTTATAGCATTCCTAGGAATTGTACGCACGTATCGCAGGTGTCTTATAAATTTTGTTTCACCCGTAACAGTCGTTGGGCAAACGGCGCAGCGGCGGCGGGCGACGCTCCATGACGTCACGCTCAAACACCTCGAACTCACAAGACGAGACCGCCCGCGTCCCCAAGGATCCGCTCATGGAGAGTACTTTGCTGACCACTTACACTGACTTCAAGGTGAGATAGTTTTAGTTGATCCACTGAGTCAAGGGTGATTATCAGAATTGCATAATTTCTTTGGCGCATTTTTTTTTCATTCATAAAAAGTAACATACCTATACCTATAGATGCCACTTAAACCTACGAATATGTTACAATGCAATCTGCAGGGCCAATAAACCTATAATATATGTTATTGAGTTAATATGAAAAAAAATACGCCGAAGAAATTATGCAACTTGAGCCAATTTCTCATAATCACCCTCAAACTAGCGCCACCGAGGAAAAACAATCCTAACTTTTTTACAGATCCAATTTGCAAACAGTGTCTGTATAATCTCTCAAACATGCAAAAGCATGTTTGCTGTTTCATTTGTCCATTCAAATGTTACGATCCAAAACATTAAGCGTGCAAAACAAGCCTCCAAGCACTTGTAAAGACTTTTTTTGGGATTTATTATTTTCTTACACCAACTTTAAGGTGAGATTTCTACCACTTCATAACATCACGGCCCAAAACCTCGGGCGATCAGCGTCAACGCTCTTCAGAAAATATGTCCACATTTCTTGCACAGAAAATGTTTTCTTGGGCATGCCCGTCTGCTTAGTGTTGCCTTCATGGTCAAACGGTCCTTGAAAGTGACTTTGTTTCCTAGGTTTGCTTAGAACTTATTTGGTTAAATAAAAGCAAAAAAGCCACAAAGCTTAGTGGTGTTTTCTTACGATGCAAACCTCTGCTTTACTTCACAGGGTCGTACTCGTATTTAAAGTCTCCAAAGTAGTCCCTCAAGTGGGGTCATAACAGACACATTATTAAACTATAGTTGTCTAATACGGCTATCACACGTGCATGCTTGACCACAGTTTTGCTTGCGCATGCTTCTCGCATGAAAAGACTGAACACGGATGTCACTACTACACGGCACAGTTAAGCTTGCGCAAGCCACATTTTTGTCGACATCGTCGGCCTGGAACCAATGTTCCCAATGGAGAACTATTTCTTCTGCTATAATTTTTCAAGTGCTTACTGGTAACAAAAACAAAACGCAAAATTCAAAGCGTAAGCGATCAAAGTGGATAAAAATGGCTGTTGAATAAAAAAAAAATCATTCACATATAAATGTACCAGCTGAAGGATTTAAGAGATAATCCAAACGAATGGCGGAACTATTTCCGGATGAATGAAAATTCCTTTAATGAATTCAGTAGCTTTCGAGTATACATACATAAATCCGCCATTTATACGACCGTGCACGTACAATCGACAGCACGTCAATCTTCACATTTTAGTTGCAAAGTTGCCCTAATGCATCGGAGTAGAGTGCAAGGGTGTATACCATGATGTGCTGTCGACTGTACAGTACTCCAATCGACTGACGGAGAGCCGGCTTGAACACTGAACGCCCAACCACACGCACAGACAAGTTTGTACAAGAATGTCTGTGCATGCCAGAATTTCAAGCAAGCTTAAAAACCATCAAGCCAAGCTTTAGGGTTTGCGCATGCTACCGTCTTACCAACTACACGCACAGTGTTTAGTGTACAAGCCGGCATGCGCAAGCAAAACTGTGGTCAAGCATTCACGTGTGGTAGCCGCATTACGCAAGTGATAGTACGAGTAATCGTCTTATACTCTGATTTTTAATTAGGTGGACTAATCTGACAGTTGGTGGGTTGCCACGTAAGGGAAAATAAAAAATAGTGTTGTGCTCAGAGTGATCGAATAATAAATATTTTCATTCAATCATTCGTTCATTCAATTGCAGACTGGTGTATGTAATGTAACTCGCTCGCCCGGCTCTGAGTGATTTAAGATTTAGTTTTGGTAATTCTTTAACCATATTCCTAAACCTTTAAATTTTTTCAAATTTGTTTAAAATGTTTAAAAAATTTTGTTAAATCTGAGGCTAGATAAGTTTAAAACGTCGTCTGGTTATGTAACCCTGTTTACATTTTCCTGATCTCACGTGTGTGTTTGCTTTGGGTGACATTCTAGATCTACTCTATTGTGCTCTCTTAATGTTTTTGTATCTTATCTTATCTCTCTCTGTATTTCATATTGATTGTTTGTTACCTGTTTTACACTCCAATAAACAAATTAAATTACATTATAAACTCTACGTACGCACACGAATTACTAAGCTGAAATGGAGACGGGCGGGATATTTGGTTAGGCGGGAAGACGGCCGGTGGACTAAGGAAGCCACTGAGTGGTGGCCAAGAACGGGTCGACGGTCGGTGGGCAGACCACCAGCCCGATAGGCCGACGACATTGTGAAAGCGGCTGGGAGACACTGGACCGGATGGGTGGCCCAGTATGCCCAACAGTGGGCTCTATTTACGGGCTGATTAGATAGAATAAACTGTAAAATTAAATGATACTTAAGTTAGAGGATTTCGTGATAAAATTATACATTTATAACTTAACAACATGACAGACATACCATATTCATTCCTTTCTGTTTTGGAATAGGAAAAAATTAAATAAAAACTATACTCTGATTTTTTATTCCGTAGAATTCTGACATTTCATAAGTGTTGCTACTGAAAAAGTTCTCCACCGAAAAAGGGACAACTTTGACCCATTTGAGGGCAATAAAAAATAAAATGCTACGTATTTTTTATGTTTTACCTACAAAAAGGTTAATCTAAATATATACTTACTCAAGTGATCTAATACAAAAATAACCAATATTTCAATATCACGAAAAATATATCGAATTAACTTTAATTTCTTTATTTTATTCTTTAACTGGCATCACTGCCTACGAATTCAAGGTTTCGTAAACCTTTTTAGAAAAGTGAAGTATGCCGCTGTCAGCTCTCTTAATAATTCATGTCAGCGATGATGATAATGATGAAGATAGTGATGTCAGTATTAATGATGATTAGATATTTTTATGAAAATATGTTTTCTTTACTTGTACTTTTTTACAGTTTGTGTGGCGAAAAGGGACACCAAAGTCACTCGCCTTAAATTCTCTTTTAATTGGGTATCATTTAAGCTATCACCAATTTAATTAGTTTTGTGTTTCTTAAATAATAGGGTTTGTCCTCAAAATAGTAGATCTGTCACCAAAATGTAGTCACCAAACAATGCAAAATCAGTTCCACAATAAATCACCTAAAATCCTGAGATATAAGGTCTAGTACCAAATAAATGTTTTTGTATGTATTTAATAGGTGTGTCCTAATAAGTATTTAAGCAAACTAATTTAAAGAGATCACCAATAAATCATATTATGTTAAAGAGGCAACAAGAGGCAAGGTAAGAACGCATCAAAGTCGAGTCTGTTTTCGATCTTACATAGAGAACCTAACGCTCCGACGCGCTCCGCTTCGCTACGCGCGTCGTCGCACCTATATTTCTGTTGTCACGTATTCTTTACACGATTTATTTGGTGACAGTTCTACCATTCTGAGCACAGAGCTATTATTTAAGTAACAAAACTGTTATTATAAGAACGAAGTTTATATTCATGTAATGCAATATAATTTTATTGGTTATCGATCTCTTATTTTACACATATATTAACATTAATTTGATAATTCATACCTGGGAACAATTTTTGTTTATCTGAGAACGAAAATATTTCGTGGCGATAGATCTATTTATTAGGTGATACAACTTGATGACAAATATAAATTTTGGTGATAGAAAATATAGATGCCCTTTTAATTTGGAGCTCCACACTTTATAAAATGGATAGATTCACTAAAAAATTAAATGTGTAGACTCAGATGTTCACATTCGTATTGACATTGAAAAATGTGGCCGCCAAAAAAGGTTTCTAATCTCTGATATGTCAAAAAATGATAACTGTCAGAACTCTACGGAATTAAAAATCAGAGTTTAGATTTAAAATTTTAATCACTTTTAAAGTCTTAGGACGAATTGCACCTCGATTTTAAAATGCGTTAGCGCTTTGTATTGTCAAACTATACAAAGACTTCACATTAAAATAAAATTAGCAACTAAACACGTTTAAAGATTTTGGTGCAAGCTTCGTTTTGCTTAGCTAATAAATTTATTGAAATGGAAAATCTAATAGATAATATGAAAAAAAAACAAAAAATTAAATACTGAACAAAAACATGTGGTCGATACAATAATGAAAGCTGTAATTCTACATTGAGAAAACAGCTTTCTCCTTTTTCCTATAGTCCGTTTTTTTAATTCTATGCAAAAAAAAAATTGACGCGGTGTTACCGCTATAAAAGCTATAGGTTAACTCGGTAGATTTTTTTTACCGTGAATAGAAGACTCATGTGACCAAAATCCTTATCACATCAAAGACATTAAAATTAATTATTCGTAAGAGCAAAGTCTAAAAAAAAAACACCTGCTTAGCATACACAATTTAACTTGGAAGTAAAAGGGCGTTATTTGGTTTTTACGTACTAGCAACATTCAGACATTGACAGCCTTAGAATTGTATGGAGATGTCAACGTGACAATTTTTTTTTTGCATTGAATGAAAAAACAAACTGTAGATGGCACATGTGGATTATTGTCTAAGTCGCATATTATGTCTTTAGATTCACTGGCTATTAGGTTTATAAATTTATTTATTGTTTTTAATTTGTGATGAGGAACACAGCCATAATACTATTGTATTGAGCCTTTAAGATATAATGAAAAATAAAGTATGTTTTGAAGGCAAAACTTTATTATTCAAGCGTTAAAGGCTGAGGTGTTACAATGTGACCAATAAATACCTACTATATAAAGAAGATACTGTACATAATAGACACGACACAATATGGTATACGAATCTATCACTAGCCAAAATATTATTTGTTGAAAACGGTTAACTACAGAGTTACCATCTAAACCTTATGAAAAAAAAGTGGATATTATATGTCTAGTCGGGTTGTCATCTCGTTACTTAAACGAAATATTTCCTAAAATTTGTGGGTTTTTCAGATGTAGGTATGTTTGTTTAATTGGTAGGTATTTAATGATTAGGATTAAGTTAAGTTATTTTCCCCAAATAAAGGAAATAAAATTGAAGAGTGAATGATTGAATGAAATCGAACATTCAATGAACACATCAAGTCACATCACTACGATCTGGCTCTGGCAACATTTAAAAAAATAAGAGCTTTTTAAACTGTCTGTTTAGTCCACCTAATTAAAAATCGGAGTATAGATAATAAATTCAGGATGCGGCGTATTATTAGATTTAGGCTCGGGTTCATACATTACTATTTCTGATTTAGGTTTTTGTTTCAGGATGGCATAAATGAGAAACAGATCAGCCGCAGCTCGCTGGCCACGAAGAACCAAGAGAACCTGGTAAAACCCACGGTCGTCTACCAAACCATCGACGAAAACACCCCAAAAAAAACTCCGATGACGCCAAAAATCGGCAAAGAAAACATACAGCACCTTAATGTACAAATGACACCGAAAAGCAACCTTATGTACACGCCTACAAGGCTCACTCGGTCCGCAATCAAGCTAAACAACGATGGTTTTGCCACGCCCCGGGCGCCGCTCAGTGCGAATAAAGTAAATCTGCAAAGACAAAACACGGCAACAAACCTGCAGGTCAAAACACCTAACAACCTTAGCCGGTCAAAAACACATTCGCATTTAGTTAGAGCTAAGAACCTACCGCCTTTAATTTGAAGTGATATTTTGTAGTTCTTAAGTTGGCTAACTCATACATTTCCACGCTTTGCTGGCGATTCTGATAGTTGTGCGTAAGATCTTTGGTTGAAGCAAAACGTCGAGATGTATGAATTATGCGGATATAAATTTTAACGTTTTCTGACTATTTTATATCGAATCATCGATGTTCAATGATGCTTAACAATTTATAGAATGTTCTAATTCTGGACATTTAAATGTTTGTAGAATCCCATAGTGAGAGTAATATGCATCACAAAATGCCATAGCTCCTTAATTTTAATAATATTTTATTACAATTATATTCTGAATCTCAATTAAATATTCAAATTTGGTGACATTGGTAATATATTATCCGGATCCACTTACTTGATTTTTATCGGAAGAGTCCGACCAGGTTTCGCAGAGCTTAATCAAGTAAGTTAAGTTTGACGATTTCTGTGGCGCAGCGGTTAGCGCATCTGACTACCATGCGAGAGGTCCCGGGTTCGAATCCCGGCAGGGAACAAAAAAAAGAAACCCAGGTCTTGGATGTTTACATGTTTGTGACGTCGCTGTTTCTGGTTCCCACGACAGAGGGTATCCTAGTGTGGGGCCAGAAGCAATGTATGTGCCTGTATGTAAATGTTATGTTATGTTAGTGGGTACGGATAATATGCTACGATGTGTAGTGTTTACGAAAGTTTTAGTTCGGTGACATTTTATTAAGATTTTGCAATATATTTGATTATTAATATTAAGCTTTATACGTCTGCGACTACGAGGTATGTAAGACTTTTTTTAAGTGTGTTAGTTATTTGTATAGCTCTCGTGACTTCAATGTGGGTTATCGAGTTAGATTTTTTTTTAGAATAACTTTTATTCAGCGTAACTTAGTGAACAAGTTCAGTCAAACTGGCTTTGATAACGACCTGTGTTTGTCGAGTTTGGTGTATGATTTTGCCACACTGTTCTAATATTCACTGTGGCGATGTGTCAACAGGTTTTCGGGGCAGCTTTACTTTAGTTTTGACGCACCACAAAGTTTTAATTATGCGATTTTGTACTTACGGTTTGCCGCTTGTAGGCGGGAGTCTATGTAATGTAATGTTGATAATATGAGAATCAGTATTTTGATACTAAGGGTTTCCTGTTTTATTAAAATTTCAATTATTTTTAGAAGTAGAATTTAATTTTTAATGCTCTCCAATAGTTATTGTTTTAATTCTATTTCTCAAATTATAGTGTCGTATTTTAATTGAATATTATGTAAATTATGGTTGTAATATATTTGCTATAGTATGAAACAGCGATTTCGTTTTATTTTATGTAAAAAATGTAAATGTAAAAAATGACCCAGCGCCGCGACAGTGACAAACGTTTTCATCACACAATCGCTTGCGCCAATCCTCTCTTGCTTTACTGATGCAGTGAAGGGAAGCAAGATGCCAGTGTGCATGGGCTGGACTTTTGTTTGTATAAGCACTTCATTCCTCCACCAATCCGGACTTGGCCCCCGTGGTGGAGTATGGCCTATACCTTCCTCAGGGAAGAGACCCCTGCCCCTTGGTGGGGACATGATGGGTTGATGATGAAGCACTTCATTATTCCAAGCTTAAGAAAACTCTGTAGTTACTTATGTTCAGCCATTGAATTTTAAGTAAGGACTTGCTTAAAATTGAATGGTTCAGCATGTTAACATAACGAGTTTTACACTTATTTAGTAGGTATACTTTCGATAAAATTCGTCTGAATCTTAACCAGATCATAAAATAACTGACATTTAAGACTTTTTTTATCCTGTACCTAGTTTTTCAATGAGAATATTTAATACTTAAGTTATTTTGGGAATTTCATCAAAAACCAAGTCTAAAGAAACTTAGCTAATTTTTTATCTAGCAAAGCCTCAGACGAGAAGTACCTATTGTTTTTTTGTATAAGCACTAAATATGCCAGACTTAACAGCAGCTTTGAATACCACCTTAGTTGCTTACTCGATAAAAATTCAAAGGGATTTCAAAGCCCTCTAGACCCTTAACACATTTGTCACTCCCAAGCAGACTAACAAATCATGTCGATATTTTTTGAGTTCGCCGTGGGCCCACGCGGTTGGCGGTTCCGAAGGGCCGTGGACGCCGATAAGTACGATATTGAGAGCTTTTGGTGCAAACGACACACGGAACCGCTGTTCGGGGAAGTGGATATTGGAAGCCTTATGTAAGTTGTTTTTTTCTGTTTATATTTTTGGTTCTTACGATTGTATGGTTGTATTCGTATGGTTGGTCTACATTGAACACGTATGCAGTTGATAAGCAGCAAAATGGCACCCTCTGCGTCTCAAATTCTTATCGTTGAATACTGTCGAACTGTACATGTTCAGAGTAGCCAAATGTGAAAAATACACCGTGAAAATAAAAACGCATCTTCGCGACAGCGAAAAATCGCTTAAATTCCGGAATGAACAAGTAACTCTACATAATATAAAGATAAACCATTTAAGTACCCGCAATTCCCTTGATAGAATAGAATAGAATAGAATAGAAAATCTTTATTTGGTACTCATACAGTGTTGATGGGAATTTCCCTTACTAAAACGTTACATCCATTCCATTTTTTCTAGTTTTGACTATCACTGTCCATCCATGATTCTGCTTAGCATTGCCTACGGCATTAAGTTTCGACTTTGAATTTTAAAATTTAATGGTTCCTACGTCAGATAAACAACAAAAGAAGGGAAGTTTTCTACTAAACAATATTTTAATGATGAATAACTTTAATTTGTACCCATCCAAACTTCGATCTTGTATGAAGCTGTATTTGCTTAATCCTGTATGAATTCATGAATGAAAACAGATTTATCGACTGATTAAACTATTTTAATCTTCCAGCGAGCTGTCGACCCTGGCGATATGTCTTCTGAACGGGGAGAAGGAAGTGACGGGCTTCATGGCGCTTTGCGACCGTCCCAACGTGCCCGCCGTCGACCCGGCCTGCTGGGAGCTCTGGATGCGTGACATGTTTCAGTGAGTATGCACTGCAAAGAAGCCGAAATCAGACTATACACGCTAAAATTTGGGTGGTTTGAAGCCGCGCTTATGTAATTATAATTTGCAATTAAAAATTGCATCTATTTACGCAATTAATTTTAACGGGCTCCAGGTGTTACCTATTAGCGCTACCGAGGAAAAAAAAACATCTTTTGCAGATCGAATTGGCAAAAAGTGTCTACAATCTATTAATCATGTTAATAGTGATTTTTATGACCCACGACAAAGAACCTGTACCTAGAACTAGATAGCATTTCTGTTCTAGGTTTGATGCCCTGTCACTACTACCTTGATTGAGAGATGTTACTGATACTTTTTGAAAAGATCTGTTTTTTACAGATCGATATGATGTTTGAGAAATCTTATTCAAAACACAGTCACGGCCGCACCGGTGTTTGTGTATCGGGCACTCGATTTGCTCACAATGTCTAGCTAGATTCCTATCCGACCTTATCTCGTACAGCATAAGAGCAGTTTTGGGAATAAAATGCGTATAAAGAAATAATCCGCCAATTCGTGACTAGCCCACCTATCCTCTTTTCAGCAAATTCTATCTAGCCCGAAGTACACTATTCATACACTTTATGTGCTGCACGTCCGAGGTAATCGATTTCTTCATGGAAGAAGCTCTGATATCCGTTTTTCGCAACGACGTTTACTTGCAAACTATCGTGATGGTGGTACCTCCTTATTGTTCTCAAGGTAATGATCCTTGCCAAATACGCCAACGCTAATAAACTCGAATATCTTGTACCTACTTTTTCTGTGTGTGATTTGTAGTCAAAACAATGAGTATTATTTCTCTCCGGTTTTGTACCTACACACCTTTTTGTACCTACGGTTTTGTAACACCTGTTAAATTGATTTGAGTAGTAGGACTGAGAGCTCATGTAATATATAATTTATCATTATTATTTGTGTTGTCATCTTGAGATGTGTTTTTTTATTTTTATTTCTTGAGCTCCCAGTGCGTTGACGCACTGTATATTTAAGTTATTGAGTGTCTAAAGTGCATCCTATGGGTGGAGTAAAGTCCATCCCTGCCCCTAATTTTCTCCATATTTCATGTGCCCTGGTAGAACAAAATACACAAAAGTTACCTACTCAAAGAAAATACTCTTCCGTCATTACACGGACCATTTCTTTATAAGGTCGTAATTTACGACCCGTAGCAATAGCAGAAACTTATGACACGAATTAAATGGACGCGTGTCGTTAGTCTTTTAATTGAGTTTCATTATTTGCAGACGTAATACTGCACTACAAAAATTTTAAACACCACTCCATCCAGAAATATCTGGCGTTGGCTAACATTGTCGAAGAATACGAGCAAAGCCTTCATATTTACGTCGCCAAGAGATCGGAGTTTTGTCCTAAACTTAAAATAAGGAGAGGAGTGTAAGAGCCAGTTTCTGAATTGAAAGTTTCGCAAAGTAAATACTTAACTGTAGTGCTGTCTCGTCAAATCTCTCAGAAAAGAGCGTGAGGGAACGTTACTTAAGTATTTAGTGAAATTATTATTCAGAGAATACAGTAACCCTTCCACGCAGCACAATCACTTGACCTGAAACTAGGATACCCTGTGCTATACTAACCAGGTAAGGAAAATGGACAATAATGAATATTTCCACAAACATGGAAAAACACCCGGACTGAGGCCATTTGTATTAGTACGGCGGCCCCCAGTGGGATCGAACCCATAACCTCTGTGAGGCAGTGTAATAAATATAGTATTTTTTTATATCTTAGATTTGTTATATAGGTTCCACGCAGCAGCAACTCTCAAGGTTATAAAGCCGATTATAAAGCTTAATTATTATTGTGAGCAAACTACGCTTGTAGGGTCAGAGAAAAACACTAAATATATAAAAGCAACTGAAATAAAAATACTGTTTCCGTGGCAGGGAGGAAGACAACGATGATATAGTGGAGATATTAGAGAAACACAGTCCACGCCTCAAAGAGTTGTACGGCGAGTTTTACATCAGCGAAATCATCGGTCGCCACGCAGAGAGCCAGAGAAAAATCATTGTCTCTGAGGTAAGCGCCCTATTAAATTGGCTGTAATAACTGGGTGTGTGTAAAACAACATTGGTCACTCGTAAGGAAAATCATTCGTGTATCGTGTGTAGGTGCAGAGTTTCGGTTAATAGGGTAGTTTCCAGGGTCAAAATAATTAAATTCTATTTAGTCCGTATTTTAGATTATAAAAAAATATTGGACACGTATGTATTTTTTCTTTTTTCGATTAAACAAAAAATAAAAAAGATATAGCCCATTAAAGTTACGTGTGACGTCACTTCGTGGTAAAAAAATGCAGCACGGCGTGACGTCACACGTAACTTTAATGGGCTATATCTTTGTCATTTTTGGTCTAATTTACAAATAAAAAAATACGTGTCCCTTATTTTTGAATAATCTAAGAGACGTACTAATTACACTTTTTAGGGCAACTAGCCTATTGTTGTATTGGCAGCCTCGAAAAAGAAGATTGCCGAATTGATTGCAAACCACTGATGGTGACGGCGCATTACAAATGTTGTGCAAATGTTTTGAAAACAATCCGATTGTGATACTCTCCTTATGATAGACTGTAATTTGTTGTATGTTTAGTCCTGACTTTACTGGTCTTTTTTGTAGTGTCGAGACCGCGTGACTGGTGTCATGTGCCTGAACGCAACTGTGAACTATCGGAGGCTACAGAAGACATACGAACTTAAACCATATCACTGGCTAAAAAAGGCTACTCCGCTTGAGAAAGAACAGTATAAACGGAGAAACAACATTTTGCGGGCTTTTGGGTAAGTTGAGGTAAGTTAAGGTAAAGTTTTGGGTAAGTATCACAATGTAATAAAGTATCAAAGGGTCTTGCCGGCTCTCTTGAGAAACCTTTCTCGACTATTTGTAACAAAATAAGACAACTTACATATTTCTAACAAAATAAGTTGGTCGGCCTAAACCTTTTTACTTTATAAAATTTTCCAAAGATTTTTAGAACAATTTTGCATTAATTTAATGGGTAGAGTTCTACATTGAATTCCAATTAAAGTAGTACACAATTATAACAAATAAATGAAACGACAAAGCTGTTTTAGATACTACTTTGAAATCGAGAAATAACTAGAAAATCGTACATAAACTTCTGCTTACAGAATCTTTCGAAAGGACCCTTAAAGAAAGGATTTAAATGTTGTTTAACACTAAATAGTAAATCCTATGTAAAGTTCTGCATACGGATTGAAATGTTGTGCAAAAACTTTCTGTTAGGATAGGTCTATAAATACCCATACTTAAGTGTGTTTTATTGCTTCTCCGTTCCCTAGCCACCCAATAATGGACGGAAAATGGAGTCCGTTCCAACCTATGCTGCACCCAGACTCTAAAGAACAGGTAAAATCAAAACCCCGGTACACAACGAAAGTCCACATAAATTACTTATAATAAAAAATAAACAATAGTGTTCTAGAAATATTAAAATAAGTACCTAGGTACTCGCTGACCGTTTAGAAAACATTGCCTGGAAACCCGTGGCTGAGTTGGCTGATCTTGTCTTGCTTATGAACTAGGCCGACTAAGATAAGATGCTGATTTCAGTACCGGACGTCTGTACACAATACTCAAAATTGATGTCTATGGTACTCACATATCTCAGTGCTTGAAATCGCCTATCCGCGGTGCGCACTTGCTCGGAAGGTCTTGGAAGCCCTTACTTTCTGAGAAAAGGTCTTTCCCAAATTCCTCAAATACATTTGAAAATTCTAAGGCAACATTTAGTTTTGTAAATGCGAACAAAATGCTTTATACTGAAGATACCGCGTTCGACATTAAATTGTATGTAATTTTCCCATACCAAAAATGTGGTTCGACGACTAGAACCTCCCATGCATATTTATGGCAATTTTGTTGCACCGCCAATTAATTGTTGTTATATGGCCTGTTGTTAAAACGATAAGTTTATACCTAATATAATGTTCGTAAAATGTTTTTTTCAGTATACGAATCGTTCAAATGAAAATGAGGGGCGAAAGGCAAGTAGCAAGGTGAACTTTGCGCAAACAGCCGCACGGAGAAGCTTCGACCATATCTACTTTAGGACAGAGCAGAATTCAGATGATCTTAGCGGAAAGGTAAGTACCTACTTACTGTCTGGAGCGTATTTATTTGTTTATGCCTTCGTATCCATTGTTTGTGTAACCTTAATAAAAACAAATGCAGACTTTCTTTAACGCGGGAAAAAAATATTATTGTGCGTTGATGTCATTTGCGTCATTGATTTTGAAAATTAATTGTATTTTCAACTAAAAAGTTCTGCCTAAACGACATCACTTGCAACGTAAAGCAAAAAACCTAGGACTGGAAAAGGCAATTTTTGGCATACAGGGTGTCCCAAAAGACGACGTCAAGCCGGAACCGGGTGAAAGGGCAAGTCATACTGGTTATCAGTAAAATAAAAAAATAAAAATATTTTTTTTTTAATTATTTCAAGAAATTTCACAAACATAATTAAAACTAAAATTAAAATGGGGCAATTTTTTAAGCAATTTTTTTTAAGTATCTTTTTCTTCCAAGCTGGAGCAGCTGGTTTTGAAATTTGATTAACAGTTTAAAGAAGCATTATTCAAGAGTTACAAAAAAAAAAACAAAAAATTAGAAAAAGTAAAGATTTGTGGCGACAAAATTGGATTTTTTTTTAGATACCTACATATACCTATAATTTTGTATCATTCAATTTTATTTTTATTTTTCTGATAACCAATATGACTTGCCTTTTCACCCGATTCTGGCTTGACGTCGAGTTTTGGGTCAATGCTATCTATTTCCAGGTCCGAACCTAATCCTCGGTTCACGGCCATGGGTCGTACAAAGTGCCGTCGTACCATCAAAGTAATTGAAAGAATATACATACGTTTTTAAATTCGAACTGTAAACAATTGATTGTTACCCCCTGGAGACCCTTCATAATCAGCCTATCGTATTCCTTACTAATATTTTCATTCCTTAGCTGTCTGCCAGCGAGTCGCCCACTCGATCGGCGGAGTGGCTTGAGTTAGATCTTCTGGACGCCGATCCTTTCGACTACGACATTGTCAACATTGACCCTACGCTTTTCGCTTTACCAACTATGCCGCTGGACCCAACGATTCCTGGGTAAGTGTACTCTGTAAAAATGTCGCTTGCTTCTGTTCCATTAATTTTTCAGATCACAGGTGATAAAACCTGTGGTAATAGCGATGAAACACAGGCAGGTCTTGGATGTTTACATTTTTTAATAAATTTTTTTGTTGTTTTTTAAATTTTTTGTAATCATTGTAACATTAACATATTTGTGACGTCGCTGTTTCTGGTTCCCACGAGACAGGGTATCCAAGTGTGGGGCCGGAGGCAGTGTATTTTTATATAAATGTTATGTTATTATTTCAGCCCAGAATTGTACGCCAGTAAAGCTGAGACCGATGTACCTCCTGCATCTACAAACGTTTCAACACCTTCAATGAAAGCAAGATTTAAAAGTAAGTCATCTAAGCACTCCATTTGATGCCCTCTCAATGCCACCGTAACCAGATGGTCAAACCATCTGATGGGTGGGAGGTCAGTCCACGCTGCGTCGTCCGGTCCGCAGTCGCCAGATCAGATCTTTTCCGCGCCAACGGCCACCAGCTCTCAGAGTTATGTGCCCAGCCCTCGTACAGCATCAACATGTTACATTAGACGACAGGTTTTGTCGGGGCCGTGGCAAATCGTAAACCCCTGTCTCAGAGATACAGGCGTGAGCTTATGTGAGGTGTTACAAAAATAGGTAACGATGTTTTTGTCAAAAATTTATGCGATAAGGATTTCTTTTATAAGATGTCACTGAAGTCGGATTTATTTTTGTTTTATTTTCATGGTTTTTTTAAGCACATTTTTTACTAGAACTATTTGAAGATGTTAGAATCAATCTAAGTCATATTCGCACTAATAATGAGGATGTTACACAAATGGCGCAAAAAAATCACTTCTTGCATGCCACACTCCTCAGTGCTGACTCCATAGAGTGATCACAACATCTCACTATAGAATTGGTGCGGTCTGCAAAGTGAAGGCTTGCCAGACTGATCTAAGGCTTAGTCGCAAAATGTCTACTTCGCAAAATGTCTACCAGGCGCAAAATGTCGCTTTCTCATAATGTCTCTTTCGCAGAACGTACACTTCGCAAAATACCTCTTTCGCAAAAGATCTCTTTCGCACAATGTCTCTTTCGCAGAATGTCTCTTTAGCAAAATGTCGCGATTGGGACTTAGAATAATTTCAAGCTCTATAGACAAAAAATATTTATTAATAAGATACTTACCTAATAATTTCTAGTGTATGTAGGTACCTATAGTCAATCATAAAAAGTAAGTTTACAAAATACCTGCTATTTCGTGATGTTAATTTAATTACATATAGAGTACCTATCTTAATACAGGGAATAAAGACATAGCACTTCGGAAAAATTAGGGTAAAGCTGGATATTTGAATGGACCTTCCTTTTGTGGTTCTAATGAATATCCCAGAAGTCCCCATCTATACATGTGCCGCTATAAATGTTACGCGGGGTAAAAGGTCACGGTAAACAGTTTTTTGCGAATATCTCGTTAACTGTTACTTTTATCGAAAAATAACAGTGATCAAACTTTCAAGCTCAAAAAATTGCCTACAAAAAACATTTCATTACTTTTTTTTGTAAGACTAATGGTTTTCGAGAAAATTTGAGAAACACTCAGCGTGTTAGTGCGCATACTCCTCCGAAACGGCTTGACGGATTTTGATGAAATTTTATGTTTATTCGGTAGGTCTGAGAATAGGCTGTTATTTATTTTTCATAGCTTAACTGAAAAGAAAAAGTATTTTTATATTTTCGTTTATAAATTATTTCCTTCATATGCCTGGTAGACATTTTGCGAAGTAGACATTTTGCGACTAAGCCTGATCTGGCTACGTAACCCGATGCGCTTAGTCCACTGTTGTGCCCTAGATCACTCTGAGTGCGTATACTGAGTTTTGTCATTCACTTTCGACAGCGAGAGCGTTTGCGATTTGCATAATAGTGACAAAGAGACAAGTAGATGGCGCGCTTTGTCACTCCTATGCAAATCGCAAACGCTCTCGCTGTTGAAAGTGAATGACAAAACTCAGTATACGCACTCTGGTTCTAACGTCGTCATTTGATAACGCACCAAGGGAGTTAACCACGCCAAGCCGCCAGAGATTTTTTCTATTCATAGGCCTCTGCCCTGGTGTGCAGTTGGCTAATATAGGTATTATATTTGCTTAAGTGCTTGGTGCGTCTTTTAGAGAAAAGGCCTGAGACAATGGAATTTACCTATAGGGTGGTGTTGCAACACCAGGCCGATCCTTCAAGGGCATTACAATTCTTTAAAATAATGAGTGACACTAT
Source organism: Yponomeuta plumbellus (assembly GCA_947310845.1). Lineage (NCBI taxonomy): Eukaryota > Metazoa > Arthropoda > Insecta > Lepidoptera > Yponomeutidae > Yponomeuta > Yponomeuta plumbellus. The sequence goes on along the minus strand of OX371207.1, from coordinate 14,320,447 downwards.
ACAATAGCATTAAAATGTTTTCTAGGACGCAGCTCATTGAGTTTCGCTAACCAAGAGGATACCGATTCTGTCCTTTGCGCCGGTGATGAGAACGCCTTCTCGATTGAACTCTTTGGAACTAGTGAGGACTTTGATGACAGGTAATACCCTCCTTTATTACTATCTTTATCTTACTTTATCTTTATATGTGAACCATGAAAGAAGCCCACCATTGGGCATACCCTCTGTCTCGTCACGCCAACCTCCTCGGTCATATTATTATGATCCTCGTTTTCAGCCAAACAACACGTACATGCAAATTGAAAAAAAACCTGTCTTCCAGTAGTAAAATTATTTTCACTATTTTAGGCAAGCCTTCGACTTTCTGGAAGCTGCTTTTGAGACAATGAAAGATCGAGACTACTGCATCATTCGAGTCCCATGCACCGTAAGCAGTTTCTCCTTGCTGCAGCATTTTTGCGTTAGTTGCCTCATAAAACTTATATTGACTGTCTGTAATCGGTCGGTTTGTAAGTGTTACGAAATAAATAAAAATAAAAAATAATGTCTATTTAGTTACTAGTTTTCCTATTAAATAAATAAATAAAAGTGCTCTTCTGTTTGTAAATTTTTGGTCCGGATTAGCTTACGTTTACGTTACGATGTGTAGTGCTTACGAAAGTTTTAGCTCTTTATTTTGACTACTGCAAGGTCCTTTTAATGATTGCAGTTTTTAATTTCAGTTTGTTCCAACGAGACAACACATTTGCTGCGATTATGCGCTCTACATTGCCCATAGAAGTTCGGTGTTGGGGTGTGTATGACATCATCACTATGACGAGATTCGGATCAAAAATAAACATAACATAAACATTCACATACAGGCACAAAATATTGCTTCTGACCCCAACGGCGACATCACAAACATGTAAACATCCAAAACCTGGGGTTTTTTTTCGTCCCCAGCCGGGACTCGAACCCGGAACCTCTCGCATGGTAGGGAGATGCGCTAACCGCTGCGCCACAGAAGTCGTCTCAAATAAAAAAATGCACTTGCAAGTTTTAATACAAATCTATTTTGTTATTTATTTGTGATTAAGATTAAGTAACAAATGTCTGAATCCCATTTATAAATACTGGTGGGATTTATATTGCAGTACATTGACACTAGGAAACAATAATAAGCGTTATTTCCTTTCACCTTCCAGCAAGATGCGAGTGCGCAAAGCCGAGCTAGCGGACGTCCCGCAAATATCGACCTTATTGCTAAGCATGGAAGGCAAGGAATCGATGTGGACAGTCGAGAACTGCATTCATAGGCGTCACGAATATGTGTCTTATTTGTTATTGAGCGGTCTCACTGTAGTCGGTATTGCGATTGTTGAGTGAGTGATTTTTTTGAAAAGGCGGCTCCCCAAGGAGCAATTACTATAAAACTTAGTATGGTTTGAATTTGCAGTCGAGGTGTTTTTGTTTTAATTAAAAAAACGAAGCAAACCTTGATTTGTGTACTCTAAGCATATTGGTAAAGTTATTGCGATCCGGTAGGTGTTTTGTAAATAAAAACAGAGTTTGTTTGGGAAAAACTCCTTGAGGAGTCGCCTTAAGTTTTTCGCGATGGACGAATATGGGCAGGATGGATTAAATCGAAAGTTACATAGAACACTTAGGCTGACTTACACCACCGAATAAAAAATTAAACAGAATTTTGACAGTTCCGCCATACACTATCTGTCAAAATTCTATTTAATTTACCCATTGAATTTAAATTCAATGATTTAACGCTAAATGGTTTTTAGTCGGTGGTGCAAGTCAGCCTTAGTGTAATTAACCGGAATAATATACAGTGCAGCGCGTTCGAAATCCATTCTTCTTTAGATAGATACATGGAAATAGATACAGTACACTTAACTGTACATAAAAGAGAAAATGACACAGGTATTTCTTAATCTAAGAGTACAGACGGCGGCCTTATCACTCAAAGTTATCCTTATATTTTTTCGAGGAGCCTGGCACCAATAAAAGTTTATTCTATACTTCTATGTTTTTGGCAAGTTCATTTTATCAATTCTAATTCCGCAACCCTCTGTTCCAGGCAAGCGGAACAAGTGGATTTTCTCTGCGCGAAACTCAACATTGACCCGTGTCACAATCACAAGTACTACTCGAAAGGAAAGGGGTCACAGGCGGGTTTCTCCATGCTGTTGTCGGCCTTGGTGTATCCGGTGTTCGAGCCGCACTTCCGGTTCTTCCTGCGTGACGTCATGCGTCACGCCGACTCCGGCGCAGTTTTTTGGCTCACCGCTTACAGGAACAAGTGGGTAAGGACTACAAATAATGATTTTTTTAAATACAAAATAAATTCTCGGTGCCCAAACTTTATGTGCCAGTTGGAACTTGGGACTGACTCCAAAATATAGTTCTGCAATACCTACATGTAAAAGTATTTCATTTTTCTCCGTTTTAAACCGACAAAAAAAAACCAACGTTTTTTTGTTACGTACTTAAAGAATTATTTTTTTTTATTATCACCAAATTATCATTGCATAGGTTAAGATATATTTTGTGAAACATGTATGTATTACTAAAGGACTGCCCCTAATAGAACTTATTGTTTAATGTCCATTGAAGAATTCCGTTCTCTGTCTCTATATGCATTGCCCTTTGCTAAATGCACCCCCTATTTGGAATAGAACACATACATATAATAGAATTATAACATATTAATAATTTTATTCATCTTAATAATCACACAACACGGTCACTTGACAACACGTCAGAGGCCTTAGGGCGGCTTGAAAACTTCTGACAGTAAGACCAGCCACTAGTCTTACAAGCCTACACCAATCCGGACTTGGCCCCCGTGGTGGAGTATGGCCTATACCTTCCTCAGGGAAGAGACACTTGCCCCTCGGTGGGGACATGATGGGTTGATGATGATGATGATGACGGTCACTTGTCCATCCCAAATCATCCCGTGAGTCTGTCAAAATAAGCTTCTAGGGCACTATAGGCACTCATAAAATTTTGCAGCTCAATTTTGGTACCACTGCTTCTCTGCTCTCTACTGCGCTGTGAGCTAAACTTTCATTTTCAGGTGGTGCATAAGGCCAACTCGATGGCTGGCGCCATGGTCCCAGTCTTGCCTCGGAAGTCTGAGATTGATTGCACCACTGTCAAAGAACTGAAATATATTAACGCCATAGCTAAGGAGTTGTAAGTATTTACACCATTATTATCTATCTATATATATATAAAACGAGAAGCTGACTGACTGACTTAGAATCAACGCAGAGCCAAAACTACTGAACCTAGGGGGTTGAAATTTGGCATGGGAGTTCCTTAGGGAGCCTAGGGGAGCACTAAGAAAGGATTTTTTGAAACTCACCCTCTAAAGGGGTAAACGGCGGTGTTAAAGTTTGTATGGAGGTATAAAAAAATGTTGTCAGATTTTCTTGAAACTTGAAATAAATACTCTTCAACACAATTGATTGAACACGTGTTTCACGGTTTTTCTAAATTTAACCCTTAACGGGGTTGCAACATTTTGAACTAAAGTCCACGCGGACGGAGTCGCGGGCGAAAGCTAGTTCTGTATATTTCCTCCGCAGTCGCCCCAACTAAAACAATCATCATCATCATCAGCCCACCGCTACCCATTGTTGGGTATAGGCCTTTTTCCGATCATTCCCCATGTTAAGGTTTCAACCTTTGGTGTAAAAACTGGATTTTCAAATTTTTGGATATGTTCCAGTACGTTTGGGACCTAATAAACTCGTCAAAACGTGGGCCCAGTTCTAGTGATTGGTGCCTCTGCCTACCACTTCGGGGATAACGGGCGTGAGTTTTTTTATTTTTTTATTTTATTCCACTACTGTCTCCGATCATTGAATTTAGATAAAGATGCAATGCTCCGATAGACGATAATATAAATTAGCAAAAGGCAAGATAAAAGTACCCGAAACCGGCGCGTGTGTGTGAAAGTGATCGAAAGTGAGTAGCAGTCCCTGTTCCTTAATTCTGCTAGTGCATTATAGTTCAATGACAGATAATCGGTCGAGCCACGTGACATGTTTTTTATACCATTGACGCCTAGAAGGTTTGGTAAGTGCGCGGGTAGATTAAAAGTCGCAATGAAATTAAATCGCCGCGTTCATGCAGTTGTCATTGAACTACAATGCATTAACAGATAAAGGGCCCTGATCTCTGCCTACTCTGAGATATAGGCGTGAGTTTATGTATGTACGTATACAAAGCAATTTTTAACGAAAAAATATATTTATACTACACCTGCTTGGAAAGTACCTTGATACTTTATCAAATTTACGGTAGAAAGTACGTCATTTGCATATCGAACAAATATGCGGGGAGAAAACGCATCTGAGCGGGAGAGAAAAGTGTATGAAAATCCATTTCTTACGTGGTTTTTCTTTTTTAATTTTGGGTAAGACTATGCGCCGGTAACCTAAATATCAAAAGCCAAAAAGTTTTTACAGTGAGTTTTTATCTCCAAGTTCGCAAAATGACACTGGCCACTAGCAACAATTTCAATATAAATTTCAATTAGTAAAGATTTCGTTTTTTATTTTCCTTGTAGGTGTAGTATAAAGCACTATGTATCACTCGAGAGAAACTGCGATTCCCGATCTCAGGTGTTTTAAAGCCCTCGCCTACGGCTCGGGCTTCAAACGACACCCTCGACGGTAATCGGTCACTTTCTCCTCTCGGTGAACAATGTACTATTATGTATTTTATCACGAAGTATAATATTTTTATTTGAGTATCTCTATTCCAGAATTGCATTCAGCACTTGGTTTCTGAGCAGGAAACTGACCAGCATTCCTATGGTCACCGTGGACACTCGGATCGTGATAGTCGGTGCTTCCAGGACGGCTATGGGTTTTCTTAACACACTCCTTTTCAGGTAGATATTGAACATGTACATAGCATAACACTCTTTGACTTTACTTCCAGTTCATATCATGTAATCATTTGTACAATGGGGGATCCGAGCCCATGATTTCACGCATATGGGGCAAGCGTTCTATTCGGCTACCACCTCTTATATTACCTACTATAGGCAACCTCTGTGGCGCAACGGTTAGCGCATCTGCGTACCATGCGAGAGGTCCCGGGTTCGAACCCCGGCTGGGGACCAAAAAAAAACCCCAGGTCTTAGATGCTTACACTCTACATGTCTGTGATGTTGCTGCTTTTGGTTCCCACGACACGGTATGCTAGTGTGGGGCCAGAAGCAGTGTATGTGCCTGTATGTAAATGTTTATGTTTATATGTAAAAATCTCGTGTCACACAGTCTTTGTTATCGAATTCCTCCGAAACTGCTTCACTGATTTTTATGACTTTTTTTGTGTATATTTGGTAGGTCTCAGAATAGGTTGTACGCAAACATACGCAATTCTTCTTCAGTTATGTTGAGCCTCTGCCCTCTTCGTCACATATCCTATTTTAAGTGTCCTTATGTACCTATCTATATAAAAACTTGTATTTTAACTTCGTGTAATGATTAATAAAGTCCGAATTATTTTATTATTTATTTATAAAAAAAATCCGTTCTGTTCCTACAAAGTATTGTTCTATATCGACTGGTCAATGATTTAGCTATTTATGTTTTCCTCCAGCGACGCTTCAACCTATCTGACTTTCAATAACGTGACCATAATCTCGCCGGGCGGTCTATCGGCCGCGAGGCGCCCCCAATCGGCCGCCGCGCGAATGTTTCTGCGCTTCCGCACAAACGCTGACAAACACCTCAAAAGCACGCCTTATACCTACTACGTCAACGTCGTGCAGGGAAAGGTCCTCGGGATTAATAAGTGAGTTAGTTAAAACTACCTATTTTCTCAAAAAACTTAAATAGAAACGCAGCAGTAATAGGCTATGTGACCGATTTCTGAAAGCCATCTCATATTGTTTGTTGGTGTTCATGGAGTCCTCAGAAAGTGGTCATTTTAAATACTTTCGTGTATTTCTTCTTAAAAAGGCAAACGAAAATTTACTTTTCAAATAAGCCGCCAAAACGCTATCTTAGGCAATAGGGCGTCGCACAGGAATTGTGACGTCACTTCCCGGTAAACCAACCAATGAACGTAAGAAAGAATGAATGACAGACGCCATTTTTACTAGCATGTGACGTCATCATAGAATCGACCAATCCGGGCCGTTTTCGATACAATGGCGGCAGATAGAAATTATCAAAATTAATCTTGTGTTTTTTTACAAATCCTAATTGTTTTTTTTTAGTTAAAATGCCTTAAAGCGGTTTTTCGAGCCAGTCGAAAGGGTGGATATTGGTTTGTAACAAGGAGAAAACCTACGCCCGACAGTTGGCTCTACTCATGGCCTCGATTTAATATATAGATTGATGATTAATAGTCTCCTCGTTCCAGACAGAAGAAATACGTCGAGCTGCATCACGACTGCATATACCACTACGATATGCTGTTCTTGCTGTTTGGCAAGCCTTTCCAACATCCGGACTACCTGAAAGTTGTATTCGACAAGCATGAGAAAGAAAAGTAAGCAACCGTTCTCTTAACGGGACAGATAGACGGAAGAACGGATTCCCCGATAAGATAAGACTTAGATTCCACGATTTAGACTTGCAAAAAATAATACTTCCTTTATGGGGCACTGTATAAGGTTCTGCAACAAAATACCCCATTATAATATTAGAGTTACCTCCATCGCGGTTTAAAAACTGTGTTAACCACACTCTTTGCAAAAAAAAACTGACTATAAAATCAACGATTACTAGAAGACAAGGATGTCTGGCATTAAATAGTAGTTTAATATTAAATATATTTAACAACTACAACAACATATCAAAGAGTAATATTTTTTAAGTTTGTGAATTAGGTTAAAACTGTTTTGAAAAGAATAAATGTGGAGTTTATTTGTTAGTTTCTTCTCATTAATTGTGAAACTAACAAATTTCACGTTCATAAAGTAAACAATTTGTTTGTACTATGAATTAAATATTTTGACTTTGACTGATATGTACTATGAATAAAATATTTTGACTTTGACTTTGATACTCAGGCTAGGAGCCTGAAACACTTTCTGGATTTACCTACAACACCGGTTTTTTATGTTCGAAAAATCTCTGGATAGGTTACAAGTTTATGATGTCTGCCTGGTTATTGTAACACGGGGTCTCCTTGTTTGGAACCGGGACAAGTGGTTTGGTAATGTGGAAGTTATTAATTATTTATTACGACAAAAGCAATGAGTTAGAAAATGAAAGTAAGAAAATTAAGATTTTTTTTCTTACTTTCATTTTCGATTGTGCAATAGAGGGCACTCTATTTACACATAGAGGACAAAAAACAAAACAGTACAATGAGAAGCTCCAATATAAGGCCCAGTAATAATTATTATACTGCCGCCATGCGGAGAAAGGCCGTAACGCAAGTTTTTGGCAAAATTTAGTTAAGTACTAATTTGGAATCAGCAAAGAAAAATCTATCTTTCGGTCTATGTAAATAAGGTCTAACTCCTACCTAGGCGAAAATAACAGGGCGTAAAAAGCCGTCCTCCAACAAAAATTGCTTGAATTTTAAAATGAAAGGCCGTCTTTTGATTGTTATGGCTTTTCACATTATAAATCACGTTTGAATAGTATGAAAGGCCGTAATTGAATCCAAAGATTTTTGAATAACAACAAACCTTAATGTGAAAAGCCGTAATTTTCAAGTTGCGGCTTTTCATGTTATTTTCATATCTGATATCTTAACCTTTATAAAATTATAAGATATATTTTTTTAAGCAAAACAAAAAAAAACATCTTATAACTATAATTCAGTAATTTCAATAGTAATAATAATGAGTATCTTTAACTTTAACATTACTAAATCATCTACACACTTAGGGAAATTATAGGAAAATGTATCGATCACAACACAATAGGCTATTTGACAGATTTCTGAAAACCATCTCATATTTTTTGTCGGTGTTCATGGAGTCCTCAGAAAGTGGTCATTTTAGATTCTTTCGTGGATTTCTTGTAAAAAAGGCGAACAAAAATTTACGTTTGAAACAACCCGCCAAAACGGTATCTTGGGCAATATGGCATCACACAGGAATTATGACGTCACATACCAGTAAACAAACCAATGAACGTATGAACGACATGAACGACAGACGCCATTTTTACTGAACTGTGACGTCATCATAGAATCGGCCAATCCAGGCCGTTTTCAATACAATAGTTGCAGATACATAAAATTATCAAATTTCATCCTAAAACTTTCGTAAGCACAACACATTGTAAACTTTTAGTCCGGATCAACTTACGGGTGCTTCGTACTGCAAATCGGAGAGAAACCTGGTTGGACTCGTCCGATAAAAAAAACACCCGTAAGTTGATCTGGACTAAAAGTTTACTTATCCTGTGTCTATTTTATAAATAATATTTTTTTAGTTAAAATGGCTTAAGGCGGTTTTACGAATATGTATAAATAATACAGTTTTTTTCACATCGTCAAATAGCCTATTTGAATGTTATAGTACAAACAAAGATTAAAATAACCTTCTTGCTTATAACATACAATAAAAACAAACATTCGAATAACTGGCAATAATTAAATCTTTTTTTATGGTTCATAGCGTTCATTTCGATCATTTTTGTTTTAATTTTGATATATTTTTCCATAAAATTAAATTTCATGCCATAATATTAATAAATAGTTTTCTTAATAGATAGTTTTCTTTGGAAAAAATTAAATTAGGGCTTTTTCAACTGAAGAAATATCCAAAATTATATTACTGATGACTTGATAAATTTAACAAGAAAAGCCTTAAATTTCTAATTATGGCTTTCTTGCTTAACATTATATTACTTAAAATATTTTTTTTACTTAAGTGAAAGGGAAATCTGCAAATTATTAGAAAGGCTAGTCTATACGGAAACAAAACACAAACCATAAAAATGTAACATATTTTTCTATAAATTTTAAAACTACTATCATCGGCTTAAAGTTAATATTAATGTTTCAAACTTCAATTCAAACAAGATTTTAATTTACTCAAAACTAGTTTCAACTAAGTTACGGCCTTTCTCCGTACGGCGGCAGTATAGTGCCAATAGTGCCCTCTATTGCACAATCAGAAAAAAATCTTAATTCTCTTACTTTCATTTTCAAACTCATTGCTTTTGTCGTAATAAATAATTACTAACTTTCACATCACCAAAATTAAATGTTAATTTTAAAATACTTATGAAAAATGAATACTTACACTAATTTACGTGAGAAATGAAACTTGCCTATAGATAATAAAGATCACTGGAACAGTACTAATTAAGATTTTTCTTATAAACTACTGAACATATGGTTCTTAAATGAGTTCCTAGTACCTAAGGTAATGTAGTTGTTGTTTAAGAATCGCTAAATGGATAAAATATGAAATATAATTTTTATAAATAGTTTTCTCTACCGCTTCCAGAATTTCCGGGCCAGAACCGTACCAACGCCTCGACGTCCCAAGGTTGGATCGGACTGAGATGCAGATATTGAAACTGCAGTTCCCCGAAAACGTGTTCTGCGTCAATGACATGGCGACGGCTACCAGGGCGCTGGACTTTGTTAAAGACCAAGAGGCGTTGGATATTGGCGGTGAGAAAACTACGTTTACGTATGTTTCCGACATTTTTGCGTAGCGACTATTTGTTAGATACCAAGAGGAGGATATTGGAGGTTGGGTATTTTACTTTTCCTCGAAGGACTAGTATAGGGTATGTACTGAGGTACTGAATAATACAAAGCTTTAAAAGTTATTCGACTCAGTTCGAGTTTTCTGCTCTTGATTTTCAGCCCATGGGAGACCTAGAGTCAACTCCTAAATTAAAAAAAAAACCTGTTCTACCAACCTAAAACTTACTTACCTTGACATTTACATAACTTACGTATCTTCCTTTTTTCGGCAAGTTGCAGTACCTGGTATCTGCCTACCCTTCTGGGAAACAAGCGTGAGTTTATGTATGCTGCCGCGCTAACAGTAAGAGCAGCAAGTCGGAAATTTCAAAGTTGAGAAAATCGGGGACAAAGTTTTGGATTACATTTTACTTACTACTTCTTTAGCTTATAAGTTTTAGTAGGTTCTACTAAAACTGCTCTTACTGTTAGCGCGGCAGTATGTATGTAGGTATGTATGTTAATCAACTTTCAGGCAAGGTCCTTGTATACGGTGCCAGCATCCATGCTTACTGCTGCATATCCGCGTTGCTAGAGAGCGATGTGGCTGCCGAAGACATTGTCTTCATTGAGCCCTTCCCGCCCGAGGACGCTAAAGCCATGCGCGTGCCTGTGTTTTGTAACAACTATGTAAGTCTTGCTCATTGCTGAACAATAGCAGCAATGCTATTGCTGAACAATAGCAGCAATGCTATTGCTGAACAATAGCAGCAATGCTATTGCTGAACAATAGCAGCAATGCTATTGCTGAACAATAGCAGCAATGCTATTGCTGAACAATAGCAGCAATGCTATTGCTGAACAATAGCAGCAATGCTATTGCTGAACAATAGCAGCATTGCTATTGCTGAGCAATAGCAGCAATGCTATTGCTGAACAATAGCAGCAATGCTATTGCTGAACAATAGCAGTAATGCTATTAGCCGGGTCCCCACCGGGCGAACGCGTTCGCGCGGCAACGTCGCGAGCCAAATGCTCGGTCTGTGTGGACGTGCCTCGGGGTCGTTCGAGCGCACGTTGCCTCGGGGTTGAGCCGATTGTTGTCGGTAAACGGAACGCGCTCAAAGGTACCTCAGTGTGCGCTGTGCGTTCGGTGGGGACGATAGTGTGTTTGGCTCGCGAGGAAGATGCTTTCGTTGATATTATTTCGTAAATATGGACACTCGAGAAGCCTCGATAAACTTAATTAAATTATATGCTTCACACACGACGTTGCGAAAGCCTAAAAAATATTTTTTTAATTAAACAGTAAGCCGATAGGAAGATAGCTGCAGCAGCACGACTATCGATTTTAAATTACTCGGTGGAACTGATGGCTCGGGGTGGCTCGGCTTGCTTCACGAGCCCCGCCTCGATGTTTCCGGTAAATTACGAGGCTGCCTCGCGAGCCAGTTTCAGCCGAACCGCTCGCCCGAATGTGGCTCGCGAGCTCATTCGCCCGGTGGAAACGCGGCTATTGCTGAACAAAAGCAATAATGCTATTGCTGAACAATAGCAGTAATGCTATTGCTGAACAATAGCAGTAATGCTATTGCTGAACAATAGCAGTAATGCTATTGCTGAACAAACAAAAGCAATAATGCTATTGATGAACAATAACACTAATGCTGTTGCTGAACAGTAACAATAATGCTATTGCTGAACCATAGCAATAATGCTGTTGCTGGACGGATAAATAATTAAATTATCGCTAATGCTATTTCTGAACAGTAGCAATAATGATATTGCTGAACTTTAACAATAATGCTGTTGCTGGACGGATAAATAATTAAATTAGCGATAATGCTATTTCTGAACAGTGGCAATAATGATATTGCTGAACAGTAACAGTAATGCTGAACGTATAAATAAATAAATTAGCAATAATGCCATTGTTGTGTCATTAATTTATACGAGTATTTAAAGTTTCGCATTTCAGGTGGACCAAACAGTGCGTGAAGTATTTACCAGCTTAAAGCTCCAGGTCTATTCATGCTACTACTTCGAGTCCTGGACAGTCGGCTCTTTAAATAAGGTCACGCATGTCGACTTTATATCGCACTTTAAGAGGATACGTCTGGAATGTGCTGCCTTTTTCTACTATGGGAGGAGAGGGATAGATGTTAATGCTTTTATTGGTAATTATTGATGACATATTACAATATACGAGTACTACATTATTTATTAGTTAGTGTAAGGGTTAGTAAAAGTCACACGCTCGTTTACCGTTTACGCACACTCACGACACGACCGTCCAGCTCGCGGTTCAATGATCGACTGACTGACACTGATAATGTATTCATACATAACCTCATAATCTTTAGTTTTCTACCCACATAAGATAAACGTCCCAATGCTCGACATCCTAATGCCCAATAGTTGACACACATTTGTTTCTGAACTGTTTCCTTCGGCAATCTTTCCGTCACAAGGTTGTCTGGAAGAAATTGCTGTTAGCAATAAGACCGCCTAATGTATGTTTTTAATTTTATTTATCTCTGGTTCCTTGTGTGCAATAAAGAATATTCTTATCTTATCTTAATTTACAATTCGATAAAGACCCATCAGTACCCAGTTCCGTATAGAATATACGGAAAAATAAACGTTGCGCTTTGTTACCAAAGTTACATTTTCCTTGGCAGCTATCAGTAAAAGTGGGATACCATATGATGGAGGGATTCTCATAGACCCGGAGTTCCGCACTATAGACCCGGCGATATACGCTGCGGGGCCAGTCACTCGATACCATCGACGATACTTCGGACAAGCGTTTCGGCACAAGCATTATGACTCTTATGAAGTGGGCGAGACGGTACAATTTACAACTAAATTGTAATAAATTTATAGAATAGTCTGATTTAGAGAGATCTTTATTAGGACAAGTAATGAGTAGAGTACCGCGACTAATAGGTATGGCAATTGGACGTAAATTTCATTTAGATAAACTTACTTTAGACTCACGTATTTAACTGAATAGTCTTTTGAGTGTATCAGGTCTTCGTTTTGCGATTTGGGAGAAACATCAATGTCGTTTTGCGCTGCCTTTTTCTCCACCACATTTGGCCTCAAGGCAGCGGCTAACATTAACATTATAAGTAGATTGACATACATACAAATTTAGCGGTCGTGGCGTAGTGGGGTTGACCCTTGCTTCTCGATCATGAGGGTCTGGGTTCGAACCACGCATGTACCAATGACTTTTAGTTACGTACATTTGTTTGTACAGCAACACCAATCGCTGATAAATTGTGCCCGGATAACGGCGACAGGCTTGCCACTTGTCACGTTTGGGACCTAATAAACTCTGGGCCCTGTTCTAGTGATTGGTGCCTCTGCCTACCCCCTCGGGGATAACAGGCGTGAGTTTATTTTTTTTATATTTTTTTATTACATTAAGACATACAAAAAACACAATGTATTTTTTTTACGATGAAATAAATTTCTGATACACTCATCAGCGTTGTAATGTTTCTATTTTATCAAGTAATGCATCAGAACTTTCAGTAATATTTTAATCTTCCTTAATCCTACGGATGGTCCATTATTTTGCAGGCTGAACCTTATTAGTATAGTTCTGTTACAGCTTGGAATACAAATAAGAAATCAGTTGGACCCACTTTTCAAACCAACTCAACCGAAAAATAATCAAAAAGTAGAGTCAAGTAGAAAATGCAGAGATGCAGCCACTCTTGGGAGTCAAAGGTGAGATAACGCGAGCTATTCAATTCTGACCAAGAAACTACAATCTTCAAGCTTATTGTCTTTATTCCGAATACACTACTTGGAGTTCATCTTAGGCTGTACTCTTAAAGCTTGTTTCACGATCTCTATATTTTCAACTACATCCATGAGCAATGAATAATTTAGTAACTAACTGAATCTGAATCCTAAATCTGAAACACTGAATCCGATATCTCACGCTAACCTAAACTCACTCACTCACTGTTGCGGTTTTTGAAAATGGCTCAGAAACAGACTGCGCGTGAATTCCGCTGTGTGTCACCAAAGTTTACTTTCTATTGATATTGGTGACCGTTTGGGTTTCTGAAACTCCAGTCTCCTTCAGGAAAGCCAGAATCCTGCGAGTGCACGCCCGCAGTGTCCCCAGACGCCCAGAATTTACTTTTTTTATCTTTTTGTGGGATTTTTTTTGTGTACTTTTATGGATTACAATGAATTGCTCAGGCAAAATACTAAAGCTTATGCACTTGATTCACAGAGCAAAATCCGAGTCTCCGCTGAGGTTTCCCCAGTTCAAGAAGCCTATCGTGCTGCACTGCGTCCTCCCTGGCAACATGTACTACTTGGAAGTACGGCCGCCGGGCAAACAGATTCCGCACCGTTATCTGCGTTCCTTGGATCTCAGTGTTAGTAACTATCTGTCTTATTGTCAAATCTCATGTGTAATTCCTGGTGTACATAAAAAAAAGAATATTCTATCTATCTATAAACTAAGTGCTACCTCTAAACGGTGTGTCAAAATCGCAATGACTGTCCAAAAGCGAGGGATTGTTTCTTGATAAAAAAACTGGATACCTATCTATGCGAGCAAATCTCTAGCATAACGCATAGCATAGCAGCATACACCTCATTGCAGGGCATATGCCTCAGAGAGATTATAAACTTAATAATATCTTATATCAAGGGGGTAATCAGTCTATCGATCTATCAAGTCTGGGAAATACTAGTATTCATTTAATAAAGCCGAGATGGAAAATCGACCAAAGTTTCCTACAATTCGAAATCCTTCCCCAGGGCATAGTGATGGAGACGTTCAAACAGGGCTACTTCAAGCTTCACTTTACGAACGACCTGATCGTAGATGGTATCACGTGTCTCACCACCGAGTCCCGCAATCTGGACAACTTCACTAACCTGTATGGTCTATCCGCCGTCGTGCTCAATAATGTGCACTTGAGATATGGAGTAAGTTTAGTGTATTGTCATTATGTTATTTCTTATGTGGTGTTTCCTAAAGGAGACTGGTAACAGATTCGGCTACGTTGTTTTTGTTACATTGATAGATTGACCATGCATATTCCTTGGATATGCTTTATTTTAATACGAGTGTCCCCATACTATTCTCTCCTCTTCCTCTTCCGACTACCATAACGACCGGCTGTGTGACAAATTGACAATGGTTTAATGTTTTAAATCCGCTTTCATCCGTAATCTTCTTAACTCTGTCGACACTAATATTATAAAGAGGAAAAGTTTGTGTGTCGGATCTAATGATCATAATAATCTCCGAAATTACCTCATAAAATTTTAATATTTTTTTCACCACTGAGAGATAGATATGCTATAGGCTAATCCTTTAACGTGAACGTAGCCGCGGGTAGGTTCTACAAGTATATTGTACATAGTAAATTCGACTAAATGGTGTTCACATTTTGTGGTAATTAAAACCACCACACACAGCTCACATCTCCCAACTGTTTTTGCAGAATTTTTCAGCAGAATGGCGCCCGCGTAGGTAAAGCAATGTCTGAGAGTGAGATTTAAAGGAAAAGACCGTTGCCCAGCAGCATGATTTTCAAATACAAAACTGTTACAAACGCGGTTCGACACTCTAAGTAATAGACAACGAAATTAGGATTAAAATAAGTCCAAAGAGACTATTACTTCCTTGTTTTTTTACATGCAAATAAATAGTAATATCGAAAAAAAAACAAGGTGAGGACAGAAAAACAGTGGAAATGCAGAGGCTCATTTGTAATTTCTCACACGTTTCTCATAAATAAAGCATTTGCCAAACTGTGTAGCAGTTTGTTGGCGAACTATGGAGTACTTCTTATTCATGTAATAGGTATTTCATAAAGTATTTAGCCTCAGGCCGTGGTTTAGATTCCCGCTGGGGGCGATGTGTGAATGTTTTGTTATTAAAATTGCATTTATCCGTGTGGCTTCAGGCAAAAAAGGTGGACAACTTCTACAGTTTTTTCCGCGCGCCGTGGGCTCTCTTCCTTTACCACGAGCACAAACACGAGCTGTTTGATCTGACTAAAGAGCTTCTACCTAAGGTGCGTTACACATAAATTACTATTATTTAGTCGGCTTCGTGATTTTATTTTGAATTAAAATATAATTCTTTATCTTGCTTGCAGGACTGTAAGACTGGTGACACACTGCGAGAAACTTACCGAACAGCTGGTGTTAAAGTGAGCTACCCTACATCCATACACATATACACTCATACATATACATACATACTTATAGGTACATACATTACACGCTTGCACGCAAAATTAAACACCTTAGTGGTCTAGAATCAGTTTCTCGTAAGCATTAGCATTAACATTAGTTAATTTTTGCTTTCGCTGCAGAGAATATTGGCTAGGTACTCGTATAACGCATTTCGCAGCTATATGAACTTTCGCTGTGCCATAGGTACTTCGCGATAACGTAATGGATTTGTATTTATCTCGTGTCACCGTACGTAGGAGCAAGACGGATTTAGCCATGTTTGTGACGTCGTTGTTTCTGGTTCCTATAGGATGGAAGCAATGTATGTGCCTATGCCTAGCTATGTAAATGCTTATGTTATACAAATACCTCTAGAATTCTTTCAAAATATTGTTAGAATCATCTTCCTCTTCGTCTCCTCGTCCTCGTCCAACTTTATTCCTTCCTTTTCAGTCGAAGCATGCCTTACAGCAAGCGAAGTACCCTCACATGGAAGCGATAACTAGCTTCGTACTAGAATGGGTCTCGGAAAACGAGCTACTACTACCGATGTATATGCAGCCCCATCTAAGAGTTGACTACGAACACGATATCGGCAGGAATCCGCTGTTTAGGCGCAGAAAGCGCTGGGTTACAGATATGGTAAAAGCCATTACTGAGATGTAGGGAGGCCTGTTCCCGAAAGGTGCGATGTAAATGAAAATAGCGGTGCGAGTGGCAAATAAACTTCGACTCTATGAAAATACATAAAGCATCGGAAACCTCTTCATTCTCGGATTTAAGGAAGACCCGGGAAAATTTAAGGGGTACAAACAAATTTTATTAAAAGACCAACTCCGAAATACCTGATCACGTTCTATCTATTTCCTGCATTCGCTAGCGTCAAAATATTGTATGGAACTGTTATCATTTTTTATCGCAACATGGTATCACGTTTGATGACCATGCCGGAGTTCGCAGGTTCGATTCCCACGGGTTTATTAAACCCAATTTTTAGTTTCATAATTTCTTTGATTAGAAACATTATGAACTATTTACCGTTTTGAAGTACGATTTAACCCAACACCTTCCGCTCCCGGGATACAGGTAATTTGAAATTACTTATATTACTTAAATTTATGAATCTAAATTGATCTAAATAATAATAATTTAAACCTACCTACTACAGTCTGTAAGCTTTTAGAATATACCTGAACTGAGCAAACAAAAACCGATTATATTGCAAAAAGGTAAGGTTTATTTTGTATTTTTATTTAAAAGTGTACATAACTTTTCAAAATAGTGAAGAAAAGTTTTATACAGAGCAGGAAATAGTATTACACTCGTGTGTTTTCGGCGAAAACCAAAGCCTACTCTAGAGCCCGAGGTATATTCTAAAAGCTAACAGACTGTACTAATAATTATGTATCATTTGTGAAGCATTAAAACGCTGTAATTAATTTTGTCCAATAATCTGGAACGTTCGCAACCAGTTTTACATTGTACCTATGTAACCTTTTTATCCAATTTATTTCAGCTTTGTATTTATAATTTTGACACTACTAATAAAATGTCATCACAGCTAAATTGACATTTCAATTTTATCAACAAATCACATTGTATTCATTGTAAATAATCTTTGCGTCTTTCCCAAACCTTTTTGAATTCGAAACCAAACTAATAACAGTCATCCGGGATGGAGGCAATGAATTGGGACGATATGGGAGAAAAACCAGTGGTTGAAGGTAGAGTCAATTGCTGCGCAATCGCGACGAGCTCGCTGCGCGATCGCCTCGCTTCCAAATCGCTATCGTGATAGGGCTCGATCGGCTCTAATACCTACATTTGAGCTTAGACATTTTAGACATTGTTAGACATTTTAGTTGCTAAGTCACTATACTTGAGTCATTACAAACGTGCGAACCGAGTCATAAAAGTGCGAGCGAGAGTTCCGATATGCCTGATATGCCTTCTATATGTGTGAGAGAGAGGTCTGATACAAATGTTTATGACTCGGTTCGTACGTTTGTAGCTGAAGTAAGTATAGTGAACCAGTCGTCTGAAGCAGGATTATCGCGGCCGCGCACCTTAGGTACGTATAATAATGGACTATGAATAACGAAAGGCGAAAGATATTACCCATCAAAAACATAAATGTGAATGATAGAAGAGCCAAGTTCGGTAGGTATTAAGAACAGACGTCGTTATCGACTTCGCCGACAAAAGAATTGAGATCTATATCGGTGCTGCCACGTTCTCTGAAGAAAATCATGAAAGTTTAGTTACAAGACCACTGAGATGTAAATTGTAATTCAAGCTCAAGATTTGACTGCTAGTTTTTACCAACAAACCAAATTTCAGAAAAGTCACATAGGTATTATATCAACCTAACAGCATAAGTACAATACAAACAGAAAGTACACTAACCCCCGTATGACTAAACGAAGTAGAGTTAATTAAATAAATATTATTTAGCCTGTACATGAAAACTAGCCAAGTCAAATCTTAAACTTGAATAACAATTTACATCTCTAGTGATCTTGTAACTAAATTTTCATGATTTTCTTCAGAGAACTTGGCAGCACCGATATAGATCTCAATTCTTTTGTCGGCGAAGTCGATAACGACGTCTGTTCTTAATACCTACCGAACTTGGCTCTTCTATTATTCACATTTATGTTTTTGATGGGATATCACTGCTTTTTGTACAGAGATTATTGGTATTGATCACTAATAAATACATCGTTACAGTGCCACCATCTTATCCGTTCAGTTGAAAGCGGCGCTAGTGGAGAATTTAGTAATAACATTTAAGAAATTTACTTAGAAAAATGAGATTATTTTAACTCGTCTTAAAATTTAAACGAAAATGTATCTATAAATCATGAGAAGTGAATAAATAAAACAAAATATGGGGAACAGGATCAACTATTACGAGTAGTTAGTTAGTTACAATTTTCGCCACCTGAACAGATAACTTGGTGGCGCTGTATTTATTGCCACGGAACCGATAACTGATGAGTTAGAAATCGGCTACGAACAGTACGACTTTTCAGAAACTCATTTACATTTCAGAGCAACGTGCATAAGCAGTCGTTTACAGATATTATATAGTATCGGTTGAGACCAAACCATACCGCGATATAAAACTAAAAAGCGCCATCTATTGGCAGAATTTGGAACTAAATACTATGAGGGTATTAATATCAATAATTTTCAGTTTTTAGATTTTTTCCTTTGTATATGCCCAACCTTGATGCCAAATATCAAGTTTCTAGGTCATCTAGAAGTGGGTTAGGTTTTTGATCTATAAGTGAGTCACTCAGTCAGTCATAAAAATGCCGGTTTTTAAACATTAACATATCTATAACTGTTTGAGCAACATTGATGAAACTTTGGATTCTAGGCAAATGGACTTTAAGAAATGTGCCAAGTTTCATATACGTAGGTTAAATAGTTGTAGAGTTGTGAAGGGGTCAAAAGTAGCTCGAAGTGATTCCTGTAATATTACACACAGCTGCTGCGTCGCCAGTTTCTTTTTTCCCGAACTTGGCTGGACTCGCTGGCGCGAGTCTAGATCCTTAGTAGGTACGTGACGATGGGCGCTTGTGTATCAGACGAACTTCCACAAGCAAGCTATCATGGTGAGTCTATGCAGACTCGCGATTGGTGGTGCGCCGTGTCACTCGCCGTGGGTATCTGAAATGGGTATGAAAAATGAATTAATACGCTACTTGACTCGTATCAAATTTGACGCGATTAATGGATATTTCCTGTAGTATCTAACGTAAGAAACCGAAATATATTGACTTTGCTAAGTAAATATGCAGGATGGCTGCAACATTTGCAAATTAAAAAAATATTTTTCGCCTTTAAATCGGAACGGTGAAAACACTATCCGCCATCTTGAAAGCACCTTTGGTTGTAAACAAACATCTGTCAGTCGTGCGTGCGTAGGTTCTATCGTGATTTAGATTGGATTTAGTGTTTTTGCAAAAACTCTTCTTGTGCAGTTAGTGTCTTATCATTTTATTGATAAGCGCAATCATGGACGCTGGATTCGTGGAAGCAAAAGGTACCAATTTGGCAAAACCAGACCAAATCAAACCAAGCATTATTACAGCTAAAAACAGTTTCTGTGTACATTGATATTACAGGACTTACATTAAAGTGGTCTTCACATAAATACACCCAAGTTTCAGTCGATAAAGAATCGGGGTCTCTCTTGGCAATTTTGAGCCAAGTTTTTCGTATGTTTATTTCACTGGGTACACAAATCCGCGACTCCCCGGTGGTCTTTATTGACGTGTTTTTGTTTTCTCGAATAATGCAATAATGATAATGGATATATTTTGCATGTAACCTCGATGAATATGTGGTTGCGTTGTTGTTATTTCACTATGCTCACATATCACTAACAGATTTTAGGACTAGGTAAAGATCGTTTCACCAAACAAGTCCCACGGTAAAATCCTTAAGGCCGTAACAATAAAAGCCAAAATTCATTAACTCATACTTCTTTCGTGGCACGAACTCTACCTATGTTGAATGTCAAACTTTGTTTACAAACCTTTAGGACTTCAAACCATAGACAAAAATGGCTAACCGCGTTTTTGGCTGTTTGGCAAAGCAACGTTTTAAAATAATGTTTTTGTTGCTTTTAGGTCCTCAAAAAATATACTAAAATATGTTTTGGTCTAATGGAAGAGATATTTAGCATTTAAGACTTACTTGAAAAAAGAGTCAAGTAGCGGATTGCACGCACTTTAATATATTATGCTGCACCACTATGTCATCATAACCACGAATTAAGATCTCTGTAGGTAACAATTCAGTAATTTGACACGAAATAGAGATACGTATTCATAGCGAGCAGGCGAAACTATGTGTTTCTGTCTCAAATCTTTACGGAATAACCTGTCAATCGAACACCAGAGTTGCAGTTGCAGCGCAGCAACCCGCTAGTACTGAACGAGCTGCTAGTGCAGAATGTGAACACGTGGGGCAACGTCGAGTACAACATCCCTCTACATGTCTCTGACAATGAGACGCGTACCGCCACCTCCATCGGCCTGCGGTACATTCCGCCCATCTACCAGAATCTTGACTGTGTGAGTACCATCCAGTGCTACTGGAAAATCATCTTCATGCTTAGGGGTATCCGATAGTGGTAGCTCGCAGTAACTCGAGATTACAACTAGTTTAGACAGCTGAAGATCTCAGCTCTCATTCTCTCTTAGTTTCAAAACTAAGCTGCCATTAGCTAGTGGGTATTATTCATATCATTACCATCGGCTCATGCCGATTATATTCTTTCGGTGAAATATCTATTGCTAAAGTAGAATGCATATTCTCTCTGATAAAAAGTGTCCAAAACCCTTATGATTTGTCAGGATCGTGGCAGGTGACAGTCTCCGGTCTCTGCCTACCCCTCTGGGCTGGGATACAGGCGTGAGCTTATGTGTGTATGTATGTACATTCTCTCTGGTAAACGGTCTTTGCCATTTTCGGTCCTTCCTAATAATTTTTTTTTTCGTTGACGTAAATTTTATCTGAAACGCTGTCTATAATAATATATTCGAGCAATGTTGTCGACTTGTCGCTGTACCTAATTGATATGAGGATCTAGTGACTGTTGACGCGTATCTTCGCGTTTGTCCTTTAACAGCCGGTCATTAGACAGCCAACTACCTTAACACAAGCTCAACCTTTCTTCAAGGACATCAAAGAGCCGCTCCCAGATCGCGTGCTCGGACGCGACATGGTGGTGGCGAAAGAGACGTTCAAGACCACCACTGGGACTGACTACTGCAACAAGCCTAACTCCAACAAAGCGATGGAGAAGTGCGACTGCGCTGCCAGCTGTCGCCGCGTCAACTACATGACTGATGTCGAGAAGAGGGTACTAGCTATGTCTTGCGTTATACTTGCGCCGGTTATGTAACTAAAGTGAAGTAAAAAGTTCTTTATTAACAGAAATGGTTAGGTACAACAGACAGTTAACTGTGGTCGCCAAGCCTATGTGACCTTATTTCTCTTATTATTACTAAACATGTTTCGAATGTTGACACATTTATCTACCCGGGGGAAACAGATTGGATCGGATGATAACACATTGTTGGGCTGAGCCCTACTAACTCGAGAAAAACGTCATTATGAGAGATCCAGTCCACAGATAATTTCAGTCGAGTAAAACTTAAATCAAGTCATCATCTTAGGTCTTCAGAGTGCGTATACTGAGATTTGTCATTCACTTTCGATAGCGAGAGCGTTTGCGATTTGCATAGGAGTGACAAAGCGCGCCATCTAGTTGTCTCTTTGTCACTCCTATGCAAAACGCAAACGCCCTCACTATCGAGAGTGAATGAAAAAACTCAGTATAGGTACGCACTCAGGACTAGGGTTGTTGAGGAACTTGTTATGAGGAAGAGGAATTTTTTAAAATCTATTTTGAGGAAGAGGATGAGGATGAGGAATCTGGCAGAGGAAGAGGATGCTAAGGACGAAGAACAAAATAACATTACGTAGATTACGCTATATTGAGCTTATATACGCTTCTTTACCTACATATTTCCATCTCTGTCTTCCTTTAACTTTTTAATACGGCGAGACTTCTCTCAATCTCTCAAACACATTTATTTCATTTAAAAAAAAACTTTAACTCTCCTTCCTCTTAAATTCCTCATGAGGAAGAGGAAGAGGATTTTTATAAAATCAATTTTGAGGAAGAGGAAGAGGACGAGGAACCTCAAAAATATGAGGAAATTCCTCATTTTGAGGAAGAGGAAGAGGAATCCTCATCAACCCTACTCAGGACGTTCGATTCGGTACGAAGGCACGATGCCCAATACGTTCTAAGAAAAAAGTGTACCAATCGTCGAATAGGGAATGGATGAAAATATCAGAAGTGCTTGATATTTTTTTCGGTGATAGGAATAACCTTCCTTAACGCGAGAAAAAAGTTTCAATTTTTTTGGCTTCGTAGTTAATTTTTAAATAATCTTAATATTTTTCCATTCGTAGTTCTGGGCTCAGTACGGCTTAACAGACATATACCTTGGTCCGCTACGTATTAAAAAAAAAATCTGTGGTGACATTGACAGCTTTTCAAGGTGGATTTTTTTTCATACGTAGCGGACTAAAGAATATGTCTAATATGCCGTACTAAGCCCAGAACGACGAATGGAAAAATATTAAGTATATTTAAAAATTAACTACGGGGCCAAAAAAAATTAAACTTTTTTCCCGCGTTAAGGAAGGTTATTCCTATCACCAAAAAAAATATCAAGCACTTCTGATATTTTCATCCATTCCCTATTTAATGTATGGTCCATTCTGGTTTCGGTTCCAGATGGATGAGGAGACAATAGTGACGAGAGACCCAATTTCCGAGATGAA
The DNA here is from genome assembly GCA_947310845.1 of Yponomeuta plumbellus. NCBI lineage: Eukaryota > Metazoa > Arthropoda > Insecta > Lepidoptera > Yponomeutidae > Yponomeuta > Yponomeuta plumbellus. The sequence goes on along the minus strand of OX371207.1, from coordinate 14,297,215 downwards.
GGACTGCTTCCGCGGTGTACAGAGGCCGCCGCTGGCGCCGCCTGATGCTTTTGTCAGAGCACCGGACCCCGAGTACATATTCGACGTAAGTTCGATCTTATCTAGATGGCGGAAGGTTTTGAATTGGCATTGTCCTAAAAATATTTGTCTGGTTCTGTTTAACTTTTTTTATATTTGGGGAAATAAGAAATATTTTTCGGGTCTGGCTGAAATTCCAAATTAGGCTGCATAAATTATTAAAATTAAAATTAGGTATTATTTATTGTGAAATTTGCCCAGGGTTGAAAGTTGATCAAGTTCATAGAGGTTTTGTGGATACTGACGATTGGCAGCGAGAGATGGCTTCAGAGGAAAATGTCCTTTGGTCGGCTTTGGACTGATGATGATGAATTTTTATAATACAAAGACTGTGCTCTAGGTGAGCACAGTCTTTGTATTATAAAAATCTGTTACTAAACAGTTACAACTGATTGGTTTCTATAGACTTGAATCTGTATACACGAATACGATCTTATTGAAAGAAGTTGTCCATAGAAAAGGGGATAATAAAATAGGCTATTTGACTGATTTCTGTAAACCATCTCATATTTTTTATTGGTTTTCATGGAGTCCTCAGTAAGTGGTCATTTTAAATTCTATCGTGTATATCTTCTAAAAAAGGTAAACGAAAATTTACTTTTGAAATAACCCGCCAAAACGCTAGCTTGAGCAATATGAGGTCGCACAGAAATTATGACGTCACATGTCGGTTAACAAACCAATGAACGTAATGAATGACAGAGGCCATTTTTACATAACTATGACGTCATCATAGTATCGGCCAATCCAGGCGTTTTCGATACCAATGGCTGCAGCATACATGATTATTATCAAATTTTATCCTGTTGAAAAGACGTGAACGGAGGCAGGGGATGGAAGGCGAGGAAGAAAACTCGAGACGTGTGGTGCGGTTGGCGGTGTATTCGAGAAAGGGCGACTTACAAACTAAACACTTCTAAATTGGTTTCGTACAAAAAAAGGCGAAAATATCGCCATCTAGCGGCATAATCCCGAACAAGCTATCACGCTGATGGTTGAATATAGATTGGGTTAGGAAATCATGGCGTGAAGTAGTTCGGGGAAACGCCACCAGATGGCGGTACCGATGCTGTCGTAAGACACCTGTGTTTTCTAAATAATATTTTTTTTTAGTTAAAATGCCATAAGGCGGTTTTAAGACTCATAATTTATACGATAAATACGTATAAATAATACTGTCAAATAGCCTATTGTATGGGCAATTCAGTCGAATCAAATTGACAAATTGACTAGTCAGTGGATCAGACGTAGAACTCGCATGCCGTTGTTAAAGTTATAAGCATCCTTCTAGGTGATTGCCTACGGGCGAGGCGAGGCTCCTTGCATTCCGGAAGACGCCAAAGGCTTTAGGCGTCACCTGGACCCGTACTTCACTGAGTACAGATCGAACTATCGCCAGTACAACGCGGACGAGTGGGCTGAAATGAAAGACCACATCACATTCTACACTGAGAGCAACACGCCGAGGGTAAGTTGGTGCCTTTTTGACGATTTCTGTGGCACAGCGGTTAGCGCATCTGACTACCATGCGAGAGGTCCCGGGTTCGAATCACAACTGGGGACAAAAAAAAAGAGTCTTGGAGGTTTACATCTTTGTGACAACGCTGTTTCTGGTTCCCACGACACAAGGTATCCTAGCGTGGGGCCAGAAGCAATGTATGTGCCTATATGTAAATGTTATGTTATGTCTGTTATGTCAAAATAAAGAGGAAACATGTACTCGGACTATCACCTTTATATAACCATCATTTTCAAGCAATCGTTTACGATTATGTACTGTCGTATGACAAGCGTAGAAATAATTATGATAGTTTCAATGTAATTTAACCAATGTTGTGACCATTCTTAGTTTTGAAAGATCGCCTGGCAATGTCGTCTTCGAACCATCGATTGCGTTGAAGTTCAATATTTGTATTATCAGTACAGGTTGTTGTTACACAATGATGTAGTATCTCTAAGTTGCATTGAAAGTCTCACTGTTATTAAACTTTTTTTCAACTCGACTCAAACGAGACGAGCAACCGACGACGCGAGCTCCGTCTCTGCTCACCATGATTAAGCTCTGCGAATCGGAGCGAAACCTTGTCGGACTCGTCCGATAAAAAAGCCAAGTGAGCTGATCCGGACCAAAAATTCAAACTTTCTATCTCAGCACCGCGTATCACTTCTGAGTTATATTAAATGACTGATTCCGTAGCACTCTGTACATTTAGGGCCGGTTCCTGATTTGAGAATTTCACTAAATAAATACATCAGAGTCATTTGATGAGACAGCACTAAAGTTAAGTAGTTACTTAGCGAAATACTCAAATCAGAAACCGGCTCTCAGTTTCTTGTAGTAGTAGTTATTCTTTTTCCACAAGTTCGATGCTGAATATTTCTTACGCAACTTTACCGCAGATTTTTTATTGTAGGTGAAAGGGTTCGGCCCTCGATTCAAAGATATCTGGCAACCCTTATTGTCTCAACCACACCGGCCCGTCCAGGACCGCATCCAGTTCAAGACAGAGTACCGAGCTGTCAGCAGCGCGCACAACCCTGTCAAAAATTTGAAGAGGTAAGTATTTATATAATTTCTTGTAGACGTGGTCAGCCAAAAATTGATTTATAATTTTACTGACCCGACACTAGCGAAAATTTTTAAATCAATCGATTTTTTTGTGAAGACTTAAATACAGGGTGTCCCAAAACTCGACGTCAACCCGAAGCCGGGTGAAAAGGCAAGTCAAGCTGGTTGTCAGAAAAATATAAAAAAAATCTAAGTTGTATGATTTCAAAATTATAGACATTTTTTTAAAAATCGCAAAATTACACACCTGTGACAGTCTTTTTACTCCTGTTGCCACAAATCTTTACTTTTTCCAATTATTTTTTTTGCTGTGTAACCCTGAATAATGCTTCTCTAAACTGTAATCAAAATTTTGAAACCAGCTGCTCTAGCTTGCATAAAAAATAGGACTTATTTCCTAGAAAAACTTTCAAAATAAAAAATTGCCTAGTTTTAACTGACTGTATTGAAAAAAAAAAATGTACTACGCGAGTTTGGCAAGTTATGTCAAAAGTTGGCGCATTTAGTAAAGATTCCAAAATGGTATAATACTTGGTAAATTGTAGCTGATAACATGGATAAAAAAAAAACCTGTAAAACCCAGTTTTTAACAAATTTTTCTTACTTGGTTAAAAATTATTCTAATGGGCGCAAGATTTTCCAAAGAGTCGTAAATTGTAGCTTGAGATGAATCAGGCATTCTAAGAAGTATAAGCGAGATAGGTATTGACGCTTAAGTGACTAAGACGGAAAGAGTCACCTTATCAAGTGCGAGCGAGATAGGTATGGACGCTAAAGTGACTGAAACGGAGAGAGTCATCTTAGTAAGTGCGAGCGAGACAGAGAGTGACGCCAGGTATTCGCTTTTGTACTCACACATCACAATCACAAATCAGTACGTTACGCTCCTTCGTTTACTGCACTTGTTTTCGTATTCGTTTGTGTTGATTTCGTACTAACTACTTTTGGCTTCGTTTATGGACTTGTTATTGCTTGTGATTTGGATCCGAACTGTTTATTTTCCCTCAACGACGACCTTTGCTTTCTCCTGGACTATCGTGTGACTAGTGCCAAGATGTCTGCGTATACCACTCGCGAATACGCTAATATGCACCTTATTTATGGTGAATGCAGGTGTAATGCCAGTGCTGCCGCCAAACTTTACCGTGAAAGGTACCCAAACGCTGCTCGTTACCCTGATCATCGAGTGTTTACGAATGTGCATCGTTTACTCTTCTCAGAGGGCCACCTCCCAAATCAAGAGCATAGTGGAGGAAGACCCGCCAACCCGATGGAAGACGAGGTGCTAGAAGCTGTCGAAGAAGACCCAAGCACTTCAGTTAGGGCTATTGAAATAACCACCGGAGTGCCCAAAAGTACAGCCCATCGTATTTTAAAAAGACATGAATTACACCCATACCACGTACAGCGAGTACAGACGTTACTACCCGGGGACTACCAAAATCGAGTAAATTTTTCCCGGACAATATTGGAGAGGTACAGGGATGACCCGCTTTTCTTAACGAAAATTTTATGGTCTGATGAATCGACATTCCAAAAGGACGGCTACATGAACATGCATAACTTGCATGAATGGCATGTAGAAAACCCTCATCTAACGAGGCAGGATCGGTCCCAGTACCGATTCAAAGTAAACATGTGGACCGGAATTTTAAATGGTCAAATAATTGGTCCTTTTGAGTTGCCTGATGCGTTGAATGGCGAGGTCTACTTGGACTTTCTACAGAACCATCTACCAAGTTTACTAGAAGACGTGCCGTTAAACATTTACAGAGAAATGTGGTTCCAGCAAGATGGGTGCCCAGCACACTATGCTCGCTCCGTTCGACAATATCTCGATGAAAAGTTTCCCGGGAGATGGATCGGACGGTCTGGCCCAATCTCGTGGCCGGCCCGTTCACCGGACTTGAATCCATTAGACTTTTTTTACTGGGGAGCAGTCAAAGAAAAAGTGTATTCAAAGCCAATTGAAAGTGAATTTGAACTACGGCAAAGAATAGCAGAAGCAGCTGAATTCGTAAATAATGGACGATTCGCTCGAAAGATAGCTCGATCATTTTTAAAGAGATGTCGGGCTTGTATTGCCGCCGAAGGAAGACATTTTGAACATTTGTTGTAGTAAAAATAGTTGTATTGGTACAATTACGAAAAATTTTAAAAATTATTGTAAGTTTAATAAATAAACCTTAGTATTAAAAATTTTGTGTCAATTAAAATTTAAACTTTTACAAAAAAATGGTGCCTATTTCATACCACACACAAAGAGAACTAAACTAAATTTAGTGGACAATCTGTTTTTTCAATCGGTTTATGATAGACAAGCACAGGTACAATTAAGTTAAATTTAATCAGTGTGTGCATTGGAATCGGCTCCAATGTAAAAAGCAATAAGTTTTGCCATTTTCACCAAGTAAGAAAAATTTGTTAAAAACTGGGTTTTACAGGAAAAAAAATGTTTTATCCATGTTATCAGCTATAATTTACCAAGTATTATACCAAGGATTATTATTTTGGAATCTTTACTAAATGCGCCAACTTTTGACATAACTTGCCAAACTCGCGTAGTACATTTTTTTTTCAATACAGTCAGTTAAAACTAGGCAATTTTTTATTTTGAAAGTTTTTCTAGGAAATAAGTCCTATTTTTTTGAAAGCTAGAGCAGCTGGTTTCAAAATTTTGATTACAGTTTAGAGAAGCATTATTCAGGGTTACACAGCAAAAAAAATAATTGGAAAAAGTAAAGATTTGTGGCAACAGGAGTAAAAAGACTGTCACAGGTGTGTAATTTTGCGATTTTTAAAAAAATGTCTATAATTTTGAAATCATACAACTTAGATTTTTTTTATATTTTTCTGACAACCAGCTTGACTTGCCTTTTCACCCGGCTCCGGGTTGACGTCGAGTTTTGGGACACCCTGTATATTAACGTTCTAACTAAGCAAATCCGTACAAACAAATAAAACAAATTCTTTTTTCTTACCTATTGTTGGATTCTGAAATGTTGTGAAGATTGAGTTTGGGTATTCTAGAAAAGCATACCTACTACACAACACAAAAGGTAGTCTTTTCGTAATTGGACATTACCCGAATAGTCATATTTTACTCAATTGTCAGAAAATCGTGGCCTAAATACTTTATAAGTAAATTACTGTTATGGCCGTTTAGTGGTCGAATATTTTTTCTGTCTGTTTGGTCAGTAGTGTACTTACACTAATAAAATTACTCTGATTTTTTAGACCAAATACGGCTGCAACCTAAAATACTCCTCGACGACTATATCCTTTGTCTGTAACAAAGGACAGAATTTTGGGACTGAATCCTACATTTGAAACGTTCTATCACCAGTCAGCGATTACGATCACAAGGTACTTCTCCCTCCACAGAGCCTTCATTAGCGAAACCATGATGAAGTACAAAGTCCCATTCGAAGTCAGCTCCCTGTCCACCTGGTCCGCTGGTGAGGACTCCTACCTGGCTCCCTTCCCTCCGAACCCGTATCAGACCAACATCGCGCCCTTTATGTACTGCAGCGAGTACTGCCATATTGGCCGCAACGCTCCAATGACTGTGATAGACCAGATGAACCATATTCAACCGCATGTGCCTTGCAAGCAGAGGTATATTGTGTCCAGGGACGAAACATTGCCTTCTGCGGCGAGGCCTGAGCCGAAAGTTGCCAAGATGCCTTTATAACTGTGTAGCTGTAAAGATGGGCGATTATGAATGATACTAATGATATCATTCGACTATGGCAATCATTCGACTTAGTCGAATTAGACATCCAGATTAGTAACTAACGTTCTGTAGCCTAACCGCTAATACTAGTAAACCGTACTACTCGTCGTCGACTCGTGTCGTTCCGCCGCAACTCGGACTGACTCGGGAATCATTCAAGCAGATGCATACTAATTTGGTTGACTCGGGCGCTTCCGTCATGAATCGGAACGATTCGGGGTTCAATGTTTTATCGCTTGCTTCCACTTTCAAGCAAAAGCAAAATTCAACCTTATATCAAGGAGTTAAAAGTAAAATCATAAAACGTTGTGTGTAGCTACGAAATTTCACGCGTAAATTACCGGCCTTTTTTCCCCCAGTAAGTAATACAGAATACAATTTGACATAGTGGTTAGTGGTTAATAATTAGTGGTTTCATTCGATTATCAGGATTAGTGATAACTAATATTGAAGTCGAATACGAACGTTAGTTAGTAGAAGATTAGTCGACTTATAATTTCATTCATAATCGCGCATCGCTAAGCTGTAGACGACTAGACTGCGTAGTCGAAACTATTGACGATATGGCCGCCTTTTGACGTTTCGTGTGTAAATATAGTCGTTCACACTATTTAAAAAAGTTTATACAATCAAACTGCACTGTTTCTAACTCACTATTAAGCTGCAAAATAAGCAATTAGCAGGTGATTCAAAATGCATAATATGCGAATGAAGATGTTGAATAAACGGTCTAATTGAAATCAGCCTTTTCTTTAGAGTAACTATACTTCATAATATGTTTAAGTACTTAACTAAAGGTAAACAATCTTGATACCTTTTTATTGAAATGTACACTTATTAAACCAAAATCTTTACACATTACCAATTCAATGTGAAATTAAATGTAATTTCCCAAAAACACATTTCGTTTGTAAAAAATTTGATATTTAAAGTGTATATTTCAATAAAAAGACTTATGGTGGAGTTCAATAGAATCCGGCAATCATAGACAAGATAGTTATTTGTCAGTTGTCTATGATCGATAGACAGTGATCACAGTGATAGAGTCTGACAAGCGCGTTGATTGAGTAGAACCATAGATCAAGCCACAGTGTAACCGGTTTTGCATCGGTGAATATTATTTCTTTGTGTGCGTGAATGCTGCCAGAGTAAAGTGAATTTGCCATAATGTGCGCTAAAATATTTCAGTCGTTCGTAGGACGTGAACAAAAATGCAATTGTTTTTTAACATTATTATTCATAAAATAAAACACGTCTAGCAGTAGAGTTGTCAATTAAACGTCCTCTAACATATTCGTATTATTAAATACACTTTTCTCACTGATTTACGGTAGTTTCATTTACATTTTACAGGTAGCATTTTAATAATATTAACTGTACCACTCGTGAAAACTTCAGAAATTTCTAATCTGTTCATGTGGGTACAAGAAATCGAAAAAAAAGTAAACTTTTTTCTTAACATTTTAATTTTCCTATTAACACCTGAAAATACTATTGTTAAATAACTTCACGTTCTGGTGTCTAATTTGTTTGCTGTGCGTTTACTCCCTAAATGCCGCCTGGCAAAACATAGAATAATTTGTTACTTGAAGACTTGTAGAAACTTTAGTTGACCAGTTCTCTCTTCCACATGCTAGCACCCATTTATCGAGAACAGGAGTATTTTGAAGAAATCTGGAATGGAAACATTATGAAATTTCATAAATATTGTAATAAATCAAAATATAATAATATTATTGTAATTGAAAAACTGCTGGCAGATGCTGGATGCGGCAAGCTGAAAACATTTAAACATTTACATACAGGCACATACATTGCTTCTGGCCCACACTAGGATACCCTGTGTCGTGGGAAACAGAAACAGCGACGTCACAAACATGTAAACATCCAAGACCTGGATTTTTTTTTCTCTCCAGCCGGGGATCGAACCCGGGACCTCTCGCATGGTAAGCAGATGCGCTAACCGCTACGCCACAGAGGTCGTCAAAGAAGACGGCGCTATGGCGCTCATTAGGGGAGGGCTATGTTCAGCAATGGACAGAATATAGCCTGATGATGATGATTGTAACTTTTGATTAAAGGCGATTTAAGTATGTAAAAAAGTGAATAGTATATGAAAGTAGTAATGGTCTACAAGATGATATTCAGATTTGTTTAGTTAAATCTTACTCGAAAAAATATTGACTCATATGTTTTTTTCTACAAAACAGAGTTCTCAACTGGAATTCATCTATATTAATTTACTTTTGTATATATTTGACTGCCTACCAGCCAAACTAACTTATAAACTCACTAATAAATACATAGTTAAAGTAATGATCGGGATTTTCAACATGCACGAATGGCAACATTTTTTTACTCTTCGGTTCTTTAGGTTAGGAAAGTAAATTCTATTAATATTGCTTTCCGTAGGGGAGCTACTAGTTTTAACTTAACTAAAATACTCAACATAAAGCAACTTTCGGCTCAGCACTCATTGAAACACAATCATTGCGTACCTGTAAAGGAAACTTCTCCCAAAGCACATTCTCGACGATTTCTGCATCCTAATACACTACGATTCACCATAGTTTCTCTATTTAGGTCACTTTTACTGTTATGTGATAACATTCCACAAATAAACGATTTCTCTTGGAAAAGACTAGCGTAGCGTTAAATGTGATTAAATTTCCAAAATCTTGTCGTTTGTCTGCCCCCAAGAAACGTCAACTTGACACGGGGGCAGACAAAAAAAGCAGTTACACTTTTGCCTTTTATTCTGTCTCTTTTTCACCCATGATCGCTACGTAAGTTTGTTTCATTTACATCTTGTATGTGTGCGTTGTGGCTTCCTCCATGGTTTTACTCCCTCCACGGACAAGCGAGTCCTGGGACGCGATTTATTTCGAATTCTTCATATGGCCACACTCTGACTGTCAAACTTAGGTAGGGTGGGTGCACCAGTCCCAAACCAGTTAAGGAAAAATTTTTACTTTGAAATGCTCTGGACCGGTGTAATGAAGTTTTAACTTACAAATGTGTATATAAAGTGGTTTATTATTTACTAACACTTCAATATTGATAAACTATTTGAGTCCAAAATTTTCAGTTTTTTATAGATTTCATTAATAACACCAAAAACGGGAATGTGCCTAAGTTTGACCAGTGCGCTCCAATAAATGACCAATTTTGCACCAATAGTTGACCACTGAAAAACGAATGAAGAGAAGGTAGCTAAAACGCTATTATGTATGAAAAATTGACTTTAATGTATTCTAAAAGATTATCTTGACTTATTATAAAAAAAAACACTTGAAAGTAGGTAATACCTACCTAATAAAATACAGCTTTCCCCTAGCCCAGTCATCTGGTATATTTCGCGCTATTTCAAGAGGAATCCTTTCATAAAATAATCCCAAATCAGTGATGCTTTCTTTCTCTCTATCTTCAATTTCGTAATAAATTGGCGATTCCTTTAGGACTCAACACCAAACTTGACGCAGCACAAGCATGGAATCTAGATTCATCAGCGCTTATCGGGATCGTTATGTAGGTATGTCTTCGGCATGTTCATTTATTTAAAAACTCTGATCGACCATCATCATCATCATCATCGTCATCATCAGCCCACCGCTGCCCACTGCTGGGTATGCCTTTTTTTGGGTCGGACACGTCCGATAAAAAGCCAAGTAAGTTGATCCGGACCAAAAATTTACGATTCTATTCTTAGCGTTAGCGTTAATCCACCTATTCAACAGCAACTCTCTTGTGGGGTCAAGATAGTTGGTGGTCCCATTTTACTCTGCACTGCACTCATTTTCAGTGTGTTTATAACAAGGGGGTGAGGTCTGGTGAGGGGTCTGGTATTTTATGCTGGCTATATTTCAGTGCGTCTACCTATTTCGTTGAGACACTTCAGCATTTATCTTCCTCTGTATAATTTAAAAAATTACTTTTTGGGGGTAACCTTTAATTTAAAATTCCAAGTTAGAAATAACTAAGTTACACAGTAACCTGGTCATCCTTAGGAACACTCTTTTGGTACCAATAACAAACCAGTGGTCAATTACTGGTACACTGCAAACTATTTGAAAAATAGGTAGTAGGCTTAGCTCTAAATTGTCAAACAAAATCGTCGCTATCAAAAAAAAAGCAAAATAAGATAAAATAACATTTACACCAGTTGCAAACCATTTGGTCAACAACAGGAATCTAGTACAAGGTGTGTCCCAGTAGTTAACCACCTCAAAAAAGTATTGATAATATCATTTTATATTAAAAATAATAGCTCGTAGCTCCTAAATAAACATTAAATTTTCAATATTATACAACTTTATGACAGTAATTTAAAAAAATAAGGGATTGAATAAGATTTTAACTTGCCATGTCAACGTCCACTTCTAACTGTAATGGCGGCTGAAAACCGTCTAAATAAGACACAGTCTGACAAAAAGAGGAAGATAGCTATATTTTTCATTAGTTCTAGCAAAAAATCATGTTTGGAAGTTTGGTAACAGTCTAGGCAACGTAACAAAACAATTGGATTCCTCAAAAATGCCCACCATTTCTTAATTTATTCGATTGATTACGCGAGTGGTCAACCACTGGTACATGGTTTGGGACTGGTACACCCATCCTATTTCAGCTGCAAGTAGTACAGCCAAACAGTTTGATACTCGTCCCAGATTTAAACGAGAAAAAAACTTTTGTTTCTATTCAACATAATTTTACCTATGTTTTAGTATGTACATACGAGTAATAATGTTTTAAAGCAAACATGAATTATTTCTTGTAGTAAGGTCTGTCGGATGACGAACATTTTAAACGTCAGATCGAAGACTTAGTCAAAGACCTCAAAGATGTTGAGAAAAAAGATATGAATCAGATTTTGATTATGGTTCAGCATTAATAAATGTTTATAAGTTTATGTGGTGCATCTTTATTATCCCTGTTTTTGGTGGAGTGAAAATGTTAATTTTGATGTAGTTAATGTTTTCGTTTTGTTTATATTTATTTATGTTTGGACAAAATTCATTGGAGACTCCAAACTAATTAAACAAATAATCAAGTTAAGCAAAAGTATCAAGATGGTTTATTCAGACAATAAGCAGGGTTATCAAATAAAAGATTTTTAAATTTCCCGCCAAAAGCTTGAGCCACGACTCACTTGTCACACTGTAGTGTTGTACCTATAGTGATGTCAAAGTGAGTGATTGAGCATTGATCAATGAGATATGGGAAATGGTTCACTGTTCGTTGGTTTATCCTAAGTATTTGAATAAATCCAAAATGATTATGAAGCAATTCAAATCAAGATACACTTTTTGTGTACCTATCGATTTTTTTCCATAAAATCAGGATTCACTTTTGTCCAAATGTTTAATGGGAATATTTAACTAAGTGACTATCGCACAAACATGATAAACGATCACGCATTAATATATCAATTATAACGGCCTAATATGCATTAAAATACGTTGTTAAGTTTTAGGCTTTCACGTAAGCAAAAACAAAGTCCGTGATGTCACGCAGAAGTCGGTCGTTCCAAGAGGAAGTCCAACCAAATCTCAAAGAAAATGTCCAAAAGCGCGCCACCTAGTTGTCTCTTTGTCACTCCAATACAAATTGCAAACGCTCTCGCTATCGGAAGTGAATGAAAAAACTCGCACAAAGCACTCTGAGTGCGTATACTGAGTTTTGTCATTCACTTTCGATAGCGAGAGCGTTTGCGATTTGCATAGGAGTGACAAAGCGCGCCATATAGTTGTATCTTTGTCACTCCTATGCAAATCGCAAACGCTCTCACTATCGAGAGTGAATGAAAAACTCAGTATACGCACTCTGAGTGCTTATATAGTATATATAGTATTGATAGAATAACGTGTGACAAATATGTATACTGTATAAAAATGTCGTTCTAATATGGGGTTATTCGGGAGATAAAAAATAAAAATGAAAAGAGAGAAAAATATTAATATTTCGGCATCTATCAAGATTTGATGTTCGAGATTTTGCTAGAATTTACGTCTCAATAGGTGTATTTCATGAAAGCTATTGAAATTTTATTATATTTCATGGTTATTTTTTTATAATTTTTTTTTCGATTTTCGGAACCCCGATAAAGTGAAACTTAACGATTTTTTTTAAAATAACCTAGAAGGCACAGAAATTTCGGAGTTTCACTGTAGTGCTAAGAATGATATGTACTAACGATTTGAACAATAAAATATGGATGAGACAAAATCGGGGTTTATAAAACACTGTGCGTCGTCCGAGTATTTTTTATCAAAATAACTATCATAAAGAAGTTATTTGGTATAAAAATGATTGTAAGAACAATTAATGGTTCCTTGAAATGTGATTATGATCAGGATTGATATTCAAATGTAAGTAATTACGGAGTAATCGTGATTGAATTGGTTTGTTTACATGATTGTGAGATTCTAAAGCAAGCTGGTATATACAGATTGTTTACCTTTAGTTAAGTACCTAAACATATGGGAGTATAGTTCACGTTGCAAAATTCAGTATCTCTATTAGCTATAATGATTTAGCTAAATTAATTATAGTATGATAAATGTGTCCAATATTTAACATAACAACATAACATTTACATACAGTCACATACATTGCTTCTGGCCCCACACTAGGATACCCTGTGTCGTGGGAACCAGAAACAGCGACGTCACAAACATGTAAACATCCAAGACCTGGGTTTCCTTTTTTTTTTTGTCCCCAGCCGGGATTCGAACCCGGGACCTCTCGCATGGTAGTCAGATGCGCTAACCGCTGCGCCACAGAGGTCGTCATTCTATAATTAAACTTTTCACAACATTTCAACAACAACATTTCAACTTTTAACAACATTTCACTCTATCAATAAACTTTCTGTACGCTTTTAGCAAAGATATAATTTTACTAGCGAATGTCAGGATTTATCACGATCGTGGCAATCTTAGCAAGTGGCTGTTACTGGCTGTTAATGTATGTAAATATTTTCTGCTCAATAATAACAATACTTATTTGTAGTACAAATCACAATATGATCCAAAGCACCTTTGACCAACTGGGTATTTTGACGAATCGCACCTTTGGGCGGAAAACCATTTTCTGGTCGTATAAAAAAAAGCAATAAAATATACCTATACACTATTAAAATAAAATTACTAGGGTAACAAAAGCTAAGGCGCATGTTCTTCATTAAGCCGGGTCCTCTGCGCCATGTTACGCGTGTTACAAAAAACGTAACACGTAAATATAATAAAAATGGGGCGTGGTATAACACGTTACGTGTTACATAACGTTACGTTACGTGTTAAGTAAAAAATTAATACCACTCCCCATTTTTGTTTTAATAACGTGTTACATTTTTTGTAACACGCGTAACATGGCGCAGCGGACCCGGCTTAAGGTTTTATTTTAGTAGCAATCTTTTACATGTTTCTGCTACCCTAGTACTTTCAAATAAAATTTCAGGTATTAGAAGGCCATTTACCAAATGGCCATTTACCGAATCGTCAAAATTCAAACTAATACCTTATTAAAATAAGGAAAATAAGGCAATAGGAAGGTATTAGTTTAAATTAAAATTAAATCTTTTATTTTTTCAAAACGAAAACACCTCTAAAAACAGCTTGCAAACTTATTTCAGAACCAGCTTTATTTTGAGGAAGCCAATTTTACGTGTAAAACGTAGTTAAATTACCTATGAAAACCAGAAACGGGTTTTCATAAGTAGGTAATTTCAACCGAGTCCCTTGGTGTTTATTGTCATCTTCATCCGGTAATTTCAACCGAGTCCCTTGGTGTTTATTGCTATCTTCATCCGGTTATTAGAAGGGCAGACCTGCGAAGTCACGACAGTCAAGACAGTTTATGAAATGCCATCAATGAAGCGTATCCTTTACAATTTATTGAGAAAGGAGACGGAAACGCTTCCATACATTCTTGGGCCCAGATGTAAAACGACGAGAGTGGTGTCAATAAACAGCCTATATATTGTCAAACCATCTTTGAAAATTTTGCGGATTTTAGCAATCTGAGAGCAAAGTTAAAAGAGATTAGTAAAAGTGAGGCTATGCAACAAATTGACAATAACCTATAGGTACTTAACAGCTGATTTTATAACTATGATCATTTGATAGATAGTTATTTATTACATTAATTGTAGTTCTTATTGTATTGAGTGGGAAAATGTAACGAAACTCACAAATAGATTAAAAGACAGGGAAGACAAGGATTTGTGTCATTACATCGATAAGTCGGTATGCCACAGTCGTACAAGTTAAACAATATACTAGAAGTCCGTAGAGCGAAATCACTGGTCGAGGAATGTAATTAAAATACGCAAACGATAACCGATACAAGACGAGTAGGTAGGTAGTCCGGTGATCTTGATGGGAGACGATAATGTACGTACCGCGAAGGCACATCCTGAGAACGTACGCCCCGGTAATGTACAGCCACGGAATCCGTGCACATGTACACGGATTCCCGTCCGTACGTTCTCGGGTCGTGCGTTATATCAGGCTGTATAAAATTGGTACGGGCGAGAATCCGTGTACAGCCATAGACACGACAGAGTGGTGCCTCGTTTCCATGAAGCGTAAATTATTCACTTCGCAGCCATTACACGCTCGATCTAGTGCGTGACATTATCGAGGCTATGAGTCGCAATAGATTGACGTCTTGATCTGGCTGGATCTTACACTAGACAAGTCAATCCAAATGATCAGAGTTTAGATGTAGAGGAGCGATACATCAACCCATTATAAACCCACTGAGGGGCACGGGGCATTTCCCTGAGGAACCTTTCTCAGTGAACAGCCCGTGCCCCTCGGTCCTATACCTATAGGGCATTCTCCACCACGGGGGCCTAGTCCGGATAGGTGGAGCCTTGTAAGACTAGTGGCTGGTCTTACTGTCGGAAGTTTTCAAGCTGCCCTAAGGCCTCTGACTTGGCTTCACGACTTCCATTTATTGACGGCAGCCGGCACCAACTGCTTAACTTGCCTTGCGAAGCACGGAACCGCTCGGAAAGTCCCACTAGCTTTAGTTATAGATGGTCATTTGGGCACGAATTCCCGGGTTGTACATTCTCGTGCCGTAAATTATCGGTCCGTGCAATATCCGGTGTGCGTGTGGATTGAGTGAGCACCCTTCTAAAAATAGAAAAGGATGCTGTTCATTTAGTAAATGTTCTAAAAGAATTGTAAAAGTAATATCTGCATTTGTAAAACGATACAAAAAAAATTAAAGTATTTAACGTGTGCTCACTCAATTCTCACAAAGTACAATCGAAATCAGCGACTGTATTAATTTAATATAATATATTTATTCACTAGTCTTTAGTAAAACCTATGCTAACTTACCTTTGTAATTTATGGAACACCTGGTAACGTATTTAAGATTTTACAATTAATTTCTTATGCTCACTCAATCCACACACTTTCGAAAACCCGATTTCTAATGAAGAAACTGAAGAATTAAACTACTAGATGTGTCTATAGTCAAGTAAAATTAATATGGGAATTCGTAAAATAGATAACAAACCATTAACGCGGCAGGTTTTTGGATAATAAATGTTTGTGTGTGCTCACTCAGTCCACACATTTTAGGTTAGTTAAAAATGTCAATATCTTAAGATTTGTAGTATCACAGAAACTTTAAACTAGTTCAACTTGAAGTAAAATATTTTACTAGAGATCCACCATCTAATATTTTATATTCCTTGTCTGTTTTAAAAGATATTCAGTTATAATTTTTCTAGTACATTTATGAGGTAGGGTGACCATGGTATTGTTTTTGAAATAATTACCCACCGTACCTACCACTGGGAGTATGGGCGGTGGTACGGTGGGTCAGAAATGACCACACTTCATTATATGTGGTTGCTAAATTATGTCATATCCAAAAAACCAACCATGTGAAATGTGCTCGCTTTTTGATAGAATACAAACTGGCTGATACGAATCGATGAAATGGTAGTACCATTTACTGGCTAGCAACTGGTCAACCGAATCCCGAAGGACTTAAGATATTTGAAAGTGTGTGGATTGAGTGAGCATAAGAAATTAATTGTAAAATCTTAAATACGTTACCAGGTGATCTATAAATTACAAAGGTAAGTTAACATAGGTTTTACTAAAGACTAGTGTATGAATATATTATGTTAAATTAATACAGTCGCTGATTTCTTTTCTTTTCGGGTACTTTGTGAGAACTGAGTGAGCACACGTTAAATACTGTAATTTTTTTTGTATCGTTTTACAAATGCAGATATTACTTTTACAATTCTTTTAGAACATTTACTAAATGAACAGCATCCTTTTTCTATTTTTATAAGGGTGCTCACTCAATCCACACGCACACAAAATCCGGGAGCTGTCACTGTCAGCACAGATTAAATACATTTGACAAACATAAAAAGTAATAAATCGATCTGTAAACGAGAATCTACGAGAATCGATTTTAAAGTGAATATTCTGTTTTATTGTAAACTATTGACAATATAATAATTTATTCCGTAGATTTTGTTCACTTTGATTGAATCCATCATTCGATGAGAGTGTTTTTATGTTCAATAATAATTCTTGAAATCATTCACAGTAATCGATTATAGTAATCGAAACTCTATTTCATCAGTGCAATAAACTTGTTTTTAAGATTTCTCGTCTCCCAGATTGTGAATTGAGCAGATTTTTTATATTTTGAAACAGAAAAAAATACCGCTTTTTTTAAGGAGGTATTTTTTTAGGCTCCTTTGGCCTTCGCAAAATAGGCATCTATTTTAATATATTAATAAGTTTTCAAAACTCTCAAAATCTCGCTTGATAAAACTTAGATGAAACCACCGTTAGACGAAACTGATGTTTCCTTACCGTGTTCTAAGTAACATTTTCGACGGTCAAGCTTACCAATGTCCAAAACTTTTGAATATATTCCAGCTACTTATAACCGGAGTTAAAGACACTAAATAAAAAATATTCGTACTTCTACTATCAGAGATTAGCCTTTCACAAACCAGGGCTGAAAATATTGTTTACCTTTTTTCGGTTGAAATCGCTTTATGAAGCATCCGACGCAGTGTGGAGACGAGGCTTCATCAAGGACCTGCATTTTTTTGCGGAACTGAAATGGATTGGACATAGGTACATTATAAGAGAACTTTCGATCAACAACTTGAGAAAAAATGTAATCAATGGGACTGAAGTAGTTTTATAAACGCTTCATTTGTTTTAAAAACACGACCCTTCGCACCAAGAAAACGTCGCTAAGATTTTCATACTTTGCATACCTATTCCCAATATCCCATAGGCATCTGGGGGCTGATTCTATAAATCAACTGAATAATTTTTTGTAACTCCAAACTTAAATACAGGCAAATACCCAACCTGGTTGTGTAAGATAAGATAAGATAAGATAAGAATATTCTTTATTGTACCAGGAAAAACATTAATACAGAACATTAACAATAAGATGCAGTACAAGAGGCGGCCTTATTGCTTAAAGCAATTTCTTCCAGGCAACCGACGATGGAAAGATGCTGACGGAAAAGAGAGAGACGGGTAGTCGGTGCAAATAAGAACATAGAATAAATACTTATACTTAATACTAATATACATACATAAACCTTTACATTCTATACGTATAATAATAATTGTAAACATACATAAAGTTACATAATATAACATAAAGTTCTACCATAGGATAAAAGAAAAGACATACCTACCTACATTCAGGAAAACCATAATAATAAAATTATTTAATAAATTACAAAGATAAATAAAAGTCATAAACCTTGCTTTTAAAAATAGCTGGGGAAGGAGAGCGCCTTATCGAAACCGGCAGATCGTTCCACAGTCGGGCGGCCCTGACAGCAAATGAGTTGCCAAAGAACCTCGTCGAATGACTTGGAATCTTCAGCATCAGATTCCTGTCAGACCGAAGTGCTCGGCTGTGGGAGTCACTGAGGTAGACAAAACACTCTTTAAGGTATAAAGGGGTGGCTGGATTGAACAGCAATGAGTAGAGAAGAGAAGTTATGTGAGCATTCCTGCGAAGACGGATGGGGAGCCACTTGAGCTTAGTGCGATAATCGGAGACATGGTCATATTTGCGTAGTCCAAATATGAACCTGATTGCGAAGTTTTGTAGGCGCTCAAGCTTATTTAGTTGCTCTTCGGTCAAGTCAAGATAGCTGGCATCAGCGTAGTCAAGGATAGGGAGCAACAGAGATTGCGCAAGCGCAATTTTGGTTACAGTCGGAAGGAAATTCCTTAACCTTCTCAGAGAGGCCGCTGAAGCGAATATTTTCCGGCTCACTTCCGCCAGCTGTGGTGACCAAGACATACACCTGTCAATAATAACCCCCAGGTTCTTAACCTTCTCACTGAACGGAATTGATATACCGTCAAACACCACGCGTGGCAGCTGTTCCCAATTGATCCTCGATATCATCCTAGGACTACCGACAATAATCACCTGTGTCTTGGAGGGATTGACCCTCAAGCCATAAGACATACTCCACTCTGAAATACTATTTAGATCAGCGTTGGTGTTAGCAATTGCCAAGGGCAGACTATCTACAGGGGTATGCGCGTAAATCTGGAGATCATCTGCATAAAGGTGGTAGGAAGAAGAAAGGTTTTGAGAGATACTATTGATGAAGATGGCAAACAGAAGAGGAGACAACACGCCACCTTGCGGGACACCGGCAGTCGTATCAGACCAAGCGGAAAAGGATTCTCAATACGTATGCGTTGCCGGCGCCCATGCAAGTAACTACGAAACCAGTCAATCACCTTAGGAGATATGTTAAGCGAGCATAGTATACCCAGCAAGATATCAAAGTCCACTGTGTTGAATGCATTGCTGAAATCTAACAGCGTGAGGACAGTGACTTGACCACTCTCCATGGCCAGCCTGATGTCATCCGTAATTTTAACCAGTGCCGTGACCGTGCTGTGGCCTGGTCGGAAGCCAGATTGGAGGGGATTTAGGAGATGGTTTTTGTTTAGGAAGTTACTCAGTTGATGATGGATCAGGCGCTCAAGGACTTTTGAGAGGAAAGGGAGAATCGAAATAGGGCGGAAGTCGGAGAATAAGGAAGGATGAGCCTTTTTGGGCAAGGGAGTGACCTGTGCTTCCTTCCAGGCAGTAGGAAAGACACCAACCTCGACAGAGTAGTTCAGCATTTGTGTGATGACGGGGGTAATGATGTCGATTATGGGCAGAATCATTTTTCGGCTAATTCCATCAGTACCCACGGCGCTGGAGGTGATAGATACTATGCTCTTCTCAACATCACAATCGGAGAATTGACTAAGACGAAATGGTGGGAAGTCAGGAGTTGGAAGTGAAGAAAGATTACTCAGAGTGTTAGTTTTAATAGTTCCATCGAAGTTGGGAACAGAAGTGAAATGGTGATTGAGAGCATTGACATCGAGGTCCTTAGAAATTGAGTCTTGACGTGGTTTTCCAACTCCTAAAGATTTGAGAAAATTCCAAACTTTGGCTGGATCATCATTTTCAACAGATTCATGGATATGGCGTCGTTGTGCATCCCTACACATCTTATTGCAGTGATTTCGCAGACTTATGTAACGCTCCTTATTGTAGTCTGTTGGCCTGATCCTGTATTTATATTTGGCCGCTGCTTTATGACGCATGGCAGTCCTAACGGCGTCTGTAAGCCACGGTGCAGGCAGGTGACGGACTTTAACGGCTCTTACTGGTGCGTGTTTGTCGTAGAGATCAGTGAGAAGGCCAGTGAAAACGGCAGTTTGCTTATCTACAGTGTTGCCATCAGCCACCACAGACCAGTCGGTACTCAGCGCGTCCTCTCTAAGTTGGTCGAGATTCATGCCACCAAAATTGCGTTGCATAAGTATCCTTGACCTGGCTTTGGGGGGACGTATTTTATAAGACACAAACAGCAAGTCGTGGTAAGAAAAGGAGTCTGCTGCAAGCTGACCATGCGCTGAAACGTGTTGGACGGAAGAAACGATCATGAGATCAAGAAGGGAAGGTGTACAGTTAGGGAAATTATGAGTCGCAGCGGATGGGAGGATAGTTAGGTTGCTTGCAGTAAGTAATGATTGAAGACTAGAAGAGCGATGATCATTTTTTAGCAGACACGTGTTGAAGTCTCCCATAATAATGATGTGACTGTAGGAAGGACAAAATTTTTCAAGGAGAGCTTCAAATGAAGAAAAGAAATTAATACGTAAGGAAGGACAGTAATATACTCCGAGCAAAACTTTGGTGTGAGAGAGGACTACTTCCAGAAACAAGTGTTCTCCCGAATTTGGTGGTGGGGGCTGGATGGAAGAAGAAATGATCGAAAAGGAAATGTGAGTACGTAGGTATATTGCTACTCCACCGCCACCACCACCCACACGGTCGTTGCGAATCAGCTGGAATCCTGGAAGTGAATAGGACGTGGATGGAAGGCAAGGCTTAAGCCAAGATTCTGAAACAAGGATAGCATGTAAATTTTTTAAATCAAAGGTGGCCAGCATATCGGGGAAATGAGCAGGAATGCTCTGTGCATTAATATGAACGACATTAAAATTTTTAGGTGAGTCAGAAAGATGAGAGTTAAGGCTCTCCGAGAGAGAGGGGATGCTATGGAAGCTACAATCATTACTGTTCAATCCGTCCACAGAAGAGGAAAACATAGGTAAGAGGAGGACATAGGTAAGTAAAGTATAAAATTCTAATACGTAGGTATAAATATAACAAAATAAATAAATAAATAAAATAAATAGATAGTCCAACCACGAAAAATATAGTGTCCGACTACCCACCAGCTGTACAAATTAATGCTTAATAAAAACATACACATAGAAAACATTAAGAGTACAAACCAATCCCACCCATATAAAATTATACAAAGACAATCATAACCATAAAAAAAAAGAAAATACAGAACTAAAACTTTATCTCAGAATAGAGTTGAGTGAACGAAACGCACGGGAGGCATTAAAAAGAAAAAGTCTATGTCCTAGAAGATGTCACTCATCGTAATCGAATTAGTCTGTGCTTGTCATCTTGTTTACAATGTTTACATTCGAAGAAATAGAATTAATGCATGAAAGGAACAAGTTATAATGGTAAAACTAAAATGGTGGATTGGTTTGCTTACACATTTGGACGTTAGAAGAAAGATGAAGATTTCACCACGACTGACGACTTATTTTACCGCTTTGCGTTTTGAGCGGACTGCGACGTTCGGCTTGGCGATGCTCTGTTTGGCGGGGGCTGCCGCTGGAGCCTTGTCCGTAGGAATTAGCTTGCAGACTTCTGCCATTGTATGCACCTTATGACGCGTGCCGTCTGAAGTCAGTATATGTATGGAGCCTTCCCTTGTCCAGCAGTTAGACACTCCAAACTGCTGCCTGGCCTCCATGAACGCCTCGTGTCGAGTCTTAGTGAGAAACTCTGAGAGAGTGATTCCGGTACCCTTGAGTTTCGTCTTGGCACTCCAAGCTGTGTCTCGCGCCTCCAAGGAACTAAACTTGATCAGGATAGGCCTTATTCTACTTGCGACGGAGCGCCCCATCCTGTGACATCGGCTGATATTGTGTGTATTAATATCAATGGAGTGTTTCCCGAGCGTCCTGACGACTGCAGCCGGTAACGCCTCCTTGTCAGTCTCTGGGATGCCGTGAATAAGGAGAATTTTTCTCCGGCTTCGCATCTCCATCACGTCAATGTGGTATGCCAGCATTTCGACCTGCTTCTGCAACGTGTTGAGAGCGAGAATGACAAATCCTCGGAAGGAGCTGAACTCAGCCTGGACACCTGAACTTGAGGATGGGACTGTGCTGGCTCCCTTATCCAGAGCTTCTTGGAACGATGCCATCCGCTCCCCAAACAAGTTGGAAAGCTCCGCAATCGAGTTCTTAATGTCCTCCATAGTGAAGTGATGATAGTGTTATTGTGTTTACTTCTTAAGTGGCAGGAAATTTAATATGAAACAGCTGGCAGGTAATGTAAGAGTGTTAATTAGTCACTGTACATATAATTATCTTGAGCTTAACTAATTTAAATCTATAATTAAAGCTCAGCAGTAAAAAGCTTGCTAGTTTTCTTAACTACCCGTGTAGGTGACTCGTTATATTTAACCTTATATTTAGTTTATTGTTGTAATTTATTTATGCTGTACATAACATTTATTATAATTATTTTCTTACTTATTTACGTATTCTATTTACTCACACTAATACATTCATTACTCTCATACATCACTCTTTTGTACTTTCATCATACAAAACTAAATATTATTAATTTAGCAAGTGAACCCGCGCGCGATCATCTGTATGGCTGGTCCTATTGTTCGTCGTTGACGTCACTAGGAGCAGCCTCCCAGCCTCGCTGCGCGCGCGCCGCCCGCCAGTCGGAATCTAACCTCGGACGCGAAGCCTGTGTCGGTTTTACGCTTGCGCTCCACTCGCTACCGCTCGCGATCTATTTATTTTGCTTGTACTGCTTTCGCTTGCTTTCTCTTTGAACTTTACTTCCTTTCTTGTGATTATTACCATCTGTGTCTACGCTATCCGCATCGTTCTGTATATAAAGGATAGGTCTATGTGGCCAAATAAACAGTTTAAAGTAAACAGTGATTTATCGTGTTATTTGCTAACATCAACACTCAGCCACCTACATAGCTACTTATACTGGTGACCCCTCTCAAGAACACGATGAGCTCAGACGATTCAAGCGGACCTGACTCGGAAGATTCACAAAGGAATGTGAATGTCTTACCTCGCGGCGGCAAGCGGCATACTATCAAGATGGCGTCGCCCCCAGACGAGAAGACTAAGATTGCCTGTTCCACACTGACGGCGTCTCCTACTCCACTCCACCTAAAGATTCCGCCATTCTGGCCCGAAAAGCCAGCGATATGGTTTGCGCAGGTGGAGGGGCAGTTCACAATTATGAAGGTAACAGACGATGCTACAAAATTCTACCACATACTGGCCACTCTCGACCGCCAGTATGCTGCAGAGATTGAGGATGTGCTTACTGGCCCTCCCGACTACTCCAAGCTGAAGGCCGAGCTCATCAAGCGGCTTTCAGTGTCTAAGGAGAACAAGGTGAAGCAGCTGCTGACCCACGAGCAGCTCGGGACCCGCAAGCCGTCGCAGTTCCTACGCCACCTGCAGCACCTGGCCGGACCCGACATTCCTTCGGACTTCGTGCGGACCATCTGGACCAGCCGGTTACCTACCTCGCTGCAGCCAATCGTCGCGTCGCAGCCGACGTTAGGTATTGACACACTCGCCGAGCTCGCCGACCGCGTCTATGACATCGCAGCACCAGCGCAGCAGGTGGCAGCAACCACATCATCATCGTCAACAGCAGGATCACCTATTGAGGAATTAACGCGGCAAGTAGCTGAGTTGACGCGACAAGTGAGCGCCCTTACTACGCAGTCACAGCACCGCTCCCGCAGCACTGAGCGGCGAGGTGGAGACCAGCGCAGCCGTTCCACGTCACGACGTTCCACGTCCAATTACCAGAGGTACCCGATCTGCTGGTACCACTCAAAATACGGATCCAAGGCGCGTCGGTGTATCAAGCCCTGTGACTACAAACCGGGAAATGCTCCGAGCAGTCAGTGATGGCGACGGCCGACTGCCACAACCTAAGCACAGGTCGCCTATTCATCACGGACCGTATTACACAGACACAGTTCCTCATAGACACCGGAAGTGATATTTGTGTTTACCCTGTATCTGCTTTTCGTGAGCGCCGTTGTAAAACTACTTATCAACTTACTGCTGCCAATGGCTCGGCTATCGATACGTACGGCTATATACAACTTAATTTGAATTTAGGCCTACGCCGCAACTTTCCGTGGCGCTTTATTATCGCTGACGTCACAAAAGCAATCATAGGTGTAGATTTTTTAACGCATTACCGCATAATAGTCGATGTTAGCCAACAAAAACTTATCGATGGCCTAACCAATGTTAGTTCTGTAGCCTGTTTAGATATAAATAGCTCTCTTGTTCTAAGTGTAAAGGTATCGACTGGTGGTGACGGTAGGTATAATAAAATTTTGTTAGAATATCCGGAAATAACACGTCCCGCTGGTACTCCGGGTATTATAAAACACAACACAACACACCACATACGCACTACACCGGGTCCACCTGTCTCATGTTCCCCACGTCGTCTAGCCCCGGATAAGTTAAAAATCGCGAAACAAGAATTCGACACTATGATAGCTAACGGGACAGCACGTCCGTCTGACAGTCCCTGGTCGTCGCCTCTTCACCTTGTTTCTAAGAAAGATAACGGGTGGCGTCCGTGTGGTGATTATAGGCAATTAAATGCACGTACCATACCTGACCAATACCCAGTTAGACATATACAAGATTTTTAGCACTGTCTGTCCGGTTGTACTATATTTTCAGTGGTAGATTTGGTTAAAGCTTACAACCAAATCCCGGTTACTGAACAGGATATACCCAAGACTGCGATAACCACACCGTTCGGACTTTACGAATTTCCTTACATGACGTTTGGTCTTAGGAATGCGGCACAAACCTTTCAAAGATTTGTCGACGGACTAACTCGTGGTCTCGACTTTTGCTATCCGTATCTCGACGATTTCTTGGTTTTCAGCAAAACGTCACAGGAGCACGAAGACCACTTGCGCCAGCTCTTCGAACGCATGCGCAGCTATGGTGTACTTGTCAACACAGCCAAGTGCGTTTTCGGTATGTCGGAAATCACGTTTCTAGGCTATTCAATCTCCGAAAAGGGCACTAAACCACTGAAAAGCAAGGTACAGGCCATTGCTGAGTTCACACCCCCAAAAACCGTCCGAGAACTCCGTCGATTTTTGGGGATGGTGAATTTTTACAGGCGATTTCTTCCAAATGCCGCCCAAATTCAAGCGCCGCTCAATGCCTTGCTTACAGGGTCGGTTAAAGCTTCCCATCCAGTCAACATAGAAGGGGATTCCCTCAAAGCATTCGAAGCTTGTAAGAAGAGCTTATGTGATGCAGCACTTTTGGCACACCCCGACTCGTCAGCTAAGTTAGGACTGGTCACTGATGCCTCCGATACGGCAATAGGTGGAGTCCTACAGCAGCTGAAGGATGGAGACTGGCAGCCCCTAGCATTTTTCTCTCGCAAGTTGAGCCCAACGCAAACAAAGTACTCACCGTATGACCGCGAGCTCCTTGCCATCTATGAGAGTATAAAATATTTCAGGCATATGCTAGAGGCCCACAACTTCACTATCTATACTGACCACAAACCGTTATGTTACGCTTTTCATGAACGGAAAAGTAACTGCTCGCCACGTCAGTATAGACACCTCGACTTCATCTCGCAGTTCACCACAGACATCGTCTTTATTGCCGGCAAAGACAACTTGGTTGCCGATACACTGTCGCGCGTAGAAGAACTGCAGTCACCTGTCGATCTCGAAGTGATGGCCAATCTCCAAGACCAAGACCCAGAGCTCGCTGAGCATCTTAAAGGCGACACTTCACTTCGTCTTACCAAAATGAACATCCCTGGGAGTCGTGCCATGTTGTACTGCGATGTTAGTACACCGACACCCAGGCCTTTTGTTCCCAAACAACTGCGTAAGCAGATTTACGACTGTCTTCACTCTCTTAGCCACCCCGGTGCCAACGCCACCGCCAAACTCGTTGCTCAACGATTCGTTTGGCCACTGTTACGGAAAAACTGCCGTGAATGGGCGAAAGCGTGTTTGACTTGCCAGCGCACGAAGGTAACTAGACACGTTGCTTCACCGTTAGGTACAAACGACTTACCTTCAGCGCGTTTCCAACACGTCCATTTAGACCTTATCGGTCCACTGCCGTCCGCTGGTGGCTTTCGGTATTGCCTCACAGCCGTTGATCGCTTCACGCGATGGCCGGAAGCTGTACCTATTATCGATATCACCGCCGAAACAGTGGCCAAAGCGTTTGTCAGCTGTTGGGTATCCAGATACGGTTGTCCCACTGAGATCGTCACCGATCGCGGGGCTCAATTTTTATCAGCTCTGTTCGAGCAGCTGTCAAAGTCCATAGGTTTCGATCACCGTAGGACAACAGCTTATCACCCACAGTGTAATGGCTTGGTGGAGAGATTTCACCGGCAGCTAAAAGCAGCAATTACCTGTCATGCCGACGCCAACTGGACAGAGTCGCTGCCACTTGTACTTTTAGGCATTAGAAGCGCTGTAAAAGAAGATCTTCAAGCATCATCAGCCGAGCTGGTGTACGGTGAACCCCTACGTCTACCTGGTGAATTTTTTGGTCATGACGTCCCAGGTTACACCACCGACATCACCGATTTTTCAGCCCGCATAAAGTCCTTCGCCGAGCGCATACGACCAGTCCCACCTCAGCACCATTCCAACACTCGTAAAGCCTTCGTATTTAAGGATTTAGCCAGCTGCAGTCACGTATTTCTTAGGGAAGAAGTGTCACGCGGCTCATTTCAGCCAGCTTATGTAGGGCCATTCGAGGTACTTAAGAGAGGGGCAAAGACTTTTAAGATACGTGTGCGAAACAAAGACGTCATAGTGAGCATAGACCGATTAAAACCAGCCTATATACTAGACGACAACTTGTCCCAACCGCGATATGACCCCGTACCGCCAGACACTCACCCCCCACCCCCGCCCCTTCAATCACGGTCACAGGATACTCCCATTAGGACTACACGTTCAGGTCGGAGAGTCCATTTCCCAGATTTTTATCGCCCTTAGCCGGTCTTTGGAGGGGAGTGATGTAGGTGACTCGTTATATTTAACCTTATATTTAGTTTATTGTTGTAATTTATTTATGCTGTACATAACATTTATTATAATTATTTTCTTACTTATTTACGTATTCTATTTACTCACACTAATACATTCATTACTCTCATACATCACTCTTTTGTACTTTCATCATACAAAACTAAATATTATTAATTTAGCAAGTGAACCCGCGCGCGATCATCTGTATGGCTGGTCCTATTGTTCGTCGTTGACGTCACTAGGAGCAGCCTCCCAGCCTCGCTGCGCGCGCGCCGCCCGCCAGTCGGAATCTAACCTCGGACGCGAAGCCTGTGTCGGTTTTACGCTTGCGCTCCACTCGCTACCGCTCGCGATCTATTTATTTTGCTTGTACTGCTTTCGCTTGCTTTCTCTTTGAACTTTACTTCCTTTCTTGTGATTATTACCATCTGTGTCTACGCTATCCGCATCGTTCTGTATATAAAGGATAGGTCTATGTGGCCAAATAAACAGTTTAAAGTAAACAGTGATTTATCGTGTTATTTGCTAACATCAACACTCAGCCACCTACATAGCTACTTATACCCGCGCAGAAAAAAACTGTGTATTTGCCTGTTTTAAGTTTACGGCTTGAAAACTTCTGACATGTAAGACCAGCCACTAGTCTTGGCCCCCGTGGTGGAGTATGGCCTATAAATTCCTCAGGGAAGAGACCCGTGCCCCTCGGTGGGGACATAATGGGTTGACGGTGACACAACTTGGTTAGGTTGCCAAATAAAATACAACCATTTGAAACAGAGAAAAGAGGCGCTGGAGACGCGCCCCGTTTGAAACACTATGCTGGCGTGCTGAGAAGTTCTAAGCTTATTTGTGCCTATGGGGGACATACAATGTTATGCAGTCGACAGCACCTTTATATCCGCTTTTTCAGTTCATTCAACTCTGTTGAAGTGCAGTCGATTGTTCATGGAGTATACATGAACATGATGATTGTTCATGTATACTCACACATTTTTAGTTCATTCTTTTTGAGCTTTTTGCGGTGCGGGATCAGACTGCCATCAAACTAGAATAAATCAATAATACATTTAATATTATTTACTATTCAAATGTTGTTTGGGTTCTTTCACGAAAGAGTGCGAATCAAGACCATACCTACTAAGTTCCTAAAGCGTATGCCGTCTGTCTGTCCGTCCTTCCGTCACAAGGTTTAAGGTCTTAGCCCACTTACACGACTCTGCTCTCCCACCCGGCAAAAATAATATCGCATACGGAAAACATAAATGGCATTAAACAAAAATCTCAAAGGAAAATCACTAAAGCCTTGTGACTAATCACAAAGCTTTACTGACAACTTTTACGGTTCCACATCGCCCACCAAAACATTTAAATAATCTTAAAACGGCCATACTGTAAAATGAAGAATTTTGTTTAATGCCATTTATGTATTCAGTGTGCGATATCATTCAAATATGGGCTTTAAAAATTGCTCTTTAGATATATTTTACATTGGCATCAATGACAGCAGACAGATCGCTGTCAGCTTTCAGTGGGCTATGACCTTAAGGTATATTTTTAAACTGATTCGTATCAATTATAGCAACTAATAGAATAAATGAAAACCCGAGAAAAATAAAGAAAATTTTAACATGCTAGCTTCTGTGTTGTTTCTCAACACTGGAAGTAGTGCCACGCTATTTTGATTAGTATTCTTAATAAGAATTTATGTACCTAAGCAAACTAAACACTTCTGATGAAAATGCATCGACAAAGCATTTTCACATGCGCGTTATCTATTCCGACTCACACTTGAACACTTTTTATTTAGTAGTAAGCTTAATTAATGTGCTTACGGGTATGCCAGTAGACGATGCGTGTTGAACCACCATTTCGATTTATCCTTGCTAATATCTTCTATTGATGACGCTTGCTTCAGCATTTTTTGAGTTGCTTGCTAAATTTGGACAGTATGGCGTCCTTATAGCCCGGAATTTTCTGCAAATATTACATTATCAATCAACTTATGTAATGCATAAAGTGATAAATAATAGTTGTCCTCTATTATAGGTACATTAGCTGGTCAACCTATGTATATCGTTGCGAACTAAGACTATCTATTATGTTTGTTTGTTACGCTATAAAAAAAAAACATAAAAACCTAAATAGCAGGTAAGGGTCGATGTACAAGTGTCGGTGAACTTATTTCAAAAGCAATTTCTTCCAGCCAGCCTAAGACTATTATTCTACTTTACCAGATACATAATCTGAATAAAGTTGTGAAAAGTCTGACATGATGTTAACTGCATAGAAGATCAAAGAGCAATATATTTTACAATATGGTTTAGATAAAAACCTCAAGAATAATAATTATCCTAGTAGACGTTTACATAGGTTGACCAGCTAATGTACCTATAATAGAGTACAATAGTGAATAAAACACTAAATTATTGAAAAACTTACGCCAGGACATTGCGGGTTGATGCACCCAGAAACTTTCACAGATCTCTGGAGACAAAATAATAATTTTAGTTTTTGAGAGCAATTTAAATTATGAATATTATTTTACACTTGCTTTATTTTAAAAAAAAATTCTTACCCGCCCTACTCCACAAGGTGATTTAGGCCTGATGTCTGTACATTTGCCAGCCTGAAAAAGAAAAAAAAACATTTCAGGTCTTTACTTTTTTAGTATATTTATATTTTTATTTTTCACAGGGTTAAGTTTAATAGTCTGGTCAGATTTACAACCAGTTTTACATAAAATTAACAGTTTCCCTCTAACCAGGTGGGATGACGATCTGCGAAAAACTGCAGGCAGATGCTGGATGCGGCAAGCTGAAGACAGGGCGCTATGGCGCTCATTAGGGGAGGGCTATGTCCAGCAGTGGACTAATATAGCCTGATGATGATGATGATGATGATGAACAGTTTCCGCTCCGTACGCATAGGATTCTAATGAAACTCGATCCATAAGCCATGTCTGTCTTGAATTATGACAAATCACTGTGTTGCTGTGTGAAAAGACAAACTAATTACAAACGACCTTTTACAAACTAATCTTGGAGGTATTTGGAATCTTATTACATAAATGCGAGTTGCATGCGGCTGAACCGATCTGGATGAAATTTGGCATTGAATAATATCTTCCGCGCGAACGCAATTTCGGAAAACTGCTTGTTAAAAATATACGACCTTATTTTATATACTCGATTCCTTAAAACACTCCAAAAACGCTGATTAAAATAGTATGTGGTGAACATTTTACAAGAGAAACAGCCATAGATTAAGAAACACAATATTTAATTAGTTTTATAGGTAACGTATTTTTTTAATAAGACCGATATTGTTGGTCCTCGCGTGGTTACCATATCACAGGGCATCCTAGTTTGGAATGCGTTGTTTAGAAGTTATTAATTTTATTTATTTATTTATTTCGGAGACAACACAGAGACATGCCACTTATATTAAACTTATCGTCCGGCCGCTGGGAGAATAGGATCCGGACAGGTCATGTTCGAACGGACGACGTAACCTTGAAGTGGCGTTAAATTTTCGATTAAAATATTTTTAAGTCCTATATATATGAAACAGACCGGTGTCAGGATCGTATACTCCCAGCGGCCGAACAATAAGTGCTAACATTATATACTAGGCATGCATCCAGAACATATCTCGCTAAATACAAATAATAATAATATGATGAGAACCTCGTGAAAGCCGAAACAGATAAGAAAACCAATTATCTGGACCTGGCGTACGAGGTTGTCGACATGTGGGGGGTGCTGTCGGCCGAAATCGTTCCTATAGTCCTTTCTGCGAATGGGTTAGTTCCAACCAGTCTCGCTAACCATCTGAGGCGGTTGGAACTCCGTGTGGGCATGCTTCCGGCTATGCAGAAGGCGGTGCTGCTTGATACAGCCCGGATAGTCCGGCGTTTTCTCTCGCTGTCGCCCTGACCTCCGGCCGCTTGGACTCCTCAGCCGGAGGGCGACCGTCTGGCCATTGGTCAGACAGGACCGTTGTCTTTTTTTTTTTCAATAATTAAATATAAGGACCAACCGGCGGACATGCCGTAGCCGGATTCTTGGGCTGTATCGGTCTCCTGGGCGGCAGGCAGGGCGGCACGTGGAAGCACTTCCGCGGGTCGTGGCAGGGCGCGTTCGGACGCGCTGGCCAGAAACACGGCATCAGATACGGGAAGCACGTGGAGGGCGGCTGGCAACGGGGCCGGTGATGGCATTCGCGCATTACCTGTGGCTGTAACAATAGATCTTTGTATGTGGCCTCATCAACATCATCAGCCTTCCGCTGCCCACTGCTGGGCAAATCTCCCAAATGCCATCGCTCATGCGGGATCTTAACATAATTAATCGAAGTGGGCTCTAAAAAGAAACACAGTATCAGGTACCGGAAACATTCATCATTCATGGCATTCGCATTTTATCTGTTGTTGTAATAGTAGATGTTTGCACGAAGCCTCATCAACATTATCAGCCCACTATTGAGTATAAGCCTTTCTCCGAAATGCAATTTCTCACGCGGGATCTCAACATAATTAATCTAAGTAGGTTCATAGCCGGTGCTAAGATGCGCTGACCAGAAACACGGCATCAGATACGGGAAGCACGCGGAGGGATCCTGGCACCGCGCCCTTATTACCTGTGGCTGCAGTTGTAGGCAATTGTTGACACGGTCGGTCTCATGATCAATATCAGCCCATCACTGTCCACTTGGTATATGCATTTTTCCCCAAATGTCATGTCTCGCGCTTGGTCAAAACATAACTAATCTGAGTCGCAGCAGGGTCTGCTAGAACGCGCCGGCCGAAATTCGGCATCAGATTATGGAAGCATGCGGAGGGAGACAGCATCGCCGGTCATGTCATTCGAGTAGTATCTGTAACTGCTAGTCGGAGATATTGACTCGCTCGGTCTAAGCATAATTTTATCCAAGTGGGTCGTGGCAGTGCGGCCAGTGCGCTAGGTTACGTCCGGACTGCGGTGCTAGATAACATCTCCACTGTATGGATTCGTTCGATTTAACCTACTCCAAACTGTAAATATAATAGGTATATTTTGACTCTCCAGAAACGTATACAGTGGACAATACCGTGTTAGGAGGGCTGATCTACCATTATAAGTAAGAATTTCTACGTAAGGGAATGAATGACTTACCAGTTGCTGGACGCAACTCGAGCGAGGTGTAAGCTCGACCTGTTGTTGGAAATAATAATTATTAGGTTCATTAAAAAAGTGGAAAACTTACAATTACCTGTTATCAAATGTGCAAATAAATGTAAGTACATACCTCATTGACTTCGTGATCGTTGTGTATTTTGAAAGGCTGTAACGAAAAAATGTCATTAATGAGTTTATTAAAATTACAAATTAACATAATTATACTTAACATTAAATAAGCTCACGCTTATATCCCAAAAGTGGTAAGCAGAGACTAGTGCGTTTACCAATTAAAACCGCCATTTACAACGTTCCTGATAAACCTATTTAGCTTTAACAGCTTTCGGGTTCCTACTTTCAGCGTGTAGTATGCAGTTATTAATAGGTCTAATCGCGAATTACTTTAATACCAGATTTTTTGTACGTACTACTAATCCCACGCAGCTGAATTTGCAAGGGGGTGACTGGCACTGAAAAATATAAAGATTAATCATGTTAAAAATTGTTTTTTCAATGAAACCGATTTTTTTTTAATTTTAACAATGTATTTCTACACTAAACGATACCTCAATAATATCTAACTTAGGATGAATGTACTTACAGTTCCACAAAAGGGCGCGAATCCCTGAAATAAATAATTCACCTATTAAAAATGCCTTTCAAACCCTAGGAATAAAGTTAAAATTTGAATTGGACTTACACATGGTCCACAAGCGCTACACGGATCACAGCAAGTGGTGCAATTTCTGCAACTGTTGCACTGAAAATTAAATATCTTGATAAGCTTTATTTATTGTCATGTCGTTAAAGGCTACCTTCACAGGCGGGCCCACCCGCCGGACTTGTCGCTGGCGACAAGTCCGCAGAGAAATCTGCGTGTGAATGTGTTGGTTTTCGGTTCGGTGCGCGGCTCGCGGCTCGGCGCGGCGCTCGTCGTCTGGAGATAAAGTAGTAAGCAGCTCGGCGTTGTGTAGTGTGTGGACGATGACGGATTTGTCCACGAATGGGTACGGCGGCTTGGGACTCGGCTCGCGGTGCGTGTAGTGAATGGTGGGCTTAAGAGTTAAAATGGCTGAGTTGGTGTCGCGCATCGAGGATTCCGTTCTACGAAATACCTACATGCTCAAATCTGGGTGGTTTGAAATCGCGTTTATGTAATTAATAGAGACCGCATTATTTGCAACATAAAAAGCCCAAAATATACAATAAGAATAACTCAATTATGCACAAAAATCCATAATGGCATATTTAATATGCAACATAAAATAATAAACAAATAACTACAACAATCAAAACCCATTATTGCACCCAGTCAATCGTATCTACGAAAATATCAATTACAAAATTTTCAATGAAAAATGTATCGACTAGGTAGTACGTACGAGTATGTCCTAAATGTCTCGTAGACAAATTGTGTCTACCCTTTCGTAAGCCTAATATTAGGCTGCCCTTTGGATGGAGAACCCTAAAAGTGAACTTTTGCTTACCTTTAAAGAACACGGTAGATCGGTTTTACTCTGAAAATAAAGAGATAAAATGTAGTAATTATTCCACTACACGAAGATTACGAAAAGCTTAGAAAAGCGTCACTTCAAGTACCGAAACGTCCCTCACTCGTCATTACGATAGAGTTGGATTCAACGGTAAATACTGATATATTTTAAGGGTATGTTGTGAAGAGCCCGGATATTTACAAACGGGTTGTGAGTCCTTGCTACAAATTAAAATCAGGTATATCTTACACATAGGTAGGTATATTGTTTACCTTATCGGTTTTTAATTTTTCATACATGCCTGTGAAATTATAAGCTTCTTATGCCATGTTTCTCTATCAGTTCTCTATCAGAACTACCGCCAATAGGTACTTGATATTTAAGGTTCCTTTGGAATGCAATCTAATCTAAACGACCCCTTTAATGCGTAACCATGTACGATATCACGAGTCATTAAAAATACAAAATGCCGTACTCACTTTGTACTGGCAGCAGCCTGAGGTGCATTCCGCTGGACCACAGCACACTTGCACGATGGTGGTCTGATGAAACATTGCCCTCCTGTCCCTCAAAATACTACTTGTCACTTCCCTTTTTCCCAAGCCAGTCAGTGACCATAGACCAAAGAGGTTATGTTCTTTGTCTATACTTATTATTGTTGATAGGTGCCGGTCTGTTTGGTCCTCTGTGTGGATTACAGAGTCTTGGCTCATGGTGGAGTTGGATGATGATAGGGACAGAGAAGGAGAGCTGAAAAGGAAATAAACCCATCCAACATTCTCTCGGAGTATTGTAATGTTTTGTGTTTTCCCTGTAGGTACTAAAGGTTGTTTGAAGTTTAAAAACTCCAACAACTAATATTCTTTGTAAGCGCGGCCAAAACCCTAATCAGGGGTAAATAAAAATTATCAACAAATCATCGTGCTTTCTAACAGGTGCCTTCGACATAAGTTGCCAAAATAGATGTACGAAATGTGCGTGCCTCATTGCTGGTTCATTTCTCGCTAGAGGCCTCCCTACTTGATTTGTACATATGGCTTTAGTCAGCGTGTAGGTAGGTATTTCCATTTTTGAGATGCCTGGTTACCAAACCTATATCCAAACCTCCCTATCCTGGTTTGAGGCTAAGAAAACAACGAAAAAAGCGTTGTTGAAAACAACGTATTTTACGATTAAGTAGTATTATTTTAAAAGTTACCTTTCCATCATAAACATCTTCGAAATGGTAGTCTTCTCCTGTAAAGTTTCGCTCCAGTCAGAACGTTTACAGTTCTGTAAACGACAGCTCACTATAATTCCTTTCAATTTTAAAATTGCATTGAATAGTACAGAACTAACCTCGCATTTGTATTGCCATCGGTTCCGTCAGTCAGCCACTTCATTCTAGTCAGACATAGCACGTTGGGATTATCGAAACCAATGAAGTTTTGGAAATCGAGATCGAAGTCATCATTGTCGTTGCCCTTTTCTTCAGATGTTGTTGGCTGAAATCAATCCATAGTCACTGGAGTAACGCATCATTTTAGCTTCCTGCATTGATTAATGCCTTGAGTATAGTAAAGAACTTACTTTATTTTCATTGTCTTGTAATGGCTTTTTCACATCTTCTTTTAGGTCAAGGTTGTGATGAGCTTTGGATCTCTCTACCTGTATTGGCTCTTGGTCTTTCTAAAATATTAATATCAGTTAAAATTTTCACAGATAATGGATATCTGTTCCCGCTATCACAATAAAATTTGTTGTTTTGTTATTTTTAATATTTAAATCAGAGTAAAGAAAATATTTAAGGGGGGGCCCCATACAACAAACATTTTTTTTGCCGTCTTTAGCTCGCATTACGGCAATAGGTAGGTACAAGCTTGTAATATTCACGGAATTATGTAAATTATGTTTTCGGAGTTGTGTAAATAAATAATTAACTGACCCGGGACTTTTTTCACTTAGGGCTATGAAAAATAACAACCTATTCGCAAACCTATCGGATAAATGACCCTTGAAATATTCAAATATTGTACAGATATGTAATGGGTACGTAACGATTGGTGCGCAAGTCCGATTCGCACTTTGCTGATTTTTTATCCATTTTCAGTGAACTTGTAGCAATTATTACTATGATCATTACCTGTTCTATTTCGTTGCAAAAGACGTGATATTGGTCGTGATTAAGTCGAGCTCGGCTGGCCAGAGGTGTGTCGTTGACGAGACAGACGTATGTCAAGTGCACGTTCTTCAGGGCATCGCTGGCCCTCATGATCTCTTGGCTTTGGCTCCTGCGCAAGATGATTGGCAGGACTCTCTCCTCCTCTTTGTTGCCCATTAAGATGGTGATTTCTTTGGGCTGTGTCATGATCGTAACACACCTATGAATTCTCCTGTGATGAGAGTTTTTTCGTGTTGCATCGTAATCGAGCGTACGGATCTTCTCGTTGAGGCAATGACAAATAGAAATGGAGTAGGATCTAAAGATGAGATAATTTAGTCCATGGTTTGGATAGCACCTAGAGAAAATAAGAAATAGGAAAACTAAAATTTATTTACAGTGGCATAGCACTATTAACACTGACACTGTTTTGTATTTTCTCCTTTCGTTCTTTACAGAATAATATGTCAATGAAGGAGGTCAACCTCACAAAGGTTTACCTGATTTTATAACAATAAAAACTTGTTTGTAGGCTTTTTAGAAAAGTGAAAAGCACCGCACTGCGGTGTTGAGGATAAATGAACGCGAGGGGCGTTAACTTCCTAAATTCCCCGCTAATTGTATGAAACGAGCCTATTATCAGATTAGGAAGTAATTTTTCACGTGAGACCGACAATGTGGCAGTCTGTCACATTAATGAATGCGCACACAGCCAACGGCCTGTGACACTAAATGCGGATGTGTTTGTACAATTTTACCATAGATTTGATTCAAAGGTTCGTGGTCAATTAAACCAGTATTAAAGTAGCTCTTCGAATGGACTCTCTTATTAAGTATCAGATAGATACATAGATAGAGAAAACTAAGCATCCGAGATCTAAAATTCCTAAGGAAATCATGATGTTCTTTCAAAAAATTGAAGAGTTGTCGTGATTGGTCGTGATTGCGGAGCCGCGGAGCGTTGCCCAGGGCCTTTGAAGCGATAATAGTTATAATATTATTTATAAAAAATTGACTTATCCCTCGTTTCTCGTACATTAACATTGTGTTTATTTATTTTTATTTAATAAACTGTCCAACATTGCAGTTTTACACTAATTTGCTGCACAATTAAATTAAGAGTACCTACTTAATACAATTAACAATGTATATTGAACACCTAACAAACAAACAAAACATTTAACATCAATATTTTTTTCTGTATGTACATTCACCCAAAGAATTAATACATTTATAAATATTCTCTGCCACCTTGTTAAGATTTTTATAGCTCTAGTGAACGATGGCTTGGCTTGCAGGTTGGTTAATCTGTTAATCTAGTATCTAGCTGTTAGTTGGCCAAAGTGCATACGGACAAAAAAAAAGAAACCCAGGTCTTGGACGTTTACATGTTTGTGACGTCGCTGTTTCTGGTTCCCACGACACAGGGTATCCTAATGTGGGGCCAGAAGCAATGTATGTGCCTGTATGTAAATGTTATGTTATGATAAATAATAATAAAAAAAAACAACAGCTGGTTATAGTAGAGTACCTACTGGAAACTAGGGGCTAGTTTTATATTCCGCCTATTCCAAATAAGCATCTGGTGATTAGACATTTGCTTTTGATAGTTGAAGGTTAACTTCATTACTGAGAAAAATAATGAGCAGACGTTAACGCTGAGTCTCTGGAACATATCTTCTGGGTCAGTTTCTGAATTAAGAATGTGGCTAAGTAATATTTAACTGTAGAGCTGTCTCGTGAAATTTCTCAGAAAAGAACTTGACAGAAAGTCACTTAAGTATTTACCTAGCTACTTAGTGAAATTCTCAATTCAGAAACCAGGACTTTAAGGCCAGTTCAGAATTAAAAATTTCACTAAGTAACTACTTCGTCAAATTTCTCACAAGAGAGCGTGTTGCACGTTGCTTATGTCTATTTTATTTACTTATCCTAAGAGCCGATTTCGGAATTGAGAATTTACACTAAGTAAATAGGTAGGTACTTACTAAGTAACGTTCTGTCTCGCTCTTTTCTAAAGAAATTTGACGAGACAGCACTACAGTTAAGTAATTACTTAACGAAATTCTCAATTCAAAAATCGGCCCTTAGACGGATATTTTTACTCATAAGTTTCTACTCTACAAGGGCTTTTTAGCCTCTTCGATAGACATTCGCATAAAAACGCGTAGCAGGTGTGAATGACATCAGCGGCAGACAGCGGTCGAAAAGTAATAAAGTAGATTTTGACGGCGATTACGCTGATACGGTTCGTTCGTTTTTACCGTGTTACGTTTTTTGAGCAGAGCTCTAGACCTTTACAAATTGAATCAAAAAGCTTTGTGCCAATATTATTAGAAACGTTCTTACGTTCATTCAAAGTACACTAAACTTGTAATAATCTGTTACTATTAATCAAATCATTGTTAGCTATTTGAATTCCGTCGTGTTTGACCTGGATTCTATGTAGCTTGGAATTTTGAAAATAAACAAAAAGCTACTAGTAATTATAAAGGGTGGTAAAGTTACTTATGTGTGAATGTATACTGTACGGTCTAAAAAACCCGAAGTTCTTACCTATATTCTTTCGATATTCGCACCTTTGCCGCGGGTATTAAGAGCCTCCGTATTGTAGCCGAGTTCTGAACGGATTGTAGTTAATCATTGCATGTATATCGCCAATCTCTATCAAAGGTTTGCGGTGATTCACACGATATCAGGGGTCGTCAACCATTTGGCGCATCATATGTTTGACGTAAAACCGTTTTTTAAGACTCAAGCTTCACAACAAGTGTGGACGTGTCACATGCAACAAAGCATTCTTAAGCAATAATAATTAACGATAAGAATCTCAATTTTTTTTTTCACTCAATCTCTAAACTTGACTCAATCAAACCAAGGAAAATTATAATTAAGTATAAAAGTAATTTAAGCTTTTATTTATTGAATGTGGTTTAACTATTGATACTGAAGAAATTGTTGTAGGTGTTTAGTTCAGTCATCATCATTCATCATCATTCTCTCATAGTTACAAAAGAAAACAACGTTGTATAGAGCCAATATAAGTAGCTAGGTATCTAAATACCTACTTATATTGGCTCTATATAAAGTTTTTCTACGAGTAGAATCAATGAAGACAGCTTCAAAGAATATAATCACGGACGATATTTTTTGCTGAATCTTATTCAGGGACTGCAACATAAGTTTTTCGTTGAAATATTCAAGTGTAAAATCATGGTTGACGATCTCTACCTTCGGGCGAAACAGTGCCTTTGTACCGTAGCATTTCTGTTGTTGTTCCGACGCCGCCGGTCCTGCTGGACTGATGTTATTGAGAAAACTATTTCAGTCATCTTGTTGCTTCAAGTATGCTAGTAAAATAACAATAAGGATTTCTTTTTCACCGAAATAAACACCGTGCTAATATATAGAAAAGAAATTACCTTAAATTAATAATAGAAAGAAATTACCATGAGTTGGAAAGTGCAATTGAGAGTGTCAATCCTGTGCTTTTGGTGTTTGTACGCGAATGCACAGTTCGGCAGTAAGTATACTAACTGTGTTGTCCTATCTGCCTACTTATGTTTTCTTTAGCATAGCTTTGCGTTCGCTCATAGAGAGAGAGTATAGGAACTGTCACCATTGTGTGTTCACAACGGGACTTGCGATTCAAAGTGTCTGAGTTCGTTAATGATGTTGTGCTTCACAGTTAGCGGGTAATATCGCTGCGATAAATTTATAAAATGTATTACCTACTAAAAATAGAGAATAAAGTTATTAATGTCGGGTTTCGAACCCTGGTATAAGTGCGCTACCACCACTCCCCATGTCTTTTTTTGTAGCTAGTTGTATAAAACTTAGGTACCTAAGCCAACCTAAGCACAGGTTTTGAATTTGAATTTTTTTTTATTGAACAAGAAAAGATCTGTACAAAGGCGAGCTTAATACTAAAACGTATTTTCTTCCAGCTAAACATGGGTGATGTGGAAAGAGTGAGGTAGTGCTAGAGGAGTCCTAAGGAAGATAAAAAATATATTTATAGTATTTACTGGAAAAGCTTCTGGTTTTGTTGAGTGATTGAGTTTTTTCATCCCTAAATTTTCAGAAAGAAATTCCATCAATTTTAATCCACGTATAATCGTTATACGTTATATACGTTAATTATAATCGATCTATAACCAATTATAGATCGATTATACGTGGATTAAAATTGGCAATTTTTGTCTTTTCGGACCACAGTAGGTACCAATACCTACTGTGGTCCGAAAAGACAAAAATTGCAATACAGCTATTTCTAACTGCGATTTTTTCATGCAGAAAACTTTCAAATTACTTCAACAATTTTATCAAACGTTCTGCATTGCGCATAACACAATTATGTCATTCATAACAGCGACCATGAAACATGTGCATCAGTAGTTATTAACTGCCGCTGATACAATTGTGAATATTGTGATGCCCTCGATTTTGAACTAATTATCTGGACATACACGGCACTTTAATCTGTCCGCGCCAAGGTCATCAGGATGGTCGAATAGTTTAAATAAGTACTTGCATCGGTTTGGCTTTGATGACCTTGTCTGATTTCCAGGTATAGGCATCAGTTTAGGCATGGGGGGAGTTCAGACGGACAGTGATGACATGGATGGGCTAAACTTTAAGGTCAGTATTGATCCTTGAATTTTCACAACGAGTTTTCCTTTCCTGACACTTCTTTATTATTTAGCAACTTATTTAATCATCATCATCAACCCATTATGTCTCCACCGAGGGGCAAGAGTCTCTTCCCTTAAGAAGGTATAGGCTCTACCACTAAGGGACTATGTCCGGATTGGTGGAGGCTTGTAAGACCAGTGGCTGGTCTGTCAGAAGTTTTGAAGCCGCCCCTAAGGCCTCTGACTTGGCTTAACGACTGCCCTCTATCGACGGCAGCCGGCACCAAATGCTTAACGTGCCTTGCGAACCACGGAAACGCTCCATCCATCCACCCTTCCATGCACTGCACGCGCCCTATGTTTTTTAACCTTCGTGATCGTTTAATATCACTCAGACGGCTGGGGCTACGAGCGATTCACTTATTCGATGGTTTCGTTAAAATACTTTATCAAAGTTTTGATTGTGTTTCAGGGACCCTGTCCGGCAAACTCATCATGTGTGCCGATCAGCTCTTGCAGCCTCTTGTCGGATCTTTTAGATTTTAACTGCTTCAGTTCAGACAAGTAAGAATTGTCACTCCTATTAACAAATATCCCTTTTTCCTTGCTAGAAATATTATGCCCAGGTTTCAAAACAACCACATCGAATATTATTTTAGTGTTTCTATATTTGTTTGTACATGTCTTTCTTTTTCTCTAATTTATAAAATTCTCGAGTACTCCTCCGAAACGGCTTGACCGATTTTGATGAAATTTTATATCTATATTCCGTAGGTCTGAGAATAGGTTGTTATCTACTAGAAAAGCCTGTGCTATATTAACCAGGAAAGGAAATTACAAACATGTAAAAACGCTCAGTCTGAAGCGATTTTTGTACAAATGTACGGCGGTCACCAGTGAGAATCGAACCCATGACCCCAGGCTTAGTAGGTAAGCGCCTTAACGGTTAGAACAACGAGGCAGTCGCATATTATAGTCGCAACTCTATTTCATCCTCGTCTTTTCTCCTACGAATTGTTTTCGAAAAATAAATTGGGAAGGCTACCTATAGAATGTTTAAGGTTCAGCTTTCTGAATGGGCGTCCAGAACTCGTGTGAAGCTATTTCAGCTGAAGTTTGAGCCCTCACCACCCTATGTGATACCCTAGTAATCATTATCATCAACCCATTATATCCCCACCGAATGGCATACGTGTCTCGTCCCTGAGGAAGGCATAGGCCATACTCCACCACGGGCGCCAAGTCCGGATTGGATGTAAGACTAGTGGCTGGTTTTACTGTCATAGGTTTTGAAGCCGCCTTAGTAACTTGGTAATAAGATAAAAATATTATTTTGTATACCATTTAAATCACGCAACTTCTATTGAGCGTCACGTGATTTCTGGACACCCTCTAACTGGTTCCAGATATTTTCACCGCCTCAACGCCTTGACTTGCGGCAACGCTAACGGCGAGGACTACGTGTGCTGCCCATCCTGTGATTGCGCCAAGGTGTACCAAGAGGGCACGGAGCAGTGTGGCCAAAGCATGGTCCGGGGCACTGACTACAGGGGCATCGGGGCTCATCCCTGGGTTGCTAGGATCGGGTTCACGAGTAAGTTTGATGGTTTGAAATGAGTCAAGCACTCTGCTTGCATCTTGTGGCGAACTCCTCGGTGTTTCCTTAGGTTTTCTTCTCAGAATAAGGTTATTCTGAGGTTTTTATAGATCGTGTTTAAATACTGTTCTTTTATACGTCACATTGAGGTTCTGTTCATGGACGTAATATATAACGTCATTGGTGCTGTTTGAAATATTTTTGTTTGTTAAGTACTTAGTGTTTCAGTCCATTAAAATCGTAATATTGCGGTTATTTCTACTCTTTTATTAGCATTTAAACAGTCCACTAGGGTTCATCGTTTTCACATCTGATTATGGAAAGCCACTTAAGGAAAGAAAATATATAATTCAAATGTTGGGGAAATTCAAGGAATTTAATAGTATTCTTTTTTCTAAGAAGAACCCTAAACTAAAAAAAGAGAACTTCTAATTCTTTGAATATTTCTGTCATAGTTAATAGTATTAAAAAAATTCAGTATATTATCATCTATATTAATAATTTCGTTCGGGTCTGCGGTAGACTCGAACGATATGCACACCAAATGAAAGAGCGTAAAAAAATAGTTGATCTGAGTCGACAACATATGGGCGAAAAATTCGTATTATCGAGCAGCATCAATATAAAAATTATTAAATTCAACAATGGCGTTGCTAAGTAAACATGTCAATGTCATCATTGTTGTGTTAGTGTCACAAGTTTTCATTGTGAACTGTTATGGCCGGCTTACATTATTTTAGTGTTTAGGAGAGTGCTATAAT
This sequence comes from Yponomeuta plumbellus, assembly GCA_947310845.1. Lineage (NCBI taxonomy): Eukaryota > Metazoa > Arthropoda > Insecta > Lepidoptera > Yponomeutidae > Yponomeuta > Yponomeuta plumbellus. The sequence continues at coordinate 14,254,290 of OX371207.1, read as the reverse complement.
ACAATTAGAGAGGCAAGTGCATTAGTACATTACTAGACGTTCGAGTGAACGTTTATATTTCTTCCAGTAGAGTGTTACTTCGTCGACGTCACGAAATATGCGCTATCCTACTCAAAATACTATGAGTTTTAATGGAACACATAAGTAAGTTTGATAATTCGAGTTATTGAAAACAACACGCACCCGTCACGGGTCACTTGCGCACTCTCCTAAAGTTCTCACTAAATTTTTAGTTTAAACACAGATAAGTAACGAGGATAGTAACGCGCTCAGGTGTTACTGGATAGAACAATGGAAACCAATTCTATTTTGATTCTAATTGAAAGGCAACTAGAACCGTACTATACCGTAAAACGTACTAAAGCAAGTGGCGCTTACACGTGTCTACAAAAGCACTCTCCTTGAGAAAGAAAGAAAGAAAGAAAGAAAGAAAGAAAGAAAGAAAGAAAGAAAGAAAGAAAGAAAGAAAGACAGAAAGAAAGAAAGAAAATTTATTTATTTGATACTCAAAACAAAACAAAAAAATACACACACACACAGAATGCGTACAATAATAAAAAAATAACACAGAAAGCATAAAAAGCTTAAAAATAAATAAACTGTACAACATGAAAATAATAATTTACATTTACATATTTACATTTACATACAGGCACATACATTGCTTCTGGCCCCACACTAGGATACCCTGTGTCGTGGGAACCAGAAACAGCGACGTCACAAACATGTTAATATCCAAGACCTGGGATTTTTTTTTTGTCCCCAGCCGGGATTCGAACCCGGGACCTCTCGCATGGTAGTCAGATGCGCTAACCACTACACCACAGAGGTCGTTAAAGGTTGAGCCCCCAAAATGGGCCCGATTCAGCATAATGTTGCAACAGAGTGTAAAGTAAAGCACTCTCCTAAACACTAAGATAATCTAAACCGGCCCTTTGATCTAATTTGTTAACTTCATGGTGTGTGGAATACCGTGGCATCCAAAAAGGTTATTATAATCTGTGCCAACTGAGAAGGTGTAGTAAGTAATCTGTGGTGTTTTTCATTGGCGGGAGCTCAGAAGAAGGTCCTTCTTCTGTGGGCGGGAGGGAAGACAATAATTTGACATTAAGTTTTGGAAGGGTCTGAAAAATAATTGAAAAAGGAAATCAAAGTCATAAATTGATCTTTATTGTTTTGCTTACTTAGGTACCAATAAACTTATTGAAATGAAAAAGCCACTAGATAAGAAAAATACCAAAAATTAAAATGATGAAGAAAAACATGTGGTCAATACAAAACCAAAAGCTGTAAAGCCAAAGAGAGGGAGCTGTTTTTAGTTGATTAGCCAAGTGGATTCTACGTCTCATACGTCATTAGATTCACTAGCTGTTAACTAAATTCAATGCTGTTAAGTTTATGAAGGAAGCTCATTTAGTAATTTGTGATGAGGTACCCATGATAAAGTTATGATAAGTATCCGATTTTCGCCTTGCATTCCTTCGTAAGTAGCCAGAACATGTCCAAAAGAGCAAGATTGGCTATCCGTAATAGTGTGCTGGTTCCAATACTGATGTAAGCATGGTAGCGAGATTTGGGTATGGCAGAAGTCAGAAGAATCATGAAAGTAGGATTAGTGCAGTACAAATGAGATCCTTAAGAAATATGTGTGGTGTTACTTTGAATAACAGAATACGCAATAGTGTGATCAGAGACCGAGGATGTAGAGAAAGAGGATGTAGTGAGTGACTAGAATTGAAAGAAGGAATGTTGCGTTGGTTTGGAGATGTGGAGAGGATGAACGAAGAAAGACTGACAAAGCAAATATATCGGGCGAATGTGAGTAAAAGGGCCGGTAAGGGACGCCCCAGTTGGACATACTTCGACCAAATAGGGGATGTATTAGCAAAGGGCAAGATGAAAAGTACCCGAAACCGATGTGGGTTTATGCAACGACTAATGGATGTCGATGAAGCGAAAGTGATTTGTCAGGATAGTGGCAGGTGACAGTCCGTGGTCTCTGCCTACCCCTCTGGGATACAGGTGTGAGCTTATGTATCTGAATGTATTAAGATATTTATATATACTGGTGGTTGATAAATACAGAGGCGTCACCATATAAAAAAACATAGTGGAATATTATTTTGCGTCTACATTTTACCCGAGCGAAGCCGGGTTTTCGTCTAGTATCTGAAATAAAATTTAACGAAAATTATATTGAATGTATTTCATAAGTGTGAGCTAACCAGCCAACAAAATCTATATATATAAAAATGAATCCCTATTTCCCTTGGTTCTTATGAAAGAAAAAATTAAGGAAATTGCGCGGAAAATTAGAAAATTTAAAATTACTTAACCACCATATAAAATTATTAAACTTTTTTAATGTAACCTTAAGACATTTGACATGGAATTGACTAAATGCGTGCTTCAAATATAGTCAAAGAGGATGAAAAAAAAAAGACGTTTAAAACGGATTCTTCTGTCAATCTTATTTTATTGATAAACAATATAATAAAATCAAAAATCTGCTCATTTATGGCGTCTAAGGCGGAACAAAGTTCGCGGGGTCAGCTAGTCACTTATAAATTCCGCTGCTAATTAGGAAACAATTTTGAGATAAAGTTACCTTAGATTAGGAAGGTGTTATATGGAGGGTCATAGCAAACGGTCTCATGCATTATTATTATTAACTTTATTCAGGATACACTTACTTGACAAAAAGACTAAGTCTATCCAGAATAAAGTCCAACAAAACAGACATTCAACAAGCAGATTGTAAATTCTTTACGTTGAAATTTACGAAAGTTTCAGTCTCATGCAGTTTTATTATTTCAGATAAGGAGACGGGGAACGTCAGATTTGCTTGCAGCGGATCGATCATATCCAAGCGGGTCGTGCTGACTGCAGCCCATTGCGCACTGGCGAAACCTGAGGGGTATAAGTTGTACGTATTTCCTGTAACTAATTTAAACTCTTCCGCGAACTTACACCGACATCGACAGTTCCCTTTTACTTGTACTAATTGGCTATCAAATTATATAAATAAATAATAAACTCACGCCCGTTATCCCCGAGGGGGTAGACAGAGGCACCAATCACCAGAACTGGGCCCATGTTTTGCCGAGTTTATTAGGTCCCAAACGTATCAAATCGTAACGCTCTCAAATTAATTTCATTTAGTATTACAATAATTGTATTGTATTCATATGTAATCAATTATTGATACAGACATGCTTATTTAAACCGGTTTTGGTGTAGTTTGGCTCACGAATAAACCAACCCTTTTGGGCGAATTCTGCCAAAATTAACATAAACATTTACATACAGGCCCCTCACTAGAATACCCTGTGTCGTGGGAACCAGAAACAGCGACATCACAAACATGTAAACATCCGAGACCTGGGGTTTCTTTTGGCCCCAGCCGGGGTTGGGACCCGGGACCTCTCCCATAAGGCATATGCGCTAACCGCTGCGCCATAGAGGTTGTCGTGTCGCGTTGATTGATACTCCCTCCACGTCGTGTCGTGATTTGTAATAAAACTAACTATCAAGGTAGGTTTGTACTGATTTATCTTGATTTATTGCAGTAAAACTAACGATGCTTTGGATTTATTGGAATTTAGGTGACGGTGGAGGAAAAATATCGTGACAAAACCTGATTGTCTGAGCTATTCACATACTATTCACACATTCAGCGTTTGAAATCGGCAATCCGCGTTGCCTCGCACGATTATAGGCCTATAGTCTGTCTTTGAGAGAAGGCCTATGACCTAGTTACAGTGGGACGTACCTACATATATAGATAGATAGATAGATAGATAGATAGAGAACACTTTATTGTACATAAAAAACGGTACGTAGGTATTACGCTGCTTACATTATATTGATAAAAAACTCGTTTAATCGCCAGTTTCTCAATATGTTCATAAAGACACTGAAACACTTGGAAAACTTCCCACACTAGATGCTTAAGGAACATATTACAAGGTACAAACAAAATTATTATATCAACTCTGAAAACTCAAGAATTATATCACCACTACCACTAGAATTATATCTCGCTAACATATGGCTCATCTCTCATCCTCCACCAATCCGGACTAGGCCCCCGTGGTGGGATATGGCCTATACCTTCCTCAGGGAAGAGACCCGTGCCCCTCGGTGGGGATAAAATGGGTTGATGGGTCTTAATAAAAGGAAAGTTAAGGTCCAGTGATACTTAAGAGCCCCACGTTTCTGAAATACCCTGAAATCACCAGAGGACCAGAACTAAGTCAGACAGAAGAGCAAGGAGTTGACGATAAAAATACTCTCAGGTCAACAGTAGTGGTTGGCGAGTGGGACGTTGGTAGGAGTCCTGATTGCAACGACTACTTCTGCGCACCGCCGACACAAGCGGTCAAAGTGGAGCATGTCATCGTGCACCCTGGCTACGAGCAGAAGATATTCCGACACGACATTGCTCTGATCGTGCTCAAAGACGAGATCAAATATTCAGGTAAGTCGAATAATTTAAGCGATGTAAGTTACGAGTTGCTGTTTCTTCAATAATACTGGAGTCATCTACAGCAGTAGTCTACAGAGCATAGGAAGTACCCTGCCAAACTCATAGAGTCATCATCATCAGCCCATTATGTCCCCACCAAGGGGCACGGGTCTCTTCTCTGAGGAAGGAAGGAAGGAACCTTGACATTATTGTTGCCAAATCGGAACACCCCTACGTAACTAAGGCTCGGTTTCTAGAAGAGCTATCAAATGTTAAACTCACGTCAAGCTAATGTCAGCCAATCACGTGCCGGTATTTTGAATTAATCTTGGATTAATCTTGTCTTCCCTGAGGAAGGTATAGATAGACCATACTCCACCACGGGGGCCTAGTCCGGATTGTTGGAGGCTTGTAAGACTAGTGGCTGGTCTTACTGTCAGAAGTTTTCAAGCCGCCCTAAGGCCTCTGACTTGGCTTAACGACTGCCATCTATCGGCGGCAGCCGGCACCAGTTGGTGCCAGCACCAGGGCCTTGCGAAGCACGGAAGCGCTTATTGAAATAAAACGGCTGTTTAGAACTGACTGAAGCGATTGTTGCAACCGGAGTCGCGCTATCAGTGTACCTATTTAATTCTATATTACCAAACGCATTGCACTCTAGTACAGTCCCAACAGCCTATACATATATGTACGTCTGCAGGGTACAAGCCGTCTCTCGGAGAGAGAGAGTATGGGTTTAATCACCGCGCGTGCCCTGCCCACCGTGGATTGGCGATTTCAGGCGCTGTGGTATGTGAATACCTCGGATGGTCAGGAGGTAGATTCTGCTAATGCATTGTAGTACAATGATACCTGCATGAACGTGGCAATTTCATTACATTGCCGCTTCAAGTCAACTCAAGCACGCGTATCAATAATTATAGGCGTCAATGCAACTAAAAAGTATGTCACGTGACTCGACAATGTAACAGAATCGAGGTCCAGGTTTTTCTTCACAGTTAGTGAGTGGTATCGCTACTATAAGTTCATAATGTTCATAACTTAGAAAACAAAGTCTATAAATAATACGTACTAAAAATATGTACATGCCCGCACTGAGAATCGAACCTGGATCTCTCGCGTCCAGTCTATTGTTCTACTTACTAGGCTAACCATGGGCTAACACTGCTGTATTGTATTGGAAATACAATAAATTCATAATATGTACCTATAGTATTTCTTAACATTGGTAATGTTAGTAGTTTAAAAGCTTTTTTGCGGCTCAAACTTATCAAAAGTTTCAACTTGATATTACTCACTGCCAGCAAAAGGTAATTACGAACTCGTAATGCATACCCACTTCTTCATAACATGTCACAATCACCGTAATGCCTACCATTCGCAGTGGCAGCAGCTCCAGTCTGCCTGAGTGACAAGCCGGAAGTAGTGCTGAACGAGCGCGCCACGCTCGTTGGATGGGGCAAATTGTCCGGCCAAAATAACCTGGTGGGTTACCTACTCTCCGTTGCTAAGGTCAAAATGTCAAAACCAAGGATTAGTGTACAACGTCCGGGTTGAAAATAATTAGAATATTTTTAGAGTTATCTAGATACGAGTAGTGCAATATGTCTCCAATAGCGCGGCAGCAGTAGAACTAGGTTGGTTGATTCTTCTTTTTTCTTTCCACTTAAAGTTCGTTTATACGCAAGTAATTTAAGAGAAAAATTGACGACTGCTTAACTATTTTGCACGTCACTGTTATTTCCAATAATCGAATTGGAAATAACAGTAAAAATAATATTATTGACACTAACAGGGCGCTGGCGGTTCGTTGTAATGTGCTGGCCTGCAGGTTTGCTCGATGCCCCCGAGAAGCAAAAATTACGTTATTTAAGGCATATTGCCAATCTTTTTACAGCCTGTGGGTCAAGTATACGCAGAGGGCCTACAGCGCCCTGCGCGTCCAATATAACAATGACTTTAGGGTGCTACTGGGGCTGCCACGTTTTCGTAGTGCGTCGGGAATGTTCGCAGAAGCCCGAACGGATGGCTTCCACGCCATAATGCGCAACAGAGTGGCATCCTTAATGCGTAGAGTGCGGGGCAGCACCAGTGTCCCCCTGAAGATCATTGCCGGCCGTGTAGACGGTCCTATACTGAGGCACTGGGTGGGGTTGCACGTTATGGCCCTCAACCCCGCCAAAAGATAGGTAACTAACTGTCTCTCGCACCCCTGATATTAATTTTAAGTGCTTGGTTATGTTTTAGTTTAGTTTTATTTGGCACCTAATACTAACTTGTGATGTTATTCTAAATGTAAATGTACTAACTTTTGTATGGGCAAAGCCTGAAATAAACGATTTATTATTATTATTATTATTATTATTATTATTACTAACGAATCCGCCTTTTTAACAGGAATCAGATGCAGTACCTACCTGCTAAATAAATACACTTTGAGTGATACTTCTTGAATAGAATAAGAAGAAATATATTTATTTTAAAAAACATTTATCCGAACATATTGTTTACATATTGTTTATACCAGAGATCCCCAAACTATTTTGGACAAGTGACCCCTTTTCCAAAATTAACTGTTACCTTAGACCCCCATGGCCAAATTACCTACTTTTAAGATCAACCCCATTCTTCATAATGGTCTGCTAACTTAAAACAGCTGCTATGGAGTGTTATTTTTCATGACTTAGGTCAATAGAAGAAGACAGAGTGAGAATTGGCAATGCTTTAAGTTAGCAGACTATTATGAATGAATGGGGCCCATCTTTAGTTTTTTCTTATTGATACAAAATACGTAGGTACTAAGGTACCAATTGGAAAACTTTGCACTTGGTTAAGTGAGTAAAGTTTAAAGTTTTTCATCTTGTACGAATTTGAGACATTACTACAACAATGCAATTTCCTACAAAAATATTGATTATTCTTAGTACACGTAATACAACATAAACAATACAGTACCTACCTACCTATCTTGAAAGTTTTCAATAAGAACTTGTGTTAATTTAATAGGGGTCGATTTTTAGACCTCGTTGACCCCCAAAATCAGTTTTCGTTTAGGTCGACCCCTAGGAAATCACCACTTTGGGAATCCCTGGTTTATACAATATGTTTGGCTCAATGGCTCAATACTTGATTTTGTTACTGAAAATGTGTTTTCCCATTAGCCATACTCTGTCATGCTATTTCGCTCAACTGTTCTTTTGCTTCCCAATTTTTAACGCACCAAGTCGGTACCGTGCCAATGAGTAGTAAACAACCAAAATCTGAACTTGACTTGCCTTTCAAGTCATCAATCACAATGCACTTGCCATTTCAATTTCCATTTGCTCCACTTGCCTTGTCGTATTTAACTTTATCTATTAAATAAACGCAACGAAACCTTTTAAATCAGCGGTTCTCATTGTTTTTAAAAAACTATACTTAATTAATAACTGTATAATTACGTTCAACCAGAGAGAGGTGATTTTTTTCTAAATTCTTGCAGAACCCCTACAGGGGAATCGCGGAACCCTAGGGTTCCGCGGAACACACTTCGAGTATCGCTGTTCTAAATGTTTAACTATGTACGTAGGAACATTGCGAGTCTCTCAAGTCTCAGTCTCTCTTTTCTCAATTCTATATTGATCTCACAGGTGAGCCGCCAACAGCAGTTGCAAGTGCCCCTAGTGCCGCTGGCGAGTTGCGAGCGCATCTTTGGGGAATCGGTGCCCGTTCACGAGGGGCAGCTCTGTGCCGGGGGTGAAGAAGGGAAGGACGCTTGCTCGGGCTTCGGAGGAGCTCCGCTGCTCTCACACAAGGACGGGAGATTCGTCCAGGTGCGTGGTTGGAAAGAGATAGGAAATTTAGTGTCAAGCTTCAGAACAATGAGCGATTTTCTGACAGCTCTTAAAAAATGGTTCCGTAAAAAAAACCCCACGAGGTGGTCTCAAGAGGTGGACCGTAGGTAAGAAGCGACAAATCCATACTTGTAAAAATTAAAAGTAAAAGGTTGTCTGGAATAAATTGCTGTTAGCACTAAGGCCGCCCTTTACTTCACTGTACTTACTGTAGTTTTTAAATTGTAACTTTTATTTGTCTCTTGTTTCTTGTATACAATAAAGAATAAGTATTCTTATCTCATTTTATTTTGTAATTACCACTCAGCAGAGCTGAGTAACAATGACGTTATAGTTAAAACCTTGATTACGTGGCAGGCCGGTATCGCTGGAAAGACATAGTAGAGAGGAAGCTCCAGGTAGGTATTGCCACAAGGTGGAGCAAAACAGGAAGAGATTATTATGGCGTATTTTGGCTGCGGCAGCCATATTCCATTTTTGGTCGCTGAGTCAGCGAGTATAAATGAATGTTTCTCAGCTTCCTGAAGGGACTTCAGGTTTAAAATTACTTGTTTCAGATCGGAATAGTGTCTTTTGGATCGGAAAACTGCGGAAGCGAGGGAGTGCCTAGTGTTTACACGAACATCGCACACTATCATCGATGGATCGTCGAGAATTCACCTTCATAATAAGCATATTTCTTTGGATTTTGTAAGATAAGAGAGATGCAATAAAGTAAGTGATTACTTAGTTCTGTATACAAGTGTTTTGATTTCCAGGCACTGATGTTTTTTTGTGCTTTGATTTCCAATTGAGAATATTTTTCCCAAGAAAGTGTAAATAAGACCTGATATATTTTATAGTATCGGTTGATTTTTTTATACTCGTATGTGTCATTTTCCACGAAATAGCATTATGTCATACAGATTCCTTTGGGGTCAGGGCTCGATGCATAGATATCTGAGATGTCTGCGACTCGATGACATTGTAAACATTAATTTATTTGTATTCGAATAAACAATTATCTATCTTGAACATTATTGTCTACTAAAATTTTAAGGAATTAGAAATACGATGAAGAAACCTTGAAACTAAAACGAGACCTAACATGAGCATTTTCGTCATATCATCATCAACCCATTATGAGACCACCGAGGAGCACGGGTCTCTTCGCGTGGGCCCGTGGGCCCGTATAGGCCATACTCCGCCACGGGGGCCAAGTCCGGATTGGGGGAGGCTTGTAAGACTAGTGGCTGGTCTTACTGTCACAAGTTTTCAAGTCGCCCTAAGGCTTGGATTAACGACTGCCGTCTATCGACGCACCAACTGTTCGTCATATACTAGGTTGCTATTCCGCAGGATAGGATAGACATTCCGTACTTGTCAAATTAAGAACATAGTGTGCTTCCCCCAAGATACGCCACTTCATTCTGTACTAGGCCATGGCAAGAAAACACCGGCAGATTGGTACTGGTGGTTATAAATAGAGAAAATGTACGAAAGAGCTGATAGTTAAACAGTTGTCCCCATCATCGTAACCTTTCTCGCTGCGATAAAGAGCTTAAGACACGTGGTTAAAAATATAGACAGGGTAAAGGGAAAATAAAACCATTGACGTATGTAGAGATACAAAATATATTAGCTTGATTTGTTCAGGGAGTGTCTAATTAATATTAACTGTGATATCCAGTTACCCCCAATACGGCATCAAAGGCGAGCTTGTTGTAGTAATTTGAACACGGTTTGGTGTCTTGGAGACGAGAGCACAGTGCACCCATTAGGTCTATCTGTGACATGTTTTGGATTTCTTCTTCGAACGTCTAGAAAAGAGAAATCATAGTCAGTTTGAAGATTTAAGAAGATTTGAGGAAGAAGGAACTCTTTGCTTTACTTGGAACTAACTGATTGAGCGCAAACTCTTTCTTCTCTCTCTTTTCCTCTCTATCTCTGCCTCTCACTCTCTGAGAGGTCTGTCATCTGCAGTAAGATATATACAACATATAGGCTACAAAAAATGCCTTTAGTATGCAACGCTATCCAAAGTTACCTACAATAATATAATGTTTTTTAAATCTATTAAATCGTTTATTGAGTTGTTATTTAACATAGCTATCTAGGTATTGAACAGGACTGTGGCGCAATTTAGAACACAATAACGTCCAAGGTGGAGGGCTTCTTGCTGCCATGCATAGACAAGTGAAAATTCGAGAAAAAAACTTTGCGTGTCGAGAGTAACTGAACCCGTATAATAGTACATTACTGCAGTGGCCAGCAAAAGAGGCATTGTTGGACGAACGTGGAAATGTGGGTAGAGGCGAAGCTGAGGCACACATACGTGAGTCCATCAATGCCTAGTTGTGGCCAAAGCTTTTATAATAATATAATATTCGATTTATCCAAGAAATTTGTCGAAATAATGCTCTAATTTCCAAGCATGTTTGAGAAAAATACATATCGCGATGGCTCAGGATGACCAGACAAGGACACCACATAATTATGTATACGGTCCTCAGCGGGAATCGAATCCATGACTCCTGGGTTGGTAGTCAAACGTTATTAGTGCTAAATCTACTACTTATCGCAGTTAGTTAGAGTAGATTTCGGATTATCAATGTGCTATTGCGTCCACGATTACCTAAGGGGCTATAATGAGGCCTAGTCCCAGGCACTACAGCGTCGAGAGGTCACTTCACCCATATAGTGTGAGTTAAGGTGCAGGACGCTGTATAAATAATAATAACTTCCACTCAATACAATCACTTGACTTGGGCCTCGATTTTGTTAGTGCATTGTAATACGATGGCAGATACACGGCCGGCTCACGTGACGTGTTTTTTCATACCATTGACGCCTAGATTGTTCGATATGCGTGCGCGCGTAGACTTGAAGCAGCAATGAAACTAAATCGCCATGTTCATTAGTCATTGTACTACAATGCATTAACAGAATCTAGGTCCTGCAGTGGGACATTACATATAAGCTATAAAAATGCATTTACCCATATAGTGTGAGTGAAGGTGCAGGACGCTGTATAAATAATAATACTATAGAACTACATACTAGCTTTTGCTCCTGTTTTTGTTGTCTGTGAATGCACAGAACTAAATGGGAATGTTTTTTTCCTAAATTCTTCGATGTAATTACCAAGTACACTATCGTACACATTAATATAAATTATAATTACTGTCGGTGAGTAACTATTAATCATCAATGTCACTAAGACAAGTGGTAGCAAACCATTCTCGAGTGGGCAGTTTACATATCAACTTCAAGAACTTTATATACTTAGTTTGTTCATGAGAAAAAAACCCATCTGTTCTATAGAACAAAATGGGAAAAAATGTTTCTATTTTGTTCTATAGGACAAAATTTAGCAGATCAAATGGGACCCACCCTGTTTTTTTAATGAGACCTAGATTTAGTTCAATCTTTTGCGCAATTTGGCAACTTACCCCATCAAGGACGACGGTGGGTATAAACTTCGGCTTAACCAGGTTTGTTAGATATTCTGAAGTAAGTTGGAGTTCTATGCCTATGCCGTTCACCATACATTGTCGGACTGCGGCTGTAGCTATGCCGGCTTTTTGGGCACACTGGAATTAAGGACATATTTTTTTGCTGTGGAATGAAAGATATTTAGGAGACCCTACCCTCTGCAATTATCACAACTTCCTGGTGTTCATAAAATAAAGAATATTCTATCTAAAATGACTTCAAATTACTCCGGTACATTCAATTACAAGTACATTGACATTCAACAAACAGAATGTAAATTCTTTACGTTGAAATAAATTTCTGATTTCTAACAATTAAAAACAATTCTTTTTTTAAAAATTCAATGCTGCTCTAAGGATCTTTTCTGCAGTTTCCAATAGAATTTTTAGATTGATATTATTAAAATATAAGCGCTTAAGTGGATCCAATAACGCGCTAGTTAGCCACCAGTAAAACAATTTTTTTTTTCTTAGAGATCGAATTTGCAGAAAGTGTCTGTCTGCACATTAACGAGATTGTACAGAACAGTGATTTTTAGAACCTACGACAAAGAACCTAGGATCACGAACCTGGGACTGGATAGCATTTGTGTCAAAAACAATTTTAACACATTTTGACACTTTTTGCCAAATAGATCTGTAAAAAAAGACAATATAGACAATAATAGGGGACAGTACCCCTTGGTGGCGTAATTAAATTGTGGGTATTCCACACATATTTTTCTTATCCCCAACTAAGTTTTTGATTGAAAAAAATTTATTCTAAAATTAATAATTTTGGAAACCACTTTTCTTTATTTCACTTTGTAAATAAAAACAAAAATTATATGTTTAAAATTACCTCAATGCAATTATGAGTCAAGCCCCCAGACCACATTTATCAAACGTGCATTCTCATTTTATTACAATTGTAGCATGCTCCACGTAAAAGCATTGAGCAGCCTCAATGATTTTGTGAAATTTCGCTTTACGCGCTTTATCTGTTGGAGTCTCTGGTAAATCATTGTTCTGTATACTATTTTCCAGCGCATCCTCTTTTATGACTTCTAAAATATTAATACTTAACTTAACTTTGCAAATAAGTTTTCTTTGTCGAAAACTAAGAATAAGAAAACAAAAATGTATACATTCAAAATGTTACGGACCTTTTATCCCAGTTTAATTACCGAGCAAGGCACCAGCTTGCAAAAATATGACCAATTACAAAAAATGGTAGCCTTAATATAAGATTAATTTTCACCCACCTCCAAGCTCCCCTTCGAGCCAGCATACGTCTCCATCTCACAGGCAACGTAGTTGACTCTTTCCAAGTCTGTCCTGCCCATTATCATATTATACAGCGTGCAGTCTTGTATCATGTTGCCGAGACATTCGTCTTGACCATGTTGGCATTCGAAACCTCCAAAACCGGAGTCAAAGCTCTAGAAAAATATGTCGCATATAAAATAAGAAATTACAAAAAAAACTTGCATTATACAATAAAAAAACATGTACCATTTTTTCTCGTTTAGTTTCGAATTTATACAAATTATCGAAAAAAGCCGTAGGCCCCATGTATAATACTAATATTATAAAATTATCAAATTTCAGACATTCTTTCACCAGTATTTAGAATGGACCTTCAGGGTGGATATAGGCTACATTATGCAAATTTTTTGACCCGAACGTAATAGCGGGCTCTGCAAGTAAAAAAATAGTATGTAATTTCGCGACCACGATATTATGCGATAAAAGAAAGTAGCTCTACGTAACTTCTCCACTATAAATATGGATTTGTCCTATTTAACCTATTCCGACCGACTAGCTGTTGAATGCATGAGATAACCCAGTACAGTGTACAGTTACAGAATATTATGAAGGTTTTAAAATCCTTAGTTCACAAAATTATATGTTAAACAAAAAGATCAATACTGCTGGCCACTCACTTGATGCCAAAAAAGCAAAGAAAGTTTTTATATTTTTTTTTTCTTTTCTTTTTTGACAAGCGGCATTCACACCCTTCCTCTAAACCAGCAATAAGTAAAAAGAGGTTTTGGTCTCATAATTACTTTTATAAATTAAAAAGCAAAAGAAGAATACTGGCCATTTGATGCCAAGAAAGTAAAGATTTTTTTTTCTTCTTTGACAGGCGGCATTCACACCCTTCTTGTAAACTAGCAATAAGTAAAAAGAGGTTTCGATCTAGTCTTTCCTTTAACAAATTAAAAAACAAAAGAAGAATACTGGCCACTTGATGCCAAAAAAAGAGAGAAAAAATTGTTTTTTATTTTTTAACAAGCGGCATTCACACCCTTATTTAAACTAGCAATAAGTTAAAAGAGTTTTCGATCTCATCATTACTTTTATAAATTAAAAAACAAAAGAACAATACTGGCCACCTAATTTTAAAAAAGCAAACAAAATATTGTTTTTTATTTTTTAACTATTCGGCATTCAACCGTTCCAATAATAAACCAGCAATAAGTGCGTAAAAAGAGGTTTCTCTCTCATCGTTAATTTTTATTAAAAAGATCAAAACTCAAGAAGTTTAGGAAAACTAACCTTTGACTTCCCAAAAGGCACGAGTCTCACGATGAGATATTTATGCAGAAGCTTCACAGTTGGTTGAAGCTGGTTCAAGATAAATGACTTGCTATCCGGGCAGTTGCTCTCATAGTAGACCGATAGATACACCTGGAATAAAATACAGTGTCCTTATTGTAAAATGCACCTCGCACCTAATACTTGCATCAGTAAATGAATCGGCATCATTTAGATTATTTTTATTGAACTAGGTATGTACATGTACCTACCTAAATAGCAAGGATAAAGACTAATAGAAAAATACAGTTTCAGTGTGAAGTCGCGATAGCAAGCGCCAACATAACAAGCTGTTCCGTCGCATCTAGATTTCTAGGCCAATAGTTTTACCTTGTATTAGTGCTTAATGCGAGTCCATAGTTATGTATGTGCTCATAATAAGGGCATAGAATAACCAGAACCACATAGATATTATGCCACAGGAGAGCTTTTACCGTTCTAGTTAGATTTTCATTGCATTCCGCTTTGTTGGGTGTGTAAACTTTTTTTTTAAAATACTATCGAAGTCAAGAAATTGATATATCATGAATGAATGATTTATGACAGGTTATTAAGCTGATATACTGACGTTTCGCTTCTTAAAAAAATCTACAGAGTCTAATCTTGTATTAGTACTTAGAGTAGATACATAGGCCTACATATGACTTTGCAAAGGACGACACCATAGGTGTTAGGCCACAGGACAACTTTTACTGCTCTAGTTACACAGCTGCAAGTACAAACCAGATAGTAATCTCAACTACTCTAAAGTATCTGAATTACGAGTATGTATCTATAAAATTACACAAATTAGACAACTATCTAAACATTATACTTTTTTTGTGGCTTGTTTTATATTTGCTATATTTAAAAAATTTTTGATCGCGTAAGCCTATTATTTTTAACTGTGTTAATGATGAGTATTATACGGATTTCTTTGAGATACCACAACATCTCCCTATAGATAGATTATATATATATATTTGTGCGGTCTGCAAATTGAAGGCATGCCAGACCGATCTAAGTAACCCGATGCACTTAGATCACTGTTGTAGCATAGCCATCAAATTATGATAGGGTAGTTGTCAAACCACGCTGGATGCAAGCCGCTTCCAACCGGTCATGTTGGAAATCCATGGAGGAGGCCTATGTTTGACAAATCATCCTTATCATCATCATTCAGACACAAGAAGTTCAGCAGTGGACTTCTTGTGGCTGAATGATGATGATAAGGATGATTTGTCAAACTCGCATAAATATTTGTATATACAGCATGACAGGCTTTGAAGCAACCAACATAGTACTTAAAATAATTATTATACATAAAACGAAAATGTGAGTCAATACATGGCTAAACTAAAAATTTATTTAATTTTGTACTAAAGCTTTAAATTCTACAAAGTTTCTATTTAGCTAAAGGTGTGCGGTAACTATTATTCAGTGGCTTTTATTATTGCCGATGTGCTGCTTATTTGATCCCCTAATGATATAACAATTATACATGCTACTGAACATCTATCACCTTGAAAAATGGTCATGAATATAACAAGTATGTTTTAAAATAGCGTGAAACGAGTATGCGAGCCATAGAAAATGCTGTAATGTAATGTAATGTAGTCACGGATTACCTATTTGCTCAGAAGTATCTGTTTTTATTCGTTTCTTTTCGTTTTACTCTCAATAGCACAGTAGGTATACGATACTTATGAACAGGCAAATGCTCTCTCATTGTTACACATTTAGGTTATATAAAAAAAACCCTAACAATAATGATGTTTTCCCAAAAAGCCGTTTTGCTGACTGTAGAGTGGAAGGAACCTTTTCTGAATCAATAGGTAGCTAAGTCAAATACCTAATGCATACCTACGTCTTTGCAAAAAAACGGTCGTCAATGATAAAGAGTGGCAATGATTCCCATGATTTCTCTCGGTGTGAAAACTAATATTTTCTCTTTGTTTTCTGCAGATGGATCTATGGCATTATCCAGAATGTAGGCTCTATACGTAGAGACCGTTTAGCTTAAAAAAACTGCGAGTACGGAACCCTAATTGGGCGAGCTCGACTCGCCAAACTTGAAAATATTCGTTTGTAACTGTCCGGTTTTTTTAAACGAGTAGAGTTTCCATTTTTAGACAGATTTAGGAATTTTTCCGTCCATAATATATTGAAAGTACTTAATAAACATTCCGTTTATAGTTAAGTATTGTTGAAACACTTTTCAAGTAATCATATTCACCTACCTAGCTGTGAATCGCTATGGCGCACCGATAGAGTGCTCTCATCACAACACAAAGTTCCTGGATTCGATTTCGAAATGTAGGTAGTGACTTTGGTCCCCAAGTAACATTTATAAATATACCAATAGTCGCTAAAGTGCAGTAAAGGAAAATATTGTGACGAAACCGGAGTATCTAAGTTGTTCACTTCCCTCCGGCCGTTTTCGCAACTGCGTTTCGTAACTGGTTGCGAAACAAGAATGTTTATTCCTTATTCGCAACCAGTTGCGAATCAAGAAAACTTTTTCCTTAGCCGCAACTAGGCATTCTAATGGTTATGTTTCGCAACCAGTTGCGGCAAAATATTATTTTTTCCTTATTCGCAACCATCTTTGTCTGTTTCAATTTTGTTGATTCGTATTACAAATTTTTCAAAAAGACACTAACACCTACAATAATATCAATAGACAATATCTAGTCTTGCCAATATACCTTTAAGAGCACGTCAGTGTGGAGAAGGCCTTCCATAAAATGTTTATTTTATTTTAGTTTATTTAATTAGGTTAAGAGAACTACATAAGATTACTTTGTTGCATTACAAAATATGTGAGTGGTTGACCAAAAAGGGACCTCAAGGGAAAATAATTGATTTCTAGAAAATCGCGTTTAAAGTTTCGTGTATACACAGGTTTCGACTCGGCTCGGCTCACAAAAATAAATCACAAAAAAACAACTACGGCACCTAAAAATATTCTGGTTAGACCAAAACAAAGCTAAAATACCAGAGATTAAAAAAATCTAATAATAAAATAACGGTTTCCAATCCCTCCAGGTCCCTTTTTGATCAACCACTCACATAGGCATATATAATTGTGTTAGGTACCTAATTAAAATTTCTTAAGATTTAATTTCCTTTCTTTTTGAATTATTATATTAGCCTTTGGTTGCGAATAAGGAAATTAATTTCTCCCATCGCAACTCTGTAAGTTTGGGAAGATCGTATTCTTCGTTCGCAACCAAGTTGCGGCTAAGGAAAAAGTTTTCTTGATTCGCAACTGGTTGCGAACAAGGAATAAACATTCTTGTTTCGCAACCAGTTACGAAACGCAGTTGCGAAAATGGCCGGAGGGGTTCACTTACATCGTTAATTACGGTTTCCTCGGGACGAGGCCTGTATCCTGCCATGGGGAGCTTCATATGATACATCTACCTGCCCGCTGAAAGTTCTATCCATCATAGAATCATAGATATAAAAGTCATAGAAAAAAATATGCAGTTCAGTGCGTATAAAGAAAGGAGGACCAGACAAAATGGTTCTTGATACCAATAACCACGTGACATATCTCGTTAGAAAGGTATTCCTATACTCTACAATAGTTACTATAGGAGCTCGGTTCAAAACGCTGTGTGAAAAAAGTTATAGCGATATAAAAAATATTTTTTTCATAGACCATTTTAAGCAATAAAAAATATCTTTTCACTTTTAAACGGCATTGGCAGTCGCTTTGTGAGTACCTACGTTACAAGTGAATTTCTTTGTATTCTTGATTGCCGTGACTATTTTTGACCCGACTTTGATATTGGACTTTGCTTTTCCGTTGACCCTAGGCTTGTTATTAGAGTATCGTTGCTTACTACCTATTGAAAACGGTATTTACCTATATTAGACTCGATATCATAATCTGTTTTACCTTTGTTTATCTAAACATAAGAAACCGTTATTTGTTACTCACATTGATAATAATAACAACAATGATATGATACCTAAAACTAATGAAGCCTTATAATTATTATTATGTAAAACTTCCCGATAAGGCGAGCTAAGTGTCCCTGCACACGAGCCACTCGCCACAGCCACAAACGCCGCCACAAGAAGCTAAAAGCGGCTATAGAGTGGCTGAAGCGCGCGACATCCACTTGTGGCCGGTGGCCGACACTTGAGGTCGGTGGCCGCTACTTTTTTATTTAACCAATGCGATCGCAGGACGGCATTGAATCTCTAATATAAATAATTCTATATCCATATGTATTTAAATGAACAACAGACTACGTGGCGTTGCCGTCGACTCGAACAGGTTAACTGAGGTAAGGGAGAGAAGGGTGAGGAATAGCGCGAGTGGCGTGTGTCGGCGTTAGTGGCCGGTGTGGGCCACAAGAAGCGAGCAGCGAAGATCGTAGTGTGTGGCGGACACCGGCGTCAACCGAGTGGTGCGGGTCGAATAGCGAATAGCGCCCTTCAGCTTGCCGCATTCAGCATCTGCCTACAGTTTTTCCCAGATCGTCACCCCACCTGGTCGGAGGGCGTCCTACACTACGTTTGCCGAGTCGCGGTCTCCACTCAAGAGCACATTTACCCAGGCGGTTGTCGGTTCTTCGCGAAATATTGCCAGCCCACTGCCAATTCAGCTTGCTAATTCTCTGAGCTGATATAGCTCAGAGAATTAGCAAGCTGAAGAAGATTGTTTTGGTTCTCTGTCGGATGAATTCGTTACGAATCCTATCCTTCAGAGAAACTCCGACCATAGCTCTCTACATAGCTCACTGAGCGACTTTGAACTGGTGGACCAACCCTTTCATGAGTGTCCATGTCTCGGCGACGTAGTTAGGTCACGACAGGTAGGTAGGACACACTGATTGTAAACTTTCGTTTTCAAGCATTGTGGTATAGATGACGAGAAGACTCGGCGTAGTTTCCCAAACGCTGCCCAGCCCAGCTAGATCCTCCTCTTGGCCTCCTTCTCGAAATTGTTTTTACCTCACTGCAGAATCTGCCCGAGGTAAGTGTATTCGTAAGTGGCAGTGGGCCAGCCATATCACCGAAGAACTGATAACTGATGGGGTAAACAAGTTCTTGAGTGGAGACCGCGGATCGGTAAACGTAGTGTAGGACGTCCTCAGACTCGGTGGAACGATGATCTTCGCAGGACGGCTGGCAAGAGCTGGATGAGAGTAGCCGAGGACCGTGCTCAGTGTCATGCAATGGAAGAGGCCTATGTCCAGCAGTGGACAACCATAGGCCGATGATGATGATGATGAAGTGTATTCGGAAACGATTTCGAGAAGGTGATCATGTACGACGACCGGTATTGGATCGGGTTCCCTACTTCATTACGAAAATTCTTTGTTCGAAATACGTTTCACCACCGAATGATACTGCGAAGGCTTGATTGTGCGACGCCTTTTTTATCCGATGCTTTTATTGTTCGGTGCCTTGTTACTTCGAAAACGTTTTGCCGATGTCTTCTTACTTCAAAAAATGAAAATGTTACACCGGTGCATTATATTATCGATGCTTGTTTGATCAGAGCATCGTTACTTCAAAAAAACGTTTTACTGAGAGTATTATGCAGTAACAGAATAATTTTTTTTACACAACATTTAGCTCCTCACAGTGGTTCCCGGCTTGCCACGCCGGATCTATGGTACAGTCCAGTCCATAGCGGTTGAAAGTACTACGGTAACAGAAGTTAATAGGGGGTTGTTTGATACTGCGCACAATAAATCAAATATGCAATAAGCCGCATGTTCTTCACGAGGTTTTATTTTAGCCGCAATCTCTTACATATTTCTGCTACCCTAGTACTTTTCAAATAAAATTACAGATATTTCAAACATATACTCATATTTACATACCCGTTGCCTCGTAATTATATTAGTACCTAATTAATAACTGACAATATTCGTTGCATCGCTCGTAGCCTGGGCTGCCTGAGTGATCTTCAACGATCACTAGGGTTAAGCAACATACGGCGCGTTCAGTCCATGGATGGGTCACCGTCAATGACTAACGCTAGTGGCATTTTTTCCGAGCGGTTTCGTGCTTCGCAAGGCACGTTAAGCAGTTGGTGCCGGCTGCCGTCGATAGATGGCAGTCGTTAAGCCAAGCCGCCCTAAGGTCTTAAGGCGGCTTGAAAACTTCTGACAGTAAGACCAGCCACTAGTCTTACAAGCCTCCACCAATCCGGACTTGGCCCCCGTGGTGGAGTATGGCCTATGCCTTCCTCAGGGAAGAGGCCCGTGCTCCTCGGTGGGGACATGATGGGTTGATGATGATTCGTTGTACGTGACTGTCCATTAGTAGGAGCACCAGGCTATGCTCATCCTTATGCTCCTACCGGTAACGCCGGGTATATGTATAAATCGCCAACGCATGGCATTAAAAACTCTTATGTGCCTTCTTTTATAATAATGAATAGATAATATTTATTTAACAAGCCACCGAACTAACAGCATTCGGTGCATAAACATTCGATAAAATTAACCGTCGCATTAAAAAGCATCGCAGTAAAGTTTTCGATGTAACGAGGCATCGAACCAACAAGCAGTCGGTGTATAAACTTTCGATTGAATAAGGCGTCGCGCAATCAAGCCTTCGAAGTATCGTTGAACGAATTTCGAATAAAGAATTTTTGGAATGAAGTAGGGAACCCATTGGATCAATGTAACCATTGATCATGACTTTGGTTTTATCTTATCTTATTTGGTTTAAGAAAACTATATTTTATCAAAACTTGTTTTATTTTACGTTCTGATAGAGATTGACCATCACCCTGCACTCTGCGTCCCCAGCAATACTCATAAACATATTTGAACTTGCTCTATAATGTCATCGAATACGAAATAATTATTTTTATTGCTTAAAAATCGTCTATGAAAAAAATATTGTTTATATCGCTATAACTTTTTTCACACAATTATTTGAAGTGAGCTCCCATAGTAACTATTGTAGTATATTAAAAAACCTTTCTAATGACATATGTCACGTCGTTATTGGTTCTTGGACCAGCCTCCATACATGTTTGCCGGTTCTCCTTACAAAGTTATCGACGTGCTCTACTCCGATCGCTGTATTTAGTTCCAATAGGTACTTACTTTTGGCTTTGGGGCAAAGGCATTTTTAAACCAAGGGTGGTTGCTAGCCTCACACCCAACCAAAACACAATGTAACACAAAACACCCAACAATATTCACATTCACCATCCTCATATACCAGTTCAATAAATTATTTGACCAGAAATCGTCATTTAACACGTCAAGCGTGTTGGATTAACAGTCCGTGAAACACATGTGTGTAAATAAACTACAATGAACGTCCAATTGCTGAAAAGCGGTGTTATTAGGATGGAATACGCTGCCATAACAAGAGTTTGTTGATTTCGCGCGCTCGTTTATAGGCTACTGTGAGACAGAGGTGATCGGAAAGACGTGGTAGGTAACAGCGAGTGAAGTTCACGTGGAATAAGTTAGTCGTACGTTGTAACTTGTAGAAGTATCATTAGCCAACCCCAAAGGAAAACTTCGTGAGGAAAACTGTATGAAGTGTACAGCGCTTTAAATCACCAGTAGGCTATTTGACAGTGTGAAAAAAACTGTATTATTTATATGTGTTCGTATAAATTATGATGAGTCTTAAAACCGCCATAAGGCATGTTAACTAAAAAAATAATTATTTATAAAAAAAACACAGGATAAAATTTTATAATGATGTATCTGCAGCCATTGTATCGAAAACGACTTGGATTGGCCGATTATATGATGACGTCAGAGTTCAGTAAAAATGGAGTCTGTCATTTATGTCGTTCTTACGTTTATTGGTTTGTTTACTGACATGTGATGTCATAATTCCTGTGCAACGCCGTATTGCCCAAGATAACGTTTTGGCGGGTTATTTCAGAACTAAATTTTCGTTTGCCTTTTTTAGAAGAAATACACGAAAGAATTTTAATTGACAACTTTCTGAGGACTCCATGAACACCAACAAAAAAAATGAGATGGTTTTCAGAAATCTGTCAAATAACCTATTCGCGGTGGGCAAGCGTGGTGACTAAGCCCTCTCTGCTCTACAATCATTTTCTCTCTCACGCAGAAGGCTTGTATCCTGCAATGGCACATACATATTACCTAAAAATGCACATTAGCTTTTGTAGTAAGCTCAGTTATGTACAAATGATTTTATTGTGCATTAAAGAATTTTCAATTACTTAAAACCCCATTCAGAGTTATTGTTTTTACAACAACTTTTGTTTTAATATATGCGTTTAATCTATGTTTACTTAAGTATATTTTTCGAAACATCAAGATTCATTTTACACATGGAAAACCAGAGTCAAAGAAATACATAATAGTTAGATTCCAACCTATAACCTCTCGCATGTGAGGCAAAGGGGTTCTACCGATAAGCTACCATTGTGAAAAGCATAATTTGGTACAAAATACCTTAGTGCAGTGGGTCTCTATAGCAGAATTGAATATTGACTTACCCTAACGCGGTCACATCAGTAAATCATCGTGATTTGCGTGTAAATAGTGTAGACAATAATGAATGTAAGTATGAATACCCAGTAAGGTTGTATCAGGTAGATCCCGTAGCCCAAAATAATCAGAACTAGGAGAAACCATAGTATTTCCATTTAAAATTCATGTTTACGGGTTTGTTTTGGGGATGAATGAATACATAGATAAGGAATTGATGGATGACGCTGTCATCAACAATTGATTCTTCGTAGACTTTCATGAAATTTTTAATCAAACTCTTTATAAAAAAATATATTAAATTATTGTGTCACAGGTCTGAAACGACCTAGCCACGGGGATCGGCGGTGCGAACGGCGGTGCGGCGGGCGGGGCGACCATTCGCGCGGCATAGTTTGCCGGCCACGGGCAGGCGCGTTTGCCGCCGCGACTAGTTGCCCTACTAGTAGGGCAGGCCGGTCAAGAGCGAAATGTCTTTATCTCAAAGTAATATTTTTTTTGTTCAATACATAATATTTGGAAGAGCGTAATCTACTCCATAGATTTGAATAGTAACTTTTATTCAGCTCGTTGAGACCTATTCGATGATGTATCACACATGGCTATTGGGCTGAGGTCAAAAATTGCATTCCTTTGACAGCCGTTAGATTTTTTTTTAGTTCTTCTGAAAACTGCTCATTTGGAACTACTTTTCTTAGCTGTCAGAAAAATCCCTCATTGAAACGCACATACGGTTGAATACCAAAAAAGATCACGCTGTATTTATAAACAGTAGCAAAAGTAAAACTATAACTGTCCCCTTCACACTCATAAGCTAGACCGTGCGCAAGAGAGACGGGTAGACTTTTCATGATGCGCATGCAGTACACGTCACGCCGCGCGCTTATTCACAGACACTACACAAGCGCAACGTGTAAATGTGTTGAACGTGCCAGCTTTACTTAACTGACCTGTAGGTATACCTCGATTCCTATTCAAATCTATGGAGTAGAGCTGAATAAAAGTTACTATGAAGTCAACAGCCAAATGTTTGTTCTTTCGGAGTTAGGTATATTGTATTGAAAAAAAAAAAACTAACATTTCCAATACAATATAACTCCGAAAGGACAAACATTTGGCTGTTGGCGTCATAGTAACTTTTATTCAGCTCGTTGAGACCTATTCGATGATGTATCACACATGGCTATTGGGCTGAGGTCCAAAACTGTTCTGCATTCCTTTGACAGCCATTCGTTTTTTTTTTCTTCTGAAAACGACTCATTAATAGTCATTAAATGGCATTTTTAAGAGAGCGTTTTTGTTTTTCTAATGGGAATTGCCAGTTTATTCTGTGGTCTTTCGTCTTTTCTTTTGGCTCTTGCATTTGATTGTGATTGGTCTTCAGACAACTGCTACTGGTACAGAAAAAAAGGTAGGGTAATGAGCTGCTTTCAGAAGAACTAAAAAAAAAATCTAACGGCTGTCAAAGGAATGCAATTTTGGACCTCAGCCCAATAGCCATGTGTGATACATCATAAAATAGGACTCAGCGAGCTGAACAAAAGTTACTATGCCGCCAACAGCCAAATGTAAGTTTTTTTTTTTTCAGTACAATATAACTCCGAAAGGACAAACATTTGGCTGTTGGCTTCGTAGTAACTTTTGTTCAGCTCGCTGAGACCTATTTGATGATGTATCACACATGGCTATTGGGCTAAGGCCCAAAATTGCATTCCTTTGACAGCCATTACATTTTTTTTTTAGGTGATCTGAAAACGGCTCATTCATCCAGTAACTGACCACTGAGCGTCCGTGACCCTTTGTTTCATAATTAAATTATAATTAAATTGTTGAGGATTTCTGGGTTAATTATTTTCTGTTTTGTTAAAGATTTTCTTAGGTGAAATTATTTTTGTTCATGTGAAAATTTATTGAAAATTAAAACTATTTTGTGACCATTGATTCCACCTTGTTTTTAATACTTTTCGCTCGAATTTGCTAAAATATATTATAACAAGTAACACATATATTTGTATTTATTTATCTACAACGTACCCATCTTACTAAAACCTAACTCTAGTCTACACTTCAACTAGAGTCGCATTTTGAATCAAAATCATTTATTTTTAAACATACTGTATAGTGAAATTGCATAAGTGTGAGTACTGTGAACGTGCCAGCTTTAGATAACTGACCTATACTATGGAGAATTCCACATTTTTCCACAGAAACATTTTTCGAGTCTACTAGAATTATTGTCGAATTATATTCTTCAGGATTGGAAAAAAAGTCAATGCAGCTAGAGTTTTAAGTGCCACTGAAAAATTGATCTAATACATAGGTGTCATTTAATTAAGCTGACCATATTTTGGAGAATGATAGTAGGTATCAATGAATTTTTTTCATAACTACATTTTTTCAGAAATATCGCTGCTGAAATATGGTCAGTTAATTAAATGTTACTCTGTATATTAATGTTTCATGAAATTAAATAACTTTTAGGTAATTATGTTCATTATCAAAGTAACAAATATACCCCATTTTGTTAGTATTTCAGCAATAACAGTCTCGGTATTTATTATTCGCGGCGAAAGCAACTAAACTCGTTTGATCTCTGCACTAGTCGCCGCGACTGCCGCTCGACGCCGTGGCTTGCGCCGTACTTGTTCATGTATTTGAATCACTCGCCGGCCGCGCCGCCGTTCGCCGCTCCGCGTGGCTTCCTCCGTACATTTCTATGAGTTTGTTTCAGTTTGTCGCCCCGCCCGCCGCACCGCCGTTCGCACCGCCGATCCCCGTGGCTAGGCCGTAAAATATAGTTTGAGCTCCGCGACAGCTGTCATGGACATTTGAGGAGTGTCTGTTCAAAAGGTGATATTTCGGTTATAAAAGCAAATTTTACAGGAAACGATAAAAACTGTATCAGCTCTTTAATGAAATATAGTAATAAGTATTATTATTGTATTTAACGCAGATTAGGCCATTTAATATACATTTACATTTTATTTTTAGTATATTACTCTATTTTTTTTTAAATAATTTTAATTTGGAAATATGACCTTATGTTCGGATTTTTTAGAAATAAGACCTTTTGATCAGAATACTCCAGAAATAAGACCTTTTGATCAGAATACTCTAGAATGTAGAACAAGATTTAATTACCTTTTGAACAAAATTGTATAACAAAACATAATTTGTTTAGAGAAATAAAACCTTTTGTTCGAAATATGTTTTATACAGAGAAATAAGCTCATTTTGTTCGGAAAGTCAAAGTTCAAGATTTTTTTGTGTTGGTACCTAATACGTAGTTTTCGATCAGAATTTTGACAAATATGTATGAGATTTAAGTTACAGTTTCGGGAAAAAAATTAAAAAAATATATCTTGCTATAGGGAAATATGACCTTTTGAACAGACACTCCTCATTTGCGTCCATGAAGTTTTGAATTTTTCACAGAATATTTGCACTGTAAAATCTCCGTACTTACTGCACACTATTCGATGGCAGTAAGTAGGTACGGAGTTTTCACAGTGCAAATATTCCGTGAAAAAAATCAAAACTTCATGGACGCAAATGTCCATGACAGCTGTCGCGGAGCTCAAGCTATATTTTACAGACTATAGTGCGCATCGCATATTTCTCCGAAATGTCCCGACCGATTTTGATGATGATTTTGACGATTTTTATTGTATATTCGTTAGGTATGAGTATTATCAAATCTGTTGGTTGTATGTTTGTATGTGCCTGTATGTAAATGTTTATTGATTATAATTATTTATTTTTCATAGCCTTAAGTGATGAGGGTCGTCCACCAAAATTTTTTTGAATTATAATCCAATAAAATTGTAGCTACTACAAATAATTTATATGGCGAAACAACGTTTGCAGGATTAGCTAGTCTTACTATATTTTTATTTTACTGACACTGAAGTCTCTTATTTTTCTCAGCATACTGATCAAACACAGCTGAGATAGGCTTCCGAGAACCAACAGTAGCATTCTCTGTCGATCGAGAACTTTCTAGAAGGAGTCTTTCATCGGAGAAATTAGTTGGATAATGTGCTATTGATCTTTCGTAGTAATGTTTGACGTCATGATCGAACTCTTGTATTCCCTGAGCTGGAGGCACGTAGTTGTCCCTTACTTCTGTCCGGAACGTGCTGAAAAAAAGGTTTCATATCAACTTTGCGAAACTGTTTTCAAAAGAAGATTATGTAGGAAGAATAACAAACATAACATTTACATACAGGCACATACATTGCTTCTGGCGCCACATTAGGATACCCTGTGTAGTGGGAACCAGAAACAGCGACGTCACAAACATGTAAACATCCAAGACCTGGGTTTCTTTTTTTTTGTCACCAGCCGGGATTCGAACCCGGGACCTCTCGCACGTTAGGCAGTTTTTATAGTTTTTATTGCACACGAGGAAAAACCACAAACTTAAAATACATGCGTCTATGTTATCCTAAAAGTGGATCAGCATTCTACAGTACCTATACATCTGTCATGGAATAATGGGACAACTCTGGACTATTTACAGTTATTTAAAATTATATGTCCATATACTAATGATAGTAATATATACATCAAACATTATTTATATACATAATGAATACGTATCTAATTGTTGATCAACAATCATATCTGTAGAATGGTAGCAGAAGAACTACTAAATTAACACAATCTTCATGGTTAGTGTGACACGTCCTTAACTACATTGCTTTCTATATTTATCAGAACAAGTAACTAAATTGATTGGCTGCGCATTCGTTAGTCGTGCGGTTCTAAGTCATGAAATACTGATAAAATAATATTTTATATAGGCAGGTACCTAGAACAAGGAACAAAACTATAATGATCTTACCCCGGTACCCAAACAAGTTTGTTGTGAGTGATGATTTCCCTGAAATCCTCCTTAAACTTTTCTCTATTGTACGTGATGTCAGATTTGGGTTTTTTCAGCGGCAGCCACCAGTCACCTGCCTTTGGTTTTGGAGTTCTGACCTATAAATTAATATCAATACAATTGATTTCCTTTTTGTTAAAAAAACACTTTTTTTACTCTAACTCTTACCTGGTGTTATCTACAAAGTTTTCATAACAGCTGCTTAAAAATGACTGCCTGGTTGGTCTAGCGTTATCATGTTTGATTAGCTTGTTAGAGGCTATGGTTTCGATACTCATGGGGGGCTGCCGTACATTTGTACAAATGCCCTCAGGCTGGGTGTATTTGTAATGTCCTTGCCTGCTTACTGTAACTGTGCTATAGTACAGGGTATCTTAGTTCGGATCCAACAAGTGATTATGTGGCGTAGAAGTTATTTATTTACTTATAGACAGAAAGATAGGATATTCTTCTAACAACTGAGATAAAAATTTAATGTAAATAATTTACACGGTCTTTGTTGAATCTCAAAATACAGTAGCTACCTAAGTCGCATTCCGGTCAAAATTGTGAGATATTGGTACAGTCGGCATTAGCTTGACCTCTCCATTTGCAAGCCATCATCATCATCAGCTAGTTGACGGCCAGTACAGGTCAAAACCTTCCTCGTGGTTTTCTGAGCTTCCCGGTGTTAGCCGGCCGCATCCGCGCCATATAAGCAACTTTAAAACGTGTTTTTACAAAGTATGAGTACATTGATTTTACGGCCAGACACATACAGCCAGCTACCAAGTAAAGTATAGAAAATAACTTACAAATGGCGTGTCCGTAAAGGTATAATACGTGACAATATCCCTGGCAACAGAAGGTCTCGCCAGTTGTTTTGCCGTGAACGGTCGATGCTCCAAACGACTGGTCGTCAGATACGGGTCCAAGTACTTCTCAAAGCCCTCGTGAGTCGTGTCTAGGGGCTCCAGGCTCTTGTGCCAGCTTGACCATATTGGGTTCTTAAAAAGGAAAAATGACGACGAGGGGCTTAGTATTAGTAGCCTTAATTCTCTCACATAAGGGTGGCCTCTATATTCACGTTGCTTAGATATAAGGGTACCTACTACAGAGATCCATAGGTCTCTAATTCATTCTGTACAATTACAATGCTCTTATTTATAAAAAAAAAAGATTCCACTTAGAGGGCATTCGTAAGAAAGCCGGTTTGCGAGAGGATATCCTATTTTAAACCGCCTTTTACTTCGACCTAAGCGTGTTTTCGTGGAATCGACTTTTTATGAATAAGACTGTATGTGTACAATGACACTATAAAGCCTAAATGAAAAGCACATAAATGAAAATATCGTAAAAACCCTACCCTCCTATTACAAAACTCGACTGTATTGGGTTAACCATTTAGAAAATTCTCAAGTGTCAAAATATCTACGTATTTAGCAGTTCTGAGTAAGTTAAATCGGTGGACAGGCTTACGTAACGTAGTAGCTTAGTTTTTGACGATCTCTGTGACGCAACGGTTAGTTCATCTGCCTACCATGCGAGTGGTCCCGGGTTCAAATCCCCGCTGGAAAAAAAAAGAAACCCAGGTCTTGGATGTTTACATGTTTGTGAAATCGCTGTTTCTGGTTCCCACGACACAGGTTATCCTAGTGTGGGGCCAGAAGCAATGTATGTGCCTGTATGTAAATGTATACTATGTTACGTTAGTGGCGTTAATTCACAAGATGATCTTAGGCTTGTAAACTTACCTGATCTAAAGGTAAGCTCGTAGAGTATTGGAATCTGTCTTTGTCCGTGACGAGGCTTGGACATTTGACTGGTTCTTTGTACGAGCTTCTCATTTCTGTGGTGCCAAATACTTTTTGGGCTGGTACTCTTTGTTCTAGCTGTGCAATGTGGAATGAAATAGCTGTGAACGTTTTCGTTTGTTTTAAATAGTAGCCAGAGAGCGTATACTGAGTTTTGTCGTTCACTTTCGATAGCGAGAGCGTTTGCGTTTTGCATAGGAGTGACAAAGCGCGCCATCTATTTGTCTCTTTGTTACTCCTATGCAAATCGCAAACGCTCTCACTATCGAGAGTGAATGAAAAAACTCAGTATAAGCACTCAGTATGTATGAGAAACCAAATCTCCAACACTTTCAAATGTAGAGAGCCGATAAGTTACGCTAAAGGATGAAACACAACAACGCGGTGGCGGTTGTAGGGAGATGGGATAAATTGTCTATACTCTGATTTTTTA
The DNA here is from genome assembly GCA_947310845.1 of Yponomeuta plumbellus. Lineage (NCBI taxonomy): Eukaryota > Metazoa > Arthropoda > Insecta > Lepidoptera > Yponomeutidae > Yponomeuta > Yponomeuta plumbellus. Next base: position 14,224,375 of record OX371207.1, on the reverse strand, counting down.
TTCCGTAGAATTCTGACATTTCATAAGTGTTGCTACTGAAAAAGTTATCTGCCGAATAAGGGACAAATTTGACCCATTTGAGGGCAATAAAAAATAAAATGCTACGTATTTTTTATGTTTTACCTACAAAAACGTTAATCTAAATATTTACTTACTCAAGTGACCTAATACAAAAATAACAAATATTTCAATATCACGAACAATATATCGAATTAACTTTAATTGCTTTATTTTATTCTTTAACTGGGATCACTGCCTACGTATTCAAGGTTTCGTAAACCTTTTTAGAAAAGTGAAGTATGCCGCTGTTAGCTCTCTTAATAATTCATTTCAGCGATAATGATGATGATGAAGATAGTTATATTAGTATTAATGATGATTAGATATTTTAATAAAAATATGTTTTCTTTACTTGTACTTTTTACTGTTTGTGTGGTGAAAAGGGACACAATTGTTACTCGTCTTAAATTCTCTTTTAATTTGGACCTCCACACTTTATAAAATGAATACATTCACTAACAAATTAAATGTGTAGACTCAGATGTTCACACTCGCATTGAAATTGAAAAATGTGCCCGGCCAAAAAGGTTTCTAATCTCTGACATGTCAAAAAATGATAACTGTCAGAATTCTACGGAATTAAAAATCAGACTTTAATCGGTATGGAGTTCGACTGTCGCAAGTTCAATTCATTCACACAAGCACCATCAAATCATCATCAACCCATTATGTCCCCGCCGAGGGGCACGGGTCTCTTCCTTGAGGAAGGTATAGGCTATACTCCACGACACGAAGTCCGGATTGGTGGAGGCTTGTAAGACTAGTGGCTGGTCTTACTGTCAGAAGTTTTCAAGCCGCCCTATTAAGGCCTCTGACTTGGCTTTACGACTGCCATCTATCGACGGCAGCCGGCACCAGCGCGGAACCGCTCGGAAAGATGCCGCTCGCGTTAGTCATAGACGGTCACCCATCTATGCACTGAACGCGCCCAATGTTGCTTAACCTCGTGATGGTTTAAGATCACTCAGGCAGCCGGGGCTACGAGCGATTCCATTACTCCCATTAAATAAACACAAGAAACTTGCACACATCTGTCCATTCGCTCTAAGCGATTATGAAAATTTGTAGTTTCACTGCGATTTTTACATAAAACCTACCTATTCTTCTTAGAATCGCTCGTAGCCCCGGCCGCCTGAATGATCTTAAACGATGACGGCTAAGCAACATAGGGTGCGTTCAGTGCATAGATGGGTGACCGATCTATGACTAACGCTAGTGGCATTTTTCCGAGCGGTTCCGTGCTTCGCAAGGCAAAGGACGGCATTTTCTAAAATAAAGCAAAGCGTTAATCAAAGTTACCTATGACAACCGACACGCGCGCTTGCTGGATGCAACCGGGCGGCAGTGTATGCCCGGTAGGCATACGGCGGTCATACGCTATGCGGTGGCATGTCCTCTTTCTAGTGTTTCATGCTCTGAGACACGATCATCTAAATACTATTGCCATTGAACACGTATGAATGAAACGCCACTGCGTTGGTGTGTATCATCCCTTACGATTTTTTTTAAATGCCTTCCTCTAATCTTTGTAAATCGTAGAATTATTATCAAAGTAATAATTTTAGGGGAAACACCCCTAAATATATTAAGTAAATAACAATTTTTCAGTCTACTCTGCAGACCTCACGAAGTTAAGTATAGTTTTGAATTCGCTCGTTCTCACAAAATAATTTACATACATAAGCTCACGCCTGTATCCCAGAGGGTTAGGCAGAGACCACGGACTGCCACTTGCCACGATCCTGACAAATCACTTTCGCTTCATCGACATTCTTAGTCGTTACATGCACGCACGTCGTCGGTTTCGGGTACTTTTTATCTGGCCCTTGGCTAATACATCCATTGTTTGGTCCAAGTATATCCGTAAGGGCATCCCTCACCGGCCCTTCCACTCACTTTCGTTCAATATATAGTTTAGTAAATAAATAATTTACCTAGTGCTTTAAAATTAAGACCCACGCTTCTTTTCAAAGAAATTACTTATCCCGGTTCATTGATATTTACTTCTTTGGTAGGAGGATAGATGTAGTTGTTCTCCAGACAAGACGTGTGTTGATAATATCTCTTAGCTTCAGGCGCCTTGTAGCCATAGACTTTCGTGGACTCCGAACGGGTCAGTTCCTTCGTAATGTTATGGTCACGCGAGTAGAGCTTTATCTCTTCATTCATGTATTTCTGTAAGTGTTATAAGAATATTAAAATAACCTACCATAACATTTACAGGCACATACATTGCTTCTGGCCCCACACTAGGATAGCCTGTGTCGTGGGACCCAGAAGCAGCGACGTCAAAAACATGTAAACATCCAGGTTTCTATTATTTACTGTGAGAAAATTGGCCCTTTAATTAATAAAATGATGAAAATTGCTGTTGTGTCACTTTCCTTTGGTATATTAATTTTCTCTGACACCATTAAACTATTGCATGACGTAATTATCTCACGTTTTTCTGCTTAGATAGTAAAGATAACACTTGAAGGCCGTGGCAATAACCTAGGAACCATAAAACCTTATCTTTGCAATGTTCTCTCTAAAAAACCTACAATACTTACAACAGGCCGTAAGACTTCAGTAGAGGGCCTCCATTTATGTCCTGAAGTAGTGCTAGAGTTACCGGTAGAGTGGGACTTATTCACAGGATATACTACGTTAAGAGTATCGTATGGAACAGGCGTCATCTTCTTAGAGTTTACTGCGTCCATATTTGAAGAATAACCTTTGCTTGTTCCTCTTACTGTATTAATAGAACACTCCCTTTTGGTTACTAATAGGCCGTGTAATCAATAAATGTACCCACTCCAAGCAACAACTCGAAACAATGTTTGTAGCTTATAGCTTAAATGTTATCATGTTATTTTTGACGAAGCTTTGTGTGAATTTTGATTGTGTTTGTAATGTATTTTTTTTTTATAATTTGTAATAAATAAATTTAGCAACAACTGGAACCATTGTAAATAAAGTTAGGTGGTTATTTTTACGCATACACACATATAATTTAGACTGCCTCGTTGGTCTAACCGTTAAGTTTAGCTACCAAGACAGAGGTCGTGGGATCGATTCCCTCTAGGGGCCGTCGTACATTTGTAAAAGGCCTCAGTCTGGTCGTATTTCTATGTTTGTGATGTGCCTTACCATACATAGCACAGGGTGTCCTAGTTGGGACCAGGTCAAGTGATTGTGTTGTGTGGAAGTTAATTCCAGTCCTAGGTCATTTATTAATTCAAGAAATATCAACCCATATTTTATCAATTGGAAAACTCTGGCAGAATCTGAAAAAAATGTTTGTGTCCATCTAGATCACACTTGAACGATGCGAAGTTTAGTACCGGTACAGTCGGCAGCAGATAAACCCTTGCATATTCGTCGCAAAGTCCACCGTACGTATCAGAGTTGAGTGCACTAGTATAAAGATTGATATGTTCTCGATTGTACCTACCTGAACTTACCCCCAGTTTCTGAAAGAGTGTTCAAATGTAACAAGAAATTAATCCAAGATTAATTCAAAATACCGGAACGTGATTGGCTGACATTAGCTTGACGTGAGTTTAACATTTGATAGCTCTTCTAGAAACCGAGCCTTAGTTACGTAGGGGTGTTACGATTTGGCAACAATAATGTCAAGGTTCCTTCCTTCCTTCCTCAGAGAAGAGACCCGTGCCCCTCGGTGGGGACAAAATGGGTTGATGATGATGAATGTCAAGGTTGACTAGATATTTACTAGACCCCTATCGTTAGTAAGATATCGTTGTAGTTGAGAATAACTGTAATAAAATGTGTTGCTAGGGGACTACCGTGTCAAAACCTGGGTGTAAAGATTGCGTTCCCTATACAGTAATGCATTTAACACAATTAGGGCCGGTTTCTGAATTGAGAGTTTTACTAAGTAAGTACTTAAGTAACGCTCTTTTCTCAAAGATTTGACGAGACAGCACTACAGTTAAGTAGTTACTTAGTGAAATTCTCAATTCCAAAACGGACCTTCAGGGCCCTCAAGATTGAGAAAATAGAAAACAGGTGTCTAGAGTTTGGTAAAACTTCTTTTTATTTCTTCACAAGTGACTGAAATTGGTTATCAAACACAATTATACGTGTTATCATATTTAAAAACTATCGTTAAAATACGAGACTGCAATAAATACAAAAAGTTTTTGTGTGTATAAAACACTTGAGTTGCGTAAGTATACAGATTTACTTTTTATAGATTATCTTCATAATAATTAAACATCAATACAAACAACCTTCAATATACGAGTAACCAGTATAAACAATATAACCAGTTTGTGTAAAGGTTTCATAATAATAAAAGTGGTTTGTATAGATGATAAGGACCCCTCATGTTCAGATGTATACCACTAATCCTTAGGCCTCGTCCTAATAGAACGCGAAAGTGCGATCATCGTAGGTTCGCGCGAATTTTACTCGTACGAAAGCGCGATCAAACATATTGAACTCGAATAGGTATTAGAATAGACATAGGTAACTAATTAAATATAAAAACATATTGAAATCTTAACTGACAATCGCACGACGCGGTCGCGCGAACCTATGTATTAGCTCGTACGAACGCGCGATCAAATATATTGAATTCGACTAGGTGTCCTAATTGAAATTTGCGCGATAATTTTTCATTTGAATCTAAACCAGCACTATTGTGAAGGCATCCAAATAATTCGCGACAGCAAAAATTGGTCGTCTCTGCCGTCCATGGTTGTTGGTATCGAACGTACCACTGCCGTAAAGCCGGGTCCGCTGCGCTATGTTACGCGTGTTACAAAAAATGTAACACGTTATTAAAACAAAAATGGGGAGTGGTATTAATTTTTTACGTGTTACTTAACACGTAACGTAACGTTATGTAACACGTAACGTGTTATACCACGCACCATTTTTATTATATTTACGTGTTACGTTTTTTGTAACACGCGTAACATGGCGCAGCGGACCCGGCTTAATCCACGGTCGATCGCTCGCTCGCGTCGTCAATTCGCACGATGATAGGACACCCAGATTTAGTTCGCAAACTTACTATAGTCGCATCACATACTCGCACGATGATCGCGTATTCGCAGTCTATTAGGACGATGCCTTAGGGCATTCAGTGAATCTGTATAGGTACTTGCAAATGACAAAAGAATCACAGCGACGAACGAATACTTCATTCTCTACTTTACTCCATAAATTTCACCGTTGACATTAAACTCAGATTATCTGTAGCTGGGTTCGGAGCTCCCTAGGAGACTTCGCGAATTTCAGATCTTATCTACCGTTATCTTTCAGAGATTAGCTAGAATAATCCGAATGATTAGAAAAAAATCGGTGAATTTTGACGTCAATGAAGACGGCCCGTTGGTCACGGGAGTGTTAAGGTCATAGCCCACTTACACGACTCTGCTCCCACCCGGCAAGAGTAGTTTCATTCAAATATGGGCTTTAAATGTTGCTCTTTAGATGTATTTTGCATTTGCATTGTGAATTGGCGGACAGCTCGCTCTCAGCTGTCAGCTAATTTATGATGCCAATGTAGAGTATTATATTATTTTCAATTTTCATTGAAAAGTTATTTTAGTTTCCATCCCGAGATCGTCGTCATGTTGATAGATATTTTATTGCTCTCTTCTCTCATTGGAACTCGCTCTGTATTTTATTTCATTTCTGAATTGAATTCTTATTAGTGATTAAACGGGCTTTAATTCAGCGGTGAAATGATTTATGATTAATCCACAATTTTTCTTAAAGAGATTCTCAAAATAATCTAAGTATTTCTTTTGTCCGTCGCTCTGATTTTTTGTGAGTCGATTATATCGGATTAAACACAGACAGTTTAATATTATAATATATTATTAATAAATTATCAGAAACGTCTCTACGAATATACAAAATCAATAAAAGGTATTCCTTACATTATTAATACGAGTAACATCACAGTTCATAAACAAGGTTTTTAGTACATAAAGAGATAAAATAGAAATACAAAAACGCTCAAATAAAACAAAACTATTTTAGACTTTCTAATCGTTTTAAAAACTAAAAACAACAATTTGGTGAGTTAATTTAAAATAATAATAACACTCGACACTTTTAGGAACACATACATCACACACACGAAACAAACGATCCAATAAATGTTGTACAAATTTACAAAATTCAGTCAGATTATTATTAAATGTTTACTTATCGGCTATTCAGTAGGTAGAAAAGCTACTTTATTATAAAAATGACAGTGCCTTCTGGTTTAGTTGGTAGCGTGACAGAACTAATCTACGAAGTTTTTGCAGTCTACGAAGTGAGAGCATGGTACAATACAATTAAGTCTGGTAATATCATAGAAAAATCACTTTACATTATCGAGAATACGTTAAAAATAGGTATGATTGTTCTCAGCTCAGTTGTCCGAAATGTTTCTAAAATGGTTGACCTGACCATATTTTTACTTTAACTATTGCACTATCCTGCCTTTATCAGATTATTTACCGTCTATAGTCTTTCTAATTTAATCTCATTACGCTAATGAGAGTAGCGCCTGTTGCGGCCACGCGATTTTCGCATCTATTCTCTTGTACGCAAGGATGAAATTCTGACCGCTCTTCTCAGACATCACTTCTTGTGGGCAGTCATTCTCGTTTAACATGGTCTCTGTTGACAAACGATAAGGATTAATTAGTGAGAAACCATAACAATTTATTTTACTTACGTAGGCACATTAATTAGATAATTACTACTTCAATAGTGTAAACTTACAAGGTCCAATCACGTGAACTTTGTGATCTAAGCGGCTTAAGTATATTAATATGGTATAGGATATGCTCGCTCGTTGAATCGCTCGTATCCGCGGCCGCCTGAGTGATCTTAAACGAAGGTTAAGCAACATAGGGCGCGTGCAGTGCATGGATGGGTAACCGTTCTATGACTAACGCTAGTGGCATTTTTCCGAGCGGTTTAGTGCTTCGCAAGGCACGCTAAGCAGTTGGTGCCGGCTGCTGTCGATAGATGGCAGTCGTTAAGCCAAGCCGCCCTAAGGTCTTAAGGCGGCTTGAAAACTTCTGACAGTAAGACCAGCCACTAGTCTTACAAGCCTCCACCAATCCGGACTTGGCCCCCCTGATGGAGTATGGCCTAGGCCTATCCGTGCCTCTCGGTGGGGACATAATGAGTTGATGATGATGATGATGAACGAATAGAATAGAAAAAGTTTTAGCGACTTAAGTCGTCGATTGCTCAATGCAGTGATGCTGCGGCCACACCTGAAGGCGAAGATTCGTGTTCGCGTTGTCGCGACAAAATTTCGAATTCGCTCTACGGCGAAGAGCTTGGCAACATCAAATATTCGCGATGATGACTCGCGATAGGACGAATTTTTTGGCCAGACATGTCGCGACAACGCAAATCTTCGCGTTATCGCGATAGTGTGGCCGTACCATGACAGTTCAATACGCACCTTGCCCATCGTGCAACGTTTGACAGAGCCACGCGCACCGCTGACTTATTTCCGTCAAATCGAAAGCGATATAAACAAATAGGTACCTTAGGGGCTTACAAAATGGAGATAGGCATTTCCAACAGCATTACGTAAATTCGATCCGCATCGATACGACACTAATGGACAGAGTCACACGTCAAAGCGACTTAAGTTGTCGATTGCTCAATTCAGTGACAGATCAATATAGTTTATTTATCTATACTTGGCATTTTTTTTTCAGACTTTAAACGACACTAAATCAAAAAGCTAGCACTAAATTTGTAAACTGTTCGAGTTTTCTAACGCTAAGGTGTTAGATTTAGTGACGTTGAAAGTCTGAAAAAAATGCCAAATATAGATAATAGTACATTGTTCACCGAGAGGAGAAACTGACCGATTACCGTGAGATCGGGAATCGCAGTTTCTCTCGAGTGATACATAGTGCTTTATACTACACCTACAAGGAAAATAAAAAACGAAATCTTTACTAATTGAAATTTATATTGAAGTTGTTGCTAGTGGCCAGTGTCATTTTGCGAACTTGGAGATAAAAACTCACTGTAAAAACTTTTTGGCTTTTGATATTTAGGTTACCGGCGCAGTCTTACCCAATATTAAAAAAGAAAAACCACGTAAGAAATGGATTTCCATCACTTTTCTCTCCCGCTCAGATGCGTTTTCTCCCCGCATATTTGTTCGATATGCAATGACGTACTTTCTACCGTAAATTTGATAAAGTATCAAGGTACTTTCCAAGCAGGTGTAGTATAAAATCCATTTATCTATATTTGGCATTATTTTCAGACTTTCAACGTCACTAAATCTAACACCTTAGAAAACTCGAACAGTTTACAAATTTAGTGCTAGCTTTTTGATTTAGTGTCGTTTAAAGTCTGAAAAAATGCCAAGTATAGATAAATAAACTATATTGATCTGTCACTGAATTGAGCAATCGACAACTTAAGTCGCTTTGACGTGTGACTCTGTCCATTAGTGTCGTATCGATGCGGATCGAATTTACGTAATTCTGTACGTAAATTCGGCTACGGCTCGGGCTTCAAACGACACCCTCGACGGTAATCGGTCACTTTCTCCTCTCGGTGAACAATGTACTAATACGCAACGCACCTTGCCCATCGTGCAACGCAAACAGTGCGTAGTCCTGCGGGTTGGTGATAGCGGCGGCGTGCGCGAGCGCCCGGCACAAGTCGCGGACTCGCGATAGGACGAATTTTTTGGCCAGACATGTCGCGACAACGCAAATCTTCGCGTTATCGCGTTAGTGTGGCCGTACCATGACAGTTCAATACGCACCTTGCCCATCGTGCAACGCAAACAGTGCGTAGTCCTGCGGGTTGGTGATGGCAGCGGCGTGTGCGAGCGCCCGGCATTCATTTGACAGAGCCACGCGCACCGCTGACTTATTTCCGTCAAATCGAAAGCGATATAAACAAATAGGTACCTTAGGGGCTTACAAAATGGAGATAAGCATTTCCAACAGCATTCGCATCGATACGAAACTAATGGACAGAGTCACACGTCAAAGCGACTTAAGTTGTCGATTGCTCAATTCAGTGACAGATCAATATAGTTTATTTATCTATACTTGGCATTTTTTTCAGACTTTAAACGACACTAAATCAAAAAGCTAGCACTAAATTTGTAAACTGTTCGAGTTTTCTAACGCCTGAAAAAGTCTGAAATATAGTTTTTTTTTTTTTTTTTTTTTTGTAGTCTTTGTAACATGCAATCGGTCTTGAGTGACCATAAGCAGTTGTTTGGAGTGTTTTTATGGCGTTTTAGGCACTCCCTCCCATCGTTGGGTTGCCTTCTTATTCAATTGGTCCTAGACCGTCCCAAATGTGCTTTCTTTTCAACCTTCTTATTGGAATACAACTGGTGAGGTCAGTAGCCAGCTTGTTGGGGTGATCAGCAATCCTATCTCTGTAGGCTCTTGACAGGTTTTCCACTTCCGCTTTAACCGTGGGCATTTGTAATATAGATAAATGGATTATACGCAACGCACCTTGCCCATCGTGCAACGCAAACAGTGCGTAGTCCTGCGGGTTGGTGATAGCGGCGGCGTGCGCGAGCGCCCGGCACAAGTCGCGGACTCGCGCGCCGGGCCGGCACGGCAGCGCCACGCGCCGGATCGAGCCGCGGCACTCGTCCGGCAAAGCCACGCGCACCACCGCGCACCCGCCGCTCGCCGGTCCGCTTTCGAGGGAGCCACGACGCCACTGTGGACGAGGAGGTCAGTGTTAAAATCACATTAATTAAAAAGCGGTGGTGGCGTAGTGGGGTTGACCCTTGCTTCTCGATCATGAGGGTCTGAGTTCGAACCACGCATGTACCAATGACTTTTAGTTACGTACATTTGTTTGTACAGCAACACCATTCGCTGATAAATTGTGCCCGGATAACGGCGACAGGCTTGCCACTTGTCACGTTTGGGACCTAATAAACTCGGCAAAACGTGGGTCCAGTTCTAGAGACTGGTGCCTCTGTCTACCCCTTCGGGGATAACGGGCGTGAGTTTATTTATTTTATTTTAATTTTAATTAATGAATCGATTCAGAAATCAGAAATCAAAAATTTATTTCAACGTAAAGAATTTACATTCTGCATTTGAATGTCAATGTACATACAGTTATGTGTAATGTTAGCCGGTGCCTTGGGGCCGTCTGTAGTGGAGAAAAAGGCAGCCAAAAAAAAAACTCCACTCTGACCATCTTTTCTCAAATCACCCATTTATGTCATTTATCTCGTTCGGCTTTAGTCTTTTTTCTCTTTTATACCTACAGGGTGTCCCTAAACTCAACGTCAAGCCGGAACCGGGTGAAAAGGCAAGTCATACTGGTTATAAGAAAAATAAAAAAAATAAAAAAATACATGAAAAGAGTAATAGGCACATGAAAAAAAAATTTAAAAATCTTGTTTCCACAAATCTTTACTTTTTCCAATTTTTTTTTAATATTGTAACTTTTCACTCGGTTCCGGCTTGACGTTGAGTTTTAGGACACCCTGTATATCTATAATTATAACTTAAAACTGAGGAAGTATCTACAAAACCAAAACAAATAATAATAAAAAACTAAACTAAAACTAAACTATTAATTAATTAGATAACTTAAGCGTCTAGATAATAAGTTTTATTTTTATAATGGTACCAAATAAATATTTCTATTTCATTACCGTTTAGAAGTTTTAAGACGGGATGAGCTTACTATTTGTTCAGTCATTCCGTCCAGTCCAATACAGATGAAGGCGGTTGTGAACTTGTGACTGCTCTCCGTCTTCGTCAAACATCGATTTAACAGATCGAGTTTATTACAAAAAATAGCTAGCCTAGCTGAGAGAATAGCTAAAATAGCTAGCCTAGCTGAGAGAATAGCTAAAATAATGCTGATCGAATCGTCTTGCCTACAATTTCGAGAGATAGGTAATTTTTTTTTGTACCTACACTGCAAATGCAGACGAATGACTGAAAAGGAGATAAGAGATATCAGGGAAAATCCAATTTTTGGTGCGAAGTTCAAAATCAACGGTGGGTAATTCAGCCACAATGAATGGATAAAATGTTCGGTGATGTGCAAATATGTTCTTACGAATGTGACACCTGCTTCACTCTATTCATTCAATATTCCTACCAAATAACATTCTACAAGCATATACTTACTTGAATCGCGCGTAGCCTGGGCTGTTAGAGTGATCTTAAACGATCACTAAGGTTAAGCAACATACGGCGCGTTCAGTCCATGGATGGGTCACTGTCTATGACTAACGCTAGTGGCATTTTTCCAAGCGGTTCCGTGCTTCGCAAGGCACGTTAAGCAGTTGGTGCCGGCTGCCGTCGATAGATGGCAGTCGTTAAGCCAAGTCAGAGGCCTTAGGGCGGCTTGAAAACTTCTTACAGTAAGACCAGCCACTAGTCTTACAAGCCTCCACCAATCCGGACTTGGCCCCCGTGGTGGAGTATGGCCTAAACCTTCCTCAGGGAAGAGACCCGTGCCCCTCGGTGGGGACATAATGGGTTGATGATGATGATACTTACAGGGGTAGCGCTATCCGGCGCTGGCTCCGGCGCGAGTTTCTTCAACACGGCCACAGCGGAGAATAGCGCGGTGAGGTAGTACCCCCCTTCGCCGGCCAACAGCGCTGCAGGCAGTAATCCGGCCATGAGCTCGGCCTCCAGCTCCGCGCAGACCAAGCGGCAGCGGGCCACCGTCCAGGCTAGTACGGGGAGGAGGTCATCAGCGCTGAGCGAGCGCTCGCCTCGAATCTGGGGTTGGAAATGTACAAATTGTTTCAAATTCTTTATTTTTCATTATAATTTTTTTACAAAGAAGATACAGGGGCTGGACCCTCCTAGTAAGTATAGAAATACCTGTGGCAGGAGGGCCCGCTCTTCCACAAATATACAATTCATTAATTATATTAAAACGTAACCTAGTATTAAAGTTATTACATGCATGTCTATGTGTGTGTGTTGTGTGTGTGTTTGTGTGTGTGTGTGTGTGTGTGTGTGTGTGTGTGCGCGCGTGTGCGTGTGTGTGTGTGTGTGTGTGTGTACGACGGTCAAACACGCGGGATGGCAAAAGTAAGAAACAACATAAACCTCGTTATCAGGGGTTATAAAACTACTAATTCGTAATCTTTCTATAGTATAAAAATTAATCGCTGAATGTGTTGCTAAGCGCAAATCTCGAGAACAGCTGAACCGATTTGGCTAATTCTTTTTTTAGAATATTCCTTGAAGTACGAGGATGGTTCTTACGGAGAAAAAAACTTAACACATTAGGTACCTAAAAAGGGAAGGTGAGAAGATATGAAAAAAAAAACCGAAAACTTTGGTGGTACGAAGTTGCCGGTACAGCCAGTTAATTATAACAATCCAAGGCACCGCGTAGTAGCGTCTACTTGTTAATCGGTGACTTTATCGATTTAGGCATTTAAATCGAATTGTAAAAGTATGCAGCATATTTTTGATTTAAGTTTTTTATAATTTATTTTGAAAATATTGACCATGTTTTAATTGACATAGGAAAATGAAACGGTACTTAGGTACCTACCTAGTTGTAATAAAATAAATTGCACCCAAAATAGAGGGAATTCCTGATCTGACTCCAGTCATTGCATGCATGCATTACTTTACTTATTTTTTGCCATCGTTGTTTTGATAACGATGGCTACACAAACTTATTTTCATTTATAAGGCTTTTGACAACGATGGCTAAAAATTAAGAATAGTCAACTATCGACTTAGCTTCGTGTATTTTAGTAATCTATTTATCACTAAATACATTTGGCGGGCCTTACCGAGTTGAAGATAACAGAGATTGCTGCAAGGAGATTCTCGAGTTTGTCCAGTGGCGAGTCAGCTTCTTGCATTTTGAGGAAATGTTTTGAGATCACTGCTAAGACTGCTGAGGATGGTATTTTTGTTGATTCCTAAAAAAGATTAGGTGTGATACAGAACTTAGATTCACAGAACCTCAATACGAACACAATCGACTGCTAGTTAGACAACGATGACAACATTAACTGAAAAGATAACTGTTTACAGTTATCAGCGTACTTAGCTACGTCACGGGTGACTTTGCAACTATTGCATCAGTTCTCCATATTTGGACAGCACTTTTGAGGGTTTAAGTCAAGATGAAACACACGCAGTTGACAATTCCAAATACCTAACAAGTATAATTTCATACTTTGATTTCAGTGTACACAGGATGTAGTTGCATGTAGTCGGGAAGACCAAGCCAGGACAACGTGAGAACAACATACCTTGACACCAAGCTGCAAAGGCGTAACATGCTGCGCTCTTTCGATGGCAGCATGAAGTTGCTTGACATCCGGCGCATGCCACGAGGCCAGTAGCGTATACAGACGCGCCCTCAATGGCCGCACCACCAGTCTATGCATCACGCCCTCAAGAATAGCGTCAATATTCAGGAACTCAGTGGATTTGAGCTTCAGACGCTCCTTCTCGACTTCCTTCTCGAACTCTCTCTCGCCGTGCTTGACGAGGTAGTTCTTCATGCCCGACATGAACTGTCTGATGTTGCGCATCACTACCTGTTGAGGGAAATCGTTGGTGTAGTTTAACAGACACTGAACATTTATATACAGGCACATACATTGCTTCTGGCCCTATACTAGGATCCCCTGTGTCGTGGGAACCAGAATCAGCGACATCACAAACATGTAAACATACAAGACCTGGTTTAGTTGGTAGTCGGTAACAACTTGCGAATTCATTTTATCCATTTTATGTTATGTCTCAAGCTGGAGGTAAGTACAACATTTTAACGAAAATTAAAATCCCAATTGCCACCCTAAGCTTCATAATATTCGCCAACATCTACTTGTAGTCGGGGTTGTTAAGATTTTGAATTTTAGGGTATTTTACTAAATATCCTAAGCAACAACATGTGTTGACACTTGCTGTATAACTATCAAATGGGCAAATTTCCTTCAATAGATAGTTTGTAAAAACTTAATGTTTCGCGTTACCTGTGGGCACATTTCCTTCGAGTCCAGGGTACAGGCGATGAAATTATCCACGTTCTGGGCGAAGGTGGTGCTCTTATCCTGTGCCAGGTGCAAGGCGTACGCCCTGAGAGCAGCGCCGGCGCCACCTCGCGTCGTCTTGCTTCCTCTCAGGGCACGAACGCGACTCGCCGCTGGAAGGAAAGAGAAAGTAGAGTTTTATTAGCTTGTTTAGATAAAATAAACGTCAAGTTGTGATTTTAATTTAAAAAATGCAAAGGTTAATTTACTCAATTAAGTAGTTGACACCAAATGCAAGAAATGTGCTATCTATTTATTCAACTTATCTAAAAGATGCGTTCAGGGATTTAATGATAACGGAATGTTCCCACGTTTAAGATAAAACACTTTGGGAGATAATATTAGCAGTTCATTAAACAAATCAAATTACCAACACGGGAAAGCACTTGTGTCTTCTCTTGCATTCATTTCTGTTTTTTTCTTTTTCCTAATGCAAATACAGCTCCTCACTCTAGTGCACATGCGACACCAGAAGTTTGTTACTAAATTAATAACCCGTTTCAAAGGGCTTAACTTTGTTCTCCGTGTCATACTGTCATCTAATTCAAGCTCATTGCAATGACATGTTGGAGATCGACTGACGATTTTCACCTTTTTCTTGTGCCTCGAGTTCTCTGCTAAGGTCCTGCAGTGCTCAGTCAATTTCTCTGGTCTCGTTAGTTTTTCAAGGAAACTCGGTTTGAGAAGCTCCTCCCTGCTTAGGATGACCCATTCGCTATCCAACGCCAAGTCTTTCAGCTGATCACTCCGGAAGTTCTCTATGGTTGTGAGAGCAAACACTTCTTCCGGTTGTTGCTCTTGAACGTGACTTATCGAACTTATCGAGTCAACTTTCAAGTTCTTCGATTCAGATATCTTCGCGGACTTTTTTCGGAACAACCTTTTGAACCACTTCATGGTTAATCACCCTGCGGTTGCGACCCGCGTGCACAAAAGACTTGAACGGATAATTTCGCATTCACACGAACGAGAGAGCCTGTGTGGTGCGCCGACGGACGCCGCGATACTAACGTTTTATCACAGCTCGGTAATGAGCAATCCAGCACGCGTAAACCTTTAGCCTTTGGGCATAATTAATTTATTTGCAGATGTACTCAACACATTATTTATTGAAGTCGATAAACAGATCGCTACGAAGTTCCCCTGTTCTATCTTATGACATGTGCTTAATTGATTATTTAATTATAATACCTATGCAATTAATAAGCGTGGTATTGATTAATGAGCTTTCAAACATGCGCTAGTTAGATGCTCTAGTCATGTCCGTAACAAAGTCTAGATAATTTAGAACAAAGATCGTCTAATTACGTAATGGAATTCACTTATTAAATAGTTATTAGCTATTCTAGGTTTAGGTTATTTTTCGCCATATCTGAGAACGAGTGAGTTGATAAACGTACTAAAGTTTACCTTCTACGTAAGTTTTCTTTGTTTTGAGATTACATGGTTGTGTAATAATTATAACACACTAGCTGTTCCCCGCGACTACGTCCGCGTGGGCTTAAGTTGAGTAAAGTGTTTGCAAATAAGATAGGGATACTTTTAGAGCATGCGAAAGAGCTTTCATACTAACTTCGCAACCCCCTCTTACCCCCTTAAAGGATGATTTTCGAAAGATTACTTTACACGTCTTTCATGACTTTCAATCAACTTTCAATGAAGGACCTTCATAATGAATTTCATTCGAATAACTTCAAAAACGGCAAAGTTTCATAATAACTTTGCACCCCCCCCCTTTTTACCCCCTTAAGGGATGATTTGCGAAAAACTATTTTACAAGTTTTTCATACCTTTTAATGAAGGACCTTCATATAGAATCTCATTCGAATAACTTCAAAAATTGCCAAGTTTCATACTAAGTTTGCACCCCCTTTTTCACCCTTAAGGGATGATCTTTTAAAAACTATTTTATACGTGTTGCATAATTTTATATAAAGAATTTTCGTGCCAAATTTCATTCGAATAAGTTCAAAAACGGCAAAGTTTCATACTAACTTTGAACCCCCATTTTACCCCCTTAGGGGATGAACTTTCAAAAATCCTTTCTTAGTGTTCCCCTACGTTACAAAAGGAATCTCTGTGCAAAATTTCAAGTTTCTAACCCTTATAGTTTAGGCCCTGCGTTGATATGTCAGTCAGTCAGTCAGTCAGCTATATATATACATATATATATATATATACATATATATATATATATATAGATTATACCGTTTATCAAGTACTAATATGCTAGTGTCTGAATAGTGAAATGGTCGATAAGTTCAAAGTTCAGACCGTAATCTCCTAATAACCGGTTCATTATAAGAAAGACCTGGATATCACTACTGGTACACATGTTGACAGTAAAAGATAAACAAAACCATTGCATAACAATACACATTAGTTAAATTGAGATTATTTTCTCTTGACATATACGACAACTTCGATGAAATCTCGGTCTAGACTGCCTCGTGGGTTTAGACCGAGATCTCTTTTCGGTGGAAGTTGGCATGGTAATGTACCTACATCATATTATTATATATTTTTTATTTTTATCATTCTCTTATATTAGAAGTTACGGGGGGATCACATTTTACCACTTTGGAAGTGTCTCTCGCGCAAACTATTAAGTTTAGAAAAAAATTATATTAGAAACCTCAATATAATTTTTGAAGACCAATCCATAGATACCACACGTATGGGTATGGGGAGCCCCAAAATTTATTGTTTTATTTTCTATTTTTGTGTGAAAATCTTAATGCGGTTCACAGAATACATCTTACCAAGTTTCAATAGTATAGTTCTTAAAGTGTCGGATAAAAGTGGCTGTGACATACGGACGGACAGACAGACATGACGAATCCATAAGGGTGCCGTTGTTTTCCCAATTGGCTACGGAACCCTAAAAATTCACGTTTGTTGCATTAGAGCCCCACTAAATTTTTTTTTTATTCTGTTATGTGTTGTTATAGCGGCAACAGAAACATTATCTCTGTGAAAATGTTTACTGTCTAGCTACGACGGATTATGAGTTACAAGTCCCGGCACGTAACTCTAGCGTTGACCGTTATGAGCAGAAGTAAAAAATTGGGTATCGAAGGGGACGCCGCTATCTGTTCTGTATGCATCTATCTCTTTCTTAATATGCGCGGACCAAACGGTCAGCGCTAGGGTTATGTGTCGCGACTTGTATGAGATGGTGACAGACAGACAGACGGATGGACGGATAGCAAGCTCCGCGGCGAGCTGATGATGATGGTAGATGCTGAGATCCCACATCTCGTCGCGGTGGCGCCCACAGTCAGTGACGAGCAACCGACGTCACGTCTCTATTCACCATGATATTAAGCTCTGCGAATCGGAGCGAAACCTAGTCGAACTCTTAAGACAAAAATCAAGTAAGTGTATCCGCAATAAAATTAATAATGATCCCTTAAAAAACTAAATCTAATTTTTTTTTTCATACAAGATAATTTTGATTTTTCTCATTTATCGGATCTCCGAAAACCTCGAATTTATTTTTTCTTGTCTTTCTGTGTTTTGTTTGGTATAAAAGGAATATCATTTTTCACGTTTAACGCAACTTTTGACGGCCAAATCCGTCGTCGTCGTCACCACCTACATACCATTTCCACATACCTGAATGTGGTTCACATACCAATTATTAGTTGTTCAGCCAGCATACAGCCATAATCCTCCAACTTCATGTAACTCCTAAGTCAAATTGAGCTTGAAACCGGCTGATACCTGCTGGATGATTATTTGTGTCGGCTGGTGGGTCATAACTTACCGAGTAAGGGATCAAGGCGGTCTCTGAAGCTCTTCGCCCGTGTTGCAGTGCCGGGTCCCCGTCTTGGCAAAGGCGACTCCCACTCATTTGCCTCCTCCTGCTAAAAAAATAACCATTACAAATATGCTGTCTCTACAGTTATATTTAACACCTTCTGTGTTTTCTGTTTCTTTTATCTCTCTTCAGGGACATAAGGGTCACAACAGTATAGTTTAAAGATTAAAAATTGTCCTGACATTGGTTTCCTACGAGAGGATGCTAGTTCTTAAGATTTATGTGTGAAACGCAAATGGCAAACGCAACTTAAGATTCCCACAGGGATCAGGATCTGCCTGATCCCTGTGGGATCAGAGGATGAAGATGGCTGAGGATGAAGCATCAGAGAGGATGGCTGAAGTCAGAAGGAAATCGCGTGTATTGGGGAGGCCAATGTCCGTTAGTAGACGAATATGAGCTGATGGATTGGGTGACATTTTGTTGGCTTTTGTTGATCAGTTAACTTACGTTATCGTATTGCTGATGGCTAGGTGGCAGAAGACCATCCCACTGCGAGCTGTCCCACGGTTCCGAAAACACCGTCCCGTCGTCACTTGCCTGGAATAGAATCAAATGTAAAATATCTACTGAGGCCCACAAGTTACATAATTATAAATTGTAGGTAACTAGCTATTGTCACAATATAAAATATATTGTCAGATAGATTTTTAAAGCTCTCTTAAGTTTGTAGGCACTCTATACTCTGATTTTTTATTCCCTAGAATTCTGACATTTCATAAGTGTTGCTACTGAAAAAGTTCTCCACCGAAAAAGGGACAAATTTGACCCATTTGATGGCAATAAAAAATAAAATACTACGTATTTTTTATGTTTCACCTACAAAAAGGTTCATCTAAATATTTAATTACTCAAGTGACCTAATAAAAACATTACAAATATTTCAATATCATGAACAATATATCGAATTAACTTTAATTACTTTATTTTATTCTTTAGCTGGCATCACTGCCTACGAATTCAAGGTTTCGTAAACCTTTTTAGAAAAGTGAAGTATGCCGCTGTTAGCTCTCTTAATAATGATGATGAAGATAGTGATATTAGTATTAATGATGATTAGATATTTTAATAAAAGTATGTTTTCTTTACTTGTACTTTTTTGCTGTTTGTGTGATGAAAAGCGACACAATTGTCACTTGCCTTAAATTCCCTTTTAATTTGGAGCTCTACACCTTATAAAATGGATACGTTCACTAACAAATTAAATATGTAGACTCAGATGTTTACACTCGTAATGAAATTGAAAAATGTGCCCAGCCAAAATGGTTGCTAATCTCTGACATGTCAAAAAATGATAACTGTCAGAATTCTACGGAATTAAAAATCAGACTTTAGAATGGATGTCAAATTGTTATTTTTTTCGAGCAGTTTAAAATGATCACTCTTGAGTATTAATCCAGAGGTATGGGCGCTTTATCCACTGCTTATTGTTGTTGTTGCTTGGTTGTTGCAATAAATAGTTTCTTCTTCTAACTGGCCCTTTGAGTTTCTCAAAAACCTTATAATAACTCAGGATCACGAACTTAGGGCTAGATAGCTTTTGTATAAAAAAAAAAGTCTTATTTGGCTTAGGTTTTTTCCCTTAGGTTCACTCCCATGGGTCCTAAAAATCACTAAATTGACATGATTGCTAGATTTTAAGTACAGACAGTTGCAAAATAAGTGCAATCTGTAAAAATAGATATGATTATTAGTGAATCGGATTCTCATTGGAGCCTGCTACACCAACAGGATTTCAGTATACAAATGGCCTCTGCCTGGGTGGTATAATTGGGTTATTCACCAACTGGACACACATGACTGGACACACCTGTGTCGAGTTGGTGAAACTCAAAATAGTATCATTTATTCTTTCGTCATCTGGACACACCAAGATTTTTAGGTGTGTCCAGATGGTGAAACGTATTTAAATCATTTTAATGTTTTAAATCATTTTAATTGTTTTTCGTCAACTGGACACACATTCGAATTTCACCCGAATTTATGACGAAGTACTGTCATGCGCAGAATGTTTTCTGTCACAACCATCGTCGGCCATCAAATGTTCCACTGCTGGAAACGGGTAATTTTGCAATACTTTTACAGTAAATAGTACAAAAGTACTAGGGTAGCAAAAGTATGTAAGAGATTGCGGCTAAAATAAAATCTCATGAAAAACATGCGGCTTAGTTCATGGAGTTGCATAATACTGCGCAGTATTAAACAGGGTTGTTTACTACTACTACCTACTAACTTTTGTTACCCTAGTAATTTTAACCGCTCTGGATTATACCATAAGTGCGACGGGGCGTACTGGAAACCACTTTCAAGCAAGGAGCGCAGTACTGGGAATTGAATTAAAATGCAACGCAGCATTATGGGAATCGAGATTCAGGGAATATAACTTAAGATGAACGTCCTACAGCAAGAAAAAAAAATGAAACTATCAGCATCAACACCATGATCGCGACCACTGTTAGAGGTCAATAATTCAATGAGCGAGGCGATTGTTAACCTGACTGTACCCTTTTTCTGCAAAAAAACAGAGTGTGTCCAAGTTGACGAAAACATAAAAAATATTATTTCAGCTTTCACCATCTGGACACATGTGAACATCTTAGTGTGTCCAGATGACGAAAGAATAAATGATACTAATTTGAGTTTAACCAACTCGACACAGGTGTGTCCAGTCATGTGTGTCCAGTTGGTGAATAACCCGTATAATTAATTATCTTTGCCTGGCTACTATATAACAGAACACGCGGATCTTAGTTTGGGACAAAGGTCTACTAACCTGTTCAGATAAAGGTCTCAAGTCGTGAACGTTGTCGTAGCAAGAAGCTCGAGGTGGGGACCGGATTTCTTCAGCCAATATCGCTGGCTCCGGGTTAAGATGTAGCTCCGGCAATCTGCTTAGAAAAACTAAGGCATAAGAATAACACTAGATGTGTTTGTGCTTACAGGATTTAAGCGGAAATGTTTGTCAAGAACTGCATAGTTCCGAGTAAGTGAATTTGCCGAAATTTGGTATATGTTTACAAAAATGGTACCTACGGTAACTTTTAACAAAACAGGATTTTCCTACACCTAACTGCTCCCGATTAATATACGTTTTTTTGGACTGAAACGACCATAATTAAATATGTTCGGCAAAGGATGAGCCGTTTTTAGGATAGTTATAATTACTGCCGGAATCCTAGTAGCAATTAGAAATTTCGGTAGAAATTTGTATGGAATTTGACAGTTTGATGATTGAAATCGCTTAGGATTTGGTACGCATAATTTATTACGCGCAGATTACGAGTAAATTTATCTTTATTGAATATTCGTCGTCTTGGTGGTTTCAGGATACAGACGAGCATACAATGTCAGATATGTCAATAGCTATGTAATCATCAATATTTTATACAAAAAGTGGTCTTACAGCGCTATCGTTCTTATTAAGTACCTACAATTTTTACCTTTGCGCGACAATTTGGTGAACGGTCAGATGTTGAACGCCGTCGTCCACTCCACTCAGTCGGGTTTCTTGCTCGACCAAAGACGGGAATGTACCACTTTCGCTGTTGGCATATTCATCGTTCTTGTCTGAAAAAATGACGAATAAAATAATCTTATGTGTAGGTGTGGGCCATTCAACTTCTCATTCTCATTTAGATTGGATACCACAATTTGTACAACACAAATAAATAAAAGATACTACAAAAATCAATATTTCGGGTGTCATTATGTAATACAGTCAACAGCACGTCAACCTTCACATTTTAGTCGCAAAGTCGCCAGTAATGCAACGGAGTAGAGGGCATGGGTGTATAGGATGATGTGCTGTCGACTGTACTTATACAAATTTTGACTTATTACAATGTTTATAACAATTTGATAAACTTTCTGTTCGAGAATATATAAAATTTCACATATTATTTTCAGGATGAAAAGGAGCCTATGTGCTCTTTTAAATATAATTTATCTCTGATTTGTTCAGTTGTTCTGGCGTGCGTGATAGTAATAAACATTCATCCGTCTAATGTTTATGAGAATTTAAGAGAAGTCCGATTTACGAATGCTTATGTGAACTTCTTTTGGCACCGGTAGATATTAATCTTACTCACTTATGAACTCCCAGCTAGAATCCACCGTCCAAGTGGCATCCTTTTTTCCCATTGGCGGCTTGTTAGCGACACGGGGAGGCTGAACTGGTTTGATTTTCGGCTTAGTCCGTAGCGAAACCAGATTGTCCACTGACGTCGACATGTTTGGTGATGACGCTGCAAAACGCAAAGTTTAGTTTAATAATGATAATAGGTCAAAAAGGGTACAGCCAGGTAACAACGGAATTTGTAATCATCAATACAACATAAATGATATTGTAGACTTCTCTTTACTATGAATTAGATAAACTATGCTGAGGATGTTATAAGTTGGCCCATCTTACTCCATCCAATAAGATGATGTGAGCAGTTGACCTATTTACATCCGAGCGCAATGAATGTAATAATAAATTGTCATTAATAGGTAACTATACTTTTTATCTTATTAAGTTACCATTCTTCATTGCTCATTACCAATCAAGGATTTCATTAGTATCCTTCGTTAATTATTCTAGTGTAGTATTGGTATAGTAAGAAGTGTTACTAGTTGCTGAATAATAATCATCTAGAGGCCTTGCTAAAGCTAATTGAGGACTTACGCGAGAGTTCTTCAATGCTGTGCATATTTCGCAGTGGGTAATAAGGGTGATTTTGGTTTGGCGGCTCCGAATATCGCTGTGCGAGGCTTGACACGCCGACCCTGAGCAACTTTCGTCGTTGTACTGGCAGCGAGGCAGCCTGTGAACAACGTAATTAAACAAAACATCGATTTAGTAAACATTAACATGACGAATGGATTAGCAAATGGTATAAAGTACGACTGATAGCCGGTGTTCTATTTTTAATTTCCATTTTTTATAAATTAATACATTATTAAATTCGTAACTTTAGGTCATTATGTGAACTTGAGTTCACTGGTTGAATTCATATTTTCTAATTTTGGTTTAGATTTAGATAAGATTTGAAATTGGAACCAAACATAAAATATATTGTTTAAGCTGCTTACTTCTTTGATAGCATCCACTGGATCAGCGTAAAATGGACTGCCAGCATTGTCCTTTTCAACATCATCTGCAATCACTTCTTTGCAGCAGTCATCTTCTAGTTTCACCGTCTCCATGCTTTCTGTGTTCAGTCTGTCTTTGTTCTTGAAGGAAGCTTCTATCTCTTCAGTTAGTTTCTTGTTCATATTCATGACAATGTTAAGTTTGTCTGGTCTCTTTGGTACTATTTCACCTTTACTGTTCGTAGTGGCTATCAGTTCAATAGAGTCATCGAGGCTTTTCTTTAACGAGTTATCTGAGAAGTTTTTCTTGTCAAGAAGACTGTCGGTTGAGTTCATTATGTGTATGTTTTCCTTTTCAAGGAAGGACTGCGTACTTTTTGCTGCGTTGAGTTTTGCTAGAATTTGAAGATTTGAAACAGTTAGGTATTTAAGAAGGATATATGAGTAAAAGTATCTTTGCTAAGGATATAACGTTAGCAATATTAAGACTTATCGAATTCGTCTGAATGGCTTAGTTATAAAAATAAAGTAGCACCCGTACAACATAAGTTAATTAGGATGTATTCTGTGGTTAAGGGGCAAGATTGATCTAAACATGAATCATCATCATCATAGGCTTTCGCGTCCGTTACGGACGATTCAAGCAGTATCCTGTGGGACTTCGACACTTTGAGTGACTGAAAAGTCCAACATGAATACCTTATGCATAAAACAATGTACAAAGGGCTCATCCTGGAATCGAACCCATGACTTCTGCTCTGGTACCCCAACCAGAGTTGTCTTGCCTTGTAGTGTGGAATAGGTAGTCATTGAACTGTAATTATACTTACGGAGTGTATCTGGCAGAAGATCTGGTCTTTTGCTCTTCAATAGGCCGTTACTCAAATTATTGTCACTCTCAGACTTGTTTGGTTTGAAAGTAGAGCAGTTATTATTCTCTGGGCCCCAAATGTCTTCGTAGTCAGACACTTTGTCCATGAGCGAACTTCTGCAGTACAGACCTGGAGATTCAAGGATGTCGGATTCCTGAAAACACAATGCTCTTTGTATGTTCCTCAAAATACTTCACAAATTAAAACCAACATATATAATTATTTGGATAATAAACTCGTATATGACATGCTGTTAGTGATGATTGGCAAACATCCCATTCAAATACACCCATTACCTACCTGGTAATGCTTGGACTCCTTCCTCGTGGAGTGTTTACTCCTCCTCGACCTTCCAGATGGTGTTGTACTGGTTGTGTTTGTATTTGGAGACAAAACTTTTTCACGACTTTTGCCCATTACAGGTGACAATATCGACTGATTTGAGGTCGGAGAAAAAAGATTTTTCCCTGATATAGGAGAACTCCTTGATAGAGGTGAGAATAGCTCGCTTTTATTCTGGCTAATAGGTGAGAAGACGCCGCTTTTAGAAGATATGGTGTCGTTGGAAACAGGTGAATTGATTTGACTAGTAGGTGAAAATATGCCGCTTGTGACAGAATTGGTGCCATTTGGTGAAACCAACTGATTAGGGGCAAAGCTAGTGGATTTTGTGAGACTATTCACTACGGGGTCGACTGAATCGGACGTGTTCTGAGACTGTGGGTCCATCGGTGAACTGGGGTCCGCCGACTGTTCGGTCATTTTCCTTTTGAAGCTCCCGTGCAAACTAGCTGTCATCGCATTGATGCACTCCCCCTCGGGCGATAGTCGGTGCATCACATTCTAAACGAGAGAAGAGGAACAGGTGGATTAGAAACAAAATAGATACGCCAACTAAGATAGCATACCTACAGATATAAGTAGCAATTGTATGTTAGGACATGAAATGACGACTAGCACTACCAAACATGCAAATGCGATATCCCATGCATTACTAAAAATGATATTTCTCACCTGTGAATCCCCACTCGAGTCGTAACTCTTTGACGGGTCAATATTAAACATGGAGTTGGTGTTAATGTTATTGTTCGCGTTAGCCGCAAGCGTTATTTGTAGTCGATCACTCTGAATGCTCTCGTTTATTTGATGGTTGTGGATCTGAGTGTTATTGACGCTGAACGTGACTGTCGTGGTGACTGTGATATTGCCGTTCTGTGACGTCTTATTAATTGGGAATGCTTTGTCACTCTTTGGAGACAAGGATCCTTTGGCAAATGGGGGTTTAGCCCATCTAGGCGGAGGTGGCGGAGGGGTGGTTTTGATGCCACTCGACTGAGTGGGAGATTGAGCATTTGTTGTTGGGAAGGTATGCGGTTGTGTTATATGGGCCTGAAAATTGAGTGATCAATTAATTCATTAAAAAAATCAACACCGAAAAGCAGCAGCTATGTACACCGAATTGATACTTACGTTGCTAGACATAAGGTTCAGAGTATTGGGTGGTGTAGGCCTGGGTGCTCTCACGAAGGTTCCGTTGGGTTTGGCGGGTGGTGAGGGCGCCTGTCTGCCTTTGAACGTGCTGAGGTTTTGATTCTGACTCGGTGGGGAACCTGACATGTCTATTGGTGACATCTTTAACACCACGTTCTGGTCCTTGTCTGGGCTAAGAACCTGCTGTGACAAAGTTCCCATGGTATCTGAAAAAGAAAAAGAACTGTTGTAATAGGGCACAAAATGTGTGGCTAAATTGTAAAAATTCAATTTAGTATACCCATTAATTTTTTTTTTCCAGATTAGTGATCGGGGATAACGGGCGTGAGTTTATTTATTTATAGTGTTTAGTATTTCCTGTTTGACCAACCCACGGTTTCTTCACTAATTCAGTAACTTGTAAATCTACCTACTTTTAACAGCTGTCACAATTTTTTTCTTGTATACACTTGGCCAACTGATAACTGTTAGCAGGAGATCAACAGATTATTAGTGTACTAAAAATCGGGGTAAGAATGTAAAATGTACTCAAACTACAATCCTATTAAGCAACTGAGCAACTGCTTTGACTTTCAATTGAACAAAGTGGACCTAGGGCTATTAAAAGAGAACTTGCCTAGTTACTTACTTGTATTAAAATTACTAAGACTGGAGCCCGTATCGGAAGGGGTGACCGCCATGGGGACGACCCCACTGGCCAGCTGGCAGGGCGAGAGCATGCTCTGGTTGCTCCGCGGGTTCGCCATTGGGTAGCCCCAGAACTCCTGGCCCAGAAGGGCAAGGGAGCTCAGTTGGTGACGGCTCTTGGCCTCCCGGAGCGGCCTGGGTAACTGCAGTTGCACTGGCAGTTCGTCACTGGAAAGAAGAAATAAACCGCGTTTAGGAAGCAATACTTGGTTCAGGATATAATTTGGTATCTTAATTTTATTGGATGCCACAATAATACATTACTGCAGCGGCCAGCAAAAGAGGCATTGATGGACGAACGTGAAAATGTGGGCCGAGGCGAAGCCGAGGCACACATACATGAGTCCATCAATGCCTAGTTGTGGCCATGGCTTGTATATCGACGCTGGAAAAGAAAAAATATCCAAGCGACATCAGCCTAACTTTACAGTAAAGCTGTTTAAAGATTGAATTTTCGGAAAAAAAATCGTGTAAATTCTTGTAATGGTCCAAAAAGCCTAATTCTTATAAATTTATTTATTAATTTTTTATCTACATTATAGTATACGTAAGTATTAAAAATAATGCTTAATTTTAAAGTCAATTTTTAAGGTAAATTTTAATTTTAAAGTCGCTTAGTAAAATTTTCCCTTAAAGTAGAGATGGGAAAAATTGACTAACCGACAAGCTTTGATTAAGGAAGGTACGGTAAAAATGTAATACATACCTATCTTTTTTTAGAATTTTATCAGAGTAAAAGTTGCCTTAACAAAATAAAGAACATGTGGAAATTAAATATTCATTGAATATATATTTTTTTCGTAATTTTGACATAAATTACATGCGCTAACACTATATTGCCTGATACTGGAAAAATTAACTAAGTGGAGTAATTACCGTACGAACAGAAATGTCAAACTTCACCAAAGGCAAATTTAGCATTTCAAAATTACGACAACCACCAAATTTTCAAAAATGGTCGAAAATTTTGTCGGTTAGTAAGGAAAAAAAAGTGAAATCCCGCTAACTCCAAAATGTCGAAGCGACATCAAAAGTCGTCGTAGAAGGACGTGAGTAAGACCAAACGACGCAAAAAAATCAGGCGATTCTAACAATGTATATAACTCAATTTGGTCAAAAATGTCGCTTGGATAATTCCTTTCCAGCGTCGATATGATTTTTCTCAAATAATGTGCGGAAATTTAAACTATGAAAAAATTCTGTTAAATTCAATGAGCTTTCAAAATCAGACGAACCACGAACGAATAACAATATATTTTGCCGCGTTAAAGTGTTTTTTTTTATAGGTATGGATATACCTATTGAAAAACAAGAATACCCTCTATCGCAAGCCAGTTCGAAATTTAAATAAAACCTCTGATAAGTTACCTCCTTGGTTGCCATTGTTCGGAGTAAAAGATCCATTTTTAAATAACACGACAGAGATATGAGTTTAGTATATAATTTTATCTACTCTGTTACTATAATAAAAAGATTATAAAACTGAAAATTATAAATTATGAGAAACATTACGCAATTACGCATAGGCCAAAAAATAATTTAAAAGAGTTTTATTACCATACAGGTCTTGTATGGACACATGCATCATAATATAACTTTTTAATCATAACGATATACCTATACAACCTCCAGCTGGACCAAGAAGGTTGAACCTCTACTTAAAAAAAAGGGTTCAATGAACGCCTTTGGCGCCAACATTTTACATTTAAAAAAACTCTTCGTTTCAAACAAAGTTTGGTTCTTGTAAATTAGTTTTTGTGGAAAAAACATGTCTGAAAGCGAGGATAGTGGTAATTGTACACCACCAGACATTCTGGAAGCTGCGTCAAACATGACTATGAACCTGGTACCGGCGAAATCTAGGAGCAACTATAATAAATGTTACCACGAGTTCATGGAATGGAAAAATAAATTTGTTGATGTTCGGCGTTTTATTTGCAATATTATTTTTTGTATTATAGTATGAGAGTAGATAAAGTAGTGTATGACACTCTACATAACTTGGTGTTATAACACTCGTGTGATACTATAAAAAAACGAGCCATAGGCTCGTTTTTTTTAAACACACTCGTGTTATAAGAACCCTTATTATGCAGCAGTATCATAAACTACTATATTTGGCCGCAAAACACGACAGTTATGAATTTTCATAGAACTTTTTCCGGCCCCTGCTCGCGTGTAATTGTCCAGTACAGCAATTTCGAAAAAGGTAGTCGAAATAATGCTCAAACCAAGCATGTTTGAGAAAAAGTATTTTATTGGCAGAACAGAACATTGAAAAGGAAGTATCGATTTTATCAATACAGGGTTGAAGTATTAATGTAGATAGAGATCCTATTCTAATCGTAACATTATATCACGCTACTATTCGTGAATTTGAAATGAGAAACATTCACCTTAGCAGCGTAAAGGAACCTTGAATATTTGACTTCATAGCGTTTGTTGAACTCTATTTTATAAATGAATTTGTAGTATAATAATAATCAGATTCTTCTTGAATTTACTCGCACTCATTTTGACAGCGCCCTATAAAAAAAATTGAGCATGAAGTACATATTTTTTTAGACTTTACCTATTCGAAACGGTGGAGCGGTAAAACGGTTCGAGACTAATGAGCTCATTTTGCAATAAACAAACATTATTGAATTCTGATTGCAGAAATATAATTGCATTTCAGAGGCATCAGTATGTTGATTAATCAACCTAAGAAAAGAGCATGTATGCGATACCGGGAAGTTGAGAAATGCAAGCTAATAACTCACCAGCATTGCGAGTAATGCGCAATGAGCTCTGGTATGTTATCGAAGCGGTTGTGCGAGGTCTCCAAGCCGATTCTGCCTTCTGAAGCCTGGATAAGGTAATGTTCAATGTACGGTCCCTTGTCTGCTGGCAGGCGAACGCTGATAGCCATGGTGTCAGGCTGGCTGGATTGGCGGACAACGAAGTTCTGAAAAAATAAAACGAAAAAGAGTTTATAAAAAGGAAAAAAAAAACCTTGGGAAAAAACGGAGGTCAGTATGTTTCATTCGATTACACATAGTATTATTTTTGTTCTCAATGGCCAGGTATATAAAAGAATAAAATACTCTTTGAACGAAATCAATCACACAATATGTAGACACCATTTTCCATTCGATTTTGATACTGGATTATTTTTTTACTGTTAAAAGCAATGGGTAGCAAAATTCGTATTGTTTCGTCCATTTATGCTTCGCTCCCTCAAATAATGTGCTGTCAGTAGGCAGGTATTTGAACATTATATATATATTATATATTATTATGAAGTCCAAATGTAGGTTTTAGTGGCTCAAGAACCTTTGTGTCATTTATAAATAAAAGAAAATAGCGTTCCAAGTAATTATTATTTTTAGCAGCCATCTTTCCTACGTACTACGTAGTACGTAGTCATCAAACATTCTGTGATAACCCTGGCAAAATAAAATTGCGTAAAAACAAGTAAATATTTAATCTAAGTCATTGGCCAACATTTGGATTGGTAGATTTTCCTCCTTGCACAATCTTGCAGTATTTTATTTTACAACTAGCTGACCTGGCAAATTTTTCGTTTGTCTCGTTCCAAATCTGAAGTTACAGTGAGGTACCCTACTTGGTTGATCTCTCAATTCAGAAATTGCCGGTTGTAGTTATTTAGTTCTTAGACCAAAGTCTTACCAAAGAGCATGATAAAAAATACCTAACCGAAACAGTTGCCAGTATCAGGGCAAATGACAGTCCTTAGTCTCTGCCTACCACTGTGGGATACAGGCGTGAGTTTATGTATAATCCATTTGTCTATACTTGACATTTTTTTCAGACTTTAAACGACACTAAATCAAAAACCTTTAGCGGTAGAGGGCTCGAAACAGTTTGCAAATTTAGTGCTAGCTAGTACTAAATTTGCAAACGCTATCGAGTTTTCTGACGCTGTAGGTTTTTGATTCAGTGTCGTTAGAAGTCCAAAAAATGCCAAGTATGGATAAATTGATTATAGGTATGTTACTTAGTTCAGTACTGACCCCCTCCTCTTTGCCCTGTAGCAGGTGAAACGCGCCCGCGCGCTGGATGCCTGGCAGGAACCACACGGGGTGCGTCCGGATCAGCCGCTCCGAGAGGCCGATGACACAAGGAACCTGCTCCTCATACCCCGAGCCTGAGGAGTCCACTGAGGAGCAGTCACCGCGCGCACCTTCCTCGTCAGAGGAGAGGCTTTCACGACTCTGGAAGGCAAAAAGAGGTTTCGTTAGGACCACCGACGTTTTGGGCAACGGAAATTGAACTTGGCGGGATGCATTCCTTTGTGACTAAGTGCCGTGCCTCACTAGAACGCCATGGCGACGTCGCCAGCTACGTATCCAAGCAGTTTGTATTGAATGGTGACGTTGCCAGACCGTCGCCAAGTGAGTTAGGCACCATACATTTCAATATTAACTACTTGGATACGGTCGCTGGCGACGTCGCCATGGCGTCGTAGTGAGGCAGGGCACTTAACAACAAAGTGGTGCGTTCCTTTGCGACTTAGGATGTTTACTTGCTTATAGTTCCAACGACACGGTAGGTATCCCAGTGTGGAGCTGGCCCTACAATAAGATACTCTAGAAGCAATATTATGTGCCTGTATGTAAATGTTTATGTTTAATAAATTATATTCACACACTTGATAATTATTTATGAAAGTTGTTCAATGATCAGACCCTGATTTAGAAGAATTTGGCATATTTGAAAGACCTATACATAAAATATGATCTTCGACAGTACGCTACGATTTCACCATTTGAATTCGACCATTATAATAATATCCCAAACGTGTTTTCCATTTAATAAGCCTCGGAGTTAGGTTAATTATTCACCGCATTTAGTTACTTAGTTTGGTGGAATGCGTATTAAGTTAAAACGTCTTTGGTACTCGAGTCAATATCTAGTGCCGTATCACATCATTGTCTAAAGAATGATAAGTGTGAGAATTTCTCATATTAACACGAGATGGGTCGTTATTAAAAGAAAACTCTCTCAGGGTTTCGCTTATTATTTTTTGTGGTGTTGGTATGTGGTACTAGGTTAGACTAGCCGAACGATAGAGAATGTATCAGTACGTCACGGCGTAAGCGAGCAAACGCAGTTTGCGAATGGCACTATTAAAATAACATATTTTATAATACATTTTTGCGTGAACATGAATCTGGCCTAGAATCTGGGGTCAAGATCCTAGGAATAAAAATATTTTTTCATCGAAAACCTTAGTTCTAAAAATAGCTATTACATGATTAAGAGAAAAGATGTTTTTATAAGCGGTAGTGGCCCGCCATATCACTCGAAGAACTGATAACCGATGTGGTAGACGAGTTCTGGAGTGGAGACCGCGGATCGGTAAACGTAGTGTAGGACGTCCTCAGACTCGATGGAGCGATGATCTTCGCAAGGCGGCTGGCAAGAACTGGATAAGAATAGCCGATGACCGCGCTCAGTGGCATGCAATGGGAGAGGCCTATGTAAGTGGACAAGCATAGGCCGATGATGATGATGATGATTTTTTATTTCATTGGTTAGTTGACTCCGGGTCGATCCTTAGTAACTTTCCTTCGCATTTTGTTTGTTGGTCTATACCCGGCACTAAATAATAAGCGTAGGTATGTACCGTACGAAAAATATCAAAACGCTGTCGCGTTGGAGTAGGAAATAGCACTAAAACCGCAGGGTAGAGAATTATTCAAATCTCATGGATGGAGGTGGGTTATCCTAACTTCATATTTGCGCCAGAGAATGAAAATAAAATTCAGTAGGTACAATAAATAAGATATTATGTTTGTTACTGGAATTTTATCACAAGCAGATACTATTAGGTGCCAATATAGGTAGCTACACTCAGAGAAGTCCAAACAATACCTATTGAATGACCAATTCGATTCAATTTGCAACTGTTTTGCTAAACATACGCCTCTAATTATGTCGGTTTTACCTTTGAAATATCGCAGTACAAATATTATTAAGTCCCTCATAAAGAGCTCGGGATGACGTGGGTACGTCGGATCATAAAGCTTTATTTTACAGTTGAAATATGAGCCTTGTGTCATTGGTGTTACGGACACAAGGGTGTGATGTCGTAGGTACTTAACAAATGCGGGGGGAGCTTAGGCGTCCCTGCAGTCTGCGGTTTGGCTTTGCATGTGAATTTATACGCGAAATATTTTGTTTGAGATCCTCTTCAAAGAGATACGGGGGTACTTTTCAATTTAGGAAAGTTGGTAAAGTCTAAAATGAAAGTTTTAACTATAGTCATAATATATGGCGCTATAAATGTGGAAAGTGACTGTGAAGGAAGATAGATTAGAAAATGGCATCCAAAGTCTTCCTAATTATAAAGTTTAATCCTCTCTAAACATAAAAATCCTCTGTTCACGCTCACGTGTTCAATATAGTATAGGCATCTTCGTGAAATGCGTCAACCCTTTGACCATAAGGCCAACGCAAGTGAGGTGCAACCTCTGGGCCCAGGCGGTTTCCTTGCCTACCCCGTTTGTGCCGCTGTCGGAGACTCTCCCGCCTGGATATAAATTGCCCTGGGCAATATGGAAATCCCTGAACCGGCTGCGGACCCGTACCGGCCGAAGTAACATGTCCTGGTGGGGGTTTGTGGATCCCGCCAGCGATAATTTGAACTGTTTGTGCGGTACTAGTGGTACTACCGACGATGGACCATCTCTCATAGAGCGACCATGCGTGCCCTCAGGAAGACCTAACGATTGCTAGTGATAATGCAGTCAGTGTCGCTATGTTTTGGGCCGCAACTGTCTAACAAAGACTTGATAAAAAATGTTTTGCCATCGATACGCTAAGAAGAATATAGAGCCATTGCAAACAGGGCGACTTGTCGCTGCGTCAAGGCGCCGCGTCAGACGCGACGTTGTCATTTGCTTCTGGCGTCTTGTCGTCGACTCCGCGACTATGACGCCAAGTGTGCGGAGATTCGAACAAAATATATGAAAATTGACGGCCGTAGCCTGTCGTCGCGTCTAGTCGCCGAGCTGTCACCTGACGCGTGTCGCTAGTGTGCGCCTAGGCTTAGGTAGACAATATAAAAAAGCTAAATAAAAAACGTAGACCTTTAAAAAACAAAGACAAAACACTAGAACCCTCTTTTACTTTCGTGATTGTACAGTTGGATAAACAGCACAAAAACTCATTGCAGTGATTTCATTCTAACGAGTTTCAGTGAAAGCATTTACGGAGACACTCAAAGGAGGTTCCATACGATCGTACATTCTCCTTTCCTTTCCGCTCATAACGGTTGTTTATATTATTATTATGTAAACGATAT
The DNA here is from genome assembly GCA_947310845.1 of Yponomeuta plumbellus. Classification (NCBI taxonomy): domain Eukaryota; kingdom Metazoa; phylum Arthropoda; class Insecta; order Lepidoptera; family Yponomeutidae; genus Yponomeuta; species Yponomeuta plumbellus. The sequence continues at coordinate 14,191,028 of OX371207.1, read as the reverse complement.
CCCTTTTTGTAGACCGTTCGCCTTTGAAGAGTTTCCGCCAATATTGTGCTGTAGTATTATTTTATGAAAAGGTCTTTGATCGGCCCAAAATTCGTCAGAGTTTGCGGTAAAACAAAGAGAATAAATAATTGTTCTAAAATGTTTGACAATGTAAGAAAGGAATATTTGCTAAAAAGTCTAATAAAAAGGTCAAGATGAAGCGTTATTTATTTGGATCATTGGCAAAATGTTAGACCAATCTTATGTACTAATTTTTTAGGAGTGTTTCAGTGTGTTGCACTATGGTTGCACTCACTCCTTGAGGCAGTTTATTTAATCTGTGGTTACTAAAACTGTAGTTACTTTCCTTGTAAACTTTTCACCACAGGTTATTTCAATCACGACCTTTTCTTTCCCGGCATTAGAATCTGACAATTGTACGTCAGTTAGAAAATTTTGTTGGTGCTGTCGACAGCTCATCAACCTTTATATCCGTGCATATTACCCACTTATGTTACGGGTGACTTTGGAACTTAAATGTAGAGTTTGATGTGGTATGCGTGCCAAGATATGGATAGTATGGGCGGAACCAACAATTTCACGTCTACATCCAAAATGCAACGGCAGGTGTCAGACGCAGTGCCCGCATATCCGCATTTTATGGTCACAATTAATATTCATCAGCGGTTTCGCCTCCCGCTTTAAAATTGTAGCAAATCCTGGAGGGGTGTACCTGACTAAAAAAAAGGAATGAAAAAAGGTACTAATTATTTTTGTAAATTGTGGGTACTAACTATAGCTACATAGATAGATAGATGGATGGATCCTTCCGTTCGGAAGGACTGACGGACAGACAGACATACCCTAGACTCTATTCTTTTTCTTTCCGCAAATGGCTCTCAGTTTTTACCTTAGTTTAGCTGGCGATAGCGAAAAGATGATATGCTGCCGTAATACGACTAACTCAGATTTAATATACATAATGTAAAAGCTATAATAAGTTATATTAGATAGATAGAGAACACTTTATTGTACATAAAAAAGGAAATTACACAGGTATTTCTTAATCTAAGAGTATTAATGTTACTCTATGTTGTTTTTGGCTTGTAACCTCTAAATGTAGTAACAAAAACTGTTTCTCGAAATTGAAACAGCACCTTATGAATAGAATCGCTTAGCACTCATAACTTATGCTTGTGATGAAACAGTTTGGATAAATTCTTGGTAGATTCGCAAGCGACGCTATTACATCGAGAGCGTAGATGTTTGAAGAACTTGACACTGGAATGCGTGGAGATCTATCACGTGACAAGCGATGAGATAATAACAAAAAATCTTATTAAGTTTTTGAAGATGTTTTATTGTGAGGTCTACAACGATTTTGAGAAGTTGATGGTTCTTAACTCCAACATGCAGCACTTTTGTAACTATGAAGAAACTTCATTTATTAGGTAATTACCAATAAAACTATGCTCGCGGTTTTGTTCTCTTGAAGCCAGGATAAAAGTTTTCGCTAGTTATAACTGGTGGGCAATAAAGAGTGGTCTAACTAAATAATTTTGTACAAAATGGCAGGCAGGCAGCCCGTGGCAGTCCTTAGTACATTAGCCAGAGGCATCTATCTCATTCGGTCAGTAAAACACGATTGCCAGGTTTTCCGCAAACTCCAGTGTATTATTAAATATCTGCAAATACGAATAGCCACGTGAAGCGCCAGCATTACGCTTCATTCAGTGATAATTACGAACATAAGCCTCCAGTAAACATTCTAATATTTAAGCCGCCAAATCCCACATTCAATAAGAATTACCTTGAGGGGACCAGGATACTCGCCTACAGTTACGAGATATCCGGTTCCAAATACTGTAGGCGATGCAATGTACCGGTGTACCCACGCTATTGCAGCGAGATTGGACTTGGTATTTATCGTGTGACCGGTGACGGTTTTATTTATAGTTAACTAATGATCATAAAGGAGGACAACATAGCGAGCGAATGTGAGCGGAAGGGCCGGTAAGGGACGCCCCAGGCGGACATACTTCGACCAAACACACACCGATAATATTTTAATATATGTTATTACATGTATCGGAACACCATCGCGATGATTATTACATCACTGAGAGTGATCTCTTCCAGACCTCTAGATAAATAGATATAACTTTTTTAAGAAGCTACAATTTTAAGTTGTAAACCCTGTCTTTAAAGATACTTTGCTTCTAAATATGACTTCAAATGTTGTGAGGAATAAAATATTTAAGTAGTTTACAAAAGCGGACTTTCTACGTCTCTCTGGCGTGCTAAAATGTATGCGATGTTTTGTAGTAACTTAATACAAATTAAAATTGCTGTCATTTGTTTCTATTTTGTAGAGTCATACAGAATTAACACCGGACCTTGCTTTTGAACTTTCATCTGTGCCCTGCGAAGATAAGGGTGATATTCCTGTGATGGTTAATGAACTTGTATTTATACCCTTGGATTTGGAACTAGTACGATGAGGAACAATGTCAGGAGGGGAAGCAATGAGACCGAGAAAGTTTTGATGGTACGAGATTAATCAAAAGCAGCGGTAAACACAATATCAGGCTTTACATGCAATTTAGTTTATGGGAACAAACATTTGAATAATTATGCGTTCAAGCAGCATTGGAAACAATGTACACACGAGAGCAATGAATAATATTTGCTGACGAAATGTTTGATATCTCAGCAATGAAGAACGATTTCTTAGTACAATGAATTAACCGTGTGAAGTATTTCTTAAAATTAATAGTTAGCGTACTTACTTGTTAATAGACGATTTCTTTAGTTCTAGAGCGCAGTTTTTTATCATATTTCTTTATCGTATGTTTGGTACAAAAACTCTTCATTTCCTTCTATCTAAGAAACATTACAACATAATATAGTAAAGAACGTGAAGGTAGATTATCCATCTCCACAGTAGTGGAGATGGATAATCTACCACATCTTCTTTATCAAGTACATTACAGATAGGTACTTGCCTTATTTTTCAGAACAAAGAAATAGTACATTCGCACATCTGATAGAAAATAAATGAAATGGGAACCCAATGATAACAAATTGAATTTCTCCACTAATCTAACGTCTGCAGGCGGGCGGTTAACGGAGACGGAGTTGAAAGTGGAAATGAAGTCGAGTGTAATTGAAATGAAAACTGAACCCCAGACCACTGCTCGGGAGACTGCAGCGTTAACACCATAACCCTTTTATGCAGAGAAGTCAGCTAGTTTTGTTAAATTAAGAAAGTTTCCCGGAAAGGGGGCGAATTGTTGTTATTACTGAAGAGACCTAAAAGGCGTAGCTCGAAGTATAACTGCTTTAATTTAAAAGGAATGAAATTTCGTTACTCACCGCCGCCGTTTTCCAAATTGAGACGTAAAAACTTAAGTATCGTTCTAACGCGTTCATGTTTTTAATTATTTCAAGAAACAAATTCAGGCTTAGACCAAATTATCAGACAAATTGTCTGTTCAGTAACCGGTCGAAAATGAAACAGAAAATGTACAATCGATGGCACATCGATATTTACACACGCGCACTTTTTTTCCGATACGTATAGGCAACTTTGCATCTCACTAAAGGTCAAGATAAAGTTTTATTTTTGCATAATCGCCCGTTTCGTCACTGACAAGAGCAACCTTATGTACTAAAAGGTGATGTTCTGTTGACTGTACCTACCAACGTAGAATTGTCAAACGTCAAACGAATAATCGATATAATACGACAAGAGCACCTGTTCTTAATTCGTTTTCTTCCACCTATAGATCTTAAATGTCGGTATTTTCTAAAACACGCTATTTGCTTCGGTCATGAGCTCTGCTAGTAACTGGCCAATCAAAATTTTAAGTGCCCTTCTATGCACGTGCACTCTAAATAACCAATTACCAATGAGGTTTGCACTGACCTCACGTAATTTATGCAACATCCATTTATGAAAATTAATAGCGAATGTAGAGCTACGACAATGCGACACTGCGACGCTTAATAAAAACACATTTAGCCCCCCCCTTTAAGGGTCATAGACGGTGCGAAATAAAATAAGAATTATTGTCAACGGCACCGGGTGTTATTGGCCCATAAATTAACAACTGCCCGTTAAATAAGAGAACAAAAGTTCGGCCATTTTGCACGCGCGGTCGAGTGTGACGGAGAGATTAGTCTGTGTTGTATGTGCTGCGTCAATAATTAATACTCTGTAAAAGGAAAATGTGTGCGTGTATAAGCGTACGTGCATACGCAATGGTCCATGCATACAAGAGACTCTATAAAGCTTTGATAACTGCCACTCTTTGTTTGAAACAAATTTTATTGATAGAAAGCGTTGTTCATTCTAAGTAAGTACTTGCGGTTTTGCTATGTTTCCGTTGTGTATGTCCCACTAATAAGCCGGGTAAAGGCAGCCAATCCTGCCTTCCAACTTTATTCGCCCTCCATGCTTCAGAGCTCCTTCGTTTACCGTCGTAGTTAGGCAAAATGCACAAGATTATGAAGTGATAAATGTAATAACGGAGTTAATGATTTGTTCTCTCGTCAAACGTAACGATAGGGTGTACTTAATTATATTTTACACTTTCTAACTATAAAACTATTGAAGCTGTCAAAATACCGATTAGACTGAAGGATAGAGAAAAAAAAACTGGATCGGGTGGCATTCATAACTCAATTTCGGCCAAAGTGCGACTTAGTGATTTTTCGCTCTACGGGGACGATATACTCGGAGTTACAGTGGCGCTATACTGAACTGTACCTACAGTGGTGTAGAGTAGCAGCGAAATCTTTACAAAAAGCAAGATGACGCCCATAAACTTTCGCAAGCGTAGCGCTTACGAAAGTTTATAGGCGTCATCTTTACTAACTTTATTCCGTATACAGTTACATAAGTATAATGGTAGTAATTATGGCTCGATATAAAGATGGTCCAGAAATAACATCTGAGTTTATGGTCTCTTATCAGTAGAACTGAAATTAAGTCCCCTTCCCGTTACTGTTCTACAATGTAGAAATAACTAACACTATCGCTGGTCACTTTGAGAACATTGCCCAAGGAAGTAGAGATTTTCAGACTATTCTCACAAGTTGCGAAATTATCAGACATGCTTTTAGTTTGCTTGAGCAACCTTAGTATTAATCTTCGTTAGAGATTCCGCTGAGAGGAATAAATTATAAACCGAGCTTGTGGCGGCCTCCGTCGCCATGAGAAATTAATTTCGGGTGCAAGATTACAGAATATTGAATAACAACGACATCAATCTTAAACTACTCCGCCTTTAACGATGCACGAGAACATTCTATAGCGTTACAGACAGATAAAGCTCCGAACGAATTTGGGCTCATCAATAATTCCTTTCACCCAGTTTGTCGTAAATTAATTTTCCGCAAATTGCTCCGCGCTTAAACAAATACCTAGCGTTAACACAGACGCGGTTACATTTTGTCCCGGGAATTTAATTTCGAAATCGGTAACAATAATGGCAGTTTCGTCGCCGCCATGAATCATGCGCCACAAAGGCCGCCACCGGCAGCCAAGGTGTGAAATTCGAGCACAATAGTCCGGAAACGCATTTCCCCAAATTTCATTGCCACCTCAAACACTCCGCGTTAGATTTACGAGTGAAGTTACCTCATAATAAGCAATCTGCCGTGCAACTGTCTAATGTGGGAACGCTATTACATCCAACAAACTATTGCGGTCGTGATATTGCTCCTGCGGTTAGACGCTCTCGGGCTATCGAGCTACGAGCTATGCCCATAAACAAAACTGTGCCAGACCAATTCTGGGGTAATGTATGGATTCCAATAAACGTCGTAACTTCAGCTTTTCAGGGAGACGTAACTGGGAATGACTTCCCCTTCAAATAATCAGAGAAAAAGCCTGCAGCGGCGTTTAGCTGCAATCTCTCAAGGCGGAGCCAGCTGTGTCCCTCGAGGAGCGTCATAAAAACATACAACATTTAGCGCGGTGTCCCGTAACACTCGAGTTTTACTGTAGTTCGAAAGTCATCAGTAAGTGCGAAGTGCTAGCACGTGGGAAGCTGGTAATGGTCGCGGCGTTTTAGCCAGGCGATCATGCCACCTGCTACCTACTGAGATGAGACGTAATTGCTTAGGTATGTACACTTCTACAGACGACGGCGCCTGGAGTTAACTATTTTTGTTCGCTACCCGCATTTACCCGCCATGACGTGGCTTGAACTTAGGTATCAAAACCTACATACAATTATTATGAGACCTTTCCGGAAGCTACATAAATAAATATCTATTCAGAAAACTGCTTCCGAGAAAAAATATTTTTCTGGTATTGGATGAAAATAAGCAGCGTGAAGATGTAGAGACAATTTTAAAGCCAAATTTCATAATTAGAATGTAATAATATACAAAACTCATTTTAATCCACTCTTTTATATTTTCGGCGATAATTTAGTGCTAATAAAAACCAAAAAGTACTTAACCTGTAGAATTTCTAGTAGGCCGATCTGCTCTGCATAACAATGGTTTTCAATCATTCTGTCACTATCATATTCTTTCATATTCATTAAATAAATGTGGAGTTTCTTTGTTAGTTTCTTTTCCACGTACTCTGTTAAATTGTGAAACTAACAACTTTGACGTTCATAAAGTAAACATTTTGTTTGAATTTTGAATACAACTTTTGAGTTTTTCTTTTCCAGGTTAATCGGGGTTGATATTTCTTGAACACGAGTAAATGAGATAGGACAAGTAAACCACCTCATATTATAGGTTACTAATTTCCCTATTTCACTGATTTTGTCGATGTTTATTAAATTTGTATCTAAACAAAATGAAACTCACAACTCACACACACACACACAGGAGGGGATAAAAATGGTGTACCTACTTAAGTATGTTGCTTTTGCATGAAAATACGCGAGGTAAAGACGTGGAGAGAGTAATTTCAATGCCCATTATCATAATTGGAATGCAATAGGCTATTCAGTGCAATTTTCGCAGCAGACGACGCCGGGAAGGAGGGGAACTTGATAATAAGGTTCGCATGGCACAGAATCGCAACTAACTTTTAATGAACAGGAATCAAATGCAGACGTCGCGATGCAAATAAAGGCCCCCGAGCTCAGGGAAAACGTAAAAAACGGAAGTGGACTCGAATAAAACAGTTATTACTTTCTAAACAAAGTTGGGGTCGCGCGGAGACCCTTTAAGTTTTGTCGCGGGCCGACTTCAATCAGAGAGAGCAAACATTTCGTACATTCCTCGATTCATGGAGCGGAGGCGTTTTCACACGTCAATTGATGCGACAGAACATTCACGGACGTACCGCAAGTTGTCTCGTAAAATCTTCTAATATGCATACTGAATCGCTCGTAGCCTGGGCTGCCTGAGTGATCTTAAACGATCACTAAGGTTGAGCAACATACGGCGCGTTCAGTCCATGGATGGGTCACCGTCTATGACTAACGCTAGTGGCATTTTTCCGAGCGATTCCGTGCTTCGCAAGGCACGTTAAGCAGTTGGTGCCGGCTGCCGTCGATAGATGGCAGTCGTTAAGCCAATTCAGAGGCCTTAGGGCGGCTTGAAAACTTCTGACAGTAAGACCAGCCACTAGTCTTACAAGCCTCCACCAATCCGGACTTGGCCCCCGTGGTGGAGTATGGCCTATACCTTCCTCAGGGAAGAGACCTATGCCCCTCGGTGGGGACATGATGGGTTGATGATGATGATCAGTGATCGAATAATCGGATGCATATTTACCTAAAGTTGAGGTGTTGGCTGTTATGGAATGCACTTTTGTATCGAAAAAATCCCGGGATTCCGGAATCGACGAATACAGTGTTTTGGTTATAGAATTAAGTCGGTTGAATACAGATACTTGCGTTCAGGTGTTTGCTAATATGGAATGCACTTTTGTATCGATCGTAAAAAATCAAGCGATTTCAGAATTATCGTTTAGTGCTTTCCGACTATAGATCGGGTGCTGGCTAATGTTATAAAGTTAATTGCCAAACTGTCATTGCAAACGTCAAGATAAGTAATTTTCTTTCTTCACTCTACATAGCGACAAACAACTCGGTGCCTTGAATTTCTATAAAAAAAATCTCATTTTTTATTATATTAACACGGCGAAAGTAAGTAGCATCCGTAAGAGGGCTGGTAAACATTTCATAAATATATAATATAACATAATTTGTCATCTTACTCGCACTTATAAGTGAGTGAGCGAGACAGCAAATTATACCTGCTTGTGCACAGGTAGCGCCCCAAAAACAGTTCCTTTTGTTCATTTTATCACATTCGTCGCTTTGCGTGCCATGCGTTCGGGTGCTTTTTGTGTGTTTTCTGTATTTTCGGACTACTTGGCTATTCTACAACGGTTATTGATTTGCATTGTGATACGGATTTTGGTTTTACATGAGACGACGACTTTGCTACAAATTTTGGAACCTGATTTACTCTGCGCTGGGACTTGGACATCTTTTTATCTTTTTTATTTACAAGGTAAGGATTATTTATTTTTACAAAATATATTAAATGTCATTGTACTTATATTTGCAAAAATGTGAAGATTTTGACTATAGTGAGAGATTCCCTCGTTCGACCAGTGTGTGTGTGGCCTAAGACACAACATTTTTGTACTACATTTGAACACCGTATTCTGCAACTGTTGCCGAAACCGTGTTGCGATACAAATATGCCCTAATCTTGATGTAAAAAGGCGTGATACAACAAATAGTATTTAATGTCTATGTCTATTAATTTATTTTTATAAATGTATTATTAAAGATTGCATTTAGTACCTCGAGTTAAAAAAGTCAGTTGTATCTACCAATACATCGTGTCATGTAATTTTTGTATGGAGGTTCCAAGTCAGTATTGAAACCAATCGATTAGATGCTTATTTGGCTGAATCTGAGCTACCTCGGTAGAGTGTCAAGTTGACCTGTTTAATTGACATGCAAGTACCTGTTCAAGTTTTTCATTTATGCTCCTATTAGAGCAGTGTAACTTAAAAAACCCTTTACAGCCGTGAAAAAAGATTAACTATTTAAAAAATGTCTTTACCGTTACTTTTGTACAGATTATCGCTTTTACTGAAAAAATAAGCCGAAAAATAAAACGAATGATCTTTCTTGCTTCACAGACATAATGGCTGATTCAACTCAAAGAGAAGACATAGCTCAGTCATGGATAAGAAATTACCCAGAGATGTTTTACGACTCGGCAAGTGGAACTATAGTGTGCACGAAATGTGAAAAACATTTAAATGCAAAGAAGACTATTTTGAATCGGCATCTGAAATCACAAAAACATCGCGAGATTCAAAAATCAACACCAAATGATTTTTATTTTGATTTAGTTAATTTTCTCATTATGTGTAACATACCGAGGTCAAAAGTTGAAAACCCCATTTTTCGTAGTTTTTTTGAAAAATACATTTGCAAATGTAACAACCAAGATAGGGCTATTCCAAGTGAGAATTTGTTGAGAACAAAATATGTGACTCAAGTTTATGAAAGCAAAATAAAACGTGTTCATAGTGACGTACAAAACAATAAATTATGGATATCATTAGACGAAACCACTGATTTTCTGGGCCGATATGTGGTACATTTTTTAGTTAAACCGTTAAGTGAAAACGTATCGGGACGAATTCATATGTTAACTTGCAAAACTTAAGACGTAGTTAACGGTCATTCAGTGTCTGAGTTTGTAATACAATGTTTAAAAAACTTATGGGGAGATCAATTTAACAGTAAAGTGCAGGACGTCTTAATATTATGTACCGATAGCGTAGCGTATATGTTACTGGCTGGAAAAATATTAAAAAATACATTTCCAAATATGAAACACTTTACATGTTTAGCGCACGCCTTGCACAGGTTAACTGAGACTATACGTTTAAGCTATAGTGATGTAGACACTTTAATTAACAATGTTAAGAAAATATTTTTAATATCTCCCAACAGGGTACGAATTTTGAAGGAGCTGCATCCAAATTTACCTTTGCCTCCAGAGCCAGTTATTACTAGGTGGGGAACATGGTTAAAGGCGGCATTTTACTATGCTAAACACTTAGACAAAATAACAAATGTTCTAGGTTTATTAGATAGCAATGAAGCCATCTCTATTAGAAATTCTAAGGAAGTATTAAGAAAACCTAATTTAAAGAAAGATTTGGAGTATATATACGAGTATTCCGAAATTTTCGATATTGCAATTGTAAAAATAGAAAAACGCGACCTTAATATAACTGAAACATTTGAAATATTTGACGATGTAAGATCAATTGTAAACCAGACATCAAATAATATATTAATCAACAAAATGGAGCAACTTATGGATAGAAACCCTGATTTTGATTTCCTTAGGTCAATAAGTGAAAATATTACTCAAGACAGTGGCGCTAGTATTTACAAATTTGCGCCACTTACATCTGTAGATGTGGAGAGATCTTTTTCGTTATATAAGTGGATCCTGAATGTCAAAAGAAATAGGCTAAAAATTGATAATCTCGAGAAAATTATAATTATTTACTACAATTCTCTGAATGAAACAGAAGTTACCAGTTCAGATTTAGAACAGTCACTGAAATCTGACGTAACACCATCATGTTCAACACAGACAGACAGATAAATATTAACGTCAGATTTCAGTGACCAAATTATAGTTATAGATAGTGATTACAGTTGTTACACATATGGTACTTAATTTAAATAATATATTATTAATAATTATGTATATTTTAATTATTTCAACATCTATTTTTTTTTATCCTGTAAATGTACAATAAAGTATTATTTTATAGTAATGTTCTTTTTTAACTAACACACTACTTTTCCTGTTACACCCTACATACACACACATACATACTTGCATCGGAGGCTAAAATAAACTTTAAACAAAGACACATATAAATAATTATGTAATACCAGAGTCCCGGGTTTTTTAAATTCATAATACTACACGCTAAATAAGTCGTCTCCATGCTACGTATGCGATTAGTTTTGCATTCCCGAATTTTCTGAAATCCCGGGATTTATATTTAAAAAATATGTTTTAAGAAGCCGCTTCCATAATTTCTGAGCCAAAAAATAACTTTAGGTAAATATGCATCCGATTATTCGATCACTGATGATGATGCATACTCGTAAATCTAGTGTCAGTGTTTGTTACCGAACTCATCCGAAACGCCTTCACCGATATTTGTGATGTTTTTTGTGTACATTTTGTTAAATGTGAGAATAGGCCGTAGGCTTATTAATATGCTAAAACAACGTTTGCGCTGCCAGCTAGTCTAATACTTAAAAAATCGAGTCAAAGTATATTATCAAAATCCTCGGCTTCACCTATTTTTATGAAACTTTTTAGGCTTATTAATATGACAAAACATTTTTCACAACTTCAAGAGACGTTGACTTGAGTAAATTGTTTTAATTTTAACTCGGTACCTCCACGCGGTTCCAAGATAACTGGTCTGGATTATAATTATATTTTTAGATTATAATGTATAATGGACTATAATTATAAGTAAGTAGTGTGTATTGTTTATAAGTGTTCAATTATTCTTGTTTTTGTGTGTGCGCTTCACTATTTCATTAGGACTATATCCTGTAAAAATAGTAAGCGGTAGAAATAAATAAAAAATAAAATAAACTAAGTGATCTATTAAGGTTTCGTTTTTTTTCCCTTTGAGGTACCCTTTGCTTTACTTGCTAAGCATATCTGCTCGTCCTATCGCTCTGTTCTCCGCCTTATCTCACTCCTTCTATCTCGCTAATGTACCTGTGAACTATCTGTGCTGTGCCTATCAAACACAATAAATAGTGACAACCTTTCTACGTGTTTCATCGCACCTATTCACATCACCCGCATTAGCTCCCCTTCACTGGTGACCCCGATCGAGCACTGACATCAAGATGAGCAGGGCTGACAACGCCGAAACCGATCCTGAGCCCGGAATTTTCCGTGACGCGTGGAATGTTCCAGAAGCGCATGTGGGCGTTTCCACTACACACACGTCAACCGAGGTACATCGTGTCGGTGTCAAAGTCCCGCCATTCTACGCGGAGAAACCATCGGTGTGGTTTAAGCAACTAGAAGGCCAATTCAAATTGGCAGGCATAAAATCAGAAGAAACTAAGTTCTATTACGCCACTTCGCAGCTAGAGCCACCGTACGTAGATATAATTGACGACATTATTGAAAATCCGCCGGAATCCAATATGTACGAGAAACTCAAGCAAGAGCTTATCAAGCGCCTGACAAAGTCAAAGGAGAAGAAGGTCCTCCAGCTGCTGACGCATGAGGAATTGGGCGATCGGAAACCTTCGCAGTTTCTCCGGCATTTACAAAAACTTGCCGGACCTGGAGTTCCTGACGATTTTATAAAGACGATCTGGTCCAGTCGACTACCTAGCAGCACACAAACCATACTTGCTGCCCAACCATCGACTGCATTAGAGGTGATTGCAGAACTCGCCGACAGAGTACACGACGTTGTACCAACATACCACCAAGTAGCTTCAGCTGCTAAAACGTATGGAAACGTTGGAGGCCCTCAACCAGAAGCTTCAACTTCAGCTCAGACGCAGCAGAATACTCTGGACTTCATGGCCAAGCAAATATCCGAATTGACGAGGCAAGTAAGCTCACTTTCGGCCCAAGTAAGACAGTCAAGACCCAGATCTCGGCCGCAACGTGACCAATCCAGACACCGTCGTGGCGAATCTAGAAGCCGGTCACAGTCAAGCTACCGAAAATTTCCAAATTGTTGGTACCACGCCAAATTTGGTGCCAACGCACAGAAATGCCTGAAACCTTGTGACTTCCAATCGGAAAACTGCTCAGGCGGTCGATAATGGCGACCAGCGACTGCCTCTCATCCTCCGGTCGCCTATTCGTAACAGACCGCAGAACGAAAACACAATTTCTCGTCGATACTGGTAGCGATCTTAGTGTGTTTCCACGCTCTGCCCTGAAGGAACACCGACCCAAGACTACGTACCAACTGTCTGCCGCCAATGGTTCTGTCATCGATACATACGGCGACGTCCATCTGGAGCTGGACTTCGGACTACGCAGAGAGTTCTCATGGCGATTCACGGTGGCCGACGTCACCAAGGCCATAATTGGAGTGGACTTCCTGTCCCATTAAAACATCATCATTGACTGCAGAAATCAATGCCTCATTGATAACACAACCACTCTCTCAGCGATTGGATCACCTGCGCCGTCGTCAGATACGATATCTTCAGTGAAGATCGTGACAGGCGACACTAAATTCCATGCGTTATTGAAGAAGTTCCCCGAAATCACAAGACCTACTGGTACTGAACGAGTGCACCATCACAACACAGTGCACCATATACAAACTACACCTGGACCACCAGTCGCAAGTCCAGCGCGACGACTAGCACCAGACAGACTGAAGATAGCTCGGCAAGAATTCGAGTCCATGTTGAAGAATGGAACTTGCCGGCCCTCAAAAAGTCCATGGTCGTCCCCACTACATCTAGCACCCAAGAAGGACAATGGATGGCGCCCATGCGGCGACTATAGGATGCTGAACGCACGAACTGTACCAGACCGTTACCCTATACGCCACATTCACGACTTTACGCATAACATCACTGGTTGTTCAATCTTCTCAACCATCGACCTAGTAAAAGCGTACAACCAGATACCAGTCAGCCCCGAAGATATAGACAAAACGGCTATCACAACTCCGTTTGGCCTGTACGAGTTCCCATACATGACATTCGGATTAAGGAACGCAGGCCAAACATTTCAACGTTTTGTTGACGAGATGACGCGAGGACTCGACTTCTGTTATGTCTATTTGGACGACTTCTTGGTCTCTTCGGTGAACGAGACCGAACACTTGGAACACCTGGGCCAGCTCTTCACGAGAATGAAGCAATATGGCATGTTGATTAACACATCCAAGTGCGTGTTCGGTGCACCAGAAGTTACCTTCCTCGGATACCGCATCAACGCGAATGGCATAAAACCCCTCGAAGAAAAGGTGCAGGCCATAAGAAACTTTCCAGCCCCAAAGACCATTAAAGAACTTCGGAGATTCTTGGGAATGCTAAACTTTTATAGAAGATTCGTTCCAGAAGCTGCACAACTGCAAGCTCCTTTAAACAGGCTACTTACCGGCTCCGTTAAAGGATCGCATCCAGTCAAGCTTACAGGGGACACTTTGAAATCGTTCGAGAATTGCAAGCAAAGCCTCTGCCATGCCGCACTGTTGGCTCACCCAGATAGTCAATCAAAGCTGTCGTTGGTCACTGACGCCTCTGATACAGCAATGGGTGCGACACTACAGCAACAAAAAGATGGCGAATGGCAACCCCTCGCCTTTTTCTCCCGGAAACTGAGCCCCAGCCAGCAAAAATATTCACCCTATGACCGGGAACTTATCTTATCTTATCTTATCTCGCCACGACAGTACAGGCACCTCGATTATATCAGCCAATTCACTACTGATATCCGACATATAGCAGGCAAGGATAACGTGGTCGCCGACACTCTGTCCCGAATAGACGAAATAGCAGCTCCACTCGACCTTAGCTTGCTAGCCAAAGCACAAACAGATGACACGGAACTCATGCAGCTCCTAAAGAATGGATCAGCACTACGCTTAGAGAAGCATGACGGAGTATACTGTGACGTCAGTACCGGATCTCTGCGACCCTTCGTGGTGAAGCAACTGCGCCGACAAGCATTCGAGAGCCTACATTCTCTGAGTCACCCAGGAATCAATACTACGGTAAAGATAGTTGCAGAGCGCTATGTATGGCCAGGCATGAGAAAGGACTGCAGAGAATACGCCCGCAAATGCCTACCGTGCCAACGCGCCAAGATCACCCGACACGTTTCCGCGCCGACGGGAACTTTCGGTTTACCAAAGGCACGCTTTTGCCATGTTCACATCGATCTAATCGGCCCCCTACCCATATCAGATGGAAAACGGTACTGTCTCACCGCCATTGATAGATTCACGCGATGGCCTGAGGCAATCCCAATACCGGATATTACAGCAGAAACCGTCGCAAAGGCTCTCCTGTCGGGTTGGATCGCTCGTTTCGGCTGCCCAGTATCGATAGTCACAGACAGAGGGCGGCAGTTCGAAAGCGCCTTGTTCGAGCAGCTATCCAAACTAGCTGGTTTCCAACACCGCAAGACCACGGCATATCACCCTGCTTGCAACGGGCTTATCGAGCGCTTCCATAGACAGCTAAAAGCTGCCATCATATGCCATGCGAACACCAGTTGGACGGAATCACTACCCCTGGTCCTACTTGGCATAAGGAGCGCTATTAAAGAAGATGCACAAACCTCGGCCGCAGAATTACTATACGGCGAGCCATTAAGATTACCAGGCGAGATGTTTAACACCAGCGACAGCAATCTAACCGACCTCACGGAATATACCGCACGCATACGGTCATTTGCAAGAAAACTACAACCGACACCAGCATCTCGTCACAGGCGCGACAGTACCTTTATTTTTAAAGATTTGGCCACAACAAATCATGTATTTGTTCGAGATGATACGGTACGAGGAGCCCTTCAACCAGCTTATACTGGGCCGTACGAAGTTCTGGAGAGAGGTGATAAGACCTTCAAGATACTCGTCAAAGGAAAGAGCAATACAGTCTCCATTGACCGCCTGAAGCCAGCTTACATGGCCACTGAAGAGCCCATCGAAACCAAAGACCGGAAAGACGATGCACCAAAACCACTTCGTATGACACGCTCCGGAAGGACTGTGAGATTTCCAGGTCACTACCGCCCGTAGTAACGGTCTCCGCGGGGGAGTGATGTGGCAGTTCACTGTGTGCGACACGCGAACCAACGAGGCCGGCCGGCTTAATCTGTTTACGTCAGTCTCAACTCTGTGTTCTGTCTGCATCAGATATTGAAGCTAAGCACACGCTTTAGAGTTTTACTGCTTTACTTGCTAAGCATATCTGCTCGTCCTATCGCTCTGTTCTCCGCCTTATCTCACTCCTTCTATCTCGCTAATGTACCTGTGAACTATCTGTGCTGTGCCTATCAAACACAATAAATAGTGACAACCTTTCTACGTGTTTCATCGCACCTATTCACATCACCCGCATTAGCTCCCCTTCATACCTAACCCGAAAAATAAACAAGATTTCTAGTAATTTTTATTATTATCAAATTATTTATTGCACAAAACACAAAACTCGTATAAAAGCGTACTTCATGCTAAATAGAATTTTCTACCAGTCAACCTTTGGTTTGTATATAAATAGACGATAAACATAATAATTTATAATACATGCATTAATGTATATGTATAATACATACATGCACATTAATAAGTACTTATATACCTAACAACCACGTACAAGAAACATACTGCTTACTGAAATAAACAGTTACATATTTACGTGCGATCAAGGTCAAATATTTAATTCAAAATTTCACTTACTCGTTCTAATCACCAATTACCCACAACCTCATCAACAAATTCAACACGTTTTTCCCAAAGACGGCCAGCGAATCAGCGCCGCGGCGCTTGCGGTGTACAAGAGGGATGCAGGGGGATGCAAGCAGATGACTCACGGGAGGTTAAAAATCAATAAGTTGGGCCGGCCAGTTCCGCCTCGTACCGGGAATTAATGGTGTTCTCTTGCCTGATTGACACTTTGGACGCACTTTATGTGGCTTTTTTCCTATTAAGATAAAACATCCCCAAATTCAAAATTAGAAGGCCACATTCTCATTTGGCCACATTTTGGTTGCGTTTGTCTCGTGTTTTTTCTCGTTTATAAATCATTATTTTATTTTTTGTTAAGGCGAGGCGGTTTGTTTAGTAAGTACAAACTGAAAAATAGACAAGTTATACACAAGTTAATACACAAGTACGTAAAAGTAACAAATTTGGTATAGGTTTATTGTATGGTATTTAAAAAAAACTGTACTTCAATCTCTTTGACGGAAGAAGACACCTTTTTATTTTTCTCTCAGTTCCGCTTAATACTTTCTCTCTTTAATAATTAACATCGGTGGACCTTTATTGCTTATCCGAATGTGCTTGGACCTTTCAAATCCAATCGTTCACGTTTATGAGTGTTGCTAGGCTGAATAAGATAGCGATACGGAGCTTGGGGTTTATTGGTTGGTGCATTATTTAGTTCTTCATCTCTTTACGTATTTGGGGAAACTTTATGATACATTGGGAAACAAAATGCCTGGAAAACGTTTTCCTTTATGTGTTGCTTGACCCTCTTGTTCTACCACGTACTTACTGCATAAGTTAGAGGTAATCCACATTGAGCACCCGCCTATATAGCACCTGCACAAATAGCACCTTGCCTAGTCCAGGTTCAGCACCTATTGATATTATTGGCCGAATAAATACATTTGAATTCACCAACAGCACCGGCCAAAAATATCAGTAGGTGCTGAGTATGGACTAGGCCAGGTGCTATTTGTGCAGGTGCTATTTAGGCGGGTGCTCAATGTGGATTACCTCATAAGTTAATACAGACTGCTGGACATTGGACCGATTTCTGAATCGCGGATTTCGCTAAGTAATTACTTAACTGTAGTGCTGTCTCGTCAAATTTCTTTAGACAAGAGCGTGACAACATGTTACTTAAGTATTTACTTAGGATAAATTCTCAAGCTGGCGAGATCGCCTTAGGTAGTCTGTTAGCTTTTAGAATATACCTCGGCTACTATCGGATAGAACCGATTGTATTGCAATAAGGTAAGGTTTATTTTGTATTGTTATTTATAACTTTACATAACTTTTCAAAATAGTGAAGAAAAGTTTTATACAGAGCAGGAAGTGCCTAGTAATACACTCGTGTGCTTTCGGCGAAAACCAAAGCCTACTCTAGAGCCCGAGGTATATTCTAAAAGTTAACAGACCGTACTTACAATGAGTTACAATGTCGAATTTAGGTCTCGCCTGCTTATTAATTAATTCTCAGCAATCGGGCTGTTTGTTATTATTTGTGGTTTCATTTTAGCAATAGCAGCATTTAGCGTTGAAAGATAATCTCTTGCAAAAATGATCGAGAATCTCATAGAGTTTTTGCTATTTGTTGTATTTGATTTCATATAATGCCATGATACTCGTGAAATTATGACGCATCGATTGAGATTTTATATGGCTGGGTCTGACGATTGTTAAACGAGTTCAAAGAGAAGATGAAATCGTCGGACAATCTGGACATTCTGTCATGTGTCCCGGAACGGAACAAACGAACATATACATACGAGTCTAAGACCATTATCCTCTTTTTCATGGCGTGACAGGACATTACAAGAGTTACTTAATTTCTGTATCTTCGCTACCTACTGTAACGTTATACATTAAGTACATACATTGTCATTAATTTTCATAACGTATCTATTTATTTAATTTATTAGTAACATAAATTGCTCGTAGCGCCGGCTACCTGAGTGATTTTAAACGATCACGAAGGTTAAGCAACATAGGGCGCGCCCAGTGCATGGATAGGTGACCGTCTATGACTAACGCTAGTGGCATTTTGCCGAGCGGTTCCGTGCTTCGCAAGGCACGTTAAGCAGTTGGTGCCGGCTGACGTCGATAGATGGCAGTCGTTAAGCCAAGTCAGAGGCCTTAGGGCGGTTTGAAAACTGCTGACAGTAAGACCAGCCACTAGTTTTACAAGCCTCCATCAATCCGGACTTGGCCCCCATGGTGGAGTATGGCCTATACCTTCCTTAGGGTAGAGACCCTTGCCCCTCGGTGGGCACATAATGGGTCGATGATGTGATTACTAACATATTTTTAAAAATAAGTATTATTAGCTGGGCGTTGTGTCTTTCACTGCATAGAACGGCGAAAAAGATAGGTACTGATGAGTGTTGGTGAGAATACGTAGAGTTCAAATTTGAACACCACGCCGAACCCTAGAGAACGTCATGATTTTAAATAATGATAGCGCGGAATGAGTGCGTTTGACGTGTCTTCTCCAACCATGCGGCTGCGAATTCAATGCTTCGTCGTGCGTTAAAATGTCTATTGCATGGCGTGGGGGTGATAGTATATTATAACGGAGCCACTGGCTGTAAAAGCGCAGTATTTTTTATTTCACTTTCTCCAGAATTGGAATTTAACTCGGCTGTAAGGCTTAGAAGGATGAAGCCCGTGAAATATTAAAGCAGCTCCTGAGGGCGGGATGTTTGAGTTGATTTTAATATTTAATTCAGTATTAGATATTTTTATTAGAAACTCTTTCTTAATTGAAGAAAAAAGTTTGCCGAAAGAAGGCAAACAGCGCAAAACGGTGAGAAGTTATTTCAGAGTTGACACACTTAAGCACTAGTAATTATGTCCGACGAGTATTTATCATCAAGGAACCAAGGAGAAGTCTGGCACTATTGATACACCAGTAAGCATATCCGATAGGTTAAGCAACATAGGCGAGTTCAGTGCATGGATGGGTGACCGTCTATGACTAACGCTAGTGGCATTTTTCCGAGCGGTTTTGTGCTTCGTAAGGCACGCTAAGCAGTTGGTGCCCGCTGCCGTCGATAGATGGGAGTCGTTAAGCCAAGTCAGAGGCCATAGGGCGGCCTGAAAACTTCTGACTGTACAGTCACTAGTCTTACAAGCGTCCACCAACCCGGACTTGGCCCCCGTGGTAGAGTATGGCCTATACCTTCCTCAGGGAAGAGACCCGTGCCCCTCGGTGGGGACAAAATTGGTTGATGATGATGATATCCGGTATAACACTCAAAATGAGCATATAGCTTATGATAAGAACTAGTTTTAATCTTTTTCCAAAATAGAGAGTTACAAACTCATGCACTGTTGACCAAAATCGATTGCTAGCAACCGACCAGCTGAACGGAATGCAAATTAACTCATAGAGGATGGCCTTTACAGGTTTTTTAATCTGTGTCGATTATTCACTTCACAAAGACAAAAGAGCCCGATTGGGGGACCGGAAGAGAAGGGCGTTGGGTATTTAGCTGAAGCAGTGCTTTTATTTAGTTAAAAGGGATCGACATTAAATGAGGGTGTTAAGGTTGAAAATGCCTTGTGCAAAAGCTGAAAAGCTCGGTTGCTATAGCATAAAACGAAATTTAGATCAGTGCGTTTCATGTTTTGAATATCTTTTTTATTATTTAAAAAAAACGCATAAACGTTTAAATAAATAAAAAAATACATCACAGTTTCGTTTTTTGCTTTGGCAACCAACCGAGTTACATTTTTCGTTATGGCAACCCACAGTAACATAAAACGTATTTAATTCTGAAGTGTCGCACAAAACGGTTCCCATCTTAACCGCCCATAAAGTCGTTTAGAGTCCCATTAAATGACCTAAACGACACAGTAACACAATCTTTATTTCCCGAATAGCATATGGGTGATACAAGTCGTTATGTACCCACAGTGGACAGTTAGCTCGTCTAAAACGAACCCAATTTAAGGGTAATAGCCGGGTCCGATGGACCGCTAAGTGCAGGATGGTGTAATGAATTAAAGGGACACCCCTTCTCTAAGTTTCTTTAGGGTTCCAGATAAATATCACACCCTTTAATTGTGGTGAAAGTGAAGTAAGCATCATGAGGAGGTACTTTAGTTCAGCAGTTCGGTATATCTACAAGTTATATGACTAGTATCTAGACAAATGCATGTACAGTCTGAATGCTCGCACAATACATTATAAACAGTCTGTCATTAATAAATTCGCCGATAAACTTGTGGCTTTTCAATTATTAGTCGCGGTGTCGAATTCCAGTTCAAAATTGGACGTAGTTTAGAAAAAAGGTTCCAATCTACACAAAGTGAGTTTTGAGATATTTGAGTTTTTACGTTTGAGCTGTTTTTCGCTCTCCATACATTTGGGTTGGACTACCATGTGCCTTAACTTTGCGCATACTCATCGGATCGTTATGAAAGTCTTTGATTCTTAAAATATAGAGCATAGTGATCATTTTAGTTTATATAACTAAAAAATAACCATGTTGTGAGTTGGAACCTTTTTGCTAAACTACGTCCAATTGGTATATGGAAGAGTTCACGAAGTTGGTAATCGCTACCTCGTTTCTTTGATTCTTGATCTTGATGTGAATGAAAACGATAGTATTTCTAACACTATAATGCATAACGCCAAGTACAGTCTCCTTCAAAGAGGATTCCAAGCAAAAGGAGGCCTAGGGAACCAAATTTATACATGACTTTGATCCCATAGGCCTCTTTCTGCTGCTACACAACTTACGACAGTTGTTGGAGCTAAGCACCAATTTCTGATTAATGATTTCTGCAGCCTCGAAAAGCAAGAAGCACGCAAAGAAGATCCGACGAACTTTGGCGTATCTCAATCTTTGCCCGACAAAGTGTCAAATGCGAATGTTTTGTTTAAACCAACTGATTACTCCATAGACGAATAGGTCTGGCAACGCAAGTTCGCCCCCGTTGTCGTAGCCTCTCGCGGCGCCATTAGGCAGCCGATGATAATAGCCGTAAGCAGGCGTCACAATGCGAAATGGCGGTATCATAGCGACTACTGGCGCACCTAGAGAGTGCAAACAATAGCTGGGGGGTTGAGAACGGGTTGCGAGTGTCAGACGGACTGTGTAAAGCTTTGTCGCGTAACACTCAGACACTTGGGTGTTCGAGTGTACCTACAGCGGCAAATGAGAGTGGGGTTCTCGGTTTGATGAAGATGCGTTTTTTAAGCAGCGCGGTACCTCTTACGTCAACATGTAAAAAAAGGAGGCTTCCATCCTTTTTTTAAACTTTCAAACGTTTATTGGAGCTACGAATTTAAGCTTTTTTTTAAAGTTTCCATTTAAATATAATAGGTATTTAAGTAGGTAGCTACGCAAAAAAGTAAAAGGTATCTTTAAAAAGGTTTTTTTCTAATTAAACGTTTTATCGTTTCTATAATTTAATAATAATATTAAATAATAATAAACTCACGCCCGTTATTCCCGAGAGGGTAGGCAGAGGCACCAATCACTAGAACTGGGCCCACGTTTTGCCGAGTCTATTAGGTCCCAACGTGACAAGTGGCAAGCCTGTCGCCGTTATCCTGGCACAATTTATCAGCGAATGGTGTTGCTGTACAAACAAACAAATGTACGTAACTAAAAGTCATTGGTACATGCGTGATTTGAACCCAGACCCTCATGATCAATAATAGTAATTGTAATATTCTATCTATCTATGTATTTTTAACTATCGAGGTGTGTCGTTGAGGGATTAAAAACGGTATTCGAACTTTTTTGCGGTAGTATAGGTTGCGACGACCTCTGAGGCGCAACGGTTAGCGCTTCTGCCTACCATGCGAGGTGTCCCGGGTTCGAATCCCGGCTGGGGACAAAAAAAAACCCCTGATCTTGGATATTTACATGTTTGTGACGTCGCTGTTTCTGGCTCCCACGACACAGGGTATCCTAGTGTTGGGCCAGAAGCAATGTATGTGCCTGTATGTAAATGTTTATGTTTAGTATTGACGTGAAGGAAACTCATGTGTCCCGAATTAAAAGAGATGTATTTTTTTCATTCGGTTCTACTTGTTTGTTTGTATTGCACACATTCGGTACATCATAAAAGGCTGCGGTGCTCACCCTCTATCGAAGAGTTCAAAGTCAAAGCGAATCCCATTTGTCGCGGGCACATTTCGACGATACAATCGCATTTTTCATTTTCTAACCGGAAAGGCAATAACGCTGCACAATGCGAACTTTTACAGAAAGAGAAAATAGTGTTTTCAATCCAAACAGTAGCTTCTTTTTCGACCGCGAAAGTTTTACCGCAAACATACTGGACATTTTATTATTATTGTTCATATAATGATAGTGTTATCTTTGAACCATCTAACTTTTAAATTAATAAACAATTACGAAAACGAAAACACAAAAATAAAACTTGCATACCTCCACTATCGACACATTCAGAGAAAAGAATTGTCGTTTCATACTCATAAATATTTTATGTCATTTTGAGACTTGAGAGCACTACGACGAATACGTCGTATTCCATGAATTGTCTTTCCTTAAAAGTACAGCCCAAAAAACTCAAAGTAACCCTTATAACCCAATACAAACGTACAGTACAAAGATACCTACCGCATGAGCTCATTCTCCAAAAATGTCATCACCCATATTATTTAATTCCATCTGAACCTCCAACGGCTGTAAGCAATGTTATTTATAAGGCAGAGCAATATTATTATGACTCCCACCATTCAGCGGAAAGCCCCAGACTGACAAATACGAAATGTGAACATTCCACTAAACGCATTTGGCGACAAATGGAATCACGGAAACCCCTTGCACGCTGAAACCACTCGACACAGCAAAACGTCTATTGCGTGCCCGCAAATACAATTGCGCGACGAGTATTGAAAAATATCGCGCTTATGTATCACAGCCGTCTCGGAGTTCGCATTCAGAAGCGTAATGGAAGCAAAATAGAAGCGAGAAACGCGCCCCCTCCGAAAAAGGGCTTGCAATATAAAGTAGTCAAGTACAGAAGATTACTTTAATTCGCGCTAAACATTAGCTATAATATGGCTATCTTCTAATATATAAAAATCTCGTGTCACAGAGTTTGCTTACGAACTCCTGCGAAACGGCTTCATTGATTTTTGTGATTTGTTCGTGTACATTTGATAGGTTTGAGAACAGGCCATAGGGTAATTAATATGGCACAAAAACGTTTGCTAGGTCAGCTAATCGTTCCATAATATAAGAATATTGTTTATTGCATTCCGAAGAAACATAAAATATTTCCAAATATTTGCATAATGTTTACACATTTTACAAACTTTGTGGTATATTTTGTTGCCCTAATTGAGGCAAAATTTACAATAAATATCG
This sequence comes from Yponomeuta plumbellus, assembly GCA_947310845.1. Lineage (NCBI taxonomy): Eukaryota > Metazoa > Arthropoda > Insecta > Lepidoptera > Yponomeutidae > Yponomeuta > Yponomeuta plumbellus. The sequence continues at coordinate 14,167,199 of OX371207.1, read as the reverse complement.
TCTGTATGATGTCTTTACCCATAATAATCGGGGGAAAACTAACTACGTGAGAATTGATTCTAAAAAATACCAAAAATCTTGGTACCCGTGATTTGGTGCGTTACCGAAATAGCATAAGTTCTGCAGCCTAACCAAGACATTATTAAGAAACATAAAAAATAGATACGTAAAAATTAGGCACGTACTGATCTCAAATAAAGTTATTCTGTGTCTTCTCAAAGTGCACCAGCCCCTTTTGTAAAAGAGCTCCGAAATCTACAAACGGCAAATGTAATTCCCGATACAATATTTGGCCTCACAGACGGTGCTCCTTTGTCGTAATGCAATCCGGCATGCAAATGCGCAACGGGTAACCGTATAAAGAACCAGTTTGAGAGAGAAAAAGTTCCGAAACTACTGCTAACTTGACGGAAGTGGCAGCAAGCGGTACGGTTCATTAGACGGATAAAGAAAGTTTTCCAGGATTTAAAGGGATTTCGAGTTCGACTGGCTTTGGTTTCTTTCTAAGGAACTGGTGCCTCTACCTAACTATTCTTAAATTAGATGGAGGGGGATACAATGTACCTAAACTATCTTGCTTTTAGTGAAAATGAAGATAAATTACTCACGTCTATATAGAGTCCCCGTTTAGTTGCATATAAGCAACAGATAGAGACAGTTAGGTATTCTTACAATATTATGTAGAAAAAGGTCTTGCAGAGGATAATGTCTTAATAAATACTGTAAGTATGTATTATAGCGTAGGAAAATATTGTATTGTATAAGTTAAAAAGAGCACGCACTCGCGTCTGTGGAGAGACGTCTTGCAGAGGCACCATAAACAATTTTTGTGCAATTATATTCTTCATTTATCGTTATCATTGCAAACAAATTAGAAACGAACGGCAAAGCAAATTACGGAAAAAGTAAATAAATATTCCTCACCCTACTCAAACTGTCGCCGAAGCTGCCGTCTGTGTCCACTGGCCTGAAGAGATTCCTGTTGGAATCCTTCAGCGGGTCTCGCCTCCCTGGGGCCTCCCTCATGGCTTGGCTCTGCAGTCGCTCGAAGAACTCCCTGGGCCTCAGCGGGGGAGGCTCATCGTCTGGCGGGGGCGGCGGGGGTGGGGGCAGGCGCGACGCCGGGGAAGATCGTAGCAGAGAGCGCTCATCGTCTTCTGTAGAACGCTCATCGTGGTCCGAATCCGAGCTGTGGCTGTCCCGGTGGCGGGCACTTGGCAGATGAGGCTCCAGGAATGTCGCGTTTCTGGAACAAAGAGAATTAAGCTTTATTAAGAAGAGAATAGAAGTTTGGAGGCTTTTGCTCTGGGTGTTGTTCTGTCTGCATTTTTACCGTACCGATTACCGTGGTCAAAAGTGACACATCATACCACTGTGAAAGCATCAATAACGTTTTTTGCAAATGGTTGTTTCGATCGCCTGGTGCTCTAAAACTGCAGACCAACGATTTACTTATTTAGTGTCCTGCAATGCGACGCTCGCAAAAATCGATTCGTCCGCATTTTGTTAGCACATTCTATAATCAACAAATCTTACTTTCGCACTGCTAGTAAACAATTTGGTGATTCCAACATTCCCCAACAAACCTTATCAAACTTCCGCGGTTACCTCAGGTGGTTACGGATCCAAATCCAATGACCACCCGAAGACATTAACAAAGATTTATCCCTCTACCTACGCAACCCACTGGTATTAATTAAAAACCTCTAACGGTCAGCACATAAGAGTTGTGAATCGTAGGGTGCACGTTTATTTGTTCGAGCGAAAACGAATTGCCCGCTTGGTGTTAGATTTACGCGCTATCGGTGAAATAGAAGCCAGAACCTTCGAATTCGTATGCTTACGCTTTCACCCTTCGTCTTCGAGTAAATTAATTTACAGGCGTCTATGCACACAGTTTCGTATATCCTGTTACTGCTTACCCCCGGTTGCTCTTACATTAAAAGTTTTAAAATACTGTTACTATTTATGATAAGAAACCGGGGGAAAATACACACGGTCTTTTAAGAACAGTCGACAATTATCAAGTTTAATCATTTACAAATTAGGTACAAAATTAACTCAGAACAGAAAAGAGTACTTGACTCTACATTTAGTCGACTGTCTTTACCTGCCCTTTACCTGCCCCTTGATTTTAAACGATCTACCTACAGAAATTATTGAAAAGATCTTGTGTGAACCAATACGTGCCGAAATGCCCTAAAACAATACTTCCTAAGTTGATTAAAATGTAAGTAGTTGTAAAAAAGAGTAACTAACCTCACGGATAAACCTACACTGGTTTGAGTGACGGTGTTTTGTATTATAATTTGTTTCACAATTGTTACAATGTGATTGAATACCTGAAAAGAAGTGGGGGAGCACCAATGCGATGGACGGTCACCATAAGCGAAGCCATAAGGCTTCTTAAATTCATAAGTTATTTCAAATTCATAAGCTTCATAAGTCACCATAAGGTGACTGACGACTCACAACTGGCGCTCAGATCGAATGGAGAGAGTTAGAGACGAAAGCTAAAAGCTGGCCCGAAGTCACGTCTCACCGTCATGAGACCACGACAAAAAAGAAGAGTGGACGCGTGTAAAGGTTGACGTGCTGTTAACTGAACAAATATCGTAGCTGTATACGCTTGTAATTGCGAGCATAAACTAATCACTCTAGCCTAATCACATCACGTCAGCGCTCCGTCGCTTCCTCAATATGACACGTGACGGCTTGCAGCGGGATAAAAAATCGGAGCGATAACATAACACTGCTCCAGGGTTGACACTCAATTTGTTAGTGCCCCTCGAGCGATGGCCTGTCACTCGCCGCTTGCCTCCTAACGAGAATATCGTGTGACAACCCTAGCATAGCCATAATTGAGCCGGTTATTAAAAGGCTTTACGTACGATGGAGCGCACGGACGCTTATTTTCGGCATATAAATGGGTTTGTTAATTTTGTTTGTTTTACAGCGACAATAATGGAATTGGGGATTAAGGTAAGCATTTAAATGTACATTTTCAAGGTTGAAAGGTTGTTTATTTGATATAGAAGGGAACTTTGGATTACTTTCAAAGAAATAATAATGAGTTTCACACAGAACGTACGCCAATGTTGTCTTGTAGCGGCCTCTGATCTAGGATACTGTGCTATAGTAACCAGGCAAAGATATACATGGGTAGGACTGACTGACTGACATATCAACGCAGGGCCTAAACTATAAGGGTTAGAAACTTGAAATTTTGCACAGGGGTTCCTTTTGTAACGAAAGGCAGTACTAAGAAAGGATTTTTGAAAATTCATCCCCTAAGGGGGTAAAATGGGGGTTTAAAGTTAGTATGAAACTTTGCCGTTTTTGAAGTTATTAAAATAAAATTTGGTACGTAGGTTCTTCGTTTAAAATTATGAAAAATAGTCATGTAAAATAGTTTTTTAAAAATCATCCCTTAAGGGGGAAAAAGGGGGGTGGGTGGATTTACAATCCTGTCGAAAATTCACGTTGAGGGGATAAAAAAAAAATATTGCTCGATAATCGTAACTTTTTTACATTTACATGCTTTAAATATACCTGTTTTATAATGCGCTTTAACCCAAACATACTCAAAATCAATAGATTTTTAGTAATAAAATGAATACTGCTATAAAAATCATCACCGTCTGTGAAAAAAATTGCTACTCTTGACGTTTGCCGGCAAAAAGTCGAATACCCGACGTAGGAACTAGATTTTAATTCATTATTTACGTTTATCCATATTGTATATAACTTTATAGAAAAGAAAATAATAATTTCTTCGTAAGATTAATGATCAATTAATTAACAAAATTTTAGCATCGATATTCGTCAACACCGTCACGGCAACATCAAAGTGAAGGTAGTTCTGTATGCGTTGCATTTACGTGGCCAGCGATACCCTGATCTGCTTCCTCAGTTCAATAGCAAACTCCGAAGCGAGTCGCACGTGCATAACACTCTCTCCGAGAGCAAAGATTTTGTTGCGAGTGTCCAAAAAAGTTGATTAGACAAAGTTGCCGTCATTACCGTCAGACTGTGGTTCAAGGTAAGTACATAAAATAGCATTACCATTAATTTCAATAAGATCTTGATGTAAGTGAAGATGCTAAAGAAAATAGCGGTATCTTATTATTGATATTACTTTTCTAGAAAAAATTACATAATGTTCGAATCGTCATCACCATACGCATCATCACCGTTTACAAATGATGTGCGGATCCCCAACCCGCATGCCCAGCGTGGGGATTATGGGATTATGGATTACCCTCAATGATGGCACGACCAAAGAAATGGCCCCCAGTTCCCAGCCGCCTCGCTATTGCATAGCAGGGGCTGCTAAGAATCACCGGGCTACCTCAGGCTGCCACAAAAAATTGACCCTGGCAACGTTCAATGGGCGCACTCTGAGGCTTGACCATCATCTAGCGCAGTTGGAAGAGAACATTAAATGGCATGTTCTGGGGTTATGTGAAGTCCGTAGAGAGGGGGAGGACACCGTAACCCTAGACTCGGGCCATATTCTCTACTTTCTCGAGGGTGATAAAACATCCCAGGGTGGCGTAGGTTTCCTCGTCAATAAGGCCATCTCTAACAACGTTGAAGAAATCTCTAGTGTGTCGACCAGAGTAGCGTACCTTATCCTTCGGCTGTCCAAGCGTTACAGCTTGAAGGTCATTCAGGTTTACGCACCGACCTCAACACACTAGGATGATGAAGTGGAGGATATGTACGAAGACATATCCAAAGCCTTACATAAAACCACGAAGGCTCACTTCAACGTTGTTATGAGGGACTTTAACGGCAAGGTGGGAACCCAGAGTGGCAACAAGTCCCGAATAGGCCCGCATGGTTATGGAGTCAGGAATCACAGGGGGCAAATGCTTGTCAACTTCCTTGAGAAAGAGGAGTGATTCTTAATGAACTGTTTCTTCAAGAAACAGCCTCTTCAAGGGAGGTGGACATGGCAAAGCCCCGACACTGTGACTTAAAATGAGATCGACTTCATCATGACGGATAGCAAGTACATGTTCAGAGATGTCTCAGTGATCAACAGGTTCAATGCCGGATCCAATCACTGACTTTGTGGACTATGAGAAGGCCTTTGACTCTGTCGAAACCTGGGCAGCTCTGGAATCCTTACAGCGATGCCAAGTAGACTATCGTTCTATCTATAAGAAGCCGGCACCATGAGTGTCCAAGTACAGGGCCAGCAGTCTAAACCTATCCAACTGCCCAGAGGAGTAAGACAGGGGGATATTATATCCCCGAAACTGTTCACAAGCGCGTTGGAAGACATGTTTAAGACGCTGGACTGGAAAGGAAAGGGCATTAACATAAACGGCGACTACATCTCGCACCTGCAATTCACATGGCGGAGTCGCTAGAGGAGCTGAACCAGATGCTAGGCCGGCCAGCCTAGCTTCAGCCTCGTGACGTATCAGTCTTGGCATGAATTTGGATAAAACCAAAGTCATGATCAATGGCCACATAGATCCTACACCGATCGTCGTAGATCAAGAAATCTTTTCCGAATATTACCTGGGGCAGATTCTGCAGTTAGGTGAGAACAATTTCGAGAAGGAAGCCAAGAGGAGGATCCAACTGGTTTGGGCAGCGTATGGGAAACTACGCCGAGTCTTCTCGTCATCCATACCGCAATGCTTGAGAACGAAAGTTTGCAATCAGTGTGCCATACCTGTAATAACCTACGGAGCCGAGACGTGAACACTCACGATACGGCTGGTTCACCAGTTCAAAGTCGCTCAGCGGGCTATGGAGAGAACTATGCTCGGAGTTTCCCTAAAGAACAGAATTCGTTACGAATACCTCAAGTTATCGATATAGCTCAGAGAATTTAGCAAGCTGAAGTGGCAGAACCGACAACCGTTGGGGTAAACGTGTTCTTGAGTGGAGACCGTGACTTGGCAAACGTAGTGTATGACGCCCTCCAACCAGATGGGATGACGATCTGCGAAAGACTGCAGGCAGATGCTGGATGCGTCAAGCTGACGACAGGGCGCTACGGCGCTCATTAGGGGGTGGCTATGTCCAGCAGTGTACTAATATGATGATGATGAGGACAAAAAAATTAATAAGTAGATAGTTACCTCTTTGATTACAAAAAATGGACCAAAAACCACCGATGACCACAACGAACCAATGTGATGATTATGTAAGAGAATTTTGTTAAATTATGAAAAAAGAAAATTTGGTCAGTTTCTTGGTAATATAATCAATCGTAGAATAACACAGAACAGTAATCAACAACATAAAAGTAGTTCATTACCAAAAAAGTGACCAAATTTCAATTAACTTAGTAATTAAAATGATGATTACGTGTTACTTGTACAATCATTTATGTTTTTTTACATGACTTATTACCAAAAAAGCTGACCAAATCTCAATTAACATAAAAATATAATGATAATAATTAAGCGAAAAGTAAAAGACTGTTTAGGATTGTTAGTAAAATTGTGTTGAGTTATATCATTAGAGGTAGAAGAAAATGACTGTATACGATTGTTATCAGAATTGTGTTGATTATATCATTAAAAACATTTGATTTTCATAATTTTGTTTTTAATTTGACATACCTACTTAGTTAAAGCATCATCACCATACACACGAAATCATCACCATCTATAGATAAATCACCGCCATACCACAGTCGTCATCACCATCTCACCTCTTTTTATTTGAATGCTGATATCTTCGGATCAACGTTAAAAATCTTGGTCTAAACACAATGTAAGAACATTATAGTTATCCTACAATGATTTTATCTGGTTTTACTAGCATTCCAATGTGTTTTAATTTTTTTGAATTTTTTGTTCCGAGAAATTTTTGTCGAGTAAATCCACCCGGGTGCAAAGTTACACTGGCCTGCAAAAGTAAGTATCACACTTTAATTTTTTTTTATTTTTTTCTAAACTATGGGAGTTAGAGATTTAAAATAAAAAACGTTTTATAGCAAATTTTATCAGCTTTCTTTTAAACTATAGTAAACAGTACATTAGTAACATTTTTTATAAGTCATGCTGCTACTCCAGTTACTGGAGCGCCATTCTGTGTAACCTGTGCTTCTCGTAACATCGCTTAACTTGATTTCTCAGCAAGTCTATCTAACTTAGCGTAACAAGACTATCGATCAAGGAAAACTTTGAAAACAAAAACTGAAACAAAAAAAAAATGGTAAAACGAATAAGGATTGTTTTGGTTATTAAAGATTTTTTCGGGCATATCTTACAAAAAGGTTATCGACTATAAAGTTTTTATATGCAGTATTAAACTCTTTTTCGAGTCCTTTTTATTTCGAAAGTATATCTTGTGTACTTAAAAATTTATTGCAATTTTAAGAGTGTGATACTTCGTTTTGCAGGCCAGTGTAGTATGAAAGTTCTCTGATTTTCAAAATTATTTCAATAAAAAGTGGTATTTGGGTTATAAGTTTTTAATAATGATTATTTCCGATATCTCTTTTTGTGAATTCACCCCCTAAGGGGGTAAAAGAGGGGTGCAAAGTTAGTATGAAACTTTACCGTTTATGAAGTTATTCGAATGAAATTCAGAATGAAAGCCCTTCATTGAATGTCTTGAAACACATGTAAAATAGTTTTTCGAAAATCATCTCATAAGGGGATAAAAGGGGGCTGCAATGTTAGTATGAAACTTAGCCATTTTTGAAGTTATTCGAATGAAATTCACCATGAAGATTCTTCATTGAAAGTCATGAAAGACGTGCAAAGTAGTTTTTCGAAAATCATCCCTTAAGGGGGTAAGAGGGGGTTGCGAAGTTAGTATGAAAGCTCTTTCGCATGCGCTAAAAGTATCCCTATCTTATTTGCAAACACTTTACTCAACTAAAGCCCACGCGGACGTAGTCGCGGGCAACAGCTAGTGGGTATATAAAATCGGAGAGAAGAAAATTTGTACAAATCAAGTAAGGCGGTCTCCAGCGGGAATCAAAACCAAAACCTCCGTTTTGATAGTCGAGCATGTTACCGATATACCAACTTGGCAAAGAAGTGAAACGCGAGGGACATGAAAAGCCTTCTTCTAAATCTGTATTTAATTCTGTTTCACTTTTCTTTCAGCAAATCCATCATCGGTTGTCCGGGAGAAATTTCTATGCCACCACCACCAACTGATTAATGAAAATAAATGAAATAAATAAATGTAATGTGAAATAAATAAATAAACTGTACTGTATCTTTGTAAATATTGTATGTTTGTTTTTCTGGTGTACGGGTGAGAGAATATTCTTATGACGAATTGTCTAATAATGTCATAAATGAACATAAACAAATAGGTACGAGTATGTAGCAGGCACTAAAATGCAACTGCTATCGTTATTATAATCTTATTATCGAAATTCAATAAAATATTTATTATAATACTCTGATCCAGCAAACGTGGAATTTATTTTATTTATTTATACAATTATAGGTAGGGTATTTATAAAACGAAAACTAATAATAATACTAAAAAAACTATTTTCGAATTTAAATAAAATATTCTTAGTATCAATTATTACATAGGTATATATGTATGTTGTTTAGGAACAACAACACCTCCGCTTAATCTCTATCGAATCTTCGTCATGGGGCGCGATATCAATAACGATTACCATAACTACGAGTATACGGAAGCATCTGTTGCCTGTCAGCCGAATGGATGGGCAACAAATCATGGCGTCACATGCATGTCCTATCCCCTTGACCACCCTTCAGCGTTTAATATGAAAATATCGCCAACTAGAAGGTCTTCATCGTCATCGTTTCTTTCCCCTTCAACCTTTATTCACATACTTGGGATTAAATGGGAATATGAAGGGAGATACGGGATGGTAGGTACCTACGATCGACGACACATAAACCTTTACATGCATGTTTTTAGGTACTGAAGCTGATTTGAACCGCTTATTTAATAGTCACTTAAGTGGTCAAATTAATGGTGGAATAATGAGCGTTGCCGCTAAAGTTGCTAATTGGGACCTTTGGATAATGTTTACTTTCGTTCGGGAGACTATAACAAAAACGCATATTTATTAATCAGGTGTCGTAAGTACAGATCCACTATTATACTTTGTCCTCATTTCCTCAATTTCGATGGCATTGGTGTCCGTAATTAATGCTATAAATGCATGAGTTCTGGGTTTTCGAATAATAGAATTTAATCCAAAAAATATTAATCAATGATCGACATTAAAAATGCTGAGATTCGAGTTTTTCTTCATTTTTTCTCCAAAACGACCTAAGTAGTTTTTGAAAGGCCACCTATTCAGTCTCTATGTTGCAATGATTAAAAAAATCGTTTTGATAAAAAAAAAACAATTATATCTAAAGTGATGAATTTACCACAGCTTGCGAGTAAATGCTGCTGTTGCGTTTGAGTAGAAAACTTTTCCTTGCACTTTAGCCCTAGGGCGAGGCTTTCAAAAAGGGAACTTTAGCGAAGTTTGTACTTTCTACACTCAACCTTTCGTTTCGTAAATATTGTGAGAGAGTCAGTGGAATTTTACGTAGATCCGGTGTAATTAAAAATAAACATAAACATTTACATACAGGCACATACATTGCTTTAGGCCCCACACTAGGATACCCTATGTCGTGGGTACCAGAAACAGCGACATTACAATCATGTAAACATCCAAGACCTGGGTTTTTTTTGTCCCCAGCCGTGGTTCAAAAACGCATGGTAGGCAGATGTGTTAACCGCTGCGCCACAGAGGTTGTCAAGAACGGAAATAAAAATATATTTCCATGTAAAGAATGTATTGAATTGAAAGTTCGTTGAATATCAATGTAGGTAAATGTTGTCCGCTATCTTTAGATCGACTTGTAGTGAAAAGGCATCAAAAATAAAACTTAAAGAACTAGATGGCTATGGGCTTTCGGAGTTGAGAATTTTCACTAAGTAAATATTTTATTTAGTTTTGACTCGTCATATTTCTTTAGAAAATAGCGAGACAGCACGTCACTCAAGTGGGTAAGGCTCTCAAAAAATGTACAGTAACACACGTGAAATTGTAACACATAGTAACACACTGGAAAATCGCAACACCCGGCTGCTATGCCCAATCATGTTTTTCTTATGTTTCTGGGATGTCGCGTATTCATTTAGAGACTAATTTCACTGGTCACTAATTTTCAGTTGCAAGCTTTACAGAATGCAACGTCCTGGACAAATCTGAACATGCATCAATCAATCAACCTCAACATCCCAGAAAGATAAGAAAAACATGATTGGGTACAGCAGCTGGGTGTTGAGATTTTCCAGTGTGTTTATGTGTTACAATTTCGCGTGTGTTACGGTACATTTTTGAGAGCCTTACCCAAGTATTTACTTACCAATTTTCAACTCAGCAACCGGCCCTAAGCCAGCCAGTTACTATGTAAAGAGGTATCGCTACAATAAATACACTATAAAACCTTGCCAGGACCACTTTGTGGATGAAACCGGCTATCTGTATGTAATGTACCTATTTTGGTCACTCCCCGTTGCGCCCCAGTCATTACCGGAGGCAGGGGATGATTAATTAAAAACTCGTGTTTGACCGTTTCGAGAGGCATCGCTGCATGCAATAATAGGTCCTCACCTGACTGCGTAATTGAATATTGATAAAAGTACCCATATAATAATAAAGTAAAACAATCTTTTTTAAATCTCGTTAAATAGGTTCCGTATTAGGATAGATTTGCTTTAAATCGAAATATTCGTTTTTTTTATTTTGTTGTGGCAATGAACATTAATTACTTATAAAACTAAGTATATATATTTTACTTTTACTTATAAAATGGTCCTAATATACCCGAAATATATTTAGAAAAAAAATATTGGTCATAAAAAGTACTTATTCCTAAATTTGTTAGTAATGGTCTTAAAAACAATTTTTTGCTCACTTCAGATGACACCACTGTTTCATGCACCACAATATCTGTCAAACTCTATCCGTCTTATTCTAAAACCAAGTCTAAACTTAGTACCGAGCTTATAACTAGGTTTAAACCAAGGACTATAAAAAACTTAATTACAAAATGAAGTTTATCGTTGATCCGAGGATCGTCTATGGTATTAAAGTTAAACCTGCATGACCCCTAGTTTAAATTCGGTACTAACCTCAAAACGTCAAATCAAAGTGTGTTGGCAATAGCAGTTGAATATTATCGTACAGCTGGTTTTATTTTTTAATCGGGAAAAATGGATATTGATTCAATTGATTTAATGGATTTAGATGATTTGGAGGAACTGCAAACGCACCGGCGTACTATAAGACACCGAATTCGCATAAATCCTTTTGATTTGGATGACGAAGACTTTCGATACAAATATCGGTTCACCAAAAGGTTTGGGCTGAAAATAGTAGACCTAGTGCGTGAGGATTTAGCTTACGACCCTCGAGGAGATGCTCTGAGTCCTGAGTTGCAAGTAGCATGTGCTTTACGGAACTGGGCTCGCCATGAAGTAAGTGGTTAAATCTTGTAATGCAAATGATATTAACCTAGTTCAAACGCTGTAGTAAAAAAAATAATGTTGTTTTATTCGCAGATTCAAGACGATACTGGTGATTTACATGGTGTATCTCAGCCAGTTATCAGCAAAACATGCAAGAAAATAGCAGGAATTTTGGCACGTATGTCATCGCGGTTCATTAAAATGCCTGCTACTTTGGACGAGCAAGAAGAAGTAATTAGAAGGTTTCGTAGCATTGCTGATTTTCCAAGGGTGATTGCCGCAATAGACTGCACTCATATACGTGTTAAAAAAATCAGAGCTGATGGGGGTCAGTTGTACATTAATCGAAAAGGATTTCCATCAATCAACGTCCAGGTAGTTATTGTAGAAATTATGAAAATGATTGTACTTACCTATTACTTACTGAATCTGTTCAAATTTATCTAATTAGGTATATTTTACCTTTCAGGTGGTATGCAATGCAGATCTGAAAATCATGGACATTGTGACACGGTGGCGTGGCAGTGTTCATGATTCGAGAATCTTCCGCGAGTGCCGCTTGAAACAGAGATTCGAAGCTGGTGCATTTAACGGGTTACTTTTGGGTGACAGTGGCTATCCCTGTACCTCATATCTTTTTACCCCGTTATTAAATCCAACAACAGAAGCTGAAGAAAGGTACAATAGGGCCCACATACAAACTCGGAATACCATTGAAAGATGCTTCGGTTTCTGGAAACAAAGATTCCGATGCCTTCTAAGAGGAATGTATGGAGATATTGAAACTGCCAGGAAGACCATTGTGGCGTGTGCTGTGCTTCATAACATAGCCATTGATATGAAGGAAGACCTGTTTCCTGGTGAAGACAGCTATGAGCAACCCTCTAGCGATCAAATTCCAACACATCCCATCCCACATATTTCAAATTCAGTTCGTGGGAATATAAGGAGAAGGCAGTTTATTGAGACACATTTTTCTTAAATTAAATTATAAAGTGTAATCCTTATATTGATATATACGCTACGACATACTAAAAATGAAATTAAGTTATGCATAAGCGATAGGCTAGTACAATAATAGTTATTGTTCTTAGGGAAAAGGCCTATGCAGAGCACCATTGACAGTACTAACTCCAGTAATATAACAAAAAAATTTTTTGTTAGATATCTATCATTTATTGTTACAAAATACCTACTTTTCCTTCATTCTTCAATACTAGAGTTGTTTTTCTGAATTTAACTGATTCTCCAATAATCCTATTTCTAATTGTAATTTTTTTATTTTCAATTCTGAAATTTTAATGTTGTATGTGTGCTCCACTTCCAGCATTTCCATTTGTCTTTTTTTAAAATCTAGGTTGCTATTTATGATTGCCTTGCGCCCTTCTTCACTTATGTAAGAAAAAATAAAGTACATACATGTAATTTTACCTTAGTTATGTGTTATTAAACAGTAATTTGACCTCAAAACTTGGTTCATAATTTGTTTTCTCAAAATTGCTTATTTTAAATGTACCGCCATAAATATGTATTTAAAAATACCTATTTTCGGAGATTTTTCCTCCTTTTTTTCCTGCAATTTTTGGCTCGCATTTTCCTTTGGCTTCTCTGTGTATGATCAACACATGTTATTTCTTCAACGTCCGTAATAGGTATCACTGAAAAAATAGGTACTAGGCTGAATTATTTCAATAAAAAACAATTATGAAACATTTTAATTTGAAATTTGAAAAGTCTGAAGCTTAAGATATTTCTTTCCTGTGTGAAATGAAGAGTAACTGTGAATACAATTGATACATTGTTATCTTTCCTAACAGAAACATAGTTTACCTTGGTTTTCCATAACGTTTGGTTCTGGAGTTTCCTCATTTATTGTGATGATTGGGCCAACTTGAGAGCTAGGGCCAGGAATCGGTAAGGGCTTGGATGATGTTACATTTGGAATCTGAAAAATTTAATATAATTGTCAATGTAATTTTACAAATATTCTAGATTATTGGAAAAACACATGCAAATTATATTAATTTGAATTTACCACTGCATCACTATCAAAATCATTTACTTCTATGACAAAGTCATGAGGAGCAATTGCCATTATTTGCAAATCCTCAGGAGAAGGTGATGGGGGCTTTGTGCCACCGCCTGTTTGGGACTGCTCTCTTCTGTGGAGAGACAAGTTGGCTTTGGCTGCCAACTTCATTCTTTTCCAAGCTAATTTAATTTCGGTATCTGAGCGATTTTTCCCTGTGATTTCGTTTAATCTGAAAAATTATCCAATAATATTAACAAAGTACTTCTACATATTAGAACATCGCATCAATTCATAGGATAAAGAAATAAGTAGACCAGATACTTACTTATTTGTTAAATTTTTCCACTCCTTTAATTTTAATATATTTATATTTGTTTTTGTGGATTTGTCCTCAAGTATTTTAGCCGACTGGGCGATAAGTTGACGTAGTATTTCCTGGAATTATGATGATAGTATTAATTAAAGTAAACTGACATCAATAATTTGGTAAATTATGTAGACTAACTTGTGCTAACCTTTTCCTCTGTACTCCAATTCTCACCCCTTTTTTTCTTCCCTGGATCCATTTTCCAGCGAACCTAACACACGATCGTACTTGTAATATTGTACTAAGTACTGAGTAGCACAAAAATAGGAAATAAAGCGAATTATTTTACTGCAAATGTTGTAGTACATAGGTAAACATGTCTTTATCAGAAGAACTCAAATTAGCGCGCCAGGATTCGTTTCGTTTTACGTTACCGAGATAGTCGATCAAAGTTTAACAACTTAATATTGAAAATAGGACCAACATTAAAGTTTTCACAACTTTGAAACAACTGTGAATTACAAAACTTTACGGATTTTACTCGAAAAAGAAACTATCAGTAATATTTTTTTCTATAAATTATTAACGAAATTTCGTAAAAGGGAACGGTGCATCTATCACTGAACGAATGGCTGAATGAAAATTGACATTTTTTGCTTTTAATCTGTGGATCTGATTTAAACCAGAGACGATCTTTGGTACTATCTAGTCCTTGGTTGGGCTACGATTTGTAATACGATAAAATTTTAGTACTGTCTTAAACTTTAATACCGTAATAAACGTAGACTTTTAAGTCTTGGTTTAAACCCAGCCTAACGCATGTTTTTATAATAAGAAGGTATGTTTTTACTTTCCAAAATGGTATCCATTTCGCGCGGCTGGAACGCGCGCCTATGTTCGCCCTCTTGGAGCGCGTAATGGATACGCGGCTTTAGGGCGGATTGAAAGCTTCTGACAGTAAGACCAGCCACTAGTCTTACAAGCCGCCATAATCTGGACTTGGTCCCCGAACAAACAATAATTTTTACTTAACAAACAATATAATTTTGAGTTTTTGTGATGTATGCGAGCCGCCGCTGAGCGGGCAGTAATAAACTATCTACCGACGATAGCGCGCGTTTCATTTCTAGTCGTAAACACCTCAGTGGCGACGAGGCTGGTGAATTTTAATAATGTCTACTTATCTCGGCAATTTAACATGTTTCGACTATAAAGTGCATGCGTGGGATATCTTCCGGGACCGTTTGAATAACTTTATCAAAGTAAACAAAATCACGGAAAATAAAGATAGCATTTTACTAACCTATTTGTCGGAAGATTCCTATCGTCTAACAAAAAACCTCGTACACCCGCGCAACATTGAAACCTTGACCTTCGAAGAGCTGGTTACGGCCTTGAATTCTCATTTTTCTCCCAAGAGGTCCACATTCGCTGATCGAGCCAGGTTCTATGCAGCCACAAAGGGAATGGGTGAAACTATGGAGGAGTGGCTGGCGCGACTGAGAGGCCTAGCCGTCTTCTGTGACTTCGGGGCTGCTCTGGATACGGTACTGCGCGACCGTTTCATCTTGGGGCTGCCAGATGGACCAGAGAGGAACAAACTGTTCGAACAAAACGAAAAAACCCTGACGGTGGCAAAGGCGTTAGAAGTGGCGCAGCAATCGGCATGCGTGAGGATGGCCAGATCAGCTGCGGCAGGAGGAGAAGGAATACAAGTCAAGGAGGAACCTGTTTTTCGTATGAGTGGCAATAGGGGTGGCCGGGCGCGACCAGGACCTTCGCAGTCCTCAGCAGCTCGCGACGGCTCTCGAAATAGCTGCGACGTATGTGGCTTGAAGAGCCACGAGGCAGTTTCATGTCGCTACAAGAACTACAAGTGTCAGTGTTGTGGAAAAAAAGGTCATCTTAAAAAGGTGTGCAGCGCAAAGTGTAAATCGCGGATAAATAATATTACTCCGGTCGAGGCTGATCAGAACGAATCTGGTTCTGATAGCGATTGCGACGAATGCAAGATGTTTAACATGAGGTATGTTGAAAATAATCCATGTAAAATCAATATTGTAATCAATGACCAACCAATGATAATGGAAATTGATTCGGGTTCAGGGATATCAGTCTGTTCTGAGCAACTATGGTCACAGTTTTTTTCGAAGTATAAATTATCAAAATGTAATTTAAAGTTATGTTTTTACACCGGACATAAAATCAAGCCGATTGGGTATTTTACAGCTACCGTCAAATACGAAAACAAGACGAGTGATTTAAAGATTTATGTTGTAAAGAATGGTGGCCCGCCTTTACTAGGGCGAGATTTTATGTCTGCGTTCAATGTAGCATTCACTTCACTAAATAGCATATGCAGTGCAGATAATGAGATAGGTGACTTGCTACGACGTTTTGCTGACTTATGGAAGGACGAACTGGGTCGATTTAATAAGTTTAAAGTCCACTTAAAGGTGAAATAAAATCAGAGAAAATAAAAACTCGGTCATTTAGAATTGGTGATAAAGTATTTCTAAGATGGTTTATCGCTAGAAAACCAATCTGGACCGTAGGAGTTGTAACAAAATTAATTGGACAAAGACTGTATTTAGTTTATGCAGAAAAATATAACGCATATGTAAACAGACACATAGATCAATTAATAAGATTTACGGGAACAAGGATGCAGTGTACTCCTGCACTGCCACGCGCCCGCAGCTGGTACCTCGCGTCCCGCCCCCCTCACCAAACCTGTCTTCGAGTGATATGCCTAGCGCTGAGATCGCACCGCTTATCAATGACGCATTATCACAACAAAGAGTAAACGAAGCTACACAAGGTGTGCGCGTTAACATCACCGATGACGGATTGGAAGAGCCATTTTTGGACGCTCAGGATGGTCAGGAGGGAGTTGATGAGTTAAGATGCGAGGGTGAACAAGATGAACCAACTTCAGAACAGTCCCCCCTCGCAGCCACTCGTTATAACTTAAGACCTCGTAAACATGTGAATTATAAGGAATAGTTACTTCATATAATTAATAGTTTAATAGCGTAGTTTAGTTTAGTTATTCATAGTTAGCGCATGGTTAGTTAAGTGTCTATAATAAGTAAGTTTCATTTTGTCTTTTGGTTGGAAATTATCAAGCATTGTGTCTTCCCCCAGGTTTGCAAATTAGGGCGGAAGGAGTGTGATGTATGCGAGCCGCCGCTGAGCGGGCAGTAATAAACTATCTACCGACGATAGCGCGCGTTTCATTTCTAGTCGTAAACACCTCAGTTTTTCATACACAATAAGGTTATCTTCAGCGGTAAATTGCAAAAACAATGGTAATCCTTTGAGAAAATGTTTCCCAAAGACGCTAAAAGAAGAAAGAATAAAATGCTTTGCAAAGAAAAAAATAGCAGCCTAGTAGCTCTTCTAGGTTGTGTGCTGACGACCTCTGTGGCGCAGCGGTTAGCGCATATGCCTATGCGAGAGGTCCCGGGTTTGAATCCCGGCTGGGGACAGAAAAAAAGCCCCAGGTCTTGGATATTTGCATGGTTGTGACGTCTGACGTCGCTGTTTCTGGTTTCCTCGACACATGGTATAGTAGTGTGGGGCCAGAAGCAATGCATGTGCCTGCATGTAAATTTTTGTTTGTTTTAAACCTGAAGATTTTCATGATAGAAATTTTAATACATGTAAGAAGATTCCTGTCTTTTAACACTAATTAGTCTATGAATTGATCTATCTTCGGAAATGCCACCAATCACAACCTTTTTATTTTCAACCCCATTATTTTATTTTAACGCGTAACTGCTAGTCAGTTACTTACAGGAAACCTTTTGAATAAAATAAAGATGTTAACAATAAATCTCAAGTAAGCTGCTGTTGATTGTGTAGGTACGAAAATAATGCATTTTTCATAGATCTTACATAGAAATATAATCAACTACAATTAACAAATTATCCTAGTGTGGGGCCAGAAGCTGTATGCAAATGTAATATAATGTAATGTATTTTTTAAACACTCAAATGTTCAAGCAAGACATACAATACTCGATAATAGTAGAGTTTCCTGTATTACGTGTGAATTGTGGAGAAAAAAACACAATGAGCTATTATATTAATTAAAAACAAAAGAAGTTGTTAATTTCCTAGAATTGGTTGTGATTAAAGTAGACAAATAACATACTCAAATGTTTAGGTACAGCGGTCTTAAAGGATAGAAATAAATCTCTCATGTAATTTTTCTTCACAGTTAATGAGTGCTATTGCTACTATAATCTAAACACATGTAGATACATGTGTTTAGTTATGTAGATACATAACTCAGAAAACTAAGTCCTCATGACTAAGTACATGCTGAGATTCAAACCCAGGACCTCCCGAATAAGAGGCAGGCTACTACTTCCACTACCGCTTCACTACCACCTACTAAAAAATTATCTTTTACTTTGTTACTTTTTCTACTAATGAGTCCTTCCTACCGAATGTGTGGTAATCTTATGCCCGGTTCCTACCGGCTACGATCCGTTTTCCATACAATTTATTGACGGTTCGTAGGAATTGTAACCGATCGTAAGCAAAAACGAAGCGTTTTGTGGATATGACGACCTCTGTGGCGTACAGGGTATCCTAGTGTGGGGCCAGAAGCAATGTATGTGCCTGTATGTAAATGTTTATGTTATGTTTATGTTTATTGGAACCGGGCATTAATGAACGGCGATGCAACAAAAGCAGAGCAACAGATTATATACACACGGTTCCGTATTCGGGAGATTAATTGCCCGGTGGTGTACAGGAAAATAGAAATTTCCTCCTACTCTGTGGGCTGTTTGTAGCCATTGTTTGTCATTACGACTGCCTCTTAATAAAAAAATAATTACACCCAGAAGTTTAGCTCAACAATAAACTGACGAAAGTGACAAAAGGCTCGCGGAAATTGCTGAACTTAAACATAAACATGTTAAGCAAATTGCTAACTTTATTCCTGATACACTTACTTGACTTTTTGTCGGGAGAGTCCGAACAGGACCAAGATTCTGTTAATACATTGTACTACAATGACAACTGCATAAACGTGGCAATTTAGTTTCATTGCCGCTTCAAGTCTACGCGCGCACACATATCAAACTTTCAAGGCGTCAATGGTATGAAAAAACATATCACGTGACCCGACCATGTGTCTGTCATCGAACTGTAATGCACTAACAGAATCGAGGATCTGGTTTCGCTCTGTTGAGCAGAGACGGTGCTCACGTCAGAGCGAAACCTGGTTGGATTCTTCCGACAAAAAGTCAAGAAGTGTATCGGGTATAAAGTTAATCATGTGTTGTGTTAACGAGCCATTAATTAAAAAATAAAGCAAATTTTTCCCGCTCCTTTAAGACCTTATTATGATTATTACACAATTTTGAATATGGCTGGTTCAAAATTGCAAAATTAAATGCAATAAGTCAGAAATAACGTAAACGTTTTTGTTGTAATACACTTTTGGTCAGCATTTAAGTTATCGAAACCTTAGATCATATCGGAAACTGAAGACATGTTTTAGCTAAATATTAAATAAATACACTTATTTATAAAGTAGCGTTATTGGGGAAAGAGGGCAGGAATCAAAGGACCTCGAAATAATGTAATAAATGTCGAGAAACAAATTCCAGAAGGATTTATATTTTTGATAAAACATTACTCTATGTGAAGTTTACTTGTCAAATGTAATTCATAGTGTCAAAATTATTATTATTTGCCCAAACATAAAATATATGTACGAATGTCCGATTTAGAAGCATTGTTGATAGGTGGTAATGTTAATGCAATCCTTATATAATTCTAGATAACATCGGGTACCAGCTGGCATTTCCTATTACCGTTTACACGAAATTCATTATATTAATTAAATTTCAAACAATATACTCGACGTACAGCTAAATATGTAATGACTGGCCACTACTGCCGGTACCAACGTGATCGCAAAGTGAACCCGAACGAAACTTTCTGTTTACATTTATTTTGGGCTCGGCCCTAATGGTGGGCTTTTGTTTTTCTTCATTTGGTGCGCCCTCTGGGGACTCGACGGTATTTTGCTACACTAGAGAGAAGTACATGAGTGGAGAGGATCGGGGTGGACTGCCCAAATATTTGCTTGTCATAAATGAAGTGAGCCGAGTAGGTCACCCAAATAAATACCTTATTTAAGAGGCAGCTAGTCAATCGTGTAATGGCCGACGTTTTAGCGGCCAAAGTTGCATGGAAGCACCAAACTTTGGACGCCAAGATACTGTGATTTTTGTTAATACTGTGATTTCTTTTTTTTTCTTTTACACGTGAATGGAAACCCAAAGCTAGTGTGGGGCCAAAAGCAATGTATGTGCCTGTATGTAAATATTATGTTATTTTAATATTATACCAAAAATACTGCTTAATTAGTTAATATTAGTAGACAAACTCAACTTCAACTCATTCATTCGCAAGTTTTGCTAAGTCATCATTGTTTTAAATTGTAAATTTCAAGTAGATGGCGGATATTCTCTGTCAGCTTCATCATGGAGAGAAAGTCACTAGCGGAAGTATTAAGGATTGAGCTAAGCATTAAAATATACATTCATATTTTCCTAATAACGGCAACTTGCTTCCCACTTAATCAGATTTCACCGGAAACGCTCCGTAATACTGTGACAGCCTCTGAGGTACACTCTACCATAAGAAAAGCTATTGGTGATTATAATAATAGCATTTATTAGTTTGTTACAAAAAAGAATTTAACATTAATAAATAGAAAATTTGATTACTTAATTAAGTAACAATTTGTGCAAATTCTAAACACATTTTTTTTCCTTAGCATTTCACGCATTTTTTAGGGCGTCCCTCTCTAGGTCATGCTATTGGTGAGTGACTATGACTATAAATAATTTATAGTCACTCACCAATAGCATTGATAAATTCTGTATGGAACTAAACTTAACTCTCAACTGATTCTTATTTTATAATAATTATAAAAAAAAAATAGTTTCGTACAGAATTTATCTGATACAAATTTTAGGGCTATGTACTTTTGTTGATAATTTACATAACCGATGCTATTGCCACCCATTCTACCAATCCTTCTTGAATTTTCTAGTGTCTAATGTCTAAAAATTGCTTGGGAAAATTTATTGAAACTTCTTATTACAACGCTACAAAAAGCAAAAAGTTTTGTGAATCTTCTCGTAAAAAAGCGAACATTTCCTCCGTCTTCAGACTTCGCCTTATGCAAACAAAAAACTGCAGAAGACAGAATTGCAAATGAGCGCGGCAAAAAACCAGAATTCCGAAACACTTATAGTTGTGAGCTCCTGCGAGTTCTAAAAAGAACGACTGCCTAACGCTGTTGACATTAAGCGAGAAAATGAAAATTGAGTAGAGTTAGATCGCGTTTTGTGGCTGTCAAGGCTGAGATAGAGCAGGGAAAGGAACCTGCATGTTTCTCTGAGGACTAATGTACTTAGTTAATAAGATTAAAGCCAGGCTTTGTGACTAGCGGGTGACGGCATAAGAGCCCCAGCTTAGGCTTTTAGACTTAAACTTGATATACGATCGAGTTTCATGCAATGTACCAAATTCAACTATAGAGCATCGGGTGACTGCAGAGGAACTATAAGTTTCTAACATAAACATAATAAAAAATAGAAAATCAGACTTTTTTGGAACGAAACCTTTCGTGACTGACGTGCGTGCATGCACGACTAATGAATGTCGATGAAGCGAAAGTGATTTGTCAGGATCGTGGCAGGCGACAGTCCCTGGTCTCTGCCTACCGCTCTGGGATACAGGCGTGAGCTTATGTATATATGTAAAACTTTCGTAAGCACTACGCAATTATATGGATTAAAATCAGACTTCTTATTTTCAAAGATAGAAAATCAATTCTGTGATTCAATTATAACTACCGCAAAGTTTTCCATTATCCATGTCATTAATAAAATTAAGAATTACTTTAAATCGGTTTGTCAAGATTACCAATAATTTAGCATACGAAAATCTCATGTCGGACTGTTTGTTATCAAACTCCTCCAAAACAGCTTCACTGATTTTTTAATCTTTTTGTGCACATTTGGTAGGCCTGAGAATAGGTCGCAGACTTACGGCAAAACTACGACACGTCAGCTAGTATAATATCCTCGTAATATTATGCCCGATGTCTTCAAGTGATCACAAAAACAATTGTTATTTTCAAGGTCGGGCCTTACGAGGATATTATAGATGTGAGACGAGAAATTATTAATAATAATATAGTACCTAACTTCTATATAACACAATCACTTGACTTGGTCCCAAACTACGATATCCTGTGCTATGGTAACCATTGTAAGAGAAAGGGAACTCTTGCCACGTCAATTAACTATGTCATAAGAGTTTTGCACACCGTTTTTTTAATAATGTCTGCGTATCATGTTTACCTACACAGCTATGAGGTTTAAATAATAGTCGATCCAGCCGCTGGCAGCGTCTAGTCCTGTATGACGTCCTAAGCTGCGTTTGTCAATTTTTGGTCTCTATTCGAGAACCTTTTTTTTTTTTTTTTTTTTTTATTAAAAACTGACCAACGATTGACCCCGATCTCACCTGATGGTAAGTGAAGATGGAGCCGACGATGTTCCTCGTTGGTTCAGTAAGAGCCTATTCACTCTAGCCTTAAAGGCACCCAAATTGTACCTTTCCGGAAAAACAGAGGAAGGGAGCGAATTCCATTCCTTAGCGGTGCGCATTAGAAACGACGAGGCGAAACGCTTCGTGCGCACAAAAGGTGTCTGTACCACATAAGGATGAAGTCGCTCCCCTCTCCTGGTTGTCCGGTGATGGAAAGGAGATGGCGGGATAAGATCGTGTAATTCCCGTGCGCACTCTCCAAAATGTATCCTGTAAAATACCGCCAAACAGGCTACCTTCCGTCGGTGTTCGAGGCTTTGGAGTTTGGCCTCTACCAAAGGAGCATCACCAATTAGCTTGCGCGCTCGACGTTCTACGGAGTCCAAAGCAGCCAACTGATATTTGGCCGAGCCGTCCCAGAGGTGACAGCAGTATTCCACACACGAGCGGACTTGTGCTTGGTAAAGACTTAAGAGCTGTCCCGGTGTGAAATACCGCCGCACTTTAAACAGGATCCCCAGCTTCTTGGCAGCAGTCTTCGCTTTGGACTCAATACAACGGCCGAAGTTTAGGTTAGAACAAAGGTCCAAACCCAGCAGCTCAAGGTGATTGGTTAGCGGTACGCATACACCTTGAAAAGTAGGAGTCGATGTAAATGGACTCCTCTTTGCAGTGAATAAACACGCCTGTGTTTTGGTGGCGTTGAACTTAACCAAGTTGGCATCGCCCCAAACGGACACGGCCCTCAAGGTTTCGTTCGTGCGCTCTACCATGGCTTCCCTGAGAGACTCAATCTCGGCGTTACTGGTTCGTGCGTTGGATACGTAACTCTCCGTGACTGTGCTGTCGTCTGCGTACCCAAATGTACCGGGCTTCAGCAGATCGTTAATATGCAGCAAAAAAAGTGTCGCGGAGAGTACTGACCCCTGAGGAACACCCGAATCAATAGTCATCGAGTCCGACGAACAACCGTCCACAACAACACGAATTGACCGATTCCTCAGAAAGTCGGAGATCCAAGAACACAGACCAGACGCGATTCCGTACGCAGGTAGCTTGCTAATGAGGCTGTCATGCCAAACCCTATCGAAAGCCTTGGAGATATCGAGCGACACAGCTAGAGCCTCTCCGTGCTTTTCCATGGCTTCGCCCCATATATGCGTGGCGTACACCAGAAGGTCCCCAGTAGACCGATTCCGGCGAAAACCATATTGTCGGTCACTAAGGAGATCGTTACCTTCTAGGTACGCGAGGAGCTTGGTGTTCAATACACGCTCCATAATCTTACACAGTATGGAGGTGATTGCAATTGGTCGATAGTTCGACGGGTCGGCACGACTACCTTTTTTGGGCACAGGCTGCACGTTAGCAAGTTTCCATGACTCCGGAACTTGATTTTTCATCAGGGAAAGGCGGTACAGGCGTGTTAGTACAGGAGACAACTCAGGTGCACAGGCCTTTAGCACTATTGCTGGTATACCGTCGGGACCACTGGCCTTATTCACGTCAAGACAGCGTAATGCTTTAAGGACCTCTCTCTGGTGGATACGGACTTCAGGCATCCGAGTTTCGCATCCACTTATCGAGGGAGGTACTGCACTACCAGCATCAAGACGTGAATTTTCCGCAAAGAGAGAAACGAACAAATTTGCCTTCTCTTCCGCAGTGTGGGCAAGCGAACCGTCAGGTTTCAGCAACGGCGGCAATGATGGGCGACAGAAATTCGCCTCCACCGACTTGGCGAGGGACCAGAATGCTTTACTCCCCGAGGGGTACGAAGCAAGTCTAGCTCCGATACGACCAACGTGGAGGAAGCGAGCTTTCTGTAGAACCTTCTTGCAGGACTTGGCGAGCTTGTTAAACGTCTGCTTCTTAACGTGTACATCCGGAGCTTTGCGATTCCGAGCATCAGCCCAAGACTTGTAAGCCGAATGCTTTAGCGCCTCAGCGCTGGCACACTCGGCATTAAACCATGGGCGAGCTTTACCACTAAGTGCGACATCAGAGAATGGGATGAAGTACTCCATGCCCTGACGTAACACATCGGCAATGGCTATCGCGGTGCTCGACGGATCATCACCAGAGAAGCAGACTTGCTGCCAAGGATAAGAAGCGAAAAAATGGCGCATCTCATCCCAATCTTTTTATCCCTTAAACTATCTCCGACATATTGTGTATTCTGCTCACTGCCTCTTGCTAAGCTTACAGACTACGACAATCACCTCAGTTCGTCGCCGAATCGTGTCATTTCTGGTGTGATCCATGAAAGGCTCCCACAAAACGATTGAGTTAGTTTCTTATTTGTATTTTCACTTTCACTAATAAAAAAAAATATCACACAAAATTTAACTGAAGCACGTCACATTTCACAAAATGGAACAGAAAAAATGAACTGCACTCGATCACGGTCCCGACGAGAGTAAAATTAAGTGGTATCATCATAATATTTTTATGAATCATGCGGTTTTCGTAGAGCACAATGTGCTACTTCCTATAATGTGTTTCTGCCCGTACCCGATAGCACCACATGCGATAGCAATATCCTGCTGCATGCAGTAGTTATAAGTTATGCGCCGCGGTGGTCTTCATTTTTAGGGTTTAGTACACAAAAGTCGCCAGGACCCTCTTACGTCGTCTTCTGTCGTAGTTTTTAAATCTTAGCCTCGTAAGGCCCGACCTTGAAAATAACAATTGTTTATGTATTTCTCTGACTACACGGAGCCTTACGAGGTTAATAGGCGGTCATAGAATTTGTGATATTACGGTGGATGCGTAATAAAAAAAACCGAAAGTTAAAAATTAATACAGGGCCTTATACGAAAAACGCGTTTTTTTTATTCTTTCGTTGTTTCCTCTATCAGGAAACTGGTGAGTACGAAAACATATCTATCTATATAAATATTTAAATAATCTATATATATAAAATTCAAAGTCCTGACTGACTGATTCATTCACTCATCAACGCCCAGCCCAAGCCGTTTGACCTAGGAAGCTGAAATTTTGCACAGAGGATCTGTATATAATGTAGGCAAGGAATAAGAACGGATTTTTTGAAATTCAACCCCTAAGGGAGCGAAAAGGGTTGCCAAAATTTGTATGGGAGGCATAAAAAATGTTGTCTGATTTTCTTGAAACTTAAAATAAATACTCTTCAACACAATTGATTGAACACGTGTTTCGCTGTTTTTCTAAATTTAACCCCTAAGGGAGTGAACGGGTTTGCAAAATTTTTAACTAAAGTCCACGCGGACGGAGTCGCGGGCGAAAGCTAGTAAAAATAAAAGTCCTGACTGACTGATTCATTCACTCATCAACGCCCAGCCCAAGCCGTTGGACCTAGGAAGCTGAAATTTTGCACGAAGGGTCTTTATATAATGAAGGCAAGGAAAAAGACGGGATTTTTTGAAATTCAACCCTGAAGTGGGCGAAAAGGTTTGCCAAAATTTGTATGGGAGGTATAAAAATGTAGTCGAATTTTCTTGAAACTTAAATTAAATACTCTTCAACACAATTGATTGAACACGTGTATCGCCGTTTTTTCTAAATTTAACCCTTAAGGGAGTGAACGGGGAGCAAAATTTTGAACTAAAGTCCACGCGGACGGAGTCGCGGGCGAAAGCTAGTAAGCATTAAACTTGATGTGATTAATATTGTATAAAGGATCAAACATTAAACTTGAACTCGCGATAAGAATCCTAAATTAATACCAAAATCATCCTGTGGCTGTAAAGAGCCCTGGGAGCGTAAGTCGCACTCGCGCTTTGCCGGTTTTGTTAAGAATTATGTAACCAATATCGTCCGTTACTACGTCTTTAGTCACACCGGGGATTTTAAGGCTGCAGCTGACCCCAGATTAGTTCAAATAAAGATTGATGGTCACTTGATTTATAGTTTGTTTTAGAACTAAAATGTCTCATGCGGACTTAAATTTATAGTTAAAGATCTTTTAGGAAACGGGCTTGTTAAAAAATTACAAACTTCTCTACAGTCTTACAAAGTACAAAAGCTACATTGGCTAATGTAGCATATAAAAATGTGAATATAGCATACGATTTATTTTCTGTATACACCTTTCCAACTATCCTTTTATTTTAATAAACTATGAAAGTAATGCACATCGACTTTAACATTATATTTATTTTGGTTACTTTGTTTCGCTGCCTTTAACTTAAGATATTCCTTTTTATAACCTAAAGCCTTCGGCTGTCGCAGTGTTGATGCTAAAACCTGAGCACCACCTACGAGGAATGTAAACCCCCACCAGCTATGTAAACGTCAGGAGCTGAGGCGTGAGACGATTTTAATCGTATTAGAGTACGCTTCCATGCACCTGGAAGGACTTGGCGGCTTTCAGGTGATGGCAAAATGTTTTGCTAAGGTAAAGTCAAAATTGAGCGATAAAAGTCGACAGGTCAACCCTCAAGTAAAACGTGGTTGCAATGTCGTTCGTAAAGTAACTACAGTCTCTACTCCAGATCATTGAATTTATGCTATTACTGAGACTCCGCTCTTCGTCCGTCCCGTCCGTCTGTCACCAGGCTGCATGTCAGGAACAGTGATAGTTAGGTAATTAAACTTTCACTGATGATGTATTCCTGTTGCTATAACAACAAATACTAAAAAACAGAATTAAACAAATATTCAATTAAATAAATATGTATGGGGAGGCATACATAAAACGTGATTTTTTTGCTCCATATTGATAACGGCAACAGGTTGCTTACAGGACGCTTGAATTGTGCACAATACTTAGTTACAATTATTCACTTTAAAAATGAATTAAAATAAAAAAGGGGGGCTAATACTTCTACAATACCTTCATCATTTTTTTTTTATCTAAAGTGGTTGTTTTTTAGTTAAAACTGTTGTAAGCACTACACATAACTTAAGCACGTAACTTTATTCGGGATACAATATTACTTGAGTTATTGTCGGAAGAGTTCGAACAGGTTTTGCTCTAAATCGCAGAGTTTAGGTAAACATGGCATTGAATTTTGAAGATTCAATGATCATCGTGAGTAGAGACGGATTGATTGTATTGAAATGTCTGAATACGCTGTCAAGTTTAGAGTGAGCCATTAAAATTTGTGAAACAATAAAACGATCCAACTTAATTAACAACGGCTACTTTTACTCCGTCAATAAAACGAGAAGTTTGTAGCAAGTCGAATTGGCTAAAGGCCAATAAGTTGCCGGCAAGAGAGGGATCGTATTTTGTGTGAGTTATCTCGATCTCGAGTTACCGAATCAACTTGAGAGCACTAAGCCAATGTTGTTAGATATACCATTAACCTTTTGCCTTCAGCCATAGGGCTATTTGTTGTATTTATGTTGTATTTCTTGAGTAAATGCCGGTAATTTCTAGGCTGTTCGGATGTTGACTGTTTGGGTAATGTGTAAATTATGGAGACACTTTAATTTTAGTGTGAGGGACGTTTGTTATGAATTGTTTCTTCAGTTGTAAGCCAAAACGTTGAGAAAATTAAGGTACCTATAACGTACAAAGAAAAACATATTGTGTTTAGGGCCAATTTCTGAGTTGAGAATTTTCACTAAGTAAATACCTAAGTAATGTGCTGTCACGCTCTTTACTGAGAAATTGGACGAGGTAGCACTACCTACAGTTAAATATTTACTTAGTGAAAATTCTCAATTCAGAAATCAGCCCTTAGACACTCAGCTGGTACCTAATTACTTAATAAATCAGTACAAATGACATCCCTGGTCAAAATACATGCAAATGCAAATTTAATAATATGTTTAAAAAAAAATCTCTACAAGCCAAACTCAGCTTTATAACTTTAATTTAAAAAAACAATTAACTAAACGAACAGATACATTTTGAAATAGTTAAAAATGCTTCCTCAAAAAGTATTTACAAAAAATTTATTTGATTTGGTATTAAAAAAAAAACATTTATCAAAATTGCGGCAAGTTCCAACCCTAGCGTGAGTTTATGTATTTATGGTACATAGCTTTATACGAAAAACATTCTTCCCTAAAAACCCTTTCCTGTTTTGCTAATCCATGCAATTAATTAAAATAGGTACGTATATTGTATTTGCTCCGAGCAGACTGGATTAGGTCCCACACAACTATTTTCTACTTGTTTTCTAGCCATTAAAGAACCACTTTCCAGAGGAAATGTGTGTGAATTTAAACATGACGTTTATGACGGGTTATTAACATCCACTTTGCCACTGCTGTCTGTTGATGCTGAGTAGTGAACTACAGAATGTCCTAGCAAGGGCAGCGTAGGACAACCAGCCACAAGATGGACAGACGATCTAATCCAAGTGGCAGGAAGACGCTGGATGCAAGCCGCTTCCAACCGGTCTTTTTGGAAATCCATGAAGGAGACCTATGTGCAGCAGTGAACTTCTTGTATCCGAATGATGATGACGATGAATGTCCTAGAGGTGAATTTTCAGGATCTCACAAATGTGACAAACTTTACTGGTACAAGGATGGGGGAGGGGTCGAAAAATCAGGGAATTGGTATAACGTATTTTATGGATGACACTGTTTAAATTTATTTATGCCATGCATGTGGTGTAGTCACGTGAGCCTAAAACCGTTGGCAAGTCAGTCAGACAAAACAGTCGAGCCCTCCCTTTTATAGGCGAGCCTAAAGGCGAGCGCATGGTATTGGTTGGTCTTGGCGCCATTTTTTGACAAATCCGTTAATAATGTAATTCTATTCAAATGGCCATTTTTAAAATAATGAACTGTTAACAATGATATTAAATACATCTTATAAATTACCGGTCGTCCTAAAATAATGTTTTAATGTTAAATTAAACAGAACCTTTGCCGCAAATTTATCAAAAATCATGACAATATTCTTATGCGGTTTGTTTCTCACTGCATTGAATGCCAATCGTCTCTTGTAGATAAGCTAAGTAGGTAGGTACCTAGTAAGTGCCCGTTACAATATGACCAATAAGTTATGCCTATTCGCCAATGAAACGACTACGGTCTACGGCTAGCTTACGTCCACCACACAAGCGTCAAGAATTCAAGACTAATATTTAGCTCACTCTAATTTTCCCTTCTGCGCTTTTCTAGTGCGTTTCACTTTTGGGCCTAGAGGCGTTTGTCAGTATTTTCACTGTGATTTAATTTATATTTTTGCTGCCGTCTTATCAAATTTCTTAGGACTTTTCGACTAAGATAGATAAACGTGTCCTCTTTTATTCTATTAAAACCTTTTTAGTGCAAGTTCTCTATTACCTACTTCCCGATGACGTTCCACAACATCGCGATAAGTAAGACCCGTTAAATGTATATCTGTATAGGTTGATAAGGACATTCATAGAAAGCATAAAAAATACTGGTGCATTTGATTTCCTTGCCTTTTATTTACCGGTCTTAATTTTTATTATCGTGTAAACATCCATAAATTATTAAAACATCTAGATTTGGTACGTCATACTTAAATGCTTTGTAGTTTCATTTTGCAGTTTGTTACTTTCCTCGTACAAAACAAGTTACCCAACAAGCTCGATTCATTTGTTTTTCCTTTAACAAACACTATACCTACAATACCTCTCGCTATATCGCTCTTATAAGGGGCCGATGCGCTACAGTGGTGCAATGAACTTTACATAATTTATACTCCGTTGTTTATCCCTGACCTGAGCACATAGCTGCTTAGCCCAATGATTAAGGTAGGTACAGTCGACAATACATCATCCTATACACCCATGCACTCTATTCCGTTGCGTTACGGGCCTTTTTGCAACTAAAATGTGAAGGTCGACGAGCTGTCGACGGTACAGGCAGAGGCGAAGGAAAGAAAAAGCGAAAATCCCTCCAATGGTTAATACGTAATGACTTCACGTACTTCATAGCCCTCGTCTCCTGTTTACATTAATTTAGATTCTTAAGCGGCTGGCCTTATGAATTAGGCAACATTAACTGTATTAATTTGATCCCCTTAGTTACAGTGAAAAATGGTGTTAGCTAATTTTTGTTCTTAGCCGCGCCGGGGAACGTTTTTCACTTGATCTAGACTGCCTAGAAGACTGCCTTCTATTATGCGGGTTGCTGCAATACATACATAATATCACTGAAACTAGCATCTTTTAATTTAAATAATAAACTGTTTCTTAAGCCCCTATTAATAATAGAGAATTTGTATTATTTTTTTACTTTTATTTTAACGCTAAGTAGCATTAAGCTCACCTATTTGTGTTTTTAAGCTGTGTGTTTTTATTCAATACAGAATTTTAATAATTAAAATTTAAAAAATGTATGTTTTCATTTTATTAAAGAGAAATATTTGTGTCCACCTTTTTCTCCAAGGCTGAATCTTCACAATAATTCATCTTTCTTTCTTTTTAATATATAAAATTCTCGTGTCACCGTGTTAGTGCGCATACTTCTCCGAAACGGCTTACCCGATTTTGATGAAATTTTATAAGTATATTCGTTAGAGCTAAGAATAGGTTGTCATCTATTTTTCAAACTTCTATCTGGCAAAAGAATGTTTGCGGGGTCAGCTATAATCCTATATATTTTACGCATATTTAAGCAGATTTCTTTCACTTAACTGCTTAGTTGCCTGAATTTGACTGTTTACTCAATAAAAATAATGTTTGCTTAATTGTACATAGCTCGAGGCCTCGTATCTGTCTCTACTGACTTTACTATATAAAAATCTTCGCACAGATTTAAACAACCTTTACATCTAAGACACAAGATTTCAGTTTGGCAATATAACGGTCAACTGTACCGTTACAACAATAAGGTATATCATCGTTAGATACCCACATTAGGAGTATATTTTACCGCTACAATAAAACTAGAGTAGCAATTGTTGTTACCGTTCCAGCTATTGCGAGAAAACGGGTAGCCTGTTAAGTAACCGGTCGACGCGAGTGTTATGGACATTTGCACATTTTGTCGTTATTTACAGCGACAATTTGGCACGCATACTGCGTGAGGTACTTAAGTATCAGGACATCATCATATATGTATATCCATAAACTCTACTCCGTTGCATTATGGGCGACTTTGCAACTTAAATGTGAAGGTTGACGTGCTGTCGACTGTACAAGTTATATGTAATGTCGCTAGAATACTGTACTTCTTGTCAGCAGAAAAGGTCACCTTAGGTCTTTATTGCGATTGCACCTGAAGAATACCGAGTTGTATAAGAGGTGAAAATTTACTTAGAGATAATGTGAATCATAAGCAAGAATATAAGTAAGATTGCAAGACGCGTTTTGAATACCGATTTCACTAAGCAGGTTTGTTGTGGTACTCGATTATAAAAAACTGGCAAACGCAGAGTTAAACGCAGATGTACCTATATTGCTGCTGGATAAAGATGGACGAAGACAGAAATAATTTGCTTACCTTAGGGGAGATTTATGTCCGGCATTAGACGAATATGGACCGATGGATTTGGTGAAAAGTGACATTGAAGGCAACAAAATAATAATCATTAACTAAGTACACTAAAGTTTCTACCAGTCTTATTTGCGTAGTACTGGTGTAAAGAGTCTTCTATCAAGCTACCTATCTACACGTAGGACCACAAAGCACTTTTTCATTACCGGCTCATTCAACTCTGACCGCAGACTGCTATCCGGATTACTCAACAAGCAGTAGGCTATCATTAAAGCGTATTGTTTCTTGTCTCCCGTTAGGCAACAGAATAGCAGATCAGCGCTTGATTACAGCAATTTGTCTAGCGCCACAGCACGAAGTGGGGTACGCAGATGGTTTACTGGAGAGTGTGAAAAATTACACCTTTTTCCCTGTACGTTTTTCACCACAAGACTTGAAAATCCAACTCTAATTCTTTTCCGGATAGGTTAGGCTCTTTTTCAACTGCAGCTGTAAAAAAAGGTAACGAAAAGCGAATTGAAGAGATAAATTACTTTAGGTAAATTACAGTTTACTAAGGTTCACTCGTGAAAAACGAGGATGATAATTTTGACGACCTCTGTGGCGCAGCGGTTAGCGCATCTGACTACCATGCGAGAGGTCCCGGTTTCGAATCCCGGCTGGGGACAAAAAAAGAAACCCAGGTCTTGGATGTTTACATGTTTGTGACGTCATTGTTTCTGGTTCCCACGACACAGGGTATCCTAGTGTGGGGTCAGAAGCGATGTATGTATACCTGTAGTATGTCAATGTTAATGTTACGTTAATGTTACTGATCCTACTGTTGCAATTTATCCTGGCATGCATGCGGAGCATAAGCTCATTCTAAATTACATATTTAGCTCAATAAATTTTTTTCTTAAGATCATCGAGTAGGTAAATCAGCTTATGCCTATGGTCTAAGCCTCTGTGCATTACTCTTGCCAGTACACCTATATTAACCACGCTCAGAGTTTAAACCGGGGAGCAGATGTTGGAAATGCTCGGTCTGGAATATAGTGGGCAAGTGGGATTTTGTTTGCTGTCGGTCTGTGATTGCAGATACTAACTTTAGAGCTGGATAGAGCCGGGTAAAGCCGCTATAAACACAGGTTATAACTTGCACTCAGAGAAACAGCGAGATTAAAGCATAATTTAGGGTTAAAACTTTCGTGCACTTATGTTACGAGTATTGTTTGTACGTAGAATTTTTTATTAGCGTTTTACAGTTCTATTTCGTCGAAAATCACGACTTTTCTTTGGATATTCCAGGCAATGATAGACCGAAGACTGAAATTATTACTCATTTCCTTTCGATGCTACCGCATCTGCTCCACACATTTATATGGCAGTGCGTTCAAGCATTTCCATTTTCCTTTTCAAAGTACCTCAAGGAGCAGACAGCCTTCCTAGAAAATCCAGCCAGCCATTATTAAAATCGCTACACCGAAATTCTCTCGCTCAAACGCTTGCATCCATTTTGCATTCTCTAAAATGCAATATGGCGTCGACCACATTTTGCACCATTATCCTTTATTAAAATGGCTGCTTAGATTTTTTCAACATGGCGGTGGCCCGCGCGCGGCGTGCGCTTTATCGCAGTTACGATTAAAAAGGTTAGCGTAATGGTTAGCACGTGATGCAGTAAATTGAAAAAAAAAAAGCTCAGGCTGTTCCTGAATTTCAAACAGACCGCTGAAAAATTTATTTGGAAAACGTGGCAACGTGAATTGTTTACGTATCCTGATTCAAGTCACAGCAAGCAAATAGACGTAATTATTGACGTAACATATAAAATAGTAATAATCAAAAGTTTATTTGCGCACTTAAAAGCAGATGTATGTACACATTTTGTTTACAAGGTGTTTACTGGCGTCTAAACTAGGCCGGTGCATCAGACGCCAGTTCCTTTCATTGACATCAGTTTACAATATTAAGTAAGTATAGGGTACAAAACATTCTTTCAACAAAATCAAATTGTCCAAATACTGTAAAGGATAAGGGAAGTAGGATGTTTCTTAACCAGTATTTTTTTCTAGTAATACTCACAAAATCAAGGTTGGTTAGACCGCATGTGGTGTGAGCTTGACAAGTTTTAGGTAATTAGCAGCATTTTTGTAACAACAATCAAGATGCCAACAAAATAGGAATCTGTGGGATCAAAATAGCTTTAAGTTTTTTTTTACAAAATGTTTACTGAGTATTAATGAATAATGAATATACCAACACGTTCTAATTCTCATAAACGCTGCTACCAAGGCTATTCCACTAGGAATAGCTAGGCTTGAGAATCCTTAATAGCTATAATTTAAATAGATCAAAACCCTTTTCAGAACGCTAAAATATCTTCATTTACCCAAAAAAGATCTTCGATAACCTACGTTAAATAATAGCCAGCTGGTATCGCTATCTAAATTCATGAACGAAACATCATAATTTCCTTTGTGCCGATGGGACTTTGCAGGCTTCATACCTCAAGAGGGTGTACTCGAGATTTACGGTCTTATTGATAGAAATGCGATTCCTTAACCTCCAGAATTTTTGGTGGGCCGACCGGCTAACCAAAACAAATTGTTTTTAATTGTTCTATTCAAGGTCATAATGCAACTGATTAAGAAACAGTTGAAATAGACTTTAGTAAAGAGAAAATGAATCGCTCGTAGCCCCGGCCGCCTAAGTTATCTTAGACGAGGTTAAGCAACGTAGGGCGCGATCAGTGCGTGGATAGGTGACCGTTCTATGACTAACACTAGTGGCATTTTTCCGAGCGGTTCCATGCTTTGCAAGGCACGTTAAGCAGTTGGTGCCGGCTGCCGTCGATAGATGGCAGTCGTTAAGCCAAGTCAGATAGGCCTTAGGGTGGCTTGAAAACTTCTGACAGTAAGACCAGCCACAAGTCTTACAAGCCTCCACCAATCCGCACTTGGCCCTCGTGGTGGAGTATGGCCTATACCTTCCTCGGGGAAGAGAAAGTGCCCCACAATTACATTCTAACTGCTTTTGATGAGCGTTTTAAAGGAATCATGTTTTATAAATAACACCGAGAGTTTTTTTACAGATTCT
The DNA here is from genome assembly GCA_947310845.1 of Yponomeuta plumbellus. Taxonomy (NCBI): domain Eukaryota; kingdom Metazoa; phylum Arthropoda; class Insecta; order Lepidoptera; family Yponomeutidae; genus Yponomeuta; species Yponomeuta plumbellus. Next base: position 14,132,376 of record OX371207.1, on the reverse strand, counting down.
ATAAAGACTCGTGATAAAACTTTATCTTTCGAGTACCTACTTACATACGAAGTTGTATTGATTCAAACACTTATTATGAATCGAGAGAAGAGGCTTTGCAGCATAAATCATTCTTGAACAGTATACCTCCAGGGGCCAGGTTATAGCAAGGCAAGGAAGGCTATTGTCCAACAAATAAAGGACGATTAATAACTAGTAACTTTTCACACCACATGTTGCCACGGACGGAGAAAATTACAGTGTCAGCTCGGTATTGAGGTTGCAATTATGAGGAGGTTTTACACGGGTAACTGAGATAATTCGTTCACAGGTTTTGCTTGCAATTAAGGAAAATTACTTTTTTATTAGAATTTCAAAGTATACTGAAGGTTGTTAGTTACCGTTTTAGATCTCTGAGAAGTGAAAAGTCTCTTCCCTGAGGAAGATATAGGCCATACTCCACCATCGGGGCCAAGTCCGGATTGGTGGAGGCTTGTAAGACTACTGTCATAGGTTTTCAAGCCGCCCTGGGGCCTCTGACTTGGCTTAACGACTGTCATCTATCGACGGCAGCCGGCATCAACTGCTTAACGTGCCTTGCGAAGCACAGAACCGGTAAAATGCCACTAGCGTTAGTCATAGTCGGTCACCCATCAATGCACGGGACCCAGAAACAGCGACGTCACGAACATGTTAACATCCAAGAGTGGCAACTGGGTCACAGATAACGATAGGAACGGCTAATCATTTGATACAACGTGTTAGTTGTTGCAACATAACAGTAAAGCTGTTGCTCGGGTTAATGAACAATAGATTAATGGGCATTGCAATATCACTCCAACGCTTTCGTCATTATTATCACTACGTAACGGATAGGTTACAGTACGAGCCGCTGACGTGACAATAGACAGCTACTGTGCCTGTGTACTCGCATGACAGTAGCTCGACTCGCCTCGCTCGGTCACACCAAGTGCGAGTTGACGACCGGGCGGCTTGCGAGCCGATACCTGGAGCTCATTTTTGAATCATTAGAACGAAATTGTATCGTCGTATGCGACTTGACTCGTCTTCTAACTCGCATGATCTCGTTTTTCCGTATTTTTTTTAAGAAGGTTTTGGCCTGTATTTTATTAATCGTTCGCCCGAAATCGTTGTCAGTACAATTTGAAGTATTGTATTTTATCCGTTCCACCGCAGAAATTAAAAAAACCGGAAACTACCGTAACAGAAACGGAACGTAAAAACGTTCGTTATATTGGCTGTTTAAATAAAAAATCTTTGTCTTTTGTTACAAACAAAACACTATTGTCACTTTGGTTTGTTTTATTCTAACGAACATGTTGAAATAAAAAATTAAAATGGGTTGATACTCGGAATGACAAACAGTACTACACACACATTTATCGTAATCTGTGCGCAGCACAGTACACATTTTCACAATTAATCTACCGACCGACATACGAGCCGAGTGGTAAGGACCATTCGTTGCAGTGGAGTGATTCAAAAATACGAAATTTCAAATGTCGAACGAAAATAAGTAGAAATCGAGCGCTCCACGCGATACGTGTGATTAAAAAATAGAGCTCCTGTGGCGTGGTGGGGGAAGGCGAGTGATGAGTGAAAACAAAAAAATCGTAGTAACTCGGAGGCCAGCAACTAACCCACTCGCACATGACAGTAACTCGTATGATGCGGTCACACGGTGCGTGCAGCTGCACCTCAGTAACTGATTAGCTCAGCTCGCATGCCAGCTCGGTCAGCTCGCACTGTGTAACCTAGGCTTAGCTCGGTTCACTGTACAGCTAAAACCACTGACTGTGCATATTTTTTAATTATATATTAACTCAGCCAGTACAAAGGAGAAGTTTATGATTACATAATATGATATCATGCTTATGTAACTCTCTGAACATTTGTTACTATAGATTAACTTCATAGTTAACCGATAATTTGATAATATTAACAAAAAAAAACAGACATGGCCATAAAAATGTTGTGGAACTCCTCTTATTTTAAGTAAATATTTATTTATATTGGAGGCTTCGCGCTTTCTACACTCTACTTAATCATGTCAAGTTAACGTCAACGTCAAATTATTGTAACTAAAGAATGAATACTTTAAAAATTTACTGTGCTTTACTGAAATGGTTCTGATGTAATTGAAAATTCAACGCTGAAAGTCTCTAAAACTCTAATTAACTGTGACTTAGGGCCGGTTTCTGAATCAAGAATTTCACTAAGTAAATACTTAAGTAACGATCTGTCACGCAAAGGCGGGATAGACAGTTACTCGTAAGGCTCTAATTATATGCGTCCGCGCGACCGAGCGGTTTGGCCGCAAATTCCAGCGGCCACGGCCAAGTCGCTTTTTGATTTATATGAAGCGACCCGAGTGTCTCCGCTCTCCACACATTCTCACAAACAACGAAAGAGCGTCCCGTTCGCTTCGAGCGGCCGGGCCGCGCGACCACGCCGCTCGAAGGCGCGACCGCGCCGCTATTTAAACGATTTACGTTACATTTCGTGCTGTAGCGGCCGGGCCGCTCGGTCGCGCGGACGCATATAATTAGAGCCTAAGTAGTTACTTAGCGAAATTCTCAATTCAGAAACTGGCATTTACGTTTCAGTATTGATTACATGCTCAAAGTGAAGTATCATGCTTGATGCTTTTTTATAATATCGGGCCATTTCTGATTTGAGTTGTTTTTTATGTTATCTCCCTTTTTATGTACAACTAGCTATCTATGCCCCGCGGTGTTACCCGCCGTTTATTAGGGACAATAAATTGTGTATTAACAGTAAAAATAATAATTATTTACATTTTTAGAAGCAAAGTAATTTAGATAGATAGAGCACACTTTATTGTACATAAAAAAGGAAATTAAACAGGTATTTAAATTTAAATTTGAGCATCGGAAAGATCACTTTACAAAATTTTATTTTCACCTTCATTTCCATGGGACTAATATATTTTCCCGCAGTAAAACATAGCCTATGTATTAATCCAGGGTATCAGGTAACTCCATACCTAATTCCATTAAAATCGCTCCAGCCGTTTAGACGTGAAGAAGTAACAAAACAGTGTGTACACTCACAAACTTTCGCATTTATAATATTAGTGTGATAAAGTGGTCATTCTATCTACTTAAGTATTTAGTGAAATTCTGAATTCAGAAACCGGCTTTAAGGCAGTCTGGCGCTGAGTTCTGTTTAAGGGAGGCACCCTTAGGCCCAGGATTAAGACGAAAAGGGTGCACGCACCCCCGAAAAGCGAGATGCGTCAAAGGTTCACAGTACATAAACCGCCGTGCCCCATTGCACCGACAAATGTCTGCGCTTCCTGAATGGAACAAAGGGATTTTCTATTAGGAGGAAAAACAATCCTAAACGAACATAATTTGCTCGCTTTGTGTACTTTAGGGTATAGTATTGGACAGTGTACCGAAGTTAAGTATCTTTTTATATGAATTTGACGAGTTTTTGACGATTGAGTTAGGACCTAGCACATTAGACATTAAGTGACTTCAGTTTCAATCGGTTGTCCCTTTCTTTCACCAGAAAACGGAAGTTTGGGTTGTAAATCAACATTTTCACGCAAGTTCTTACATACATACAATACATAAGCTCACGCCTGTATCCCAGAGGGGCACCACCTGCCACGATCCTGACAAATCACTTTCGCTTCATCGACATCCTTAGACGTGGCATGCACGCACGTCGGTTTCGTGTACTTTTTATCTTTCCCTTTGCTAATACATCCCCTATTTGGTCGAAGTATGTCCGCCTGGGGCGTCCCTTAATGGCCCTTCCACTCACATTCACTCGATATATTTGCTTCGTCAGTCTTTCTTCCTTCATCCTCGCAAGTTATTACTCTCTTATATGTGGGTTATTATATTATGTACCAATTGAAGGGTAAAATGTGTGATATTTTTGAACTGCCGCATAATAAGTTTACATTATCGTTTCATCTTTAGTATGAAACTTATTGGCGCCTTTACAAAATTATATTTCATTTTCAGCTAATCCTCTTTTAGTCTTATGACTAAGAATTAGTTGAACTAGTGAAAAACTACTGATGTCCCCACCGTGCTAATGGTAGGTAGGGAGCACTCGCATGCCCACGTTCACCCCACGCCTTCGACTTCAAATAGAAAAAAAAAACACATAGCCGTCATTTCCTGAGAAAGATGTACTGAGAAAGGGGATTCATTATCAACCCCCAGACAAATCCCTGGCTTTCTTAAAGGGGATGTTGCTACAGAATTACAAAGATTTAGATATGTAATATTTATGCACTTGGTTTTTGAATTTTTAGGTTGTACTTACTTATTAAAATGATGTCAATCTACCGCAAATTTCCATCTTTTATTCAATCAAATATCTTATTAAAGTTGACATCTCTGTTTTCTGTTCTGTTGTCTGTTTTCAACATCTTCTATTCAGCAAAACATCTACAGTCTGTTAGCTTTTAGAATATACCTCGGCTACTACCGCATAGAATCGGATATATTCGTGTAGTAGAAATATCGGAACTAATGACACTTAATTTCGAAATTGGAACTAATATTACACACACAGTTTTATACAGAGCAGGAAGTATGTAGTATTACACTCGTGTGCTTTCAGCGAAAACTGAACCCTACTCTACAGCCCGAGGTATATTCTACAAGCTAACAGACTAACTAAAGTTGATAAATCTGAAAGACTTTTCGCTGCTCACACTGTAATAAAGTTCAAGTCTATATTTTTTCCGCTCTACGCTCCGTTAGGTGTGTGCCCGATTCTCAGGGAACCAGCAAGTGTGTCGGAGGTTTAGAGGTGTGCTGTAAATAGGTTTTAGGTTCAATAGACCGAGAGAGATTGGGCCTCAAAGCCATTTTGAGGTCCGTTGGTTTAATGGAACGACTAGATTTGACTCTGCCAGGTTTTGTGTTGGAAAATTTACTGGCGGAAGGGAAGCGTTGTAGTGATTGTTGGCGTTTTGTGCTCAGGCACTAGTAGTTAATTCCTCTTTTGACCAATTGCAAAAGCATAGGGTGGATTGCTCGTATGTTTATCTTCATCTTTATCTTTTAGACACAACCAACACATCTTAGATACATCATCATCATGCCTCTGCCCACTTTTGAACTGACCTTAAGTCTTTTCCCCAACTGCGCTATTTTTTGCGGTTTCTCGCATGAGAATATGCATGTCTGTTTTTCATAAAGCGCGAAACTTGGTGAAAGAGAGAAGAGGTGAAGGAGGAGGCGTATACCGAAAGGGACTGTGGATTCTAACGATTATTTCACATGTTCAAAATGGCAGTGGGCGGGGCACATAGCTCGAAGAACTGATAGCAGTTGGGGCGGAAACCAACCACCAGATGGTTTGATGGCTGTTTGGCAGTACGAACAAGGTTGTATAACTAGGCGCGTTTAGTTTTTAACCTTTAGGGCTCCTGAATGTGCACCTGGATAAATTGGTATGGAAGCTATTCCGCTGTGCTCCGCTATACAAATAGTACAGCGCACGTGTGTGACGCCCTTTAGCTACTTCAGCTTATACTGATATAATAAGTTCAATGCCTCGTTCAATGATAATGATAACTATAATGCGTTTCTTCACTGTCCTGTTGAGTGCACTCAAGTGGGGAAAAATTATCGAAAGGACATTTTAAAAGTTAATTGCATGTGTTATTCATTACTGATGCAGTTTCAAGCAAAACATAACGTTTAAAGTTAGCGTATTTTAATTGAGACTCACCTATATGTTCGTGAATATTTACATCACTTTAAATTCCGGTATTAGACATTTCGAATACAGAACTTTAGAGGAAAAGTTCTACACTTACAGCCACTTAAAAGTTAGTAAAACTGCCTTACGTGTTACCCATGACATGAAGACTATTAATCTGCATGATATGGCCTTATTGCTTTAGAGAGATTAAGTTATATAAGATTCGTACATTTTAAATCCTACCACCTTGTCATGATTTAAAAAAGCAATAAATCTTTGATATGAAATTCACATTTCACGGTAGGTACTGAAAAGTTGCTCGTAACCTAAAGTGTACAAGCCGACACGTTGACAACCGTGCGCAAACAGAGGCCGGAGTATGTCCAGTGGATACTGTCCACTTTATTTTATTCGTATTCGTTATTTTGCAAGATCGTGTTCACCGAGCGTACGAGAAATGGTTTGCACAAAAAGGAACTTGAGGCACGGACAATTTACGCGTCAGGTAGCGGCTCTACCATAGACAGAGCAACCGAGACAGGCACGCTGGCTGCATGCTCCACCGTCTGTCTCCGAGTGACAAAGCAGCTTTTGCTGCCATACTGTTCTAAACAAAAGTGTTTATGTGAGCCTTCCACAAGAGGTTGCGTAAACGACCAGCAGATGTTTCATTTTATCTGAAGATTTACACAACATGTAGATGAGATAGAACTGAAGGATTTTTTTTGAGCATTTATATTGTACTTAATCTTTACAATGGTATAAAAGCATTCAGATAAAATAAAACATCTCCTGATCATCTGCGTAAGATGATCAGGAGATGTTTTATTTTATCTGAATATTACACACCGTTTTGATGTGACAGCACTGAAAGTATTTGCTGAAAGCATTCATTTCATAATTATATTAAATTTTCATTTTTTAACAATAGTACCTATAATGTTAAAAAAAAAGAAATGGTTCTTTCTTTTAGATATATTTTCCTTAATTCTCATAAAGCGTCACAAATCATGACATAGTTATCACAGCCAAAAGCCTAAATTATATACAACAGTTGCAATACTTACTTTTAGCTTTTGCCTGATAGTAACGCAGTTATAAGTATAATATACCTAGAGTTAAATTGTGGGCTGTGAGTCAACTCACAGGTCCAAAGTACAAACAAGTTGCAGTTTACTTATTTTCTGTAGATTGCTAGACTGTGACAACTCTACAGACTACACGCTTTAGTGTGAGTGAGCATAATGCAAAGAAATTGCAGTCGACTGTACGTGAATAATGCAGTAGAGGACACAGCACATTCTTGTCTATGCCTTTTTAACCGACTCTACGCACGTGTGATGTTCTGGTAACTACGCGGACAATGCAGTATGAATTCCTAATTTATTGACAAGGGTTTTCAATAATAGTTAAATTCTTTTTGCTACATTTTCTCAAAGTCAAAGGGCCTAAGCTCTCAATACAATTGAGGCGCTTTTTACAAGAACAGCCAATGTCCAATTTTAACGAATTTCTGTTTTCGGTTGTTGGCAACACTGTTCAACAATCTGCATTAGCCCCACTAATCAGTTTTTACAAAACAATCCCATGTCCACAGTTATTCCATCGGAAAGTTTAGGCAATTTTACAAAATCCACCAAGGTTTGCTTTGTAGGACAATCGTTTATTATCCCTCCTGAAAAATTTGCTCCGGGGACAAAGGTGGTTCTTGTAAAAAGCGCCTCAATTGTCGTGGGGTAGCCTGCAGTAAGAGGTTTCACTATGGTGCAACCTCCTCAGTCCTTGAAAGTAAAAATGGTTTTCTATTGTTAGTTTCAAGGTCAGGACTGAAGAGGATAAGATGGTAATACTGTTAGAGATAAACATCAACATAAACATAAACATTTACATACAGGCACATACATTGCTTCTGGCCCCACACTAGGATACCCTGTGTCGTGGGCACCAGAAACAGCGACGTCACAAATATGTAAACATCCAAGACCTGGGATTTTTTTTGTCCCCAGCCGGGATTCGAACCCGGGGCCTCTCGCAGTTAGTCAGACCACTAACCACTGCGCAAGTTGCCCCTTGTCTCTGTCGTGAGTGGTTATTTGCCATTCGACTGTCTATGGAGCTCATACAGCTTCTTGGGAACCTCCAACTTGCCAACCAGTCTTGGCCGCTGAGAAACCCCAGTTACGCCTTCGTTGGTGATTTGACTTGGGATCTTCATTGATATTCTTGAGAAAACGTGCCTGGAATGGAATACAATTGCTTGCATAGTTACATTACTCCAAAAACTTACGTGATTAGTTTTGCAACGAAGGTAAGGTTAGATGTGCTGTTGACTGCAAGAACGAGACCGAACGCGCGCACTATAAATGAACACGGCAATACCCATCTAAATTTCGTAGTTCAATACAAAATCGTTCATGCCCTATGTCTGCAGTGCATCGAAAAACCAACGATGTGTGTTAAGCTGATAAAATATCCAATACGAACTTTAGCTCATTTAATCGAAAGCATTGGAACAGTAAGTATAATCATTGCAGCCCACCCATTGCCGTGGTCGTTTATATCAAACAGAATAAAAAAAAATTTTTAGCAATCCATCTATGACGTCACTGAGTAGAATGCAAAAATTTAAAGGTGGTAGGTTGCACGCGGAGCTCAAGCACTGGAGATAAATTCCACAAACTTCGCGGTAGCTGAAACTACAGATTCACATAGCTGGAGGTCCACGTACCGTGATATAACAACCGATCGTTCTCATAATAGCGCAACAAAATCTCGGGGTTATCATAAAAAGATCACCCGCAATTCTACCACGAAATTGTCCACTTCCGCAACATGGGCAGACCAAACACAATTTGGCCAGAGCAATAAAGTCAAATGTTTATATTTAGGCCCCATATAAACAGTGTTCGAATTGATGTAGCGACGCGTTTGGAGCTACAATGAATTGGCTCCAAAATATTTGTCTGTCGCGTGCTGGAATAATGCCAGAGGGATCACTTTCCCAAATTATCCGTGTTTACTTTGCGTTTGCTGCAATTGAAGTGTGTAGGAAAGTGAATTTGTGTAAACAGAGAGTTTCTCGTTTTGTTTGTTTTCCTCATTAGTGCAGTCACTGGATGAGTGGGGCACTGTAAATGTCACGTAAGGGGCAGAATGTAAATGGGGCTACACTTTCGCCGAAACTAGTCGATATGGAAGGGAGGCAAAATCCGATTGGCTGCGGTAGGATCATAGAACAATAAACCGCGGCGGGGCTTGTTAGATGGGATTGTTGGCTTTGCTTTTCTACTTTGGGAGCCTGTTTATTTAGTTACGAGACTCAATTAATGGGCTACATACTCGTATTTATACATATAAGAAACCGTTCTCTCTACTTTACTATGCGTGAAATACTACGTGAAATAGATAGCTGATAGCAGGGTTAAAACTGGAATTTCTCTCGATCTTCCTAGATATGCACCTACCTTCGTTATTTTTTCTACAGCTACAGAATAATGAGAAAGTAGTATGAAGGCTGGACCATCGCAAGCTATGAGAATTATGACCATGAGCGTTATGGCATCCTTATAATTATTTTTTCTCCTCTACAATACAAAAAACATAATTTATTTATCAAAACTATTGTGTAATTGCCTAGATCGCTTATAGATATATATTATATAGCGAAAAGCGCCCTGGCATTATGGTAAGTACTGTAGGTATATTCAACAAAATATCAACTTGTCAACCGTGTAAATTAAATACATTACGAGTGATTTTCCTTCAAAAATTTAAATGTTGTACAGCTGTCGTCTTCAAATTTCGGCGGCTGATAAACATCAAACATTGCACATGACAGTGCCCCCATCTGATCACAATCGTAATTTAAACTCCATTGGCCTCAATTACAACGTTTCATAGTTTCAATTAGCTGCAATTCGATCTAAGTAGCCAAGTTCATTTGCCGCTGTCTCAAACCGCACACCGCAGTGTGTCTCAGTGCCAAAGGGCCTTGGCGTCCCTGTTTCATAGAACTACAAATAGTTTGCTGTCACAATTCCATCTAATTGTAAAGTTGATCAACTCACAGATTAACAAGTGGAAAGACTCGGTTACGCTATGTAATTATTGCCCTATGCGTTTTCGACTCAAGTTTAATGAAACGTGGTGTCAAATAATGATTTACATCCTGGGCAGTTTCTGCCAATTTCTTCAACAACTGCATGACTAATAGTGAGGGATGCAGGGATGTACTGAGTGAAATTGATCTGTAGTACCAAGCTCAGGTAAAATAGCTACAAAATTATGTGGTAGAAGTAACAGAATCAAAATACTCCAAAGAACTGCATACTCTAGGTGGACGGTCGAAGAGATGGTATATTTTGGTTGCACAGGCTAAGATACAAATAAACATAAACATATAGGTATTATCCACGTTACGTACCTGAAATAAAACGGATGCAGCGAAATTTCGCTGTGTAGATAGATATACCTACTACAAGATAAACATTTCAAATCTCAACTAGAGATGGTCTATCAATCAATGGGAATCTGGTTGGTTGTTCAAAAAGGTCGTTAACAGTTTTATTTTATTTGTTAACTTTTACCTACGTTAGCAATAAAATTAAGGTAGTTAAATTTGCTTAATAAATAAATGCAATTAGGGTTAGCATTATAAGTGGGATCACGTCCCTATTTTTAATGTTGTTTTACAACTGGGCTCGAATATAGCGGAGAGATAAATAAATCGTGTAAATTATAACATTGGACTGTGTTTAAATTGGATCCCACGAAAACGTAGTGTAGCCTGTAGCGCAACTGTTCATCCAGACCTCATGCAGAACACAACCAGACGATATTAAATAATGCCTTAATTTTGAACGGCCAGCCTGAAATATAACGGTGTCTAGCGTAAACACTTGAAGAACCCGTGTCAACAACCGACCCGGGCAATTTTCTCGGAGGAGCATTATTATTTCATAAAACTTTGTAGACGCGCGGCGAGGAAAAATGCAGTTTACCGCCTCACCCTCATTTACGCGACTCTTGACAAAGAGTTAAGAGTTCAAGCGAGCGCTATCACGTATCTTGTCAGTTGTGAATTTATGAATAATGCCCAAGGGAGCTCACTCAAGATGGTGTTTCCGGTGGTAACTTTTCGCGCGCCCACAACTGGGCTGGGCAAATCTGGGATATTGATTAACTCAGGATTCCAACTAAAGCAGATGACATCACGTAGCAGATAAGGACGTTAGATAGAATACAAATCATAGTATTCGGTATTCTGTGGATGTTGTGTTATGTTTAGTTATGAATACGTTAAGAGTTATTATTTTAATAAGAGTGGACACGCTTCAGCATTTGGCTTCGTCAACTTTTTGAATTAGAGTGCTTCGCTTTGCATTTTCACTGTCCCAATTTACCATATTATTCATGCAAATACTTCGTTAACAATTAACTAAGTGATATAAACAAAATATTCTGAATGAATGAATTTCTGTCTTCTTAGTGCTGTAGTGCCGTATTTACATTTTTGCCAAATTCCATTTGAAACTCACAATGTAGACGTCAACGCTCCTCTTTTCATGATATAATAAAACTGTTTATTATTATTTTATTAACCGTTTAGCGATTTATAGAATTATTCACATAAAATAAGACCGGCCGCAAGACTATAAGAAAAATATGTCTATAAGGTTCAACCAACGTTACTTTGTCCAATAGAACGTATAGAGGCTTGGAACAAGTCAGCTTGGTTCCTATATCGGTCTCTTGATCGTATTTCAGAGAATGGTTCGTTCACACCAGAGATTTCATCCAATACAGAATGTATGGTAGAGTAGGGGCCCGAACTGAGGTCTCGTATCACACAAAAGAGGCTTGTGGCACCGAGCTGATTTGTTGAACGTCATCGCTATTCACGCGGAATGGATGTATCGCAAGATTGCACCCGATAGGAGTGTGCACCTTGTACTCGTATATTGCAAGTTGTAACAATTTTTGTGTTGTAAACGATGCTGCAATCGAAAGGATAAATTCAACGCGTCAATTTGGTTGAAGGGGATTCCTTCACTCCACTTTATGATGGTTTGTTGATTGTACAACGATTGATTTAATTATTGACTTCTTCCTGTGTTGTTTTAATGTGATTTTCCTACTAGCTTAAGCCCGTCGCTTCGCTTGAGTAGGGTTTGGGCTACTGGTTACATGGAATAATGAATAATGAAATCGCATGTTCACAAGATTTCAAGTGCAGTGAAACGGGGGAGTTATAGACTGGAGTATGAACAAAAATGGGGCAGTGGCTTTTTGTCACCGATTTTCTGCTGAACTTAGAACTATAGCGACGTGTCATTATTATTTATGCCCATATATGCCTAACAGAGACGTCCCATTGTTATAATAAGTAGGAAAACGATTTCTAGTCCAATTTCTAATCAGCCCGTTTTACGGTACTGTACTTTCCTCTGAATGTTTTATAGTAGTATGCCGTCCTGTAACTGGGGCGATATTCCAAAATAATAAGACAAGGTTTTTTTGTCACCGACTTGGAAAAATAGTGACCTTTCTATATTAAGTGACCATATAATGTCAGAGAGACGTGCTATGATTATAAGTTCAGAAAGAAAATGGTTCCTACTCCAGTTTCTAATGAGACTTATGCGGAATTGTGCACTACTCTGGGTGTTTCGGCCGGATTTTAAAATAATAAGACAAAACACTAAAATAATATTTTACAAACAAATAATGTTAGAATTATCCTATATTTTGTAGAATTAGTGTACAAATGGATCTAGTCTGAGTGCTTTTCCGTATTTCTAATGTCCCTTCTGGTTACCGTAAAAGGAAAAGTGTTCACATGAATTATTAATATTTGCGTATTTAATAACTAGGTCACAAGCCGCGTTGTCACCATGTCCGCTATTTTAAGCTTACATTCAATACCTACGTCATCGCGTACTAGTATTGTACATGTGCTTGCTTTTCTACATCCTGTTTGCTACGTATCATGGCAAGTGCACAAAATAAATGTCTTGGCTGATAAATTATTGACCCTTCCACCTGTACACATGAGGTATTTTCCATCAAGGGCACTTATAGATTGTTCCGTGTTTTTATTTCCCGTTTCAGAAGTTTCAGAAGATTTATTTTTGTTGGCGGTGGGCACGCGAGGTGATTAATCCCACACTTCTGTGAGAGAAGGTATGTGGATCGTGTGTTTGGGCTGCTAACATGTTTTTTTTTGCTGTAGATTAGACCGTATTTAAGAAAATGTATGTAAGTACATATGTTATTAACAGGTTCATTGTCCGCAGACTATATGAGGTCTGTAGACGGAAAGCTACACGATCGCAGTTCACAGGTCGCACCCTTGCAAGAACAACGTGATATTTCGAATAAAACCATTGTTTATTCATAGAATTTAATTTATTTAACGCGATTTTATTTACTCCGAAAACGCCGGAATAATGAGCAAAAGAGACACTGCATCACGTTATAGCGCTATATCTCTTTCGGCCATTACTTTGAAACCTTAAAAAAAATGCTCTCACGTAACGTAAGGGTTCTGAAATAACACGTTGTTCTTGCAAGTGTGCGATGTGGTCTGCAGTCTGCTTGCAGGTACAACTTGTAGGCTTTTTGGATCTGTGGACGTACGGGGATAGTTGCGTATATGGCGCGGACTTGACTGGACATATTATCACTGAGAACCTAAATTTTTTTTCTAACATTAAGCTTTCATTAGAACCTCAACGGGAACACGAAATTTTTATAAAAACGCAACTGGACATGAGGGGTATTTCCACTTACATGCTTGGACAGTAAACCTGTTAAAAGCATTCTACATTTTTTTTAGCCCACATAGCAATAAAATCAGTCTTTGTTAACATAACAGTCATTAGTCTTAGGTCTCCACTTATAAGTAGCTACATTTCCAAACAACTGAAACTCAGAAAGGGTTTGCCAAAAAGCCGCCTGACGACTTGAGGGCGCTCTAATCGTCCTCTAGGCTGCAATAAATAAGACCCGGTTAAGGGCAACATTGTTGTTTCCTTAACAGGCCGTCTTATGGCCTTCTTAATTAATTTGAAACTTTCTGAGGTCTCCTGTGGCGTACAATTTGAATAATGGTCGGGATAGGGTGCGGAGTCTTCATTTTAATTGCAAATATTTATGTTAAACGAGCCCAAGCGACGGAGTCGAATGTCTTTCAGCGATACTGTAAAGCTTGATATATTGCCGCCAGTTATCTTCGGCCGAACATAGTTATTAAGAGCGGAATTCGGTTGTGTTATGAAAGCCGCGAACGAGATTTATGTTCTCCTGCATTTCGAAATTCACGCCAGAGAAATACAGGAAAGAAGGAGATCATAAATTTAGAGGACTTACGGTTTGCACCATAACGACCCGATGTTTACCTGCGAAACAGAATCAAGAGTTAGAACAACATAATTATTTCCTGTTATTGACACACACAAAACATAAGCAGTCTGTAATGTCCCACTACAGGGCACATACCTTCTCTTAGAGTTTATTTAGTCATTAAACAGGAAAAATCTATGAAAATTTTAGTTTTAGAGAAATTAAGTAGAGAAATTTTAATAATCAACGCGTTGCCTCCAACAGAATAATTAATTAGAGTGAACCTACCACGATAAATTTTTTTGCTCTTGACTCTCGAAAAGATTAAATTGTCCACTCACAGCGATGCTAGCTAGCTTAAGTGCCCTGCCTCACTAGGACGCCATCCATGGCGACGTCGCCAGCTACGTATCCATGTATTAAATGACTACGTTGCTATACCGTCGCCAAGTGAGTTAGGCACCATAAATTTAAATATTAACTGCTTGGATACGGTCGCTGGCGACGTCACCATGGCGATCTAGTGAGGCAGGACACTTACCCCTCAAGCCCTGAAGACCCGCCAGCGGGTCCAATGTAAGCTACGGCGCATTCCGTAGACCTGCCAGCGGATAGATTTGCAATGGCACTTTAAATCGAATTTGGAAGAAGATACCACAGTTGGACGTAGTTTAGCAGAAACTTTCCAACCCACACAAAGTGACTTTTGAGATATTTGAGTTTTTAGGTTTAACCTGATTTACGTGCTCCATACATTGGGTTGATTTCAATGTGCCATAACTTTGCACATACGCATTGCATCACTATCGAAGTCTTTGATTCTTAAAGTGCAGAAGATAGTGATCATTTTGGTATATTTAACCAGAAAATGACCATATTGTGGGTTGGAATGTTTCTGCTAAACTACGTCCAGTTTTACGAGCACATTTTATTCTTTGAAAACTGTGATCAATTTCTAATATTACTCAGTGAATAACTAATTTAGCTGTGAAAGAAATTCTTGGCCTGAGGGGTTCATACAATGAATACATATTTGTTTATTATATTAATATCAAACGGCTGCTTGAAAACTTCTGACAGTAAACCCAGCCACTAGTCTTACAAGCCTCCACCAAACCGGACTTGGTCCCCGTGGTGGAGTATGGCCTATACCTTCCTCAGGGAAGAGACCCGTGCCCCTCGGTGGGGACATAATGGGTTGATGATGTTAGTGATATTTGTCAAAACGTGGGCCCAGTTCTGGTGATTGGTGCCTCTGCCTACTCCTCGGGGATAAGGGGCGTGAGTTTTTTTTTTAATAATATCATTTACGTAGTAGTAAAGTGTCTTTATCATACTTTTAATTTTATAAAGTTAGCATTCTATACTTTGTCCAGTCCAAAAATGTCCCAGGCACTGAACTGTCTGATGTGATTAGTCCCTTCGCCTTTCTAATTTGAATACAGGCACCATCACTATAAAGTATATCGTTACGCAGATGTAAATGCGATTTTTTTTGCCGAGATATCACGGACCTGGGCCTTAATTCTATTAGTGCATTGTAGAACAATGACAACAGCACGAACACGGCGGTTTAGTTTCATTGCCGCTTCAAGTCTACGGGAGCATGCATATCAAACCTTCTAGGCGTCAATAGTGGTCAAAGAACACATCACGTGACCCGACCGTAGAACTGTCATCGTTCTATAATGATCTAACAGAATCGAGGCCCCGGTTTACATACGCTTAGAAGGGTCTAAGCGTATGTAAAGGTTAATGTATTGGCAATGGCTACACGCAACTGAATAAAGTGAAGTTTCAGCTCTTCTTCCGAAGATATTTTTTATGGGGTCTTAATTTTGCTCTACTGGTGGGCAAAGACCTACTCTTTAGCTCTCCACTCCTCTCCTTTTATGGCTACCCGGTAGAAAGACCGTTAAGTCGACACGCTATGATACAGAAATTAATTATAAGGCCACCGTTAAAATGAATGACTAAAACGTTAACCGGTTACGTTTGAAACATTTAAATAACCATAGGTAATAAAGTCCGGTTATTATTACTGCAACTAAAACAGCTTTAAATTCAGTTCAGTTTGAGAGTGTTCAAAAAATCTTACAGCTGGATCTTGAGCTACTGTGTACTATATTCGTATTGTTGTCGCAACTGGAGTTTGTTATGTTAAAAGGTAAATACATGTCACAAAGAATGCCTGACGGAAACTTCTTCTGGTTACGTAGTACGAAAACGATTCACATCAATCGAGTGTTAACTGTAACGTTACATGGTCACAATTTTGAGTTATAGCGTAAAATAATGCTTGTGAATCATCCTTCATCATCAACCCATTATGTCCCCACCAAGGGGCATGGGTCTCTTCCCTGAGAAAGGTATAGGCCATACAGTGTTAACTGTGACGTTACATGGTCACAATGTTTGAGTTATAGCGTAAAATAATTCTTGTGAATCATCCTTCATCATCAACTCATTATGTCCCCACCAAGGGGCACGGGTCTCTTCCCTGAGGAAGGTATAGGCCATACTCTACCACGGGGGCCAAGTCCGAATTGGTGGAATCATCCTTAGTTAGAAAAAAATTAGATCTTATTTTATGGTCGTATTACCTTTTTTTCTCATATTTTTTGAGACCTGACAAGAATTGATTAATGAATTAACGTCGATGAAGCGAAAGAGATCTGTCAAGAGCGTGGCCAGTGGCAGTCCTTGGTCTCTTTTAACCCGTCTGGGATACAGCGTGAGTTTATATTTGTCATCTACCACAGGTTTCGGAATCAAAAAATAATTCAAATTGTAATGTAACTGTATTACAATTGAAGACGTGAGTGGATGAATGTCGTATTTTTGGGTTCCTTTCTATTGTGTGAAAAAAATTTGTAGAAAATTGTAGTATAACTTTAACTTCAATTTTCTTACGTCTCAATTGTAACATGGCATATTATTACCTGACAAAAAAGCTTTTTGTGTTTATTATTAAATTTTGATCTTGATATTTTAAAATGTCCTTTACTTCTCTCCAATTCATTTTTCTTGCCAAATTCCCCACCGACTAGTTGGCAGACGTTTTTATTCTATTGACGCACCGAAGACTCGATAGATTTAATCATATTATGAACTTGAAGCGCCTACGAAAAGGAAACCGTTGTTGTTCGAGCAGTTGACTGTGACTATTGAACTTGCCATCCTAGCTACACGTGTGACAAGTACGTCCCCATATAAATAGTTGTAACAAAACTAATCAAGGTAGAAGCAGTAAGTTACGGCGACACCGGGCACGCTCCGTCTATCCATTACAGCGGGCGTATTCATAATAGATGAACGGGCAGAGGCGGGCGGTAGACTAGGGAATTTACAGAAACTAAGAAAACTCTCGATGGAGACTAAGAAAACAAAAACTTCGAGACCCAGATTCTGTTAATATATAATGCATTGTAGTACAATGACAACTGCACGTACATGGCGATTTAGTTCCATTGCCGCTTAAAGTCTACGCGCGCATTTATAGCAAACAATCTAAGCGTCAAACCCGTCTAAAGACCGTTATCCTGTCATCGTACTTTCATTCTGAATTAAGAATTTCACTGACTAAATAATTATATAACGTTTTGTCACACTCTTTTCTGATAAATTTGACGCGACAGCACTTCAGTTAAGTAGTTACTTTGGGAAATTCTCAATTCAGGAACTGACCCCTAATTACCTTCATTATTTATGCGATTAGATCCGTTATATTTACTTAACTAAACTATTTTTTGGTAATTAATCGCTAATCTTTAAAAGTTACTACCACCTAAATGCAAAAAAATCGAGGCAAATTTTTAGACAATGATACCTACTTAACGAAATTACATATTATCTACATACATACACAAGCTCACGCCTGTATCCCAGAGGGGTAGGCAGAGGCCAGGGATTTCCACTTGCCACGATCCTGAGAGATCACTTTCGCTTCATTGACATTCATTTGATTGAATCCCCTATTTGGTTGAAGTAATAAAATTATCTTTATTGAAAACAGGACTGTCGCTGTTGGAATCAGTCATTCTTCTGTTTACTTTTGAGTTGTGACCAGAACGAGGAGAGACAAACTTATTACCTTGGAGATTTATTACCCCAATGCATCTTATGTTCAGGCCCTAAGCGTGATGTTTGCTTGGCAAACATGTCTACTAATGTTGGCTCTAGATGGATTTTCACATTTAGTAGTAAAAAGCAGCATCAAACGGTGATATGTAAACTAGCAATTAAAGAGACAAATTAGTGCTAATGCTCTATTAAAGGATTTAGGTCCGGAGTTGATTTTGCGGACCTGAATAAACTGGTATCGAAAATGGCACTAAATCTTGTTAATTAACATCCAGCTTTACGGTTTGTTAGAGTTAAGTTCCTTCGAATGTTATGAAATAGAACGTCATTATGCCAACGTTAATTATTATTATGAGACTGTAAATGCAAATGTTGCCACACCACTTTTACCGGTATCTTAAGAAAAGGCAAAACGATGAATACGAAACTCCCATTAGGTGTAAGACCTACAGTACGTTCTTAATCTTTCGTGGTTGTAGATGGACATGAGTAAGAAAAAACCGGCCAAGTGCGAGTCAGACTCGCGCACGAAGGGTTCCGTACCATTATAAAATTGGAAAAAAATCACGTTTGTTGTCAAAGTCAAAGTCAAATATTTTATTCATAGTACAAATAGAATATTTACTTTATGAACGTCAAAGTTGTTAGTTTTACAATTAGAAGATTACATGGAGAAGAAACTAACAAAGAAACTCCACATTTATTCTTTTCAAAACAGTCTGGGATATACATAATGCATGAGTATGATTAAGTGTATGGGAGACCTCCTTAAATTTTTATTTTAATTGAATTATTTATTTTTAAAGTGGATAATACAACTCAATATTCTGTGAATATTTCAAGCGACTTACTATGTATGCCGTTATCAATATCGAGCAAAAAAATCACGCTTTTTGTATGGGAGCCCCCTTAAATATTTATTTTATTCTGTTTTTTCGTGAACATTTCAACTGTCTAACTATCACGGTTCATGGGATAGAGCCTGTTGATAGACGGACGGACGGACGGATGGACGGACAGCGTAGTGTCGGTAATAGGGTCCGTTTTACCCTTTGGGTACGAGACCCTAAAAACGTACGGAACAAAATACGCGTAGAAAAAATAACAGTGTAACTAATGAGCGGACTCTACATCACGATACTATAGAATTTATTACTGCAATAAGTTATGTAGGAATTGGTTCCTTTGTTCGCCTCAAAGAGATAAACGTGACCTTTTGTTGCAGGTACCTTATTGACGGAGGTGATTGAGTTACGTCAAGATTATTAATCTATTAATAAAAATAACTCACTTTTATTAATTACACAGAATCTTTTGTACTAAAGGTGATAAATACATCACAACAGAAATCCAACCAGCAAGGAAGCATGCAGATACTAAAGAATTTATCAGTTGTCGTGGCAGGCGAAATATCCTGGTCCCTCGCTATATCTCTTTAAAATACAGGCGTATTTTTTTTTAATGTTAACAATAAAAACGTTACGAAATTGTGTTCATTGTGTTTGTGTTTTAATCTGCTAGCAATGTTCAATCAAAATTCTGCTCTGCGTAATGCTGACATCCATCAATGCAATGATTCACCACTAAGAATTCCTACCAACTGAGAGTGAAGTGAAACTTACTTGATAATAATATTACGCTTGCATAAAAATCACGAACTCAAAATAAACCACTCGGAAATAAACTGACTGAGTAAGCGTCAGCAGAAAAATGCATTTTCCTTCACTTCACACACTTAACTGATGCACGAAAATATTTAGAAAGAAATAACCGAACCACTAAACAAGAATTCACGCACTTTGAAAGTTGGCAAGCCGCACATAGGTGACAACCACTGAAAGTGTAATAGTAGACTGAAGCTTGTCACAGTTTTCGTAACCAACCAAATGAAACGCGCGCTCGATTCGCGCAAATTTCACCTTTATTACCTTCGCGCCACGGTCGAAGACCGGAAACTAACAGTAGTCATAAACCATTTCACAAGAATTCGCACAACACGCGTCTTCTATCCGTCAGCGTGTCGGATAATTAGTAGAGACACAAAGATATTTATGCACACGCCAAATCCTTATCACGGCTATTTAAAGGTTACTTTGGTTTGTTCAGGTTATATTTTTATTTGTAGGGCTAGGAACGTGCGTGAGTACTGCACCACGCGACGTCTGGTGATGTACTCGCACTAATAATAATCGTAATCGAATGTGTGTGTGAGATGGCTGGTTCAAGTATGTTCAGAAGACCTACAAATGTCGTGCGTGTGTGCTCCCGTTGTCTTGCTAATCGAAGCGTCATAAGCTATAAAGCTCAAAGTATTTTTAAGTTTAAAAATAGAACAATTGTTTTTTTAAAGTAATCATGTTTTCAACCACTCAGTTTACGTAACGAGGTTTTAACACAGAACAAATAAAATAACCATTACTTCTTTGAATTAATTTTTTCCAGCCAGCAATACAACATCGTTCATCGTTATTCAATATAATTAATTTAAGATAAGGAAATAAACAGTTTCCTCTGGTTCACAAAATGTAGACGACTTTTTCATATTATTATGAGCTAGAGGCAAGGTAAGTATAATTGTTTAGTCCCTTTCTTTAGATACTCCTGTTCTAATGTCGTGTGACATTGTAAGCTCATGAAAATGTAGAGGGCGTCGTTAGGTATTTAAATACAGATAACGATATAAGATAACCCTCTTATTTTTAGTCCTTTGACCTTCTTAGAACTAATACTTAACTAAAAAAGAGTTTTTAGAAAGAGGTTCTAATAAACACAAAAAAAAATCATAAGAAAAAGTGGGCTAACCAGAGCAGACATTTTTGTAAGAACATTCAACTGTTATTTCTGCCCTCAAACTCGAGTCTTATAGCTGTAAATCCATAAGCCTTTTTATCCTTTTTCTTTTATCTACCGGAGTCTTTTACGTGGTTTTTTGTGGTCTTTTTTGCTATCTTAAGAAAGACTCAAACGACAATGAAGGACAAATAATTATCAAGATTTTTGAAACGTCTCGCCTCAATATCATATTGGACTTTTACATATTAAATAACCTGTTACATAAAGATAATTAACACTATTATTTACAGATATTTTGAATCATCAAAATCCATACTCCATGCAATCTATCCATCTGGAAGCTTTACATAAATATATTACTTTATTTACGTTCATGTTTAATACTCAGTCTATATGCATTTCCTTTTACCTATTTGCTGACGAAATTCAGAGTAGGTGTTACTTATTACTAACATCAGTGTGGTAACTTAGAACTCTCGTTTGCTTGCGAACTTCTCAGTATTAGTATCAATAAATTAATCGTTTAAAGAATAAAATGGGCAAACACTATGATAAAGACCGCCAATTGTATACGGCAAAACTTAGATATATAAGTTTTATAATGTATTTGTTTGTTTTTTTGGTGTGGACAGTCGGGGTCTAAAAATGTTTACCAGTTTTCAAACTTGATTCTTTGTTACAATTATGTGCATTGTGCAGTATAGTCTATAATGCTTTCACAATATACTTAGGGTAAACCATAGTATTGCTGGCACCCACCTAGTCATTGGCACAGTGAGTTTTAAACACAAATATTAAGAATTAAAATTTCTTAAAGGGCATTTTGGTAGTTTTTTATAATTAGCATTGTTAAGTACAAAACATGCATACAAATTATAAATGTCAATGACTGATATTATTAGTGACAATGTTTATACCTGTAATGCCAATGACTGTAGTTTTGGAGACATTTTCAAATTATTATTATTTTTCGTAAATAAAACTATGACAACAAGCAAGAATTATTTTTTATTTCCAACCTATACTCATATTCTAACAAATAAAAATGGTTAATAGTGATTGAATATGAAATTGAATGCTTAGGAAGCAAATTAAGTCAAGGTTTTGCTTAAGGTGCCAATCAATGTATAGTTTAACCTATTACCTTTCAAAGTTCAGAAGCCTCGATTTTAACAAGTATCTAAACTCATTTCTTAATTTAAAATTATTGCATTTGTTAAAATGACACATATAAAAAATCTGTCAATATAGGTTTTTTTTTCTATACGTTATTATAAAACCTCCTTGAGTGAGCGAAGAAGTTTTGCTCTAAGCTTTGACAGGTTGGTACAATACGATTAAAATCAGTTAACAATTCGGCCAACTTCGGTAATTGTCGTGAATCCCTCGTCTCTCACATAGAGTTATGAATTTACAGACATGACATTTAATTATATTAGGTACCTACTCGTTGTCTTAATGAATAGAATACAAGAACGATATGAGCAACAAAACCTCCTATGTAGCTCAAAACTAACACAACCTTTATATTGAAACTAGCTTTCGCCCGCGACTCCGTCCGCGTGGACTTTAGTTCAAAATTTTGCAACCCCGTTCACTCCCGTAACTCCCGTTAAGGGTTGAATTTAGAAAAACGGTGAAACACGTGTTCAATCAATTGTGTTGAAGAGTATTTATTTTAAGTTTCAAGAAAATCAGACAACATTTTTTATGCCTCCCATACAAATTTTGGCAACCCTTTTCGCCCCCTTAAGGGTTGAATTTCTAAAAATCCGTACTTATTACATCCAGTTCATATCCTCTGTGCAAAATTTCAGCTTCCTAGGTCAAACGGCTTGGGCTGGGCGTTGATGAGTGAATGAATCAGTCAGTCAGGACTTTGAATTTTATATATATAGATAGATAAGAATAATAATTGACTATTTTGACAGTCTGCCTTCTTCGAGTCAATAAAATAAAAACAGTTTGACGTATATGATAAATTTATGTCTATGAACGCTAATTTCATTCGTGAAAATATTCGACTATATCAAATTTTATCACAATTAACTTACAATAGTTATGTATCATGGCTTCAACAAATTTAAAGCGTGGTAAAAAAATGTTGCTCAATCTCGTGACATTGTAAACAATGTACCTATATAACTATTTTAGAAAAGAAGCTAATTTATTTAAAAAAGAGGAAAGTAAATATCTTTGAACTAAAACTTTCGTAAGCACAACACATTGTAAACTTTTAGTCCGGATTTACTTACGGGTGTTGTTATATCGGAAGAGTCCGACCAGGTTTCGCTCCGATTCGCAGAGCTTAATCATGGTGAGCAGAGACGGAGCTCGCGTCGTCGGTTGCTCGTCTCACACTGCGGGCAAGCGCGCGGCGCGCCCGCGCCGAGATGGGTGGGGCGGGTGCCGGCACCGGCTGCGGGGGACTCCCGCTGGCTTGCGACGCGGCGCCTGCCGCTTTCCCGTCGTCAATGTCGCTGGGCATGACGGCACAGACACAGCTCACGACGTCTTCGTTCTTGCAGAGTCGATCTCGATATTCACTTTCACTGTGCTTTCGTAGAACCGGTTTCCAGGCCGGCGGTAGAGCCCATCCACTGTCTCTATTGAAATTCGGGTGGCGACTTATTTCAATAGCCTCGCGCATTTTTCGTGGCACAAAAAACTTGTCTTTGGACAATACTTGTGCCTTATCGAAGCGGATAAAGTGACGAGTGTCCTGGGTCAATGCGTGTTCTGCTACCGCCGAGCCATCGATTTTTCGGTTTTTCATACAGCGTATGTGCTCCGAAATTCTGACTGAGATATTTCGCTGTGTCTCACCTATGTAGCATTTGCCACAGTCACACGGTATCATATACACTCCGGGGACATTCAGTGGGTCGCTATCCTTCGGCGAGCGCAGTAACTGTCGGATTCTTGCTGGGGGGCGATAGATCGTCTTGATGTTGTATTGCCTGCGCCTGTTTGTTGTTGCGCACTGAATGTCCCCGGAGTGTATATGATACCGTGTGACTGTGGCAAATGCTACATAGGTGAGACACAGCGAAATATCTCAGTCAGAATTTCGGAGCACATACGCTGTATGAAAAACCGAAAAATCGATGGCTCGGCGGTAGCAGAACACGCATTGACCCAGGACACTCGTCACTTTATCCGCTTCGATAAGGCACAAGTATTGTCCAAAGACAAGTTTTTTGTGCCACGAAAAATGGGCGAGGCTATTGAAATAAGTCGCCACCCGAATTTTAATAGAGACAGTGGATGGGCTCTACCGCCGGCCTGGAAACCGGTTCTACGAAAGCACAGTGAAAGTGAATATCGAGATCGACTCTGCAAGAACGAAGACGTCGTGAGCTGTGTCTGTGCCGTCATGCCCAGCGACATTGACGACGGGAAAGCGGCAGGCGCCGCGTCGCAAGCCAGCGGGAGTCCCCCGCAGCCGGTGCCGGCACCCGCCCCACCCATCTCGGCGCGGGCGCGCCGCGCGCTTGCCCGCAGTGTGAGACGAGCAACCGACGACGCGAGCTCCGTCTCTGCTCACCATGATTAAGCTCTGCGAATCGGAGCGAAACCTGGTCGGACTCTTCCGATATAACAACACCCGTAAGTAAATCCGGACTAAAAGTTTACAAAGTAAATATCATAAAAAAATTTTGTGTTTGTCAGGGTTTGTGAAGCAACCGCAGTTTCGAAAAGCAGCGTGTTAAATTTTTTTAAGGAAAACGACAAGCTCTCAGATTTGTCAAATTCATGTCGCTTCTGCATAATAAATTTCTTAGGTCTACCGGTTAGTAATGTCATCTTGGCAGGTGCTATACATTGCGTTTATGATACTTCAAATTAAATGCTACCTAAAATAAATCGAGGTAATGTATTTCGTGTCATTTCCGTCTCCGGATTTAGTCGATGATATCCGAGAAAAGCCGAAATGTTAACTGATTTTAATCGTATTGTACTCTACTCTTTATTCTGTAAGTATCGACCTTGTGTCGTATAATCGTCAGTGGGTGGTAAGTATTTTCAGACCCCCGACTGTACAATTAAGAGTTCTAATCTAATCTAATTACTTTTTTGTACATACCTCAATAGGAAAAAGTAGTTCCCTCGATCACTTTGTCCATCCGACCGTCCCGTCTGTCTGTCAAGACTCTTTATCTCGAGAACGCGTGGTGGTATCGAGTTGAAATTTTAACCATAATATACTCAAGTCTACGGCCCCTTGAAGCTGTGAAAAAATAGAACTTCTAAGTTAACTTAAAAAAGGTAGCGGTTTACGGCGCAAAAAACGTATATTTCGACATTAAGGGGAATCAAACTTTGTAGAGTACCTACTTCCCGTTGACCTAGAACTGTAATTCGGCAAGTAATATCGTTTTATACTACAACTACAGGTAAAAATCTGAAAACTGTACATTTGTAAATATTTAACCTTATTCATAAACTGAAATAAAAAAAATCTAATGAATATGTAAACAATTTTGCATTTTCATTACATTTTGAATTTTAAGTTTAAAAGTTAGTTCACTTTTTATTTAAGCGCTCTCCCTCCAACTGTATCGGTCTCCCCTTCTCGTGCAGAAGGCAAGGCAGTTCATGCGTACACGCCAGATGGCACCCCCATGCCATGTAACACTTATACGGGGCAGCCTACTGTGACGACCTCGAAACTGTACGGCTTTCGAATGCTAATACCACACATACATCGGCTAAGAAAAACTCTACTCGCTTATTATTGCTAAATCATAACCCATTCTGAGCCCATCCTACTTAATGGCAATAAAAGATTGGCCGTTTTTTGCAACACAATTTCACAGCTAAGAACGATTGGAGTAAAAAGGTTCTTAAGTGGAGCCAGTGCAATGAAAAGCTTAGCGTAGAACGCCCGTCACATAATAATAATTGAACTAAAGCACATTGCTAGTAGATGCTGGGTGGTGATGGCCGAGTACCTACAGAAATAAGCGTGGGGAGAGCCTATTTTCAGCAACAGATGAATGGCCGAGAATGGACTATAATCTATTTATCTATACTTGGCATTTTTTTTTCAGACTTTGAACGACACTACATCAAAAACCATTAGCGGTAGAAAACTCGAAACAATTAACCAATTTAGTGCTAGCTAGTACTAAATTTGCAAACGGTATCGAATTTTCTACCGCTAAAGGTTTTTGATTTAGTGTCGGATCATAGATAATTAAGAATGTTAGGGTGAAAAGATTGTCGAGTGAAGACCATGATTAGAAAATTAAGTGTGGGATAGTTACCCTCCAACTTGCTGGATCGACGTTGCCTGTAATGGCTGGTTCGGGTGGTCGAGGACATATCTATGGGCCGATTGATTGAATTAGATTAGGCGGAGAAAAATAAAAATTAATCAGGACAAGACACAGTATTGTAGTCATAATTGCTAGAAAATAAGTTGCCGCAAACTTTAATATGTGAGCAAATAAGCCGGAGGCGCAAGCGTGTGGATTACACAGGCCTATAATAATCCATGGTCTAGTTCTCATCATACCATGAAAGCAGCAACCATGACACGGATAAAATGAGTGTCTTCTGCCATTTTCTGATGTAGCCGGTGTTAATACACAAAGGATTATTCGTCAACACACAGGCGCAGCAGGCCGTGCAGTTTCTTTCACATATACACAACATACCTTCACGCTAGCAACCTGGAAGGGTAAGGCACCGTGAAACTGCGGATTAAAAACTAGAATATGAATAGAAACAAAAATTGTTTTTCGTCACGGATTTCCTACTGACTTTGACTATTCCACTTCTTTTGACGTCTTTTGACAGGTATGATCAGATATAATGAGTCGTTGCTATAGTTGTATGTAATTGTAACTACAAAACTATTATTCACTTTTTGTTTCTATTCATATTTCAGTTTCTAATCGACCACGTTTTAAAATGTTCAACTATTTGCGAAATAATATGGTAAGTGAAGAAATGCCAATTCATAATCCAGTTTCTGTGGCTTATACAATGCTACTTAGGCTTCTATCCTTTTAATATCACGATTTCACGCTAATTTTTGACTCACATTTTATCCTTGTAATCAAGTAGCAATGCCCTTTTTATAGTTTCATGTGTGATGTGAATTCACTGTAAGCACAGTTTAGCAGAAAAAAGCCTTGGTGCTTAAGGTAAATGAAATTTAATATTGTTATACAGGTCTTTCAGAAATATCCGATGAAATTTATTGAGAGATTAGCACAAATTAACTGTTCTGATGGGAGAAATTCAAAGTCTCGATAACAATACCGTACTAAATTTTGATTCAAACAAAACAAATATCAGCACCGGCTGTTGTTTTCTTCGGTGTTGATGTTCTAATAAAATGTATCTGTAGTGATGAATATTATAAGCAACTCAAACACAGGTCCTTTTGCCCGGTTCATTGAGCAGAATGTCGAGTTTGTTAACAATGGTGGATTGCAACTCGCGGTAGTTTCAAATGCGGCAGGTCAATGTACAGAAAACTACTTTATACGAACCAGCACATACAATGCATGTTGAGGAACAATATTACCATTAGCACACACACTTGAATAAATAAATAACTTTTGTAGATGTGTGCGTAGGTGCCTGTACAGAAAAAACTTTAGTATACGAAACGAGGCTGAAAAAAAATACTCGAATCAATCCTTGTTCTTGGGCAAAACATATCGGTTGCTTTGAGAAGCAAAATAAAAACGATGTGATCAATACATAAATCAATGATATGTAATCAATCATAACGATGGCTTGGATTGGTTCTTTAAGTAAAGGGCTGATTTTAGACACTTTGGTGTATGTTAATATACAGTCGACAACACAATCATCGTACACCCATGCACTCTACTCCGTTGCATTACGGGCGACTTTTAAACTAAAATGTGAAGGTTGACGTGCTGTTGATTGTACTAACGGTATTACTAGATACCTACAACTTATTATGGGTTAAATTATCGTCACCATCATGATAATAAGTAGATTATACTTACTCGTAATACATCCCATACTCTACTTATTATATCTTATAATCTCAGTAGTTTTCAAATTGATATTTTATTTCTTTTGCTTGGTTTGTGGTAAAAGACAAAAACGAAAGAAAAAAATTGGAACTTTTTAACTTTTAACGGTTAACTTTTTCATCAAGATAACGATGTTGGTAGTTACGTTATTTTTTTATAATTTTACTAACAACAAGAATGATCATGTAGTAGATAATTGATTTTGAACTTGTGAATTGTATTTATTAACTGCAGCTACATGAGTTAGCTGAATTAAGAGCATAGCTATTAACAGAGGATTTTAATAATCCATCATTTAACGATAACGACTTGATGACAGACATATTTTCCTCAAAACAGAGCCGTTAACACTCACACCTAATAAACTTTTGAAGCAGTCCAAACATGCGACAAGAAAGGACATTTGGAACATTTCGGTTGACAGAAATATTAGGACCGTTCGAATAACTTGAGTTTTGTTTTTACTCGTAAACTTTCCCAGTTTTATTTATCGCCATTCAAAGTCATAAAACAGGCCCCAGACGTTGTTTAACATTATATTTTGGAAAATAATTAAATTGCACTTTTGTCATAGTGCAGCGTGTCCCAAAAATGACACGTCACAGTGACACTAGAGGTTAGACCTGCTCAAGGGGCGTCGAATCAACCTAACATGACCTCAGCAAAAGTTGCACGGTTTTCGATATACGTGTCATTTTGGGACACCCCGTATAATGACAAAAATAATATGTGTACAGCGATTGATTTGTAAAGTAATTCATCTGTTCCATACCTTTTTGTCCAGTAGGTATCGAAATTTAGTAAGAAACAGCCGTTTTTTTCGCGAGTTCAAAGTCGAAGTAGAAAGTACCCTGAGTCGGGCGTTGATCTAAAAATCAACATAAAACTTTTGTCGGTAATAGTCTACCAAAGAAACAACAAATAAAAAGCCATTTTGGGTTCAGAAAAGTGTCATGTCCATGTTCCTAACCTTAGAGGAGTACCCTCTTTATAACTCTGACAGAAGTATCAGATTACTGCTCAGTTATAATTTTACAATACATTAAAATAAATAGTAGGTATCTATATTTTTTTCTCATCTGGTCTTAGATTACATTTAATCGATAGTTCAAGAAACTATAAACCATCATGTCAAACCACTCTACAGAATTATTCATTACATCGCCTCTTCAAGTTCGCTCGCACGTCAAGTCTTTGTTACGTACAATGTACTTGAATGAAACGTCTGTCAAAGCCACTGGTTCTCCTCCGGTTTTGTAAACTTTTGTCTTAAGTCACTGGGTGTGTTGAAACAAGTACTGTTACAGTTGAGAGTTTTATGACCCTAGACTAGATAAAACGAGAAAATAGGAGACGCGACCACGATTTATAGGGCGGGTGGAAAACTCTTCAAGTCTTCTTTATTATTTTCCCAACCGAAAGGAACGACCAACCCCATGTGGCAGAAAGTTAAGGGAAATAAAAGTAAGGAGGTGATATTTTTTTCCGTGCGAACCATTACTTTCGACTTGTAATGACAATATTGAAATAAAAAGTCAGATGTGAGTATAAGCTAAGGACGCGATGCAAAGGAACAATTTTTTTTTTGATTAGGTAAGATTCAATACTACGGTAGTTTTTCAAAACTAGAAAAACTAGAACCATACAAATTAAATATTTGCTAAATGAGAAATAAATTACGGAAATAACAGTAACCATCAAAGATATTAAAGGGTACCTACTCCACACATTGAAGCCAATTTCCTTAATTCGAGGAGGGAAACCTAAAAAAAATCCATAATGCGAGTTCCCGTATCGTGGTTTTACCTTCAGTTCAAATAGTAGTAATGTTGATAACACGCCAATATTGATATTACGTTCTCTAACACTAATGGCAACTTAATTATCGATGGATCAACGACGATCAACGGGTGTGCACATACGTAATTAGATTCGAGCAAGAGAATTAGAGACAGAGAGTCCGCTTCTTCGAAAAGATTTTTCTTTTATTTCCTTGCCATTTCTGGATTCAACCCATGAGGTAATTAGAACAATATCCTTTATACTATAATCAGATTCAGACGAAATTAAATGCTTCATGGATTAAGATGACAATGTGGCAGTTCAGGTCCTGGATTGGAATACCTTTAACTAATAAGTCCATACATCACAAGTGTAGAGTTCAAAGAAAAATAGAAAATCTTATGTTTGTACAAAGATCGACCGACGTGGGGTACCTAGTTGTAGAAAAAAAGAGCATTAAGAAACCTACAATATTACGATACCTATTTATGCAATATGAAACTCATAGCACGAATATAAATCAAGAGATTTTTTATTATTGTCCTGGAATTCTCGTCCTTTCATCCGAAGTGGCAATAAATGACTTTTGTTTTTTATGGCACCGTCTTACTTTCGTTTTGAACGATTCTGTTTTTATGATAGAGATGTAAGCGTTTGAACGCATAATTTAAGTGGGTTTGGTTGGCATCTTTGAGCTTTTGATCACTCAAAAGAAAATGTTGAAAATATTTTTAAACAAAACAAAACAAAGCATTCACCTCTTAGACATAATAT
Source organism: Yponomeuta plumbellus (assembly GCA_947310845.1). Lineage (NCBI taxonomy): Eukaryota > Metazoa > Arthropoda > Insecta > Lepidoptera > Yponomeutidae > Yponomeuta > Yponomeuta plumbellus. The sequence goes on along the minus strand of OX371207.1, from coordinate 14,101,876 downwards.
TCTTCTCTACTTGTGATACCGCCAGGTCTTCTGCAACCTTGTATTTTTTCCTGCGGGATCAATAGGAGGAGATCATAAGTATTATTTCGCATTACGTGGTCATTAGATCCAAACCCTTTGCATTATCTGTAGATTTTTAACTCAATCTGTCCGAGATAATTATTTTCAACATTCTCCTGTAAAGCCACATTTCGAAAGCTTCTAACCGTTTACAAATAGTCTGGTTAGTGTCCTCGCTTCTACTCATTATAGGAGAATATCACACGTAATATTACACTGCACCAAACGGCATCTAGTAGATAGTTTAGGACTTTGGTTGCATAGCAATTGACTCATTCTGATTAACGCAGCCCTGGCTTGTTCGATGCAACATCTGACTTCCACACTGTGGTCATCTTGTTAGTTTACAATACAACCCAGGTACGTAGAGGTTTAAGAGCGAACTCTCTCTAGAGTAGGTTCTTGACGAGGAGTGTGGCAGATGCCTGTGTACAGCCGACAACCATGTCTTCTTACTGTTGATATTCAGACCATTTTTTTTACTAATTGACAAAACACGATTTAATAGTTTTTGCGAATCTTCCAAAGAGCTGTCAAGGAGAATAGTTTCAACAGAATATTGAATATTGTCGAGGGATCTCCCATTTACAACAGTTGCGTTATCGAGGGCTTGGAGAAGATCTCTTCAACGTAATATTAAACAGCAGTGGTGACAGAATACATCCCTGCCGTAATTCTCTTTGTATCTCTACACAGTGTGATATCACAATAGACACAATATTAATGGGATTTAAAATCCCATGCTGGCATATACACACACACGAGCTGTCAGTCACCATCCTTTTTACGTGAAACTAGATTCTCTGGAGCGCTGCATTAATATTTATAATGCGCTCGGTTCTTGAGTTGATATTGGTGATGGCTAGAGACTATCGCGGTAAGGTCGATAGTAAGAAAACTTAACATTTTTGTTGGAAATCAACCCGTAATGTTTTCATGCTTATGGTGGTCATTAGAAAAGATCTAAACTCATAATTTGGTGGCTACAGCTTGATTAAGATAGTATTACCAAGGAGACTTGGTATTACTCAATGTATTTTTCTTTATATTATTTTTTAATTTTTCTTTAAAGTTTTTTTTTAGTATTTTATTAATTTATAAATAACTCAATAGTATTTCTCTGGAAGAAAAAGTGTTGGGTCTGACAATTTTAAAGAATACGCCCGGCTTTTGATGACAACCGAGCGGTAACTAATATTAGCAGAGATGAAAAATGGATTATTTTTTACCACTTAAAAAAATATTGATTTTTCTTTTATTATGGAGGCATATCATCTACAGTAGAACACAAGGTGGCTTTGGACCGTGGCCAAATCTTTATTTTACTTAAGTTTTGGACAATAAGTGCCAAATTAGGGTAGTGTGTGGATGGGTGCAGTCCGTCGTTGACGGTTAACTTTTGTTAAGTTACAATGTTGCAAGAACATTATTTATTTTATTTCTTGTGGCGCAGAAGCTGTGACTCGACACACGTTGAATATAAGTATCAACTTCGAGCAAAATCTAGATTGTTCGACTGTACCTTTGCGCAGTCTGACGGGAGCATCCGACGTGCGTCAAGATGTTATCTTGCAAGCGGCTGCGGATTGTAATTTATTGTTCGTACACTGAGGCTCAAAATTATTCACCAGTGAAGAAGCTCCTCTAAGCTCCGCACTTTAGTCGCGCAAGAAGATAAACAATTATTTATGATAGTTCTACGATCGGCGCGCACGTAAGTAAAACACACATTTAAGTGTGTAACAAGGTTATTCTATACACTTGTGTTGTATGGAACCAAAATTGAATGAAAAGTTTTCTTCTGTTCTAAAGAACTAAAGTCCACCGACCCTAAAGTTTATTTCGTGCGTGCAACGACTAAATAATGTTCATGAAGTGAAAGAGATCTTATTATATCGTGGCAAGTGGCAGACGCTAGACTCTACATACCCCTCTAGCATACAACCGTGAGTTTATCTTATATTTTATCTCTTATATTTTATATTTTATCTATCACTTTCGTACTACAGGGACTACACAATTTAATAAAGTTAGGGCTCTGTCACCTATCACCTACAATCGCAGCCTGTCGCAAGTTAATTAACACGTCGGACATTATCATTATAGACAGCCCAAGTAAGCACCAGAAAAACAGCAACCCCATGCCAAATAACATAACAAAAGTAAAATAATGTAATAATATCTCAGTGCACACGAAACATAAAATTTGAGCGCGTTTGCCGTCTCATCGGCTATGGAGAAACAAAACCACAAACTTTGCCTTTCGCTAACCACGCTCAAACAAAACACAACACACGACTTTGAGTGAGACCAACTTATTACATCATACAAAGAGCCGGCGACGCAGTGCAGTCAACACGTTTGAAACTGTCAGCAGCTACTTTTGACGTCATGGCATAGGTACGAATAAACTGATAAGCACTAGATCTTACAGTGTAAAAGTTGCACTCAGAAAGAACTATGATAGCAGTCATTGTAGACTGTGTTGTTCTTAGAAAAAGAATAAAACGGCCTTACTAATAAATAAGTTATACATTCTGAATAACTATTTGACGTATATCAATTTATACTGGTTTAATCGCATTTAGCGTACAAATAACCAGTTTGTCAGACCTCGCATAACGGCTGTATAGCTATGTGTATATTAGTAAGGCCGTAAAAGTACAACAATGTTACAAAACAAAATCTCCATACTCACCAAAAACTTCACCAAAAACTGTATCCTAGTTGTAGCTTACTTGATTTAAGCTTTAAATACACGATGTAATGGTATTTCTTAATGATTAGGGGCCAGTTTATTATTATTGAATAGATAAGTTGTAACAAAACTGGCAACAATATTTTCGGTGGTCGAATAGTATATGATCAGAAAATCATTTATAAAAAAATATGAAATTAGTCAGATGGCAAAAAAGCATAAAAATAACAAAACTTTAAATAAACAGACTGTTAGTGTACGAGAAACCGGTTTTAAGTAACAAAGCTTCTTTCAGAGGATAATATATTAAATATAGGTACGTAAAATAAGCTGGAGACCTATAAATAATTATTATATTTACGAAAACAAGTTACAAACATAGCATGAGGCTGTTTTAAAATAACGAAAATATTTAATAATTTTAATAGCATTGTAATCTTTTAAGATGTCATGTCTCTTTGATTGATGGACGCTTTAGCAAGCTGTTGGCGTGCCATTGTCTAAAGACCAAAAAGTTTTGTTAGTAACGTCCAGACAAATAAAGGTTTGCACAGTAAATCTGTAAAAACATTTTTTTTTTGTCGATAATTTTGTGAACCTGAGTTATGTCGCTTTCTTAAAAAAATAATGAAGGGACTAGACCACTAACTGCCTTATTTAATTCTTTTGAAAAACTAAATGTGTTAAGGCACTCTAAGGCAGACCGGTTTTTCTGTTTCCGAAGATTGTAGTGCTGTATTGATTCTATTAAAATTTACTTCGCAGACGGCAGTGCCTTTACGTCGGCAGAAACTGCCCCTTTGTGCCAGGAAGCTTTGTCTGGGTGACGTCTAAATTCACTACAAATTCACTAGCAAATGTACCGAATATTTAATTTCACGCCCAGAGAGACGTGTTCATTAGCCGAGGAAAACTATAGTTAGACAACTGGCTAGACTATTATGCATGGGGTCTTTAAAATGCTAAAAACGACTAAAACAATTAGACGATGATTAAGAACTAGTTTTGGTTCTACTACTTTGATATTTTTTCAAGTACCTATAACAATATTTTTGAAACTTTGCTTGATTGTTATGTCCTTAATTATTTTGTATATCAGCTATACTTATATCTAAATTAACGTTTCTTATTTATATATTTACATTCTTATTCATTAACCTAACCTAACCTAACCAAACACTTCTTCTCATGAAAAGTAATAAAAGTTGTGTAGAGTCGGAAAACGTAAGATTTCCTCAAGAGCGTAAATACGATTCATAAAAATGAACTCCACTTTTTTCCCTGGAGGATAGTGACTACCCGAGCTTAATTAAGTTGGTAAAAGGAGGCAAAAAAGTTTTATGCTGCAACTTGAGAGCATTTCTCTACTTCATTAGTCTCTGAATAATTTAAACGTAGTTTGGCCTGCAGCACGAATTAACGACTGTTAAAATATCTCATTTGTGTCCAGCACTGTGGGGAGTTTGGCGTAAGTTTTTATTGCTATAAAACTAACTTTAGACGGCACATATGTAAGCGACAGTTTCAAACGAAAATACTTATTAATTCCTTGGTCGCTGTATACGACTAGGTAATACCTATTTAGGTACCTATTAGGTATGTAAGAATGCATTGGCTCGGGAGGGACTGGATGCCCAATGCAGCTCGCAATCTGAACTATTTGTGGGTAGCCAGTAACTAAACTGACTAGCTAACTTTAGTTATAGCCGGAGCTAGTCTGGCCTGCGACTTTGGGAGATAACCATTGTTATTCAATACCAGTCCATGTGCCGAACGCGTTAGGGCCTGCCTTAAGTTGCCAGTAATGTGGCTGAATATACCATTAAATGTTTTATTTAAACTGGTTCCAGTACAGACCGAACTAATCTGAACTACCAGTGGACTGGATCGACCGCATCCAATGCTCGGGAGAAAAGTTTAACAGTTCTGTTCTTTACTTTTGGAAAATAATTTTAAACTTGAATCGCATGGCTTAAATATCAGATGCGAGTGGGTTTCCTTGCAGGCGATTGTTTGGATTAACTAATTACGATACTTACAGTTTTTTTTTTTCGCCTATGCACTAGACTCTAAGTAACATTGCAGAGACCTAAAAAAGGAAATAAAATTAGGCCAAGATTAGGTGGTGTTACAAAGAAAATAATAACTCGAAAGCGTAAGTACACAAAAGCGATCTCAGAATTAATAAAAATACGTACATCATAAGTTATTGGCGAATAGTGTTAATGAGTATTGAATATAAACTTTCATTCTATCTAAGAAACATATAAGTAGGTATTAACAAAGAATCAGTGTCAAAAGATGAAAACATAACCCGAATTTCATTTACTAAGAGCAGCTGTATGTACGTTTTGAAGTAAAATAAGTTTATTATCTTGATCTTGATAAATGTGTCCATCCAAACGTGCCCCATAACAATAAAGGATAAAAAATGCTTCAAAAACAACTGCTAAACATCAGCCATCAAGGCGAAGAGACAGTAAAGTTAAATCTTCACAAATCTTAGCGTAAATCCCATGGCAAAGTGGGTCACCGTGGCCACAAACCACTAAACTTGACAGAGGGCAGCAAGGGCAGCAAAACTACTGAGGTTCTTAAAAAGAAACCGTCGTCCCCGGTCTTGCAGACATTAAAATTTATTGCTAAAATTAGGAACTTGCTGTCAACGCCAACAATACTACACTACACTTTACCGATGGACTTGCGTGTTCATGACTTGCAGTACTTATAGCTTGTATGTTGTACCGTATTGATGTGCTGTGCAGTCGATAGTGAAACGGTCTTTACTCACATGAACTTAATTCGCTTACGTCACAGTTGATATTGCAATACAAATATCACGACCTACTATCGACTCTACGCCTTCAGACGTTCGATTTCTTTGATATTCTTTTGACAACTCGCCAGTGTTTTTGACATCTCAGTCATCCGAGGCGTATCTGCAGGTAGTTGATCATTACCATACAATTGCAAACCATCGCGTGTAACTAATTATACTTTTTCTATAAACCTCACAAGTAAAACACAGCTTCCCGGGAAATTTATACCGTGTTTCACGACAGTTAACCTTCTGTATGATTCAATACTCTTGCGCCTTGAGACTGGCATGCGACGAGGTTATTTTAACACTACAGATTATTTACTTGTGGAGGGCGATGCCGCTGGGCGTGTAAAAACAAGTTATTTTTAAACACGCGCTAAAAATTGTCTTGGTGATTCATAATGTGTAAGTTGTGTAATGATAACAATGCACTTTGTTTATTTTAAGGATTCGGCTTTAAAAATAGAAGAACTACTGGGATCATGTAGGTATATCTACAGGAAAGGTAAATTGAGGAAAAAAGTGTGCCGAACGGTGCACGAAAATTATGCCATACGTAAGTGTGACCGTATTGAAGATCAAATTCCTTTGACAAAAATGAAAGTCAAATGTACTGAGGTGAGGCATTTATTTGAACTCAGGAAGTAAATGAAACTTTACTTCATGCCACACTGCCTCTTATGCAAAAAGCAACAAGTCTAGAAGATCGGTGATGTATTGAAGTCTCTGAATTAAGAATTTCACTGTCACACTCCTTTCTGAGAAATTTGACGAGACGGCACTACAGTTACTGACTCTAGACATTTCAGTTTTTTCTTAAGTAAATCCCAAATTCCTTCTTGTGCAGTATGTACTAATAAATAGACAGGGATAAATCAGCCAGTTACGCGAGCTATTCTGTTTTAAAACACTGGCAGTGGTGTTTATTTTCCAACTCCTTAAGCGTTCGTCTGCCCATTAGGGAAACATCAACAAGCCATATTGTTCTACGTAAACTGTTAAATTATTTTGTAGACAGTCAAAATAAAGAGAATTTATAGGGCGATACGGAATTCTTTCCCGTATTATAAATGCCATCACATAAATCATCGTAGCGCACGGTCTCTAATGGGAATAAGAGAGATTAATCTAAGCTCGTGCTCGCTAGCTGTGAAGGAAAACTTCTTGAGGAAACCTGAGTGTCTGGGATGTTTATACAGGGTGTCCCGTTCTGAGTGGTCATAACGGTGATTGGTAAAGGGTTGGCCTATCCTCTATCAGAAAAATAAAATAGGTTGAGTAAAAGTGTCATGGTTTTCGACATTTTGATTTCAAAGATTTTTCTTTTCATATTACTTTTTCGTGAGAAATCTACAAATGAACGTTTTTTTTACTTTTCATTTTTGGGAATATTTTTGATCTTACGTGCTACAAGACGTAATAACTCATACATAGTGTTTCAAAATTCTCATAAGTGAAATTAAAAGAAAAATCTTTGATCTGAAATATTTCGAAAACCGTGACACTTTTAACAAACATTTTTTTTGTTTTTCTGATAGAGGATCGTCAAACTCTTCACCAATTACCGTTTGGACCAATCATAACGGGACACCCTGTACATACCAATATCGCCTCAGCACTTGAAATTGCGTATACGGGAAACTTCACGTACGTAAAAAAAACTTTGATGTCAAATCGACTTCACCTCAACCTTTCCTAGTTTGGGTAAGAAAGAGAAACGCGAAACTTTTGAAAAGAACATAATAACCCGGTCACAAAACGCGAGAATGTTGCCAAAACTCAAGAGTTCAATGGTTTATGAATATTTTATGAGTTCGATGGCATTTCGGTGGACGTCGTTAACTTGTACCTATCGACACGCTGCTTTTAATAACTACGTTCTAGAGTTTGACTACTACTATCTGCAACCGTTTTGGTTCAGGATATTTTTGTTTTTTTTTGCCAAAGGATAACAATAAAAACAGCTTAGAAATAAACTGCGTGGGAGTTACAAACATGTAAACTTATAGGTAAAGTCTAGCATATTCCACTTGTTTATTAACTCGATAACCTGTATCAGCATCTCATTCAACCTCCGTACAATCTACGTGCACTCTAATCAGTCACGTTAAGAAGTTACGATTTGGAAAAAAATGTAAAGGTTGACCTGCTGTCGACTATACGAAGAGAATAGAGCCTTTCTTAAACATTTTTGTCGCAATCTGGTTATATATTGTAATGAGAGGTTGTGTCACTACGATATTTATATACTTCGACAAACCATCCATCAGAATCAGCGCATCGGGAAATCACTGGCTTCACACGCTAAAGGTTGTGGAATTGAATCTCGGCATGTAGCTATTACCTTATTTTCTGAGTTAGGTACGTAAAATTGAGAATAAAACCTAAAATAATATGAACATTTGTATACAGGCACATATATTGCTTCTGACCCCATACTAGGATACCCTGTGTCGTGAAAACTAGAAATAGCGACGTCACAAACATTTAAACATTCAACACCTGGGTTTTGTAGTAGCAAGCAATACCACTCGCTCCCGACAAAGTCAAGAGGAAACCGGTGTCTGCGGTACTCACAAGCCTTAGGGCTTCCAATATCCAATCACCTAGACGACTGCAGACACACCTATCTGTCTCTTTAAATATTGGATTAACGATTCCTTATTGTACACGAGACATTGAGAAAAGTATTTCTCTTTTCGGAAGATACGTATCTAAGTACTAGTTAAATTACAATTGCTCTCCAAAATGCAAAACTTTACGTTAAGTGTGAAAAGATAAAACTGTGTACACAAACATTGTCTGACCCACATCTGAGCCTTGCAACAATGGTGAACGACCGTTCGTGTAAACACAGTGCGATCTCACAGTTGTTCTCTAAACGATGACGAGCCAATATCCACCTACTTCCAAAGATGACGTTTTTTTTCGTAGCCTGTATTACACGCCCCACTAGTGCACGCAGACCTCTTGCCTTCTAGCTTTGAAGGAAAACATCGTGAGGAAACCTGAGTATCTGAGGTATTCAGTCTCAGTACTTGAAATGGCCAACCCGCGGTATGTACGCCCGGTAATTGAGCCCATATTTTCTCCCTTAGAGAGAATTCGAGAATATTGTTTTAAAATTAAAAATGTACGGTCGATAGGTGGTGATCACATCAGATCTGATCAGTTTGAGAGAATGTATTCCCGGAAGTGGGACTTAAATGAGCTGCATACCGTCTGGTCATCTAGGTAGATTCTACGGGTTTACGCGTGTAGTGTTTCGGAGATGGTCTACCCTCCTCCTGACACCCAAAATGGTAGAAGCACCAAAATGGACACGAAAGTGAGAAAAAAGGAGGCCTGTCTAGCACAGAGTGGAGAAAATATTCGCACACTGAAAACATAAATGGCATCTTCATTTTACAGTATGTAAGCTTTGTCACAAAGCTTTACTGACAACTTTTACGGTTCCACATCGCCCACCAGAACATTTAAAAATGTTAAAACGGCCATACTGTAAAAAGAAGATTTTTGTTTAATGCCATTTTTATGTTTTCAGTGTGCGAATATGATCTCTACCACCATCTGCCTGAAATGTCTGAGATGCCCGAGGAGGGTAAATTGTAGACTGAAGTGATGGGCAGCATTTGTCCAGAAGCGGCATGCAATGGTAAATTAGGACAAAGATTTTTCGCAGTCTGTGGTATTGGGTGGAAAGCCATAAATATATATGTATAAGTTCTTATTTTGAAAAATATTTTCCCTCTATTTGAGAAATGTCTCATAATACGAAAGTTGTTGTAAATCACTAGTTGAATGTTGTAGGTATCGATCGTATCGTGCATTATAGTTACACGTTTTCTTTATAATATTTCTTTGAGGTCGACCGACAGTTTACTTTCTTCGAAACAAGATTCATTCGACTCTTTTTACAAATGAAGACATAGTCACAATGTCATGGATATACACGAGGATAGTTTTGGGGTTTTGTAAGGGAAATTCTTATTGCAAGCAACGTAAGTTCGAGTATTGAATGGAAAGGGACATATTTATACGAGTGTACCAAAAAAGATTTACGTACTTACAAAGGGTAGCAAATGTAAACAGGGGATCTTAAGGGTGCCAGAGTTTTTACAAAGAAGGGTGAACTACCCACTTTTGTTGAATTGAAGGGTAATGTTAACGTACTATTTGGGGAAGTAAATAACTTTTCCATGTTCAATTTGTAAAAAGTTGAAAGCACTCAAAACTTGATTGAGAATATTGAGTTCCAAGATTGAAAACGAATCCTTAGATCTTGATCAGAAAGTGAAACAAATACCTTAGGGCCCTCGCCCACGGCGACTTTTTGTAGCGCTGACGTTTCGTAAACGCGCGACGACATCGCTACTAACGCGCGTAGGTCGCTTTTGCAACGCGCGACCGTAGCGATGCAAGCGCGCGGCTGTAGCGCTGCTAACGCGCCACCGTCGCGCGGCCGTAGCGCTACAAAAAGCCGCCGTGGGCGAGTGCCCTAGGATTACTCAGGCAGCTGGGGCTACGTGACGTCGCTGTCGTTGTCGGCGCTTCGGCTGCTTAAAGACAACGTGACTAATGTTGCCTCAACGGAGTCCATCTTGCAACTGTGGCGATTGGAAGCGCGACGGTAGCGCGTTTGCATCGCGACAGAAGCACACAGCTAGCGACCGCATCGCGGCAGTAGCGCGGCGAACGCGCCACCGTCGCGCGGCCGTGGCGCTACAAAAAGCCGCCGTGGGCGAGGGCCCTTATGCATGTCACGTAATTTTTAAGATTTGGATAAATTAATATACATACATACAAACATAAGCTCACGCCTGTATCCCAGAGGGGTAGGCAGAGACCAATGACCAGAAGAGATATCTTATCTATAAAGATAGTCAAGTGGCCATGTTAATGAGATCAATAACTTAGATAAAACAACAAGTCTATTCATATGGGTACATAGAAAATAAAATGATATCATTAAACACACTCATGATTTTTTTTTAAGACGTCACGAGGCACTATGGCAGTCTAGAAACAAAAAAGAATAACAAGAAAAAAGAAAATAGTATTCTTATACTATCTTGTAGATAATGTGTGTGAAAAAAAAATTGTAAATAATCTTGAAGCGCACATGATTAAAACTGAAAGTGCAATGGCAGTCACCGGGGCAGCAGAATCACAGGAAAGTGGCAGTTATAATTCCGAAGCGGACAAAAACTCGATCCAGAGTAACAGGTTCCAGAGACATAGCTCGCTTGAGGGCAGTGGTGGGCGGTGATAAAGAGTTGGCAGCAAGAAATTGTCTGGGCGTCCTGCCTTTACTCTTGACATCATTGCGTTCAAATTACGCTTCAATGAAGTTGCTAATTTATATTAGAGGAGTTTTTCGTTTGATTTGTAACTGACGAACAAAGTCACGGTGTTTTCAATGTTGTATCGTTTTAAGGAGCCGTTTTTAGTACACATGCTATCTATTCCCGAATTCTCGGTTATGTCGATCCTAGGTTTTCGGTCGTGGGTGATAAAAATCACATGATTGTGAGGCTGTACTGAAACTTTTTGCAACCAAGATCTGCGAAAAAGAATGATCTTCTCTTCGTTGCGCTGCGCTATGGTGGCCCTTTACTGACGTATTTCTGGCTGTCGTATCAATGTGTAACTTTCAAGGATATGTTATTTAGATAACATCTCTACAATGATTCGGTGTCTCTGACTTGCCTTTCAATTGTCTAATTATCAAATTCGATATTAATTCGGCAGTTAGACTAATGGAACTGTTTAGGATTTGGTGCGCGTAATTTAGGAACTGACTGATGGCAAGGTGCTTTAACTTTGTTCAACTATCTTCACGGCGCCGATATGTGCGCTATTTTGTCAATATGATCAAACAAACTATCATGTAATTTATTAGTTCACGAGTTTTTCATTTTGTTGGCTCTACTCGAAAACAGATTCAATTGTGACTGAAAAGAATAAAATCAATCAATAGTTTACAAATTGAAAATCCCGTTACGAAAGGTAAATGAATGCACCAAAATGAAAAAAATAATAAAATTAGTGAATAAAAAATTTTTTTATTGCTTCATTCACCCAAACAATTATACATCTCATTAATATTATTCAGCGTAGGTTGCTTTATCTAATTAATTGGACGCGGATCCACGAACTTAATTGAACGATACCAACTGCTTTCAAATAATAAAGACAAAGCTTTTAGCGCAACGTTTTTTACCTAATGTATTATTACGACTGTCTCCAGCAAGTATCACGTCAGATTACCATGCTGGAGGTAGTGGGTTCAACTCTCACTGGAGGCCGCCAAACATTTGTACTAATGGCCTCACTCTGGGTGTATTTCCATGTTTGTAATGTCTTTGCCTGGTTACCATAGCACAGGGTATCCTAGTTTGGGACCAGGTCAAGTGACTGTATTGCATGGAAGTTATAAAAATACATATAGCAAAACAAATATATAAATACTAAAATAATATTCAATGTGGTTGTTTTGAAACCTTTTGTGTTTTTGTTGGTTTGGTTGTTACCAAAGCGCAGAATATCCTAATTTGAGATTGTTGTAGGGTGGTGACACCTCACCCACACATTGATAGTCATATAAGTATGTAACATGCTCTTTTCTCGACAGTAGTAGACCTACAATACACAACGTAACTCAATATAGACGCAGTTTCAATAACCTCTAATAAGCACCTTTTTCAACATTACATGGCGACCCTGCCAGGATCGCCATGTAATGATGTAATAAATGCTTATTGGGAGGTTATTGGAACGGCCGTCTAAATGGAGTAACGTCGTGTATTGTACTGTCGAGAAGAGAGTATGTTACATACTTATATGACTATCAATGTGTGGGTGAGGTGTCACCACCCTACAACAATCTCAAATTAGGATATTCTGCGCTTTGGTAACAACCAAACCAACAAAAACACAAAAGGTTTCAAAACAACCACAATATTATTTTAGTATTTATATATTTGTTTTGCTATTGTATTTTTATAACTTCCATGCAATACAATCACTTGACCTGGTCCCAAACTAGCATACCCTGTGCTATGTTAACCAGGCAAAGACATTAGGGGGGAGGTGTAGTGGGTGAGGTCACCACACTACACCTCCCCCCTTATTATTGAAAAAAAATATTATTATAAACTGCGTAGAAGTTACGTAGAAGTTATTTATTACGGCAAACCTACTCTAAACGATTCCTAATTCACTTAACTACTCACCACTAAGTATATAAACACAATTTCGCTATATTGATATAGGGCCAGAGGGTGGTCATCACAGTTACTTATCCGGTCATTGTGCCATGGCTATTCGGGTTTGCGACCCCGGCCTCCTCGAGCCTCTATTACTACGCCCACACTTATCCTTTTTGTAGTAATAGATGTCCTTTTAGTACCCTATTCCTTTCCAAACCTGCTCCTCATCAACACTCCCTTCACCTTCCCTCTCCTTGATCCCTAGTCCTCTTCCTAATGCCAATCTAAGGTCAGCGTGCCGATGGATGCGTGGCTAGGGGCGAGCCTAGTCGTAAGCGTTTGTCCTGGAGTTAGGCGCTCTCCAGGCACTAAAAGCCTTGTCTCGGTATGCGGGGCTCTGCCGGGATGGACAACCTTTCCCTAGCTACTCGTGGGAACAAGATGAGTTGTTTTGTAAATAAGCTTATCGAAGGTGGCGAGGTTGGTCGCCGCGCCTCACGCCAGATCTCACGAGGGGGCGGAAAGCGGACTTTGGACACCCGCTTTGCTACGTTGAATGTTTGTGGAAGAATGGAGCAGAAATTGGATGAAGTGTACGATATGATTAAAGAAAAAGGATTAGATGTGTTATGTGTGAATGAGACAAAGCGGAAAGGAAGCGGTACAACCACTTATGGTGGATTGACAGCTTTGTGGTCAGGTGTACCAGAAGCGCAACGAGGCTGTCAAGGAGTAGGACTTATCCTTTCCGGGCGAATGGCCGAATGCTTGATTGCGCATGAATGTGTAAATCCCAGACTTCTCTGGGCTCGTTTTAAAGTAGGCTTGACGAAAATATTCGTTCTGGGCGTATATGCTCCAGATATGTCAAAACCTCAAAGCGACCGAGAGGAGTTCTGGCAGCAAGTAAGAGATTCTCTGCTCAAGTGTGAAGGAAATGAAAGGGTGGTATTATTAGGAGATTTAAATGGATGGGTAGGGGTAAAGCGTGATGGGTATGAGAGAGTATTAGGGTGCTTTGGTGACAGGAGAGTGAATGAAAATGGGGTGAGTTTGCTGGATGTATGCTTGGAGTGGAATCTTCGAGTGACTAACACTATGTTTAGTCACAAAAAGATCCACATGTACACATGGCAGAGACAGAATGACAGGTCTATGATTGATTTTGTGGTAGTGGATGAAAGACTAAGGAGTAAAGTTGTAGACACAAGAGTATACCGAGGAACTAATGTCGGGACGGACCACTTCCTGGTGATTAGCCGGGTAAGAGGTCTGTTCAAGCGTTGGCGCCATCGAGTGAGGGTCTCTACAACAGCTCTAGAGCGAATAAAAGTCAATAAACTGCAAGATGAAGATGTGAGTGGAGAGTTTAAGAGGAAACTCAAGGACAAACTCATTCATGTAAATGAAGAGTATGTTGGTGGAGTGGAAGAGTTATGGGCTCAGTTAAAAACTAATATAGTGGAGACTGCTGCCGAAGTATGTGGAGTCAGAAAGAGACTGAATGGAAGAAAAGCGGAAGCTACTTGGTGGGATGAAAGTGTTAAAGAAGTAGTGGATGAAAAGAAAAAGGCATGGTTGGACTTACTAGCTATCAAGTCCAGCAAAAGAATGCAAGGAATTTGTAGTGAAGATGAAGATGTGGTAAAATTTAAAGAGAAGTATAATGTGATGAAAAGGAAGGTGAAGGATGTAGTGGAGAGAAAAAAGGAGGAAGAGAAAGAAAAGTATGATAGGAGATTCTCTCGAAACTTCAAGGCTAATATAAAACTGTTTTGGAAAGCGGTGAAATTGGCCCGAGGTAGATCAGAGCAATCTAAGTTGAATATTGTTAGGGATGAGGATGGCTCCGTTCTGAAAGAGGAATCGAAAGTTATGGAACGTTGGAAAAGATATTTTGAAAGTCTGTTTGAAAGAGAGGAGCTGCCCATTGATGGTAATCCCGTCAGTGAGACGGAATCTGGGGGGGATGATAGCGTTATAAGTATGGAAGAGATTGTTGAGGCAATGAAAAGCATGAAATTAGGTAAGGCTGCGGGATATGATAGGGTGTCATTAGAAATGCTGAGGGCTGGTGAAGGCATCGTAGCTAGCAAGTTATACCTGCTCTTCAATAAGTGCTGGAAAAGTGGCACAGTACCTAGGGACTGGGGCACGGCCGTTATAGTGCCGCTCTATAAAGGCAAAGGGTCCCAGCAGGAGTGTAAAAACTACCGCGGTATCAGCCTTCTCAGCATTGTCGGCAAACTGTATGCAAAGATTTTGATTGAAAGAGTTCTGGATGTGACTGAAGAAAAGATATGGGATGTTCAAGCGGGTTTTAGAAAGGGAATGGGATGCGTGGATCAAATCTTCTCTTTGAGACGGATGGTGGAGAGACTTTTGGCCAAAAGTCAAAGGGTTTTCTGTGCGTTCGTCGACTTGGAGAAGGCTTATGATAGAGTGGTGAGGAATGACCTGTGGTCAGTACTGTCCGAGTATGGGGTGGACAGCGTCTTGCTGCGAGCCTTGAAGTCTCTGTATAGAGACTCCAGTGCTTGCGTAAGAATTAATGGGGCGTACACTGACTGGTTTTGCATTCGCAAGGGTGTTAGACAGGGATGTGTCGCGTCCCCGTGGTTGTTCAACTTATTCATGGACAGCTGCCTGACTGATTTGAGAGAGAATAACTGTGGGATGAGGATGGGTGAGTTACTTGTTAAATGTTTGTTGTACGCCGATGATCAGGTTTTGTTCGCATCGTCGGTGGAAGAACTGCAGACACAAGTAACAGTAATGGATGAGGCATTTAGAAGGAAAGGAATGAACATTAATGTGAGTAAGACGAAGGTAATGGTCTTCGAAAAAGATGATGACATGACTGAGTGCAAAATAATGATTAGAGATGAAAGGGTGGAACAGGTGAAAGAATTTGTCTATTTGGGGAGCCTGTTTACAAGGGATGGTAAGTGTGAAGGTGATATAGAAAGGAGAGTAAAAGCGGGAAATTGTGTAAATGGTGCCTTGCACTCCTTCGTGAGTAGCCAGAATATCTCCAAAAGGGCAAGATTGGCTATCCATAACGGTGTGCTGGTCCCAACACTGATGTATGGTAGCGAGACTTGGGTGTGGCAGAAGAATCATGAAAGTAGGATTAATGCAGTAGAAATGAGGGCCTTGAGAAATATGTGTGGTGTTACTTTGAATGACAGAATACGCAATAGTGTGATCAGAGAACGTTGTGGACTGAAAGAGGATGTAGTGACTAGAATTGAGAAAGGAATGTTGCGTTGGTTCGGACATGTGGAGAGGATGAAGGAAGAACGACTGACGAAGCAAATATATCGAGCGAATGTGAGTGGAAGGGCCGGTAAGGGACGCCCCAGGCGAACATACTTCGACCAAATAGGGGATGTATTAGCAAAGGGCAAGATAAAAAGTACCCGAAACCGGCGTGCGTGCATGCAACGACTAATGAATGTCGATGAAGCGAAAGTGGTTTGTCAGGATCGTGGCAGGTGGCAGTCCCTGGTCTCTGCCTACCCCTCTGGGATACAGGCGTGAGCTTATGTATGTATGTATGTATGTATGATATCGGGAGCAGAAGAGCTCCCGCCATGCGCCAGTAAGAAATTGTCTGGGCGTAGGATCCAGTTTGGTTTTTACTCGGTAAACGATTAACGAAGCGTCTAGCGAGAGGTTGAGGAAAACTTTGTTAGCTGGCTTGATGGGATAAACTCAAACACTTTCCTCAGTAAGGAAGATGGAGCTTTAATAATAAATGTTTCCCTTTTACTTCCACATAGGTATAGACATATTGCTATTAGATTTTTTCTTAAAAACAACCGAGTTTGCAATGTTACTGGTGGTACCGCTAACATTTTTTCGCTGTATTTAAGCTCAGTTACCCATATTGACTAGTATTGCTCTACCATTCCTACCGATTGGTATATTTCATCATCATCAACGCATTAATGTCCCCACCGAGGGGCACGGCTCTCTTCTCAGACGAAGGTATAGGCCATACTCACCACGGGGGCCAAGTCCGGATTGGTGTTTTTTTTTTATTGATTTCTTTTCTCATAACGCTATTGCTAGTGCTATTAATTAGCCTTAAACTATTATTGATGTCGAGTGTGATAAAATTATTAATCCACCCAGCAGTGCGACACAATAATAAAAGCTAGGTACGTTAAAAATCCAGAAGCATACAAATTGTACATAAATATTTATTACTTTTACTTTTTATTTTTACTTACCTAATACTGTCTGAATTGGAAGCTGCCGTGAACGACCGTCAGAAGTGGAAATCTGTAGTTAGGGCCATATGGTCCCCTAGGAGTTAAAGGGCCGAAGAAAATATTCCTCTTAAGAGTGGTATTAAGATCAAACTAATAAAACACCCCTTAATTGCTGTAATTCCCGACGTATTGGCAGCGTTGCAAACTTACAACTTCGCTACAGTGCTTTCATCATGAAAGTGCGAATCAGTGTAAGTAGAATGTCACAAAACCACAAAGGGACATAGTTGGGAGTGGAAGCAGACCCCCTATGTGTTCAACACACACAGTCGTCATCGATAGTCTCAAGTTATAAGTGGAAAACGTAGTACACAGCAGCAACATCGCTATAAAGTTGCTTTGACTACTTCCTGCTGTCATAGAATAAGTACAGCCAGATTTACAGATATAATTTACCTTCTTAGCATTAAGTCGAATAAATGTTTAGTGCGTGCGTATAGCGCGGACTGCTGTTGTGTTTTCCATCAAACATTACACAAAGAAACCTTTTTTCATGATCAGAAGTCATCATCATCTTCATCATCAGCCTGCATCTGGCCTTCCTCATCACATCATTCTTCGTGTCTTGAATATATGATAAAAAAAAATTATGTCTTCAGTCTAATCTGTCTATATAGATTAGAGTGAAGACTGCTTATAGCCAGGTATAAGCTGTCTAAAACCAAGCAAAATTAGACAATATTATACGTACTTAGACAGAAACCCTGTGAAACAATTAATTTCTTCTGTGTGAGCGAGGCAAATAACTCCAACTAAACTCTTTCTTCTCTGAACCGGGTCTGGGTAACAACACTTCAAACTGTTTATACAAATAATACAATGATATATTTTAATAAACTTGTTATTTTGTTCATAACGCAACAGATTGTAAGGCTTAAAACAATTCGTAAAAGCTACATCACACTTCACACTAATATTATAAACGTGAAAGTTTGTGTGTGTGTTTATATGTTTGTCAGTCTTTAGCGCTGAAACGGCTGGACGGATTTTAATAAAATTTGGTATGGAGTTAGCCGATACCCTGGATTAAAACATAGGCTACGTTTTACCGCGGGGAAATATCTTATTCCTACGGGAAAATCGATGAACCGCGGGTAACACCGCGGGGCACAGCTAGTTATGTTATAAGGAGTTGCGTTGTGACCTTGAAAATAGGAATAATTTTTGGTGAGCCGATGGGCCTACCAAAAATTCTGTAGGTTATAGAAGATAAGAAACATCCTAGACCTATAATATTCTGTTAATGCATTTCAGTACAATGATAACTGTATGAACATGGCGATCTAATTTCATTGCCACTTAAAATCTACGCGCAAAATGTATCAAACTTTCTAGGCTTCAATGGTATGAAAAGCCAGGTCACGTGACCCGACCGTGTAACTGCCATCGAACTATAATGCATAGCAGAATAGAGGCCTTGTTTATGGCCGCTGTATTTGCCAAGAGACAGTAGCTTCTGTGCATACTGTCGAGATCACAAGGCTTATTTTAGTTTCTTTACGCGAGAAATGCCGAGCTGAGACAGCGATTGGCCATATTGCGACAGTTTGGCCCGGCTGTTTCGTATTACGCAAGCTGGTTATCGTGAATGTCAATCTGGCGGCTGGAATCGGACGGTTTTGTGTATATTTTAAGGCGCGTGGATGTTTGAAGCGGTGTTATAAACGGTTAGACCGTTCAACAGCTACTGACCGCAATATTGCACAAAAATGGTCACATCACTTATGTGCTAGACGAGCAATAGCAAGGTAAAAGCTGGTTGGCATTCTGATTGCAATTCAGTAGAACCGACGAGGGTTAAATAAATAGGTAACGTATGAAAGAGAGTACTGATACAATCTAACATTCGATTGATCTGGATTTTATTGTCATAGCGCTATCATCGTCAACTGATGCATAAGTGTATAACACATCTGAATGCCGGACAAGTACCAGTCGGACTTTCCCACCGAGACTTTTTGGGAAATGCTCAGAAGTACTCGCAGTAGGTATTTCTGAGTATTTCCCAAAATGACAGTTTTTTTTCTATGATTTCATAACAAATGTTTACACGGGGCGATTTCGGATACTTTATGTAAAGCCGTTCGCTAACACATCCCCTATTGGTCTGCCTACCCCTCCGGGACAGGGGGGTGAGTTTACGTAACGGGATGTATAAAAAAAACCGGCCAAGTACGAGTCGGACTGGGGCATACGGGCTTCGGACTCAGGCGGACGAGCGAAAGGACGGACTAACGAACGGGGTTTTCCGCCTATGGTCAAGGGTGCGTCTCGTCAAAATTAGTTTTGTGTCAAAGGCCACTTTGGTCCAAAATGTGATTTGCCGAAGTCGCTACTCGTCAGAACGTTTTCGCCAATGACGCTTTTGGGCAAAGGTGAGGTTTGCTAAAGTCGCGATTTGTTGAAGCAAAAAAAAAAATGATAAAGACACACTGCCGTACTCAGAGACATTCATTAACTTTAATTGTTAGTTAAGAAAGAAAAAACACTTATATCAATACGCATAAAGACGATCATTAAAAATTTTAATGAACATTACGTTAAATGAAGTCTCTGAGTGCGGTCGAAAGACACCTTTGACTAAAACAGTGTATTGACGAATCGCACTTTTGACACACTTAATTTGACCAAAAGCACCTTTGACCAACAGAGAATTTTGACGAATCGAACTTTTGGAGATACGCGGAAAACCAACGAACGGACAGTGCAGTCTTAATAATATCGTCCCTTACTCTTTGAGTACAGTCGACAGCACGTCAATCTTCACATTTTAGTTGCAAAGTCGCCCGTAACGCAACGGAGTAGAATGCATGGGTGTATACCATGATGTGCTGTCGACTGTACGAAACCCTAAAACATCACTTCCAGGAACAACTACTAACTCTGCTTCCCGTTCCAATTCAGATAAGGTATCTTACGTCATGTGCTAGAGCCGATGTTGAGTGAGCGAAGGACGCCCCAATTACCTGTAACAAGCAAACAAACCATGTCAGTAAAGCTTAGAGAAAGTGTGTTATCAAGTCACGAACGTGTCTTATCGTAGGTAATTGGGAACCTCATTTAGGAGATTATAAGCGTTCGTGTTTGCATTTTGTTTGAAATAGAGCAGTTTTGAGAAAACATTCAACTTTTTGAAGCTCTATTTCATCCGCAATAAGAATTTGACTATATTTTGCACTCGCGAAGTTGATCTAAGTTTAGAATTAGTTCCTAATAGCAGTAATTTCCATCTATCTATACATGTCCGGACGATGAACCTTAGCAAAGTGAACACTGTAAATTATTAAATTACCTCTAGGTATATTACAAAATGTATGCCAGAAGCTGTGCTCACGTCTTTGTTGCGTGAGACTCGGATAATTTCAGAAAATTGCCTACAGCGTGTAACAAAATCCCTTTATACATCTGAGAATGGAGAAAACTGTGGAATTTAAAAAAAAACAGCTATTCTATACTACAGCGCTAAAATGTATGGAACAGCTGATCTGTTTTTATTTTTTCCATAGAAAAGGTTGTTCAAATCGACGAGAACTCCGAATATCTTTATATTTATGGAGATTTCCTCTTCGCAAGGCACGCTAAGCAGTTGGTGTCGGCTGCCGTCGATAGAGGGCAGTCTTTAAGCCAAGCCAGAGGCCTTAGGGCGGCTCGAAAACTTCTGACAGTAAGACCAGCCACTAGTCTTAATAAGCCTCCACCAATTCGGACTTGGCCCCGTATGGCCTATACCTAAAGTAAAATAAGATTTATTGATATAACACAGTTACAGCATATTTTTTGTTACATAATATTTTGTTTAACAAAATAGGTGGGTAGGTGTGTGCACCTACTACCTGCCGTTAAACTGTGTATTGTGATACACAGTTTAACGGCAGTCCCCAAACTAGGCGAGGCCTGTATCTTGGGGACTTTATTAGTGTTCACAGAATACATTTTTCACGGCAAGCTAATTCGCAACACGGTTACCTTACAAAATAAACGTTTTGTGAATAACTAATCTAGAAAAACACACAACTATATGGCATTAATTTAAATATTAAATATATATAAATATATACGTATATATAAATATGTATAAATATATATAATATAAATCCATTATAATATAAGAATATATATTTGTACAACTACATTAATATTAAATATAGAGTAATCCAAAAGTAAAATAATAATAAATATATTTAGATATGTAGCTAGTTTTGCTTGTAAATACAATAATTGTTATTTAACAATCTTAAATAAGTTTTCGGTATCAGCATAGTTCTGCCTGTTCAAGTATTTTGTAATAGAGATTTTTGCTTCAAAATATGTCAAGTTTATTAAATTACACGACAGCATCAATTTATTATACAAGAAAGGAAAAATAAAAATAATAACCTTCCTCAGGGAAGAGACCCGTACCTTTTGGTGGGGACATAATGGGTTAATGAAGGAGTTTTCCTCACAACATACTAACAATATCCTGAATCATCCGAATCCTACGTGAGAGAAGTCGCGAGCACAGCCAGTCGAAGCAATGAAACGTTTTATTTTACTGTCGCTAATAAAATCGTTTCTACCATCTCTTTTTGATCGTAAAAGTCAGTCGACTGGCGCAGGTAAAAACTCCTAAACAAGACTTGAAGGAGCTCTAATTTTAACGAGCAATTTGTAGAGCGTAAACAGGAAAGCTGTACTTAAGATCGGAAGTATACCTACTTGTTTGTAGTATTGAAGAGTAGAGCTCCCTAAAAAGAAATTATGTTTTATTTGCCAGACAAAAAGAAAGTAATAATTTAATCTTCTGAAACAAGGGATAGCAGAAAACTTTATTCTTAGGGGGCGCCTATAAATAACATGAGCTTATAAAGTAGGAAGGAATTCGGTAAAATCTCACGTCAACGTTGTTATTCAAATAAATATTATTACATTCTTAAAACACAAGTTTTTCACGTCGGCGAACTTAATGGTAGTTAGCATTCTTTTCCAAGTAACCTAAGTATTAATGAAACATGCGCAGGTTGTGCGTGTAATATAAGGTAAATACGTGTTATTGAAAGAACACATAAACTTAAAAGTTAAACTGAGATTTTTTACTTATGCTTATTGGAAATGATTTACCCTACTTCCTACTGAAAGTATAACAGTCTTATTCATAAAAAACGATTCCACTAAAGCGGCACTTAGTAAGGCTGAGGTCGGTCTTAATACAGATCATAGGTAAATTATGATTTCGCACCCCAAGATGAAAACCCCACTAAGTCGAAATTATATGTGACAATTTAGTTAGCTACTTTTTCGACTTCCTGACCTTATACCGGACCGGACAATAACTCCCATAACGATACCTCCAACTTGAAGGAGATGTTATGGTAGTTATACCGGACCGGACATCCGGTATAAGGTCAGGAAGTCAAAAAAGTAGCTAACTAAATTGTCACATATTATTTCGACTTAGTGGGGTTTTCATCTAGGGGTGCAATTTATAAAGCCAAATCTCCACCTTAGAGCCCTCCGCAACCAAAATCTCACTCAATTTTGTTTCTCGGTCGCACAAGATAGAACAATACTGGATAAGCTAGAGGCAAATACATTTGCAGCCCTTTTTTAATTAAGTACTAGTCTCAATTACCACCATTACGGGCTTACTTGAGCGTGCAAAGCAACTAAACCTTTTAGATACCTACACGTATATTTCGATTCGTTTGATGTTTCCTTACTACTTAAGTAAGACAATTTAGCTTTGCCCCGAGACGCCTTTGAGGGACTCTCAGGAGGCTGCCTCAACAGGTAACTTTACGACTCTGGAATTAATGCGATCTAAGGACTCCTTATACGAGGAAAAATTTTCGCCGAAATATAGGGTTATTCATTTATTGCGAAGCTGACATTATATGGATGAGAAATTCCGAACAATTATGACTTTTGCATATAATAATGGAGTTGAAATAAGCGTTTTAATTTAAATATTTATAAGGATTCTTTAGGATCTTGATTTGAGGCTTTTACAGAACGTATGTATCCTGACATTCATCATCATCATTCAGCCACAAGAAGTCCACTGCTGGGCATAGGCCTCCTCCATGGATTTCCAAAAAGACCGTTCGGAAGCGCCTTTCATCCAGCGTCTTCCTGCCTGATATCAGTTGAATAAAACCCTCAGTGCATATTGCATTAGCTTCTGTTAGGTTCCGCTTTTATGTCTTGTCAAGTGACAATATTACATGAGGTAGATAACCACAAAAATAAAAAGATTTTTTTAATTCAGTTTCAGTACAGTTCAGCTACTTTATTTTCATTTAACGTTATTAGGAATCATTTTTGCTGTAATATTGGGATTTTCTCGCTGATTTTAAGACCGGTTATTTTTTCACTGATTATTATGTCCGGTTAACCGTATTCCCAACAGCGACTCAATTAATCAGCCCATATTCGACCACTGCTGCATACAGGCACGTCACTATTTTCTGCCCACCGCCACTAACACCCATCAAATGATCTCAGGCAGATTACTGCCTGCGACTGGACGAGGATGGCCGGGTAAGTAAACGTCGAGTCGCAAGCTAAAGTGCACTCGTGTAAAACAGCCTTATAGCTCGGAAAGGCATCTACGTAATACTCGACCTCGGAGGAGTTCCAGGTAAATTTTTCGTCTGAAGAAGTAATCCCATTTAGGTTCTGCAAATTGGTCGAGTATCTCATCAGTGCTCGAGTTGGGTGAACTAATTTAAACATGAAAGTCTTCGACGAAATAGGCGACAGCCCTGTGCTCTGACATCATAACTCGTACCTACTTGGATTATAATTTTTTATCTTTTCCCCGAAATACGAGTGATAAAGGGTTTTTACAATTAATTTTGATCTCGAGCTTACCGAAAATGATTAATATTCTTTGGCTGAGAGTATAACATAACATAACATATCATTTACATACAGGCACATATATTACATAAAATGCCTTTCTTTTTTTTTGTTCAATAGAGTGGTGTATCAAGGAACAAGTTGATAAAACCGATACCCATTGAGCATCACCTCCCCTCCGAGGGGCACGGGTCTCTTCCTTGAGGAAGGTATAGGCCATACTCCACCACGGGGGCCAAGTCCGGATTGGCGGAGGCTTGTAAGACTAGTGGGTGGTCTTACTGTCAGAAGTTTTCAGGCCGCCCTAAGGCCTCTGACTTTGGCTTAACAACTGCCATCTATCGACGGCAGCCAGCACCAACTGCTTAACGTGCCTTGCGAAGCACGGAATTAACCGCTCGGAAAAATGCCACTAGCGTAAGTCATAGATCGGTCACCCATCCATGGACTGAACGCGCCCTATGTTGCTTAACCATCGTGATCGTTTAAGATCACTTAGGCGGCCATGGCTACGAGCGATCCCTCGAGCATAAACAAATAAAAAACTATCTATGTAGAGATCAAACTAAGGAAAATCACGTAACGTGCTCGCGAAGTCGGTTTTTAGGTCCCTATAAAAAGGTTCACAGATCGGGCCGGCCAATGGAAGATGACGAAACAAAACTCAGTAGGGCATGGCAGACTCAGCCAACTGTGAAATGGCAGCCGGTACTGGTTAAGCCCCAGACACAATGTGAAGATACTTTACTCTTATCGCACACGACATAATCGCGTTTATTGAATACCTGACTTTGAAGATCCTCGAGCGGATGAACAAGAAAATGTCTCTACGCGCTAACAATTTTTATCCTTATTCTTTTGACATAAGAACGGCTCAAAGTTGATAATTTAAAGGCTGATCTGCTGAATATAAAGAACATCTTACCACGTCTTTACCTTTAACCAATAAGACGAAAATCATACCAAAAATGTCAAACGGTCAAAGATCCAATCTTGAAAATATTTCAGGAATTCCTCCTGAACCGAAAATTTCTAAATCAGATCCACTCGTGTAAAAAAGCCCCTTTTTCAGCTGAAAGCACAAACACCAACCACTGGCTTTCAACTCTTACGGCTTGGACGTAAAGGTGACTTTAGATTAACGCCAGCGGCAAAAATAAGTCGGTGATCTCCGCCCACCGCTGTAGGGCACTTGAACTAATCGTGAGTGATCCGAATCGATTACTCGCTTCTGGTGACGAGAGCCTGGAGAGAATCGATAGAGACGCATGTGTCGAGGACTTGATGAGTAAATTCAATTACGTTGTACCCACGACTGGTTTTGTTTCCGAAGAGTGAATTGAGAACGGGCACACCCACATGGGATGACTAACAATGATTATAATGAAGTTAGAGTGTCGGTACGCTAGATGGTTAGAAAATGGTGTCGAAGCAAGATTCTAACGACCATATGGCCGAAGGCCGTTAGAATCCTTTTTATAGTTTGGATATTAGAGAATCTTTTTTGTAGTTTGGATATTAACATCATATAAATGAGTTCTTATCCAACGATCGGAGATATTTTAAAATGCTATCCGGATCCACTCACTTGATTTCTAGCGGAAGAACCCGACTGGTTTCGCTATGGTTAAGCTCTGCGAATCAGAGCGAAACCTGGTCGGACTCTCGCGATAAAAATTAAGTAAGTGGATCCGGATATCATTTAAAAATATGTAGTGCTTACGAAAATTTTAGTTTAAAGATGGCAGATATTAAAAAATGAAGCTAAAGAAACGTGGACACAGAATTGATGCACTTATAAATCTCTTCATCATTATGATCATCAGTCTGTCGTTGCCTACGATATCCCCCAGGACCAATATTTATACATTTGAATTTGTGCACGCATATAAACAACAAAATCCCAAGTTTTTACTCTAAAAGATTTTACCATAGCACTTCACATTAGGTATATTGTACTAAGACGGACGGATGTTGACGTTACAGGTGCGGGAGGCTCATCCATTGGAATGAGTATATTATTATTATAGTGTAATGACCAGAAATGACTCTGCCGGCCTTTGTTTGCGATTGTTGTTGATACGGTTACTATGACAACCAGTTACATGGCACTGGGTTTTGTTTTACTGGGACGCTATTTAGAACAGGCTTACGAACAATCTTCAATTCGTTTCATTCAGCTTTGGTATGGGTGTAAGTACTATCCAAGTCGAGAAATCTGCAATAGGGGCACATAGGGATTTGTGTTTCTTGCATTAATGAGACAAGTTAATGACCTAGGTCTGACAAACTACTTGATAGATGTTATCGCATCCGATATTAACGGTTTGTTGACTGTAAAAAGTTGAATAAATTTAAACAAGACAATATACGATTTTTGGGACGTTTTCCTTAATAGAACATTGTCGATCTCAACCAAACACAGCAGTTTAATACGAACTAACCAAAATTTCTCAGTCCATAAACAAGACTATCATATTTATTGTCTAAGGGCCTGTTTTTGAATTGAAAAGTTCACTAAGTAACATTCTGTCACGTTCTTTTCTGAGAAATTTGACGAGACAGCACTACAGTTAAGTAGTTACTTAGAAAAATTCTCAATTCAGAAACTGATCCTAGCAAGGTTCACTTGACAAAACTTCTCTGATGCGATATGTCTAACAATATCACGTAATACCTGACGAAGATCCCTAGATAAATAAAAATCCTATGACAAAGTTGCCATGGAAACTGTATCATAACATTTCGTTTCTAGGTTAGGGTGTGTGGAGCCCGACATCAACCCGTAGAAGCAATTATTTAGTCGAATTTACTCCAAATTCCTGGATTTACTTTCCCCTTAGACAGTAAATAGTGACTAGGCGCTTTCAGAAAGTGCAATCTCATCAACATGTAGGACGGTATCTTTTAAGGGCTTATTCAAGGAGTTTAGCAGCTCCTTTGAGGAGTTCTTGTTATGTTTCCTCTCAGAACCATTGTTCCGTTTCTGATTGATGTCAGTTAATTAATTTTAAGTTTTAGAGCTAAGCAAAAAATATAACGAAAAACCGAATCACAGTACTTCTATTAGATATTCTTCTAGAACACCTATAACGTCCTTTAAAAATCGTTATTTTATTCGGAAAATCTCACGTCTCAATCTCACTCCTAACCTATTCCCACCAAAAGTGAGAGGCCTAAGGGCCGTTTTCTGAGTTGAGAATTTTCACTAAGTAAATACTTAAGTAACGTTCTGTCTCGCTCTTTTCTGAGAAATTTGTCGAGACAGCACTAGAGTTAAGTAGTTACTTAGCGAAATTCTCAATTCAGAAATCGGCCGTAAGTCAGTAAAAAAAAACATCAGGTAATTAATAGACGTCCCAAAGCAGACAAACATTCACACATCTCGTTTCATTTAGTTAGACAAACTCCACATCTACTAAGAAAAAAGACCGCGTGTCCGAACGTCTCCATCCGATCGGGAATGACGTCCGATTAATGTCGCGGCCCGTCTGCCTCCGAATTTGGAACCCGCATCCCCGGGTCGTCGACCTCGTGCACACGCTCTTAGAAGGACTGCTCAGATGTATGAATATTTTTTTTGTCAGAAAATTTACTCATTAATCAAATAAACTATCAAAAAGTTTTTGTGCAAAAAAATTGTAATAATACTTAATTATTTACTGTATTTATATAACAATATAAAATCCGGGCAATAGCCCATGAAAGAGTAATAAACGAGAAATACGTACCTATAGTCTGTTAGCTTTTAGAATATACCTCGGGCTCTACAGTAGGCTTCGGTTTTCGCCGAAAGCACACGAATGTAATTAGACTTCCTGCTCTGTATAAAACTTTTCTTCGCTATTTTGAAAAGTTATGTAAAATTATAAATAACAATACAAAATAAACCTTACCTTATTGCAAAATAATGGGTTTTTGATTGCGTAGCCGAGGTATATTCTAAAAGCTAACAGACTGTAAGACTTACACTTGAAAGCTGAACAAGCTGGAAACCTATTTTATTGCATATCTTGTAAAGTTCTATGCGAACTCTGGTATAAATGTCACCAAAATTCGTTCATCCGCGACTTTACGACATATTTCGTAGTCGATCGGTATTAAAAAATATGGAACAAAAGAAAAACTGATACTATTGTACTAAGAGTGGGACTAGCTCGAAAGTGATCTGAACACGAGTGAAACTTCTACATTTTCCAGTTCAGTTACCTACCCACACACCTTTATACTGCTGATTTGATACATGTAGTTGGGACTTCTTTTGTTACCTCTACCTTACTGACCGAGGCCGGTTTCGTACAGGGAAAGAGTAAATTGAGATTTGAAGGTTTAGGGTGGCGCATGGCGTTACTAGCTACGGCATCCACGTAACGTCTACTGTAATTTGTTGCAACAACTTTTTTTTTTCTTTTTCTTTCTGTAGTTAGTGCATCTTGGCCTCCAAAGGGTGGCGTCGTAGGCCATAGTACAGGTTTTACCTAGTTTGGCTTTCGACGTGTCTTTTAAATACACCTTACATAAATAAGCTGAATATTTTACGTAAATACCTATGTATGTTATAAAACTGTTAAAATAAGTGTGTACTTTGAAGTTCGTTATGAAATAAATTTCTTTGTTCTTTCTTTCTTTCTTTCATCTGCCTGCCAAGGAAAATTAGTTCAAAAAAACTAACGAATTTTTTATATTATTCTCTTCCCTATGAAGATAGAAGATTCACTGAGCTATCATATTTCTTGGGAAGGTTTTTTAGGTTCCAGGAAACTAAAATTAAATATGAACAGTAAAATATTGAGACGAAAATACCTCCTTACTTTTTATACTTATACATAAGCACGTGTGACATACTAAATTAAATTATGCTCACAAATTAATCTATAACTCTGCTAACGCCACTGATCAAATTAAAACGGTCCAATTAAATGTGTGCTTTTATCTCCGATTCTTTAAATTAAATGGACCACATAGCGAACAAGAATTTCAGTGTGAATTTCGTTCTTATTTCTAAAAAGTTAAAGTCTAGTCCTTTAAACTACTGGAACGCAATAAAGTAGTACGCTGATAGATTTTCGTTTTGAGAGGCTCGTTTGTTTTCATTAGGACCGTTTTTAGTGTTCCGTATCCAAAGGGTGAGAGACCTAATATTAAGACTACTGTCCGTCAGACCCTCCTTCCGTCCGTCTATCTGTCTGTTAGTCTGTCACCAGGGTCTAGATTCTGTTAATGCATTGTAGTTCAATTACAACTGCATAGACATGGTGATTTACTTTCATTGCCGCTTCAAGTCTACGCGGGCATACATTATAAAACAATCCAGGCGTCAATGGTAGAAATAAACCCTACGTCACGTGACCCGACCGTGTAACTGTCATCGTACCGTAATGCACTAATAGAATCGAGGCCCAGGTTGTATCATATGAACGGTGAAAGCTAGACAGTTGAAATTTTCATAGATGATGTATTTATGTTGTGAACCCGAAAAATAGAGTAAAATAAAGATTTTACGGAGGCTCCCAAGCAATGAATCTGATTCTATTGCCGTTTTTTTGTCGATCTAAGTGTCCAATTGCGGCACATATAAATAAAGGCACAGAACCCGTGCCCGACACGCACTTGACCATTTAGTATTTACAGGACTTGGCTTAAGAGTTCGTAAAGTCGACCTTCCATGTTTATAGACACGTTTTTTACTGCTTCTCAGACACTCAAAGGTTTGCTCGAAAAAAACAGAGATAAGCCAGCTTTATACATGCTATTTCTTACGTATGTATGTAAATTTTATGTTTCGCGTTCAATAAAATATTATCAATAATATTAAGGTTTATCCACGTTACAAAGGGAGTAGATAGCGACTTGAGAACGCAACAATACAAACTAAAATAGTTTTAAATACTTTCAAGGTATTGATAAGACTACTGTACGAGTCCAAAAAGTACGAAAGCTTCTATATTGACGAGAATATAAACTGAGTACCTAGTCTCTAATTTTATTGATTTACGGTTTATTTCAGATTGAATTAAAGTGATGCGTTCACTCCACTCAATTACACTATGCTACTCTCGTTTGCTCTGAATTATACTGATGTTATAGCTCAAGAGTACTAGAGAATAAAATTGAATTTCGTTCAGTGGATTTCCGGTCGATATTTTGGATCTTTTTCTTTCAATATTTTATTGCAATATCGCCTATCACTTAACTGGTTATAGTTAACTTTCATAAAGTATGACGAGTTGTCAACTGTATTACCTAATAGAGACCGGCAACCACAAGCAATCAGCGTTAGTACGAGTACAATCGACATCACATCATCCTATACTCTACTCCGTTGCCGACTTTGCAACTAAAATGTGAAGGTTAATGTGCTGTCGCTTGTACCAGTCAGTGTTGCTCATTGTTGCGGACAAAGGGGCATAATCACTGCAACTAAGCTGTATTTTAAGTTAATAAATACTTTATTACTTACTTATTACTTACTCATTTAATTTAAATTAGCTTTGTTCTGGGTTCAAACCACGCATAATAAGTACATATTTCTTTCATTAATGCAATTTATAAAAGTCCCTGCTGACTAATATCCTGATTAAGATTATTCTGTTCCGTATCTTAAAGATTTTTTGAGAAATAATCTTAATACTCCCATTGTTTAAACTTTGGCTTCATTTATTTGTTCCAACTATATGAAACTGTAAGCGTCTGCTATTCAATATTAAAACTCTAATAATCGGTGGTTGGTTATAATGTTTGTTTCTTCGTTTTGGGTTCTCCACCAGCCTACGACTACAGTTTGAATAACCGGTCACCAGTAATTTGTGTCACTCCCATAACTGACTCGTCATTGGCGGAAGTCATCCAAAACAGAATCGATTCAAATTGCCACTAAGAGGGAAAAATAAAATATGTTTTTCAACAATTTTATATATGTAAATCTGAATAAAATAAAATAAATATGCCTATGCACTATACCATGCCTTACCTATAGGCTTGATATGAGAATGAGCCTATTAAGTTATGTCAATAAAATGTTTTATTGACATAACGCAAATTCTAAAAACTATTATGTGTGATTTCTGTGATGCCCCAAAAACCGGCATTATCTCTTTCCACGTTTAGTACTTAATCCGGTCGAGCTTTAAAATTGCGATACTGCAAAAAACAAATAGTAAATATTGACTAAACAGCCCGAAATCAAATTAGAGATTCCCCGCGTCTACCTAAAGCTCTTAGCGAAAAAAACTCTAAGCGCGAATTGAAATTCCTGAAACGCTCCTTGAGATTGAAGAGGCTTTTATGGAAATGGAGCGAGTGTGCATCGGGCGATAGCATAGGGCGAAATAGTAGTTGTACACAGAAGCTCATATAATACCTTCCGGCACTACCCCATCCATTATCCCCATCACCAAAGCTACATAGAAAATACTTTTAGTATTGAGCTCGCCTATGAACAAATGATTCTATTATGCAAGAAAGTATTTTCAATCAATCAACAATCAATCCTAATATAACACTGTCATTTAAAGATAAGATAAGACAGGGTAAGACGTTTGTTTATTTCCTGTTCACCAAGTCCGGATTGGTGGAGGCTTGTGAGACTAGTGGCTGGTCTTACTGGCAGAAGTTTTCAAGCCGCCGCCCTAAGGACTCTGACTTTGCTTAACGACTGCCATCTGTCGACGGCAGCCGGCACCAACTGCATAACACGCCCTGCGAAGCATGGAACCGCTCAGAAAAATGCTACTAGCGTTGCCACTCTAATTAATAACTATGGACAACAAAAAACAAAAAACTTTAGTAAACACTAGCTGTGCCCCGCGGTGTTACCCGCGGTTCATCGATTTTCCCGTAGGAATAAGATATTTCCCCGCGGTAAAACGTAGCCTATGTTTTAATCCAGGGTATCGGCTAACTCCATACCAAATTTTATTAAAATCCGTCCAGCCGTTTCAGCGCTAAAGACTGACAAACATATAAACACACACACAAACTTTCACGTTTATAATATGAGTGTGATTACACATTAAACTTAATACCGGAAACACTTACTTGAAGTACTTGAATCCAGAATTAAGCTAAGAATATCTAAACTATCCACTTTTACTTATAATGTTCAGAGGATTTTATAGAACCTACCTTCTATGCCTTAATATTTTATGGCAATATAGGCAGGAGTTTACACGACCGATTTAAATATTCACATCGTTTATTGCAATTTGCCCGCACCTGTGTTCTGTCGATTTAGCTGGAGTGCACTCTGTAGTTGGTGGTTAAAATATGCAAACGGTCTTTGGATGTAGCACCTGGCTTCATGGAACAAAGTTTGATGGTATCGTATATCATGGCGGCCGTACCTACGTACTGCGAATGTTGTAATACCGAAACTCTTTATACAGTATGAGCTTCATTTTAATCTCGGATGTTCTGAAGCTAGCAGTATGAGAAAATCGAATGCTTGGTTCAGAATTGGAAGACCTACCTCGAGTATTAAGATAAGATAAGAATATTCTTTATTGCACATAAGAAACAAGAGATATAAAGAAAAGTTACAATTTAAAAAGTACCATGGGCAGCCATAATACTAACAGCAAAATCTTCCAGACAACCTTATGACGGAAAGGGTGCTGAAGGCAAAAGGGGGAATAGAATAGAATAGAATATTCTTTATTGTATGTACACCAGGAATTACACATGAGATTTGACAATAACATAGTACAATACAATTGGCGGCCTTATTACTAAAAGTAATTTCTTCCAGACAACGGACGGGTATGTGCAAATACGAATAATACATACTTATGATTAATAATAAACTACTGTGATTTGATTTATAAAAATATTTTTTTGTGTATAATTATATAAAAATAAAAATATTGGCGAATAATATTATTACTTCGGCATTGGCTCTAGTCCAAAAAGTAATTGAAAAATCCCGTGACGGAGTACCAAAAATATTATTCATAGCATATTTATCGAGTCACGGGCATGCTGTTGAATATGAATTATTCAACAAATCGCGGCACTCTCGATTGCTACAGCATAAAGTCCGGTTCACACTTACGCCATGCGTATCCGTGATCGCAAGTAATTTTTAATATCATTGACTAAAATCACGCAACGCATGTCAACGGGTGCCTTTTTCCCGTGTAGAGTTTTCATCTTCGTTGCAAAGCCTAGTTGGCGAGAAATGTGAGTGTATACGGTTAACGCATACATCCACATTAATCATGAGCTTTATTAGCAGAGTAGCTAGTTTGCGTCTACATTTCTCACTGAGAATTCTCGTCACCAATTCACGGCTCGGGTGTGAATCTGCCTTAAGCCGGCAAACTGTAATGCGAACAACCGGAAACTATACATTTCGACAACCTATTCATATGACAGGGATACAAAGAGAATCCCTTTGATTTGGGAAGCCATTATCGAAATTAAAATATGCAGTCTGGATCCGGCGGGATTGCACGGATTGTCGGAATGTTTGATTTAGGACGGTGACACCCGGTGGAAGGATTTGCCGGTAGTGAAGGTAGAAATTGGGGATTAGCGCGGAGTTCTGGATAGTCTGTTTCATCTGCGCCGTATGTTAATCCAAACTAGGGTTGATGAGGATTCGTCTTCCTCTTCCTCAAAATGAGGAATTTTCTCATATTTTTGAGGTTCCTCATCCTCTTCCTCTTCCTCAAAATTGATTTTAAAAAAATCCTCTTCCTCTTCCTCATGAGGAATTTAAGAGGAAGGAGAGAGTTATAAGTTTTGTTGAAACGAAATGTGTTTGAAAGAGAGAGAGAAGTCTGGAAACTACGTAATGTCATTTTGTTCTTCGACTTTAGCATCCTCTTCCTCATCCTCTTCCTCTTAGTCTGGCAGATTCCTCATCCTCATCCTCTTCCTCAAAATCGACTTTAAAAAAATCCTCTTCCTCATCCTCTTCCTCATAACAAGTTCCTCAAAAACCCTAATCCAAACCTGCTTTTCATTGCAAAGTCGCGCGTAGCTTGAATGAATGAACAGGAGGTGCATAGATGTACAAGTCGGCAGTACACTTGAAAAACGAAATCGAAGGTTGAATGGTATTACCAACCAGTTAAAAATTAAGCTGGTGCTGAAAAATCTCGAGTGCTAGGG
This sequence comes from Yponomeuta plumbellus, assembly GCA_947310845.1. NCBI lineage: Eukaryota > Metazoa > Arthropoda > Insecta > Lepidoptera > Yponomeutidae > Yponomeuta > Yponomeuta plumbellus. The sequence continues at coordinate 14,067,853 of OX371207.1, read as the reverse complement.
CCGTGGATTTCTTTTTTCGTAAGCCATGGATAAAAGTGGAAATTTTCATCAGCGAAAAGGGTTGTGGGGAAGGGCTATTAATGATTGAGGTATTCACAAACGCTTCAGCTGGCTCTAAGGCAGACATAAGGTACTATTAGGCGATTTACTTAAAAAAAAATAGGTGTTATGGATTTTGCCTGTAGGTACCTACCGATAAGCAAAGTATTTTTGTGACGCTAACTGCAGATTTTTTTAATTCAAATCTCTACTTAGAAGCATCATAAAACTTGCACCATCATCCTATTAGCTTCATTTCTAAAACCAAAGCAGACTAATAGCACATAAATTAAGTTTAATTCAGTGAACAGTTAGGCAGTTATAACAGTCGAGAACTGTAAACATAACTGAGGCGGTCGAAACGATAAATCAGAATATCAATTACGTGTACACTACACCCGTAATAGATACATTCACTACATGATCGACTTCGCAGATAGCCATCGACACAGATGGATAGCGAACAACGCGCAACATTGTTATGAGCTTGGCATTTGAGAATTTATGGGTCGTGTCGGAGACTGATAACTTACCGGGCAAAAAATTGACAAAAAACTTGGGCAAAACTGTAAACTCTTTATCAGGCTGTTGAATGGGTAGAAGTGATAGTTGTCAAGGACGCATATAACCTCAAAATTACGTGTAAAAATAAAGTTTCAAATCCTACAAAAAGTCGCCAACACAAGTGAACATTTGAACGCAAATTGTTAACATTGATTAATTAAAATCTAGTTACATTTTGACTTACATAAGATAAATATAAAAGTATTTATTGCCATAAAAAGGTACAGTTTTACTTATAAGCTGCCCCCACGAACGCCAAATGACAAAACACACAAATAGCAGAAAATATCTCAACAAAAATATAAATATTTAATGAGCGTATTATGTCAAGAATGTCCGAGTCAAAATTCTTGGGCTAACTAATAAACGGGACCCGCCCAACTAATTAATTACGAGTAGTTAGGTCCAGACTTTAAGCGACCGAAATCTGGAATCACTGGAGATATGTCCCACTAAAAATTTATGGAGTTTGCTTGAACAATGGTTTGAATCTGAGCTTATGAAGAACTATTTTGGATCCAGTAACTCGTCTAAGTATGTTTTTACGTTATTGAGTACTCTATATTGCTTTTCAATTTCATTGATCTAGGTATTATAAGAGCAAGTAGGATCTAACCACACTCACAGGGGTATCAGAGATAATTGAATCAAAATCACAGCGGGTATTCAATATGTAACAGCATTAAGGGGAGCTCATATTGAATTCCGCGGAATACTAATTTTATACTCGAGGGTTAATAAATATTGCGAATGTTAAATTAATTTATTGGGTAGGTTTAGGTAACATAATATGTAAATAAGTTAAGTTTTTAAACAGTCATTTTAAATTATTTTGAATGACGGAATGCGCAATAGTTTGATAGAGAACGTTGTGGACCGAGAGAGAATGTAGCGACTGGAATTGAGAAAGGAATTTTGCGTTTCCTTGAACATGTGGACAGATGAGGGAAGAAAGCCTGACGAAACAAATATATTAGGAGCGAATGTAAGTGGGAGAACCAAATAGGGGATGTATTAGCAAAGGGCAAGATAAAAAGTACCCGGAAACTATAGTACCAAAAAATGTCGATGAAGCGAAAGTTATCTGTCTGAATCATGACAAGTGGCAGTCTTTTTAGCCGGTGTCATCATCAACCCATCATGTCCCCACCGAGGGGCACGGGTCTTTTCCCTGAGGAAGGTACAGGCCATACTCCACCACGGGGGCCAAGTCCGGATTGGTGGATTAGCCGGTGTATTTTTTGTAATTCGTTCAATTTTGACGTGAGATTATTTCGCAAAACCACTTTAATCAATCAAGTCGCACTAGTCCACTGTTAGATATAGACCAACAAAGCACCACACCTCATTTAGTTTTAAAAATCTAAGCATGTCGCGTGTGTTCTCTTTAAATTTGTAGGTAACGCAACGCAGCTATTAGTGCAATGTCCAAAAGCATCCCACTCGGAAATCATAGCTATCCCAATTTCCATGTTAGGTACATTTTAGTAATATCCGTTGTCGAACGCTTAAAGGGCTATGTTTATTAAATTCCTGGTAATGTAGTGGGGAACTCTACGAAAATGAACCTTATGTTCTACTGAACTATGCGGGGGAAATGCATTGATTTAGGATAGCCGAGGGAATAGAGCTGTCAATCAGTGCACCCCCTACTGTTACCTGTTAGGTATCAGAAGCCAGACTATCGTACACCGCAGTAGTGTTTTTCGATATTCAATTATCATTTGGGGATGGTATAGATTAGATAATAAATACAAGTACTCATACAGACAAATAGCTAAATAAACAAATTTTAAATAGGAACTTCGATTCAAAGGCAGGGTATTAGGAGAGGAGGAATCAAAAGTGAGTTTTTATGAAATGTTCTTAACGCCATAATCCCTTCAAAACAGTTCGATAATACGTATGTACTCGTAGAGAAGTGCAAGATTTTCGGCTTCTTATACCAGAAGCCATTCATAACTTTTTTAACTTGATCTAAGAGCAAGCTTGTTTCTTGGGTTTATCGTTACTGAATACAGCAAATCCCACGGCTATGCCGCATGGAGGGCAAGTAACTTTAATATTGTAGATCAGATGAAACATTTTACTGAAATAAGACACTACTTCAATTTAAAAAACAATATGAACTGCATTGATAGACAGATTAAAAAAAAATACATGGTTGAACCGGAAATTGAATCCGCTACACGAGAAAAAAATACCCAGAAGCTTTATCATACCGGTCGAAAGGCTTCTTTATAAGGATTATTTTTGCTAAATAGCATAATGTCAAGAATAGGAAGACCATGAATTTTTACATTTGACATGAAATTTTGTTACATGAACCTTTATCTTGAAGATCCCGAGAATCCAACAAACGTTTTGTACCCACACGGGGCGTCACTTACTGATCCTTCCACACACATTCAATCTATATTGTAGTAGCGACCCACCCCGGCTTCGCCCAATATAGCCTATGTTACTCACGAAGAATGAAGCTTGGCAATGGTAAAATAATTTTTAAAATCGGCCCAGTAGATTCAGAGCCTATTCATTAGAAACATGCACACACACAAAAATACAAAAAAAAAAATATTTCCTCTTTATAATCTTTCTTTTCTTCTAATATATAAAATTCTCATGTCTCAATGTTAGTGCGCATACTCCTCCGAAACGGCTTGGCCGATCTGGATGAAATTTTATATATAGAATCGGTAGGTCTGACAATAGGTTGATATCTATTTTTCGTAGCCCTAAGCAAAAAAAAAAAAAATATTGGGCGAAACAAAGTTCGCCGGGTCAGCTTGTATTAGTATAGATTTCTCTCGCCAATATTTCTTTCCCCTATCAGTTCACAATGTTCTCCAATCACAGTAATGAGTTTTCTTTCAAAAACTAATAACATACCAATTTATAGCAGCCCAGCATATTTTGAAGTTAGAACGTTTTAGCGTATTATTCTCTGATACTGGTCATCTGACCAGTGTTGCACTGAGGTACTTGTGCGAGATGTCAATTTTGAAACGGAATTTAGTTCCGTTATTTTGTACATATGCGGCCATGCACATGGCGTAAAGCCCCGGTATGGTCATTGGTATGCTACAGAAAGCCATATTGGAGTGCATCTAAACGAAAGGGAAAACTTCTCGCTCATACCCTCTCATACACGCTGCCTCGCTCAGCTATAAATACATTTTGTGATTTATAAAGAGTTGATTTCACTAAAACACTCCCAAAACGGAGGTAAAGCCGGTTAATATCAAGAACTCCTGTCCTTTTAGTGGAATAGACTTTTAATAAACAAAAACGTTGATGTTTATGGCAATTTAAAATTGTTTGAGACACAATGTCTTAAACATAAGAAGGGTCTCTCTCTATTTATATAAATAGCTTAGTAAACATTTCACACGGTCGCTCGCCATTCGCATCCACGGACCTTTCGCCGACTCAACTACATCGTCCGACCATCGACCATGCACTACAGTTAAGTAGTTAGGTACTTAGCCAAATTCTCAATTCGGCGCTTAGATTAGTAAGAGTTTTTGTCCTCCGTTTGTTGAGCAGACCTTCTCTACCCCCTATGCTTTCGTGGTTCACTGGACACGACGCGGGTAGGCGACCGCCCGGGTGTGGGGTTCCGGTTGGAAGATTGAAAGGGATAGTGATATGATAGAGTTACCGGATAACATGTCAAACGCACCTAGCGATACCGTACGAGTGTCGCGTTGCTAAAGGCTAGTTCGGTTTAGCCGTATTAAATGTCTGCGGGGTAGTTCTCGAACCATACACATGATATTGTAATTAGAGGTCTTCCAAAACCTAGGCCCGCTTGCACCACCCACTTAAATCTATTTAACTTTAACTTTAACAAAATGGGCTAGTTGCCCTAAAAAATGTAATTAGTCCGTCTTTTAGATTATTCAAAAATAAGGAACACGTATTTTTTTATTTGTAAATTAGACCAAAAATACCAAAGATATAGCCCATTAAAGTTACGTGTGACGTCACGCCGTGCTGCATTTTTTAGCATATTTTTTTATAATTTAAAGTACGGACTAAATAGAATTTAATTATTTTGACCCTGGAAACTACCCTCCATACACTATCGAGGTTAAATACATTTTAGTGGGTGGTGCAAGCTGGGCTTAAACAGAAACTTCTGTCGGACAAATACTCGAATAATTCCTTACATAAGGAATCACTCGAGTATTTGTTAAAAAAATACATATTTTTATCTTCAGGCGATGAAATTTGACTAAGTTCTTTTGATAAACATAAAACATAAACATTTACACACAGGCACATACATTGCTTCTGGCCCCACACTAGGATACCCTGTGTCGTGGGAACTAGAAACAGCGACGTCACAAACATGTAAACATCCAAGACCAGGGATGTCCCCAGCCGGGATTCGTACCCGAGACCTCTCGCACTAACAGCTGTGCCGCAGAGGTCGATAAGAAGATTAAATAGTACCACAAAAAAGTCGCCATTCTACATAGAATGTTGAAAATTAATAAGCAGGTGTTATACGATTAACTTCTACTACGGTTGGTAACAATAGACGACCTCTGTGGCGCAGCTGTTAGCGCCTCTACCTAACATGCGAGAGGTCCCGGGTTCGAATCCCGGCTGGGGACAAAACACCTGGTCTTGGATGTTTGCATGTTTGTGACGTCGCTGTTTCTGGTTCCCATGACACAGGGTACTAGTGTGGTGTTAGAAGCAGTGCATGTGCCTGTATGTAAATGTTATGTTATGTTAATATCTGATGTGACAATTTTAATTATATGTGCTATTCAGTAGGTATTTTATTTCAGATGCGTACTTCTGCTATTTACAAAGTTAAGCAAAGGAAAATTCTTTAATTCCATATTAAAGTGTTAGGACGTCCGACCGACAGGGATGCCATTAGTAAAATCAGCCTTAGGGCCCGAGTTTTCGCATTAGAGACTGTATTTCATTGCAATGAAATTAAAAACTGCAGGCTTTAAAAAATAAATAAGCAAAGCGGAGCAAAAGCCCTCAAGCATTCTGCGTTGCGCGGAGGCCTGTCTGCCTTAGGGCGTTCAGTAAGCCAACCCTATCTGATTCCATCTACTAAATACGTGGCAGAGACCCGACAGACTTGTTTTCTTTATCCAGTGCAGTAAAAATCTATATATATAAAAGGAGAAGCTGACTGACTGACTGACATATCAACGCAGGGCCTAAACTATAAGGGTTAAAAACTTGAAATTTTGCACAGGGTTACCTTTTATAATGTAGGGGAGCACTAAGAAAGGATTTTTGAAAATTCATCCCCTAAGGGGGTAAAATGGGGGTTCGAAGTTAGTATGAAACTTTGCCGTTTTTAAAGTTATTCGAATGAAATTCAGCATGAAGGTCCTTCATTGCACGTCGTGAAAGACATGTAAAGTAGTTTTTCGAAAATCATCCCTTGAGGTGGTAAGAGAGGGTAGCGAAGTTAGTATGAAAGCTGTTTCGCATGCGCTAAATGCATCCCTATCTTATTTGCAAACACTTTACTTAGCTAAAGCCCACGCGGACGTAGTCGCGGGCAACAGCTAGTACAGTAATAAATGCAAATAATCCGACGTTGGAAAACATTTTGTTGGCGTCTCAGATTTTTTATTGTTTGAGAAGTAAACCTGGGCCGTGCTTCCTATACCACAATTCATTTTACTTCTATTGTATTCTGTTATTTGATGTACATTGCGCAGTTGAGGCTTTCTACTTGTTAAACTGCATCGAATTGTCGCATAAATTGTAGTTCTATGAAACAAAAGAATAAGACACGAATGAGACTTGGAGTACTTATAAATTCCTTATTTAATGTGTTTGAAGTTAAATATTGTTACATGATAATTTTCATCCTAATACTCTTAGTAACTTCATGTTGCTGGCGTTCAATTTTGCCGTTTCGAAGTTTAATAAAATAAGTTCTTCAGGAAACGCGGCAAAGGATGATTACTATTTGCCAAATTATACAAATACGACTGCCCAAGTGAGGCTGCAGAAGCTAACCAGCTGAGTGTTGGCTGGAAGTACTGACAGCTTAGCTAGCATTCGCCATAATAATATATTTTCATCGTCATCAGGGCCTTGATTCTGTTAGTGCATTATAGTACGATGACAGTTACACGGTCAGGTCACATGACATGTTTTTTCATCACATTGTCACGCCCGGAAGGATTGATATTACCTATTATGTGTGCAGTTGTCATTGTACTACAATGCGTTAACAGAATCTAAGTTCAGTTCCTAGAATCCCTCTTTAGGAGCATAGAACGCTCAAAACAGACTTCCATAGCATCTGATTTTGCGCTTTAAATTTGAGCAGGTTCATATTTATCCCGATAAATAGTAATTAGATGATTTATGAGGTGATTTATGCAACGTCCAGTGGTACCTTCACGGATGACAGGGCTACTCAGATTCTGCAGTGCCTGGGACATTGTTTTTTAGATGGCCAACTCTATCTAAAATACCATGTCCCGATAATAGTAGCTTTGTGGTATGTACTAATATTGCTAATTAAATTACTGAGTGGGGTCCTGGTTTAATAAAGACGGATTTGAGACTGGGTTGCGAAACTTCAGAGCGGTAATTAGATAGCTTCCCAAAATCAACCCTTAAGGCTATCGGAGTGGAAGGAACAACATTACAGCAAGGAAGCTCTTTAATATCAACATCGGCGCGACCTCTGACATACAAAGGGAATTTAATTCCAAAATTTACAAATTCGGTTACTGTTCGATCAACGTACAGTATAATTAATTACCTAACTGCGTACCTATTGACTTCAGATATTCTAAAAGAATTGGAAATTTGACAAATAGAAAAAATAATTCGCACATGTCGGGAAAACCAACTGAAAGGACAATTTGACAAGTTGATTGTATAAATGTAACAATGCCCCATTTATTTGCATCGAATTAAAAAAGTAGACTTTAGATAAAAAAACACGAAGCAAATATCAAATCCCGCTGCTGCAAATACCAGCTGCGGGACTTCTGAGCCAGACGCTCCAGGAACGAGAGTGGCATTTACGTATTACATCTTACGACATTGGAAGTAAATTGCACGCAAACAGGCGATGGACATATTCAATAATGGACAACGGCAACGAGCGAGTGATGGACGTTCGACCGACGACGCGTAAATGGTTATGAATTTAGAATTATCATAGCTGAGCTCGTAGTCACCGATCAACCTTTACTGTTGTGTTGCTCGTAGATGGTGACTGAACTGATAATATGAAGAAGATGAAATACATGTATTTGCAACAACGGTTACACAGACAGACGTACCGTACAATGAAATAAACACATAAAAAAACCACAAAGTAACTAACTACATACTCAATTATAGTTTTGTTTGGAAATAGGAATTTTCATTATTCTTGAACCGTTGTTCAATATAGGTTTGCAATTACCTACTTATTGCTGAGAAAAAAATAGCGCTACTTCATAATTCATAACTTCCTTCAGTTACTTAATGTAGTTTAATACGTATGTTTGTGGGCGCGTTTTAGTGCATAGTGATTAGCCCTGTCTTTGTTTTAATGCCAAGCTATTGTCATGCAGAATTGATCTGTAAGTGGGCCATAGCAATTTATGAATAAGGTCGCCTACGACTTCGCTGAGTACAAGAATAAGCAGTGGAGTCAATTGTGTACGGTCGACAATGTGTCAATCTGTAAATTTTAGTTGCAAAATCGCCCGTAATATCACTAAGTAGAGTGCACGGATGTCAATACTGTCGACTGTAACACAGTGGTCAGTTAATGAGTCTTTTGACGAAAATTCGCGAATAACGTACATGTGACAGTTACTATATTACCTGTTGAAAGAGGATTGAAATAATTTATGATTGTAGATAAAAAACTAATAAACTAACGGTGTGGTAAGAAATGCACTGTCGTCGACGCGAACAACATGTGTATAGGAAGTAATGTTTAGTTTGCAAAGATTCATGTGCACACTACTGACGTTGGAAAGAGCCCGCATGTCGAAATAATAGGCTATTTGACTGATTTCTCAAAACCATCTCATATTTTTTGTTGGTGTTCATGGAGTCCTTATAAAGTGGTAATTTTAAATTCTTTCGAGTATTTCTTCCAAAAAAAGCAAACGAAAATTTACTTTTCAAATAAGCCGCCAAAACGCTATCTTGGGAAATAGGGCGCCAGGCATTATTACGTCACTTCCCAGAAAGCCAACCAATGCACGTAAAATAGCCTATTGTGGCGATAGCATCAGTTCATTTCAAAACTACACAAGGTATTAAATAATTATTCATCATCATCATCAACCCATCATGTCCCCACCAAGGGGCACGGGTCTCTACAAGGCCTCTGGAGGAGGAGGCCTATACAAGGTATAGGCCATACTCCACCACGGGGGCCAAGTCCGGATTGGTGGAGGCTTGTAAGACTTGTGGCTGGTCTTACTGTCAGAAGTTTTCAAACCGCCCTAAGGCCTCTGACTTGGCTTAACGACTGCCATCTATCGACGGCAGCCGGCACCAACTGCTTAACGTGCCTTGCGAAGCACGGAACCGCTCGGAAAAATGCCACTAGCGTTAGTCATAGACGGTGACCCATCCATGGACTGAACGCGCCGTATGTTGCTTAACATTAGTGATCGTTTAATATCACTCAGGCAGCCCAGGCTACGAGCGATTCAATTATTATTAATAAAATGTAATTAAGCCGTCAGAGCAGCTCGGTCAATACTAATTCGAGTTTGAATTTCCATAGAAGCAAAGTGCTCCATCAGTCATTAAACGCCTTTAGTTTGAGACCTATGCTTCAAATGACGACCTCTGTGACGCAGCGGTTAGCGTATCTGACTAACATGCGAGAGATCCCGGGTTCGAATCCCGGCTGGGGACAAAAAAAAACCAGGTCTTGGATGTTTACATGTTTGTGACGTCGCTGTTTCTAGTTCCCACGACACAGGGTATCCTACTGTGGGGCCAGAAGCAATGTATGTGCCTGTATGTAAATAAAAAATAAAAATAAAATCAATGTCCCTCCTGTAAAACGCATGCCTTCTGCGTAGGTAAACAAGACACTACTATAGGTAGGTACTAACACAGTATTGTAGAGTTGGAATTGTAATAATCATACGTTTCGCGACGTTTCATCATCACGGGTCATAAGTTTTACTTCACACAGCCACTGTCAATGAACTTTGCAACTGCAATTACCTTCGAGATTTTCAACCTAGATACCGTTGGGTAAACAGAAATCTTGCTAAGACGTTAATTGCTGCCAGACAGCTCTTATTTCAAACGATATAAGAGAGGTAGTTGAACAATAGGATACAATGGCGCTGGAGAGTCCCTACCTCCTGAAATTATCGCGCTCATTAGCGATCAATTGCACAATTCACACTTCCTTTCATTTGCGTCACGAGAACAGAAACAAGCGGCTCGTTAAAACATCGAGTCTAAATGAAAATCGGGCATAGGCTGCGAGGGAAATGTTGTTTTATTGTGCAAATGACTAGAGCTCAATTAGCATAACAAACGGATCTGTGTACGCACGAGCGACGTTGGTGCTGGATGCAGCGCGACTGCTTGGTATCTGCCACACGTATCGACGGGGATGTGAACGTGACTCAACTTATGGTCGTTTAGCCATTAGGTTTATGGTATAGGGCTGAAGGTCACCAAGAGGCGCAGCTTGGTATTCAGACTCGTCGGCTCCACCAGACCGTGGTTTAGAGTCTCGCTGCTATCGGCGAAATTTACCATTCCGCTGCTCAAGTTTTACATTTCAAGCCATGGATTTTTTCGAGTGCAGCAGTAAATCCGTTTGAAAATACGCCGTATACATGCATGTAAAGTAATTTAAAAGTTTGCCAGAACGTGGCGTTAAAGCACGGAAATTTTCATGGCTTTCGTCATTAAGTGTGGACTAATTATTTCAACCTCATAATATTTCCATTCTTCCTCAGGGAAGAGACCTGTGCCCCTCGGTGGGGAAATAATGGGTTGGTGATGATGATGATGATGATGATAATATTATATCATATCGTTGCCTTTGATGCGTACAATTTGCATCATTCCTACCGAGTTTACATTGATCTGTAGAATGTTTGATGGTCGATCAGCTCACCATAAAAATGGTTTTTAATTGTTCTTTTGAAGGTCATAACGCAACTTTACGTGATTGTTTTTTGAAGCGATAAACAACACAGGTTCTAGATTTAAAGTCTCAGGGTTTTCTCACGATCTTTTTCTTTGCGCGTTACGAGTAGGTACTTTTAATTCTCAAACTTAGAGAACAAAAACAATTTTTTTCAAGGTCAGGACTTAAGGTTAAATACCGGCCAGCCACAGGAGCTCACGAATTTAAATAGATAAAGAGATACAATATTCTGTATTGCATGTAGGGTATACAGTGTGTCCCTGGATAAAGTGCAATCCCGAAAGGGAATGAAACTAGACCATGAATCATTGACTATAAAAATATAAAAAAAAATTATAAAAAATTATTGTAGGATTTATTGGTATTTTAAGATTTTCATGTTTCATTAAGGACTCTATGTACAAAAGTATTGATTTCTTCCAAAATATGGGTCTATTTCTTTGAAATAAAAAAAAACAGTATGCCTAATACCTGGCGATGACCATGAAATAATAAATAGTCCGCAAAAAAGTAACTATCTTGGGTAAAAAAATGTATTTTTATGAAAAAAATGATTTTTTTAGACGTTTATTTAAAAAAACTTCAAATTACTAAAAAAATGTGCCCTATAACTATGTAATTTTATAGCTTACTTTTATTCTTTACCATTTTAGCTTCCAAATAAAAAAAAACAATGTTCTAACTAAAAAATTGGCTAGGTAGGAGTTATTTACATTTTAGTAGGTAATAAAAGTCAGACTTTAATCACAATAACTTTATTAATAAAATTATCCGTAATTTACAATTTTGCATTTTTATTTAATGCATTAAATGTTCAAAATGGCCTCCTCGATTTTGCAAGCACATTACTGCACGAATATTAATTTGGTTAGTGGCTCTGCGAATCATTCCTGGATCATTTTTAATGTCATTTGCGCACTGAATTATTCGGTCGTGCAACTGTGCCTCGGTATTTATTGGCGTGCTGTATACTCTTTGTCGAGATATGGCAATGTTTTTTAATGTTAGCAACACTAATTTTTCTCTTCCTGTGTGACCGCCATTGTTTCCGTGCGTACATGTATTTTCTTCTAATTAAAACTAGCGTAAACAGATTCAATTCTCCTTTTATTCCACTATACCTGCCAACAGGTTATGGGCCCAGGCCAGCCCAGTCCAGTCCAATCCAATTGAATCTGTTCTTCAAAGTCAGACGCTTTCGACAAGTTTTGTGTGAGCTGAAGAAAATTGAGGTTAAGTACGCGTGTCGTCAAGCTTTGTGAAAATGGAACCGCAGTCCTCGAGTTTGAAGTTATCCGGTGGCGATAACTGGGCTGTCTGGAAGTTTACGACTGAAGTAATCCTGAAAGGAAAAGGATATTTTGATTTGGTCAGCGGCGCCACACCAATGCCTGAGTCGGCAACTGAGAAGACGGCTTGGATGACGAAAGATGCCAAGGCCCAAGAAGTTATTGTTACAAGGATGGAAGCTGCCCCAATCTCCCATATGTTATCGTGCTGTACGGCTGCCAGCATGTGGGCGAAGTTGAAGGCTGTGTATGAGAAAGAATCTGTTGTAAGCATCCATCTGTTGCAACAAAAGTTCTTCTCCATTCATTTTGGTGAAGACTCTGTGTCGACGTTCCTGTCAAAGCTAGAGGATATTAGGACCAAGCTGAAGCAAGCAGGAGAGCCAATATCTGATAAGATGGTCATCACAAAGATACTAATGACCTTGCCGGAAAGGTTCAAACACTTTCGCTCGGCTTGGGAGTCTGTGCCAGTAAATAATCAGACTATTGAAGAGCTAACGTCGAGGTTGTTGATTGAAGAAGAGAGATTTGATACTTCAAAAGAAGGTGAAGTAGCGTTGGCCAGTGTAAGCAGACCACCTCGTCATGGTCTTGTGAAGTGCTACACCTGTGGAAAAGAAGGCCATATTTCAAGGAATTGTGCGACAAATAAGAGAGGCAATAGAGAGTCCAGATCGTGCCACTACTGTAAGAAGAAAGGTCACTTGTTGGCTGATTGTAAAGCGCTGAAGCTGAAAAACAAAACTGCTCCTGACGTCAACGCTTTTATGTTTACAATCATTGAGGAATCTGAGAAGTTCTGGTTTATGGATACGGGAGCTAGTGATCATATGTGTGGAGAAAAACGGCTGTTCAAGTCTTTATGTGAGGAACAAAGTTCTAGCAAAGTGACTGTCGGAAATGGAAAAGCTCTTGATGTTATGGGTTACGGAACTGTAGAACTGTTTGCGTGGAATGGTGAAAAATTCATAAAAACTGTGATGAGTAAAGTGTTATATGTGCCTGAACTCAAGTTCAATCTGTTTTCAGTAGGCACTGTGTTGGACAAAGGCCTAAGTTTAGTGTCGGACAAAAAACAATGCGATTTTGTGAATGACAGAGGTGAAATTCGTGCAGTGGCAATACGCGTAAACAAGTTGTATCGTATGCTGTTTACGTTGAACGGAACGCAATCTGAACTATCGAAAATTACATCGTGTGATTTTGAAACGCCGTCCGAAAACCCTTCGAAAGCTTTACAAGCGAAATCGAAACGCAACGAGATTGACATCTGTGAGTTCTGTGACGTTGGACAATCTGTGGAAAACAAGAATGGATTGTGTTGTCTATCGAAGAAAATTGAAACTATGAGTGTTTGGCATAAAAGGTTATGTCATCAGAATAAGAAATACATAAAGCAGTTCCTAGATAGCAAGAACATAAGTTATGTTGATGATCTGAACGTATGCGAGGAATGTTTGGTGGGTAAACAATCCCGCTTGCCATTTCCACCGAGTTCGTCGCGCGCCAAGGAAAAGCTCGAGTTAATACACGCAGATGTTTGTGGTCCGTTTGAGAACGTGTCAATTGGCGGTGCGAGATTCTTTCTGCTACTGAAGGACGACTACTCAGGTTTGCGAACTGTTTTCTTCCTGAAACACAAAAGTGAAGTCACGTCGGCGATAAAAAGATTCGTTTCGTACTCCGAAAGACAAACAGGAATAAAGATAAAGTGTTTACGAAGCGACAACGGCCTGGAATTCGTAAATAAAGAGTTGGGAACGTTTTTGAGTTCATGCGGCATTGTTCATCAACGCAGTGTCGTATATACGCCCCAACAAAACGGACGAGCTGAAAGAGAGATGAGAACCCTTGTAGAGGCCGCTCGCGCTATGATGACAGGTATGCCGAAGTACTACTGGGCAGAGGCTGTGAATACAGCCGCATACACTTTGAATAGATCCGCCCCGAGCCCTGTGAAAGGTAAAACACCATATGAAGCATTCTATGAGAAAGAGACACCTGCCGAAGAGTTCAGAATGTTTGGTTCACGAGTTTCTGTGCTGATACCTAAAGAGAAAAGGTTGAAACTTGATCCGAAGAACAAGATTGGAGTATTTGTGGGATATGATGCTGATGTGAAGGGATATAGAGTGTTCATCCCGAAGAGCAGGAAAGTTGAAGTTCACCGCGATGTAGTCTTCTTGCCGCCACAGCTGATGGAACCTGAAACTAAAAGAAAATGTGATACAGTAAAAGCTGAAGATAGAGATACAGAATTTGAGAGTGAGAAGTTGTCTGTAGAGACTCCAGAAGAGTTGGAGGATGTGATAGAAGTGAGAGAAGATTGTGAAAGCTCTACACCAAGCGAAGACAGCTATTGTTCTGTAGTAGGTGAAGATAGTGTAAGCTCTGAGGTTGAAATGCAAGTTACAGACAATGTAGACCATAGCCTGGGAAGTGGCTATCATCTTCGTCCTAGAGACGCCATTAGAAGGCCAGAATGGTTAGATGGTTATGAGACTGGCTTGATGAGTGTGATAAATGAAGAACCACAGTCTTATAATGAAGCTGTTCAATGCATTGATGCACCTCAGTGGAGAAAAGCGATTCAGAGAGAACTACAAGCATTAAAGGAAAATTGTACGTGGGAATATGTAAGAAAAAGGAATGATTACAAGGTCATTGACACCAAGTGGGTGTTTCGTTTGAAAAAGATGGTGATGTTGCATCCTATAAGGCTAGGTTGGTAGCTAGAGGTTTCCAACAAGATGTATTGTTTACAGAAACTTTCAGTCCAGTAGCGAGGTTAACTTCTGTTCGTTTCTTTCTAGCTTTTTGTAATCAAAACAACATGTTAGTACATCAGTTAGATGTTTGTAGTGCCTTTTTGTATGGTGAGATAGAGGGAGATGTCTATATCTCTGTACCTCAGGGGTGTGAATCGAGTGAAAATTATATTTGTAAATTAAAGAAAGCACTCTATGGGCTAAAAGATTCACCCAAGAACTGGAATAAAAAGTTTCATGATGTTATGTGTAATTTAGTTTTTGTGAGATGTGATTATGAGTACTGTTTATATGTAAGAAATAAAGATGGTTGTAAAACTTACCTAATGTTGTACGTCGATGATTTGCTATTGTCTTCTAGTGAAGCAAGTGAACTTGAAAATGTAAAACAACTGCTGAGCACAAATTTTAAAATGAAAGATTTGGGTTTCATTTGTAATTACTTGGGGATTCATGTGAGTCAGAATTTAAAGGAGGGAACTATTAAGATGGATCGAACTAATTATTTGAAAAATGTTTTAATAATGCAATATGTCAGAATGTAAACCGTGTTCAACCCCTATGGAAGAAAATTTTGATCACAGTGTACTTAAGAGAGAAAAATCTGAGAGTCAAGAGATAGAGACTAGATGTAGGAAAGTAATAGGTTCTCTTATGTATGCTATGTTGTGTTCAAGACCTGATATTTGTTTAGCTATAAATATCTTGAGCAGATACCAGTCATGTGCAAGTAACGACTTATGGGTCGCTATAAAGCGTGTACTACGCTATATTCAAGGTACTATAAACTTGTGTTTAATATTTATAAGGTCAAATAGTTATAATCAAAGTGTCACTGGGTTTGTTGAATCAGACTGGGCTGGAGACAAGGCAGATAGAAAGTCAACGTGTGGTTTTGTGTTTAAATTATTTGGTTGTAGTGTGTCATGGGTAGCAAGAAAGCAATCAACCATTGCCTTGTCATCAACTGAGGCTGAATTTGTAGCGCTAAGTTTAGCTACTAGTGAGGCTTGCTGGTTACAGGGTCTATATAAGTTTTTTTCTGGTTTAGATACCATTGTTACTCTGTATGAGGACAATATGTCTGTAATTGGGTTGTGTAAGAATCCTCAATTCCACCATAAATTGAAACATGTCGATATTAAGATATTCTTTGTGAGAGATAAATTTTATGAAAAGAAAATTTGTATTGAGTATGTTAGTACAAATGCACAGGAGGCAGACATTTTTACAAAACCGTTAGGTAGAGTAAAATTCGAAAAATTATGTTAGGTTTTAATGATTAAGTTATTTTTCAGTTGCTGGTTTTGTTCAAGTATTGTTTTTTGTATAGATGATGATTAACATTGAGGGAGGGTGTCGAGATATGGCAATGTTTTTTAATGTTAGCAACACTAATTTTTCTCTTCCTGTGTGACCGCCATTGTTTCCGTGCGTACATGTATTTTCTTCTAATTAAAACTAGCGTAAACAGATTCAATTCTCCTTTTATTCCACTATACCTGCCAACACTCTTTGCTTCATGACACCCCATAAAAAATAATCTAGGGGTGTCAGATCAGGTGAACGCGCTGGCCAGCCTACTGGCCCTCCTCGGCCAATCCACCGGTTCGGGTAATTTTCGTTCAAAAATCGCCGCACCTCCCGCCCATAATGTGCAGGACATCCATCCATTTGGAGATACATACGCCCACGCCGTCTCGTAGCCAGGGGAACATCTTCCATCAACATGGGTAAATTTTGTAGTAATTCTAAAAAACGTTCAGCAATTAGGGTTCTGGGTAAAATGACTGGACCAATTAAAATGTCGTCGATTAAGACTGCCCATACGTTTATTGAAAATTTTACTTGAAAAGTAGATGCCCGCTTCAATCGTGGATTTTCGTGAGACCACTGGTGCAAATTTCTGCAGTTTGTAATGCCGTCTCGGGTAAATGTCGCTTCGTCCATCCAAAAAATGCGTTTGGGAAAATTTGGGTCAGCTCTAATTTTTCTTAGAATCCACGTCGACATTACGCATCTTGGACGATTATCTACATTTTCGTGTAAATGTTGTACTCGTTGGTAATGGAAAGGATGCAATCCCTCCTTTTTCAAAATTCGCCAGACAGACGTCTTCGATATGCCATGACGCAAAGCTAATCGTC
This sequence comes from Yponomeuta plumbellus, assembly GCA_947310845.1. Classification (NCBI taxonomy): domain Eukaryota; kingdom Metazoa; phylum Arthropoda; class Insecta; order Lepidoptera; family Yponomeutidae; genus Yponomeuta; species Yponomeuta plumbellus. The sequence continues at coordinate 14,050,899 of OX371207.1, read as the reverse complement.
TTATGCTTGTTGTAGGGTCAGCAAACAGATCGTTTAAAATGGCCTCTTCTATCGCATTGTCAATAACGACAGCTGGTTGCTCACGGCGATCTCGTGCCAAACCAAGTCCAATGTTGGAGAGCCTCCTATGAATCTCTTGAAAATTTCGAGCTGAGGGTATGAGTCTGCCCGGGAAAGCATTTATGTATGCAGTCCGAGCGACTGTTGTGCGACCATGTGACATGCCATAATAATAATGCATGTCGGCTATTTCTCGAGGTGAGAACTCTGTCAATCGCGGCATTTCGTCAACACTTAACAGCAGAACAGGAACAGTCCAAACGTAACGAACAGTAGAAAACGTAACAGTCAACAATGTAACAAAAACTTAATAACAAATCAACGAGAACACAATGCGAGAACGAGAACAGTAGTAGCAGCGGCGAGAATATCGGAGCGACTGTGTAAGTCCTGTTTCGAACCCCCTGCCTCCCCTCCCCTCGCCTTCCCTCTACCTGTGTGTAGAACAAAAGGACTGCGACTGCCGAAGGGCACAGAGTAGGACGGAAACAATGGAAAAAACGGTCTCTACCTGCACGGTAACACGATTAGGCTCCACTTTAAAAGTTCGTAGATAGCGTGTTTTTTTAGTTAGAACATTGTTTTTTTTTATTTGGAAGCTAAAATGGTAAAGAATAAAAGTAAGCTATAAAATTACATAGTTATAGGGCACATTTTTTTAGTAATTTGAAGTTTTTTAAAATAAACGTCTAAAAAAATCATTTTTTTCATAAAAATACATTTTTTTACCCAAGATAGTTACTTTTTTGCGGACTATTTATTATTTCATGGTCATCGCCAGGTATTAGGCATACTGTTTTTTTTTTATTTCAAAGAAATAGACCCATTATTTTGGAAGAAATCAATACTTTTGTACATAGAGTCCTTAATGAAACATGAAAATCTTAAAATACCAATAAATCCTACAATAATTTTTTATAATTTTTTTTTATATTTTTATAGTCAATGATTCATGGTCTTGTTTCATCCCCTTTCGGGATTGCACTTTATCCAGGGACACACTGTATAAGGAATTATATTTGTAACGAAATAAAGTCCTGAATCCTGCATTACTGTGGTTTTACGCAAATAATAATTGCTCTTGTTTACGAAAGGCCAGTAAGTGACGACCCAGGCGGACATACTTCGACAAAATAGGAGATGTATTACCAAAAGGCAATGTAAAAAGTACCTGCATGCAAGGACTAATTAATGGTGTTTAAATAATTAGTACCTGGGTGACCAAGCTTTGCTCGGTACTTTTTTTAGTAATATAAAATATGTGTAATATAAAATTAAAATAATCCCTTTCCAACAAAAAACATCATGAACTTGGAAAAAAACATCATGATTCGAACCGGGTCTCTTGAAATCGGCCCGAAACGGGTCGCCCGTTTTCCCGACAGGACTATCCTTGCAGATAGACGCGAAGTTTACCTCTGTATGTTATTATAGCAAATTTCAATTGCCTTAAACCACGGATAAAACAACGTTTTCTAAAAATGTAACCTAGTTAGATCAATTAAACGCCCCCGAAAGCATCTGCCTACAAAATTTCGTGAAAATCGTTGCAGCCGTTTCCGAGATTCTGATGATACCGGGTGTCCCAAAACTCGACGTCAACCCGGAGCCGGGTGAAAAGGCAAGTCAAGCTGGTTGTCAGAAAAATATTAAAAAAAATATAAGTTGTATGATTTTTTTTTCAATACTTTATTATTAATTTATTAATAATAATCTCAAATAAGTCCTATTTTTTATGCAAGCTAGAGCAGCTGGTTTCAAAATTTTGATTACAGTTTAGAGAAGCATTATTCAGGGTTACACAGCAAAAAAATAATTGGAAAAAGTAAAGATTTGTGGCAACAGGAGTAAAAAGACTGTCACAGGGTGTGTAATTTTGCGATTTTTAAAAAAATGCCTATAATTTTGAAATCATACAACTTAGATTTTTTTAAATATTTTTCTGACAACCAGCTTGACTGGCCTTTTCACCCGGCTTCGGGTTGACGTCGAGTTTTGGGACACCCGGTATATAAATATACAGTGTGTCCCTGGATAAAGTGCAATCCCGAAAGGGGATGAAACTAGACCATGAATCATTGACTAGAAAAATATTAAAAAAAAATATAAAAAAATATTGTAGGATTTATTGGTATTTTAAGATTTTCATGTTTCATTAAGGACTCTATGTACAAAAGTATTGATTTCTTCCAAAATAATGGGTCTATTTCTTTGAAATAAAAAAAAAACAGTATGCCTAATACCTGGCGATGACCATGAAATAATAAATAGTCCGCAAAAAAGTAACTATCTTGGGTAAAAAAATGTATTTTTATGAAAAAAAATGATTTTTTTAGACGTTTATTTTAAAAAACTTCAAATTACTAAAAAAATGTGCCCTATAACTATGTAATTTTATAGCTTACTTTTATTCTTTACCATTTTAGCTTCCAAATAAAAAAAAACAATGTTCTAACTAAAAAAACACGCTATCTACGAACTTTTAAAGTGGAGCCTAATCGTGTTACCGTGCAGGTAGAGACCGTTTTTTCCATTGTTTCCGTCCTACTCTGTGCCCTTCGGCAGTCGCAGTCCTTTTGTTCTACACACAGGTAGAGGGAAGGCGAGGGGAGGGGAGGCAGGGGGTTCGAAACAGGACTTACACAGTCGCTCCGATATTCTCGCCGCTGCTACTACTGTTCTCGTTCTCGCATTGTGTTCTCGTTGATTTGTTATTAAGTTTTTGTTACATTGTTGACTGTTACGTTTTCTACTGTTCGTTACGTTTGGACTGTTCCTGTTCTGCTGTTAAGTGTTGACGAAATGCCGCGATTGACAGAGTTCTCACCTCGAGAAATAGCCGACATGCATTATTATTATGGCATGTCACATGGTCGCACAACAGTCGCTCGGACTGCATACATAAATGCTTTCCCGGGCAGACTCATACCCTCAGCTCGAAATTTTCAAGAGATTCATAGGAGGCTCTCCAACATTGGACTTGGTTTGGCACGAGATCGCCGTGAGCAACCAGCTGTCGTTATTGACAATGCGATAGAAGAGGCCATTTTAAACGATCTGTTTGCTGACCCTACAACAAGCATAAGACGATTAGCTTTGCGTCATGGCATATCGAAGACGTCTGTCTGGCGAATTTTGAAAAAGGAGGGATTGCATCCTTTCCATTACCAACGAGTACAACATTTACACGAAAATGTAGATAATCGTCCAAGATGCGTAATGTCGACGTGGATTCTAAGAAAAATTAGAGCTGACCCAAATTTTCCCAAACGCATTTTTTGGATGGACGAAGCGACATTTACTCGAGACGGCATTACAAACTGCAGAAATTTGCACCAGTGGTCTCACGAAAATCCACGATTGAAGCGGGCATCTACTTTTCAAGTAAAATTTTCAATAAACGTATGGGCAGTCTTAATCGACGACATTTTAATTGGTCCAGTCATTTTACCCAGAACCCTAAATGCTGAACGTTTTTTAGAATTACTACAAAATTTACCCATGTTGATGGAAGATGTTCCCCTGGCTACGAGACGGCGTGGGCGTATGTATCTCCAAATGGATGGATGTCCTGCACATTATGGGCGGGAGGTGCGGCGATTTTTGAACGAAAATTACCCGAACCGGTGGATTGGCCGAGGAGGGCCAGTAGGCTGGCCAGCGCGTTCACCTGATCTGACACCCCTAGATTATTTTTTATGGGGTGTCATGAAGCAAAGAGTATACAGCACGCCAATAAATACCGAGGCACAGTTGCACGACCGAATAATTCAGTGCGCAAATGACATTAAAAATGATCCAGGAATGATTCGCAGAGCCACTAACCAAATTAATATTCGTGCAGTAATGTGCTTGCAAAATCGAGGAGGCCATTTTGAACATTTAATGCATTAAATAAAAATGCAAAATTGTAAATTACGGATAATTTTATTAATAAAGTTATAGTGATTCAAGTCTGACTTTTATTACCTACTAAAATGTAAATAACTCCTACCTAGCCAATTTTTTAGTTAGAACATTGTTTTTTTTTTATTTGGAAGCTAAAATGGTAAAGAATAAAAGTAAGCTATAAAACTACATAGTTATAGGGCACATTTTTTTAGTAATTTGAAGTTTTTTAAAATAAACGTCTAAAAAAATCATTTTTTTCATAAAAATACATTTTTTTACCCAAGATAGTTACTTTTTTGCGGACTATTTATTATTTCATGGTCATCGCCAGGTATTAGGCATACTGTTTTTTTTTATTTCAAAGAAATAGACCCATTATTTTGGAAGAAATCAATACTTTTGTACATAGAGTCCTTAATGAAACATGAAAATCTTAAAATACCAATAAATCCTACAATAATTTTTTATAATTTTTTTTTATATTTTTCTAGTCAATGATTCATGGTCTAGTTTCATCCCCTTTCGGGATTGCACTTTATCCAGGGACACACTGTATATACAAGAATTGCTCGTTTAAAGAGATTAGATTTATTGATCCATAGAAGGTGCAGCAGCAAACCGTGTACAATCATTACATACAGTATTAAATTTAGAGTACTAAAACCAACATGATTGCCACTTACTTGTGAACAAAGCATGGTTAACTTTCAGACCCACGAATTATGTTATGTTTGGCTCTAGTTTTTTACCACTCAGGTAGATCGGCTTTTTCGAATGTTTTTGTAGTATGTACCTGCGGATACTTGCTCCAAATTAATATTGACAAGAAACTTAAGGAAACCTTAGGAGTGCCCGAGGTATTTACATTACTCGCTTGTGATCGCTAATCCACAGTGGGCACGCATTGTGATTAGTACGATACTCTCTCTATCAGAGAAGGCCTACAGCGCCTAAATCTGGCCATATTAAAAATACACCTGTTAAAGAATATTTAGAGTTTAAGTCATAAGCTTCCTAAACACTGTAATTATAAATTTTAGTTTCACTTTAATTAAAAATAGTCATAGATCTACCTCAATTAAATGGAACATGGAGATCCAGATGTACGAACCTACAACTGCTATAAGTAAACCCATGTTTTTGACACAATAAATTCATTCATTCACAAAATTCTCAAAAATACCACCCACTCCAGTGTGCAACAGAACAGCCAACGTACAGTGAACACCACGTCAATCTTCACATTTTAGTTGCAAAGTCGCCCGTAATGCAACGGAGCAGAGTGCATGGGTGTATACGATGATGTGTTGTCGACTGTACTCGATAAGAAGAGAGGGAATCCCACATTGCTATTACTCATCCATCCGTTGGCCCTCGCAGAGCATTCGTAAGGAATCTGTCTGACTGATTCGGTGCCGCTGACTCATTCTAGCGCGATGTTGTAATAGCACTTTACGGGCTAAAATGGTCTCGGAACTTGTTCGCAGACTTTTCACATTCCTCACATACGCGTTAGTAAATTTTAAATAAATCCATAATTCGAATGAATTTGCGAGGGTCACGTAAGAATTAAAAAAATCATTACTTAATTTTACTAAACTGAAGACCAAATAATTCTAATTCACACTCCACGTCGTCCGCGAATGAGATCAAAAAAGTCCATACGAAGTCAAAGTTCAAGTTATTTTCCCGGCAATAACTTACCTGCGAAAGTCATATCGACCAAATATTGCTTCACACTCTTGGCACGGAACACCGCCCCATAACATCCTAACGTAAAGCAAAATCCAATCATCCAAGCCTCGTAAACGATGCAACATAACCTCTATGCTAACAGTGGTACGTGTCAATATTGATAGTCCATCAAAGCGGCAGGTCAATCAAAAGATAAAGGCGCCTAGCCTGGAGCGTTGTGGCCCTTAATTAAGGACGATTTAAGCGGATTGACGCAGTCCTGTTATTGCTAGATACTGGAACTCAAATCTAGTGTAGGTACTCCGTTATCATCCCATCCAGATATACATCCCATAGACGTTACAAACGATAAGGAATCTACCGGAAAATTATAGGAATAGGAAAATTATAGGATAGGAATGTTATTGAGAAAAAAATGTTTTGTCATGAGATTTTATTTTCTTCGTGGTATAGGGAGATGAAAATTTCAAAAGAAAAAAATCACTGTGTCACTGGTCTTACAGAATGTGAAATATGAATAATAAAAACTCTTATTAAAAATAAAATTGGGGTATTAAAGTATGTATGAATAAATCACCATGTATGTTTTTAGGGTTCCGTACCCAAAAGTAAGTAAGTCTTTCATGGACTAGTAGCACTTCCCAGCGTTATCGATGCGGCGATCGATAATGCTTCAGGGCTCTTTGCCCTGCCTGTTTTTGAAACTCGTCGTACTCGTGTAGGTCCTCGTCGACTGGAGAGACGACCTCGATCAACATCTGAGTGGTCAGAGGTAACCCAGGACCGGAAACTCTGGACTGAACTGGAGGAGACCTTTACTCAGCAGTGGGACACAATAATAGAGGCTACGTAAAAAAAAGGACACGTGAGCAATGTGTATGAAACTAGAGAAAAATCCTGCTAACGAAGCGGGTAATAGATATGTTTTTTCTATACATTCTTTCAAAGGATAAGAAAGGGTTAGTCCAAGCACAAACATTACCTACGTTCTAGAAAGAAAATATTGTCTGTCTCACCTAAGATTACTTATTCACACAGAACGGAATTCCATTACGGAAGTGGGCAACATCCCTCGGGAGCTCGAGTACACAGACTAATAAGTTATGGATGGATGGAGCACATACAAAAATATTTACGCGCATATTTTCATCTTATTACTTAGTTTGTCAGGATCGCGGCAAGTGGCAAGCCCAGTGTCTCCCTTCGAGAACTTTTCGGCCCCATCGGCCATCAGTTCTACATGCTATATGCCCCGCTCACTGCCACTTCAACTTACTAATCCGCAAATTCGCTCAATATAACAATTCTTTCGCCAATCTTTCCTCTTTCATTCTCTCCATCATTTCGGGTAGCACGAATGCGCGCGTCAGACATTTTGTGGTGCTAAAATGACTGAGTGGCCAAGTTGGCGGGGGCCCGTGGATGAAAATGGCAAAAGACAGCGAGGTATGGCATAATGGAGAAAAAGCCTATACCCAACAATGGGCAGAGGTAGGCGATGATGATGGTGTTGAAAATGACTGAACTTGTCAATTAATGTACTGGAAAATCGCTGCATTTGACGTTAAAACGCGAAAATCTCGTCATGGTGCAACCCATGCAGATGGGTTGACAAGTACCAAAAACCTTACAATACCTTCCATTCTTCACGTCAAAATCACTTGTCCTGGTCCCAAACTAGGATAGCCTGTGATGTGGTGACCAACCTAGTAAGCACTTTACAAACATAGAATTAGGTACACTCAGGATTTAAAAATAGAACTTAATGAACCTGTCAAAAAAGTAGCTATTTTGTTTCTCGGCGTCTCGTTTTCACACTGCCTTTCTGCGCCGTGTCTACGGTTGGATGTATCGGACGCATCCTTTGGGGACGTCCATAACAGAGCCAAAGTTATTGTAATGAGAGAGCGACAGCTCTGGATATTTATGCCCCGCCATGCGTCCCGAATACTCAATGAGGTAGGCCCCAGCTTTGAACCCGAGGTACAGCCCAAGGCTTCTACTCGGGTTAGTGCCTGCAAATAAGTAGCTAGATAGGAGCTAGCTACATTGTAACATTAGTGCAGACTCATTTTAAACATAATTTTACGTGAGTTGAAGTAAAAAAATATCACATTCATAAAAACTTCTAACATTATAAACATACCTTATTTGTAAAAACACGATCCTTAGAATGTCGATTTAAATAGACTGTGTTAGAGATTTTACATTTTACAAGAAAAAAACGTAACCACAGATTAAATAAACTGCATCTAAGGAGTGATTTTGAATCAACAAAGTTGAGATATTTTTTATGCTAGTTCTGCACTTCCATTAACATACGCAAACATGAAACTATACTCGGTTACATAACGGATCAATTTGCAACAAAATTGTGAAGGTTTATCTGTTGTTAACTGTGAAAGGAGCTATTCCTCCATCAGGATGCAACATCTGTGACGTAGGTGGCTTCTTTATTAATCATATTAATCCAACTACTAGAACATAGTTCATCGTAGAATCAACTAGAATTAGCTATTTTGTGTGATGTTCATGTGCGGGCTGCACACCTGCAGCTGCTAAAGCCCTAAGGACGTGCCTTACAGACCTGCGTTTACCCATTGGACTTAAAGAAGGCGTCTAATAGACCCGTTAGTTCTAAAAATTATAAAGTTGATTTATAAACATTTACATACAGGCACATACATTGCTTCTGGCCCCACACTAGGATACTCTGCGTCGTGGGAACCAGAAACAGCGACGTCACAAACATGTAAACATCCAAGACCTGGAGTTTTTTTGATGAATCTAAAGGGCTTAAAAGGGCTTGCACTACTAAAACATTGCGAAGTCCTTTACAAACTCTCTACTGAAGCATGCCGGCTTGTCACTAATGTATCTTGAGAGTAGGCCTCTTCGATATTGAATAGCACCAGGACTCCTTCAAAAATTTTATTATTTGTGATGCTGTTTGCTGAGCAAATACTACTGACAGGTGCTGATGCCTTTACTTGTCGTATTGACAAAGGTCCCGTGAACAGGGTCGGGCGCTGCGGTAACTCGGTAAGCAAATTGATACAAATAAGCCTGAGTGCTTCTTTTGAACTTGGAGTATTGGGTTACTTACTTTTTATCGTAACATTGTTTGCACGATTATTTCAAGAGAGATGGGTGTTTCTTTATCGTTAATATACCCTCATATAGAAAAGCGAGCCTATAGTGTATTTCTGAAAGAAGGAAGAAAACTCCTCTGAAGCCTTGAAGGCTCTTTCAAATCCTTTTACAATAGTGGACAGTGTCCCGTCCTCGGAAGAAAATTATTTTCCCGTCTGCCTTTTGTCCTCGGCGTCCGTTTAAAGATGGCGCCCGGAAAATATTATTGCAATGCAACCATTGTCAAGCTTTGAGGGGAGGTGGGCAACGACATCGGTGCTCCGCTGACTGATTCTCCTATGCAAAATGTTTAATCCCAGCCCTTTTTTCTGTAAATTATTTCTTTAATAACATCTGTGGCCACCCCGCTTCACTTTCAGTGGGGTAAAAATAAGGAGCAAAACAAAGTATGAAATTAAGGTTCGTAAGTAACGCCATAACTTGCCGCCGTTATGGGTTCCGTAAGAAATCATAAATCACTGCGCGCACGCCTGCTTAGATGCCTTTATTGCGTAAGCTCACTTTCTATGAGTAGAAAATGGGTTTCCACTTGGCAAACCAACCACAGAGTAGAGAAAAGATAAAGAGCCAATAATACAATTTATTCTCTCACTATTTTTGCTAATGTTACTAAGCTTACTAGATACAGTCTTGAGCAGAACAACCATTAGATTTTAGTTTGCGCGTGTAAAGTTTGATGTGCTATCGACTGCTCATTGTCGCGAAATTCGGACATAGAAAAAAAAGTTTAGTGTTTTTTGAGCCACACTTTGTTATAACAAACCTGGCAAATATGTCTAACCCTATGGGTTACGAGTGTCAGTTTATTTAAGTACTAAAAGTTGCCCATCACAGACTGATAATGTATTTTGCAGTGCTAAAGACTCTTCCTGTGCCAAATTTCATTGAAATCCGTTCAGCGTTATTATATTAAGTAACAAACATCGTGGCTGGTTTCATTGGGTTGATATTTTAGTCCAAAAATATGAATAAAAGAGCTGTAATCAACAAAAACTGCACCGACTCAATCAACCTTGTGAGCAAGCTTCGATTTCACTTTTACCGTCTTGATCGGGTGCTCGATCACACGCCGCATTTGCATGCAAATCTTGGCTCAACGCTCCGCAGCCATAACTCCTACGAGTATGTTATGAGATTGCATTACAGTTGCTATCTATGTTTCAATCTGATATTTCTTGAGAATATTGCATTGCAATATAGAATCCAGGACGCTCACGCTCATAGTCCACAATTTACTAGCAAACTATACCAGAGCTATATATTTCACTATAAAAAATAAAAAAAAACCTGGTCCCAAACAAGGAAATGTTAACTGCAAAAGACATAAGAAAGCCCCAGAATGAAGCCTCTATGCAGTACTGATTAAAGTAAGGTGTCTTGGAGCGGGAACCGAACCAATGAGGTAATACTGTATTAGCAATCATCCGTGTCGACTCTAAATATCAACGAGACAGTCAAACTTACGCTTTATTAAAAGATCGAGAATACTTTGATATACAACTACACAAACTCCAACCAGCAACGTGAGACGAATAAAACGTAGAGTCATGTCACAATGATCCAAGAGTGAAAGCCAGAGAGCCGTAGGTAATTGAACTAAATTACACTCTTGAAGGGTCCTCCGGCGTTGTTACCGTCCGACGAACACTTTTTCTATTTAGAAACCGACCGCCTTAAATGGATCTCGTCGCTCTTGTGCTTTGTTTTTATTTTACAATCAACTGTGTGGATAACGGGCGTGAGTTTATTATTATTTTTTTATTTATTATTGTGTGGAAACACCACCTTTTTAACATGAAACCTTTAGCTCATCATCTTCGCACAAAATTCAAAACAATAATAGAAAACAAAAGGGCGAGCACTACTATAGTGAAACAAAACAGGCTGCACGGAAGACAATGGTGATTATTTAATTAGAGAATTGTACTCGTGCTTTTAAGAGCACACTTGGATTGTCAAGAGACCCGACACGGCACACGAGAGAACAAAACAATGCACGCGCGGGGCGAAGCAATCTACCGGTTCGCCTTGACGCTGTGATTACGAGAGATTGTGCTTAGTTAGAGCGTAAACTGCTACAATAATACTGCCGGGATTTTAAGAAAAGCCACAGCAAGCAAAGCACTAATAAATCAAACGATAGATAAGGAAACTCGCCAACTCACGCCCATCACAATTAGTTGGTAGATAATAAAGAGACCCTCAGGATAAGGCATTGAAAATAATTGGCATCGTGAAAGAAGTAAACAAGTTAGATAAATAGGCGGTGGCGGAGCAAGAACCGCTAAATAGAGGGGTGATAGCATCGGTCATAGTGACGGGGAATCATGACGCGATAAACTAAACGAACCCTAATAAAAAGGCAAAGTACTAGAGCGAGATTATTAGGCGCCGAGCCTTATCAAGCGTCTTACTTCGCCCAAATTGAGCGAGCGAGAATTATGGACAAACTTCCCACACGCATCGGTACAACCTAATGAAGATCCCGATTAGATAAGCCTTCGAGTAAACATCGGCTATTCTATCTATAAATATACTAAGCTCCTAAGCATATCTCCCTTCAAAACGAGCACCTGAACAAATAATCCTGAAGATTTTCCTACTTTCATCTCCCGCAGAATCGTCTCTAATATTAAAACACAAAATTCGATCTTTATTAGATTCTGTAAGCAATGTTTGTTAAACGGTTTCAGCCAATAACAGTAATATTAAAGGGGCGAGGCACGCCAGGAGGAAATGAAAGCGACGACGGGAGAATGAAATTGGAAAACTTGTTATATTAATTACTTACTCGAGACGAAAAAGAAGAAAATAAATAAAGCCTTGTGAAAAGTTTCGTCAGACGGACGCCTACAGCCTATAGCTAGATACACCTGACCGCGCCGTCTGACTAGGCCGCCGCTTGTGCTGTTCTGTTGAGAAATGTTCGTTTCGTGAGCTGTTCGTTTTCAAAAAACGTTCTTACTTAAAAAAAATTACTTCAGTTGACAGGTACTTTTTTAAAGGTCAAAAATTTATTTATTTTCCGCTTATGGGCCAATTTCTGAATTGAGAATTTACACTAAGTTAATCGTTCGTCACGCTCGTTTCTAAAGAAATTTGACGAGATCGCACTACAGTTAAGTAATTACTTAGCGAAATTTTCAATTCAGTAATCGACCCTATGGGCCGATTTTAGATTTGAGAATTTACACTTAAGTAACATGCTGTCACGGGCTTTTCTAAAGAAATTTGACGAGACAGCAATACAGTTAAGTAGTTATTTAGCGAAATACTCAATTCAGAAATCGACCGTATACCTGCTAAAAGACACGACCTAATCCCCCTTCTATTTACAATTTCATGAGTGGCAAACTACAGCTCCTAACAAGGTCCGTGAAGTGAGGCGAAGCTCAGACGTTGTAGTACCTAGGACAGAGTTTTCAGTTTATTATCTCCTATTCCCTCGATAATGACAATATTTACAGACCGAATGCATCGTAACGTAATGTTTGGTTACACTTGTGAAATAAACGCATTTAGTTAAATGTAATGCAGCACCGCAATATTTACATCGAGATTAGACAAGAACACAAATAGTGCGCCCTCGGTATCCCGACATGATAAATATTATTGCTATTGACATTATCCGATTACAAGATTCCTATAAGATACTTTACAAGTTACGGTAAATCTTATATCATTATGAAGTTGGGTAAAGGAGACGGAAACGCTTCCATACATTCTTGGGCCCAGATGTAAAAAGACGAGAGTGGTGTCAATAAACAGCTTATATATTTTCAAACCATCATAGAAAATTTTGCGGATTTTAGCAATCTGAGAGCAACATTAAAAGAGATTTAGTAAAAGTGAGGCTATGCAACAAATTGACAATAACCTATAGGTAATTAACAGCTGATTTTATAACTATGATCACATGATAGACAGTTATTTATTACATTAATTGTAGTTCTTATTGTATTGAGTGGGAAAATGTAAAGAAACTCACAAATAGATTAAAAGACAGGGAAGACAAAGATTTGTGCCATTTCATCCTCTAAAACTCGTCGGCCCAGTGTATTACATCGATAAGTCGGTATGCCACAGTCGTACAAGTTAAACAATATACTAGAAGTCCGTACAGCGAAAGCACTGGTCGAGGAATATAATTAAAATACTCAAACGATAACCGATACAAGACGAGTAGGTAGGTAGTCCAGTGATCTTGATGGGAGACGATAATGTACGTACCACGAATGCACATCCCGAGAACGTACGCCCCGGTAATGTACAGCCACGGAATCTGTGCACATGTACACGGATTCCCGTCCGTACGTTCTCGGGTCATGCGTTATCATATCAGGCTGTATAAAATTGGTACGGGCGAGAATCCGTGTACAGCCATAGACACGACAGAGTGGTGCCTCGTTTCCATGAAACATAAATCATTCACTTCGCAGCCATTACACGCTCGATCTAGTGCGTGACATTATCGAGGCTATGAGTCGCAATAGATTGACGTCCTGATCTGGCTGGATCTTACACTAGACAAGTCAATCCAAATGATCAGAGTTTAGATGTAGAGGAGCGATACATCAACCCATTATAAACCCACTGAGGGGCACGGGGCTTTTCCCTGAGGAACCTTTCTCAGTGAAAAGCCCGTGCCCCTCGGTCCTATACCTATAGGGCATTCTCCAGCACGGGGGCCTAGTCCGGATAGGTGGAGCCTTGTAAGACTAGTGGCTGGTCTTACTGTCGGAAGTTTTTAAGCTGCTCTAAGGCCTCTGACTTGGCTTCACGACTTCCATCTATTGACGGCAGCCGGCACCAACTGCTTAACTTGCCTTGCGAAGCACGGAACCGCTCGGAAAAATCCCACTAGCGTTAGTTATAGATGGTCATTTGGGCACGAATTCCCGGGTTGTACATTCTCGTGCCGTAGATTCTCGGTCCGTGCAATATAGTGACCCATCATGATCATAGATTGAAAATCCGGGAGCTGTCACTGTCAGCACAGATTAAATACATTTGACAAACACAAAAAGTAATAAAACGATCTGTAAAAGAGAATCTACGAGAATCGATTTTAAAGTTAATATTCTGTTTTATTGTAAACATATAATAATTTATATTATATATTGACAATATAATAATTTATTCCGTAGATTTTGTTCACTTTGATTGAATCCATCATTCGATGAGAGTGATTTTACTTTCAATAATAATTCTTGAAATCATTCACAGTAATCAATTATAGTAATCGAAACTCTATTTCATCAGTGCAATAAACTTGTTTTTAAGATTTCTCGTCTCCCAGATTGTGAATTGAGCAGATTTTCTATATTTTGAAACAGAAAAAAATAGCGCTTTTTTTAAACCATATTTCAGCTTATTACAATTGGGCCCAGAGATCTCCGGCTCCTTTGTAGACAGTTTCTTCAGTACCATTTTACAACAGTTCTATATTTAAATCATCTCCAACAAACACATATTAGTACTCAGAAATCATTGCTATCAAGTGTTGTAGTTCTGGTTGGTCATATTATGTAAGTACTAAATCGTTATTATTCACAAGCATATCCAACAAAATCGCTTAACAAGAATCCCCAACGCCCACCTCAAAACAAACGATAAATCACTGCTAAAGAACTCACCTTTTACTCCAGTTTCCGATCTCCGCGTAGCGTCTACCGTTGGCGCATCCGCTCCTCCTCACTTCATTTCCTTTGGAACTCTGAACAGTGTTCCCGTTTGGCGTTAATGTTCCGTTCGGCAAGCTGTGCGCGTTGTTATTCCTCTCCCGGTTGCGAGGAAAAGTTCCGGTGCCGGATCTGAAAGTCGCGAGTTGCGGCTGGTCCGACTGTGGAGAGCTGAACTGTTGGAGAGGTAGCGTCACGTTACCGCTCCAGCTCTTCCTGTTGACAGCAAACGTCTTGAAGGTCCCGTTACCGTTTGTGGGCGAGGGCGTCGCACCACAGTAGCTGCTTCTGTTGTGGCTGTTCTTTATGAACGCGCTGTTCTGCAGTGTCACTTGAGGCGTGATCGGCACTAAAGGCGACGCCTGGTCTATTGACATCGTATCTTCTGTCTGCCTCGTAACTCTATCTACATTTTTGTCTGGAAAGAAAGGGATAGTATTAGTGCCAAAACTATTAAAATAACATCTACAGAGTTGTCTGGTGGTTTGATAAATCAATGTGCAAATTGACCTAAATATTAACACCACAGATATAAAAAAAAATTATAGTGGAGAAAAGTTATGTTAGATAGATATCTAAGATCTAAAGGTATCTGCGCTTTTAACAGATCAAATCGCTACAAACGCTCAAGTGTTTGATTGTTGTCAAAGAGATGACGCTCAAATCTGCCAGCGGAGAAAAATGCGATCCAATGAAGAGAATATCGGACAATAGGGTTCAATTTAGGTTAATGGCCTTACGAATTCGGACCGAGCCAACTCCGTTATTTGTTAACGAAGCCACTTAGCAAGACAATCAAGGAAACGAAGTTAATGTTTAATGCTCATTGCTGATACACAGTATAGTAGCAACAAGTAGAACGTTTATGACGGGAATTAATATTGCGCTTCACTTTTATTAGCTTAGAGATTTATCCTTAGATGAAATGACGATAAAATGAGCAAAGATGGGCTGATGAGGTGGAGTTTGACCAAGTTCATGCATGTATTACTAAGTAAAAATTAAAATTAAAATTAATAAACTCACGCCCGATATCCCCGAAGGGGTAGGCAGAGGCACCAGTCACTGGAACTGGGCCCACGTTTTGCCGAGTTTATTAGGTCCCAAACGTGACAAGTGGCAAGCCTGTCGCCGTTATCCGGGCACAATTTATCAGCGAATGGTGTTGCTGTACAAACAAATGTACGTAACTTAAAGTCATTGGTACATGCGTGGTTCGAACCCAGACTCTCAAGATCGAGAAGCAAGGGTCAACCCCACTACTTACTAAGTATCCGTGAATATCCGAAAGTATTCGTAACGTATGTGCGTGCATGCAGCGGCTAATGGGTGTTCATCATCATCAACCCATTATGTCTCGTCCCTGACGAAGGTATAGGCCATACTCCACCACGGTAGCCAAGTCCTCCGTGCGGAGTTTCTGGTCTTCCATCGGACGCGTTCCCCGGGTGGCGGATAGGGGAACGCCCTCCAGATATGGGGGGTACCGGCTTCGGCCGGCGCGGACCAAAACCAGAGGGAGGGGGACGTCCAGTGGCTTGCGCTGCTGGATGTCCCGTGGGGTCCACCATGGGCCCCGCACCCGTAACCCCACATTGAGCGGGGCCGGGGGCCTTTGGGCCGCGAGGAGACAACCTCTATAAAAAACACACTGTGGGGGCCCTCTCTATGTCCCTCTGTCCAGCAGAGGGCATGGAAGAGGGCTGGAGGGGCGGAGAGGGGCGCGAGATCCACAAGCCGGGCCTGGGAGGGACATTGCGGGAGGTAAGCCATGGACCAGGGACTGGGCACCCCATATGGTCTCTGGCCGAGGGGTGTTTTGTTGGGAGGGCATTTGATGGGCCGAGGATCCGGGCAGAGGGCCACAACGGGTCCTCGGTAGTTGGAGGCTTGTGGAGCTCGCGCCTCTCCGCCGGGAGAGCCGGTGGCGCGGGGGACGCTGCGCGGACCTTGCGCCGCCGGTTGAGGGAGGTTCACAGACGGCAGGTTGGGGGACCTGCCGTCCGATATCGTGACGGGAGAAGGGGGTGGGGGGCCCATGCCCCGTCTCCAGTGAGGGTGGGCCCGACTCCTTGCGAGTCGGGTCGATGTCGCCAGGGCGCCGCTGTCGCATTCGCGTTGTGGTTCACACCACTTGCGAGATCCGGCGGCGCCCCATTGTACGAGCGACAGGACGGCCCCCGGGGTGTTTTAGGAGGTATGCCTCTCCTATTATTAGGAGAGGAGAGTCCGACACACGGCCGTCGCCCTCCCCCAAGGGTGGCGGTTATGGTGCACAAAGCATTTCACCCCGTTAACATAAAAAAAAAAAGAAAAGCCAAGTCCGGATTGGTGGAGGCTTGTAAGACTAGTGGCTGGTCTTACTGTCAGAAGGTTTCAAGCCGCCCATAGAACGGTCACCCATCTATGCACTGAACGTCACCCATGTTGCTTAACTTTCGTGATCGTTTAATATCGTGGAAGTTTAAGGCGGCCGGGGCTACGAGCGATTCATTATGAGCTAATGCATGTTGGCGAAGCCAATGTTGTGGCAAGTGGCAGACCTTGGTATTTTTCTAACATTCCAGAATGCAGCCGTGAGTATCTGTACGTAGGTATGTAGGTATAAGGTGAGAGATTCTAAGAAATGCACAAATGTCTGCTGTACTGATACTTTTGGTAGAATTACTATTCTGTTGGAATGGTTTAACCTTGAACTACTTAGATATTAGTGTGCGCTTCATTGGAGCCTCACCTCATCTATTGATCTACATAAATAAAATAGGCTTCCCTTGAATTCTGTATTAAAGTTAAAACGTTACTTTTATACGTTTTCTGAATTCACCTAAAAGCTGCTCTTACGTGGAAAATGATGTCACGCTTTTTGTCTTTTTTAGTGACTGCAATAAAATTACTCATGATGATATACTTTAGATAAATGTGGTCTGAGGGTTTGATAGAGATAATTAAATTACGGGCATTTTAAATATATTTTTGTTTTCCTATAACAAGTCTTCAGTAAAGCAAAACTGTTTTCCAAAATTATTAATTTTGGAATCAATTGTTCTCAATCAATAACTATCTACAGATAAGAAAAATATGTCTTAAACATCCGTAATTTGATTATATTTAGATCACATTTACCAAATTTAAATGAGTAAAAAATACGCAAATTATAACAAACAACAAAAATGTTATATCGCGCGAGCGAGACTGCACGGCCGACATAAACACAGCCTTAAAAATTTGTACCTACAGAAGAATTCTTAATTTATATTTTTCATTTTTCAGTTCTAATTCAAACATAAAACCATGAGTAGTTCAGACTCCGAACATTGGTCCTTAAAGATCTGAGTACCTATCTGAGGAGAGTGCACATGATGCCATAGCCGAAACATCGCTAGCACATCAACCTCGATGTGCTGATGACTGTACCAAAGTCAAAACATCTAAACACGATGGTTAAATAATACGTTGCGTAAGCGTAGCCGAGTGCGTATACTGAGTTTTGTCATTCACTTTCGATAGCGAGAGCGTTTGAGATTTGCATAGGAGTGACAAAGCGCGCCATCTAGTTGTCTCTTTGTCACTCTGCAAATCACAAACGCTGTCACTATCGAGAGTGAATGAAAAAACTCAGTATAAGCACTCAGATCACTTAGTTTTGCTAGTTATGCAAGTGCCAGAGCTTTGAAGTAAATAGTCGCACACTCGTGAGGCGTACCTCTTCTTTTTAGTGGTTCTAACCAACAAAGAGACAGTTTCAATAACGAGTGTTGTGGCTTTCTACAATGGCCTACTATGGGCAACTAGTGGCGAGCGACGTAATCAGAATCACAAACTGCAAAGGTTGCGGAGGTGCTCCGAAACCGCTTGACCAATTTTGATGAAATTTTTATTTGTAGATCTGAGAAAACATTATGTATTTTTCACACCCCTATCTGGCTAAACAAAGTTTGCCAGGTCTGCTTGTAAAGTATTTCTGGGTCAGTGCAAGCCCCACAGTATGGGAAGTAATTAGTGGGTAATTAATCTAGCAAAGCAAGTTAAGTTATAATTCGTGGTTGACCAAAATCAGTCTCTTCGCTTTTCGCGACGTGAATTTTAACTTAGCTCCAATCAGACACCGTCGTCGGTCGGTAAGTCTCATCTTCAGTCGCTTGATTTAAAAAGATTCTTACACCGGCAATAACAAACGCGCGCGGCGACTGAGGCGCGAATTCGCGTGCCCTAGCGGTTAGAGCTGCTTCTCCGTCTGGAGTGTATGGCGGTGTATGCCCCGCGGCATATATTTTATTGCGCAGTTGACCGAAGAACTTTTTCACGATACCACAGTGATTTTATCAACTTGATTTTTGTATTACGATCGAGATTTTTAAATCGATCGTCGTTTTGGATAAAAATACGCGCGGTATGGCGGAGCCAGTGTGACACGCCCCGCGCTTCGTCGCGTTTGGCGGTATTCACGTGCGGCGGCAACGGCAACGCGTCGGCAGTGTGTTATCTTACGCGTATAGTTAACTGGTGCAGTGTGATAATCACCTTTAACTATAACTTCCGTTAGAAGTTTATATCACTCATCATTGAGTGGAACTGGAATACATTGACCTAGATATTTAAGCTCATAGTCTTAGTCGCTTGTACCATATTTGGAATGTTGCTATAGTAAATACAAATAAATGATTATTTTAATTGGATTCCATCAGACTTGGGTGGAATGAAGTAAAGTGAAAAAAAATTGTTTGAAGTTAGACGAAGGGATAAAGACATAATTTTTAAATGTAACCTAGAGCTCAGCCATGTCCTCAAACAAGGACTTTAATGCGCTTTTAAAAGTAGAAAATAAAGATGAGAAAACGTTTTCAGTTTTTCGTTTTCAGCAGTGTCCTGAATTATACCCCGGAGGCCTGAATCAACTACAATTCTATATGATCAACCTACAGGCCAAGTAGGAAAATTGCATTGAATCAGGCGTTACTTCCGGACTTGGCCCCCGTGGTGGAGTACGGCCTATACCTTCCTCAGGGAAGAGACCCGTGCCCCTCGGTGGGGACATAATGGGTTGATGATGAGGCGTTACTTTGCAGAAATCCATAATAGCATTAAAATGTTGCTAAATGTTGCATTGTCTCACACAAGTATTGGTGTCGGTGGTGGTGTGTTCGTGTCTTGCTTCTGCTTGAAAAAGTGGGACGGAGGGCGGTGCATTAACTAACCGCATGGTGCTTGTGGGATATTGGCGGAATTCAGCAAAGTAATTTTCACATTTTAATGCAAGCAGGAAAATTGTCGTAACAAACTATCAATTGTAGTTGTGTAAAACACAGCCCTGGCCTCCAAAAGGGATTCTAGCTTCCCAATGATGTCGGTCCGTTACCTTTTCACGCTCTGGCAGAGAATGGACATGTGGGAGGTGTGTCCTTTCATTTTAGGCTCTTCCGACTGTGTCGGTTAGTCCCATGACATAGAAAAGTTATCCGCCTCAGTTCTCGGTAGGTCATTCCTGAGACTGCCTCAGGAATGACCTATCGAGAAATGGCCTATCAATCAAAACTGCCATTGCTTAATGGTACTGACACTCGTGCTCATTAGTAGCACGAAAGCATGCTTATATTGAGCAAGTGCTTTACTCCCAATCTTTTCTGTATTTTTGTATTCGATGTTTTAATCTATCCGTATTCCCTTTTTTGAGGTTTGATAACCTAAGACTGCATTGTTGTTGTCAGTGATACTGTCTTAAGAAATCATAAACTTATTTCAACGTAAATAATTTACATTCTGTTTTTTTAATGTCTATGTGCTTACATACAGAAAAGATTGGGAGTAAAGCACTTGCTCAATATAGCATGCTTTCGTGCTACCAATGAGCACGTGTGTCGTCAGTACCGTAACGCAGATTACCTCTTTTCAGAAGCAAGTAGGCTGCGTGAGATGTTACAAAATTCTTCGATTATACTGATTCGACTGAATGAGGTGAGATGTATTGAGGAATCATAAAAAATTGAGATGAAAAACAAACGAGAAAGAAATGGAAAGGATTTCTGATATTAAAAATCTCATCAATAATTCGTTCCAAGAAATTGAGTCATGTGCCTTCAATATATCTTTTTGTAACGAATTATGTTGGAAGGATCGCGTGCCGAGAAATGTGTGCACGAACATCTGTCTCGAAGGTGTACACACGCAGGTGAGAGTCCACGCACGGTCCTATTCAGACATGGGCTAGCCAGTAAGGCCATTGGCCACCCCTTATTAATGAAAATCGGCCGTGCGAGTTGGAATCGCGCACGAAGGGTTCCTTCCTTTTTTTTGATGTTTGAGAGCCCCTCTTAAATATTTGTTTTATTTTTAAAGTGAATATGATTTGCTTCAGTATCATGTAAATAACCACCCCTGAGTCGGATTTAACTGTAAAAAAATCAACATTCTGTATAAATAAATATTCTGTGAATATTTCAAGCGTCCAGCTGTTGCCGTTATCTTGTACCGTTGGGTAGCCCCCTTAAAAATATATTTTATTAAATTTTTAGTATTTGTTTATATAGCGGCAACAGAAATACATCATCTGTAAAAATTTCAACTGTCTAACTATCACGGTTTGATATCACACAGCCTGGTGACAGACCCTCTGGGTACGGAACACTAAAAAAAAAGCGGTAACTAAAAAGATAAGATAAGATAAGATAAGAATATTCTTTATTGTACTAGGACAAACCAACACAAAACATTTACAAAGATACAGTACAATTGGCGGCCTTATTTCTTAAAGCAATTTCTTCCAGACAACCGACAATAAATAGACTAAAGTAGGTAACCATAAGAGAAGCGATTTTTATCACGAAATAATCGTAATAATCGTATTAGGTATTATTATACTATATGTCTATAAATAGTAGAAGGGCCGGTAAAGGATGTGCTAGGCGGAAATATTTCAACCAAAAAATGTAAGTATAAGCAAAGGGTAAGATAAAATGGTCTCAAAAACAGCGTATGTTCATGAAACAAAATTAATATTGCTAAAGCGTGATAGTTTGTCCGAATCGTGGCAAGCGACAAATCCTGGCCAACGTCTCCAAGATAAACACATAAACTCACAGCTGTGTCCCAGAAGGGTAGGTAAAGACCAGGGACTGATACTTGCCACGATCCTGATAGATCACCTTCGCCGGGAACAAGCGCGAGTTAATGTTTTGTGTTATCGTTTCATTTACCATCATGTATATTGTACAACCACAAAAAAATTAAGGAGTAAGTACATTATACCAAATTAAGTAAAATATATATGTGACCTTCATTAGGAACCATGGAGGTCACGATGGAATAACCTAGACAAATATGGGAAAAACTGGCCAAGTTCGTGTTTGGCCACGCCTAGGGTTCCGTAGAAGAATTTTTTATTGCTTTACAAAACTAACAAAAATTCCACAGACCTCCAAAAATTAGAGGCCTGGTGAATTTCGAAATCACGAAAAAACAATCAGCTGTTGCATTTTAATCTCGCAGGTGGTAACTTTAGTAAATGGAACAGCTGATTTTTTTTGTAATATAAAAAGTGGTTTGTATTGACGAGTAGATAGATAGTCTACTTCTTTTAAGTAGATGGGGACTTTATTTCACTCTATATGAAATTAAAGTCCAGAGCCGCTAAAGTACCCGTCATAAATTATAAAGACTCGCACGTGTTAGCTGCACAGCGGGTTTCCAACGTTCCAACTCTATAACGGGCATCAAAAGATAAACTTTTACCTCTACGTGACTTGACTCATTATTGCTAATCGGAAAAATTAAACTCACCTTCAATTCACAAAGGTCAGGAGAACAAAAAAGGTGTTGCATGTTGTGTACAAAATAAAGTCTGTTCGCTATCATAGTGTCACTTTGATTTTACCGCCTCGGCACGTGGCGGCTTTTCAAAAAAAGGAAATCGACGCGGCGCAAACACGCCAGTGAATTTGCCTCGCAGCTCGTCTCATTCTACTGTTATGTAGATCACGCAATTAAAGAAGTAAATCAATCATTATTTTAGAATGTATTTATAACGAGACGATCCTGCATCACTTAGGTAGGTACCTATTCTAAATACCGGTGGAAATCAATATTCTGAGGACACTTCGAGTGATGAAGAGTAGTGTTTTATTTTGTGCTTCAGAGGTGTCTTGTTTACCATGTTTTTTTTTCAATTTAAAGTATTTTTGCTGTCAAAGTTGTATTATCGAAATAAATGTCTTTTTACTAAAACCAAGATTGCCCTTGTGTGTACCGACACTATCTAAGCGAACGGACTTTAACTGCGTATCTATAATATAATAGTCGTTAGAACGTTGCACGCATGTACTCGCGTCAGTTAAAAAGGGCTTTGTAGACACCGTAACAGTGCCGTTACTTTTCTGTTAAAATAAAAAACTTGTCACTGAAATGCACTGTTTATTAAAAATTGTTTATCACAACAATCAACGCACTAACTAGACACTAACAGACTAACATCAATACAAAAAAACCAAATTTAAAAAATGACAATATCAAAACAACAAATCAATAAAAAAGAAAACAAAATAATCTAAAAAACGTCTGTCGCCTACAGGCTTCTTGACTGAACTGACAAGTGTACTTTTTTACAGTAAGACAAAAATCGACCGAATGCAACGATATATCGTTGTGTAATGGTAACATTGTCAATTTTTTTTCATCGAATTAAAAAAATACTTTAGTTGAAGTAAATCCTAGTTAAATCAAAGTCGAGGCCGGCCTTGAATACGGTGAAA
This sequence comes from Yponomeuta plumbellus, assembly GCA_947310845.1. Classification (NCBI taxonomy): domain Eukaryota; kingdom Metazoa; phylum Arthropoda; class Insecta; order Lepidoptera; family Yponomeutidae; genus Yponomeuta; species Yponomeuta plumbellus. The sequence continues at coordinate 14,027,678 of OX371207.1, read as the reverse complement.
GGATGAGCTCGAACAACATCTACCGGTCTGAGGTAATCCAGGACCAACAACTTCAGACTGGCTTAAAGAAAACCTTTGCCCAGCAGTGGAACTCAAACATAGACTACGTAAAAAAATCAGTGCAGCAATTTCTGGGACTTTAAGATAGTTATAAACAAAAAGGCAATAGTTATTAGGGTTCCGTATCCAAAGGGTAAGATAAGTAGATAAGAATATTGTTTATTGTACACGAGAAAAATTCTCATATATTACTATATATTACCGGTATTACTGACCTAAAACAAACATAAAATATTTACAAGGTAACAGTACAGGGTACTCCTATTAATAAGGCTCCACTCTCCGTCTGTCTATCACCAGAATGTATCTCAAAAATCCTGATATCTAGACAGTGTAAAATTTCACAGATGATGTATTAATTCTGTTGCCGCTATAACAACAAATACTAAGAACAATATAAAATAAATATTTAAGTGGAGCGCCTATGGGAGCCCCACTTACATAAATATTAATTTTATGTTATTGTACAGCGAAACGTGATTTTGTGCCGCTTTTCGATTGATATTATTAACGGCAACGGATAAACGCTTGATTAGGTATCCACAGAATATTTAGTTGTATGTTCACTTTAAAAATTAATGCATATAATAAAACAAATGTTTAAGGGGCTATCCATGCAAAAAATGTGTTAATTTGACGTTTTCTAATATGTTATTATAATGTCTAATGTTGTGTAGATATTGTTACGGAACCCTTCGTGCCCGAGTGCAACTCGCACTTGGCCGGTGTTTTTGTAAACATAAAGCACATTACGTCTACTGATTTCCGATTCGTGGACTCGATATATTGTCGTTTCTACATTAGAAACTTTCAGACCTGTATTTCTTTAATATGTAATCAAAGCTTGAAAATTGCGTAGAAACAAAATAAAAAAGTTGTATTGAAATTGTAATTAAGTATTTACTCTGAAGGTACAGCCAACAACATAACAGTATAAAATGATAATTTCAATTTATTAGTTATAGTATAGCTTTAGCTGTTCACGTCCCAGACACTAAAACGTTCAGACGTAGACAGTAATGTCATTAAGCACTGTATTAATCATTCAACATAAAAATAAAGCCTAAGATCTAACGACCGGCATCGTAAAGGTTAATCAGTTCTGCTGTTGACTGTACGTAGAACGCTGGGGTGGACAAAAAATGTATTACGTTACGCATGCCAAATAGGACATTAGTAACAGCAAAAAAACTCATAGCAGTCTCAAGGATACTAATGGGCCTAATGGCGTTCGTTTTTAGGGTTTCGCAAACCACAAAGAAAGCCTCTTTAATCCGTACAAAATAAAACGTGTTTTTGATATGAACTAACCTTGGTGAGAGTTCTTAAATTACGTATGTAATGTCTTTGTAGTTTTATATAGCTCCTAGGCAAAGATAATAGAATCAATCATGAAAAAGAACATAACAGGATACGTAAAAAGAAACTTCATTGATATCCTATAGAACCTCTAAAATTACCAATTTTTGAAAACCCTAATAATAGCCTATTTTTTCTATGAGTTATTCTGGGATTCTTCGAAGGAGGTCGCGGTTCGATCCCACTGGGGGGCGCCGTACATTTGCACGAATGTTTTTTTTTATGTTTGTGCAGTCACCGTAGCACAGGGTATCCTAGTGTGAGTTCAGATCAAGTGATTGGGTTATGTGGAATTTATTCCACTATTGTTCGGCCGCTGGTAGTATACGATCCTGACACATATGACTAGTGATGGGAGAAAATCAACGTTATCATTCCTTACGTTATTCTTAACTAGCTTTTGCTACTGACTCACGATTAAGTAGTTTTGTTTTTTAGACGAACTTCACTCAGTCATCTCTTGTGCCATTTTCGCAGGCATTTTAGAAGGGTCATCATCTTTTTTGTGCCGAATGGCGGTGAAGTGTTGTGGCAAGCTGTGCGACCTTTTATTTGAGCCCAGATCAGCTAAATCGCTTTGTACGGCAGTGGTACGGAGAGATTCTGAGAACGCGATGATCTTTTTCTAAAGCCTGTTAATCAACTTCGTATCGTTAAAGGGACCGTTATTATTTTCGTTATTTTTGGTACGTCACTACTAAAAAATAACGGTTGACATAACCTTGTGACAGCGTAGCAAGGATTTTACGCACGAACATTAAATATTGATTTCTTTTTATTTAACATTTAAGTCACTGTGGAAAATATAACATTGATTGTAAGTTTACACAATGATATAGTTTCAATGACAATTATTTGCTAGTAGGATAAATAGGACATAAAAATATTTTAATCGAAAATTTAACGCCACTTCAAGGTTATGTCGTCCGTTCTAACATGACCTGTCAGGATCGTATTCTCCCAGCGGCCGGACGGTAACATATTATTCGAACTAACATGGCAACATAATTTTATTAAATTCGCGCTTTACGTTATTTGTCATTTCGTCTCTCTTCGTTTTCGTAATCTATAGGTAGATTGTATGATTCTATAGATTCTATGATAAAGTGCGGAGGCCACCGGGAAGCGTAATTAAATAATTTTGGTATATCCTCATTAGATTAAGTAAAAATAACGTAACTTGTAACCTGTTGGTTAATATATCATTGGTATTTGAAATGCCATCAGAAACATTCGAATGCTATTGATAAAATAAAAATGAAACAAAAGTCGTCGAACAAAGGTTGTTGTAAATGACTAACTATTTATTCAGATTTGCATAAACTTCGGATTTTTCGGTAACCGAAATTCAGTCAACGAGTCTTTGGTTTACGATACTGCCATCATAGACTTAGGTTTTTCTTATACCTAATGACAATAAATATTGTTATCACCTAAACCACAGAATACATATAATACAGTAGAGCGTCGATTATCCGAACGTCGGTTATCCGAACGACCGCTTATCCGAACGCCCAGTATCCGACCCGCGCATGCCTCTCTCGCGCCTCCCGCGCTGCAGTCCTCGCGCACTTGTCGTGCGTTCATGTGTTAACTGTACGCATATTATTATGTCACTTCCAAGTACTCGATAAACTTCCTATTCCTATTTTTCATTAAATATTGTATGGTTTTCATTTACCTGTACGTAAATATTTATTGACTGAATCAATATACAATTATACATACAAGGTGTCCCAGAACTCGACGTCAAGCCGAAACCGGGTGAACCAGCATAGTCATACTGGTTATCAGATAATTATTAAAAAAAAAAATTTTTTTTAACAGTATATTTTTTTTAATTATTTATTCTAGAAATTTCACAAAAATAATAAAAACCAAAATTAAAACTAGGCAATCTTTTAAGTTAATTTTTTTTCCTTCCAAGCTGGAGAAGCTGCTTTTGAAATTTTGTTAACAGCAAAAATTGGAAAAGGTAAAGTGAGCAATTTGTGGCATAAAGATTTTTTAATTTTTTTTAACTGCCTATAATTTTATATGAAGGCAATTTTGATTTTTTTTTGTATTTTTCTGATAACCAGATATTGCTTGTCTTTTTACCCGATTCCGGCTTGACGTCGAGTTTTGGGACACCCCATATAGGTAGTCCGATTATCCGAAAATACCGGTTTTCTGAACACCCATGTCCCCCAATTAGTTCGGATAATCGACGCTCTACTGTAGTAGGTACAGGTACAGAAGATTCACTCCGCGAAATCAATTAAAGAACGGACTCTAGCAGCGATACAATTAGGTGCAATTCAAGGCGCTAAAAAAGCTACGTTACATTTACCTATGTTGCCTCTCTTTCTACCGTGTAACTCTTAGCTCTTCTGGCGCCTGAGTTCCTACCTATTTGACTTCCAAACTGCTAAAATTTTTTTGTACTGTAACGATATACCATATTACAATATGACTCAATAGGCAATAGCTCGACTCGTTCTTTGCGAATTTTTCTACAGGATATCGCTGCTATATTAGACTAGACATTTATTGTATTTTTTGCTATCGCAGTAACTACCTTGTGAAACGTTTCTTGTTATTTGAAATTGGCACTCGTAAGCCGCTTCAAAGCAATTTCATTCGCAACTGAGACGGCGATCTAAGGTCATTACATCAATATTAGCTGCTAGATTTATGCAATCTAATGGCAACTCTCAATACTAAGACTAGTGGTATCTCCTGCGCTATATTATTTTGACGACCTTTTTGACGCAGCGGTGAGCGCATCTGACTACCATGCGAGAGGTCCCGGGTTCGAATCCCGGCTGGGGACAAAAAAAAAGAATCCCAGGTCTTGGATGTTTACATGTTTGTGACGTCGCTGTTTCTGGTTCCCACAACATAGGGTATCCTAGTGTGGGGCCAGAAGCAATGTATGTACTTGTATGTAAATGTTATTGTTAACAAAGACAGAAAAAGCTTACAAACAGCCTTTCTTACCTGTACTATTATGTATCCTGTGCCTCTATGTATGTGTTGATATAACTGAAATTGCATGAGATAAAAATACACATATTCAAGCAAACCCGACTCACATTTACTGTAACGGTCAACATCACAGTTGAGTCGGGTTCGTTTGTAGAAAACGGGGAATCTACAACCTGCGCTACAATTACTAACCCTTCATCTGGTAAAAAAACCAGCCAAATGCAAGTCGAACTCGCGCACGAAAGATCCCGTACCATTATCTATAAAAATAACGTTTGTTGTATGGCAGTCCTTCTTAAATATTTATTTATTTATTTATTTTAAAGTGAATAATATGACTCAATACTCTGTAAATATTAAAAGCGTCTACCTGTGTTGCCGTTATCAATATCGAGCAAAAAATAACGTTTGTTGTATGGGAGAGGGCTCCCATACAACAACCGTGATTTTTTGCTCTTTTTCTGCTTTAATATTTATTTTATTCTATTTTTTAGTATTTTTTATTATAGCGGCAACAGAAATACATAATCTGTGAAAATTTCAACAGTCTAACTACCACGATTTATGAGATACAGCCATCACAAACATAGAAATACACCCAGATCGAAGCCATTTGAATAAATTTACGGCGAAACCCAGTGGGAATCAAACCGACGACCACCGGTACAGTTATCGACGTGATGGTCAATGCGGCGATCAAATGTTTACAAAGTGAAAGTCAAATTCGGCTCTTATTGTGTCATATCCAGGACTTTTTTTATCGTCTTTTATTATTTTTTATGTCCTTTTATCGTTAGTGTGTGGAATGTACTACCACTTGGGTCTCTTGCTTCCGAGTACACTGGTCTACTCACTAGGTTATCCACTATTTTCTCCACAACAAATAGGCCGGAAGGCAGCGCTTAATATTTTATATTGACATAAAATATTGAATGTTAAGTCTTAACGTTTTTTTTTATTTGTTCTTCTTTGTACTTCTGTATGATCATTTTTGTTTTCTCGTTTCCTTCTTCTTGATTAAATTTTACGAGTGTAAAGCATAATTAATTGAACTTTTGTATCTGCAACTATACCAAATAGCAATCATACATAACAGTCAACTTAGGTGTCAGTCGACAGCGACATTTGAAGATGACTTTAGACAAAACTACCCTCAATAAAGGCTCGAACTAATGACCTTTGAGTTGCCATGTTAAATATCAGTATAGTTTGAGATAGAAAAAAAATATTTATGATAAAGGGACGCGACGCTGCCGCGACTCGTAATATAGTTACTTGTATTAGCCCCTTATTTTCCGATACATACCTACGTTCGATTTTGTTACACCCGTAGAAGCGGTATAGTAACGATGGGGTCGGCTTAACAATGTAAAGACATTGAAATTCACCTCGTGTTGTGTAAACAAAGCTAACAGGGACTCTGTTGGCACGGGTCGCAGACACCAACGTTGGCATTAATCACCGTTACACGAATACAGATGTAGCCAAATACTATTTCCACCATGTTCTCCAAATAAACAAACGTACATACATACATAAGCTCATGCCTGTATCCCAGAGGTGTAGGCAACCACCAAGGACTGCCAACGATCCTGACAAATCACTTTCGTTTCTACAAGATTAATTATTCATTGCGTGCACGCACACCGGTTAAGGTACTTTTTATCTTTCCCTTTGCTAGTGCATCCTCTATTTTATTATTCAAATTCACTTGATACATTTGTTTCAATATTTCTTCCTTCATCCTCTCCACATGTTCAAAATCTAATGAATTTTCTTCTTAAAATCTCCCTCTTGGGAATAATCATCCTCTCACTACATCCTCTTTCAGTCCACAACGCTCTCTAATCACACTATTTGTATAAGTTTATGTTATCTAAATTGTTCAGTTAAATAGGTTCATAAGCACACACATAACGTGCAGATATTGTTGGGTAAGGAGTTAGACGCTTAGTTGCAGAAGTCACACTTATCTATATAAAGAACAAAAATCTTTCTTTACAATATATAAGTACTTTATGGTCAATCTATAGTTACATAGTGGGTAGCGGTATCACATAAATATTCCTCAAAAACTTCTCCCAAACCCCACGATAACGCGACGATCATAACGGAGAAATTAAGTGACAACACTTTCTTACGACTCGACGCTACATAGATTTCTTGCATGAAGATGCTAGTAGAATTGATTTCTATTAGAACTCTACCTATGCTAGAACTATTCGCGCTTAATTCTAATTAGATCTTATTTGAGGCATAGAAATCCTATCACACGTTATACGACGGTGGTAAAAGTAAAAGCGATATGAAATCACACGCTATGAATCATTGTTACTGACTACTGACTACAAGTTCTTTGATATCGGTAAAAATGCATTCATCGTGAATACAATATTTGATTACTGTTTTAGACTTTCTGGAAAAAACATAAATCATCAGAATCCAAAATACCTACTTTATTTTAGATAATTTTATGATAAAGAGCTCTTACGTCATTATATTCTACATTAGTAGGTATATCTTATTATTGTATAAGATATACCTACTAATATCGCATTGAATGGGCAATATAATGTTAACAACTCGATGACAAAAAAAGAACGGCAAATGAGTTAGATAAGATAGGTACTTTAGGAAATTTTAATGAAAAAAAAAGCCAAGTATGTGGGAGTCACTTGTGGATGTGGCATATAATCATTGTTGCCTGGGCCACAGAATACATAATAGTACCTACAGGTACAGAAGATTCACTCCGAAAAATCAATTAAAGAAAAAGGGACTCTAGCAGCGATACAATTATACTCTGATTTTTAATTAGGTGGACTAAACTGACAGTTGGTGGGTTGCCACGTAAGGGAAAATAAAAAATAGTGTTGTGCTCAGAGTGATCGAATAATAAATATTTTAATTCAATCATTCGTTCATTCAATTGCAGACTGGTGTATGTAATGTAACTCGCCCGCCCGGCCCTGAGTGATTTAAGATTTAGTTTTGGTAATTCTTTAACCATATTCCTAAACCTTTAAATTGTTAAAAATGTTTAAAAAAAATTTGTTAAATCTGAGGCTAGATAAGTTTAAAACGTCGTCTGGTTATGTAAGCCTGTTTACATTTTCCTGATCTCACGTGTGTGTATGCTTTGGGTGACATTCTAGATCCTTTCTATTAAGCTCTCTTAATATTCTTATATCTTATCTTATCTCTCTCTGTATATCATATGGATTGTTTGTTACCTGTTTTACACTCCAATAAACAAAATAAATTACATTATAAACTCTACGTGGTATACGAATCTATCACTAGCCAAAATATTATTTGTTGAAAACGGTTAACTACAGAGTTGTCATCTAAACCTTATGAAAAAAAAGTGGATATTATATGTCTAGTCGGGTTGTCATCTCGTTACTGAAACGAAATATTTCCTTAAGTTTGTGGGTTTTTCAGATGTAGGTATGTTTGTTTAATTGGTAGGTATTTAATGATTAAGATTAAGTTAAATTATTTTCCTCAAATAAAGGAAATAAAATTGAAGAGTGAATGATTGAATGAAATCGAACATTCAATGAACACATCAAGTCACATCACTACGATCTTGCTCTGGCAACATTTTAAAAAATAAGAGCTTTTTGAACTGTCAGTTTAGTCCACCTAATTAAAAATCAAGGTATAGGTGCAATTCAGATCGCACGGCGGCGCTAAAAAAGCTACGTTATAATATTCACCTACATGTTGCCTCTCTTTCTACCGCGTAACTCATACCTCTTCTGGCACCTGAATTCCTACCTACTTGCCACTATTTATTAGCTTTGAGACTATCAGCTGACGAAATAATATATTATTGTAGTACCTCCACCAATCCGGACTTGGCCCTCGTGGTGGAGTATGGCCTATCTATACCTTCCTCAGGGAAGAGACCTCGATGAGAACATAATGGGTTGATAATAGTATTGCATTATATTCTTCACAAATGAATAAAAAAATCAAAATAGTAGCTGACATAAGTCAAACAATTGGTCTTGTGGAGCCTTATATAACAAATTTTACTTGTGCTTTTTATTAATAAATACGAAAAAGCGATGAAACAGAATAATCCCATACAGTAGTCACCCTACTTGTTGAGATCAGAGAGGATAAAACAATATAAATGTGAACCACAGCAGGAGAGCGATTGATTTCTCCATAGGGGTCCTTATTCTATCGTTCGACATTAGTCAGTGACAGAGATTTAGTAGTGCTAAAGGATGTCAAATAGTTTCAAGAGGGCGTAAATAGATTGTGACGCGTTTACAAAAACGAGTCCCCAAAAAGTGGGTCAAGAGGAACGCGTGGAACATGACGAATCACTTCCATCACTCTTTGACATAGCTCTGTAAGTGGGAGGCGCGGAGATAAGAGAATTTAGACTTAGGGCGCCTTTGAAGTTGGAGCCCGTATTGATTAATGAATTTAGTAATGTTAAAACGGAGGGTGCTGCAGAAATAAAAGTCCCGAATGAGAATATTTCAAATATTTTTAGCAAATAAACTAAGCTTTTAGAGTTTTTTTTCTATAATCTCCATTAGAAAAAGGTTTTGTCGCACGGCGACGATGTCACCCTAATATATAAGGCTACACATTAAAGACTAAATGAACTCAGTAATGCAACAAAAATTAAACTCTACTTTCATTCCCACCCAAGCTCTGAAGACTAGTGACTTCCGCCGTGCGGTCCAGCACCCATGTCTTGAGTTCTGGCTCGCATACCAAAATCCACCAGTTTGTACAGTAACCTTGCATTATCTGATATAGGGTCAGACAATGCAAGGTTACATACACCTATAATATTACTTTTAGAGTTGAACGCGTATTAACTACTAGCTTTCGCCCGCGAATCCGTCTGTGTGGACTTTAGTTTAAAATTTTGTAACCCCGTTCACTTCCTTAGGGGTTAAATTTAGAAAAATGGCGAAACACGTGTTCAATCAATTGTGTTGAAGAGTATATTTATTTTATGTTTCAAGAAAATTAGACAATATTCTTTATACCTCCCATACAAATTTTGGCAACCCTTTTCGCCTCCTTAGGGGTTGAATTTAAAAAAAATCCGGTCTTATTCCTTGCCTACATTATAATATATAGACCCTCTGTGCAAAATTTCAGCTTCCTAGGTGCAACGGCTTGGGCTGGGCGTTGATGAGTGAGTCAGTCAGTCAGGACTTTGAATTTTATTTATACAGATCAAGTCGTTTATGGCATCTGGAATAGCTAGGAGCCAATTTGATAATGATATTCAGCAGACATTCTCAGAATAAAGTCACATCGGGGCCTGTGAAGCTCCGCTACTCGCTGTAGAAGGAGCAATACAATGGGCTGCGTGTTCCGGAGCGCCATAACTGTTCACATTAGCGAGTGTTCCGCCTTATACGCGGAGGTAATTAAAAAGCTATGAGGAGAAATGGTAGCACACTCGGGTTGCAAGAATTACTATTAGGATAGCCGAATATGTAACGCGGCATATACTTCGATTTCCTTTTGTCTATTCAGAAAGAGACCGTTTAGATTCTATGACAGTCACTAAGGTGGATAGTCTTACAAAGGTCTTGCAGAATGAAACGTATTTTTTTTATTATATTTAATAATAAATGAAACATACATTAAATGTTGTGGTGCCCTTACAGGGTGTCATGTAGCGACTCTCGAAATTACAAAAAAGAACTGTAATCTAATGAAATTACACAATGACAATGCAATGAATATTATGAATATGAATATACTTTCGTAATGATATTAGGGTTAATGTTTATGTTTCTTTTTGCTCTGGTATTTCTATACAATAAAGCACAGATTTTATTATTCTTATTTTATCTCAAAAATGCGCAATTTCTGAAACACCCCAGAGTCGTTTACATATTTTTCTTTAGGAGTTTAGCTTTACATACAGAAATATAAAAACTCATGCCTGTGTCTCAGAGGCGTAGGCAGAGACCATGGACGGCCACGATCCTGACAGATCAATTTGAACATACCTAACATAAGCAGCCTACATGTAGGTATATATACGTCCCTGTATACGTCCCATTATAGGGCACAGGCTTTCTCTCAGATGGAGAGTATGGGCTTAATCAACACCAAACGGTCTTAACAAGTTATGTTTAGATTAGTTTAGTTTGGTTTAACATTAACATTTACATACAGGCGCGTATCGTGTCGTGGGAACCAGAAACAGTGACGTCACAAACATGTAAACATCCAAAACCTGTGTTTTTTGTCCCCAGCCGGGAATCGAACCCGGTACCTCTCGAGCCACAGAGGTCGTCTAGTCTAGTTATGTTAGGCCAGTATCCCAGAGGGGTACGCAGAGACCGAGACTCCATCATCGGTCCATCAGTATACGGGTATGAGATGCAAAATCGTTACTTTAATAAGTCGTGCGGCATGTAACTGTTGATGTGCTATCGACAGAACATAAGCTAGTGAAAACAAATGTTGTAATGAACCTTATAATTTATTGTAAGAACATTCCACAAGAGAGGCGAGTTCGCGAAGGCAGTCGCCGCATTTCGTAATACGGCCCAGCACGATTGTCCGCCACAAAAGAGTATAGTACAAAAGGACGTGTCATTTGCTGATTGGAACATTATTTAGAGTAATCTTGGATGTTTACATGTTTGTGACGTCGTTGTTTCGGGTAACCACGACACATGGTATCCTAGTGTAGGGCCAGAAGCAATGTATGTAAATGTTAAACTTTTCAGCCAGCTCAGTGTTATCGAAATAAAGCAAAAGCAGAAAACAATTGTCAGTGTAAATAATTAAACCTGGTTCGAATAACGAAAAAGTAAGTATTACTCCAGTCAGCCAAAGATTGTCTGGAAGAAGTCTTCATCAGTCTTAGGTAATCATATCATTGTTGTTATTATTATCAATGTGAGTAACAAATTACGGTTTCTTATGTTTAGATAAACAAAGGTAAATCAGATTATGATATCGAGTCTAATATAGGTAAATACCATTTTCAATAGGTAGTAAGAAACGATACTCCAATAACAAGCCTAGGGTCAACGGAAAAGCAAACAAAGTACAATATCAAAGTCTGGTCAAAAATAGTCATTCATGCATACAAAAAATTCACTTGTAACGTAGGTACTCACTAAGCGACTGCCAATGTTATATAGCTATAACTTTTTTCACACAGTGTTTTGAACCGAACTCCCGTAGTAACTATTGTAGAGTATAGAAATACCTTTCGAATGAGATATGTCACGTGGTTATTGGTATCAAGGACCGTTTTGTCTGGTTCTCCTTTGCCATTTTTTTTTTTCAATTTTAATTTTATTCAGTTTTCATACAGTCTTCAAACTTACCGCGGTTATAATTCTGCTCGAAATTATTGTCATCGGCGAAACGGTTTTTATGTTATGCGTTATTAGAAGAACGCCTTGTTTAAAATTATTTTACATTTACATACCTACCGGCACATACATTGCTTCTGGCCTGACACTAGGATACTCTTTGATGCGGGAACCAGAAACAGCGACGTCACAAACATATAAACATGCAAGACCTGGGTTTCTTATTTTTTTGTCCAGTTATTACAGCTTAGGCCAACATAATCGCTGCGTTAAAAGTCAAAAATGGCACAAAAACAACTAAAAGTATTTTCAAGAAACGGCTAAGAAACTTAGTCCGTACAACTGTGGTAGTTATCGAGTGACGATCGGGCGCATTCCTCAACCGGCGCCGGCGCAAAGATCAACGCCCCTCAGGATAGGCTACTGGTCCCTGATACAATGAGCCAACTTCAACAGTAACGCATGCAGGCTTAAATGAAACAGATTTCATTGACTGTGAATCAGTAAAGCCGGGTCCGCTGCGCCATGTTACGCGTGTTACAAAAAATGTAACACGTTATAATGGGGCGTGGTATAACATGTTACGTAACACGTAACACGGTAGCCGCGGCGAATGGATAACATCCCCCGCGTTCGCCTGCGGGGGGGTGAAGTCATTCATTTTGTGTTAGCGCTCGCCGGACGTACACGTCTCGCGATTCAGTGATGGAGTGGAAAAAAGAAAATACCTTGTTTATCATACGATTATTTCGAGACAGACAAGTGCTTTGGGACGCCTCATGTAGTGATAAAGCAGAAATAATAGGAATTTCAAAAGAAGAAGTGAATACAAAGTGGATAAGCCTAAATGGACAATATAGCAGACACGTCTTCTTCGTCGGAACTCATTTTGTTGTTGTTACAAAAACTGTAACATAACAGAACTAGAAAGTCGCAGCAGACGACTTTTTTTTGTACCTAATCCTTTTTTTTTACCTTTGTAAAACACATATTATTAGGTACCTCATAATAGATTTATATTCATAAGATAGTTCTAATAAGAATAACCAATATTCTTATTAGAAGTTTAATTACCAAGGGAGATAAATTTTTCGGGATCGTGGCAGGCAGGTGACATACTCTGGTCGCTGTCTGTAATATACGTATATCGGATCTCTACTGTGAGTTATGCACGTATAAAATGTCTGATGTCTGTATGACCATCTGCGTACATGCATATTAATCAGCCGACAAAACAGTACAGTAAAATCTAAAACAGAAATATTTTTAATGCATATTTCGGAAGTAACAATTCTACGAAGTCAAATTCAAGTGAATCCGTAAAACAATCTATAATGTGTAGTGCTTACGAAAATCTTAGTTCAAAAACATTAAACAATTACATAAGTCGGAAGTCGTTGAATTGTAATTAAATCTAGTTTCCGTATCGCGAAGAGCTGTTAATGTCTACGTTTTTAAAAGAATTCCTTTATATGAACTGAAGATGTTACGGAATTGCAACGATGTACTTTTAAGTAATTCTTAACAATCCTTTTGAAAATTAAGTAAGACTTCTCTTTTAACAATTTTGATACCATAACTATTTTTCGCGTTGTCTAATAGGTATTTTTTTAACCATGACGTCGTGTCGTGGTTTAAAAAAAATACGTTTTATACTTTATCTATAAAAATGCAATAGTTGCTAATATTTAGTCTAGGTAACTCACCCCCGATATCGCGAATGCTAACAGTCCATTAATAGTTAACATCTGTCAGTTATTTTTTTGTATGTTTTTGCCAACTGACAGCTGTTAACAATTAACGGACTGTTAGCGTTCGAGAAACCGGGGGTTAGGCTAAGATACTGTTAGATTTCCAAAAGAGTCTCAAAACCTGCTTACGGCTAATGACAGGTACAACAACAAATTCATTAGGTACGATAGTCTCCGTGTTGGAAATGAGTTGCATTGTTAAACTCTGCAGCACGTTCAACATTTTGTATTATCCTTCGAGCTATAGAACAATACACATTTAATAAATCAAGACTATCACAAAAAATAAAAGAAAAATACTGACTTCAGAAAACTACCCCACTAAAAACGCAGAAATACTGAAATACGTCTACATGTAGGTATTGCAGAAGTACATTTTGGACTCGGTCCCTACATTTATACTTATTTCATCTGTCAGTTTTTATTTTTTATTTCAGGTATTTTAGTAAATAATCACCAAATGACTTTGGAACTACTTGAGATACATTTTGTGGAATGTATGTATCTTATGTACTTTATTACTAGAGGGTTGCCCCCAATAGACCTTATTTTCTGTCGAATTCAGAACCTCTTCCTTTTTTAAATTCTGTTCAATATACGGTTACTTGCTGTATTTTCGTACATCTTTGTGTCCTTGTCTGGTTTATTATTTTATTAATGAAATGTTAAGGTGAACTGGTAAGTATTAAGATAAAATTAATTGAGTATGCCTCGTTTTAATCTAGCAAAAATATTGTACCATATGTGTGCCAATTACTTCGTTCAGTTGGTAACGCGAACATTTCAGAGAGATTAGAATGATTTATTTTTCTAATCCGACATTATTACGAGAATATCTATCGCAAATTCGAAATAGGAGGGCTGTCAATGTCAACGACCCGGTCCCTATGGGCACCTACAACAATGAGACAGGGAAAAAAGGGGTCCTAAGCCATTACCGGCCCAAATTGCCAAATGAATGGTCACCAAAATATTGCTGATATCATTTTAAATGCTCAAATGATTTTTCATGCGCGTAATCAACTTTTATGGACCATCATTAGGACAACATTTTGTGGACGACAAACGTTAAACGGTACCTACGCTAAGGCCCGGTTTCTGAATTGAGAATACCGCTAAGTAACTACTCAACTGTAGTGCTGTCTCGTCAAATTTCTCAGAAAAGAGCGTGACAAAACGTAAATTAAGTATTTACTTAGTGAAAATTCTCAATTCAAAAATCGGCCCTAAGGGCTTGTTTCTGAATTGAGAATTTCGCTAAGTAACCACTAGTCAAATTTAGAAGAGCGTTACAGACCGTTACTTCGGTACTTACTTAGTGAATTTCTCAATTCGGAAACCGACCCTAAGGGTCCGTTTCTGAGTTGAGAATTTTCACTAAATAAATACTTAATTGCAGTGCTGTCTCGTCAAATTTCTCAGAAAAGAGCATGACAGCATGTTACTTAAGTATTACTTAGTGTAAATTCTCAATTCAGAAATCGGCCCTAAGTTTTGTAATAATTCGTACAGCATACCACGTGCATCGTTCTTAATTATCATGCATGAATATTCGCACTAATGTATGCACTAAATTCAATAAAGGAGCTCAAGGACTGGCATCCGTAATATTAAGCGATTCTCTTGTAACAAATCAAATTTGTACCGCACATTAAGTGAGTAGCTACCACACGACTGTTCTTAGGGGTACGGCTAACCAACGGTTGGGGGAGAGGCGATCAATTTCAAGGGACTCCCGTCTTGTATTCAAATCCCTTTTGTCTTTGGTATTTTATTCAGCATCTGATTCACAATAAGGTCTTAGAGACACTGCCTTGTCACGATCAATAAGAATTTATGATCTGTTAGCCTGATCAAAGTGTTATGTTTATTTATGGAATAGATACTAGGATTGTTGAAGCTAATGCAATTCTTTCAGAAAAATATCCTATGAAATTGAGGTAAAAACGTTAGTCTACTTCTTATAATCAACTATTTGCAGTAGCTGATAAAGTTTATCGAATACGATAAGAAAACTCTGTTGATGATACATACACGATGCTTAAACACTAGACAAATAATAATAAAGCCGGTACTATAAAACAAGCTTAATCATAAAATGTTAAAGAAAATAAGAGTAACTAATACCTTTAATGCTAAAAACACAAGAAAAATCACCGAGCAAAACAAAAATCGTTGTAGGCAGGTAACTCAACAATGCAAAAATAATTGCAGCACAAAACTTGTCTTTAAAAAAACAACAACAGCAGAGAACCAAAAAAACGAGGGTAACGCCAAACAAACTTTACCGGTGCACAACAACGCGAACTTTTCACACAATCGGTCACAACGATACAACGACAATATCAAATTTTCGATGAAAATTGGATATGTGCAGAATGTTTCGAACAAGGAACGCAAAGCGGGGGTGAGCACGACACGCGCCTCGCCGGACGAGACTCAACTGACGTTTTGCCGGAGACAGCCATTAAGCCTCTCGCTGTCCTGCTCCAATACGCATGTCCGAGGCAGTTTTTCCATTTCCCTACAGTAGTTTTTCTTCTCAATTCAAGGAAAGGAAGCAATGAACTTGAGGCAATAATGAATACTTGTCAGTTAATTAAAAAGGTTTTATCTTCGTGTTGTAGTATTGACCACTTGCGTGGGTTAGAGAGAGATGGAATAAGAAGTGAATACCCACCACAAGGCCAATCGTTTGAGAGTTCTGAGTCGTTTGCAAAAGTTAACAGTTCTTTGATTGACCTGATTTGAGATAACAAAATTTACTTAAGGGTGTTAGGAAATGTTAGGCGTACGCACTAAAAAAATCTGAATAAAATCTTTGGTAATAAAGGATATATCAGTGACTAATTCGTACGGAAAAAAAATTGCATTTTTTTTTTTTTTCCAAAAGCTTTATTTTCCACAAAATCTAATTTCGCTGGTAAACGATAGTAGCTTTTCATTTAAATCTTTCATGCAAATATCGGCCACATCAATATCTGCAATCCTAACTGCTCATATATTTTTTAATGTCAATATTAAGCGTGATTAGTACAAAATTGTACGATTTCTTAATTAGCGCAGGGAACAATCGCCATCGAACATCCGCCATATCTCTTATCTGTGTAATCTTTGGATTATGGATTAGCCTTTAAAGTATTCGCCGAAGAAGTACAACAAACATTCAAGAGATTGCACTAGTTTATTATTCTATAACTCAGAGGTCAAATGCTCAAAGTCATTCGCCCTTGTTACAGCCTTAAGAAATGTGTTTGTTCATCCACCGATGGTTTCAAAATGTTATTTTTAGACATTTCATTCGATACTGTATTGGTTTTGTTATGAATTAGTTTGGCCGTTTTTATTAGTCCATTTTTTTAAGACTTTTTAGTTAATGTTAGTTTTAAGATAAAAATAATGTTGTGTACAACAGCATGTTGTTAAGAGCGTATTTAAAAAAACCTAAACACTCTTGAAAATTTTAATTTTCACAAGTTTTCTAATGATTATTTTCATCTACTTTCTGGGCTCTATTCTGACGTCATAGCTTTGTCCACTTTCACTCAGATGACATTATACACATAGGACTCATAACGAAAGCGATTCTGTCACCAGTGCCAAGTCAACAATGAACAATAGGTTCTCATTATGGAGCCTTCAACCAATAGATAAAATTAGCCTATGGCTTCTCGTACAGTCAGTACGAGAAACAACTTAACAAATAACATTAATTTGATACAAATAATATATAATTATTTACTAATGAATTATTAGTATTATTAATTAGCAATGAGCCGTTTTCAGAAGAAAAAAAAAACGAATGGCTGTCAAAGGGATGCAATTTTGGACCTCAGCCCAATAGCAATGTTTGATAATCATCATATAGGTCTCAGCGAGCTGAATAAAAGTTACTATGACGCCAACAGCCAAATGTTTGTCCTTTCGGAGTTATATTGTATTGAAAATGTTAGTTTTTTTTTGGGCTGAGGGCCAAAATTGCATTCCTTTGACAGCCATTCGTTTTTCTTTTAGTTTTTTCTGAAAACGGCTCATTAAAATTATTATCATTTATAATTGGGAATCGCTCGTAGCCTGGGCTGCCTGAGTGATCTTAAACGATCACTAAGGTTAAGCAACATACGGCGCGTTCAGTCCATGGATGAGTCACCGTCTATGACTAACGCTAGTGGCATTTTTCCGAGCGATTCCGTGCTTCGCAAGGCACGTTAAGCAGTTGGTGCCGGCTGCCGTCGATAGATGGCAGTCGTTAAGCAAAGTCAGAGGCCTTAGGGCGGCTTGAAAACTTCTGACAGTAAGACCAGCCACTAGTCTTACAAGCCTCCACTAATCCGGACTTGGCCCCCGTGGTGGAGTATGGCCTATACCTTCCTCAGGGAAGAGACCCGTGCCCCTCGGTGGGGACATGATGGGTTGATGATGATAATTGTTGGAAACTAATTAAGCTTTACTATGCCAAAAACCGGCCAAATGCGGGTCAGACTCGCGCAGGAATGGCTCCGTGCCGTTATCTATAAAACGTTTGAATATTTCAAGCGTCAACTTGTTGCCGTTAATATATATTGAAAAAAACGCCAACAAAATCATATTTTTGAACTAAAACTTTCGTAAGCACAACACATTGTCACCTTTTAGTCCAAAACCGACCAACCAACCAACCGAGCAACCGACGACGCGAGCTCCGTCTCTGCTCACCATGATTAAGCTCTGCGAATCGGAGCGAAACCTGGTCGGACTCTTCCGATATAACAACACCCGTAAGTAAATCCGGACTAAAAGGTGACAAAATCATATTTGTTGTGTGGAAGCTTAAATATTTATTTTATTTTAAATTAGTGATTTATTTTCAAGGTGAATATACAACTGTTCAATATTCTCTAAATATTTCAAGCGTTTACTCGTTTCTGTTCGGGCAAAAAATGGTAAAAATATCACATTTATTCTATGGGAGCCGGATTTAAATTTGTTTTATTCTGTTTTTCGGTATTTGGTATAGCGTAGGTATAGGGCACAGAAAAAGGTACATCATCTGCAATAATCATGTTGTCATGGTTCATGAAATACAGCCTGGTAGTAATACAGACGGACAGTGAACCCTAATTTATATCATCACTTAGAATATTTTAAATAATTACAGAAGATGCTGATAATGAAAATTCTTATAAACTTTACCATATCTCAGATTTCATAGTTTCTCGATTAGGTACTTACAAAAATAAATGGCATAACTAGATACT
This sequence comes from Yponomeuta plumbellus, assembly GCA_947310845.1. Lineage (NCBI taxonomy): Eukaryota > Metazoa > Arthropoda > Insecta > Lepidoptera > Yponomeutidae > Yponomeuta > Yponomeuta plumbellus. Next base: position 14,008,970 of record OX371207.1, on the reverse strand, counting down.
GTCCGTTTTTTACACTGGCTTACACAGGATGTAATAATAATTATAAATCCCTCAAAAAGGGAACTTGTGTCTAACGTACATTGGAGTGGCATTGCTTTCATACAACAGGAAACATAATTATAAATACTCATAAAACAAAAAAGTAAACTATAAAAGTATATTAAAGGGTTTTTTGGGTCCACAAAAAATGCAAAAATACAGTTACTAATTATTAACTAGAAAATGGAATTAGTTTTTTAGATATTAATCTGAAAAACTAATTACATTTAAAAAAAGGTGAAATTAAAACCAAAAAAAATTAAAACCGACTTCAGAACACAACACGACTAAAACGCAGGAATAATTATTACACACGTACCCATACAAGTAGGTATTGCAGAAGTATATTTTGGAGATGGTGATTTTTATATCAACCCCTTAACAACCCTACATTGCGCCCGGCCCGACAAACTCTTGGTCCATTTTTTGTGGAATGAAAGCTATTTCAGTCTGCCCCATATCATCAAAGTAACAAGGCATAATATTATTATATTATGTCATAATAGCGTAGAAATAACTAAAATATGGCTACAGCGGCTAAATCTGTTAGCGACGTAATGTTAGTAAAAGCGAATGTGGATGAACTCAACCCGTTAGGTTTTCTATGTGGTACCCTATTCCAGTTTTGAGTCTGTTCTAATAATTACAAATATCGTGGATTGTAATTAAATCTGTCACTAGCGATTTTAACCTTAGTGTCAAATAAGAACTGTAATATCCTACATACATATGTTTAGCTAGCTAGCTTTTCGTAATTTTTCCATATTTTCTCACCATTTAACCCTTTCCTGGAGTTCCACAAATCGCACACTGAAAACATAAATGGCATTAAACAAAAATCTTCATTTTACAGTATGGCCGTTTTAAGATTTTTTAAATGTTCTGGTGGGCGATGTGGAACCGTAAAAGTTGTCAGTAAAGCTTTGTGGATTAGTCACAAAGCTTATGTTTTAAATACCTATTAAAAAACAAAAAAACTGCCAAATCGGTCCAGCTGCTCTCGGGTTTAACCCTTAGTTTCTCGTACGCTAACAGTCTGTTTCTGATAGCGTACGAGAAACCGGGGGTTAGTGAGACTAACGAACAACAATCCATTTTTACCTATATGAACGTATAATAAGATTGTTCCGAGTCGCCTGCTGATACAGTGCAGGCAACATTTACCAACGCTGTTCGTCGTACGTTCGGACATAAAGGCGTTTTAGATACTAGGATTCCTGCGCTAGGAATCATTAAATTGGTTGCAGGGTTGAACCAGATAAAAATGCCATAATTCATTAAAATGCCATTAAAATTTCATTAAAATTTGTTGATAATACGGATTTTAGTGCGGATATCTAACTACATCATATTGAAGATTTTTTTATAGTTTGAATTTTCTAGCTGCTTTTGTGTGAGTCTCAGCAGTATCGGCAGTATCCGTCTGTAAAGCCTAATGAACGAATAATGAATGAAAATGATTTGTCAGGATCGTGGCAGGTGGCAGTCCCTGGTCTCTGCCTATTCCTTCGGGATACAGGCGTGAGATTATGTATGTATGTAAGAATCTTATGATCTACTATTCTCTTGATCAGCTAGTTGCATAAAAAACATAAACATAAATATTTACATACAGGGACATACATAATAATATATTGCTTCTGGCACCACACTAGGATACCCTGTGACGTGGGAACACAGCGAAATCACAAACATGACGACCCCTATATTACGCTTAACCAATCCTGAACAATTCCATCCTACATGTCAAATTCCATTCTAATTTGTCAGTTAGTGGATTGTTATTAGGCACCTCTACTCAGGATTAAGTAGATAAGCATAATTTTACAGAACTCTAATACCTACTTACATTTACAAATTTGTAAAACCTTTTTAGTTGTACCTTTTTAGTTTGGCTGAATTACAAATTTGTAAAAACCTATTTAGTACAAAACTATTTTTATTTGTAAAAATTGAAAACTATTGTTATTTGTAAAAATAAAAAAAAAAATATAATTTGTAAAAACCTATTTTTAAAAATTTTTAGTAAAATTTTAGTTGTACCTTTTTAGGTTGGCTGAATTGTTCTGCAAAAATAGGTATTTAGTTTATGGCCAAAAATACATCCATTTTACATCACGATGATTGTTTTTTAGATAAACTTTTAGACGAGGTGGCAGACTTTTACAGCTCGTATCTCCGTTGTTCTGAGATATTATCAACATGGCTGTTTTTGCAAAAAATCCGCGATGTCGAAATTAGTAGTTATGGCTGCATTCATAACTCATTTTTGTAAAAAATGCTACATGGCTACTTTCTGCATAACTAGGTCCAATTAGACTTCAGTGTTAGACTAACACTGTTAGAGTAACAAACGGTGTTAAGAAAAACCTAGGCGAAACCCTCCTAGGGCTTCTGTGGATTTAAGTTACGTATCAGTTACGAGGCGCCACATTTATAGCTTTACAACCCAATAATTCTTATGGTTTTACTGCCTTAAAGCCCTCGAGGATTTTTGCAATTTTATTGCTTTTATTGCACTCTTTGAGTTAGAAACAACCTACTACCAACATTTAGATAAACCACGCCTATATCCTAAAGGCGTAAGCAGAGAGCAGGGTTTACCTTCTGTTCAATAAAAACCTCGGCTTAGTAGACAAACCCCTGATTTCTCATAGACTACCATCATGTTAATCTTCTATTAACAGCTGTCAATGGACAATGCTACAAAATAAATGCTTGCCTTTTTAAAATTATTTTTGAGTAGAAGGGGAAAAAATAATATACTCGTATCTTTTCGATTTCTTCCTGGACACATATTTAATAAGATAAAGATTTTAGAACAAATAAATTATTTAACCGGAAGTGACGTAGCTCTGAGACCTGTATGAATATTGTGTCAATGCCTCACTTTGCCAAGTTAAAAAAAACTACGACTGACTGGTCATCTGTCAAATAGACACTGAAATTTTTTTTGGCGGCGACGAAGCGGCGAGCTAAGGAAACTTGCTTATTGTGGCGAGCTGTGACGTCACACAAAGGTTTTCGAATTTAATTTTTTTTCTCCATAATTATTGAAGTAAAAATTTACTAAGTGTTTTTCCTGTACTCTTTAAAGGTTAATCTGGAAACGGTATTTTTTATTTCAGCAACATATTATTTGTCGTATTGTCCATTGACCAAGGAGCACACAAAAACTCACTTGACACCTGTTAACAGTTGATTAACATTGTTAGCGTACGAGAAACAGGTGGTTTCTATCTACAAGAAATTACATTACCCATTAGATACTCTACGGAGTAGATTACTGTGTTTTATACGTGGAATAATACTTCTACAGAATAAAATATGTAGGTATGTATACAGTATTAAAAAAGTAATTTGCTATCGCAAACGTCAGTATTCCGATAGGGTTTGGTTGGCATAATTGGGCCTCAGATGAAATTTATTACAATAAAGACAATCCAACTTGTACTAGGTAGACCTTTCGTCGCAGTCTTACTTTTCTTAAGTTTATTTTATGCTAAGTGGTGAACCTAGCTAGAATAAGCAAGCAAAAAATTAAGCATAAATCATTACTAAATTATTACAATGGCTCGTAGATAGCTTCCAGCTACGAAGGGTGACCTCAGGTTCAGTAGAGAAACGTAGATATAAAAATATTCAATCAATACATAACGAAATCAGTTAAGTATAGTAATATTTTCGTGTGAGGAAAGCTAAGTTTTCGTCTCAATTAACCTAAGCAGACTATAACATTCATTCCAGTTCAGAGGGTTTACTTACATAGAGATAGTTTGAACTTTACGATCAGTGTTCTAACCTCGGATTGTCGATTTCAGGCGTTGACCTCCTTAACCCCCGTGTGTTAATCTACTGTTAACAGCTGTCAAATGTTTTTTTCGTATGCACTTTGGCGAACTGACAGCTGTTTTAAACAGTAGATTAACAGCTTGTTAATATACTCAGAATAAGGACTTATTCTGAGTTAATTTACGAGAAACCGGGGATTCTTCGGGTGTCAAACCTCAGCTCAGTGGTGTTTTTTTTCTCTGCCTTTTGGCCCAAAGGCAGCGGCTAACATTAAAATTATAAGTACATTGAAATTGAACAAACAGAATGTAAATTCTTTACGTTGAAATAAATTTCTGATTTCTGATTTCAGCTTTTGTAATCGTAATTACCTACTAGGTAGGTATCATAATTATACACATAATTTAGAAAAGTTCGTGCCAGACTTGAATCGACTTCGGAAATTGTTCTGCAATGCGGTATCACCACTGCCATATTTTTCCTGATTAAATAATAGGAAAGTGATATAGAAAAGCAATACTGGAGCACTCCATAAATTCTTTGAGGGCCTTTAAATTTAAATATTTTGGCTATTGAAACAATTTGCAGAAAATCTTTTTCAATAAATTAACAAGCGTAATGAAGAGGAACTCTCGAAGAAGAAAAAATACAGAAGATCAGTCAGGGTCATTACAGTAAAGTTGTACATACGTACTCGTACAGTTTTTGTGAAATTCTTGGTGAGATTTTGTACTCCTGCTAGCCTCTTAGTTCTTCTTCGTAGCTTCTTCGCATGCATACTTATAATAGGTAATAATAAACTCAGGCCCTCAAATTAAATAAAAAGCCGAACGGAGATTTTTTTTTAAATATCTTTTCACAATTGGTTGTTTACTATTACCTACTTTCGCAAGAATCGCAAGTCATAACGTAAACCAAAGATATATATATACATCTCTCTCTCTCTCTATCTCTCTCTCTCTCTGTTTCTCACGCAGACCTGAATGCGGCTAAAAAAAACGTTTTTTTTTTTGGTAATATTTTTTCCTTTATGGTAAAGGCTAAGAGCTTAAGCCCATACCGCCTGGCGTTTTTTTTTCTTTCATGTTTTTACGAAATAAATTAATAGGACAGACAAGCAAAACTTAACATGATAGTATTCATTGGTGCTTTCGTCTCTTCTTATTTAATAGGAGAGGCGGCGGATATAAATTATTTTTAAGTAGAGCCGCCTGCTCTGAGGCACCTCATTGATTTTCACCGATGGCGAATAAGTACAGTCTACAGCAGATAAACCTATACAGGAAATTTAATGTCGGTTAAAGCTTATTGGCGTGTACTTTATTTTAATTTGTTAAAAATTTCCTGATTTTCCTGCTACTTATGCTTTTCGATATTAGTATTTTAATCGAAGAAAAAACTCATAGAACAAAAGTTGTAAAAACACTTTGGGGTAACTTTATACGCCTGTGCACTCTACACAATAATAAATCATTATGTATGTACCACTTCCGCATTATATTCAATGTTACAGTTACATAGTTTTTAGTTTCAATTAAGTGTGCTTTTTTAAAACAGAAATTCCCAAATCGGTACAACAATTTGGTGGTAATCATTTTTGTTTGACGACCTATCTAGATACCCCAAATGGGTTTGATGAAAATTTTTTTTTAGTTTCAGTATGATGAATTGGGTAACCCCCAAAGTTTTTTTTTTTTTTCTATTTTTGTGTGAAACTCTTAATGCGGTTCACTGAATACATCTAGTAACCAAGTTTCAATAATATAGTTCTTATAGTTACGGAAAAAGTGGCTGCGACATACGGACGGACAGACAGACAGACAGACATGACGAATCCATAAGGGTTCCGTTTTTCGCCATTTGGCTACGGAACCCTAATTATACAGGCATTTATGATATGGATATGATAAAATGTTTATTTCCATAAGACATGTACACAACACGTAGCATCACATATTAAATCGTAAATCAACAGCACATAGCGCAAAAGCTCAGCGCAAACATAGACAATACAGAAACATACACAAGTGATACAAACACAGGTTGATAGTATGAAAAGAGAAGAGAAACAATAACTAATAATAAAAACATGGCAGCGTGTGTGGCAAATGCAAATGGGTTTCGACTCAGCATTTGCTGAGAGTTTAAAAAGAAAACTCCAGCTTTGGTATTCTGCCGATACCCATTGGGAAACGGCGGCGTGCCGAGCCCAGAAAATTGATTCTGTACCTAGTAGGTTAAAAGGTCTAAATTTATTAAGTGAGTTCATGTCCGGCTGGTACCATTTAATATAGGCTCATAGGCTCTTAGGTACTGAACCAACGAGGAACATCGTCGGCTCCATCTTCACTTACCATCAGGTGAGATCGGAGTCAATCGTTGGTCAGTTTTTAATAAAAAAAAAAAATATAATCCAATTATCAATTTAAATGTAAATAAATGTCCAACTAGAATAGATTATTAAATTGTAAAAAACAAAAAAACAAAAAATATACAGCCAATTGATGGGCAGTTATTTTTTCGTCCCCCTGGCTTTAGAAACCACTGGGGTCTGGGGTTTTTAGGGGAAAGCCTTTATTAAAGAGATAGGGTATCGTCTGAGGAACCGTGGCTTGGACTACCGCTCTGGGGCGTACTTGATGTAACGGATCTCCCTGGCAGTGCAGCGCGGTAATGCTGCCAGTGTTACGCCGGGTCCGCTGCGCCATGTTACGCGTGTTACAAAAAACGTAACACGTAAATATAATAAAAATGGGGCGTGGTATAACACGTTACGTGTTACATAACGTTACGTTACGTGTTAAGTAACACGTAAAAAATTAATACCACTCCCCATTTTTGTTTTAATAACGTGTTACATTTTTTGTAACACGCGTAACATGGCGCAGCGGACCCGGCTTTATGGGAACCTTTGGGTCGGATATGTCACGGGGTGGTTTGATTGACTGATTTTATTTTATTTGTTTTGTGTGGGTGTGTGTAATTATTAGTTATAATATAATGCGACATGTCAATTAATTTATTTTGATGAGTTTTTTTTTTGTTCTGGGTGTATTCAGTTTTAATTTTTGTGTTTGTAATATTTTGTTAATTAAATATCTGTTAAATTATATTGTAAAAAATAAAATGTCAAAGTTTATACAAAAATTATTAATAAATAAAAAGATATCGATTAGTTACAGATTAGCTACATTTAGTCAGAGTAACAGCCTTCGCTGAGGTGACATTCTTTCGTTGCATGCGGTTTTAGCAAGGGACCGCCTACTACGGAAGTAAAATTTCTAAGAGACTCTTTCGACGCAGTTAGTTACGTGAGACCTTACGAAACTTCATTGACTTGGGCGCGGTCTTTTCTTATTGCATGAAACTAACTTGGCCCACCAGATTACAGATGAAGGTATGAAAATTAGAGAAGGGCAGTGGCTCTTTTGAAACTCACCAAGCGGGGGAGGATTAAGAATCTTTCAGCTATAGTTTACATTCAGCCTATTGACTTACAATGACGATCTAGAACTTTACATCAATGTGATGACAATAATCAAAAGAATGTGCGTTATATCGACTCGAAGATGTAACGAACAACTGCAGATTAGGTGGGCACTTCAGCAATTTGCGCATATTCCGTGAAACGAGCACGCTATCGACATGTTCTTTTCATAGATGAAAAAGAATAAAATACTATACCTGTCTTAGGTTTCGTTTGTTTGATGTATGGTTTTTCAGATTTAGACCAGATTTAGTTTAGATTCCAGTACCTTAATCACGCATTGTAAAAAACAGAGTCTGCATCGGGTGGTTATTAGTAAATCTGGATAAACACATTCAGTATCCGGTCACCACAATGTCTGAACGCTTCATATACAGGGCGTCCCAAAAAATTGTGTCAAGAAGTCCAGTCCAGGAGTCCGGAAGTCCAGAGATAGAGCACCCCTAGGGGTACCCGAATCACCGAATCACCCCCCCATGTATGTTCCGCAATTTTTTGTAGATTTCAATTTTTTTTTTATCGTATTTTTGTCCCACCTTGACCTACTAGACATTATTGGCTACAGAGCCATGAATTATTAAGATACATGCTTTGTTTTTTTTTAAATAGGTGAATAGTGTGCCTTGAAGACACTAACTCAATTGTGGGTCAATCTGATACAATAGCGCCATAAAAATTAAGAATTGCAAAGTAAGTTAAAATTTATAATTTGTTAAAATGTTTGATGACTCAAAAACTACAAAAAATTGCGCAACATGTGTGAGGGTGATTCGGGTACCCAGGGGTTCTCTATATCTGGACTTCCGCTTGACACTATTTTTTGGGACACCCTGTATATGGAGCTTCCCTATGCAGTTAAATTTATCAGTTCACACCGGTCCATTACTAACTTAAGCCTCGTCGACACATATCACTTGGTTCAGTCTTTGGCCATCCTCGTCTAGGTGCCAAAAGCTTAATATCATCGGTCCAATAATCCCGTAAGATAGCGGACCTTCTCTTTCGAATGCAGAATAAACTAATATTGTTCTGTCACTTTTCTTTCAGCCATATTTTGTGTGATAACATCTGCTCCAACTATCTAAGCGTTATTCGTCTATGAATCGGTCATTCTGTTGGCTCAGATTGGCTGTCACAAAGGCGGTGAAACCACTGCGTAATCGAGTCAACAAACTGTAACCGTCGCGGGGACAGGCGCATTGTTCTTTGCGGCTATCAAATTGTCATCCTAACCATAATCAGATGCCACAGAGGACCGTGTTTGGGTATGAAAGCATCATATTCAAACGATGGAACTTGGTTCCTGGTTACCCATCACGTGAATATTGCCGTTGCCCACTAACCCGTATTTTGGGAAATTCTCCTTCAATCCATATCTTAGTTCTGTCGTCCCTTGTCTTTCGTGTGGGCTAGGCCGACGAAGCTGTCAGGATGGCATAGCTAAGCTAAGGTGCTAAGCAATTTACTCCATCTAAAAAGCAATGTCCCAGGGACTGCAGTGAAGGTGGCACTGGATACTGTAACATCTCATTCATCATCATCCATCAGCCACAAGAAGGTCTACTGCTTGACGTAGGCCTCCTCCATGGATTCCCAAAAAGACCGGTTGGAAGCGGCTTGGATCCTTCCTGCCACTGCAATAATCTCATTATGAAGATACAAACGCCAAGTTTAAGTTTAGTCCCATCTGCCACCCACGCCGTTCGCCACACTGTACGACAACAGTGAGGATTGATGAAACAAATGAAAAAAATGCCATCAACTACCAGTGGTGATCAAGGACTGGCCGGTGAACCGTTAGGTAATTACGATCCTTACAATCTAACACTCCCAAAGTGAAACTTAGCTACGAATATCACTAAAACTTTTAGAATTACCTATATTGTAAATATTATTTACTTTGTACTCTTCACTTAAAATACGTTTGAAATGGCACTTCAAGAAGGATAAAATGGAGTATATAAATGGAGAGACCACGCGGACTTATATCGTACCGGAAGAAGCTGGTACTACAAGTGTATAGGTATATTCTTCTGCCGTATTTATTTTGTCCGCAATCCCACCCCACATTTTTTTTATAAAAAAGCGCACACATGTGCTGTGTCTAGCCATTTCTGGAATTTTTTTCTTGAATTATAACGTGTGCTGAAGAATGTGGTTCCGGATACTCAGAGTGTCTTCGTCGAGGATTCTGTTTCTGATACTATCTGTTTCCAACGGACTGCCTATGGGATACTCCATCTCTAACTTTAATGCCAGCATCCGGGATTATGCTTTGCAGGATAGCAATGTAAGTCTTCATCGTGTTTTAAAAATAATATCAGCAGAATTAGAAGACATTACCAAGGAGCAATCCGTAAATTACTTAAGTTAAACTCACAAAAGCCTAATTGGTCACACTTTTAATGCGAAAGAAGAGTTTGCACCTGCCAAAAAGTGTTTAACCTAAAGCTTTCGTAAGCACAACACATTGTAAACTTTTAGTCCGGATCTACTTACGGGTGTTGTTATATTGGAAGAGTCCGACCAGGTTTCGCTCCGATTCGCAGAGCTTAGTCATGGTGAGCAGAGACACCACCCGTAAGTAGATCCGGAATAAAAGTTTACAAAGTGTTTAACCTCCTTGCTAGTTCTAAATTATTATTTTTCTGTTATTCAGCTTTTGTTTTTCATGTTGTAGAAAAGAGTAACACCAGCAGCTCTTATTATTATTATAGGACATCTGATTCTATTGAAATTAATAATTATGCTAATGCTGCAACGTTAGCGACGTTCTTAACTTAAATACTTCCAACTTCTGAATTGGTACTGGAACTTCACAATATTAAATTCGACTAATTTGCTAAAATTTAATTTTAATATGAAACCTTCATGTTATGACGTCACTGTAAAAAGAAAGGGAGTCGCCATTTTGGCTTGTCGATTTTTGGTGGGAAGGGCGAAGTTTTGCAAGGTAAATTACTGAAGTAATTATGGTATTAGCAATAAGGCCGCCAACTGTACTGTTACCTTGTAAATATTTTATGTTAGTGTTTTTCCTCGTGTACTATAAAGAATATTCTTATATATTTTATCTAATAGTTAGTATATACTGCGAATAACTCATTGTAAGTATTAAATAATGGACAATGTGCTATGTTTGGATATCAATATCTATGTCATTAAGTTTTTTATTTAAAATAGGGACATCCGATATTTCTATAGTATCTAACTAAAGCATTAGAAAAATGAAGTTGCATCTATTATGCCCGAGTAGGATAGAGCAATCTAGTGTCAGTAAGCTAGCAAGCTATTTTGGCCTCGTGTAGACAAAACTAGCTTCATTTCTGAGCTAGTAAGCTAGTTTACAAGCCAGGATAGTTTTTAATAGGATTTTAACAGGCTATTCTCTTCATTTGGCGACCATGGCGTATAATCTAAAAAATATGTATTAGTAATTAATTAAAAAATATCGTTTCATTTAGGAAGATGCTCAAATAATGAATAATAATAATTAATGAATGAAATAGGAAATCCATGGAGGAGGCCTATGTCCAGCAGTGGACTTCTTGTGGCTGAATGATGATGATGATGATGAATAAAATTGACCAAGTTAAATACAGTTCTGTAGGTACTTACAAAGTTACAGTTTATTTACATAACTAGTTAAGTCCCTGACTACTAAACCAGGGAATCCTGTATCTTAGGAGTCAATTGTAAAGGAAACCTCTCCTTATACTGTTATTTTCACGAGCCATGATTTTGAAATTTGTAATTTTGTAAAATAGTACATGAAACTAAGGTGAAGTAAAATGGGTTTTCCCCTGGAACTTGATAATAATAAATAGAATGGAGAAAATAGGTTATATTTAAACGCGGCCTTAGATAACATTTTTTGTACAAGCTTTGGATTTGTTTCAGGATACAACACAAGTGAGGACCTTGCAAAAGGAAGGTCCAGTGGCCCCTTATCGGTATGGGGGCTTTGTGCCAGCGCATAATTTCGCCCAATACAAGGTAGGTCCTAACCATACCGTTACGTCAGTTTTTGCACATACATAACCCACGCTCTTACCACGTCATAACTGAACCAACAGTGCGGGTATAAAGTATCTGAACATTAAAATAAATAATAGCCTAATAATTAATAATTTAAGTAGCGCAATGATTTTCACTTAACGGAATTTAACCAAAAGTCTCAAAGAGATGGTCAATTCACTCGAGAAGGTAAAAAGAAAACCTTATGCAATTTTCTTAAAATTAAGACATTTTTTTTAAACCAACAAATTTTTTTTTTTTCGAAGGTAACTTAATGATAAACTAAATATTAAATCTAAACTAACCAACTTAAAATCCAACCTATATCCAGAAACCCTACTCTACTCTACTCTACTACTCTCTCCCACTTTTCCGACAGAGCCCTGACCCATAGATCCTGCGCTGAGTTATACAAGATGATCACTTTATCCACTTTAACAGGAGACGCCGGACAACGTCATCTCTAGTTCAAGTCACAGCAGGGGCCTAGTGCCTCACAACCACGGAGGTAAGACATTATACCACGAGAAAATTTCATGTTCATTTTGTAACTCACTATAAAAGTTCTCAGATATTTATGGCACTTTATTAGTCACAAATAAAACCAATCCGGACTTGGCACCCGTGGTGGAGTTCAGCCTATACTTTCCTCAGGGATGAGACCCGTGCCCCTCGGTGGGGACATAATGGGTTGACGATGAAATAAAACTTTATTAAATAATTTTAATTTTTAAATAAATTCAATAATTTCCACATAAACGATAATAAATAACATGCATTAATTAATTATTACAAACACATTCACAAAATCCACCAAATGTTTCGTTGACAACAAGTTGAGGCTCCCAAAAAAAAACCCTATCTGACCTAACAATTCTTATCGGAAAACACCTGAACCAAAGGTACCAAGCACGCTGGCAGCATTGCCACGCTGCACCGCTAAAGATAACCATTGACCAAGAAGCCCCAGAGCGGCGGCAGTCAAGCCCACGGTCCCTCAGACGGCGCCCAAACTCCCCAATAAAAATCTTGACCTGTGCCCCCAAGCTCCCATAGTCTCCACCGCAAGTAAACTTATGGCAAATTGCAAAAATGTAATTTTAGCCATAGTTCACTATACTTTTGGCGTTTGAGCCTCTCTGCAGATTCGGCAGCGGCACCGGGAGCAACTGCAGTAGCATATAGGTGCGAGGGAGCAAAAGTGCAGACGCAGGTCACATCCCACAGCAAACAATTAATGTTATGGCATAAATTCGTAAAAGACTCCTTGTACTCTTTCCAGCGTACGGCCCACAGGATTACGAAGACGGCATTGGTCAATTCGATCACGCAAGGTACCCCCACCACGACTTTGGCATCTATGATCATGGGTACGGGCATGGCCCAGGACATATAGGGCACCACGGAGGATTTGGTCACGGAGTACATCATCATAAGCATTACGATCACGTTAGTATAACTTTGACTTTGAGTAAGACTGATGAGCACGGTTAGACAGCTTGGACAGAGAAACATGTTGTGTGAATAAATTCATCAGACTCGCCTCGCGAAAAGCAAAAAAATACAAATTCTCGTGTTATCCGCTCTCACCCGCTGCGTTATGGCCGTAAAGGCAAGATGAGATCGATTTCTGTTTGAGGATAAAAACGTTCTGTGGGCATGCATTCAAAGCGAACTTCCTTCGTATTCTGGTAAAAATTCTGGGCATAAATTTATTTTCTTACACCCTCTTCCCAATATTTACTTTTTGGTGGTCTTAGTAATGTCATCGATCATTAGATCATTGATTTTCTTCCTCTTCTGATCCTCTACACAACCTTAGCTAATTCTGTGACCGCTTTATTGCACAATCCGTACGCCCTGCTACCTGACTAAATGCCCTGCCAATGCCTTGTCTAGCATCTCTCTCAGCAACCAAAAGTGATATTGGCCAATTGACATGGCGACACCCTCACTGGTCTACCTGTGAAGGCGCTTAACTATCTAGACGGAGGTCGTGGGTTCGATTCCCATGGGGGCCACCGTACATTTGAACTAATGACCTCAGACTGGGTGTATTTTCACTTTTGTAATATCCTGCCCTGGTTTAGTGATTCGTAGTTCGATTATTTATATATTTTATTTTCATAGCATAGGATATCCTTGCGTAGAAGTTATTTTTAAAAGAAAATATCTGCAGCAATTCAATAACTCAATGTTATCTGATAAAGTTTTGGTTTCACAAATAACTTTTCTGAAATCGGTTTAACCTTACTTTAATGAATGCATGAGCATCATTTCCTTTCAGACACATTTGAACCATATGAATGGAAACTTCATCGGTATTCAGTTCCATTTTTTCTTCCAGGCATTGTCAGCGAAGTTCCTTTTACCAGTAGCCGGTCTAGCCTTATTGGGGGCAGCAGCAGCCTTGGTTAGCAATCCAATCCTTCTTCAACTAGGCGTAGTTTCTGGACGAAGAAGGCGAGACACAAGCGAAGCAACTACTGGTCCTGACTTAGATTTGGATGTACTGAGAAACTGGCCTTCCAACCCAGAGATCAGGGAAAATCATATAGTGCATAGATTATCTAAGGACAGAAGAATTAAAGATCGCATCCAAAACAGTGAACTGAAAAAGTACAATAAAGGAGGATCAGATAGAGTCATGGCCAGAATTGAAAATGGAATCCACAATGGTTTTAAAAATAATGATGATGTCAAAGAGAATCTAAAGAGGCGATACAAAGATTTGCACAACCACAAGCGTTTGTTGAAAAAACTTCCTTTGTATGACTCTTCAACAGAGACAGTTACGTTAAGTGCCCAGACGCAAGATCGTATCATTGACGATGGTTTTATACCAGTCTCTTTGAAGTGGAAGGAAGTTGTTTAATAAAAAGGTGTAAAAACTCTTTGAAATTGTTTTAATTAGGTAGGTACTATATGTATATCTAGGCCTGCGTCTATTTAATTTGATTTTTTGGGTTATTAGAAAAACTTAAAGCCTGAAAACCATTATTTCACTATTTATCGTTTACCACTTTCATATAAAAAAAAAATTCTAGAGCTTAAAATGTCCAGTTTTTATCTTTAGGTGGAAAATTATTGTAAGCTTTCCCTTTTAAGAAGCGACTCAACTATTGATGCTGAAGGAAGGAATGGTTTTATTTGACTTTAATATCGAATAGGTTGTATTATTTTATCTTGCTTCATACGTAAAATACGCATGTATATCATAGGTACACTTCAAGGACTACTTATTGTTTCAACTTTTCAATGGCATTTTGGATATAGTAAATCAAACATTTATGTAAATATTTCGGCGATCCTTAAATGGCAAATGCGAGGAAAATTGAGTAAATTATCCTCTGTTTTAAATGGTAGGAGTAACTTAGTTTAAGAACTACCATAGAGGAAAAAAGGATCTTCTAAGTGTTAAATACTTGTAAATACCAACCAACGCCATCTGTTCGTGCACTTTATGTAAATGTTTTTCTGTGGTAAATGGTTCGAGTAGCCGAGGCCGGTTTGTGAATTAAGATTTTCGCTAACTACTTAACTGTAGTGCTATCTCGTCAAATTTCTCAGAAAAGACCGTGACAGAAAGTTACTTAAGAATTCACTTAGTGAAATTCTCATTCTGAAACCGGCCCGTGCCTCAATTTTTTTCGGCGGAAATAACAAGCAACGCCACCTATACAAGCAGAGTTTAATGTATTTCATCATTTTACTTAGCAGGTTTCGCAATGACAATTAGTATCATCGAATTCCTCCAGAGGGCAGGCAGGTGAAAAAAGGTAAAGTTCTTTTTAGATGATTTTCCTGTTACGGTGTTTATTTTTGATGATTAAACTTTGAATCCGAACTGTAACAAAAAAAACACAATATTATATTCAAAGCAAAGTTCCAAAAAATCTTTACACAGGTAGAGCAGTGATCGTAAGGTAGGTAGGTAACCACTGAATTTTGAACCCATACATGTATATGAAAAGTGGCTACCAATAAAAAGTATAGCTTTGTGCCAATCGTTGTTCAAGTCGTGACAATCACACAAACATAACAGGATTTTATCGTTAAAACTACTTTTTCTATATAGCTACTCATAAATAATAAGTACCTGGGTGACCGAGCTTTGCTCGGTACTTTTTTTGCAATATAAAATATGTAATATAAAATTAAATTATCCTTTTTCAACAAAAAAAACTTGGAAAAAAAACACCATGACTCGAACCGGGTCTCGTGAAATCGGCCCGAAACGGGTCGCCCGTTTTCCCGTCAGAACTATCCCAACCTATTAACGCCCGAAACTAATAACCAATCCCGATCCATTTTTAGCTATCTCAGATTGAGAATTAAATCCATTTTTGTAACTATGTGTGCCAATAAGCTATCCATGGATTGAAAAAACTATCTGTGAAAGCAATCTATCAATGGGAGGTCGGATCACAGATTTCGGATTGACCTCTGTTTGTGAATGACAGATTTCGTGTGTCAATAACCTATCTGTGGATTTAGACGTTTGCTCGAACAGCGTAAACAATCCCTAATCGCTATCCCTTGTTTTTCTCGGATTACGCAGTTATTTTAAAGATTTGTCGTGCATTACTTTACTATCTAAAGTGAAGAAATGGCACTATCGGCATTTTCAAGCGATAGCGATAGTGATCTGGACAATTTGGACCAATTATCGGATTGGAGTGACGAAGAATAATATGTAGCTCAACGATAATTCACTTCACGACCTTCACTTCACGGAGAATGAGGAGAGTAAATTACATGCAGTCTCTCGACGACGCTAATTAACTGGTTAATTTCAACAATAAAATTCTGCCCTCTTTTTTCCCGCCTTATTTCACAGATTTTTCTTTTTCACATAAGTAGGTACAGTCGACAGCACGTCAATTTTAGTTCAAAAGTCGCCCGTAACGCAACGGAGTAGAGTGCATGGGTGTATACGATGATGTGCTGTCGACTGTACGCCTGCCTGTTGCTATTTGATGCATTTCATTGACGTTCCATTCCAGGCAAAAAAAATAATAATAACCAAGATCGCAACGTATCCAATCTCTTAAAATAAAGGAAATAATATAATATTTTTGTTCGAGTTGTAAAATATCGACATTACAAGCTTAAAAACTACTTTGATTTCGAATTAAAATATCAACAACCACTGTTATATAAATTACTACCTTGCATAAAACGGAACGGATTTTGTTTTTACCGAGAGGGACGGATTGCTGGCTATCCGAATAAAAAAGGGATTGCGATTGACGCGTTTTATTATTAAGACGTAGATTGAAGATCGATCTGTAGATATCGAACTATCTAAGATTGTTTGCTACCTTGGATTGGGGATTGGTTTTTAGGTTCGGGCGTAAGTCAACGTGAAATTTACCTTTGTATATTATTATAGCAAATTTAAATTGCCTTAAAACACGAATAAAACAACGTTTTCTAAAAATGTAACCTAGTTAGATCAATTAAACGTCCCCGAAAACATCTGCCTACAAAATTTCGTGAAAATCGTTGGAGCCGTTTCCGAGATTCTGATTATATATATCCTCGGCCCGACCTTGAAAATAACAATATTTTGTGATCACTTGAAGACATTGGGCCTCATGAGGATATAAATATATACACAAGAATTGCTCGTTTAAAGAGATTAGATTAGATAGATACGTAATAACCGATGATAGCTTACCTTGGGACTATTTTTGACAACACATTCGAAAAGCAAAGCGGCTCTGTCGCATCCCTTTTCTCCATCGGACACTTTTTCGTCGTTGACTGAAATGAAATTGGACGTAGTTTAGCAAAAAGGTTCCAACCCACAAAATGATCATTTTTGAGTGAAATATCATCATCATCATCATCATCAGGCTATATTAGTCCACTGCTGGACATAGCCCTCCCCTAATGAGCGCCATAGCGCCCTGTCTTCAGCTTGCCGCATCCAGCATCTGCCTGCAGTTTTTCGCAGATCATCATCCCACCTGGTTAGAGGGCGTCCTACACTACGTTTGCTGAGTCGCGGTCTCCACTCAAGAACACGTTTACCCCAGCGGTGAAATATACGTAGGCACGTTAAGCAGTTGGTGCCGGCTGCCGTCGATAGATGGCAGTCGTTAAGCCAAGTCAGAGGCCTTAGGGCGGCTTGAAAACTTCTGACAGTAAGACCAGCCACTAGTCTTACAAGCCTCCACAATCCGGACTTGGCCCCCGCATTGAATTTAGATAAATTCAATGGCCCCCGTGGTGGAGTATGGCCTATACCTTCCTCAGGGAAGAGACCCTTGCCCCTCGGTGGGGACATAATGGGTTGATGATGATGATGATGATGATACGTTGACCTAAAACTCGGAAATTTGGCATGTAATATCGTATTATTCCACCAATCCAGACTAGGCCCTCGTGGTGGAGTATTTCCTATACCTTTCTCAGGGAAGAGACCCGTACCCCTCGGTGGGGACATAATGGGTTGATGATGAAGTTGTTTTCATTTTCTAAAGAAAATGAATAGTTTGTCGTACAAAATATAATATTGTGTAAACAACTTAAAAAAAACAGAATTCCACAGGTTACCTTTCACACAGACATCAGCAAGTTTCAGAGCCCTCTCCAGTCGTTTTTCGTCGTCGCCAGCGATTTCCGCAGCCCTTTTGGCTGTGTGCGCGGCGTCTATCATTCCTTTCTCGTTTATCTGCAAAAGCCACAGTTAGTTAGAGTATATTAGTTAGTAGTATATTTCCCATTTTGTTAGTAGTTTATTTTGATTGCAGTGCTAAGGTTTTTTTCTATAGCTGTAAGCCCTATCTGCAGTAAATGTCCCATAATGATTCCTGGTTTTTAAGAAAAAAATGGTTGTCACAGAGGCAATATTAGGTTTATGTATTCAAATTCAAATAACTGTTTTTTTTTAACGTCGGAAGTCTTGTGGATACACGCTTACTTATTCACAAGTCGATGATCAGACGCAACGCAAAGTTTGCTAACGATTTCGCACCTAATTCGTTTATCAGATTACTCAAAAAGAACATAAGGATCAATCTAGCGAAATTCTGAATTGATAAATCGGTAGCTCCGTGTGAAAAAGGGCTCTGACTCAGCATTGCCGGAGAGTGATACTCCAGGGTCCAGAGTGCTTATACTGAGTTTTTTCATTCACTTTCGATAGCGAGAGCGTTTGCAGTTTGTATAGGAGTGACAAAGCGCGCCACATAGTTGTCTCCTTGTCACTCCTATACAAATCGCAAACGCTCTCGCTATCGAAAGTGAATGAAAAAACTAGCACTAAGCACTCAGATTCTGCTAATGCATTGTAGTACAATGACAACTGCATGTACATGGCGATTTAGTTTCATTGCCGCTTCACGTCTACGCGCGCACTCATATCAAACCTTCAAGGCGTTAATGGTATGAAAAAACACATCACGTGACCCGACCATGTGTCTGTCATCGAACTGTAATGCACTAACAGAATCGAGGCCCAGCTCTTGTCCACCGTCTACCGTCAGTACCCATACGGCGGCGTGCAGAGTTCGGAGAGAGAAAAAAAATTAAATATTTTATTCATAGTACAAACAAAATGTTTACTTTATGAACGTCTAAGTTGTTTGTTTTACAATTAATAGATTACATGGAGAAGAAACTAACAAAAAAACTCCACATTTATTCTTTTCAAAACAGTTTTAACCTAATTAACAAACTTTCAAACTTAAAAAATATAAGTCTTGGATATGTTGAACACTAGACACAGTTATCCTCTGATTAAATTTAATATTACACTACTGTTTAATGCCGTAGTGCCGAGTTTAATACTGTTTAATAGTACGTAGTAACCAGTTACGTTTTTCCCTTATGGGCTAGTTTACCGATCCTTCTTTCCTATAAGCGCAGGCGAGGAGACACTTGGTTTTCTTGTCAGTCGGAGTCTTCAGGAACTGCAGGTTCATCAGTTCGGACATCTCGACAGGGACGTCTTTCGTGCACTTCATTATGATCTTCGTCATTTCCATCTTGGCTTCTTCATCTGTCATTGCGGCCTAAAACACAACCTATTTGGTTATTCTGTAGGGAAAAGCAGGTGATCGTGCTCTTCCACTCAAAGGGAACGTTCCCACTAGGCAAATTGTAAGAATTAAAATATAACAGGTGTAGGACGCCCTCCAACCAGGTGGGATGATGATCTACGAAAGACTGCAGGCAATGCTGGATGCGGCAAGCTGAAGACAGGGCGCTATGTTAGGAGAGGGCTATGTCCAGCAGTGGACTAAGCCTGACGATGATGATGATGATGAATATATAACAGTATGAAAAAAAAAAAAACTTATATTTATTTTTAATAGATAACATTGTAATCTCGTGTTAGAACTCCACCGAAACGGTTACACAGATTTTGATGATTTTTTTTTTGTATGCATTTGGTAGGTCATGGAAGAGGTCTTAGGCTATAAGGTGAATTAATATGGCAAAACAACTATTGCAAACGCACGATACTAATCATACAAAGTAAAATTTATTAACAACTAGCTGTGCCCCGCGGTGTTACCCGCGGTTTATTAGGGAAAATAAGTTGTGTATTAACAGTAAAAATAGTAACTATAGGTACAAATTTTTAGAAGCAAATAATTTAAATTTGAACATCAGAAAGATCACTTTACAACATTTAATTTTCACCTATTTTCCCATGGAAATAAGATATTTTCCCGCAGTAAAACGTGTTAATTCATCTAAGCCTATGTGTTAATTCAGTGTATCAGCTAACTCCATACCAAATTTTATTAAAATCGCTCCAGCCGTTTAGACGTGAAGAAGTAACAAACATACACACTCACAGACTTTCGCATTTATAATATTAGTGTGATTTTCTGACTTTAGTTATGACAACAAAATGGTCAGTATTGTTTTTATGCAGCCTTCACGACTCCCTGCAGGCCGTCGTTCTCAGATAGAGACGCTTGTCCATCCCGGATAGGCAATTTCAAGTGCTAAGATAAATGTTATTATGATTCAAGAAATATACCCCTACCTAGACACGCAGGTATCATCAAGATATTTTCCTTAAACTATTTCTTTATTGATTTGTCTAATTGCATGCTTGATTTGTAGTGTCCATGCAATTCTTGCCAAATTGCAACTTGTAGGTGGCTCACTCTTTTTTTTCGCCCATTTTACTTTTTATAGTTTCTTAGCTCACCTTCGGTTTTTGTTTCAAAACAGGAAATTATAGCCCATATTGTTGGATTTTAATATCTTGTTCTCTCATCGTTATAATTGTTAGAGCCGATTTGAACAGTTAGCGAGTGGTGTTGCTAATACAAATTCACAAATGCACATAACTTAGAAAAAAAGGGCCGATTTCTGAATTGAGAATTTCTTAAGTAAATACTTAAGTAACGTTTTGTCACGCTCTTTTCTGAGAAGTTTGACGAGACAGCACTACAGTTAAGTAGTTACTTAGCGAAAATTCTCAATTCACAAATTGGCCCAGTCTTTAGTAAAATCTGAGTGTCACAGGTATTTAACCCGCGGTCAGCACGCGTGGTATTATATTATTGAGTTCATGCTCTCTCTCTATGAAAAGGCCTATGCCCCACAGTGGAATGTATATGTCTAAAAAAAAGGCGTTTGCATCTAGCTAAGTAATGAGATGATTTCTACAGGTCCAGTTTCACCTACGCTCACACAAGATGGATAACGGGTCCACATGGACCTGCCTGGGACATTGTTGCCCAGCACCTACACCATCCTGACAGCTTAGTCGGCCACAAATTCAAATGTTTATTCTCAATACAAACAAAATGTTTACTTTATGAAACGAAAGATAAGTCAATAAGTGCGGATCCTTTTCCTTCACGGTTAGCTTCTGGGCCGTATAAAGGCTACATTCATCATCAACCCATTATATCCCCACCGAAAGGCACGGGTCTCTTCCCTGAGGTATAGGCCATACTCCACCACGGGGGCCTTTTTCCGCGGTCGCGTGCTTCGCAAGGCACGTTAAGCAGTTGGTGCTGGCTGCCGTCGATAGATGGCTGTCGTTAAGACAAGTCAGAGGCCTTAGGGCGGCTTGAAAACTGACAGTAAGACCAGCCACTAGTCTTACAAGCCTCCACCAAAGGCTACATTATTCAACAAAAAATATGCAATATTTTAAATAAAAGATTAGGAAAAAATTGTACTTACGTTGGAAATCCGGGCCACGGCAAATAGAAGGACGAAAATATAAAACAGCATTTTCACTGGTATATAGGTTTTTGATGTTCAGGGCTTGACTGGTGGATAATACCACGGTCGCTCATTATTATACGTACCAAAAGCAATTCTATAAATTACTGTTCAGATAAGATTGGAATCTAAATCAACCTTATTAATAATTGTATTAGATGAATGATTTGCTGTGGTTGTGCCGTACGTCTGGGCTGCCAGGAAAACTTTAGTAATAACTTTTTGTAGTACTTAATAATATTTTTCCAGCTATTTTGGTAATAATACAGCTGGACCACATTCCATAAAACCTCGTACTCATGTTTTACTATAACAGGTCGATGTACATTGCGTAACCGAATTGTAAACCCGATTTTGTTTTTAATTCAACCACAAATTTATTTCAACGTAAAAAAATTACATTCTGTTTGTTGAATGTCAATGTACTTAAAATGTGTATGTTGACCGCTGCCTTGGGGCCGAGTGTAGTGGAGAAAAAGGCAGCAAAAAAAACTCCACTCTGTTATCTCTCAAAAACACCTTGAAAATAACCATTGTTTTCATACTTTTTTTAGTATATTGGGCCTTACGAGGTTAAATCTAAGTATCTGGGTGGTACTTTTTTAGTCTCGGTACTTTTTTTGTAATATAAAGTATGTAATATAAAATTAAAATAAACCTTTTTCAACAAAAAAAGAACGTGGAAAAAAAACATTATGACTCGAACCGGGTCTCTTGAAATCGGCCCGAAACGGGTCGCGCGTTTTCCCGTCGGAACTATCCCAACCTTGCAGATCGACGCGAAATTTAGCTCTGTATGTTATCATAGCAAATTTCAATTGGCTTAAAACACGGATAAAACAACGTTTTCTAAAAATGTAACCTAGTTAGATCAATTAAACGCCCCCGAAAGCATCTGCCTACAAAATTTCTTGAAAATCGTTGGAGCCTAGTTAGATCAAAAAATGTAACCTAGTTAGATCAATTAAACGCTCCCGAAAGCATTTGCCTACAAAATTTCATGAAAATAGTTGGAGCCGTTTCCGAGATTCTGATTATATGTAAATATAGAATTGCTCGTTTAAAGAGATTAGATAGATAGATACAGTATGAATATCCATCTAGCAAGAACCTCAAGACCCATTAGTACAATAAATACTTGCAAAGTTAAACATTATAAGAATATTCTTAAAAGGTAATAAAACGCCAATGCTGGGGCCAGACACACATTCAATCCTTTTAATTAAAATCTATGGAGACTTAGCTCAATCAGATAAGGGCATATAGCGTATAGAGAGTTATCGCTCCGTCTCTTTTGTGTGGGATGGTCCCGTCCCTTCAGTACATCTTCTAAATATATAAAAGAAGAAACTGACTGACTGACTTAGAATCAACGCAGAGCCCAAACTACTGAACCTAGGGGGTTGAAATTTGGCATGGGAGTTCCTTAGGGAGCCTAGGGGAGCACTAAGAAAGGATTTTTTGAAACTCACCCTCTAAAGGGGTAAACGGCGGTGTTAAAGTTTGTATGGGAAATCAATACTTCACAGAAGCGATAAGAAATGTCGCTAGCATCGGCGCGACGTATAGCTAGCCCACGCGGACGTAGTCGCGGGCAACATCTAGTCTTGTATAAAAGTGAATTGGAAAGAAAACGCATCATTTCCGCGCCTTCGCCCCTCTCCCTTTCTATGTATTTCAAGCCTAATCGTGTACTCTTCAGGCCTCTTACAAATAATTTCGTAACGGTCCACCTTGTTATCCATCTTGACGTTTCCGAAGTGAGAAAATATTTTGTGTACTGACAAATTATTTATTTTATAAGAAAAAAATACATGACACAGACAAACTAATAAAACTAAAAATAATTCAGCATGAGTATCGTCCACGACTTATTTCATCATCAACCCATCATGTCCCCACCGAGGGGCACGAGTCCCTTCCCTAAGGAAGGTATAGGCCACTCCACCACGGCGGCCAAGTCCGGATTGGTGGAGGTTTGTAAGACTAGTGGCTGGTCTTACTGTCAGAAGTTTTCAACTTACTTATTACGACTTATTTGGTTCTTACTTAATTGTACAAGAAGTAATTACTTAAATATCTGAATCGCTACAAAGGCTGACTTATTTCAACAGAAACTTCTAGTGAATCCGTTGAATCCGATGTATTAATGTAAAGTATTAAGTAAAATTCATAAAATTTTCTCACGAAATCCATAAAAAATAGTTAATACTTATACATCAAATATACAAAACACGAGTAGCATGCAGTTGTGGACGCGTTCCGTTCACCGGTCTACAGCCGGGTCCGCTGCGCCATGTTACGCGTGTTACAAAAAGCGTAACACGTAAATATAATAAAAATGGGACGTGGTATAACACGTTAAGTGTTACATAACGTTATGTTACGTGTTACGTAACACGTAAAGTGTAAATTCCACTCCCCATTTTTGTTTTAATAACGTTTTTTGTAACACGCGTAACATGGCGCAGGGGACCCGGCTTACGATGCGTGGGAGCGTGAGGCGCAAGTTTAGCTATCGCGTTTATAAAACCCGATTTTTTTTTAATACATTGGTCTAAATTTTAAATTCGTTTTCTAAAATAAACCATGAATATTTTAATAGTTTTCGTTACTATTACGTTTGGTATTCGACACAAACGGCCTTAAAAAGACGATTTCTCTAACCAATCTAAAACTCAGTTTTTTTTAATTTGTTACATTCCTTGCAAAATCTCCACCATAAGCAATTATAATCGGCTCTTTTAGAGTGTTTCAAGGAAACGAATTCTTTTGAATAAGACCGTAAGTATGTATTTGTAAAAATAGGCAAAAAGTACCTATGTGTAATTTTGCGACTGAACATTTCTTATCGTAACTACATCGATCTGCGCCGTCGTGTGTACTTTGGGATAAACATGGATAAAAAAAACTTATTTGTTGATATCACTGAATTTATCTAGGTAATATCAAATAACTAGGTAAATTCCACTAATTTAACCTGCAAGGTTATAATGGCAATTTTCGGTAGGTAAAAAAATTTGCTCTAAGAATGGAAACATACATTTTAGTCCATTAATTCACCAAATTGTGAAGATGTCTTCATAGCCGGAATTCTTCAGTAACCCAAATCAAACTGAAAGAGAAACATATTATTATTATTATTATAAATACAAATAATCTGGTATAAGCCGTTAGATGGCCAAAGTGTTTGCATAAAAACAGCTGACAGGTGTTTATAAGTACGAACTGTGCAGCGGTTATAAACATTTACTACATACATTGCTTCTGGCCCCACACTAGGATACCCTGTGTCGTGGGAACCAGTAAAAGCGGCATCACAAACATGTAAACATCCAAGACCTGGGTTTTTTTTTGTCTCCAGCCGGGGCTCGAACCCGGGACCGCTGGCATGGTAGGCAGATGCGCTAAGCGCTGCGCCACAGAGGTCGTCACAAACGTAAACGTTAATTTTAGCTCAAACTGCGCAATTTGTTACGCGGCACTGGAGCCGTCAAGCGGTTCTAGTGAAGAGGCTCTGATTACATAATTATGCACATAAACTCAAGCCTGTATCACAGAGGGCTAGATAGAGAACAGGGTCTACCACTTCCCACGATCCTGACAGGTCATTTTCGCTTTATTGACATTCATTAGTCGTTGCATGCAAGTATGCCGGTTAATTCGATCTGATCTAAGACCTTTTAATAATAACCATAATTATCTTACTTGAGGTGCTTTCTCTACACTGCATTTGAATATGAGTGCGGCTCTGTCGCATCCCTGTGAACCATCACTGACTTGTTCTTCATTTACTGAAATGGAACAAAAAAAAAAACTATGTATAATAGTCAAAACATAATAGGGGCCACTAGGTTAATTGTCCATCTATATTTTATTTAACAAAACTAATAGGCTATTTGATCTATTTCTGGAAGCCATCTCATATTGTTTCTTGATGTTCATGGAGTCCAAAGAAAGTGGTCATTTTAAATTCTTTCGTGTATTTGTTCTAAAAAAGGCAAACGAAAATTTACTTTTCAAATAAGCCGTCAAAACAAAAGGCAATATGGTGTCGCACAGGTTTATGACGTCACTTCCCGGTAAACCGTGGAGGGAGTCAATCAACGCGGTAAACCAACGTAAGAAAGAATAAATGACAGACGCCATTTTTACTGACATTGTGCCGTCATCATAGAATCGGCCAATCCAGGCCGTTTTCGATACAATGGCGGCAGATACAAATTATCAAATTTTATCTTGTGTTTTTTTGCACATCATAATTGTTTTTGTAGTAAAAATGCCTAAAAGCGGTTTTAAGACACATTAATTTATACGAATACGTATAATACTGTTTTTTTCACACTGTCAGCTAAAGACTGAAGTTACAAACTCTATATTATCTGAACTCTTTGCTTGCACTGCTTGTGACCAAATGCTGGCCATAATTTTCACTAAGTGTTTTTTATTCCTTAGGGAGTTTTGTTTGGATTTTTGTTTTAGTTTGGGATTTAGCATTCATGTTCAGTAAGAATTCGTTGTTCTTTAAGTAATTATTGTTTCAAAGTAACAATTCTAAGAGTACGAATACATTTGGACACCATTACTGCAACCAGAGCCGTTACGTTGATTCAAAAAAGATATTCGCAGCGTTCTGCGGCTTTTTTTTCGCAGAGCTATCCATAATGCTTGAATCTCAATTCATTGTCACTGTTCAGGACAGAGAAAAAGGTTTTTTATATTCCTTAAGCAAGCCCCTGTACATTTAGTTTGTAATTAGTAGCAATGAAGAATTAAAATAAAATTTAAAATAATAAATTTATATTGGAAAAAATCTTTCACGGTCAACATGAACCATATTTTAACAATGACTTCCAAACAACACAATCAATTGTTCTGGTCCCAAACTAGGATACTTCATCATCATTCAGCCACAAGAAGTCCACTGCTGGACATCGGCCTCCTCCATGGATTTCCAAAAAAACCAGTTGGAAGCGGCTTGCATCCAGAGTCTTCCTGCCACTAGGATACTTAATTCTGCAATAATCAGTCAAGGACGTTACAAACATGGAAATACACACAGTCTAAGAGGAACCGAACCCACGACCTCCGACATGGTGATTAAACGTGGTAACTATAGATAAAATAATGTGGTAGTCATTTTACGCTCAGAACATCCTTTTCAAACAATGAAAATACCGAGCTCTAGAGTTTGTGGCAATAATTAGGTATTGCAGTGTATCGATGGTCTCATCTACGTCAAATTAATTAGACCAGCTAAAATCTGTCAATCTACTGCTTGTCAACAGTTGAGGTTAGCCAAAGTGCGTACAAGAAAAACGACTGGAGGTTCATCTTCTCTTAATAGCTCTCAGCACTAAGGTATATGAATGAAAACCTCAGACACATGGGTTTTTAAACAATGCTTTCCTTTGCAATGGAACTGAATGAGATCTTGTTGGTTTCCTGTGCATAAAAGTAAACTTACCACCTTTGCAGGCTGCTGTGAAGTCCATTGCTTTGGTCATACCCGCTGGATCTTCTGCGAATATCCTTCTGGAAATAGCATCGACTCCTTCTACCGACAGATACCCTTGATCGTCCATCTGAAAGATATAACATATCTAACTTAGTCATTTTAGTACCGAAACCCACTTTCTTCACCATCTCAAGTTCTTGGAGTTAATAATTTATGTTCAATGGTAACGAAACTTTAGAAACCGGTAAGTGCAAGACGCACTCGCCCACAGAGAGTTCTGTATAAATTTGGAGGTAACTATGGTAAATAGTTCAGGAATCGAGTCTCGTAACTTTTTTCCAAACTTCAAAGAGGTTTTTTTATTTTATAGTTTATTTACAAATGTATACTTTTCGAATTTTCCCTTTATTTGTAGTATGAGACAATGTAGGTATATGTTACGGCTAAAGCCCGAAGTCCGGTACACCTAGTTTTAGCCGGTTAGAACTAGGTGTAGCCTCTTACTCTTGGTTAAATCTAGTCTAAGCCAATTGTCTTCAGGTAAAACTTGGTCTAGCCGGTATCATTCCGGCTAGAACTAGGTCCTACCAAACCCTATTGGCTGATACTAGTTCTAGCCGATATCATGCCGGCTACAATTACATTTAACAAAACCCTTTTGGATAAAACTACATGCAAACAAGTTCAAACGTTTAAACCGGCCTTAATAAAAATAAATTCTTCATAAATTCTAATTTGAAAAAAAATAAATTCAAACATTTCTGTTAGGTATTAAAAATATATTTTTGATTGCTTTTATTACATTAAAATTGTAGAACTACTTTAGTAAAAGTCAATTGTTGAAAATTGTTAAAATTTATTTTCTCTACGTTTTTTAGTATTACGTGTTTTTTTAAATATATTAAAAACCAGCAATAAGCTACTCTGTAGAGTCAGTAGATCAATCAACTTCCACCCAAAGTAACCGACCTGTATAGGTTACTCCTAGTAATAGCCACCAGGGTTTGGTTGAATCTAGTTGTAGCCGGCATGATATCGGCTAGAACTAGTATCAGCCACTAGGGTTTGGTTAGACCTAGTTCTAACCAGATTGATACCGGCTAGACCTAGTTTTACCTGAAAACAATCGGGTAATACTAGATTTAACCAAGAGTGAGTGGCTACACCTAGTTTTAACCGGCTAAAACCGCACTTTAAGCCGCACTTCGAGTTTTAGCCGTAACATATACAATTAGTAAAATTCATAGTTCTAGGTAAAAGGGAAGCAACTTACGAATTTTGACTTCCTTATTGTCAAAATATACGTTTTTTTGCGGCATAAAAGATCGTACCTATCTTTTTTTCGTCAACTTAGATATTTGTTTTTTTTTAGATCGCAGACTTGAGTGTATGGTTAAAGTCGATACCTCAACACATTTCCGAGATAAAGGTTCTTGACAGACTGACAGGTGGACAACAAAGTGATTATATAACCTTTCGAGGTACGCAACCCTAAAAAAGAGAAATATGGAAAAGTTTTGAAGCGGTGCAAAATTTGCGGGTCATCTAGTAAGAAATAAAGAGAAGAACAGTCGAAGAAATTGCGGATGAATAGAAAGCCTACATCAATCAAGATTATAATCTACTTGACCCAACCGAAATTTCCGTGTGGCATTTGCTATATACTACATCCGAAGCGACAATATTCATCCAAAAAGTGTAGTGTCGCACATTTCCACAGCAGGTACATTATGGAGTCCTAATCATTACCTAGCTTTGTCCGCGAAGCATACATCGTGAAATTGACCTGACCTTGTCCAAAACCGTACTCGTTCACACATGCGTAATCACTGGATGTGTCGTTTTTACTCAGTTTGTTTATGCCCGGTTCCTATAATATACGCCTACCGGCTACGATCCGTTTTTGATCCGTCAATAATTTCCATACAATTTATTGACGGTTCGTAGGAATTTCGTAGGAATTGTAACCGATCGTAAGCAAAAACGAAGCGTTTTGTGGATATTAGAACCGGGCACCAATGTACTAACTTCGACAGTATTACGTTCTATGGCATACATAATAACCCCCGGTTTCTCGAACGCTAACAGCCTGTTAATCTACTGTTAACAACTGTCAGTTGTTTTTTTTGCATGCACTTTTGCTTACTGATAGCAGAGCTGTCAACGATAGATTAACAGACTGGTAGAATTCAAGAAACCGGGGGTAAGTACTGCAAGGTCGGGCAGCTGACATTGAGATTATCTCTGATTTGCAGAAATGAGCGATCAGATTCATATACAGGCCAGGCATAAGGGATTTTTAAGTTTTCTTAAATAGAAACTCTAGTCAATGTATCTAATATTAAGAACAATATTATATAATGTCAGGAAAAATATCAGTTACTTAGGTACATACTTAAAATATACGTCAACATTCGTTCCGAAGATTTAACTTTCCAAAAATCATTTATATCATCATATAACTAGCTTTCGCCCGCGACTCCGTCCGCGTGGACTTTAGTTCAAAATTTTGCAACTCCGGTCACCCCCGGGTGAAATTTAGAAAAACGGCGAAACACGTGTTCAATCAATTGTGTTGAAGAGTATTTATTTTAAGTTTCAAGAAAATTAGACAACATTCTTTATACCTCCCATACAAACTTTGCACCCCCTTTAGACCCCCTTAGGGGGTGAATTTCCAAGAATCCGGTCTTATTCCTTTTGTCTACATTATTAAAGACCCTCTGAGCAAAATTTCAGCTTCCTGGGTCCAACGGCT
This sequence comes from Yponomeuta plumbellus, assembly GCA_947310845.1. Classification (NCBI taxonomy): domain Eukaryota; kingdom Metazoa; phylum Arthropoda; class Insecta; order Lepidoptera; family Yponomeutidae; genus Yponomeuta; species Yponomeuta plumbellus. Next base: position 13,979,210 of record OX371207.1, on the reverse strand, counting down.
TGGGCTGGGCGTTGATGAGTGAGTGAATCAGTCAGTCAGGACTTTGAATTTTATTTATACTAGCTGTGCCCCGCGGTGTTACCCGCGGTTCATCGATTTTCCCGTAGGAATAAGATATTTCCCCGCGGTAAAACGTAGCCTATGTTTTAATCCAGGGTATCGGCTAACTCCATACCAAATTTTATTAAAATCCGTCCAGCCGTTTCAGCGCTAAAGACTGACAAACATATAAACACACACACAAACTTTCACGTTTATAATATTAGTGTGATAGATAGATAGATATGAGGCATTGCATATTATTATGCTTCTACAGTAATATCCCCAAAGATTTGAACTTACTGGGGAAGCGGTTCAAAAATGTGTTCAAGCACACTTTGAGCAAAAACAGCTACTTAAATAAAGAATGAAAGATGCCAATGCAAGAGTTCTGATGGGAACTTAACTGTGTTAATTAGGAACAATATTTTTTATGTAATTTTTTCCAAGACTTGCTTGAAATGGACACCAATGTTTAATTTGTAACATTCATTAAATCACAATTCTTAAAATAAAAAATCAAAATCAAATATTTTATTCATAATACAAATAGAATATTTACTTTATGAACGTCAAAGTGGTTAGTTTCACAATTAATAGATTACATGGAGAAGAAACTAACAAATAAACTCCACATTTATTCTTTTCAAAACAGTTTTAGCCTAAATTACAAACTTAAAAAAATATACTCTTGGATGTGTTGAACACTAGACACATTTATCCTCTGATTAAATTTAATATTAAACTTACGCTGTAATGATTAAAACAATTTTAATTCTTGAAGTTATATAACATCAGCCCTTTAGTACAAATCTAAATAACTCTTCCACTGTTTTAACACCGGCTCACTCCTTGATATTGCACAACCATGACATCTCTCATCTTCCGGGCCTTCTATTTCCTTCAACCTTGCCTGGATCATTATTGTCTGCAGCTTCTGGTAGTCACTGTATTTGTTTATTTCGTAGCGAAATAAATAGGCTATTTTTTGCTGCGCACAATGAATTTTGAGGTTTTCCGATGTGTCCCTTTAGGGAATATTTTCGTGTTTAAATCAAATCCTACCGTTCTTTGAGAAAAAAAAATCCCACAAACCCGATTACTTGAATTCTGTAGCTGGTACAAAGTTTCTATTTACACCTCTAAATAAGTTTTACATGTAACTTAGGAGCCAATTACTTACCATGCCGCTCCGTTTGTAGGTGCAAGCGAATAAACATTTCACGGCGTAACTGTTTGGCATCACTTTATTCTTCAGATATTCTAGATCCTCAGCAGTGATAGGGTAGTCCTTAGCGCACTCTAGCAATAAATCCGCGTACTTTTGTTTTTCCTCTTCCATTGTTGCTGCCTGCAAATAAATGGAAAATGAAGAAGAGAATAGCTATTTGCACTTAATATTTTGCCTTTTTCTCCACTACAGACGGCCCCAAGGCAGCGGCTAACATTATACATAACTGTATGGACATTGACATTCAACAAGCAGAATGTAAATTCTTTACGTTGAAATAAATTTTTGAATTTTGAATTTTTTATTGTGTCAACCTACTTGAATCTTCCTGAGAAGGGCAGGAGCAATACCAAAAATCTTAATAAAGTCACTCCTGCCTCCTCTAAATAGAATCTTTAACAGTAAATTTATAGAGGTAGGAATAATTGCTAAATGAAAAATCAGATTAGATCAGTCACAATATAATACAGAATATTTTACTTTGCTTAAAATCTGATAATCCGTATTTTTATCGTAAAGAGACCGATCCCTGCACCATCTTATTGTATGGTTTGCTCGGATATACAAATACTTACCGAAATAAAGAAAGTGGCACAGCCTATAAACACGATTACGTTAATTATTATTGGTAACGCCATTTTTTTTTAATAATCCACTCGTTCTCTATCGGCTTCAATACGAAAATGACCTACGTTGTGAAAACAGCCATTTTTTATACCACAAATTGTAACATTGTGACAAAATGCGATCTAATCACTGAACTAACTGTTCACAATACTACACCGTTGCAAAATATGTTTATTATTCTAAGTGTCAATTTGTTGATCATCATTGTCATATTGTACGAAGCGTGTGAACGAAATCATCGCCCGTGATTATTTTGAAGCAATAAAGGCATTGCATGTTAGTAGTATCCCAATGGAACATAAATAGAGGCCATTTTTTTACAATACAGATGCCGAACTTTCAGCTTCGGTAATAAAGACATTGGGATCAAACTTGATCCAAAATCCTATATAAATAACCGTTTTATAAAGAGAAAAATACCAAATAACCAAAGGGAGATTCCAATACGCGCCGCTAGCTTTAAAAATTCATTCAGGCCTCTCCTCAACTCTGATAAAAAAAAAAACGTTTATTACAACGTTTTAACTGTAGTTTGTGAAGTTTCAAGCCAATCAAGCCGTTAGGGTTTATAGAACTAATTTAAAAAAAAATATATTAAAAAATTTAGATTTTTTTTTTTATAATTAACCCTATAGTTATAATATTGCATTCGAATATGTTATATTGTATTCTTTGCTTATTTTATACCCCTGTACACTGCCATGGTGACGTATATTAAGATTCATATACGGGCCATCGACTTGTAACTGGAAGAAATCACTTTCACTTAAAACCGCCCCATAAGAACGTGCCGTCTGTACGTCAGGGTAAGAAAATACATCGGTAAATACATTTCAGAGTTCTATAGAGATCTTATCATTTTAAACATGAGGGTTCCCAACGATATCAGATTCTCTTTAAAACATGTTCTTGAAACAGAGTCTGCTACTTGCTACGATCCTGACAGATCACTTTCGCTTCGTCGACATAGAGGGAGTGGACGGGCTGACCAAATAGGATAACCAAAGGGCAAGATAAAAAGTACTCGAAACCGGCGCGCGCGCATGCAACTACTAATGAATGTCGATGAAGTTTTTGGTGAATAATTATTAGCTGATCTGTTTTCAACAACTGATATAATATGGCTCAGATCGTCTATGCAGCGAGCTAGTAGTCGACCTATCCTTTTGCCAGTTCGAGGTCCCTACTCCATTTTCTACTACTCGAAAATATTGGTAGCCATCATCATGCTAATACTAGAAATAAACATAAACTGTCATTTTCACGATTAAGACTTGCAAAAGTTAATCATTTCCTTATGGGTTCTACAACATTAAGATTCCCCAAGATATTATATCGGGGGTCCCAAAACTCAACGTCAAGCCGGAATCGGGTGAAAAGGCAAGTCATATTGGTTATCAGAAAAATACAAAAAAAATTGCATGTATACAAAATTACAGGCATTTAAAAAAAATCCTGTCGCCATAAATCTTCACTTTTTCCAATTTTTTTTTTTGTTTTGTAACTCTGAATAATGCTTCTTTAAACTGTTAACAAAATTTCAAAACCAGCTGCTCCAGCTTGGAAGAAAAGGAGACTTAACTTAAGAAAAAATAACTTAAAAAAATTGCCCATTTTTAATTTTAATTTTAGTTTTCATTATGTTTGTGAATTTTTTTGAATAAATAATAGAAAAAAAGTGATTGTACTTAAAATAAAAAAAACTATTTTTTCATATTTTTCTGATAACCAGTATGACTTGCCTTTTCACCCGGTTCCGGCTTGATGTTAAGTTTTGGGACACCCTGTATAAGAGTTAGCACCAAGGCGGCTTAGAAAATGACTGTGTTAAGCTAGGTGTTAAGCACACTCTGTGCAAAAAAGCTTACAATAAAATCCACGGTTATTTAGAAGACTGGAAGAAAAGATGTCTGGTGTTAAACAGAAGACTAATATTGAATGTACTCTGAGGAAAATTATTGTATCTAGTGTTCAACAAACTTTTAAACTAAAAAACTATTAGGTGCTCATGAGTAAGTTTTAAATTTAAAAGTTTGTTAAAAGCAAAAAGTTTTTGAAAAGTATAAAAATGTGGAGTTTCTTTATTAGCTTCTGGCCGAAGGGTCTTCTCCACACAATATATTAATTGTGAAATTAACAACTATGACGTTCATACAGTGAACATTTAGTTTTTACGGCGAATGAAAATATTTGAATTTGAAAATTTTTCCACACCAGCTGATTAGCTAATCAAACTTTACAATTTTGTAGCAAATTCGCAGTGCAAATGAGGAGAGTACATGCAAAGGCTGACCTCATGACATACTTCGTTGTACCTCCCTCGCGGGTACAATGTTCAAAGCTGAGGATATAATGACCGACTGTGGATAATAATTGAATCTTCGTTCTATTGGCACTGCTAATTCATGTCGCTCTGCAGCCTCTCATCAGGCCCGATAATCTGATTATAATTTCGTACACTGAAGGTCGAACCGTGTTCATCTAATAAGCAGTTTGATCTTCATATAAAAACCAAATTCTCGTCAGATTCTTCATCAAAAAGGTGACACGTTCGGTGCTCGATAGTTGTCCAATAAATAATAAACATGTTCCGTTTGGTGCTTTTTTGTTGTGCCTTTTATGTCCTATCTCTGACTCCGTTAACATCTGTGAGTATTAATCGAAGCTTACCTGTAAACATAACAAATATTTTTATGACTTCTCTCAGAGATTCATAAACCACACCACGCGTAGCCGAGGCGACTTGGATTGACGGTTTGTTCAAATTGTGTCTTCATTCAGTGAGGTTTCCTCACGAGGTTTTCCTAAGACATTAGCAGCCTGATATTATGGAAGGTTCACTCAACAGTCAGATAATAAATTCAACTGTGAGCCACTTTTCGAGCATTATATCGGTTGAATTTCTTATACGTAATCAATGGTCTTAAATACTTTATAAAAATATATATATATATATTTCTCAAGTACATCTTAGGGCCGATTTCTGAATTGAGAATTTACACTAATTAAATACTAAACTGTAGTGCTGTCTCGTGAAATTTCTCAGAAAAGAGCGTGATAGAACGTTACTTAAGTATTTACTTAGTGCAAATTCTCAATTCAGAAATCGGCCGTTACTGATGATTTTTCCGTCAAGTTTGAATACTTCACAGTGATTTGCTATCTCCACACCAAAATGCTTCTCTGCACCTCCACAGGCAATGACGGATGAGCAGAAGGCAATGGTGCGTGAACACTTCGAAAAACTTGGCATGGAATGCCTGAAGGCCCACACAATCACAGCCGACGACATCAAGGCACTGAGGGCCAGGACGGTACCAGGTGGCGAGAACGCACCTTGTTTCCTTGCTTGCCTTTTTAAGGACATTGGCATCGTAAGTACGAATACTTGAACTGGTTGTTTTCACAACGACAGTGTCTAACCCTGGTCTCTCTCTGCCTCCCAAACAGGGGTACAGGAGAGATTTATGTGATTTAATGTATGTTTTAACAAAACGTAGATCTGGGCCAAACATAAACTGTTTTTTTTTATTAATCCACCTAATATACCTATTTCTATGTTTTATTTAATTAATCCATCTCACATGCCATTTCCATGTTTACAATTTTTTTGTCTGGTTACCATAGCACAGGGTATCCTAGTTTGGGACCAGATCAAGTGATTTTGTTGTGTAGAAGTATTAATTATTATTAATATATAGTGTGTCACTTTTTTTCTAATGAAATGGCTTGAAAACAAGACAAATTGCGATATTTTGAACTTGTGATGAATGTTACTCGTACTATTACTATCGTTTCTGTGACAATTCTAATAAAATCCTTCTTTCTTTCTTTCTATTAGTTTTGACTGTAGAGTCTTACCCGGTTTTCTCAAGTTGGTTTCGGAATAACGACAATCAATTCTGATTCGCTCTGGTTTTGAGTACGTTCGACACATACGTGCACTCTAGTGGCTTCCATTGAGGGCGAGATTGCATGAAAAATGTAAATGTACCTTTATTTACATTCTTGATGCCACCGTAAAAATGTAAATGTACAATGCAAATGTACCACCCAAAAGATGATCTTTACTTATTCCTCTTCCTGCTGCAGCTCGACGACAAAGGGATGTTACAGAAAGAGAACGCGCTGGAGTTAGCGACGAAGGTGTTCAACGACGAAGAAGAGTTAAAACGAATTGCTGACTATATCCACTCCTGCAGTGGAAGTAAGTACCACAAAAAAAGTCTAGAATATATTTAAAATTAACTGCTAGCTCCAAGAATATGGCAAAAACTATTTCTTATACCTAAATCAAATAAATATATTAGGTATTATTATTAATTCTATATTCCACAAAAGATAGTGTAAGATATATAATAGCTATCCGGATCTTATTTGCACATATTTTTGTAATGTTTTTGCACTTTGGATGGCAAACCTTCACTGGCAAAAAGAAAATAGTTTGTCCCATAGAGGCAGAACACCTGTGTAATCTCCTTTTTTATGTACAATAAAGTGTTCTCTATCTATCTATCTATCAAGAGAGTACAAACCTCTTTGGTTTTAGTTGGTAAAATAATAACCTAAAACTGTAGGTACTTTATAATAAATAAACTTAATAAAAAATATATCATTGGAACGCCGTAAAGTACCGACCAGCTCGTACACATCCTTTTCATCTTCATAAATCAGCACAAGGAACGCTACTTCTTTCTGCCCTGGCTGATCGTTTGTAACATCGTCAGTCTATCAATTTGGGCATCGTTCCACTCATACCCTTTAAAACCAATGTGATACTTGATTTCTATTTCTATATGTAGGTATTATTACATTGTATTAAATTGGCTTGAGGTCTTGAGCCCTTTTATGTATTTCGTAACTTTCCACTCTATTGGGTCAAGTATTTAGACAACTCCAAAATGTCAAATACATACATGTATTTGACAGTTTGGAGTAGGCTAAATAAGACAATTCCATACAGTGGAGAACTTACGTAATTACTCTCCAGGTTCTTTGTTCAAACCAAGGAGTATTAAATACTTCTTGCTCAAACTTATTTTTTCTTTCAGTAAACTCTCAACCCGTGAGCGATGGTGACAAGGGTTGCGAGCGCTCGATGCTGGCATACAAATGTATGGTGGAAAACAGTGCTCAGTTTGGTTTTGACGTGTAAGATCACAATAATAATATGAATTTAAAAACTGTATCTATGGTGAGTCATCTGTGAGAGAGTTTCGAGTTCTGTTATTTTTTTATTTGTAGTAGAATCCTTCTGATTTTTGCTTTCTTTCATATTTTAGGGGATTTCAGTATGTTATTCGCCATTATAATATAGAGCATTTTGAAACGCGCGTGAAGCGCGAATTGATTAAAATTATGTAATTGGATATTTATAAACATATAAATTTAGACAATAAACGTTGTTGTAAAATACAAACCTTTGCTTTTGTAAACGCGTGCTTCTTCTTCTTCTTGGGTCCTTTGACTCCTAGGGGAGCATAGGGCCTTAACCACAGATTTCCATATCTGACGCGTGCTTAACTTGTAGAACTTTCGGTGGGCTGATCGGCTAACAATAACAATGGTTTTTCATTGTTATATGATAAATAAAAATTTCAAAGTCCTAATGCCACTGATTAAGGAAATGTAAATTTTAGCCAACCCTGTATTTTAGCCACACATCTTAGGACAATATTGTAACATTATTTCCAATATTTCCTCTGTCTCTTATTATGTCAATTCACTCGGCCCTCATCACGGATGAACATTAGAGTCACTTTGTATGAAAAACGGAAAACTGATATTTGTATTTTAAGTACAGTCGACAGCACGTCAATCTTCACATTTTAGTTGCAAAGTCGCCCGTAATGCAACGGAGTAGAGTGCATGGGCGTATACCATGATGTGCTGTCGACTGTACTTTTATAGTTTTACTACACCGATATCATTAGTTAGGTAAGCAACAATAAAACGCATTAAATAAGGTTTTCTTTCATTTTCGTCACAAAACTAAATAATTAGGAACAGAGATAGTATTTTAAGCAGCAACAACACTACGGAGCTGAAATAAGACTGCATAAAGCTACAATTGTATCAACTGGAACAAAACTCGAGATCAAGCGCAGAGGAAAAATCTGGTTCGCTGTATTAACTCCTGCGCAAGCCAGCTGGAGCAGATGGTTGATTATTCCGCCCATTATGAACCTGGCCGGGTGTCCCTTTGGACGTGGCTGAAAAAAAAAAACAAAAAACTGTAAGAATGTTCAACTTTCTATACCATTCTTTTATTTCTTCTGTCTATATTTTTTTAATCAAAATTAAAAAGGATGACAGCCATTTCTAAATTCCATTTGATATTCACACATTCACATTTTGACGTGATCATGAACTTTCTACTTGCTTTTTGTATTTTTTTTTCTGTTTATTAGTCAAATAACACACCGTTATGATACAGCACTCGATAATACTATTATTTAATCTCGCAAAATTATTGTACCGTCTTAGTTAATGAACAGTCCACAGTTTTATTTGACTACTCTATGTACATTGCGTAGTCGAGTCTTCTTATTTGTCAATCTGTGTGTTGTAGTAAGCAACATTTTGTACTACATTTAAAACTGTACCAAACTATTGACAAAAATATCAGGTGTTCCACGCAAGTACAAATTTGAAAGAATTATCCAACTGTAGAGCACAGGCCTTCTTTTAGAGAGAGAGAGAGATTGGTCTTTAATCACCATGCGTGTCCAGTGACTTTAAGCGCTGAGGTATTGAATAACTCAAACACTCAGGTTTCCTCACAGTGTTTTCCTTCACGGTTAGCAAGTAGTACCTAAGAGATAAGCTCGCCTTTGTACATGATGATTTTTATGTGATGTTCTGTTCATTGTTGTTGTTTTCCTTCACGGTTAGCAAGTAGTACCTAAGAGATAAGCTCACCTTTGTACATGATGATTTTTATGTGATGTTCTGTTCATTGTTTCGTGTGCAATAAAGTACATATTGCTATACTATTACTTCACAAATGTACATTTAGTACTTCGAAAACAAAGTCAATCAACTTTTACAGTGTTTAATTTACGTAGACAGAATTTATTTCATTTCTTAGTTCAGTCGATAGCGAGATTATGATGATTGATGTCAGGATCTAGGCAAAACATTCATGCTCCTCAATTTTTCTATTCATCATCAAAATCAGCCACTTCACGCCAACTGCAGGACATGGCTTCCCTCATCGTATACCAAGCTTGCTGGTCATATGCTGCCAGCATCCCGCTGACTCCTTGTCACCGTAACTAAATTGTTAGACCATCAAATATCAACAAAATTATTATACTGAAAAGAAATAGTTTTTATAATATTTTTCTGATAACTACTATGAATTGCCTTTTCACGGTACCGGCTTAACGTTGAGTTTCGGAACACCCTGTGTATTGATTACCAAAAAAGGCCATTCACGGCCTCACATTACCCTGATCCCACCGACCCCTGGAGCTGGTGCATCAGCATCTTCAAGCCGCGACTGCTCCATCAGGCAGGAAAGGGCGAGCATCGCCCGCTCACAGCCCTTCGCACCGTCACTTACTGCGCGATCGTTTACTGAAAAATAGCAATTTACAATTTTGAGCGTGTGTTTACTGAAACCCTGACGGCCTTTTCCCTAATTTCCCTAAGAAACTACTTAACTATAGTGCTGTCTCGTCAAATTTCTCAGAAAAGAGCGTGACACAACGTTACGTAAGTATTTACTTAAGATAAGATAAGAAGATAAGAATATTCTTTATTGTACCAGGAAAAACATTAATACAGAACATTAACAATAAGATGCAGTACAAGAAACTTAGTGAAATTCTCAATTCAAAAACCGGCCCTGAAGCGTGAACGTGAGCGTGAGCGTGTGCTTACTGAACTGTTGGTGTAAATTTAAAGGGTAATTCATCTGAAAAACAAATAGTTTTTATAGGAGTCTCCTAAATACCTAACTTATACCGGACCCTAATGAAACACCCAGTACACATGAATGACACCGTAGGTACAGGCAGTCGACAGTCTTCTGTCAGTTTCGCCTACTGCCAGTCTCATCCAAGCAATATGTGTCCTACAAAACGGGTATTCTCATTCTAATTCCGCTTGTAAAGTAATCATTGATCTGGGCATTCAATGGACAGTTAGTTTGACGTGAACGAGCACCTAAGCGCATAGCATGTATTCGTACTTCAGAAAAAGTTGAAATGGTGTAAAGCATCACGCATGTACCAATCCGCAATGCCCGCATAACTGTGAAATGCTAAAAGTAAACTGATTCCAAGCAAACAACCATCCATATTATTTGGACAACATAACATCTGTAAGAGCAATTCAAACGAGAGTAACGTTACAATAGTTTTGTTCTATTAAAAAAAATAGGTTCTTTACCATATTCACAAGCCTGGAACACTTTGACAGCTTCATTGAAGTCCTTTTCATCTTCGAATACGGTTTTGGCGACAGCCAGCACAGCTTCTGGGGTAATCTTGCCTTGCGCATCCATCTGAAACCAAATGCATCCTTCAGTAGAGTAAAGAGGTGCTTTGTGGAGACAAGAAAGCAGGGTTGGTATATTTTGATACGCAAAACTAGTGTAAACTTTCATGAAAAGAAAAGGTTATGAAACATATTATGACAAACCATTGTGTCTGAAGTGATGTCACAGAACCTCAGCGTTTGAAATCACCAGTTAGCCGTGCGTTGTGAGTAAGCCTACAGTCTTTTGAGACAAGCCCCCTGCAGATAGTTATATTAATAAGATTTGAAGAAAGAACAGCTCGGGTGCCAAACTCTATCTCGGGACTGCTTTTCATTATAAATATAAGGAACATAACATGATAAAATTAATCTCTGCTATATGGAAGTACCTATAAGCAAAACTCTACAACTCGAAAAACAAATGAAGATCGGATTGCCGTTTTCCACCTTTTTTTTTTTTTGTAGCCGGCCAGCTATTATGCCACTATTTTTAAATTTCAGTATTAATTTTTTTTTATATTATGCCTGTGCCTGTTTGTAATCTAGCGACACGAATCCAGAGGATCTGAGTAATGCTTACTTTGTTCTGCTCAACAATATGGAAACGAATTGCACATAATACATAGTTCTAGGGTTGCAGCCCTCGACGAGGTGATTTGTTTTCGTTGCAAGCGATTTTAGCAAGACTCCTACTACCAAACTTAAATACCAATTACTGTCCTGTTAACTATTGTTTGGAGGTGGTCCGCATTAGGGTTCCTTACCAGCTGAGCCCTCTTCAAAACGCAAGCGAAGAAGCACGGTGCTTCCGTCCCTTTTGGCATCTGAAAGCTCTTCAACGCCCTGACATCATCGAGGCCGATATTGTACTCGCTCATACAGGTGACGCCGTGGTTTATGAAATGATCGGAGAGTTTACTTTTGTGGAAGTCAGTCAGGCGGAGTTCTGGCTCTGCCTGAAAATAAAATTAAGGAAATAATAATATCTTTGACAAGCAGTAAGGAAAAAATCTGTCATGCTCGATTAAAAGATACTGACAACAGGTTGCAAACCTTGCTTAAGTACAAAATTATTGAAAGTAATTCCTTAGATTCCTAAAATAATTTCCTAGTTATCCTACCCACCTCGGACATGCGAAATAAGAAGTTAGACCTTAATCTTTTCACTGTGTGGTACAACTTTAAGTACATATTATATTTAAGACAGGGGTTTAGGTAAAAGTGGCATGATTGTCGAAAGCTGTGGCCACTGATGAAACCTGTTATGATAGCACATATTAAGACATTGATTTTCTTCTACGGCGGTTTTTCTCCAAAGTGTATCGGACCTGAGATATTAAAAAAATAATCTATGATACGCTTCCTTTTATTATGTATTTAGATCACTTTAATTCGATGTAAAATCTGCAATATAGCGATTAATTATTATTACTTATGAGTAAAAATTAGTATTCAGTGAACTGGGCACAGATATACAATAAATAAATATTTCAATATTTCAATTTCAATATACAATAAATAAATGTTGAAGACTCTAAATAAATATTTCAGGTATACAGAATGTTGAAGACTCTTTGGAGTATTTTTATGTCAACGTTTATTTTTCTTTTCTTATTGTTTTTTCATAATCACGTCACCCATATTCTTATAATATTTCGATTGTCACCACCTCATCACCCACTTTTCTGCGATTATATATACTTTTCCCGATTTCCATCAGTTTTCCTTATTTTATACAGTCCACTCCTCAACATTAAGTTACATAAGGTCCTCATCACCATCATCATCAGGCTATAATAGTCCACTGCTGGACATAGCCCTCCCCTAATGAGCGCCATAGCGCCCTGTCTTCAGCTTGCCGCTGCCAGCATCTGCCTGCAGTTTTTCGCAGATCGTCATCCCACCTGGTTAGAGGGCGTCCTACACTACGTTTGCCGAGTCGCGGTCTCCACTCAAGAACACGCTTACCCCAGCGGTTGTTGGTTCTTCGCCAAATATGGCCAGCCCACTGCCACTTCAGCTTGCTAATTCTCTGAGCTATATCGATAACTTTGGTTCTCTGTCGGATGTATTCGTTACGAATCCTATCCTTCAGAGAAACTCCGAGCATAGCTCTCTCCATAGCTCGCTGAGCGGCTTTAAACTGGTGGACCAACCCTTTTGTGAGTGTCCATGTCTCGGCTCCGTAGGTCATAACAGGTAGGATAGGACGCACTGATTGAAAACTTTCGTTTTCAAGCTTTGCGGTATGGATGACGAAAAGACTCGGCGTAGTTTCCCAAACGCTGCCCAGCCCAGCTGGATCCTCCTCTTGGCCTCCTTCTCGAAATTGTTTTTACCTAACTGCAGAATCTGCCCGACGTAAGTGTATTCAGAAACGATTTCGAGAAGGTGACCATGTACGACGACCGGTATTGGATCAATATGGCCATTGATCATGGCTTTGGTTTTATCCAAATTCATACCAAGACCGATTCGTCGCGAGGCTGAAGCTAGGCTGCCCAGCATCCGGCTCCTCTAGCGACTCCGCCATTAAGATTATGTCATCTGCGAATCGCAGGTGTGAGATGTAGTCGCCGTTTATGTTAATGCCCTTTTCTTTCCAGTCCAGCGTCTTAAACATGTCTTCCAACGCGCTTGTAAATAGTTTCGGGGATATAACATCCCCCTGTCTTACTCCTCTACGCAGTTGGATGGGCTTAGACTGCTGGCCCTGTACTTGGACACTCATGGAGGCGGCTTCGTACAGACTTCTCAACGCCTCGATATAACGATAGTCTACTTGGCATCGCTGTAAGGATTCCAGAACAGCCCAAGATTCGACAGAGTCAAAGGGCTTCTCATAGTCCACAAAAGCAAGACACAGGGGCTGATATACTCTTCGGTCTTCTGTATTATCTGCCTCACTGTGTGAATGTGGTCTATGGTGCCATATCCTGCGCGAAACCCGGCCTGTTCCGGTGGCTGGAACTCGTCGAGACTTCTGGCGAGACGATTCGTGATCACTCGTGAAAACAGCTTATAGACATGGCTCAGGAGCGAGATGGGTCTGTAATTTTTAAAAAGAGTTTTGTCACCCTTCTTAAAAAAGAGCACCCGCTCCATGCCTTTGGAGTTCTCCCACTGTGAAGGACGGTGTTGAATAGCTTTTGTAATTCCTGTATAACAGGGGCTCCTCCAGCTTTCAGCCTCGTACATATCCTCAACTTCATCATCCGAGTGTGCCGAGGTCGGTGCGTAAACCTGAATGACCTTCATGCTGTAACGCTTGGACAGCCAAAGGATCAGGTACGCTATCCTGGTCGACACACTAGAGATTTCTTTAACGTTGTTAGAGAGGGCCTCATTGACGAGGAAACCTACGCCACTCTGGGATGTTTTATCACCCTCGCGAAAGTAGAGAAGATGGCCCGAGTCTAGGGTTACGGTGTCCTCCCCCTCTACGGACTTCGCATAGCCTAAGAACATGCCATTTAATGTTCTCTAACTCCACTTCCAACTGCGCTAGATGATGGTCAAGCCTCAGAGTGCGTCCGTTAAATGTTGCCAGGGTCAATTGTTTGTGGCAGCCTGAGGTAGCCCGGTGATTCTTAGCACCCCCTACCCCGCCGTTACCATGGCCGCTGCCATGGCCAGGAATAGCGAGGCAGTCGGAACTGGGGAACGTTTCCTTGGTCGTGCCATCATTGGGGGTAATGCCCATAATCCCCACGCTGGGCATGCGGGTTGGGGATCGCAATTCGGTAGAATTGTACTGCAGGGGGCGCTGCTGCCCACCCCCCGGTTTTGTGTCCTTTAGTCGCCTTTTACGACACCCGCGGGAATAGTTGGATTGGTGCTATTCTCTAGGCCGACACCACACAGCTAGTCCTCATAAGGTCCTAAAAATGTGTAAATATTTTAAGGAATGATTCTCAATACGAGCAACTTTTACTATGGTAACAACTTCGAAATATGCAAGAATAAAAAACCATATAAACTCAAATACCTTGTGCAGTAATGTATAGAAACAGCTGATTATTTACATTGAGGAGTAGAATAATCTCAAAAAATATTTTATGTTCAAAACATATTCTTAGCAACTGTAACAAGCAGTAAGACCTGTATCATGATTCATTCATCCAATCAAAAAACTGTTGGTGATGATAATGATGATGAAAACTTAAATGCCCCGATTACATCGACAGGCATACTATTTGTCACATAGGAACCTAATAAACACGGCAAAACATGGGCCGAACTCAATGAGTTCGCTTCTCTGCCTACCCCTCCGGAATAACCTGCGTGAGTTAATTTTTTTCATGTTTTTATTTGCATTGGATTTATGTTCCTTATTGAAATAACCCTAAATCAAATAGAATTTACAGAAAAATAAGGCACACGCTTAAAATGATGATTTTATTCCTGTTTATTGAGGAACTTTGAACCCAAATATCTCGGCTCCGATATTACTTACGACAAAAATCTTTTATGGGTTTTCAATATTAATTAAAGGACTATCCAAAAATAATAATTTCGTTACTGGCCGCTAAAAATAAAAATCATGCCAAGGGTCCATACAAAATTACCCAAACCCCTTTACAAAATTAGTAATCAATGTACATGACGACGGTGTGCTGTAAGTGACGATTTTTTAAGTGTAGCGCTTTATGGGATCACTAGGATCGTAACTAATAGTATGTATATCGACGACTTTTTACTTCAAGTAAACGGAATGTTTCATACTAACTTCAGCATATTTACTTCAGTATAAACTTTGGAATGTTAGACTAAAATTAATTACCCACCTTGACATAGACCGCAGCCCAAATAACAAAACAGTGTGTGAAATAAAGCAGACGCACGGCTTTCTCCATTATATAGTCCACACTAAAGACTATTATTGGGCACTAATTTGCAAATTACCAGTCAATAAACAATCCGCCACTGAACTAAAGTTACTCAATTTGACAATGTCACTGAGAGACTGTGATCCTAGCATCACCAAGCCTTAGATACGCCATGACTACGATGAGTTTCATCTTTTGAACCGTAACTAATAATCACGTCAGCGGACAATTCAGCATCCGAATCCGGGTGATTTGTAGATCTAAGAATTTACTATTAGCTATTCAATAGATAGAGTCCTCCATCCAGTCCTTATTAGAAAAATGGCAACTTCGTGAAATAAGCAAGCCAGAAGACATAGTCAAATAGAGCTTTTTGATATAGACGCTTAATATCGACGACTTGGTACTTTCCGCAACTTGCGATTTCGTTTTAAGATTAGTATATCATGAAGATATTCCCAAAACTGTAGAGTGCTCTAACGGACCAAGTTGTAAAAGAGCCTAAATAGACCCAACGAAGGGCACAGGCGACGTCTTTTCTCAGAGAGGGTATGAGCTTAATCACTAACCATATGTGACCATAAACATAACCACTAACATAGATTAATAAAGTAATTCAAAACATGGCCCTTTTTATAGTATTAGGTACTTTTATGTAAGTAACTACATGTAATTATTTTTATCTGGCTGTGCTATATAAAGACATCTATCTATTTTCCGTTCTCTCCTCTTCTTGTCTTCTCTTCCGATCTGGTTGAGCAGTAGAAATATTTCTATCTATTTTATTTACATTTTTACAAAATAAGACCTTTGTCTTATCTCTGTATTTCCATGTTTGTGATGTCCTAGCACAACGTATTATAGTGTGGGCACTGGTTATTAATAATGATCTATCCATCAGTTGTATATTCCCTTCAATTCAAACCCGAGACCTTGCGCATGTAAATCAACGCGTCTACCGACGGGGCATATACATACAGTGATAAAAATGCACTTCAAACTCCTTTTTTTATCTGTACTTTAAAGTAAAGGGAGTAGAACAAAGCCTAACTATAGCAATTATTTTTGAATTGAAACTTTCATAAGCACTACGTATTATCCGTCTGACCTGGCCTTATATTACGTAACTTTCCACTCTATCGGCTTAAGCATTTAGACAACTCGAAAGAGTCAATATATGTATGTATTTGACAGTTCGGAGTAGGAGTATGACATACCTACTGTGAAAAAGTCCTAGAATGAAACAGTGTAACATAAGGTGGTGTGAAGCCGGGTCCGCTGCGCCATGTTACGCGTGTTACAAAAAATGTAACATGTTACGGTTATCGTAACAGCCCGTCTGCTGCGACTTTCTAGTTCTGTTATGTTACAGTTTTTGTGACAAAAACAAAATGAGTTCCGACGAAGCAGACGTGTCTGCTATTTTGTCCCTTAAGGCTTATCCACTTTGTATTCACTTGTTCTTTTGAAATTCCTATTATTTCTGCTTTATCACTACATGAGGCGTCCCAAAGCACTTGTCTTTGTCGAAATAATCGTATGAAAAACAAAGTATTTTCTTTTTTCCACTCCATCACCGAATCGCGAGACGTGTGCGTCCGGCGAGCGCTAACATAAAATGAATGACTTCACCCCCCCGCAGGCAAACGCGGGGGATGTTATCCATTCGCCGCGGCTACCGTAACACGTAACATGTTATACCACGCCCCATTATAACGTGTTACATTTTTTGTAACACGCGTAACATGGCACAGCGGACCCGGCTTAACATAACTACCGGGAACAAAGGGGCTAAATCAGACAACTCCATACAGTGGAGTGCTTGCGTAATTGCATCCCAGGTCGGACTCTTCCGACGAAAAATCAAGTAAGTGTATCCGGAATAAAGTTAATAGAGCAATTATTTATCAGCTATCTTCAAATGGCCTAGGTATGAGTATAGATACAGTCGACAGCAGATCAACCTTTACCTTTTTGTGACGTCTCTCATAACGTGACTGTGCACGTATGTGAAGGTATGTACTATTGCCTGTACTTAAGGGCCCTGCATCACCGGGACGCCATGGCTACGTCGCCAGCGGCCGTATCCAAGCAGTTAATATTGAAATTTATGGTGCCTACCTCACTTGGCGACTGTTGGCGACTGTTGGCGACGTGTTCAATACAAACTGCCTGGATACGTGGCTGGCGACGTCGCCATGGCGTCCCAGTGAGGCCGGGCACTAATTTTCAATGAGGAGACGCAAATTAGATGAAAAGTTAACTTTTGTCTTAGGTTACTTTTAATTTGTCCACACCACAATCGTAATTTCCCTCATGATCATTGTTTAGGCCTGCCCAATTGATTAGCATTGGCCAATGAAACAATGACAAACAGGATGTTGTTCTCCCGTCACTTCTTTGGGGCTTAGTATAAAACTCTTTGGATCTTATTGATTTGTTATCACATCTTACTTTGCTTTCGACACAGTAAGACTAGTCTTGTCATAGTAAATTATCACAATGGCCAAGTTTGTTTTATTTCTCGCTTCGTTAGCTGTTTTGGAGAATGTATTGGTAAGTAACTTTTTGTCCCATCACATCGCTTTCTTCATATAACTTTTTACTTGATGAGTAGATAAATGAACTCCTTTGATTCATGGAACACTTCGTCGCAGCGCCCGGAAAATTCGATAAACATTTTTTTATGCAACAAAAGTTAGTATTTTCATAGCCCGACGCGCCTGTAAAAGCCGTTTTGTGCTAGGTAGCTTGGAATTTATGTACATATCAGCTATATCATTACTGAATATGAAATTATTATGTTTTTTCTTTCTCCTGGACAGTTAGCATCTGAAGTTTGTCGTTTTTTTCCAAGCGAAACGATGACTTTTTGACGACTTTTATTTCGTTGTTTCTAGTTGTGCAATAAAGTGTTTTCTATTTATCTGCCTACACTTTCATGTTTTTTTATACAGCACTGAATAAAACAAGGATGTGAGACCTTGTCGCTTACTATGGGCCTCGTATGAAGGTCACGCAAAGAGCAATGGAGAGAGATTTGTTAGGAGTTTCACTGCGAGATCAAATCAGAAATGAGGAAATCGGCAGAAGACCCCGAGTTCCTAATGTTGCTCGAAGACTTGCTCAGTTGAAGTGGCAGTGGGGGGGGGGGGGGGGGGGGGGGCACATAGCTCTAGGAATTGTGGCCGTTGGGGTGAAAAGGTGCTGGCCTGGGGACTGTGGACTGGACAACGCAGCGTGAGCAGGCCTGCCACCACATGATCTGACGACCTGGTTACGGTGGCAGGAAGTCATTGGAAGCGGCCGGTACAAAACCGGGAATCTTGAGAAACCATGATGGAGGCATAAACCTGCTGTGGGCGTAAAATGAAAGGAATAAAAGAAAGAGACTGATTAACTATTTGCCTTTCGTTGACATATGTAATATAAACGACAATATTGAAAGAATAAGCGAAAGGCAAAATGCGTCTTTAGATACCAGAGTTATTGTCACATACATCTTGTTTCCTGTTCATCCTGTTGGTTTAATCCAATTAATCATACAAAACCAACCTACTTATATCCAAACTGAAAAACAGAGCACACACCTTCTCTCACTGAGAGACCCATAGTGCATTGGCATGTAAAGCAAAGCAAAGCTAAGACACCTCAGAAATTCAGCAGAACGATACGATGTTTCCAGTCACAACGATGTTATAAGCATAATCGGTACTTGCAATACTTTGAAATCGTCGGACAACGCTTTTTAGTAGTTGTTTAATTTATTGGATAATACTCAACAATTTATTCCGATAGTCTATACTCTTCTTAATCTCTATCTCTCATTCTACCTTCAAAAAGACTTTAGCAATAATAAGATTAGCAATAACACCGCTTATTGCACCTTTTTCTTTTCATCTATTTCATCTTTTCATGCTATTTATATACATGTCGTAGTAAAGTAGTTAAAGCAGAGAGTCAATTGAATCTCTAGACAGTCAATCAAAGATCGATATTCAATCAAGTCGCTAGCATTTTGATTTAAATAAAGCAGCGTCGAAAATGTTTTACTATCTCACCGACCGAAAGCCAGCATGTTGATTAATAATGTAAAACAAGATGGCGGTCACGGCAACAGCTGATTACTTTTAGAATCTTTCTTTTGGCAAATCTTGTGAATCATTGATTTGTTGTGTGAGTGGTTATTTGTTTGAAATTGTGGTCTTTGGTGAAATCGTAAACATGTTGTCAACTCCGCCACGATTATTTCATTTGTTATTTCGGTGTCATCGTGAAGAACTGAGAGCTTGGAAATTCCGTGTTTTGTTTTATTGTAAATGTTTACTCAGCAAAATTAAGAAGAAGAGTCTTGTTTTTGTCGTGAGTTCTTGTTGCAAAGATAGCTTTAGCAAAGTTGAAATACCTAGGAACGTTTAGGAAACTCGTTAACCTCCTCAGTCCTGACCTTGAAAATAACTATGGATTTCTGTGTACCCCTCAGGACTGAAGAGGTTAAACGTTTCGTTCACTCACTTGTCTGACGGAACTTTAGCAACTTGATTGAATATCGATCTTTGATTGACTGTCTAGAGATTCAATTGACTCTCTGATTTAACTACTTTACTGCAACATATACACTAGGGCGTCGTTAATCCGGACTCCCGCTTGTTCGGTGATCGCTGTAATCCGGCCGGGCAGTGGGGTTTGCAGGGCTGGCGGATGTAAGGGGCGGGCTGCCATGAACTGATGAGCCAACCCGTCGTCTGTCTTTGGTTTACCGCCTTCCGTCTACGGTGCTAATAAAGCGCGCACGCGTAATTTTAAATATGTACATTTTTGTATTTATGCTTTAATTTAAAAAATAAAAAAAAACTAAGGTTAAACATGAGTTTTATTATAAATGGCATACTCTCATCCGGACGCCTCGATAATCCGGAACGGGTCTTGTTCTTGCCTCTCCGGATTAACGAGGCCCTACTGTACCTACGTATTGTCTTATGTTATTCTTGTCTATAAGCCAAGTAAATTTTGCTGGAGTATAAAAGTTACTAATTTGTCCAATTGCAGGCTATAACGGTGGATCAGAAGTCTCAAATCCAGACGAAGTTCCTGCAGGTCGGTGTCCAGTGCATCAAGGACTACCCGATGTCCATCGAAGACTTGGCGGCTCTGAAGAACCGCAAACTGCCTGACGGAGACAACACTGGCTGCTTCATGGCGTGCATCTTCAAGAACGTCGGATTAGTAAGCAATATTCTTGCATTCATAAATATTTATTCAGTAGTAGTACCCAAAACGACTTGCGTGCAGGCAACGACTAATGAATGTCAGGATCATGGCAGTTGGCAGTCCCTGGTCTCTGCCTATCCTCTGGGATACAGGCGCTCATGCATAGGTATTTTGGCGTTTTCTCAAGTTCAGTGCTAACAAAATTAGTTAAAAAGAGAATATGAGAAGAGTAACGAACAATAAAATAAAAATAATTCTCTTATTTGCTGTTGTGCACCGATGATAGAGATCTATTTTACATGGATAATCGGAATTGATAAATCTATGGATAAATGTTAAGTTGTTGAAATATCAACGCATAAAATTTAGTCACAGTCTCAAACTAAAGCCATTTCGTATTTAATCGTGGGTATAAGGTTTAATAAAATTAAAATCTGTTATTGTAAAGGAAAAGTGGTTTGTATTGATGACTTTTATCCCTTCTCCTTTATGCCTCTTATTCAAAAACATAAATCCATGTTTAGGTCCAAATTATTCCCCGTGAGTCGCTGACCAACTGTGATTAAAGTGAAATATTCTCAGAAAATGGCTCTGGCTATGTACTGAATCGAAAACTTTCATTGCTGATATTTTTCAGCTTGATGATGGCGGAAAGTTGTCTGCTGCCAACGCTAAGGAGCATGCCAAGAAAGTGTTTGACCAAGAGGAAGACCTCAAGAAATTCGATGAATTCATCGCCACTTGTGACAAAGGTTGTTTTTTTCTTTCGTAAATGAACTTCATTAAGAACGCTTTATTGAACTGATTTTCTCAGACTGTAAAACGGTTTAGTAGATAAATAAAATAAAATGCGGGTCTTGACAGCTTTTTTGCATTACAGTGAACGAGGAAGAGGTTTCCGATGGCGACAAGGGATGTGACCGCGCTAAGCTGGTGTTCACCTGCTTGAATGACCAATCCACAAAGGTACGATTAGATTTAAGGTCTATCCAAACGGACCACGCATCAACACCATAGTGGAAAAAAATGTCACTGGACTCGAAGCAAGGCTGGTTCGTGACAGCGCATTTTAACGCTTTCAAACCAAATTCTCCACGATGTATTTGCCACTGTCGTCATATAGCTGTCATGTGGCACATCTGAATGAATATTTACTTATCGCTCTTCTTCCTGTTACGACAGCCTACGCCGACCTGTCACATGTACTAATAATCTAACTCTGGTAAAGACTAAAACTATACCTATCTGAATGTCTTTCTACTAAGAAAAAGGTACAATGGTACAACCACAGGTACAACTGGTTTTTCTAAGAGATTTGCATACTAATCCCACTCTCTTTCTCTGTCTATTTCTGTGAGATATCTAGCGCCTTGCAGCAGAACCTATATTAGTCACTTATTTATTTATTAGAAACCCGCTTTTTTCGGGAACATATTGATGAACTCTAGGAAATTCATACTTAGCACCCTTTGAAATAATTTCTTCTAATGGCTTAACATTTCTTTCTCATTGTCTTTGCAGTTCGGGTTCAACATCGAATTCTGAAGAAAGTATACTTGGAGACTTCTACCTAATTTTAAGTTTTTAGAATGTAGTTTTTAATTTGTTCTTTAATGTATATTTAGGTAAGGATGGATTGCGAACAGAACTCAAAAATAAATATTATTGCATTTACTCAGTTGCTGTTTATTTAACAGAAATAATAGATTCTAAATTATCGTCAATAGTAGTTTACAGTTCAGATAGTTCACAGTGTACAATTCTCCTACGATTAGAAGTTCAGATTGAAGCCAAACTGAAAAGAGAACAAAACGTAAACATTAGCAAGCTGTTAAAATATAAATCGGAGGCTTATTTTCAAAATAGTGACAAGATTAACCTTGGGTGCGTTTTCAGCCAAGCAGGAAAATGCCATCTTTGCTCTGTCACATCCTTTTTCGCCATCAGAAACGTTTTGCATGTTTACTGGAACAAAAAAAACTAATGAACAATCACAAAAACAAAACATCCGACTGCCATTTAGTAAAATCACAATTCGTACGTAGTTTACCATGACAGACAGCCGGATGTATTACTCATTAACATCAGTAATACATTCGGCATCTGCATCTGTAGGTGCATCTGCCGACCATCCTGAGAGGTCCTGGGTTCAAATCCCGGCTGGGAAGAAAGGAAAACCCCAGGTCTTGGATGGTTACATGTTTGTGATGTCACTGTTTCTAGTTCCCACGACACAGAGTATCCTAGTCTGGGGCCAGAAGCAATGCAGGTGCCTGTGTATGTAAATATTTATTTTTATGTTTATATATCGAATCGTGTTAGTAAACTACGAATTGTGGGAGTTTTTAAGAAGATCCTATGATCTTTTGTCTGTGTTAGGCAACCCATCATCATCATCATTCAGCAATAAGGAGTTATCTACTGGACATATGCCTCCTCCATAGATTTCCAAAAAGACCGTTTGGAAGCGGCTTGCATCCAGCGTCGTCCTGCCACTTGGATGAGATCTTCTGTCCATCTTGTGACTGGTCGTCCTACGCTGCGCTTGCCGATATGTGGTCTCCATACGGGAATTTATTCGAGATTAAGGCGACTCATACACGGATAGTAATATTTGTGCTGTACTCGTACATGACTGCTTCGTTGATCCAGCCGTTAAGGCCGCCGTACATTTGTAGAATGGCCTCAATCTGGGTGTTTCTTCATGTTTGTAATGTCTTTGCCTGGTCACCATAGCACAGGGTTTCCCATTTTCGGATCAGGTCAAGTGATTATGTTGTGTGGAAATTATTTAGTTAGCGATTTAAAATATTGGAATTTCTTAATGCATATTAGCTTTTCATAGGTCAGTCGTTAAGCCAAGTCAGAGGTCTAAGGGCGGCTTAAAAACTTCTGACAGTACCTCCACCAATCCGGACTTTGCTCCCGTGGTGGAGTATGGCCTATACCTTCCTCAGGGAAGAGACCCAAGCCCCTCGGTGGGGGCATAATGGGTTGATGATGATAGGTAAATGATACATAAGTAGAAGACATATTAGTTTCGTGACTAAGGAATAAGAATAGGTCTAAGGTTTAGTAGGTTACCTGAAGAGCATTTCTCGATAAATTGCCCAACCTTCTTCACATGTTCATCGTCAGTAAATACTTGCTTTGCGCTCTCCACAGCGCCCATTTGAGATAGCTTACCCATATTGTCCATCTAGAAACATTTTATTTCGGTTAACATTTTGTAGTCCTGGTTGTAGGTGGAACGATAATAGTGTGACAGAACATTTTAAACTACAGTCATATAAATGATTATAATAAAAAGTATATTGCACAAAAAGACGGATTAATACGGAGTAGGAGCTGGGTTATCTGACAAATTCCTCTTATAAACCATCTTCAACTCCGTCGTAAGATTGTATAAAGTGGAATCAACTTTTTTATAAATAAGACTTTCTTATTGGAAAGTAGCTTAATTAAGGATACTGAAAAAAACGGTATTCAGTTTTGCGTTATTTCAGTAACACGTTGTACCTCTATAATGAAGCTCCAGTCACCATACTTAACCCCTGGTTTCTTATAATAGAAAGATTTCTTACGCTACTGTTAACCGCTCTTAGTTGACCGAGATGCATACAAAAACACAAACTGATAGCTATTAATAGTAGATTAAAAGATTATAATATTAGATTACAACAGATATTAGAGTAGAGCTCCGCATCTGAATGATCTCCGATGATACTCACAATGCCAAGTTTTTTAAACAAACACGCGGCAAAACACTGCGCAGTTTTGCCTTCCGGAATCATCTTCGATCTGAACGTCTTTATTTCTTCAGCAGAAAGAGGATGGTCCCTTATACACTCCATGCCTCCAGCCAGGAACTTTGACTGGATCATGACTTTCTGCACTTCGTTCATAGCCTAAAATCAGTGTTTGTAAACATTAGTCGTAGAGTAAAATATTGAGTAATGGAGAATAGATGACGATTCTATTTTGAACTTCAATAATCTTCAATCTTGAAGCAATTGAAACAATAAGAATAGTTCACAAGTAGCTGTTAAATGATGGTGTATCTTCATTTCAAATAATTTAATTCAGTACCTAGCTAATCTAACTGTCCTCAGAAATATAAATTGAAAAGTTTACTAAATCTGTCCCGTTATTTTATTCAGGAATTTGAAGAGACAAAACGGCGTTTGAGTTAATAATATTGACATTCCCATTTCGGAAACTAGTGGCATGTAACTATATGATTAAAAGTAATTTAGATTGAAACTGCATTAAATAACAATTTGTTTTATAATTTAGACACATACAATGACTATTCCTTAATATACTTTGTGAAATATTTCTGATTACGTTAGTTAATATATTCACGCTGTACTTACCAATGTTTTGCCTGTAAGCATAAGTAATACCACTAAACGAATAAAACCGAGAATTTTATCCATGACTATTGTATTTCTCCGTCCTATTTTGATTGAAACTAGATCAATAGTAACGATTGATTCTATGTCAATACCTTTTATAGGGCCAGTAAAATAATCGCAATTGCACACATTCATTGTCCAATGTGAATAGAATTTCCTAAACCTTCGATTAGGAAAGGAACTAAGGTTTTAACATTGTTTATTTTCCGAGGATGGTAGTCTCGTGACTGATTTTAGCTCTAAATTTATTTATGTTGACCTTTGATGCCACAGACAGATACACTTAGGTATAGAGAGACATACACAGGCGTAAAAGTAACAAAATACAACTTCTTAACATAAAAAAATAACCGTTTTAGTATGTTCCATGCACCTTCAAGCTGTACTGTTCCGTACAGCCAATACAATTAAAATACAAAAAATAAACACTCAACGTCCTAATATCTGAATAGCAGGGCGATGGGGAACTGGGGGCCGTGTGATCCGTTCCGACTTGCCATGTGAGGATTTGCTCGTAATTGCCACGCGAGCAGGCGGGTTGGCAATCGCAGACCGTATAAGTGCCGATATCGCTGCTGCCCGACACCTGTACGACCCATACGTGCTGGGTAACAATATGCACGGGTATTCTCTTAGTCGCCTTTACGACACCCACGAGAAGATATGGGGAGTTCTATCCTTAGCCGGCACTCCACGGCGAGACGTCCTCAGACTTGGTGGAGCGATGATCGGATCGATCAGTTGGTGTCGGCTGCCGTCGATAGATGGCAGTCGTTAAGCCAAATCAGAGGCCTTAGTGCGGCTTGAAAACGTCTGACAGTAAGACCAGCCACTAGTCTTACAAGCCTCCGCCAATCCGGACTTGGCCCCCATGGTGGTGTATGGCCTATACCTTCCTCAGGGAAGAGACCCGTGCCCTCGGTGGGGATATAATGGGTTGATGATGACTTTTCTGTTGGCACGGTAGAAGCTGGCACGTACACCTTTGATAGCGCCCGTCCGTCTGGAAGAAGGTCTGCGAGGCGCGCAGTTGAAAGGGGGTTACCGCTCCAGAAATAGGTTAAGCCGAGTGGTGACCCAGTGCCTAGGTCCCCAGGGAATAAGGTCAGCCTGAGTCATTACCTTAAATCTATACCGGACTATTTTAGGTAGTCAGTCCGTATATAATAATAAGGTTGTCTAATTTAGTATCAGAAAATGACACAATCAATATCGGTGGAGGTGCTGGGTGATGCCCCTACTACAACTTTATTGTGCAGCATTCCTGGCACGGCAGTAGGTAGGTACTTATAGGTATAAATGTGGTCCTCGTAAAATTATTAGAACGGTAGAAGCGTAGAAGCTCGCAAAGAGGTCCGTAGCGGAACAACTTGACGGGTCGCTGCAATCGCAAGACGGCTGGCGAACAGTTGCCAGGCACTTTTTTAGGGTTTCGTATCCAAAGGGTAAGGGACTAAGACTCCACCGTCCGTTTACCTATCTCCTTGTCTATCTACAAAGTCCAAAGTCGTTAGTTTTGTATACCAGATAAAACCACCTCTATCTGAGAAACTCTTCCCTGCTCTTTGTCCAACACGAACTTGCCGGTTTTTCGCTCAACTAAAATAAAAGTGGTTACATTATTTGTTGAGTTCCAAAAGGGTTCATTCATATTTGACAGGGAAATACGTACCTATTAAATATTTAATTTTTGTAGTACTATATTACCTTAAGAATTAATAATAATTAAATAAATAATTTTTAATTTCTGAAACCTTACAGTATTGATAAATCTAAAATTACAACTAGTTTATAAACAACATTATTATATTAGCATTATCATACGAGTATACTAGCTATGCTAGGCTTGACGCCTGCATTACAGCAAGCAGTGCAAATTCCCCTTATTTATACATTTTTTAATTCTCAGTTAATTGTGCATTCCTCACTATATGTACAAGACTCAACTATTTGAGTGATTTGATTTCATCAGTCAAATGACAAGTAAAATTTCATAGTTGATACTGGTAAATAAAAACACAACTTGATTAATCTCTCGTCAGAGTTATTTATTTCATGATTAGGTACCTAGGTATTTATTTATGCAAAGATCGGATAGTCCAATTACGAAAGGGTCGGTCTGTATTGTGATGATGAAGAACCATCGATGGGACACCGAACTGAAACAAAAAGTAAAAGAAATAAAAATAACACTTACTTTTTAATGTTTTACAGGTTATTAAAATTGTGTATTTATACAAAACAAATACGTGTAGATGTAACAACCTTGACCCTTCGACTCGGCAACTACCAAATTTGGTATCGGGTACTCGGAAACGAAATTAGACCTTATTAAATATTCATGTCGTTCTTGGTGCGCCTGACGGCTAACATTTCAATTAAAAGGTTAGTAAAGTCTGTTCGCTATCATAGTGTCACTTTGATATTTATCGCCTCGGCACGTGGCGGCTTGTCACAAAAGAAATTAAAGGAAGGCGACGCGGCGCAAACACGCCAGTTAATTTGGCTCGCAGCTCGTCTCATTCTACTATTATGTAGATCACGCAATTAAAGAAGTAAATCAATCAGTATTTTAGAATGGATTTATAACAAGATGATCCTGCATCACTTGTAGGTACCTATTCTAAATACCGGCGGAGATGAATATTCTGAGAGCACTTCCAGTGATGAAGAGTAGTGTTTTATTTTGTGATTCTTTAGGTATATTGTGTGCCATGTTTTTTTTCTATTTAAAGTATTTTTGCCGTCTAAGTTTTATTATTGAAATAAATGTTTTTTTACTGAAACCAAGATTGCCTTTGTGTATAAGATTTTAAGATGGATTACCTCCTTTTAACTATTAACTATTTACCTCCATGTAGGTAAATAGCTAAATGGTAAATACACGAAAACTAAGCCGTAACAAATAATGTAAGAACCATTCTTCGGTACACACCTTCACTGAGTTACTCATTGAAGCACTTATGAATCAGTAGCGCTCTCTCACATCCCTTCGCACCGTCTTTGACTGGCTCATCGTTCACTGAAAACAGAAACGAACCTAAATTAGACAAGTAGTCATCGGTAACTGAAAAGTAAAAATAAAAATAATAGGAAAAAAATGTTTAATCAGGTAAAAGTACATAGTTATACATTTGTGAGGCTTATAGAGCTTAGAATTAAAATAAAATAAATAAATAAAAATAATCTCTGTCATAATTTCGCTGAAGATTCTTGAACTTGTTTTTCTGAAAATCCCCTTTTGAAGGTTTTAATCCGGTGGGGATTTCTGGATTTACTTAAAGAAAAGTATAGCCGGGATATAAAGCCAAATAGCCGAGGAATGTTTAGTGTTTTAGCCGTACAGCCGAAACGATCGCTTTGTAATCAAAAATACTGAAATATTGTTCAGGTATATTATTGCTGTCTCGCTTTACGGCCTAAGTGCGTCCCTTTTTCATACTACGTGATTCGTCCGCCATTGCAGCTAGCCAAGCCACATATGTAGCCCGTGTAAAGAGAAAATAATGAGCCATATACTGTTGTAAAAATATTTTCGTGATACACATTTTTCAGCTATGTGCTGCAATAAAATGTTTTTTGGATTTTCGGAATAGGCGGCTATGATGTATGTTGCCAAATAGTTCATCAAAAGTGTAGCCTTGTAGAGGCCCCATTAGATTAGATTAGAACTCTTTATTGTACACAGTTTACTATATTTTGTCGGTAACACATACTGATGGGTCACGCAAGAGTCACTTACATTACGGAAATCTCATAATTTGGACATCTTAACAAAAGGCACCAAAAACATTAAATAAAAAAAAACTTTTTAAATACACATAAAACTGGGACGTACCGAGGGAAGGATGACCAGAACGGACAAATAAAACAATCGTCAGTAATATATTTGGCTGACATACTAAACGAAGAACAAATTACCAGAGACGCAATTTAAAGCCGAATCTTCTAACTCCTTGGTATCTTCAGGACTCTCGCCTTCCGCAATCTGTTTGATAAGTTTTTGAGTACCTTCCAGTGAGTACATGCCGGCATCATCCATCTTAAATAAAAAAATATAAGTCGGTAGAGTCACAGAGTCATAGAGGGAATAAAAGTTGTTTGTATTGAGACGAAGAAACCCTAAGGCTCAATTCAAACTGGCACAGAGTCGAAGCGTCGCGTCGCGAAGCGAAGCGTCACGTTTTTCAACTGTTCTAAATTCATCTCTATTTCTCTACCAATACCTACGGTACGAATTTGTGTTGCGAAAAATTGAAAATAAGGTCTTCGCCTGCAACGGTCGCTCAGATTCGCGCGTCTGCGCGCGAATTGTTTCGATTCTTCATCTGCAAGGGTCGTCGGATTCGCGCGTCGATGCGCGCAGACGCGCACTCCCGCGAATTATTTCGCGTCGCGTCTTCGCTTCGCTTCGACTCTGCGCTAGTGTGAATTGAGCCTAACATGGGCATTCACCTAACCTAACCTAACATGACATCTCTAGATTGACGACTAGACACCTGTGGCGCGGCGGTTAACGCATCTGTCTACCATGCGAGATGTCCCGGGTTCGATCCCGGCTGGGGACAAAAAAACCCCAGGCCTTGAATATTTGTTATGTCGCTGTTTCTGGTTCCCACGATTCAGGGTATCCTAGTGTGAGGCCAGAAGCAATGTACTATTATGTCTCGGCCCGAAGGTAGGTATAGGCCATACTCCACCATGGGGGCCAAGTCCGGATTGCTGGAGGCTTGTAAGACTAGTGGCTAGTATGGTAATGTATGTGCCTGTATGTAAATGTTTATGTTTATATCAATGAGAAGCTAGGAGCGATATGTTTCGTCCCGCTAGAAATAAGGTTGAGATAGAAAGATTTTTACATGACTGCCCAACCAAAACAAAAGTGTAGGTACAATCGACAGCACATCATCGTATACGCCCATGCATTCTACTTCGTTGCATTACGGACGACTTTGCAACTAAAATGTGAAGGTTGTTGTGCTGTCGACTGTACTTATTGTGTAGTTTCCTTATTCCAGCTAACGAAGATAACTTTTTTGTGGTTGGTGATGAAACTTAATAATAATAATATAGCGTTTATTTCGAACAATACTCACCATTCCACATTTCTTATTCATACAAGCGATGACACACGGGTAGTCTATCAATGATCCTTTCTCAATAATATCGTCCACCATTTCCTTGGTGACTTCCATCTCTTTCGCACATTCCATAAGTAAATTTACACCGATGGTTTCGACTTTATTCAAGACAGACTCCGAGGTGCCCTGTTAAAATGTTTTACCTATTTAATTGTTGGCTTACAGCAGTAAATATTTAGCACACGCAAAAGTTCTAGAATAACTTAAAAATATATACCTAGTACCCAATATTTTTACGATTTTTAGATTGAATATCAACACGTTTATTGCTTAGGAGCCCTAAGACATCTAGCGATATGAAAGCGATGCGGTTGATCACCGAGCTCGCCGCGAGTATCACCATTGATACCATTTTGTACAATCGACAGCACTTCAACCTTCACATTTTAGTTGCAAAGTCCCCCGTAATGCAATGGAGTAGAGTGCATGGTTGTATAAAATGATGTGCTGTCGACTGTACATTACAATCAACATCATCGTGCTCGGTCCGCCCTGCCTCGCTTGATTCATATAAAACATACGTATGTAAGCGGACGTAGCGTCGCTTACAAGTTCAATCGTCGTTATTACAACGGTTACAAAGTAATTTCTCACTAAAATTCAAAATCATCCGGTTATTTGGGGACCGATACAGGGCGTCCCAAAGTTATGGGACTTGAAGGGAAAGTACCTTAAATATCGTAGGTAGGGTATTTTGCTAAAAGAAGACTTTATGTTATTTTTAAAAGTTAGTAATTCTGCATTCAAATATTTTCTAACAGCTACTTGCCTCGTCTGGGGATCGAACCGATTTAAATGTAAAAAAAACACCCCTACTTTTATGATGCCAATCGAAAGAAGGGCCAAAAATTAATATCTCTTCTCATGTAACATAGTATTTTACAAGACAGGAACAGCGTGAGATTAATCATTTTAATCAAATTAAAAACATATATAAACTGACGAATTGGAAATCTGTCACAAATAAAGGAGATACCAAAAAAAAAATGTTTTTTGCAGGCGCTTACTTTTTTCAATTGGATTTTTCTCGGAACCTCAAAATGTGGAACAGCTAAAAAGCTGTTCCACACTTTGTGGTTCCGATACTATAGAAATAGTACTAAGGCGACGATATTAATTATGTTCGTAATTATGCCGAATATACACCAAGTTTACCTATATCTACACATATAAGGGGCCATACATAAATTGCGTCACACAAATTTTATGATTTTTTTACCCCTCCCACAGTCCTAGTAACACTGGCCACATTTGTATAGATCCATCCCTCCCCCTACTATCCTCCCCCTACGACCTCTGTGGCGCAGCGGTTAGCGCATCTGACTACCATGCGAGAGATCCCGGCTGGGGACAAAAAAAACCCTGCTCTTGGATGTTTACATGTTTGTGACGTCGCTGTTTCTGGTTCCCACGACACAGGGTATCCTAGTGTAGGGCCAGAAGCAATGTTTGTGCCTGTATGTAAATGTTAAGTTATGTTTATGTTATTAACTCCCCCCTCCGAGTGTGACGTCACATATTTTGCAATTTTCCATCGAGAAATTATTGAGTTAAAACAGCAGTTCCGAAATTAGTTTTATTTCCGATAGGGTTGTAGATAGATTTAGGAACAGATACAGTTACAAATGTTTTTGACTTTTTTGTTAATAGTTCAACGATCGTGTTTTATTGCTTTTATTATAATCGTCACTAAATTTGGGACCCCTCCGCCTTCCCTATTTGTCACACACTTCGTCGACCGCCTCCTTTCCCCTTAATATTGTGACATAATTTATCGATAGTCCCTAAACTTAAGCATCTATTACGAAGGGGTAAGCAAAAAGTGTTTCCCAAGATAAGTTTTATAATACAGAAACTATGTGTGTTAGAACGGCAATAGTCTATTAAAACCGTAGGCAATAGTCTATCAATCCATGTAACTTTTGACTGCCTCGGCCTCGCTAGCAGCGTTGCCAGAGTGCGTATACTGAGTTTTGTCATTCACTCTCGATAGCGAGAGCGTTTGCGATTTGCATAGGAGTGACAAAGCGCGCCATCTAGTTGTCTCTTTGTCACTCCTATGCAAATCGCAAACGCTCTCGCAATCGAAAGTGAATGAACAAACTCAGTATACGCACTCACTACGTTTTACGTTACTTTTCACCCTCTTATGTTACCTCGATGTTACACGACTCAATATGTTACTTTTGTGTTACTTCATCTCCATTAATGTATTATGATGGCGTTTTTTTCATATTCATTGATGACAAAGCAGGTTATAGCAGGTATTGAAAGACATTCTTAAATTCGTTGGGTATCTACATAATAAATAATATTAGAAAAACATCATTGATTATATGTTTTTTTCTTTTTCAACATCGCCAGTCGATTATTAAGATTTTTTTCGAATGGGACAAGAAATTTATTTTACTTTTTGTGTAATAAACTGAAGTATTGTGTCGGTTTCTACAATAAAAAAAGTTTCTTACTTTTCTCGAGAAAATGTTACTTTTTGATCTGCCTTTTGTTATATTTGACTATCTGCCACTGGCAACACTGTTCGCCAGTTATCCAGAAAAACTTCCTGTAATGTTAGCATTGGCAGAGACTTCTCCTTAAAAAAACAAAATATACTTACGTAAGCAGTTTGGTCCGTCAAAACCAACATTAAAGCAAACAGAGTTACGGAATGCAGCCCCATAGTTTTTGAATCCCGACACTTATTATTTTAGGTATTGACAGCTCTGCTCAGCTTACACCTTTCCGCCTAGTGTCCTCTCAGCTGCTGACTCGAATCTGGTCCCTTATTTATAGGTGTAACATTTTATTTTTATTAGTTAAATTACCCTATAATTTACGCGATCGCGATCCCAATGTAGCAATTTTAATATAATCTGATGTGAGACAAAAGGATTTGTTCATTCCTGTGACAAGTGGAGTTGATCACTATCTTGCGAGTTTCACGTACATGGTGTATGTATCAGAATACCTTTTATTATTTTCCCGTAAAACGGGCGAAAGGGTACATACTGTTTCTATAAAACATTTAATAAACATACTTAAAAGCACATATTGACCACACACTAGGATACGCTGTGTCGTGGGAACCAGAAACAGCGACACCACAATCATGGTGATGATTTTTCAACATAAACAGCACAAAAACATTATTTACTAGTTTTTTAAGATTATAGAACTTTGAGCGGAGTTAGTAGTGCGGTAGAACGCCTGCTTCTCATTCGGGAGGTAGTGGGTATGAACCCCGGCATGCACCAATCACTTCGTTTTCTAAGTTGCGTACATTTGTGAAGTTATAGTTGCAATACTACTATCTCGCGGTGAAGGAAAGCATTTTGGAGAAACCAGAGTATCTCACGTGTTCACATACCTCAGCGATTAAAATTGCCAAACCGCTATAGGCACGGGTGGTAATGACGTCCATTGTCCATACTCTATTTCTCTCTCTCTCTCTCTCTCTCTCTCTCTCTGGGAGAAAACCTGTGCCCTACGGTGAGACGTATATATTAGGCTGTATTATTATAAGAAAACTTTGATGCACTCGATATTGAAACAAACATAATAATATGAAAATCAAAGTAACAGAGCGGCATGCGAAGGAAAAATGAAAACAACAGGATAACTCGATTGAACTCTCGTCAGAGTTTATTATTTTATACATCATATTATTATACTTATTTAGTAAAAGATCAGCAACTCCAAGGGACGAAAAGGTCGGTTAGTTAGGAGGTGGAGTAACGCCATAATTCAAACATCAAGCTGAAAAGAAAAGAAAACATTTGTTTAAAATTGCAAGAGTCTTACACCCGATAAAGTCGACAGCAGGTCGACCTTTATATTTTCGTTGTAAAGTCAGCTTAAAGCTAAGTCAGTGCAGTGTATGCAATTAAATGTTAATCTGCTGTCATAATCTCATAATTAACACATTATGTCGAGGGGCACGGGGTCTCTTCCCTGAGGAAGTCATAGGCCATACTCCACCATGGGGGCAAAGTTCGGTTGTGGAGGCTTGTAATACTAGTGGCTGGTTTTAATGTCAGAAGTTTTCAAGCCGCCCCAAGACTTCTGACTTGGCTTAACAACTGCCATTTATCGACGGCAGCTGGCACCAACTACTTAACGTGTCTTGCGAAGTACGGAACCGCTCGGAAAACTACCACTAGCGTTAGTCACAGACGGTCGCCCATCCATGCATGCACTGAACGCGACCTTTTTTGGCACCAGAAAAACATGTCTCACCAGATTTTTTTAAAGTGAATCAAGGTAGAATAAACTAATAAAATTTTCCCACAGAATTCGATGTCATGATCACTCTAGCAATAGTTTGTTGTTCTGTAGAATGGGACAGTGTACAAACCTTTACTGACTTCCTCATGGAAACACTTGTGAAGCAGTTCCGCTCTGTCACATCCTTTTGCACCGTCATTAACCGGCTCATCGTTCACTGAAAACCGAAACGAAGTGAAATTAGAGAGGTAGTCCAGTTTGCGGATCGGCCTAAATAGCACCTGGCCTAGTCCAGATTGGGCACCAATTGATATTTTTGGCAGGTGCTGTTAGTGAATTCAAATGTATTTATTCTGCCATCTGGACTAGGCCAGGTGCTATTTGTGCAGGTGCTATTTAGGCGGGTGCGCAAACTGCACTACCTCAAATCAGACTGTCGTACAACCATTAGATATCTAATATTATCTCAGGAGACCTACAGTCCGTGTGGAGTTTCTGGTCTTCCATCGGATGCGTCCCCCGGGTGGCGGATAGGGGAACGCCCTCCAGATATGGGGGGTACCGGCTTCGGCCGGCGCGGACCAAAACCAGAGGGAGGGGGACGTCCAGTGGCTTGCGCTGCTGGATGTCCCGCGGGGTCCACCATGGGCCCCGCACCCGTAACCCCACATTGAGTGGGGCCGGAGGCCTTCGGGCCGCGAGGAGACAACCTCTATAAAAAACACACGGTGGGGGCCCTCCTCTATGTCCCTCTGTTCAGCAGAGGGCACAGAGGAGGTTGAGGGAGGGTCACAGACGGCAGGTTGGGGGACCTGCCGTCCGACATCGTGACGGGAGAAGGGGGTGGGGGGCCCATGCCCCTTCTCCAGTGAGGGTGGACCCGACTCCTTGCGAGTCGGGTCGACGTCGCCGGGGCGCCGCTGTAGCATTCGCAACGTGGTCCACCACAAGCGAGATCCGGCGGCGCCCCATTGCACGAGCGACAGGACGGCCCCCGGGGTGTTTTAGGAGGTATGCCTCTCCTATTATTAGGAGAGGAGAGTCCGACACACGGCCGTCGCCCTCCCCCAAGGGTGGCGGTTATGGTGCACAAAGCATTTCACCCCGTTAACAAAAAAAAAAAAAGGAGACCTACAGTGACATGGGAGCACTTCTGCCTGGGTATTAAGACGATACTAGTCACGCGTTTTAAATATCGAAAGTCGCTACTTTCAAATACATTGTGGGTAAAATTTTTGATCTGAAACATTCGTAAGCGCGACATTATTACCTTCATTCCGGATGCACTAAAGGCCTCACCAAACAGAAAGTGTAATGAGCCGTTTTCAGAAGAACTAAAAAAAAATATTACGGCTGTCAAAGGAGTTCAATTTTGGACCTCAGCCCAATAGCCATGTGTGATACATCATAAAATAGGTCTCAGCGAGCTGAACAAAAGTTACTATAACGCCAACAGCCAAATATTTGTCGTTTCGGAGTTATATTTTATTGAAAATGTTAGTTTTTTTCAATCTATATTATATAAAAGGAGAAGCTGACTGACTGACTGACTGACTGGCATATCAACACAGGGCCTAAACTATAAGGGTTAGAAACTTGAAATTTTGCACGGGGGTTTCTTTTGTAACGTAGGGGAGCAATAAGAAAGGATTTTTGAAAATTCATCCCATAAGGGGGTAAAATGGGGGTTCAAAGTTAGTATGAAACTTTGCCGTTTTTGAAGTTATTCGAATGAAGTTTGGTACGAAATTTCTTCATTTAAAATTATGAAACACGTATAAATAGTTTTTTAAAACTCATCCCTTAAGGAGGAAAAAGAGGGGTGCAAACTTAGTATGAAACTTTGCCGTTTTTGAAGTTATTCGGATGAGATTCAATATTAAGGTGCTTTATTAAAAGATATGGAAAACATGTTAAAATAGTTTTTCGAAAATCATCCCATTAAGGGGTGAAAATGGGTGCAAAGTTAGTATGAAACTTTGCCGTTTTTGATGTTATTCGAATGAAATTCAGAATAACAATTCTTCATTTATAGTCATGAAACACACGTTAAATAGTTTTTCGTAAATCATCCCTTAAGGGGGTAAGAGGGGGGGTGCAAAGTTAGTATGAAACTTTGCCGTTTTTGAAGTTATGCGAATGAAATTCGGTACGAAGTTTCTTCATTAAAAGTCATGAAATACATGTAAGATAGTGTTTCCAAAATCATCCCTTAAGGGGGTAAAAATAGGGTGCAATGTTAGTATGAATATTTGCCGTTTTTGAAGTTATTCGAATGAAATTAAATATGAAGTTCCTTCATTAAAAGTCATGAATAAATAATAAATGTAAAATAGTTTTTCAAAAATCATCCGTTAAGGGGGTAATAGGGGGGTGCAACATTAGTATGAAAATTTGCCGTTTATGAAGTTATTCGAATGAAATTCAGCATGAAGGTCCTTCATTGAAACTTATGAAAGATGTGTAAAATAGTTTTTCGAATATCATCCCTTAAGGGGGTAAGAGGGGGTTGCGAAGTTAGTATGAAAGCTCTTTCGCATGCGCTAAAAGTATCCCTATCTTATTTGCAAACACTTTACTCGGCTAAAGCCCACGCGGACGTAGACGCGGGCAACAGCTAGTCTATATATATAAAAGGAGAAGCTGACTGACTGACATATCAACACAGGGCCTAAACTACACTCAGAGGCACAATTAACCGTCCACTTTAATTTTCCGACGTAACTTGAAATATTAATCACCGAATGATTTTCACTCGCATTTTAAAATTGTCCCAAACGTATTTGATAGGGTATACCCACGGCATCAAGGTACTACGTAAGTGGTCATGGTGAGTGCGAATCATTCCCTTATGAATATTTCAAGTTACGTCGGAAAATTAAAGTGGGCGGTTAATTGTGCCTCTGAGTATATGTATAAGGGTTAGAAACTTGAAATTTTGCACAGGGGTTCATTTTGTAACGTAGGGGAGAACTAAGAAAGGATTTTTGAAAATTCATCCCCTAAGGGAGTAAAATGGTGGTTCAAAGTTAGTATGATGTTATGTTTCATATAATTCCCCTTTGTACTATTATATAATATTTATTTGTTTATATATGTACCTAGGACTAAGAAAGTAAATAATTTATGTAATATTTAAGTTGTACTACCTGTAATTGTTTTCATAAATAACTGGGTTAGTTGGAAGAAAATGCTACTTGGCATTAAGCTCGCCTATGTGCAAAACGTGTGTTTAAATGCAATAAAGAATTTTAATAATAATATGAAACTTGGCTGTTTTTAAAGTTATTCGAATGAAATTTGGTACGAAAGTTTTTCATTTAAAATTATGAAACACGTGTAAAATAGTTTTTTAAAAATCATCCCTTAAGAGGACAAAAGAGGGGTCCAAACTTAATATGAAACTTTGCTGTTTTTGAAGTTATTCTAATGAGATTCAATATGAAGGTCCTTCATTAAAAGTTATGAAAACCATGTAAAATGATTTTTCGAAAATCATCCCTTGAGGGGGTAAAAAGGGGGGTTGCAAAGTTAGTCTGAAACTTTGCCGTTTTTGAAGTTATTCGAACGAAATTCAGAATAAAGATTCTTCATTGAAGGTAATGAAACACATGTAAAATAGTTTTTCGAAAATCATCCCTTAAGGGGGTAAGAGGGGAGTGGAAAGTTAGTATGAAACTATGCCGTTTTTGAAGTTATGAAATTCAGTATGAAGATCCTTCATTGAAAGTCATGAAACACGTTTAAAGTAGTCTTTCGAAAATCATCCCTTAAGGGGTTAAGAGGGGGTTGCGAAGTTAGTATGAAAGCTCTTTCGCATGCGCTAAAAGTATCCCTATCGTATTTGCAAACATTTACAAACTAAAGCCCACGCGGACGTAGTCGCGGGCAACGCTAGTACAATATAACTCAGAAAGGGCAAACATTTGGCTGTTGGCGTCATAGTAACTTTTGTTCAGCTCGCTGAGACCTATTTTATGATGTATCACACATGGCTGAGGTCCAAAATTGCATTCCTTTGACAGCCGTAATATTTTTTTTTTTAGTTCTTCTGAAAACGGCTCACTAGCGCGCGTAAGGGCGCTAAAGCGTCCTGCGTCATAGCGTCGCGTTGTGTTGTACTGAACAAGTTATAACCTGTCAAACAGCGCTAGCACGCTACCAGTACGCGACGCTCTAGCGCCGCGTCATGACGTTGCGTGGTATTTTATTACAGAATATTAGTTAGCGCCTACTGATTGCGTCGAAGCTGTCACACACAGAGTGTGCGACGTTACGGCGCTTTAGCGTCGCGCCCTGATGAGCGCTAATTACGCTTTCTGTTTGGCGAGGCCTTTACTTGTCAGAGACGATCAACCAACGAGCCGAGCTTCGTTTTTGCCGGCCATGATTAAACTCTGCGAATCAAAGAGAAACCTGTTCGGACTCTTCCGACATTCCGACGACCTCTATGGCGTAGCGGTTAGCGCATCTGCTTACCATGCGACAGGTCCCGGGTTCGATCCCCGGCTGGGGTGAAAAAAAATAAAACTCCAGTTCTTGAATGTTTACATGTTTGTGACGTCGCTGTTTCTGGTTCCCACGACACAGGGTATCCTAGTGTGGGGCCAGAAGCAATGTATGTGCTGTGTGTAAATGTTTATGTTTATTTAATAAGTCAAGTAAGAGTATCACTATCCGGAATGAAGTTAGTAACCGTCAATTCTTACATTTAGCGTCAGCTTACAAAACGCGTGACTCGCGCCATAGATTAACCCATGCTGGCTGGCTTTCTGCAAAGGTAGTATGAGGACGCGAGTCGCGCGCGACTCGTCAGAATTTGACAGTTATTGTACTGGAAAGTCGCGACTTTTGACGTTGTCGCGCGCGACTCGCGTCCTCATACTACCTTTGCTGCATAGGTAGTATGATGATGCGAGTCGCGCGTTTTGTCGCGCTAAAACGTCAGAATTTGACAGTTAATGTACTGGAAAGTCGCGACTTTTGATGTTATCTCGCGCGACTCGCGTCGTCGTACTACCTATGATAGAAAGAGACAATCTTGCTGGTGTAATCTCACAGCTTTTGCTATGTACCTACATGTACTACAATTCATACAAAAGCCCGAGGCTTGGTGTGAATATCTCAGGTCTAAATTAAACATAAAAAAGTTAGAATGTTCGATCCAGAGGCGATGTAAAATATGGTTTTGTATTTAAAGCTCGTTATGCTTAGTTTTAGTCTTTAGTTGACTGGTAACGTATGAATGATTTTTTATTTTATTTTCATGACTAGACGGTTAGATGAGTATTAACACAATATAGAAATACTACAGGCAGGGTTCAACTTGCTTAGTTTGACCCTGCCTGCAACCCTCCTACCTATTAGATACCTAGATAGATAGAGAACACTTTATTGTACATGAAAAAGGATATATAAAGCATTGATATATACGATATTTAACTCTTTTGTTTAAAACTACTTTTGTTTTTTATTTAATCAATATCAATTTCATCTATATAGAGATCAGTAAGTAGGTACAATACGATTAAAATCAGTTAACAATTCGGCCAACTTCGGTAATTGTCGTGAATCTCTCGTCTCTCACATATAGTTATGAATTTACAGACATGACTTTTAATTATATTAGTACTCGTTGTCTTAATGAATACAATACAAGAACAATATGAGCAACAAAACCTCCTATGTAGCTCAAAACTAACACAACCTTTATATTGAAATAAGAATAATAATTGACTATTTTGACAGTCTGCCTTCTTCGAGTCAATAAAATAAATACAGTTTGACGTATATGATAAATTTATGTTTATGAACGCTAATTTCATTCGTGAAAATATTCGATTCTCTCAAATTTTATCACAATTAACTTACAATAGTTATGTACCATGGCTTCAACAAATTTAAAGCGTGGTAAAAAATTGTTGCTCAATTTCGTGACATTGTAAACAATGTACCTATATAACCATTTTAGAAAAGAAGCTAATTTATTTAAAAAAGAGGGAAGTAAATATAATCAAAAAATGTTGGACAGGGTTTGTGAAGCAACCGCAGTTTCGAAAAGCAGCGTGTTAAATTTTTTTAAGGAAAACGACAAGCTCTCAGATCTGTCAAATTCATGTCGCTTCTGCATAATAAATTTCTTAGGTCTACCGGTTAGTAATGTAATCTTGGCAGGTGCTATACATTGCGTTTATGATACTTTAAATTGAATGCTACCTAAAATAAATCGAGGTAATGTATTTCGTGTCATTTCCGTCTCCGGATTTAGTCGATGATATCCGGGAAAAGCCGAAATGTTAACTGATTTTAATCGTATTGTAACAAGATTGAATATTAAGCGTCGTCTAGCCGCTTTATATGTCAAAATGACAATTGGTAGAAAGAGGTTGACATGGGATCGGATAATGTACATGAGTATGCATACAAAAAAGCCAAACCGTCTACTTTATAGGCGAAGCCAATTATAATAATTTGCATCGTACCAGAAGCGCATTTCAAAGTCAAATCTTCTAACTCCTTGATATCTTCAGGGCTCTCGCCTTCTGTAATCTTTTTAGTGAGTTCCTGAGCCTTTTCCAATGAGTACATGCCGTCATCGTCCATCTGTAAGAAAAAGATAAAGAATCCATAATATTCATGGATTCGATTCCTATTGGGGGCCGCTTTATATTTGTACAAATTG
This sequence comes from Yponomeuta plumbellus, assembly GCA_947310845.1. Taxonomy (NCBI): domain Eukaryota; kingdom Metazoa; phylum Arthropoda; class Insecta; order Lepidoptera; family Yponomeutidae; genus Yponomeuta; species Yponomeuta plumbellus. The sequence continues at coordinate 13,938,321 of OX371207.1, read as the reverse complement.
CCTCAGTCGGGGTGTTCTCGATGTTTGTAATATCCTTGCCTGGTTACCATAGCACACATTATTATTATACGCAGCTTTTACTTCCATAAAATCAGCAAAAACCAGTAGACATAACCATTTCCCTATCCTTCCAAAGGTTTTCTTAAAGAGGCGGTGTTGTCACCAGGGGAAAAACGTGATAAATTAACAACTCATTTATTTGTCCATCTTAATTCTTATTCTTTCACTTTTTGAATTGACTTTAAACTGCAAAAGATCCAATCGCAATATCTAACGATTATGAGTAGTATTAGTAGTTGGAACAATTAAGTCATCCAGAGTAAGTTAGAGTTTATAGGTTCCAAGTAACTAACCTTAACAGTGGCAAGCGACTGGACAACTATTTGTCTCTTTGTTGCTCATACGATATTCCCGTCATATTGTCTAAGCAAGGGTAGTGATTGATTGTATTGAAGTCGCTTTTTTGAATTAAGAGCGAAGTGAGGGATTCTAGACCAGAATCCCGAGCGTAGCGAGGGATTCAAAGTACGTCGCCCTAGCCAAAAATATATTTTGCGCCCGAGTGATACACTCTTCTTTTATTAGCCACTATGAGAAAAGAAAAGACGCCTCATATTATTTTAATCCATCACATTTCTTGCTTCAGTTATAATACCTTCAGGGGTTAATTTTATACTTTCACTGTCACTTGAAGAATTCAGTTTTCAAAATAAAACCATGAATTATTTCTTCTGGTCAATCCCTGAAAATTGACGAAAACGCGGCTTGTAGTTCGCGCGTTTTTAATTTGATTTCTTTTTTTTTATTCAGCCGGCGGGCGGCGCGACTATGGGTCGCACGCACCAGCCAGTCTATATTCAAACAATAGGTAGGTATTTGCGTTCGATTTTTTTGGCGCTGAACACTATGATGTTCCAAATTCAAAAAGTGCGCGGCAAAGATTAAGGATTAAAAACTCATTAGGTACTGCCCGCTAATAGTTTCTTGTAGAAAAATCTTTCGAATAGATAGGATGAAATAGTAAATTGTTCACCAAGGGCGCAAACAAAATTTTTGCGGTGTGATTGTGAAATTGAATCCAGAACGAACTGAGGCGATTCATGCGTTAAAGCCCTCGCTTCGCTCGGGCTACTATGAATCGCTGATGAATTTGCTTTCCACGGTCCGCGATATCGCGGACGGACACGGACCAGCTCGGACGACACACCGTGGGAAGGGTTGGAAGGGTGAAACTAACAACTTTGACGTTCATAAAGTAAATGTTCTATTTTTATTATGAATAAAATATTTGTAATATGTAGCACAGACGTCTGTGGCGGTGCGCCGTACCGGCGTGCGTGGTGCATGGCTGTCCGTGGTCGTCGGCCGGCGTCGGCCGTCGGCAGAATCGTGCACCGTGGGAAGCCAGCTTAATAATACTTCCTGGGCTCCCGAGCGAGAGGTGGGTAGAACAATGGAAAGCGGGAGACCCAGGTTCGATTTCCAGTGCGCTTACTATGACTTTGTTTTATAAGTCATATAGGTACATTTGAGGAGCGTCATTTCAAAAGGACTTATTCCATCTTATCAGATTTTTAAATAAATGCCAAAAACCTCTACGTTATTAATTGTGTTATATAGGTATATTTTTTTCATGTCACCATGAAAGAAGATCGTATTTAAGTGATTCTGATACTAATCAAAACATTCACACACTAACACAAACACACACACACAATACTGTTAGACGTGAAAATAAGAGAAATCGTTTTAGATACGTGAATTTAAAGTCAAATTTAGAGAGGAATTATGCGTTTCTGTAATACACAATTAGGTATAGTGGTGTAATCATATGCTAAAAATCGATTCCCATCATTAGTGAATTTATTTTCAAAAGATATGACACTCCTCATTTGTGAAGTTAAAATAGCAATAGCATTCGCTATCAGTGAAGGAGAACATCGTGAGGAAACCTGAGCAGCGCTTGAATCACTAATCCGCTGTGGTCACGCGTAATAATTAAAAGCCAAATTCTCTCTGAGAGAAGGCCTGCGCCCTATAGTGGGACGTATACAGGCTGTATATGTAATACATCCCATGTGCATAACTGAATAGTCCTGTATGTATTTTTTAGGACCTAAACTTACATTAATTATTCTAGCTGGTTAGGACGAAATTGAAAACTTACCACTCCCTTTTTTCGAAAGGTACAAGCCAAGAAGCAAGGTTTGTCATGAAATGATCCGCTGTTCTTCATTTCCACCAGCTTCTCTTTGGGAATGTCCATGTCTTTCGCACATTCCATGACCAAGGGTAGACTGTAATTTTTCATTTTGTCCATGACGGACTCCGATAGTCCCTGTTTGAAAGAATGTAATTGTTAGTTTAGAACCAGATACAATAAGGGATGACATTTAGGATGACATCCTAGGATGACATTTGTACATGACGTCGATTTTTATAATAACCGGCAGATAACAATTATTGTCCCCCGCTAATGATACCCGAAATAGTTCGGGCGAAGTCAGTCATTTGGTCAAGTTGAATCAATCAGCTCATCATCATCATCAACACATTATGTCCCCACCATGCACTGAACCCGCCGTATGTTGCTCAACCTTAGTGATCGTCAGTACTCGTCCATTGCTGGACCCATGGTCCTCCCCCAATGCACGCCACTTCTTTCTGTCTTCGGCCACCCTCATCCAGCTGCTGCCAGCAATCTTAACATAACATTTACACACAGGCACATACGTTGCCAATATCGTAAGTCTTAGATCGTCAGCCCAGCGAGCTGATGGGCGTACATGGTCAAGTTATTTGTCTGGAATCATACCAAAGATCAGTCCTTAACCTAGTCCAAAACATAGTCCAAAACCCCGAGAACTTTCAACTCGAATTGTCAAATCGCTTCGAATGCCTGGAAAGCGCCGCATCGGTGGACGAGATCAATAACAGGTTTCTAGAAACTGTTCGTACAGTGGGCTCGAGGTTCCATAAACCCAACCGAGCGAGCAGACCACAAAAGCTCTCAAACTATACTCTCGACCTCATGGCTAAACGTCGCTCGTTGCAACTGCATTCCTCCAGAGATGCTGAGTCATATAGGCAGCTCAATAGACACATATCAAAGTCTATGCGGCACGATATTCGTTCCTTTAATACCGAACGTATTAAAGAGACTATAGAGCGGAACAAAGGCTCTAAAGTGTTCGCAAGAGACATGTCTATTGGGCAAAGCCAGCTGACGAAGCTGAAAAGAGAGGACGGCAGTATAGCGTCGACCAAGTCAGAGGTACTGAGGGAGATTGAGGGCTTCTACGGACAGCTATACACCTCAGTCGCAAAACCTGTTAGCAGTTTGCACAAAGACCCAAGAGCCAAACTGACCCGACATTATACCGAAGATATCCCGGACATCAGCCTGTACGAGATTAGGATGGCCCTGAAACAGCTTAAGAATAACAAGGCACCAGGAGAGGACGGAATTACTTCAGAGCTTCTGAAAGCGGGTGGAACACCGGTACTTAAAGTCCTTCAGAGGCTCTTCAATTCCGTCGTGCTCGAAGGAACAACGCCAAAAGCATGGAACAGAAGCGTGGTGACGCTGTTCTTCAAGAAAGGGGATAACACTCTATTGAAGAACTACCGACCCATCTCGCTTCTGAGCCATGTTTATAAGCTTTTCTCGAGGGTCCTGACGAATCGTCTCGAACGCAGGTTTGATGACTTCCAGCCTCCTGAACAAGCCGGTTTCCGAAAAGGCTATAGTACCATAGACCACATCCACACGCTGCGGCAAATTATACAGAAGACTGAGGAGTATAATTTGCCATTATGCTTAGCGTTTGTGGACTATGAGAAAGCCTTCGATTCGATCGAGACATGGGCGGTGCTCGAGTCTCTCCAGAGGTGCTGAAGTGCTTGTACCACAACGCCACCATGTCGGTCCGAGTACAGGAGCAGAATTCGGGGGCAATTCCACTGAAAAGAGGCGTGAGACAGGGAGATGTCATATCTCCGAAACTGTTCACGAACGGACTGGAAGATGCCTTCAAGCTTCTGGAATGGCAGGAACGCGGCATCAATATCAATGGTGAGTACATCAGTCACCTTCGATTTGCCGACGATATTGTAGTCATGGCAGAGACGCTAGAGGACCTCGGCATAATGCTCGAAGACCTCAGTCGAGTCTTCCAACGGGTGGGCCTTAAAATGAACATGGACAAAACAAAGGTCATGTCGAACGCCCGTGTTGTGCCCACCCCAATAACAGTGGGGAACTCGACTCTCGAAGTTGTAGACGAATACGTCTCCTTAGGACATACAGTCCAATTAGGCCGGTCCAACTTCGTGAAAGAGGTCAATCGTCGAATCCAACTCGGCTGGGCAGCGTTCGGGAAACTCAGAAAAGCCTTTTCCTCCGATATACCTCAATCCCTCAAAACAAAACTGTACAACCAGTGTGTGTTACCAGTGATGACTTATGGCACTGAAACGTGGTCTCTTACCATGGGCCTCATAAGAAAGCTCAAGGTCACGCAACGAGCTATGGAGAGGGCTATGCTCGGAATTTCTCTACGGGACCGAGTCAGAAATGATGAGGTCCGTAGACGAACGAAAGTCGTCGACATAGCCCGGCGGATTAGTAAGTTGAAGTGGCAGTGGGCGGGGCACATAGCACGCAGAACTGATGGCCGATGGGGCCGAAAAGTTCTCGAATGGAGACCACATATCGGCAAGCGCAGCGTAGGACGACCAGCCACAAGATGGACAGACGATCTCATCCAAGTGGCGGGAAGACGCTGGATGCAAGCCGCTTCCGAACGGTCTTTTTTTTGAAATCCATGGAGGAGGCCTATGTCTAGCAGTGGACTTCTTGTGGCTGAATGATGATACCATAGATATCGTAAAATTAGGTTTGCATTCCTCATTTACTACACCGAGTTTGGTTTGGACAGGAGAGACAACAGGTTACACAGCACAGATTCTTACTCTTATGACAATAAAAAAATCGATGCTTAAATAAAATAGATTTTTGAGCTCAATGTTTCTAATTTTGATTTACCAAAATGTTCATTTATTTTTTCAAGAACCAAGTTATTTCGATATTTTTTAAAGCAGTCCCGCGTTGGCGACCAAGAGGTCTTCTAAGTTTGTATATCTAGGGTACGAGCTGGATTGATTACATAATAAAACTTTTGACACGTGCCTTTTTTGTGATGATGAAAAGATTTTTTAACCATTATTAACTAAGCAAATAAATCATTATTAACTTTGTTCCGTTTTCACTACTTGCGAGCAGAAAAAGAGCTCGCGTCGACGTCGGTTGCTCGTCTCTGACGTGCTTACGAAAGTTTTAGTTCAAAAATATTGATAAATGGTTTACTTTTTTTGATAAACGTTTCGTTTTTAAATATTCAATATCGATGATATTGATGTTTTCCCACTTGCCCATCCTAAATCTGATCTCCAAGTCTTATAAGTCTATCTAGAGATTAGACAACTTAAATTTTCTTAGATAGCTTTTTAACGTTAACTTTTTTCATTCTCCTTTTGTCTGGGTATAAAAAATATATTTTCTTGAAAATTCAGGTATTAAATAATAATATATTAGTTAATATTTCTTGAAATAATGTGATGAGACACACAAGTCTAAAAAACCGCACATGGGCGGGTGCCATCTCTCCGGACTAATAATGAGACAATATGACAGCAACTGGATGAGAATGGACACAAGAAAGTTACGTATTTGGGGGAATCCTACGACCAGTAGTGGACGAATATAAGAAAATATGAATACTTACGTAAACATTTTTGTCAGTCACCACCAACATTAAAGCGAAGAGCGATACGAAACGCAGCCCCATGTTTAGGATTCCTAGGCACTTATTATTGTAGATAATAACTACGTGTATGCTCAGCTCACACCTCTTCGCCTACTGACATCTTGGCTGTTGACGATTGTCTTATATTTATATGGTGTAATATACTTTATATATAATGATCAAATTATTTTCTAATTTACACGGTCTCGATCACGGTGCAGCCATTATTTTAATGTAGTTCGATGTGAAACAAAGGCGTTGGTTTCGCGCTTTTGTTTTGTCGCTGTGATATTTACGTTCATTCGGATTTGATCAAAAATCGCTCGCCCAAGCTCTTCTGGCTTGGTTATTTGGATCGCTTGGAGAAATGTATAAACAGCCTTTTGGTAATTGAAGACAAAAAATAAAAAAACCTAATTATTTTTTCAATACCATTGCCGCTTTTAAGGCATCGCCAAAAGGTCGCAGTGGTGCCGGTATCGAAGCTACATTTCCTTATTGTGTCGTGGAGAGAAGGATACTTTTAGCACGATTTCCAAGTTGTACCCTGGTTCTAGTCGGTGGAATGCAGGACCATAGCTCTTTCACGAGCGCATGGTTTGCATGTAAGAACGTGCAGTAATCTGTGATTTATGTTCTTTGGTTTATTAATTGGATTATGTACCTACTGTGTGTAATAATTGGTTAAGGGTAAAACACACCAGCTCTGTCGCTGTCGCGGAAGCGGTGGTGGTCCATGGAGTAATTTACGGCAATAGACCGCTGCCACCGCTACCACCGCGTGAACACGTTGGTGTGTTTTGTCCTTGAGGACCGATTTCTGAATTGAGAATTTTTCTAAGTAATCACTTAACAGTTAAGTGATTACTCAGAGTTACTGTAGTACTGTCTCGCCATATTTCTTTAGAAAAGAGCGTGACAGCGCCTTAGTTAAGTATTTACTTGTATAAATTCTCAAATCAGAAACTGGCCCTTGTTTTATTAATTTGTTTATGGACCGACCTAGTGTAATTCTTCGTTATAAGTTAATTGTATACCTATTCTTATTTAACATTTTCTTGCTGGTTAAATTGGGAATGTTCATTTTCATTTTCTTTATTAGGGCTGGGCATAGGCCTCCTCCATGGATTTCCAAAAAGACCGGTTGGATGAGATCGTCTGTCCATCTTGTGACTGGTCGTACCTAGATGCTCAACGTACGACAAACTGGGAGTATGTTAGCTAGTTTGACCCTTAGTGATCAATATTATAATGCTTAAAACTAATTCGGATGGTGACTAAAAATTCATTATGTATGGAAACCAGGATATATAAATAAAATAAAAACTCGAATATCATAAAACTCTCGTTAGAGTACCATGATTTTTTTATTCAACATCAGAATATGCAGTAAATCCAAGGTCTTTAGTATTGTATACAGCGTTATTATTCCACTGAAACAGAAATGTACAAAAGTTTGATGTTCATACAAGTAAAGCAGAGATTTTAAAATTTACTGAATACCCGTTACTGTGTGAGGTAACAAAGCTCGTGATTCAAAAGTTTTTAGTGATATTTTGAACATTATCGTTATACATAGAAAATTATACATCTCAATTCGATCTCACATTCGGTCTTTTTCACATACGAACCGTCCAAGTCTGCAAACGTCCAAATTATGCTGACAGCCCGCATACTATCGTTAGCACAGTAATCTTGAGAAAGGGACTCCAAAAATTGACTTCCCGCTCAAACAACATTCACATCAAATTGTATGAGTGGAAGGCAACACGACATGACTCTACTAAAGCACTCAACAGAGGCAGTTTATTTAATCTATGGTTTACGACTTTTCTTTTTGCAAAATTTCCACCACATACTGTTTTAATCGACATTTATCGAGTGTTCTATGAATCGTGATCTTAAAATAGGATCGTGGGACTAGACGAGTACTGTACCTAGTTTGTCTCGTAGTCCCACACTCGACTGCAGTATGCGCCTTTACTTGTGAATTACATATTGAAACACTTGTGAATCAACAGCGCTCTATCACAGCCTTCTTCACTATCTTCAACTTTTTCATCATTAACTGGAAACAGAAAACGTCGAACTCATTATAGTTAGCCTAGGGCAGTCGAGAACACATCAGCCTTTAATACGTGCATTCTACTCTAATTAATAAAGTTAAAGGGGACTTTGCTACAAAAATGTAAAAGTCAATGAACTTTCGACATAACCTACTGTAAACAGAGCTCTAGAATAATCGCAGTTCCATTTCATAGGACTAAAATTCATCATTTATTCGGATGAGCAAATTTTTATGTATCATTTCGTGATACAAGGGGTAAGATCGCTGTATAAAATGGGACCCGATGCTTAGAGTGAAAGAGAAACAAAGAAAAAATATTCTCTTTATTTCTCTCTTTATCCCTGTCAGCAGAACAAAGAATAATTAAGAGATTTTCTTACCGGAAGCGCACTTTAGAGCCATATTGTCGAATTCCAATAAGTCCTCGGCACTCTCGCCTTCCAAAACTTCCTTCGCAATTTTCCGAGCTTCTTCAACTAAGAACATGCCATCGCCATCTAGCTGTAAGATGAATAATAACAAGCCTTAGAGTCTCTTACACAGTTTTTCAATACAATGATAAAAGTTACTATTTAGCCCTAGAAAGATAGCCATACTACATATTACGTAAAAGACAACCATACGCCTCAGAGGCGCACACTTTTCTGTAGCGTATATTTATTCCAATAACTTATATTTATTTTCACTAATTTCAAAATGTGAAAGGTTTGAAAGATTTTTGAAAATAAAAAGCATTTATTTTTTTTAATTTTATATTAAAGTATTTTTTTACCTATAATTACGAAACCTCTATGAAAAATTTGAAAAATTAACAGTCTTCTGTTTATAGGAACAATTATACATTTTAACAAATCAACATGTTTTTTTCTTATAAACTAATATACTAAAGAGCATTCAGTCTGAAAAATAATAAAACTTTGGTATAATTGGCTTTTAAGGCAGTTAGAACAAACGTCATTTTTGTATTTGCCACAAAATACGTTTTTTTTACATTTCGCGCCGTTCATTCCTGATATTCTTCTTTTTGAAGTGCAGTTTTTTTACTGGAGGCTCTCCCTCGTCATCTGTGGAAGCCAGTCCAGTAGATTTTGGAAGAATATTGTCAATATTACTTCGCACATATCTTGGCAAAGTAGAATCTTCAAGTCTTTGGGCTATTCACTGTAGAGACAACTAATAATAGGTATATGACGTCTGCCGCAAGTTCCATTCTACTTGTCATGGTCTACGCTGATAATGTTTCCTAAAAATGAAACCAAAAAATGCATAAATAACACCTTATATCAATATATCAGAAGAATCAAGCAACACTAAAAATTACATAAAAGATAACCATACGCCTCGCGAGCGCATAAAATCTCATAACTTCAAAAATATGGTACTTACGATTAGAAACAGCCGTCACGCCATAGGTATGGCCGACCACGGAGTTGGTTGAGAAGGACAAAGTCATACACGCGTTGAATGAAAAGAGACAACAACATGTGTGCCGCGCGGGCGCCTTTGCGGCGTAGGTTATCTTTCTAGGGTTAGTAGTCTACTATAATTACAGCATCACCGTTCATAAGAACGTCGTGTCACACACAAGTGAGTTTATCATGATAGAAACTGAATTAATTACGAATTTATATATATACGTTTTTTTATTCAAATAAAAATCCTTAGTATAATTACACCTTTTTGACAAACTGCAAAGCAGTTTCTAGACGAAGCGCTCTATCTCTGTAAACCAGTAACATAGATTACACCTATATTATTTTGTATACTTACACAACGTATATTTAAATTAATTCGGCTTCAGTCCATACGCATACAAACCGTTGACGGACAAGTTCAGAAAAGGCTTTACCTATTATTTATATTGTTATAACAAAGGTTAGGTGGAAGAAAATACTTGTCAGTATTAAGCTCGCCTATGTACATAATTTTTATTGTGCAATAAAGAATTTTCATTCATTCATTCATTATATTGTTGCAACTGGTAGATATGTAACGAATGTAAATGAAACAAAAGCTATGAGAAAAAAAACTAACTTAACTTAAGAGATAAATCGGCCCGTCAGACAGACAGTCGTTGTAGGCACAATTCAGTAGAACTCACTGCTCTGCATTGTGGCAGTACGAATAGGAAAATTACTCACCACACCACCTTTCTTAAAATAACACGCGATAAGGCAAGGTTTCTCAAAAATTGTTCCTTTTTCCTTCATTTCTGCGATCATCTCCTCAGCGATGTCCATCTCTTTCGCGCATTCCATAAATAGAGGTTGGGCGAACTCGAACAATTTGGATTTAACAGAGTCCGCGTAACCCTGAGGAAAATTGCATTCACAATTTGCTGAAATTTGGGCGGTTTGAAGGCTCCGGTTACATGATTAGTTATTAGGGAGACACGCTGAGTGAAACTAGCGCGAAGTTAAATGTTTTTTCGAGTTCAGGAATCATTTTTCGAGTTGAGATATATTAGTTCGAAAAATTCGCAAACAAAGTACTGCTTTTGCGTCTCTAACAATGACCAAATGAGCAGAGCGGCGTGCTGGCTTAGTAGCTATTATTAGTATTATTTTTTATCATTATTTATTATTATAAATTCTTTTTGCTACGCTTAGTGAATTATTGTTGAATTAATGGAATAATTATCATATAATTATTTTGCTGCCCTTCAAACCATCCAAAATTCATGGTTAACTCTAAAATTTTAGGCATTTTAGAAATGTTCAATTCCAGAAAAACATCAAATACAACCTGGGAAAATCCGGTATATACAAGTCTGTAAAACTATTCTTGCAGGTCCTATTGATGTTTCAGGCATTGCGCAATATATTTGTAGTACATACATAAATATGTTGCTACATTTTAAATCCGCTATGACCATCTTCTTAATCACTTCCTATCGGGAAAATACTCTTTGATTGTATGGCTGGTGTAGTCGACAGCAAATCAACCATTAAAATTCTCAATTATTTATTAATTAAATATTTAGTGTATTTTATGTATATTATTCATACTGCGTTAAGGGATGATGCATTGCAGAGCTAAACGAGCGCCAGCAATGTAAAACGTCTAAATGTAGACGTTTATGTGAGGTTGATTGTACATCACATTAAATGGAAAAAAATACCTAACATCTCATTTAGTGAACATTATGAGTATCAATAATATAATTAATGATATTCGCAGGGCGGCTGACAAGAGCTGGATGAGAGTAGCCGAGAACCGTGCTCAATGGCGTGCAATGGGAGACGCCTATGTCCAGCAGTGGACAACCATAGGCCGATGATGATGATGATATTGATATCCGGACTTGGCCCCCGTGGAGGAGTATGGCCTATACCTTCCTCAGGGAAGAGACCGTGCCCCTCGGTGGGGACATAATGGGTTGATGGTTATGATAATGATGATATCATTATTGTAGCATTTCAGCCATTTTAGAGCCCAGGCTAGAACCTTGCGTTTAAAACAAAGACAATGATATCGTAAAAATCAAAATAAAATACTTACGTAAGCATTTTGTTGTGTCACAGCCAAAAGTAATACAAATAATGATATAAAACGTAGCCCCATGTTTTCAATATTATTAAAGTTCTATTCTTTGTTACGGATTAATAGCGATCTAGGCACACCACTCCACTTTTTGTAAGAATTAACATCTTGAAGGCAGCCAAGCACCTTGTATTTATATGGCGTTCTTTGCACTTAATTATTCGTTAACTTAACGAGAACAATTAAGATTATCACAGTACAGTCACTTCAATATAATTAGAAGTGAAACAAAAGGTCATCAAAATTGACTCTACAGGGCGACCCACGGCTATGGCACATGAAGGGAAAGTATCTTGAATATTATTAAAGATGGAACATTTTACTGAAACGTATACTCGTAGTAGAATTGGATAAAACATCCATTTGACTTATCTTGTTACGAGATGGTAACCCAATTTCAAAAACATTATAAAAAAGATGTGCGATTTTTGAGACACGTGAATAACAAATGGGTATTTGACAAAATGTCAAAGGAGTTACTTTTGAAACGGAATTTTGTATGAAAATACTTGCTTGTGACGTCACATTTCAGAGTACTTTTTATGATTCATCTATTTAAAAATTGTAATAACTAATAAATTATTAAAAGAAATACCTACATTTTCCGAAAGATTTTGTAATTTTTATTTTAATCGAGCATCTCAAATAATTTATTGTTGATAGTGTCAAATACCGTAATGTTATTTATAAAAATGTTCTACGAAATTTTGTCCTATTTTTTTGTATTTGTATCGTTCCTGCTATATTTTTATATTGTTTGATAGATAATGCGTAAAACGATAATATTATGTGTTATCTACAATGGACATGCATGTATGGAATGGGCTTAAAGCGCGGTTATTTTGCTTGCAAATGGATAATTTATATTGCTAATTTTTAACTTTTACAATTTTCGTATGTATAGAAAGTGGTTTATAAATCAATATAGAAGACACTATTTTTAATTTTAGTGTTACTTCATTAAAACCTTGATTTGAAATTTTTATTTCAAATTTGAAATTTTGAAAACATTTGAGTTGAAAGTGAAAGTGAACTATATTTGTGTATATTATTACATTTTATTATGAATATGTATAGTGATTTCTGGAATTACTAACCGTGGAAAGATTTATAAATGAACCTTTTCGGGTAAATAAAACCAGTAGTAGTGTAATTACAAGAAAATACTTTAATCTAAATGCAGCACTCAAATATCTCTATCAATTTTGTTTACTTATGGGAAGAAAAAGGTCTTCGGATCAGCATCATACATACACTTCGCTGTCCAGTATGATGCCTCGCAGATATCCTTGTATTTTTTAGCTGAAATAATAAATAAGCAATAGTATTAGTAGTGTAAGCTATTATAGAAGTAATGTATATTGACGTCGTTGCTATAAAGTATTTATAGTGTGGGAAATCTAGATAGTTCTAGTTCTTAGTAACATTTGCGCCCCAGATGTGTTCCAGGCCGGCATAATTTTTATTCAATTTTAAAATTTGTATTAAATTTTTTGCCATTGTAAACTCGACTCAAAGGCAGGTTACATAGTGTGTGTGTGTGTGTTTTTTTAATACCCAAACAAATATATTTTGTTAAGATCCACACACATTTATCGCGTTATTTTGTATAAAATATGTATCAGGATCGTGGCAGGTGGCAGTCCTTGGTCTCTGCCTACCAGTCTGAGATACAGGCGTGAGCTTATGTATGTAACATAACATAACATTTACATACAGGCACATACATTGCTTCTGGCCCCATACTTGGATACCCCGTGTTGTGGGAACCAGAAACAGCGACGTCACAAACATGTAAATGTATGTTCCATAAAAAAAACACGAATCCGTAACTATCTAATCTCATTTGTAATTTCTGGTGTACATAAAAGAGTATTCTATCTATTTATCTGTCCGGTGTATTGAGTTCATTTGATTATTTAATTGTTAAATCGTACTTGAGAAGTGTATTAGTGCCCACAGCTTTTATACAAACATTTACTATGATAATACTCCTGTATACCGATTTTATTTTAATGTCAGTGTATTATTATGAGTAACAACCCTTATTCGAAACGAAATAGGTATCATTATGTCTGCAATTTTCTTGGACCTGACATGACGACTGCTAATAGGAGGTGCAATGCCAAGGCTGTACAGATTAAAAAACCTATACTTTTATAGTGCGCATTTGAAATTGTTTCAGTCAGTTGTTTTGCCTTCTTCGTGTTTCGCTTAAAATGCAGTATAAATAAATACTTTTGTCTGAGTCATCATCATCAACCCATTATGTCCCGACCGAGGGGCACGGGTGTCTTTCCTGAGGAAGACAGGCCATACTCCACCACGGGGGCCAAGTCCGGATTGGTGGAGGCTTGTAAGACTAGTGGCTGGTCTTTGTCAGAAGTTTTCAAGCCGCCCTTAGGCCTCTGACTTGGCTTAACGACTGCCATCTATCGACGGCAGCCGGCACCAACTGCTTAACGTGCCTTGCGAAGCACGGAACCGCTCGGAAAAATGCCACTAGCGTTAGTTATAGACGGTGACCCATCCATGGACTGAACGCGCCGTATGTTGCTTAACCTTAGTGATCGTTTAAGATTACTCAGGCAGCCCAGGCTACGAGCCATTTGTCTGAGTAAATCACTTAAATAGTTAAAATTATTATTATTAATACGTTTATTGCACATAAGTAAAAATTACAATGGCAACGCGGCGGACTTAATGCTACAAGCATTTTCTACCAGTCAACCGCAGGAGGTGTATGAAAGTAACTGATAGGCATACTGTAATTTTAGATAAGATAAATACATGAAAAGTACACATAATCTAATACAATACAATACAATACAATACAATACAATACAATACAATACAATACAATACAATACAATACAATACAATACAATACAATACAATATAATATAATATAATACAATACTATATAATATAATATAATATAACATACTGAAAACCTGTAATAGAAAAATATATACATATAGCTAAATAAGAGAAAAATAAATACATGTTAATAAAAATACAGTGAGGGATGTTGCATGTACACAGCTGAGATCCTCCTCGTGGGGGAGAAGATCAATGGGAAACGGGATAACACTGATCCAGCAAGTGTTTGCGGACGAGGGCTTTGAAGGCACTCTGAGTGGGGGCTTTACGAATACATTCAGGAAGGGCGTTCCAAAGACGAACGGCGGTTACAGAAAATGAGTTTGAGACAAAACCAGACTGGTGAAAAGGGGTGCTAAGGAGAAGATTCTGAGAAGATCGGAGCGGTCTGCTGTGAGTGCCAGACAAGAAAGCAAATTGGGACTTTAGATATTGAGGTGTATTCGTATGGAAAAGGACGGAGTATAGGGTGCAAAGAATCCTGACATTTCTCCGTTCGCGAATGGGAAGCCATCTCAACTTGGCGCGGAAAGCTGACACATGGTCGTATTTCCGCAAGCCATAGATGAATCTAATGCATGTGTTCTGCAAACGATCGAGTTTGTTAAGGTACTCCTGGGAAATGTCGAGGTAACAGACATCGGCGTAGTCTAGAATTGGTAGGAGAAGGGAGTAGACAAGAGATGTCTTAATGCTAATCGGAAAAAAGTTTTTTAGACGAAGTAAGGGGTGGAGGGAAGCATAGAATTTCCGCGATACGGCCTTAATCTGCGCATCCCAGCAGAGCTTCCGATCGATGATGAGACCGAGATCAGTTACCGTTGGCAAAAATGGTATCTGGCATCCATTAAAAAGAAGAGGGTTTAGCGAGACAGAATCCACCTTGATAAGCTGCCTCGAGCTCCCAACTATAATCGCTTGGCATTTTGAGGGGTTAACGGCAATACCGAAACGATCAGACCACTCTTTAATACGCCTCAGATCGTCGTTGAAACCCGAGACTGCCTGACAAAATAGTGCGGAAAAACCCGTAATCTAATAATACAATTAGGGTGAGGACCATTACCACTTAAGATTACCATTTATTAGGATTCCGCATCTTAAAAGGTAAAAACCGAAACCTTATAGGATCACTTTGGTGTTCGTCCGTCCGTCTGTCTATTAAGAGTTCAAGACTATTTATCTCGGAAACGCGTGGAGGTATCGAGTTGTATTTAAAACAATTACTCAAATCTGCAGTCCTTTGATGCTATGAATAAATCAAATCGTTATATCAAAGTTAAAAAAACATATGGTCGTGCTTGGCAACAAAAAACAATGTAATTACAAACAAATATGTACGGAGCCCTTGGTGGGCGACCATCATCATCTTCTTAATTTAATTATTTATTTCGGCTGCACTTGTATTTTCACAAGTAGGTTCAAATAATAGAAACGCTTTCTCTGTGATTACGATTTTGTACACTACTTTTGTTTTGTGCAATAAAGAATTAATAATAATAATAATAATTTTCGTCCGGGATTTTTTAATCTTTCTATGATTGTAGTAACGGCATTATTTGGGACATTAAATTTTAATTCAGGGACCCCGTATTGTTCATAATATTCTAAGTAGGTACTCACAAACGTCCTTGCATTTTTCAATTGTCACTTTTGTGGGATCCTTCAGTTCTGGCGGATACATCAAGTCCACTTGCTTTATAGATGCGTCGTAGCTTATCTTATTGTTTTTTATCTGAAAAAAAGTCATATCCTAGATTGTAGATGCTTATCTATTTATCCGTGGTCCAAGAAGCATGACGACGCGAGTCGCGTGTTTTGAAATTCAAGAGCCCAATTCCGACTTTAGCACTACAAAATGCGCGACTCGCGTTCGCTACGGTCGGAAATTGACCAAAGTTTAAGAATTACTTTTAAAATGTACCTTATTAATGAACAAAAACAAGGTCTTCGAAACCTTACATAATTTTTAGATAAATAGCATCTTGATCAAACTGAAGGAAAAGGAAGAAAGCTGGACAACAGGAGTATATCGAGCGAATGTGGGTGGAGGTGTCTGTAGGGGCGGCCTAGGCATAGTGCGACCAAATAGAAGATATAGGGCCAGTTTCTGAATTGAGAATTTCACTAAGTAAGTACTTAAAGAACGTTCTGTCACGCTCTTTTTTGAGAAATTTGACGAGACAGCACCAGAGTGAAGTAGTTATGCAACGACATAATATGAATGTTGATGAAACGAAAAAGGTATGTTAGGATCGTGGCAAGTGGCAAACACGTGGCTTACCCCTGTGGAATGCAAGCGTGAGTTTATATATTATGTATGTGCGTAACAAACGACAACTAATCGACTTACAACTTGGGACATCTGGTAAATACACGCTATGTAGCACATAACATTCTTTTCTTCAATGAACGTTCCCTTCTCAATGTCTTTGATCTTATCTAAAAAAATAGCTTAGAGTACGTATTTCACATAATATTGTTTAACAATATAAGTTATCCAAATTTTACTTTTCCGAAGACCCTGGGTTGGATTCTGGTACCAATGTCTATGTACCTGGTTTCCTAAGCAACATACATTTGTGAAATGATAATAGCAATACCATGCTCACGAGGAAATGTCAATACCTCAGATATCTGAGGTATTCATGACGGTTTTAAATCGCCAATCCACGGTGGGCACGAAGGTATACTCTCTTTATAAGACAAGTTATATGCCCCGCAGTAACAAAAAGTTTATTTTCCATACTAAGAGGTTTACATTTTAGAGTCAGGAGGACCTCTGTGGCGCAGCGGCTAGCGTATCTGCCAACCATGGTAGGCCTCGCATGCAAGAGGTTCCGGGTTCGAATCCCGGGTGGAGACAAAAAAAACCCCAAATCTTGGATGTTTACATGTTTGTGATGTCGCGTTTTCTGGCTCCCACGAAACAGGGTGTCTTAGTGTGGGGCCAGAGGCAATGTATGGGCATGTATATAAGTGTTTATGTTTTATTTAAAATCCAAAATACTAAGACAACACTAACACAAAAAATGCTACTTAATGAATGTAACTAGTTAAACGAGGTGCCCAAGTCTATATCAATTTGGAGAAAAAAAATTACAAAAAAATCCAAGTCTAAGGCCGACTTGCACCACCGACTAAAATATATTTAACTTTGAGTTATTATCTCAAAAATGATATAGACTTTGGGCACCTCGATGAAACTAGTTACATTTATTAAGTATCTAGCATTTTTTGTGTTAGTGTTGTGTTAGTATTAAACAGAATTTTGACAGTTCCGCCATAACTATCAATCAAAATTCTATTTAATTTAACACTAAATGGATTTTAGATGGTGGTCCAAGTCGGCCTAAGTCTTCAAAGTTCTTCTTTGGTCCTTAATTATTATCAGAGTTATCATTTTATTCTAAAACCTGGAACTCATGCCTTCCATTGGCCTTAATTCTAAGCATCTTTACAGTATATTTTAATCGCTTGAAGCTTTAGAACGCAACCGGATAAAGGACATATCCTTCACCGTCTTGAATGGGCTAGTTGCCCTAAAAATGTAATTAGTCCGTCTTTTAGATTATTCAAAAATAAGAGACACGTATTTTTTTTTTTGTAAATTAGACCAAAAATGACAAAGATTAGTCCATTAAAGTTACGTGTGACGTCACGCCGTGCTGCATTTTTTAGCACGGAGTGACGTCACACGTAACTTTAATGGGCTATATCTTTGTTATTTTTTGTTTAATGGAAAAAAGAAAATATGCGTGTCCAATATTTTTTATAATCTATAATACGGACTAAATAGAATTCAATTATTTTGACCCTGGAAACTACCCTATTGTATTTCATTTCATCGAAAGAAACATTACCTTCGGGTACGTCAATCTTGGCCAAACAGTTCTTCTTGAACATTTTCGCGGAATTTTTCAGCTGTGCCTTGGTCATCTTGAAAAATTTAAAAGCTGTGTTACATAAATGAAAAGAGTTTTATCGACATATTTGTTATTTAACTACTACAGTCTGTTAGCTTTTAGAATATACCTCGGGCTCTAGAGTAGGCTTCGGTTTTCGCCGAAAGCACACGAGTGTAATACTACTTCCTGCTCTATTTAGAAATTATTATTAACCATGGTTACGCGCTATTTCCTCGTCTTACAAGTGTCATAATAGCTCCGATTTCGAAATTAAATGTCCATAAATATTAGTTCCGATATTTCTATTACACGAATATATCCAATTCTATCCGATAGTAGTCGAGGTAGGTATATTCTAAAAGCTAAAGCTAATAGATAAAAGATAAAATTTGTTGGGATCTCTGTTGAAAATTCGTATGTAACCAACCGAAACTTTTCACAGCACACTGTGTTGTCATTATAATCCTTTAGACTTTCACTGCAGTCACCAGTAATGTCACTGCGTCTTGCACACATGTAAAGGTTCGTGCGCTGTCGATTGTACCTGTTTCTTAGCTGCATCATTCTTGTACTTACGGCATCGGTGCCACTAGCGAAAACCGCGGCAATCAACATTAAAATCAGCTCTCTTCGCTCCATTGTTTAGGTCCACAAACAAAAGAAAACGCAATCTCCAATTGCAACAAGAAATGTACTGCGCTACGCATGCATCCTATGCCGTCATATAAAGCCTCTTCGTATGAATTGCAGGGTATAACTGTTTGTTCATTCGGTCATTATATGTGCTCGATGTATGTGATTGTATCATAAACGTATTGGTTTGTTGGAGAGATAATTGAGAGTTAATACAAGACCCCATTGTTTCAGTCGGGTGTTGATTATTGTTTCACTCATACGTGCGCAACGTCTCTACTATCACATGATGGTAAATCATGTTAGCACAAACAGAAGCTTCAATATGGAAACCAAAAGTTTTTTCAACGATGAAGTGACTAATACTACATAACCTCAACTAATAAAACTTGAGTTTTATTGCGAGAATATTCTTGTTGTACACCGGAAAAGCAATGATCTATTTGTCTATCTCTATGCCAAAGATTGATATAGAGATACTCTTAAAAAAATAATTTAAGTTTGAATAAGTTATATTTGACAAATTGACATCTTTTTAAGAGATCACTTTTAGTGATAAGGCCGCGGTCTGTACTCTTAGATTAAGAAATACTCGTGTGTTTTCCTTTTTTACGTACAATAAAGTGTTCTCTATCTATCTATCAATCTTTTAGTCATGAAGCATTTTGATAATTTTTTATTTTATTTATTTATTAAGGAATACAAACAGTGCATAGTACATTTTTTTTCTTAATCTATTACATGTAGGTATTATTCTAGTAATCAAAAATGATATAGACCACCAATCCGGACTTGGCCCCCGTGGTGGATATGGCCTATACCTTCCTCAGGGAAGAGACCCGTGCCCCTCGGTGGGGACATGATGGGTTGATGATGATGATGATGATTATTCTAGTACATGCACCTATTATATGCATTCTCATCATTTACTGCAACCATTTAAAGAAGTGAATTAATCATAAGTAAATAACAATAACAGTAGAACCTCAGAACTGTGTTCTGAGAGTAGAACAAAAGACAAAGTTATATTATGTTCCGTAGGATAATGCATACGGCTTTAATTATAAAATACATCGACCCCACTTAAACACGATACCGATGGTTTGTAAATAAGACCGCTAAGTTTTACATTGCAAAGCCGAATAAGCAAGCAGACTCCGCTACGCAATTCACATCCAACTATCACAATCAACTATGAATTGTAGTTTTATGAAACGCGACGCTGGCTTTCTTTGATCTAAGCAATGGCAACTCTGTAAAATGCATAGTAGTTCAAAAGTATCATATCTATCAACCAATCGCATTCCAATCGTATTTAATTAACCCTTAGCACGGCGCCGGCGCCCCGGGGTGGTTCGAACATCTTCCCGAGAAATCCCTGTTTGATTTGCGTAGCTTACACGAAGTGCCGCTATAGCTTAATATTATGCCAAATAGACGCAAATGACAGCTATTGGTGTGCTTATTTAATATAGTTCTATTGAAAAACTATGTATGTCATCATCATCATCAGGCTATATTAGTCCACTGCTGGACATCATAGCCCTCCCCTAATGAGCGCCATAGCGCCCTGTCTTCAGCCTACCGCATCCTGCATTTGCTTGCAGTTTTTCGCAGATCGTCATCTCATCCCATCACCATCGTATATGTATATTATATGTAATAGAGAGTAACTATAATTAATAAGAATGTAATAGGGAGTAGAGCCTGACCAAAGACCTTGTAGTATGAAGGATTAGTTGCCCACTTACTAAGCATACCTACAAATGGTGTATAAAGTACGGATTGCAACGATAAAATGAAACAAAGCAATCAATTTTAAATTGTTCATTTGTTCACGGAAGCAAAAAAACGTAGGTAAAGTACCTAATTACGGAAACATGAAATTGGCTGGATCGCTATCGTATAAACATTTGGCGGTCCAGTATGATGCCTCGCAGATGTCCTGATATTGCTTAGCTGAAAGAAAACTCGAGTTTAGTATAATGTCCAGCAGATAATTTGGTCAATAATTCATTGGCATTGGACACACTGGGCACATGAGACCATCCTTTTAAATTTTAATTATATACTAGCTTTCGCCCGCGACTCCGTCCGCGTGGACTTTAGTTCAAAATGTTGCAACCCCGTTCACTCCCGTTAAGGGTTAAATTTAGAAAAACCGTAAAACACGTGTTCAATCAATTGTGTTGAAGAGTATTTATTTCAAGTTTCAAGAAAATCTGACAACATTTTTTTATACCTCCATACAAACTTTAACACCGCCGTTTACCCCTTTAGAGGGTGAGTTTCAAAAAATCCTTTCTTAGTGCTCCCTTAGGCTCCTTAAGGAACTCCCATGCCAAATTTCAACCCCCTAGGTTCAGTATTTTGGGCCCTGCGTTGATTCTAAGTCAGTCAGTCAGCTTCTCCTTTTATATATATATATAGAAGATTAGAATGCGCTGAGATTGCCAATGTTCACAATGCGAATAGCATTCGAGTAGTCATTCTAGCTCACTCGGACTGAGCGCACTAAGATTGTGAAAACACGGCATGAGATCCTAAAAGCCCGAGATCGCATGAGATCGTGAAAGCCCCAGCATGGGATCGTGAAAGCTCGGCATGAGATCCAAAAAGCCCCGGCATTAGGTCGTGAAAGCCTGGTCTGAGAATCTAAAAGCCCAGGCATAAGATTGTGAAAGCCAGGCTTGAGATACTAAAATCCCCTGCATGAGATCGGTAAAGCCGGGCATGAGATCGTGAAAGCCCGACTTAAGCTTTTCAATCTATTTGTTTATATTGGGGAGGCTTTCATTTGGTTCGGAGTATACTTACGCACGGCCTTGCACTTGTCGATGGAAATTTTGGCCGCATCTTTAATTTCCGGCGGAAACATCATGTCCACTTGCTTTATCATTGCGTCAATATTAATCTTGTTGTTCTTTACCTACAACGATTTATGATATAATATTAACTACCTATATAATATAACCTATGGTTGCCTGGAAGAAATTACTTATAGTAATAAGGCCGCCAATTGTACTTAGATTTATAAAAATCTGTAAATGTTATTTATGAGTACAATAAAGAATATTCTATCTATCTATAATAACTATAATTTGCCATGAGAATTCGATGTACTTTGCATAGCCACTTCCAAATTTTTCACGAAACTAATATAGCTATTTCCACAGAAACGTTTTTGCCACCGGTGCGAAGCAGGGGCGGGTCGCTAGTAGTAATCTATATAATAGATTACAAATAGCGACCCGCTAGTAATAAACTACTAAACTAAACAACTAGTAATAAACTAATTATTATTTTATGAAATCCAGCCCTAGTGTACACGCAATAAAGAATATTGTATCTATCTACAATCAAACTGTCAGTCCGCGCTCGACTTACCACTTGTCCCATGCTATAAATGCAGGAAATGTAGCACATCACATTTCGCTCTTCAATAAACTTGCCTTGGTCTATTAGACCGACTTGTTCTAGAAATGTAAATAAATGAAATTAATTAGGCAAAGTTCTCTTTATATCGATTTTATAAGTTGACTAGCTTTCGCCCGCGACTCCGTCCGCGTGGACTTTAGTTCAAAATTTTGCAACCCCGTTCACTCCCGTAACTCCCGTTAAGGGTTAAATTTAGAAAAACGGCGAAACACGTGTTCAATCAATTGTGTTGAAGAGTATTTATTTTAAGTTTCAAGAAAATCAGACAACATTTTTATGCCTCCCATACAAATTTTGGCAACCCTTTTCGCCCCCTTAGGGGTTGTATTTCAAAAAATCCGTTCTTATTCTCTGTGCAAAATTTCAGCTTCCTAGGTCAAACGGCTTGGGCTGGGCGTTGATGAGTGAATGAATCAGTCAGTCAGGACTTTGAATTTTATATATATAGATTGTAACTCTACATCTACGAGAGATATTCGGTAAAAAAGCTGAAGCTGAAAAAGAATAAAGCTTGAAGAAAGCTACGGAAGATGTTTTGGTCCTCTGCAAAACTATTTTTAAATAGATCATTACCGAAAAGATCGTAAGTTTTCTTGTTTCGCGAAAAACCTGGGCCTGTTAGTGCATTATAGCTCAATTACAGTTACATGGTCGGGTCAAGTGACATGTTTTTTATTTCCATTGACGCCTAGAATTACGAATACGCGTGCGCGCGTAGACTTGAAGCGGCAATGAAACTAAACCGCCACGATCATGCTGTTGTCATAGTACTAGAGTGCATTAGCAGAATCTATTCCCTGTTCTATTTTCACGTACAGTTTTCGCTCCTATCTAAAATTTTGCACTAAGCATCGTATTTTACTTGCAGATATCCAAACTCATAGAAGGTGTGGTCAGTAGAATGTTTATGTTTATAAGCGGCTTTATGTATTGGAAATTTCTAAAATAATAAAAAAATCTTCGTAATACATATTTGCAATAGTTTTTTTACGCAGCGTAGTTATTGTGTCTCACTGCTGGACAAAGGCCTCCCCCAGTTCAGTCCAGCTTTTTGGTCCTGGGCCACCACAGACCACTCCGGGAGATGTTGGTTGACATCGT
This sequence comes from Yponomeuta plumbellus, assembly GCA_947310845.1. Lineage (NCBI taxonomy): Eukaryota > Metazoa > Arthropoda > Insecta > Lepidoptera > Yponomeutidae > Yponomeuta > Yponomeuta plumbellus. The sequence continues at coordinate 13,914,940 of OX371207.1, read as the reverse complement.
CTCACCTTTGTTACATAATTAAATTACACATGATTTGTTTAAACTTTTTCCATCACTCACCTTCTGTAACGTCATTCTTTGGCATACAAGATTTTTTCAAGAGCTTTCCTGAATTTTTTAGCTGCTATTTTGTCATCTGAAAATTGTGATTCTTATGAATTTACAAAAACTATCTACTGTAGATTATATTCACTATAATTAATGATCTCGATGAGGATTTTATCGTAGGATCACAATTGTAATCTCCAGGCAGCGATTACTTTAAAAAATCCTACAGCATTACTTACTCTTTCAGTATTCCTGAGCCTCGATTCTATTAGTGCATTATAGTACGATGACAGTTACTCTGGCGGGTCACGTGACCTGTTTTTTTCATACCATTGACGCCTGTTTCATCGATTGTTTGATATGTGTGTGCGCGTAGACTTGAAGCGACAATGAAACTAAATCGCCACGTTCATGCAGTTGTCATTGAACTACAATGCATTAACAGAATCTAGGTCCTAGACTCTTTACGCTAACATTCAAAATGTTATTAATTTGCTGATGTTTATCTTTTATCTATCATTTTGCTGCTCCCTATCTCTGATGTCTTGTACTCACGTGGGATTCGAATAAAGGCTGTTCATAATGGTGGTGGTCGTGTAGGTCATAGAAATGAGACGTCAAAATATGAATTTATGTTTATTGAATGTCAATACATAGCTACTATGTTAGCCGCCGATACGTCATTCCCACCCATTTCCTCCATACAAAATGAAATAGAAGCATGTCCTAGTAGACAGGAAAATGTTCTCCGAGAATCTTCTCTCATCTTCATGACACGTGTTCGTTTAATTAATTCCACTTAGCTTAATAGATAGTTCAATAGTATTTGACAAATAAAATTTGACAAATAGATAGTTTTGTAATTTTTTATTACAACAGTATTATAATAGTAATTCACACGTATAGGTACCGTATACAGGGTAAATTATGCAAATAAAGGTAGCTCAGACTTGTTTCCAAGTTTAAGTTCTCCTCACCAGGGAACATTCTCTACAGCATTCACCCGCTCGCCCCCGCCACTATGCCCTAACATATTAATATCGGAACTTAATTAATTGATAGAATAAATTAATTAATAGAATAAAACATCCAGACTTACCGAAGTAACATATGAAGGAATGGAAACGAGGCACAAAAAAGTTACAATGAAATGTAAATTCATTTTATTCGCAGGATCCGTCGCGAAATCAAACAACATTGTACTCGTAACAAAAGCAAAGGTGAAGGTGTATTTATAAAGAGATCAAACAGGGGGTCATTTTTCTAATGAACGTTACTTTTACACATAAGTAGACACTACAACGTATGTAATTAACACTAACTGGTGTCACGCCTGAGAGAAGACAGCTAAGCGCACTAGGAAACTGGCAATTTATTTGCATATCAAACGTTTAGCAGGACGGTATGCAGATAATATACAAAGTTGCTAGAAGATGTATTAGTACCTACTTAGGTTTTTTCTTCAGAGGTATCATTCAAACCAGTGTTCATCAACCTGTGGGTCGTGAAACCTCAGTGAAATAAATTGAAAAAAAACAAACAAGAGCGAGGAAATATTAATGAAAATTAAATACAATAAAACATTATCCATAATACACGTAAAAAATCATAATGTGCTTACTTCATTCATTCAGAACGTTTTGTTGAACAATGTCAAATCCTCAGGTCGAGTACATTGATTGGCGTAATAATAATAAATTGTTTGAAAACAAAATGGAATAAATACTGCGGAATGGGAACAAAAACTTTCATGATATTGGAAATTGATTTGACATTGGAAAAACCAATAAAAATACAAAGAGTTGAACTTAAAAATTAAATTGTTTTGTATTTGTTTTTCCTGGTACAATAAAGAATATTCTTATCTTATCTTATCTTAAAAAGCATTTTTCTCAACAATAACTTTTTGTGAGTTGGAATGTTTCTCCGGTCCAACGAATCAACAGAATATTGCAAAGTTAGGATTTGAAGAAACAATAATAGTTACTGCTCATTTTTTTTGTCTGACTAAAATAATAAGTCAACTCACAGGTTGCGGTTTTGGTGAAAACGCCGTCCGATTCAGCGAAGGTAGAATAATACTTTTTATTTTTGCCACACCTAACCTTTTTTTCACAAATTAAATGCCAATTTGCATCTAACAGCGACGCGTCGTGGGGTTTTGGGGGTTGGTTCGTACGTAAAAACACCTTATGATATAATTTAGTGATTTTTCATTATTATTTTTTTATTTACTGTTATGTACCTATTATTATACCTATAAAGACACTCGGCGGTCGTCATTTAACAAAACCACATCCTGGTCCCATATCATTTGCTGACCATACTTTATTTATTTTTAATTTATTGGCTGGTCGAATAACTTTTTTGCTGATCAAATGTTAATTGTTATTTTTATTTAGTTTATCATTTAATTAGTCAATTTTTCAATAGGCCGATGGTAATATCTTGTCGGCAAACTCCTCGCTTCAGTTTTAGGGGAACACAAAGTTGGAAGGGTCTTTCTCGTACAGACACTTGACGGCCCAGAAGACTCCTTCGCACATGTCCGGATACTGGTCCTCTGTGAAGGAAAGAGGCAAATTATAGAGCATTCCTTATAACATCACAACGAAAAATAAAGACAAGCAAAATGTCGCTGTTACTGGTTTGGGATGGGAACACATACTTACATTGCTTCTTACCCCACACTACCCTGTGTAGTGTGGGGGTTCAGAAGCAATGTATGCGCCTGTATGTAAATGTTTATGTATGTTTAACCAATTATTATGGACTGCGTGAATAAAAAAACGTTTTCATAAGTTCTTGCAAAGCCTCGCAAAATGGTCCTGAACTTTGATTTGAATAAACAGTTTTACTTTTCTTTTACTTCACTCTATAAGACAAATATAGTCCTGTATTACTAACCCGAATATCAATTAACATACGACCTATTCTCAGACCTATACACAACAATATTTATCAGTGAAACCGTATCTAGAGGAGTTCGATAACAAACAATATGACGCGAGATTTTTACATATTAGATGTAGGTCAGAAGTTTTCAAGCCGCCCTAAGGCTTGCCTTAACGACTGCCATCTATCGACGGCAGCCGACACCAACTGCTTAACGTGCCTTCTGACAGTAAGACCAGCCACTAGTCTTACAAGCCTCCACCAATCCGGACTAGGCACCCGTGGTGGAGTATGGCCTATGCCTTCCCCAGGGAAGAGACCCGTACCCTCGGTGGGGACATAATGGGTTGATGATAATGATGATATGATGTAGGTACCGATCATCTCGGTGCTCGAGCCTGACCCGCACTTGGCCGTTTTTCAGTGTTATTTTTTTAACCCTGCATACTTACGGACATGAGTGCATTGGTTAATGGCGGCCTTGACAGGCGCTTTCATATCTTGGGGATACAGGTTGTCCACTTGTTTCATAACCATGTCAAAGTTCAATCTGTTGTTCTTAAACTGAAAGGAAAAAGAAGACATTAGCTTGAAGTGCAAGCAACTATCACTGCGCTGCACAGTGGATACGGAGATTATTACGATTATCAAACATAATAAGTGTAAGGTCTTATTTAAAAAAAAACGTTATCTCTTGCCGGTCTCCATAATGCGGTATAAATATGTAGTTATCTATTCAGGTGGGCAAAATTGTAACTAACTGACTAATTGTAAATCCGGATCCCCATTTTTGGTTTTATTTATTGACTTACTAAGATTTATAGATATATTTTCATTAAAATTGAAAGACCGGTCAAAACATTCTCATTTTTCTAGGAAAATTTCATAAATGTTTCTATGATTTCAACTCGTAAATTCTCCACTAGCGCTGCTATCAACTGAACAGATAAGAAAACAGACTATTATAAAATCGCAGATAAATCATTTCGGAGGTTACATAGAAAAATAATGCTCTAATAATATACTAGCAGCGGCCGTGACTTTGTTCGCGTTACGGATTCGCCTGTAGTTTATGTAGCCCTGAAGGTCCATCCTGAATAGAGATGAAGAAGTTTTTGAAATCGGTTGAGTACTTTCTTTTCCAGCAAACCTTAAAAATACAAACATTTTCTCTTTAGTATATTATTTATATAGATAAAATCTTTATTGCTTACCATCATCATCAACCCATTATATCCCCACCGTGGAGCACGGGTCTCTTCCCTGAGGAAGGTATAGGCCATACTCCAACAAGGGGGCCAAGTCCGAATTGGTGGAAGCTTGTAAGACTACTGGCTGGTCTTACTGTCAGAAGTTTCAAAGGCTTGTACTAAACTTATGTTTAGTACAAGCCTTTGAACCCTTACATAGTTGGAGGTTGGATACCTAAAAAAAAGTGCAAAAACTGACCACATTGATTCCTTGATAAATGCAAGCGATGTAGCACATCACGTTATGGTCCTCGATGAATTTTCCACCCTCTATGCCTCCAACTTTCTCTGAAAGATCAAGAAAAGGATTATAGAGATTTTGAAAGGATCATTGATTGTGATTTGGTGTATATTATGTAATACTAGCTGTGCCCCGCGGTGTTACCCGCGGTTCATCGATTTTCCCGTAGGAATAAGATATTTCGAAGCGGGAAAACGTAGCCTATGTTTTAATCCAGGGTATCGGCTAACTCCATACCAAATTTTATTAAAATCCGTCCAGCCGTTTCAGCGCTAAAGACTGACAGACATATAAACACACACACAAACTTTCACGTTTATAATATTATTAGTGTGATAGTGTGATTTCAGTTTATTTTTGGAAAACAGCTCGTGCTCTTCAAAATTTAGTTTAAAAAAAACAACACATCAGAAACATAAATTACCTAAACACAGTTTAGTACGTACGAATACAAATACTCGTATTACAGTTATTTAGCAGGCTGTGGCGACTTTATTTTCAACCCTACCAAATAGTAAACAAAAAAAATCATATAAATCGGCTAAGCCGTTTCGGAGGAATTCGAGAGCAAATACTGGTATTTTACACGCGATTATTATATACAAGATTAAGAGTTTGTGTTGATTAGTGAATTTTTCAAAAAGAAAACTGGCTGTAAAAAATTGTTTAAGAGTAGGTACTCAAATATTGGCAGTTTTGAAATTGCGACAAAACTTTTTTATCTTTAAAGTCTACAAAAAACAGCCTTGTTTACAGATATTTCTGACGAATTTTGAGTTGGACACGAAGTGAAAACTTAATTACTTGTCATTTATCATTTCAGATGTCTGAAACGATTTTGAGACACGCAGATACTTTTCTTTTGAGATACGTTCTAATTCAGAAACAGATGGAAAGAGGATTACGTAGATTAGAAGAAGAAGAAAATGAAGAAAAATTTTGTATAAAAACGGGAGACACGCCACAATAATAGAATAAATCCAAAAATGAAACCAAAAAAATAGTACAAAACAAAAAATCTGAAGAAAACAGAAGTAAAACAAAGGTCACAGCTTCACTGCTGTTATAAATGGCAGCTGACTCAGTATTATGCTGATGGACAAGCCTTCAGCGCTGATTTGTTACTACTAACCTTCGTTAACGCCGTGCTTTGGCATACACGTCTTTTTTATAATCGATAATGTCTTCTTTAGCTGGGCTCTTGTCATCTGTTAAATAACATAACATAATTTATTTTGACACTACGGAAACGTCAAAATGGATAATGCAATACCTACTACAGCGTTAATTTACACAAGAAGTCCCCAACTAGGATATGTATGGTTACCAGGCAAAGACAGTGAATACACCGAAAGTGGGACAATTTGTGTAAATGAAATATTTGATGATGATGATGGTCAAATGTGGTGACTTGCAGAGGGAATCAAATCCACGACCTCTATCTTGACTGCCTGGTTAGTATCTATCTTATACTAACCAGGCAGTCTCTCGATGTAGAATATGTAGATGTAGGTACGTACGATCAACATATGTATAATCAACATACAGAGAAGAGAACCTAATAAATTATAATAAGAACTTCCACATAATCCTTGACCTGTCCATAAGTACATAATAACTTTCCACTCTATCGGGTTAAGCATTTAGACAACTCGAAAGAGTCAAAATAAGAATGTATATGACAGTTCTACTGTTCTACTGTCATATACAAGGCTACTGGGAAAAAAGTCTCAGAATGTAACAGTGTGACATAAGGTGATGTGACATACCATACCGGGAAAAAAAGGGCTAAGTCAGACAACTCCATACAGTGGAATTAACAAAACAAAAAACCTTTACTTTATTGAATAAAGAAAACTTAATCATCTTGAATCCATGGACTTTGAAGCCACTCCATGTGACGTCACGAAATTTAGGACCCCTCCCACTCCCCTGTCACACACTGTCACACTTCGTCGACCCCCTCCCTCCCCCTTAACGTGTGACGTAATTTATGGATGGTCTATTATAAACATTGAAAAACACCCAGACTCCCGGTTTCGGCTCCCAGTGGGAATCGAACCCACAGCCTCTGTTTAACCTTTACTTAAAAAAATGTTGTTTAAAAAATCATATTATTATACTTACCCCAAATGCTTCATCCATACACAAACACGCTACTAAGAGACAAACTAGAATGCGTTTCATGGCTTTAATACAGTTGAAGCCAAACTTAAGTCAAGTTAAGTCTTAGTTCCACATAAAGCTTGTTTGTGCCAAAACGGTCAAAATTGTACTGGTCAACATTACAAACTGCTTTAAAGAAGTAAACCCATGAATTTCGGCAAATCACGTAATGAAGGTGGGATAACGTTTAGGAAACGTTTATTTAAAAATTATACATTGCAGTAGCTAATTTTGACAATTAGGATTTGAAATCGCTGCCTGCAGGGAAACCACACGCACTTTATTACATTCTATTCAAGCCTTTTTTAAGCTAGGGTCAGAGGAAAACAACACATACAGACCATGAAATTGAAGCAGCCGAGTTATTGAGAGATAATTCCAAAACCACAAGTAATGGCAAATCACCCTATTCCTGAAAGATTTTAAAATAGTCTTTAGACTACAGAGGATAGTCTAATAGTCTTTAGACTAGAGGGATGAGATCCTGTATAAGAATGTACCTTCTAAGCTTTATCACTTTAATAAATACTTATACAGCATACCACGAAAATCGTAAAACAATATTCCTGAATGATTTTTTTAATTGTCTTTAGAGAGACATGTGGGAATTTTATAGGTATTTATTAAACTGATAAGTTTACTGGAAATAATTCATAACTCTGTGAATCGATAATTGTGACAATTATGTTTTATTGACTCCATTCCATTATCAAGGGAAGAAGAAGTTTTTGGGGTCGAATTCGTACATACATTTAGCAGTCCAGTACGAGGCTTCGCACAAGTCGTCTTTATATTTTTTGGCTGTAACAGAAACAGATAAAAAGTCATGTTAGTGTATCCGGAGTAAAGTTAACAATGTCTAGTGCTTACGAAAGTTTTAGTTCAAGAAACAGACATTGTATTTTTTATTTTTATTTGTGGATCCTAAGTAATTATTTTACATACATAATTGGTGGTCAGTCTTAAATTACACATCGCCATGAAATCAGAAATCAGATATCAGATATTTATTTCAACATAAAGAATTTACATTCTGATTGTTGAATGTCAATGTACATACAGTTATGTATAATGTTAGCCGCTGCCTTGGGGCCGTCTGTAGTGGAGAAAAAGGCAGCCAAAAAAAAACTCCACTCTGACCATCTTTTCTCAAATCACCTTAAAGCTAATACAAATAAAACTTACAAAATAATATCTTGGATGTGTTGAACAGTGGACACATTTATCCTCTGATTAAATTTAATATTAAACTACTATTTAATGCCATACGTCCTTGTCTTCTAAATAATCGTTGCTTTTATAATAAACCTACCTATACATAGGCGTACAAATATAATTAAGTTATTATAAGGCAAAACAAGTTACAATATGTCATTTAGAAAGTCGTCGATATTATAATAGCATTTTTCAATAAGTAGATTTTTTAAACTAATAAACTAATAAACTCGGCAAAACGTGGGTCCAGTTCTAGAGACTGGTGCCTCTGCCTACCCCTTCGGGGATAACGGGCGTGAGTTTATTATTATTATTTAGATTTTTTAATGTCTTTCGAAATAAGTCTACATGAAATTCTTTGTACAGTTTTGGTATCTTGTTAAAGATAGGCGCCATGCATAAAATACTTTTTCGCATCAAAGTAGCTGGCTTTAGCTGGATGTAAGCGTAGTCTATTTTTATTGCGGAGGTTCCTATGTACCGTGTCTCCAAGAGAGAGTATTAAAACTGTGTTTCTGGTATTCGTTGGTTAACGATGATCTCTCACTTCAGTAGATACAACCCATTTTTTTTCACTTTAATGTTATGGGCCACTGGCTGTATCCTCAGAGAGTCGAGTTGGAAATGAAGCGGAACTTTGATATTTGTTTCCGTAAAATAAAAGAGGCGTGTTACAGGTCCATATACCCTTTAAGTTCAGCAAAAGTAGGCATAGAGGTTAATTAGGAGGAGGTAGAGCTCTTACCAAGGTCCTTACAATGTTCAACAGCAGCTTTCACAGGTACCTTCATCTCCGGCGGGAACATCATGTCCACTTGTTTCAACACGGCTTCATAGTTCAGCTTATTGTTTTTTACCTGAAACAAGTTGTTGTTGGGAGCCAGTTTCCTCATATTCAGGACAATAAGGATTTTGATTTTTAGTTGTTATATTGTTAGATAATTTGTACGATTATTAGTGGCAAAGGTAACTAGCTACTTGAAGTGCTGGTCCAGGACCAGCGAGGTTTTTTAAAGGGGTTTGGTATAAGCGATCCCCAGCGAGAGGGGATCCATGAGGATTTCCGTATAAAAAAAAAAGAAGGTCTTGTGGTCAAGGCCAACTTACCAATTGTGTCATTGTGTAAACGCAAGCGATGTAACACTTGACATTGCGACTCTCAATAAACTTTCCGTTCTCAATTTCACCAATTTGTTCTGAAATAATTAAAAAAACTCAGCTGCTAAGCACTTAGTTAAGTACTTATTAACTGGCAGGACCAAAAATCAGAAATTTATTTCAACGTAAATAATTTACATTCTGTTTGTTGAATGCACTTATAATATTAGGCGCTGTCTTGGGGCCCAATGTAGTGGCGGAAAAGGTAACGAAAAAAAAAAACTCAACTCTAACCATCTTTCTTTTTTTTTTTTTTTATTAAAAACTGACCAACGATTGACCCCGATCTCACCTGATGGTAAGTGAAGATGGAGCCGACGATTTGATTTCTCAAATCACCTTAAATCTAATACATAAGTTAGTAAACCAACGTAGGTACATTCATACATACATGCATAACCTCACGCCTGTATCCCGAAGGGGTAGAAAGAGATAGATAGATAGATAGAATATTCTTTATTGTACTCATAAATAACATTTACAATTTTTTATAAATCTAAGTACAATTGGCGGCCTTATTACTATAAGCAATTTCTTCCAGGCAACCGCAGACCGCTCCACCAATCCGGACTTGGCCCCCGTGGTGGAGTATGGCCTATACCTTCCTCAGGGAAGAGACCCGTGCCCCTCGGTGGGGACAAGATGGGTTGATGATGATGAACCGCAGACGGAGACAAGAAAGAAATTAGAGAAAAAGAGACCAGGGACTGCCACCTGCCACGATCCTGACAATGATTGAAATCATCAATCATCACAATACGTGTCTATACAATACGCTGAGCACAGTGTAAGCGATGCGCAAACGGTCTGTGACTATGTTCAAGTACCGCCAAGAAGATCTGGAAATTTTACCTTCAGTGACGTCATTTTTCGGCATACAAGACTTCTTCATCAGTTTTCCAGAGTTTTTCAGCTGCTGCCGCGTCATCTGAATCATACAAAAAATTTATTAAACATGCTATGAAAGTAAAAACCGCCCAAGTGTGAGTTCGACTCGCGCACGAAGGGTTCCGTACCATTTTCTATAAAAACGGCAAAAAAAAACACGTTTATTTTACGGAAGCACCTTTTATTTTATTTTGTTTTTAGTATTTTTGTTATAGCGGCAATAGAAATACATCATCTGTGAAAAATTCAACTGTCTTACTATGACGGTTCATGAGATAGAGCTTGGTGACAGACGAACGGACTGACGGACAGCGGGTCTCAGTAATAGAGTCCGTTTTAGCCTTTAGATACGGAACCCTAAAAACAACTGGTTGTTCCCAATATCTATCAATATTCATGAAAATTACATCTTTTGGTTTTTGAAAAAGGAAACATGACAATTCTCAGTAATCGTGCTAATCATTTTCAGAAATCACAGCCCTCAAAACTCATTCTGACGTAAGGTTCAGTCAGAATGAGTTTTTAAGGAAACTTAAAAGCAGTTTTATAGTTTTGTTTAAATATTATTATTTGTTAACTAAAGTCCAAAAACTTCTAAGTCATATCCCACATCCCTGCCAATGAGTCCCGAAATACGTCCATGCAAAATCAAACTATGGTCGGGCATCATACAACACAATTATTATTCTATCACTCACCGCGTTGGTGGCTATAACCATTAACGAACACACCACAAAAAATAAAAAACAATATGATATTATTCGCGCCATTTTAGAATGTTGCCTTACGAAAGTAATGTTTGCAGCTTAAGAGTAATAAAAATACACGCCATGAGTTTTTATATGGTTTTTAATAGTCACTTAAACGTTTAGCTAATGTAGACGTCTGATTGATTGATAATACGCTAAGTGTCTGATTAAAATATTATTATGGAGGAGAGTGTTTACCTTCATACAAAACATGTCATACGAGCATCTCATTTGACAATAATGAGATGCTTATTACAGGCTAGTTACCTAACACTTTCGCGGACAGCGGATGCTATAGCATCCGATAACAATAAAAATAACAATAGATCACATATGACTGTCCGGCAAAATGTTAACTTCTAGGAACCAAGTCGTTGCTACCATTGAATATTTGTTCCATGAAGGGATTTTTTAGGCTATACTGGATTTACACCAATTTGGATCTAAGCAGCGGATACAGCAATCCATTTTTTCCCCAAATATTCGCACTATAGCGACCGTGAATAGGCTCAAATTTGTCCAAAGAGGATTGGAAAGGTCGTTGCTCCGAACACCCCTCGGCGACAGGGTACCTAAGGAAGGAAACCATTCGCCAACGCACCAAGGTTACATTCGGATAACTGGTAGCTCAGCTTAAAATTTAGTTTGCAGCTGGGCAGGACACTTATGTCATCGGAAGGATGGAGGGTGGAGCCGTAGAGTCCTGTTACAGAGGCCACACGAAAGAACACGATGTGTAGGCAGCGCAACTTCAGGATAGTCTGATGACGACAGGGCTACAGGGTCGGCCTGGATCTACAGCCGCAGACTAATAATTGCGATGGCAAGAGCTGGATGAGAGTAGCCGAGGACCGTACTCAATGGCGTGCAATGGGAGACGCCTATGTCCAGCAGTGGACAAACGTAGGCCAATGATGATGATGCTCAATTTCGATGGGGGATTCAAAAGGAGGCATACATTCAACAGTGAACGAACAAAGATTAAAAAGATATATATTCATAATTTAACTGGTTATGCGTATATTAAACGGGTCTAAGCGTGATTATTTATTAGGTAAAATTAAATTATCGCATATTTCCGACGACAAAAAAAAAAAAAATTTTTACTGGTTTAACAACTTCGATTATCTGTATCATATAGGATAACCTAGACAATGTTTGCTAATCTATGCACTTACCCAAAAACACTTTTGGTGAACAGGTAGGAAACTATATTAGAATTTTACGTATCCACTATACGTAAATTTCTAATGTAGGAATTGTGAATCTTATTAATTACATGGCATTTTCAATTAAGAGTCAAATTTATTACCTGCTCTTGGTACAAAGTGGAAATGAATGGCGTGAACAAGAGCACGGGAATCTGTCACTAGTGTCTAATTATCACATTAACCCGATGATTAAATTAATTTTATAGTTCACAATGCTGAGAATAGTGTAACCATGATTTATTGGCACGATTTGAGATCGTTTTATGGCATGTTGCCCATAAACCATATGTATAGATCAATGGGCCTTAAAAGGTGGTCTATGGCCACTGATTGTCCCTTCTTGCTCCCGCAGTGATCGCGAAGACGATTAATACAATATTCATTAGTTACTTATTTTTTGCTTACAATGTTTTAATCTTTTGTTTTTAATAGGTATTTGACGGACATCGAGGTCGAGGCCGGCCAAGAAGACGGTGGAGAAACGATCTTGAATAACATCTGCCTGAGTGGTCTGAAGGGGCTCAGAACGAAAACTTTTGATTGAACTGGGGCAGGCCTTTTCCCAGCACTGGGACACCGTAATAGAGGCTACATAAAAAAATATATTTTACAATTACTTTATAAGTAACGTGTTTTATTTATGTAAAGCATAACCATGCAATGATATAATTTACCACAAAATAAATTGGTGGTTTATGACAAAAATACATAAAATTGTAACTTATTATTATTATTAAACAAATTAACAATATTTTGTGCACTACTAGGATATTTGGAAATCATTTAATTTTGTCTTTATTTTCATGTGAAATAAAAAATATTCTAAGCAAATGTAACCTAACACAATGTAGGTTTGTATGCTGTGTTAGGTCAGTGTATTTTGTTTCTTTCTGAATAATTGAAGATGTTAGCTATCATCAACAATTTCTACAAAGTATGGTGACATGAGTGATCATGATTAGGTGCTAAATGTTGCGGTTTGAAATGGCGTATTAGCGGAATAATCAATTATCACACTCGACATAAAAGACAAATCGCAGAGTTCAAGGGTTTCACAACGTTTCGCAAAAACCTTGGCTGTGCACTGCGTGAACCCTAAAGTTATTATGTGTTAAATAATATGGCTGTTCTTGTATCGATTGCCAAATTTCTGCTCTTCGTGGTGCTTTCTGACGCGGTAAAACTATTTAAGAGGCTTCATAGAGTGCGCATAAATAATCTGTAAAAACAAAATTTGTTTCCCATAGTGGCTCCAGTGTACTATATTATATTACTATTACTACTATGAAACCCTTTAAGTGGCATTTTTATGTCTGCCATCACGTTGAATGTTACATGTAATTTTGTCATGATAACAATATTCAGATAGTTCAGCAGATATTGCCCTACTTTTTCTTTCACAGTTAAGTTAGTTATTCACAGAGTAATATTTGACAATCACAGTTTTCAAATAATAAAACATGCTCATAGGTACAACTTTACTGTGGTCTACATCATCTTCGATATTCGATTCCAAGACCGACCTGCTGGCCATTCTACGGGGCCTAAATGAATGCGCCATAGTTTACATCGGACCCGCTGGCGGGTCCGACCGATTGAGCGGTGGGGTCGAATAAAGATTACTGCACGAAACTTCAAAAAACTAATTTACATTGTTTTACTTGGACTATAATATTTATAAAATTGATATGAATACCTAGCCTAGAGTAAAATTGATAGACTAAAATTAATGCGATTAAAAAAAGACAACGTTTTAATGTGTTACACTTATACCTACACTCATCATCATCATCATCATCATTATCGGCCTATGGTTGTCCACTGCTGGACATAGGCCTCTCCCATTGCACGCCACTGAACACGGTCCTCGGCTACTCTCATCCAGCTCTTGCCACCTACCTTACCTACACTACATTGACTGTATCGATGTACTAGTAGTACTAGAATCGTCGTTAAGGCACTAACTACTAAGACAGAGATCGTGGGTTTGAGTCCCACTACAGGAAGCCGCACATTTGTACAAATGGCCTCCGTCTGGGTGTATTTACACGTAACTTGTCTGGTATAGGGTAGCACAGGGTATCCTAGTTTGGGACTAGGTCAAATGATCGTGTTGTGTGGAAGTTATTATTTTAATTATAATAACATTTTGACTATTTCGATAGTTTTTCAATTTCTAGCTTAAACAACCATTTAGGTACCTACTATCCAATAATGTGTACAAAACAATTAGTTATACAATTCAATCAATCTTACCATTTTCCTTCATTCAGAAAAAAAAATTATGTCATTTTAAAAAACTTGCACAAAGTACCTATGAATAGAAAGTAAAATTATTCAATTAGATTTCATAAATCAAATCAAAGGATGAAGGAACAAAGACTCACAAAACAAATATAATATATCGAGCGAATGTGGGTGGAAGGGCAGGTAAGGAACGTCCCTAGCGCACAAACTTGGACCAAATAGGGAATGTATTAGCAAAGAGCAAGCAACGATGAATGTCGAGGAAGCGAAAGTGATTTGTCAGGGTTATGGCAAGTGGAAATCCCTGATCTCTGATTGCCCCTCTGGAATACAGGAGTGAGTTTATGTATGTATGCGTATGTAGGTAATTCTTAAACCGTAAATTCTTAATGTACCTATTTGTTGTATTTAATCCTTGTTGTGTGCTCTTATTTCTTTTTCAGATGACTATGAAGCAAATAAAGCAAACCGGCAAAATGATGAGGAAGACTTGCCAGCCTAAAACCAACGCTGAAGATGGTAAGACAATTTATATACCTTACGAGTAAGAAAATTTGGGCTATTCGGATATCGATTAATTGCGTGAAAGTTAGATATAAATATAATAATAGGCTTTTTGACCGTCTGAAAAAAAAGTATTACTTATAAATATTCGTATAAATTATGAATCTTCAAATCACATTAACACTTTTCAACTAAAAAAAATTGATCTTTTGTCCAAAAAACCAGGATAAAATTTGATCATTTTCTGTCATTTTATCAGCCACTTTATTGAAAACGGCCTGGATTGGCCGAATCTATGATGACGTCACAGCTGAGTAAAAATGGCGTCTGTCATTCATGACGTTCTTACGATCATTGGTTTTGTTTACTGACCAGTGACGTCATGATTCCTTTGCGACACCATATTGCTCAAGATGGCGTTGGCGGCTTATTTTAAAAGTGCTTTTTTATTCGCTTGTTTTAGAAGAAATACACGAAAGAATTTAAAATAACCACTTTCTGAGCACTCAATTAACACTAACAAAGAAACTGAAAAGGTTTTCAGAAACCTGACAAATAGCCTATTACATAAGGTTCATACATCCCCCGCCAGAAGCCATGAACTGGCAAATGCAAAGTAGTACGCCCACCGGCTAGCTAGACCAACAATCTGGGGCAGATTGCTGGCAGCGAATATAGAGGACATAGAAGTTGTAGGACGGAAGTAGGTACAAGCGGAAATTTTGTTGTGGGACGCCTGTATTCGCAGTGGACGAATAAGGGCTGCTTGTTTTTTTTTATATAGATCTCAAAGACTTTAATGAGGGACTTAGAAGGCTCCCGACTGCTTCCACATCATCATCATCATCAACAGGCTATATTAGTCCACTGCTGGACATAGCCCTCCCCTAATGAGCGCCATAGCGCCCTGGCTTGCCGCATCCAGCATCTGCCTGCCTGCTTCCACATGAAGGAGCATAATTGGGTAGTTGACAAAATGTCAAATAAGTTACTTTTAAAACGGAATTTTGTATGAAAATACCGGTTTATGACGTCATATTTTAGAGCACTCTTTTTATGTTTCATCTATTTAAAAATTGTAATAACTAGTAATTGACTAAAAGAGATACATTTACCGAAATATTTTGTAATTTTTGTTTTAATCGAGCATATCAAATAATTTATTGTTGGTCGTGTCAACTACCGTATTATGTATGTATGTCCTAGGCCATGGCCACCCAGAAGAGACGTGCCCCACGTCCCTTCTGTGTCTTTCCTAACGTGTGCGCGGAAAAGACGCGACGCGTTACATAGAGTTCGCGCCCTCGCCTCGCCTTTTCTGTGTGGGCTTTGTCCCGTACCTTCATCATGTTCTTGCGTGGAGCAAGCTGTCACGCTCGCACAATGTGAAACATTTTGATTTCATTATCGATAAACCCTCAGACCAAAATCTGAACGAAAAATTAATCTCATTTTATTACAATAATTAAAAAAATTGATATACTTATACGAGCGAAACAGCATGCTCCACGTTACAACAAGCCTTCAGTAAAATGTACTTTATAACTACAAGGGAAAATATCTTTTTTTTTATGAAACCTAGTGTCCTCGTGATGAGGCACACTTTTGCTTGCGGGTGAAGATGGAAAAGAAACTAGTCTTGACGTAATGACTGATTTATTGCAAATAAACGGTTGACATTTGAGCGAAGCAAAAGATGCAATTATAATATACGTATAGATACAAAGTAGGTGGCATTTTGATCTGTGAAATCAAAAATTTAACTAAACACAAACACCTACTTTAAGGCAGACTTACACCACTTCTTATATGTCACTTAAATTGACTTTTCCATGAAAAAAATTAGTTAAATGTTGTTACATATTTAAGAAGATGCGAGTCGGCCCAACTTCAATCGATCATTACGTCACAGTTTCTGTGTCATTTTGAATAAAATTATGTACTTTGATTTGATTTGTTCTACAGAAAAGATCGACCCTATAAAAGACGGCATCTTCATAGAGGAGAAAGAGGTGATGTGTTACATAGCTTGCATCATGAAAGCGGCTAATGCGGTAAGTTTAACTTTTTATGCATTCTTCAGACAGTTGTTACGTCAAAAAACGTAGAATTTGTTTGTTTCCTACGCTTTATTGCAAAAAAATTTAAAAATAAGTACATAAAATCTTAACTAACAGGTAAGTGTCGATGTACAAAGGCGGACTTATTTCAAACCAAATTTCGTACAGCCATTAGCCAGCTTAAAAAAGTCGAATTCATCTGAACAAGTGAAGTAAAGTACCTTGCCCCAATCTTGGCAGACTTGACTCCGTATAAATTAAGAAAATTGCCTATTGCACACCAGAAAAAAAAATGTGTCTCTGCATGTAAATGTTTACATACAGACTCAATTTTTTTTTCTTTATATTACCTATGTTTATTTTTTAAATCTAATCATATCTAATATATAAAAATCTCGTGTCTCAGTGTTTGTTTACGAACACCTTCGCATTAGCATCACCAATTTTTTTTTTTTGTGTATGTCTGATAGGTATATTGTTAGTTTTTTTTTCTTGTATGGCCTATGACATAAACATAAACATTTGCATATAGGCACATACATTGCTTCTGGCCCCACACTAGGATACCCCGTGTCGTGGAAACCAGAAACAGCGACGTCACAAACATGTAAACATACAAGACCTGGAGTAAAAAAACTCACAGGAATCAAAAACTGATTCCTCACATCCAGGGGTATCCTTATATACCCCATGTATGTTGACCGATTTTTAGTAGTTTAGGAGTAATGATTTTTTTCATGTATTTTTTTAAAACATGCGAAAAAAATTTATTTTCATTTTTTGTCACGTTTTTATTGAGTTTTTTTAAACTTTTTTTCTGTCATAATAATCATCCTCAATTGATCTTTCATGCATAAAATAATCAGCATCCTTGATACCCTCTAAATTTTTTTTTGGACGTCACCGTTTGGACCGCCCTGTATACTTACGTGGAAAACAGTAGTTCCCAGAGCCACTAACTAACTCTAGTCCTCTTAACTCAATAAACTAACAAACAAAAGGGTTGCCCGAACTGCGAAATTTACACTGTCTAGGCAAATACATATAACGAACTCAGAATCAGGTTCGGTGACAAAACGTGATCAGGAAGATAATTCTCAATGATAGGTACTTATATTTTATAGCAGGCCAGGAGCGCGTTTTAAACATCATAACACAATCATGACATCACAACATGTAACATCCAAGATTTTTTTTCCCAGCCAGGGTTCGAGCTACTTTGCAACAAAAATGTAAAGATGCAGAACGTGGTTTCGGTTCCAGGTCAAAAACAATAAATTGAACTACGAGGCCGCTATAAAGCAAGTTGACCTGCTGTTGCCTGAAGAACTGAAGGAGCCTACGAAAGCGGCTATCACTGCGTGCCGTAAAGTTGGTAAATACTTCATCATCATCATCAGTTCCTGTTACTCTTCATTATGAACATAGGGCTGTCAAAACAGACTATTATTGCTGTAAAAACACATATGTTACTCCAGTATCCACAGTAATTATAAGGTCATTAGAAAACCTAAGCACCTTAGGTATTGGTCTTAAGGTGCTTAAAGATCCCAAAGAACCTCACTAAACGAGCGCTGCTTACTATAAGCATATACAGGGCGTCCCACGGCTATGCCACATGGAGGGAAAGTACCTTTAATATTGTAGATGGAACATTTTACTGAAAGAAGACATTATTTTAATTTCAAAAACAATCTAAACTGCATTCATAGATTTTTAAATAATTACACGGTTGAACCGGGAATCGAACCCGCTACACGAGAAAAATATTACCCTGTAGTTTTATCACACCGATCGGAAGGATTCGTCGTAAGGATTATTTTTTGCTAAATAGTCTATAATGCTTTAACAATGTACTTATTACCTTTCAAAGTTCCGAAGCCTCGATTCAAATAAGTATTTAAATTCATTTCTTATTTTAAAATTATTGCATTTATTTAAATGACACAGATCAAAACTCTGTCAAAATAGAAAGTTTGAAAATATATTGAATACTATTTTTACAAAATAAAGAAAATAAAACCTCCTTGAGGGAACGAAGAAGGTTTGCTCTAAACTTTGACAGGTTGGTACTCTACTCTTTATTCTGAGCTTTATGCTTTATCTAATCAAATTATCGACCTTGTGTCGTATAATTGTCTCTAGAATTATGAACCCTAAGGTGGTAAACACTTTCAGACCCCGACTGTACATTCGACATCATGAAGACCTGCGTGAACTCTTATTCACTCACTATTGACTTTCCAAGAAAAATGTAAAATAGACACTATGAACTGTCGACTTTACCCTCTCAGATCTGGATAATGCTGGATAGCGCTTTCATATCGCCTTCTATATACCTCTAAGTTGGAGGTAGATAAAGGGCGATATGTGTAGAGTTCTACATTATTGCATTACGGCCGACTACGGACGACTTTTCAAGAATTTTTTTAAATAAAAACTATAAACAGTCGACTGTATCCTCTCAGACCTGGAAAACGTTGAATGGCATTGGGCTTGAATCTCGATACGGCGGCACAGATTCTATTACAGACAGCGGCATTACAGCGTCTGACCGCGACTGTTGGCGGTCACACACAACACAATTGACATAATGTGTATTGTCGTTATTTCAGCCGATCAATACAAGGACGACATCTGCGTAGCATCGTTCCATACGACAAAGTGCATCTACAATCAAAATCCTGCAATATTTTTCTTTCCATAATACACCGTGAAATATTATACAACATGCTTGTTTCATTAGCAGTTCTCATAACCCTGTAGTAATCTGTATACGTACATATGTATGAAGTCAATATATTTCGGTTTCTTACGTTAGATACTACAGGAAATATCCATTTATTGCGTCAAATTTGATACGAGTCAAGTAGCGTATTGTGTAAGGACAGATTTCTATTAGATATTTTTTAAGTTTATTATTAAATAGTGATAGTTTTGGTATTTCCTTTAATGAGTTTGGTAGTTTATTAAATAATCTAATTGCCATATGGCAATGATGGGCTTTCGTTGAGCATTTTTATTCTAGATTGTGGTAGATTTAATCTTTCCTTATGACGTGTATTTATGGTATGGGTGTCCTTTACTTGGGGAAATATGTTACGGTTTTTGTGTACAAAGATGCATGTTTCGTGTATATAAATTGCGGGAAGTGTCATAAGTTTGTTTATTAGAAAGTACGGCTTACAGCTTTGTCTATTTTTGATCTGTGCAGTGTTTATCCATGTTTGTATGACCTAGCCTGGTTACCATAGCACAGGGTATCCTAGTTTGGGACCAAGTAAAATGATAGTGTTGTGTGGCATATTATTATTATGTCTATAAAAGAGGGGGGAGGGGAAGCGGGCTATTACGTTTTGTGACATGTTACATAGCTATTTATTATGAACGATTATTCCCTCCAATGGCCACATTATGTAATTTGGCTGGCTGTCATTGGTATGTACATCAATCTTCACATTTTCGATGGATAGTCGCTCGTAATGGAATGGAGTAGAGTACATGGGTGTATAGGATGATGTGCTGTCGACTGTACCAGCCGGAAGTTTACATACCGACAGTTCAATTACGATAAGCCAGTGAGAGTTGGCTGACAGTGACAGACGGTGACTTACCTATTTATACAAGGTGTTACAAAATCCCTATGCTTAGGTACTTCCGAAATTGGAAACTTCTGTTCGTAAATAAGAAATACTTTTACCCCGGGGACAAATTCTAAATCAACAAAATTATCAGCTGTTATATATTACAGTATTAAAACGTATGAACAGCTGATATTTTTTCGCGATTTCAACATATTCCCTATAACAGAAGTTGTTCATATTAACGAGTAGATCCCCCACAGTCGGATGTACATAGGGTGTTTTTTACACCCGGTATATGTCAGTCTGATCTCTTTAGCGTAATTAGCGCGCCGAGCATGATATTAGATTTTACGGGAAACAATGAAAATCACCCTGCAATAAGAGGTACCTAATTGCACGAAGCAAGAGGAAGTGGTGATTTCCTACGACGCAAACCTACATTTTAACACTGCCACTATTACGAAGCGTTACGTAGCATTTTTTTTCCTCGCCAGTTATTTTTTACAGACCACAGCTGGTCTACCTTTACGTTGAAGTAAATCGCCCTTAATGTACTGGTTATAGAGAGTACGAGGTAAACGGGGAATGAGCTGCCAACTTTATTTTTAACCGACGTTCAAAAAACGAGGAGGCTGTCATTTCGACTGTATTTTTTTTTATGTTTGTTACCTCATAACTTTTGGCTGAGTGAACCTATTTTGATGATTAATCATTATTTGAAAGCTGACGCTTCCCATGTGGCATGTGGTTTCCTCATTTCAATTTGGTACAGTTCTGACAATGGCATCCATGAGAAAACTTTATAAGTCTTACCTAAATGTGCATTAAGTATGCGCACGAGGCCTAGGGGGCTTGAAAACTTCTGAGAGTAAGACCAGCCACTAGTCTTACAAGCCTTCATCAATCCGGACTTGGCCCCCGTGGTCTGGCCCCGTATAGCCTATACCTACCTCAGGTAAGAGACCCGGCCGTGCCCCTCGGTGGGACATAATGGTTTGATGATAATGTGCGCGACAAATGGACGAATAACTCAATATCATGCCAACCGATTTCGATGATTCTTTATTATTGGAAAGGATGTATTTCAAAGTTAGTTTGATAAGAGTTTGGTTAAGTTCTGATTACACCACTTTTCAATTCTAAGAAAATCTTAACGATACCTACTCGGCCGAATCCTTTATAGGCTATCCGGATATTTGAGTCACCTACTCAACTTTATTGGCATCCAGTTAGTAAGTGTATTTCATATTTACTAAAAACGAAACAAAAACGTAAGAATACGTAATTATTTTTTACTTTTTAATGCGTAGGTATATCTAATTTGTTTTGGGACAGATTTTTGTTTTTTGTTCTTTCTTTGAAGTCGGTTTTTTTTTTGTTACAATTTTTTTACCACAACTTGCAAGTACTAAAGACCCCATAAGTATTACCCATAGTCACTTGACACTACCATCTTCTTATTACTTCGGAAAACCTACCGAATTCGTGGAAGCTTAAAGCTATAGCATGGTTGGTTATAGTTATCGAGGCCTGTACCAGCAGCTTTCGAATGAGGTAGTCCAGTTTGAGCACCCGCCTAAATAGCACCTGCACGAACGGCACCTGGCCTAGTCCAGATTCAGCACCTATTGATATTTTTGCAGAATAAATACATTTGAATTCACTAACAGCACCTGCCAAAAATATCAATACCTAGGTGCTGAATCTGGACTAGGTGCCATTCGTGCAGGTGCTATTTAGGTGGGTGCTCAAACTGGACTACCTCTTTCGAATGTCAGTGCAGGCCTGCCATCATATCCGTAGGCATCCAAAGAGAGTCATGCGTTGTCTGGCCGCCTCCATGCACCGAGGGACGAGAGTGTCATAATAACAATAAATTCGTACAGTCTGTTAGCTTTTAGAACTCGTACCTCGCGCTAGAGCGCATAGAGCGAATTCTAGAGTAGGCTTCGGTTTTCGCCGAAAGCACACGAGTGTAATACGACTTCCTGCTCCGTATAAAACTTTTCTTCACTATTTTGAAAAGTTATGTAAAGCTATAAATAAAAATACAAACTAAACCTTACCTTATTGCAATATAATCGGTCTATCCGATAGTAGCCGAGGTATATTCTAAAGGCTAACAGACTGTAGTTTCTTCAATCGACGAGTTTGCATATTAATTAATATGCTGGATTAATCGACTTTGAAAATTACTCCGTAATATCATGGTCATAGTAAGCATTAAACATTTACATACATGCCCATACATTGCTTCTGGCCCCACACTAGGATACCCTGTGTCATGGGAACCAGAAACAGCGATATCGCAAACATGTAAAAACATACAATAGAGGATAAGACCATGAATAGTAAACAATGAAGAGTAGTTTTTTTTATGAAACAGGCCTGCTGCTTCTTTCTGCGGCTTCTATGCGCTTTGAATGAATGGGCTGTCTGTAACACTTATTTTAAAAATGTGTGTTATTTGTGGAACTCCGCGTTGCAATGTGAGTGGTTGACCAAAAAGGGACCTCGAGGGAAAATAATTGATTTCGAGAAAATCGCGTTTAAAGTTTCGCGTGTAGACAGGTTTCGACTCGGCTCGGCTCAAAAAAAAAATCATAAAAAAATAACTACGGCACCTATAAATATTCTGGTTAGACCAAAACAAAGCTAAAATACTACAGATTAAAAAATTCAAATAAAAAAAATAACGGTTTCCAGTCCCTCCAGGTCCCTTTTTAGTCAACCACTCACATAATTATGACTAATACTATGCCGACTCATAACTTCAATGCGGTGGTAGCCCAATGGGTAGACAATGGACTTGGAAGCGGAAGACCCAGGCTCGATTCCCAGGCCATGTACCTAAGACTTTGTTTTCTAAGTTATGTCCATAAAATCGTTTTATAAAATTAGGAACCCCGCTTTTTTAGTTAAATCTGCACACGTTTTTTAAGCACTGCTCCTGCGTTTTCGATCTCTCCATCTGGCAACACTAATCCAGCGGTACCTAGTAATAAATGTAATAATAACTTAATAAATAAATATTAAATAAACCCACCGCTATCCCCGAGGGGGTAGGCTGAGGCACCAATCACGAGAAGTGGGCCCACGTTTTGCCGAGTTTATTAGGTCCCAACGTGACAAGTGGCAAGCTTTTAAGGAAAATAGACTTTGTGTTCCTACACTATTTCTTTCGGTCAATAGTGTTCGCTTTAGTGCGTCGGCCTTTTGATTTTCGGGCTTATGAACGATCGGGATTTGAAGTTATAGGGCTATTGATGCTTCGCTGAATTAACGAATCGGGCATGTGTCTTCAGGCATATGTTATTGGGCTATTGGTCATTCGGTCTTACGTAGGGAACCCCATAAACATACACACTAGACTGAGGTCACGAACGAGACAGTCAAATTATCACACTATACAGGTACCAGTGGCGTAACTATATGGTGGCAGGGCTGGCAAAATGCCACGGGCCCCCAGCCTAAGGGGGCCCCGGCCCAAGAGGCCGCGAGCTCGGAAATATCTGAGTATTTTATTTTACTTGAAAAGTTTTTTTTTTGTAAATTCTGCTTAAAATCCATTAAAGTGAAACAACTAAAGACATCCTAAACAAAAAGATGTTGATCAATTTTAGAACGCATCCATTGGTTTTTATTAGGTAGTACATCGGTTTGTCGTGGTACGTTGGCAGCGTGAGTGAGCATTGACGATCGCGGAATTCCCGTTTGTTAACCAAGAAAGTACTTTTAGTCTAGTCAACATGTACCTTTTTGGACGAAATTTTTGTATAGTCTCCGAAAATTACGATCAAAATTTCATTCGATTCGGAATATTATGTAGAAAGTTTAAGGAAAAGGGCCGATAAAAACGGCAAAATTTATAAACAATTTATATTAAAAAAAATAGGGGTTTGGCTTTATTTAATATCCCAAAAACTATCAAAGATATTCAAAATTTGAAAAAAGATCTGAAAAGAGAAGGAAATTTCCCAAAAAAAAGTCTTACCTCCCGGAACCGTATCTATAATAGGTATTTATAATTTTTACATCTCTCATATTCGGTAAGTAGGTCCTTATTGCCCCCAAATGGGGCTTGTAGGAGCTCGGGTGTAAGCATCAATTGCAGCCCGAGATATTTAGGCGCACGAGCGCAGCGAGGGCTTACAGCCCTTGGCTACTAATCTACTATTACAGAGCCCTGAAAATAGCGTTAAAAGAGGGTAGTCTGGCTTCCGCGCGTCACTCGTAACCCGGACACGGTAACAATAAAAATCATTTTAACATATTCAATATGAATATTAAGGAGTAATAACATTCTAATACTATTGGGATACATAAATAAAAAATTATACGCAGGCAAAAAAAAATTATCCCCATTTTTCCATTAGAATAGAATAGAATTTTATTTATTGCTGATAATATGCCAAGTTACAATTAGTTATGCATTAGTTAATTAACAAATTTTTCCGAATAGAATATTAACATAAAAAACCCGATTATTATTAAACTAAAGCTATAGGATTTTTTTCACTTCGTGGAGTTATTCTTAAGAAGCGTAAAAATAGATCTCCGTTGGAAAAATTCAAAGATGTTAATTTAATTTTCCAGTTCCACATTCCAGTATCAGCAGTTCAATCAAAGAAAATCATTGAACTGCATACTGGAAAGTTTCACTAGTTCAATCAATTGAACAGTTAACTGAACTAGTGAGAGTAGAGGGATCCAAGCACTGTAGTAGATTTATCTACGTAGATTAAATTCATAAATCACAGTATTTCTACAAATATTATTTTGAATAAAAAGAGGTCCATTTGATATTTAACTCGGTAACTTCGATAACTTTCGATAAACTTCGGTAACTTTCGATTGTTAATAACAAAGTGGAATCTATTTTTTACGCGTCTTAAGAATAACTACACGATGTGTAAAAAACCCTAAAGCTTTAGTTTAATAATAACCTGGTTTTTTATGTTAACATTCTGTTCAGAAAAAAATTTTAATTAACTAATGCATAACTAATGGAAAAATGGGGATATTTTTTTTTTACCTGCGGATAATTGTTTATTTATGTCTTCCAATAGTACTACAATTTTATTACTCCTTAATATTAATATTTAATATGTTTAAATGATTTTTATTGTCACCGTGTCCGAGTTACGAGTCACGCGCGGAAGC
This sequence comes from Yponomeuta plumbellus, assembly GCA_947310845.1. Classification (NCBI taxonomy): domain Eukaryota; kingdom Metazoa; phylum Arthropoda; class Insecta; order Lepidoptera; family Yponomeutidae; genus Yponomeuta; species Yponomeuta plumbellus. The sequence goes on along the minus strand of OX371207.1, from coordinate 13,889,561 downwards.
CAGACTACCCGCTTTTTGCGCTATTTTCAGGGCTATGTAAAAATTATAAATATTATAGATACGGTCCCTGGAGGTAGGATTTTTGGGAAACTTAAAATAATTTTTTTATAACTTTTGCAATTTTATCGGCCCTTTCCTAAAACTTTCTACATAATATTTCGAATCAAATGACACCATGATCGTAATTTTCGGAGAATATACAAAAATTTCGTCCAAAAAGGCACCTATGTACATGTTGACTAGACAATTTTTAATGTGAATTTGAATTAATGTTAAATGTATAAACCCATAGAGAAATTCCGAGCATAGCCCTCTCCATAGCTCGTTGCGTGACCTTGAGCTTTCTTATGAGGCCCATGGTAAGAGACCACGTTTCAGTGCCATAAGTCATCACTGGTAACACACACTGGTTGTGCAGACTGAGGTCTTCGAGCATTATGCCGAGGTCCTCCAGCGTCTCTGCCATGACTACAATATCGTCGGCAAATCGAAGGTGACTGATGTACTCGCCATTGATATCCGAGTCAGAAATGATGAGGTCCGTAGACGAACGAAAGTCGTCGACATAGCCCGGCGGATTAGTAAGTTGAAGTGGCAGTGCACATAGCACGCAGAACTGATGGCCGATGGGGCCGAAAAGTTCTCGAATGGAGACCACTTATCGGCAAGCGCAGCGTAGGACGACCAGCCACAAGATGGACAGACGATCTCATCCAAGTGGCGGAAAGACGCTGGATGCAAGCCGCTTCCGACCGGTCTTTTTGGAAATCCATGGAGAAGGCCTATGTCCAGCAGTGGACTTCTTGCGGCTGAATGATGATGATGAATGATGTATAAACCCATGCTTTAAAAAATAAAATTGTTATTAATGTTGGATAACTCCTTTTTTGAGTGGTTTATTAAAACTAAGTGTAATGTGACGATTTTTACTGATAGGGCCCCATCCAAAAAATTTGCCACGGGCCCCAGATGGTATAGTTACGCCACTGACAGGTACACTCTACAGAGGCACGTTACGAGCGACTTTGCTCACAAATATTCGTCGATTGATAGTTGAGCCGTCTAGTACTGTACCTAGTGAAGATCGTTTACAGAAGAATTAACTCTACATTTTAGTTGAAAAGTCACCCGTAACGGAACTGAGTACAGTGCACACGTATAAATATTGATGTGCCGTCAAGGATAGGGAAAACGTTCTTGTGTGCCGTCGACTGTACTTGCACGAAACCGACGAATCGTGACCGCCACACTTCCTGCTTAATTTTGTCGTTTTTGCTCCAATTTTTTTTTATCTTTATTGAAGGGCACCACATAGTGATAATGTCACCCTAATTGAATACAGAGATACCAACTAACAAAACAACAGAATTAATTAATATTAAACTACAAAGTTTCTTCTTAATTTAAGGGCGATCTTAACTAAATCAAATCCATACTTAGCCTCAGATGACATTGGGATGGCCTAAGGATGTTACAGAATTATTAAAACCTAAATTGATAGTCCGGGTCGATACACTTTCTCTAGAAGTATGTAAACATCATCATCATCATCATCATCAGGCATTTGACGCCCACTGCAGTATATACCTTGATAGTTTGACCACGAAGAATGTTAAAATTCCTCGTGGTCAAATCAGTTTGACTACTAAGTTTGACCACGAGGAAGGAACGCTAAATACAGCGTTGGTAGAACAACGAATGTACCTATGAGATGCTATGAGTTTGTTTAGTTTCAAAGATATGTACATCGGCGAATTTGTAGTAACAATACCACACGCTAACGTTAGAGTTCTTGTCTTAAACAGAGGTCCTGGATTCGATTACGGCATAAACTAATAATTACGAGCGACGCCATGAAATTTCGATAGAGATACATGCTATTACACTGAAAAACTGCTTGCTGCGCATCGATTTACTCCACTCTGTTACATTATGGGCGACCTTATAAGAAAAATGAGAAGTTTCATCTGCTGTCGACTGTACCAAAGAACAAAGGTTTACAACTGATTTCCGAATAGCTTGTTAAAATAGAGTAGACGACAAAAGAAAAAATAAAATGTGTTGGCTAATCCAACGACTTGCGAATGCTACCGGTTAAAAACACATTAGTATTTGCAGTAACGTAGCTAGGGGGGCACTAAGGACGGCCCGCCGGGGGTGCCACTCGCCTGGGACCTGTTTCACAGGACTACAATTAATTATTTACAGTAATAATTCGAAATACGTTGCAAAGTCGCTTAACCCAATATTTACAAGTATTAAGACGCGGCTACGCATTGAACATAGAAGTGTCCCTGAGGCCCTGAGGGTGGCACCCAACCGTATAAAACAGTGTTTCCCAATTAGTGGTACGCGTACCCCAGGGGTACGCGAGATTACATCAAGGGGTATGCGCAGCAATATCTAAACTAAAATCCTTTAAAACAATGTAAAACTAACCATAAAATGCCACTTGCAAAATTTGTCGACCTCATTAAGCACTTATTTCCCAGAAATATCGTCGCAATAGAACTGGGTAAACATCCATCTCTGAAAGTGAGAGAAATTAAAGAAATAAATTAAATTATTAGAAATTAAGAGAAATTAAGAGTCATCTCATGCAACAGTAGACTCAAACTGTGTTGCGACTGACCTTTTCGGGAGCAGATTTTCCGCAATTACAAAGGAATTTTAAAAGTAAATATCGTCACCAACTTGAATTCGAACACGACTTCACATTGAAGCTAACCAAAATGCAATCAGATTTTTCAGAGCTGCGCAAAGAAAAACGTGCACATTTGTCACATTCATGAAATATAATAATATGTTCTCTGAGCTGCCATTAGAATGTCTTTTGATGATATACGTCATAAAAATAAAATACACGTGATTTTTTATTTTATTTAACGTTCCTACAATAAGGGGTAGGTACGCAAGTTTGAGGTCTTTCTTGAAGTGGCACGTAGAAAAAACTAATTGGGAACCACTGGTATAAAATAATAAACCTTCCGAAAATCCGTAAAAGTAATTGGTGCTAAAATTCAACAATATTAGTATTGGTAGTACTCGTACAAGGGCACAGCTATTATGGAAATAGCAACATTTTCTGATTTTGATGCGGTCGCTTATTAGATAGATAAATAATTTATTTTAATTTCTTACACACACACACACACACACACACACACACACACTCACACACATTTTGAAACATTATGAAACAATTCCCTTAAATCAAATAATATAAAAACAAAAACTTAAAATTATACATAAAAAAAACACATAATATAAAGTAAGAGTTCATAACTTCATACACCTTCGTACATACCTACTAAGGCCATGGCTCGCTGAAATTTTAAGAGCTCTGGAAATGATTTCTTCAGCAACTGGTTTATACACTCACTGAGATGATAGTTTCATCGACCTTGCTACGTAATCAATATATTCTAATAGGAAAAGTAGCGTCTCTGAAGTTTTTTTTAACTCGAATGAAATTTGATATTGGGTTTTTTTACGGTCGCTGAAGACAAAAAAAATCTTATTATTCGTTCGCTTCATAAACCTCGTAGATCCTACACGTCAAGACCCTGCACTGAGGCGCCCTTGATCACTACCAATCAATCTTTCCACCACTCTTTTTCCACTACCAATCCACCAATCTTTCACCAATCTTTTCACCAATCTACCAATCTTTTTCAAAATCACGTTGATGTAAATCAAAAACACGTCAAAAAAACGTGATAGGATCACGTCCCCATTTATATTATTTGAATAAAAATATTATTTCACCATCAACCCGTTATGTCCCCACCGAGGGGCACGGGTCTCTTCCCTGAGGAAGGTACAGGCCATATATACTCCCCCACGGGGGCCAAGTCCGGATTGATGGAGGCTTGTACCTAAGACTAGTGGCTGGTCTTACTGTCAGAAGTTTCAAGCCGCCCTAAGGCCTCTGACTTGGCTTGGCTTAACGACTGTCATCTATCGACGGCAGCCGGCACCAACTGCTTAACGTGCCTTGCGAAGCACGGAACCGCTCGGAAAAATGCCACTAGCGTTAGTCTTAGAACGGTGAACTATCCATGGACTGAACGCGCCGTATTTTGCTGAACCTTAGTGGTCGTTTAAGATCACTCAGGCAGCCCAGGCTACGACCGATTCATTTATAATATTTAAATTAAAATATTATTTATCTTAATGTTAATGTTTCCGTTCTTGGCTTGACAACATCGAAATAAGGTGTCCTGAACCACTCAAACTGGTTACGCCACTGAAGTGTACTGTCGACAATAGAACAACTTTTACATTATGGCTGTAAAACCGACAATAACAAAACTGACTACTGAGTGAATGAACACACATATGAAAAGTTCGACTGTACATCGTAAGTCGCAATATTTGGCTCGTCACCTCAACAGCACAGAGCCATTAGCATTATCTGCATCATTTATCAGATAAATGCCCAAAAACACTAATATCCTCTTCGCATTGGATTTTGTTTGTATAAAAACGACAGTTTCCACAGATCAGTTAATAGTTAAATTTAACCCATAACATCGCTACAAGTCTCTAAAATGGCACGGTTTTATCAGATGGTATTATGTTCCTGTCTCATCGGTGCAGTCTATGTAAGTTCCTACCATTAATTTCTTCACGGATGGCACCGTCTATAGCATTGCCAACCAACTTACCTACCCCTTACAGCCAGTGGCGGATTTACCCGAAGGCCCAGTAGGCCCGAGCCTAGAGCGGCAGATATTAGGGGCGGCAAATCGTGACAAAAAAATCACTGATGATAGCAAGAAATACGAGTAACTCAAATGCAAAGTACCTAAATATTTAAAAGGCTGTGCATAATTATGGCGGGCCGCATTGCACTGCAACGAATAGCAATTTTATAGGTAGGTATGCGCCACTAAATTCATTATGTAGGTACCTAGTCTATATGATAGGTGCTGCGTGCTGTGCTGAGAAAGGGGCAGCACATGGCCTGGGGCCTAGAGCGGCCAAGACTGCAAATCCGCCACTGCTTACAGCATCATCCATGGGCTGGTAATACCAACCCTGGTATTCTAGCTGGGCATTAACCCTTTAACCCGTTAAGTTTGCATTTTGACTATTGAATTCAATTTTAAGTTAACTCGTAAACTTCCGTTAAATTTATGCTATACTTGAGCCATTACAAACGTACGAACTGAGTCATAAACATGTGTATCAGACTTCTCTCTCACACATATAGGAGGCATATCAGGCATATCGGAACTCTCGCTCGCACTTTTATGACTCGATTCGCACGTTTGTAATGGCTCAAGTATAGTCCGTCAGTCGATAATCCAATGTCTTCTATTTATGAAAAGTAATTACCACATGTTGGTACGTTACCAAATGGACGCTCCGGATTGACGACAAGTCAATCTATCGACCTTGCCGCACTAGGTGGACATGACTGTATGTGTTACCAGCCAGTTTCAGTATGAAAACTGTGAAGAAATTTGATTCCAATGAATTCAATGGGGTCTGGGGTTTTCAGGGGAAAGTCTTTATTAAAGAGATAGGGTATCGTCTAAGGAACAAGCCACGGCTTGGACTACCGCTCTGGGGCATATTGATGCAACAGATCTCCCTGGCAGTGCAGCGCGGTAATGCTGCCAGTGCAGCAGTGTTATGGGAACCTTTGGGTCGGATATGTCACGGGGTGGTTTGATTGACAGATTTTATTTTATTTGTTTTGTGTGTGTGTGTGTGTGTGTAATTATTAGTTATTAGTTATAATATAATGTGACATGTCAATTAATTTATTTTGTGTGTGTGTGTGTGTAATTATTAGTTATTAGTTATAATATAATGTGACATGTCAATTAATTAATTTTGATTAGTTTTTTTGGTTCTGGGTGTATTCATAGTTTTAATTTTTGTGTTTGTAATATTTGACTGTTGTAAAAGTGTGACCTTTTATTCAATAAACTTTTATGTTTACATGTTTGTGACATCCCTGTCTCTGGTTCCCACGACACAGGGTATCCTAGTGTGGGCCAGAAGCAATTTATGTCATCATCATCAGGCTATATTAGTCCACTGCTGGACATAGCCCTCCCCTAATGTATGTGCCTGTATGTAAATGTTATGTTTGTTATAAATGCTCTAAAATTATTGCAAGTTAAACCTCAGCAAAACTTTATATTAACAAAATATTTTGATATTCTGCTAAGCATTTTCTGCAGCGTTGCCGTTAGCGTACATTTCGTACATTTGACGTACGTTTTAGGCCTCGCATGTACGATGTACGATTTCATCTCTTTACGTACGTTTTGAACTTGACAAAAAGAGAGAAGCTGTATTAAATTATTTGTAGTAAAAACAATCCTCATGCACGTTTTTAACCCAAAGTGTACCTTTTCGGCGCTCGACATGTACTTTTTGGGAACTCAGTTGCGGCAATACTGATTTTCTGTTCACTTCCTTGTTATTAGCCGATACGGCTGTCTATTATTTACTCACTCAAGAACTCGAAGCTTCAAGAACGTACTTGTATTTCGTAGTTGCTCTTTCCATTATGATTCAATTGATTGTTTCATAACTTGGTGCCGGTGCTTAGAGTGACAAGTTTTTGTTTGTTTTTTAGTTAAGTTTACATTGACTAAAAGGAACGAAACGAGTCACCCACGGTTTCAGACGAGAACTTCCACAATTAATGTGCATGAAGGGGAATATCTACACTATGCATACACAACTTCACGCCTCTATTCCAGGGGGGTGGGCAGGGACCACACTATGCCAGATGATTAAATTTCGCGCTCCAATTATATGTAAAAGTCTTTTTTGCACTTACCGCACCTTCCAGAACCCAAACCTGCAGTTTTTATAGGTGTTTTAACAGGCCGAAATTTAAGGCTTTAACGTTTGATGAAGTTAACTTATGTAGTAACGGATTAGCGATTAACGAAGATAACTTTTTAATTACGGCTACTTAACAAATTAACAACTCGTTAAGATAGATAGATAGATAGAATATTATTTATTGTACTCATAAATAACACTACAAATTACAATTTTTTATAAATCTAAGTACAATTGGCGGCCTTATTACTATAAGCAATTTCTTCCAGGCAACCACACGCGGTAAGTACGCGGAATCAGGGTTAGGCATCTTATGTGTGACATTAGTCATCGGAAAGTAAGGCATTTTCGGCTAAATTATCTTCTACTAGCTGTCCCGGCAAACTTCATACCGCCAAAGTTTCCATATTTTCTCACCGTTTAAACCTTCCCTGGAATTCCACAAATATAAAAAACCATAATTCAGCTAAATCGCCCCAGGCGTTCTCGAGTTTTAGCGAGACTAACGAACAGTGATTAATTTTTAAACGCAAAAGGAGAATGGCAGGCTTCAGTGGAAGTCTCGTACACCTACAAAAAGTCGTGTTGAAACATGAAATATTTACATTTAATAGATCATTGTATAATTCTTGTTGCATTAATTTTCTTTTTTTTATAAAGTTGGGAGTCATGAGTTAAGCTTGTTTTTTTAAGAAGTTTGGAGGTTATGTTACGACCCCGTTTGCTTGACTGTTAGAGATAAATACCAACACAATTGAAACAAAATCATTCTATTATACACACATACGTACATACCTATGTACATACATATATGTATAAACAGTCAGGTAAAAAAATCAAGAAACATAATTTGAACCAAATACATACTCAACTAGCAACAGCAGTTTTCTACGTGTAAAGCCACTTTCTCATGTTCTACTTTAGAACTCTCACCGTAGTCATAGTCTACTATTACTAAATAATACTACCTACACACTTGTATAATTCGAATAACAAAAACAACTTTTTCATTAAATGGTGTTTATTGAGACAGATCTTATCTACCTACATGTAGTACAGAAAAGTATGACTTCAAAACTACACTCATAATAACGTCATCCAAGAAGTTAGCTGGTCGCGTCACTCCCTCATGGCGAGCATAGCCCAGGTACCAGATGATACTCATCACATGGGAGCAACACCCCACAGTTCTCAGCTCTACAATGCAGTTGCAACACTAACTTATTTTTGCTTCTCTGCCACGATTACCTCTTTCAGTACAATAAAAACAACGACGAACGAGACTTCAATCCAATATAGGTCTGTGGGCACAAGTTTTTTTATTTTTGCCCGAAGCAGTCCCACAGAACACCTAAATGATCGTTTCAGCTGTTTGGTGTGATTAGTTCCACGGTAAGATCCTTATTAATATAACAATAAATGCCAAAATCAATTAACTCATGGGACTTCTTTCGTGAAATAAACTCTACTTATTTTCTCTTTACATGACAGTTGTTTTTTTTGGCTTGCAAGAACAATCCATGGCGTTCCGTTTCTGTTTGTAAATTGCGTTTTATTTAATTATTTTCTTATTTTCTTCCCCCCACTTTAAAAAAATATTTGAATAACTGAAAAAAGAGCCACTTGCAAAATACTAAAGTTGGGAAAATATAACCCCAAAACATTATTTTAATAGGGCGGTACACCATTTGCCGTTGTCCTTTATAAAGAAAGAAGAAAGATTATAAGTTGGGTAAATTATCGTGGAGTTTTGGCTTTGTAGAGGTAACTTTGCATAATCGTTTCCAGGGCCGTAGCGAGGCTGAGATCAAAGCCTCCTTCATGAAAATAGGCTTGGAGTGCAACACCGAGTTTCCAGTTACCCCGGAGGAAATAAAGGCACTACACGAACATAAGATACCGGAGTCGGAGAACGCCAAGTGCCTGCTGGCATGCGTCTACAGGAAGATGACTTGGGTATGTCCGTCCGTTTATGCGTGTATGTGTGTGTGTGTGTGTTTCTGTTGACGCGCGCAAATGTGCATGTTCATACGTGTGCGACTTTTAACGATCGTTTGTTCGTGTATGTGTCTTCAAAACAATAGTCATATGAATCCCTCCCCACCCCGCGCCCCTAAATTGACGTGCACTTATGACGATTTTTATATACCCGGTACAAGTACCAAAGTTGATGGGCTATTTGCAAAAACATTTTAGGCGTACAATCTTGGGTAAGTATAAGCTGTGGGAAACGAATATAACAACATAGACTGTGCGCAATATTTCATCCAAATCTATCCAGTCGTTACCTTGTCATTTGATAAGCTTTTCAAAATTGATTCATCTTTCTTCTTAAGAGTAAAATTTATTGCACCACTTTTGAAAGCCTACCAACTCTTCCCTTTACCACCTGCGGTCGACTGGTAGAAAATGCTTATGGCATTAAGTCCCCCGCAGCGTACTATATTTTTATTTTAAATGCAACTGGAATAAAAATATTAGTAAATAAATAAATAAAAAAATACCTTGTACGAAAATCTTATTGTGTTTCTTCGTTTTATAGTTGGATGACAAAGGCAACTTTGACTTGGCGAGCGCCATCAGTACTGCCGAAAAGGAACACCTCGACGATGCAACGAAGATGGAGGGTTCCAAGAAACTATTCGACTTCTGTAAAAAAGGTTGGTATTGTCCTAAAAACATATGTCTGTTTTTTTTTTTAGTAAATAGGTTTGAGGACCTGGCCTGAAGATTTCGCACTCTGCTGCGTTGTGTCAAAAGCACATACAAAAAAAACAACTGGCAGCTGCTAGCGGTCGAGAAACCGGGGGGTAAACTTGTGAACGCGTGAATGTATCGAGTTGTAATTAAAACCATTCTGCGGTCCCTTGAAGCTGTGCAAAAATCAAATTGAACTTGCAACTGAATAAGAAGAAAATGAAAGAGAAATGGAACAGAATAAAATCTAAAAACTATCAATTTGTCATGAAATCACAACAAAATCGATTTTTGAGTTCTACCATTCATAATAATTTTATGTAATTACCTAAAAAACTGTACAAAACACTCGGTGGGCAAATTCGACTCACACTTGTCCGGGTTTTTTCAATTCTTTTTACGTATATAATCGACCCCCAGTAGCGACAGATTAGTCGCCAGTGGGGGTCGATTACCCAGTGATGGCACATGGGAATGATTGGAATTATGTGTGAGACACAAATGGCTCGACTGGTTGGGCCACAAATCGTATGTAGACACAGAACATGTAATGTTCTGAGCCTAGATCTACACTTTCTTTGGACTTATAGTATCGTACAAGTAAAACCAATCGCGGTTCATGTCATTATGTCGTAGACACGTGAACACGTGGTCGAATACATAAACCCCACAAAGACCTGAGGCACTTTATAATTAGATATACTCAACCCTATTTATTAAATAATGCGGTTCCTTAAATCACTCGTCATATGCAGTTTATGTAGTATGTGGTCATTAGGTCAGTGGTGGTAGATTCTGCGGTAAAGAGAACGGTGCGCGATTCTGCGGATATTGATACGACCACGTACCCACGACCGGTACGGCGCACCGCCACAGACGTCTGTGCTACCGCGGACCGAGACCCTTCCCACGGTGTGTCGTGAGAGCTGGTCCGCGTCCGTCCGCGATATCGCGGACCGTGGGAAGCCGACTTAAGAGTTTTAGAGAAATCGTGTAACTGAAAAATCGTGAATTGTAAGCCGGGTCCGCTGCGCCATGTTACGCGTGTTACAAAAAACGTAACACGTAAATATAATAAAAATGGGCCGTGGTATAACACGTTACGTGTTACATAACGTTGCGTTACGTGTTAAGTAACACGTAAAAAATTAATACCACTCCCCATTTTTGTTTTAATAACGTGTTACATTTTTTGTAACACGCGTAACATGGCGCAGCGGACCCGGCTTAAGATTATAATTTGTACTTTATTGTAACCTACCTAATACGATAATGTAATTTTCCAGTGAACGATGAAACAGTGAGCGACGGAACCAAAGGATGCGAGCGCGCTACTCACCTAACCAAGTGCCTGTTAGACAGCGCTACCGATTTCGGCTTCACGATACCTCTAACTATTTAAGTACTAAACAGCGTATTTACTGCCTGTATGTCCTTGAAACTTTCCTACGCATTATTTGAAAGGTTATCGAACAAAATAATCCAAAACAAAATAATCCAACAGCTACTTTCAAGCACGATATGTAGAGTCGACAGCATATCAACCGTTATAATCTATTTATCTATACTTGGCATTTTTTTCAGACTTTAAACGACACTAAATCAAAAACCTTGAGCGGTAGAAAACTCTAAACAGTTTACAAATTTAGTGCTAGCTAGTACTAAATTTGCAAACGGTATCGAATTTTCTACCGCATAAGGTTTTTAATTTAGTGTCGCTTAAAGCCTGAAAAATTAGATAAATGGATTATACAATACATACGTATACTCTAATCAGATACGTTACGGACAACTTTGCAAGAAAAATGTAGATATTGACCTACTGTCGACTGTAGTCTGTTTATTGACACAATTTTGTGCCTCGAATTAAATCATGGACTGAAGGTCAGAGTTACCCGAAAAATGCGTATTTCCTAATTCACATCAAACATCTATAAGAGTTTACCATTACAAATTTTAAATCTACGGACTTTTCAATTTTTTTTATATTTCTATCTTTTAACATAATTTATATTGTTTATAAATAATTCTATACATATATTTTTACAGCTTTTTGTGATTTACGCAATTGGTCATGCGACATTGGTACAGTAGAGCGCTCAAAAACCTAATATTTAAAAAACAAAAAGTGTAGAACTGTTTCTATTTGGGTTTTCGCAGGAATTGCGCATTTTTGTGATAACCCTGTGTTGTGTATGTGATACATAATATATAAATAGTTTAGGTAAATATATACTGTATGTAATTCACATAGACAAATGCTCCACAAAATACTTTATAGGGTGTTCCGTGTACTTTATTTCATAATTTTAGCTTAAGAATAAAACTGTTTATTGAGCAATAAAAATATTTTTTATTAATAACCTTAGAAACAACGAGTACCTATATTATACACTCTCAAAAATACACATTTTTTATAGTGGTACTAGTTTAAAAATATCTTATAGATAGAACATGAAACTAACAATACATACATATGTCACTAAATTGAAAATAAGTAGACGCATTCCACTAGTTACTGAATCTACCAAAAAACGTGACTAGTAAACTAAATAATAGACCTTTTAAACTTTAACCGAATGAAAACACAGGTTTTTAAAACTGTAGGTACAAGTATGCAGTAGCACATCACTATTTACAAGCCTGTCAGACAAAACATGTCAGCCCTTACATTACGTAACTTTCCACTCTATCGGGTTAAGCATTTAGACAATTCGAAAGTCAAAATAAGAATGTATATGACAATTCGGAGTAGGAGTATGAGATACCTACCCATCGGGAAAAAAGTGACATAAGGTTGTGTGACATACTGGGAACAAAAGGGCTAAATCAGACAACTCCATACAGTGGAGTATTACGTAATTGCACCTCAGTGGGATCAATAAGTAATTTTCGCAACGGATATTCATACGTCTTAAAAAGTCACGTCAACACAAAAACCGACGTCGTACGGAGTACTGTCTCGCTCTAACATAGGGTCTTAAAAGAAGATAGCGCTATACAGTAGTGGTATACATGACTTTTTAAGACGTATGAATATCCGTTGCGAAAATTACATTATGAGCCCGCAGGTCTAGTTTGGACATACATATATTTATGCAGCTCCGATTGTGTCAGTGGCCGTGGATAAGTAAGAGTGAAGAACTACGGGGGCGGCCTTTGCTCAGCAGTAGGATTTTTGATTAATTAATTTTTGTCTACTAGCCGAGACGGTAAAGCCAGTTTTATTTGACAGACAGAGACATAAAACGTGATATGTGAACAAAGTCTGACTTAGTTACCTATCATCTTAAGCCCTCATTTGTATCAAGGTGTTTGACGCTGTTTCTAGTTCCCACGACACAGGGTATCCTAATGTGGAGCCAGAAGCAATGTATGTGCCTGTATGTATATGTTTACATACAGAATGTTCAGATCCGTCAAAGCGATATCACAATAAAAAATTAATATCAACCTTTACATCATAATAATAACTTCCACACAAAACAATCCTGTCCTGGCCCCCAATTAGGACACCCTGTGCTAAGGTAACTAGGCAAGAACATCATAAATACAGCGGCCCCAGTGGGAATCAAACTCACAACCTCCTGAATGAGGCAGTCAATACTTACGAGTGCTATGGACGGTTCTTGGGCACATAATGAACTTCGGATCGATGGCAAAAGTTTGTGCTGACGACTGTACCTGTACCTACGTACCAACCGAGATTCTAATACACAACACAAAAACGATGCAAATTACTTAGAAACAATGGTTGTGCACAAAGCTAAATCTAACGAAGAAATCTTTTTTAGTGTTTCGCACCCAATGTGTAGGTTCAAGAAACCCCATTCTACGACGTTTATACGTCGTGTAAAATACCTTGGAGGCTCTAAAACGGAAGTATGAGTTGGTTGAAATTGTCACAAAATATTTCGTATTATTTTATTTACATAAATACTGCAACATAACAATAATTACACCAAAGAGCTACAATACGTGTTGTTAGGGTGCATTGGCCCACAAATAATAGAAAAATACAAAAATTAACAAGTAAAGTGGAGTAAAACTAATTTTTTTAACTTTTTTTGTTCTATTGTAAAAACGGTAATAATACATAAAAGTGCAAAACTTAGTGCGTTTATAGTGCAGTTCCTATCTTTAGCACAATATCGAACAATAAAAACCGGCCAAATGTGAGTTTCCGATAACAGTCTAGAACTTTTTGAACTAAAGCCTCGTATTCACTAGGCAACATTTGGCGCGCAACATGTTGCGCGACAGCGCGGGACATTTGTTGCGCGACAGCGCGGAACATTTGTTGCGCGACAGCGCGGGACATTTGTTGCGACGCGAAACCAGGCGGGCGTCATGTTGCGCGCCCCCTGGCAACGTCGCGCGCTGTTGTCCAACGTTGCCGAACATGTTGCGCAGCATGTTGCGCAACATGTTGCGCGCCAAATGTTGCCCAGTGGATACGAGGCTTAAAACTTTCATAAGCACAACACATTAAACTAAGTCTAGAACTTTATCGAAGAAAAACCATTAAAAACATTTTTTGCTCAGTAGTAATATTTATCGTTCTAGAGAACCCTCGGTGAGCGGTCTGACTCGCACTTGGACGCTTTTTAGTCATCGTTTAAGCTGCCTGTGTCCAAAGCAGATTCTTAGTTGATAAAGAATATTTTTGTCACGTACCTATCAAATAAGTCCAAGCTACAAACTACGCCATCGGTTATTACTTCAGCTACCACATTGGTCCGTTGCTTGCCAAAATATTCAGATATGCATGGTACATAATATCTTAAGTGGAATTATGTATAAAAATATGTTATTTACTTACTTCAATTCTATGTATATGTATATGTATGTATAACTTCAAACATACTCTTTTTTTTCGAATTCAAGTTATGAAACTCAGTGACATGTGGTAGGTACATTATTTCATGCAAATAGATTATATAAATGTTCATTCTAAGTTTATTTACAGTATTTCAATAACTTCACATAATAATGGTATTTATTGATGTATTGCGAACTAGCTAAGTGAAATATCGAAGTTAAAATGTAGTAATATGTATTTCAGTACATTTAAAGCCGTATTTATACTATGCTCTAAGACAATCTAAAGTAGTACGTAATAATATCATTATCATGCAGTACAATAATAAACTATTATGCTTTTATTTGATAACTAATCAGTTATTGAACGCTAGCGCATTGGAATACAAAAGACAGGTAAAATACAAACACAGGTATGATCCATTTGTCTATACTTGACATTTTTCTCAGACTTTATACGACAATAAATCAAAAACCTTTAGCGGTAGAGGGCTCGAAACAGTTTGCAAATTTAGTGCTAGCTAGTACTAAATTTGCAAACGGTATCGAGTTTTCTGACGCTAAAGGTTTCTGATTTATTGTCGTTTAAAGTCTGAGAAAAAAGTCAAGTATAGACAAATGAGTCATATTTAATACGATGTTGTTTTATATATACGTATTTAATTCGACCGTACTTAGAAGTGTTGCCGTATAATTTTCTGAATTGACGTTCTATTCAGCGGTTTAGGTACCCTACTGTTACCCAGGATGAGCAGAAGTTATGGTGAAAGAAACGGACCAACATAAAGACAATAAAGGCTCGGCTTACAAAGGGTCGGCGACGTGCGAGCGAGACGGTGTCGATCTAAAGTAGTCCTTTTTATTGTGTTTGTAATTTAATTTTTATTTAATGAGAAATATACGACATCGAATTGGTTTGTCCTTAAATACTTACGAAGTTAGAGACTACAATACAAGTGCAAAAAACGAAGCCCGTGGTGAATTATTTTTAGTTTTGTGACATGTATTTTATTTTTCCCTTATGAAATAAATCAGTACAAAAATAGCCCGTGGTCGTGAAAGGCCCATGAAAGGCTCATTGCCGGGTTTTATGCAGTAGCCTGACTTACCGTGTTAGATTAAATAGGCATAGAATTAAAGCGGCAGTTCAATATATGAGTTATGGTAGGTAAAAAAATAAAAAACGCATGTTTGGAAACTAGTTTAGCAGTAAAAACTGAGCAGCGAACTAAATAAAAACGAGTCATAAAATAATTTAAACGGGCAGTTCAATAAATACTGAGCAGTGGAATAGTTGAACTGGGCGGTTAGGCGCGTGCAGTTAACAAATCGTAATAGGTTAGTAATTAATTTTATTTAAGCAGTTCTATAAACGATGAGGCGGTAAAATCTATTCCTTGTGTATTTCAGCATTGAATGTCAAGAAGGGAAAAAATATGAAGCAATAACCATATTAACCATGCATCATATTTTTTTTCCTTCTTCACATTAAATGCTGAACATGAACATTGCACACGTTACGTTATGTTTCACATGGTCGGAGAGTAAAACTAAAGAACACTACGACAATCTGTAAGTATTTATAATTTGGCTTTAGGATACCTACATGTTAAAATTAGGATACAAAAACTAAGATACATGTTAATAATCAAATGAATCAGCGACAGAAACTTATTGTATAATAAGAGCAGGTTTGGCTTACAATCTGTAAGTATTTATAATTTGGCATTAGGATACATGTTAAAATTAGGATACAATAACTTGAAATATGCAAACTCGAAAATTACAAACGCTTTAAACTCCGCCCCTTTTAACGAAAGTTTACCTCTCTTTTCAATCAAAGTGACGACCGGATGCTATCGCTCACTTCGAACTGCTCATTTCAACCGTTTTACTGCTCATTAATTTATTAAGCTACTTGAGTAATTTTTGCACTGCCATTGAATGATGAAATAACAGACCAATATTTTTTTACTTACTGCTTATGTTTTACTGACTCACTAATTTACTAACCGCCGAAAAATTAAATTACTGCCCATTAAATTTTTCAACTGATCATAGTAACTTCTGTATTGTTTAAATAACAGTTGCAAAAATTAATTCCCGATTAAATAGTCTCTAACCGTGGAAGTTTAAGGTTTAGTTTAGTTTGTATAGCTCGGCCCATACATCGCCACCCCGTAGTAATGTTTTTTTGCACAAACCCCTTGGAAAACATTGTTGTTCATTTTTGCCCAGACTAAAAAGAGTTTATTAGTTTGGGCAGTAGCTTAAAAAAGTTGAAAAGTATGTATTGGCACTGTTCAAAACATATTTACATACATTATTTATTACAATATCTTTGACTTATATGGCAAGTGTAGCAAGGTAGCACAATTCAATTCACGGAAGAACGATTTAGGGAAGGGGAATTTTAGGCAACATTGAGAAACTATTGATTAAAAAGAAACATACTCGTCCCACACAACATAAATGATCAGGCGAGCGTTCGCTAGTATTATAGCGAATAATTTTACTCAGCGCAAGAAAAAGAAAGGGACCTTTCGAAAAATCTACTTTTAATTATTATCAACCCCTCTCAAGGCGCCAAATCCCACTCGTGTGAAAAAATCCTAAGTAAACGCAATAAGTATTAAGTCGTTCTTGCGTTTTAAGAACGAAAAAACCTGGTTTAGCGAGTCCACTGCATCGCAATTTAAATTCGCCAATACCACGAGTTAGGGACTCCATACACGGCGGCTTTAAGGTAAAGATGTATATTATAGCACGATATATCTCATTACATCTTTCCATAGTAATCGTCAGGGACCACACACGACAGCTATAATATACATCTTTACATCTTCGTATCTTAAAGGTACTGAGCGGTCTCTAAGCTATACATCCTGGGATGTAATGTATATTATAGCTGCCGTGTGTGAAGTCCCTTAGACAAAACTAATACAGGTTAGTCATTAATAGAAGACCAAGGTTCGGTGTAAGCATTCACTGTGCAATTTATATGACACAAGTGTATCACTTCACCTTACCTTACATTTAATGGGTCTAATCGCAAGAATATGAAATTTTATAAACTAGCTGTCCCCGGAAAATTCTCCAACCGTTCTCGAGTTTTAGTGAGACTAACGAACAGCAATTCATTGTTATACAGGGTTACAGGGAAAGTCGTACACAATATTAAAGGAGGTCATTATTTAGGTCATTTCTGATGGATTTTATTCTATTATATAGGGTCCAAAAGTTAACCGTTATGGAGATATTGACTGTTAAATCTAAATTTTTTTTTAAAATCTAACAGTCAATATCTCCATAACGGTTAAATTTCGGACCCTATATAATAGAATAAAATCCATCAGAAATGACCTAAATAATAACCTCCTTTAATATTGTGTACGACTTTCCCTGTAACCCTGTATATAAGAAGATTTATTATGGTGGTAGCACAGTGGACTAGTTGGTTATCACCTGTGCGGTCTATGTATGTGTAAGATAATTTAAACGAATTGGTAATTACCTTCTCACATAAGGAAAAATCGACCGATTCCCTCGTATGAACGTTTCCTCGATTTATCGTTCACTTTATCTTAGATTCCCCGATCACACCACATAGTCAATACTAGATTCAAGATTCAAGATTTATTTGAATTTATTGAATTACTATTTAGTATTAAGCCCGCCAATTTTACAATTTTTACTGGTACAATAAAGTATTAATAATAATAGTCAAGTTAAACGTTCATTTTTATAACAAATGAGGAGCTAAAACGCAAGGACGTAATCCGAACGCACGTAACTTTCTACTAAGACATTTCAAACCGAAAGATATGTTGCAAAATTGTTGCATCTAATGAGTACAAACGGCATTCGACGTACCTTTTTCGTTTAGATGATGCATTCCAAATTAAAGACGCGTAATAAACAGAAATTAATGAAAAGTGAACCGTGCTATTTCTTACTGAAGACCGACTGGGCAATCCATGTGCGTTCACTCCAGTAGAACCAGCTGGGAGGCAGGCGATTCGGTTCGCTGTTATATGCTGTCGTAGGAGTTTGGGTCGGGGCTGATGGTGGCCCCAGAGCCGCGGGCCGGTAGCTTGAAGCCGTTCCGGGCGAACGCCCAGCCATCCTGAAAAAACAAATGTATCAGATAAACGTATAATGTTGACTGTAGTCGTAGTTAGACTTGAGATTTCCGGCTTACCCCTGGTTTTGTGAACGCTAATATACTGTTAACAGCAGTCAGTTGGCAAAAGTGCATACAAAAAAACAACTGACAGCTGTTAACAGACTTATCGTTCGAGAAACCGGGGTCACGTGACTTGATTTTTCATACCATTGACGCCTAGATTGTTTGATATGCATGCGACTTGAAGCGGCAATGAAACTAAATCACCATGTTCATCCAGTTGTCATTGTACTGCAATGTATTAACAGAATCTAGGTCCTGGATTCCTCACGATGTTTTTCATTAATTAATTAGGCAAACATTTGACTCCAGTCACGCCCAGTAGTAATGGAGTCACGACAGTAAACAAAGATGTTACTTGCCTGCACATTTACATACAAGCACATACATTGCTTCTGGCCCCACACTATCGCTTACACACACAATCGTACAATCACTTGCCCTAGGCCCAAATTAGGATACCCTTTGCTGTGGTAACTAGTCAAGGACCTAACAAACATGGCAATACAGCGGAAATGCTTGTAAAGTCTAGTTTAAAAAATTGTTAATGAGCCGTTTTCAGAAGAACTAAAAAAAAAATATTACGGCTGTCAAAAGAATGCAATTTTGGACCTCAGCCCAATAGCCATGTGTGATACATCTTAAAATAGGTCTCAGCGAGCTGAACAATAGTTACTATGATGCCAACAGTCAAATGTTTGTCCTTCCGGAGTTATATTGTATTGAAAAAAAAACTAAAATTTTCAATAAAATATAACTCCGAAACGACAAACATTTGGCTGTTGGCGTCATAGTAACTTTTGTTCAGCTCGTTGAGACCTATTTTATGATGTATCACACATGGCTATTGGGCTGAGGTCCAAAATTACATTACTTTGACAGCCGTAATATTTTTTTTTTTAGCTCTTCTGAAAACGGCTCATTAAAAAAGACAGATCTTTGGATTTTTTTTAATATAAATAAAAAACTACTTTAGAACATATGTACCTACATCACAAAAACGCAGAAATAAATATATTGTATACATGTATGCAGAAGGATATTTTGAACTCGATGCCCAAAATGTATCTGGTCTGGAACTTACACAGACTCTAAAATATACTTCTATATTAATATACCTACCTACCTACCTGTAATCCATTTATCTATACTTGGCATTTTTTTCAGACTTTAAACGACACTAAATCAATTAATTCTCCTTGTAGCTATACTAAATTTGCAAACGGTATCGAATGTTCTAACGCTAAAGGTTTTTAATACAGTGTCGTTTAAAGTCCAAAAAAAATGCAAAATATAGATAAATGGATTATATGTGTAAGGTGGATTTCAATAGAATCCGGCAATCATAGACAAGATAATTATTTGTCAGTTGTCTATGATCGATAGACAGTGATAGTGTTGTACCTATACTGATGTCAAAGTGAGTGATTGAGCATTGATCAATGAGATATGGGATATGGTTCACTGTTCGTTTGTTTATAATAAGTATTAGAATAAATCCAAAATGATTATGAAGCAATTCAAATCAAGATACACTTTTTGTGTACCTATCGATTTTTTTCTATAAAATCAGGATTCACTTTTGTCCAAATGTTTAATGGGAATATTTAACTAAGTGACTATCGCACAAACATGATAAACGATCACCATGCAAGCATATGAATTATAACGGCCTAATATGCATTAAAATACGTTGTTATGTTTTAGGCTTTCAGTACCTACATAAATTAAATTTGTAAAAGGGCTTTTGCAATATTTCAAAACTTAGGGCAAGGCTCTTTAGAAAATTTAGTAGAATATGCGGCTCACTCATTATAATCTAAAAATACCATGTAATAATTTTTCACTTTATAATTATTCTTGGATTTATTCGTAGCATATCTGAGTGATTCTGTATATACCTTTATTACTTTTTAAAGAACTAATAGTTTAAGAACATTGTTACCTCCGTGTTTCTTGAGAAAGAGATCCAATCGTAAGCAAAAACAAAGTCCGTGATGTCACGCACAAGTCGTCGTCCCTAGAGTAAGTCCAACCAAATCGCAAAGAAAATGTAAAAAATTTATACAAAAAAGCAAAGTCGTCGATTATTAGAGGAAACAGAAAAACGCACAGAACTCGGAACAAAGTATAAACGTGTTTTTAATATTTACCCTCTTATGCGTAGATGGAGTACGAGTAGAACTCCCTTTTCGCTTTTATGGTTCTAGATACAAAACTCTTTTATTGAGAGGCAGTAAAGAGAATGCAATGTCTTAAACGACAACGCAAACTCTTTTTGTCGTTCAAAACATAAACATGACGGTTTGTTGTGGAACAAAAAAATGACAGATTTGAAAAAGTGTCTTGTAATCTTTGTGTCTTGAAATAGTTGTCTTGGGTGATAAAAGTGGGAACAGAAAATTGTTTGTTATTAAAATAATTACGCTTTTAAGTTATATAGAAACCCCACTGTGCTAGTATGACGCTGTTTGTGCTGCAAGTTTGAGTTTCAATGCCTTTTGCTTTTAAAAATATCATGCAATCCGCATTTACAGTTTAGCCGTCATTATTAAAGTTTATTTTTTCGATCTGACTTATTCAAATATTGAAACATTCGAATCAATCAATTTTTTGAATCAATTCAAAAAAATTAACAACACTAACTTTCCAAAGACAAATAATACTTTGATGAGTAAAAAATAATATGTCAGCTTTACAAACTATTGAAATTTTCGTCGTCCGAGTATTTTCTATTAAAATAACTATCTTAAAGAAGTTATTTAGTATCCAAATGATTGTAAGAACAATTAATGGTTCCTTGAAATGTGATTATGATCAGGATTGATATTCAAATGTAAGTAATTACGGAGTAATCGTGATTGAATTGGTTTGTTTACATGATTGTGGGATTATAAAGCAAGCTGGTATACGTATTTCATTATTTCTGCGTTTTTAGTGGTGTTGTTTTCGGAAGTCAGATTTTAATTTTAATTTAAAATAACATTTCACGTTTTTTTATGAATAGTCACCAAATTGTCCTGATACTACTTACGCGTTGTTTTGTGAAACATATACATATTACTAAAGGATTGATTCTAATAGGTGTTGTTTGTACAGCAACACCATTCGCTGATAAATTGTGCCCGGATAACGGCGACAGGCTTGCCACTTGTCACGTTTGGGACCTAATAAACTCGGCAAAACGTGGGTCCAGTTCTAGAGACTGGTGCCTCTGCCTACCCCTTCGGGGATAACGGGCGTGAGTTTATTTATTTATTTATTTTATTTGATTCTAATAGACCTTATTTTCTGCTGTCCATTGAAGCATTCCTTTTTCTATTTTTGAAAGTCAACATTTTATCTTTACCAAATTAAAATCGGACAAATTGGACACCATATAGAATCGAACAAAACAAAGAATTGCCGAAATAGGTTAAAATATGACGATATTATGCGACCACATACAAAAAAGAGGGAATATACGCGAATTGAAAACCTCCTTCTTTTTGAAAGTCGGTTAAAAAAAAACTGAACTGTACCTTGACAAGGTCTGGCAAGCCAAGCCAGAAGGGGAGGTTGGGTATCACTTCGAGGCCCGTGGCACCCATGAGGAACTTCCTGGTGAGAACTCCGAGCGCAAGGTAGAATATCACCAGCGAGAAGAATATGATGCATAGTGTTGAGCCAAACGACCGCCCAAGCTCCTCAATCTGCCTTAGACAAGCTTCCCTGGAGTAGAAAGCCAGCACCTGGAAATATGTACATTGTTTTAGCAAACAGGCTTATACCGTTACCGTTTCGATTGCGCGGCCATGTTCTGTTTTCAAAAAGTGCTTATGTCAGGATTTTGTCGAAATTTGTCAAAACTGAATGGTGAAAACCAAAAATTTGTCAAAGCAGTAATAAAGAAGTTATTGAGGTTTGAACATGGCCGCGCGATCCTCCCGCGGAGAACTGCGCGGCCATGTCAGATCTCGGCATCTACAGGGTCTACAGGCCTGGTTTTTTTGTCAATGCATGTTTGAATTTGTCAACAAATGTCGAAGAAAGAAAATTCATTCTATCACCATTACTTCCGAAGATATCGACGCCTGAACGCCATGGCCGCGCAATCCTCCGGTTCCGATTTCTTAGGTTGTGTTTTTTCGTAATTAGTCAGGACCTTAATTAGTCAGGACCGATGTTCAGAGCTTAGTCTTAATTTGTCAAAGCCGATGAGGTATGAATTAACACTCGTTTTCTCATCAGACAAACAAAATTACTGAAAAACCTAAGGACGCTGGCCGCGCAATCGAAACGCTTTTTCATATGCCTGATATCTAGTAAACAAAACAAGTCTGGGATATGATTTATGTACCAAATTCTTTGACATTTTAGGCTCCTTCGATTAACATATCGTTTCACCACAAAAACCTATCGTAACGAGAGTTATCTAAAAAAATATAACCTCTCACACAATGTTTGGATAGGGTGACCATAATATCAGGTTTCACGTAAATTCACGTAACCGCTCATTGGTACAGTGCCTACAACAGCTCATTGGTACCTAAAGATCTTTGAAGTCCGTTGTATATGTTAGCTACGATTGGGTATTTTAAACGTCTGGCTTTTTTAAAATACTTACCTAAACCACGCTACAAAAAAGGTAGTGGAGGCCGTGTCCATACGGCTGCGGTGGCGTTGCATGTTACAACCTGGCAGTAATACTCCCTTTCGCGTCGGCTAGGTATGAGTGCGTTTGGTGACATGTGCTAGCACAGGGCTGCATATTAAACCGCGCTTGCTTCGATAGTGCAAGCAGTTCTGGTTATTGGAATACAAAAGTAATATCAATTATGCTCATGCATGCACTATACGAAATATGAGTAAGTAGAGGTAAAGTAAAATTAGACACTAGAATACCGGCTATTATTTAAGGCACTTCGACTTCAAAGTCACTGGCACTGCACGTGCACGCGGCATCCTTTGTTTTACTGGGCGGCAGCCTTTGACAGAGACATCACAGGCCAAGGCGGCGCGATACAAAGGCGACCGCATACAAATGAACCACGGAGAAGAATAACGGTAAATGATATCACAGAAAAGGTTTGTTATTGGTGACATTTTTATGGGACGTTTTGTAAAGATTAGGGTACACTTCTCCGAAGCATTTTGTTTAAAAAGACTGTAGGTAAATAAAGAGTACCTAATTTTTAAGTTTTAATTCAAAGTTCAGAAAAATCCAGTCTCGACCTGATCGTTGGCTATTTCGGACTGTCTCTGTCTTGCGCTTATGAGTGTCGTATTTTTTTGTTTTACGTTTCGTCGTGTCGTGAACTATTACTCTGGACTCCGACTCTTTAACTCAGTTGTGTGGATAATATTCAAGATAACTTCTTGTGAAACTGACTACCTACATTCAACAGTGATGGTTGAGAAAACAACCTTGAATTTTGGATTAAAAAAAAACAATGTCAAATAAGGTACGTTGATAATGACATGTGTCCTACAATATTATTATGCGATGTGTCCTTAAAATCATCCATTTAACAGCTATTGAAACTGAAATCATGATTCTGCAGAATAAATTTCAACTATTTTTTATTGCTTGTTATTGCAAAAACCAAAACCTAAGAAAACTTGGTGAACCAAATGTAACTAAAATCCTTTTTGCATAATGGAACTCGATCTTAGAAAATCTTTTGATCTAACGCACTCCGTGAGTACTAAGCGAGCTGGATGGAATTTGAGGAACTGAGCAATATATGGACCCTTATAATTATGATTATGTAAACTGGTCATACATAAATATATATATATATATATATATATTGACATCGCGTAGCATAATATCGCAGGCAAATTGTATGGGTCCGTGGTTTACAAGAGGCGTCGTCTGTTTACAAACGTTCACTGTTTTGAAAAATACCGAAGTCAAAATGTAAATTGCTTTGTCACTTTGTACACTACATAATGTACATTTGTGAACAAGTGTAGGACCGGCCTATTCAAATGAATGTGCATACAAATTCGCACATATGAGTGACGGCTTTTGGGTGGCTTTGGTACGCACAAGAGTAGGCGTAAACTTCCGCACAAGTTTATGCCTGTGTGAGGGACCGGCATATAAAGAGGAGTCGATTAATATGTCACTGTACCAATGAGTGGTTACGTGAATTTACGTGAAACCTGATATTATGGTCACCCTATCCAAACATTGTGTGAGAGGTTATAATTTTTTAGATAACTCTCGTTACGATAGGTTTTTGTGGTGAAACGATATGTTAATCGAAGGAGCCTAAAATGTCAAAGAATTTGGTACATAAATCATATCCCAGACTTGTTTTGTTTACTAGATATCGGCATATGAAAAAGCGTTTCGATTGCGCGGCCAGCGTCCTTAGGTTTTTCAGTAATTTTGTTTGTCTGATGAGAAAACGAGTGTTAATTCATACCTCATCGGCTTTGACAAATTAAGACTAAGCTCTGAACATCGGTCCTGACTAATTAAGATAAGCCTGATTACGAAAAAACACAACCTAAGAAATCGGAACCGGAGGATTGCGCGGCCATGGCGTTCAGGCGTCGATATCTTCGGAAGTAATGGTGATAGAATGAATTTTCTTTCTTCGACATTTGTTGACAAATTCAAACATGCATTGACAAAAAAAACCAGGCCTGTAGACCCTGTAGATGCCGAGATCTGACATGGCCGCGCAGTTCTCCGCGGGAGGATCGCGCGGCCATATTCAAACCTCAATAACTTCTTTATTACTGCTTTGACAAATTTTTGGTTTTCACCATTCAGTTTTGACAAATTTCGACAAAATCCTGACATAAGCACTTTTTCAAAACAGAACATGGCCGCGCAATCGAAACGGTAACCTTATACCATGTGTTATTGAAATACGAAAACCTGAAATTTTTTTCTTTATTATCAATAACAAGTAATAATAACCTCTACTCAACCAAATCACTTGTCCCAGACCCAAACTAGATATCCCGTACTATGGTATTGGTAAACAACATGCATGGATATCAGAAACATGAAAATACACACTCAGCTGAAGCCATTTGTACAAATATTATGGTAACTCCCAGTGGGAATGGGCTAGTTGCCCTAAAAATGTAATTAGTCCGTCTTTTAGATTATTCAAAAATAAGTGACACGTATTTTTTTATTTGTATTTAGACCGTGTAATTAGACCAAAAATGATAAAGATATAGCCCATCAAAGTTACGTATGACGTCACGCCGTGCTGCATTTTTTAGCACGGAGTGACGTCACACGTAACTTTAATGGGCTATATCTTTGTTATTTTTTGTTTAATCGAAAAAAGAAAAAGAAAAATACGTGTCCAATATTTTTCTATAATCTAAAATACGGACTAAATAGAATTTAATTATTTTGACCCTGGAAACTACCCTATTGAACCCACAACCTCCGGTATGGTAATTAGAAGTGATACCGCTAGACCAATGAGGCAGTCCTATAATAAAATACTTACAGCAATATTTCATACAATATTTAGATGAATATGTAGTACATTACTGCAACGGCCAGCACGAGACATTGATGGACGAACATGGAAATGTGGGCAGAGGCGAAGCCGAGGCACAGGTACATACGTGAGTCCATCAATGCCTAGTTATGGGCAAGGCTGTATATGATTTTTCTCAAATAATGCGCGGAAATTAAAACTAAGTAGGTATGTAGTAGGTACTAAGGCAGAACTTTTTATTTGAAATATTTTTTGCCGCGTTAAGGTCACAGCACACATATCAACTCGGAAAGGGATCGTTACCGTATCGCCTTTCGCCTCGCTGTCAACCAGGCGTCAACCTAACGTATGCATGGTAACCAAAGCGTATCAGCAGCTCCTGTACGTCAACTCGGCTTCGGCTAGGCGACACCGCGCTCACGGCTCGCCGACCACTGGTACTTACCAGATTGCTCTAAAGTAATAGGGCCCTCGCCCACGGCGGCTTTTTGTAGCGCGCGTTGCAAAAGCGACCTACGCGCGTTTACGAAACGCGCGACGGCAGCGCTACAAAAAGCCGCCGTGGGCGAGGGCCCATACTTGGGGTGGACGAAGAGACGTGAGCTCGGGTACGGAGAGACGTAAGCGCGGGGAC
This sequence comes from Yponomeuta plumbellus, assembly GCA_947310845.1. NCBI lineage: Eukaryota > Metazoa > Arthropoda > Insecta > Lepidoptera > Yponomeutidae > Yponomeuta > Yponomeuta plumbellus. The sequence continues at coordinate 13,862,944 of OX371207.1, read as the reverse complement.
GACGAGCCGTAAGCGCGGGAACTGCAAGTTGACCACGCACCGCGTCGCGGTTCGGAGCCAGTTCCGAGGCGAGGCGATTACGTTACGATTCCGATTAGTGTGCGTTGCAGTCGGGAGTTCCATACAAACAATGCTGAACGGCTCGAGGCGATACGGTGATGATCCCTTTCCGAGTTGATAATTGTGTGCTGTGACCTTTAAAGTGCTCTTTTTTTTTCAATATGAAAATCCAGCTTTCTATCGCAAGCCAGTTCGAAATTTAAATAAAACCTCTGATAAGTTACCTCCTTGGTTGTCATTGTTCGGAGTAAAAGATCGTTCCATTTTTGCCGTTGCCGCAAAACACGACAGTTTTGAATTTTATAGAACTTTTTCTGGCCACTGCTCGCATGTAATTGGCCAGTACAGCAATTTCGATTTATCTCGAAGAAGATTGTCGAAATAATGCTCAAATTTCCATGCATGTTGGAGAAAAAATATTTTTTCAACTGTCTTGCGAAATTAGTGTCCAACTGAGTAAATATTAAAAAACATACATTGGCAACTTACAATACTTGCTGGGTCTTCTGTAGAAACAACATAAAGTTTGTTCTCTGTCTCGGCGCAAACTAGCTTCACAATGGTGGAACTGCAATGAACAAGCAGAATATTGCTTTTTCTATCAATCTCCAAATCCAGAACAGTGTCTTATCTACATATATTCAAAGAAAGGTTATATTATAAGTTACACAGAAACCTAGAGTTACTTGGTACCAGAATAAAATATGTAAAAATATGTTTTGTAAGTTAACATACTGTTAACTGTAATAGGTTTTGTCCATCATAGTTTTTTTTTTATATTGTCTACTAACCAGATCAATTTAATTAATAGTGAGGAAATGAGCTGCCTCATTGTTTAGTCGGGTCCAAGGCAGCACTGACAAATCCTGAGAGTTATAGCTGACAGATAATTATGTCTACTCTTTCTTCTGGCACATGGAACAGTGGCATCTAAAATAGTGCAGTGTTGTGACTAATCTACACGCCATGCCACATCTATGGCCACGACATTGATGCCAAGAAATAATTTATTGTGTGTTTTCTTTATATAATATGGGTTTAAATTAATTAAATGTTTTATTTAAATTTTTTAAATAGGATTCAATTTATTTGAGAATTTAAAATTGTGAGAAAATATGGAAAAATTACAAAAATTTTGGAGGTACGAAGTTTCATAGGACAGCTAGTCGTACAATCAAACAGACTAAAAATATAATTACAACTGGAATAAAATAAAGAAAATTTGTTTTAACACTAATATTATGTGCATGAATATTTATTGTGTATGGATGGACATAATTATGTCTGAAATAAATACTGTCTGACTTATAAAAAAATATATATGCATTATCTTAAACAATCTTGGCAAGCCCAAGCCACATTGTTGCTTGATGTTGTTTTTTGGTCCTAATCTAGTCTTGTTTTAGTGAATCCAACAAGAAACAAGTTGTAGCTCATTGGCCTCTAATGCTACTCTAAAGAACCTGCTTGTTGATGGTTAGTGTGCATTTACATACCTACTGATTGTCTACCAAACCTGTTTCCATACAGCCCATTTAGTTTTAACATTTTTTAAAGTAACTATTCTGAGAACTTTATCTTTCAACAAGACTTTGTTACATTGAATAATGTTGTAGTTTTAAAAATTCAATGTGTATTGGTATTTTTTTTTCATTTATGGGTCGTTATGGGTGATTCTAAATAAACTTGTTAGTATGTATTGAATTTTTCCAATTTTTCTCATTGGGACACTCATGTATAAACCTTAAGTACTTACCTACCTACTACAATTGATGAAACTGGGCTCAAAATAAATCAACTCTGCTTTTAAAGACAAACGACCTTATAGATTAGACACACACATTAAAGGCACCTAAAAACTTAAATAAATAACCAATAACACTCACGATATGGCATTAGCATAGGTAATACTGTGTCCATCAGCACCAAATGTTGTTTTATTCTTAGATCCCATAAAGTTGTAGACACCAGAATCTATCTTGAAAATGTCTGTTGCATTTCCATTCAAACTCAAGGTGTAGTCGTGACGACATAGCTGTGACAAGGATACAAAATAACTAAATAAATCCAACTTTGTTAATCCAGAAAGAGATACAAATTCAGTTATACCGTCTCAGATGAATGAAACAAAAAGACACTGGTAAAGTATCCATGGATATAGTACAATTGGCATGATACAATGGGCATGCAACAAGCGGCACAATATCTATGTGTATAAATCTTAAATATTTACACGTCAAGTTCAACTAAGCCCGAACTCGGGCGAGCCCATCGGCTACATGCAGCTGAACCCATTTTTGCGACATAATTGTGATCTTTAACTTCGTATCTACGGATGGTTTTATATAGAAATCATGCAGGCACGTTGGCGGTGCGTTGCAACGAGGAAAATCCTATACTCAACGTTAGAACCGTTCTTACCGATAAAGCTTTGTTACAGGTGTCGTTCGAAGATGACGTACTGTTCATGAACATTACATCGAAGCACGGACGAAAATAATAAGTCTGAAGCTCAAACTGTTTGGGTGTATTCTTCTCTACGTATGTTTGAGCAGAATAGAACGCAGTAGGGCCAGATCCACTCAATGCAGCGAGCGTTAGGTCTATACCGGTGCCATTGGTAAACTCGCAAGTGCACGGGCCCTTCTGAACACAAACATCTTGAGCGAACGTAATGAAAATGGAGGCCAAGATTACTAAAGTAACACCAAACAATCTCTCCATATTGTTTTTCAAGAGTGAAAACCAATAAAATAAATCTCCTATGACGACCGTGAGTTGAGTTTTGTTTCACAAAAATCAAATTATCAAAACGTCAGCGATTGTCATTTGGTTGTCACCACAGAGAAGTTTAGAAGCAATTTGCACCGAAACTTTACTGCTGTAACAACGTTTGGCTAAAAAAGTAATATCTTCATAGTTAGATCCGTAATGTTGGATTACGCGACGCATGAGAACTTGTAATGCGTTTCAAAATCATGTAAAAAATTAAATAAATACTGTAGCCGGTCCCTATGATGCGAAGCTGTTCAATTTCACAGATTAAACTATAAAAAAGGGACAATCATGTCTGAAAGAATCGGTTCCACACCCAACATAGAAATTATCGATGTTAACCCTACAGCGCATACTGTCCCACATATGGCACGTACAAAAAAAATGTCTATATCTTATTACTAAATATTAGTGGCGCTATCTAGTATTGAGTAGATTAACTGCGATGTATTACAGTATTGAATGTAGTACCATGGATTTTCCTTAGATATCTCCAAATAAATATTTAATTATTTTTCTTCAAGTGGGAAGGAATTCTGAATCTGGTTAGCGAGCGGCATGAAAAAAATCGAATAAAATATATAAAATCGAATATTATCAGGTCGAAATAATTTGTAGAGGTAAGTTCATGTTTATATTTGTTATTTTAGTTGTCACCTCGTAAATTCATTGATAAATGGTACATAAAATCACCACTTTTTTTGTATGTGACGGATATGGCACACCATGCAATCATCGTCCTAAAAATTCTCGTATTGTTTACCGATGAGGCGTAGGAAAAGTTTGAACACTGCGATGTTCAACATTTTCTTGAAATCCCCTCTGGTAGTGAAGATGATCAGGAGCTGTCTGGTGAGGATAGTTATGATGACTTGATCAGAATCCAGGATTTGGTGACGAATGAAGTAGAGGCGTGTCCTGAATCATTACATCCACGAAAACGTGAAAATACCTAGGTAATTCACAGCCAAGTAGTAGTATGTTAGGTCTAACTCAGCCAATGTCACGCCACAGCCTAGTACTTCCGGTCAAGCAATCCTAGATCCAGACGAGTTACATCACGAGCTCAGCCAACACCTATTCCCACCTTCGTCTACCTACCGCACAACCTGTCAAGGCAAAGCCCAAGAAAAGAGAATAAACAGAAGATGGAGTTTCATCAACCTGATACCACATTTACAGCAGTTGACATGTTAGTACAACCGATGATGATAAACAGCTGGCTTCTATACAGGGTGGCCGGGGGATTGACGTCAAAAACAAAAAATTAGGTCCCTCTTGTCATGGGGTATCCGAATCACCCCCATGTATGTTCCGCGATTTTTCATAGTTTCGGAGTTATGATTTTTTTTCTGAATTTTCATGAATTTTCGCCTTATTAGTTTTAAAAATTTCTAAAAAAAAACTAGAAACTTTTTTCAATTACTTTTTTGTAACTGAATCTTCACAAGTTGTTCTTCTATGCATAAAATAATCAGCTTCGTAACTTTGATAAAAGTTATTAAAGTGTTGGTCTAAAGTCAAAAATTTACGTTCGGTAAATTATGACTTGAATTTTCAAAAATAAATTAAAAATCCAAACAGATGTTTTAATGGTTTCTTAGCTAGCCTCAGAAATGCGCAAGACTCTCAGATTTCATAATCATTAAAAAAAAGTACTGCTTAACGAGCTACTTTGTGTACATTCGGCCTTCGAAGACAGCGAGGTGAAGAATTATTAAAATTTAAAAAAAAAAATTTTGCCATTTCGTCTTTTCTTAGTTTATTAATGAACGAGTCGTCATCATAATGATGAACAAAAGTGGTTTTGTCAATAAAACACAGATTAAAATGTAAAAAAAATGTTTATTAGAATAGGTTTTCAAAGTTGCCACCTCCAGCAGCAATACACATTCTACACCTACGTAGGAAATTATCTTTTAATCGTCTAAAAGCTGCTCTGTTTACCTTTACAACACGTTCGGCTTCTGTTAATTTCTGCCTCAGCTCTTGTTCACTCCCACTTTCTCTGGCGTATGCTATTTCCTTAAAATAGCCCCAAATAAAAAAATCCATGGGGTTGAGGTCAGGTGAGCGTGGAGGCCACGATATTCCGCCGCGTCCGATCCATCTATTGGGGTACGCCTCATTAAAATAATTTCGGACTTGCGTTGCGTAGTGACATGGAGCGCCGTCATTTTGAAGAACCATGGTTCGTCTTAGTTCAATATTCACGTCTTCTAGCAACAATGGAAGTTCATGTTCCAGAAAGTGTCGGTATCTTTCTCCATTTAATCTGGACGGCAATTCAAATGGACCAATCAGTTCGCCACTGAGAATACCAGACCACAAGTTAACGCTGAAACGATGTTGAAACGTCGACGCTCTCATTTCGTGTGGATTTTCAACCGCCCACGTGTGGTAATTATGAATATTGAAAATTCCAGTGCTCTCAAAACGTGACTCATCTGACCATAAAACTTTATTGAAAAATCCAGGATCTTGTTGTTCTTTTTGTAGCATTGTTTGGCAGAAATCAATGCGCAATTGGTAGTCTGTAGGCAGTAAAGCTTGGACTCGTCGGATATGGAACGCATGATATCCTTCATCGTGAAGTATGTCTTGGATAGAAGTTCTTGGGATGTTCAGAGTACGAGCCATAGCTCTGGTACTCGTGGAAGGATTTCGTTGAACTTCTTCGAGCACAACTTCTCTGCGATCCGGGTCAACTCTAGGGATTCCTTCCCTATCGCCTCGTTGGCCAGGAATGCGGCCTGCCATTAAGGTATTGTGCGTGTTAATAAAAACGCGATGGTCGGGATAATGCTCAGGTTGCGGCCCATCACGACGTTGAAGTTGTTCGCGATACAGTCGCGCTGCTTCAAGGCCGTTTCCTTGTACAACTCCATAAAAATAGTGCATTTCTGCGTATTCACTTAACGTGTAACTCATCTTTTACACTTCCAAGTAAACAAAGTCCAAATCAGTATGCAAGACACAGTCCAATTAACGAGCAAAGTAGTCAAATAAGTAGGCAGCGGAATCCGCGGACAAAGCGAGACAGTGAGGTAAAACAAAATGAAGACACGTGTAGCAGTAAACACAAAGTGAGAACGACTGAGGTACACACTTGTTTTGTGTTCGCTTCTGCTGCGCTGCCCCTCTCACTCTTACCGCTGAGAGTGAGAGAGATAGCAATAGTTCGGCGGCCTCCTATCCTCAAAGACTATTGTTATTACAGGTAAAAAGTTGCGTCTGCATTAACAACCCATGACCCACGAGAACGGACCGCGCAAAATTAATTACTGTAAAACGGAAAATGCCTCCAAATTTATAATCTGTGTTTTATTGACAAAACCACTTTTATTCATCATGATGATGACGACTCGTTCATTAATAACCTAAGAAAAGAAGAAATGGCAGAAAAAAATATATGTTAATTTTAATAATTCTTCACCTCGCTGTCTTCGAAGGCCGAATGTACACAAAGTAGCTCGTTAAGCAGTACTTTTTTTTAATGATTATGAAATCTGAGAGTCTTGCGCATTTCTGAGGCTAACTAAGAAACCATTAAAACATCTGTTTGGATTTTTAATTTATTTTGAAAATTCAAGTCATAATTTACCGAACGTAAATTTTTGACTTTAGACCAACACTTTAATAACTTTTATCAAAGTTACGAAGCTGATTATTTTATGCATAGAAGAACAACTTGTGAAGATTTAGTTACAAAAAAAAGTAATTGAAAAAAGTTTCTAGTTTTTTTTTTTTTAATTTTCAAAATTGATAAGGCGAAAATTCATAAAAATTCAGAAAAAAAATTATAACTCCGACACTATGAAAAATCGCGGAACATACATGGGGGTGATTCGGATACCCCATGACACGAGGGACCTAATTTTTTTTTTTTGACGTCATTCCCCCGGCCACCCTGTATAAAAGAGTAGAGACGCAGAGACAAAACACAACTAAGATGAGACGATTTCGGCTGGAAGTGGCCAAATCTCTGTGTTTGTGTGGACCATCAATGACAAAAAAGAAAGGAAGACCATCATAACATAGCATAACATTTACATACAGGCACATAAATAGCTTCTGGCCCAACAGGATACCCTGTGTCGTAGGAACTAGAAACAGCGACGTCACATACATGTAAACTTCCAAGACCTGGGTGTTTTTTCACCCCAGCCGGGATTCGAACCCGGGACCTCTCGCATGGTAGTCATCATTCGTAACTGGTATGCTTGACGAAAAAAAGAAGAAAAAGCCAAAAGTCAACATACCACATAAAGATATCGGGATAGATGGAATTAACCACTTTCCTATTTGGTATAATGTTAAGCAGCATTGTAAGTACTTGCTTGTAAGGTGAATTTTTTTGTAATTTTCCAGAAATCCAACGAGGTACTTTGCATCAATAAGGAGAATAATTGTTTTTGTCATTCCACAAACAGTCCTGCATTATTTATATTTTCTTCTATATTATGTTCCTATTTTTCAATACCAGTTCCTATTTTTATAAGTACGAATACTTTTATTGTACGATTTACAATGTAAATTAATTAAATGCAACAAAGATTTTATTAACTTACAAGTAATGTCTAATTTTCATGAAAAAAGGTTCATTATAACTACTTTAGTTTATTCTTACCCGTTCTATAAACTTAACTTAACAATGCATGGAGTGACATATGTGGGTCATATACAAAAAATAACATAAGTATGTATCTATGGAATTGCAATTTTTTTAATTATTTTTCCGATAATTAGCTCTACATTGGCAAGCTTATAAAAATTTTTGAGTTCGAAATAAAAAATCATGCACTGTAGGGTTAAAGATCATATCGATAGATTTAAACACCGTGATCTTCACTATGGCTATGAAGACACGGTCATGGTCAACACGTTTTTGCAGCACAAGCCAATGTAGTAAGCTGACAAACAAAAAAAGTAATAGGTGTCTCCACTCCAAGCAAATAACCAAACGGACCCGGATTTAGGCTCCCTTCCAACGCAGGAAAGCGTTATGTTGATGTAATGTTCTGGCAGTGGATTGGGGGGTCACTCGTCATTTTCCCTGATTCGTCAATTTCTTTAAAATCGTTAACTCGTCAATATCCCTAATTCGTCATTTTCGCTAATTCCTCATTTTCCGTAACTGGTCAAATCTACAACTCATCTACTGTCAGTCTCCGTACAGTCATCTATAAAAGTCGGCACGGGACGATAGTCGGCATCGCGCTACTGAATCTTATAATATTTTCGTACGAGCGTTTGTCACCCTACTCCTCCTAGACGGCTGGACCGATTTTGATGAATGAGGTCTCAAATTAAATGTAATCTCTCTCACAACAAGTTTGTATAAAACAACGATGTTTTTTCGTACATTTTTACATTGCACAGTCCTACAATAAATGTCAAATTGTCATGTCAACTTTCAACATTCAATATTTCAATAATGAGCCGTTTTCAGAACTAAAAAAAAAAAATAATATGGCTGTCAAAGGAATGCAATTTTGGACCTCAGCCCAATAGCCATGTGTGATACGTCATAAAATAGGTCTCAGCGAGCTGAACAAAAGTTAATATGACGCCAACAGCCAAATGTTTGTCCTTTCGGAGTTATATAGTATTGAAAAAAAACTAACATTTTCAACAAAATATAACTCCGAAACGACAAACATTTGGCTGTTGGCGTAGTAGTAACTTTTGTTCAGATCGCTGAGACCTATTTTATGACGTATCACACATGGCTATTGGGCTGAGGTCCAAAATTGCATTCCTTTGACAGCCATATTATTTATTTTTTTTGGTTCTTCTGAAAACGGCTCATTGTTTACAACAGTGGTGCCAGATTAGGCGATTTATCGCCATTTGGGCTATCTCTGAGGGTGAAATGGCGACCTAAAATGGCAATCGGCGACCAGTCGCCATTTGGGCTATAATGTAATTTTTTCCGGCGACTTTTGGGCTACCTTGAAACCATGGTGCGTTACGACGAGCAATCTTTTGTTGCAGTAAAGCCAGAAAAGGCCGGGCAACGCAGCCCATGTTTACTTACTATGTAGGCTGACGATGAGGAAGGCTTGGAAGACTTAGAGCAGCAAAGGTAGTACGAGGACGTGAGTTGCGCGCGACAACGTCAAAAGTTGCGACTTTCCAGTACATTAACTGTCAAATTCTGACGACTTTTGACGTTGTCGCGCGCGACTCGCGTCCTCGTACTACCTTTGCTGCAAAGGTAGTATGAGGACGCGAGTCGCGCGCGACAACGTCAAAAGTCGCGACTTTCCAGTACATTAACTGTCAAATTCTAACGACTTTTGACGTTGTCGCGCTCGACTCGCGTCCTCATACTACCTTTGCTGGTTTCTAAATTGAGAATAGAACTACATATTCTAATAGTAAATTAAATAAGAATAAAAAAAATACTAACCCGTAATTTTCCACGGAACTAATATAGCTATTTCAAAGGAAACGCTTTTGCCACCCGTGCGAAGCCGGGGCGAGTCGCTAGTATAAAATAAAAATAAATGAAATTAAAAAGATCTTAAACGATCACGAAGGTTAAGCAACATAGGGCGCGTTCAGTGCATGGATGGGTGACCGTTCTATGACTAACGCTATTGGCATTTTTCCGAGCGGTTTCGTGCTTCGCAAGGCACGGCAGGTGGTGCCGGCTGCCGTCGATAGATTGTAGTCGTTAAGCCAAGTCAGACGCCTTAGGGTGGCTTGAAAACTTCTGACAGTAAGACCAGCTACTAGTCTTACAATCATCCACCAATCCGGACTTGGCCCCCGTGGAGGAGTTGGCCTATACCTTCCTCATGGAAGAGACCCGTGCCCCTCGGTGGGGATAATGTCCCTGTGTGTAAAAAATGTTTATGATATAATGGGTTCATGATCATGAGGGGGAGTAAGTTTTGATGGTGACTGATCGCGATGACGACGTGTTATCTAAAAATTTAATAATTTCTATGAATAAAGTATAATTTTGGTTGAACTGAAGGTGATTCAGTCACATACGTGCTGTGCCTTATTACAGTCTTTGGGGTGATTATAAAGTTGACAAATTAGCGTTTTGGGCTACATAAGAAAATTTTTAGGCGATTTGGGCTACTTTTTTCAAAATATGTGCGACTTTGGCCGGCCCAGATCTGGCAGCACTGGTTTACAATACGGTGTCTGTTAGAGGTGCGTCGTTGGCGACTTAACGGCCAACGAAACGAAACTGCTTTTATGGAAACAAAAACTAGTTGCAAAAGCCGTTTAATTTTTAACTGGTTTTGTATTGTGGACTTCTCATACAAAACTAGCTGCAACTGGAGCGGCTTTAAGGAAGGAACTGTATTAAGCATCAACGACGACGGGAAAAACGTTTTCGTCTGCCGTCGATGTGAAACTAGTAGGTAGTTGAAACTGGTGTTTTGTTTTAAAATTTTTAAGTGAAATTAAATATGTATTGTTTTAATTAAATTAACTTCCCTTCATACTTTAACAGGCAGTTGCTAACTGCAACTCAAATTCACTAAAATAAAAAATCAAAACAAATTGCATAACATTGATTGGTAATCTTTCACATTATTTTATGTCTGACAGTATCGTTAAGACATACGAGTGGTTTTCAAAATGTAAAACAACGCAAAAAATACTGTTCCTAACAAAATTACTCTCTCTCTTTTTTATTTCTCTTTCATACACAGCTAGTGCATAAAAGTACACAACACAAATAGTTTAATTCTTTCCATTATGAACTAAAAGAGCAAAACTAGCCGGATATTCATGTTGATTTGCATCAAGGTCATGCGGTACGCGCGCTTGCATTCGTTCGGCTATTTCAGTGTATTTTCGTTTGTATTCGTTGAATTAATATTGCAAGAAACAATTTGGCAAATGTCGTTCTTTTTGAAACGGGTTCTTTGTTTAGCAAGAAGCAGTTTCTTCGTTGTTTCAGAAAAAGCCGCTTTTTAAAACAGTTCGTTGAATCAACGCTCACCTTTAGTGTCTGTGTCTGTTTGTCTGTGGTGATTGTCGCCAACCAAAACCAACCAACCAATTTTTTAAATATTCAATTTATTGAACTCAAATGAACTGAAGTTACTACTTATGTCCTCAAATAATGGCAGATAAAAAGAAAAAACTCTATCCAGTTAAGGTAGATATCTGGAGTTTCTATTAAATTTCAGTCACCGAACAAAGTACATTTTCTAACCTCACACAAAAATGAATTGACCAGGATCCTCTCACTTCACGACGCCCAGTGATATTGAAATCGGACCGTGAACCTGTAAAAGAGCAGCAAAAGGAGAAACAAGAGAAAGAGAAGCCACCTACTATAATATTGAAGACTCGAGAGCAGTCTGCTTGTAAAGATGACCGCCCGCACAGTCCTAAGTCTGATATGGATGTACCTCAACCCTGCAAAATTGCTCAAAATGAGAATAAGGAGAAGAAAATTATTATTGGTTCGTTTTATTTTTCTTGATATTATTGCAATCTAAACTAAACTAATGTGGCGGTAACAATAATTTTCACAATTAATTCACTATATTTTTGAACTAAAACTTTCGTAAGCACTACACATTGTAAACGTAAAAATAAGTTGATCCGGACCAAAAATTTACAATTCACTAACTATATCATTGGGACGTAGTTCCACGAAAACGACTCAATCCACAAAAAGTAACTTCGGAGATATGAAGGTTTTAAGTTCCAATGGGTATTGTCCAGTGGTCTTACACTTAAGTATATTTTTATCTATGGTAAAGTAAGGGTAGAATTATTTTGTTTTTTTAGGTATACATTAATGTTTGTACCTATAGTAAAATGGTTCTCGAGTTAAAATTGAATTGTTTCGGGTAAACTTCGAAATGTGTCCACCATACATGTGGGTTGGTCCCATGATCATGATGTTCAAAAAGTCACTTCGGCTTCTTTTTGTGCCAGTGTTTTTTTTCTATATGAAAGAACCGACCTTAAAGGCCAGTTTGGCATACGTAACTCATTTTCGACCATGTTGTGGATTGAGTTGTTTTCGTGAAACTACGTCCATTGGATTCAATGACTTTAATTATTTTTAATTTTTGTGAAGTTTGGTTTGCAGTCCTGTAGACATCTACTTTTTTACTAAAGTTTTAACAACAATTCAGAGGATTTAGTTCTTCCATTTTTTATGAAGATTTTGATACATAATTTGAGATTTTGATACATAACTTATGAAACTAAATAGTAAGAGACAAAAAGCCTGATCACTCAGTAAATTGGGTGACCGTTATAATGGCGGGACCATAATGTTTAAGCCATGAGATTATGATGGGATCAATGAAAATACTGAAGTTATTCCAAATCAAATCATTGTAGGTTATTCTACCTAATTTCTACCTCCCGAATATCATCGTCTTTTAGTTTTACAATCAATATTAATAAATATATTGGACAAAATCCGTAGTTCAGAAACACTAATTTATTATACCTCGGCCGCTGGGAGAATACGCTCCTGACACCTATCTATTTCATGTGACTAGGATGGGCGATTTTATCAACGTTAGCATTCCTTACGTTATTCGCTTAACTAGCTTTTGCCAACGACTCACAATTTATATTCAAATATGTAAAAAAAACAACAAAATTTTGTTACGTTACTTTTTATTGTACAAAATAGTAACACTAAAACTTAATTAAATGAACTTAACCTAAGTGAACATAAAATAATTACGTGCACATTGTTATGCACGTTATGCGTTCGTATGAGCGTTATTATTTTCGTTATTGTTGGTATATCACCAGAAAAAAATACGGAACCTTGGTGCAGCGTATACCACGGATTTTATGCACGAACATTAAATATCGATTCCTTTTTTATCTAACATTTAATCACCACGCATTATATAACATTGGTTGTAAGTTTACATAATGGTATAGTTTCAATCATAATTATCTGCTAACAGGACAAATAGACCTTAAAAATATTTTAATCGAAAATTCAACGCCACTTCAAAGTTACGTGCGTCGTCCGTTCTATCGCAACCTGTCAGGATCGTATTCTCCCAGCGGCCGGACTTTAGTATAAATAAAATTTAACACAACAGACTAAGTATAATAACCTGAGAATAATTGACCATCTTAGGATGCATACAGGGTGTCCCAAAAATGACACGTCACAGTGACAACGGGAGGTAGACAAGCTCAATAGGCATCGAACCAACCTACCAAGACCTCAGTTAAAGTTGCACGGTTTTCGAAATATTGCCAATTAATTATTTTTCTAATTTTTTACGATTTTTAACAAGTTGAATGATATAAATGTCTTATCGGTGGCTTTCTGAGTTCCTAGTTTTAATCGAGCATTAAAAATTCGTACATTACTGAATTAAGATGCATGTGTCATACCATTTTGGAAAGGTATAACACACGCATGTTTTTGGAGTTATTTGTTCGTGGTAATTTTTTTTTCACGGCAAGTGGTCAAAGTTGAAAATAATTTATTTTAAGTTTAATCCAGTTTTTTCCACATATTACATAGTTATCGACAAATAACACTTTGGTCGTCTTATTTAACTATTCGATTCGTGCCCGAATACAAATAACAAAAACAAACACGAGGGCTATCTAACTTAATGTTAGTACTCAACTTGTTAAAAAACCAATTGGCAATATCTCGAAAACCGGGCAACTTTTACTGAGGTCATGTTAGGTTTGTTCGATGTCTCTTGAGCAGGTCTACCTTCGTTATCACTATGACGTGCCAATTTTGGGACACCCTGTATAATAAATGATTATTGACAGCTGTCAATAATCTATTCTGTGTTTATGAGCGAAATCAAATTATGTAGTCACGATCTCTTCTCAGGTCGATTTAAACCGGTTTGATTGCACACGCAAACCGACTTACAAATAGAACCGCAAAAATCTATCTAAACCGGGATGAAACAGAGTTACAAACCGCAATTAATGACACAGTCGATGCGAGGCTGCGATCTGCAGTGACACGGTTTGCGTCGTCTTTAACCGATTCGGCGCACCCGTGCGAGGGTTTGCACCGATTTGGCACTATCGTTCGGTTTTACGACGTAAACCGTGTCGCCGCGGTCCGCACGCGCTGACGCTAATTTGGTTTGACGACGATACCGGAATTATGAACGTTAATTCAACTCATACGTTTAGTTTCGTTTTCGGTAGAGACCTAGAACTAATTACAATTCAAAATCAACTTTTCCAAGTCTCAGAACTTCTTTGTCATAGCCTTCATCATAAACCCATTATGTCCCCACGGAGGGGCACGGGTCTCTTCCCTGAGGAAGGTATAGGCTATACTCCACTACGGGGGCCAAGTCCGGATTGGTGGAGGCTTGTAAGAATAGTGGCCGGTTTTACTCTCAGTAGTAGTCAAGCCGCCCTAAGGCCTCTGTGGCTTAACGACTGCCATCTATCGACAGCAGCCGGCACCAACTACTTAACGTGCCTTGCAGACCACGAAACGGAAAAATGCTGCTAGCGTTAGTCAGAGACAGTCACACAACCATGCATTGAACGCGCCATCCGTTGCTTAACGCTGTTTAAAATCACTCAGGCAGCCGGGGCTACGAGCGATTCGTTTCACAGCCTTGAGGAAGTTAAAACAAAGAAATAATATTCTTACATGTATTTTTATTCAGATCAAGAAATATTAAATAATTTCTAAGTAATGAAAGTAATTGTGTCCGTATTCTTGGCTTAGAATATCTCCTGAAATACTTGTTCTAGCTAATTGTGTCTTGTAGCACTATTAGGAACTATTGATACCTACACAGTTTGGTGGCATACTTGAAATTACTGAAATCGACCACGTGAACGTTAATACAGACACAAGTAATTTACAATTAAAAATAAAATAAAAAACTTTTTGTTGAATCCTATACAGAGTACAATTAGTGGCTACTAATCATCAGTTACCTACTAAGCAGTTGGTGCCGGCTGCCGTCGAGTCGACGCTGTCGATGGCAATCGTTAAGCCAAGTCAGATGCCTTATGGTGGCTTGAAACCTTCTGACAGTAAGACCAGCCACTAGTCTTACAAGCCTCCACCAATCCGCACCAGACCCCCGTAGTGGAGTATAGCCTATACCTTCCTCAGGAAAAAGAAACGTGCTCCTCGGTGGGGATACAATGAGTTGATGATGACTAATCAGCAGTTTTATTTATTATTATAATAGGCTATTTGACAGTATGAAAAAAAAACAGTTTTATTTGTACGTCTTCGTATAAATTATTAGTTATTAGAAGTAAAACATGAAAGAATTTAAAATGACCACTTTCTGGGGTTTCCATGAATACCAACAAAAATATAAGATGGTTTTCAGAAATCGGTCAAATAGCCTATTAGTGTACCTATAACTAACATTGAAGACGAATACGAACGTTACTAAGTTTGTGTCTAGTCGACTAATTTAGTCATAATCGTGCACTTGCTCAACCACAACTCGGACTGATTTAAGACGGCGCGACGCGACGCAAGTTCCAATCCAAAGTGCAAACCGTATCGCCCGCCCGGGGCCGCGCTCTCAACAGACGGCAAGTCTCGCGACACAACAAGCATGAGTGAGATAAATTTTTAATGGGAACTACGGATTTTGTCCAATATATTCATTACTATTGATTGTAAAACTAAAAGACGATGATATTCGGGAGGTAGAAATTAGGTAGAATAACCTACAATGATTTGATTTGGAATAACTTCAGTATTTTCATTGATCCCGTCATCATCCATGTGCTAATGGCGGGACCATACATTTTGTTAAATTGTAGGAAGACTACAAGAGGTAGAAATTTATTATTGCAGGTACGAATAGGTACGAAAAAGGTACGAAATTATGACATAGACAGATTTAAATTCTGCTGGTTTAAAAATTTTCTTCTCGCTGTTATAAAGCTCACATTGATTGTAAAACTAAAAGTCGATGATATTCGGGAGGTAGAAATTAGGTAGTAAAACCTACAATGCTTTGATTTTGCATAACTATAGTATTTTCATATGGTCCCGCCATTATCCAACGTTATAATGGCGGGACCATGCATTTCGTTAAATTGTAGGTAGGCTGCAAGAGGTAGAATTTTTTTATTGGAGGTACGAATAGGTACGAGAAAGGTACTAAATTATGAGATAGACGGATTTCAAATCTCATGGCTTAAACATTATGGTCCCGCCATTATGACGGTCACGTAAATTGGTACTTAAGTAACCTTCTGTCACACTATTTTGTGAAAAATTTGACAAGACAGCACAACAGTTATGTACTTAGCAAAATTGTCAATGGACAATATTTCTATGGTTACGAATCAAAAAAGTTTCTTCTAGGATATGGATATGAGCGGTCACTAAATAAGAATATATTTTTTGTTTATTTTTAGGTGCTGTAGTTTTCAAGAAAATAATTTCTTTATTTAATTTCGCTCAGTGATACAGATCATTACGCCATCACAGATTAATACAAAGTCAGAAAGTATCATTCATTCGAATCTGTCAGAAGTAATTAGTCTGTTGCCTTTAAAAAATAAATACTGAAGTATGTACAGCGCCACCAAATTATATGTTCAAGTGGGCAAAATTGTAACTAACTAATTAATTGTAAATTCTGTACCCCATTTCTTGTTTTATGTATTCACTTACTAAGATTTATAGATATATGCAGGCCGCCGTCTGTACTCTTAGATTAAGAAATACCTGTGTAATTTCCTTTTTTATGTACAATAAAGTGTTCTCTATCTATCTATCTATCTATATGTTCACTAAAATTTAAAGACGGATTAAAATATTCTCATTTTCCTAGGTAAATTTCTTAAATGTTACTATTAAATTCTCCACTAGCGCCGCTATCAACTGAACAGATAAGATGGTGGCACTGTACCTACATAAACGAAATCACTGACAGAGCAGTGACAGTTTTTTTTTAAATGCTTCAACGTTGGATGGCGTGGATACACGACTATTATTCCGTTCCGTTTTGCTTATACGCCCTTTTAGAATGAGAAGGTTTTCAAAACCAAAATCATGAATGAAAATCTTAGCTGAGGTAAAAACTAAGAACGTAGGGCTATCCAGTTTAGCTTCCTTTTCATATACAGCAAAGGAAAAAAATCCCGAATTATTGTCCATTCAGAAACTGTCCCTCACCCTTTAATTGCCACTCTTTTTCGCCAAGTAAAACATAAAATATTTATTAAATGTGCCTGTATTTTCTCAAATAGGTACCTACATTAAATTAAGTATATTTGTTACATATTAATATTGATTAGACTGCTCATTCCTCTGACATCCCTCTTGTTTAGTTGTATATTAAACAGGTCTAATCATGATTATTAACATTTATAAACATAGACATTTAGGCACATACATGTCATGCACATACACAGACATACAGGCACATACATTGCTTCTGGCCACACTCTAGGATACCCTGTATTGTGGGAACCAGAAACAGCGATGTCACAAACATTATTATTTATTATTCATTAAGTCTATTAAATTAGACATTTTTTAGAACATGACATGAGAAGCTATTTGCTCTAATGATGTTTGAGATGCAAAGAAAGATATGACACAGTGCATGTATGGTAATGCTGATAATTTCCCAATAAAAAAAATGTATGTATATAATTTCAGAGAAACCCAGTCCACCCTTGAAACTGATGTGTGAGCCAGTGAAACTGTTGGACGAGAATATGGAATTCAATATGGCAGCAATAGAATTTATGAATGATTCCAGCACCAACTATTTAGTTGTCGGGATAATAGGTGGGTATCAAAATCTGGTTGGCAGTCATCATCAACCCATTATGTCCCCACCAAGGGGCACAGGTCTCTTCCGTGAGGAAGGTATAGGCCCATACTCCACCACGGGGGCCAAGTCCGGATTGGTGGAGGCTTGTAAGACTAGTGGCTGGTCTTACTGTCAGAAGTTTTCAAGCCGCCCCTAAAGGCCTCTGACTTGGCTTAACGACTGCCATCTATCGACGGCAGCCGGCACCAACTGCTTAACGTGCCTTGCGAAGCACGGAATCGCTCGGAAAAGATGCCACTAGCGTTAGTCATAGACGGTGACCCATCCATGGACTGAACGCGCCGTATGTTGAGATCACTCAGGCAGCCCAGGCTACGAGCGATAAAAAAAAAAATGGCATGGCAGTACAGAGCTAAAACTAAGGAGCCTTAAATACAACAATGGAATAACATGATTGGGCAATCCAATCATGGCCAATCAGTCCATCTATAAAATATGTTCCTTCAGAGAAATCATAGCTTCTACTCATAAATTAAATCACATCTTTTGATATGAACAAGTTTTATACAAATTACTGTTCATTTTGTCCTCGGCAGTGTATATTGCAATGTCACCTTTAATCAGTTGCATTATGTTTCCTTGAAAAGAGAATTTAAAAACTATTGTTATGGTGATCTGATCGGCCCTCCGAAAATTCTACAGGTTAAAGTAGTTACTATTAAGTATGTTACCAGTAGAATACATGAAAAGGTCTGTCAAATTGCCCTCTATTTTTTTTCTTTAAGCCGCGTTTTTACGGTCTTAGTGCGATCGGACAGAGTGCGGCATCCGAACTCATGCTTCTGAGTGGCCATTTTAGTGACTTGACGAAAAACCGTCCAATCAGAAGCAAGAGTTTACTTAGATGGCGCACTCGGTCCGAGTGCACTTTAAGGTACTATTCCGTGCCTCGCGATAGTACCGTCGTACCGGTGTCGTCGGTCGCTCGCGACAATAGTCAGAGTATGAAAATGTATGCCACCGCTTCCGAGGCCCGCGACAAACGCGCGCGGCCGACGACTGGTAGTGAGCCGCGCGCGGCCAAGTGTCGAAGTTAGTCAGTCTTGTTACTTAAATGTGTTAACACAAAATTGAATTGTTTTTTATTTACTCGGAAAAACTTACGAAACTTTTTTTCATCACAATACAAATGCTTTTGAATCGATATTTGGTAGTATCCTTCTTCATTTCTGCTTTTAAAAATAGGGTCGATTGGTTCTCTATTTTCATAATATACTCCCGGACACATCTATCGGCCCACCTAGTGTTTTACGTTTTGTCGGTCCCTAGCTAAAAATAAATGTTAGGTGGAGCAATAAGTTTTTATGCAGGTTTGAAGCTGATTTGGTTGAGCTGGTTGACCAATAAATCAGCTTCAAAACTTATTGCTCCACCTAACATTTATTTTTAGCTAGGGACCGTCAAATCTTAAAACACTAGGTGGGCCGATAGATGTGTCCGGGAGTGTATATAACATAACAAATAACAACAGCTCGTCATCCTCCTCTTCTTCTTCAAGAATGTCAATTAGCACTTCGACCATGATTTTGACTTCGGTAGACACACGTCTAATGGCCTGCGCAGACGACGGACTTTTCTCCGCGTCGGAGAAAAAAGTACGCTCCTAGAATAAAAAGTCCTCCGCGGATTTACCGCGAACTCAACGCACACGGTGTGCGAAATACTCGGTCCATCCCCATATCAAATGGATATTTCAACGCGGACTAAAGTCCGCCGTGTGCGTTGCTTCGCCTAGTGACACGAGTCCTATTTTTTTCGGGGACTCCCGCGTACTTTTTTCTGGTCATTTTTAGTACGCGGTACTTTTAATCTTTTGTTTGCGTTACTCGATACAGTTGTAAGCGATCCATTTTAGCGGACAAAAAAGTCCGTGGACAAAAATCCCTCGTCTGCCAGGCCATGAAGGAACTGACTAACTTCGAAACACATTTGTGGTGCCATACATTTTCATACTCTGACTATTGTCGCGAGCGACCGACGACAGTCGTCGATCGCGCGCGGCTTACGACTGTCGCGAGGCACGGAATAGTACCTTAAGACCGTGAAAACGCGGATTTATTGTTAACAGCTGTCATTTAGCTAAAGTGCAAACAGAAAATACAACTGACAGCTGTTAAGGAGATCCATAAGGTCCACTAGTATGAGAAACTGGAGGTTAGTCTGATGATCATGATCATATTCAGATAGGGTTACAAATACATGTGTTTTTTCGAATTTCTACCCCATTTCCAGGTACACAAGGTGTTGGGAAATCAATGATACTCAACCTCATAGCACAGAACAAACCAGCTAATGATATTTGTCGGAGCATTCTGAACTCTCATGGGCTACCCTTAGAGCAGACTTTCGATGAAAACAATGTTAACACTTTGCAAGAGCAACTAGATGGACTGAACTTCGTGGATTCTCCTGAAGAGACGCATGAAGGCAATGGCTTCAAGTTTAAAATGCAAGATATTGATCAGATTGAGAGAGGGTTACACTGTACTAAAGGTAAGACAAATCATCTTCTTAACTCACCATTGGTTTATTCATAATACAAATGATTACGCTAAAGCTGCGAAAAACTGCAGGCAGATGCTGGATGCGGCAAGCTGAAGACAGGGCGCTATGGCGCTCATTAGGGGAGGGCTATGTCCAGCAGTGGACTAATATAGCCTGATGATGATGATGATGATGATGACGCTAAAGCTGCACTGCAATAATCCAAGTTTGAACAGTTATAATTAACATTTTTACATCTAAATGATAAGGTGCGAGTCGCCCAGTATAGAGGCTTCTTGGAAACTTGTCTCCTATTTTGTCCGTGGGATCAAAGCCTACTTTAGCGACGGTGAATTTGAACTTGTCCTTTCAGATCACTTGTATGTGCATAAAAAGAGTCACCCCGAGGGAAAAACTGACGTCACGGTATAAAGCAAAGTAAAGAACTTGTAGTAAATGAACTTTGATCAAAACCGATTTATCCAGTCTGACTTTGTCAACGTAGCGTTGAGAGGTTATTTGGCCCGATCGTCAGTTGTACTACGATTGAATTCAATAAAAGTCTAGACAGGGTCCGTGCTGTGCGAATCGTGTTCGCGTCATCTTTATCCTTATCTTTTTTGAACTAAAAATCCTATTCTTTTGATCCCAGCGTGAAAATTAGGACTTGTTCAGACCACAAGAAACTCTTTGGGTAGATCTCATTATTCCCATTACCCATTGCAGTGGTAATACTGAGACTGCACTTTTTTTTTCAAATCAGTCTCACTCATAGATATCTGAATAGTAAAGAGATTGGACATACCGTTCCAAGGCTTGAGAAATAAGCTTGCAGAGGGTGCAAACACTAACCTCATTTGGGACATCTGAGCGAGCGCGTCAGACGTGTCAGAAACAATTTCGTTTTGTTAGAAATGTCGGCCTGTGCGATCGTTTTTTGCAAAAGACACAGTGACAAAAACAACATCCAGACCGATGGAACTTCATTTCACAGGTAAATGCCTAAAACACCACTTATTTCTAATAAAATAATATTTTTGTCGTAATGATACAACAACGGATAGATAGCGTAACCATGGAGACACTTCTTTGTTTCTTTCTCATTCTAAACGGATGAGCGTGAGAAAGACAGAAACAATTTGTGACGGAACTAGTGAGGAGATAATTATGTAGGAAGTCAATATCGATAATTAAACATGTACTTCCGCCGCCGGCGCCGCGCGCCGTATCCAGATTCATTGTGTATGATGTATCCCATCAAAAACATAAATGTGAATGATATGAGAGCCAAGTTCAATAGGTATTAAGAACATACGTCGTTATCGACTTCGCCGACAAAAGATGGGTCTTTATGGGTGCTGCCAAGTTCTCTGAAGAAAATCATGAAATTTTAGTTACAAGATCACTGAGATGTAAATTTTAATTCAAGCTCAAGATTTGACTGCTAGTTTTTACCAACAACCAATTCCAGAAAAGTTACATAGGTATGATATCAACCTAACAGCATAAGTACAATACAAACAGAAAGTACACTAACCTCCGTCTGACTAAACTAAATTTCTTTTTGTTTCTGGTGTAGTCACTTTATAAAGATAAGGCTAAACTGAGACAAAAATGTATAATTTAACATACTTAATTATTTGACTTTATTGCGTGTTTTGATAAAATTTTGCCATTTTTTTTTGGAAGGATTATTATTTTTCGTTCTAAAATAGTTAGCCAGAAATCACTCGCGCAATTCGTGTTAAATTTTTGGCGCTTGCATGACGAGCTGACAGATGAGAAAAAGCTGATTGAAAAAATGTGATTTTCGGTATAAGAAGTACCTATTGAACTTGTACTTTAGAGCTTAATAATGTATGAGAATTACAATAAACAAGTTGATTGATTATTTTCGCCCAGTTTTTCGGTGATTTCGGTGATTTAAATATTTCGTTTTATAGCCGAGAATCTGACTACCCAAAATATATCATGTTTTACAGTTTTTAGCCCTTTATCCAAAACAATCGATAAAATTCCTGAAAGACGAAAAAAAAGACCACCTAAGTCAGCCATTTTTGCCTCTTCTGGAGAAATGCCTAGACGTGTTATTTATTTTCAACCTTTTGCCACATATTTTTAGTTCTAACATAGGCGCCACGCACATATTTTATGTTTGCACAAACAATTAAATTTCTCGTGACTTCAGACACACAGAAATTAGCTACTAGATGCACCTAATTATCGACAACTTATCGACTAAAATCTGTCCCAGCTAGAGTGTGGTTGTGTGGGTGCGTACCATGAAGTGTGCGCACATCTCGTAGCGTTGTGTGAGTAACTCGGGCTTGCGACACCCGGTTCTCATACAAATTCGGCGATAGGTCCGGTCTCCTTTACTTCAGATGTCTGTGGTCTCACTATTCCCATTGAATTACGAAACGCCGAATGGTAATAGCGAGACTTATGTTCTCCTACAAAATGTCTCATTATTCCCATTTGGAGCGGGTTTTTTTAAAACGTCGGGTGTTAAATAATATAACTATCCTACAGAAAAAAAACAAATCTACGCAATATAAAATTTTATTTGGGTTGTTATTGTTAATTTGTGATCAAAGATGAATATATCATTTAAGATATTTCTCATATGAGAAATGGAGACGTCATTGAAAATCATTATTGTCATTGTGACTTATTATTACTAATTGCCTGTATAGATATCAAAACAATAATAAAGACGTCATAATATCGTGCGTTTTATTAGTCGCGAATAGTAGCGGTATATAAACGCAATGGGGATAGTGATACAAGTAGTATCACTATTACCATCAATGGGAAGGCTGAGCTGGGAATAGTGAGACTGACCCAACTCTTTGTGGCCTGAACGTCCAACTGATGTTCACTCTGATCGCCAAATGGACGTCAAGAGTCGCATCGCACCGCAAATTAAAGTTTTGCGTCCTCACAAGTCTGCTTATGTTTGTCGTACATTTTGCCAAATCTTGCTCTCCAGGCGTGGACATGTACGTAACAGAGGACCGGGTGATAATGCTGGACTGCCAAGCGCTGTGGTCACCTTCGCTGATAGATGAGGCGTCGAATACGAATCCTATCACGTCGCGAAGTGCCAACGTGGTGACCGTGGACTGTCTCCAGCTAGCCTCGTACCTCATGGCTGTGTGCCACGTACTTATTGCTGTTCAGGATTGGTTTGCCGACTATAATTTTATAAGGTAAGGATGAGGAATGTTCTCTTTTCTTCTAGCTACACCATCGAAAACTTTTCAGACTATAGGGATCAACTGTTAGGGCTCCAACAGACGAGCGACAGCTACTCAACGACAGCTCGCGACCCCCCATTCGCGCGACGGCCGGCGTCGGTCGCGCGACCGGCGTCGCGTGCTGTCGCTCGTCTGTTGGAGCCCTTACAGCCACACTCCTTTCTGAAGAAGGGTAGCCAGAGGTCACTTGCCATGATACTGACAAATTTTTTTGGCTTCCTCGACATTCATTAGTCGCTGCATACACGCCGGTTTTGAGATTTTTAGGGTTTCTTAGTCAAATGGTAAAACGGACTCTATTACTGAGACTCCGCTTGTTCGTCTGCCCATTCGTCCGTCCGTCTGGCTGTATCTCATGAACTGTGGCAGTGCAGTTAAAATTTTCACAGATGATGTATTTCTTTTGCCGCTATAACAATAAATACACGTAAATATTGTCACGTTTGGGACCTAATAAACTCGGCAATACGTGGGTCCAGTTCTAGAGACTGGTGCTTCTGCCTACCCCTTCGGGGATAACGGGCGTGAGTTTATTATTATTAACAATAAATACAAAAAAGAAACACATTAAAATAAATATTTAAGGGGGCTCCCATGCAACAAACGTGATTTTTTTTGCTCGATAATGGTAACGGCAACAGTTATATTCATTTTAAACATAAATAATGATATTAAAATAAAACAAACATTTAAATGGGGCTCCCATACAAACAAACGTGATTTTTTATAATGTCAATGTTTTGTTGCTTTCTAGAACTAATCGTCTCTGAGCTAGTCCGCGGACAGACTGACAGACGGACTTAACGAATTTATAAGGGTTCCTTGTCGAGAACGTCTGAAAAGAATTAACTAGAAATATGGTCCCATTTCTACGACATACTAACGCCTTCGCAAGCGTTTGTGTGTCTATAATTTGCCAAGTATTTGTTGAGTCAGCAAGCAGCAAGCGTGTGGGCGCGGAATAAAGGTCATAGCCCACTTACAGCTGACAGCGAGCTGTCTGCTAATTTATGATGCCAATGTGAAATATATCTAAACAGCAATATTTTGAATGATGTTACTTTTGCCGGGTGGGAGCAGAGTCGTGTAAGTGGGCTATGACCTTAAGAGTTCTTGTATCGATATGGTATCTACAAATTGACATTTTATGGCAACGACACTACCAGCGGTACTACCTACTAGTGACACTACCGCCGCCATTTTAGATCAAATTCAGCCAACACAGAAGTTTTGGATTTAAGTTTAACTCAAAGTTCTAAGTTAGTTCTAACTTTGTAGCCACGAAAGTGTTTAATAATCCAAATTATTGGGTTTTATTCTGTTAGTAAAAAAGTTAAGGAGAAGTATGATTTACTTTCTTTCCCACTTAGTGATTTGTCATGCTTTACAACAGTCAAATATTACAAACACAAAAATTAAAACTATGAATACACCCAGAACCAAAAAAACTAATCAAAATAAATTAATTGGTTTGTCTAAATAAATTTGCTTTCATTTAGTTATAAATAAATAATGGTATTTCTTAAGATTGCTGTTGCTTTTATTTCACGATTTACTTAAGTAAATAAACTATTAATTTTCTGAACTTTGTAGTGCTGGCCGTACAATTTGATCTAAAATGGGCGCGGTAGTGTCGTTGATTGGCAACGACACTACCAGTAGTACCGCTGGTAGTGTCGTTGCCAGAAAATGCGAATTGACAAATCGTTGGATATCAGTTGATGACGTTTTCCGTGCATGGCGTACTTCGACAATGCCTATGCAGGTACATCCAAGCGGCGGAGATGCTAAAGCCTTCGCTGTCCGCCTCGGCCGCGCCGAGTCTGCAGGATGGGGCCGAGGCGACGGGCGGGGGCGAGGCTCATCCGCACCTATTACTGCTCCATAACCGGTGCCGACTAGAGGACTTCGAGCCGGACGCCGTACGGACTGCGCAGGACTTGTACAGGTTAGTATTTGTGGCGAGCGTATCGTCGTCTAAACCTGCTAACTCCAAAAGTACAAAGTTTTAGGAGACTAATAAAACCGTCCCATTTTTACATCAGGCAATGAAATGAAAAAGTGATAATACCGTTTTTGATAAAATTCGATGATAATTTCATCGGTGATGGTATTTTCAGTTTTTCATTTCATTGCCTGATTGAAAAATAGGATGGTTTTATTAATTTCCTGAAAATTTGTACTTTTGGAGTTAGCAGCTTAACACTTTCTGACGACGATATGTCAACTCCGCGCGCACTAAAAACTACGACATTCCTGCATCGCGCAAGCAAAATGAAAGAAAGAAAGAAAAAAAATCACATACACAGACCACCGGCCGTCCCCAGGCTTACGATCTGCGTGGGGAAATTTCCGTTTAGGCCTGGTTTACATTTGCTTATTTTCATGCTTTATAAGCATGCTTTACGTAGACGTACAATAGAAGATATAAGTTTTATAGAATAGAAGAGAGACGCCAATTTCTATTATAATTACACAAGTAAATAATAAATGAGTAATGGTTGGTTGTATACTATACAGGGTGTTGATTTGTACAGTTTCGTCCGACTCAGGGTGGTTATTTACACGATACTGAAGCAAAAAAAATATTTAAAAAAATATTTTTTTTAGTGAAAATCACCGATGCCGACCCCTCCACCCACTGGACTCTACCACTGGTTGGTGGCCGGGTCATTTCCTATAACCCCTCCACTCCACCCACTACACAATGAGAGTGCGTAGGTACCTATTAATCGATTAATTCGATAAATTCAAATAACCTAAAATCGCCGGTTTTGTGCGGTGTTTTGTGTGATTTTTAGGTGATTTTCACTAAAAAAATATTTTTATTTACTATTTTTTTTTGCGTCAGTATTGTAATGAAACTCACGTATGCAGGACAAAGACTGAGCTTTATTTTCATAATACCCACCTTAATCTACATTCGTGCCTACCCAACAATATACTACATCTTCCCCTTTGAAATAAAGAATTAAAACTAAGTTTTTAAATTTATATTATTTACCCATCACCATACCTACCCATAAACATGGCCGTACAGTAGGCCGTAAATATGTATGTAGTAAGTATTTTTATAACATAACATGATATATATTAACTTATTTAAAATAACCGCTGTGCATAAATGTCAACGACGAAAGTTATATAAAACAGAAAAGAAGCTCTTACTTATTTTTTCCTTACATAAAAATAATATGAAACATAAACTTATTATGTTACATATTCTTATCTTATAATGTTACATATTCAGTTCAGTGGTTTTTTTAATTCGCTCACGAGCCCTACATTTGGCCTGCCTTATTTTCGGTGCAGTATGGTCTTGCCCGCGACTATCTGTATAGGAGCCCGATGCGCCAGGGGCGGCGTCGGGGAACGCTCGCTCTGGCGAGCCCTCCGATTCCGAGCTGGAGCTGCGAGCATCTTTGAAAGTATCAGCCGGGCTGTCTCCATCGTCTGTACCTTCCTCATCACACGACTGCTTCCGCACTAAGGAAGTAGAGGGTGACGCTGTATCAGGCGCTAATACATTTTTGGGTTTGTCTTCCAATTGCACTTCCTCGATCTTTATTAGATGGCGTCTATTTCGTCTGAAAGTCTTACCAACTTTATCCTGGAGAACATATGAGCGTGGTTGACTAGCTTTGCGCTGTACCTGCATACTGCGCCTTTTCGCTCCGTCCGCAACCATTACCTCGTCTCCTGGATGCAACTCTGGCAACGGACGCGAGCGCATATTATAGTTTAACCTACTGCGCTCACGGTTCTCTAGTATTTTGTTGTAATCTCCACTATTATTACGCTCAGGGCGTAATTTATTTGTATGAATGGGCAATCTAGTTTGTAACCTGCGACCCATAAGTAATTGTGATGGCGCGCCTATTCCTTCCCGTGGGGTGGCTCTCAAATTAAGAAGTCCTAGGAAGACGTTGGAATTAGAATTTCCATTTTTCTTAATTATGTTTTTTACCGTTCTAACAGCTCTTTCGCTGAGGCCGTTAGATTGGGGATAGTTTGGCGAACTAGTAATATGTTTAAATCCCCACTCGTTACAAAACTTCGTGAACTCGTTGGAAGCGTATGCTGGCCCGTTGTCCGTTATGAGCTCGTTCGGTATACCATGTCGCGCAAATTGCTCCATCAATGCAGTGACCACTGCTTTTGTGCCAATATTTAACAATTGGTTTACTTCGATATAATTCGAAAAGTAGTCCACGAGTATGAGATAATACTTGTTGCCGTATTGACAAATATCGGAACCTACCTTAGTCCAAGGCAGGTCGGGCACCTGGTGCGGTAGCATCGGCTCGCGCGGTGGGCGCGCGGCGTGCTCGGCGCACGCGCGGCAGGCGCGCACCGCGCGCTCCACGTCGCGCGACATGCCGCACCAAAACATAACGTCGCGCGCGCGCCGCTTGCAGCGCTCGATGCCCTGATGCCCCTCATGCACTCGCTGTATCATCTCACCTCGTAAGCCCATGGGAATGTATACAAGATTATCCTTGAGAATTACTCCATCCGCGTACTCTAATGTCTCCCTGTGCGACCAGTGTTGGTGGACCCGCGCATCCATGTCGCACTTATTATCAGGCCATCCATTTTTAATATACTTTATCAATAGTTTACATTCTTCGTCTTGTCGCACTTTCTCTGCAATGTCTTTTAGCCTATCGCCACTGAACCTTAAATTTTCTATCAAAAAACATGTCTGCTCTTCCAGCTCCACGGAAACCTTCTCATGCATTAACTGTGGTAAAGGTGCTCTTGATAAGGCATCAGCCACGAACATATACCTACCAGGTTTGTATATTGCGTCGAAACTGTACGCTTGGACTCGAAGCATCATTCTCTGCAAGCGAGCCGGAACTGCATCAAGTGACTTTTTAAAAAGCGCTTCAAGCGGCTTATGATCTGTTTCGATTGTGACGTCGTCCCTTCCAAATACGTATTGGTGAAAGCGCTCGAGGGCGAACACGATTGCGAGCATTTCTTTTTCTATCTGAGCATACCTACGCTGTGTGTCTGTGAGTGTAAGCGAGGCAAACTCAACGGGGCGGCCGGCCTGCAGCAGGCACGCGCCCAGCGCGTGCGCGCTCGCATCCACCGTGAGGAGTACGGGTTCGGTGCTCGAGTACAGCGCTAACACGGGCGCGCTGCACAGTGCAGCCTTCAGCTGACTCACTACAGCGTCATGCGTCGAATCCCAACACCATTCTACGTTTTTCTTTAATAAACATCGTAAGGGCGCCGCTGTTTCCGCATAGTGTGGAATAAATTTTGAAAGGTAATTAACCATACCAAGAAACCTCTCCAGCGACGACCTGTCGTTAGGAATTGGCATTTCCTCTATTGCCCTCAACTTTGTCTTATCAATTTGCATACCTTTTTTACTGAAAGTATGACCTAAATAAGTTACTTCCTCGACCCGAAACTGGCACTTTTCATTGTTGAATTTTATACCTATTTCTCGAGCTCTGTCTAACAAAATTCTCAGACGCGCATCGTGCTCTTCTATAGTTTGACCCCATATTATAATGTCGTCGACAAATGAGTCAACACCCTCTATGTCCTCTAGAAGTTGACGAACCTTAGCGTGAAACACCTCAGAAGCAGAGTTTATTCCGTAGGGTAATCTAAGAAATTGATACCTACCAAATGGTGTTCCAAAAGTGCAGAGGTCTGCACTCTCGTCATCAATTTCAACCATCCAAAACCCCGCTTTAGCATCTAGCTTACTGAAATAGCAAGCACCCTGTAACTTAGTAGCGATCTCTGTCAACGTTGGGAGGGGGTAGTGCGCGCGTCTGATCGCGCGGTTCAAAGGTCGCGGGTCAAGACACACACGTATGTCACCGTTTTTTTTAGCTGCCAGCACTATTGCGTTCACCCACGGTGTCGGGTGCGATACCTTTCTAATCACTCCTAATTCAACCATTTGATTCAATGTCGCTTTCAATTTATCTCTAATTCCAATAGGTATTTTTCTCACTGGGCATACA
The DNA here is from genome assembly GCA_947310845.1 of Yponomeuta plumbellus. Taxonomy (NCBI): domain Eukaryota; kingdom Metazoa; phylum Arthropoda; class Insecta; order Lepidoptera; family Yponomeutidae; genus Yponomeuta; species Yponomeuta plumbellus. The sequence continues at coordinate 13,833,574 of OX371207.1, read as the reverse complement.
GTGGGGCTCGCGTTCGAATCAAGTACAATTTTGTGTTTCCCCGGTAATTTACCTAGACCATGGAACAAATCAGCGTAATTATCTTGTGCCAGTGATAAAATCCGTTTTATTACACCTAACTGTTCGCAAGCAAATTTACCTAAAATGCTTTGACACTCATCTTTTGTAATAACAAATGGAAGTGCATATACCTTACTTTTGTAAGTTAAATTAATAGTGCATTTTCCTACAATAGGAATATAATTTCCACAAAAAGATTTCGCCTTAATAGTGCACATTTCTACATATTCGTCTTTGCACCCTAAGCCTTTATAGTTAGCCATAGAGATAACATTTAAATCTGAACCAGTATCGAGTTTAAAGATTATTTTTCTTCCATTACACGCTAAATACAATGATTCATACCACTTACTATGTTCATATTGTCCACTGTGCGATTGTTCCGCTATCGTTGACACGTAGAACAGGTTATCGCCATCCTCCTCGCGTAAGTCATAGACCTTGTGATTTCTTACGGGGCACATTTTTGCGTAATGACCGCGCTTATCACATACGTAACACTGTACATACTTTGCTGCACATAGCGACCAACCGTCGCACTGCGAATGCCCGCATGCCGCGCAACACTTGGCCGACGCACCGCCGCTGTCTCTCGGGCCGGACAGCCCGCGGGCGCCGCTGCCGCCGCGGCCTCCGCCACCGCCGGCCCGGGCGCGGCCGCGCGCGCGCCTCCAGCCGCCGCGACCTCGCACCACCGACGTCCCTGCACCGTACACTGCATCTATGTTCGCTGATGTTGACTCGGCGCCGCCACCGGTTTTTACAACTTCGATCTGACGGTTTTCCTCATTCGACATCTCGTTAGCTTGACATATTTTCATCGCCTTGTCTAGCGTCAGGTCCTCCGATCTAAGTAATCGATCCCGCACTCTTGCGTCAATCACACCGTACACAATGCGATCCCGAATGAGACTCTCTTCTAGGTGTTCGAACTCACAACAATGGCTAAGAATTCTGAGAGCCGTCACATAGTCGTCAATAGACTCATTCACTTCTTGATTTCGCGTAAAGAACTTAAAACGGGCCATAGTGGTATTTTGCTTGGTACCAAAATGATTATCAAACTTTTTTACCACAGTCTCGAGACTTTCTGAGCTTTCGTCTTTCTGAAACTTGAAGGTTGAGTAAATGTCGTATCCTTCTGCACCAATCAAGTTTACCAGAAGACTAGCTTGTACATCAGAACCTTCCTTGTGTACACCGGATGCCTTTAAAAACACTGTAAACTGTTTGTACCAACGCCGCCATGACTCAGCGCGCGTGGCTGGACTGCCTTCGAGACACAATTCAGCTGGTGGTCGCGCGTGCTCCATGCTTACAAATAATTGTCACCACTCAATAAGTAAATGTAATACAATTTGTAATTATTTCAATGAATATTTGTATGTTTGTTTTTAAACACCGCTGTCACCATGTAATGAAACTCACGTATGCAGGACAAAGACTGAGCTTTATTTTCATAATACCCACCTTAATCTACATTCGTGCCTACCCAACAATATACTACAAGTATCACATGAATAACCACCTCTGAGTCGGACGAAACTGTATAAATCAACACCCCAGTATAATTAAGGTTTTTTAAAAGTACCTTTATAATCTATGGTGCGTAATAAAAACTATGAATCGGCATAAGTTCTTGCCGTCTCAAAGCACAAAGCATGCTGAAAAAGCATGAAAACAAAGCAAATGTAAACCAGCCCTAATAGTGAAAGAGCACGGTCTTCCCTATACAATGTGTTGATTTGTAAAGGGACGTCCGTCTCAGGGTACTTTCCACTTAGCAACGCGAACAAATTTTACTGTAGGGTCACCTCGAAATCGCGAAAAAAAAACTGCTATGCCAGACTAAAATTTGATACCTACTGAACAAAATGTATAGAACAGCTGCGGCAGATTTATAGTTTGTCTTACTTCCATAGTAAAAGTTGTTTGTATTTATGAGAAAGTACCCACAGTCAGGTGTTACAAATCAACACCTTGCATATTCATACCTCCTAAGTACTGACGAATATTATATCGAACACGATGTGTCGATAATTCAGTAGCGCGACGTTTTGTTCCATCGATGCTTGAGACTGTGGTTCTTTACATCGACAGACAAGTATTTTCTGCAACCTCGTCGTGTTATTGACCAGTAATTTTCTATTGGTTCACAGGAAAGCCTTCCAAAGGTCTAATCTGCAGCTGACCACAGGAATGTATCTCTACAGCGACTCGAACAAAAACGGCCTTAACATTGACAACGTCTGTAAGGGGTATAACTTGAAAACCTGCGGGACCCCGCTCAATCTCTTCTTGTTACCGGAAATTGATGATGACTACGGTGAGACTCATTTTATCTTAGTCTTGGATAAGGTAAAATGGCAGTGGGGTGGTCACATAATATGTCGAAAAACGATGGTTGAAGGAGTGCAAAGGTTTCCGTGTGGAGATCACGAACTGGCGAACTCAGCGTTAGCACTGACAACTTCATTAAATTAATTTTCAATTGATTTTCTACGAAGTCTTCCTTTTATTAGTTGGTCGGTAATATGTAACTTGTAAAGCCTTCTTAGCCGTGATAGTTTTCCTAAGTTCATTATTTGTACAATAGAATAGAATTTTTATTTCTTGTTAATAATATGCCACCTAACCATTTCAATTTTGGGACGCATAGTTGATCCAGTTTTATTACAATTAGAATGCCACACCTGTATGAGCAGAGGAGAGCGTGTGCGATTGAACTATGTCGAACTAAGCAAGAGCCTATTTTTCGGCTCTTGAAAGCGCCACTCCCCTCTGGTTACACTTTGTTGCTAGTAATTTATTTTATATAAAATTAATGGACCGACTGGAGATTCCGGTAATAAGACGTTCAGTGGTGAGAGGAAATATAGGACATACAATCGTTTATACGAGTATAGCAATTGTATGTCGTATATTTTACAGTATTAGTGGATTATTTTTTTACATTTGATGTATTTCTTTAAAATTTCAGATAACAGAGACATCTACCGAGGCCATCCACCCTTCGAGAAATTGGCGGAACGCTTAAGAGCTTTGGTTCTGGGCGTCAATAGACATCAACTATCAAATGTGCCTAACTTGTCCGAGAAGGGATGGTTCCAATACTGCAGCAAGGCCTGGGAGACTATTAGAAAGTGCACTTTCTTTATGGAGTATGAGAGGTTTCTGCCGTGAATTTGAATTGTACTCCTACAGTGCAGCGAAGCTTCGAAATTATTATAAAGGCCCCATTCTTCGTGGAATATGAAAGGTTTTGACCGGGACTTTGGAGTGTACTCCAATACTGCAACTAAGCTTTGAGATGGTTACGAAGAGTACTTTCGTTAAGTAATACGAAGGTTACCGTAACCTTCTTTATTGCACACAAGAAACAAGAGACAAAATAAAAGTTACAATTAAAAAAAATATATACAATAGGCGGTCTTATTGCTAACAGCAATTTCTTCCAGACAAGGTTGCCGAAGAAAAAAAGAGAAAGAAAAGTGAAGTACACACTTTAGTTGCTGTACAAAGCCTAAGGGACGGTCAGAATAGAATATTCTTTATTGTACTCATAAATGACATTGCCATATTAATATGGATTTTTATCTCAGGTTTGAACTTTGAGTATAAACTCCAACACTAGGGCACTGCTTGGGAGCGAATTATAAAGGGAAAACGAAACGAGAAAACACATGCGAAGACGCCGGATAGGCCAATGACCATTGGGTCTCAATCTGGTGAAATAAACCAACACTCTTTAAGCGCCTAGACGCTGGAAAATAACCATATATAATAATAGGTAAAATAGTGTTGAATAATCCTACTGTTGAGATTTAACATGCATACTAAATTGAAAGTAAACATTTTTTTTTCAAGTGAAATATTTTATTGCTTTTACTGAAACAATGTGAAAAGAGATCAAAATTTGGACCCAATATAAATGTTCATTTACAATACTGGTTTTTAATTTACAATAATAAGTTACATGATTATTGATAAACGCTCGCGATTAGCGGCTTACGCCTCTGCTCCGGCGGTTTGTAGGCGTGTTGGTAGACGCTGGCAAGTCGCCAGTGCTCCGGATACCCCGTGGCATTCGCGTCCTTCCAAATCGTAAATGGCGGTGCCAAGGTTGGTATCGTATAAGACTTCTTCGAATACGGATGGCGCATTTTCGGTACCTTAACACCTTTAGAGTCTGTGCTGCTGTTCGTCGTACTTTGTACGGAATTCGGATTGCCAGCTTTGAACGCAGACTTGTAATCCTCTTTCTGCTTCGATTCGTGGTACATCTTCGCTCCGTTGCAGGAAACGCAGGTTTTATGTTTCGTGTTGTTGTTCGTCGATTCGCTCTCCTTTGGCGACCTTCGCGAAATTTGCGACTCATTGGGTGAACTCTGGTGTAGTTTGCCTTGGGCTAACGGTGTCTTCTCATACGATTCTAAACTGTTCCTGGCACGGTTAGGGTTGGGCACCTCCACTTGTTTATCGTTCCATGCTTGCTTTATTGGCCGTAACTTTTCGGGCCTCGAATTGAGGTCGCGACTCGACTTACGACTGGATTCACTGGGAGTACCGCAGCCGTGTATGCCGTCACATTCGGGCTTGGAAACCGACTGGGCGGAACTTCTACTATTAGCATTCGTGGATTTATCCCTTTCATTGTTATATTTATGTTGAGGGCAATACTGGACATCACAAGAGTCCTTACGCTTGTCTTTCGTCATGTCTTTTTCAAAATACGGAACAGGGTGATGGCCGACATCGTTTTCGATCCTATTCTGGTTGAATATTGGATTTGAAAGGCCGGCTCTCACTGGCTCGATGACCTCTTTAGGGGTATGAACCATTGTAAAGACAGCGGGAGCTTTAGAGCCGTTAGATCCATCTATATGCTTAGGCGGCTTTGGTTCTCTCCTGACGTCATCCGGCCTGAAGTCCCAACAGATCGCTAAATCCATTAAGGACATAGCTTTGACGTATTGTCCTCCGAGGTTAGGCGCGGAGGTGGAGGGTCTTTGTTTGTTATCGCCTTCTGTGTCAGCCTTCTTCGGGTCGCAGGTCTTGGGTCGGTGAACCCGCATCTTCGTGCAACAGGTCGGCCCCGAGGCGCCGTAGCCTTTCCATCCTATGGCGTACGGCTTAACAACGATGTCAGAGTCTCTATGCTCCGCTATCTTTGTAAGTTTTCGGTAACCCAACGTGTCGGGCAGCGGCTGATGTTCCAGGTTCCCCACGTGCATTTTCTTGGCGAACTGAAAATTCTGCGTTACATTTACAGCTGGTAGTTTCGGTGTCTTGCTCTTCTTGTATTTCATATCTTCCTGTGCATTATCGTTAGCATTTTCAGCAACTTTTCGCCAGAATTTCTCTTCGACGTTCTCCTGAGGGCCGTGGACTTCTTCGACAGCTTTTTCGACAAGAAGATCGTAGCTCTCGTGTCTTTTATCGGGGTCTGTCAGGGACCCTGGAACGTATGGTCCGTGCCCGTCGTCGTCCAATGGTTTCTTCACCTTATTCCATTCAAATGGATCATCTGCTTTGTGCTCAACTGCTTCTTTATTTACATTGCCCGGTTCATCATCTTCGTTTGCGTGCTCTTGATTGTCGTTGTGACTGAAATCCTTTATGGTACAGTCATGTAAATGTTAAAGGAGATCCGTTAATAGACATTGTATAGATTAAATTAATTAAAGCAGAGTAGATGAAAAAGAAAAACGAATAGTGTGCATAAAATGAAGGAAGCACTACCCATAAGTATTTACAACTCAATAAGCTTGTGCTTTTTCTGTCGACGACCATGAAACGGACACTGCTTTGGCTGAAATAGAAGAGAAAATAATCATAAAAAGAAGTCTTGCAAATATGATTACATGGGTACTAAATTGCTTTCAAAGTAGTGCTATTGTTAATTCCTGTGAAAATTCCAGTTACAAGGTGTAGTCGGTATATCTCATTTGATATTAGGTACCGTTATTAGCACGCAGTCACCTTCAAAAATATTAAAAATTGTTTTCATGGTGACAATAGCATTTAGTAACGAAGCTAATTTGCCAAACCAACTACTTCACAGTTGCGTGTTCAACAGCATAGCTGTCGAGGGGTGACTTTGAATTCGTTAGCAAAATTTTAAGACGGCATTCCGGACTGTTTTAAAGCCCAACTGGTTTACGTAAAAGATTTTTTGTCATCTAAAAATCACTTGACTTAATCATAAACCAAGCATATCAGAACAAAAAGTTACCTACTTAAATATATTTTAAATGATGTATCTTTCAAGCTTCTCGTGGTCGTCACCGGTCAAATAAATTGTTGTTTTACTTATTATCACAAATCAGACGATAGAGTCTAAATGATAAAACACATCATCGCGGTCACGGTGGCGGTCATTACGTACGGTCGTCATTTACGGCAATACGGCCATACAATTTTATATGACCGCGGCCAAGTTGGTATGTTTTATCCTTTATTGCTTAGGTCCCACAGAAGAACACTGTTTTCAATACCACGATACCTCCTACCACTTTATTCTGAAAATTCGAAAATCGCGATTATTGTTTCATTGTTTAATCAAAGAGAACATTAGCCTCAATTATTGTTTGAAAGCTATAAAATTATTATGGAACTTTCGTTCGGGACATCGGAAAACTCTAGTTAGAATCCGCTGTACGCAGTCAATTGAAAATTCATAGGCGATCGAGATCCTCAGTCAAGTGCGTGCACTGTGCGTAGACAACTACATATTTATTTCACCGATTTTAATTTTCAATATCAATTTAAATCGATGGAAAAAAAGGAAACCAAAAATGGTGAAAGTAAAAAAAGCACTGACGGGTATTTGTATAATACGAATGTCTGAAACACGACTTGTTACAACTTAAAAAAAAAACTTTTGTTCTTCGAGGTACAATACGATTAAAATCAGTTAACGATTCGGCCAACCTCGGAAATTGTCGTGAATCCCTCGTCTCTCACATAGAGTTATAAATTTACAGACATGACCTTTAATTATATTACTTGTCTTATTAAATACAATACAAGAACGATATGAGCAACAAAACCTCCTATGTAGCTCAAAACTAACACAACCTTTATATTGAATTAAGAAAAATAATTTACTATTTTGACAGTCTGCCTTCTTGGTGTCAATAAAATCAGTTTGACGTATGTGATACATTTATGTTTATTCGTGAAAATATTAGATTCTATCAAATTTTATAACAATTAACTTACAATAGGTAGTTATGTGGGTCAATATACGCTATTTGAATTTCTATGGTCCATGGACAAATATTATGTTAAACTTATTATATTATTGCGTCCGTATGCTTAAGCATTAAAGAATATGGTCTTTTATTTGGCCCACATAGTCTATTCACTATTGACTATTCACATAGTCTAGTCTATTGTTTAATTTAAGACATTAATCGTTAAAAATAGTTGTAAATGTATACTGTTCTGGCCTCCCCATTTCTAGATTATAATGATTTTATGGCGAGATATTTTTAAATACGTATGCCATTATGTTTCTTTAAATATGATCATATGCTTTTATAAACATCGAAACATATTTCATCAAAATATACAGTAAATTTTTTTATTAATATAAAGAAAAATAACTTACTTTCATGTCACGTTACAATAATGTCACTTCATCTGGCGAAACTCAAAGAAGTAAAATTTGACTTAAAACCGCAAAGGTATGTTTTTGTCCTTGAACTACGCGCATACAATAGTGTTAAGTTAGAAACAAGCTAATGGCGTTGAACAAAATTCCTATAATATAGCGTCAATTTGCGATTCACTGTAGGAAAGCGTTCTGCCAGTCGTTGGAGTATTTCCTCTGGCAAGTCTATGTTTTTGTATTTTATAGTTACGAAATTGTATATTTGCACAATGCAATGTTTATTGTGTGTAGATGTTATGTATTACGTTAAACGGTGATCAGAAACGCGGGTGATATGTTTTTGTAGGTTTTGTGCGATTTTGTCACTCCTCTGGCGTCACTCCTCTGGCATATTTCATGTTTTATTTAATACGTGTCCCCTTTCTTAGCTATAATCAATGGCCTGTCACTTCCCTGCTTTAATTTGTGACTACTCTGCCAATAGTGTCAGTCCTCTGGTAACACATTTTCCTCTCGTGCTTATGAAATTCAAAAAAATGGAAAAATCTTCTGGCCCTCATCATTAAACATTTAAAAATTGTGTCAAATAGAGAAATTATCAATATTGAATGAAACAGATTACATTTCCTTCTGGGACACAAAAAAATCAAATACCGTATGTATCCATGTACCCATGTATCATGGCTTCAACAAAAGCGTGGTAAAAAAATTGTTTGCGCAATCTCGTGAAATTGTAGATAATATATAAAGTATTGTTGAAAAGAAGCTAATTTATTTAAAAAAGAGGAAAGTAAATATCATCAAAAAAAATTGGACAGGGTTTTTGAAGTAACCGGAGTTTCGAAAAGCAGCGTGTTAAAAATTTTGAAGGAAAATGACAAGCTTTTAGATCAGTCACATTCATGTTGCTTCTGCATAATAAATTTCCCAAGTCTACCGGTTAGTAATGTCATCTTAGCAGGTGCTATACATTGCGTTTATGATACTTCAAATTGAATGCTACCTAAAAGAAATCGCGGTAATGTATTTCGTGTCATTTCCGTCTCCGGATTTAGGCGATGATATCCGAGAAAAGCCGAATTGTTTACTGATTTTAATCGTATTGTACCTAGTGTTTTTCTCAGATTCATGTTTTACAACTAAAAGAAACTTTTGTTCTTCGAGTACCTAGAGTGTTCTTCTCAGATTCATCTTTTTCACATTATCAGGGTTTGCATAATTTTATAACATTCGCGCTCTACGTGCTCTACAAATGTCGCAGTACCTAAATAACTTTCCGACATAAAATGTCTATTCGGTGTAACACAATATGGCATTATCTATCCAGCGTGCACGACTACAAGCCAGAAACCGCGAATATTTATTAAAATCAATTAATTTTGCTCATACATTTTCGAAAAAGTCGTACTATAGATGTTGTTGTGAATGACACAACATGAATTTTAAAAGACATGTTTCAGCTACATATTGCTCTTCTTTTAAATAATCCTGTAAATGTCAAAATGCGAGAAAATAAATTGACTTGCCGGCAGATCTCAAAATACATCATAATTATCATTAACTACCAGCATTCAACTACAACTACCTCCGCAACACAACACTAAAAATACTAGTCTTTTACAGTATAATTCGTTACAAAGCAAAAAAAAACTATCAAAAAAGTTTACACAACCTTGTTAAAAAATTCACAAAACAAAATTTGACGCTATTTTTATTCCTCTATTCCGTATTCGAAATATTTTTCGCGGCAAATCTAGTGCGCGGGACAAAGGGCGTCCGTCATGCAGCCGACTCACTCTGAACTCGCTGGGATCGGGCTTGGGAGGGGGCGGTTCGTCTTTCTTGCCCTTTCTGCGCACGTTCGCTGACGTATGCTTGGGCCGCTGCACGCGAGGGTGCAGCCAGCCGAGGAACCGGCCTTCTGGCGGCTCCTTGGCCAACTCTTCCGCTAGGTAGGAGGCAAAGTTTTTTTTTAATTTAGTTTTTTTTTATGTTTAAATTGTGACTCCTTCCAAAATTTTGGTAGGGTTGTGGTAAAATTATCTTATACATTTATAAAAATAAATTACAAAAATAATCATAACTCTTATCCCCCTTATAAACATTATCCCCCTTATTCATAATAGTCTGCTAACTTAAAGCATTGCTAATTCTCGCTCTGTCTTCTTCTGTTGACCTAAGTTGGAATGAAAAATAACACTCTTTAGCAGCTGTTTTAAGTTAGCGGACCATTATGAATAAGGGGGTATATGAAAAGGCGTGGTGTCAAGTCGATGTTTTGTAAAGCGTTGCGCTCCGCGCGGCTATATGCCTAACCGACTTGACTAAGTAGCTAAACTAGACTTTAATCCAAAAGTCTGTATAATCAGGGTATCAGGGTTGCCATCACGTAAGCGCTTCACTGTATGGAGTTGTCTAAATGCTTAAGCCGGTAGAGTGGAAAGTTACACGTAGTTTGGTAATAATAGGGTAGGGTTATTAACCTCTTAGAATATTCAGCCGTCATACTCCTAACCAGAGTGAAAGATTACCATTTATCTTAACTCAACAATAAATTATTGTCAAGGGCTCTGATAACGTAGGTACTAAATTGTTATCAAAGATTAGGATAAATGTGACTTGAATAAATACATTCCCGGATTGGTGTAGGTACGTAATTACTTAGATATTTACCTACTTAAAACCATAGTCTCCTTTTTGTATAAGAAGTAGCGAATTAGAATAACGAATTATTTTTCCGTAGTCTTTTTTAAATCTTGTGATTATACCTACCTTACTTTCTAAAATTAATACGTACTCGGTAGGTATGGAAATATATTTCACGTTATCCAGCCTTTTCTAGTTGTAAACAAACAGTTGACAGAAGTTGTTAGCTCGTCCTAGGCCATGCATTCATCATGAAATATCGTGACCGTCAGAATGGCCGGTCAAGTGTCGTATTTTACTTGGAAATATGTTCCAAGAATTGCTTACTAATTGCTTATATTTGCTTACCGCCATGAGAGATTTGCTTACTGCGTATTTTAGAAGAATTCAGTCATTTATGGTTGACCGGCCATCCTGATATCAGGATGGCCGGTCATAAAGCCGTAGCATAATAACTGTGTGAAATTACTGATTCTTTTGTAGCTCATAAATTGCTTACGAATTGCTTACTTAACAATTTGTAAACTAAGGTCGTGTAGCTATTAAGGAAATAAAAATATCGTATAAGTCAGTTATAGCGTAGGTACTGAAAGCCACCAGCGCCTGTTATAACTCTAAGAGCAAAAAGTTATTATCTTGTAGCTTGTGTTTACTTATCAAAAGGCTCTGCTGCTCGTTGCTTTTATTTTTCGTAGCAAGCAGTATAGGTATTTACTTTTTATATTCAAAATTTAAAATCAAAGTTTTATTAAAGTTGCGTGAGTTTTACGAGTGAGTACTGCGTTTCGACAGTTTTTTCACTGACCCATAATTGGGTAGGTAGAGTAGATTAATTTTTTTACTTGCTTGTCCAACCTAACATGGCATTGGTCATACATTCTGCGTCAGAAATTGACGCTAACAATATCTATAATATCAGTGAGGGATACCGGATACATGGCAGTTTGACTCACAGAAAGGACGTCGAGCGAGCGCGGAGAAAACCCCTAATCTTACCTACTCACATTCGTACAAAGTTACATTGAAGGGACGGGACGCATCCCACACAGAAGAGGGGCAAGTACGCCCTTTCACCACGTCTTTTATACGTCCCACACGCCTTACATCTTATAGTAGATAGACATAAGTAAAAACTTATGCAACTTCAATACAACTTTAGTTTTAAATATAAAAGTAGATACTGCTTGCTTAAACGAAAAATAAAAGCTACGAGCAGCAGAGCCTATCGATATGTAAGCACAAGTTACAAGATAGTAACTTTTTGCTCTTAGAGTTATAACAGGCGCTGGTGGCTTTCAGTACGCTATAACTGACTTATACGATATTTTTATTTCCTTGATAGCTACACGACCTTAGTTCACAAATTGTTAAGTAAGCAATTCGTAAGCAATTTATGAGCTACAAAAGAATCAGTAATTCCACACAATTATTATGCTACGGCTTTATGACCAGCCATCCTGATATCAGGATGGCCGGTCAACCATAAATGACTGAATTCTTCTAAAATACGCAGTAAGCAAATCTCTCATGGCGGTAAGCAAATATAAGCAATTAGTAAGCAATTCTTGGAACATATTTCAAAGTAAAATACGACACTTGACCGGCCATTCTGACGGTCACGAAATATCAACACCTATTTGTAGTTTCTTGACTTTGATCATAGTTACGAATTTATTAAAACAAGCTCATACGTACACACACTCTAATCCAGATTTAGTTTCACATCCTGATGCAAATGATGTAGGTACCTAACATGCATCAGGATACAATTCTATTACTCTACTGTCTCTTCTACTAATAATTTAAGGTGGCAGACATAAATTACGTCACACTTAGCGTGTGACAGCCTCCCTCTAGGTAAATCATTATAAATGTAAGAAAAAAAAATCAGGACATAAGTTGCTGGAACATTAATTGAGGTGTTTCAGGAATTGCTCATTTTAGAAATAATCCTGTTTAACGTTAAGTTTTTATAACTTTGTAATTTTCTGTGATGTTTCAATTAAAAATCTACCATGAGTGACGTCGTACCAGGGTAGGTTGTGTCTCTGGTAATTTGTGGATGGCCCCTAAAGACATGAAAGTCTCAATACCAGATACCAGCTTGGTGCATAAAATATTAAGGAATTACCTCTGGCCTTTTCTGGAATTACCTACTTACGTACCTATAATACACATGCAGACATATTGATTTGCGTCCGATACTTATTCCTTCGTGACTGAGGAAAGTAACATGCAACGCGATATTATGAATCAGGAAGCATTTCCGCAATGTTTGTTGACAAATAAAAACGAACAGTTTTATTGCTGTTGAAGGTTGACTCAAGGCTGGATTCTATGCCAAGTTACCATTCCATGCGAGGGTATGGAATTCACTCTGGCGTTTTACTCGTGACTCGAGGTAATGTTTTATGTAACATAATTTTTGAACTAAATCTTTTGTAAGCACTACACATTCTATATCATCCGGATATACTTATCTACTTATTTTTTATCGGAAGAGTCCGACGAGGGCGTCGATTCTGCTTGTGCATTACCGTACGATGAGTCGATGATAGATACGCGGTCGGCCACGTGACGTGTTTTTTCATACCATTGACGCCTAGAAGGCTTGAAGCGGCAATGAAACTAAATCGCCACGTTCATGCAGTTGTAATTGTACTACAATGCATTAACAGTATCTGGGTGCAGGCTTTGCTCTGATTACTAGAGCTGAATCATGGTGAGCAGAGACGGAGCTCACGTCGTCATATTTTAGAATGACATAATTTCTTCACACTTATTTCAGACTAGCTGTGCCCCGCGATGCTACCTGCGGTTCATCGATTTTCCCGTAGGAATAAGATATTTCCACGCGGTAAAACGTAGCCTATGTTTTAATCCAGGGTATCGGCTAACTCCATACCAAATTTTATTAAAATCCGTCCAGCCGTTTCAGCGCTAAAGACTGACAAACATATAAACACACACACAAACTTTCACGTTTATAATATTAGTGTGATTCGTCTAGGTTCCATAACGTAATCTACCTATATCCCTTCGCTTGGCAAACGCCCGCAGCGGGCAGGCGGTCATTGTTTAACTATTGTTATGCTAATTACCGCCATTAGAAGGCATATCTAGCACGGGTGGTAAAATGCGTCTTTTCAAAATAAACAGATTCACTTATGAAAACTCTTTAATAATAGGTATCTACAAGTACCTATTTAACATTCATCTACCTGTAAGTTCGATTTTTGGAGACCTTCATACTTTCACTCTGTGGTGGCCAAGTAATAAAGATCTCTCTACACTCACATAAATTCGCGCCGATAGCTTGGATGGGTAGGCAGAGATCTAGGTTTGTCCCTTGCCAGGATCATGACAAATCTCTCTCACTTCATTAACATTCAATATCTGTGTTCCTTTTTTATATAATGAACAATAAAATGTTCTCTGGGTTTATCTATCTATTTATTCGTGGCTGCATAATATCGATCGACTTTGTATGAAAGAGTTGAAAAATGACCAAACTTTAGAACGAAATCGCTTTGGTCTCTAACTAGGATAAATAGGCAAAGACAACTCAAATATTCTCGTAGAGAAGCATCTAGAGCGAGGTTATTTGTAAATGTAATCGAATCCATGACCCAATAAGTACATCTATGCGCCAAGTAACTGTATTAATTTATTGACAGCTTCAATTTTTAATTTTGATTCGATAACACCTCGCGTTCAGACAGACTGAGGGACGGGCCGACAACAAAGTCAACGTATAAGGTCAATTCAATGCTTACCGACTTTCCTAGTAATCTTCCTCGGCAGGTCCCAGGTGCCGACGTAGTGGCCGAAGCACTTAGAGGTGCCCCTCGGGGCCCCTGGGAGGAAGTGCCCGTTACTGTCGCACAGCGGCTTGGGGTTGGGGCGGTACTCGAGCGGGCGCGGCCGCGACGGCGCCCAGCGCGGGACCTCCCAGTTGCCCATGCGCCGTGGAAGCGACTCTTTGTTGAACTGGAGGATAGATAAATTACCTACTATATAAAAATTCAATGCTCTGTTAACATAAGCATTTACATACAGGCACTACATTGGTCATCGTCACTACATTGAATCGCTCATGGCCCCGGCTGCCTGAGTGATCTTAAACGATAACTAAGGTTAAGCAACATACGGCGCGTTCAGTCCATGGATGCACAGTCTATGACTAACGCTAGTGCCATTTTTCCGAGCGGTTCCGTGCTTCGCAAGGCACGTTAAGCAGTTGGTGCCAGCTGCCGTCGATAGATGGCAGTCGTTAAGCCAAGTCAGAGGCCTTAGGGCGGCTCGAAAACTTCTGACAGTAAGACCAGCCACTAGTCTTACAAGCCTTCACCAATCCGGACTTGGCCGCCGTGGTGGAGTATGGCCTAATCCTTCGTCAGAGAAGAGACCCGTGCCCCTCGGTGGGGACATAATGGGTTGATGATGATGACTACATTAGTTCTGAACACTAGGACACCCTGTGTCATGGGAACCCGAAACATCGACAACACAACGTAAGCATCCAAGATAATTTATCACAAACATGTTATTGAAGTTATATTATGTTTTTTTTTTATTGTGCAATAAAGTGTAACAACAATAACCGTTTTTAGAGTTTTGTAAGGCTGGGGAGAAAAAAAAAACTCCAGGTCTTGGATGTTTACATGTTTGTGACGTCGCTGTTTCTGGTTCCCACGACACAGGGTATCCTAGTGTGGGGCCAGAAGCAATGTATGTGCCTGTATGTAAATGTTTATGTTTATGTAGTCAACAAGGAACGTGAAACTATCCCCGTTCGGACTGTCTGTCTGGCCGCGGTTTAGGTCCAAGACGATTAGAACCAGACATCGGAACATTTTATTATAAAACACGCCAAAAACACTTGCAAAAAATATCTAAATATAGACTGACAAGCAGTTGCTGGTTTTAATAATAATTTTGATTTGAAAAAACCGAGCGTGAAATATGACAATAGCGCGCCACGCGTCTGCTATAGAAGCAGGTGTCAACAGCGCCACGCGAGAGGGCGTAGCAAAATTCATCCCTCGAACAACAAAGGGTTGCAAATTGTTATTTACACGATACGTCATGCGTCTGTTTGACTACATTATAAATGACCACAATAATTTAGAATTATCTTGTCAAGGACGGAACAAGAAGAAGCAATAAGATTGGTTATACAGTTACATTATACGGCCCTAAGTAATATTTGGAAAAGGGTTGAAGAATTAACATTCAATAACAGGTACTTAGGTATAATTTACAGATATTACAAGTTGACAGTCAAACAAAAATTTAACAATATACTCGTATCATGCTACAAATCAAAAACCAGTCTTCGCGATTTTTTTGGCATTCACCATAATTTAAATAAAATTTGTGCTTGCTGTTGACTTTCGGAGAATTTTTGGGAGCATGATTCGCTTTCAATATTTTTTTCAATACGTATATAATAAAGTAACATAATATTATAATAAAGTACAACAGATAAATACGATCTCGCTAAACGTTAGGGTTATAAGGCCTTGAACTCTAAAAACTTTTAGCAGGGGAAGTAATTTAGTTCCCAAACTAGAATTACCCACGAAGGCCATTGTGACAAATATAGAACGCAGTCTTTGTTGTAGGTGGCTACAAAATTGGCAACAAATTGAAAATGTTTAATGGAACTACGACAAAATGGAACTGTTATATGGTTAGTTTTTAAATTACAACTAACTAACTTCCACAAAACACAATCACTTGACATGGTCCCAAACTAGGATACCCAGTCCTATTGTAACCAGGCAATCATTCGATACCTAGTCAGCTTTATACATAGCATTGTAATGCACAAGGCAAACGTTTTGTAGACTCGCAGCCTACGTAAAAAATCTTATAACATTTACATAACATAACATTTACATACAGGCACATACATTGCTGCTGGCCCCACACTAGGATACCCTGTGGGAACCAGAAACAGCGACGTCACAAACATGTAAACATCCAAGACCTGGGTTTCTTTTTTTTTTGCCCCCAGCCGGGATTCGAACCCGGGACCTCTCGCATGGTAGTCAGATGCGCTAACCGCTGCGCCACAGAGGTCGTTTATCAAATCACCTTCCATTCATTTTTGCTAAAACCTTGTATAAGCCTTAGGTTGTAAAGGTTTTCTTGGATGTAGGTAAAATTGCTGGCATGTCATTTTAAATTACCTACTTTTTTAGAAGAAAATAAATAACTTAAACAGTCGTCGCAGTGTTTGTAAAACGCTTTAATACAAAAAAAATAGCGCGTTCGATAATTCTATTAGTTTTGAGAATAAGTTTTAGTAAATGAAATCTGTATTGCATTAGAATATAAGTTATTATTATTGTCCAGGTACCTGTGATATTTTATGAATAATTTTATTTTGGGTAACTGGCTCCAATATGACCAAATTACAAATTACCAATTTACCACCTGATTTCTCCTTGCTGATAGTTAAATTTTATATTAAACTTCGGTCACGTAAGAATTACTTTTCGGTATATTTTTTACACCGGAGTGCTCTTCAAATATGTACCTTTATAATTCATTAAGAATAATCTGCACCTAGGTATTAAACTATAGGTAGAAACCTGTGCGTGCCGAACTAATGCTATGAACGAATCGTCGATATTTATTCGACCAGTTACGACTTTGACTTAGATTTATAATGCCTAATGATTGTATTGCATGGCGAATGAGAAATAAAAGTGAATGTCTCTTTCACCTTGATTTATTTTTCTTCACAAAATTCCGGTGTATTCTTTCATTCTGTACAGGGTCATTTGGTTAGTTTTGGGAACGTTAAATCTTTGGAACAAATTCATAGCAGCTATGCCTATGCCTAAGACTGACGTCGTATTCAGGACTTTTTATGCAGCCTATTACGTCTTAGTACTAAGCACATAGGTACCTTGTGTCAGAGACGCGAAACAACTTTTTGTCGACAAACGCAGCTTCGACTGAACGATACATCGAATATTTATTGAACGATGGACTGTTCTTTCGAATGTGAAATTCGGAATAATTACATGCCTACAAATTGTTTGGTACCTACTTTTAAATAACATAATTTATAAATAGAGTATGGGCTTAATTACCTTGCGTGCCCAATGCGAAATGACAATTTCAAGCGCTAAGGTATGTGAACACCTCATACACTCAGATTTCCTCACGATGTTTTCCTTCACAATAGCCTTCAAAAATCTACGAAACTTAAAAAACGGCATCAGCACAGGCCCAGATTAGAACCCACGACCTCCCAAATGTGAGGCCGCCGTACCGTTACGTACATACTAATTGCTGTAGAGGGCCTACAGGGCTGAAATACAAATCTAGACATCACTTTGGCACTCAGAGAAGTGACTATTGTAAATAGACACGGTAAATGACGTCAGGCACGATATTCGTCGACCTACAAATTAAATAACCAGTTTACATTCTTCAGACTTTCAGCCACCTCGTATGGAAAGTAACTTTTAACACCATATGAGTATACAGCTCTCAAAAGATTGGGCAAGTGCATCATCCATTTCGAAACAAAACCATGCAACCACCCGTCATCTCATATTCCATGTAGGAAAACAACAATAGATAAAAAACGATTTATCGCATAACAAGGGCTTTTAACTAAAGACTACCAGTGAGAGGTGTCAAACATGAATTAGGAGCACAAACAATGCCGTGAAAAATTGTCATTCTGTGACATACAAGGGGTGATCCTTGGATCGGAGATGACCCTAACTAGTCCTTTCATTTCCACAATGTAATTGCAACTTTATCGCAAAGTACTGCAGTTACTTTTCGTATCACCGTGTAGGTTTTTAGGACTGATCGGAGCTGGGGAAGTTGATGCAAGTTGGATTAAAGGAATTACGATTTATCCAAAATTGTTTGGCAATAAAAAACGCTCCGTAAAACGAGGGACTGTAATAAGCGTTGCAGGTGCAGCGGGATACAAAATACAGAATAAGGGATTACGAATGTCGAGCTAAGTACTTACGCAGTGTGGAGCTGAATAAAGTATAGTCTAAAGAAGGTCTAAGGTATGGTATAGATAGCAAAAAACAATTATAAATCCTGGCTAAATAAAAAAAAGGGGGATGTTTACATATTTGTGATGTCGTTGTTTCTGGTTTCCACGACCCAGGGTATCCTAGTGTGGGACCATAAGCCATGTATGTGCCTGTATGGAAATGTTTATGTTTATAAATAGGTAAATAAATAACTTGCACACAACACATTCACTTAACCTGATCGCATACTACCCTGTGCTGTGGTCACCAGACAAGGACTTTACATACATTGAGAAACACCTAGACTTAAGGCATTTGTACAAATATCCAAAGAGAATCGAACTCACGACCTGTGTCTTGGTAGGTAACGCCTTAACGGCTGTACCAACGAGGCTGTAATGTAGTATACCCGGTTACACTTTAGCTCTGTGATAATCAGTATATACATGTACTGTAGTTAGAATATTTTCGAAGCATCTAATTTGTGACACACCAGCCGGCCCTGGTAAATTTAGCAGTTCGAATATTTTGAAAGCTTTTAAGTACAGTCCACAGCACATCAACCTTAGTCGCTTGCAACGTAACTGAGTAAAGGTTATAATACTTACCTACTATCGACTGAATTACTTACAGGCACAGAATACATAGTTACATGTGAAATGTCCGACCAAAACTATGAGGGAATCCCACAAGTTTACAGCGATTACGCGTGTAATGTAGGCACCTACCTACTAAAACATAATTAATTACAGTTAGGCGGGAACGCACGTTGTGTTTGCCTTGAATAAATGATCGTAGCAAAGAATTACTCACTTGTTCACTATCGAAGTTGTACGCCATCGTGGGAAAACCCTAATACTTATTTTGAAAAAACTGGCGCAAACTGGCGAAAATATCACAGTCACCGACGATAGCACAACGAAAATGTCACAATTTTTCACAGACATGGAAAATGTCAATTCGAAAACACGTTTTTTTACATTTTTATTTAGCATCTGGAAATGCTCCGCTATTTTCAGCCAGGAAATGGGGAAGCTTATTGACTTAACTAGGCGGGTGTCATGGCTACCGGGCCATCCTGTAGGCTTCCCGGGGGCTCGTGGTATTGTAGACTTGGACAAAACATTTTCCCATCAAGCCTCCGTCATTCCCTGCCTTCGATGTTATCGGGTAATTGCTCAATTATAAATACCGACGAGGTACGAAATGGTAGGGATAAGGTACCTGTTTATTGGTCTTTTCTGGGTATTTAGTTTCTTTTAGGGTTCCGTGCCACAAAAGAAAAAAACGGAACCCTTATAAGGATCACTTTGCTGTCCTCCCGTCTGACTGTCAAGACTTTTTATCTCGGGAACGCGTGGAGGTATTCAGTTGAAATTGAAACCAAGCTCAAACCAAAAGTACCTTGAAGCAATGTTTGAAGCTAAGAAGTCAAACTTAATTAAAAATCAATTTCACGCAAATGAAGTTGCAGCCGTTTATGCCATAAAAATACAAATATTTCGACACACAAGGCAATAAAAATGTATAAGGTACTTCCCATTGACCTAAAACTATGAAACTTGGCAAGTCATAGAGTTTGGCCAACTAAAGCGAGACCTGAGATTCACGCGGCAAATTAAAAAAAAATGTGGTAGAACATCAGTCTTACCTTTTCACTAATGTTCATATTATTTAGCTATCTTCTACATATTTACTTCATCTGATCCTAGATCGCTAACAGTTAGATCTAAGTTGAAGTCAATAGTTTTTGAATTTGCAAAGAGTTTGAATTTGCCGCGTGAATCTCAGGTCACGCTTTCGTTGGCCCAACTCTATTGTATTTTACTACGTACTACCTTTGCTAAAGACGGAAAAAAATCTGAAATATACATATACATTTGTAAAGAAATCATTTAAAAAAACTGTCTTTGAAGTTCGGGAAAAGCTCGGAAAAAACTGCGAGACTTAGTTCCTGAACTATTTATAAATGTAATGTAACTATCTACAATTTCGTACGGAACCCTCGGTGGGCGAGTCCGAATCGCACTTGTCCGTTTTTTAGGGTTAGGTTAGGTTAGCCACACTTTTCAGAGGAGCCCACGATGACTCGATTATTTTACATGTTTATGGAAAAAAAGACGCTAATCTAGGCTTACAAGATTATTATCGATATTAAATGTTGCGTCACATGCTTTAGTCATAGGTTCTTTTAAAAGTTTTGATTATAACTGATAAGTATCTTTAACCTCTGAGACCTTAACCTGAGGTCTTTAACTTAGGTAATGTCTTTTTCATAGATATGGTTGGCAAGAAGTCACGATAGGTATCTACCTAACACGCAATGTTACTTTAATGATGTCAGGCAGGAAAGAAAATTAGCATTCACCGTAACCTTGCAAAGCTTACGCTTAGGTACCTAGCTATACCTACATATTATTTGTTACGGTTTAACATCGTATTGCATCATTAAATAGAGTCTGTGCAGAACTACCACGCATAATTTTGAGGATTGGCATATCTGGGGAATTACGAGTTTTGTATCCATCTTCTTATTTGGCTCTTCAGATTTTTGTTTCATTATTACCGTTTGCCGGAGACGAGGATTTTTGGTAGCGACTGCTGTTACGCCGCTTGCTATCATTATCAAAAGTACACATCATTTTTTTACAATCATGCAACATGTCAGATTGTGCAAGCGAGATATACAATCTAACATGTTTTGTGATTTTAAAAAATGTATACTTTTGATAAACGTGGTCTGAACACTTAAAGGTAAAAACGTACCTGTTCGTTACTTCCTGTAATAACATCCACATACTAAGTTCTTCTCTGTTTTCTTAAAGAGCTAAGTTTTCAGGATGATTCGCCACTGTTAGACAACGTTTTTAATGCTGTGTATCTCATTATAGTGTAATTAAAATTAAATACAATTTACAATATCGATGTATTTCATTTCTTGGTGAAAGCCAATTTATATCATTTGAACCCAAGCTAGTTTCCCTACCGGATAATAAGGCGGCAATCTTGTTCTCGAAACTATTGTGTTGCAAATGGGCATCCGCTTATGTTATATTATGTTAAATTATGTTGTAAGGCTTTATGTTTAGTAAAATATACCTAAATCTGTGATAACGCATAGAGCAAAAGTTATTATAACGCACAAAGTCTAGTCTAGAACAACCAATCATTGAGTTTAGAATCTCGCTTACCACCACGTTGTTCAATAAAATCCATTTATTGAACAACGTGGTGGTGTCCATTTCTTCAAGTAATAGATTATTCAAAAAGAACGATTTATTCCCTGAATATTTGAAAGGAAGACGATGCATTCCGATAAAATCGTATCGTCTATCGGGACCCTTAGCTGAAGATGTCTCCGAGCGGTACACGGTGCCTTTGCATAAATTATATTTCAACAAAATTGTAAGTAAGTAGGAGAGCAGCATTATTACTGGGAAATGATCACGAAGAGGCAACACGAAGATTGTTAACATTGGGCCCACTCATGGGTTAAGTTCGCGATTTCGTTCGCGCGAAAAAATATATGTAAGTGAGTATGGTTTGGTGTTTTAGCTTGTAATGTATGATTGAATAATGAACACCTTGACGTTTTAAAGTCCATTTGTTTTATGTGTGACCGACTGATCGCAATTTTGGCACACCTATCTACGCTCATACGGCAGACACGGACAGCCTAGTCCCACTTTAACCTAGCGGTCGTAACCCCAACATCTGCAATTTTTTGTTTTTGAGCGCAGCGTAGTGTTTCTAATACGATCTATTCTTTTTACACCCAAAATATGCTCCATTGCCCGCTGGCAAACATTAAGTCTTCTAATGTAAAATAATTTTTGTCACAGTGTTCGTCATCGAACCCCTCCATACTTTTCACTTCAGTTTTTTCACTTTTTTTTCGGCTACACCGATTCGTAACATTTTTTTGGGTAAATGTAGTAGGTATGGGAAGAGGTCGTAGGGTAATGATAATGGTAAAACAACGTTTGCGGGGTCAGCTAGTTTTGTTTAAAATATTTATAGAGGTCAACGCGGCGTAGTATTTCGTAGATATGCTACGCCGCTACTGGCTACGGCCGGACTACGGAGCTATGAACATACGGAAATGTAGCAAAAATGAATTCGACGGACTTACACTGGACAATAACGACAACACTACGACTTTGGCCAGCCGTTGTATTATCTAAGTATCGATGCAATACGATCGCATGGCGATGGTAGCCTATTATTTAGAACGCTTACCTCGCATCCGCAAATTCCCGGGTTCGATGGTAAAGTAATTTATATAGTTACGTACTTTTGTAAATACAGAGTAGTAATACCACTCTATTATTTTCAAGGAGAACATGCCGAAACCTAAGTGACTGAGATATACATATATACACCTGTTCTTGCTACGTACAATGGCCCAACTATGAGGCTCCTCTTTGCCTCGTTCTGCCTTATTAGTCTAGAATTTAACACACTATCTACCAAAACAGTCGACGTGGGTTCGACTCCTACTGAATTCAATCTTATTTGATGTGTACATTTTTTTTTCGCCTAGTTACCACAGGTACGACGGTATCTTTCTTTCAGTTTTCTTTTTTCAGTTTTCTTTTGTGTGGCTAATCTATTATTGTATTTGTGTTATCGACGAAACATTTGGTGTATATTGTGCATGTGTTTTTAGTAATTAATTAATGCAAATTAATGTAGTTTTAAATTTAGGAATGTTGTATGTGTTTATGCATTTTTTATTCGTAGGTATGCTAGCAATAAGTTGAATTTAAAAAAAATGGAATTAGAAATTTATTAATAAACAAAAAAATACTTTGACCAAGTCTTTGGTCGACGGTCGGTGGGCAGAGCACCAGCCCGATGGGCCGACGACATTATGAAAGCGGCTGGGAAACGTTGGACGAGACTAGCACTGGACCGGATGGGTTGGCGTGAAAGAGAAGAGGCTTATATGCCTAACAGTGAGCTCTATTTACGGGCTGATTAGATATACGTAAGTAAGTCTTTGTATGGTGGGGTCGCTAGACGCGGCCTAGCCTTTCCACCAATATTACCTACGCTTACCTACTAGCTCAGTGGCACCCGGGGGTTAAGAATAGCGTAACAAAGGTAAACCTACGGACGCGAGTAGTTTCAACTCTTGAGTCAAGTTTACCCTAGCTCTCGTCCCATTTAATTCCATACAAAACCATAAGGCGTCAATTACCGCCTAGCACCTGAGGCCGGGATAGCGATCGATAGGCGGAGCTGCGCCGTGATTGGTCCTAGACAATGGGGGGCGGGGCCAGGATGCTGAGGAGCAGATGTGGTCCGGGCAGAGAGGTGGGAACCATCGTGCAACTAATGGCCGGGATACACGAGGCTAGTTTTTTAAACTAGGATAGCAAGCTAGTGTCAGTAAGTTAGCAAGCTAGTACTTCTGGCTTCGTGTAGACAAAACTAGCTTATTTCCATGTTCCAACTAGCATGTTCCAAGCCAGTTCAGCAAGCCAGGACAGTACTAGCTTGCTATCCTAGCTTGAAAAACTAGCCTCGTGTATCCCGGCCATTATATTGTAAGTGCAAGAACATTCGATTCTTCGCGTGTTCGCGTGAAGCGTGTTCGCTTTTATTAGTTTCACTTGTATGTGACTGACAAACTAAGTCATTAATGCCAGTTTCACCAACAATACTTAAGATTTAGGGGCCACCGAATCTTTTTTAGGGGCAACTTAACGATTGATTCGTAGCCCTTAAAAAAGATTAGGTCGCCCCTATATCTTAAGTGTTGTTGGTGAAAACAGGTATTAGTACTCAATTTATGTGACAATTTTTAACTTACATACATCTGTCTAGAGCTATCGTGTTGAATGTACTTAATTAATTACTAATTACCTACCAATAAAATCGTGTGTAGTTAAACATTTAACTATCTAATTAAAACCGAGGCGTATTGATAGTGTTATTTAGAAGGTATTATTAAGTATATTTGTCAAACTCATATTACTTTTTTTTATCTCTGTGAATTATACTTATATTAATTTTATCGAAAGAGTACAGACATCAATCTTATCTTTTTCTTTATTTATTAGACACAACACAACCAACAGATGTTAGATTCATCACAATAAAATAACATTGTATAGATATTATGTTCTAGTCTAACATATAATTACAGGTGTGCAACCACTCTCTTGACTTAAAGTAAATCATTTTTTAAATAACAGAAATAACATCTTTTTAAAATTAAACTTCAAATTTAAAAATACTTATTGTTAAATTCATCTCTTTTATGCAACCACATTGGAGCAAATGTTTCTTGGTTATATACTATCATAGTGAGTTGAAACATCAGGCACTCCATAATTACTATTCAACGTCTTGTAAAAAGAGAAAACCTAAAAACCATTTCTTCAGTTCCAATAAACAAAAATATCAAACTTGCAATTAAAACTTGTTGTTAATTTTTATGAAAAAGAATACTGATAATTTCAGGAGAGTCGAATAAAGTGGCCCATAGTAACAGAGAGATTGGGTGTTGGAAAAAGGAATAAAACTGGCCGACATAGTCAAGATGATTGTCTGGAAAAAAATGAGCAGTCGTAGCCCGTTGATAAGATTAAAGATACGGTGAAAAAGTGCTAGTCAGTATGGTATGACGGTGCAAATCACGCGTTTTGTTAAAACGTCAGAATAGGGCCGATTTCTGAATTGAGAATTTCATCATCATCATCATCAACCCATTATGTCCCCACCGAGAGGCACGGGTCTCTTTTCTGAGGAAGGTATAGGCCATACTCCACCACGGGGGACAAATCTGTATGGTGGAGGCTTGTAAGACTAGTGGCTGGTCTTACTGTCACAAGTTTTCAAGACGCCCTAAGGCCTCTGACTTGGTTTAACGACTGCCATCTATCGACGGCAGCCGGGACCAACTGCTTAACGTGCCTTGCGAAGCACGGAACCGCTCGGATAAATGCCACTAGCGTTAGTCATAGATCGGCCACCCATCTATGGACTGAACGCGCTCGATGTTGCTTAACCTTCGTGATCGTTAAAGATCACTGAGGGCCAATTTCTGAATTGAGAATTTCCGTTAAGTAAATACTGAACTTAGTGCTGTCTCGTCGAATTTCTCAGAAAAGAGCGCAAAAGTGTGGGCAGGCAACCAATGACAAGGAAATGGATGACCTGCGGGGTGCAATTACGTAAGACTTAGAATAGAATAGAATAGAATAATCTTTATTTGGCACATAAAATTACAAAAAATGTATAAACTTAACATATTAACAATTATTATATGCATATGTACCAAAAAGGTCTCCGCTCAGCTTTATGCCATGGTTGGGCCATGGCGCTGATTTTCAGCGGATGCCTTACACTTACAAATACGGTAGTTGACACGACCAACAATAAATTATATGATATGCTCGATTAAAACAAAAATTACAAAATACTTCGGAGAATGTATATCTTTTAGTCAATTACTAGTTATTGCAATTTTTAAATCGATGAAACATAAAAATAGTCCTCTGAAATGTGACGTCACAAACTGGCATTTCCATACAAAATTCTGTTTTAAAAGTAACTTATTTGGCATTTTGTCAACAATATACTAATACTAGCTGACCCCGCAAACGTTGTTTTGCCGTTACCGTTTCGATACTTCACTGTATGGAGTTGTCTGATTTAGCCCTTTTCTTCGCGGTATATAACACCAACTTATGTCACACTGTTACATTCTGGGACTGTTTTCCTAGTAGGTCTGTCATTCTCCTACTCCGAACTGTCATATCTAGCCTTGTAAGGCCATTGTCTTCAAGTGATCACGAAAACAATTGTTATTTTCAAGGGCGGGCCTTACGAGGATATATACATATTTTGACTCTTTCGAGTTGTCTAAATGCTTAACCCGATAGAGTGGAAAGTTACGTAATATAAGAGCTGGTCAAGGTGGCACTGGCAGGAAAAGGCTGGATACGAAATACCCAAGGCCGAAGTGAAACCGGCACTCGTTGGAAAACTATAATATAGTTAGAAGTAATTGGGTATTGGTAGAAGTATTGTTCGAAATGCTGTAGAAATATTGTTAAGATTTTGCGTTATTTCAATAAGACATTGTATTGTCTGATAATCCCAATCGTAAGCCATAAAAGCAGACAAATTGATAAAAGGTGTACGATAAAATTACTCATCGTATGCAGGTGTTAATGGATTATTTGGCTTCATGGTTACAGTTATTCAAATCGTGTTTGTAATCTCTATCCTTCGATAGACACCTGCTGCAACGATATCAAGAAAATCCTTACAACAGTTAATGTGCGGACGTCACTGTTATATTCTGTTGATTATGTACTCTAATGCGACGAAGTATGCTAGCTCGGCACTGGCGGACTAAAGAACCAGGAATGCAATTACGTAAGACCCCACTGTATGGAGTTGTCTGATTTAGCCCTTTCGTTCCCGGTATGTCACACCACCTTATATCACACTGTTACATTCTGGGACTATTTTTCCCAGTAGGTATCTCATACTCCTACTCCGAACTGTCATCGTCATCAATGCATTTTGTCCCCACCGAGGAGCGTTACTCTTCCCTGAGGAAGGTATAGGCCATACCCACTACGGGGGCCAATACATACACGCCCTCGGGCAACCGAAAGAGGGGACGGCCTAGGACAACCTGAATAAGAACTGTAGCCCAAGAAGTCAAGTCGATCGGCACTAGCTGGCCTGAATTGGAAGCTGCCGCAAACGACCGTCAAAAATGGAAATCTGTGGTTAAGGCCCTATGCTCCCCTAGGAGTTAAAGGACCGAAGAAGAAGAAGAAGAACTACGGGGGTCAAGTCCGGATTGGTGGAGGTTTGTAAGACTAGTGGCTGGTCTTACTGTCGGAAGTTTTCAAGCCGCCCTAAGGCCTCTTACTTGGCTTAACAACTGCCATCTATTGACGCAGCCGGCACCAACTGCTTAGCGTGCCTAGCGAAGCACGGAACCGCTCTGAAAAATGCCACTAGCGTTAGTCATAGACGTTCACCCATCGATACATTGAACACGCCTTTTGTTGCCTAACCTTCGTGATCACTCAGGCGGCCGGGGCTACGAGCGATACTGTCACATACATTCTTATTTTGACTCTTTCGAGTTGTTTAAATACTTAACCCGATAGAGTGGAAAGTTACGTAATATAATGGCTGGAGGCACAAAATCTGTACCAACTCGACTTCGGCGTTTTCCTTCCTACACTCTGAAATCTGGGTAGCTAGTATAAAAGCCGTTAGATAATGGGCTAGTTGCCCTAAAAATGTAATTAGTCCGTAGTTTAGATTATTCAAAAATAAGGGACCCGTAATAAGGGACGTCACGCCATGCTGCATTTTTTAGCACGGAGTGACGTCACACGTAATTTTAATGGGCTATATCTTTGTTATTTTTTGTTTAATCGAAAAAAGAAACAATATGTGTCCAATATTTTTTTATAATCTAAAATACGGACTAAAGAGAATTAAATTTTGACCCTGGAAACTACCCTATTAGAAATAACTTTAACATAAGCTCACGATCCCAGAGGCGTAGGCAGAGACCAGGAACTGCCACGATCGTGACACATCACTTTCGCCTCATCGACATTAATTAGTCGTTGCATGCACGCACGCCGGTTTTGGGTACTTTTTATGCTGCCCTTTGCTAAAACATCCTCTATTTGGTCGAAATAGGTGATTCTCGATAAAAATATAAAGTAAAATTATTGCTAAAAAGCATCAGTAGAGATAGTGCGCTGTCCCACTATCGGGTTTTTACCCTTCGGGTATGGAACTAAAAATGCTAGCAGGTGACTAATGGTCTTAATATATTCGTGTCTTAAAGTGCCTTTAAAAAAAGTAACTTATTCAATAGCTATTGTTACGGCACGTTCATTTTTCTATGACTTACAAACCACCTAAATTTCATGGTGTATACTAAATTCAGTAGGGCACGCTGTAGTGCTGGTCAGGTACTAGGCTGACAGGCTATCAGGTACTGATTTTGCCTTCATATAAAAATCTACGGTTCGAAGGCATCTGCTAACATAGTACACTGACATTCAGCAAACTTCTTTGCTGAATCTTCAATATACGTCGAAATAAATTGTTTTGATTAACTGCTAGGCACGGACGGAAAAGCCTCTGAAGACTTATATTAAAATTTCCAGCGTTCCTGCCTCCATGGCCCGTTTCAATGTGTCACGTCTCTCGCACCGCCCCTCTGAACCGGGAGGGTATCCCATCCCCTCAGTATTACCACATAAAAGGCACAGAGATGTTTCTAAATTGACCAGTAGCTGTGTGAAATTTGTGGGTGCAGCTTCGTCATGATTTGTTGCAATTGATTGAAGGATTCTTGTCGTGGATGTGTCGGTGTCTGCTTGGATTCATGGTCGGCGAAGGGGTTTTGACAGTGACTTTTTTACTATTATAAGTGACTGTAAGTAAAGAAACATGTTTTAAATTTTAAAAGTTCACTGTTGATATTTATTTATTTATTTATTGATACTTTTATTGCGCTCGCATTAAAAATATATATACACTAGCTGTTGCCCGCGACTACGTCCGCGTGGGCTTTAGTTTAGTAAAGTGTTTAGTTTAGTGTTTGCAAATAAGATAGGGATACTTTTAGCGCATGCGAAAGAGATTTCATACTGACTTTGCACCCCCCTTTTCCCCCTTTTATCCCCTTAAGAGATGATTTTCGAAAAACTATTTTACATGTGTTTCAAGACATTCAATGAAGAACCTCATTCTGAATCTCATTCGAATAACTTTATAAACGGCAAAGTTTCATATTAAATTTGTACCCCCCTTTTACCCCTTTAAGGGATGATTTTCGAAAAACTATTTTACATGTATTTCATGACTTTTAATGAAGAAACTTCATATTGAATTTCATTCGAATAACTTCAAAAACGGCAAAGTTTCATACTAACTTTGCACCCCCCTCTTACCCCCTTCCCAGATAGCATTTAAGTTTGCTGCAAGTTTGTTTTTTATTTGATATATAGTTGTCTAGTTATAGTTTTATTTCAAATTAGCTATAAGCTTGTGATGGCAAAAATGATAAGACAAGTTTCTTTCAATACTGTTGCAATCTTGTTATGATAAGCATGATCTGTCAAGTTTGATCCAATACTACTTTAAAGTTGTCACGACAGCGTGACATGTTTTCGTTCAACCATCAAATTACAAATGACAGATGAACCATGATGATGATGATGATGATGATGATGATGAAATCCGGCCTAGTAAGAGTTCTGCCTTCAGGTACCTATAAAATCTACTTAATTCATAGTATCGTCCATTTAACACTACCATCCACAGAGAAATGGTTGCATTATTACACAAATAATTTTTCAATTTGGGTAAAATGGAAAGTGTTTACCGCACCCAAGCACTACTAGTTATTTTAAGTTACAACTTACTTTGTTTTAAATAAAACTTATTTTGTTTTAAATAAATACCTTTCTCTATTTAAATTATTATCATTTACCTAAACCTTTGTAAAGTTCATCGCAAAGCTCTCACCTCGCTCACTACGCCACACAACAAGATTTGTAAAACGGAACGCTCCGTACGACCCTACAGTGTGGCCGACTAAGTGGTAGTTTCCTGCCATTTTGACATAATTGGATTCCTACTTTAACCACTTGCAGATTTTGTGGCACTTTAATATATAGATATACCGGGTGGAATTTTGTAAGGCCACTTGAAGGGGAAGTACTCTTAATACTGTAGATAGAAAATTTTACTCAAAGAAAACATTCCTTTATTTTTGAAAAGAAAGAAAACTACATTAAAGATTTTTAAAATTTCGCTTGCCTCACCCGGTAATCGAACCTACTAAAATCTGTAAAAGTTGCACCATGTACTTTTATTGCATCGATCGTTAGGGTCAATTATAAGGATGAAATCTCTCTAGCAAACTTCATAAATTAAATGAAAGGAAAACAATGAAATCTTAAATAATTAATTCAATGGGTCAAGTTAAAGCACTTTTACTCAAAGATCCGTTTCTTTATGTTTACTTATGTTATTAATTAATAATTATCATTGACGTCATTTATGCATTAAAATGACGAATTACTATTTAGATAAGACGATTGCAATTTGCACGTGTTTGTAATTGACAAGTTTGCATTGGCAAATATTATAAAAGTTTGATGGGCGAGTATTTTGACAAAATTGTAGGTAATTTGTAATGACAAAGAATTGACAAGTTTGCATTGGCAAACATTATACAAGTTTGATTGGCGGAAACTAGACATTTGATACAAGTTTGATATAAACTTGCCGCAAGTTTGTCATTTGCCTCGTCAAACTTGATGCAAGTTTTCACGTTTGATATTTCAAATTTGCTGCAAGCCTGAAACAAGTTTAAATTGCTATCTGGGTTAAGGGATGATTTTCGGAAAAACTGTTTTACATGTGTTTCATAACTTTTAATGAAGGACTTTCATATTGAATCTCATTTGAATAACTTCAAAAACGGCAAAGTTTCATACTAAGTTTGCACCCCCCCCTTTTCCCCCCCTAAGGGAAGATTAAAAAAAAAATTACAGGTATTTCATCATTTTAAATGAAGAACCTTTGCACCAAATTTCATTAGAATAACTTCAAAAAAAGCAAAGTTTCATACTAACTATGAAGCCCCATTTTACCCCTCTAGGGGATGAATTTTTAAAAATCCTTTCTTAGTGCTCCCCTGCGTTACAAAAGGAACCTCTGTGCAAAATTTCAAGTTTCTAACCCTTATAGTTTAGGCCCTGTGTTGATATGTCAGTCAGTCAGTCAGTCAGTCAGTCAGTCAGTCAGCTTCTCCTTTTATATATATAGATATGCGATGCGTACCTACTTCTATTGTAACATTGGTCCGGATCAACTTGTCGTCGTTGGTTGCTCGTCTCTGACGAGCGAATCTGAGCGAAACCTGGTCGGACTCTCTCGATAAAATTCAATTAAGTTGATCCGGACCATACGTTACAATGTGTAGTTCTGAAGTTTTAGTTCAAAAATATAGTAATATCGGCAATCGCAGCGTAGGACGACCAGCCACAAGATGGACAGACGATCTCATCCAAGTGGCAGGGAGACGCTGGTTGCAAGCCGCTTTCAATCGGTCTTTTTGGAAATCCATGGAGGAGGCCTAGGCCTCCATGGTCATAGATCCAGCAGTTGACTTCTTGTGGCTGAATGATGATGATGTTAGTAATATCTAGCTTTTAAGAGTCCCGTTGATAAATGGTAACACAGGTGGTGATAGTACAGAATAGAGACCAAAGTAGAGAGTTTACGTATATAAGTATTAGATAATGTCACTAGAGAGTGATACTAGAACATCTAAGTGATCGTTTAACCTTGTCGCGTTAATGGGAAAAGCCACCAAATTAAATATTATAAAGACAGCAGTGGTCTAGACTAATAGATGTAGGTAAGTAATGTTAACAGAGATAGAAAGACAAAGACAGAGAGAGAGAGAGAGAGAATATGGGAGAAAGAGACACACAGATCGATGTAGAGAGCCAGAGAACACTTTATGAAGGCATGAATGTTTCATTGCCACAGACATCATCATTCAGTCACAAGAAGTCCACTGCTGGACATAGGCCTCCTCCCATGGATTTCCAAAAAGACCGGTCGGAAGCGGCTTGCATCCAGCGTCTCCCTGCGACTTGTATGAGATTGATTGCCACATACATGCTTACAGAATAATATTTATAATAACCCGTTAGTATTACGTAGTGCGTGTGACAAAAATGCTTTCAGCGTTTGCTGTTTCTATTCGAAACATTGCTGGTTTTCAAATAGCACATTCACATCATATAAAAAAACACCATGCAGGTAGGACTTACGGCTAACAAAACATAGAAATACAAATAAAATTAATTAATCAATATGTACATTTGTTCAAATTTATTTTTTCTTTAATAAGACTATTTGAAAACATGAAAGTGCTAGTCCTGCAACTTGGCAGAGGCTTTATTTGTGTGTTTTTAGTATTGTAGCGTTTTGAAATCTGTTTTTATTTTTGTCTAAAATATCTCTATTTATAATTTCGTACCGGTCTACGGTAGACTCGAACGAAATACAAATCAAATTAGAGAACGTAAAAAATTAGTCGATCCGAGTTTACAACTCACAGGCGGAAAATTCGGTTTATCGAGTATTTTCAATATAAAAATGAAGTTTCCATCTTATGGCGTTGCGAAGTAAACATGTCAATGTCACCAATGTAGCGTTAGTGTCATGTCACAACGTAACACAGGTGTTATTGTGAACTTTATGGTCTAATTTGTTGAAACGAAAAAGTAAAGCAAGTTCATCCGAGCGAAGCTGGGTTGTACTATCTAGTATTTTAATGATGTACAAAAAGTGATGTTCTCTCTCTATATATATAGGGTAAACCATAGTATTGCTGGCACCCACCTAGTGATTGGCACAGTGAGTTTTAAACACAAATATTAAGAATTAAAATTGCTTAAAGGGCATTTTGGTAGTTTTGTATAATTATCATTTTTAAGTACAAAACATACATACAAATTATAAGTGCCAATGACTGATATTATTAGTGACAATGTTTGTACCTGTAATGCCAATGACTGTAGTTTTGGAGACATTTTCAAATTATTATTATTTTTATTAAATAAAACTATGACAACAAGCAAGAATTATTTTTTATTTCCAACCTATACTTATATTATAACTAATAAAAATGGTTAATAGTGATTGAATATGAAATTGAATGCTTAGGAAGCAAATGAAGTCAAGGTTTTGCTTAAGGTGCCAATCAATGTATAGTTTACCCTATATATTTGCCAACCAAATCGTTTCGTATAACTTGTAAAATGTAATATGTCCTTAACGCACGTGATGATCCATCTAGTCGCTAATTCAATTACAATGCAATTCGCGCAACCCCTCACATTAGACTCGGGTCAATTTAACTCTATCAGTTTGAGTGTGAAATGTCTATTCAAGTATGGACATGCTTAAAACGGGTACCCCAACTTTGCAGTTTAAAATCTTGTTAAGCTACATTTTAATTACAGTCGATATCACGTCTACTTTTACACGGTCTATCTATAATTCGATCCTATTAGTGGATTAGACTAATTTATCCGTAGCAAGTGATAAATCTTGGTCTCTGTCTACCTCTTCAGAATACTAGGGAGAGTATAGAGAGAGTACTCGTAGGTATGTATTATGCCTTTGAAAAAAACAATATATTATTATTTTAATTGAAATTTATGTTTTATAATGTGCTATTTTCTTAAAACCTTATATGAATTTACACTAATATTGGAACAAAACAATATTAACGATTTATGGTGCCATCGCAAGAAGACCGCAGCCAATACGCTACTTGCCTCGTATCAAATTTGACGCGATAAATGGATATTTCCTGTAGTATCTAACGTAAGAAACCGAAATATATTGACTTTGCTAAGTAAATATGCAGGATGGCAGCAAAATTTGCAAATAAAAAAAATATTATTCGCTTTTAAATCGGAACGGTGAAAACACTATCCGCCATCTTGAAAGCACCTTTGGTTGTAAACAAACATCTGTCAGTCGTGCGTGCGTAGGTTCTATTGTGACTCATACTTCTTTCGTGGCACGAAATCTACCTATGTTGAATGTCAAACTTTGTTTACAAACGTAGAGGACTTCAAACCATAGACAAAAATGGCGGACCGCGCTTTTGGCTGTTTAGCAAAGCAACGTTTTAAAATAATGTTTTTGTTGCTTTTAGGTCCTCAAAAAATATACAAAAATATTTTTGGGTCTAATGCAAGAGATATTTAGCATTTAAGACATACTTGAAAAAAGAGTCAAGTAGCGGATTTTTGTCAAACAAAGTAAAGATTGAAAGACTTTATTTACGAACTTGGTCGAAATTGATAGCACAATATGAGCCACATAATAATAATAATCACTCATAGCCTGGGCTGCCTGAGTGATCTTAAACGATCACTAAGGTTAAGCAACATACGGCGTGTTCAGTCCATGGAGAGGTCACCGTCTATGACTAACGCTAGTGGCATTTTTCCGAGCGGTTCCGTGCTTCGCAAGGCACGTTAAGCAGTTGGTGCCGGCTGCCGTCGATAGATTGCAGTTGTTAAACCAAGTCAGAGGCCTTAGGGGGGCTTGAAAATTTCTGACAGTAAGACCATCCACTAGTCTTACAAGCCCCCACCAATCCGGACTTGGCCCCCGTGGTGAAGTATGGCCTATACCATCCTCAGGGAAGAGACCCGTGCCCCTCGGTGGGGACATAATGGGTTGCTGATGAATAATAAAGACTTCAATTTAAAGCAGACTCCAAATAAATAAAAAAAGGATTTTTTCTCCTTCTCTAGTAATTAAAGGACCCTTGGCGAACCTGGCAAAAGAAACTAATTAATGTATGTAAATATGACGTTCAGTAAATGAATCTGGGTTGAGTAAGACATTTGAATTGGATTAATAGGTCTGCTCAAAACTTCCTAACCAGACCGACAATGATAACTACATACCGTTACGCGGCGAAATTTATTAGATTACCAAAGGGGTACGACCCTCGGACCGATATAAAAAGAATAAATAAGAATTTATTACTAAGAGGCACTTCTGCTGCAAGGTGTGAAGATGCGCGTTGTATTATTTATCCAAGCTTTCACTCCTACGGGCAGCCTATTTGATTTGATCGGGAATCAAAACAAGTCGTGGTGTTCGGCTACTCAAGGGAATTCGTAAAGGGTTAGGCCGTTGTAGATCCAACTGATTATAGCGGTTTTCGTGCCGCAGGCACGCGTGGGATTTGTTACTTATAGGTACAACGTGTTATTGGATGAACGCAAAACCAGAAAACAGTTTTTTTTTTGTATCTTCAGAAACCATGCTTAAAATTGTTTTACAGAAAACTAACAGCACAACGTAACACTTATAGATACAGAACATCAAGATTGAGAAATACCTGCCTAAATTATAATCATAGGTAAACAACGGATTATCGGAAAAACGTATTAAGTCTAGTCACGTATTAGACCAGGTGTCTACTGAATCATCAAACAAGTCTATGTCAATGCCCCTCGCGAATGTATTAAAGCTAAACAGACTTTCCACAGATACCTATGATTTTCTGTAACCTTGTTGAGACCCTACTGTCAGACATATTACCGGATTATTTCTAGAAGCAGATACAACAAGCTAATGTATTGATTTTAACGGTTCCGTATCTCAAAAGGAAAAAAAGACGAAACTCAGTCCGCCTGTCTGTCAAGTTGAAATTAAAACCATATAAGGCCGTCAATTGTACTGTTACCTTGTAAATAATAATTTATGTTGAGTTTTTTACTTCGTGTACAATAAAGAATATTCGTATACTCAAATTTACGATTCGTTGTTGCTGAACAAAAAATAAAACTTCTAAGTTAACGTAAAAAAAGATACGGCTGTTTATGCCACAAAAATCGTATATTTCGACCCTCAAGGGAATCTAAAATCAAAGGGTACTTCCCGTTGACCTAGAACTATGAAATTTGGCAAGTAATATCGTCTTATACTACTAATACAGGGAAAATCTCAAAACATTACATTTATAATTAAAACATAAGAAACATTTCTTTCAAGTACGGGTTATGCTCGGAAAAAAACTGAGTGTGAGTCTGTTGAAGTGTGAAATCCCGGTGGGAAAAAGGAAGGAAAACTTTCCCGACCCGCTGTGTTCGGGTTTTAACAAAAACATTCTCTTCTCCCTAGACCAGCCTGACTATGAAGAGCTGGCTGGAAACGGCCAGCGGTATGGACGAGGCCACCCTCTCTTGCATGCTGGCGGAGCCCAGGGAAGCACTGCTGCCCATACGCGGGAGAGAAAACCTGGTGCCGAAGAAAAGGTGGGTTTTTTTTAAGTAATAAAATAATAATAAATATAAAAAAACTAGCTGCCCCGGCAAACGTTGTTTCGCCATACAATTTTTTTTTTCACTTAGCGCTATGAAAAAATAGAAAACAACCTATTCTCAAACCTACCGAATATACGTGTAAAGTTTCATGAAAATCGGTGAAACCGTTTTGGAGGAGTATGTGCACTAAGGGCCCTCGCCCACGGCGGCTTTTTGTAGCGCTACGGCCGCGCGACGGTGGCGCGTTCGAAGCGCTACAGCCGCGATGCGGTCGCTAGCTGTGTGCCCTCGCCCGCGTAACCACGCTTCTGTCGCGATGCGAACGCGCCACCGTCGCGCGGCCGTAGCGCTTCTGTCGCGATGCAAACGCGCTACCGTCGCGCTTCCAATCGCCACAGTTGCAAGATGGCCTCAGTTGAGGCAACATTAGTCACGTTGTCTTTGGTGCTGCTTTTACGTAAGCAGCAACGACAGCGACGTCACGTAGCCCCAGCTGCCTGAGTAATCCTAAGGGCCCTCGCCCACGGCGGCTTTTTGTAGCGCTACGGCCGCGCGACGGTGGCGCGTTAGCAGCGCTACAGCCGCGCGCTTGCATCGCTACGGTGGCGCGTTAGCAGCGCTACAGCCGCGCTACGGTCGCGCGTTGCAAAAGCGACCTACGCACGTTATAACGGGTACGATGGAACTGTCATCGTCACCTTGTGACAAAAGTTCCGAAAATAAAATAGATTAAAAAAAAAAAAAAAAAAAAAAAAAACCTACGCACGTTAGTAGCGATGCCGTCGCGCGTTTCGTAAGCGCTACAAAAAGCCGCCGTGGGCGAGGGCCCTAACATTGAGACATGAGAATTTTATATATTAGATATTGTTGGTAGGTTGTTTGTTACCCAAACTTGTAGTAACAATCGTAGTAACACTAGCGTCATGAATGCCAAATAGAAAAAAACCTATCTTGTTTTACACCTGCTGTTTTTGGCGTTAGTTCACTAGCGTCGCCAAGGGGAGAATATTATATATTTTTAACAGATCGAATTTATAAAACGTGTCTGTACCATCTCTCAATCAAATGTTAATTTATAGTGATTTTAGCACCCCCGACTGACAACACAGGATCACAGACCTCGGATATCGGATAATATAATCCAATAGGCATCTCTCGCAATAGGGAATGGATGAACATATCAGAAGTGCTTGATATTTTTTTTGGTGATAGGAATAACCTTCCTTAACGCGGGAAAAAAGTTTCAATTTTTTTGGCCCCGTAGTTAATTTTTAAATATACTTAATTGTTTTCCATTCGTAGGTGGTTCTATGCTTAGTACGGCATATCAGACATATTCCTTAGTCCGCTACGTATGAAAAAAAATCCACAGCTGTCAATGTCACCACAGATTTTTTTTTAATACGTAGCGGACCAAGGAATATGTCTGTTAAGCCGTACTGAGCCCAGAACTACGAATGGAAAAATATTAAGATTATTTAAAAATTAACTACGAAGCCAAAAAAATTGAAACTTTTTTCTCGCGTTAAGGAAGGTTATTCCTATCACTGAAAAAAATATCAAGCACTTCTGATATTTTCATCCATTCCCTATTGCACGCATCTATATAAATAAAATTCAAAGTCCTGAGTGACTGACTCACTCATCAACGCCCAGCCCAAGCCGTTGGACCTAGGAAGCTGAAATTTTGCACATTCAAAGTCCTGACTGACTGACTCACTCATCAACGCCCAGCCCAAGCCGTTGGACCTAGGAAGCTGAAATTTTGCGCAGAGGGTCTATATACAGGGCTACAGGGAAAGTCGTACCAATATTAAAGGAGGTTATTATTTAGGTAATTTCTGATGGATTTTATTCTATTATATAGGGTCCGAAAGTTAAACCGTTATGGAGATGTTGACTGTTAAAGTTTTAAAAAAAATATCAAAAGTTTTATGGCATTTTGATAGAGTTTTTCTCAGAATAGAGCTCATAAAGTGTTTTTTTTTATGTATTTAGTTAAAAGGCATGTCAATTGATAAAACACATCAGCAAAAGCGGCACCTACTACTAACAGCTTTAAAAACCTGGTCGGCAACGGTTAGAATTAAATATTTTTCACATTGAAGCTCTTAAAAAAAAATTAACGTATGGAACTTATTCTGCAAATAATTTTTAAAACTTCTACGACTCTTTAACTATTCAAAAAGGTATAACATTTAATAGGTATGTGCATAAAATTTTAAAATAATGTTTTTTGAATAGGCTCTAGTGGTAGTACCTACATAACTGAACTTCGATACAAAAAAATCTTTTTACTTCCTGGCACCTTTAAACTGTGTAAAAAGGTCAGATAGGCTTTTTTGTGCTCTGGAGACATGCTGTCTCAGGTGTTCAGGTACCTATTTCAGTATTTCTTTTTTAGAATATTCTATCTATTATTTTTGTGTTAGTCTGCTCGTGTGATTCTTCCGTGGTAGATGTGTTATAATTAATTTAATTAATTTTAAATTATTAATTTTAATTTTAATGTGAATGTAATTTTAATGTGATTTTAATTTTAATGTAAATTTAATTTTAATGTGATTTTAATGAAAATTTAATTTAATGTGACTTGTAATGAATATTACGAATAAAGTATGTCTATGTCTATACGTGGTCTTTGATAATTTCCCGTAAAACGCGACTTAGCTTTGATTTTTGTATTTATTCATCTTCATTCTGTGACTTGGCTTGGATTTTGAACTGATTCATCTTCATACTGAGACTTGGCTTGGATTTTGGACTGATTGACTGACTGAGTCTAATTTTTTTTAAGAGCTTTAATGTGAAAAATATTTAGAGAAAAATTATTTAATTCTAAACGTTGCCGAGCAGTTTTTTAAAGCTGTTAGGAGTAGGTGCAGCTTTTGCTGATATTTTTACCAATTGACGTGCCTTTTAACTAAATACATTAAAAAAAACACTTTATGCTCTATTCTGAGAAAAAATCAATCAAAAAGCCATAAAATTTTGATATTTTTTTTAAATCTTTAACAGTCAATATCTCCATAACGGTTAACTTTCGGACCCTATATAATGGAATAAAATACATCAGAATTTACCTAAATAATAACCTCCTTTAATATTGTGTACGACTTTCCCTGTAGCCCTGTATAATGTAGGCAAGGAATAAGACCGGATTTTTTTAAATTCAACCCCGAAGGGGGCGAAAAGGGTTGCCAAAATTTTTATGGGAGGTATAAAGAATGTAGTCTAATTTTCTTGAAACTTAATATAAATAATCTTCAACACAATTAATTGAACACGGGTGTTTCGCCGTTTTTCTAAGGGTTAACCCTTAAGGGAGTGAACGGGGTTGCAAAATGTTGTTCCTTAAATTTTTTCCAAGATTGATTTTCTTTGTTCTTAATTTGCGCAAACGCCACTAGATGACGGCCAGTTCATTCGACATCGCGGTATGGTTGTGTTTAATCTATAATACCATTGGAATGTGACTGGTTAGATTTAGGTTATCAATTAATGTCACTAAAAAACCATCGTCGTACCAATATGTCTCAATTGTGAAATGTTTTTATTTTAGCCTCAGTGCGTTTTCGCAATACTTGCCAGACATTTTACCGTTCAACAGCTAGCCGACCAACTTTTTAATTAAGGTATGAAACTATGTTTAGTGTCGTCACTGCACGGTTATCGTCCAGTGTGAAATCATCCTATGTCAGCTGAAATAGTTTCATACGGCTCTACAGCGGTAGAGAAAGTTATTTCAGCATTCCGCGAAAAGTTTGAAGGGTGCTACGTCGTCGGGCTCGTAAATTTCGATTTCTAGTTGTAAATGTCTATTTTAATGTTCGTGAATCACTCAAGTTTTTATAGGACGAGTGCGCCTACTTTACTTGAGTAGAGAGCGTTTGACTCAGCGCTAAAGTCGATTTAAACTTTTCCTACCTTTCCATCACTTGATAAGTTGATAGTAAACGAAGTCATGGCCGATGATGGTACGTGCTTTATCTGCTACATAGGTATACTAATGTTTGGTTACTAGACTGGTAATCCTAATTACCTGAAATTGGCTACAGGTAATTAACATTATATACCAGCTAGAGCCCTTACGCAAAAATAAAGGGAAAGAAAACAGAAAAGTACCTAATTGTTGCTGTAAAAAAAAGTAACTGTTTACTTGCAATTTTTTCGCACCTTTGCATTTACAATGCATTATAATTAACATAGCATAGCATTTACATACATTGCTTCGGGCAATACACTAGGATACCCTGTGTCGTGGGAACCAGAAACAGCGACGTCACAAACAAGTAAACATCCAAGGCCTGGGTTTCTTTTTTTTTGTGCCCAGCCAGGATTCGAACCCGGGACCTCTCGCATGGTACGCAGCTGCGCTTATCACTACTCCACAGAGGTCGTGGTCTGGGTGGGCAATTACTTTTAAAAATAGTATAGCTGAGCAAAAGACAACATTATTTTCCAACAGAGACCGTTCACTGGAGCCCTGCGCGCTGTCTGAGGAGGCCTACCTCTCGAGCAGCGGCGGCTCGCCCTGCACCGGCCTCTCGCGCGAGGAGCGCCGCCGCCGCCGCCGCGCCACCCTCAAGTACCGCACTGCCCACGCCACCAGGGAACGGATTAGGGTAGAGGCCTTCAACGCCGCCTTTGCCTCCCTCAGACGGCTCCTGCCGACGCTCCCGCCCGACAAGAAGCTATCCAAGATTGAAATCTTGCGCCTGGCTATTTGCTACATTGCGTATTTGAACCACGTGCTGGACGCTTGAAGTGTGCATTGCAATTAATGGTGTTTTCGTACATATTTGTCTTGAGTTGGAGCAAGGTTATTGGGAAAGTAGAAGCTGTTTTGAATCCGCAGCTCTTGATAAATTGGGTACAATGCATTTAAATATTTTTTCCAACTCACACAGTGTTACCAATGCACATTACCTACGTGAAACGTCACAATATCACAATAAAGCTTGTCGCTTTTAGTAATTCTCAAGGGCAGTGCAATTAATTTGAGTTAACCAATACAATTTTAACTCATAGCTATTTATCTCGATTTATTATTACTAGTATTTGCTAGTATAGACATTGTAAGCTGTTCGATGTGGATCATGACATGATGTGGTTAATGTATATACTTTTGCACGCTTTCATTTTAGAATTTTGTTTTTTGAATGAGCCAGAATAAAAACCCCTTAGCCGCAGGTTAGTAACTAATTATTGTAATAGGTTATCAGTAAATATAAGTATTGTACCTAGATTATATCATTCCTAACTCATTCATGGATAATCAATGCTTTTATGTTAACTTACCTATTCGAGGCAAATCGAAGTCTTCCTTTTAATTAATTTAAAGTAGTTTTAGTTTAGCATACATTTTATTCATAAAATCTTAAACACGAATGTATCTTACACCTACTAGTTTTAAATAATTCATTTAGGAATGTAACAAGGAGAATAGTTGATAAAAACGTAATTGATATCGTAATTTAATCTAGTCACTCTTGCTTAATTAGTCGATAAGACGTATCAATACAAGTATATACAAAGAAAACCCTAATTTCTATTTGTACATAAAATCAGTAATTAATTAAAAATACAATTGAGTATATTAACATTTGTATTTCGTTTTTCTTATACAAATTAATTTAATAAGATCACAGTACTTTGTGAGTAAACAATCATAGAACAATGTTAACAAAGATCAAGATTTGTTAGTAATGTTGGTTAGGAAGCTTAGCATTACAGGCAAGAATACCATTCCATGAAGAAAACCTATGATAACCAATCCAAAGAACATCCTAAAGAAGAATACTTCTATCAACTCCGTGTAGGAGAAGGCTAGCACAATAATAGGGATATTGGTGAAGGTGATGCCTGTTATAATAGTAGCTCCCACTTTCTGCAGCGCATCGCTAACTCTTTCTCTGGGTGGGCAACTACTTGTCGCAAAAGCATATGCAATGTGGCTGCAAAATTCGACAGCTACACCAATAGAAACAATGAGGTTAACACAAGACACAGCGTTCAATGGGATGCTCCATATATACATCATGCCCATCATGTTTAGTACTACTAAAATGGTTGTAAAGATAATAGCAAAAGTTGTGAGGAAATTAAACCCTGAAGCTAATAGTGATATCACTAAAACACCGATTAATGAGTACCCAATAGAAGCAAACGTATCGGGCCACATAGTAAGATACTGTTGAAAAAATGGATAGAACACTGAGTAGGGGACCACTTCAACGTCTGTTAAGCCAGTTTTAGCTTGTATAGACCTAGTTATATTCTCGCTTATCTCATAGCCGTATTTCACAGCGGTAATGTATTCCTTCGAAGTTCCCAGAGCCGTATGGTACGCCATGAAGTTTGAATCGTAGATAGTGGCGCGCCCTTCCTCATCTAACAAATAGTTGACGTTACTAAAGTAGCTCGCGAGACCGCCCTTGTTACATATTTCTGTCGGGGCGTCTTGTAAGAAGAATGGGAAGTATTTTTCAAACGCGGCTCCTGAAGGTCTTATGCCATTATCGGCCATATCTACTGAGCAATAAGCACAAGCGCTAGATGTGTTCGCGCTCTGGCAAAAACCATTATCTGCGACAGTATATCTGCAACAGGTTCCTGTCAGAGTACTCCAGTCAAAGAAATCATCGATCCAAGAGTTTGAACTTCTCGAAATATGCGTTATTTCAGGATGCAAGGAAGCTAAGAATATCTGCGTCGTTAGGGAGTCTGGATTACACAGCTGTCCACCGCAAATGGTGTTTTGATGTACTGGGTTGGAAAAATTAAGGCCGGACTTAAGCACGAAGAACACTGGGGGCCCAAGCTTTAGCAGTTCGTTAACAGCAATCAAATATTTATAAACATATGAGTCTGTGGGTAATGCCATTTGTTGGTCGAGTCCAACTTCTAACTGAGGAATCAAGATGACACTTACGGATACGATCATCATAAAAATAATGGCTACTATAATTTTAACTTTCCAGTTTACAATGAATTTAGAATAGGGTCCCATAAGGCGTTGTGTAAGACTTTTGTGAGGCTCAGCAGATGTCAGAGGGTTTGTGTCGTCTAAGATCTTTTTCTGAATACAGAAGAAGATATCCAACCTATTCTGAATCTCTCTGTTATAATCTAGAGATAGTAACGCGACAACTGTTGTAATCTGGAATACGAATAGGTAGGCCAAAGCAAATGTGGCAAAAATGGCAAAAGTAACCACAGCCGGGAAGTTAGCCGTCGTACCGATCGCGAAACAAGTAATTTGTGTGATTGATGTAACAAATATAGATGGGCCTACGCGTTCCATCATCTTGCCGAATACGAATCTCTTCTTTTTCTCAGCGCTAGCGTTTTCATTGTAATCTGGAAACTGTTTTAAATTATCTTTAATGTCATTCAATGTATTGACCATCAAAAATACGTTATCAATACCAACGGACAAAATAAAGAACGGAATTACATTAATGGCTAGTAGGGTAGTTGTCATGCCAAAGTAGCCCATCGTAGCCAGAGCACAATAAATGGCTAACACCACAATGATTATACTGCCTGTCGCTACTAAAACTTTGCTGCCCACTAAGAAAGTCTTGCACGATCTAAATTTGCCAAGAGCCAAAGTTACATAAATGAACATAAGCACATAACTAGCTGCAATAGGCACAACTTCGGCTTCCGAAACACGTTGGATTTCATCTTCGATAGATCTCTCGGCTCCGAAAGAAACATCAATGAAATCAGACTTCCAGTTCTGTTCGTAATCGTGCATTAGACTTATGAATTTTTGTTCCCACTCCAGGACTGGCACTAAGTCATCTTCGTAAAGATGATTTGCAATAGGGAAATTTATTACTAAAGTATCAGCAGTCAGTACGTCGTCACCTTCGTAGCCACCAAAGGTTAGCTCGGGATCAGACCCACCCCCCCAAGACGCCATGCAGTCTAAGCCGTAAAAGTTATTCAAGCAGTTCAGAATCCTATTCAGATACGTATCTTCATTGATATTGT
Source organism: Yponomeuta plumbellus (assembly GCA_947310845.1). Lineage (NCBI taxonomy): Eukaryota > Metazoa > Arthropoda > Insecta > Lepidoptera > Yponomeutidae > Yponomeuta > Yponomeuta plumbellus. Next base: position 13,789,331 of record OX371207.1, on the reverse strand, counting down.
TTCTATCGTCGCCCAAATAAATGCCCACTGAAAACGTCACGCACAGATCTAGGTTAGGAGCAGAACCGCGGACTCGTAAAGGGGCGTAACAGACTTCTTCTAAAGTAACTCCGTTGTCATCGCGGCCTATGTTTATGATTGCGTCCTCTAAAGTAATTAGCTCTCTTACAGCTTCGATTCTAAATGCTCTACCATATGTTACGTTGTTTACTACAAGAGGATCAAGGTCGTCTTTAACTGTCAGGAAAACCTGTGCAGCGCGATAAAAGGGACCAAACCTCGAGTTGAAATAATCAAAGTCATTTCGACTACGAGAGCCTGGAGCCGACCAGATGTCTATAGGGTTCGCTGTGATATTTATCCCACGTAAACCAGAGTACATAGCAAAAATCACCCAGGATGTTAATAAAAATATAAACAAGGGTTTACCTGCTGCATACATACCTATACTACCCAATACTTTTTGGAAGAACTTAGTGACAGCGCTATACTCAAATAGCTTCACATTATCTGGTTTACTCTGTTCGGTACTGCGAGTTCTCTTGTATTCAACTAAAGTAAGTACGGTGAATATTAGAACACTGATTACGAAGAAGGTGATACCAATCGCAAACCCCGTACAGTTCACCGACATCACAGTGCAAATGTCCGGAACTACCGGCTCTTGACCTGTTGGGCAGGTGCTAAGGCAATCCATACAACTGCACGGGAAGTCGCCTTCGAAGGTTTCATTGCAAGGAAGCGCTCGGACATTCATAGAGTCTTCTGCCGTGGGCCAACGCAAAAAGTTGGTCTGTGTAGGCGCAAACGGGTTGTTTTGCACGTCACCACTGAATCCAAACCAAGCCTCAGCATCGCACACGGCTGCGTCGCCGCACATCAAGTTAATCGCGGGTAATCCTGTCTGCGGTACAATAACACCGGCGCAAGAACTGTGTGATCCTAACATGAAGTCCTCGTGCATACGATAGTCCACTTCGTTGATGAAAGATAATCCATCGGCGGTAGTCTCTGGGTAAGCGTCTAAAAATCTTGCCTGGTCCGGTGCACAGTTCATTTCGCAAATCTGTCTGACGTAGTTGCGAAGGCACGTCTGGCATCGGCCGAGCACACTGTCAGCCAGCAGAAAGTTCTGAGCCATGCCTTGTAGCTGTTCTGATGCGCAGCAGGTGTAGACATCATCGTTATGTTTTCTGTTACCTTCTTCATCGTAAAGTAAACTTGAACATCTACTCTCAAGGATGTTGAGAACATCAGCCCTCGTTTCATTATCCAGGTACTCGTGTAGAATTCGTAGAGGCGGTCCGGTGTACTCGCCAAGCTTCCAAAAGCCATCAATAAAGAACCGTTCCCCCCACATGCTGCATCTCATGTCCGTGTTTGGCATGGCCGGAAGCTGATCGGGGTAGATGGGCCAGTCTGCACGCGCTGCGCCCAAAAACAAAAACACGCACCACACTATTAGCCACAGCATTTTCGTTGTGTTTCGCTTTGCTATTTAAATTTTTTTCATGATGGTGAAGAAAAGTATTCCCCTAACGGCCGATGCGCTACAAATGAGTGTTTTAATTTGATTATTCGGGTTTAATCTAAAGAGCTTAGTCGATAACGGCTATCGCTCAGTTGTGCACAGGTGTTCGAGACGATAAAATATACCTATCGTGATTTCGACTGTCCCAGCAACAAAATTATCATGCATGTCGACTCTACAGTCATAGGCTTGAAATGCTGACTAGCGCACACATTATTGTCCACTACGTACTAAACTGCAATATTTAAGTGGCCTAGGCCGATTTCTCTCAAGCCCAATGAAGTGAGATAGAAAGCAATAAAATAGATTGTAACTTCGAGATCAGGTGCGGGGGAGACACCTCGCTACCCTCCCTCGAGACTTCGACCCCTCGCCAGCTGGCTGCAGAGGCACGCGACGTTCCAATACATTTCTTATGAACCAATAAATATGCCGCTGTGAGCGCAATCGGGTCGGTTCATAAGAAAAATCGAATAAAATTATTTAACTCCTATATTAAGCACAACCCTGTGGATTTACGTACGTAAGTCCGACATTTACATACAGGCACATATTGCTTCTGGCCCCACACTAGGATTCCCTGTGTCGTGGAAACCAGAAACAGCGACATCACAAACATGTAAACATCCAAGACTTGGGTTTTTTTTGTCCCTAGCCGGTTTTCGAACACGAGACCTCTCCCAAGATAGCAGGCAGATGGGCTAACCAATGCGCCACAGAGGTCGTCATTCGGCACAGAGGAAAAGAAGGCTTGGGGCGTCCTTCCTCTCAAACATTTTAATGGTTGTCAAAATATAGTATACCTTTTTTAGACAAGTGTACAGCGATGCTAGATAATAATATTTTGCTAATTTAATTATCATAATTTTACATTGAAGGCATAAATTTAATTGTATAAATTATAAAAAACTAAGTGTGTAATAATAAAATTAAAATATGTTAGAAAAAGTTGATACCTTGTAGACTATTTCTAACAATAGCTATTACTCGTACGTATATGATGCTAAAATGTTTACTTCTGCATCCATCTCAACTTGCAAGTAAAAAAGCAATAATTTTGTTGTTTACAAGAGCGGATTGCCAACTTTCGATTGGCCGACGACATTGTGAAGCGGCTGGGAAACATTGGACTAGACCAGCCATTCTCTAAGTGTGTTCCACGGAACCCTAGGGTTACGCGATACCCCTGTAGGGGTTCCGCGAGGCGCAGCCGAACTTAGTCGCCACCCACAACAGTACAATTATTAGTAGTAACCATTGAATTTAGAAGGAAATTCAATGGTAATAACTGTTATATTTTACTTTCATTATGATGCTTATTAACAAAAAAATACATTTTTAAAACCAATTGTTTTCATTGTTGGGTTCCGTCAAATATTTCGCTTCCGTCACCAAAAAAGTTTGAGAAACGCTGGACTAGACTAGCACTGGCGTGACAGAAAAGATGCCTATGCTCTATTTTACAGGCTGATTAGATAGATAGATAGTTCAATACGTTAGCTCCCCGTTATCTGATGGTCCCAAGATTTTGTCCCGTTCAATGGATAGCTTACTCAAAATTACAATGAAGACAAACTTACACTCTAAACCATTGATATAAAGTTTATATTTCTCCGTCAAACGTGAAAGTAGAAAAGCGAGCGAGTGAGATAGTTTGAAAGTAGTAGTGCGTCCTTGTCTACCGAGTTGCCAGGACTAAATAAAATCTAATGACAGCAGTATTACTTCTTAGATATAGTAACATTCAACTTTTTTGTATAATTAGAATATTTAAACTAATAATGTATAAGAAGAATTTAATTATCTCAGTTATAAAACGAAATAAAAGTCGTTTGAAAAAAATGTAATAGCTTTTCGTCATCCTAAAGATAGCATTCGGCAAGACGCTGCCGCGACCCGGCTGCCGCGACCGACCGCCGCCGCCGAACGTGACTGCTGGGCAGCGCCGCCGATAGCATTCGGCAAGACGCGACCGGGCGGCGACTGCCGACGACACGTGTATAGTCACACACATAGGAGTCAGTGCTTGTGCAATTCGGTTGCGTATTATTAAAAATAACGAGTCAGACAATTTAATTATACGAAAGCGAAAACTTGTGGAGCAAAAAAAAGAAGAAGAAAATTATGAAATAATGATGATCAAAGATGAGTAGAATCGATTCATTGTATACGTCCAGAGCTGAGGAAGGCATTAGAATCATAAACCACTGGATATTTAGCAATAAGCTTCACTAAAATTAAATATTCGTCGTTTTCTTCATTAAAACCGAGCGAGCAGCGCTGCCATACTGCTACGTGAGCGGCTCGGCGGCGCGGCCGAGGTCGCGCCCTAGCCACGCCCCCCGGCCGCGCCGCTCAGCCGCCTGCTTTGGACGGTGTCTCATACAAATCCGTAGAAAGCAGTGCGGCGACTGCCCGGCAGCGACTGCCGAGCAGCGGCTGCTGGGTCGCGGCAGCCTCTTGCCGACGCTTACCTTTAGTGACCACTTTTTTCTTTTATCAATTCAATATGGCAACCGCTTGACAGCTTGACACTCTATTCGAAAGAGACGCACTACTACTTTGGAGCCTCTCACTCTGCTCGTTTTTTATTCCATTGTGCACAGTCCAGTTATACTAAAGGTTCATGGTCCCGTTGACATTCCTATGATTATACAACCGTCGTTTTTGTAAATAGAAATCCATCCCAGTAACTTGTTAACACTCGTTACAGATATGGACGTCCCTCGACCAGAGGGTGAGCCGGGACTCGGTCATTTTAAGTGAATTTCCCGCCAGTAACAACAATAGACACGTGTTGAGGCGTGAAATTGAGGGCCCGAGGATGGATATCTAATTTGTATCTTGCACATCGTTTCTGGGGTCTCATTTTGATGTTTCTAAGGAATTTTAGATTATTATTTCACCATGGTAATGTTCAAGTCACACCAATGAACATACAGAGGGTGCTTATATCAATGCTTATATCGACGACCTCTGTGGTGCAGTGGTTAGCGCATCTGACTACCATGTGAGAGGTCCCGGGTTCGAATCCCGGCTGGGGACAAAAAAAAGAAACCCAGGTCTTGGATGTTTACATTTTTGTGATGTCGTTGTTTCTGGATCCCACGACACAGGGAATCCTAGTGTGGGGCCAGAAACAATGTATGTGCATGTATGTTAAATGTTATTGTTATGTTATTAATGGATGGACATATTGGAGTCGACTTTATAAAAAGTCTAATAAAAATGTTATTCTGAGAAGAAAACCCATTAGAACAGAAGTTATTGCACAAAGTACATTTTAAAGCATTTGAAAGCATCTGTAAACAAACCGTTATCCAGCAGTTTTAGAGAAATACCACTTATCGAATCGTCTTCCTAAATGAAAACCCCACTAAGTCGAAATAATATATGAAAGTTTAGTTAGCTCCTTTTTCGACTTTCTGACCTTATACCGGACCGGACGTTGTCCGTGTACATATTGATGTACTATAACTCCCATAACGTCTCCTTCAAGTTGAAGGTATCGTTATGAGCGTTATATTGTCCGGTCCGGTATAAGGTCAGGAAATCGAAAAAGTAGCGAAATAAATTTCACATCATTATTTCGATTTAGTGGTTTTCATCTAGGGGTGCGAATTGGTTCAATCGCTCGGTGGCGATTGACCTACGGCTCACATTCGTAGGTTGAGTCGACCTCTAAAAGGACTTCAAGCACTATAGAGTGTGGCAAATGAAAACGTGACCTGGGCTTCAATTCTATTAATGCATTGTAGTACGATGACAGATACACGACCGGGTCACGTGACGTGTTTTTTCAAGCCATTGACGCCTATATTATTCGACATGCGTGCGCGCGTAGACTTGAAGCAGCAATGAAACTAAATCGCCATGTTTACGCAGTTGTCATTGTACTACAATGCATTAACAGAATCTAGGTCCTGGGCCTCGATTTAGAATATTGTAGTACGGTGACGGCCGGGTCACGTGATGTGTTTTTTCGTAGCATTGACGCCTAGATTGTTTGATATTATGTTCATACTTATAGGTAACAAAAGTTTATTGAATAAAAAGTCACGCTTTACAACAGTCAAATATTACAAACACAAAAATTAAAACTATGAATACACCCAGAACCAAAAAAAACTAATCAAAATAAATTAATTGACATGTCACATTATATTATAACTAATAACTAATAATTATACCCACACACAAAATAAATTACTTATTGTGTATAATTAATGTACTGTATAAAGAGTGTAAAAGTGATACAGTGAGATATTTTTGAAATAAATCGTATGTGCACAGACCACAAGTACTGTATAGATTTTTAGATCTCAGATTTATGCAAAAAGCAACTATATGCATACGTTATGATAACGTCAGTTAGTTGTTATGAGACATTTTATACTCATAGATGATAGAAGGCTTCAATATGGCAATTTTTTTTTTTTTTTTGTATACCAGTTGTATAAGTAGGTACATTATAAACATGTATGAAATATTTTTTTCCTAGTAGCTAATGATACGATATAAATGTTTCTTCCATTTCCCGCCATTTTAATTATCCTGCGAATTACTCAGACTCTAATCTAATAATCTGAACATGGTGTAAAAAATCCCTCTATAAATTGGCAAGATTCGTAGAATTTATATTTCTTACTTATTAAGTAATTTAACATATTTTATTCCCTAATCTCCCACTCGCTGATAGGTCACGTGGCCACTAGATGGATGGCACAAAAATTGCAGTCAAGGGAAATCAAACGTCCCGCCCGTTAGAGAATTAGCTTGTAATTGATACTGGGACAGCACTAGCGCTAAGGGGATCTTTATTTAGCCGTCCATTATTCCCACAGTCGAGTTAAATTAGTCATTTGCGGTGTAGGGTAGTATTTTGTGAGTTTTGTAACAATCACCAGATATGAACTGATATAAGAAATTCCAAAAGCTTGACTGCTGTGGATTCAAAAGGAGAGCTGATGTGTTTGGCTCGTACGTATGTATTTGATTACATGGTAACTAATAATAACCAGTTTATCGGACAAATCAATTAACGATCGATTTATAATAATTACACGGATGACGTAGGCAAAGATAAACCAAGATAAATCCTAATACCTTCCTAAACCCCTTCCCTTATATCATCTTAAGAAATAAATTAACATTCATTAAAACTCGACGGCACACGAATGAATAAAGAAACGACTCTTTTCACTTTCTTTCACTCTTGACACTTCTTTGCACTTTTGACACTTTTGCAAGTCTGGACTTTTGACAAGACTTTTTGTATGTTCAAATGTTCAATACTTAATTGCCCTGAACAAGTTTCAGAAGTTTCGGCCGTCCGACTTCATATAGGTACTAATAATAGTATAGAGCTACGATGATTGTACAATCTTCTCATAGTTATATGGAAAATGTATTAAAACAAATAATACGTAGGTCATTCTCAATTAATTTACAATGATGATGTTATAACTCGTGTAGTGATATTCTTAGGTGTGTGAAAATAAAATGTTTCAATAATCTCAATTGTTACAATTAACTTCTTGTATTACTTACATAAGAGTTATTTGCATAATGTTGAGAACTCTCTCAATAATAAAGGAAAGTATTTATACAGAGCTATAGAAGGACAATCATTTCAGTCACATTTGAACTACAGTGCGTTTAGTGTGGTGAGAAGAACAATGAAAATAGCAGTACTAGTACTGATTTATTGCAGTGTACCTTGGTCTCAGGGATATACTCAGTATCAAAGAACATTAAAGGAACTAAGTGAGACGAAGACTATCAAACCTATTACACTTGACGATATCTTTATAAGTATCAAAACAACGTACAAAAATCACAGATCAAGACTATTGGTCATATTAAGGACGTGGTATCAACTCGCAATGAATCAGGTTATTGCCACTAATAACTTTTTATCAACCATATCACGGTTCTGCACTTTCAAAGGATACACGGAACCCTTATAAGATTACTTTGTGGTCCACCAATCTGTCAATTTGTCAACGACTTTTTTTTGGTTAACAAATAGAAGGTAGTTGACATTTATTTTATTATGACTAATACTAGGTCTTGTAAACGGTTCCTTGAAAGCGAAAAAATCCAAGCTTATATCGCAATACAATCAAATAATAGCTTTTTGAGAGAAAGGGTATTGACAGACAGACTAACAAAGTGAGCCGCATTAGGCTAAGTACAAATAAACGAGTAAGAAAACTTCGTACAAAATTCATTTAATGAAAATTAATTTAATGAAGTTGTTAGTTCATACCGTAAAGCAGATTTTAAAAGACCTCTTTCTGCGGAACCCTGCACTCGCGGGCCGACAAGCACTAGGCCGGTTTTGCCTTCTTAGAATCCTAAAAATTAACTGTTAACAGATTCTTAACGTACAGTCGATAGACGTGTACTCTATTCCATTAATTTCATGGGTGACTGCCACTGTAAAAGCTACTGTACGAGTAACAGACTGATTTCTAGTGAGGGAATCCTTATTGAGTGTTTGTTTGGCAGTGTTTTGTCACGAACATGTTTCACCACAGTGATAGTTGTGTAGTAGTTGAATCAATTGAATGTCGCTATTTGTATGGGCTGTCGTTACCTATAGGTAAGGTGCAAGCAGTCAGTAACTCTGCGTCGCAACTTGAGGTGAATTTAGGGTTGTGTTATATATAAAAGTTGATTCTCAAGACTGCCAAGACGCGAGATAAATGTGGACTAAAATTCTGTATTAAAGTAGTCACATTAATCAAAAACTTTGATACTACACTTTATGAGTGCTAACGAAAGAAATTAAACGAACTTACCTGAAGAGGAGTTCGTCTCGCTTATTCTGATCATTCATTACACCTTCAATCATTTGATTTGACGGCCTCTGTGGCGCAGCGGTAGAGCATCTGCTTAGCAAACGAGGAGTCCCGGGTTTGAATCCCGTATGGGGACAACCAAAAACGCCCACCCAGGTCTTGGATGTCATGTTTGTGATGTCGCTGTTTCTCGTTCCCACGACACAGGGTAGATATCCTAGTGTGGGGCCAGAAGCAATGTATTTGTCTGTATGTAAATGTTTATGTTTTATGATTTACTGGCCGAAGTAAGGATAACATGTTCTGGTGAAGGTTTGCGGATCCCGCCAGCGACAATTTGAACTGTCATTGCGCTACTACCCAGACGATAGACCATCTCTCATCGTGCTCTGCGTGCCCTAACACCTGCACTCAGGAGGACCTAATGATTGCAAGTGATAAAGCAGTCAGCGTCGCAAAGTTCTAGGCCGCAACTGTCTAGTAAAGACTGATAACATTTGTTTTGCCATCGGCACGCTAGAAGAAGATGATTTGGCTCCAAACTAAGATAGCCTGCAATAAAACCAATCATTGCAGGCTTACGACGAAGCGCGAAAGATGAAACACGCTATGCGATCGCGGTGACGGTGGATGGCGATCCCAACGTAGTGCAGTTGTGGTGGACGGTAGTGGACCGCCACCGTTACCGCGTTGGTGTGTATCATCCTTTACATGTGCATGCAATGGATACATTCAGGAGCTCTAGACACTTTGTATTTACTTACGCTTACAAACATTTCAGTATGGTTTCGTTTTGTCACACTATAGTTATAACAATGATACCAACTGCGCGCCCCGCGGTCTATTAGATATTTAGATCAGATTGAGAAGTCACGCTTGCGAACTGGCACTATAGTCAGAATACAGTTTTCGTAGCATACAATTCAAGCATACGATTTTCACCACTTCTGGTCCTTAAATGGCACGGGTTACAGGTTGCTTAAAGACATTTTTGTTTCAGACTTGGTTTTTCACGGATAAAGACGATGAGGTCCTGCAAAGATACACACGCAAGTTACATTTTAAATATTTAAGTAATTATTGAACTTTGAACGTCGTCATGAGGATTTCTTTTTATTTTTCTTATTACTTTTCAACTAATGATAAAAAACTACAGGGCCGCGTGTCAAAAAACTACCATTGTCGTTTATTATGACAATACAGTGTACATTGTGTATTGAGTCTTTTCCATGTATAATCACTATTTGTTATACACTGAAAAAGAATAATTGAATTCTCGAATTCTTGAATTCCCTGAAAACTGAAAATGAAACGGTAATACAATTTTACCGTTTAATTTTCAGTTGCGTTTGGATTTCGTTGGGTTATATTAAGTGCATATTTTCTCAACACTGCGACTTATACCGTCGAATATAAAGCCTGAATTACACCGGGGCAACACTGTGCGGCATTGCGGCTTGCCACAAGGCCGCATGCTACAAAGGTGCGGCAGAAGAAGAAGAAGCTGCGACAGTTTGCCACATGACGCAAGGTGTTACCATGCCACAAGGTTCTTGCCACAATGTGCGACGTTGTAGCATGCGGCCTTGTGGCATACCGCAATGCCGCACAGTGTTGCCCCGATGCAATACAGGCTTTAGAGCTAGATTTTTCTCCAGGCGGCCATATGGTACACACGTACTGCCCGACCACGCATGCGCTTCGCGACCTCTGCTGCAAAACGAACGTGGAATACGATACTTACCTGCGCAGTGGCAAAAGGCAAGCTTAATATTTTAATTATTTTATTTTTATATTTGCAAAGACTGACTTGTATATTGTCTTAGGGTAGAAACGGAAAATAATATTTAAAAAAAACCTCTTTGGCGCAGTGGTTATCGCATCTGCCTACCATGCGAGAGGTCCCGGGTTCGAATCCCGGCTGTGGACAAAAAACCCATGTCTTGGATGTTTACATGTTTGTGACGTCGCTGTTTCTGGTTCACACAGGGTATCCTAGTGTGGGGCCAGAAGCAATGTATGTGCCTGTATGTAATTGTTACGTTATGTTATAATTAACTCACCGTTTGTTGACCGTGAAAGAAAATAGGGTGAGAAAACCTTAGTGTCTTATTTTTCAGTACATAAAATATTAAAGTAAAACAGTAGGAAAAAACACATTTAATAAACACCACAAACTTAACTAAACAGGTAAATAAAACGTCGATGAGCGAAGTCCTATAAGATTACGTACAAAGGAAAAAAACTCCAAAATTAGCTCCTTCATCTTTAAACAGAACCCAATCAAGACAGCTAATAATATTTATTATACTTTGCTGTTCTTTGTATAAATCACATGAAAGTGGGGTCAGCTTGCCTTATTTTCTCCCGCCATTTCGCTCTGATCATGACATAGGTCGTTTCGCATTCTATTATATCTTCATTTACTACGGTCTCTAAGAACTTCAGCACTTAAAAATCAGCATCAAATACGAGAAGCTTATTCGCTCCGGCGATTCAAAGCCTTAAGAGTAAACACAACGGCAGTTTTTCCATACAAACGTAGTCCCCTGTTTCCTCCCTGGATAATGCCAGTAGAGCAATTCTTTTTTTCCATAAAATCTACGGCTACTATACGCATGTCCCTATGTTTTGATTTTTTTCATAAATTTATTATTAAAAGAGATATGAACATTCAAAATCCTAAAAAATTGGCCCGATTTTCCGCTGTATTCAAAAATTAGAAAAGCAATTTTACTAGATTATATGAAAAATGGAAAACATAGGAACACGGCCAAAGCCTTTCTTTAATTATTTATGAAAAAAGTTGTTAAATTGGTTAAGTTTTGGAGAAGAAATCAGGGGACTACGAATCGTCGATTTTGTGTATTTTTAATTGGTATTTTCGGTCCAAGTTGTCTCTATCGCGCTCTGCGGGGGGAGGCTTGAGGTTGGGGAGGCGCGGACTACGTATACATACACTAGTGACGTGACACGTAGTCGATAATTTTATCGATACTTTAGTGTTGTTCATTGATATCCATATTTCTTGTTAGAGTATTTTACGTGAAGTGCATTTAGCAGATTATTGTGTTGTTCGATTGTTGGAAAGTAATAAGTAGGTTATAAACCTTTTATATTATTTATTGAAATGCTCAAAGCACACTAATATCAATACTGCCGCGCTAACAGTTAGAGCAATAAGTCGATTTTTATCAAAAAATTAGTTAAGTACATATCTTGAATCGCCGCGTCATGTTCTAAAAACTGGTCTAATCCTTGTTTTTCTAGATTCACTGGAACCTAAAAATACCATGAAGCATAACAGCAGTAAGTCAATGAAATGATTTTGTTTTCTTAGCGTAAATGCAGGAAATATACTTACTTCACGTTAATTACTGTACATCCGAAATCTATGTTCTATTTTGCTAATAATAAAAACAGTCTGTAAGTGAACATAATTGTTGTGTAAATGAGCTTAATCAAAAAAATTTAACTTGGAATGTCAGCACTAATCACACTTACTGCTTTTATCTCAAATCAACTGAAAATTTCAACTGTCTAACTATCACGGTTCCGGAGATACAGCCTGGTGACGGCCGACGGCGAGATACGGACCAACAGCGGAGTCTCAGTAATAGGGTCCGTTTTACCCTTTGGGTACAGAACTTTAAAAAGGAAACTCAAGAAGTAGGTACCTAGTAATATGTATGGATAATTGTTGCGCCCAAAACAAAAATTTCGCTGTTTTCAGTTTTTTGTTGTACATTATTAAAAGCCAGCATTTACATGCGATAAAAATTAAAATACTTTGAGCCTAGTCACTCTTTTAAATCAGTCGACAGCTTCCTACACCGTTGAACAAGCTATGCACAGAAAACAAAAACGTATAGTTTTTCAGATCTTATCGATTCAGTACGGCAAGCAAACTCTAAAAGGGTTATTTTCAGAAAATGGTTCAAATTGCATAATTTCTTTGGCACATTTTTTTTCCTATTAACACAATAACAAATATTGTAGGTGTAATGGCTCCTGAAGATTGAATTGTAGCATATTTGTAGGTTTCGTTAAATTAAACGGTATTCACTTTAATTACGTACTTTCAGAGCCTTCTAGAAAATACTTTAGGTAATTTACTACATTTCAAGGTTTGTAAGTATAGAGGTCTCACTATATTATCTTTTAAATTGTGATTACTGCTTATTATTTAACATCTTAGTTTTTTTGTACCCTAAAGTGACACGCAACTTCATACAAAATATAGATATCGAATGTATGGAATACTTAGTATTAAAGCAGTAACTGGGGTACTTACTGCGGTTATTCTAAGCAATTAGTACAAATAGATTTAACTCGTACTAGAAATATGAGTTTTCGTCAATTAAATAATATGTATATGTATTATAATAACTAAATAGTAATTTAGTTATTATAATTAAGCATGTATCATGAAATAACTCCATTTAAGCTACATATTGAAAAAATCACACCTACAAAAACTTATAAGCTAAAGCAGAAGTAAATAAAAATGTAATACAAAACTTTGTCCTCCATTTTCTCAACTTTGAAATTTCCGACTTACTGCTCTTACCCTTAGCATGGCAGAATAATGTTGAAAGTATATCTAAAGTTAGGTATAAAAAAACTATTCAGTGGTCAAACCATTTCTCTCTCTCTCTGATCTATAAAAAACTTGTACCTATCTAATGGTCCGGAGCGTGTTAAATTTCGTGGTACGTATACGACCGTCGCGGGAATGGGAAAATGGGGATTGGTTGAAACGGATATTGAATGAAATGGGAATCAGATCAATAATGAACTTGGATCTATAAAAAACGAGCGGATTATTTTTCGATCTGGTAACAGACAATCGATATAAAAAGTTTGTAATATCGGATCGATTTTCTGCCAAAATACATCGTCTCTTTTAATTTTTTCGTAAAGTAAGCCTGAGCTCCACAAAATAAAATGTCCAGTAAGTAATAGCCAGAGTCAAACAAAGAGCAGGTAGGTAAAACAATAAGACGAAATCAACTTGCAGACAGGAGCCGATTCTCGCCCATGCGAATTGAAAGCGTAGACGCCAAACATTCGAAGGATTAGACATTTGTCGCATAAAAATCAGTTTCATGTATTCTCACAAAGTCGTATACGCAAATTTGCTAACAATTTTCGTTCGCTTTGAGGTGTCATCTTGTCGTATGGTAATGAGCCGTTTTCAGAAGAACTAAAAAAAAAAAAAAATGGCTGTCAAAGGAATGCAATTTTGGACCTCAGCCCAATAGCCATGTGTGATACGTCATAAAATAGGTCTCAGCGAGCTGAACAAAAGTTACTATGACGCCAACAGCCAAATGTTTGTCCTTTCGGAGTTATATAGTATTGAAAAAAAACTAACATTTTCAACAAAACATAACTCCGAAAATAAATGAATGAATGAATGAATAAATGAATGAATAACCATTTATTGCCAAGAACAGTGTTTCATACTTATAATAATATCTTAATACAGACTAAATTAATGATATATACAATTTTAACTAAGATCTAAAATGGAACAGCTTGGCAATAGGACTGTCGCTCAGCCTGTGCTGATAGATGCAGGGCATCCAACAGCGCTGATTTTCAGCGACGTCCTAGACTCATAAATCACTAGGTATATTATGTTAAAGGTAGAAGAAAGGTAGAACACAAGCACAAATTAAGAGAATATCTAAAAGTAAAAATAAAAAAAAAGCAAGTAACTGCTAACCAAACTAGTGTTAGTGTCATAGTGTGGCATCACTTAGCACTCAGATGGACTTAATTTAAATTTACTAATTTTTAATTTAAAGGACAAACATTTGGCTGTTGGCGTAGTAGTAACTTTTGTTCAGCTCGCTGAGACCTATTTTATGATGTATCACAAATGGCTATTGGGCTGAGGTCCAAAAATGCATTCCTTTGACAGCCGTATTATTTTATTTTTTTTAGTTCTTCTGAAAACGGCTCATTACCATGCGACTCGCAAAAGGCGTATGAAATTTGAACGCATTCATTGATAGTTGAGGGTGGGTGTATTCCGAAATGGGATAAAATCGATTACAGCGCGAATCCACTTAAGTGAAGTAGGCACAAAAACCCTACTCCGTGCGAGATACGTTGGGACTACTAAATTTGGTCGGATTCGCGCTGTAATTGATTTTATCGCATTACGGAACGTAGGGCAAGTCCTGGACTCGCCCAACGTTCCCTACGTTGACGTTTCGTTATAAGTAAAATTTCAGTTGAAAATTTTAAGAGTTAAGTGAATTAAACTTTTAAATAACGTACATTTTGTACCTAAACAGTTTCTTAGTTTATAAAATAACACTCAAAGTAATAATTTGCCGCAAAATGTATCAATTTAAAAGTGAAATAGTAAATGTTTTAAGATTCTACTAACTTTCAATTTACAATCGAGAAAATGGAACGTAGGATTCACAGATTACTGTTTTAGTCGTTAGACATTTCTTTTTTCATTCTAATTCGATGTCGCATGGTGTTCAGAATACAGAATTTGGGTGTCGTTCGACTTTTTTATGTAGAATTCAAGTCATACGCCTTAAAGTCGTATACGTATTATTTGCTAATGAAGTGAGAATTGGCCCCGCAGACTACGCCCGGACGTTACCGTTTCGATTGCGCGGCCATGTTCTGTTTTCAAAAAGTGCTTATGTCAGGATTTTGTCGAAATTTGTCAAAACTGAATGGTGAAAACCAAAAATTTGTCAAAGCAGTAATAAAGAAGTTATTGAGGTTTGAACATGGCCGCGCGATGCTCCCGCGGAGAACTGCGCGGCCATGTCAGATCTCGGCATCTACAGGGTCTACAGGCCTGGTTTTTTTGTCAATGCATGTTTGAATTTGTCAACAAATGTCGAAGAAAGAAAATTCATTCTATCACCATTACTTCCGAAGATATCGACGCCTGAACGCCATGGCCGCGCAATCCTCCGGCTCCGATTTCTTAGGTTGCGTTTTTTCGTAATCAGGCTTATCTAAATTAGTCACGACCGATGTTCAGAGCTTAGTCTTAATTTGTCAAAGCCGATGAGGTATGAATTAACACTCGTTTTCTCATCAGACAAACAAAATTACTGAAAAACCTAAGGACGCTGGCCGCGCAATCGAAACGCTTTTTCATATGCCGATATCTAGTAAACAAAACAAGTCTGGGATATGATTTATGTACCAAATTCTTTGACATTTTAGGCTCCTTCGATTAACATATCGTTTCACCACAAAAACCTATCGTAACGAGAGTTATCTAAAAAATTATAACCTCTCACACAATGTTTGGATAGGGTGACCATAATATCAGGTTTCACGTAAATTTACGTAACCGCTCATTGGTACAGTGACCTAAAGATCTTTGAAGTCCTTTGTATATGTTAGCTACGATTGGGTATTTTAAACGTCTGGCTTTTTTAAAATACTTACCTAAACCACGCTACAAAAAAGGTAGTGGAGGCCGTGTCCATACGGCTGCGGTGGCGTTGCATGTTACAACCTGGCAGTAATACTCCCGTCGGCTTTCGCGTCGGCTAGGTATGAGTGCGTTTGGTGACATGTGCTAGCACAGAACGAAGTGGGCTGCATATTCAACCGCGCTTGCTTAGATAGTGTCGTTACACTAGCAAGCAGTTCTGGTTATTGGAATACAAAAGTAATATCAATTATGCTCATGCATGCACTATACGAAATATGAGTAAGTAGAGGTAAAGTAAAATTAGACACTAGAATACCGGCTATTATTTAAGGCGCTTCGACTTCAAAGTCACTGGCACTGCACGTGCACGCGGCATCCTTTGTTTTACTGGGCGGCAGCCTTTGACAGAGGCATCACAGGCCAAGGCGGCGCGATACAAAGGCGACCGCATACAAATGAACTACGGAGAAGAATAACGGTAAATGATATCACAGAAAAGGTTTGTTATTGGTGACATTTTTATGGGACGTTTTGTAAAGGTTAGGGTACACTTCTCCGAAGCATTTTGTTTAAAAAGACTGTAGCTAAATAAAGAGTACCTAATTTTTAAGTTTTAATTGAAATTTCAGAAAAATCCAGTCTCGACCTGATCGTTGGCTACTTCGGACTGTCTCTGTCTTGCGCTTATGAGTGTCGTATTTTTTTGTTTTACGTTTCGTCATGTCGTGAACTATTACTCTGGACTCCGACTCTTTAACTCAGTTGTGTGGACAATATTCAAGATAACTTCTTGTGAAACTGACTACCTACATTCAACAGTGATGGTTCAGAAAACAAGCTTGAATTTTGGATAAAAAAAACAATGTCAAATAAGGTACGTTGATAATGACATGTGTCCTACAATATTATTATGCGATGTGTCCTCAAAATCATCCATTTAACAGCTATTGAAACTGAAATCATGATTCTGCAGAATAAATTTCAACTATTTTGTATTGCTTGTTATTGCAAAAACCAAAACCTAAGAAAACTTGGTGAACCAAATCTAACTAAAATCCTTTTTGCATAATGGAACTCGATCTTAGAAAATCTTTTGATCTAACGCACTCCGTGAGTACTAAGCGAGCTGGATGGAATTTGAGGAACTGAGCAATATATGGACCCTTATAATTATGATTATGTAAACTGGTCATATATAAATATATATATTGACATCGCGTAGCATAATATCGCAGGCAAATTGTATGGGTCCGTGCTTTACAAGAGGCTTCGTCTGTTTACAAACGTTCACTGTTTTGAAAAATACCGAAGTCAAAATGTAAATTGCTTTGTCACTTTATGATATTATGCCACAACATTTGATAGACAAATCAATCGCTGTTTACAAAATATCGCGGCTAATTGAAGTATTTAGTTCTTTTTCTTACCACGCACGGCGCGGCGCTGCTAATCGGAACAATAGGAAAATGTTGTCATGTTGTGGTTTTCAGACGTGAAAGACTTTTCACAAATAGCCATTGTTTTAAAGACATCATAATTCGAACTAAGCATATTTTACTATTCACAAATAGAAGCAGTGTATAAGCCGCGGAAAAATGTGAAAGGTTTACAGGTTATCCGGCACGTAAGAATAGCTAAAGTATCTATGGTATTTGGTGCTCGGAGGACACCTGCGAAATATTATTGGTAAATTGTACGAAGTGATTTTAATAGACAACTAACTGACCCGGCAAACGTTGCTTCGCCATTACTATATTTTTTTCAACTAAGGCTATAAAAAATAGATAACAACCTATTCTTAGACCTAACGATTGTATATGTAAAATTTCATTGAAATCGGCCAAGCCGTTTCGGAGGAGTATGCGCACTAACATTGAGAAACGAAAATGTTATATATTAGATAAAGAAAGATTAGAAGACTAGCTGCCCCGGCAAACGTTGTTTTGCCACATAATTTTTTTTTTTCATTTAGGGGTATGAAAAATTGATAACAACCTATCCAGCTCGCTTAGTACTCACGGATTGCGTTAGATCAAAAGATTTTCTAAGATCGAGTTCCATTATGCAAAAAGGATTTTAGTTAGATTTGGTTCACCAAGTTTTCTTAGGTTTTGGTTTTTGCAATAACAAGCAATACAAAATAGTTGAAATTTATTCTGCAGAATCATGATTTCAGTTTCAATAGCTGTTAAATGGATGATTTTGAGGACACATCGCATAATCATATTGTAGGACACATGTCATTATCAACCTCAGGACACATGTGATGCCTCTGTCAAAGGCTGCCGCCCAGTAAAACAAAGGATGCCGCGTGCACGTGCAGTGCCAGTGACTTTGAAGTCGAAGCGCCTTAAATAATAGCCGGTATTCTAGTGTCTAATTTTACTTTACCTCTACTTACTCATATTTCGTATAGTGCATGCATGAGCATAATTGATATTACTTTTGTATTCCAATAACCAGAACTGCTTGCTAGTGTAACGACACTATCTAAGCAAGCGCGGTTGAATATGCAGCCCACTTCGTTCTGTGCTAGCACATGTCACCAAACGCACTCATACCTAGCCGACGCGAAAGCCGACGGGAGTATTACTGCCAGGTTGTAACATGCAACGCCACCGCAGCCGTATGGACACGGCCTCCACTACCTTTTTTGTAGCGTGGTTTAGGTAAGTATTTTAAAAAAGCCAGACGTTTAAAATACCCAATCGTAGCTAACATATACAAAGGACTTCAAAGATCTTTAGGTCACTGTACCAATGAGCGGTTACGTAAATTTACGTGAAACCTGATATTATGGTCACCCTATCCAAACATTGTGTGAGAGGTTATAATTTTTTAGATAACTCTCGTTACGATAGGTTTTTGTGGTGAAACGATATGTTAATCGAAGGAGCCTAAAATGTCAAAGAATTTGGTACATAAATCATATCCCAGACTTGTTTTGTTTACTAGATATCGGCATATGAAAAAGCGTTTCGATTGCGCGGCCAGCGTCCTTAGGTTTTTCAGTAATTTTGTTTGTCTGATGAGAAAACGAGTGTTAATTCATACCTCATCGGCTTTGACAAATTAAGACTAAGCTCTGAACATCGGTCGTGACTAATTTAGATAAGCCTGATTACGAAAAAACGCAACCTAAGAAATCGGAGCCGGAGGATTGCGCGGCCATGGCGTTCAGGCGTCGATATCTTCGGAAGTAATGGTGATAGAATGAATTTTCTTTCTTCGACATTTGTTGACAAATTCAAACATGCATTGACAAAAAAACCAGGCCTGTAGACCCTGTAGATGCCGAGATCTGACATGGCCGCGCAGTTCTCCGCGGGAGGATCGCGCGGCCATGTTCAAACCTCAATAACTTCTTTATTACTGCTTTGACAAATTTTTGGTTTTCACCATTCAGTTTTGACAAATTTCGACAAAATCCTGACATAAGCACTTTTTGAAAACAGAACATGGCCGCGCAATCGAAACGGTAACGCCCGGACCGCTCGCGACTCGCGAGCGTGGCGGGCGGCGGCGGCGGCGGCGTGTGCGGCGCGGCGGGCGTGCCACGCACACATTGACAGTCCCATTCACACATTGATAGCTCGCTTCTTCGGGCATCGCGCGACAGCAATAGACTTTACAAATACCTATTTTTCAATTCTCTAGCCCGTTATGTTCCCTCCCGTAGAAAGTAGCGTGATAATGAAGGAGCCTGTATTCTGCAGTAGGTTCTAATGAGCGTAGGATTACAAACAAGAAGCGTTACAAAGATTCACGTCTTTTCAGTTGGTTCTGTCACTTCGACGACGACGTATTTGTAAATGTGCCTCGACTGTTGAAGTTCCTTCAATCGTACGATCACACACACTCCTGGTATTTCGGGAAAAACTACACAAATCCCATACAAATAAAGGTCAAGGTGGTGCATAATAAGGTATGAGGTTCTAATGAGGCGAATACCTATGTAGATTCTGCTAATGCATTGTAGTACAAAGACAATTGCATGAACGTGGCGATTTAGTTTCATTGCCACGCACACAGATTAAACCTTCTAAGCGTCAATGGTATGAAAAAATACGTCACGTGAAGCGACCGTGTCTCTGTCATCCTATTATAATGCCCTAATCGAGGCACTGGTGGGTGCACAGAACAAAAAAAAAGAGTAGAAATAGTGACATGACCTATCAGTAGGAAAACCAGTGTGACCAAACTCACACACACAAATCAAAAGCACTCTGTGAATGCCAAGCTGCCATTGGCAAATAAAGTCAATTCTGAAAAGGTCTACATCACAAAAGTTCCAAGTAAAATATGAACCTTTTCAATCATATAAACAATGATCAAAATCAAATGATAATTATGAAATTAAGTTTGACATACGATCTTTGCTTTGTAATACCGCTACTCTACATTAGATGGAACTACCGCCGCGTGTGATCGTCGAGAAGCTTTAAGTTTCATGCCATAAAGTCGAATATTGAAAAATAACTATCTGCTATGTTGCTACTCAGGCGAAGGATGGGACATATTGCCATATCGACAAATTATAGAACTGTTTCCTAAAGCGACAGTTGAAAATGAATTTGTTATGACAATGTTTCTTAATCATTTACTTTTTTTAGTATCTACATTGACAAAGTAACATAATGTATTCCCTTCTGCCAAACTGTACCACAGTTCGATGTAAATTACGCAGCCGGCTACCATATTAACTGTCCTTCTGGATGATTGGCTACGCAATGTTGAATATTTAATTTAAAGATGTCCCTGTAAATGCTCCAAAATATTGGTAACGTAGGTGTCTTCATAAACGTAATATTAGTTTCACCTTTCACCGTGTGGTGGCGGTGGCGCTAGTGTGTCTTCTTCTTCTTGTGTCAATGAGCCTGAAAGTGTATATTTTTGCAAATAAAAAGCATCGTGTTTTTCGTAAGAAATCTTATTCAGTTTCATTGAAATATAGCAATAATCCCAACACGCAATGTACCTATAATGGAATTCTCATAATCTAACCATAGTCGCTTTATGAAACGAAGCCCAGCAAACTTATCGTAGTATAGTTTGTTTATTTATTGATTTATTTAAAATGTCGTTATCCATCAACGCTTGTGCTTCACTTATATTATGGAGATGACATTTGCCAACGAAAGTCACGAGACTTCCCCATAGATTTATGGAGTAAGCGTTGATTAAATTATCTAGACCCCCACCAGATGATTTTACTACACGAGCACATAAAATCATCTAACTTTGAAATTATGCATGCTGGTTTAGTTTTCATGACAATACGCCAATCTATACTAATAAAAATGACATGTTATTTGAACTAAAACTTTCGGCACAACACATTGTAAACATTTAGTCCGGATCTACTTACGGGTGTTGTTTTATCGGACGACTCCGACTAGGTTTCACTCCGATACGCAGAGCAGTGAGTGGGTGGTGAGCAGAGACGGAGCTTGCGTCGTTCGGTTGCTCGTCTCAAAATGGGATGGGTAAGTTGATCCGCATTAAAAGTTTACAAAAATGACATGATACTGCAGTCAGGACCACATTCTCGCAAAGGAACTAAACAGCGTCAAGGAACATGATCAATAAATTTTGCGCAGTGTCAAAAATAATTGCAACTAAAAATGTATTAAATAATAATAATAATAATAATAATAAAAGATGATAATAACCACTTACATACAGGCACATACATTGCCCCTGGCCCAACCCTGGGATACCCTGTGTCGTGGACACCAGAAACAACGACGTCACAAACATGTAAACATACAAGACCTGGGATTGTTTTTTGTCCCCAGCCGGGATTCGAACCCGGGATCTCTCGCATGGTAGTCAGATGCACTAACCACTGCGCCACAGAGGTCTTCAATTAAAATAAAATAACGACAATTATTTTCCCAAAGTACCTAATAAGACGCAGGTACTCTACCTAAAGTACCGATAATTATTTATTACTGCTAAGTCATAGACAAAATATTATCGATAGATTTTTATGTTGTGTCCCAGCTGAATTGAGTAGCATTTGAGTAGCATTCAAATGTTGACAGAAATTTGTAGAAAAAGTACACAGACTTCGACGAAAATTGAACATTATATTCCAGTAAATAAAGGTGGTTTTACTTTCTCACTTTCGGATTGCTTTCCTTGTTCATGTCATTGCAAATTTAATTTCTATTAAATTAAATACAATGGAAATACTACTTACCGATGGAATGTTACGGCATGATCGGTACATTTTGGTCCCCAACTTTTATTTTTGCACTCTAACACAGCACAATAAGGCATTTTAGTAGAGTTTCCACAATTGTTTTCTTTACTAGAAGCGCACGGCAACTGAGGTAAGAAAAACTGTCATAGACTACGCTTAGGCAATACATTGCTAATTTGAGGCACGCGGGCACCGCCCACTTACGATTTCTACTCTTTATTTTTTGTTCTGTGGGTGGGTGCTTAGATTAATTCACAAAATTTGCAAAAATAGCCAACCCTAAAACCCTAAACCCTATAAAAAATCTATAACCATTACTTTAAACCACGGCTAAGTTCGATATCACTGGGCTGTGATTTCGGAGACACAGTGTAATTTATATTCGACGGCGGTAAAGGTACTCTACATTATCCATAGGTTGTTTCTTTCTAAAAAATAAAATTTTGTTAATTTTTTTTTTATTCAAAATTTAATTCAGTTTGTTATTATGGTGGAACTTACACCAGGGTTTAGGTGTGGACGCATCCTACTCTAAGATTGTTGGCGTCTGTTTTTTGTTTTTCTAGAGAAACCTATGGTTCCCAGCTACATTCATGAACGCGCTTGGAGGTGGATACTGCCTGAGTAAAAGTCTGGCCAAAAAAATGAAACCCTATGCGAGGTTGGTAAAACGTTTGCAATTTTTCAAAGTTGGTCCTATTTACGCGCACCAATTCCGGTCGGAATCCAGACGTTTGCGGTATAGTAATTAGAATGTAATTGGACAATTAGACGAATGAAATCGTTCAGGATTTTGTGCACGTAATTTAGGAGCCGAAAAACAAAATAATAATAATAACTTCACTATAAGTAGGTATGTATTATTCGTATTTGCATCAACTACCCGTCTCTCCTTTTCCTTCGGCAACCTTTCACAAAAAAATCATTTTTTTAATTGTAACCTTTATTTGTTTCTTGTGTAGGTATAGTCAAGAATATTCTTACCTTATTTTCATAATCGTCAACCCATTATGTCCCCACCGAGGGGCACAGGTCTCTTCCCTGAGGAAGGCGTAGGCCATACTCCCCCACGGGGGCCTAGTCCGGATTGGTGGAAGGTTGTAAGACTGGCTGGTCTTACTGTCAGAAGTTTTCAAGCCGCCCTAAGGCCTCTGACTTGGCTTATCTTATCTTCACTCCACACAATACAATCACTTTTCCTGGTTAACATGAAAGGAAAATTTACTGGCTGTATGAAGAGGTCCGACGTTAGGGACAGCGTAATCGGTCGTCAACCTCATTTAGTACGGGTATTATTAGTAGAAACATCATTTTCACATATGACTGACACGTTGGTCTAGCCTTATCGCGTCCGATCAATACGCTGGAGGCTGTGGGTTCAATTCCCACTGGGGGCCGCCGTATATTTGTGCACATGGCCTTGTCCATCTCATCTTTCTAAAGTTCTCGACACGGCTCCAGGGTATCCTACTTTGAGATCAGGTCAAATGATTGCGTTGTGTGAAAGGCATTATTAATTTAATAGCTTTCGCCCGCGACTCCGTCCGCGTGGACTTTAGGTCAAAATTTTGCAACCTCGTTCACTCCCTTAAGGGTTAAATTTAGACAAACGGCGAAACACGTGTTCAATCAATTGTGTTGAAGAGTATATATTTTAAGTTTCAAGAAAATTAGACAACATTCTGTATACCTCCCATACAAATTTTGGCAAAAATTCGGTCTTATTCCATGCCTACATTATATATAACCCCTCTGTGCAAAATTTCAGTTTCCTATATTCTATTTACTCAAGCGAACGACTAAAGGTAAACAAAGACACAGCGTCTCTCAAACTTACATCTCACTCAAAATAGCTCATGCACGCAGCTTTGCTTGCATCGTATATGTACATAGGTTTGGCAGAATCAGCGTTGGGTCCCGGCTCGCCCACATTTTCCGTTTCGTAATAACAAACACAAAAAAAGTACAACAACAACTGTTCTGGACGATGGACCAAAAAACTTACCAATACCTTATTTACAATGATGAACAGACTAAAGAAAATAAAATAGCCTAGAGAAGTTGCACTCGCATCAACAAAGTCAATCGTGAGTAAATATGGCGTCGGGGTGGCTATCTTACTTTTTTTTGCCTTTAATTTAAAAAGAGGTTCGTAGTCAGCTCCCCATACTTCTTCCTACACTTCGCGTAGCGCATTAGCAGGAAATAAATTGATCATAATCGGCCTTTAAACAAAAGTCCGTCATCTTTGCTAGTTGCGAACATATTTGGCAGCAGTAGGATCGCTTTTATTTGAGGACCACTGAAATTTTAGGTAATTTATGGGGCATAGATCTCTAGCAAATGGTATTTTCATGATAAAATAAAATATTTAGTTAAATAAACTGCGAGTGATGGATAAATCAGGTAATAACAATGTTATTGTGTTTATTGCTTAATGGTCTTTATTAGGCATATCGTTTTGTATAACTTTGCTAAATATTATGCAGTGCTATAAATGTGGCATATTGAAAAACCAAATTTTTGACATGTTGACACTTACTCGTTCGCTTCAGTAAATACACTGTAGGCCCATAGGCTTGGGCTGGGCGTTGATGAGTGAATGAATCAGTCAGTCAGGACTTTGAATTTTATTTATATAGATAGATAGAAGATTAATGGAATTGATTGTATAGTAAAACGTTATAATATTCAAGAACTCCTTTGCTAGGTACCACTTCTAACTCACATGGGCCTTGTGCATTTTCAATTGTAGCCACGGGAAATTTGTGAAAATGTGCGAGCAAACAGAACGCCCTGAAGATCAAGCCATCGGTTTTCTTATAGGTAAGGTCCAATTTGTTGCCAAAACGAAAGCACTTAGAAGACATAAAACTATACTTTAAGCAGGAACTGCTTACGGAAAAAATAAATGGCCGTTCGAAAGAGAAGTTCGATTACAATCAATTTAAGACTCGCTCATTCAAAGATTTTTTTTTTAAACGGACGACGCGGAATCTTATATATTGCCTACGACATTATTTTTATTTTTATTTTCGATAGTTCTGTCAACTGTTTGCCTATTTTTTTAAGCTGGCATTATATGAAGGCGAACAAAGTATACTTAAAAATAAAAAATAAAATAAACTCACGCCCGTTATCCCCAAAGGGGGTAGGCAGAGGCACCAATCACTAAAACTGGGTCCACGTTCTGCCGAGTTTATTAGGTCCACTTAAAAGGTACTTAAAATATGAATAAAATTGAGTTGTCTTGATGCATCCAAGTCCTTCTTTGGCACGGGGTGAGTTAATTCCACCTTTTAGTCGATCTAATTCACCTAGGTAAACTACCACTGAATTAAGTGGAACGATCCGCGAATTACCCACTTGGGTGGGTAATTTGGGTAACGTGGGTAACGAAAAGGGCAATAATCATCTAGCATATTCAGTTATGATGACTGCGAAAGCAAAGGGGATTATTTATACATAGAGAAGAATTATACTTAATATATATTTATTTAAGGGCCTAGAATTACACAGATAAATCAATAAAATGTAAGTACTTTTTAATTTTTAAAGTAACAAATATATATATTATTTATTATACCTCTCCGGACCTATTCAATCTCTACGTCAATGACCTGATCGAGGAGCTGAGAGGCGCCAGAGTCAGCTGTCATATCGCCGGTATTTGTGTAAATAATCTTAGTTATGCGGATGACATGGTGCTTCTCAGCCCCTCGATCAGTGGCCTTAGAAAACTTCTGTCGATTTGTGAGCGTTATGCAGAATCCCATGGACTTCGGTATAATGCGAAGAAGACGGAGCTACTCGTTTTTAGGTCGCGGGCAGGTCCGGATGTGGTACCCCCGGTATATTTGGATGGGTCGCCGGTGCGGGTTGTAAGTGAGTTCAGGTATTTAGGCCACGTCCTCACAGAGAAACTGACGGATAATGACGACATAGAGCATGATCGCACGAAGGTTCGCAAAGTGTACGGAGGACGTCAAAATAACACTATTCAAAGCGTACTGTCAAAGTTTTTATACTTGCCAGCTGTGGTTTAATTACACGAGAAGCGCGTACAGTACATTGAGAGTGCAATATAATGACGCCTTCCGTATACTAATGCGTTTGCTTAGATTTTGTAGTGCATCACAGATGTTCGCGTCGGCCAGGGTTCCGGATTTCTTTGCCATTATCCGTAACAGAGTTGCCTCGTTTTGGAGCCGACTGCGGGCCTCCAAGAATGAGATTCTGTCGTGTCTGTGTGAGGATGTGGGCAGTTCACTGTACCAACATTGGCATTCCGTTCAGCACGACAAAAATCGAAAATGATTTGTAATTACCTATACCTATTTCTTCTATTTTATTTCTGTATAGTATTATTATGATCTAGGTATGTATTTTGTAAGCTGGAACTGTGTATTCTGAAATAAAATCATTTATTATTTTTTATTTTTTTTTATTATACTTTATTGCACACGAAACATTTAATAATAACAGAATAATACATAAAAAAAGCATGTACAAAGGCGAACTTATCTCTGTAAGAGATTTCTTCCAAACTTTGGAGAAACGGGAGTCGGTTATCTTTTATGGTCACTTAACACTCATATTAAACTCTGTTTTGAAATCGAATTGGGTACAGTCACGAGCAATAATATATTACTGTCACATTCTGTACGACGCCGACGTACACATTTTGTTTTATACTGCACCTGTGTACGACAATTTGTCCTACATTATCTAACCGTTGGATACATAATTTAAAACAAATAATTGTCGTACACTTCTTTCTAGTTTGTTATTTAAGTTAAAACTTTTAGAAAATGTGACAGTGTATATATTATTGCTCGTGACTGTACTAACTGCTGAGTAAAATACATTTTACAGACTTCCTCCTGAAAAAGAAATTGGCCATAGTGCCGGAGTTCCACACGCATTTTGAAAATATGACGGAGCTCGACCCGATGCACTTCCATGAGCAGATCTCGTTCAGCTATTTGCTGCCGTACAACGTTATCACCGTGCCTGGGGGGCGAAGTTTACGGAACGATCCCACTAGGTATTTACCCTTTTCGTATTTAGCACAATTATACCTGGTACTCCACCAATCCGGACTTGGCCCCCGCGGTGGAGTATGGCCTATACCTTCCTCAGGGCAGAGACCCGTGCCCCTCGGTAGGGACATATGTACATAATGGGTTGATTACTAATTATGTTTGATGAAAATATAAAATAAAACCATTAAATAAATAAATATAAAAATGAAACTATGGCTATGGCGCTCATTAGGGGAGGGCTATGTCCAGCAGTGGACTAATATAGCCTGATGATGATGATGATGAAAAAAGAAACAATTATTTATTTGCAAGAAATATTATAATTTATACGTAACCTACGAATACTCGTAAGTACTGTCGAACCCGCGACCCTTGCGTCTCAACCGACTCTCTAGACCACTGCGCTAAACGGGTCGTCGGGTAATGATTATTGATCTGTTTCTTGATGTCTATTCTCAGGGGTGCTCGGCACCCACTGTAAATCTCATGGGTGCTCGAGCCCCCGAGCACCCACGGAGTCGGCGCCGCTGCAGGACGCTACATACCTAAATCAACTCATTGCGTAGATACGAAGGCCAAAGTTTTTTAAGTCTTGTGAAGCTCCGAAAGAAATACGTTTTCCTCCATGGTACTCGTATAAAGCTTCGCTTCTCAGGTAGATGGACATTCATTGAATACCAAATTTGTATTAGATTTAAGATGATTTCAGAAAAGATAGTCAGAGTGGAGTTTTCCTTTTCGCTGCCATTTTCTCCACTACATGCGGCTTATGTTAAAATAAATTTCTGATTTCTGATTTCTAAAAGCAATTTCACTGCAATATAATCCCATTGGTTATTTTGAAGAATTAAATCAAATTAAAGATTTAAAAATAAACCTACCAATTAGTTAAATGAGAGTGACCAAAATTCTAGACCTCGCATAAATCATTACACTGATGCTTAAGGGTATGAAGGGGATGAGATTCGAAAATAGTTTTGGACCTAGGAAAAATCTTCTTATGTATTATATTCTATTTTTTGAAGCGAACGACTAAAGGTAAACAAAGACACAGCATCTCTCAAACTTACATGTCACTCAAAATAGGTCATGCACGCAGCTTTGCTTGCATCGTATACCCACATAGGTTAAGGTAGGTACCTACCTACTGTTTAAGGAAAACAGACAGACAACCAAACAAGACAAAACAAATACAAAAGAAAATAAAATAGCTTAGAGAAGTTGCACTCGCATTAACAACGTCAATCGTGAGTAAAAATATGGCGTCAGGGTGGCTATATTACTTTTTTTTGCCTCTAATTAAAAAAGAGGTTCGTAGTCAGCTCTCCATACTTCTTCCTACACATCGCGTAGCGCATTAGCATAAAATAATCGATCATAATCGGCCTTTAAACAAAATTCCGTCATCTTTGCTAGTTGCGATTTTGCGAACATATGTATTTGGCAGCAGTAGGATCGCTTTTATTTTGAGGACCACTGAAATTTTAGGTATTTTTTGGGCCACAGATCTCTTAAGCAAATTGTATTTTCATGATAAAATTAAATATTTAGTTAAATAAACTGCGAGTAAGGGATAAATCAGGTTATAACAGTGTTATTGTGTTTATTGCTTAATGGCATTTATTAGGCCCATCGTTTTGTTTAACTTTGCTAAATATTATGCAGCGTTGTAAATTTGGCATGTTGAAAAACCAAATTTTTGACATGTTGACAATTAGTCGTTCGCTTCAGTAAATAGAATATAGGTGTTTCTAAAATTAATTTCATGCCCTTACTTCGTTGTCTTTTTTTTTTGCAGATTTCTGTCTCTATTTGAATTTCTCTTCAAGTTGAAAGTAAAAGAAACTGAAGACTTCGTGAAAGAAGCTATGGAGCCGTCCAATGTAATGCCAACTATAAGAAAATCCTTTCGTATCAGGAAAATGTTACGTGTAAAATATGACCCAGTGTAAAGGGTCAAGACCCTTTATCTTGTAAAGTTAATGTAAAAAAGATACGGCCGTTTATGGCGCAAAAAAACATATACCTACATACAGGTCAGTTATCTAAAGCTGGCACGCTCACAGTACTCACACTTATGCAATTTCACTATACAGTATGTTTAAAAATAAATTATTTTGATTCAAAATGTGACTCTACTTTAAGTGTAGACTAGAGTTAGGTTTTAGTAAGATGGGTGCGTTGTAGATAAGTAAATACAAATAATATGTGTTACTTGTTATAATATATTTTTAGCAAATTCGAGAGAAAAGTATTAAAAATAAGGTGGAATCAATGGTCACAAAATAGTTTTATTTTCAATAAATTTTCACATGAACAAAAATAATTCCACCTAAGAAAATCTTTACCAAAACAGAAAATAATTACCCCAGAAATCCTCAATAATTGAATTTAAAATTTAATTATGTAACAAAGGGTCACGGACGCTCAGTGGTCAGTTATGGATGAATGAGCCGTTTTCAGATGAACTAAAAAAAAATCTAATGGCTGTCAAAGGAATGCAATTTGGGACCTCAGCCCAATAGCCATGTGTGATACATCATCGAATAGGTCTCAGCGAGCTGAACAAAAATTACTATTACACCAACAGCCAAATGTTTGTCCTTTCGGAGTTAACTATATTGTATTGAAAATGTTAGTTTTTTTTTTCAATACAATATAACTCCGAAAGGACAAACATTTGGCTGTTGACTTGGTGGCGCTGTACTTCCTGCTCTGTATTAGTTTATTTCCGTCGTATTAGTTCCGATTTCGAAATTAAAGCCCATTACACAATGAAAAAAATAAGGTATAAGTATAAGAAATAAGAAATAAGGAACAAGGAATAAGGAATAAGGAATAGAGGAATCCAGCAATGGCAGCACCGTTGAGCAAGACAATCAAGAATAAGGAAGACAATTGATTTCTGTGCTATTTCTTATTCCTTATTCTTATACCTTATTTTTTTTCATTGTGTAATGGGCTTAAGTGTCATATTAGTTCCGATATTTCTATTATACGACTATATCCGATTGTATCCGATAGTAGCCGAGGTATATTCTAAAAGTAAAAGCTAAAGCCTGTTCGCTATCATAGTGTCACTTTGATATTTACCGCCTCGGCACATGGCGGCTTTTGACAAAAGAAATTAAAGGAAGCCGACGCGGCGCAAACACGCCAGTGAATTTGGCTCATTTTGTCTCATTTTACTAAAGTAAATCACGCAATTAAAGAAGTAAATCAGTATTTTAGAATGGATTTATAACGAAACGATCCTGCATCACTTAGGTAGGTACCTCTTCTTAATACCGGTGGAGATGAATATTCTGTGGATACTTCGAGTGATCAAGAGTAGTGTTTTATTTTGTGCTTCATTAGGTATATTGCGTACCATGTTTTTTTTTCTATTTAAAGTGTTTTGGCCGTCTAAGTTGTATTATTGAAATAAATGTTTTTTTAATAAAACCAAGATTGCCTTCGTGTGTACCGACACTATCTAAGCGAACGGACTTTAACAGACTGTAGGTGTATTTATCGTAGGATTTTTTTAAATGAATTTATGACTATTTAAACCACCTTAGGTAGCCTAGAACCTAGAGTCAAGATTATTAAGTAAGATTTAGCAGCATTTTCGTGAAAGTCAGCCATTTTCAGCAGAAACCCCTCTTTTCAACCAACTTCTAGGATATAGCCCTGAGGTTGTAACTTTTAAAATTTTCTTTAACCATTATTGAGGTTTCTGTAGTTTCCTTTCCAAAAACTTCTTATTTTTGCCATTGGAAGCATAGTTAACTCTGATTAACCTCTTTTCGCCATCTACTGGCCAATAGTCGAACTAGGTCATATTTTTGTAGTGCCGTGGA
The DNA here is from genome assembly GCA_947310845.1 of Yponomeuta plumbellus. Taxonomy (NCBI): domain Eukaryota; kingdom Metazoa; phylum Arthropoda; class Insecta; order Lepidoptera; family Yponomeutidae; genus Yponomeuta; species Yponomeuta plumbellus. The sequence continues at coordinate 13,758,470 of OX371207.1, read as the reverse complement.
TCCATAAAACCAAAATTTGTTATAATTCTGCTACTAGACAACAGGTGGCAGTACTATACTTTTATACCGCTTTATTAATTTATAATTTTATTTTACTAGTGCCACCTAGGTGACAAACTCACAGTTTTAAGTGAACAGATTGCAAGCTGTACGAACTTTACAAAGGAACGGCAGTAAGGCAGCTATTTAGTTTCCAATACAAATAGTATAAAAATGCATTTAATTAAAGTAAGTATATACGGAGAAAAAGTTGGTATGATATAGTTTTTTTTAGTTGGTATAGTTTTTTTGCTAAACTTTGCAGCACTCCTAAGCATTACGATACCAAGGAGAAAAAAAATGTACGTACCTACCTATAATAGGTAAGTATTTAACAACATGAGATCAATTATTTAATCAATTAAGGATTGCAATGATCCGAGTCGATGCAGAAAACCAGCTGACTACCAACGTCCAATGAGGCACTTAAGTGAGTAAATAAGAAAAATAAAGATAAGTACCTACATCAATCATTGTGTCCTCTGCACATGGTTCAGGCCAGCACCATCAAAGGCCAGCGTGCCCATATAAAGTTCCATTGGCTAAGTTCAAACTGCATGAGGCAGCCAGCATTTGTTCAACGGTAAACACTGCGGCTGCCAACGTGTTACCTCACAACTAACGTCACTCGTGTATTTTCATACAGTCAGCGTTCCTGTTGCACTGAGCGAGACGAGAATTTATTACCTACTCAATTCGAGCGATATGTGTAATTTTTCGCACAGTAGTAAGTAATTAAATTAATTCCAAGGATTCTCCTTGATTAATACATATATTCTTAGGCAAAATAAGCGGTTTAAAAATAAATTACAGTTTTGTATTTGATTGAAGTCTTTCGAATTTACAGATTATGAAAAATTTTGTAGAACTGAATTGTATTAAAATGTATTGTACATCGGTAATGAACAGGCCTAACTACATTTATACTAGGTATGGTACATACCAATTAACAAAGCATCAATGTACGCTGCACCGACAACACTTTTCACAGACAAAATTAGGTTATAACACCCATTACCGACTCACAGCCAAAAAGCCTGTAAATATTCCATTACATTTGAGAGAGCACGGTGTCGGCAATATATTGCACGGTAGTATTTCATCGCAAAAAGGTGGAAAGGCAACGCTATCAATCTTGATGCTAAAGCATAGCGAGTGAGAGGCTTTTATCGGAATCATGTATATGTAGCAAAGTGGATCGATGTTTCCGTGTAATTTTCCCAACTTATCGTGTCAAGCCTTCATTTGGAAACGAATTGTGTTGTCGTCTCAGCAATCAACCGCGCTGTTTTAAAACGCGGCGTCCCGGCGCGGCGTCGCCTGTGACGTCAGCACGCAGCCATCAATATTATTTTCGGAATAAAATTTGTAAAGAACTCTTTACTTAACGCGTGTTCATACTGCAGGTAAAACAAGCGAGCGTGTCTGTAAAAAGAAAAAAAAAACTATATTTTTCCCTCCCTAAGGGCCGGAATATGACATTTCATAAAGTCCTCTGGTACAGTCGACAGCACACCCATGCCCTCTACTCCGTTGTATTACGGGGTTGGCGGGGAGGTGAAGGTTGGCGTGCTGTCGACTGTACCATTGCTTATTAATTATCAATTGGTTAAATTGAAATTATTTAGGAACTTGATTGGCTTTTATTGATCAAGCAGGTGAGCTAACTGTCAAACACACTTGCAGATTTAAAAACCAAAGTCAATGTAACAACACATGAAAACTTATTTTTTTCATACAAAAAAAAATATGAGGACAGTAAAATGCGAAAATATACAAAATAACTTTTGGAGGAGCTGGGATTTGAACCCAGGACTTTCAGCATGCGAAGCAGACACTCTACCACTGAGTTACACCCCCGATGAGGTGGTTTTCCAAATTTGCGTATAAATGTTAACTCAATATGATATCATGATTTTTTATGATTTTTCTAGATCGATTACTGGCACTTTACAACCAATAAATTAAAGAAGGTGATTTAAGCAAATCGTTAGAAAGATTACAAAAATCAAACTCATGTCATACCAAGGTTATTATAATTTGTTGGATTATTTCATATTGCTATTGCACTTTCTTGTAGGTATGTTATTTATTCGATTAACTATTTAAAAACGATCTTATTTTTTATAAAAAGTGCATCCTACTAAAACAGTCTTCAGACAGAGTTAAAGCCGGTCTATAAGAGGAATTCCTTTTGAAAAGTGCCTTTAACTGTGTCATATTTATTAAGAGAGTCATACCTTCGGTCTCCCGTACGCTAACAATCTGTTAATCTGCTGTTAACAGCTGTGAAACGTTTTTTTTTCGTATCCGCTTTGGCCAACTGACTGCTGTTAACGGTAGAGTAACAGCTGTTAGTGTACGTGAAACCGGGGGTTAGTGCTGTGAACTCTTTATAAATAAGACTACAGTCTTATGGATATTGATCTTTATAAATAAGACTATATTATGGATATTATGTCTAATATAAAGCAGAAATAGCTACAGTGTATACCTACATATTCAAATTAGATTTCTATTTTTAACAAGTAAAGTATAGGTACCTACAATACTATACTATAGGTACTATAGGTAGGTACTCATTTTGAACCAGGTAGGGTATTTACTTAGAAGTTTAGAACTGATTCTCACTACCCGTTATAAGTAGCTCGTCGAGTCAAGTCAATAGTCGAGAATTTTCTATAAGCATAACAAATTATATTAAAATGTTTTTAAATTTTAAAAAAAGACGAGTGTATAGTGTGATCTTCAAAGAGAGTAGGCGTCTTAGGACTTAGATAATGAGTAGGCGTCTTAGGACTTAGATAATTTAAACAAAAATTTGCGGTAAACTAATTCCGGCACTCAAGGAGATGACTCAATTAATGTTTTTATTTATTTTCAATGTTATCTGCCTTGTATCAGTCCAGTCATTAACCCCAGCACGTGCTCGGTCGTAGTAACCATAGTATTTTGTTAAGTTTGAAGCTGTAGCTCTCATCAAGTAACACAAATTTTATGCCATTCAAGCTCTAGAGAAAGACAGCGAGCAAAAATCGTTTGGCCGACGACCGAGAAGTATACATAGCAGAGAGCTATCCGTAAAATAGAACGTCAACCGCGTGAGGTAGAAAGAGAACGATTTATGGGCCCTGGCTCAAGTAAGAGCGGTGTAAACCGGTTAGGTCAGAGCGCCTTCGTCGAAATCAAAGAGCGAGAAGGCGATATGCTGAGAGCCGTGCGTTAGAAGGGTGCAGGTGAAGGTTGCATGTTTTAGTGTGGAAATTTCCACTGCAGACAATGGACGACGGGTATAGGAAGCTTAGTGATGGATGGAAATGGAAGTTATCGAGAGATAATTACAAGACTAAAATATGAGGAATACTGTTACGAAAAATATTAGGATGTCGAGACGAAATAGAATAGAAATAAAAATTCAATAAATAGTAATAAGACCTTAGTATGATGTTAGTGACAACATCAAAATTATTTAAGTTTCAAGTATTGCGTAAACTTACCTATAAGCAACTTCATTCTCCTATAATATTAATGTTAGCAAGTATGACCTATACCTTCCTCAAGGAAGAGACCCGTGCCCCTCGGTGGGGACATAATGGGTCGATGATGATTAATGTTAGCAACTTAAATATTGTCACGGGAAAGCGTTAAAAGGACCAAATAATCTAGGACAATCCATCTACTTGTATTTTATCCAACCCATGTGTGGTGTTTAAACAAATAAAAAAATACAAACTTTCTCATTCCGATGTTTTAATAGGTTGTACTTTGTATTATTGTATTTCTATTGATGAATCGTAGTCATTCATCAAAACTTTATGTTAAGTTCACCTAATAAACAATTGCGTGCATTAATTTATTGCGTATAAAAATATTAATTATAAAGTATCAATTAATAGTTTGTACTACGAGTATATTGTTTGCTATGACTTCTACTTTTTGGGCAGTGGGATTTAAGTAAGGTTTCAAACTAATGCATGCGACATTGCATAATCAAAAAAACTCGTCTGACCTATTTTAAATATTATAAGGATTGTGTATTCTCATAATGTTAGTTTTCATTTACATATTTGAAGTTTTATTTAACTTACTTCAATTACCTGAAATATCTATGAATTTGCGAACGCAAGTAATGTCATTGGTTTTTCTTATAAAAATAATCCCCTGCTGTTAAAGTTATATGTTGTTACATTGTCTTCTTTTCATTTCCTTGAAGATTAATGATTCAGAAACATGTTTATTGTGAAACATGAAAAATCCCTTTATCACAGACCGTTAAAACTGATTTCTTGAAAACTCTTTATTGCGCAACCGCAAATTCGTTTTTATAAATAAGACTTATTGTAAGATTTTTTATTCTAATTTAAACTACACCTGAGGAGTATTTGAAGGAATCAAGTTTTGTTAAATAAAACTCTTAATCTTCGAAGGGTATAACGAGAAAACCAACTAACAACAACCTATTAATTTTTAGAGCAGGGGGATAACATAGAAGCAAAACAAAAATATCAATCATACGATCGGACCGCAAATTTAAGCAAACACATCGATATCGGCCCCATCGTGACCTCGAGGTCCCATTCCTAGCAGCAGCTAGCGCCGCGGTTTGGTCGCTTCGCGTCGCGGTCGTCAAGCTTGCATAATTATTTTTAACGGTCGAGGAGTCTACGTCCACGTCAGTAATAACTGGCATGATTGCCAGAACTCGGTAAAACGATCGACGTTAAGCATGCTTTTGTTCTGTAGTTTTATGACAATGTGCATGAGGAGATTTGTACGGACTCTATAGTGGGATGCTAAAGTGTTCCTAGATAAAATATACTTCTACTATATCACTTCAAGATCGGAATGCAATGAATTTGAAATCTAAAGTGGTGAAGTGGATAGTAATGTAACGAATGCCAATTTTTGAGCATTTAGTTTTACGAATGCAAATGCGAATTCGAAAATTAAGCTTTTAAATCTAGCGCCGTTTATCTACTGAAAACAAGACTTAAAGGTTTTCTATTATATTATAGTCTAATTAGTTTACCTACATACAAACATAATATATCTAAACAAATACCTAATATTAATTCGTTTTCTAATGTTAAAAAGAAAGTATATTAATTAACACTAAATAGGTATAAAGGTTGATTGTAGAAAGACAGAATTTGTTAGAAGTAAGTTTTGTAAATTAATACTTTTTTGTTTAATTTACATAATACCTATGGTTTTCTCATTCTGTATTTTTCTTTCAAGTTCATATTCGCTAAATATTCAAAGATGTTTGCGAATGCGAATGCAAATAATAATATCATAAATATAACGAATATTCGCGCAATTCGTTACACCACTAGTAGATAGATAGATACGATAAAAAAGGTTACCAACAATTTTCAATGTATTTTGTAGTTTTATTTAGAACCCCGCATTTTGTTCTTGCCTTACCTTGCTGGCGACACCCGGTGCAGTTAGTACAGACATTTCTTCATGAACAGCAAAATATTCCATACACTAATTATGTTACTAACTACATACCAACATGTATCATTTTGTGGCGCTAAAAGATGATAGTATGAGGAAATCACCATGAGGCGTCATGTCATTTTGTAATTAGAGTGTTGCATACGGTACAACAGCAAGTTATCAACACTCTATCGACCCATAGTGGAAATTTTCCACTGGTCGAGGGCAACGATCACGTATGGGCGAGACTCGTTGAATTGTTTAGAAAAAGCGAGAGGCTCGCAACCATGATGTCACACTGACCGTCTCTTGGCAAATCGAAGACTAAAAGTCTTATTCATATTCTTATTATATCTTATTCTTATTCGTCAAATAAATAAATTTTCTTTCTTTCTATCATTCTTAAACGTACATTCCTCAAAACACTCTTGACATGGAGTTTTAAGAGTCCTCTTAGCTAGATTTGTCTAAAAAAATATACAAACCAAAATGTCCTACCTACAACAACAACTTAAAGATCGTAAGTATTGCTTCAGGAGTTTCTCAAACCTGTATTAGGTACTTATTTTTAGTACCTAAATAATACTGTGGATATTTCAATGCTTAAAATAAAATAATCATGTTATTGCACTCCAAGTTATTTTATGATAGCTACGTATACAGTTGCCAGCACATCAACCTTTACATACATGCATTCTAATCAATTATGCTATATCTAGGCAACTCTGGACCATAAAAGCTGACCTGCTGTCGACTGTACTATAATCTAGTTATGTGACATTATGTTAATCCATAGGTCAGTAAAGCTATTTTTAGACTTGCAAACACCACCATTTGTTTAATCACGAAGATTAGATGTCATTTACGCACTCGACATCATAACATCAATAAACTCAGTCAATTAAGAGCCTAATGGCCGGTTTCTGAACTGAGAATATTACTAAGTAAATAGGTACTTAAGTAACGTTCTGTCACGCGCTTTTCTGAGTTTCAAGAGACAGCACTACAGTTGAGTAGTTACTTAACGAAATTCCCAATTCAGAAACTGGTCCTAAGTGTAGAGTTCCCTCTGTCAATATTCCTCCATTACTACGGCAAGGCGCAGTTTCTGCAAAGAAAAAAAACGAAAGAAAAAAAAAAGAAAATAAAAGAAAGAGTCAAGAGAAGAAAAGAAACTAAAATAGGACCAGGCGGTATGGGCAAGCTCTTAGCCTTTTCCATAAAGGAAAAAAATATTACAAAAAAAAAGAAATGAAAGATAGGTAATATGATTTAGATTTTTATTTAATAATTAATACAGAGCAGAGGTTGCTCTCCAGTGAATTTCCAAAGTTTAGTATCTTGATCAAACTAATGCTTGAATAGGGAATGCATGAAAATATCAGAAGTGCTTGATATTTTTTTTGGTGATAGGAATAACCTTCCTTAACGCGGGAAAAAAGTTTAATTTTTTTTGGCCTCGTAGTTAATTTTTAAATATACTTAATATTTTTCCATTCGTCGTTCTGGGCTTAGTACGGCATATCAGACATATTCCTTAGTCCGCTACGTATGAAAAATAATCCACCTTGAAAAGCTGTCAATGTCACCACAGATTTTTTTTTTACCAAGGACCAAGGAATATGTCTGTTAAGCCGTTCTGAGCCCAGAACTACGAATGGAAAAATATTAAGATTATTTAAAAATTAACTACGAAGCCAAAAAAATTGAAACTTTTTTCTCGCGTTAAGGAAGGTTATTCCTATCACCGAAAAAAATATCAAGCACTTCTGATATTTTCATCCATTCCCTATTGCTGACTGACGACGAGCACTCGTGGTTTGTTGATCAACAAAGGGACTAGTCCCGTATGCTGCCAAAAGTCTGCCCCTATTTCATATCTGCCATTACAATAATAAAATAATGTGACCGTTATAATGGCGGGACCATAATTTTCAAGCCAAGAGATTTGAAATCCGTCTATCTCATTATTTAGTACCTTTTTCGTACCTCCAATAAAAAAATTCTACCTCTTGCAGTCTACCTAAAATTTAACAAAATGTATGGTGGATAAAATAATACATCAAACTTACTAACAGTCCGTCAGTCAAGAGCAAAATTTAGTGCAGCCAGTGGCCTTGTCTTCGACTTTCTATTTTTTTTAATATTATGTACCTAACTAGTTAGCATAATGCCTAGAAATGTTTCCAAACTGCCTTGGGTGGTTCTATGCAGTTCCAAAACTGTTGATAACACCAAAGGTAACGTATTTTATACATGCTTGATGATGCAGCCTTACAAATACGTCCCGGCATAGGGCACAGGTCTTCTTTCAGAGAATATGGGCTTTGTTACCACAGGAGCCCACCGCAGAGTTGCGATTTTAAACACTGTGTTATGTGGACATCTCTGACAAGTCCCACCCCACACGAGCTATAATTTAATGTAACTGTGAGAAGAAAATATTTGGACAGGTTCCATTTACGAGACCCGAACTACTCTGTATTATAATGGAACCGACCTAATCTAGGCTCTGTATTATCATGGAACTAGTGGGAAAAATTGACTTTCCTCAAGATGTTTTTGTTCACCGTAAGCGAATGGTATCATTATACTATAACTTCACAAACGTATCTCAGAACACAAAGTCATTAGTTCATGCCGGGATTCGAACCCACGACCTTTCGATTGAGAAGCGGGCGTTCTACCGCTCCGCTACCACCGCACCATTTTTTAAATATTTTTATTTAAAATAATCAAAGGTGGATTGGCAGCGCAGCCAGCACAGATGTTTTTCTAACTCTACAGAGCGTGTTGGAGTCTAGAGGCGGTCATCGAGGTCGTCGACCCAGAACACTTGCTTTCTATTTTGTTCTAGCTTCACGCCCGTTACCTCTCGACTCTTCGCAGCTCTATGAGAATTTTATGTAACAACGGACGATCGTCGCTAGGTATTAACTCGAGTTTTATTCGGCGTTTATTGCCTTTTTCTAGAGCAAGATGGCGGTTTGGGCAATTTTGGCTGAGATACTAGACAAAACTAATCATTTTTAATTTGCCATGCAAGCCATGGTTTGTTTTTAAGCCTTATAAATTTTCCAAGAGCATATGATTGTGGGATTAAAATTATGGAAAATTTCGGTGCCGGCTGAAAGGCGAGATATTTTTTGTCGATAACGAAAAACTATAAATATCTGAATGGGAAATAAAACACCAAATATTTCGTGTATTTAAGCAACAACGTACAAAGATCTCCACCATATCCAATTAAGTTAGCTAATGAACCGTTGCGATAAACGCAAACTTTTTCTAACATGTCTACATTCCACCTTAGAACTGGTTCGAACTGGTTTGCCGAGCACGAGGGGAGCACGTGGACAGCAAGGTCGAGCGGGCGCCCACAGCACGTATGAAAAATGCATGTTCGTCGATTTTCACACCACTCACCCTATTTGGCTCGATCGCCGTAGTCACCGTACATTGCGCGTTGCTTCGGTAAAGTTTTACGGATCACTGTTTACTGACGCCAGTAATGTAAAGTTACCAATGATTTACGATTTTCGCAACAAAGGTACCTAATATGCCGATTCGGTATTGGAAGCTTGATAAACAGCGAACATGTGGAATGCAATTTTGGCATGTTGACAAAGTTAAAAGTAGCCGTGCAGACCGCAATTGATTTTGTCAACAGTTCTTTAGACTTAAATTTATGCCCATAAAAATGCGCTCCGTGTTTTAGGTTTTCGGGGTTCTGTACCTCAAAAGGAAAAAATTGAAACCTTTGAAAATTCATCCCCTAAGGGGGTAAAATGAGGGTTCAAAGTTAGTATGAAACTTTACCGTATTTGAAGTTATTCGAATGAAATTTGTTACGAAGGTTCTTCATTTAAAATTATGAAACACGTGTAAAATAGTTAGTCAGCCTCGCGACGCATCGGTCTTGGTATGAATTTGGATAAAACCAAAGTCATGATCAATGGTCACATTGATCCAATACCGGTCGTCGTACATGGTCACCTACTCGAAATCGTTTCCGAATACACTTACCTCGGGCAGATTCTGCAGTTAGGTAAAAACAATTTCGAGAGGGAGGCCAAGAGGAGGATCCAGCTGGGCTGGGCAGCGTTTGGGAAACTACGCCGGGTCTTCTCGTCATCCATACCGCAATGCTTGAAAACGAAAGTTTTCAATCAGTGTGTCCTACCTGTTATGACCTACGGAGCCGAGACATGGACACTCACGAAAGGGTTGGTCCACCAGTTTAAAGTCGCTCAGCGAGCTATGGAGAGAGCTATGCTCGGAGTTTCTCTGAAGGATAGGATTCGTAACGAATACATCCGACAGAGAACCAAAGTTATCGACATAGCTCAGAGAATTAGCAAGCTGAAGTGGCAGTGGGCTGGCCATATTTCGCGAAGAACCGACAACCGCTGGGGTAAACGTGTTCTTGAGTGGAGACCGCGACTCGGCAAACGTAGTGTAGGACGCCCTCTAACCAGGTGGGATGACGATCTGCGAAGGACTGCAGGCAGATGCTGGATGTGGCAAGCCGAAGACAGGGCGCTATGGCGCTCATTAGGGGAGGGCTATGTCCAGCAGTGGACTAATATAGCCTGATGATGATGATGATGTAAAATAGTTATTTAAAAAACATCCCTTAATGGGGAAAAAGGGGGGTGCAAACTTAGTATGAAACATAGCCGTTTTTGAATTTATTCGAATGAGATTCAATATGAAGGTCCTTCATTAAATGTTATGAAAAACATGTAAAATAGTTTTTCGAAAATGATCCCTTATGGGGGTAAAAAGGGGGGGCGCAAAGTTAGTATGAAACTTTGCCGTTTTTGAAGTTATTCGAACGAAATTCAGAATAATGATTCTTCATCGAAGGTCATGAAATACATGTAAAATAGTTTTTCGAAAATCATCTCTTAAGAGGGTAAGAGGGGGGTGCAAAGTTAGTATGAAACTTCGCCATTTTTGAATTTATTTGAATGAAATTCAATATGAAGTTCCTTCATTAAAATTCATGAAATACATGTAAAAAAGTTTTTCGAAAATCATCCCTTAAGGGGGTAAAAGGGGGGTGCAAAGTTAGTATGAAACTTTGCCATTTTTTAAGTTTTTCGAATGAAATTCAGCACGAAGGTGCTTCTTTGAAAGTCATGAAAGACGTGTAAGTAGTCTTTCGAAAATCATCCCTTAAGGGGGTAAGAGGGGGTTGCGAAGTTAGTATGAAAGCTCTTTCGCATGCGGTAAAAGTATCCCTATCTTATTGGCAAACACTTTACTCAACTAAAGCCCACGCGGACGTAGTCGCGGGCAACAGCTAGTTGCCCAATATAGCGTTTCGGCGGCTATTTCAAAAGTAAAGTTTCGTTTGCCTTTTGTAGAAGAAATACACGAAAGTATTTAAAATAACCACTTTCTGAGGACTCCATGAACACCAACAAAAATTATGAGATGGTTTTCAGAAATGGATCAAATAGCCTTACAAATGTGCTCATGAAAAAAATGACTTCGAGTACGAAACCCTCGGTGGGGGAGCCCGACTCTATCTTGTCCGGTTTGTCATCTTCATAAAGTATAAAAATACATTCGACGAGGAGACAGTTCAAGAACGCCAACGTCACACACATTATTATATCGTGACGCAGGCGGACACACAAGAAATTCATGACAATTCAGCACTTCAGAGTGGAAACGAAACCGGAGATTGATTATTACAGCTTAGGTACTCAACGGACAAAGGCCCACGATAGCATTTTATTTACGCATTGTAGTACAATACAACTGCATTATATGAACTTTGCGATCAGTGTGCTTAGTGCGAGTTTTTTTAACTACTCGATCGCGTTAACGTAAACTCATATTCTATAGGAGTGAACGCAAAGCATGCCACCTATTTGTCTCTCTGTCACTCCTATACAAATTGCAAACGCTCTCGCTATCGAAAGTGAATGAAAAAACTCGCACTAAGGGCCCTGGTTTCATTGCCACTTCAAGCCTACGCGCGCACACATAACAAACCTTCTAGCTGCCAATGGTACGAATAAACATGTCACGTGACCCGACCAGACCCTGTCATCCATCGTACGCATTTACTGCACTTACTGAATCGAGGACCTGGTTTACACGATTACTTATTTCTTTAACTATGGTGCTGCCTAAAAATTACCACATTAGTGGGTTAGGCGGTGGATTTTCCATCACGACCAGTTCAACTCAGTTCACAAAGTGATTTTCGATTTTGCAGTTCAATTAAAGTACTAGGTACCTAGGCATAGATAAAAAAGTGAGTTCTTAAAAAGTAACGTTCTTAGATTGTTTTAACGGTCTCATTTACAAAATTATATTCATTAAAACAAATGAAAACATTTTGCATATAAAGTTAGGCCTTATTGTACATTACATTACATTTACATACAGGCACATACATTGCTTCTAGCCCCACACTAGGGTACCCTGTGTCGTGGGAACCAGAAACAGCGACGTCACAAACATGTAAACATCCAAGACCTGGAGTATTATTTTTTTCTCCCCAGCCGGGGATCGAACCCGGGACCTCTCGCATGGTAAGCAGATGCACTAACCGGTACGCCACAGAGGTCATCGGAAGAAAGAATAATAATTTTTATTATTACACAAAGAAAGAAAGAATACGTTATTGTTACTGCGTTTGTTGAGTTTTCTAAGGGATTTGAGTCTTTCGGCCCAATCTGCTGTAGGTAGGTATTCGTTGTTAAACGTGACCATGCTGGCTGCTTAGCCTTTATACCTCCCACTATAGGGCACAGGCCTTCTCTCTGAGATAGTGTATAGTGTGTATGGATGTGTGTGTGTGTGTGTGTGTGTGTGAGGGTGTGTGTGTGTGTGTGTGTGTGTGTGTGTGTGTGTGTGTGTGTGTGTGTGTGTGTGGGTGGGTGTGGGTGGGTGTGGGTGTGTGTGTGGGTGTGGGTGTGTGTGTGGGTGGGTGTGTGGGTGTGGGGTGTGTGTGTGTGTGTGTGTGTCTGTGTGGGGTGTGAGTGTGTGTGTGTATGTACCATGCGTATCCACCGCGGATTGGCGATTTCAAGTACTGAGGTATATGAATAGCTCACACACTCAGGCTTCCTTCACTGATATTGCTACTATAACTTCACAAATGTACCTACATAATTTAGTAAGTGGTGACAAAGCCACCGATTAGGTACTAAAGCAAACATAAATAAACAAACATTTACATACAGGCACGCAAATTGCGTCTGGCCTCACATTAGAATACCCTCTGTCGAAGTTACCAGAAACAGGGACACCACAAGCATGTAAACATGCAAGACCTGAGGCTTTTTTTGTTTTTGTCCCAGCCGGGGTTCGAACCCGGGACCTCTCGTATGGTAGGCAGATGCGCTAACCGCTGCGCCACAGAGGTCATCGGAAGTCCCTCCTATGAGTGGGTTTTCCTATCATAACATCAACTCGTTAGCCCCACACGAGTGTCACTTCACGTCACCGCCGACAAGCTCTGAATCACGTCGCCACCGCATTGTTCCACTAATAAATCATCCACCGAGCCAAGGAAGGCAGTCACGTACACGGTACACCCTGTGCATTATACAGCTTGTAACACAATCGCAATGTACAGGGGGTTCAACTCGTAAGAACATCTTTAATTGGCTATTTGACAGGTTTCCGGAAACAAATTTCAGTTTCTTTGTTACTGTTCATTGAGTCCAGAAAGTGGTAAAAAAATGCTGAATTTTAACTATTGAGGACAAACAAATATGAATTGGAGATAATTCGAGTAAACGGCTTTGGTTTCGACCGTAGTCCCACCAAAATAGACGAAAAAGGAGCTGAGTTTACAATAATAGGTATAATAATAACCAACAAGCTGGTATCCTAGTGTGGGGCCAGAAGCAATGTATGTGCCTGTATTATGTTATTTAGTATAGACGTAATATTTACGTCATGACAAAGCAATGAAGAAAGTTCCCATCGATCCCTCTTGTTATTTTTTATCCGAGCCAGCCCTTCTGTCACGTAATACTAGAACACGTCAGTGTAAAAATATATAATATTTATCTTCTTGACCGTGCGGAGTAAATTAAATTGGGGCTATTTACCAACTCGACACACAAGACAAAACTTCTAATCTAATAAAAAATAAAATCGGTGACATACAACACGCCATTATCATAATAAGAACCCATATATTCCTTGGTACTTAATTTCTCCACCAATCCGGACTTGGGCCCCGTGGTGGATTATGGCCTTCCTCAGGGAAGAGACCCGTGCCCCTCAGTGGGGACATAATGGGTTGATGATGATGACTTAATTTGTCACTGGTATACCTAAAGAGCACCTGAGTCAGGAAAAAGGCTGTATTCTGTATTTTGTGAAGAACCGGCGAAAATGTTTAATCAAATATTTTTCACATGAAATCCCCTCGATTCCATTAAAAGCTGGTCAGAGATAGAAATAGAGTCAGCACCCAAGTCGTTACTTTAGATAGATATATTGATAGAATACCAATTCTTTATTGTATGTACACCAGGAATCACACATAAGACACAGTAATTATACTTATAGGGCATTAGCCCTACAAATAAATTGGCTAAATGTCTTTTACTAGCTTCGTCTCATTGATGGGTTTAAAGTCAAATTAACAAAAATTTTATTGCCATTGACTGCGCGGATTTTCGATCAAATATCTTCCGGGCATTAAATACTAACAATATTGCTACGAGACGAGAACAATTCGGAATGATATTTAAGTTTAGTAAGAATTTAGAGATTCAACACAAAAACTGATAAATATGGTTATAAAACGCTGGGCGCAAACGCTAAAAAGAGCATAATAAAACTGCTTATTCCTCTCAAAAGCACTACAATAAAAAAAATCGAAGAATCTATTCAAAAAGAAGCCAATAAGAGTCAAATTGGCTTACTCAGTGAGATGTTCTACCAATGAAGTGCGGACTAGTAGCAACCAGATTTCGTCACTTCATACCAGCTGTGCTGACGTTACTAGATGTAAATCATTGAAACCAATTAGCTGAATAGAAGAAAAACAAGCGATGGACAAAGATTGCTACGCTTTTGTTGAGAAGGACAACCAATGATTAAATGACGCAGTTTACATACATACGCCCTTACATATACAGGCTGTCCCGTTATGAGTGGTCCAAACGGTAATTGGTGAAGGGTTGGCCTATCCCTTATCTGAAAAATAAAAAATAGGTTTAGTAAAAGTGTCATGGTTTTCGAGATATTTGTTATCAAAGATTTTTCTTTGCATATTACTTTTTCATGTAAAATTTTCAAATGAAAGATTTCTTTAATTTTATTTTTTTGTGAATATTTCTGACTTTACGTGCTAATAGACGTAAATCATAATTTTTCAAAATTCTCATAAATAAAATAAAAAAAAAATCTTTGATCTCAAACATCTCTAAAACCAGGACACGTTTTTTAAACCTATTTTATGTTTTTCTGATAGAGGATGGTCCAACCCGTCACCGATTACCGTTTAGACCACTCATAACGGGTCACCCTGTATATAGATCACGCCTGAGTGCTTAGTGTAATTTTTTTTAACTACTCGATCGCGTTAACGTAAACTCATATTCTATAGGAGTGACAAAGCGCGCCCTACTTAGTTGTCTCTCTGTCACTCCTATACAAATTGCAAACGCTCTCGCTATCGAAAGTGAATGAAAAAACTCGCACTAAGCACTCTGTATCCCAGAGGGGTAGGCAGAGACTTGCCCACCTGCCACGATCCTGACAAATCACTTTCGCTTCATCGACACGGATCAGGCGTATTATAAGCACGTGTTTTTATTCCAAAAAATCTAAGCAATACATGACCTGCCTTTGTATCTCGTATCTCTCCACTCTATCGGGTTGAGCATTTAGACGACTCCTACATTTCAAAAATGTATGTCATTATGTGTTTGACAGTTCGGAGTAGTAGGCAGTAGGTACGCACCCCAGGCAGCGGCAGATATTTTATGCTGTGTTAGGTTGTTATTTGATATTCTAGTTGTTGATTATAATAATATGCTTCAAGGGAAAGAAGCCATATTTGTATGACGGAGAAAAAACACCGAGCGAACAAAAGATGAGGGTTTACTAGTTTAGAACAAAACTTTTGTAAGCATTTTCCGATGACCTCTGTGACGCAGCGGTTAGCGCATCTCCCAACCATGCGAGAGGTCCCGGGCTCGAATCCCGGCTGGGGAAAAATAAAAAAAACCAGGTGCTTGGATGTACAGTCACGAGCAATAATATATTACACACTGTCACATTTTGTACGACGTACACATTTTATTTTGTATTGCATTATGTGTACGACAATTTGTCCTAAATTATCTTACCATTCTTTACATAATTTAGGACAAATTGTCATACACTTCTTTCTAGATTGTTTTAAGTTAATTTTTTTGGAAAATGTGGCAGTGTGTCTATATTATTGCTCGTGACTGTACATATACATGTTGTTTGTGATGTCGCTGTTTCTGGTTTCCGCGACACAGGGTATCCTAGTGTGGGGCCAGAAGCAATGTAGGTATGTGCCAGTGTGCCTGTATATAAATGTTTATTTATAAAAGAAATGTCCTCGAGATTAATGTTTATACCAGCCAGTAATTTATTTATATTAGTAAGTATTTCATTAATTATTAAATTATTAAATGTCCAGTTGTAGGACTCCTAATAAAATCGTTAGTGGTTGATGACTATAATAATAACAAAAGACAAATCAGAAAAATCTTTTCTTTTCTGTTTGGGCATATAAGAGTTCTCTACTATCTAACTTTACACAGGATTCGCTCGCTTGGTGTTACCCATCCATTACAAAGGGCGCAGTCAATTGGATTATCAACGGCAGCTATGCAAAAAATCGATAACTTAAAGCCTTGACAGATAAATATAGGCATACTGCCCCGCAAATAGCTTGACCAAATTACTTTTACAGCGCATGGACGAATTTCCGGTCTCCTTGGGCAGGGATTGGGGAATGTGATTTAAAAACCTTCTGAATCCAGTTTATTCAAATAACGAAATAAGAACAGTATTTTGCTTTTATATGACTATCCGTGTGTATGTTTTAATCAAAATAACATTAAATGGTGACTTGATGGACGTTTTGGAAAAAATTGACAAAGAAACTCCGACCTCCAAACTCCAACCAAGTCTTCTCTGTACGTAATTAATAGAGTTTGAATTATTATTTTAGAAACTGCATTAGTTTTAATTCCAAACATATTTTTCATCTAATTGATGACAGGCACAAATTAAGCTCCACTTATAACTCATCCTGACTACGTGATTTTTTTCAAGTTATTTGCCGGGCGTTATCTCCATATCGATGTTGTATCCAAACTGGGTAACTAGCCCAAGGATTGGTGGACCTTCGTTGCAAGGGTTGTATTATTAATGTAGGTAATGGTAGGATCGATAAGAGAAATAATATTATTATTATCATGATTCATCCATACAAGCCTCCACCAATCCGTACTAGGCCCCCGTGGTGGATTATGGCCTATACTTTCCTCAGGGAAGAGACCCGTGTCCCTCGGTGGATGCATAATCCATAGATCATCATCATCATCATCAAATTTCTCATCACCTTGTATGCAAGGTGATGAGAAATTTGACCTCTGAAAGCGATGCCTGGGGAGTTGGTCTACACTTTTCCAATACATTCGGCCCCAAGCTAGCGGCTAATTTTGAAGTACATTTGACATTCAGTAAACAGAATGTAAATTCTTTTTGAAGAATTTTTTTTTTTATTATTGATAAGTTTTCATATGTTTCCAAATAAGGAGTAAAATGTAAGGATACTTCATTAACGCAGCTAAATAGCCAATGTAATCGAAGAAATATTTAAAAAAATAATAAAGAAATATAATTTTTGATTAAGTATTTGCTCAACATCAACATAACTTAAGATGGACAGAAACTTAAGTAACATACTCTATTAAACTAATCTATAAACTATTAAGTATTTGCTTATACAGAGTTTTAATAGAGAGTTGTCTACATTACCATGTCAAAATTCTGTTTTTTGTGAACGAATAGCATGAAAAAAATTCTTCAAAGTTTATTGTAAATTTGAACTAACTAAAACCAAATTAAAAAAATTATTCGCACCGAAGCTGATAAATATGGAAGGTCACTTAGCATGCAAATTACTTTCTTCATATTTTTAGGGTTCCGCACCTGAAAAGGAAAGAACGGAAGCCTTCTAGGATCACTTCGTTGTCCGTCTTTCCGTCTGTGTGTCTGTTAAGACCCTTTATCTCAGGACCCCCTTGAGTATAGAGTTGAAATTATAACCATATACTCAAGTCTACGTTCCGATGAACCTGGAAAAAATCAATTTTTAAGTTAAGGTATAAAAACATAAGTCGGAAATCAGAGTCAGAAAGTCCGTAGACGAACGAAAGTCGTCGACGTAGCCCAGCGGATTAGTAAGTTGAAGTGGCAGTGGGCGGGGCACATGGCACGCAGAACTGATGGCCGATGGGGCCGAAAAGTTCTCGAATGGAGACCACATATCGGCAAGCGCAGCGTAGGACGACCAGCCACAAGATGGACAGACGATCTGATCCTAGTGGCGGGAAGACGCTGGATACAAGCAGCTTCCAACCGGTCTTTTTCTAAATCCATAGAGAAGGGCTATGTCCAGCTGTGGACTTCTTGTGGCTGAATGATGATGATGATGATAAAAACATACGGCCGTTTATGCCGCAAAATTCATTCCCGTTCACCTAGAACTGTGATAGTTGGCAAGTAATATCATCTTCTAATAAATGCAGGGAAAAATATGAAATTAAATTATTAAAAAAATGTCTTCGAAGATTGGGAAAACCCCGGAACAAACTTACCTAAGTTTGTATTTTTACAATTTTGTACGGAACCCTCGATGGCTGAGCCGGACTCGCTCTTGTCCGGTTTTTTTATACGTATACCTACTATGGTATTTTATGGAAAAATGTTAGAGACATTCTGTCATTCAGTCTTAAGATCAGAATAACTTCAAAGTGTTGATTTTATATCCAGGTTCATGGGAGATCATATTATTAGGTATGTTACATTAAAATTTATTGCCTGCTCCATATACCTTTCAAGGAATAGGTCGAATTTCTCATCACCCTGCCGAGTAGTAAAGTAGGTATGTATGTATGTTTTTTATCTACCTATCTATATATCTATCTATCAAAGGTTTCATCTTGGATGTTGTAAACAGAAAAGTTGGAAATAGTTTTGTATGAGAATAAAGAAGCGCTATAACAAAGTGAACTCAAATACTAGAGAAAAGGAACATATTTTTTTCGGATACAACGCCCTCGCAAACGAATGATCATAAGACTTATTTTTCGCACAGTATCAACGCAGAAATATTTTCGGACGCCAGCGCCCGTCACCGCCTGCAATCTTCTTGTTCTGTAAACAAGATTATTGGTCATGAATTCCTACGCGCGTATGTTTGTCCGATATTCGGAGGCGGTGCCAGATCTAAATGTATTCTCACACATTCTGCAGACTCTGACCAGAGACGATGACCTCCGGCCTTCCTCTGGACGTCCGCTGATTCTACCGTAAGCGGAGGTTCCGGTGGGGGTATGCAGGTCATCTTAGACTGGTCAATATTCTCTCCGCCTGGCCCGGCGCTCTGAACTGAAACGTACACAAAAATAGTCTATTTTTATTAGCCAGTCTGGTTATTCGCTAATGATTTAGGAAGTAGAGGGGTCGTGCCAAGGAATGTCGGCAATAGAGTCGGAGATAAATAATTTTGACCTCCTTAAAGTCTAGGTTACACGTTGCGATTTTAGAAACTCTACCTAACCTAGGTCCAAAGTGGAAGAAGGCCACGAACAATGAACAAAAGTATAACGGTCTTATTCATAAAAATACGATTCCTGAAAACACTTCTTAGAGGTCGTTTAAATAGTCTGTGGGCTTTACCAAACACATAAACACAGATTTAATTTAAACTGCCGCTGATATTTTTTTTAATAAGAACGAAAATTCGAGTTCAAATAATCTCACTATATTAGACTAAACTAGATAGATAGAATATTCTTTATCGGATGTACAGTCGACAGCACGTAAACCTTCACATTTTAGTTGCGAATATATAGTATGATGTGCTGTTGATCGCATGTACACCAGAAATTACAATTGGGCATGCTACATTTTTGAATATGAACGGAACCCTCAAATCCATTTCGAGAATGATGCTTTCAGTACAATCTCTATTTGCCTATCAGGTTTGTAAATAAGTCTTTATTTTTTAAGATATTCGATAAAAAGCCTTGACCTTAAATGACTTTTCTATGACACCAGCAAAGACAGTACGAGTATTAATCCTTTGCCTTACTTACAAAAAAATAATACAAGTGACATTTGTTATTTTTTAGTATTTAGGCAAAGACTATCTCTTTAATCATACTAAGATGACGTCACAAGCAAAAAAAATTTTTTTTTAATATGTATTTATAATAGACAAAATTAATAAAATTCAAAAATACCGAAATAAGTTTCTTAAAATGGTCAATATTTTCAAAATAATTATAAAAAATATATATCATGGCCAATTGAGTTATTGGTTCAGAAATGTGATTTAAAAAAAAATAACAGCAACATAATGTGAATTGACTTCACAGTAGAATTTAAGAGCACTGTGTTTCTGAGATCTAAGAACAAACGAAAAACTGTTGGTGACCTTACAGTAAAGTTTTATAAAGGCGCTCTACTCTGTACAAACTATAACAAAAGAAACTTCCTTCCATGCATAATTCATTGTTAGCATCAAGGTTATGTTTATTTCGGAAGTTAACCAAGGACTCGGCCGCTACACACGTCCTTGGACCGGTGACCCAAATGAAAACAGTATTGATCTGCCATGCCCGGCGCGGCAGGGCGAGATTATGATAGCTGAGCTTTATCACGTACGCATTTTAGGTAAAAGTGATACGGCAACAGTGGCCGATTTCAGTAATTGAACTAAAGAGGAAGAACATGATATTTTTGTTGTGATGCTGAGTTCCTAGTCTGAGACGTGGCCAGTTTATACACCAACAAAGGTAATAGAAAAATACCAGACTTATTTATGTTTCGGTTATGTTTAATACATGTTTAATTACTTTTAGTGCCTACTAACTCGAATTAAGTAATGCTGTCTGAGCCTTTAATTGGCAATCTTATGAGGCTTAGGGTCTGTTACACAATCTGCTGATAAAGTTCCGAATATGCTATCTGCAACCAGGGCTGCCGTTTGTTCTAAATTTGAAGCCATAAACGAACACACGCAATATAGGAAAATTTATTTAAATTTAGAACAAACGGCAGCCCTGGTTGCGCGATAGCTTAGTTACAGGTCAGTTATCTGAAGCTGGCACGTTCACAGTACTCACACTTATGCAATTTCACTATACAGTATGTTTAAAAATAAATGATTTTGACTCAAAATGCGACTCTAGTTTAAGTGTAGACTAGAGTTAGGTTTTAGTAAGATGGGTGCGTTGTAGATAAATAAATACAAATATATGTGTTACATGTTATAATATATTTTTAGCAAATTCGAGCGAAAAGTATTAAAACTAAGGTGGAATCAATGGTCAAAAATAGTTATAAT
Source organism: Yponomeuta plumbellus (assembly GCA_947310845.1). Lineage (NCBI taxonomy): Eukaryota > Metazoa > Arthropoda > Insecta > Lepidoptera > Yponomeutidae > Yponomeuta > Yponomeuta plumbellus. Next base: position 13,737,376 of record OX371207.1, on the reverse strand, counting down.
TTTCAATAAATTTTCACATGAACAAAAAAAATTTCACCTAAGAAAATCTTTACCAAAACAGGAAATAATTATCCCAGAAATCCTCAAACAATTTAATTATAATTTGATTATGTAACAAAGGGTCACGGACGCTCAGTGGTCAGTTACTGGATGAATGAGCCGTTTTCAGATGAACTAAAAAAATAATAATCTAATAGCTGTCAAAGGAATGCAATTTTGGACCTCAGCCCAATAGCTATGTGTGATACATCATCGAATAGGTCTCAGCGAGCTGAACAAAAGTTACTAAGACGCCAACAGCCAAATGTTTGTCCTTTCGGAGTTATATTGTATTGAAAAAAAAACTAACATTTGGCTGTTGGCGGCATAGTAACTTTTGTTCAGCTCGCTGAGACCTATTTTATGATGTATCACACATGACTATTGGGCTGAGGTCCAAAATTGCATTCCCTTGACAGCCGTTAGATTTTTTTTTTTTAGTTCTTCTGAAAACTGCTCATTACCCTACCTTTTTTTCTGTACCAGTAGCAGTTGTCTGTAGTCCAATCACAATCAAATGCAAGAGCCAAAAGAAAAGAGGAAAGACCACAGAATAAACTGGCAATTCCCATTAGAAAAACAAAAACGCTCTCTTAAAAATGCCACTTAATGACTAATGAGTCGTTTTCAGAAGAAAAAAAAAACGAATGGCTGTCAAAGGAATGCAGTTTTGTACCTCTGCCAAATAGCCATGTGTGATACATCATCGAATAGGTCTCAGCAAGCTGAATAAAAGTTACTACGAGTATGACGCCAACAGCCAAATGATTGTCCTTTCCTGACACCTTGACAGCCATTCGTTTTTTTTTAGTTCTTCTGAAAACGGCTCATTTGGAACTACTTTTCTTAGCTGCCAGAAAAATCCCTCATTGAAACGCACATACGGTTGAATACCAAAAAGATCACGCTGTATATATACACAGTAGCAAAAGTAAAACTATAACTGTCCACTCATAAGCTAGAACGCGCGCAAGAGAGACGGGCAGACTTTTCATGATGCGCATGCAGTACACGTCACGCCGCGCGCTTATTCACAGACACTACACAAGCGCAACGTGTAAATGTGTTGAACGTGCCAGCTTTACTTAACTGACCTGTACCTGGGTGACCGAGCTTTGCTCGGTACTTTTTTTGTATTATAAAATATGTAATATAAAATTAAAATAATCCTTTTCCAACAAAAAAAGAACTTGGAAAAAAAAACATCTCGAACTGGGTCTCTTGAAATCGGCCCGAAACGGGTCGCCCGTTTTCCCGTCAGGACTATCCCAACCTTGCAGATAGACCCGAAATTTACCTCTGTATGTTATTATAGCAAATTTCAATTGCCTTAAAACACGGATAAAACAACGTTTTCTAAAAATGTAACCTAGTTAGATCAATTAAACGCCCCCGAAAGCATCTGCCTACAAAATTTCGTGAAAATCGTTGGAGCCGTTTCCGAGATTCTGATTATATATAAATATATATAGGTACAAGAATTGCTCGTTTAAAGAGATTAGATTTGAACGTTGTGAAACAGGGCCTAAAATTGTTTAATTTAATTAAGTATAAATGTTTCCTAAGAGGGCCGTTGGCTAACCTATTAAATAAATAAAAAAAAAATTACACATGGAAACTTTAATTGTCGATAATTTAACTATTACATGGTGTACAATTACTTTCTTTATCTTTATTTATCTACTTAAACTGTTTTGAAAAGAATACAATGTGGAGTTGCTTTGTTACTTTCTTCTCCATGTAATATTATTATTGATTATATCACCCTCGTTTATGCTATTCTAAACTAAACTAAGGGCCGGTTTCTGAATTGAGAATTTCACGTAAGTAATACCAAGTAATACTTAAGTAACGTACTGTCACGCTCTTCTCTGAGAAATTTGACGAGACAACGGTAGAGTTAAGTAGTTTCTTAGCAAAATTCTCAATTCAGAAATCGGGCGTAAGTTTTCTGAAACATTTCAGCCCTCAGAGTTGGCGAGTGAGCGAGTGTAAAAAAGTAATCAAATACACTAATGTTCGTATGTTCCTTGAATCCTAATATGGCTCGATGATTATCTGACAATTTATTGCAAACGTCACGGTGTGTAGTTATTCACACGACATCAGAAAAAATGGCTGAAAACCTCCACTGAGTTGTCAAGAGATTAGTCATTTAGCAAACGCTACGTCACGCTAGGCAGGAGGATGAGAAGATCTTAATTTAGACTCATCGTAAATGTTTACGTTTTGTTTGACAATATTTTATCTTAGCAAAGAAACGGAAGCCGAACGCTGCCATGTGCGAATCGGTTGCGCACCGATGGTTCCGTAGCAATATAAACATGGTACAGTCGACAGCACATCATCCTATACACCCATGCACTTTATTCCGTTGCATTACTGGCGACTTTGCAACTAAAATGTGAATGTTGACGTGCTGTCGACTATACCTACCATTGAATTTTAAGTAATGATTAAACTAACGATCCTATTTATAAAAACACTATTCTTTAGAACACACCTCTTTTGGAGATGTGTTTGCTACTTACGAAAGAGTGCAATGCACCATTTGCATTATTTTTCTATAACACCTTCATACTTTCCATCTCTCGTTAACAGGCTCCCCAACTAGACACATTCTTTCACTCACTTGTCCCACCATTTCACCTTTAATCGTTATCATGCATTGAGTCATTACAACTGATTAGTTTTTGTTGTATGCTATTAGGTATACTATCGGTACCAAACTACCTTCAACACCAAATCCGACGCTAGTATTTAGGTATTACCGCTTTAACAATACAACAAAAAATTATAAGAAAACCTAAAAAATCCTTTGTTTTTTACTTTTTTTATTATGTTGGTCAATATGCCAAATACACGTTTTATAAAAATTCAATGAAGAGTTTATTATAGAAGTCTTCCTACTTCCTAATTTGAGTGTCAATCGACTTTGCATTGTACAACAAATTGTCATAGTAAACCATGAATTGTTCTACTAATTCTAATGGCCACCATCTTAGTATACAGTAAAGTGCTTAAGAGAAAAATCTTCTTCATACCCCGACAGAATCTAAACTTGGCCTCCGTGAATATGGCCTACACCTTCCCCAGAAAAGAGAACCGTGCCCTTCGGTGGGGACATAATGGGTTTGATGATGACGCAGACAGATGGACAGACAGACAAAAATACGTCATAGTAGTCATATTAATAGGCTCCTGTCGTGGCGCCCCAACGGTACGGAACCCTAAAATGTTATCTGCTTGCTTTGATCCGGGTCGAGCGTTCTATATCCATTGGAAATCTACCATTGGTGGGATCACAGGGTAATAAAGTGGGGAGCTTACAAATGTTTAACTAAAAAAAGTGATTTTAAAAAATACTGCTTCGTTGGCCATTGAAGTGCTTAATTACCTAGACAGAGGTCGTTGGTTTGATCTCCACTGGAGGCTACCGTCATTATACCATCATTTGTACAAATGGCCTCAGTTGGGATGTATGTTTATGATTATACTGTCCTTGCCTAATTACCAAAGTGCGGAGTATCCTAGTTTGGCACCAGTTCAAGTGATTGTGCTGTTTGGAAGTTATTAATATGATTATAGAATTCGTGGCTACACAGAGTGCTATTTGGCCAGACTTTTACGAAATCGTCTAACGAGGTGCAATTCCCCTAGTTGATTTTTATTATTTTCGGCCAGTAACTATTCTAAATTTAATTAGTTTCTGATAGCTTGGTCATAGATTTCTATTTTATAACAGTTATATAGGTACTAGATAAGAATCGGTCGTAGCCTGGGCTGCCTGAGTGATCTTAAATGATCACTAAGGCTAAGCAACATACGGCGCGTTCAGTCCATGGATGGGTCACCGTCTATGACTAACGTTAGTGGCATTTTTCCGACCGGTTCCGTGCTTCGCAAGGCACGTTAAGCAGTTGGTGTCGGCTGCCGTCGATAGATGGCAGTCGTTAAGCCAAGTCAGAGGTCTTAGGGCGGCTTGAAAACTTCTGACAGTAAGACCACTCACTAGTCTTACAAACCTCCACCAATCCGGACTTGGCCCCCGTGGTGGAGTATGGCCTATACCTTCCTCAGGGAAGAGACCCGTGCCCCTTGGTGGGGACATAATGGGTTGATGATGATGATGATGATTCGCCACAGTCTTCGTACGTATTTGGTTCAGATAACCTTGAGCTTCCGAACTGAGTGGACGTGAACGTCTTTCTACTATTTACGACCGACCTAATTTATTATTACGACGATTGCTCTATTCTCCGTATATTATTTATCTACAACGATCATTCAATTAAATATTTGAAAGGCACATTATTATGTGTCTTTCCTTTACATTCAAATAAATCGAAACTTCTTTGCCCCTGGATACTCTCTTTCACTTTACGGATAGCACCCCTTTATACCTAACTGCGACACTAGCGCCCAACGTGGGGCACGAACCCACGACCCTGAGATTAAGAGTTTCATGCTCTACCGACTGAGCCTGAGCCGACTCAGCGGACGTCATTATTTTGGGTTATTCACCAACTGGACTCACATGACTGGACACACCTGTGTCGAGTTGGTTAAACTCAAATTAGTATCATTTATTCTTTCGTCATCTGGACACACAAATATTTTTATGTGTGTCCAGATGGTGAAAGCTAAAATAGTAATTTTTATGTTTTCACCAACTGGACACACTCTGTTTTTTTGCAGAAAAGGGTACAATCAGGTAAACAATCATCTCGCTCATGGAATTATTGACCACTAACAATGGTCGCGATCATAGTGTTCATGCTGATAGTTTCAATTTTTTTTCTTGCTATAGGACCTTCATCATTAGTTTTATTCCCTGAATATCGATTCCCATAATGTCGCTTTGCGTTTTACTTCAATTCCCAGTACTACTTCGCTCCTTGCTTCACAGTGGTTTCCAGTACGCCCAGTAGCACGTATGGTATAGTCCAGAGCGGTAAAAAGTACTAGGGTAACAAAAGTTAGTAGGTAGTAGTAGTAAACAACCCTGTTTAATACTGCGCAGTATTAAGCAACACCATGAACTAAGCCGCATGTTTTTTGTGAGATTTTATTTTCGCCGCAATCTCTTACTTACTTCTGCTACCCTAGTACTTTTGTGCTATTTACCGTAAAATTATTGTAAAATTACCCGTTTCCAGCGGTGGAACGTTGGATGGAGGATGATGATTGTGACAGAAAACATTCTGCGCATGACTGTACTTCGTCATAAATTCGGGTAAAATTCGAATGTGTGTCCAGTTGACGAAAACATTAAAACGATTTAAATACGTTTCACCACCTGGACACACATAAAAATCTTTGTGTGTCCAGATGACGAAAGAATAAATGATACTTATTTGAGTTTAACCAACTCGACACAGGTGTGTCCAGTCTCCGTGTGGAGTGTCTTCCATCGGACGCGTCCCAAGGTGGCGGATAGGCGAACGCCCTCCAGATATGGGGGGTACCGGCTTCGGCCGGCGCGGACCAAAACCAGAGGGAGGGGGACGTCCAGTGGCTTGCGCTGCTGGATGTCCCGCGGGGTCCACCATGGGCCCCGCACCCGTAACCCCACACTGAGTGGGGCCGGGGGCCTTCGGGACGCGAGGAGACAATCTCTATAAAAAACACACGGTGGGGGCCCTCCTCTATGTCCCTCTGCACAGCAGAGGGCATAGAGGAGGTTGAGGGAGGGTCACAGACGGCAGGTTGGGGGACCTGCCGTCCGACATCGTGACGGGTGAAGGGGGTGGGGGGCCCATGCCCCTTCTCGAGTGAGGGTGGGCCCGACTCCTTGCGAGTCGGGTCGACGTCGCCGGGGCGCCGCTATAGCATTCGCGTTGTGGTTACACCACTTGCGAGATCCGGCGGCGCCCCATTGCACGAGCGACAGGACGGCCCCCGGGGTGTTTTAGGAGGTATGCCTCTCCTATTACTAGGAGAGGAGAGTCCGACACACGACCGTCGCCCTCCCCCAAGGGTGGCAGTTATGGTGCACAAAGCATTTCACCCCGTGAAAAAGGTGTGTCCAGTCATGTGTGTCCAGTTGGTGAATAACCCATTATTTTGACACACTGGTGAGACGTCAGTTCTCTTAGTATGGCTCGGTGCTAAAAGCAGACGTACGACCCTAAAGCAATGCAAATTCAAACTAGACATAAAAATAAACTGCTGTATCCGTAAATGTTGGAAAAACATTTCAGCGTATTTTTTTCTTAAATCATTGAAATGTCCGACAATTTAACATCTAATGCAAGCTTAACCTGTCATTGTTGTTATGATACGCAGTGCCTAAGTGAGCCAGTGTATACTATGCTTGTTTTTTAAATTCGTTTACAAATATTTTTCTGTGAGGTTTCTTGAGATGTGTGCAGTGACAAACGATAATATAATAAATGCATTTCTGAAATTATGTGTAAAAAATACTTTTAACATATCTTATCTTCAAGGACGTTAATCTCCCTTGTATTGTACAATAAACAACAATAAAATCTGGTAAATGAGCCTGGATCACCAGCTAGGCCTCCAAAACGAAAAAACAGGTATACGAAAACGAAAGATCTCATCTCACAAATGGCCTCAGTTTTGGTGTATTTACGTATTTGTGATGTCCTTGCCTGGGTACCACAGCACAGGGTATCCTAGTTTGGGACTAGGTCAAGTGATTGTGTCGTGTGCAAGTTATTATGACGACCTCTGTAGCGCAGCGGTTAGCGCATCTGCTTACCATGCGAGAGTTCCCGGGTGGGGATTAAAAAAAACCCTGGTCTTGGATGCTACCATGTTTGTGACGTCGCTGTTTCTGGTTCCTACAACACGGGGTATCCTAGTGTGGGACCAGAAGCAATGTATGTGCCTGAACGTAAATGCTTGTGTTTATTATTGTTATTTAAATCTAGAGTTAGCGGACATTTAATATTTGACATATCATTTAACAACCCGTCTTTGTTTACCATCAACTCTAACTGGGGTCAAGTATCAACTAATTTAAAGAAGTCTAAACTGATTCGGTCGTTCGCATTCTGTCGCTACTTAAGTCTGTATGCGGCGTAAGAAGATTTATTAGTGTTTACTTCAATTTCCTTGCAGTAGAAGCGGTGAAGGGTTCTGTAAACAAAGATTGCAGCTTCCAAACAAGTCAGTTTTCCACCAGTTGTTTACGCGCTTTTAGAAGATGGAAATAGGGGCGTGGTGGCGTACGTGCTTACAATCACGTAGATCTCCAGGGGTCTGTGTCATAACACTTCCATCTGTGGTTTGGCTACAATTCGATGTAGTTTGCAAATTGGACGAACACACGGATTAAAATAATATTAGGAGGTACGCAATGTAGGTACATCTAGTTATCGCAATAGACTATGAATGGTAGTTCCTAATCGTATGTTAATTGTTTTATGCATGGGCTTTTCCGTATTTCAAAGAAGTTGATTTTAAAAAAGATTGATAATTATGAAAGACGCCGCTGATATATTTAAATTATTTCAGTTTTGACTTGTGTGTCGACTATCCTACTCACCTACATGAATAAAGTGGTAAATGCAAACACACTGTTGATAGAACCATAAACCTAAGTACGGGAAGCTACAATGTTTATCCAGTTCAAGTTTATCAAGCGCGTAATTGGTCATTCATTCATCTCTTAAATTGAATTAATTAAGAGATTTCATATGTAACTTTTAAACTAAATGTCCTATCCACAGACATCATTCAGATATCTATGGTCCTAACACAATGGAATATTTTTTTAATAATTGTCAAGAACATGCCTTATCCACAAACTAAACATATTCATGAAAATAAAAGCCATAAATTTAAAATAAAGAGGTAATTCATCAAAGTCTGTTTTATTTTCATCATTTCTTGAACCATTTTGAAATCTCTAGAATAATCGTCCCAGTTACTTTACCTTTTATAATTTTTAAGTTTGTAGAAACAAAGAATTATCTTGCTAACTGTAAAAATTGCATGTTTGTTACCCAGGTACAACTTTTGTAATCAGCGTTAAAAAATGTTGCGTAGCAAAATAATGTGCATGGGCTTTTTTTAAATAGTCATAGAAATTGTTGTGTTTGATTAATAAACGCGCAATTATTGCCATTAACATAATATAACATAACATTTACATTAGAAAACTTAGACCATGTAGACAAACTTAAAATTAATAGAAGGGTGAATGAGACGATACTTTCAAAAATTATAAAGTTATTGTACAAATAAGGTAAAAAAACACAGATTTTCATAAATCACCTCTTTTTTCTAAATTTATGGCGTTTATTTTCTTGGAAATTTTTACTTTCTGGACAAGGACTATTATTTTAACAATCGTCACAATTTTATTCTAATGTGATAGGACCTTTAGTTTAAAAGTTATAACCGTTTATAAAAATAGGGTTAGCAGATGTAACGAAATTGTAAAATATTCATAAAAAAAAATATATTAAATTTTTATTTTTTTGTTATTTCTTCTGTCTGTTCTTGAACATTAACACAATACAATACACACACACCTTGCTAGCTTAAAATTTAAACAAAATATCGTATTAAGTATTAGTTGGGAGAGTCGGGAAACAAAACAATAATTAAGTTTCAAACCCTGAAATTGAAGAATTTTTCCGACGAGATATTCTCATCGCATAAACAAATTAGATCATTGACCGAGATAACTTTTAAGAATATTAAAACAGTGGAAGTCCTAAAATATCCCATCAACGTCAGGTAATAAAACTGTAAAATCAATCACTTTATGTACACAACCTTGCAGGCACAGAATTTTCCTGAACGGAAAACGCCTGTTTAGTCATCCTTTTTGCACCTGTGACAACGTAACAAAACTTAAACGATGTAAAGCAAGAAAATAAAAACTCAAAGAAAACTGCAACTTATCTCCAATGAAAATATTCGTGCAATGAGACCGGCAGGAAGACCAAAGGAGTACCGAAACAACTCCCCTCTTGTGTAAACAAGATTGTGTTGGACGACGGACATACCTGTGTAGCGTACTAATGACAACCTTTTGTGAGATTTTTGCTTCGCGTATTTAATTATGTATGATTATAAATTTCAATAATAAATCGCTCATAGCCCGGCTGCCTGAGTGATCTTAAACGATCACGAAGGTTAACCAACATGGCGCGTTCAGTGCATGGATGGGTGGCCGTTCTATGAACAACGCTAATGGCATTTTTCCGAGCGGTCTCGTCAGTCGGTCGGTCGTTAAACGACAGTCGTTAAGCCAAGTCAGAGGTCTTAGGGGGGGCGGCTTGAAAACTTCTGACAGTAAGACCAGCCACTAAGTCTTACAAGCCTCCACCAATCCAGACTTGGCCCCCGTGGTGGAGTATGGCCTATACCTTCATCAGACAAGAGACCCGTGCCCCTCGGTGGGACATAATGGGTTGATCATGATAAATTTGAAATATCAGCGGCTTTTATTAAAATCTTAATTATTGTCATTAAAATAACATGACATTTACTTACAGCCACATACATTGCTTCTGGCCCCACCCCCCAAAATACCTTTAAAATCTTATTATGAATTTAAATATCGTACCAACAAGGCAATGTATTCGTTCACTAAGTGAATGAGCTAAATTACCAACTTGGCTACATCACTATTTATTTTTCGCCGACATCTGGTATCACAGCAAACGTCAAACGATACTCCGGATTTGTGGATTCGAGTATAGGTATTGACTACTTTTACAACATAGTGGGCACTACTGAACGAGAAATCCATATCTGCATCCGTAGCATATCTGCGGTTGTAGCGATCTCGTAGCGTAATTTAATTAACAGGTGTAGAGCGTGTTGCTACATAAGACCAAAATTAGAATATTTTATTGAATAACAATACAAAATATGGCTAAGTTACATAGGACTGATACGGTCAATCGCACAAAAACATAGAGCATCTTATGCTTATGCTATCTGAATTCATGTATGATATACAGTTGGAGTCTCTGCAGCCACGGTAGCTCTTATTTACCTCTGCCTAGGGCCGCGTTTACAACAAAACAATAACAAGGTAGTCATATGACCTGGAAGTTTTACCTTTTGACGCGTAACGGTTGACATCATAGGTATTTAGTGATTCACATGACATTCCCAGCAACATTATCAGTTACTCTACTTATTGAAAATGCTCTTGATTTGAATGATAAAGCCTCATACAGTCACCCTCTAATTTTCGTTGTAAATTCGCCCTTATCGTAACTGAGTAGAGTGCTTGTGGGTTGCGGTCGACTGCACTCGAGCCACTCAGACAAAGCAATGCTTATCTGCCATCTACATACATTACGGACGTGTGCTATACGTCCACTTCAGCGATAGATATGACGCAAATTCTGAAATTTTGAACAGATACGTACTAATGATGGCACCACTTATTTTAAAGAGAAGCCAACGTAACATTGACCTAAATGGATGTTTGTGTGTCTTTGAGTCAGTGTGAGTCTTTATAAAGTGCACATATCAAAATCAGGGAAACTAGACACGATTTCATTGACAGAAGAAAATAACAAAAAATAAATTCATTTTTTTATGAAAATTTTAACATTTCATATGTAGCTGATAAGAGATAAGAAAAACTATAAACTAACTGACTACTAACTACTAACTACTAACTGATAAAAAAAACCGCATAAGATAAGTTTACGACGCTGTTGGCGAAAACCCATGTTCAGTAGACGGGCAGACGTCGTCGCGTAGCCGCGGCGTCGATTTTGCGTCGACGCTATTCGGACACCGCTGGCACGATGGCGACGCTCGAAAAATGCTGGGTCTCTCAATTTGGTTTGGTATTTTTTTTGTAAGTAAGGCAACGGAATAATACTCATACTGCCTTTGCTCACGTCATATAAAAATAATTTAAATCTCGATCTATATCTTAAAAAAATAGACTTATTTAAAATGTGATAAGTAGAAATTGTATTGAAAGCATAATTCTCGAAATTGTTTTGAGATTTCCATTCAAGTTCAAAAATGCATGGCCAATTGAACCATCGAGACGGAAACTCAGCCGGTTTAGAGAAAGTTTTCTATCTCCAAAGAAACAACGTAAACGGGAAAAACGGAAAATACGGCCTTAACCATTTAAAGCAGTTGTCCTTCGTTTTTTTATAGGTGGGATTTCATTGATGGCACTGAAAAGAAAATGATTCGGAACGTTTACAAATACCTTTACGTATGCTTGGTTGTTTGGAGTCTCCCAGGTCCCGAACAATGGGATACCGCCGTTTAGCCAAAGTATTTTTCGCCAAATTTTACTTCCCAATAAACTTATGGCATCAGTTTCATTTCCCAAATGAAACTTTAGCAAGTTTTCAGTTCGCATTTTATTCATTTGGTCAAATTATCATTTCGCATAATTTTGCTGCGTCAAGTTTTATTAAGACAAACGTTTATTATGCTAACGTTTTATTTTGGCAAGTGTTATTTTCAAATAATGGAACGGGGGGTCGGCGATGTAAAGAATACGTGACAACAGAAATATAGGTGCGACGACGCGCGTAGCGAAGCGGAGCGCGTCGGAGCGTTAGGTTCTCTATGTAAGATCGAAAACAGACTCGACTTTGAAGCGTTCTTACCTTGCCTCTTGTTGCGTCTTTGGTAAAATGAATTTTGACCAAGTATTTATTTGGTAAACAATAACTTGCCATAATAACTTTTGCTAACTGTTTATTTGCTTTAAGTTGTTTTGAGAAATGTTATTTGCCAAGTGATAATTTGCGGAAAATAGTTTGGGAAGTAATACTTTGGGAAACGATTTTTGGCAATACATTAGTAAACCCCCGAACAATGCGTCAGAACAGAACGTCAAAACAAAATTTTCTTTCATACAGAAACCGTTTCCTGCTGGAAAGTCAAATATTGTGTATCCCTTGGTGGTCTGTGGTGTGGACATTAAATTTGTTGTAGGTGACATTAAAATGAGTCAAGACAAACAAACAAACAAACATTTACATACAGGCACATACACTGCTTCTGGTCCCACACTAGGATACCCTGTGTCGTGGAAACCAGAAACAGCGACGTCACAAACATGTAAACATCCAAGACCTGGAGTTTCTTTTTTCTCCCCAGCCGGGGATCGAACCCGGGACCTCTCGCATGGTAAGCAGATGCTCTAACCGCTACAAGGAAGACGTATCTTAAATTTTAGTGATTTTTGTCCAATTACTGTGGCTAATTACTTTCTAAATTAATAAGATAAGTAGGTGTGCTGTATCTGTTTCTCTCCGATGTTGACAGAAACATACAGCACACCTACTTATTTACCAAACTTGTACTACGATTAAGTACCGCTGAATCGACTGACAAGGTCAACCGATCGTACCAACGGGAAACACCCGTGTTGTATAACATAACATTTACATACAGGCACATCACGTACATTGCTTCTGCCCCCACAATGGGATACCTTGTGTCGTGGGACCCAGAAACAGCGACGTTACAAACATTTAAATGCACTGCGCCACAGAGGTCGCCAAAGAGGTTTGTAATATTTTTGGTCTATTAACCGATTTTTCTCTTGCATTGAACGAATTAATCGAATTAATTTGAATGAACTCATTCATATGGTTAGCACTAGTGAAATAAGTATGGCAACATTACGAGTATTCTAAAATTTGACAATAGCGACTGTCAAACGATACTCCGGATTTGTGAATTCAAGTATAGGTAGAGTCGTCTTGATAATCCGTAGTCACACAGAGTTTTCATTGTAGGGGTAAGCTGATAATTCTAAGTTAATTATTAATTATTAGGCTTTGTTAAACCACGAATGAATACTTTTATTTGATTTTAAGAAATTTTGTAAATGTGATAAATCTGTTAGAATTTATGGCTCCTTTTAGTATAGGGCTCTTCCAAATGCCTCCATTTCTTCTTATCATTTGCCTTGTCAATCCAGTCCCTTCCCGCTTCTCTATGTCGTCGTTTGTTTGTAGGTCGGCTCCTCTGTTTCTTTCTCTCCTGGGCCTTTCCACCCAGTATTTTGTCCGTTTTTTCCATCTGTCGTCGGGCATCCCGAGCCCCATGTCCCGCCCATCTCCATTTTAAGCGTCGTACTTATTGTACTGCATCTATTACTTTTGTTCCGCTTCTTATGTCGGAGCTTTTTTGTTGTCCATGAGTTTTAGGCCCAAAAGGTAGGACTTCCAGGTCACGTGACTGCCTTGTTATTGTTTTGTTGTATGGGTCAATATACGCTATTTGAATTTCTATGGTCCATGGACAAATATTATGTTAAACTTATTATATTATTGCGTCCGTTTGCTTAAGCATTAAAGAATATGGTCTTTTATTTGGCCCACATAGTCTATTCACGATAATTGTTTAATTTAAGACATAATCGTTAAAAATAGTTGTAAATGTATACTCCTCTGGCGTCCCCATTTCTAGATTATAATGATTTTATGGCGAGGTATTTTTAAATACGTATGCCATTATGTTTTTTTAAATATGATCATACGCTTTTATAAACATCGAAACATATTTCATCAAAATATACAGTAAAAAGGTTTATTAATATAAAGAAAAATAACTTACTTTCATGTCACGTTACAATAATGTCACTTCATCTGGCGAAACTCAAAGAAGTAAAATTTGACTTAAAACCGCAAAGGTATGCTTTTGTCCATGAACTACGCGCATACAGTGTTAAGTTAGAAACAAGCTAATGACGTTGAGCAAAATTCCTATAATATAGCGTCAATTTGCGATTCACTGTAGGAAAGCGTGTTTCTGACAGTCGTTGGAGTATTTCCGCTGCCGAGTCTATGTTTTTGTATTTCATAGTTACGAAATTGTATATTCGCACAATGCAATGTTTATTGTGTGTAGATGTCATGTATTACGTTAAACGGTGATCAGAAAAGCGAGTGATATGTTTTTGTAGGTTTTGTGCGATTTTGTCACTCCTGTGGCGTCACTCCTCTGGCATATTTCATGTTTTATTTAATTTGAGTCCCCTTTCTTAGCTATAACCAATGGCCTGTCACTTCCCTGCTTTCATTTGTGACTACTCTGCCAATAGTGTCAGTCCTCTGGTAACACATTTTCCTCTGGTGCTTAAAAATTCAAAAAAATGGAAAATCTTCTGGACCTCATCATTAAACATTTAAAAATTGTGTCAAATAGAGAAATTATCAATATTGAATGGAACAGATAACATTTCCTTCTGGGACACAAAAAAATCAAATACCGTATATTCACCCGTATACGAGCCCTTAGGTAGAAGTAGATAAGAGCTACCGTAGCTGGAGACGCCGCTCAAACTGTAACGGTCACATGAATTCCGATAGCAAATATCATTTGGGAATGCCCATTATGTTTCCAAAAAAGTCAACTTATAGGAAGAGCCCGTAGGCACACAGAGTGGTCGTTGTAGGGGTTGTAAGCTGATAATTTTAAGTTAATATTAAAATAAATTACCTAAGACTTAGGGCCAATTTTTTTAGTTGATAATTTCGCTTAGTTACTACTTAACTGTAGTGCTGATTCGTCAAACTCAGAAAAGAGCGTGACAGAACGTTACTTAAGTATTTACTTAGTGATATCCTCAACTCAGAAATCGGCGTCTCAGAAGTCGGTGCCGCCTCAATAACAATGTTTTGTTTTAGATTTGGTGCTTTCCAAACTGTTTAAGTAACGTAAAAGGTGAAGGGATGTTAACGCGGTTGGTAGAATCGAACGTTTGATATGGGTCCCATGCTTCTCAATCAAGGGGTAGTGGGTTTGAACCCTAGCACATTATTTTATGTACATTTATGAATTTCGTATGGAATACCACTCGCTAACTGTGAAGAAAAACATCTTGAGAAAACCTGAGTACCTGCGGTATTCACATGCATGACTCAGCGCCTTAGATTGCCAATTCGCGGTGATTAAGCCTGAAATCTACAGGGTGGTCCAAATATCATGGATCAAATGAAATGGGGAGTTAGCCAAGGTCATCTTCTACCAATAAGGTCCTATACAGGGTGGTAAAATTCTCAACGGTTTTGAACTTATGATTGATTTTCGGTTTTTTTCAAGAAAAGAGTTCCTACTACTTATTAAGAGCAATAAAAAAAAAGTACTTTTGGTGGTTGTTTTTTTTTTGAGAGTGACGGTCCATGATGAGAATGTAACAAAAAAAATTCATCGTCCCTGTCTTTATGGATCATGAGAAATTAATTAATTTTTTACGGATCTCGTATCATAATTGTTTGATCAAACATTTTCGTCATTGATTTTAAAAAAAAACGTGTACTGCGGAAACCTGCCCCAGTAGTAGAAAAACTGGACCATTTCATGAGAATTGTAAAAAGATACAATTTAAAGCCCTATCTCTCTTGAGTCTTTTATTATTGACCTTTATTCTCAGCAAAGTTGCATTTTTTTAAATCAACTTTTGGTTCTAACTAATTTGAGTTACAAAGCACTGTTCTAGGACATAAAAATAAGTCAAAAATGGATTTAAAAATTAAGTTCTAACAACGGACAGGTCGTTACGATCTTTTTTCGTAGCTCTTGTCCCGTCGGTGTCACTTCTCTTGTGGTCTCATCATCAGCCCATTATGTCCCCACCGAGGGGCACAGGTCTCTTCCCTGAGGAAGGTACAGGCCATACTCCACCACGGGGGCCAAGTCCGGATTGGTGGAGGCTTGTAAGACTAGTGGCTGGTCTTACTGTCAGAAGTTTTCAAGCCGCCCTAGGCCTCTGACTTGGCTTAACGACTGCCATCTATCGACGGCAGCCGGCACCAACTGCTTAACGTGCCTTGCGAAGCACGGAATCGCTCGGAAAAAATGCCACTAGCGTTAGTCATAGACGGTGACCCATCCACGGACTGAACGCGCCGTATGTTGCTTAACCTTAGTGATCGTTCAAGATCACTCAGGCAGTCTCTTGTGGTACCACCAGTTAATAAAATAACACTAAACAAAAGCTTTGTTTGTATTCTGAGAATTTACCGGTTGGACATGGGGTCCCAGGAACAAAGAGAGGTTTACCTGCGCTAGCTACCTGCTAGTGACCCTTTACACGCCTCCAGTAACTTTTACTTAGTGTTCTGCTTGCTGTTCGCTACTTAACACGGTTATTCGGTTGTCACTATCCCGACTACAGAGTATTCCAGCGTGTACACAACGCTTACGTGGAGGGCCATATTCCTGGAAGTAGCGCAACGAGAACCGGGCGCCCTATGGTACATGATTTGGAAATGGAAGATCAAATTCTTCAAGAAATATCGAATGACCCGTCGACGAGTCAACGGCGAATTTCAAGAACATTAGGTGTCCCGAAAACGACTGTGCAACGCGTTTTAAAACGGAACATGATGCATCCGTATCATGTCCAGCGCGTGCAAGCACTGCTGCCGGCTGATTACGAAAAAAGACAACTTTTTTGCACAGAGATGCTCCGGCGCAACAGAGAAGATCCCGAATTTCTAAATAAAATTATGTGGTCGGACGAAAGTATGTTTTAACGCACTGGTGTTTTTAATATTCACAACCTGCACCACTACGAGTATATGAATCCCCACATTATTCGACGAGACCACTTCCAACACAAATTCGGAGTCAACATGTGGGCCGGGATCGTTGTAGGACAGTTAATAGGACCACACGAGCTGCCTGCAAGAGTGAATGGTCAAATTTATTTGTCATTCTTACAAGAGGAACTCGACCCATTATTAGAAGACGTTTCTCTTGAAACAAGAAGCGCTATGTGGCTGCAACATGACGGTGCACCTCCGCACTTCGCTCGTGACGTGAGGAGTCACCTAAATGAAGTATTTCCAAATCGCTGGATCGGTCGCGGTGGAACTATTCAATGGCCACCGCGCTCACCCGATTTAAACCCCATAGATTTTTTTCTTTGGGGTTACTTCAAGGAAGTGGTATACGAAAAGGAGTGCAACACGGAGCAGGAGCTTCGACGACGAATATCAGCGGCCACCCACCAGGTGAAAAATAATCACTGGGCCTTTAGATTGTTAAAAAGAAATTTTATTAGAAGATGTCGACTCTGCCTTCGAGTGAGAGGTAGAAATTTTGAACATCTTCTATGAAAAAGTTTATTTTTTATTTTTGATCTATTAAATAACTGTCTATTCTCATTATCTGGTGTAGTTTTTTTATCATTTTGCGACTTATTTTTATGTCCTAGAATAGTACTTTGTAACTCAAATTAGTTAGGACCAAAAGTTGATTTAAAAAAATGCAACTTTGCTGAGAATAAAGGTCAATAATAAAAGACTCAGGAGAGATAGGGCTTTGAGTTGTATCTTTTTACAATCCTCATGAAATGGTCCAGTTTTTCTACTACTGGGGCAGGTTTCCGCAGTACACTTTTTTTTTAAATCAATGACGAAAATGTTGGATCAAACAATTATGATACGAGATCCGTAAAACTTTAATTAATTTCTGATGACAAGGACTATGAATTTTTTTTGTTACATTCTCATCATGGACCGTCACTCTCAAAAAAAAACAACCACCAAAAGTAAGTACTTTTTTTTTATTGCTCTTAATATGTAGTAGGAACTCTTTTCTTGAAAAAAACCGAAAATCAATCATAAGTTCAAAACCGTTGAGAATTTTACCACCCTGTATAGGACTTTATTGGTAGAAGATGACCTTGGCTAACTCCCCATTTCATTTGATCCATGATATTTGGACCACCCTGTATATATATAAAAGGAGAAGCTGACTGACTGACTGACATATCAACGCAGGGCCTAAACTTACAAAGTTACAAAGTTGAAATTTTGCACAGGGGTTCCTTTTGTAACGTAGGGGAGCACTAAGAAAGGAGTTTTGAAAATTCATCCCCTAAAGGGATTAAATAGGGGTTTAAAGTTAGTATGAAACTTTGCCGTTTTTGAATTTATTCGAATGAAAGGAGCCCGGGATCTCTGGGCCCAATTGTAATAAGCTGAAATATGGTTTAAAAAAACAGTAAGACCAGCCACTAGTCTTACAAGGCTCCACCTATCCGGACTAGGCCCTCGTGGTGGAGTATGCCCTATAGGTATAGGACCGAGGGGCACGGGCTTTTCACTGAGAAAGGTTCCTCAGGGAAAAGCCCCGTGCCCCTCAGTGGGTTTATAATGGGTTGATGTATCGCTCCTCTACATCTAAACTCTGATCATTTGGATTGACTTGTCTAGTGTAAGATCTAGCCAGATCAGGACGTCAATCTATTGCGACTCATAGCCTCGATAAAGTCACGCACTAAATCGAGCGTGTAATGGCTGCGAAGTGAATGATTTACGCTTCATGGAAACGAGGCACCACTCTGTCGTGTCTATGGCTGTACACCGATTCTCGCCCGTACCAATTTTGTACAGCCTGATATGATAACGCACGACCCGAGAACGTACGGACGGGGACGGACGTACATTACCGGGGAGTACGTTCTCAGGATGTGCATTCGCGGTACGTACATTATCGTCTCCCATCATGATCACCGGACTACCTACCTGATCGTCTTGTATCGGTTATCGTTTGCGTTTTTTAATTATATTCCTCGACCAGTGCTTTCGCTCTACGGACTTCTAGTATATTGTTTAACTTGTACGACTGTGGCATACCGACTTATCGATGTAATACACTGGGCCGACGAGTTTTAGAGGATAAAATGACACAAATCCTCGTCTTCCCTGTATTTTAATCTATTTGTGAGTTTCGTTACATTTTCCCACTCAATACAATAAGAACTACAATTAATGTAATAAATAACTGTCTATCATATGATCATAGTTATAAAATCAGCTGTTAAGTACCTATAGGTTATTGCCACGATCCTGACAAACCACTTTCGCAATCATCAATTTTTTAATCATCCCTTAAGGGGGAAAAAGGGGGGTGCAAACTTAGTATGAAACTTTCCCGTTTTTGAAGTTATTCGAATGAGATTCAATATGAAGGTCCTTCATTAAAAGTTATGAAAAACAATGTGAAATAGTTTTTCGAAAATCATCTCTTAAAGGGATAAAAGCGGGGTGCAAAGTTAGTATGAAAATTTGCCCTATTTTGAAGTTATTCAAATGAAATCCAGTATGAAGGTCATTCATTGAAAGTCATGAAAGACGTGTAAAGTAGTCTTTCGAAAATCATCCCTTAAGGAGGTAAAAGGGGGTTGCGAAGTTAGTATGAAAGCTCGTTCGCATGCGCTAAAAGTATCCCTATCTTATTTGCAAATACTTTACTCAACTTAAGCCCACGCGGTAGTAGTCACGGGCAACAGCTAGTTCCCTATATTAGATTAAATAACTGTCATTGGAAATTAACGTAACATTTAACCACATTTACATACAGCCACATATATTGCTTCTGGCCCCATACTAGGATACCCTGTGTCGTGGGAACCAGAAACAGCGACGTCACAAACATGTAAACACATCTAAGACCTGGGTTTCTTTTTTTTTGTCCCCAGCCGGGATTCGAACCCGGGACCTCTCGCATGGTAGGCAGATGCGCTAGCCGCTGCGCCACAGAGGTCGTCAAGTTCAACAGAATTTTTTATAGACCAACCAACGAACCAACGTTACTTCATGTGCTTTACCTAGTCGCAATAAAGTACTAACGATGTTAGCATTACTCTAACTAGGTTCAAAGACCTGCAGGTATCACTGCAAAAACAGCCCGCAGTGATTGCAAATTTTCCACGGTACCCTAATTGGTATAAATGTGTTAGCATGCATTTCTGTACGAAATATGTAGTAGGTAATTGCTTTAACTTCAGTATTATTTTTTTAAAGTTTTGATAACAGCATCGTCAAATAATTTTAAAAGTAAGTAGTTATAAGATCTTAACAGATAGCTTAAGGGCTGATTTTTCAATAGTCAGATAACTTTTATCTGAGGAATAAAAATGGCGGTTTGACTGCTTATAAATGTATGAAAATTATGTCAAACCGCTATTTTTATTTCTCAGATAAAAGTTCTTTGACTATTGAAAAATCAACCCTAAATAACACAAAAATATTGCATACATAAAAAATTACATAAAAAAGAAAATTACAGGGTGTCCAAAAAATGACACGTCACAGTGACACCAAGGTAGACCTGCTCAAGAGGCATCGAACCAACCTAACATGATCTCAGTAAAAGCTGCACGGTTTTCGAGATATTGCCAATTTAAACTTTATCTAAATTTTCACGATTTTTAAGTTAGATTGCACTCATGTATGGCTTTTTTATTTGTACTCGGTCACGAATAGCTAAATAAGATGACAGAAGTGTTATTTTCAATAATACTAGATTAAACTTGAAATAAATTTACAGCGAAAAAATATTTTCAACCTTGACCACTTGCAGTGAAAAAAAAATACTGGAAACTGAATGAGCAAATAACTCCAAAACCATACGTGTGCTACGCCAATTCCAAACTAAGTTTTCACAACAACATTTTTCACAACACTTATCAAAGCATTAATTATGGACCAAATAAATTCACTTTTCATACCAATCTGATATCAAAGCATTAATTATGGACCAAATTACAGGGTGTCCAAAAAATGACACGTCACAGTGACACCGAGGCAGACCTGCTCAAGAGGCTAGATGCCTCCTAACCTAATCTCAGTAAAAGCTGCACGGTTTTCGAGATATTGCCAATTTAAACTTATTCTTGCCCCTTGTCACGTTTGGGACCTAATAAACTCGGTAAAACGTGGGCCCAATTCTAGTGATTGGTGCCGCTGCGTATCCCGTCGGAGATAACGGTCGTGCGAGAGTTTATTTTTTGTTTTTTTATTTTTTATTATGGACCAAATAAATTCACTTTTCATGCCAATCAGAGTATGCTGCCAATGTCATGGGTACCTTTGGGTCGGATGTGTCTCGGGGCAGTTTATTCGATTGACTGGTTTTGCTTTTGTTTTTATTATTAATTTTACTTGTTTACTGTAATGTTATTGTGGACAAAACTCGTGATTTTGCTATGACTATAGTTAGATCAGTAAGGTGTTTAATGTACTTCACAACTAACTTAATTAATTAATCCGGGTAATTGAGAATAATATCCGCGAATGTCATTAATATTTTTATTTACACCGACTAGTAGTCGATAGATTTTCTTATGATCCTTTTTTTCCTTACTTTCTCCGCTCTTCATGTTTAAACTAATGGTCGAACTTGGATTTCAATTTCTGCGACCCTTATTGCAACATTTACGGTACAATTGCACCATATTTAGGCGACGACGCTCTTCGCCCTTAGCATTTATTTTGCCTGCGATTAGAGCGAAAATTGCTTAGCAGGCGGCGAGATACCTCTAAAACTCATATCATTTCCTGATTATTTACTTAACTTAACTTGAGAGTGATTACATTATTTCGCCGAAAAACCCAAAAACTGATTATAAAAATGACTGGGTTTTATAGGGTATTCAAGACTTTCTATCTAGAGCTCGATAGCGGACAAAATATGGGTTAAGTATAATACTTATCTTATCGTGTAAAATGTACGATCGACAAGGAAGGACATTCTATGACACGGTGTAAAAGAAATAAATAACGATGATTCGGAGGTCAGTCAGGTCAGGATCATGACAAGTGGCAAACTCTGGTCTGGTCCGGAACTTAACCTTAACTAACAATGGTGTGAACCACATACGTAAGTGCAATTGAATATTTCTTAAATTAAATTTAAGTAAAGACATGCACTTACATAAAATACATATATCGTGAGAAAACCTGATTCTTTGCGATGTTCCCATACCTGAGCACTTCAAATTGCCAATCCTCGGTGGGTACAGTCGACAGCACGTCAATCTTCACATTTTAGTTGCAAAGTCGCCCGTAATGCAACGGAGTAGAGTGCATGGGTGTATACCATGATGTGCTGTCGACTGTACTCTCTGTCTGCGAGAAGGCCTGTGGCTGATATTCTCTCTCTCTCTCTCTCTCTCTCTCTCTCTCTCTCTCTCTCTCTCTCCCTGAGAGAGATGTGGAAATATGGAATGTAAATCTCTTTCGTGCTCCAGAATAACATTGCCTGTCTCACTCTATTTACATTCATTTACCTTTGTTTCTTTTATGTACCTCATAGATGATAGATAGTCAACTAAATCAGTGCGATTTCCGGCATAAAAATGGTGTCCGTATAGTTGGCTTTCACATGGTCGATTTCAGTAATTTCAACTATGCCACCGAACTGTGTATTAATAGTGCCTAATAGTGCTACAAGGCACAATTAGCTAGGACAAGTATTTCCGGAGATATTCAGGCGACTCACTGAGGCAGCCAACTAGACGTCTACTTAGCAGACACATCACGAACGGCTGTATATATAGTTATGATTTTTATGCCAGATAACTGTGCGCTAATAGTGCTCCCTACATGCCAAGTTTCCAGAATAGTGCTTCAATACAAGCTGAGAAAACATACCCTATTGTTGAGGCAGCCAACTTGACGCTTTTTCTTACCATGATTTCTTCGTAACGGCGTAGAGTTTTAAAACAAAACCTATACCAAAAAACTGTGCGTTAATAGTGCCTCTTAATGAAACACAAATGCCCCCGAATCACCTATGCGTTTAGCCAAGAAATTAATGTGAACTTTTACATATATTGAGGTTTTGGTACATGTAAGAGCAAAAGTGAAAAAATAATATCAATCAGCAAATATGGCACGGACTAAAGTATCCGGAGTCGGTATATTAATTTAATTACTAAAATAAACTACTATTAAACCTTTCCGAATACTAGTTACCGAATCACTATAAATACTCTGTACTATTTCTTTTTTTTTATCTTTCCCACTTCCAAAAATATGGAATTGATCACTATTATTAATCTATTGGTGAAATTAATAATGTACTATTTTTTATAATTTAAGATAGTAAGACGCTGTAGGTAGACTCTTCTCTCAGAAAGCGGTGAGATAATTAAAGAAATGACGAACGAAACCTTCGACATTAACTAGTACAATTTTTTTTCCATGAACATGAATTTAGTTAGCGCTAACCAGGTTCAGTTTTTTTTCGGTCATGTGACAACATGGCTAACTGATTTGACTCTTCCAGTGCAACACATCGGCAAGGGTTTTCGTCCTGCATCGATTTATTATGAGTAAGTAGGTACTGTGTGCCTATACACATCAAAATATACATCAAAATTATCTTTCCAAAAAATATTTAAAAAAAAATATTATTTCTCAGAAACTATACGATATTAAAAAAATATTCATCTTCAAATCAAAAATCTCTGTTTTAATGTTTTTAGGTAATCTGCCTTAGCATAACATATTCTGTGAAAATTTCGACTGGTTACTGCTAAGACACAGCCCTTAGAAGGTTGAACAGGGAAGGACAGATAGTGAACGCACAGAAAGTAAAAGAGTCTCGTTTGCCACCCTGGGTGCGACACCTTAAAACAGGAACATCCCACTAAAGCGGGGCATCTGGATATACGGTACTTACAACATTTGAAATTTAATCCTCTTTTTGGGCTTCGCCGCCGCATTCTTACTCAACATCACCAGCCCACTATTGATCAACAATGCCCAAGACGCACAGTGTACTAAACCAACTAGCCATTAGATGGCCGTGAGTGACACTCACCGAGTGTTATAAACACTTCTCTGCTTGTCGGTATCAAATAATTGTTGCAAACAATTTTCACCCTAATTGCGTTTTCATAAGAGTTCATTTTAATTTATTGCAAAATTATTGTTTAGTACGTAGCAGTTTGCATACATTTCTTAGCTAAGCGCATAGGTGATTCGGGGGCATTTGTGTTTCATTAAGAGGCACTATTAACGCACAGTTTTTTGGTATAGGTTTTGTTTTAAAACTCTACGCCGTTACGAAGAAATCATGGTAAGAAAAAGCGTCTAGTTGGCTGCCTCAACAATAGGGTATGTTTTCTCAGCTTGTATTGAAGCACTATTCTGGAAACTTGGCATGTAGGGAGCACTATTAGCGCACAATTATCTGGCATACAAATCATAACTCTATATACAGCCGTTCGTGATGTGTCTGCTAAGTAGACGTCTATTTGGCTGCCTCAGTGAGTCGCCTGAATATCTCCGGAAATACTTGTCCTAGCTAATTGTGCCTTGTAGCACCATTAGGCACTATTAATACACAGTTCGGTGGCATAGTTGAAATGACTGAAATCGACCACGTGAAAGCCAACTATACGGACACTAAAAATGTAGCTATAAGTAGGTTTTATAAATTTACTTCCCGCAACTTCACCTCAAGAATTATTTCTTGAATTGCGTATTGTGTCAGAACCCTGAGAAGTTCATTTCATGCACTTCTGAAGATTTCGTAATGAGCCGACTCATGTCCAAAAGCTCGAAGTAAGAAGAAGGAGAAGAAGTCAGTTTTTACGCTTTTGGCACTTAAAAACGGAGTTTCTTCTTAAAATGTTTTCAGCAGTAGTTTTCAGCAGAATTTCATCATATAGCATAATATTCTTCCATTCAATTAGAGAACCGTTACGGGTGTCCAATCAACATTTACACTACTGTGTGAAGCCCTGCTGCCGTAGATTTTTAAAAACGGATGCTTTGTTTTCATTTGTTTTTACTTAATTTTTCTTTTAATTTTTTTGTTTTGTTGACTTTTGTGTATTTTGTTTATTACGTACTTGTGTCTTCACTGTGTTTCTGTGACAATTCTAATAAAATCCTTCTTTCTTTCTATTTAGCCTTCAAGTTTTTATTATTTGTTGTTATACCTAGGGACTGCACAAATTGCTCTTACATGTAAACACGATACGACGTCATAACGTGTCGTTAATTTGGCTCACATTAAAGACAAATTATCGCGTCGTAGCGACGAACACGGCGCAATGAACACGACGCGACGTTTGACTTTATTTATAAATGTAAGAGCCCTAAAATTAGACAAATTTTGACAGTCACGTGTTTTATGGTTGGTAACTAGGTATGTGTAACAGCTAATACTTTCTGTCCATAAGACAATTAGACAACGTCGCGTGGAAAATATAGCTTTGTGAAAGAAAATGGAATCAACAAAGTAAATGTTCGCATAAAATATTAGTAAATATTTAGAATTTTCCATTTCAAAGTGGTTCATCAATTACTACTTATTTTAATACTAATTTTTGTCATTAACATGTCTTGTAGATCGCATAGCAATATACTTTTTTATTAGCAGCTATTACCAACATTTTGCCTTAATTATTAAACGTTCATTCATCTATCAAACTCGGTTAAGTCGCGTCAATAGCGTTAGCTACTACGCCAAATTTCTCATGACAAATTTATCACTTCATTTTGCATTTTTCGCTGTCAATGTGAAACGTATAATATCCATTCACGTGATCGACGTCTCACATTTCTTGGTAGCCGATCAAAACTTATTTGTATGAAGATGTCATAAAACAAACGGGACATGCCACCTGTCATACGTAGACATAGACAAGGTCGACTGCATATTATTATTAAACTTAGGCCGACTTGCACCATCACAGACTAAAATCCATGTATCGTTAAATTCAATAGAATTTTGACGCATAGTGTATGGCGGAACTGTCAAAATTCTGTTTAACTTAAAGTTAAATGGATTTTAGTCGGTGTGCAAGTCGGCCTTAAAGTCCGTTTTTTAATTCGATGCAAAAAAAGACGGTGTAAAAAGACCCCTGTAAAATATATAGGTTTACTCGGCAGATTTTTTTACTGTGAATATAAGATTCATTGTGACCGAACTCCTTATCACATCAAAGACATTAAAAAAATACTCATAAGAGCAAAGTCTAAAAAAAATATATAGGTAGGTACGTAGCACACACAATATCTACTTGGAAGTAAAATGGGGTTATTTGGTTTTTATGTACTAGCAACGCTCAGACATTGACATCTTATGATATAGGTATGTCATTGTGACCGTTTTTTTTTTCATTGATATTTTTAATTTTTTAACAGACTAGTTTTTTTTGTTGCAAGCTCACCTCTATGTAACGTAACCAAGTACCTATAATATTCTAGTTAAATAGCTATCGATTGTACTTATCTTAGACGGGTCGCACAAAACAGTGCGTCCTTCAAGGTTGACTGCACACACGGCGCCAGTGACGACTATCGGTAACTTTACCTGCTTCCACGTTTCAGAGTACAATAAACTACTTATTAGTCCAACAGTCACCCGCCCATTGGCACGATTGACACCTTTTGTCTAGCGTCCCCGCAGTTTCCGAGACTAGAATATCGACTGTTTTACTCCCGAAAGAAGGGTGGTTCTTAATGGTTCTTACAAAAAATTCAAATGTTTTACTGCTCTTCGGTAAACCCCCTTCAGACCAATGATTACACTGCTTTGACACACTAGTGTAACTACTGAACATACCCATGATCGATGGTCACACACACTGATGTAATCACGAGCATACCCATCACCGGTGGTTACACTCGACTTATTGATAATACTGGCTGCCTACTTAGAATTTATTGATGAAAATATCTACTGGCCACTTACATTCTATGATACATAGATTTTATTTTTAATTTTTATTATTTTAATCAATTAAAATTCGTTCTTTTCTTTCTTTCTTTATATTGTTTTGCTAATGCCATCATCTATTGAAGTAAGATTACGTTTTTTTTTTTCAAACATCTCTTCAAACCTCAAATCTAGGAGTAACCACTTTTATCTATTCTGTTGTCATATCAACATGAAATTGCTCAATGCAAGTGTGCCAAGAAAGTTGTAACGAACGGGACAAAAGTCAGCACTAGTAGGTAATTCCTAGATTTGTTATTTACGACTTAGTTTGGCAGTTCACAAGTGAAAATAATAAAAGCGTGTTAAGAATGGCGCCCAGCCAACTCTACCTCCCTTTATTTCTCAGCTTCGATGCATAGGTATAGAGCCACTGACGACTCGTAAAGTCGTAACAAACTTTTATTCTTATTAGTCGTGGGCGTAGGTGCCAAGCCCTCCCTGTGACGGAATATGATCTATGTTCGTAGAGACATTTCAATTTGGACTGAAAATAGTAGTTTGGCAACGGAAACACATTTAAATCGTTTTGTTTGCACAGTTTTCTGATACCACTGGAGGCATTAAATGTAAACAAAACTATTAAACTACAGCTACTAATGTGAAACAAATCAGAAACGCAATAAAACTAACCTAGGTGCATACCGTCTATAAATAGCCACAAGGCTACGGCCATTATCAATGCACCTATAGAAAATACCTACTATAGCATAGCATGCAGTTTGCAACGCAATATGTTAGGCATGTGACTTACTTCAGTAGGTACCTAGTTGTATAGTTGAAACATGTAGTATGTAGGTAGGTAGGGCAGAGCGAATTGAATATCAACAACTTTGTACTGACAACCACAGAGTAGGGTGACCATGATCATGTTAGGAATTACTAGTGAAAAAAACCGGCTAAGTGCAAGTCTGACTATAATTATGACGTACTTCGGTATTACCTAATCTAAAAAAAATTTTCGGCAATTAACCGGACCAACTCACTTGAAATAATGTTTTTCGTTACAATTTCATTTTCAATCGGCTAAAATGCATGTTAGCTGATGTGTTTGTGAATTTTGGCTGATTAATATTGAAAATAAAAGTAATTATGCGAAAACTAGAGGGCTAGAATGGTGCAAGAGCGGCCTTCGGTTTTTGGTCTCGCTCGTCGCGGTGGAGTTATTACTTATTACAGACCGCGCGCGGATCGGTACTCGGCATTCTACTTCGCGAAATTGTCGGATCTGGCCCTTGAAAAAACAATTTTCACTCTCTTATGCAATTACCGTGGTTTTCAGTAAATTCCACATTCAATTGGTCATAATATGAGGTCGATTTCTCAATTTAAAATTAATGAAATTTAGTTCGAAGCTATGAATTAAATTGAATTAATTTTAAATTAAGAAATCGACAGATATATTATAACCCAAAATTCCACGCAAAATAATCTCTAAAATGAGACCAAATAAGCGCTATTATTGCGTAAGTCTATAAAATAAAAACCACTGTTGAAAATTCCTAAGCATCTACACCTTATAGCCACACTACATTCGCTCTACAGCCAGTTAGTACGGAATGAAAATCAGCCAAGCGAATCCATCGATCCGCTTGAAACCAGTTTCAGTTATCAGGACAAAACACAATGGATCAATTTACATTAAAAGCGCGCAACAAAGTTAATTAACTCGGTGCGCCAGTAGATTTCACACTACTGGCGTTTATCATGTAGAAAAAATACTGAAGTTTTTCTTTTGATGTTTACTTACAGAAATTCAACTGAATTCAGTGACTTGTTTTTGACGCCTGTGAAGCATATAGCAGAGGAAGTTTATGTAATTCAGAATTTCCACACATGTGTAAGGATCGTAAGTGTGTAGGTTTCTTTATGACCGCACAAAGGTCAAACGGGTAGACTGATTTTAACAAATAAGGTATCAAAATTAGAGGTATTGATGAAGTGGCATATAATGTCATGATAAAACTGGATCAAATTACACTCCCTCAAGAAATTTAATGAGAGGATTCGCCTGCAGGGGTTTAAAATTCATCAAATGAACAAAGTTAGTTTTTTTTTTTTAATTTTTGCTTTATAATGTATACAAAAACAAAACAACTTGCTTGAGATGAACAAACTTAAGATAGGTAGGTATCACACACGTTCTCATATCTATTTGTAAATAGGAGTATTATCGGTATTCGTCATTATGAATACTTACTTTTACCTACTAGGTATGGGGAAAACTATACAAGTATACATTTCTCCATTATGCTGTACTATGGTTTTCACTATTAAACCTGCTTTGTGATATTAGATTCCGTAGATTTTTTCAAAAGAATCATAAATTTTGCACGCTCAAAAACCGATTGACAATAACATAATTTAATAATTTTGTCCTATTGTCCTAATCAAGATTAACAAACTAAAAAATAACAGAATGTACAAAGCACCGCATGAGTTTTTACACTTACAATGTCATAGTTTTTTTCGTCAATTAATTACTATGTGATCTTAAAAACGATCACGAAGGTTAAGCAAGATAGGGCGCGTTCAGAGCATGGATGGGTCACCGTCTGTAACTAACGCTACTGGCATTTTTCTGAGCGGTTCCGTGCTTCGCAAAGCACGTTAAGCAGTTGGTGCCGGCTGCCGTCGATAGTTGGCAGTTGTCAAGCCAAGTCAGAGGCCTTAGGGCGGCTATGAGAACTTCTGACAGTAAGACCAGCCACTAGTCTTACAAGCCTCCACCAATCCGGACTTGGCCCACGTGGTGAAGTATGGCCTATACCTTCCTCAGGAAAAAGACCCGTGCCCCTCGGTGAGGACATAATGGGTTGATGTTGATGACGATGATACCTAGTTATGGAACTTAATTTTTTATTTTTCGTTCGGTTTGTCCTAAATAAGATAGTGTTTTTGTGTGTTTTACTGGGTAGACTTGACAAACATAATTAGCGTAACTTTTTGACACGGTGACAATTCGTGAGTAACACATTGTCTGTACCAATACATATAACATGATTAACAGTAGACGAGATAAATATTTGCTCTACCAATATTATCCCGCTTTTAAGCTAACCAAAGACGTCATTAAACTGCGTCATGGATGTTGATGTTTGGAAATTATATTAAGTATACATAATCAAATTAGTGTGAATATTCCTAGTATAATAACTAAAATACTTATCTCAATGAGTTCTTTGGTACTCTACACAGAATAATAACTCTAGTATAAATCGATAACTGAACCACGAGTAACAATTACTGGGTCTGCAATATAGAGTTTTATATATCTATCTATTAAAAAAAATTATCAGATATTGTACGATAAACAGATGTTATTGTAACATCACAAGGTAGAACTAATTCTACTCAATTTTCCTGTTCCGAGGTTAACATTAATCGATGATTGTTCAATGCCCTACCGAAAGTGGAAATCAACAATAACTGTTATGAAATAATTAGTTATCACAATGGCATTTAGTTAATCATTAAGAACCATTACACCCACGTTAACTACTAGTAAGCAGGATAAAACTACTTTTAAACGTAATTTCCTAATAACATTGCTCTTTACGGCTGTCTTACAATATGATTTTAGACCATTTCAGTTATATTTAGAATTAAGTATTTTACATTGGGCCAAGTACAATTTCTTAAATTTGGTATAACCCCTCCACCCCTGAGGACCCACAGGCGAGTCCAATAAACTACGGCGCATTACGTGAGACCCCGTAGACCTGCCGGCGGGTCTGCAACGGCACTTTGAAACGAATTTTGGAGATAATACATACCACAGCTGTTGCATGAGCATGTTTTATTCTTTGAAAACTGTGATTTTCAAATATAACTCTGTGAATAACTAATGTAGCATTTACTTTGTGTCAATTTTTGGTTCAGAAATTGGCGCATAGCGTTGTTTATTGACGAGAAAAAGAAAATGTACCCCTCCCACCCCCTTGTCACACAATATCACACTTCGTCCACCCCCTCCTTGCCCCTTAACGTGTGATGTAATTTAAGGATCGGCCCCTTGGTCACCAAAGCTTCTGTACGCGCAGTTCTTTCCAACCTTTTCCTTCAGGGACATTTTTTTTAATGTATAGTTTCAAATTTTTCCTGTATTTTAGTTTAGGACGGTTCTAGGTCAACGGGCTGTATACTATGAATTTTTATTGCCTTGAGTTTCAAAATAGGTAGGTATACGTTATTTTGTGCGTATAATACCTTTTTGTGACTTAAGCTGTCGTAACCATTTTTTTGTTAAATTAGAAGTTTGATATTTTCACAGCATCAAGGGACCGGAGATTTGAGTGTTTAGTTTTATCGGATCGGTAATAATATTGGTAATGGTTCTATGGTGATAAATGGTTTCCACAATATACGTATATTTATGAATTCGACGTTTTGGCTCTGAAGTGCGTTCATAATGAATTTGTGCGGTAAGCTATCAATAAGATGGATTTGTGCGGAAGGCTATCAATGGCCTTCGAGTAGTCGAAAAATTCGACGTAAAACTGTATGTTTATCTCTTTATTGTTTTATCCGTTGGATATCTCGATAATCTGATAAGAGTAGGCTAGTGGTCTTATATAGAGTAACCAGGACGGAAGCCCGCCAGTCCGAAGGCTGTTGAGAAATATCGAGTTGCTGAGGATGAATTCATAAGTAATGAATGAATAATGTATCTACTAATGAAAACACGATTCCTTTGAAGCACTTTTCAGGCAGTTTATTTAATCTGTGGTTAGCTACTTATTCCTTGGCATTTTCATCGGCATTTATCGAGTGTTTTAAGGAATCGTTATTTAATAAATAAGAGCGATTAAATTTAAAAGGGATGTAAAATAGATCGGGTAAAGAACGTTATAGAGCTTTAACTACCTACACTACTAGCTTTGAGCTACAGTTTAAGTAGTCTGTGGTTAAGTCTTTCCCTGAACCGAAAAAAAAATTGGGTATAGTTGAGTGGACGTGGAGTGGATGAATGCTCGAGAATCAGAAAGATAAATAATAATTTATTGCAACAACGGACAACACACATTAATAAAAACTTAAAACAAAACAGAATAAGGGCAGTAAAAACAATAAATTTATTAAATACACTTTACAAACGTCTCTGCTGCTGGAAATGGCAGCTGACTCAGCATAGTGCTGAAGAACTAGCGGAGGGACGCCACTCGCTTACTCACAAATGCATGGAAGCCATCAAGAAGACAAATACTTATGTGATTTGTTTATCCAAACAAACAGAAACAGGTTCTAGAAAATCATGTGAAACATGTATCATTACTTGATTATTTACTAATGCTTATTAAATACTTCTTATCACAAGGAAATAAATTCCTTACTCCTGATTAGTGATAATAAGTAAGTAAGATTACTAATTCTGTGAAAATTTGCTTAGCTTGCTAAGTACCTACTTACATCGATATTATGGAAAGTTTTCAGCATCGCCATACATAGCCCAAACGAGGGTTTGATCGGGGTCGACAGAAGTGCAGAATGTTCTTAAGTCTTAGGCCCTTTCTGTACTACTCCGGTCCGGCGTCGGAACCGGAATCAGTCATGAGAAAAATATCGGATGCCGCATTATGCTTCTCCACTTCATCCGGTTATAATCGGCAATGGACGTGACGCAGTGCTTTATTAAAATTCCTAGGTTTTTCTATTCGAGGCAGGGGACGTTTTCCACACACTCTATTAATGTAAATAAAATAGTATGGGAACATTTTCGGGTTGTATGCGCGGTGCAAAAACGTGTATTGTTTTTGTACGTCGATCACTTCGGCCCGGTAAAATACCGTTCCGACCTAGCAAATTATCGGACCGTTAAAAACTGGATGCCGGAGTAGTGGAGAAGCTTACTAGTATTCTTGTGTGTTTGTAAATCGGACCGGTAATTAACGCTTGCCGGACCGGAGAAGTGGAGAAAGGCCGTTAAGGTATCAAGATATCATTTACTTTTACACTACCTACACTGATTAAAATGTAAAGTAGAGCAAAAACTTTTGCACGAGTACGCTTTGGGGTTCCCTACTGTATAGCAACAATTGACTCTACTCTAAAGCCTGAATAACACCGGGGCAACACTGTGCGGCATTGCGGCTTGCCACAAGGCCGCATGCTACAACGTCGCACATTGTGGCAAGAACCTTGTGGCATGGCAAACCCTTCCGTCATGTGGCAAACTGTCGCAGCTTCTTCTTCTACTTCTGCCGCACCTTTGTAGCATGCGGCCTTGTGGCAAGCCGCAATGCCGCACAGTGTTTCCCCGGTGTAATTCAGGCTTCAGCAAGACTCAAAGTGAATAATAGGCTATTTGACAGATTCTGAAAACCATCTCAGATTTTTGTTGGTCCTCATTGAGTCCTCAGAAAGTGGTAGTTAATATTAAATTATTTCGTGTTTCCATCAAAAAAGCAAATAATCCAAAACTCGGGCAATATGGCGTCGCACTGTCATCGCAACGATGTCCGTATATCCAGCAGGGCCCTTCGTCTGATTCGATTGACTACCAAAGTTTCGTTTAGGTAATATTTAGTAAAAGTATAAGTAAAATATTAGTACCTTAACAGTTATAGAGAAAAACTGACTATATATTCAGCCGGGCCCTCCGTTGTTTGAAGGTCTTCAGATCAGTAGTATATGTCCCTGCATAGCGGTAAATTAGTACCTTTAGATTATCTTTGTTTTCTTCAAAAAAAGTTATTAGTTTATAAGAAATATACCTCCAAAAGTGTAATATTTCCAGCAGGGCCCTTTTTTGTTTTTAAGCTTTCAGTCCAGACAATCATATTCCCTAGTAGCATATAATTAGTACCTTTCAAAAACGTATCGCTTACTTTAAAATATTTAAACAATGAGTAAATAATCTATATTAATAAATTATTTCGTACCGATACGGTAGCCTCCTAAGGCCTAGTGCAGCGAAATAGTTACATTTAAAAACAAAAATAAAAGGCGGGAATACCTACTTTGTGACTACTACTTTTTTTAATGTCTCGTAAATATTAGGCACAGACAATATACCATTCAGCCATGCGTTTAAGTAGGGTTAGTCAGTTAGATACTAAAATAAATGGCGGGAATACTTTGTCGCTACTACTTTTTTTATGTCTAGTAATATTAGGCGCTGACAATACTAACATTCAGCCATACGTTTAAGTAGGGACAGTCAATTAAAAACAAAAAGAATGGTGGGAAAATAAATAATGCTGCATACATTCTTCATTTTAGGTCTTACAAGCCGAACCTACAATTGTTAAATTTTACAAGCACTGTAGATTCTTTTAAACATAATTTACACGAACTTGTACAAAATTCCTTGTGAAGTGTAACTTGTGAACGTGTAGACTTGTGAATTTTGATAAACGGCACATGTCGCATACCTATATGTAAGCAACAGAGGTACATTTGTGCGAGTACGTAGTGTCGTCTATGATTCATTAAAATTTATTTGTGTTTAAAATGGTAAGAAGAAAGAAGATACCTACTCAAAAAATATAAAAAGAGGCAAAAAAGCAGCAGTTAGTTTGATCGAACAGAAAATAGTGAAAACAACTGTAATGGTATACGTAAGCAGATTGAGATATCATACCATTTAATTTAATTGTACATGCGTCAGTGGCATTATGTGATAACTATACCCCATTTATTGATTAAAGATGAAATATATAGATTGGTTTCTGCAATACAGTATTGCGCGGGAGGCGTCAACATAAGGAAGGCACTATCGAGTTCACTGCTTAAGAAAAAATAAACAGTGGCAATGTTATGACGATCTGTGCGACAACGTGATTAATAGTGACGATACTGAAATAATACAAGTACATTGTATTTTCTATATCCGTGCAAGGTAAAGTTGTAAAATGTATTAATGGAGATGATGTAACGTCTTTTTTCCTATATTGTACCTTTTCCTACTTCGATCTTTATCCACCCATGCTGAACAACGTTTGACGTAACTGTTAATTCATAGACCTAATGTCGATTTTAGTAAATTAAATTTATTTATAATAATTTTTGTTTTGTTTTTTTCGGCGATATTCGGCGAATTCTGTACAAGTTCGTGTAAATTATGTTTAAGAGCGGGTACACACTA
The DNA here is from genome assembly GCA_947310845.1 of Yponomeuta plumbellus. NCBI lineage: Eukaryota > Metazoa > Arthropoda > Insecta > Lepidoptera > Yponomeutidae > Yponomeuta > Yponomeuta plumbellus. The sequence goes on along the minus strand of OX371207.1, from coordinate 13,702,785 downwards.
GACCTCATAGTTCTTAGAACGCGCGTTATAAAAGCGCGCGCTTCCTAACGCCTAGTGTGTACCCGCTCTCAATCGGACCTCATAGTTCTTACAACGCGTACACATGCAAACGCGCGCTTACAGCGCGCTTACTGCGCGTTTGCATGTGTACCTTCAATCGGACCTCATAGTTCTTACAACGCGTGTTACAAAAGCGCGCGCTTCAAAACGCCTAGTGTGTACCCGCTCTAAAAGAATCTAAAGGGTGTGACCTGATTTAAATTGGTCATTCTGCTAGGCCCTTGGTCAAAATCTGCTAAATTCTGCTAAACTTTTCGTAAAAACTGCGAAAATTCTGCTATTTTGGAAAATACAGTAAAATACCTTAAGAAATTTATTAATTTATTTAAAAAAATTGTTTCTACAGTAAGTTTCACCGATACATATTTTTATATGGAGCAGCCGAATTTAGCGAATGTCCAAAAAATACGAGATACCGGAAGTGAAAGTTTACTACTTGTTTTATTAAAAAGTCAAAACATTTACTATATTTATGGAAGCACAATACCTTATTATATGTAATAGCTCAAGTTTTTAATTTATATAAAGCTTGTAAACGCAAGCTATTAACGAACGCAGACAAAAAGTCTGGGCAAAACCGTACTCTTTAATTTCTACTTTTTCTGGATAAACTGCACTGAATTCTTAAAAAGAAAATACTTCATACGTGACGTGTCCTTCATTCGGTCGATTCGAGTTGCGTAAAAATGTTAACTATCGGGAAGCCCCAAAAAGGTTAGCTGTGTTGCCCACGTTACCTACTTAAACCATAGATTAATGTCATGGTCGACCGATTTGCCTTTTATTTATTATAGAGGTTCTCATGTACTTTAATTACAATCAGAAAACTTAGCCGAAAATAGCTAAAAGTTGCTAAATATTCCAAAGTGGCTAACACCGACTATTTGTGGCTAACACCGACTATTTGTAGCTAAACCCGTTGAAAATCTGCTAGATGTAGCCAAAAAGTGGCTAAACCGGCAAAATCCCCTTACTTGTATTCGCATCCGCGTTGTATGTATGTATAGTACAAACAAATACTCTACATTCATACAACTCGCAAGCAAAAAAAGACTTGTTTTCATTTACTTAGTATGAGGATTGCCCCTCAAAACCATAATACCAGTTTGCAAGAAAACTTTTAGTAAAAATTGAAAATGGTTACTTTTTTTATTGACAAACATCCAAGATTCAATTTAGCATCATGCTAATATTGGGCTATTTTTTTTAATTCTGCTAAAAACTGCCAACTTTTTCCATTCTGCGACATAATATGCTAAGCTGTAAATTGGTGGTCGTATACTTTTTTTTTGACAAACATCCAAGATTCAATTTAGCATCATGCTAATATTGGGCTATTTTTTTTAATTCTGCTAAAAACTGCCAACTTTTTCCATTCTGCGACATAATATGCTAAGCTGTAAATTGGAGGTCGTATTCTGCTAAAATCGCAGAATTCTGCTAAATCTGGTCACACTGTACAGGGCTTGTAAAATTTAACAATTGTAGGTTCGACTTGTACGTTCTGAAATGAAGAATGTATGCCGCATTATTTATTTTCCCACCATTCTTTTTGTTTTTAATTGACTATTCCTACTTAAACGTATGGCTGAATGTTAGTATTGTCTGCGCCTAATATTACTACACATAAAAAAAAGTTGTAGCGACAAAGTATTCCCGCCTTTTATTTTTGCATCTAAGTGACTAACCCTACTTAAACGCATGGCTGAATGGTATATTGTCTGTGCCTAATATTTACGGGTCATTAAAAAAAAGTAGTAGTCACAAAGTACGAGTACCTAGATATTCTCGCCTTTTATTTTTGTTTTTAATTGTAACTATTTCACTTACTGCACTAGGCCCTAGGAGGCTACCGTATCGATACGAAATTATTAATATAGATTATTTACTCATTGTTTAAATATTTTAAAGTAAGCGATACGTTTTTGAAAGGTACTAATTATATGCTACTAGATAATATGATTGTGTGGACTGAAAGCCTAAAAACAAAAAAGGGCCCTGCTGGAAATATGACACTTTTGGAGGTATATTTCTTATAAACTAATAACTTTTTTTGAAGAAAACGAAGATAATCTAAAGGTACTAATTTGCCGCTATGCAGGGACATGTACTACTGGTCTAAAGACCTTCAAACAACGGAGGGCCCTGCTGAATATATAGTCAGTTTTTTTCTATAACTGTTAAGGTACTAATATTTTACTTATACTTTTCAGAAGGTACTAAATATTACCTAAACGAAACTTTGGTAGTCAATCGAATCAGACGAAGGGCCCTGCTGGATATACGGACATATCGCAACGTCACTGATCAGTAAACAAAACCACGTGCAAACGACATGAATGACAGTAGATGCGTTACTTAGCTGTAACGTCGTCACAAATTCGGCCAATCCAGGCAGTTTTCGAAAATGCATAAGTATCTTATCCTGGCTTTTTGGTTAAATGAACCATTTTTTAGTTAAAATGCAGTTTTAAGAATCTTAATTTATACGAATATGTATTATAGATACTCATCCAGGTGACAGGAAGACGCTGGATGCAAGCCGCTTCCATGGACGTAATAAATGTCCTTGGCCGCTTCCAAGCGGTCTTTTTGGAAATCCATGAAGTAGGTCTATGTCCAGCAGTGGACTTCTTGTGGCTGAATGAATGAATTCTTTTTTTTCACACTGTGAAGAAGATTTTTATTTTTTTTATGGTATTTTTCATGAAAACGGGAAATTCTTTTTCCACAGACTATTTAAACTGCATTAGTTTTATGGAATCGCATTTTTATGAATAGATTGGTTGACTTTACAAAGGTTAGTGGTAAAACTGTAAGTACCTATCCGATAATAGTAATTTATTGACGGATATACAGAGGTAAACCGCCGACTGATATTGATGGCTACGTAGAATAATAAAGCCATGTTTTACAGCTGAAATATTTCGGGTAATCTGTTTTTTTGTGTTCAGGATTCTACTAAAAAATCCCTCACTTCTCTCTGGGTTAGAAAAAGCGCCCTCGCTGTAAAAATACTATTTTGCCCCCATATGATACAATCTACTATTTTATTAGTCTTCAATGGGAGCCTTCATTTCGCGAAATATTTCAGCTGTAAAACATGGCTTTATTATTCTACGTAGCCATCAATATCAGTCGTAAATGGGCGGCTACGTAAACTGCTATTCCGAGGAAGCTGTAAAACTGAAAACTTAATCCCCTCGCATATTTCATGCTAGATACTGCGGTAGGTTTATTACAATCCATATAAAAGCTGTACGGTTGACGTCAGTCAGTTTTTATTTACTTAGGTGCGGTGCGGCTGGACTCTACAAAACACATTTCGTCACAAAGGTAATAGATTTTTAATTGTGATAACATTTATGGTAGTCAGTCAGGTATATAATGTCAGGATTAGGTCTAAGTAAAAAAAATAAACAGTACGACACTGGCTGCAAAATAAAACTTAGAAAAACAAAGAAAACAAAGAAAAAGTAAACACGAGTTGCTGAATTACTGGCCAGTATGATTAGATGTACGATGATTGCAGAGAACGTTCGAGAACGGATTCAAAGTGTTACTGCTCCGCGACCCTCTTCCTTCAATCGATTCTGATACACACACACACACAAACAGTGCACAATCACAGACATCTGTGACATTGAATTGATCATCCTTGCATGTAGTAGTGTTGTGTTAGGGTAAGGCAGCGTGTATGAATGTCGGGCACACCTACTCTACCTATCTCAATCTACTATAAAGTGCAGTCAACAGCTGTTACTTTAAGCGGTCTCTACACTACTCGCAAAGTTGATCGAATTTGGGCGAGCTGCAGTGTTCCATCTGCACTTTACAACGGTCGTTTTCTACTTATCAAATAATTTCTGCGGCAAATTTCTGTCACTTTCCGTATTTTTGTTTAAATATTTCTATAGTAAACATCACGCAAAAACATTGACAATGGTAATTAATAGGTACATTATGCCTAAATGATTGGAAACGAATTTGATCCTTCAGGAACAAATTGTTCCTGTACTCTACTATTATATTAGGAATAAAATCACTATCTGCTAGTGAATCAGAACATTGCTTAAAATTGTTGCTAAAGTTCAGGATCGTTATGATGGCGCAGTGGTTAACGCATCTGCCTACCATGCGAGAGGTCCCGGGTTCGAATCCCGGCTGGGCACCAAAAAAAAGAAACCCAGGTCTTGGATGTTTGTGCCGTCGCTGTTTCCGGTTCCAACGAAACAAGGTATCCTAGTGTGGGGCCAGAAGCAATGTATGTGCCTGTATGTAAATGGTATGTTAAAAAAATGTTATCTGTAAGGATCGTGGCAAGTGGCAATCCCTTATGTATGTCTATGAATGTATGTATGTTATCACAGATCGAAGCAATGAGAACCATTTGTTTGTGGCAACAAATAATTCATTCATTCATAAGGTAGTGAAGTATATTAAAGTATATTATCTAACTACGGACGAATTTGCATAATTGCGTTTTTTGGTCCTATGACATAGTTATGAACTTAATTCAGGAATCACATTCTTGATTTTTTGGTGTAAGATTTCGACTTCTTTAGACTTTTGCTCGTATTTTTTCATGGCGAGTAGAGACGAGAGAGACGTCATGGACATAATTAAATTATGGCGTGTATGACATAGTGTAGAGTAAATACCAAGCCGTAGCATCTGATACAACATTCGACAAATGTGGACGCCATTAAATAAAAAAATGTACTTACATAGTCCTAAATATGGACAATAGTACAAACGATACTTCATATTAAAGGAAGGTCAAAGAATAAATTATAACGTTACGAATAAAATATCACATTATTTCTTGTGTTTTTGTGAATATCTGTGCGAATTCGTCCTTCTTAAGTTGCTTTCATTGTATCGAGCCAAAGTATTACTAAAACCGGACAGCTCGTAGGATCTCAGTAAAGTTGATGACGTTTTTCCATGCATGACGCACTTCCGGTTTCGTAGACGGTTTTTTTGTCTCTTTAATAATGAATTAAAGCAGCCCAAATCCAAAAAACCAGCCCAGTCTTTCTAAATAAGCTATTAATAAAAAAACACCGTATTTTTTAGGAGTGTTAATTACATTCGTATCAGCTCATCCAATAAAATTTATTTGAATCTGCTTTATACTAAATTTCAATAAATACCTAAAATACATACGATGGTGTACATACAATAAAGAATATTCTATCTATCTATCTATCTAAAATGTATCGACAAGATACATTCGACAGCATTTATCGATATTCTCAACCTACTCACGTTATGTATGATTTTGTAACACAAATGACACTATGAACTGTACACCAAAACGTATCTAATATGTTTTATTGATTGTCAACTGCTAAATAAGATATTATTTAAAAAAAATCAAAATTCAAAAATTTATTTCAACGTAAAGAATTTACATTCTGCTTGTTGAATGTCAATGTACATACATTTATGTATAATGTTAGCCGCTGCCTTGGGGCCGTCTGTAGTGGAGAAAAAGGCAGCGAAAAAAAACTCCACTCTGACCATCTTTTCTCAAATCACCTTAAAGCTAATACAAATCAAACCTACAAAATAATATCTTGGATGTGTTGAACACTAGACACATTTATCCTCTGATTAAATTTAATATTAAAATACTATTTAATGCCATACGTCCTTGTCTACTAAATAATCGTTGATTTTATAATAAGCTTTTTTGCAAAGAGTGTGCTTAACACAATTCTTAAATCGCGTTGGAGGTACAAACTCTAATACATCTTGGGGTATCTTGTTGTAGAACCTTATACAGTGCCCCATAAAGGAAGTATTAACTTTTGCAAGTCTAAATCGTGGAAATGACAATTTATGTTTATTCCTAGTATTAACGTTATGATGGCTACCAAGTGTTTCGAAGTCTGTAATATCGTTCCTAGCGTAAATAATATTTTTATATATATATTGGCTTGCAAATATATATTGCAATATATAAAATATTGTTTATATATAATTTTTAATACAAAATAAAAACCGACTTCAAAACAATAGGTACAATACACACTACAACAATATATTTTGGTGTCGGTGCCCAAAATGTATGTTATGTTGGCTCCGTAACTTGGCGCCTGCTCCGAATTATATTTCGACAATGCCTACATTGAATTTAAAGATCAAATTTGTTTAAATTATTTTTCTCCTTTTAGTGGTGTAGTGTTATCAAGTTGCTTTTTTTTCTTTAACGATTCAAAGTTGGTTCACTATGATTAGATGAGGAAAACCACACACAATGTGAGGACTACATTTTAAAAGACATCACGGTTTTCAAAGACACTCATTTTAAAGGTTAAAATGAAACCGAATGTTTTATGTGGCATTAGACTGCGAAGGAATATTTTTATGATGCAATTTTCCATGCATGATGCAATATAAAGTGTGGTTTTTAATGAATTAGTATTGTATGGAATTGGTGATTAGGATGCATTGAAAAGAAAGTCACAAATTTTAATATAAGCATGTTTATATTCATTCATATTATTTCAATTTCAGATCAGTTTTTCACAAATATTAAGTGATTGCTTAATTATGTCCTGGGGTAATACATGTGATATGAAGATATTAACATACATTCTTCTAATTTCGTCTAACTAATATTGATCCCCAAGCATGGGAAGAGTGCGTACACAACAATATTATGGCAGTTCCATAGTAGATGAAAAGGAATTTGTTTTATAAAGTAGGTAGTTAGTGTGTAAAGGAACTGTAGAACTTACGGACCGTAGAACGTTAGATTTTAGATATGGCTTAATTTAGAATATCTTTTAATATTTTTAACGCACCAATAGATTTCACATTCATTAATTTAGACTCAGTTCTACTGAATATTTACAAATATGTTTCATAAAGCTGGTCCTCTTATAAAACCTAGTAGTCAACATTGCGTAAAATTATACAAAATTCTATAACAAAACTAATGTAATTACAATGGAACTTTCTTTTCAAAATTATCAACAAACTAAAACTTCATAACTGCTTCTAAATCGTTGACTTATTCAACTTTGTATAAAATTTGGCTGTCAATCACTTTGTTGTTACATCACCAGTAAGTCCACAGTGCATCTCCAGCATCATTATCCCAATAATAGTAAATAATAATTAATACAACGTGACTTACAAATAACGAATCACAGATAACCATCTCAAATTGCCATAACTATGGACCGAGGGCCTCCACGAATTGCCGAGCCGGTCAAGGCCCCACAAGTTCAATGCCAGACCCAGCGGCCCAATCCACTCAACATCTACATCTTAAACTAACGCAGTCTTATTCCATACAACATACAGCCATATTACTAACCTAATACTGACTCAACCTGATTAATCACAAGTGCTCCGACTTACATGCAACGATAAAACAGAAAAGCGAATCGGAACATTCTCGATGTGTCACTACGCTATTGCATTGTGTTGGGCGGACGTGTTAAAAATATGTCACCCCAAAAACGAAAACGGTTAGCACATAAACGACAGCGTATACTAACTTAGGGATAAACTCGGCATCACTACAGAAAACGTATCACAGTGTGGGGAGCGCCGGGGCCAGGGGCCGTCCCTCAGAGGTAGGGGACGCAGGCAAGGCAGCGCGGCGGGCGCTCCGGCGACTCGTCCCTGCACACACAGCACGGGAGTTTAGCTCACGAGGTGCGCTCGTCGGCGCGTTCCGACTTGAAAGCCCGCCGCAGCTTCTCCACCAACCTGTTGTGGAACTTGTCGGGGCCGGCGCGAGAGGCGGGCGGGCTACCTGAGCCCTTCTGCGTGCGGTTGTCTTGCGGGACTCGCAGCGAGACGCGCGACGGCGGCGGCCGGCAGTAGGAGAGCGAGCGCATGGCTGGGGCACTGCGGTGTGGACTCAACGGAGCCGACCGTGGCGCCGCGCCCGGCCCTTCCGACCGGGACTCTGACACCTTCCGGACGCGCCCGCCGCCGACCCGCTCTGCAGATTCCGAGGTCCGGCGCGACTTCTGAGAGTTGTAAATGTCCCAGTCGTTCTTCATTACGGGCATCATGAACGCCATGTCGGCGGCGACGGTGTTTCCTTTGGCTTAACGTGTTTGATAGGGGAAGGCGCGCACCGCGGTGAAACTTCTCGGTCGGTATTGATCGCCGGCAGTATTTCCCAGCTCTTTGGGCCGTGGACGAAAAGTGCGTCTTGGTTGCGTTGAAAATGTAAATATTGACTTTTCCGAGCATACACAACTATTCAACAGTTGAAACACTTGCTTTCACTTCAATGTCAGGAGCACGACTGAGAGTCGTAGCATAGGTGTTTGCCCTAGGACGTTTGGCGGTAGAATGAAGTATTCTTGAAAACACCCTGAATTATAAGGAAAATATTGGCGCTACTGTCGCAGTGGACAAATTAGAAAACTCTGGAAAACCTAACATAGCGGTGATAAGTAGCAAAGTACACAATGGAAAACGCGTGGAAAAAAAAAAGATGTCACCTTAATAAAATTCGGAGGTATAATTTAGTAAAATAAATGCATGAAATTCCATCATAACATGAAGAAAAAATTTAATCTTAAGTAATATCCTACCCGATACTAGATGGCGCTGTTACTTAAGTCTTGCTACTGATTACTAGATGTCGCTTTAAAAAGTCGCCATCTGGTGAAAGTCATGGACACTAAACATATACATTTCATGGGTTTTGAAATAGTTTGAAAAAGTATAGAAAACAGCTTAAACTTGGTTTAAACATATATATATTTTTATTTTAAACATGTTAATCCTGATAACAGTAATAGTTAATAGTAAAAACAGATCACAGTATATCCCTTTCCCAGCACAAGTTTTTAAACAGTTAGTAAGTCACCTGTAAATGGGCAAGATTGGTTTCATAGCATAAAAACACCAAGTTTTGCATATTGGCAAGCTTAATAATCTATCAGCTAACCTAAGTAATAAGGAAATCATTCACAATGTGCAATAACATTAATTACTGGTAGAGGCGCTGCAAGCGCTTTGCTTATGTGTGTAGATATCGGCCACTGACGACAATGTTCTTTCCGCAGTGAAAAAGTGAATAATTCGTTCTTGAATGATGAAGAGTGATAACAAAAGATGTTATTTTAATTATATTTTTAGATTGCTTTTGTCGAGCTACGAAGTTGCTCACAATCGTGTACGAGTCCACATACATTTTACTGTCTAGTTTGTTGAGCAGCTCTTAATTAATGTCCGGATAGTAAACGTCAGCAATCGATGATAGACAGAAGAAGGGAATTGACAAGAGTAACTAACCATAGTAGAGTATAGGAATAATTCTTTATCCACTTAGAGAGTGCATAGAGGCCACTTGTCTGCTGATCTCCGCCACGCGAAGCTTCCATAACAGGGCCTCGATTCGGTTAGTGCATTATAGTTCAATTATAGTTACATGATCGGGTCAAATGGCATGCTTTTTTATTCCATTGACGCGTAGAATTACAAATACACGTATGCGCGTTGATTTGAAGCGGCAATTAAATTAAATCGACGTAGTCACGCAACTGTCATTGTACTACAATGCATTCGCAGAATCTAGGCCCTGGTTGTTCTGTATATGGAGGCCAAGTTTTTTACACGGTTGCAATACGGGAGAGATATCCCATCATAGAGTCTGACGATAAGGGGTCTGTCCTGTGTCTTGGAAGGACTTACAAGACCTTTCAAGACCATTATACCGCGTCGATTTGTATTTGTCACCTATTTATTTTTATTTTATTTATTACATCACACAACAGATAGGCAACATTGCATGTTATAATATCGCGATGATGAATCTTACTTTAACGTGTGACGACAGCATGACTTGCATTAGTGTGGTCCTTGGGTAAACCATTGGGTAAATTAAAAACACGTTAGGTCGAAGCGCTTTAAACATTTTATTAATAATAATAAAATAGTAAACGTTAACAAAACCATGCGAATTGCAAACTAATTTTAGGTACTCCACGATGTTATAAAACAATTTAACTTATTTAATATTAGTGATATGTTGCTAGTATATTAAATAATTACTAAAATATATTTACAAACGAAGTTAGATTCATTATTACATGCAACAAACTCAACACATTTCATATTAGCTAAGCAACATAACATTATTATCTATGAAAACGAGTATTAATAGGTAACATAGATTCCAATTCGGTGGGAGAAGAGAAAATCTTGAGAATAATATACACATAGGTACATTCCACTCACGATTTGAATACAAATCTTGTTCAAGTATAAACGATATAACACGAATTTATCAGCCAACACATATTCATGTATACCTACTGACATGATACAAGGCATCACATTCATTCACTATCCTTTCTCAAGCATCCCAAGAGTACGTTATTTCATTCTACGAGATTCAAATCTCAATAAAAGTATTGCGACCTCTGGTATCCCACAACACACAAAGCAAATCTGGGCCGCGTTTTATAAAACTACAATAAATACATAATTTATTATGACAATCTATTGTACCACGGTATCCCTAAGTTGATCCCTTTGCCGTGTATTGTAAAACAGTTTTACAAAACAGGCCCCAGATGTTTTTTTAAGTTTTAAGACGGCTAATGCCTTTGTAATTACCTGTCAGTATATTGGTATGGTATAATAAGACAGCACAACTACAATAGAGGAATCGCACGCCAATAGTTGCGTTGACTTTCTTTGTTGAAAACGTTTCTTTTGAAGCATAATTACAATATTGAGTACAAACTTTTATAATCCCTTACAATAATCAGATTCAGAATATTTTCCATTCAGTGCCCACGCGCACAAATCGCAACAGAACGATAAGCACTTGATCGTCATAGCAGATAAACGATAGACAGTCCGCTGCTTTACAATAAAGGTTACTTCATTTCATGGAAATGTAAAACACAATGGGCGTTTTTCCTTTCTTTTTTTAGTTCTTTGAGCTACACTAGATGGCGTCATTCGTTTCATCATACGAATTTGTGATTCGTAGCAATCAATGTCAAAGGCAGTCCACAGATTACTAAACAAGAGAAGGAACCAGGGTTGCTATTCGGACGAGGTTTCTCGTAATAAAAATAAAAATTCAAACCCACAATCCATAGCAAAGACTCCAAAGTATCCAAAAGCGCACTTATCACCAAACGACAACAGCATTTTTTTTTCAGTAATCAACCATCACAAATTCCACAGAACGATAGTATTATTTTTTGCATTGACGTTTATTATTACGGCACGGCAGCGCCACCTAGGGATCCTTTTAAAACTAAATTTGACATAAGGAAAAACGCTCATTCAAATGATCCAACGTATCTTAAGCTCTGACTAAAAATATCTCACTTCACTATCAACTGGCGGTAGTTTCAACCATTAGTTTCGAACACATTCCGTCTTCCGTCACTAGCCGTCACTTTTCACGGCGATAGCACACTACTATTCTGGTCCTTCGACCTATCGGGATCATAATACCCGTTCAAGTTGACAAGGGTCAGCAGCTCCACCAGATGTCTCTGGTAGCCGACCTCCATGAGTCTCGTCACCACCTTGTGAAGGTACTTGGCGAGTTTGTCGAACATATGGAACATCTCCTTTAGGTGGGAGAAGTTGGTGTGCGTGAAGCGGCCGCTGTGAGGATTTAGCTGCCAATCGCTGGAAAAGAATACGTTTTGAGTCGTAATTTTTATAAGTAGCCTATTTACGTCTCAATGCAGGACACAGGACCCGATTCTGTTAGTGCATTATAGTTCAATTAAAGTTACATGGTGGGGTCACGTGACTTGGTTTTTTTATTCCATTAATGCCTAGAGTTATTGATACGCGCGCTCGCGTTGACTCGAAGCGGCAATGAAATGGAATCGACGCGTTAATGCAACTCTCATTACAATAACGCTAATGCATAGCAGAGTCTAGGAAATTAGAATCAAAATGCTCTCAGTTTTATTTCATCCAACCAAGCAGACAAGTCGCCTTGTATCGAGGCATACTAACTGTACAGATTAAGACATATTTAAAAATATATTGTGTAATAATTGAAGTCATTCGGTGCTGACCAAATATTATGCTGTGCATTTGTTAGGATTGGGTGGGTTTGTACGTACTTAGTTATTCTTATAATTAAATAGCGCGATAACACTATTAATAGATTTTGCAAATATTATAGGAGTCTTATTTTAATAACGGTAGCGAGACGTGTTTGCGTTGTTGATAACGATACATTGGTACCTATTTTTGGAAAATTATTACTTGCCTATTTAGATTGGCCAGAACGTAAATCGTAAGTCAATAATGGTTCCTAAATGTGTTGCGCCATGATATTTTAGTCGAGTGTTTGCTTTATTAATAACGATTCATTCGCATCTATTTTTGCAGAAACTGTAGTCATTTTAGATTGTGCGATTACGATGAGAATACAATGTGAATCTTAAGCAAATAATGGTACCGAAATGTGTTGCCCTGTGATTCCTTAATAAAAAATATTGAAAATACATAGTAATGTTTCGTTCCCAGGTCTTGGATGTCGTCGCTGTTTCTAGTTCCCACGACACAGGGTATCCTAGTGTGGGGCCAGAAGCAATGTATACACCTGTATGTGAATGTTTGCTACCACCGTTAGTGTTCAAATATATGCTTGTGTGTGTGTGTGTGTGTGTGTGTGTGTGTGTGTGTGTGTGTGTGTATGTGTGTGTGTGTGTGTGTGTGTGTGTGTGTGTGTGTGTGTGTGTGTGTGTGTGTGTATGTTGGTGTGTGCGTGTGCTTGTGTTTGTTGTCTACGTGTTTCACGGGTCTCCTATCGTATCGCACACATAAATAAAGTCCAAAACCACTCACCCATTCTTGAGCATCCGGCTAAACTTCAGAATCACAGTGAATATATCAATCAGCAGCTTCATCACTGGCGTGGACCGGTTGTTGAGCAAACATCTGAACAGCACCTTCTTTATATAGACCACGTGACACTCGTACAGATCGTCCAACGTCCTCGCTTTCTTCAGGTCGTTCTCGAACTCCCTCCAAGAAGTCAAGATGCATGTGGTGACGATATAGTTGTCTAGGCCTCGGATGAAAGAGGCCATAACATGCCGGTAAAGTTGTATGGAGATGTACTGAGGGGAGCGGAGGAGGTTGCGCGAGTCACCATGTGACAGTTTCGCTGACAGTTTCAGGCACTGAAAGGAGAAGTGGAGAGCTGTTAGAAGGGCTCTACAATAGCTTTGCTTTTACCTAATGGATACGTGGATCCAAAATGCGGCTGAAAAAAAACTAACCTGAGTAATAAATGGATTCAAATGCGAATGGCGTGAGACCGCAAGGTATGGCGTGATGGGGAAAAAGCCTATACCACAGAATACATAAAAGTACAGGTACAGAAGATGCACTCTATTCACTCACTCTAAAATAGCTTTGCTTTTACCTAATGGATACGTGGATCCAAAATGCGGCTGAAAAAAAACTAACCTGAGTAATAAATGGATTCAAATGCGAATGGCGTGAGACCGCAAGGTATGGCGTGATGGGGAAAAAGCCTATACCACAGAATACATAAAAGTACAGGTACAGAAGATTCACTCGGCAAAATCAATTAAAGAGAAAGGGACTCTAGCAGCGATACAATTAGGTGCAATTCAGATCGCACGGCGCTAAAAAAGCTACGTTATATTCACCTACATGTTGCATCTCTTTCTACCGCGTAACTCTTACCTCATCTGGCGCCTGAATTCCTACCTATTTGCCACGCGGGAGTGGTTGCCGCATGTACTTACGCGTTCCATACCGACACGCGTAGTGAAACAGGCCTGCCTATACCAACAGTGGGCAGAGGTGGGGCGATGATGATGGTGAAGTGGATCCATATAAACCTTTAACCAGTCATGGTGTAATCCTATCCCATTTTAAATTGAACTTTATGACCGTAAAGTAAGGTCCAAGACCAATAAAAAATCTTACTACACTTGCCCATAGTTCATGTTTTAGATGTAGGTATAGCGGCCCTGTTATAAACCAATGAAATCTACGTAGAATCACTTCAAATCAACTCACTCCAAAATCCTCAAATCTTGAGTCACTTCCAAAATACTCACTTCAAAATCTTCGCCAAGCACCCAAGAAATGCGTCTCATCTTGAGAAGGAACTGGAAAAGCTTGGCGTATCTGAGCAACGCTTCCTGAGACAATATGATGTTGAGAGGCCAGCTCACTGTGTATGTGAGGGATAGGCACTGTAAAACGTCCGGCGAACTATGCTGAAAGCTCAGAGGGGGCTCCGACATCGTAAACGATAGGTTCTCCGAGAACTTGTGCACGTCTGTGGTAGGAAAAGGTAGGTTAGTTTGTGAGGAGCCAATCCTCAGACAATCGTGAGGAGACGACCCCAGCGGCGCAGCGGTTACCGCATCTGCCTAGCATGCGAGAGGTTCCAGGTTCGAACCCCGGCTGGGGACAAAAAGGAAAACCAGGTGTTGGATGTTTAAATGTTTGTGATGTCGCTGTATCTGGTTACCACGACACAGGGTATCCTAGTGTGGGACTAGAAGCAATGTGTGTGCTTTTATGTAAATGTTTATGTTTGTGTTTATCTCTGGTACAACAGCTGTTGATATTCGCTTCTAAGGCGAAAGCGTTTTTCCAGCAAACCATTAATTATTATACTTTGTTGCACACGAAACATTTAACAAAATAATACATAAGAAATATCACGTACAAAGGCGAGCTTATCTCTGCAAGAGATTTCTTCCAGGTACCCTTGGAGTCGGAGAAGCAGTAAATAAAACGGGTCTATAGACGTGTACAAAATTAACTACATAAACTACAAAATCCTTAATAAGCTGTTACAGAAAAAAAAACAAAATCCACTCACTAAATCGGACCACGAAAGATCATCAAGATTACTAGCAAAACAATCCCCTTCCAAAAAGGATCATTGCGAATAAATAGGAAGATAATAAAAAACCTCTATTATAAATTCCACACAACACAATCACTTGACCTGTGGGCTCATTTAGTAATTTTCGGATATTCGGATATAGTAACGGATATTCATACGTCTTAAAAAGTCATACTGTATAGCATACTATATACCAATACTGTATAGCACTATCTTCTTTTAAGACCCTATGTTAGAGCGAGACAATACTCCGTACGACGTCGGTTTTTGTGTTGACGTCAATGACGTCTTCTTATTCATTGACATCATTGGCGTCTTCTTCGGGTCTTAAAAGAAGATAGTGCTATACAGTATTGGTATACATGACTTTTTAAGACGTATGAAAATCCGTTGCGAAAATTACATAATGAGCCCACTAATCCCAAACTAGGATACCCTGTGCTATGGTAACAAGGCAAGGACATCACTAACATATAAATACGCTCAGATGGAGGCTTTTTTGTACAAATGTACGAAATCGCCAAGTGGAAATAGAACCCACGACCTCCGTCTTAGGAAGCTAAGCGACGTAAAGGCTATACCAACGAGGCAGTCAAGATAAAAACAATAAACTACTTACGCGATATAGAAGAGCCCAATGCCTTGTCCAGAATGTTATGAAGCGTAGCGAAATTCAGAAGCTCCTGAGGATTGACGGTAGTCACGAGTTTGGAGAATAAATTGTGACAAATGCTCCTCGAAAACTCCCCGTCCATAAGAAAGAAGTAATCTTTCAGACTACTCAGATGCTCGTACATGTCTAGATTTACCAAGAAATAGGTCAAAATTGAGTTATTGACCACTTCCAACTGATACGTCAGAGGCAACATTACGGACCGCTGAAGGCAAGCAGTCAAGGTCGCTATATTGTCGCAGTCTATTTTAGTATCATCTTCCTCATCTTTGGGAGCGAAATGCGACGCAAATATGTTGCCGTAAGGCTTCTTTTGCACCTCCTCCATTATTTTCGCCGGGTGAGTATAGAAACTGGATGTCATGTCCAAATCCATTCGGGAGCTCAGTGTGTCTTTGCTGTTCGACTTCAATTCTTTCACTCCGAACGGGTCGAAGTTTTCCAAGCTGTACGATCCGTCGAAGAGGTTGAAAGTGGGACGTTTTCTCGAAGGCACGATTTGGTTGCGCGGCGAGTGGTCTACGCTATCGCTGCCCTGAAACTCGCTCGTCTCATCGTCTACCAGGACAGAGAAGTTGAATTCGTCTGGGGACAAGAATTCTTTGTCCTTTTTTGTGGTTGCGGAATCCATGTCGCGACTCAGCGCGCTGGTTGGTGTGAACGTGCCGGCTGTTAGTAAGTCGTCGTGGGGTATCTCGGCAGTCGTTGGTGTTTCAAGGTCAAGCTGCAAAGAAAAAATGCATACCTACTAGTTTGTAAAAGGCAAATAAGTAGGTATAAGATGAAACCCTAGTGTCACTACAGGATTCCTTATACTGTGGAAACTTATTTATTTCTCATCGGTTTGATAGGGTACATTTTTAATTTCATTGCGTGGTCAAGTTATTCATGTATGCTAGATTATTTTTTCAGAAAAATATAGTGACGACTCCTACCGACACTATGTTATCAGTTAGGGTGTTGCAAACGCCTGTGCATTACTTTCTGGCACGGAGTAAATATTGATATTGAAAATTCTTTGTTACACAAGAGTAAGTATTAAAAGTATTATCTTCTAGCTAACCATGGGTGATGTAGTTAGAGTAAGGGGTAGTGCTAGAGAAGTTAAAGTAAAATAGAAAAGATAAATTACTTACTTACAGATTACCAGTGATGTAATATCAATATAATACGTAAACTTCTAATACATATACTACAATACATCTAGTATACATAATATACTACACACTATATTACGAAAATACTATTAATACTGTGAACACTTACACCAAGTAAAAAACTTTATTATTAGAATACCGACATAGCATATCCAGGATATCCGAAAACAGTCTATGTCCAGCAGTGTACAAATATGTGCTCATGGAAAAAACTGTTCGAAGTATGGTGATGATGATACTGTGTTACATGAAAAAAAGATTGCTTCAACTTACCCTAGGAAAAAGATCGCCAGGTGTAACAGCGCCGGTATTCGGCGTAATGCCAAGACTAAAGGCGCCCAACGCCGTATCGCTGTGCGTTTTCAAATCCAACGTCAGACCCAACCTTTTGGGTCTAGAAACTGTGTCTGCAGACCTCACACTAATGTCGGAACTCGAAGCTTTCAGCCTGTTGCGTAAAGCTGACTCTTGTGCATCAGTGCACGGTTCTTTTCTTTCTCTTTCCTCTGCAGGCAGATTATACTCTACTCCCATCACTTTACGTCTGTTTTTCGAGGCATCATCTTGTTTTGTACTGAACGTTAATGTCTTATCTACAATAGGTTGGTTGCCTACGCCTAGGATTTTATGTCTGTTCACTAAGGCAGCCTCTTGCGCAGCGTTTGCTGGCTCTTTCATCTCTTTCGGATCTTCAGGCAAGTTGTATTTAACACCTAGAATCTTCTGTTTATTTAGGACTGCCTGCTCTTGAGCGAAATTCGCTGGCTCATTGACTTCCCTTGCTTCTAAGGGCAAGTTATATTCGACACCAAGTATCTTTTGTTTATTGCGAATTGCTTGTTCTTGAGCATAGTTCGCTGGCTCATTGACCTCTTTGGCTTCTAGAGGCAAGTTATATTCTACACCCATGACTTTCAGTTTGTTCACGAGAGCTTCTTTTTGGGCGATATTAGCTGGTTCGTTTGTTTCCTTCAGTTGAGCTGGGAGGTTGTATTCGACGCCTAGGACCTTCTGTTTGTTTCGTGCGGCCTCCTTTGACGCTTCTGTGCGTGGTCCTGGGATTGTTGGTAAAGATATTTGCTCTATGACGTCAAAATCGGCGCCAAGGACTTTAGTTTTGTTTCTTTGGGCTTCCTCTGAAGGCGTTAGGACAACGTTGTTGTCATCGTCAACAGATTTAGCCCTTAGAAGCTGTTTTATTGGATTATTTTGTTCGTCTAGTTGGCCAAACTCTAACGCCAAAACTTTCTGCTTAATATTCAAGGCTTCTTTCCGCGTCTTCAAGTACTCGATTTGATCCGCCAAATTGTCTATGCCGCCACCTATGACGTCACTAGATTTTTTGCTCAATTTGTTCGAGTTAATCTCTTCAACGGACATCACGTTTCCTTGAGCGTCCAAATCCTTTTTGTTATCGCAGTTTTTGGTATCGTTTTTCGTTCCAATGAAGAAGTTCTTTGCGACATTGCAAAGTGCACTTATGATATCAGTTGAGCCTTGTGCTTTGGACTTGTTGTCGTCGAATTCAGAGTTAGCCGGCTCTTTTTGATCAGGAATAGACTCGTACGATGTCTTTCCGCTGGCATCGTTGTCTAAACTGGCAGTTTCGCCTTCGCCGTCGGATCTTATAGACATTGACATGACCTCTTCGTTACTTTGATGGGCAAGTTCCATTTTCTCTCGCTTCAGGTTTCGTTCTTCTGTGGAAAGCAGTTGCATCCGACTCTGGTCTAGTTGTAGACGTTTTATTTTCCACTCTGTGTGCAGCTTAGTCTTCTCTACTTGCAAGTTCAGTTTCGAGTAGTACTCCATTATTTTGTCCCTGAAATTAAACGATTGGAAATTTTAATCCAGTCAGCCTCGACAACGCGCAGTGAGTGGTGCTTCTTCGTTTCACTATTAATTTACGATGAGAACGGTACTCACTTCTCGTCGTCCCTCAGTGCGGCCTCGGCCTCGTCCTTAACTTTCTACTGGCCTCGGCCTCGGCCATCGCGGCCTCGAGCACGTGAAGCGAGAGCTGCTTCTTTACGATACAACATAGCTAACTACCACGAGCACAATACTAACTTTTCGTCGTCTCTTAGTGCAGCGTCGGCCTCAGTCTCGGGCACGCGGTGTACCTAACTGAATCTTCGCTACAACACGGCATGAGATTTAAATTCTGTTAATGTATAGTAGTACAATGACAATAGGGAATGGATGAAAATATCAGAAGTGCTTGATATTTTTTTTGGTGATAGGAATAACCTTCCTTAACGCGGGAAAAAAGTTTAATTTTTTTTGGCCCCGTAGTTAATTTTTAAATATACTTAATATTTTTCCATTCGTCGTTCTGGGCTTAGTACGGCATATCAGACATATTCCTTAGTCCGCTACGTATGAAAAAAAATCCAGGAAAAATATTAAGATTATTTAAAAATTAACTACGAAGCCAAAAAAATTGAAACTTTTTTCTCGCGTTAAGGAAGGTTATTCCTATCACCGAAAAAAATATCAAGCACTTCTGATATTTTCATCCATTCCCTATTGCATGAACATGGCGGCTTAGTTCACGCGCACACATATCGAACAAACTAAGCGTCAATGGTATGGAAAAACGCGTCACGTGACCCGACCGTGTATCTGTCATCATCATCATCATTCAGCCACAAGAAGTCCACTGCTGGACATAGACCTCCTCCATGGATTTCCAAAAAGACCGGTTGGAAGCGGCTTGCATCCAGCGTCTCCCTGCCACATGAGATCGTCTATCCATCTTGTGGCTGGTGATTACCTAAGTAGATTTAAAAGTACGTCAAGTAGGTATTGTAGATAGATAGAGAACACTTCATACGTACCTAACTGGGTTAGGTGCGTACGAAGTATCTGCATCAATTTCTAGTCAGCAGCTTTCTACCTCGCTAAGATCTCCCTGCCACTTGGATGAGATCGTCCGTCCATCTTGTGGCTGGTCGTCCTACGCTGCGCTTGCCGATGTGTGGTCTCCATTCAAGAACCTTTCGGCCCCATCGGCCATCAGTTCTTCGTGCTACGTGCCCCGCCCACTGCCACTTCAACCTAGGCTCCAGTGTATCTGTCATCGTACTATAATGCACCAACAGAATCGAGGCCCAGTACTTACTTTTGGTTTTCCCAGTGACGCACCCCAGCTTTGTCGCAGCCTCGATCACGCTTCTTCGTTACAACGTTCCTAGCTGCCATAATCAGAATTTCACAGACGATTGGAAGCGGTGGTGGCGTAGTGGGGTTGACCCTTGCTTCTCGATCATGAGGGTCTGGGTTCGAACCACGCATGTACCAATGACTTTTAGTTACGTACATTTGTTTGTACAGCAACACCATTCCCTGATAAATTGTGCCCGGATAACGGCGACAGGCTTGCCACTTGTCACGTTTGGGACCTAATAAACTCGGCAAAACGTGGGTCCAGTTCTAGAGACTGGTGCCTCTGCCTACCCCTTCGGGGATAACGGGCGTGAGATTTTTTTAAAATTATTTTTTATTGGAATCGCTCAGGATTTCATCATCATCAACCCATTATGTCCCCACCAAGGGGCAAGGGTCTTCTCCCTGAGGACTTTATAAGCCATACTCTACCACGGGGGCCAAGTTCGGATTGACGTCAGTTAGAATCAGAGTGCGTATACTGAGTTTTTTCATTCCCTCTCGATAGTGAGAGCGTTTGCAATTTGCATAGAAGTGACAAAGAGACAACTATATGGCGCGCTTTGTCACTCCTATGCAAATCGCAAACGCTCTCGCTATCGAAAGTGAATGACAAAACTCAGTATACGCACTCGGAGCAGTACTCACTTCTCGTCGTCCCTCAGTGCGGCGTCGGCCTCGTCTTTGGCCTTCTCGGCGGCCCGCTCCAGCCGCGAGCGGCGGCCGCGGCCGCGGCTGGCCTTGGCCTCGGCCATCGCGGCCTCGAGCACGCGCAGCGAGTGCTGCTTCTCGGCCACGATCAGCTGAGCGAGGCGCTTTCGCTCCGCTGAGGAGAGAAAAAAAGACAAGGATGGAATAAGAAAAAAAAATTATGAACACAGATGATATGTGCAAAACTTGTGTTTTATTGCAATAAAGAATTTAGTAATAATAATAATAATAATATTACTACGATAATACAAGGTGTTGGTTTGTATAGTATAACGCTCGATTCAGGGTTCTTTCTGCTCATTATTATGAACACCTTTTACTATGAGAAAACTCTACAATTAAAGAAAAGCTGCCAGTCGCTTTGTTCAGTAGATATTGATTTTTAGTATGAAACACTTGGTTTTTTTTTTCGATTTAGTGGTCGACCTCATATTGTTGTTCGTTTTTATGAGTAGAAAGATCGGCGTTACTTTACAAATCAATACGTTGTATAAAAAAAAATTACGACTTAAATTCGTTCATTAATTCTCCTTGATTCCAATCAGTTCAATCATTCCAACAGTTCTGGGATGTCGCGTGTTCTCTAAACGAACGCGCGACATCCCAGAAACACAATAAAAACATGATTGGGTATAGCAGCCGCGTGTTGCGATTTTCCAGTGTGTTACTATGTGTTACAAATTCACGTGTGTTACGGTACATTTTTTGAGAGCCTTACCCATGTATGTGTCGACAGATGGCAGTCGCTAAGCCTAGCCAGAGGCCTTAATAGGGCGGCTTGAAAAACTTCTGACAGTAAGACCAGCCACTAGTCTTACAAGCCTCCACTAATCCGGCCTAGGCCCCCGTGGTGGAGTATGGCCTATACCTTCCTTAGGGAAGAGACCCGTGCTCCTGGTGGGGAAATAATGCCGGGTCGCCTATCTCCCTCTAATATGGTTGAGACTGGTGATGGCTGACCTCTGCGTTACGCTCGTGAACGGGTGCCGTCCGTGTCTCTGGCCGCAGCATTGGTGTTTTATTACCTTTTAAGAATATTAAATGATGTTTGACTTTGCAAGTATTTATTGCACTCATGGATCTTGAGATTCTTGGTATACGAACACTCATACCTAATTTGTATTAGCTTTAAGTTGATTTGAGAAAAGATGGTCAGAGTGGATTTTTTTTTCGCTGCCTTTTTCTCCACTACAGTCGGCCCCAAGGCAGCGGCTAACATTATACATAACTGTATGTACATTGACATTCAACAAGCAGAATGTAAATTCTTTACGTTGAAATAAAAATTTTTGAATTTGAATTTGAATGGGTTGATGATGATGACCCATGTATGTATGTGCTCACCGACAATTTTATCCATGGTCTCATGCTGTCGCGCTGAAGCCATTTCGGCGAAGGCCTTCCTCTCGGCCTCGCGTCTCAGTAAAATCTGCTCCAAGCTTGCCGGCTGCCCGCTAACGAACAGGCAGCGAGTACGATACACGGCCAACGCTCGCCGCTGCCGCTCCAGCTGCGAGAAACTGGCGCAGCATTTCACAGTGGGGTGGTCCGACGATATCAACACTACTAGCGGGTCCTGGATAGATGGAATAGGGTAGATTCCAGGGTCAAAATAATTAAATTCTATTTAGTCCGTATTTTAGATTATAAAAAAATATTAGACACGTATTTTTTCTTTTTTCGATTAAACAAAAAATAACAAAGATATAGCCCATTAAAGTTACGTGTGACGTCACTCCGTGCTAAAAAATGCAGCACGGCGTGACGTCACACGCAACTTTAATGGGCTATATCTTTGTCATTTTTGGTCTAATTTACAAATAAAAAAATACGTGTCCCTTATTTTTAAATAATCTAAAAGACGGACTAATTAAATTTTTTAGGGCAACTAGCCCATTAAGGTACATATTTAACGCGTTGATTGGGAAAACAGCTGCGTGTTCTAACAACTCGGTGTACACCTCAGACACTTAGGGCGGCTTGCAAAACGAGGAAAGTAGAGTTTTACATCCTCGGAGAGAGTAGACCGACGTTTGACAACAACGTTAAATTGAGATTTAAGAACTAAACCCAGATTATCAAATTTTATCCTGTTTCTTTTTGATTTTTTGATCTTTTTTGTTTTGTTAAATTGTGCCCGGATAACGGCGACAGGCTTGCCACTTGTCACGTTGGGCCCTAATAAACTCGGCAAAACGTGGGCCTAGTTCTAGTGATTGGTGCCTCTGCCTACCCCCTAGGGGATAACGGGCGTGAGTATATTATTTTTTATATTCTCAGTGACGAATGTAGGGTTGTAAGAAATATTGGACCCATTGACAAATGTCGGCCCCAGTGATAAGTGTTGGGTTACATGACAAATGTTGGACCTTTTGACAAATATTGGGCCCAGTGGCAAATTTCGGAAATGTAGCTTTTTCAGAGTGCTTATACTGAGTTTTTTCATTCACTTTCGACAGCGAGAGCGTTTGCAATTTGTATAGGAGTGACAAAGCGCGCCACCTAGTTGTCTCTTTGTCACTCCTATACAAATTGCAAACGCTCTCGCTATCGAAAGTGAATGAAAAAACTCAATATCAGAGCCCTGGTCATGCAATAAATTGTTTCCTACATGTTATCAACTCACGGTAGGGTTACAGAGCTTGAGCAGCCGCAGCGACTTGCCGCAAAGCAATATGCACTTGGCGAGTGCTTGGAGGAAAGCCGGCACAGCCACAGACTGACTGATGTGGTAACCCTTGTCCCAATAGCGCTTGGAGCGGCATCCAGCGTACTGCGAGTCCTTGCGGATGAAGAACTCGTGGTACCGATCCTCGAGCTCGCCCTCGAATATGAATCGCTCGATGAATCTGAGAAATTCATAAGTAAGTATAATAGAAGAGAATTCTATAATAGTTGTCGGACTTCCCAAATTATTACACCAATGTCTCGAGTAACATAAGGAAGTAAAATTATTATTTATTATAGGTAAGAATTTTATTGTTTTAAGGAATCTGGTTTGAAAACAAATACATAATTATTTGTTTTACATCTCTCATATTCGGTAAGTAGGTCCTTATTACCCCCAAATGGGGCTTGTAGGTGACCAAGTAGCGCTCTAGGGTAATAATGTAGCTAGAAAAGCCCTAGGGCGGTAAGTAATTAAAAAAAAACTCTTCACTCTTTCAAAACATCTTCCTGGCAATAGACATCATGCATTCAGCCCAATGACAAAAGAGGTCACTTCGCAATTCTGCCTTGTCTTCGTATGAGTATAATATCATCAATTTTAAATATCGAACGGCGAAGCTCAATTTCGTTCTTGAAAAAATAATTAAAAAAAAGATGAAAAAAGGCGGGAAGAGAAAACTTTTACTTTAAATATTGTTTGTTTTTGGGATTTCTTTTTATAATTACGAGCTAATTAGGAAAAAACATGAGTTCTGCAATTGATGAAGATATAAGCTGCACTCCCGATTCAATGAAAATGGAAGCTGAAGCAGCAATTAACAATATTTTGCCTGAAAGTTCTAAAGAGAAATATTTGAAAACTTGCAGAAAACTTGCAAAACTTGAAAAAAAGCAGAGTAGTTAGCTCGGGTGTAAGCATCAATTGCACCCTCGAACAATAGGCGCCCTCGCTGCGCTCGTGCGCCTAAATATCTCGGGCTGCAATTGATGACTTACAGCCCTTGGCTACTAATCTACTATTATTCACAAAAGAAACTTCTTTTCACTTTTGGGACCTAATAAACTCGGCAAAACGTGGGCTCAGTTCTGGAGACTGGTGCCTCTGCCTACTCCCTCGTCCCCGACGGGCGTGAGTTTGTTTTTTTAGATACTTTTCTGTGACGGTTATTAATGAAGGATGCATGATTTATTTAACACATCCCTAGACAATTTAAACATCAAGAAGGGGACGGCGCGTACGCAGTCCCCACTACCAAAAATTACGCATCCGAGTTATCCACATTAGGGATAATCGCAAGGGTCAACCCAACCGCAGTGCAATGGGAGGGCCTCGCCCTGGGGGAACCGCCTACTTGATCACGGTGTCCCCTATGCCAGGTAAGTATGCCTTCTTAGTCAATGAACGGGGTTTATAGCCGCCGCAGAAAACATCTCTTTGGCGCGATGTAGAAAACAGCTACAACGACCTCTAGTGATCATAATATTGTGGAACATTCAACAGTAACATAACTGCGTCACCAGCGCCCCCTAGTAGTATAATCGTAAACAACTAAGAACTTGACACTTGTGTTAGTTCTGCTTTTTCGGGCTCGAAGGACCAACATTTCTTGCCGATCCATTTTTTTCGGTTCGAAGGACCAAAATTTCATTTTGTCTAGTTTTTCGTTGTTTCGCTAAAAATGTGTTTTAGTCCTTAGGACCCGGAATATGTACAATAAATGAATACTAAGAATGTTTTGTCTTTTCGAGATCAATTTTTTTTTATTGCTATAGGGCCAGTTTCTGAATGGAGAATTTCGCTAAGTAACTTTTTAACTGTAGTCCTGTCTCGTCAAATTTCTCAGAAAAGAAAGTTACAGAAGGTTATTTAGGTATTTACTTAGTGAAAATCACAACATTAGATGGGTTTAAATTAAGCATGTACAGCCTCAATACTCAACTTGATTACACAAGAAATGGATTTAAAGCAAAGAAAAAAATTAATTTAGTTTTTTTCTTATACAAGCCATACATTAAATAAACAGCGATTTAGATTGGTTTTACAGGAATAGCGTTTTTATAAATAATACCATCGATTTATACGAATGGTCTCGTACTGAGTATTTCTGTGAAGTGAAGAATAAACATAAAAATTTACATACAGGCACATACATTGCTTCTGGCCCCACAATAGGAAACCCTGTGTCATGGGAACCAGAAACAGCGACATCACAAACATGTAAATATACAAGATCTGGGGCTTTTTGTGCCCACCCGGGGTTCGAACCCGGAACTTCTGGCATGGTAGGCAGATGCGCTAACCGCTGCGAGACAGAGGTCGTCGTGAGAATGCTGTAATGACATGTTTTTATCAGGTTATCATAGCACTTACTTGAAATAAACTTTGCAAACAGAGAACAAAGCGTTGAACGTCGTGTGAGCTGTCTGCTTGTGGCTGACCATCGAAATTTCATTGAACAAATACGACATGAGGTCCGCGCCCTTAGGAATGGATACTGTTGGCTCTGAAAAATTAATAATTTTTTTTAATAACCCATTATGTCAACACTAGCAAGTTTTACAACTTTAAAACTAGCGAAAAAATATGTGTTGTATTTTTAATGACTTGCGATGCTCACAAATAGCTAAAATTAAATCCGGTATCAAAGCGATTATTTATGAGATACAATCTCGAGATTACCAAGTAATTAAATTTTACCTAATAAATAATCGCGATTTAGTATATAAAAATAAAATAAAACCCTTTTAACATTGTATAAAAAAATATAAAAATTCAATTGTTTTTTAAACCATAATACCTGTAGAATAATTTCATAACGGGTGTCGGAAGTTCTGCTTAAAGGAGCATCGCATAGAACTCATTGAGAGCTTTCCAAATTGTTAAATGTCAAATTTCCAACTCTTCCGATACGGCGGAGGTTCTACCTCAATCTAAGCGTCCTGCACAGAATTATAAAACTCGTGTCTACGCCTGACGTAAATCAACTTATGTCATACCTGTCTCAGCGACCCTGTAAATAGACGCCATGGTCTCAATCTCGTACTTCAAAGGCTCAATGTGCATCATTATCTGGAGCAACGTCGGCATACAATTGACATCACTGTCTTTGGTCGTGTCTTCGAATATCCCAGTCGCCTTCAGTCGGAACTCCAGCAAATAATGCCTTACCACCTCTCTGGCAGCCTGTAATTTGTTTGAGGATTGTTAATATAACTATGAATAATAATAAATTAAAATCCATATGGTAATCTTAATTTGAAAAACAAAAATTCCCAAGCGTGGACGCCATTTTTCACTCAAATAACTTATAGGTTCCTATACTGCATATGTTTAGGTACTTAACTAAAGGTAAACAATCTTGATACGCCTTTTTATTGAAATGTACCCTTATTAAACCAAAATCTTTACACATGTTCACTTGTTGCGATTGACTGGTAGAAAATGCTTATTAAGTCCGCCGCATTGTACTATATTTTTAACTTAAATGTAAGTGCAATAAAAGTATCAATAAATAAATAAATAAATAAATAAATTACCAATTCAATGTGAAATTAAGTGTAATTTCATTGTTTTAATTTGTAAAAAATTTGATTCAAAAAGTGTATATTTCAATAAAAAGACTTATCCAGATTGTTTGTTAGTTAAGTAACATAATGGAGTATAGTAATTATTTATCTCAATATTTATAATTTATATGATGCCCCATAATATAAATTATAAGAAAAAGGGTTGATCCATAGTTACGACTCTTCGTTTTAAAAATTCAGAAGTTCCCAGCTACTCGTTGGAACAAGATTAATTTGAGCAAACATGTGGAATATGGCGACGTTGGTCGCTGAACCAATCCACATCTCACAAAGTGGCAGGAAACAGATTTTAGACACCCTTCTTTTACGATAAATGTGTACGGAGGAATCGAGCAGAATTTAGATGTCGTGTTACATGATTCATGAGAACTATGTTATGTGTGAATGAGACAAAGCTGAAATGGAGCGGTAGGTAAGACCACTCTTAACAAGTGACAGCTTCGTGATTAGATTAGATTAGAAGCGCAACGAGACTCTCGAGGAGACTTCTACTTTCCGAGCAAATGAGCGAATGCTTGACTGAGCATGAATGTGTAAATTTTATTTCTGCCTAATCCCACGATACAGTGTTTCCTAGTGTGAGCGCCGTCAGTCAACATAAACAAGAATTAAGTTACGGTAAATAAATATTTTTTGTTTATATCTCTTTCTATCTTATGCATAAAAATGTTTGTTATCGAACTCCTCCGAAACGGCTTCACCGATTTCTGTGTTTTTTTTTATTTTTCATTTTCTATGTTTGTACATCTACTTCGTCTTGCTATGTAGTCCAGTTCATCGAAAGGTTGTCTGAAAGTTATGAGTGTTAGTGGTAAGACAAGACATTTTATGTTAAGAAACCTTGTATAATTTCTTCATATACCATAAAGTGTTCTCTATCTGAGTCATTTTCAAAATTAGTGTACATATTCTCATATTTCTTTGTCCTCAGTAAAAAAAATATTATTATGAAGAATATGTTGCCTGTAAAATAAGTTATCTTCGTTATACATTTTATTTATGCCTAAACCTGGCCTTTTACACTCTTTTTAACTTCAGGTTCTTCATTAATGCGTAGATGGAAGCAATAAAAAAATATCTTATTTTCCTTCCCATACAATATTTTAGTGTCTCACTCTACTCTTGCAACTAAAAATATATCCCCTGATATCGAAATCTTTCAAATTTAACTATATTTAGTTAAAGGTTTATCTGATGGGACATCACTTTAATCAAACAATACTAAGATCATAGAAAAACTTTAAAAAATGCTTAACAGAATCGAATTTAAAACATGTCTACTTTTTTAATATTTTGTGTAACACCTTTGTGTAACGACAACATCCCAGGTTATTTATTTATATTGAACGTGTCCTTCATTTTTTCTAGTAAGGCAATACTAGACGATACTAGCAAATTAACAAAAATTACAGCGTGGCCATAATTTTTCACTGATCTTTAGCCAAACGTGTGGTGCTCGAGTTTCTTCGTTATTTTTTTCCTGTTATGTAACGTGGATTTTACGGGTAAGTGAATCTTAATAACATCAGAACTTAATTAAATGATGAATTTTGATCTTATACAACAGTAACAAAACTTAAAATATAACTGATTCAAGAAACATTTTTGATTAACTTGTTTCTGATTATGTTGACGCCATCAAATTCGTTCTTATGTGTAACGAACAACGTCACACAATTTTTTGTCTAACACTGTGTAACGTTACACAGAGGATAAAGCTGAATGCACAATGAAGTGTTATTTTATTTTAATTCCTTACTTTTAGGTGACTAATGCAAGGACTTTGCCAGCAAGTTATAAGAGATCATTCAAATTGGCTCAAAAACTAAAAGAACCGGCCAGAAAAAGATATCGGGTAGAGCATATTATGTTCCCAGATATTTTTTACTATGACGTGAAACTTGCACACAAAACTCCTGAAAAACAACGTTTTGTATGAACAGTTCCTTAGAATTTCTTTTGTGTAACAAAGTTTCTTTTGTATTACGAAGGAAAAAAATCCATTGTGTTTCTTTTGTGTTACGTACACCTATTTTGAAAATAGCTCATCTATCCATGTGTGTATCTAAGTTACAGACTCTTCTAGACTCGTTGCAATGTTGGTTTAAGAAAATGTACCATGTATGGTTGGTTAATGTTGCCTTTCAATAAATTTTTAACATTTTATTTTAATGTCTGAAACGTCACAGTTTGTAATACTTAGATAAACTAAGGGTCGGTTTCTGAATTGAGAATTTCACTAAGTAAATGTGTACTTAAGTACCGTCCTGTCCCGCCTTTTCTGAGAAATTTGACGAGACAGAGTTAAGTAGTTAATTAGCGAAACTATCAATTCAGAAACCGACCCTAAGAAATAACAATACCTCGTAAACGAGCCCATTTTTATGAGCGTGATCTTCCAATGTCTGATTGAACGCGAAGTTGGACAATCGTTTGTAGTAGGTCCCCACAAGCAACAAGTCTGAGACATATCCTTGTAAATTCGCTTTGGTCACGCCTTCTATCAGAATGTTCTCTTGGACATAGAAGCAGCTTGATTCTTCACTGTAGGGGAAGGTAGTTGTTTCTACGCCGACTGAAATAGAGTGGGTTACCTATAGCAATAACATCACAGAAATGTTTTAAAAAATATGTGGGAACAACGGGCATTGTCCTAAAAAAATCGTTCCGTTTTTATTTTTCGGGAATTTATTAAAATGGAAAGTTGAGGTATCTAGTTAAAATCCTATTGTGGCGCCAGAAGCAATGTATGTGCCTGTATGTAAATGTTATGTTATGTTAATTAACCAATACTCAAATCGGACTAGGCCCCGTGGTGGAGTATGGCCTATACCTTACTCAGGGAAGAGACCCGTGCCCCTTGGTGGGGACTTAATGGGTTGATGATGATGACTCCAATCGGAAAATAATATAGTCTTATGCTACAAATACAAGGGAAAACTCGTAAGCTTCATAGCTTTGTAACGAAATTATTAGTTGTTTTATAAAATTATTCCTAATTAAATCATTTAAAAAATCTTGAAGTTCAGGAAATTTCGGAAAATGCTGCGAGTAGGGAACCCTCGATGGACGAGTTCTTGTCCCCACCGAGGGGCACGGGTCTCTTCCCTGAGGAAGGTATAGGCCATACTCCACCACGTGGGCCAAGTCCGGATTGGTGGAGATAAGACTAGTCGCCGGTCTTACTGTCAGAAGTTGTCAAGCCACCCTAAGGCCTCTAACTTGGCTTAACGACTGCCATCTATCGACGGTATCCGGCACCAACTGCTTAACGTGCCTTGAACCGCTTGGAAAAATGCCACTAGAATCAGTCATAGACGGTCACCCATCCATGCACTGAATGTGCCCTGTGTTGCTTAACGTTCGTGATCATTTAAGATCACTCAGGCAGCCGCTACTGCGAATAAGCGCCAATACTTACTAATTAGATACATGATGTGTCTAATCACACTAATATTATAAACGTGAAAGTTTGTGTGTGTGTTTATATGTTTGTCAGTCTTTAGCGCTGAAACGGCTGGACGGATTTTAATAAAATTTGGTATGGAGTTAGCCGATACCCTGGATTAAAACATAGGCTACGTTTTACCGCGGGGAAATATCTTATTCCTACGGGAAAATCGATGAACCGCGGGTAACACCGCGGGGCACAGCTAGTACTTACTAATTAGATACATGATGTGTCTAATGAGCTTTTTCTCCGAAACCACCTCTGTGTCTGCGAGCGAGCTTCCATACATGTCGCGCCATAGCGCCACGTGTTTGCGCGCCTCCGCGATAAGTTGCCGCTCTTTGATCGGCGGCAGTTTCGCTGGAAAAGTAAGTATTCACGGCCTTATTAATAAAAACACACTTGCGGATAGTGTACTAGGTAGACCCTGTAACATAACATAAACATTTACACACAGGCACGTACACAGGAGAAATATTCTATTGCACAGGAGAAAGAATAACTGTCTTAAAAAGAACCCTAAGGCTCTAATTATTTGCGCCCGCGCGACCGAGCGGCCCGGTCGCTACACCACGAAATTAAAAGCAATTGTGTGTAACGATTTATCTAAATAGCGGCGCGGTCGCGCCTTCGAGCGGCGTGGTCGCGCAGCCCGGCCGCTCGTACGAGTTTCAATGAAGTTGATGTGAACACATCACTTGTATCGGTGCATTTGAAGCGGACGGGACGCTATTTTGTTGTTTGTGAGAACGTGTAGAGAGCGGAGACGCTCGGGCCGCTTCATATAAATTAAAAAGCAACTTGGCCGAGGTCGCTGGAATCTGCGGCGAAACCGCTCGGTCGCGCGGACGCATATAATTAGAGTCTAAAACGCATATTAATTCTTTTAGAACTAAAACTTTCGTAAGAACTAGACATTGTAAAATATATTTTTTTATGGGATGAGTCCGACCAGGTTTCGCTCCGATTCGCAGAGTAAGTTAATCCGGGCCATATTTTACAATGTCTAGTGCGAAAGTTTTAGTTCTAAAACAAATAATCTGCGTTTTAGGGTTTTTTAAGACTGTTATTCTTTCTCCTGGCTGTGCAATAGGGTCTACCTGTCTATTTACTAGAACCATTAGACATATGTACAATAAACTTGAAACTACAGCGCCACCAAGTTATCTGTTCAGGTGGGCAAAATTGTAACTAAATAACTAATTGTAATTCCTGCTCCCCATTTTTTGTTATATTTATTCACTTACTAAGATTTATAGATATATATTCATTGCAATCAAAAGACTAAAAGGTTAAAATATTCTCATTTTTCTAGGTAAATTTCTTAAATGTTCCTACTAGAATCTGCACTAGCGCCGCTATCAACTGTACAGCTGGTGGCATACTAGATCTTAGGTCTAAGCTGAAAACTACGCTCATATACAAGTGAGAAGTGAGAGACTGCCCCGTTGGTCTAGCCGTTAAGGCGCTTACCTACCACGACAGAGGTCGTGGATTCGATTCCCACTGGAGGCCACCGTACATTTGTACAAATGGCCTCAGTCTGTGTGTTTTTTCATGTTTGTAATGTCCTTGTCTGATTATCATAGCACAGGTTATCCTAGTTTGGGACCAGGTCAAGTGACTGTATTGTGTGGGAGTGATTTATTTATTCAAGATACCGGAATAACATTTACAACTTAATAATGAAGATGAGTGCGATTCCAAGTACCATTATGTAAAGTGTGACTTCAATTAGGTACCTACTACTATATCATCTCATATTACAGGTTGTCCAGAAAGAGTAGAAATTAAAGAGTACGGTTTTGCTCAGACGTTTTGTCTGTGTTTTTTTAATAACTTGCGCTTACAAGCATTACATAAATTAAAAACTTGAGCTATTACATAAAATAAGGTATTGTGCTTCAATAAATATAGTAGATGTATTGACTTCTCAATAAAAAAATTAGTAAACTTTCACTTCCGGTTTCTAGTGTTTTTGGACAAACTGTATTTGGCCCATACTGATATGATAACCCATGTGCTATTGTGTACTTTAGCCAGTTACTCGCCAGGACCCTTCCTGTGCATCCAGGCATGGCTGAATAACTTACACAGCAATCCTATACAACCTCATCGTCTAACTTCCAGTTTTTTATCTTTATGTGTTAGTGGCAGATACTCACAAACAATATCCCAAATATCATCAGGTATATCTTTGTCGACCTGGCTGGCCAGTTCCCAGATGTCCAAGGAACCACAGTCTGTATTAGCCTTGAACACCACTTTCGTAGGCTCTTTGACGCTTGCACTGGCTAACGATATCTGAAGCGAGAAAGCTGCAATTGTATTTTGACACAAAATTAACAAACAAATGTTTACATACAGGCACATACATTGCTTCTGGCCCCACACTAGAATACCTGTGTCGTGGGAACCAGAAACAGCGATTAGAGTCGACACGACACATCAACGCTTGCGCTCTATTCCGATATTCCGTAGCAAAAATATTTGACTAAAACGCCGAATGTACATTTGCATACAATTTAGCATGTAATAAAACCCAGACTTAAATCTAATTTTACAGTACTTGACAGTGACGTCAGTTTTTCCTCTTATCTCACAGTTAGGTATACATATACCTACCTCCACCAATCCGGACTTGGCCCCCGTGGTGGAGTATGGTCTACCTTTCTCAAGGAAGAGACCCGTGCCCCTCGGTGGGAACATAATGGGTTGATGATGATGATACCTACCTTACCTGGATCAAGCCCCTTCCACCAACCACGATTTGGTTTGATCATTGCTAACATTCTGGAGAGTCCTATTCACTAACATTTACAATAGTCATTTTAAGGCACTCAAGTGACTGGCAGATGCGTTGGCCAATCGAGCCTTGACATGAGCAAAGGCCAAGTTTTATATGGGCAAATAAAAAAAAAATTGTAGGTAATTTTCAGTTTCAGAGGTCAGGATAATCAGGACATCAAGTTTGTTAGGACAAGCAAACTTGATGATCTGATTAATCCCAGCATTTAAAAAAATTTCCATCTACAGTTTGTATAAATGCAGACAAAAGCTGATGATTTTAAATATGCAAAGGGGCAATTAGAATACTCACTTGAATGTTAGACTGCACTGACTGTTCAGACAAAGGCAACTGAAGATCTCTAGGCCCATCTAATCGCGGGTAGCTGAACAGCGAGCTGTTGGCGTAGGGAGAAGCATATGATGATGTCATGGATCCCAAAGACATCGGGCTTGGGAAGGTCTTCGGCTCCGATACGCCAGGCCACTGGAAGAATCCGGTGTCTTGCAGCACTGGAAACAATAGATTGTGATAAACGTCCAATAGTGTTCTTTGATGCAGGATTTTTGGAATTGGCATTATGATTGGTAAGACCTATTATCCTTACCCGACTTGTTATTATTAATTAATGTTAAATTCAAGTATGTACAAATTTTTACAATGAAATACTAAATAAATATCTTTGTATTAATTATTAAACTAACACTAAAGTAAATACAAAATAACAATGTCTATAAGATAATTTAAAGATATTTATTTAGTATTTAGTTGTAAAAATGTATGATAATAAAATTAATTTCAGTTTAATAATTGATTTTAAAGATAGGTAGGTAGAAGGAATATTCATTATTGTATATACACCAGGAATTTCACATGAGATTTGTCAATAACATAGTACAGTACAATTGGCGGCCTTATTACTAAAAGTAATTTCTTCCAGACAAACATTTAAAGATATTTATTTGTATTAAGATTACAAATAGGTGATTAAACAAGTAGTACAAATTAAATACAATAACTCTTGTACATTAGAAATATTATTTTACATTGAACCAATAAAGGCTTTTTTTTAAATTATTTTATACTTACTAGACTTGGATTGGAAGCTTTCAATGGTATACTCAGTGTAGCACTGAGATCTTTTACTTTCCAAGTCACACTGTTGCTTCACAGAGTAAGGCAGATCAAATACATGAGATGGGTAGTAGGAATATGCCTGAGGGGAACCAAATGCCTCTCTTGGTGGTTTTGGCAGCATTTGTTCTAGCAAACCAAAAGTGAAAGGGTTCTGAAATAATTTAAAAAAATATTAATTCAATAGATCAGATATATCAACACAAGACCTAGAGTTGAGCGCATAACTTTGGGCAGGAAACCAACAAAATGGACAACCTGGTCAAACTGAGAGGAAAAGACTGGAGAAAAGCAAATGGCATGCATTGAAAAAGTCCCTACACTCCTACACTTAGCATTGGGTAGCTTTAGATTCAAGGACAAGCAATGTAAAATAATTAAGTTACAATATGTTGTGATAGTGGTGGCCAAGTCAGAAACCTGATTCAGTAAGCTGATCTGTAACCTGATAAATCAATGTATAGATAAGGTTGAAGTACAGTAAGGAATTGAGGATTTGATGTCCTAAAGGTTTATTGTAAAAGTGAATAATTAATATTTTACCCAGGAGAAACCTCTATCCATGGCTCTCGATTCTATATAAATAAAATTTTTGAAGTATTCTAAATATTGATTACTTCTCTCAGTGGTAGCATAGTGGTGGAACACCAACCTAAGTTTCAGGTGGATTTGAATCCATGCATAAACCAATAACTTTGTTTTCTAAGTTACGGTAAGGTATCTGACATTTCAGCATATTAAATTACTCCATTATCTAAGATACCTTAGATAATAGAGTCCCTGAGCTACCCCTATATATGATGATTTAGTCGGTCAAAATCTTCTAACGGTCAAATTGGTATGGAATTGAACACTTACATTATTGGAATCGCTCAAGATTTGGTGTACATAATTAGGGCACTGGGCATAAGTTCACTGCCAGAAGTATAGATGTTTGAATAAAATTAGAGAAATAAACAGCGAATTAAATAAGAAAGGTTATATCAATGTATACTTAGCAAAGGATGTCTGGATGTGGATAGGATTTCAATAAGAAAAGTTATGCATTGAGCAAAGAAAATTTTACAGCATTGTTCATTGCATACCTGATACATATATTCAGATAAATCTTCTTTTACTGTATTACTAAGGCCCACAAGTAGCCTCAAGCCATTGTAAACATAGTCCTTACTGTCCCCAAAGTCTGTGGCTTTGATTGTACCTATAAGCTCCTTTAACTCATTGGCCCTCTTGTACTCTGCCACATTTTTTGCATTATTGGAGCTCGTGATATAAAACATAAGAAGATCAGAAACGGGTGGACGCTTAGAATGCTTCACTTCATCAGTTTTCTTCAGTATGATTTCGAAGGCATGTGACCGCATTCTAGAGGTCAAAACCGTGTGAGCTTTGCTCGTTACACAGTACTTAGAAGCGCTTTTGTTGCAGAGCTCGGTGAGGAGCCCGTAGATGCTGGCATTATCGTGCTGACCACCGTACTCAGCCATAATATTCAGTCTTGCACTTGTTTTCCACCTAAAGGATTGATTAACTTCTCATTCTTGGTTGGTGTTAATAGCTGTAAGGTTAAAAGCCAAATAAAACAACCCAACACATTGTAACCAGACACTATTTTCATCTATTTATTATTTACTGGCAAAACCACGAGACATTTTTTTTTTTTAATATCTTTATTTTACAGGACCATGTACGAAACTTAAGTCCTAACCAGCGTTGCAAAACCAAGAATTATAAATTCGGTAGGGTTGCCAATAAAAAATCGGTAGTTTTCGGTAGATTTTTATTTGTATCAATTTTGACAAATTATTATTTATAACATCCTTGAGACGAAATTTTACTGAACATGGCTTTAGGTATATTAAAATCATAGCAGTTTTTATCGCCTATGTGTCTCTTCGCATGCAAAAGCCCAACTAAGGCATCGGTTGACAGGCGGTTGCGGTTTTTAGTACGTAGTCACTAATCCGAATAAAGGTGTTCCGTCACCGCCTTTCATTTGAGCCACATTTGCCCAGAAATCTTCGGCATCATCTTTAAACATATTAAGTTCCTAAGCAGGCGCCACTGTGTATCTATGTCCTGGTAGTCTTTCGCATCAACGAGTCCGGGAAATGCTCTGCAGAGTGGGATTAGACTTGGGTGAATTCCTTTTTTTACATTTTCTGGAGCCAAAACATTTAAGTCTTTCAGTGGGTTGTTTTTTAGGGGAAATCTTTGAATAATTTGCTCAGAAGCTTCAATATATATTATTATTTATAATATATAAATAATAATATATATATATAAAACTGTAGACATCTTGTTCGAAATAAATTCAACTGATCTGCAGTCAAACTGTTATTATTCAGTAAAGTATCCATAACTTTTGCTCCAAAGTACATCTCATGTATATCCAAAAAGTTATGAGGATTTTTAAAGTTCACATCTTCAATGTTAGTTGCATTCAAGTAAGACCTCTTTAAAAAGCAGTCTAACAGAGTTTTCAAGGATGCACACACGTGCGAGTATAAAATGTGAATTCTAGCACCCTCCGCTTGCATTTCTTTGTTCAGCTGGTTAAAAATTGGCAAGACAAAATCTAAAAATTGAAGGAATAAAAGAGATACCGGATCGTTCAATTTATTTAAAATATTTGAGGCCATTAGCAACTCGTTTTGTGAGGCGGCAGCATCGATGAAATATAATTTTAGAGCAGGATATTGCTCTAGAATCCGACTAACAGCTGCATGTACCAACAGCCATCTCGTCTGGCAAGGGTGTAAAATCTTGTGAATTTTTAATTGGCAAAATATTTGAAACTCTTCATACTCTTTTGTTCTTTTCGGACTTGAACCGAAGTAATTATAAATGTCCCGGACTAAATCTTCGACG
This sequence comes from Yponomeuta plumbellus, assembly GCA_947310845.1. Taxonomy (NCBI): domain Eukaryota; kingdom Metazoa; phylum Arthropoda; class Insecta; order Lepidoptera; family Yponomeutidae; genus Yponomeuta; species Yponomeuta plumbellus. Next base: position 13,665,639 of record OX371207.1, on the reverse strand, counting down.
AATCGAGGGATTTTCTCGCCAGCATAAGGTGCGCATAAATGAAAAGAATGGCATATACATTTCATGATGAATAAATTTGGGATTTCTGATTTTAATAAAACCATCACTGAATGTCTTTGTCCCATCATTACATTTGCACCATCGGATGCAAATCCAATCAAATTATCTTTATAAGGAATATTGTTGTCCATGAAAAACTTTACAATGCTTTCACAAAGTGTGGTGGCATCTGCTGAAGAAAGGGGAATCAGGGCGAGAAAAGAATCACGTACTTGATTATTTTTGACATACCTTGCCACCATGCAAAGATGTTTTGTCGTTGATAGGTCTGTTGATTCATCAATAACCAACGAAAATTTAACATTACGTAAATCTTCACAAAGTTCTGCAAAACTCTCTGCACCAATTACATTTTCCACGATAGACTGCACTCTTGGACGTGAGCATTTTAAACTTTTTGCAACTTTAGAGTCTGGACAAATCTGTACAACTAATTTAGAAAGATGATCAGTAATATTATATGGAAGATTATGCTCAGCCACTAACCCAGCAATCCGGATTTCACCTGAAATGAATGGAATTGTTGATTTAACAATTCATTATACAGACTCTATTTTACATTGTTAACGGTGCGGCGCAAAGAATTTGATAACTTACTTACCTTCTTTCACTTGATGTTTAAACTGGGTAACTTCTTTACTAACGAAGTCTGACAATTTTGGTTGAACAGCTAAGCTCTTAACACTCTTTTCGTGAAGTTTAGAACTGGCATGTTTTTTGAGAGTGTCGTATCCCGAAGATATATTTATCTCCTTATTACAAGATTTGCACATTGCAAAAGTAGGTTTTGATAAATGTGGAGACAACCATGCAGAGAATTCCTGTCGTAACTCCCACTCTTTTTTATATTTTTGTTGATATTTCTTTCGCTTGACACCTGTACTGGTCGATGCGCCAGCACCAGAATCAGAATCTGAACTTTCCTCAGACATTATAAAGTTAACTTCGCACTAAGAAAATGAATACGTACGAGCTGACGAGCTCTACGAGAAAGAATGAATCGAATATGAAATGTTTTCAAAAAAGAAGTAATTTCATGTTTACAGGGGATTTCCCTTACTGTATCCTATCAAATCCTTCTAGTATTATGAATCTTAATACGTATTCTATAGAGTCCATTTTTATTTATAGTATTTGGAGCATACGGCCAAACAAGGTTCTTCCCCTTGGCATCGAGCGAGACGATAAGATCAGAATATGCGCGAGAAAAGGATAGCTTAATAATTTCGTTAATAAGTGTGATTGAGATGGACTATGGGCAGGGTTCATAACATGTTCATAGATTAAAATAGTGTAGTGTTGCTACAAATAATAAAGTATTTAGTTTTGTTCTCGTAAAAACTAGCGGCAAACTAAAAAATCGGTAGACATGCCTTCGTAATCGGTATTTCGGTAAACGAGGGCTAATATCGGGAGATCTACCGAAAAATCGGTAGGTTTTGCAACGCTGGTCCTAACTTATACTATTTTACATCATGGTATGGTCTCTTATAATCTGTCAAGAAAATGTAGAAATTAAAGAGTTCGGTTTTGCTCGGACTTTTTGTCTGCATTTGTTAATAGCTTGCACTTACAAGCATTAAATAAATTAAAAACTTGAGCTTTTACATAAATTAAGGTAATGTGCTTCAATAGATATAGTAAATGTTTAGGTTTTTCAATAAAACAATTAGCTAACTTTCACTTCCGGTTTCTAGTATTTTTTGTCAAACTGTAGAACAAACGATCAAAAAATTTTTGGTGGCGCCATCTAGGCATTGCGAACAGAACAAAAACATAATTTGAGTTGCCATCCAAAACTATACTTGGTTTATGGTAGATATGGTTGATTGGCACTAAACTAAAACTTTATCTTTTTATTTTTATTTTTATAGCAGTATTACGTCCATGATTATAGCTAGACAATTTGAATCAGATAATCAAATTAAAAGTATATTTTGAGTTCAATACTACAGACATCAGCGGTGATAGTAGTAATTTCGAAAAAAATGCATGGCAGCACTCAGAAAATGTCGAAACATTTTGCAACGAGTTTTCTTGTTTTCAAAGTTTTTTGTCATTTGGTTTTCCAGAATTTCCAGTAAATATTTACTTCAGATCTGTTGAGTTGAGCTAACGTTCCTCCAGACTCGTGCGTCGGTGCTTTGAGACAGGACTCCCTTCCATTTGTGTATTTGTGTTGAGCACTGGTTTGCTTCGCATTTGTGAAAATTGTTTGAGACAGGACTCCTTGTAATATTAAGTTTGAGACAGGACTCTTAAACTGTGACTGTGACGCAGACATGTATGTAATACTGAACTTTATTCACCAACCAGAAGATGTCACATAGAAATTGTTGTGTGCAGGGTTGCACAGTCAATATTTCAGATGGTATGCATAATATGTACCTACTTTCTTAATACTCACTTAGTGTAGTGTATATAAAATAATAAGACGCAGTCTAATCATATACAAGAAACTTAAAGGCGGTGTGGTATTTTTAGAGTTTATATACTATACTATTCCTTTAATTTTGACTGTCTACTGAACTTGGAGTGCCTGGGAAATTGCGTTTTGGATGGAGTAGGTTTGCCCAGCACCTACACCACCTTGACAGCCTAGTCGGCCTAGTCCGCAGCAAAGTAAACAAAAAATTCAGCGGCTGCAGCGTCCGAGTGATCCATTCATCCATCGTAGTGTGAGTAAAGGTAACGCTGGACGCTGTATAAACCATCTCATTACAAAGATTCTAAGGACAAAACTACTTCGGAGAACACAAATTAAATAAACTGCTTTTGAGTAGGGTTATAAGGAGTTTTAAATAGGGCTTAGGTTTTTAACAAATAGGCACCTAATAATATGACTAGGCCACAACTGTCTGTTTAACCAATGATATTTCTGTTTAAGGTGTCCCTTTGCATTACTTCCCAAATCCTCTTACGGATACTTAGCGTTTCCAAACCTGGAGAGCAAGAGTTGGAACCAGTTTGGTGGGTGATGATGACTACATACATGCAAACCGTAGAGTATGTCATCGACATTTTGAAAACGTGTATCATGGAAGCAAACACAGGCTTATTAAAAATGCAGTGCCTACACTTCATCTAGGTTTGTACTAACTTGCATAGATAAAAAGACTGCTCTTATTTAGGTACTTGATGACAACTGTTCATGTGATCTTTGTCTATTTACAGTGGACTTACAATCTGGCACTGACACATTTGCTGTCCCTGTGCCGATGGCTGTTGACAAAACTAATGACGATGATACCAGTACAACCAAAGAAGGTAGACAAAATGTGTTTATGCTACAAAGAAAATCTTTTTAAAAGATATTATTATGGTTTATCAACCACTAGCAGCTCAGAGTTGACATGTCTTGTATGTAGTACAGAGTATCTTGTGAGAAAGATTGATCAACATCAATCGATTAATTGGATGGGTTTCAATCCATCCCCCTTAAAAGTCCAATATTGCGATAAACCATATTAAAATTCAGATGGTCAAACGTTTTAGTAACTATCAGTTCTGTTAACCTATTGATTGACTGTGGGAACAGACAGACAGACAGACAGAGTAGCTTCAATGAAAATGATGTCTAGCTGTCTGTTCATTAATTTGTCTCTATCGCTACCGTCATGCGTGGTCGCGTGCGTCTAGCAGTATTTGGTTGTATTCAAATAACTTAATGTTTCTTAATTTCAGGAAGCAAGTTGGATTGTATTGCTGCGCCAATGAAAATCGACCAACCTACCTCGGTGTTACGCAAACCCACTAGAAGCCTGAAAAAAGGTATGAGATTCAACTGTTTACATACACATATATAAGCTCACGCTTGTATCCCAGAGGGGTAGGTTACAATCCCAGGGACCCTTACAAGATCCTGACAAATCACTTTCGCTGCATCGAGATTCAGTGGTCAATGCATACACGCACGTCGGTTTCGGGTACTTTCTATCTTGCCCTTTGCTAATACATCCTCTATTTGGTCGAAGTATGTCCCTTACCGGCCCTTTCACTCACATTCGGGCGTTATACATATTTGCTTCATCAGTCTTTCTTCCTTCATCCTCTCCACATGTCGAAACCAACGCAACATTCCTTCTGTTTAATATTTAGTAAATTTCTAAATACAATCTATTTTCGTTTACGTTATTTTCTTGGTTTTTTTCAGTTGATACCGGACGGCCAAAGTGTATCACTTTAAAGGAAAGAAAACTCATGAAGGCTCTGTGCAAACTAAAATCCATTATGCGTAAAAAGGAAAATATCCGCATGAATTTCAAAAAAAGGTTAGCTCTGGCTGAAAAATTTACATTGTCTAAGGTTGATGTAATTAGTGGAAAAATTACTAAAACAGCAAAGTTATTTTTTGAAATGCAAATGGCTCTATCTCAAAAGAAAAGTAAAGGTCGACGATTCATAATGAATCAGAAAGTATTGGCACTATCACTCTATAAGCCAAGCGCAAAAGCCTACCGACTTTTGAGCCAAATTTGCATATTACCGAAGAGAAAGACATTACAAAGACTTTTGGCGCAAATAGAGTTGAAACCAGGAATTCAAGATAACGTATTTCGACAGTTAAGAAATAAGGTGAGAAAGATGCCCAAATCACATAAGTATTGTACACTTATATTTGACGAAATGGCAATTGCGCCCGGCATCAATTTGGACAGAAAACAAGATGTAATTAATGGGCTATGTGACAATGGCGTAGAACGAAAAACTGATTTTTGTGATCATGTTTTAGTGATGATGGTCAGGGGTGTCGTCAAAAAATACAAGCAACCTATTGCCTACACGTTTTGCAAAGGCTCTACGAATACAGCGGACCTGATAAAACTGATTAAAGGAAGCATTAAGAAACTCAAGGAAATAGGCCTCGAAGATGTGGCCACAATTTGCGATCAAGGTGCAACAAATCTAGCCGCAATAAATGCCCTCATACGCCAGACAAACGAATTGTACGCGAGAAAAGGTGAAGAAAAACGAGGAGGTTTTTTCTAAATAGAAGGCAGGAAAATTTTCCCAATATACGACCCTCCACATCTTATAAAAGGTATTAGAAATAATCTTCTGACTAAAGACCTTCATTATAAAATGGATGGTCAAGAAAAAGTGGCGAAATGGAATGATATCCTCAGGTTATACAGGAGAGGGCCAGGATATAAAGGAGTGCGGATGGTGCCAAAGCTCACCGCACAACATGTTGAGCCATCATTGATACCAAGAAGGAAAGTAAAGCACTGCACCCAAGTGTTCAGCAAAGTTGTAGGAGTGGCTATTGGTTTTATGGCAAGTATGTATCATTTTACTAATTTATCTGTATAATTTTCTATTTTCATAATCACGATATAATAAATTATTTATTATTGAAGGCCTGTGTCCTGCAGTGGGACGTACCTATATAGTGTACATACATTTTGTTATGACTTTCATTTCCAAGTTATGTACATTTGTAAAGTTGAAGTAGCAATACCACTCCCTAATGGTGAAGTAAAACATTACGAGTAAACCTGAGTGTGTGAGCTGTTCACTTAGTGCTAATTCGCTATGGACACGCGTCTCTATTTGCTTTACATTAAAAAAACATGTAATGCCTCCAAAAATAAATAAATAAGATAAGATAAGATAAGAATATTCTTTATTGTACCAGGAAAAACATTAATACAGAACATTAACAATAAGATGCAGTACAAGAGGCGGCCTTATTGCTTAAAGCAATTTCTTCCAGGCAACCGACGATGGAAAGATGCTGACGGAAAAGAGAGAGACGGGTAGTCGGTGCAAATAAGAACATAGAATAAATAAATAGTATACATAAATTAATAGATATTATTCAGTAATACATAGTTTGAACTATTACTGAATTGAATTGTTAGATAGTTAATAAAATCAATTAGATAGTAGTTAGTTAATAAAATCAATTTGCATACCTAATTCTTATTGTACACTGTGTTGTATCGCCTCATGGCGATGGTGGCGGTCAGTGAGTTATTACAGAAGTATGCTTTTATACGATTTTCTTAGACGGCATTATGTAATTAAAAATCTCTAATAAGAAAAATATTTTCTTTCAGATAAGGGAATATTTCCCAAGAGAAGCAGAGAGACTGCGGACATTTTATTGTTTTTTGATGACCTGTTTGATTCGGTAAACGGGAGCTTCAATAAAGCAAAAAATGGAAAATTTTTGAGGACCGCGGTAACGCCGAAGTCTCCACATCACAGGTTGTGGCGAACCAGCCTACCGATACTTAGAACCATGCGATATGTTCAGTCAAAAGATAAGAAAAAAGTGTCAGTGGTGCCATCGTTTTCGAGCTGGATAAAAACAATTGAAAGCTTCCAATTAATCGTGGCACATTTCCATAAATTGGGTGTAAGATCTTTGTTACTACGCCACTTTAATCAAGACCCACTAGAAAATTTTTTTGGCGCAATAAGATCACACGGCTACGGTAATGTCATGCCAAACGCCTCGTCTTTCGACATTCCGCATTTAAGACCTTATTGGTGAACAGTTTTACGTCTGCCCACTCTATAGGAGCCAACTGCGAAAATGATAGATCAGAAAGCTTGCAAAATTTAGAAGAGATTTTCGAAAATAAAAACGAAGTAGCTACCCGCGACGAAATAAACCTCTACGAGGAAGACCTTGCCATTGAAGCAGTAAATACGGAAAGCCTTTTCAAAAGTCAAGCTGCGCATGATATCGAAAAATGTGCAGCCGTGGCATATTGTAGTGGGTGGTTACTAAAAAAAGCGAAAAAAGTTGTTTTTAACAATTGCATGACTTGTAAAGATGCTTTGGAGAGTGATCAACCTGAAGATTTTCACTCTCATATAAAGATGAGTGAATATGATGAAGGTAAAACGTGGTTATCGTACCCAAGAAAAGAATTTTTTGAAGTGTTTGTCCAAACTGAAAATGTGGTCCAAAAAATATTGGAAAAAAGATGCCACATCAAAGGTATAGTTTCATACGTAGAACTGGTGATTTCTGTCACAATAAATTTAAATTTTGTAAACTGCGTAGAACACCGCAAGGCAGTTTGCAATTTTTTTATAAAACTGTCCGCACTATTTTTTATAAATAATTGGTGCAAAGAAATAAACCGAATTTTAAACAAGAAAAATACCGAAACTGAGAGCGACGACGTTATGAAAAAAAAAGCCATTCAGTATGCCCAAATTAAGAAGGGATCCAGAATGAGGCAAACTGGTTTAAATATGTTGGTTTGATTACATAAAGTTTATGTAATCAAAGCGACATTATTATTAAAAGGATACGGGTTTATGTCATAAACTCACATCCTTATTCCAGAGGGGTAGGCAGAGACCAGGGACTGCCACTTGACACGATCCTGACATAATTATCGTTTCGGTTTCATCGACATTAATTCTGTTTATTAACAAAAATAAAACAATTATCATACTTTCGTGTTTTAATCCTATTGTATCCCATTTTATCACCATGGTCCAGTATGGGAACATTTGCAAGTGGATGATAAGAAGTTCAAGAGCTTCTTATTTCATCCACCTGCAAGTGTTTCCATGTTAGATTTGATTTAACAAGAAAAATGACGAAAGTCGAGTTCAAATTTGCCGCGCTTGCCATTAGTACTGTTCGTGATCACCGCAAGCAGCACTTTCGCACCCCCAGAAAAAAACCCAAGTGACCTATCCTTATGTATTGTAATCTGTGTTTTACATTTCCACGAGACCGTAGACGGCACGAGACTCACTCTTATCTCAGCACTTTTTATCTATACTCTGATTTTTAATTTCGTGTACTAAACTGACAGCTCCAAGCGCTCTTTCTTTTTTAAAATGTTGCTAGCTCAAGGAGTCTCGACCGAGTTCTCGGTCTCGGTCTCGATCTCGACATTGTCAGCTAAAATTCTACTTTTTATTTGCTTATTGATAACTAGGTACTGCGTTGCAAACTTATAGTAATGAAAAAAATAGTATCGTATCAGCTGAGTGATCAAGTCGTTTCTTTTTTAAATTTACTAAAATAAGTAATTTTAGAATCTTAATTTACGTTGATCAGTAATAAAAGTAGCGTTGATTTCTATCGACAGCGACATTTTCAAAATGGTTAAATTAATTTAAGGAAGAAAATAGTAAATGTAACATGCAACTTTTTTTCAAATCACCAAACCAAATACTAGTTTGGCTTTCGAATCATATCTCGTTTCAATATCTCGATAGTCTTCGAGTACTTTACTGTACAACAAAATCCAAAACTGGCAACCCACCAAATGTCAGTTTGGTACACGAAATTAAAAATCGGAGTATAAACTATTATTGTAATACGCTACTTGCCTCGTATCAAATTTGACGCGATAAATGGATATTTCCCGTAGTATCTAACGTAAGAAAACGAAATATATTGACTTTGCTAAGTAAATATGCAGGATGGCTGCAAAATTTGCAAATTAAAAAAATATTTTTCGCCTTTAAATCGGAACGGTGAAAACACTATCCGCCATCTTGAAAGCACTTTTGGTTGTAAACAAACATCTGTCAGTCGTGCGTGCGTAGGTTCGATTGTGATTTGGATTGGATTTAGTGTTTTTGCAAAAACTCTTCTTGTGCAGTTAGTGTATTATCATTTTATTGATAAGCGCAATCATGGACGCTGGATTCGTGGAAGCAGATAGTACCGATTTGCCAAAACCAAACCAAATTAAACCAAGCATTGTTACAGCTAAAACAGTTTGTGTACATTGATATTACAGGACTTACATTGAAGTGATCTTCACATAAATACACCCAAGTTTCAGTCGATAAAGAATCGGGGTCTCTCTTGGCAAGTTTGAGACAAGTTTTTCACTGGGTAGGTGTAGGTACCTACCCAGTGAAAAACTTGTCTCAAACTTATTGATAAGCGCAATCATGGACGCTGGATTCGTGGAAGCAGATAGTACCGATTTGCCAAAACCAAACCAAATTAAACCAAGCATTGTTACAGCTAAAACGGTTTGTGTACATTGATATTACAGGACTTACATTGAAGTGATCTTCACATAAATACACCCAAGTTTCAGTCGATAAAGAATCGGGGTCTCTCTTGGCAAGTTTGAGACAAGTTTTTCACTGGGTAGGTACCTACACGAATCCGCGACTTTTCGGCGGTCTTTATTGACGTGTTTTTGCATTCTCGAATAATGATAATTGATATATTTTGCATGTAAACTCGATGAAATCATGGTTGCGTTGTTGTTATTTCACTATGCTCACAGATCACTAACAGATTTTAGGACTAGGTAAAGATCGTTTCACCAAACAAGTCCCACGGTAAAATCCCTAAGGCCATAACAATAAAAGCAATTCGTGGCACGAACTCTACCTATGTTGAATGTCAAACTTTGTTAGTGATGAGACTCGAATCACCTTTGATTCGAATGATTTGAATCACGACGGTAAAAACTTGATTCGAATGAGAATTTTAGTTGATTCTAATCATAGCTTGATTCGAATGGTCGAGTTGATTCGAATCAGTAGTTGATTCGAATCAGATCGCTGATTCGAATCAGTTTGTTGATTCGAATCAGATTGTGGATTTGAATCAGTTTTTTTACTCGAATCATTCATTGCGCGGCAATCTTACCTGACCGATGAGACAAGTAGGATTTGTTGAAGTTTTTTTTTAAAACAATTATTGTTTTAGTTTTGTCTTGCTTCTATGTTACTGATAATGTATTAACTTTTTCTTATGTTAAACTATGTAGTTTTTGTGTAGGTACCTACACGAATCCGCGACTTTTCGGCGGTCTTTATTGACGTGTTTTTGCATTCTCGAATAATGATAATTGATATATTTTGCATGTAAACTCGATGAAATCATGGTTGCGTTGTTGTTATTTCACTATGCTCACAGATCACTAACAGATTTTAGGACTAGGTAAAGATCGTTTCACCAAACAAGTCCCACGGTAAAATCCCTAAGGCCATAACAATAAAAGCAATTCGTGGCACGAACTCTACCTATGTTGAATGTCAAACTTTGTTAGTGATGAGACTCGAATCACCTTTGATTCGAATGATTTGAATCACGACGGTAAAAACTTGATTCGAATGAGAATTTTAGTTGATTCTAATCATAGCTTGATTCGAATGGTCGAGTTGATTCGAATCAGTAGTTGATTCGAATCAGATCGCTGATTCGAATCAGTTTGTTGATTCGAATCAGATTGTGGATTTGAATCAGTTTTTTTACTCGAATCATTCATTGCGCGGCAATCTTACCTGACCGATGAGACAAGTAGGATTTGTTGAAGTTTTTTTTTAAAACAATTATTGTTTTAGTTTTGTCTTGCTTCTATGTTACTGATAATGTATTAACTTTTTCTTATGTTAAACTATGTAGTTTTTTAGAAAGTGGTTAGAGTGAATTGGTGTTTAAAGGGCTTAGTCCACTCTGACCAACCGAACTTGTCAACTGGTTCTTTCCATTCCACATTCCACTGCATTATTGTTACCTACTTTCGATTATAACTTTTTGTTTTAATCGCTTTGAAATGTGTTTGGGATGTATTATTTGTTTTTTTAGGATGAATGTTTTGAAATGAATTTAGGATGGTTTTGGGATGTGTTTAAGATGGTTTTTGCATGTGTTTGGGACCGTTTTGATATGTGTTTAGAATGTTTGGGGGTATAATTGGGATAGTTTTAGGATGATTGTGTTTAACCTCTAGTATGCAGTATTAGAAAAACAATAGAAAATCTATTGTTTTGTGCAAATATGGATATAGCCGCAGACGACCGCTTAAGGCGTTTTAGTATGTATTTGGAATGGTTTTGAAATATGTTAGCAATGATTTAGGGATATGTTTAGGATGGTTTTGGGATGCTTTTGGGATGTTTTTTTATCGATGATTTCTAAATAATACCAAATACAGTCCAAAACCTTGCTAAACATTATCTCAAATCAAATAATGTGCAAGGATAAATTATGGTTTAAGAATATTCCAATACCATCTTAAACACATTTCAAAACCATTCAACACAAATACTTCCCAAAACTACCTCATATCTCTGTTAGAAATAAAAACAGTAGTAGAGTTTTAGTTCATAGTTTAGTTGGTCAGAGTGGAATAAGTGAAAGAGTTGTGCTGGATAAGTTTTTTCAGAACACATTTTAACACGGTGATAACGAAAAAGCGTTGACAAAAAAAAATTACATTACATGCTTCAAGTAGCAAAAATGTGTGACCTTAAGTACTGTAGGTGTGTGAGTGTATGCGTGTAAGTGAAAATCAGTGTTGAATAAATAAATATATAAATAAATTTCATATAACGGACACATACCTTTACTTATTAAAATAATAACTAAATTTTGATGAAAACATGGAAAATAATTGGGTGTATTGCAAAATTTACATTGAAAATTATTATTTTTATAGGTACATTTTATCAGTATTTTCAATGCATATGATGTCTCCGTATTGATTCGAATCATAGTATCGATTCGAATCATAATAATGATTTGAATCAATATATTGATTCAAATCTACATATTGATTCGAATCAGCATATTGATTCAAATCAACATATTGATTCGAATCAGCATATTGATTCGAATCGAGGGTCGATTCGAATCATGATTCGAATCATCTTCCGGGTGATACGAGTCGATTCGAATCGTCATTTTTGATTCGAATTCCATCACTAACTTTGTTTACAACAGTTTGGGACTTCAAACCATAGACAAAAATGGCGGACCGCGTTTTTGGCTGTTTAGCAAAACAACGTTTTAAAATAATGTTTTTGTTGCTTTTAGGTCCTCCAAAAATATACTAAAATATTTTTTGGTCTAATGGAAGAGATATTTAGCATTTAAGGCTTACTTGAAAAAAGAGTAAAGTAGCGGACCTCGTTAGGTACCTAAATCAAGTTGCAAGAACAAAACAATCTTTGTCTGTGAATTTTGTTAAAAAAAACTGTCAATAAATTTACCCGATTGCTAAAAAGAAGATAAGCAGACCTACTGGTTGTAAGGCCCGCCCGACCATTAATAGAAGACGTCGCGATATCGCAGAAAATGATACACTCTGATTTTTTATTCCGTAGAATTCTGATTTATTATTATATATTTATTTTTACAGGGCCTGTACGAAACTTTAGCCCTAACGGATGTTCGGAAAACATTTGTTACAAAAATTGAACTTTACGCCATGATGGCTGAAAACGGAATCCCGTAGAATTCTGACATTTCATAAGTGTTGCTACTGAAAAAGTTCTTCACCGAAAAAGGGACAAATTTGACCCATTTGAGGGCAATAAAAAATAAAATGCTAAGTATTTTTTATGTTTTACCTACAAAAAGGTTAATCTAAATATTTACTTACTCAAGTGACCTAATACAAAAATAACAAATATTATATAACTCCGAAAGGACAAACATTTGGCTGTTGGCGACATAGTAACTTTTGTTCAGCTAGCTGAGACCTATTTTATGATGTATCTGTATCACACATGGCTATTTGGCTGAGGTCCAAAATTACATTCCTTTGACAGCCGTTAGATTTTTTTTATTTAGTTCTTCTGAAAACGGCTCATTAACCAGTTATTTTGGGTGTTGTAAAAAAACCGTTTTTGCCCGTTGTTTTCATACCATCTGCCGTGGGGTGTCCGGCTGTAGAATAGCACCTCCCTCCTTCTTACCGAGGCATCGTAAAAGGCGACTAAGGTAATACTAGAGGACAGAGATCCATCCTCTTATTGGGGTTACGGAACTCATTAGCATTGAGTTGCAATCCGTTTAGGAGAAGGAAAACTCCGAAATAAAACCCGGAACGGTATCTCCGTCAGGCGCAAGCAGGATGCAATCCATAAAGCGGCAGATACCTGCAACCAAACTGGCTCCACACGTATCGACTCCTCGTTCCTGTGGGCTCGGCCAGGGAGGTCGAGAGGTTGGCGCAAGTGCTGGGCAAGCATGCGTCATCTGAGCACGCCTAGGCAACGCAGTGTCTGTGGAGAGGTCACTTCACCCGCGACAGCTTTGCTGCGCGGAAAACAACACGGAGAATGGCAGTTACCAGTTATAAGTCCGCACAGATAGGCGTAACGTGCGGGCGCTAGGGGTCACTCTCGACAGTGGGAGGGTCCATCGTAGGCCCATTGATCGGTTATCGCCCGCTCCAGCTGGGCAGCCCCCGGCCAATATGGTACCGATCCACCTCTGTGCTGATTTGTCCTTTTTGGGTGTAGGGGACACTAGCAACAACTAGATGATCAGCATCGATATACTTAACACCTGCTATTAGAACTAATAAAAACATTAAAAACTCATCCCGCTTATCCATGCGGATATAAACATGGAATGTCCGCACCATGAGGACAGGCCTCCCGGACACCTGTGGAGGATCAGCTAACGCTCAAGACCTGCGCAAAACAGCTGTTATCGACGCAGAGTTAAGTAGGCTCAACATCGCCATCTCGGCTCTGCAAGAAACAAGACTTCCGGACGAGGGATCCATTCGCGAGGCGCACTACACCTTTTTCTGGAAGGGCAGGGACTCAAGCTCCACCAGAGAGCATGGTGTAGGAATTGCGGTTCGCAATGATCTTCTTGCTTCCATAGAACCTCCTCAAGGTGTATCTGAGCGTATCCTGTCGTTGCGCCTGAACAGTGACTGCGGCCCTGTTACTTTAATTTCCGCATACGCACCCACACTGGCTGCGACCGCTGAAGCCAAAGACCAATTTTACAGTCAGCTCGCGACAACTGTACAAAGCGGTGCGCTCAAGTGACCATTTATACATCTTGGGTGACCTCAACGCTAGGGTTGGCCGAGACACCGCGGCATGGCCTGATAGCATTGGTGACCACGGAATAGGTAAACTTAATGAAAACGGCCAGCGCCTTCTGGAGTTTTGTTCTCGGCACCTTATGTGTGTTACAAATACATATTTTAAGGGAAAGTCCTCCCACAAGGTGTCCTGGCGCCATCCACGCTCAGCTCACTGGCATCAGTTGCACTTAGTTTTAACCAGGAAAAAAGACCTTCGTAATACCCTCCACACGCGCTCCTTTCAGAGTGCCGACTGCGATACGGACCACTCTCTCGTAGTTTCACGCTTAGCTATCGGACCCAGGCGGATTCACTCATCGAGGCCGGCTGGTAAAAAGAAACTCGACCTTCTTAATACCAGAGATATCAAAATGGTCGAAGCCTTTGCGGACGAAGTGCGCGCGTCAGTCTCCTCGTGGGACAGATATTTGCCCCTGGAGAACTACTGGGACTGCGTTAAAAATCTTTTGACCCACACAGTCAGCAAGGTTTTCGGACACCAGAAAACTAAAAGCCAGGACTGGTTCGCCAAAAACATGGAGTCATTAAAACCTTTGCTAAACGCTAAACGCCTTGCAGCCCTAAACTACCGCCTCAACCCGTGCCCACATACGCACGATAAACTAAGCAATGCAAAGTCTGACCTCCAGCGTAGTGCTAGACACTTCGCCAACGCACACTGGCAGGAGACCTGCAAGAGTATCCAAGCTTGCGCAAATACGGGAAATTTTAGCGGCGTTTATTCAGGCATAAAGCAGGCTCTCGGACCTGTACAAAAGACGACGGCGCCCCTCAAAGAAGCAGATGGAACCGTTATCACGGACAGCCGCCGTCAGCTTGAACGCTGGGTGGAGCATTACACAGGACTCTACTCGCTTCCAGTTGATATTTCGCCTGAAGCTGTGAATTCGATTTCAGAACTGGACACTTGGAGCGAGCTAGACGAACTACCATCTGTACAGGAGCTGAGGACAGCTGCATTACAGCTCAAGCGAGGCAAGAGCCCGGGGAATGATGCCATCGACGCAGAGCTTATAAAACTCAAGTGCTTAACACCTGTGCTGCACAATCTGCTGGGCAAATGCTGGGACGCTGGACGCGTGCCCCAGGATATGCGAGATGCCAACATTGTAACTTTGTACAAGGGAAGGGGTGACCGTGGCGACTGTAACTCATATCGTGGTATATGCCTTCTTAGCATCGTTGGCAAATTATTTGGCCGGGTAGTCCTGGCAAAGCTACAAAAGCTTGCGGTACGTCTGTATATCCTGAGGCACAGTGCGGTTTCCGAGCCCAGCGGTCCACAGTGGATATGATTTTCACACTCCGTCAAATTCAGGAGAAGTGTCGAGAGCAGAATACGCCCCTGTTCATAGCGTTCGTGGATCTAAACAAGACCTTCGACGCTGTGAGCCAGGAGAGCCTCTACGAGGTGCTTGAAAAAATAGGCTGTCCTCCAAAGTTACTCAGTCTGACCAAATCCTTTCACGAGGACATGAAAGGCGCTGTTGTGTTTGATGGCAACACATACCCATATTTTGACATGCGCAGAGGTGTGCGACAGGGGTGTGTCTTGGCTCCCACCCTGTTTGGAATATTTTTCTCGCTGCTCGTGAAAACAGCTTTTGGCGACAACCAGCAGGGCATCCATTTACATACAAGGACCGACGGGAGACTTTACAACCTTTCTATTCTCAGATCCAGGCGGAAACGCAACGATCTGTATGTCGATAGTCTGATGTTTGCTGACGACGCAGCCTTTGTGGCAAACTCCCCGCAAGAGCTCCAGTCTATGATGGACAAGTTCTCCCGGGCGTGCACCTTGTTTTCCATGTCTATTAACGCGATAAAGACTGTAATTTTGGCACAGGGCTCGTCGGAAAAGCCTTCAATTTTGCTGGATGGATCGGCCTTGGAGGTAGTCGATAAGTTTTGCTACTTGGGTTCGCATGTATCGAGGAATCTCTCACTAGATGTGGAGATCGACACCCGCATCAGCAGGGCGGCCACAATGTTCGGTAAGCTCCAGACAAGAGTATGGGATAATAAACATCTTACCACCAAGACCAAGATGATCGTGTACCAGGCATGCATCTTGAGCATAATCTTGTACGGAGCCGAAACCTGGACATCGTATGCAAAACAGGAACGTCGGCTGAACACTTTCCACATGCGCTGTCTTCGCAACGTGTTAGGCATTACATGGGAGGATAGAGTCACAAACGAGAGAGTCCTTGAACTAGCACAGCTGCCCAGTCTCACAGCCTTACTCAAGGAGCGCCGTTTGCGCGGGCTGGGGCATGTGCAGCGCATGGACTCTACTCGTCTGCCGAGAGCTGTCATGCTTGGTGAGGTAGCGCACGCCGAGAGGCGTGTCGGCAGACCGCTACTGCGCTTTAAGGACTGCGTTAAGCGTGACATGGCGGCATTTGGGATCGTACACGACAGCTGGGAGGAACTTGTTGTGGACAGAGAAGCCTGGAGAGCGAAGGTTCGGGAGGGCCGTGGTGCTCGGCACTGGCGGACAAAAGAGCCAGGAGGCACCATCTCCGTACAGACCCGACGCCGGACCTTCTCTTTATATGTCCCACATGCGGTAGGGGCTGCCGCTCTCGAATTGGACTTTTCAGTCACTCAAAAAAGTGTCGAAGTCCCACAGGATACTGCTTAAATCGTCCGTAACGGACGCGAAGGCCTATGATGATGATTTCATTATCTATCACAAGTCCTTACCAGTGTTGCCAGATGTACCGAATTTCCGATTTTTTTTCCGCTTTTCCGCTAGTGGATCCGCTTTCCGCATTTTACTAACGCGGTTCCACTTTTTTCGAAATTTGTTCAATGTCATGTTCATTCAACTTTCAACAAGTCGGTTTCTGTTTGGTGCAATAGTGCATACACATTTACAGCTATTCAAAAGCAGTGGTCTAAGAGTCTGGAGATGTAGTTTCACAAAGTCACATTTGTTATTATTTCATAAGGTAATTTTTTTTATGTCAGTAATCTCGAAAGTAATTTCAGAAATTGCGTCTTATTTATAAATGATCATATCCTGGTATGAATAAAGATATAAAACCTGTAAACGGAAAAAGAACAATCGGTATTGTATAATATTATATAATGATTAAATAATCCGAAAAAATATAATGATTTATAGTACAGCAAAGGTAGTACGAGGACGTGAGTCGCGCGCGACAACGTCAAAAGTCGCGACTTTCCAGCAAAGGTAGTATGAGGACGCGAGTCGCGCGCGACAACGTCAAAAGTCGCGACTTTCCAGTACAATAACTGTCAAATTCTCACGTCCTCATACTACCTTTGCTGGAAAGTCGTGACTTTTGACGTTGTAGCGCGCGACTCACGTCCTCATACTACCTTTGGTACCGCATTTTCATATTTCGTTCGTATCTGGCAACACTAGTCCTAACCTAAAATCGACAATTGCTTGTTTTATATGTTGTTTTCGTGTGTACAAAAGTAAATCATTTTTTAATAATTTGATATCTGGCAAAGAGTAACAAAATACTATAATCACAGGTAGCAATAATGAATCAAGCCGAGGTTTCTAAACTGGTATCGAAGTTACGAATCAGAGTCCGACCCGAACCGCGGCGACAGAGAAACCCACAGGGACCCGAAGGCAGGTTAAACAAATTACGTAAAACTGTAACAGGCCTGATCAAGTATGAACGAATTGAATTAAACTATCCGAGAGCAGATGAGGCCCGCCAGTACGCCGAACGGGTAAATTTTTATTGTTTTTTTTAACTCATTCGTAAAAACTAGTTTATCAGAGTAATTGATGAACTAGTTTTTACGAATGGGTGGCTATGAAATTAATGGGACAATGATATCCTCTATGAGGATATAGAGGGGTGAGAAGGTGGGAAAGGGTACGGGGCGACGTTGATTTGACCTAACCCTTATTAAGTAATTAAAGTGCACACTTGTGCAAGTTACAAGACAGACCTATCGTCAAATCTACATACAAAATCGGTATAAATTCAAAGAAAAGAGTTGTATAAAAATGAATTTATTCTGCATCTTGTAGCCTGAATGTATCAACTACATACATAAAATCTGCAGTTTTGTTACTAACTTAGGTTGTTAATAATTTAATTTTTATGGTTACAGCTCATCTCTGAGGCTATTCGCCATGGAGACTGTCATAAGCCCACCATGAAACTAGCGGACTACTGGCTATTAGAGAAGGAGCTTGTACACAAATTGTTCAAAGTCTTGGTGCCGAGATACGAAAACTATGATACATCATTCACTCGAATGTACAGAGCGCCCAAACCTCAAGCTGAGCGCAACATCGACAAATCTGTTTTGGAACTTAAAGAAAACCCATATCCCTCCCTGACTTCCAGAAATGCCAGCAACAAATTCTTGATCCAAAATATCTTGCTTGATGCAGCCAAACATGACTATAGACAGTCAAAGTATGCTGAAATAGCAGAAAATATTGGAAAGGAGGTACTCAAGAACACATCAGTAGACAGTATTCAAACTGAAGAAAACAAGAATGAAAAGGGTACATAGTGTTGAATAGTTTAATAGTTACGTATTATCTAAAATAAATAACAAGTTAGACCTATTAATTTTATTTTTGTTATATTATTTTTCTTTATAACAGAAGATTAACTCTTATTACCTTTCCCCCCATTTCTCACCTGGCCACGAGCAAATCGCCCGCGCGAAAAATCGTGCGGCGCGAACGAGGCGGGGCGTCTTATCGCGTGGCTTGCTACGTACATTTCTATGACTGTTTCAGTCGCGGCTGCTAGTAGCGACTAAAACAAACTCGTAGAAATGTACTCAGCAAGCCACGCGGTAAGACGCGCCGAATTGTCCCGTGGCAAGGAGGCGGTCATACTAGAACTAGATTCATCTAGATTCTTATTATTGGCATGACCTAAGTACAGACGACGGCATGACAACTGTTAAGGTAAGCGTCGGCAAGAGGCTGCCGCGACCCAGTAGCCGCTGCTCGGCAGTCGCCGCACTGCTTTATAGGGAGTTGTATGACACACCGTCCGATGCAGGCGGCTGAGCGGCGCGGCCGGGGGGCGTGGCCAGGGTGCGACCTCGGCCGCGCCGCCGCCGAGCCGCTCCCACTCCCGTAGCAGTATAGTTTTCAAGCCGCTCTAGCCTAGTACGCACTAGGCTAGTAATTTAGTTGAGTAGCGAGTAATTTAGTGGCTAAACGTGTGCGAACCACGAAAAATTTGTCGAGTAGTTTAGTGAATGATTTAGTCAAGTCAACCACCACGCGTCCGTGTTCACTGGTTTACCGGCTAAACAAGTCCGAACCTGTTGATTAGTCGAGTTCATTAGTCGCCGCTGTAATGCAAAACACACCTTCACTTGTGTTCTGTACTGGATCGTAATTCGAACGATCTGTGTTGGTAGCGTAGCGAGTAAATTATTTAGCGGCTAAATTACTCGCTACTCGACTAAATTACTAGCCTAGTGCTAATTAGGCACTGCGTCTGACTGGCAGCCGAGTAGCCGACACCTGCTACGTGCCTTGCGAAGCACGGAACCGCTCGGAAAAATGCCACTAGCGACAGTGACCCATCCATGGACTGAACGCGCCGTATGTTGCTTAACCTTAGTGATCGCTTAAGATCACTGAGGCAGCCCAGGCTACGAGCGATTCTGACTTAGGTAAATGACATGAAACAAAATCTAAATTCTGGATTTTTATTAAATACTCTATGGACACCCTATTTATACGATCCGATCCGGCCAAATGTGGTTGACAAAATCGTAAAATGTTGACGATCTAATGATATGGTCAAATTAAGTTGCCCGTCATGAAATGCGACCACTTCATGAGAGCATGAAGCATGAAGCATTTCATGAAGTGGGCAATCTACGATATGGTCACGCACGCACGACACATTATTTAAGTGGTGGATATTAGGAGCTCTTACCCTAGTAGTGTTGGGTAGCTTATTATTTTCTACGAAACAACGAAAACCAAAATTGTTTTTTTTTCTTACAAAAATCTAAAACTGCAAGGACAAAATTAAATGAAGTGTCTAATATACCTACTTAATAAGTTTTGTTCAAGTATTAATTATTTAACTGTAGTTAACTATTAAACCTTATGTAAATTAAAACTAAAAAAAAACTATCGATCTTAAACTCGATTTTATTTAATCACTAGCAATCATGTTAAGTTCCTACCTATTTGACATTTCTTAGTTTTGTTATCTCTATATACCTACGTAGTTAGAATTTGTACCCACCTATCTATATACTGAGACTGATTGATAACGAATGCGTAATATATAAATAGTAAGACACATTTTCTCAACATAGGTAGTCATTTTTTTAAGGCAAATATCTTATTTTTGTAGTACCTACAGTAATTAAGACTTCCTTTTTATTACGATGGAGTGGACATCGCCAAAAATAGTTGTCATAGGTTCGTGCAGTGTGGATTTTACAACGTAGGTTTTGCTAGGAGATAAGATCCTATTTTTATTCGAACATATTATTTTACTGAGTAATACTTTATATTTCTAATCTTTTAGGCACTGTTATTGAATGAAATTTAAATTAGTGTTCTAATTTTTAGCTTTGCTCCAAGACTTCCAATTCCTGGTGAAACTTTACATGGCACAAAGTTTACAACTAGCTTTGGAGGCAAGGGAGCCAATCAATGTGTTGCTGCTGCCAAACTTGGCGGAAACACCTTCATGATTTGCAGAGTAAAATGAGGAACCCAATTTAATTTGCTTTGTTTTACATACCTTGTCACTTTTGGTTATACTTACTTGTTTTTCTCAGGTTGGCGACGATCAATGGGGTAAGACGTACAAAGACCATCTGCAAGACATTGGTGTTAATGTATCTCAAGTCCGTGTGACACCTAATATGACTACAGGAATAGCACAGATATGTGTAGCCGAGTGTGGGGAGAATCAGATAGTTATTGTACCTGGTGCTAATGGTAAACTAAGTCAAGCAGATGTGGAGGCCTGTTCTGAACTTATTGAGACAGCTAATATCCTTATTGGTCAATTAGAGACACCATTTGAAACAACTCTAGAGGCGTTTAAATTAAATAAAGGAGTAAGTTTTATAGCTTTAGTTTAGCATCTGAAATTAATCAGGCATTGCATGCAACATGTTTCTTCTTCCTTTTAGTTGAGAATGCTGAATGCTGCACCTGCCAGGGCAGACATTGGAAAAATTTTACCTTTATGCTCCATACTATGTGTTAATGAGTCAGAGGCCTCATTGCTCACATGTCTAACTGTTAATAATCTCCAGTAAGTATCATGAAACTTTCCTTAGATAATAACCTACTTACTTAATGCTGGTCATATTTTGCGAAATCTTAATTTAATTATGTATCAGGATCTATTCTCACACCTATCAATAATATACACAGAAAATTACATGAAAGCCATTTCAGATGAGTTTGATAACTTACACTGTGACATGAGATTTTTAATGCCTATGTAGGTAATGTGAACATTTAAAAATTGTGCTTTTTCCAGAAATGCTGTGGAAGCTCTGCAGAGTTTACTGAAAATGGGATGTGAAAGTGTTATAATAACCCTGGGAAAAAATGGAGCACTTTTTGCATCAAAACAAGATAATCAACCCATTCACGTTTTCTGTGAGCGTGTCACTCCCGTAGACACAACTGTATGTAGTATGATGTTAAATAAATATATGAGGATCATTTCTGCCCATAAAAAAAGTCAAAATGGCACCATGTTTTTTCAGGGAGCTGGTGATGCTTTTGTTGGTGCACTAGCAACATTCCTGGTCACCCACAAGGATTATCCAATGCATCAAATAATTGGAGCTGCTTGTCATATAGCAACAATTTCTGTTACTAAAGAGGGAACACAGACAAGTTACCCCACAAATTATAATGCTTTCCAAGAGGAATACAAATATGAAATACTGTAATAAATAAAAACGCAAGACAAACCTTCAAGGTAACCTATATTTAAACCAATTAAAAAGGAAATAATACATATGTTCAACATTATCATGAAATGAATCCTACTTAAATTCTAAACTCAAGTTCTGATTATAATTTTGTAGCAAGATCATGTTTCAAATAAGTTAAGCTGGAGATTTTAGATTTATTACCTAGATAATGTGATTATACATGAAAATATATCCTTTATTTTTTAATTATTCCAGCTTAAACTTGCAAAGGATCAGTATAAACTGCACTATATTAATTGAAGCTGTTGTTACCATGTCACATGAGAAATAATACATTTCATAATAATTATGTAACTAAATACATACAATTTTTATAAAGTAAATACCATAGGTAAAACTAAAGTTTATACACATTTGTCAAGCAGAAAATCAGTAACTATTTTATAAAATAGAATTAATTTGTACCTAAGAATTTAGAGTGCAAGTAAATAAACAATGCCAGAAATAATATAGTGTATGTATCACTTATCAATCTAACCATTAGAGTAATTAGTTCACAATGGTGAAGTAATTAAGAAAAATTAGACATGCATTTAATTTACAGGAATATTTTATAATCACTTTTTTAATTACAGGACTTCTCTTAAGTAAATTACAAATGGTTGATCGACTAAACTACTGTAAAACATAAAAACTCCCAATTTCACTTTCATTGACAATCTGAAGTAACACTTTTAAGTCTTCTCGACTTGAAATAAAAGTTGGTGCGCCTAACAACTGGGCAGGCTTCCCTGCAAACTCTATGCTATATTTCAAGTTTTTAGGGCAAGTAACAGATTTCTTACAGCTTCCATTATTCATTAGTTTAAAAACCAAATGGGTTATTTCTTTTGCAGGCCCCTTCACATCAATCTCTACTTTGGTGTCAGATGTAGATTTTTCTTGATTGTCATTGGTCTCCATTGGTTCAACTGTACTTTTGTCATTATTTTTAGCTATTTTATTTTCTTGTTGATCCTCTTCAGGCAAGTGCTCAGCAATGCCTTTTTGCAATGCTTCGTCAAGAATAGACGGACTGCAGGGCTCATCAATATCATCAGCAACTGGCTTAGCAGTCAAGTCAGAACCAATTAAATTGTTGATGTTAGAATCACTAGCATCTGAAGGTTTAGTAGAATCAGGTTGACCAAGAAGCATTGCTTCAACATCACTAGAGGCCAAATTGATATTGTTACTCTTCTTTGTCTTGGCATCTACAGGGTTTTCATTCAAGATATCCAAAATTGATGGAAAGTCATCCCCACCTTTACTAGGAGAGTCCTCAGTCTTTCCTCCTTCAGGTTGTATTATACTGCTTTTTTCGTTGTACATTAAGTGTTCAAGTTCTGCTGCAATTTTATCATAGACTTTGTCTTCTTTGGGCTCATCGGTATTTGGTAAGTAATCTATGCACCACTCCTCTGATGGCAGTAAGGACTTATCAATGCTTGGCAATAAATCCAAGAGTGAAATATTGTTTTTGGTTTCACCAATCTTGTTGGTTTTAGGCAATTCAAATACTATACCATATCGTTTTGAGGTTAAAGTCTTGTTATTTTTTCTTTCATATGCTTTAAATGCTTTATCTTTTACATCTGGTGATTTTTTTAATCTATTGTTTTCTTTTAAAATATTGTTATTTAAAGGTCGCTTCAAACTAGCAGTACTGG
Source organism: Yponomeuta plumbellus (assembly GCA_947310845.1). NCBI lineage: Eukaryota > Metazoa > Arthropoda > Insecta > Lepidoptera > Yponomeutidae > Yponomeuta > Yponomeuta plumbellus. Next base: position 13,642,154 of record OX371207.1, on the reverse strand, counting down.
GCGATTTCGCATTGTTATTTGGCTTTTTTGGATCGAGGATCTCTTTGACTGGGTGTTCTTTATAGGCACTTCTGTGGATGAGAACCATACCATTTTCATTATTTTTCAATCTTGAATTTGATGTAGGTGATGCAACTTCTCGAATAGCTTTCTGCTTCTCCTTTGGCGTCGAGCTACTTTCGTATTGAATCTTCACTTTAGTAAATTTCCCTAAAATCTTGGCAAAGTCCATTCGTGACAACACAACAGTGCAGTCTCGGCACTGCCCTTCTTTGTATAAGCGGTCAATGGTTTTACTAGACTTATTCAATTTCTGGCGCTTCATGGTTGTGATTACAGGAGTTATTAGTGTACTTTCAACAGTATTTCCAGGAGTTTGGTTAGTATCCGTAACGGGAGAAACATTGAGCGAAATGATGCCACATTTCCCGCGCAGTGAAATTTACGATATCTTTGCTCGTTAGTCACACTTAATTGGTACCAAATTGTTTTTATTATAATACTTTTCAGCTCTTTTTGTCACCTTCACAATAAAAATACTAGCCACACTTTGAAAACGAAATTATTTTCTGGAAGAACGCAACACAAACGACCGCGAGTAATGGCGTCTTAGTAGTGATGGCGTGATAAATATTAATTTATCGATTACCGTCAACTGCTTATCATATCGATAAAAATGTATCGAGGAAAAAAATTGGCAATGTCTGCACTCGGCTAAGGCGTTGGTTGGTTGAAATTTGTTGAAAAAAAATTGATAGGTACGACCGAACGATGGATTGTTCATTAGGGATAATAACTATGTATGTGCCTAATTACATTTTTCCAAATTAATGGAGAACATTTTCGACGATGGTTTTACAAAAAGTAGAATGAATCAGTATACATTTATCTAAAATTAAATCTTTTCGATGGTAGCTCATGTTCAACGAGTATTTAATAATGATACCTCATCATTTACGAGTATTTAATAAAATTGACTTCGGTAGCCCATTTGTGAAAAGTTTAATCCATCTTTGGTAACACGGAAGAGCGACAGACATGTCAAAAACGCAACTCTGGTTTAGATTGGTTTTCTACTTTGATCAATTTTACCATAAGAAGTGTTTCAAATAGCTTTAAAAATACGTTGTGTCTATACCAACTACCTAATACCAACCAACTGTCATAATAAGCAAATTAATTGTTAACGTAACAATTACATAACTTAAAAGTACAGATTTTATTGACATCTGCGCTTGGAAGTTCAAATTCCTAGGATAACATCATAAATTCTTGCCCAACTCTGCTTTTCAATAACGCTTGGATTTGTATGCTAAGAAATGCATTTATTACACGTGACGTTGCGTGAGATAAATGTTTATGTTGGTCTATAAATTCGGGGATACAAATCAGATACATTTAAATTAGGCTGTGGTAGAGAGAATGACGTAATCACAGACTACTGCCTTTAACTGCCTTTATGGAATGTTGTAGAAGGATAGTGTTTTTAAATAATTATACACTTTGGAAATTGTCTTAAAGTTTGCAAATTACTTGCTACTGTTAGATTGTTATATTTGCTTTAATTTTACCTATGTCTTAAGGGTGAATGATTGTTCGGTCAAAAACACTTTAATTTATTTCCGTTTAAAAACGGCAAACTAAATGCCGAACTTCGATGGACTTTAAGCGCTGTATAAATCTGTATAATGGACACATACTGCGTACGTCCAATACACCGTTTCTAAGTGTCTTAGGCTCAATTCACACTGGCGCAGAGACGAAGCGAAGCGAAGCGACGCGACGCGAAGTTACCAATGCGCGCGTCTGCGCGCATCGACGCGCGAACCCGACGACCCTTGCAGGTGAAAACAATTCGCGCGAATGCGCGCGCATTCGCGCGCAGACGTGCGAATCCCAGCAACCCTGCAGGCGAAGACGCGCGCAGGCGCGCGCAGACGCGCGTCGCTGAAAATTATCAAATTTTCGCAATACAAATTAGTACCGTATAGAGAAATAGAGGTGAATTTAGAGCAGTTTAAAAACGTGACGCTTCGCTTCGCGACGCGACGCTTCGACTCTGTACCAGTTTGAATTGAGCCTTAAACACAGAAGTATACACATCACAACGCGTTGGATCCCCTCCAGCGCAAACATTATTTTGAGGACTTCAAGGTGTGCAATAATTTAATTTAATTTGTTTATTGGTGTGTAAAATAGGTAACAAACAATATGTATAACATACAGATAGAGCTTAAAAGAGTAGATCTAGAATGTCAATAGCACATCATCATAATATCTATATTATAGTCAGCCTCTTAGATCTCAATGCGGTGAGAGCAAACAGGTATTATCTCAGAAAAAAAGAAATAATAAAAGTTACGGAGTATAAGAATGGGCGCACAGTGGTGAGTAATATTTTTTTTTAAAGTAGGTATTATGCAGTCTTTATGCGATATTACAATTTCGGTTCGATATTGCTGTAGCAGTAAACAGTAGGTTAACAGCTTGTTAGTGTACGAGAAACCGGGGGTAAGACGTGGTAAAATATGGCATTTACAAAATAAGTCTTTGACAAATAATATGCACAAAAAAAAGAGTAAGACAAAAAATATTATAAATAATAACTTCCACACAGCACAATCACTTAACCTGGTCCCAAACTAGGATACACTATGCTATGGTAACCAGACAAGGACATTGCAAACATCGAAAAACACCTAGACTGAGGCCATTAATTTGTACAAATTAACACAATTTACAAAAATAGGGTAATTTACAATTTTTCAGCTTGTCATTTATTATTTAAAACGGCTGGCAGTCGGACTGGCACATGACCATTTCGTACCATTATCAATACAACATTATACTAGTACAGAGCATAAATCACGTTTGCGGTTTGTTTGTTGTCCTTTGCCCCCTTAAATGTTGATTTTGTTTTAATCAATTACCAATTTTTAAAGTTATGTACTACTAATTGTGAATATTTCAAGCACTGTCTCACATGCTTATTTTACTAATCGACATAGTGATTGAATAATTTATTTAAATCAATAGTATTTTCTGCAGATGTAAACCCCCGTTAATATTCGTGAAATCGTAGTGTACTTTAAGCAATCCTTATCAGCCCGTAAGGAAAGAGATTTTTATAACTCATAACTTTTCGTCTTTCACTTCTTAGGTTAGGTACGAAGTTACTAGGAATCGCATTTATCTATTCTATTTTTATAGTTTGTCCAAAATTACAAGCAACCGGCAGTGAAACGTAATAGGTAGGTACTTGTTTTTATCGAAAAATCTACTACATTTGCATTTACTACATATTGAAGCACAATACCTACCTTTTTTATGTATACTTTATTTATGTTTAGGCACTTAGCTAAAGGTAAACAATCTGGATAAGTCTTTTTATTGAAATACATTAGACTTTTTAAATATTTTTTTTACAAATTAATGTGTTTTTATGAAATATCATTTAATTTCACGTTAAATTGGTAATGTGTAAAGATTTGGGTGTAATAAGTGTACATTTCAGTGAAAAGGCGTAGCAAGATTGTTTATCTTTAGTTAAATACCTAAACATATGAAGTATAGTAGCGAAGTTTTTTAATTAATATAATGCTTGTAAGTGCAAGAAATTAACAAACACAGACAAACAGTGAGCAAAATCGTACTCCTTACTTTCTACTTTTTCTGGACAAAGTGTATCTATTACGTATGTAGGTAGATGTACAGCCCAAGAAAATTCAAGTAGTTCAAGTTTCCTGGTCTTGTGCTGCTCGTATCCAGCGACTCTGCCTGCCAGGTTTTTAGTAAAGACCGTCTAGGGGGACCCTGCCCATGCTGCATCGTCCGATTTTTTTTTCATATCTTTATTTTACAGGTCCATAAATAAACCTATATTCACATGTATGCATCGTCCGGTTCGCGGTCGCCAGGTCGGAACTTGGAATCGTTTCATATTATCGATTGTAGGACATCACTATGGAATGAACCAATAACATAACAAAATGGCCGCTCGCTGCTTTTGACTTGTGCGATTGCGATGCGAATGTGTAAAACTAACCAATTTTGTTGGTTATCATCGGTTTGTGTTATAGATTTGTAGATATCTACGTTTATTTCTGTCTTGTAGCTTAGAAATACAGTTTCGTTTATTTTTATACCTGGAGGACAATTTTTTGACATGTCGTGGCAAATGCCGATTTCGGGGCAATGGAATCCGGGGGCCATTGCACAGACTCCTGCTATGATGACACCAGCCGTACAATCTGGCAACTACACTCAAGAGCAATGGACAGTGATGCAGCAGCAGAACTGGCAGCAATGGACGCAGTGGCAGCAGCAATATGCACAGTGGCAGAGCCAGTATGGGGACAAGGTTAATAATTTTTTTTACTATATTCAGTTGCCGGATTTGATCGAAGGGAATAAGGGTCATCACGAACGCGCAGCGTGTTATTTGAGATGAATATAGTACCTATAGCGCCTGAGCGTTGCGTACGCTTACGACTCTAGTACCTTTAAAAACCGTGCTATTATTATAGTTTATCGCCCATATAAAAGTATTAGGTACCTGTATCCTTCAATCGGTCTCTGCTACTATCATGTAAGGTGTACGGCATGATGTCTAATATATTAAAATCTCATGTTACAGCATTTATTATCGAACTCCTCTGAAACTCCGTCTCTTGTTTTAATGAATTTTTTGTGTATTTATATTTGGTATAAATGAATAGGTCGAGGCTACTTAATATGGCAATACAATATTTACAAAGTATGTAGTATTTACGAGTACACAGAGTTTTAGCAACATTTTGTACTAAATATAATAAGTATGTATCTGTGAGACCTAGAATAATTAAACAGTTAACTCTGGTTAACTTACCCCCCTGTCTGTTAATGAGAAGAACAATTAAGAACCTTTCTGCCGTGTCATAACTATAATGCCGTCATCCCCACAGACCTAGTTTTGAGAAAAATGCGAATTTATAAAAAAATATTTTAAAGCTTTGCTACTTAAAAACTATCAGACCTCTGAGAGACTGTAAGGTATCAAAAAATAGATCTAAACAAGCACTTTCATATAGGTTATGTATGAATTTCTATTTGTTAGTTTGCTTTAACAAAAAATGATAAAATGTGTTTTTAACTATAGTGCCGGGAACCACCCCCAAACGGCAATATAGCTTAAAGTATTCATGTCATATTATTGTATGTTATTGCACTGAACATGTGTTATTTTTTAATTTTTTCAATTATTCTATAGCACACTATAATGTGGTTAGTCCAAAAACATTTCTCTGGACCGGCATTATAGCTAATTAATTTGAAATAAAATAAGAATGCAATTTGTTCGAAATGACAAGTACAGAAATAAAGATCTGTTTACAAATCATAATATGATTATTTATTGCTTAGAAAATGCAAGTTTTTTTAAACTTTGTAACTTAATTAAAATTTACTTTCTGAAAAAACAGAGGTCTTAGGGTTCTAAGAACCTAAACATTATTAAACAACATAAACATTATTATAAAAAAGGAGATCTTCTTAAAAATTAAAGCTCAAAATTAAATGTTGTTACTCTAAATAATTACTTAAAATAATTAAATATTATAAAAATACGGCATATAGTTATTCAGAGTGTATAACTTACTATTAGTAAGGCCGTTAGAGTTTAAACAAATTAGAGCAATTACTTCTTGAACAGATTATTTATAAGTGACATTGACTTTTATTGACAGTAATCGTTATTTAGAGACTCAGAATTAGTTCTTATTCTGTTATTCTGAGTCTAAGAACGTTTTGCAGAATAATTTATGTAACAGAAAAGAGTATCTAAGTAGGTTTTACGAAAAAGGTTCCAGCAGCGTTGAGATGAGATACCGTAATCCTCCTTTGGCGATTGTTAAAATGTGGAAACAACTCATATTTATCATGAACGTTTTCCGTAAAACGAAATACATTTTGAGAAATTGTTCATTTCGGGATTTCAACTTTATGAGAGTTCAACATATTGTAAAACTAAAAAATCGAACGTTGTGGGAAAATATGTATTTCGAGATTTCAACTTTATGAAGAAGAGAAAATCCAACATTTAGGGAAATTATACATTTTGGGATATCAAATTCCTGATCCGAAAGGCTAACTATAACTCGAAAGGTAAATAAAATCTTCCACAGAGCCATGAAAATTGCTATACAGAAAGAATCTACTATCATGCTGAACAGAGCAGACGTGAGTAAGCAGCACGTCAGGCAGAAGTCAGAGCTGGAGAAACTACTGCGCAAGCTGATGCTCGGCGTCAGGAAAATGCTATCCGCATAACCTCTCAGCGTGCATTAGAGACAACTAAAGAGGCAGCTTTTCGGCGTCCAGAAAACTCACAGCGTATGGCCACTTAGCGATCCTCTCAAACACCTGATGAAGCAACTTCTCGAGGGCGAGGGTATGCTCAGCTTATGGCTAATCAGCGTGCATTAGATACACCTGAAGAAGCAGCTACTTCAAGCGCTCAAAATCGTCAATGGGCAGGAAAAGGCCACTTTCCGAGAAGCATGTGAGGCGATGGGCTGCTTGAAGACGACGGCCACTGGGACGCAACGATGGAGGACGCCATGTTGTGCCGGTCAGCTACTACGTTGAGAGAGGTCTTTGAGATTATAATAAGTACCTGCGGACTCTCCAACCCCCGGCAATTGTGGGAGAAGTAGAAAAACGCTTTATCAGAAGACATTGCTCGCCGATACCAATCCGGACTTGGCTACCAATCCGGACTTGGCCCCCGTGGTGGAGTATGGCCTATACCTTCCTCAGGGAAGAGACCCGTGCCCCTCGGTGGGGACATAATGGGTTGATAATGAAAAAAAAAAATTGCTCGCCGATACCAAGGTATAACACTACCCAAGTAACACAATAGGAGGCAAATAGCTCTGATATCATATTTGTTTGTTACTCTGGGTGAAAAACGACGACATAATTTTTAACGAAGCGCTGAACTTATCGAGGATAAATTTTTTGCGATGGTTCGAAAGTTACTGCCCGATTTCAGTATGCCTGCCCCACAAAGAACGGAGTAGCTATCCACTGATTTGGTCACAGAGCTTGGTTATGATACTGTTGCTTTGGGGGTTCAAGTCACCTAAGCAGAGCCCCTGTTACTACCGGAGCAAAGGCAAATTTTCAATTTAATAACAAACCGCGTAGCTAGCGGACAAAGGGGGCCTTTTTAGACATTCGGGGCAATAAAATCTTGATTGGATGGAGTGGTCGTCTTACTGGCAAGTGATTTCCGGCAGACGTTGCCGATTATTGAGCGAGGTACCGCGGCAGACGAGATAAACGGCTTCGCCGTTGTGGGCTAAGGTAGAGCGGTTACAGCTGAATACTGTGCTTTTCAATGACGCTTTGCACAGACGCTTCTTGAGGTCGGCGAAGGTTCCATGCCGACGGATACTAACGGCCAAATAACCTTTGACAGCCTATTTAGCAAAGTTGTTAGCTCAGAAGATAACCTTATTAATGAGGTATTCCGAGTTTACAAGAAAACCTGGCTGACGGGGAGTGGTTGTGCGAAAGAGCTATAATGGCGCCCAAAACCGAATTAGTAATAAAAATTAATAAAAGAATATTAGAGCAAGTTCCAGGTGAGAAGAGGACCTACATGTCAATAGACACGGTGATGACAACTGACGACGGAACTATATTATACCCTGTAGAGTTCAAATTCCCTGGACCTGTCAGGGATACCCTGCCACAAATTGGAACTCAAAGTTGGTGTGCCTGTCATACTGATGCGTAACCGGGACGCGCCCAGACTGTGCAACGGCACTAGGTTACGCATCACAGAGCTAAGACGGCACATCGTCCAGGCCACCATCTTACTGGAGGGGCCAACGGAAAGACGGTATTGATACCCAGAATCGCTATATTACCCACAAACTTATCCTTCCAGTACAAACTCTAAAAGTAGCCGGCATTCACCTGGCCACCCCCTGCTTCTCCCACGGACAACCTGTATGTAGGTTGCTCGCGTGTGTCGAGAGCAAGAAATCTTTTTATTTACGCAGAAAGCAATAAGTCCCGCAAAGTTTTTACCGGGATGTGCAGCAGTAAAATGATTTCTAGCTCTCTACGACCCGAGACAAAAAACAAGTACATATGACAGTATAATCAACTCTACCGTTCTGTCAGCCATCAAATTTTGTCAATTGATCTTTCTGATGCTCAAATTTAAATTATTTTGCTTCCAAAAATGTAAATAGTTATTATTTTTACTGTTAATACAATGTATTGTATAAATATAAAGTATGTTAATATACAATATTTTGTTCCCTAATTAACCGCGGGTAACACAGCGGGGCACAGCTAGTTAACAAATATTGACAAAAAAGATAGCAAAATTATAGATATTCTTCCTTAAATGTAGGTAATACTTACTGGTGCCTTTATTTATAAAGACAACAGCCTGGTTTAAATCACAATATTAAAACCACCCCCGCACCCGGCCGACGATGCGAGACTAGATTGCCCGCACTATAGTCTAACATTGCGGGTTGATGGCAATTAAGCTTTTCAATGCAAGTAAAAATAATACGTTTCATTTTGAAAATTTGCCCGTTAGCTATGGTAGCGTAATAAAGTGCAATTTAAAAATGATTTTATTTTACACTATAATGCCGGGAACCGCCTTTGACCACATTTAAGTCAACTTTTTGTAATTGACGGCTATAAAGCTTCACATTAGATAACCATAATTTAAACAAAAGTTTAAAAACAATGAAATGTTAGACATATGACCGCATTATAGACAACTGTTATCAGTTGACGGCAATTAAGAGTGTTACCTTGACGATACATTAGAATCAAAAACATGAACTATAGGCCTTTGATGGATTTTTAGCTAAACAATGTGTATAAACCGCATTTAAGTTGAATAAACATGTGAAATAAAGTTACAAGACGGCGTTTTAGTTTTTTTTATCTTTAAAACTATGACAATACAAAAATACGGAAAAGACAGATCGATAGAGATTTTTTTTCTGATCACGATGGTATTGCTAACTTAAAATTGGCCAGATGTGGGATGACGGCATTATAGTTATGACACGGCAGCTTTGTTATTATGAGCCAAATGGCCCACCAAAAATTCTGCAGGTTAAAGTTGCATTATTACTATTAACAGTCAAAAACACGATTAATTAAAACACTCCTTATAGTAATTTTAAACGTCTGTGGTGAAGGGAAAGACAACACAGATTTTTTAATTTGACTGATAAATGTTTTGGAAGGATCCTAACATACATAACACTGTCAGTCCGCAAACAACTGCAAACTGGTCAAAGATTTATTGCTAGGCCACATAATATTATGTGAATTTTAACAATTACTATTTCAATGCAAACCATATTGACAAAAAAATTTGCCCCCAGTACGCGCAACAGATGCAAGCGATCCAGCAGATGGGTGGGATGCCGCCCCTGCCGCCGTCGAATGCGCCGCCGCCAGCGCCGCCTCCGCCCGACAAGCCGCCGCCACCACCGCACGAGAATGACCAGCCTTTGTATGCCAACTCACAGGGTCGGCCTGTTCCAGTTCCAGCTCCAGCTCCAACCTCCATGCATACTCGCACACTGGCCGCGATCCCCACCTCTGCTGCCAGCCATACCTTGTATCCAGCAGCTCCAAACAGCTATGCAAACAACATAGGTAATAAGCAACAATGGTCTAACGAATCAGAATCTCGCTCACAGCCGCCAATGCCGCAGCAGCAGCAGCAACCACCACCACCACCATCTCAGCCGCTAGCACAGGTTAATGCTGAAGCTTTAAAGAAGCTGGCTGAGGAAGAAAGGCTCTTTGATATTCAGTTCAAGAAATGGGAAGAAGAAATTGAAAAATGGAAGAGTGAAAATGTTAACCATCCAGACAGGCAAGCATACAATGAGTATGAACAAAAATTTGAGGCATGCAGGGCTCAGCTGTTAGAGCGCCGTAAACAAATGAATCTGAGACGAGCCAAGTTATTGGGCACTTCTCCGCAAGTTCCTAGTGTAACAATAGAAAAACCTGTACCACCTACGAACGTACCAATGACCCAGACACCATCTACTACTACTCAACACCAGAGTAACGTAACACAATCTAATCATCAGCACCAAAATTATTACAATAATTCTCCCCAGTATTTAAATCGAAATGCTCCTCGACACAGTGGCAATGTTAATAATCAGAACACATACGAACGAGCAAACAATGCTGAACCTCAAGATAGATATGGTTCGTATCAAGATGTGAGAAATGAGGATAACTATAATTCAAATGACAGCCCTTCCTTCTTGCCTAGCAGTGCAACCAGCAAAGGTATACCGGGCCTAGACTTAGTATCAGAAGCAGACAAAACACAAAGCTCACAACAAGAGGTCATTGACATTACTGAAGATGAAAAAGGCCAAAAGGGGCCTGATTACAATACCATATCAATGGGCATTAACAACATCCTTGGGGATGCGAAGATAATGAACATACTTAGCATGGTCATAGGAAAAAGCGAGCCTGCAGATGCTCAAGCTTTAAAAGCTTGCTTGCAAGGCAATCAAAATTACAGTCAGAACAGTCAGTGGGGTGACAATTCGAACAATGAAACATTCCGCAATCAGCAACAACAGTTTGTGAACCAGCAAAACCAAGGTCTTAATAATATGAACAACCCCATGCAGAACAATCAGGGACCAGTTCACGCTATGCAGCGTAATCAAGGACAAGGTTACCCTATGAAACAAAATCAAGGTCCTATGCAATGGAACCAACGTCCAGGTCATCCCAATCAACAAAATCAGGGGCCAGGCCACCTTGGTCAACAAAATCAGGGGCCTAGTCACCCTAATCAACAAAACCAGGGGCCAGGTCAACCCCACCAAGGGCCAAACCGTCAAATGCAGCAAGGTTTTTCCCAGCAAGGCCCTTCTAGAAACATGTTCAATAATAGACAAAGTGGGCAGGAGCGACAAGATCAGTACTACAATGACGGCAATGGGTTATGTGAGGACTATCAGAATCAAGGAACTATTAATAGTGAAGCACAGAGACCTGGTCGCCCAAACCGTCCCCTTATTCCAAATCATCCAGGACAGCAACAGATGAACGAATCCTCTAATACACCTAATAACTTGCCATATCAACGTGATAATATGGCCTCGGCTCCTGTAGCCCCACCGCCGAAACCTAAATGGGTAGAGGAGCCACTCTTCGCACCATCTATTATTGTTGAATATGAACACAAACCACTAAGGTTGAAAGGTAATTAAAACGAAGTTTAAACCAATTTTTTTTCTCCATTTTAGGCCCTTTTGTGTGGTTAACTCGTGTCGCATTTTTTCCGTCTGTCTGTCGCCAGGGTGTATCTCGTGAACCGTGGTAGTTACACAGTTGAAATTTTCACAGAATAGAAATGCTTCTATTGTCGCTATAACAACAAATACTAAAAACACAATAAAATAAATATTTAAGTTGGGCTCCCATGCAACAAACATGATTTTTTGCCCTTTTTTGCTCAATATTAATAACGGAAACAGGTAGACGCTTCAAATATTCACAGAATATTTAGTTGTATATTTACTTTAAAAATGAATACGACAAACTGCGTTTTGATGTTGACATGTTGATACTAGATAATGGTAGACTAGATAGGGTTTCCCGTCGTGTCCAAGTCCGACTCGCGCTTTGCCGGTTTTTAACTATATTTCACAGCCATTCAATGATATTTAAGAAATTACAATGAGAGTTTCTGAGAATTAGCAAGCTGAAGTGGCAGTGGGCTGGCCATATTTCGCGAAGAACCGACAACCGCTGGGGTAAACGTGTTCTTGAGTGGAGACCGCGACTCGGCAAACGTAGTGTAGGACGCCCTCTAACCAGGTGGGATGACGATCTGCGAAAAACTGCAGGCAGATGCTGGATGCGGCAAGCTGAAGACAGGGCGCTATGGCGCTCATTAGGGGAGGGCTATGTCCAGCAGTGGACTAATATAGCCTGATGATGATGAATGAGTTTCTAAAAACACACTAGTCAGTATTTTTAAACAATTTATTCACTATCTTATACCACAGAATACATAATAGTACATGCACAGAAGATTCACTCCGCAAAATCAATTAAGGAAAAAGTACTCTAGCAGCCATACAATTAGGTGCAATTTAGATCGCAGGGCGCTAGAAACCTACAATTATTATATTCACCTACATGTTGCCTCTCTTTCTATCGCGTAACTCTTACTCCTTCTGACGACATTTGGGTTAAAAGGGTCTTCGTTCAAAGATAAATTTAATCTGAATACATAAATATTTTAATACCAGTTAACTTATGTGGGCAAATGACGTTTCAAACAAACTTAGGCTAGTTCTTAGTAGTAGGTATGCAGGTAGATCAGAAAACTAATTTACTTTTACATTATCTGTGTAGGTAATTCATAACTTTATTGCTTGGTACTCCAACCTAAAAAGATAGCCATACGTTGCAGGTAACTAGCTAAAACACAGCCTTTAAATTTAATGGGTAGGTACCGAATTCATAAAATAATTCCCTTCCGATCAGAAAGTCCAACATCGCGAAAGGTCTAATGAGCAGTATGCCTAATTATCAAAACGTCCATGTAGCAAAATGGCCAACTATCAGATGGTCTGCATAGCACAATGTCTGTATAGGTAATCGTCATCTTTTAAATGTGTAAACTCATGATCATTAGGTAAAACCTACTGAATGCCTTCCTTATCAAAAGGTCTAAGTAGCAAAACTTCCAACATTGGACCTATTTCAAAACAATTTTAACCTTAGGTACAGAAAGTTAGTCTTTTCTATTGTCTGGGAGTTCTTAGTTGTATTTAATCTTCAAAGCCTTACTTGAGAATTTGCTGTAGGTAACTCATGTAATGTAAATCGTCGTTGTGATTAAATGTTAGCAGTACATTATTCTACACTATTCTGATCGAACTATTTTACTTTTCAGCTCGCGATTTCCTGGAACCAGTGCATTTGTTCGATTACAACCATGTATCAAAGGATGACGAGTACAAGAGCAAAGATTCTGATATTTTCGGCAAAGACTTCGAAGAAGAGTTGTTCACTAAACGAGTGTCGAGGAGAGACAATGACGATATATTTAATAGACGGTCAAGACAGTCTTTGGACAGACACGGGAGAGAGCGAGAGCCTCCGTCGAGAGACTACGAGAGGAGGTTTAGAGAAGACTTGAGAGATGACTGGAAGTCCAGAGCTCCTCCGAGAGATAGTTTCGATGATAGACGGAGACCTGGTGAAAGATATGACGATAAGAGATCCGATGACAGATACGACGATAGACGACGTGACGACCGCGATAGGTATAGTAGGAGAGATAGTGATAGAGATAGAGAACGAGATAGGGAGCGAGAAAAGGAAAGAGACGATAGGTATAAAAAAGATGACGGCAGAAATCGCGGTCGTGAGTCTGAGCCCCTTAAAAGAGGAACAAGTACAGAAGATGATAGTAGCGCTGCGAAGAAAGGCAAAGTGACGGTTTCAGATGCGAAACACGTTGTCATGATTGACGACTTGATTGAACAACCTGGACGTGATATGAGACCAGAGAAGTTAGTTATTATTTTGAGAGGTCAGTACTGATAATTAAAAATTGTGATAGAAAATATTATAAATTTATTTATTTATTTACATTTGTAACTTACAGCTAATGCCAAATCGCTACAAAGTTAGTTATAATTATACAACATAGCATAATTAACTAAAAAACAAAGACAACAAACAGATTCATCCCTCTTCAAGCATTCCCTTGCATTCTTCAATCATAAAAATAATAATAAAATAACTGCAAGGCTCTGGCTTCGAGAGACTTTAAAATAAAATAAAAATCTTGTACAACACTTCTCAAATGCAGGTCAAATAGTCTGTGGTAGACTGGTAGACTCCTTTTACCACAACTTCTCAAATGCAGGTGAAATAGTCTGTGATAGACTCCTTTTACCACAACCTATTCAAACTGCATCTGAGGAGATTTAAGTAATCGTGTTTTTTTATATATACAGTCACTCTAAATTTTTATTTCTAGGCTTCGATTATTATTATCTGGTTCTGTTCTTTTACTGTTTTTTCTCAAATTTTAGGTCCACCCGGGAGCGGAAAGTCATATTTAGCTAAACTGATTAGAGACCGAGAAGCAGAATTTGGTAATGCGGCAAGAATAATGTCCATAGACGATTACTTCATGCAGGAAGTCGAAGTGGAGGAGAAAGATCCGGTTACAGGAAAAATTGTAAATCTTTATAAGTACTACTTATTTTCTTAGAAATTAGTAACCTCTCATCTAGGAAGCAGGTGTCTCACTTGACCCCTCGTAATTGCGTATTTGACAAATAATTATGCCGGAACCACGCTTGAGCAGTCGTATTTGCGTATTTGGCAAATACTAACCATCCATTGCTGGGTATTCTGACAAATCTTAAGCAAAGATTTTCGCTGTACTTGTAATGTATTCTAATGCCCGGTTCCTATAATATACGCCTACCGGCTACGATCCGTTTTCCATACAATTTATTGACGGTTCGTAGGAATTTCTTAGGAATTGTAACCGATCGTAAGCAAAAACGAAGCGTTTTGTGGATATTGGAACCGGGCATAAGTCGTCGACGAATACACGAATACGATTATCCAAGTGTGGAGTCTACTTAATATAAAGCGCCGAACAATACACGAATACGAGTAACCAAGAAAAGCTCCAGCAAGAGGGCCCACCTCTTTTCAAATCTTCCCTTTGCGTAAGCGAAGTTAGGGCACTTTTTGGAAACACATCTTCGTATTTTCTTTATAATTCGTGTTTCGATCAATAGTCTGCCTTCCGGCATACAATGTCTTCATCCTATAATGTCCTCATTTAGTATTGTCCTCATCTTATAAAACCATTTCTTAATAAGACTTCATTTTAAAATGTCTGCATCCTATATTGTCTCCATTTGAAAATGACCTCCCGGTATCGCACATGGAATTATTGACCACTAACAATGGTCGCAATCATAGTGTTCATGTTATTATTATTATTATTAAATTCTTTATTGCACAAAAAACACAGGTACTTCGCTCCTCGCTTCACAGTAGTTTCCAGTACGCCCCGTCGCACTTATGGTATAGTCCAGAGCGGTTAAAAGTACTAGGGTAACAAAAGTTAGTAGGAAGTAGTAGTAAGCAACCCTGTTTAACACTGCGCAGTATTAAGCAACACCATGAACTAAGCCGCATGTTTTTCATGACATTTTATTTTAGCCGCAATCTCTTACATACTTCTGCTACCCTAGTACGTTTGTACTAATTACTGTAAAATTATTGTAAAATTACCCGTTTCCAGCGGTGGAACGTTTGATGAAGCATGATGATTGTGACAGAAAACATTCTGCGCATGACTGTACTTCGTCATAAATTCGGGTGAAATTCGAATGTGTGTCCAGAGTGCTTATACTGAGTTTTTTCATTCGCTCTCGATAGTGAGAGCGTTTGCGATTTGCATAGGAGTAACAAAGAGACAAATAGATGGCGCGCTTTGTCACTCCTATGCAAAACGCAAACGCTCTCGCTATCGAAAGTGAACGACAAAACTCAGTATACGCACACAGATGACGAAAACATTAAAATGATTTAAATACGTTTCACCATCTGGACACACATAAAAATCTTTGTGTGTCCAGATGACAAAAGAATAAATGATACTATTTTGAGTTTAACCAACTCGACACAGGTGTGTCTAGTCATGTGTGTCCAGTTGGTGAATAACCCAAGTATTCACAACAAAGTAAAAACAAACTGTTTGCTTTACGAACGTCAAAGTTGTTAGTTTCACAATTAATGGATTACAATGGACTGTTTAGGATGAAGACATTGTAATATAGAGACAATATAGGAAGGAGACATTTTTAGGATGCAGGCTTTTTAGGATCAGGACAATATTGAATGAGGACATTATAGGATGAAGACATTGTATGCCGGAAGGATAGTCTGCTGCCGAATTATGATTAAATCTCGAGTGCAACACCATTTGAAGTAACATTTAAATTTTACAGGTGAAGAAACCCTCAATCAAATACGAATATGACGAAAAGTTAGAGGAAACTTACTTGCATTCATTGAAGAGAGCGTTCAAACGATCTCTCACCGATGGCTACTTCCCATTCATGATCTATGATGCAGTAAACGATCAACTGAAGAGTTACGCCGATATGTGGAATTTTGCCAGACAAAATGGTTTCCAGGTGAGTTGACAAATAATTGTGTTTGTAATGTTTTTAAAATGTTCACTTATATTTTTGTGAATAGTCCGTCGCCGTAAAATGCCGATCTTTGAGTAGTAGCCATGTAAGTTCCCTACTACATTATCAGGATTCATTGACATTGTGATCAATTTCCTTTTCCATAAAGACTACTTGTAAATCATCATCATCATCATCAACCCATCATGTCCCCACCGAGGGGCACGGGTCTCTTCCCTAAGGAAGGTATAGGCCATACTCCACCACCACTACTTGTAAAGGTCACCCACGAATACCGGAATATTAAGCATCTATCTATATACCCACGGAAGATTCCCTCCCACTGCTAATCTCGGTCATTGCCCTCTTGCCGCCTTCGAGCCATCGGGTAGGAGATCTACCCACCGAACGACCGGCCAGTTCTCCGCCAGCACTGTGTGACCGCCTTTGTCCACCGTCTGTACTCCCGTCTATACTTTATTCCAGGAAACGAGTAGAAATAGGCTATTTGACCGATTTCTGAAAACCATCTCATATTGTTTGTCGGTGTTCATGGAGTCCTCAGAAAATGGTCATTTTAAATTCTTTCGTGTATTTCTTCTAAAAAAAGCCAACGAAAATTTAGTTTTGAAATAAGCCGCCAAAACGCTATCTTAGGCAATATGGCGTCGCACAGAAATTATGACGTCACTTGCCAGTAAACCAACCAATGAACGTAAGAAAGAATGAATGACAGACGCCATTTTTGCTGGCATGTGACGTCATCATAGAATCGGCCAATCCAGGCCGTTTTCGATATAATGGCTGCAGCTACGTAATTATTTGCGCCCAGTGGTCAATGCGCGTGGCCTTCAATAGCCACTGCCCTAATATGAGGCGCACCCTCTTCGCTTATTGTTTCGCTTGTCTAGTCGCGCGCATTGACGAAATGATATCCGAGTATTTGGGGTTCGACTTGTGGAATGGAGTATAACTAGATGACCTTCCCATCCCCTTTATAGAAGTTCGTGTACACACGTCTTCCGCTATGCCACATTTCAAAGGTGTCGGGCCACACTTGGCTATGGATTTTTCTAAAAATAAGGATCATTATTTGTCACTATAGTCCGTGCCAGATTGACTGAGAAAAGCGGACAATGACCTATCGGACGTTTAAGCAGGGGTTGCAAACCTAATGTAGCTTTTCAAATTACTCGTAGAGTACACTTTATATGTAGGTTTATATTTATTTATAATGGGAAATCATGAGTCAAGCCACAGAGTTATTTATTGGCCCCGTGATCATACTTCTTATTTTATAACTAAGCAACGGGAAAATGAGTTGGCCTCTATTAAACTAATTCGTCTTTTTTAACTAAATATTCTATAGAAATAAAAGACCGTACACAGCAGCGCAGTTTTTGCCAATTTCGGCAACTTAAAAGGAACTTTTTATTATTTAAGAGAACTATTTGGTTGGTTTACCTTAAAACCCACACATTGAGACCCTCTTCATAGCGCAGTAGCCATTGTCTATTACGAAGAAATGTGTTCATTTTAGACACAGAAAATATTCCTTATCAATGTTATTGTTTACGTTTTCATAGCAGAAATACCAATTACAAACATAAAACATAAACATAAACATTTACATATAGGCACACACATTGCCTCTGGCCCCACACCAGGATACCCAGTGTCGTGGGAACCAGAAACAGCGACGTCACAAACATGTAAACATCCAAGACCTGGAGTTTTTTTTTTCTCCCCAGCCGGGGATCGAACCCGACAAAAATAAAAGACACCGACTAAACATTTGAGGCCCCGAAACTTCTGAGGTCGTAAACAGCCGTCTTGCTTTTGTTATTGTTACGGGCTAGGGTTCTGGATTTGGATGTAAAACGCCAATGACAACTTCTTAGGATTTATTCACGCAGGGTCTGGTCCGCAGGTCTTCACGACACGAAGTCCACACGTAGAATCCAATCGCAGGTCCAATCGAAGTCCAATAGTATCGCTGAGGTCGTAGGTTATCGCTCGTATCGCAGGTATGTTCGCTCGAAGTTCACTCTTCGCTATTCCAAACGGAACTGACTGCGCGCCGCGGCGGCCGCTATTTATATCAGGCCGCAAGGGCTCTAGAACATTCCCGTACCTACGTGCCTACTCGAGGCAACGTCGCTCGAACAGTAACCCATTCAAAGACTTTTGAAGCTTACGCTAGTGGACATACGAGTCATTATTGCTTGCAGCGTTTATTGTTTACTAAAACGCAGCATGCGGCGACTATTCGATAGGCTTCTAGAAGGCTCTATTCTAGATGGTTCGGGATAGGACCGCGACACTGCTCCCCTCTTAGAGATGCTCGTCCCGAGCATCTTCATTACTGCCGTGATAAGAAGCTAAGCGGTCGATGTGAACCACTTTTTGTGCACCTCTTGGCTGCCGTTGAATTCGGTACGTCACGTCATTTAACCGAGTTACCACTTTGTGCGGTCCCTCCCATCTTGTCTGCAATTTCGGAGATTTTCCTTTTCGTCGAGTTACATTGTGAAGCCAGACTAGTGCTCCTTCTTCGAAGCCGCTTGTATTTGCTCGGCGGTCATACCTAGTCTTCATCTTTCCACTCGACTCCAATCCGTTTTCCCGTACTATGGCATGAATCTCTCGCATTTTCTCACGTAACTCGGAAATGTAGTCGTGTAGAGAACGTGAGTCGTCAGGAGGGCCTCCAGTCAGCAGATCTACTGGTATTCTCAGTTCTCGGCCAAAATTTACACGCGCCGGGGTTACCTTCGTGCTTTCATGTTCTGCCGTTCTGTAGGCCAGAAGAAATGGCGGTATGTATTTGTCCCAGTCTCTCTGGTGCCTGTCAACGACTTTTGCTAAATGTCTCTCAAGTGTTTGGTTAAATCTTTCTACCATGCCGTCTGATTGAGGATGATATGGGGTGGTCCTAGTCTTATGCATTCCCAATATTTTGCAGAGTTCTTGAAATACTTGAGACTCAAAGTTCCTGCCTTGGTCGGAGTGTATTTCCAAGGGCACACCAAACCGGCAAACTACTTCCTCAAACAACTTGGAGGCAACAGTCGTGGCTTCTTGATTGGGTATGGCGAATACCTCTGGCCATTTAGTGAAGTAATCCATAACTACCATGAAATACTTATTTCCCGATTCCGTTACTGGGAACGGTCCAGCCACGTCAACTGCAATGCGTTCCCATGGCGCACCAACGTTATAAAGTTGCAGATTTCCGCGGCTTCTAGTTGATGGGCCCTTCACCGCGGCGCAAGTAGTACACTTGCGGCACCAATCTTGCACATCTTCTCGACAATGGAGCCAGTAAAACCTTTCTCGAATCTTTGTTAAAGTCCTCTTTACGCCCAGATGTCCACCTGACACGCCGTCATGTACTTCACGAAGGACATCTTGTACCTTATCTCTTGGGACAACTATCTGTAGATGGAACTCTCTGCCGTTAGGTTTCTCCCATTTACGGTAAAGTATTCCGTTCTGAAGAATAAAACTGTCCCATTGAGCCCAGTATGCCTTGGTAACAACACTAGTAGGAGCGACTTCGCACCATCTTGGCTTATCCTCGCCTCGTTTCTTCCATGCGACAATGAGCCGTACATCTTCGTCATCTTCCTGTGCTTCTTTCATCGCCTCATCTTCCCAAGATCTCGATGGACTCATTCTTGTCAATCTCAATGGCAGTTCTTTTGTCTCTTGTTTGGCACAGTGCTTGCAGTCTTCCGGACACGGCCTTCTTGACAGTGCGTCAGCATTTCCATGCGCCTTTCCGCTGCGGTGTTCAATCATAAAGTCGTACTCCTGCAGTTGCTCGATCCATCGAGCAACTTGCCCCTCTGGATTTTTAAATTGTAACAGCCACTTCAGGGCGGCGTGGTCAGTGCGAAGCGTAAACCGCATGCCGAGGAGATATTTGCTGAAGTGCTGTAATGTCTTTACCACAGCCAAGAGCTCCCTTCTTGTCACACAATAGTTCCTTTCAGGTTTCGATAGCGATTTACTAAAATAAGCCATCACAACCTCTCTGTCGCCCTGTTTCTGCGATAACACTCCTCCGATCGCTGTGTTACTGGCGTCAGTGTCAACAATGAATTGGCCGTTAGCCTGTGGAAATCCCAAGATTGGGGTCTCGCAAAGACATTTTCTTAATTTTTGAAATGAACTCTCACATGTGTCATCCCAATGAAATGACTGCTTGTCTTCAGTCAGTCTGTGTAAAGGCTTGGCAATTTCAGAGAACCCCTTAACAAACCGTCTATAATATGAGCATAGCCCTAAAAATGCTCGCACTTCGGTCTTGTCTTTGGGAGTAGGCCATTTTTGCACTGCTTCGATTTTGGCTGGATCGGTCTGTATGCCTTCGCTGGTTATCACATGACCGAGATAGCTAACCTTGTTCTTAAATAAACTGCATTTCTTCGGATTTAACTTTAAGTTTGCTCCCATTATCTTCTTAAAAATTTGCTCTAGATTTTGTAAGTGGTCCTCAAAATCTGTTCCCATGATTATGACGTCATCCAAATAGACAAGGCAGGCTTCCCCAACTAATCCTGCCAGTACGCACTCCATAAGTCGTTCGAATGTAGCTGGCGCGTTGCACAATCCAAAAGGCATCACGTTAAATTGCCATAGACCTTTACCAGTTGAAAAAGCAGTCTTCTCTTTATCCCTCGGATCAATTTCCACTTGCCAGTATCCGGATTTCAGATCTAACGTCGAGAACCATTTCATGCCACTCAAAGTGTCTAGGGTATCGTCTATTCGTGGCAGTGGATAACTATCCTTTTTCGTCACATCATTAAGCCGTCGATAGTCTACACAGAACCTTGTGCTACCATCTTTCTTCTTTACCAACACTACGGGAGAACACCATGGGCTAGCAGAAGGTTCTATAATCTTGTTTCTCTTCATGTCTTCCAACATGTCTTGTACTTCCTTTTCTTTGGCAATCGGTATGCGCCTCGCTCGCTGACGAATAGGTCGCTCCTGTCCGGTGTCGATTTTGTGTTGAACCAACGATGTTCTTCCAGGATTTCCTTCGTCAGAGAAGATATCCCTAAAGCGCAGTAGCAACCTCTTAGCTTTCATGCTTTGCGAATAGCTCAGATTATTCTTAGAATCCTCAAGGAGCTTAGTGACTATCATTTCACTCCTGGTATTCGGTGTGTTTGAGCTTGGAGATGATTGGCAGCTTTTCATCCAAACAGCTTCCTCACACCGTCCAATAACGTCACCTTTGCTAAGGGTAATCTCAATCTATATTCACAACCCTCACTACAGCGGTCTTGCCTCCATAGACGAGAGTTCTTGCTGTCAGCAATTTCTGACTGGCTTCACTGTCTCGTGTATCTTCAATCAGCACACACCTATTCCGCTGATTCTTCTGACTCGAAGGCAGCTTCACCTTTATTTCAGTTTGTGCTCGTCCAGGTATTACGATTTTCTTCAGGCACGTGACATTTCCATCGGGACCGCCAAGTATGAAGTTCTCCTCATCACCACATTTAAAGACACCGTTAGTGACATCGATGTGACAGTTGTGTTTCTTCATAAAGTCTAGGCCCAGAATGCAATCATCCATAATTTCGGCTACGATTACGTCGTGAATATATGACGCCTCCCCAACACATATCGTAACCGATCCTTCACCCAGGACGGGTATCTGCTGGCCAGAAGCGGAGAGAAGTCTGCATAAACTGGTGCCTTTGCGTCTCCCTACAGCTTTCACCAGGTCTGGTCTCACTATTGTTCTAGAGGCTCCTGTATCTAGGGTGATTTTGCACTCTATTTTGTTCACTGCACCGCGTATTAGTAGACTGTTCCCATTCCATGCTTGTGAGATTCTGGTTACTGGGGCTACCTCCGCTCCAGCCAGTACCCGCCCCGCAGTCCTGTTTCCCTGATTCACGGTGGAGGGCGCAGCGTCATGCTTCTTTACGAATTCTTCAAAACGCTGCTCCATATTTTTGAGACGCGCATCCAGTCTGTCATCTGTTTTGGTCGCTTGCCTCTCCTTCTTAGGACACGTGAACTGCAGATGCCCTCTTTCCCCACACTTGTAACACATGGGCCCGGAGTTCTTCTTGGGTGGTGTCTTGATCTCTTTAACCTCCTCCGTAACTTCTCGAAGTTTATTACCTTGCCGGATATCTTGACGCACAGCTTCTACTTCCAGGGCGTGTGCCAGAGCTTCTTTTAATGAAGAATGGTGGCGAAGCTTTACTGCAGCCCTAATTTCAAGATCCTTGATTCCGTCGACGAAGGCTTGCAAAATATTCGTGTCCACCATCTTTCTATCAGTAGAAGGGTACGCCTTTCGAACCAGCTTCTCAATTTCAAACGCCCATTGTTGAAGTCCTTCACCCAGGCGCTGAGTTCGGTCGCGTAGCTGAGCACGAAAAACGTGTTCCAGGTGTCGTTCCCCGTATCTGGCCTCAAGTGCCTCCAGCAGATCTTTGAACTCGCTGCCTGAGGTGGGCAATGCCTCCAGGACAGATAAGGCCGAACCTCTGAGCGCGACGGTGAGGGCTGTCAAGCTCTGTTCGTCCGTCCATCTGTTTGAAGCAGCGACAGTCTGGAACTGCTGTCGGTTGGCGACCCAAGACGTAGTACCGTCGTACGGAGGCACTTTCACTTTAGGCCCCTGGTTTATGCCGACAATTCCACTCGACGTGACTCCAGCAGATTTTATACGCCGAAATTCCTGCTCTAGTCCAGTGAGGCCGGTTTTCACATTTTTTAGGTCCTCCTCTAATTCGGTTACCCGTTCGTTCACTACTTCTACATCTTCATGTAGCTTAGCGACCGTATCACTGAACCTTGTAACGGCAGAAAGGATCGTCTGTTGGTCTGCCTTCTGTTCTTCTCGCAGGCCTCTCTGTTCTTCTTGCAGGCACTGCATCTGCTTGCTCTGTTCTTCTCGCAGGCTTCTCTGTTCTTCTTGCAGGCACTGCATCTGCTTGCTCTGTTCTTCTCGCATGCCCTTTAACATTGCCATCAGGCATGACATATCCAAAACCTCCATTGGACGTGACGGAGGTTTAATGTCTTCGGTGGGCGTGACCAGGTGGGCGTGGCTAGGAGGCGGAGCCTGTTGGTCGGTTGGTGGAACCTGGTGATAAAGGCCGGTGGGCGGAGCCTGGTGCACGGGGGCGGTAGGCATGGCCTGGTGGGCGTGGCCAGTGGGCGGAGCCGTTGGGCAGGTACGCTGTGTCTCCTCGATGGGCGTGGCCTGGTGGGCGGGGCCAGGGGGCGTGGCTTGTTCGGTGGGCGTGGCCTGGTGGGCGGGGTCAGTGGGCGTGTCCCTATGGCCGATGGGCGTGGCCTGAGGGGCAGTGGGCGTGGCCTCCGCAGCACCTCTGGACCTGGTCCTCACTCCAGAAGTATCCTCTCTCGGAGTCAGTGGCATCTCCAAATCCCACTTCTGACACCAAATGTTACGGGCTAGGGTTCTGGATTTGGATGTAAAACGCCAATGACAACTTCTTAGGATTTATTCACGCAGGGTCTGGTCCGCAGGTCTTCACGACACGAAGTCCACACGTAGAATCCAATCGAAGTCCAATAGTATCGCTGAGGTCGTAGGTTATCGCTCGGATCGCAGGTATGTTCGCTCGAAGTTCACTCTTCGCTATTCCAAACGGAACTGACTGCGCGCCGCGGCGGCCGCTATTTATATCAGGCCGCAAGGGCTCTAGAACATTCCCGTACCTACGTGCCTACTCGAGGCAACGTCGCTCGAACAGTAACCCATTCAAAGACTTTTGAAGCTTACGCTAGTGGACATACGAGTCATTATTGCTTGCAGCGTTTATTGTTTACTAAAACGCAGCATGCGGCGACTATTCGATAGGCTTCTAGAAGGCTCTATTCTAGATGGTTCGGGATAGGACCGCGACATTATTGTTAATTGCCTTGAACACATTATTATGCTTGGTTTGCTTGAAAATGGATGTCTCAAACTATACGCACCAGTTCGCTAAGTTAATTGAATTTTTTTATTGTTTGATCAAGACGATTTTACTACATAGGTATCAAGAGACGGTTAGAATGCATAAGAAAATACAAAACAAGCACAAAACGTGAGGCAAAGTTAGACAGACTATATGTGTTAATTTTATCATCATTAACCTATCAGTCCCCACCGAGGGGCACGGGTCTCTTCTCTGAGGAAGGTATAGGCCATACTCCACCACGGGGGCCAAGTCCGGATTGGTGGAGGCTTGTAAGACTAGTGGCTGGTCTTACTGTCAGAAGTTTTCAAGCCGCCCTGATGCCTCTGACTTGGCTTAACGACTGCCATCTATCGACGGTAGCCGGCACCGACTGCTTAACGTGCCTTGCGAAGCAAGGAATCGCTCGGAAAAATGCCCATCCATGGACTGAACGCGCCGTATGTTGCTTAACCTCGGTGAACGTTTCAGATCACTCAGGCAGTTCAGGCTACGAGCGATTCGCGTAGCCTCGAATTTTATCAAATACATAATATTAACTTTTAACCATTGACCTGTAGCCACACAGGGGCGTCGCGTGTTATGTGAACTCTCCGAATTCTCAGAATTGACCACTCTCCCCGTTTGCCGCGTCCCTACGTTTTAGTAGCAAAAAAAGGATCTCATGTCAATTAAGGATAAAAAGTACTAGACAATTAAATAAAAATAAATAAACTCACGCCCGTTATCCCCGAGGGGGTAAGCAGAGTATGGAAAGCAGCAGAGGGAGTTAAAAAGTACTAATAAGTGTTAATTGTGTTTTTCTCCTATAGTAATTATAAAAACTGATTGATTTTATTTGTAATTTATTATATTCAAATAGTTAAATATCAACACAATTTTGAATCAGCCAAATGAAATTTATGGCAAAATTTAACTTTAAAAGTAGTAGCCTGTGAGTTGTTACGTCCCTTATAGTATTATTGTCACGTCACCAGTTAAAGGTTAAAAACTGTGAATTTGTTTGTTTTTCTATCTTCACTCCATATACGGTAAGTCTTTAAAACTATAAAAAATAGTTCACACTGTATTTAAGGGGGCTCCCATACAACTAACGTGATTTTTTTGCTCGTTATTGATAACGGCAACAGGTAGACGCTTGATATATTCACAGGAAATTTAGATTATTCACTTTCAAAATAAATAATTCGATTAAAATAAAATATATATTTAAGGGGGGCTCCAATACAACACACTTTATTGATAATGGTACGGAACCCATTGTGCGCGAGTCCGACTCGCATTGGCTGGTTTTTTCACTATTGGAACGTAGGTACATACCTGCTTCATTTATTATGGATCGGCGACGACGACGTCTCTTTTCCATGCGAGGTTGAAGGGCCGGGTGTTTCATTAGATTCTTCTGAACTCATGTCGAGTCAGTAAACGATCGTCACGGTAAAACTAATATAACAGATTCAACAACAAAAACTCAACAATATAACAAATTTAACAGTATAAACTCAACAAAAACAATGTGACTGCAATGAATTACTCGAGACTTACACACGCTATCTGAACACGAATGAAAACACAAAATAGTGGACTGGCCAAAAAAGGTGACGCATCTCTGGCTCTCATTCGTCTGTCTTTGTCGCGTTACGTTTAGAACGAACTGAGGTAACACGCATTTTGTTTGTTTTTAAGAGATGAATTTGGAAAATCTCAATAACCTCGTAAGGCCCGACCTTGAAAATACCAATTGATTTTGTGATCACTTGAAGACATTGGGCCTCACGAGGATATAAAGATTACATTGCTTTAATGTTTTTTAATATATAAAAGTGTTGTCTAGTGAAATGCTGCGCTACTTACCATGAACATTTTTTGCGATATAGGTAAGATTTTGGGATGTTTATAGGAACCACAGACATAATTCTTGAAGAAACAATGAAACAAAACATATGAGCTGGCCTAGAAGTGGGAATAATATCAATATTTATAAATAGTTTTCATATTAAAATTGTTTTTTTGTAAAATTGTATTTTTATGTTACCCTGTTTGACACTCGGCTCGTGCTCGGCTCGTTACCGAGGTCAATGTCCGTTTTTCTCAATCCATATGGCACCGAGTATAGCTGTACCACCAAACCGCCAAAGTTGTCGAATTTTTTCCTTATTTCTTACTAGTTATTTAAATATTCCCTGGACTTACCACCAATATAAAAAACCAAAAATTAGCCAAATCGGTCCAGCAGTTCTAGAGTTTTAGTGAGACTAACAAACAGCAATTAATTTTTACATATAAGATGAATGAGTTATAAGGTTGACATTAAACGGACGTACAAAATATTTTGAAGAGAGCATCATTGATTGTCATTAAAATATTAAATCTCTATTAGTCTATAAGGGACTTCACACACGGCGGCTATAATATACATTACATCCCAGGATGTATAGCTTAGAGACCGCTCAGTACCTTTAAGATACAAACATATAAATATGTATATTATAGCTGTCGTGTGTGATCTCCTGACGATTTCTATGGAAAGATGTAATGAGATATATCGTGCTATAATATACATCTTTACCTTATAGCCGCCGTGTGTGGAGTCCCTAAGACTTTATACATGAGCTACAGCTATGTCAATTCTGGTGATCAATTTGCAATTTTCTACAGAACAATTTGGAGTTTTGAATTTGGCTTTCATTGCTGAAAGTAAATATGTTATTGCTGACTAAAACAGTATTTTTTGCCTGACGTTTAAAATCCACCCACATTGAAAAACCCCAACCTAACATTCTAGGTATACATATGTACGATGGAACTGGACGCTCAGACGTGCTACAAGCGGAATATTCACAATCGTACATTGGAAGACATTGAAGTGATATGCGCGAGGTTCTTCGAGACCCCACCGCACCACATACAGCTAGACGCGACAACGTTACTCCAGAACGCGGCAATTACCGAAGTACATATGGAGGATGCGGACGATGACGTGATCATGGAGGATCAAGAGCCTGAGGTGAGGGCTCGCCAATGAGCTCCGAAGTTATACGGGAAATTTGGATCTTATGGATCAGCCGTTGAACCCCTCTTATAAGTTTCTGTTTAAATGTACCGAATTGTTTTCTTTTCAATGGTACCAAGCTTATGTTTTTTTTTTAATTCTAGCATAGTTAAAAGCCAAAAATTTACCTAGCCTTTCATATTTGACAGAAAATAATATTGTAATGGTCTAGGTCAGGAAACTGCATGATTGCGAAGGCTAGATAATTTCTAGGACGATTGGCGCCACTTCCAAAAACAAAATGGCGGTTCTTTGACCCAGTAGAAATATTGCCTTTTAGCATTACCTTATACAATATCACCTCTTTAAGCTTCGGTTCATATTAGGCTAGGTCTAATACTATTTTATTGCAGCTTAATAGATTCCTTAAATCCTAAAGCCAAAAGTTGCTGCCCCATCACAGGTCGAAAGTTCCTTCACTTCGAAGTGGGAGAAAATGGACGACATCAACCAACTAGGTAGGTACCTAACTGGATGTTGGCTCACTTCTGTAATTAATTGTTATAAATATATGGTCTTATAATTTCAAAACTTCCCTAGGACGTGTTGTAAACACGTCTTATTATGGACATATTATGGACGACATCATCTAAGATACATGTTATCTAATGCCTGTTTCTGTCAACCAAACGTTAATGTTCTCATTACTAGAAAAGCCTCTAGGCCACCGATTGAAAAAACCGTTTATCTTATACATAAAATTCTCGTGTCACCATGTTAGACTGTAAGTCTAATAGGGCATAACATATCCTAAGATAGATGTTACGCTTATTAGTTAGGGTATAAAATCCGACATTACTCCTGAGTTGTAGTAGTGCATTACTTGATACTGTCTGTATTAAGTATGCGCTACTATATGTACTTTTGTAAATTATTTGTACAATATTAATTTTATTATTTTAGTCTTTGTTCTCTTTCATGAGAGCACATTTTTCTGTATTATGATAGGTTACTTATGCCCTGTCGCCACCAACTTTATCTCTGTGTAAACTCCAAAATACGATACAGGTAGTAATACACGCAGCTAATATCGTGTAATGGTTTGTTGCAGCACGACTCGACGGAACCAGTAAGCCGCTACGGTCATCCCAACTCTCCATGGAAGACTACCTACAGCTAGACGAGTGGCAGCCATCGAAGGCAACGCCAGGAAAGAAAACTGTGAGTATAACAAGTTTACTCCATTAGTATTCGTAAACTTATGCGTTTTTGATGTACCGATAAGTCTACACTGTCCGTACAATCCGGTTTATTTCTTTTTATTTTTTCTACATATACTGGTGTTAAGGCCCGTTTTATGGCCCGTTCAAAATTAGGTGTCTAGCCTATGAAATGTTTAGTGGAAAATATGCACTATTTTGCGGTTCTACAGATTGCAACCTACACTTTGATGTGGTTGTAAAATGTGGCAAAATAAATGTACAATGTACTACGTTTTAAAAGATCCGTAAGGACAATGAAAAAATGCTGTGGTCAAATTGCGTGGACCGTTTTATAAAAATATTGCTTTCACAAACTTGACAAGCTTTATACTTGTTAATTTTTGAAAGTTTGAACACATTATAGTTGATACAATCTTTTGCACCCTGGCAACAAGGTTGAAATGCTTATTTTTGCATCCGTCGCAAACTACTGTACTTACTAACTTTACGACCAAAACGTGAAGTTTTATCTCTCATTTGATTGGCGAGTTGCCTCTTATATTTTATACATTTGAAATGTTGCAGTTTTGCAACTCATTGTCTCCTTTTTATCTATTTGAATCCACATTTTCTGGGTTGTTTTCAACCCGACCAATTATTACTAAAACACAATTGACATGTTCCTAATTTAATATAATGGGACAGACTGGTGAGTTTGTTATAATTAAGTGCTCTACCTGTAAACCGCACGCGGATTTTTCATCGTATTCATTAAAACAGGTCCGTTGGGCAGATATCGAAGAAAGAAGAGAACAAGAGAAGATGCGCGCCATCGGTTTCGTAGTAGGCCAAACGGATTGGAATAGGATGACCGACCCCACTATGGGTTCTAGTGCGCTCACGCAAACTAAGTATATCGAACGCGTGAGGCGCTAATAGCTCTAATCGTTTCTTCAAATACGTGTCGAGACTACATAGTACATAGGATAACCTGTAAATATTTTTGTTAATCAGAAAACTCTGGGTCGTCTCATATTCAACAAAACTATTAAAGGTAAAGCACACTAAGATTGATCAGTGTGTTAGAAGAACTTGACGGTTGTATCCACATAAATGGTAATTTGCATCCCGAGTGCTCAAAGACGATTGCACATGATGCGGCCGAAGCAACAGATGTTCGATTTGTGCTTTTTACAACAGATAATTCTCCAGCCCGCTACACGCCCAGCCTGCTCCACCGACATCGTACATGTTTTCATCCAAACTGTGGCAACATAGTTATAAATTGGCTGATCTAGCCAATTTATAGTTATAAATTGCCAGATCTACAGTCTGTTTTTTCATTCAATGCAAAAAAAAAATATTGTCACGTTCCTCTACATCTCCATACAATTCTTAGGCTGTCAATGTCTGTATGTTGCTAGTACGTAAAAACCAACTAACCCCATTTTGCTTCCAAGTTAAATTGTGTATGCTACGCAGGTGTTTTTTTTTAGACTTTGCTCTTACGAGTAATTAAATTTTAATGTCTGATGTGATAAGGATTTTGGTCACATGAGTCTTCTATTCACGGTAAAAAACAACTACCGAGTTAACCTATAGCTTTTATAGCGGTACAGGTCAGTTAAGTAAAGCTGGTACGTTCAACACATTTACACGTTGCGCTTGTGTAGTGTCTGTGAATAAGCGCGCGGCGTGACGTGTACTGCATGCGCATCATGAAAAGTCTGCCCGTCTCTCTTGCGCGCGGTCTAGCTTATGAGTGTGAAGGGGACAGTTATAGTTTTACTTTTGCTACTGTTTATAAATACAGCGTGATCTTTTTGGTATTCAACCGTATGTGCGTTTCAATGAGGGATTTTTCTGACAGCTAAGAAAAGTAGTTCCAAATGAGCCGTTTTCTTGGCTGTTGGCGTCATAGTAACTTTTGTTCAGCTCGCTGAGACCTATTCGATGATGTATCACACATGGCTATTGGGCTGAGGTCCAAAATTGCATTCCTTTGACAGGCATTAGATTTTTTTTTAGTTCATCTGAAACCGGCTCATTCATCCAGTAACTGACCACTGAGCGGACGCTCAGTGACCCTTTGTTACATAATTAAATTATAATTAAATTGTTGAGGATTTCTGGGATAATTATTTTCTGTTTTGGTAAAGATTTTCTTAGGTGAAATTATTTTTGTTTATGAGAAAATTTATTGAAAATTAAAACTATTTTGTGACCATTGATTCCACCTTATTTTTAATACTTTTCGCTCGAATTTGCTAAAAATATATTATAACAAGTAACACATATATTTGTATTTATTTATCTACAACGCACCCATCTTACTAAAACCTAACTCTAGTCTACACTTAAACTGGAGTCGCATTTTGAATCAAAATAATTTATTTTTAAACATACTGTATAGTGAAATTGCATAAGTGTGAGTACTGTGAACGTGCCAGCTTTAGATAACTGACCTGTAACACCGCGTCATTTTTTTTTGCATCGAATAAAAAAATGGACTGTAGCCAATTTATAATTATATATCTGAGGTTGGTCGCTATTTAGGCGACGACCTCTGTGGCGCAGCGGTTAGCGCATCTGCCTACCATGCGAGAGGTCCCGGGTTCGAATCCCGGCTGGGGACAAAAAACAAGAAACTCAGGTCTTGGATGATTGCATGTTTGTGGTTCCCACAACACAGGCTATCCTAATGTGGGGCCCACAACTTGGAGCACTAAACTTGTTAAAAAACCTGAAAATTTAGAAAAAGTTTAAATTGTCAATATCTCGAAAATCGTGCAACTTTTACTGAGGTCATGTTAGGTTGGTTATGCCTTTAGAGCAGGTCTACCACCGGTGTCACTGTGACGTGTCATTTTTGGGACACCCTGTATAGACGAACCGACTGCGGTGCGATGCTTCCAGCGCACCAACTGCTTATGCTAAACACAAAGGTGGACACAGAGATTCGGTTAGATGGATGAATGAGAGTTTAACGAAGGGATAGGCCTGAATGCAAAAATCGTAAGCACGAATGTGGCATATACTTTCAGCCTAGTGTCTGTACAGTACTATGAGAAAAGTATTTTGTTTATTTCCTAGGAAACACGATAGTGATTTTGTGTTTGGCCTAGTTTTAAGCATGTGAAGTGAATGATTATGATAGGAAAAACTTAAAACAAGTTATTATTTTGCTCGTGCGTTACCGACTTACAGCTGTCGCTCGTTGGTACATTTAGTATGGTTCAGTCGACAGCACGGCAATCTTCACATTTTAGTTGCAAAGTCGCCCGTAACGCAACGAAGTAGAGTGCATGGGTGTATACCATGATGTGCTGTCGATTGCACAAGGATTTTTTGGCGCGTGGATAATAATGACATTGACATAGGGGCGTCCAGTTTGTGATTGGTCGGGTAACCCGTAACGTTACGCTCATTGGTCAAAATGTCTTAGTTCTGATTTCGGACACGCGCCAAAAGATCCTTGTACAACTGTAAAGGTGTTATTAAACGGCGCACAAACACGCGAGCTCAGCCCGTGATTCAGAGCGCCACGCACCGTTTAAACAGCCTAAAGGTCATAGTCCACTTACACGACTCTGC
This sequence comes from Yponomeuta plumbellus, assembly GCA_947310845.1. NCBI lineage: Eukaryota > Metazoa > Arthropoda > Insecta > Lepidoptera > Yponomeutidae > Yponomeuta > Yponomeuta plumbellus. The sequence goes on along the minus strand of OX371207.1, from coordinate 13,610,137 downwards.
TCCCACCCGGCTGACAGCTCGCTGCAGCGGCAGCTCGCTGTCAGCTAATTTATGATGCCAATGTAAAATATGTCTAAAGAGCAATATTTAAAGCTTATATTTGAGTTATATTATTTTTGCCGGGTGGGAGCAGAGTCGTGTAAGTGGGCTACGACCTTAAGTTCGGTGCGGTTCGGCACGGCTCGGCCATTAACACTTTCCATCGTCTTTCTCTTTTATTTCAATTATCACCACTAACCTAAATAACAGTTGCTGGTGCTGCAGCATGGCGTTTTCGTTTATCAATACTTTAGTAGAATGGAGATGCTACGCGTGCGATTAAACTGGGCAGGTTGGTGTGACCCACACGGGCCGCCGCGCCGTCAGCCTCATTTACACGGATTGCGGCAACTCGCGCGGGATCGTGCTACCCCGCGCCGTTTAAGTGCACCTTAAGGTTTAAAGAATTCCATACATACGTTTGTGGGCATGAAATTATTTTTGAACTCTTTTTGTACCCACTTTGGTCGTTTTAATTAAGTAGACATCTCTTGTTTTTGACAATAAATTTTCTACTACCTACTACATACTTCTAATGTAGGTATATTAGCCACGAGCGGGAAAATTTGTTTTTCTCGAGGTGTCTGTTATTGAGTGCTGTGTTAATTTACTCAAGCCCGTCCCGAAACCCACGTATTCTCTGCGTTATTACGAACATTTTTCCTAAAATAATCATGCTTAAGAAATTGATTCGGAATTTGAGGAGGTATTGAGATTGAAAGTCGCACTTTTAGCACGAATGTATCTAGTATCGTAAGCTTTTGTAGTAACCTAACTGAAGAATCGTAGGTTTTAGTCGGGCATTAGTTTCTTAACATCCTGGTATGGACTGTTATGTTTTAGACTGTTTAGCTTTTATTAAGAAGAAGAGACATTGGGTTTCATAGCTTTCTGTGATTCTCTTAGAGCGCTATCAAACATTGAGGAGGGACAATAATGTATCTTCATTCTTAGTAATTTCACTTAGGGCCAGTTTCACAAATGTCACTCTCAACTGAGAATCTAATCTAATTAAGACCGTTAGAATACTCTAACGGTCTTAATAAAAACACGATCCGTTAAAACATGGATTGGAGCTAGTTCAAATAGTCCGTGGTAACAGGAAAAACATAACCACCGATTATGTACATTGCCTCTGAGGAGTGTTTTAAGAAATCGTGTTTATTTAAATAAACCGGTCCACTCTCGTCCTAGTTGATAAAGTTTTTTTTTTCTTTAATGACAGAAACTGGCTCTATAATATTGTTTTCGTAACAATTAACGTAATTGTAAGTGGATATTGTGATTATTTGTCATTTTAGTTAATATAGAATAATTAAATTATCCGAACGTAGACAGTATTTTTATTTTAAAACCTTTCGGACAATAAAGAAAAATATTTTGGAAAAAATAGAAGATCTTTTTTACGCTCTCGTGGGTTGAAAGTACCATTACGGTGTACTGATTTAATTATTATCACCCGATGTCACAAATCCGGGAAACAAGGTTCTATTCGAGTAATCTTGGTACATATCACTGAACCTGTGCGAATTAACATTCGGAATGTGTTGAGCGACTTTTATTTTCGTCAGCTGATTATTTAACTGTTTATTTTCTTCGTTCTTATTTTGTCCATTATTCCTGAGGCCACTTTTATCGATTTTACTGGAAGCTGCCTGCTTGGCGATTTTCTCATCACCTTCCCGTCCTGCTGTCATTATCATCACTTGCGGAGTCTGCTGCATTGACTGCATGTGGTCCCGCAAGCATTGCTGCAGAATGTGCAGGAAAAACAGGAAAGCCAGTAGCGTTAACGCTGACATTGCTGCGTGGTTCTTCTTGCCGTGGTAGCTGCTGAAAATAAAATGGTTATCATTTTTAAATCGTACGCTATTAGCGTATCGGTAGAACGCTTGTCTCAAATTCAAGACATTATGTTTACTTTTTTAAGTTCCGTACTAAGCTGTAGTAGCAATACGACTTAGTGTTGCCGGCTGTTTTACAATCGATAGGAAAACGCTAAAATCGTCTACAAGATCGATAGGACAATCGATAGTATCGATACTATCGTTAGTATTGCTCTTCAATATTGAATAGACTATCGATAATATCGATAGTTTTGTAGTATCGATACTATCGATAGTTTATTGTTTGGCAGCGACCGAAACCACCGATACTATCGATACTATTGCTGTTCACCGATAGTATTGCAGTAAAAGAGATAACGATAAGTACTATCGATAGTAACGATACTAATATTGATACTATTGTTTTTTCTTCAACTATCGATAGGCGATCGATAGACAATCGATATTGGCCTATCGAGCGGCAACACTAATACGACTCTCTAATGAGGGAACTTATCGTCGACATCGTCGTAGCCCATACGCTCTCTGAGAGAATGCCTGTGCCCTGCAATGGAATTGAATTATTTGTCATTTAAACGATCATCAAAATAAGTTTTTTTAGTAATACGAGTATATTCTGTCTGCTTTAAGCTGCAGTAGTGGTTAAAAAAAATATTTTAGGACTTCTACTTTACTACGCTTTCTGAGCGAGACATCGGTGATTGCCAGTCTCACATAGAGATGTGCCAGATGGGAAGCTTCCCATTCCCGGCAATAATGGGAAGCTTCCCACTCCCGGCAATAATGGGATCGTTCCCATTATTTCCGGCAACAATGGGAACGATCACAATGATATGGTTAGGAACATTTTTTCTTATTTCTTTGCCCACTTGCGGGGGTGTTACTGTAAATATTAATTGTAATGTTATTATCGACAGATCCTGAAAATCGTAAGTAAAAAAATTTAAAGATGTACTTATTCGACGCGAAATTATTTACTATTTCAAATCATTTTGCGCTATGCATTAAAGAAAGAAAGAGACATCTATACATTATCGAGGAGCTAAATGCGGAGAAGGGATAGCTCTAGTGGTTACACTTGGAGGCCGTACTAATTAGCACTCCCATATTCCGTAAAGCCAGCAAATGCTTTATAAAGTCACAGTTTATCTCTATCTATAATAGCTTTATCTATCATTATTTTCTTGTTTCGAACATAAACAAACAGTTTGTTCGGTGCTGCTGTTGATTTGTTTTTGCACAGAGAGACGTTTTGTTCACTTTCTTAATTCAGCATAGATATAATGCCGTATCTACATAGTCATTACGTCGCAAGCGACGCCATGATATTTTGGAGCGTTTCCGCGCGTCATTTCAAATTGAATAGCAAAAAATATCATAAATTTGTACGAAAACTAAGATTTTTTGTTGATTTTTTTTTCGAAATTCGTGGACTATACCTTCCTCAGGGAAAAGACCCGTGCCCCTTGGTGGGAACATAATGGGTTGATGATGATGAGTAGCCGTCTACCTACTAGACATAATAGAAGGAAAATTCAAAATCTGTCATCATGCCTATTATTGTAACTCCCTTACAAAATATTAATGAATTCAAGTTTTTAAATTGTTTTTTTTTTCACTTTTCATACAAACTCGAAACTTGCTACGGCTAATTTTTATTAACAGTAAAAAAATAAATTTGACTTTTAGAATTTTTTGGTATTTTTCAAAAGTCAGTAACCTCTAACACAGAAATTTCCCTCCAACATTCGGAATTTAGGACATCCCAAGGGGATTTTGTTTCATGTCGAATATCATGCTTCATATGAATCACTAATTAACTATTCCCAAGAACTCTATCTTAGTTAACACTTGAACTAATGAATTGTTCCCAATAATTCCCACCTCTTGGGATCGTTGCCGGCAACGATCCCACGATAATTCCCACTTCTGGGATCGTTCCCGGGAACGGCACATCGCTAGTCTCACAGCCCTCAAAATATATCATAGGACTCGTTTGGTGTGGGTCTTACAAAATATTTCAGACTTCTATACACGAGCCGTTTTCAGCGAGGTATCGTTGGTGACATATTTTTCACCGTTTCGACGCCGCAGCCCTGACTATAAATGTAGGTGTCCTTTTCGGTACTGGACGAATTTAGATCTAGCTAGGTTTTATAAAATATTTCACACGTCTAAGCGCTGGTTCACCGAGATATCGGCGAATGCGTGTTTTTCACCGTTTCAACTGCGTGGCCCTGGGGTTTTGGTCTCACAACGTCTGAAATGTAGGATTTAATTTTTTTTTTACAAACTCGGTGTGTTGTTTACCTAAATATCAAATTTTCTCGGCAACGTTTAGCTTTAAAATCTCAGTAGCCGCGCAGCTCTCCACGTTTCTATGACGCTGTCAAGTTCAAACTCTGACCCTCTTAAACCTTTGCGTTGACAAGGCTTTAAGAATCAACTGACTAATTTTAACAATATCATGTCTTGAACTTGTTTCAAAATTCGCCAAATTGAGCACGTCAGCATGTCGTGAGATATACGTACCTATTGTAGGCAATTATTAATATCCTATTTTTTAAATTTACGGTGTTATTTATACAAACACGATTCTCTTAAAAAACTCTATAATCGCAGTATTAAGGTCATAGCCCACTTACACGACTCCCGGCAAAAATAATATCATTCAAATGACAGCAGACAGCTCGCTGTCAGCTGTCAGCTAATTTATGATGCCAATGTAAAATATATCTAAACAGCATTATTTAAAGCCCATATTTGAATGATATTATTTTTGCCGGTTGGTTGCAGAGTCGTGTAAGTGGGCTATGACCTTAATAGTCCGAGGTAATCTTTTCTTGGTAAAGTCTATGACACTATTTCTGTGGCGTGTGTCTGTCTAAACACCGATTGTGTTTAGACAGAAAGGGAGAGAAGTGGCAAAAAACCATAATTTTTATATTATAAATACAGAACAATTAATTTGCTGAGTAAATAATTTTTTTGCACAAAAATAATATTTTTGCTGACTACGATTCTGCTGCTTATTGATCGAATGACTTTTGGCGCGACTGACGGCGGATCCCAAAAGGAGGGTAATGTGTAAAGCTCGTATGTATGTAAGCGTCTTCGAAGCTCCTTCAACTCCATAACAAATGGTCTGATATTGTGAAATAAAATATAAATTTTCGTCGTGTTTTTGCGGATATTATTAGGCTAATGATGTCGCCATAAATCCCACAAAAAAAACATGAAATTTCATATCAATGTAATAATAGCAATAATACATTCTATTATTGTCCCAACGAGGCTCTATTTTTATTTTGCTACTGTTTAATTTTGCTACTCCACTTGCTATTAATAAAAATACATTAATTGTTTAACAACCTAACAGCTGAACGTAAGAAGTAGGCGGGGACCCTATTGTCGGGTCGGTTGTTTGATATTTTTATTTAAGTTTCTTAGTTACTGATTTTGTTTCTTATACATTTTTTCGCTTTTATTTTCGTTTTTGATCAATAATTTAATGAAATCCCAAATAAGGACAAGTTCTATAATAGGGCTATAAAAAATTAGGGCTAAAATTAAAATTAACTAAAATAGCCTTAATTTTTTTTTTGACTGACCTTTTATGTATAATCCATTTATATATACTTCGCATTTTTTTTCGGACTAAACGACACTAATTCAAAAACCTTTAGCGGTGAAAACTCGAATCTGTTTACAAATTTAGTGCTAGCTAGTAGCTATAGTCCAGTCATTATATACATTTGGAAAATAAAATGAACCGAGAAAGCCAAATTTTTGATATTACGTGGGGGGTGGCTAGAAAAGCTTAAGTTCAAATTGTCGACCAAAATAACCTTGTGCAATTTCCGCCATCTTGAAAAAAGGGTTAATTTCAGTTTTTTCAAAATAACTTGGCTTCCCGTTGAGATACGAAAATTTTCGAAGAATACTTTTTTGTTACTCTTTGCACGATCTACAATTAAGATTCTATACATTTTTTACGTATCGATCATCGTTATCGAGATATCGATAAAAAAAACTACTAAAAAAACGCCCTTTTCTTTTTTCTCGTCAAATATATCGAAAAATGTCCGAAACGAAACTTCTAGAGCGTTTCCAGACCTACAAAGTCGTTTTTTTATTTTTCATTTTCGTGAGAAATTACGACCGCTAGCGCGCCGCAAAGTCAGTGAGACGGTGCCCGGTTTCGATTTAGCTGCTCGCACGGTTTTATCTACACGCAAAAATGGATGAATGGTTGTTCAGGGAATTATTGCTATACAAAATAAATTAATAAACCAGCCAAATTATGAATCAAACACATTAAATTTATTAATCAAATAATTTTTATGCAGCAAAAATAATTATTACACGTGGTCATTTTTTTCACACGTTTTTCGACGTTTCGATGGTCCTGGCTGTTGAAGTTCCTCCTCGGTACACTCTTCGAGTCGTGAAAATTGTTCAATCGAAGGAAATGATGCTGTGACGGTCGAAAAATCGTAATCTTCATCATCGTGATCGTCGTGGAGTAAGATCTCGACTTTGGCGACATTGTCGCATGTCTGTCCACTGCAGTGCAGGCAAATAACCGAGCAACTTATTCCTGCTTTCTCAAGAAAATGAAAAATAAAAAAACGACTTTGTAGGTCTGGAAACGCTCTAGAAGTTTCGTTTCGGACATTTTTCGGACAAGGGCGAAAAACAATTTTTTCTCCCCAAATTTGTAGTTTTTTTTATCGATATCTCGATAATGATGATCGATACGTAAAAAATGTATAGAATCTTAATTGTAGATCGTGCAAAGAGCAACAAAAAAGTATTCTTCGAAAATTTTCGTATCTCAACGGGGAGCCAAGTTATTTTGAAAAAACTGAAATTAACCCTTTTTTCAAGATGGCGGAAATTGCACAAGGTTATTTTGGTCGACAATTTGAACTTAAGCTTTTCTAGCCACCCCCCACGTAATATCAAAAATTTGGCTTTCTCGGTTCATTTTCTTTTCTAACCCGATTTTTCCGACGTAATGACTGGACTACTAGCTAAATTTGTAAACTGTTTGGAGTTTTCTACCTGAAAAAAAAATGCTAAGTATAGATACCTAAATGGATAGTAGAGTAAAATGTCCCCCTTCCTCATTATAATTTTTGCCTATTTGTAGATTTTACCAATTACATATTTTATATTTATAGACTTGTCAGTGCACCATTTTCTACGACAGAACTTTGATGACAACATGTAGTTTCCAGAAAAGAAATTAATTGTTTTTGTTCATAGACGCCACGAACAAAGTTTAGTGAGGTAAAAACATAATTAAAAAAAATTCATGCAATTCGTTGTCGAAGATGTTGAACTCTATTAAATATGGAGTAACGACATATCCGTTTGAAACTTAGATTTTTGTAATTTTCGTCCTCGTATCGTATTGTTTGATTAATGCTTATTAAGTGAAGACCTTTTTTTTAATCTAAAACATTCTAACCATCAAACATAATAATATGCTTTGTGTTTCGAAATCATGGTTAGAATGTCCCCTTATTTTTTTTTTAGTGAAAACTTACTGTTTCCAAGAGTGGCCGTGGTCGTGGTGTGGTTCGTAAGCATAATAGATGTGTTGCTCGTGAGTTGGTGCACTGTGGTAATCGGAATATCTGCTGAAATAAAAAAGAGAAGAAATGAAAGAAATTTGAAGAAAATTTCAAAACCTAGCGGACCCATGGGCAACTATTATTCGTAGTTTCGATAACGTCTGGAAAGCTGGTTCGAAAGAGTTGATGAAGGGCAAGCCTTCCCTGAAGCGAAAACTCGTCGCCATTTGTGCATCCTGCCCATCCTAACCTACGGTGTTCTGACTTTCTCTTTGACCGAATTTCAAACGTCCAGGATCAAGTTTTGTCAACTGACGATGCGCAGCGACCTGGGTGTAAAGAGTGACCGAATCCGGAATACCACGCTGCGGTCCAAAACCATAGTCACTTATGTTGGAGCTGTGATCGCTAAGTCACAAATTGCATAAATTACCATTGGCAAAGCCCCATGCCACGGATACCGCAAGGCGGAGACGGGTCGATCTTTCTGCGCCGGGGTAGCAGCGAAGGTCCGGCGACAGAGAGGAGTGGAGAGCTAAAGGGGAGGTTTTTGCTATGCTTTGCTTTGGCTTGCACTAAACCGGCTAATAACAATAAAAATTACAACGCACAACTTGTCTTGCACCCTTAGCATAATCTCTTATCCCGTGCGCGAGAATAGGCATATTCTACGGAGTCGAGTTCGTCCACTGAGGGCTCTCGCATTTTGTTTTTTAACTTCGGGAACAGTTTTTGTATGATTTAATTACAAACTGTACCTATAGTTTTCAGTTTTTTCCTGTATAAGACGATAACACGTGCCAAACTTCATAGTCTTGGTTAACGAGGAAGTACCCTATGAATTTTGATTCCCTTGAGTAGGTATCGAAGTATAGGTTTTTTGCGGCATAAACGGCCGTATCTTACGTTAATTTAGAGATTTGATTTCACAGCTTCAAGGGACCGTAGATTTGATATTAATTTCGACTTGATGTGTCCACGCGTTTCCGAGGTAACGGTTCTTGACAGACAGTCAGACACACGGACGGACGGACGGTTCTCTTTTTTTTTTTCCTTTTGTGGTACGGAACCCTAAAAAGTGTCAAAATCGAGTAATTTAAACTATCCTCTATCTATCATTGTCATTGCGAGTTTTTGCTGTACATCAACTAACTAAATGAATACTGGTGGGTTAGGAATTCCTTGATTCTCACCTTTAACGAATGCTCTATAAAAATAAAATGAAGACTTTTATTATTACATAACAACAAACATTACAAATAAATAATGTGTGAATTTATTAAAACTCCATAAAAGAAATAAATAAATACTGTGTTTTGAATAAAGTAAGACCGTGATTTACCGGTGACTGTAGATTAGTGGAACGCGAAAGGCGAGCATGTAATATTATTGTAAACTTTGAAAACTTTTTCATACAAACTAATGGGTGTTTCAGGAATTGCGCATTTTCGCGGTAACCCTGTGTATTCTGACTATCGATCAAGAACTCTTAAACAGGTTCTATAAGGTCTAAGGGTACTAACCTGTCGGCAACATGCTTCGTTCCGATTCCCATTTGGGACAGCATATTTCCCAGTGTCATTGTGGCAAATGAATTGTGCACTTTGTTACTGATTTGTCACTATACGTCGCGTGAAGATCAAGGTTTTAAACAGACTGACGGAGATGTCACTCTTGGCATTGGTACTCTTGCGCAGCCGAGGGTTCATACACGCTCTGTTTAGCCACAAAGTTGGGTGCAATTTCGAGAGATGCGAAGGAAAATACTAGCCGTGTACAGTTCACATGTACCAAGGTACATTAAAACGGCAGTTTCATTACAGATAAACGTTGAACGGAGGAAACAGGTACCTAGATTTATATTAATTGTTTCTTTTGTGAGAGAAACTTACTTTGCGTCAGTAATAAAATGTTCATCTTTTTGTAAGTGATGTGACATCTTTCCAATATTGAGTTTCACCTTTCAAATTTAGAATGGTTGGGACAGGAGTGGAATTAAAATATTGATTTAATCTTTAATATTTTATTTTACACCTCAATCACACAAGGACGTCCTCAATCACACACGCAATTACACAAACTACACTAGGTGATGACTTAAATTATTGATATTTATGTCACTGAAGTTACATTTTTACATTACATCAGTCGTCGTAATTGAAAATTTGGCGGATGTTTTTTATTACTTCTTAAAACTTTTAACAACAGTTTGTTACTGAATTATGCTTAAAAGGATCTGGACGGAGTTTACCTTCAGGGATTAATTAAACATTTCATAATTTACAATGCCTACTTAAAAACTCTAGAATAAGTTAAATAAATAAATAATTTAAATAAGTTAATAGATCACTCTCTACACGACGCGCTCTGTGTACGATGGGTTACGGCTTGAGCAGAAAGCAGTGCCTCAATTACTGGCACGTGATAACACATAGTAAATCTGGAGTAAAAGTTGACTAAACGCAGCGCCTGGTGTCTGTTCAAATTTTAAAGTAAGAAATTGTTTCGAAATTTTGTGTTACGGGTTACATCTAATATCCAATATTTTTTCTGATCATCGCGCTACGCTACTACGTTTGTAGTTGGACTCGATGTTTAATATTGTCCGGCACTAGTTTAGTTAGACCTCGTTGCACTGGAGGTACATTTGGCGGCAGTCGACGCCTGAACGTCCCCGACGTCCGGCCTCGTAGAAGTCTCCAAAGGAACCTCCCGATTGCCTCTCCAAGACAAAACTGGCCGCGTACCTTTTGAACAAAAATAGTTTCATTAATATCAATAGACACCGTCAACGCACGCTGCGCAGTGAAACGTTCAAACTTAAATATTGTATTCAATGTACCTAATACATAAATTGAATGCGTTGCCCGTATTATTTGTTTTTACAGAGATAGAGCTGTTTTTTACTCTTTTTACGCTTTTACGGCTGACTTACACTTTCAATAAAAAAAAAATTATAGTAGTGTGGCTATTTCATAAATATTTTTTACTGTTTCCCTTTTAGATGCGACATAGACGCTTAATCCGCTAAAAAATGCGTTTTAAGCACAATGTATAAAATAGACCCTTTACCGGGCAACGCGTTCAATTATTGTTCATTGAATGTCACGATACGTTATTATTATTATTGTGACAGCTTTAACCAGGCGACTCTCATCTGGCAGTATCTCTTACCTCTAATTTGTCAACTGTTATGAGATTGTACATATTGCCAGATCACAGGCGAACAGTTAATTTATTTTAGGTTAAGTTTATTGTAGGGACCAACATCAACAATCATGAGGATGGTTTTCAGATATGGCAGTAGGCGTCAAATGGCTGATGATGATGATGAGCAACAAGTAGTACTTGATATATTCTCTTCAAACAGCATCTTTAACATCCTTGACATCTCCAGCCAAGTATGTATTTGCCCTGAATATGTGGACGACGGTGATATGCCGTATGTGAAAAGAAGACGGCAGGAAAAGTGACCCTTCACAAGATACCAAACTTCAGACGTTTGCTATGACGATGATTGTTGAAACAGACCAAGGAGGTTCGAGACTCACGTTCCAAGTTGGCAGAAGATGCTCTTGGGTCCGATGTCGGAAGAGCACTCGCTGTTGGCGTCGCAGATGTACTTCTGCAGGCACCTGTCATTGTCAGTGCCGAAGGATCGGACGTAGGTCTTCATCATAGCGATGCCGGCGATGGCAGCGTCACTGACTGAGTCTTTGCGCCCGATGGAGCGAGCGCGCATGGAGCGGTGGGAGAAGGAAGTCTTGAGGGCATCTAGCAGATTCACGACGATGTTGATGAACTAGAAAGCGGAAAGAAACTGTTAGGACCAATGCATTTGAAAATGCCAGAAGAATAAGTGCTTTTATTTAATAATAAATCTTTCAAGTATTAAAATAATTTCAATTGGCTCCAAATTGAAGATATACGGAGTTATTGTCGTTATGTGATTAAATTTAGAATAATTAGAAAGGAAAAGGAAATACGGTGGGGCGTACCTCTCCAGCCTGCTTTGCCATGGAGGCGACTTGGTCGGGATCTTTTGCACCGAGAACCGTCGACAGAACAGCAGCCAATATACCCTGAAGCAAGCGAGAAGCAACGCCGTCTCCGTAACCGATTTTACTATATTTACACTAGTTTGGAACACTCCTCAAAGAAACAACTTTGAAATTAGGTTGTTTTAGTTAGTTTATAATTTGCTTTTCATAAGTATTATTTCGTTGAGTTGTCCCGAAATGTGAGTGTTGTAATAGTTACTTCAAGTGAATTAAGGATTCTATTATCTACTTCTTGATTAAAAGATGACTTCTACAGGTGAAGGTAAAACTTGCGGTGCTTATTGAGTGACTGAAATAAACTAAATAATAATTTTAATAGTTAAACGGATATCTACAGAATCATTGTTAGTGGATCAGGGAACTAAAACATAAATAAAATCTGTATTTATATTACACTATTAAACATTTAAGGAAAAGGTATTTTGTGTTGTGTTTATACCCGTTAATGAAATCTATCAGAACATGCTCGTTACATTTGTGCACTGCCTCAATCTGGTATTTTACGTTAGACGCTTCCCAAAAAGACAATTCATCTAGTAAGCCGGCGATAAGGCCTGATATTACATCCCAGATAGGCGCAGTGAGCACAAACCCAAAGAAAACCAAAAATGGTTTATGGTAGTACCTGCATGGGGGAAGATCCGTTGTCAACTTTGTCGATACCGTCGCTCGAAGCACCACCTCCGAGGATGGCCGTGAGGATCTTGAGACCCATAGACAGCAGGTTAGCCCAGGGAGAAGGAGAGACGGAGTCGGTGTCGATGTTATCGCTTTTGTTGGGGCCTGTCGCTCCACCGTTGAACAGCATCTGCATTACCATACCTGGAACCCCAATATGTTCTGGAATTGAAGATCTTATTCGGTCTTTTTTCTCATTCGAATGCCGGGTAATTTGGTTTATGCACCAGGCTTTCAGAGAACATGTAGAGTTTAAAAGAAAACCTGTTTTTGAATGTGTTTTTTTAAAACATGACAAGGGATTTGAAGATAAAATAGACTTAACACCAACTTACCAAGCATGTTAGACCACGAGAATCCGCTGTCGGAAATGGAGTTAGTCTGGATATCGTCCAGGTCGTCGATGGCTACTTTCTTCAACGCGTTAGGTTTTTCCGCGAACTTGCGCTCTTGTGCCAGTTGGCCATTCTGCGGTAACGGGTTGCTGTAGTACTGTGGGTTTTGTGTTCTAACGTTGCTTGTTGACTGAAAAAGAAGAAACAAGTGTCATTTAAGTGGATACTTGGAATATTTTTTAAGCAGCAATATTTACAAGTAATTTATTACAAGGACATTATTTCGTTTTTGAGGAAATGTAATAATAGAATTCTTGAAACGTGCCAAAAAAGGTTTTTGATCCAAGATGCTGTGCTTAATAAAATTTTCGTAGTGTCTACTTTTATTTGAGTCACAGCTAAGGATGTGGAATGGAGTCCATTTAATTAATTTATCTTTGATTTATATCCATTTTTTTGGAAATATTTCAATTGAGTTACAGGTGTGTAATTCTGTTACCATAAATCGGTATTTATTTTGCGGATGTAGGTACCATAAAATGTACCATAAAACTTGAAAAATCCATCTCTATGAATTTCATATTTTTAGAATAGAATAGAATAGATTTGTTCATTATTTTTATATTTTAATTTAATTTAATAGAAGATGTTTCATTCATTTGATAATTTAATGCAACTGTTTAATTTAAAAACAAACTCAACCTCAAACTCAAGTCCATTAATGACTTTGTACCAGAATACAAATATCGTTTTTTCGGTCCAGATTAAGTCGTCCAAAAAGTAAGTCACGCAAATTTCATGAGTTTTTGACTTCTCCTGCCCCAGTCCTTACAGTTGGTCACATATTTTGTGAGACCACCTCCCATCCCTATCGTGACGTCACAGTTATTACATATAGAAATAATTAGATTAAAACGGAAGTCTGAACTTAGTTTTATTTCCATTTAAATTATTCAACATTTGATACATAACAACTTAACATTTCATTCGGATACAGGCGTGAGTTTATGCCCTCCGGACGACCTTGTCTACTTCCTAACTTGACCACTTCCAAAGTTGTCCATTTCCTAGTTCGTCCACTCTTACATTTTTATTTTCCTGTATTTTCACTCCTTAATTCCAACTTTTGTCTACTTCCTAAACAGTCCATTCCCCACTCGTCATTTCCTATTAAGTCTCTTTCTAACGTGTCCACTTTTTATTTCTTTTTACTCCGGATCCTTAACTTGAGCTAGTTCCTATTTAACAATAGTTGACCCAAAAAAACTAAAATAATTTTAAACTTAATTTTAGTAGTACAGAAAAATTAAAACTTATCGTAAACTTTATTTAAGTTAGAAAAATAAAAATAAATAGTCAAGTTAGGATAAAGACAAACTAAGAAGTGGTCAAGTTAGGAAGTGAAGATTTAGGAAATTGACTAATTTGGAAGTGCTCACTTCCACACAAGTTAGGAAGTGGACAACTTTGGAAGTGGTCAAGTTAGGAAGTACCTAGACAAGGTCGTCCGGAGGGAGTTTATGTCACGTTTCCATCAAACATTTAAAATAAATAACAAAACAATTAATTAATATTTTTCAAATGTAACGTTATAAAACTTCGGAGCCCTCCCATACCTTGTCACACCTCCCCCCTCCTCCGAAATGTGTGACCTAGTACTTTATGACTGGTCCCGGATGAGGCTTTTAGTGATGTGTCTGGAGGATCTTCCAGTCTCATCTTATCAACAGACCCTGGTCAAATGCCTTATTAATACCAATAAAAATAATCAACCTCAACTCGAAAGTTTTGCTGTTGTCGTTGAGGAGAACATCTACTTAAAAGATGTTAAGAGTTTCATGAAATATTCCCAATGTGTCCGGAAAAGTTAGTGCCAAAGGCAGTGGTAATATTTCCGCGTACATCTATTCTCACAATGGCGATTTTAAAGTCCGTTCGCTCGTTCCTCGCCCTGAAGGCAGCAAACAAAACAAGCTCCACAGAAAGTTGACCTTTACCAGTGGCATGGAATTCGCTGGCGGTCTTGTGTACACTTACTTTTACAGCTTTCACAGTGGAAAAGGTTATCAATGTAGTGGTAATGTAAACTTAAATTCTGTGTCCAAAAGTGTTTCATGGTATCACTAGGACTAAACTTAATTGTAAAACCTTATTGTTAGTGTAGGTAGGAGAAAGACGGGGGTTAGTTATTTAGTTAGATAATATACTAAGATAAAAATATAAGACAAAATGTAGCAAATATTACACGCTCGTGACAAAGCTTCTCAAGTACATCATTTCAGCATTCCTAAAGAGTGCTGTATGAACTCCGAAACAATGTACTTGATTAATCGGGGAAACGCTGTCTTGTAGAAGCGGTTCACTTGTGTGAACACTTACTAAAATAAGGTAAAGTAGGTACCTGTGAGATGAGTAGCGCGTGCTGTTGAGGGTACGCGAGCGTATGCATAATACTCGATGAGCTGATGAGGGCGAGTAACGTCCATCCTGCTAACTTCGGATGCATCCTGAGACCTGCGAACAAGAGGTGAGACGTAAGTAACTATGGTGAGTACCTACCTGGATGGATAGAACACTTCATTGTACATAAAAAAGAAAATCACACAGATTTTAATGGTTTAATACCATTAGACTGGTGACTAAATTAAATTTTACTGCACCCGAGTAGTGGACGTCGATTAGAAAGTGTTCTGATGAGTGATTCGCGCGGATTGATTGCCTGCGTTTGGAGTTGTCTAGAAAGTCGCCTGGTCGCCTCGTTCTGACGCTTTCGGTGTATTTTTACGAGACTGCTCGACGCTTTAAGTGCGTAATGAGAGGATGTTCATTAAACCAATTAGAAGGCTATTAAGCTTAAATACTCCTAGACATTGGCTTATGCAAGATTATGCGCGGTTTTGATTCTCAATCTGTGTTGTCTCCACAAATTCTGAACGTGCGCTTCCATAGTGCGCGTCGCATAAAAGTGACAGGCATGTTATACTCGGGTTGATATTGCCTCGCACTTTCCCGTTCGGACGTTGATGTGACTACAGGAGTGGAGAACTCATTTAGTAAAATCAATTGTAATTATGAAACCATTTCGCATTTCATTAAGAGATAATGGTAGGTTATGTCGGACGTAGTTCCACGAAAACTACTCAATCCACAAAAAGTAACTTCGGAGATATCGTCCCTATATTGGTAAAATCGATTATCTACACTTTTTTTTACAAGTAAAGGTGTAAAAAACTCATTTTTGAAAAAAGTGTACATAATCGGTTTTACCAATAAAGGGACGATAATATGAAGGTTTTAAGTTCCGATTGGTACGTATTGTCCAGTAGTCTTACGCTTAAGTATATTTTTATCTATGGTAAAGTAAAGGTAGAATTATTTTGTTTTTTAGGTATATGTTTAGTAAAATGGTTCTCGAGTTAAAATTGAATAATTTCGGATAAACTTCGAAATGTGTCCGCCATATACGTGGGTTGGTCCCATGATGTTAATATAGTCGATTCGGCTTCTTTTTGTGCCAGTGTATTTTTTTCTATATGAAAGAACCGACCTTAAAGGCCAGTTTGGCATACGTAACTCATTTTCGACCATGTTATGGATTGAGTCGTTTTCGTGAAACAACGTCCATGTACCTAATGCCCTTCGTGCGCGAGCCCGATTCGCACTTGCCCGTTTTCTTATCCTTTCGGCTAAGTCAGTTTAGAATTTCAAAGCCACATGCGTGTTCGGAATTCAGATTCCACAATATTCCACATGTCCAAAAAGAATTCGGGTCGAGAATAGAGATAAAACAGAATCAAACATGTTCAGTGTGCGTCGAGGCCACACACCAGTCGGGCCAATGTGTGAGCGTTGAGACGAGTCCACAAGCAGGTGACCCGGTCTTCCTAACTGTAGTTCGGCTACCGAGGTGATAGTTATAAAAATTGACGTAAATTAGTTGTACAATATTAACGGTCACGAGCCGCTTCTACCTGCGGTCCACTTTCTTTGACCGATAAAGGCGCAATAAATTCTTCACCTGCGACGTCGTTCCGGCATAACAAAACAATCGTTGCGTCACGAAAAGTCACGATTTGGAGCTGATATGATCTTGGATCTTGATATAGTTATTTTTATGTATGTACCTACGTATCAGTGACTTGCTATGCGCGAAGTCAAGATGGGCGTAGTCATGTACAGAAGGTAGGAACCAGGTTCTCCAACTATTAAAAAACCCTATCGCGTTTGCAACATTGCCTTTTACCTATTCGTCTCGTCAGTCTCAGTCACCACTAGGTACTTCTAACTCGCTACAGACACTAGAGCACCGGTCCTCGTTGACGGCGGCGTTCTCCGCCGCGCGCTGCCCAGATTCTCGCCGGAGAAATTTGTCGTTCCGAACGTCGCTTATATGTTTTATGTATGCTTGGCCACAACTCGGCCTCTATAAACAATCAAGCACCCCATTGTATTTTGAACCTAAGAGCTTAGACATCGCATGATGACACGTTTTCTTCTACCTTCGGAACGCTGGATATTGACGAATAAATGTCACTTTTCCTGTCGATGAAAGCGGGGAATGCTCGTCGCCGCTTGTCTTTTAATAAAAACCATTAGTTTGCGTCGTTAGCATCTTTATTTTGTGTAGTGTTAACCTTACCTAGACCCGCTGACAACTAAAAATATGTAGGTACCTATTAGGTCCTTGGTAGGTAACCTATTCCTCGAAAAAACCGCTCGCATAACTGGAATACCTTATGATGATGAGATAAGTATCATCATCATCAACCCATTATGTCCCCACCGAGGGGCACGGGTCTCTTCCATGAAGAAGGTATAGTCCATAACTCCACCACGGGGGCCAAGTCCGGAATGGTGGAGGCATGCGGATTGATAGATAAGTATAGCACCGTTAAATGTTATTATACCTAGATATTGTATGGTTTTTTTACGAAAATTTAACGAGGTGTAATACCAAAGCATACGATTTTTACAAGCCGATAGACCAGTACTTTCGTTGATATCACAAACATTTTTCGTAGCAACGTCGGGTCGTTGATTATGGAAAATTGCATTTCATATTCTCTTGTCAAGCTTTTATAAGTCCCGGACGCGTACGAGTTTACAGCCGGCGAAACGGCATCGACCCCTTGACCTAGTGACATTGCTGCACACTGCACAGTCATTTAAAATTAAATACAGAAGGTAGGATAGCTTCAGGTTTTCTCTATAGCCTCTACATTAATCTATACGATGTCCGCTGTTTGGCTTTGGCATTAAACATAATTTTTCTTTCTCCAATCTTCAGCCAATATTCACGAAGAAATAAACGGAATTTCATCAGGAAAGTACGTTACGATCCACTCGTCTATACTCCACCCGTCCACTCGTAAGACCTTCTTAAGTTCGTCTCCCACCGTATGTACCTACTAATTTTCGACTAAAAAGTCCACGCACCTTTAGGTGAATTATATGGGTTTTTGATAGATACGTCGAAAGCAGATTTAACCTTCGACCATTTCTTGTTGTAGGGGCTATGCCTCAGAAGATGGTATTCCTTCTTCTGAGGGCTATGCCTTACATGTGTTGTTAAATAGGATGTTCGTAATGTTAGATGTTCAATTGTTCAATAAATGACACGTCTATTCCGTCAGATCGCTTTATTGTCACTGGTTCATGTATGTACACAAAACTGCTATCATCAATAAAATAGTCAGTAAAGGAAAATGTATGCGCTTGCTCGTACACTCGTTCTATACCGTAAATTGTACCTGTTGTGCTGTGATGGTGCTAAACGGAGGGGCACCTCTGTTGTTCTCGTAACATCACAGAACTGAACCCTTCTTCACGGTGCAGCGCAGTCTCACTTTCATTAAACGCGGATCTTGCTTATTGCCCTGTAGCCTACATTTATGGCTGGTAGTAATAGCTTAGAATGAAACCCTCGTTTGAAAGGTTATTTGAATAAAGTTTATGTGCGAGAAAAGCTTCTTTACGGATTCCTTAGCGGACTTGCGCAAAACAATATAAAATAGGTTTGATTGGGTTCAAAGACATTTCTCATAAAGAACTTACAGTTCACTTAATTAATGAGAAAAACAAAAAACTTAAAATTAGCTTAAATTATACGGCATGCATTAAAGTAGAATAAATCTTAATTATAAATTTAAGACATGTAGCTTTAGTTTATTTTTAAAAGCATTTATATTTTCTGTGTCCTTTACTTCAGGTGGTAAGTTATTATACAGTTGGACACCTTCATACATGACATTTCTTTTACCATATTCAGTTCGTGGTGTTCTTAGTTTAAGTTTATTTTTGCATTTGCTTCTTGTATATTGCGGTGATTTGACTCGACTTATTTCTATATTAGTGTGTATGTCTTTTTTGAGTATTTTTTTTATAAGTATGCATGTTTTATATAGATATAGTTGACGGATATTAGCTAAGTAGTTTTGTCTTTTGGTATAAAGTTTTTGTTGGGATTTTGATGACTTTATTTTGTGACCTCTGCAATTCCTTTAAATATGTTTTACTAGCTGTGCCCCAGACTTCTATAAGATACTCAAGGTGTGATTTTACTAATGCATTATAGATAAGAGTGCGTAGTTTATAGGGAACATAGCGAACCATCTTGTGTAGGGCTCCTGTTAAAGGTACTATTTTTGATTTAACATGTTGTGTATGACCTTTCCAAGTCAGTTTATCATCAAGAATCAGTCCTAAATATTTTTCTTCTTTGGATCTATGAATTATATCGTTGTCTATCGTAAGGTGTTGATAGTCCGGCAGTTTTTTATTTTTTGCGGCAAATATCATGTATGGTGTCTTTTGTGTGTATGACCTCCTCAGTCCTGACCTTGAAAATAACTATTGAAAGCTGTGTACCCCGGGTCTTAAGAGGTTATAGTTAACAAGTTATATTTGAACTAAGGAAATTAAGATCATCTTGTGCAGTGGCAGTTATTCGTCCATCGTTTCAGGGAAATTGAAGGAAAGTTTTGTCTTATGACAACAACTACCTGCACTCCACTGCCCTATCCATCCATCCATCCATTTACTTGTAAATGGGACGCTAGGGCATGAGTGTACGGCTAGAACATAAAGAACAAAAATATGTTTGGACATTCAGGGGATTCATCGGACTATGTAGCGAAACCAATGAAAAGAAATCATCTTTTACAGATCATATTTGCAAAAACTATCTGTATAATCTCTCAATACAAATACAAAATACACATAGTGTTAACAATGATTTTTAGGATCTATACTTGGCCCCCGTGGTGGAGTATGGCCTATACCTTTCTCAGGGAAGAGACCCGTGCCCCTCGGTGGGGACATGATGGGTTGATGATGATGATGACTAAGATCCCAGAATCACGAACCTGGGACTAGATAGCATTTATCCCAAAAACGACCCTTTTTGCCATTAAAGCTATAATATAGTCCTAGGTTTTGGCTTACGGCCATGGGTCCTAAATATCACTATTAACATGGTTGAAAGATTCTACAAACACTTTATGCAAATTCATCATCCATCATCAGGCCATCTTAGGAATTTTCGCGCCAATACAAACACAATTATTACATTGTGTAGTAAGGCGGAACCACGCGAGGAAGGCGACGCAGACCTACTCGATGGGTGAAAGCGACGAAGAGGTTTCGCGTGCATCCAGAACACCTAGCCAGGCCACTACCGTGGAAGGTTAACGCTATACTAAATTCGGTTCACAGGGTAGGTATTTGAGGGCACTATATAGCCGTCACTTTCGTCGAATTCACCGTGGAGAGACGGGATACCGCCGTTTAGCCAAAGTATTTTTCGCCAAATTTTACTTCCCAATAAACTTATGGCATCAGTTTCATTTCCCAAATGAAACTTTAGCAAGTTTTCATTTCGCATTTTATTCATTTGGTCAAATTATCATTTCGCATAATTTTACTGCGTCAAGTTTTATTAAGACAAACGTTTATTATGCTAACGTTTTATTTTGGCTTTTATTCATTTGGTCAAATTATTATTTGGCATAAATATAGTTGACGATTAGTTACTAATTATTATTGAACGGGGGGTCGGCGATGTAAAGAATACGTGGCAACAGAAATATAGGTGCGACGACGCGCGTAGCGAAGCGGAGCGCGTCGGAGCGTTAGGTTCTCTATGTAAGATCGAAAACAGCCTCGACTTTGTTGTGTTATTTACACACATTGCCGGCAGCGTATTCGGTATTGTATGGAAAGGTACTTTTTGCCAAACGATACTTTTGACTGAATGATGCTTGGTAAAATGAATTTTGACCAAGTATTTATTTGGTAAACAATAACTTGCCATAATAACTTTTGCTAACTGTTTATTTGCTTTAAGTTGTTTTGAGAAATGTTTTTTTGCCAAGTGATAATTTGCGGAAAATAGTTTGGGAAGTAATACTTTGGGAAACGATTTTTGGCAATACATTAGTAAACCTGGAGAGACAGAGCGGTTTCACCATAATTCGTCCATTTTCTCCTTGCGTTCTGCGCTCGCCCGCTGGACTCAACGCGAATGGAAGCGATTAATTAATTTTCTCGTCTCTGGACGATGTTGCGGGTTTTTTTGGCGCGTCTTACGCTTACTCGCCGGCAAATCCGGCGTGCAGCGGACCGCTTTCTAAAATCGTGCAGCTCGCAAGACGGTGCGTGTTTATACGCGGATGTGAACACGGTATCGATATTTTAAACTATTGTTATTATGTACGTTGGTGCCAATACTGTCTAATTGTTTGTTTTCTTCGTTATCATGTAACTGGATTACCTACCTGCTGCATGCATAATAAGCATTACTCTACTATATGACCAATTCAAATCTAGACTTTCATATGCTCTCACAATGATTCGGTTACTTTAGTGTCTAGATTGTTGAGTTCACACGATGCTTTAACTGAAACCTAACACAGTGCATTATATTTTATTTTAGTACTTGTTACTGTCAATTAATCCCACATCTCTATCGCCAATGCCGATAAGCCGCATGTCCGTCTAGGATTCTAGTCTATGCAGCCGATTCCTCAAAACCATCGTATCCGTATGTTCCTCGATCGGTCGCGCTACATCGCGCGCCCGTGGACGCGTACTAACCGTTAGAATGCTCTCAATGCTGTTGAACGGTAAACGTTGCAGATCGGCTAACATGTCCGTTTAACACTCGACTACCCATTAGCACTCTGGGAAATGAAGGATTAGATAGCAGCCAATCTATTGAAATACAATGTCAAGAATCTACTTCGGTGTAAAGACTTCGCTTGCCTTTTCAAATCAAATCAAATCAGTTTATTGCTTCATGTGGTACAACAGTTCTTAAACAATAAGGTATAGATCGATGACATGAGCCCTGCAAGGGCACTGCAATTTTAAAACAGTTTACATAAAAAATTATATCTTAAAAACTACTCAAATAATTATAAATTTTACGGTAGGTATTAATGTCTATAGCCTTCTTCCATAAACTCTTACACTGTTATAACATTTTTCAACAAGATATTGTTTCAAATTAATAACAAATTTATTAAAGATACTTTCTTCTAAAATATTGCTAGGTAGCTTAATATATATCTTAACTGCCATTACGCGAGTCCCTGTAGTAAAGTGTTGAAGTGGGTAATAAACTATTATTTCGGTATCTTAGATTTAACGGTTTGGTGTAATTATCCTTTGAAAGAGAAAAGAGGTGTTGATTCTTCTTCACAAATTTGCTTATTTCTAAAATGTACCTATAGTGATGCAAGTGTTGGTATCTTTAGGTTGATAAAGTGCTGTTTACAACTTTCCATTTTATTTAAGTTATTTATAATTATGATGCACCTCTTTTGTAGGATGAATAAGTTGGGTGCATCGGTACTGTTTCCCCACAGAATTATTCCATAACTCAGCCAAGCATGGTATGGCTGGTAGCATGGGCGTACACATAATAGGCTGACATGGCTGTTTTAACGTCCGTAGACCTTTTAAGTTCCACAAATCAATTTAGCAAACAGATCTCGTCTTCTGACCTCGTGAAAAGAAAGCATGTTTTGTTCACGCATCTACTACAAATTATGCAGCCATGATATCTTGCTAGACGACAGCGGCAATAAGATACACGATCATAAATTTTCAGAGACAGCTATGATAAAGTGAACGCTGCTGGTATAATTTCCGCCCGAAAAGTGGTCGGTTGCTCAACACCCAAAAAATTATTGTTGAGCTTCCTCTCGCTCTCGAACAACTTTCACTTTAAGACTTTTTTTGGTCATAACGATTAAATGTACCTACCAGAGATGATGACATCAATCGA
This sequence comes from Yponomeuta plumbellus, assembly GCA_947310845.1. NCBI lineage: Eukaryota > Metazoa > Arthropoda > Insecta > Lepidoptera > Yponomeutidae > Yponomeuta > Yponomeuta plumbellus. The sequence continues at coordinate 13,587,307 of OX371207.1, read as the reverse complement.
CTATTGTTACTAGAACGTACACCCTTATAAAAATTGTGTTGATTGAAATTTTCAAGCGGAATTAGGCACCTACTGTTGCGCTCGAGAAGGTTCGGACGACACCGTTTGCGTCTCTGAGGCGAAGGGATCAATCGATCATCTACCATTGATTCCGTGCGTGAATTTGTGACATCGATCTTGATTTTCTTGGGGCTGTGTGAGTCATAGCTTTCCCAATATTTCCAAGAAAATTTTATTCTTCTATCCAGAACCAGCTAGTGCGGTAGTCACACAACAGGTTCGCTATTGCCCATTCCGATCGATGGCAGCTTTCTTCGCACTTTCGACGCGGTCACACAAGGCGATGCGCGTGTAAAGACTCTTAATTACTTGTGGACACATGGCGCAGACGTTGTGCACTGACGCGGTTGTTTACCAACGACGTCGAGCCGAGATGAGCGGTCATGTAAGAGGAGAAAGCTTGACTTGAGTTACAGAGCTGCTTCTCAATTTGTCTGTCTAGAAACGTCTTGTTTCTAAAGTCTTCAAGCCCCGAGAAGATACGAGAATTTTATGCGATCTTGACTCTTCGATCGTCGTTGCGTGCAATAATGTCTGCAGTATAATTTTCTACAAAAGTTGCCTATGTAGTCCAACTTATTACTGTTTGTTGTTTGCTTAAGTGTATGTTCCAACACTTTCTCTTATGATGTGGCACCACTACCTGTGATCCGAATACTAATGTGTTTAGATATGATACCAAAATAGAGCAGTTCTGATTCACCTTAGCAGAATCGGGAAAGTAAATGCTTGAAAGTAGATATGTATATCAGCAGAAATATAATCTCGCAGGTAGTTCTTACGAATTTTAAAAATATGAATCTGATTTATTTAAATAGGTCCGCTTACACATTTATGATAGCGTAAATATTTTCTTCACACAAAAGAGAATCAAAAGAGAATGAGTAAGAACTTATCTGTTATTAATTATGCAAAATGAGTTACCCAATATCGCTTAGCAATAATTACTTTACACTGTTGTCTCTCATAAAGCCGTGACTAATTGAGGCTTCGTAACACGAATACAGGTAGGTATTTATGAATTTCGATCGCCTAGGTACTGTTACATTTGCAAGTATTGCTTGCTTATCTGCCGGGCTGAGAGTGCTAAATAACTTCATCCGACTTGAGACGCAGAGCGAGGATGTTGGTGACCGAATTTCGGTTCGCAAAGTATTGAGCTAGCCATCAACACTTCCGGCTCGAGACTCGACTTGGCGAGGTGGGAAGACGGCAGGTGGACTGGGGTAAACTATGAAAAGTCTGCAATGGGTCGATGGTGGTGGATGAGAGAGCGCGAAATATGGCGTGGCGAGGGAAAGGCCATTAATTACCTTAGCCTAAAATATCCCGGTGGTATTTCTGGCAAAATCTAATGAGAGAGTGGATCAACTAACAACATGTCTTTAAATTGACTTTTGTGTTTACGTTTGGAATCTCATTACTGGAATGGGATGTTTCATAAATTCTCGCCAGGGTGAGGGGGGCGCTCTTTGTTCCGATGTAGGAACCTAAAAGTACCTACTACGTGTAATGGGATGAAGCGCTATCATGAGCATATTCAGCTATCATCATCATCATTATCAGTCATTTGACGTCCACCGAAGGACTTAGGCCTCTTTCATGATTTTCAAAGTTTCCTGGTCTTGTGCAGCCCGTATCCAGCGACTCCTTGCCACCGTAACCAGACCATCTGGGGGGCTAACCACGCTGCCTCGCCCAGTCCGCGGTCGCTAAATCAGAACTTTTCCTCCCCAACGACCGTAATATTGTGTCCTTCGAGTTAGTGAGACAGTGAGCTATGTCACTAGCAAACTCTCTAATACTTGTGCTACGCAGCCAGTTTTGAAAACGTTTTGTTATGACGCGTTAGAAAGTGAAGGTTTTTATTTACATGTCAAAGCGAACAAAAGAGACAAGTGAGAACACCTGAGTGCCATTTTTATGGCTGAATGCTTCTGTTTTGCCGAATGAATTTTTGTCATAATTTAATTTGTTTTGCAGGTTACGTGGTTGAAAGTATATTTATTTAGAAGTCGTTAAAAAGTGGCTCTATTTTTAAAATATTCACTATCCAGAAACTGTCTTTGTGTTCTTACCTACTCCACTGGTTCAGGATCCCAAAACGTGCCTTGCCCTCCAATATTAAAAGTTGGGTAGCTTAACATATAAATGTAGGTTCATTTTCCAATATTCTATAGATACTTTATTTATATTAAATTTCCGTCACAATAAAAATAAGCACTAAATATTAATATTCCTGCTTATTTAATATTTATTTAGGTATTTAGAATAGGCATGTAGTAAAATTAACGAGCAATAAAGTGCTAAAAAGTACTTAAGTTAAGCACAACAAACTTGAAATATTATACCTACAGGTAATTTCAGTCACTGGTCACTTGCAAAAGCCTACTCCATTTGTAATGTAACACACAATCAGAAACTTTCTCACCGCAGCGTCCATGCGATCACAGTTGCACTTTTTTATCAATCACTGCGCTGAAAAAAATAAACGCCGATCGAATTCCGTCGATGAAGTCTCTTACCTTTTGTCCTGCTTGCCGGAACTGAATCACTAGAATAGATCACTGAACACTGTCTCTGGTCTTCCACGAGTGGCTTCGCGGTGAAAGTGCGTGCTGCTCGTGCGCGCGTCTTAATGGCAATGAGTGGCGGCGCCTTGAACTTCACTATATATATAGGATGACCTAGTTACGATGGCGATGGTGGCTAACTGTGCTAGTCGGTCCGATCATCGGCCCAACCTGTTCCTCATCCCGTTGGCTGGCCCACCCCCTGTATCCCTGCGCACACGCATTCTGGGCCGTTCAAGGACGCTTTTGTTGCCGGACACGCCGCGCTCTTAACTCATCTTACTCCGAAACGGGTTCTCTAGACCCACGGCTCGGAAAATTAATACGGGTCGTTGTAACTGTCCGGTCGGATTGATGGTGTTTTTATTATCACTCGACGTCTAATTGAATGTTTCTGTTGTTACAGGTAACTCGACGGGGAAAGGGTCGGCGAGGTTGATAAGCTACCATGAGAAATCTCAAGGTCAAGGATTGAAAAGTTATCTACCTACCTTTTTGTCCAACTAGGATCTCGAGACTGCAATCCTAAGGATGGATTTGGTAGCGCTTTATGTGAAAAGAAGGCAAGGTATGATTCGACAACCAATTTAAAATGCGGATCCTAAGTCTTACCAGAATCTGTATGTGTAATTTTCTTCCGATTTAGTGGAACAGAAGCCACTGCAGTGAAGTCGACACCAAAAAGAGGATGAAAGTCTGTAGTAATTGCCTAGTTACACTTTTATTTCCGCCAATGTGGGTGATTATAGGAAAACGTTACATGAGTTAGAAACTGACGCTGTATTAGACAAAAGCCAGTAACTTCCCACGAATGATAGTTCAGTTCAATTAAATGGCCCAGCATCACATAATAGAAATACAGAACGACTGCTTATTAGGAATAATAAGTTCACAGAAAATAGAATTGCGCTCAGACGCTCTTATTGGTTGCATCGTCTATAGTTTTTGAAGGTTTTGAACTCCCACGGATTACATAAATTAATCATGAATAAAGAAATTGCACTAAAAAAGTGTTAATAGAATAGGACAGGAAAAGATATATAAACGTGGTATTTTTTTCTTTACGACTAATACTTTTAATAATATAACCTGACAAAAAGTCCAAATTATAGTCACGTGGTACAAAAAGACGCTATACAAATCGGCCTTAGACTACGCCGTCACTCCCTCACGTAACGCCTTGTAATGTATGAAGCGTTTGTCAATATACGAGTATGAGTTATGTCGTAAAATAATGTTTTTATGCATCTGCACCCGTATAAGAAAACGTTTACAGTTCAACGTAAAAATTAAATCTAATGTTTTTTTAAATTATATTAACTTACTTTGTCTCACTTTTGTGATCTCCAAACCCTGAAAAAAATATTTTAACGATTTTATTTTGTATTTTTTCCTGTTTTAATATGTCTATATTGTTTCAAAGCTATGTGACTCCTATCTAAGCGACACGCAAGTCCCCCATTGTTGATTTAGATCCTATCTGTGCCTACTTCAGTTTGAAAACAATTGTTAAAAACTCCATTAATATCAGTCCATCCTTAAGTACTATGATGCCACGGACAGACGGCGAGAGCGACTGATAAAGGCGTTAAAAATACTCCCTTCGTTTTTCAAGTCCAGGGTTGCGATGAATTTGAACCAGAATGTTTCAAGATCAGAATCAGACCTAAGACTCAGATTCCAAGGGGAAATCAGCCTTCTGCCTTCCAACTCTATGACCACATACTGCTTAATAACTGATTAGACGCTGGCATTAGTCGATAACTCCGCGTTTACCTACTAGCGGTTGATTTACTAGGTCACTGGCAACACAGGTTGAATGTGTCGACAGGCATCCCATCCCATTGTATTCCCCGGTAGATAAATGCGAAGACATGTTCTTGCCTTGATGGGTGATGCGTTGTGATTAGGTGTAAATCGCTATCGTAAAATTATTATATGCGAACTAGGGGCTCGGAAAAATGCCACTAGTGAACTTAAACGATCAGAAGCAACATAGGACATGGATGGGTGACCGTCTATGACTAACGCTAGTGGCATTTTTCCGAGCGGTTCCGTGCTTCGCAAGGGACGTTAAGCAAAGCAGTCGGTGCCGGTTGCTGTCGATAGGTGGCAGTCGTTAAACCAAGTCAGAGGCCTTAGGGCGGGCGGCTTGAAAACTTCTGACAGTAAGACCAGCCACTAGTCTCCAATCCGGGCTTGGCCCCCGTGGTGGAGTATGGCCTATACCTTCCTCAGGGAAGAGACCCGTGCCCCTCGGTGGAGACATAATGGGTTGATGATGATGATGGACTAGGGGTAAGCCTGTTGGCATGGTAACCCTCGTCATATGCAGCCGGAACACAATTACTTAAATGAGGGTCGCGCAGAAGTGAGAATGCATACTCTAAGGATGTTTCTACATACTTCTAATGAGGAATAGTTTTGTAGTAGGTATTGGTAGTGTTAGAACAACAAACTAAGATGAAGTAAAACGTAGTGGAGGACTTCTACTCTGCCTAAAACTTGAAGTTCACTGCTTCTAAACATTAAGGTCACTATCTACAAGACTGTGTTTTTCCGCAGATTCATGGAGCACTCGAAAACAGGAGAGTTCAGAGAAAACTGTGAGTACCTTTATCGTTATTTTATTTTACAATTTTACACTGTTTATAGCTTTTACAATGTTAATTGCTTTCCAAGTTTCGTTTTTACGATGTGGTCTCAAAATAAACATTTGGAAAAATACTTCATACTCAGTTTTACTACAAAAATCCAGACGGTAAGAATAGGTATCCCATATTTAAAGTGTATAAGTAAGACTATCCTTTTTTAAGGATAATCCTTAAGGATTATCAGCTTCGATGTGAGGAAATAGGAAAAGACTTTATGATTTTTTTAAAGTTTCGTCATTGGAAACTGTTTTAAATGAAATGTTATAAGGGCTTGTAAACAATAATAATTGCTCTGAATCTATTTTTACCCTTAAGGATATATTATTATCGATGTGGACTTCTAAAAGTTTGGTCAATCAAGTTTGGTTTTATTTAATATATCGTCGTTAACCGACATTTTCACTTTTGGGAGAAAAGCGACTTTTTAGTTGGGATTACTTAATGGTTGTATTGATTTGCTTATAACATCGTTAAAATAATGCCTGAAATGAAAACACCGCTATTACATCATTGTTCAATACATCTTTTAATAGAAACCAGTCAGATTTGGTGGTCCCACTGTACTTTTTTTTTTAAGGCTAAAAATAAAAATTAGTGATTTCTTGCAACTGTTGGTCTGTTTGGCAGTCAGTTAATTATTTCTGAAAATGAACTAAAACAACAACATTTTATACAGACATGTTTATTTAATCAATACATAATCATACTGAAAAATAACATAACAGTCCTACATCTAAGGAAAACAAATAAAATTCTCTAAATAACCACTTTTTCTTAATACAAGAAACTGCTCTTGCCTACAGTGTCTAAAAATTTAAAGGTAATAGAGATAACACAGTTTTTGCTTCAGTCGTATAAAAAATATATATTTAAAACTTAACAAAATTTTTACTCATAACAAAGGCTCCAAAGTGTTCGCAAGAGACATGTCTATTGGGAAAAGCCAACGGTCGAAGTTGTAGAGAGAGGATGGCAGTATAGCGTCGACCAAATCAGCGGGTGCTGAGGGAGATTGAGGCTTCTACGGACAGCTATATACCTCAGTCGCAAAACCTGTCAGCAGTTTAAACAAATCTTTATTCAAACTAGGATCTCCTAGAGCCAAACTGACCCGACATTATACCGAAGTTATCCCGGACATCAGCTTGTACGAGACTAGGATGACCCTGAAACGGCTCAAAAAAACAAGGCATCAAGGAGAGGACGTAATTACATCAGAGCTCCTGAAAGCGGATGGAACACCGGTACTTAAAGTCTTTCAGAGGCTCTTCAATTCGTGCTCGAAGGAACAACACCAGAAGGATGGAACAGAAGCGTGGAAACGCTGTTCTTCAAGAAAAGGGATAACACTACCGACCCATCTCGCTACTGAGCCATGTTTATAAGCTGTTTTCGAGGGTCCTGACAAATTGTCTCGAATGCAGATTTGATGACTTTCAGCTTCCTAAAGAAGCCGGTTTCCGAAAGGGCTATAGTACCATAGACCACATTCACACGCTGCGGCAAATTATATAGAAGACTGAGGAGTATAATTTGCCTTTAGTGTTTGTGGACTATGAGAAAGCCTTCGATTCGATCGAAACATGGGCGGTGCTTGAGTCTCTTCAGCGTTGCCGTATTGACTATCGGCACATCGAGGTGTTGAAGTGCTTGTACAATAACGTCACCATGTTGGTCCGAGTACAGGAGGCCATTGAAAAAGGGCGTGAGATAGGGAGACATCACCGATACCAGAAACGATATCGGAGACATAATTATATCCGAAACTGTTCACGAACGAATTGGAAGATGCCTTCAAGCTCTGGAATGGCATGAACGCGGCATCAATATCAATTGCGAGTATAACAGTCACCTTCGATTTGCCGACGATACCTATAGTAGTCATGGCAGACACGAATGAGGACCTTGGCATAATGCTCGAAGACCTCGGTGGAGTCTACCAACGGGTGGGCCTTAAAATGATCATGGACAAAACCGAGGTCATGTCGAACGCCCGTGTTGTGCCCACCCCCATAACAGTGGGGAAATCTACTCACGAAGTTAAAGACGAATACGTCTACTTAGGACATGCAATCCAACAAGGCTGGTCCAACTTCCTGAAAGAGGTCAATCCAATTCGGTTGGGCAGAATGGGCAGCATTCGGGAAACTTAGAAATGTCTTTCCACCAATATACCTCAATCTCTCAAAACATAGTTGTACAACCAGTCTGTGTTGCCAGTGATGACTTATGGCACTGCAACGTGGTCTCTCACTATGGGCCTCATGAAAAAGCTCAGGTCACGCGACGAGCTATGGAATGGGCTATGCTCGGAATTTCTCTACGAGACCGAATCAGAAATGATGAGATCCGTAGACGAACGAAAGTCGTCGACATAGTCCAGCGGATTAGTAAGTTGAAGTGGCAGTAGGCGGTGCACATCGCACGCAGAACTGATGGCCGAGGGGGCCAAATGGTGACCACACATCAACAAGCTCAGCGTAGGACGACCAGCAACAAGATGTACAGAAGATCTTATCCAAGTGGCAGGAAGATGCTGGGTGTAAGCCGCTTTCAACCGGTCTTTTTGGAGAAGGCCTATGTCCAGCAGTGGACTTCTTGTGGCTGAGTGATGATGATGATACAAAATAATAGTAGCAAAATGTAGTTATATTTCTGGTATTAACAAACAGTTTCTGAGGCGCCTGTGCATTAACATTCTTAAAGAAATCTGTATGACGTGTAGGTATAATCCGATAGTGCTCAGTAAAACTCATAGATTTCTTTACACTCCTTCTGAGGAAAAATAAACCGGACAACTTCTAGCTCAGTATCAGTATCGCTGTCATCTGATTTAGGTATTTCCTGTGGGTAAAACTTCTTAAGGATTTATAGAAGTTTTAGTTTCTGTTTTTTGATTGAAAGCAGTCAGGATCAGGGTGTGTGTTCATAATATTATGTGTGCGCGTTTGAATGTGGGTGTGTGTATGTTTATGTACATAGGTTTTGTAGATAGTGTGAGTAGTAGTGTGGGAGTAGGTTATTTACGTTTTTTCTTTAAAAACAATGATTTTGTAAATACAAATAATGATTTTAGGCAAATCTGAACCTGCTGATTAAAAAATAAGAAATATGTGTAAAAGTCATTAAGGATACTTACTGTGCGATCGTGAAGAACTTGGTGATTACATAAAGTAACTAAATGCCATAAATGAATATTATCGAAATTCAATATAAGTCATTTTATGCTACAGGTTTCAATAATGTTCATTAAAAGGTGAAAATGACTTCTGTCAATTTTTATTTGCGGTTTTGGAAAAAAAAAGAATTATAAAAAATTACTTAAGTAGCTTAGTGATTTTAAACGAATTCATGAATTATGAAACTGCAGTTATCGACTTTATGGCCGAGGCCGTAGCAGCTAAAGTTGATTAGATAGAAATAAGTGAGTTTTTGCGTTTTGTAGAGGATGTCAAAATATGGCCATACCTTTAAAAAAAGCAGTTAGTGACTTTTGGCAGTTAATGACTTCTTGCAATAAGCCGAATCCTATACTGTGCCACCATCTTATCTGTTCAGTTGATAGCGGCGCTAGTGGAGTATAATTTAAGAAATTTACCTAGAAAAATGAGAACATTTTATACCATAACTAACTAATTTATTGTAACAGGATTTAAAATAAATTAGTTAGTTACAATTTTGCCCTCCTGAACAGATAACTTGGTGGCGCTGTAAGAGCTTTTAAGCAATGAGCCTTTTTCAGAAGAACTAAATAAATCAAAATTATTACGGCTGTCAAAGGAATGCATTTCGACCTCAGCCTAATAACCATGTGTGTTGTCATAAAATAGGTCTCAGCGAGCTGAACAAAAATTACTATGAAGCCAACAGCCAAATGTTTGTCCTTTCGGAGTTATATTGTATTGAAAAAAAAAAAAAAACTAAAATTTTCAATAAAATATAACTCCGAAATGACAAACATTTGGCTGTTGGCGTCATAGTAACTGTTGTTCAGCTCGCTGATACCTATTTTATGATGTATCACACATGGCTATTGGGCTGAGGTCCAAAATTGCATTCCTTTGACAGCCGTAATAGGTATATTTTTTTTAGTTCTTCTGAAAACGGCTCATTGCTCTGAAACTAAACTTGATATCTCTATTTTATGTGATGCCAAACGCATCATCGTTCTTTTATTAGCTTGCGCACGATATAAGACACGGATTGAGGAAAACAACCAAAACAACACTTTCGCTAGATTCCTTGAACCGAGCCGTTATTTAATGAGAGCCGAGATAAGCAGAGGACTGATTCGGATCAGTGACCCGGGCTCGATGATTCACATTTCACTTTCTACTCGGGGAATGCTACAAAATGTAGGGACCACAAAGTATGTGTGTATTGTGCGAAATCCCAGTTGCATACAGGACCATAAAATATGGCTTCCTATCCGGTAGTTGATATTTGATTTTCAATCAACGAAAGAAATCAAGAAAGACTGAACTGAAATTTATAGGGCGAAGCGGGAATCGAACTCTACGCATCTAGAATATCGTGGCAGCAGTGGATATACTATCCTATTGTCTGGCAGGCAATAGGCTATTTGACAGATTTCTGAAAGCCATCTCATATTGTGTGTTGGTGTTTACGGTGTCCTCAGAAAGTGGTAATTTTAAATTCTTGCGTGTATTTCTTCTAAAAAAGGCAAACGAAAATTTACTTTTCAAATAAGCCGCCAAAACGCTATCTTATGCAATATGGCGTCGCACAGGAATTATGACGTCACTTCCCAGTAAACCAGCCAATGAACGTAAGAAAGAATGAATGACAGACGCCATTTGCCTAAAAATATTTTGACGGGTTGCTTAAACATTTTTTTATGTAAAAACAACCATCAGTTAGCTGTGTGCTTACTATCGCCCAATCAACGTTCACGTCATGCATAGCGCACAGAATTAACCAATCACAGAGTGATTTAGGGGCGGTTTCTGTATTGAAAATTTCACTAAGTAAATACTTAAGTAACGTTCTCTCACGCTCTTTTCGGAGATATTTGAACAGATAGCACTACTGCTAGAGTGCGACAAGTGAGTCGTGGCTCAAGCCTTTGGCGGGAACTTTAAAAATATTTTAGTTGATAACCCTGCATATCGTCTGAATAAACCATCTTGATACTTTTGCTTAACTTGATTATTTGTTTAATTAGTTTGGAGTCTCCAATGAATTTTGTCCAAACATAAATAAATATAAGCAAAACGAAAACATTAACTACATCAAAACCAACATTTCCACTCCACCAAAAACAGGGATAATAAAGATGTACCACATAAACTTATAAACATTTATTAATGCTGAACCATAATCAAAATCTGATTCATATCTTTTTTCTCAACATCTTTGAGTTCTTTGACTAAGTTTGATCTGACGTTTACCATTTTCGTCATCCGACAGACCTTACAACAAGAAATAATTCATGTTTGCTTTAAAACATTATTACTCGTTTGTACATACTAAAACATAGGTAAAATTATGTTGAATAGAAACAAAAGTTTTTTTCTTGTTTAAATCTAGGACGAGTATCAAACTGTTTGGGCTGTACTACTTGCAGCTGAAATACCTAAGTTTGACAGTCAGAGTGTGGCCATATGAAGAATTCGAAATATATCGCATGCCAGGATTCGCTTGTTATTTAGCGAGTCTAAATGCAGAAACTGGTCCTTACTCATGCACATGTTTCGCTAATTTCATTAGTCAAGAGCTCAAGACTAATCGAGAAGATGGCCATTTTTATGGGTGAATTTTGTAGGGAGGAATACCTGTGTGGTTTTTTGTTCGAAGCATACAACCTTTTGAAACGTCATCGTTGCTGTGGTGAACCTAGCGCCTATAATTATATCGCACTCTTCCACTCTATTTTGCGTACTCGCAAATTCATATGTGTGATAGGATAAATTCCGACAGTGCCTATTATTTAAATACTACAATTGTTATTATCTTTAAATTGTTTGAAAATTGCTACCTTTCATAGCGAGGAGAGTATACCAGTAATAATTGCTTCTTTTTTTTATTTGGATTGGGCACAACTTTCGACTTACCCAGTCTATGACCGTCTTACTATGGGAACAGAACTTTTAATTTTTCAGACATACAGAATTTACCAGAATTACTATTGGTGGCGTCGTTTTTTTATGCTTTACAAAGGGAGGAAAACGACAACAACAATAATTTAAGCTGTAAATCACTAACGTTGGTTCCTCCTACGATTTGATTAGTCATTTTACGGACCACGGTATTACTCGAATCTCAAATGAGTCATAAACACATCCTAAACATAACGATTCGACCTACCTTGTTATGCAATAGTTCTGTGGCCTTCACTCGAAAAACTTTCTCCTTTTTGAGGATACTGGGGTCGTTGCTCGTAAATTCTCATTTAAAACTTTTACTTTGGTAGCTGTAAAAGTGATCAAAGTCGGTTCGAATTATGGGCATCATTTCTTTGTCCAGTTACTAGCTGATTTAATTATCTAATAATGACTGTATTACTTCTTTATGGTCTTCGGTTGTTTTTTGTGTTCCATATTAAACATTCTAACAGTTATACTTCTGGGATAAAGAGGCTTTATTGGTAGAATTATTTATTTGCGATGGATTAAAACTGGTTTGGTAGGTATGTAGGCCTTTTACCTTCGTTAAATCCAGTGGCGTCCTTAATAAACTTAAAAAAAAAGTTATGGCCTACACCTAATGTCAATGTACAGAGAAACCCAAATAGAGATTTGAGTTTCCGAATTTAAGAATGCCTACATGCCTACCTAGCATTGGCCAGTGGAGGACTAATCATCTACAGGTTTTCTCGGAAACTACGTGAGAATAATTTATGATGAGAAATTTGTAGGACTTGCATGACTTACCTATCCCCTTGAGTAATTGAATTAAAACCTCAGCAGGCGGAACCTCATTGAATTTCCTATAAGTAAGTTCTATCCCGTCTCCTTTTAAAGTCAATAGGCTTGTTAGAGCCTTTACAGTAGTTGGGCTCTTGATTTTATTAGAAGCTTTTTGCTTGTATTTTACTAACAATGTGACCGTTGACTTCCGGCATTTTGTTTTTTTTCGTGACTTTTCTAAGCCACTAGCAATCGTTTGACGTGAAGAAACATCATACATACATACATATACACTCATATGTCCGAAAAACATTTTATGCATCGGGTAAAAAAGGAATTCCTAACTTCGCGTGATTCCAAACTCGGGGCCTACATTTTCCAGTTCCTTTCCAGATTTGTACGACATAGTTGCCCCAGCTAGAGACGTGCCACCTCTAAATTAGTACCTCAAGTCTGAATGGCGTGCTTTGAGTGGACAGATGGGCACTGGAGCCGGTAATATTCGTCAATTTGCATGCGGCCGGCGGTTAACGGTAAATGCGGAATGCGTGGTGGATACACTCACTTGCTCCCGATGCTCAGTGCGCGCCTGATTCGCGCGCGTGGCTGCTGCAACGATCACGAGACTGTAGAAAAAGTTCAGGATTACCCTGTTGTCAGGATTGGAAAAGCCAACGATTTGTGGCATGGACCTGCTGCGTCCGCGACTAATCGTGTTGTAATGCAGCCCACTGTTTACTATAGGATTAGGCTTAAAGGCCTTTGATTTAAGAAATAATAATTGTTCTTCTTTTATTTCTACCTGTGCAATTAGTGTTCTCTGTACAGAATATGGACTTTAGTCACCGCGCATGCCCATCACGGATCGGCAATTTCAAACAATTAGGTATGAGAACAACCCAGGTCCTCAGGTTTCCTCATAATGTTTTCCTTAACATTTAGCGAGTAGTATTGCTACTACTAAGTCATGAACGTACTTAGAAAAGGAAGTCATAATTGTTACATACACCGGGGTACGAACTCCTTAACTCTTGAATGTGAGGCAAGCATTCTACCAATCAATGGCATTGAAAATAATAGAGTAGGTATCTATAATTGTACGTCAGAGTGAAAAGGATATTTTGTTCTTGCACAAAGAGTATGCGTTAAGATATTACTGCTGATACCACACTGCGTTTGGCAATATTCTGCAAACACATCCGGATAACAAATCACAGTCTATCCCATCAGAAGTTGAAGCGGACAAGCTGCGCTGACGGGAGATGTTGCGATTGGATAATAGAATAGAGAATTTAATACAACTGTGAAAACGGCTCAAAGGATGAAATTTAGGACCATGACCTGGATTAAGAAGAAGATAAATATTTATTATACCAACAAGACATATCACAGAAACAAAATAAACAGACAAATAACATAACACGAGTATATGTAACGCAACAAACAAAAAAGGGCAAGGGCAGGCACTTCAAGAATCTATATAGCTAGTTAAGCTAGTGAGTGGAGCAGGCTCGTAGATTGACCTATTTCGGCACCAAAAAGTTGATGACATGATTTCACTACATACTTGTACAAGAATTAATCAACTTAATTTTGATGTTACGTTTTTATAATTTTTCAAAAATCGTGACATACTTTTAGATGAAAACAAAAATACCGGTTTAGTAACTACCTAAGAAAATGTTTTTTGTAAAAATATCTAATTGAAAAATACCAGTGAGCAAAATAATTGTAAACCCTTCACTTAATGTCAGGCATTGGTCAGGATTTGGAGCACTTCAGCTGGTTAGCTGCTATCAATAATAATAATAACAGGGGCTGGCCTAGGGCTATCACGATTGTGCACAACCTACAACATATACAACACGATTATGTGAACCTCATCCCATTTACTGGAGTATCTATAGGCTGACCTACGGAACACTTGACCCTCATAGCAGAAATAGAATAAGCGTATTCGTGTCACCAATTGCGCTTGTGGTTAACCTTTAAATCAACATGAAAAGGTGTCAATTTTGATGATACACCACTTACAATCCGACCACAAATGAAAAGTGGTTGAATTGGTCACACCACACCTGCTAGCTAATCAAGTTGAAGTCGATTTAGTATGGACTCGTCGCTACAGAATAAATGCGTTGAGTTCAAAGCTAAAACAAATTCTGGAGTTACCTGTCCGCGCGTGCGCAGTACCTATGGATGAATAGATCGTTATTTGTCGTAGGCCTCCAGCCCTCTGTACTCTCCACAACTTCCGTTAATTGAGTACATTTATTTATAGTTTCCGATGCGCTCTGAAGTTCCACTAAGTTTAATGATATTTCTACCTACAACTAAACGTTTATTGAGTCGTGATTTCTGAATTAACGCATTTAATTGTGTCTGTCACATTGAATAACCTTAATCAATTTATCATTACCTCAAGTTTGTTGTACCTATCTACCAGTACTGTTAACTGCTGTGGAACCAAATAAAATAGGTAAATAAATAATACCCTAACTTTAGGCTTTCGTACCGAAAGCACGGTTTTTATATAAAAATACTTTATAGATCCATACCATTGTATAAGTACACAACAGAATTTACATTTGAGTCTAACAATAATAAGTATAGTACAATGTGGTAGTTGCTTTTAACAGTTTACACTGGTAAGTTTGAAACCATGTAATTACACGTTACACTATAACGGCCCATGTGGTACCTAGCCATAAAAGGCCACAGCTTAGAGTTCCATTCTTTGAGATACCATAAAATCTGGTGACGCAGTTGAGAGAAATCCACCTGCCGGCTATGTGACTGGAATGAAGGGTAGAGACAGGGAGATAAGTTTAATTACAATGGACATTTTAATCAGTGTCGTGTAAACTAAGGAAAACGAGGGCATGGCAGAGAGAGGGCACACCGGAAGAAGCTGGTTATCTTACCATTATGTAGGTTGGTTTGGTCAATATCTGGACCAGCCCCTTTAACTAAGACAAATTAAGTAACAAAATTATACTGTGCGACGAATTTTAGCTATTTTCCATTTGATCATGCGTACCTACCTAATCGGATTCGGTTATTCCTGTTGAAATCCAGAGGTTTTTAATAGATAGCAATTAGTGTGGGATTTGACAGTTAGACAGTTGGAATCGTTAAAGGTGTAACAAGGGTAAATGTTGCAAAATTGGCTAGCTTTAACTGAAATGTTAGGCAAAAGTACGCACTAAAAAATTCTGAATAAAATCTTTGGTAATAAAGGATATATCAGTGACTAATTCGTACGGAAAAAAAAATGCATTTAACCTGTCTAGATAGCAAAAAAATAATAATTTCCAAAAGCTTTATTTTCCACAGAATCTAATTTCGCTGGTAAACGATAGTAGCTTTTCATTTAAATCTTTCATGCAAATATCGACCACATCAATACCTGCAATCCTAACTGCTCATATATTTTTTAATGTTATTATTAAGCGTGATTAGTACAAAATTGTACGATTTCTTAATTAGCGCAGGGAATAATCGCTGTCGAACAACCGCCATATCTCTTATCTGTGTAATCTTTGGATTATGGATTAGCCTCTAAAGTATTCGCCGAAGAAGTACAACAAACATTCAAGAGATTGCGCTAGTTTATTATTATAGAACTCAGAGGTCAAATGCTCAAAGTCATTCGCCCTTGTTACAGCCTTAATTATTTGGTGCGCTTAATATAAGGGCGGCTCCGCGTTCAAATATATTTTAGTATTAACAGTTCAAGGCTTAAAGTTTTGTTACTTGTTTAGGTAGTCAGATCTTTAGATTCTAGATATCGGACACCTAAACTACGAGTATCTTAACCCGTCCGGCGAGGCGCGTCTAGACTACCTAGTGTGCCCATATGCCCTTCCTGAGTGGCCCTAAGGCGCTGCCATATTTTTTTACATTTTTTATGGGACGCCGTTCCGCATTTCTCAAATTAGAGAAAGTACTACATAATTATTCAATAAGTGTTATATATATCTAGAATCTGCATGAAATTTCCTATCCAATTATTATATATTTTATTATAATAAAACTTACCTGTTTTCCAAATGACGAGGTGAATTTCCACTATCCACACCATCCTTTACTACTTTGAACTTTTTTTCGTTTTTTTCACTTGCACTTTTCACTAGCACTGAACTAACACTTATAATATGATTTGCATATTATTTTTAACTATTTCAATCTATTTTTTAATATAAATCTCCAAAATAAAGCTATAAATGACGAAGAGATAAATGCCATCACGGGCCGCGCAACCTTTGCAGAAAGTTCGAGGCTTGTTTTCACTTTATTTTCCATGAAATACAACAAAACTATTATTTGAAAAATAATCTACACACTTTTCCCAGTAATTTGGTATATAACACAAAACAAATACTATCTGCTTTCCTCTTGAATAACTTATAAACCTCCAGCGGGCGGAGCCGAAACGCCTGACGCGGCACTAAAAGTTCGAGGCTTTTTTCATTTGATTTTCCATCAAATACAACAAAACTATTATTTGAAACATAATCTACACACTTTTTCCAGTAATTTTATATATAACACATAAACAAATACTATCCGCTTCCTTTCGAAATTATCTAAAAACCTCGAGCGGGCGGAGCAACTCGCGACGAAAACACAAAATGGCGTCTGTCAGACGCGGTTCACTTGTTTTTCGATGAGAACTTTATTTTTTTCTTTGGAATGGCATGAAGTTCGTTGACAAAAGTAATCCTTAATAACCATTGGTCAAGAGAAAACCGGATATTGGCCATAGACTATAAAAACACGGCAGAAATCGAAGTCAAATCCAGTCTCTCGCTTAGCGTACACCCGTGTGTACGCTAAACAGTTGGGGCACAAAAAGTTAACGTACACACGGGTGTACGCTAAGCGCTTAAGGGGAGCTGCAAGTGTGAGGTTGGGATTTCTTGGAAATACGGGCAATTCTGGAAATGGCACCAAACTGCTCCTTCTGCAGATGTGGTTTAATTAATTTATCGGAAATGAGGTTTTTTAGATTGATAAGGGCGTGATTCCTTCCTCTTTTTGCACAGTCCGATAGTGCGTCATGTATCTATAATAGATAGAATAATTGTAGC
The DNA here is from genome assembly GCA_947310845.1 of Yponomeuta plumbellus. Taxonomy (NCBI): domain Eukaryota; kingdom Metazoa; phylum Arthropoda; class Insecta; order Lepidoptera; family Yponomeutidae; genus Yponomeuta; species Yponomeuta plumbellus. The sequence goes on along the minus strand of OX371207.1, from coordinate 13,570,058 downwards.
GTCCCTTTCGATTTCCGCTAATGGCAGCAGTGGTGATAGCTTTTAAAAAGTCAACATCACATAATGCTGGGACAATGGGCGGTAGGCCCACAACCTTTGCAATAATATCTCGCATGTCACTCGGACCACAGTCTGTTATAAGATAACTGTGCACTCTATCTCGGCCGGGGCAATAATTACAGTATTGCTATTGAATGCACCCTGTTATCTGCGGTCTTGATGACCGCTACGTAGCCCCTTTGCAGACAGAGTCAGTTGGCTCAGTGCGATTCTTTATCGAGCTCTATACAGCGTATTTAATAAGTGGCATCATCTTGCTGTACGCAATTAGTGGAACTTATACTCGAGAGGGAGATGACACTACTCATAGTCGTTCAATCTGAGTCCACAAGAGATGTCTCGGCCAATGACTGATTGCTGTACCTAATTTGCATACGGAATACCTAGAGCAGATCAGTTTAAGTCGGAACCTCGCAGAATCTTAGGAGAATCTGTGTTCCTAATACTTAGGGCTAGATCATCATCAACCCATTATGTCCCCACCGAGGGGCACGGGTCTTTTCCCTGAGTAAGGTATAGGCCATACTCCGCCACGGGGGCCAGGTCCGGGTTGGTGGAGGCTTGTAAGACTAGTGGCTGGTCTTACTGTCAGAAGTTTTTAAGCCGCCCTAAGGCCTCTGTCTTGGCTTAACGACTGCCATCTATCGACGGCAACCGGCACCAACTGCTTAACGTGCCTTGCGAAAAATGCCACTAACGTTAGTCATAGAAAGTCACCCATCCATGCACTGAACGCGCCCTATGTTGCTTAACCTTCGTGATCGTTTAAAATCTCTCAAGCGGATTCAAACACAGCAACCAATATATTTTGTTTTGTAAGCTAATCGTCAGCTTCATTGTAGGTGTAGGTACTATATTTATGATGGGACATTAATTTGGAATTGTGTACCCTTAAAGTTTTATTGAAATGCTTGACGGCGGAAAGGCAAAGAAAGTTCCTTTAGACTAGAGTCCGCACCGCACTCTACATTTTTATGAATCTACGTCCAATTTTAAGCTCACAACAGTTGTCATATTTTTAGCGCACATTATATGTGCTGCAAACGTGGACTGCCCATTTCCACAGTAATTGTGTATGCTTTCACTAGAATTTCTAGTTTCACTTGTAATCGTCGCAGTTTTTGTCTAAACGGTCTGTTATTTATTCCTGCCTTTGGGACTTGTGAAACATGTAATTTATCTGGCAGCTAGTTTGTTTGCTAGTTGGTTTTGTAAGCTAGTTAAAACCTAGGAGGTTCTTACACTCTCGTCAGCGCATCAATAATTTCATTTCGCGACTGTGCAAAATCTAGTGACCTTTAAATAGTTGTTGTATTGCGTAGAGCAGTCTTTACGTGTGAATTGTTTAGTTGCTCTAGAATTTTTTTTCTAAAATTTTAATTAAAGTTATTCTTCATGTATGTATTATAGAGAGCTCGGCTCATGAGGTCACCTAAGGTTATTGACAGTCACGATGTCGTCCCATTCCACGACAACTCTTGCAGTCTTGTCGAAATGACATTCTCAGCCAATTAGTTTCTAGGCCCTAATATCTAACGGTCCGCAAGTACCTAAAAGAAATAAAATAAAGTGACAAAGTCAACACGAACGATACGACAGGTAAACAAGCGGATTGTGTGCCAGTGGGCCGGGCCGGCGAAACGGGCGACTTTCGCTCTCTATGCTTTAAATGATAACATACACTATACAAGACGTTAACTCATAAGGCATTGTAGATGCGCGTAATGTGACGAAGTTATGCGTGAATTTTTTTAAAACTCGAAGGCAAATTGCAAAAACTTAAAAAACGATGGAAAACCTAAAATGTACCTCCTAAGACGAAGAAAAGTACCTACGTGCAATTGCAATATTTGGCCGACAGAATCGCCTCATCTGGCATTCATTTAATTGATTAAAGACTAAGGCCCAGTTTCTCCAAGCTCTGTTAATGGTCTAACAGTCTGTTACATCTTCTGACGGACTGTTAAATGCTGTCGAGTGTCCCACCACGCTCTAATGGACCGTTAACTTCTTTAACAAAGCATCAAATCTAATCCTGGCATTGGAGGTCCGTTAAAACATTAACAGTCGATTTAGTTCCGTCAAAACTGTCAAAATGGACGCTGCCTACAATGTTATTTTTGAAAATGAAGATGTTTTAGAAAATTTGGATAATTTGGAGCACTTTATACGCCGTCCTAAGATTTTCAAAACACAGCGTGACTACTTTGACGAATACGACGACCTGGGCCTCAATTCTGTTGGTGCATTATAGTTCGATGACAGATCCACGGTCGGGTCACACGACTTCTTTTTCCATACGATTGACGCCTACATTGCTTGATTTGAGTTTGCGCGTAGACTTGAAGCGGCAATGAAACTAAATCGCCACGTTCATCCAGTTGTCATTGTACTACAATGCATTAACAGAATCTAGGCCCTGGACTTCTGCAGCCATCCTTCGTGTTTCATAGAAGTCGTAACGGCGTCTGTTTTTTTTATTTTCTACTACATCTTTGTTCTTTGACACTAAATGGGTGAGGATATCCAATTCGTTAGCAGAAAAATTGCGTTATCGTGTTTTTTTAGACATACCTTGTAATTTAATTTAGAAAACGCACGAATTTAACAAAATCACAACAAAACAAACCAGAACAATCTTTCCACAACCTCAAAAGCGTTGAACCACAAGTAAAGTAAAGTAAAAAATGTAAAAAAATCGTTTATTGCTCATAACTTAAAAGTAAATACATTTTCCGGCGGCACCCACACTAGGAGACCCCGTATCGTGGGTACCAGTTTTATCACATTGTATTATATTACGGCAACAATAATACACAGCTTAAGTATCGTCTAGGACTTCCACAGACTCAAATGTTTGACGTTTGACAGGAATTTGAATGACTGGTTTGCGTTTCATTCACGTAATGCTTGATTTACTAATGGTCTGTTAAATTTAGCTCATAGGACATGAACATTTTAACATTGCTTTAACATCCTTGTTAGTTTTGACGGCTGATTTATAAATGCCGCGTTTACCACTAACAAACAGAGTTTGATGAAACCGGGCCTAAAGATTAAAGACACTGCTTAAATTAAGTTTAGGGTATAAGTACCTACTTTAGTTGCAGTGGGCTCTAACATGGAGATTTGACTTTATAAATATAACTTAGTTACTCTTGAGATAGTTCTTATTCGTCTAGACTTACGGGACAGCCGAATACTTTCACACAGTGTCTAGTTTTACATATGAAATGTGAAGTGATCGATAAGTGATGTGTGGTGATTTGTACCTACCTCCTTTGCACTTGGACACAGACCTTTCCCTGGGGAGAAAGAGAGAAAAGAGTTGTCAAATCACCATCACGTCGCTTGTATGTACGGCGGTCATTGGTCGCAGCGTACTGAGTTGGCTTTGTGTTCTGCATATTTTTAGCTTCAACTGCCTATTATCGGGCCCTCGACCTACAAGGAAACCAGCGGATTCCATAGCCTTAGCGGTGGCGCGCGGCGGCGTGGTGAAGATTGCTACCTGAGGAATTTCGTTGCTGCGTGGATTATTCGCGACGACAGCTATCGACTGCTTGGTTTCCAGTACAAATGTGAGATCCTCATTGCATGTACCTATTCTAGTGCTGTATGCAATAGATTTTATCATTATTGAATACCTCTAAATATAATTTTATTCACATGTATGTAGGGTTGTGTAGGGCGTGGAGGTTTCGTGGGAAATGTTACATATTATATGAACAGATCCAGTTCTAGAGTCTACTGAACAACCAGGTCTACCATCATCGAACTCCGAAATCCAAGCAACACAAATCTTACAGGTTACGTTATAATCGCAAGAAAAATGGTATTACCTATTCATGACCACGTTTTGTATTCTCTACTTAACTATACCATCGCATAATGTCATGGAAATATTCCTTTGCAAAAAAAAAACAGCGTCGTCGAAAGACATGTCATGTCTCTGGCCGTAATGCTGAGCACACACACACCTTCTGTTGTCAATGTAATTTAGCATCTAATGTTTATTTTTTGTGAAATCTATATTTGTTGGTTGCAATAAACGCATTTTTTTTATACTTTATATATATATATTATAATATTTATATTTATTAGTCCATGTCAACAATAAAGTGTCTGCACGATTGCGGTTACCACATTTTATTTTTAAACAAATTTGCAAATTAGAAAAAATAGACATCCTTAAACAGTTTCTAACAGCGTTAATTAAAATTATCTGTTGTCAACGATTTGTCATGTACCTATAGCGCTAGTCCTACATTGTAGGACAGGTGAGTTAAGTAGTCAATCTGTACCCAAGTATTTTATAGGACTACTCACGTCTGCAATATAAAAAGGTTTGGACAAAGCCCATTGTTACACCTCCGTAATGTAATAGCGGCGAAATGTTACTTAAAAAAAAATACACACTGCCGCTTTGGAATTTTACATTGTACTGCAAAGTCATTAATGGATTTATCATTGTCCAGAGTTGAATAGGTTGTCTAGTCTTCGTGATCAGAGTGATCAAGCAAAATTTTCTGGCTATGAATTGTTGCATACATGTGCAGGTGAGTGATTATTATCATATACATTGGGTTACCAAAGAAAGTAGCGAGCAATAGATTCGCGAATTACAATAGTCACAATGAAATGAAGGCCTTGAATTATGTTCCCCATTTACATTACCATTTACCAGCCAAGAGTTGCTTCACTCATGTATTTTGTTGAGAGTTGGCTCAGTACATGGTTGGCTCTGTGGATTCTGAGCCCAAAATAATATTAAGTTCAAGTTTTATTTATTGCTTCAAGTGGTTCAAAATAGGTCTTAACAAGTATAAAACCGTCCTCAACATGAGCCCTGTAAAGGCACTGCAAATTTTATACATAAGTGTTTACTTCATATAAATTTAATAAAATTTAAATTACCTATATTTTTTATTAAAAAATTTTTAAGTAAAATAGCTTTAATAAAAATATATAATATATTTTTAGCAAATTCGAGCGAAAGGTATTAAAAACAAGGTGGAATCAATAGTCACAAAATAGTTTTAATTCTCAAAAAATTTTCACATGAACAAAAATAATTTCATACGGAGATCTTTAGCAAAACAGAAAATAATTAGCACAGAAATCTTGAACAATTTAGCAAACAATTAGCAAAAACTAATCAGAAACAAAGTAACGCAAAATAATAATATCGGATGGATGTTACACCGACGGCCGTTCGGAGCGGAATAAGGGCGCGCGCTTTTTTTTTTTTTTTTAGCCCTATAAAGGGCACCCTCCGGAGGACACGGGGGAGGGAGGTGGTGAATGCTCATGCATGCACAGCACGGGCCCGGCCGTGCTGCCAATGTGGGACTCGCAGAGTGCGCCTACCCACTAAACACCACCTTGGTGCTGGTTTGGTCCTAAGGACCCCTAAACCTACATCGTGAGCGACCCCCCTCGAGGCCGAGGAGGGCGCAGAGGGGCGCGCGCCTGCGCGCGCTGCCTTTTATACCGTCTAACCACGTGCAGGTCTAATCTTCATTTACGAAAATGAATTTTCTCCTACAATATATTTTAGTATCTGCGCCTTTCTTTTTTATCACCGTTAATCATCCACCTGTTCCTATTACGCGTAAATCCTGAATGATGTCAAACATCCAACTGTCAAATTGCATACTAATTATTACAAACGTTAGGATTCCGACAGGATTTGGTGCATTACACCTGTGAAGTTTGTGCGTATCCTACATCCTGAAGAGTCACAGACATCTATCAGGCTGTTTTAATCCAATGATTAAAAATGATGATGATGATGACGAATCCAATGATGTTTTAATATTAACTTCATGAAGTTAGGACTTTTGGGCATCGTGCGAAGGATTATGATGAAGGATGGGCTTGAGGCTTGAACCCATTATGGTTGTAGTGGAGTGAAGTCATCAACGGAAGGTACGGAATTGTTGAAGAGATCACTCCCGCTGCAGTGGTTGTAGTGTAAACGCAGCACAAGTACCTAAGTAGCCAGCACACTTGTCGTCGTAGAAAGTGAAGAGTGCTCCGAATGTGAACCAGAACGGATCTGCTTAGTGCATGCTACAATGCCTCTATTATTGTTCGAAGATAAAGCCTTCGCGATCAAGCTTTGTTGCGATGAGTGAGAAATCTTCGCGTGCTTTGTATGGTGACATGTGTGACGTTCGTTAGGTAATCTGCTACCGGTGGGTACTTGACTTATCATTCACGTTAGAGGCTGTGTTAGCGGTAGGTCTACGCGTAGGTATACAAACGTTTCGGGATAGATGGACGCCTGGATAACCAACGATGTCGTAGATGTATATTGTATAATCTGTGGCAGTTAGCAGGAATTTATTAGTTTCGCCCAGCAGACATATGAAAGGGAAAACAGCCGATTGGCCTCCTATGTTACTTAGCAGATAACAGACACAGAAGACAAAAGACCAGAGTATACACTGTACAGAGCGTGCAGTTAACTTCGCCCACGCCATATACGATTTAATTACATGAAGTAGATTCCCCAAACTTCATGTTACAGTAGGTACATATTTGATATTGAATGAAGCAAATCTGAATATTACTGACTAGTGTATGCTTTCAAGGGAAACCTTTACATATTTGTGGGAAAAATATGCGATACAATTGTAAGGTATTTCTTTAATAAGTACGTAAATAAGTAACGTTTTATAAGTAAATTAATGCATTAAAAAGCTAATCATATTTATCAATGTAATATTTAATTAAACTGTTTCAATTAAGTATTATTCCTAAATAATTGTAATACGGACTGCTGACTTGTTTATTTCCTGTGGCGTGGCGCCCTCTTTCGGCAGTAGCTTGAGAAAGGCGCCACATGGCCACAGTATGGTAGAGGTTTTAAAACATGGCGGTTGGATTAAAGAAAGTCTGGTTAATTTTTGGGGAACAAACAGTTCAGCAGTGGTTCTAAATACTAGATATTGTATAATTGTGAGTACTGAAAATCAGTGATTGATAGTGTCGTGTTTGTGATGGAATAAACTGTGAAGTATTGAATTCAGTCTACATTTTATTTTTCCGCCTGACCTTTTTCAAAAGATCAGAAGCGGGACGACGAGAAATAGAGAGTAGTTCTCGCACAACTACGCCACGGCTCGGAAAAACGTAAGTGTTACTACTATCGTTTAATTAAGCATGATTCGCTGTCACTAAGGCAGAGCTTGAATAGCATTGAGGTCGGAATATTTATGGCTATACTATGTCTAAATTTTTTTTTAGAACTTTTTAAAAAGTATTTTAAGATATACCGGGTGTCCCAAAACTCGACGTCAACCCGGAGCCGGGTGAAAAGGCAAGTCAAGCTGGTTGTCAGAAAAATATAAAAAAAAATCTAAGTTGTATGATTTTTTTTTCAATACAGTCAGTTAAAACTAGGCAATTTTTTATTTTGAAAGTTTTTCTACGAAATAAGTCCTATTTTTTATGCAAGCTAGAGCAGCTGGTTTCAAAATTTTGATTACAGTTTAGAGAAGCATTATTCAGGGTTACACAGCAAAAAAAATAATTGGAAAAAGTAAAGATTTGTGGCAACAGGAGTAAAAAGACTGTCACAGGGTGTGTAATTTTGCGATTTTTAAAAAAATGCCTATAATTTTGAAATCATACAACTTAGATTTTTTTTTATATTTTTCTGACAACCAGCTTGACTTGCCTTTTCACCCGGCTTCGGGTTGACGTCGAGTTTTGGGACACCCGGTATATATTATTTTTTTCTTCTTTCTTTTCTCTCTTCCGTTGAGATTTTATTAGATTTCAGAAAATATTTGCATACGGAAGCTAACGTTTTTGCTGGTTCAATTTTATTATTGCTTATTAGGCAGGTTCGTTAAGGGCAAAAATGGACATTCTTAGTTTTATTTTATATTTTAGACTGCTGAATGTAATAAATAACAAAAGTTATTAAAAACGTAAATGTTCACACTATCACTGCAGTGTAAGTACCTATTGCAGCAACCATGCTAAACTTTATTTTGAGGTTATTTCTTTTCATTTTTTTTGCATTAATACTAGGCAATGTAAGCTTTGGTTTTCTTTTTTTTTTGTACATTGTGTTTTATGATTTCTTTTGTGTGTGTAATGAAGTACACTAATTTGAAGCCTACGCATACTGCACTGTAAGACGATCATAGGCTATATATTCGAGGCATTATAGTATGAGTATATTTAACTTCTAAAATTAACGCTGCTAGACTAAAAGACGAAGGCTTATGTACTCTTTAATACGCACAGATATATAAATATTATATATTTTTATGAAAACCCACTAAACTACAAATAAAAATGAAATGATAATGGATAATGTATTCAAACCATCTGTGGTCTAGAATTATAGCAGTTACAATGGTTTTTATATTTCACGGCATCACAAGTCCCATTTATGTAGTAACATTGAATCAATGATTTAAAAAAAAACCAGACACTTTTTTTATTTAGTAGTCTTATATTTAGTAGCACTATAGCTGATTCTTCCAAGGGTTTCGGACGGATTCTAAGTTTCAAGGGAGTTTCAGATAAACAAATGGACGACGAAGCTGCCCAAGGTGGAGGGCGCCGTCGCAGGATAACCCAGGAGAGGTTCAGCGACTATGAACCTGGTAATGACCAAGGTGTACCCAGGTTAGAGGGTCAAGGTCAGGGAATATCAAACGGCCAAGGAGCACCCAGGTTTGAGGGTCAAGGCTACTGGACAGCAATCGACCAAGGAGTACCCAGGTTACAGGGTCAAGGTCATGGAGCTGTATTCGACCAAGGAGTACCAAGGTTAGGTGGTCAAGGTCAAGTGACGCAAAGTCATGTAGAAAACCAGACGCCGCGTGCATCTTGTTCGCAGTATGATCATATCGAGTCACAAAGAGGTGGACACCGAAGGAGTCGGAGCAGGAAACGTCGTTATCGGTCAAGCGATACGGACGAAAGTACCTACTGATGAAGAATCCAGACGTAGACACCATCGCGCGAAGTTGCACAGAAAGCGGCGCTATCGTTCGCGGTCAAGATCGGAGGATGAAGTGCTGCGGCCGTTGAAGAAACGAACAGTGAAGTCTAAAAGTAAGGATTTTGATACTAACAATATATTAGATAAGGTTTTAAGCATCCTTAACCAGGTCAAGAGCTCCGAAAAACCAAAGTTGAATTTCAATAGTAATGTGATACCTGAATTTGACCCTATGTCAAAAGAACAAAGAATCCTTGTTTGGTTAACAAAGGTTGAGGAGTGCGCAGAAATTTACGGGTGGGATGATAGAGAAACGATACACTATGCATTGCCTAAATTAAGTGGTGTTGCCAAAGTTTGGTATCAGGGGTTGCCTTCTTTGTTAAATACTTGGCCCGAGTGGAAAAGGAAGTTGATCGAGTCATTTCCCTGTCGCGAAGATTATGCCGAGCTCTTGACCGAGATGCTAGCTAAAAGAGTTAAATATGGCGAGTCACTGGAGTACTATTATTACGCGAAGGTTAATTTACTAAATCGATGCAAAATACACGGAAAGCAGGCAGTAGACTGCATCCTATATGGTGTGGAGGATCGTGCAGTCAAGGTGGGTGCTCAAGCTGCTCAGTTCACCGAGCCTGAACAAGTTCTTAAATACTTCAGAACGGTTAAAGTAGGACAAGCCAGGGAAAACCATGATTCCTCTGCTAGGTACAGGAACGACCGTAGGATAAATGTTTCGCAAAATCGCCCCCAAACATTAGGAAAGCCGGGTCCTGTTAATAGCACATAGCACCATACAGTGCTATAATTGCAGTGAAATCGGGCATCCTAATTTCAGATGTGACAAGCCTCCTGTTAAATGTACTTCCTGTGATCGGCAGGGCCACCAAACAATACACTGTTTTAAAATAAAATAAAAGTAATAGACCAGATAAAGACCAACATCAGACTGAGGGTACACGCGAGAAACAAGTATCCAAGGTAGCATTCGTACATCCGGAAAAACGTGTATCTGAGTTCACATCCTGTTTCGACCCTGACGAAAAGTACTTGCAATCGATTAAAATTAATGATAAATCCATCCGTGTTTTTTTAGCCCCAAAAAAGTGACATCCGCAGTTTATTGCTCTAATTGATTCAGCTATGTGTTTAAATGACACGAGTAGAACTCCCAGGAGTCCAATGATCATAGTTTTTTTTTATATCAAAAAGTTTTCGTTACCTGCGTAGTAATAAAATAAGAAAAAAATCCTGTAAAAAAATCTATGAAGGCTTGAATGATCGTTGTATCTCGGGTGCCTATAGCTTAGAGCTATTAATTTGTTGAAACTTTGCCTAATAACGAAGCAATAATTATTTTTATAGTTTTTGGTTTTTATTTTTTATTTCTTTTTAGACTTTGAAGTAGAGCATCTGACTGCAACATACTCATTCTTTATTATGAGTAGCACCTACGAAAAAAATTGCAGATTCTAACAACGCAGTTCTTTGAAGATATGATTTAATTTGTTTCCAAGTTCAAATATGCAAGTCAGGGTTGTCACAAAGGTCAACATCTATTTCATTTACACTTTGTGACTTGTTTACGATATTTTTGTCATGGCTTTTAAGTTGTCAGGTTTTTTGTTTTTGTAAGTACCTACTTAACCACTTTTTTAGGGTTCCGTAAATAAAGGGCGCCGGACGGGTCCTATTATTCTGCCTCCGATGTTTGTCTATCGGTCTGTTCGTCAGTCGATCTGCCCGATCATTAAAGGTTGTATCTTTGAAACCTTAATAGGTAGCTACTTTAAAAGGTTTACAACATGTTTGTCTTTGTGTAGAATTACCTATAATGTGATAAAAATAAGGGGGTCTCTATGCAACAATCGTGTTTATTTGCAGGTTTTGTTTTTTGCTCTATTAAGTGCGAATGAGACTCGCGCATTTTGGGGTCCGTACAAATAGTGTTTTTGTTTTTCAAATACATGGCTCAAAAACTTAGGTGGTGGTGACGATGATGATGAGGATGATGACGATGACGATGATGATGATGGTACGGCGAAGCCCTTGGTACACATAAACTTGGCCCGTTTTTTTAGGACTCCTCAAATGAGCCATTTTGTTTTGTCAGTATGACTGGAAAATCATCTTCTTCATTTAAAATCTCATCTGATCTACATCCAACGAATCTTCACCGACCATTTGTATTTCGCTTTCTTTAGGAGGCTGTTGAAGATTTTACACAGCTGCTGGCAAAAGCAGAAGTTTTGAAAAATTTCGGCCCATCCTTGAAATTAAAGAATGACTCCAAAGCTCGATGAAACAAATCAGTTATAGTTGTGATTCTGTCCATCTTTCTGCAATGACGCTCTCTATCTCGGCGCCAGAATTTATTACGGGATTCTGCAGCCTGTTCTGACAGCATCCCTATTGGGATGGAATGAGCGTCTATAATGTTACCACCATGTACCAGAATTTTGTGTATTGTTACTGTCATGGGGTGCCAGTGGCCATATGAATTCATATATTTTTCAGCTTGTGAGCGACAGAACATGGCAAACTTGTTTCTGTCTATTGGCAAGTCGGAATTTATTGTCACCAAAATAATGTGCAATTCGTCTACAAGCCATGTTTCTAGACCCAGAATATTGGCAAACAAATGTCGGTACTTCTCTGAGAGTGCAATTCGCGCAGTGTTGCCGTCATTTGGGGTGCTAGCATTCGGACGAACAACAGCCACTAATAACCCCATTTGGCTTCTAATATCACCCTGGATACGAAGTTTTCTTTGTTCCACAAGGCGACCTTCATGTGAATATTTTTTGGATTCTCCATTTTTGCACAGCTGGATTTTTTATATATGCTAGGTGAGTTGTCTGTAAAAAATATCATAAAGCTGAAATATTTCAGGAATAAGTCAAAAACTGTAATAAACCTGGTAGATGGCATGTGTTACGGAAAATGTATTTGAGTGAAAGATGTATTGGCTCTTAAAATTCGTTTATATGGTTAGCCAATCCACTTTAGTGTTAAAAAAAGCCAGATATATTATTATTTTCTGGTACGTACCAACAAACAATTATAAAATCGACGGTCAATTTGAGTGATAACCCTGATCAAAATATTTAAAATTAAATATCTCCAAAAAACCGCGTTGTTAGAACGTGCAAATTTTGTCGTAGATGCTACTTATAATAAAAAACGTGTCTGTTGTAGCCACAGGCTCTAATTCAAAGTCTAAAAAGAAATAAAAAATAAAAACCAAAAACTATAAAAATAATTATTGCTTCGTTATTAGGCAAAGTTTCAACAAATTAATAGCTCTTAAATATGTGCCTCTAATAGCTCTAAACACCCAAGACACAACGATCATTCAAGCCTTCATAGATTTTTTTACAGGATTTTTTTTCTTATTTTATTACTACGAAGGTCACGAAAACTTTTTGATTTAAAAAAAAACTATCATCATTGGACTCCTGGGAGTTCTACTCGTGTCATTTAAACACAAAGCTGAATCAATTAGAGCAATAAACTGCGGATGTCACTTTTTTGGGGCTAAAAAAACACTGCCATCGCCTGCCATATTGACCTGGGAAGTCAATGCTCATTGATTGAGGAAAGTGAAGCTAAAGCACTAAGGCTGACATTCAGAGACGAAAACTGAGCAAAGACTGGTCTCAGAAATGTCAAAATCACGTACTTAGAAACATTTCGTATTCAGAATCGAATCTTAGCAAGTTTAGTATGAAATGGTGCTTAGCTAAGTCTAAGTAGTCCATATCGGTGACTTTACGTGAACTTAGCACTGTCACTTCTAAACCTTTTGTTCACAGACTACTCCAAACGTCATTTCACTGATGTTCTACGAGCATTATCTGTGGGATTTTTTTATTCACTCTGACATATATAAAATTGTATGATGTTGTCCTGCCCTCGTGTAGCAATGTCAAATTTAAAAAACCGGTAAGAACTACATCACTAAAAAATGATAGACAATATAGATGACCTTCTTAAGTAGTGTGAATACGAAAATTACGGCGCTTTACTAAGTACGACTTTAGTTTACTTTGCTAAGACTGATCTAAGCGTGAACTTAGGATTCATCTCTGAATGTTAGCCTTAGTCTCCAAATCGAAAAGCGTGACAACTTACCTGTCCTTAGGGGTATAGGCGCAAGTCTTGTTCGTCCACTGCGAGTGGTTAAGGTTTTGGTTGAGTTACAGGGTCTTGAGGAGACAATAGATATGTATGTTGTCGAAGACTATGTACTCAGTCATCCCGTACTGCTCGGACACCCGTTTACTGAGAAACCAAATATGCTAATAATCAAAACCCCAAATGAAATAATTTTTCAGAGAATACCAGAGAGTAAAATACACTTGTTGTCAGATTGTGACACCGATATTCCGAGTAACGTATTACGACCAGTTGCCGTCACCACCAACTCGCAAGCAAATTGCAATATTTGCGTATCCGGCTCGCTGCGTGGTATCGAAGGACAAGAGTACTATCTCTTCCCTGGTGAATACGAGATCCGACAGGGGCGAGGTGCTCTTTTGGCTCAGGTAACACCATCCATATTGAAAAGGGCACTCTTTTGACGCGCGGCTTTAAAAAGGAGACCTCGCCTCCTGCTTGCGTACTCAACTCATGTAACGTCACTTTTAGTGAATCTGAGATAGACGACACTATACACTGTAACCGGTAGTTAAGTACAGAGGAACAGTTAGAGTTGCAGAAGCTGTTAAAGAATTACAGCGATTGTTTCTCCAGTGGACTTAAAACCCTGGGTTACACTACAGCTACAGGGATGGTTATCAAACTGGAGGATTCCGAATCTGTTGTTTACCGTCCTTATCGAATGTCTTTTGCTGAGCGATCTTTGGTGAGGGAGATGGTTCAAGAAATGTCTGATAATGGAATTGTTCGGGAATCATCCTCTCCTTACGCAAGCCCAATTGTATTGGTGCAGAAGAAGACGGGCGATAAGCGACTTTGCGTCGACTATCGGGCTCTGAACAGAAAAACTAAGAAGGACCATTACCCATTGCCTCGAGTAGAGGATCAATTGGACTTACTAGCAGGCAATACTTTGTTTACATCTTTGGATTTAGCATCTGGCTATTACCAAATCCCTATCTCAGAAAAGTCTAAACACAAGACTGCCTTTGTAACTCCAGATGGTCAATTTGAGTTTAACCGCATGCTTTTGGGTTGGTCAATGCGCCGTCTGTGTTTCAACGAACAATTAACAAAATTTTAATGGAGGCTAAAATAAAATATGCCATCGTATACATGGACGACGTTTTGATTCCATCAAAGGATTTTATCCAAGGCATGCAGAGGCTTGAAGAGGTACTACAACTTCTTAAAAGAGGGGGGTTAACTCTGAAATTGAGCAAGTGCCAATTTTTTTCTCAGTTCACTAGATTTTCTAGGATTTGAAGTAAGTGCTAACGGAATCCGTCCAGGAAGCAGAAAAACAGACGCAGTTTCCCAATTTCCGAGACCAGTAAATCAACATGAACTCCGCCAATTTCTGGGATTGACTGGATTCTTTAGGAGATTTGTAAAAGGGTATGCGGCAATCGCTGCTCCTCTTACAGACTTACTCAAGAAAGATGCTATCTGGAACTGGGGCCCAGATAAGGAACACTCTTTTTCAAGGTTAAAAAGTATGCTTGTGGAGCGTCCTTTGCTGGCGCTTTACGATCCTAAAGCAGAAACCCAACTTCATACAGATGCCAGCAAAGAGGGCTTAGCTGGCATTTTACTTCAGCGTACAGCGGAGGGTGGCTTACGAACAATATCGTATTTCAGTCGAAAGACCAGTGTCGATGAACGCAAACTACATTCTTACGAGTTGGAGACCCTTGCGATCGTTGCTTCTTTAAACCGGTTTAGGGTGTATCTCGTAGGTATACCATTTACAATTGTCACAATTGTTTTGTGACAATTGTAAATACTTAGCTACAGATTTACGGTAAGGAGCGATGCAAGTTACAACTTTATCTTTTTACCTTTAGAAGTAAACAGACCTCTCAAAAAATTGTTATGCAAAAATTGTTAACCACTAAATAATTACAGATTGGACGCTGGATAGGCCGATAAGAAGAATTAGATCTTCTCCTCATTAATTAAGACCGGTATTAATTAATTAACGTTAAGATAAGAATATTTTTTATTGAATAGAGATATACGTAAAAATAAAAGGTCAATGGCGGCTTTATTGCTAACAGCAATTTCCCGGGGGAATTTCAATTACCCCGTTTCTCTTCCGCAGTTAGGTGACAATACTGTCAAGCCCAAACAGTTAGTTAATATTTTTTTATTGCACTAATTTTACATACTGCAGGCGAGCTTACTTCTATCAGCGTCCTGCGTGGTAACCCAGTAGGTAGAACTATGAATTCGGAAGCGTGATTCAGGTTTGATTCCCAGTGCCGGCTTGTAGATAGATAGATAGATGACTCTTTATAGCACACCAGTAATTACCTATAGTTATTACATATGTATGTATACCTATGACTTTGTTTTCTAAGTTACGTACATTTGTGAAGTTATGGTAGTAGTTGTACCTCCCTGACTGTAAAGGAAAACATGGACTGTTTACAATTGGACTGTAACGCAGTTCGTGCCACTTTGACCAAACGAGATTTGATTCCACGTATCGCACGTTGGTGGGTCCAACTCCAGGAATACGATTTCGTAATTGAATATCGACCGGGTACGCGTATGGCTCATGCGGATGCTCTTAGCCGCAATCCCATTGACCCACAAACGACCACTGATTTACATGTATTGGATGTACTCCCGGTTCAGAACGCTGATCAAGATTGGATCACAACGGTTCAGTCTGCTGACGAAGAAGTCAGAAAAATTAAAGACATTCTCAGTGACCCTGAGTCGGCACATGCGGTTGATATTCATAAAAATTATAAGTTAAAGAATGAACGCGTCTACCGCATCGTGAACGGAGAGATAAAATGGTTGGTACCTAAAGGAGTACACTGGCAAATACTTAAAAAGAATCATGACGATGTTGGACATCATGGCTTTGAGAAAACACTCAACCGTATTCAGGAGCATTATTGGTTTGCCAAAATGAGGAGATTTGTAAAAAAATACGTCTCCTCTTGCTTAGAGTGTGCTCAACATAAAGCACCTGGAGGTATGCGTGAGGGAGAACTCCATCCGATTGAAAAAGTAAGCACACCGTTTCATACAGTGCACGCAGACCATTTGGGTCCATTCGTCAAAAGTAAGAGGGGTAATTGCTACTTATTGGTACTGATTGACGGTTTCACCAAATTTATTAACATAACACCTGTTAAAAATACAAAATCGGTAACATCTGTCCGAGTTCTAAAAGAACATATTAGCTATTTTGGCGTACCAACGCGCCTTATTACCGATAAAGGGTCGAGTTTTACCAGCAAAACGTTCAAAGATTTTGTCACTGCCTACGGTATTAAGCATGTCATTAATGCTGTCGCAACCCCTAGGGCCAACGGCCAAGTAGAACGTTTCATTAGAACGATACTCGATGCGTTGTCAACTGTAGGGCATGGACATGACGAGAACTCATGGGACGATCATATCATCGACATTCAGGTTGGTATCAATACGACAAAACACAAAACCACACAAAAGAGTCCATCCGAGTTGCTGTATGGTTTCAATATTATTGGCAAAACCGAAGGTATTCTTAGCTCAGTAATCAATGAAACCCTCAATCGCATTCTTCCAGATGAAATGGGTGAATTAAGACATGAAGCTAGCGAAAAAATCAGGGAACAGCAAGCTAAAGATACAGCGCGTTTTAATAAACATAGAAAACCCGCTAAGCAGTACAAAGAGGGTGATCTTGTCCGTGTGGAGCGACAGGCCCCGCATGATGGTAAATCACAGAAACTTGTAGCGAAATTCCGAGGTCCCTATCGCGTGATGAAAGTGCTTCCTAATGATAGGCTGGTAATTGAGGATACTCCAGTAACACCTAAAAATAATAGACAATATGAAGCAATTGACAAAATACAATGTAACGTAATGGTTGTTCCCTGCCCGGTAACAAGGAAACCAGCCACGTACAGATCTGAAAACTTTAGTATCTAAAAACTGTGGCCAGGGCCACCAAAAAGAAATCTGAAAGATTGTCTGGCACAGTGCCTTGAGCCATCAAGGGCCTTAATATTGGGAGATGAAAGAAACACAGTTAGTGTTGAGCACAATCTTTATTAGGAGCTACACAGGTAGCAATAGGGTAATTGTGAAACCTTAGTGTCTAAACCCAGACAATAACTTAACTTCTGAAAAGCTCAGAGCAGAGCGGGGTCGCTACAGTAAGTGGTTCTGATAGGTTCACAATTTCACTGTATAAGTGGTTAGTCCCTACTGAAATTCAGATTGCCATCAATTTCCATAATTATCAACAATTTAATTCCCTCCATAATTCTTTAAATCCTAATTCCCTAATATGTAAGTGAAATTGTTTCACAGACCTTGCCAGGAAGAAACCTCCATGTGAAGTCAATCCGGCCACAGGCGGGATGCGCGGTGCTAGCCAGAACGCCGAGTAGGCAGCCTAGCCCCCATGCGCCGTCACCGGAGCAGGACCGAAGGGACTTCACACGAAGACGCTGGCCAGCCGTCCCGAACCAAATCCTTCTCCCGGCATGAGAGAAGCCAAGCGCTTGTAGCACAGCCTAACATAAGTTTCTTGACCCAAAAGAGCAACTGTTTCTCGACAGCAAAAAGAGAACACAGCCACAACCAAAAAATTGCTTAAGGTTGAAAGAAAAAACTAAAGTTAAGCAAACCCCCCAAAAGTAAATATCTAAATATCTCGTGAGAACAAAACAAACAAATCTTTATCTATCACGAGAAAAGGAAAACAACCAAACAAAAATAAATTTTAAAACCCTATCCAGCTGAAAGGAAGAAAAATTGCTTCTATTAGAAGATTGCAAATGGCATAAGCATGTGGCAGGCAATACGCTACTTGCCTCGTATCAAATTTGACGCGATAAATGGATATTTCCTGTAGTATCTAACGTAAGAAACCGAAATATATTGACTTTGCTAAGTAAATATGCAGAATGGCTGCAAAATTTGCAAATTAAAAAAATATTTTTCGCTTTTAAATCGGAACGGTGAAAACACTATCCGCCATCTTGAAAGCACCTTTGGTTGTAAACAAAAATCTGTGAGTCGTGCGTGCGTAGGTTCTATTGTGACTCATACTTCTTTCGTGGCAGGAACTCTACCTATGTTGAATGGCAAACTTTGTTTACAAACGTAGAGGACTTCAAACCATAGACAAAAATGGCGGACCGCGTTTTTGGCTGTTTAGCAAAGCAACGTTTTAAAATAATGTTTTTGTTGCTTTTAGGTCCTCAAAAAATATACTAAAATATTTTTTGGTCTAATGGAAGAGATATTTAGCATTTAAGACATACTTGAAAAAAGAGTCAAGTAGCGGATTATAAAAATCAGGATAAATCTTACCGGAGACATTCAGCAACTAGGATTGTCTCGACGCTGGCAATCCCTCCTTCACCCCTTTCCAGGAATCTGTTGTATCCTAAAAATAACCACGAGGATGAGAGATGACCTAACCGGAATTGTACAAGATTCTACACACAGCTTCCATATAAGTATTTACTTACAGATTTCCTGCTGCCACAAAATATAACTTAAATGGGCTGCTTCGACGCCATCTGAGCCAAATCTGCTCACAATGGAGGCCCAGAAATATTCATATATTCGGATCTTTCTAGCTAATAATCCTCGACATTTTGGAGCTCTCTCTTATGCTTGGGTGGCCATATAAAAGAAATGATTATCTCCTAAAACAATATTCCAAAATTTCCATGTTGTATGAATAACATTTACCTGTATTTTTCTTTACTAGCTGTATTAATTCTTTGTTTATTATGTTATTATTTTTCTATCTTTTAATTAAATAAATGATATTCATCAACACCTGAAGTTACTATATTTTTTCCCTGAAATGGGGTAACTAGATTTCTTATGGCATCCCACAAACAACGACCAATCACAGGCGGCCATCTCATCAAACAAACCTAAAAGAAGAAATTTCTGCCTACAAAATTCTATGGTGATACCAGAGTAAATCGAAACCTGAGCCGCTCGAGTCATTGGAGAAAACACACAACGTGACAACAACCTTGGATGAACTTTAGCAGGAATTATGAAAGTGACACTGAAGAATCGAACGGAAACTCTAGTGAGAATGAAATAAATGAATGAACTGTAAACTAAAAAAGTATTTAGCTACTGTGTATATTCCTGTTGATGTTTATTTATAGGTGATGCATGAAATGTTTTATTATTACTAAAATAATACATAATGTCGAAGAAATATGTACAGATACATTAAACTAAAATTTTAATATTCTTGTTTTTCCACATGTCATATTCGAGGATCTTGCAATACCTTATGTAGATATTCGTTGTTGGATGTTGATTAGATGGTTAGTCTTAAGTTCGCTAATTTAGTAAAATTCCTATATATATTCTAATCACATGATTATACAGATAATTACTACGCGAGTGGACTCGCTAATGGTAGGATGGCCGAGCTGTAAGGTATTTCTTTAATAAGTACGTAAATAAGTAACGTTTTATAAGTAAATTAATGCATTAAAAATCTAATCATATTTATCAATGTAATATTTAATTAAACTGTTTCAATTAAAAGTATTATTCCTAAATAATTGTAATACGGACTGCTGACTTGTTTATTTCCTGTGGCGTGGCGCCCTCTTTCGGCAGTAGCTTGAGAAAGGCGCCACATGGCCACAGTATGGTAGAGGTTTTAAAACATGGCGGTTTGATTAAAGAAAGTCTTTGGTTAAGTTTTGGGGAGCAAACAGTTCAGCAGTGGTTCTAAATACTAGATATTGTACAATTGTGAGTTCTGAAAATCAGTGATTGATAGTGTCGTGTTTGTGATGGAATAAACTGTGAAGTATTGAATTCAGTCTACATTTTATTTTTCCGCCTGACCTTTTCCAAAACAATAAATAGGTAACTCAAGTGTCGTAACTCAGTATGTTAGTTGAATACCAATAGTAAACATTGTCGGAACAATACTTTTGTCCTTTGTAGTCTCGTAAAGGATATTTGCTTCAAATATTCTAACAGTTGCTGTCCAAGGATCTCTCAACACGGTCGATAAAGAATTGGGTCAAAGGCGCATATGGCCGAATAGTTGCCAATGTTTATTTGCTTAGTGTTGGACGCTAACGGCTATGTAAATAGCTTTGCTCTACATTGATAGCCTACCTAACCCACATTTTATGGTGATTTATGTCGAACGTTTGGGAGTTTTGACAAAAATCATCAAGCCGTTGTTTCATGGACTACCTAGATATAAGTACCTACTTCCAATTAGGTGGAATGCATACAAAAAACTTTGGCGAATAATTCTACTTTCGGAATCACTAAGAATGTGTTTTATGTTAATTTATTTAAGTAAATTTATTTTTATGTTAAGTTTGAATTGGTCATGCATGCCAAACTCTTACTTTGTATGTTTTTATTCTATACTTATAATTATTTTGAGTTTTCCTTTTGTTTTCATCATCAACCCATTATGTCCCCACCGAGGGGCACGGGTCTCTTCCCTGAGGAAGGTATAGGCCATACTCCACCACGGGGGCCAAGTCCGGATTGGTGGAAGCTTGTAAGGCTAGTGGCTGGTCTTAATGTCAGAAATTGTGACTTGGCCATCTATCGACACGGCAGCCGGCACCGACTGCTTAACGTGCCTTGTGCGAAGTACGGAACCGCTCGGAAAAATACCACCAGCGTTAGTCATAGAAAGTCACTCATCCATGCACTGAACGCGCCCTATGTTGTTTAACCTCGTGATCGTTTCAATCTTTCGTCGAGATTACGTCTTTGTTTTATTTACAGGGAATTACTTTTATAATATTTCAAAATGTTTATTTTAACTAGGTATCGTTATCATTAGATAAACTCATAATTAGATATACTACGGACATTTAAGAAGCAACATTACAAAATTATGTCGTCGAATAGGACAAGATGCGATGTGCATGTCCGTCGCGTCGGCCGTCGGCAGAACAATACACAAAAACAAACCCAACGAATTCATCCAGAGAGGTCCAAGAGGTCGCTGACATCAGCGCGTTTTTCCTTGCCCTTCGCCAAATATGCTACAGTGCCATAATGGGGTAGGGCCCTGCCTGCCTCACCGGGACGCCCCATGGCCACGTCGCCAGCGACCGTATTTGAAATGTATGTATGGTGCCTAACCATAGAATACATAATAGTAGATGTACAGAAGTTTCACTCCGCAAAATCAATTAAAGAAAAAGAGACTGTAGCAGCAATACAATTAGGTGCAATTCAGATTGCACGGCGGTAAAAAACCTACAGCTATATTCACCTAGATGTTGCCTCTCTTTCTATCGCGTAACTCTTACTCGTCTGACACATTAGGGTTGTCTTCATTCAAAGAATAATTACATCTGAATCTTTTATTACCAGTTAACTTTTGCGAACAACTTTTTACTTTTACAATATTTGTAGTACTTCAACCTAAAAAGATACCCATACGAAATACGTTAGTGTGTACCTTGTTTATGAAACTAAATATCTTATTTAGGTGTTGTGTATGTAGGTGCATGCGTATCAAATCGCACTTGTAGGCAGGTACACAAAATTATAATAACAATACATATGAAACATTTAATAACTTTTTTGCTGTCTAAGTAGCTACAACAAACGAAACACGAACTATTTTGCGCGTGTTGCAAGCAACTAGCTAAAACATAGTTTTTAAATTTAACAGGTACTGAATTCATAAAACATTTAGGTATACCTACTACAGTCCAGTCATTATATCCAAAAAACCGACCCTACCCGTGAATAATCAGTTCTTGGATTTTTTTTCGTAGGTCCCTCGGAGGGGTCACTGGGAGTGTAAATTCAAAGAGTATACTGAATGCTCGTGCGTATATTCAAAAACAGTTTTTCTTGAATAACTCGGCCATTTTTGATTTTACGGTTTTAACCGTGAGGACAGAAATTGTAGGAAATTTGATTCTCTACAAGTTTGGTCCTCACAATTTTTCTTTTTCCTTATTATTATTAATTTTTATTTCCAAAATATCAATTTTCGGAGAAAAAGGTAGGAACCGAAATTGTTCATAATTTGATTCTCTACAACTTTGTTTCTCTTCAGTCATGCCGTAAAACGTGGAACATAGGAGATAATAATACTTTGAATTTGTCGCGTTTTCAAGTTTTAATTTCCAAAATATCGATTTTGGGGGAAAAAGGTGGGAACCAAAATTGTTCAGAATTTTAATCTCTACAACTTTGTTTCTCTTCATTCATGCCGTAAAACGTGGAACATAGGAGATAATGATAATAGTTTGAATTAGCCGGGTTTTTCAGGTTTAATTTCCAAAATATCGATCCTAGAAGAAAAATTATCAGGACCAAACTTGTAGAGAATCAAATTTCCTACAATTTTTGTCCTCACAGTTTTACTTTTAAATCAAAAATGGACGAGTTATTCAAGAAATTTTCTAATATACGCAGGAGCCTGATTCAGTCTACTTTTTTAATCTAGACTCCCAGTGACCCCTCGAGGGACCTATGAAAAAAAAATCCAAGAACTAATTATTAACGGGTCTAAATCTATAATGACTGAACTACTGGCTATCGGTTGTACTAAGTATAATTTATACTTATTTCTCTAACCAATTATGCTACTTATAACGAAACAGATCGTCAATTTCTAACATGAGAAATTCCTTTAATTCTAATAAACTCGTGTTTTGGAACCTTTACCAACCTTCATAATAACCACTCGCAATCCGTGTTTAAGCAGTTAAACACTGCAAAGTATTTTTTTGCCTTTTTATGTTTATCCATTTTTAAAACATCAGTCGGATCGGTGAAGTAGGTTACGAACAAAACTCGCGCGCGCGTCACTGCTCGCTCGTGATCGTGAGTCCCTATTCATTAACCAATTCCCATCCGATGCGGTGGCCGCATGTACTTACGCTTTCGATACCGCCACGCAAAGTGAAACAGCCCTGGCCTAACTCACTTAGCGACGCACGGTGATCAATTGTGGAGATTTAGGAGGCCAAAAGTCTTCCGCACTGTGATTTGTGATTCACACGTGTTAATTATTAAAAAAAAAACTCAATGTGGACATTATGTATTTAGGTGTTTATCAACATTTATTAGCATAGGGTAAGATAAAAAATACCCGAAACCGACGTGCGTGCGTGCAACGAGTAATGAATGTCGATGAAGCGAAGGTGATTTGTCAGGATCGTGGCAGGTGGCAGTCCTTGCTCTCTGCCTACACCTCAGGGAGACAGGTGTGAGCTTATCATGTATCAACATTTACGAATAAATTAAGTCAAAATTACCTAATATAATTACTGTAACTTTATTAAGATTTCTTCATATACAACAACGTCTGGTTGCTTTAGAAGATTCAACATTTCAAGTGTCATAGCGTTCTTAAGCTTCACGGGGGGCTGTGGTCTTATACTTGAAATAATTGGATCTGAAAAGACTAATAAGTTTTTCATTAAGTCTTCATTGGTTTGTTTCCTAGATATATGTTATGCTCTCTGTAATATCGTATATCTTTGTGATGGGTTTCTTCTCCTAGCATACCAATTGGTTGTGAGAAATTTCCGATAGTATTTTCGCCATGTACTAAGACTTTATGAACAGTTTGTGTCATTGAATACCAACTGTACAGCTGCATATAAAGTACAGCAGTTTATTTTGCAAATTCTGCAAATTATGTACTGTTAATTTTGTAGGGAGAGCTATGGGTTTCCAAAATTATATTGAATCTTTCTAACAAGGCGAACCATCAAACGCCTATTATTGAAATAGACCGAAATCTATTTCAGTAATATTTGATGTAATATCATAATTTGCAAATAAGCGACTAGCTGTTTTTCCATCCGTTTGTATTGCCGAAACCTGACTTTGGAATATCAATAGTAAGCAAAGTTGCTCTCTAAACTGATTTGAAAATATATTTTTTTCTTGACAAGGTATATTTTTGGAGCTTAATCCCACTTCGATGCCATTTCTGAAATAATTTCGCAGTTTTAACTCATCTTTATAGCATCTTTAACACTTTTTTTGTAGACTGTACTTAAGTCTGACACTCCTATAGTCTCTAGTATTCATGCATATAATATGTTTTTCGTATATGTACCTGGACAAAGGTTCAATCAGGTGATTTTTTATTAGGACATCCAAAAATTTCACGTTTTTTATCACAGCGCCATTCCTTGAAATCCGAAAAAAATTGTATGAGTGCCGCAAACAGACGCAAAAAAACTATATTGTTTAGACTACCTAACACTCTAAGCTACTTGGTAGTAGCAAATTCACGGTGTACCAAAGTGTATCTCAAAACGTAGCCGAGCTTAAAGTTGAAAAACTTGGTCTAAATCGATACATCAGTACTATATTTTTTTAAGACTAGTATACTACTGTATTACGGTTGTAAAGAAATATTTTGCAATGTTCATACTTTCATAAATCAGCACCATTTTTTTCTTATTTTATTTCACACCATAGGTTTGTTTAAAAAAATGTTGAACTCGCGTGCAAAACACGGAATGTTACAAGTTTTCGCAGTTCTTCAAAACCGATATGCACTCGAGTCTAAATATCTCCGGATCTACTTGGTACAAAATGTTTCTATGATTAGTATGAAGTAAAGGACTTACCCACCTGTAAAAAACAAATAGAAATTTTGACTTCCGACACATCGACAAAAAATACTTTTGCGACCCTAACCTTCCGGAATTGATCACCGTGCGACGTCGCCATTCAATGGGCAGGGCCCATAATAATGATTGTCATTTGATCCGTGTAGCTCAGGCCTACCTATAGCCGGGTTGGAGCTATAACCGGCTCCCATCACCAACTAATAATGAAGAAGGAATCTGACAATACCCGATGTTGCCCCTATAAAGCCTTTAACGTATTTGATCTTTGCGATAAATACAAATGGTCCCGATGCATGGTCGGACGATGTCGTTGTGTCGGCAGAAAATCCGTGGAATGGCGAGAGACCGTGTGAAATGGCATTTGGGGGAAAAGGCCTATACCCAGCAGTGGGCAGCGGTGGGCTGATGATGATGATGATGAAAATAAATACAATATAGCCCCTTTAAAAATATTATGATTTAATTGTACCTATTAATTTTCAGTTGGTATTTCTGTATTTACTTAGTTTTACTCAAATAATTATCTCGAGGCTTATTGACCCAATAAAATACTAAATAGATGAAACGTAACAGCCTTCTTGATATTTAGTGACACAAGTTGTCACACTTCCCCAGTTTCTTACTTTTATGCGGCGGCGCTGCAGGACAGTACTGTTAGAGCGTATTAATAAATATTAATATATTTTTGGAACTAATTCTTTCGTAAGCATGTCATATTTTAAATTAATACTTTTTTCAGAGTCAGGTTTTGCTCTTCTTTGAAGAGTTTAATCATGGTGTGGTCAAATAATAAGTATTTCTTACTAACGCGATTGTCCTAATGCAGCATTTGACGCCGGTTTCTGCATATGAAATACATAATGTTGCTCTGCCATTTTATGATTTAGCAAAAAACGAACGAGGTATACGAGGTTATTTATGTATGTATACCAATATTCATTTTTGCACCGAACTACCCGTCCCTTTTCCTTCAGAATGTTTCCATAATGAGGTTGTCTGGAAGAAATTGCTATTAGCAATAAGGCCGCCAATTGTACTGTTATCTTGTAAATAATTTATGTGTCTTTCCCTCGTGTACAATAAAGAATATTCTTATCTTATATTATCTTATCTTATCTTATTTTATCTTATCTTATACACAATACACATATCTAACAACTTAAATTGTTTTTTAGTGGAATTCTCAAATCAAAAACCACTGTATATTTTTTTAAATTTATATGTACCTACTCGTATTCGTAAAACAGTCTTCGTTTAGATCTTAAACATAATGTTGACGTAGTCGTTAATTACCATCCATAAGAGAAGGCTGCCCAAAGTTACTTCGGTCATTTTTTTATTTTACGCACTTTTTAACGCAATCGTACCCACGAACACGTCTTTAAAATTTTACTTTCACCGACCCACAGTGACGTGATAAGCTACGTTCACTGAAGGAAAATGCTACGAATATATTATTATATCCTACATGCTTTTCTTTTGAAATTCACAAAATGTTTAATTTTGAAAAAAATAAGAACTCTGTTTTTTGATCGCAACTTGGTATATCTGATTTTCCCCCCTAGCGTAGTAAAGCAAAGCAGTCTATTCGGAATTTGAGATGTGACTTTAAGGAGGTTACCTGAAACGTGGTATCTAATAAAGAGATAAAGAAAATAACTTAAATTAAACTATCACGCCGTTGACTTCTTTTTCGTTCTTCAGCCACTTTCGATATCTAGTTGAAACTGTGTATAAATAAAAAATAAACCGTATTATTTATAAATATACGATTCCTTAAAATACGTAACCACATATTTATTTAAACGGCCTCTGAGGAGTGCTTAGAAGAATTATATTTTTATAAATAAGACTAAAATTTCCATACACTACAATAACCTCAAAAATTAAAGAGCTCTTTAAAAGTGAATTTAAGATTGAGATTGTTATTGTAACTTCCGGTTTCTTGTACGCTAACAATCTGTTTACAGCTGTTATTATAGCAACAATTGTTAACAGCTGTCAAACGTTTTTCTCGTATGCACTTGGGTCAACTGACAGCTGTTACCAGTAGTTAACAGCTTGTTAGTATACTGGAAACCGAGGGTTAGATTGTTAAAGTCTCTCTAGGTTCCTAGTGACTACCGTTTTCTGACAAAATAAGCTAACTCTTTCTTTTACAAACCTCATTTATACTGAGATAAATTATCTAACTCCAATTAGAAGCTTCTTAAATTAGAGTAAATTATAAGCAATAAAACTAAGTTACTTGGACGTCGTGACCGATTACCTAGCCCGTATAAAGCATACAATTTTCTGTCTACCGTTTCCCACACATACTTGTAAAAAGTGGATGTATAGTAGATTGCAAAGTAATGTTAATGCAAAGGAAACGCGTATGAAACCCACTGACTCACCAGACTACTGGCAGTGGCTTTCTGGGACGTCACAAATTAGAGGCATTTATTGCTTTCTACCTGACGACGCTGTTGAAAAGATTAGCGATTGTAATTTAAGCTAACTATTGCTAGGGGACAGGTTTATTAACTCAGCACCCGGAAACGTAATTATGTTTCATTGCTTGTATTTTGATCGTCTTAGGTGGACGTATTTAAGATTTTTTTCTGTTCTAAAACCTCACTCCTAAAAACTCACGCTCATTATCCCCGAGGAAACAGGCAGAGGCACCAATCACTAAAACTATATAACACAAAAAAAACTGAACATTTACATACAGGAACATACATTGCTTCTGGCCCCACACTAGGATAGACCTGGCGGTTTTTGTCCCCAGCCGGGATGCGAACCCGGGACCTCTCGCATGGTAGGCAGATGCGCTTACCGATGCCCCAGAGAGTTCGTCATTACAAATCGTTGTATCTCTTTACAATATACAATGTGTTATTGAAGTATTGCGAAATCTGGGGTCTGTTTCATAGAACTGAAATTTGTGGTTTAAGTAGTATGACATTTCGTTGTACAGTGCAAAATTGGTTGTTCGAAGTTATTTCAATAATAATGATGTTTTTACAGCGATAATGCGTACTTTCAGCAACTTTCCAACATAGATAAGAAATTGGTATCATCAATATCTTGCCAGTTGTATGTACTTAAATGTATTCAAATTTTTCCGGTGTGTGATAATTGTTATTGTCCTAAAACGATACAAAACTTCAGATTTTGGTATCACTTTAAACTTTTTATTTATTTATTTTATTTTTATATGGAATTCAAACATTTAAATAAGTGTTTTCTCTCACATAAAATATTTATACTAAATCTTATATAAAGATGTAATAAAGTTTATTTAATAATTTGCATGCACAATTACAAAACGATAAATGTATGAAATTGGCCAGAGAGTATTGTCCAGAGAGTTGATTGTATTTAAAAAAAAACTAGGTTAGCTTATCTGTTTCACCAATCTACCATGAGAGCGCCCATGTTCACTGCCGGACTTACCCCCGGTTTCCCGAACGCTAACAGTTTGTTAATCTACTGTTAACAGCTGTCAGTTGTCAAAAGTACTAAGTACTAACCTAATAGGTATATGGTATTACTAATCAAAATGAGTGTAAAAAATAAATATTTTTATTATTATTTGAAACGACTACAATTTATTCATGGTGTATTTTATATGAGGAATTAACTAATAAAATCAAATGTAGATCGAATTGTTATAATAAGCTATAAATTGCAGTTTTATTTGACACGGCTCTGGGGCTCGACTACGTAAGTTTTGGACTGTTTGAAGTTGTCCAATTTAACCTGCTCCAAACAGTGAAATACATACTTACATATTTTGACACTTTGGAATCGTCAAAATGGTTAACTGAATAGAGTGGACAGTTACGTGATAGGAGGAGGGCTTACCACAACAAATGTTGAAAATTCGTTTCCCCTCCCTTAGCCGTCCTCATCAGCCACCGATAAACAGTTCTAGATCGTCGGTCCAGTCGCCAGGCGACCTACGCTGCGCCTGCGTCCATGTAAACTGTGCTTTATGTAACGCCACTCACCGATACGTCAGTCTTATCTAATTGTTGCGCAACGCGTTGTTATGAAACGGAATAGCCTACAAATCGCTTGTTGACAGTGTCATTCGCCAATTCTCAATAAGGACGAGTCTCTCATGTTACATTATCTTCGCACGCGTTTGTTTGCAATAAGCCGTGGTCGGCCAACGTTTCTATTCTGACTTTCTTTTCAATGTCCCAGAACATTGTCGATTTAACTTATTCATTAGCGAGTATAAAGTTAGAAAAATACCTAAAGTAACTAAAGCTGTATCGATAAAAATGCAAAAAAGAATGCAGAACTTAGTTTTTTTGCTAACGCGTTGAACTCTTTTATACCGCCCAAATGTTTGCAAGTTCTTTTCGGCGTAGGGAAGTTTTTTTACCAATATAATACTATATTGCGAAGTATCATAGGATACCTACCTATTTATTGAGAGTTCGATAAATCTATTAAATATAACTATTCATCCTTCAATAATAAATATATCGTGTACGTAATAGGTGCCTAACATATTGGAAAAAAAAATCTTCTCACGTCAATCTTTCTTCTCATTTAAGTCAGTCCGGTAGATGTTATTACGGTAATATTTAGACGTTCTTAATGTCTCGTCAGTATGAGCTATAATGGTCAAATTGAGCGACGGGTCGATGACCTGCATTCACTTTCTCGTGATGATTTGTGGCCGGTGCGGCGCTGCCTGCCGCATTTACCTATGTAGTATGTTGCATGTATAAGTCTAGTAAAGACTATAGAAGCTTTTAAATTCTTACAAGTGAATATGTTATAGTTGCATAACAGCTGAAGATGCAGTGGACTGGTTAGTGGTTACAGGGATCTGAATTAATAACGGGTGGGATAAAATTGCTCTCGAGTGGGACTATCTTAGAGCCTAAAATGTCGAATGAGAGTCATAGGGCCGATTTCTGAATTGAGAATTTACACTAAGTAAATACTTAAGTAACATTCTGTTACGCTCTTCTCTGAGAAATTTGATGAGACAGCACTACAGTTAAGTACTTACTTAGTGAAAATTTTCAACTCATAAATTGGCCCATAGACTTAGGCTTTGCACCATTTTCTTAAATTCTGCATTTAACCAAAACAATCTTCATATAAGAGTCGATTACGACTTATGTGACATTTAAGAATTGGTGCAGGTTGGCCTTATTTTCGATTACGAGTATATTATATGAGAAATTATGGAAATTATTATACTCGTATTTATTGATTTTATACATTAAAAATGCCCAAGCATTTGTTACAATTGAATTTTAGCTATTTAGGACAATGATCATTAGCAGATTCAGTGTGGGTAGCTCACTCACACGATACGATAATTACAGCGCTACCAAGTTATCTGTTCAGGTGGGCAACATTGTAACTAACTAATTAATTGCAATTCCTGTTCCCCATTTTTTGTTTTATTTATTCACTTACTAAGATTTATAGATATATTTTCATTGAAATTGAAAGACGGGTTAAAATAATCTCTTTTTTTCTAGGTAAACTTTTTAAATGTTACTACTAAATTCTCCACAAGCGCCGCTATCAACTGAACTGATAAGATGGTGGCACTGTATGTTATTACAGAGACAAGTGGTGACTTCATGTGTCGGAGGCCACTTCAGGTCCCTGAGCCAACGCAGTAAGTAGGTACTTAGATTGAGCCTTCACCCCTACTCGACACGCAAGAACATATTTTTAATGGGTCGAATTTTTTGTTCCTTGTTTCGCGCTAAAAAAGGAGTTCGATCATATGATTTTCTAATGCAATAAATCAATCGGTGAGTGGTCGTATTGCAGCCGTAGGAATAGAATAGAATAGACGTTTATTAGTTTTCTTGTTGTACATAAGGTCTTAAATTACTATTTGTAGGAACAAAACAAGAACCCTGCTAGAGCGCTGCTAACTTAACATTATATTACAATATAGGTAATTTAAATTCTCACTTACTATAGCTAGCCTTATTTAATTTCTAATATAGTGCTTAGTCTTACAAGCCTCCACCAATACGGACTTGGGCCCCGTGGTGGAGTATGGCCTATACCTTCCTCTCCTCCGGAGAGAGACCAGTGCCCCTCGGTGGGGACATAATGGGTTGATGGTGATGATGATAGTGCTTAGTTATTCTACTTATTTTTTTTTTATATAGACTCTCTGAAACAGAACAATAACAATAGATATATTTTAATTAAGATATAATAACTCAAGTTTCTTAAAACAACTTTATCATTCTCATTGAAAAACTCTTGTAGAGTAGGTATAGTAAGCCGACGTCACATTCGAGATGTCGTGGCTTCGATTCCCGGCATGTACAATATACTTCGTTTTCTAAGTTACATGCATTTGTCAAGTTAGTAGCAATAGCATTCGCTAACCGTGGAGGAAAAAATCGTGAGGAAACCTGAGTGTCTGAGATGTTCACATACCTCAGCGCTTAAAATTGCCAATCAACGGTGGGCACGCGTGGTAATTATACCACGCCCATACTCTCTCTGAGTGAAAGCCCATGCCCTGGGACGTATGGCTATATATAAAAAAACGAATCCATGTTATAGCTATGTCATCAAGCCATGTGCGCGCCGCCCTGCTGTCTGACCGCGCCTGCGCTTACGCAATACCTTGTATGTGACTCTTGCTTGCTTGAATATCTTGCACGAAAAGATTTGGGCATAATATTTAATTCAGAAGGCCAAAAATCTGATGGTGAAAAATGTCGTGAGAAAGGACTGAGTGAGAAAGACTAAATGAAGATGCGTTTTTTCGTTTAAGGCCAATTCTTTGAAGCAGTTTTTTTATGTATCCTACATAATAAGATAAGATAAGAATATTCTTTATTGTACCAGGAAAACACATACAAAACATAAAAAGATACAGTACAATTGGCGGCCTTATTTAATAAGGGTGCCCCATTGGAGAGCAAAAGCCTTCCCCCTTTTAGACTAAGATTATAATCTTGACCAATAATTTATTGATCATTTAAGATCTCTGATCCGGAACGAATTCTAAAGTGATTCCAATATTTTTTTGTATCGAGTTTATAGTAGTTAAAATGTAATTATTGAAGTGTACGTAGTTAGTGGGAAAAAATAAATATTACGCTTGTCAGATACTATCCTTTAATAAAAATAAATCACACAAAGTGAACTTTCTGGATGTTAGTTATGCCTTTCTAGCACACATCCGGACGTTATGTGACTGATACGAGTGTTTATTCCAATGCTAGTGTCAATGACTTGGTACTAGCTAAGTGGGGTACTCTAATAATAATGTCGACTGTGTGAATCGATTGCTGGAAATGTATTCATATAGTTACTGTATGATGAAGATTACTTTAGGTTAAATAATTAAGTAGACGTTTCCAAACATAACAGGTACGCTCAGTGGCGGCGTAGCAAAGGTATCAACCCGGGGCGGTTTTCTATTTGTGCACCCCCAAAATAAAACAACAAATACAAGACTTACTAAACGTGCTTAAGTGTCTTTATTTATATTTTGAAATATTCAATAATTTTATCAAAATTTACTTTAGTGTCCTTTTCGATGGACAATTTGGAAAGATTGGTAAGTCGCGCTTGTTTAACTTAAGTATTTTTTATTAATTTTAATAACGAGCAACTTCTTTTATAAGAAGCCACTGAAACACAAATAGTAAAAAAAATCTTAGGCAAAGCGCTAGACTTGGAACAGACTCGGAATAGTCCCATTTTATAATGAACTAGCAGTGCCCGCGACTTCGTCCGCGTGGGACTTGGAAGAAAAGGTAGCTTATTATGAATGTTTTAAATGTATTAGTGGCTGAAGCTTCTCTGTACACACTGTTTGACGTTGTTTTATTTTCCGGTAGTAAAATGTACTGTTTATCTGGAGACTCAACTCGTGATACACCAACATAATAGTTGTCAATGCGAAAAACACTCTTTTCGTTGGTCGATTCCGACGACGGAGAAAGTTTGTCCCTGGTACTTATTAATAGTCATCGCAAATGATGTTTTCACGGGAAACTGCGAAGATTTTCATGTAAATCAGACAAAAAACACAAACAAACAATCAAACAAATTATCAACATGCATCGGACATTACCATGCACTTTCATGTAAATCAAAGAAAATTATGTCCCACCCACACAAACTTCCGTACCCCTTGTTTATTCCCTTTGGAGTTGAAATTCGGAAAACGGTGAAATACTTATTTCATCAATTGTTTTGAAGATTATGTTTGCCAAATTTCATGAAAATTGGACAAACAAAATTACGTCCGACACAAACTTCCGTACTCCTGTTTGCCCCCTTTGGAGCTGAATTTCGAAAAACTGTAAAATAGGTGTTTCATTAATTGTCTCAAAGATTATGTAACCCAAATTTCATGAAAATCGGACAAACAAAATTAGTCCGACACAAACTTCCGTACCCCTGTTTACCCCCTTTGGAGCCGAATTTCTAAAAACTGTAAAATAATTATTTCATTAATTGTTTCAAAGATTATGTATGCCAAATATCATGAAAATCGGACAAAATTAGTCCGACACAAACTTCCGTACCCCGGTTTATCCCCTTTAGAGCTGAATTTCGAAAAACTGTAAAATAGGTATTTTATTAATTGTTTTAAAGATAATGTATGCCAAATATCATGAAAATCGGACAAACAAAATTACGTCCTACACAAACTTCCGTACCCCTGTTTACCCCTTTTGAAGTTGAATTTCGAAAAACTGTAAAATAACTGTTTCATTAATTGTTTTAAAGATTATGTATGCCAAATTTCATGAAAATCGGACAAACAAAATTAGTCCGACACAAACTTCCGTACCCCTGTTTACCCCCTTTGGAGCTTAATTTCTAAAAACTGTAAAATAGTTATTTCATTAATTGTTTCAAAGATTATGTATGCTAAATATGAAAATCCGACAAACAAAATTAGTCCGACACAAACTTCCGTACCCCTGTTTACCCCCTTTGGAGCTGAATTTTGAAAACCTGTAAAATAACTGTTTCATTAATTGGTTTAAAGATTATGTATCCCAAATTTCATGAAACTCGGACAAACAAAATTAGTCCGACACAAACTTCCGTACCCCTGTTTATCCCCTTTGGAGCTGAATTTCGAAAAACTGTAAAATACGTATTTTATTAATTGTTTTAAAGATAATGTATGCCAAATATCATAAAAATCGGACAAACAAAATTACGTCCGACACAAACTTCCGTACCCCTGTTAACCCCATTTGCAGCTGAATTTCAAAAAACTGTAAAATACGTATTTAATTAATTGTTTTAAAGATTTGACGAAAATCGAAGAAATAAAATTAAGTCCGATACTAGCTTCCGTACCCCTCCCTGTTTACCCCTTTTAGAGCTGAATTTCGAAAAACGGTGAAATAGGTATTTCATAAATTTTGACTAAGATCATTTGTGCCGATTTTCATTTAGATCGGACAAAAAAAAACACAAACAAAGAAACATTTTCTCTGTTTATAATAATATTGGTATAGATATAGAAGTATAAATATAGATAGTTTAGATAGATAGATTCTTGGCAAAAAATGCTGGCGGCTTCCAAGTGGCGCCTCAGACGTAAAATCTCCAAAATAATTTCTTCCGCAGTAAATTCGTCACTAACTTTACTTTCGTAAGATTTGGAACTATATCCCGTAGCTCTTCTTCTGTTAACGTTAGCAGAGTTTTAGGGTGAACAACGCCAAATGTCTTGAGAATGTCATCCATTGCCCAGTAGCAATGGTCTAGTTCTCCGTAAAATCTATCTAGACATTCGAACATAGCTCTCTGCAGCTCTTCTGGAGTGAGTTGTCACCCACGTTGTCACCCCTCGGTGCTTGGCACCCGGGGCGGACCGCCCCCATCGCCCCCCCTCTACGCCGCCACTGGGTACGCTGTAGGTATAATGCCCCAACTTTGAGCTCTGTCACGGATCATCCTAATTACTTTGAAACTAGGAGCAAGCAATAATCCAACTTCCATACAACACAATCATTGCAATGACTAAGATTATAGAAGATAAAAAAAAAAACAACGAACGATAACTACATAACAAAAATTCGTAACAAAAAAGTCTGTATACTATCATTCCAAAACACAATCTCTATGCTTCTCTTCGCAGATATCACTTCTCTTCATGAGTTCATCCTCGCTCGGTAGATGGCGCCTCATGACCGATGCTCCTACCGCCTCTCTCTCCTTCACCTCCTCTGGCCCAAACACTGCTTTCTGCATCTTCACTACGAACGGAGTCATCTTACAAACCAGTAGCTTCACACAGCTTATGTCTTCATCAGTCTCTTGTTGCTCGAGGATGTCCTCTATGATCTGCGGCAGAGAGTCGTTTTTCGCAGTTGTAATAAGGTCCTGGAGTCTGTAGGAACGCTTGTTCATGATGTAGGAGAGAGGTTCTTTTGAGCGGTACGGCTTCCCGAGCTTTTGAGGGCCGGAGAGGAACGTCGAGATCTGGAATTGGTGTTTTTTATTTGAGTGTTTGGTAAGTCGCCGATGGGGTCCAGTGCAATGGTATTGGAGTGGACCACAAACTGGCAAACACAGCATAGGACGCCCACTAGCTCGCTACACCGACGGTCTGACGCAGATTGCTACCAGCAGCGGCGTGAGGATTGCCGCGGACAGATTATATGAAGAGGTGTTATATACCCTAATAGGCAGAACAGTTGACACGAAAGCGACGAAGCGACTCACGTTGTTTATTTTCAAAGTTATGTACATTTGTGAATAAAATTTGTAGTAGCAATACCACACGCTAACTGTCCAGGAAAACATCGTAAGGAAACCCGCGGGTTGGTTGGCTCCGCACGTATTGTTTGTCTTTCCTATAGACTAGGCCGATTAAGCTCTCAGAATGGTATGGGTGCTAGGCAAGCCCACACCATCTAAAAATGTCCCAGGCACTGCAGCGCCTGTATGCCAGGTGCCGCTGTAGGTAAGAATCATATCATTATGTAAATGTTAAGGCTGAGGCCAAATAGGTAAGGTAGGTGCCGATGTGTAAAATTTGCAGTCCCCGTACATGGCTCATATTTATGTTAAGACCATGTGTTACAAAATAGGTCTTAAACGAACTTTGACATAAATAAAAATGCGTTTAGAATTAGCATATTCTCATAGGTTATTTAATTTTTGATTCTACGAACGCTACGGTATGTGTAAAATACATAGCACAATTGGCTTTTCAAGTAGAACCCACGACAGACTACTCCTGAATCACGCTCATTGTGTCCAACTCACCATTTGTGCAACAAACAGCAACGCATTGACAGCAACGGCACTGATCTGCGTCGGCTGCAGCCCAAACAGCCTCACGAGGTGCCTCAGCGGGCTCAAGGGATTCACAGACTCGTTTGCCGTGCCATACGGTCGAGATTCGTTCGGTCGAGTGTCCTGGTTTTCTTGAAGCTCGTCGTCTAAGTAGCCTTCGTTTAACGGTTTTCTTCTGATCGGAGCTGACTGTTTTGGCTGGAAGGCTTTCACTACGAATTCGGCAACTTTTAGCGCTACCCCTTCTGAGCCTGGAAGTAAATTTCATCAAGTTTCGTCAATAGATTTCACACCTAGCTACCCTTTTTTGTTGGGCTAGTAGTTTAGGGTCCACTAGTTTAAACATAGCACGATTATTGCGATTTAAAAATGTTATTTTGGTCTAGAGAGATAGATAGATAGATAGATATAATAATATTATTTATTTAACAAGGGGCTAAAAATATTTGAAGTAATATTGGTTTTGATACTGAAGTCACGTAGTAAGTAGTTACTTAAAATTAAAGTTTATCGCTCGTAGCCCCGGCTGCCTGAGTGATATTAAACGATCACGAAGGTAAAGCAACAAAGGGCGCGTTCAGTGCATGGATGGGTGACGATCTATGACTGAAGCTAGTGGCATTTTTCCGAATGGTTCAATGCTTCGCAAGGCACTTTAAGCAGTTGGTGCCGGCTGCCGTTGATAGATGGCTGTCGATTCGAAGGCTTAGGGCGGCTTGAAAACTTCTGACAGTAAAACCACTAGTCTTACAACTTACAAGCCTCCACCAATCCGGACCTGGTCCCCGTGGTGAAGTAGATATGGCCTGTACCTTCCTCAGGGAAGAGACCCGTGCCCCTCGGTGGGGACATAATGGGTTGATGATGAAAATTTATCTGTGAGGTTTTGTCCGATTCTCGCTCTTATGCAGCGAGCGATAAGGCAAACTTAATCGGTACTAAAAATTGTACATAATGTTGT
Source organism: Yponomeuta plumbellus (assembly GCA_947310845.1). Classification (NCBI taxonomy): domain Eukaryota; kingdom Metazoa; phylum Arthropoda; class Insecta; order Lepidoptera; family Yponomeutidae; genus Yponomeuta; species Yponomeuta plumbellus. The sequence goes on along the minus strand of OX371207.1, from coordinate 13,533,025 downwards.
GGACCGTACCACGTAATAGGGCTTGCTTTCTATTGTATGTGAGGTGTAACAAATTACGAAGCATCCTTTGTTGGTGACAAAGTAGCATTACACTTTGCAACAAAATGAAGGTTTTTGATAAAAGTAGAGTCGAAATAATTAAGAAAATACTTTCCGCATAAAAACTGGAGACACAAGACTGGGAAACATGGAAAACCATGATGCAGTGGGCATCAAATAGTTGCTGATGATTATAAAAACCGTATCTACGGATTCATCAACAGTTTATCAATAGATATGGTTCACTTTTGTATCGTAGTTAGTAAAATACAAGGTAGACGATACTTAGGTACATCGCCATATCTGGATAACACGAATTTACTAATGTGCGTTTGTAGCGATCGATATAACTTCGAGAGATATTAAAGTTAAAAAAATAGAGAAGAAGATACTCCAACACGTACCTAGAAAATCCTTGGCGAACTTCATGCCATTGGTCAATCGATCCATGAATCCATCGCCAGCCCTTTGCGGGTCCTCGCACCACACTTGCGATACTAAAACCACCAACAAGAACACACGTGCCGCCATCTTGGGCTTGCGTGGGAGACTACAGCGAGAACGACCACTTGTCTGCACGCGCACGCTTGGCTTGCCCGAGTAATCGGCGCGTGCGCAACCAAACTGCATTAGAGCATGATAAAGACCTTTGTCTGGCGAGAAAACAAACACAGGATATTACTTTTGTTATTAAGTGTAAGTATGTGTAGAGCAGGTTCCAGTGATGGTTTTATATTTATACTATAAGGCTAAAAATAGTAGAGTATAGCTGAAGTTGTGAGAGCGGGGAAGATAGATAATTTCCTATTAAGCGTACTAGGTGGCGTTACTTATCGTTTCAGATTGGATACCTATAAAGATACTCTAGCTATTGAATTGGTTATGTGTGCAATGAGTGCCCGAATACAGAAAATCAAACCCACCCCTAAATGCCCATAGGTAAAATACTCGAAATACATAGGTACGTAAAACATCAAAATCTTAGTCTACAAATCTAATGTATTCGGAAATTCTGGTTATCTCAAAAATTACCGCATGAGAAAGAAAACAGCTCATCTCTAGATCACAAACAAACCGTGTCAAGCTAAGACCTAAGAAGCAATGGCCCCGATGCTCCGCTACTCAACTTTCATGCTCCCTCGACCACAGTAACAACTGTCACCAGCACACATCTCATTTCGACACCCCACACAGTAATATTCACACGTTGGAAATGTATCTCTTCACTCTCTGCGTGTACTTTTTAAAAATCCATATATTAAAAGCCGATATAACTCAGGAAGACGTGGGATATCTAAACGAGTTGCCGCTAGACAAGTTACTTAGACTGAAGAACTCGCTGCAAGTTTTAGTGAAGACAAATTATCATAATGAGACGTCCACTGCCAGCCCGCCGCCATTGGATTTAAGGGTGGACAATTTTGGAGCTCAAGCGTTGGGATTGAAATCGCCAGTGGACCAAGTAGACGTGAAATCACCCATTAGACGAGGAGACGAATGGGACGGGCTCACGAAAAAAGGGGACCACAGCAAAATGAGCAACCTCTTTTCAATGGCAGTGACGGTGCTGGCGTTTCTTGCATTTGGCGGATATTTGTTGTGCCTTATCGTACACGCAATAAGGTCGAAGCAGAATTATAATCAAATGATAGTGACGACAGTGGCCCCCGCGACGGTGTTCCTGAACTCGGGGATAAAAAAGAGACCTCAAACTCATTTTGCTTCGTCGTCGTACGGAAGAAGGAAGAGGGATGTCGGTACGGATATGAATATACCTCCCGAGCAACTGTTTACAGCTCTCTTGGACTTATGTGAGGGGTATGCGAAGTGGAGTAAACGATACAGTGTTTAATTAACTCTAAGTCTAAGTGTAAATTCTTAGACCTTCCGAATGTACTTATACGAAAAAATTCATGAAAATGGGTGAATCAGTTTCGGAAGAGTTCCATAACAAACACTGACTCGATATTTTTATATATTAGATTCATATTAATTATCGTCGCCTAAGTGGTGAAGAAAGCTAGGCCACACTTGTGTAGTTCCGAGATAGAGGCAATTAAAGCAATTAAAAAAATTAAGTGTCTGGAAAAAATCATTTAACCCCCTTCACATCTGAATAAAAAACAAACTGCTAGAGCTATCACTTAAATCTTTTCATCAATACAATCTCCATTTAACGCAGAATAAGGTGGTGATCATAACTCAATTCGGTCAAAAGTGTGGCATAGCTCTCTACACCACTAAGGCGACGTTATATTGTTTTTTGTCTTTCTAGTTACATCGTGCATTTATTTTTCTGGTAATTAAATTAAGTTAGGTAGCTGCCTAGTTCATGTGTTTATAACTATTGCAGAATTTGCTTTCAAATGACATTGTGCGTAGAGAGACATACATAGGACGTCTAGGGCCTTCTGAATTCGGCGGCAATATTTCGATATAGATGAAGAAATTCGCGAGTAAATCTCTAAAATAATTAAAATAATAAAGTCACTCAAAATACATTAAGTATGAGAAACCCATGCGGAGACACAAGAAGCTCATCAACTACGGTAAGGAGATAATTTTCAATTATTTTATTTTTATTTACATACTGGCACATACATTGCTTCTGGCCCCACACTAGGATACCCTGTGTCGTGGAACCAGAAACAGCGACTTCACAAACATGTATACATCTAAGACCTGGGTTTCTTTTTTTTTGTCCCCAGTCGGGATTCGAACCCGGGACCTCTCGCATGGTAGGCAGATGCGCTAATCACTGTGCTACAGAGGTCGTCATTATTATAAATAAATAAAGACCATATAATTTTGTTCGTGTTTTTTTTCTGGGTGTAAGCAAAACAACGTCATAATTATTTAGTAATAGATGAAGTCAAGAAGTTGATAATTAATTTTAGTTAGATTCTTGAATTAAGGAGATGAGTGAGGAAACCGACCTCGACGCCCATGACTGAGGTGTTAACATTCTTCATTCAGCACTTGAAATCACCATTATCGCCAATGCAATGGCACGTGTGGTAACCTCTAATTTAATATGAGCATTTCCTGAAACACCGCTAACGAATACGAAACCGCGTTAACAAACGTAACGGAGTAAGTTACGTTTTGTTCGCCGAGTTTTTATGGGTCCGTGCCTCAAGAAGAAAAAGTGGAACCCTCTTATGACCACTTTGTAGTCCGCCCGTCCGTCGGGCCAGTCTGTCTGTCAGTTTTTCTTTATCTCTTGACCGCGTGGTGGAATCTAGTTGAAGTAAAAACCCAATGCTCAAACTCTACGGTCCCTTGAAGCAGTAAAAAAAACAAACTTCTATTAAAAATTAAATCATTATCTTATCTTATATTACCTTAAAAAATATGGGCGTCTATTCCACAAAAAAAAATTTACACTCATGAGAATCAAAGTTCATAAGATACTTCCCCGTTGACCTAAAACTACAATTTTTTTTAAAAGTAACACCGTCTTATACCTTCTACAAATACAGCGAAAAAACTGAAATCTGTACATTTCTTATCTAATCATAAAAAAATGTCTTGAAGTTTGGAAAAACTTCAGAAAAAACTGCGAGTGGGCGATGGGCGAGGCCGACTCGCTCTCCGCCGGTTTTTGAATAATTAGTTTTAATTGTGCCTTACCTTCTAACATAAGCAGTTAGATACTATACATTTATAAAATGTGAAATTCTTAAGTCCAATTTGTTTTGCTAGTTTTTTCTCTACTTTATTTTTTAAAATATCAGAATTCACATTTTTAGGGTTCCGTAGTTGACAAGGAACCCTTATAATTTCGCCAAGTCTGTCCGTCCGTCCGTCTGTCATGAACCGTGATATCTAGCCAGTTGAAATTTTCACATTGATGTACATATTTCTGTTGCCGCTATAAGTACAAATACTAAAAACAGCATAAAATAAATATTCAATGGGAGCTTCCATATAACAGCAACAGGTGGGCGCCTGAAATAATTAAATGTTGTTTTGATCATTGTACGGAACCCTTCGTTCGCGAGTCCAACTCGCACCTGGTCGTTTTTTTTTAATTCGTGTCTTTAGCACTCTACCGATATCTCAGTCTCAGAACAAATAAAAAAAAACGCCATGCTACACGGCCATCAGTGTTATGTTATGGGGACATTTGCATCAGATATGGCGTGTAGTGACTTTTAAAAATGTTACTTTGCTTATCTTTATTTAAGTTGTACTTTTAAATGGCTCCTTAATCACTTGATGATGCTCATCATGAGTTTTATAATTACTTTGTTTTTCAATCTGTAAGTATTTTACTTCTAATTGAATTTAAGTGAATATAAAATTGTTAATGAAAATTAATTTTGAACAAACATCCTAAAAAGTTGTAGATTAGAACTTGTAAATGACAAACTCTTATTGATCTGTTTCAGGAAGCATACATTTTTAAATAACCCTGAAAAAATTATTTAAGGAGTACAGTCGACAGCACTGCACATCATGATATACACCCATGCGCTCTACTTCGTTACTTTTTTTTATACATACATTGCTTCTGGCCCCACACTAGGATACCCTACAAACATACCCTACACCCTACAAACCCCATAAACATCCAAGACCTGGGTTTCTTTTTTTGTGTCCCCAGCCGGGATTCGAACCCGGGACCTCTCGCATGGTAATCAGATGCGCCAACCGCTGCGCCACAGAGGTCGTCATTACGGGCGACTTTGCGGGTCAGTCTCACTATTCCCATTGAATTACGAAACGCCGAATGGTAATAGCGAGACTTATGTTCTGCTACAAAATGTCTCATTATTCCCATTTGGAGCGGTTTTTTTTAAACGTCGGGTGTAAAATAATATAACTATCCTACAGAAAAAAAACAAATCTACGCAATATAAAATTTTATTTGGGCTTTTAGTAATTGCCTGTATAGATATCAAAACAATAATAAAGAGGTCATAATATCGTGCGTTTTATTGTCGCGAATAGTAGCGGTTTAAAAACGCAATGGGGATAGTGATACAAGTAGTATCACTATTACCATCAATGGGAAAGCTCAACGGGAATAGTGGGACAGACCCGACTTTGCAAATAAAATGTGAAGGTTAACGTGCTGTCGACTGTACGCTCCTGAAACAAACTCTCTTTATGTAGCCTTAAGCAGGTGGTACTACATTATAATATTCAAAAACTTGTAATAATCAACTCTTTGATCTTGTGAAATAAATGGACTTAATTGAGACTCAATCTTGCAATATTTTGTTTTGTTGCAATTATAATATCAATCTGTGCAAAGTCACTTTATTGTGACGGTTCAAAGTACCGTAAAAGTTTTTCTAAAATAAATAGTGCAAATACTGATACCTACTCGCCTTTGTAACGCCTGCTCTACCGAACTTTACATAATATTCACACATGTAAAACAAATTATATTGCAGACTAAACATTATAATATTAATGAGAACGTTATGGACCAACGCAGCGCTTTATTCTGTTATATTTCAGCAAAGGCCAAACAGTAAAAAACATTGTTTACATCAAAAGCAGGAAGCCACATTGCCCGCAATATAGCGTGGTATCTGTAAACGTTTTCAAACTGTCAAATAATCACGCTAACACCTAATAATAGCCACATCTTTGCCTGAAGAATCTATTGAACATTCCGCGTACATCTCAACAATTGCAGCAGGAGTCTGCTATTGTAAAACCAATCTTAAGTTCTTCATATAACGATCTACACTGCTCTTACTTTGCTAGTGTATTTTATGCTGCTTGGAAACTGAAGGTATACTTGGGTTTGTTTATATGAGGTTGTAATGAGGGGCTGCGTCCACTCTGTCATCGCTCGCGCTCGCCCTGTAGAAGTCTGGTTTCACCGTAAACGGTTCAGCACATTAAACTGCGGTTTAAATTAACTTAAAAGTCTTAAACATTGCCCTTGATAGAATAGAAGTCAGAAGAGGACCGCATCAAATATAAATATAGTAAACTATCGACCCGCCCCGGTTTCCCACGGGTGGCAAAAACGTTTCCGTGGTAAATAGTAGCTATATTAGTTCCGTGGAAAATTCCCGGGGTAGTAATTTTTTACACCTTGGGTTACATTATTCGAGATTATTAGATGTCACTCATGAAGAATGTAGCTTTCTTATGGTGAAATATTTTTTAAAATCGGCCCAATAGTTTCTGAGCCTATTCATTACAAGCATAGGTACACACACACAAAAATATAAATCTTTCCTCTTTATAATATTTGTATAGATTAATGGGCCCAGTTCTAGTGATTGGTGTGAATTTATTTATATTTATTTTATTAATAAGAAATAGGGTAATTCTGGGGCGATGCGTTAGTTTATGTAAAACTAGAACTAAACCAGGAGGACTGAAAAATATCATAACAAAGGTGGTTACTCTAGTCACTCCTATATTGCGGAGGAGTAGACAGAATGGTTTGCCAATTGCCACGATTCTGTCATCCCTATATTGCTTCGAACTACATGCCAGTACCGAGTGTGGTGGTAGCGCATCGGTACAACGCTGTGAAGCGTTCACATTCGGGAGGTCGTGGGTTCGAATTCCAGTATCTAGATTGACTTTTTTATATAAGTTACGTACAATACATTAGTGATATTGTAGCAGCAATACCACTCGCTAACTTTACTGTGAAGAAATACTTCTTCTTCTTCGGTCCTTTAACTCCTAGGGGAGCATACTCGTAGCTTAACTTAACCACAGATTTCCACTTCTGACGGTCGTTCGCGGCAGCTTCCAATTCAGGCCAGCTAGTGCCGATCGACTTGACCTCTTGAAGAAATACATCCCGAGGAAATCCTAGTTTACAACCTTAGCGTACCATGCCCACGTACAATGGCCCAACTATGAGGCTAAGTGCGGAAATCTTAGGTCTAATTGCATAAAAATGCACGCACGCCGCTTAGGTTAGTTTATGTATAAGTAGCATTTTTTCTTAAGTAGACAATTATTTTATTAAATATAAAAACTCAAACCACCGTCGTTAAGTATAAGTAGTTTAACCCCTCGCTTAAACGGCCGTCATAACCGCTGTGGAGGCCGGTCCCCGCAGTCATGGGCACCCAGAGAGGTCGTTACATGCCACATGTGGCTCTGTGGACTGAAGTGGCGTAAACAACGGCTCTAATGATATTACATGAGAATAACCTTTTTTCAAGACTACTGTTTTAACTCTTATTACTTTCAAAATAGTAATTTTGTAGGTATGTTTCTTTTTGACTTTTTGTTCATATACGTATTGATAGTTGATGGGTGTTACTGAAATGTACAATCGACCGGACATCAACTTTTACACGTGTGCTCTCTACTTAGCAACGTTATAGGAGACTTGGAACTAAAAAGTAAAGGTTGATCTGCTGACTGCACAGGAGACAGATTTTTGTTGCAATTTTGTGTAACAAAAGAGATAAAGTGCATGCATGCACTTAAATATCGAGACAGGTTATTTATGTATGTGCCTGTATGTAAATGTTTATGTTTGTTACTACTCTGTGTCTGGGGCTGGAACTAGCCCTCCTACTTTCAACGTTATGTGTTCAAATTGCGTTGCTGGTAAACGTTAAATTACCGTTAAACTAAACTTATAAACGTTTTACTCTTAAGAAATTGCATAAAATGCTGAAACTATTCCAAAATAAGTTTTCAGTTTCGCTCAGAGCGCATCGGAAACTGAAAGTTAATTTTGGCTAAATTATTACACAAATGCACTCAATTGTACCGCAAGACGCGGCTAAATTAGCGTCAAGGGCGGAAGCGCTGATAACAAAAAAATTTTTTTTTAAAGATTGAGGCTTGCTTCTCTACTAATATTTATAAAATTTAAAATATAAAACAAATCAAGTTTCTTTATTATTCTTTTGAAGTATATCCATCTAACTTTTATATGTAGGTATCACAATTTATTCGTATAGGTAATGGCACGAAACACGGTTAGAATTACAATTTTATTACAATGATTCGATTTATCCTCTCTCTAATGTAAGTGAAATTGAAGACCATGTAGAGGACGTGACTGTGGGGTCAAAAGGTTTAGGTGGCACTAAAGGGAATTGGATTCATTTTGCAATCGACTCGTAAACGGCGTCGATTGTCGTTTTGTGATTGACTATAGCCGAGAATATACGGTTTAGAGTATAAGCATAAGTGGCGCGACAAGCGGACTTATACGAATCTTATCTTATCCTGTCTTATCCTTCATTATGGATTAATAAAAAAATCCTATTTAATTTTTCCTAACATTCACTTCATTTAAATATATAAAAAAGAAACTTACTGATTGATGACTAAAGAATTCAGTAAAATTTTATCCTTAATGGGAAACCAAAGTCTACGCGGACGAAGTCGTGGTCGGAAGACAATAAATAATCAATAAATATCAACCCCTATCACCAAAACTTTGACTTTGAGAGTATTAAAAAAAAGTGCTAACACTTCGCAATTGATGAAATTCAGGTCGACCTCTATATTTTTCTTAAATGTGGCTTAAACTGCACTTAAATAAAATTATATGTACAAAAATCGATTTAAATGCCGACTTCAGTTACATTTAGGAAGTGGTGCATTTGCATACATAGGTACTGAAATTATTTATACAGCGTCGAGTAGCATCTTCACTCATACTGGGTGAAGGGACCACTCGGACGCTGCTGTGCCTGGGACAATGTCATGCATGGAGTAGGCTTGACCTGCACCTATATCATCCTAACAGCTTAGTCGGCCTAGCCTATCGGCTTTCCTTGTCTTTACAAGTCAATACCTAGACCAATACCTACACGTAGTCAGTACCTACGTATAGTAGACTGAGCAGTTGCTATCTTGTGCTGGTTTTTAACCTTGATTAGTTTGAAAAACATATCCATTGAATTTTTAGTTTAGAATTCAAGGCTGCCAAAATACGCGACGCGACATATTTTGGATACCTACATTTTGTTAAAAGTGAGTGAAGAGCGTACAACGCTATCGCTTGTCGCTTGGTGCACTACCAAAGGCGCTGCAGAGTGGTTTGTAAAACGCTTTGTATTACTGTAAATGTGTTGTTTCCGCGGCACTTCAACGAGGTGAGGCTTCAGCCTCCAGGCTGTGAGGTATTTTTATCGCATATTTAAAAGCAATTCAAAGAGGTTAGTCTCTATGTTTATGCAGAATATTCATCAGAGTTTTTTTGGGACGTTTCCTATGAAATGTAGCAACATAGTTTTCTTATGGGCTACCCAAAGTACCTACACAGCCTCGAGCATCAAATGTTGACTGACGGAAAATGCCATCTTTCTTTAAGTAGCCTTTTATGCAGACATATTGGTGTCGTAAGCAAATGCGCAAATAAGTAAATGCGCGATGTAAAAAGAAAAATGTGTACTGCTTACGAAAATCTTAGTTTCTAAACAAACAATTTGTATTTTATGACTTCTTTGATAGCTACCCCATATTTTTTATTCCATATGGGACAGTCGGGGTCTGGTCGAGGTTATATTTCTTCTTCCACTATCAATCTCGATACGACTCTAAAGTCCAGAGTCTAGAGTTGACTGCTAAACTCCAATAATGGAGAGGTCTTTCGAAAACGAAGTAGGTATGTAAAGTAAAACTGAAGCATGCTGATGAACTAAAATTCTCGTAAGCATTATGAAATATTATCCGGAGTGCTTATACTGAGTTTTTTCATTCACTTTCGATAGCGAGAGCGTTTGCAATTTGTATAGGAGTGACAAAGCGCGCCACCTAGTTGTCTCTTTGTCCACTTACTTGATTTTTATCGGAAGAGTCCGACCAGTTCGCTTCTGCTCACCATGATTAGGTAGAAGCTCGCAAGCTTGCGAATCAGAGCGAAACCTGGTCAATCAAGTAGTTAAGTGGATCCGGATAATATTTAAGGTTCCAGACGATCGAGTTTTTTTTATTGGTATTGAATCGAGTGGGTGTAAAAGGTAGGTGTATCGGTAGGTATAGGTATTTAGATATATATGTGTATTACCTTTTAAGAACAATGATGTTTGACTTTGCAAGCATTGATTGCACTCATGGGTCTTGAGGTTCTTGGTGATGAACATTCATACCTAATTTGTATTAGCTTTAAGGTGATTTGAGAAAAGATGGTCAGAGTGGAGTTTTTTGTCGCTGCGGCCCCAAGGCAGCGGCTAACATTATACATAAGTGTATGTACATTGACATTCAACAAACAGAATGTAAATTCTTTACGGTGAAATAAATTTCTGATTTCTGTGTAGATATGTACCTATGCTATGAGTTAATCACCTCTTCCTGTACGATCCTACATCCATCCAGTACGCATGTCCATGTCTTCAACCCGTTAGTAACTGCAAAATACTCGCATAAACGGACAGATTAACAAGTCGTCTCGATGAGGAATGCTCCGCCGATGTTGCGTGAAGGTATCTTGGGCGTTTACATTCGCCATTTCTTCTGCTAGGCATGAGTTATGTAAATATGGATGGAAGTGATAGCTCCGGTATTATGTCCAGTCGTGTGAAGTTGGTACAGTTCATCGGGAAAGTGCAAAAAGGATTTTCGATTCCAGGTAAAAACCGAAATAAATGTTCAAACACAATTATAAATATAAATAGTACTTTAATATTAAATTTAATCAGAGGATAAATGTGTCTAGTGTTCAACACATCCAAGAGTTGGTATATTTTTTTTAAGTTTGTAATTTAGGCTAAAACTGATTTAAAATAAAATATTTGAATTTGAATTTGAATTATGTGGTCAAAAGTTGATTTGGTCCCGAACTAGGACACAATTAGCTGTCAAGTTGTTTAAAAAAATAAACATAGTTTTTTCCTTCTCGAGTAATTTAATATCGAACGAGAATATATGCTGCTTACAATACAATACAAATACATACATACATAAACTCACGCCTGTATCCCAGAGGGGTAATCAAAGACCAAGGACTCCCACTTGCCACAATCCTGACACTCATTTTTGATGACCACTATCGCTTCATCGATATTCATTAGTCGTGCATGCAAGCGCGTCGGTTCCAGGTACTTTTTGTCTTCCCCTTTGCTTATACATCCCCTATTTGATTGGAGTATGTCCGCTTGGGGCGTCCCGGCGACCGGCAACAGTAAAAATATTTTTGTTTTATCTTATCTTATCTGTGAGGACAATGCACGAGAATGGAAGGTCATTGAGGAGGTTGGCGTGATTACAACATTGACAACAGTGGAATTCTTTCATGGGCTGTATAGATAATTACTGAGATCTTATATGACAGTGGTCGTTGCGGGCAACTTTCCCTTGAAAATGTAACGATTGTCGAAGAATAAAGAATGAGAAGCTGTCATCAAAATTTATTGTCTCGGTAGAGACATTAGTAACAATTAATCATTATCGTTAAACCAAGTCAGAGGCCTTAGGGCGACTTGAAAATTTCTGATAGTAAGACCAGCCACTAGACACAAGACTCCACCAATTCGGACGTGGCCCCCGTGGTGGAGTATGGCCTATACCTTCCTCAGGGAAGAGATCCGTGCCTCTCGGTGGAGCCATAATGAGTTGATGATCATCATCATCAGCCATTTGGTGCTCATTGCAGGACATAGGCCTTTCTCGTGGTAACAATAAATAATGTATACTGTAAAAGGTCTCTATAAGTTACGTGTGAACGAAGTTGGATGTTCCTCCTATCCCGTGTAATAAATGTTCCACATGGCAAGGAAGGAGCTAGTGTTAGTATTCATATTTGATCTGACTACCCGTCTTTTTTTTAAGCAAATTTTCTACTTAAGGTTGTCTGGAAGAAATTGCCTTTAGTAGGAAGACCCCCAATTATACTCTGTATCTCTACATGTTTAATATTATTATCTTATCTTATCTAGTATAACTATTATAAAATATAAATCTATGACCAAGCTATCTAATTACCTACTATATTGTATTACGCGTTATAAAATATTCATGTAGGTAGGGCTCCGAGACCGCGCAACAATGAATAACTACATCATAGCTCAGCTGATTTACATTACTTCTGCTCACAACGGTCACAACATTAAATAACAATATACAAAACGCAGTCGCCTCTACATTATTGTAGTTTCTAGTCGCGTATGCCCACTTAGACACCACATTAAGGCACAAGCGATAAATATATCAAACAACAAAATACATCGCGCGCTCTGTTGACAAATCCCGCAATAAAATATAAGCATTTACAATAAAATTAATTATTATTTACACGACGCTGTGGGCGCGAGGTTTGGCGGCGCCAACGTATGGATAAGGTTTTTGATCGTCTTGGAGGATTAACTTTTAGATTGTTTAACTAAATTTAAGGGGAGGTCCATTCCCAACAGTGGCATACAACTACAAGAAAAAGTCATGTCTAAATTCTAAATTTAGTTTTGATCCACTCCGAGACCACCTGTATTTTGTTTTAAGAATGTGTTTTGGGAGTATGTCCTTCAGTAATACATTTTATATAGAGGCGGCTTATAGTTATAGTAGCTTATAGTATTTAGGTCAGGGTTGTGCCAAATAGCAAACCCTGATTTCTATCTACCCGGGATCAGCAGGGATATGGTGTAGATAATATTATAGTTTGACAGTTCACTGTAATTATCCACTACGATTTGGTCTGATGGGGCCGACCATGATTCCAGTGATTAAAGCCTATGAAAGAAGAGCAAAAAAATGAATCTATTTTATTTACTCAAACATCAAAGTAACAAAGTAACCCGAGTATCTGTGGATTTTACAATTAATTTATAGACCGCAGTCAAGTAAGTGTATCCGGAATAAAATTAACAATGTCTCTTGCTTACGAAAATTTTAGTTCAAGAATTATAAAGCAACTATGCTCAACCCGTATGGGCGTGTAATTAAAAAAAAATTAAGTAAGTATATTCTTATTCTTTATCCTTCCTCAGGGAAGGATAAAGAATAAGAATATACTCAGGGAAGAGACCCGTGCCCCACGGTGGGGACATAATGGGTTGATGATGATGATGATGAAGTATATTCTTTATTGTACAATACTCTCTTCTTTCAAAGTAAACATCACACTATGCGTTTATTATCTACATAGATATTATACTATTGTTTCTCCTTGTGTCCACTTCGATGCCAGATTTTGAATTGTTGTTAATTAGGTTGGAAGCAGGTAGGAAGGGCAGCGGGCGTGTCCACAATAAGCTGTCCCATCTCTCCGCGCTGGAGGTCCGGTCCCCCGCGGCGGCTGCTTTATAGCGGCGCGCGCGCCGGACACCTAGCCCGGCCTCGGTGAGCTGCAGGGCTAGCCTACGAGCTGCGGGACTACTAATTACATAAAAAATAACTGCTCATCGTAGCAACAACAGTTGCACAGAGTATCTACGCGTTAAAGGTCGTTGTGCTGTCGACTGTACCTACCTAATTATAGAATCCATACCTCGAAGCATGTAGGTTGAAGTGATATCGACTGTTCGTTTGCTTGAGCAGTTGTTAATTAAAGTAAAATGGACGAAGGTCTAATCGGCTGCAGCTGCTCAAAACATAGTGTAAATAAAATATTGTAGTTTATTATAATTATTTCGGTAAGTTCTTACAATTACTTTAACTTACTTTACTATGATTTCACTGATAACAGGTGTCAAAATTATTTCAAATATCTCTTGACTGGCCGTACAACGGATTCACAATACAAGAATATAGGTATACAGGGCGTCCCAAAATTATGGCACATGAAGGGAAAGTACCTTAAATATCGTAGATAGGGTATTTTGCTGAAAGAAGACTTTATGTTATTTTTAATAGTTAGTAATTCTGCATTCAAATATTTTCTAAAAATTACTTGTCTCGTCGGGGAATCGAACCAACTTAAATGTAAAAAAAAAACACCCCTACTTTTTGATGCCAATCGAAAGAATAGCCAAAAAATAATAACTCTTCTTAAATAACATATTATTTTAAAAGAAAGGAACAGCGTGAAATTAATCATTTTCATCAAATTAAAAACATACATGAAACTGTCGGCAGTATAATTACCACCATAAAGCTGATAATAAAAAAAACATGCGCCATAGGACTGTGGTAGCCCTACCGCGTACTGTACGGCTCCTACCCCCATGTTTACGGGCGCGGCCGCAGGGGGACATAACTCGCCCGCGAAGCCTGCGCCCGGGCATCGGGCAGGCGTCTGGCCCGACTTTTATTGTGATTTACGAACTCAACCTTAAGGCGCACAAGAGTTCGCGTCTGAATATGCAACTGGCTCGTCAATTTAGCCACGGATTTGTTTAGCGCAACCAAGGAGTCTTTTAATACTCCTTGGCTCAACACCAACATATTATTGTATAATTTGCGGTAAAAAGAAAAAAAATTTGATAAAGGCGCATGACCACCACACAAGAGTTCGCGTCTGAATACGCAACTGGCTCGCAATTTAGTCACGAATTTGTTTAGCGCAACCAAGGAGTCTTTTAATACTCCTTGGCTCAACACCAACATATTATTGTATAATTTGCGGTAAAACGAAGAAAATTTTGATAAGCAAAAAAGTCCTAAAATATGTATTTGTAGGTATGCACTCTTTTTCGTATATTGTAGGTCTATTCAAAAAGACAAATTCTTAGGAAGGCCCTAAAAACATTTTTACTTTCTTATTTTTCCGCCATATTAGAGTGTGTTATACCTATATTAGTGTCCGATCGTGAATCTTCAAATTAAGCAATGTAAGTATTTTTGTACCTTGACGAATCGCCTTAATACCTCTTACGCCCTCTTGCGTCTCAAATTTTGTAAGCGTGATGGGAGAGACGCAGATAGGGACGAGGAAATGCATTGGGTGATTAGAATCGGTTCCCTGACCTTATAGGGTGCAAATGTCTCTGAAGATCTCTAACAGTTCTTTCGGATCCTAAGATCTAACTGTTAGAGTTAGAGGAACGCCTTTAACGTGAAGACATAGGGCCGATTATTTGCGAATATTGAGAATTTACACTACGAGTAAGTAGATACTTAAGTAACGTGCTGTCACGCTCGAGCTACAAAACCAATTTTTGTAGCTCGAACTACAGCTACAAAAATTTTATCGGCCTTAAAGTTATAAGGCTTATCTGACTTAAATATTTTATGTGGTTTCTGATTGATCAGCAAAAAAATGTGTTAAGGGGCCGTCCATTAATCACGTGATCTTTTTTTAAGCATTTTTCAACCCCCCCCCTCCCCCTTGGTGATACATGATACCCAACATCACGTGTATTTTTCGTATATACAAAAAATCTTAATCTTTTTTAGAACTAGAATAGGGAATGGATGAAAATATCAGAAGTGCTTGATATTTTTTTTGGTGATAGGAATAACCTTAGCGCGAGAAAAAAGTTTCAATTTTTTTGGCTTCGTAGTTAATTTTTAAATAATCTTAATATTTTCCCATTCGTAGTTCTGGGCTCAGTACGGCATATCAGACATATTCCTTGGTCCGCTACGTATGAAAAAAAAAACTGGTGACAATGACAGCTTTTCAAGGTGGATTTTTTTTTATACGTAGCGGACTAAGGAATATGTCTGATATGCCGTACTAAGCCCAGAACTACGAATGGAAAAATATTAAGTACCTATATTTAAATATTAACTACTTCGCCAAAAAAATTGAAACTTTTTTCCCGCGTTAAGGAAGGTTATTCCTATCACCAAAAAAAATATCAAGCACTTCTGATATTTTCATCCATTCCCTATTGACTTGCGCGCGCAAGCGCGCATGTTGAACGCGTGCTCGTTTGAAAAAATAATGAAAAAATAAATACACGTGATATCTTACTACACCCCCCCCCCTCCCCCCTTGTGACATTTCGTGATTTTTGTCAAGCCCCTCCCCCCCCTTTATAGCCTCACGTGATTAATGGACGGCCCCTAATCCAAGATACATTTATAAATGTGTACCAATACATGGAAAAATGTTTGTTTTTCTTAACGAGTAGGCTCTAACGGTACAGGATTGTGTTAAATTGAACTATATTAACGTAATGTTAACTCTCCCATACTATTTCGAATAGAAAACACTAATTATACATTTATTTCGAAATATTTTACTACGATCATATTGAGCTAATTCCATATTATAAATGGGCGATTAATATTGAATTTCATATGTGGACTAATGTTTCAAAATACTATTATGCAAATATAATAGTCGTTTAATAAATGATTTGAATATTTTGATCCGGGCGCACCACACGCGAGTCCGCCTAATTACAATAAATATAACAACACATTAGGAATTATTTTGAATCGATCACGTATTCAATATTCATGCGTTATTTATCGGAACTAATAAAGGTGATGTACGGTTATCGAGAGGTATTTATTTTTTATCGTTGGAGAGTCAAACAGATCTGTATGGTATCGGTCGGTCTCACACGATCGCACATTATTTATGGCCTTTATTGGGCGCGAGCTTGCGCGCCGATATAAAGCATTTCCTTAGGCGACACACTCGGAGACCCTGTGAAGAACATGGATTACGTATTACGATGCAAAATGAGTAAGTAATCCATGTTCTTCACAGGGTCTATTTTATCACGACCCGGATTGCTCTATTCCCAATGCTATTATCTCTTACAATCATTCAATTAATATTTAAAAGGCACATATTATTATGTAAGTGTTCCTGCTTTCTTGTTGTACACTCCAAATTGTATTTTTATATTTACTTTTTGAGACCTTAGTTAAGACGTTTTATTTCGTTGTTCTCAGGTGCCTTTCTTTTACCTCATAAATGAATTATAATTATCTTCTGCCTCTGGATACCCCTCTTTCATTCTACGGATCGCACTCTCGAACCCCCTACTGAGGGCCTATTGCGACACTTTACTACCGCAAAGACCGTCAAGCACCTAAGTTATGCTTTGCTCGACATTTTGTAAAGATCCTATCTAGTGCCAGTAAACTTTATAAAAATGCGTATTATCTGTACCTATCATAAAATTTTAAGTACCTAGCCTACTTAAAATTCAATGGCTCTACTATGGTTACTGCAAGTGTATCGCCAATCAAACCAGCCATCTTATGCCGGCTACACACGTAACGATATATCGTAGCGATTAATGGGTGTATGACAAATCGTTGCAGATTTTTGTCATACACACGATCGATAAATCTGCGCAAATCGGCTTGCGCAGTTTAATCGCTACGATGTATCGATACGTGTGTAGCCGGCATTACAGATAAACCCGTGACATAAACAACGGAGACTCATTGCCAATCCTTTCTATAAAGAAGAATGACTGACACCTAACGCATCTTCATGATACACCTCTCTGTACTCCGGCAGGTTACTTCCAATATTCTCGACTACACAAAGCGAATCCTAAAGAGTCTCTTTCCCTTTCCAATTCCTTTCACGAAAACGAGACGGAACGCTAAGTTCCCAAGCAACGAGGCTTGATTCAAAGACCCGCCTGTATCGTTCGGTAGACTTATGAGGATAATTCACGTCAACAATACACTTTATTAACAGTTAGTTATAGCGTTCTTGATGATATCGCTCCTACAATTAAATATTAATACGTGCCTGTGGGGTCTCTACGATTTATCGTGGTTGCTTGGTGAACTATTATGTAAACTAAATGTTAGGGCGGTAAATGTCATTAGCGCTTACGTTTTTGACACGATTGTCATGGATTTGCCATTTAGCGAGGTTTAAGTGAATTGCTCGTAGCCCCGGCTGCCTGAGTGATCTTAAGCGATCACGAAGGTTAAGCAACACAGGGCGCGTTCAGTGCATGGGTGGATGGCCGTTCTATGACTAACGCTAGTGATTTTTCCGAGCGGTTCCGTGCTTCGCAAGGTACGCTAAGCAGTTTGTGCCTGCTGCCGTCGATAGATGGCGGTCGTTAAGCCAAGTCAGAGGCCTTCGGACGGCTTGAAAACTTCTGACAGTAAGACCAGCCATAGTCTTACAAGCGTTCACCAATCCGGACACCCCCGCGGTGGAGTATGGCCTATACCATCCTCAGAGAAGAGACCCGTGCTCCTCGGTGGGGACATAATGAGTTGATGATGATGGTATCTGCATTGCTCAAGCAAGGCATTAATTAAAGCCCGTATTTATCGCGACCCCTAAGGGTAGCTAATTACTACAAGTAAGTTACACATGAACTAGGGTTTTATTTCAAACTCACTTTGTATAGGTATTTAACTGGTCTATAATAATAATAACATCCACAACACAACACAATCCCTTAACCTGGTCCCAAACTAGGATACCCTGTGCTATGGTAACCAAGCAAGGACACCACAACCATCGAATAACACTCACACTGAGGGCATGTGTACAAATGCACGGTGGTCCCCAGTGGGCATCAAACCCACGACTTCTTTCTTGGAAGCTGAGCGCCTAACGGCTCGACAAACGAGGCAGCCATTAGCAGGGCTGTTTCACTTTGCGTGGCGGTATCGAAAGCGTAAGTACATGCGGCCACCGCATCGGATGGGAATTGGTTAATGAATAGGGACTCACGATCACGAGCGAGCAGTGACGCGCGCGCGAGTTTTGTTCGTAACCTACTTCACCGATCCGACTGATGTTTTAAAAATGGATAAACATAAAGGCAAAAAAATACTTTGCAGTGTTTAACTGCTTAAACACGGATTGCGAGTGGTTATTATGAAGGTTGGTAAAAGTTCCAAAACACGAGTTTATTAGAATTAAAGGAATTTCTCATGTTAGAAATTGACGATCTGTTTCGTTATAAGTAGCATAATTGGTTAGAGAAATAAGTATAAATTATACTTAGTACAACCGATAGCCAGTAGTTCAGTCATTATAGATTTAGACCCGTGAATAATTTGTTCTTGGATTTTTTTTTCATAGGTCCCTCGAGGGGTCACTGGGAGTCTAGATTCAAAAAGTAGACTGAATCAGGCTCCTGCGTATATTAGAAAATTTCTTGAATAACTCGTCCATTTTTGATTATAAAGTAAAACTGTGAGGACAAAAATTGTAGGAAATTTGATTCTCTACAAGTTTGGTCCTGATAATTTTTCTTCTAGGATCGATATTTTGGAAATTAAACCTGAAAACCCGGCTAATTCAAACTATTATCATTATCTCCTATAGTTTTACGGCATGAATGAAGAGAAACAAAGTTGTAGAGATTAAAATTCTGAACAATTTTGGTTCCCACCTTTTTCCCCCAAAATCGATATTTTGGAAATTAAAACTTAAAAACGCGACCAATTCAAAATATTATTATCTCCTATGTTCCACGTTTTACGGCATGACTGAAGAGAAACAAATTTGTAGAGAATCAAATTATGAACAATTTTGGTTCCCACCTTTTTCCCCGAAAATTGATATTAGGAAAATAAAAATTAATAATAATAAGGAAAAAGAAAAATTGTGAGGACCAAACTTGTAGAGAATCAAATTTTGCTACAATTTCTGTCCTCACGGTTAAAACCGTAAAATCAAAAATGGCCGAGTTATTCAAGAAAAACCGTTTTTGAATATACGCACGAGCATTCAGTATACTCTTTGAATTTACACTCCCAGTGACCCCTCCGAGGGACCTATGAAAAAAATCCAAGAACTGATTATTCACGGGTAGGGTCGGTTTTTTGGATATAATGACTAAATGTTTTATGAATTCCGTACCTGTTAAATTTAAAGACTATGTTTTAGCTAGTTGCTTGCAACACGTGCAAAATAGTTCGTGTTTCGTTTGTTGTAGCTACTTAGACCGCAAAAAGTTATTAAATGTTTCATATGTATTGTTATTATGATTTTGTGTACCTGCCTACAAGTGCGATTTGATACGCATGTACCTACATACATAACACCTAAATAAGATATTTAGTTTCATAAACAAGGTACGCACTAACGTATTCCGTATGGGTATCTTTTTAGGTTGAAGTACTACAAATATTGTAAAAGTAAAATAGTTTTCTGATCTACCACTACTAAGACCTAGCCTAGGTTTATTTGAAACGTCATTTGTTCACAAAACTTAACTGGTAATAAAAGATTCAGATGTAATTATTCTTTGAATGAAGACAACCCTAATGTGTCAGACGAGTAAGAGTTACGCGATAGAAAGAGAGGCAACATCTAGGTGAATATAGCTGTAGGTTTTTTAGCGCTGTGCAATCTGAATTGCACCTAACTGTATTGCTGCTACAGTCTCTTTTTCTTAAATTGATTTTGCGGAGTGAATCTTCTGTACTTGTACTATTATATATTCTGTGCCATTAGTTATAAGGCTATGTTATTGTTTAGTCAGTGCTGGCTGTGATACTTAATGAGTATTTCTGAGGTAGCACCTTCTGATAGGCATGAAACACTGTATTTACAGATGTACCACTTGTATTCGCTGGGTAAAGAGAACTTAGGTGAATACCATAGCGTACCTATTGTTGGGCACGTATTCTGTGATGTGTCTTGTTCGTAATAACAAACGTTTTTTCTTTCTTTCTTTCTTTTAAGTCGACTTCAATTTTTAACTTTGGGTTGGTATACCTAGTAGGTAACACATATGTATTAAAATGTACTTGGCTACGGCAAATGTAAGTTTTACCATCGTAATGAGGTTGTTAACGGTTTGCAGAGTTATGTACGAGAAAGCGAAAGAAATTCCCGTAAGGTAAGGTTATAAGTAAAGAGAAGGAATGAATGTAAAAAAGCCCCAATTGATTGCCCACAGTGGTACGTAAACATGTCGATGCGAAGCCCGCTCTCGTAAACTGTAAGCGGATATTTTTAATGGCGTCGATATTTAATATTTATTACTCGATACCGACACCCAATATAAAGCAACGATTTGTATAAATTATCGCGCTGCATCGATACACGACTGTTGATATAATACGCGCGTTTTTGGCACATGGACCTCTCCACTGGCTACCCTTTTTGTTGGATACTCGTACGTATTCAGTGGACGATAAAAGCTATTCCATTCCTGGTGTGCTATGCATGTAATAAACAATATTCTATCAATCTATTCTGGTTACTGCACATGCAATAAGTCATTTTCTACCTAGCGATCCTTAACTTAGACTAGTGGTTTGGTCCACCGAACAAACAACAAGATAAGATAAGATAGAAAAAGATCGTCAACACGCGCACGCATATTCGTAATTCTAGGCGTCAATAGACTTAAAAAACATGTCACGTGACCCGACCATGTAACTGTAATTGAACTATAATGCACTAACAGAATCGTGGCTCTTATAAAAGCTGTTTGTTTATACCTTCTTTGGAAATGTATGAGCATAGATTTTTATGGCAAAAGTAATGTAAGAGAAAAATTCGTAAAACATAGGAGATTTCGTGGGTTCGATATCCACTGGGGGACGCCGTATGAATACCTACTTAGTATTAGGCAATACGAAATTATTCATGAGGTGTATTAGCAAATCATCGTTTGATTACGACCGTATCAAATTCGTTGTTTATTTGAAATTTGGCCTACAACATAGCTCTCTATCAATTTACGATAAGCTGACAGTATAGTAATTGGTTATTGACTAAAATCATACTTAATAAATATGTAATTCTATTTAATTTAATTTACAACGAAAAATCTCTAATATTTAGTAAGATCATTCACTTTAACTTAAATAAGACTATTTGTAAAACACTCAATAAACGTCGATTAAAATAGTCTCTGGTAGAGATTTTACAACAAAAGCAACAAGATTTTAAATTAATTGCATCTAAGAGGGCTTACAGAGGCCCTGACGAGGCGGCAAGACGGCATGCAGGTGGACCAGGGTCACGATTCTGTTGGCATTAAAGTACGATGACAGATAAATGGTCGGGTCGCGTGACGTGTTTTTTCAGAAATCATAAATTTACATTCTGCTTGTTGAATGTTAATGGTAATGTTAGCCGCTGCCTTGGGGCCGAATGTAGTGGAGTAAAAGACAGCAAAAAAAACTCCACTCTCATCTCTTCTCAAATCATCTTAAATCTAATACGAAGTTCATACTATGTATTAACGCATGGACAGCTTGATATGTGTGCACGCGTGGACTTGAAGCGGCAACGAAAGTAAACCGCCATGTTCATGTAATTGTCATTCTACTACCATGCATTAACAGAATGTAGGCCAAGTGAGTTAGGCACCATACATTTCAATATTAACTGCTTGGATACGGTCGCTGGCGACGCACAGTGGTTCCACGCCCAAAGAGTAGCGGTCATAGGATTTCGCTATAATAATGACTGTCGTTATCATAGTTGATTATTGTTATTATGGTGTTTTGTAATACTTTAAGCTATGACGCAATAAAAAAAACCAAAATAATGTTAGATAGCTTATTTTATTTAAAAAATTATGCATTTTTATTACACTCAAAAAAAGGTTTGCAACGTAATGACTATTAAACCTTACTAATTACATTCTATATTACAAATAAAGTAAATACCTAACTAACACCTAAGTACAAACACAGAAATGGACAAAAAATATAATATTTACATAATAGGAGTTAGGTAAAAAATTACATAAATACCTATGTTATTTTTTACATTTTATTCTAAACCGACAACAAATTCAATACTTCTTTTGATAGAATAGACTTCTTCTGCTGTAGTAACCTTCTTAAACTAGAAATATAAGGATCCGAATTAAGGACAAGTCTATGTATCAAGTCGGTGTTTGTGACAACTCGAGACATTTTCCTCGTGCTGTCACGCCTGAATAGTTTAATTAATTTATTGCATGATTTGGCGGCCTCTTCCGAAAGCTCACCTATTGACAATAATGTGTGTTCGATTACTTCCGACCCATGAATGAGGACATTAATTTATGTACAGACGATGGCAAGTTGTATCGTAGATAGATAGCAACAACTTTACGTGCTGTTTCTAGAGAATACTCTTTATTAATTTTGTATCCCGACGAAAGATACTGCAGCATTATGACATCTGTCAATAAGGATTTTATCTAATCCAATAATGGCCTTTGGGTGTTGTGGCTCCCTACTGTTGTGGCACAAGTTGGCAGATCGCAAACTTCAATTTCGTTCAGCCAGTCTCCGTCCGTACTTAGAGACCATGCGAGAATGGTTGCGTGAGACGTGCTTCCAAATAGCTACCAATCTTGTACAAACTTTAGTATCTCTTTTTTCCAAGTCATCGGCAATGTAATTCTCAACATCAGGCAGCAATTGTCTCAGGTCTAGAAAAACTCGATGCCATCGCTCCAGTTCAGATTTTCTGTCTTTAATAAACAGCCAAGCATCTAGTACTAGCATCCTTTTGAAAGAACACTTAATACTAGTAAGTACCTAAAACAAAATAGACTTATTTTTATTATTTTTTTAAAAGCGGATCAAAATACATGTTTCGTAGGAAGTGCTACGCGCCTGCTACGCGTTCAGGCGCGCGGCGTAGCACCTGGCTACACCTTACAGACGCAGCATGACGCAGCTAAATTTGGGAAGACCTAGTAGTAGACATTGTAACCTATATTTCTATACCAAATTGAATGGTACAAGTAGGTACAAACATAAGTAAAAGCTTCAACGTAAAAAATATACAGACCTAAATACGTAACAAATGCCACGTTGGCGTAGCACTCTATTTAAAAAAAAATGTAGATGGAAAAGGCAAAATAGTGAAGTAAATTAATAATACATACCTGTAACTTCAAAGTCTATTGCAAAATAGCAGGTCACAGGCAAGTTGGAACTAAGAAACACGCGTCGCGTCTTGGGCTAATTAAAGCACTTGGTGATAACAGGTTGACGACTAATTACTTGTGTACACTTCGGATGCCGAATAAGAAATTTTGGGAGCAATAGATCGCGAAACCTTTTATACCCTCTGGTAGTATGACAATTAGTGGGTAACTGGGCCAGATATCATGGCTTAGCTCAGTCATTGCCAACCGAGTCCTATGACCTACTACGGTACCACCGTGCGACGTGGCCATGGCGTCCTAGTGAGGCAGGATACTAATATTTGTACAGAAATTGACTTCCTCGTTGTTCGAGTCGTTAAGGCGCTTAGTTACCAAGAAAGAGGTCGTGGGTTCGATTCCCACTGGAGGTCGCCGTACATTTGTACAATACAAAAGGCCTCAGTTTGGGTGTTTTTCGATGTTTGTAATGTCCATTGTCTGGTTATCATAGCACAGGGTATCCTAGTTTGGGACTAGGTCAAGATATTGTGATTGTACAGAAATAGAAAAAACACAAAATTACTGTTGAGAAAGTTACCTTTGCACGGTATAAGTACTTATAATAATAAAACTTTCCCGAATCCTAGCTTTTGGTCGCCTTTTGAATCTTGTCGGAGTAGGTATGAAAAACGCAGCGCATCTTTGTCAAAGGCTTTTCATAAAGATTCCACCCTCTTTTCTAGTAGCTACATAATAATATTATGTAACAAATTCACTAAGGACTTTAAAGTCCATAGGTGACCCCTATAATAACAGTGAAACTGCTTCTAGTTTTATTATTTTTACAAATTACAATTGAAATCATTTATATTATATTTATGCATGAATTAAAATAATAGTCGTAAATATCACTCCACTGTACAATGTCCAACACTATACACTAATACACTTACTGGCTAAATTAATTGAATTTAAATAATGATATGAATAATAATATGAATAACAATATGATTTTAATTAATTTTATGTACGGAGCGACGTTGATTTCTTTTCCTGCTATGGGTTAATTTGTATTCGTATTGGTTATTGTTAATTCCGTTCTCACATTCCTTGGCCGTAGCTGAAAATCAGCAAAATATTTGCTTTTGTGAAAGCAATATTTATAATGCTGAGATACGGCCCTTTTGTGCTGCTGTTGCACACGCACATATGGCCCGGCAGAGCCATATTATAGTTTAATTGATTTGATGGAAGTAATTGGAGAATTTTATATCAACTGTTATAATTTTAATTGAATGTCATTCGAAATTTATTGTTACTATTTTAATTAATTATTTATCACGATTGAATTTGAATGTAATTTGATAATTCTAGTTTTATTTATTATTGTGATTTAATTCAATGCTATTTGTGTAATCTGATAATTCTATTTTATTCATTGTTATGATTTATTTTACATTCTATATTGTTATGATGATCATTGTGTTATGCTTTATGTGTGTGTGTTTCAAAGCGCAAATAAATGTTTTATCTATCTGTCTATCTATCAATAAATATCTTTTTGGACCCTTTTTAGTCCATTTTACGTAAGACAATATAAAAGAGTATGGAACGGTCTAATTTATACTCTAAAACAATCCTCCAATGCTGTATAAATAATCTGTAATCACGGTTTTCCCTTTCCACAGACTTTATAAACTGTCTGAAGAGTAGGTATTATGGGGAATCGTATTTTTATAAATAACGCCTTTACAGTTGTTCGTACAAGCGTTTTACGAAAAAAGGTATTAATTTGGGTGTTAGACTAGGTATGAGCGTTACAATGTTAATCCCTGCACACCCTGGAATAAATAAAACAATTCAAGAAACAATAACAGATACCTCCATTAAAAAGCCCCTTTAGCCTTCCCGTAGGTACCTATAACAATGTGAAAGCCTAAACAGACAAAATAATCAAGTGCTTCGATCGGCCAGCCTCTCTAAAATTAGCCCACAAGGAAACAAGATAGAGCCAAAAGAATAATAAATCAACTATTTCAAATCGGTCGCCCCTCCCATAAGGATGTTATTGTGTTTATCGACTCTTGGATTCGATCGTGTTGTCCGACGTAATTCGGTGTCCGGCCATATTGTACCGCGGACGTTAACAGCGGTTTAATTGTCGGATAAACAACTGTACAGACTTAATAAATCTCCAGTTAAGAGTATCGGGTGGTTTCCGGAACACTTACGAGTGTTTCATAGCAAAAGACAACGAGTAAGTGAAGAACAAAGGTTTCGATGAAGAAAGTTTTCTTCAAGCAAGTTTAATTGGAATTATTAATATAAAAGAACAATTACTGGTTACAATGAGACGCACGTAGACGCTAGGTTTGAATTTTGAGACAGTCTCATTTATTACACGGTAGTAATGTCCTCTAAAGAAAAGTGCATAGGTACTATCTAAGTTAAGGTCCCCCATTTTATCGAAAACTCCAACCTTTATAAAACTCAATAGCATCTAATTCCATTCTCTTAGATCTTAAAGTCTCAGTGAATTGTGAAAAGGGATGT
The DNA here is from genome assembly GCA_947310845.1 of Yponomeuta plumbellus. NCBI lineage: Eukaryota > Metazoa > Arthropoda > Insecta > Lepidoptera > Yponomeutidae > Yponomeuta > Yponomeuta plumbellus. Next base: position 13,506,869 of record OX371207.1, on the reverse strand, counting down.
AGTGCAATATCAACAATATCAAGTAGGTATCATTTGATTGGGGAGTCTCCTTTTGGCAACGGTTGTTAGACCTTAAAAAAATTATACACTACTGTTGAGTTACGATTCTATCATCTAGTTAAGCCCTAGGTATATTAATTCAATAAAAGGTTTATACTTTCATTCAAGTTTGTGACAGAAACTCTACGTACACGATTCTTGCTTCCACAAATCATCACACTCGTGGCCAAGGGATTGGAAGCGCGAATCCGGAATCAATTGGGACACAAATTCTGACCAATGCGTTGATTTATGTCGACCACAGCTGCGTCGACGCTTGCTTGCACGTGTGAGGTCTTTTGAGATTACGACACTGCTAATCTCGAAACAATATCCCTCGTGTGTGACTCCTCTACCCTGAAGTGGTACGCGGGTGTACCGACTTTTCTTAAGTTCATTTAAGGGAGTTTCTGCTCAGCAATACATCTTTAATAGTTTTGTTATTGAAGAGCCGAGAAAGGATTTTTTGGGAAGATAAGTATTTTTAGGAGAGTAGGTACTTAGTCGGTACAGAAGTTGCTTCAGCTTGTGGTTCGCATATTCCGGACCTGCCCCTATACTCTTGATGCTAATTTATTTAACCAATTTGCTGTGTGAGTGCGCTTATTTAAGAATTTAGCCCAGAATGTGCCTGTAAATTCTTTGCGCACCAAAGTTAAGCCAAGTCAGAGGCCTTGGACGGCTTGAAAACTTCTTACAGTAAGACCAGCCACTAGTTTTACAAGCCTCCACCAATCCGGACTTGGCCCCCGTGGTGGAGTGTGGCCTATACCTTCTTCAGGGAAAAGACCCGTGCCCGTGGAGACATAATGGGTTGATGATGAATTGCGGTCGTACCATTAGATAGGTACTGCTCCTAATGATTTGGTAAATCTACCAAAAAATTGCCAACGTTATTGCATAATATCAGCTAATTATTTCAAGATAGCAAGCAAATCGATCTACAAACGCTGGTGCTGTTTGGATTTCGTCAAGCGTCGATATAAGAGCTGGAATAATTGGACGATCTATATCGAGCGGCGGCGATACAAGGCAGGTGGTTGCCGACAGGGTAAATAAACGGATCGGTAATCGATTCTACTTTTAAGCCCGGAGGTGAAGTTGGTTTAATCGCTTCTCGATTTGAGAGAGAATATAAACACGGTTGTGGAGGACACTCAACCAGGAAGGAGGGTATTTTACTTAAAGAGGGGAACTAATTCTTTAACTTAAGTTAAAAGTCGTACAAACTTCCTACGTTTAGACGACCTCTGGGGAGTAGCGGTTAGCGCATCTGCTTACCATGCGAGAGGTCCCTGGTTCGATCCCCGGCTGGGGAGAAAAAAAAACTTCAGGTCTTGGACGTTTACATGTTTGTGACGTCGCTGTTTCTGGTTTCCACGACACAGGGTATCCTAGTGTGGGGCCGGAGGCAGTGTATGTGCCTGTATGTAAATGTTTATGTTTTATGTTTATGTTTTATGTTTTATGTTTTATGTTTTATGTTTTATGTTTTATGTTTTATGTTTTATGTTTTATGTTTTATGTTTTATGTTTTATGTTTTATGTTTTATGTTTTATGTTTTATGTTTTATGTTTTATGTTTTATGTTTTATGTTTTATGTTTTATGTTTTATGTTTTATGTTTTATGTTTTATGTTTTATGTTTTATGTTTTATGTTTTATGTTTTATGTTTTATGTTTTATGTTTTATGTTTTATGTTTTATGTTTTATGTTTTATGTTTTATGTTTTATGTTTTATGTTTTATGTTTTATGTTTTATGTTTTATGTTTTATGTTTTATGTTTTATGTTTTATGTTTTATGTTTTATGTTTTATGTTTTATGTTTTTATGTTTTATGTTTTATGTTTTATGTTTTATGTTTTATGTTTTATGTTTTATGTTTTATGTTTTATGTTTTATGTTTTATTTTTTTATGTTTATGTTTCATGTTTCATGTTTCATGTTTCATGTTTCATGTTCTGTTTCATGTTTCATGTTTCATGTTTCATGTTTCATGTTTCATGTTTCATGTTTCATGTTTCATGTTTCATGTTTCATGTTTCATGTTTCATGTTTCATGTTTCATGTTTCATGTTTCATGTTTCATGTTTCATGTTTCATGTTTCATGTTTCATGTTTCATGTTTCATGTTTCATGTTTCATGTTTCATGTTTCATGTTTCATGTTTCATGTTTCATGTTTCATGTTTCATGTTTCATGTTTCATGTTTCATGTTTCATGTTTCATGTTTCATGTTTCATGTTTCATGTTTCATGTTTCATGTTTCATGTTTCATGTTTCATGTTTCATGTTTCATGTTTCATGTTTCATGTTTCATGTTTCATGTTTCATGTTTCATGTTTCATGTTTCATGTTTCATGTTTCATGTTTCATGTTTCATGTTTCATGTTTCATGTTTCATGTTTTATGTTTCATGTTTCATGTTTCATGTTTCATGTTTCATGTTTCATGTTTCATGTTTCATGTTTCATGTTTCATGTTTCATGTTTCATGTTTTCATGTTTTATGTTTTATGTTTTATGTTTATGTTTTATGTTTTATGTTTTATGTTTATTGTTTTAGTTTTGTTTTATGTTTTATGTTTATTGTTTTATGTTTTATGTTTTATGTTTTTATGTTTATGTTTATGTTTTATGTTTTATGTTTTATGTTTTATGTTTTTATGTTTTATGTTTTATGTTTTATGTTTTATGTTTTATGTTTTATGTTTTATGTTTTATGTTTTATGTTTTATGTTTTATGTTTTATGTTTATGTTTTATGTTTTATGTTTTATGTTTTATGTTTTATGTTTTATGTTTTATGTTTTATGTTTTATGTTTTATGTTTTATGTTTTATGTTTTATGTTTTTATGTTTTATGTTTTATGTTTTATGTTTATGTTTTATGTTTTATGTTTTATGTTTTATGTTTTATGTTTTATGTTTTATGTTTTATGTTTTATGTTTTATGTTTATGTTTTATGTTTTATGTTTTATGTTTTATGTTTTATGTTTTATGTTTTATGTTTTATGTTTTATGTTTTATGTTTCATGTTTCATGTTTCATGTTTCATGTTTCATGTTTCATGTTTCATGTTTCATGTTTCATGTTTCATGTTTCATGTTTCATGTTTCATGTTTCATGTTTCATGTTTCATGTTTCATGTTTCATGTTTCATGTTTCATGTTTCATGTTTCATGTTTCATGTTTCATGTTTCATGTTTCATGTTTTCATGTTTCATGTTTCATGTTTCATGTTTCATGTTTCATGTTTCATGTTTCATGTTTCATGTTTCATGTTTCATGTTTCATGTTTCATGTTTCATGTTTCATGTTTCATGTTTCATGTTTCATGTTTCATGTTTCATGTTTCATGTTTCATGTTTCATGTTTTCATGTTTCATGTTTCATGTTTCAATGTTTCATGTTTCATGTTTCATGTTTCATGTTTCATGTTTCATGTTTTCATGTTTCATGTTTCATGTTTCATGTTTCATGTTTCATGTTTCATGTTTCATGTTTCATGTTTCATGTTTCATGTTTCATGTTTCATGTTTCATGTTTCATGTTTCATGTTTCATGTTTCTGTTTCATGTTTCATGTTTCATGTTTCATGTTTTATGTTTATTGTTTATGTTTTATGTTTTATGTTTTATGTTTTATGTTTTATGTTTTATGTTTTATGTTTTATGTTTTATGTTTTATGTTTTATGTTTTATGTTTTATGTTTTATGTTTATGTTTTATGTTTTATGTTTTATGTTTTATGTTTTATGTTTATGTTTTATGTTTTATGTTTTATGTTTTATGTTTTATGTTTTATGTTTTATGTTTTATTTTTATGTTTTATGTTTTATGTTTTATGTTTTATGTTTTATGTTTTATGTTTTATGTTTATGTTTTATGTTTTATGTTTTATGTTTTATGTTTTATGTTTTATGTTTTATGTTTTATGTTTTATGTTTTATGTTTATGTTTTATGTTTATGGTTTATGGTTTATGGTTTATGGTTTATGTTTTATGTTTTATGTTTTATGTTTTATGTTTTATGTTTTATGTTTTATGTTTTATGTTTTATGTTTATGTTTTATGTTTTATGTTTTATGTTTTATGTTTTATGTTTTATGTTTTATGTTTTTATGTTTTATGTTTTATGTTTTATGTTTTATGTTTTATGTTTTATGTTTTATGTTTTATGTTTTATGTTTTATGTTTTATGTTTTATGTTTTATGTTTTTATGTTTTATGTTTTATGTTTTATGTTTTATGTTTTATGTTTTATGTTTTATGTTTTATGTTTTATGTTTTATGTTTTATGTTTTATGTTTTATGTTTTATGTTTTATGTTTTATGTCTTATGTTTTATGTTTTATGTTTTATGTCTTATGTCTTATGTCTTATGTCTTATGTCTTATGTCTTATGTTTTATGTTTTATGTTTTATGTTTTATGTTTTATGTTTTATGTTTTATGTTTTATGTTTTATGTTTTATGTTTTATGTTTTATGTTTTATGTTTTATGTTTTATGTTTTATGTTTTATGTTTTATGTTTTATGTTTTATGTTTTATGTTTTATGTTTTATGTTTTATGTTTTATGTTTTTATGTTTTATGTTTTATGTTTTATGTTTTATGTTTTATGTTTTATGTTTTATGTTTTATGTTTTATGTTTTATGTTTTATTTTTTATGTTTTATGTTTCATGTTTCATGTTTCATGTTTCATGTTCATGTTTCATGTTTCATGTTTCATGTTTCATGTTTCATGTTTCATGTTTCATGTTTCATGTTTCATGTTTCATGTTTCATGTTTCATGTTTCATGTTTCATGTTTCATGTTTCATGTTTCATGTTTCATGTTTCATGTTTCATGTTTCATGTTTCATGTTTTCATGTTTCATGTTTCATGTTTCATGTTTCATGTTTTATGTTTTATGTTTTATGTTTATTGTTTTATGTTTTATGTTTTATGTTTTATGTTTTATGTTTTATGTTTTATGTTTTATGTTTTATGTTTTATGTTTTATTTTTTATGTTTTATGTTTTATGTTTTATGTTTTATGTTTTATGTTTTATGTTTTATGTTTTATGTTTTATGTTTTATGTTTTATGTTTTATGTTTTATGTTTTATGTTTTATGTTTTATGTTTTATGTTTTATGTTTTATGTTTTATGTTTTATGTTTTATGTTTTATGTTTTATGTTTTATGTTTTATGTTTTATGTTTTATGTTTTATGTTTTATGTTTTATGTTTTATGTTTTATGTTTTATGTTTTATGTTTTATGTTTTATGTTTTATGTTTTATGTTTTATGTTTTATGTTTTATGTTTTATGTTTTATGTTTTATGTTTTATGTTTTATGTTTTATGTTTTATGTTTTATGTTTTATGTTTTATGTCTTATGTCTTATGTCTTATGTTTTATGTTTTATGTTTTATGTTTTATGTTTTATGTCTTATGTTTTATGTTTTATGTCTTATGTTTTATGTTCTATGTTTTATGTTTTATGTTTTATAATTTTATGTTTTATGTTTATGTTTATTTTTAAGCTTAAATAATTTTAACTTAAGTTCTAAGTCGTATGACCATACCGTCCTTGCTGTAGGCCGGCTTGTTGCGTTATGCAGGGTTGTAAGGCGTTTGGAATTAGTCGAATATCTCTGGATTCCAGGGTCTAAGAAGACCAAGGTCACGTTCTAAAATTAAGTCAATTTTCAGTGGTGAAAAAAAAATGCCGTATTTTATTTAGTAGGTACCTATTTCGATCAAAATGTGCGGCACTTTGGGACGCCGAGTCCGGACACTTTGTTTTTGCACCTGGCAACTTTATATGGCACACTTGACAGCACGTCAACCTTCACATTTTAGTTGCAAAGTCGCCCGTAATGCAAAACTAAAGTGCATGGGTGTACAGGATAATGTGCTGTCGACTGTACGTCTGTATCGTAAGCAAGATGGTCGCTGAGGTTACTCTCTGCAGGTAGAAAAAAAATTGTAAGTACTAGAAACGACGCAGAACACCGGAAGATTTAAAAAGTACTTATGCCTGTCTACCTAATCTACATAGGTAGTCTCCCAGTTATCGAGTCATTTGCATCGTACAATCTTGTACATAATTACCATCTGCTAAGGTAGATAAATACGGATAGCTTAAATACAACATTGGCGGCCTTATTGCTTAATTTATTATGTAGAGTTGGCCGATTGAGGAAAAAATACACAGTACCTTCCCTAAGACACGAGAACAGCTGGACGAATTCTGCATTTTTTTTACGTTTGTACAAGAGCTTTAGCTCTACTACCTATATCCAGTTATAGAGAGGCACAGATGAAGGAAGTTGGTATAATTTTCCGAGGTATTTAGGTACCTATTTCAATTCTCTCACAAGATGTAGGTAAAAGCCCATGGTAGAGTCACTTAAAGTAATATAAGTGACTATCAAAAGTGTCTGAGAGAAAATGGGTTGGGATGAAAGTATTTACGTACCTATACAATCTATAAAGTACGTACAAAAACTCTATTCTGTTAAATATGGTTTTTGAATATCTCAAAAACGTCAACTAACATAATATTATCCTAATTCGATCCACTTCTGACCGTTTTAGACGCCTAAAACATACTTAAGATGCGCCTAGAATTAGTACAAGAGAAAAATATTCATCAAGCTTTCAGCTCTTTTGAATAGCCCCCTCTAAGAGCAAAAAAATTGGGATCAACCGTATTGTAAATAATAATTGTACAGTAGAGAAGCACAACATCCTATACACCAATGCACTCTACTCCGTGCATTACGGGCGACTTTGCAACTAAAATGTGAAGGAAGGTACGTGAAGGAAGACGTACTGTCGACTCTACATTTTTATTTACGAGGACGAGTAGTTATTTTAATAGTAGCTAGTTCAATATCCATAAGTAGGTATTTAATCCATGAAGGGCAGCCAGTCACAAGAAAACCAGCAGGGTGTTCCATCCGTTAAGCAACCACATCAGCCGACGAGTGACGCGAGCCCTTACAGCAATAAAATGGAATTAAACTTGCGAAACACATATAAAACTCATTAAGAGGCTATTTATTGTAAACAACTGCACTGTTGTTTATAACATTACAAGGCTTGATCACGCGCAGCGCTCCGCCCACCCGAGGAACCAGCCAATCACGTGGTAGCTCAAGCTAGGCCACGCCTATTGAGTGCGCTCGCGGTCGTTTCCCGCGCCGTTTTTGTCAGTTTTTCAGATGCCGCCGCGAAGATCGAAGGTCCGTGACAAAATATTGATAGCATAGCAATCTCCGTTCTCGATCCTCAAAAGGAAGGAAAATGTATCAGACTTACTTGAGAATATTTGTGTATAATTAAGTAGACACTTACGGTAGCGTTTTTGAGAACCCGCACGTATTTTGAATCGTGGTTTATTTCTGGCGAAAAATGACTTCAGTGCCAAGTGACACCGCACCGGGGACTAAGCTGAAGTTCAGTGTGGAGAGGATATTGGCCTCGGAACCCAGTGCCCCGGCCAGGGAACCCTCACCGCGGGTGTCTGAGCCATCGTGTCTGGAATGTGTTGCGGCTCTGTACAGGTGCTGCAGAGACGAGACTTCTCTGCTGCCCATGTCTCTGCCACTGCCCTATACACATCTGCACCCGGCGTTGAGGCCTACCACTGCTAATGGTAGGTGAGGGAAAAGCATACATCTAAGCATACATTTTCCTCGGGAAGGTATACCTACCACCTACTTACTACCCCTCATCTTTTGAAGATGAAAGTTTTTTTTAGGAAATCCCAGAATAAGAAACTCTAGAAAGAAAGATATGTAGAGTGTTTCTTTACATTAAAAATCTCAGAATGAGAAACTTAAATCACAACCCTAAGTTCCTATACACACTTAGTTAGGGCCAGTTTCTGAATTGAGAATTTTACTAAGTAAATACTTAAGATACGTTTTGTCACGCTCTTTTCAGAGAAATTTCACAAGACAGCACTACAGTTAAGTAGTTACTTAGCGGAATTCTCTATTCCGAAACTGGCCCTAACTAAGTATGTAGGAACTTAGGGTTATGATTTAAGTTTCTCATTCTGAATTTTTAATGTGAAGAAATACTCTAGGTACAGGAAGGATTTACCTTCACCTATTTTGTCCAGTCCACCCAAGACGACAACATCAACATCGTTCCTCCTATAAAATGTGGTCTGTATGTATTTTTAGGGTTCCGTAACTCAAAGAAAATAAGGAAACCCTTATAGAATCATGTTGTTTTCCATTCGTCTTGAGTTCGTCCACCGTTTAAGATCTTATTACAGATGTACTCTAATTACCTCTATTTTTAGTGTAAGATTTTACTTGCCTTTAATAATTCCAAGTTTACGGGTGCCTCTGAATTCTGATTATCTTCAGCGTCGAAATATATTACTTTGCGTAATAAACGGCTATGTTTTTCTACGTTAACTTAAAACTTTCATTTTTTCACAGCTTCACCATAGGCTTAAATGTATGATTATAATTTCAAATTGATACCTTCACGCGTTCCCGAGATAAAGAGTCTTGACAATCTGTCTGTCTCGGACGGATGGATGGACAACAAAGTGATGATTAGCTATGTTTAAAGTACCACTATGTATTATACTCACTACATTCACTGAAAATGTATACTAGGTGATAAAAGTAAAAAGCACAAATGTAGAAGATATTATTGAATACAAAAAAATTTATATCAGTAGCTAAATTAATTTTGCAACGCACCTTTTCATTGTTGAAAAAATTGTTTTTTTTTTATTGTTGTCAATGATGGAATTTTTAGTAGGTAATCGTGGTTGCCGGTCAAAACTGCTGTTTTATGAAACACATTACGCGACATTTTGTAAGTTTTTTTTTAAACGCATTATTACTACAAATGGTCTACTGACAAATGTATGTACAGTGCCACCATCTTATCTGTTCAGTTAATAGCGGCGCTAGTGGAGAATGTATTAGTAACATTTGAAAAAATTACCTAGACAAATGAGAATATTTTAACCCGTCTTTCCATTTTAATGAAAATAAATCTATAAATCTTAGCAAGTGAATAAATAAAGCAAACAATGGGGACAGGATTTACTTAAGATTCTTCATTAAACGTTACGAAAATCCCTTACGGGGGTAAGAGGGGGGTGCAAAGTTAGTATGAAACTTTGCCGTTTTTGAAGTTATTTGAATGAAATTCAATATGAAGTTCCTTCATTAAAATTCGTGAAAAACATGTAAAAAAGTTTTTCTAAAATCATCCCTTAAGGGGGTAAAAGGGGGGTGCAAAGTTAGTATGAAACATTGCCATTTTTTAAGTTATTCGAATGAAATTCAGCACGAAGGTCATTCATTGAAAGTCATGAAAGACGTGTAAGTAGTCTTTCGAAAATCATCCCTTAAGGGGGTAAGTGGGGGTTGCGAAGTTAGTATGAAAGCTCTTTCGCATGCGCTAAAAGTATCCCTATCTTATTGGCAAACACTTTACTCAACTAAAGCCCACGCGGACGTAGTCGCGGGCAACGAGCTAATGAGAGATAAAGTTATTATAGATAGAGATAAACTGTGACTTTATAAAGCATTTGCTGGCTTTACAAAATATGGGAGTGCTATTAGTAACCTCCAAGTGTAACAACTAGAGCTAAACTATCTAAAACTGAAGCCAAAATGAGCTTACTAACCCTGTCAATATCAACATGATGGGTGTACGCCAAGGTGACACCATCTCGCCTAAGCTCTTCACCAACGTCTTAGAAGACGTAAGACTCTAGACTGGGGTGAGACGGGTGTCACTATTAACGGCGTTTATATGTCGCACTTGCGTTTTGCCAGTGACATCATCATCTTGGCAGGAAATGCCACGGATCTTCAGTGTATGCTCGCAAACTTGCACGAAGCGTCCCTGGAGGTCGGTCTCAAGATGAACATGTCCAAAACAAAAGTCATGGCTAACCATCTGGTGACTATGCCGAACATCACTGTCGGTAATTGCCCGATAGAAGTTGTCGATGAGTATATCTACCATGGACATTGTTTATCTTTTCACCGAGAAGCCCAGGTCAAGGAGATCATGAGACAGATTCAGCTTGGTTGGGCTGCTTTCGGGAATCTTGCCGATGTTTTCAAATAAGATTCCGCAATGTCTAAAAACCAAGACATATGACCAGTGTGTTCTAGCCATTCTCACATATGGAGCCGAAACTTCACAAAGCAGAATATGCACCGAATTAAAGTAGCACAAAGAGCAATGGAGCGAGCCATGCTAGGTCTTAGAGTCGTAGATCGAGTACCCAATGTCGTCATCCGTCGCCGGGCAAGGTTTGATAACATTGGCGAAAGAGTCTCAAGACTGAAGTGGAAATGGGCGGGACACCTGGCGAGGCGGGAAGACCGCAGGTGGACCAAGGCAATCACAGAGTGGTGGCCGAGAACAGGACGACGGTCAGTAGGCAGACCTGACTTGGTCGGACGATGTCGTTGAGTCGGCGGAAGGTCCGTGGATTCGGGTGGCGAGAGACCGTGTGAAATGGCATTTGGGGGACAAGGCCTATACCCAACAGTGGGCAGCGGTAGGCTAACGATGATGATGAAATAACTTTTCACATTTTGGTATTCAGATGAACAAAAATGTTTATTTGATGCGAGAAACTCGCTCAATATCAACAAGTCAACTCTGGGTAAATTAAAGCTGTTTGCCTCAATAAAATATTGTTCCATTGTTGATTATGAACCACGATATTGAGCCACGAATAAACAATAACATCCACTAATTAAATTATGCGAAAATTAATCGGAACGCGTAGTCACAACAAAAAGTCAAACAACACGGCCGTTGTAGCTAGTCGTGACGTCATTCACTTTGATTGCTGTTTCAGTTAATATGGCCGATTCCGGTATTTTGTACTTTTGTTTTCTTAAAAATCTTATCAATCTCAATGTTTATTTTATAACGGAGTCATTTTAAGGAATTCTTTTGACATTAATTTTTTTCTAAAACCACTTATTCTTTCATTTTTTAATACTGTTATTGTTGTATTTAAAGAAAACTTTCGAAATATTTACAAATTTTGTAATTTTGACTCATGTTTATTGGGAAATCATCATTCATTTATTTAGCATATTTTTTGCCAGAAGTTACTTTAGTTATTTCCTTATGCGTACTTTTTTTTAACCACAAGTTTAATTTCTAATTACAGCTATATTTTACAACATTATTTGCCATTAAAATATCCTATCTCTACGGTATGTTTGGTAAATAAAACAATTTCTGAAAACAGTCTCTCCCTTAGTGAGTATTAAACCCGCAAAAATTAGTTGATGAATTTTCAAAAATCCTTTCTTAGTGCTCCCCTACGTTACAAACGAAACCCTTGTGCAAAATTTCAAGTTTCTAACCCTTATAGTTTAGGCCCTGCGTTGATATGTCAGTCAGTCATTCAGTCAGTCAGTCAGTCAGTCAGTCAGCTTCTCCTTTTATATATATAGATTATATTTTCTTGTTTCGAACATAAACAAACAGTTTGTTCGGTGCTGCTGTTGATGTGTTTTTGCACAGAGAGACGTTTTGTTCACTTTCTTAATTCAGCATAGATATAATGCCGTATCTACAAAGTCATTACGTCACACAAGCGACGCCATGATATTTTGGAGCGTTTCCGCGCGTATTTCAAATTGAATAGCAAAAAATATCATAAATTTGTACGAAAACTAAGTTTTTGTTGATCGTTTTTTTTTTTCGAAAATAGTAGCCGTCTACCTACTAGACATAATAGAAGGAAAATTCAAAATCTGTCATCATGCCTATTATTGTAACTCCCTTACAAAATATTAATGAATTCAAGTTTATAAATTGTTTTTATTTTTCACTTTTCACACAAACTCGAAATTTGCTACGGCAAATTTTTATGAACAGTAAAAAATAAATTCGACTTTTAGAATTTTTTGTGATTTTTCAAAAGTCAGTAACCTCTAACAGAGAAATTTCCCTCCAACATTCGGAATTTAGGACATCCCAAGGGGATTTTGTTTCATATTGAATATCATGCTTCATATGAATCACTAATTAACTATTCCCAAGAACTCTATCTTAGTTAACACTTGAACTAATGCTTTGTTCCCAATAATTCCCACTTCTGGGATCGTTGCCGGGAACGGCACATCGCTATTCACACTTGGCCGGTTTTCTCAAAACGGTCATCATACGATCATTATCTATGTTTCTAAATCATACTTAGGTATAATGCCAACTTAAAAAATTGTGCACGAATTCAAAGTCACTAGTAGGTAGGTAGGTACTTTGTAGGTTAACTACATAAAATAGATGGTTTAGGTGAGCCATTTAGGTGGAATAGATGAGGTATGGACAGATAGAATAGAAATATGAACAAATATGGAATGATAGAAAACACATTAGTTATGGTTAAAGGGACTGAATAATTATTTGTCTCTCTATGAAAGAACATCGCACGGGAAATGATCGTTACGTTACGTTTTTTTAATCTTCCCTAAAACCTTTAGAATTAAAAAACAAACCGAAAAAAAACGTTAATAAAATGAATGGAAAAAAGTTTTGAGAAACCAAAGAGATTTGTGGTCTGTCTGTAGTAGAACAAGATTTCAAATACGGAACACTCGAGGTTAACTCCTGCTGCACCATTATTTTATCGCGGTTAGACCCGTTTATTATAAAAATAACTGGTATGCAATAATGTTACCTATCTATCTACAGTGTATCGTCTCCCAGTCTCCTCCTCATCGCCGAGCCAGCCCAACTCGCGCTGTGACGTCACTTCCACGGGCAAGCGGAAGCGCTCGTGGTCACGGGCGGTGTTCAGCAACCTGCAGCGAAAAGGCCTCGAGAGAAGGTTCCAGATCCAGAAGTACATCACGAAGCCGGACCGGAGGCAGCTGGCGGCCACGCTGGGGTTGACTGATGCTCAGGTGTGTCTTGTCAGTGGCGTCTAGGCGTTGGCGAAGAGGGCCCTAGCCACGACCTCGCACTTAAAGGGGCCTCGTGATGCCTCCTTAAATGTGATGCCACCAAACTTAAAGGCCCCGTTTATTATAAAAATTAAAAAAAACTTAAAAAAATATTGGCCACACTCGTCAATTTTTTGAACATGGAATAGGTATGTAACATCAAAACATAACTCCTAGCATTGAATTTTACGCTGGCGTAACGGTAGCGTTTCACTTATATTAAACTTGGCGCGAAAAAAAAAATCAACAGTACGTAATAACTAATAACTATCATGTCGTCGTCGTGTCGAAGTTTGCTTGGTAGGTAAGATTGGTTTATTGGGTAGATCTTGAGAACAAAAGCAAAGGGGCCTCGCTAATGCGACTTTGCCCACGTCTATATTATTAGTCCACTCTACGCCACTGTGTATTGTCATCAACAGTTCCTGTTGTCCCTGCTTTTTCTAGGGCACTCAAGACAGAGCCCCATATTGGCTGATTCTGCGCCTTCTGTTCAAGCTCATCCATATTTGTACCGATACTGGTGGCTCCCACTGGACTGTGCGTCTCCAGGTGGTTTTAGTAAGTCTTCTGTTTTTCATTACAGGTTGCGTATTACCTATAATCATCATCATCATCATCATTCAGCCACAAGTAGTCCACTGCTGGACATAGGCCTCCTCCATGGATTTCCACTAATAATATTATTAATTATTAACAGTAGCAGGTATAATTTCCAATGAAACAAATTATTTTTAAGGGTGGCACTTATATCATTGGCTGGATACGCAGGATGTGGCTCTGTCGGTCGGGCAAGAATTTAGGTTTCACTCACATTTTGTTTTGGTGTGTTTTCTTACGAGGCTGAGCTTTGTTTAATAAATCTAAGTATAAAACACCTACATATCATCATCATCAACCCATTATGTCCCCACCGAGGGGCAGGTCTCTTCCCTAAGGAAGGTACCTATAAGCCATACTCCACCACGGGGGCCTAGTCCGGACCTACATATACCTAATTACATAATAAGCTCAGCCCCCCTGCCCTGAAAAGATAATAAAAAGTAGTTTTGCCTCATACATAAGCAACTTTTAATAAAAGTATAGTCTTACATCTGGTGGAGGCTTACATTAAAATATATCATATATGTAATTTAAGTGTGCTACAATTGTGAACGCTGCCGTCGATAGAGGGCAGTCGTTAAGCCAAGTCAGAGGCCTTAGGGCGGCTTGAAAGTTCTTACAGTAAGACCAGCCAAGTCTTACAAGCCCCCACCAATCCGGACTTGGCTCCCGTGGTGGAGTATGGCCTATACCTTCCTCAAGGAAGAGACCCATGCCCCTCGGTGGGGACATAATGGGATGATATGACAATTGTGAACCCAAAAACCCCGAGAGTAGTTGGGCATGTAGCTAGTTAGGTAGGTTCACTACCTACTTATGTTCCTACTTGTTCGATATTAGCTCCAGCAATAGCTAAAGCTAATATCGAACAAGTAGAGGAGGCTAGGAATCTTGGTGTTCTAATGGATGGTAAACTCCGCTTCGAAAACCATGTTCTTAACGCTGTCAAGTCCTGTTTTAGTCGTCTCAGGGTACTGTACCGGATACGCCATTTATTGTGTGAAAGAGTACGTTTAATGCTATGTGAGTCCCTGGTTCTCTCCCTGCTGAATTATTGTGATGTTGTGACAGGTCCTCGTCTACTGGCACGATCAAAAAAACTGATACAGCGGGTACAGAATGCCTGTATTAGATACTGTTACAAAATTCCCCCGCGTAGTCACATCACTCCGTACCTTAATAAAGCTAGGTTGTTGAACATGGACTCCAGACGTGAGCTGCACTTGGCTGGCCTTGTCCATAGCGTAGTAAAATTTAAAAAACCCAAATACCTCTACGACAAACTTAGCTGGTACACCTTCCATAACTCTTTTAATTCGCGCCGGGCACAAAGACCGATTTTAGCAACGCCTTATCACAAAACAAGAGCTTTTGAGGGTAGTTTTCGCTATCAGGCAACTAAATGTTGGAATAATCTCCCGCCGCCGCTTCAAAAACCCATTTCAAAGGCAACCTTAAAGTTCAAATATAAAATGTTACTGTTGGACAAACAGTCCTCACTATAGTTGCCTATAGTTGCCTAGCTACTTGAGGTGTTACCTGTATGTACCCGTCTTGTGTCAGCACATCCACGCACGCAAGCACGCACGCTCGCAAGCACGCACGCACCCATATACACACACGCTCGCACCCTCACACATACACACACACTCACATACACACTCACACACACACACACACACACACACACACACACACACCCTCTCACACACACACACACACACGCCGAAATGTATTAAATTTGCTTTATTTTTATTGCTGGCATTTGGGCCATTACTTTATTCGATTTTATGCTTATTTCTATAAAAATGTTTTTAATCCAATTATTGTATGTATTCGTCTATTCTTTCTATTTATAGTCAAATTTTGTTCATAGTTCAGCGAATTAGGTGCAGCAGAAAACCAGCGCTAGTCGCCTCTGGCTAGCATTTTGCTGAGCTGCAGCCTTTTTCTGTTGTAGCACATTTCGTTCAACATAATTGTATGAGGTACCTTTATTTTTATGTTTTTGGTTTACTACAAATATTGTTTATAAATTGTGTTATGGTGTTACAATCGAAATAAATGCTTTTCACTTTCACTTTCACTTTCACTTATTATTTTAACTAATTGACAAAGTCGTTCCCTCCCCAGGTGAAGGTGTGGTTCCAGAACCGGCGGATGAAGTGGCGCCACACGAAGGAGGGCCGCGGGGGCGCCGCTCCGCCCAGGGACCCTGACTCCACCGCCTTCGAGGACAACGAAGATGTTGACGTGGACACCCTCAGCGATTGATGACTGGGCGAGCGAACCGAAATACGGGCAGAGGACGCTCAAACATTTGGTTTCAAGGGCGAGTCTCTAAAATGCATTGTCGCGCAATAGTTTTATTAGTACGGTAATGATTGTTTCATGGACACTATTGGTACTCTATTAATGTAGTAATATAAATCATGCGATTCGATATTCCGCGCGAGAGACGTGAAATGACATTGTACTCACTAATTGCTTTGTAGACTATCGAATAGAGACAAATAACATCTTCATACTTAGGTATATTATTCTATTGAAAAACTATGTAAGTATTACATACACTCTAGGGCCTGTTCTGCGTGCAGGCTACGAATGTCTCGTGGCGTGGGTAGGTTTCGAGGTCTGCTGCGTTGAAAAGGTAGTTTTGCAAGTGTACATAGTTGTATATAGTGGTACATAATAGATTTTATTGTAAAAGAAACAGGATTCTTGTCAAAATTACCCATTAATTTATTTGAGTCCCGAGTCAAACCACAACGAAAGTTTCGAAAAGCACATCTATATTGTAGGTTTAAGGGGGTCTGGGAGGTAACATTCTAACGACTATTATATAATAGTGCCTTGCCCATGGACGTAATTATAAGGTTCTTGGCCCTGCCTCACTAGGACGCCATGGCGACGTCGCCGACGACGTATCCAAGCAGTTAATATTGAAATGTATGGTGTCTAACTCACTTGGCGACGGTCTGGCAACGTCGCCATTTAATACAAAATGCTTGGATACGTAGCTGGCGACGTCGCCATGGCGTCCTAGTGAGGCAGGGCACTTCAACATGATTAAAGAGATTAACAGACATTTTTTGCAAATTAGATCTGTTAAATACTTAGATTATGTACCTTTTCACCGTGGATCCCCTTACCATGGGTAGGTGCCCCCGGCCCGTAGCTATGGGCCGAAGAAGAAAGTCTGATAAATATATGGCTGAAACTAAACTAGCGGGTTTAGACTAGCGATGCGATGTGATGTTTTAACCATTTTCTATAAATTCGCTAATTATGAATGACGCAAGTCTCAGTTAATCATTGTCTTTAACAGGATACAGTAACTGCCATAATGTACTCCAATAAAGTGGACTTTATATCGCTAGTCCCAGAGCTTGTTGCCGATGGTTTTTTAATAAATAAAATTATTTAAGTTTGTGATTATGTAGTGAAATGGTGAATGTAAAATCTACATAGTACTTACCTACGTCTTGTTTTTATACAGGGCAGAAAACTTTAAAATTATGATAATGTACGCAGCATTGGTATATATATAGGATTAGTAGGATAGTTAGTACTTTACCACTCTACTCTACCCGTGTACAGCAGCCTATAAGAGTGCTGTACACGGGTAGAGTAAACGGTAGAGTAGAGCGGTAGAGTAGAGTGGTAGAGTACTAACTATCCTACTAATCCTATATACCAATGCTGTTTACAATGATAGAGTTAGTAGGATACTTAGTACTCTACCGCTCTACTCTACCGTTTACTCTACCCGTGTACAGTACAGCAGCCTATGGGGCTAGGCAAAACAGACAAATACTTTTTGTAAATGGCAGCCCTATGTTAAGATTTTAGCTCGATTTGAGCACGAATAAATACAAACCGTGTATTGTTTTGTCAATACAATTTATAAGTGTTATTTAAATATTACTGCAGGTGAAGCTAAAATAAAAAGAAACATTTACATAGCAATAAACTTGTTTATTTAAACTTGTGGATTTATAAATACGTTTTTACAGTAATTTGTGAAATGGGAGCAAGAAATATACATAAAAATCGATTACAGAAAGTTTTTTTATCTCTATCCTACACGAAAGACAAGTACTGGAAGGTACACAAATTTTATACAGAAACCTGAACATCTAAATTAGTTGAAAAATTTAGAATACAAGTCCAAATAACATAAAAATAAGTTAAAGATATGTTATATTTTATTCCGTTTTCAATACAAAATGTAAAGCTTCAAAACAATCCTCTTTGTTTTTGAAAACACATGGCTTCTTACAAAGACTACACGAAAACATACCTATTTCATAGGACACTCTTAACTCAATGGAATATTGTCTAATATACAATAGAAAAAAAACTGCATTAACAAAATAAAAACCTGATGTCATATCATCAGTTTACTATTTCAGAGTAAAACAACCAAATTATTTCTTCCGAGCGAAATATTTCATAGACATTTTTATACAAAAACTAAATACATTGACTTGAATTTCTTAGCGGAATCACTGTATTTGGCGTAACCACACAACCAATACAATGCGTTGGTGCTTCAACTTACCCCTTATGGAGGTGAGGTACTATTCATGTTCTATTCTGGACTCAATAGTCAACTAACTTCACCTTATTCTTAGTATAGGAGTTGCTCGAACCTCTCTCGTCGTCTCTGTTAGTATAAGAGCTGCCAGAACCTCTATCCCCGTCCCTATTCGACTGCCAGGTAGATGAGCCTTCACTGTGATTGTCATAGTATCTGCGACTATTGCCTCTGAATCCACCGCGATAAGGGCGTCTTTCGTTTGAACTGTGGCTGTCTCGTTGCTGCCACCTATTGTCGTTGTTTTGGTGATAGTTATCATAGTCTCGATTTGGTCTCTCGTCATACTGCCGGTTTCTGTTATTGTGATAGTACCCTCCTCTCCTCGATGATTCTTCGTTTCTGTCGTCCCTGTTATATGCATCTGAGTGGTCTTGGTACCGCCTCCTTTGGTAGTTATCTTGGTAATGGGAACCTTCTCTATTTTCTTGGTATCGCGATCTCTCTGGAGCGTTTTCCTGCTTACTGGAGACCCACACCGGTATTTGTTTCTCTTTCGGTGATGGACTTCTAGAGCGACACTTCTTTTGTCGCAGGTCGTCTCTTTTTGTCGACTCCCTGTGAAAAAGTAGTTATAAATAGTTTGCCAGCTTGGACATCCGAGATAAAACAGATAGGCCTTTACACAGTGTGACTTATAGCATCGATGCAGTCGCGATGCTGTCGCGATGCAGCATCGATGCAGTCGCAAATGGTCCACCTTTACACACTTGCGCTACTTTAGCATCGATACAATCGCGATACAGTCGCAATGCTGTCGCGATGCAGAAGCAGGCCAATTGACCTGTAGCGATGCAGTATCGATGCAGCCTCGATGCACTCGCGATGCTGTATCGCGTTAGCATTGCGACTGTATCGATGATAACGTGAGCATCGAAACGTATATTTTGATCAGTCCTTCGTTGACTGCCACAGCGCGATGAGTTCGATTGAAATGTTTTAATCACGCTCTCTGTATTATTACTTTTAAAAAGGAATCGTAAACGCAAACAGAAGTATCGGAAGTATACACGCCCGACAGCATCGATGTTAACGTGCGTTAGTATCGATACAGTCGCGCGTTAGCATCAATACATACGCGCGACAGCATCGATGCTCTAAGTCGCAGTGTGTAAAGGGTCATAGGTATTACAGCACTTTTATACGTATCACACGCGAAAGAGATAACAAATCGTAAAAGTGTTATCGTTATTAAGGGTGTAAAGTCGACATTTGTCGCAATTTTTTGAAGTTTCGGGTCTTTCTTGAGTTTTTGCCAATGATCTAATTGTTCTCAGTTAATGACTGCGCGGACATTTTATAAAGGCTACTAGTAGAGACGAGATGTCGGAAAATTCTAAATAAATAAAGTATGATGCACACTACACCCATGATATAATATAAGAATGCTTTCTAAAGTAAATTAGCGACCATTTCTGTCGGTGATTAATAAATTGCGATCAACGCTCACCTGTCTGAGGAGCCAGTGCGACTTCTGTCCGAATCTCCGCTCGATCTCCGAATCTGCTGATGGCGCATTTCACGTTGCCTGCAACAAAAAGGTAAAGTAAGTTTTTTGGATTATGACATTCATGTCAATCAAATCAAAAAAAAATGCGCGTGATATTCAACTGGAACCAATAGGTCCTGGTCCGTAACCAACTTGAAAAAGTTAGTAATCACTTCTATTTTATAATAAAGAGTGACAGTATTCTTGAGTCGTTTTTGGTTCACATGATTTTTGCGACTTATGTGCTTTATGCACCAACCAACAGGAATCACAAGACCAAATACCTAGTGCATAATACTACAATAAATTCTTCGTTAAGATAATTTTGATATACATTGCAAAGCCGACTTACCCACAGATTATACTTATCGACATCGAATTGACATAATCGATTAAGAACTGTAGTTTTACGAAACGCGGCCTGGTACTCAAAAATTGTGGTTTTCTTTCAATAATTTCAATCCTC
This sequence comes from Yponomeuta plumbellus, assembly GCA_947310845.1. Classification (NCBI taxonomy): domain Eukaryota; kingdom Metazoa; phylum Arthropoda; class Insecta; order Lepidoptera; family Yponomeutidae; genus Yponomeuta; species Yponomeuta plumbellus. The sequence continues at coordinate 13,486,710 of OX371207.1, read as the reverse complement.
TTTCAAATTGTTTTTAAGTTTTCTTTTGTGTGAGAAATTGATCCTATGATTCTGACTGTACCCTTGCGAATTTTATGAATTTATATTTTCATAAAATTCGCCCCTTATGAATTTTACAGTACTGGCAGCCTTCGTGGACAAAGAGGGATAATGAGTAGTTTTGTACAGACTTGCGGCGCAGTTTGATGGCGAGTTTCTGCATATTTTTTTTGTGTTTTATTGCTGCTACCGATACCTGATTCTTACTGTACCGCCTTAAGTTTAAGACCTCTTAACTACGATACCTCACTAAGAACTTGACGAAAGGAGAACAGTATGTTGTGCATTACTTGCGGCGCAGTTTGATAGCGACATTGAGCTTTTTTTTTTTGTTTTTTCTTGCTGTTGCTGATTCTTACTGTACCATATTAAGTTTAACCTCTTAAATACCACACCTCACTGAGAAGTTATTAGTAAGAACTCGACGAACGGGGACAGTAAGTAATGTAGTACAGACTTGCGGCGCAGTTTGATGGCCAGTTCCCGCATCTCCTCATCCCGCCGCGCCTGCCGCCTCGACTCGCGTTCCAGACGCTCCGCCTCGGCCCTTTTGTCTGCGCGCACTGTAAAAAAAATTGTTTAACGCGGTGTTCGATGATTTATGCAACATCTAGCTGGTGGCTGTCAATGACCAGTCATTTTCGCCCAACCTGCTTGGACCGCGCCCCTTTTTGTAAGCCTACTAAATGACACATGTTATGACGAGAGTGCTACTTACAGCGCCACCAAGTTATCTGTTCAGGTGAGAAAAATTGTAACTAACATATAAATTGTAAATCCTGTTCCCCATTTTTTGTTTTATTTATTCACTTACTAAGATTTATAGATATATTTTCATTAAAACTGAAAGACGGGTTAAAATATTCTCATTTGTCTAGGTAAATTCCTCAAATTTTACTAATAAATTCTCCACTAGCGCCGCTATCAACTGAACAGATAAGATGGTGGCACTGTAGGTTGGTTACCTATGATACGGATAAAAGTAGTCGAGACAGTTGATTTTTCACACAAATTGAATGGTAGAGCTGCGAGATTACAACTGTCCATAACGAGACACAATAAAATTTTCAAGCATCTCAAGTAAATGACATAATATTATAAAGGTCAGCACTAGAGATGTTTGAAAATTGTTCAAAATATTAATAATTAGAGTGTGTGAAGTGTACATAGAACTCACGTTGCCTTGATAACTGTGCCTGCATCTTCCGTTTGAGTTTCTCTTTGAGCGACGTCCCCTCTCTGCTTGCGCCCTGCGAAACAATGTCATGTTAGCAGAAGTGGCGGTTACTATTCGTGAATGGTGATATAGTTCACATGTAGTTTTCTTTGCAATTCGATCGAGATTGATCTTGAGGAAACTATCGCTATAAGAAAAGTTTACGCGGAAGTCTGTTGGACTCGAACAAAATGTGGTTTTGGATATTTGAGCAACTATTCTAAAATCCACACAGGTAGTGAAAAGCGAAGGGAAAATACGAGACGCTGCGCAGACGCCTAAGGGTGAAGCCAAACGAGCGTAATTTTTTGAGTTGTGAGTCGCGCAATTTCGGTCGCGTAATTTCTGCTACATTCGGTTTCATACAAAAACCCCTTTTTGACACACGGCGACGCAACTCATAAAATTACGCTCGTTTGGCTTCACCCTTACTTGCGGGCTAAAATTAATCTGTTTAAGACTGCTGTTACATGAGGTAGCATTTTTCATTACAATAAAATTTGTAACCTATTAATAAATGTGGCCCAAGGCTGCGCTTACTTAAGGCATATTTTTCTTATCCTGTAATAGGCTATTTGACAGTGTGAAAAAAACAGTATTATTTATACGTATTCGTATAAATTATGTGTCTTGAAACCGCTTTAAGGTTGTTTTAACTAAATAAACAAATTATGATTTGTAAAAAAACACAAGATAAAATTTGATAATTTGTATCAGCCGCCATTGTATCGAAAACGGCCTGGATTTGCAGATTCTATGATGACGTCACATGTCAGTAAAAATGGTGTCTATCATTAATTCTTTCTTACATTCATTAGTTGGTTTTCTGGGATATGACGTCACAATGCCTGTGCGACGCCATATTGGCCAAGACAGCGTTTTGGCGGCTTATTTCAAAAGTACATTTTCGTTTGCATTTCTAGAAGAAATACACGAAAGAATTTAAAATGACCACTTTCTGAGGACTCTATGAACACTAACAAACAATATGAAATAGCTTTCAGAAATCGTTACTATGTTTTTGAATGAGAAACAACTTTTCTTTATTTAAAAAGACTACTTATAAAATAACAAAAATATTTTCAGAATGCCCTTAATTTAATTATGCATCCAACCCTCAGACAACATTAATCAAAAGTTTACTCATTTTAGAATAACCAAAGAATGTTAAACTGTGCGAGCGAGACAGCATGCTTCACGTAAGAACAATCTTAATATGCGCGCGTACGCCAGAATACACAAACACAAGTTTGAAAGGGGGAGGCAGGTTTCTTTTTCTTTTTAGTAAAAAAAGAACCCCTATTTTCGTTCTTTTAATTTTGATTGGGTTAAAAAAAACACATATCCAGAGAAAGTCACTTCTAGTATACGGTAATAATTCAGTATCTCCGGAATATACAGTAGAGCCGATGACCGGCGATACGAATAAACATAGCACCCTTGACATATTCATATTCTAAGTATACAACAGTGGAGGCTGAAGCGTGCTCAACAGAGTGATTTTGAAGTCGTTAGGTATTATACTGAGAGTATGTACTTTTCATTGTGACAAGGCGAATTATAAAATATATTTCGAAATATTCGTGATTTCAGACATTTTGCAAACCATTTTGAAACTAGTTGGAAGTAACATGACGCTGAAAAATCTTCACTATTATATTAAATTTATAAGAGTATCCTCCGATATGCGTTAGCAGTAAAAGAAAAAAAAAAGAGTTTGCCGACGCCGCCGACCATAAGACGCTTGACTCATTGTTTTTTACATGATTATTATAAGTTGTCTTCATATTGTTTGTCTACGCTTAAGTGAAGTTATTTTGGTTGAATAAAAAATAAAAATGTTTAAAGTCCTTTCTTTTTTAAGTACCTACGTTTATAAGTCATAGTTAGAATGTCCGCTTAAATAAAACTAACGAATTCAAAGTCATCCTGTACACCATCACATGATCATAATCATAAATGTACAACGCCTAAATTTCTTCTCGGCATTTTGAGGTGTACGTAATGTGACTTTGAAAAACACTAATCTGAAAAGAAGCATCAAACGAGTGTTTCAAAAGTTGCGCTTTTTTAAGCATACCTATACAAGTATGTCTAATAACTAATAGACCTGTATGTATTCAGGTTGTCTATTATACAATAGACATAATTTAAGACTCAAAAAGAAAGTAACTTTGACCTAAACACAAGGGTCGCTCCATCGCCTTCAGTGTTTTAGTCAGTTTTCTCAGGATAGGATCTCCCTGAATTAATCAAATTCTTTTATGATTTCAATTGTCAGGGAGATATTCGGGAGTGATTTTTGTTATGAGCACAAATGCGATTGCTCAAGTAATCAATTAAAGTCATTCAAGTTTTAAAAATGTGTCACTATTATCTAAATGAAATAGGATACTCGGGCAAACAAAAACATTCTTAGGTCAGTCTTTTGATCAACTTTACGGCTAATAATAAAGCATACAAAATTCCGGAAACAAATGATTCTTACTGACTTTGGCGCTGGATCCAGTTAAACGTAACTGAGACTGGTCTGAGTTGGACTTATCCCCAACAGCCGATCTGAAATTAGAAAACACTTCTTGAGTACGAGTATGTTATCTTAGACTTCGTATTTGCTATGTTACAAGGTTTTTAATGTCGCCAGGTCTTGGATGTTTACATGTTTGTGACGTCGCTGTTTCTGGTTCCCACGACACAGGGTATCCTAGTGGAGATCCAGAAGCAATGTATGTGACTGTATGTAAATGTTTATGTTATAGAGAAAAAAAATATTGCACACCAATAAAATTTTAATCGATGTTTTCATCTTTCCTACCCTTCTTCCAGATCCTTCCACAATTTTTAAGTAAATTATTTATGTAACGCAAGAAATCAGAAATTTATTTCAACGAAAAGAATTTACATTTTGTTTGTTGAATGTCAATGTACATACACATATGTATAATGTTAGCCGCTGCCTTGGGGCCGAGTGTAGTGGAGAAAAAGGCAGCGAAAAAAAAACTCCACTCTGTCCATCTTTTCTCAAATCACCTTAAATCTAATACAAATTTTGTATGAATGTCCTTCTAACAAGAACCTCAAGACCCATGAGTGCAATCAATACTTGCAAAGTCAAACATTATTTAATATTCTTAAAAGGTAATAAAACACCAATGCTGCGGCCAGAGACACGGACGGCAATCGTACACGAGCATAACGCATCAGCCATCGCCAGTCTCAACGATATTAGAGGGAAATAGGCGACCCCTATAATGCAATAGGCATGGCCTTTGGCAAACTTGTGTGATCAAGTTCTTGTCAGTTGTCAAGTATGAATCTCTCTCTGTCAGCCCTGCTGAATTGTATTCTGAAATAGATCCTGTAGGATGTGAGAAACAAAATAGGTATTCGTATGTAATACATCCGAAAATGGGAGGTTCGAATTACAAACACATTTTAACACCCGTTAACATGAAGAAAAATACAGTGGCGTAAACATCGAAATTGTAAAGAATAATAAAAAGCTATGCCATACTAAAATTTCCATCTGCACCAAAACGTAGAACACCCTCGAAACGAATCGAGAAATAATAACTATTCAATAAGAAAACCAACTCCAAGAAAATCGCACACTAAAAAGTGCTCAAGTATTATTTACATACTCACAAGAATTGGAATGCTATTGTCATGCTGTTATAACAACTTGATACTGTTAACAGTGCACTGGGGACTCACTTATGCATTTTGTCGTCTTCACCGCCGTCGCTAGACTCTGAGTCAAGAGAGAGTTCGCTCGAGGACTGCGCTTCGGCCTTCTTGCGTCCATAATAACGCGGCACCACTGGCTTACTCTGCTCTGGTTTGTCGGAGCTGTAAAGGATGAAAAGGATAGGAATAATCAGTGTTGTAGATACAATACTAGCTAGTGCCCGCAACTTCTTCGTCTGCGCAGGATTACCGGGATATCAGTATTTTATGTCTCAATTTTGATCTCTGTTTATCTGAACGCCAAGTTTCATGTAAATCCGTTCAGTAGTTATTGTGTCATTGAGTAACAAACATAATATTATATAATATTAGTAGGATAATAATGTAACGAACATGTGAGAAATTTATAGTAGCAAATCTACTATGTAATGGTGAGAAAACATGGTGTCTGAGGTGTTCACATACCTCACTATTCTTCAAATTGCCAATATGCGGTGGGCACGTGTGGTAACTAAGCCCAAAATATGTCAGATAGAAGGCCTTTACCCAGTGGGGCATATTAAGCTACTAAACTTATGTGTTGATTATAAGATAAGATAAGAATATTCTTTATTGTACCAGGAAAAACAAATACAAAACATTTACAAACATAACCTTAGTAGAATTTAAATATGCCCCTTCATTCGCAAGGCCATACAGTTGATAGTTAAATATTAACCCAAATTTTGTACTATGTACGTTCCAATCCGCAAAACCGGGGATTTTAGGTGGTCTTTGATAAAAAAATATATATTTGTTTTTGCTTCATTATCATGTAAATAACCACCCCCGAGTCGGATTAAACTGTACAAATCAACACCCAGTATTGAGATAACTGTTTGAAATTCAAGTGAGATACGTAATCTATATTATTATATTATTTATTTTGAATCCCGAGTACTCACCCATAGAACCTTTTTTTATTTTCGAGTGTATTAAGTAGTATTTAAACAAGCTTACCTCTCAAAAGACATCGAACGGGAGTCATACCGCTTACTACTAGAGTGACTGTGGAATAATTGAAACATTAATTAAAATATAAACGATAACATAAACAGTATTTATTCAAACAACCACAATTGGAAAGACACTGAAAAAGTTACAATATAAAATAAGAGTAATAGAATTCTTTTTGTTCTAAAAAATTGATAGTTTCAGAGCTTTTTATATTATTTTTCTTTTAACAGTAGCATATTACATAATCTAGATAAATAAGCAGGCAGAACTCCTTAATGCACACGATCGTATCTACTGAGATAATGTACTCAAAGATCTTTTAACTATCTCAAAGGTCAAAAACTTCAAGAAAACATCTACCACAATAATACATAATGTTTTAATGTACTTAAAAATAAACCTATCGAAGGACATATAACGGGGATCGAAACTGCGCTCAGTCGGTTCCTACAAACAAAATTAAATACAAACTTTTCAGGGCTCCGCGACTGTCTTCGGTAACCTCGCGGCGTCGACCGTGACCGTGACCTCCGATATTTTGGACTGCTCGACTTTGACCTCGATTTGGACGAGATTGACCTCGAGATGGATCGTGACCTCGAGCGTCTCCGAGGTGGGGATCGGGACCGCGACCTCGTGTAGGATCGGGATAGTGACCGGGAGGCGGACTTAGGTCTGTGAGGGCCCATGACCGGACGGTAAGATGGCCTCTCGTTGGATGTTGACCGAGATCTGAAAGTTATGGATGTTTCTTTATATGCTTCATACAAGACTTTAAATTCTCTGTTTTCTTAGAATCGAAAATATTTTCATCATAAAAACTACACCGTATTTCTAAATCGATTTTCTTTTGATGGTGTATGGGGAGGACATGTAATAAATTTGTAGTAGCAAAACCAGTCACCGTAAGAGAAAAAATCATAAGAAAACGCCTGCACTGAAAATTGCCAATCCGTGAGCACATGTGGCGATAAAACCTGTAATCTCTCTCTCTCCCTTTCTCTCTGAGAGCCCGCGGCCCAAGGCCCGTAACCTACTAAGGGATACATATAGAAATATTAAATGTTATCTTTGGTAAATGCTTATATAATTTGATGAATACTATTGAATACATACCTTGCTTTAGGTTTTCTCGCAACATCAGCATAAAGTGGAACTTTCTTTAGATTGTGTTTCAGTTTCTCAGAATACAAAGATTTCGGCAATGGGGCTGTAAAGAACAAAGATAAAATCAATAAACGCCTTTCAATTGCAAAATAATTAATTTTTGATCAGAACGCACTTTCGATTTGGTTACACCCTGACTACAGGCGGACATCAACGGTGATTTAGAAACATGGCGCTAGTTGGCGCAAAAGATACGCGGACAAAAATAGTTACGGGGTTTTCCCTCGTCCTCCTCCCTTGAAGGAAGTGATGATCGGTATCATGCCCTCCACTTCCTCGACGAGCGCGAGAAAACACGGCTAGGAGAGTCACAGAGTTACTTATCACGCTAAAGTGTACAGTGTGTCCCTGGATAAAGTGCAATCCCGAAAGGGGATGAAACTAGACCATGAATCATTGACTAGAAAAATATAAAAAAAAAAATATAAAAAAATATTGTAGGATTTATTGGTATTTTAAGATTTTCATGTTTCATTAAAGACTCTATGTACAAAAGTATTGATTTCTTCCAAAATAATGGGTCTATTTCTTTGAAATAAAAAAAAACAGTATGCCTAATACCTGGCGATGACCATGAAATAATAAATAGTCCGCAAAAAAGTAACTATCTTGGGTAAAAAAATGTATTTTTATGAAAAAAATGATTTTTTTAGACGTTTATTTTAAAAAACTTCAAATTACTAAAAAAATGTGCCCTATAACTATGTAATTTTATAACTTACTTTTATTCTTTACCATTTTAGCTTCCAAATATAAGAAAAAACAATGTTCTAACTAAAAAATTGGCTAGGTAGGAGTTATTTACATTTTAGTAGGTAATAAAAAAACCCTAGAAAGATAATCTACGTCCGCGAGACGTGTGCGGTGGCGATATATCGTCATTTCTTTTTAATCGCAACAGCTAGCGCGTTGTCTCGCTCAACCAACTCAGGAGTCGGCTGAAGCTAACTCTGGACAGCTGCGTCCAATAGGTAAGTACTCTCATTACTTAGATACTGATGTGGCGTACGTCTGTTAGACGTATGATTATCTTTTGTGAAACTTTTTCAAATTTATTAAATTAAAATTGTTTTTGGTTTTAGACATTTCTTTCACTATTTTAGGTCTAAAGCGTAAAAATCGACAGACAGCGAAGAAGAAGAAGAAGAGCACCACCTTTCAGAAGCACCATTTTCTGAAAGGTGGTCCTCCGCAGAGCGATACCGAAGAGGAGTTAGTGGACGAAACTCTCGAAGCTGCGTCTACAGCTAGGTCTGAAGAACAACATCGATGAGTGGACATATTTTGGTCAAATGTGTTCATCGATGTTTAGCTCCCAGATGACCAATAAATGGCAGATAGCTATATTTTATGGCATGCTCAGTATATAATTTCTTACAAATTATATACTGAGCATGCCATAAAATATACGTGATATATTGCCATAACATACTCGCTAACAACGAAAAACCTCTGAGCAGAAAAAAAATCATAAAGAAATGAGTACAGAGCTAACTTTAGCTTGGATGGAAAAACAGCTGGAAGCTACAACTTTGAAAAGGTACCTGCGGCAAAATATCAATTAATTTTCACCCAAAAATGCTGCAAACAATAACTAAAAACAAGAAGAGCCTGTAGTAAAAAAAATAAGAAGAATGTCTAAAATGGAATTGTGCAAGCTAGTGTAAAAAACCTGTTTGTGGCAACCACAAAAAAGACGTTTGCAATAAATGCATATATTATTGTAAAATTATAGTTTTAATACAGTAAATAGACTGATTTGTTTATATATTAAGTAAAAAAATGTAAAAAAAAAACCTTCTATGGCTGTTAATGGTTAATTGTTTCCAATTTAAGAGAAGACAGTTAATTTTGTTAGTTTTTCCAAGAAGATTAAGTTTTGCTTTCTTTTTTTGTAATAAATAAACTTGATCAAATATAATTGATTTTAAATTAATGAAATTATATGTATATTGATCACAAAAGCCCTAAACATGACTAGAAAGTACGTATTTTTATAACAATTACTATTTACAGACTTATGCGTCTATGGGACGTATGATTATCTTTAACGCCATTGTAAATATGATTATCTTTCTAGGGTTAATAAAATTATCCGTAATTTACAATTTTGCATTTTTATTTAATGCATTAAATGTTCAAAATGGCCTCCTCGATTTTGCAAGCACATTACTGCACGAATATTAATTTGGTTAGTGGCTCTGCGAATCATTCCTGGATCATTTTTAATGTCATTAGCGCACTGAATTATTCGGTCGTGCAACTGTGCCTCGGTATTTATTGGCGTGCTGTATACTCTTTGCTTCATGACACCCCATAAAAAATAATCTAGGGGTGTCAGATCAGGTGAACGCGCTGGCCAGCCTACTGGCCCTCCTCGGCCAATCCACCGGTTCGGGTAATTTTCGTTCAAAAATCGCCGCACCTCCCGCCCATAATGTGCAGGACATCCATCCATTTGGAGATACATACGCCCACGCCGTCTCGTAGCCAGGGGAACATCTTCCATCAACATGGGTAAATTTTGTAGTAATTCTAAAAAACGTTCAGCATTTAGGGTTCTGGGTAAAATGACTGGACCAATTAAAATGTCGTCGATTAAGACTGCCCATACGTTTATTGAAAATTTTACTTGAAAAGTAGATGCCCGCTTCAATCGTGGATTTTCGTGAGACCACTGGTGCAAATTTCTGCAGTTTGTAATGCCGTCTTGGGTAAATGTCGCATCGTCCATCCAAAAAATGCGTTTGGGAAAATTTGGGTCAGCTCTAATTTTTCTTAGAATCCACGTCGACATTACGCATCTTGGACGATTATCTACATTTTCGTGTAAATGTTGTACTCGTTGGTAATGGAAAGGATGCAATCCCTCCTTTTTCAAAATTCGCCAGACAGACGTCTTCGATATGCCATGACGCAACGCTAATCGTCTTATGCTTGTTGTAGGGTCAGCAAACAGATCGTTTAAAATGGCCTCTTCTATCGCATTGTCAATAACGACAGCTGGTTGCTCACGGCGATCTCGTGCCAAACCAAGTCCAATGTTGGAGAGCCTCCTATGAATCTCTTGAAAATTTCGAGCTGAGGGTATGAGTCTGCCCGGGAAAGCATTTATGTATGCAGTCCGAGCGACTGTTGTGCGACCATGTGACATGCCATAATAATAATGCATGTCGGCTATTTCTCGAGGTGAGAACTCTGTCAATCGCGGCATTTCGTCAACACTTAACAGCAGAACAGGAACAGTCCAAACGTAACGAACAGTAGAAAACGTAACAGTCAACAATGTAACAAAAACTTAATAACAAATCAACGAGAACACAATTCGAGAACGAGAACAGTAGTAGCAGCGGCGAGAATATCGGAGCGACTGTGTAAGTCCTGTTTCGAACCCCCTGCCTCCCCTCCCCTCGCCTTCCCTCTACCTGAGTGTAGAACAAAAGGACTGCGACTGCCGAAGGGCACAGAGTAGGACGGAAACAATGGAAAAAACGGTCTCTACCTGCACGGTAACACGATTAGGCTCCACTTTAAAAGTTCGTAGATAGCGTGTTTTTTTAGTTAGAACATTGTTTTTTTTTTATTTGGAAGCTAAAATGGTAAAGAATAAAAGTAAGCTATAAAATTACATAGTTACAGGGCACATTTTTTTAGTAATTTGAAGTTTTTTAAAATAAACGTCTAAAAAAAACATTTTTTTCATAAAAATACACGTTTTTACCCAAGATAGTTACTTTTTTGCGGACTATTTATTATTTCATGGTCATCGCCAGGTATTAGGCATACTGTTTTTTTTATTTCAAAGAAATAGACCCATTATTTTGGAAGAAATCAATACTTTTGTACATAGAGTCCTTAATGAAACATGAAAATCTTAAAATACCAATAAATCCTACAATAATTTTTTATAATTTTTTTTTATATTTTTCTAGTCAATGATTCATGGTCTAGTTTCATCCCCTTTCGGGATTGCACTTTATCCAGGGACACACTATATATTATTTATAGTTATATTAGTCGATGCTTTTCCTAAATGTAATAAATAAATAAAGGGGTTCACTTTATATGAGGATAAGGGCAGCGCTACCGGCTTTAGTGGTACGACTCGATGAACCATCCCAGGGCCTATTGTTTACCAAGTGGTGAGTCCCTTCCTAAAGTCTGTTTTTTAATTCGATGCAAAAAAAAATGACGCGGTGTTACCACAATAAAATATAAAGGTTTAATCGGTACATTTTTTTACCGTGTATAGAAGGCTCATGTGACAAAAATCTTTATCACATCAAAGACATTAAAATTTAATTACTCTTATGAGGAACGTCAAAAAAACACCTACGTAGCACACACAATTTTAACTTGGAAGTAAAATGGGGTTATTTGGTTTTTACGTACTAGCAACATTCAGACATTGACAGCCCTTGGCTTGTATTGATATGTCAACATGACAGTTTATTTTTTTTTCATTGAATTAAAAAACAGACTTTAGGCCTCCATTGGTCGTTCAACGTCACGATTTCTCAATCCTTGAGAATGAATGGCTCGATAAACTGTCTCGGGCCCTCTGGTTGACTTACGAGAGCAGTATGGCCTTTGGTGAACGTACGAGAGCAGTCTGGTATACTTCCGGTATAGATTCAAGGAAGGGGCCTATAACTTACGGGGTTTTTCCTCGTCCTCTCCACCAAAGGACGTAATGAATTGTATCTTGCCGCCCACTTCCTCGACGGGGGACGGACTGCGGCTTGGCGAGCGCGAGGTGGCCCGCGGCGCATCAGCGGACGGAGCGGCGTAGCTCGGTGGACTTATCACGCGGGTCGCCAGCTTCTTGTCCCTGTCGATGATGGACAGTTTTCAATCAAAGGGGAAGGTGTCACAATGTGGGACTGGACACTGCGTTCACCGCAAAGGACATAGAAAGCCTTTGCGGGTCTCAAAATATCGTCGCTCGAAATCATTATTGGAACATTTTAAAAAATGTTTTGTAGGTGTAGTGAGTAAATGACGTTTAAAATTGAGAAATTTTCATAATGCGAATTTTACTTAAATTAGTTCGATAATGCATGTTTGGTAAATGTAGTTTTCAGGGAATAAAATAATGTCATGAAATTTAACCTCCTCAGTCCCGTGTCGACAAAATAACAATAGATAACTATTGTTATTTTCAAGGTCAGGACTGAAGAGGTTAAGTAGAATCATAGTAAAAAAATAGGAATAATCATGAAATATTTCTGAATAAGCCAGTACTTAATAAATTGAAAAGTCAAACAACTTCAAAATCAAACGGCAACAGTTAATTAAAAAAGGTGGAATGAGATCAATTCTGTTTGCTGTTACGGTAGACAAATCAGTTTGGTTATGCTCTTCTTGTTCAACAGCATTGTTTGTTGCCTCCAAACTTAAGTAATGATCATGGTTTATGCATAAATTGAGTAAATCTATTTCGAACGGTAACGCGTTCAAAGCACGACTGGGGCAAACACGAAAACAAATATTCAACTGAACTGAACTCGTCTTTGTACTGAGGCCATTGAAAATGATTACAATAAACCGCACATGCTAGGCAGTTCGCCTACGTTTGGGCTAGCCATAAAGCTACACTCAGACTCACCGATGAGCGCGGCGTTCCCGTCGACTCTTTCTGCCGGAGAACATGGCCTTTTCCTTCTCTTCTCTCAGCAGCTGCTTCTGGTGTTCTGCATCGTCGGCGTCTCCAGTAAGGAACGAGAACAGGTCACAGCCGGCCATCCCGTACTGCGGGCCCACGCCGTTCAGTTCGTGTGCCTGTGCTCACGAGGGGTTCAGAATTTGATTATTGTTCATGTCATTTGATAAATCAGGCCTTGGAGTACGTCGCAGACCAGGTGACTGTTGGATTATATTTTTCAAACAGTTCTAAACTGATTTACTCCATACTGCCTTAACAACTAAGTGACGAATTAATTTTTATCCGAATAACCAATCAAATTTTACGAGACTTTTTTCGCTGTCTCAACTTTCACCTTCCGCAAACCGTAAATGTATAATAATGTAATACAAATGGTGTTGTTCCAGACCACTGAAAGTTTAGCTGAGAAGAAAAGGTGTTTCTGGGTCGGTTTCTGATTATTTTGAGAACTTCACTGAGTAAATAATTAAGTAACGTTATGTTAAGCTCTTTTCTGATAAATTTAACGAGGCAACAGCAGTAAAGTAGTGAATTAGTGAAATTCTCAATTGAAAAACTGGCCCTCTATCTGGTAAACGGATGTCGCGAGTCGTAAGTAAGCGCCTATTATGACAACTGGCATGCTAAGTAGGAGGCATAATAAAATAGGTACTTGGATTTTACAGAATAATGTCTTGTTTTTTTCCTCTATCGCGGTGACCCCTATGCGCTGGTACAAGCGAAAAGAAACCGCATTATCTTACGAAAAACTACGAGTTGATTCAACAATAGTTCTGTGAAATGGATTCTATAAAATTGCAGTTTCCTCAAACTAGTTTTATTGGCTGAATGCATTTAATTTCAATTCTTTATCAAAATTAAATTTAAATTGCTTTATTAGTGCCTCAAATACTACAAGTAGCTCTCAAATACGGTAGACAGTAAGTCTGAGACAAGTAAGTCTCAAATACTTTTAAGACTAAAATTGCTTCTCACCTGTGGAGCCTCCATCTTATTGACATCAATACTCAAGTCCACATCAATGATTTCGAGATCGGAATCCTCGTCCGAATCCTTCTGTTCCACTTTAGTAGCTTTCGTATCTGGGCCTGTAATTGAACATTTCAAAGCCATGAAATTGCCCTGGGGACTGTACCAAATGTTTGAACTTCTATGTAGTTCTGCCAGATCCAAGGTGACTGGTGTCCGGAAGCTTCATAGTATAATTGTAAAGCTGAATCTACCGATTGACGATGAGGGTTGGGCGCCCGGGTCATTATAATTGTAGCCTATAGCGACACCAGTGCCTTTCTTCTCATTCAGCTTCTCCTTTTGTGCCTCTTTTTCCTCAATAGTCACGCCATACTGTTCCTCTATAGCCAGTTGTTGGAGGAACTTGTCTTCACCTGAAAAAAAGTATTAGAATAGTAGTGAACATCAATTTATTACTATTAAGCTACAGAAGTGTCAAAGTTGTCAATAACGTGCGAGTGCGCTCTTGAAGAAATATTTGATTCTTTGTCCAAACCTTTTGCTTCGCTGATAGCTGTGTACTAAAGTGAATCCCAACATACAAGTGCCGTGTGAAAGTGTTATCTCGGTGAAATTCACAAGTTAAACCACAAAAACAGTGAAACAAAATACATAACTGACAACTCAACGGAATTCAAATAATCCCCTACCCGCATTTTTCATAATTCGCCGACGAACTGTCAATGTCAACGAACAATTATACCAACATTACCAAGCAAAGGAGTGACAGATACACCAGTGTTGCAATCTACAATAAATAATATAACGTCAAATAGGGCTACCATCTAAAACTAAAAACTACCCTAGGAAAATAAAGTGTTGCCACAACAAATGGTAGAAATGAACGAACAAATGGAATTATTGTTTTCAAAACTCGATGCGAAGCTGAACGAAAAGCTCAACCAGCAAACTCACACGATAACCACTGCAGTAACTGCAAACGTGATGGCAGCGCTCGATGAGAAGATGAACACGTTAATAGAAGAAAACAAAAATTTGAAAACAACAATAACAACATTGGAAAAAAAAGTAAATACCTTGGAAAAAGAGAAACGAAAAAACAACCTGATATTTTTTGGAGTAGAAGAAAATGGAAAAAGGGAGGCAGAACTTGTAGACCACATGAAAGAAATTATAGAGGAAGCAGGAACATACTTGGAGAGCCACGAAATAAATAACATATACCGAATTGGAGCGAAGACCAACAAAAAGCGGCCTGTCGTTATTACTCTCTCTACTATATGGAAAAAACATCTCATACTGAAATCAAAATCAAAGTTACCAGAAGGCATCTATGTCAAAGAAGATTTCTCTAAGGACATACTAGAAGTTCGAAAACAACTACAGGCAAAAGTTGAAGAAGAATGGAAAAAAGGAAACAAAGCCTTCTTGAGAGGAGAGCAACTAATAGTTAAAAAGTCGAATGATAACCAGCGCGAAAAAAGGAAGAGAGAGAAAACTGTATCCCCCAACTTGTCAACACAGAAAAAGCCAAACACATCTAATAATCTCGGAAACCCACCAAACAAGACAAACACTACTGGTCAAAAAGAAATATTAAAACCAAACATACTCCAATATATGGGAAAAGATAGATCTACTTCTACCTCTCCTGCAGCTCCAGGAACATCAAAAAACTAACAAACACTCGCATGAATCTCAACGAAACAAAAACAACAAAAACCGGCTTAAACAAACAAATACAGAAAAAACATAATAACCAAAAACAAACTAATCAAAAAACCTTCCCACCACGGGTGGTCGCCGCGGGAAGATCAGACCACTACCCTCTAACAAAAAATAGCAAAAAACTAGAAAAAACAAAAAGCAATAAAACATATATATCATCTCTCAATACTAGGACTCTAAGAACTCCTGAATCACTATCAGAGCTGGAAGTAGCGCTGAAAGACCTGAAATGGGATATATTGGGATTGAGCGAAGTGCGCAGACCAGGCCAGTCAATCGAAGAACATGATAACTACATCATGTTTCATAAAGGTGAGATCGGAGGCCAAAGAGGAGTTGGATTCATAATTAAATCCCATTTAAAAAACTTCATAGAAGACTTCATCGGTGTCACAGAAAGAATAGCAATACTACGCATAAAAATGCCCAGCTTTAAAAAAATATGGACAATCGTCCAAGTCTATGCGCCAACCGAACAGGCTGATGAACAAGAACACCAATCCTTCTACAACACACTATCTCAAACAATACACGAATATTCGAATGATGTAATCATCCTAATGGGGGATTTTAATGCGCAAGTAGGTGCCAGACAAAACAAAGACGAATATGTACTGGGAGAATTCGGCCATGGAAAGAGAAGTACTAGTGGTCAACGGTTAATAGATCTCCTCCTAGAACATAATCTCACTGTCATGAACAGCATGTTCAGAAAGAACAAAAACAACAAGTGGACCTGGATTTCGCCGGATGGGAAATACCGAAATGAAATAGATTATGTCATAAGTAGCCACCCAAAATTGTTCACGGATACAACAGTAATATCAAGACTAAATTTCAACACCAATCACCGCATGGTTAGAGCATCACTCAAAATGACGCCACCCAAGATTAACAGAAAGCACACTTCCCTAATCAGTAGAGCCTATATCGCAGAAAGTAAGGAATCAACATCATATCCACCAGCAACTCGGACCAGCGAAACTGAAGAAATAGAAGGACTGGACATTAAAAACAAATACAACAAACTCCAAAACCAACTTAGCAATAACACAACTAGAAAAGATAACAAACAAAAGTACGTCTTAAGCGATTCTACCATGCAATTTATAAACAAAAGAAAGAGTCTTCTTACCAACAAAAAAGACAAACAGAACATGAAGGAAATAACAGAGTTAAGCAAGAAAATAAGAGAAGGAATACGCAAGGATAGGAAAGCCAACAGAATGCAAACACTAGAAAAACATATAATTGCAAGAGGCGGAACAAAAAAAGCTCTTACAGAACTACGCGAAACTACTTCTTGGATACCAAATTTGAAAAATAAAGAAAATTTCATCTCTAACCGCAAAAGTATTATAAGAACAGCGTCCGAATTCTATAGGAAACTTTACTCCGACCCAGTGAACAGAGAAAATAGAAATTGTGAAGTGACAACATGCAATCCAAGCCCAGAACCAGAAATACTACCAAGCGAAGTAAGGAAAGCTATACTAAGCCAAAAGTCTGACAAAGCACCAGGTCCAGACAAGATCACGAATGAACTACTGAAAGGCACCCTAAATGAACTCGTGCCCATTTTAACAAAGATCTTCAATGACATCCTAACATCAGGACAGATTCCCGAACAATGGAAAACATCGCACATAATTCTTATATATAAAAAAGGGTCAAAAGAAGACCTATCGAACTATAGACCAATAAGCTTGATGTCTAACATATATAAGGTATTTTCCAAGATAATACTGGATCGGATAAGCATTAAACTGGATGAAAACCAACCAATAGAACAAGCTGGTTTCAGGAAAAACTTTGCTACTATAGATCATATACACACAGTCAAACAAATTATAGAAAAGTACAACGAATATAACAAACCAGTGTATATGGCCTTCATAGACTATACTAAGGCTTTCGACAGTATTAAACATGATGCGATATGGGAAAGCTTGGAGAAACAGGGAATATATGGAGCTTATATAAATATCATAAGAACAATATATTCTGACAGCAAAGCAAGAATACAAATGGAAACAATTGGAGAAACTTTCAAAATAGAAAAAGGTGTCAGGCAAGGCGACCCACTGTCTCCCAAGCTATTTTCTGCTGTGCTCGAAAACATATTCAGAAATCTTGAATGGAACGAATTTGGACTCAATATAGATGGAAGAAGATTGCACCATCTTCGATTCGCTGATGACATAATCCTGTTTGAGGAAAATCCTCACAAGCTTGAAGATATGATACAGAACCTAAGCAAAGAAAGTGAGAAGATCGGACTGGCTATGAACACAGACAAGACAAAGTTACTAACTAATTCTGAACCATACGAAATTAAAAACAATAACCAAACTATCGAATATGTGGAAGAGTACATATATCTGGGACAAATAATCTCTCAAAGTGATCTAACAACCAAAGAAATAAAAAGAAGAATAGCTAATGGATGGAAAAGATACTGGTCACTCAAGGAGATTATGAAAGCAACAGATTTCAGTAAAAAAATAAAGAGCAAAGTCTTCAACACCTGTGTCCTCCCCTGTCTTATCTATGGATGCGAAACATGGGCACTCTCTAAACAACACAGGGATATGCTAGAACACTGCCAAAGAGCCATGGAAAGGAGCATGCTGGGAATTAAGAGAATAGATAAAATAAGAAACACATACATAAGAAAAAGAACAGGAGTGACAGATATTCTCACAAAGATTGACCAAATGAAATGGAGATGGACCGGCCATATGTTACGAAGTCCACACGATAAATGGAGCAAAATCGTAACGGAGTGGTACCCTAGAGACGGAAAAAGAAACAGAGGTCGACAACGCATAAGATGGGAGGACGAACTAAAATTAACAGTAGGCTATAACTGGAGAAGAATTGCTAGAGATAGAAAACAGTGGAAATCGTTAGAGGAGGCCTTTGCCAAAAGGCACACCGAACTCCGGGACATACTTTAACAAAACACTAGAGGAACATAACAAAGAAAATTACATACAAAACGGAGTCTCGGGATATAGAGGCTATATTATTATTATTATTATAAGCTACAGAAGAAAGAGGATTTGAACGATGGTGTCTGTACAGTAGACAACACGTCAAACATCACATTTTAGTTGCAAAGTCGCCCGTAATGTAACGGAGTAGAGTGTATGGGTGTATAGGATGATGTGCTGTCGACTGTACTAGTTATAAAAACTGGTGACAGACAGCAGTGTCTTCCTTCGGCAAAAAGTAGCTATTTTATTACATTCCTTCTTGAGTATTTACTAAGGGAGGCTGTGTAATTCCTGGTGTATTCTATTCTAGTTATAAG
Organism: Yponomeuta plumbellus; assembly: GCA_947310845.1. NCBI lineage: Eukaryota > Metazoa > Arthropoda > Insecta > Lepidoptera > Yponomeutidae > Yponomeuta > Yponomeuta plumbellus. Next base: position 13,467,924 of record OX371207.1, on the reverse strand, counting down.
CTAGCGTGCGTGCGTGCGTGCGTGCGTTTGTGTGTGAAATGAAAATAAAAAAGGACTTTAATTTGATTTGCCTTTTGTTGGGGTTCATTTGAATGAATTAATTTGCATTCTCAGGGCTGTAAGTGTGCCTCGAATTATCTGGCAATACATTACTAGTACTGTCACAACAACCAACTTACTTATTCCAAGAAAATAATTTTGAGCCAGGATTCTGTATCTCTCATAGTTGCACTGTCGCTCTTCCTGGTCTAGATCTTCAGGAGGTACATCAGGAATTTTCACCTCCGGAATGTAGTCTAGATGCGCTCGGACATCGAAACGATCAATCAAATTACTGCTATCACCTTGCCAGGGCATCCTAGAACAAAACGGCACGGTAGCTGTAACATTGCCGAAATTTCGACAATAAAAGGAATTTTAATTTTTCCTAATAGATAATAATGATTAAACCCATTAGTATAACGGCACCCTAGCTGTAACATTGCCGAAATGTCGGCGCACACTGGGATCAGATTGTAAAAAAGTGGACTTAGGGTTTTTTGACCCCATTTTTTTTGTAGTGACTCCATACGTCAATATTGGTCGTGTCAACTACCGTATTGGGAGTCAATTGTTTTTCCCGAGAAATTTCAATTAGCGACCGTTCCGTAAGCCGCACAGATATGAAGTAGGTGTCTTGGTATGAAATGTCAACAAGTTATTCACAAAAAAAGATTTTCCTCCATACAAAAAAAACTAAAATATTTTTTTTCTCGTAAATGGGTCATTTTATGACAAAATAGCAATCAGTAAATGTCTATTGAATTGACGTAGGGAGTCACTAGAAAAAAAATGGGGTCAAAAAACCCTAAGTCCACTTTTTTACAATCTGATCCCAGTGTGCGGCGATACGAGGTATTTTAATTTTTACTTAACAGATAATCACGATTAAACCCATTTAACCTAGGCGTCAAACCTAGGATAAATCAAGTCATTCCGGGAAAAGATTTCATATCAACCAGTAAGACAGATACAATAGCAGCTTAGAGCTGATGTGTGTGATGATCTTATCACAGCATTTGATTGTGCATGATATAATGTATTTAAGTATTTTTTTATATCAAATATTATTGAACTTCTTTAATGATTTCTACACGGAGCTGTCGAACATTGGTACAAATTTAATGGCTTCAATCTAGGTGTATTTCCATGTTTGTGATGTCCTTACCTGGTTACAATAGCCCAAACTAGAATGGGAGCAGGACAAAGTGATTATGTAGTGTGGAATTATCTATTACATATTTCAGTACTTCTGTTAAATCATACTAAAGGACAATGACCATTCCTGGCTAAGTGTGAACACACTGTTCATAAAATATCAATATAGCAAATGATCATTATTAATTGAGACAGAGAAGGAAAAAGGAAAAGAGGCAGACCACGGAAAAGGTGGGACGAGGACATTAGAGAAGTGGCAGGGATAACATGGCACAGACTGGCTCTGGAAAGATTGGAGTGGAAAAGGTTGGAGGAGGCCTTTGCCGACTGGCAAACAGATTTACAAAAATTAAACATATACCAAGATTGAGAGTAAATATAATTAAAATATATTAGATTACAAATAGGATAGATAAGTACTTACCTTTTTTTAAAAATGCTATGTATTAAATCTGAATAAAAGGCTATTTTATTTTATTTTATTATTTATTTATTATTATTTAATTGAGACATGAATACTATATACTAGCTTTCGCCCGCGACTCCGTCCACGTGGACTTTAGTTCAAAATTTTGCAATCATAAAAATACATTTAATAAGTCACTCAATACATTTGTATAAGTTCGTGCCATGAAAGATGACCCATGAGTTAATGAATTTTGACTTTTTTTACTATGGTCATAAGGATGTTACTGTGAGACTTGTTTGGTCATCTTTAGTGACTGCATTCATACCAACTTTTGTTATTGGGATATAGCTCTCCATGTTTGTATTGCCAGTACTAAATTGGAATAATTCATTACCGATTTGAAAATTATGAATGTATTGATGGTGACTATACTCCTCAATGTTTTTCTTATATCAAAGTAATAAGTAAAAATGCAAAAGTGTGTCAAATAATACAATATGAGTCACTTCAACCCGCATCAACCCCTCTTTTATGCACAAAAGGAAAGAAATATTCGACAAAAATCGATGAAGAATCAAATCGGCGTTTGAACAAAAAATTAGAAATAAATATTGTCAGAAATAAACTCGACCTCTGTATTTGTACAGCGTGAACATTATTTTGATCTATTTTAAATATTTTACGAACTGGCTTGTGATAATGGATCTTGATACCGTTTTAACTTGTAACCTGGCTTTTCTACGGACTCTGCACAACCATTCCTATGACGACCCTGGCGCTAACGGAATCGAACCTTCTCGTAACGTTGACACAAATCGACCTGTTTTTCCAAACACATTGATTCTGCTACACAATGGATTTTACATTTTGTTTATGACACACATAACGTACTAATCCTATTACTTATTAATGATGAAATTGCCTGTTCACGTATGGCCAAAACACCCTACAAAATGGTCGTTGTCCTTTAATTGTAATAGATTTTGAAAAATGCTTACATGATGGCAGGACTGTCCCCTGCAGCAGCTACGGCGGGATCCAAGTGAATTTTGCATTGTCGCCCGTGAAGTTGAAGAAACTGTGTTGGTTCTGCTTTCTGTGGAAAATAATCATAAATTTAGTTTGAAACTTAAGGTAACGCCTGTATCCCGTAGACAGAAACCAGAGACTGCTGTTATCTTGCACTGAGTCATGTCATCATCTTTTACGAAGATCATTACTTCCGTCTTACTCAGATTATGTTCATTCCTCTCCTTAAATTGCCTCACCCATTACTGTTACTTATGTCTGCAGTTCTTCGACGATGCGAACAGAACCTGATCATCGGCGTATAACAAGCACTAACTTTACCCACCAACCAACAGAGAAGTAGGTAGCTCCTCCAATCACCAATTTGATCCTAAACAATGGGATAGCGACATAGGCTGGTAGCGACATAGACATAGGTACTCACAATTTTTTCATAGAAATCCTTTCGTCGTTCAGCGCGTCGGCGGTAATCAACAATTAGGCCGCGAATCATTCGCTCTTGTTTGCGAGCCTCGTGCCACATCGTGTCACTTGGGTAGAAATGTAGAGTAATTTATGTTCGTTGGCTTGGAACTAAGTAAAAATTATTTCCATTTCAAAAACGGCAATCCAATAGGTTTAATCAGGAATTCAGGAAGTCGTATCGTGTCGACGCCATTTTTCCATAAATTTTTTTCTTCACACATTCACAGAACAGAAGCCGTTTTCAGAAGAACTAAAAAATAAATCTAACGGCTGTCACAGCGTTGCCAGAATGTTAGAAAAGTAACATTTTACGTTACTTATGACCCTCTCATGTTACCTCCATGTTACACGACTTCCGACCGAATACTCAAACGTCATTCAAATATTTAATGTACTGGAAAGTCGCGACTTCTGACGTTGTCGCGCGCGACTCGCGTCCTCGTACTACCTTTGTAGGTGGTGCTGCGCACGTCAAAGCAAAAAATAATTCTATGGTTCTGTGGAATTTGTGATGGTTGATTACCGAAAAAAAAAAATGCTGTTGTCGTTTGGTGATAACGTGATAAGTGCGCTTTTGAATACTTTGCTATGGATTGCGGGTTTGAATTCTATTTTGTATTACGAGAAACCTCGTTCGAATAGCAACCCTGGCTCCTTCTCTGGTTTAGTAATCTGTGGACTAGCTTTGACATTGATTGCTACGAATCACAAATATGTCGCGGGCTTAGAGATAGGCAACTTCTCCGTAACTTTCCATTTTGTGGTAACTTACCGATATCCTCCCTGAAAGTTTCCGTATCTTCTCATTTTGGTGAGAAGATAAAATGTTCTTATTAATTTTTTTTCTTTATTGCAGTATTCGCATATTATTGGTCTAAGATGCAAGAAATATGCGTTTTTCCTAAGCGCAGTGTACTTTTATCCGTATTTACTATTATTAAACTTGGTTATTCGTTAAGTTTTATGAAAGTGAAACACATTCATCACGAAATCTCAGAAACTACGTAATATTTGAAGACGCAGAAGACTAATAACAGACTGTTAGTCCAGTCATTATAAAAAAATCGACCCTACCCGTGAATAATCAGTTCATGGATTTTTTTTCGTAGGTCCCTCGGGGGAGCACTAGGAGTCTGAATTCAAAAAGTAGACCGATTCAGGCTCCTGCGTATATTCGAAAAACGGTTTTTCTTGAATAACTCTGCCATTTTTTATTTTACAGTAAAACCGTGAAGACAAAAATTGTAGGAAATTTAATTCTCTACAAGTTTGGTCCTAAAAAATTTATTTTTTTTTATTTCCAAAATATCAATTTTGGGGGAAAAAAGGTGGAAACCAAAATTGTCCAAAATTTGATTCTCTACAACTTTGTTTCTCCTCATTTATGCTGTAAAACGTGGAACATAGGAGATAATGATAATATTTTGAATTTGTCGCATTTTTCAGGTTTAATTTCCAAAATATCGATCTTGGGAAAAAAAAGAAAGGGCACCAAAATTGTTCAGAATTTGATTCTCTACAACTTTGTTTCTCTTCATTCATGCCGTAAAACGTGGAACATAGGAGATAATGATATTTTGAATTTGTCGCATTTTTCAGGTTTAATTTCCAAAATATCGATCTTGGGGAAAAAAAGATGGGAACCGAAATTGTTCAGAATTTGATTCTCTACAACTTTGTTCCTCTCCATTCATCCCGTAAAACGTGGAAAATAGGAGATAAGGATAATATTTTGAATTCGTCGGGCTAATTTTCAAAATATCGATCCTATAAGAATAATTGTGAGGACCAAACTTGTAGAAAATCTAATTTCCCATAAATTTTATTCTCAAGGTTTTACTTTTTGTTAAAGTATAGAGGTTCAATTGGCAATCGACTCACGCTTGACACAAGATTTAAATATAGAATGTTGATATTTGTGGTATGTCAATTTGAATGTTAGACATATCACTCTTCTGACTGACTCAATGCAGGAAACTCGTGTTTGTTGATTATTAAATCATAATAAATACTCTAATGGATATCTAGTGCCTTCACTTTATTCAATAAAGCCCCAAAGACCTCCTACAAATTTAAATAACAGGTCATGGGCTCGCAATAGCTTTTAAAGATCAGTATAATCGTTTTTCAGTGTTTCAGAAATATAAGTCTTTTTTCGTACACATCGAGTTACGAAGATAAGCATAGCAACCAAACAGTTGTTGACAAAATAAGCATAGCAACCAAGGTGACATTTTAAAATTTTGAAGAAGAAATAAACTGTACGTATTTCTTGAATAATTATGGAGAACATTAATAAATTAAATGCAAATACCAATTATCCCAATTGGAGGAAGCTTACAAAATTGTTTTTAGAAGCAAAAGGAATCGGAAACGACAGCGAGGAAAAAGGTAAAGACGCAAAATCAAAATATTTTATTTTAAATTCGATTGATGAAAACATTTTACATTATGTTATTAATTGCGCAACTACAAAAGACATCTTTGAGAAATTAGATATTGTATACAATTATAACGTCGAGAAAGATAGTCATCTCAAAGTCATTGAATTTTATAATTACAAATTCAGTGGAAATATAATACAGGACATAAGTAAACTACAGAATTTGGCTTTTGAATTGGAATCTACTCAAAATAAAATAAATGAAGAAATGATAATTCAAAAGATTTTAACAATTTTGCCCACAACATTAAATCATTTTAGAACAGTTTGGGAAATAACCCCGAAATGTGATAAAAATATTCACACTCTCATAGAAAGAATTCAAAAGGAAATACGGTTAATCGAAAATACAACTGAAATACCCGCTAATATTAATGAAGTTTTTATGAGCGATGAAAGAAAGTGCTTTATCTGCAACAAAATAGGACATATTGCCAGATTTTGTAACAATAAACAATGTGCAATATGTAATAAAAATGGACACACTTCTATTGAATGTTTTTCAACAAAAACTTGCAAGAAATGTAATAAAAAGGGACACAGAAAAGTTTTGTCGCATGTTTACCATGGTAAGCGAACAAATAGATAACGAAATTTCAATCAAAGCGATTATTGACTCTGGTGCATCTTCCCACATGTTCAATGATTATAATATTATACATTTTACAGAAAAGATAAACACAGAAATAAGATGTGCAAATGCTGGAAACCTCGTCGCTCAAGCAATAGGCACGATAAATACAAATACTTTTGACCTGCAAAAGGTATTATATGTTCCTGAAATATCAAGAAACCTGATTTCTGTAAGTTCAATTACTGACCATGGTGGATCTGTACTCTTCGCTGGAAACAAGGTATTTATAAAGAATAATAACCATATTATATTGAGTGGGTACAAAACTAGAAACGGCTTGTATGAGACAAGTTTTTATGCAAAGAGTGTCCGCGAAGCTTTGCTTTCTGAAACTGTCGATACCTGGCATCGTCGGCTGGGTCACGTATCGGATGTGCGGCGCCTAGCTAAATTAGTTAACGGAATTAAAATTGGGGGGGATAATCGAGGAAAATTTTGCGAAATTTGTATTAAAGCCAAAATGAGTAGGAAACCGTTCGTAAATAATAGGGTTAAAGCAACATTTCCTTTGGAAATTATCCATACGGATGTTTGCGGAGCAATAGAAACTCCCACTTGGGACAACAAAAAATATTTTATTACATTTTTAGATGATTTTACGCATTTTTGTGTCGTGTACTTAATCACCTTTAAAAGTGAAGCCTTTGATAAAATAAAACAATTTGTGACTTTAGCGGAAAATCATTTTAATTCAAAAGTGAAGAAAATCAGATGCGACAATGGGAGGGAATATTCGAACAATAACCTAATGTCTTGGTGTAACTCGAAGGGCATTATTCTTGATTTAACAATACCCTACACGCCACAATTAAATGGGAAAGCAGAAAGATTGAACAGGACGTTATTAGAAAGAACAAGAGCTTTAATGTTTGATGGTTGTGTTCCAAACTACCTATGGGGCGAAGCACTCTTAACTGCAAGCTTCCTTATTAACAGAAGTCCCACCGAAGGCAGAGACAAAACTCCAGCCGAGATGTGGTTTGGTATCAAGCCAGACGTATCTAATGTTAGAAGATTTGGTTCAACAGCTTACTATAAAATAAACTCTGGTGTACGAAAGTTGGACGTTAGATGTGATAAAGGAATCCTGATAGGCTACGTCAGGAATGGTTACAAAATATGGGTGGATGAAACTGAAACAATTGTAAAAGCGAGAGATGTTAGAATAAATGAAAATGAGCAAGGTATATATTTAAATGAAGGAAATGGTGATAGAAGTGGAGGTTTTTGGAGGATGGATGAAGAAAATCAAGAGTCAGTTGGTGAAGGCACAACACAAAGAAGAATAGATAATAGTCAGGAAGAAAATCAAGTCGGAAGAGTCAACAACAACGAAGATCGAGAAGGTGATATATTAAGAGAAAGAGGAAGAAGTAGAAGTAATGAGAGTGTTCGAGAAGGTGAAATATTAAGAAGAATAGTAAGTAGTAGAAATATTGAGAATGTTCGAGAAGGCGAGTTTCATTTGAGAAGATTGGGTAGCGAAACAAGCGAAGACGAAACAAATGAAGGCGAAACAGAAGTTGAAACAAATGACAACGAAACAATTGAAGTTGAAAGAAATGAAAGAGAAACAAACGAAGTTGAAGAAGAAATAGAACAAAATAATGAAGTTTATTCTGATGGAAATGAAGAATTCTTTGATACTGAACAAATTGAAAATCGGGTCGAAAATAATGAAAGTCGAAATAATAGGGATAATAGTCAAAATAGAAGAGTTCAACCTGCCAGAGAACGTAGACCACCAGATAGATATAAAGATTATCTGATGGATTATGACACTGAAGCATCAATGTTGACATACGAGGAGGCAATAGAATCGAAAGAAAAGGACAAATGGAAACAAGCTATAAAAGAAGAAATTAAATCCCTTGAAGAAAATAAGACGTGGTCATTTGTGGATGAACAGGAAGCAGTAGGAAGAAAATTAGTCACCAGTAAATGGATTTTTACCATCAAGTCCGATGGTCGATACAAAGCCAGACTAGTGGCAAGAGGTTTTCAACAAAAATATAAGATCGATTATGATGAAACGTATAGTCCAGTAGTCAACAGTACTTCGTTGAGGGTATTATTATCAATCGCAGCAGATAAAGGTTTAAAAATGAAACAGTTCGATGTAAAAACAGCATTTTTACACGGAGACCTAAAAGAAAGTATCTATATGAAGGTGCCAAATGGATACAATAATAAAGAAGGTAAGGTATGCAAATTGAACAAGAGCTTATATGGATTAAAACAAGCCCCGTTAATGTGGAATATAAAATTTACAGATTTTTTGACAAAGATGGGTTTCAAACAAATGAAACAAGATCAATGTATATTTGTCATGGAAGGCGAAAGAAGGATTATCCTTGCGGTATATGTAGATGATGGATTGGTTTTCGGTGAAAGAGAAGAAGATCTTCTTCACACAATAGAAACGATTGGAAAAGCCTTTGAGTTAAGAGTCTGTGATGAAGTAACTAATTACATAGGTTTAGATATTAAACAAGATGAAAATGGGATTAAAATTTTTCAAAAGACTTACAGTGAGAAAATAGTCAAGAAATTTAACTTGAATAATGCTAGAGAATGTAAATGTCCAACTATATTGATAGAACAACATTCATCTGAGAAAATTGATAAAAAATCTCATGAGCTTTACCGTGAAATGATAGGGTCATTGTTATATCTCGCGAATAAAACACGACCAGACATAAGTTTTCATGTAGGTTATTGTTCGAGACATCAAAATTCTCCAAATCTAAATGATTTTAATAATGCTAAAACGATTTTGCGATTTATCAAAGGATCAACAGGAAAAGGGATTCACTTTACGAAAGGTGATAAAGTTCTCAGGGGTTATAGTGATTCGGATTTTGCGGGAGATCCAGATACTAGGCGCAGCACTTCAGGTTCTGTGATTTGGCTGAACGGTGGACCAGTGGCATGGAGATCAAGAAAACAATCAGTAGTCGCGCTAAGCAGCACAGAAGCAGAATACATAGCGGCAGCTGAATGCTGTAAGGAATTGCTTTACATAAGGGACCTGATCTATGAGATAACCAAAGAAAAACTTGAAGTTGAGATGAGAGTGGATAACCAATCAGCAATTTGGCTTATGAAAAAAGGAATTATGGGCAATAGAAGCAAGCATATAGACGTGAAATATTGTTACTTAAAAGAAAAAATAGATGAGAATCAGATTACACTAAAATACTGTCCAACAGGATCACAACTGGCTGATATACTAACTAAAAGTTTACCGGCTGTAAAGTTTGAAAAATGTCAACGAAGATTAGTGTATGAGTGACAATGTGAGTCGTAGAGTGTAGTATAAGTGCGGGCTAAAGTGAACTTTATTCTTTTTCGGTTAATGTCGGGGTTTATTTTATATCTTATGGTAGTATGTAAGGTTTTATAGGGTGTGTAAACATTTAATATGTATAAAAGGAAAAACACTTAAGGATTATTGAAATACGTAACAAGTTCAGACAGATTTAAAGGGGTGCTTAATAATGACAGATTTAAGGGGGTGCTTAATAATGATTCACTTAAGGGGGTGTATGTAATGTAATATTAATTGAATCATTATTTAACATTTAACTTGTCAAAAGAAGAGTAAAAATTTAAAATTTTTATTTCTTTACACATTTTCTGAAAATATCCTTAAGTATTTTTTCTAGATCTTTAAAATTGAATATATATGAGGTATTGTATTTTTTTATATGTTTAGTGATGGTGAATCGAGTGGAAGAAAATAAAAGAATATAGTTGAGGTTATTTTTATATAATGGTGATGAGTCGAGTGGGAGAAAAGCAAATAAGATAGTTGAGGTTATTTATATAAGATGATGGTGGTCGAGTCGAGTGGGAGAAAATAAAGATGATAGTTATACTTACTTATATGATGATGATATCATAGTGGTGTTGATATGAGTGGGAGAAGATGAAGATAAAACAAGATAGTTGTAGTTATTTATGTCAGTGGTGACGTGATGTGTCGAGTGGTGAAAATAGAGATAGATATGGAATAAATAGTTCATATTGTTTGTGGTGAAAGATATACAGGGTGAAAATGTTTATATAGTAAAGTTGAAAATTTGATATACAGGTTGAATATTTTTGATATTGTACTTTAAAATATACAGGTTGAGTTATTATTGGGTAGTGAATTTTCGAAATTAATTTGATGATGTATAAAATATAATTTTGGGAAACATTGTTTAGATGCAGTAGGTAAATTAAATTAATTAAAGAAATTGTTATTAATGTTTTTACAAGCAGAGTCGATTGAGGGGGTGTGTTAAAGTATAGAGGTTCAATTGGCAATCGACTCACGCTTGACACAAGATTTAAATATAGAATGTTGATATTTGTGGTATGTCAATTTGAATGTTAGACATATCACTCTTCTGACTGACTCAATGCAGGAAACTCGTGTTTGTTGATTATTAAATCATAATAAATACTCTAATGGATATCTAGTGCCTTCACTTTATTCAATAAAGCCCCAAAGACCTCCTATAAATTTAAATAACACTTTTAAATCCAAAATGGCCACGTTATTCAAGAAAAAACTGTTTTTATGGAAACAATTTTTTTTCGAATATGCGCAGGAGGCTGATTCAGTCTACTTTTTGAACTTACACTCCCAGTGACCCCCCCGAGGAACCTAAGAAAAAAAATTCAAGAACTAATTATTCACGGGTCAAAATCTATAATGCAGCAAATAGTGTCATAAAACTGCTGTTTCGTAGTAATGAGGGTCTTTTGAAAACTTGAATGCGAGACTGTAATAAAATACTACGAAGAACAAAAGAAACCCACGTACAAAAGATATCATGCGGTAAACTTCTAAAGATAAAAACTCTGTTGATCGCACGTGCGCCAGGTAGGCAATATTTCCGTGTAGCCTAAAATGCATTCTACTTCAATTTTAGGCGCATCTTTGATGAAGAAAGTAATATTTATTAACATTATTTTATCTTCTCACCAAAATGAGAAGATATGGAAACTTACCAGTAATTTCTCAATCTTCTCGGAAGTTTCCACTTAGAGAGGATTGAGAATATTCTCGGCACCCATCTCTACGCGGGCTTCATATCATAGGGAAGTATGCCCAAACACCTACTTTTCAGGAGAGACAAAAAACTAAATAAAATCGTACGTAATGAAGTTATCGTGCTAAACCTTGGCATACAGCTTAACAAGGCGACTTTGATTTGTGCCCTAACATCATTATTATCTAGCTAAGCTCCAAGATCAGTTTCTGGTATTTACGCCCATGGACTTGTCAAAAATCACTCAATTTAGTCTTATTATGATCATAAAGTGCGTACGAAAAATAGGCGTATAAAATCACTTTTTATTTTGATAACTTATACCATCACGAAGGCCTCTGGGTAATATAATGTTTTATCTACATTCATCTCACAGTAACATTCGTCCCAAAATATTGTTATTTTCATATTCAAATTTTATACGTCCGTATGATTTGGCACAAATATTTGACTTGGGCCACTCTAAGAACATTTTATACAGCTGTGAGAATATGTTTTAAATTATTTAAGAGAAAAAATAGTAAAAGTAAAACACGATAGACGTCTTGGGTATTTATTGTAAGGTATTACAAATATGATTATATTATCAATGTGAGATCAGAATGAACATGATTTTTACTGCTGCCACTATGCGCCTTTCTGTTTCAACAAAAAGTCGTTGTTATAATAGATATGCCTTTCAATTTTTTATCAATAACTGAAAATATAATTGTTCAAAAAATAAGAAAAAAATACAGAAGATGCCAACTCCAAATAGGAATCGAATGACATAATAAAAAAAAATGCATTTTTCGGCATACGCCCTTATGATATGAAGCCCGCGATGTATGTAGAAACGAATAGTGCCATCTAGATTGTGTCAAGGAACTAAGAAAAAAAAAAGAATGTAAAAACGCTCAATAATGCTGCGGCCACACTTGAAGGCGAAGATTCGTGTTCGCGTAGTCGCGACAAAATTTCGTGTTCGCTCTACGGCGAAGAGCTTGGCCACATCAAATAAACCTTCGCTACGTCGCGACAATCTAGAACGTTGCTAAATTCATTTTGCCCTTTGATGTGCAGTATTTTACCGACAGCAGCGCGAAGGATGTTTGTATTCGCGATGATGATTCGCGATAGGACGAATTTTTTGGCCAGACATGTCGCGACAACGCAAATCTTCGCGTTATCGTGATAGTGTGGCCGTACCATAAGAACACAACACTTTTTCTGAGTCGCCAGCGAAGTCCAAATCGTGGCAATCAAAATCAAAATGGTATGCGAGGGTCAATATTTAAACAGTGCTGTCGAAAGTCCAAATAGTGCGCGTGGATCAATATGCAACGATGTCGGAGTCCACAAATAACGCCGAAGTTGTCGAGAAAATTGCAAGAAATCCAGAAAACAAACTCTCGAACTTCGCAACCTCTACGAAGGCGTTTTTGACCAGTGTTGCCACTAGTGAATGGAGAATTAGAACGCCGGGATGTCTGAAAAGGAACGAAATTCGGTAAAGGACCGCAAATAAAAAATATCATTTAAATCTATTTTTATAGTAAGTTCGGTATTTAGTTTCATGCAGGTAACATCTTTAGGGCCTCCACAGACGACCAACTTTTCTCTGCTGCGGAGAAAAAAGTACGCTCCTCGGATAAAAAGTCCTCCGCAGATTTACCGAGGATTACAGGATAGAGGATTTCTATTAGCTTGGACCTCTAGGACCTTATTAGCTTGTTCAGTCATTATAGATTTGAATAATCAGTTCTTGGATTCTTTTTTCCGAGAGACCTCGGGGGGTCACTGGGAGTGTAAATTAAAAAAAATAAACTGAATCAGGCTCCTGTGTATATTCGAAAGACGTTATTTGTCCAAAAAAACGGTTTTTCTTGAATAACTCGGCCATTTTTTATTTAACAGTAAAACCGTAAGGACAAAAATTGTAGAAAATTTTATTTTCTACAAATTCAATCCTCATAATTTTTGTTCTAAGATCGATATTTTGGAAATTAAACCTGAAAAACTCAAATTCAAAAGGATTTGGCAAAAAACCAACAGCCGCTGAGTGCATCGCGCTCGGGCGCTCGGTGCTCGTATCGAGCTGCTCGGCTCGCTGTATTGACTGTGCCGAATATTCCAATTGTAACACCCATGCAGTCTGCCCCGTTGCATTACGGACGACTTTGCAACTCGAATGTGAATGATGACGTGCTGTCGACTGTACGTTGTCAAGTCGTCCGACCGTGTGGAACGAATTCCAACCCGACCAAGAACGCCTTGGTCGGAGAGTCTTTCCGATCGTGTGGAAGGCCTTTTACATTTTCAATACAATCTATTTAACTGAAGTTTATACAAGAAAAGGTATTTAAAAATAAATAATTTAAAATCCGACTAAAGCACAAACCGTTGATTATCTAGGGTATTGTTTCTTGGAAAACAAAGTTCTATAAGATGGAGGCAACGAACGAACTCAGAATAATGAATATGAATAAGGCTAGTCCTTATTCTGAGGATCAACCTCTGTATCGCGCTGTGAACATTCGATAAGCAAAGGTAGTACGAGGACGCGAGTCATACGTTTTGTGGCGCTTAAACGTCAGAATTTGACAGTTAATGTACTGGAAAGTCGACAACGTCAAAAGTCGCGACTTTCCAGTACATTAACTGTCAAATTCTGACGACTTTTGACGTTGTCGCGCGCGATTCGCGTCCTCGTACTACCTTTGCTGGTCTATTGTTCTAGGTAATAGACCAACTAGCTGGTATACCAAGAGGGGTGTAACTGGTTGGGAAATAAAATTCCCGACCAGTCACACTGTTACTCATTGGGAACAATAGTAGATTGTTAACCAAGGGCTGTATGACATCAATTGCATACGAGGTTTTTGGCTAATTAGCCCGAGTATGCAATTGATGCTTACACCCGACGTAAACACTCTGCTTTACATATCGATTGTGAGGTAAGTAAAAAAACAAGAAAGCAGGTTTAATAGTTTAAACCAGGTTTTAAAACACGAAAAAAAATTACTTTCGCGCCTAGCTGTGGTCGACTGACTTTTTTACTCTTCACGATTTTATGGCACGCAAGCGCGTCAAATCGTGCTGGCCAGTTTTATTTTTAAATCGATTTCTTAACATACGTTGTGACTGCGAAATAAAGTTCGATATTTAAAATAAAATCTTCAAATTCTAATATAAATTGTCTCGATTCCGATTCGAGTAAATAATCGATACAGAGAAAAAAATATTATCTTTTAAAAAATATTCTTACAGTATGAGTATGACAGTTCTTTTTTCAAATTCCAAAACCTATGCTGTAATGTTAACATTACATGCTATGTTTTGAAACCTATGCTGTAATGATATCTATACACCCCGGCATTCAGGGAAGTAAGTGACTACTTACAGAGCAAGAGATATGTAATAGTAGATTAGTAGCCAAGGGCTTATGTCAAATTAAGTTTTAAAAGGATGCCTAGGTGGCGCTGCTGTACCGAAATAATAAACGTCAAAGCAAAAAATAATACTATGGTTCTGTGGAATTTGTGATGGTTGATTACCGAGAAAGAAAAATGCTGTTGTTGTTTGGTGATAAGTGCGCTTTTGGATACTTTGGAGTCTTTGCTATGGATTGTGGGTTTCAATTTTTATTTTTATTACGAGAAACCTCGTCCGAATAGCAACCCTGGTTCCTTCTCTTGTTTAGTAATCTGTGGACTGACTTTGACATTGATTGCTACGAATCGCTAGTGTGGGGCCAGAAGCAATGTATGTGCATGTATGTAAATGTAAATCACAAATTCGTATGAAGAAACGAATGACGCCATCTAGTATCCTATGGAACTAAGAAAAAAAAGAAAGGAAAAACGCCCATTGATTCTTACACCCGAGCTACTGTGCTTTACATCTCGATTGTGAGGTAAGTAGAAAAAAATTACTCTTTTTTTTCTTTACCGCCACTTCATGAAGTCGTTGTAAGTTTTCAAATATCTCTCTTTAGAACTTTCAGGTGTAATATTGTTAATTGCTGCTCCAGCGAAGGTAGTATGAGGACGCGAGTCGCGCGCGACAACGTCAAAAGTCGCGACTTTCCAGTACATTAACTGTCAAATTCTCGCGAGTCACGTCCTCATACTAACTTTGCTGCTTCCATTTTCATTGAATCGGGAGTGCAGCTTCTTATATCTTCATCACTTGCAGAACTCAGGTTTTTTTCCTAATCAGCGGAGCACGTAATTATAAAAAAAAATCCCAAAAACAAACAATATTTAAAGTGAAAGTTTTCTATTCCCGGCTTTTTTCATCTTTTTTTTAATTATTTTTTTCTAGAACGAAATTGAGTTTCGCCGTTCGATATTTAAAATTGATAACTATACGCATACGAAGACAAGGCTGAATAGCAAAGTGATCTCTTTTGTCATTGGGCTGAATGCATGATGTCTATTGCCAGTATGAGTTGATAGCGGCGCTAGTGGAGAATTTAGTAGTAACATTTAAGAACTTTACCTAGAAAAATGAGAATATTTTAACCCGTCTTTCAATTTTAATGAAAATATATTTAAAAGTTTAGGTAAGTGAATAAATAAAACAAGAAATGGGGAACAGGATTTACAATTAATTGGTTAGTTACAATTTTGCCCACCTTAATAGATAACTTGGTGGCGCTGTAAGCCCATTACACAATGAAAAAAAATAAGGTATAAGAATAAAGCCGCGTTTTCACGGTGTTATTGCGCTCGGACCGAGTGCGCCATCCGAGTAAACTCATGCTTCAGATTGGCAATTTTAGTGTCGTGACGAAAAACCGTCCAATCAGGAGCATTAGTTTACTCGGATGGCGCACTCGGTCCGAGCGCAATAAGACCGTGAAAACCCGGCTTAAGAAATAAGGGATAGCACAGAAATCAATGAGCCGTTTTCAGAAGAACTAAAAAAAATAATATTACGGCTGTCAAAGTAATGCAATTTTGGACCTCAGCCTAATAGCCATGTGTGATAGATCATAAAATAGGTCTCAGCGAGCTGAACAAAAGTTACTATGACGCCAACAGCCAAATGTTTGTCGTTTCGGAGTTATATTGTATTGAAAAAAAAACTAAAATTTTCAATCAAATATTATAACTCCGAAACGAAAAACATTTGGCTGTTGGCGTCATAGTAAGTTTTGTTCAGCTCGCTGAGAACTATTATATGATGTATCACACATGGCTATTAGGCTGAGGTCCAAAATTGCATTACTTTGACAGCGGTAATTTTTTTTTTTAGTTCTTCTGAAAACGCCTCATTATCTTCCTTATTCTTGAATTGTGTCTTGCTCAACGGTGCTGCCATTGCTGGATTCAGCTATTCCTTATTCTTATACCTTATTTTTTTTCATTGTGTAATGGGCTTTAGATGTACGCAAACTTTTTGAAAGAGTGAAGTTTTTTTTAAATTACTTACCGCCCTAGGGCTTTTCTAGCTACATTATTACCCTAGAGCACTAATTGGTCACCTACAAGTCCCATTTGGGGGTAATAAGGTCACCTACTTACTTGTACCGAATATGAGAGATGTAAAATAATAGAAATAAAGAAGATGTACTAAGAAATCTATTTTATTGTGTACAAAAATAGTTCCACATCAAGATCATCCATATCAAACAATAAATCATTTTCCATTTGGAACGGTTTGCAAATAACTAACCAGTCCATGAAATCTGCAAATATACCTAATGAGTCTAGTGTTTCTGCTACACTCCTGTTTGTCACAAAATAACTGCCCACTTTAAAATGCTTTTTGAAAACATACCAAATTTCTTTATGCTTTTCAACATCAACGAAAAAATCTAAGGTATTGAGTATAACAATATCTGAATTTGATAACATATTCTTGCATTCCATGACATCAGAGTTTATAACTTTGATTCTATTGCTATCCATTGAAAACTGGTCAATAATTCTTTCCTGAAGTTCGCAGTATTCTTTATTCATTTCTACACCAATAATGTTACGCGCATTGGACATGTGATATGCCTGAAAAAAAAAAAGTTAGTAACATTAGAAAAAGCGGAGGTGGACTCATACTGAGAGAACACAGTATAAAACAGAGAAATGGACCAAAGAATAATACAAAATAGGCTAAGAGATGCGAAAAGGAGGGTACGAAGACTACAAAAACGATGGGAGGCTGATCAGTCACAACTTCAGAAGAGCAGCATTAGAGAGGATGACGTGGAAGAACATGGATTAAGCTTATGTCGAGAAACTACTTGACAAGTTGGTCTTGAGGTTATCGCACATTTGTCAGTAAAGCCCATTACACAATGAAAAAAAATAAGGTATAAGAATAAGAAATAAGGAACAAGGAATAGCGGAATCCAGCAATGGCAGCACCGTTGAGCAAGACACAATTCAAGAGTAAGGAAGACAATTGATTTGTGCTATTCCTTATTTCTTATTCTTATACCTTATTTTTTTTCATTGTGTAATGGGCTTAACGTACGCGCCGCACGCACCGTACGCGCCGCATTTCGTAAAATACGGTAGGCATCCGAACTCCGAAGGAAGCATTCTGATGACGTCATATAACGCGGCGCGTACGGCGCGTGCTGCCACTGAGTGTTGCCTCATTCGGATCCGAAGAGCAGTTCCTGCAGCGAAGAAGTTCCTTTTTGAATTAATGTTGTGAATCCATAGTCTTTTTTTCTTGGAATTTAATTTTGTTCCTCTGCCAATAAGCAGGCTATTATAACAATTTCTTCCATAGCGCAATGTCACCGCACCGTTTCACACCAGAGGAAGAAAAAACTGCAAAAATTGTTGGCAACACACTGAAATGCGGCGCGTTCGGCGCGTGCGGCGCGTACGTTACTGACAAATGTGCGATAACCTTTCGATGTTTACATGTTTGTCACGTCGCTGTTTCTGGTAACCACGACACAGGGTATCCTAGTGTGTGGGACCAGAAGCAATGTATGTGCCTGTATGTAAATGTTATGTTATGTTAAGTTTCAGTGCCATTGTCATGTGATATATCATATAAAATATGAATACTTTAAAAACAGTTTATTAGATGAATTTGTTTTTTTTTTTGCAGGCACATTGCTTCCAGCCCCAGATGATTCTGGCAGATGTAAATCAAAAGTGTAAATTCTCTCACGAAATATAGATATTTTTTTTATACATTAACATTAAAACAAGGGAACTAACTACAGTTCTGAGAATAAATTTAGAATTTAAAGCACCAACTTTTCAATATTTTTTCTTGTTTGGAAACTGGTTTTTAGGGGTTTAGCTGCAACGTGTTTTTCTCATCACTAATGCTGCGGCCACACTTGAAGGCGAAGATTGTCGCGAACACGAATCTTCGCCTTCAAGTGTGGCAAGTCCCGACAAAATTTCGTGTTCGCTCTACGGCGAAGAGCTTGGCCACATCAAATAAACCTTCGCTACGTCGCGACATTCTAGAACGTTGCTAAATTCATTTTGCCCTTTGATGTGCGGTATTTTACCGACAGCAGCGCGAAGGGTGTTTGTATTCGCGATGATGATTCGCGATAGGACGAATTTTTTGGCCAGACATGTCTAGTGTCTACGCGATAGTGTGGCCGTACCATAATAAATAACTAACATTGGAAAGCTACACTTACAGCATAGAGTACTGCTCCTAAACGAGATCCCACATCCAATACTTGCTTGCCTTCCAAATCACTTGGTAGAATGACTTTGAATATGTATTGCAGTGTCAATCTGGACATTGAATGTGAAATGAAGATTAAGTTCTAAAACAAGTGAAAAACACCATATTAATGAAGTACTTAAGTATACTTGATAGGAAAACCAATTCCTGCCCCCACACTCTCAATGCAAAATATGGAAATTTGAGTTACAATTAAATAAAGTTAATTTACTTAATCATTCAGCAAAAGTATTCATTTAGATAGATACCTACATAGAATATTCTTTATCATACAGTCAAAAGTACATTCTATACACCCATGCACTCTACTCGGTTGCATTACGGGCGACTTTGCAACTAAAATGTGAAGGTTGACATAACTGTCGACTGTACACATGAATTACAATCATAGATTTTTGTTCTAAAGCTTCTATAAAAATAATATTATATAACATTTGATTTACTTATGTCACAATATTTAATACATTAACATTGAGAGCTGGCTCAGGCTGTTCTTGGGAAAACCATAAAGTTTTTACTTTGACATTCCGTGACTGGCAATCAACACAATAATGTCTCTGCAGGATTCCTTTTTTCACCAAGTCTTCAGTCTCATCTTCATCATACAGAAAACCGTCGACATGACATGTATTCACTTCAGTACAATCAGCTTGGTCTCCAACAGTTGGCATATTAATGATTTCCGTTGACAGTTCTGCTTCTAAAGGAACTGTTTTTTTTATGATGTCACCAATTTTTTTGAAAACCTGATCTGTTTCCCTTAGCAATCTAATATTTTCTAGATCTGAAAATAAAACAAATAAATAATGTGTACATCAGATAGTTAACTTAGTTAAAGAAGTTCGGTAAAGTTTAAAAAAGTAGTAAAAAAGGTACTAGGTAGTTAAAACTATAATCATGTAAATAATGCGTTTACAGATCATTCACCATAATAATGCTAAAATTAAAAGTCACAACTTCCATTGGATTATTATTATCAGAATTTCTCCACCAAGTCTGGTCTTACCGCCGGTTTCTCAAACGCTAAAATTCTGTTAATTTATTGTTAACAGCTGTCAGTTGTGAAAAGTGCATACAAAAAAAAAACAACTGACACCTGTTAACAGTAGATTAACAGATTGGTAGCGTTCGAGCAACCAAGGGATAGTCTTTGATTTTTCTGTCATCAACATGCTTTCAGTGGTTTAAAATAGTTACAACTACTGTATAACAATAATTGATAAGTTACCTTTTTTTTGGCAAGACCAAACTGATTCGTTAATAGAGCTAAAATTTAATATTTGATTTAGTATGACAATCGGATATAGATGATATACCTGATAACCTAGGTTAGTTAGTCCATAAAATCAAAAATCAGTCAAATTCAAAGTATGTTAATATCAAAATACATTTAAATTAACTTTTAAAGTTGTCTCTGTGTACCTATTTATTAACAGGTATTAACATGTAACAGGTTGTACATTAAATTGTTTCATGTTAAATCCTGTGGCCTGGGGCGCTAAAAGGGCCAAAGTCAGATTTGGCCCATAATCAGCTTTTGATGCCAAAGTATTGAAAAATGAATATAAAATTAGTTATTTGTGCTACGAGCCCCGATATAAAATAGTTCGTCTAGTGTGAAATTTTCTGTGTGAGATTTTTTCTAACTTCATTATTTTTGAATATCCATATAAAATATTAAGCTGTTCTACTATCGCATGTCACGTAACCTGCCCTTTTTTAATTATGAACCAATAAACTATTTTAGCTTTTTAAATTTATAGATATCCTATTTTAAATTCGAAGAAGTAATAAGCAAAACAGTTTGTCTAATACGCTACTTGCCTCGTATCAAATTTGACGCGATAAATGGATATTTCCTGTAGTATCTAACGTAAGAAACCGAAATATTGACTTTGCTAAGTAAATATGCAGGATGGCTGCAAAATTTGCAAATTAAAAACATATTTTTCGCCTTTAAATCGGAACGGTGAAAACACTATCCGCCATCTTGAAAGCACCTTTGGTTGTAAACAAACATCTGCCAGTCGTGCGTGCGTAGGTTCGATTGTGATTTGGATTGGATTTAGTGTTTTTGCAAAAACTCTTCTTGTGCAGTTAGTGTATTATCATTTTATTGATAAGCGCAATCATGGACGCTGGATTCGTGGAAGCTGATAGTACCGATTTGCCAAAACCAAACCAAATCAAACCAAGCATTGTTACAGCTAAAAACAGTTTGTGTACATTGATATTACAGGACTTACATTGAAGTGATCTTCACATAAATACTCTCTCTTGGCAAGTTTGAGCCAAGTTTTTCGTATGTTTATTTCACTGGGTTTATTTCACCTACACGAATCCGCGACTTTCCGGCGGTCTTTATTGATGTGTTTTTGCATTCTCGAATAATGATAATTGATATATTTTGCATGTAAACTCGATGAAATCATGGTTGCGTTGTTGTTATTTCACTATGCTCACAGATCACTAACAGATTTTAGGACTAGGTAAAGATCGTTTCACCAAACAAGTCCCACGGTAAAATCCTTAAGGCCATAACAATAAAAGCCATTCGTGGCACGAACTCTACCTATGTTGAATGTCAAACTTTGTTAGTGATGAGACTCGAATCACCTTTGATTCGAATGATTCGAATCACGACGGTAAAAACTTGATTCGTATGAGAATTTTAGTTGATTCGAATCATAGCTTGATTCGAATGGTCGAGTTTATTCGAATCAGTAGTTGATTCGAATCAGATCGCTGATTCGAATCAGTTTGTTGATTCGAATCAGATTGTGGATTCGAATCAGATTGTGGATTCGAATCAGTTTTTTTACTCGAATCATTCATTGCGCGGCAATCTTCCCTGACCGATGGGACAAGTAGGATTTGTTGAAGTTTTTTTTTTAAACAGTTATTGTTTTAGTTTTGTCTTGCTTCTATGTTACTGATAAGGTATTAACTTTTTCTTATGTTAAACTATGAAGTTTTTTAGAAAGTGGTTAAAGTGAATTGGTGTTTAAAGGGCTTAGTCCACTCTGACCAACCGAACTTGTCAACTGGTTCTTTCCATTCCACATTCCACTGCATTATTGTTACCTACTTTCGATTATAACTTTTTGTTTTGATCGCTTTGAAATGTGTTTGGGATGTATTATTTGTTTTTTTAGGATGTGTTTAGATGGTTTTGAAATGAATTTAGGATGGTTTTGGGATGTGTTTAAGATGGTTTTTGCATGTGTTTGGGACAGTTTTGATATGTGTTTAGAATGTTTGGGGGTATAATTGGGATAGTTTTAGGATGCTTGTGTCTAACCTCTAGTATGCAGTATTAGAAAAACAATAGAAAATCTATTGTTTTGTGCAAATATGGACATAGCCGCAGACGACCGCTTAAGGCGTTTTAGTATGTATTTGGAATGGTTTTGAAATATGTTAGCAATGATTTAGGGATATGTTTAGGATGGTTTTGGTATGTTTTAGGGTGGTTTTGGGATGCGTTTGGGATGTTTTTTTATCGATGTTTTCTAAATAATACCAAATACAGTCCAAAACCTTGCTAAACATTATCTCAAATCAAATAATGTGCAAGGATAAATTATGGTTTAAGAATATTCCAATACCATCTTAAACACATTTCAAAACCATTCCACACAAATACTTCCCAAAACTACCTCATGTCTCTGTTAGAAATAAAAATAGTAGTAGAGTTTTAGTTCATAGTTCAGTTGGTCAGAGTGGAATAAGTGAAAGAGTTGTGCTGGATAAGTTTTTTCAGAAGACATTTTAACACGGTGATAACGAAAAGCGTTGACAAAAAAAAATTACATTACATGCTTCAAGTATCAAAAATTTGTGACCTTAAGTACTGTAGGTGTGTGAGTGTAAGTGAAAATCAGTGTTGAATAAATAAATATATAAATAAATTTCATATAACAGACACATACCTTTACTTATTAAAATAATAACTAAATTTTGATGAAAACATGGAAAATAATTGGGTGTATTGAAAAATTTACATTGAAAATTATTATTTTTAAAGGTACATTTTATCAGTATTTTCAATGCATATGATGTCTCCGTATTGATTCGAATCATCGTATCGATTCGAATCATAATAATGATTTGAATCAACATATTGATTCAAATCTACATATTGATACGAATCAGCATATTGATTCAAAGCAACATATTGATTCGAATCAGCATATTAATTCGAATCGAGGGTCGATTCGAATCATGATTCGAATCATCTTCCGGGTGATACGAGTCGATTCGAATCGTCATTTTTGATTCGAGTTCCATCACTAACTTTGTTTACAACAGTTTGGACTTCAAACCATAGACAAAAATGGCGGACCGCGTTTTTGGCTGTTTAGGCACGTTCTAAAATAATGTTTTTGTTGCTTTTAGGTCCTCAAAAAATATACTAAAATATTTTTTGGTCTAATGGAAGAGATATTTAGCATTTAAGGCTTACTTGAAAAAAGAGTCAAGTAGCGGATTGTTAATCGATGCAAAAGAGTTCGTCTATCGGTGAGTTAAATAAAATTATTCCTTCTTTGTACAATTATGTTGGATAATTTAAATTTTTATAGTAATTCTGTATCATTTGTTAAGTGAGACAGTATAAATTCTGAAAATTTCAGCTATTTTCATTAGTTTTCAAATAACAATGGGTCGTGGCAAACCCGTGTGTGAAGAGCTTCGAAAGCGAATAGTTTGTGGGGTCGATGCTGGCAAATCAAGTTACCAAATATCTAAAGACTTGATACTTCCCAGATCTACAGTCCAATCTATCATTCAGCACTATAAAAAGAATAGAACGACTTCTTGTTTGAACAAAACTAGTCGATGACGCATAACGAGTGAAGCAGAAAACAGAATCCCGAAGAAAATGATCAAAAATAATCGTCGTGCCCGACCTCGAGAACTCACGGTGCAATGGAAGGACATGTTTCAAAAAGACGTCTCAGTTGATACTTGCAAAATAGTCCTAAAAAAATGGGTTACGGATTTTACATCGCTAAGGAGAAACCACTGTTGACTGCTGTAAAAAGAAAAAAAGGAAGAAGTTTGCTCGTGATCATTTAAATTGGACCTCCGATCAGCGTAGTATCATTTGGAGTGACGAGTCCAAATTTGGAGTAACAGGCGATGAAAGGAAAAAAGTGATTCGGATTAAAAATGAGGCATTTCATACTGATTGTCTCAAACGCAAAGTGAAGTTTTCGGCGTCTCTTATGCTATGGGGCTGCATATCTGCACAAGGTGTTGGTGGTATGCAGTTGGTAGATGGTTCTATCAATGCTGCGACGTATCAAAACCTTTTGGAAGAGAATTTACTGCCCTCTATTCCGTCACTTAAGCATCAAGATTCCTATTTTTCAACAGGATGGTGCTTCCTGCCTTACTGCAAGGACAACAAAGACGTGGCTACTGGCGAAAAGCATCCCTACAATCGAATGGCCATCTAACAGCCCGGACTTGTCGCCGATCGAAACCCTATGGTGGAAAATGAAAAATGTTCTCCATAAAAATCCATCAAGATCGAAGAGCGACTTAAGAGGAAACACAACGGCAGTTTTTCCATACAAACGTAGTCCCCTGTTTCCTCCCTGGATAATGCCAGTAGAGCAATTCTTTTTTTCCATAAAATCTACGGCTACTATACGCATGTCCCTATGTTTTGATTTTTTTCATAAATTTATTATTAAAAGAGATATAAACATTCAAAAACATAAAAAATTGGGCCGATTTTCCGCTGTATTCAAAAAATCAGAAAAGCAATTTTACTAGATTATATAAAAAATGGAAAACATAGGAACACGGCCAAAGCCTTTCTTTAATTATTTATGAAAAAAGTAGTTAAATTGGTTAAGTTTTGGAGAAGAAATCAGGGGACTACGAATCGTTGATTTTGTGTATTTTTTATTGGTATTTTCGGTCCAAGCTGCAGTTGTCTATCGCGCTGTGCGGGGGGAGGCTTGAGGTTGGGGAGGCGCGGACTGCGTATACACTAGTGACGTGACACATAGTCGATAATTTTATCGATACTTTAGTGTTGTTCATTGATATCGATATTTCTAGTTAGAGTATTTTACGTGAAGTGCATTTAGCAGATTATTGTGTTGTTCGATTGTTGGAAAATAATAAGTAGGTTATAAACCTTTTATATTATTTATTGAAATGCTCAAAGCACACTAATATCAATACTGCCGCGCTAACAGTAAGAGCAATAAGTCGATTTTTATCAAAAAATTAGTTAAGTACATATCCTGAATCGCCGCGTCATGTTCTAAAAACTGGTCTAATCCCCGTTTTTCTAGATTCACTGGAACCTAAAAATACCATGAAGCATAACAGCAGTAAGTCAATGAAATGATTTTGTTTTCTTAGCGTACAAGCAGGAAATATACTTACTTCACGTTAATTACTGTGCATCCGAAATCTATGTTCTATTTTGCTAATAATAAAAACAGTCTGTAAGTGAACATTATTGTTGTGTAAATGAGCTTAATCAAAAAAATTTAACTTCGAATGTCAGCACTAATCACACTTACTGCTTTTATCTCAAATCAACTGAAAATTTCAACTGTCTAACTATCACGGTTCATGAGATACAGCCTGGTGACAGACGGACGGACAGACGGCCGGACCAACAGCGGAGTCTCAGTAATAGGGTCCGTTTTAGCCTTTGGGTACATCAAGAAGTACCTAGTAATATGGATGGATAATTGTTGCGCCCAAAACAAAAATTTCGCTGTTTTCAGTTTTTTGATGTACATTATTAAAAGCCAGCATTTACATGCGATAAAAATTAAAATACTTTGAGCCTAGTCACTCTTTTAAATCAGTCACCAGCTTCCTACACCAGGTTGAACAAGCTATGCACAGAAAACAAAAACGTTTAATTTTTCAGATTTTATCGATTCAGTACGGCAAGCAAACTCTAAAAGGGTTATTCTCAGAAAATGGTTCAAATTGCATAATTTCTTTGGCACATTTTTTTTTCATATTAACTCAATAAAAAGTAACAAATATTGTAGGTGTAATGACTCCTGAAGATTGAATTGTAGCATATTTGTAGGTTTCGTTAAATTAAACGGTATTCACTTTAATTACGTACTTTCAGAGCCTTCTAAAAAAAAACTTTAGGTAATTTACTACATTTCAAGGTTTGTAAGTATAGATGTCTCACTATATTATCTTTTAAATTGTGATTACTGGTTATTAGATAACATCTTAGTTTTTTTGTACCCTAAAGTGACACGTAATTTCATACAAAATATAGATATCGAATGTTTGGAATACTTAGTATTAAAGCAGTAACTGGGGTACTTACTGAGGTTATTCTAAGCAATCAGTACAAATAGATTTAACTCGTACTAGAAATACTATGAGTTTTCGCCAATTAAATAACATATTATAATAACTAAATAGTAATTTAGTTATTATAATTAAGCATGTATCATGAAAGAACTCCATTTAAGCTACATAT
The DNA here is from genome assembly GCA_947310845.1 of Yponomeuta plumbellus. NCBI lineage: Eukaryota > Metazoa > Arthropoda > Insecta > Lepidoptera > Yponomeutidae > Yponomeuta > Yponomeuta plumbellus. The sequence goes on along the minus strand of OX371207.1, from coordinate 13,441,560 downwards.
TGAAAAAAATCACACCTACAAAAACTTATAAGCTAAAGTAAATAAAAATGTAATACAAAACTTTGTCCTCCATTTTCTCAACTTTGAAATTTCCGACTTACTGCTCTTACCCTTAGCATGGCAGAATAATGTTGAAAGTATATCTAAAGTTAGGTATAAATAAACTATTCGGTGGTCAAACCGTTTCTCTCTCTCTGATCTATAAAAAACTTGTACCTATCTAATGGTCCGTGTGATGTATATTGAAAGTACCCACAATAAACCGATCAGTTAGCTTAGACCGCTGTCTTTTATTGACGTCTTATTGGCGACGGGTCGGGATTTTTATTCGTTAATTGCGACGTAATTACGTTAAATCCGTGTTATTTCGAAGGATTTGTGACAATGCCGTACGGTAAAGTGGAACCATTTGATCTAACCTCGAATCAATGGCCAAGTTATGTGCGACGAGTAGAACAGTTTATAAAACTCAACAAAATTGAGGTTGATTTACACGTTGCTACTTTGATAACGATGGTAGGTGATACGACGTACAGTTTGATGTGTGATTTATGTGCACCGGCGTTGCCAGAAACCAAGACCTTTGCGGAGTTGGTGAAAATCGTTTCTGATCATTTAGAACCACAAAGATCTATAATAGCTGAACGTCACGTATTTCGCCAGAGAAGACAAAGAGTCGGCGAACCACTATCGGAGTATTTACAAAGTCTAAAACACCTGGCGACAAACTGCGGCTTCGGAAACTCGTTAGAAGAAAAACTTCGGGACCAATTTGTCTCAGGTTTAGCCAGTGACGACATGAGGTCTAGATTATTCGCAGAACAAGACGTGCAATATAAACAGGCGGTGAAGCTAGCCTTTTCCCTGGAGGCTGCGGAGAAGCATGCAGTAGCGAGCGCAATGGGAGGCGCTGGGAGCGGTCGCGTGGCAGGCGGCGGCGTCCCGGGCGCGGGCATGAGCGCGGCGCAGGGCTCCGGCGGCCGCGAGGGCGTGGCGGGCGACGGCCTGCACGCCGTACGGGATGCGCGCGCGCACGCGCGCACGGGGTGCTGGAGGTGTGGCAAACCACATCACCCGGATAAGTGTCGCTTCAAAAGGTATACTTGTGACAAGTGCTCACGTAAAGGACATTTGAAAGGTATGTGCAAAAATTCGCAATCTAACTCAAATAATTTTACCAGGCATAATTACCTAGAAGAAGACTCAGATAGTTATTTTTTTAACATGCGTGTCATAGCGAGTGGCGACAGTCCTTATTTTGTTACTGTAAAGATCGATAATACATTATTAAAATGTGAGATTGATACGGGAAGTAAAATTTCAGCAATTAGTCAAAATTGTTACACACAGTACTTCTCAAACTATGCTCTGTTGAACGATAACATAAAATTATGTTCTTATTCTGGCTCACTGATTGAACCGATTGGTTACATTATTGTAAACGCCTCAATTCAGAATGAATCTCAAGAAGACTTAAAATTGTATGTAATAAAAAATGGAAGTAGGCCATTAATTGGTAGAAGTTGGATTCGTCGGTTTAAAATCAATGAATTACACGTAAATAAAATTGTATGTCAACAAGAAACGGAGGCCACTCCAGATAATACTAATGATCGGTTGGTCAGGGAGCTGGTGAGGGATTTTCCTGGGGTTTTTACAGATAGTTTGGGAAAATGTAAACGAGAAATTCGTCTACAGCTCGCAGATAGGGAACCAGTGTTTGTCAGGGCGCGGTCAGTACCGTTAGCCTTACGGTCTAAAGTAGAAGCAGAGTTAATTAGACTAGAGAAGGAAGGGTCAATTTATTCGATCGACCATTCTGAGTTCGGTACTCCAATTATTCCAGTAGTTAAACAATCGGGGGAAATAAGAATCTGCGGCGATTATAAAGTCACCATAAACCCTAAGTTAATAAGGGATTATTATCCCCTACCCAAGATTGACGAGTTGTTTGCTGCGTTAAGTGGCGGTCAGGAATATACAAAAATTGATTTGACGAGAGCTTACATGCAAGTACCGCTAGATCAGGACTCACAGGCAGTGACAGCAATTTCAACACACCTGGGAACTTACGTTTTTCGGCGTACCCCATATGGATTATCATGCGTACCCGAAAAATTTCAAAAATTAATGGAAGAAACGCTTAGGGGTCTACCAAACACAGTGGTCTTCCTCGATGATATTTGCGTAACAGGAAGTGACAAATTAACTCATTTAAAAAACGTGCGAGCTGTACTCGAAAGACTCTCCGAAATGGGTTTGACTATAAAAATAAATAAGTGTAAGTTTTTTCAGAAAAGTGTATCCTATTTAGGATTTATTATAAACAAAGACGGGCTACACCCAGACCCAGCTAAATTGGAAGCCATTAAAATGGCCCCGAGACCTGGTAATTCAACGCAGTTAAAAGCGTTTCTTGGCTTAGTTAATTATTACGGCAAATTCGTTACAAATTTGAGTACTTTATTGCACCCATTGTACGCTTTATTAAAGAAAGACACAGAGTGGAAATGGAGTGTTCAATGTGAAAAGGCATTCGAAGAGATCAAGGCTTGTTTGTGTAGCAATAAAGTATTAGCTCACTATGATTCATCGCTGCCGCTTGTACTATCAGTCGACAGTAGTGCCTACGGAATAGGGGCCGTTTTAGCTCACCGTTACCCGGACGGCTCGGAGCGGCCAGTCAGCTGTGCCTCGCGAACGCTTACGGACGCGGAGAAAAACTATAGTCAGCTGGACAAGGAAGCCTTAGCGATCTTCTACGGGGTGTGTAAACACCATCAATATTTGTTTGGACGGCAATTCACATTGAAGACTGACCATCAACCACTGACCTTTATTTTTGGACCGAAAGGAGGTATTCCTCAAACGGCGGCCAGTAGATTACAAAGATGGGCTGCGAAACTAGCAGCATACGATTTTTAAATACAATATGTACCATCGAAAGATAACGGAAATGCAGATGCATTGTCGCGTCTACCGCTGAGTGCCTCTGGAAAAATGAGGGAGGCGGCGGTGGAACAATGTCATTATCTTATGTTTTTTGATGAATCGGTCCCAGTGAGTTACAAAGATATAGCCACACACACAAAGACCGACGCGTTTTAAGTAAGATATACGGATACATTATGTTCGGGTGGCCACATACAGTTGAAGATCGTGAAAAACCGTTTTATTTCAGACGAAATGAACTGTATGTGGAACACGGATGCATATTGTATAAGTATCGAGTAGTGGTTCCAGGTAAATTACAAACGAAATTGCTGTCCGAAATTCATGCGGGGCATTTGGGTATTGTAAAAATGAAGTCTATTGCTCGTAATGATGTCTATTGGCCCACAATAGATAATGACATTGAGACGTTGTGTCGCAACTGCGAGGCATGTCGCAGTGTGCGTGATGCGCCCCCGCATGCCTCATTACAACCGTGGGAATTTCCCGCCGCGCCATGGCAAAGGCTTCACGTGAATTTTGCACAATTTCAAAATAAATATTATTTGATTATCATAGACGCGCACTCAAAATGGCTGGAAGTTGAAGAAGTGCGAGGCACGTCCGCTTTTGAGACGCTAAGATTTTTCAGGAAACTGTTTTCCAAATTTGGGTTACCACACCAATTAGTGTCAGACAATGGCCCCCCATTTCAAAGTACAGAGTTCAAAGAATTTTGTGCAAAAAACTGTATCAAACATACTACTAGCGCCCCTTACAGGCCACAAGGTAATGGCGCTGCGGAAAATTCCGTCAAAATGATAAAAAAAACACTTAAAAAGGCGGTACATGAGGGGCAAGATGTAACAACGGCTTTGACTCGATTTTTATTCCAATACAGAAATTGTGAACACTCCACAACGGGCGTGGCTCCTGCGGTAGCTTTATTAGGCCGTCGACTTCGTGGTAGATTGGACATATTACGGCCAAATACAGCCGAGTTTGTTAGAGAGGCACAAGAAAGGCAAATACAAAACGCGGGGGGGTCAGATAGACAATTTGATGTAGGAGACAGAGTTTTAACACGCGATTTTTCGCTAAGAAACAATAATAAATGGACGGAAGGACAAATAACAGCAAAAACAGGTCCTCTGTCGTATAAAATTAACTTAAATAATGGTGGGAGTGGGCGTAGACATGCGGATCAAATAGTAGCAGTACGCCACAGCAGATTTTCTATGACACCACCTGTGGAGGACCTGCCTCGGGCAGAGAGTAGCAGCGGGCCGCAGCAGGAGCCACGCCATCGCCAGGACGCACCGAGCGATGCTGCTGCGGACTCGCAGGCGCCGCCGCCGCCGCCGCCGGGAACGCCGCGCGAGGCCGCAGCACCACCGCCCGAGAATGCGAGTGAGAGAGCGATGCGAGCCTACCGGCGGCAGTTGAGGAAAGACGTTGCGCAATGAAATAAGTAGTTGATTATTTGTAATAGTTGAAGATTTCTAGTTTTAGTAAGAGAAGCACCTATGTTATTTAAAAAAAGTTAATATTAATTGTATGAAACCACGTATTCAGCGATAGACAACATTTATGTATCCTAGGTGTAGTATATACTTAAGGTGGAGATAATGTGATGTATATTGAAAGTACCCACAATAAACCGATCAGTTAGCTTAGACCGCTGTCTTTTATTGACGTCTCAGTCCGGAGCGTGCTAAATTTCGTGGTAGGTAGGTATACGACCGTCGCGGGAATGGGAAAATGGGGATTGGTTGAAATCGGAATCGGATCAATAATGAACTTGGATCTATAAAAAACGAGCGGATAATTTTTCGATCTGGTAACAGACAATCGATATAAAAAGTTTCTAATATCGGATCGATTTTCTGCCAAAATACATCGTCTCTTTTAATTTTAGTAAGCCTGAGCTCCACAAAATAAAATGTCCAGTAAGTAATAGCCAGAGTCAAACAAAGAGCAGGTAGGTAAAACAATAAGACGAAACAACACTCCGCACACGCCGCGCCGAACGAAATCAACTTGCAGACCATGGTATGGTCTCTTAGAACAAACTATCAAATAATTTTTGGTGGCGCCATCTAGGCATTGCGAACAGAACAAAAAACATCATTTGAGTTGCCATCCAAATCAATACTTGGTTTATGGTAGAAAATATATTAACTGTTATTATTGCAACTTTAAGTTTTTGAACTAATACTTTAACATTTAATAATTTTTATTTTTGTACTAATAGAGCTACATAAGTTCTAGGATGATGAACTTAAAAGTACATTTTGTGGTTCTTATTACCAGATATCAGATGGCGAAGGTAGTAATGTTGAGAAATTTGCATGGCAACACAGAGAAAATGTCAAACTCGAAACATTTTGCAACGAGTTTTCTCAAGTATTTTGTATTTTGCTTTTTCAGTGAATATTATTTACTTCGCTATTCAGATTTGTTAACGTTCCTTCAGACTAGCGCATCGGTGATTTGAGACAGGACTCTGTTTCATTTGTGTTTTGCACTGTTTGTTTCGGTATCGTATTTTGTGAACTTTGAAAGCAAGAGTTGGAATTAGTTTGGTGGGTGATGACGAGAACATAGATGCAAACCCCAGAAGATGTCATATACATTTGGAAAATGTGTTTCACGGAAGCAAACACAGAATTGTTAAAATTGCAGTGCCCACTTCATCTATAAGGTTTGTACTTTGCAAAGACAAAAAGACTGCTCTTATTTTGGTAATTGATTACAAGTTTTCATGTGGTCTTTCTTTATTTGCAGTGGACTCAATCTGCCACTGATGTACACGCTGTCCCTGTGCCAATGGAAGTTGACAAAACTATGAAGATGCTGCCAGTAGCCAGTATAACCTAAGACGGTGGATTTAAATGTGTTTAAGCTACAAAAAAGCTATTGTTACAAGATAGACAGAGACCCGGGACTGCCACGATCCTGATAGATCATTTTTATTTCATCGACATTCATTCAAAGGGTTTAATTATATTTATAACACAAAAAAAGACATAACAGTTTCGTATTTTATTTCTATTTTATCCCATTTTGTCACCATGGTCCAATATGGGAACATTTGCAAGTGGATGATAAGAAGTTCTCAGAGCTTCTTATTTTATCCACCTGCAAGTGTTTCCATTTTCAGCTTTATCAAACAAAAAAAAAATATCACGACTCCAGTTCAAATTTGCCGCGATTGTTTTTAGTACTGTTCGTGATCGCCGCAAGCAGCACTTTCGTACACCCAGAAAAAAATAAATACAAGTGACCTATCTATTTGTATTGTAATCTGTGTTGCAGACTACGCCCGGCCCGCTCGCGAGCGTGGCGGGCGGCGGCGGCGGCGGCGGCGGCGTGTGCGGCGCGGCGGGCGTGCCACGCACACATTGACAGTCCCATTCACACATTGATAGCTCTCTTCTTCGGGCATCGCGCGACAACAATAGATTTTACAAATACCTATTTTTCAATTCTCTAGCCCGTGATGTTCCCTCTTAAAGGCTAAAGTTTTGGCTGTCTGGAAGTCAATTACGCCTGAGGAGTGTGTAACATTGGTTGCAGCCATGCCTCTTCGCATTAAAGCTGTCATTAGAGCAAAGGCGCCACAACTAAGTGGTAGACGAACTATTGTGCGTGAGTGACAAGGGTAGACGAATACTTTTGCGTTATGTTTTTTAGAATATTTTTAATTTTTTTTATGGTATGTAAAGTCATGAAAGAATTTCAGTTATGTAAAATTAACTTTTAAATATTCCTCAAATTGTTTACTTTTTATTAAACGTTCTTGATTATTTTACCAATATTTAATTACTATACTTTACGCTTTGCACTACTTTCCATACTAGACGAACTATTTTGCATCGGGGCTCGTAAAAGGGTGTAAGTGCAACGAGAATATTTTCAAAGATGAGATGTGTGCAGAGGCCAATGTAGGGTGTATGACTTTCTACCAGTATAGTAGAAATTATTAGTTTTCAAAGGGATGCAGGAAGGACGGGGATTACTGACATTGGCCCTATTAGCACCAGGCCACAGAATTTTATTATGAGCACCAAATCCTGAGCATATCTAATTTTCTAACCGTTTAATTAGTATGGAATTGACTATTAGACGATTGGAATCGGTCTGGATTAGGTGCGCATAATTAGGCTCCTGGCAGTTATTCGGTGGGTAGGCCGCCTGCCTCATTACGGAGCAGGCTTAATGTCATGAAGCTATGATAGGTTGATGACATTAAAAAGGTGGTAGGAGAACAATGGACGAGTGCAGCAGGGGATCAGGGAGGTTGGCGATGCCCAACAGTGAGCGTCAGAGATGGTCACACTACTATCACAGATCACCCACTATTTGATAATACACTTACGGGCATAAAATAGTTCGCGCTTGGTTGGAGACGGAAATAAACTCGTAAGTACTAATAAATTTTAGCGTGGTGAACATATTTTGAAATAGGCAATTAGAGTGAGTCCACCCAGATAATCGAGATCTTAGTGCAATTATTTATGATAATAGTTATAAACAACGCGGCCAAGACCTAATCTCGTTGGTGTTTAAAGTTGGGGGCGGGGTCGCCTCATACCTTTTTTGTAAGACTGACTGCTAATCCAGTGCTCTACTTCATCAAGCTCTGCTTCATCAAGATCTTGTAAAAGCTTCAACATGCGTGTCTTCACTGAAGTTACGTCGACTTCAGACATTTTATCGGAGTAGGATTGAAAGGCTTGACTGAAAATAATGCAATACCAGGCTTTACTTTAGATTATATTGTGTGAAACAACAGAAAATCGGATCCTTTTTATAGGTTAGCCTGACGACAGACTATGTAACAGACCAGTGTTGCCACCTTGCCCGTGGAGAAAGTGGCTAAACCGTAGTAAAAAAGTGGCTAGATACCAATAAATTAAGGCCTAAAGTAGCTAAACAAAATAATACTCTTCTTTTTGATAGGTAAGTCCACGCTAACCTCTTTTTTCACTTCTTTTCGATCCGCACATGAGCTCCTTTTACGTTTCGATCAGATGTTTCTCCTAAATTATTTTTTTTGGTTCTGCTTTTTGATTGAATGAAAGCACAAAACATGACTGAGCGACACCAAAACAAGAAAGACACAATGAATGAATGATTAGATGAACGAAATCCCCACTGTTAGTAAAAAGTTGCGTTGAAAAACATAAAAAAGTAACTACGTTTATTGTCATAATAAATGAACTTACAAGAAATAATTAAATTTTAAATAGGTACACTTCTTTGCATTATAAATTAGTGGAATATTATAACTTTTACAAAATTAATAAAAGTGGCTAGAAATGGTGGCTAAAATATTTAGCTACCAAAATTTATTTTTTGTAGCTAACCATTTCGGAAATGTGGCTAGATCTAGCTATAAAGTGGCTAAAGTGGCAACACTGTAACAGACAGATAACAGTGAGACTCAGAAGAAGGAGTACCATAGAAGGAGCGTAAAAAAATGAAAACGTGCCACATAGTCTGTTTCGTCAATCTAAATAGCCGCAAGCTACGTGTTAGAAAGAGAAAAATATAGTCGTGTCTTTGTTGCTTTTTTCGAGCGTACAACCCTTAAACGTCAGTTGGTTACCTTTGGTTACCATTACGCGACCAAATTAGAACGGCTCAGAAAATGACGGCATGCAATGTGCCGCCCAATGACATTGATTTGGCAGAGGGTGTTCTGTGTTTGGCAGTGTGTTTGACAAGAGGTTTGGGAGTGCGCCGTTTTCAAGAAGCTTGTGTATTTTATATTTACTAAAGCACCATTTGAAGTGAATTATAGTGGATTCTCATGGTATATAGTATAAGTAACCATCGGCATGGCGTGTGTTGTGTTAGAATGTATATTTCATTCTTCCCGAGAAGATAATGAAACAACATTCATCAGCTTCCACCGGTAAGTCTCAATTTTGTGTACCTAAAAGGGTATTTTCTCTAAGATTTCAACTATGGGCTACTAGAATTGCAAATTAGCTGTTAGAGAATGGTGTTTTCATCATGATTATTGTGATATTTTCGATATAAATCATAATACAAGTTTGTTGTTTGTTGAAGGGGAATAGGGATGGGACTTTCCCACTTTCTCAGTGAAAAAAAGTATCGATAGTTCGTAGAGCACATTTAGTTATTTCTTGCGTTCGTATAGTTGTTTTAATTGTTAATTATCTATTGCAGGTTACCCGAAGACAGCACAAAATAACAAATGTCGATGACGCAGTATCACGTACAAAGTAGTCTTGGAAAAATTTACACCGCATTTGCAGCAAGCGACTGTTTCATAAACAATAGCAAGTGGCGTAGGTTGGAAACAAGTGCCGTACCTACTTTACGCTTTTCCTTAGCCCGCAGATCATTGGTAAGGTTATAATTATACATTATAATGATACTTAAAACAAAATAAAGTCTACATACTGCACAATTATGTCGACTGAGGTGCACGTTTTGCTGAATGTATGTACATCAGGAATTTCACATGAGACCCGACTGTCTCGTTGGTCTAGTGGTTACTCCACTTGGATAATAAAACAGGTTGTCAGTTCCAACCTGCAAGGCGCCGTATATCACTTGTAGAATTTTTCCCTGATTATTGCCTGACTTGGTGTTTTTTTCTATCCTGGACAACGTTTAGCAGTTCAAGGTCATAACTAGTTTAATACTATCATAGTCTGATTCTGGTGCAAGTGATTTTTATTATTTTTTATGTGGAAGTTATCAACGTGAAGTACTTAAATAAAAACAATTTTCAGGTTGCGCCCTCCGCGGAAATGGACAACGTTCGTGAGCTGCAACCAAGCTGATTTCGTTTGAATTTCATAAAATATTATATTATCTTTTACATTATGGCTGACACTTTTTTGTGAAAAAAAAAAACGTTAATAGGTACTTGTAAAACAGAAGCCAGGGATAAAAAAAAATACATTATAGTAATACGTGTTGGTTTCTTCTCTATTGAGCTGCAGCCTGCCACTTTTTATGTGAAAAGCTTGAAACTACGTACTTTATTTGATGCCAAATAATCTTGTACCAATAAATCGTTTGGTTTTTAATTTTTATTTTATTCCATCGAACCTGGACTGATGATGTTATTACAACGGGTGCCTTGAGTAACTATGCTAGGTGGTAGGTATTTATTGGAAACAAATACGTAATCTATTAACACGACACAGGGTATCCTAGTGTGGGGCCAGAAGCAATCTATGTGCCTGTGTGTAAATGTTATGTTATGTTATTAAATAGTTTTTCCTATTTTGGTCTTGTTTTATTCATTATACTTTCTTACAGTGCCACCATCTCATCTGTTCAGTTGATAGCGGCACTAGTGGAGAATTTAGTAGTAACATTTGAGAAATTTACCTAGAAAAATGAGAATATTTTAACCCATCTTTCAATTTTAATGAACATATATCTATAAATCTTAGTAAATGAATAAATAAAACAAAAAAATGGGGAACAGGATTTACAATTAATTACAATTAGTTACAATTTTACCCACCTGAACAGATAACTTGGTGGCGCTGTATATGCTGATTATTGATGATTTGCAAACATATTAAAAAAAAGGTTCTATATTCGCCGTACATATACATTTTGCCATGTTACCACATAACTCGGTAAAATCTTTCTTCCCATTTATATTATTGAAAACCTGATGTAGAATTACTTACTGTTACTTATGAATATTTATTTTAATGGTATGTACCACACTTAGCACATAATAACATAACCGTAAGGGGTTCCAGCTGGTTCACTAGCACCACCAAGGGAAAAATGATATTTTTTTAGAGATAAATACATTGATAATTAGATAGATAGATAATGGTGATAATAGTGATTATCATGGGCCCATGACTGTAATTTAAATTAATTGGAATTGGAATAATGGAATTTAGTCGTAGGTTTTTTGGTACACAGCCATGGGTCCGAAAAATCACTATTGAACATGGTGATGAGATTGAAAAGATACTTTTTGCAAATTGTGTAAAAGAGCTATGATTTTTTTATCATTTAATATTAATACTTAATTACCAACATTAATTTAAAAAAATACACAGATTATGTAGATCGGAATAAATAATATCGACATCTTTATGGTGTTTGTCCCAGCCCTATCGATTTTGGCTTTGTTCAGTAATCTGTGGCAACCGTGTACGATTGTAACATTTTTAGTGCATGAGTACACTACAGCTGTCTCTTTCTGGCGCAGAGATTTATCGTAAGAGTAACATGGACAGCTATACAACTGTTACTTTTTATTTTATTCCTCCTTCTATGGTACTCCTTCTTCTGAGCAGTGAGATACACTGTTGCCAACCTCAGGAGAGCAAAAAACAGCAAATAGAACTTAAAAAAAACAGTAGAAAACAGTAAAATTGTAATTTCATAATATCAAATCGCAAATCAAATCTGACACATAACATTTATAGACTGGACAAATACAACTACTCTTAGATCTAACACAAATTGCCTTTATTTACGAAATTCTGAGAATTTTTTGAAACTACGAACTTTGACCGCACTTGCGAAACGAAATGTGAAATGAATGAGAAAAACCTATTGTAGGTGCTCAATATGCTACACTTATTAAACTACAAATGTAGCTTTTAGATTAGATTAGAAATCTTTATTGTTCACACCAGAGAGAAATAAATACATTAGAAGCCTTATATTATGTAAGTTTTGTCGTATACAATTGGCGGTCTTATCGCTGAAAGCGATCTCTTTCAGACAACCTTGGAATGGATAGAAGAAGGAGATTAGAGAAAAGGTAGGTAAATGTACATGAAATAGAGTGATGGGATTATTATGTACATACACTGACTATTCTGTTTTACTGTATGTGAAAAGATTTGCGTCAGTAAACGGGGAATCCTCTATGCCGCAAGAAGCCCGCTAGCACCCTGACCGACGTATACAAAAACTATCTCTATTACTTTTCAGAATGTTATTATTCCGTTTTGACATGTTGGTTGTGGCCTTGTTGCGATTTGGAATGAATTATTTTTTACGCAGTTTTAAATTCAGATACAACAACAAAAAAACAGTAGAAACTCGAGCTAAAACAGAAAACAGTGGTGTCATAGCGAAAACAGTAGGGTTGGCAACACTGGTGAGATTTATTATTATTATATATTTATTTTTACAGGGCCTGTACGAAACTTTAGCCCTAACGGATGTTCGGAAAACATTTGTTACAAAAAATTGAACTTTACGCCATGATGGCTTAAAACGGAATCCACACTGGTGAGATAAGATAATACAGTGTGACCAGATATAAGAACAGAAATGGCCAGCTGTGGATAGGTAAATAAATGGATGATGGAGTTTTATTGTATCGGGTCTTTCAACAAGGACGGGCCGATGTTGAAATTGAATAAAACAAGCCGTGTATGAGGTATTAACGTATTTTTTTTATTATTTGAGAGGCCTATTAATGCCATTATTTATGGAATAAGACATCGCTTAAAAGTCCGCCGCGGCTTAGAAAAGTGGCACGGATCCGAGAGGTCCAATTTATTATGACTCTGCTGCATAAATCCGGCTGAATCTGAGCGATGGCCTGCGTTAGAGTGCGACAAGTGAGTCATGGCTTAAGCCTTTGGTGGGAAATTTAAAAATCTTTTAATTGATAACCCTGCATCTATATGCCATAAACCATCTTGATACATTTGCTTAACTTTATTATTTGTTTAATTAGTTTGGAGTCTCCAATGAATTTTTTCCAAACATAAATAAATATAAGCAAAACGAAAACATTAACTACATCAAAACCAACATTTCCACTCCACCAAAAACAGGGATAATAAAGATGCGCCACATAAACTTATAAAGATTTATTAATGCTGAACCATAGTCAAAATCTGATTCATATCTTTTTCTCAACATCTTTGAGTTCTTTGACTAAGTCTTCAATCTGACGTTTAACATTTTCGTCATCCGACAGACCTTACAACAAGAAATAATTCATGTTTGCTTTAAAACATTATTACTCGTATGTACATACTAAAACATAGGTAAAATTATGTTGAATAGAAACAAAAGTTATTTTCTTGTCTAAATCTAAGACGAGTATCAAACTGTTTGGGCTGTACTACTTGCGGCTGAAATACAGGTCAGTCATCTAAAGCTGGCACGTTCACAGTACTCACACTTATGCAATTTCACTATACAGTATTGTCGCGGTCCTATCCCGAACCATCTAGAATAGAGCCTTCTAGAAGCCTATCGAATAGTCGCCGCATGCTGCGCTGCAAGCAATAATGACTCGTATATCCACTAGCGTAAGGTTCAAAACTCTATGAATGGGTTACTGTTCGAGCGACGTTGCTGCGTGTACCGAGTGTAGGTACGAAGGTACGGGAATGTTCTAGAACCCTTGCCGCCGGATATAAATAGCGGCCGCCGCGGCGCACTGTCAGTTCCGTTTGGAATAGCGAAGAGTGAACTTCGAACGAACATACCTGCGATACGAGCGATAACCTACGACCTCAGCGATACTATTGGACTTCGATTGGACCTGCGATTGGATTCTACGTGTGGACTTCGTGTCGTGAAGACCTGCAGACCAGACCCTGCGTGAATAAATCCTAAGAAGTTGTCATTGGCGTTTTACATCCAAATCCAGAACCCTAGCCCGTAACATTTGGTGTCAGAAGTGGGATTTGGAGATGCCACTGACTCCGAGAGAGGATACTTCTGGAGTGAGGACCAGGTCCAGAGGTGCTGCGGAGGCCACGCCCACTGCCCCTCAGGCCACGCCCATCGGCCATGGGGACACGCCCCCTGGCCCCGCCCACCAGGCCACGCCCATCGAGGAGACACAGCGTACCTGTCCAACGGCTCCGCCCACTGGCCACGCCCACCAGGCCACGCCTACCGCCCCCGTGAACCAGGCTCCGCCCACCGGCCTTGACCACCAGGTTCCACCAACCGACCAACAGGCTCCGCCTCCTAGCCACGCCCACCTGGTCACGCCCACCGAAGACATTAAACCTCCGTCACGTCCAATGGAGGTTTTGGATATGTCATTCCTGAAGGCAATGTTGAAGGGCATACGAGAAGAACAAAGAGGCCTGCGGGAAGAACAGAGCAAGCAGATGCAGTGCCTGCAAGAAGAACGGAAGGCAGACCAACAGACGATCCTTTCTGCCGTTACAAAGTTCAGTGATACAGTCGCTAAGCTACATGAAGATGTAGAAGTAGTGAACGAACGGGTAACCGAATTAGAGGAGGACCTAAAAAATGTGAAAACCGGCCTCACTGGACTAGAGCAGGAATTTCGGCGTATAAAACCTGCTGGAGTCACCTCGAGTGGAATTGTCGGCATAAACCAGGGGCCTAAAGTGAAAGTGCCTCCGTACGACGGTAGGTCCGTCGCCTACCGACAGCAGTTCCAGACTGTCGCTGCTTCAAACGGATGGACGGACGAACAGAGCTTGACAGCCCTCACCGTCGCGCTCAGAGGTTCGGCCTTATCTGTCCTGGAGGCATTGCCCACCTCAGGCAGCGAGTTCAAAGATCTGCTGGAGGCACTTGAGGCCAGATACGGGGAACGACACCTGGAACACGTTTTTAGTGCTCAGCTACGCGACCGAACTCACCGCCTGGGTGAAGGACTTCAACAATGGACGTTGGAAATTGAGAAGCTGGTTCGAAAGGCGTACCCTTCTACTGATAGTAAGATGGTGGACACGAATATTTTGCAAGCACGGAATCAAGGATCTCGAAATTAGGGCTGCAGTAAAGCTTCGCCACCATTCTTCATTAAAAGAAGCTCTGGCACACGCCCTGGAAGTAGAAGCTGTGCGTCAAGATATCCGGCAAGGTTATAAACTTCGAGAAGTTACGGAGGAGGTTAAAGAGATCAAGACACCGCCCAAGAAGAACTCCGGGCCCATGTGTTACAAGTGTGGGGAAAGAGGGCATCTGCAGTTCACGTGTCCTAAGGAGAGGCAAGCAACCAACAGATGACAGACTGGATGCGCGTCTTAAAAATATGGAGCAGCGTTTTGAAGAATTCGTAAAGAAGCATGACGCTAGGCCCTCCACCATGAATCAGGGAAACGAGTAAAAGCCAGGACTGCGGGGCGGGTACTGGCTGGAGCGGAGGTAGCCCACTGGGGCTACTGAACCAGAATCTCACTAGCATGGAATGGGAACAGTCTACTAATACGCGGAAAGGCGCATGGAAATGCTGACGCACTGTCAAGAAGGCCGTGTCCGGAAGACTGCAAGCACTGTGCCAAACAAGAGACAAAGGAACTGCCATTGAGATTGACAAGAATGAGTCCATCGAGATCTTGGGAAGATGAGGCGATGAAAGAAGCACAGGAAGATGACGAAGATGTACGGCTCATTGACGCATGGAAGAAACGAGGCGAGGATAAGCCAAGATGGCGCGAAGTCGCTCCTACTAGTGTTGTTACCAAGGCATACTGGGCTCAATGGGACAGTTTTATTCTTAAGAACGGAATACTTTACCGTAAATGGGAGAAACCTAACGGCAGAGAGTTCCATCTACAGATAGTTGTCCCAAGAGATAAGGTACAAGATGTCCTTCGTGAAGTACATGACGGCGTGTCAGGTGGACATTTGGGCGTAAAGAGGACTTTAACAAAGATTCGAGAAAGGTTTTACTGGCTCCATTGTCGAGAAGATGTGCAAGATTGGTGCCGCAAGTGTGCTACTTGCGCCGCGGTGAAGGGCCCATCAACTGGAAGCCGTGGAAATCTGCAACTTTAGAACGTTGGTGCGCCATGGGAACGCATTGCAGTTGACGTGGCTGGACCGTTCCCAGTAACGGAATCGGGAAATAATAAGTATTTCATGGTAGTTATGTTCTTCACTAAATGGCCAGAGGTATTCGCCATACCCAATCAAGAAGCCACGACTGTTGCCTCCAAGTTGTTTGAGGAAGTAGTTTGCCGGTTTGGTGTGCCCTTGGAAATACACTCCGACCAAGGCAGGAACTTTGAGTCTCAAGTATTTCAAGAACTCTGCAAAATATTGGGAATACATAAGACTAGGACCACCCCATATCATCCTCAATCTGACGGCATGGTAGAAAGATTTAACCAAACACTTGAGAGACATTTAGCAAAAGTCGTTGACAGGCACCAGAGAGACTGGGACAAATACATACCGCCATTTCTTCTGGCCTACAGAACGGCAGAACATGATAGCACGAAGGTAACCCCGGCGCGTGTAAATTTTGGCCGAGAACTGAGAATACCAGTAGATCTGCTGACTAGAGGCCCTCCTGACGACTCACGTTCTCTACACGACTACATTTCCGAGTTACGTGAGAAAATGCGAGAGATTCATGCCATAGTACGGGAAAACGGATTGGAGTCGAGTGAAAAGATGAAGACTAGGTATGACCACCGAGCAAATACAAGCGGCTTCGAAGAAGGAGCACTAGTCTGGCTTCACAATGTAACTCGACGAAAAGGAAAATCTCCGAAATTGCAGACAAGATGGGAGGGACCGTACAAAGTGGTAACTCGGTTAAATGACGTGACGTACCGAATTCAACGGCAGCCAAGAGGTGCACAAAAAGTGGTTCACATCGACCGCTTAGCTTCTTATCACGGCAGTAATGAAGATGCTCGGGACGAGCATCTCTAAGAGGGGAGCAGTGTCGCGGTCCTATCCCGAACCATCTAGAATAGAGCCTTCTAGAAGCCTATCGAATAGTCGCCGCATGCTGCGCTGCAAGCCATAATGACTCGTATGTCCACTAGCGTAAGGTTCAAAACTCTTTGAATAGGTTACTGTTCGAGCGACGTTGCCGCGTGTACCGAGTGTAGGTACGTAGGTACGGGAATGTTCTAGAACCCTTGCCGCCGGATATAAATAGCGGCCGCCGCGGCGCACTGTCAGTTCCGTTTGGAATAGCGAAGAGTGAACTTCGAGCGAACATACCTGCGATACGAGCGATAACCTACGACCTCAGCGATACTATTGATTCTATCTTTTGACTAAAATGCATCACCTTGGTTTTGTCAATATTTATAAGCAGGTTATTATTAGTAAGCCAATCTATGATGTTGCTGAGAGTACTATTAATATCTTTCTCGTAGTCTACATCATTGTTCCTTTTTATTAGAACTGTGCTATCATCGGCAAACAGTACCATGGGGTGGTGTACATTATTCGGCATGTCGTTAATGTACAGTAAAAACAAAAGCGGCCTCAATACGCTGTCTTGTGGTACTCCAAAGCAAGTCTTTCTAGGCTCCGATCTAAAACTTATTTCCCGAGCCCTATGCTGACATATTTGGGTTATTTCTGTGTATTGATATCTGTCACTGAGATATGACTTTATAAGATCATGTACGTTACCACGCAAGCCGTATGTGTAGAGCTTATCCATTAATATACAATGATCAACACAGTCGAAAGTCTTTGACATGTCCATATAAATGGCACAAATAGGCTTCCTTATGTCCATATTTAACACCGCACATTTTATTAAGTCATAAATTGCCATATTTATAGTCATATTTTTTCTGAATCCTTTTTGTTGATCAGTCAATATTTTATGCTTGTTAATAAAGTTTGTAATGGCATTATATATATATATTTTTCAAGGACTTTTGATAGAAAAGTTTTCAATCTTAGGCCTCTGACTTGGCTTTACAACTGTCATCTATCGACGGCAACCGCCACCAACTGCTTAGCGTGCCTTGGGAAGCACGGTACCGCTAGGAAAAATGCCACTAGCGTTAGTCATAGAACAGTCACCCATCCATAAACTGTATGCGCCCCTTACGTTGCTTAGCCTTCGTGATCGTTTAAAACACTTAGGCGGCGCCGGGGCTACGAGCGATTTTTGTTTCAATAAGGTAATGTTAACGAAGTATTCATTCATTCCTGTGATTGAACAAAACTGAACGCATCACTATTACATTGAACATGGCAACATTATTTTTCAAGCTACTGTCAGTATACTCCGTTTAATAAAAAATACGACTATAGTAGAGTAGTGTAGGTGTACAAGTTGTTGGTTAATCCCATGGTAAGGTTTTTTTGACACTAAACTTCATTGTCTAACTTCTCAGACATGGCAAGCTACATTGTATACTTTGCCGTCCAACCAACTATCAGAGCAAAACCATGGTTCTTCAGTTTTAAAAAAGTTGCTAAGAGGGTAGTCTCGATAATCTGCCGATTGCGCATTGGGCACTGCTGTTCGCCTGTCTTCTGCACAGAATTGGAGTTCGGGACAGCCCAATTTGCGATTGTGGTCTTGAGGAGGGTGACCTGGACCACATCTTTTTCAATTGCCCAAAAAACAACAAGTCCATTGACTTATATTCGTCCCTTCCGGTTATCAAAATCTTGCTCCCTATCAACTTCACTTCCCTCCGGACCCATATGTCTTCCGATTTGTTCAGGCTTTTAATAAGGTTTATTGGGGAAAACGAAATTAGATTATAATATTTAAATATTTATAACTTATAATGTCCTTTGTCCCTAAATGTTTATTTAGTAAATGTAATGTGAATGTCTGTAATAAAATATTGGTTTTTGTGTTTCACAGATTGTACTTGTGCTGTGCTGTCCGCATGTAAAGCCTACACGAACTGTCATTTAAAAATAGTGTTTTGTTCAGACAAGTTCAGTCAAACTCAAGTGTACTTCGTGTCAAGACGTGGCTCTGGCAGGAATAGTCGCCATCGGCTGGATGCCATAAAATCAAAAATCAATCAATCACATTTTCAAGAAAATTGTAGGAATAGGTGCTTCATCATAAACACAAATGAGGGTGAATGATGCAAGGCTAGCAATGATACATGCTTGCTACAGACTTACAAATGAGAAAGTACGTACCTATTACCTTAGTGAGTGATTATAAGTATACCAAAGCAAGCAATGCAGATTTGTACTTCACACAACATTTCACTCAGTTTTGTTTGTGGGTCGGCGTCTGGTTCTCTTGGGAGCAGTCTCGGGTTTCGCAGATTTACCAGAAGAAGACTTTGATATGAGCGCTACCTCGTCGAGATCCGTCAGACTGAACAATCTGCGTACGCTGCCATCCTTCAGCTTGAGAGTGACGATACCGCCCCTCGTCCAGCTGTTGTGCATGCCAAACCGAGTGCGAGCCTCCGAAAACAGTTTTCTACGGAGAGGAGTGAGGAACTCCGCGTGGATACAGAGCTGCCCTTTAGCTCTTTCTTGCAATTCCATACCTGTGAACGGGTGTCTTGCCTGGCAAATTGTACGAGAATTGGTCTCGTTTTGTCACTCTGAGGTTTTCCAAGGCGGTAGCAGGAACGGACCTCCGCTGCACCACTAAAGTCCTTGACCTTAAGCTTCGTGGTCACTATGTTGCAGACGATATCAGCAACATTCTCATTTGCAGTCTCCGGCACACCTCTAAGAAGTAAAAACTTCTGCCGGCCCCTGTTGTCAAGCTCATCAGCGAGTTGGGTGACTGAGGACAGCTGAGCTCGGAGAAGCTGAAGGTCTTGCAGCACGAATTCCTTAAAGTGCCCAAAATCTTCCACCAGCTGGTTCAAAGGTGTTTGTGTCTTCGTTGTGGACGTATAAGTGTTCTGTGTGGTGGTAATACTGTTGCACCTGGCTTCAAAAGCTGCCATGCCCTCCGTGAACTTATTCTCCAGGCTCCTCAAAGCGTGCAGGGGGTCCGACAGTGCCAAGGGTGATGTTTGCTTACTCGCAGACATAGTGAGTGAATTTGTACGAAACGACATCGGTGGCGCAGCGGTTAGCGCATCAATCATGTGAGAGGTCCCGGGTTCGAAACCCGGCTGCGTAGAAAAAAAAAGTAACACAGGTCTTGGATGTTTACATGCTTGTAACGTCGCTGTTTCTGGTTCCCACGACACAGGGTATCCTAGTGTGGGACCAGAAGCAATGTATGTAACTGCCAGCCTGTGTGTAAATGTTATGTTATGTGTAAATTGATGAATTCCGTCAACACCTCCCGTTCGCGGCTTTCGAAATGCGAACCCATTCCAACCATGCTTTTAGCATACTTGGGTAGTTGACAAAATGACAAGTAAGTTACTTTTAAAACGGAATTTTCTATGAAAATACTGCATTAAGACGTCATTATTCAGAGCACTCTTTTTATGTTTCAACTATTTAAAAATTGTAATAACTTATCGGAAAAAAAAAACTCATGCCCGTTATCCCCGAAGGGGTAGGCAGAGGCACCAGTCTGTAGAACTGGACCCACGTTTTGCCGAGTTTATTAGGTCCCAAACGTGACAAGTGGCAAGCCTGTCGCCGTTATCCGGGCACAATTTATCAGCGAATGGTGTTGCTGTACAAACAAATGTACGTAACTAAAAGTCATTGGTACATGCGTGGTTCGAACCATCGGAAATATTTTGTATTAATCGAGCATAATAATATGAAATAATTTATTGTTGGTCGTGTCAACTAGTACCGAATTCAAACTTACTGTCATAGACATACATCCGCTCGCAGCGACGGCCAACGGCACCGCAGAACACATCTACTAAAGAACGGCACGCTGACTGACAGATGACTGAAGCGCTCGCGTCGGACGACAGCACACACATGACACGATCCATTCCCGCCATTCCGACCGCCCGCCCGCTTCCCACGGGGCCACGCGTACGCCCTACGCGCACACTGGCCTAGCGAAATGCACACACACACACGGATACTACTTAAAATAGTATCTGTGTCTGTGTGCAAATTTTGCGTTATGAATGGAACCGTTCGCGTTCTGTGAAGTATTACCTCTTACATTATCCTGCAACCCTGGTACTTTTTATGAGAATTTCTAAATTATTTCGTGTCCCATACAGCAAAATAACCTCGTCTGATGTCTGAAAGTACTAAGGCAACAGAGACTGCAAAGAGGTAACTTAAATCTCAAGCACAACGACCTATGCACCAATAGGGTAGTTTCCAGGGTCAAAATAATTTAATTCTATTTAGTCCGTATTTTAGATTATAAAAAAATAGTGGATACGTATTTTTTCTTTTTTCGATTAAACAAAAAATAACAAAGATATAGCCCATTGAAGTTACGTGTTACGTCACTCAGTGCTGCATTTTTATGGCACTGAGTGACGTCACACGTAACTTGACGTGCTCTCGACTGTACGATGACTCGTAGTTATTATTTTACATTTGGTAAATATCCGGCTGTAAAATTAATTACAAAATAATGTTCCATAAAATAATCATACTCACGATGACCGCGAATTCCTTGGTTGTTGGATGGTTGGTACTAAGTTATTGAAATCCATAGGTACAATGTGTACGAATCGCTAGCCCCGGTCGCCTGAGTCATCTTAAACGATTACGATTACGAAACATAGGGCGCGCGCGTTCAGTTGATGATGAATGTGTACGGGCCTTTACATTGTACTAGGAGCGCGGCAGTTTACTCACTGGCCTAGGACAATAACCTTACTTTACAGTAGGGTTATTGTCCTTCCATAGTGATGTAACACTTTTGTTTTGATTTTAATATTATCGATTTTATTGAACGCAAAAAAATACCAAAACTCAGAATTGTGTGTTTTGATGTGGGCACTTGTGTATAGACTATGTACGACATTCTGAATAACCTCTTTAATTATGACCACACCCTTCCGTTACAGACTGTATAAGGATTTCTGCCGATACATCGACATGGCACGCAAACTGTTTTTTAACCGTGAAATCTTTCAATTAAGTTTAATATAGCTTTTAAACAAAAGAAACACGAACTTCAAATGTCAACAAGTCACAGACAACAGAGCGTTCACACAGGTTAAAGAGTGAGTGAATTTGATTTCCGTTCATTCAAACCTAGGTTTCTCGCAAAAAGGTTAGTAACACTGGTGAGTCACACGGCCGGGCGTTTTTGTAGGGTGTCGCGCGCGGCTCTGAGTGACACGCGTTCTTGAGTCACAAAATGCCACTCAGTAGTGGTGACTCACGAGTGGCATGGTGAGATAGGCATGCTACGGCCGCAGGACTCGCTTGTCAGACTCTATGTTGAATTTCAAGACATCAGTCGTATGCGGTTTATGAGCCGTTTTCAGCAGCACAAAAAAAAAAAAAAATTATGTACGGCTGTCAAAAGAATGCAATTTTGGATCTCAGCCCAATAGCCATGTGTGATACATTATAAAATAGGTCTCAGCGAGCTGAACAAAAGTTACTATGACGCCAATAGCCAAATTTTTGTCCTTTCGGAGTTATATTGTATTGAAAAAAAAAACTAAAATTTTAATAAAATATAACTCCGAAACGACAAACATTTGGCTGTTGGCGTCACAGTAACTTTTGTTCAGCTCGCTGAGACCTATTTTATGATGTATCACACATGGCTATTAAGCTGAGGTCCAAAATTGCATTATTTTGACAGCCGTAATATTTTTTTTTTTTAGTGCTTCTGAAAACGGCTCATTGGCATAGACTTGTGACTTCAGGAAACCCCACAAACAAAAGTCTAACTGGGTTAGAACATTAAACGTCGGAGAGTAGACTTCGAAGGGCCAGCCACCGCGTCTGTCTTAAAATGGACGCAAGCGCGCAACGTTGCAAACGAACACTCTTTTTGATAATAAGTTTTATCATATGTACGTGCTGCTCAATCGTGTAACTTGCCAAGGTGAATTGGCATCAATGACTGAATAAAAAACAACAGATTTGACAGTTGTCACAAGAACAATATGGGCGCCACCAGCGTTGCCAGACGTACGGTAATTACCGTATTTGTACGGTATTTTCAAGCCTTGTACGGTAATCTATCGTGGTACCAAAAACGTACGGTAATGAGCGTTTTCAGAAGAGCTAAAAAAAAATATTACGGCTGTCAAAGTAATGTCATTTTGGACCTCAGCCCAATAGCCATGTGTGATACATCACAAAATAGGTCTCAGCGAGCTGAACAAAAGTTACTATGACGCCAACAGCCAAATGTTTGTCGTTTCGGAGCTAAATTTTATTGAAAATTTTAGTTTTTTTTCAATACAATATAACTCCGAAAGGACAAACATTTGGCTGTTGGCGTCATAGTAACTATTGTTCAGCTCGCTGAGACCTATTTTATGATCTATCACACATGGCTATTGGGCTGAGGTCCAAAATTGCATTCTTTTGACAGCCGTAATCTAATCTCAGTCTATATTTCGCTATTATCTTTCTTCATTCATGAATGATTGTACGAATACGAACGATCCGAATCCGAAACTAAAACTGAAAACGAACTCAATCTGCTGAATATAACGACAAAATCTGCTTTTTCTTGGGTAAGAAATATCTCTGAATCATCAAATTGGGGCATTAAACCAACTATGTACTGGTAAAGCAGTTTCACTTTCATTGGCAAGTTTTGAGTTACTTTTACCGAATAAAACTACATTATTATTTAAGAAATAAAACTTACTAAGTAATTTACGACTAGTTTTCTGTTTAATAGAAAATAAGCCATTATCGCATTTTTATAGCAACTCATCATAAAATCGGTGTGTACGATTACATATGTGGTACGGTAATTTGTACGGTAATTTTGGGGTACATTTTACGGTAATTCTGGCAGCATAGTCTGGCAACGCTGGGCGCCACAGACTGTCAACATCTACCCGCCATAATTGAAAGACCCTATATAGTTAACATTTTCAATAAAATATAACTACGAAAGGACCAACATTTGGCTGTTGGCGTCATATAGTAATTTTTGTACAAGTAAAAAAAAAATCTAATGGATGTCAGTCAAAGGAATGCAATTTTGGACCTCGGCCCAATAGCCATGTGTGATACACCACGGTGATACATCATCGAATATGTCTCAGCGAGCTGCGCCAACAGCCAAATGTATGTTGCCGTTTCGATTGCGCGGCCATGTTCTGTTTTCAAAAAGTGCTTATGTTAGGATTTTGTCGAAATTTGTCAAAACTAAATGGTGAAAACCAGAAATTTGTCAAAGCAGTAATAAAGAAGTTATTGAGGTTTGAAGATGGCCGCGCGAACGGACCGCGTAGAACTGCGCGGCCATGTCAGGGCCCTTAGTGCGAGTTTTTTCATTCACTTTCGATAGCGAAAGCGTTTGCAATTTGTATAGGAGTGACAGAGAGACAAATAGGTGGCGCGCTTTGTCACTCCTATAGAATATGAGTTTACGTTAACGCGATCGAGTAGTTAAAAAAACTCGCACTAAGCACACAGATCTCGGCATCTACAGGGTCTACAGGCCTGGTTTTTTTGTCAATGCATGTTTGAATTTGTCAACAAATGTCGAAGAAAGAAAATTCATTCTATCACCATTACTTGAGAAGATATCGACGCCTGAACGTCATGGCCGCGCAATCCTCCGGTTCCGATTACTTTAGGTAGATTTTTTCGTAATCGGGCATATCTAAATTAGTCAAAACCGATGTTCAGAGCTCAGTCTTAATTTGTCAAAGCCGATGAGGTCTGAATTTACACTCGTTTCGTCATCAGAAAAACAAAATTACTGAAAAACCTAAGGACGCTGGCCGCGCAATCGAAACCCTTTTTCAAATGCCGATATCTAGTAAACAAAACAAGTCTGAGATATGTTTTATGTACCAAATTCTTTGACATTTTAGGCTCCTTCGATTAACATATCGTTTCACCACAAAAACATATCGCAGCGAGAGTTATTTAAAAAAATATAACCTCTCACACAATGTTTGGATAGGGTGACCATAATATCCGGTTTCATATAAACCACGGAACCATTTGCCTGCAATATTATGCTACGGGATGTCAAGATGTATAGATATATCTGACCAGTTTACATAATCATTTGAGGGTTCATATATTGCTGTTACTCAAATTCCATCCAGCTCGCTAGTATTCACGGATTGCGTTAGATCAAAAGATTTTTTAATGCTGGGGCCGCACCTGTGTCTATCGTGACAAAGCTTCGCGCCAGTACTCTGAGGTATGTAGGGACTGAGATGACCGTGGCGCGAAGCTTTGTCACGATAGACGCAGGAGTGGTGGCCCCAGCATAAGATCGGGTTCCATTATGAAAAAAAAAATAGGATTTTTAGCTATATTTGGTATAATTACCAAGTTTTCTTAGGTTTTATTTTTGGCAATAACAAGTATCACGAACAACACAATTCATTTCACAAATCTCACATCACTTTATAAACACTTCCAACATTCACAATTTCATTTAACTTTTAATATAAATTATAAATATAAATTCTCAAATCGGGCAGAACTTCCGCCTGATCACAGCGCCAGAACAAGACGGTGCCGGTTTATCGTGGAGGCCTCCTTTTTATAGACTAAAGGCGAGCGCATGGTATTGGTTGGTCTTGGCGCCATTTTTTGACAAATCCGTTAGAAATGGAATTCTATCCAAATGGCCACTTTTAAAATAAGGAACTGTTAAAAATGATATTAAATCGTGGGTTAAGAACCAGAGTAGAGTAAGGGCAAAAATTGAAAAAAAGTCAAAATTATTGCAAGCAGATAAACTTCATTTTGGCAGTAAACAAAAATCATTTTTTTGGATACGTTTTTTTTTTACTAAGCAATCGACTCACAATATCAATCCAGTTTTTTGGCACATAAAAATACGAAGGATTTAAAAGCAAATGGCGAAAACAAAATTTTTACAATGTTTGCCCTTTCGCTACTCTGGTTCTTAACCCTCGAAATACATCTTATAAATTACCGGTCGTCCTAAAATAATGTTTAATGTTAAATTAAATAGAACCTTTGCCGCCAATTTATCAAAAATCATGACACAAGCAATAAAAAATCGTTGAAATGTATCCTGCAGTTTCATGATTTTAGTTTCAATAGCTGTTAAATGGATGATTTTGTGGACACATCGCATAATAATATTATTGTAGTACACATTATCAACGTACCTTATTCGACATTGTCTTTTTTATACAAAATTCAAGCTTGATTTCTGAACCGTCACTGTTGAATGTAGAAAGTTTCACAATAAATTATCTTGAATAATGTCCATACACTGAGTTCAAGCATCGGAGTCCAGAGTAATAGTTCACGAGACGACGAAACGTATAACAAAAAAATACGACACTCATAAGCACAAGACAGAGACAGTTCAGAGTAGCCAACGATCATGTCGGGCCTGGATTTTTCTGAAATTCCAATTATCCGCTAAAAACTTAAAAATTAGGTACTCTTTACTTAGCTACAGTATTTTTAAACAAACTACTTCTGAGAAGTGTTCCTACCCTAATCTTTACAAAACGTCCCATAAAAATGTCACCAAAAACAAACCTTTTCTGTGATAGGTACCTTTTTACAGTAATTCTTCTCCGTAGTTCACTTGTATGCGGTCGCCTTTTTATCGCGCCGCCTTGGCCTGTGATACCTCTGTCAAAAGCTGCCGCCCCGTAAAACAAAGGATTCCGCGTGCAACGTACATCAGCCAGTGACTTGGAAGTCGAAGCGCCGTAAATAATAGCCGCTGTACTAGTGTCTAATTCTACTTTACCTCTACTTACTGATATTTCGTATAATGCATGCATGAGCATAATTTATATTAAATTTTTTATTCTAATAACGTCAAAGGAATGCAATTTTGGACCTCAGCCCAATAGTCATGTGTGATAAATATCATAAAATAGGTCTCAGCGAGCTGACCAAAAGTTACTATGACGCCAACAGCCAAATGTTTGTCTTTTCGGAGTTATATTGTATTGAAAGTTTTTTATCAATACAATATCATAAGTTTTTTTTTCAATGTCATAGTAACTTTTGTTCAGCTCGCTGAGACCTATTCGATGATGTATCACACATGGCTATTGGGCTGAGGTCCCAAATTGCATTCCATTGACAGCCAGTCGATTTTTTTTTCTTCTGAAAACGGCTAATTCGTTCTGTGCTAGCACATGTCAGTGTCACCAAACGCACCCATAGCCGATACGAAAAGAAGTATTACTGCCAGGTTGTAACTTGCAACGCCACCGCAGCCGTATGGACACGGCCTGCTTACCTTTTTTTACCATGGTTTAGGCAAGTATTTTAAAAAGCCAGACGTTTCAAGTACCCACTTGCAGCGAACATAATATACAAAGGACTTTGAAGATCTTTAGGTCACTGTGCCAATGAGCGGTTTCGTGAATTTACGTGAAACCTGATTTATTTTTATTCTTAAACAAAAACAAAATATTGTGGTCACCGTGTGTTATCCAAACATTGTGTGAGAGGTTATATTTTTTTAAATAACTCTCGCTGCGATAGGTTTTTGTGGTGAAACGATATGTTAATCGAAGGAGCCTAAAATGTCAAAGAATTTGGTACATAAAACATATCTCAGACTTGTTTTGTTTACTAGATATCGGCATTTGAAAAAGCGTTTCGATTGCGCGGCCTGCGTCCTTAGGTTGTTCAGTAATTTTGTTTTTCTGATGAGGAAACGAGTGTAAATTCAGACCTCATCGGCTTTGACAAATTAAGACTAAGCTCTGAACATCAGTTTTGACTAGTTTAGATAAGCCCGATTACGAAAAAATCAACCTAAAGAAATCGGAACCGGAGGATTGGTTACCGTTTCGATTGCGCGGCCATGTTCTGTTTTCAAAAAGTGCTTATGTCAAGATTTTGTCGAAATTTGTCAAAACTGAACAGAAACTAAAATCTTGAAACTGCAGGATACATTTCAACGATTTTTTATTGCTTGTGTCATGATTTTTGATAGATTGGCGGCAAAGGTTCTATTTAATTTAACATTTACATAATTTATAAGATGTATTTAATATCATTTTTAACAGTTCCTTATTTTAAAAGTGGCCATTTGGATAGAATTCCATTTCTAACGGATTTGTCAAAAAATGGCACCAAGACATTGTCATCCCGTAGCATAATATCGCAGGCAAATGGTTCCGTGGTTTATATGAAACCGGATATTATGGTCACCCTATCCAAACATTGTGTGAGAGGTTATATTTTTATAAATAACTCTCGCCGCGATAGGTTTTTGTGGTGAAACGATATGTTAATCGAAGGAGCCTAAAATGTCAAAGAATTTGGTACATAAAACATATCTCAGACTTGTTTTGTTTACTAGATATCGGCATTTGAAAAAGCGTTTCGATTGCGCGGCCAGCGTCCTTAGGTTTTTCAGTAATTTTGTTTTTCTGATGACGAAACGAGTGTAAATTCAGACCTCATCGGCTTTGACAAATTAAGACTAAGCTCTGAACATCGGTTTTGACTAATTTAGATAAGCCCGATTACGAAAAAATCTACCTAAAGAAATCGGAACCGGAGGATTGCGCGGCCATGACGTTCAGGCGTCGATATCTTCTCAAGTAATGGTGATAGAATGAATTTTCTTTCTTCGACATTTGTTGACAAATTCAAACATGCATTGACAAAAAAACCAGGCATGTAGCCCCTGTAGATGCCGAGATCTGACATGGCCGCGCAGTTCTCCGCGGTCCGTTCGCGCGGCCATCTTCAAACCTCAATAACTTCTTTATTACTGCTTTGACAAATTTCTGGTTTTCACCATTCAGTTTTGACAAATTTCGACAAAATCCTAACATAAGCACTTTTTGAAAACAGAACATGGCCGCGCAATCGAAACGGTAACAAACATTTGGCTGTTGGCGCAGCTCGCTGAGACCTATTCGATGATGTATCACCGTGGTGTATCACACATGGCTATTGGGCCGAGGTTCAAAATTGCATTCCTTTGACTGACATCCATTAGATTTTTTTTTTACTTGTACAAAAGTTACTATATGACGCCAACAGCCAAATGTTGGTCCTTTCGTAGTTATATTTTATTGAAAATGTTAACTATATAGGGTCTTTCAATTATGGCGGGTAGATGTTGACAGTCTGTGGCGCCCAGCGTTGCCAGACTATGCTGCCAGAATTACCGTAAAAGGTACCCCAAAATTACCGTACAAATTACCGTACCACATATGTAATCGTACACACTGATTTTATGATGAGTTGCTATAAAAATGCGATGAATTATTTTCTATTAAACAGAAAACTAGTCGTAAATTACTTAGTAAGTTTTATTTCTTAAATAATAATGTAGTTTTATTCGGTAAAAGTAACTCAAAACTTGCCAATGAAAGTGAAACTGCTTTACCAGTACATAGTTGGTTTAATGCCCCAATTTGATGATTCAGAGATATTTCTTACCCAAGAAAAAGCAGATTTTGTCGTTATCTCAAACCTCAATAACTTCTTTATTACTGCTTTGACAAATTTCTGGTTTTCAACATTCAGTTTTGACAAATTTCGACAAAATTCTGACATAAGCACTTTTTGAAAACAGAACATGGCCGCGCAATCGAAACGGTAACAAATGTTTGTCCTTTCGGAGCAAGGAGAATTTGTTTCGGAGTTATATTGTATTGAAAAAAAAATTTACATTTTCAAATTTTTCAATACAATCCAAAATTGCATTCCTTTGACAGCCGTCAGATTTTTTTTTTAGTTCTTCTGAAAAGGGCTCATTCTTTCTCGTGGGTGCTGATATGAAATAGGAAATCCACCAAAACGTCAGTGAACATTTTTATTTTGCTTTATAAACCACTTGTTGCGACATTTAAAAAAAATGATGTTACTTTATTTTGAACTAGCTGTTGCCCGCGACTACGTCCGCGTGGGCTTTAGTTGAGTAAAGTGTTTGCAAATAAGATAGGGATACTTTTAGCACATGCGAAAGAGCTTTCATACTAACTTCGCAACTCCCTCTTACCCCCGTAAGGGATGATTTTCGAAAGACTACTTTACACGTCTTTCATGACTTTCAATCTAGGACCTTCATACTGTATTTCATTCGAATAACTTCAAAAATGGCAAAGTTTCATACTAACTTTGCACCCCCCTTTTTACCCCCGTAAGGGATGATTTTCGAAAAACTATTTTACATGGTTTTCATAACATTTATTGAAGGACCTTCATATTTAATCTCAATTGAATAAATTCAAAAACGGCAAAGTTTCATACTAAGTTTGCAACCGCCTTTTTCCCCCTTAAGGGTTGGATTTTTAAAAAAGTATTTTACACGTGTTTCGTAATTTTAAATGAAGAATCTTTGTACCAAATATCTTTCGAATAACTTCAAAAACGGCAAAGTCTCATACTAACTTTTAACCCCCATTTTACGTTTTATGAATGTTCAAAAATCCTTTCTTAGGGTTCCTTTTGTAACGTAGGGGAGCACCTCTACGTTACAAAAGGAACCCTTGTGCAAAATTTCAAGTTTCTAACTAAGTTGATAAGTCAGTCAGTCAGTCAGGTTCTCCTTTTATATATACTATAGATTCCATTTAAGCACTTCTTTAGTTCTTTTGATGGGTATACTAACCATTGTTTCCCCTTTGCATACTCCGACTCCGTTGCGCGAGTGAACTGAAGTGTACGAGCGAGATTGCCTGAGAAATATTAAAAACCTTGAATAAATAAATAATAAATACCTATTTCTTGATAGGTGTTCCATACTTGTCAATGACAATCATTGAGAATATCTTAAAGGAATTCTTACTTAAAGTAGTATTTTATTATTATATAAAATAGTATCTTCCTTATAGTACTAGTATATATTTTTTAAAATTTAATTTTATTATATTATAATGTTTTAACTCTGCTTAGACTAATTCAATAGTAATTAATTAACAAAAGACAATGACAAAGCAGTGGACTAAATGAAAACAAAGTATGTTTCAGCCTTATAAATTACCTTTTCTCAAATGATAATGCTCTGCTTCATAGGCAAATTAAGTATATTGATAAGGCCGCCGTCTGTACACTTAGATAAAGCAATACCTTTGTAATCTCCTTTTTTATGTACAATAAAGTGTTCTCTATCTATCTATATTTTAACATTTACATACAGGCATATCCTGTGTCGTGAGAACCAGAAAGACGGACATTATTTTGTGTCGTTATTACTCTCAGAAGAAGGGTATTCCTTCTTCTGAGTTATTACTGTTTCAAATTTTTACTCTTCCACAGAGCATCTCAGTTTATGGCCAGGAGTAATTTATGTACCAAAAAGTTTAAATAAAGAATCTGTAGTTACCTATATCCATTGATTGGGATGTTGATGCTTTTGCTTCCATGGCATGAGCCGCTGGAGTAAGGTCTGCAAAATTAAAAGAATAACTAAAAGTTCTGTGCTGTAGCTGTAGGTAGCAAAAACTACCATTCCGTCTGAGGATTTATTAAAACTTGCTCAGCAACTTTAAATAAGAATCTGTAGTTACCTGTATCCATTGGTCGAGATGCTGATGCATCCTCTCCCAAGGCAGGAGTCACTGGAGTTACGCCTGGAAAAGTAAAAGAATAACTAATTTTTGTGCAGTAGCTCGTAGCCATATTAGAAACTGACTAACTTTGGGTCTGAGGATTTATTTAAATATTTATTACTTTACTCTGGGGAATTTTCATCTTTATATTTCCCAAGCGTCTAGGAAAACCACATATATCAAGGAAACCTATTTTCTAAATACAATTTTTCATAGTAGGTGTGTAGTAAGAAAGATATTACAGGACAGATACTTTCTATAAATTGGAAAGTAATATGGTTTTACCATTATTTTCTGTTGACTGGCCATAACCGGCTTAAACAAAGTAAAATAAAACCCAAGCCTAAACAAAGAGCCTGAATAATGTGATTAGATAACTTACCAGTAAGATGTAGTGACGGGACAGCTAGGGCATTCAATCGATTAAATCTGTTTCGATCTTTATCAGTGAAATGCCTGTCACACAGCCTCTTCTTTTGGAAGTCTTCATAGTCTGCAACACTTTCTGGATTTCCACCAGCAATTGCGACCCAAGTTTTATATCTCTCCAGATACTTCTCAGGATTGGGGAAGCAATGCATGGGGATACCTTGAAAAAACAAAAAAATATAAAAGTTATACTTAGTTTAATAGTTTCAATTGCTCACTAAAATTAAGGACTTTTCTATAACTGAGACACATCTTGGAATGAGTAGAAAAAAGCATCGAGCCGGCTGTATACTGTATAAAAAAGAAAATATTGTAGAGCATGGCTTACCCAAGGGTGGACATTTTAATGCACATCTCGGCATGTTATAATGTTGCAAATACAAACACAAAGTATGTTTAGCACCAACTGTTCTTAAGCCACTAGGCTCTCAACGCCGGAATCACCAGACAGATGATTCATCCAAAGACAGAACTCAACACCACGGACGAGCAGGGGGCTCGACTCAACGTAAGATGTGGAATTGGCACTGGAAGATCACAAATCACAAAAACCAACGAAATGCGTGTACCTACGCAACACAATAAATCGCTATTTTGTTCCTGACGAACTCATAGATTAGTTTTATAAAATTTATAATATTGGCATTTGCATCTGTCACACTGTTGGCAAGTACAGTTTATATGGATGTTCGGCTAAGTTTTCGAATCTCTGCCGTCGAGTTGAAGCTTCAAATTAATACTGCATAAAGACGTTTATATAACAAATATAATCCCTCAGTCTTTTCCGTCGATACCCAGTAGTTTCAGAGTTATGATTTTTTGAAAAGTAACAAAACTTACGAAATTTACGCCATTTTTGTTTCGGAATGCACCGTTGCATTGCGTTTCGGTACAAGTAATAACAAACTTACATTTACCTATATATTACGCTAGAATACACGATAGTTTAATACTAAAAATTATTTTGAGGGTGAAAATGTTATAAAAGGACATAATAATTTAGATACAATATTGTAAAGTTGAATAATTGAAAACAAAATTGAACGAAATATTGGTGTTTAATTAACGGAACGGGGGGTCGGCGATTTATAGAATATATGTATACGTGACAACAGAAATATAGGTGCGACAACGCGCGTAGCGAAGCGAAGCGCGTCGGAGCGTTACGTTCTCTAAGGTTCATTTGTCTATACTTGAGTATTGCGGTAAACAAACCTCACTCGAGCACAAATCACAACATTCCGAAGACATCACACATCGTAGATAACTACAATAAGTTTTAAACGGTTTACTAATGTATTGCCAAAAATCGTTTCCCAAAGTATTACTTCCCTAACTATTTTCCGCAAATTATCACTTGGCAAAAAAACATTTCTCAAAACAACTTAAAGCAAATAAACAGTTAGCAAAAGTTATTATGGCAAGTTATTGTTTACCAAATAAATACTTGGTCAAAATTCATTTTACCAAGCATTATTCAGTCAAAAGTATCGTTTCTGTTTTCGATCTTACATAGAGAACCTAACGCTCCGACGCGCTCCGCTTCGCTACGCGCGTCGTCGCACCTATATTTCTGTTGACTTGCCAAAATAAAACGTTAGCATAATAAACGTTTGTCTTAATAAAAATTGACGCAGTAAAATTATGCGAAATGATAATTTGACCAAATGAATAAAATGCGAAATTAAAACTTGCTAAAGTTTCATTTGGGAAATGAAACTGATGCCATAAGTTTATTGGGAAGTAAAATTTGGCGAAAAATACTTTGGCTAAACGGCGGTATCCCGTTTTAAACACTAGTTTAAACACTAACGCATCTAATTAATCAGAAAACTGCTCAAAAATATCTTTAAATATGTCTTTTTTAACCAAAATTGCAATTCGATACAAAATCAGGACACAGGTTAGCAAAACACACAGATTAGTTTTGATATTTTGTTTTAGGGATGGGTGCAAGTGAATGAAAGAACAATTTGAAGTGAATGAAAAAGCGTATGTAAAAGCGTTGATTGCTATCAACGCCTTTTAACGTTTATGGGTTAATAACTCATCATAATAGTTATAACAACTCTTTAAACCCTTTTTAAGCCTTTTTAACATTAGAAGGACCACATTTAAAATATTTTTTAGAGAGTTATTAATGAGACCGTTAGTGTTCTTCGTCTCTTTATGCGCTCATAAATCATGACTTGAAATTAAAAAAAACACAAAAAAGAATATACAAGGTGTCCCGTAAATCGACGTCAAGCCGGAACCAGGCGAAAAGGCAAGTCATAGTGGTTATCAGAAAAATAAATAAAAAAAAATTGCACGAAAAAAAGTTATAGGCATTTAAAAAAAAAAAAACAAAATCCTGTTGCCACCACTCTTTCCTTTTCCCATTTTTTTTTTTTGTAACTTTGAATAATGCTTCTTCAAACTGTTAACAAAATTTCAAAACCAGCTGCTCCAGCTTGGAAGAAAAGGAGACTTTAAAAAAATAACTTAAAAAATTGCCCATTTTTAATTTTAATTTTAGTTTTCATTATGTTTGTGAAATATCTTGAATAAATAATAAAAAAAAATTTTTTACCTTTTTTTATATTTTTCTGATAACCACTATGACTTGCCTTTTCACCTGGTTCCGGCTTGACGTTGATTTACGGGACACATTGTATTATGCTGCAGCAAAGATATCCGTTGAATAAATGTCTACCATATTTTTTCACAGATAACTTTTTTCTCGTGCCATTTATTTTGTAATTTGATATGGCAATACTAACCTGCCCACGCACACGCACATCTGACACAGACTTTTAGGTCCTATGACCGAAAACCTAGGGCCAAGGACTTGGGACTAGCATTCATGCCAAAAACTCCGGTTTTTAGAGGAATTGCTGTCTAGTTATGACTAGACTCGTGATTTGGCCCCATTTTCCGGTTAAGAGCCCTAAAAATCACTATCGGGATGATGAAGAGATTTAAAAATCACTTTGTAAAAATGTCTAGGAAAAGAAGGAATAATTTTATTTTCACTCACATCGCCACTGAACCTTGTGAACCTCTTTAACTTCGTAACTTTGTTAATTAGGACTAGACTAGAAAATTGGCCTCTTGTATTAAGAATCTCCACTGTGTCAAATTGGCGACTGACTGAATCGACTGGCACAGAAGTGCACCTCCTAATAGGGTTTTTTTTTTGTATACTGAGTAGTATCGGGTCAAAAGTCGCTAATTTTATTAATTTCTAAACAAAATTTGAAATAATATAAAATATATTACTTTTACATTTTTTATTTCACTATGGAATATGGTGGCGTTCATTACCTTTGAATTTGTAGTAGGTATTTCAAATTGTGGGTAATTTTTATGTTATTTCTGCTAATAGCAAGCTAAAGATTGATTTTTTTATTAACATAATAATCTATTATGTATCTATCTCCAAGTAACAATCATCACATTCATGAACATTTCTAAAACCCAATTCATTCATTCACCAATAAATATTGCTAATCTCAAATAGCTCATTCACTGTGTCCCAACCCCGTAAGTGTCAAATTTTATTGGTACGCCATTGTTGTTTACCGCAATACTCAAGTATAGACAAATGCACCTTATGTAACGGCCTAGCCACGGAGAACGGCGCGGGCGCGAACGGCGGTGCGGCAAGCGGGACGAAAATTCGCGCGGCGCGGTTTGCCGGCCACGGGCAGGCGCGTTTTCCGCCGCGACCAGTAGGGCTGAGTAGGGCAGGCCGGTCAAGAGCGAAATGTCTTTATCTCAAAGTAATATTTTTTCTTGTTCAATACATAATATTTGGAAGAGCGTAATCTACTCCATAGATTTGAATAGGAATCGAGGTATACTATGGAGAATTCCACATTTTTCCACCGAAACATTTTTCGAGTCTACTAGAATTATTGCCGAATTATATTCTTCAGGATTGAAAAAAAAGTCAATGCAGCTAGAGTTTTAAGTGCCGCTGAAAAATTGATCTAATACATAGGTGCCATTTAATTAAGCTGACCATATTTTGGAGAATGATAGTAGGTATCAATGAATTTTTTTCATAACTACATTTTTTCAGAAATATCGCTGCTAAAATATGGTCAGTTAATTAAATGTTACTCTGTATATTAATGTTTCGTGAAATTAAATAACTTTTAGGTAATTAGGTTCTTTATCAAAGTAACAAATATACCCCATTTTGTAAGTATTTCAGCAATAACAGTCTCGGTATTTATTATTCGCGGCGAAAACAACTAAACTCGTTTGATCTCTGCACTAGTCGCCGCGACTGCCGCTCGACGCCGTGGCTTGTAATCTGTGGCCGTGGCTTGCGCCGCACTTGTTCATGTGTTTGTTTCACTCGCCGGCCGCGCCGCCACACAGTGGTCCCATCTTGAAAATCCGTGGACTTAGGGTCGAAAGTCGGAATTCCGGTCTGATTTTGTTATATGTGTTGGAAAGCTATACGCCTAGCAATAGTTGTAAGGAAAACTTTTTTGAGAAATTGATACTTTACCAGAAAAAAAATAATCTAGTTTTTTTTGTATGGAGAAATTAATCTTTTATTTTTTTTATTTTTTTGTTTCAACTTGTTTAGCCTATGACTTTAAAATAACAATAGTTTACGTCATTGCCAACCCAGAAAAAATATAATCGACAGCCGTCACTTGCCGCCGCGCGACATTTCGATCGCGAAACATAGCAAATTTTTTTCATACATTTTACTAAGAATGCACCATCTTGTTCGACGTCTCAGTTCTTGGTACGTTACTACCTCAATTAAAAACCAAATGACAATATTGTTTCCTCAAAAAAAGTTCAAGGTAAACATTTAGCATTTTTTTATTATTTGTATGTCATTTGTTTTTTGACCAGCTGTAACAATAAGATTACGAAAAATTTTAGTGAAAGTTAGGTCAGCACCCCAAAAAATACCAATTACTAGTACTTATCTACCACATAAAGTATCTACCTGAAGTTTCCGGGAAACGCTAATGATGTTAGTGCGCAAACAAATGAGTCATCTACGATACTAAGCTTCCGTTGTTCACTGTGCTCTGATTGGTCGTCATAGCTGCTGTCGCAGACTGTTGCCGACCAATCAGAGCCCAGTATCACGGATAGTACTTATGTGATTCTGGGCTCTGATTGGCTTACATGACAAGTAATTAGGGTTTGATTTTTAAGTCATGTCGAAATTTGTTTCATTCTGCTCCCGACGCTTGACTGCAAAAGGATTAGATTTTTTTTTATTTTGAAGTGAAGTTAGTGTGTCAAGGAAGTGCTATGACTGGATTTTATACATATCTCGATCTGTATCAAAAACTTCGCAATAATGGTGGCAACTTGAAAGACTTTCAGTATTTATACAAAGTTATAGTTTCTGAAATACCATTTGAGATATCCCAACCAGACCAAGCTAAAATCATAGAATTTTCTCAACTTTTCACGACACGTCTATTGAAAAAATGGAATGAAGCAAACAGGTGTCAGAAAACATTTCTGAACCGTGAAGTGAACCGCACGTGGTTAGAGACAAGGATCACGTGGCCAACTTGCGACTCTGTAGATTTGAAGATGATGAAGGAGACTTCATCAGAACCATTGGAACTTCCAGATCTAACCCAGACGGAAAGTCTAACTCAGTCCATCTGCACTGTGGAAGCAGGAACATCTACAGAACCACAATTAAGGAGGGACTTTAAAAAATTGGATGAGAAACAGAAGAAAAGACGTTCTGACCCGACTT
Organism: Yponomeuta plumbellus; assembly: GCA_947310845.1. Lineage (NCBI taxonomy): Eukaryota > Metazoa > Arthropoda > Insecta > Lepidoptera > Yponomeutidae > Yponomeuta > Yponomeuta plumbellus. The sequence goes on along the minus strand of OX371207.1, from coordinate 13,404,201 downwards.
TGACGGCAACAGATGAAGATGAGCTGCAATATATGTTCACATCAAAGTTAAAAAAAAACGGCAAACTTGCCTTAGCTAAGATTGTGGACCATCTTAGCAAGAATGCTGATGCTGTAGATGCAGTGATGCAGCTTCTATTCGGTAAGGAGAACACTGCAGTAGTCAAGATTTCAGAAGATAAATCTTTAGCGCTCTATACTTCACTTGCCCTCTCCAAATGTTAGAAGTGTCGTATACGACACTGAGGTCACTTCTGCAGGAAGAAAATTGCGCTGTTCTCCCTTCTTATCAGAAGCTTTTAGATGCGAAAAAAAGATGTTACCCGGCAGACGAAAGCATACAAGTAACGGAAATCGGAGCTCGCGTAAGGTAAAATCTAAGAAAAGATATAAAATATATTAGTGTTAAGTCCGTTGCAACGACGTCAAAACTAACATCTTTCTAATTGTTTCAGATTACAAAATCTTTTGGACCACACATTAAAGAGAATTTTCCTGGACTTGGGACCCATCACAAGTTCTAGCAACGAAGGTCTGAAGATGGTGTGGAAATGGGGCCTTGATGGTTCTTCATCACAGAGCAATTACAAACAGAGATTCTCAGATCCGGAGTTCGATGATTCCTCTGTGGTGATGACCAGTATCGTCCCTCTTCGCCTGGTTGATGGTAGAGGGTTGATTATTTGGGAAAACCCAAATCCTGGTTCAACTCTTTACTGTCGGCCAGTGAAGTTCACATTTACTTCAGAAACTTCAGACTTCATACGGTCGTAAGAATCTGATATGCAGCGAGAAATTTCAGAATTGGTGGCTACGCGATGTGGAGATGTAGAAGTATCTCATGAATTGCATATGACCATGATCGATGATAAAGTAGCGAACATTGTTGCTGGTGTACCTTCGTCAGCAACCTGTCCCATTTGCCTTGCAAAACCAAGTGAAATGAACAATTTAGAGATATTGGCTACAAAACCGCTTCGCGAAGACATCTACAAGTATGGAATTTCATCGCTGCATATGAAGATTCGCTGTATGGAGTGCTTGCTCCATATTTCTTACAATATGGACTTTAAGCGATGGAGTGCCCGAGGTGAAAATAAAATCCTAAAGAAGGCGAAGAAACACGCCACACAACAAGAATTTCGTGAACAAACTGGAATACTCATAGATATCGTTAAACAGGTATATATTATTCCTATATTGAACTGTATGTTTGTACCTATAAAATATATTTCATTACATTTGTTTTAATTGCAGGGGTTTGGTACAACAATCGACGGAAATACCGCAAGGCGTTTTTTTCAAGATTACAAAAGAACTTCGAGGATCACTGGAATTGACGAAACCTTAATTTTACGGTTTGCCGTTATCCTTCAAGCTATATCATCAGGAAAGAAGTTGATGATTAATAACTTTCGAGATTATTGCAAAGAAACGGCAGAAATATTTGTGCATTTGTATCCATGGTACCACATGCCAGTGAGCGTGCACAAACTTTTGATGCATGGAGCAGAAATCAGCAGTCTTTTTTCTGTTCTGCCCATTGGTATGTTAAATCATTGCTTGCTCCGTTGTTGTTAGACTTAGGTACTAATTTTATTTTGTAATCTTAATATCTGATCTTGTTGCAGGATACTTATCAGAAGAAGCATCAGAAGCAAGAAATAAAGATTTCAGGAATGTTAGAGAGAAAAATGCCAGAAAAACGGGCAGAATACAAACGAATGAAGATATTCTTCACGGGCTTCTGATAAGCTCAGACCCCCATATTTCCCGCATCAGATCAAAATCATTGAAATTCAAACACTATGAGTTATTCCCTGAAGTAATGCAGTTACTCGAAGTTGACTCAATTTGCAATGATTTTGAAGAAGAAGAGGTTGTAGTTATGGAGGCTGAAGACATTTCTGACCCATTGCTATAATTCAGATTTGTCCATTTTAGGGCTAACTAAAACAGCCCTTTTCAGGGCTACAATTTCATCAATGTTTCTTTTCGACGACATCAACACTAACACCAGAGAGGTCATTAATAGACCAGTGACTTACTGTCATAATAGCTAAGGGGTTTCCGTTCGTTCAGCAATGTACGAGTTATCGTATTAAATTTATCTCATTCACCTTTAAAATGGCTTGGTTTCTATATAAGAAGCCGATCATCGATTCGTTATCGAATGATAAGTCTGATTTTGCCATACCTATTCACTGTGTCTAATCTGAGCAGTAAGGTTACAGGTTCAATAACAGCAACGCTACTGCAATACTTTGCACATAAAAATACAATAGCAGAGAACACACAGCATAATTTGCTCAAGCAAGTAGTCAACGGAAGCATAGTAGCAGATAGGTTATCCAAATTAATTTTAATCCGATGTCATATTCAGTACTAGCGAAATAAGCGAAGAGCTACTGTCCGTGATACTGGGCTCTGATTGGTCGGCAACAGTCTGCGACAGCAGCTATGACGACCAATCAGAGCACAGTGAACAACGGAAGCTTAGTATCGTAGATGACTCATTTGTTTGCGCACTAACATCATTAGCGTTTTCCAGAAACTTCAGGTAGATACTTAATGTGGTAGATAAGTACTAGTAATTGGTAGTTATTTTTTGGGGTGCTGACCTAACTTTTACTAAAATTTTTCGTAATCTTATTGTTACAGCTGGTTAAAAAACAAATGACATACAAATAATAAAAAAATGCTAAATGTTTACCTTGAACTTTTTTTGAGGAAACAATATTGTCATTTGGTTTTTAATTGAGGTAGTAACGTACAAAGAACTGAGACGTCGAACAAGATCGTGCATTCTTAGTAAAATGTATGAAAAAAAATTGCTATGTTTCGCGATCGAAATGTCGCGCGGCGGCAAGTGACGGCTGTCGATTATATTTTTTCTGGGTTGGCAATGACGTAAACTATTGTAATTATAAAGTCATAGACTAAACAAGTTGAAAAAAAAAAAAAAAAAAAATAAAAGGTTAATTTTTCCATACAAAAAAACTAGATTTTTTTTTTCTGGTAAAGTATCAATTTCTCAAAAAAGTTTTCATTACAACTATTGCTAGGCGTATAGCTCTCCAACACATATAAAAAAATCAGACCGGAATTCCGACTTTCGACCCTAAGTCCACGGATTTTCAAGATGGGACCACTGTGCGCCAGTCGCCACCAGTCGCCGCGCGGTACATTTCGCCAGTCGCGCCGCCGCACAGTGGGCTGAAAATCGCTCTTCGTAGACTTATAAACTCGACTTATCAATTGTTGACCGATTATTGCAGAAATATACGTAGAAAGGCGTCATTGGTTAATACAACTGCATTACAGAACGTTTAATATTTAAAAAGTATGGATTTCCGGATTTTGTGTAAAAAATTGTATGGGAATCTATACATAATGCGTCATAACTCGAGTATCGCACATTTGCGCAATATTCCCTGCGACACTTTTATTCTCCATATTTTTCTGAATTTTTTGACATATCGCACAGTGGGCGCACTCGTGCTACTTTGGTCGAAAAAAAAATCTATTTTATTGAGATTATGAGGTAAATAATGTTGACAGGTTGCCACTTGTCACGTTTGGGACCTAATAAACTCGGCAAAACGTGGGTCCAGTTCTAGAGACTGGTGCCTCTGCCTACCCCTTCGGGGATAACGGGCGTGAGTTTATTTATTTTTTATTTTTTATGAGGTAAATTGAACGTATTTTATTTAAATATATATTTTTACCCTTTGCAGCGTAACGTAAAATAATTCTTATAATAGTTTAATGGGTTTTTTTTATAAATTTAGACTTTGACGAAAAACAATAAATTTATTTTAATGAATTTACTACATTCTCTGAACATCTTTTGTGTGTAAGTCACAACTTTTGCAAGAAAACAATACTTTTGCGTCTTGCTACTTACGGTAAGTACAAAATTTTAACACGTAATTATAAATAAATAAATAAATAATAATAAACTCACGCCCGTTATCCCCGAAGGGGTAGGCAGAGGCACCAGTCTCTAGAACTGGACCCACGTTTTGCCGAGTTTATTAGGTCCCAAACGTGACAAGTGGCAAGCCTGTCGCCGTTATCCGGGCACAATTTATCAGCGAATGGTGTTGCTGTACAAACAAATGTACGTAACTAAATGTCATTGGTACATGCGTGGTTCGAACCCAGACCCTTATGATCGAGAAGCAAGGGTCAACCCCACTACGCCACCACCGCCACTATTAAATAAATTATATTTCATATAAATAGCGTATAGATAATTATGTTTTATTCCGATGCTTTCTTGGGAGTGCCTCAAGTCTCACGACCATAAAGTAGTTCACTTATATTATTACATCTATATCATTGCCATTCTTACTACTATAATAACAATTAATTCATTAGTAACACTAGAATATTTACATATTTCATCTTTATCAATAAACTAATTTGCTCTGATATTATTATGAATACAATACAATTTTACCTACATATCTATATCAGATTCCTCCTCCGATTCTGTATCGCTTTCAATATTTTCGATACAAAACTCAAACTCATTATGTTCTATGACTAAAATATCTAACGCATCTTGATGCATGTTTTTCTTCAACTTCTGTCTCATAACAGGCCTTGTTGAAGAAATAAAAGGATCAGAAGTCAGAAGCATTCGATTCATTACATCCTCGTTTGAGTTTTTCCTGCTGTTCTTTCGTGAATGATTTTCTCGGAATCGTCGAAAATCTTTATTGCGTGCCTCCGAAGCTTCCTCCGATAAAATCCCAGTTGGGACTAAAGAAGTCTTAATGATGTCGGCTCCATGTATCAACAGTTTATGCACGGTTGCTGACATGTGGTACCAAGGATACAAAGCCACGTATCTTTCAGCTGTCACTCTAGCATATGTTCGGTTATCAACATCTATATCTTCACCAGATGTGATGACTTGCAGTATAATTGCAAACCGGTGTATAAGTTCTTCGTCTAGTCCAGTTATACTTGCAGTCTTCTCCGGAAATTCGAAAAACTTTCTCGCCGTATTCCCATCATTTGTTGTGCCTGAGCCGTGCTTTACAACATCCACAAGAAGGCCAAGCTCATTTCGGAATTTTTCTTGGAGGCTTTGTTTTCTATAACTGAAGCAAGACATTCATTGCCATCTTTTCTTAATTTTTCTACGGCATAGTAAAGGACTTCTTCGGTATCTTCATGACTTTCAAGTTCCAACCTTCTTTTCCTTTGTTTGGATCCCAGGAACCCAAAAGATTTCTTGGGATTAAACGATTTGGTTGATGTTCCAACAGTTTGGCTGGTTGAGGGGATTTGATGATCAGGTTCTGTGCTCGTTTCTTCTTGTTGAACGCAGGCAGTTTCATTCGAGGTCACAGAACTCGCAATAAAACATGGCCAGTCAACATTTTGTGCCAACCAATCTTCATACTGAGTCCTGAACTTCTCAGAATTTCTATGGGTTGTCTTCAATCGCCTAGAAAAAGATTGACAGATTCGTCGACAGAACTCCCGAAGAGTGTCAAGGTCTTCATCAGACAGATGTAAATCCAATTGCGAAACAACTTTTTCCAACAAAGCAGAGTGGTTGCTCAGTGTGTCACACTGCTTTAAAATCACGTACAAGTCAAGATTAGTAAACAGTCTTGTATTTTCCATATCCAATTTAGGGTTGTTTCTTTGTAGCGAGTTCAAATTATAATAAGTTAAGAGAAAAAAGTGCACATTATTTATACGGACAACCAACAGAAAAATAGCGTAATTATCTAATTAACTACCGCCTGATTAAGAAAAATCTTAATTCAAAGAAATATTTTTGAATATTTATTCGAATTGTGATCATTAATTAATTGTACTCATTACTAAATTAGGTTGTTGTTGACGTTTTGCTTGTGTAGCACTTGATTTTTTGCGAATTACCTACGTTGTTAAAATACTGTTTATCGTGAAATGTATCAACAACCCTTGGTATAGATAAAAAACAATCTTCTTGTAGATTGTAGACACAACAAAATCTTGTACAATGTATTTCCATTTTGCCAATCGGGGAATCAAACCTAAAAAATGTGATAACGACTCTGTAGTTATACTTAACCACATACGCTCTACATCCATTGCAGCTACAAACCTCAGCATTGAGGAGCCGACTGATTTAATTGGACATGCAACAGTTTAGGAATTTTGTTTATTTTGAAATAAAATAACATTTATTTTAAGTAAATTTACATGTTTCACTACTTACGCTCTTAGGGTGAAAATATATTTTTGTTATTAATTTAACTTACAATTAATTTAAAAGTTTAAAATGGTTCAGAAACTGCCCTATCTTAAATTATGTATTAAATATACTTATACTATAATATGCATTGTATACGAATAGAAGAAATAAAAATAATAATAATAATAAACTCAAGCCCGTTATCCCCGAGGGGGTAGGCAGAGGCACCAATCATTAGAACTAGGCCAACGTTTTGCCGAGTTTATTAAATAAAAATATAAAATTTATGGAAGTCACGTATCACTCAAGTTATGAAACATTAATTCAAGTTACGGCTATTCATTCATACATAATTTGAAAGAATACAGTGCGGTAATTTGAGATTGGGCAGCCAGGGAAACTAGTTGAACGGTTGAAGCTACTGGAAAATATTTATGAAAGACCACAACTAACTTTAAACTATAATAATAATATAAGTGAACTATTTTATGGTCGTTAGACATGAGGCACTCCCAAGAAAGCATTGGAATAGAACATAATTATATATTCGCTATTTATATGAAACTAGCTGTTGCCCGCGACTATGTCCGCTTGGACTTTAGTTGAGTAAAGTGTTTGCAAATAAGATAGGGATACTTTTAGCGCATGCGAAAGAGTTTTCATTCTAACTTCGCAACCCTCTCTAACCCCTTTAGGGGATGATTTTCGAAAAACTACTTTACACGTCTTTCATGTTGTTCAGAAGGACGTTCATGCTGAATTTCATTCGAATAACTTCAAAAACGGCTTTTTAGTTTCATACTAACTTTACACCTTCCTTTTTACCCCCTTAAGCGATGATTTTCGAAAAACTATTTTACTTGTTTTTCATAACTTTTAATGAAGGACATTCATATTGAATCTCATTCGAATAACTTCAAAAACGGCAAAGTTTCATACTAAGTTTGCACCCCCTTTTTTCCCTCTTAAGGGATGATTTTCAAAAACCTATTTTACAAGTGTTTCATAATTTTAAACGAAAAACTTTCGTACCAAATTTCATTCGAATAACTTCAAAAACGACGAAGTTTCATTCTAACTTTAAACCCCCATTTTACCCCCTTAGGGGATGAATTTCGAAAAATCCTTTCTTAGTGCTCCCTTGCGTTACAAAAGGAACCCCTGTGCAAAATTTCAAGTTTCTAACTCTTATAGTTTAGGCCCTGCGTTGATATGTCAGTCAGTCAGTCAGTCAGTCAGTCAGTCAGTCAGCTTCTCCTTTTATATATATATATATATATATATATATATATATATATATATATATATATATATAGATAGATATAATTTATTTTATAGTTACGTGTTAAAATTTTGTACTTACCGTAAGTAGCAAGACGCAAAAGTATTGTTTTGTTGCAAACGTTGTGAATTACACACAAAAGATGTTCAGAGAATGTAGTAAATTCATTAAAAATTTTGTTTTTCATTTAAAGTCTAAATTTATAAAAAAAATTATTAACCTATTATAAGAATTATTTTACGTTACGCTGCAAAGGGTAAAAATATATATTTAAATAAAATACGTTCAATTTACCTCATAATCTCAATAAAATAGTTTTTTTTTTCGACCAAAGTAGCACGAGTGCGCCCACTGTGCGATATGTCAAAAAATTCAGGATTCCGTTTTCAGCCATCATGGCGTAAAGTTCAATTTTTTGTAACAAATGTTTTCCGAACATCCGTTAGGGCTAAAGTTTCGTACAGGCCCTGTAAAAATAAATATATAATAATAAATAAATCACAAAATTCCGAAAAATATGGAGAATAAAAGTGTCGGAGGGAATATTGCGCAAATGTGCGATACTTGAGTTATGACGCATTATGTATAGATTCCCATACAATTTTTTACACAAAGTCCTGAAAAACATACTTTTTAAATATTAAACGTTCTGTAATGCAGTTGTATTAACCAATGACGCCTTTCTACGTATATTTCTGCAATAATCGGTCAATAATTGATAAGTCTATGAAGAGCGATTTTCAGCCCACTGTGCGCCGTTCGCCGCTCTGCGTGGCTTGCTCCGTACATTTCTATGAGTTTGTTTCAGTTTGCCGTCCCGCCCGCCGCACCGCCGTTCGCGCCGCCGCCGTTCCCCGTGGCTAGGCCGTAAGATCGAAAACAGACTCGACTTTGATGCGTAAGGTGCATTTGTCTATACTTGAGTATTGCGGTAAACAACAATGGCGTACCAATAAAATTTGACACTTACGGGGTTGGGAAACAGTGAATGAGCTAATTGAGATTAGCAATATTTATTGGTGAATGAATGAATTGGGTTTTAGAAATGTTCATGAATGTGATGATTGTTACTTGGAGATACATGATAGATTATTATGTTAATAAAAAAATCAATCTTTAGCTTGCTATTAGCAGAAATAACATAAAAATTACCCACAATTTGAAATACCTACTACAAATTCAAAGGTAATGCACACCACCATATTCCATAGTGAAATAAAAAATGTAAAAGTAATATATTAAATATTAAAAAAAAAAAATATTATTTCAAATTTTGTTTAGAAATTAATAAAATTAGCGACTTTTGACCCGATACTACTCAGTATACAAAAAAAAACCCTATTAGGAGGTGCACTTCTGTGCCAGTCGATTCAGTCAGTCGCCAATTTGACACAGTGGAGATTCTTAATACAAAAGGCCAATTTTCTAGTCTAGTCCTAATTAACAAAGTTACGAAGTTAAAGAGGTTCACAAGGTTCAGTGGCGATGTGAGTGAAAATAAAATTATTCCTTCTTTTCCTAGACATTTTTACAAAGTGATTTTTAAATCTCTTCATCATCCCGATAGTGATTTTTAGGGCTCTTAACCGGAAAATGGGGCCAAATCACGAGTCTAGTCATAACTAGACAGCAATTCCTCTAAAAACCGGAGTTTTTGGCATGAATGCTAGTCCCAAGTCCTTGGCCCTAGGTTTTCGGTCATAGGACCTAAAAGTCTGTGTCAGATGTGCGTGTGCGTGGGCAGGTTAGTATTGCCATATCAAATTACAAAATAGATGGCGGGAGAAAAAAGTTATCTGTGAAAAAATATGGTAGACATTTATTCAACGGATATCTTTGCTGCAGCATAATACAAGGTGTCCCGTAAATCAACGTCAAGCCGGAACCAGGTGAAAAGGCAAGTCATAGTGGTTATCAGAAAAATATAAAAAAAAGTAAAAAAAATTGTTTTATTATTTATTCAAGACATTTCACAAACATAATGAAAACTAAAATTAAAATTAAAAATGGGCAATTTTTTAAGTTATTTTTTTTAAAGTCTCCTTTTCTTCCAAGCTGGAGCAGCTGGTTTTGAAATTTTGTTAACAGTTTGAAGAAGCATTATTCAAAGTTACAAAACAAAAAAAAAATGGAAAAAAGAAAGAGTGGTGGCAACAGGATTTTGTTTTTTTTTTTTTTAAATGCCTATAACTTTTTTTCGTGCAATTTTTTTTTATTTATTTTTCTGATAACTTGACTTGCCTTTTCACCTGGTTCCGGCTTGACGTCGATTTACGGGACACCCTGTATATTCTTTTTTTCGTTTTTTTTTAATTTCAAGTCATGATTTATGAGCGCATAAAGAGACGAAGAACACTAACGGTCTTATTAATAACTCTCTAAAAAATATTTTAAATGTGGTCCTTCTAATGTTAAAAAGGCTTAAAAAGGGTTTAAAGAGTTGTTATAACTATTATGATGAGTTATTAACCCATAAACGTTAAAAGGCGTTGATAGCAATCAACGCTTTTACATACGCTTTTTCATTCACTTCAAATTGTTCTTTCATTCACTTGCACCCATCCCTAAAACAAAATATCAAAACTAATCTGTGTGTTTTGCTAACCTGTGTCCTGAGTTTATATCGAATTGCAATTTTGGTTAAAAAAGACATATTTAAAGATATTTTTGAGCAGTTTTCTGATTAATTAGATGCATTAGTGTTTAAACTAGTGTTTAAAACTTATTGTGGTTATCTACGATGTGTGATGTCTTCGGAATGTTGTGATTTGTGCTCGAGTGAGGTTTGTTTACCGCAATACTCAAGTATAGACAAATGAACCTTACATACATATTATTATTCATTCCTTAGGTAGATCTTTTGACATTCGGCGTTTTAAACGTCGGTACCTACTATGATACGTAGTAGATTAACAAAGGTTTTATTTTTGCCAACATAACCTCAAAATTTGTTTTTATTTTTTTCCCCTTCACAGGGGGGCATCTACCCATCTCCCCCTCCACCCCACCCCCCTCCCAACCAACCCCTAAACGGCTGATATTGGAAATTCCTTCCAAATCTTTCGTTATTTCTTTTTGCTCTGGTACTTAGTATATTAATTTGGCTTACAATAGAATCCGGCAATCGTAGGTAAACAAACAAGCAAGATAAAGATAAATAATTGACAGTTGTCTATCTATGACTATGACTATGATCGATAGGACAGATATGCGAGTGATTGACCAAAAAGGGACCTCAAGGGAAAATAATTGATTTCGAGAAAATCGCGTTTGAAGTTTCGTGTTTCTATAGGTTTCGAGTCGTGCTCGGATCACAAAAAAAAATCACGAAAAAATAACTACGGCACCTAAAAATATTCTGGTTAGACCAAAACAAAGCTAAAATACCACAGGTTAAAAAAATCAAATAAAAAAATAACGGTTTCCAATCCCTCCAGGTCCCTTTTTGGTCAACCACTCAATATAGTGATAGTGTTGTACAGTCAACAGAACGTCAACCTTCACTTTACAGTTCCAAAGTCACCCGTAATGCAAGGGAGTTAAGTGCACGGGTGTATAGGATGATGTGCTGTCGACTGTACCTATACCTTCTGATGTCAAAGTGAGTGATTGAGCCTCAGAATAAGAACTAAAGCTAAAGCTAAGCGTCCACTGCATTGGAATCGATCCGTACGGAGCGGACGGATTTGTTGCTTTGGATGGATTTCTATAGTACTGCGTGCACTGGATTGGCATTTCTGCCGCGGAGTGCGATATTTCTTCCGATGACGTCATCCGCAGCCGACACGCTTTTCGGATCCTGATCAGTCTTGCCACTTTAGCCACTTTTAAGCTAGATCTGGCCACATGAAAAAAATTTTGGTGTAGAAAAATATAGTGAAGTTCAAATACGAGTAATTTGGTTATTTGGTTCGGGACATAATAATATTCATATTTCATGAATGTACCCGAATAATTTATTTTCATCATCTACTAGATCTGGCTTTAATCTTTTTAACACTTAATCGGACTATAATCGGTCAGTAAAAACGTGAAGCAGTGCTTTAGTAAAATTCCTCGGTTTTACTATTCGAGGCCGGGGACGTCTTTCACACATTCTATTACTGTGAATAAATCTTAAGGGAACATTTTTATGAAACTGGCCTCGAAATGTACACAATACCCAGGTTGAATGCGCAGTGCAAAAACGTGTACCTACCTATTGTTTTTGTACGTCGATCACTTCGGACCAATAAAACACCGTTCCGATCTAGCAAATTGTCGGATTGTTAAAAACCGGATGCCAGAGTAGTGGAGAAGCATACTAGTACTGTTATGAGTTTCTAAATCGGATCGGTAATTAACGTTTGCCGGACCGGAGCAATGCAGAAAGGGCCTTAAAGTCGCAGTGTGCAGAGCCTAAAATAACTATCCTGTAACAGTTATTTGTTATCGAAATGATTGTAAGAAAAATGCATGGTTCCTTGAAATGGGATTGATATTCAAATATAAGTAATTACGGATTAACCGTGATTAAATTGGTTTGTTTGCATGATTGCGGGATTCTATTGAAAGCTGGTTTACTTACCTGCTTTGTTTTCATCAATGATATTAAGGTGTGGGTGTGACACTGAAGTGCTTGGGAGGGTAACGTCGATTGGGCCGCCAACACAATCCAACTTCAAATGTTCTGTGTTTCTTTCTGAAAAAATCTAAATTACATACGTAAAAAGTAAAAAAATAAATACATAGTTATCATATTAATCTTCAAAATGTAAAATGAAGTTTTTTTTTCATATGATTGACAAAATTATCTTATTATTGACATGATCTCAAAATACTATTATTTTATTATACCTACTATTCTTAATGGGGTCCGTTAGCTTAACAATGGGTGGCAGGTGACAGACAGATGCAGACACAGAACATCAGATGGGCAGATATATGGATAGGGAGATGGACAGCCAGTCAGATATACTACAAGCAATAGGTAATAAATGGTTGTTAAAATACATTCATTTACCTGCACTGGTTCCACTATAAGGGGGTTGGTCTACATCAATTGGCACCGGAACAAGGTTCGGAATAGTGTGGGATTGTTCTATGTCCACTGTAAAACCAAATATCAGGTGTAATTCACAATTTATTACTAAAATAACACTGTTAGTATTTTCTTATGCAAACCTGGTAGAAACAGAGTGGGCACAGCATTTTTAATAAGTCTGTTTTTGCTTCCATGATAGGTATTTTCAAAATGCCTTTCACATACTCTTCTGTTTGAAAATATGTATTGGTCATCTAGGCCCACGAAATGTGCTCCAACTCGTGCTTTCCACGTTTGAAAGCGTTCAGCATCTCTAATGGGATTTGGGAAATAGTGCAGGGTGCCTTGAACAAAAATAACAAAAGAGCACAAGTTCTTGTATTATGGTCAATCTATATTAGTTTAAAGCTCAACATAAAAATATTCCGGGTTCGATTCCCGCATGTACCAATGACTTTCAGTTATGTACATTTTGTTTGTTTGTACAGCAACACCATTCGCTGATAAATTGGGCCCGGATAATGGCAACAGGCTTGCCACTTGTCACGTTGGGACCCAATAGCTCGGCAAAATGTTGGCCCAGTTCTAGTGATTGGTGCCTCTGCCTAACCTCTCAGGATAACGGACGTGAGTTTATAATAAAAAAATATACATATTGTATAGGTCAGTTAAGCAAAGCTGGCACTTTCAACACATTTACACGTTGCGCTTGAGTGGTGTCTGTGAATAGCGCGCGGCGTGACGTGTACTGCATGCGCATCATGAAAAGTCTGCCCGTCTCTCTTGCGCGCGGTCTAGCTTATGAGTGTGAAGGGGACAGTTATAGTTTTACTTTTACTACTGTTTATATACAGGGTGGCCGGGGGATTGACGTCAAAAAAAAAAAATTAGGTCCCTCTTGTCATGGGGTATCCGAATCACCCCCATGTATGTTCCGCGATTTTTCATAGTTTCGGAGTTATGATTTTTGTTCTGAATTTTCATGAATTTACGCCTTATCAATTTAGAAAATTTCTAAAAAAAAACTAGAAACTTTTTTCAATTACTTTTTTTTGTAACTGAATCTTCACAAGTTGTTCTTCTATGCATAAAATAATCAGCTTCGTAACTTTGATAAAAGTTATTAAAGTGTTGGTCTAAAGTCAAAAAATTACGTTCGGTAAATTATGACTTGAATTTTCAAAAATAATTAAAAATACAAACAGATGTTTTAATGGTTTCTTAGTTAGCCTCAGAAATGCGCAAGACTCTCAGATTTCATAATCATTAAAAAAAAGTACTGCTTAACGAGCTACTTTGTGTACATTCGGCCTTCGAAGACAGCGAGGTGAAGAATTATTAAAATTAACAAATTTTTTTTCTGCCATTTCGTCTTTTCTTAGTTTATTAATGAACGAGTCGTCATCATCATGATGAATAAAAGTGGTTTTGTCAATAAAACACAGATTAAAATGTAAAAAAAATGTTTATTATAATAGGTTTTCAAAGTTGCCACCTCCAGCAGCAATACACATTCTACACCTACGTAGGAAACTATCTTTTAATCGTCTAAAAGCTGCTCTGTTTTCCTTTACAACACGTTCGGCTTCTGTTAATTTCTGCCTCAGCTCTTGTTCACTCCCACTTTCTCTGGCGTATGCTATTTCCTTAAAATAGCCCCAAATAAAAAAATCCATGGGGTTGAGGTCAGGTGAGCGTGGAGGCCACGATATTGGTCCGCCGCGTCCGATCCATTTATTGGGGTACGCCTCATTTAAATAATTTCGGACTTGCGTTGCGTAGTGACATGGAGCGCCGTCATTTTGAAGAACCATGGTTCGTCTTAGTTCAATATTCACGTCTTCTAGCAACAATGGAAGTTCATGTTCCAGAAAGTGTCGGTATCTTTCTCCATTTAATCTGGACGGCAATTCAAATGGACCAATCAGTTCGCCATTGAGAATACCAGACCACAAGTTAACGCTGAAACGATGTTGAAACGTCGACGCTCTCATTTCGTGTGGATTTTCAACCGCCCACGTGTGGTAATTATGAATATTGAAAATTCCAGTGCGCTCAAAACGTGACTCATCTGACCATAAAACTTTATTGAAAAATCCAGGATCTTGTTCTTTTTGTAGCATTGTTTGGCAGAAATCAATGCGCAATTGGTAGTCTGTAGGCAGTAAAGCTTGGACTCGTCGGATATGGAACGCATGATATCCTTCATCGTGAAGTATGTCTTGGATAGAAGTTCTTGGGATGTTCAGAGTACGAGCCATAGCTCTGGTACTCGTGGAAGGATTTCGTTGAACTTCTTCGAGCACAACTTCTCTGCGATCCGGGTCAGCTCTAGGGATTCCTTCCCTATCGCCTCGTTGGCCAGGAATGCGGCCTGCCATTAAGGTATTGTGCGTGTTAATAAAAACGCGATGGTCGGGATAATGCTCAGGTTGCGGCCCACCACGACGTTGAAGTTGTTCGCGATACAGTCGCGCTGCTTCAAGGCCGTTTCCTTGTGCAACTCCATAAAAATAGTGCATTTCTGCGTATTCACTTAACGTGTAACTCATCTTTTACACTTCCAAGTAAACAAGTCCAAATCAGTATGCAAGACACAGTCCAATTAACGAGCAAAGTAGTCAAATAAGTAGGCAGCGGAATCCGCGGACAAAGCGAGACAGTGAGGTAACACAAAATGAAGACACGTGTAGCAGTAAACACAAAGTGAGAACGACTGAGGTACAAACTTGTTTTGTGTTCGCTTCTGCTGCGCTGCCCCTCTCACTCTTACAGCTGAGAGTGAGAGAGATAGCAATAGTTAGGCGGCCTCCTATCCTCAAAGACTATTGTTATTACAGGTAAAAAGTTGCGTCTGCATTTACAACCCATGACCCACGAGAACGGACCGCGCAAAATTAATTACTGTAAAACGGAAAATGCCTCCAAATTTTTTAATCTGTGTTTTATTGACAAAACCACTTTTATTCATCATGATGATGACGACTCGTTCATTAATAACCTAAGAAAAGACGAAATGGCAGAAAAAAAATATGATAATTTTAATAATTCTTCACCTCGCTGTCTTCGAAGGCCGAATGTACACAAAGTAGCTCGTTAAGCAGTACTTTTTTTTAATGATTATGAAATCTGAGAGTCTTGCGCATTTCTGAGGCTAACTAAGAAACCATTAAAACATCTGTTTGGATTTTTAATTTATTTTTGAAAATTCAAGTCATAATTTACCGAACGTAAATTTTTGACTTTAGACCAACACTTTAATAACTTTTATCAAAGTTACGAAGCTGATTATTTTATGCATAGAAGAACAACTTGTGAAGATTCAGTTACAAAAAAAAGTAATTGAAAAAAGTTTCTAGTTTTTTTTTTTAGAAATTTTCAAAATTGATAAGGCGAAAATTCATAAAAATTCAGAAAAAAAATCATAACTCCGAAACTATGAAAAATCGCGGAACATACATGGGGGTGATTCGGATCCCCATGACACGAGGGACCTAATATTTTTTTTTGACGTCATTCCCCCGGCCACCCTGTATACAGCGTGATCTTTTTGGTATTCAACCGTATGTGCGTTTCAATGAGGGATTTTTCTGACAGCTAAGAAAAGTAGTTCCAAATGAGCCGCTTTCAGAAGAACTAAAAAAAAAAACTAATGGCTGTCAAAGGAATGCAATTTTGGACCTCAGTCCAATAGCCATGTGTGATACATCATCGAATAGGTCTCAGCGAGCTGAATAAAAGTTACTAGAGTCTGACAAGCGAGTCCTGGGACGCGATTTATTTCGAAGTCTTCATATGGCCACACTCTGACTGTCAAACTTAGGTATTTCAGCTGCAAGTAGTACAGCCCAAACAGTTTGATACTCGTCCTAGATTTAAACAAGAACTTTTGTTTCTATTCAACATAATTTTACCTATGTTTTAGTATATACATACGAGTAATAATGTTTTAAAACAAACATGAATTATTTCTTGTTGTAAGGTCTGTCGGATGACGAAAATTTTAAACGTCAGATCGAAGACTTAGTCAAAGAACTCAAAGATGTTGGAGAAAAAAGATATGAATCAGATTTTGATTATGGTTCAGCATTAATAAATGTTTATAAGTTTATGTGGTGCATCTTTATTATCCCTGTTTTTGGTGGAGTGGAAATGTTGGTTTTGATGTAGTTAATGTTTTCGTTTTGCTTATATTTATTTACGTTTGGACAAAATTCATTGGAGACTCCAAACTAATTAAACAAATAATAAACTTAAGCAAAAGTATCAAGATGGTTTATGGCATATAGATGCAGGGTTATCAACTAAAAGATTTTTAAATTTCCCGCCAAAGGCTTGTGCCAGGACTCACTTGTCACACTCTATGACGTCAACAGCCAAATGTTTGTCCTTTCGGAGTTATATTGTATTGAAAAAAAACTAACATTTTCAATTTCAAAAAAATAACATGTATACATCACACATGGCTATTGGGCTGAGGTCCAAAACTGCATTCCTTTGACAGCCATTCGTTTTTTTTTCTTCTTAAAACGGCTCATTAGTCAGTAGATGGCATTTTTAAGAGAGGGTTTTTGTTTTTCTAATGGGAATTGCCAGTTTATTCTGTGGTCTTTCCTCTTTTCTTTTGGTTCTTGCATTTGATTGTGATTGGACTTCGAACAACTGCTACTGGTGCTAAAATCATGGAAAAAACATTGAAGAAAAAGAAGAAGAATAGGAGAACATAACATTCGCGTAACCACAATAGAAACCGAATGATGTTGCTCAGTTGATCACAGATTCCTTTCAGTTGATGAAATTACAGAACAGGGATTACAGAACAGTGCGAGTTTTTTCATTCACTTTCGATAGCGAGAGCGTTTGCAATTTGTACCGAGTGCGTATACTGAGTTTTTTCATTCACTCTCGATAGTGAGAGCGTTTGCGATTTGCATAGGAGTGACAAAGAGACAAATAGATGGCGCGCTTTGTCACTCCTATGCAAAACGCAAACGCTCTCGCTATCGAAAGTGAATGACAAAACTCAGTATACGCACTCAGGAGTGACAGAGAGACAACTAGGTGGCGCGCTTTGTCACTCCTATAGAATAAGAGTTTACGTTAACGCGATCGAGTAGTTAAAAAAACTCGCACTAAGCACACAGTAATAAAGTTTTTATCTGTGGCAAGCAATTAGAAAGAAAGGTAGGGTAATTCATCCAGTAACTGACCACTGAGCGTCCGTTACCCTTTGTTACATAATTAAATTATAATTAAATTGTTGAGGATTTCTGGGATAATTATTTTCTGTTTTGGTAAAGATTTTCTTAGGTGAAATTATTTTTGTTCATGTGAAAATTTATTGAAATTTAAAACTATTTTGTGACCATTGATTCCACCTTGTTTTTAATACTTTTCGCACGAATTTGCTAAAAATATGTTATAACAAGTAACCCATATATTTGTATTTATTTATCTACAACGCACCTATCTTACTAAAACCTAACTCTAGTGTACACTTAAACTAGAGTCGCATTTTGAATCAAAATCATATATTTTTAAACATCCAGTATAGTGAAATTGCATAAGTGTGAGTACTGTGAACGTGCCAGCTTTAGATAACAGACCTATAGGTAACTTCCTACCCACCTACCTTCAGATACATGCATTGTGCAACCAGGCACGCAACATCTTTTATGCGACATCTTCGTCTTATCAATGCAAGGAATCCAGTGAGGCCAATCTCAAAAATATTGTCACTGCACAAACAAAGAGTCCTATCTCACAACACAAGTCACAAACAAAGCTGGAAGAACGATTGTTCAACTCGACAGCTTTGCACAACGAAATACAGAACGAAAGGAATTCGTAAAATAAAAACCAACTTTTGTTCGCACTAATCCGTTACATACGAAAAGTATTCCTTCTACAATATTGTTGAAGGAAAACTTTTCCTATCGGATTATTTGACATTTTGTATGTAGTATAGCTATGTAAAAACTGATTAGATATTACCTTTAATTCATTCAGACACCCTTTAAAATATGAGTCTTAGGTATTTGTTAGGTGGAAGATCAAATGACTGACCGTAAATAAATCTATAAAATATTATTTTTGCAGTTTTTTTTTTTTTTTTTTAATTGGTTTTACGGCTCTGGGTACAATCCCTTTTAAGCCTTGCTTCACTTCAATATTATTATTCACTATATTTTTTTAACAGTGTTTGTGATAAATTTATAGAGAGTTTTAAAGTAGGTACAGTTTATTAGATAGTAATTCTTGTAAATTATTAGGCACTTCTTTGTCTTTGTTCGAGTCACTCGATTGATTAATTACACTTAATTCACTACACATCACTAATCTTTCCATACCGAAAGCACGGCATATCATAAATAAATGTTCTAGGTTAGAATTTTCAGCTCCACAGTAGGGACAATCCGAATTTTCCACCAGTTTGAGCCTTTTCAGGTGAGTTTTTGTGTGACAGTGACCAAATCGCAGTCTATTAATAGTTGTTATAAAGTCTCGGCTGTCTGCTTCTCTATTATCATGGTACCAGGGTTCAGCGGGCAGGGCTTTTTGTATCCCTGCGTACCATCTGCCTTTTTCTTGGCTTGCAGTTGCCCAGTAACAACCCATAATGCTTTCAGGTTTCCAGCCATGTGAGCATAGAAGTCCGT
Source organism: Yponomeuta plumbellus (assembly GCA_947310845.1). Taxonomy (NCBI): domain Eukaryota; kingdom Metazoa; phylum Arthropoda; class Insecta; order Lepidoptera; family Yponomeutidae; genus Yponomeuta; species Yponomeuta plumbellus. The sequence continues at coordinate 13,385,033 of OX371207.1, read as the reverse complement.
GAATGGTATTTTCAAGGTTGAAGAGTGATCTTCATCAAAGTTGGATCTTACAGCTTTGTCTGCTTCTTCATTACCAGTAATGCCGCAGTGAGAAGGTACCCAATTAAAACTTACATATTTGTCTCTTAGAGTTAATTCATACAATACTTGCCTAATATTATACACTATATAATTCAAATTGAATTTGAAACTGGAATTTTCTAATGCTGCTAGAACGCTTTGTGAATCAGTGAAAATAATAATATTTTTACAATTTACAAATTCATTAATGTACAATAGTGCTGAGAACACTGCATAGCATTCAGCAGTAAAGATGCTACATTGGTTATCAATCTTAAAACAATAACTTATCTTTCTCTGTGGGTCATAATATGCAGATGACACATTATTCTGGCTCTTAGAACCATCTGTGTATAGCCTGTAATAATGTTCATCAACTGAGGGTAATAACTCATATTGGTTAGTAATGTTAAGTTGAAGATTATTTACATTGTAATTTACAAGTGCATCGAAATCCATGTTGTACAGTGGCCAAGGGCTACTTTTGTGCATATTTACGGAAATATCATTTACATGACTTAAAATTCTTAATAAGCTTGGAACACATCCAGATATTACATTAGAAATATTTACATAAGGTCCTGACATGTTAAAGGGCAATGGGTCAAGAGGTAGGATTCTACTGATAATGTGTTTGTTGTCTGAAGCTACTATTTTAAGACAAAATCTTTCAGCAATTTGCAATCTTCTCAAGGTTAGAGGAGGAATGCAAGCTTCACACTGCATTGCATTTATAGGTGTGGAGCACATGGCTCCTGTTATAATTCTTAGAGCTTTATTTTGTAAAACATCTAATTTTCGTAATAAAGTAGGACTACAGTTCATGTAGGCTATAGAACTATAATCAAAATGACTACGTACAATACTTTTGTACAACATTGATAAAATTTTAGGGTCTGAACCCCAGTGAACACCTGCAAGAGACCTAAGCACATTCAAAGCTCTTGAAGCATTCTTAATCAAGTAATTAATATGATTTCCAAAAGTCAATTTTTGGTCCAAGTAAACACCTAAAAACTTCTTTTCAGAAACCCAAGGCAAAGCCATGCTATTAAACATTACAGAAGTATTACAACCCAATACTTTCTTAGAGAAAATCATTGCGGCACTTTTTTCTGGACTTATATTTAACTTTAGCTTATTACAATAAAAAATTTTAACTTGTGAAAGACCTCTAGTCAAATTATTTACAGCTATATTCACATCTCTATTTACACTATATAAAACCAAATCATCAGCATATTGAAGATATTTAACATTTTGTGCCGTGAGGAACTTATTTAATTGACAAGTGTACAAATTATAAAGCAAAGGCGAAATGGTTGCACCTTGCATTGTTCCTTTATATACATTTCTAGGTCCGTGGATGTTATTATTATATTTAACAAATAACTGTCTCTCATATAGGAAATTGAATATCCATTTACAGACTCGTCCGGGAATTCCTAAGTCCTTCAAGATGCCAACCAGGACACTTGGATCGACATTGTCAAAAGCGCCCTGTACATCCAAAAATGCGCACACAGTGGATGAATGACTAAAAAAAGAACTGTTTATGTCAGCCAGTAATGAAGTAAAGCTTTCTGCAGCGCTCCTCCCCTTACGGAAACCAAACTGTTCTGCAGGTAAGATATTTTTTGATTCCACAAACCAATCTAGTCTAACCTTTAGCATGTATTCAAAAATCTTACCTACACAAGAAGATAATGATATAGGTCTGTATGTATTATGGCTATTTTCTGGCTTGTCAGGTTTTAATATAGGTATGACACATTGCGTCTTCCATGAAGAAGGAATGGATTGAGTTTTCCAAAGAGTGTTGTACAGTTTGAGCAAAATTTTCTGTGCATCACTGTGCATGTTTCGAATAAGCTTATAAGGAATATTATCTAAACCAGGCGTGGTATCTTTTCTGGATCGAAGTGCACTTTGAAACTCTGTCCACGTAAAACTTTCAGAAAGAAAAGAGCTTTCAGGCTCTAATTCATTAAACAAAGAATTTAATTTATTTGTATCAATATTCTTTTCAGGTGGTGAAATTGGAGCATACTTATCTAGAAAGGCTGGGATCCATTCATCGTTTTTTGAGGTCTTAAATGAAGATATACGTTTAAATCGGCGAATATGGTTCCAAATAACTGAGACAGGTGTGTATCTATTAAATGAATCACATAATTTTCTCCATCCATTTTTTTTTTTTCCGCTAATAATTCTCTTTTTAAGGGCATCTAGTTTCTTATAATTTATAAAGCTCTCCAAAGATGACTTTTCCCTATATTTATTTAAGGCTTCAATACTATTTTTAACTGCAATCGCACAATCATCATCCCACCAAGGAACGGATTTCTTGAGAGTCTGTTGTGAACAGGTTTTAACTTTTGGAATGCATTCATCTTTAATTTTATTAAGCATATCACAAAATAAGTTATAGCTAACCAATGGGTTTTCAGAATCAATAAAAAAGTTCTTAAAAATATTGTTTGTTTCAGATGAAAACTTATTCCAATCAGCGTTGCTGTAAACATATCGCTCCATGGCTTCACCCACCTCAAACTTTTGGACTGCTGTTTGAATGTCAACTATTGTTGGGCAGTGGTAGCTACCCATGGGATCACTATGAACTCGCCATTCACATAGGGGAGCTATACTTGGACTAACACAAGAGATATCAATGGCTGACTGATTCTGATGAGGCCTGCCTACTGTTGTTGGTAAGCCTGTATTCAATATACATAAGTCACACTCATCTAATAAGTTATAGACATCAGAACCTCTAGAATTGATGGATCTGCATCCAAAAGCCACATGATGGGCATTGCAGTCCCCTGCCATAAATAAGGGTTTCGGTAATGTGTTTATTATTTGTTTCAGCTGCCTGCATCTGAAGCGACCCCCTCTCGGAGGACAGTATAAACATAAAATGGACAAATCGCCAACATCCGTTTTAAGAACTACAGCAACTGATTGTAAATTATCATTATAACGTGTTTGAATGCATTTGTATTTAAAGGTGTTTCTAATAAGTATTCCAACTCCACCATTACCATTGGGCCCATCCTGTCTAACAAAATTATAACCAGAAATCCTGAAATCACTTTTCTTTTTTAGCATGGTCTCATTAAACAAACATATATCAATATCGCTCTCAGATAGAAAATCGATTAATAATGGTTTTTTACTGTTTACACTTTCAACATTAAATTGAGCTATACGTAAATACTGCTTATCCATTTTTTAAATTGCTTATTAGTACATCCTTAATAACTGAGGTGGTGATTTTTTCCCCATCTTTGGAGTTTGCCAAGCAAACCAAAGCAGCAACCAAACCTTTTAATATTACGTCATTTTTTATAATTTGATCAATAAGTGTTTCCGAGGAAACTACTTCTGGTGACACAACAGGTGTTTTCGAAATAATCGAGATAGGTGTGGAAGAGGTTTTATTGCTGGCTGTTGGTGCTTTTCGTTTTGGTAGCGTGGGGAAATCTGCAGCATAATTCTTTAATAAATTTTCTCTGTCTGACTTATTAACAGCACTTGCATAAGTGACTCTATTCTTTTTTTCCTGTATCTTACTTTGTTTAACCGGACAATCCCTCGAGATGGCCACATGAGCCCCACCACAATTGATACATTTTAGTTCCTGCTCATTGGTGCAGTCCGAGTAGCGGTGCTCACCTGCGCAGAGGGAGCATCGCTGCTTGGAACGGCAGACTCTCGCTCCATGATTAAACTTTAAACACTTAAAACATTGCAACAAAGGTGCAATGTATTCATGAACGCGGTATCTGAATATATCTAAATAAACCGCGTCTGGCAGCGCATTAGATAGGAAAGTCACACAGATTCGTAAGGCTTGATCTGTCCATTGACTTTGCGGGTGAACCTTCTCACCCCGATGATCTCGACTGATGCAGTGAGTTTCTTGAAAAGCTCTTCGTTGCTTATATTTGTAGGAACATACCTGAGGACTCCTATTTTCTCGATTGCTCTGGCTGGAATGTAGGCTTTGAAGCCATGTCTATTAAGGAAATCCTCATTCTGGAGGAAATTGTTGGCATTGTTGTACTGGGCAAAAGTAATTGCAAGTTTCGTAGCCGAAATGCGTTTTATATCAGACACGCCTTTGATATCATTTCTGAACAGACTGGCTAGAAAAAGTGGATTTCTGTTGCCGATGTTCTCGCCTTTGCTGCTCTCTACGAAGACCGTCAGCGCAGCGGGGTCTGCATTCTCCGGGAAAAGCCTAACATACCCAGGCTTGATGTATGGTAAATAACATTCATCACTTAGTTTTGCACTATTTGAAACGTCCCCATCACCGGAAGGTTCGTTTGAATCTGTCTCTACAATTCTTCTTTTTTTAGGTCCCTGCAGCGTCCCAGGGGGCTCCGCCCCTGGGAGCGACATTTTTAAAAACTATTCACACGTAATATTAGTTATTTACAACACAAATAACACAAATTAATTTCGGAAAAAAGTTTTTCAGAGTTTCGAAATTCGCGCCCTCTTCTTTCAAAAGCCCGCCGAAGAAAAACTATTTTTGCAGTGGGTCAAGTGGCTGGCAAACTGTGGCAAGATCGTGCGTGACATTGACTGACTGTCAGCGATAGATAACTCTCTTCTTTCTTAATCTGTGGCGATTAGGGTTACCATATCTCAGGATTTGTCCTGAGATTTCCGGATTTTTCGACTCTTCTCAGGATTGCGGCGGGATTTTGCAAATCTTGTGATATCTCAGGATTTTCAATAAAACACAGGTTACATTTTAAGGATCTTCAAAGTTGTACCAACTAAAAACAATCTTCTTTTTGTAACAATTGAACGGCTCTGCGGGGCGACGGGCTGTATGCCGCTGCCACCCCCGCACCACAGTTTTGAGTGCGATGTGCAAGTTGCAAAGCCTGAGCTAAATCCGCAGTGTATAAAACGATAATAGGTAATACGTTTTAGAGACAAAATTCTTTAAGTGTATGAAATCTCAGGACTTTTCCATGGAAATTAGGCCTTTTCTCCGGTCTTTTGATTTTTTTACCTGGTAACCCTAGTGGCGATAGCATTGTTTATCGTAGAACGATTGTGTGGATTCCGTTTTGAGCCATGTGCAGTGCACCCAGTGCACCTTAGGCTCTAATTATATGCGTCCGCACGACCGAGCGGCCCGGCCGCTACACCACGAAATTACAAGCAATTGTGTGTAACGATTTATTTAAATAGCGGCGCGGTCGCGCCTTCAAGCGTGGTCGCGCGGCCCGGCCGCTCGTACGAGTTTCAACGTGTTCACTTGTATCGGTGCATTTGAAGCGGACGGGACGCTCTTTTGTTGTTTGTGAGAACGTGTCGAGAGCGGAGACGCTCGGGCCGCTTCATATAAATCAAAAAGTGACTTGGCCGCGGTCGGTGGAATCTGCGGCGAAACCGCTCGGTCGCGCGGATGCATATAATTAGAGCCTAAAGCACGATAACTTTAACTGCTTGGCCACGGAACAATGAGGGTCACTGGTACATCAAAATATCACGATAAAATATACTTCATTTAATGCACGCACTCGTGCAAATAAGAGTAGTTTTTGTTTCATCGAAATCTGGCCAGGACTTCCAAAGTTATAGCGTTGTAAAGTTTCACCGCTTTTTTAAATTTCTAATCTTTCGCGCAAGAACGATGACGTCATGTGGCAAGGGTTCGTCCGCGTTGTTGGCGGGTGCGCCTATGCAGAGTGAGTTTGGTTCGTGAAAATTTGATTTGTAAAGTGGTTTGTACTGTTATTTTGGGTTTTTTGTTTTTGCAGTTACTCTAAATAATATTGTAGACTTAAAAAGCGATGGAAAAGGGTTTTGTGAAAGGACAATCCAATAATCTTCCAATAGTTGGCCTTTTTATGGTCACGCAATACTTGGCGGAGTAAGTTTTAAGTCTTACCAAACATATTTTTGGTAAAGAAAGGCAGTTCGTATTTTTTCGTGATCAACAACAACAACAAACAAACATTTTCTTTACTGAATTTTTAAATATTTCAAAAGCTTTTTTTTAGTTTTACTTGTTGCGTTGTCTGTTTGTTTAATCAATCTAAATGTTGGAATAATCTCCCGCCGCCGCTTCAAAAACCCATTTCAAAGGCAACCTTAAAGTTCAATTATAAAATGTTACTGTTGGACAAACAGTCCTCACTATAGTTGCCTATAGTTGCCTAGCTACTTGAGGTATTACCTGTATGTACCCGTCTTATGCACGCACACACGCACGCACCCTCACACACACACCCCCTCTCTCTCTCACACACACACACACACACACGCCGAAATGTATTAAATTTGCTTTATTTTTATTGCTGGCATTTGGGCCATTACTTTATTCGATTTTATGCTTATTTCTATAAAAATGTTTTTAATCCAATTATTGTATGTATCCGTCTATTCTTTCTATTTATAGTCAAATTTTGTTCATAGTTCAGCGAATTAGGTGCAGCAGAAAACCAGCGCTAGTCGTCTCTGGCTAGCATTTTGCTGAGCTGCAGCCTTTTTCTGTTGTAGCACATTTCGTTCAACATAATTGTATGAGGTACCTTTATTTTTATGTTTTTGGTTTACTACAAATATTGTTTATAATTTGTGTTATGGTGTTACAATCGAAATGAATGCTTTTCACTTTCACTTTCACTTTCAATCTTGAAAGCTAAAGACCCACTTTCTGCTTTCTGATTGAGCTGAAACTTTGCACACGTATTCAATCGGATAACAATCCAATATTATTATGACATGTACCTGATCCGATGATGGAGCCAGAAGGTGGCCAAGAGAACTCTGTGATGAAAAGTCGTAACACCATCGAATTTGGGCTCATTAGTTTTATCTTGACTAGTACTTTGGTCTATACGTTAATACTTTGGTTTCATCTATTTAGCTCTGAAGTCGGCTCGGCCACTGACAAAATCGCACCTTGATTTCCTTAACGTCACTAAACAAAAATCATCAAAATTGAGATAAGTACCGCCACCTAATCTGTAATCTCGGGCCTACGTTGTCGTTAGGTACTTTCTCGCTGAACGCAGGAGTTTAAACTGAAGAGTGACACTTTCGCCATTCCGCAACGGGATGTCAACGGATGATGATTGGTCAGTTCAAGGAAAGGTGACACTTTAAACTTAGGGCCGTTGTTGCTATGAGACCACCGGTAAGTTTTTTATGTTGTTTGATGCCATAATGACATAATATTGTAAAGGCCATTACACAATGAAAAAAATAAGATATAAGAATAAGAAATAAGGAACAATAAATAAGGAATAGCAGAATCCAGCAATGGCAGCACCGTTGAGCAAGACACAATTCAAGAATAAGGAATAATAAATAAAATTTCCGTCGCGGTGGGAATCTGTTCCTTATTTCTTATAGCCAGCCAATCGCAGGGCATTTTTTAAACGAACTGTCGTGAGTGTCAGTGTTGCCACCTTGCCCAAAGAAAAAGTAGCTAAACCTTAGTAAAAAAGTGGCTAGTTACTAATAAATAAAGGCCTAACGGCCTCGCCACGGGGGAAATCGCCCGCGTGAAAAATCGCGCGGCGCGAACGAAGGGGCGTCAACCCCGTGGCTTGCTACGTACATTTCTATGAGTTGGTTTCAGTCGAGGCTGCGACTAGCGACTAGCGACTAAAACCAACTCATAGAAATGTACGTAGCAAGCCACGGGGTTGACGCCCCACCGTTCGCGCCGCACGATTTTTAACGCGGGCGATTTCCCCCGTATTTCTAGGATACCCTTAGCAGAAAGAAAAAATATATATTTAAAGTCTCTAATTTACAACAACTACATCCCTAAATGCTACGTCTCGTCTTATTTTGACAATTTTTATCCTGCAAACCTTAGGTAATAAAAAAAAAATACATTTAATATTCATATTATGTTGCTATAATTGTAAATTCAGAGATAACAAAATTTACAAAATATTTTTTTATTATAAACTTATTTGATTTTATCTCAAATGTTGTTATTTGATAATATTTTAAGACAAATTTTTGTTTACTGTGTACCGAAGTGAAATTGTAAAGATAAGTTATAGAACCTCAGATTAAAAAAACACATTTTGAGATATATTTTAACTTACATTTAGGTAAAATCGTTGCCCTTTTGAGTCATTAATATTTCATAAAAACTTTCAAAAGCGCCTGTGTGTCGTAATTATAGTGTCGTTATAACGTTATACATGTGTGCAACATTTACAGCTATTCAAAAGCAGAGGTGGAAGAGCCAGGAGATGTTTTTTCCTTGGAATAAAAGTCACATTCATTACTGACATGTTCCGTCTTATTTATAAATTATCATATCCTGGTATGAATAAACGTATTAAACTTATAAACGGAAAAAGAACAACCGGTATTGCATAATGTCATCTAATATACAGGGCAATTTTTTCACCGGTACAATAAATTTTAAAATATCATTGGTAATAGATTACATTTATCAAATAAAATTACCATATATCTTTTTTCATTTTCATTAATTTATCCTTCATCCAATTTGTAACGCATGGGCGCACTAATTACAAGGCGTCAACGGTGCAAGGTAGAGGGCGGCGGGGTGGGGTGAGTGAGTGGCGGGCTGGCCGGCGCACGATTTGGCAACATAGCATCCCTTACGCTTATCTTCTCGGTGACTTCGGTGACCCGGTCAGTCCGCGCGCATTGACCGCGCCGTTTCCGCACTTCCTGCAGTCGAAAATTACGCGCGCAACACGATGTTTACAAACCGCGAGTATTACGAAATGCTTACTTTCGTTACTTTAGTTACTTTCTCAGTGGGAAAAATACAGCTGCAGCTCGGCGGGTATACGCTCACTTCACTGCACCAGCGCACGCTCAAGGCCGAGGAGGGAGACCTCCCTTAGATCGAGGAAGAGATATTCGTGTTCTTCGAGGAAGACCCCAGAAGGAACACCAACGACGCGGCACGCACGGCGCGCTTGGGCGTTAGCCAGTACGTGGTGTGGAAATTATTAAATACGGCAGGCATGCATCCATATCACTACCAACCATTGCAAGCATTCCACGCCGGTGACGGTCCTAAGCCCGTGCAAGTATGAAGGAAGAATTGGGATCAAGTAAGATTTTTTTTGCTACGACATAAGTCATACTGGCTGCGCCGCCGCCGCCGCTAATTTTTTTCCCACAGCCCTTTGGTACAAAAAAAAACAAAAATACCTAAAAATGTCTGAACTTATCCGCAAATCTTAAAGAAATGTGGATGCATTACCTACGCATCTATCGATGAGCATAACTAAACGCACGAACTGGCAACTGTTTGTTTATGGCATCGCGCAGGGGCGCGCAGGGGCGCGATGCCATAACACAAAAAATGTTGGTATTTGTATTTTGGACTTAGTATTACGTATGTTGATTTATTGTACTGGTGAAAAAGTTTTCCTGTTTAAAATTCTCGTGTCACCATGTTAGTGCGCATACTTCTCCGAAACGGCTTGGCCGACTTTGATGAAATTTTATATACATAGTCGGTAGGTCTGAGATTAGGTTGTTATCTATTTTTCATGCTCCTGTCTGGCAAATCGAGCTAGTATAATGATAAAAAAATCCGCCTTTTTGCTGAGAATTAATTTTTTTAAAGTACAGGTACCGCATTTTCAGGTTTCGTATCTGGCAGCACTGATAGTTCTTCCACAGACTAAAAAGCCCAAACACACAGACTAAAATGTCCTTCAACCTTTTTTTTTTATAACTGTGGCACCACGGTTTGTGCTTTTGCCTGCTGGAAAAAGCGCGGGAACCTTGGATGAGTAAAGGCGGCGAAATTTAAACAATTTTCAATAAATTGATAACTTTTATATTTCTCTGTAAATACAAAGTGAATTGTTCATATAGTTGGTAGACAAGTTTGTACATATTGTAATTAGAAGATGGGGGCGGGAAAGAAGCGGAAAAAAACTGATCCCCCTGACGAGCGATCATCACCAGCTATGGATACCTCGGACTCGGATGATGACTCCTCCAGGAAGTACAGTGTTTTTAAGGTTCCAGGGTACTCTAGGAAGTATCCTGAAAACAGTAAAAAATCAGAATACATAGTGTTCGTGTCACACCAAAATGAAAAACCGTTTTCCGACAAAGACAGGCTAGCTCTCTCTTATGCCATACGCAATTTCTGCGTCACTGGCGTTCTACATTTGAAGTCAGTAAATAAATTCAAGATTGGCATTACGTTCGATTTGTCAAACAACGTAAATGTGTTTCTGCAGAATAAAAAATTACCCGACGAACTAGACCTGAAGGCCACTATACCGGCTAGCGACACTGAAGCGACTGGGTTTCTTACCTCAGTCCCTACTGACCTTTCCAACAAACAAATCTTTTCGTTGATTGGCAGCTCTCGAAATGTAATTCAAGTGAGACGTTTCATGCGTCGGGTGCGGAGTGACGACGGCGACGTGTCACATCTTCCCACTCAGACAGTCGCGGTAACTTTTGCTTCCACTGAATTGCCTCAGTACGTCTATCTCGATTCTTGGAGACACGAGGTAAGAGCTTATATACCACCAGTAAAGCAATGTCTTCAGTGCATGAAGTTTGGCCACATTGCCAAATACTGCCGAAATTCGGTTGTGTGTTCGATCTGCACAGAAAATCACCATTTCAAAACATGTAAAGAGGATCCTAAAAACGCGAAATGCTGCAACTGCGGAGGCAATCACATAGCTATCTCTAACACATGTCCACAAAAAAAATTGAAAATAGAGGAAAACAAAATTAAGTCAAGGGCCGTCACATACTCAGATTTATTCAGTGAAAATTCCTTCCCCCAATTAACAAAATCGAACATCGAAACAAAAATTCAAAATTTAACGAAATCAGATTTTTTTATGAACATACTCATTCAAGCAATTACAAAAATAGTTACAAATCAGAAAAACACCCCCATCAACTCTACATCAATAAAAGAAATCTTAGCACAAACTGTAAGAAATACCACTTCTTCTAACAATGGATCAACTTAATATTATGCAGTGGAACTCCCAGAGTATTATTAGCAATAAATTTCCATGAACACAATTTCTTTATGAAAACGATATATGTACATGTAGCAATAATATCAGAGACTTGGCTAACTCCTATTAAAGCTTTTAAAAGGATATCGAATAGAAATAAACGATATTGGTAATAAACATAATGGTGTAGCAATTTTAATACATAATAGTATAAATTATAAAAAAAATAATACATATTCGGACAACTCATTACAAAACATTTATGTAAGGATATCTGTAAATAATAAAGAAATGAGTATTGCAAGATTTTACTGTCCTACAAACTGTGTTTCATCTTTTGATAAACTTAAATTTCAGTCAATAATAGAGTCGATTCCCGAACCCATGTTATTTGCAGGTGATTTTAATGCACACCATACTTTGTGGGGGTGCTATTCTATTAATCCTAGAGGTAGAGATATTTTGGAAATTTTTGATGAAAAAAATTTGGTTGTTTTGAATTCCGGCGAGGTTACTACTGTGAGCTCATTGACATGGCGTCCCAATGCTTCGGATTTATCACTGGCTTCCCCATCACTGGCTCTGTCTTGCGATTGGTCTGTACATAATGATCCTCTTGGCAGCTACCATCTTCCTGTAATTATTAAGGTTTTTGTAAATAATAGTATTAATGATGATGGTCTTGTAAACAGCAATAGTGCTAATCCTTTGCCCACCTATCCTAACTTTAAAATGATTGATTGGACATTATATGAACAATATGTAGACACACAACTGTCTGATTTTCAGGTTGAAAATTACACTCCGTTGACAGCATATAACAGTTTTTGCTTCGTTTTGGTCATTGTAATCTAAACTATCATCTCTTCCGGTTAAAAATGGTTCAGAGTCCGTTCTGTGACCATTGCAGCTCCCAAACTGAGCAATCCTTACATCATCTATTCTTCGAATGCCCATCCTTTGGCATCCAGCGCCTTGTGCTAATGGATGAGCTGATTGAAATCTATAGCAGTGTGCCGCGCTCCATTCAGGCTCTTCTTGTAAATACTTCCACATTTTTGTCTTTGTTCAAATTCACAATCAAAACTGTAGGACAGATTTAGTTCTTCTTGTATATAGATTTTGTTTAATAGTCGAATACGACTTTCAGCCGTGTAAAATATTTTGTAAATGGACTTGTATACATTATATTTGTAAGGTTATGGTAATATTTTTGGTTTGTTTGTTTTGACAAAAAAAAAAAAAAGTATGTGTTGCCCTAACTGACTTAAAATCACGGATTGACATGACGTAAAATTACACGGATTTTACTAAAATTGGATTGGACATATTACGTAATTAAGACTGAAGACGTTAAGAATGAAAAATATATTACTGAAGACTTTAACCTCCCAAAAACTCATAATGAAGAACAGAAACCAAAGACGTGGCAGCACGGTCTACGACCTTATTACGGGAAGAACTAAAAAAAAAAAAGATTTGAAGCAAACTTTGTCCACTAAAATTGGATTGGACATATTATATAATTAAAACTGAAGACGTTAAGAATGAAAAATATATTACTGAAGACTTTAACCTCCCAAAAACTCATAATGAAGAACAGAAACCAAAGACGTGGCAGCATGGTCTACGACCTTAGCCGGTCTCTTGCGGGACGAACTAAAAAAAAAAAAATTTTTGCCTGCTGTTACAGTGCTGTGCTGTGCACATTTATTTGTCATTGTCACAATATATTCTAATGCCCTAAAATTGCGCGTACTCGGGTCTAAGTTCGTTATAAATTAGTAAGTTACGCAGCGGTGTACAATGTGATAAGCTGTCCTACTCGAGAGGTATACGTAAAATAATTTTGTGGTTTCTCACTCACGCTCTGGGCAGTAGGTACTTGTGAAGAATATCAACAAAATGAACGACCTCGTGCAAACTACAAAGAAAATTGGAGTCTGGATTTCAGAGAAGAAGAGCCAGAAACTTGACTGGAAGCAACTCACAAACACTTGCAACAACCATGGGTATCAGCTTATAAAGGTTAGATTGCTATGTTGCTATTGTTGATGTGTTGTGGTCTTATTTTTTAAATAAGACCACAACACATCAATTTAATTGCGTACAGTATAATTGATAGATATATAGAATATTCTTTATTGAATTTATACCACAAATTACAGTGTCATGCATGTCACATTACATTACACTATTCTAAAAAAATATTAACTAACAATTGAACTAAATATGATTCGCAGAATGCCTGTAACTTTTCCTTGCAGCTCCTGTGTTTCGTGGAACTGCGGTAAAAGCATTTACATATACAGAATATTGTGATGTTTTTTTTCCAGATGGATCTTGATAAGCCACTTGAGGAACAAGAAGATATTGATGTATTTTTACATAAATTAACAGATATCATTGCAGCAGCTGATCTAGGCGATGCAAAGGTACAGTACCTAAAAAAAGAAAACTTCAATCTGTCAAGTATGAGCCATATGCCCACACTTACCGACAGGTAAAGTCTTTGTCGTAGCTCAAAAAGTTAATTCATTCATCATTAACCCATTATGTCCCCACCGAGGGGCATGGGTCTTTTCCTCGAGGAAGATATAGGCTATACTCCACCATGGGGACAAAGTCCAAAAAGTTAATACACATTATTAATTTGTATTTCATGCCACACAAAGTCTGTAACAGTGTATGTTTTCTTCAGGCTTCCATTATCATCGGACAGGTGGAGCAATACTTGTCAAATCATCCAAACATCACTGTTGTTGATCCTCTAGACAAAGTGAGAATACTCCTAAACAGGTGAGTCTGCAAATAAATGTGTTTAAAAAGAAAAAGTTAATTTGACTTAGCTAAATGTAACATTTTATGTTCATAATTTATTTTTAGGTTTAATTACTACACTATACTAGACAGGGAGCCAACATTCAAGAAAAAGGGCATCTTCACACCAACCTTTGCTGAATTTACCAGTACCAATATAGAACACAATATGGAAATTATGAAACTTCGGGGTGTGAAATTCCCTATTATCTGCAAGCCCACTGTAGCCCATGGATCAAAGTTTGCTCATGAAATGGTTCTGGTTTTCAACAAAAAAGGTCTGAGGGTATGCAAACCTCCTTGTGTGGTTCAGAGCTTCATCAGACACAATGCTGTGCTCCACAAAGTATTTTTAATTGGAAACAGGTTAGTTGACAAGTTTTACTTGAATAACATCACTTGTTTTCATTCCTAACAATCAAAAATAGCTCTCATTACATTGCTCTAAGAACCATTTGATTTATTTTTCTTTGTCTCAAGGCAATAGATTTGCAATAAAATACTAAGCAAGGTTGTTTGGAATTGCTAAACATTTATACCTACAGGTAAAACTAACAAGAGAATACTTCCATTTGTTTTCCGCAAAAGAAGCTAAAGTGTCCTTCTTATTATATTGCAAAATTAAATAAAATGCATTCTTACATAGTGTATAGTATAGCTCTAGGATGTTTACATGTTTGTGACGTCGTTGTTTCTGGTTCCTATGACACAGGGTGGGGGGATGGGAGTGTGGGGCCAAAAGCAATGTGTGTGCCTGTACGTAAATGTTAAATGTTGTTATTTAACCTGACCTAATTTTACAATTACAGATATTACATTTGCACGCGGCCGAGTCTCAAAAACTTCTATGCTTCAGAAAATTTTGAGCCAATATTCTATAGTACTGGAGAGGTATGTAAAGCTGGTAGCCAGTCGACGCTTTCAATACTAGATCCTCACGACCAATCTGACATCAAAATGACACCAAATGAACATAAAATAAGGCACATTATTAGAGTGCTGCGAAAGGAAATTGATTTACTGTTAGCAGGATTTGATTTCGTAATAGATAATGAAAGTGGAGGCCATGCTGTGATAGACATAAATGTGTATCCAAGCTACGACAATTTCCCGAACTTTTTTGACCACCTGTTAGATGGCATAGATGAAACTGTGCACAGGCATAAAATGTGCCAATATGAAAATGGGAAAATGAGTGGCATCTATGAGGGAGATCTTGAATCAAATCACAGGTTGAATGGCCTCATAAATGTTGGGCAGGCTTTGAGTAAATTTTCTATTAATTCGATGAATCTTAATGGTTAAGGTAAATTGTATGTAAAGTGCATTTTAATACATTTTGACATTTACTATATACATTCCATATTTGTCAAAGCTTTATACATACCTAGTTGAGTTGATTACTTTAGGTATGGGTTAAATAAGTGTACCTATGTTTTTTTATGATCTTCCATAATCCTTTGATTAAAATTAGTCATTTATAAAATGTTTTGTAGATTATAGTACATATTTCATTTTGTATATTTGAACATCATGTTGTTGAAAGCAATACTGTTCCTCAAAGGGATTTGTATTATATATTATATTGGCCTTAAGACTGATTAACAAATATTACTCTGAGTAATGTTATATTTTCATTTTCTCAGTTACAACAAAATTTTTGGTGTTGTCCAAGTGTAGTGTAAGTGTAGTGTATTGTTAAAATGTATTTGTATTTACTAAATTATACTACCTCCTGATTATTTCAAATTGTTTGTAATCTATGTAATCATAGATTATTATGGTCTTATTTACAAAAGACTCGATTCTTTAAAACACTCCTCAGACTGTCCCTTTACCTCCTTAAATATTCTGTAGTGAAAAACACAGATTATTTAAACTACCTCTGAAGAGTGTTTTAGAGAAATCTGTTTTTCATAAATAAGGCTGAATGTTACTTTTAAGTAATCTAGTGCCAAAAGGTATGTAGTAATACCTACATAGTTAACAAATGAATAGATCTGATAAATAGTTCCCCTAGGTTCTCATTAGTATGTACTCTAAAAGCAGTGAAACTGGCCGTAGTTTAGCAAAAAGGTACCAACCCACACAAAGTGAGTTTGGAGATAATTTGAGTTTTTTGGTTTAAGCTGCTTTACGCTCTCTATGCATGTGGGTTGGACTACCATGTGCCATAACTTTGCACGTATGAAGTCTTTGATTCTTCAAATATAGAGCATAGTGATCATTGTGGTATATTTAAATAAAAAATGACCATGTTGTGAGTTGGAACCTTTTTGCTAAACTACGTCCAACTGTTCAATTCACATGTATAACAAAAATCGTTTGTTGTGCCTTTACAATTAAATTTAGATGTAAAAAGAAAAGGGTTTTGTGAATCTTACTTCTATGGAAAGGAAAAAACTTGTTAATTATAGAAATGTTTTCACCTTTCCCTCACACTATTTCTATTTCTACTATTTCCCGTGTAAAGTCAAGATAGCGCTGTTGTTTATAAAAGTTCAATTCCCATAAAACAGTTCTAAGAGGAAGTTTAAATGATTTAATCTGGGGTTACGTCTTTTATCCCTAACTCGTCATTACGGTATTTGACACTATCAACAATAAATTATTTGATATGCTCGATTAAAACAAAAAATAAAAAATGTTTCGGAAAATGTATCTGTTTTAATCATTTACTAGTTATTACAATAAAATTTTTAAATAGATAAAACATAAAAAGAGTGCTCTGAAATGTGACGTCACAAGCAAGTATTTTCATACAAAAATCCGTTTTAAAAGTAGTAACTCATTTGACATCGTGTCAAATACCCAATTGTTGTTTCATATTGGACAGTCAAGCTCTGATGAGGGTAATCAATTGGAGTGTTATGTATGACTTATGATTTGAGTATTTATGCCAGAAAACCTTAGTTATAATTAAATTTAATCTGAATTGAATAACCCTGGTGAACCGTGGGCATCTATCTCAGTGGGTGCTTACTTCCATGAGGGGAAAATGGGCGTGACGCAAAAATAAACACCTATAATCCATTTTTCTATACTTGGCATTTTTCAGACTTTAAACGACACTAAATCAAAAACCTTTAGGAGTAGAAAACTCGAAACAGTTTACAAATTTAGTGCTAGCTAGTAAGTGTAGTGTAGCTAGTTTAGTGTAGCTATTTAGGAATATTGCTCAACGTCATTAGCTTGTTTCTAACTTAACACTATTGTATGCGCGTAGTTCATGGACAAAAACATACCTTTGCGGTTTTAAGTAAAATTTTACTTCTTTGAGTTTCGCCAGATGAAGTGACATTATTGTAACGTGACATGAAAGTAAGTTATTTTTCTTTATATTAATAAAAAAAATTACCGTATATTTCGATGAAATATTTATAAAAGCATATGATCATATTGAAAAAAACATAATGGCATACGTATTTAAAAATATCTCGCCATAAAATCATTATAATCTAGAAATGGGGAGGCCAGAGGAGTATACATTTACAACTATTTTTAACGATTAATGTCTTAAATTAAACAATTATCGTGAATAGACTATGTGGGCCAAATAAAAGACCATATTCTTTAATGCTTAAGCATACGGACGCAATAATATAATAAGTTTAACATAATATTTGTCCATGGATCATAGAAATTCAAATAGCGTAGGTATATTGACCGATAAAACATTTTATTTGCTAAAGCATGGTAAATGCATTACAGTAGGTGGTAAAATAACTTATAAGAAAATGCATGCTCTACCGGCTAAGGTGTGCAAATATTAAACTTGAATAATGTAAATAACTGAATTTTAGAATAAATATTAAAAACAGGTTACAAATATGATAAAACAACTTAAAACTATTATGACAAACATTGTAATTCAACTACCTATTAGGACCTTTTTTTTCTTAAAATTCAGTTGTAAAGTAAATTGCTTAAAGAGGGTCGTCGAGAAAATCTTGTATACTAAGTATATATTTTCTAACAGGAATTTGAATAATTGGAGGTATGTCAACTCCGCAGACATTGGTTTCCTTGCGATTTATTCCTCTTAGCTTTGTTAGCGAGTGTTATTGCTACTACAATTCAGAAATGTACGTAATAAATAACAAAACAAAGTCATCGGTAGGTGCGTATCTACCGGGATTTGAACCCACGATGTCCCTAAGGAAAAGCCGCCGTTCTACTTCTCGTATTGATGACCCCATTAATTAATAAGACGAGCCGAAGATACAAATATTTACCTATACCTACCTAGGTAATATGTAGGAGCGGCTGTGTATTGACCTAAAGTTACTTACCTACGTAGAGTAAGCAGATAAGCAATGTGGGTAATTGTTAATTCGCCACAGAGCTGCGCATAAATCACAACCAGATGCAGGGCGAGGTAAATCTGTACAATTTATTGTCCATTAAGGTGCGCAACATCCACGCCCTAGAAGCACCACCGGCATTCAAGGAAATTCCTAATACCGGAAGTCCTCAACTCTAGTTTCACCGCTACGTACGATAAATCGGATCATCGGACTGTGCCTCCCGGCTAACATGAGTACGCATTTTGAGGTCGTTAGCTAAAAAACCTTAGGCCTTGTACATAATTGTTCTGTTTTGAATTGCGATTCAGTCAGCTGTCGGCATATGCGGGCGCAGCACGTGAGTCGCGCGCGCATTGCTGTGTTGCGGTCGCCGCCGCTTCACTTTTACCGCCTTTTGCGCGCCACGAAAATCATTACGGTCTTGCCGGGTTTTTTTTTTGTTTTAATTCGATTTGAAGTTTTTTCTGTTAATCAATTTCCTGTTTGTACTTTTTATCCGGCCTGTTCACTATTTTGCTGCTCATTACGAGTAATTACGATGGTGTTTAATTTAAATTCAGAGGAGTTTGCTGAATATTTCTCTAAATGTGTGTGTGATTTATTTTTTTCTTTGTGCTTTTAGTGTGAAGAACGGCGAACGAAAGTTAACAATTGAATCGATCGATTGACTCTACGGAATGTGTTGAAGATTCGTAGGAAGTGATTAATAGAATCTGAATTATAATTTATCACCCAGCGAGAAGATAATATTTTATCGAATAGTGTTGTGTTTCGTACGTTCAACTAGTGAATCAATTCGTGAAGGATTTCATGTGGGGCCCACAAGTGAGTCTTTTTTTGTTTTAAGTACTTATACATGTTTTTTTAAGTAATGTAACAACTATGCACCACAGGTAAAACATAAGTTACCTAACACTTGAGCATAGATCCAATGGCAAAAATTGACACCAGGAATCCTTAGTACAGTCGACAGCACGTCAATCTTCCCATTTTAGTTGCAAAGTCCCCCGTAACGCAACGGAGTAGAGTGCATGGGTGTATACCATGATGTGCTGTCGACTGTACAGTCAACAGCACATCAGTCTTTACATTTTGGTTGCAAAGTCCCAATAACGTAACTGAGCAAAGTGCATGAGAATTTCATACGACACTTCTCACTAGGTTCTATGTTACCTATGGATAAGGACGCCCGTAGATTCTATTTCCTTTAGGTTAAGGTCCACTGAACGTAATATCACTGGCCACATACATTAATTAAACAGTCTAGTAACCGGCTACGCTTTTTCCGTCGTAAAAGGAAGGCAATGTGTGTTATTAAACCATCTTTTTTTCTCTGCTCACATAACATAAACTGACCTTTTATAAGAGTGCAATTTAATTTATGAAAATAATTACTTACAGTACAGTAAAACTTTTAAATGAGGCTTTACGCTTAAGGCTACCCACCACCAATTGAGAAAAAATTATATCTTCGTTTCACAACTCATCTGGTCGGCTGGAAGAAATTTCTTTAGAAGGATGCTCGCCTATGTACTCGCCTATATTACGCTGATATTTTTGTAACATTTCTTTGTTTGTGTACAATAAAGTACCTATCTAATATGTTATAGTATTCGCAAAAAGTGAAACTCGTTGATTTCTCAATTGTGATACCTATCTATTTCTAGAAATTGTAGCTACAGCCTATAAAACATGGAGTCAATAACCTAGTTCTTTATTAGTTTTCCGCCGAAATGCCCGTTTTTGCAAAATTCTAGGACCTAGGTTCTACTCTATAGGTGTTAAAAACAGTTATAAATATTATTGGCATATAGTTATTCAAAAACCATTGATTTGTTGCAAAAACGTATGATCTGATTTTTGTCCATTGGTAGCTCTGGTTAACTTTTAGTAGCCCCTTAAAGAATACCCTCCGGATACTCCCAGAGGTAAAAAAATACTTCTCACATTGGATCTCGAGAATTACGGCTTTTGCTTTTTAATGTTATTGGTCAGAATGATTATTCGGATGTGAGATTTTAATATGATACCAAGGCCCATATTACACTGGACCAAAATGTAAGCTGCGAGCTTTCCTTACGATAAACGTACGACGAAACGTTTGCTTTCCCTTCTACTTGTTAGTGAATTGCAATAAATAAACGCTAGATGTGATGAACGTTGTTATTGGTATGTTCTAGCAATAAAAATAAAAAAAAACATTAGTGGATTTACTTATTTTCAAACTAGATTAAAGGAGAACCACGTTCATGTGAAGAACCTAAACCCAACAAAACATTAAACCCGAATGAAGGAACACAGGGTATGACCCAAGTTTTGTACCTAGTATTGGTCTAAGCCTTCAGCTATATGCATTCGTGCTAAAAATTTCCGTAGCAAATTCGGTTGGCTTTGATACTTTTCTTTTCTCATGATTTGTCGGAAGTTATTTCAATTAGTATAAGGCCTCTATATTATACGTCATATTGGGAAGCACGGGCCTTATCTCTAATAGCTGCTACACACTATGCCGGCGGCACGGCCGGGCGGCTTTATGCCGCGCGGCTTTGCCGCCGGCATATTTAGGCCGCCGGCGCTTGCCGCTGGTGCCGCGGGCATCATTGGCATCATTTTCTAACACAACACTTTCAATCGAATGCCGGGAGCGAACTGCCGCCGGCTTGCCGCGTCGGCACGACCCGCCGGCCTGCCGCGGCGGCTCGGCTTGTGCGGCATTGCCGCCGGCATAGTGTGTAGGAGCCATTACAGATGGTGAATGTGGAATTATCACCACTTTGCTCCCTGCGGATTTTTCGATTTCAGGTGTTATGGAAATTATGAAGTAAATTTAAGTGAAACCCATATTAAATAAATAATCGATAGCTAATCTCTATTGTCCCTAATCCTATAAGTACTGTAATTGCTTCCACCAACGTGTGCTCTACCTACATAATATTTCTACGCTACGCCCCATTGTTTCACGTTCCCTCACTTTCTGATCTGCATTTCCATTTACACGGTATGATGAGAAACGGTTTAGTTTATTAAATTAATTGTTAACGTAATTAAAGGAAAATATATCGTTTACTGCTCACTAATCAACGGAATACTTTCTTGCTCTACATTTACATTTTGGATTCAACATGTATTACCTCCTTGATAAACCATGCATAGCTGAATCATGTGGGGATAGTAGGGGATTTACTGGGTAGGCAGTTGAATAAGATGTTTGTTAGTAATAGATATTTACAGAAATAAACTCGATATGTAAACGTATTACTTAAAAACCATCGGGTACGTCCGATCGTTAATTCCGTATAAAAGTGATTAAGAACCATATTTTAGATCTTTTACGAGTGGTATAGTTAGGCCCGATTACTGAATTGAGAATTTGCACTAAGTAAATAGTTAAGTAACCCCAACTTCAAAAGTCGAAGTAGGTACCTATGTAAGTCCGGTTTGACATTAAGCAGATTTTAGTAGTGGCCACTTACTGATATTATTATCTACCTCCTACCAGAGTTTTTATTTGAAACCCACAGTTAGTAAACGTTGTTGGCCTATTTTTTTTAACCTTGCTGACACTTCGATCTTTGATTCGTTTCAATTCGCTTTTTTCCGGAAAGTTGCGTTTTCGTTCCCAATTCGGCTTGCAAAGCCATGGTGTTCGATTCACGCGATCTGCTTCACTGACTCCCGGCAGAGGGATATCACGAACCAAATGTACTCTATCTTCTCTAAGTCTGTAACGAGGTGCAATTCGCCTCGTTGCTTTCTATAGGTATTTTTGGCCATTATCTATTCTAAATTTATTCCTATATTCGACATTTGCCACAGTGGTTGGACGTATCTGAGCCAGATAATCCTAAGCTTCCATCCAAGGTGGACCTGAACGACACTATTTTATCACATATTACTTACTTTGTTACGACCCGGATTGCTCTACTCTGCATATTGTTATCTATAACAATCATTTAATAAATATTTAAAAAGCACATCTATATTAATAATTTCGTTCGGGTCTACGGTAGACTCGAACGATATGCACACCAAATGAAAGAGCGTAAAAAAATAGTTGATCTGAGTCGACAACATATGGGCGGAAAATTCGTATTATCGAGCAGCATCAATATAAAAATTATTAAATTCAACAATGGCGTTGCTAAGTAAACATGTCAATGTCATCATTGTTGTGTTAGTGTCACAAGTTTTCATTGTGAACTGTTATGGCCGGTTTACATTATTTTAGTGTTTAGGAGAGTGCTATAATACAATTAGAGAGGCAAGTGCATTAGTACATTACTAGACGTTCGAGTGAACGTTTATATTTCTTCCAGTAGAGTGTCACTTCGTCGACGTCGCGAAATATGCGCTATCCGACTCAAAATACTATGAGTTTTAATGGAACACATAAGTAAGTTTGATAATTCGAGTTATTGAAAACAACACGCACCCGTCACGGGTCACTTGCGCACTCTCCTAAAGTTCTCACTATTTTTTTAGTTTATACACAGATAAGTAACGAGAATAGTAACGCGCCCAGGTGTTACTGGATAGAACAATAGAAACCAATTCTATTTTGATTCTAATTGAAAGGCAACTAGAACCGTACTATACCGTAAAACGTACTAAAGCAAGTGGCGCTTACACGTTTCTACAAAAGCAGAAACAGCGACGTCACAAACATGTAAACATCCAAGACCTGGGATTTTTTTTTGTCCCCAGCCGGTATTCGAACCCGGGACCTCTCGCGTGGTAGTCAGATGCGCTAACCACTACGCCACAGAGGTCGTTAAAGGTTGAGCCCCCAAAATGGGCCCGATTCAGCATAATGTTGCAACAGAGTGTAAAGTAAAGCACTCTCCTAAACACTAAGATAATCTAAACCGGCCCTTTGATCTAATTTGTTAACTCCATGGTGTGTGGAATACCGTGGCATCCAAAAAGGTTATTATAATCTGTGCTAACTGAGAAGGTGTAGTAAATAATCTGTGGTGTTTTTCACTGGCGGGAGCTCAGAAGAAGGTCCTTCTTCTGAGGGCGGGAGGGAAGACAATAATTGACATTGAGTTTTGGAAGGGTCTGAAAAATAATTGAAAAAGGAAATCAAAGTCATAAATTGATCTTTATTGTTTTGCTTAGTTAGGTACCAATAATAACATATTTTTTTTAAACATTTTTTAACATTAACATTTACACACAGGCACATACATTGCTTCTGGCCCCACACTAGGATACCCTGTGTCGTGGGAACCAGAAACAGCGACGTCACAAACATGTAAACATCCAAGACCTGAAGTTTTTTTTTTTCTCCAGCCGGGGATCGAACCCGGGACCTCTCGCATGGTAGTCAGATGCGCTAACCACTACGCCACAGAGGTCGCCAAAAACTTATTGAAATGAAAAAGCCACTAGATAAGAAAAATACCAAAAATTTAAAATGATGAAGAAAAACATGTGGTCAATACAAAACTAAAAGCTGTAAAGCCAAAGAGAGGGAGCTGTTTTTAGTTGATTAGCCAAGTGGATTCTACGTCTCATACGTCATTAGATTCACTAGCTGTTAAGTTTATGAAGGAAGCTCATTTAGTAATTTGTGATGAGGTACCCATGACAAAGTTATGATAAGTATCCGATTTTCGCCTTGCATTCCTTCGTGAGTAGCCAGAACATGTCCAAAAGAGCAAGATTGGCTATCCGTAATAGTGTGCTGGTTCCAATACTGATGTAAGCATGGTAGCGAGATTTGGGTATGGCAAAAGAATCATGAAAGTAGGATTAGTGCAGTACAAATGAGATCCTTAAGAAATATGTGTGGTGTTACTTTGAATGACAGAATACGTAATAGTGTGATCAGAGACCGAGGATGTAGAGAAAGAGGATGTAGTGAGTGACTAGAATTGAAAAAAAGAATGTTGCGTTGGTTTGGAGATGTGGAGAGGATGAACAAAGAAAGACTGACAAAGCAAATATATCGGGCGAACGTGAGTGGAAGGGCCGGTAAGGGACGCCCCAGTTGGACATACTTCGACCAAATAGGGGATGTATTAGCAAAGGCAAGATTAAAAGTACCCGAAACCGATGTGGGTACATGCAACGACTAATGGATGTCGATGAAGCGAAAGTGATTTGTCAGGATAGTGGCAGGTGACAGTCCGTGGTCTCTGCCTACTCCTCTGGGATACAGGTGTGAGCTTATGTATCTGAATGTATTAAGAGATTTATATCTACTGGTGGTTGATAAATACAGAGGCGTCGCCATATAAAAAAACATAGTGGAATATTATTTTGCGTCTACATTTTACCCGAGCGAAGCCGGGTTTTCGTCTAGTATTATTATATATGTGTTCCTGCTTTCTTTTATACCCCTAATGTATTTTTATATTTACTTTTTTAGACATTAGTTAAGACTTTTTATTTTCATTGTTCTCAGGTGCCTTTCTTTGACCTTATAATAAAATTTATTTATTTTTTTAAAAAGAAAAAAAAAATATTTAAGCCACTTACTAACAAATTGTATAGGTATTTTCCCGTTACATAAAAGTATGATTGGTTAGCTTAGGTATGAGTTTACGAAATGGTTAGGATTAACAATCAAAGGTTCACCGTTGGTCCCCACACTAGACGGTAAATCTGTAGAGTGAGGACCTGGTTGTGAAGGATTCACAGAGTTAAAATTTGGCGACTAATATAGTTTCATATTTTTACATAGGTACTTAAATATAAATATAATTCTTCTCTGACTCTGGATACCCTACTTTTACTTCTACTGACCGCACTCCTGAATTGCGACAAGTCTACCTTTTCTGCTTACTTTACTTTAGTATAACGGACTCGATTGTTACTGTGAAGAAATGTTTACATACCACAGTGCTCGAAATTGACATTCCGCGGTTGGCACGCGTGGTGATTTAGCACATACTGTCTCTCTGAGAGAAGGCCTATGCCCTACAGTGAGATTTAAATAGGCTGCATTATATAAACCATAAGGCTGTTCTTACGTGGTGCATGCTGTTAGTACATAGGCTGCTACTTATGTATGCGGAATCTGGGATTCCAATAATTTTAAACGCAATGTCTGACCTCCATGGTCAAATTCGTTCTTTTTTTAAATACTGGCCGCTAATATTTTTCTCTTATATACGTTAGTGTTTTGTTTTTGTTAGGTTTAAAATGTCATATCGCTGAAAAAATGGAACTCACTCGTGAACATATTCGTGCTATGATTTATTACGATTTTCGACGTGGTTTAACGCAACAACAGTGCGTAGATCAATTAACTTCGACTTTTGGTGGTGAAGCTCCATCAAAAACGACTGTGTATCACTGGTTTAGTGAGTTTAATCGCGGGCGCAGTAAGCTCACGGACGAAGTTAAAGAAGGTCGCCCGAAATCGGTGGTTGTGCCACAAAATATTGAAGCTGTGCGGAAACTAATAATGCCATGTTACGTATCCCGAGATAGAGGCTATTCTGGGCATGTGTATGACGAGCATTCATAGGATATTACATGAACATTTGTCTGTAAAAAAATTTGTTCGCGTTGGATCCCGCACAACTTAACTCAGGATCAAAAAGATGCTCGCGTCGAATGGTGCAAGAAAACCTTAAAAAAATTCAACGGGGGCGACTCAAAATCTGTTTATAATATCTACACAGGTGACGAATCCTGGATCTACGCGTACGATCCCGAAACTAAACAACAATCAACAGTTTGGGTGTTTCAAAATGAGCCGAACCCTACGAAAGTGGCTCGTGCAAAAAGCACTGTAAAGCAAATGGTGGCCTGCTTTTTTGGTATTAATGGCCATGTGGCTACAATACCACTGGAGAATCGCAGAACGGTTAATTCGGAGTGGTACACGACCATTTATTTGCCGGAAGTATTTGAAGAAATACGCCAAAACAACCAGGGACGCAGAATCATACTTCACCATGACAATGCCAGCTGTCATACATCTCAGGAAACAACTACATTTTTGGATGGTCAAAAAATAGAATTGATGGGTCATCCACCGTACAGCCCTGATTTGGCTCCCAATGATTTCTATTTATTCCCAAATGTAAAGAATAAATTACGTGGTCAACGATTTTCGACCCGTGAAGATGCCGTAGATGCGTTCAAACAGCACGTTTTGGAGATACCTCAATCAGAGTGGAAAAAGTGTTTTACAAATTGGTTTCATCGAATGCAAAAGTGTATCTATCATAGTGGAGAATACTTTGAAAAACAATAAAAGCATATTTAGCCATATACATTTGTTTATTTTTTCTATTCCGCATACATAAGTAGCAGTCCTCGTAATAATAATAACTTCCACACAACACAAACACTGACCTGCTTCCAAAATTTAATACCTTGTACTATGGTACAGGCAAGGACATAAAAAAAAGAAAATACACCCAGTTTGAGGCCATTTGTACAAATCTACGGCGGCCTCCAGTAGAAATCAAATCCACGACCTCAGCCTTGGTAGTTGAGCACTTAACGCCTAGACCGACGAGGCAGTTAATATGCAGGTACTCTGTCTCTGAGTACGTCCCCTGTATATCATATTTGAAATAAAAAAAATAGATATGTACATTCTGCTTGTAGAATGTCAATGTACATATAATGTTATCCTCTGTCTTGTAATGACGAATAAGACAGCGAGGAAAACTAAACACTGACCATCTTTTCTCTAATATAACCTTCACACAAACCCCCAGTCACTGCAGTGCTTAACTGGTCTAGTCAGCTCCAACTTCTTCTTCCATTGGTATACTAGTCGGAGTCTAGGACTGATATTAGTGTCCTAAAGGTCCATCTATGTTAACATGTAGAATTTTTGGAGGGCAATCGGCGCACCATAACATCATCATCATCTTCAACCTATTATGTCCCCGCCGAGGGCACGGGTCTCTCCCCGGAGGAAGGTATAGGCCATACTCCACCACGTGGGCCAAGTCCGGATTGGTGGAGGTTTGTAAGACTAGTGGCTGGTCTTACTGCCAGAAGTTTTCAAGCCGCCCTAAGGCCTCTGACTTGGCTTAACGACTGCCATCTATCGACGGCAGCCGGCACCAACTGCTTAACATGCTTTGCGAAGCACGGAACCGCTCGGAAAAATGCCACCATGCTTGCCATAACAATAGTTTTTAATTGTTCTTTTCAAGATCATAACGCAACTGATTAAGGTGGCTCTAGGGTTACAGATCAAATTTGCAAAAAGTGTGTACAGTTTTTCAACCATGCAGAAAATGATTTGTAGAATCCACGACAGAGAACCTAGGATCACGAACTTAACATTTGTGCCAAAAAGTTTTTGTTTTAGTTTTTTTGCTTTAGATTCACGGCGATTTCGATCGGTAAAAAAAGATATAATGTTTTCTCGGTGGCGCCACTTTTACTCATTGTATCCCCTTAAGTGAGAACAGTTTTGTCCATGTCAAATTATTCTCCTTTATCTTAGCGATGGTTAATCTCATCCATAACTGGATAGTTCTTCTGGGATGCTATGTCGTGAACATCTGATCCCCTGCTAGGCTTCTAGTCTGAGTGTCTCTCGCGTAATGGGCTGTGCGAGTCGGCACAGTATATTTTATATGGTTTTGTTTATATAACCCAGACATGTGTTCTCTTCTCAGTGTTTATGTAGCTCAAATATGCATAGTATAATTATTTAGGTTTTTCTCTTTCGGGAATCTCTCTCGTGTGAGGTGTCCTGAAAAAAAAAAAGCTTTAGCCAATAATACCTTTTTAATAATTTCTTTTGTAACTGCTGAATCTCTAATTGTTTTCTGGTGTACAAAAAAGAATAGTCGTATCTTAGATAATATAATCTCATCTCATCTTATGTCAGGGACGCCTCTTGTTCTTAGGGTATTGGCAAAGGATGTAGGTATGCAAATAAGAATATTCTATGCTAAAATTTGAATCACGCTTTACGCGTGGAGCGCTCTGGATGACGATCAGCGGTTGACGCTTTCGGAATAACCGTTCCTGTTTCCCGACAACAAAGCGTTCGGTTCGCGGGAGCCCCATAGAACGAATTCCGAATTAGTCCCGCCCGAGATCTCGCGACCTTCGGCGACGACGTATCGCCGCGGAATCGGCTCGTCCCGTCTCGCCTACTAACTGTAAAGTGAAACTAGTTTCGTCGAAGCGCTATCTTGTAGGCTACGTCCACACTCTTTAGGGAGGCGCGAGTGTCTGAGTATGGACGGTACCCTCGCATTATCTCGTGTCCTCTTTCTCTTATAGAAGAATCATGCAAAGACGTCCATAAGCTTACTGCCGAGAGTGTGGATCCGCCAATAGATTGCCGACGTGTTGCGCTGTCTGCATTCACTTTTTTGGGCTTATTCTCGACAAGTGCGTAGTTTGAAGCGTTTTCCAACGAATAATCTCTGTATACATAGATTGAAAATAGTGCTGGAATGTTACTCACGAGAATTTTATTTGGATAGGTTACCTAGCTATGAAATATATTTTTATCTAGTGCGTATGTACTTATTTCGTTTGGCATCTACCTACATCAGAAACTAAATTGAAGCTGTTCATCCAAGCGCGAAGGTTTCGCTTGTACCTACAGAGACTGAGTATCTACTACCTCCTTAAGTACCTCTCGAGAGGCTCCTTGTAGGAGATTCAATAAGATTTACAAGATATTGGAAAATACATGTTACCGACGTACAAAAAGTAATTTAGTCCTCGCCGTCATGTTTACACAAATCACTCGAAGATCAACAGAGGCTGTATGGCTAACGGGAGCGATGACCGGGTACTAATTGTTCTGTACGTTTCAATGCCAATTTTCATAGCCTAATGTACCTAACGGGCGACCTCGACGTGTAAAATTGCAGGTTAAAATACGATTGGATGGGTAAAAAATTTGGGGCTGAATTAGCAACGCGGAAATGAAGATGTGGTTCCAATGCCATTGTGTTAAGCAATAATGGCTTGTAAAATATAAAGAAATGAAGGGCAACATGAAATAAGTCTCCAATTCCCCGATTTTAGAGAGGATAATTATAAGCACCTGATCAATTAATTAAGCCTACGTTTTGAGAGAATAGGCACCAAACAATGAATGAAGCCTTTCGTCTTGGCGGATATTTAGTGTCCACTTGTAACAATCTTTCGCCATGCCTCAGAACAACTTACAATAAATCCGTCTGAGAAATAGAGTCCGGGCCTACGTGTCTCAACAATGAGCTTCTAATGCTGGAAAAGTATAAGCCAATCCCAGCATCCATTGACACAGCTCCGAAGTTAGGCACTCGGAATGTCGATATGGGAGTAGAGAGCAAATATTGACAAGGCTCAATGATGGAGTGCTGAGCGGTGAGCGAATTGGAAAAAAGTGTGCTAGGAAAAAATATTGCGCACGTTTTATGCGATATTTGCGTTGCGTGGCAATTTTTTTCGGCCCCAAAGTGGTTAGCCGCGGTGTCATGTTAATTTTTACACCGCTTTATTTAGAATGTTTATAAATGTCAGTTTTTTTCAAGTTTGCCGAAAATATACCTACATGTTTGCGTCGTATCTTTCCTGACTAGGATTTGCGTACTAAGACGTTTACTTTTACGCGCAGTTTACGTGTCTCGACAGCACCTATGTTATTAATTTCGCAATACAAATGATTCGCTTGGTAATACGCGCCGAGGTCTTTGTATGATTGAATTAGTAATATTAAGTACTACACTACAACATCACCGGTCAAGGTTGTCGCTCTTGGATTGATTCATCTCCTTACATTCCAAAAGTTATTGACATGTTGACGTATTGACGCACGTCTTCAGGCTACAAGTGGTTTCTGCTTGCGAATCTTGCGATTGTAATAAAAGTAAAGTATTTCGTTCAAAATCACTTGCCATAAAAAGAAAAAAAAAACGTTGCGGGCAAATTAAATTATTACCTTTAAATGAGACGGTGCGGCGCGGTGGACTGACTTATTACAAAATAAATTAGAAAAGTTGAAACAAAGAAAGCAACTGCCATATAACTTATATCATACATATTACATACCGTAGTACCTAAACAAGACATAAGTTAATTTACATAGAGGTACACCAACGCATTCAAATATCAACTATAGTTTGTAACCACTAGATACTTTTTACTATATGAAGAACCATTACAAAAGATATATCGGGCGTTTATTTGTTACATTTTTTAATTTTTTTTTAAATGCGAACAATTAAACTAAGAAGATATTTCATCTAAAATTCTAGTTTTCTAGTTGTCTAACATGCATCCAAGGATGTTGCATGCATCACATCGTAGATATGCCAGAACTCCAAAACTCTAGCTAAATGTCATGACATGTGACAGATTGCAAGAGAAAAGGAAGCCAAAAAAAAATATTGTCGTCAGATGTTCGGGAATAAAATGATCATAAAAGTTATTAAAGAGCTGTCATGATTTCTGTTTTTTTTAATTTTCCACTACATCTTTGTTCTTTGACACTAAATGGGTGAGGATATCCTTTTCGTTAGCAGAAAAATTGGGTTATCGTGTTTTCTTAGACATCCCTTGTAATTTAATTTAGAAAACGCACGAATTTAACAAAATCACAACAAAACAAACCAGAAAAATCTTTTCACAACCTCAAAAGCGTTGAACCACAGACG
Source organism: Yponomeuta plumbellus (assembly GCA_947310845.1). NCBI lineage: Eukaryota > Metazoa > Arthropoda > Insecta > Lepidoptera > Yponomeutidae > Yponomeuta > Yponomeuta plumbellus. The sequence continues at coordinate 13,354,265 of OX371207.1, read as the reverse complement.
CAAATGTTTAACGTTTGACAGGAATTTGAATGACTGGTTTGCGTTTCATTCACGTAATGCTTGATTTACTAATGGTCTATTAAATTTAGCTCATAGGACATGGACATTTTAACATTGCTTTAACATCCTTGTTAGTTTTGACGGCTGATTTATAAATGCCGCGTTTACCACTAACAAACAGAGTTTGATGAAACCGGGTCTAAGTTGTCTAGGGCAATCACAGAATCTTAAATCATATAGCCACCAACTATTAGGTAAGATGGTCAGAGTGGAGTTTTGTTTCCGATGCATTTTTCTACACTACAACAACGGTCCTGAGGCAGCGATGTTAGTCGCTTGTTAGAGTCTGACGAGCGAGTCCTGGGACGCGATTTATTTCGAATTCTTCATATGACTCTGACTGTCAAACTTAGGTATTTCAGCTGCAAGTAGTACAGCCCAAACAGTTTGATACTCGTCCTAGATTTAAACAAGAAAAAAACTATTGTTTTTATTCGACATAATTTTACCTAATAACTATGTTTTAGTATGTACATACGAGTAATAATGTTTTAAAGCAAACATGAATTATTTCTTGTTGTAAGGTCTGTCGGATGACGAAAATGTTAAACGTCAGATCGAAGACTTAGTCAAAGAACTCAAAGATGTTGAGAAAAAAGATATCAATCAGATTTTGATTATGGTTCAGCATTAATAAATGTTTATTATGTTTATGTGGTGCATCTTTATTATCCCTGTTTTTGGTGGAGTGGAAATGTTGGTTTTGATGTGGTTAATGTTTTCGTTTTGTTTATATTTATTTATGTTTGGACAAAATTCATTGGAGACTCCAAACTAATTAAACAAATAATCAAGTTAAGCAAAAGTATCAAGATGGTTTATTCAGACTATATGCAGGGTTATCAACTAAAAGATTTTTAAATTTCCCGCCAAAGGCTTGTGCCAGGACTCACTTGTCGCACTCTAGTACATTTGTTTATTTTATTTATTTACAAAGTTTTTGTAGCTAAACAGCAAATACCAAATCGTTACAAACAATCTCTCACAACAACATCTCAATGACATTCAGTAAACGAAAGTAAATTATTTACGTTGAAATATGTATATATTTTTTTGATTTGATTTGACTTAGCTTAAATTTATCCTGATTAAACAACCATTCGTTTCAGAGTTTAATGTCATAGACACACCTATAAATAAAATAAAAATAAAAATCATTTATTTCTGGTATCGATGACCCATATTAATAATAATTATCGACATACCGACTATTACGACGACCTATTATACCGACATCGATGATATGTGTTCAACCCTAGCACAACGCTCGTTTTCATTCATCTGAAATCCAAATTATTCCTTTGAGCTAGACAACAACAGTAGAAAATACAAATGTAGGTACTTTTAGCAGACTCAACGATATGTTAATTACTAATCGATGTAAGTTCTACTTCAGCGCTAATTTAATGCTAATATTATGTAAACTATACCTTTTTTATGTACAATAAAGTGTTCTCTATCTATCTATCTAGACATTGTGACATCGATGTGCAACATTTCAAGAGGAACATTTATCATTATTTTAATAAAACCGGCCAAGTGCGAGTCGGACTCGCGCACGAAGGGCTCCGTACCATTATCTCTTCAACATAGAACTTAGATTACAACCTTTTTTTTTGTTTCACCTGCAGTCGTTATTAAGATCGAGACATGGTTATTGAGATACAGCCTGATGACAGATAAACGGACGGACGGATGTACGCACAGACAGACAGTGGAGTTAGTAACACTCGGGTTATTACCCTTTGGGTACGGAACCCTAAAAATGGTTAATAACGATATGATAAGACGAGAATATTCTTGACCGAAAAAAAAACAAAAAACTAAATACCAAACAACATTTTTTTTTCACAAAAAAAACTCTATCATAAAAACATGTCAGCACAAAAAATTATTTAATAAATATAAAAATACCTAATTTTTCGAACGTCTTATGTTCGGCACTAGTGACCTCACTGGTTATTTTACTTGTTCAATTAATACGTTTTTACATAAGAATTGAAAATTGGAATTAAATTTTAATTGAGTCTTGATCTCGGAGACATAGTACAGAATATTTCAGTTTCAAAGCGATGATCCAAGCCTTCATAGCCACGTGTTTAATTAACCCAGTTGTGTGAAAGTTGCGAAAGCCGGCACACCTTCCGTCCCTTGAGCACAAATAAACTCTATTTCGATGGAATTGCATTGAAAATGGAACACCACCGATAAATCCACTTCTAATAAGCATAATGTAGAACTTATGTTTGCTTTGAAAGTTACTGAGTGTGGTTGGTCAGATAGGTATTTGATGTATGATTACGTTCAGGATTAAGAAATGCAGTTTCATTTTACTTGATTTCGGTCTCATGTGTTCCAGTGTTAGGCATTGGTATTTTTATAACATAACATTTACATACAGGCACATACATTGCTTCTGGCCCCACACTAGGATACCCTGTGTCGTGGGACCCAGAAACAGCGACGTCACAAACATGTAAACATCTAAGACCTGGGTTTCTTTTTTTTTGTCCCCAGCCGGGATTCGAACCCGGGACCTCTCGCATGGTAGGCAGATGCGCTAGCCACTGCGTCACAGAGGTCGTCAAAATATGTATGGTAGTACATTCTTTCAGGATTTTTCCAGGCTTTCGCTAAATTTACTAGCTGAAGATTTTTCGGTAACTTAGCTCTCCATAAGCTCTCCACGTAAGCAAGCCACGTTTGATATTATTATATCGTCGACCCTTCATAATCAAGGAATTCGTCCTAAAAAACAAGTCCGCTCTATCATTTTTATTGCCCTACATTAGGGTTTCATAAAAGCAACATTTCACAATTTCAGTCACGTAGCCGTAAACCTGGACCTCCCACTGAGATATACTAGACTAGATAATGGAATTACTCTCAAGAAGACGCCACTTTCGTAAGTGCGTCTCTAAACAGTGCCACTACAAACTCTATCTTATGACGACACAAGCGTGTTTACGCGTGTAGGGGACATTGAGCAATGTTTGAACAATATGGTCTGGGCGAGATGTACTTACTACCCACTTTCGTTAAGCTTATGTGTCAAAAAGATACCTGTAACTTAGGCAACGTTACTTTCTCTACATTTTCTTTATTGCGTTAGAGAAGCGTTGAATAGGAAAGCTTTAAACAGGGCGTTTGGAAGCTGGGTGCAAAGCCTTAAGAGGGTGTTAGTACAGACCATCTAGGACATTTTGAGTTATATTTGTCCTAGCCAAAGTTTGATTTTTTTATGGAAATTTAACGATTTTAATACCAAATTCCCAAATTTTTCCAATTGAGTGCTGATAACGCAAAATTTAAGTGAAAATTATTTTTTTATTGTGTTTTATTACCCTGATTTGTGTTGAATGATATTAAATCATTTTAAAGCACTTTCTTGCGAAAAAAATTTATTTTAGACCTAAATTTAAAGTTCCCTTAAAAAAAAAACTGACTTTGGTTAGGACAAATGTGACTCAAAATGTTCTAGAAGGTCTATACTAACACCTCCTTAAGGCTTTGCACCCATGTACCAAACGCGTATTTTGTCCAATATTTAATAAATTAAAACGTTTGCACCGTATTCCTTTCTTACACTCTCTATTGGTATTATACATTTTACTATTTGGAATGGTGCCACTTCGCAAGTTTAGTTAAGTAGGTGGGTCGATCCGCTCGCCCTTTGCCCATATATCTGCGATCAGACTATTATTTCAAAGCGTAGATAGAAAGTTCAGCTTTCTACGACCGTCTACAGTTTCAACTGTGCGTATTTTGTTGCCAACTTGTTCCGAGCAACCATCTGCGCGCTGTAGGTACGAGCACTTTTACATTATTACTAGCTGTTGCCCGCGACTACGTCCGCGTGGGCTTTAGTTGAGTAAAGAGCTTGAAAATAAGATAGGGATACTTTTAGCGCATGCGAAAAAGCTTTCATACTAACTTCGCAACCCCCTCTTACACCCTTAACGGATGATTTTTGAAAATATATTTTATCTGTGTTGCATGACTTTCAATGAAGGACCTTCATGCTGAATTTCATTCGAATAACTTCAAAAATGGCTAAGTTTCATACTAAGTTTGCACCCCCCTTTTTCCCCCTTAAGGGATGATTTTTAAAAAACTATTTTACACGTGTTTCATAATTTTAAATGAAGAACCTTCGTACCATATTTCATTCGAATAACTTCAAAAACGGCAAAGTTTCATACTAACTTTGAACCCCCATTTTACCCCTTTAGGCGATGAATTTTCAAAAATCCTTTCTTAGTGCTCCCCTAGGCTCCCTAAGGAACTCCCATGCCAAATTTCAACCCCCTAGGTTCAGTAGTTTGGGCTCTGCGTTGATTCTAAGTCAGTCAGTCAGCTTCTCGTTTTATATATATAGATTTATACAACTCAAGTCGCCTGTGATTTTTCTGAAATACTGTTCTATGAAGTTTATATCTTCTGTTGGAGATTTATTGCTTCAAAACACACCTTTACCATTTAGCTTTATTGTCCTTGAAAGGAGATTCTTGCAATCCAACGATAGTCGCCATCACAGTAGGTTTACTAACCTTTGTTGGGAACTAGTTGCGATGCAGCCCTGTTACAGCAACGTAGCAGTAATTATGGCGTAATACCCCTTTCATGTTCTTTTTTATGGAGCGCATACCCTGTGTAACCGCCGCGGTTGATCGAGCATGTTTATTTTATTTATTTACTTCAGAACCAGCCTAGAAGCACCTGCCGTGAATGTCCATGTTGGCAGAATAATTTTACGCCTTAATGAGTTACGCGCTCGACGCCACCGATTATAGGCTATTGCTACTGGTTTATGTCGGGGTATGATGTAATTGATGGATATTGAGTGCTGTCTTCATTGTTGATGATTGTTTATGGGGAATTCTTTTCATCGGTGGCTCGACCTCCGGCACAGTCGCTCCAAAACACTGCAGTCGAAATTGAATTTTATTCCTCAACTAATTAATTACTCTTTTAATGTGCTAATTGTGTGTACACAATGAAGAATAAGTCTATGTTCTCAGCTACAATGAAGCTCGTGAGCTGGTAATTAGTGAGACAAATGTTGTGTTATTAATTTCACGGGCCGTTGCACAAGATGTTTGCGATAAAATATGACGTCGTCTCTAAACGAATAATGGGATAGTAGGACACTTTTGTCGCTGTAAAAGTACACTATACGGCGAAACGAGTGAAACTGGACTTATATTTATTTGATGTCTCTGAAATATTTTGCCTGTAGGAAAATGTTGGAAAGGTTGACTGGTAGAAAAAACTATGTAGCATTAAGTGCGTCTTTGTACCAAACATGTGTTTTGTGCAATAAAGAATATCATGTCTCTTCCCTGAGAAAAAAAAACAAATAAAGAAAATAAAAAGGGTTATGACAAGTGTACTACACTGCCCTCGTAAGGAAGAACGCAGTAATAGCCATTACTGCGTTTTTACTTTGGATGCAAAATTGGGCTCCCTGGTGGTATGTCTATGGGTGAAAAAATAATGGTGGCTGTAGGTCTACTAGAAACCTAAAATTTCAGTAAGAAAATATGCAGTAATGTATGAAATCCTTCTAATCCTAAGAAATAAATAGCTATTTACTCAAAACTGCGTTTTTACGATTACTGCGTTCTTCTTTACGAGGGCAGTACAGCACATCAACTATTACACAGGAGCACTGGTACTCTGTCACGTTATAACTTTATGTCAAAGATATTGTCCTTTTACTTTGTCCTGTTCGGACTCGTCTGACAAAGAGTCAATTAAGTGTATCCGGAAAATAATGTGTAATTTGTGGTGCTCATGAAATTTTTACAATGTCAAAGTTGATCCGTTGTCGACTGTACCTAGATGCTGTTGTCTGTGTCGCCGTATAGCAACTAAATACATCAATGATCCGGATCAATTTAATAACTTTCAAGCGTTCTCCCTAAACCCCACACTCCGCTTAGGTACGAGGTTCTCGTGCAGAAACAAATGACTGCGCTCAAGGAGCTGCTCTGCAGTTAAGCTCGCGAGCGTACTTAGTAAAGGTCGTCGAAAACAGGCTACAAGAGACAAGGCAAATAGATTCCTAACCGGATAACATAAATATCTCACTACGGTGTGTTGCACCGAGCCAACAACGACGATTATCGGAGCCACTCGGTAATTCCAACGGCTTCACTTTGCAAGCTTCGCTTCTGTTCACGACTTATAATTTAAGCCTCTACTCTCGTTCCGTGAAAACGGGATTCCACCAAAACGTTAACGTGAGAAAAGGGCCAAGTTCATTACGGGATCGTGCAGGCATGTCGGCACCAGAGTGAAAAGGATTGCAATCTAAATGCGCGTCAAGTTCTTTGAGCTTCAAAAAATGATAACTGTTTGAATGTTAAAACTTTTTTACTCACTTGTCTTAAAGTAAAACTTGCTACTGAACATGTCACTAGTAACAACGCTGAAGGACGGCCGTCTATAATACGCTACTTGCCTCGTATCAAATTTGACGCGATAAATGGATATTTCCTGTAGTATCTAACGTAAGAAACCGAAATATATTGACTTTGCTAAGTAAATTTGCAGGATGGCTGGAAAATTTGCAAATAAAAAAAATATTTTTCGCTTTTAAATCGGAACGGTGAAAACACTATCCGCCATCTTGAAAGCACCTTTGGTTGTAAACAAACATCTGTCAGTCGTGCGTGCGTAGGTTCTATTGTGACTCATACTTCTTTCGTGGCCAGAACTCTACCTATGTTGAATGTCAAACTTTGTTTACAAACGTAGAGGACTTCAAACCATAGACAAAAATGGCGGACCGCGTTTTTGGCTGTTTAGCAAAGCAACGTTTTAAAATAATGTTTTATTTGCTTTTAGGTCCTCAAAAAATATACTAAAATATGTTTTGATCTAATGGAAGAGATATTTAGCATTTAAGACATACTTAAAAAAAGAGTCAAGTAGCGGATTGCCACAAGACCTTGTATTAGCCGATGGTTACAAGTCTCTAGGCATCATGAACTTGAAAAGGGAATCGATTTACAGATATGCCTTTGTGAATCCTTTAGGTACATATCCTGATTTATGTTCACTCTACCGGTGTTATTTAGGGACAAAAACGAAATTCTCCTAAAACACGCCTCTGATGGACTATAAATAGTCTTGTGAAAAAACCCTTCACCACAGACTACTAAAACTGCATCTGAGTGTGTGCATTGTCTACAGCTGATCTATATTTATATGCTGATCATCTGTTAATCGTCTTTGCCCGTTCATATCGCAAAGATATAGTGTGATTCTTGATTTTTTTGTGCATTTAAGTGTACTCTATCTATACAATCTAAGTGGCGATACTTGTCGTTAGGTGTCAATGCCCATTGTACGAGTATAAGAAGAAGAGAATACATACTTATATGTTTAGACCTGAAAAGTTCAGTTTGTTCATGTTCAGGTCGAAATGTTATCCGTTGTTTGGCTAGAAAGACAGAGAGTGAGCGCCGTATGACAGCAAAATACAGAGGAAAAAAATCATATCTTTTTTTCAGATTGAATTTGCAAAAAGTGTAGATCTACATCCCAATCACGTAGTCAGTGATTTTTAGGACCCACGACAAAGAATCTAGGATCACGAACCTGGGTTTTGTGGGATTAATCACATCTAGTCCTAGAATTTTTGCCACACGTGGTTTGGCCATTGTTTCTAAATATCACTACTCGTATTAGTATGATTGAGATTAAAAATCCATCTGTAAAAACATGATATTTTTTCTTTGGTGGCACTTGTTTTGCTCCGTGGATTCCCTGAACTTATACATGTCGGAGTAGCCCTCTCTGCCCTGAGGAGTGAAAGTGCGGGTCGCGGCGATACGATCGGACCTCATTAGTCGACATCACGCCTGGCAAGACGCTTATGATTTAACAATAGTTATTTCCAGGGCTGAAACAAAGTCACCAAGATACCAAGACACATACAAATTACAAAAGAACATTATTGTACTCGTAGCCCTTTTTCCGCTTTCACTTTAGGGCTGTTTTCGTTTCAACTTTCAAATGAGCTGTAACAACAGAGGTTATTAACGTCATATTATACACTCATTAACCCTTTACATCAAAATTATAAATAAACTTATAAGTAAATAAACTAATATACCTTAGTAAATAAACCTTATAAATAAACATTTTATCATTATTATTTTTTGTTAAGGATATCGTCTACTTCACATTCACGTAGGTAAATGTTACATCCATTCACCTAAACGAGTGTTTTATGTCACCTCGAAAACGATTTGATACGTTTTTAAACATTCTAAAATGTCGGATCGGATGCCCCATAAAATATGCTTTATAAACGAAAACTTGTGCTGTTTATTGGAGAATAGTAAGACAGAGAATATACAAGGTGGCCATTTTATTGATTGCGCGATTGCAGGTCTACCTAAGTTGAGCTCTATATGTATACGGTCATCTGTAAAATACAAAACTTCTGAAATACGTCAACTACAATTCAAATTTTGTTTTACGACTTCTGTTAATTTGATTTCTTTGAATGTGTTTTCAGTTTTGTAAGAGCGCTATCTCATAAATGCTGCTTAAGCAATGTGCCTAATTTAATATTTATAGTTTTACAATAACTTAAGAAAGTCTCTCACAATGGTAAATCATTCAAAGCACGAATTTAAAGGATAAGATAGTGAAGGTATCTTCTTTTATATAGAAAGTTTTTGGAAAAGGTGTCTGACTGTTCTCTCAATCATGTTACTAGTAATTTTACCGATTTTTTTATCTTTCTATTTTTGATGTCAAAGTCTCTTAGGCCCGAAGGCTGAGTCTAATAATTACGCTTACTAAAGTAAATTGTCTAATCGACCACCCTGTATAACACTTATATGACTAGAGACTCGATAGCCCGGTGGAAACAATAAACTCCCACGAAAGTCTGCTCGGCTATGTGGGTAGCTCGGAGCTCCAATCCAATTTATTGATCAGCTACGGTGATATGTGACATTCTATTACCACGTCTGCGAACCGAAGGCAGCTCTTGGAAAATTGGAAGCCTTTCATTTCTGCTCCGGTGCAGCGTATCAAATATGAGAATTTGAAATTGGTACCCGGTTTTTACTTGGCTTTTCGTCGCTGGACACGATTTGAAATATTTGTGATGAATGAACGTTGCTAATAAAAACCCACACAGTCACATTTTTCATAGAAATTCGTGGCTTAGCTTTATTCTAGAGACTTGACATTTATAAGATAAGATAAGAAACATAGGTACAACATAGTTGAGATTTTGTTGATGTTGATGATTTAATTTAATTATATTTTCAACTCCGTCGAAGTTTTGTAAATTCTTATCGTTCCGTATCATTGAGACAAGCGACCCGTTGATGGATGGTTTGATGATATTAGGTACCTACTAAGGCCGTGGAAAAACGATGGTTGAGATTAGCAGGGACCGAAAGGGTGGGCGTGACAGGGAAGAGGCCTTTTCTCAGCAGTGGGCTCTACCTATAGGCTAGATAAGTAGATAGTTATATATAGCATTAATGAGGATAATTAGCCTCGTTTCACTTTTGCGATTATTTATTTTCCCTTCCAAGAGGCTCTCCCTAGTATGGGGTCAGCATCGGTTACATGTGTAAAGTAACCCGTTTTGAAAATTAAAATAAATACTTTATGTATTCTATTTATTGCAAAACTATCTCACGAGTAAGACTATGAGAATATTCTTTATGGTGTATGAGGAAAATTCTAAATGTAAAATAACATGTAAATTTCGCGAAAGTATATAGGAAATAAGGAACCGTCCATAATCTTTGTCTAATCCCATTTCTTGTCGATGTGTAATCCGTACAGTCATGTTGCGGCTAGCAACGAAACACAGTCAGTCAGGATTTTCATTCTATTCGTGAGAAGCAATACGAAGTCCCGAAGAAACCATATATCAGTTAACACCGTAAACAATCTAAGAGGCCGCTCTATTCGGCCTCTCAACACCACAGAACGACAACTCGGCTGATGATAAAGGAGTTGTATTAAAGAGGACGTTTTCTAAAATACTTACGTCCGTCGGTTAGAATCTGTGTCCTACAATTTTTGTTATATGTTTTTTTGAATAATTTTATTCAATACATCAGGGTCCACATACATACACTATATTTTAATGACTCGCGATGCTTTTATTTTATTTTTTGTCCGCGAACGTAATGAGTGAAAATGCCGTAGTATTATTTTTTAAAAATATGAAAGGCATCAATAGATATGAGATGTCCTTCTATGTTTATCTCGAGCATGTTTCAGCATTTCGCTTAATACGTAATTGAACGTTGCCTAAAATGGAAGCGGCCGTAATGCAAATTATGGCGCCACTAACACACTTTTGTTTTAGGTGATAATAATTTTCACTTGCTTTGAGGAAATATGGACGGGCTAGAGTTCAGGCCGGGTGGGAATTGACTTTCCAAACTTTAGGAAACGACTTGATTTTTAAAGTAATGTTTCGTATGCACAACATATTAATATGTTTTCGAAATCACTTACTTGTATATTTGCATGAGGTTTCGATCTTAGTTTCAGAGCTTAATCATGGTAAGACAAGACGGAGCTCGAGTGGATAAAAATATAAGACTAGTGATTCCGGAATTAAGTTGCCTATTAAGCTTTTTTACCACAGACCTAAGTCAAGCTTACCAATTACGAAAGCTTAGAGAAAACATTTGGCAATATGTACTTTAAATAATTGTGAGACCTGATCGCTCAAAAAGTAATAAAAACGTATATCACTGTGTTTTCAGCCTGTGTCTAATTTGTTGCCTTTTGATATTGGATTCGTACAACGAAATATTCTGTCTATTTTGTAGGTAGGTACTTATTTTATGTCACACATCAAACAATGCAAACGGGTCTTTGAGACAAAACCGGCTCTACATTTTCTGTGGTTTCCGCGGCTGATTTTGTCGATGTGAACTTCGAGGCTTTCTTTTGATTTAAGCATTATTTGGCAATTGGATGTTTGTGTATACGGTTTTTCTTTGTAAGATATTTGTATATTTATGTCGCCTTGGAGGCAAATTGACAAAAAATTAAAAAGAGTTGACATAGAGAAACCTGTGGATTTTTATCGCGGACATCCGTTAGATAAAGCATGTTTTTAAACCTATCGAAAATTAAATTAGGTCTGAAATATCTATGATTTATTTTTATACAAAACAAAATGTATCATAAAAATTATAGTATGTATGCAAGCGAAATGGAATGCCGGCGTCATAAAAGCCCTTAGTGGCTCAACTTAGACCATTATTGGGCTCCTTCATCACTGGAGGTCGCCAGGTACTACACAACGCACTCTTTTTAGTGCAACTCTGAAAATCGGGGGATTTTACACCCGCCCACTCCTTGATATTTTTCTTCCCGGCCTTCTCTTTCCTGTCGCTTTGCACATCCAGAAGGATGGAGGACCATAATGTCTGCAGCAACCACACAGTATTCGCAATTACTACATTACGAGCTACTTTAGGTACAAATTTCATGGAAATAAAAAACTGTTTTTGTTGTGATTAGGGTAGATTATAAGTCTTACCATTCATTTACCCTCTAAATTTGCCGATTCCTAGAAATGTTCACCGCTCCGCACTGCACTAATCCCACGCGGTAAGGACGAGTATACCGGTCAGTCGCTTTTATGATCCGCTAACTATCACACGTGTATACGCTTTGTTCTTACAACTGTTTCTGAGATTTTTTATTGGAGTTTTGGTTCATTATGGGCTCCACATCCACAGGTAAGAATACACTAATTTGTTAATCATATATACATTCTTATTGAGAGAAATTTAATAAAATATAACCTAATTTGCAAAAAGTATAAACATTTTAGAGTGCAATTTTTTCTCAGCCCATTCCAGCCATCCATATTTTATTGTTAAAGTCGGGTATTTATCTAGCTGTCAAATGAATCTAGTCTCAATATTCGACTCGCCTCGACTTTGGAGTGACGTAATTTTTTCCTTCACCAGGAGTCACACGAGGAATAACACGTCTTCACCTTTTCGACCTTTTATGCCGTGATAAACTGGTCAATCAAGCAAATAAAGGATCGACTATTGCTCGAATGGTGGACTATGTCTCTTCAGAGATTCCAGGACTTTCAGAAGAAGCTATTAAAAATAAAATAAAGGTGTTTTCTGCTGTGTTAACTAAGAAATGGAGTGCTATCAGGAACAAACAGAAGTTTGTTTTAAAATTCAACGACTGGCTGCAAGAAGTGCTTTGGTCAGAACAAAATCAAGATGCCGGACAACCTGCTCCTTCTGGACAACCTAAATGTACACCTGCTCGATCTGCTGTAGTCCGACCAAGGAAGGATTTTGTTAGGCTAAGTGCATCAGGAAAGAAAAAGCGGACTAAGATGTTGGTGAAAAATCATTCACCGGAGGAGCTAGCCTTTGCCACTCAAACAAGTTTCGCAAAAACTGGTAAGCGCAATTTGGCTACCGTTATGAAGGCAGTAACTGTGTCGTCACCTAAATCCCTTCGGATTATTAAAAGAAAGAAAATAACGCCGCAACCTATACATCCATACACTCCCGATGAAGCGTTAGCCTTGATAATAAATATAAAACTGAGCGTGGACCAGTATAAACATATTCGTAGAGGAGCTAAGGAGAGAGGTAGTGATATCTATCCATCTTATGACAGGGTTCTGAAAGCACGAAAAGATTGTTACCCGAAAATGATGGAAATAAATGAGACGAAAGCCGAAGTTCAGCTGCAAAGTTTGCTTGACCATACAGCACAAAGACTAGTTAAAGTTCAGCTAGGTGTAATAACTGGTGTAGTGATCGAAGATGGAACTGGTGTAGTAATCGAAGATGGAAACACCAAATTCTACCTTAAATCAAAGTGGGGATTTGATGGAAGCAGTAGCCAGTCAGAATATAAGCAGCGGTTTATAGAAGATGCGGCCGCGTCAGATGCAGATATCTTAGTCACATCGCTGGTTCCACTACAGCTAGTGATGAAAAGAAAGGAAAATGAGACAATTCTTTGGCAAAACCCGAGATCTTCCTCCACTCGATTCTGTCGCCCGATTCGTTACCAGATGTTGAAGGAAAGTTACATGGTTCTGAAAGATGAGGACGACTACATCAACAGACAAATATCTGCTTTAGACCCTACACAAATAGATATCGGGGATCGAACAGTCAAGATAGAGCACATCTTAATGGAAACAATGTTGGATTGAAAAGCCGCCAATGCACTCTCTGACAATAAATCATCTCAGACTTGCAACATATGCAAGGCAACACCCAATGATATGAATGATATTGATGCGGTCATTCAAAGGCCATGTAACAAAGATTTATATGCATATGGGTTGTCAACATTGCATGCCCATATTCGGCTGTTCGAGTGTGTGCTCCATATATCGTATAGAAAAGAGCACAAAACATGGCGCGTAACTAAGGACGTCAAAAAAGACGTAGAAAAAATAAAACGCAACATTATAGATACATTTCGTCGTCAAACTGGGCTCCTCGTCGATTCAGTAAAGCAAGGTAGCGGTTCAACCAATGATGACAATACTGCGCGTACGTTTTTTGAAGACCCTGCTCTCGCACATGAGATCACTGGGGTAGACAAAGATCTTATTAAACGATTTTCTGTTATACTAAAAGCCCTTTCGTGTTCGACACAGCTAGACTCTTCGTCACCAAGTACCCTTGGTACAAAATGCCTTCTAGTGTGCACAAAATATTAATTCACGGAGCTGACGTAATTGAATCTCTTGTGCTTCCTATAGGCCAGCTTAGCGAAGAAGCTCTAGAGTCTAGACACAAAGACTGCCGTTATTATAGAGAGCACAGCACGAGAAAAATTGGAAGGAAGCAGACAAATGAAGACCTACTGCATGCTCTGCTCAACTCCTCCGATCCATTTATATCGAGCATCAGACCATTGCCTAAGCGAAAATCGGGTACTTCTTTGGCGCCAGAAGTATTACAATTAATGAAAGCTCCTGAAGTTTCTGAAAGGACGCACTCATCGGATGAAGATACAAATTGCGAGTAGAATCATATCAATCTCAACTTACAAATGCGCTACAAAAATACTTTTTTTTATTCATAGAATATATATTTTTAAGGCAAAAATTGTTAAGAAAACTGTTTCGAGATTAATCTTGAATAATTTGTAATTTGTAATTTAGTTATGATTTGACGCGTTTTTGGAAATGTTAAGCTCAATTTCAGAACTGTAATGTATTACTATATCTCGGCACTATAAGGTCTATATTAATTAATCTCAAATAATGTAAATTATTTTTGTAATCAATGACTGTTTGTTGTCAAAATAAAATAACACGTAGATATTAATATATGTGTTTTTTTCGCATAAGTCTACAAACAAGTATGTACCTACATAATTTTAAAGTGAAAAAATTGCACATGAAAAATCTATAAATCAAAGTAGCTCGTAATACAATAATTGCGAACACTGTGAACCAGTATCTTAGGCTTCGTAGCACATGGTCTAAGTTACTTTTCATTGCCTGATAGTGCAAACAAGTTCCATATCCTTGAATCGTTTATTAATCAATAATTTAATTAGTTTATTAAACAAATACATTATTTATTACACATAAAAAAAATACATTACAAACACAATCAAAATTCACACAAAGCTTCGTCGAATATATATAATATTGGTCTATATTCTTGTGCATTCGTCTAATGACCTAGCTAGACGATCGGCTAATTCGGAGTAGGTATTCGTCGGTAACACCACATCACGAAAACCGCGAGTCTTTTTCGGAGATCTCAATTTATGGTCTATGACTCTCTCATTATGTAGAACGGCAGGCCATATGGAACAGTGCAGGATATTATTGTGGAGTTTGATCATGAGTTTCCGACCACATAGAATGCTAGAATGCATTAAGCGAGTGATGCGATTGTATTAAACGACTATTAGCTGCGCAGGATTGTGCGTCGGAGCAAATCGAAGAGCGAAATGAAGCGAAACATTTGCCATTAAGGACGACGCAGAGATGCACAAAAGGATCACCCAAACTTTGCCCATGTAATCTTGATGATAAGATCGTAATAACATTTTATGGGCTGACGGTTTTATTTATAAAAATATTGTTTTTCTAAAACCCTGCAGAATACACACACACAAAACACAGAATTTTCAAACACCGTGAAAAGGGCAATTTAAACTGCACTTAAGAAGTGCTTTATGCAATCTAAGGAATGTTTTTGTAATGAAGACTCGAAGTTGAACTTACTTTTCAGTTTTAGGGTTCGTTTACGGTAAACAATAAAATAGCTGTTTTTTTCATTTAAAAACGCTTTATTTGAATGAAAATACAATTAAGCCAAACAAAAAAACTATATTTACCGATTTATACCTCAAACTAAAGATTTCAACGCGCACCAATCGCTTCGGGTGGTTAGGCAATTTAAGAGTTAAACCAAATTTGATAGACCTGAGATTTACCCAATTAGGGCGATTTTCCAAATTGAATATTTCGCTAAGTAACTACTTAACCGTAGTGCTGTCTCGTCAAAATTTTTAGAAAAGAATAGTGACAGCCCTTTACTTAAGTATTTTCTTAGTGAAATTCTCAATTCAGAAACCTTAACCTTCTTAGACGGGCCATTGTACATAGGGAGTATGCACTGAGGCATGTGAACGCCTAAGAGCGAGTTGGTAGGCGAGTCGGTAATCGAGTTGATAGTCAATTCGGTAGTCGAATCGGTAATCGAGTCGGTAATCGAGTCGGTGGTCAAGTCGGTAGTCGAGTCGGTAATCGAGTCGGAAGTCAAGCCTCCTCATGGTGCTCGAAGTAACTTCTATCGTTTATTTGTCAGTATCTAGGCTCACTCTGCCCTGCCCTACTTGGCGGCCGGCTTATTCATGAGAAACAATGACTTGGTCGAGTTGAGAAGGTTTATCGTGAGATAGGGAAAACCTTTCCAAATCTGGAACGCTTAGTACGCATAATGAGCTAACTATCCATAATAAAACATCAAAGTAATGCAAATGTGTTACTTTGCTTGATGTCTGAAAATTGGTTTAAAAATAACTGTCAGACATTCGAAGTGGACCCGAAATGAATGTATCTATAATCCATTTATCTATACTTGGCATTTTTTTCAGACTTTAAACGACATTAAATCTAAAACCTTCAGCGGTAGAAAACTGGCAACAGTTTACAAATTTAGTGCTAGCTAGTACCTACTGTTAGGGATTTGCGTTATTAGGTGCTGTTTCTATAGAAGGAGCTTTTAACTGAATAAATAATAATAATATAAATAATAATAATATAGACGATTCCTAAAAATAATAATAATCATAATCCCCTAATGTTGTTACTTTAGTTTAGATACTCGTTTGGTTTTGGAAAAGATTGCGTTGGCGGCCATTCCCGGTAGAAACGTCACCGCTGAAGGTTGTTTCGGTTGCACGAAATATTGTTAATTTTGGTTAGTGCTGAAAAAAGTAAATGGTTTGTATTTGATCACAACGGTGGAGTATCATTTCAGGGATATACCTTATAGTCAGAAGTGGTCTGAACAAAAGTTGGAGATAACTTGAGGTATGTAATTTCACAGTATTTTATCGGCCGTGGGGAAAAAGTAAACTACTCGTAGTAAACTATTCATGGAATAATCACATGTTTAAATGGCTATAATATGTAGTGAAGTTTCTTCATACAGCTACAAGTGTGGCTTCTCAGAGACGTCATTAAGTAACGTAATGTTCATTAAACATTTTATTGATCGTCTTTATGCGTATTGATATAAGTGTTATTTTCTTTCTTAACTAACCATTAAAGTTAATGAATGTCTCGGAGTACGGCAGTTAGATACTTACAAAAAAAAAAGAATATTGGTTGTCTGATAATACATTTTCATATTTTCATTTAAACACACGTAATGTAACGGACTAAGGTTCTGGTGTACAATGTAAGGTTGGCTGTGTGTGCACAGCGCAAGTAGCATCGCTGAAGTACGGCTGGCAGTCGCAATTTCCTACCCTCCACTATCCTTACTGAACGGGTATCGAACAAAGTGGGTTATCTCTGGACATAGACGTCTGTACCTGGGTAATTCGCAACAATAACATTATTGACTACTCAATGCTGGTCCATAACTTACATGTAATGGGACCGAGGGAACCACTCATGATTGTTAAGAATATAAAACGAATAGTAAATGAAAAGTAGGTACTACCTACTAGGTACTGTATTGCAGTGCCCTAACAGGGCTCATGTTGAGGACTATATTATTTACTTAATAAGACCAAATTTGTACCACATGAAGTAATAAATGATTGAACTTGAACTAGTAATTTAGTACAATTCGTAATCTAAATATCTAATTCATAAAGTAAACATAGACGCATTGAGCTGAATAAGTAGGAACATACAAGTTTGGTGACTAGTACTATCTTATACAGATCAAGTAATAACTTATACAGATCCATTTAGTTTTTTAAACTACTGGGACGTGCTATTTTGTGTCTTTTTTTTCCTGTGCAAACTGGACACTCGAGCAGTGTTGCCTTTATCGACCTTAGCTGCCGAGTAAGTAGCTTAGGTATAGCTAATTTCGCAGCGCCAGTATTCTGATCATATTTTCTTTGTTTTATCTCTTCCTACTAAAACTCTAACCCTTGACGAACTGTTGACTTCTTTAATTCTTAACCCTTAAATTTTATTTGACTTTACTCGTACACTACCGCTACCATTGCAAGGATGCCCAGTGAAATGTCCAACTATACACTCTCGATTGACACTCGATCGTCGCGAAGCCCCAACCGCAACAATATCAATAGATTTTCTACAAATACTCGACGTTTTGTTTGATGAACGGGCGCTTTGCTGCTTGGACAATAAGACAAGGAAGTTGTTTTATTTAATTATTATTTTTTCCTATAAATCTTCATTCTACACAAATACAATTGTCAATTTAGGTAATGCATATAAAATAAAAATAAAAAAAAGTATATATTACATCTTATAAAGGTGTGAACAGTAAAAGGTCTAACTATTTTATGAAATGTATTTATAACTAGAATGTGTATTAGTGTTTTATATTTAAAGCGAACCCTGTCTAAGTATGTTTTGATTTTTAATTCTTAGTATGAATAAGTAACCTCAACGTATTATACCCTTATACTGTACAAAAAAATAACCAGTTGAGAATAACAACCAGTGTCAGCTGAACCTGATTTACAAACGCGATCTGAACTTATATATGTCAGTGTATAGTGGGAGGAGCTACTACTCTGCCGTAACACAGTTTTTACTAGTAAAGAGGGTAACAACTCATCTCTCCTGTTACTTTCACCTACTTAATTTTTACCCTGTGACACCCTACACCGACTACGTCTGATAAGGTTTTTAATATGAGTTATTCCTTATTAAACACCTTGCGCTATATTTTGTACAACAGTTGTAACAACATTTATTGGAGTAAATGAATTGAAATTAAATAAATGAATTGCTCTGAAGTAGGTCATACAGCCTGGTGACACACAAAACCATTGAACAGATGTATCAAATGTTCGCGCCTAGGTTATAAATGTGATGTTTGCGACATTGTTGAAAAAGCTTACTGGAAAGCACCGCAGTCACATAAGAATCTGGTGCCAACTTAAGTCTAATTCTCCTCAAAATGTACTACAGATAACTCTGACCGATGAACATACAGTAAAGGTATTTTTTATAATTTAGTACGTGAGTCACTTTCCAAAAACTTTAATCTGATCACAGATAATTTAGGGCTGCCAGTTATTAAGAGTTTTGGTCAAGGCAGAGTTTCACCGTTAAGAAAGGTATCGATTAGCGTAGTTCTAGATGTAGTGAAAGCAGACATACTTGCATGTTATATGTTGCGCCCGACCATCTGCTTAGTACCGACATTTTTATTGGGCAATCTTTAACGGAACTACCTACTGTAGTTGCATTTAAAACATGTGAACAATTAAACACGGGTATACCGGAATGCTGCATATCCAACCTGGGAATGAATAAATTCTACTACAAGGCTTATATAACGTTAATACTAGAAATAAACAAATTGTCATTCCCATGATTTAGACTTGAAAAAATGAATACTTCCTTTATGGGGCACTGTATACACTGTAAGGTTCTACAACAAGATTCCCCAACATATATTCGAGTTACCACCGACGCAGTTTTAAAAATGTCTTAAGCACACTTTGTTTAAAAAAAAAAGTATATTATAAAATCAACGATTATTTAGAGGACAAAGATATTAATATGATATTATTATTATTAATTGGTGTTCAACAATATATTAATATTAAATGTATTCAGAGGAGAAAGGTGTCTAGTGTTCAACACATCCATGTGTGATATTTAAGTTGAAACTTTGCTAATTATATTAAGACTGTTAGTTACTTCTCCATGAAAAAAGAATAAATGTCTAGTTACTTCTCCACGTTATCTAATTGTGCAACTAACAACTTTGACGTATATCAAGAAACATTTTGCGAATATAATATTTGAATTTGAAACGATATAACTTCGAATAAGGTTCGAAAATGGTTCTATCGGAAAAGGGGGCCAATTTAACGAAATCAAGATTATTAGGGCGAGCTGTAACGATTAATAACCCAGAACATATTGGTAATAAAATAACTGATCCCAATACAATGGATTAAGGCTAACGATATAACTGAACCTATACTTTGCTTTATACCTGTACCTACGGTTGCTAGTTGAGATCCCATAACGTTGGAAATGATTAACATTGGTCCTAAGATTACTAATTAACAAAAAACTCGAATACTTGAGCTTCTGACAAAGTTTAGACACTGTCTTGAATACAAAAGAGCTGGGTATTACAGAAATTACATTTCGCCTTAATGACGACACCCCTGTAATCTGAAGACAATATTGTTTTACATTTAGTGAGCATGCTAAAGTTAGATGATAGGTGATTTAGTAGCCAATGACGTCGTGAGTGAATCTCAGTCAGCTTAAGCCAGTTCTATAGTCATGCATGGTGCGCAAGAAAAACAATGAGTTTAGTTTTTGTGTGGATTACAGAGTCCTTAATAAAAACACCATTAAGGATACCTACTCGATGCCGAATCGCTCGTAACCGCGGCTGCACAAGTGATCTTGAACGGTAACGAAGGTTGGGCAACGGGAGGCGCGTTCATTGCATGGATGGGTGACCGTGTGTGAATGGAGTTAGTGGCATTTTTCTTAGCGGTTTCGTGCTTTGCAAGGTACGTTAAGCAGTTGGTTCCGGCTGCCGTCGACAGATGGCAGTCTAACGACTGCCAGGTCAGAGGCCTTAGGTCGGCTTGAAAACTTTTGACAGTAATACCAGCCACAAGTCTTACAAGCCTCCTTCAATTCGGACTAGGCCCCGTGGTGGAGTATGGCCTATACCTTCCTTAGGGAAGAGACCCGTGCCCCTCGGTGGGGATATAATGGGTTGATGATGATGATGATGACTCGATGCCGGTCATAGATGACCAACTTGATCACACGCATTGGCAATCCGTATTTTACTTGTCTCGACCCGGCATCTGGGTACCACCAGATACCTGTGGCAGAGGGCCACGTCATTTAACGACATTCGTAAGTTCAGACGATCATTATGAATACATGAGAATGCCTTTTGGCCTTGTGTATGCTCCGGCCGTCTTCCAGAGCATGATCAATAAGGCACTAGGTGCCCGACGTTTTGAATTAGCTATAACTTATCTGGGTGACTTGCTATCGACTGGCAGAACGCTTGAGGAAGCTATCGTAGAGCTTTTACGCACGCTAACCTCTCTCTAAATCTGGAGAAGTGCTTTTTCTTCCAATCCGAAATTAGCTATTAAGATTCTAGATATCGGAATCTGGACTTAAACTTGGCAGTTAAAATACAAGCAGTCTCAAAATTTTCCAAACCAACGAACGTTCATCAGATTCGTCAGTTCGTCTTCAGGCACTTTGTATATGATTTCACATCAACAAAGTTGGGAGTCCTATGGCAATGGGGTGCCGAACAACAAACGGTTTCCAAAACATGAAAGCTAAATTAGTGTCACGTCCCATTTTAGCGCTGTGTAATCCTAACTATATAACAGAAGTCCACGGTGACGACAGTAAGTATGGTTTGGGCGGGATGATAGTTTCCGACCTGTCGCCTAATTTAGTTACCAGACAAATTCAGAAGAGGCATATTGGCATTCATAATATTAATTGTGAAAATTTATATTTTATACTGGGAATTGTCGCGGTCGCACTTACTTTAAAAAAAAACTGGGTTTATTTAATAGGTCTGGAGTTTAAGGTTCTAACAGACTGCAATGGATTGCGCTCTACACTTACAAAGCGAGACTTGACACCGAAGACCGCGAGATGGTGGCTAACGCTTCAGGAGTTCAGAATAGAACTTCAGAATAGAGTAGATGCTCTAAGCCATAATCCGGTTTCACCACCTGACTGTTCTGAGGAATTGAAGTTCTTAATATCATCAATAATGACTGGCTTCACACCGTTCAAATGACAGATACCCACATAAAACATGTTAGACAGTGCTAGGTACCAATGAAGCTGATATCAAAGACATTAGATAGACAGTTAGATACTTCGAGATAGCAAGGTTTACCGACGCGTGGGTTCTAAATTAAAATGCAATGTACCTGGTTCGGCTCGTTGGAGAATTGGACTATTGGTACTCCAGGTCTTGGATGTTTACATGTATGTGACGTCGCTGTTTCTGGTTCCCACGACACATGGTATCCTAGTGTGGGGTCAGAAGCAATGTATGTGCCTGTGTGTAAATGTTTATGTTTGTTTATGTTTATATGAATCGTTTCGTAAAAAGGAAATAATGATAGCGACCTGAGAGGTTAGAAGCAGTGTATGTGCTTTATTAAAGGTTTTTGTTTATGTTTAGTACGTTGAGGGAGATTTCCGGACGGAAACCAGGTTTCTTGCATCCGATTCCGCAGATGGATGCGATGTTCCACACAATTCACATGGACCGGCTTGGCTTATTTGTGGAAAGGAATGGGAATGAGTAGGAAAATTCGTGCAGGTTTGAGAGTGGATGAATGAAACACACGTGCAGGAGCGACCATTAAAGAACAGTCATTGTGTCGGACCAGGGCGTAAGCTTTACCTCAAATGTGTTTGGGACGTTGCATTTGGGATGAGTGCGGTATTCGACAAGGACAAATGTGAGGTCTCCAGTGTTCAGGGGCATACTCAGTGACGTTATATAGATGTTTTCCCTGCTGACCAACTGAGGTCTTGAATTTCCTTAAATGTATAGCCAGTAGTAAGTGGATAAAGCGATACAGATGAAGACAGTAATCAGAAGTCAGAGATTTGTTTCAGCGTAGAGAGTTTACATTCTGGTTGTTGAATGTCAATGTACATGCACTTGTGTATGGTGTTGGCCGCTGCCTTGGGGCGGTGTGTAGTGGAGAATAGTTGAATACCTATATGTAGGTATATGTACCGATTATCAGTTTAAAATGGCATCGGGAATGCTTGTAACATGATGATAAGGATATTGTGATGTATTTTATGTACGACCGTTTGATGACAGAAACCATCTTATGAATGTTTCAGACTAGGTTGAGACTAGCCTGGGTAAACAGCTGGAGCAGGCCGTGACTCACGGGTGGTCATACGGAAGCTCTCAGCAGTTTCTAATCAGGAAGCTGTGGCTCTCGGGTGGCTAGACGGAACAGGAGCAGTAAACCGTGGCTCTCGGGTGGCTAGACGGAACAGGAGCAGCATGCCGTGGCTCTCGGGTGGCTAGACGGAACAGGACCAGTAAGCCGTGGCTCTCGGGTGGCTAGACGGAAACTGGTAGTGATTACAGATAGCTTTCGGATGGCTAAAAAGTCGACGATGCCGGTGGATATGATGCAGTCCTGTGGCAGTCCTGTAACTTTGCTGTCTACTCAATAAATATGAAGATGTAGTTTTGTTGTATTGTGATAAAGCAGGGTTATTCTTATAGCTTACAAAGGTTCATAATGATTTGCATAAGTCTACGAAATTAAAATTTCTTTTGCGATTTGCGTTATTAGGTGCTGTTTCTATAGAAGGAGCTTTTAACTGAATAAATAATAATAATATAAATAATAATAATATAGACGATTCCTAAAAATAATAATAATCATAATCCCCTAATGTTGTTACTTTAGTTTAGATACTCGTTTGGTTTTTGAAAAGATTGCGTTGGCGGCCATTCCCGGTAGAAACGTCACCGCTGAAGGTTGTTTCGGTTGCACGAAATATTGTTAATTTTGGTTAGTGCTGAAGAAAGTAAATGGTTTGTATTTGATCACAACGGTGGAGTATCATTTCATGGATATACCTTATACTACTAAATTTGCAAACGGTATCAAATTTTCTACCGCTAAAGGTTTTTAATTCAATGCCGTTTAAAGTCTAAAAAAATGCCAAGTATAGATAAATTGATTATACATTTGTTCGACTGAGTGAAACAGTGCGAATGAAAACATGATTAACCATGAAAATCAGTAAAAAGTACCTACCTAACATCGTGATTTTGAAATCATTAGGTACCAATACATTGAAGCAATGTTCTTTTAACAGCATTGGTAAAATTATGTGTGATTTTCGATCTTTGATTTGAAACTGTAATTAATATTCATTCACCGATATGCGTTACAGAACAGAAAAACAGAAAATGTTTATTCGTCTACTATAAGCTAAAGAACAATTTGAGGTAGCCGGCGGCGCACTGTGGGCTGGATTTCGGCTTTCATAGACATCCGATCAGTAATGTCGAAAGTGGTGGCTTTTATGCCAGCATATGTTTTAAAAGACCAAATACATACCACAAAATAGTATCATTATAGTACAAACTTACAAAAGGCCCGCTGGGATTTTTTTATTAAAAAAATTGTATGGAGCCGACATAGTAATTCAATATATCTCCGGTCTCGCACGATTGGGGCCAATTATTTTTCAGGGAGTCAATCTTTGAATTTTTTTGACATGTTGCATAATGAGCCCAGAGTTGCGAAACATTTTTTTTTTAATAATCGAACCTTTTTTTTTTATTGTATCAATAGTATAACTTTATTCCAGCTTTACATCTATAACTAGCGCAATAAAAATAATACGACCACAAAAATATATGAATATATAAAAAAAATATATGTTTAAGTGACAATTATTGAACTTTTTAAAGAATTGTTTTTTGCGTTTTGTACGTCTTAGTTATTACAGTTTGGCGTCTATAACTATGGCATAATAATGAGTACGATCACCATTATTAAATATCTATGTTGAACAAAAAATTTAAACATTAATCATTATCGGCTTAAATCTATACTGTGAAATTTGCAAACAAGTAATTAATTACATATTAATCTTATCAATAATATTAATGTCTCAAAGTACCTATTAATTAATCACCTTTTAATCTGTTAACCTTAATGACCCCATCGTTACTTCAATATCATTTACAGATTACGTTGAGGGTAGTTAGCAAATTACTCGCAATTAGAGTGGATATTTGTATGCTACCCCAATGTCTCACTACTCAGTTGGCTTTGACGATCACAAGTGAATACATTTATCTAAAGAAAATGGAGAGTATCGTATCGTTACAAACTTAGATTTATTCGTGATATTAAGAAGTGCAAACAAAATAACAGCCTACCAATTTTTGTTCGAATCAGTGTTGTCCGATTGGACTGCAATTTATCCGAAGAAAATACTGTGACTTTTCGGGAATTTTGTCGAAATTTTACTAGAGGAGTCGACAGACGATGGAGTTCGGCAAATTGAAAAGCGGACATATTCCGAAAGAAATATGAAAGTTGGCTGAAAACGAATATCGACTACACTAGCTGCATATTAAGTGAAGAGGAAGGAACTTCCACCTCGTTAGGTTCAGTTTATGAAGCAGAGTCATGTACATCATCAACATCTTCAGTTGGAACTATGACCAAAAAGAAGCATCCACGGAAAGCTTTTGAGGATTTAGGAAGTAAGCAAGAAAAAAGAAGAAGTGGCGACTTGGACGGTGAATGCAGTGAAGTGGTTTATGCAGCTGTATCAAAACTGAAGGCGACCGGAAGGGAAAATATGGCTTCTGTTATTGAATACATGATAAAGAATCAAGAGTCAGTTAGCAAATTTCAAGACTTCATGATGAAACCACCATCCACCAAGAAACTATTTACACCTCTAGAGGCTCTTGGTTTATTGCTATCACTGCATTCAACGTCCAAGTCGCCACTTCTTTTTTTTTATTATTATTCCCTAAATTCGCAAAATTCGCCTAAATCCGCTTTCCGCGGATGCTTCCTTTTTGTCATATTTCCAATCCCAACTGAAGATGTTGATGTAGATGACTCTGCTTCATATACTGAAGCTATCGAGGTGGAAGTTCCCTGCTCTTGGCTTAATATGCAGCTAGGCTAGTCGATATTCGTTTCCAGCCAACATTCATATTTCTTTCGGAATTTGTCCGCTTTCCGACTTGCTAAACTCCATCGTCTGTCAACTGCTCTAGTAAAATTTCGGCAAAATTCCCGAAAATTCACAGGATCTTCTTCGGATAAATTGCAGTCCAATCGTGACAACACTGATTCGAACAAAAATTTGTAGTCTGTTATTTTGTTTGCACTTCTTAATATCACTAATATATCTAAGTTTAAATATAAAATATAAATATAAAATAATATAAAATATAATAAAAAAGTTTATTTGCACACTTTAAAATTTACACAAGTATCTACAAATTTTGTTATTTATAAGGTACTTACACGATACAAAGTTGTGAACACTGGCGTCTAAACTAGGCCGGGCCTGTGTCTTAGACACCAGTTCCTTCCATTGACACAGTTTACAATAATAAGTAAGTGTAATAAGTAAGTAAGTACAAGTATAGTAAGTACAAGACATTCTTTCAACTAACTAAAAATTGTCACAATGTCGTTTGATCGAAATTTCTTAACCAGCCATTATTTTTTTGTAGTAGTACCCACTCAATAGTCAAGAACAAGATTGGTTAGACCGCTGAAGTTGTGAACTGGAAAAGTTTTAGTTGGAATTTTTTGTGACAACAATTTAGAGTGAAAGGTTAAAACGATAGTAGGCATGCAAACCTATATTTACTAGTGAACAAAATAAGTAAAATGTAAATTTAAAATTAGGAATCCGTGGATCAACATTTTAGGATTTTCTAATAAAAATGTTTACTGTACATTAATGAATTAGATTTACCTTACATCTACGAACAAGTTTTCGATATCATCATAGTTTTGTGATTTTAGCCAAGTTATTAATACTTTCTTACAGTTTTTATAATTCAATGGGTATAAGTTAAGAATTTAATTTAATTTATTATACAACATAGGACCAACGTAACCTTGAAATTTATTCAAGAATGATGTTTTGGAACGTATCGTGGGACAGACCCTATCTGATCGCCTCTTTTGCATTATTGATTCGTCAAAGGTGAGTTTCAGGTGTTGTGACATTATAGTTTCTATAATAAATAACTGCCTGACCGTTAAAACGTCACATTCCTTTTACAGATCGGCTGTTGGGTATCTAAAGGATTTAAATTTGGTAACCTTTAATAATGCTCTCTGAGCTCTCTCCAGTTGTATGAGATGACTTTTTCGAGCACCGCCCCAAGATGTGATGCAGTAGCTCAACAAAGACTGGGCCAGAGCCATGTAGACATTTTTGAGCAACGGGTAGTCAGCTACGTGTCTGAGTTTTTTAAAGATGTACATTAACCGTCTTGTTCGCTCCGTCAACTGGTTAATATGTGGACACCACGTGAGGTTTTCATCTAATAGTACACCCAGGTACTTTATCGTTTTTGTTCTTTCTAGGAAACAGCAATTACATTTAGTTTGTTTGATATTAGAGCATGTGTGTATTTGAATTTGAAAGTTTTTGAGTATAGATCGTTGTGTATTTGCAAATAGAATAAATTTTGTTTTTATTGCATTGAGGGTCAACAGGTTATTTGCCAACCAATTAGAAATTTTTTGAAGCGCAGTCTCTGTAGAAGATTTTGCCTCTTCCCATGTTTTGCCAAAGCAAATTAATGAGGTGTCATCCGCAAATGTGAACAGTCTTCCGTTTATTACATTTAGTTCACTTAATAATTGTCACTTAAACATTTTTTTTTATACATTCATATATTTTTGTGGTTGTATTATTTTTATTGCGCTAGTTATAGATCAGATGTTAAGCTGGAATAAAGTTAAACTATTGACACAATAAAAAAAAGGTTCGATTATTAAAAAAAAAAAAAATGTTTCGCAACTTTGGGCTCATTATGCAATATGTCAAAAAAATCCAAATAATTCAAAGATTGACTCCCTGAAAAATAATTAGCCCCAATCGTGCGAGACCGGAGATATATTGAATTATTATGTCGGCTCCATACAATTTTTTTAATAAAAAATTCCCAGCGAGCCTTTTGTAAGTCTGTACTATAATGATACTATTTTGTGGTATGTATTTGGTCTTTTAAAACATATGCTGGC
Organism: Yponomeuta plumbellus; assembly: GCA_947310845.1. NCBI lineage: Eukaryota > Metazoa > Arthropoda > Insecta > Lepidoptera > Yponomeutidae > Yponomeuta > Yponomeuta plumbellus. The sequence goes on along the minus strand of OX371207.1, from coordinate 13,326,686 downwards.
ATAAAAGTCACCACTTTTGACATTACTGATCGGATGTCTATGAAAGCCGAAATCCAATCCACAGTGCGGCGGCGCGGGCAATGAGACACTTGCTCGACTCATAATTTTATTTTGCTTACCGACCTGATATTATACCGTCCTTTTTATGTTTTGTGACAAACAAAAACTTATTGACGTGCGATTTTTTTTCAAAACTAGCAGCACATATTCCTAAATTATGGTTACAATGTCCCCTTAAAAAACGGTGAACGAATTCAACGTTATTCTGTAGCCGGTTTTTTCTTCAATCCACAAAACTCTGTATAAGTATAAGTATGTATTATTCGTATTTGCACCAACTACCCGTTACTCTGTTTCCTTCTTCATTCTTTCCGGCACAAGGTTGTCTGGAAGAAATTGCTGTTAGCAATAAGACCGCCTATTATTATGTTTTTAATTGTGAATTTTATTTGTCTGGTTTGTTGTCTGGAATAAAGAATATTCTTGTTTTATCTTATCTTAACTCGTTTGATTTACGTCGTATTGTTACTAAACATAAAATATGAAGATTTCTCAACTTCCTCAAATAACAAAATCGTTCGTAGATTTATTTCTTGTTTCGAGCATAACGCACACTATGGACTAGCTTGAAGATTTCTAACGCGTGCGTCTGGTGTGAGCTATTAACCCAGTCGAGTCGACAAATCGACGCTTTAACTTTATAGCGAGAAATTTACTAGTATGAAGGTGCAGAACGTTCAATTCGGCTCCTAAAAACCTAAATCTACTAACACGTCTGATATCCCCATGTAACATTGCTATCTCCAAAACCAAAGCTCATTTATTTATTAGTGGTCATTTTACTCAAGTCCACCCCTTAATCCTATCTATCTAATCTAATCTCTTTAGACGAGCAATTCTTATATATATAATCAGAATCTCGGAAACGGCTCTAACTTTCATGAAATTTTGTATGCAGGGGGTTTCGGGGGCAATTAATTAATCCAACTAGGTTTCATTTTTCTAAAACGTCGTTTTAACCATGTTTTAAGGCAAAGAAATAACTGCTACACTACTACAAGAAGGTAATTTTCGCAATCATCTGTAAAGTTGTCATAGCTCAAGTGGGAAACAGGACGATACCGTAAAGACCCTTGTTCGAGACTTGATAATAATTTTTCTTTTTTTTTTCAAGTTCCTTCTTTTGTGAGAAAACCTACATATCGAGCAAACGCTCGGTCGTCCAAATACTAAAGAATTGACAAGACAGAGGTCGTGGGTTTGATTCCCACTGGGCGCCGTACATTTGTTCATATGGTCTGGGCGTTTTTCCATGTTTGTCATGTTTTCCTGCCCTCGGTGGGGACATAAGGGGTTAGCCATAGGGTTTAACCATTCCGGACTTGGCTTCCGTGGCGGAGTATGGCCTATACCTTCCTCAGGGAAGAGACTCGTTCCCCTCGGTGGGGACATAAGGGGGTGATGATGACATAAAAAAACCTAACTTATTATGTATTATTATTGAGTACCTGGGTGACCTGGGTGAGTAGCTCTGCTCGGTACTTTTTTTGTAATATAAAATATGTAATATAAAATTAAAATAATCCTTTTCCAACAAAAAAAGAACTTGGAAAAAATACATCATGACTCGAACCGGGTCTCTTGAAATCGGCCCGAAACGGGTCGCCCGTTTTCCCGTCAGGACTATCCCAACTGTATGTTATTATAGCAAATTTCAATTGCCTTAAAACACGGATAAAACAACGTTTTCTAAAAATGTAACCAGTTAGATCAAACGCCCCCGAAAGCATCTCCCTACAAAATTTCGTGAAAATCGTTGGAGCCGTTTCCGAGATTCTGATTATATATAAATATATATACAAGAATTGCTCGTTTAAAGAGATTAGAATTTGTAAGACAGGATGAATTTTTACAAGTCGATATTAAGTATAAGATATTAATATAAAATTTTATTCCCAATTCGTAGAGCCATGTTAAAAACAAAAATAAATAACTCGCACACAATACAATCACTTGTCCTAGTCCCAAATTAGGATACCCTATGCTATGGTAACTAGGCAAGAATATCACTAACATGCTTATCTATTTACATTTATTATATTTGCTTTATGTATAACCTTCTGGGCCTGTCTATTTTGGTTGTCTTGAGAAGAATAGACCTCTGTCATCGACCTCCGAACAAGTGAAGTTACGGTTAATTAATAAAACAACGGTAGTTATATCATCCAATGCAGACAGTCGACGAGTCTCGGCTTCCCGGTCGGAGTTTCGTGTTTCAAATGCTTTAGCTAGTTTTGGAGAGAGTCTTTTTACTTATACATATTAATAGTAATAGTCCAGTCAAAATAGACTTAATTATGATTCCAGTTTGCATTAATTCCCAACAAGCTGGATTTTTGTGCAGGCGTTGAATACGTCATTACAAATGATATGTCAAAAGTCCCCATCAATCCCGCTTGTGCGTTGTTTTTTATTCGAGGTCAGAGGTCACAAATTTGCGTTTTTTGCGTAGATCTCTGAAACAACGAGAGCTATCGAAAAATGGTTCAGACAAAGATTGTAGATCGTAAAATTGTCTACAAAAAATATATCAACAATTTTTCTTCTACGGGGCACTGTTCTCGAATTATGGCTATTTTACGCTTACACTGATTATACAAAAAATATCAAAGCTGCAGAAAAACGTCGTCGAGCTAAACAAACATTTTCATCGTCTGATATCGTTTTTGATCGATCAATGACTGTTCCGACAAACCAACAGCAGTTTCTTGCTAATGCTCACAATAAATCTCGTTTGATTTCGTAGTTATGTGAAGAATTTGCAGCAGCCAATATTGTTGTGAAACAAGCTCAAAATGACGCTGATGTCCTCATTATAGAAACCGCAATTGAACAATTCAGTAGCACCAATCCAACTATCGTTGTTGGAGAAGATGTAGATTTGTTAATAATATTAACTGCACGAATACCTAGTCATAAGATCATTTACTTTTTAAAACCTGGGAGAGCTCAAGTTCAAACGAAAATATATTCTTCACAAAGTTTAACTGCATATCCAAAATGTCAGCCGATTCAAAATACGATTTTCCTGCGGTCTAAAGTCACGATATCTCGAAAGCGATGCTTTGTAGAAGAAAAAGTATCAAAATATTTTTTGTGGACAATTTTACGATCTACAAACTTTATCTGAACCATTTTTCGATAGCTCTCGTTGTTTCAGAGATATACGCAAAAAACTTGTGACCTTTGACCTCGAATAAAAAACAACGCACAAGCGGGATCGATGGGGACTTTTGACATATCATTTGTAATGACGTATTCAAGGCCTGCACAAAAATCCAGCTTGTTGGGAATTAATGCAAACTGGAATGTCTATTTTGACTGGACTATAAGACTTCCACACAGTCCTAAACTGGGATGAACGGTGTCTTTGATGGTAGATAGATGGAGAACACTTCATTGTACATAAAAAAGGAGATTACACAGGTATTTCTTAATCTAAGACATGGTAATTGAAGATTAAGTGTAATCGGAAACGAGGCTTGGGCTATGTGAGAGAACTTAATATACCTAGTAGTGGGTATTATAAAACGAAAGCTCGTTGTTTCTGCATAGGCGTATTATTCACCAAGATATTGCAGTAAAAAATCAAATTATTAAACATTTCTAGTTGTTATCTATCAAATACGGTAGTGCGCAACTTTCAGATTTCGTATGGATTCTAACGTGACGTAAACTGCTTGACGATGCGAGTCACGCAATGAAACGTGAAAAATTTCGACTTTCCGGTACTTACATTAATTGACAAACATTGTCATTTTAATGCTACAAAACGAGCAACTATTAGGTTCAGCAATGCGTCAAGAAAAAAAATGTTTGTACCAGCAAAGTCTAGATAATAAGGTGTACATTATTTTCTTTAGTGTACTGTGCATCACTTGAAGTTAAAATTTCTTGGTTTCCAGTGCTCCTTAAACTAGGCTGGGTCTGTCTCTTAAGTATCCTGATCCGCTGAGTAAAACTGGCGCCACCGTGGAAAAAAATACAATATTTTTTGCACATCGAAAAATTTGCAAAAAGTATCTGTACAATCTCTCAATCATGTTAAAATATGATTTTTAATCAGTTGCTTTAGGACCTTGAAAATAACAGTTAAAAACCGTTGTTATGGTGAGCCGATGGGCCTGCCAAAACATAAACATAAACATTTACATACAGGCACATACATTGCTTCTGGCCCCACACTAGTATACCCTGTGCCGTGGGAACCAGAAACAGCGACGTCACAAACATGTAAACATCCAAGACCTGGAGTTTTTTTTTCTCCACAGCCGGGCAACCCGGGACCTCTCGCATGGTAAGCAGATGCGCTAACCGTTACGCCACAGAGGTCGTCATTTCTACAAAAATTTCAAAAATTCTACAGGTGCTTTGGGTGCCATCGATAGATGGCAGTCGTTAAGCCAAGTCAGAGGCCTTAGGGCGGCTTGAAAACTTTTGATAGTAAGACCAGTCACTAGTCTTACAAGCCTCCACCAATCCGGACTTGGCTCCCGTGGTGGAGTATGGCCTATAACTTCCTCAGTAAAGAGACCCGTGCCTCTCGGTGGGGACATAATGGGTTTATGGCTGCACACTAAGATACCCTGTGGCGTGGGAACCAGAAACAGGGACATCACAAACTTTTTTTTCTTTGTCCCCAGCCGGGGTTTGAACTCAAGACCTCTCAAATGCTAGGTAGATGCGCTAACCGCTGCGCCACAGAGGTTATAAATGAAAAATAGTTTTTTAAGTTCAGCGTGGTCCTGATAGTGAATGAAATTGTTACGCAACCGATTCTAAAAAGACATTTGTGTGAGTGGGTATCTGAATTATTGGCAGCTATTAGGTTTCAAAAGGTGTATCCCATTTAAATAAGTTCGTAATTAATCTTACGATGTCGTCGTTTAGTCAATAAGTTGTCTAATTAATTAAGATATTCATTCAATGTAATAAATAATTACTCTGACATTTCCAAATTAAATACGGACAAAGCATTTTGAATGGGACCTTTACGTCGAGTGAAAATTAAAAGGATTTTCGTTGAAGTTTGTTTTCTACAGGCTATTCAGAGTTGTACAGTAAATCGTAATCCAAACAATGCGTATATAGGCGGTTCCCTATTTCATTAAGTATAATTTATGTTAAGCATAAATATTTATTTTGTTTGTTAGGTGACTACGGTTTATTTATTAAGGCAGGCTACACACGGCCCTGAAATCAGTGGCGATATCGGGACAATGGTGGTGGGGATGAAAGCGTGAGCTCGCCCGAACCAATTTCTGAGTATAGAATTAGGGTACGATTTGCCTACACACGAGGCGATCTAGGGAGTGATCTAGGGTGCTCTGCTCCCCCACACTTCCCCGATACTGCTTCAGATTTTAGGACCGTGTGTAGCCGGCTTAAGCAACTGGCTTCTGGTTCGAATCCCGGCTGGGGACAAAAAAAACCCAGGTCTTGGATGTTTACATGTTTGTGACGTCGCTGTTTCCGGTTCCCACGACACAGGGTATCCTAGTGTGGGGCTAGAAGCAATGTATGTGCCTGTATGTAAATGTTATGTTATGTTATTTTTTTGTTACAATGTAGAACAAAGTTCTGAACTAAAACTTTTGTATGCACTAGACACTTTTAACTTTATTAACCTGGTCGGACTCTTCCGATAAAAAGGCAAGGACAAATTTCATGACATTATTTTAGTAGAGTTAACGAATCGCTCTTAGCCCCGGCCACCCGAGTGATCTTTATCAATCACCAAGGTTAAGCAGCATATGGCGTGTTCAGTGCACGGATGGGTGACCGTTCTATGACTAACGCTAGTGGCATTTTCCGAGCGGTTCCGTACTTTGCGAGGTACCTACGTTAAGCAGTTGGTGCCGGCTGCCGTCGATACATGGCAGTCGTTATGCCAAGTCAGAGGCCTTAGGTCGGCATTAAAACTTCTGACAGTAAGACCAGCCACTAGTCTTACAAGCTTGATTGATGATGATGAAAGAAATTTTACATACGTATCAACAAACTATAATAATAACTTCCACGCAACACTTGACCTAGTCCTAAACTAGGTACCCTATAGTGCGTTGGCAATTACAATTTAGTGGTAATCGGGTAACCATTATTCTACAATTTAAGCTGGTTTATCATGTAGTTGCGATATTAATGCAAAGCCGGTTGATATGGAAATTAATCCGTGAGCCACAGAATAAATACAACAGATGATTGATTATTCCTTACGCCTACAATACTTTACATCAGATTTGAGTTGATAGTTTTGAGCTCACTACGCCTTTACTTGATTGAAACATAAAGTAATAGGTCCAAATACTTACAGTTGAACCTTATCGTAAGCATGCAAAGTTCAATTCGAAGCCACCTTATTACAGATCTTACAGGGTAACGGTATAAGTGCAAGTTTGGAAGCAAAAAGGAGACATTCCAGTGCCAGAATTCACCGAAACAAAGTGTCGACTTTCTGGCGTAACAACTCTGGGCGCGCAGTCAGGATTGGCGACTGATGTTGATTTCAGTACATTTGAATAATCGCCTGATGATTCATGCATGCTTGCTACATGGCTACAGTATGCTTTGGTTGAAAGGTTTGCATTTGCAGCGATACGGCCGGATTTACGTTGATTTTAGTCGATGTATGGTGCGACAGACATGCCCGATTTAGGCTTTTGCTGTGAACTCACTTTTATTAATAAAATACACTGCTAATTTGAAAGCTTTTAAGGTGATGACTTTGGACAGGACTGCTAGAAGTTTAGAAGTTTAGAGAAACATGAGAAATACTTTGATATAGACCGAGAGATAGTGACACAAATTACTTGGTCATTAGTAACAGTATGGCGGTTCTTCAGGGGTCTTAGTACGCAATGACAAAAAGAAAAATGATGGTCATAGCGCTGGTACCGGCGGCCCAATCGCGTGCGCGTTAGTCGAACTCGTCGGATAAATTACGAGTGTCAAATGATTTGTACCATGTTGTTGATTGATTGATTGACTTCTCCGGTGTGACTTACAGCCCGCCATACCGACGCGAATTGCGTTAATTAAAAAAAAAATTCAACCATTTGTACCAGGCTAATTTTTGCACAGTTAATTATCGTCGTGCAGCCATTTACGAAAATCACCATGCCATACTTTTCGGACGGTTCCAAATGGTCGCCATACCGCCGAAAATCTGCAAATTTTTTTTTCGCCAAACGATTTGTACCACCCTAAATTATTTTTTTCAACAGCTCCTAAATGATTAAAAATAGAAGTGTGATAATGCCATACCTGTGGGAGGTGGCGAATGTGTATAATATTTATTTTTAATTGTAAGATTTTATTCGTATTTTGAACGATTTGTAACAGTATGGCACTGATGTTTCCTGTAGGTTTGAGGGTCAACGAATATAAATACAAAATTTCAAAGACCTAGGTGGCGGCAATCTTCATCTATAACCAGATGTTTATATTGTATAATATTTAAAATTCAACCTTATATAATATAAGGTTGAATTCATCAATCATCACCCAAACGAACCGAATACAATGATTTTATGTCTTCCACCTTCAAAACCAGTTGAAAAATCAAGTTTTTCAAGTATGTTGCCCCTTTTTCCTTCTATTAGAAGTATGACAAATATAATAATGGTCACATTGCATCATATAATTTCAAAAAATCCAAATGCCATGCTGGTACAAATCGTCAATTTTTTTAATTTTTTTTTACGTCTTGGCTTAAGTCTCACAGTCGTCCGCCCCTTGGTTACAATCCGGGATATTTTTTGTAGGTAGAATTGCATCCAAAAAATTGCAGATTTTCGGCTGCATAGCGACCATTTGGAACCGTCCGAAAAGTATGGCATGGTGATTTTCGTAAATGGCTGCACGACGATAATTAACTGTGCCAAAATTAGCCTGGTACAAATGGTTGAATTTTTATTTTTTTAATTAACGCATTCGCGTCGGTATGGCGGGCTGTAAGTCACACCGGAGAAGTATGGCATGACACTACCGCCTACTTTGTTTTTTATGGACTCTCGGAAAATACTTAATTTTTTGTGGTACAAATCGTTTGACACTCGTAATTTATCCGACGAGTTCGACTAACGCGCACGCGATTGGGCCGCCGGTGCCAGCGCCATGACCATCATTTTTCTTTTTGTCATTGCGTACTAAGACTCCTGAAAAACCGCCATACTGTTACTAATGACCAAGTAATTTGTGTCACTATCTCTCGGTCTAATAGTTATTTGATACTTTGTTCTAGTGATTGGTGCCTCTGCCTAGCCCCTCGGGGATAACGGGCGTGAGTTTATTTATTATTATTATTATTATTTACTTTGATATAATTTTTCATTTACTATTTACCCGCTCGCCTTTGTAAAAAATGGTTTTAATACATAAATAAATTTTTATTCATTCATTCATTTAGTTATTATCGTCTTTTAAAAACAATTCTTTGCTTATAATTATGTGACTTCGGGTTATCTATTTTGTAGCGGCGTTGTTTGATAGATTAGGCTGAACACCGCACCTCTGTGTTGAATAGAATCGACATTCTTCTATGCATGATAATTATTTACCGAGGTTGCGACAGAGGTCAACAGCGAAAAGCTCAAATTCAATAAAATGTAACTGTTTTACTACTTTTAGATCCTGATATTTCGCTGAGAAAAAAATCACAGTAAAAAGTACAATTGTTTTATTTCAGGAACTGCGCATAATACAAAAAAAAACTGTTTTAAAATTTGAGCTTACAGTGTGAACATAAAACATAAACATTTACATACAGGCACATACATTGGTTCAGGCTCCACGCTAGGAAAAAAGGGAAAAACAGGAAAAATCCGGTGTCTTGTAAGCTGAGAGAAATACATAAATTGATCTCTAGCGACGTGTGAGGGAGACGGTCGTTCAATTAATGGCAAATACAATATTGTTGTATCTTTCTCGCCTAATATGTAAGTCACGACGTCCAAATCCTAAACCTATGAGTCATACCTACTACGCCTGTATAGGAACTTTTTTCCGCCATATTATCTCCTAAGCGGCCGCACACGATGGATCGAGTGGATACCGCAATAATAACACCCACTCTAACTTCTGTGCACTCGCGTTGAGATCAATGACTCGTATTATTCTCTCTCTATTCTGCAGGGGAGTCTGATATTTTGATAAATCACAGTTAGCGTTCTGTAGAATGTGGGTCGACGTACGGAAGGATATTGGATGAGTTTTGTCTAGAGGTGAAGTGGGCGTATTCGGATGATGCATAGTATGCAAAAATAAGTATGTAATTAGTAAGTACCTACTGTTACTGTTAGCGTATTATTGTATGTTAAGAACACACACGTTGTTTCAAAATTCTGTACAAAGGAAACTAAGTTTTCATTTTCAAATTTACAGTTGCAGGCAAGTTCAGACCCACTCCTCAAGAAGAGCGGGTTGAAAGTAACACTTTTTCGCCCTAGGGAGAATCGTTTTCAGTTGACAGGTGTCAAGTAAAAAAAAAAATATCAGTTCTATTTTCACATTTCTGTTGAACCATTCGAAGTCTCAAATAAAGTCGCTCAATTACCACCCGATTCTAAATGATTACTGTAATTTACTTTAAACTATCTATGAAATAAGATAGATTTGGGCTGAATCTACCATATTTTATGCATTGATGAAAATTAAAAATAATGACTAAATAACTGTCTGGCCACAGAAAAAACAATGACGGGAAAAAGGTAATCCGATCTTCATTTGTTTGTTCGAGTTGGACTAGAGTTTTGTTCATACTTCCGTATGGCAGAGATTTATATAACACAATAGGTTAATTTTGTTTGTTCCTGTGGCCAATTCAGGTTTTCATTTTTTTTTTTCAGTTTCAAGGTCGGGTAAAAGTTACTAAATTTAATCTCTCTGAGTATTGGCGCCCGATGTTGGGAAAAATGTATAATTGTTAGAAATAAATTTACCCTAATCTTCTTCTCTAGAGTATCATTGCGTGTATTGTAGTTATTAAATGTGTCCACTCTAAATCTAATCTATACTATATACAAAGATTGTGTCACAAATTTTAGGTATATTTCTTTTTCCTAAGAAAAAAAAAACTATATTAGTACATACATGAGCAGGTGCCGAATTGTTACTGTATAACGAAGAAAAAATATTTTGTTCGATTGAATAGAGTATGCATTGCTTACAACGAGACCGATTTGTGCGACAAGGGTTGTAAACTTGTTAGGCTTCATGCAAGGCTTCTGGATAAGGCGAGGGCGCAATCTACTATACGACTTATACTCGTCAATACCGATACGTTTTACTATGGGGAAAACTTCCAATTCCAGAGATCCAGAGTTATTTATCAATACGGGTAATTTCCCAAAAAATTCATTCCCATAAAATTAAATTATCAGTTTTCTCTTTCGGGCCGACCACCGCTACTAGGCTGCCTCCCAGGAAAAAAAACACATCTACTTCTTACAGAATTTGCAAAAAACGCCTGTATAATCTCTCAATCATGCTCATCTCTCAACCCATGGTCGGAACCTAAGGCGAAAAACCCCGTACTCGATAGCGTTAACACCAAAAACAATATTTTTGGCTTAAATGCGATCTAGTCCCAGGTTTATGATTCGGGTTATTCACCAACTGGACACACATGACTGGGCACACCTGTGTCGAGTTGGTTAAACTCAAGTATCATTTGTTCTTTCGTCATCTGGACACACCAAGATTTTTACGTGTGTCCAGATGGTGATAGCTGAAATAATAATTTTTATGCTTTCGCCAACTGGACACACTCTGTTTTTTTGCAGAAAAAGGGTACAGTCAGGTTAACAATCACCTCGCTCATTGAATTATTGACCTCTAACAGTGGTCGCGGTCATAGCGACGTTCATGCTGATAGTTTCAATTATTTTTCTTGCTGTAGGACCTCCATCATAAGTTTTATTCCCTAAATCTCGATTCCCATAATGTCGCTTTGCGTGTTACTTCAATTCCCAGTACTTCCCTCCTTGCTTCACAGTGGTTTCCAGTACGTCCCGTCGCACTTATGGTATAGTCCAGAGCAGTTAAAAGTACTAGGGTAACAAAAGTTAGTAGGTAGTAGTAGTAAACAACCCTGTTTAATACTGCGCAATATTAAGCAACTCCATGAACTAAGCCGCATGTTTTTCATGAGATTTTATTTTAGCCGCAATCTCTTACATATTTCTGTTACCCTAGTACTTTTATACTACTTACTGAAAATTATTGTAAAAGTATTGTAAAATTACCCGTTTCCAGCAGTGGGACGTTTGATGGCCGATGATGGTAGTAACAAAAAACATTCTGCGCATGACTGTACTTCGTCATAAATTCGGGTAAAATTGGAATGTGTGTCCATTTCAGTTGACGAAAACATTAAAATGATTTAAATACGTTTCACCATCTGGACACACGTAAAAATCTTGGTGTGTCCAAATGACGAAAGAATAAATGATACTAATTTGAGTTTAACCAACTCGACACAGACCGTTTGTCCAGTCATGTGTGTCCAGTCATGTGTGTCCAGTTGGTGAATAATCCCATGATTTTAGGTTATTTGTCGTGAGTCACTGCTAACATGATTGAGAGATTGTACAGACACTTTTTGCAAATTCGATCTTTAAAAACAGATGTGATTTTTTATCCTCCGTGGATCACAATACTGCCGCCGTACGGAGAAACGCCGTAACTTAGTTGAAACTAGTTTTGAGTAAATTAAAATCTTGTTTGAATTGAAGTTTGAAACATTAATATTAATTTTAAGCCGATGATAGTAGTTTTAAAATTTATAGAAAAATATGTTACATTTTTATGGTTTATGTTTTGTTTCCGTATAGACTAGCCTTTTTAATAATTTGCAGATTTCCCTTTCACTTAAGTAAAAAAAATATTTTAAGTAATATAATGTTAAGCAAGAAAGCTATAATTAGAAAGTTAAGGCTTTTCTTGTTAAATTTATCAAGTCATCAGTAATATAATTTTGGATATTTCTTCAGTTGAAAAAGCCCTAAAATTTCATTTTTTCCAAAGAAAACTCTATTAAGAAAACTAACTATTAATATTATGGCATGAAATTTAATTTTATGGAAAAAAGGTATCAAAATTAAAACAAAAATGATTGAAATGAACGCTATGAACCAAAAAAAAAGATTTAATTATTGCCAGTTATTCGGATGTTTGTTTTTATTGTATGTTATAAGCAAGGAGGTTATTTTAATCTTTGTACTATAACATTCAAATAGGCTATTTGACAGTGTGAAAAAAACTGTATTATTTATACGTATTCGTAAAACCGCCTTAAGCCATTTTAACTAAAAAAATATTATTTATAAAATAGACACAGGATAAGTAAACTTTTAGTCCAGATCAACTTACGGGTGTTTTTTTTATCGGACTAGTCCAACCAGGTTTCGCTCCGATGTCCGGTACGAAGCACCCGTAAGTTGATCCGGACTAAAAGTTTACATTGTGTTGTGCTTACGAAAGTTTTAGGATAAAATTTGATAATTTTATGTATCTGCAACTATTGTATCGAAAACGGCCTTTGGTAGGTGTGCAAGCGTGGATTAAAAGTGACGATGTAAATGAAACCGCCGCGTTCATACAGTTGTCATTGTACTACAATGCGTTAACCAAATCTAGACCCAGGTATCTAGTCGTGATTAAACGTAAACACCAATAGGTATAAAACAACTTCCGTGTTGTTATAAAATTATATCGGGTGGGAAATCCTCGTAAATGTTTTTACAGCCATGCCATTTACCATTTTAATACAAATTCAACGAGCTGTGCGTACAAAGTTGCTTAATCCGATTTTATTATAAAGACAGGATGGAAATAATTACCTATAGTAATTTAATTTTATACCGGGAAACTTTTTACTACGTACGGCTACATAGTTTTGTGTAGTGTGCACTAAAACAAACGGAAGAGGAGTAAGTACAGTCCGCAGAACAGCAACCATCACATACGTTCATTCTGATCAGTTAAAGCCTCGTATCCTCTAGGCAATATTTGGCGCGCAACATGTTGCCCCACATGTTGAAAGTCAGCGCGGACTTTTTTTAACAACGTTGTCTGTCTACGCTTGATCAGTCGTCGACAAAATGTCGCCAGAGGAACTAGTGTTGATTTTAGCGGCAGTGGTTATAATTTTTTCTACCTATTTTATTTAATGTATCCTATACACACTGATAGTTTTGATACAGTTCGATTAATTGCACAGAAACGAATAACAAGCCGAGCGTCATGTTGCGTGTATGCACGAGGCAACATTTGCCGCGCAACACGGGCCGCTCAACATGTTCGGCAACGTTGTCCAACAGCGCGCGACGTTGCCAGCGGGCGCGCAATATGACGGCCGGCTTGTTGTTTGTTTCTGTGCAACATGCAGTTGAGCATCAGTTGAAGAAAGAAAGAAAGTTTATTGTACCAACAAGTTGCATGTTGTGCAACTTGTTGCGCGCCAAGTGTTACCTAGTGGATACGAGGCTTTATGGCGACTTTGCTACAAAAATGCAAAGGTTGAACTGCTGTTGATACTGTACTTGAATTACATTCGTATTCATGGAAAACGGCCAAGTGCTAGTCGGACTCGTGCACGAAGGCTTCCGTAAAATTATCCCTGCAACATTAGGCACATTACATTATACCTACATATATTAGGAGCAAGTAAAATATTACAAAAAATCACGTTAATTGCATAACAGCACCTATTAAATATTTATTTTAATTTTAACTTTATTCCTAAAGTGAATATAAACCAAATATTCTGTGATTATTTGAAGCGTCTACATGTTGCCGTTATTAATATCGAGCATAAACGGCAAAAATACGTTCGTTGTATAGGAGCCCCTCTTTAAGTATTAATTTTATTCTGTCTTTACTATTTATTGTTATAGCAACAACAAAAATAAGATAAGATAAGATAAGAATATTCTTTATTGCACATAAGAAACAAGAGCCAAATAAAAGTTACAATACAAATACATCATCCTGTGAAAATTTCATTGATAGTCTAGATATCACGGTTCATGAAATACAGCCTGGTGACAGGCAGACATACGGACGGCGGAGATTTAGTAATAAGGTCTCGTTTTTACCCATTAGTCAAGGGACCCTAATTATCGATGCTAAATATAACTGAATTCAGGCAGTGACATAATAATTGCAGTAATTTGCACCTTATCACTTTGCATAAAGTCTAAAACTCATTAAAAATATACTGGCGCAGCCCGTAAAAGGGTTAAAAGTAAACAGAACAAAAATCCAACCAGTAGCATTATCTAGCGAAATGCACTCTCGCTAAATCCTGTCAGAGACCATTTTTGAGTGGCGTAGATATTCCGACAGAACGAATAGAGACACGTGGCCGCAATAGCAATTTGTCATGTACGTGACGCCACGGAAAATCAATTTCGAGGCACACGCAGCCATAACAAACTGTTCAGTGTAATAAAATGGAAAAACGCCGGCTTATCTACGAGTTCTGCTACAATAAAGATCGAGAATTGTGGCTGTCATTGTCACGTTCCGATGTGGTGCGCCCGACGGTGCTTGTACAGGGTTTCCTGATACATACTCAATTCGTAAAATACGTGAATAAGAGTATGTCATTTACTATAACTATAAGTAAGTACTGGCAAATTTAAGGCCCATTTTTTAGTAAGTATTTTAGGAAAATTGTTCATGTGTAGCTAGCTGTTGTATAATACACATATTTTTCGTAATATTAGTAGTATTCACTTTTAATAATAATTTTTTGGATAAGGAACACTGGGATTGTTATCCTTACAGTGCACTTGTATCTAATTCAATTTAAGTACCAACTTTTAACTATTTTGGTTGTTTTAAGAAGATATACCCTACAGCACAGGGAATCATAGTTTAAAAGCCAGTAATCATGTTTTTCCGCTTTGCAGTGGCAATAGATATATACTATTAAGCAGCAGCAATAAAATGCTATTAAACTGAGGCAATAAATTATACAACAATAATATTGTAATGTTAAATATCCTGGATATTCTTCTATAGATGGCCATAATGTACCTTTTTTTTTTTTTTTAACGGGGTGAAATGCTTTGTGCACCATAACCGCCACCCTTGGGGGAGGGCGACGGCCGTGTGTCGGACTCTCCTCTCCTAATAATAGGAGAGGCATACCTCCTAAAACACCCCGGGAGCCGTCCTGTCGCTCGTGCAATGGGGCGCCGCCGGATCTCGCATGTGGTAAACCACAGTGCGAATGCTACAGCGGCGCCCCGGCGACGTCGACCCGACTCGCAAGGAGTCGGGCCCACCCTCACTGGAGAAGGGGCATGGGCCCCCCACCCCCTTCTCCCGTCACGATGTCGGACGGCAGGTCCCCCAACCTGCCGTCTGTGACCCTCCCTCAACCTCCTCTATGCCATCTGCTGAGCAGAGGGACATAGAGGAGGGCCTCCACCGTGTGTTTTTTATAGAGGTTGTCTCCTCGCGGCCCGAAGGCCCCCGGCCCCACTCAGTGTGGGGTTACGGGTGCGGGGCCCATAGTGGACCCCGCGGGACATCCAGCAGCGCAAGCCACTGGACGTCCCCCTCCCTCTGGTTTTGGTCCGCGCCGGCCGAAGCCGGTACCCCCCATATCTGGAGGGCGTTCCCCTATCCGCCACCCGGGGGACGCGTCCGATGGAAGACCAGAAACTCCACACGGATGGCCATAATGTACCTGAGTCTGCGACATTACTGGGGTAATTAATGATTTGCGAATTTATCAAAATGGTGTAGACTCTACATAGACCGTTTTTTTACTTATCCGTCATTATTATGGGTGTCCCACTGCGGGGAAAAGATCAAAAGCCTTTTCCATTTTAAGGCCTAATCTTTCTTCTAATATATAAAATTCTCGTGTATCAATGTTAGTGCGCATACTCCTCCGAAACGGCTTGACCGATTTTGATGAAATTTTATACGTAAATTCGGTAGGTCTGAGAAAAGGTTTTTATCTATGTTTCATAGCCCTATCTGGCAACGTTTGCCGGGTCAGTTAGTCTTAATATATGTAATAATTTTAAGTGGTTGAAATCACAAACTTAACTCTAAATGGAGTATTTTTATGACAACCCTGTATAGTCTAGCTGCCGTGCCCGCTGTAGAGCTCAACACAGAGAAAAGCGTCTGCTCCAAGTAACCGTTGGTCCTCGCGTATTTAAGTTGATTGTTGCAACGATACACTCTTAGGAAACAATTCATGAAAAGCAACCTAAAACCTAGAAAATGCGCGGCTACAATTATTGCTGTGCCGTATTTTACTTTGGTTTTAGTTTGACTCTTGTAAAAGGGTGTGGCTCCGAACTTTTTTCGCCCAAGGACCATTGTATGGTTACGAGTAATAGTAGGAATATAAAGACTATTGTTATAAGAGGACTATAAGGGATCATAAATAGTAAAAAGTTATATTTAGTTATCTTAGATGTATCAAATACTTAAGATAAAAATTGTAACGTAAAGAGTTGTTTTAAAAAACCGGACAAGTTGGCTCACTCACCGACGCTACAGTCCTCGCTGTTTTTTCCGAGCTTTTCCCAAACCTCAAAGACATTTTTTATGTTTACGTACGGTTTCACCATGCATCATGTTTTGTTTACGCGGCATTTCACTTAGGCCGCGCATCGTTTTTTCTAATAGAAGTTAGTTGTCCACGTACAGTCGAGAGAGTACGTGTTACATTTACTTTCTAACTACTGAACGTAACCAAAAATATCTGTTATATGTGTGTGGAAAAGCGCCAGGTCAACAGGAAGTACCTACCCTATAAATTTTTATTCCCTCGAGTGTCGAAGTATACTTTTTTGCGGCATAAACAATCTTTTTTTTTACGTCAACTTAGAAGTTGTTGTAACCCGTCAAAATGTCTATGTACGTTTCAAAATTGCGGTTTGAATTGTGGCAGACGCATAGATATTTTGTCGGGTAATAATAATTAATGCCCGGTCACAGTAACCCTTCTGCAGATAGCTGACAGTTAGCTGTTGTTGTTGTTACACTTTATTGCACAAAAAAAAAAACGTAATTTATCGCTGTCACCGCGATATTGAAATGTTCCGATTTTTTTTCTATTGAATGGCCTATCACTCGCGTTGTCAGCTAACTGTCAGTTATCTGTAGAAAGGTTATTGGAACCAGACATAACCCCCCGCCCGCCTTCCCAAAATTTAATGTCATGGGCGTCATTTTTAGCGCTAGTTAGACGTCTATGTTTCTATCACTGCACTTAGGAACTTACAACGTAGCCTACTCATTGTATACCCTGGTCTCTGCCTATCCTTTCGGGGTTCCAACTTATCCATGTAATGTGTCCAATCCCGAATGCCCATACTAAGTGTAATGTCGGTTTTAATTATAGCCCGGCGTTAGTCCTCATAAAATTAATCGTGACACTCTGTCGGTAACTAAAATACCATTTAGCTAATGTAAGAGCCACTTAGTGATATCATAGTTACTTTCATAGGGCGTGTCTGGGGCACAATATTGGAAAGTAAGTATAGAAGGACGGCTCAGATTTTGTGGAGTCGATTATGAATTTATTATGAACTCATGATGGGCCTTGTTGCCTGAAAGAAATAGTTTATTATGAGAAATGAGAAATGAGAAATGAGATATGAACTATTTATTTCAGGCAACAAGGCCCATATGGTAAATACCTTGGCTTAGATTTATAATTATAAAAAGGTATATCATGAGTGTACAGTTTCCTTTAGACCTATCGCCTATTTTAGGAGTATCGTTGACTGTCTCGTCTCTATAGTGCCGGAATAAAACGCCCTCAAGGTCAGAATTATAACGACATTTAAAGAAAGAGTCCATACGCGGGAATTATTATACGCGGTATAAAATAATAACGAGGCAAAAGAGGTTAGAACTCGGATATTAGTCCACAATATTGCGGTCTTTTCCAAAAAAGGCGGCGCTCGTTGATATGGTCGCATATACCTAAGGAAAAATGGTTTAATGTAATATATATTATGATAATTTCCAACAGCACAATATGATCTATATTAAAGATATATTGTGTAGATATAAAAATCTAGTGTCAGTGTTTGTTATGGTACAATTTTTAACCCCATCCAAACGGTAAAGATGGTGACGGCTTAAAACGCCAATGATCCTCATTGTAATCCCCGTGACGTATCTGAGAGATTTCACAGTTGTAAAAGTGGACCGGCTGTCGATTGTTCTGTAGTAATATAGACGTAGACGAAGTTATGTATTAATATGGGCATCCAAAATCATTCTCATGATTTATTTGCTAATAAATTGAGTGATCTTAAGCGATCACTAAGGCTAAGCAACATACGGCGCGTTCAGTCCATGAATGGGTCACTGTCTATGACTAACGCTAGTGGCATTTTTCCGAGCGGTTCCGTGCTTCGCAAGGCACGTTAAGCAGTTGGTGCCGGCTGCCGTCGATAGATGGCAGTCGTTAAGCCAAGTCAGAGGCTTTAGGGCGGTTTGAAAACTTCTGAAAGTAAGACCACCACCTCAGGGAAGAGACCCGTGCCCCTCGGTGGGGATATAATGGGTTGATGATGAAATTAAGTTTACTTTGAGGTCAAATGAATCTTCTGTGTTCTTATGTATTCCTCCACAGTACGTATAAGTTCCTCTGTGGTATAAGTAAGTAGTTTTATCATTAAACGACGCAAAGTAAAAGTTTTAACGATCTTGTTCGGCTTCTGTGAGGGGCCGCTGCAGTTGAATTTAATGATCACTACTTTGCATTGTTAATGAACGACGAATTGAATGAACTTTAACATTTATCTACGTACGGTTATAAAAGGGTCAAATTTTAATTAGCTGTTCCAATTTATTTCACTACTCGCAGTGTATGAGCTTTCATTTGAGTAGGTTTTGTTATTTCGACATTCAGATTTGATTTACTGAAAATATGTAATTTGCTACGTTGATTTTACTTTTTGGGGTTCCGTCAAAGGAATAAACAGAACCAAGAATATCCTTATCTTATCATAACTCTTATGGGATATATCGACAGTACCTACTGTTCATCACTAATGAAGGCGATGATGTTGAAATTAATAAAGTCATACTTAAAAAACTATTAAAATTTAAAGGGCACTTCCTCTTGACCAAAACTCATCAGATTTAGCAAGAATCCAGGATAGTTCAATGACAGCATGAACATGGCGATTTAGTTTCATTGCTGCTTCATGTCTACGCACGCAAATATATCAAACAATCTAGGCGTTCAAGGCATACACAGTAGATACACATCTATCATAGCACTATAATGCATCAGAATCGTGGCCTTGGTCGCAGAATGGTATACGAAACTTCCGAAAATCATTACTTTCTTGTAGTTACGTCGCAAAATGGACCCAAACTTATCCTTCCTCTTCCATTCCTCTTGAGTTGTGAGCAATGATTTTCCAATATGTGTATTGACAGCGGTTATAACACTTAATTACCGGAACAGAGGTCTTGGGTTCGCTCGAATCGCTCGTAGCCGGGGCTGCCTGAGTGATCTTAAACGATCACTAAGGTTAAGCAACATACGGCGCGTTCAGTCCATGGATGGGTCACCGTCTATGACTAACGCTAGTGGCATTTTTCCGAGCGATTCCGTGCTTCGCAAGGCACTTTAAGCAGTTGGTGCCGGCTGCCGTCGGTCGATAGATGGCAGTCGTTAAGCCAAGTCAGAGGCATTAGGGCGGCTTGACAACTTCTGACAGTAAGACCAGCCACTAGTCCTACAAGCCTCCACCAATCCGGACTTGGCCCCCGTGGTGGAGTAGTTAGTTAGTTTGGCTTAGGGTTTCCGCACTTGGCCTCATAGTTGGGCCATTGTACGTAGCAGGGCTGTGAGCTTACTCCAGCCAGCCTATCTCTTTCCAGAAGGCCAGCAGTGCTCTGATGTCACTGCAGGCCTCCTGAAGGGTTCCCAGCTTCCCAATGGTGGCGGTCCGTTGTTTCTCCACGCCTTCGCAGTAGATGGTCACGTGGTTCCTCTTCTTTCAGGCATCCCCGGCAGAGCGGGCTGTCGGTTAGTCCCATGTTATGGAAGTGTCTATTCAGTGAGCAGTGGCCTGTTAGTATTGCCACAGCTCTGCGCAGATCATATCTTTTCAGACGTATCAGGCTACGTGAGAGACGTTTTGAGATTATTGGTAAAGCCTCCTTGGCTTGTCTGCATTTAGTTTCTGTTCTCCAGAGTTCAGCATGCTGATTTTCTGTTCGTGTCCTCAACCATTTCCTAAACTGGTTGTGAGGGAGTGGTAGCAGGGGTTCGGGGCCTTGCACTTTAGTTTCCGAGCCTCTTCTGGCGAGTTCATCCGCAGCATCGTTACCCAAGGAGCCGCTATGACCCTTTATCCATTGTAATGTGACTCGGTTGTATGTCGACAGCTTATCCAGCTCGTGGTGACACTCTAGTATCAGGCTGTTGTTTGTGACATTGCTATTAAGTGCTTGTAGGACTGAGGCGCTGTCCGAGACTATGCGTATGGCATAGTCTTGTACATTTCTTGTATTCAACAGCGCGACTGCTCTTGTTATAATACCGATGCACTCTGCCTGAAAAATTGTATTGAGGGTGCCAAGGATTGTAGATATTTTTATGTTTAGGTCATTGGAGAAGGCTCCCGCGCCCGTTCCTGTTTCGGTTTTGGAGCCGTCCGTATAAACTCTGACTTCATGTATACCTGAGTAGTCGACTAGTTCCTCTTGTAGTTGTACCTTGTATTTCTTGTCGAAAGTAAAGGTTTGAGGTATCCTGTCGCACACCGCTTCCATCGTAGGCTGATCCGAAATAGCGGTCGACAAGATTTGTGAGTGCGAAAGATGGTTGTTTTGTTTCCATAGCCCGGTTGTACGGAGCCGTAAGGCAGCACTGGCTGCTTCTTGTTGGATGTGTAAGTGTAAAGGTCTTAGATTCAGCAGGGCTTCCAGGGCGGCAGTCGGTGTTGTCTTCATGCACCCTGTTACTGCGAGGCATTGGCATGCCCATGCACGGCTGGCGCCGTTGTAACTTCTGTAGGTGGAGTACTGCTGTTTTCTGTTTTGTTCTGGTCCACCATACAACGGCACCGTATGTAATAGCGGGTCTTATCACCGATGTGTATAGCCACATCATAAGCGACGGGTGTAGTCCCCACTGTTTTTCTATAAGGCTCCGACATTACCAAAAGGTGATTTGAGCCTTGTTAATGATGTTCTGTAGATGTGAGCTCCAGTTTAGTTTGCTGTCCAGCGTCACACCAAGATATTTAACCGTCGGTGACAGGGTTAGCGTTGTCCCGAAGAACTTTGGGAGATTTTCTGTTTTTGGGTTACGCTTGTTTGTAAAGAGTACTAATTCCGTCTTGGCTGGGTTAGCAGATAGTTGGTGAGTATTGCACCAACGCTCCACTATGCCAAAAGCCGTTCTAATTAGACTACATAGAGTGTCCTCGGATTTACCTATCGTAAGGATTGTTATGTCGTCGGTGTAGCCTATTATCCAGAAACCACATTCATCTAGGCGTCTGATTAAGCCGTCCACTACTAGGTTCCATAGAAGTGGCGATAGAACTCCCCCTTGTGGGCAACCTTTGGCCACTATTGCTCTAGTAGTGCTGTTCACCTTTAGCGTTATGGCTCTTTGACGCAGGAGGTTATCTATCCATCTCGTGATGGTTCGTTGCACTCCTCGTTCCACCAGCGCCTGGTTGATGCTACTGAAAGTTGTTTTGTCGAAAGCACCTTCTATATCGATGAAGGCTCCTAGTACCATCTGTTTATCTGAGAGGCCCCTTTCTATGGTTCTAACGACGGTATGAAGAGCCGAGTCTGTTGATCTGCCGTTTCTGTACGCATGTTGTTGAGGATGTAGTGGTTTTGTCGTGATGGCTCCATGTCTTATGTGCCTGTCTGTAAGTCTCTCCAACGTTTTTAGAAGGAACGATGTGAGGCTAATAGGCCTATAGGATTTTGCCTGTGTGTAGTCTCCTTTTCCAGCCTTCGGTAGAAAGACTACTTTGACTTCTCGCCATGGCAAGGGAATGTACTGGTGTGCCAGACAGGATTGGAAAATTCTTACTAGCTGTGGCAGTATTATATTGATCCCCCATTGTATTAGAGCCGGGAAAATTCCGTCTATTCCAGGGGATTTGTAGGGTAAGAAGCTTTTCACCGCCCATTGTACTTTGTCTTCTGTGATAACCGTGTTTGATATCGCCCAGTCAGTATAAGTGGGGGGTCGTTTGCTGGACTCCTCCCATTCCCGTTTGTCCATGATCTTGCAGTCTGGGAAATGGGTGTGTAGTAGCAGTTCGCTTATCTCTTCATCGGAGGTGGTGTATGTGCCGTCCGGTTTTTTTAGTGAGCCTAGACCTCTGTTATTGTTTGTTGACAGAAGCTTTTTAATTCTTGCTGTTTCCTTTGTTGACTCAATTTTTTCACAGAAACGCCGCCAAGAACTAGTCTTATAGTAGCGGATTTTCTTCTTGTAATCGTGTTGTAATTCTTTGTATACATCCCAGTCAGAATCCTTTCTGGTGTTTCTTGCATGATTGAAAGCTTGCCTTAGCTTGCGTCTTGTTATTTCTAGGTCCTTGCCCCACCCACTGGTGGGTGCGTAACGCACCCCAAGGAACCTGGCTACCAGCAGGTTCCTTGGGGTGCGTTAGTGGGCAGGCCTGTTCATATGTCTTCTGTAAGCAGGTTGTTAATTTTTCTACGTTGTGTTCTATATCGGAGGTGCTAGAGATCGCATCTTTTAGCTGAAGTGCCGACCACTTCGATTTTAAAGACTTCTGAAACCCTGAGACGTCCGTTTTGCGAGGGTTACGCCACGATTGTGGCGGTTGTGTTTGTGCCTGTATGGTGTACCTAACTCGTCTGTGGTCTGAGAGGGAGGGTTCGTTGGAGACGTGCCAGTTGGCAACCATGTCCGCTGCTCCTAGTGACACAAGAGTGATAGCTATGACAGTTTGGTACCGGCTGTTAATAAAAGTTGGATAGTTACCTTTGTTGGCTATGAGGAGGTTCGTGGTCATCAGAAACTCTATGAGGGCCTCTCCCCTTGGGTTAGCTTTGGGGCTTCCCCACAGTGGATAGTGTGCGTTGCAGTCGGCCGATATGATCAGCTCCCAGCTGTGGTCTGCGCAGTACGCCGCCAGGTCAGCCACCTGCTTGGCTGGGATGCTCTCGTCTCCTGGCATGTACACGGACGCTAAGACCAGCGTGGTGTGGTCATCCCTTCCATTAAGGAGTCTCACAGCTGCGAGATCTCTGGAACAGAATTGTGTGAGTAGCGTAGCTTGTATGCAGTTGGGCATGTAAATACACGCCCTTGGGTTGGGTATCGTTGTGTCGATCATTAACTTACCTCCCAGGTTGTTAAGTCCACAGATTCTACCGCCCCTTACCCAGGGCTCCTGTATGAAAGCTATGGTGTTAGTTTTTACCTCCAGCAGGCTACGCAAGGTGGCTGAAGCGATTTGCTTATACTGTAGGTTTGTTTGTACGACGTCGACGTTACTACGCATGTTGGAGCTAGCTCTGGTCAGATAGTATCTCCCCCACGCGCAGTAGCCAGTCTTCGTCGTCAGACTGGTTGTCGCTGTCACTGATAGACATACCAGTGACTGTTTCCGGACAGGGCGAGGAGGCCGCTCTCGACGGCTCCTTGGCTGGAGTCGAGACTCCATCAACGTCATCGCCATCAGGGGCGGCCTCGTCGTCCTTTATTACCGTGTGTACCGTACGGAGGCTCCGGTACGAACGGAGAGTTGCTCAGACCCGAGGGAGTGAAGAACTTGACGTACGCACTCCCCATGATATAAGAGATCCTCCGCTCCCGTTCCATAAGGCAAGGCACCTCTCTCTGCGGAATGCCCAGAACGAGGAAGATGCCTTTACCCTCCTGAACCTCTGTTCGGTAGGGCCTCCAGCTCTGAATGTCGTATTCCGGGATTTGATGGATAAGAATCTTGCGAATCTTATTCATCTCCGTCACGACTGTTGTGGGTAGCAGCATACCGACCTTCACCATCCTAGTGATTTCTGACTGTGCGATGACAGTCAGGTCACGGTTTCGGATCGGGCTCGGTATACTGGCTACTGTGTCTCTAAGCCAAGAAAGCGTGGCGTCGTCGCCGCACCAGACTTTCAGCACCCCCTCACTCATGTGTGGTTTACCGTGAAACCTGAGTGGTTGGGCGCCGTCGCCGTCCAGGCACGACGCCAGGATTGCATCAGAGGTGACTCTTTCTAGAGTCTCCTTGAGCTCATTTGCTTCTTCGCTTGTGAAGTCTGTGGGTGGGACGGCGGTCACTGCGACGCGCAGGTGAGATTTACTCGCCTCCGCGTAGCTGAGCGCCGTACCCCTACCATGTGCTACCTTCCGCCGTTTGTTTGTGGCGGCTGGTGACAGAGTTACATCGGCCCTGCCACGCTTTACCGGAGTTTCCGGGGCAGCGTGTCGGGGCCTCTGGGCTGCCATCGGTCGTTTGTGTGACTGTGGTTTGGTCTGCTGCCGATCGCGCGGTGGAGACATTGCAGTGATGGCGCACTCGGCTTCCGCTCGCTGCGACCCAGCCTTTGGGGTTTCCCCCGCAGTATGGGCGCATTGTACGGAGTCCACTGGCTGCCCATGCGCTGTCGCCACCGCGGCGGTCGTGGCGCATTTTGCGTGGGTGGCAGCAGCCTCCCGGAGCGTGTTATGCTTCCAAGGCGGCGACCGCCCCCCACGGCGACCTCTTCGTTTGTTTTGAGGGCGTCCAGTCAATAGCTGCCGACTGCTTTCGGGTTCCCCTAGAGCAGACAGGGCGCTTTGCAACTGGGCGCTTTCCCTATGTTCAGTCGCCAGCAGCCGACTGTGCTGAGTTTCCCCTGCAACAGACTGGGCGCTCGGAGGCTGAATGTCCCTACTGTCAGTTGCTAGCAGCCGACTGCGTCGAGTTTCCTCGGCAGCAGACAAGGCGCTTGGCAGCTGGCCATTGTCCCTGACATCGACGCGGGCAGACGGCGGCTTGGCTTTCCTGGCCCGCTTGGACCTGGTAACGAACTTGCTGGTCATCGCCTGCCACGCGTTATCGCGTAAAGGCTCACTTGAAGGGAGGATCGCGGGCGCTTTCGTACGGTGAACAGTGTTCAAAAATCGCTCCGCGCAGTTAATTTATTTAAAGTGCTAAAAGTGAATCTATTGTGATAAAATCAGTCAATTTACAAGTATAAGTAAAGTGTCTAAGTAGTGGAAATACTAATTTCATCTAAACATCACACATTGGGACAATATTCAGCGTCATACCTTTTAACGGACTTTTAAAAGTGCTCAGCTGACAACTTGTTTACTCATGGCCAAGGTCGGTCATTGACCGGACTAAAGATAAAACTCTCGTTGCAAAAACTGGTAGCGCCATCTAGTACACGAAATAAGAACACCAACGAGTGCCATCTACTGGTAAAACCGCTAGCGCCATCTAGCGAAACAAAGTAACAACACCAGCTAGTGCCATCTACCGGCGACTCCGTGACAACAGCTACCTATTTGGTGATCTATCAGTGCAGAGGACTCGCATTGTGAGTTACGGCGATCAATAAAGCTAATTAAATACAAAATACCACTCACTGCATATAAGAGGGCACCACCTATTATCCGGTATCTAGAAACTAATGGCCTCCAGCCGGCTTCCCAACGTAGCTTTATCGAACTGCGCGGGCTGTTTAAATGAAATCAATGACGACAAATATTTAACCTGCGCCTTCGCAAACTGCAGAAAGTACTACCACTATGGTTTATGTCTAGGTGGACCTATTCCTGAGGACGACAACAAAGACAACTGGGTTTGTCCAAAATGTAGATGCGCCATGAAGAAAACAGGGGGAAGCAATTGCTCTACGCCAGTGCGTGCCTTAGATTCAATGGATAAATTGAATATTACATTTCGCAAGAATAAAAATATTGCGTCTCCTAAAAATTCGTCAGAAGCTACCGACAACGTTTCAGAACTCCTGAGGGAGATTTGCGAATCTAAATCGGACATAAATGTACTTCGGTCAGAATTTGCCAGTCTTCAACAGGAGATCCGCGGGATGTCAGACGTCTTCAAGGCATACAATGAGAGAATGACGAAGGTGGAAGATACTGTAGCAAATCTAGAGCGCCGAGTAGAAATTATTCATACATCTCATGAGGAAGATACCGAGCAGCTAAAGAAAACTGTATCAAAACTCGAGGAACAACTGAACGACCGAGAACAGCAATGGTTGTCAAACGACGTTGACATCACCGGCATACGAGAAGAGAAGGGCGAAAATGCTGTACATATCACCATACTCGTACCAGCAAAACTGGGCGTGTCATTGGAAGAAAGAGATATCGTAACAGCATATCGTAGAGGCCCGAAATCGGAAGCCCACTTGCGCCGAGGACGTACCATCGCAGTCCGCCTGACGAGGCGTAGTTTACGCGATGAATTAATGAAAAATGCTAGAGTTAGGAGAGGAGCCAACACTTCCGACATTGTTGCAGGCGAACTGACAGCTTTTTATCTGAATGAACGCTTGACGCAACATAACTACAAGCTTTTCCAAAAAGCTCGTGAAATCGGCAGGCTACACAACTGGCAATAGGCATGGACCCGAGGCGGCCAAGTCTTACTAAGACAGAAGGAAGGTTTACCATCTCGTAGAGTCAAAAGCTTTGAGGAACTCTCTGCGGTTTTTGGAGTTTCACTGTGTTAGTCCTACTCTACGTCTTTTTAATTACATTAAAAGTAATTTATCAACAGAATAGTTTATGCGACAATGTTAAGTTTGGTTTATGGGAGTGGGGGATTTGTCTTGATAGTTTGAAGGGTTTTGTTTTTTGTGTTAATGTGTTGGATCGTCTTGGATTGGTTACTTGTGCGAGACTGGTTGGGATTTCAATGCTCTACCTAAACTCCTACTCCTGTTACAAAATTGTAATTACTTGCCTATATTACGGGTAAGAAGCGCGGGTACCACTTCAAGTTGGGCTTACTTAACATAAGATCCATGAACACCGGTCAGGATGAGTTTTCACACTCCATGGAGACGTATAAACCAGACTTGCTGGCTCTTAATGAGATATGGCTTAAAAAAGGCCAAGAATCGAGTGCTCCTAAGATTTCAGGCTACACAGCAAAGCTAAGTCCTCGCCCAAGCGGAATACGAGGGGGTGGTGTAGGGTTCCTTATACGGCGCGGTCTGCGCACGCGAATACTAGACCACCCCGACTCTACACTGGAGCAAATGTGGATGGAAGTAAAGCTGCCTGGCGTAGGACGTATTGTTATAGGTACTGCATACCGGCCTGATTCCTATAAAAGTACACGCGTCTCTACTACTGCTGCGATTGACGCAATTGGTGAGTCAATTGGTTGTTTTACAAGTTGTGAGCACTTATTCTTATTAACAGACTTAAATGTCAATTTACTTAAGCCGAATACATCACCAGTACCAGAAGTTATTACATTTTTGAACCAACTCAATCTTACACAGCTGGTCGAAGAACCAACCAGAGTAAGTGAAGCATCATCTACTTTATTGGACCTTATTATAACAGATTCGCCACAGATTTGTAAACAGGTATCGGTACATCACAACCCACTCCTTAGCGATCACGCAATGGTTATTGCTGAGCTTTTAATAAAAAAACAAAGGAGATTCCGCGATTTACCATAAAACGTCAACTACATAAGATAATTGAGAATGACTTTTACTCAGACCTTGCATCTTTGCCATGGCATGAGGTCCTCCAAGAGAAAGATATAGACTCTATGTTGGCTCGTTTCAATGGTTTTGTGATAGGTTTATTTGATAAACATGCCCCTCTAAAGAGGATTCGTGTTACCCACAACCCACGCCCGTGGATCACTGACGTGATAAAGATAATGATGAAGCACCGTGATGATGCATGTAAAAAGGCTCTTAAAACTAAGTGCGAACATAAGAAGACGTACTACAAATATCTTAAAACCTTAGTCAGGTCTTCGCTACATAGGGAAAAAAGCGCTTATTTTACATACTATGTTAATAATAATTTAAAAACACCCAACAAAATGTGGTCACACCTAAAAAGCCTTTCAATTACTGGCAAAAACTCTGAATCTATACCAAGCCACTTAAGACATCCAGATACCATTAACGCCGCCTTTTTGAGTACTCCAAGTACCTCAACTATAAGTAAAACAACGCTTGAGACGTATAAACGTAACAAATTTACCAAAAAAGTCCTCAATATTGAACCGAGTACAGAGGAGGAAATAAATAATATTGTACAAAGCATCTCTACAAATGCTTCCGGTTTTGACACCATAACCATAGTTATGATCCGTATGACACTTTCGATTACACTTCCAATAATAACAGCAATTATAAATAAGTCCATTGCCTCAAATGTTTTCCCAAATGAGTGGAAACTGGCTAAAGTCATCCCGTTGCCCAAAAGTTCCAATGTAATCGACTACAAGGACCTACGACCGATAAGTATCCTCCCAGTATTATCTAATATACTGGAGCGGATCGTGCATCGGCAGTTGTCATTGCATGTAGAGTCGGAAAACATTATACCGTTGATGCAATCCGGTTTTCGTGCTGGACATGGTGTGGAGACTGCTCTTGCTCACGTTACCGATGACATTGTCGCAGCGTCAGATACAGGACAAGCCAGCATTATAGTCCTTTTGGACTTTTCAAGGGCCTTCGATTGCCTAAATCAGGAGCTGCTTTTGGAAAAGTTAAGCTACTATGGACTCTCAAAATCAGCATGTGAGTGGTTTCGATCGTACCTCAACAATCGAACGCAATATGTTGAAGTGAGTGACGATGGCTCGGCAAGGACTTCTGGACTGAGGCGTATTGAACGCGGTTGTCCGCAGGGATCGATCCTCTCTCGTCTGCTCTATGTTATTTATACGGCAGATCTAATCCCAAAGATAAACTTGTACGCAGACGATACACAACTTTATTACTCTTTCAAGCCTGCGGAATCGGAAATAGCGGTGACCAAGATCAATTCCGATCTTCAAGCGTTGGATGATTGGGCAAAGGGACAGAGCTTGGTCCTCAATCCATTGAAGACAAAGTTTATGGTTCTGGGCACCAAACAACAACAACAAGCTACCATCGATCATAATCCAAGAATCACCATAAATGGAAATGTCATCGAACGAGTAGCCAAGGCGCGTAATTTGGGTTTGATGATGGATTCCGATCTGAGATTTATTGAACACATGGACACAAAAATACAAAACGCATTCTACAGACTCAAGGTTCTGTATAATATCCGACCGTACTTAACAGAAAAGATACGTATTATGCTTGTGGAAAGTCTGGTGCTATCCCTTTTGAACTTTGGAGATGTAGTCTATGGCCCACGTATTTTCGCTAAGACAGAACGAGCAATCCAACGCGTTCAAAACGCATGCGCCAGGTTCTGCTTCTCAATTCCTAAGCGGGCACACGTTACACCCTTTTTAAACGCAAAAGGAATACTAAAAATTCAAGCAAGAAGGCAACTGCACTTGGCAAATTTAGTTCATAAGATTGTCCACAAAAAGAGACCTTGGTACCTATTTAGAAAATTTATCTGGGCAAATGATAACTGTAGTCGAAATATTCGCAGAAGGCATTTGAACCTAATGCTAATTCCAAGACACAAGTCAGCGGGATTTAGAGGCAGTTTTAAGTATGCAGCTGCAAAGATCTGGAACAACCTGCCTCCACATTTACGAGAATTTATGACCACTGGAAGTTTCAAGAAACACCTAAAAATTATACTTATTGAACAACAAAAGTCTTTGCAGCTGCAAACAGTCCGCCGTCACACATAAATTCCTAAAAACTAATAACGAAATGAAAAAATGAAAACGTGGAATTCCAAACCGGTCACACAGGTTTAACCTCTGTGGAAAAAGTTTATATACCCATATTGACATTTAAATTAAGTCCCTTTTCAAGACAACAAAATTAAAATGTACATACTTCATACAATTTACGATTATAATACTAAATTTTGATAACAATTACAATATCACTTAAGATTTTATTCCATTTTTATTTTATTTAATAATTTTTAGTATAAACAATATAATAATTTGATGATATTCGGTTTCGATGAGATTTTATCTCTACTGCTCTTGCTTACTGCTTTAATGTATATTAAGATTTTTACCCAATTTTATTTAATTAAGTGCAATTTGATTTTTATAATTAATATAATAATTTAATGAATTCTGTTATGTTTCGATGACATTCTATTTCTAATCTTATTTCCATTTAATTATTTTACTAAATTTTTTAACGCAATATTTATCGCAATTTTATATTTTGTAGACCATGTCACATGTTAAATAATTTATATTTTGTTTTGTATAATTAGAGCATTAAAAAAAAAGGGACGGGCTGAAAACCAGCGCTACTGACTACGCATGCAGTCATAGCAATAAGCTGAGCCCCTTCCTTTTTACCATAAAAATAATAAGTATTTATTGATTTGTATTCTGAAACCATTGATTTTATGGTAAATAAAATATTTTCACTTTCACTTTCACTTGAGCTGGCGCTGTGGCTTGCGCTGGTATGCTGCCGCTCAAGGAGATATCTCCGGTGTTGCCTCCCCCCGAATACGAGAGGCTGCCCGGCGCCAAAGTGACACCGGGGAGAGATTCTCCTGCCCCTGTGGGGCCGGTACCCTCCTGGGGTAGATTCTTTTTACTACTGGACATCATTAAAAACGGGGATGATTACTCGCGTCGCTTCCCCAACACGCCGCGAACGGGGATGATTACTCGCGTCGCTTCCCCAACACGCCGCGGGTGCACTTTTTGGGGTCATTTAACTCCCAAGGCCGGCACTGGCCAGGTAAGTGGTTATCCCACCACTGGTTCGGGAGTGGTTCTTTGCCGTCACCAAACCCAGACCTCAGCAGAAGATGTGCAGCTAGTGATAAGCGCTCAACCATTCACCTTAGTCTGGAGTTGGGGCCGTTGCCCGGGATGTGCCAGGAGGGCGACTGCTCCCGCAGTAGGCTCATCGGAAGATGGACCCAATGAGCGAGCAGGCGCCCTCACACGAGGAGGCGACCACACTCACAGTCCCCCCGTGGTGGAGTATGGCCTATACCTTCCTCAGGGAAGAGACCCGTGCCCCTCGGTGGGGACATAATGGGTTGATGATGAACTAAACTGTTTCACTGCAAAGTTTACAATAAATAATCGTTTATTGGGAATACTGTGGGCACATTTCTTACTCGCACTTGTCAGGCTTTTTGTAAAAAAAAATTGTGAAAAAATGGTTGTTATGTTACGCTTCGAATTAAAGGATTCTCGCGTCCGCCGGTACTATCGATGTTTCACTGTCACGGTTACAGCAAATAAAGATATCTCAATGTCAGCCTTGATGATTCTTGCAGAATACAGAACGCTTCTTTGTGTCCTTACAATTGGTTTACATGAGTGTAGTTCAATGCCAATATTGAAAGGACTGTCGTGTTTTGTTAGTATATACTTGGCTTCATTGTTCAGTGAGTTTTAAATGCGTCATCCTGACATCCTTGCGGTCGCGTGCGATGCCATATCGTTGTCGACGGGGCTTATTCCCGCAACCTCAAAGCCAAGGAAACGGCAGGGTCGAAAAAATTACGTGTAAGCTGTTTGATAGTAGAATTGTCGTGGCAAGGTATTTTAGTAAGTACGTGTGCTGCCTATATATGTTTGATTCCGCATTTAGATAGATAGATAGATAGATAACAATTTATTGCTCAAACAGGATACAGAATTATTGTACTTTTCTTATGGCTAAGTAATGGTATACAGTTGGCGGTCTTAGAGCTTAGAGCGATGTCTTCCAGACAACCTTTGGATGGAGAGTATTGCAGGCAGAACATAGTCGGTAGGTATAGATATTTAGGATGTACATAAATAAGAAAATCGAATATATGTATATTGACAAGTAGCAAGATTTTTAAAGAACATAATGTGCTTATAAATACGTAATACATGATCAAAATGACCAGCAAAAATGTCACTCAATCGGCCTATAGTGAGTTTGATCGACTGAATTAGTTAGGTGGTTAGCTAGTGAACCAAATATGAACAGCACCTTAATTAATTCTAGCCGGCCTATTAATTATTTTATATCTAGCCTAGGTACGAGTATATCCGACTTAAAAAAAGCAGGAGCTTCGCAATTTTTTATGTATATGCTTTTTTTGTTTGAAAGGGTAGACTTTAATTTTATACTTCTACAATACTACACGTATTTACTGACGTAAAATTCAAAGGCATATTAATAGTTACAATTTTTATTTACATTATTTCCGTGTTTTTAGTGCTGTAGTGTTTTCAAGTATGTTTTTTATTTTTTATTTGATGGTCAGCCCGCATAAACAAATGAGCCGTAACATGTGGCATCATGTGGTAAGAAAATAAATCAACCATGATTTGATTTGATTACACGATGTGAAAAAACGATGGGACAAAAAAAAAGAAACCCAGGTCTTGGATGTTTACATGTTTGTGACGTCGCTGTTTCTGGTTCCCACGACACAGGGTATCCTAGTGTAGGGCCAGAAGCAATGTATGTGCCTGTAAATATAAAAAAAATCCTCTGCCCATGTTTAAAATCTATGCAATCAATTCGAAATTTTGTGCTCATTAATTTGTCTAATTACGCTAGTTGCTCCGCCAATGATTGAAAAGGTTTTTTGTGGTGACCACAGTATTTTCTGCTAAACGTAATAGAGTAACTGATAGAATCGCCGCACTATCGTGTCATTGTGCCGTGTGGGCCCGCCACGTCGGATGTAGGGCGATGCGATGCGATATGTGGATACGCTTTGTCCAACGAGCGTTTTGTCGCTGCTCACATCCTGAACGGGGTCGATGATCTCCAGTGAAAAGCTGTTTTCTAACAGTTCTTTGACAATAACATACATAGAAAGAGGGCTTCGTAAGTTTCTTTTTATTCATTGCATCTGTTTGTTAGATTTGGTTGATTAGATTAGATTAGAACTCTTTATTGTACACACCAGAAAAACAAACAAATACATCATAAGATACATTAAGTACATTACCTATTATTGTTCAAATATAAGTAGGTAGATACCTATTGTAAGTTTATGGCAATGGGAGAGATTGGTAGAAAGTTGACGAGTTGTCATGAAAGGAAAATGAATAAATAATTCTCAGCGGCAGTAAAAATGTCTTGAGTAAAACAGAACAATTTAACTTTTCCACGACATGGGGTCTATTTCATTTGCCTCCTTACCTAAATAAACACAAAGGTCAGTTTAAAAGCCACGTGAAGTGCGAATTTAACGATATGGACCCTGATATTTTGAAAAGTATCTGAGAAAAACGTCATAAAGCAATTATAAAACAACAAAAAAACTCTATTTGGAGTCTATGAAGAATTGCTCGTTTTTCAGGTAAATCTCTATCTGTGTCTGTTCCATTGCATTCCATTGATTGAGTGGTTCTTTTGTCTTTCAAATGTGAATGTTCGCCACAGTAATGTAACACCGGGCTGTAAATAATGCCTTCCCTATTGTGTTGCTTGCTAGTGACTGTCGTGCGGTGTCGATTTTTTTATCTGAGGTCGATTTCGGATCCCAGATGCCAGATCTAATTGCAATGGCGATGGCAATGAAGCGGCGGCAGAGTGGAGCGGTAGAACGTCGGCTTCTCATTCGGGAGGTCGCGACTTCAAAACCCAGCATGTACCAATGACTTATCTTCGGATATCTTGAAGATAATCTAGAAGAAGTGTAAGGTCTTGCTGTGCCTTATACTTTAGTGAAGGAAACTTACTATCCGTTAGCTGTATGAAAAAATCATTTTAGGCTGTACGCCCGTCTATCTATACAGCTCAAGAAAGCATACTGTGGTCGTAGTCCTCTTCACCCTCGCTCCAACCTTCCCAGCCCCGGCCAGACTCGTTCATTGCCTTTTCGCGTAAGCTACATAATAATTCACATAGTTTTGTTACAAAGCCCACCTAAACTTAGTTGACTTGCGCCATTTTCGTGTCTAGTTAAATTTGGCTTAAGTAGCATTGAACTAAAATTCTAAACAAAGAAAAACCATTCAACCGTGGTATAATTCAGCCTTGTATCCTGGGTATTGCCCACAAATCATAGTATTCCTGTAGCTATTTCTTTCTAGTAGATATAACAGGTATACCTAATCCTACCCCTTTTCAAAACTCTCGTATAATATTAAGTAACCAAGTAAGTAGCCGAGCAAGTTCTTGTTAGCGTTGAATGAGTAGTGTTGGTGAAGTTTACTAATAACAAAGCTGTCGATACGGAGCAAGTCTACAGTACAGTACCTACAGCTTTGCTTGTAGTTGTCACAAACTCGCTTCCAATATAGCGTTAGAGCCCTCGGGCTTGCGTTTCTGGTTAGAGGGTTTGTGCTTTGATTATCGACGACTATAGGATGAATATAATATTACAGTCGACAGCTCATCAATCTTTACATGTTATGTACACTCCAATTAGCTAGTTACTTCTTTGACGTTAGTGACTTTTGCTAAAATGCAAAGGTTGACGTTGACTGCTGTCGACTGTACCAAAGAGTAGTGGTCTAACTTTTTACGTCGATTTATTCTAATAAATAAAATAGATAAATTACTCTCACACACTGCAATCACCTGTTCTGGTCCCAAACTAGGATACCCTGTGCTATGGTAACCAAGATAACACACCTTAACTAATTAAAGCGGTGCCTTAAATTCCAATTCTCATATAAACTTAATTTGGTTTTTATTTATGAATGTGAAACTTTACTTAAAGGAGACTTTACTTACACTTAAAGGAGAAAATTTGAGGATTGATAGTATTAAGAACTGCAAAAGTGTTACCTAGCACCTATTTTCTTAGACGAGAAGGTCTATTTAGGATTAAATATAAATAATGATTCGTTAATAACTAAGGAAGCAATGTTTATTCTTTCTTAAAACGCGCGTAAGGTGCATTCATATGCAGCTCTGCCCATAATTATCCATTCTGTGTATTTAATTTTATTTTCTGGTTGGATAAAAAGTATTCTCTATCTATCTATTGGGTTATTCATTATAACTTTTCCGATTTGTCAAAATATGTAAACGAGCAGTTCGGAGAAGGTTAATCGGGTAAGGCCTCTAATTATAATTATATGCACATTTTTTTTGTACAACAGAAATGTCCGTGCAGTATTTGCTTAATTTTGCGAAGTGGAAAAATACAAATGCGAGTTAAAAGAACAAAAACGCAAATAATGTGTTATTTGAATTTATGTGTGCAGTATAAATATAAAAAAAAGTAATTGTTTTTTATATGTAAAATAAATTAATAAAAATTTTTCATTGTCAAACAAATTATGTTACATGCATGAAGATTAATAACTATTAATCTTAGTTTACTCAATACTCCTCGTACTACTGGAATACACCTACTCTCAGAGAGAGAGAGAGAGAGAGAGAGAGAGAGAGAGAGTAAGCTTATTTGCCGCGCGTGCCCACCGTGAATTTGCAATTGCAAGTGTTAAAATAATTATGTGAACAGCTCAGATTATTTGTACTATGCCTGAGACACTTACGGCCGATTCCTGAATTGAGAATTTGCACTAAGTACCTAACTACTTAACTGTAGTGCTGTCTCGTGTTTCTCAGAAAAGAGCGTGATAGAACGTTACTTAAGTGTTTACTTTGTGTAAATTCTCAATTCAGAAATCGGCCGTTAGGAAAACACTTAGCTAACCGTGTTCTACTAACCGTGTTCCCGAGTGTTATTGCTATAACTTCATAAATGGAAGTAAACTGAAAATATACAACAGTTAAAAAGTTACGTTCTATAAATCGGTGTTTAGACGGTTTTTTGAAGTGTCCATGCCTTGTGGCTCGTTTTACGTATTTTTTCAAGCTCTGTTTGCGACTGACCGCAACTCTGTAATCGAAACCCTTCGCCCTTTGGCTCTACTCACTATCCACTGTGTTACTCAAATTTGAGCGAGCGCCATGAGCGAGTCTAATTCGGGCCACTGTATCTCGTATTATAATTTATTATTATTATTATCATCAACCCATTATGTCCCCACCAAGGTACACGGGTCTCTTCCCTGAGGAAGGTACAGGCCATACTCCACCACGGGGGCCAAGTCCGGATTGGTGGAGGCTTGTAAGACTTGTGGCTGGTGCTTAACGTGCCTTGCGAAGCACGGAACCGCTCGGAAAAATGCCACTAGCGTTAGTCATAGACGGTGACACATCCATGGACTAAACGCGCCGTATGTTGCTTATTATAATTAATATTATATTTATTTAATTAACATTACATATAATTATGTACTTAGCAAAAATTTAAGCAAACATAAACATTTACACATAGGCATATACTTTGCCTCTGGCCCCACACTGTGTGTTCTTTTTCCTTTAGTACTGGAACCTTAGCGGGAGTCTCACCCATACTGGCAGTTTTTTTATTATTTGTTGTTATACTACAGGAACTAGTCCTACAATTTGACACTTATAGGTATATATAATATCATTTTTACGACAGAGTAGGAAAAACAAAAAAAGAAATCAAATAATGTCTCTTGTACGAGACATACGAGTACTTCATTTTTCACTTTACTTTAGGATAGAATAGTATAGACGTTTAATAGCTTTCTTGTTGTACATAAGGTCTTAAATAACTATTTATAGGAACAGTCAAGAACCCTGCTAGGGCGCTGCTAACTAAATTAAAATTGTATACAATTTATTGTAGTTATTATTCGCCATTAAACACATCGAAATTTTGAATGGCTCCTCTGATAAAGAATTTTTCAGGACAGATAAGTAAAAATACATAGAGATGACGTTGGGATAATAATGGTACGAAGTCTTCTGGAACAACACTAAGGACTAAGTGTGAACCATTTTCTTATTTTGTAAATCAGCGATTTACGCTGTAGTTACAAGAATTAGTCGAATTAGAAAATATTGTCTTTATCAGAGAAAAACATTTGCAAATCCAGAGTAGCTCCCTCAGTAACTAACACCGCGATGACCTCGATATGATATCGCTACCTGCTAATATTTCGCTACATTTCAACAAGTTTTTAGATGTCTTGTACTTTTTGGTCTCCCGATAACAGGTTTGATTACATATCAAGACAGTTAGTAAGTTCTAGTCCTAGGGCAGCTACCCTATTAAAAATGACATTATTTTTCCATGTCTGTGATGTCAGTCTAATGGAGTCTAATAGCCGGCTTAGATTATCTTAGTGTTTAGGAGAGTGCTTTAGTACAATTAAAGGGGCAAGTGCTTTAGTACTTTAGTTCACGTGCTAGTGAACTTTTATATTTCTTCCACACTATTTGTGCACTCTTCTGAAGTTCTCACTAAATTTTCAGTTTAAACACAGATAAGTAACGTGGATAGTGACTCGCTCAGATGTCACTAGAAACAAAAATAGAAACAAATTTTATTTTGATTCTAATTGAAAGGCAACTAGAATGTTACTAAATTGAGTAGCGTTTACATGTTTCTACTAAAGCGCTCTCCTAATCACTAAGATAATTTAAACCGGCCCGTAGTTTGGGTGAATTGTCCATGATTCTGATATCGTTTTATTATTACCAGAGGGTATCATGGTACAGGACAAACGCAAGTGATTGTACTTTGTGGACATTATTTAATTGTTTACTTTGAATCCGATCATCTTCTAACCTTTTGACCATTATCATCTTCGGCCAGTCGATGTCGATTATCAGACAAAACAGCATCCACCCCCGTGTTTTTCTTCTTCAGTTCTTTCCTGCTGCCTTGTTTATATGTCGTGCTACCTGGTTAGGTCCGTAAGATCCTCGGATATTTCTAAAGTAACTTGCAGTTCCCTTAAATCCGACGCTTCAAAAAATATTATCATAACTACACCCGCTGATGTGTGCATGCCAATCGAAAACTTTATCAGAGCAGCAGTATCCCCCATCGACGACTCTCTCGTCTCTAATGCCCTTTAAAAGAGGCAAAATTAATCTAACGTTCGGTGGAGATCTCTAAAACAGCTGGCGAATACGGCTCATAACTCAATGTCTGTCTAGCACCGACATCTAACCGTCTCGGGTGAGCTCAGCAAACAAAATAGATGTAGAAGAACTTATTTAGGAATCATCAGAGTATCTATCTATACCACCGGCTATGATTCGGCTTATCATTGCAGCCCTTTTTCTCCACTACTACACTACCCTAAGGCAGCGGCTAACATTGCAACATTTATTCTGATTCTACCTCCTTCAAACTTCTACGTTCACATAGACAGTGTATGTCTAGTTGTCTGCCAGTCTCTTGAAGTCCACTTTCATCAGTAATCTTTTGAATTCGTCTTGATTATTATCACAAACCATCTAGTCTTCAGTGCAGGCTGAATTGAAATCAAATCAAAATAATTCATTTCAACGTAAAGAATTTACATTCTGCTTGCTGAATGTCAGTGTACTATATAAAGATGTTAGCCGCTGCCTTCGGGCCGTATTTGTAGTTGTAGCCGTACTTGTATTTCACCATGGACTAAACAGTGTGGCAGATAACATCGGAGACAAAGAGTAGAATAGCTTCTAGTATTCGTGGACAACGTATGAATCGATGCTAGCTTAAAACATCAAGTACCTAGCAGCTAGGTACAGAATTGTGCTTTTGTTGTTGCAATTCTTATCTGGCTAAGGCCGGCCTGTAACTGCCCATTGTTCTCAGGATTCCCAACACGTAGCTTTCGAGAGAAAACCTCTGAAATGTCACCGTCTCACCTCCTCCGTCGTCTGCTGAAGTTGCCTCCAGGGGAGGGGAAGTAGGTCAAGCTTGGCTGGTGACGTCATAGATCATTCTGTTTTAGAGTGAAAACTACAGTTACATGCCACCTTTCTATTTGGATTTTCCGTTTCTATCTCATTCCATTACTGATTGTATATTGTAACCGAGAAACGTGTCCGTAAAATGATTAATTTTAATTCGTGTAACTTATAAATGTGATTCCATTTAGTATGGATGTGTATATTTTGTAAAATAGTTTACAAAATATGGTCAGCGTTAATTTTCAAACTCTTTATAATACATCAATACATCAAGGAGATGTTAATCAATAATCAAATGTAAATGTAATCTAATACATATATAAAAGACACACACCTATCAATGCTCAGCCTAAACCAACCGAGGGCCAAAAGTGGTGTAAAAATTTGTACGAGAGGTTTGTGGTTGCATTTTTTTTTAAACTTAGAATTAATGTGTTTCAATAAAATTGATGAAAAAACTGTTTCTAAATTTTACAAAATTCAACCCGTATGAGGGTGGAATGGGGTGTCAAAGTTTGTAGGGGGAGTAGAAACATGGGTGTTTGTGTCAGTCAGCATTTGTAAGGGAATATTTACTGTCAGACTTATAATATAAATGCACGATAATTGAAAAGAGTAGGTACGCCCGTGTTGCACGATTTTTCAATATTAAAACCCTAAGATATTTGTGGTCTGATCTACTTGAAACTTAATACAATGTTCTACAATAAAAGTTATGAAACAGGTTTTATGCAGTTTTCAAATTCAATTGTAAAGGATGAACCGTAAGGGGCGTGAAAATTTGTACGGGACCAAATGGACGAAATCCGTGAATCATAGTTTTTAAAAGTTGAAAGTGTATGTAATTAAATAGAAAAAAATAATTTCAAGAAGAAAAAGGATTAAACATTCTGATGTCATATTTTTGGTCCCTTCCCTCTTCTGTATCACCGAGACTGTCACCTCAGGGGGCAGCGACTGCCGAGCAGCGACTGCTTGGTCGCGACAGCCTCTTGCCGACGCTTACCTTTACGAGAAACTGATTTTCGCACGGCAAGTTTTATGCTGCCGGTTCTAGAGTGAGTTAGCATCTAAAAAACGTGTAACGTACTAAGTTAAAGATTATAACTAGGTATAATCGAAGAGATCAATAATCTGCACAAAAAGAATGCACAATACGTTATTATAGCCGCAGATTTCATAAGTTACCATAAAATTTCGTTGTTTCAAAAAAGGCGAAAGATGTCGCCTAATCCGGGGGTCCGTACACTATATTATCTTGTAATAGTTTTATATGGCATTTTCCTTAAGTTTTTTGAAAACCTTATAATAAATGTGCACACACTTTTTTTAAATATTTATTTATGGTATCCGTAACTGATTATCATCCGGACTTGGCCCCCGTGGTGGAGTATGGCCTATATCTTCCTCAGGGAAGAGACCCGTGCCCCTCGGTGGGGATATAATGGGTTGGTGATGTACCGTAACTCATTTAGAACCACTGTTATCAACTAAAGTCCGCGTGGACGAAATAGTAGATATTCGGGATTCAAACTTTTGAATTGAAGTTGGGAATATCAATAAATTAATAGTATTTTAAGTTCCTGTTTCAATTGTTTTGGTTTTTTAGGCCTACTGGTAAATTATGTCTCATGTAGGACAAGCAAAACTAAAATCTGATCACGAGCTCAAAATCAAAGTGCGAATTTTGTACAGGTCACACAAATCGACAAAAAGTGTTTGTTTACGTACATTCTGTACCCCCTCTAGAGGTCAGTTGGAGTGACTAATGTGCACTGTCGCAGCGTCGGCGGAGTCGCGGATCAACGTCTGCCTGCCGGCTCAGCATAGAAAATACGATAGCGCGAATCAAACGTTTGTGGCGCTAAAATCCCAGAATTTGATAATTAATGTACCTACTGTTTGACACTTATTCACGTTAACTCGCGCGACTCGCGTCGTCGTACTTCCTATCTTTGCTGGCTTTGCAGAAATCGGTTCGGGATTCGTTTGATTTGATTGACGTCATTAGATGACTCAGCGCGGATCCGCGCGATTTATCATACATGAACCTTTCTGAAACCTGTCTTACTTGGTCTTAGAGAAACTTGCTGTATCGAAATCGGCAGGCAAGTTTGTGCTACGTGGTCTCGTTTAAAGGCTTCGTCATTGCAACTGCTGTCGTTGGCCCACGCGACTAATTGTGTTGGGTGTCACTGGGTTGACGTTGGACAGCGCGAAAGTGTTGTGGGCTTACTAAGACATGACAGCTGGCCAAAATTTACATTTGCTAAGTCACCCGTATAAAAATAAGTGATTTAGCGTGACAAAAACGTTGTTAAACTGGAGTTACATAAGCCTATTTTGAATCTTACGATTCTAGCCCACTCAAGTTCTTCTGTGACGCTATAAATTATGTATTTTAATAAAGTGGCACCACTTCTTTACCGCAGTGTGCGATAGACATTCATTTCGCGTGTTAAGTTAGTCGGAACTTACAGGCGTGCAAGAAACTTTGCAAATTAGTTTGTAGAGTTGGTGAAGATACTGCAGTGACTGAACGTGCGTATTTTCGGCCAATGAGTGAAGTGAAACTTTAGTCGTAAAGTTTGTTCTACCCTGCGTTGTTCCACTGTAACCAATGCTTAAGAATGTTCAGTCATGAAGAAGTTTATCACTGAAGATATATTTTGTATTATAGATTGTTTTACTGATTCACTTAATTGAATTTTGTTGGAAGAGTCCGACCAGGGTTTCGCTTCGATTCGCAGAGCTTAATCATGGTGAGCCGAGACGGAGTACGCGTCTTCGGTTGCTCGTCTCTGATTATTTTGTAGATCAAGATTGTTTTGGTCAAGCAATCCAGAAATCCCTTAGAAAGTGTTTGAAGCTCCTCAAGCTTAATTCTGTCTGTGTACTCGCGTATACCACGCTTATATTTTTGTGAATATTTCATTCTTGTGTACATTAAAGTAAAGTGAAGACTTTATAACACACATTCTACTTTTTGAATCTTGGGTAGGGATTAAAACTGTGGCAGATTTGGTAAAGGTTATCATATTCGTCACAAGCAACTATGTTTTTCCTAAAATCATCATTTTCGAAACTATGACATAGGGAAACACGAAGGAAATAGCTAAACTCATCGACTGAACTGCTGAAATACAGGAAATTGTGTTTATTGAGATGCAAATGAAGTCTGCCATTATTGTAGTGTGGATGCTTCACGACTACAAAGTGTATCTATATTACGTCAAATGGTTATGCAATGCGAGAAGAATGAAAACGTGCTTTAAACACACGTCGACAAAGTCAACTCTAGGACTATTCAATAAACACTTTATAAAATCATACAGACTTCTAAATGTTTCAATCATCATCACCATCATCATAATCAGCCCACCGTTGCCCACTGCTGGGCATAGGCTTTTTCTCCAAATGCCATTTTACACGATCCCTCGCCATCTGCGTTGACGAAACTTCCGCCTAATCAACGATATCGTCCGACCAATCGGGCTGCTGATCTGCTCACTGACCGTCGTTCTAGGCCTATGGCTATGATTATGCCTAAATTGACGATCTTTGTGGCGCAGCGGTTAGCGCATCTGCCGACTATGCGAGAGGTCCCGGGTTCGATCACCGGCTGGAGAAAAAAAAAACCCCATGTCTAACATGTTTATACTATGTTTATGATGTTGCTGTATCTGGTACGCACGACACAGTATCCTAGTGTGGGGCCAGAAGCAATGTATATACGTGCCTGTATGTAAATGTTTATGTTTTAATTACACCACGACTCTTATTTTTGCGTTGGTCAGAGACAACATTCATGAGTGTTACTTTTTCGTCCATTTAGATACATACAACCAATTTGTCAAGCGAACAAAGTCAGCTGAATAATAATTCACCAATCATACAATAATTGTAGAGCTTTCATCAGAGTCCGCTGGAGACGTGTGAAATTCGTCTTGTTACAAACGACAGTCATTGTTGCGTTACTAGATTAGATTTCCGTCGTTCAACCGATAAAGAGACACAGAAGGCTGTGCAAAATAAATATTTTATTTTAGCTTACCTACACTCGTTTGCTGAATGTTTGACGCTGGAGTCATGTTACTTAAACATATTTTCAGTGCGTGGGAGGATCATAGGGATGCTGTAGGAATATTTTGTGATTTGTCAAAGGCATTCGATTGTGTAGACCACAAAACACTACTCTCAAAGTTTAAACATTACGGAATAAAAAAAGTGTGCGAGATAGTGCTATTTGCTGATGACACGTCACTTATTTTTAAAATAAGGAGACAGGAAAATAATCTTGACGAAGCAAATAATGCTCTCTCGCACGTTCTAGATTGGTTTACTGCAAATAATCTATTGTTAAATTCAAAAAAGACAAAATGTATGAAGTTTACCCTACCTAACGTAAAATTAGTTGAAAATAACATTGCGATTGGAAATGAAAAACTAGAATTTGTTGAAGATACTGTATTTTTGGGCATCACAATCGATGCCAAACTACAATGGGGTCCACATATTGTAAAATTAGCACATAGACTTAGCTGCGCAACATATTCTGTAAAAAGAATTCGAGAACTTACTGACGTTGCAACTGCTAGGCTTGTTTATTATAGTTACTTCCATAGTATTATGTCCTATGGTATACTACTGTGGGGCCGGGCAGCAGACATTGAGACTATCTTCATCTTGCAGAAGAGAGCGATCCGATTTATTTACAAGCTAGGTAGTAGGGACTCGCTAAGAGACTTTTTCAAAGAAACTAACATCCTAACAGTTGCAAGCCAATATATATATGAAAATATTATGTACGTTAGGAAAAATATTACAGACTTCGAAACACTTGGTAGCCATCATAACGTTAATACTAGGAATAAACATAAATTGTCATTTCCACGATTTAGACTTGCAAAAGTTAATACTTCCTTTATGGGGCACTGTATAAGGTTCTACAACAAGATACCCCAAGATATATTAGAGTTACCTCCAACGCGATTTAAGAATTGTATTAAGCACACTCTTTGCAAAAAAGCTTATTATAAAATCAACGATTATTTAGAAGACAAGGACGTATGGCATTAAATAGTAGTTTAATATCAAATTTAATCACAGGATAAATGTGTCTAGTGTTCAACACATCCAAGATATTATTTTGTAGGTTTGATTTGTATTAGCTTTAAGGTGATTTCAGAAAAGATGGTCAGAGTGGAGTTTTTTTTCGCTGCCTTTTTCTCCCCTACAGACGGCCCCAAGGCAGCGGCTAACATTATACATAACTATATGTACATTGACATTCAACAAGCAGAATGTAAATCCTTTACGTTGAAATAAATTTTTGAATTTGAATTTGAATGTCAATGTACAAATTTTAGCC
This sequence comes from Yponomeuta plumbellus, assembly GCA_947310845.1. Classification (NCBI taxonomy): domain Eukaryota; kingdom Metazoa; phylum Arthropoda; class Insecta; order Lepidoptera; family Yponomeutidae; genus Yponomeuta; species Yponomeuta plumbellus. The sequence continues at coordinate 13,282,444 of OX371207.1, read as the reverse complement.
GCTGCCTTTGGATCAAAGGAGAATGACCAAAAACAGTCTATGTTGCTTTTGCGTTGCGCTTTAAGCATTTATATCTCAAAATGTTTCTTTTGAAAAATTATTTCGTAGTTTTATTTGCTAAAATAAAATAATAAATAAAATAAAATAATTCTAATTGTCTTGCTGAATATACCTTTCTCATTTTAAGTCTAGATAGTTTGTAATTATTTAAGCCGTTTGTCGAAAGAGGTCCAACTCCTAAGATACAGGTAAATCCTAGTTTAGGAGTTGGAAATCGCATTAATATGTGTATCATTAAATCGTTTAAATCTTAAATCTCACTACATTTTATTTTATATGTTTTAAGAGTGTAGGTAAGATTTTGGTCAAATAAACACTTTTTTACTTTAAAAAAAAATCAGGGGTTTAAAAGTAATAATTAAAAAATATTTGTATTGATTTATAACTAAAAAACTCCAGTCATTCAATACTTTTTTTTAATATAAGGTTTAACGGCCCTGGATACTAGTCCTTTTGAGCCTGTCAGTCAATACAGATTACTTAGATTGAATTATTGCAAAAATCGCAAATCGTGTAAATACATAAAATGCGAAAGTGCAAACTGCAAATGAGGAGTTTTATTACGGTTTTATTTTTGAAAATTGATTCAAGTGTATTTTATACTGTTTAATTAGTGTAGTTTATTGTTAAAATGACTATGTGTATGAACAATCCAACCGGCCCTTCTGGAAATCGTTGGGGGCGGCTTATGTCCAGCAGTGGACGTCCAATGTCTGAAATGATGATGATGATGTATGAACAATATGTGGAAAAAATAACTAAAATAAACCGCCATTGTGGGCTTAGGATAGTCTTGTCTTAATTGTGCGCAGGACCTATGACTGTTTGTGCTTATTTATCAGAAATTATCTCTTTGTCCCCCATTAGGCTCCTTAAACACTGCGACTTTTTGCAACGATAATTATAGTCGTGATTTAGACGATTAGCTAGTGCATGGATACACTCGCAATCGTACACCGTAACACACACGCGCTATCTTCAAAAAGTCGCAGTATGTAAACGTCTAACATGTCTTTTTTTATGGTTTAATGGCAACATATAATTTCTGCCAATGTCAGGGTGTCTAACATGTCATTGGCTAAAAGCATAAATAATCTGTGGCATAAAGCACAACCTTCCAAGGTACCAATGTCAACCAAGAACTTTATATCATGATGCCAAATAACACCAAACCACCAAAGTTGTCATAACCTCAAAACATGGGCTCAAAATTAAGATTTCTCGAAACTCCCATCTAATATTTTCATAATATTTTCCCTGCATAATCCAGAGCTAATTTCTTATAGTTTACCGCTGGTTTCATCAATGCGCAAGAAGATGCAAAAATAGACTAACTCCTATAGTAAATTGATCATTCTCCTTTGTACAGTCGACAGCACATCATGGTATACACCCATGCACTCTGCTCCGTTGCATTACGGGCGACTTTGCAACTAAAATAGTTTTTCTAAGTTCTAGGGAAGATTGACGTGCTGTCGACTGTACTAATTTGTAGTAACGAATTAGGCAGTTATTTTTTTATTACAATAGCTGGTCATGATCATCATCTTCAACCCCTTATGTCCCCACCGAGGGTCACGAGTCTCTTCCCTGAGGAAGGTATAGACCATACTCCACCAACGGGGGCCAAGTTCGCATTGGTTGAGGTTTGTAAGACTAGTGACTGGTCTTACTGTCAGAAGTTTTCAAGCCGCCCTAAGGCCTCTGACTTGGCTTGACGACTGCCATCTATCGACGGCAGCCGGCACCAACTGCTTAACGTGCCTTGCGAAGCACGGAACCGATCGGAAAAATGCCACTAGCGTTAGTCATAGAACGGTAACCCATCCATGCACTGAACGCGCCATATGTTCCTTAACCTTCGTGATCGCTTAAGATCACTCAGGCGGCCATGTCTGATAATGTTTCTGACTTTCTGTTGCTTATTACTTTGTATTTTGGTGGACAAATTATGCCATACTCTGTGTGACGGCGCCTCGGACAATACTTGCTCTTGATGTCATAATGATACGTGCTCTATTCAGATAAGAATGTAGATGAGATTACTTTGAATTCGGGTCGACTGATCACCGTAATTTGATCATTATTATCAGCCTACTAAGGTAGGCTTTGTGATCAACACGTAGTAATGATCAATACTTATAATAAGCGTGATTAGACGTTTAATAATGCGTACTTACTTACCTACAACCCAGTGTCGGTCTGGGCCTCTTGTTATTACGAGTATTATTAAAATTCTTTATTGCACCAATATTTGTACAAGGGCGTGTTTAATGCAGGAAGCATTCTCTTCCAGCAAACATTCGAAATTTTTCTTTCATTTCAGTTTTTCCATCCTTCTTCAGGGCTGAAACGTTCTTCTTCTGAAGACGTTCAATTTATTTTGTTTATTACGTTACACAACAGATAAGCAACATTGCATGTTATACTATTATGGTGAAAACTTATAATCTATTATATTATTATTGTATACACGGAAAAAGAGGGCTAAACGTCTGAATCATCACCAACCCATTATATCCCCACCGAGGGGCACGGGTCTCTTCCCTGAGGAAGGTATAGGCCATACTCCACCACGGGGGCCAAGTCCGGATTGGTGGAGGCTTGTAAGACTAGTGGCTGGTCTTACTGTCAGAAGTTTTCAAGCCGCCCCTAAAGGCCTCTGACTTGGCTTAACGACTGCCATCTATCGACGGCAGCTGGCACCAACTGCTTAACGTACCTTGCGAAGCACGGAATCGCTCGGAAAAAATGCCACTAGCGTTAGTCATAGACGGTGACCCATCCATGGACTGAACGCGCCGTATGTTGCTTAACCTTAGTGATCGTTCAAGATCACTCAGGCAGCCCCGGCTACGAGCGATTCCGTGCTCGATACGATGCCGTGACGATAAACGTCTGAATACTAAATAATAAAAGTATGACAAAAACTATTACATCCTCCATTGATGATTACGTAATCCACGTAATACAAAATCTTAAAAACCTAGGTTTTGTGAAGAATGTAGGTACAGCGTTTGTCTGCGTCAAACGGAAGCCGCGATCTTAAGACTTGCGCCAGGATAATCAAGCTTTCCCATAAGTAGCGAAGAAAGTTTTTTAAATTCTAAACGCCGTTTTCTTTAACATACATTGTAAGTGGTCCCAGTGGCTTACCAACGACTCAATAGACACTAAAGAACCCTCGGCTGCTGCAATTTGGGCGTTGACAGATTTACAACGTGACGGTTCAAGAGAGCCATCCGTGGTATCCGCATACAGATAGTAAATGGCAGAAGTTTTGTCTTCACTGCTGCTACTAGTTACGACGTGAGTTCCTTTTCTGCTCACCATGATTTACCTCTGCTAATTAGAGCGAAACCTAGGCTTAGACCTGTTAGTGCATTGTAGTACAATGACAACTCCATGAACATGGCGATTTCGTTTCATTGCCGCTTTAAGTATACGCGGGGACACATATCAAACCATCTAGGCGTCAATGGTATGAAAAAACACGTCACGTGACCCAACCGTGTATCTTTCATTGTACTGTCTCAAAAAGTCAAATAAGTGTAGGAAGACTTACTTAAAGGGATTAGACAACTAGCTCCCTCTCGCTCTAACAATATTGTCCTCTAGATGGTATGAGCGAGAGGCAATCGGTTAATCAGTCTCATGCTTTAGTAATTAACCGAAGGCACTTAACCTACCACATTTTCAAGTGAAACAAATTATCTTTCTAGATATTTGCAGTTCATTTGTTTTTTTAATTCAGCTACTCAGAATAAAGATAGCACTTTGTTTGACGAGCGCCAGTAAATCGCAAGTTCGTTACAAACTTGGTTACCCACTCTGTAAACTTAGGACTGTTCGTCAAAGAAAATCATATCTTTGGAAGAAGATTGCTTACATTTTGAAGCAAGTCGTGAACCCTTTTCTCAACCGGGCTAGGCGAGATACAGGCGTACGATAATGTACTTAAGTGTAAGGTTATTTTAAAAGAGTGTCTTCTTTATTTTCAAATTATTTTCTACTAGCTGGTGCTCGCGACTTCATCTGCGTAGTAATAGCGGAATATCAAGTATTCTATGTTTCCATTCAGATCTTTGTCTATCTGTACGCCAAGTTTTATGTAAATCTGTTCAACCGTTATTAAAGTAAATGAGTAACAGATATATTTATATAAAAATACATGCTGTTCGTTAGTCTCACATAAACTTGAGAACGGCTGTACCGATTTGGCTGATTTTTTTATTTTTTATTTGTGGTATTCTTTGGAAAACTTTCCTAAATGGTGAGAAAATGGTGGACAAAATATAAAAACTTTGGCGGTACAAAGTTTGCCGAGACAGTCAGTTATAATATAATCAGTTTGTTTGTTCGTTTCTTTGTTTAGTTATTTGTTTATTTACTGAATTATATCTAAAGTAAAATTGGTCACAAACACAAAACATATTTTTAATCACATAATTTTACTTTTAATATTCATACTACTATTTCACATCACAAGTCCGGGCAGAGTCACAGAAAAATTGGTATTCTGGTTCCTTCTACGATTATCTCTTGATGGTGCGGAGCAATCACAGTAAATACAGTATCGGCGACGTTCACCGGCCATAAACACTGACAACTGTGAGATCCTAAAGCTCGATTTGAAATACCTGTGCAGAGCTTAGATTGTTGCTAAAAGACTCTGTACTAAGACTTTCCGTAGACGTTTCTCGTTCATTGCGCTTCAGGCGGAAATAATTAAGTTAATAGCATTGAATAAAAAATTCAATGGTTTTAACTACAAAAAAAGGTTTCCATTGTAATGAATAATCCCTTTTTAAAATAGATTTTCTTAATCAAACGAATTTAGTGAATAGGTTCAATTGTTCATACTATACTTATATTGTGTAAGTACCCGAAATCGGCGTGCGTGCATGTATCAACTAATGAATGTTGACGAAAAGGAAGGACTTATAGGATCGTGGTAAGTGGCAAACGCTGGCAAACCGAAGTTACTTACTGTAAATCTTAAATATATAATATATAAAATTCTCGTGTCTCAATGTTAGTGCGCATACTCCTCCGAAACGGCTTCACCGATTTTCATGAAACTTTACATGTATATTCGGTTGGTTTGAAATAGGTTGTTATCCATTTTTCTAACCCCGATCTGGCAAAACAAGGTTTGCCGGGTCAGCTAGTTATTACAATAAAAATAATCCACACTCTTTTCCAATTTAAAGTTCTACCCTGTATCCCTTAAAGTTCCACTTCATCGTTTTAAGCACTTATGTCAAACGCAAAGCACTTATGACATCAATATGCCAAAATATGTATGTTTGTAAAGGTCGCAGTAGACTAAATCGGACAACTTCACACAGTGGAGTGGACTTACATGTTACGCACCCTTGATCGTGCGAGAATATTCTCCCCTGCCCATCACTAGTTGTGATAGTAAGGTGAGTTGTTGCTGCTAGTTTTCTTTGAACGCAAGTGTAGTGACAGTCCACTCTGTGTTTGACATTCTGTGTTTAATTGTTGTTGCATAAGATATTTAAATGTTTTAAAACTTGTGACATAGGATTTGTATGCCTATTTAGGTAGAGCACAAAAGAAACAAAATTTTTCAACCATTACACCTCTTATACTTGTGTCTCACAAATCAATAAATGAATTATTTTATTTATTTTTATTTTTATTATTGAGGAAAACTTTCAGCTAAAATTAACAAAATGAAGAATTTAGTAGACAACAAAAAGCTAATTACAAGTTTTCACAAGTAGAGACTAATTAGTTAATCATTCGTTGAACTCACGAGTTTTAGACTCGTAAACATAGGAACTCTTGAATTATGAATTATGAAAGTGCTGGCAAAATGAAATGATCTAAAACGCTATAGGTCTGTTGCGCGTATGTGAGCTCTGTCTCAAAGGCATCGGGCGAGTGATGCCGGTTGTTTGCTTATCTTAACAAGCGATTACATTCCAGCATTTTGTTCCACGTAATTGGTAGTTAAGATTTTAATAATGTTGTATCATTAACCAAAGTTATATTCAAAGAGATTTCCTAGAGTGGGTGAGGGGACTCATAATCTCATTTACATTATTTCGTAGTATTTGTTAAACTACTTGTTTCTCACTATGGTATGGCCATATGGGGCGACTTCCAAAATTGCCATCAAAACATCGGATGTGGCATGTATACATTCAGATACAGTATTTTCCTAGTTGGAAATGTAGAGTTTTATGGTCTTAGTTATAAAAGCACGATTCCTTTAAACACTCGATAAGCACCTATTAAAATAGTCAGTGGTGGAGTTTATAAGGTAAAAACGTATCCAAAAACTACCTCTGAGCAGAGAGGGAGAGAGAAAGAGGGATAGAGAGAGAGTTGAGAGTTGCTTTTATATATAAAGCCGTAACGGAAACTTTTACATAGACCAATTCACAATTAATTGCAATAATCACAAGCTCTATACCTATACCTTTTCTTGGGCAATTAAGTTTTTTCTATTGTTCGACGGTTGAATTTACAAGGGAACTGTGTAAGTTGATATAAAAAACTATGAAAAAAACTCAGTCTTGGAAGTACAACTAATTACTAATAATAATAACTTCCACAAAACACAATTACTGTTCCCAAACCTGGTCCCAAACTAGAATACCCTGTGCACAGGTAATCCGGCAAGGAAATTATCAACGAGGCAGTCGACATACGTACATATTGACATATACAGGGTGTCCCAAAACTCAACGTCATGCCGGAACCGGGTGAATAGGCAAGTGATACTTGTTATCAGAAAAATAAAAAATAAAAAAATAATTGCGCGAATTAAATATATTTAAAAAAAACTTTATCTTTTTATTTGTTTTTTATCTCTGAATAATGCTTCTTTAAACTAAATTTTAAATTTTAGTTTTCATTATGTTTCTGAAATTTCTTGAATAAATAATAATAAAAAAAATTATTGTACTTAAAAGTAAAAAATCGATTTTTTATTTTTCTGATAACCAGCATGACTTGCCTTTTCACCCGGAACCGGCTTGACGTTGAGTTTTGGGACACCCTGTATATACATACATAAACTCACGCCTATATCTCAGAGGGGTAGGCAGAGACAAAGGACTACCACCTACCATGATCCTGACAAATTACTTTCGTTTCATCGACAAATAATTTATTAGATAAAAAATACGGTTTACAATAAGACACTTATCCTGGAGTACAAATTGTTTCCCATTTGGCTACTGTCACCTGCACTGACCTTTCGACCGTATCGCAGATCGAGCATTTTGGATAGTTACTCCTTACTAACAAATAACCATAATATTAACGTATGGATGTTAGCGAAAAAAATATAAAAACTATTAAATTACAATTACTAGACGGAACACGAGTAGGTAAGTTAATGTCATCACACTAATACTGTCACGTCTCCGGGCCTCACAAAGCCATCTTTTGTTTAAAAATCCTTGAATGGGGCACGAAAACGCACCTTATTAATTTAATAGTGTGATGTTGCCTTGAGCGTAAGGCCTTCGTTAAAGAAATATGCATGCGAACGTCCCATTTCTGTATCAAAGCACCAATCAGCGTAGGTCAAGTTAAAATGGTGGTGTCACGAACTTTAACTCCCCCACAGACCTATTGTAGAAACAGGTTCCGCAGGAATTCACTCTGCGTCACATTGGCTCACGAGTAAACATTTTAATTGATGGTAATATGCGGAAGACAAAAACGCCCGCTGAGATTGGGATCGGCGTTTAGATATTTCGGCCACGATAGAAGAAGTCACGAAAGGTCTACTTCGATCAAAATTGTCACGAAGTACTCTGACATACTTTTTTTACGTAGCCTATGATAATATTACTACACTTGACAGCAGGGCACACGTTTTTTCTCAGAGAGGCTTAATTACCATGCATGCATACATGAAGGTTTATTTTATAGTGGAAATTTTATTGTAGAGTTGGTGTCAGACATATTTTGTAGTAACTAGTAGTTAAGATGTATTTTCATTACACGAATTTTTTTATTATTATTTTAATGCAGCGTAACATTTTTTTTATAATGCAAAGCAGCATTATCTTTTAAGTAATTTCCAATATTTCTATAGAGCCCTTAAATGGGTGCATATTTCAATGCTCCTGATTTGAACGAGTCTTCTGTTACCGCCTTAATGAGATGACTAAATTATAATCTATTCACGCCACAGGCTCGTATGACATAAATAACTTTGTATATGCCAATCATTTATTTTTTGTTCCATTTAAAGTTCCAAAGTACCTCTGGTGGAAAGTTAGCGAGTTTTCATTGAACTAATCTCTAATTGATAAGGTGACCGATTGCTTTAACAACCATGAAATAACCATCTGTAATATGACATCATTTTTAACCCGAGTGCAGTGGAGCCCTAAGGGAGTGTAATGTGATTGACTCGTATGCATGTATATAAATATATCCAATTCTATGTTCTCTTAAAACACCTTGGATAATGGTCACAAAAAGACAAAACAAAAATTATGAAATAACAAACAATTGGGTATTTGACAGGATGTCAAATTAGTTACTTTTAAAACGGAATTTTGTATGAAAATACTTGCTTGTGACGTCACATTTCAGAGCACTCTTTTTATGTTTCATCTATTTAAAAATTGTAATAACTAGTATATGATTAAATGAAATACATTTTCCGAATGTTTGTTTTAATGTCAAATAATTTATTGTTGGTAGTTTCAAATACCGTATTCCACTGCTGAGCAGTGAGTCCTAGATAATATCAATTAGTCACAACACAATGTTAGGTCTCGTTTGCTTCGTAGTTTGTGTTTTTATTTAAATTTTTTGTTTATTTACAGAACATCTAGCTTAACCTAAGATATTTGGATTCCCAAGCTATATTTCTAGAGGGCCTTGAACTGCACTTTTTGCGTTCATTTGGCAGCCTTCTAGTCTCCGTCTGACCTTCAGGCGCTTCCTCAATTAGCCGTAGCCATAATGCTAGGTAGAGTCAGCAGTCGGTCTTAATATTGTCGGCATCGTGGAAAACAAAAATCATGCCATAAACCATTTCTAACTCCGTCTTAAACGTGGTCCAACGAAATTTACTTTTTATGAATGAGAACGTAATAATAAAAGCTAAAAAAATCATACGAAAATGTTGTGGCTAAGTACTAACTCTATGTTTTCGTGAATTTTGTGTGCATTTTGGAAACATACTCCGTAGAAAGTTACTAGCAAGACTTTTGTAATTGAACAAGGACATACTAAGAAGCATCCTACCAAAAAGCTAAACCTATCAAAATCTAGGAGGATTTCTTTCTTTTTCTTCTTCAATCTTTTTAGGTAAAAAGATATCCTACCTAAAAAATCTACCAAAAATATCAATCTTTTTGTAAGTTACGTACTTTTATCCTTTAGTTTTTTATTTAGAAATTTATTTTATTTTTGTATTTTTCTGGAGTATAATAAAAATATTCTACATTTTACATTTGTGAAGTTGTAGTTGTAGCTTCTTTCTGCTCAAATTTACATTGGAGTGACAATGTATTCCCTTTACCATACATGCTTACTTATTTACTTATAACACTTCATATACGTATAAAACATGGACTGATTAGTCTAAGTATGTTTAGTACCTTATCATGTATGTCTGTTTCTTTTGAATAAATAAATAAAATAAAAAAATAAAAAAACTTACAGCCGTTAACAATAGATTAACAGACTCTTACTGTTCGGGAAACCGGGGGTGAAAATGGTACTTAGCTAGCTAGTTCCACTTGTCGTCCTGACAACCCCAAACTAAATTACATCGAAATCGCTGGAGCTGTTGCACTGTTAAGAGTTGGAGCTATTGTAAGGGTCACTCACTCCAATAAGGTCGCATATTCTATAAACATTATCATTAAAGAGGTACCAACAAGCGGAGACCTGCCGTCTCGGACCATGTCCGTGTATTATTTATAATGGCTTGTACAAGTGTAGCCGTGTCATGACAAAACACTGCAATTTGAAAACAGGGTTTTTTGAGAAAACGCAAAAAACATTTTGTTTCTAAAATTACGTATAATTATGTTAAATTGTAACATATTACTTTGAAATTTTGATATGTGTATAATAATAGAGATTGTAATTAAGCCGTAACAGAATTATATTAAAAAATATGTTAGTTTTGAATTTACAGCATAAAACGTTTTATGTCACGGCATAAAGTTCTAGCTAAATTGAATAATTGTGTTGACAAAACATTGTAATTTGCAGTGTTTTGCCAAAATAATTGGTATGGAAAATAAGTGGGCTATGTTTGTTAAATAAGGCAAAAAGTTACCAAGATAGCATAACTTTTAATTAAAAAAAAAAAAAAAAAACTTAAAAATCTATTTCTCTTTCATTAGAAAAATCTGGAATATCACTTATTACTAAATCTTCATAAAACGGGTTATTCGCCAACTCACATCACTGGACACACCTGTGTCGAATTGGTTAAACTCAAATTATTATCATTTATTCTTTCGTCATCTGGACACACAAAAATTTTTACGTGTGTCCAGATGGTGAAAGCTGAAATAATAATTTTTATGTTTTCGCCAACTGGACACACTCTGTTTTTTGCAGAAAAAGGGTACAGGCAGGTTAACAATCACTTCGCTCTTTGAATTATTGACCTCTAACAATGCTGATAGTTTCAATTTTTTTTCTTGCTGTAGGACCTTCATAATAATAATAAATTAATTTTTTTATTGACCAAGTTAATCACAGTTCTGTAAGTACTTACAAAGTTACAATTTATTTACATAACTATTTAAGTCCCTGACTCCTAAACTAGGGGATCCTGTATCTTAGAAGTCAGTTTCTTCCTTCATTACATCTGAGGCTTTAGCGTACAATAACTGATACTTACAATAAACAATCTCTAATTAATTTTATTTTTAAATTTTGAGATTGGAATTTAGGTTAATTATTAACGTTTCGAAAACAAATTAAGAATTAAAATAAACAAAACAAGGAGGATGCTGAATACGTATTGCATCTGCATGCGCGCGCCGCGCGCGGTGTGTGTGTGTGTGTGTGTGTGTGTGTGTGTGTGTGTGTGTGTGTGTGTGTTTGTGTGTGTGTGTGTGTGTGTGTGTGTGTGTGTGTGTGTGTGTGTGTGTGTGTGAGTGTGTGTGTGTGTGTGTGTTGTTTACTACTTATTTCAAGATGGAAAAGATAGCTTCTGTTTCATCGTAGCTAAGCTTAAGCAGGTGTTTGTATAGCTTTATTTTACAGAGATGTAGATTGAGAGGATGTATTTCTAGAAGTTTATTTAGTTTGTTGTAGGTGTGTGGCACAGAACACAGAACACACAACAGCACAAAAACGGCACGAAAATAAAACGCTGTATTACATTTTTCAGTACGACATATTTTGTCTTTTCTTCTAAGACTATAATAGTATTGGGAGTCAAAATTAGTGGCCAAGTGTTGCTTAAGAACTATTCTAAGGATGAATAATTGTCGCACTGTCATCATAAGTTTTATTCCCTGAATCTCGACTCCCATAATGTCGTTTTGCGTTTTACTTCAATTTCCAGTACTTCGCTCCACGCTTCACAGTGGTTTCCAGTAAGCCCCGTCGCACTTATGGTACAGTCCAGAGCGGTTAAAAGTACTAGGGTAACAGAAATTAGTAGGTAGTACATAGTAGTAAACAACCCTGTTTAATACTGCGCAGTATTAAGCAACACCATGAACTAAGCCGCATGTTTTTAATGAGATTTTATTTTAGCCGCAATCTCTTACATACTTCTGCTACTCTAGTACTTTTGTACTAAGTATTTACTGTAAAGTATTGTAAAAATATTGTAAAATTACCCGTTTCCAGTAGTGGGACGTTTGATGTCAGATGATGATTGTGACAGAAAACATTCTGCGCATGACTGTACTTCGTCATAAATTCGGGTAAAATTCGAATGTGTCCAGTTGACGAAAACATTAAAATAATTTAAATACGTTTCACCATCTGGACACGCGTAAAAATCTTGGTGTGTCCAGATGACAAAAGAATAAATGGTGTGTCCAGTCATGTGTGTCCAGTTGGTGAATAACCCCATAAAACTTTCCACGCGATTGTGGCATATTTGGCATAGATTATGAAATACGAAAGTTTGTTACGTTCCCTGCTCAGTTTAGGTAATTTTTTTATCACAACGCAAACTTAACTGGATGAAATCACAATAGACTCTAATTGAAAAGAAAATAATCTTCACGCCAAATTCCCACTTTCATACATAGCCAACAGATAAACGTTGTGATGTTGTTATTACAAAACACTGCATCTATAGTTACCTGCATCAAATATCAGCGAGTTTGTTGTGACAAAACACTGTACCTATAGAAGTAGTATTTTGTCAAAACAGCTCTCTAAGATTTTGGATATACAGTCTAAATTGCTATGAACAACTACCGTGTTAATAACACTTTTTAAATATTTTCTTGATGCCATATCATGTACCCTACGTCGAAGAATCGATTTATTCGTGTTACCACAAAACACTGTATCTATACTTACAGTGTTCTGTCATGGCACGGCAGCGTAATGATGTGTATTTTATCTTAATGTCTTCTTTACACTCATTATGAGAAATTGTAAGTAATTGGTTATGTGGCTTGCTTTGTTGTGTAATTTCATCACATAAAGAAACTGAACCCATTATCCGCCTTTAAACCGGATTCAGCACGTGTACAAGTAAAACTATCTACATACTTAAACACACGATAGGTACACGAGAAAACATGGATAAAACAGAGAATTGATTTTACCCGCATTTTCGTTACAATAGGCTATTTGAAAGTGTGAAGAAAAAGTATTATTTATATATGTATTCGTATAAATGAGTCTTCGAACCACTTTAAGGCATTTCAACTTAAAAAAAAATGGATCATTTGTCACACTATATTTAACATGTACTACTTATATTTAATTATGACAATTTGATTTAATATATTGCACATTGCGTAGCCGAGTCTACTTGTTAAAATAGGGGTCATCGTTATCAATGCACATCAAATTATTACAGTAGACGATGCGTTGTAGTTCTATGAAATAGAGCCCAGGACAAAGCAAAAAAAAATACTGACTGGAATGAAAAGCTTAAGCCAAAGAAACCTCCTATATTTAAGTGAATTCGATCCTCCTATATTTAGGAGGTTTCTTTGGCTTAAGCTTTTCATTCCAGTCAGTATTTTTTTATTGATTTAGGTTAACATAAAGTATGTACAGGTTAAGTGAATTCGATCCTCCTAAAAGCATAACTTGTTTTTCTTGCGGTGTCTCAAATTACTCTTCGATAGCTATTAATTACAACGCTGACTTATCAATACCTCTACGCGTTCCAGAGATAAGGGGTCTTGATAGACAGACGATAGACGGTGGGACGAACGGACAACAAAGTGATCTTATAAGGCTTAAGTTTTACCTTTTGTGCTACAGAACCCTAAAAATGTTATAATTTAAAAGCGAGAAACAAGCAAGGAATTGTTTATTATGTTATGTTATGTTATGACATAAGATAACATAAGAATATTCTGTATTGTACCAGGAAAAACAAAACGTACATAGTAGTAAATACATAGATTCGTCCAAATATTTATAAACTTACGCCTGTAACCTAGAGGGGTACGCAGAGACCAGGGTTGGCCACAAATAAAGGATTTAGTATTTGTATTTCTCGCTTCTTTGCACTTTCGCGTCCTCGACATTCACTAGCCGTTGCCTGCACGCACGCCGGTTTAGGTACTTTTTATCTTGCCCTTTGCTATTTTTCACAGATATCTCAATGCTCTGAGCTAATTTTGTTCATTCTTTGTTTATTATGATTACATTACCAATTCAGTCGCTAAAGGAATCAACAATTTCTAAAGAGCCTAAAGGCCTGCGCAGACGAGGGACTTTTGTCCACATATAAATCCCTGAAGAATCACTCGTAGCCTGGGCGAATCGCTCGTAGCCTGGGCTGCCTGAGTGATCTTAAACGACCACTAAGGTTAAGCAACTTACGGCGCGTTCAGTCCATGGATGGGTCACCGTCTATGACTAACGCTATTGGCATTTTTCCGAGCGATTCCGTGCTTCGCAAGGCACGTTAAGCAGTTCGTGCCGGCTGCCGTCGATAGATGGCAGTCGTTAAGCCAAGTCAGAGGCCTTAGGGCGGCTTGAAAACTTCTGACAGTAAGACAAGCCTCACAAGCAGTCTTACAAGCCTCCACCAATACGGACTTGGCCCCCCTGGTGGAGTATGGCCTATACCTTCCTCAGGGAAGAGACCCGTGCCCCTCGGTGGGGACATGATGGGTTGATGATGAAATCCCTGAATCGTTTAAAAAGGGCCACCGAGTACTTGTCACGGACTCAACGCATACGGTGTGCGGTCATTTGTTGCCCGAAATTTAGTCTTCTTTCTTTCTTCTTCTTCCCGTATCTTATAATGGACTCCCCCGTACTTTTGTCAAGTCCAGTCCCTCGTTGCCCTCGGTGATTCGTTGGGCATAGACCTCTTCTCTTTCACGCCAACCCATCCGGCCCAGTGCTAGTCTCGTCCAATTTTTTGGCTTGTAAGAATAGATGTATATCGATGGACAAAAAAGTACCCGGGGGACAGTACCTCGTCAGCGCAGGCCTTTATAAAGCTTATTGATATTTATTACTCAAAGCTTTCGTAACGCGTAGGTGCCGAGCGTTATTTATGCTAACAACAAAATATTATGCCACTGACTCATCTCTAAGATACTTCAAATGCTTAATTAAGCACCGATTATGTTTATTGTTTTGAAAATTGACTTATTGATTTATTAATTTTCATTTTCAAACAAAGTAGCAGAAAAACACTAGGCACGAAAAATTCATAGTTAACTTAAACCAATTGAATTTATAGAAAAACATCTTGTTTCTTTTACTAGCACGGATTATGTGAAAATCTTACTATCTCTACAATAAGATTACCAAAGATTACTTAGACAAAATCTATGTGATGTTTGTTATTTTCATCTAAAATGTTTACAAAAACATTTAATTCGGACTGGAGTCACGAAACTACCAAAAACTTTTATAATTTGTGAAACTACTTATTTTCGCTATACCCAATAGGAACCGGTTAGAAATCTAAATTGAAAATCATATTAAAAATACATACTACAGTCTGTAAAACATAGCTTTAGCTCCACGACAGCTGTCACACTGACAGGGCTAGGTTACGATATTGCTTAGACATCGAATAGTGTGCAGTAAGTACGGAGTTTCAAAATTTCATGGACGCAATTTCGATGACAGCTGTCGCGGAGCTCAAGCTATGTGTTACAGACTATAAGCATATATAGTACCTATGTATTATACAGTATACTTCTAGCCAGCCAACACATTTTCTCTTTTTAAAAGAGCTGTAGCTATAAAGCGCATCGCACACTTGGCGTTTGGCAAACGCTCTGCTCTTCCCACGTTCTCGAGACGGTTTGACAGCATGATTGGGCGTAAGTAGTATTGAGGGCCGAAGCCGAGACCTCCATGCTAAACGCTGCTTACATTTGGCATTCGCTCACGAACTCTGAAGCTCGAGTTTGCTAACTTCACGAAGCAGCGTACTTAAACTCGACCTTTTCATTTTAGTTGCAAAGCCGCCAGTAACGTTACTGCGTAGAGCGCACGGACGGATACAAATAAATATGTGCTTGCCGTCCTGTCTTTTATGTTGCTTGAACCCCTTGAACGTGTCCGAATATACATAGTAGCAACAGCTAGGGCTTACGTAAAGTTTGTTACTCAAAAAGAGAATAAAATTTTATGAACCACCTGCAATTCAATGAATCTGCACGGATTTGTTCATTGCTGGGCATAGGGCCAAAGCGCGTCATTACTCTCTGTCCTTGGTCATCCTCAGTAGTGTGAGATCCTTATAGCTCGATCAACGTTGGTAGCGGCTGAACCATCAGAATTGACTGTTAGAAAATGCTTAGAGTAGTAAGTCGGTTGTATTTATTTTTGATGGCCATTGGGGCGAAAAAGTTCTGACCTGGTGACAGCGGACCGGCCGACGGAGCGTGGGCTGGCCCCTCACCAGATGGTCTGACGACTTGCTTACGGTGGGGCGGGGAGTTGGTGCTGGCGGCACAAAACCGGGAAGCTTGGAAAACTAAGAAGCAGGCCTTTGGAGGCCCTACAGTGGGCATGAAATGGCTGATTATGATGATTTATTGTTACGTTAGTGCAATAAACGTATTAACTCCTCAGTCTTAGAAAAATTTTCTTTCACAGCTAAATATTCACAGAGTAATATTTGAAATTAATCACGGTTTTCAAAGAATAAAACACGCTCATACAACTGTGGTATGTATCATCTTCAAAATTCGATTCAAAGTGCAGACCGACCCACCGACGGGTTTTCGGCATCTGACGGAATGAGCATTAGTTTACATTGGACCCGCCGGCGGGTCATCAGGGTTTGAGGGGTTAAGAGTATTATTAATAACTCTGAGGCAATGGAGACTGCAATGCCAAAGTAAATTAAGAAACCTTATAGTAGAATTGAGGTTTAACAGCAGGATGGGATTAACAAAAAATACGTAACGCAAAATGGGGAGAGTAAAGGAAGTACATGGAATCGCCCTGATCGTAATTACATCCGGGCTCCCATGGACACTGAAGTTTATTTGTGTCATGCTTCTTATTGCTTGTGGGAAATGAACCTCCATAATCGTGCTCCATACAATTGATCTTGCGTTGATGCAGTTGAAGCTTTTCTTTGACTCACACAAAGCGAGTTTTATAGTGAAGTCTTTTTACTACGCCCTGTTCAGGCTTCAAAGGTTGAGGAAATGATTTAACACAACGCTCTTAGAAATAATTTTGTTATTCTTTTTTATTGTTGTGCAATAAAATGTTCTCTAGCGGCGCTGTGTGGCTAGGACTGGGTGCATTTAGGTACGCTTACTATGAAATTGAATAATAAATAACACAAAACACAATGCCGAGGCGCCATTTCACTATGAGTCCCTCCCTACATAAAAAAAATCCGACAAAAAAGTATCCATCGTTTAATAGAAACCATGTGCATCAAAGGGTACATTTATTGAAATTATTTCGAATTGGGTCGTCCAACGACCAATGGAGAGAGAGCTATGTTAGTAGTTTCACTGCGCGATCAAATCGGGAATGAAGAGGTACGGAGAAGAACCAGAGTTACTAATTATAGAGAATTACTCTGTTGAGATGGCAGTGGGCACGGCGGCATAGCTTGGAGAACTGATGACCATTGGGGCGGACAAGTTCCGATCTTGCGACCGCGATGATCTGTAAATGAAAACCTTCACTTTCTAACGCATGAAAAAAAAGGTTTTTAAAACTGACCGCGTATTAAAGAGTTTGCTAGTGACATAGCTCATTATCTCACTAGCGCACTAGCTCGGAGTTCAAGGTCGGTGGGAAGGAAAAGTTCTGTTTCACCCCACAAGATGGTCAGACGAAATGGTTTCGGTGTCAGGATGCGGGCGGCTAAAGACCGGGACCTAGATTCTGTTCCTGCATTGTAGTACAATGACAATTGCTTAAACGTGGTGATATAGTTTCACTGCCGCTTCATGTCTACGCGCGCACGTATATCAAACAACCTAGGCGTCGATGGTATGAAAAAACTCGTCACGTAACCCGACCGTGTATCTGTCATCGTAGTACAATGCACTAACAGAATCGAGGCCTGGGAAACTATTAGGAGCCCATGTCCTGCAGTGGGCGTGAAATGGCTGATGATGATATCGAATATTTTGTTATGATAACGCTATTTTCCTTAAAAACGGTACAGATGTAAAGGCGTTACCACTCCATTGTAGCAAATTATTCTCTTTTAATTTCGCTTACCGTGATATTTCATAATGAGATACTTATCACATTATCCTATTTTGTCCCCACGCCCCGCAAAAAATGTTACCTATTTTTGTTAGACTCGATAAGTATTTCAAGTATCATCATCATCATCGGCCTATGGTTATCTACTGCTGGACATATGCCTCTCCAATTGTACGCCACTGAGCATGGTCCTCGGCTACTCTCATCCAACTCTTGCCAGTATTTTTAGTAAATGCATAGAAATATTGGTCGTCCAAGGCATAATAAAACCTAAATATATCTTGCAGAATAAATTATTTCTTCATTCAAATTCACGGACAGGTTTTGTGTTGCTGTCCCTGCTGTCGCTAAATGAACCCTTTATAACTCAAAGTTGTAACGAGGTGCAATTGCCTCGTTGCTTTTTATTATTTTTTGGCCATCTCCTATTCTAAATTTAATCAGTTTTTGACATTCGCCACCGTGGACGGACGTAGCTGAGCCATTCAATCCTCAGCTTCCATCCAAGGTGGACCTGAACGCGTCGTTATTATTTTACCACACAACCTTATTACCACCCGGATTGCTCTACTGTGCACATTATTGAGACCTACTCGTAACAATCCCTTGATAATCACCAACAAATATTTAAAAGGCACATTAATTTTATTAATGTAAGTTGTTCTGCTTTTTTTATATTCCAACTGTATTGTTATATTTATTTTTTTAGACCTTTAGTTAAAAATTTTTATTTGCATTGTTCCCAGGTGCCCTTTCCTTTACATTTAAATAAATCTAAAACTTCTCTGCCCCTGGATACCCTCTTTTACTACGGATCGCACCCCCCCTTTTACCTAACTGCGACAAAGTGTTTGTATCCGTATTACTTGCTAATAAGTGGAATATTCTTCTCCCGTCTCCGCCCTTAAGTTAATCAGTTCTTAAGTAGCTATACCAAGTGACGTTGATCCCCATCCTGACGGTGTAAGCGACCGCCACTCATCCTCCACTTGGGTGGTCCGCTAATCAAGCTTATGTGTTGCCACCGCTGTTTTATCGAAGCCTGATGCTTAGCCTTTGCTAACTTACGCCTCGTACTTTAGTAAATTGTCTTATTTATAAGAAAAGGCTCGATTTCTTAAACACTGTTCAGTATTATCCAGGGAAATATAAAACACCAACTTGAATTGGTTTTTCCCAACTTAAATGCAGTTGACTGTTAGTAAAAACAAAATGTTTACTTAATGAACGTCAAAGCTGTTGGTTTCACAATTATTAGATTATACGGAGACCAAGATAACAAAGAAACTCCTCATTTATTCTTTTCAAAACAGGAGTATTTAACTTAAAGTTACACTACACCAGACACAATCGTCCCCTTTAACATTATTCAAGTACCAGGCATTTTTGTCTTCCATATAATCCTAAATGTTACAATAGGCTTTTTTGCATAGAGTGTGCTTAACAAATTCCGGTTATACAGACCGGAATTTTAGTATTCAAGTCAATTGTTGTTGTTGTTTGCCAGATATTCACGAGATTTCGATTATAAAGATGAATCTGTATTCTTTATTTAGGAACTGAGAAATAAATATAAACTTGTATTTTATATCTTGATGTGTTGTCATATTCACGCAATCCGCTTTCAAATGGATGCGCACAGAGGACAAAGACAATTCACTCTGACAGTTTGATTTCGACTCTAATACAAGGATGGTCCAAAGGCCTGAATGTAAAGGTTGATCAAATGTCGACTCTACTTCCGAGCTCTATGGGCTTATTACAAGCTGGACGCTATAAGCTTATGGATGCGACGGTACTTCCGAAGCCCCGCTTTCCACCGCACCCTTGATTGTGTAGTTCATTGTATGCAAATGGGGCGGGCGCGGCCGCTACCAAATATTTCACGCATCCGCGCTGCGGGCGACTGAGTCTGACAGAAGCACAAATAAGAGTGTGTGTAGAGCTTTTCCTCGATAAAAAGTGGTTAATCGCTGATAGAAATCATTCCTATTACTATACCTTCCTCAGGGAAGAGACCCGTGCGGGTGGGGACATAATTTTAGGTTATTTATTTATTTGGAGAAAATACAGGCACAGATAGTTGATATTCCATGGTGTATGTACAATATAGGGTATTAATGTATCTGCCCTATTAAACATTTCTCACTTATATTAAATGAGTTGATTATGATGATAATGAGAAATCATTCGGATTTTTTGGATTTAAAAAAAGGCACTTTGTGATCTTTGTTATTCAAAAGGGATAAAGTACTATTTTCTTCAAGGACGGACTATTCAACTTTTTTGTCAGTTGCCAAAATGAAGATTAAATAAGAATATTTTTTATTTTACACGTAAAAAAAATAAACAACATAGGTAATTACCAATATACAGTACAATTACTATTTGAAATTAATAGTACGTCGATAGCGGATCGAGCTTTACTTATTTTGTTTCTAAGTCACTCGTCATGCACGTATGCACATAATAAATATGCTATTTAAAAAGTTAATGTGCTATTTATTATATCAGTTTTAAATTTAAGTGTGCACTCAAACACATCACATTGCAACAATGTTTCGTCCTTCTGTGCCTTCCAAATTCTTAGCGGAGTCCTGTCTACGCTGTTAGTAGACGGAGCGTATCGTCGTAAAGCTTTTTGCACCATGACCTTAAAGACATCCATCCTTGTTTTGCTCCGATAAATCACGCCCACAACGCAAATTTGCGTAAATCGCACATCAATGATCACTTTTTGCGACGATGTTCAAAGGTATTCTAGCGGCGGTTACACCACTTTGCCCTTAGATTAGCAAGTCGAAGCGGAAGTGGGCTGGTTACGTCTAATAAAGATCTCATGAAGATTTTCAATGGCGGGATTTGCTAGGACCGAGGGTTGCTAAGTTGAAGTAAAAGTGGGACTCTAAAGAACTTAAGAGAAAATCTACATATTGAGTCTATAATTTTATCACCGACAGATCAGCTTGTCCTAAAGCGCTTAGAGAAAAAAATAGCTTTTAACTCTTATACTCAACTGCGATCAGCGCGACGTGACTAATTCAAACCTAAATTATTTTGTCACATTTAAGTAAAAATTACTAATTGTATCATAGAGATAGAGATAGATATATATATATATTTACTTAGTAATCATTTGCATATTATAAAATATGCAAATGATTACTAAGTTAGTAATAAAGTGCTGTGGTAACCAGGCAAGGACATTACAAAAATAGAAAACCACCCAGACTCACGGCATTTGTACAAATGCCGGTCTCCAGGGGGAATTGAACCCACGACCCCAGTCCTGGTTAGTAATAGCCTTAAAGGCTAGACCAATTAAGCAATGGGCTAGTTGCCCTAAACAAATTAATTAGTCCGTCTTTTAGATTATTCAAAAGTAAGGGACACGTGTTTTATTTTATTTGTAAATTAGACCAAAAATGACAAAGATATGGCCCATTAAAGTTACGTGTGACGTCACGCCGTGCTGCATTTTTTAGCACGGAGTGACGTCACACGTAATTTTATTGGGCTATATCTTTGTTATTTTTTGTTAAATCGAAAAAAAAAATACGTGTTCAATATTTTTTTATAATCTAAAATACGGACTAAATAGAATTTAATTATTTTGACCCTGGAAACTACCCTATTATCATGTAATTTTCGAAAAAATTGCGATCGGTCGCAAGACAAAATTTTTTTTTTACTTTACTATGTTGAGTTAACGTATTGAATTGAAATAATTTATTCACTTAAAACACAGTACAATGACAAAGTACAATTTTAAATTATAAATTTAAAAGAAACATGCAAGGAAAGCCAGTGCACTGCGTTTGTGAAAGGACCCGACTCAGCATTTGTCACAAAAGGGGTACCTTCTGTAACACTGGTATTCTGTCGGCACCTAATAAGTAAAATAAATAAAAACGAAAGACACACACAATAGATATTAGGAAAAATAAAATAATTAAATAATATAATAATAATAATAAATATGTAAATTTTCAAATATATAAGCAGATATTTTTAAATATAATATAATAAATTAAATAAAGTAAATGATAAGATTAAATAGGTTACTTCGATCGATCCTAAAATAAATGAAAAGATGAAATAGATTAGTTTTACCGATCCTTAAGCGAGCCATTGTAATTAATTAATTTTGTTTTGTTTTCTTTTTTCGTTGGCATAACCTACCAATAAGCGCACCACAGCAGCAAAACAAACTACAGATGACACATCTGATCTAATAGGGCAGAGCTATACAATTTCAATCATTCTGCTGGTACTCCAACAACAATAACCTATAATGATTTTTGAATGATCCTAAAGTTGGTAATGAGCGGATTGGTGGAGGAATATTATTCCAGCATTTAGTTGCTTGATAGCGGAAACTGCCCCTAAATGCTGCTGTTGCGTGTTGCGGGATGGTTATAATTGCGCAACACGCCTTACGCGTCGGTCTTTGGCGCCATGTCAGTTTTTCAAATAAATACTCCGGTTTACCTGAGTTGATAGTACCAAATAATAAAAAACAGGCCATCTGGAATTTCAATCTATTTTTAATTTTTAATATTTTTGCGTTATTCAGGAAAGGTGTTACGTGGGTTCTGGGAGGAATATTAAAGCAAAAGCGTGCACACGCGTTTTGGACGCGTTGTAGAAGACGATGCGATTTTTCATACAAACATGGACCATAAACCGTCAACGTACATAATTAATAATAAAAGGAGCCTTTAAGCGATTGAAATCAAGTGGAAAACGTTTATGTACTGGGTAAAGATAGCCGTTTGTGGGCCTTGTGTATCGACACCTTTGAACGACGACAATCGAGTCTCCAAAACAAATAAAAAAACCGGTCAAGTACGAGGGGGACTCACGCACGAAGGATTCCGTACGATTATTTATCCAACATTTGAATATTTCAAGCGTCTACCTGTTGCCGTTATTAATATCGTGTAACAAACGGCAAAAAATCACGTTTGTTACATGAGTTACCCCTTAAAAAAAAAAAAATACTAGACGAAAACCCGGCTTCGCTCGGGTAAAATGTAGACGCAAAATAATATTTCACTATGTTTTTATATATGGTGACGCCTCTTTATTTATCAACCACCAGCAGATATAAATATCTTAATACATTCAGATACATAAGCTCACACCTGTATCCCAGAGGGGTAGGCAGAGACCACGGACTGTCACCTGCCACTATCCTGACAAATCACTTTCGCTTCATCGACATCCATTAGTCGTTGCATGTACCCACATCGGTTTCGGGTACTTTCATCTTGCCCTTTGCAAATACATCCCCTATTTGGTCGAAGTATGTCCAACTGGGGCATCCCTTACCGGCCCTTCCACTCACATTCGCCCAATATATTTGCTTTGTCAGTCTTTCTTCGTTCATCCTCTCCACATCTCCAAACCAACGCAACGCAACATTCCTTTTTTCAATTCTAGTCACTCACTACATCCTCTTTCTCTACATCCTCGGTCTCTGATCACACTATTGCGTATTCTGTCATTCAAAGTAACACCACACATATTTCTTAAGGATCTCATTTGTACTGCACTAATCCTACTTTCATGATTCTTCTGACTTCTGCCATACCCAAATCTCGCTACCATGCTTACATCAGTATTGGAACCAGCACACTATTACGGATAGCCAATCTTGCTCTTTTGGACATGTTCTGGCTACTCACGAAAAATCGGACTTATCATAACTTTGTCATGGGTACCTCATCACAAATTACTAAATGAGCTTCCTTCATAAACTTAACAGCATTGAATTTAGTTAACAGCTAGTGAATCTAATGACGTATGAGACATAGAATCCACTTGGCTAATAAACTAAAAACAGCTCCCTCTCTTTGGCTTTACAGCTTTTAGTTTTATAGTGACCACATGTTTTTCTTCATCATTTTAACTTTTGGTATTTTTCTTATCTAGTGGCTTTTTCATTTCAATAAGTTTATTGGTACCTAACTAAGCAAAACAATAAAGATCAATTTATGACTTTGATTTCCTTTTTCAATTATTTTTCAGACCCTTCCAAAACTCAATGTCAAATTATTGTCTTCCCTCCCGCCCTCAGAAGAAGGACCTTCTTCTGAGCTCCCGCCAATGAAAAACACCACAGATTACTTACTACACCTTCTCAGTTAGCACAGATTATAATAACCTTTTTGGATGCCACGGTATTCCACACACCATGGAGTTAACAAATTAGATCAAAGGGCCGGTTTAGATTATCTTAGTGTTTAGGAGAGTGCTTTACTTTACACTCTGTTGCAACATTATGCTGAATCGGGCCCATTTTGGGGGCTCAACCTTTAACGACCTCTGTGGCGTAGTGGTTAGCGCATCTGACTACCATGCGAGAGGTCCCGGGTTCGAATCCCGGCTGGGGACAAAAAAAAATCCCAGGTCTTGGATGTTTACATGTTTGTGACGTCGCTGTTTCTGGTTCCCACGACACAGGGTATCCTAGTGTGGGGCCAGAAGCAATGTATGTGCCTGTATGTAAATGTAAATATGTAAATGTAAATTATTATTTTCATGTTGTACAGTTTTTTTTTTACGCTTTTTATGCTTTCTGTGTTATTTTTTTATTATTTTACGCATTCTGTGTGTGTGTGTTTTTTTGTTTTGTTTTGAGTATCAAATAAATAAATTTTCTTTCTTTCTTTCTTTCTTTCTTAAGGAGAGTGCTTTTGTAGAAACGTGTAAGCGCCACTTGCTTTAGTACGTTTTACGGTATAGTACGGTTCTAGTTGCCTTTCAATTAGAATCAAAATAGAATTGGTTTCTATTGTTGTATCCAGTAAAACCTGAGCGCATTACTATCCTCGTTACTTATCTGTGTATAAACTAAAAATTTAGTGAGAACTTTAGGAGAGTGCGCAAGTGACCCGTGACGGGTGCGTGTTGTTTTCAATAACTCGAATTATCAAACTTACCTACTTATGTGTTCCATTAAAACTCATAGTATTTTGAGTAGGATAGCGCATATTTCGCGACGTCGACGAAGTGACAGTCTACTGGAAGAAATATAAACGTTCACTCGAATGTCTAGTAATGTACTAATGCACTTGCCTCTCTAATTGTATTATAGCACTCTCCTAAACACTAAAATAATGTAAACCGCCATAACAGTTCACAATGAAAACTTGTGACACTAACACAACAATGATGACATTGACATGTTTACTTAGCAACGCCATTGTTGAATTTAATAATTTTTATACTGATGCTGCTCGATAATACGAATTTTCCGCCCATATGTTGTCGACTCAGATCAACAATTTTTGTACGCTCTTTCATTTGGTGTGCATATCGTTCGAGTCTACCGTAGACCCGAACGAAATTATTAATATAGATAAACTCACGCCCGTTATTCCCGAAGGGGTAGGCAGAGGCACCAGTCTCTAGAACTGGACCCCGTCTTGCCGAGTTTATTAGGTCCCAAACGTGACAAGTGGCAAGCCTGTCGCCGTTATCCGGGCACAATTTATCAGCGAATGGTGTTGCTGTACAAACAAATGTACGTAACTAATAGTCTTTGGTACATGCGTGGTTCAAACCCAGACCCTCATGATCGAGAAGCAAGGTTCAACCCCACTACGCCACCACCGCTTTTTAAATATTTATTTTATTTTAATTTAATTATTTACAGTGAATAAGCAACTAAATATTATCTTAATATTTCAAGCTGCTACCTTTTGTCGTTATTAATATAAAAATAAAAGAGGCAAAAAAATCATGCACTTATGGACCGACAGACGGACTAACGGACACAAAGACAGACATACGGATAGTGGAGTCTTAGTAATTGGGTACTGAACTCTAAAAACGGCTATATCGACAATTTGTCACAGTTTGTCGCATCGCGCCGGGCCTCGTTACGAGTGCCGTCTTTGAACTGCGAAAAGTGTGAAGAGTGCGTTCCAATGGACTTCTAATTGGTTACGAGCGAGGCGGTGGCTGTATGTAGAAGAACAGAAGGTCCTCTTATTCGAATTACATCGTTGCTGTTACATTCTCCTTGCTGTTACTAACAATCGTTCACAACTCATATAAAGCTGCAATGGTGAAGGCGAAACACATTGGAAAATAAATAAAATTTTCGCTGCCTTTTTCTCCACTACATTCGGCCCCAAGGCAGCGGCTTATATTAACTTTATAACTACATTGAAGTTCAACAAACAGAATACAAATTCTTTTCGTTAAAATAAATTTCTGATTTCTGACTACCAACATATTGTAAAAAATCGTCTAATATTTTAAGCGCATCGACTACAAAAGGGTAGTAACTTACTACACAATTAATTGCTTTCTTCTCGAATATACGGTATGAATGACTACTACCAGCTACTTCTGCTACCGTTTGGTTGTTATTGCTAAGATACAATCCTAGTAGGTTCAGTACAGTATTTGTAGCAAAATAATTTTTCAGGTGTGATTTTCAACAGGTTGATGACCCTGAGAGCTACATTTCTGCTCTGTTAACTAAGCTCTATGCTAAGACAATTATTATTTATTTTAGTACGTTAATGCACCATTCTACGTTTCTAAATATAAAGGTGCGTGTTCAATGCAAGAAGCAAATTCTCTCCTAGCAAACCAGCAAGATAATAAAAATCTCTTCATAAGGACGCTCATTGCGTATGGTGTTCGAATTGCATTGTTTTCGTCGACCCGGTCGTTCTATAACTATCTCGTCAGCACTGAACTCGGTTGTATTCTGCCCTGTGCTGCTGTGACAAAGAATACAAATTGTCTGCCAACGGAATGGCGACCGCTATTGGCATTCGACGACTAAATGTATTTTTTATCGTCACGTTACGAACTGCTAACTGGTAGCCACTGACAGCTTAGAAGAGAACAGAATCCATACAGTGAATGGCATATTGATCTCGACATTCAATAGCTTTGCAACTAACTGCGAAAGACGACTGGACGACTTCTCCTATAAGGGCATGTTTTAGATTAGCACGCCCTTCGTATCAACCTCTATATAGCGACACAGAGAAGCTCTAGCCCGCAGATGCTAGTTTATTGGAACCAAATGACTCATGATGAATATCATGCTGAAAGGACAGCAAAAATTGTTTATCTATCTATCTATCAAAATGTAATTGTTATGCGTTATCGCGTAAGAGAAGTGCCTTTCGGGGTTATGTCGTTTCAAGAAATTTACACCAGATTTCTAGAAACGGCTAGAATTAGTTTCTAAATCGAGGCTAGAATCCAATGTGAGCTGACTTTGATTATTAAGAGCCAAACAAATACACACATAATCGCTGCTGTTCTCGCCAAAGTTCGATAGTAACCAAGTCTACTACGTCAGCTAATCTGAGTGTAACAGTATCAGCCTTAGGGCCCTGCCTCGCCGGGACGCCATGGCCACGTCGCCAGCGACCGTATCCAAGCAGTTAATATTGAAATGTATGGTGCCTAACTCACTTGGCGACTGTCTGGCTACGTAGACATTCATACAAACTGCTTGGATGCGTGACTGGCGACGCCGTCGCCATGGCGTCCTAGTGAGGCAGGGCACTAACTATTCGTATTTTAAAACATGTTATCACGACAGCTGTAGTCTTCAAACCAGTCCCATACTGCACATTTTGCACACCGCTTCTGAATTTTCAAGTCGCTGCTTCTTCAGTACTTTCGGCCCAAACCAAACGTTGGGTTTCGCATCGTCAAGATTGTGATCTTCATAACTCGTTCCCCGTCACGCCCACGCGGAGTGGCCACATTGTTTGTAATTTGAATTTATGATTTTTTAGCGTACGGTAAAGCCGCTTTTTTCTCGCGAGGAATTTTGTTTTGTCATGAATGGGTTCCATTGTTACGTGAAATAAAAGGCTACGCTCGATAAGATCTTTTGCCGGGTAATTGGCTTGCCGTTTGTGTGCGACTGGTAGAGTTAGAAAGTGATTAGTTACCTTTTCCAAAGACTAATGTAAACTAGCGGTAGTAATGATTATTATCGCTACCAACCAGTTGACAAACAAAGGGTTCTAGTATGTCTTTATTGATTGTATTGTAGATAGTATATCAACTTTTGATGAAAAATAAGATGAGATGGAGTTATATTTATCCTAATAATTAAATAGAAATTAATCCGCGAGTACTGCTTTTCATTTCACTTTATTACCTACATTAAGTACATATATGTGCTTAAATCTATAGTCTCCAAATAAGTAATTCAAACTTACGAAACTTCACAGATTTGTTTCGTTTTGAGATATTATATTTCTTTTGTTTTGTTTCATTAAACAGAACAATGGGTAGGCCGAACGACCCTTAAGCCTAACCATTGTTCTTATCCCACCCACCAGGTTGGTAAAATGATCCTGGTTCAGGTGGCTGCGAGTCCCTGTATAAACATAAACATAAACATTTACACACAGGCACATACATTGCTTCTGGCCCCACACTAGGATACCCTGTGTCGTGGGAACCAGAAACAGCGACGTCACAAACATGTAAACATCCAAGACCTAAAGTTTTTTTTACTCTCCAGCCGGGGATCGAACACGGGACCTCTCGCATGGTAAGCAGATGCGCTAACGGCTACGCCATAGAGGTCGTCAAATGTCCGTATGCGGGCGGCATAGGACCGCGAATCTTAGAAAACCATTAGAGAGACCTATGTTCTACTATGATGATGAATCAGCACAATCATTATCATGACGCTCATGACAATTTGATATAAATTGCAAACTCAATAATCCCAGTTAAAAAAGGAGTGATAAAGTAAAATATACATCAAATTATCATAATATATCGAACTCTATTTATTTATTTATTTCGGAAATAATACAGAGACGTGCTACTTAATTAAACTTACATGATAAATTTATGTACTAGGTAGGCATGCATCCAAAACATATCTCACTAAATACTATAACGTAAGTAAGTTAAAGATGAGGGCGGGCATTGAGTAATCTATAAAAGTACTCAAATTGGTTCATAGTAATAAAATAGGACCAAGAACAGGAGAAGCTATGGCGCCTATATGCAGACTCAATCTACATGTACAAGAGGGGCCCTGACAGTTGAGCTCCCTGTTTCTCGCACACCAAAAATCATACCAATCTAGTTATATGAAACTCGGTCCACAGCGTATTTCACGCCACCTGCCGTAGTATTAACTTTTACTTGTGGGGAGATCGCTCGCTCACATCCTACCGAGGTGCCTCACCCATCTCATACAATTCATACATTTCCGAGAGTCGTTCTAATGTTAAAGCTTACTTCGTCGGTAAGCGTCTGTATCTACCGCTCTTTATTTTCACGTTTATTAGCTGATTCATTTGCGTATGAGAACACAGTAAACACAGGGAGGAAAATGCTTAGAGTTTTGGAAAAACGCTGGTGTTGTTTAATGAGAGAGGACTCGAAAACCCACTTTTGCTATACAAAGAGTGCCTTGAGTCAGCAGAGTCACCAGAAAGACGAATTTATTATATGCAACGTCTAGAATGCTTCACAAAAGTCAAGGAAAAACAGTTCCAGATGCGGTTTTTAAAAAACTTTTTAAATATAAAGTTTTCATGTTTCCAATGGTTGATTCTGTTCTAGAGCAAAATTTTCACTGAATGAAGTACGCTTTTGAAATCCGAATCAAACCAGTCAATTAGCTGAATCAAAGCGTAGGCTGTAGTGAAGACAGCGATTACTATAACGACGACATATTCGCACACGAATTCATTGATTGCATAAATATTCATGTGCGGGTTTTCAGTTCACGACCCTCGCGTAAGTATTCTGCCCATTTCGATCCTATCACATCTCCTTTTTTAAAGAACGTTAGTTTCTGGATAGTATAGTAACATACAGACGTAATTAGCTTACAGAATTTGTCAATCCAGTGTTAATTACTTACGGCAATATTCAATGTTACGGTTTAACCTGTAAAATTTGGCAATTAAAAATCAGAACAATGGTTTTTAAACGTTCTTTTTAAGGTCAAACTCATAACGTAACTGATTGACAACCCTTGACGGTAGGGCAGTTAAAGACTCTTCAGTTAAAAGCGATAAGCTGCCAATTTTAAAGGAATTATTATTTTGCTAAATGTTTTTAATATACCCGTTATCAAAACAACGTCGTCAGAATGTCGTGACTGGATAATAAGTGTTGACGGACGTAACGAATTTCTAAAATAGTTCGATAACATTTTGTCAATGAAGAATCTCGAAGTGAAGTGGTAAAAAATATTATGTCAGAAAATTTAGTTTTAGATTTTTAAATGGTACGCTACAAATAAGTAAACCAACAATCCATGATGGCTTTTTTGTCCGCACCACACTACGAGTTTGAGAGTTGGTGGTTGGTGTTGTTTTGTTAGATTTGGTGAGCGTAGAAGAAGATTAAACTGGAACCAGCACACCTCCTGGACATCACTCCTTACACATAAGGGATCTACAAAGTGATCTGAATCTTACATCAATAACCACACGGGATATAATTACTTATTAATATCTTCGAACTATAAACATAAACATTTACATACCGACACATATTGCTTCTGCCTCCACACTAGGATACCCTGTGTCGTGGGAACCAGAAACAGCGACGTCACAAACATGTAAACATCCAAGACTTGGGTTTCTTTTTTTTTTTGCGGTTTTTTTTTGAGGTAGCCGGGAATCGAACCCGGGAGCTCTTGCATGGTAGGCAAATGCACTAACCGCTGCGCCACAGAGGTCGTCTCACAAACATGTAAGCATCCAAGTACTATGTCTAAGCACTATGTACGTACGGAGAGGCCAGAAGAGTCTGCGAGGGTTATAATACGTAGGCAGCCGCGGGCGGGATAACCGTGTGTACGGTGC
Source organism: Yponomeuta plumbellus (assembly GCA_947310845.1). NCBI lineage: Eukaryota > Metazoa > Arthropoda > Insecta > Lepidoptera > Yponomeutidae > Yponomeuta > Yponomeuta plumbellus. Next base: position 13,251,704 of record OX371207.1, on the reverse strand, counting down.
CATATTATTCCGGCTAAGATTTTAATACGGTTATTGTACGGGGCTAGGTTGGAGACAAACAATAGAGGATACGACCCACGTTGACTTGTTGCGATTAGACTCTACAATTCGATCTCATTTTCTGAAAAAAATAAGGTGAAAATTTTATCTGCGAATCATCTAGTATTTTAAAATGACTTGCGATGCTCATACATAAAAATAATCGGGTCTAATTGCAATAATAATTTGCCTAAATATACTGTTTTTAAATAAATATCTGCTTTTTATCGCGTCTAGTTTTCGTATTACGAGCCTTCATGAATTGAAATGATGATGTTTTTGTTCAATTAATCTCGCTCAGTTATTCACTATTGTCCAGAAATGTTGAATTTATTTGTGATCAAGTGGATAGATAGGTTTACAGTAATATTTCAATAAAGATAATTCTCACTTTGTAGCAATTTCAAATTCTAGTTCTCTCGCTCATGATGACTAGTCAAAAAGATCAATGTGGAGACTTTACATTATTTTGTTTAGTAGACGCAGGATTAATCTAAGGATTATTAAAAATAGTGAGTAGGTTTGCCCACGAATAGAAATCCACCGGTTTCTGAATGCAGAATATTATCAAAGTATATAATGTACAAATCTTAACCTGAATAGAGAAATCTAAAGATACCAACAGATATAAACTCGGCAAAACGTGGGCCCAGTTATAGTGATTAGTGCCTCTGCCTACCCCCTCGGGGATAACGGGCGTGAGTTTATTATTTATTTTTATTTTTACCAACAGATATGAAATACTCCACCAATCCGGACTTGGCCCCCGTGGTGGAGTATGGCCTATACCTTCCTCAGGGAAGAGACCCGTGCCCCTTGGTGGGGACATGATGGGTTGATGATGATGAAATACTTACTTAATTAGTAAAAATAACCATTTAGCAACCGGCGGTGAGTGGCAAAGCCTAGCGTATAATAGGGTAGTTTCCAGGGTCAAAATAATTAAATTCTATTTAGTCCTTATTTTAGATTATAAAAAAATATTGGACACGTATTTATTCTTCTTTCGATTAAACAAAAATAACAAAGATATAGCCCATTAAAGTTACGTGTGACGTCACTCCGTGCTAAAAAAATGCAGCACGGCGTGACGTCACACGTAACTTTAATGGGCTATATCTTTGTCAGTTTTGGTCTAATTTACAAATAAAAAAATATGTGTCCAATATTTTTTTATAATCTAAAAGACGGACTAATTACACTTTTTAGGGCAACTAGCCTATTGTATGACCAAAGATTAATTAATTCCAACTCATTTTGAAATATTAATTTATGCAAATATTTACCTAGATAAAGGTAAAATTAAAGTAAATAAACTGCATACATACTGCTGTAAATACAAGCTACATGCTTTAATACATACTGCTAAAATTGGGCTGAGCGGGGTTAATGGGATCAAAACAAGGTAGCTAAGGGTAAAACCTCTACCCACGTTGTCGGCCGAAACTAGGCGAATAGGTACGTACAAGTTTGTCATACAGGCTTTACAAACAAAAAACTCGTAACCTCTGCAAGTTGTTTTTTTAGAGCTCGATTTATCTAATAACGCTAAAGTATTGTCAATGGCCTTTTTTACATTTTTGTAAATGTTCAAACTTTCATTTAAAGTGACTTACATGACGTTAAGAAGAAGTGTAAGTCGCTCTAAATCCAGAAAAGGAACTGTAAAAAAATGTATAAAAAAGGTGTCACTGCTGTTTTTTTTCGGAATATAGTCTTATGGATGTACATACAACTTCATTTAACTTCTACTTCGACATTTTCATTGCCAATTCACCCGTAGTGTATTATATTATGGAGGGTACACAACGTCTGTACAGTTTGATGGACTCAAAGATACTGAGAAAGGATTAATACAAATTGCTTCATTGATTTGTAATCTGCTTGCGTTTTTAACTTTTTTTACTTTGTGTATCAAAGTACCTTTTTTTACTTTGAGACACGTACATATATCCAGAAGATTCACGTCTTCTTGCTAGTTTCTCTTCTTTGACTACTTTTATATTTCTTCGGCCCACGTCTCCTAGAGAAAACTTTCAGTTCGTCGTCAGCATCACACGTTGCCAAACTTTGTTTTAGTACTTGTTACCTAAACTCGCAGAAATACTATCTATAACTGAGTACAGTAAGTGCTATCGTTTTATGTGCTTTTTATTTAAAGCTAGAGTGTTCTGGAAGGTTGGAAAAAAACTGCGAGCATGAAATCATCGATATGCGAGCCCGACTCGTTCTTAGTCCGTATTTTTCTATTAATTTCTATCAATGGGCTAGCCTCTATCACATTTATTCCATCATTAGATTGTCTCCTCAGCACTGTGATTTCCTCAAAGATGTAATCAATGCAGAAAGTACCGCGGCTCGATATCCATCCCAACCTACACGTGTAATCTGCGGACTCTACCTTAATGCCTAGAGATAGCACCTAAGGGAATAGGGGGTAACAGCTAGTCCGGGATGGGAATATTCTCCTCACTTCGAAGTCATAAAATAAAACAACTCAATCTTCAGACAGAAGAACCGTTTGTAAATTTCAACAAAACTCAGTATAGCATTTTTATAAATGACGACCTTTTTTGACGACCTCTGTGGCGCAGTGGTTGGCGCATTTGCCTACCGTGCGAGAGGTCCCGGGTTCGAATCCCGGCTGGGGACAAAAAAAACCCAGGTCTTGGATGTTTACATGTTTGTGACGTCGCTTTTTCTGGTTCCCACGACACAGGGTATCCTAGTGTGGGGCCAGAAGCAATGTATGTGCCTGTATGTAAATGTTATGTTACATTATAAATCATCATCAACCCATCATGTCCCCACCGAGGGGCACGAGTCGCTTCCCTGAGGAAGGTATAGGCCATATTCCACCATGGGGGCCAAGTCCGGATTGGTGGAGGCCCTGTAATGCCCGGTTCCTATAATATACGCCTACCGGCTACGATCCGTTTTCCCTACAATTTATTGACCGTTCGTAGGAATTTCGTAGGAACTGTAACCGATCGTAAGCAAAAACGAAGCGTTTTGTGGATATTGGAACCGGGCATAAGACAAGTGGCTGGTTTTACTATCAGAAGCTTTCAAGCCGCCCTAAGGCCTTTGACTTGGCTTAACGACTGCTATCTATCGACGGCAACCGGCACCAACTGATTAACGTGCCTTGCGAAGCACGGCATTTTTATAAATAACTTGTTATTATTCACAAGGTATTTCCTATAAATACGTCTTTGTTTATGAGAAAGTTTTATTTATAAAAATAAACCAGATCGTCTATAAGTTGACTTTAGAAGGTTGATTGTTTCATAGCTTCAAGGAACCATAGACTCAAGTACTGGTTTTTAATTTCAACTCGATATCTCCACACAGTCTTGAGATAAAATTGACAGACGGACGACGGATGGACAACAATCGGTTTTTTGTTTTACCTGCGGAACCCTAAAATACACGATTCCAATAAAATAAACCACTTGAAAACATTTCAAATATTATCCAACTGCAACATTAAACTGTATTCGTTCCAATTTCAAATATTTGACAATTAGGTAGCAAAAGTTTTGCAGCAAAGAGTTTGGAAGTTCAGTAAGTAGTTCCAAACTCGGTTTTAAAACTTACTGCTTGGGTTGGACCGAAATAGATTTAGGACGAATCCTCAAGAGTGAAAGAGAGTCCGTTTGATCAGATAACAGATGATTTCTTTTTGCGATTTCGAAGTTTTCAAAGAAAGTTTTTTGTATTGTTTAGTAGGGCCGCTCATTTTCGGATGCATTTGGGGATTTTGTTACACCCTGCATGACTCATTTAGATGATCGGTTTTTTTGGATCAACATCATACTAGAGCGCACGCTTTACCGGACCTTTCGTATAATTTTCCTCTGCGATAGCTGGCAGGAAAGAAAGTGGATCAACAGTAGCCGATAGCCAGCCTCCTATAGTTACACTAACCACTTATTTAGAAACCTCTCAGGGCATACCACTTAGGCCAAACTGTCGGCCACCAGATACGTCATCCTGCTTACAAAGTTAGCAATGAAATGGAGATCTGATCTTTCCTGCAATAGCTTTGAGATAGTAGGTCTACAGAGAGTATGTGGCGTTTGCCACTGATTGATGGGAAACGGGACTCGCTACCGGTTGCTCGCGGCTATATCGACTGTTATCATTCGGTTAGGGCTCTACCTGACCTTTATTTATTGGACGGTTTTTAATTTACAATTTTTTTAATAGTCGACGTAGCATGGCTTTGCTTTCAATGTGAAAACTCCTTTTTGCCTATATTGAAATGGAAATGGAGAATATAGAGAATATAAGTCACATGTCTTACAACTATATTTTTATTAATACTACATTTACAGTCAAAGATGAAAAAAAAAATTTGCTTAGGTAAACTCATTAAAATATGTGGTAAAGTTTACTAAAATAAGGTGTGCAAATATTCATCATCAGCCTATTATGTCCCCACCGAGGGGCACGGGTCTCTTCCCTGAAGAAGGTAGGCCATACTTATCCACGAGGGCCAAGTCCGGATTAGTGGAGGCTCGTAAGACTAGTGTCCGGTCTTACTGTCAGAGGTTTTCAAGCCGCCCCTAAGGCCTCTGACTTGGCTTAACGCGCAAACGGTAATCTAAATAATAAATTAACAATCTTAAAGATAGAAAGATATATAGAATATTCTTTATTGCACACTAGAAAAACAAAAAAACCACAAAATATAAACTTAAACTGAATATTAAAAAAAACGAATTGTCGGTATGTTAGATACAACTAGTATCACAATAGGGTAGTTTCCAGGGTCAAAATAATTTAATTCTATTTAGTCCGTATTTTAGATTATAAAAAAAAATATTGGATACGTATAAAAAATAACAAAGATATAGCCCATTGAAGTTACGTGTGACGTCACTCAGTGCTACAAAATGCAGCACTGAGTGACGTCACACGTAACTTCAATGGGCTATATCTTTGTTATTTTTTGTTTAATCGAAAAAAGAAAAAATACGTATCCAATATTTTTTTATAATCTAAAAGACGGACTAATTACATTTTTTTAGGAAACTAGCCTATTATTTGAAGTAAGCTATTAGGAACTTTTTTCTCAATTGTAAAGGTAAGTTGCTCAATTAAGAGGGTTGTCAAGATTTTTTTTATACTAAAGCACATGTTGTCTAGATACAGCTGTTATTTTATTTTTCAACATAGTCATCTTTTATTATTTTTATATAGTATTACATACAACTTAAAAACAACACAAAAGTTACATTTACAAAACTAAAGTACTATTATTGTGAATCACAAATTATAATATAATATTAAATCAATATTATATATGTAATAATAACAAATATATAAAATAAAAAAGACACTACAGTTATTTACGATTATTGTATGGATATGTAGTTGTTTGTTTTTCTGGTGTGTACAATAAAGAGTTCTAATATAATCTAAATAATATTGAATATTACAACGTACAATATTAGCGCCACCCCAATAACTTATCAGTTCATCATGTAGTTTATAATACTTATTGTGGTATCACAGCAATCAGTTTTTAATGTCTGACTACTACTTGATTAATACTCGTAAATTACTACCTTGAAATTCTTTAAAATGGTATTAATTAATAAACATTCACAACCTACATGTCCCTACAGAGAAGTGGACCGGCATTTAGTTTCTGCAAGACACTTGTTCAACGCTTTCGTAAAGTTCAAGCCTTGTAATCCGCTTTTAACCTACATTTAAGATTAATGATTGCGCGATATGATTCTTAGTTTCTTCGGACAAGTTTTGGCTTACTTGTACAATGATTGTGTATGTGGTTGAAAAACTTTAACAGTAATCGACTTAAAGTTTACATTTCCTTTTTTCAGACCGGGGACTGTTAAACACGAGGCCCCACATGCCAGCAGAAAATGATTCCGGTAAGTGTCATTGAACTCATTGGAAGACATTTCAGTATTTTTTTTAACTAAAACTTTCTTAAGCACTGGACATAGTTAACATTATTCCAGATATACTTACTTGGCTTCTTGTCGGAAGAGTCCGACAAGGATTCGCTCTGAGTGCTTATACTGAGTTTTTTCATTCACTTTCGATAGCGAGAGCGTTTGCAGTTTGTATAGGAGTGACAAAGCGCGCCACATAGTTGTCTCTTTGTCACTCCTATGCAAATCGCAAACGCTCTCGCCATCGAAAGTGAATGAAAAAACTCAGTATAAGCACCCTGGTTCCGCTCTGATTCGCACAGCTTACATGGTGAGTAGAGACGGACCTCACGTCGTCGGTTGCTCGTCTCTGACAGAGACTCTTAAGATAAGATAAGAATATTCTTTATTGTACACGAGGAGAAACACAAACATAAAATATTTACAACGTAACAGTACAATTGGCGGCCTTATTGCTAATAGCAATTTCTTCCAGACAACCCTATGATGGACAAATAGTAAAATAAGGGTATCCGGAATAAAGTTAATTGGTACGACGTTAATTGACGACCTTTGCCTACTATGTGAGAGGTCTCGGGTTCGAACCGATAGATATAAAAACGCCCAGACTGAGGCCTTTTGTACAAATGTACAACGGACTCTAGTGGGAATCGAACCCTCGACCTCTGTTTTGGCAGTTACGGCCTAAACGGCTAAACCAACGAGACAATCAGAATTTGTATACAGAAATACGAGCAAGAAATAACTATGAAACGGGAAATAATATTCAGTTCAATTTTTCGTGTGCAATAAAGTATAGTTGAATCTTTAGCGCTCTCTTTCTATGAGCTTAAATACGTAGGAATTACCACTAACTAGAGTCGTTAGCATGTCCGTCTACTTTCCAAGGTTAATAGGTATGTTTAATGGGTTGCAGGAAAAATGACGATATTCAGGCCATGCGTGACTCTAGCCTCAACATTATTCCTCAGCGACCACATTTTCAGAGCTCCAGCTTTATTGCTAACCGGTATAAAACGCGCTCCTAGCCTATGGAGTGAAGGAAATAAGGTATTCACCCCATGCCCTATTTTTGCAAAAACAAAGGCACCAGCTGCCTGGAAACAGCTGTGACTTCAACAGTTTATACAGCCCCTTTACGATATTGCTTACTTAATAAAGAAGGAATACAGGCCGCGGGATGAATGACAAACATTTTGTAATTGGTAGATGTAGACCTTCACACGCTGTATTGTTTGTTGAATACACAAAATAATGTCATGCCTCAATATAATTCAAAAAAATTAATTCTTAGTTTTAGGGATGGACAAGTGAGAAAAAATTATCATATCGATGTTTACACACAATACAGATTAATAAATTTATCGAGAAAAACAACATTTATACACATATGTTTTCCAAAGCAGCTATAATTGGAAAGTATTTTCTTAATAAAATATTTAAGTGAAATTCTCTACCGAATTCAAATGTCATTTTTGTTTCTATAGCTCATCCGATTGGTCTCATTTCGAATTTAGTGTTGATCTGATAAAGACCCTTCGAAATGGAAAAGGGAACTGTTCAAATTTAGAAATTGGTGTCTGAGCTTACTTTAACTGTGAATTAAAACAGAAACATAGATTAAAAATAAACAACTTAGGAATAAGTCGAGAGCTAGTCCCAACTTGCATGACCAGCACAAACATTGAAACTAAATTATTATTGCATTCTGAAGTCTGTTCTTGTATCTGAATGGTTATCTTTTAATTTTGTTTATACGTTAAAATATTGCATTGCATTCGACACCTAATTTGATATCGATGATAAATGTCGATTATTTTATGGAACATATCGATACATTAATACTATATCGATAGAAAATGACCAAGCCTAGTTAGTTTGTATTCCTAGCCATCAACACAAAAGAGCAAGGTGGTTAAAGTTGTTTGTAAAAGTGTTACAGCCATCGTAGTGTTTGGAGTGGTAGGTGAACGGCGTTTGACATAATCCAACCATTTCATGCTCTACGGTTCAGTTGCTAAATATTTTAATCGATTAAGGTAGCCTTATTTAGTCGGTTAGTATCTACCTTCGTTGTTTTCTTAGGCCTTTTCTGTGAAAGTTGTTGTGGTTTCGTTAAAAATATACCACATAGTTACACAATAACCTTAAAAGCTGTAGCCATACTCGTAACATAAATCACAAATACTGTGTACCATATTTTTTTATATAATATGGTACACATATATAAAATGTATGTGTACCATATTTTTATCGGACCCTAACCACAAAATACGAAGAGTCATAGAAGGCCAGATCATTAATAAGATTACCACAACTGCCACAATCCATTTTAGTTTTAAACTGTATAAAAAACTGGCTAAGTGCGTGTGGGGCTTCCATAGGAACGGTTCCGTACCATTATCCATGAAACATTTGAATATTTCAAGCGTCTCCGTGTAGTCGTTATTGGTCGAGCAGAAAACGCCACAGAATGACGAAAACCTGCAGAAAACCTTCTGTAGTTCCAGCTAACCACAGCCAGGGGCGCCGATATTTTGAAGAATCACAGACAGGCTGTCCCCATATGACGTTAATTATGCCCGTAACAACGTAAGCTTTTCAGCCCTCTTACAACATTGTGGGGAATTGGGAAATTCTGAGCAGCAAATCGGCTACAACAACCCTTTTAAGGCGTAGTTTTTGAGCAAGATAACCTTCTGTATGTCCAGCTAACCCCAGGGGCGCCGATATTTTGACGGACGATAGACAGGTTGTTCCCAGATGACGTTGATTACACCCGCACTAACATAGGCATCTCAGGCTCCGGTGGACGGATGCGTAAATCGAATGGACAACGCTCGTAAATATTTCTGTTAAGGCGCTTATAGCCCACAATGACCTCAGGTATACAATTCGGAATATAGAATCACGTTCTTGTACAAAATATTTAGTTCAAGTATTGTCAAATCGACTTCATTCATTTAGACGTAAAACAAAACGTTTGGATATTTCATGATCGACGTCCGCGTCATCCGTTACGTTTTCAGGTGCTAAAAAACTGAATAGACTTGTCAAAGAGATAGATTGTATCCTGACACAAGTGACTGTGTTGTGCGGAAATTATTATAATATTATTATTAATACATATTATATCTTCGCCAGGATGGGGCCAAGCGCGAGTCTGACTCGCGTACGAAGGGTTCCGAACCCTAGAAAGATGAACCCCTCGCGACCGGAGTCCCATCTATTAGGTAGTCAGTGTAGAGTCGACAGCACGTCAACCTTCACGTTTTTGTTGCAAAGTCGCCCGTAATGCAACGGGGTAGAGTGCATAGTGTATAGGATGCTGTGCTGTCGACTGTAATATACAACAAATTTTTTTAAATCCTTGATCAATACAGTTATAAGTGACTAATCACCTCATCTTACCCTTTCTATGACATCGGTGTAATGGATGGGGAGCCAGTTTTTAATACCCTTTAGGCGCGATAAACACGCTGTCCATTTTAGGAAGATACATACATACATAAGCTCAAGCCAGTATCCCAGAGGGATATTCAGACACCAAGGACTGCTAGTTGCTACTATCCTGACAGATAACTTTTGCTTCGTCGACAGGAACAATATCTTACATTTAATATTACTTCAGGTACTTTAATGATTCTATTTCCTGAGTATTCTCATCATCGGCTATGTGCTGACTTTAGACTAGGCGCGATATATTTAATTTTTTGGAAATAAGAACAAGTGCCACTTTATCCCGGCTGGGAAAAAGAAAGTAACTCAGGTCTTGGATGTTTACATATTTGTGACGTCGCTGTTTATGGTTCCCCCGACACAGAGTATCCTAGTGTGGGGCCAGAAACAATGTATGTGCCTGTATGTGAATGTTATGTTATGTTACTTTTTTCAGTTTATATCTATCGAAAATACAGTCGTCTCTTTTCTGATTCTGTTCTGTTACATTCGGTGGCACCATAATGTTTACACGCCCTTAAATCGGGTATAGTACTAGCGACTATTGGACACAAGTAGTTTAAATACCAATGTCCTAGTAAATAATTGTACTAAATTTAAGAATGTCCTTAAACTAAGCATTCGTGCTATGCTAACAGACGGCGCTACTTTACAAATTATAGCGGTAATTGAATAAAAGCTTATAAAAACAGCACCAAGACTGCGATCATCTGGGTAAATCAAGTACGGCAGCCTCCGGCGGAAATCGAGCTCACAACCTCCGTCTACTACCTATGAAGTTCAGTCTATTAACGCAAGACCAACGAGGAATGTCTATCGAATCGAATCGCTCGTAGCCCCGGCTGGCTGAGTGATCTTAAACGATCACGAAGGTTAAGTAACACAAGGTGCGTTTGGTGCAGGTGACCGTCTATGACTAACGCTAGTGACCGTTTTTCGGAGCGGTTCCGTGCTTCGCAAGGCACGTTAAGGAGTTGGTCCCGGCAGCCGTCGTTAGATGGCAGTAGTTAAGCCAAGTCAGAGGCCTTAGGGCTGCTTGAAAACTTCTGACAGTAAGACCAGCCAATAGTCTTACAGGCCTCCACCAATCCGGACTTTGCCCCCGTGGTGGAGTATGGCCTACACCTTCCTCAGGGAAGAGACCAGTGCCCCTCGGTGGGGACATAATGAGTTGATGATGAAAACTTTACCCACCAACCAAGTTTTTTTATGTTAGTGTTTTTTCTAGTGAAATGAAATCTCATAAAATCTCTACAATTAGTTTAACCTGTAGAATTTGTGTCGGCCCGATCGGCTCACCATAACAATGGTTTGTAATTGTTCTTTTCAAGGTCATAAAGCAACTGATTAATAACGGCTCAATGTCGGTGTCCACAAAGAACAGTAATCCTTGCTGTGCCGCGCAAAGAATAGCCTTCGTCAACGCAGGCTTAATATTCCTTTCAATCCTCGGGACCGGACTTAGCGCGAATTATTTATTGCTCTTTTTTAACTGTGAAAAAAGTACATACAAAGGTTAAGCCTGTTGAAAGGTTACCGGAAGCTGACGGACCATTCACCCGCAAATGTATTTCTTAGACCCTTTTTATCCGACTGCGCCGAAGTAAGGGTTATCAGTATGTAAGTATGTGAGAAGGATTTTAGCATTGTAGGATGTGCAGTTGAAAGTATAATCAACCTTTACATTTTAGTATAACATGACGTCAATAGTGCAATGATGTAAAAGTTGAAAGAAAGCACATTTATTGCCACAAACACACGAAGTTTACATAAAAAAAAGTCAGATTACATAATTCGAAATGGTTTTTTTCAGAAAAAATTGTAAGTGTACTGTAATCAATTAAATAAAGCACATAGTTGTTTGATGTGCTATCAATTGTACTGTACTTTACTTACTATATAAGGCCCATAGAATTGAAAGTGCTAAATACTTAATCAGAATGTATGCTACTGACGCTCACAATGAGAGGGTACACGCGTTAAATGTTACTGATTGACATTAATTAGCTATAATTGATACACACTAACTGTTATTAAGATCCTAACAACTTACCGATGCGTTATTGAGTATTGTGCAAGGTATTTAAATAAAAATAAAGTTTCGTGGCATTAAGATCTGGGATATAAAATCAATTTTTAGTAACAAATTTCCAGTACACATTTCTTTATCTCAGTGGGTTTTTGCCATTTAAGTGATGATACCCTGCTATCGCGACCTTTTTCAGACCTCTTTTAAAACCTTTTAGTACCCCACATTCCTCTCTAAGGCTCGTGGTATAGTATGTAATTAGGGGCGAAAATGACACTCTTACAAACAAACAATGGGATCATTTCAAAAGTCATCGCTACTGAATGCAGCGCGGGTATAATTCAAACGTATAACAATTAGCAAAATGACTGCTGCTTTATCCAGCAGTATAGGGGACCTACTCAGTCAGGGTGTATATTATGCAATTTTGAAAAGTATATATTTTTTATTTTTATAAAACAAAACCAAACACAATTTCGCCACACTGCAAAGCAGTTTGTTGGAGAAGCGCTCTATCTCTATATTTTACTAACTTATATAATACCTTATATTACTTTGTATATATAAACCACGTAGGTATGTTTAAATTTAAGCGGCTTTAGTCCATACGCAAAATAACAGATAACAGAAATCGCGAAAATACCTACGCAACACCGTCGATCTAGTCGCTTAGTTGTTTACATCAAGGCAAAAGCCGAACGAGATAATATATTAAACATAATGCCACTTGCTGAGCCGCGTTTCATGAAAACAACAATCCCACGACGTTCACCACGACAGCAACATGCATTGTAGCTCAATGACAGTTGAATGAACACGTCGATTTAATTTCATTGCCGCTTCAAGTCAACGCTAACATGAGTATCAATAACTCTAAGCATCAATGGAATTTAAAACATGTCACGTGACCCGACCATGTAACTATAATGCACCAGCAGAATCGAGGCCCAAGTTTCAACTTCTTATAAAAACGCGCAGTTTAATTAATTAATTACGATTGAGTACATAAATAGAGGTCTGATATTGAGAGGAGCAGCGCATTTCCAAAAATCGCATTACGTAAACTCACGCAAAGGAGTAGATTTCAAAAATGGTGGCAGAGACACCAGGGTCAGCTATCTATCTATCTATCCCAAGGTCGTGTGGAAGAGATTGCTTTTAGCGATAAGACCGCCAGTAGTTTACGGCAAAACGTAGATATGTAGGTATGGTTCCTTATGTATTTTCTTTCTTGTGTGTACTATAGAATTCTTATCTGCTGTAATTAGAATGGTGGCATATTGCCACGATCCTGACAGATCTCTTTCGCTTCATCCACGTTTATTAGTCGTTGAATACACATACGCCTGTTTCATTTGGTGTAAGTATTCAAAGAACCATGACTCGACTTTTTTTTTTTAACAATATAAGACTGAAAAACATTGTTTCCGAGTAGACCCTAGAGCCAGCCAGCAGCGGTAATGAACGCCCCGGTGCCCCGTCGGAGGATAATTAATTTTTCCTCACTAAACGATGAGAAATCTCATCGCCATTAAAAAATCATAATAACTCGCGCGTTTCCTTATGGAATAAATAATTCGTAAGAAATTACCTTGCCGCTAGTTTCTGAATAAATACTTTTACTGAATTAATACTCAAGGGGATCTAGTGGGCTAACTAGCGCTACCAAAAAAAAAATTTTTACAGATCGATTTTGGAAAACTCTATTCACGAGGTGACGATTGCTAGATTCAAAATTAATAATAAACAATCGCGCTTTCTGTCGTTTTGTCTGTTCTTATTATTACTATGTTCTTTTTATCCTTAAGTTCTGAGACAGTCTAGAAAAACATAAAGTAAAATTACTGTCTGGGCACATAAGATTATGTTTTCATTACATAAAAATCGTTCCTATACTCTTTGACCGTCTTAGCATTTCCATGGACGCTTTTAATCTATTAGATGTTCAATAATAGATTGATAGATGAATAGATTGAAGACTCCACATTACGGAGTTAGTACCTAGGCAAAAAACTTGAAGCTTGAAAACTTCTTACACCACCACCACTACAAGACCAGCCACTAGTCTTACGAGCCTCCACCAATCCGGACTTGACCCCCGTGGTGGGGTATGGCCTATACCTTCCTAAGGGAAGAGACCTGTGCCCCTCGGAGGGGACATAATGGGTTGATGATGATATAACATAAAATAACTTTATAATGAATTTGTTTGTTTATTGTAGAATTAATGTATTTGCAAAGTCATCGGTAATGTATGGATTTAAAAGTAGAGACTTTGTCGATTGTACCTTAGAACACTTTATTGAAATAAAAAAAAAATTACACAGGTAGGTATTCTTTATCATGGCGGCCTTATCATTAAAAGTGATCCCTTCTAGACATCCTTTGGATGGACTGAAGTAAACCATTGGACAAGAAAATAGATTTACTATAATTTACTTAAATTATTATTTTACTTATTTTGTACATCTATGACAATTCGATCTACGAGTACATTGCAAAACCGGTTAACCCAAAAACTGACTAGAAGACTGCCCCTCAATGTAAATACGCTGCCTTGGGGCTGAATGTAGTGGAGAAAAAGGCAACGAAAAAGAACTCCACTCATCGACTACCGATGAGTCGATGAGTCACCGTAGACAGTCGTTTTGTCTTCTCGTCTTTTCTCAAATCACCTTAAATCTAATACAGGAGTTTGTACGAATATCTATAATAAACAAGGTTAAACGGCTCATCGCTCGTAGCCTGGGCTGCCTGAGTGATCTCAAACGATCACTAAGGCTTAGCAACATACGGCGTGTTCAGTCCATGGATGGGTCACTGTCTATGCCTAACGCTAGTGGCATTTTTCTGAGCGTTTCCGTGCTTCGCAAGGCACGTTAAGCAGTTGGAGCCGGCTGCCGTCGAAAGATGGCAGTCGAAGGCCTTAGGGCGGGCGACTTGAAAACTTTTGACGGTAAGACCAGCCACTAGTCTTACAAGCCTCGACCAATCCGGACTTGGCCCCCGTGGTGGAGTATGACCTATACCTTCCTCAGGAAAGAGACACGTGTCTCTCGGTGGGAACATAATGGGTTGATGAAGAAACGGTTCATCATAAACGGTTCGTGATCCGGAACTGGGGAGTGGGAACCAGCCTTCTGTTGGGTACTGTTACTGTACGCGAAGGTGAGGGAAAGGCGTGATAGTTTGCAACTCATTAGCGTGCAACCTTACATAGGTATTCCTTGTTCCTCGCAAATTGTTCCTGAACTTTACCTCCTTTGTTTTTTGCGCATCTTTCTCGGGAAGTGTCTCTGTCACGCGAGAAACAGCTACTAAAATATTCGTGTATCTCTGTAGTACAGGCTTTGTGTTACAAAATCTCTATACGTACACTAGGGGTTCTCTACTATTTCTAAATGTTAACAATATTTTATTTATTTTGAGGAAAACCTGTTGTTTTCTGTCAGTCTCGGTACCTCGATTGTTCTTGTTACACTTCATTGCACAGTTAAGAAAATAACGTAATATAACTTAACTTAAAAATAACATAATATAACAACTTAAATAGCATGTTTGTGATAAAAAATACGTACAAAAGTGCACTTATTTCCAAAGAAATTCATTCCAGCCAGCCTGAAAATTTAGAAATGTTAAACAAATGTGGGTTAGGTAGGGCTGAAAAGTGGAAACACAACTGATTCTATCTAAATGATAGTATAGATAATACTCTTTACTAGTATACATAATAATAGTTTTCTATGCTTAATTTCCATCGGAGGTGACATTAGTCACCAACTTCGGTATTAAATAAAACACAAAGTTGTAGACTCATTCAATCACGGAGTTGACCGAAGTTTGAGTGGAGCAAAGTGTTGCAAAGCAATTAACCGTTTTAAAAAGTTTGAAAGTCGAGCTAGATCGAAAATACTTTTTCTTTGCAGTAAAAATAACAATATCTCGCCCATATTCGATCGACTTCATGATACAGGTGATCAGAAATACAATATCCATATTTTTTTTATTACCGTAAATTAAAAACTCACGGAAGCTTACACCAACATCACAGGTGGGTGAGCAGAGGCAAGGGTTTTAAAAATATCATAAAAAATGTTATTAGGGTAACAATTTTTACCTTAAAGCAAACATTTAAAGTCTATTGGTGACATAGGTACAACATGCCCTTACAAATATTACCTACTGTAATAAATGACCGCTACCGCTGCCGCGACAGCTTTGATTGCTTATTTTCTTTACTTTACATAAGTCTGCGTTTCTCTAAACTGTTTACCAATATTAAGTAAGATATATACTGGAATAATGACAGTTAGGAGGTAATAAAATGTCACAAAGCCTTCAAAGCAACGGCAACCAACGTCCGCTACGCTACTGATGTATTTTTCCCTGAACTATATTAAGTTACAGAGTTTTTTAATTATGCAAGAAACGAGATGATGCAGTTGAGCGCTTCTACGCAGAACTGAGACATTCAGAAGGTCGGTCCCAACCAGACCAAACAAAAACTTTGAAAGTAAAAATCAGAATAAAATAATTATTTGGAGTTGGTGCTCAAAATGTCGCTCACAAATTGATTCACACATTTATTCTAAAGTTTGTTAAAATATTAAAGGAGCCGGGGATCTCTGGGCCCAATTGTAATAAGCTGAAATACGGTTTAAAAAAAGCGGTATTTTTTTCTGTTTCAAAATTTAAAAAATCTGCTCAATTCACAATGTGGGAGACGAGAAATCTTAAAAACAAGTTTATTGCACTGATGAAATAGAGTTTCGATTACTATAATCGATTACTGATTGATGAATGATTTCAAGAATTATTATTGAACATAAAACCACTCTCATCGAATGATGGATTCAATCAAAGTGAACAAAATCTACGGAATAAATTATTATATTGTCAATAGTTTACAATAAAACAGAATATTAACTTTAAAATCGATTCTCGTAGATTTTCGTTTACAGATCGATTTATTACTTTTTATGTTTGTCAAATGTATTTAATCTGTGCTGACAGTGACAGCTCCCGGATTTTCAATCTATGATCATGATGGGTGATGGTATTGCATGATGATATTGCACGGACCGAGAATTTACGGCACGAGAATGTACAACCCGGGAATTCGTGCCCAAATGACCATCTATAACTAACGCTAGTGGGATTTTTTCGAGCGGTTCCGTGCTTCGCAAGGCAAGTTAAGCAGTTGGCCGACTGCCGTCAATAGATGGAAGTCGTGAAGCCAAGTCAGAGGCCTAAGAGCAGCTTGAAAACTTCCGACAGTAAGACCAGCCACTAGTCTTACAAGGCCCCACCTATCCGGACTAGGCCCCCGTGGTGGAGTGTGCCCTATAGGTATAGAACCGAGGGGCACGGGCTTTTCACTGAGAAAGGTTCCTCAGGGAAAAGCCCCGTGCCCCTCAGTGGGTTTATAATGGGTTGATGTATCGCTCCTCTACACCTAAACTCTGATCATTTGGATTGACTTGTTTAGTGTAAGATCCAGCCAGATCAGGACGTCAATCTATTGCGACTCATAGCCTCGATAATGTCACGCACTAGATCGAGCGTGTAATGGCTGCGAAGTGAATGATTTACGCTTCATGGAAACGAGGCACCACTCTGTCGTGTCTATGGCTGTACACGGATTCTCGCCCGTACCAATTTTATACAGCCTGATATGATAACGCACGACCCGAGAACGTACGGACGGGAATCCGTGTACATGTACATGTACACGGATTCCCGTGGCTGTACATTACCGGGGCGTACGTTCTCAGGATGTGCATTCGCGGTACGTACATTATCGTCTCCCATCATTATTACCGGACTACCTACCTACTCGTCTTGTATCGGTTATCGTTTGCGTATTTTAATTATATTCCTCGACCAGTGCTTTCGCTCTACGGACTTCTAGTATATTGTTTAACTTGTACGACTGTGGCATACCGACTTGTCGATGTAATACACTGGGCCGACGAGTTTTAGAGGATGAAATGACACAATCCTTGTCTTCTCTGTCTTTTAATCTATTTGTGAGTTTCGTTACATTTTCCCACTCAATACAATAAGAACTACAATTAATGTAAAAATAACTGTCTATCATATGATCATATTTATAAAATCAGCTGTTAAGTACCTATAGGTTATTGTCAATTTGTTGCATAGCCTCACTTTTACTAAATCTCTTTTAACTTTGCTCTCAGATTGCTAAAATCCGCAAAATTTTCAAAGACGGTTTGACAATATATAAGCTGTTTATTGACACCACTCTCGTCTTTTTACATCGGGGCCCAAGAATGTATGGAAGCGTTTCCGTCTCCTTTCTTTAATTTTGTTAAAATATTAGACTAGATTAGTTTAAAATGATATTCTAGAACTACTCTGTTAGGCTCTCTCTGTATGTTATATATTGTTTGTTACTTGTTTTACACATCAATTAATAAATGAAATGTAATTAAATTGTAGTTTTATGAAACGAGGCTCAGGTCTCTGCCTACCTACCCCTATGGAATACAAACGTGACTTTACGTATAATAATGAAGCATATTTTTTACGTCCCACTGTAGAGCGTAGGCCTTCTCTCAGTTGCACTACACGTGCCCTCCGCGGTTTGGCAATTTAAAACGCTGAGGTATGTGAACACCTCAAACGCTCAGGTTTCCTCACGGTGTTTTTATTCACCCGTAGTGAGTAGTATTGCTTCAATACTATAACGTAATTAAAGTGTAATTCTAAATGGATACAATAACATAGTTTGTGAAAAGTCGATTCCGCTGGAGCAATCTTTGGACGCTTTTGTGGCCGGTTTATAATAATATGCAAGTTTTTCTGGTTGAAGCCGCCGCCGTCGACTTCGTTCTGTAAGTGTTTCGCCTTATAATGATTGGATTTATGTAAGTAGATTAAATAATTGTATTTGTATTTAAATTAATTGTATAGATAAGCCTGCAAACACTTTTATTGAATAAATTATATAAAAAAATATATATATTATATTAACTTCATAAACTTTACGTATATTTGTGTTAACACCGGTCTTTCTGCGTCTCTTCTTTTAGTTTCTCAGTTGGCGATGCTTAAAGTTTCGTGAAAGGTGAAAAAAGCTGCGGAGCTTTTGCACTGCGCTAAATAGAGCTTTGAGGAAAGAACACGACTTTGAAATATCACGTTTACCCCACAACAGCTATGCTCTACGTGGTCTAACGGGCAATGCTTTGTTGCCAGCGTAAGTTGTGTCAAGCAGGATTTTCGTGGGTAAAACTATATGAGCCCATGAAAGAATTCTACGTAACGTACGTGGTTAAAGTTGGGCACAAACGCCATTTATGAAAACCATATCCCTATCAAACACTTCTCAAATGCATTTAATGTTTGTGGTAAAGGGAAGTGAGGGTAAAGAAGATATAGTCTCGTTTGACCAAAGTGGCCAGCCGGAGGTTAGGGCGACAACGAGAGAAAACGTTGGACTAACCGGGCTGTATCAAGAAGCACCGCTTTCTGCATGATAGCTGGAAGTATGCCCACACGGAATTCCAACGCCTCAGATGGTTAGCGAGACTGGTTGGAACTAACCCACTCGCGGACAGAACTATTGGAACGCTTTCGGTCGATACAACCTGCATACCTAACCAATTGTTAAAAATTATCGTTTTAAATGTACCCGTAGATTTCTAAGGAGTTGTCATAATATGAGCGAGAATTGAAAACAAAGATAATTTGTAGATGTGGTTTGACATACGAAAGCACTGCAACTGAGTCAATCTGACGTCAATTATTTTCGATTATAATAGAAACGCCCCAATTGATGGGAAATCAACTTTTACTTGTATTGCATCCTTTTACTTATTAAGTACGTAAAATCGTGCCACCCGCACATCGCCGACCCTTTGCAACGTTGTAGACTTTCACGGTGTTGCATTTTGATTGAGATATTGGCTTTCACGCTGATAATAATACTTTAGAAAAGCATCTTCAATCTACATACACCAGTGGCGTGGATCTCTTAATTGGTACGAAGGAACAATGGTCGGTAATAATCACGTAACTGCTGTCTAATACAACGTTGGTTACTGGGAAATTACCAAGTGTGGAGCAGCGAGCCGATGAGTATCGGCGACAGCACTTCCACGTTTACATAAGTGCACTCTATTCAGTCATGTCACGGGCGACTTTCTATGAAAAATATAGAGATCTTACTGTCGACTGTACTGTGGGAAGCAGACGCTTCCTTGTTCCACGAATCTCCTCAAATCGTAGCCGTGTAATTAGACTAAACGCCAAGTTCATATTTTCCAGTCTCGTTGGTCTGGTGGTAACGCACTCTTATTTCAGTATGATCGTGGGATTGTCGCAATGTTACAGCCTTTGTGTACAAGTTACTTTGTTATTAATTTACTTCTACTTTCGTAGTAGTGGTGTTGTGAGGAACTCATTTAGACAGGAAACTATGTTACATATTACGATACTTAGATAACGTTTCTGTGTTGTCCGCCAATTTTCAGACAAGCAACGTAGTACAATTTCTTTTTTATATCACTTGTCAACAAAATATTAAATCAGTTTTCTCATCATAAATACAATAAATCGACCAAGTTCTGTTGATAGAGAGGGCTCAGATCTTGACTTTTGAAATTAGTTTAAAGATAATTTGATAATTCATTGTAGGTAAAATATTATAAACCCTTGTTGTTCACTTTGGTTTCTAAAACTGTAAGTTCATGAAAACGATAATCGGTTTTCAACAGGCTCTATTATGTACTTTTCAATAGGAGACAAATACCCACTGAAATATAAGCAACCAAGAAATTCGAATTTGAGAAGAAATACGGAGAAAATCTCGAGCACCATTAAACAATACAATCGCAATTGCGTGGCTGCCGCGCAAAACTACTGTCTCCACTTTTCCTTAGATGTAATAACTCCACCGAGTTTTCCCTCGAATTTTCAAAGGCGACAAATTTAATAGCGAGAATTCTTTGGGCGGCAGACTGTGCCACAAAAAAAATACAACAAAGTGACACGTGTAGTTGGGTTTTCTTGTGAAAATATACATGGTTACTAGCTGTCCCGGCAAACGTTATTTCGCCATATATATATATATATATATTTTCCCTTAGGACTACAAAAAATAGGTAACAACCTATTCTCAGACCTACCAAATATACATATAAAATTTCATCAAAATTGGTCAAGCCGTTTCTGAGGTGTATGCGCACTAACGTGGTGACACGAGAATTTTATATATTAGAAAAAAAAATGTCTCCAAGATACAGGCGATTATGATTACGATCTTACAGAAATATGCCTGTATGAGGTGAACGATATCTTCTTGGTATAAGATATGTAACACACAGTACTCAGTTGTGAAAATACATACATGATTATGCCTCTTAAGATAGCATTCGGCAAGACGCTGCCGCGGCCCGGCTGCCGCGACCGACTGCCGCCGCCGAACGTGACTGCTGGGCAGCGCCGCCGTAAGCATTCGGATAGACGCGACCAGGCGGCGACTGCCGACGCCACGTGCAGTAGTCACACAGAGTCAGTGCTTGTGCGATTCGGTTGCGTATTATTAAAAAGAACGATGTCTGACAATTTTAATATACCTACGAAAGCGAAAACTCGTGGAGCAACTGCTTCAGGATGAAGAAGCAGATGATGAAATAATGATGATTTTACTTTCATCAAAAAGGAGTAGAATCGATTCATTGTATACGTCAAGAGCTGAGGAAGGCAGTTAGAATCATAAAGCCCTGGATGTTTAGCAGATCCACTAAATATCCGTAGTTTCCTTCATTAAAAGCGAGCGAGCAGCGCTGCCATACTGCTACGGGAGCGGCTCGGCGGCGCGGCCGAGGTCGCGCCCTGGCCACGCCCCCCGGCCGCGCCGCTCAGCCGCCTGCATCGGACGGTGTGTCATACAACTCCCTATAAAGCAGTGCGGCGACTGCCCGGCAGCGACTGCCGAGCAGCGGCTGCTGGGTCGCGGCAGCCTCTTGCCGACGCTTACCTTAAGATGTAGGCGATTATGATGCCTGTAAAAGGCGAGCGATGCTTTCTTGTTGCGAGATATCTCTCACTCAGTACTTAGTTGTGAAAATACGTGCATGATTATGCATGTAAGAGGGATCTTTATCCCCTTTTACGGCCTCTACGAATCCTGTCAGAATCTTTACGATAGCAAATAGTATGGGATTTGACGGTTAGACGATTAGAATTATTCCGGTTTTGATACGCTTAGAATAAGAAGCAATAAGCTGAAAAAACCGCTCGTAGCCCCCGCCGCCTGAGTGATCTTGAACGGTCACGAAGGATAAGCAACATAGCGCGCGTTCAGTGCATGGATGGGTGAGCCTTCTATGACTATCGCTAGTGGCATTTTTCTGAGCGGTTCCGTGCTTCGCAAGGCACGTTAAGCAGTTGGTGCCGGCTGCTGTCGATAGATGGTAGTCGTTAAGCCAAGTCAGCGGGGTTAAGGCGGCTTGAAAACTTCTGACAGTAAGACCAGCAACTAGTCTTACGAGCCTCCACCAATCCGGACTTGGACCCCGTGATGGAGTATGGCCTATACCTACCTCAGGGAAGAGACCCGTGTCCCTTGGTAGGGACATAAGGGTAGGGTTGATAATGAAAGCTGAAAATAGAAGCTGAGCTGTACTTTTGTTATTGACTATCTTTAGTGGTCCATCAAATAGGTTCTTGTAAGTTGCGGCGCCGTTTGTGCGCCGAGCGAAGGAAACTGTTTGCGTCCCTCTCCTAGTGATTTCCGTCAGAGGCGAACGAGTCGGAAAATGGAATTCGCACTTCATCCCGATTGCTTTGAATTTCGAATGCAAATAGAAATTCGAGGTTGTTGCTGGCCGATTTCCTCGAGGCAGCCGATCACTACAAAGACGAAATGTATTGTGGAATCCTCAGGCACTATCTTTATACTTAGCTCTGTTATGCCTGATTTCAGTTATTTTGTGGCCTACTTAACTCGTCTTAACCCTTGGCTGGTATCGCTAAAATCAGTAACGTAGTAGGTGTCGGGGGTGAAAAGTGACCCCATTTAAAGTAAATCAAGAAAACATGGAGATATTTAATTTTTGTCATCATTTTGTTATTTAATCAATTAAACAACTTACAATCTTTGTTTGAAACAAGATATATTAAACATTTAGAGAATAAATCAGGCTTTTTTGGAACATAATCTAACCTCTAATATTTTTATCAAATTTTCAAAGACTCGACTTTAGGAGCCATTATTATAATAAAAACTTACACATAACACAAATAATCTTCTTTTTATAATCTTCTTATATAGTCTACATAACAAAAATAAGAAAATTTTCTTTAGACAATCAAATACAAAAAAATGACATCTTACTACTAAAGCACTTCTTTATACGCATATATTTTATCACAATAAGTTTAGCATTTAGTGCATGTAACCGCTTTGGCCGTATGGTCTTTACATAATTATGAAAAGTAAGTATTGGCTACACTTTTTGGTACATTTTAGTCGAAATTAACGTCAGCTTCTAACACAATATCTTCAGAATAACTGACCGCTTCTGTTTCTTCACAATCGTTGATTTCTTCCTGATCGCAAGTAGTTGCAGGGTTATTTTCTGGACCAGACTCGTCATTTTCGTCCTCCAGAAATTGATAAATTTGGTCATTGGACAAAATGCCGGACATGGTTATGAAAAAGTGATAAAAAGCTATAAAATTGCATTACACTAATACCACTACTTTCGGTATCGGGGGTGATTTTTACCCCAACAGTGTACGTACCTCCGTTTTCGACAATAACTCAGCGACGCGCTTCCGTCGCCTGTCGCACACTGCGATGAAATGAGATTACATAGATGCGCACGAGTGTGAGTGATTATACTGCAAAGTTATTATAGAAAATATGTGGCACTGGGGTTATTTTTGACCCCCGATACCAGCTAAGGGTTAATACTTGGTTACAACGGTTACAACTTATATCTATAACTTAGTCACGGCGCTGAGAGCATAATTCGATTGCAGTTCTAAGTTCAAGTCTGTTCTATAATTGCTATTGCTATTTTAAAATTGTTTGACTGTAAAAGGAAGCAGAAACATACTTTAATTAATTAATTATACTTAACAGACATGACGTGTTTCATTAAAATATATTTATTCTTCCTAACAATTTTAATTTGGTTGGTGAATAAGAGCACACCTCTATATTCAAATAAAACAAAAACAAAGTCGAGTCGCAAGTCGGACGAAGAGTTCTGTTACTATTATCTATACAACATTAGATATAACATTATAACCGTTGTATTTCAAGTACCTACCTGTTATCGTTATTATAATGTCGACCAAAAAACTGTATGGGACAAATACTTGTTGTATGGGAGCCTTAAATACTTATTTTATTTTAATTCAATCACTTATTTTTAGAGTGACTATACAACTAAGTATTTTAATGAATGTTTCAAGTGTCGCCTTGTTGCCTTTATTAATATGGAGCAAAAACCGGCAAAAATATATGTCTCTTGTATGAGATCGCCAAATAATTATTTATTTCATCTGGATTTTGTATTTATTATCATAGCGGCGACAGAAATACATGATGTGTGAAAATTTCCACTATTTAAGATGTAACCATTTTCACCCTTTGTGTACGGAACACTGAAAAATATAAATATTGTGTCTTCACTGAGAATCAAATTTCCCTCTCTTTCAGATGATAGTGCGCGTGTGGTGCGAGAGCGGGACGGATTGGTCGGCGACGCACGTGCCGGTGACGCCGGACACGCGCTGCCGGGACGTGCTGGCGTGCTGTCGGGAGCCCGGAGACGAGCCCTGCCTTCTCTTCAGCGTGCATCCTCAGCATGGAGGTAAGAGCCAATGTTATGGTAAATATTGTCTGAGGAAGTAAAGATTTTGACTGACCCTGTAATACTCTCGAAAGCATAGGGAGACAGCGCAAGATGGCGTTATGGGGAAAGGCCATGCGCAGAAGACCGTAGAAGTGGATGATGATGATGATGGTGATGACCTTACATTTTTGTGATTAAGCTACATTAGTCACACATCTGATGTATTATGAGTTGAGTCCAAAGCACGCATGTAAAGGCGGGGGAGTCTATTTTATTATTATTTAAGGAATCACATTCTACAGTTTTTATTTTCTATACCTTACATGGGCTAAGCATACATACCATAAACAGCCTACGTACTTATGACTGCGGGGCATAGGTCATCTCTCAGAGACGAGAGTCCATACTCTCTCCATCAGGCCCGGGCCTCATCACCACGTGTCCTTATAGTGGATTGATGATGTTAAGCGCTAAGGTAAGACACCTTTTCTATTATCGAGCGGATAAAGCGTTGGTTAAAGTAATGAGAAAGCTTTCTCTTCACGAACATTTTTCCAAAGCACCAAGGCAAGACAACGGCTAGATGATATTGAGTTTCAAATTAACACTTTAAAAAAAAACTTCTGCCCACGAATTTTTTTACTAACTTGAAATGCCTTGTACAGTCTGTTAGCTTTTAGAATATACCTCGGGCTCTAGAGTAGAGTTCGGTATTCGCAGAAAGCACACGAGTGTAATACCTACTAATTCCTGCTCTGTATAAAACTTTTCCTCACTATTTTGAAAAGTATTATTATTATTTCTTGTTTTGATGGCAACCAGTCGATGTCGACAAATTCTGCCAAAATAAAGTCTTGACACGAAATGGACAATTTTTTTTTTCTACTTAATTTTTGACTTAGGGACTTCACACACGACTGCTATAATAGACATTACATCCCGGGAGGTATAGCTTTACATTATATTAAAGTATCACACACGGAACAGGTAACGTAATGTATATTTCGCTTCATTTTGTTGACATACGTCTCGACCGACACACGTTCCGGCTGCTAAGGCGTTATACAGGGTGTTATGGATCTGTCGACTTACTACTAGATTTAATAGATAGGTAGTTCATCAGAAGATGATTGAGATTTTGATGCGCGTATGCGTTGGCACATGTGCCAAAAATAGAACGATGTGCATTGAACATCATATAAAGTAAGGAAAATTCCGAAGAGTTTAAATTATATTCGGAATTATCAGACATTGCCAGCAAGTGGACAGGCATGATATTATTACAAAATTGATGACCACTGTGTTGCTACACTTTTTTTTCTTTTCTTGAGGTAGATTGATTTTTGTTACTATCCTTCATGTTAAAGGCAACTTTAATGTTATATTCCATCACTATATACAAGTTGTAACTTCCTATGTTATATCTATAAAATCATAGGTCATCAATTATTATTATTATCAATTATAATTATTAGTATTGAAAGGTATCGAAAGGTAAATATACATCTTCGTATCGCTCAGTACCTTTAAGGTACGAAGATATAAAGATGTATATTATAGCTGTCGTGTGTGGTCTCCTGTCGATTTCTATGGAAAGATGTAATGAGATATATCGTGCTATAATATACATCTTTACCTTATAGCCGTCGTGTGTGGAGTCCCTGTCGATACATCTTAATATATCTCAATACCTTTTCGTATATTACGATACATCTTTCTTCGAACAGGGTGTTCAAAAAGTTTCTTGGTGATTCAAAAGTTCACTAGGAGTCTTATGTCGCTAAACGACATAGGTATTCAGAGTCCTGTCTCAAAAAATTCATTTGCTCCACATCACTTGTAGTCCTATCTGTAATCACTAAATAGTCTCGCTAAAGGCCGGTTTCCGAATTGAGAATTTCACTTAAGTAAATATTTAAATATGGTTCTGTGACGCTTTTTTCTGAGAAATTTGACGAAACAACACTAGAGTAGTTACTTAGCGAAATTCTCAATTCAGAAATCGGCCGTAAGCTATGTTTCGTTAGCCTTTTTTTTTTGTTATCGGGGTGAAATTATTTGTGCACCATAACCGCCACCCTTGGGGGAGGGCGACGGCCGTGTGTCGGACTCTCCTCTCCTAATGATAGGAGAGGCATACCTCCTAAAACACCCCGGGGGCCGTCCTGTCGCTCGTGCAATGGGGCGCCGCCGGATCTCGCAAGTGGTGTAAAACCACAACGCGAATGCGACAGCGGCGCCCCGGCGACGTCGACCCGACTCGCAAGGAGTCGGGCCCACCCTCACTGGAGAAGGGGCATGGGCCCCCCACCCCCTTCTCCCGTCACGATGTCGGACGGCAGGTCCCCCAACCTGCCGTCTATGACCCTCCCTCAACCGGCGGCGCAAGCTCCGCGCGGCGTCCCCCGCTCCACCGGCTCTCCCGGCGGAAAGGCGCGAGCTCCACAAGCCTCCAACTACCGAGGACCCGTTGTGGCCCTCTGCCCGGATCCTCGGCCCATCTATTAATCCCTCCCAAAAAGACACCCCTCGGCCAGAGACCATATGGGGTGCCCAGTCCCTGGTCCCTGGCTTACCTCCTGCAGTTTCCCCTCCCAGGCCTGGCTTGTGGATCTCGCGCCCCTCCCCACCCCTCTAGCCCTCTTCCATGCCCTCTGCTGGACAGAGGGACATAGAGAGGGCCCCCACCGTGTGTTTTTTATAGAGGTTGTCTCCTCGCGGCCCGAAGGCCCCCGGCCCCGCTCAATGTGGGGTTACGGGTGCGGGGCCCATGGTGGACCCCGCGGGACATCCAGCAGCGCAAGCCACTGGACGTCCCCCTCCCTCTGGTTTTGGTCCGCGCCGGCCGAAGCCGGTACCCCCCATATCTGGAGGGCGTTCCCCTATCCGCTACCCGGGGGACGCGTCCGATGGAAGATTAGAAACTCCGCACGGACGTTTCGTAAGCCTGAGGAAGGTATAGGCCATACTCCGCCACGGGGGGCCAAGTCCGGATTGGTGGAGGCTTGTAAGAGTAGTGGCTGGTCTTACTCTATGGCCTCTGACTTGGCTTAACGACTGCCATCTATCGACGGCAGCCAGCACCAAATGCTTAACATGCCTTGCGAAGCATCGAACCGCTCGGAAAAATGCCATTAGCGTTAATCATAAACGGTCACCCATCGGCGCACTGAACGCGCCCTATGTTGCTTAACCTTCGTGATCGTTTAAGATCACTCAGGCGGCCAGGGCTGCGAGCAATTCTTCGATTCAGTCGATTGATGACCTATGATTTTATAGATATAACATAGGAAGTTACAAATTATAAAGTGATGGAATATAACATTAAAGTTGCCTTTAACATGAAGGATAGTAACAAAAATCAATCTACCTCAAGAAAAGAAAAAAAAAACCTACCTCAAGAAAAAAAAATTGTAGCAACACAGTGGTCATCAATTTTGTAATAATATCATGCCTGTCCACTAGCTGGCGATGTCTGATAATTCCGCATATAATTTAAACTCTTCGGAATTTTCCTTACTTTATATGATGTTCAATGCACATCGTTCTATTTTTGGCACATGTGCCAACGCATACGCGCATCAAAATCCCAATCATCTTGTGATGAACTACCTATCTATTAAATCTAGTAGTAAGTAAGTCGACAGATCCATAACAACAGCCTGTATAACGCCTTAGCAGCCGGAACGTGTGTCGGTCGAGACGTATGTCAACGAAATGAAGCGAAATATACATTACGTTACCTGTTGCGTGTGTGATAATTTAATATAATGTAAAGCTATACATCCCGGGATGTAATGTATATTATAGCCGTCGTGTGTGAAGTCCCTTATAAAGTAATAATAATAATAATAATAATAAACTTTATTTGCTCAAGTAAGTAACACTCATTTTAGTTAGTAGGCTTAACAACTATATATGTTAGTACTTATAGCTAAAGACACAATATATTATAAATTACACTCATCAGTACACATTAACGGGCACATGCATGCCGGCACAGTGCCGCATGTTGGGCGAATCTAGGCGGTCCGCTATCATGCTCAGGATGCTGTTGGAGCTGGCCCGCACCCTGCTAAGCATCGATGCGCACCGCTTACGCATAGCATAGAAATTACTAATATGACACTTAATGTCATATTAGTTCCGTTATTTCTATTACACGAATATATCACGAATGTAGCCGAGGTATATTCTAAAAGCTAACAGACTGTACGTTGCTCTTTAAAGCCTAGGTGTAAGCAATTTCGCAATTTTGTTTCCCGTACACTATTACGGACTTAATCATTGCGTCCTGCTATCGATAGCGATTACATTGCTGAGGCATGTAATACCTGTATCAGCATCCGATACACGAAGTCGCTAATTGTTTCTTTCCTGCCAGTTATCTGATATTTAGGAGCTGTCTTGATGCTTGTCATGGTCAAATTGGGTGTATTTAGTGAAAGAGGCTTTTTAGGATCTTAGCAAGTGGCAAACCGTAGTCTCTACCTAACTTACTGAATGCAGGCGTGGGTCTATGTGTGTATGTCTTTGGCCTCTTGGTAGCCCATAGTATAGATACTTAGATGGGGAATAAATGTGCTTAAGTAAATTAAATTTAAAGACAGTAATAGCACAGAATACAATGACATAATAAGAATTACATAGAATTTGTGTACAAAAAGAATAAATTATTTAGGTAAAAAATTTATAAAAAAAGTGGTTAAAAGTACCCGAAACCGTGCGTACATGCAACAACTAATGAATGTTGATGAAGCGATAGTAATTTGTCACGATCGTGGCAGGCGGCAGTCCCTAGTCTCTGCCTACCCCTCTGGGATACATGCGTGAGCTTATGTATGTATGTAGAAAATTGAGACCAAATTGGTTGATAAGGTGCCTAGAAAGCTGGCAGCATTATCCCGCTGGATAGCGAGGCTAAGCCGCTGTCCGAAATGAGCACCACCCCTAGGGTCACCTGACGCATCGAGCAGGCGCGACAAAATCTCTTTAAACAGTCGCCACTTAAGTGTTATCAAATATTGATGTTTCGTCTTGAGCACAGAAGTTGATTTGGAATCTACCCCTTTTTAAAACGATCTTGTCAGACTGACCAAAATAATAGGGTAGCTTAGCAAGGTCACTACGGGGTGCCATTTATAAGGCTTAAGGCGGCTTTTCTATGCAGGCCTTACCCCGGAGGTGGCCTATCCCGAAGGATTCCGTTGACCGCTGCGCTAACTGACGTCCCACGATGAACGTGACCGGAGTTGAGTCATGGAAAATAGGGTAGTCTATAGAGAAAATTGCGTCGACTCAGATATGTAAATTAATAATATATGCAATAACCGGATACATACCTAAGGTTTACAATATATGAATTTATAATATACTGAAAAAAAAAAACGTTTGGAACAGGTACCAAATTTTAAGTAATTAACTACAAAACAGTTTAGTTATTGTAGTGACCGCTGAACTTTTAGCTACTGTTTACTAAACAGGGGTTTGTTTATGGCAACTTTACGATTCAGATACTCTAGTGAAACTAATATGTTGAGAGAATCTGAGTTAGGTTGTTTTAAGTAAATCGTTTCTATTGAATACCTAAGTATTTTTCCAGTTTTTAGTTATGAACTGTTTAGATGTCGTAACCTTATTAATTAGTAGAATATCGTATATAATGGTTCGGTTGGTTAAGTAAACTGAAGAGGCTTCATTACGAGTAGTAAACATTTATTAGTAAACATTTGTTGATTAGTTGGAATAGCCCTACCAATTTATTGTTGTTTAAGCTCTCTATTGCTAGGTTTAGGTACTGTAGCTTTACTTAAAGCTTTTCATTTCAGAACTTGGTTACATATACGAAAAAGAACACACATTGAAGTTGAACCGCTGCTATCTAACTAAGTGGTAAATTCAGACCTACTAGTGACATAAGGAACTGACACTTGTGGACGAGAAAACTCCGTGTTCTGCGCAAGCGCGTCCGACCGCGACAAAAACGCGTGCGCAGGTCGCCCGTTACAAGAGATGTCACTTTAATCCCCTAACAGTACATGATGGGCGTCTAACCCTGGCACTAGGGGCAATTGGCGTCTCAGGATGCCACCGCTAACTGTGCTTTGGATTCCCAGTAGTCCTCGGTTTGAATGCACGTCGAAGATTTTTTCTAGTTTCGCTATGGAACCAACGTTGAAGCGGGAAGTTTGTTGTTATATTAGTGTATTCTGGTCTTCCATTACGCATTGAGGTAACGTGGTAATTAATTCCATACTCTACTTTGAATAGGCTGAATTATAAGGCCTCTTAACCCTTACTTTAGGTTGGAGGTTCAAGAGAAGGTCGTATTTACTTATCATAAATTCCAAACAGGAAGCCTCGCATAAGCAGTCTGTTTGGGATGTGAGATTGTTTTTCGTAACCGAACTTGTTATCTTATTATTATTATTATTTGATACACTAGCAGCTTAGAGCTGATGCGTGTATGTCTTATCACTGCACTTGATTGTTTTTGGTTATTACATAATTTTAATTTTGACATAATTTTACATAATTTACATCTTCTTGTTATTTAAATTATGAAAAACCTAGCAACCATTTATTTAG
Source organism: Yponomeuta plumbellus (assembly GCA_947310845.1). Classification (NCBI taxonomy): domain Eukaryota; kingdom Metazoa; phylum Arthropoda; class Insecta; order Lepidoptera; family Yponomeutidae; genus Yponomeuta; species Yponomeuta plumbellus. The sequence continues at coordinate 13,220,823 of OX371207.1, read as the reverse complement.
TACTAGCTGTGCCCCGCGGTGTTACCCGCGGTTTATTAGGGAAAATAAATTGTGTATTAACAGTAAAAATAATAACTATTCACATTTTTTGGGATTTACACATGAGAATAAGATATTTTCCCGCAATATAAAGTAGTCTATGTGTTAATCCAGGCTGTTAGCTAACTCCATACCAAATTTTATTAAAATCGCTCCAGCCGTTTAGACGTGAAGAAGTAACAAACATACACACTCACACGCTCACAAACTTTCGCCTTTATAATATTAGTGTGAAGTGTGATTGATAAGGCAACTGTTTCCATTATGAAGGCAGCAAAAAAATTAAAGCATCCTTTATTCACAAATTGACTGCGTTATTTTGTTTAAAAATAAAGTCAATGTGATGTGGTTCAATTCTAGTTTTCGCTAGCTTTGTCCTGGATATTCTAAGATTAGGTTATCCTAGCGTTTCTAGTACTTGAGTAAAGAAGGCTTCTTGATCAAACTAGTGGAAACTGGTTACTTAGCGAGGGTCCCGAAAGTTAGCTTAAATCTTAGTTCGGGTGCAAATCCTTTTGATAAACTTTGAACTCCTAAGTAAGCTTAAAGCTTGAGGCAGACCGTCGAAAGTTATTTAGGTTTTTTTCACACTGGAATGCCCTAATCCTTCTATCTCTCCTTGCGACAGCTTCATTGATAGAATTATCTGAACCTAAATCGTCTAGATTTTGGACGACCTCTGTGGCGTAGCGGTTAGCGCATCTGCTTACCATGCGAGAGGTCCCGGCTTCGATCCCCGGCTGGGGAGAAAAAAAAAAACTTTAGGTCTTGGATGTTTACATGTTTGTGACGTCGCTGTTTCTGGTTCCCACGACACAGGGTATCCTAGTGTAGGGCCAGAAGCAATGTATGTGCCTGTATGTAAATGTTTATATTTATGTTTTCGTGAGCAATACGATATTTGCTGTAAGTAGTTGGGCACGTAAGCTTGTGCCATACAATAAGAAGTATGAAATTGCCGCCCATGCATTTCCCAGTGTGGGACACAGGCCTCCTCCCGAAGAGAGAGAGTACAGGCCGAACCACACGATGAGGTTCATTCAAACGATGAGGTATGTGAATACCTCAGGCTCTTAAGTCTCATCGTTTGAAACCTAAGGGTCCTCACGACGTTTTCTCTCACCATTAGCGATGGGTTATGAACCACAGATGTGCTAATAATAATAACACATATATTCTTTTAGTGGTTAAAAAACTGATCCCAAGATGTAAGAAAAAAAACTCCGTAGGGCTAGAAATAACGCTAAAGTAGCCAAATTAGAACCCCCTTGATTTATATAACTCGATTATAACTAAATAAATAATAATAACTGGTAATTACGATTGAAATGTAAACTTTAGACGTGGCCTAAACTTTATTTAGGCCACTTTATAACTTATTTGATAAAGTTAATAATGTATAGTGCTTACAAGGCTTAAAAATGGCCTAAAATTTTGGCTAATATACATAAAACAAGAAGCTAAGATCCGAAGGGACGCATACTGCATTCTTTGAACGTCCCTGGCCCCGGCGCTTATGTACCTAAATATAGCCTAAGAAATGACAAATAATAAATGTTATTCTGATTCTGATAACGGTGGACACGTGTGGTAATTACGCCTATAATCTCTTTGCGAGGGAACGCCTGGGTACAAAGACTACATAAAAAAAAACCGGCCCAAAGTGTGTCCGGCCACGCGCAGTGTTCCTACACTGCGGGTGGCCGGATACTTTAGACAGAGTATATTTTACCTGCTTTACAGAACTAACAACTACATGAAAGTAATTTTCATTGGATTTTGTACGAAGGTTTCCTTTTATAAGTTGGCCGCCTATTACTACTTGTTTAGCCTACTCAGGCACGATAATTTCCTTTTCAAGTTCATTGATGTGTAGTGCTGTCGAGCTCTTCCGTCTTGGAGAGACAGAAAGATGCAAGCGGAGTAGACCAAATCTCGCTAGTCGGAGAGGCACCATACGGGAGGGTTTTCCTCCGACCAGAATAGGTACTTTTAATCGACCAATCCAACCATAGATACTCCCCATACTATGGTGTAGGCGAGAACAAAAGTTATATCCCAAATGTAGTTGTAAGGGTGGTACCCTGATTTTTGAAATATTTTATCCTATCGTTTTCTCGGTGTAATCATCATTATCATCATCAACCCATTATGCCCCCACCGAGGGGCACGGGTCTCATCCCTGAGGAAGGTAGGCCATACTCCACCTCGGGGGCCAAGTCCGGATTGGTGGAGGCTTGTAAGACTAGTGGCTGGTCTTACTGTCAGAAGTTTTCAAGTCGCCCTAAGGCCTCTGACTTGGCTTAACGACTGCCATCTATCGACGGCAGCCGGCACCAACTGTTTAACGTGCCTTGCGAAGCACGGAACCGCTCGGAAAAATATCGTTAGTCATAGAAAGTGACCCATCCATGGACTGAACGCGCCGTATGTTGCTTAACCTTGGTGATCGTTTAAGATCACTCAGGCAACCCAGGCTACGAGCGATTCGGTGTAATATATGTGTATATTATATATCGCACACTTGCAAGAACAACGTGTTATTTCGAAACCCTTACGTTACATGAGAGCATTTTTTTAAGGTTTCATAGTAATGGCCGAAAGAGATAGCGCTATAACGTGATGCAGTGTCTCTTTTGCTCATTATTCCGGCTTTTTTGGAGTAAATAAAATCGCGTTAAAAAAACAATTACTATGAATTAAAAATAGTCTTATAGTTAAGAGCGGGTGATCGTGCTCTTCCACTATAAAGGGAAATTTCCCGCCAGGCAGGTCGTATGCCTGGGGACGGCCGGTCCTACTGTTGTTTTGTTGGACGTTGTATTTATGGTATGTCAATGTGTAAACTTTGATTGCGCGATGCAGAAATGTTGGAGTTTATAGTGCGCGCGCAGAGTTGACATGTGCTCGCCACATCACTCCCCTTCAAGACCGTAGCTACGCATAGCTAGGTCTGATAGGACTCGAAGTCTGTGCTCTAAAGCTTGCAAGTGCCAGGAGACGCTGTGTCAGTGAGTCGACTAGCGGTTGAGGGGTGTGCGGCGGCTAACAGTCACTTCACCGGCGACAATACCTATGGAGACCGCGCATGTGGTAGGAACCGGTGAAGGCTGTTGTACCACTGGCAGCGCGCGCTGCTGTGTGGCTGCCGTGCCGAGGGGTAGGGAGAGATCACTATCAGAACCAGCAGTCGGTGCGTTGACTGTAGTGGAACTGATGAAGTGAGAGGGAAGAGGAAGAATAATGCTGGCTTGCTTGAGACTAATTGTGTGTGGTGTGTGCTGCGAGAGCGAAGGAAAGTTGACAGTGTTCTGTCAGGGGTCACCACTATAGTTAAGAGCGGGTGATCGTGCTCTTCCACTATAAAGGGAAATTTCCCGCCAGGCAGGTCGTATGCCTGGGGACGGCCGGTCCTACTGTTGTTTTGTTGGACGTTGTATTTATGGTATGTCAATGTGTAAACTTTGATTGCGCGATGCAGAAATGTTGGAGTTTATAGTGCGCGCGCAGAGTTGACATGTGCTCGCCAGTCTTCTTCGTAATATCACGTTGTTCTTGCAAGGGTGCAATATGGCAAAATTTCAGCTTTCTTGTACTTATCGTTTCTGTGCTAAGACGCGCACAGACAGACAGACAGACAGTGTGAAACTAGGTATAAAAGTTTCTCGTTGACTACGAAATCCTAATAATAAAGAGTTATCTATCCGTCTATAACTTTATTACGGAGTCGTTTCCGCAAATCGACGGACCGGCCGTCACCGCTAGCCCAGACCGCTAGTTGTCATCGCGTGGCGAATCGTTAATTTTGTATTTTATAGTACATAGTAACTTTCATTATGGCGCGGAAGCCGTGGTAGCCCACCCAGTGGTCGCATCGAGGCTCTCGTGGGAAAGATATGTCCCGAATGTCACTTTCACTGGCTGATGTATCTGTCTTTATAATTAGGCGCGTCCGCCATGCAACCGGGCTTGCCGGATTCGGCAGTAAAATTATCGATCGTATCGCGAAACTGGTTTCCTTTGACCGGCCCTGCCCCTCTCCTCCGAAAAAAATTGTGTTCGCATTGCGTCACAACTAAATGCAAGCAGTCAGAAAAAACGGCGAAGCTTAACCTTTTTAAATGTGAGAAATAGCATTAATTTTATTGGAACTTCAATTGCATCGAAAACTGAAAGCATATTTTGACCAAACCATTAACCCTTCATTCTAATGGCGGTAATTAGCATAACAATAGTTAAACAATAGCCCTCTGCCCGCAGCGGGCGAACGCCACGGGAAGGCTTAGGTAAATGCACTCAATTGTAACGCAAGTTGGATAAATTGGCGTCGAGAGTAGGGGGCCTGCATGTAATTAAATTTCTCTTCATTAATATTGATATGCTACAACAGTCTTCTTTGTCTTTATGTCGTCGTGATAAGGGCCCGATTTGCTCGGTTTATTATCATGTTTTGAGTTGAAGTGGAAAGTTTGCGCCCCGATAGTAATTTCATGAAATCTACATTCTTATAGGAGGCTCACGGGAACGCGAGCTAACGATGTCGGTCATCAGCAGTGTTCGGAATAGGCTGAGCATAAATTCCTGCAATTGGCACGGAAACCAAATATAAAATTGTAGAAACCGAAAACCGTTGCTTCAGTATTGATAATAAGTTAATCAATCACTCAATCATATATTAATTATTGAACTACTTTCATCATTAACAAAAGTAAGATTTCAGTTAAGATTTTTTAAGTCAGTTAAGATTTGTTATTTTTTATTTTTAAGAGTAATTTTCATGCACTGCGTTATTTCAAGAATGCTATATGTTTTTTTTTAAACTGTGGTTTTATTGGAGTTGATAATTAAAGTAAAATTTAATTTAAAAAAACAATTTAATGACTACTATTAACTGGGCATCACAGGATGTCAAATGAGTTACTTTTAAAACGGAATTTTGTGTAAAAATACTTGCTTGTGACGTCACATTTCATAGCACTCTTTTTATGTTTCATTTATTTAAAAATTGTAATAATTAGTATATTATTAAAAGAAATACATTTTCCGATTTTGTAATTTTTGTTTTAATCGAGCATCTCAAATAATTTATTGTTGATAGTATCAAATACCGTATTATGTGGCAATCTGTGAACTCTTTGTACAAAATATGTAATCTATATAAATAAAATGCTAAGTCCTGACTGACTGATTCATTCATTCATGTTGATGAGTCCCAGCCCTGCCCAAGCCGTTGGACCTAGGAAGCTGAAATTAGGGAGTGAACAGGGTTGCAAAATTTAGTCCACGCGGACGGAGTCGCGGGCGAAAGCTAGTATTTGATATTTGTAATATTTCAGTTCTCTGTTTCACCAAAGTTGCTGCAATTTTAGGGACGTAACAAAAATAGGTACACCTATTCGTTTGGTGGGTTCAAAAACTCCGCGTCACGTCTCCCTCTTCACCGTAGGCGGTTATACTAAGCACGACTAAGCCTATTCCGATTCTGGACATCAGCGAAAACATACAATTGCAAATTGCAAAGTAACCACAGTTATTTGATATAATGAACTCGTGTTAGCAAGATAAGAGCAAGGCTGTAGCACGCGACGAAAGGGTCTCGACGACGTATGTGTGTCTGGGAACCGTCTTGTATCCGGTCGTTAGCTCGCATTCACTTTTACGTTCCACCTTAACCTTAATTTATTTCACTTTTATGACGCCCCTACGCTTTCATTAAGTCCTGCCTGAGCTGTAATGAGTGTTGATATAAAAATGCTCAAAGAAAATCAGCGCCTTAGAAAAAACTCTTCAGTGCACGCTCCGCTAATTGTTGCGAATACAACTTGTGAAGGCGTTTTGAGAAAAGTCTCAGAGCGAGCGTATGAAAATTGAGCTATTCAAGTAAGAAGGATTGTTGGCATGGATTACCCGTATCGTATTTTCTGCTTTCATTACGAAATTTCTGTATTGCCAACATTCCACACAAACATAGTTTGGTTGTAACTTCCGAACCCGAGCTGAGTTGGAAAATAGACGCGACGATTGACAACGTTGTTTGCGAATGATTTTTTGAAACCAAACATGCGGTTTACTTTTTTCTGAGTATCCCACTTATTGCAAATGATGATGATGCCCTCCACAACACCGATCCCGGTGATACCTTGGCAACTACAAATTTAGACACGAGCATGCGCACGGACGTGAGATGCAAATCCGAATTTGTTTTTAAATATACGGTCACAGCTGACGCAATAAAATAAATATTACGAACATATTTTGCACGTATTTACTGGCGTACCGATAGACAAAGATCTGAATTGCAACATAGGATACTTGATATCCCGGTAATTCTGCACAGTCGAAGTCGCGGGCACCAGATTTTAATTAATAACTTTGAAACCATGTGCCGACTACGTCATTGACCAATAAGAACAAAACAATACATTTTCGCAACAAATCAATCGGACACCTAATTTTGCACACTAAATTTTGTCGGAATATTAGGAGTTGTAAATTCTACCTTTCATACAACACAATCACTTGACCTGGTCCCAAACTAGGATACCCTGCGCTATGGTAACCAGACGAGGAAAGACATGGGTGTCAATCGAGGCCATTTGTACAAATGTACGGCGGCCCCCAGTGGGAATGGAACCCACGACCTCTGGCTTGGTAGGTAAGCGCCTTAACGGCTAGACCAATGAGGTAGTATTAACGATTAGACGATTGCAATCGTTGAAGATTTCGTACGCGTAATATAGTAGCATCAGTGAAGATTGCAAATATCCTAAAACGAACTCGTGTCCACGAAGATCCTAGAATATCAATTCGTAGTTTTCTACTCTCCGTCCCATCCCAGCCCCACGGCTGCACGGTCGCCGTCGTCGGACTACCACGAGATAGACATATTCATCATCACTCTCCGTCACTTCGCTAAAACCCTAGGATATTAACTAAAAACTAAAATACGCCTTATTGAGATTCTATATAAATAAAATTCAAAGACTTGACTGACTCACTCATCAACGCCCAGCCCAAGCCGTTGGACCTAGGAAGCTGAAATTTTGCACAGAAGGTCTATGTAGGCAAGGAGTCAGATCGGATTTTTTTGAAATTCAACCCCTAAGGGGGCGAAAAGGGTTGCCAAAATTTGTATGGGAGGTATAAAGAATGTTGTCTAATTTTCTTAAAACTAAAAATAAATACTTTTCAACACAATTGATTGAATACGTGTTTCGCCGTTTTTCTAAATTTAACCCTTAAGGGAGTGAACGGGGTTGCAAAATTTTGAACTAAATTCCACGCGGACGGAGTCGCGGGCGAAAGCTAGTAATATATATACACTGTCACATTTTCTAAAAACCTTAACTTAAAACAATCTATGTAGAAAGAAGTGTACGAAAATGTGTCATAAACTATGTAACCAATGGGGTCTAACTAATCCAAAAGGGTTTTGTTAAATCTAGTTGTAGCCGGCATGATATATCGGCTAGAACTAGTTAAGTATCAGCCACTAGGGTTTGGCTAGACCTAATACTAACCGAATTGATACCGGCTAGACCTAGTTTTACCTGAAAACAATCTGCTAATACTAGATTTAACCAAGAGTAATTGCCTACACCTAGTTCTAACCGGCTAAAACTAGATGCAGCCGCACTTCGGGTTTTAGCCGTAACATATGCTAGTATTATATTATTGCTCGTGACTGTACTAAATTGTACAACAAACTGGCTTTTGATTCACTCCAGTCTAACTATCTGAAAGATACAGCAGGAAACAGTATGTCATACTAACACCCACTAGACTCCTATATTACCGAAGAGCTAGCCAACTTAACGTTTCACTCTCCAGTGCCCTTTTCTTTTATGAATAGAAGGCAAATTTGCTTGAAGCGGAAACTTAGTCAGGCGTTAGTTCCTAGAGCGTGGGCGAGCCAATATTTCATAGGTGGTTCATAAATTATCTCGTAACGGGGGCCGAGACAATTGGTGCGTCTTTACGTTTGTACTTCGAGTTTGCCTACCTTGTTAATCTCAAGAACAATAGCCTGGTTACACCTTGAACACGTTTGTCTTGGCCTCTACTCAGAGATATTTGAGCCAGAAACTACTACAAAGTTCGGGCTTGAGCGTGACTACGGAAGCTAAATATTGTTATGATTTATGTCATGATAGTAGATGCTTAAAATATTCACAGAATATTTATTTGTATATTCACTTAAAAACAAATAATTAAAATAAAATAAATTAAGGGGTCCTCCCATTGCCCTCGCCCACGTATCCGTGATTCAGTCGCGATGCAAACGCGATACCGTCGCGATGCAAACGCGATTCAGTAACCTAGCCCTTCCTCCATTATTTTCCCGATGTCGTCCGACACGGTCGTGCGTTCGCATCGATACAGCCGCGATGCTGTACTGTAGCGCATTAGTAGCGCGTTGGCATCGCTTCTGCAGCGCGTTGCATTCAAATGCGAACTGCGCGCGTTAGTAGCGATGCTGTCGAGCGCTTACGAACCGCGCGACAGCATCGCTGCAAAATGCCGCCGTGGGCGAGGGCCCTACGAATCTAGGGATAGATGCAGGCTGACATTCAGAGACGAAAACTAAGCAAAGACTAGTCTCAGAAATGTCAAAATCACGTACTTAGAAACATTTCGTATTCAGAATCGAATCCTAGCAAGTTTAGTATGAAATGGTGCTTAGCTAAGTGTAAGTAGTAAATATCGGTGACTTTACGTGAACTTAGAACTGTCACTTTTAAGCCTTTTGTTCACAGACTACTCCAAACGTCATTTCACTGATGTTCTACGAGCATTATCTGTGGGATTTTTTTACTCACTCTGACATATATAAAATACGGTATTTGACACTATCAACAATAAATTATTTGAGATGCTCAATTAAAACAAAAATTACAAAATGATCCGGAAAATGTATTTCTTTTAATCATTTACTAGTTATATCAATTTTTAAATAGATGAAACCTAAAAAGAGTGCTCTGAACTGTGACGTCACAAGCAAGTATTTTCATACAAAATTCCGTTTTAAAAGTAACTCATTTGACATCCTGTCAAATATCCAATTGTATGATGTTGTCCTGCTCTCGTGTAGCAATGTCAAATTTAAAAAACCGGTAAGAACTACATCACTAAAAAATGATAGACAATATAGATGACTTTCCTAAGTAACTGTGAATACGAAAATTACGGCGCTTTACTAAGTACGACTTTAGTTTACTTTGCTAAGACTGATCTAAGCGTGAACTTAGGATTCGTCTCTGAATGTCAGGCTAAGAGTAGAGCCTCTGCTGAATCATTGAGTTCGACTTGCCTATTTCACCGACGCTATTCAAATTGTTCGTCAAACCGTTTCTGTGTACATTTTAATGAGATTTTCAGATCTGCCGTACGGAATAGAATTAGTTTAGTCTATAGTGGTTTGGTTAGTTTCCAAGGTCATTGTGTTAATTCGTTAGTGTTAGCTGGTTAATAGTTAAACACTTCGGTTGTCACTTCTCAACTTCTCAGTATTATCACTCACAGTCACAGCACATCTACGATCAGGCTATTTGAAGTGATAAACATCGCCGGATATGGTAACGAATTGTCATAGTCAATATTATGACATCGAAATGTCAAAGTAAATGAACCATGAAAATTATTATGATAATTATAGACTTTATCACAGACTATTTATATGGTATTTATGGAGTCCTTTAAGGAATTGTTTTTTTTTTATAAATGACTGCCTCGTTGGTCTAGCCGTTACTTCAGTTATCTACTAAGACAGAGGTCGTGGGTTCTAAGCCCACTGGGGGCCGCCGTACATTTGCCTTCAGTCTGGGTGTATTTACAAAAACATAAACATTTTCATACAGGCACATACATTTCTTCTAGCCCCACACTACGATAACCTGTGTCGTGGGAACCAGAAACAGCGACGTCACAAACATGTAAGCATCCTGGTGTTTTTTTATGTCCCTAGCCGGGACTCAAACCCGGGACCCCTCGCATGGTAGGCAGATGCGCTAACCACAATGCCACAGAGGTTGTCCACGTTTGTAATGTCCTTGCTTGGTTACCATAGTACAGGGTTCTAGTTTGGGACCAGGTGAAGTGATTGTGTTGTGTGAAATTTATTATTATCATTAATATTAATTATTATTAGTTATTATTAGGTGGCAGTCCCTGGGCCCCGATTCTGTTAGTGCATTATAGTTCAATGACAGATACATGGTCGGGTCACGTGACGTGTTTTTTCGTACCATTGACGCCTAGATTGAATGATTTGTGTGCGCGCGTAGACATGAAGCGGCAATGAAACTAAATCGCCATGTTCTTGCGGTTGTCATTGTACTACAATGCATTTACAGAATCTAGGCCTTGGTATCTGCCTACCCCTCTGGGTTACAAGCGTGAGCTTATGTAGGTATGTATGTAATACTAGCTGTGCCCCGCGGTGTTACCCGCGGTTCATCGATTTTCCCGTAGGAATAAGATATTTCCCCGCGGTAAAACGTAGCCTATGTTTTAATTCAGGGTATCGGCTAACTCCATACCAAATTTTATTAAAATCCGTCCAGCCGTTTCAGCGCTAAAGACTGACAAACATAACACACACACAAACTTTCACGTTTATAATATTAGTGTGATACCCAGTGTCTTTATGGACGTTTATGCCGCCTGGGATGAGCTAGGGAGTCCAGTCAGAAGCCCTCAGGGCAATAAAACGGGCCTTGAAGAATGGGAGAGTATTCCCCAACATCGGGTCCGTAACCATGGGGTTCATCATCATCAATCCATTATATCCCCACCGATGTGCACGGGTGTCTTCCCTGAGGAAGGTGTGGGCCATACTCCACCACGGGGGCCAAGTCCGGATTGGTGGAAGCTTGTAAGACTAGTGGTTGGTCTTACTATCAGAAGTTTTCAAGCCGCCCCTAAGGCCTCTGACTTGGCTTAACGACTGCCATCTATCGACGGCAGCCGGCACCAACAGCTTAACGTGCCTTGTGAAGCACGGAACCGCTCGCAAAAATGCCACTAGCGTTAGTCATAGACGGTGACCCATCCGTGGACTGAACGCGCCGTATGTTGCTTAACCTTAGTGATCGCTTAAGATCACTCAGGCAGCCCAGGCAACGAGCGATTCACCACGGGGTTACGGGTTCAGTATGCCAAACCGGCTCGAAGCTGCGGTCAAAGCCCGGCAATACCAGTTATTAAAAATTAAATGACACTTAAACGTAGGTACTTATTTAACGATGACCTCGTGGTAGAGCGGTTAGCGCTACTGCCTAGCACGCGAGAGGTCCCGGGTTCGAACCCCGGCTGGGGACAAAGTAAAAACCTCAGGTCATGGATGTTTACGTGTTTGTGATGTCGCTGTTTCTGGTTCCCACGACACAGGGCATCCTAGTGTGGGGCCAGAAGCAATGTATGTGCCTGTATGTAAATGATTGTTGTTTGTTTATTTATAATCTTTAAAAATGTTCCTTAAGTGACGACCGGCGTGCGTGCATGCAACGACCAATAAACATAAACATTAACATACAGGCACATACACCGCTTCCGGCCCCACACTAGGATACCCTGTGTCGTGGGAACCAGAAACAGCGACGTCACAATACATGGAAACATCCAAGACCTGGAGTTTTTTTTTCTCCCCAGCCGGGAATCGAACCCGGGACCTCTCGCATGGTTAGCAGATGCGCTAACCGCTACGCCACAGAGGTCGTCAACTAATGAATGTCGATGAAGCGTAAGGATTTGTCAGGATCGTGCCAGATGGCAGTCCCTGGTCTCTGCCTGCCCCTCTGGGATACAGGCGTGAGCTTATGTATGTATGTAGGTAACATACAAGTATACATTAAAGTATAGTTTAATACAGTTTTAAAGAAACCTAAAAAAATATTCTGTAAAACGTTTATTATTTTAAGGAGAACGTTTTATCTCTAACTTCTATAGCACAACATCTATCTCTAACTTCTATAGCTTAGACAACATTGAAATATTAATTTTCTTCTCTTTTCAGTACACGTGTTGCGGGAATCCGACCTACCCATGGAAGTGGTCTCGGCTTTGGGGCCCGATGTGCAGTTCGTCCTCAAATATGTGGACACCGGTAAGTGTTTTACTTTATTTACGTATTAATATAAAATGTTATCGTAGCTTTTAATAAAATCATCTGAAGTTCTAATACGAAAAAAGTTAAATAATCTCTTGAAAAATCACTCCATCCATTACTATGCATATTCATTAGAAGATTCCGTCAAGATAACGCATTACCAGCTTCGATCAGTAAATGGTCCGTTTACTACTTCGTGTCTCCGGTCCTAAAAAAATCAGCACCAGAAGGTCAACTTCATACGTTCATTTATTCATTCATAAGTATGTCCCAAACTCACTGTTGTAAACTTGTAACTGGGAGCTTATTTATTTATTAGTTTTGACAGCGCCTTCATCAACATAGGATTTGGATAAAAGTTGTCCTGTTTAATTTTTTTTAAATGTCTGTAGTGACATAGTGATGTCAATTTCATCGAACTCTTAAAAGGATCGTTTTTGTGTTACTGTGAGCATAAATATACGAGCTTTCACTTTAAATTGCGTAAACTACCAGTGCCCGCGACTGCGTTCCTGAAGGACCATTCTAAATACGGTTGAATTTTTTTTTAAAACCGTATAAGAACTTTTGGAGATTACCGAAAGTACTTACAAACGTTTCCTCTTAATATTATTATTGTAGAAGTAAAAAAAAGTGTGATATGAAGATGTGATTCTTCTTGGGAATAAACCTACATTAGTGGGATTTAATCACTCAGTCACCCCGCACTCGTCTACTGCTAGACATAGGGTCCTCCAAGAAGGGACACCACTGCTTCCTATCTTCAACCATTCTAATATAGCTGCTGCCAGCATTCTGGCCTCAGGTCGTCGGTCAGTGAGACGGTTGGTATTCTACGCCTCGTTTATTAGTTCGTGATCTCTCGGTTCGAGCACCTTTGCACTCCATCGACCATCGGGTCGGTATAAATTGATGGGATTATGAGTGTACTGAGTTAACTATTTGTAGTGAACAAGTTATGTCTCCGGCTGAACGAATGCCCGGATAAAGATTAATGTTCGGAGGCCTTCTCCCAAATTGATCGCTTGCCGTTTTCGCGGGGAAACACTTTCGTCCGACTACCGAGCATCTGCTTCGTAAAGCTACCGCTGAACTAAAGCATAGCCCGGTTTACTAATGTATTGCCAAAAATCGTTTCCCAAAGTATTACTTCCCAAACTATTTTCCGCAAATTATCACTTGGCAAAAAAACTTAAAGCAAATAAACAGTTAGCAAAAGTTATTATGGCAAGTTATTGTTTACCAAATAAATACTTGGTCAAAATTCATTTTACCAAGCATTATTCAGTCAAAAGTATCGTTTCTGTTTTCGATCTTATATAGAGAACCTAACGCTCCGACGCAAAGCTCCGCTTCGCTACGCGCGTCGTCGCACCTATATTTCTGTTTGGTCAAAATTCATTTTACCAAGCATTATTCAGTCAAAAGTAGCGTTTCTGTTTTCGATCTTATATAGAGAACCTAACGCTCCGACGCGAAGCTCCGCTTCGCTACGCGCGTCGTCGCACCTATATTTCTGTTTGGTCAAAATTCATTTTACCAAGCATTATTCAGTCAAAAGTATCGTTTCTGTTTTCGATCTTATATAGAGAACCTAACGCTCCGACGCGCTCCGCTTCGCTACGCGCGTCGTTGCACCTATATTTCTGTTGACTTGCCAAAATAAAACGTTAGCATAATAAACGTTTGTCTAATAAAACTTGACGCAGTAAAATTATGCGAAATGATAATTTGACCAAATGAATAAAATGTGAAATGAAAACTTGCTAAAGTTTCATTTGGGAAATGAAACTGATGCCATAAGTTTATTGGGAAGTAAAATTTGGCGAAAAATACTTTGGCTAAACGGCGGTATCCCGCATAGCCCACTTACACGACTCTGCTCCCACCCGGCAAAAATAATATAATTCAAATATGGGCTTTAAATATTGCTGTTTAGATATATTTTACATTGGCATCATAAATTAGCTGACAGCGATCTGTCAGCTGTTTTGCCGGGTGGGAGCAGAGTCGTGTAAGTGGGCTATGACCTTAAAGGTGTCGATGTATTGCCATTTTGGTCTTTCAATATAGATTTAAAACTTTCCGATGGAGGTACACTAAAGTAATCGTGTAACTTTACGTGCCTTTACCATCTGCCAAGACTATAATAGTCAGCTTAACTAGAACTATTTTTTTGTGCGAATGGCAACTTTTTGGATTGAACTATCTGCATCGTAACTTCTGAATCAGGATCGTTTGAACTATACATCATCATCATCAACCCATTATGTCCCCATCGAGGGGCACGGGTCCCTTCCCTGAGGAAGGTATAGGCCGTTCTCCACCACGGGGGCCAAGTCCGGATTGGTGGAGGCTTGTAAGACCTTTAAATATTCGTGCAGTTCTAAGGACTGATATTTTATTCATGAACTGCTCCAGGTTTCTCAGACAATGAATTAGTAATCAATTTATTTGTCAGCCACAACAGGCGTTGAGACATTGGACTTTGGTTTGGGACCTTATGCGATTTAAATACGAATGAATTACGTCAAAAGTTGTTTTAATTAAACACTAAGCAAATGCTGAATTCAAAAAAACAACAAATTCGTATCTTCGAAAAATCGGGTAACATATACCGGGTGTCCCAAAACTCGACGTCAACCCGAAGCCGGGTGAAAAGGCAAGTCAAGCTGGTTGTCAGAAAAATATTTAAAAAAATCTAAGTTGTATGATTTCAAAATTATAGGCATTTTTTTAAAAATCGCAAAATTACACACCCTGTGACAGTCTTTTTACTCCTGTTGCCACAAATCTTTACTTTTTCCAATTATTTTTTTTGCTGTGTAACCCTGAATAATGCTTCTCTAAACTGTAATCAAAATTTTGAAACCGGCTGCTCTAGCTTGCATAAAAAATAGGACTTATTTCCTAGAAAAACTTTCAAAATAAAAAATTGCCTAGTTTTAACTGACTGTATTGAAAAAAAAATCATACAACTTAGATTTTTTTTATATTTTTCTGACAACCAGCTTGACTTGCCTTTTCACCCGGCTCCGGGTTGACGTCGAGTTTTGGGACACCCGGTATACATAAATAATTAAAAAAATTAAAGATACCGAGGAAGTGAGAACCTTCTCATTTTTTAAGTCAGTTAATACAAGTAAAAATAACTATTTTATAGGTGTAATTTCAGGAATTTATAAAATAACAACTTTACTGTGGTAAGGTTTTTATGCAACAATGAATAGTTTAAGGCCCTTTACACTCTTCGACTTTTAGCATCGATGCAGTCGCGATGCTGTCGCGATGCAGCATCGATGCATTCGCAAATGGTCCACCTAGTAGCGCAAGTGTGTAAAGGTAGACCATTTGCATCGCGACTGCAACGATGCTAAAAATCGCAGTGTGAAGAGAGCCTTAGATTATTCATTGTTGCATAAAAACCTTACCACAGTAAAGTTGATTCAATTACTCATCATCCCTCTACAGGTACAACACAGACCTCTCAAATTATTAACATAATGACGATAACTCGAAGGTCGACCGCTCTTGTTGAGGAGGCATTCACGAAAAGTCCGTTTGCGTGTGAATTCTTTACCGAGTCTTTTGTTGCTCAATCACTCATCATAGGATCACAAGGTGAGTATTAAAGTTGCCATTCAGAGGAGTCACAAGTCTTAAGTTCAGTCACATAAGGGATATTTGGGTTTGCGATCGTTCACAAGTTCAAGACTACCTCTCGTTTGAAGGAGGTATGCGTTTAGGAATGATTGTTAGAGGTTTCGCAATGGTTCAATGATTTGTCCGTCTGTTACTAAAACAGAATTTCGAAACTGTTCTTGGATAAATTGTAAGAAAAATTATTATTAAAGTACTTGATTTACAGTAAATTGACTGAAAATTATGGATGTGAATGTCCAAAGTTCGGTCGTTTCTGAAGCGATTTTACGCTCCAATTCTAGATATAATTGGCCAGGTTGGTCTAGCCGTTAAGGCGTCAACTACCAAGACCAAGTTCATGGGTTCGATTCCTACTGGGGACCGCCGTACATTTGTACACATGACCTCCACCTGGGTATGTTTACATGGTTGTAATATCCTTGCCTGGTTACCATAGCACAGAATATTCAAATTGGGACCAGGTTCTTTGATTCTGTTGTGTGAAAGTTGTTCATAACAGTAGTCCTTAACATAACATTTACATACAGGTACATACATTGCTTCTGGTCCCACACTAGGATGTCGTGGGAACCAGAAACAGTGACGTAACAAACATGTATACATCCAAGACCTGGGTTTCTTTTTTTGTCCCGAACCCAGGACCTCTCGCACGGTAGGCAGATGCTCTAACCACTGCGCCACAGAGGTCGTCGTCGAGGTTATTCTGGTATATCCGGTAGTAAATAATCAAGGATAAAATAATAAGGTATAGGGTTAAAAACTTGTCAGTTTTGCGCTTCAAAATTAAAGTGCTACATATCTCGAGTATTTTCTACTGTGTCTGATCACATTCTAATATTTAGATCCGAGGCTATAGACAAACTCATGACCTGTTACCAATATAAGTGGCATAATGTTTTATCCAGATTTCTTTAAATTCAGTAAAGATATCTTCCAATAAACATTACGATCTAAAATGACAAATTCTATGAGACGTTTCATTTATTCCAGCCATTTTTGCACCGACTACCCGTCTCTCTTTTCCTTTAGCAACTTTCCATTGTCGGTTGCCTGGAAGAAGTTGCTTTAAGCTATAAGGCCGCCAATTGTACTGTATCTTTGCTTATGTTTTGTATGTGTTTTCCTGGTACAATAAAGAATATTCTTTTCTTACCTTTTTTATTTTCAATTTAATCAAAAGCAGATAAGTTATTCTATACTAAATTATTTTTGAAACTAAATTCTGCATGCGTGAAGCGTTGGAACGCATTTTATGTATCTACATTTGTTTGTACATTAGGTGGATATTGATGAAAAAAAATCAACATTACGGCTGCACCGGACCAAAATATAGGTCATATTTCATTGAAATAGGCTGAGTACTAGTAGATACCGTCAATGTATCTACTAGTATGTATAAAATATTAGATGTAGTCTAAGATGAAGTGGATAACGAAATAAAGAATTTTGTATTTTTTTTGTATTTGTAGAAAGTATTCTACTCGCGTTTACTGTGTGAAGAAGGTTTTAAAGCTGATTTCAAATTGCGTGATGAACAGTCGATTTTGCTCTCCCGTTTTTAAAGCCCAACTGTTAATTGCGCGATGAATATTAGTTGCGAGATGATTGGTTGGTTGGCTTGATGAATTCTGTCGCTTTTAGGGTACCGTACCCAGAAAGGAAAAAGAGAACCCTGATATGGTCCTTTGTGGTCCATACGCGTAGTCGTCTGTGTGTAAAGATGTTTTTTTCAGAAATAGAAAGACCTTTATATGGAGTTGCTCTACGATTATGAGTTTGTATCGACTATGGAGTTTTTTGTATAGATTATTATGTTTATTGCACAAAAGTAAAGAAAATGCAATTATTTTGTGACAAACTTAATGTTGTAATCATTTTCTCTCGATGTCTTAACTGATAGGCATAAAAAACAAATGGAGAAGGCGACTTTTTCTCCCTTTTTCTCAACAATAATGTAAATATTGGTTGAAATGGACAGTATGGACACCCTGTTTAAAATGCAACGTCACTGCTTCTGCACTAAAATCAATTATTAAACTTGGTCATTCGATGATCAATTTGGAATTATTGTTAGTTAGAGACCACGTGGCAGGAAGACGCTGGATGCAAGCCGCTTCCAACCGGTCTTCGGAAATCCATGGAGGAGGCTTGTGTCCAGCAGTGGACTTCTTGTGGCTGAATGATGATGATGAGAGATCACAGAAACCCAACGGTGTCAAAAATTCTAATTCCTGTAAAAATACACAAACTTATTGGATTGTTAAGGTTACATACTTTCCATGGTCAATTTACGTTTGTGTAATCGTTTGTTGGGAACCCTAGGGGCGCATGTCCTACTCGTACTTGTCCGTTTCTTAAGTCTTTATTCTTTCTTTAGTACATGAGCTTGTTCGTAGAGCAATTTTAAAGTTATTTGTTATGCTGGTGATCTGGAATGTTTGTGTTACTACGAACCGAGTTAAATGTCAACATTAATGATAGTTCAGTGGGTTGATTGTTATTGTTATTATTAATACGCTTATTGCTCTTAAGTAAACTTCACAATGACAATCCGAGGGACTTAATGCTACAAGCTATCAAGTTATCTACGTCTTAAATCAAAGGCTCCTGGTTTGACTCCCGAAAGTGTTTTTTTTTTATGTTGAAGCTCGTTGATTGAGACCGATAAGCGTTACAATTGCAGAATTTCTGGATTTTTATACATTTCATTTTCATGTTACTGCAAAAGTGGACACTTCCTGAAACACGCCAATTACAATTTCACTCACTACAACTTTTGTTTTACCATTTATCTTTTTTGATAAATGAAAATTGTACATTAATCCATGAGGAGTGGGTGCTTTCTATATTGTTTATAGATTGTGCTTTAAACCATGGAAAAAAATGAAATTAATTGGAATGGAAAATTAATCGGGGGTTGCGAAATAGGTAGACAAAGCCTGATGTAGCGTAAGAAAACCGCATTTTCTTACCTTTTAAATAATTAAAAAGTTACACATAAACTCACACCCAGTTCCCAGAGGGGAAAGCAGAGACCAAGGGCTGTCACTTGCCACAATTCTGACGTTTGCTTCATCGACATTCATTAGTTGTTGCAGTGTGCGTTAGTCGTTATTTAAAGTTATCTTGACAAAATGTTAAGATAAAACCTCTAGTTTCAGCTAAACATTCTAAGCACGTAGTACGATAACGAAACTTTTATTACATGCCATTTAGTATGTATACACTTGCAATCAGAGAAACTGATAACGCACTACCGGACAAAATAGCACGTTATCATACGAATTCTATCAAATGACACCCACATACTCAGTAGTAACATGAAGCCGTTCTACTCACACAGAGACAACATTCACCTGTCGTATGCGCGCTTGTATTGAAAATGACAGCGTACACGCAGGTTACCATGCTTTGAAAGGCTCTGACGTCTATGGGCACGCGGAGCTACACCTTGTCTCTTCTGAAGTATAGCTAAAGACAGAGATGAAAGACGCGAAGTTGTCCATGCCGCTGATTGGTCGTCGGTAAGGCAGTGTGCCTATGGGGCTGTTTTACCGACGTAGCAACTGGATCAACGGTCTTTCACTGCTCGTAGCTGCTTCGAACTTAGTTTTAATTTAACTCCGTCGAGCACGAGTGTTTTGCGCTCGGTAACGGACGCTTTTATTAAAATGCTGTGTTAAACTCGTCTTGGCAAGGATTGAGGCATCGAGTTTCGTGTTCTGTGTGCTCAAAAGTGCTCTTCCTGTGTGAAGTTGTGTGTTGCCCAAGTTGCGTTTTCAAGACAAGTGGTTGGCTAAATCACGTCAGGTAACTCTGTGCTATGTAGGATCGGTTAAGTGCCCCGTGCGAAGTTAAAGTTTGAATTTGTGTTAACTTTTTTTTTGAGTTTTTTGTCCCAGTTTTACACCTTTTTGTGCCACTGTGTTATTTTTCTGTGACCGCTAGAGAATTAAGCAGAAGGATTGGATTGTTCATTTCGCAGTAAAACAGGGTATGTTTTTATTTTTTTATTACTTACTAGCATTAAACAAACATTTAAATACCACTTGAAGAGCTTTTAAGCTCTATCCAAGCCTTTCAAAGTATGTAAGTAATCAAATCTACCCACTTATTCTAAAAATAGAAGTCATTAAATCATAAAAAACATTTATTCCGACGTATAAAATGTTAAATAGCTAATAATTCACCATAATAACCGTTTACATTCGTTCCCGAGAGACACAAGTCGACGTATGCGTCCGCGCCTTTAAAAAACATCAACGCGCTGCATCCGTAATAAGTTCGAGTATTCTTAAAATAAACTCTGTATCGCGTCTGTATTCAATTTAAAACCTCATTATACAAGCACTGAATTGGAAAAAATGAACTACCATACAACTAGATTATTGAAGCCTTGTTTCGCAAATAAAAAAACACTACCCATTTTGCACAAACAATACGTAACTAATCGTCAATGTCAAACAACAAATAACTCTCAAACTTTAGCTTTACAAACACCAAAAATAATAAATGGGAGAAACCAGGAGTTTATACTAGCACAATGAATCGCCATAAAATCCCATAGACTTTATCTCGATGGAGCTAAGAACCAAATTGGGTTTATTTCGTATCATAAGTCAGCACATTCCAAAGAGCATTTTATAATAGAGAGAGGAGGCAGGTAACGCTTCTAAGACTTAAGGCAGTGATACCTCTGGAGGTCTCCATTTCCGATGAAAGTTGCAAGAGATTTTAGACCACCATTTCATGAGGTTTTCCGCTATGGGCTAGCAGGAAATAACGGTGTCCGTTGTTGCCGTCAATGACATTTCATCAATACAAGAGTGACCTCAGTTCAAAGGTGACGACCGATGACAAACGATGTCTACTGTAAAATATGTACAATTTGGAGTATTTTTATAAAATATGGAAAACAATATTCAGTAATATTCAAGGAAATTATGGTTACCTTCTTAATTGACGTTAGGCTTAGCACAGATAAGTTAAGGCGGTTTGTGCTTGATAAATTTCAAAACATTAACAAATAATATACAATTGAAACATAAACAAGTATTCCAAACAATTGAATATGTATTGGTCACTGCATGCTTCACCGTGTTGAGAATACCAATGATTTCGATTGAAATGCGTCACGAGGGTTTTATATAGACGTAATCGCAGTATTTAAAGCAATTACTTTTACTAGTTTACTTATTTATTTATTTGTTTGAAGACTAACAACACATAAAAAAGAATAACGAAATATTTAAACAAACAGAAGGTCGATTTTAAGTGTCCACTATTAGAAACACTAAGTTGTAAGCTCTGTAAGCAAATACACAAGTGACGACTTAAAAACTCTTAAAACTAAGTTCTAGAAATAAAATGTATTCTAACAATTGAAAAAATCTGCACTAAGTTTTACGCAAAAACTATAAACCCATGAGTCAAACACGTTAAGATAGCCATTTTTCGCTAGTTTATTAAATTCTTTACAAAATCGTCACAAAAATTAGTTTATCAATGATGAGTTATCAAACAACGTTTTATTAAGAAAAAACGTAGAACCCTAAAAACATTTCTTTAATGTAGTTTAAAATTCCGTAACTAAGAAAACAAAGTCAATCCAAAACCTCGTGCATGGTGAAGCAATGGTTCTGCTATA
Organism: Yponomeuta plumbellus; assembly: GCA_947310845.1. NCBI lineage: Eukaryota > Metazoa > Arthropoda > Insecta > Lepidoptera > Yponomeutidae > Yponomeuta > Yponomeuta plumbellus. The sequence goes on along the minus strand of OX371207.1, from coordinate 13,199,368 downwards.
TCCGCTTGCTAACTGTGAACAGAATCATTGTGCAGAAACCTGATTGTCATTGACTCTCTCTGAAAGAAGGTATGTACCCTACATTAGTACGAATACAAGGTGCAACCAAAAACCCATAACTTTCACAAAACAACAAAATACTAATTCGTCGACGTCAAAACAGAAATATAAATTATCAGGTGTTCCATACTAAAGTTACCACCTGCGGCATAGTTTACTATGACAGTTCGTTCTAAATTAAAGGTCAATATAATATACCCATCAATTAACATGTAGGAGGACTCTGCTGCGCAATGTTAATAATATTGTCGTAATAAACTATGAATTATAGTTTCACTAGCTGATCTGGCAAACGTTGTTTTGCCATATAAATTATTTGTAGGGTTGTGCCCCTATCAATTAGGGCTATGAAAAATAGATAACAACCTATTCTCAAACCTACCGAACATGCATATCAAAATTTGTCAAAATCGGTCAAGCCGTTTTGAAGGAGTATGCTCACTAACACTGTGACACGAGAATTTTATACATTCGAAGAAAGACAGTTTTATGAAATCCGACCCTGATATTTTTTCGCGATTGCGATATTTTTCCCTAGTAAAAAAATTGTGGGCACATTTTACCATATTTTGGAGATTAATACACGCTAGTATGCTGCTGTAGCTATTGTATGTGCTACTTAACTATACTCTCAGATATTTCAATAATTGTATTAACTGAAAATAATTGAAGGTGTTGAGTTAAGAAATATAACCTCGAAATGATACGTTTAGTAATTAAATAACCGCATTAAATCGAACCACCTATACTCTGTCTCTGTCAGTGAAGTCGTTCGTATCACAGATCACAAGGCAGGCTCTTTGTATTGAAGACATAAAGGCTAAAGTTGAGTGACAGTTGTCAATAAGCTGAGTGAAGTTTAGGACAGAGGAAAGTGGTCACAGATAGTTCGGCTTAGCTTGAGTTTCATTCATTAGTTACGCTCAGTTCAATTCGATTGAGTATTACAATACAATGAAGTGTGAGCCCAATTCAAATAAATTAAATTATTTTATTAAGCCTCGCCCCAGACCGAAATACAATAAGAATGGACTGAACATGATCTACAGTGAGTTATTGGCGGTTAGCCGCATCTTAAGATGTCGAAAATTCATGTTAGTTTTCTTACCCTAGTTGAAATTAGATGAATAATATTTGGACCAGTTATGATTTTGTTAGTTTTCATGTTAGTTTTTTAACCCTACTAGAAATTAGATGAATATATTGATACCAGTTATGATTTTGATCTATTACGGCACCCAAATGATAAATTGAGTTTACTTTAGAAACGGAGATACTTTCGCAAGATTGGCTTGGATTCAAGTGTGGATTCTTAAGGATAAGTCTTGTGGCTAGGAGAAGGTCTGGAGAAGGTTATAAAAACATTTTATTATGCTCATACATTACTGGATGGTTAAGAGGTGACAGTTTGGTAGTTATTGACTGACTCAATCTGATTATAATTTTTACACACCGATTACTAAATTGTGGTGTTCTAGCATTTATGTGATGATGATGTTATGTTGTTGTTGTTGTACCTTTCCATCCAACAAGCCATCCGGGTATCTAGTCAAGTATTTGGCCCTAAGGTGACCTTCTACTTTAATCGTCAAAGAGTATTTGGTACGTGACCAACCGATCTACCTCGGGTTTAATTTGAGTTAGCTAACTTATCGCTGTTCGTTAGTGTTATGAATGGAGTTGTACCAATTTAGACTCGACTCTTTATTATACATATTTACGACTAGTTTGTGTCTGCAATTTTGTCTGATTGTAAAAGGTGCAATATAAAAATTTTTAGAGAAAATTTTGGACTAATAGAAACGAAAAAATCTTGTAAAAATTTCAACAATAAACGATTTCTAGTAAAACGAAATGAAAAATAAACGATTTCGGTGTGAATTTACGTATGTATGTACGGGTCCAAACATAGCATGTATTGCGGCGCAGTCTTTAAATCAGTCGCCAAGCTGTCTGACTGCGGTTAGGTTTTGAGCAAGGTATTTTTATATTGTTCTCGCAATCCTTAGGAATTTATGAGTCATATAGAAACATTCAGAGATTCAAATCGCTTAATAAAAAATGAATTTGCAGTGAGCCAAAACTCAAGTATCTATAGAATAAGAGTATTATTAGGTACTAAACTCAGATTTTTTTATCGGTAGAATTCTGACGTTTCATAGTGCTGCTACTAAACAAACTCTCCATCGAAAAAGGGGAAAAATTACCCGATTGAGGGCAATAAAAAATGAAATGCTAGATATTTTTTACATATAAAAAGATTAATCTAAATATTCACTCATTAAAGTGAACAAATACAAAAAATACTAATATTTCAATATCACGAACAATACATAGAATTAACCAACCAATCCGGACTTGGCCCTCGTGGTGGAGTATGGCCTATACCTTCCTCAGGGAAGAGACCGTGCCCCTCAGTGGGGACATAATGGGTTGATGATGACATCGAATACATTTTAATTACTTTATTTTATTCTTTAGCTGGCATCCCACTAATTTAGATTCATTAAATGTTTTTTTGCATGTCAAAAAATTATAGCTGTCGTATAGGTGCAGTCGACGGGACATCGTTTACACACTTGTGTACTTTTTAACGAGGGTACTTACCCTCTCTGTGTTCAGGCTAAAGGTTGGCCTGCTAGCGACTGTACCTAGATTTAAAGCTCGCTCTACATTCTCGCGCGAGAACACGCGAGAACGATATACATTGCGTTTACATAACAAATAGTTTTGTCCTAGGAGTGTGCGCTAGTGTACACCGTTCTCGCGTGTTCTCGCACGAGAGTGTGGAGTGTGCATAACGCGGCATCAATTGAGATCACTATCAGATAATAGAATCAGATAAATTCGCATGCATCCAGCCAGATACAATAAGGCAAGTAAAATCGGAGGATCTTAGTTATTTGGCATTTATTGAATTTAGATGTGCGCAATTCACAGTGTAAACAAAAGGTGTTACTTTATAAAAATACGATTCTCTTAAAGCTCAAGTCTTTCCTTTTCCCATTGACTATTTACACTGCTTTTGGGGAGTGTTTCAAGAAATCGTTTTTTTTTTAAATGAATAAAAACCTGCATGTTTCAGGCGCTTACGATTAAATTTAAAATGTTCACTTCATAAAGTATCGTGTTTTGATCTCAATCTATTCGCACTATTGCACAATCGAAACGAATACCCTGTGATTAGCGGACGCTATTTCGAAATTACAAACAAACAGCTTCTCGTTCATTAGTATGTAGATATCGGATGTTCTCACAACGCTGGCGAGCGTTCGGGGGCCATCGGAATCCCGTGAAAGTTGGCTATAGCCTCAAGATCAAGTGGACGGCCGTTTCGGTGCCACAGAAATAGTGTTGCCAGATCAATTTTCCAAAAAACCCCGATTCAAATCGGAATAAAGCTGGAAAAAGTAGGGCAACCAATCAAATCTGTTGTACTTTAAAACTACCTATTAGTATTACGCACTGATAATATTGATGAATAATAGCATTAACTCACGCCTGAATATTAATAACTTAAAAATAATTGTTGTGCCACTCTGCTGTGTCAAATTGTTTATCCTGTTTGATACTCAGATAAATAATTAAAAAATCCAAATAAATTTTATTTGTCAATTAAATCAATTGAAAAGATACCAGAAAACACTGCATTTTTTAAAGAAAGCTGTATTTTGGGAGATCTCTACATCTGGCATAGCCTCTAACATGTAAATAAACGTTCAGACGTTGCTTTCACGATATTGGCGAGACGTGTTTTGACAGTGCTGAAAAACGGAACAACGCACCAAAAACATGACATCTAGCAACACCACACTGAACGCTCTGGGAACCAGTTTTTTGAATCGGCAACTGGGTGCCACACATAGAGCTACGAAGCCATTGGAAATTAATGCACGCGTGTGGCGTCGTTCTCTAGACGGAACTATGTGGAAGACCTTGAACTGGTTTTTTGGCAGTATAATAATAAGTTTACAAACTAGGCCTCAGTGTAAACGTTGTAACAAAAAACAATACTAAATGGGACAAAATAACTAAAATATATAGCATTAAATTATGTAAGAAATATTCATTCATTTGATGATATCCTACTAGCAAATAGCTATAGACATTTAACTGTACCTATTATTTCTTAGGATTACATCTATTTCATTCTAGCATTAGTATTAAGACATTCAAATACTTAATACTAATGTTAGACATCCTATCACATTAATTTGTCTTCTAAAGTTCAAACCAGCCCTCTATTAGGGACAGGCTTCTTGTCTATTACGCCAGTCCCACACCTTCCTTTAGTTGACGTCACCAAAATGTTGTCTTCATTATACTCTATTGCACATGAAATATTGAACAGGATTTCATAAGAAATAACATGTACAAAGGCGAGCTTATCTTTTTAAGAGATATCAAAACTTGGAGAGTCAAAGCAGCGGTAAATTACTAAAATGGTACCTTACACTTTGGGTACGAAACACTAAAAATGGCATATTGACATAATGGCGGTATTGTCTTTCCTAAAATCTTCTCCCCATATTCTTCCCTATTTTAATACCGTATCCATTTCACTAGCCACATCAAACTATGCGCCGCCACGCGTGCCGCGGCGTGCTTTCACGTGGTCGTTTGCCTCGTTATCAGACGGGGTCCCTTTTCCGAAACCGTGCCTTGGTTCCTGAGAAGTCTATTTTAGGCCTGAGATACACGAAAAGACGCGGGGCGAGGCGCCAAAAAGACGCGTCGTCTGACCACTTCACTGTCGTACAAAATATACTGGAGGGACAAGACGAGGCCCACACGGAATCACGGGCGAGGACGCGACCTTTATACAACGCGTCGTGTCTTTTCCGCAACCTCGCCCCACGTCACTTCTATGTGGCTAGGGCCTTAATCGGATGCCGCTAAATTAGATGGCCAGTCGTGTAATCACCCGTGTAACTATGTAGAGTGTCCGATTATTTTTTTTTGTAGTATTTAATATAATTTTTGCAAGTAAGAAATACACGTGACTGGAATTAAAACGGATTTAAACGAATTAAAAGGTACGTTACGAAAAATTTAAGTACAGTGGCGGGCAGCAGTTGGCGGGCTTTTGAGCTAATCAGATAGTTAAGAATTTACCCCCCATTCTTTGTTCGATATGTATGTATGTACCAAAATCTAAATCGACATGACTGACTGAAAAATGACTTTATTTTTTAGGTAACAAACCTTTGTGATTTATTGTAGCATTACCGCACTCAAAAAGTGAAGGAAATCATTCGAAGAGAAAAGCTGCCTGTGTAAGGTTTCTTCACGATGATTTTTGTATCGCCATATTGGTAATAGGTATATGGCAGTGGGCAAGCGTGGTTATTAACGTTAGTAATTTTTCTCAGAGAGTTTGTGCTTTTTTCTTTTCATTTTCTTTTTCGGCCCGTCTTTTCTGAAGTATAGCCTTCTTTCTAAGTAAGGCTAGAGACTTTCTCTGTGAGAAAAGGCTAGTACTTTGCAATATCCTCGTGAGGCCCAATGTCTTCAGGTGATCACAAAATCAATTGTCCTTTTCAAGGTCGGACCTCACGAGGATAAAGTAAGACTGTGATGGCTCTAATTTTAATGCACTTAATGAGACCCCTGCTCTTCGTGGCGATCACTTAAACACGCGCCAAGTTAAAATGATGTTAAAATGACCATGACCTGCTAAATACTGCTACATTCTTTGAGGAAAATATTTTTTACAATTAACTATACTGCCGCGCTAACAGTAAAAGCAGTAAGTCGGAAATTTCAAAGTTGAGAAAATCGGGGACAAAGTTTTGGATTACATTTTTACTTACTACTTCTTTACCTTATAAGTTTTAGTAGAACCTAGTTTTAGTAGAACTTATAAGCTAAAGAAGTAGTAAATAAAAATGTAATCCAAAACTTTCCGATTTTCTCAATTTTGAAATTTCCGACTTACTGCTCTTACTGTTAGCGCTTTGTATATTTCTCGAGCTCTCGGAATGCGAATAGTCCTAGATCAATAAATAAATAGGACAAAAGAAAGACGCATAAATTACTTGTATTCTGCAGAAATTAAACAAAAATAACTTCAAAGCGAATAAGAAAAATTGAAAACACGCTGATGACCCTTCTTCCGTTTTTTGCTTATCTCTTGTTTCCTTATGCAAATAGGCGTCTATTTCGAGGAACAATGGCCGAACAATTCGGCGTTCCGCTACACGTCGACCTCAATTACGTTTTAATTACGCGAATCAATAATTAGTTCCGGCAGATACGTGGGCCTTTGGGCCCATAACTGTGTAATAAAGAGCTTTGTTCAGAGATTATTGAGGCTCGAGACACAGCGGCAAATATTTGAGGTACAAACGTTAACGGTGAGAGCACGCGAGGCTGTCAATCCCGACCTTAGATAGTTTTAATTACTAACATAACATTTACATACAGGCACATACAATGCTTCTGGCCCCACACTAGGTTACTCTGTGTCGTGGGAACCAGAAACAGCGATGTCACAAACAAGGCCTAAGGCCTAATAATCCTCATTTGTCTGCTCGCTCGCTCAGACATATGTTTTCTATCCAACCCAACATATTGCTTGAAATCGCCAAACTGCGGTGGGCAATTGGGCATGTGGGTGTCCATACTTTTTCTGAATGGAATATCACACGTGCGCTACAGGTTTGATTAGTATTAATATCATTATCATCAACCCATTATGTCCCCACCGAGGGGCACAGGTCTCTTCCATGTGGAAGGTATAGGCCATACTCCACCACGGGGGCCAAGTCCGGATTGGTGGAGGCTTGTAAGACTAGTGGCTGGTCTTACTGTCAGAAGTTTTCAAGCCGCCCTAAGACCTTTGACTTGGCTTAACGACTGCCATGTATCGACGGCAGCCGGCACCAACTGCTTAACGTGCCTTGCGAAGCACGGGATCGCTCGGAAAAATGCCACTAGCGTTAGTCATAGACAGAAACCCATCCATGGACTGAACGCGCCGTACGTTGCTTAACCTTAGTGATCGTTTAAGACCACTCAGGCAGCCCAGGCTACGAGCGATTGGATTTATTATGAGGATAGAATTTGTGCTTGCCAGATGAACGCTAACTTTTGACCTGCATATAGTATGCCTATAATGCAGCTATACTCCACACACAACACAGCCGTATTCGAATGCACAGAGGGACCGTGCGACCCTCTCACGTGCTCGGCCGCTATTGTGGATTGTTTCCAGTTGTCTAATGGCGACGTTTAATTGCCACCTCTCATTGTCGCTGCTATCTGCGATCTCACGACCGCGGCGCTACGGCAACAATGGCAGACCCACTTCCTCCTAATCCCTTAAGAATAGGATACTAGCTACATAGCAGTGAAAGGGTTTGTATCTTTGTATTCGTAAGCGGGCGTTACTTGGGCCGCGTTTCGTAGAACAACTGTTAAGACTAAAGCCGTTATAATACTGATTCATGCTCTCAAAAGCATAACATCCAAGACCTTATTTCAGAACACCGGAAATAGATGGTTGATAACGTCAATGTAGGTACTGCGTACCTAAGGAATACCATCCCAGGATACCGAGACGTCGAAATACCGGGATACCATTTAGATTTTGCTGGACAACAGTCGAAATTTTGCAGGATCCCGCTGTACTGATGAGATTACAAAGAAGCGTAAATAATTACACGTGTTTTGCGCGCGGTGTAGTGTGTGCTTCTTTATTCGATATAGCAATTATATGTTTCTGATATTATCATTACGTGATCAATATATTTTTTATAATTTTATTTTCATTATGTCAATTTAAGTCCTTATCGATATGTCTAAAATATTACTAAATAATTTCCAATGTACCAAAAAGCTCACGCAATTCTGCTAAAATTTATGACTAGGAAAATAAGGTCTATTACTTATTTGTTACGATTGATTTTAGAGGACTAGTTCCACCCTGCTGGATCCCTCAAACACCGGATCCAGTGCGACTCAATCCCGCAAACACCTGGATTGAAAATTTCTTGTGGGATTGCATTCTCTATGCCCGAATTAATACAAATAGTCTTCCTTCTTATAACTTTTGGGTTAATGGGCTATGCAAATATTCGTATTAATCTATGAATTATAGGTAGTTTTACCTACCTATAATTCATAGGACTTGGATGTTATGTTTTTGGAGTTATAAATCAGTGTCCCAAAGAACAATGTTGAGTACCTACTAATTTAAAGATATTTAAGTAGCCTAATATTATTGATCCCCAAACAATCTTCAAGTTACGTAGTTCCGAAGTAATGTTGTAACTAATTTTACGCAGTCTTAATAATTTCTGTTTGTAAGCTTATGATTATTCTCTTAAGCCTCGCAATAGTTTAAAAACGCTAACCATAGCTGTAAAACCTCGCTTACTTTGCTAAACATTATCTGCAAAATTTTATAGTATACGGCTTATACTAATCTTTCCTATAGTATTTTATTTATTTCACTAGTTTTTATCAGGTTGGTTGACCGGATGTAATATTATTATGACCATTCACTATCTCGGAATAGGTAATGGAAGTCAATAATGACTATGTTGAAAATATTGTATTGTAGAGTCATTTAAACTATGCTTTACACTTATCGCAAAGTCACTTGGAACGTCTGTATTTGGGCCCGGCAGATAACTTAAGCGCAAACCAGTGCAATTGGGATATACTTGCGATAGAAATTTAAGAGCATATTGTTTTTATTATTTGTTAATTTGACTCTAAGAAAGCCTTAAAAACTTCAAATCCCACTTCGCATAGGTACAGTCGACAGCACGTCAATCTTCACATTTTAGTTGCAAAGTCGCCCGTAATGCAACGTAGTAGAGTGCATGGGTGTATACCATGATGTGCTGTCGGCTGTACCCGCTATAAAATACCCGGTTATGTGAATTCAAAGTCATTTAACAAGATCATCATCATAAACAAGATCCAACAAATTTTAGACCCGTATCAGTCTTACCAGTAGGTTACCAGTAAGTAAAATATTTGAGAGAATTATCTTGGATCAATTACTTTTGCATTTCAATAATTACAAACTCCTTCATAGTCAGCAGTTCGGTTTTACTAAAGGGCGGAATACAACAGACGCTGGAGTCATGTTACTTAAACATATTTTCAGTGCGTGGCAGGATCATAGGGATGCTGTAGGAATATTTTGTGATTTGTCAAAGGCATTCGATTGTGTAGACCACAAAACACTACTCTCAAAGTTAAAACATTACGGAATAAAAAATGCAGGATTAGATCTTTTAAAATCGTATTTAGAAGGAAGGGTTCAAAAAGCAGACATAAATCGTATTAAATCGTCGGGTTCACTTGTAAAAATGGGAGTCCCACAGGGATCTATCTTAGGGCCGTTCCTTTTCCTGGTCTATGTAAATGATTTACCGTTTATGGTACAAAAAATGTGCGAGATAGTGCTATTTGCTGATGACACGTCACTTATTTTTAAAATAAGGAGACAGGAAAATAATTTTGACGAAGCAAATAATGCTCTCTCGCACGTTCTAGATTGGTTTACTGCAAATAATCTATTGTTAAATTCAAAAAAGACAAAATGTATGAAGTTTACCCTACCTAACGTAAAATTAGTTGAAAATAACATTGTGATTGGAAATGAAAAACTAGAATTTGTTGAAGATACTGTATTTTTGGGCATCACAATCGATGCCAAACTACAATGGGGTCCACATATTGTAAAATTAGCACATAGACTTAGCTCCGCAACATATGCTGTAAAAAGAATCCGAGAACTTACTGACGTTGCGACTGCTAGGCTTGTTTATTTTAGTTACTTCCATAGTATTATGTCCTATGGTATACTACTGTGAGGCCGGGCAGCAGACATTGAGACTATCTTCATCTTGCAGAAGAGAGCGATCCGATTTATTTACAAGCTAGGTAGTAGGGACTCGCTAAGAGACTTTTTCAAAGAAACTAACATCCTAACAGTTGCAAGCCAATATATATATGAAAATATTATGTACGTTAGGAAAAATATTACAGGCTTCGAAACACTTGGTAGCCATCATAACGTTAATTAACGCTAGGAATAAACATAAATTGTCATTTCCACGATTTAGATTTGCAAAAGTTAATACTTCCTTTATGGGGCACTGTATAAGGTTCTACAACAAGATACCCCAAGATATATTAGAGTTACCTCCAACGCGATTTAAGAATTGTGTTAAGCACACTCTTTGCAAAAAAGCTTATTATCCCGTCACGCGCGCGACCTCTAGACCCTATTGGTGCCTAATTGCAATGCCCTATCGCCCTATGACCTATGCCTCTGAAATGTTAGGGACGGAGTTCCGCATTTTTCAAATTAGAGAAAGTACCACGTAATTATTCAATAAGTGTTATACATATCTAGAATCTGCATAAAATTTCCTATCCAATTATTATATATTTTATTATAATGAAACTTACCTGTTTTCCAAATGACGAGGTGAATTTCCACTATCCACACCATCCTTTACTACTTTGAATTTTTTTTCATTTTTTTTTCACTAGCACTGAACTAACACTTATAATATGATTTGTATATTATTTTTAACTATTTTAATCTATTTTTTAATATAAATCACCAAAATAAAGCTATAAATGACGAAGAGATAAATGCCATCACGGGCCGCCCAACCTTTGCAGAAAGTTCGAGGCTTGTTTTCACTTTATTTTCCATGAAATACAACAAAACTATTATTTGAAACATAATCTACACACTTTTCCCAGTAATTTGATTTATAACACAAAACAAATACTATCTGCTTTCCTCTTGAAATAACTTATAAACCTCCAGCGGGCGGAGCCGAAACGCCTGACGCGGCACTAAAAGTTCGAGGCTTTTTTCATTTGATTTTCCATCAAATACAACAAAACTTTTATTTGAAACATAATCTACACACTTTTCCCAGTAATTTTATATATAACACATAAACAAATACTGTCCGCTTCCTTTCGAAATTATCTAAAAACCTCGAGCGGGCGGAGCAACTCGCGACGAAAACACAAAATGGCGTCTGTCAGACGCGGTTCACTTGTTTTTCGATGAGAACTTTATTTTTTTCTTTGGAATGGCATGAAGTTGGTTGACAAAAGTAATCCTTAGTAACCATTGGTCAAGAGAAAACCAGATATTGGCCATAGACAATAAAAACACGGCAGATAATCGAAGTCAAATCCAGTCTCTCGCTTAGCGTACACCCGTGTGTACGCTAAACAGTTGGGGCACAAAAAGTTAACGTACACACGGGTGTACGCTAAGCGCTTTAGAAGACAAGGACGTATGGCATTAAATAGTATTTTAATATTAAATTTAATCAGAGGATAAATGTGTCTAGTGTTCAACACATCCAAGATATTATTTTGTAGGTTTGATTTGTATTAGCTTTAAGGTGATTTGAGAAAAGATGGTCAGAGTGGAGTTTTTTTTCGCTGCCTTTTTCTCCACTACAGACGGCCCAAAGGCAGCGGCTAACATTATACATAACTGTATGTACATTGACAATCAACAAGCAGAATGTAAATTCTTTACGTTGTGATAAATTTTTGAATTTGAATTTGGTGAAGTTATTTATCGGCCATAATATCAGTGTTTGTGTAATGTGTATTGGCATCTCTGCATGCTGCATGCTATCTCTCTCTCTTCTACCACCTCGACGCCATTAAACGTGTACCTTGTGCTCCGCAATTGAATATTAATTATAATATTCTACGCAACTAGTGTTTTTAATGAAGACTAGCGCGGCTACCACGTCCACTATAAGGCCAAGCATCAACCCCTACAATGTGTTTGTAAAGCTTGATGTAACGTCTACCTATTCTAGGATGACTGATGAATGGTTACACGTCACGTGAATTTTGCATTCTAGATAATACTGGCTGTCCCGGCAAACATTGTTACGGCATTTAATTTTTTTGTTCGCTTAGAAAATTAAATAACAACCTATTCTCAACCTACTGAATCTATATCTATCTATATGATATATATATATCTATATATATAAAATTCAAAGTCCTGACTGACTCATTCATTCCTTCACTCATCAACGCCCAGGCCAAGCCGTTTGACCTAGGAAGCTGAAATTTTGCACAGAGGATCTGTATATAATGTAGGCAAGGAATAAGAACGGATTTGTTGAAATTCAACCCCTAAGGGGGCGAAAAGGGTTGCCAAAATTTGTATGGAAGGCATAAAAAAATGTTGTCTGATTTTCTTGAAACTTAAAATAAATACTCTTCAACACAATTGATTGAACACGTGTTTCACCGTTTTTCTAAATTTAACCCTTAACGGGAGTTACGGGAGTGAACGGGGTTGCAAAATTTTGAACTAAAGTCTACGCGGACGGAGTCGCGGGCGAAAGCTAGTATAAGTATATAATTTCATCAAAATCGGTCAAGCCGTTTCGGAGGAGTATGCGCACTAACACGGTGACACGAGAATCTTATATATTAGAAGAAGAAGATTAGTATCGTTTTAATTCAGAATAAATAATAATTAATTGACAGTCCATTCATTATTAACTTACTTAGACATTGTATACTACTGTTTTCTAAAACAAACCATTAGATATTAATGAGCAGTGATTAAAGTGGTAGTCTAAGTAATGTGGTTAAGAAATAATCAGATATTTTTATGGTGGTAATGATAATTTATGATGGTGATATATCTGGCACTAAAATGTCACTGTGAGAGAATATACACTTAGAATTATTTGGTCGATGGAATTTTAGAGGTCCATTTTTACAATCTTACTCATTTCAAAGTTGTATAGTCCCTATGATTAATATTCTTCACTAGCTACGACATTTTTATCTGAGATTTAATTATAGGAGACTTCCACAACAGTTGTGTAAGAATGTAATAAAATGACACCATTGTTTTAATTACATTTAGATCTCTAGAGGAATTTTAAAATATGACTTTTAACTAGAAGTGATGTTATATGCCATAGCGTACCATGTTTGCATATAATTTTCTTTTTTCCCAACTCTGGCAAAGCTTGAAATCCCAAAAGAGGATTGTAGGATTGACAGTACGGAGGACTACAAAATCAAAAAATCTAAAATCCAAATCAATTATTTTATTCATAGTACAAACAAAATGTTTACTTCATGAAAGTCAAAGTTGTTATAATTTTATAAATTGGTATGGATGTATGTAAGCTTACACTTACGGATGTCCCAGTAGTGCTTAAACTATTCATCCGATTTTGGTAAAATAAGTTACAGTTTATACGAACGAAAACATTACGTCAAAATACTAGACGTTCGAGTGGGATATCAGATGAAAAAGGAAAAAATAAATAATTATTATGGTATAACAATAAGAAACTTTATTCCGGATACACTTACTTGACTTTTAGTCGGAAGAGTTCGACCAGGTTCCGCTCTGATACGCAGAGCTTAATCACGAAAGTTTTAGTTAAAAAAAAATTAAGATATTTGCAGTCGGAAAATAGTTGTTGCTTTGCTTTGTTCGCAAAAAATAAGTTATAGAAATCTTTCTAGAAAGTACTGTATTCGGTTCGTGATTAGTTTGTTTTCTTTGCGTTTCTATGTCAAAGCGCATTCTCCCAGCTCAAACCAGTTTTCGAAGTGGTCCGAGAGCAGAATCATAAAATAATAAGGTCAGGTAACTAGCTAGCTCTATGTTGGCTTTACCCAAGTCTATCGCACCTTTTACTTACTGACATGGAGGTTAAAATTTGTTTCCCGCACACGGCTTTCAGTATCTATCTATCTATCTAATCTCTTTAAACGAGCAATTCTTGTATATATATATATTTATATATAATCGGAATCTCGGAAACGGCTCCAACTATTTTCACGAAATTTTGTAGGCAGATGCTTTCGGGGGCGTTTAATTGACCTAACTAGGTTACATTTTTAGAAAACGTTGCTTTATCCGTGTTTTAAGCCAATTGAAATTTGCTATAATAACTGCAAGGTTGGGATAGTTCCGACGGGAAAACGGGCGACCCGTTTCGGGCTAATTTCAAGAGACCCGGTTCGAGTTATGATGTTTTTTTCCAAGTTATTTTTTTGTTGAAAAAGGATTATTTTAATTTTATATTACAAAAAAAGTACCGAGCAAATCTCGGTCACCCAGGTACTCAGTATTTATGTGGCAAAGTAAATAGTATTGTACTACTAGCTGACCCCGCAAACGTTGTTTTGCCGTTGGGTATGACAAAGAGACAAAAACCTATTCTCAGACCTACCGATTATACGTATAAAATTTCATAAAAATCGGTCGAGCCGGTTCGGAGGAGTATCCGCACTAACACGGTGACACAATAATTTTATATATCAGAAGATGTTATGTTATTGTCAAACATGTGTAACTCCTGATATACGTACAATAAAGAATGTTCTATGTATCTAAATCTTGTCTTGAGTTGGTCATAACGAGAGGATGAAGGAAAATACCGGTTAAAAAATGGTGGAAGGGCTGGTAAAGGACATACGGTCGTCTCAAGTCTCAAGTCTCGAACATAGGGCCCTGCCTCACCGGGACGCTATGGCCACGTCGCCAGTGACCGTATCCAAGCAGTTAGTATTGAAATGTATGGTGCCTACCTCACTTGGCGACTGTTGGCGTGGTCGCCATTCAATACAAACTACATAAGTAACATTTCAGTCCAGCATTCCAATCCAGCGCTGGAATGCTACTGGAATAATGTGAACCTGCACTGGTATGTACCATTCCAGTGATCAATCCAGTCCAGTTGACTGGAATGACGGTCTATTTGTCATTCCAGCTCGCCTATTCCATCGCCATGCGCCACTGGAATAGTGTGAACGGCCAATCCAGTGCTTGAACACGCGTTGAAGCATTATCTCTATTGTGTTACCAATCTAACAGCTTTTTATGACTGGAATAATGTGGACGATGTGATCCAGTCCAGCACTGGACTGGATTGACACTCTGGAGTACTGGTCTGGAATAATGTGAACCGGGCATTAGCTCAATTTGTCCTTGACCGCTTATCGATGTTCTTAAATATCTACCAGCACAATAACTTTAGGTTAGTAATATACTAAAATATTTCACATAATTTACTTAAGCTTAGCATAATTTTTATTACAAAACCACGATAGCGTTAAAGAAATAAAATCAGATTAAATCTCTCAAGTGGACGTGATTATGGAGAAAAAAGTCGGCTTTAGTTTAATGTTTTAGAAATATTAGTAAAGTGTTACTTTCTATTTTTGATGACGCTCAGGTAAGCTTACTATTGTCATGATTTACTAGTTATTCTCTCGTGTAAGCCGGCTTAACTCTGCTATAAAAGTGTCGTAGTGGAATCAACTCTATATAAACAATACCACAATGTTTTCGTCTCTATGATACAAATATCAGACGCCTATTTCATAGAACTACAACTCTTGATGTACTATTATAGCTTGATGTACCTACTTTGCAAAGTAGATTGACCAACATGTTAAACAGTAAACACTGCAAAATCAGAAATTTATTTCAACGAAAAAATGTAGGTATATTCTGTTTGTTGAAAGTCAATGAACTTATAATGTAACCCGCTGCCATGCGGCTGTATGCAAGTTCAAGGTAACGAAGAAAAAACTCAACTCTGACCATTTTTTCTCAAATCACCTTAAATCTCATACAAAAGTTGGTATGAATGTCCTATATGGAACATAAGAACCTCAAAACTCATGAGTGTAATCGTCACTTGCAATGCCAAAACATTATTATTATTAAATTCTTTGTTGTACCAGTAAAAATTGTACAATTGGCGGGCTTAATACTAAATCAATTGTATTTTATTCTAGCCAGCCAACAGGTGACGTGGAATAGGGTAGTGCCAAACAGTGGAGTGATATTTTAATGTATTATTAAATTATTACCTACTATTCTTACAAAAGTAAAGCTGCATTTTCACGGTCTTAGTGCGCTCGGACAGAGTGCGCCATCCGAGTAAACTCATGCTTCTGATTGGCCATTTTAGTGTCGTGACAAAAAACCGTCCAATCAGAAGCATTAATTTACTTGGATGGTGCACGCGGTCCGAGCGCAATAAGACCGTGAAAACCCGGCTTAAGAAAACACTAAGCTGCGGCCAGACATACGGACGGCACCCATTCACGAGCACGCAGGGGTCAGCCATCGTCAGTCTCAACCATATTAAAAGCAGAATGCGACCCGGCCACCACGCCACAATGGCCTTTGGCAAACTTGTATGATCAAGTTCTTGTCAGTTATCTGTAATAAGCTTAGTTTTTGGTATGCAGTCACAGCGTCTGTGAATTTTCTATGCATTGTACCTCAAATTGTAGTTAAAAACTACTAATTGTATTTGTATGTAGCCTTGGTCACTAGATAAATTATTACGATGAAATGATTTGAATGCATAACGCATTCCAAATATTCCTGCATCAGACTACTATTAGGTAAATAAAAATATAACACTGTTTCATTCACCACCCTCGTAATGTTAGTAATTGGCGGGCAAGGTCTCAATATTACATCACGATTCATATCACGCCTATTGTTTTCCACACACAGAATAAAAGAAAACTAACGCATTCATATTTATTAATGTTTAAAAAATTTAAAAAAACGAGCGACGATCTACAACACCACTCCCGCGATGGTAATGATAATGAAACTGGAAAAGCAAGTGACTTTACACACATTGTCAGTTCAAGATAAGAAAAAATAAAGATGTTTTGCTGGCGGTAATTATCCCGTAGGTTCACGCGCCGTGCCATGACGGGAGTCGCAGCTGCCCTTTGCAGTCTACAGCTGATGTAGATAAAGCAAAATTAATTTGCTGACATGCTAAGTATAGTACAGAACGGCAGAAGAGGAGCTAATTCATCCATACGTGGATACGTGGACGTTTGTGTTCTCTTTCTAACTTGCCTACAAAGTGAAAGTCAAAGGCAAGTATTTTATTCATAGGACAAACAAAATGTTTACTTTATGAACGTCAAAGTCGTTAGTTTCACAATACGAGACAGTACTTCGATGTAGGATGACTCTGTCTAGTGTTCAACACATCCAAGAGTAATATTTTTTAAGTTTGAAAGTTTGTTAATTAGACTTAAACTGTTTTGAAAAGAATACATCGAGGGTGTTCTGGCAGAACCGAATAAATACAAAAAAAAATCAGTCAAAACTGCATTAGGAACTATATTTTTTTTTAATTTAGCACTCATTCGGTTCTGCCAGAATACCCTCGAAATGTGGAGTACCTTTGTTAGTTTCTTCTCCATGTAATCTATTTTATTATTATTAATTATTAATAGATTCCATGGAGAAGAATATATCTATTAAATTATTAATTATTAATAGATTACATGGAGAATTTTTTTGTTTAAATTTTGTGCTTATTCGGTTCTGCCAGAACACCCTCGATGATTGAGATTCTTTTCAAAACAGTTTAAGTCTTATTAAAAAACTTTCAAACTTAAAAAATATTACTCTTGGATGTGTCGAACACTAGTCACAGTTATCATACATCGAAATACTGTCCCGTTCTACCATTCTACATCATCATCATCAGGCATTTAACGCCCACTGCAGGGCAAAGACCTCCCTCATAGTTTTCCAAGCTTCCTGGTCTTGAGCCACCCTCATCCAGGGACTCCCTGCCGGTGGTACCGGCATAACTAGGTCGTCAGTCCAACTAGTGGGGGGCCTGCCCACACTATCGTCCGTTTTGCGGTCGCCAGGTCAGACCTTTTTCGTCCCAACGGCAATTAATTCTTCGAGCTATATGGCCCGCCTATTGCTACATCAACTGAGAAAGTTTTCGAGGTATGTATATTAGTAACTTGGAGTCTACTGTGGATCTCTTCGTTGCTGATTCGATCACGTTGCAAAACTCCTAACATCATTATCATCAACCCATTATATCCCCACCGAGGGGCACGGGTCTCTTCCCTGAGGAAGGTATAGGCGATACTCCACCACGGGGGCCAAGTCCGTATTGGTGGAGGCTGGTAAGACTAGTGGCTGGTGTTACTGTCAGAAGTTTTCAAGCCGCCCTATTAAGGCCTCTGCCGCACGAAGCCGGCACTAACTGCTTAGCGTGACTACTGAAGCACGGAACCGCTTGGAAAAATGCCACTAGCGTTAGTCATAGACGGTCACCCATCCATGAAATGAACGCGCCCAATGTTGCTTAACATTCGTGATCGTTTAAGATTACTCAGGCGGCCGGGGCTACAAGCGATTCAACTCCTATCTTAGCTCTTTCCATTGCTCGTGGGGCCATTGCAGGTTTTAGTTTCCCGAACACCGCCCATCCGAGTTGGATTCGACGATTGACCTCGTTCACAAAGTTGGACTTAGTTAATTAGACTGTTTGTCCTATGTATACATAATGGTGGAAAAATTCGACCACACATACCAAATTAGAAATATAAAAAAAAAGTTGATAGTAAGGTCATATTATTGTAAAGCCAACTTCAAATAATCATCAACTTTAATCTAACTAACTTCAAACAAACTTTGTTAAAAATTAAAAAAATAAAAATTAATAAACTCACGCCCGATATCCCCGAAGGGGTAGGCAGAGGACCTAATAAACTCGGCAAAACGTGGGCCCAGTTCCAGTGACTGGTGCCTCTGCCTACAAACTTTGTTAGTTGACTATTAATAAAAAAAAAGTAGGTACTCTTAGGCGAAGTTTAAAAAATGTTGTTTTTGGTTAATATTTCATCATGGTCAGCTCTACATTTTATTGAACTTTTCATCAAACTTTTTAATTGCACACTGGCTGGAATCAGCCATATGGCTAAATTACACCAATGTAATACGCAGTTGTATTTTCACCTGCTCAGCGGCCATTGGTCTTTTAATGGCATAACGAATACGGATGGGCAATGAATCATACAAACCGCACGGACACAAACACATGTCCAATTAAAACAATGTGTCGCCGTGCCGTATATCAACCCTTATCTGAAAGCTCATTTTTAACTCCGATATTTGTTAATTTACATTCTATTTGTTAAATGTCATTGTACAGTCGACAGCACGTCAATCTTCCCATTTTAGTTGCAAAGTCGCCCGTAATACAACGGAACAGAGTGCATGAGTGTATACCATGATGTGCTGTCGATTGTACAATGTGATCCTCACAGATAGCTTTCTACAATGATTGAGGTGAAAGGAGCCTACAACGTTTTGTTCCTTGTAATTATTAGTTGTATTGTTATATTTAGTTTCATATAATAATGTACCTAGTAAAAACCCTATACCCACCAAATGATTGGATAAAGAAAGTTATATATGTAAGCCAGATATTAGAATTGACTCTAAGTTTATTAGTATCATAACGATGACAAAGGAATTCCTGCTCTAAAACCTCCATTGAACTTAGCATTATCTATTAATCCAATCAAAGAGTGGATACTTGACAAGCGTAATCATTACAAACGAAAATAACACAGCATTATATAGGATTTAAGACGCGTTACCATGCATAATGACCACCAGAAGGACAAGCTGATGTAGAGTAAAATCCAAGCGCAATAATTGTACACTCAGGGGCGCACTTTAATTTTCCGTTGTAACTAAAAATATTCATTAGGGAATGGTATTTGTTCTTAGCAATATTCTAGAATGAGTAGGTAATTTCAGATGAAAAAAGCGATAAAAATTTGCCATTCAGCCACGTTTGTAACCAGTTACGAATGTGGACTTTTTATCGCTGTTTCGTAACCAGCTACAAGCCAGTTACGAATGTGTTTTTTTTTCCATTTTCGTAATCATCATCAACCCATTGTGTCCCCACCACCACGGGTCTCCTCCCTGAGGAAGGTATAGGCCATACTCCACCACGGGGGCCAAGTCCGGATTGGTGGAGGCTTGTAAGACTAGTGGCTGGTCTTACTGTCAGAAGTTCTCAAGCCGCCCTAAGGCCTCTGACTTGGCTTAACGACTGTCATCTATCGACGGCAGCCGGCACCAACTGCTTAACGTGCCTTGCGAAGCACGGAACCGCTCGGAAAAATGCCACTAGCGTTAGTCTTAGAACGGTGACCCATCCATGGACTGAACGCGCCGTATGTTGCTTAACCTTAGTGATCGTTAAGGATCACTCAGGCAGCCCAGGCTACGAGCGATTGGATTTATTATGATTTTCGTAATGTTATCATTTAATTTTTTAATAATGAAAAAAAATTGAAACAAAAAACATGTGTATATTGAAAGTCAGATTTATTTGGTGATCTTGCTGTCGAGATTATTGGAATATCTGTCTCGCCTTCCGACTAATACGATTCCAGGATTCCAGCTCAGAGCACTGTTAGCTGTGATAGTATTATTTTATTAGGAAAACTTACAGCTTAAAACACATACATTTCAACCGAAATAAAGACAAAGGGCCAATAACAAGTTTTCGCAGATAGAAATATTATAGTAAAAAATGCCTTATACATAGGATACCATATTACACTCACTCAAAACACAATAGATAAATAGACACTAAAACACAATTATCGTCTTAAATAATTATGATGCTTGATTTCTAATGAACAATAGAAAATTAGAAATTTATACAATAAGAGTTATATTAATTAATTTGTAGTAAAAATCCTGCAGTTTCATTGTCAAATAGTTCTATTCAAATAGTTATGTTCGACCTGACAAGCTTAAACTAATTATCCGAAAATATTTCATGGGTTAATTCTTCTGTTTGTGTTAATTTATGTCGCTCCATTACTCAATTGATTGACGTTGATTAGGGTGGCCTCGATTTGGTTTCTAATACGTACCTACATCGAATTACTATGTGGTTAGTTAGCTAAGCCTACAATGAAGTTATAAATGTATTTCTTCATTAAAAAACGTGCTAAAGTAATTCAAGCTACCTGAGCACGTCAGGTAGCTTGAATTACTTTACCCGTTATGCCTCTTTTACACAATTTAGAATTACATGAACTAATCGTGGGTTACTAATGGAAACCTGCACCGTATTTGGAGAGTACGTGGTAACCATGAATGAAATAAATATTTTTGCCCCCGTAATAAGTCGTTTTTCGAGTATTTATAATTATATTTTTTATCTAAACGTTTGCCAGTTAGGTGTAGATCCACGCTGAAACGTGATGAATCGCGTGGCGTGATTTTGCTCTAGCTACGGCTTACACCTACCACCAGTAATGCTACTATTTTGATATCACTCGGAGTGCACAAATAGGGTAACGGGTAATTATATGGACACAAGTAGTATCCAATATCAAAAAAGTATAGTCTTAAATAGAGGGGCAGTACAAAACTTGATGCTTCCCTGATGGCTAAAGACGATTTTACATAATATTATGTATAGTCATTAATGTCGCAATATACAGGTTCTAAAATGACAACTAAGCATCCAAATATTATACCAGAGAGCAGGTCAACCTTCATTATTCACTGAATCGAAAAACCGAGTAAACGTACGTACGGATGAATTTTGTTATGTTTTTATCAATCAGTAAACTTAGCAAAATAGTGTTATTCGGTCTCAAATACTTCAGAAAAAAGAAATTAACTATCATTATGGATCTAGTAGACTTACAGCCTCTATTCAAATTAAATCATATAAGAAAAAATTCACCGTAAAAAAATACTATCTGTTTGCTGAATTTTGATCTACTATGTAAGCCGCTGCCTTAGGGCCGTATTTGTAGTGGAGAAAATCATCGGCATCGGAAAAAAACTCCGCTCTGATTATAGTTTCTCGAATCATCTTACACCAGATCTCAATCTTTAATACATCACTAAACTTGTTGCCTACTACTTTACTGACCTAAGCCTGCAATTAATACAATTACTATTACAAAAGCTCAAATGAAAGGAGCTGATAGGAGCAGCCCATCCGGCGTGACCATTCGTCCGCTTTAGTAATAACTCTTGGGCCAACTTAGGCGTAATTGCATAAAATCGCTCTTGTTGGAATTTCGCTTGCTCAATCCGAGGAGGGTCCGGGCGTCTTGACTGTTTCCTCTTTCACAGCTCGCCCATGAGTTCTTTTCCATCAACCCCCGGTCATTAAGACTATAGTCTAAGCCCTGTACTTCCATATGTTTGCATTTCATTATCACAGGCCTTCGCATCCGTTACGGACGATTCAAACAGTACCTAAGGATTTCACACTTTTTTGAGTGACTATAAAGTCAGATTCGAGAGCGACAGCCTCTACCGCATGGAGGACATACAAAGGAAAGGTCCAGAGTCGGGTCAGTACGGATTTTGTGCCTCCTGGCACAGAATACATAATAGTACAGGTACAGAAGATTCATTCCGCAAAATCAATTAAAGAAAAAGGGACTCTAGCAGCGATACAATTAGGTGCAATTCAGATCGCACGGCGCTAAAAAAGCTACGTTGCTACATGTTGCATCTCTTTCTACCGCGTAACTCTTACCTCTTCTGGCGCCTGAATTCCTACCTATTTGCCACTCCGGAGTGGTCGCCGCATGTACTTACGCGTTCGATACCGACACGCGTAGTGAACTAGGCCTGCTCCTGGCTCTTTTGTCCGCCAGTGCAGGTCGTTGCAGGTCTTGCGGCCCTCCCGAACCTTCACTCTCCAGGCTTCTCTGTCCTCAGTTCATCCTAGCTATCGTGAACGTTTTGCCTTTAAATGAAAGATTAAATATACGCATAGGAGATAAATAAAACTGCAGGCATAGTAAACGTAGTACCTAAGTGCTTTCTTTTTCTATAGACAACACTCAAACTTCTACCTCTAAAACTATTTACATATACCTGTACTGGAAATTTAAAAACAATGAGGTGAATAGCAATCGGCTTGCTTATTACTATCACTATCAACTGTGAACCTAGTATTCCATCGATAATTAGATAGTTAATAACTCCCACACAACTCAATCACTGGCTCTAGTCCCAAACTAGGATACTCTGTGCTATGGTAACCAGGCAAGGACATTACAAACATCGAAAAACACCCAGACTGAGGCCATTTGTACAAATTTACGGTGGCCCCCAGTGGCTATCGAACCCACGACCTCTATGTTGGTGCCTAAACGCCTTAACGGCTCGACCAACGAGACAGTCATTACATCATTGAGGTCAAGGTCACAATGTGATTTGTTTTGAGTGGCATTCTATTTTTGGTTTCTATAACTTTTACATTGAGTCATACTGTTATCTAAACGTATGCCAGTTAGGTGTAGATCCACGCTGAAACGTGATGAATCGCATGGCGTGATTTTGTCTGGTAGGTAGTTACTAGCTACGGCTTACACCTATACCACCAGTAATGCTACTGTTTTGATATCACTCGGAGTGCACAAATAGGGTAACGGGTAATTATACGGACACAAGTAGTATCCAATATCAAAAAAGTATAGTTCTTAAATAGAGGGGCAGTACAAAACTTGATGCTTCCCTGATGGCTAAAGACGATTTTGAATGTAATAAGTATCAAGCCTGCGACATTAATGACTATACATAATATTATGTAAAATCGTCTTTAGCCATCAGGGAAGCATCAAGTTTTGTACTGCCCCTCTATTTAAGACTATACTTTTTTGATATTGGATACTACTTGTGTCCATATAATTACCCGTTACCCTATTTGTGCACTCCGAGTGATATCAAAACAGTAGCATTACTGGTGGTATAGGTGTAAGCCGTAGCTAGTAACTACCTACCAGACAAAATCACGCCATGCGATTCATCACGTTTCAGCGTGGATCTACACCTAACTGGCATACGTTTAGATAACAGTATGACTCAATGTAAAAGTTATAGAAACCAAAAATAGAATGCCACTCAAAACAAATCACATTGTGACCTTGACCTCAATGATGTAATGACTGTCTCGTTGGTCGAGCCGTTAAGGCGTTTAGGCACCAACATAGAGGTCGTGGGTTCGATAGCCACTGGGGGCCACCGTAAATTTGTACAAATGGCCTCAGTCTGGGTGTTTTTCGATGTTTGTAATGTCCTTGCCTGGTTACCATAGCACAGAGTATCCTAGTTTGGGACTAGAGCCAGTGATTGAGTTGTGTGGGAGTTATTAACTATCTAATTATCGATGGAATACTAGGTTCACAGTTGATAGTGATAGTAATAAGCAAGCCGATTGCTATTCACCTCATTGTTTTTAAATTTCCAGTACAGGTATATGTAAATAGTTTTAGAGGTAGAAGTTTGAGTGTTGTCTATAGAAAAAGAAAGCACTTAGGTACTACGTTTACTATGCCTGCAGTTTTATTTATCTCCTATGCGTATATTTAATCTTTCATTTAAAGGCAAAACGTTCACGATAGCTAGGATGAACTGAGGACAGAGAAGCCTGGAGAGTGAAGGTTCGGGAGGGCCGCAAGACCTGCAACGACCTGCACTGGCGGACAAAAGAGCCAGGAGCAGGCCTAGTTCACTACGCGTGTCGGTATCGAACGCGTAAGTACATGCGGCGACCACTCCGGAGTGGCAAATAGGTAGGAATTCAGGCGCCAGAAGAGGTAAGAGTTACGCGGTAGAAAGAGATGCAACATGTAGCAACGTAGCTTTTTTAGCGCCGTGCGATCTGAATTGCACCTAATTGTATCGCTGCTAGAGTCCCTTTTTCTTTAATTGATTTTGCGGAATGAATCTTCTGTACCTGTACTATTATGTATTCTGTGCCAGGAGGCACAAAATCCGTACTGACCCGACTCTGGACCTTTCCTTTGTATGTCCTCCATGCGGTAGAGGCTGTCGCTCTCGAATCTGACTTTATAGTCACTCAAAAAAGTGTGAAATCCTTAGGTACTGTTTGAATCGTCCGTAACGGATGCGAAGGCCTGTGATAATGAAATGCAAACATATGGAAGTACAGGGCTTAGACTATAGTCTTAATGACCGGGGGTTGATGGAAAAGAACTCATGGGCGAGCTGTGAAAGAGGAAACAGTCAAGACGCCCGGACCCTCCTCGGATTGAGCAAGCGAAATTCCAACAAGAGCGATTTTATGCAATTACGCCTAAGTTGGCCCAAGAGTTATTACTAAAGCGGACGAATGGTCACGCCGGATGGGCTGCTCCTATCAGCTCCTTTCATTTGAGCTTTTGTAATAGTAATTGTATTAATTGCAGGCTTAGGTCAGTAAAGTAGTAGGCAACAAGTTTAGTGATGTATTAAAGATTGAGATCTGGTGTAAGATGATTCGAGAAACTATAATCAGAGCGGAGTTTTTTTCCGATGCCGATGATTTTCTCCACTACAAATACGGCCCTAAGGCAGCGGCTTACATAGTAGATCAAAATTCAGCAAACAGATAGTATTTTTTTACGGTGAATTTTTTCTTATATGATTTAATTTGAATAGAGGCTGTAAGTCTACTAGATCCATAATGATAGTTAATTTCTTTTTTCTGAAGTATTTGAGACCGAATAACACTATTTTGCTAAGTTTACTGATTGATAAAAACATAACAAAATTCATCCGTACGTACGTTTACTCGGTTTTTCGATTCAGTGAATAATGAAGGTTGACCTGCTCTCTGGTATAATATCTAACAAATAACTTTTGGATGCTTAGTTGTCATTTTAGAACCTGTAGATTGAGACCTCCTATTATTACATTTGGGACACTAAAAATTCTAAAAATAAAAAACTGCCGAACTACCGAAAAACAAAAAAATTCACAGAAATTTAACTCGGACTCATATTTATTAATAGTATATTTCATTCGGCTTGTTATGCTGTTAGAATTTGTTGTAGGTTATACTCGTAGAATGAGATAGCAGATCAAAGCGGAGTAGCCTGCGGACTGTAATGTTCCCGGGGCGCGCCGGCGCGAGTCACGAGCCCGTCCCAAAGCCTTATTCAGATTCCAATACTGTCGGACCCGCGTAAATCCTGTCAATGTATTTTTAACAAGATGTTTTCACATGGCTGCGGCATGCAGCACTTGCAGACTTCCGCGAAGGGCGAGTGGAGCGGTTTCCTTCCGCGTAAACTCGTGTTGAGGAAATCTTAGACAATTTGTGGTGAATTTGACGAGGAAATTTTTATGCAGTTTGTATTCAAGTAACCTTCTTTAAAACATACATCACATGTATAAGCTCACGTCGGTATCTGTAATGGGTAGGCTGAGACCAAGGTTGGCTTGTTGTCACCATCTTGAAAAAAAAACCCCAGGTCTTGAATGTTTATATGTTTGTGACGTCGCTGTTTCTGGTTCCCATGACACAGTGTATCCTAGTGTGGGGCCCGAAGTAATGTGTAAACATAAATATTTACATACAGGCACATCTGTATGTAAATGTTTATGTTTATTTATTTATGCAGATTTTTATTTTTAATTTCATTCACTTATTTTTAATTTATTTCGCTTTTGGGTATTCGGGGCGTTTGAACCGCCTTCAGGTTACGCTGAAACCGTATAGGGTCAGGTACTTAATTGGTAGGGTAAAGTAAGGGATCATTCGTTTATTGTAGGGTAGAATGGATCACTTCGTTTCAAGGGACTGCTCCACGTAATATAAATGGATTATTCCTTTTCTTCTACTCTACAAATTATAGAGGTGTCTATTTATGACATCCAGCTGTTGGAAATCGAATGTGTATGTTCTGAAACTAAATGTGAAATTTATCTTATTTTACATTTAACTCTTAGTAGATTGACGTAGTTCAGTTTGCCTTATTTAAATAAGAATAGTACATTATACAATTTTGTTTTTCTGCTGCCCCATACTAAACAAGCTTGTAACATGGACACCGACAACAATATTGGCTAAAGCTTTCAATCTTATTAGCTAGATGTTGTCTTTTAAACAAGAGAAAAAAAATCCAAGCATGCCTGCAGACCGGCAGTAGACGTCACGCTGATGATTTTAAACAGGGTGTCAGGAACCACAATGAAGATTGAATCGACTTTCTAAGTTTCTACGCTAAAGATAGTGATCTTTTACTAGCACTTATCTCTTTACCGACTTTCCGACGGATGCCCGCACGTCCTCACAGAGGCATGCCTGGGCCCTTCCAGTGTTCGGCTCTAAGGTCGTGAGTCCCTGCTAAATGTAGGTAACTTTTGGAAAGGATGATATTACACGCTATTTCGTTCTAGTAAGGTTCATTTTCTAAGTCTTTCCTGGCAGTTAGAAGCTGGTCCCTTGCGTAGCTCTCGTGCCAAAGCTGATGTAGTTAAATTTGAATTTTCTAACAAATCGACTTGTAATTAAGGTTGACAAGATTACCCATGCAAATTCAGAATTGGAAGTTTTTTTGTTCTTCATGAAAACTTTTAAGCCTTTAATGAATTTATTAAAACTTTTTAATTCACTGAAGTTTTTGCGTTATCTCGAAATCTCCAGACACCATAAACTTAAAATCTTAAAATGAACCGCAAAGTTTGTTTAAAACTATTTAGAAGTTAAATTGCAGTTTGAGTGCAAATCTAGCGAAGCGCAGATTTAATTTTAGATGTTTACTAGCGGGATTAGGCTGCGACGGTTTATATTGTAGTGCTGCTGATGAGAAATGTAGTCCCACTATCAGATAAGAAATAGAAGTACTGGTTGATGTGCGATAATTTATATCGCTAATGATCTAGCTATCTTCGAATAAAACTTAAGTACCTACTAGACATTATTAACTTTATTTCGCATTCACTTGCTTGACTTTTAATGGGAAGAGTCTAACCAGGTTTTGTTCTGATTCGCAGAGCTTAATCATGGTGAGGAGAGACGGAGCTCGCGTCGTCAGTTGCTTGTCTCTGACTCTTCCAACTCTTTCGACGAAAAATCAAGTAACATTTACATTTAACATTTACATACAGGCACATACGTTGCTTTTGGCCCCACACTAGGATGCCCTGTGTCACGGGAACCAGAAACAGCGCCGTCACAAATATGTAAACATCCAAGACCTGGGTTTCTTTTTTTTTGTCCCCAGCCGGGAATCGAACTCGGGACCTGTCGCATGGTAGCCAGATGCGCTAACCGCTGCGCCACAGTGGTCGTCAGTAAGTGTGTCCGGAATAAAGTTAATAAGATCTAGCTATCTTTAACAGATACATGACCTCTTGATATGGATGGCGTTTAAACAAAGATTTAACAGAATCCATTACTCTGATCACCGCCTATCCCTCCGGGATACAAACTTGAGTATATGTGAGTATGATTTTCACAACTTTGTTTGAACTTTTATTTGTTTGAAACTTATCACAAAGTTCACATAAGAGGCATTTGAAGTAAGTCATATTCATCCGTCTGCAGACTTAGCAAGCGTTAAGTGGTTTTTGTTTTTATAAATGAAAAAAGTACTAAATTTATCGAGCAAGACCTAGAGGTGTGAAGGTATTCTGTTAGGTTTATGATGTGCTTTTACGTACGCGTATGAATATCTCCGTAGTTGAGTAGCAAATTGAAGCCCTATTCCGTACTGTTGCACCGGATTTGAAAATAATGAATAAGTTTTTGACATACTGTATTAAAAATAATAGTAATAAAATAACACGTACGGCCTCTATGGCGCAGCGGTTAGCGTATCTGCCTACCATGCGAGAGGTCCCGGGTTCGATGCCCGGCGGGGCACAAAAAAAATCCCTCAGGTCTTGGATGTTTACATGTTACGACACATCGTAGGGACCAGAAACAGCGTCATTATCCCAGTGTGGGGTATCCTAGTGTAGGGCCCGAAGCAATGTATGTGCGACGTGCTTGCCTGAATGTAAATGTTTATGTTTTATGTATGAAAACTGGTTGTACTTATCGGCTACGCAATGCATATCGAACTGTCGGAATAATCTGAGCTTTAATGAATGTGACCAAGTTTGATCCCCGATATCTCAGCCCCGTCGTCCATTACTTACGTAAAAAAAATTGTAATTATCGTGGTAATAGGGTAGTTTCCAGGGTCAAAATAATTAAATTCTATTTAGTCCGTATTTTAGATTTAAAAAAAATATTGGACACGTATTTTTTCTTTTTTAGATTAAACAAAAAATAACAAAGATATAGCCCATTAAGGTTACGTGTGACGTCACTCCGTGCTAAAAAATGCAGCACGGCGTGACGTCACACGTAACTTTAATGGGCTATATCTTTGTCATTTTTGGTCCAATTTACAAATAAAAAAATACATGTCCCTTTTGAATAATCTAAAAGACGGACTAATTACATTTTTTAGGGCACCTAGCCCATTGTTGTGGTAATTGTTAATGGTGGGTGTTCATTTCGTTATTTGCCCACCAGTATATCAACCCTTTTCAAAAGGATTACTCTTAATGTCCAAAGATGGGTATCTAATTGTATTACGAACCTTCAAAAGAAGTGGAAGAACGTCACATTAATAATGCAAATTGCGCCGCCCCAATCGAGTTTTACCTAGACGTCATCATACCGCTTATTGCAATACCTTTTGGAATTAGTGGTCAAATTTCTTAATTGAAATGGACACAGGAGATTAATTTACCTGTTTGATAAATTTAGGTAGTCAATTTGTGTGTTGGGTATGGAAATTATCGGTGCGACCTCCTTTGGTTTGTTAGCTGCGACGTGAGGGCACGATCTCAATCTAAATTAATCCTTAATAAATACTTACACAGCTAGAGACCACAATACAATGGCGAACACATCTCAAACTATAGTGACAATCTTTTTACACTTTAAAAAAGACGTACAAAAAGTTAAAAAAAATGCACGGCTTAATAAATGCGAAAATACAAGTTAGGTTCTCTAATACAGAAAATCTTATTAGATCAATTTCTTTCCATTGAATTCTGCACTTTTTTAATAAGAGTGTAGACTAACAAAAACACAATTTAAGAGATAACTCAAATATTGATAAATGCATCACACATTACAAGGCTTTACGAGCACATGACAGTGACAGTCTGATTTTATCGTAGCTTGAGCCTCATGTTTATTTGTATCTGTAGCAATTTACACCTGTAAAAATATATTTATAGGTATAATTGAGAAACATTTTGACACGCCCTCAACAATGAGTTTTTTTGTGTGATTTCTCCAAAAAATCCGACTTGCCCTTCGTATCGTTCAGACCGCACGTCGCCGGTCTGTTGTAAATGAATAGCCTTTTGATTGAATTTGAATTTATCTAAGTTGTAATTTAATATTCCCTTTCTACAAAAGGTCCTATTAATATTTACCTTCTATTAGGAGGTGAGTATGAAATAACAAGCCCGCAAAGTAATGTCTGCTACAAAAGTATAGGTGCCACTCTTTTGAGTCCAATATTGGAATACGGGATTTCTTTGTCTTTAACAAAAGTAGTTCTAAATTTATATGCTTATTATTTGACACGATACGCAATAGTGTGATTAGAAAAAAGGACTCTATGACTACTCTGAAAAAGGTAGAGGAATTAAAGTCGAGAAAGAAATGTTGCGTTTATCTTGCACATATGGAGACGATGAGGGATGAAAGATTGTATTTCATCAATCAATATGTCATGTAAAATGTAGGTAGAAGAGCCAGTAAGGCGGACACACCTCGACCAAATAGGGAATGAATTAGTTAAGGGCAAAATAAAAGTACTAAAAGTTGCGAAAAGAGGCAATCCCTGGTGAGATTACCCTTCCTAAGCTTGTCTGGTCACGTAAGACTGCCGTTAGTATCTTAAGATTGTTTTTGTTTTTCCTTTGTGTGTGTTTTTGTGAGTGTAAAGTAATTTGTCTAAGTAACATCCTGGTTTTAACATCCTGATTTGAATACGTAGCATTTTCAACCCATGAAGGCTTCATTCCAGAATTAGCCCTCAGCACGTAGCTTTGTTGGCCCTCCCGGCCATGTCTGATATTATAATAACGTGCGACTCAGCGCCGCAGCTAACGTTACAAAATTATTATTCTGTCGAGTACGAGCAATAACTGGACTCGTTGCTCTATCATTAGCTGAGGTACGGCCACACGTACGATGCAGCATACTTGATCACAACGCGAATCACGCGTTTTATATGTCAAAAGTCGCATCTTTCTATTACACTAATTGCACTGAAATTCTGATACGTTAGCTACAAGAAACGTGTGACTCGCGCGTTTTGTTGCATCAGGTCACCGCACGTCAATCTTTAGACAGATAATCTGAAATGAATAGGTACCGGTAAAAATACCAAATCTGCAAAAAAGACAGAAGACAATGATCAGTCAATGTTAGCTTTTAGAATATACCTCGGGGTCTAGAGTAGGCTTCGGTCTTCGCCGAAAGTACACGAGTACGTACTGATGATCGAGTTCTGATTTGTGTCATATTAGTTCCGATATTTCTATGACACGAATATACCCGATTCTATCCGATAGTAGCCGAGGTATATTCTAAAAGCTAGCAGACTGTACTTCAAAGGCGGGTGCTAAAATTTCTTAAACGAATACGTTCTTGGAGCTAAAACTTTTGTAACTAGTGCACATTATTCATCCGGATTGTTATGATTGTTAATGCTTGCTGGTAAAAGCTACAGTCATGTCAATGTCTGTCAATGTCCTTTGTTAATTTATTTGTGAAATTATATTCTACTTCCCTAAACCTAAATCACTAAACCTTCTTGACATTGTAAATTACATAGCAGTTTTGAGAACACGTTCACTTTTTTTCAGACTATTCAAAGCCTCTATTTGCAAAAATTACAGAGGATATGATATGTATTTTAATCTTCGTTCTGATCATTAGTTTGATCTGATGAAGCTCCAATGTGTTGTTAGTTTTTCGCCATGTAAGGTAGAATATGAAATAAATGAAATGAGAAATGAATAAATGAGAGTATGAAACTAATATTTTAACGAACTATAAAGTTGTGTAGTTTCTTCTGTGACGAAAGATAAGCCTGAAGATAAGTTCAATATACATTGTTCTTTGCCCCTTGTTTTCTATTAAAAGCAATAATCTTTACTCTGTCATTGCTAGAAGTACAACTACGGTGTTGGAGCTTTCACTTCGATTCATCCATAGGCGAAAGTAGAGAGGTATTTATAATTTACTGTACAGTCATTTGTTATAAAGATAGGACATTATATCTTTGAGACGTTTATTGTTTACCGCCTTAAGCTTTCCAGCTCAGCTTGTTTGCATTTTACTATTGGAAATAATTTTCATCCCATATTAGCTAACAAATAATAAGGTATTCTTTAAGGATAAAACATACCAATGCGGTCGTGGTCGTGGTTTTGGTGGCGGTTTATACAAAATACTGTATTGTAAATGCCTTAGGTACTTTACTGCCGTAAAGTACTGTGAAACCGCTTGTATACACCTAAGATCTTTGCATTAAGATTTGCCGGGTCAGCTAGTTTTTTTTATAGAATTTTCTGATTAACTGAAAATTCTATAAAAAAAACTAGCCCGGCAAACGTTTGTTCGCCATATAATTATTTTTCACTTAGGACTATGAAAAATAGATAACAACCTATTCTCAAACCTACTTAAATATACATATAAAATTTCATCAAAATCGGTCACGCCGTTTCGGAGGAGTATGCGGACTAACACTGTGACAAAATAATTTTATGCATTACAAAGAGAAAGGCAGAAAAGAAAAGTGAAAAGCGATTTTGAAACTAAAGATTCTACGTGTTGGCAGGCGGGCCCCGTATCGTAACAATCTGGCAGAGATAGCATATAGGCCGTCATTAGGAAATGCTCCCGTACCGCCTTGCCGGAAGCTCGGGGCCGCCATTTGCATATTGCACTCTTGCGGTGTCTGACATCTCTCTGATCACTGAGTAGGCGTACTCCTCGAATATTCATAAGCTTTATCGTATATTTTCGCTATGAATAACACGGGCAAAAAATGTACACAAATACAACACAGCCTTTTACAAATATTGGAGTGTAAAGTGCAGTTTTATTTCGCCCCATTTGAAGATATGTCATAGTTTCTTACTGGTATAGCTACTTTTGTATTTTTTATTTATTTTCTACGTAGCCTCTCGTGTGTCCCACTGCTAGGCTAAGGCCTCCTATGCTTTTTTAGTATTTTTATCTTATTGCTATGGCATGAAAGATTAGGCAATTTGTTAAAGAGTGTCGTGCAAAGCGAAAAACCAATATCGGTCGGCATTTAACGAAATCGAATGTGGTGGATGTACCGGAAACGGGGTTCTCGCCATAGCGGATATTAATATGACGTCACGGACCCTCCGACACGCTGGGTGTACTTCCGGTTTGATGTCAATAGAGGCGCTCATTCACTGTTTTATGAATTAACACGCTAACGGTACGATTGAGGGACACTGTGGATGTATGGTTGAGTGCGTATAAAGAACCTACATGGTGGTTCTATGACTTTTAGTAAATGTGTTTTGTAAGCTTGGTTGTTTTTGTTTACTTCTTTTTAGTAGTAAAAATAAGAAAATAAATGAGCAAGCTTTAAAAAAATATCTCTACTAATATTGTTTCATAATTCATATCTTTATTGCGACCATGTAATTGCTTAGATAGTACATTTAGGGTTTGTCTCATACACGGTACCCACTTAGGGCACAGCAATTTAAAAGCAGCATGCAGTAATATAAACATAAGGAACGTTGGCAATAATCCAGCAACAGAATTAATTTTAAACAGAGATTTTAGATTTAGATTTAATTTGATTTAGATATTTATAGAATAATAGTATTGAAAAATTATTTTACAATGTCAATAAATCTATATATATAAAAGGAGAAGCTGACTGACTGACTGACTGACATATCAACGCAAGGCCTAAACTATAAGGGTTACAAACTTAAAATTTTGCACAGGAGTTTCTTTTGTAACGTAGGGGAGCACTAAGAAAGAATTTTTGAAAATTCATCCCCTAAAGGGGTAAAATGGGGGTTCAAAGTTAGTATGAAACTTAGCCGTTTTTGAAGTTATTCGAATGAAATTTGGTACGAAGGTTTTTCATTCAAAATTATGAAACACGTGTAAAATTGTTTTTTTAAATCATCCCTTAAGGGGGTAAAAGGGGGGTGCAAACTTTGTATAAAACTTAGCCGTTTTCGAATTCATTTGAATGAGATTCAATATGAAGGTCCTTCATTGAAAGTTATGAAAAACATCTAAAATAGTTTTTCGAAAATCATCCCTTAAGGGCGTAAAAAGGGGGGTGCAAAGTTAGTATGAAACTTTGCCGTTTTTGAAGTTATTCGAATGAAATTCAGCATGAAGGTCCTTCATTGAAAAAAATGAAAGACGTGTAAAGTAGTTTTTCGAAAATCATCCCTTTATGGGGTAAGAGGGGTTTGCGAGCTTAGTATGAAAGCTCTTTCGCATGCGCTAAAAGTATCCCTATCTTATTTGCAAACACTTTACTCAACTAAAGCCCACGCAGACGTAGTCGCGGGCAACAGCTAGTTAATAATAATAATTAGAAAAATAATTCTTATTACGGATTATTAACGATTAGAACGATTGGAACGTTATAGTTTACCACTCACGTTGTAAATTGGATCACATGGCAACTGTTGCTCGCCTGTAACATTCGTCCTAGGTCCTGAATATTTTATGAATGAATTCGTCAGATGCTCCCGGCGAATAGGAAAATAACTACCCTTAGCATTAGGGGCTCCTTCCGAAATTAAATTCCCGCCACTAAATGAGATGACACAAAATAAAAATAAACAGAAATACGCCATCGTCTTCTGTTTGTATTTTAGAAATTGTTGCGGTTATCTCTTATTAAATTAGTGAGTATGAGTGTGAGTATCAATAACAATAATTACTCACGCATAATTTAATAAGTGAGTGAATGTGAGTCAAAGATGTGAGTAATTTGGTTATTTTTTCCATTTTTTATTGTGAGATGTTAATCAAACTTTACGACTCTTGAGGCTACAATTAGTAAAATAGGTACCTACTTATATTTGTCAGTCATTTTCGTCCAATCGACCAATTTTGTGCGGGTAAATTGGGCGGACATTATTGACTTATTCTGAAGTTGATTACTAATTATTTTAAATATTATAGCGGACCAGACCGACTTATTCCATTTTGCTCTGAGTGAATTCAAGAAAGCAGCACTGTTTGTTATTTGTTATACCGATAATCTGTGAATAATACTAATATTACTAAAAATGAGATTGTTAATAAGTTAATTATTTTTAAGCATACCATTTGAATTAGGTGAAGCCTGTAGAGTAAGGTATTTGTAGAAAATGAATAAATTATAGCTTTATGAAAGAGGGCACTGGTCACTACGTGTGCTAACACTAAACATACTTAAGATTCATCTAATAAACTCGGCAAAAAGTGGGCCCAGTTCTAGTGATTGTTGCCTCTGCCTACCCCTCGGGGATAACGGGCGTGAGTTTTTTTAAAATTTAATTTTATCATCTACATGTTTTAAGATTGATCAATACAAAGTCGAAGTTATTCTCTGATGAGGATTGCGTCTTTTCTTGTAATAAACGGATCCCGAAGTAGTGACTAAAATCACTACACAATAAATTTGTGTTCAACCTCATGTTTCAAAATATTTTTTCTGTCAGTAGTTTGGCTACGTAGCAGAGTCAGTGTCGCGAAATATTACAAGTGAAATTTCTGCCTGGGGCTCGCCAACCGGTGCTCGCCTTTTAATTAACCGTTTTGCCACGTTTCTACGTAAAAACGTGTCCAATGATATTTGTCGTACTGCAGGAAGATTACAATTCTATGACACTACTTTATGGAAGGCGATTTACTAGCTTCATAGATTTCCTTAAAGTTTAAACTAGATAGCAGTCACTTGAAATAACCATGCAAAGTATCTACCACTATCTAAATATATAAAAAGAGAAGCTGACTGACTGACTGACTGACTGATTGACATATCAACGCAGGGCCTAAACTATAAGGGTTACAAACTTGAAATTTTGCACAAGGGTTCCTTTTACAACGTAGGGAAGCACTAAGAAAGGCTTTTTGAAAATTCATCGCCTAAGGGGGTAAAATGGGGGTTCAAATAACGTATGAAACTTTGCCGTTTTTGAAGTTATTTAAATGAAATTTGGTAGGTACGTAGGTTCTTCATTTAGTGTGTGTGTGCAAGTGTAAATAAATTATTTATCTATCTATCTATCTATCATTTAACATTATGAAACATGTGTAAAATAGTTTTTTAAGAATCATCCCTTAAGGGGGAAAAAAGGGGGTGCAAAGTTAGTATGAAAGTTCTCTGATTTTCGAAGTTATTTCAATAAAAATTGGTATTTGGTTTATAAGATTTTAATAATGATTATTTCAGATAATATACCTTTTTGTGAATTCACCCCCTAAGGGGGTAAAAGGGGGGTGCAAAGTCAGTATGAAACTTTGCCGTTTATGGAGTTATCCGAATGAAATTCAGAATGGGTGTCCTTCATTGAATGTCTTGAAACACATATAAAATAGTTTTTCGAAAATCATCTCTTAAGGGGATAAAAGGGGGCTGCAATGTTAGTATGAAACTTAGCCATTTTTGAAGTTATTCGAATGAAATTCAGCATGAAGGTTCTTCACTGAAAGTCATGAAAGACGTGTACCTAAAGTAGTTTTTCGAAAATCATCCTTTAAGGGGGTAAGAGGGGGTTGCGAAGTTAGTATGAAAGCTCTTTCGCATGCGCTAAAAGTATCTCTATCTTATTTGCAAACACTTTACTCAACTAAAGCCCACGGGGACATAGTCGCGGGCAACAGCTAGTATTTCATAAATACCTATATCTAAGTAATTTGGTTTTATGGAAGGACATCTACGTACGAGTACTATATACTGTTGTGCTCTAACCAGTAGACGTTAGCTATAAATTAACAAAACCAAAACCCAAGACTTTACCAACACCATCATTTTCGCAAGGCGGAAATCCAACAAAACAATCTCTGATTGTTTGTGTTTTTTTCGACACACATCAATTATTATTATGGCAAAGTTGAGCTGCAAAGGCACAGCGAGTGTGAGGCCTCAAATGGGTGAGGCGAGGAATGCGTTTAGCGAACGGTGTCACGAGCAGCCCGCTCCGGTTCAATGCTTTTCATTTGGGCACCAAATTGGACTTATCTGTGTGAATGATCTCGAAG
Organism: Yponomeuta plumbellus; assembly: GCA_947310845.1. NCBI lineage: Eukaryota > Metazoa > Arthropoda > Insecta > Lepidoptera > Yponomeutidae > Yponomeuta > Yponomeuta plumbellus. The sequence continues at coordinate 13,162,361 of OX371207.1, read as the reverse complement.
GTGTGATTTTGTTGCCATTTTAGTTGTAGGAAAGTCTACAGTGTCCTTGCTACCAGAGTGCCAATTCAAGGAGGAAGAAACTATAAATGCAATTGTTTGCCGAAGGACGATTTATATCTACCCCTAGCTAATTAAAAGCAAATAAGGAAAATGATTCAAGGTTAGAACACTACTCTGCTAAAGAAGCATGGTGATAGAAAAAAAATATCTCACAAGTCATTTTAAATTCAGTAATTTCTTATGTTTATCTTTAGCATCGATCGCGTTGTAACGCGTAGTTCAATGTAGTAACTTTGTTCGGGGTCGTCCGAAATTCTTGTAAGTGGGAGTTAGAATCTATCAAGAGTCGTATAGTCATCTAAGATAGTCACTTAGGTATCACTAACGAGGGTAAGGGCATTTCATAGATAGCATTTCACTGGGTGCTTTGTAACATTTGCAGCAAGTAGCGATCCCGTATTGTTTGTATAGGTACCATGTGTGTATCATTAGTTTACTGTCATTACTCGGTCCTTATGTAATGTGATTTTATGTTCAGACTATGCAATCATTAGCTGAGTCGCTACTTTCTTCCTGTGGTATTAGGATAAAACATAGGTTTTATAATTAAAATTTATCTTCTTTATGGAGATAATACATTATACAATTAAAATCGACACAAAAGTAATTACAATCATTCCATTACTTAAAGTGTAACTAGCTTAGATTTGGTTACATTAATAAAATGCTTCATATAAGGACCAAACCCATTTGCAATAGCCGTCCCAAGACTTGCCGCTACCCCGAACTCTCTGCAGCAAAGATAAGATAAGAATATTCTTTATTGTAGGTACCAATATTATTATTAGTATTGTATAATATTTTTACGCATGTATGAATTGCGTCAGTGGGAGCCCCCACAATATAACATGACATTTACATTTACATTCAGGCACATACATTGCTTGTGGCCCTACACTAGGATAACCTGTATCGTGGGAACCAGAAACAGCGACGTCACAAACAAGACCTTGGTTTCTTTTTTTTATGTATATATTTAGGATACTTTAGGGTGATTTGGGAGCAAGCCTCCTAGTTCAATCGCTCGTTTTGTAACTCCGTCTGCAGGCGCGGAGTATTTGGGCTCCCGTCGTCGTCGCCTGTCTCTCCGCGGCTGACATGCCCGTGGGCGGGACAATAGAGAGAGCGAGTTGTGACTGATTGGGCACCGATGTCACCGTAGGAGTTGAACGCGTTTTGTTACCAACTCATCCTCGAACATTCGAAGCTGCGTAAAAGGGAGCGGCGCAATCCATATTTGAAGTTGAGTCCTTTGATTTTTCAAGTGCAACAGATTACTGAACTGTCTCGAGCTGCTACGAGTATGTTGAAAGCTGTTCTGAATAAGAACTGCGTTCAACGCACGCGTAGCATTATTGTTAATGAAAAATAATCATGGAAAATTGTGTGAACATACAGAAGCTAAAGGGTCTACTCACCAATGATCAGTCAAAACTTAGGGACTACCTATGATAGCAGATTGAAATGGAAAAGATATTTTTGAACTAAAACTTTGGTAAGCGCTACATACATAGTCACTTTATTGACCTGGCCGGACTCTTCCGACTAAATTTGTATAAGTGAATCAGTAAAACAATATAAACAACAATAATAAAAAATCCTTTTTTGCTGTCATAGTCGGTTAATGGACACATTATCACGAGCTGGTTTATCACTCATGATTAAAGGATTTTTTATAATTTTTGAAATAATTTAAGCCCAGTAATGTTAAATGATATCCAATATAAGTGCTATGATATTCACTGAAGGACGGCTCTTGTCAGTTTTATCTCAAACGAGCTTCGGCAAGGCTTTACCTGTCTCCCTTTAGGATCTCGAAAGCCTCGACAGTGTTCCACGTGCAAAAGTTCATTTTGTCCAATTTTCGAATCTATTTCCATCTCTGTAATGCGTCAATCGTGAATGAATGTGCAAATTTGGTCATTTCGTGTCGGTTCAGGGCGCGGAAGAAAATAGAAATAGATTTTCCATCAGTTATAACCAGAATGAAGGTCGTTTAACTACTCTAGCGCTGTCTAATTTGAAACGAGGCTGACTTTATGTATGTTTGGATTATTTGTTGATTTCCGTGCCTAAAAATATGAGACGTAATTGATCTTGATCAAATATCTCTGTCGGCCCACCAACATTTGTACCTCACTGACTCTGATGATGGTTACCGTTGTCCTTGTTAGACTATCATCCTTGTCTTTTGCCAATCTAGTCCACTTCTTTAGGACTGTATTGCATTGAATCTTCAGAGTGTAGTTGTTATAGTAAGTAATTTGTTTATTTTTTCTTCGTAAAGGAAAAAGTTAACTTAACGTGATATAGAATTTTTTATTATATATTGAACCTTGACCTTTGACCTTGAAAATAGCAATGGTTTTCTATTTAGGACTGAGGAGGTTAAAGGTACGAGGCATTACGCCTTATTGAACTGCTTCACGAGTTTAGTGGTAACACGCTTGATTGTTTGGCTTAAGAACATGCGATTGGTTTGTGTGGACGTTATTCAAGTACTACCTACCTAACTATACTAGACTACACATCATTCATTCTCGGTGGGGACGTAATGGGTTGATGATGATGATGATGATGTTAACAAATTTATATTTTCGTGTTAGGTTTTTTTTTTTTTTTTTTTTTTAACGCGGGGAAATGCATTTGCGCACTTCGCCGCTCTGTTGTCGGGGGACAACAGAGCAGCTTTGTGGTGGACTCCCAGCACTATCGAGCCGCCTGCTCAGTGCTGGACTACCCCCTAAAACCCCGCGGTGTTCCTCCGCTACTCTACCGGGCCACAGGATAGGCCAGAGGTTAATTCACTGTGACCCGGCAAGAGCTCGCCTCCGAAGGGGCTCTACTGGTGGGGAGCCAGATTGGCTCCCCGGCGGCGCCACTTGCCCCATCGCCCATACGACGAGGCAAGGAAGCGCCGCCCCTCCTCTGGGGGGCCATAATGGCCCCCAACCGCTTCCTCGCGCCGCCCTCCCCCGACCCGTCGCCCATACAACAGGCAAGAGGAGGACGGCGCGACGCTGCAACGCCCGTCGCTCGCTCTCCAGCACTTCTCTGAAAGGTGGAGAGCGAGCGCACGGGCCCTCTCCTTGCGCGAGAAGGCACCCTCGGAACACACGAGGGTGCCTTCCGGCCCGCCGCGATCGTGGGCGTCGGGTCCCCCGACCCTCCGCCCGCGGCCACTCTTATCCGACTAGTTTGAGGCGCGACTGCGCCCCCCCCTAGCCGGACCTCCTTCGGTTGGTCGCCTGGGTCCCGATTCACAGAGGAATTGGAACCCACGCGACCCCTCGGGCCAGATCATTCGCCGTTAGCCAGCAAGATCCCACAAGGAGAAGTCACTGACTAACGCTCAGGGCGCACCGACCCCACCACTTGCCCTTCCATCTGGTTCACAAGGAATCAGAGGGAACGGAAGTGGAGGGGTACACGTGAAGGTTATCTGGCGTGTTAGGTTAGGTTAGGTTAGGTTAGGTTAGGTTAGGCTGAGGGTGGCGCTGCACAAGACCGAGGCCGTGTTCTTTCACGGTCCTAGGCAGCGCCCCCCGCCTGACGCCCATATCTTTGTTGAGGGCGTCAGGATTGAGGTGAAGGCCCAGATGAAGTATCTGGGCCTGACGCTGGACAGCAGGTGGCGCTTCGGTCCGCACTTCAGCGGACTGTCGTCGCGCCTGCTGAAGGCGGCGAGGGCCCTCTCATGGCTCATGCCGAATCTGGGAGGGCCGAGCGGGCGATGCCGGCGGCTGTACGCCGGCATACTGAAGAGCATGGCCCTGTACGGGGCCATCTGGGCGGACTCCCTCCAAAGGAGAGGGGCGCGAAGGGCCCGCCGTGTCTAGGCGGGCAATCACCGGCGGGGGACTGGAAGAAGTGCCAGATTCCCAGAACCCCGCCACCAAGGCGAAGAAAAAAGGTTAGGTTAGGTTAGGTTACCTACGCTTATTCTTAATTACTGTCACTAACTATACTTATTTAGTAGGCTCAGGTGCAGAATGGTTGAATCATGAGTCATGCCCAGCTATTATTGAGAAAATCCCGCTATGAAGCATTGTACTCTCTTTTCCATATACATTTAATCCTATGCATCAGGTGTAAATAAACAAAAAATACTAATCTAAGCACTTTTTCATAAAAAATTATAAGTGTACCTGTTACTTATAAAAACTCGATACCTTAAACCACTCCAAAAACTCCGATTAACATAGTTTGTGGTAGAGATTTCACAAGGCAAAGATTAATAAAACAGAGTTTTAGATGGGCTTTAGAGGAATTGTGTATTATTATCCATAAGATATTGGTTGGATATGGACTGAAATACAAATGCTGGCAAACATCTTGAGCCATGCGTGATAATCGGTTCTATGTCGATTCTTATGTCGCCTCTTTGGCAGATAAAAGGACCGATAAAAGTGGCGCTGGCGGGTGGGCGGGAGAGGACCGGCCACGCGAATAGTTGTTAATAAATCGCTATATACACCCCGCGTAGCTCAGTATGTTTGTCGGTACCTGTATAAACCATTCCATACTCAATCTATATCTATCCAGAATGGCGAAAAGCTCTATCTCCGTTCCATCAACACTAGAAACTACATCTGAAGCTAATGATGTCCGTAACAGCTTATGCATATTATTACGTTGACTATCAGCTGGCTGGAATCGATTCCGAATCAAGCCTACTGACCGGTCGTGAGCTTGGTGCTATAGCTTAAGGGTGTTTTCTTTGGAGAAAGTACACTGATGACGTAGATTGGGGAAAGCGTAATACGGGGACCTCACTCTAGAATGCTCTATTATTATTTTCATTAATTAGTTTTAGGCAACAACGCAGATAGAATATAGAAATACCTCAACATAATAATATGATAATTGCAACTCATGCTAGCCAGTAACAGGAACATGCTAGTACAGGAACTTTAGTCAACTGTCTCACTTCCTTATGCTTATTCCAGAAATGTGTATGTGTACTCTGGGTTGTCAGAGCTTTTCAGAGCCTTGTAGTTTTTTTCTTTGCTTTCCAGACATTTGATGACGCTGAAGTTTTTCACCTCTGTTGTGTGGTCATAAGTACATATCACCGCTATATCATACACTTTATTAATGCCATGGTGACTTAAGCGCGGAGTAAATGATAGTTTTTTTAGCAATTTCGAAGTTTTCCCAATAATAAAAATTTTGGTATTGTGCAGGAGAACTAGTTTATTTCTGTTATATCGCTATATGGAGAATTACGACAATTTTACGTGTCACTCTGGAAAGAAGTGAACTAGTCTTAACTACAGTGGTCGTGAGTACATATCGTGACTTGACGATTTAGTTTCTATCGGAAAGTTATTACGGGCACATTTATTTGTGTACGTGGGTGCTGGTTGTGCAATCCTGGCCCGTCTAGATCGATTGAGGAGAAATAGCCTGAGTTTTACTTGCCACTTACGTTGTGTAAACATTTGGCTTGGGGTCGAGATGATGATGGTCTGCCTTTCGAGTTTTCTATGTAAGTGTAACAAGTATCCGCATAATGTGGCTACGGTTTTCAAAATAATAGCGTCTCGAATTTTGTTTTTATTGTCAATTGGCCTAGTTTATCGGTTTTTAGGAGTGCCTGCGACGTCGGTTCCCTGGTAATGGATAAACATAATTATAGCACATATTCATCCTAAATATTTATTTTAAAACTTGGTGAAAGTTTTTATGTGGATTAGTAGTTTCGGAGAAATACAGTCCCAAAACTTACAAACTTTTCCTTTTTATAGACTCGTATAGACCATATCGTAATATCTAACCCACCGTAACAATTGTTTTTATTTTTGTATCATTCCAAACAGATCTTATTCCATACAAAGTTTACAGATGCAAGGTTTTCGTAAGTGAAAAAACGCAATTCTGTAATTTTACGATCAAAAATATTTTTATTTACTTAATAAGACATTTTGTACTAATATTAACGCACAGCCTGTAGTTCTTTAAGGTTTTTGTATTCTAAAGTTGTTGTGTAAACATCCAACAAGATATTATAAGACAAAATCACCATCTTGAAAATCACAATGTACGTCCGTAGCTTAGGTAGCTAGTCGAGGGAGCAATAAACCTCAAAGAGTTCCGGATCGTAAGTCATTGTAGCAATATTCGTACAATAGAGGTAGTTGCTGCTATTGCAGTGATATCCATATGAATACTCTTTGTTAGAAAGCGCGTGCTTGACTTGGTTATTTTTAAATTCACATTGGGTGCGGGGAAACTACCCGGTAGATGGATTGATTATATTTTATTAACCCGTTTAGACCTCACCTTGAAAATAACAATAGAAAACCATTGTTATTTTCAAGGTCAGGTCTGAAAGGGTTAAGGGTCTAATTGGAGGTATTAGCAACACCAATTGAAAAACAAATCGGATCTTCTTTTATAGAACGTTTTCGATAAAAGTGAACATCTTAATCTCTTCAGTCCGGACCTTGAAAATGACAATGGCTTTTTATTGTTATTTTTAAGGTCAGGACTGAAGCGAATAAATTTCAGTATTGATGATAAGTATTTTTAGAATATACAATTAGATATTAAAGAAACTGAAATAAAATGTGAGACGAACCAGCAGGTAATAAATAAAATATTGATTATTATTTTTTAGCAGCGTTTGTTAACCTTTTTTGTCCTCTGATCCCTTAGGAAATTTAGCACAATTTGAAGAACCTCCTTAATAAAAAAAGCTGCAATAAATTTCGACAATTTATTTTAGGACAAATTTCGGTCCATTTACTTACTTTTGTTGGCATTTATTTATGATTGTTTAATGGTCCGTAGGTAAGGCAGCGGACCGCCATACATATTTATGCTCGCGGACCACAGATTAAGAAACACTGAAATAAAGGATGCATTAAATCAAACAACGTTATAAAAACGAAAAAAAAAACGTTTAAAAAATTCTGACGAAAATCATAACCTACCTACTATTTTTTAATCCTAAATGGCAGAAAAATAATTATCTCATCTTGGCTCTGTTCTCAAGTATTGCCAGAGTCGTTACTGCTAAAGCCAGGTCGTGGTTAGGTATCCATCTAACCATCATAATATTTTTGACTGGCTCGTTGGTCTAGTGGTTTTGATCCCATTGGGCCATTACATTTGTACAAATGGGCTCAGTCTATTGTATGGCAATATGGATGGTGGCAGTTATTATTTTTACTATCCGGATAATACATAGAGGTACAAAGCATAAAGGTCGGCGAGCGCCGTTTTCGGACCACGAAAAAGTAAAAATGTCTGTTTCCAAACACAGCAGGCTGACCGCTTGCACCTCGATCCATAACATTAGGTTCGCTCTGAATATATCAGCGTTGAGAGAAAGGCTTCCGGCATTTTCTGGAACTGGTTTCGTGGTCAGTGTCTCTACAAAATAAGCACTTTCTAGTGTTCGCAGAAGACTCCGGAACCTTTAAGGATCAGCCACGTCTACTTTAAGAGTAGGTACATGCTAACGCAGTCGCAGAATACATTATAAAGACAAAGCTTGACTTTGCAGTGGGTACGTAGAGTTAAATTATCATAGAATCAACTATTAAAAGGGTAATGCAACTAGGTAAAAATTGCTCTGTGTGATACATGAAAAGCTTTCTACCTTATCAAGAATAGATCTTTACTAGTTTCACTACAAATAACAAATAATGGTTGAGATTTGAATCGAAAATTAAACTTGTAGTTGGCTCTTGTCCTGCCTCTCTTTATTACAATATGACACAATAATAAATTCAAGTCGACGCTTCGTATACATGCTAAAATATTGCTCGTCACGCGCATATCTGCCTTTGTAATTGTCCCATCTGGTCAAGCCAATCAATTAGCAACTCTTATGTCGAACGGCATAAATGTGAGTATAGAATAAAAGATGAACTGCAACGTACATCCGCATAACTTCAAAGAAGCCACCAAACCACAAGGCTCGGCCCCGCATCCTTTCGTCCGCAGCCGGCGGCGCATTGCAGAACATTTTACTCTTGTTGCTATTCAATCAGACGAGCAAGGCCGGCCTGTTCCCACTTTGCCATATGCCAGATTATCACACATCGTTATGATCACTAATTAATTGATTGATTCTTTCATTCACTCGTTTTTTATTCAGTCAGTCGTTGGTTTAGAAACTCAAAAATGACTTCAGTAGTCAGAAATCGACATCTTTCCCTATCCCAAGGTTAAGACGATTGGAGATGGGGGAGAAGTAGCGCATACCTATCTTTCACTACGTGTTTCCTGGATACTTGGGACGTCTGACCGGCTGTCGACCTACAACGAGACGTCCCTCATGCATATGAGGGACGTCTCGTTGTAGGTCGACAGCCGCTTCGAAATTCGATCCTATCCTATTCTTTTTTACGTGGGCGAGCCAACAGATTTTTACAAATATAGTCTCTTGGATCATGTTAAAAATAAAATAACGGGCTCGTCCATTTTCAATTCGGCGTTTTCTCTGATGGGGAAGCCAAATCATCAAGGTATGACAAGAAGTCACTGCTTAGTAATTCCTAATTTGAGAGTAGGTACCCTATGAACCATTGACCATTGACTCCGTGACCATTAGATCTTTTTCTATAATTTATCACAGCTTATTTTGAAGAAAAAACTACGTTGAATTTATGTTTACTTGTTTTACAGCCCTATAAGTTATACTACATAATAGAAACTCAGAAAACTGAAAAGTGGCTAATAGGGAATGAACCATTCAAAGTCGCCCGGCCCATGGCACAATGCATTTAGCAGCCAAGGTCGAGGTGGACGGAGAATATGGCTTTTTATTCGCCATGAGTAAATACAGTAAGAACTTAATGCACCATCGATGCAGCGTGACTAGCCCTGACCTTCAGTGGGTACAGCGACTTACACTAGCGCCACTGAGAAAAACTCGTATCTTTTTTTACAGGTCGGATTTGCAAAAAGTCTCTGTAGGTACAATGTCTCAATGATGCTAATATTGAGTTTTATAGAACTCATGGTCTCGAACCCAAAACAAAAAAAAACCTATACAGCAACAAAAACGGTCTTTTTAGGAATAATTTAAAAAAAAAATGCTTCCTCGTCTACACTTTTAGTGACGAAACTGACTCATGCACATCCTTCGTATAGAACTTGGCCACCATTTCACAATTATGTGTTCTGGGTTCCGTAAAATGACCACCAACCGTTGTCTCGCGACGACGTCTCGCTACAGACCAAGGCGAAGATGGCGGGACGAGCTAAATTATTTTTTACCGGGATGGTGCTGGATGGTGCGGGATGGTAAACTGGAGGCAGAGAGAGATGGAAATCAGGAGGCCTCGCTCCTGATTTCCATCTCTCTGAGCAGTGCACATGCCCAGCAGTGGGATACAAAAGAGGCTAAGTAAGTAAAAAAAATGTGGTAGTGGGATTTGTTACAAGTAAGACCTTGCCTTGACTATACTTTATTGATATTTATTTTTATTTTAGTGTAATTTATTTCAGGACGACGTAATAAGCCTGCTGATAATGTTCAATTTTACACGAATGACGCTCATATGACCAAGATTGTCTTGAGTTTCCTTATCTTTATCTAAACGACATTAGTACAGTCCCCATTACGAGCGAACATCACATTACCTGCAGCGATAAGCCTTGATTAGTTGCCTAAACAACGCCACGTACGCTGACGATAACGGCTTTAGACATTCCTTCAGATATTTCTTATTCGCCACGAACAACAAAAAAGTTTAGTATGCAAACTCATCATAATCATTCCATTTATCAAGAGTCATATTTATAAAGAGTAAAGACTTTGTCCACCTAATAACGATAAGGAAGGGAAATCACTAAATATTACAAATTCCCAAATTTCATATCAGATTACTGATACAATTACATTAATGTTGGAAATTAATTAAAAGCATGAAAAAGTCTGTCAGACGGATTCCATTATCTCTGCTGACCGCTGGGTATATTGTTTCCATTTTGCGCCACCCGGTTTTCTCAGAAACTAAAGCCCATACGAAAAATATTGTTATGAAGAAGTTGTAGGAATTGTATGAACTGCTACCCTATGGAACCGATTTTAGAATCTCGTACTTTATATAGATCACAATAGGCTAAATTATGAACTTCGTAAATCATGTTTCTATAACAAAAGTTAAAGGTAAAACATGAACAAAACAAACAGGCATAAAATCTCCTTATTTTTTTCTAATGTCAGCATACATTATATACGTATATTTATTAAATGTGGAGTCATTTACAATCATAATGTTAGTGTGCCAGCGTCAGGAATTTCAGAAGTAGAAAATATTCTATCATGAAAGTAGCATACAAAAAAATATCGTTGGGGATTTGCATGACCCCAAAATCCATAAAATAAAAAATCGTTTTATGTACCAAATGTATAAGTAAATGGTGAATACACTCCTTAAGCTTAGTATTCACGTCGAGGGATAAGAGGCGCGGTAGATTGGGAAGATCCGACTAATGTCTCCTTGATATCGGTTTAAGTGACGCTCAGCTGTTTCTCCATCCACTGTAAACGGGACGGCTTCACGCCACCATACCATAAATAAAATGTTTGTATCCGTTTCTGGTGCATAAGCCGTATCATTTTACTACTTATTCCGCTTGGCTCAGCGGCCACCCGAAGTGGGTCCTGTCTTGAGCTTCTTACATAGATAGATGTGCGTACGTACCAACTAATGAATTAAACTAGCTTTCGCCCGCGACTCCGTCCGCGTGGACTTTAGTTTAAAATTTTGCAACCCCGTTCACTCTTTTAAGGATTAAATTTAGAAAAACGGCGAAACACGTGTTCAATCAATTGTGTTGAAGAGTATTTATTTTAAGTTTCAAGAAAATCAGACAACATTTTTTATACCTCCCATACAAAGGCAACCCTTTTCGCCCTCTTAGGGGTTGAATTTAAAAAAATCCGTTCTTATTCCTTGCCTACATTATATACAGACCCTCTGTGCAAAATTTCAGCTTCCTAGGTCAAAAGGCTTGGGCTGGGCGTTGATGAGTGAATGAATCAGTCAGTCAGGACTTTGAATTTTATATATATAGATATAGAAGATAGATATAGATAGATAGAAGATAGATAGAAGATAGATAGATTTAAGGTGATTTGAGAAAATATGGTCACAGTTCGGCCTTTAGGCAGCGGCTAACATTATGAGTACATTGACATTCAACAAACAGAATGTGATTTTTTTCGGTTGAAATAAATTTCAGATTTGCTCCGATACAAGAAGTCGTTACTTGTCTCTGTCATTGAAAGGACGAAGTGACCTAAGTCATATTTAGGCATGCCTGACAAGATAAAAAAATCGCGTATCAAATTAATTAATCAAATTGTATCAAGCACAAAAGCTCATAGGGGTCATCTGTCGACATAGATCAACTAAATCCCAATTTTCTAACTTGAATAGAAGCACACATCCGTAGAACTATGTATCTCTATTAAATTTATAATAAGTCTGTTCAGCAGCAAGTTATATTTGTTCATAAATAGATCACCATTGCCACGGCTGGTCACATATCTGTAATGGCTCCTTATTTTTTATTAGTAGTGAAATAAATGGTTCATGTAAAAAAAGTAAGGTTTTACTATTAAGTTTATTTCTCCTTACATTTTCAGCCCCTCAAGCTCCAGTTCGTCACTAAACTCAAACACATACCTGGCGCATTTAAAAGTAATGTAGAATTAACGTGTTTGCTTTTGCAGGTTGTTGCAGATTAAGTGGACAACAAATTCCATGTAACGTTATGCAAACTGTAATCTCGAAATTGATGAGATTGCGTTAATTTCCTCGCAGCGGATGTTGAGTTACATTTTAATAGGCCCCAGTGTCAATTAACTTAAGTTACTAGTTGTAAAGTGAGTTACCACTTAGAAGCTTTTGCTCTTTATTGCGCTTGTTACGAAAAGTTATTTTATGAAATATTGTAGACTCTTGAGAGTGTACTCAAATTAGCAAGCCTATTGTTGCTTATTTTCTCATCACATAAAATGAAATTAATGATGTATTTGGTGAAAAATTAGATACCTATAGTTTATATGACATTATGTCACTAAACCACCCGCAAACGTTGGATACATCGTGGGCACAGTTAGCGAATCAAAGTTTCGTTGTTACAAAAAATACGTTATATTTGCGTTTTGGGTATATTTTGCATTAACCTGTTCACCGTCTCGAGAAGCCTGAATATTGGATCTGTATGCTAACGCGGTACCTACTTAGAATGAAACTAGAATGCTATAGCATTCCCGTTTTCATTCCACAGCTCAACTACTTCCCAGCATAAAATTTAAACATATAGGTACGTCTTAAGGGCACTTCACATTTTCTTACAAAGACAAAATATGGGCTTATCAAAACGCGTGCCCATCGCGATTCGTCATATCCAGCGCTCAGATATGGAACACCTCAGATACTTAGGTTTTCTCACAATAGTTTCCTTCATATTTAGTAAGTGGTAGGTATATTTATTTAAATGTTTTAATTGACGTACGTACGTGATGCTACCGACAACTAATTCTGGTATCAAACCTAAGACCTCTCGAGTATGAAAACTCCGTTCTATCAGAGCGCTAGTAATAGCGCATAAGACGGTAACGTTTTCACCATTTTCCTTGAATGGTTACTACCATTCTTTTTTTATATTTCTTTACAATCACGTTCTAGATCAGATTCAGAGAATTCCTACACGTTCTATTTTATTCACGACAATTAATGTTTTGGTAATCCCATTACGAAACTATCGAAATAAATAATAATATAGTTTTTATTGCAACAGCTTACTTGTTGTTGTTACTTTTAAAAATAATAACAAAAATAACTTAACTTAAAGTAACTTTACTTCTATGCTTATTCCTCTCCGACAGTATTGACATACAAAAGTAGGACTGTATGTTAGTTTCGAGGTTTGCAAGAACAAAAATACCGCGAATCCGATGTTGACGACAAAATGACTCGATAGCAAATCTTTTTACTTTGATTTGTGAGAATCGCAACCGTCACGTCTCTCGGTAGACATTGTTGACTAGGCAGGTTTCCTTTTAAAGTCTATCCTTGTAAGCCCAGACCAAAATAGACCTTGCGAGGGGCTGATAAGATCCAACAGGTGTAGCAAGAACGGCTTAGTTTAAGCTGGGAACAAGTCAAGCGAATGGAGGGCGCGTATGTTTGAAAAGTTTTATCACATTCTAACAATCACAGTTAAAAACGTTATCTTCCTTTATCACTGAAATTTACAAAAAATACAGTAGGTATATTCCTTAAATCATATACATCTCAAAGTTGTCAGAATAAAGTTGTAAGTGTTCTGAACAAATAACAGATAATGTAGACAGACTCCGCATTTACTGCATTTAGATAAGAAATACAATCGTTAATTATTTGACTCCATTCACTTTTCTTCACTTGGTGTGCTCTCAGCGTTAAGGACCAGTGGAACAACGATCGATGCACTCGTGGGAGGGTCCAGGCTCTTGTTTATCTTTTACTTGTAATCGTTTGAACGAAATGTTTTTGTACAGCAAATGATAGTCGTCATGGTAGCCCTTATTACTATCATACTAAAGGTTTACCTTCAAACTGAAAAGGGTATCTCCAATAGTACTGTTCGTACAAAAAAGGGTGGTTATTATGTTGGCTACTCAATTGTTTGCTGTGGCTAATTGTGTAGCATTATTGGTGGAAATGAGTAGGCCGCTTGTTATTATGCAATTTGTGTGACACTGGACATTTCTATTTAAGTGTAATTAACAAACAGATGCTATCGTGGACACGTCGAGAACTGATTGAATATTTTGAATAAGGTTAATAAGTATGTATAAAAAATATAGCGAGCTTCCTCAGGGAAGAGACCCGTGCCCCTCGCTGTGGACATAATGGGTTGATGGTGATGATGATGGATATAGCCAGTGAGGAGAGGTTACAATTTTATGTTGACTTAATTATGATCACTACTTATTATTGAGTTAGGGTCAACTGTGAAGGAAACCTAACAAGGTATGTTTAAAAATGGAGCAACACTACATACCTATGTTTCGATAAAGAAAGCATGCTGGGTACAGCCTCGAAGTCACGATTCGTTCGTTACTTTTACTTCACATCGGACAAGAACTGCTCGCGATGGAATTCCAAATATTTCAATTCACGTATTCGAGAGAAAAGAGCATCGGAATTGTGTATTCGATTCTTTGTTGTACTCTCGGACGTGTATTTTCAGATTTTGTTTTTTGTTTTTGTCATGACTGCGTAGGCTTCTTTTAACTGGGTGGCCTCGAGAAAGAAATCTGAAACGTTCGATGGAATTGTTTTCACGATACATAATGCATTTATTATCCGTAATAGTGCCATTACTATTTCAGTAGGTATAATTTTTAGTTGGTGTATCTACTACTTTGATTTGTTGCTGAAGTATCGATTCGAGTGACCTAGGTACCAGGAACTCCAGGGATGTCTAATGATTTATGGTTTCCTAATCCGGGAGCACGGAGATGCCTCAGTCAAGACGAATAGAGCGAAGTGCAGGGGCTCTATGATCCATTTGTCTATACTTGACATTTTTCTCCGACTTTAAACGACAATAAATCAAAAACTTTAGCGGTAGAGGGGTCGAAACAGTTTGCAAATTTAGTGCTAGCTACTACTAAATTCGCAAACGGTATTGAGTTTTCTGACGCTAAAGGTTTTTGATTTATTGTCGTTTAAAGTCTGAGAAAAATGTCAAGTATAGACAAATGGATCATAACCTTTTCTCGAAGCGTTTCGTGGTTTTTTGAACCCTCAAAAGTTGGGCGTGGGTTATATCAGGTAAATAGAATTTCCATGATATGATGATGTCTTTCCTGTTATACGATAAGTTCATATTTTAAGAAAAAGGCTAAGTAACACATTTTGACTAAGTTGTAATAGAATTTGTGAAGTTAAGGGCTTTTAGAGTTACGGCGGCGTATAGAGTTAAAGCTCGCCTTTATAATCCATTTATCTATACTTGACATTTTTTTCAGACTTTAAACGATACTGAATCAAAAACCTTTAGCGGCAGAAAATTCGGTACCGTTTGCAAATTTAGTACTAGCTAGCACTAAATTTGTAAACTATTTCGAGTTTTCTACCGCTAAAGTTTTTTGATTTAGTTTCGTTTAAAGTCTGAAAAAAATGCCAAGTACCCATAGATAAATGGATTATACGTGAGATCTGATAACTTTTTCACAGTGCGTGATATATGGTCTCGTCTTGCCAATATTGTACATGAAAATGGTTTAGGTGGGATTATATTTTAATACGAAAGCTTACGAGTCCACGTCAATGTTCAGTCAACCGCCTAGGCACTTCGTCATTAATCCAACCTATCCTTTTCATTCCTTTAATAATAATTAAAATGAGGTGTCATGTTAAATATGTCTCGACTTGTAAGTCGAGACATATTTAGCACTGTCGCTGTCAAGTCAGACAACTGAACTTTTTGAGACTTACTTAAAATTCCTGTTAATAATTTCTTAAGTGCTACTAAATTATCTCTAATTAGCTATTTTGTGGCCAAATTTAAATACAATAAAAAATACAACTTTTTTGTTCCCATTATTTTTCCGTCAAACGTATAAGCCTCGATCAAAACGTAAACTAAGGCATTAAGATTTCTAATAATTTGATTTAGTTTAATTTTTTCATAGTGTCAATTTTCCTCTCCGAAAGGAGACACTGATCAAATTTTGGTGCAAAAGTTTCATATAACTCGAGTAACCTGTTAGTTGTCCTACTTTACGTTTCTACCATTATTCCCGGACAAGATTCCAGTCACATCTGTTTTCCTTAATGCTATTTTTCTCTGGCGCAAACCTTTTGGTGCTCGCCTCGAGGGAGCCCACCATTGATTGGAATGTAGCCTTTGATTCTTGCAGCGGACGTACTTCGGACTGATAACATTATGTACGCCAGTTTGATTGGTTTGGGAAAACCAATGGTCTAAAAGGAAGGGAAGAACAGTATCAGATGTGAAGAAAAGTACCTATTATTTAAAACTTTTGTTAACATCAATGACTTCGGATAGGGTTCCCTTAGATTTTTAATCATTATAGAGAGTACAGGAGTTGTTCACATCTTTGGCAATTTTCAATTTACAAATTGAGGAGACCACTAATTTTGCTGACCATTCGGTATTATTCAGGCGTAGCTTTTGTGTTTTCTATAGCATTGAGAAAATCCTATTACTATATTAGGCTACTCTCCGCTGGAGTAAAACTTCAACGAATTCCTATAAAAGGTAGAGTGCAAATACGATTGCTGAGTTCAGCATTGGAAAGTTCCTGTGGAGAAACAAGAAGCGAGTATCATTTGAGTTTTTACGGCCACTGAGAATTTTAAATTGTGAATATATTGTTGTTTATTGTAAAAATAAAAAATAAATAAACTCACGCCCGTTATCCCCGAAGGGGTAGGCAGAGGCACCAATCACTAAAACTGGGCCCACGTTTTGCCGAGTTGATTAGGTCCCAAACGTGACAAGTGATTTTTTATTGTAAATAGTATATATATATTTTTTTTATTCAAATTAAATTTAAACAAGTAGTCGTAGCACAATATATGTAAATATTTTATATTTTATACACACGAACACCCTATATTATAGGGTGTTAGTTTGGAACCAGGTCAAGTGATTGGGTTGTGTGTAAGTTATTATTATTATTAGGTAAAACACAAACCATAATGGCATTTTAATGCCTTTCCGTAGCTATTATGTACCACAAACATTTGCTTTTTACATTATGTCATTTTTTTCTCTTCAATTTTTCTACGTGTTAAAGAGCCTTTTCATGACTTTTATAAACAACGGATCTCTAGTCTAAGAAGAGACATAAAAGAGTTTTTAGTCAGCTAATTAATACAAGTAAAGGCAAATTATTTATTTATTATAAAGGTTGGTGCATGATCTTTATAAATATCGAGTAAATTTATTTGATACGATCTTATATCGAGCGTAAGAAAGCGATTCGTGCACTTGGTTGCATTTTATGCATTTTATAAATGGCACTTTTATCACTTTTTAACCCGTGAAAATATCGTTACTTTGTTAGACACTTTATGGATTTACAAATAATGGATTTAATCGCTATTAATTAGCAGATTAATACCCAAAGGTTTAGCAACTGCAGTAACCGTGGTCATAGATAAACTGAAATGGCGAGTGCAACGAATTATAGTTAGTTAAAACATTCTTTATTGTATAAATAAATTATATTGTTGTAAACAGTTTTGCTATATAATGAGCATCGCTAATTATAAAAATATTTTGGTAACTATTTGACTACCTCTGTGGCATAGCGGTTAGCGCATCTGCTTACCATGCGAGAGGTCCCGGGTTCGATCCTCTGCAGGGAAAAAAACTCCACGTCTTGGATGTTAACATGTTTGTTACGTCGCTGTTTCTGGTTCCCACGTCACAGAGTATCCTAGTGTGGGGCTAGAAGCAATGTATGTGCCTGTATGTAAATGTAAATGTATGTAAAAAAATCAACTCAACACTCAGTTTAATCTTTTGTTGAGGTATTTTAAATTTCAGCAACACTAATTTACATTAAGCGGTGGAAAATACATTCTGTTGGATATCTTCGAAGAAGCACTTGCTAAGTCTAACTGCCTTGCCTCGGATCGCCCCAGGGGATCGATGCAGAGCTAATGGTGCCATAAGAGGCTTGCAATGTCATAGTATAGTTACCTATCCTATGTTTGTGTCAGGGCTGAGCGTTACGATGAGATTTTAGTATATAAATTTATGCGTGCCGAAAATCCCTCTTCTACAACTGTCGGTCGCTTAGAATTAACTTGGCACGCTCAAAAATATTTAGATAAATCTTTCATCTTAACGAACGAAAGGAAGGAGGTTCTTCAGTTCATGATCTTTTTACACAGTAACTAGTATGATTTTGAAGGAACTGAAAGTTGATGCAATAAAATTATATTAAATTATCTGGAAAATAGAGAAAATAGAAAATAGTAGAAAAATTGGGTAGGATAGATTTTGTTCACCTTTTGAACTTTCATCTGCTAACCGATTATATTGAAACGTTAGTGTCGCCGCACACGAGCCACTCGCTACAGCCACAAATGCCGCCACAAGAAGCTAGAAGCGGCTACATAGTGGCTGAAGCGCGCGACAGCCACGTCAACCGTGTGCGGCGAGTCCATATAAGTGTATGAAAATTACAGGAATGGGATATTTCCTGTAATTGGTGGCTATTTGTGGTTGTGGCCGGTGGCCCGTGTGCCCTTACACTTACAACAAGTTAAATAATTGTGTTTAACCCTTTCGCGAACAATCGTCTATTAAGATAAGATAAGAATATAATTTTTTTTACCAGCTTTTGTATGTGTGGTTTTACACATACAAAACCCAAGCAAACTATTGTTCTCTTCCCATCTCCACTAATGACTAGTAAGTTTAGATGTCCGGACTCAATTTGGTCCAGCTAAACATCCTCCTCTATCTCCATCGGATCCGCGAGATAGGACGTGGGCAGTCTCTTGCGCTTACTTGCGAGGTACGTCCCGCGAGGTATGGTAAAAAACCTGCCAGTAGGCCATTTAATCACCAGCTCCATATTTATGAAGCGGCTTGGCCAGCCCGGCGACATTCTTAGACGCACTCGCTGTTGGTACAGTCTGTACCGGATAAAGTTCCTGGGAGTAAACGATATTTCAAAGCAAACTTATGGAGAAGGCAGCAGCCATCTCTAATGTAAAAATTACATCTAGTCTAGCGGTATCAGTTCTGCGCCTTGATTCCCTTAGTGCATTATAGTACGACTAGCTGTTGCCCGCAACTACGTCCGCGTGGGCTTTAGTTGAGTAAAGTGTTTGCAAATAAAATAGGGATAATATTAGCACATGCGAAAGAGCTTTCATACTAACTTCGCAACCCCCTCTCTTACCCCCTTAAGGGATGATTTTGGAAAGACTACTTTACACGTCTTTCATGACTTTTAATGAAGGACCTTCATACTGAATTTCATTCGAATAACTTCATAAACGGCAAACCTTCGTACCCAATTTCATTCGAATAACTTCAAAAACGGCAAAGTTTCATATTAACTTTGAACCCCCATTTTACCCCTTTAGGGGATGAATTTTCAAAAATCCTTTCTTAGTGCTCCCCTACATTACAAAAGGAACCTCTGTGCAAAATTTCAAGTTTCTAACCCTTATAGTTTAGGCCCTGCGTTGATATGTCAGTCAGTCAGTCAGTCATGCCCGGTTCCTATAATATACGCCTACCGGCTACGATTCGTTTTCCCTACAATTTATTGACGGTTCGTAGGAATTTCGTAGGAATTGTAACCGATCGTAA
The DNA here is from genome assembly GCA_947310845.1 of Yponomeuta plumbellus. NCBI lineage: Eukaryota > Metazoa > Arthropoda > Insecta > Lepidoptera > Yponomeutidae > Yponomeuta > Yponomeuta plumbellus. The sequence goes on along the minus strand of OX371207.1, from coordinate 13,142,969 downwards.
GCAAAAACGAAGCGTTTTGTGGATATTGGAACCGGGCATAAGTCAGCTTCTCCTTTTATATATATAGATGACGGATACATGGTGGGGTCACGTGGCGATTTTGGAAAGACTACTTTACACGTATTTCATGACTTTTAATGAAGGACGTTCATACTGAATTTCATTCTAATAACTTCATAAACGGCAAAGTTTCATACCAACTTTGTACCCCCCTTTTATCCCCTTAAGGGATGATTGTCGAAAAACTATTTTACGTGTATGTCATAACTTTTAATTAAGGAACTTCTTATTGAATTTCATTCGATTAACTTCAAAAACGGCAAAGTTTCATACTAAATTTGCACCCCCCCTTTTTCCCCCTTAAGGGATGATTTTGAAAAAACTATTTTACACGTGTTTCATAATTTTAAATGAAGAACCTTCGTACCCAATTCCATTCGAATAACTTCAAAAACGGCAAAGTTTCATATTAACTTTGAACCCCCATTTTAAACCCTTAGGGGATGAATTTTCAAAAATCCTTTCTTAGTGCTCCCCTACATTACAAAAGGAACCTCTGTGCAAAATTTCAAGTTTCTAACCCTTATAGTTTAGGCCCTGCGTTGATATGTCAGTCAGTCAGTCAGTCATGCCCGGTTCCTATAATATACGCCTACCGGCTACGAGTCGTTTTCCCTACAATTTATTGACGGTTCGTAGGAATTTCGTAGGAATTGTAACCGATCGTAAGCAAAAACGAAGCGTTTTGTGGATATTGGAACCGGGCATAAGTCAGCTTCTCCTTTTTATATATATAGATGACGGATACATGGTGGGGTCACGTGGCGTGTTTTTGCACACTATTGAAGCCTAGATTGTTTGATGTGCCTGCGCGTGCAGACTTAAGATAAGATAAGATTTATTTTTTTCATCAAAAATAAATCTTATCTAATCTTATCTTATTTAGACTTGAAGCGGCAATGAAAGTATTTCGCCATGTTCATACAGTTGTCATTGTATGTACTACAATCCATTAACAGAATCTAGGTCCTGATTACTTGTCACAGCATAATTAGAAAATAACTCGATTTCCACTGGGGACCGTACATTTGTACGTCTGGATGTATTTTCGTGTTCGAAATGTTCCTCGCACTTTATAGAGTTGTATTAAAACGCTAGGCTGCCCCCTTCAACAATAAGTAAGACCCCTACCGAGACACTTACAGTCTGTTAGCTTTTAGAATATACCTCGGCTACTATCGGATAGAATCGGATACATTCGTGTAATAGAAATATCGGAACTGATATGACACTTAATTTCGAAAAAAGAAAGAAAAGAAAATTTTTATACAGAGCAGGAAGTAGTATTACACTCGTGCTTTCGGCGAATCAGTAGACATAAATTGACGTAGGAATTACAATAGAAGCAAAAGAAATTGGAATCATGAATAACTAGTCTTCTAACGGAGTCTAAATGTCCACATTTGACTATTGAGTTAACTTTAATAAGAAAGAAACATTCCGGGCCGAAGCGGTATTGGAATCCGTGCCTCCAGCGAGCGTTAGTAAACTAATTCTTTAAAACGCTTTCACAATCCATTTACAATGGACTTTTCCTTACTGACTAGTTGCCCCCTATCTTGTTACTTACTGCCTTTTATGTGTGTTTTAGAGAATTATGTCTAGTGTATTCAGAATAATTTATTATGTATTTATTTATAAAGAGATATTCCCATATTTTGAGAGTTTTTAACAACGGTTCCTTTTCATCAAGGGATCTTTTTCTCATACAGAGTGTAAATGCAGTGGTACTGGCAGGTACATTTTTCTGTTCAATAACCGCACTTATTCTATGCGACGTAGAAGCTTTACCGTGAGTTACCGCAGAGTAAGACCTGCGGTGTATCGAGACCTTTTTATAATGTCCGTCAGTTGCTTCTAGATATAGTGGGCGCGGTAATTAAAAATAATTAGTGACAATCTGTGAAATTAATTACCAGAGTTACTTGGGAGTTTGACATAGTACGAGTATGTGTAAACTTTGCTTCAATGGGCAGATTTTTTACAGGCTAGTGTTGATCGGTGAAATATTCAAGTGTAGATCTTTCATCTTTGTAGCAGGGTCTTTGCCCTCTATGTCCCTATTGGGAAGCCACAGTTGTAAGTAGTTGTAAGTACAGGCTTAACTTTTGGCCTCTATCTTACCTGACGGTTAGCGAAGATCAGGCCTAACCTGTTACGTGATTGAGAGTTGGCTTAGATTAGAAAACATTTTTTTGAGGTGTGCCAACACGACGAATCTTTGATACCGCGCTTGAATGGTGGATGCTCATTACCTCTGGTTATTATCCACAGCCTAGGTCCGACCAGCGAAGAGTCCGACCAGGTTTTGACGAAAATCCTCCACTATATGGAGTTGTCTCATTTAACTTACTCTGAACTGTCATATTTTGACAATCGGGTGTCGTCTAAATGCTTAACCTGATAGTGTGGAAAGTTACATGACAAGGCTTATTTGAGTCAACCAAGGGGTCACATATAAAGTAACGAAGGTAAAACTCGTTTCAAATTTCAGTTGAACGAGAACAAACATCTCATCTTTTAAAAGGAATCTCTGTCTACAATTTTCAAACACGAAATAGTTCGTTATTTAACTTCAAACGGCTTCCAACTACCGAAAATTTCCAACTATTCCAACACACGACGAACCTAGCCTCTTCATGCATGAGGGAAAAATTTTAACAGCCCAATACACCCACGGCATGTCCGCTCAGCCGCGCTAATAGGAAATTGATCCTAAGCCTCGATTCCCAAAACTCACCTACTATGAACATTAAGAAAACTACTATCTCGGTCTCTTTCACGAATCCTTCATGAGAAAAGTACAGTGACAGTGTTTCAAATTCTGTAAATTAGGGGTGTAAAGTTTGGAATCAGGCCCATGTCTCTTTGTCAATCGGGCATTGAACATGGAACACAATGCCGTCAATTAGCAGGGACGTGGACAAAGCGGCCGGGTGGTCTTTTATTAAACAAAAAATCGGACTGGAACGGAACTGTGAATCTAGTTTTAAACGGATTAAATACTTGTGCTGCAACTTAATCGAGGGGCAATAATATTGCTGGCAATAAATTGCAATTGCGGCGCAAGGGTGCTTCAAGGCTAGTACTGAAATGGAAAATGTAGAGCCAGATCGAATCTCAGTTCGTATTTTTGAAATTAACGTGATTAAACTCAGAATGTAGTATTAAATCAAACGGAGAACTTCACAGAGGCTGGTCAATAAGAAATGTTTATTGATAGAAATGGAATGGAATAACTTATTATTATTTAAATTATAGTAATGTCGGCTCGAAGGGACAGGATAGCAGATCAACACATTAGTTTTCATTGTACTCCACATATACAACGTATAGTCGGCAGGTAGCATATTACTTATGAGTTGCAGTTAGGTAATAACATGTTTTAAAACTCTAAAGTGGATTAATTCGGCGTTTGTCTCTTTCACTGTATCGATTGAAAAGGGCATATTTCTGTGATATAATTAGCATTGCCAAAAAAAGCCAGAAGATATCAAAATGAACAGTTTTGGAAAATGACCTTTGACATTCTTTTAGTGACCATCTAAATATGGCTGTCGGAGCAGTACCGGATATCCAGGTAAACTGTCCTGCCCGTAATCATTGTCAGGGCGGTGTTGATGATGCTCACGGAGAAGCAGTCTGTACGCGCCAACGCGAACATGCCTGAAGCACTGCAATAGCGAGGCAGCCTCAGCATCACCCTAAGTGCGTTATTAAAATGGACGTGGAGGGCACAGTACGTCTTCCTATTATTATAGTTAGCCCACAGGCTGGACTTGTATAAAGATGTGCAATACGCTTTAAGCAGCGTCAATTTTACCTCTGTAGAACAACGTGCGAACATGCGTGCCAACATATTCGTTCTCACCGACAGTGCCCTCCACTCCTGCATTATTTTTGAGATCGACTGTAATGAGGTGACCAAGCTATTTGAGTATCAGTTCTAAACGCACGCCCTTCAGGACAATATGCGGCAGTTTTTCGGGGCGTTTTGTACCTGCCCCAAAAACCACAAATGGACTCTAGTTAAAATAAAATGGAAAAACTGCGAAACGTAGAAAAATTAAATGCTGATTTTTTTAAACCTGATAGATAGTTTGGACTAGTGGGTGGTCTCATTGTCAGAAGTTTTCAAGTCGCCCTAAGGCCTCTGTACTAGGCCTCGGACTAGGCCCCCGTGGTGAAGTATGGCTTGTACCTTCCTCAGGGAAGAGAACCGTGCCCCTCGGTAGGGACATAATAGGTTGATGATGATAACGATGAGATAGTTTGGAAACCACATTTATACAACAGGTATTTTTTATTGTTCTTCGTATTGACAGACCAGTAGAACCCTTCCTTTTCTGGAAGCAAGAGGAATTCGACACACACTGAATAGGTAAAAAAAAACTTACTACTTGAGAAAACAGGGCCATGTAGCCAACCACACCGTAATAAGATACGAGAAAGTTGATAAGGCCTCGAAGCTTGCGTAAGCAGCTGCCCTAAACATATTAGACAACCTGCAAGATTGTTAAACATGTTTGTTAATGAAGTGGAACGATCAGCGAAAGCCTTATTTGAACTTTATCAACTGTCGAACCGAATCAGCTTTGTGGAAATGAAAACGTAAAGCTTAAATAGTTACCCTCGTTACGTAAATAGATGGACTGATTCTGTAACTAAAGTGTCACTATGCTGAAAGTTTCGTTGTACCCTGAGCAAATTATAGTCTCTGAATTTAGTGTGTATCTATGTTATATTATATAGATTCGCGTGGTAATAAACAGGTCGTGGAGGTTGCGATTTCGATAACCAAAAATTGCGTTTTTGTTTTACGCAACGATAAACATAGATAAGTTTCAAAAAGCTGGTACAGTCGACGGCACGTCAACCTTCACATTTTCGTTGCCAAGACGCCCGTAATGCAACGGAGTATAGTGCATGGGTGTATAGGATGATATGCTGTCGTCTGTACTAATGCAGCTCGTGAATAAGGGAACATACTCGTAATGTTTAACGAAGCTGATTTCCATTTCTTATAAAATGTCTAAGTAAAACGTCATTCAAGTAAATTGGAGTATAAAGTTAATGAACCGTTCCGTAGAATCTACCTCGACACATGTAGAGACTGTTTTACATTATTCTTATAAAGTTACGTATGGGTACAAACCCGTAGCAGGATTTAAAAACTTATATTTTGTATAGATACCCCACTATGTTCTGTTATTTTTTTAATTGTGAAACAATACAGTTTACTGTAACGACAACAACAAATCCATCGATCTTTTCACCGATAATCTAGATTATGCCTTTGAAATGAGAAAGTTTCAGCTTTAATTAGCTGTCGATTGTCAAATAGAAATAAATAATAATAAAACTTATTTTGCCAACTAACATGAGTTTTTTGTTAAGCTGACTTATTACGGATTAAACGGGAGCTGGTTCTCACATAGTTTTAAAGAATGTTTTGACAGTGCGTTTGCACCACAACACTATTTCTTTTATGATAGCTTAATTTGAGAAGTCTGGAGGTATATGAGGGATGAATCTTACTCTATGAATTGTAAGTAAAAATTCCTATTAAAATTTTAGTAAAAAATGCACTTACGAGGACCTATATCGCGTAGTATGTAGACTATATGATAACACAGCTTTATACTTGAAGATCTCTTAATCAAAACTGTGAGAGATTCTTCGCTAGAAATTCTAAACATTGTTTCACATAAGCCGAGTTGTTCACAAGATATGTAAAACGTTCGTTCCCGAGTCCATTTTACAGCGTATAATAAGGTCTACTCCTCACAAAGTATTTATGGCCGTCTCCCACTTAACCAAACTTTCTTGTCCTGGCATAAAGTTTTCAGCTATCTCAGATATAATATTAATTTCATATAAACATAAACATAAACATTTACACACAGGCACATACATTGCTTCTGGCCCCACACTAGGATACCCTGTGTCGTGGGAACCAGAAACAGCGACGTCACAAACATGTATAGATGGATTTTTTCTAAGGCTTTTCACGATTGCAGAAGCGTTGCATACTTGCTATCATGGTATGTAGTTGCAAAAGTTAGCCTATTTTTTAAGGTCAATAAGGCACCCCCTTAGTTACACTAGGATACCCTGTGTCGTGGGAACCAGAAACAGCGACGTCACAAACATGTATAGATGGATTTTTTCTAAGGCTTTTCACGATTGCAGAAGCGTTGCATACTTGCTATCATGGTATGTAGTTGCAAAAGTTAGCCTACCTTTTTAAGGTCAATAAGGCACCCCCTTAGGGCTTTAGCGGTAGCAGACGGATTGCATATTGAGCTATGAATCTGCAAAAGTTAGCCTTCCTTTTTAAGGTCTATAAGTTCTTCGGACGGATTTTTCTGACAAAAACTCAAGTAAGTGTATCCGGTTTATAATGAATTATGAGATAAGATAAGGATATTCCTTAATGTATACGAGGAAAAACACAAACATACTTGTATAGAATAAGGAATATTATTATCTTATCTCATAACTTTTTGCATCCTATATATTTTGTGATTGTGCAATTCAGTGTTCTCTAACTATCCATACTCATATTTACCGAAACCAAAGTACCTTGTCTTAACGGGAAGAGCCCGAGGGATTCGCCAGCAACTCATTCAAGTGCACACTTATGTTCCACTAACGGGCCCGGCTAATTAGCTCAACACCGGATTGTGATAGAATACTTGTTAATGTACCGTTTGCAGACGCCCTCATGTAGGTAATACGCTACTTGACTCGTATCAATTTTGACGCGATAAATGGATATTTCCTGTAGTATCTAACGTAAGAAACTGAAATATATTGACTTTGCTAAGTAAATATGCAGGATGGCTGCAAAATTTGCAAAATATAAAAATATTTTTCGCTTTTAATTCGGAACGGTGAAAACACTATCCGCCATCTTGAAAGCACCTTTGGTTGTAAACAAACATCTGTCGGTCGTGCGCTGCGTGCGTAGGTTCTATTGTGATTTGGATTGGATTTAGTGTTTTTGCAAAAACTCTTCTTGTGCAGTCAGTGTCTTATCATTTTATTGATAAGCGCAATCATGGACGCTGGATTCGTGGAAGCTGATAGTACCAATTTGCCAAAACCAAACCAAATCAAACCAAGCATTATTACTGCTATTTCTGTGTACATTGATATTATAGGACTTACATTAAAGTGATCTTCACATAAATACACCCTAGTTTCAGTCGATAAAGAGTCGGGGTCTCTCTTGGCAAGTTTGAGCCAAGTTTTTCGTATGTTTATTTCACTGGGCACACGAATCCGCGACTTCCCGGCGGTCTTTATTGACGTGTTTTTGCAGTCTCGAATAATGCAATAATGATAATTGATATATTTTGCATGTAAACTCGATGAAATCATGAATGCGTTGTTGTTATTTCATTATGATCACAGATCACTAACAGATTTTAGGACTAGGTAAAGATCGTTTCGCCAAACAAGTCCCACGGTAAAATCCTTAAGGCCATAACAATAAAAGCCATTCATTAACTCCTACTTCTTTCGTGGCACGAACTCTACCTATGTTGAATGTCAAACTTTGTTTACAAATATTTAGGACTTCAAACCATAGACAAAAATGGCGGACCGCGTTTTTGGCTGTTTAGCAAAGCAACGTTTTAAAATAATGTTTTTGTTGCTTTTAGGTCCTCAAAAAATATACTAAAATATTTTTTGGTCTAATGGAAGCGATATTTAGCATTTAAGACATACTTGAAAAAAAGAGTCAACTAGCGGATTACGTCACCTTGTTGCTTTTGATTGGGATTTATCTTTACAATCTATATCTATACTAATACTGTATTATAAAGAGGAAATATTTGTATTTTTGTGTGTATGTTTGTATTAATAGGCTCAGAAACAACTGGGCCGATTTTAAAAATTCTTGTTAAAAACTCGAATAGTATAACCCAAGGTTTAAAAAAATTACTACCCCGGGAATTTTCCACGGAACTAATATAGCTATTTTCACGGAAACGATTTTGCCACCCGTGCGGAGCCCGGGGACCCTCCTAGTGTGTTATAAAAACAGCGCGAAACCTGAAAACTATTACTACATGAATGTATGTAGATAAAAAGTACGCGAAGTCGGCGTGCGTGCAACAAAGTGAAAAGGTTCTGTGCGGATCGTGGCAAGTGGCAAACCCTAGGCTCTGCCTACCCTTCTGGGATACAAGCGTGAGTTTATGTAATGTAAATTATAACAAACAGCACTTTTATGTAATGTAAATTGAATTCGGCTGTATTTTTATACAATACTAGCTTTCGCCCGCGACTTCGTCCGCGTGGACTTTAGTTCAAAATTTTACAACCCCGTTCACTCCCTTAAGGGTTCAATTTAGAAAAACGACGAAACACCTGTTCAATCAATTGCGTTGAAGAGTATTTATTTTAAGTTTCAAGAAAATTAGACAGCATTCTTTATACCTCCCATACAAATTTTGGCAACCCTTTTCGCCCCCTTAGGGGTTGAATTTAAAAAAATCCGGTCTTATTCCTTGCCTACATTGTATACAGGGTGGCATTTTCACCGGTACAATAAATCAACATACGTAATACTAAGTCCAAAATACAAATACCAACATTTTTTGTTACTGCGCCGTTGGTACAAAAAAACAAAAATACCAATGTCTGAACTTATCCGCAAATCTTAAAGAAATATGGACTCATTACGCATGAGCACAACTAAACGCACGAACCGGCAACTGCGCGCGGCTTGCGGGAAGGAAAAGAAGCGGCGGCGGCGGCGCAGCCAGTAGGTATGACCTATGTATGACGTAGCAAAAAAAAACTTACTTGATTTCAATTCTTGCTTTAAAATTGCGCGGGCTTAGGACCGTCACCGGCGTGGAATGCTTGCACTGGTTGGTAGTGGTATGAATTTCCACACCACGTACTGGCTAACGCCGAAGTGCGCCGTGCGTACCGCGTCGTTGGTGCTCCTTCTGGGGTCTTCCTCGAAGAACGCGAATATCCGACCCTCGATCTCCACGGCCAAGGGAGGTCTCCCTCCTCGGCCTTGAGCGTGCGCTGGTGCAGTGAACTGTCCGTAGTCTAGCAAATGCTGCGTCACTCTCATGAATGTCCTGGTCAATGAGTATTTGAGGTTAAATAAAACCGGCATTTATCAGGCGGGACAAACTTTCTTCCGCGTATACCCGCCGAGCTGCACTGTATTTTCCCCACTGAGAAAGTAACTACGAACCATTTCGTAGTACGTTCGCGCGTAATTTTCGACTGCAGGAAGTGCGGAAACGGCGCATGTGCACTCACCTAGGTCAATACGCGTGGACTGAATGAATGACCGGCCGGCCAAATCGTGCGCCGGCCAGCCCGCCGCCCGCTCACGCACCCCACCCCGCCGCCCTCTGCCTCGCACCGCGATGACACCTTGTAATGGGTGTCCATGAGTTACAAATTGGATGAATGATAAATTAATGAAAATAAAAAAAAATATATGGTAATTTTATTCGATAAATGTAATCTATTATCGATAACAATGATATGGTAAAATTTATTGTACCGGTGAAAAAATCAGGCTCTCATATCAATCAAAAAATAGACCCTCTGTGCAAAATTTCAGCTTCCTAGGTCCAACGGCTTGGACTGGGCGTTGATGAGTGAATGAATTAGTCAGTCAGGACTTTGAATTTTATTTATATTATATAAAAGATAGATTAAATACAGCAAAAAAAAGAAAAAAACTCCAATCTGACCATCTTTTCTCAAATCACCTTATATCAACCTCAGTTGTTAGGAAACTCTATATTCTAAGAAGCTTTCTATGTCAGAACAATAGTAGCAGCACAGTTTTTGTTATGCAGTCACAGCGCCTGTACATTTCGCCTCCCAACTTACAGAATTTTTTTCGTTATTTAAACGAGGAAATGCGCTTTTTAAGTGAGGACTGCAGACCACTTTGAATTGTTGAACCGTGAAGTGAAAATCCAGAATTTCAGGCGTCATTTTAAAGCGTTGTAAATTATTTGGTACTTTAATCAACTTTGTGAAGTTTAATGAATTAAATAAAATTTTCTCTTTTACCTTTGATTGGGACTGAATGACTTGGTATTGGCACCTAATTGTTGTGGTTTTGAAAATTATACGATTATATGACTTTAAATCTGCCTGAGTGATCTTAAACGATCACTAAGGTTAAGCAACATACGGCGCGTTCAGTCCACGGATGGGTCACCGTCTATGACTAACGCTAGTGGCATTTTTCCGAGCGGTTCCGTGCTACGCAAGGCACGTTAAGCAGTTGGTGTCGGCTGCTGAAAGTACACTATACAGGGTGACCGAGAAGTTGACGTCCAAAGCTAAAATTTGAAAGCCTCATGGTGATGAGTATCCGAATCACCCCTATGTATGTTCTACGATTTTGCGTAGTTTAGGAGATAATATTTTTTTCCCCTTTTATCCGCTTTTTTTCACCTAATCGTTGTTAAAGACTTTTTTCTAATTTTTTTGAACACTTTAAGTTAATTTTATTGTTGATAAATTATTAGCTACAGTTGCAATAACCACATAAGAAACTATGAACAGTTAGGTTGAAAATCTGTAACAGAAAATAAAACCCTATTAACACCGGTCTTATTTGGGCTCATTTTATTGGCCAATGTTCTGGGATGTTTTTAAAAATAGTTAGAAGCCATAGGCTCCCCATTTTAATTTTTTTTGATACCTTGAACATTTTCATAAATTTAGCTGGAGCAGTTATCTTGAACTTACGAGTCAATTCTAAACTAGTTCCGCACTGTCTAAACTATTCATAGTTTTTATGTGGTTATTGCAACTGTAGTTAATAATTATCAACAATAAAATTAACTAAAAGTGTTTTTGAACATTAGAAAAAAGTCCTAAACCATAATTAGGTGAAAAAAGTGGATAAAAGGGGAAAAACCTATTATCTCCTAAACTACGCAAAATCATAAAACATACATAGGGGTAATTCGGATACTCATCACCATGAGGCTTTCAAATTTTAGCTTTGGACGTCAACTTCTCGGCCACCCTGTATATGAATCCGCATTCGATTAGAAAGAACCACGTAGAAACTTTTTTTTTTCAAGCGAAGATAGAGGTTACCCTTCTGAATTATTTGTCTTCGCCTGCCTAAACCAACATGACAGCTTGATGACAGGTGAAGCATTACACGTATTTGAGCAGGCAAACCCAATTAATAATATTATTAATTATTCTGGTTATCAGTTATTCTGGTTATCAGTTATTCTGGTTTATTTTTTGAGTGTGGGAAAATGTACTCATTAGACTTGGTACAGTCCAGTGCAGTGCACTCCAATGATTTGGTTACTTTATGAGAAACTTGCTATGAAAGGTGGCTTAGTTGCCATTGGAACGAACCAACAACACTTAAGATTTAGGGGCTACGGGCTACTTAACGGTTGATTCGTACCCCTTAAAAAAGATTAGGTGGCTCCTAAATCTTAAGTGTTGTTGGTGAAAACGGGCATGAGTCCAACGAAACGGTCTAGATGGTGACAATGGAAGTTTGCAAAAGTTTATGTAACAGAGTTTTGAATGAAAGTATACAGTAGAGAGTAGATATAGGTAGTGCTACGTTTTGTTGAAATACAGCGCTTATGACGTTATGAATAAGGCTAGGGCAGTGGTCGTTACATAGCGCTGTCACGAAGTTAGCCGGCAAGACGTGACCGATGGAGTGTAGGAAATCGGAAGTCGATGCCATTTTTGGGCTCCATTGGGAAATATTGGTGTCCGATAGCTGTTTTGGCAGTGGCTTGAATACTTGTGCCTTTTAGGGAAGGCAATAGAGACAGAAAAGTTATGCAACGGAATTCCTTTCAACGTCGAACGTCGGTACCGAAGTAGTTATTCAATGACTTGGTCCAATGGTTACAAGTTTTAGATAATTCTTGATTGTATGGCTAATTTTACCATTGGCGGCGACATTATCATCATTCAGCCAGAAGAAGTCCACTGCTGGACATAGGCCTCCTCCATGGATTTCCAAAAAGACCGGTCGGAAGCGGCTTGCATCTAGGTCTTCCTGCCACTTGGATAAGATCGTCTGTCCATCTTGTGGTTATCGTCCTACGCTGCGCTTGCCGATGTGTGGTAAAAATTGTATGAAAAACGTGTTTTTTTTAATGTTTCGACACTAAAGTTATTAAAATTTAAGCCCAGGACAAACACAAAGTTTTTAAGGCAGCTATAACAATACTAAAAATTTACTAAAAAGTACAATACTAAAAAGGTCAATCACTTGACCTGGTCCCAAACTAGGATACCTTAGGCTATGGTAACCAGGCAAGGACGTTACAAACATGGAAAAAACCCGGGTTTTTTCCATGTTTGTAAATGTACGGAGGAACCCAGTAGGAATCGAATTCACGACCTCTATATTGGTAGGTAATCGCCCTAACGGGTAGACCAACGAGGCCGTCAATCAACGAGGCTATCTGAGCGAGTATAGAATTTAAGGGTGCGATATGTAACTTAAATCGCGAATCGCTCGTAGCCTGGGCTGGCTGAGTGATCTTAAACGATCACTAAGGTTAAGCAACATACAGCGCATTCAGTCCATGGATGGGTAACCGTCTATGACTAACGCCAGTGGCATTTTTCCGAGCGATTCCGTGCTTCGCAAGGCACGTTAAGCAGTTGGTGCCGGCTACCGTCGATAGATGGCAGTCGTTAAGCCACGTCAGAGGCCTTAGGGCGGCTTGAAAACCTCTGACAGTAAGACCAGCCACTAGTCTTACAAACCTCCACCAATCCGGACTTGGCCCCCGTGGTGGAGTATGGCCTATACCTTCCTCAGGGAAGAGACCCTTGCCCCTCCGTGGGGACATGATGGGTTGATGATGATGATATGTAACTTATTTGTCACTACCCGTAGGCGAAACTGTATCCTATCCAACCGACCACTACGGGGTACAGGCCTTCTCTCAAGGAGAGAGGATTTTCCAGTGGCCATTTCCAGCTCTTGTAAGAGCTTGCTCTTGGTCTTGTACTCTCAAGATTATTGTACGACGCCAACGATTTACGTTCTACAGTGCATAGCAGGGTGGCTGACCAAACGGTCCGTATTTCTGGTATTAATTTTCAAGCGACGGATAGTTATGAATGGGCCCGGAACTGACGCGTTCGGATGTCAAACGTCGAAACTCATGCTACTGCTCTGAAGGATCTATGCAGCCCGGATTGAACAATATATCAAAGAAGCTCAACTGAGATAAACCTGATGTATAGACACGCCTTTTACATAAGCAATATAGTCGGTATATGTCTGAAGCTGAATCGAAGCGAGTATAATGTTCAAACATAAATGTAAGTGTGTATATGCGTGTAAATAAAGTTGAAGTGTATGTATGAATAGAACATTTCTACAATACAAAGATTAGACAGTAGATTAAAGGTTATTATTAATAATAATTCTATAATAATAATAATAATATATTATATAATAATTAATAATTTCTAAACCTTAAAGTACTCATTACTTCATTTGTTTATTTAATTCACTCTGACCCCTTGGTGTGAAAAAGTTTTTTATTTATTTATTTAGTTTTAGGAAAGCCATTGACATTACATAATACTATTTAAAAATATGAAAACGGAAAGTAATTAATAGGCTTCTACTGATAGCCACAAAATATTAAATCTAGTAATTAAGAAAAACTAACCACCAACCTAGTCACCGAAAAAACGGGTGTCAGAAATATATATACATAGCTAAGATTTATACCTGAGTATTTATAATGAGACGAGTATTCACTCATTTTTGCACATTAGAATTAATTAACGTTAATGTAGAAATTGGAAACAGAGTTAACCTTCTGTAAATATAATTGAACTGCATGTGCCATTCATAGAGGGCAAAAGCCATGAATAGGTTGTTGCTCTGTGACAGAATCCAATTGCCGTTGCGGCCACCTACACGTGCGAAGGACTAGCTAATATCTCAAGGTACTGTAGTTATGAACAAAGGCTTTGTGTTCGGTCGCACTAGTTTACACTATTAAATTGGCGTGGTGGCTCTGGACTGGACATTGCCTAACATTGACAGTCTGAGTCTGTAGAAATTACGAAGACAATTTGGACATTGGAGTGTCTTCAGCTGACAGCTGTGGCCACAAAATTTTACATTTGATTTTGTTAACATTTATGTTTATCAAATTTTTTATTAAATTTGTGATGCATATGCCATTTTATTATTACTGTTTAAGTATTTATATATTTTTTACATACATATTTGTTACTATTTTATGTCTGTGTACATTGTACAATAAATATTTGTCTTATCTTATTATTAAATTATATAAATATACACTGCGCCGCACAATTGGGACACTTACGGGACATTTAGGCACTGACTGAAAACCAGCGCTGAGGGCCTACACCCTCAGCATTATGCTGAGTCAGCTGCCTTTTGCAGCAGCGGTTACACACTGCGACAAAACTGCATAAATGTATTTCCTTATGTTTGTACCTCTTTTTATCTTTAATGTTTTCTTCTCATTTGTATTTCGTATTTTTGTTGTGTGTGACTGTTGGTGCAATAAACGTTTCTCTCTCTCTCTCTCTCTCTCTCTTCATGAAACGTCTTAATAGATAACTTTGTTGTTGTGTAACCTCAAGTACAGTCAACAGCGCAAGTTTGACCTTCTGTCGACCATGCCAAAAAAAATCCGTGTAATAGGTAAAAAAAATAATATATTGTGCATGTTTTATGTTCACGTGGCAGCTGCGAAACAGGCAAAGCAAAAACGAATACATTTTACGGCCGTAGGCTACACCTTAAAACAGTAAGGTGTAGTTGCAGCGAGATAATTAACACATTAGTGTATGTGTAGATTCTGTAACTAGCAATGGAAATATACTCGTAAGGCTGCATTTCAAGCCAGTGGGTGAGGCAAAGTACTTGAAATATTATTTTACTGTAGTCACTACACTTTGTGGTTAACTGTAACAAAATGGTGACACTATACCCTTCGCGCCACAAGCGGAAATAAACTCTGACGTTAAGAGAATAGAGACAAAAGTGCCGCAAAAGCGTGTCAGCGCACGGTTAAAGTTATATAATTTTGCGTTGTTGCACGTAAGCGCGCATTGTTTTTGCGGTAACGGAGACCGTGAAGTGTAATTTAGAGGAAGCGTGAAATAATTACATTGGCTAGGCTTAAGCCGGGTCCGCTGCGCCATGTTACGCGTGTTACAAAAAACGTAACACGTAAATATAATAAAAATGGGGCGTGGTATAACACGTTACGTGTTACATAACGTTACGTTACGTGTTAAGTAACACGTAAAAAATTAATACCACTCCCCATTTTTGTTTTAATAACGTGTTACATTTTTTGTAACACGCGTAACATGGCGCAGCGGACCCGGCTTTAGAGGACAGTCTAATAAATATGCGGTTACGCAATAATCAAGTGAGCAACGAATACTTAACAATTACCACGGAAACCATGAAAAGTTGGAAAGAAGGTAATCAAACTACACGCAATGTATTTTATTTTTAACCGACTTCAAAAAAGGAGGAGGTTCTAAACTCAACCATATTTTTTATGTTTGTTACCTCGAAACTTTTTGTTCTACCTATCAGTGAATTATTTGCAAAATTATCTAAATTTAGGTATTCAAATACCTACGACTTATAAAGTACACTAAGTCACAGGTTCTGTATTCATACATAAACTAACGCCTGTATCCCAGAGGGGTAGGCAGAGACCACTGTTTGCCACTTGCCACTATCCTGACAAATAACTTTCTTTTCATCGATAAGCTCGCCTTGGTGCAAATCTTTTCTTGTGCAATAAAGAATTTTCATTCATTCATTCATTCATATTAATTAGTCGTTGCATGCACACACGACGATGTCGGTTCTGTATAGTTTTGAATAAAAACCTTTCATTTCAACCATTCATTATTAAAAAAAATATAGCACAAAACACTCAGTTTTGCACATAGGCCAGCTTAATGCTACTTAGCTATCTACCAGCTAACCTAAATGAAATCATTTACAGGTAGTGCAATTTAGAATATCAAATATATTTAGACCTGGGTATATAAACAAATAAATGAGTAATAATACTAATACTCAGGGGAAATATTGTAATATGAGAAATATGACAAGATATTGCCACTGGAATTGCAAGCATATGAATAAAATATATCCGTAAATTTAAACATACACAGGAAAGATCAATCGTCTGACCGAACACTTATGATCACACGTAAAGAGGTTTCAAGTAACGAACGTAAAAATACACTGGTTTATGTTCCATTGATTGATTGATTGTTGATGATGAAATTCTATAAATATTCTACATAAGAATGTAGTTAGAGATAGATAGATAAATAAAAGCCTTATTTCCATAGGATAGGGTTGTACCGCTTGTTTGCCAAATGAAATAAGATAGATAGATAACACTTTATTGCTCAACCAGGATACAGAGTTATTGTAATTAAGATTATTAAGATGTATTTGCATCACGAAAGTTCTTAGGTAGCTCTTACGTTCTCAGAAGTGGTGTCGCCTCCGTCCGTTTGTGGTTATTTTTTAGCTACCTACTGCAAAACACAAAGGCAATTTAAAATAACAAACTCTTTGTTTCCATCAACGTTATCAGAAACTGTGATTACAGCGCCAATGACTCATACATACGTAATGGCTGCTATTTCTCAGTCATGGACGTAAATTCAGAAAGTTAATATGCATAGTAGAAAATTATTTCAACTTTACAATCGTCATCAACCCATTGTGTCCCCACCGAGCGGCACAGGTATCTTCCCTGAGGAAGGTATAGGCCATATACTCTACCACGGGATCCAAGTCCGGATTGGTGGAGGCTTGTAAGACTAGTGGCTGGTCTTTCTGTCAGAAGTTTTCAAGCCGCCCTAAAGCGTCTGACTGGCTTAACGACTGCAATCTTCCGGCTAAAGTGAATAAATACGACTAATATTCTCGAAATATTGGTATGATGCAGCCCTAGTATTAAATTGCATGACTTATTGCGATTATGCAACAAATTCGTATTAGTAATCATGCTACATTTTATATACTTACCGTAAATATATGATTTCTAAACTAAGAAGTAATTACTTAACTATAATAACTGTATCGTCAAATTTCTTAGAAAAGAGCGTGGCAGAATGGAAGCAATGTATATAAATGTTATGTTATGTTAATGTTACTTAAGTATTTACTTTGTGAAATTCTTAATTCACAAACTAGCCTTATGACTTTTCCAAATACAGAATTTAGCTAATTAAATGCCGTTGGATCATTCCGTCCCGTTCTTAGCTGAGAAACGGGAAAAGACGAGCTGATACTTAAGCATTAAAATTTACAGTAAACTATTCAATACAAAAAACTGGAAGCGAAATAATATTTACTATACATAGTATAAACTGTTTGTTATAAAACACTCAGAGCTTAAACATTTTCCGGCGCCAATTCTAGACGGTTCGTAAGAAACTGCAAGCGTTATTGTTGTTGATCTCAACCTTCCTGCAATAAAATATTATCCTCCATTGTTTGCCCGTGAGAAAGCAGATTTTCTAAGACCAGATAAGTAATTTAGCGTTTAGCCTACATACGTGCAATTGTTTACGCTTTAAACTCCGCCATTGGGAAAAGCAAACATTTAGCTACTTCCTACAGATTTTAACTATGTACTCGCGGTTTCTATGTACTCGTACGTACATTAACTGTTTTTTATTAAAGAGTTTATTGAAGTTCTCGTTAAGATCAGTTGTCTTAGTTTTTCTGTGCGCACAAAGTTGAAAGCTTTACTTTGCTGATTGTTTTTTTTACCATATTTTAATAAAGTTCTATGGATGAAATTGGTGACAGCGTAGGTAGTCGAACTCTCTGTTTTAATGGTGGTTCTGTTTGTTAGAGTTCGAGAAACCGGAGTTGTGATTTTAGAGCTATTAAGAAATCCTAGTGCGTTCGGGAAGATCTAAGTGAAGCGCGGTTAATGAATTAAATGCATTTATTGATAGTTTGATGCGATATCCAAAAAATGCGATAAATGCCTGGTTGTAAAAATAAAAATCACTTCACGAGTATTGAAATACTATGCGCATCAGTCAGCATGTTTTAATTAGAGTGAATACGTGTATTCGGCAATGGATGCATTTTTTGTGTAATGAATGTAGCTCGACTTTAATATTTTAGTTGCATAGTAACCCGTAACTTAATAAAGTGCACGTACTCGTTTGTCAAGTACGACGTGCTGTTGACTGTATGCGCTTGGACACGATTTTTATTTTCACAATGTCGATCTAAATTCAATTCTATGCAGTAAATACGCATTGCTACAGTATGAACACAATCTTCACATTTTTTAACAACAAAAGGATTTATCAATAAAATAATTTAAAAAAATATATAAAATACACTTAGTGTGTGTTAGTCAAAGAAAGAGACGGAAGAGTTGAAGAAAATATACTAAATTAAGTTAACAGTTTTTTTTTTAAAAGTGTACGTTTTCATCGAAGTCTGCTGAAGCCGTGAAAAATTTAATGGCTTTAAAGACGAAACGTTATTAGCTCGCTATGAAAAAGACACGGTAATTAGTTCTGATTCACGGCTCGCGGAGCGCTATTGATTGCGTCACATGCACCCTACCAATCAAGCAGCTTTTGTGGCGGGCCGATCGAAAATTGTCCATTCAGCACTCTGTATTTGCCGCAACACTGAAGTTTTAACGAGGCAACCAAATGAGGCGGGCTGGATTATTTATTTCAAACGTCAATGTAGGTAATTAATTTTGAAGCTATTACCCGCTAGCTTAATGGTAAACCGCCAACTTTAAGTTGGTTTTAATCATTCGTTAGTAAGTTAAATTAATGTCGATTTAAGACAGAGGGTGGAGCGATTATTTAATTTCTGTTAAATAGTATTTATATTACAAGTTTTCTAATATAAAAAAAGATTTAAGTTTTGGCCAGACTCTTTTTATTTTATATTGAATAAAAAAAAAAAATAGATTTAGACACGTTTCACATAAATCAACACCGTTCGTTCACATCTTTGTACTACTGAAACTGATGCTGGCTGGCATAAATGTAGAAAATACTTTTTTCGAATTTGGAACACGTGCATTTCGCAAATGCGAGTGGCTGGTCCAGTCGTGCTTTACACATTTCCGAACGCGTGACTGGCCGGTCGGGGGTCATGATTCGATCACTAATGAACGAATAAATCGGACCAATCAGCGAACTGTAAATGCCAACTATAAAGTCACATGCAGAGTATTGATCTTGTATTTTGTGTGTGTGGGAGAAAGAAAACAAAAGAATTATGTGCAGTCGATAGCAAATCGACCTTAATATACATCTACTCTTTTCAGTTACAACAAAGACGACATTGCAACCAGAATGTAAAGGTTGACCTGGCTGTCCACTGTAGGTACATAGAATGTATAATGATATTGTGAACCTTCATCGAAATTACTCACCAAATTTGGATTTCTTTGGCTGGACACTCACACAGAATCAAAACTCTGTTCTCTACCAAACTAAAGTATTCGAAGGGAAAACTCTCTCTACAAATTAACACATGAAAAATATTTTCCGAAGTGACGTGCAGCGTGCTACTAATTTTTCCGGCTCAACGCCTCATGTATGTTGTATACTCTAGTAGTAACGAATTGTTATTTTCCTGTTTCAGAGACGGGGAGCACGGATAAGAGCAATGGTATGAAGGAACCGGGATCACCTGAGGAATTGGTAAGTTTCGAAATTGTAGTTAATTGTACTTATTGTCTACCTGGTTACGTCCTTGTCAGGAACGACCGAATAGGTAAACGGGGTGGTGGGGTTGCGATCTACCTAAAGTCTGAAATTAAATACCATATAGTTTCCCAATCTCAATCAAGTTACACTGGCTCTATGGAATATCTGTTTCTCGAATTAAACTTCAGCACCACTAAATTCCTTCTAGGGACTGTGTATGCACCACCAGGTACCGACTATTTTGACGCGCTGGATGGATTGCTGGCCACACATCTGCCAAATTACGACCATGTTGTCATTATGGGTGACTTCAACACAAACCTCCTCTCTGATAATGTGCGTGCCCGTCAACTTCTTTCGTTAACTTCTTCTGTCAATCTTAGTTCTCTTGACTTAGGGCCCACTTATCATGTAAATGACTCTCACACCTTAACTTGACCTTATTTTCTCCTCTAAGCCCGACCGTATCACTACCCATGGCCAATTTACTGCGCCCGGCTTCTCCAATCTCATGATTGACTGGATGAGAAAATTGACCTCTTTAACAATGAAATAATTGGACTGTACGATATCCATGCTCCGCTACGTCCTGTCAAAATGAAACGTCCGCCAGCACCGTGGATTACTGATGAAATCCGTGCACTGATGGCAAAGAGGGATAAGCTTCGTAGGAAACATAAAAAGACTCCTACAGAAGATAACTGGAATCTCTTCAAGACGGCCAGAAATCGTTGTAATCAGGTGATTAGGAACGCAAAGCGCCGCCACATCCACTCCTCTATAGAAAAATGTTCCCCCAACAACATCTGGCAATTCCTGCGTACTCTGGGATTTGGAAAGTGTCGGCAGGACCTAAACCCGTCTCTTGACGTGAATGGTCTGAACCGGTACTTTTCATCTCCCCCTCACTCTATTGATCCGCTGCTAAAAGCTTTGACTATAAAGTCTCTCGTAACATCTCCCGTAGCTTCCCCTAATAGTTTCCTTTTCACCCCGGTTGCTGACTCTGTTGTTGAAAAAGTTATCCTCTCCATCCATACCAAGGCTGTAGGCCATGACTCTGTGGGTCGTGACCTATTATTGCCGACACTCCCGCCAATCCTTCCCGTCCTTACCCATATCATAAACTACTCGCTGTCCTCTTGCTCCTTTCCCTCTCAATGGAAAATGGCTTACATGGTGCCTATACCAAAAACTTCACTCCCCACCGAATTTAATCACTACCGGCCCATCTCGATCCTTCCCTTCCTATCCAAAGTCCTGGAACGTGTGGTGAATCGTCAGCTCATGGCTTTTCTCCACACCAACCAACTCCTAAACCCTTTCCAGTCAGGATTCCGGTCCTCGCACAGCACCAGTTCAGCCCTCATCAAGATTACAGATGATTTCCGTTCCGCCATGGATAATCGGCAAGTTACACTTATCACCCTATTGGAGTTCAGTAGTGCATTCAATTGCGTCGACTACGATATTCTGCTTGCCATCCTTCGCTCCCTCAACCTCACTGAAAATCTTCTCGACAAGTTGGATCGCCTTCTTAATGTTTGTATACGTTATATCTTCGGTCTCCGCAAATTTGACCACATTTCCCAATACCGATCCAAGTTGAACTGGCTAAACATCCGCCACCGCAGGAATGCCCATATCTTGACGCTCCTTTATGGCGTCCTTCACGACCCCTCCTCTCCCCATTATCTACGCGAACGTTTCGCCCCACGTGGCGCGCATGGTCGCCTTCAGCGTCCATGCAAAGATTTACTTCTTGAAATCCCAGAGCATAATACGGCAGGCTATTCGGGTTCTTTTACCGTGACAGCAGTGCGTCTGTGGAACGCGCTACCGCTATACATTCGTCAGGCACCATCAGTCGACATTTTTAAGAGTAGAGTTCAGGCACACTATCTCCATCTTCAGAACAATAATTTGTAATCCTATCCGTACGTAGGTATATAAGTATATTATATTTATGTCTATTTCTGCTTATTATTTATTTATTTCATAACACGTATGTATGTATGTACTATTTATCTTTGTAGGTGTATGTATATATGTACTACTTATATATGTTTTATGTATCTTTACGATAATTCTATATATTATTTAATAAAACATTAAAATATCACTCCACTGTTTGGCACTACCCCCACCTTCTCCACGTCACCTGTTGGTTGGCTAGAATAAAATACTATTTAGTATTAAGCCCGCCAATTGTACAATTTTTACTGGTATGTACAATAAAGAATTTAATAATAATAATAATAGTTATTGGTAACTTTACCTTTTAGGCTTCTTCAAAGATACGTACAGTCTGTTAGCTTCTAGAACATACCTCGGGCTCTAGAGTAAGTAGGCTTCGGTTTTCGCCGAAAGCACACGAGTGTAATACTAGTTCCTGCTCTGCATAAGTGAAATTAAGAGTCATATTAGTTCCGATATCTCTATTACACGAATATATCCGATTATATCCTTTAGTAGCCGAGGTATATTCTATAAGCTAACTGACTGTAATTCTGTTAAATTTCTTGAAATTCAATGATAGTACATATTACGCATCGCACCGTCAATAGTACATAGAACTATAAACCGATAATAGAAAATATACTGTATGCTCTTGCGATACGGTGCAAAGTCCAACATATTCGATACTTGTAATTTCAATTGACGTAAAGCACAAAACTCAACTTTACAGGAGAGCCAAAATAAGTTTTTTTTTTAGAATTTAATTCATTACGCTTATGTTTTTAAAGTTATAAAAAAGTGATGTAGACAAAATATACCTAAAATCTTGAGATGCAGGCGATGAAATATTTAGTTTTTAGTTTAGTGTATTATTTTAGAAAATAGATGTGCCTTACATCTAAGAAAATTCATTAAAATGTTCTTTACGCCAAATAAAATTATGAGGCTCAGATTTATTTTGGGCGTAAAGCACTACGGAAAATATTATACTCTCTACGCCCTAAAAATAAACGCTTAAGATTAAAGTAAGTGCAAGTGTAAAGCTAAATAAAAACTACATATCTTTTATCTTTTATTTTGAGTTAAAGAACTAACTCTATTAATTTTTAAGGCGGTGAAGCATACATAGCTACAAGTAGTTTCAAATAACGTGTGTTGTCAAGGGACGTAAAGAATGAAAATGGATAATTAACAAATAAAAGAATTATGTTAGTAATAAATCGGCATTTTTTTATTTTAATATACCTTTCAGATATTTTAATATAAACAATGTCCATGGTCGTGCGCGCTTCCAAATGCCCTAATTTTATGAATGATGAGGAGATTGGTGTGACGACTGTTATCTAGGACCTACTAAATCTTATTATTAAATAGCTTTTAGTACAACCTCTAAGGCTAGTGCTTTGACCGCAGCGTTGATGTATTAAATATACCTACTATGATGTCTTTTAAATATTTTTTATTTAGCATGTACTCACGTAATTGTTTTCTTTTTTAAATAAAATTTGTACTCCTTTACATATTTATCTGAAAACTATTAACAATTGTAGATTTCGGTTAGTTGCGTTGATCAAAATTAATCGGTATTATGGTTATTATTCAATGCATGTACGTTTTATTAAGGTTCAGATAGTTTTGTAATTACACTGAGACCAGAAAATATCGCTGAATCTGTTTTTTACTAGGTTAGTATTTACTTAATCTAGGTATTATGGTGTTATGTTCTCACATGTTGTTTAGCCTCTTCGGAGTACGTTTTTGCAACATTGGGTCTCTTTCTATCACATTGAGCCATGTTCATGTGATTTTTTTTGTGTTTAATACATATTTTCTGCGAAGTAGGTAGTTACAAAGTAGAAGGTTTTACCAAGTACTTCTTTTAAATCGTCGCTGGAACTCGATTCATCATTATTACTAGTCCATAGATCTGAACTTCCTGAGGAGAAGTCTTGTTCTCCTATATTCGGTCGGTAACAAAATCGATAAAAGCCATCTTTAGTTTCGTTCTACGTCTGTTTCTCTTTTGACTAGATGTAAGTTTCAAATTGGAAATAATGGGTGTTAATCAATTCGAGACGTGCTCAGTAGCTGGCTGGGACCCCTGGGACTCGTAGTGTAGAGAAATGCAACAAACCGTGTTCTTGTGCTTTATAAACTTCAAGATATTTATAGCTATAGACCTGGATAGGACATACGCATCATCACTAGCCTTTAATGAAGGCAAACAGCAACGGAAGTGTGGAAGAGTGGAAGGCGAAGAAACTCACGCAGTTGAAATACAAACAGGTGTCCGTCAAGGTTCCATCTTGTTCCTGTTGTTTTTCAACCTATACTCCGAGACAATCATCCAGGAAGCACTTGAAGATGCGAAAGCAGGAGTCGTCGACAATGGGCATGTGGTCAAAAACCTGCGGTAAGCGGATGATACTGTCCTGCTAGCATCCACCCAAGAAAGTCTTCAAATTATTATAGACAAGGTCTCTGAGTGTAGCAGAAGAGTTGGATTGAACATAAATGTCTTAAAGACGAAATTCATGGTGGTTACTGGGGGCGGGCCCCGACAACAGGTGAACTTACGAATCGGGGCGAATATCGTAGAAAGAGTTGAGAAGTACAGGTATTGGGGATCATAGCAAGCGATACTAAAATACAAGTGCGTATCGAAAGCCCGAGCTTCATTAACGAAGTTAAATAAAGTTCTGTGTTGTCGGGAACTCTTCATGAAACTCCGCAATAAGATTCTGCACTGCTACATAAATGGCCTGTCGTTCTTTACGAGTGTGAGTCATGGACCATAAAGGAAGACCTCAGAAGAAGATTCACGGCTTTCGAGATGTTGTGCTATTGGCGAATGCTGCGGATTAGTTGGACTGAAAAAGTGACCAACGTCGAAGCCCTTAGACATGCACAAGGACGTGGATCATATTTATACCATCAAGCAGCGGAATAGAGCCTTCTTAGGCCATGTGCTGCGAAGCAAGAAATATCGACTGTAGCAGACCATTTTGATGGGCAAGGTGGAAGGAAAGAGGAGGCCGGGCAGGAGAAAGATGTCATGGTTGTGTAACATCAAAGAATGGATCGGTGTTAAAACCCCGGAGAAACTGTTCATAATTGCACTGAACAGAGACCGTTGTAAAGAGCTGACTTCAAACCTCCAGTGATGGAGAGGCTCTTTAAGAAAAAGAATAATAAAGGTTGACCTGCTGTCGACTTATACCTCTGTATATTTATTTTTATTCAGGCACTTTGAAATAAGAAATACTCGCTTAAAGAACATTCCGGATAGTTCTTACCTTAAATTTTCTTAACGCCTTTTGGCTAGTTATATTATAATTATATTTCCTACGCTTACGTATTTATCTTCATCAGCCATTTATATCGTGTACTGTTATAACACAAATAAATAGATGTTTTTAACGAGAGTTCTCATTAATCGTGCAGTGTATTGTTGTTTGAATTGCGTTTGGATTATAGTATTATGAATCAACTTCTTAAAAATCGTATAGATGCAATTCATAAAGTATTCTTTTTAATTATTTTGAGACAATGAAGAACGTTGAGGGGTCTGTAGCTGCTTGCGCGGCACCGCACGAGTCAAAACTTTTGATGCTGTGGTACCAACATTCAATGTTTGTCAAGGAATTTTAGAGCTATTGTTCATTGCAATAGAGTTCAAATAATATTAGTTGTGATTTTGATGAATAGGTTAAAGAAACAAAATAAACGTTGGTAACTATACGTAAGGAACAAAATGTTGTTATTAGTCTCGGGTGTAAGGTTGTAAGGTATCGATTGTTTTGACATTAACACTTAAATAGGGTGTAAAACACAAATACCAACTATAAAAGTTATTTATGCCCTCAAAATTTAAGCAAGAACTAGTAGGTATAGCAGATTAGGTGGTAAGTAAGGCACATAATTTTGCAAAATGTGCTTTACGCCCCATTATGTTAAAAGAGGTGATAAACAGACTTTGACTTAAAGCACATTTAGCATTATTTATACTGAATGGTTGAGCAGTAAAAAACAACTCAATATTTTGATGTTCTTTACGTTTGTAATTTTTCAATTTGACAGCGAAAATGTTCTTTACATTACTTTTTAAATGTATCTAAAATCGTCATAATTGGTGGTTACGTGGATTAGACAGAAAAAAAGAGAATAAAAAACTAAGTAAGATGGCATTCAAAGCTCATTTTGGCCAAAATGTGCTTTACGTCAATTGAAATTACAGGTATCGAATGTATAACGGTCGGTCAGCAGTTGACTATACGTAACTTTGAATGGGGCTAAAATATGTCAATCGGATTCGACTTTTCCCAAGAAATTCACACAAGGAGATTGAAATTCAGCTCCCTAAGCATTCTTTTGGGAATTCCCTTTTAGTATTGCCTTCAACTGGCTTAAAATTTATACAATAGCTTGGGCCTTTCCTTGCTCCAGATAGGCCGACCCTGATTTTGTTTACTTCAAATATACAAATAAATACTTCAAATATTAAGTATACATCAAATAATTGTTTATTTCTATTTTTCGTACAAACTGTTACATTCTAACCTTCAAAATATTTTAATGACAAATACATTTCTTAATTTAAAATAAATTAATAACAATTAATTGATCAAATTAGATCTAAGTAGGATTAAAAAAGCCTACTTAGGAAAAATAATCTTACAAAACCGCGCGTGCGACGCAAACCGAAAAAGAGACTTGGCATGATAGCAAGATAGCACTTAGGATCACGATCACCATCAATCAGCATCGTCATCAGGATTTTGACTTGCATGAACTCATAAAGGCATTACCCAAGGCAAACTGAGTAACGCAGTCATAGAACCGCGATTTCCAAGGCGGGCGTCGACACTTAGCCACGAAAGAAGGCATGCATCGCTTGTCGCGCAAGACACGAAGATCGTGCCGCCAAAACCAGTAATTCTTTTCATTGTCCTAAGTACGCTCTTTCAGTTGATCTGCCCTGAAGATCCGACAGTCAAGTAGCCAGGCAGTGCCGACCCCGTCACAGCCTTGACAAAACGAGCACTCCAGTAATAATACCAATTCCCCGATAATAAGGTTGTCCGGGCGTTTTTACGACACCTAAAACTCGAGACGATTTTACGATTCATTTGCGATTTCTCATTAATTTCGAGCGGCAATCAAATCTCGCTCGCGCTAATATCGCGTTGAATTAGCCTCTGGGGAACTACTCGGGATGTACCAGTGCATTTATTTGCCTGGTGTGCATTTTCTCGTGCACTGGAAGTTGCATTCGAAAATCTCATTATATGCTAGTGGATGCTACGATGTTAGGGTTTGTCTTTGATATTTCAAAAGTTTTGTTTTTATTTTAAATTATCTAGATTTTAGAAAATTTAGTTTTGACCGTATTATAGTGTCCGTTGTGCTTAAATTGCGTTACAATTAAATGCAATAAGTCAGAAGTAACTACTTAGTAGACGTTTTACGTTTTAATTGCATCGTTAAAGTTATTGAATCTTCTTATTTTGCTTACCGTAATTAATAAATATACTCAATTGTAATGCTAGTTGGATAAATAGCGTAGAGAGTAGAGGGACTAAAAATCCGATTGAAAACTGTAGATGACTTAACAGTAAGACAAGGATTTGAGCGATTCGGCAGCAAATTTGCAAATTTCATTTGCAATGTCCACTTCCTCTTTCATTTCCTACGTGTCTTATATACCAGCTTAGAGCATCGAAGTATTATACATACGCAGGTATCCAGTGAGGTAGAGGGAGTGGCATAGATGATGGGCAAGTCTAAGGCTGACATTCAGAGACGAATCCTAAGTTAATCGAAAGCGCCGTAATTTTCGTATTCACAGTACTTAAGAAAGTCATCTATATTGTCTATAATTTTTTAGTGATGTAGTTCTTACCGGTTTTTTAAATTTGACGTTGCTACACGAGAGCAGGACAACATCATACAATTTTATATATGTCAGAGTGAATAAAAAATTTCCACAGATAATGCTCGTAGAATATCAGTGAAATGACGTTTGGAGTAGTCTGTGAACAAAAGGCTTAGAAGTGACAGTTCTAAGTTCACGTAAAGTCACCGATATTGACTAGTACTTACACTTAGCTAAGCACCATTTCATACTAAACTTGCTAAGATTCGATTCTGAATACGAAATGTTTTTAAGTACGTGATTTTGACATTTCTGAGACCAGTCTTTGCTTAGTTTTCGTCTCTGAATGTCAGCCTAAGTCCCAGGGATTGCAGCATTAGCGGAGTCGTTCACATATCCCATAGAATGTGAGTAGGCGCCGCGGTTGTCTGTGCCCATATTATTTCGGCGTTTATCGTGTCAGACGCTCACTGACTGTTGATTGATTACAGCTGGACTAGCTCTTGGCCGTTTGGCTTGATTGAACGATTTGTCGCGTTCGAAGGGTTAAACGTCAATCTAACCTGCGATTATAAATGGTGGATTGCTATTAGATAGTGGAATGTCATCGTTATTAGTCGACGAAGGTATGTTGCCTTAAGGGTGTCCTTTTTACTGGCGATAAAGCGTTAGTCTTTGATTTGAAAAATATACGTCCAAAAGTGTGGCATTGAACATTACATGCACAACACAAACTGATGTGTATGTGTGTGTTTCACATGCCGTTGCTGACAGTTCTACGCATTATTAAATATATATAGCCTATACGGTATACGCACCTATAGGGTATATAATATATTCCCTACACTGTGCTGTAGGTGTGTAGTGTGATTATATGGCCTTGATTATTTTACATGATGTGGTATGTGAACACCACAAATACTCGGCTGTTTGCTTGTCCTAGGCCATTTATTATCTCTCAAGAAAAACAAACTCCTGCTATCAATTTCTTGTTTGTTATAGTGCCTAAAAAATGTTTACAACCAGACCAAAGTTGAAGAAAACGAAATTAAGCAGGTATCTTTTGCAGACAGCGTAAGGTGTTAAATGTCAAAGAAAACCGCTCATACGTAGCGACCTATAAACGTGATACCAAAATACGCGAATTCGTATAAATTCTTTTTAAGAAGGCGACATTTGGCTGACGACCAAAACACGTCGTTAAGTGTGACGCAACTAAACGACAGAAGAACGCAGCGACTATGTTTATCCTTAGGTAATATGGGCCGAGTTCTGAATTGAGAATTCTCACTAAGTAAATGCTTAACTTACTGTAGTGGTGTCTCATCAAATTTCTCAGAAAAGAGCGTGACAATACGTTATTCAAGTATTTACTTAAAGCCAGTTTCGGAATTGACAATCTCACTAATTTCACTAAGTAAATACTCAAGTAACGTTCTCTCACGCTCCTTTCTGAGAAATTTGACGAGACAGCACTACAGTTAACTAGTTATTCAGCGTAATTCTCAATTTCTAAACTGGTCCTTAGTTTAAATTCTCAATTCGGAAATCGGCCGTCAGTTCTTGCTTTGTTAAGTTTATGTTTGAGCGGTGATAGCCCAGTGGGTAGATCAATGGACTTGGAAGCGAGTGACTCAAGTTCGGGCATGTGACTTTGTATTACGTTTGTGAAGTTATAGTGGCAATACCACTTACTAACGTGAAGAACAACATCGCGAGGGAACCTAAGTGTCTGAGATATTTAAATTTCACAGAGCTTGCGATCGCCAATCTGCGGTGGGCACGCGTGGTGATAAAGCCCATATTTTCTCTCTGACAAAAAACCGGTGCCCTTAAGTGGGACGTATATAGGATTACTAAGTTTATGTTTATGTTGATTGCGACAGTCCGATATAAATTGCGCAGTCAATGAAAACTTACATCCTGCAATGGGACGTATCCTGCATACGTGTAACAAAATCCCCAAACATATCCGCGAATAGGACATCTATTCGTCAACTCATACAACTTTTACAATGAAAATGACTTAAAATAGTAAAACAAATATGAGCTGTTACGTAGTTACAGGGTCGGGTTTCGTAAAACTAAATGCCGTAGATTATTATGACAATCGAGGTTTATTGCATAGCAGTCTTTCTACTTGTTTAAATGTGGGTTAATCGACTTAACAATGAGCATGGAATTGTCATAGTAAACCATGAATTTTATTGTGTTCTATGAAAGGGGCTTATTACTGTTTGATACAGATATACAAGGTGTAAATCTGCAACTGAGGGATATTTCCGGAGGTAACTTTACTGCTGATAGTGAACAAGATTCAATGATAAACTAAAAAAAAAATTCTGTGTTTTATTGTCTGACGTCACCATTTTTATCGATAACGACCACGCACAGCTCTAATATCGAAACATCTTGTCCATCCCTAAATGTTTCTTGCCGGGCGGACGATGCACGATTTGGCAACCACGCAACGCACCCATTCTGCACCACGAGCGGCAAGCGCATGCGCAGATCAAAAGCGTCGCGCGCGCACTCATCCACCCGGCCGCCGCCGCCCCCAATAGGGCCAATAATTAGCTAGCCAGGCCAGTGACCGGAAATACTTTGTGCCGTGAGCACGTGCTGTCGTTCCTACTACCTGGTCTTTCGTTAACTACGTGTGGGCGTCGGCGAAGCCACTGCTGCTTCCTGAAGACAATGACGGACAACTACTCAAATCGTCAAAAAGTCGAATTAGTGGAAATGGTGCGACTGTACGCAGCGAGTGGTGATAGTTTGCCGCGAACTATCGAAATGTTCGCCGAAATATTCCCCAATCGGCCGGGACCATCTCCCCGAGTAATGCTGGTTGCTACTCAACGGCTGCGAGATATCCATCAGTTTGACGTACAGAACCATGCCCAAGGTCGAGGCGGAGTAGGGACCAGCGTGAAGCTGCAAGAACAAATTCTTGCCTATTTTGAAAATGAGCCCCGTGCCAGCACCCGGTTGGCAGGCACTTCAACATCAGCCACATGACGGTGTGGAATGTGCTGAAACGGGAGGAAAAGCACCCGTTTCACTTCCGAAGAGTGCAAGATCTTCTGCCCACGAACGCAGCCTCACGCGTTGCTCTCTGCCATTGGTTGATTGAAAACCAAAACCTCAACATTTTATGGTCCAACAAGTGTTTGTTTACACGAATCGGTATGTTCAACGTCCACAATGAACATTGGTGGAGTCAGCGAGAACACAACACCCGTAAAACAAAATGAGACTCATTCCAACATCGGTTCAGTTTTAACCTGTGGGCCGGCAAAGTTGGCAAATACCTATTGGGGCCTTATTTTATCGAGGGCCGCCTCAACATCGCTACATACTTGGAGTTGCTGCACCACATGGTTGATGAGATGTTGGATGACTTGCCATTGAATTTTGAGCAAAACCTTTATTTCCAACAGGACGAAGCTCCTCCTCACTATGGACTCCAAGTGCGCGAGTACTTAAATGATACTTTTGGTGAACATTGGATAGGACGCGGAGGCCCAGTGGCCTGGGCAGCACGGTCCCCGGACCTTACCCCCCTAGACTTTTATTTGTGGGGAGATATTAAGAGACTGGTGTACGCGGAAGAGGTGAACAGTGTGAATGTGTTGCGGCAAAGGATTGTTTCCGCCTTCCAAACTGTTAGGGAAAATGTTTTTGTGTTAGAAAATTTAAAAAGTAATTTGTGTCGCCGTGCGAGACTATGCATAGTGCAGAATGGTGGGCACTTCGAACAATTGCTCCATACTACTTAAAATTTGTAAGTACCCTGAAAATAATTTGTAAATAACGTCTCAATTAGTGTAAATAATGGTGATTCAGACTTTCAACTACGCCAAATCACCGATTTATTTGTAGGTAGGTTAGTTACGTAGGTATGATATCAGGTTCTCACTTTTTTGCTACGTGTAAAGAAAAAATGCATTTCGGCGATAATTTTGCTCTACATAGGTTACTGACTTACCTACTTACTAAGCACTTGCCTTAGATAATATCGACTGTTTTGTCAGTACTAAGCCCGTAAAGGCACAATGTAAAGTACACAATGGCCCAGCTGGCCCACTGCTCCCTATCGCCATTATGTACAGGGGGCAATGGCATGTGGGGAAGTTGGAAGTTGGTTTCACTTTGGTTTTTGGGTTTTGCCAGACAGCAATGAGCCATGCGCCAATTGTGTAAGCACCAAGTAATCGTGGCCTACAGTAATTGTGCATTGCAAAGCATGGCCTATCACAGGCTATTGTGTACTGGGGCCTTAAGAGTAGGAAGGGAAATCTGAAATCATCTGTTATTATTGTCTCTTTCACTCGCTGCACTTGACTAAGCGATCTCGGTTTCTTCCCAATACGTACGTAGCCATGACACAGCCAAACTCGGCTTATTCCTATGCGCACCCTAAAAAGAAGTTGTATTTTTATCCTCGGTTTCCTTGAATGTTTCTGACTGTGAGTAGTCTGCATTAGCTAATAAGATAACTTACTTTTTTTTCTAAGAATATCCCCCGATTGCGGATTTACACGCTGTATAGATGATTCGCGGTTTTGAAGTTTTCAATCTAGTAAAAGGAGTATCCCAAATTTTTGGGCTTATGTGATATAAATACTCATAATAAATAAATAAATGTCTTCCACACTACACAATCACTAGACTTGGTCCCAAACTATACTGATGCCCTTTGCTACAACCGCGCAAGAGCATCACAAACGTCAAAATACACCCAGACTGAGGCCATTGACACAAATGTACGGCGCCCCACAGTAGGAATAATATCTACATGCTTTTCTATTATATTACACTAGTTAAACATAGTTACCAAATTGATAACTTCGCTTAGTTTCGAGTGACGTAGATTTTTGAACGTATCCGGACTAAAATCCTTTTTGGTTCTAAAACCTTCGATTTGACCAAGCTTTGTAAATAATTTGGTGTATAGGAAGTCATTAGGCCTTCGTTAGATTCATTTATTATTATCCATTTGGACCTCCTATTTTATGTATTCGTAAGATAGACGGATTCAGTAAGCTTTGATACATGCCAGGTATTTCTGTTGTAATATCGTGGACGGTTGTAGCAACAAGAATTATGAATGTGAAATGAGAACAAGAAAGTCACGTATAATTGGTGTTGGCGAACCGAGCGGCGGCGGCGTTATGTTTTCATCGGGTTTTGGAATTCCTCCTTTATTTTCTTTATGTTTTCTCTTTCGTGCAGGTGTCTCCAAAATATGTGCCAGTATCTTGTTTGAAATGCATGACAAACAATTTTAATGGCCACCATAATATCTCATAAATTTGAAAATGGAATGTTTTGTAGTCAGAATTAAAAATAAACACAAGTTTTCTTTTTCAAGAGAGGTGAATCTTTGATTACTTAGATCTAAAGCCATGTGCATCGTGCAGTTTAGTTGCAAAGGACTCTTTAGATCTAAGTAGCACAGATGAATTCCGTCGTTTTCTTTGAAATAATAAATAATAAAATAAATAATAAACTCACGCCCGTTATCCCCGAAGGGGTAGGCACTTTGAAATACTTACCTACAAACACTTAAAAATGGAAAGTTCAGTCAAACAGGGGCTAGATTCTGTTAGTGCATTATAGTACGATGACAGATACACGGTCGGGTCACGTGACGTGTTTTTTCATACCATTGACGCCAGGAATTACTGTTACACGTGCACGCGTAGAATGGGCTAGTTGCCCTAAAAAATGTAATTAGTCCGTCCTTTAGATTATTCAAAAATAACACGTATTTTTTTATTTGTAAATTAGGTCAAAAATGACAAAGATATAGCCGTGCTGCATTTTTTAGCACGGAGTGACGTCACACGTAGCTTTAATGGGCTATATCTATGTTATTTTTTGTTTAATCGAAAAAAGAAAAAAATGCGGGTCCAATATTTTTTTTATTATCTAAAATACGGACTAAATAGAATTTAATTATTTTGACCCTGGAAACTACCCTATTGAAGCGGCAGTGAAACTAAATCGCCGTGTTCATACAGTTGTCATTGTACTACAGTGAATTAACAGAATGTAGGCCCTGAAATACTTGTAACATTTTTAAATGTGAATCTTAAGTTAACTCGGATATAATGAATCGTAGGTCCAGTTGTAAGGGGCTCCTTAGGCCTCTGTGGCACAGATGGGTTCTGCCGTCAGCATAAACATGGTAACGGTCTACTTGACCCCGATCAGACTGTTATGCGTACACACGAGACGATGCGTGACACTTATCCGCCTAGCGTCCGGCTATGTCGTGCGTCTGGCGCGGAATCTAGACTGCCTATAGTGTTAGGCACACGACGACCTGACTGGCCCTAATGCGTTGCCATATTTTTTTAAATTTTTTATGGGACGCCGTTCCGCATTTCTCAAATTAGAGAAAGTACTACATAATTATTCAATAAGTGTTATATATATCTAGAATCTGCATAAAATTTCCTATCCAATTATTATATATTTTATTATAATAAAACTTACCGGTTTTCCAAATGACGAGGTGAATTTCCACTTTCCACACCATCCTTTACCACTTTGAACTTTTTTTCATTTTTTTCACTTGCACTTTTCACTAGCACTGAACTAACACTTATAATATGATTTGCATATTATTTATAACTATTCTAATCTATTTTTTAATATAAATCACCAAAATAAAGCTATAAATGACGAAGAGATAAATGCCATCACGGGCCGCGCAAACTTTGCAGAAAGTTCGAGGCTTGTTTTCACTTTATTTTCCATGAAATACAACAAAACTATTATTTGAAACATAATCTACACACTTTTCCCAGTATTTTGATATATAACACAAAACAAATACTATCTGCTTTCCTCTCGAAATAACTTAGAAACCTCCAGCGGGCGGAGCCGAAACGCCTGACGCGGCACTAAAAGTTCGAGGCATTTTTCATTTGATTTTCCATCAAATACAACAAAACTATTATTTGAAACATAATCTACACACTTTTCCCAGTAATTTGATATATAACACATAAACAAATACTATCCGCTTCCTTTCGAAATTATCTAAAAACCTCGAGCGGGTGGAGCAACTCGCGACGAAAACACAAAATGGCGTCTGTCAGACGCCGACATACGGGCTTCACTTGTTTTTCGATGAGAACTTTATTTTTTTCTTTGGAATGGCATTTAATTGGTTGACAAAAGTAATCCTTAGTAACCATTGGTCAAGAGAAAACCGGATATTGGCCATAGAGAATAAAAACACCATAGATAATAGAAGTCAAATCCATCGACCGCTTAGCGTACACCCGTGTGTACGCTAAGCAGTTGGGGCACAAAAAGTTAGCGTACACACGGGTGTACGCTAAGCGCTCAAGGGGTCTATCGTTCGTAGGTCTCGTTTCTTCTGTTTAGTCCGTGGCTGATACAAGTACAGAAAGGACGAAATTATTGGAACGAAATAAAAATAAAACAACCATATCATACATATATTGTGACCAAATTATTCACCGTTCCACATGAAATCAAATGTAGCATGATGCGAATCAAAGCAGTTTATGTCAACAATTCCGAAACGAAATTAAATAGCACACGTTCCCGACAACCCAGCAGCTTTTTTGTTTTGTTTTTTGGTCCTACAGTTTTATCCATTAGGCAGGTGAGCTTAGCCGAGGGGTAACAGCACGCTTACATTCAAAGCCTATGCGCTGAAAGTTTACGTAACATTTTTATTTATATATTTTTATATCATACCATATCATACTAACATATGTCAACAATTCCGAAACGAAATTAAATAGCACACGTTCCCGACAACCCAGCAGCTTTTTTGTTTTGTTTTTTGGTCCTACAGTTTTATCCATTAGGCAGGTGAGCTTAGCCGAGGGGTAACAGCACGCTTACATTCAAAGCCTATGCGCTGAAAGTTTACGTAACATTTTTATTTATATATTTTTATATCATACCATATCATACTAACATAGTAGGCATTTACTAACATAACAAATTATGGACTAATGGTCTGAAATAAATGAATTGAAAATTGAAATTAAAAAATATAACTTGGTTAGTTAGGCATGTATAATTATTAATCTATACCTCATTATTAGTTTACTTCTAGGCACGTTAAGCAGTTAGTGCCGGGTGCCGTCGATAGATGGCATTCGTCCAGCGCATCCAAAGGTTGTCTGGAAGAGATCACTTTCAGTGATAAGGCCGCTGTCTGTACTCTTAGGTTAAGAAATACCTGTGTAATCTCCTTTTTATGTACAATAAAGTGTTCTATCTATCTGTACTATTAGTAACGAGTGTGTTTTGTAATAATAATAACTTCTAATAAACACAAACACTAGTTTAATAAGATACTAATTGTTATGGTACCCAGGCAAGGACGTCACAAACATGAAAATAAACCCAGACTGAAGCCATTTGTGCAAATATACAACAGTCCCCAGTGGGAATCGAACCCGCGACTTCCGACATGTTAGTAGTGGCTAGGACGAGGCTAACACGCCAGTCCTTTTTTGAGTATTATTTGTCACTTTCTCACAATATCAAAGAGATAAAAAATATAATATTATGTTCTACCAATGCTTAAAAAAAAGAAGACTGCTTTGATCTGAACTTGCACTTGATAACTCTATATAAGAAAGTGATTATTCTCGAGGCGTATACATAACGCTGAACCACATTAGGCTTAGGAGCTTTTAAGGAACCCCAAACCACGAATTACTGTGGCGATTCGATGTACATTGCAAAGTTTGCACTATATTTAAAACTTGTGCTACTCGCTGATCCGGCTCTTTCGTCACGCATCAATCAGCGTCGATGGGGATTAGCCCTGTGTGCGCGTCATCCGATCGTTTAACGGCCACCTGCCCTGACCCTGCTGTGATTACTGTGACCTCGGTACTGGACATATTCGTAGCCAGAATTTTGACGAATAGATTTAAAAATAAATCAACAGCTCCAAGTTTACTCTCCCACATATATTCATACAAAAGTAGAAGCTCCGCTACACGCATTGGACTCTGAAAGAAAGTAAGTGAGTGTTTGTGGTTCCCACGACACAGGGTATCCTAGTGTGAGGCCAGAAGCAATCGCTCATTTGGAGAAACAAAGACTAAATCGACAGTTTTTTCAAAACTGAGTTAAATATGTCAATATTACCGTTTGGGGTGGTGGACAAACTATAACGTTTATGGTAAATGTAAAACTACTTATTAAAACTACAATAACATAGCTTCATATTCAAACCCAAATATTTGTTGAAAGTACCTTTCCTTAACTTACACGTACATCTGAAACTATGACTGCTTCTCCTGTAAAATCGCTAAACATGCAATTTTGTCTTTGTTTCTCCAAATGAGCGCAATGTGTAAAGTTGCCTGTGTGTAAAGTCATGCAATTATTAGGTGTAAGGAAAGGCCTTGCCTGAAAATCAGCAACGAATTGCACTCTCGTGTACATTAGACAAGCCGACACACAGACCTTTTTGTCTTTGTTTGCCTACATACATAGCCTCTTTTGTGTCCCACTGCTGGGCAAAGGCCTCCCCTCCTTTTTTCCAACTCTCCCTGTCTCCAGCCATCTCGCACCTTCCCGGCAAGAATGCATTTAGGTCGTTCCGCCATCTTCGCCTTGGTCTGCCGCGACTCGGTGTCCATTTTGCGGAACCAAGTCGGTCGCAATTTTGGCTCACCCTGTCTTCATCATCATCATCAACCCATTATGTCCCCACTCGGTGGGGTACGAAGGTATGAGGTCTTCTCTGAGGAAGGTATAGGTAGGCCATAATCCACCACGGGGGCCAAGACACGTTAAGCAGTTGGTGCCGGCTGCCGTCGATAGATGGCAGTCGTAAAGCTAAGTCAGAGGCCTTAGGGCGGCTTGAAAACTTCTGTCTTCATATTTGTCTAAAAATATTTGTAAAAATAATGTCATATTTGTAAAAATGTGTCATGAATGAAATTATCATTTTATTTGTTCTATAATAAGTATATTATTAGTAGTACCCTGTTTGAACATAAATATACATTTTTTATTTATATTTTTATAACCTTAATAACCCAGCGTGATTACGTTCGATATTGACCTCAAAGGCGTCTAATTACGTTTGATCCTGGCCAGGCAAACCAGGGCGGGCAGACACATTTATTTTTAGTCAGGCGTGTTTTTCGGTCTGACGTGACAGCATAAAGAATTTACATCAGATTTTAAATCTTACTTGGCCACAGGAAGCTCGAAGGAGCAAGTTACGTCTTTCATCGCGCACAAAAGTCAATAGTAGCTACTTTTCAGCTTTACAGTAGGTACATTAAATTGACAACTTTTGACCTTTTAGCGCTACAAACGCGTAACTTGCACCTTCACGCTCAGAACACACCCGATTTCGGTTAGTTATTCTTTGATCACTAGCCAGCTGAGGATCCATACTATTCTCTGAAATAAGATAAGATAAGAATATTCTTTATTGTACCAGGTAAAACACACACTTAGAACACTAGCTCGCTTAGCTACCAAGAAAGAGGTGTTGGGTTCGATTCCTTGGGGGCCACCGTATATTTGAACAAATGGCTTCAGTCTGGGTGTTTTTCAATGTTTGTAATATTATCCTTGCCTAGTTATCATAGCACAGGGTAGATCGAGTGATTGTGTAGTGTGGATGTCATTATTATCTATACTTCTATATCTATACCATCTATAACAATCTATACCAATATTATAAAGAGGAAAGATTTGTATTTTTGTGTGTATGTTTGTAATGAATAGGCTCAGAAACGACTGGGCCGATTCAAAAAATTCTTTCACCATTAGAAAGCTGCATTATTCTCGAGTAACATGGGCTATATTGGATTTACAAAAGTTTAAGGTTCCGTACGAAATCTCGAATAATGTAACCTTAGGGGTATAAAAATTGCTACGCCGGGAATTTTCCACGGAACTAATATAGCTATTTCCACGGAAACGTTTTTACCACCCGTGCGAAGCCGGGGCGAGTTGCTAGTTATTTACAAAGACACAGTACAGTCAATAGCACATCATGGTATACACCCATGCACTCTACTCCGTTGCATTACGGGCTACTTTGCAACTAAAATGTGAAGATTGACGTGCTGTCGACTGTACAATTGGCGGGCTAGGACTATTAAAACAATAGTTCCATAAAGATTTACTATAACATATGCTTACAGATTCTCTTTGATGAAACCAAAATACACTGGCGCTAGGTTTTAGTGCTTGTGATCTTGCGTTTCGGGTAGATAGAATAGAAATGACTACATCATAACGGAGCATGGATCCCGCTCCAGTGCATAGGTACAGTCGACGGGACACCAGTCCTTTCCACCGTGCACGCTACCTAGTGACGTTACGGACGACTTTACAACTAGAATATAAATGCTGAATTGTTATTGACCGTACCTGTGGCTCCCCCGTTTACTCCGGTCATGTTGGAATCTTGAGAAGGAAGACAAAGAAAGTTGGCTCAGACCAAACCGAAAATAAAAGATAATATGGAGATAAAAGATAATTTACCATTTGCAAGCTCTAAAGTTATAATTAGGTCGATAGATAGAATATATTTTTTTTACACAGGATTGAATTGATTGTATTGTGGCGTATGCGCACGCACATTGCACAGTCTTGTCGAGTAATCAGTTTCTTCATGTTGTAGCGACATTAGGCGCGCACCACCGCTCCGCTAGTATAGTTGTGTGTGTCCAAATTATATAAAGTGTAATTCCCGTGTGTGTGGACAATAAAAATTCGGATATCCGTTGCACTAAATTGACGTTTAATTCAATCTCCACGTAACCCTCTGAGACTATATAGTTTTGTGATAGGCAGGTAGAGCCACTAGACCCAACACTATTATTAATTAGTATTGAAAATATATCTTTATTCTATTTTTGTAGGTATCTTTACTACGCAATTGGTATAGTAGAATAGTACATATAATTCTTTAGGTTCGAGATTTCACTTGCACCTAAAACTTACGTCTAAATTGAAGTTATATAATTTAAACTTGAAAAAGTGTTGGTTTACTATTGGTCGAAGTAATCTCAATTTATCACTAAACTAAGATTAGTGCTAGAGATATGAATCCAATACTACAATATAGAATGTCCAATGATTAAAATTTGTTAATTTTATTCCGGATAGACTTACTTTTTTTTATAGTTCTGATCCCAATTTAGTATAACGCTTTTAACGCAAGTATATAGTTAAAGTATTGTTATATAGCGAGTACTATAAAGTACTCTATAGCAATTAGTACATAATATATAGCGAATTTGCAATTACAATATACACCAGCTAAAACTGCTACAAATATTGAAATTAGTATCAGCACAGTCTATTATTCGACTTCTGTTCCTTCTACGTGTCGGCGTACATTATGCAAATCGTAATTTCGCAAGATGTGGATTAAGAGACGCTTCAAAGTTGCATGCAATCTGCGCTAATGCAAGTCTTCGGGAACGCTTTTGCGGGGGGGAGTGTTTGTGCATGTGTAAGTTCGTATAGGATTATGTTTCTTTACTATCTACTCGACTGCCTCGTTGGTCGAGCCGTTAAGGCGCTTTGCGACCAAGACAGAGGTCGTGGGTTCGATTCCCACTGGGGGTCTTACATTTGTACAAATTGTCGCAGTCTGGGTGTTTTTCGATGTTTGTAATGTC
Organism: Yponomeuta plumbellus; assembly: GCA_947310845.1. Lineage (NCBI taxonomy): Eukaryota > Metazoa > Arthropoda > Insecta > Lepidoptera > Yponomeutidae > Yponomeuta > Yponomeuta plumbellus. The sequence goes on along the minus strand of OX371207.1, from coordinate 13,102,643 downwards.
CTTGCCTGGTTACCATAGCACAGGGTATCCTAGTTTGGGACCAGGTCAAGTGATCGTGTTGTGTGGATGTTATTATTTTCACACAGAGGCTAAACGCCTAGATCGCTTTAGACAAGTAAAGTGTCTAATGAATGAAAAAACTGGCGCGAGTATTACGGTGTTAATGATAGATAGACAGAGAACACTTTATTATTTTTAAACGCGAGCTCCGTCTCTGTTCACCTTGATTAAGCTCTGCGAATCGGAGCGAAACCAGGGCCCTTAGTGCGAGTTTTTTCATTCACTTTCGATAGCGAGAGCGTTTGAAATTTGTATAGGAGTGACAGAGAGACAACTAGGTGGCGCGCTTTGTCACTCCTATAGAATATGAGTTTACGTTAACGCGATCGAGTAGTTAAAAAAACTCGCACTAAGCACACTGGTCGGACTCGTCCGATAAAAATAAACGTAAGTTAATCCGGATCAAAATTTACAATGTGTAGTGATTACGAAAGTTTTAGTTCAAAAAACACTTTATTGTACATAAAAAAGGAGATTAAGCAGGTATTTTACATTCACAGGTTAATGATTTACAAAAATCTTAATGACTGAATAGTGTCAACAGCTAAACGATGTTAGAGACTTATTATAAAAACAAAACGAATTAATTAATGCTTTGTTAAATAGTTTTTACACACTGGCTGTTTGTTTTTTGACGACCTCTGTGGCGTAACGGTTAGCGCATCTGCTTACCATGCGAGAGGTCCCGGGTTCGATCCCCGGCTGGGGAGAAAAAAAACTCCATGTCTTGGATGTTTACATGTTTGTGATGTCGCTGTTTCTGATTCCCATGACACAGGGTATCCTAGTGTGAGGCCAGAAGCAATGTATGTGCCTGTATGTAAATGTTTATGTTTACATGTTTATGTTTGTTTTTATGTTTTATAATATTTTTCTATCTATCCAGCTACATTGCTCACTACTGGGCACCTCTTCTCTTTTACACGACCTCTCTCAGCAATTGCCTCGTTTTTTCACACACGTTATGCAGAAGTTATACCCATAACTATCTAACAATACAATATTTGAGGCATACTTTCCAAACATGAGACATCTAGTGTATTTCGAGTTTAAACTATGCATTTTTTCAATTTAGTAACAAAATCAGCAAAAGACCACTTAAATCCTCATACAAATCTCATATTGGGTTCAAAGGCTGCTAAGTGTTACCGCGTTGACGGGAAAGTGGCAGAGTTCACTTTGTGGTACTTTGCAGCCTTTGATTCTATATGCCTCATTTATGAAACAACACATAACGTACCTAACAATACAATATTCTCTATTGATCTAGTTAGCTTACATTCTTTGTGGTCAAAACAGAATAAGTCGCTACGTTGGGTCACAATGTCACGTACACACGCTGGAATTTAGTCAATTTAGATTGGGGACACGTTAATATATCTCTCACACTGGTGTTGACGCGCCTACATGGAAGTACTGACAGCTATACCTCTCTTCTAATAGGTAAAACATTTAGATAGCTCTTATAGCTAGGGCATAAGATACAATAATAATTTATTAAATTACCACAACACACAAAGATATACAATTGACAGGCTAACAAAAATCTTGAAATAACAATATAATAAATCATTATTATGATTAAGAGGAGAAGAAGAGGAGATTTTCCGTGTCAGGATTTGGGTAAATTTTAGACTTGTATACAATATACATATTTTTGAAATATTATTAGTAGGAACTAATTGTCAAATTGAACAGTTCCTGCGTAATAGTATTATCAAGAACGAGACAAATCAGTGAAAAGCTCTTTCGACGTACGGCACCTCCTGTGGTAATCTCTATGTAACATTTTTTCCGCCGAATGCGTTGTTATTTATTACCCATGACATTCGAATTTCAATTATAACTATTCATTACATAATTGTTTAGAAATAAAAGTTCCTTTCAAATATTTAATACCCGTAAAAATATAATGTTTGAATTCAAATATTTTATTCACAATACAAACAAAATGTTCACTCTATGAATGACAAAATTGTTAGTTTAAAAATTAGAAAGACGATTGCAAAGTCGACACACCATCGACAAAATACATTTTAATTGCAAAGCAGCCCGTAATATGATAGGGCAGAGTAAACTGGCGAGCAAAGGTCTACATTGTCGACTGTACATAAAAAACAACTAACTTATCCAGTCCCCAAATTATCCCCACTTATGAGGCGAAGGTTTTTGCTGTCATTTTCCTGATGAATGGCCGCTAGGGTCATCAATCGCAGATCGCCGCTTCATAAATATGTACGTGACATAGTGACGTCACTTTTTACGCACACAAGAGGCCGCCGCCATGGATGGCTCTTGATTGATGAAGTGGAAAGTGGGTTTAGTTCATTCTGCGTGGCCACTGTCTATCGTTTTATGGTTGCTATAGTTACCTTTTCATCGGCCGTGAAAGAGGATTGTATGGTAGATGGGTCGTTTTTGATATCAATGCATAGTGCTTGCCCAAGAAAACAACTAATATTTCAAGAAAATAATTATTAATTATAAATAATAATTAGCTCGTTATAAAGTTTTAGGCAGATTAATGTTATTTGTAACTAACATGATATAATCATCGTTCTTTTTGGAGATTTAAAATTAAAGAACTCTAAAAGTGTGTAAATACTTTATATTACATAAAAACACTCACTGCTGGGCCTAAAAAACTTGCCTCAGAATATTTATTTACCTACTATTCAAATTCTGGCATCGACGAAATTACTCTAAACTTCAGTGGCGTGCGAAAGTCTATATTTGCGTGCCATATCGAGTTGCGTGTTGGCCGGAGATGATTTATTTTTCCCAACCACCGTTTTGGATGTTACAAGCCAAAACAACCCTTTTTGTGTTTTAGTAGGATTCACTAAAACTCGAATTTCGCATGTGTTAGGTATATGTAAGCAGTTAACCTTGCTAATTTTCAAACTGCTACTGTCTGTTAGCTGAGACGGTGGTATGTAAATTGCGGATATTCACAGCCGGGAGCCACACGCAAAGTTTTCATCGAAAATAAAAACTAATTGTGACGATCGATAACAAAACGCGCACTAAGGGCCGATTTCTCAATATTCAGATAACTTTTATCTGAGGAATAAAAATGGCGGTTTGACAGCTTATTTATGAAAATTATGTCAAACCGCTGTTTTTATTCCTCAGATAAAAGTTACTTGACCATTGAAAAATCAGCCCTAAGATGAATAGCTCTAATTTGGATAAAATATATCGTATCTTAAATAAAATGTATAGTCGGTTAGTTTACTTGTGGCAAGGTAATTATTTAAAATATAACGTAATTACTAGCTGACCCGGCAAACGTTGTTTCGCCGTATAAATTATGTGTAAGAATTATGATTAAAAAAAAATTGGGGTGGACAACCCTTATCACGTAGGTAAATAGATAATAACCTATTCTCAAACCTACCAAATATACATTGTATATAGGGTGTTAAAGGGATCTGAGTCGGGTTCTTTACCCTGTATAAAATTTCATCAAAATCGGTCAAGCCGTTTCGGAGGAGTATGCGCACTAACATTATATGTTAGATTAGGTAAAACTAAACGACTGAAACGAAAACTACATACACAAAATGAAAGATAAAACCGCGAGGCCATCTATTGTACATAAAAAACTAATTCAACTTATACTTGTACTTTGAACTCTTACCTATACGGAACCTGGGACATACGTTTTGAGGAAGTAGTTTGCTCTGTAATATAACATCCTGACATTGTATTTCCTTTATTGTATTGTACATTGTATTTGACTACCTCTTTGGCTCAGCGGTTAACGCATCTGCCTACCATGCGAGAGGTCCCGGGTTCGAACCACGGTTGGGGCAAAAAAAAACCCCAGGTCTTTGATATTTACATGTTTGTGATGTCGCTGTTTCTGGTTCTCACGACACAAGGTATCCTAGTCTAAGGCCAGAAGCAATTGTATGTGCATGAATGTATATGTTTGTGTAGATATCACGCATAAAATATACATATCCGTAGGGACCACATCACTTCAAGCTAGAGATCCAAAGCTGAAGCTGAAGTGTCACCTTATGTCCTACATCCTATATTTTATGATTGGAGCGCAAATTAAGAGGTGCGCTTTTAATCTGGCGAGCACGAGGGGTCTAATCCAACTCTTCACGATGAAGTGGGTGATTCTGTACAAATTGAACTCGTTCCTCCAGTTAATGCCTTCGGTGCGTGACGGTAATTTCGGGGGTAACTCCATTTTCACCTGGTAATATAGTCCTGTTTTCTTATATTATTATTTTTTCTGTTACTCTACCAGGATAACTTTTAATGAATGAAATAATTATTCGAATGGGTGGTCTAATAACTTTCTATTAGGCCGTTAATTTCAGCGATAACTCCCTTTTCACCTAGCAATATGGCTCCTCTTTCTTACATTTTCAATCAATATTTTTTAAAGTGTTCCCTATCTATGTATGTTTCCTACGACTCTACCTTCATATCCCTCCTAGCCGTGTTCGGCCATAGCGACCGCATACAGGACTCTCATTTCTTTATGGTTGAGGGTTTCGCTGGTGTGCCCTCAGGTGACTGGTGTAGCCGATCTTGGCTCGGAAAGTGCGAGCACATTGGGCGCACGTCAAGACACCATTGACGTAGTTATATTGTATGGCCGCCGGTGGTCGGGCCTTTAGCTCGTCGCGCTTGGCATCTAAGTCGAGCAGTCTCCTCCTTTCAAACTCGTCTACACTGCCCTGCACTAGTAGTCTCCACGCTGGGCGATCTTCCGCTTTACGCTCCCACTGAGAGCGCTCAATGTTGCACCTTTTCATATGCCTCTTCTGAACATCCTTGTATCTAAGGAGCTGGCCGCCTTGTTTCCGATTGCCGTCCGTAAGTTCAGAGTAAAAGATGCGCTTCGCCACTCTCTCCTCAGCCATACGGGAGACATGTCCGCACCACCGCAGCTGTCGCCGCATAATGTAGGCCTCTATGCCGCAGACTTTTTCACGTCGAAGAACTTCCGTGTTCCTGACACGGTCCGACCACTTTATGTTCATAATATCGCGGAGGCATCGTAGGTGGAATTTGTCAAGGGCACGAATGTGCTTTCGGTATAGGCATCATGTCTCTGACGAGTAGAAGAGGTTTGGGAGGACGACCGCCATGTAGACAGATATTTTTGTGCCCAGCTTGATGTCATGGGAGCTGAAGACTGGGAGTTTACCGAAAGCTGCAGAAGCAGCACCTATCCTCCCGTTTAGTTCAGGGTCAAGGTCGCACTTTGATGTTATAGTACTGCCCAAGTATTTGAATTTCTCCACTTGCTTCAGAACTTCACCTCTACCTTAACGACTTATAATAATAGGTAAAAAAGTATTCAGATAGGTATTCTAATATAACCTGTTGAATAAATTAGCTCAAACACCCCATCAACACTGCCATCGTCGGATCAGCTTGATGATACCAAAGTAATGTATTATTATATAAACTACACAATATATTGCCAGAGGTCATGGTCTTCACCCGCCACTCGTATCTTTTTAGCCTCTTCTTACAGCCAAACCAGTGAAATTTTATTCAAATGAGCTGGAACAATATGGACAAAAGGAGAACGTACCAATTTAGGCAGGTGCCGGCAATCACGCCCCGACGGACGGAATTTGTGGACAGGAGGGCAGAGCCAGGCATTCATTGAGTGTAGTGGGGACGTGGGGACGTCGTTCTGGTGAAAATGAAGCAAAGGTTTAAGCTATGATTGATTGTAATTGCATATTTTATTGTATTTTCGACTTTTGTGGTGTAGAGGTTTTGTTGTAGATTTTTAACTGACTTCCAAAAAGAAGGATGGGTTCTCAATTTGACACGTGTATTCCTTATTTTTGGCGATGCTATCTCGTAACTCCGTCAAATATTAACCGATTTCCACAATTATTTTTTTGTTCGATTTAACATAGCGTCCCATTCGTCTTATTTGAATTTGGTCATATGATGTATTGGGGCTAGTCCTTTAGTAATATGTTTTAGTTTCACTAAATATATGGTAAGTAGTACTAGGGTAATTTTGTTGTTACTAATAAAAAAACGTGAAATTATAGAACTATAGTTAAAACTAAACAAATTTAATACAGAATTATCTTAGATATTTCTGTTATATCTAAGATATAGCAACAATGCAGGGATCACTTCAAGTTGTGTACGCTAGTAGCCTGTTCGCTAAGTTATTCTCTTATGCCACAGTATTGTGTAGCAAATACTACACAGTATTACGGTTTACTAATGTATTGCCAAAAATCGTTTCCCAAAGTATTACTTCCCAAACTATTTTCCGCAAATTATCACTTGGCAAAAAAACATTTCTCAAAACAACTTAAAGCAAATAAACAGTTAGCAAAAGTTATTATGGCAAGTTATTGTTTACCAAATAAATACTTGGTCAAAATTCATTTTACCAAGCATTATTCAGTCAAAAGTATCGTTTGGCAAAAAGTACCTTTCCATACAATACCGAATACGCTGCCGGCAATGTGTGTAAATGACACAACAAAGTCGAGTCTGTTTTCGATCTTACATAGAGAACCTAACGCTCCGACGCGCTCCGCTTCGCTACGCGCGTCGTCGCACCTATATTTCTGTTGCCACGTATTCTTTACATCGCCGACCCCCCGTTCAATAATAATTAGTACCTAATCGTCAACTATATTTATGCCAAATAATAATTTGACCAAATGAATAAAAGCCAAAATAAAACGTTAGCATAATAAACGTTTGTCTTAATAAAACTTGACGCAGTAAAATTATGCGAAATGATAATTTGACCAAATGAATAAAATGCGAAATGAAAACTTGCTAAAGTTTCATTTGGGAAATGAAACTGATGCCATAAGTTTATTGGGAAGTAAAATTTGGCGAAAAATACTTTGGCTAAACGGCGGTATCCCATTACTTGGTACTATAGTGCAATTTGCCATCAAAGCTCAGATTGAACGTGCTCTAGGTTTGGCTCACAGTTTCGCCACGAAGTGTGGAGTAGAGTTTCAAAACATCTTGAGACTCAGATGCTATCATTTGTGAGCCTCTATTGAACTGAGACCATAATGTAACAGTTGGTTCTGGAAAATAGAGTCACGAAAATGCAAAACAACGTATAAATTCAAGGCTTTAAGGTAGATTTTGCGCAAGCGATAAAGAGATTTGTTTATTTGCACAGAGATTTAATTAGATAGTGTTGGAGACATGCCATGCCGAACGAGATATGTGCGTCTGGTAGGTATTCGTCTGAAAGGGCTTCCACAGACATTGAGTATGCGCCAAGGAATTCGGAAATCGAGTACCGAGTACAATAAGCAACACTAGCTCTTACGGAACACGTGATAAGAGATACCGAATTTATCTTGTCCGATTTTGGACGGGTGTAATTGAATTGAGAGACAATTAAAACAAATCGAATACAACATAATTAAGTACAACAAAATACATAAAAGCTTCCTATAAATTGATAAACCCGTTCATTATTATAAATGCTTACAGAAGCACATAAGTAAATGCCCATACATTTTTATGACGAGCGCTAAATTATTATATCTCAAGATGTAATATAATCTAATCTAATACTCTCTTTAAACGAGCAATTATTGTATATATGTATGTATATATATAATCAGAATCTCGGAAACGGCTCCAACGATTTTCATGAAATTTTGTAAACAGAGGGTTTCGGGGGCAATTAGGTAATTGATCCAGCTAGGTTTCATTTTACGAATAAGTCTACATAAAAGACTACATCCGACTGAACTCGGACGAGTAAAACACGATCCGAGTACACTAACCTCCAGTTTCCCGAAAGCTAACATCTGTTAATCTACTGTTAAATCTACTGTTAACAGCTCTCTGCTGTTTCTTTTGTATGCACTTTTGACAATTGGCAGGTGTCATTGTTACTAACATTATATGCGTAATAAATAATGCCTGACATAATAGAGATAGAGAACACTTTATTAAACATAAAAAAGGAAATTACGCAGTTAGGTATTTATTAATCTAAGAGTAAAATTATTTTTTAAATATTTTTTTGTATTAAAGTACTGGAAAGTCGCGGGTTTTGAAATTTAAAATGAGCGTCTAGCATCGTCGTTCTACCCAGGATGGGATATACATAGATTTACATGGTAGTAAAATAGGTACAGATAGGAGTGCTTCGTTATGTGTGGTGCAACTAACCCACAATTAGGTTGTCAGGGGCTGGGGAGAGGCTGAAAGTCAACATCGAATTGTACAAATGGCCTTAGTCCGGGTGTTTGTGGTGTTAGTATTGTCTTTCCCGTTGTCCTGTAGTTAGGGATCGGACAAGTTATTGTGTTTCAGAGCGAGACCAGAATGGTGTGGAACCTTGTCAAAGTGAATTAAAATTCATGGATACCTACATAATATTTTAAAACTGTTTCAAGTCCAGTACAGTTGTGAAGTCTTCATGTAGCTGTTTCAAACATGTAACAGCTAGTAGTGGTTTTTCTAGTTCAATATTGATGGAAGTTCTTTATAGAACAATAAAAATATTTGCACACAAGAAGCTTAATACTACTAAGTATTTTCTTCCGAGCTAACCTTTGGTATATAATATTGAATCAATTTGAATCTCGGTTGTGGTTTTTTGCAAAGCAAGCGCTCGATCATAGCTGTTTTACATTAAAACGACACGATGCCGACTTAACAGCGATATCGATAAAAGTAATAGCTAAATGTGCCGAAAGAGGTTTTAAGGATAAAAAATAATTAAAATGTAAAACCATTAATCATCCTTACGTAAACTTAAGAATTCCATCTATTTTATGTACTAATTCATCACCAACCAAAGGTACAGGCCATACTAATATTACCACCGCACTACTAGGTAGGTACTAATATTTCCACCCAATCTAGGTAAATAGTATGTCTGTGATTCGAAAAATTGTGAATAAATGAAAAAACAAAAAGCTCTATCAGAATTTGAGCTAAATTGTTACTTTTTCATTTCACTAAATTAGTGGTAGGGCTAAGTTACTGTCACTGTTATTGTGCCGGCCTCGCACCGCTTGATGTAAAATACCCCCTTTTCTTTCCCAAGCACACGGGCTCAGAAGTTGTGTAACGGCGTGGATTCTGTTGGCTTTGCTACTAACACAACATTTGCACAGGCGCGATAAGTAAACGATGCGAGAAAAATCGGGTGATTTTCGCACTGACACATGACATCGGCCTTGTTTTCGATAACGTTTTGGGTGGAACAAGGGTTGTAGATGTGACGTTTTGTTGAGACACAATTTGTTTCGCTCCTCTAAGCTTAGGATTACTTACGCTTGGTTTGTAGACAGACAGGACTGCTTGGTGATAGATGCCCATTCGTATAGTTATTTCTGACATTCAGAAAGTTCGGCCTACCTTTTTTCTGCGCGCTATTTCTTTCTGCCCTTAGCCATACTCGTAAAACCATTACTCTACTCTGTTTCCTACCTTACCCAGTTTTTCCTGCACTTGTATACGCCAATTGTATAGGACAAAACATTGTGTAAGGTTCCTAATGTATTTTTTTTGAGATGTCTACAAAGAGCTGTAATAAATTTTACAATTTTAATGTAATGTCATGTAATGTATTTTTTAAAAATGTATATTGGCTAACTGTCTAACAGGGATTTTTCGGACTTCCGATATCGCTGTACCTCTAGCTATACCTTCTTACAATTCCTCAAAGAAGGTATAGGGTTAAGTAATTCTATTTTCCTAGTTTTCAAAATATTTACTGACATTATTTATAGTGTCAAACATAAACTGACCAATTTGTAATTAAATGTTAAATGACCTGGTGAGATCAGACGGAAATAAACACAAAATGAATACGCGGCAAACAAATCACCGCATGTCAATGTTAAAAAATACGCCAGACGTGTGTTAGTTACTGCGGTTTCCAGGAACCACACGCGGTGAATCACCAGTCTTAAAGCACTTTCTTCGAAAGTGGCTCCCGCACTCAGAGGCCCAACATACACAGAAAGGACGTGGGACATAGGAAAGAGTGGCGTCATTCCGATTCACTTTTGTACAAATTAGATAAATGTACTAAAGGGACGCTGTGGAGCCCACATAGAAAAGACGGGGCAAGGGCGTAAACTCTATACAGTACGTCGCGTCTTTACCACGCCCTCTCTCTCTCTACGTCTCTTCTGTGTGGCCAGGGCCTGAGTTCATTCAATGTTGATCGTGCGGCTGGCAGCGAGTCAAGACGATCGCGACCGCTCGGCCGGGCAAGGTCGCGGTTACAGAAGCATAAAGCTGCTTGCAGATTATAATTTAAGATGTTTCAAACAGACATAATATACTACATAAGCTGCCTAAATACTTTCCAGCTGCGGGGTCAGGCTTTTTTTACAGGAACCAAACCGTGATAAAACATTGTTTGACCTCCATAGCGTCTTGAGAGGGCCCACCCCACGGAGGCGATTGGCTAGAGCAAGCAAACTAGATCGTGATGGGGAAAAGGCCTTAACCCAGCAGTGGGCAAAGGAGGGGTGATGATAATGATAATGAAAATGAAAATAACATTTTCATTATCATTATCATCACATTATATTTTTTATACTTAAACACAGTTTATGAAACTTAATCGAATGGCTCCTTTTTTCGCTAACACTAATCAAAAAAATATTTTACAGAAATGACCAAGGCAATTTTCATGCCAAAACTGATTGAGTAAGGGTTCAAGTGAAACCATTACTTGGCTTTTTACCCTTCGACTCGGCGGCTACCAAATTTGGTAGCGGGTACTCGGAAGCGAAATTAAACCTTATATTCATTAACGATCGATCTAAAATCCCTTGTGTCAAGGCAAATTATCATTTGCAGAGTTGGGCCAACGGGTTAAACCACAGAGCCATGTAGAAAAGGTCTGATATCTTGATAGTGGCATCATATAGTTTGTTATAAACGATTGTCTCGGCCACCGACTGGCTCGTTTATTGGAGGACGGCCTGAAATTGGTTTTGCCGCAAATTCTGTGTAGGTCAACCAATATTAGGTTCCATTACAGTCTGGTGAATTTCGATAAAGTGACCTGGTTTTCACGCGATCAATCCAGACTGTTGATCTTTTGGCGTTTTAATTAATGTGGCCGGATGATCTTTAATAGAATTTGATGTCTGTACATTGTTGGTTATCTTATCACCTGTGCAATTAGATTTGACGAACTCTGCGGCGACCTTGCGAAGGGGTCCCGGGTTCGAACCCCGGCTAGGGACAAAAAAACCCCAGGTCTTGGATGTTTACATGTTTGTGAGGTCGCTGTTTCTGGTTCCCACGACATAGGGTATACTAGTGTGGGGCCAGAAGCAATGTATGCGAATGTATGTAAATGTTTGTTTATTTCCGGCAAGTAGCAATCATTTGAGTTTAAATTAAATTGGAGAATTTGTTACTTTATGGTATATGATTTCCAAAATGAAAACAAATGGCAATTAGTATTTACCACAAACTCCAGAGTTTTGCGCTTTGCTGGCTCCTCGATGAGATATTTGTGTACCGAAGCACAAGACAGTAGAAAAACTTAATAATTCGAGGAATAGTAAACCTTTCTAACAATTTGCTGACCTTGGTAGTTTCTTAAACATATTATACATATAATAATAATATGCAAATATGTACTAATATTATAATTAGGAAATGTTTGTAAGTTTGTGTGAGGAGGTAATTTACGATAGTACTCAAACAATTTCTAAAATTTGGTTCACCAGTCATCATCACCATCAACCCATTGTGTCACCACCGAGGGGCGCGGGTTTCTTACGTGAGGAAGGTATAGGCCATACTCCACCACGGGGGCCTTCTGGATAGGTAGAGGCTTGTAAAATTAGTGGCTGGTCTTACTGTCAGAAGTTTTCAAGCCGCCCTGAGGCCTCTGACTTGGCTTAACGACCAGAAGCAGCCGGTACCAACTGCTTAACGTGCCTTGCGAAGCACGGAACCTCTCGGAAAAATGCCACTATCGTTACTCATTAACGCTCACCCATCTATGTACTGAACGCGGGCTATGTTGCTTAACCTTCCTGATCGTTTAAGATTACTCAGGCGGCCGGGCTACGAACGATTCACCAGTATTTATTAGGGATCTTCATGGTCGACATAAGGTTATAGGTTATAACCTATTGGTAGATCCGTTAACCACGCAAACGAGATAGCGGGCACTGCTAGTCTTTTCTAAATGTGCCGTTTTCAGAAGCACAAAAAAAAAAAATTACGGCTGTCAAAGTAATGCAATTTTGGACCTCAGCCCAATAGCCATGTGTGATACAAAATTTTAGTTTTTTTTTTCAATACAATATAACTCCGAAAGGACAACCAATTGGCTATTGGCGTCATAGTAACTTTTGTTCAGCTCGCTGAGACCTATTTCATGATGTATCACACATGGCTATTGGGCTGAGGTCCAAAATTGCATTCTTTTGACAGCCGTAATTTTTTTTTTAGTGCTTCTGAAAACGGCTCATTATCGAGTCACGCCTAAATGGCGTAAGGTATATTGAGTTTATATTGGGTGAATATGCAGAATATATCTATGGTTTCCGCCATTGTCGTCCCGTTGCTGTATTAATTAGCTGCATCTGTTAATTAGTGTTGTACAAGCGCCAAAAGCCACTTTGCGGTGAAGGGTCATTGGGCCGTGATATGTACTTAGTGGTTAATTATGACGTTATATTTTGGCGATTTTGTATTTCGAAATTTACTTGATAAATAATTATGTATATAGCGACCCGCCCCGGCTTTGCACGGGTGGCAAAAACGTTTCCGTGGAAATAGCTACATTAGTTCCGAGGAAAATTCCCGGGGTATTACTTTTTTACACCTTACATTATTCGAGATTTCGTATGGAGCCCTAAACTTTTTGAAAATCCAATATAGCCTATGTTACTTGCGAAAAATTTAGCTTTCGAAAGCAGTGTATCCATTACGCGCTCCTGGAGCGCCCGCCATGAATGACCGCGCCGAGAGAGCGCTCCGCGGAGCGCGTTCCAAACATTTGAAGTATATCAACTAAGCGCGCCTGGCGCGCGTGCCAACCGTTCCAGTGTTCGACCCTTCATCATGGAAGCCAGTCGTGTTCGAGAAAAAATACAACGACCGTCTCAATGAGCGTTTTTCCTCATGTCAAATTTAGTTCTAAAAGAGTCCTTAGGTGGCGCTGCCGTACCGTAATAATAAACGTCAAATCAAAAAATAATACTATGGTTCTGTGGAATTCGTGATGGTTGATTACGGAAAAACAAAAATGCTGATGTCGTTTGGTCATAAGTGCGATTTTGGATATTTTGGAGTCTTTGCTGTGGATTGTGGGTTTGAATTTTTAGTTTTATTACGAGAAACCTCGTCCGAATAGCAACCCTGGTTTCTTCTCTTGTTTAGTAATCTGTGGACTAACTTTGACATTGATTGCTACGAGTCACAATTTTATACGTAGAAACGAATAACGCCATCTAGATTATCTCAAGGAACTAAGAAAAAAAAAGAAAGGAAAAACGCTCATTGGCGCGCGCGCCACGATTGATGCGCGCTAAAAAACCGACACCAGTTGGAACGGACCGCTCCGTGTTCGCGTGCTCCAACGAACACATTGGCGCTCGTTCCAAAATGGTATCCATTTCGCGCGGCTGGAACGCGCGCGAATGTTCGCCCTGAAAGAATTTTTAAAATCAGCCCATTAGTTTCTGACTCTATTCATTACAAACATACATACACAAATACAAATCTTACCTCTTTGTAATATTATTAATTTATTTATTTATTTATTTGCATCTGAGCTAGGTGAGTTGTTTTTTTACGTTGCTTTAAATATACTTTAATGTACCTTGTTTTTTATTGCCACTGGCCCACAAAAGCCACTTTGAACCCGTAAGCCTTCACGATATCTTTACTACACCACACTCACCCAAACTGTACTGTTGTGTTAATCTATGCGAAGGACCATAAATTTATTATACGTTACTTAGAAGCAATCCACGACTATAAGGTCCACGGACCATATACGCAAGGAAAAATCTACTTTTCTAAAAAGCAAAACATAAAATAGGCTCTAAATTAGCTAAACATAACCGGGCCTTCGGGAAAATAGTAATGCTGCTCTTCAATTGGTCATTATAAGCATTTGTATTTAGGAACTCCCTATTTTCCGTGCACTGGGACGAAGTGAAAACGTGGAAATATACGCACGTTATTAAATCTACTTCACTACGGATTTAGATCGCTTCAGTCTGTATTCGCGCTCAAACCGCGCAGCGCGTGCGCACCACTTTGAATTTCGAGCGGGATTCTTCGCGCAGTATTCCAGGATCAAGTGTTACGGATTATGATAATAATATGCCGGCGAACTTGAAGTTATCATAAGTATTTAGTGATTGTTAATGGTCTTGTGAACGTTAAAGGACTGCCCAGTGATCATTGTAGTTTTCAGATAGTAAATACCATACGTAATAATCCCCTGACCTTTGTTTTTGGACAATTTAGAACTGGAACTCTATGAAAATGCTTGTATGTTTTGACGTTTTAATATATAAATAATTATGGTAACTAGTACATCTTCTCAAATAGTTCATCTAACTGAATTCATCCAAATAAGCTGACTCGGAAGTACTTCACATTCGGCTATGCTCAACGCTTTAAAAAATTTGGATTTTTTTAGTCTTCATAGAGCATTAGCATTATAACAAATAAAGGCACGCTTGCACTGGTTAAAGTCGAGTTCGTTGACCTTTGGCTCCATACTCTTGTGTGACATTAAACTTTTGAGGCTGAAATAGTGATGAACTGAAATAATTCGTCGAAATAAACTGTCTCTGAAATACTTTACATTCGGAGGTCGTTTAAAAGTTTTGATTTTTTAAGCCTTCATAAATTAGTAGGACTATATTGGTATAGTCCTACTAATTTACTAACTCGACATTTGCTAGTGCAAACATGCCTTTACTTGGGTAAAGGCATGTTTGCACTGGCAAATGTCGAGTTCGTTGACCCTTGGCTCTATACTCTTATGTGACATTAAACTTTTTGGACTGTTGTGTCTGCGCGTTGATTTATTTACAGACACGAAGAGCTTCTAAGAGTAAATTACGCGTAAAAGCTGCTTCCAGACATCGGAAACTGATCCCTATGCTGCAGGAGATTAGGCACAGAAAAAAATTAGGGTGTCATCACCGGTAGTTAGTAGTTTACGCACTTCACATCATGCGAAGTGAAACGCTTTCGTATGTGATGAAATCTGTTCTTTTTTTGTAGAATTTGAACTGTTTATGGACACTTGGAGGCATTGGGGTTGTTAGCCTTTGACATAATAATATTAACTTATCTTATTCAAAAAAGCTCGTTGGTTATTTATCACAGTAATTTACCAATCTCAGCAAACGTCAGTAACCGCAGATACAAAACATTTCTAACTGTCTCGTTGATAATCGTTTTTTGGCTCAAAGTAGTGGTGAAGTAGTTGGTGGGATGTTCTGAACTCTATAATGAGAATAATAACTTCCACACAAAACAATTTACTTTATCACGGTTTTTAAGACAAGAGCATTCCAAAATTATTAGCGCCAAATTTTTCTTACTAACGTCAAACGTGCCCAAAATTGATGTCACATATTCTTTATTACTCAACGGCTCACTGTATAGGTCTTGTTAACAATTTTGAACCAAAACATTTGAGCTATTCACGGAACGCTAGTGCATGACAGTATTAGTCTATAAGGATTCGAGGCGAGTTTGGCGATACTCAACCTTATGTCTGACGAGACAGATACACAGTGTTGTTCTAACTCGTGCCCGTGTAAGACTATAACTGTATTGTAACGATAAACACATTGCCAGACTGAAATCCGATACACAGTACGCCCATTGTACGGATTGTACCAGCTGATTCCATACAAATGATAGCTAATAGCTGAAATTGTAGATAAGTACAACTGTAGACAGTCGGCACTTGGCACTTGTCATACCGCAGTACTTAGCTCCTATCACGGGGTGGGTCGAGAATTTTTGGGTTTTGGAACCCTTTGCATAGTGTGTTTACTCGATTTCCTCTCTTATGTAGCCCAATTTGTATTACATTAAAACCATCGCAAAGTCAAAAAACATATTATTATGCTGTAACATTAAATGATTAAGACTTGTTTAAAGAGGTGTTCCAAAAATAATTAAGTGTCTTCGATCAATTACGCCGTAGCTCAGTGAAACATTATAATTCAGTGAAAAGATTTAAAAACGACTGTGTTTCTTAACATAAATTGTGCACGACTGAATAATAAACTTTGTACAATATAACAGACTATTGTAAGCAAAAGTGATCTGACATTTACATAAAATTGAAAATGGAATGCGGTCGTCTAAGTAGCGGGTTACGCTGGAGCGCCTATATCTCTCAATCAGAGACGAATCTTGCCTCCAATCTCGCCTCTACCAAGAGTGTGGATAGCCTCAATGAATGCAATGACAACTACCTGATTACCTTTCCCGATGACGACAGCGATGGCTCCGTTGATGACAAAAAACAGCGGTGCGGTTCCGCTTATGACAGAAAAGAGCTTGGCGATTGTGCTTACTATAAAATAGAGCATGTAGACAGTGAAATCGACTTGCCAAAGTTCAATCGCTGCTACGAGAATCCTCTCTTCGTACCGGCCGGTTCAAGCCAGAACATCAACAATAGCAAAGACGAGTTTCCTCTGGTGTTGCCACAGTCGCCTAGGTTTGGGCGCTTTAAATTCTGCCGAAGTGTCAATGACTTTGATATTGAGTTGGAGGGAGAGGAGGCGATGCCTGTTATCTACCTGTCCACAACTAAAGCGGCGAAGTTGGAGCGCTCTTTGCGGATCGGGTGCTATAAGAAGGTAAGATATTTGCTTGGATGACCTTTGAACTAATCCACAAATATACTTGCAGACTAAAAATCCGAAACAAAGGTAAAATGTTTAGGCTGTAAGGTTGATAAATAACTGATTAGCTACGAACTACTTTTGATTGCTTCATTTCATTCATTTTGCTTCCAATTTGAGACGTCAGCAACATAGAACATTCGGTTAAATAGGAACGGATGATACAAAACCATTTTTATCTTTGGAGGAGCCTATTCGCTTTAATATATTGCCAAAATTATTAAAGACTAGCTGTGCCCCGCGGTGTTACCCGCGGTTCATCGATTTTCCCGTAGGAATAAGATATTTCCCCGCGGTAAAACGTAGCCTATGTTTTAATCCAGGGTATCGGCTAACTCCATACCAAATTTTATTAAAATCCGTCCAGCCGTTTCAGCGCTAAAGACTGACAAACATATAAACACACACACAAACTTTCACGTTTATAATATTAGTGTGATAAAACTCTACACTCTATAAAACCTTAATGTAGTGATAACATATTTTCTCTGACTAACAATCTAACTCTGGTTAAAATTAAACCACGGACCTGTAATTCTAAATTGTAGTCCTTGTCTCACGTCGTCTTTTCATAATCTACGCTCTACAAAATTTTGTATGAGTTTAAAGCAGCTAAACATCCAATTTGTGGTTGTAAACCCTTGATATAAGGTTCAAAATCAAGAAAAAACGTGCTTAGATCCACTCGCCAGAGTGGTGCGACGAATGTGTACTTGAATAAAGTTCGGTACTAAAATGTGAACAACGGAGTTCACATCTCTACAAAAGAGGGTCTACTTAGGATATCCTGAAAGTACTCGTATTTTATACCACTAAAAAAAAACTTTGCTTGCCACCACTATGCTTCAAATATCAATTGATGGCAATTAATAATGAAATAGACTTTGCTATATTAAGCATTTTTTTAAAACAGCAGTCAAAAATACGAGCTTGACTAACATCATTATTTCACGAAGTTATTTATACTATTAATTAGTAGCGTTATGTTATGACTTTGGAAATAACAATTAAAAACCATTGTTATTGTGAGCAATGTTTTTTGCAGCCGATCGACCCATCAAAAATCCTACAGGTTAAGGTATTATCAAATTGCTACCATAAAGATAAAGCCAATTACACGGGGTGTCCCGAAACTAAACGTTAAACCGGTACCGGGTAAAAAAGCAATTCAAACTGGTTACTAGAAAAATATAAAAAAGGATTCCATAATAACCTATCGTGGGTTATAAATAGGGCACAGTTACGAGTACTTCCGTCTCTCTCTCTGACTCTCTTTCTCTGTCTTTGAAAGAGATTAAGTCGTTATTATTTACTATTATGACATTTTTTTTCCATATTTATTCATAAAGTTTTGGTGTTCATAAGGTTTGGTAAAAACTAACCAACATATTTATAAACATGCACCTTCAAAACAACACACATTTGGTTAGTAATTATAGAAATAATAATCAAAGAGTAGACCCCATAGCCTGGGATCTGTCCAATTAGTGCACACCTGCCCAGGTGCTTCTATTGTTTTAGTTTTTTCCTTCCTTTCATATGGTTTTCATTTAAAACTCTACTGCATTGTGGCTGCAATTTGTAGCCCGGCTGATGCTACAGATACACAGTGTCACTTGCTTCTAACAATAAAGAAGTATAGACATTATCTCTTGATCCAATCTACTTATGATTGCTCAGCTTCAAATATATTTTTGCAATATTTGTCCTTTTTAACCTAGAAAATCATGTGGCCCACAGAAAACGTTTAATATGGTGGTTGCGATTTGTATGTGCTATGACTTACTAGGTGGTAAGACCAGACAAATTTAGTCGATGGCATTGTAGGGAAATTACTATTATATTTTTTAAATGCTATGTACATTTAAATAATAATTACATTTAAATATGGAAAAATCTCGTTTCGCAGTGTTTATCAAACTCCTCAGCCGTCTTCACCGATTTTAATGTTTTTTTGGCTATTTATGGGCAAACTATTCTTAATCAGTACAAAATCAATTTTATGCTCACCACAAATTGCGATTTTGTACTAATTTTCGTAAAAAATTTAAAATAAACGAAAGCGGCCCGAATTGGTTGCCTCTTGACAATCCGTCATAAATACAGTAACTAAAAAGAAACAATTTTTCTGTCGCGTATTTGTGGAATCGATGTAGGTTAGTTGTCTAGGGTTAATTTAAATTCTGATGTTGCTTGTAAAAATTTTAATAAAAGCCTCAAACCTCAAATGCAGTTGATTAAAATACTTTCCGAACGGAAAAAGTCTCTCTGCTGCTTCTCATTCCTGAATGTCAATATGAAAGTTTAAGTCAAATGTCGGGAGAAAGTTTTGCCATTGATATCTTTCCCTTCTTGGGGTTTATTTGATATTTTCTTACTGGCCAAGTGAGATTAAAAAAGAAATCCTTAAAAGATTTTCTTCTTTCTTGCATTTTAATGTTTTGTTTTTCTGTCACATATGTATTAAGTACTACATCAATAAAAGGTACGTAGTTACATGTATAATAAATGAGCTATCTCTCGACATAAATTGTAACAGTTTGGTGCGTTTAAAAAAAATCCATATCATAATATTTTAAGTTCATAGCTATTCATACATTTTATGCACTGCATAGGGCTGCACTTGCAAAATGATAATATTAAAAGTTATTCGATATTAGCACGGTTACGCCGTCTGCAAGAAGGTGGCGTTTTATAAGATTTACAGTAGAACTTACTACGTTGACATCACTATATCTAAGAGTACCTATTCTGTTCATTTTTGGGGTATTCACATTTACTTTCAAAATAGTGCAAATGTTTCTAAATGTAAAGAAATCCTTGAAATGCTAGAAACATAAATTAAAGTAGCTAATCAACTGCGTTATAATCTTGAAAATAACAGTAAAATTAAAAACTATTGTTATGGTGACCCGATAAAAAATTCTGCAGGGTAAAGTAGGGATGGGTGTTTCTAGAGTCAGTGAAGTAAATGCCACAACAACTAGAATTAACTAGATAGAACAGTTATGTTTTTTATCAAGTCCACGGAATGTTTATGATTAATTCTAGGAAAGTTTTTGCAAAGTAAACTGTATGATCTTTCTTCGGAGTACCCAAATCTGTTAACCCAGTTAAACCGTTGCCGGGAATCGTCTCGTTAGCTAACTTAGTAAACTAATGGAGAACCTTTTCCTTTGGCAGAGCTCGGGAAATCGCTTTGAATGACATTTACGAAATGGATATTTCCTATTTGAGTGCAAGCTCGAACGCGGTCAAGATATGCTGAAACAGCACAGTAAGACACGTCTCAGTTTATTAAAACTGACACTTGTGTACTAATGTCGTAGGGACGAATTTCCAATAGAAGCTTTTACAGTTTTTATTTTCCAATTTTAGTATTTATATTGCAGTGTTACCGTTATGAAACAGCTGGTCGCAAAACTAACATGATGGACGGCACCAAATTATACAGTTGTGTGTTTTAACTGTAGCACCGTTGTAAAATTGATACTTCCTGACTCACCCATGCTTAATGCCCAGAATATTCATGCTGGTACAGTCTTCCCTTTCCCCAGTGAATAAGGTTGAAAAACCTTTGCTTGCAATGCAAGTTAAGGTTTTTATGGCGAGCATAGCTGTATCGGTGTAGCTGTCATATAGCTCGTGACATATGACGGTGCATAAGGTTGCATGTCATGCGCTGTTGCCAAGCGCTTAGTTACATTTTACGCGTAGATTAAGTGTTAGAAAACAAACAAAAATCTTGTATTATTTTTGTGACCTTTATTAAAAACACTCAAAGGCGTTAGTGACTCGTTAGTGACGACACATAATACTAGTGTTTTTACAACCAAGCCAGGCTATTCAGGCAAGGCCAGGTGCTATGTTTTTAAAAAATTCGTGGTTGTATGTACATGGGGATAGGTGTAATAAAAAAAAAACCTAATTCAAAATACTAAAGCACTTAAACAGAGAACATTTTAAACGAATATGGCCTTTAAATTTAATGTAGGTATTGTAGAAATATAGTTTGGAGCCTTTACATAGTTATAGGACTAGCACAACATACATTATGGGCACCGACTCTAAATTTTGTTTCTACCATACCTACATTACAATTTAAAGGTCATATACGGTTAAATTTCTCTGTTTTTTCGTGATGTAGTGATTTGAAGTCGTTTTTTTTTAAACATCCTTTCCTCGATTTTTTTTAAACTATGACACTGCCACATTATGATTTCCGAAATTTATGCACGAGTCACTAATAAACAAATCGCTTCAAGTGTGCCGTTAAAATTTGAAGAGTTCCCTCATTTCTGCAGGTCCCAACTTGAGATCCTGACTTGGTGACTATGGTATTTCCTGTGAGAATTTAGAAAAAGAATTTTTCAAATTATTCCAGCCGTATTTGAATAATCGGGAACATGCATAAAAATAAAAAAGATCCCAACGTACTGCGAACCTTGGTTAAAAAACGTGATTCTTACAATGGTTTGGAAATTCAAATAAACTGATAATCGTGGTAAGAATTCCGTTTATTACATACGAACAATTATGTCTACAAATGTTTTTAATCTAGGATTAAAGTTTATTTGCTTCGAAATATAAAAGTAGACTCACATTGAAAGCGGGAGCTTTGAAAACGGAACGTGGAAGCCTCTAAATTTAATTCAACCATTAATGCATTAGGGACGTCACACACGGCGGCTATAATATACATTACATCCCAGGATGTATAGCTTAAAGACCGCTCAGTACCTTTAAGATACGAAGATGTAAAGATGTATATTATAGCTGTCGTGTGTGGTCTCCTGACGATTTCTATGGAAAGATGTAATGAGATATATCGTGCTATAATATACATATTTACCTTATAGCCGCCGTGTGTGGAGTCCCTTAAGGCTGGGGTAAAATGTATCGATATTTTTTGTTGAACAATCGATATTATGTCCGCCGTATTATTCTTTAGTTTAAGTGCAATAAAAGTATTAATAATAACAATATAAGTACCATTGAAGTACTCAATTAAAATCCGATGTTTTTTGTTTGAATTGAATGTAAAGAAATTGTTTTTAGGTTTTGCGTTGTCAGGTTTACAACACCCCAAGTTGTGGTGTCGTACACTGAGTAATGTAGATTGTCTTTTACTGTAAGTGGTATTGTTACTTAGAATTCACAACTTAAAACGTAACTTAAAAAAAGGCATTGGCCATGATGAATTTAAAACTACGACCTCCCAAAGTGTAAAACCATCGTTCTACTGATGCGCTAACAGTGCTCTTTTATAACAAAGTTATAAAAATTGGAACATTAAATAAATATTGACAGAAATTATTGATTACCGCCATCAACATCATAATATATGCCACGCATAATATAACATTTGAAAAATTAAGCTCTAAAAGTGATCTGTCAGGATCGTGGCAAGTTGCAGTCTCTGGACTCTACCTACCCCTCTGGGATAAAGGCGTGAGTAATGTATGTATGTAAAAAAACCTTTAGGTAACTAACTTTCTTTAGTATATCGGCTGTTATTTCTAGATAAATAGCAATACGATAATTACAGATATTTTTTCCACTTGCCCATCCCTAGCATATGCCTGCAGTGTGTACAGGCCTTTAGAAATTGCACTGTGGAATGAAAGCGCGCCGTGTGATCGCGGCATGATAGTCCTGCGGTTTCCTTATTTCGTAGTTTTGTTAATGTGCTTACTTTCAGTGTGTCGGATTTTGCGCGAGCTTAAACTGAAATTGCAGTGCAGCAGTAATTCCTTTCGCAATAATTGGCTTTCATGGACCTCTTCTATTTCCTCTTCGCTTAGAGTAAAACGCGACTGGATTAATAATTTCGTTTATTATACTATACTACTACACTGTACCTACTATTTAGAATAGTTTCGGTATGTGGCTGGTACTACTGAGATTGTTAGTTTAAGAAGGCAAAAAAGTAAATTTTGGATACACTTTCTTGACTTTTTGTCTGAAGTGTATGAATTGTATTCGCAGTACATACATACATATTGTGCGCAATCAGTGATGTCACAATAAAGTAATAAAAGAAGCCCCTCAAGATTTTTCTTACCTCTCCAGCTAATACCTGAAGTTAGCTCTAAATGCAACTTGAAAAAAAATTAAAATGCTTAAAAAAATTTAAGCATTGACGGTCTTATTCATAAAAACACCACTCAAATCACTCCTCAGAAGCAGATTAAATGAATAGATAGATAGAGAACACTCTATTTGTACTCTTAACCTTTTTTTAAATAGCCTATACTTAAAGGAAGGGGGTAAACACATAATAATAATAACTGCCTCTGAGGAATGTCATGATATACATATATCATGTCAATTGTACCATAAACCTTTGTAAATATTTTGTGTTTTTTGTTTTTTTTTCTAGTGTGCAATAAAGAATATACTTATCTTAATGTCTTACAACAATCGTAAATAAGACCGTTGAGAATTTGATAGTCGGTCTATACATAGACGAGACTGGCTACCTAAAGGAACGCTCGAATTTCAAAGTAGGCTTCTTTTTGCAGCAAAATATGAGCTCTAAATATGAATGAACTGAACAAAGAGCTTGACAAATTGGAACAGAAAGCAGTCTGGCCCCTATCGCTAATATCATCAGCTAACCAATCAGTTACGAAGAGGCCCTTCGATTGTTATCTCAAAAACGCTCGGCCATTAAGGGCGAAATTAGTAAAGACTTAAGTGAAGTCTCCTCGTACAATGCGGCTCGCCAGGGAAGTATGTAGGGGAGGAGGTTGGCTAATTCGAGATTTTAAGACTAATTCCCTCTTGTTGACGAATAAATACCTAAGCCTTTTCTATCTCTTTCAACTTTACTTCTTCCTCTTTAGAAAACTTAGCTGCCGTAAGCTAGAAATAGCAAATCCACCTGACTTTTCTTATTGGATAACTTGCTTCAAAGTTCAATTGGAGACAAACTCTGTAAATAGCGTTAAAAATTTTTTTTTAGGATTTTATGAGTTTTAAATGGAAAAAAATCGAGCTTACGCCCAATTTGTCTGAAGTGATTATCACTAATATTTAACGAAATAATCACGTTATCTTTTAAAAATCGAGACTTCATGAGCTCGATATATTTTCTGAGTTATAAAAAAATATGCAAGACGATTTTAAGAAATCCCTACAAAAAAACTGCCCCACATCAGAGGCTGATGGGCACCCTTGATACGGCCCTGCCCTCTTTCTCCGAACCCGTACAAGACGCGCTTAAGGAAGCAACTCCGCCGCCACTTAATCAACTCTCGTTTTGTTATGAGACGTCTAGGAAGAGATATCATGCTCTGTCAATTATTATTAGAAGCGTAGAAAACGTCTCAAAAGCAGCAAGATAGTGGAAACTTTGCAAATAAGATTTAAATAATAGACACGCTAAAACCTGAGGGCCCTCACTAGCGCCGTTCCAGCCACTCTGACGCTTATCAGAGACGAGGGGAAAAGATATTACGGAATCAGTTTGACGTCAATTTTGTACTTAATGAATGACCTAAATCTAATGTTTAATGCCTATAGTATTAATTCTGCCACTTTGCTATTGTATTTTTTAATGTACAATAAACGTATTATTAATAATAATAATAAATTTAAAAAAATGACGAGTCATATAGTAGATAACACTGTCTTCTTTATATTAATAACCATTATAGCACAAGAACGTTGCACAATAAAACATCCTCATAGGGGCCATCACTGCTATATCAGAAAGTGCATCGACCAAGAAGAATAAGGAGAAGAAGATTAGCACAAGTCTATTTATTACTTGTATTTATAAAATCACCAAGTATCACTAAAACATATGAAAAATTGCTCATCTTGTTCCAAAATCTCCAAAAGTGAGTCAGTTGAGTTTCCATCCAAATTGTTTAACTGTCCAGAATCAAGTCAGTCGAGTTACCATGGTAACCAACGTGTACCAATTGGCTAGACTGTGCTATTTATGTCTGATTCTGGACGGACTTAACTGCGATTTATTCGCCGCAACGCACCAAAGGCGAAAGGCACCCGATATTTTTAGGACGTCCTATTTCCACTCAACTGCAGTCCTTCACTGAAAATAATATTCTTCAGCCGGTTATTTTGAGAGACCTTATTAATGAAACGTGACGAAATAAACATAAAGCCTGACAGTCTGGCAGTTCCTAAATGGTATGTCAGTTTGATTTAAGTTTGTGATTAGTTCGAATTAATCCTGGCGACAAGCGACGAAGCTCTAATATAGCTTTCCCTAAATATGCATCTCATTATTTATTATATTTAAGGGAGAAAGATTGACGAAACAAATGCATATATCGAGCTAATGTGGGTAGAAGGGTCGATAAAGCCCGTCCAAGATAGGTACATAATAATATATTACATAACATAAACATTACATACCGTCACATACATTGCTTCTGACCCACACTAGGATACACTGTGTCTCGGGAACCAGAAACAGCGACGTCGCAAACGTAAGCATCCAAGACCTGTAGTTTTTTTTTGTTCCCAGCCGGGATATTGGCCAAAAGTAGAGAATGTATTAGCAAAGGGCGAGATAAAAAGTACCCGAAACCAGCGTGAGTGCCTGCTACGATTAATGAATGTTGATGTAGCGAGAGAGACCTTTCGGGATCGTGGCAAGTGGCAGGCGCCGGTCTTTGCCTCTCTTTTCGGGATACAGCCATGAGGCTATGTTTATGTATGTTTTATCACCAACGAACTGAAACTTTCGTAAGCGCTGCACATTATTTACTTGATTCCGACCGAATTCCGACTGCAAAACACTTCTGCCCTCCGGTGTATTTCATCCTTCATCATCATCATCATCATCGGCCTATGCTAGTCCACTGCTGGACATATGCCTCTACCAATACACACTACTAAGCACGGTCCTCGGCTATTCTCATTCAGATCTTGCCAGCCGCCTTGCGAAGATCATCGCTCCACCGAGTCTGAGGACGTCATACTACGCTTACCGTACCGAATTTGTCTACCCCATTGGTTATCAGTTCTTCGGGTGATATGGCCGGCCCACTGCCATTTCAGCATGCTATTTCGGTGGTCTATGTAGGTGACTTTGTACTCTGTCGGATCACCTCGTTTTATCCTTAATAACTTAATAGTTTTTTATTTGATTTTAAAAGCTGCAAGGATGCGAAGCTATTTTTCCGGATGACTCCATCCGGAAAAATAGCTTCGCATCCTTGCAGCCTTGCATCCTTGAGAGGTAAAACTGTTCGCTCACTAATTATAGCGTTCAAAAGAAGTGGCAACTGAAGAGAAATAGCAAACATAGCTAAAAAGAATTGTGCCGCTGCGCACTTGCAATTAATTTTGTTCGTTAAAAGTCGGTTAACTTTCCGGTCGTTCCAGGCTCGGAAAGCTAAAACTGTTTGACGTATTATAGTCGCTCTGTTCTAACTACTGAAGTTTCTTTATTGTTATGGTTTAACCTGCCATTTTCATATTCCCGTCAGTGTTTTTCGGAAAGAAATTATCGTACCTACCTTAAGCGGATCCTATTTTTTATTAACTTTTACTTATGTATTTTTATTTTAGGGGCTTTATTGTATTTTTATTTTACCGACTAAAATTAGCGCCACTAAGGAAAAAATACTTTATTTACAGTTTGATGAAAGGAAGATGTTTTTAGTCCATTTATACATTATTTTTATGGTGCTCAATTTAGGCCTATGTCTTGTAGTGGGCGTCAAGTGTCTTATTCTTATCTTATTCTGCGATGTTTATAGATTATCCCATTTACATTAGGTCAAAATCCATTGACGGCGTCATCAAATTCTTCAAGTTGCAACGGCATCATCATCATCACCAGCCCACCGCTGCCCACTGCTGGGTATTCACTTTCCCTTCAAATGCTATTTCACACGGTCTCTCGCCATTCGCATCCACGGACCAACAGGTGACCAAGTTATGACAGAGAAACTTCGTACAAACTCCATTAAAAATCACTTTGATGAAGTTGTTAGTTCTACAAAGCAGATAAAGTCCCCTGCCGCTTTTTCCTGTATCGAATTGTGCCTGTATAGTAATTAAAAATAATAAATCCTATTAATTCTAACGCATGCCAGCTAAGTTAGCTTCGAATGTAGGCGGATTAATCCGTGTAGTCTCGGTACTATCAATAGGTATCACACATACCTGCTACGTTATGAAACAAACAACAAACGTTACAGTACGAACTAGTAGACTCTATCCTTTGGCCATAGGAGTGGGTTTACATCACAAGAAGAGCACGGGTAAGGTTGTTAATTGTAATATGCTTTCATCAAAAAGTTAAAGGAAGTATTTGGGGGACGCGCCAGTTTCAGTTCTTCGTAAAGTGATTGCAGGCGTTTTGTCTTACTCCGAGACTTTGTAGATATAGGTGTACTTCGTTGAAAGTTTGAAGTGAAATTCTTCCCTCATCCTGCTTGTAATTGGAGTACTTCTTAATTAATTCCGTGGGAAGGGTAATTTTGGCAATAAATAATGATTAATTTATTCATCACTCGTAGCCACGACTGCCTGAGTGATCTTAAGCGATCACGAAGGTTAAGCAACATTGGGCGCGTTCAGTGCATGGATAGGTGACCGTCCATGACTAACGCTAGTGGCATTTTTCCGAGCGGTTCCGTGCCTCGCAAGGCACGTTAAGAGTTGGTGCCGGCTGCCGTCGATGGCACTGGTTAAGCCAAGTCAGAGGCCTTAGGGCGGCTTGAAAACTTCTGACAGTAGGACCAGCCACTAGTCTTACAAGCCTCAAGGAAGGCAGAAATAAAACTTAACAAGAAAAAATATATATTTTTTAACCATTTTTACGCCTGGGTTTAAAGTATTGAGCCACTAAAATGGTCCCGACTCGGCATAAATGTTGAAGCCCAAACAGTGGTTAGTCATTTTTGTTGAGAAAAAAATATATAATTCGAAAGTGGTTGCTCAACACCTCGTGTGTGTCTATCAAGTAAAATGCAGGTACATCATCATCAACCCATTATTGCCCACCGATGGGGCACGGGTCTCTTCCCTGAGGAAGGTATAGGCCATATTCCACCACGGGGGCCAAGTCCGGATTGGTAATGTAGGTACATTGGTAGATAATGGTAAAGTAATATTAATTAGTAAATAAATGACAATGACTTAAAATCATAGACAATCCAACGAAATCTGAGTAAAGATAGGAAAAAAGACTTATCTGTACTGAACTATTTAGTAACAAAATTCTGAGACCAGAATTTAATAAAAGTACAAGAGTGTAAAGTTTGCTGTTCTATCACTAATGCTCGTTGCTGTGTTATTCTGTAACTGCTGTAATCTAGTCTCCATATACCCCTCAAGGATAAAAGTATCAGTTTATACATGTACATCCCACTCCTCATTGCTTCAGGTCCTGTGTTGTCTGTATTTCTGAGGAATTCCTCAACGTATTTATAATATTACACCCATTGGGGTATTTTTACATCAGCGCCATAGCGGACTTTGCACGGTTCTTCTGGCAACAGATCAAGTAAATTACTGACTTCTTCGTACGTCACTAGATAGTCTGCAATTTTGTCTCATTTCAGAACACGTAGAGACTAAAAAGTGACTGAAATATCATTAAACAAATTCAAAATTATGTTCATTTTTCTGTCGTACTTTTTTTACTGGACGGACTAGTGAATGATGAGATTTATCAGCTTTGTAGTAAGTGAGAAACCCTAGTCTCTGCTTAGCTGATGTGCTGTCGATTATACATACCTCACCGTTTGAAATTTCCAATCCGTGGTGGGGATGCATGGTAGTTAACCCCACTCTCTTTCTCAGGCTTATATGTTCTCTATCTCTCTCTTTGTTACTGTATAAGACCTAAGTTGAGTAATTTCAACCCATTCTCACCTATTTACCGCTTCCGATGACTTTGTCTAAGTTTCTTAAGTAAGATCGACGACAACAGCATAAGACACTCACAAAGAGTTGCTAGAGAAAACAAGACGAGGTTTTCCTTCAAGAAAAAGAAAGATCTATTAAGTTTCGCTAGAGATAAGGTGTGGGCTAAGCCGGCTGGCAACGGCCAAAGTTTGTAATGAAGTAGATGAGAAGTGTTACCCCTAATCATTGCGGGATATCACATGGTACCAGTCGATTGTGTATCAACCTAGACACCTATGTACACTACTTAGTTGCATTACGGGTTAGGTACTAAAATGTAAATGTCTCCTTTTAAATCTACTTACCTAAACTCTACTTTTTCGGCACAATTAAAGTTTAAGACGAGTTCTTGAGTGGAGACCGCGGATCGTTAAACGCAGTGTAGGACGTCCTCAGTCCCGGTGGAGCGATGATCTTCGCAGGGTGGCTGGTAAGAGATGGATGAGAGTAGCCGAGACCGTGCTCAGTGGCGTGCAATGGGAGAGGGAGAGGATATGTCTAGCAGTGGACAACTATAGGCCGATGATGATGTCGATGATGAAAATTTAAGTTACAAGCATTTTTTCCACCACACAGACAGTCCTGATGAAATCTTGGGCTTGGTATATTCGGGAAAAACTTATAGAGCTTAGGAATATAGAGCAGCCCTTTTTGATCTCTATCTAGTCGTCACGGAGCTTCGTTTTGTGCGGAAAACGCGCCAAAAAAAGTGAAAGGAAAGGTATAAATTAGAAATGAATGCCGACGATACATAGTTAAACAACTGTAGATAAAAAACTTAACATGTACCTATTCAGTGATATTTTTTTCACAAGGTATTGACTTAATTCGATTTACATAATATTATTATAGTATTTTTTCATTAATTTATGCGTTTGTTAATTGCATACCACGTGGCCCGACAGCGAATGTCTCATGGTACAAATAAGTTCTACAATGAACTAACAAGTTCGATGCCCTTCAATGTGATACAATACTTTAGCTGTAATATTCAGTGAAATATGTATTATAAATGTCCTTTAATTGTACTTCTGGCCCTAATACCCACTGGGCCTCGGGCAGCCAAACGTGTCCCGCAACTAGTTAACTTTGTACATCATTTACTTAAGTCTAGTTCGTACTATAATAGAACTTTAGTCAGATAGCAAGTAACTTACCTGGTATCAACTATCTTAGATATTAATCCTCCGAAGCGGCTTGACCAATTTAAATGAACTTTTATATGTAGATTATTGTAGATGCGGTAGGTTTGAGAATAGTTTGTTATAAATTTTTTATACCCCTAAGTGATAAGGGTGGTCCAACGACGTCTAGTTAGTCGATATATAATATACATTACACTAGATTAAATTAATAATCTTTATTACTTACACATCATCCATTATATTTATGTACTAGTGGAAAGGCACAGAAAAAAGAAGAAATGTAAGCTGCAACATGTAACACATTCGACTGCAAATCAGGTACTCATAAGTCGATTGAATTACTCTCCAGTACATTTGAACTAGCCCGGTCAATTATGCCTCTAGTCGGAGCTAAATTAGCGTCTAGAACAGTGGAGGGCAAACTTTGTTAATGAGGGGCCACAAAGTTTAAGAAATTCTAGAGGAGGGCCAGAATTATAGAAGAAATGCATTATGTGTTAAAGCTTTTAATCATAATATTATGAAAACATTACAGCAATATTAATCTTTATCTTTTACCTTAAATAATAATTAATTTAACTTTTATTCGAAGGCTCTGCCATGGTAGGCGTGTGAGACATATGCAATTGTTTTTGATTTTCCATAACATTTTTGAAAGCAGGTTCCAGCTGTGACGAAGCAACTTTCAGCAGTCCGAAAAAATGTTCATAAGTCAAACGATTTCTGGTTGAGCAATTTCATGGTCGAATGGTAGTTATAGCGGGCCATAATACTATCCATGTCGATCGACCCTACGCCTCGGTGGGCCGGATTAAATACTTTCGCGGGCCGGAGTTGGCCCGCGGGCCGTACTTTGCCCATCACTGGACTAGAATATCCGTCCGTCCCTTCATCGCCGACCCGAAACTTGGGCCTAATGTGGTTATTTCTTGCCCTCTGCTTCTCTGACTTTGAAACGACTATATTCGTAACCTTCATTGACTTGTTATAAAAAGTTGGTATCTTATTGTTTCGACAAGATTTCTGTTTGTGTTGCTGGTCCAAGTCCCGTGAACAAAGTTGCGGGCGCATGTACCATTATAATCTCAAGTTTTATTTCGATTCCCCGGCTGGGGAGAAAAAAAAACTCCAGGTCTTGGATGTTTACATGTTTTTGACGTCACTTTTTCTGGTTCCCACGACACAGGGTATCCTAGTGTGGGGCCAGAAGCAATGTATGTGCCTGTATGTAAATGTGTAATATTATTATTATTATTTGTCCGTATGTGAAGACCGCAGTCGTACCACAAAGAGATTTCATTTCTTCAATAAATATTGGCTTCAGACCACTACTGCACTAAAACAAAGAAATTATTTTCGATGCTGTGTGGCGTTCCTACTGCGTTACAGTCGATTTTCAGTTTTTAATAATAAAAAAAAGGTTTTTCTCCTCACTCTCTCGGAAAACCTCTTTTTACAGCGCGAAATCTGCATGGAAAAGCCTATTTTGCGCGCTAGCGTGGAAAAGTATTTTTTTCAATATAAAACTCCTTGCGCGTGACTGAATTCCAAATGCAATCAGAATAATTTTTTTTTGTTTCAGATTTTAAATTTGCTTGCTCAGCTAACGACTTTGCAGCCTTGCATAACAAATAACTATTTTTAACGAGTACCTACTCTGTTTGGGCCCAGTTCTAATGATTGGTGCGTCTGCCTACCCCGTCGGGGATAACGGGCGTGAATTTATTTATTTTACTCTATTTTTAGAGAGCAAAGCACGAGCCACTATAAAAACAATCAAATTAACTGTGTCTTTAAAATTTGAAATGTTTCCTCAATCTCTTCAGGAACAAACCATCAGATTCCGACCCTAAACGTAACTGGAAAGTCTACCGTTTCAAACAAAAAATAATTTTCGAAATCGGTCGAGACGTCTTCAAGTAATTGGGATTTTATTTTTACAACAAAAGTAAAAAAATATCCCTCGAGTTAAGAACCTCCTTCTTTATTGAATTCTGTTAATGAGGTGATGAATGAGACTTCAAGCTCACTCGTGCCTAAGCATAGTGATAAATACGAGGTACTCGTATATACTCTAAATGTCTATGTTATAACCTACTCTCACACTTGCAGATCTAATAAGTTTCCCGTTAAACCATCCATCAATGACACCCGCCGGCAGAGATCGCCCGGCGCTGATAATATAAAGAGAAAAAGTATCTATCTACATAAAAAAATGCGCCTTAGCAAAATTAATATGAAAGCTAAGTATCAAAGGACAGTAAAGATTGATCGGATTTGGGAATAAAATATTTCTGTAGATTTGATAAAGGAATGAGAGCAGTTCGTTCTTTTTCTATTACATCGAAAGAGTCGCTGACTACTAAGCTTATTTTGCAGGCTACACCATTGAATATAAAAACAAAGTTCAAGAAACATATCCCACAGAGACAAAATAATATTAATATATTCTTCAAAAAAAAAGTTAGCTATTCTCGGAAAGAAAAGAAAACTCTGTAATTGTATAAAATAGTAACTGAATTAATTGTTTCCATGGATCCCATTCTAAAAGATAAAACTTCTTTTCTTCATGATTAAAAAATGTAGGTATCATTCACTCAGTTAATGAACATAAAGGGTTTTTATATTAAACAACTTAAGCCAAAGTGTTTCGCAGAAACTTTAACTCCACAACAAAATAAAGTAAATCAGAAGAACAGCCGTAGTCACGTTTAAGTTCATATTAGGTGCCCACTATCGATATAAAATCAACTATTAAGTAATTGTATCATTGGCAGTTAATGATGCAAATATAATGGTAGCGCTTATCATGGCTATTCCTATTAACTACTAAGTACTACTGAATCGCTGGCAACTACATCGCAGGGTAGACAAAATCAGTTCATCAGAAAACCCGGTAATGGTAGTTTAATATTTGTCAAATATGAGTGGCCAAGTGGTTTTGCATTATGATGATGACATTTGCAAATTAATGTGAATTAAATTTATCATATATGCCGTATTTCAAACTCGTAGGCGAGGCCCTTGAATCAGTAGTTGTTCAATAGAGTGATTTTAGTACAGCAATTAATAGTTGTTTCATTGACACTATTAGCAGTCTAGTAATTAATCGCATTTCAATTTTACCCGTGCAACTTAACTCAACGTCTCACGCAATTTGCGAGAGTTCATTTAATTTTCACGGGTTACACCTTTCTCATGACGCTGTACTGCTTCGCTCTGTAGACTACCGAACATAGAGACAAATAGTTCGTGCATATTCGCGCATGTGAGGGACACCGTCACGTGTTGCGCTAAAATGTCAGATTTTGACAATTCATCATCATCATCAACCCATTATGTCCCCACCGAGGGGCACGGGTCTCTTCCCTGAGGAAGGTATAGGCCATACTCCATCACGGGGGCCAAGTCCGGATTGCTGGAGATAATTAATGTACTGGAAAGTCACGAATTTAAACATTTAGAGCTATCGCAAACAGGGGGCGACTTGTCGCCCTCGCCCGTCGAGCGCGGTAGCTCACACTCTGACGCCAAGTGTGCGGAGATTTGAACAAAAAATATGAAAATTGACGGCCGTAGCCTGTCGTCGCGTCTAGTCGCCGAGCTGTCGCTTGTCGCGTGTCGCTAGTATGCGCCTAGGCTTAAGACGCGCGAATAGCGTCGTCGAACTACCCATGCTTATTTTGTCTTTCTCTATATCCGATGTGATACATGGCGCTGCGCCCTCCCCGGGGCTTCGCACAACGCGGACCGTTCACGCGTGAAATGAGATTACGCACTTCTCACACGATCCGCGGAAGGAAATGATTCTTTTAAGTAATTGTTTCGCCTGTCCTTAGCCGGAAATCCACTTTGAGATAAACGATAATGCAGTCGTGTCACTCTTTTGTAGTTGGGTGTGGAATCCGTGTCTGTTTTTGCTATAAAATAAAAAATATAAATTTTGTAGTTTGTAAGAGCTTGAATAAATGTGCATAGCTGTGCAATTGTGCATGGTAATATTTCAAATCGATACAGTGAATAGAGTGATACAAATGATAGGTAATAATTCGTTGATTGAGTGTACTCCCTCCACGTAATAATTACTTCTATACGACGCATTCACTGGTTTTAGTCCCGAAATACTCTGAAAAACTCTGTTATATGGTAACCAGGCAAAGGCATCACAAGCATATAAAAAGAAAGTGAAAGTAAAAAACATTTATTTCCATTGTAACAACATAACACAAAATGACCATAACACAAAAATAAAACAACATTTGGAGACAAACGAAAACACAAAAATAGCATGACCTAATAAATACGAGTGCTACAATAGAAAAAGGCTGCAGCTTAGCAAAATGCTAGTCAAAGGCGACTAGCGCTGGTTTTCTGCTGCACCTAATTCGCTGAAGTATATAGAAATACACCCAGATTGAGCCCATTTGTCAAAGGCCAAACGTAATTGTTTTTTTTCAAAATATTTTAATACTAGACGAAAACCCGGCTTCGCTCGGGTAAAATGTAGACGCAAAATAATATTCCACTATGTTTTTTTATATGGTGACGCCTCTGTATTTATCAACCATCAGTAGATATAAATCTCTTAATACATTCAGATACATAAGCTCACACCTGTATCCCAGAGGGGTAGGCAGAGACCACGGACTGTCACCTGCCACTATCCTGATAAATCACTTTCGCTTCATCGATATCCATTAGTCGTTGCATGTACCCACATCGGTTTCGGGTACTTTTAATCTTGCCCTTTGCTAATACATCCCCTATTTGGTCGAAGTATGTCCGTCCAACTTGGGGCGTCCCTTACCGGCCCTTCCACTCACATTCGCTCGATATATTTGCTTTGTCAGTCATTCTTCGTTCATCCTCTCCACATCTCCAAACCAACGCAACATTCCTTTTTTCAATTCTAGTCACTCACTACATCCTCTTTCTCTATATCCTCGGTCTCTGATCACACTATTTCGTATTCTGTCATTCAAAGTAACACCACACATATTTCTTAAGGATCTCATTTGTACTGCACCAATCCTACTTTCATGATTCTTCTGCCATACCCAAATCTCGCTACCATGCTTACATCAGTATTGGAACCAGCACACTATTACGGATAGCCAATCTTGCTCTTTTGGACATGTTCTGGCTAGTCACGAAGGAATGCAAGGCGAAAATCGGATACTTATAATAACTTTGTCATGGGTACCTCATCACAAATTACTAACTAAATGAGCTTCCTTCGTAAACTTAACAGCTAGTGAATCTAATGACGTATTCAATGAGACGTAGAATCCACTTGGCTAATCAACTAAAAACAGCTCCCTTTCTTTGGCTTTACAGCTTTTAGTTTTGTATTGACCACATGTTTTTCTTCATCATTTTAATTTTTGGTATTTTTCTTATCTAGTGGCTTTTTCATTTCAATAAGTTTATTGGTACCTAACTAAGCAAAACAATAAAGATCAATTTATGACTTTGATTTCCTTTTTCAATTATTTTTCAGACCCTTCCAAAACTCAATGTCAATTATTGTCTTCCCGCCAATGAAAAACACCACAGATTACTTACTACACCTTCTCAGTTGGCACAGATTATAATAACCTTCTTGGATGCCACGGTATTCCACACACCATGGAGTTAACAAATTAGATCAAAGGGCCCGTTTAGATTATCTTAGTGTTTAGGAGAGTGCTTTACTTTACACTCTGTTGCAACATTATGCTGAATCGGGCCCATTTTGGGGGCTCAACCTTGAATGTATTTTATTATTATTTTCATGTTGTACAGTTTATTTATTTTTACGCTTTTTATGCTTTCTGTGTTATTTTTTTTATTATTGTACGCACTCTGTGTGTGTGTGTTTTTTTGTTTTGTTTTGAGTATCAAATAAATAAATTTTGTTTTTTTCTTGCTTTCTTTCTTTATTTCTTTCTTAAGGAGAGTGCTTTTGTAGAAACGTGTAAGCGCCACTTGCTTTAGTACGTTTTAAGGTATAGTACGGTTCTAGTTGCCTTTCAATTAGAATCAAAATATAATTGGTTTCTATTGTTCTATCCAGTAACACCTGAGCGCGTTACTATCCTCGTTACTTATCTGTGTATAAACTAAAAATTTAGTGAGAACTTTAGGAGAGTGCGCAAGTGACCCTTGACGGGTGCGTGTTGTTTTCAATAACTCGAATTATCAAACTTACCTACTTATGTGTTCCATTAAAACTCACAGTATATTGAGTAGGATAGCGCATATTTCGCGACGTCGACGAAGTGACACTCTACTGGAAGAAATATAAACGTTCACTCGAACGTCTAGTAATGTACTAATGCACTTGCCTCTCTAATTGTATTATAGCACTCTCCTAAACACTAAAATAATGTAAACCGGCCATAACAGTTCACAATGAAAACTTGTGACACTAACACAACAATGATGACATTGACATGTTTACTTAGCAACGCCATTGTTGAATTTAATAATTTTTATATTGATGCTGCTCGATAATACGAATTTTCCGCCCATATGTTGTCGACTCAGATCAACTATTTTTTTACGCTCTTTTATTTGGTGTGCATATCGTTCGAGTCTACCGTAGACCCGAACGAAATTATTAATATAGATCAGGAGCTAAAGAATCTTGCAAACACAACCTGTAATTTCGGTACAATTGACAGCATGTCAATCTTCACATTTTACTTGCAAAGTCACCCGTAATGCAACGGAGTAGAGTGCGTGTGTGTATAGGATGATGTGCAGTCGACTGTACAAGCCAATTACTTTCTGCCCCGCCAAATGGACTAGTCAGAGTTGTCATTTACAGAGTGTCACTTGTCGCCAACGACACCGGCCCTTAGCTCTTCCCGCGCCTTTTCTCTCATGATAACATTAATCTAATCGGGTCGTTTTCGCCTCCCTCAATTATCTTTTTCTCGGCACCCAAGTAAGAACAAACGAACTAGGTACCTACACCCCAGGGAGAGACTAATTAATTTTTAACCATTTACGAGTCCTCTTTGAGCTGTCTACGTCGAGCGCTTGGTTTTTCCGATAACTTTTTTCCGTATGTTGATTTTGGCTTTCGGCCATTTTGTTAATTTCGTTTGTCTTTTGTTTCAGGTATGTTGATGTTTTGAAGACGAACTCGAACGGACTCGGATGTAGTGACGTCGATGGGTTTATCTTTTTGTTGAATTTTATTACAAACGGGTGATTTGAGAAACATGGCTCAGTTCGAATTGGCTGGCAAAGCTGAAGTCCTCAGTTGAGTCCAATGTTTATTGAAAATTTAACTCTAAAATGGAGTTACGCTGTAGCTAAGCCAGACTCGGTTACAAGTGCCAACCGCGCCGCCTAAGTTTCGCTCCACGACTTGCAAAGTTACTGTAATCTATCAGAGGGAGCGCTTCAACTTATTTCTCGAACACTATTCTATTGAGTCGGCTTCGGCCGATTTTCAGATAAATATGTGTAACGATTAAAAGTACCCGAGACCGACGTGCGTGCAACGTGCATGCAACGACTAATTAATGTCGATGAAGCAAAAGTTATTTGTCAGGATAGTTAGGTATGGATAGGTGCCAGTTCCTGGTCTCTGCCTACTCCTCTGGGATACTGGGATCAGTTTATGTCATCATCATCAACCCATTTTGTCCCAACCGAGGGGCACGGCTCCCTGAGGTAGGTATAGACCACCACTCCGTGTGGAGTTTCTGGTCTTCCATCGGACGCGTCCCCCGGGTGGCGGATAGGGGAACGCCCTCCAGATATGGGGGGTACCGGCTTCGGCCGGCGCGGACCAAAACCAGAGGGAGGGGGACGTCCAGTGGCTTGCGCTGCTGGATGTCCCGCGGGGTCCACTATGGGCCCCGCACCCGTAACCCCACACTGAGTGGGGCCGGGGGCCTTCGGGCCGCGAGGAGACAACCTCTATAAAAAACACACGGTGGAGGCCCTCCTCTATGTCCCTCTGCTCAGCAGATGGCATAGAGGAGGTTGAGGGAGGGTCACAGACGGCAGGTTGGGGGACCTGCCGTCCGACATCGTGACGGGAGAAGGGGGTGGGGGGCCCATGCCCCTTCTCCAGTGAGGGTGGGCCCGACTCCTTGCGAGTTGGGTCGACGTCGCCGGGGCGCCGCTGTAGCATTCGCACTGTGGTTTACCACAAGCGAGATCCGGCGGTGCCCCATTGCACGAGCGACAGGACGGCCCCCGGGGTGTTTTAGGAGGTATGCCTCTCCTATTATTAGGAGAGGAGAGTCCGACACACGGCCGTCGCCCTCCCCCAAGGGTGGCGGTTATGGTGCACAAAGCATTTCACCCCGTTAACAAAAAAAAAAAAAAAAAAGGTATAGACCACCACGGGGCCCAAGTCCGGATTGCTTCAGCCTATGTAAGTTTTTTTTATGTAGCCTCTTTTGTGTCCCAATGCTGGGCTAAGGCCTCCCCTCGTACTTTCCATCCCTCCCTATTTCCAGCCACATCGCACCAACCCGGTAAGAATGCATCTAGGTCGTTCCGCCTTATTCGCCTTGGTCTGCCGTATTTATGTACCTTAGGTACCTATTATTAAAAACATTTTTAATTCATATTATTATTAGATTAACGTGAAAATTGGAAAAGGTATGATTTGTAGTAGGCATCACCATTAAAAAAATCTGTATTCCAGTGGGTGGGTAGTGGGTAGTATAATAATGAAGATAAAGTTATTACATTACACTGTTTTACTTGTTTTGTGAAGAAGAAGCGTGGGCGAAGAAGTTACCTGAATTAATATTTTACAGTCGAAAGCGTCACGATCCCTAAATTTTTGTTGCTAGGTGATTATATACCTCTAATGTAACAGAGTAGAGTAATTCAGAATAAGTCTGGACTGCGTTACGATACCAGTAAATAGTTGAAATAAATAGGAAAACAATGCAACCGCCCCACCATCCTTGCATTCTAAGTAGCAAACAATAGCTTTAACAGATTAACTGCACAGAATTTGCCTTGCAAAGCCGCTGCTCCTGGATAAGGGTGCTATTTCATTATAGAAGTTGTAAATATATAGATAGACAACTGTTAAACGCACACCAGCTATATAATTGACAGAGTTACATTACTTTAATTTTAGTGACGAAGTTAGCCAGTGTTAAAACGACTTTTGTTTTTGCGTAGGTACAAATCGAAACTAGTGAGCCTGTACGAGAAAACTTCACTAATTTAACTCTTTGCACACAATACCAACATGTTTCATGTACAAAACGATAAAATAATCCATATTATTATGTACAGTCGACAGCACATCATCCTGTACACCCATGCACTCTACTCCTTTGCATTACGGGCGACTTTGTAACTAAAATGTGAAGGTTGAAGTGCTGTCGATTGTACCTTGTTTTTGTCGCTGAAAATTGTTAACCCACTAACACGTGCCGCACAACTCTCCCAGGCCGTGACGAGCCGTGACGTAGTATTAAATGCTTTGTATTTGAAAAGAAAGTTTTCGTTTGCAGGCGTAAACCAAAACTTTCTATTCACAAAATTTAAAAAGAATCTATTCATGGCAAGAAGAAACTTTTACAGAAAAGTTATGAAAGGGAGCACCTATAAACAAGTTGTATGCTTGAACTTGTACGGGAATTGTAGAAAAACCCGAAAAAAAATTCACAGTTGGTCTTACAGTTAAGTGGTTTCTATTGTTGTGTAGGAAAAAACACCTTTTTGTTATGTCGAACCTTTTTAAAACCACCCGTGTAATGTAATAGAGTCCTAAGTTAGAAAAGCTAGCTAGCTATAATTACTACCTTTAGCTTTAGCTATAACTACCTAGGTTTGAACTCTGAGCTTGTGGACACAGAATTCATTGTCCGGAAGGTCCGGAAATTTTGAAGTTTAAGTCGAAAACCACGAAACCTCTGCCTAGGTATACTTTTGATTTGAGGGATACTCATAATTTAAATACTTAACTATTTCAAAGCATTATTAACTTATTGGGAGGTGACTTTTGTTCTTTAATTAATTTTGATTACAACGTTAACTAAAATCGCATCAAATATTTTGACGACATGAAAACAAAATATTTACTTTGTGAACGTCAAAGTTGTTAGTTTCACAATTAATAGATTATTTGGAGAAAAAACTAACAAAGAAACTTTACAATAATTACTCTTTTCGAAACTGTTTTAACTTAATTATCAAAGTTAAAACTTCAAAATTAAGACTCATATAAATGTGTTAGAGACACTAGACACAATTGTCCTCTGAACACGTTTGTCTTTTAAATGAATAATCGTTGATTTTATAATAATCTTTTATGTTAATATAATCGAGGATCTGATGATGAAAGCGGAAGCATATCGAGAAAAGTTCTTACATACAAACAACTTAACTAAGGCCTAAACCAATTAAAGAACTTTCTTTACTAAAAAAACACGTTCAGGTAATTTATTTTTTTCCTCAGTTTAATTTATTTCTTTGGTAGAAGGGTTCTTTATCTTTACTTATCCAAAAGTATTCACTTGAATAAATGTAATTGGAATACTAACTTAGATACAACACAGTCACTTGACCTAATCCCAAAGTAAGATAAGGTACCCTGTGTTAAGCGAACCAGGCAAGGACATCACAAACAAAGAAAAAAACCACAAACACAACACACAAACATTTACATACAGGCACATACATTGCTTCTGGCCCCACACTAGAATAGCCTTTGTCGTGGAAACCAGAAACAGCGACGTCACAAACATGTAAACGTCCAAGACCTGGAGTTTTTTTTTTGTTCCAACCGGGATTCGAACCCGGGACCTCGTGCATGGCAGGCAGATGCCCTAACCGTTGCGCCACAGAGGTCATCTCCACAGTGAGGCCTTTCGTACAAATGAAAGACGGTCGCCAGTGGGAATCGAACCCACTACTTCTGATTCACTAACGCCTTAACGGCTTGTGCTAGACTAACCAGGCAATCCTAGGCTATCGACGCATTATTTGGATCATGGCAAGTGGCAGTCCCTGTCCTCTGCCTATCACTCTGGAAGACAGGAGGTAGGTTATGTTATGGTATATTGATTTGGATTGAAATACCTTAAAAGTATAGTTATTGGCTCCACCAGACAATATTACTATTTCATCTTTGACTTGTTAGTAAGGACATTATGTATCCTGTGGTAAGGAGCTTGTTGAATACGCTATGAAGAGACTGGCTGTAACTGCGGCTTTACTGCATATTGCCACAATATATTTTGACAATACAGAAGATTGATGACCTAACTTCGAGTATTCTTTTGACTGACATTTTGCTTGCATGTACAAGCAAGACAATATTTCAAGGCTTGGATAATAGAGCTAATGGCAAAGATCATAAGGTCGAAAACTGCCTGACTATTAACGACACGCGTTGGGATTCTTGTAATAAACAATGCGTATTGTTTGGTGCGGATGACGAAGTGTGAACTATATTTTGTTTGTTACAACTACATAGATGTTTTGAGTGCGAACAATAGACAATAGACGTATTAACCACAATCGTCTACCGCTATACAAATATAAATCGTCAAAATAAGAGTGAAATGTAGATGAAGAGGAAATGAAGATTCTAGAGTTCATATTGAAGTTGTTTCTGTTTTTTTTTATTTCTGCCAATATTAAGAAACTTCAATCCTATCACTGTGTAAGTATCAGGCATTGATTCTGTAAATACATTGTTTCACTTACGGTGAAGTGAAACATCGTGAGGAAAATTAAATTGGTTTGTTGTTTGTTTGCGAGAGGTCCCGGGTTCGATCCCCGGCTGGGGAGAAAAAAAAACTCCAGGTCTTGGAGGTTTATATGTTTGTGACGTCGCTGTTTCTGGTTCCCACGACACAGTGTATCCTAGTGTGGGGCCAGAAGCCATGTATGTGTCTGTAGGTAAATGTTTATGTTTATGAAATGGCCAAATAGCCAATTATGTGCGGTGGGCACGCGTGGTGAGCCACTCTCTCTCTGAGAGAAGGCCTCTGTCCTACGCAGACGCGTGGAGAGACGCATATAGTTCATGCAATAACAAGTCATTTCATTGCGGCTTACAGCGGAATAGTGGATAGGTAGATTGCCTGCCAACCAATCTGGACTTGGCCCCCGTGGTGGAGTATAGCCTATACCTTCCTCAAGGAAGAAACCTGTGCCCCTCGGTGGGGACATAATGGGTTCATGATACTGCACAGGGAATCCTAGTTTGGGAGACAGTACCTATTTTACAATAAAGCTTTTTCTATTCATTTAATTTTCACTTCATTTCATAGACCTGGGTTTTCAGCACTGGGCCATTCTACGTAGTACATTTGTATAGTTATATTAGTAACTGTCACTCTGTAACTGTGAAGGAAAACATTGTTACGAAACCCTAGTGTCTGAAGTATTTACATATCTCGTAGCACTTGCTACCTACTGGCCTAACAATGAGACAAAGTACGGAACTCTAGTCGAACTAGACCTCAAACTTCATTGCCGCCTCAAAGTCTACGTGCGAATCCATATTTCTAGGCGTCACATCAATTGTACGAAAAAATAAGTCAGACCAAACAGTCTGGTACAATCTGATTTTACTATAGTGTGTTAGCTTTTAGAATATACCTCGGGCTCTAGAGTAGGCTGTAGTTTTCGCCGAAAGCACACGCGTGTAATACTACTTCCTGCTCTGTATAAAACTTTTCTTCACTATTTTGAAAAGTTATGTAAAGTTATAAATAAATAATACAAATGTAGTACCTTATTGCAATATAATCTGTTTTTGATTGCTGAGTTGAGGTATATTCTAAAAGCTAACAGACTGTATGATGACTATTCTCGACTATTCTCGGCCCAAAACAGAGTTTATCAAGTTAAACTTGCAGTCTAACTGTCTTGGCTGATAAAGGGAGGAAGCTAAATCGAAGTGTTTCAGGCGAAACTTCGCTTCAGCAGCACAATACATCTCAAGCACTCCCAGGCTCCTTTCGAGCCAAGTTATGCAAATGGACTCTATGATAGATAGGTTTAATCCCTCTCAA
This sequence comes from Yponomeuta plumbellus, assembly GCA_947310845.1. NCBI lineage: Eukaryota > Metazoa > Arthropoda > Insecta > Lepidoptera > Yponomeutidae > Yponomeuta > Yponomeuta plumbellus. The sequence goes on along the minus strand of OX371207.1, from coordinate 13,059,653 downwards.
TAGTTATATCTCCGTCCGCGAAAGCTCTGGGTTCCGGGAATTAACTTGTTTCGAACTATTTATCTAGGTAGGAAGTGAAAATTGGCAGCCGGAAATGCTCTGAAGCGGTCAAGCATTTACCGACGTTGTGTAGGAGGAAATACAATATTGTTGAAAACAAAACGAAGGCGCTGACAGAATGAGAAATTAATGTTTTTCGTTATAAGATGATATCACATTTGAGAGGTTATGGGTTCGAATCCCGGCGTGTGCCAATTACCATTTTTCATTTGTGAAATTATAGTAGCAATATCACTTTTTGCTAACTGTGAAGGAGAGCATCGTGAGGAAACCTGAGTGCATACCTCAGCGCTTGAAATTGCCAATTGGCGATAGTCACGAGTGGTAATTAAGCCCATACTCTCTACCTCTCTTGAGATAAGATAAGAATATTCTTTTCTCAAACATGCTTGGAAATTTGAGCATTATTTCGACAACCTTCTTCGAGATAAATCGAACTGGCCAATTACACGCGAGCAGCGGCTGGAAAAAGTTCTGTCGTGTTATGCGGCCAAATAAATTACATACTAAACTCATATCTGTCGTGTTATTTAAAAATGGAACTATCTTTTACTCCAACAATGATAACCAAGGAGGTAACTTATCAGAGGTTTTATTTGAATTTCAAACTGGTATGCGAAAGAAAGCTGGATATACCTACCTATTGAAAAAAAAATAACACTTTAACGCGGCAAAAAATATTGTTGTTTATTCGTGGTCTGATTTTGAAAGTTTATTGAACTTAACAGAATGAGTTCATAGTTTTAATTTCCGCGCATTACTTATTTGGGAAAAATCATATGCAAGCCTTGGCCACAATTAGGCATTGATGGACTCACGTATGTGTGCCTCGGCTTCGCCTCGGCCCAGAAATGCCCTGCAATGGAACATAATACTACTTGAAAATCACAATAAGTTTATTTTAATGACTATGTATCCACAGTTCATAAATGGTAAATAATTCATTAGATAGCTACTATCGATAATATTGTCACAGGAGTTGTGTCGAGTCCTGTGGTCCTGTGTCCTGAGTCAGATATCAATAAAGATCGGTTGGCAAACGAAGTTCCAATGCTGGGTCCGGACAATAATTGGCGTTTAGATTCAGCGTTCGTATTTATTTCCTAGGGGAAATACGTCCGCTTCAGCGCTACTCGGTAATTCAAAACTCTACTGCTATCCCGAAAAGCCCTGCAAAGTTAAGCATGATAATATAATTATTAGAACACATAGTTACAAGCAGGTTATAGCTGCATCGTTCCCGAAACGTGTCGGCCATTACGTAATTGCCTAGCGTAATTCCGTAATTAGCAATTAGACCCACTAAATGTATAACTATAGAAAAGCTCCTTCCTGCCTGTTCCAAACATACATATATATATATATATATATATGTATGAGGAATCGCAACAGTACATAGGAGTTTTGTTACACCCCGTAGAGTGTGTTTTCTTTCATAAATAATCCCGTACTCATCAACCGCTGGACTGCTGTCTATCCAAAGGCCCGCCACTCCCTTCCATCCTCAGCCATTCTCCTCCAGTCAATGACAGAAATCAATCCCGAATCGGCGGTCCAGCGTCTTACGCTGTGTTTAAATAAATTATATTTTAATATAATATAATAACGACACAGGGTATCCTAGTGTGGGGCCAGAGGCAATGTATGTGCCTGTATGTAAATGTTTATAATGTTTATTTTAATTGCGATAACTGTAAGTTTGGAACAGGCAGGAAGGAGCTTTTCTATAGTTATACATTTAGTGGGTCTAATTGCTAATTGGTGTATAATGTTTATAATGTTTATTTTAATTGCGATAACTGTAAGTTTGGAACAGGCAGGAAGGAGCTTTTCTATAGTTATACATTTAGTGGGTCTAATTGCTATTACTTTAAATGACACTGAATTAAAAACCTTTAGCGGTAGAAAATTCGATACCGTTTCCAAATTTAGTACTAGCTAGCACTTAAACTTTCCACTGCTAAAGGTTTTTGATTTAGTGTTGTTTAAAGTCTGGAAAAAATGCGAAGTATAGATAAAAGGATTATACATAAGCTCACGTCTATATTCCATAGGGCTAGGGAGAGACCAGGGACTGCCACGTGCAATATTTTGCTAAAATTACTTCAAACTGCAACGGATTGTAAGTCAATCAGTATTTCTGCGTTGGCTACTCAATATCGGGTGATTTTAAAGGTAAATTATATTATGACTAGCCTGTCTTACAGAAAAAAAACCTTGAGTAAAATTGCTTGTATTTTGATATTTTTGTCTGTACGACGGGAGACGTTGCATAGAAAGACTATGTTCTGGAATTTCACTGCCTAAGAGAAGTTACGGTCATATATCATTTTGCATGCGATTTTCGTTTTGTGATAGGCACTTTATTTGAGTCACTTGCGATTTCCGCGACCGTTTCGAAAATCGCTGAAGAAGCAGCGACCAAACAAACGCAGGAGCTAAAATTACTTTAAACTGCAAGGGATCGTAAGTCAGTCAATATATCGGCGCTGGCCACTCAATAACGCTGCTATTGGAGGCAATAAATAACTGGTCTAAGCTTACACGCCGGAGCTTTCCTTGGCCGACATCCGCCGCATCCGGCGGGCGGGTGTCACTGCTGAGATATTTAAGATTACATTTATTATTATTAATAAAATTCTTCATCATCATCAACCCATTATGTCCCCACCGAGGGGCACGGGTCTCTTCCCTGAGGAAGGTATAGGCCATACTCCACGACGGGGGCCAAGTCCGGATTGGTGGAGGCTTTTAAGACTAGTGGCTGGTCTTACTGTCAGAAGTTTTCAAGCCGCCCTAAGGCCTCTGACTTGGCTTAACGACTGCCATCTATTGACGGCAGCCGGCACCTGCTTTTATTGCTTAACGTGCCTTGCGAAGCACGGGATTAAAATTCTTTATTGCACCAATATTGTGTACAAGGGCGTGCTTAATGTAGGAAGTATTCTCTTCCAGCAAACCTTTTGTCTTGAAGAGACTGGCGACAGGTAGGGCAAGAAAAAATAAATAGATATGAGATATGATAAACTTACATAAGCATACGGACATACCTTAACCTAGACCTATAGGAGGGGTGGGGGAGGGGGGATTAATAGACAGAAAATATGATAAACCTACTTAAATTATAATACACAAATAAATAAATAACAGTAATATGTACATACATGTTGTAGATAATTACTGATAACACTTACTTATTTACATTTAATTTGAGAACTCATTTTCCTTTTCTTTGTATCGATAGATATATTGACTGCCTTGTCGGATTAGCGGTGTCACGTCAGATTACCATGCCGAAGGTCGTGGGCTCGATTCCCACTGGTGCTGCCGCAGATTTGTAAAAATGGGCTCAGTCTGGGCGTATTACCATGTTTACCTTGCTTGGTCAGCCTAGTACAGGGTATCCTAGTTTGCGATACCTTAACTATTATTATTCATCATCATCATCACCATCACCATCAGGCTATATTAGTCCACTGCTGGACATAGCCCTCCCCTAATGAGCGCCATAGCGCCTTGTCTTCAGCTTGCCGCATCCAGCATCTGCCTGCAGTTTTTCGAAGATCGTCATCCCACCTTTTTTTTCCCTTTTTCCCCGGAAGCCGTCCTGTCGCTCGTGCAATGGGGCGCCGCCAGATCTCGCTTGTGGTGGACCACGTTGCGAATGCTACAGCGGCGTCCCGGCGGCGTCAACCCGACTCGCAAGGAGTCGGGCCCACCCTCACTGGAGAAGGGGCATGGGCCCCCCACCCCCTTCTCCCGTCACGATGTTGGACGGCAGGTCCCCCAACCTGCCGTCTGTGACCCTCCCTCAACCTCCTCTGTGCCCTCTGCTGAACAGAGGGACGCGGACGTAGAGGAAGGCCCCCACCGTGTGTTTTTATAGAGGTTGTCTCCTCGCGGCCCGAAGGCCCCCGGCCCCACTCAGTGTGGGGTTACGGGTGCGGGGCCCATAGTGGACCACGCGGGACATCCAGCAGCGCAAGCCACTGGACTTCCCCCTCCCTGGTTTTGGTCCGCGCCGGCCGAAGCCGGTACCCCCCATATCTGGAGGGCGTTCCCCTATCCGCCACCCGGGGGACGCGTCCGATGGAAGACCAGAAACTCCACACGGATCGTCATCCCACCTGGTTAGAGGGCGTCCTACACTACGCGGTCACTACACTTGCCGAGTCGCGGTCCCCACTCAAGACCACGTTTACCCCAGCGGTTGTCGGTTCTTCGCGAAATATGGCCAGCCCACTGCCACTTCAGCTGGCTAATTATTATTATTATTTATTTTATCAATAATAATTAAGAACTTAAAGGACAGAGTCTCGCTTTTCTTTTCTAAAATAATAATACATTTTACACCAAACAAAAGTCATGAAGTCAAGAACTTATTTTAAAAACACAAACCCTACCGCTAAAATATTAACCTGTTAAAAGTATTATTGTTGTATAATAATCATTACAGGTTAATAAACCGGCGAGATTCACAACAAAGTTCGATGTTGAGATCGTCAAGTAGGTCATAAAAATGGCCGTTAACGTTATAATTCAGATTCACTCGACGATTTGAATGCGAAGAGATCATAAATGGGTACCTTTTGATAACTGTTCATGGTACAGGAGAAGCGAAAAGGCACGTTTCAATCGAAAATTAAGTAAGTGTATAAAAATTTTAACACATCTAATAAGTACTTAGTATTCCTATGTTCGGCTTTGACAAACTTATACGTACTCATTCTACATTTTAGTCAAAAGTATACTTTGCATTCTTAGTTACATACCATACATTTAACGGTTTTCGCAAGTGTTATGTCTGAAAAACCATTCACCTTACCTAAGTACTAAAACTCCGTAGCTTTAAGTGCTACAACTCCGGAACTGGGAGAAAATCAATTGACTGCAAAAATTGGTATGGTTGGTCATTGTTAAGATTGGTTGGCGTAAAACGCGAAGGGAATAATCGTACACCTAGTACAACAATTATTCCAAAACACAAACCATATTGTAGTGCTTCAGGATTCTCCTTAACGTTACTTTAGGGTATTTTACCGGATAAAATTGTTTCATTGTGTCTGTATCATGGTTTGTCACAAACTTGATATTGACCAGTCAGCAAACCGGACTAAGAAAAAGATTTATCCCCGGCTGGGGAGAAAAAAAAAACTCCACGTCTTGGATGTTTACATGTTTGTGACGTCGCTGTTTCTGGTTCCCACGACACAGGGTATCCTAGTGTGGGGCCAGAAGCAATGTATGTGCCTGTATGTAAATGTTTATGTTTATGTTTACTTTTCGATTTCTTTAATAAGAAAACAAAATTCAAACAAAGTTTACATATTTTCCTAACCTTGTATTTTATAGAAGACAACTAATTTACTTGCAAATAATACAATCCAATTAAAAAGAACGCTTTTTCTCTTAATACTGGTATTTTATTTACTCAACTTATTGAATCATTACTGATTATTAAGATGTCTCAAGTCAAAAATTATAATTGCACATTAACATCATAGCTTCGGGTATCTCATATTTCGCTTCAGTTAAGATTACTTTTCTCCCTCGAGCGAACTTAGGCCCATGATCATAATCACATCATCGACCCATTATGTCCCCACCAAGGGGGAGGAAGGAGTATGGCCTATACCTTCCCTGAGGAGGGTATAGGCCAAACTCCACCTCGGGGGCCAAGTCCGGATTGAACCACGATCACGCGTAACGCTTATTGGCCGGTCAGATAACTGTTCACCAATCCACCTTTCCACCTGTCCACCATTCCGGACTTGGCCTCGTGGCGGAGTATGGTCTATACCTTCCTCATCCTCATGGAAGAGAACCGTGCCCCTCGTTGGGGACTTAATAGGTTGATGATGAACTGTTTATTTATCTTTAAATGTACTCTAGCTAGTACTCGTATTAATGTCACCTCATGTAGAGCATCAGGGCAATGATATCAAGAACTTGATTGTTACAATTCACCTTTTCTTTTTGTGTAGCGAGACCGAATGACATTAATTTACATCACAAGCCCCGTTCTTTTCCTAACAAAGTCCTGAAAATCACCTGAAAACGTCCCATATCGTGAAAGGCAAATAAATAGAGTGAGGGAAAGTTCACCGGGACTCTCGTTTCGGATGATAGATGTAAGGTAGCGGGCACAAAAACTGACACCTCGCATTGAGTCTCTATTGAGAGCTTTCTATTGTAAGCCACTTCTTTCAGAGCTTTGCTACCTCGCTCACTTTGTAAATATTTTGCCATGAAGAAAGCTATGGGCATTCATGACGCATTGGCATTTGACTTACGTTCAAGAGATCGTGGGTTCGATTGACTTAAGTTAGCTACTTTTACTTTTTGACTTTATAGAATACTACTGGCTAACTGTGAAGAAAGGCATCGAGAGGAAACCGGAGTATACTTGGGGGTGATTCTAGATCTTAGTGCTTGAAATCACCAATGCACAATAGGCATGCATGGTGGTTAGGTCCATACTTTCTGTATGACAGAAGGCATCTGCCCTGCAGTGTAAATTAAACGACAGGAAAAAAGTGGTGGTAGCTCAATGTATGGAACCGATTGCATCACGTGTGTGATGTTTCAAGTTCGACTGTATGTTCCAAATTAATTTTTGATTGTTTTGTTTTTGTTTTTTTGAGTTCGTACGTTTGGCTTTTTGTTACATCATTACCACTCGCTAACTTTGAAGGAAATTTTCACGAGATCTGCACTTTGCGTACATAGGCTTTTTATACCACACAGCATAATTTCGTTTTTCTTGCTGTTTCATTTGGGCATAAATCCATAACGAAGACGCCAATTTATCATTGTTCTCTCTCCTTTATTTAAATATTATTTGCTGCCTTGCATTATACGTGTTCAAATGGAAAGCTCACTTCACGACAAAATACGTACACTGTTTGCATTCACTCTCGTGGACACAGTGTTGAGATAAAACGTGCTGGTGTCGAGTGGTTCATTTACCGCTGCTGCTATTGACGACTTTGTTAGTTAGATGTTTCTGTAGAGTAAGAGTGAAAGGTTCAAAAAGTTTGTGGGCGGAAGGGCTGGTAAGGGACGTCCTAGGTGGTGGATGCACGACCAAAAAGGGGAGACATTTGCAAAAGACAAAATAAAAAGTGCCCGTTCAAAATGTTGGACCAAACATTAAATAAAAAATATTAAAAACCGACTTCAGAAAAAAACACTACTTTGTGCCCAAAATATATGAAATTAAAAAAATACATTAATTTCCATTAACCCCTCAAGCCTGATGTAAACTACGGCGCATTCCGTTAGGTCCCGTAGACCAGCCGGGCGGGTCGGTCTTGCAACGGCACTTTGAATCGAATTTTGAAGATGATAAAGACCACAGTTGTATGAGCATGTTTTGTTTTTTGAAAACTGTGATTTTAAAATATTACTCTGTGAATAACTAACTTAGCTGTGAAAGAAAAAGTGTTCTAGGCCTGAGGGGTTAAGCTCCGCCGGACATAAAAAGGAAAAGTTTTTATAAAAAATGACAACTACATCGCTACAGTAAACACAAACAAAGAGATCACTAAGAGAATAAGCCGCCTCGGGACACATTCGATCCAAAGGTTCCCACTACGCTGGTAGCGTTGCCTCGCTGCACTGCAAGTGAAATTATTTACATAAGACTTGCCTCAGATCGGCAATCATCGCCACGGTCCCTCTAGCGACGTTCTATCTCCCTCACAAAGGCCTTCAAAGGCCTTTCCCGGCACTCCCCAGACCCCAGAAGTTTCTACCGCGAGAGGTACAAATATGTACAGGCCTAAAAGCGCATAATACTTTTGGACCTTTTGTTGGTCTGGAAGTTGGTACCGACTTCAAAATATACTACTGTAGTGGTGTAGTGTCACTTCAGGTTTTTATTAAAAAAAATCACGTTTTGTTTGTGCTGGATTTTTCCCAAAAAAATCTTTTTTTTTTTGGGAGAAATCCAGCACAATCCATATTTTGTGAATATTATAAATTGTTCTCCAGATACACTTCAGTTGCTCAGAGACGAGCAACCGAAGCGAGCTCCGCCTCTTCTAGATCGCTATGATCAAGCTCTGGGAATCAGAGCGAAACCTGGACGGACTCTTCCGACGAAAAGTCAAGTAGGTAAGTGTATCCGGAAAACAATTTATAACGTGTAATGGTTACGAAAGTTTTAGTTCAAAAACCTTATACATATTATTATTTAAGAATTGATTCCAATAGACCTATTTTTCTGCTGTCTATTGAAGAGTTTCGTTCTCAATCTCTGAAAATCTACATCACCTTTACCAAATTAAAAGAGACAAAATCACAATGAGGTAGTCCATCCAGTTTGAGCACCCGCCTAAATAGCTCCTGCACGAATGGCACCTGGCCTAGTCCAGATTCAGCACCTATTGATATTTTTGGCTGAATAAATACATTTGAATACACTAACTGCACCTGCCAAAAATATCAATAGGGGCTCAATCTGGACTAGGCCAGGTGACATTCATGCAGGTGCTATTCAGGCGGGTGCTTAAACTGGACTACCTCATCACAATCACAAGTTATGCAATAACATAGCAAAATAAAAATTAATATACGCGTCGAATTGAGAACCTCTTCCTTTTTAGAAGTCGGTTGATGACTAAAAAGATACATCACTGAAAAGACCAATTGCCTTCAACTGTACAGCACTTTGTTAAACGTACACAGTACCTTCGTACATTGTTTCAGTAACTCTAGCCCACAATTTGGAGCACTGATATAATTGGCTGCAAAGACTATCTGGCAAACGAAGCAAACAACTGAAATACCCGCCGTGTAGCACAATTGTTGCCTGAAACGGAATCAGCTACAATTGAAGTGTTATTTGGTAAATTTAACTTGTTAGCAATCCAGTTTTTTCTCGTAAGTTACTTATTGTGAGTTAGAATGTTTCTGCGTTACATATACAATGCGTAGCTTTTCCCACATAAATCCAGATTTTTCCTTCCTAAGCAACCTACATTAAAAAAAACCGGCCAAGCGCGAGTCGGACTCGCGCGTGAAGGGTTCCGTATGTAATGTTGTATAAACAATGATCCATACGATGTCAATGGCTTTCATAAAACTAAATAAATAAAATAAAATACAACATTAAACATAATATTATAACCTTTTTTATTGCAAGTGTCTATTTGTTGCCGTTATTAATATTGTGCAAAAAACTCCCAAAACTCCAAAAAAACTCAAAAAGAGCCCCACTTAAATGTTTATTTTATTCTCTTTTTATTTTTGTTGTTATATAAGCAACAGTAAATAAATACATCCTCTATGAACATTTTAACTATCTAGCTATTACAATGATTCTGTATCCTGGTTGAGCAATAAGGTATTATCTATCTATCACGGTTCATGATACACAGCCTTGTGACAGACGGGCAGTGAAATCTTCATAATAGAGTTCCGTTTTTACCCTTTGAAAACAGAACCCTAAAAACTTATAAGAAAATTCAAAGACGATATTTTCATTAAATATTATATCCAAAGTCGAATAGCCCGTCGATGTAAAGATTGCAATTTGCGAATCTGCCAAGTCATTGGTTAGTTTTTGAAAGCCCTGACTCATTCCGGGAGCTAACCGGGTAGGCACGGAATATTCTGCGAGTATCCTCAGATTTTACGATCGTTTCAGTGCCAACAGCCAACAGTATTTACATACGTACCGGGGATGATGTTCTCGCTACAATATTATGATCTTGAAATAGCGTAATTTGAATTTGCATGATGTAAGTAGAATCCAATCAGCTTTGGGACTTGAGTTACATCCGATGGATCTATCCAGAAGCGGTAAGAAGACAACAGTCATTTTTAATATAGTTTTGATTTACTTTCGAGACATTTTTATAGTGTTTGACTGATAAAAATAGTTACGCACTAATATACTTGGGTAGACAGACAGGAACAGGCATAGTATCCGCTCATTTAGGGGTACGCTCGAGGGCCGAGTCAAAACATTTTTTTGTGTGGAACTTATTTTAATTATACCAACCACTCTGTGTTTGTTGCTTATAACATTTTATCATAATGAGACTACGACCGAAAGGTAAACGCTTGGTAGGCGGCTAGAGATCGCTTTTGAGCGTGCTGTCAAGTTGCTTTTTTTTTCGAACAGCATCTTGAAATGTCCACTCTAGAATGCGTTATTCTTATCTGCACTAAGACTATACTAATATAGAGCTTTGGAGGTAGAAACCTGGTCGGACTTTTCCGATGAAAAATCAAGTAAGTGTATCAAAGATAATAAGGTAGATAACATTTTTTGTTCAAAAAAAAAATGGCGTCAGAACGACTCAGGAAATCAGTGCCATCGATAGAACGTCAACTATTACATTAAGTTGCAAAATAGCCCATTGAGTATTGAGCACGGAAGTAAAGGTTGATGTACTGTACAATAGTATAAAACCAACAGACCACAAAACAAGCTAACTATAATGTGCCTGGAACAATACCGTCGCGTCGTCGATCCGTCCGATTGAACTAGAATTTGTTTATTGGCATGTAAAACAGGTAACAAACAATCTATATAACATACAGAGAGAGCTTAATAGAGTAGATCTAGAATGTCACCCAAGGTATACACACACGTGAGATCAGGAAAATGTAAACGATGTAATTGCTCTGAACTACATCTCTCGTAGTCTCTCAGTAGTTAGTATTTCTGCTTAGCACAGCGTTTTAGCGAAACTGATAAAACAGTGGCCTCGTTGGAGGTCCTTGCTCCGAATAGCGGTAGGTATGTATGATTTTATTTTCTGAGCTTCATTACATTTGTGAATTTGTAGTTAATTACACCAGCTAACTGAAAAGGAAAAATCACGATTAAATGTTAAAATAATTTGTAAATAAAGAATGTATTGACAGCCAAGGCACAGAATTGTTAGCGTCGAGATTGGTCCAATTACAGTTAAGTTTTTCTTAGCGTAGTTTAGCTTAAGTATATTAAGTAGCGGTATAAAAGTAATGCCGCTTCATTATAATTTTGTCCAAACAATCCCCATTGTTAATTTCGCGATTAACTTTTAAACTTTTAAAACAAACCTATTTGAAAACTATTTAATTTAAAATAATCAAATCATGCATTGAATTGTCTAGTACCAGATGTCTTTGTCGTCTATAATGTTGTAGTCTGTATTTGGTTGTGAATTTCATTATACATTTTTTCTATCGTTTAGTTTAGTAAACTAACAGGTATTTTTAAGGATTTGTGATAAACAACCAAATACATAGGCTCATAAAGGATATATAAGAGAATCTTACATTTAGCATAGTAGTAAACTCATGTTAGTACCTCTGTACTACTGGTAGTAGTTATCTTGCGACGAGGTTCTGGTAGACTGTTTGATCATACGCCTTTGATAGCGCTCTCATTAGTAGACTCGGCTTGTTAGCAAATTTGACGGAGTATTACAAAATGGAGAGACAAGAGTGAAAACTTGGTATTTCAGTTAAGTTTTGCACATTATTTTTTAAAGCCGTCTCAATTTTAGTGGCCTGTGACATTTAGAGTTCTGTAACCGAAGGCGCAGACAGACATACGTAATTTCTTACTAACAGAAAGTTCTCTAGAACTTCCCATCAGTAGTTGCAGTTGCAGTTAATAGTAATAGGGTCCCGTGTAGAACTCTTCGGCTACGGATCCCTAAAACTTGTTTTGCATAGCTCTATTTGCATAGTAGATACATGTTTGTGGTGTCCTTACCTGGTTACCATAGCACAGTGAATTCTAATTCTGCACCAGCGCAAGTGTAGTGATTGTGTTGTGTAGAAGTGATTGTTATACTTACGTCAGTGTTAGGTCTGTAACGAGGTTGCAATACCTCGTCTACAAACCTGTTTAATCTTTTATGTTTAAACAAGTAATAAAGTATGTAATTTTTTGTATGTTTTAACTAAAGCACTGGGCGTACTGCCTCTTCGAGGTCTGCAGATCGAAATAACCTTGGCGATGCCATGACAAATAAAGTGAACTACAAACAAAAGATTATATATGTGATGTATATTGAAAGTACCCACAATAAACCGATCAGTTAGCTTAGACCGCTGTCTTTTATTGACGTCTCATTGGCGACGAGTCGGGATTTTTATTCGTTAATTGCGACGTAATTACGTTAAATCCGTGTTATTTCGAAGGATTTGTGACAATGCCGTACGGTAAAGTGGAACCATTTGATCTAACCTCGAATCAATGGCCAAGTTATGTGCGACGAGTAGAACAGTTTATAAAACTCAACAAAATTGAGGTTGATTTACACGTTGCTACTTTGATAACGATGGTAGGTGATACGACGTACAGTTTGATGTGTGATTTATGTGCACCGGCGTTGCCAGAAACCAAGACCTTTGCGGAGTTGGTGAAAATCGTTTCTGATCATTTAGAACCACAAAGATCTATAATAGCTGAACGTCACGTATTTCGCCAGAGAAGACAAAGAGTCGGCGAACCACTATCGGAGTATTTACAAAGTCTAAAACACCTGGCGACAAACTGCGGCTTCGGAAACTCGTTAGAAGAAAACCTTCGGGACCAATTTGTCTCAGGTTTAGCCAGTGACGACATGAGGTCTAGATTATTCGCAGAACAAGACGTGCAATATAAACAGGCGGTGAAGCTAGCCTTTTCCCTGGAGGCTGCGGAGAAGCATGCAGTAGCGAGCGCAATGGGAGGCGCTGGGAGCGGTCGCGTGGCAGGCGGCGGCGTCCCGGGCGCGGGCATGAGCGCGGCGCAGGGCTCCGGCGGCGGCGAGGGCGTGGCGGGCGACGGCCTGCACGCCGTACGGGATGCGCGCGCGCACGCGCGCACGGGGTGCTGGAGGTGTGGCAAACCACATCACCCGGATAAGTGTCGCTTCAAAAGGTATACTTGTGACAAGTGCTCACGTAAAGGACATTTGAAAGGTATGTGCAAAAATTCGCAATCTATCTCAAATAATTCTACCAGACATAATTACCTAGAAGAAGACTCAGATAGTGATTTTTTTTAACATGCGTGTCATAGCGAGTGGCGACAGTCCTTATTTTGTTACTGTAAAGATCGATAATACATTATTAAAATGTGAGATTGATACGGGAAGTAAAATTTCAGCAATTAGTCAAAATCGTTACACACAGTACTTCTCAAACTATGCTCTGTTGAACGATAACATAAAATTATGTTCTTATTCTGGCTCACTGATTGAACCGATTGGTTACATTATTGTAAACGCCTCAATTGAGAATGAATCTCAAGAAGACTTAAAATTGTATGTAATAAAAAATGGAAGTAGGCCATTAATTGGTAGAAGTTGGATTCGTCGGTTTAAAATCAATGAATTACACGTAAATAAAATTATATGTCAACAAGAAACGGAGGCCACTCCAGATAATACTAATGATCGGTTGGTCAGGGAGCTGGTGAGGGATTTTCCTGGGGTTTTTACAGATAGTTTGGGAAAATGTAAACGAGAAATTCGTCTACAGCTCGCAGATAGGGAACCAGTGTTTGTCAGGGCGCGGTCAGTACCGTTAGCCTTACGGTCTAAAGTAGAAGCAGAGTTAATTAGACTAGAGAAGGAAGGGTCAATTTATTCGATCGACCATTCTGTGTTCGGTACTCCAATTGTTCCAGTAGTTAAACAATCGGGGGAAATAAGAATCTGCGGCGATTATAAAGTCACCATAAACCCTAAGTTAATAAGGGATTATTATCCCCTACCCAAGATTGACGAGTTGTTTGCTGCGTTAAGTGGCGGTCAGGAATATACAAAAATTGATTTGACGAGAGCTTACATGCAAGTACCGCTAGATCAGGACTCACAGGCAGTGACAGCAATTTCAACACACCTGGGAACTTACGTTTTTCGGCGTACCCCATATGGATTATCATGCGTACCCGAAAAATTTCAAAAATTAATGGAAGAAACGCTTAGGGGTCTACCAAACACAGTGGTCTTCCTCGATGATATTTGCGTAACAGGAAGTGACAAATTAACTCATTTAAAAAACGTGCGAGCTGTACTCGAAAGACTCTCCGAAATGGGTTTGACTATAAAAATAAATAAGTGTAAGTTTTTTCAGAAAAGTGTATCCTATTTAGGATTTATTATAAACAAAGACGGGCTACACCCAGACCCAGCTAAATTGGAAGCCATTAAAATGGCCCCGAGACCTGGTAATTCAACGCAGTTAAAAGCGTTTCTTGGCTTAGTTAATTATTACGGCAAATTCGTTACAAATTTGAGTACTTTATTGCACCCATTGTACGCTTTATTAAAGAAAGACACAGAGTGGAAATGGAGTGTTCAATGTGAAAAGGCATTCGAAGAGATCAAGGCTTGTTTGTGTAGCAATAAAGTATTAGCTCACTATGATTCATCGCTGCCGCTTGTACTATCAGTCGACAGTAGTGCCTACGGAATAGGGGCCGTTTTAGCTCACCGTTACCCGGACGGCTCGGAGCGGCCAGTCAGCTGTGCCTCGCGAACGCTTACGGACGCGGAGAAAAACTATAGTCAGCTGGACAAGGAAGCCTTAGCGATCTTCTACGGGGTGTGTAAACACCATCAATATTTGTTTGGACGGCAATTCACATTGAAGACTGACCATCAACCACTGACCTTTATTTTTGGACCGAAAGGAGGTATTCCTCAAACGGCGGCCAGTAGATTACAAAGATGGGCTGCGAAACTAGCAGCATACGATTTTAAAATACAATATGTACCATCGAAAGATAACGGAAATGCAGATGCATTGTCGCGTCTACCGCTGAGTGCCTCTGGAAAAATGAGGGAGGCGGCGGTGGAACAATGTCATTATCTTCTGTTTTTTGATGAATCGGTCCCAGTGAGTTACAAAGATATAGCCACACACACAAAGACCGACGCGTTGTTAAGTAAGATATACGGATACATTATGTTCGGGTGGCCACATACAGTTGAAGATCGTGAAAAACCGTTTTATTTCAGACGAAATGAACTGTATGTGGAACACGGATGCATATTGTATAAGTATCGAGTAGTGGTTCCAGGTAAATTACAAACGAAATTGCTGTCCGAAATTCATGCGGGGCATTTGGGTATTGTAAAAATGAAGTCTATTGCTCGTAATTATGTCTATTGGCCCACAATAGATAATGACATTGAGACGTTGTGTCGCAACTGCGAGGCATGTCGCAGTGTGCGTGATGCGCCCCCGCATGCCTCATTACACCCGTGGGAATTTCCCGCCGCGCCATGGCAAAGGCTTCACGTGGATTTTGCACAATTTCAAAATAAATATTATCTGATTATCATAGACGCGCACTCAAAATGGCTGGAAGTTGAAGAAGTGCGAGGCACGTCCGCTTTTGAGACGCTAAGATTTTTCAGAAAACTGTTTTCCAAATTTGGGTTACCACACCAATTAGTGTCAGACAATGGCCCGCCATTTCAAAGTACAGAGTTCAAAGAATTTTGTGCAAAAAACTGTATCAAACATACTACTAGCGCCCCTTACAGGCCACAAGGTAATGGCGCTGCGGAAAATTCCGTCAAAATGATAAAAAAAACACTTAAAAAGGCGGTACATGAGGGGCAAGATGTAACAACGGCTTTGACTCGATTTTTATTCCAATACAGAAATTGTGAACACTCCACAACGGGCGTGGCTCCTGCGGTAGCTTTATTAGGCCGTCGACTTCGTGGTAGATTGGACATATTACGGCCAAATACAGCCGAGGTTGTTAGAGAGGCACAAGAAAGGCAAATACAAAACGCGGGGGGGTCAGATAGACAATTTGATGTAGGAGACAGAGTTTTAACACGCGATTTTTCGCTAAGAAACAATAATAAATGGACGGAAGGACAGATAACAGCAAAAACAGGTCCTCTGTCGTATAAAATTAACTTAAATAATGGTGGGAGTGGGCGTAGACATGCGGATCAAATAGCAGCAGTACGCCACAGCAGATTTTCTATGACACCACCTGTGGAGGACCTGCCTCGGGCAGAGAGTAGCAGCGGGCCGCAGCAGGAGCCACGCCATCGCCAGGACGCACCGAGCGATGCTGCTGCGGACTCGCAGGCGCCGCCGCCGCCGCCGCCGGGAACGCCGCGCGAGGCCGCAGCACCACCGCCCGAGAATGCGAGTGAGAGAGCGATGCGAGCCTACCGGCGGCAGTTGAGGAAAGACGTTGCGCAATGAAATAAGTAGTTGATTATTTGATTATGTAAGATAATTAAGATTAAAACATAGATCAATAAAAATATAAAGATAAGATTTCTAGTTTTAGTAAAAGAAGCACCTATGTTATTAGTTTTTAAAAAGTTAATATTAATTGTATGAAACCACGTATTCAGCGATAGACAACATAGTTATGTATCCTAGGTGTAGTATATACTTAAGGTGGAGATAATGTGATGTATATTGAAAGTACCCACAATAAACCGATCAGTTAGCTTAGACCGCTGTCTTTTATTGACGTCTCAATATAATTGGAAATTAAAAACGGAATCGATAGATTTAAATGTAAATAGCCTAAACATAAAAGATAAACTAATAAACAGGTTTGTAGACGAGGTATTGCAACATCGTTACAGGTCGTTTGAGTTAGGCTTCTGTAAATAACATTTTAATGTGCGTCGTCTGACGCGCATTGAAAACGCACTAGTATTAATAAATGTGAATTCGGGAAATGCTTGGGGCGCTACGAGATTGCTTTGGGTTTGGCTTAGAAACATTATTACATCCGGAAATGACGGGGATTCTACTTGTCAATACGAATAACTTTCACTATGGTGACATGGGGACAACTTCAACAAAATCGTGGGCTCGTGAAACAGGTGACATTTGTTTCATGATTTCAAAGTTTTCCCTGTGCTAAAACGAGTTTGTTTATTACATTTTATTGGTAAAAAATATAACATCTATTATTACTACAAATAATTTATTATTCTTTCCCATTTGCTAAAATAGATATTACAAAGACTGGACATTAATATAATATTGGTATCAATCCGAAGGTTATCCGGAGGAGATCGTCTTTAGTGATGAGGCCGCTTTACTTAGCTTAATAAATATTTCTGTTATTTTCTTTTTATGTATAACTAGCTGTCCCGGCAAACTTCGTACCACAACAGTTTTTTTTTTCCATATTTTCTTATTATTTAAACCTTCCCCTTACCATTTAAACCGAAGAACCACCCTCGTACTTCAAGGAATATTCTAAAAAAAATGGCGAAATCGGTTCAGCTGTTCTCGAGATTTGCACTTAGAAACACTTTCAGCTATCATCACATTCACATTAATCTATCTCTTAAAGCCAACCTGATAACTACAATAAAGAATATTCTATCTATCTAACTGTATTTCCGGGGTAATTTGAAAGTGCAATTCTAGTACTATACGAATAACTGGGTCTCGTTAAAAAATCTTATTGTAAATCTTAAAAAATCTTATTATGTGATTTAAGCATAAAAGCTTGTGGACGCAGCAAATGACTTTCGTTGCACATTGTTTAAAAAATCTAAAAACACTAAACAAAATCAAAAAGCTATTATATTGAACGACATTTTTAATTAAACTCCACCGCATAAAGTCGATAGGTACACAGTATCCAATTAAGGCAGTCTTGTCGCCATCGACCGAACGACCGTTTTAAATGCATACTAAACAAGAAGCCGTTTTTAACTTTATCATGTCTTAGGAGCTCCTTTTTTTTCTAGCAATAAACAGCATGAGATAATAATATGCCGCTGTCTTGAGTAATGAGTAAATTCAACATAATTTCCTTGTTTTAGTATGTTAACTTACGATACGTATGCATAGTTATAATTTTAACAGGCCATAATTATTAAATAAACGTGACCTAACAGGTCAAAAAAAGATATGTATTACATTTTTACCGTACCTTCCTTAATCAAAGCTTGTCGGTTAGTCAATTTTTCCCATCTCGGCCTTAAAGGAAAATTTTACTAAGCGACACTAACTTTAAAACTAAGCATTATTTTTAATAGTTACATCTACTATAAAGTAGATAAAAAAAAATTACACGATTTTTTTTCCGAAAATTCAATCTTTAAACAGCTCTACTGTAAAGTTAGTCTGATGTCGCTTGGATAATTTTTCCTTTCCAGCGTCGATATGAAAATAAGAATATTAACATATTAAAATATCTTTATCAATTCCAGTATGAAAAGCACGAGGAGCTTGCACAAAATATAAAGATTGTATATCTACATAAAAGTTACATTTATTGATGCCTTCCAGGCTGTTAATGTTAAAGTGAAGTGTTTAGTGCTTCAAGCTAAACAGTAGGTGCTGCGATAATATTCAAAATGGCTGCCTAACGACTTTTTAATAGTACCTGCCATAGAACAATGAATCGAGAGACTGCATTAAAGACCAGCAAGTTAAAACTTATTGATGTAAGGTTGAAACAGAGAGGTAGTCCAGTTTGCGCACCCGCCTAAATAGCACCTGCACAAATAGCACCTGGCCTAGTCCAGATTGGGCACCTATTAATATTTTTGGCAGGTGCTGTTAGTGAATTCAAATGTATTTATTCCGCCAAAAATATCAATAGGTGCCTGGACTGGACTAGGCAAGGTGCACTATTTGTGCAGGTGCTATTTAGTCGTTTGCACAAACTGGACTACCTCGACACAGGAGGAACTTATATTAATATTACAAAGAGGCCTAATGCCACATTTTGATATAGAATTTTTGTTGGGTTGATCGGCTCACCATAGCAATGGTTTTCATTAGTGTTCTTTTCAAAGGCATAACGCAACTAATTTATTTGATCCACCGAAAAACCGTGATGTGTACCTTTAGATGTATAGGTCTGTTATCTAAAGCTGGCACGTTCACAGTACTCACACTTATGCAATTTCGCTATACAGGATGTTTAAAAATATATGATTTTGATTCAAAATGCGACTCTAGTTTAAGTGTAGACTAGAGTTAGGTTTTAGTAAGATAGGTGCGTTGTAGATAAATAAATACAAATATATGGGTTATTTGTTATAACATATTTTTAGCAAATTCGAGCGAAAAGTATTAAAAACAAGGTGGAATCAATGGTCACAAAATAGTTTTAAATTTCAATAAATTTTCACATGAACAAAAATAATTTCACCTAAGAAAATCTTTACCAAAATAGAAAATAATTATCCCAGAAATCCTCAACAATTTAATTATAATTTAATTATGTAACAAAGGGTAACGGACGCTCAGTGGTCAATTACCCAACCTTTTTTTCTAATTGCTTGCCACAGATAAAAACTTTATTACTGTTCTGTAATTTCATCAACTGGAAGGAATCTGTGATCAACTGAGCAACATCATTCGGTTTCTATTGTGGTTACGCGAATGTTCTGTTCTCCTATTCTTCTTCGTTTTCTTCAACGTTTTTTCCATGATTTTAGCACCAGTAGCAGTTGTTCGAAGTCCAATCACAATCAAATGCAAGAACCAAAAGAAAAGAGGAAAGACCACAGAATAAACTGGCAATTCCCATTAGAAAAACAAAAACCCTCTCTTAAAAATGCCATCTACTGACTAATGAGCCGTTTTAAGAAGAAAAAAAAAGAATGGCTGTCAAAGGAATGCAGTTTTGGACCTCAGCCCAATAGCCATGTGTGATGTATACATGTTATTTTTTTGAAATTGAAAATGTTAGTTTTTTTTCAATATAATATAACTCCGAAAGGACAAACATTTGGCTGTTGACGTCATAGAGTGCGACAAGTGAGTCCTGGCACAAGCCTTTGGCGGGAAATTTAAAAATCTTTTAGTTGATAACCCTGCATCTATATGCCATAAACCATCTTGATACGTTTATTATTTGTTTAATTAGTTTGGAGTCTCCCATGAATTTTGTCCAAACATAAATAAATATAAGCAAAACGAAAACATTAACTACATCAAAACCAACATTTCCACTCCACCAACAACAGGGATAATAAAGATGCACCACATAAACTTATAAACATTTATTAATGCTGAACCCTAATCAAAATCTGATTCATATCTTTTTTCTCCAACATCTTTGAGTTCTTTGACTAAGTCTTCGATCTGACGTTTAAAATTTTCGTCATCCGACAGACCTTACAACAAAAAATAATTCGTGTTTGTTTTAAAACATTATTACTCGTATGTTTATACTAAAACATAGGTAAAATTATGTTGAATAGAAACAAAAGTTCTTGTTTAAATATAGGACGAGTATCAAACTGTTTGGGCTGTACTACTTGCAGCTGAAATACCTAAGTTTGACAGTCAGAGTGTGGCCATATGAAGAATTCGAAATAAATCGCGTCCCAGGACTCGCTTGTCAGACTCTAGTAACTTTTATTCAGCTCGCTGAGACCTAATCAATGATGGATCACACATGGCTATTGGACTTAGGTCCAAAACTGCATTCCTTTGACAGCCATTCGTTTTTTTTTTAGTTCTTCTGAAAGCGGCTCATTTGGAACTACTTTTCTTAGCTGTCAGAAAAATCCCTCATTGAAACGCACATACAGTTGAATACCAAAAAGATCACGCTGTATATATAAACAGTAGTAAAAGTAAAACTATAACTGTCCCCTTCACACTCATAAGCTAGACCGCGCGCAAGAGAGACGGGCAGACTTTTCATGATGCGCATGCAGTACACGTCACGCCGCGCCGCGCGCTATTCACAGACACTACACAAGCGCAACGTGTAAATGTGTTGAACGTGCCAGCTTTACTTAACTGACCTATACCTACTGTTTATAAAAATATTTACATTATCTAAAGTACCGTCCCACGAGGAGTGTGGCCGAAAACCACGTCACTGGAACAGGCTTTTTCACACTTACTTGTATTGTATACGTAGTCTTCTTCGTAAGTGCTTAAGCGTTATTTTATATTGAATTCATGCCACCCGCTCGCAGGTCGCCTGCCCGTTCTAACATGGATCGACCTTTTTTTTTTTGTTAACGGGATGAAATGCTTTGTGCACCATAACCGCCACCCTTGGGGGAGGGCGATGGCCGTGTGTCGGTTTCTCCTCTCCTAATAATAGGAGAGGCATACCTCCTAAAACACCCCGGGGGCCGTCCTGTCGCTCGTGCAATGGGGCGCCGCCGGATCTCGCAAGTGGTGTGAACCACAACGCGAATGCGACAGCGGCGCCTCGGCGATGTCGACCCGACTCGCAAGGAGTCGGGCCCACCCTCACTAGAGAAGGGGCATGGGCCCCCCACCCCCTTCTCCCGTCACGATGTCGGATGGTCGTCTGTGACCCTCCCTCAACCTCCTCTATGCCCTCTGCTGAACAGAGGGACGCGGACGTAGAGGAGGGCCCCCACCGTGTGTTTTTTATAGAGGTTGTCTCCTCGCGGCCCGAAGGCCCCCGGCTCCACTCAGTGTGGGGTTACGGGAGCGGGGCCCATAGTGGACTCCGCGGGACTTCCAGCAGCGCAAGCCACTGGACGTCCCCCTCCGGTAGCCGGAAGCCGGTATCCTCCATATCTGGAGGGCGTTCCCCTATCCGCCACCCGGGGGACGCGTCCGATGGAAGACCAGAAACTCCACACGGAAACATGGATAGTAGGTCTATCCATGTTTCCGTGTGGAGTTTCTGGTCTTAGCTGTCTTAACTAGGAGTATAAAGAGCATACTAAATAGAAAAATTATACGATTTAGTTTGTTATAATATTTAGTTCGCGGATTCTACCATATAATTCTATTTAAGCTGTTATAATTTTTGTGATGTCTATTAGATTTATATAGTCTATGGTACTCGCATGTAGAGGCGATTAACGAAGCCTTGTGATATTTTATGTTGTCAAGTAATATTTTTGGGATTGATCATTGAAAGTTACGTACGACGTAAGGAAAAATGAATGAATAATAAGTATTCCAAAAAAGTGTAATTTGTATTTATCCAACACTGCGAAGCGGGCGTCTTATTAATTTATTCCCTGAAATTGAACCCCTTCAATAGCAACAAGCTTCCAATCAGAATCAGAATCAGAATCAAGAATTTATTTCAACGTAAAGAATTTACATTCTGCTTGTTGAATGTCAATGTACATACAGTTATGTATAACGTTAGCCGCTGCCTTGGGGCCGTCTGTAGTGGAGAAAAAGGCAGCGAAAAAAAAAACTCCACTCTGACCATCTTTTCTCAAATCACCTTAAAGCTAATACAAATAAAACATACAAAATAATATCTTGGATGTGTTGAACACTAGACACATTTATCCTCTGATTTAATTTAATATTAAACTACTATTTAATGCCATATGTCCTTGTCTTCTAAATAATCGTTGATTTTATAATAAGCTTTTTTGCAAAGAGTGTGCTTAACACAATTCTTAAATCGCGTTGGGGGTAACTCTAATATATCTTGGGGTATCTTGTTGTAGAACCTTACAGTGCCCCATAAAGGAAGTATTAACTTTTGCAAGTCTAAATCGTGGAAATGACAATTTATGTTTATTCCTAGTATTAACGTTATGATGGCTACCAAGAGTTTCGAAGTCCTTAATATTTTTCCGAACGTACATAATATTTTCATAAATGTATTGGCTTGCAACTGTTAAGATGTTAGTTTCTTTGAAAAAATCTCTTAGCGAGTCCCTACTACCTAGCTTGTAAATAAATCGGATCGCTCTCTTCTGCAAGATGAAGATAGTCTCAATGTCTGCTGCCCGGCCCCATAGTATTATACCATAGGACATAATACTATGGAAGTAACTAAAATAAACAAGCCTAGCAGTTGCAACGTCAGTAAGTTCTCGGATTCTTTTCACGGCATATGCTGCGGAGCTTAGTCTATGTGCCAATTTTATAATATGTGGACCCCATTGTAGTTTGGCATCGATTGTGATGCCCAAAAATACAGTATCTTCAACAAATTCTAGTTTATTATTTTCAATTACAATGTTGTTTTCAACTAATTTTACGTTAGGTAGGGTAAATTTCATACATTTTGTCTTTTTTGAATTTAACAATAGATTATTTACTGTAAACCAATCTAGAACGTGCGAAAGAGCATTATTTGCTTCGTCAAGATTATTTTCCTGTCTCTTTATTTTAAAAACAAGTGACGTGTCATCAGCATGTAGCACTATCTCACACATTTTTTGTACCAAAAACGGTAAATCATTTACATAGACTAGGAAAAAGAACGGCCCTAAGATAGATCCCTGCGGGACTCCCATTTTTACAAGTGAGCCTGACGATTTAATACGATTTATTTCTGCTTTTTGAACCCTTCCTTCTAAATATGATTTTAAAAGATCTAGACTTAATTTTTTTATTCCATAGTGTTTTAACTTTGAGAGTAATGTTTTGTGGTCTACACAATCGAATGCCTTTGACAGATCACAAAATACTCCTATCGCATCATTATGATCCTCCCACGCACTGAAAATATGTTTAACTAACATGACTCCAGCGTCTGTTGTATTCCGCCCTTTAATGAAACCGAACTGCTGACTATGGAGGAGTTCGTAATTATTGAAATTAATAAGTAATTGATCTAATTGTAAGATAATTCTTTCAAATATTTTACTTAATACTGGTAGGACTGAAACGGGTCTAAAATTTGTTGGATCTTGTTTATCACCGCTTTTAAATAAGGGTACTAACCTACTATATTTCATGAGGTCTGGAAATACTCCTTCATCTACGCATTTATTGAAAATCTGTGCTAACGGCAAAGCTAGGATATTTATCACTGAACTAACTTTACTGTTGAACTGAAAACAATAATTTTACTGTTGGCAACCAATTTCGGTTGCCAACAGTAAAATTATTGAAATGATGACTCCTTATTCCTTATACCTTTTTATTATTATTTTTAAATAATACTGGCTGCAGACACAAAATAAACATGCAATTATTAGGATTTTTCAAATAATATTTTTTGTATTCTCTATCCGTACTATTTTCTTGTATTCATTGTATTTTATTATGTATTTAACTGAACCTTATATATATCTCTGTAATAAAATATATTTGAGAAATTTAAAAGACAAAGTCTTGCGTGTTACGGTTAATTTAAATCTGCCCTGTATAAAACTATGCACAAACTAAAACGTTGTTATTTAATATTAAAAGTAAAAATATTTCATTTATAACTTAAAATTGTTTTTTTGTTATAATATGGTACTACGTTTTTAAAAACCATCCATAAATAAAAGCTGAGACGGCGCGTCCTCAAGAGTTTTCGTGGAGATTATACAAAAATATATTCAAGGAAAGAATTATATTTTACTATGGCACTTTTTGCCCATAAAACATTTTAAAGCCGGCCAGAGCCTCGGAGTATTAAATTAAATGCCGACTACGAAGCTGTTTATCTCAATTTAATCCCCGAGAGTGTACGAAGCGGAGGCACAAAAATTGCCTATCAAACTTGCTGCTTTAAATTACAGAATGAAAACGTAATGCAAGAAATTATTGGGATAATCCGTCGGGAAAGTCACGCATTTACCTATACTATAACTCCCACATAAGACAATCATTAAACCTGGGCACAAACTAGGGTACCCTGTGCTATGGTAACCAGGCAAGGACATTACAAATATCAAAAAACACCCAGATTGAGGCCATTTGTACAAATGTACGGCGTAAAAATGAACAACCTTTTATATCTTACTAGCCTACGATCTTTTATATCTTACTAGACGACCGCCCGGCTTTGCTCGGGTAAAATGTGATAATAATATTCCACTATTCTTTTATAAAATGGAGATGACGCTAGTGCCAATGTTAGTGTAATAAGGCCGCCAATTGTACTGTACTATGATATTGTCGCTCGTAGCCTGGGCTGCCTGAGTGATCTTAAACGATCACTAAGGTTAAGCAACATACGGCGCGTTCAGTCCATGGATGGGTCACGGTCTATGACTAACGCTAGTGGCATTTTTCCGAGCGATTCCGTGCTTCGCAAGGCACGTTAAGTAGTTGGTGCCGGCTGCCGTCAATAGATGGCAGTCGTTAAGCCAAGTCAGAGGCCTTAGGGCGGCTTGAAAACCACTGACAGTACGACCAGCCACTAGTCTTACAAGCCTCCACCAATCCGGACTTGGCCCCCGTGGTGGAGTATGACCTATACGTTCCTCAGGGAAGAGACCCGTGCCCCTCGGTGGGGACATGATGGGTTGATGATGATGATGATGATGATATTGTCAAATTTCATGTGTAATTACTGGTGAACATACAATAAAGAATATTCTATCTATCTATCTATCTAGTGGTATCTGTAAAATAATATTTTTTATCGCCATAGATTCGTGTACGTCATATACAATCATCAAATAACTATCACGTCTCTTTCTCAAAATAAAAAAACTTAGACCATAGAGATCACAATGGATAACAGAATACAAACCTGTGACACCTGTGACGCGTGATGGCGTAACAGTGACACCCAACGAAGGTAATTCATTTATTTTTATATTGAAAATACTCGATAATTCTAATTTACCGCCTGTAAGTTGTCGCCTGTGATCTTTTTACGCGCTTCAATTTGATATGCATTTCGTTCGAGTCTACTTTATTTATTTTATTCCAGCTAACTATGGGTGCTAAGAAATGTGTAAGGCGTAGTGCCAAAGAAATTTTAGGAAAAATAAAAAAAACAAATGGATGTAACTTAGAAAACAAATCTATGGTACATGCCGGGATTCGATTTTTGCCTCTCCCCTACCTCCGCTCTGTTGTGAATAGAATAAGTTTAATCTCCTATTTGTAAGTCGTAGTCAGCCTGTGTGTTAAGCTCCATACAGGTATTTAAAGGTGAATGGATGAGTATTTTGTCTCGAGGAAATGTTAATGCCTCCATTCAGAGCCTTTGTAAACATGATATGTGGAATTTCACGCCGCGGTATAATTATATATTTCCTTTACCTTCAGAGCTTAAGCCTTCTCACTTAGTTACAAACGATTTTAAGAATTTATAAACATTCACGTAGATGACGTATAGGTACATTTAATATTAGATAAGAGTAGGCATTATGCACACCGGGACAAAATATGTTTTTACATAAATTTTATAAAAGAAAATATTATGTTACTAACGTTTATACCCTGTTACTAATATTACAGTATATTTTCGTCTGTCTTACTTTCATCATCATCATTCAGCCACAAGAAGTCCACTGCTGAACACAGGCTCCTCCATGAATTTCCAAAAAGACCGGTTGGAAGCGGCTTGCATCCAGCATCTTTCTGCCACTTGGTTGAGATCTTTTTTCCATCCTGTCTTACTTTAAAAGACATAAATTAATTGATCAATATCTTACACAAAATATGATCACCTGTTTTGCTCCGAAAATGGAATGCCCTGTGGTAACCAGGCAAGGACGTCACAAACATGTAAATACACCCAGAATGAGGCCATTTGTACAAATGTGCGGTGGGAATCGAAACCACACCCCCCGGTATGGTAAATAGACGTGATATCGCTAGACCAACAGGATAGTGAAATACGTGGCATGTTGTTTCTATTCTGACACTTTTTCTTGTCTTATGATATCGTTTGTCAAGGGTGCCTTCATCGTTAGTAACCAAACAAATCATCATCATCATCAACCCATTATGTCCCCACCGAAGGGTACGGGTCTCTTCCTTGAGGAAAGTATAGGCCACGCTCCACCACGGGAGCCAAGTCCGGATTGGTGGAGGCTTGTAAGACTAGTGGCTGGTGTTACTATCAGAAGTTTTCAAGCCGCCCTAAGGCCTATGACTTGGCTTAACGACTGCCATCTATCGATGGCAGCCGGCACCAACTGCTTACCAACCAACCAAATACTTAACCTTTATTTTAATATCAAAGATCCGAGTCATAAGAATTCCAAAAATTCCTTACTATCAGCAGGCTACGGACAAAAAATACATCGAATCCTTTTAAAGTCGCCTTGCGCCTCTTATCCCATACTTTACCCAAACGCACTTGTTCCTTATCTGTACTACAGAGTTCCCAAAAAAGTCTTCCCCTTTACCAAATACCCCGATAAGAATGTCTGAAAGCCAGACGACCCATTTATTGTAAAACAAAGATTCTAATTTTGACTTGGTAAGCTTATTTCGGGAGCAAAAAAAAATTTTTTTTCTTTAAGAAATTGTTAGTGAATATATTAAATCTTTTATTGTTGTCCCAGTCATTCGTCCGTAAAAAAAAATTAATAAATATTTGACTGAGCCATCTTGGATCATAGGTATTACTCGTATAAAATATACATCACTTTCAATTTCTAAAACATATACTGTCAGAAACGTGGTTCAAGATATGCAAACACATTTTACTTACTAAAAAAATATTTCGTTGACAAAGATTTAGTCCGTAATTGAAGCCAGTTTCGTTTCAGTTTCAGTTTTTCGCAGCTCAGCGCTACTTTAAATAAAAACATTTTGGTATGTATCCCAATATCGCCAAGATAACCGCTCTAGCCTCGACTTGCAATAAAACCATCGTGCAAACACTTACGCGGAACATGTGTCCTCAAATTAGTTCACGCAAGCTGCGAGCTGGCGAATTTCGTAGGCCTCGTAGCCAAAGACGTCATAGTTACAGCAAAAGCACCACTTTGCCTGAATTTGACCCTTCGTAGGTCTAGCGTTCTTCGTCTGATTACGATTCTGGAGGTCGTGGGTTTGTTTATCACTGGGGGCCTCCGTGAATGTCCTTGCCTACGAGTAGATACATTTTTATGATCGATAATGTTTAATGATAAGTGTTTACGATACAATTAAAATTCAAATATTAAGATACGAGATTGATAAATTAGACAGCAAACTAAAATACTGCCTCGTTGGTCTAGCAGTTGAGACCAAGACAGACGTCGCGGGTTCAATTCCCACTGGGACCCATTTGTACAAACGTACAAATAAATTTAAACGTTTGGGTGTATTTTCACGTTCTTGCTTGGTTACTTTAGCGCCTTGTACCATACCCTAAATTGGTACCAGGTCAAGTGATTGTGTTGTGGAAGTTATCTAATCTATCTAATCTCTTTAAACGAGCAATTCTTGAATATATATTTATATCTAAACTATCTAATCTCTTTAAACGCGCAATTCATGTATATATATTTATATATAATCAGAATCTCGGAAACGGCTCTAACGATTTTCATGTAATTCTGTATGCAGGGGGTTTCGGGGGCAATTAGTTAATCCAACTAGGTTTCATTTTTATAAAACGTCGTTTTAACCTTGTTTTAAGGCCAAGAAATAACTGCTACACTACAAGAAGGTAATTTTCGTATCCATCTGTAAGGTTGTCATAGCTCAAGTGGGAAATAGGACGATACCGTAAACAGAAGACCCTGGTTCGAGACTTGATAATAATTTTCCTTTTTTTTTCAAGTTCCTCCTTTTGTGTGAAAACCTACATACCGGGCAAAGCTCGGACATCCAGGTACTATTATATTATATTTAATTAACCCCGCAATTTAGCCTACTTGCCGAAATATTCGACGGTGGAAAGGAAAACACTTGAAGCGACACTTTGGTCGAAATTGAGTTATATACATATTTGGAATCAGCGTTTTTTTTCGCGTCGATTGGTCTAGGTTTCATAACGATCTGACTACTTTGGTGTCGCTTAAGGTAATGCTGTTTTAAGCCTCATTTCTTTTATGTATTAAATGAAGAGACCCAAAATACTAGTCCATTTTTCTTCTATTCCGCTTAAAGTAACACATTCATTGTACCTTTGGCTATTAAAGCGTTTTGGTTTTCACAAACTACTTGACTAAAATCACGTGTATTGTTTTTCCTAAGCCCTAAAAGGGTTACGTTTATCGCTTAACGTATTTTTCCATTCCAACGTACTAAGATCACACGTCACTTAACACGTTTCTCCACTTAGAGGTATTGGTTGAAGAATAGACTTCAGGTATTTTTCCATTATATTTATCCAAACTCAACTGGATGTAAGTTGTTTTTCCATACCGGCAATTAGACAAACTATGTCGGTTAACTTAATTTTGATAAAATTACACAATAATCTTTTAAATGAACCGACAGCTTAACAATTTCTTTAAGTGTAGCTTCATTTATTTTGACCCATTCAATAAATATGCTGCGCTGTCGGTTAAACTACAAATTTATCATCTAGATGGGATTTAAGTTTCTAAGAAAAACATTTGGTTGTCGCGTAAACTAACGATTTCTGCACGGAGTTTATGCAAGTGTCTCGACATAAATTGATCTGACAGGTGGCATGTCATTTCATTCAATTGTGAACCGGCGCAGGGGCACGTCACATTGCGCTCCGGACGTGTGATCGTCGATTCCCACGTAAGTATTTAGCGTTGTTCTCTTCCTAGTGATGTTATTTCGATTCATGTGTTGTAATGTATCTTCAAAACATTATTAATTGGATTTTTAATGAGTGTTATAAGTAAGAAAGGTTTTTTGATTTTGTTAGCGATCAGTGGTTAGGTTAGATTAGTATGACCCATAATTTCTTAGTTCTTAAGTATGTTCTTTTTTTGCAGTTTCACAATGGACCGCATGTGACATATCACATTTAACAGTGAAGCTCCATCAAATAACTCTTCGGATGAAATACATTTAGAAGCTGATGTTGAAGATGCTACCTCAAGTGCCTTGCCAATAACTGAGTCAAAATATAATGATTCAAATAAGCTCTGTGACGTTTGTGTCATTCCCAATCATCATCATTCAGCCACAAAAAGTCCACTGCTGGACATAGGCCTTCCATGGATTTCTAAAAAGACCGGTTGAAAGCTGAATCCAGCGTCTTCCTGCCACTTGGATGAGATCGTCTGTCCAACTTGTGGCTAGTCGTCCTACGCTACGCTTGCCGATGTGTGGTCTCCATTCAAGAACTTTTCGGTCCCATTGTCCATCAGTTCTGCGTGCTTTATACCCCGCCCACTGCCACTTCAACTTACTCATACGGTGGGCTATGCCGACGACTTTCGTTTGTCTGTGGACCTCATTTCTAATTCGGTCTCGTTGAGAAATTCCGTGCATAGCCATTTCCGTAGCTAGTTGCGTGACTTTGAGCTTTTTTGTGAGGCCCAAAGTGAAACACCACGTTTCAGTGCCATAAGTCATCACTGGTAGTAACACACTCTGGTTGTATAATATGGTTTTGAGTTATTCAGGTATATTGGAGGAAAATACTTTTCTAAGTTTCCCGAATACTGCCCAGCCGGGATTCGACGATTGACCTCATTCACAAAGTTGGACCGGCCTAGTTGGATTGTATGGCCTAAGTACACGTATTCGTCTACATCTATGGGAGTCGAGTTCCCCACTGTTATTTGGGTGGGCACAACACGGACGTTCGACATAACTTTCGTTTTGTCCATGTTCATTATAAGGCCCACCCGTTGGGAGACTCGACTGAGGTCTTCGAGCATTATGCCGGAGTCCTCCAGCGTCTCTGTCATGACTACTATATCGTCAGCAAATCGAAGGTGACTGATGTACTCGCCATTGATATTGATGCCGCGTTCCTGCCTTCCAGAAGCTGGAAGACATCTTCCAGTCCGTTCGTGAACAGTTTCGGAGATATGACATCTCTCTGTCTCACGCCCCTTTCCAATGGAATTGCCTCCGACTTGCTCCTGTACTCGGACTGACATGGTGGCGTTGTGGTACAAGCACTTCAGCAATACCGATAGTCAATGGCAACGCTGGAGAGACTCGAGCACCCATTTCTCGATCGAAACGAAGGCTTTTTCATAGTCCACAAACACTAAGCATAATGGCAAATTATACTCTTCAGTCTTCTGTATAATTTGCCACAGCGTGTGGTCTATGGTACCATAGTTTCGGAAACCGGCTTGATCCGGAGGCTGGAAGTCATCAAACCTGCGTTCGGAACGATTCGCCAGGACCGTCGAAAACAGCTTATAAACATGGCTCAGAAGCGAGATGGGTCGGTACTTAGTTCTTCAACAGAGTGTCATCCCATTTCTTGAAGAACAGCGTCACCACGCTGTTCCATGCTTCTGGCGTTGTTCCTTCGAGCACGACGGAATTGAAGAGCATTCATTCCCAAACTGTATCATAATGAGTATTTGACTATTTCTTCAATTGTTGGAGTTGATACACTTGATGAAACGGACATTGAAGATAATGCCTAAACTAAAAGGTGACGTAGATAGATGATTTATACTACAAAATTCTTATTTATAAAATGCGAGTCCTTTAAAGACTTTTCAGATACCATAGACAAAATAAAGTCTAGCTGTCTCTGAGGAGTGTTTAATGAGAATCCTGTTTTCATAAATTACATTGTTACTTTATGTTATATTGATTTTAGATTTTATCGTAATTTTAAAGATTTCAGAAGATTGTTTCTAGTTGTTTCAAAGTTTCAGATGAGAGCTTAAGTTTTGTTTAGTTACAAATTCGGAAAGATTTATACCATTTTATTTCAACATCGTTATTTTATGTTGTAAACTAACCTGTTATTCTAAAGAAACTGATGTTATTTTGCCTTATTCATGTCTAATTGAAAATACTTTTTATATTATTATGGTGTAGGTACGGAAAGTAAGTTACATTGTTCTTTTCTTGGTCATATACAATAAGTAACATCTTTTTCGTTAATAAATGGTATAACAATAATAAAATGTGTTTATTTTTATGATGAATAGGCAGTCCTAAAAATGCAATTATTTAACTCAAGTACCTGCTACTACAGTTAGTAGCAGGTACTTGAGTTAAATAATTGCATTTTTTTAGGCATAAGACAAACACTTCAATGGTTTTTCTTGTTCAGTGTCACATAATTACGTGATATTTAATTTGTTTTTCCATTGCTATATTAAAGTTTTCTTAGACAGTTAACTGGTTTTTCCGGTTAGTGTTCTTAAATGGCAATGGCATTTATCGTGTTTTTCCACGACTTAGTTTTGAAGTATCTCGCGCACTTAATGGGTTTTTCCTTAACTTTTATTTAATCCAAAACAAATTAAGCGACACTTATTTTCTTTTATCCTTTACATATCGTTTTTCAAGTTGTACTTGTGAATAGTAATTAAAATTTAGAGAAACTATTTTTTTTCATAGCTTTAGGTGCAGAAACTTATTTGTTATGATTTTTTTTCGTAATCTGACAAAGTTTTTCGGCGCTCCTGTAAAGTTAAAAAAATGTCGCTTCAAGGGTTTTTCCTTTCTACCGTCGAATCCTACCAAATTATACTAATTATTTTAGAAAGCGACATGGAAGTTCACTCTACCTCAGACACTTGATTTATCATCAGCAAAACCTTGGAAAGTATACAGAGGAAACCCGGCAATGTAAAAAGGTACCAAACTCGATGTACTTAGGAATAAAATATGCGCGCACACAAATTAAATAGGAGGCTGATCTCATTGGTCACTGTTTTTATATACCATTTATGAAGTGCCAATGAGACTAAATTGTTACCTCGCTAAGATTAGCTTGTAAAAATATGTACCTACCCAATGTTAATGTATTGTTGGTGGCAATAAAATCCTTTTTTACTTACTTTTTACTTTACTTTTTAAATTGCGCTAGTTGCTTTCATGTTACAGGCGCACTCGGCCTGTAACCGACGGTTGCAAAGCCAACCAAAGCATAAATGAGCCTAGATTCTACTAACACAATGACAGGTTCATGAACGTGGCGATTTCAATTTCATTGTCTACGCGCGCACGCGTCTCTATAATTCTAGGCATCATAGGAATTAAAAAAAACACGTCACGTGACTCGACCGTGTAACTGTAATTGAACTATAATTCACTAACAGAATCGAGGCTCTGGAAAGAATGCGTGTAAAGATTGGTACGAGTACGTATTATTGCGTGGGGTTTCTGTGATTTTGTTAGTCGCGCGACTCCTGTTATATCGACATGTTTACAGGTCATTAGGGATAGAGAGGGGCGTTAGGGTTGGATATCCCGTTTGGCAACAAGGAATTATCCCTTGTGTGCGTCAACAGGCAACTAGCATCGTTATCGTGGCTTAATGTTAACAGTTTTTGCATTTGCGATAAGCTTTATACCTGCTATTATTGATTCCATTTTGTGTAGCGCAGCGGCCAGTGCGAATACCAGATGGAACTAAGCCACAACTCTCTCTTTGCAAGGGATTTTATTTTATTTTGTAAAGTCACAGGCTGCAACCATTTATGCAACAGCTATGAAAATTACGTGCAGTCTTGGATCTAGGCTGCAACCCAAAAATAGTTTACGCAGCATGCTAGGTACTAAGTAACAGAGTTAATAATCTTAGCACAAAAGACAGTAACCCTCTTTTACTTAAAAAGTAAAATGAAACTAAACTTGAACTATAAAATTATTTTCCAAATTAATATCTTACAATCAAAGATGTACAATCAAAACTCGGAATATTCTACACATTCTTGCCAAAGGATCAAAGGATAATCGAATGTTATTTCTCCTCCTCCTAAGATACAGGACTCCCTAGTTTAGGAGTCAGGGACTTAACTAGTTATTTAAATGGACTGTAACTTTGTAAATACCTACAAAGCTGTAATTAAATTGGTCAATAATTTTATTTATTATTAATAATATTGTAATATTATTTGACCGAAAACCCTAGCTAGTCTCGGCGTTGTGTTAAAAAAATTGTCACAATTAAATTATGTAATCTGTCAGAAATAGCGACTGTAAAAGTTTTTGTCATAAGAAATTGCATTATGATTATGTGAACTTTAAAGCATTTATCAAGATCTGAGTTATGTTATAAAAAAATATTTTATATGTCTACACACTTATGGAAATCTTTGGAATCTCATGGACAGGATCAGTATTTTTCACAATAAGTGCAGCTCGTTTTAGTAACAGAACTCTGTATTATATACATAGATAGTTTAACATCGACTATACCAATTCAGTAGATAAAGAATAGGTTTAGACTGCGACAGAACGTGTTATAATTAATAATGCTCATGCGTCCAGAGATAAGAGTGAGAAGGGTAATTGTCTAATTTTAAGAGCATCAGCTCGTTCCAAAGAAAACAATAGAATGTTAAGGGACGTAGCTGAAGTAGATAAGGCGATGCGGTAATAGAATTCTTACACAGCCCGTCGACTCCCCAGCGGATATTGGGGTAGCTTTATTTAATTTATAGCATGCTCAATCTATTTATTACCCTTTCATTGGCTCGACTGAAACCGAGTAAAGGCTATCAGATTTCAAAAGCCCTCATTCAAAATCTGATAGCCTCTACTCAGTTTGAGTCGAGTGTTTAGGTTAAACCTACATTAAAAAGCATAAATAAGCAAGCGTGGATTAACAATTTCTAACACATTTTTAATTTTATTTATTTTATCGACTCCCAAAGTCGTCTGAACTGGTGGTTTGTACTACTGGTAGACATTTAGCAGAAAATCGCTCGTAGCCCCGGCCGCCTGAGTGATCTTAAACGATCACGAAGGATAAGCAACATAGGGCGCGTTCAGTTTATGGGTGGGTGACCGTTCTATGACTAACTAGTGACATTTTTCCGAGCGGTTCCGTGCTTTGTAAGGCACGTTAAGCAGTTGGTGCCGACTGCTGTCGATAGATGGCTGTCGTTAAGCCAAGTCAGAGGCCTTAGGGCGGCTTGAAAATTTCTGACAGTAAGACCAGCCACTAGACTTACAAGCCTCTACGATTCCGGACTAGGCCCCCGTGGTGGAGTATGGTCTATATCTTCCTCAGGGAAGAGACCCGTGCCCCTCAGTGCGGACATAATGGGTTGATGATGAGGTTAAGTAAAGGACTAGAAAGAAGACAAGACAGTCTTTTCATGAAATACAGTCTCAGCATAGAAAAAAAGCAGACACAAAAAATCTACGCTCTCCACATGTGAGCGGCTCGCTTTACGAGGCCGACGCATTTATGTACATTTGAAAATCTAATTAATATTTTACGGCTCGTCCGTAAAGGGCTTTTATTGCTCCAAGAAATAGGTCGTAAGTAGGTAAGCCACTAGCTGCTCCCACGGAGATACGATAGGAGTGAACACAGGCGGAACGGTGTTGTAATTACCTCGTAACATTGATAAGACCATCATAGCACATGGATAGGTCTTATAAGACCAGCCGGTATGGCAAAGTCTAGTTTGCTTGCCGCCGAGATAACACTTTCGTGTGGAGACGTCTTCAGGGAGCGCACCAAAGCTGAGTCTGTGCTTGCCTTTGAGACGTAATTTTCTTCATATACTAGCTATCAATTTTGCAAAGCCCGTTTTAAGACAAACTTGTTAAATGGTATACGTTCAAACCCTCCAAATCGTAAATCGTAAGTCGTAAATCAATCATAAGGGGGAATCGCACCCATGACTCTGCTTTGGTAGTCAAGCGTGCTACCGCTGGACCAACAAGGCAGTCAAATATACGTGCAGGCTATGAATGAAGATTTACTATGATAATGAATTATGAAAATGTCTATTTAAGCTTTCTTTTCATAATAATCTAACTTCTTCAGTTTCTTTACTTCCGCATAGGTGAACCGCAAATAATTCTGTCAATGTCAAAGTCGTTCCGATTGATGAGGATATTACGTTCTACTTTCGAATAAAGGAAGGGTGAAGGCGCTTAAGGCCTTCTTATGAATGAAATCCGGATGATCTTGTGCAGAGCGCGTCCGGTTTCATTCGCGATGAGCCGCTGCACCACCTTTCACTTTTCCCAGACATTTTTACGCGAGCGAGAAACTTAGACGGACAATGTGCACCAGGTCTAATCGGCACCGTCCTCTGTATGCAGTCCGTCCACTGCTGGACATCTTGGAATATATGGAATATATTTATAATATATGGTGCGCAAAAACTACGAATCGGCATACGTTTTTCCGTCTCTAGTTTATTCTACCTCTATGAAAAGCATATGAAAATAAAGCAATTTGTAAATCAAGATGGACAGACGATCTCATCCAAGTGGCGGGAAGACGCTGGATGCAAGCCGCTTCCGACCGGTCTTTTTGGAAATCCATGGAGAAGGCCTATGTCCAGCAGTGGACTTCTTGTGATGATGATGATGAAATCAGGCCTATAAACAGTTTCTTAGTGTACAAGAAACTGCCGGTAAAATATATATTATTATCTAATCATAAGTAGTTATCTAAGAATAATTATATTGTAAACTTTTAGTCCGGATCGACTTACGGGTGTTGTTTTATCGGACAAGTCCGACCAGGTAATTATGCAGCTATACTAAAATGCAAATTCCCATTTTTCTAGAATAGCCATATCTGAAGAACGTACCCTAAAATCTTGAGTCTGCAAAGTTGTCCCAACATTTTTGTCCCTCAATCTCGTTACGTTATTTAGGTCGGTCATTGTCGTCTCTAATGGCAGGTTCCAAATTAAACTGTACAAACTGGCAAGGTCCAAGAAACCTCCGGAAGGTTCGCCGCTTGTTTTAATATGATAAAGTCCCCGTACAATTAATTAAATTAAAACTAATTAAACACTAAGATTATGCCGGGCAAGATGAAATGTTTTCTCTGGAGGCTCCGAGGGTTTGGGTAATTTAAAGGTAAATGTATTAAACTGCTTCATTAGAAACGGAAAGGGTGAGTACAGTGTGTTGTTTTAAGCCGGAGATTTTACGTTTGTTTAAGAAATGTGAAAAAAAAGCTTACTATAAAATCGACGATCGAGATAGAAGACAAAGATTTCTGGTGGTAAACAGTAGATTTATAACATTAACATTTATATACAGGCACATACATGCATCGCTTCTGGCCCCACACCCTGGATACCCTGTGTCGTATATTAAATATAGTCATCATGGCAGGTGGCAGTCTCTGGTCTCTGCCTACCCCTCTGGTAAACAGGCGGGCGTGAGCTTATGTTCGACACATGCAAGAGTAATTATTTTTAAGCAAAACTGTTTTGAAAAGAATTAATGTGGAGTTTTTTAGCTTCTTCTCCATAGAATCTATTAATTTTGAAACTAACAACTTTGACGTTTATAAAGTAAACATTTTGTTTTTATTTTATGTAAAAAATATTTGAGTTTCAATTTAAACTATTTTTATTTCTTTGTTTCAGGTATGTATCCGATGTATTGCGGCGCATTATTTCTCTAGCTGGTAAAGTATGCTAATCTTACTTTTTGAACGTTATAGTTCTTTTTGTCATTGCCGGAAAAAATGACATAATAAAACTCAGAACAACACACCATAGTAGTAAATAGTAGTATACATACAGCCAGTAAAAGTCCCAACGCACCAAATCGGATAACTATAAAAACCCTTTCCATACGAATGCCGTTATCACAATCCATCGTAGTGCTGATGTAATCTACTCACGCAATCTGTCACATAAAAATGCCGATCCGTCAGGAAACCCGCAAAATTTACGACAGGTGCAAATAAAGGCATACCGAAGATACCACTATGAATAAATGTAAGGCCTCTACTCTGGACTTGCTGCTGGCCAAGCGAATAAAGGCGTCATATACCTACGAACTTCTCAGAACGAAGTATCGGAATTCTTCTAGATATCGGCCGAATAATGAATTTTGAAACTCCAAAGTAGGCCCCCGCATTCCTTCTT
The DNA here is from genome assembly GCA_947310845.1 of Yponomeuta plumbellus. Classification (NCBI taxonomy): domain Eukaryota; kingdom Metazoa; phylum Arthropoda; class Insecta; order Lepidoptera; family Yponomeutidae; genus Yponomeuta; species Yponomeuta plumbellus. Next base: position 13,022,106 of record OX371207.1, on the reverse strand, counting down.
TTTACTAAACCGACGAAGGGCGGCGAAGCGACTTTATAATAACATACTTTATGGATCGATAAAGACCTTATCTTAAAGTATGAAAGCACCCTTTTCTTAACAGCACATCTTTGCAAGATACCTGCAGCGTTTATTCAAATCTGGACCCTGTTCTTTTGAATGCAGTGTTGCTTTTGTTAATACTGGCTCGGGATTAGATTTACGATTACTTGGGTTGCTGGGTGCTGTCGCGCGCCATTCAAGGCTGGCACAAAGTGGGACAACTTGCCTACACCTAACTGGCCGTTGTCCGGTCCGACGACGGGCCCCATTGGATCCATTCCCCTTTCAACAACATCTGGGCCAATTTGTTGAGGTATTCGTTGGACGATTTGGCTCTGCTTTATATTGGCAATTTCGTGTGACAGTCCACTGTTTACAAAGAAAATCGCCGCCGAGAAAGAACGGCACTCCATTGCCAAAACACCGTGCGCGGATTTTTTTACCAAACAGAACATCATAGGATATTTGAGCGGTTTATTATTCAAACAAGCATGAAAAACTTCCTTTCGCTTCTTCACTATCGTGCCAATTCAGCGGTTGATGAATTCAGAATTCAGTGCGAAGTGGAACACGTGGGTCGGGCGCGCTTCGGGGAGAATTTCATTGAAACTGCGGCAGCCGCGAGCCTGAGCGAACGCCTCGGAGGTAAATCTAGAAATATTGCTGATCCTCCTGTCTACCGTTTTATCGACGTCAAAGTACCGTTCAATTCCAATTTAAAAGATTTCGTGTTAAAGTATAAAAGACCCGTGTGTAGCAAGTGCAAAAACTAACATTCAGCATTACGGAGTCAGAAATCTATCAGAATTTTTAAGCAGTCTGCGCTATACGAATAGAATACTTCAGTCACAGTGCTTACAATGCAAATAATATCACATGATGACACGTGGCTTAATATCAATATGTTCTAAATGTAATGCAGGTACGTATGTAGGTAGATGGATATTGAATCTTTTCTCGTTTTATGCAAAATGCGACGTGAACGTTGCAATATTAAACTAAAGCTACTCTCCGAAGGAAATGTGCGGATGGAAAATGTAGCAGCAGCTGCCGGGATTCTGTCAATAGAAATCGTGGCTGATAAATATTCTTCTATTTTCGTACTAAAAGTTTTGTAAGCATTTCACATTATTGGTGCAGGTTTAATTATTGTTTTTTTACATTATTGCAAGCGAATCCGGACTTAAATTAAAAATACACTTGCTCGTCAGAATAATTTTAAAAGATTAAGGCCCAGTTTCTCCAAGCTCTGTTAATGGTCTAACAGTCTGTTACATCTTCTGACGGACTGTTAAATGCTGTCGAGTGTCCCACCACTCTCTAATGGGCCGTTAACTTCTTTAACAAAGCATCAAATCTAATCCTGGCATTGGAGGTCCGTTAAAACATTAACAGTCGATTTAGTTCCGTCAAAACTGTCAAAATGGACGCTGCCTACAATATTATTTTTGAAAATGAAGATGTTTTAGAAAATTTGGATAATTTGGAGCACGTTATACGCCGTCCTAATAAGATTTTCAAAACACAGCGTGACTACTTTGACGAATACGCTGACCTGGGTCTTAATTCTGTTGGTGCATTATAGTTCGATGACTGATCCACGGTCAGGTCACGCGACGTCTTTTTCCATACGATTGACGCCTACATTGCTTGATTTGAGTTTGCGCGTAGACTTGAAGCGGCAATGAAACTAAATCGCCACGTTCATCCAGTTGTCATTGTACTACAATGCATCAATTTGATCTTCGATCTTTGTTCTTTGACACTAAATGGGTGAGGATATCCTTTTCGTTAGCAGAAAAATTGGGTTATCGTGTTTTCTTAGACATCCCTTGTAATTTAATTTAGAAAACGCACGAATTTAACAAAATCACAACAAAACAAACCAGAAAAATCTTTTCACAACCTCAAAAGCGTTGAACCACAGACGCAAATGTTTAACGTTTGACAGGAATTTGAATGACTGGTTTGCGTTTCATTCACGTAATGCTTGATTTACTAATGGTCTGTTAAATTTAGCTCATAGGACATGAACATTTTAACATTGCTTTAACATCCTTGTTAGTTTTGACGGCCGATTTATAAATGCCGCGTTTACCACTAACAAACAGAGTTTGATGAAACCGGGCCTAAACCCTTCCGCGTCTTTGTACTATAATACAGGCCAAGGGAAGAAAACAATCGGCTCTTAAGTTTTTAATTTAAACTTCGAACGCTCTGAACCAACTGACAAACGGAATCTCGGGCAGTCCGGCGCTACAGGTAGCGCATTCCAGGCCGCTTGTTTACAGCCTTTTTAGATAGGAACTGAAGACAAGGGTCGCCCGAGTAATTAGGGGGACGTGCCACACTTCTCACATTATAGAGAATGTTACCCCGATATGTGCATTTTGTTGCGGGGGCGAGGGGTGCCCGACTGCCAGTGGGTGTTTTTTCTTCTGTGTCGGGTGGCGCGTCGTCGCCGGCAGTCTGCTCCGGCGATCTTTGTGGGGTGCCCGCATCGCGCGATCTAACGTTTGCAGGCACAAAGTCCTCGCTGCCTCGCGTTTAGTTCGAATTTTCAATAGTGACTTCGCGGATTTTGTTGTGTAAGGGTGGTTCGGCTTGAAGGGGGAACCTTTGGAACACGCGTCGTCTATGGTTTGATTTGAGCTGACGCAGGGAGAACTGATAAAAAACTTTTTTAATAAGTAAATCAACTTTTTCTGAGTTATTATCAAATCTTGGCTTTGTCTTGGGAGGAAAAGAATATGATTTAAAACTTTAACTTGTCTGATGGGAAGTTAGGTAGATCTAAGTTTATCCACGTGGAACGCGTGAAAGAATGTGGGACATAACTCTGAAGCTTTAAAATCACGCAGACACATATGGTGTGACGGTTCTTTTTTGTCCATTTGTGACCACTTGAGAGCGCTCTTGAGATTTTTATGTTCCAATTCCAAATCATAAAGGATCTTTGACATCTATATCGTCTTCTCGAGAGTTAACTTTTATTAACCATTGGTGATGATTATAGATTAACAATACTTTGAGTCCGAACTTGGTCCTGAACTTAAATGGAAATGAATTGAATCAGCCATAGAATGCATGCATAGTATATAATTATTACATTACTTGCTGTGCCCGCGGCTTCGTTCGTCTTCTAAATTGAATCATCATAGGTTTTGCAAAAAAAGAACCACACACTTTATAAGTAAGATGTTTGAATGATTTCCCAAGGTTAGTGTATTTTATTACTGCTCTTACCAATTTCGGTGGGTACTACTAATTAATATTCTAGTCTTTCTTCTTGTGCTCCGGCTTAACATCCCTATTTTGGTCACTCGTGTAAGACCCTGGATTAAGGGTCTTTTAGGGTATCATAGATCTATATTGTTGGCTTGCATACAGATTAGAATTGGTTAAGTAATACTTATCCAAATCTTCAAGGTTAATTTTGTTTTATTTGACCTCGTTTACGAATCATAATTAAGAATTCATTTCGAAAAATTCCAGTATCCGCCACAAATATTATGGAACATGTTTTTGGTCCACAGCATGCATTGCAATACGTAAAATACAACCAGGGATAACACCTGCGTCTCTGGAATTTCACACGGATAAATGTTATGATGATATTACACCTAAAGCTATTAAACATGCCACAGAGGCAAATGTATTTTATGTGATATGTATTAAAGTTAGTTTTTGAGGAATACTTCTAAGAAATCATTATAGTTTTCATACGTTGTATTGCTGGGCTATAGCTCTCTTTTAAAAAGAGAGAGAGCAGGAAAACGTGTGGACGTCATCTAAACGTGTCTCAAGTGTCACCCGAACTTGTGGGACACTTGCAGATGGCGTAGGAATGCATCGTGAAGAAACCTGACAATCTGTTTTGAAATTTAACTTACATTATTAACTCTCACATAGCTCCCAGTAGAAACTTGCCCTAGCGGTTCAGTTACCTGCGGTCCATACAAAAGGTGTACACCGTACAATGAATTATTGACATCGTAAACAACGTCATCTATTCACCTATCCACAACCCATGGCATTCGGCCATTCATGCCTCTTAGAAGTCAGATACAAAAAGAAACAGATAATGTCTTCTTAAAAAAATATATCATTGTAATCCTAAAAAAAAATAGAGCATTGTAATCACTAGATGCGTTACCTCAAAATATGTTGCACAAGTACAGTCGACAGCACATCATGGTATACACCCATGCACTCTACTCCGTTGGCTTACGGGCGACTTTGCAACTAAAATGTGAAGATTGACATGCTGTCGACTGTACTAAAAGTTATTTGGTCAGACAATCATGTACCTATTGGCTGTAGATGTTGACAACAGATCAATCTTTACATATTTTTTTTAAAAACCACCTATATCGTAATGTAGTAGAGTGCACGCATGTAATGCCAATGTGATGTTAGGGACAGTTTTGTCAGGGCTCGAAATTATTATTTGTGTGAACTTAAGGACACAATAATTAGTAATGTTCTTTTGATGGATTTTCCTTTTCTACTCTCTTGTTTTTTAACAGAGAATGTCTGACGTCTTACCCACATTGTTCCATTTTCAAATTAATCAATAAACCCTCCTATGGCAATAGGTACGAGTAACAACTACAAACACGACGTACGCTGGAAGTGAGCTCACATAGGTACAAAATATTGGCTCCAAACACGCAAATGGCGAGCGTTGTGAAGTACTAAAATTTGCTGCTCGAGTTCTATCATACTAGAAATGGGTAAAAATTGTTTTTTTACATTATAAAATATGTTGTCTATGCCACCATAGAGATGTATATCGATAGGAGGTTTCATTGTATGTATCAGCACTTTATTCTTCCTTTGTTCTTTTCTGGTCATTACACTTTGTCTGTCGTTGGCAAAACTTGTGAGTTTTCATGGGTTTAAAATCATACAGTCCAGTTAAAACAAAATATTATACATTTATATTTCATTTATGTGGGTAGATATGTTTTAAACCGAAATTATTAAGACTTAAAGAGATTTTTATAAAGAATTAATTTTTCGTATTAGCTTCAAATTCTTTTTAAAGTCAAGTGATCTAGGACCACTTCTAGACACCGAATCAAGAAGGAATGAAAACATTTTTGCAGTCATTGTAATGTCATGTTGCTGTACTGTATTTACACACCTTTTTCGATAGATTTTCGTCTCTTTATCAGCAACATTGCATCTGTTTATAGTCAGCCTTGAGCTAAGGCAACGAAGAATTCTCTCCCAACGCATGGAAATTGAACCTATCCATTGAATTTACATAAAGGGTTGGATGGCTTCTAGGTATAGTCAGCAATCCGCTTACTCAGTACCCGCACTTATACCCTCCGTGGTAAGAGCTAAGTAAAATAACCTACACTGTTGCTGGATATACTCTAATAACACTCCGAACCTCGACGAGCGCTACATATATGTACGTACGCTACATTTTGGAAGTAGTCAAGAACGATAGGATTATAAAAATAATAACACACTGCCTTTTGAAGAGTTTGATTATTTAAACACCGATCGCTGGAACGACGATCTGCCTTATACTATGTAACTTTCCACTCTATCGGCTTAAGCATGCTTAAACTAAATACACCAAAAGTTCGAAACAGAGGCCTTTACAGCGAAATGATGAGATTAAAAAAACATCTCAAAACATCGCTATAAAAAAATTTATTAAGCAACGCGTTTAAATTGTTCCCAATTTCATAAAATTAACCTCACTCGATACATTCTCTAAACTGCATCTGATGTTCTTAACTCCAATCTCTTAATCAGTGTCACGCAACTCTAAAATGACAAAATATACAATATACGTATTTGACAGTCCGGAGTAGGCTAAATCAGACAACTTCATACAGTGGAGGACGTACTTAATTGCCCCCCTGGGTAGATTGTTGCCACTGATTGGATGAGGATAGTCCAGAACAGAAGGAAGTGGCGTGCCTTAGGAGTGCCTATGTCTAGCAGTGGACGAGTATGGACTGATCGATGGATTGAATTATTTACAGGTTCAATAGTCACCTACTGCTTAGGTACGCCCAAATAACACGAGCTAAAAAACCTACGAATCAGACTTGCGCACGAAGGGTTCCGTACCATTATCTACTCAACATTTGAATATTTCAAGCGTCTACCTTTTGCAGTTATTATTATCGAGATAAAAACGTTAACAATCACGCTCCTAGTATGGAATAGCCTCCATTAATTTATTTAATTTATTTATTTTATTTTAAGTACCTATTAATTTTTAAAGTGAATAAACAACTTAACATACTGCAAATATTTTAATAGTCTACATGTTGGCGTTATTAATATCGAGCAAAAAACGGCAAAACAAAATATAATTGTTGTATGGGAGCCGTTAAATAATTTTATTTTATTCTATTTTCAGTATTTTTTGTTATAGCGTGAGCAACCGAAATCATGTGTGTAAGTCAGTCTGTGAAAATTTAAACTTGCTGTCACGGTTCTTGAAATACAGCTTGGTTACAGATAGACAAACACACAAACAGACAGACGGACGGATGGGTGGACAGACGGAAGGACGGACAGACAGTGGGGTCTTAGTAAGAGGGTCTCTTACCCCTAGTGTACGGAACCTTAAAAATAAACTGCTGAAGACGTACGTCTTCTTTGGTAACTTTTTTCTCTGTTATTATTGCTGTCTGGTGTGTACAACAAAGAATGTTTAATTTTTCTTTTGAGAATAGATAATTTTGTTTTTTTTTAGACAAAAGTAATTTTTCTTTTTCAAAACGTAATTTTGTTCCAACCGTTTTTAATTTTGCTCAAAATAACCCACCAACAAATAACTCACGTTTAAGGTGAAAACTTTCTCTGGATAGCCCGCCGTAACTCATAATAAGAAGTAATAATTATAATAGGCTGGGTAAATACTAATTTATTCCAGACTAAAGCGCTGAAACAAATGCCCCTAATAAAGGGGCATTAATCTACCGGCCTGTGGCAAGTCCAACAGGTAGAGAATATTTACCGAGCTGTCTCGCGAGTTAAGGAAAACCCCGAAAAAAGAATTGTTTAACAAAACGAAAATCCCGACTGTAAAAAATTATTAAATAAGGCCTCTTAATTTTTTTCTTCTGTTCTCTATCTACATGTTAATAATTTTGGTCCTTGCTGAATTTGAAAGTGCAATGGACTTGACTGCATCGTCTTTTTTTTGAAGTGAGACGATTTTTGTTCTGAACTGCCTACCTCTCCGAGATAAAGGTGTGATTTTATGTATGTAATTTTTTAACTAAAACTTTCGTAAGCACTACACCTAAGCCTCATCGGACTATAATAATCTATATGTATTTTTTGTTAATACTTTTACGCGTCTTTTTTATTTCCTTATCGAGAGTACGTATGACGGGTGACGAACATTTTGTTACTTCCGTGACGTCACATACTCCGTGAGACAGTATTGCGTCTTTATCTTTTGTTTAGTGCCCATATAATCACTAACAAACAAGATAAGATAAGAATATGCTTTATTGTTTATCAGCAAAAAAAAGTTAACATATATACTGTATGATAAAAGTTATGTAAGTACGTACATACACGCATAAAACAGAACTCTCCTTTTCTCCCGCAGTCGAGCAAAAAGTTCCCGAAGACGATTTATATGTAGGTCAAGACCGGGTAAGCCGCTGCTCTATGTTTTTATACTTACACCTTCAGGACACCGAAAAGAGGGGGAATAAAAAAGTATTAGCCGCGTTACCGATACGGAATTGTTTTGTATCACATTTCCTATCCTAATACAGGTTTTATCAGATTTATTTAACTGTGAGGATATTATATCCTCGACTGGTCATAAAAATGTAAATGTTGGAGTATTAGCTCTGATTTTCGAATTAGGACAGTGATTTGTGTGTGCGTGATTAGCAGTCAAATGTAACACGCATACACTTGTGACAGAGTGGAACCAAAAACTTATTGAAATATGAGAAGCGTCACTCAATATCACACTATCACACTAATATTATAAACGTGAAAGTTTGTGTGTGTGTTTATATGTTTGTCAGTCTTTAGCGCTGAAACGGCTGGACGGATTTTAATAAAATTTGGTATGGAGTTAGCCGATACCCTGGATTAAAACATAGGCTACGTTTTACCGCGGGGAAATATCTTATTCCTACGGGAAAATCGATGAACCGCGGGTAACACCGCGGGGCACAGCTAGTAATAAATTATAGCGATTTTATGGCTTTTTGTGTGGCTTTTATCTATCATAGGTGGGTACACAGGTCTTGGATATTTTACATGTTTGTGATGTCGTGATTGGCCCGGAGCAATGTATGTGCCAGCTGAATAAAAATGTGTAGGTTTATTTATAGGCGAGGTTTTAATAACGGTTTCTATAGGTATATCTAACAGTTCAAGACTCCAGGGAAAAAAGGTGAACTTGTCAAGCAACAAAGATTTAGAGATATCGCATGTTTAAAGTTTTACCCTACCTATAAATTATACCTATATTTAAACGTCAAGAACTCTATGACTAATCATGTTTTTACCCTGTTCGATTTATCATCGTATAGTACCGGAAATTTCCTACAAAATTACATTCACAGATTAGTTTCGAAAAAAAAGTGACAAGTTCGTCTTTTTCCCTGGAGTCTTCAGTTGCTGTTAAAATAAACACTTTTTGTTCCTCGAGGTACAGTGGACCTTATTACTTACCAAGGTGTATCTGATACTCGCGCTTATACTTCAAAAAATTAAGGGTATTTTCGGGTGACTGAAGAGGTCCTCCGTAGAAAGTCGTGCCTAAGGCCGCCACTGAAGGCTTCGGCAAAGTTTACTTTTGCCTCAGGATAATAAACTGCGGCTGGCATACGTTTGTCATTTCACGGAAACTTGTATTGTGCCGTAATTGCTAAGTCAGCTACGTCCAACGGGGATGCTTAGAAGATTAAATTCATGTCCGCAACCTTCTTTACCTGTCTACATAGTTACACGTTGCATTTCACTCGGTGATTCTTTGTACACAAAAGCGAAATAAAATGTGTGAGTGGATTAGAATAGAATAGCAATTAAATATTAGTAAAAATCGCTCGTAGCCAAGGCTGGCTCAGTGATCTCGAGCGATCACGAAAGATAAAAAATCAAACTTTAGAAGTTAACGTGGAAAAAAGATACGGCCTTTTTATTCCGCAAAATAAGTATTTGTCGACACTCAATGTAATCAAAATTTCTAGTTTACTTTCCGTTGACCTACAAATATGAAATTTTACAAATCAAAACACAAAAAACAAAATGTCTTTGATCTTCAGGAATAGTGAGAAAATTATTTATTTCACATTAAAAAAAGATATATTACAAACACAATCAAAATTCATATAAAGCTTTGTCGAGGAATAGTTGGGAAAAAACTGCGACATTCGGTTCCTCTATGAACTACTTATATTAAGTACCTACCTATAATTTAGTATGGAACCCTCGGTGGGCGTGTCCAACTTAGACAATAAATAGAAAAAATCAATTTTTTTTTCACAATTTAAAAAAAAACATGGCTTCATCGTTTTTTAACTAAATTTGTTTTTTTTTAGGAAATAAGAAATTCTATATCTGAAATGAAGTAAAACACTAAATCTGATTGTTTTATGTTAACTTTTAAATGATTAATGTTATGTTAATAATAGTTAACATATTTAAACAAAAATAGTGTCAGCCGATGTAAATAGCGTTTAATTTGCTATTTTGCCAACAGTTACGTTACGTATTTTAGTCGCATTGGTTTCAAATGAAAAAATCATTATTTTGAGGCATTTATCGATACTTGAAACAATTTTCCGATTCAGGAATCCGTTTACGAATTATTAAGTGCCTTTAAGTGCTAATTTTACATGAGTTAATATAATTTCATAGTCTTGAAAAAAACATGCTTCAGAAAAAAAAACGTTTTTTGTAAATGTTGTTTTTCCCCTTTTTTTATCAGCTCAGAAAAAAAACGTTTTTTTGCATCTTTAGTCCAACTCGTATTTGTCCGGTTTTTTATGTAAAGATCAGCTGCCGTCTTAAAAATAACGGCGTTATCTTAAAAAATATTTAGGTTCAACAAAGGCTCTGTCTACGATAGAATTTAATTAAAATTCTTTACTTAGCTCTAAGAAACTTTTCCTCTAACAATCAAGAGGCATAGTCTAACTTTCCGAAAGTAATTTTGCGTCGTAAAGATGACACGAAGCAACTTGCTCGCCGGTTCATCCCAGTTAACTTTCTTTTCAACGCAAACTTACCTTTATGTCTGAAGAAAAAAAGAGCATTGCCGTTACATGTCTCGATTTTGTGTAATAAACGAGGAATGGAAAGACGACAACAATTCGCTTTCTGAATTAGTATTTCACTAAGTAAATATTTTAGTACGATGATATTAATAGCGAACGATAATGATAACTTACAAATGAAAAATAATAATAACTAAGGTTATACATGGAAAGTCCTTTCAGTAATGTTTTTTCTTCTCTCATATTTTAATTGATTCGTTTATGTTTAATCGATCACCAACTTTACTATCAGTCGACTGTTTTAAGCCTCTTTACCTTACTCCCGCACAACATCTTAGGGAGAAGGCAGTGGCTGAAAACCAGCGCTACCCGCGGCTGTCCGGGGTAGCACCAGCTGAGCCACTACCTTTTGCCTTATTGTAAACCTAGTTTAGTCCATAATTTGTTGAATAATAGGCAATAAATACTTTTTTATCTTTTTATTTTTATCTTATATGATTTTTTTTAATACGCTAAATGCACAATATCTGCTTCCACACAACATAATCTCTGGAGCTGAACCCAAATTAGGATATCCTGTGCTATGGCAACCAGGCAAAGATCTTATACTGGCACTACACTTGGCTATTCGTATCCGCGTATTTGCTGACGATTTAGAATACATTGCATGCTTACAAAAAACAGTGTTTAAGATTCGTAAGGACATCCGGGAATGTATGGTTAATATTTGCCAAATACGCACATACGAGTGGCCAAGTGTGGTGTCGACTGTACACCCAGACTGAGCGCATTTGTAGAAATGTATGGCGGCCCTCAGTGGGAATCGAATCTACGGCCTCCGGCATGGCAATCAGATGGCGATACCTCTACACCAACGAGGCTATCTAGTAGTAGTAGTAAAAGTATCTTTCTGTACCATTATTTTCTCAGTGAAACACTTCATACAGAATTGGGAAGGCCTTTGTTGAGTAAGAACATAAATTATGTACCAATATACCAAGTTAGGCGATGTCAATAGATCACAGAAGTCGACCAAATTATCACTTACCAAGCGTCACTTTAGGGTGGTTACGGCCATTTATCTGATTGTTAACTGCCATCCAAGCCCATCGATAGTGATCAAAGGACCGTTCAAATAGTTGCCGATCGGCATTGAAAGCAAAGTTTTACCGTGACCTTTGCCCTATTTCTCGTAGTTGTAGTTAGGTAAGTACTTTGTAGTCTCATGTGTCTATTTATAAGTAATGTTGGAATTGTCTTTTTGGAAATAAATAAATTACTTACTTAAGACGAACTCTGTGGGGTAGTGGTTAGCGCATCTGCTTACCATGCGAGAGGTCCCGGGTTCGATCCCCGGCTGGGAAAAAAAAGAAACCCAGTTCTTGGATGTTTACATGTTTGTGACGTCGCTGTTTCTGGTTCCCACGACACAGGGTATCCTAGTGTGGGACCAGAAGCAATGTATGTGCCTGTATGTAAATGTTTATGTTTTATGTTTTATTACTATTTGGAGGTATCTTCATTTTTGTCAAGGGACCTTGAGAGGAGATAAAGACAGCAGTAGGCATTGGTGGGCTGATGAGCATCATCATCATCATCAGCCCACCTCTGCCCACTGTTGGGTATAGGCCTTTTCCCCATCACGCCACATCTCGCGGTCTCTCGCCATTCGCATCCACGGCCCCCCGCCAATCTGGCCACGTTGTCCGACCATCGGGCTGTTTGTTTACCGCCGCCGCTGCTCGGCCGCCACTCTCGTCTGATGACGTCGATGATGATTCAGTAGTCTATTAAATTTGAATGCTCACGTAGTAGTAAACAATAAGAAAAAAAGATGCAAGTAACATGTTCGCCGAAATTTAGTTAAATACGTCATATTACGAGGTAAAAAAGACGCATATGTCCGTATTTTTTTTATTTTGATAGGAGCATTTTCTGCGAAGTTAGAGTTTATAAAAAGACGCATTGACAAGGTATTTTTTTGTTTTTTTTTTAAGTTAAAAAGGCGTTTTAGACTTGAACTAAGATAAAAAACGTATTTGGTCATTTACTTCTGCAATACGGTAGAAAAATGAATGAAGTTACTAAAGTAAAAAGACGCATAAAACGCAATTCACAATTGCTTCCAAAAACTTAAATATTTAATTTCTCAGTTTTGCCCTGATGTCAGATGTGTATTTTTACCCTATGCGGAAGATTATATTGCTTATATTTATCATGTTATATCTACATACGTACAAAAACTAACGCCTATATTCCGGAGGGGCAGACAGAGACTAGAGTTTGAGGCTTTTTGAGATCCTGACACACTTTCAACATTGGCATTCAAGAGTCGTTCAGGTGTTTTCTGATATTTACATCTATTTGTAATTATTACACATAGATGGAAGTAGAAAAAGTATATTTTCCTATATGTCTATAGAAAGGCTAAGTGTAATTTGCTATTTGTATGCTTAAAATAGTCATCTTTATACCATAAGCTCTCTTAATCTTTTTAATGATCTCTTCGGAAGTTTTACAAATTCTTCATTTTACTAGCAAAATCTGGGGTTTTCGCAAAATGTCCATTATCTCAAGCCGATATCTTCCGTCTGAATCGTTCCCGCTACCCGATTAACGGTTTAGGCTTGCCCAAATTGATTTACAACAGTTTAAAACTAAGCCCTTTCCTATTAGATTAATGAGGTTAATGGCACGCGGCTTATATCTTCGAGTTAGACTCCCTGAATGATCGATTTGCATTATTTATGGACTACCCTTGGGTTAATCGGTGGCTAAATTAAATTTCAGTTTAATTTTTATGGAAGATTTTACCTTTAAAATTAGGAATACACCTTTGGTGATTTTAACTGCCGTGGAGTACCATTGAAAACACCAAAAATTTGAAACAGGGGACTTTACAACGAAATGATCAGATTAAAAAGATCTCAAAACATCGCTACGAAAAAACTTATTAAGCAACGCGTCTAAATTGTTCCCAACTTGATAAAATTAACCTCACTCGATACTTTCTCTAAACTGCATCTGATGTCCCTAACTCCAATCTCTCAATCAGTGGCACGGTGGTGCTGGTTCATTTTCGCAAATCACTTGCTACATCAGCAGTGCCAACTTGCCAATAAATGAATTACGGCTCGTGTCACAGAACACGGGAAGCGCTGCGGCCGTGTTAATTGAATCTTACTCTTAGGGTTCAGCTACACAGGGAAATATCGTCGTATACATATGAGAAGATTTTTGACCGAGAAATCAACAAGCGAATCTGCTATGACTTATGTTGCCAATATGAAAAATAGATATTGACGATTTTGACATTCTCAAAATACCGCAGTTAGAATGTTAGGTTAGGTTTGATCAGTAAGCTAGTACAAAGCTTTGTATGACCGATCTCAAAACCTCAAAACCAATCAAGACTCCCGAGAGGCTTTCAAATGACTTTCATGTAAATAAAAATTTTACCAAACTCGCCTTTTTATGCAGTGTCCAGTTCAATATTTCATGTGCAACACACTATCAATAACTTTATTAACTACACTATTCGCGAAGTTGATCGAAACTTACCGAGGCACAAAGTTCAATATGCCTTTTGAAACGGTAATTTCCCTCTGTCAATTTTTGGTCAGTCAAAAACGGCTAATTGAACACTGTGCCTCGTCTAACTTCGATCAACTTCGCGAGTAATGCAGTGGACACTTTTTAGATTCGAACTAAAGTCCGATTAGCTATCGGATCGAGAGCTTTGAGTTGCACGGTTATTAGAAGCAAACAGATTTGAATTCCACTCTTTTTCCGTGATATTTTTCTGACTTTGAAAACTTTATACGAGAAAGTGAGTCAGTGCAATGTTTGCAATATAGGTAACCTTGAAGTGCTATCTTATTGTCATTTACAAAGGTACAAAATATCGAAATGGACTTCACTATGAGTAAGATTGAGAAATGCTGTTGTACAACTTTTGGACCATTTTGTAGTATAATTATTTTATTCATCAGAACGCGGTGATATGTTCAGACTGACGGCGCGCAGGGTATTTTTTTGTAAATAGGTCCTTAAGAATGGCTTCATTGCACTTCCACATAAAGAGTATAAGGTAGTCTTGTAGAAGAGAATGCGAGTCTACTCGCGTATCTCCCCGTGTAACGGTTCCTTATTGTGGTGGATACGATATGTCTTCCATATTTGATGAGCGTATGTCATCGTCGGTTGTGCGTGAGATGTCGCGCTGGGAGTTTGCCGGATGTGATTCTGAAGAGAATTCGCTTTCGCTGGTTAAGTAGGTCTCCTTATCTAACAGGAAGGTAGTTTTTGCACTCGTATGTTTTGCTTCCATGTTGGCCTCGCAGTTTCTGTGCTATTATGAATAAAACATTCTAATTTGATTTGATTATCGATACGATTGAATCGCTCGTAGCCCCGGCCATGGCCACCTGAGTGGTCATACACGATCTCGAAGGTTCGGCAACATAGGGCGCGTTCAGTGGGTGGATATGTAACCGTTATATTATGACTAACGCTAGTGGCATTTTTCCGAGCGGTTCCGTGCCTCGCAACAAACGTTAAGCAGTTAGTGCCGGCTGCTGTCGATAGATGGCAGTCGTTAAGCCAAGTCAGAAGCCTTAGGGTGGTTTGAAAACTTCTGACAGTATGACCAGCCACTAGTCTTACAAGCCTCCACCAATCCGGACTTGGCCCCCGTGGTATGGCCTATACCTTCCTCAGAGAGGAGACATAATGGGGGCATAATGAGTTGATGATGATTATCAATACGATTAAAACTGAAAAAATGATGAGGAAACTATTTTCACTCTACTCGGTCACGGTACTGACGACTTTGTAACGAAAATGCACAAGTGGCGACTAACTCTATAAAATGTGCATGCAAAATGTTTGGAGGAAATTGAGAAAATAATCTTTTAGTACTACTACTTAGTAGTAGTACCTACAAGTACAGATTAATAAAGTAGAGTTTTGTAGGTCAGAGTACCTATTCTCTATTTTGTTGCAACGTCAAAGTTCGAGAGAATATTAATATAGTATGCACTCATTTTTATGAAGATGAAGTAAGGACAACTTTGTTATACTTTTATCGCAGCTTTACAGAGTTTTCTAAACAAGTTATGCTTTTGTATGTAAAGCAAAACGAGTAAGCAACATTTTCTCTCGTTCATTTTTCAAAGAATACAATCCCGCAACAGTGAACACCAATGTGCTGTTTCATTGAATTTTTTATTCAGTTTTTAGAGAAACCACGCTGGATTGAAATTGTTTTCAACGTTTACTCAATATTTTTTGTTTTGTACGGTCACTATGGTTGTAGACATTGTATAGCAAATTGCTTCAATTGTACAGCAAAGGCTTGGTAGGTAGATATATAATTCTGCCGCGCTAACAGTATGAGTAGTAAGTCGAAAATTTCAAAGTTGAGAAAATCAGGGACAAAGTTTTGGATTACACTTTTACTTACAACTTCTTTAGCTTATAAGTTTTAGAAAGAAGTAGTAGTAGGTTCTACTAAAACTTATACGCTAAAGAAGTAGTAAGTAAAAATGTAATTCATACTTTGTCCCCGATTTTCTCAACTTTGAAATTTCCGACTTACTGCCCTAACATAGGGTCTCGCCCTAACATAGGGTCTTAAAAGAAGATCGTGTGGCACGGGTCACACGTTTTGTGGTGGTAAAATAGCAGAATTTGACAGCCAATATAGTAATAACTTTACATTTGAATTGCTCGTAGCCTGGGCTGCCTGAGTGATTTTAAACGATCACTAAGGTTAAGCAACAGTCAATGAATAGGTCACCGTCTATGACTAACGCTAGTGGCATTTTTCCGAGCGGTTCTGTGCTACGCAAGGCACGTTAAGCAGTTGGTGCCGGCTGCCGTCGACAGATGGCAGTCGTTCAGCCAAGTCAGGGGCATTAGGGCGGTCTGAAAATTTCTGACAGTAAGACTAGCTACTAGTCTTACAAGCCTCCACCAACCCGGACTTGGCCCCCGTGGTGGAGTATGGCGTATACCTTCCTCAGGGAAGAGACCCGTGCCCCTCGGTGGTGACATAATGGGTTGATGATGATGATGATGATGATGACACTATTAACTTTATTTTTTCTTCACGTTACAAGCTCCGTCTCGACTCGGCATGATTAAGCTCTTCAAATCAGAGCGATCCCTGGTTGGACTCTTCCCACGAAAATCAAGTGTATTCGGAATAATGTCAGTAATGTGAAGTACTTTCGAAAGTTGTAGTGCGACAAGCACGAGTGTAGACGAACTTTGACATTTAAAACTAGCGTCGTCGCCGTAAAGTCGGTTCGCTTAGATAGTGTCGGTACACACGAAGGCAATCTTGGTTTTTGTAAAAAAACATTTATTTCAATAATACAACTTAGACGACAAAAATACTTTAAATAGAAAAAAAACATGGTACGCGATATATCTAATGAAGCACAAAATAAACGCTAGGGTTGGTGGAGGCTTGTAAGACTAGTAGCTAGTCTTACTGTCAGAAGTTTTCAGACCGCCCTAATGCCCCTGACTTGGCTTAACGACTGCCATCTGTCGACGGCAGCCGGCACCAACTGCTTAACGTGCCTTGCGTAGCACGGAACCGCTCGGAAAAATGCCACTAGCGTTAGTCATAGACGGTGACCCATTCATTGACTGTTGCTTAACCTTAGTGATCGTTTAAAATCACTCAGGCAGCCCAGGCTACGAGCAATTGAAATGTAAAGTTATTAGTATATTGGCTGTCAAATTCTGCTATTTTACCACCACAAAGCGTGTGACCCGTGCCACACGATCTTCTTTTAAGACCCTATGTTAGGGCGAGACAGTACTCCGTACGACGTTGGTTTTTGTGTTGACGTGTATTTTTAAAACGTATGAATATCCGTTGCGAAAATTACATAAAGAGCCCACAGTTCCTCTCTAAAATTTAAAAACTTCGCAGCTTATACGTAAAGCGCAGCTTCGTTTTTTGTATACATACATACATAATTCAAACTCTTACGAAATTGGATTCGCGATGGGGGAGGCTTAGCGGTGCACGATTTTGTTATTTCGCTTATCGGTGACGAATAAATTTCGCTTGCTTAGCTGCGATGCTTAAAGAAGCGATTTTTCCCGCCAATTTTTGTTTACCACGTCATTTTATATTTCATTTTCTTGGTAATTTTGTAGCACGACAGCCAGCACAATACTCAAAATAGGTAGAGCCGCAAAAAAATCTCCCGCACAAGACTATCACTTGAACTGGCACTAAACTAGGTTACCTTGTGCTATGACACCAGGCAAGGACATTACAAACATCGGAAAACACCCAGCTTGGAGCTATTTGTACAAATAAATGGCAGCCCCCAGTGGGACTCAAACCCACGACCTCTTTCTTGGCAGCTGTAGGTCGCGACCATCGAGGCAGTTAAAGTACTTACTATTTATAACTTTGAATCCAAGTGTTTGATGTTTTCCTAATTAATTACAATGTTATCAAATTATCTTGATGGGAGACCCGTGATCTTAGGGAATAAAAAAATAAAACAAAGTATTTTTAATTCCGTCTTTATAAAAGATAATTTCGTCAGCTATTGTGTGATAAATTCCGTCTTAATTTTCCGCTAGGACTGCCCGGTTGAATAATAATGACGTTTTAAGCAGCTATTCTTTCGGCCGGAGTTTTTCTTTTTAGCCATTGAAAGCCCTTCGGAGTAGGAATGGGAATGAATTAAACAAAAGTTTTATAGGGCTCGCTTTTTTCAATGGCTGAATGCATACATAAGAAGGTTTTTTCGTAAAATAGTACTGGCCACTTTAGATCCTAATGACTTTTACTTTAAAAAAAAACTAACGAAAAAGCATTCGAAATTTCAAATTACATCGATCAACCAAACCGAATAATTTAAAACAAATGACTGGGCTCCTTCAAAAGGAAATTGGACTGGCTGGAAACATGATGAGACGTTACTATAACTATTTATAGTGACGTGACATCATATTTCCAGAAGTTAGGTAAGAGCTGGCTGGAGTCTGACTTATAATGTTTTATTACTGTATTTTTTATGACTTGCTATGTATTCTCAGCTTCCAAATGTGCATGTGTGGTATAATTTCATAGTGATGCCTACATCATGCGTAATACTGACATTGATACCTTGACTGCCTTGTTGGTCTAGCCGTTAAGGCGCTTCACTACCAAGACACAGGTCGTGGGTGCGATTCCTACTGGGGGCCACCGAAGGTATATTTGTACAAATAGCCTCGGCATGAATTTATTTCCATGTTCGTGATGTTCTGGCTTAGTCACCATAGCACAGGGTATTCTAGTTTGGTACTAGGACAATTTGTGTGGAAACAGGCGCAAATCCAACTCTCAAAAAAGTCTGTAGTGATGAGACATGGGCGCATTTAAAAAAGAAAATATTTTTTTCGCGTTACTGAAAGGACTTTCTACGTGTTTCTATATTGTGATGATGTCATAGCATAGATAAATGTTAGTTGCCGCACGACTCAGCCTGACTTCCGACGCCTGTTCCGTCAGACGCATTATGTCACCCAACCTTAATGTAGAAACACCCTATAGAAACGTGTTAACAGTTTTCCTGCCTCTCGGAAAAATATGTTGGGTTTTTTAAATTTCTGCAAAGAACCTATAGACGCGCTACTTATATAACACAACTTCTCAAAACAATCGTTTTTCTGTTACATACCGTTCGTGGGCCTAAAGATTCTGAAAGTAGTTATCACCGTTATTAAGACGTATGTCGTTTTTGAAGATAATCGTTAAGAAGATGCTCGACGACCCCTGTGGCGCAGTGGTTAGCGCATCTGCCTACCATGCGAGAGGTCCCGGGTTCGAATTCCGGCTGGGGACAAAAAAAAACCCAGGTCTTGGATGTTTACATGTTTGTGACGTCGCTGTTTCTGGTTCCCACGACACAGGGTATCCTAGTGTGGGGCCAGAAGCAATGTATGTGCATCTATGTAAATGTTTATGTTTCTTGCGGACAGAAAAGTATCAATACGTAGGTAATTGAAGAGTATAAATAAACATCTATACTACTTTGCATTTCATAGAGTTGGTAATACAAATCGTGGGATTACGGATCCACCCATACAGATTTGCCTGCATTGATTAACGCCCTTTTAGGTCGGACGAATTTGCAATTCCTTTTTGCGGGATTCCATAATTCAGAGCGTTTTGATATCTTCCGTTATGTTGGTATAGGTCGATATTATTTCACTGGCTTACATATTTTAAAATCACAGTTGTGTTTAAATAATTCATAGGAAACGATTTTTGTTCAGTTTGCCCGGATTGCAGATTCATGTCCTTTTTTCCTCCAAAATTATCCAGATTTTGAAATGGACAGTTACGAATGAAGAGTTAACTTATAACATTAATTAGGGTGCAGTTTCTGTGCTTTTTTAAATACAAAAATGGTATTGACTTTAGAAAAAGATTAAAAGACACAAATCGTTTTAAATCTCTGTTGCAATGTCACTAATTTAGAAACGTGTGTATTTTTTGAGATGTCAGTATATTATTTATTTTATTTTATTAAGGATTACAAGGAAGAGTTGCACAAAAATGAAGAAATAAATATAAAAGGTGTGCACTCTAACATATCGGTAACCACAACAATATGCATTGTAGATAGATAGATAGATAGATAGAATATTATTTATTGTATGTACACCAGGAATTACACATGAGATTCGATAATAACATAGTACAGTACAATTGGCCGCCTTATTACCAAAAGTAATTTCATCCAGACAACCATTGACTGACAAAAATAAAGAATAAGTTAATAACAAAAAAGACTACAGCGGGCAGTGCCACATAATAAAACGTACGATAATAATTTATGCAACTTCAGCTGAAGGAGTGGCAAGTAAGGTTTATTGTTTGGATTTATTAATTTAGGTAATAGCTTGAGCTGTACTAATAGAAGACTTGAAGCTAAGGCTAGAAAAAATGTCAATGTCAGATTCAGAATACAATTAGAATTTAATTACATAAAACGTGTATTAATCATTACCAAACCCTAAAAAAAAAATGTTCTTTTCATGCCGTTTAAAATTGTTCAGGATTACTGGACTTAATAAACATTTTTGTATTTTTGAGCACCCTACCCTACTCTACTGGCGTCTCTAAAAATGTAACGTTTTGTGACGTTGATTAATAATGTAGTTAACGAAATTCTTGTTTCTGTTTTATACTTCAAACAGACCTGAAAAGAAAATATGCCATAAAGAGAACTAGCTTTTGAATGAATAATAAATCTAAAATCAGAAAACCTTCTATGGTAACGTGCAATGAATCATTGTGAAATTGAATTTGAAATATAAACAGTTAATGACTTGGTTTAGTAAAGAGTCAATTGCATCAGAATTTCATTCAAATATCGCGGGCATAGCATGTAATGCAGAATTTTTGATAATATAAAAATCAGTATACCTAGTAATCCATTTGAAATTGCAGCTAAACCGCTTACGCCCGGTAATAAGCGATGCTCTCACGTGATTTTCGAGCTAGCCACGAGTGGCTAGTTAGCTAGAATATATCTGACGTAAGCCTTAATCAGAGCACTGTGTAAATCCGTTCATTGAGAATGGAAATCACTTGTTAATCGTAAAACCGGGTATATTGTTCTGCTGCTAACAAATAACGTTCACGTGATATTTAAAAGGGGGGTGAGACAATAGCATCAAAACTTAGTTGTGCCAACCCATAAAAAATTCTAAGGTTCCCTCTTCGACGCAATAAAATTGTTTCAGCCGGTACATATTTAGGAGCATATCAAAAACACCAAGAGAATGTAAGTGATATTAGTTTGTAAATAACAAAGTTAAAATGTTAGTTTGTGTATGTCAACCTACGGAGACGGCCCTGCTACTGAACGGCGGACCCCCAGTCGCGATGGGCCCACTCGGATCCAACAACCGGAAACACCTCCACACACCGGAAGCTACGAAGAACCTGCTACATTCCACTCGCAACTTCAACGTCGACGAAACAAAAGACAGTTCCCCTTCGCTCACGTCCTCACCCTCCCTACACACATCGGGTAGTTTGCTCAATTTAAGAAAGATCGAACGGAGAGCGAAGTCAACAAAGATACTGGTCAATCCTGTGTGTTCCGACAGCCTTGGCTCTAGTGAGGATAGCAACTGCCCCAAGAAAGACAACTCCAAATGGAAAGGTAAAAAGAAGCGCCTGAAAGCTGACGACAAGAAAAAACACAAAAATGACGAGCCGAGACAAGAGTGTGATAAAAACGGCGAGATTTGTCGTAACGATGCGAAGGAGGAGAAGAAATCAATATCGTGCTTCAAAATTAAAAGCTCAGAGGATAAATCACGTTTTGACGAGGATCACGATCACAAATCTGGGAAGGAGAATTGCAAAAATGAAAACTCGAGTAATTGGAGGCATTTTCTTGAGCCTGATATTATAATTGCCTCCAAAAAGAATAGTAAAGAGATTCTAGTGGACGAAGCTACGGATGACAAGGACGGAAAACGAAAAACTGACCAATTGTGTACGGAAAAGACTGATAGTATTAGAAAAAGCAGACGAAATGCCGGGGTAAGATTTTTATAATTTTGTTTACTACTGCAAGTGTTTGAGATTTATTTTTCACTCTCACGGTATTTTCCACGTTTTTCTTCTCATTTCATTCTAAGTTACATTAAAAAGCCGTAATTCGGTTGTCATGTCATACGTTACCAACATGAAACCAATTTATGGTTGCTGAATATTTTAATTATAAATATGTTGTCAAATAATATAAAGGCTGCCAGACTGTCCCAGTCACCCTGAATTTGGCCTAAAAAATGTCTGACATCCACGTCAAATTATGACACTTGAAAAGATTTAAAATCCCATTAACAAAACCTTAATTTAAATTTCTAGTCCTTATCAGCAGTTTTGTGTCCGCAAAATTCTAAACACAACATTCAACGGACGGAAACATGCAGTTTTCTTGGTTAAAGGTGGCAAAAAAGATTTATCCCCGGCTGGGGAGAAAAAAAAAACTCCAGGTCTTGGATGTTTACATGTTTGTGACGTCGCTGTTTCTGGTTCCCACGACACAGGGTATCCTAGTGTGGGGCCAGAAGCAATGTATGTGCCTGTATGTAAATGTTATGTTATGTTATGTTATAATAATTATCGGAATGAATCTTTCAAAATAAATAATTTGACGTAGATTACATAATTATAACGGTTACCGTCCCGTTTTGCACCTTTTGAATTTGCTTTGGCAAAGCATGTACATTTAGACGTATATTTTCCCTTCGGCCACCCTTTACATACTAAAACACTACGGTCACGAAAGGCTAAGGTTTATTTATAGTCACACCAAGCTCTACAATTGAATCACAAAAATTCAGCCAAAATATTCGAGAGTGCTCTGCATTCTCTCATCAATAGTGCCCAGAGATAAAAGTGAACTGGAATAAATAGAACAATACATTCCAAACAGCTCGAGCGAAAATATAAAATCGATATTATCAAATGGTCTATATCAGGGCCGTTGTAGGAATCAATCTGTATGATAATGAGATCCACCCGAGGAATCTTCTAGAATTGTATTCAGCCAGCGTCTAGCAGATCGAGCCTTCATTAGGGTCACAGTATTTGAATGGCAGCGTGTTTTCACTTCTAATTATTATTGTGTCACTATTTGTATCTATATATATTTAAAAGGAGAAGCTGACTGACTGACTGACTGACATATCAACGCAGGGCCTAAACTATAAGGATTAGAAACTTGAAAATTTGCACAGGAGTTTTTTTTATAACGTAGGGGAGCACTGAGAAAGGATTTTTGAAAATTCATTCCCTAAGGGGGTAAAATGGGGGTTCAAAGTTAGTATGAAACTTTGCCGTTTTTGAAGTTATTCGAATGAAATTTGGTACAAAGGTTCTTCATTTAAAATAATGAAACACGTGTAAAATAGTTTTTTTTAATCATCCCTTAAGGGGGGAAAAGGGGGGTGCAAACTTAGTATGACACTTTATCGTTTTTGAAGTTATTCGAATGAGATTCAGTATGAAGGTCCTTCATTAAAAGTCATGAAATACATGTAAAATAGTTTTTCGAAAATTATCCCTTAAGGGGGCAAAAGGGGGGTGCAATGTTAGTATGAAAGTTTGCCGTTTTTGAAGTTATTCGAAGGAAATTCAATATGAAGTTCCTTCATTAAATGTCATGAAATACATGTAAAATAGTTTTTCGAAAATCATCCCTTAAGGGGGTAAAAGGTGGGTGCAAAGTTAGTATGAAACTTTGCCGTTTATGAAGTTATTCAAATGATATTCAGCATGAAGGTCCTTCATTGAAAGTCAATGCATTAAAGACGTGTAAAGTAGTTTTTCGAAAACCATCCCTTAAGGGGGTAAGAGGGGGTTGCGAAGTTAGCATGAAAGCTCTTTCGCATGCGCTAAAAGTATCCAGCCCTATCTTATTTGCAAACACTTTACTCAGCTAAAGCCCACGCGGACGTAGTCGCGGGCAACAGCTAGTTTAGTATATTAATTCTATTTCCTGTACTTGAAAGAGCACTCTCAACATAAAAGCCTCAAATTGTTAGATATTGGTCAGAGATAAAAAAAATTCAGTCCCCCCACCTTTTTCATGTATTTCCCCTTTTACTAGAGAGGCAAAAGTATTTAGGCCATTCACGTGTCAGTGATTGCAATATGTTTAATAATTCGATTAAATTAAAAAATTGTCTCGTGACACAAAAATTAAATTCATGCGTTCATCCATCTGTCATTGTACTACGAGTATTTCTGCATAAACAGCATATAGACACCGCACAACAGTAGTAAATACCAAAGTACAATAAGTGCTTTGCACTCAACTGCAATATCTGACTACGCCGCAAACAAAATACCCTTAGTGTGTACCTGGATACGCACCACAGATATTGTGACCGAATTAACTCTTCGGTTAGTTTCAATCTATTGCTCTTAGCTCTGCTAGAAAATCTGTTTTATTGTGACACTCACTGTACCGCGAATCATATAAAATTTAGATTCGTTCATCGCCAATAAAGCTGAGCCCCTATCAAGGTCGATGGGAACAAATCCACGCACCCATCACGGAGCCCGACAAATTGTTTCGCTTAGAATACAATTACTCAGAGAACATGCTTAAGCCTGCGATATATATCCCCAGCAAATGGCGATAAAACTCGCAAGAAAACGCCTAATGAAAGTCAAGAGTCGTGTTACACTTAGGTATTATGGATATAGTACAGTCAACAACACTTACACCTTTACACACGTAGTCTAATCACATACGTTATTGGTGGCTTTGCAGCTACAATGAAAACGTAATAATTTTGAACTAAAACTTTCGTGAAGTGAAAATTGAAAACAATTGAATCCGGAGTAAAGTTAATAAAGTGTTTATTTCTTCCTTATCAATAAAAAGTTTTGTCGATTATATTATTATGAGTATACGCGACTGCTAATTGGCGCCATTAAAATTTTAGGCTTTAGACTCCTCAAAGAGCAGAACAACGAATCAATTCAGAATTTTAGTTTAATTTTGATTTGTTTCTCTTTTTTTTTACACATTGTGTACGCGATTGTACATGGTAATCATATTTTGTACAAAATCGATGCAGTTTTAGACGGTAGTATAACTTTATTTTTAGTTTCATAGATGGGTCAAATATTGTAGGTGTTGACTGACGAAACCTTAACAATTTTTTTACATTTCTTTTCCTAATTTCGATACTGTCATAATAAATAGTCAAAGAATCAACACACACCAACACACAACACACCAACGCAGTAATATTCCGAGTAAAATACTGTTGATTAATTTATTGTCATTGTCACGTTATTTATTATACTAGTACGTACCAAAAATTTGTTCAATAATTTAGAGTTCCGTCCCCTTTCGCCTGTCAATTGACTGTCGAAAGGGATTTCTGTAATCCCATTTCGATTCAGACGGGATTAATGTAACATGTATCATATTTTTGTGTTCGCTAATGGCATGTTCCCACAATGTTAACACATTTGCTGCCTTTGGGTGCGTATTTGTGTCCTTACTTGACATTACACAAAAAGGTAGCTTCCATATTCTTTACCTACGCGGCGGAGCCTAGCAGAGTACTGTGTTTGTTGGCTCGGATGTATGCGTGTATATTTTAATACTTCAAGTTGTTTATATTGGACTTTTGTAATGCAACATTACATACACTCACACCTGCACCCCAGAAGGGCAGACGGAGAACAAGGATTGCCACTTGCCACGATCCTGACAGATAACTTTCGATCTATCAACATTCGTTAGTTGTTTTATGCAAACAACGAATGATAAATAATATCCGAAAACTCCATACACTTCCAAAGACGATTTTCTTGGGTGAAAGTTGGTCGTTCTAGGCCGTATACTTACTTATGCCAAGGAGAATTAAATTCTCCTTGCTTATGCAAAGAATTTTTCTGGCGGTGCAGTGGGGAAGAGCCACTAACGTCGTAGGGCGATACTATTGTTTTTTAATTTATTTGTTTGTTGTACCGGTTTTTTTCTAAGGAGGGTTTTTTTTTATAAGAAAATATTTTGCAAAAGGGAAAAACTTTGAGTACAAAATATGTAATATCGGTTAAAGATAATTCGTAGTTAATGCACCGCCCTCCCTACCATGTTTTCAAGCAGAAGCAAGACACGAACACACCACCACCGACACCAATTATACTTGTGTGAGACAATGCGACGAGGGCTGTGAACCTGAGGATGCCTCGTGTCGGAGTGCTTGTGGGATTTTGGCGGAATTTTTCGAAAAAAAAAAAGCAAAGCAAAGTAATTTTCGCAATGAAGTGTATCAAGAACAACAATGATCCTTCTCCATTAACCAGTATACAACAATGATCCTTCTCCATTAACCAGTATACAACAATGATCCTTCTCCATTAACCAGTATTTTTGTTATTTTCAGGTAAGTTCACACTGCTCCGGGTAGAGAAGATCGTGAGTTGAGTCTGCAGTTTCCTTCGTCGATCCTACTAGATATAAGCCAGTCGTTTTATCATTAAACTAGTTGTCTTGAGTCTGAAAATTTTCGGGACGCTACTTGGAGACAAAAGTTAAATGTATTGTTTTAATGAAACCCACACCAGGGAACGCAAATAATTGTCATCTGCGTCACGGCTATATTTACTTATTGTATCATTGAGAAAGAGCATTTTGTTATCTGAGTTAGGAGTTCCAGTTTGTTCACATTTTACAGACGAATATCAAAACTGCTACACGTCCCTTTCCTTGCTGAATTATCAGGTTATTGGTCACAGAATTTTAAATCTTCCAGCGTAGACAGCAAAGACATAATCATAATGATACCCATATTATGGCTAAATCTAAGTCAAGTAGGAAATGTTCTTACAACCTACGAAAAATTATAGTAGAAAAATTACACGTAAATATTTTATTTGTTAATTGATAAAACACAAAAGTTTGACGCAAGTTTGTAAACCCTGGATGAATTCAAAACTTTTGTCAGCCACTGCAAAAGTTATTCAAGATTATTCTGTTACATTAAAGCCACAGTACAAAAAAGAAGGATTTTCCCTCATACGTGCTTTTATAAACGCCAGAAGATTAACTTACACTTACAAATTATACAGAGTATAAACTAATGACCCTAAAACTACACATAATGGCGTAAAGCTTTATCCGTAAACATTTTCTTGAAAATACCGAATTTGCTAGGTGCATTTCAGAAAATTATTGTAAGCAAGTGGCAGTAACTGGTCTCTGCCTACCCTTCTGGGATACGGGGTTGAACTAATGTGTGTATGTATTTCAGAAAATGGGTATTAAGTTGGTTTTGGAAAAGCCGTCAATAAATTAACACCCATACCATTAGCATGTAGTTTACTTGGAGCGTGGGCGGAAAAAATGTAAGAAAAAGTGCAACTGACCTTGTGGGTCATTCTCTATAATAAGTAACAAAAATAAGGAAATACTAATCGACGCAAATATATTTTTTATTTGGCTGCCTCCTTGGACTGGTAGTTAAGGCGCCTAGCTACGAAGACAGAGGTCGTGGATTCGATTTTCTTTTTGGTCCGCGCCGTACATTTGTACAAATAGCCTCAGTGTGGGTGTATTCCCATGATTGTATTTTCGTTGCTTGGTTACCAAAGGGTATCCTACTCGTACTATGGGACGAGGTCAAGTGATTATGTTGTGTGAAAATTATTTTATCAAGTTTTAGTGAAGCTAAAGTCACGGTGGCTACAAGAAGATGTACCTTCTTCTATGAACTTCATAGTGAAGAGCTCTTATAAAAGTTTTTAGCCAATGCCCTTCTGTACTGCATATTTTATGCACGTACGAGTACATTGCCGACGGAACAACGAAGTTACTCTGCGGTCGTTTCACGCTTGCAGGTAACAAGTTTTAACCGTAAAATGGCAGTGAAAATCGTTTACACCTCCATTGTCACGGTTGATAACTTCATCCACAGGAGGAACGTCGAGGTGTTTTGGTGAAATTACACCTTCTAACGCGCATTGGAGAGCAATTTTTACTAAAATATAGTCAAGAGACGCATAACAATAATTTAAGTAGGGTGTTGGCGATTATGTCTATTTTTACCTCTTTTGTAAATAGTTTTTCGTTTTTATTACATTTATATAAAGGAGAATTCCTTGATTTATATTCAAAATAAGTTAGTTGTCTCAAAACTGTCTTTTCATTAACATTGCTTCTGACACCAATAAATAATCGCCAACATAGGGTATGCCCCTGGGCCTCTAGATTAGCTTCGATTAGATTAGATTAGAACTCATTATTGTACACACCAGAAAACAAACAGACAAACAGAAACTCTATTCTGTTAGTGCATTATAGTTCGATGACAGATACACGGTTGGGTCCCGAGACGTGTTTTTTCATACCACTGGCTAGATTGCTTGATTTGAGTGCGCGCGTAGACTTGAAGCTTCAATGACACTAAATTGCCATGTTCGTGCAGTTGTCCTTGTACTACAATGCATTAACAGAATCTAGACCCTGGTTTGAGCTTCGTATGTTACCCTGTACATAATTGAGGGTACATGTTCTATCGGCAACCCCGATAGGGTTCGTTCGTTCTAGGGTTGCCATCACCTAAAGCACCGGAAAAATCCCGGACATTTGGGCGAGGTTTTTTCTCCGGACACGTCTGAAAAAGGATGTTTTGCAACAGAAACAAAAACTATATAAAAAAAATGGATTTCCCCTACATACAAAAGTGTTATACCCGGACACTTTTAAAAACCCCTGCCGGACGCCCCCGGACACCCTTCAAACTAGGACAAATCCGGCGAATTCCGGACGGATGGCAGCCCTATGTAGAGAGATAGTCGTACAAGATTTTTACAGATATTCTTTGCCTTTTAGTTGTACTGTTGTCCGTTGTCAATAATAATAAGAACAACTTCCACACAACAATCACTTGTCCTGGGCCTCGATTCTGTTAGAGCATTACAGTACGCTGACAGATACACGGTCAGGTCACGTGACGTGTTTTTTCATACCATTAACGCGTAGCTTGCTTGACATGTGTGTACGCGTAGACTTGAAGCGGCAATGAAAGTAAATCGCCATGTTCATGCAGTTTTCATTGTGTTCCTATTAACAGAATCTATGTTCTGGTCCTAATCTAGGATACCCTGTGCTATAGTGACCAGGCAAGGACATCACAAACATGGAAATACGACCAGACTGTGGCCATTTAAACAAAGGCACGGCGGTCCCCAAAGGGAATTGAAACCACGACCTCTGTCTTCGTAGTTGGTAGTGGAGGGGCTTAACGGTTAGACCAACGAGGCAGTCATATATCCTAGTGTGGGGCCAGAAGCAATGTATGTGCCTGTATGTAAAAAAATGTATCTCTAAGAATAAGTTTCAATTCACTAACAGCACCTGCCAAAAATATCAATAGGTGCCGAATCTGGACTAGGCCAGGTGCCATTCGTGCAGGTGCTATTTAGGCGCGTGTTCAAACTGGACTAACTCACAAAAAAATATTAAAAAGTCAGTGAAGCTTTGTTTCTATTTGGTAGGTCTGAGAACAAATTGTAGGCTAATTAACAGTGCAAAATAACCACTATAAAGATATTATAAGACTCCGTGAAATATTCACGTAGTCACTTTTTTAAAGTGGCCTTCCCTTTTGTGTCGCTAACCTTGTTTTAAAAATGCACTGTGTTGGTAAGGAAGTTAGTACCAGAGAGCAAACAAATCTGGTAGATACAGATTTAGTTGAAGATAACCGCCTAGTTAATGCTGAGGTCAAGTTACAGATAAACGCATTGAATATAATGAACTTTGGCAAACTTCAAAAGCGCCCATTGCTGGTAGTAAGTTATAGGGTACAAGCCCGATGTTATCTCACTCAACTTGTTATTCAAGAACACAATACGTTTCAATTAAGCTCTATAGAATTTGGTAGAAGTTTCTGACTTCACTATAGAAATACAGTAGTTTTGCGTGTTTTTTCTTAAAAATTGTTTATCAAATTGATATCACAAATAAATTACGTTAATTAATTATAATTACGTTGACGGTGTACTCACGTGTCTGCAATGTGACAGAGCCTTTATAAAACGTTAGCTATACGAGCCATATGCGAGCGCACAACGACACCAAAACAGGAGTTGAAGCAGTCGCCGTAACCGAAATCGATCGGGGCCACCATCATCATCATCATCATCAGCCCACCGCTGCCCACTGCTGGATATAGGCCTTTTCCCCCAAATGCCATTTCACACGGTCTCTCGCCATTCGCATCATCATCATCATCACAAATAATTTTGGAATCGTAAAACACCTAACTCAAGCTCGCGACTGTATAGCACTTGTGGCCCATAGAATTCCAGTAACCATTGAATCACGTTTTCGGTGTGAAAAGGAGCGAGCAGAGAATTCTTTTTAATGTTTATCTTTACAACGTCCACCATATTTGTGTGAAAGAGCGGCTAAAAAGCAAGTCATTTTGATAAAAAATGTATTGAAAAGGAGTATTTTAACCAAGCCGCTCGTAGTAGCGAGTTTTGAGACAGCTTTTTTATAGTTTTTTTGGGTTCTGCACCAAAAGATTGCCAGTGGAACCCTGTTAACATGCTTACAACATCTGTTAGGTTTATTCTTTGTTTCTTTAACCGTATTAAATAGACAGCAGGAATGAAAAAGTTAAAAGTCCTTGCAGAATAACAAATATCGAACTGAAACGTAATAAAACTATCACGTTTTAAAAAAAAAATACAACAGTTTTTTGCTATTTTGTAAATTTTTTTAGACTATTGTCAAACTGGGTGTGTTTTCTTTATAGAAAGAAATAAAAAAAAACGATTAAATATGAGTGGGAATCTCGCTAAGGGCGGGCGAGATAATTTTTTTTACCCTAGCGGATTATATTCGCTAGGGTCACATGGCCATTAATACCAAAAAAGCAGGCCACCATTTGCTTTACAGTGCTTTTTGCACGAGCCACTTTCGTAGGGTTCGGCTCATTTTGAAACACCCAAACTGTTGATTGTTGTTTAGTTTCGGGATCGTACGCGTAGATCCAGGATTCGTCACCTGTGTAGATATTATAAACAGATTTTGAGTCGCCTCCGTTGAATTTTTTTAAGGTTTTCTTGTAACCGTTCACCATTCGACGCGAGCATCTTTTTGATCCTAAGTTAAATTGTGCGGGATCCAACGCGAACAAATTTTTTTTACAGACAAATGTTCATGTAATATCCTATGAATGCTCGTCATACATATGCCCAGAATAGCCTCTATCTCGCGATACGTAACATGGCGGTCTTGCATTATTAGTTTTCGCACAGCTTCAATATTTTGTGGCACAACCACCGATTTCGGGCGACCTTCTTTAACTTCGTCCGTGAGCTTACTGCGCCCGCGATTAAACTCACTAAACCAGTGATACACAGTCGTTTTTGATGGAGCTTCACCACCAAAAGTCCGTTTTTTATTCTAGCTTATTATTCTACATAACGCCCTTTCTTTCATTTCTCCGTCGCATGATAAGAGTAGGCATTTTTCAAACTCTAAGTATCTATTTATAAAACATAACATGACCCCAAAACGGTTTGTTTTGGAAGGGTAAAAAATGGGACCAGTGAGTGAAGAGTCGGGAAACTGTGTCATGAGAAGTCCGAGTTCTAACCCCCGTTTACATAAGTTTGCCTACGCTTCCAGCGCTGCTAGACTCTTGCATTACAAACTAACGAACCATTTGCTTACTCGGTTCAAATTCCACTTCCGCTGCAGTTGCAGGAGAAGGAGTGTAAGCGACGCAACGTGGCCTTGTGTATGTAGTCTGCATGTTTCGTGCCATCCGTCAGTCGGAGCTTATTCAAAGAAGAATGTGCTGTGTTTGTTTTCATTTCTGTGTTTGTGAGCTTCGTGACTTCAAAGGTCAGCGGCGCATTTTCATTTCAATGTAGGCGCAGGCCTATATCGTGAAACTAGGCAGCTTTATTTCGTAGCATATAAGAGCAGAAATTGAATGTATCTAAAATACAATACACCTTATTGCGCGATTCTGCATAGTTGGTCGGGCTGTTAACACACTTGACTAAAACAGAGGTTATAGGAGAGATTCCCATTGAAAACCTTATTTTGTTATGCCCATATATAATAATGTTTGATGTCCTTATCAGCTTACCCAGGTTACCGTATATCACGGTGTACAAGTAAAAGTGATTGTATTGCATACAAACAAATTAAAAAAATCAAGTAACATATTCCTAAATTAACTTAATAATGACTATGCCTCTGTAAAATGTAGGTATTTTAACTTGCTGGTGTGAAAAGGAACTTGGTCAATAGCACCAATTAAAGCATTACTTTCAGACGACTGGTTCTTTGGGAAACGGTCGAAATTAAGGAGAGTTTTTAACAAGAAAATAATTTTGCGGTAGTAAATTTGTAACTGACAACAACAGTTAAAGGATTTGCCAATTGGAAAACATTCTGTACAATGTCGTTGTAGGCACCAATTTAAAGTTCAGTACTCCACCAGACAGACGGATTGATTTTTGTTCCTGAATTTAAATTTGTATTTCTCGGTATCGGCCTCAAGTAATTCGAAGGAGTTGTTCTAAAAGTTGCTAACTTACTTTCTACTGATGGCTTCAGCTTATTTTTCTTCTCTTCTTTGTCTAAAAGATACTTAAATAATATATAATAAAAAGAACAAATTCAATTGTGAAGAGGAATTGGGAAAGAGTTGAGAGTAGGATCTTTATTGGCATTGGCAACAAATCAAAACGCCATTGCGTTTCACCGAAAGTTCATCTGCTTATGTATAATGAACCTACTTTAAAGCACCTGCAAGCTGCACTATGCCTCTCTTACTAAAACCCACTAAGGCCGAGTCTTTGCAGTTAGCACAGATATAATCGCCTTGCTCTTAATGGATCCTCGACCGATGTAGTTTAAAAATGGTATGTCGAATATGGCACAATCTTTTTACGTGGCAATTAATGAGACTTCATAATAATTCCAATTCAAAATGTTAGAAAGGAAATTAGAAAGTACCACAATGTTGAAAAATAATAATATATTGTGTAATATATTTTAAAATAATTTATATTATGTAATCTATGTAATCTTTATAAAATCTGTTGTTGGATGTGCAATTGGGTATTTGACAAAATGTCAACTATTAAAACGGAATTTGGTATGAAAATACTGGATTATGGCGTCACATTTTATAGCACTCTTTTTATGTTTCATGTATTTAAAAGTTTTAATAAATAGTAAACGATTAAAAGAGATACGTTCTCAAAAACATTTTGTAATTTTTGCTTTAATCGAGCATATCAAATAATTTATTGTTGGTCGTGTCAAATACCGAATTGATTTCGTCACGTGCGGTCACGATACGGGAACGAGCTTTTTGCACGATTATTGTGTCTTTAACATTATTTAAACGGATTATGTCCGCACAAGACCCTTGTAACGTGCACACCTTTATTTGGTTTACCCTCACGTCATCACCATCGATCAAATCAAATCAAATCTTCTTACTTAACCAACGAGGAACATCGTCGGCTCCATTTTCACTTACCATCAGGTGAGATCGGGGTCAATCATTGGTCAGTTTTTAATTAAAAAAAAATCGATTATTTTGAAGAAAGAAACATGACAAACACAAAACACATTTCACAAATTACACAGAACACCTACAAACACCGAATAACAATTACAAATAATAATTTATTTTTCGCTGGGCAACATCCCTGTCGGACAATATGTGGGCTGCCACCCAGTGCCTTAACCCTTTCAGACCTGACCTTGAAATAACAATGGTTTTCTATTGTTATTTTCAAGGTCAGGTCTGAAAGGGTTAAGAAGGGATTTTCAACCTTAGCTGCGATAACCTTCAGGATACTATAGTTACTTCTATAATATACGCAATATAAAAAAGCTCAATGTAAATGACCGACTATCTCTATATATAGGTAATATTAAACTTAACATTGTAGTTAATATCCGACGGGTAGCGAATAGGCAATCTCATTACGTCACTCCAGTACCGGGAACTCATTTAAATTTCAATTACTGCATCGTTACACGCCCTTTCGCCTTTTATTTCATAGCTTATTTTAAAATTTTACATTCAAGAAGAAATCAAAATCAAGAATTTATTTCAACGTAAAGAATTTACATTCTGCTTGTTGAATGTCAATGTACATACAGTTATGTATAATGTTAGCCGCTGCCTTGGGGCCGTCTGTAGTGGAGAAAAAGGCAGCGAAAAAAAAACTCCACTCTGACCATCTTTTTTCAAATCACCTTAAAGCTAATACAAATAAAACATACAAAATAATATCTTGGATGTGTTGAACACTAGACACATTTATCCTCTGGTTTAAATTAATATTAAACTACTATTTAATGCCATACGTCCTTGTCTTCTAAATAATCGTTGATTTTATAATAAGCTTTTTTGCAAAGAGTGTGCTTAACACAATTCTTAAATCGCGTTGGGGGTAACTCTAATATATCTTGGGGTATCTTGTTGTAGAATCTTATACAGTGCCCCATGAAGGAAGTATTAACTTTTGCAAGTCTAAATCGTGGAAATGACAATTTATGTTTATTCCTAGTATTAACGTTATGATGGCTACCAAGAGTTTCGAAGTCCTTAATATTTTTCCGAACGTATATAATATTTTCATAAATGTATTGGCTTGCAACTGTTAAGATGTTAGTTTCTATGAAAAAATCTCTTAGCGAGTCCCTACTACCTTGACCTACTACCCTACCATTCTACGTGATTGGCACTTTATTTGATCAGTAACTTTACGTAACATCTGTCTCAGACGAGTATGGGCTTAATCATGACACCAATTATGAGAATTAGTTATTTTAAAGTCTAGTCACTCAAGTTTCCTCATAATTGCTTCCTTCATAGACTCAGATTTTATTATTAATTGGACGTAGTTTAGCAAAAAGGTTCCAACCCACACAAAGTAATTTTTGAGATATTTGAGTTTTTAGGTTTATAGTAGATTAGTAGCCAAGGGCTGTAAGGCATCAATTGCAGCCCGAGATATTTAGGCGCACTCGCTGCGCTCGTGCGCCTATAGTTCGAGGGTGCAATTGATCCTTACACCCGAGCTAACTACTCTGCTTTACATCTCGATTGTGAGGTAAGTAGAAAAAAACCGGCATTGCAAGAATAAAACATTTACTCGTTTTTCTTTTCGCCACTTCATGAACTCGTCGTAAGTTTTCAAATATCTCTCTTTAGAACTTTCAGGCAAAATATTGTTAATTGCTGCTTTAGCTTCCATTTTCATTGAATCGGGAGTGCAGCTTATCTCATCTTCATCACTTGCAGAACTAATTTTTTTTCCTAATTAGCACGTAATTATAAAAAAAAATCCCAAAAACAAACAATATTTAAAGTAAAAGTTTTCTATTCCCGCCTTTTTCATTTTTTTTTTTAATTATTTCTTTTAAGAACGAAATTGATTGAGCTTCGCCGTTTGATATTTAAAATTGATGACTAATACTCATACGAAGGCAAGGCTGAATAGCGAATCGACTCTTTTGTCATTGGGCTGAATGCATGATGTCTATTGCCAGTATGATGGTTAGATGTACGCGAAGTTTTTGAAAGAGTGAAGAGTTTTTTTTTAATTACTTACTTTTCTAGCTATATTATTACCCTAGAGCGCTAATTGGTCACCTACAAGCCCCATTTGGGGGTAATAAGGACCTACTTACCGAATATGCGAGATGTAAAGCTAATTTACGCTCTCCATACTGTGGGTTAGACTACCATGTGCACATACTCATCGGATCGCTATGAAAGTCTTTGATTTTTAAAATAATGAGCATAGTGATCATTTTGGTATATTTAACTCAAAAATGACCATATTGTGGGTTGGAACATTTTTGCTAAACTACATCCAATTCACGCAGTCTAACACCGCACTGCGATTCGTAAGCAGATATTATAATGGAAACAAATAGGGACTTAGCACAGTATCCAAAATCGATCCTCTTTTTTCGATTAAACAAAAAATAACAAAGATATAGCCCATTGAAGTTACGTGTTATTTTTATATCTTTGTTATTTTTTGTTTAATCGAAAAAAGAAAAAAATACGTATCTAATATTTTTTTATAATCTAAAAAACGGACTAATTCCATTTTTTTAGGAAACTAGCCTATTATTGTGTATTTCTGCAAAGCTTAACAAAATACACGTAGACACGTATTTTCGCACCGACGCGCTTAGCTAAATAAACACTCTGATGCTTTTGTTTAACAATGCAGCAAACATTCTGATGACTGCTTGAATATGGATCAAAGGTAACATAAAGGCTAGTCTCCAACTGTACCTTGATATTTGCTGTATGTAGTTCAACTACTTATTAAACTGTTATACACAAACTAATAATAATCTTCATCATCAGATCACTGATTTCCTTCATTCGACAAGGGTCTCTTCTTCACCCATTGTGCGAGTCGTTGTTACTCTGCGCTTCTTCGCAGAGAAAAAGCGACTGGCACAATGCGTGCTTCGTTCGGGCAAAATTATGTAATTCCTCCACTGTACAGAGTTGTGTGATTAAGCCAATCCCAACTGTCAAATACATACATATTTTGACACTTTGGAGTTGTCTAAATACTTAATCCGACAGAGTGAAAAGTTACGTAATACAAGGGCAAGCCTTTCCAGCTGAGTTGTTAATGTCGTTGCTCATGGCGTGACTCGATATTTCATTCTCTATTCGGCATGCATACGCCCATCTTCCTTTCAGAGTAGCGGACCTGCAAATAAATAATACAAACATCACCTTCAGGGGAGTCGCATCGACTAGACATCGGTCGAACTGTTTTTTTAGGAAAAATCGAGACTTTATCAATCAAGCACAACAGAATGGGTGAAAAGCTTTTGAAAGTCACGAAGATTGTAAAAATAGGAAATAAGACCTTACGAAATTGGGACGAAAAATTGCGGAACGTTAAGGTGATTTATATAACCCTAGGGGTTCTCTAACTCTGGTCTGGCTTTCTCCTCAACCGTACTTTTTTAAGACAATTTGTTTACAGCTAACTTTGAAAAACTAAACATAAAATTTTACTTCACTTCATAAAGTGAATGTTGACAGACAATTAAAAGATAAAAAGTACCCGAAACCGGCGTGCGTGCATGCAAAGATTAATGAATGTTAAAGAAGCGGAAGTGATTTGTCAGGATCGTGGCAAGTGGCATTCCCTGGTCTTTGCCTACCCTCTGGGATACAGGCGTGAGCTTATGTATGTATGTGACAGACAATTTTTGAGTGCGATTTCTAAAATGCTTTCTTTTGCAAGGTATGTCTGAAAACCTAGTACTTATAGTAGAAAACAATTTCCAGTACGTTACAAGTGAAACTATACCTGTTTAATGCTACATAGTAGTGCACCTAGTTTATGCACGGCTACAAACTGGTATGTTTACAGAGTGTGGACTCTATTAGCTATTCAAACAATAACAAACAGAGGCCAATACGCCCCCGTTCGCTATTGTCAATAAATTTCACCTCACCTGCTAACATAAAATAATTACGTACGAAAGAACTGCGCTTGCACGGTGCCAATTGAACAATTAATGAATACAGCACAAAAGCTATTGCTGTAGTATACTAAAAAAATCCGGCAATCGGCCGGATTGAAGTATAGTCACCTGCCTAATTTCATAGAACTACAATTTATGATTTAAATCAATTCGATGTACATCGAGTAGGCGATCAACCACTAGATAAAGAAATAGGAATTCAGCTACACAATATACGTCGATTGTCACAATAAACTATTAATTGTAGTTTTATGAAACGCGGCTCAGCACAAATAGCATGACGGTGTGATTTGCATGTTTTTTGGTGCTGATATCATTGATGCGGTGTCAAACTTCGTAAATTATTTACTGTACGTACCTTTGAGATTTAATCGCGTTAAAACACACGACTTTCGTTGTCATGGGCGCTGCAACATTATGGCATGCCATGCATGTTTTACTAAGTTACATCCATCTATATTTTATAAATTACTTTATTCTGCTTTTAGTAATAAGGCCGCCAATTGTACCATGAACCTTTGTAAATATTTTGTGCTCTTTTTGTATTTTTTTCTAGTATGCAATAAAGAATATTCTATTCTATATTTTAACGTACACAAATGCACGTAATATGACGACAACTTTTTGTCGTTGCACTACCACGGAAGACTCTGCTCAAAATCTAATAACATTTATGAAATTTTGACCTTCATTTTGACGTTTTGCCAGCCGGCCGGTGCCCTCAAACGTCATGTACTCCAGAACAACTCTAGAAAGTTGGCACGGTCAACGAAACAAAGCTTACAACAGAATAAAGAAATTCACGTTTTTTCAAACATGCTTGGAAGTTTGAGCATTATTTCGACCACCTTCTTCGAGATAAATCGTAATTGCTGTACTGGCCAATTACACGCGAGCAGCGGCTGGAAAAAGTTGAAAATTCATAACTGTCGTGTTTTGCGGCCTAGATTACCTACATACTAAACTCATATCTGTCGTGTTATTTAAAAATGGAACGATATTTTACTCCGAACAATGACAACCAAAAATATTGTTGTTCGTTCGTGGTTCGTCTGATTTTGAAAGTTCATAGTTTTAATTTCCGCGCATTATTTGAAAAATCGGCTTCGCCTCGGCCCACATTTTCACGTTCGTCCATCAATGCCTCTTTTGCTGGCCGCTGCATGCAGTTATGTACTATTTCTGAACTGAATATTATGACGAGTGATAGTATAGAGTCCTCGGTACGAGAGTCTGACTCGCACTTGGCTACATTATTCTACGCATTACGTTGAGATCCAATTTTTCTGGCTACAAATTGCAAACGCCACACAAGTGTAGCCTCAATGCAACGAGGCGACATGACGCTCCCGTCGCCCTTAAGTGCAGAAACGCCTCGGGTCAGGGAATGTCCGTCAACCGCAGGCTTAGAGCATTCTCTTCTCGACACTTGACTTTTCACACTGCACTTTAGTTCTATTCGCACAGCGTAGATCTCTGTGGAAAAATATATTACGGACATTATGGTTTCAAAGGCATTTGTTCCCACAAAGAGAGTTTTAGTGGTCGACCACCGTACTTAGGGCCGGTTTCTGAGTTGAGAATTTTCACTAAGTAAGTACTTAACTATAGTGCTATCTCATCAAATTTCTCAGAGAATAGCGTGACAGAATGTTACTTAAGTATTTACTTAGTGTAAATTCTCATTTCAGAAATCGGCCCTTAGAACTCTTGTGGTAGTTTAAAAGACTGAACGCATTTACGTATTTAAACGTGTTTGCGGCCACTTACCCGCAATCTTTTGAGGGTGCGAGTAAATGAACGTACAATCTCATACGCTCTAAGTACAGTCTGTTAGCGTTTAGAATATACCTCGGCTACTATCGAATAGAATCGAATATATTCGTGTAATAAAATATCGGAACTAATATGAGACTTATACACTTTTATACAGAGCAGGAAGTCAGTCGTATTACACTCGTGTGCTTTCGGCGAAAACTGAAGCCTACTATAGAACCCGAGGTATATTCTAAAAGCTAACAGACTGTAAATGAACGTAAAATCTCATACGCTCTATAAATGCGGGAATTTGACCGCATGCTAAGTAACCGCTGGTTTATTTCGTCCAATCACTGGCCAGCGTGCCAAAACCCCGTTTGTTATCGGCAAAGCGCAGACACATGCGATGTTGATGTTCGAGCATGTCCAATCCTATAACCCTACTTGTTCCAACCTAGATAAGAGCCTACACTCTGAAACGTAGAAGCACTATATCATGTGTGTCTTGCTACAAATACAAAGGGGGACGTAATAACGTGAGACAGAAGAACATAGCCCAAGAACAAAGAATTGTGAAGAGGGGGTAAGTGGTGCTAGGTCGGGCACCCATTGTGCCGACGACTCATACAAACACTTATGTAGCAAGACCTGCATGCTATTTCTAGAACAAGTTGAAAAAACTTCGTTACTTTCAAAAGCTCTTGAATGAAAACTTTGCCTAGAGGTGACTTTCGCCTTAAAGTCGAGTGTGATTAATCGATTCCAGGCTTACTACTTTGAAAGAGTGTTAAAAAAATAAGTAAAGGTTTGTTCTATATTACGTTAGATACATTCATATCTGTACTCCGGAGGGGTAGACAGGGGCCACGATTCGTTTTAGCATATTACTATTATCATCGTCATCGTTTTGATTTAAAAAGTAGTATATAAGAATATTCTTGTTACCTTATCTTATTATAGTATAAAGCAGCCTATATAGGCCGTAGGCTGCCCTACTGTAGAGCACAGGTCTTCTCTCAGAGAGAAATTGTATGGGCTTAGTCACCACGCGATCCTACCACAGGTTGGCCATTTCATACGCTTAAGTATGTCAGGTTATGATTATCAGGTTCCCTTACAATGTTTTCCTTCTCCGTAAGCGAGTGCTACTACTAATTCACAAATTAATGCATGTTACTTAAAAAAAAGTGAAGTTCGAACCGACGACCTCCCGAAGTGAGGCCGTCGTTCTACCGCTGCGCTGCCACTGCCAGCAGTGTTATTACTAATTCCGCTAGCAAGCATGGACCAGTCTACTGCTAAATACAGAGGACTGTATTTTGGGATTGGTGGATTGATAAGTGTGGCTGAATAGATAGATAGATGCAATACCACACATTCACAAACACTATTAACTTTTATTCCGGATACTTGACTTCCCTTGGTGTCGCTCTTCGAATCAGAGCGAAACGTGGTCGGGCTCTTCTGACAAAAAGACAGGTGAGTGTATCATTAAGGAATCCGAAATCCGGAATATCCGGAATAAAGTTAATAATTGTCTAGTGCTTACTAAAGTTTTAGTTAAAAAATTCACAAATACATCTAAGACTCTTCCATAAACAATGTAATGCGACCATAAAGCACGTTTTATAGACACGCTAACAACAGAACAGAACTAATGCCAGACTATAAGTTTCAATAAGTTAGAGTAAAACAAAGTGCGGTTAAACAGCCCATAACTCGGCTCGGAGAAAGCAAAGCAATCCGTAGTAAATAAAATTTCGCTGCCGCAGACGTTTGCTTCACGGGTAGAGTCACAAACATTCAGATGAACATAAAACATCCTATCAAAAGCAAAATTGTATACGGCAAAACTTAGATAATTATATTAATAAGTCTCGTAATGTATTTGTTTGTTTTTGTGCTGTGTAAAATAGAGAGTTCTAATCTAATCTAATCTAATCAAAAGCAAGATATGGTCAAGACGATTTAATCTATAAACCAAATAGCCAGAAGCAGTGTATGTGGCTGTATTTAAATGTAAAATATATTAAAATAAATATATATTCTTCAAATAACGCAAGAATTGAAAGATGTGTCTTCAATGTCGATAATTTAAACACTTTCATTAATAAAATGATCTTAATTCTCAGTTTTATTTTTCATACTATGTCGAAACTTGCTAACCGTGACAATTTTATAAATATAGTGAACAATTTAATGTTAATTTTGAAATAATGTGCTCGTACCTTAAACAACAAATTTAATTATTTTAATAACACGTTGTCTTCATTATTAATATCTTTTAAGCTGGGTTTGAATTCAGGAAAAGCACGCCGGGGATAACATCTAATTGTATCAACAGAAAGTTTTGTAGATGCCAAAACAGTTCATGTTAGTAGGTTATAAAGTGCAAATAGGACAGCCAAACTAAAATGAGGTTCCTTCGTCTGGAATCCAAAACCAAACCGACACAGTGCTCCCCTAATTCAAACAAGCAAAAGTTTCAAAACTATAACCCGACTTCAGAAAAAATCTCTTTTTACTAAATTAACATTCAGAAATAGATGTCGATAGTATTTATGGCCTATACCTTTCTCAGGGAAGAGACCCGTGCCCCTCGGTGGGTTCATAATGGGTTGATGATGAGTATTTATAAGGAGTCTGGAAGTCCTTATCTTTCATTTGACATCCCACTCGACACAACAGAATACTCTTAGAGACGACCACTTCTTAGGGTTCCGTAGCCAAATGGCAAAAAACGGAACCCTGATGGATTCGTCATGTCTGTCTGTCCGTCCGTATGTCACAGCCACTTTTTTCCGAAACTATAAGAACTACACTATTAAAACTTGGTAAGTAGATTAAAACAGAAAAAAAAACGATACATTTTGGGGGTTCCCCATACCTATTCAGTTTTTTTTTTTATCAAACCCAAACGTGTCAAAATTAAAAATAGGTAACGCCTTTTAGGCGTTAGCTTGGAACTTTCGTCAATAAAAACAAACTCACACACCGACTGTTAAAATTAGAGGTATTTTGCTTCTGTCGTAATTGGGTAAAAGCCGAGAGTACACAGAGAATTTCGCGATGTTGAGTCAAATCCACTGCCCACGCTACTTACAACTTCAGGGGGCCTACTTTGTAATTATATTTAGGGATGCATTGTTACATCAAAGTCTACTAATTAAAACGCTGAGCTATCCTGAGTTTTCTATGAAGCTTATTGATTTATTTGAAAAGTGAAATAGTTCGCGAGTAGAGGCCGAGCCGCAAGGCAGAGCAGGGAAAGTTATTGCCAGAACAAATGGGCTAGAAACATACTTGAGGGGACCGCGGGCGCTGTATATTGGTGCTTAACTTCCATATTGTATCTTGTAAGTCTTCCGGAGCTGCCTCACCTACGCTTCTCAATATTTATGGACTGACAGTGGATTTCGATAAGTGACTTACACGATGGGTTCTTAAATAAATAAAATAAATAAAAATAAAAATCGTTTATTGCCATATAAAATTATAACAAAATATAGTGTACGGACCCACACACTAGGCGTTGTGGGGTATGTATTTAAAATGTATATATTTAAAAAGCTATGTATTTACCCGACTTCATAAGCACAAGGAGGCTTATTTTTTTGCGCATATTTATGCAATGCATACAAGTACACACATGCCAAACGATTAGACTGATAAATAAAGT
This sequence comes from Yponomeuta plumbellus, assembly GCA_947310845.1. NCBI lineage: Eukaryota > Metazoa > Arthropoda > Insecta > Lepidoptera > Yponomeutidae > Yponomeuta > Yponomeuta plumbellus. The sequence goes on along the minus strand of OX371207.1, from coordinate 12,979,285 downwards.
GTCAATAAATATATATTAACGACGTAAGTGTCAAAAGTAGTATAACATCACTAAATAAATTGCAAGCATATTCTTAGCAAATTATAAGCCTCAAATAAAAAAATTACATGACGTTGGATGTAAATTACCTCCTCCACACTCCAGAACTGTCAAATACGTACATATTTTGACACTTTTGAGTTGTCCGAATGCTTACCACATACAGTGGAAAGTTACGTAATACAAGGGCTGGCCTAGTTTAAGGATTATCAGAAATCATTCTTTTTGCTTCTAGGATATTTTTTTCTAGTCAAAGTGTTACGTTTTTTATATCAATGTGAAAGGGATATCATAATCGTCAAAGAATAACAACATAACATTAACTCGGACCTGTGTCTCGGAGGGGATGGCAAAGGTCAGTGTCTTGATCTTGACAGATATTTTTCACTGTATCAACATTCATTAGTCGTTATATGCACACACGCCGGTTTCGGGTTATCTTGTCATAGATTAGTTTTGTTTATAAAGAATGACGATTTAAAGTCAACTTGTCAGTCAGTCAGACAACTATCTGCTTCAGTTGAATAATGTACATACCATATTTAACTAAACTCCATCCCTTTGTAAGGATGGATATCTATACAAGAACAACAGACGATAATGACGTAAAGTTAATCAACGAATTGCATTTTCATCCGAGTTAATTAGATTTTCTCATGTCCATTCACCCCTCGTTTTCGGTCCTTTTATGATATTTGAATTTGGACTTTCAAAAGGTCAGAGGGAGCAGAGTACCTACCGCAGTTTGAGAGGCGTTGGGGCTATACCGTAAGTGCCTGTAAGTGGTCAAAGATAATAGGACCCACAAGGATTTCGATAGAAGAGTAAAAGTAGTCCCAGAAAAAGGGTTCGAACATAATTTAGTTAGATGATATTAATTCTTAGTACGCAAATAAAGCTTAAGCAGTGAGTAAAAATGGACAGCTTGCTTCTTTTATGCATGAAATAAAGAATTAAGATCACATGAAATATAAAAAAAAATTTTGGTCATTGAATTACTCGTACTTACTTTTGATAAAGCCACATAGTCAAAAGGCTAATAAAGTTGGCAAAATATTGATCAAATAATCATATTTTCACGAAACATTTTTATAGAATTATGATAATGTTGTACATTTTGTTACGATTTTTAGATACAGTTAAAGTACCCATGCAGATAAAAAAGATCTCGTTTGTTAAATACTCGTAATGTCCAAAGACAACAAAGTTTTTGCTAAAAACGAGTTTTTGAAAACACGATAGCTCACATACATATATTATCTACTTACCTTAAGAGTAGTAATAACACTCATCTTATCTTCCAACTATAAAAACACTACTAAGATAGGTTACATAATATATTCTTCCATAAGTCAGTTACAAAGTCGCCCCGAAAGCAGATTCCATTACATTGCATATTAATATCAGTATTCAACAAAGAATTGTAAATACTTAACTTTTCGTTATACGTAGACTATAAAGTTGTTTTTATAAAAGCTGTCTAGTCAGGCAGTTCGAGCCACTAAATAATGGTGTCTAACTAGACTCCAAACCTAAAAACACCTAAATTTAGTCATGTAAAACCGAACTTACATATACCGCTTTCTCAAATCTGGCTTATGACATAGAATCTTATAATAGCGTCATCATCAACCAATCTTAGCTTAGGAAGCATTTTTTGTGTAGCATATATATTAGTCCAAGATTTTTAGATGTCCGCTCTGCATAAAATCCTTCTTCGTGATTTTTTGATTGGATTATGTCGGAGGGTGCCCCCCAAGTATAAAACCGAGTTTCTGTCGCCCAAAACTGCGAGCGTTAGCCGCCATCTTGGAAAACGTTTTTTTGCATATATCTCGGAAACGGTAAGTTTTACGTTAAAAACCAAAAAGATCTTTTTTGTAGAGAACAAAATTTCCCATCTTTTTTATACCAAACTTTTCCCCCTATCTATATATATAAAAATGAATCCCTATTTCCCTTGGTCACGGCATCACGCCTGAACGGCTGGACCGATTTCGCTAATTCTTTTTTTGTTCTGTTCGTTATTATCAGGAGAAGGTTCTTATGAAAGAAAAAATTAAGGAAATTGCGCGGAAAATTAGAAAATTTATAATTACTTAACCACCATATAAAATTATTAAACTTTTTTAATGTAACCTTAAGACATTTGACATAGAATTGACTGAATGCGTGCTGCAAATATAGTCAAAGAGGATGAAAAAAAATGACGTTTAAAACGGATTCTTCTGTCAATCTTATTTTATTGATAAACAATATAATAAAATCAAAAATCTGCTCATTTATGGCGTCTAAGGCGGAACAAAGTTCGCGGGGTCAGCTAGTTGTTGATATTTGGAGATACGATACGAGCAACTAATCATTTTGCAAGAAAAAGTTTTATACAAAATTTGTAGAAAATTTTATGCTCTCCAACTTTAATTCAAACATTTTTTTCGTATCTCCAAAAATTATTGAGTTACTTTGCAAAAACAAAAAATTTGGTTTTTTTTACTTAAATATATCGTAAAATATCAACAGTAGGGGGAAAAGTTTGGTATAAAAAAGATGGGAAATTTTGTTCTCTACAAAAAAGATCTCTTTGGTTTTTAACGTAAAACTTACCGTTTCCGAGATATATGCAAAAAAACGGTTTCCAAGATGGCGGCTAACGCTCACGGTTTCGGGCGACAGAAACTCGGTTTTATACTTAGGAGGCACCCTCTGACATAATCCAATCGAAAAATCACGTAGAAGGATTTTATGCAGAGCGGACCGATTTTTGGTGCTAAAATTCCTGGACTACGAGTATATGTCCTTTGCAGGATACAGGACTTCTTTCAGAGAGAGTGATTATGGGCTTAATTACCGCGCGTTCCCACCGCGGATCAGAAATTTGGTATGATCGCTGAAGTATGTAACAGACAACGACACGTACACTCCCAAGTTTCCTCATGATGTTTTTCTTTGAAAGACAATTTATATACTGGCTTATATACAGGCTGTCCCAAAAAATAGTATCAAGCGGAAGTCCAGAGATAGAGCACCTCTAAAGGTAACCGAAGCACCCCCCATGTATGTTCCGCGATTGTTTGTAGTTTCGGAGTTATTATTTTTTTTGTATGTTTGTCCCACATTGAACTACAAGAGCCATTAATTATTAAGATACATGCTTTTTTTAAATAGGTGAATATTTCGGAAAAAAAAAATCGCACGTATTTTTTTTTTTATTCGTGTGTCCCATTTTATGGGACACCCTGGATAATTAAAATTATTGATACAAAATTCAACTCAAGGGCTTTGGAACAAGAAATGGTGCATTTCGACCTGAAGGTGTTATAGCTAGTGTGACAGTTTACGTTAGAATTGAGGGTTGGGCCGCGCACAACCCGGTCAAGGCAAAGCTGTATGGAACATAATGCGGAGCCACGTAATAGCGTGCGATAAGCCAGCCATTCATATTTTATTGCTCCTTTTTTCATACTGGCCGCTAGGTTTCGTGGCCTATTATTTACGAAGGCCATAAAGTGCAAAAAGAAAATGTACTGAGGAAAAGTAAAGCAAAGAACAGTAGTCGTAGCGGAGCGGTAAAACGCCGGTTTCTCATCCGGGAGTTCGAGGGTTCAAATCCCGGTATACAACAATGATTTTTTTTCGAAAGCTGCCTGTAAAGAAAATCACGTCAGAAAACCGTGTCTACGGTGTTTACATACCTCAGGTTTTGCCATATATAATCATAATCATAAATTCCTCACAACACAATCTAGGATCCCAAACTAGGATACCCTGTGCTATGGTAACCAGGCAAACACATTACAAACGTGGAAAAACACCTGGACTGAGGTCATTTGTACAAAAGAGAGAGCGAGAGAAATAATTTAATTAATTCAACGGCACAATACTCCAAACATAACAAAACAGTAACAAATACACAAACATTTACAATCCAAAACAAAAAGAAAAAGAAGAAAAGAATAACATTTAAACACCAAAAACAAAAACTTTCTTAGTTTTAAAATTTAAATAAATAAAATAAACAAACAGAGAAAAAATAAACAAATAATAATATTTAAGACAAAGCAAGCGAAAAAAAAATCAACATGTACAGTTTGTCCAAAAATACAAGAAACCGGAAGTGAAAGTTGAAAGAAAAAAGGAACAGCGGCCTCCAGTGAGAATCGAACCCACGACCTCTGTTTAGGCAGGTAAGCGCCTTAACATCTAGACTAATGAGGCACTGGCTCAACTATGAGACTATAATGTGGAAATCCCACATGTGACTAACTAATTTGTTTCTTCACAATGGTTTTCACTATTTTTTGCCTACCTAAATCTAATGAACAAAATCTGGACTGAAACAAGGACCAAGAAAACTAAGACATCCAAACTTTTCTCATTCCATATTTCCTAGTTCTCTTCCCACTTTTCTTTTCCAGCGAATCTTGTAAAAAGAAAAGTCAAGTTTAAATGCCCTTCCTTGAATAAAAAGGTAGCACAACCCTACTTGCGGCCTCAAAGGCCATTCGTATCAAAGCGCACCGAGTGCGCCGAGCCAAATTCACCCCAGCCCGTAATGTACATATTTTCTACGAGTATTATATTTTTCTAACCCCCTCTATCTTCAAAGTCAGTTATGAGAGAAGTCAAAAAAATTACAGAGTTATTAAAGTTACTGAAAAGTAATATTCTTCATGCCTCCAGCTTGTAACTTACAAGAAAAAGGTCCAAAAATTTCAATTTATGGCACTCACCGACTTACTTAATCTTCTATCTTCTATATATATATATATATATAAAAGGAGAAGCTGACTGACTGACTTAGAATCAACGCAGGGCCCAAACTACTGAATCTAGGGGGTTGAAATTTGGCATGTGAGTTCCTTAGGGAGCCTAGGGGAGCACTAAGAAAGGATTTTTTGAAACTCACCCTCTAAAGGGGTAAACGGCGGTGTTAAAGTTTGTATGGAGGTATAAAGAAATGTTGTCAGATTTTCTTGAAACTTGAAATAAATACTCTTCAACACAATTGATTGAACACGTGTTTCACGGTTTTTCTAAATTTAACCCTTAACGGGAGTGAACGGGGTTGCAACATTTTGAACTAAAGTCCACGCGGACGGAGTCGCGGGCGAAAGCTAGTCACTGATAGATGATCAAAAGTGCAGGGAAATATTTTATTACACGATGTCGTTATTTAAGACGTCGTTTTAAGGGGTAAGGAAGAACCTTGTAGGGAAGAGCGGGTGATCGTGCTCTTCCACTTTAATGGGAAATTTCACGCCAGGCAGATCGTATGCCTGGGGATGGCCGGTCCAACTGTTGTTTGTTTGACATTGTATTTATGGTATATCAATGTGTAAACTTTGGTTGCGCGATGCAGAAATGTTGGAGTTTTAAGTGCGCGCGCAGAGTTGACAAGTGCTCGCCACAATCTCATTTATATAGATGGAGAAATAAAGTTTATGTGGTTTAATCAGACCTGTCCTAACTATTACAGTTACCAATAATAAGTGCTTTGATTGACATATACATAAGCTCACGCCTGTATCCCAGAGGGGTAGGCAAAGACCAGAGATTGCCACCTGCCACAATCCTAACAAATCACTTTCGCTTGCTTTTGATAATACGTCCCCTACTTAGTCGAAGTATGTCTACCTGGGATGTCCCTTACCGGCCCTTCCACTCACATTCGCTCGATTAATTCCAGCTCTCGACATGCTTTGATATACACGAAAAAACTGTATGACTTCTAAATTAAGGGATCATACTCTTAAAACTTGGCAAGTAACGTTCACTTTATAAAGTTATACATTTGGTAAGTTTTAATAACCTACTATTTTTGAAAATATATTTTTTTGTTTTTTATCACTATCAATTCCGCTAATACTAGGAACCTAATTTTAGTCTAAGATGAGAACTTGGCCAGTTGTTTTTCCATTTTGGTTTTGGTGTGTTCGATAAATCCATTGTAGCCTAACCGGCACCGACATTGATCGACCGGTCAGCTGCACACCTTCGTAGTAGAAGAGCTTAGAGAAAATTTGATAAGTTTACATAGAAGTAGTTTCCTTATTACTAGTAAGTATGCTTTTTCGTTGCTGTGAGTGAAGCTTTAACTGTAATCGATTAAAAAGATTAAACGTTAGTCCTAACAAAGGCAGTTGCGGGCAGAAGCTCTTAATATCTAAAAATTTGTCTTATTATGCGTAATGCTTTTGTTTTAAGTGTATCTATGAGTTGTTAAAAAAAGTAAATAAGCTAATATACCACAGAGCATCTGATACATTTATTTAATGATGCGGAATAGGTATATTCATAAAATAAAGTCCAACAAACAGTCAGGTTGATGTTATTCTACTGTATCAAGGATCAAGGGTAAATAGAGGCTAGAATCGTACACCTAGCTGACGTTGACTGCTAATGTTGACTGCATAACTATTAACCGTACTGTATTTGCTTTTTAATAAGGTTGGAGTGACTTTTTGGTGTTATAATTATGTGCCGCATTCGTCGGGGCATCTAATAATTAAAGTCAAAGTGATTAGAACATTCCGCGTCCGCACATGTCGCGTATTAACAAAGACTTGTTTGTAATTAGGAAAAGTTTTATCAGCTGCAACAGGAAACTGCACAGAAGGTACAATTGCAGTCTGAATGTTTTAAGAAACTCCCCAACTAAAATAAGGGTCTAAAACACCTCCTTAGGGCTTCAGTAATTTAGTTCTGTTCTATACTTAAATCAAAGTCAAAGTCAAATATTTTATTCATAATAAAAATAGCACATTTACTTTATGAACATCAAAGTTGTTAGTTAAAATCCACATACATAAGCTCACGCCTATATCCCAGACAGTTAGGCAGAGATCAGAGACTGCCACCGGCCACGATCCTGACAAATCACTTTCACTCTATTGCTGACTTCCATCCTGTCAAAACATTCGTTGAAGCTCGTTAACCTAAAATATACTGAATTCGGCGCCCAATACAAATGTGATTCTGTGTACTTTAATTATTTCCGGGATTTCGCGATAGCAATAATATATTACTAGCTGACCCAGCAAACGTGGTTTTGCCATATTAATTTTCCTATATTAATATATTAAATATACATAAATTATTTCATATAAATCGGTGATGCCGTTTCGGAGAAGTGGATAAAGACAATGTGACACGAGATTTTCATATATAAGAGATGTGTTGACTTCATCATCATCAACCCATTATGTCCCCACCGAGGGGCACAGATCTCTTCCCTGAGGAAGGTATAGGCCATTCTCCACCACGGGGGCCAAGTCCGGATTGGTGGAGGCTTACAAGCTAGTGGCTGGTCTTACTGTCAGAAGTTTTCAAGCCGCCCTATTGCCTCTGACTTGGCCAACTGCTTAACGTGCCTTGCGAAGCACGGAACCGCTCGGAAAAATGCCACTAGCGTTAGTAATAGAACGGTTACCCATCCATGCACTGCACGCGCCCTATGTTGCTTAACATTCGTGATCGTTTAAAATCACTCAGGCAGCTGGGGCGAGATATAACGTGGTGACTTGACCACGTTATATCTCCGCGTGTGATTTTGGAAACTAGTGGTTAACCAGCGTGGATAAAATGTACTTTGTAACTGTACATACCTTTCATTGGTCATCTTTGATAACCAAACAAACCTCGCCTTCTACCTCAATTTGTGAGAGCAGAGTTTTTGCTTATTTCGTTGGCGCTAGGAAATTAATTGATAAAGTTCTTGCATAAATATTCATTCTCTCCCCTTATGTCGCGTTTTGAGTGTACCGAGAACAGCCAATAAGCCCCTTGTGGAATTCTGCATCCTGCTAAAGCCAAACAAGTTAAGCTGTATTCAAATCTCCCTAAGATACATAATTGTTCAATAGGTGACCGTATGAGTTCCGCAATGACAGTTTTATTGACACTATCGGTAGCTTAAGCCAAAAACATTTCCATTGGCAAGTATACCTTCTTATCTTATGGATTACTAATGGTTGACCAAAAAATTATTGACAAATGGTCATTCGACAAACAACGTTTAACCAAATGTTCATTTGGCAAACGAGACATTTGACAAAAGTATCATCTTACAAAAACTCACTTAGCAAATGATCCATTAGCAAACACTACATTTGTTAAATGTTTTGAATATTAAAATGTCAATTGACCTTTTTTAATTTCACCAAATAATATGTTTCGCAAATGAAGCATTTGTCCAAATGTCATTTAACAAAATGTTGAACGCATCAAAGTCGAGTCTGTTTTCGATCTTACATAGAGAACCTAACGCTCCGACGCGCTCCGCTTCGCTACGCGCGTCGTTGCACCTATATTTCTGTTGTCACGTATTCTTTACATCGCCGACCCCCCGTTCGTAAGATTGATTAATAAACGAAACATTTGTCAAATAATACATTTTATCAAACGTTTTTAGACCAATAGTAGTTTTGTCTGATAACTCAGTTGTTAAATGTTCATTAAGTAAAATAATTATTTGTAAAATGTAAATTTAAGTGTTGATCATTTGGATAAGTGAGTCATTTGTAAATTGATTAGTAGTAAAATGATCAATTGGCGAAAGCATTTTTTTTCAAACATTGTTTGTCAAGTGTAATTTTGCCAAATGACTTTTGGTCAAACAGCAGGACCCCTTATCTTATACTTCCGTGCAACTCTACAATAAGAGTTACCACCAACGCGGTTTAAGAATGTGTTAAGCATACTCTGTGCAAAAAAGTCTATTAAAACATTGGGGATTACTTAGAACACAAATATGTCTGGTATTGGAATAATGTTAGTGGAGACGATTTTGTCAAGTGTAGTATAACTTAATTTGAAAACTCTGTTAATAAAGTCCGTTTTGAAAATAATAAATGCTTCTATTAATCGTTCAACTAACGGCTTTGACGTTCACTAAGCAAACATTTTGTTTTTATAGTGAATACAATTTTCTAAAACCTCATTGAAAACTCCTTTCAATAAGTAATTTGTCCATTTACAGTAGCACTGGAACGTTGAGCTACATCAAAAAGCCCCGAATAAGCCTCACAAATTTTCCTCAAAGCCATTTTAAAACGCACCAGTGAACACTGGTCAGTATTGAATAAGTAAACACACGTACACACTACAACTGATCAACTCAGGAGATATAATAAAATATAATATAGTTACTTATCGAATAAACTATCATAACATCTTCTTCAACCTATAGCCGAGTGTACGTTTCATCTAATGCACGCCATTTATACGCCATAATGCACTGCCACTGTGACCAGGTCGTCTGTCTGTCCGTCATCTCATTGAATGCCTATCCGCACTTCTGCACCCATCTCTAGATCTCCAGACTAATACGTTTTACACAATATTTTTTGTCTTATCAACGACTAGCTGTGCCCCGCGGTGTTACCCGCGGTTCATCCATTTTCCCACGGGAATAAGATATTTTCCCGCAGTAAAACGTAGCCTATGTGTTAATCCAGGGTGTCAGCTAACTCCGTAACAAATTTTATTAAAATCGCTCCAGCCGTTTAGACGTGAAGAAGTAACAGACATACACACTCACAAACTTTCGCCTTTGTAATATTAGTGTGATATATAATATGGCCGGCCCATTTTGACTTTTCACGAGAAATCACCTTAGCTAGCATGTTTTATTAATTTTGTCATTAGTTTCACAGCTTTGTCATTTTACGACTTTTGAAAACATATTCAAAATTTATTTCCATTTTTTTTAAACAATATTTGTGAACGCACAACTAGGTTGCGTGGGTTTTTATTAGTTGAGCGGACATAACGTGAATTTTAGGAAATTAGTATTATAGTAACTAACCATACAAAAAATTAAAAAAAAATTGTAACATCGGTGCATGTGCCGAGGTGCATTACTGTTGTCGTTTATTTGAACGTTTCGTCGAAAGAGTGACCATAGTGAGCAAGCAAGTGAGGCCTGAATCGTTAAAATCACAAACGTGGAACATTTTACTCGAATGTTGCAGCAGTTTTCACGAACTTTCAGTGTTCACAATTTTTGTCGGCTCGGAAATTTTTTACATAAATTTGTTGAGATTTTAACTAACTGTTTGGGGACATTGTCTGTTTATTTTACAAAGCGTTAGTTGATTGGTTAAGACCTACTTTAATCACAATCCTAACGTGTATTTTGCTTCGTGCCGTGTCGAGTGCACTGTCTTTGAAGTTAAGTATCAATTTGTCTTTCAAAGTAATTCGATTTGCATTAAGCACCTGAGTGTACTTAATATGACTTATATAAATAAGCGATATATTCATTCACTTCCGGATACAATTACTCAATAACCAATTTTTGGCACAAATAAAATCGCTGTAGCAGAGGGATAGTATAAACCTGACAATTTAGCATCGTTGACAGATTGCGTTATTTTAACTCTTCCAGAGCATTTTTTTGACAGATGAAGGACACGAATTAACCACTTCTTCTTGGTAACCGCAATCACGACCATTTTTACTGAAACGCCAATAGCTCGCGTTTTGATTAAGAAATACATTTTATTTCACTATGTTCGAAAAAAGCAAATCTTCTGAAAAGAGCCACTAGGTAACTAGGGTCAAGTAAAAAGGGTTCCAGTACCGGGGTAGTGGTCCATTAATCTTATTCCTATGATAAAACCAAGGGGTGTTTCTCAACAAATACATTCATGGACTCAATGAGCTTTACCACTCATTCGTTCGTTACTTTAGTCGTGAAGCCCCGTTTAGACACACTTCACTTCCTACCTTCCACAACTACCAATTTAACAAATGTCAAAGCTGATGAATAAAAGAAGATTAGACTACACGAGATAAAAGTTGAAACAACTATAACCGATGCGATGGGTGGCGTTATTGTTATATAAATTTCTGACAGTCAAACATGTCATGGAAAGGTTGTCAAAAGTGATAGAGACATAGCTTGTAGGTTATACTAAAGTAAGTAGTTGGAATAAGAGTTATTTATTCGAAACACTAAAAAGCAAACGACTTCAATTTTTAAAATTTTTGCATGAATGGACCTTTTTTGCACAGTTTAACAAAATAACCAACTACCAACGAACGAAAAACAATACAATACAAAATTACTATGTTTATTTTCTCAATCCATAAATCAAGTGCAGTTTATATAAATACAAATTAATTATGCATAGGTAAACTGTGGAAGGGCTGAGGCTAAACTAGATCAGTGATTTAGTAAACTACCTTCAAAACAATCGCGAGTAACGTGTTCATACAAATACACCGTAAACTTCCCTCACTTCCTTTGGAACTCCGGCATGGTCTCAGCTCGGCGTTGGGTACTTTAGCTTTCTTGTAAGGGCGCGCTCACACGGCGCGGCATGTTTTATTCATAGGCCGCGCTCGTACAGGACTCTTTACTTTCGTTTCTCATTACAGCTCCGAGGAGGCTCTAACCACAGCGCCAACGGCGGCTGTTACTCGACATCTCTTGTTAGAAAATCGCTCGTTCACACATATGCTTCCATGTCTTATTCTGCTTTGTAAACAACCTTACCGTTGAACCTTGATAGTTTTCCTTTTAAGCAAATTGGACAAGGAGAAGCGAGTTTGTTTTAGACTCGTTTCTTCAAAAAATGGTATTTTGATGTCCTAATAAATGTTTTTAGTGTAAACGTCTTACAGTTCGGTAGTAGGGGTCTACTTTTTAAAACCACAGACATTTCAATGTGTGAGCCTGTATGTAAATGTTACGTTATGTCAAGGTTTCAAGTTAAACCAACGACCGAATAACTCATCATACATAGCAGTACCGCTTTTTCTTTTTTACGTAGCCTCTATTATTGTGTCCAACTGCTGGGCAAAGGCCTCCCCCAGTTCAGTCCAGAGTTTTCGGGCCTGGGCCTTCTCAGACCACTCCGGCAGATGTCGGTTGAGATAGTCTCTCCGCCACGACTTCGATGATCCTTTTGTCGCACCCACTCGGTGGCGAGTCTTGCTCACCTATCCGAGTTCCGAGCTTTTTCTATTTCTGATTAAAGTTTTTATTTGCTAACGCTTTCCGAAAACGTTCTTGTGGTACGAAGGTTATAAAATATTAAATTTTCACTTGAGCTTTATAAATAAATTTGGGATCCGCCTCCTACCGCCACCCATTTGCCGAGTAAGTCCATATAAAAGCAGCCTTCCATATAAAAGTACCTTTGCGAGACGTGACGTAGTTGGTAATTAATTTGCCAGCCAGCCGCACCTTTGACATACCCATTACGCTGTTGTCTATACAAAATATCGTTTTGGCCCTGTTTGCGGAAAAAAAAAGAATTTGCTTAATCTCTACAAAAAATACCTCCAATATAGACTCCAACTCCAGACTAATGTTTTTGTTTAAATTTATTTGTTTTTCGTCTGTTGCCTTACTTATTTATTATGTTACTTTTTTTTGTGTGTTTTGTTTCTGTGATGTGTCTTGTTGGTACAATAAACTTTCTTTCTTTCTTTCTTTCTTCCTTTCTTTCTTTCTTTCTTTCTTTCAATATTGATGGGTTAACGTTACCTAAAATAATTAAAATGTTCTGTCCTTCAGCGACGACGGCGGAAATTATAAAGTTTATCCCCCTTTTCATATACTTTTCTTGCCAACTTGATATGGTTTCAAACTTTTCTGGAAGCCACAAAAGAGAGCTTCTTTGTGCTACCTGTACTTTTTCCTGGAAGGTGAAGAAAATTTATGCCGCACAGCGAACTAGAAGTTTCAATTTAGTCCTTTAGAAATGAAATAAAGTAAAAATCAAACTAAGTTCTAGCTTAACTTTCTGGGTGGTGCTTACACAAGCAGAGCAAAGAAAAGGTTTCTCAAAGGTACTTTCTTTGCTCTAAATGCTTAAAGTTACGAGTCATAAAGTTTAGAATGAGTCGTAAACTATAGCGCTCAGGGGCTTCTTAAATGGCTGGAGTTTTTTATAAGCTAAACAGTCCTATTTGTTTCTCACGTTTTACTTACTTTGTTTTTCTATCCATGTACAATTGCTTTATTTTCATGCTTTTTTAGCATGCTTTCCATAAAGGTTGAATAAAATAGAGGTGGCAAAAACGTATGCCAATTCATAGTTTTTTTTACGCACCATATATAAAAAAGTACTTTCAAAAAATCTTAAACACAAAGTATACAGCCAACCATTACTGATTTATTATTTGCTTATGTACTTATAAAAGGAATTGGCGTCTCTATTCTATTGTAGCTCAATGGAAAGCATGCTAAAAAAGCATGAAAATAAAGCAAATGTAAACCAGGCCTAAAGTCCATACTCTCACTCTGAGAAGACCTGTGCTCTGTAGTTGGATGTATATAGGCTGCTGACAGCATTTCATTTAGTTAGAGTAATACTTGTAATATTATTGGTTATATTAATAAAGTCAATCTTAACATAGAATCATTGTATACGCGCTTACAAAGATTGTTTTCAAAACAATAAATCGTAAAGTCGCTGGATTTAGGTTAAAGATTGACTCGATTTTTATCAGACTGTTTCGGTTCTATAATTGAACAAGTTACAGCCTTAGCTTGAGCTCAAATCAAAATCAAGCTACAAAAAAGGCAGATGGGGATAATATGTGAATTGAAGATTAAAAAGTCCATAACGTGCCTCGATGAAAGCAAACTCAAAGAAAGCATTCCAATCCTATTCATCAAAATGTTATCGCTTATCATGCCCATCACGTTTGAATATTAGTAGACTCTTTTCAACGGAAAAAAAAAATATGTTATCTTCAAAGGGTACAGTCACTTATAGAGATCTTTACTTTCCTACTCCTTAGTAAAAAATCGCACAATCTTACAAACTTTTTTAGCTGATGGTACTCTAGGAGCCGAGGGCCGGCCGAATGGCTATCAACAAGTGTCAAAGATATACATAAATCGTGACCGCAGCCCCAAAGGGCCGAAGGCTGTAAATCTCCGCCAATGTGCCAAGGGAGAAGAGTACCCGAACAGACTTTGGAGTTCCGTCGACAATTCTTGTCTTGGGACTCCCTAAACCGCGTTGTTGATGTTTGTATTCTATGGTAAATTCAGACAGTTCACGGTTTTTTAAATTTTCTGAGTAAAGTGTCTCAGAGCCGATTTCTGAATTTAGAATTTACACTAACGGCCATACTAATAATAAGTTATACACTCTGAATAACTATTTCACGTATATCAATTTATACTGGTTTAATCGCATTTCGCGTACCTACAAATAAATATCGCTCGTAGCCTAGGCTGCCTGAGTGATCATAAATGATCACTAAGGTTAAGCAACATACGGCGCGTTCAGTCCATGGATGGGTCACCGTCTATGACTAACGCTAGTGGCATTTTTCCGAGCGGTTCCGTGCTTCGCAAGGCACGTTAAGCAGTTGGTGCCGGCTGCCGTCGATAGATGGCAGTCGTGAAGCCAAGTCAGAGGCCTTAGGGCGGCTTGAAAACTTCTGACAGTAAGACCAGCCACTAGTCTTTCAAAACCTCCACCAATCCGGACTTGGCCCCCGTGGTGGAGTATGGCCTATACTTTTTTCAGGGAAGAGACCCGTGCCCCTTGCTGGGGACATAATGGGTTGATGATGACAAGTAAATAACCAGTTTGTCAGACCTCGCATAACGGTAACCTTTATTAGTAAGGCCGTAAGTAAATACTTAAGTAACGTTCTGTCCCGCTCTTCTCTGAGAAATTTGATGAGACAGCACTACTGTTAAGTATTTACTTAATGAAAATTCTCAACTCAGAGCCCGGGCCCCCAATCTTATTTAGAAGAATACTATTCCTTAAAACGCTCTTTAGAAGCAGTCACTGGTGAAGAGAAAACTTTACCCAGTGATTAAATGAACTGCCGCTGAGGAGTGTTTTATAGTAGTTGTGTTTTTTTAAATAAGGCTATGAATCTTCAGTGTATTTAAAAAGAAATTGCATTGGTTAAATATTTTGTTATTGCCCGGAAAACTTGATATTTGGTCACTATTTTTCAGGTGTTGATGCAGCCTGGAAAATAGTGACTAAACTCAGCATCAAAACATCAAATTTGGTTAATTTGTAAAGAATAACGAATAACGTTTTGACTACCAGGTTGGCCTAGCGGTTGACATGCTTAACTACAACAAAAGTCGTGGGTTCACAGGCCAGAATAATATTTTTTTCGGAAAAAGCGAAAAAGACAAAATATTTACAAAGGTGCACAATTGGCGGCCTTGTTGCTAAAAGCAATTTCTTCTAGACGACCTTACGATGGAATGTTGCTGAGAGAAATTTGAAAGACGGGTAGCCGGTGAAAATTGCAAATAGGTATCCTAGTTTAAGACCAACACGAGTGACTGTAATGTTTGGAAGTAATTTGTTTATTATTTATTAAATTTATGTAATCTTAAAAAAAATCCTTTAAGTAGCGAAATCATTCATAATGTTTGAGTTTAATTAAATAATAAAAAATTATGAAAATATTTGAAAAAATAATGAAAAAATATTAAAATAAAAATAAAAAAAAACATTTTATCATTTTAAAAACTTAGAAGAAGACAGTTGCGAAAGCCATGTTAAATCTCAATGGTTATTAAAAAAAACCTATGCTGCATAATTCTGCATTTCCGATTCGGGTTCGTTGACTTATTGAACGTACATTATCGTCATAGGATTTTCCTTTTCACATGAAATAAACATTGATCGTACTGGGGACCGAGACTCGTATCCCGAGATTACAAATCGACGAGGCGGACGGAAACCGAATTAGTGTTGTGATTGAAGAAGGAAAAACTTCAGACAAATTGCATCGTTCCTTGCAAGCTTTACAAAAGAACAAAGACAGACAAACAGACAGACAAAAACATTTATTTAACGACACAATACCTACTCAAAACTTGACATATACATTTTATACATAAAGCAATATAAATATAAATTTTAATACACAGTAGAGGCTCTTCAAGCTACGCAGAGCCCCCGAACATTTAAAAATACTCAACCTGTTTTGAAAATAGGCATGAAATATTCAAATACTGAGTTTTTTTCTAAGATGCGCCTCAAACATATCGGTTAGAGTTAGTCATTTACTAAACAATAAATTTTGCACCACGACTTTTGAATTAAATTGTTTTATTCTTAAAAAAGTTAATGCTGTTTTAAATTTTTTGACCGGCTTCAAAAAAGGCTTAGGTTCTCAATTTGACGCGTTTATTCCTTTTTCTTTATCTTCACATCTAGTTTTTGATAGAAAAAAATGAAACAAAAATTAATAATGTCTCGTCAAAATGTAAAGCCGGGTCCAGACATTTATCATTTGCCCGATCCGATCACCGTATCCGTATCGTCGACGCGTATCATGATCGCATGTGTGGACGGTTAATGATACGCGTATCATGATACGCGATCTGGATACGCCGTTATTATACGGCCCGTCCCATGTCGTGTCGGTTTTTGTCCGATCATCAAAGGTGATACAGATATTGTGAAGATACGGATACGGAGCAAATCGGAGGGGCGTCCACAACTTGATACGGGGCTTGATACAATACGCAGATACGGTACGGTGATCGGATACGGTGATAGGATCGGGCAAATGATACATGTCTGGAACCGGCTTTAATGTTCGCCAAGAGTATAACCGACGTCAATATTGACAAAGCCTCGAGCCTGCTTTTTTATCTTCATAGTGGAATAAATCCCGAAATCATAGTTCTCAGAAGGTCACAACAAGCCAAATTCGCTCGTGCGGAAAACGTCAAGCCCTCGCAGCATTATATTGAAGAAAACAGAACATCAAACAAATGTGATTTTCAAACGTGCCTCCAGTCAACCGAATCACCCAGGTGTATGAGGAAAACGGATTTTGATTGATGCTTACATCGACATTTTTCTTAATGCCCATACCAAATTACTGTGCGAAGAGATTTCGTTCACCCGAGACGATCAAAATACAGGTATGTATTTTGATGACGAGAAAGGAATAACGTGGACAGTGGAGTTGGTGTTTATTTAAGCTGTATTCACATGAACCCTACTCCTGTAGCATGATCTCTTATCGCGCGTGCGAGAATAGACATAGACTCGCGCCATCCCCATCCAAGAAAGATCGTTTCTTTCTCTACTTCTAGCGCGAGGGATAAGTGATCATGCTACTGGGGCTGGAAGATCTACAATTAAAGACGAAGCTTTCCACAATTTGTACGTGACGTTGATCACGCTGTTAGGGAGAAGGGCGGAGAATATAATGTAATTTTTGTTCTCCTTCTTTTTATGGTAGCTCTCCGACTAGCAAACGTTGGCATTGCGATTCTAGTCCACTCCCAAGGTTGCTCAGCCAGGATTTGTTTCTTTGGCCTACGCTGCTCTTCTATAATGATTATATAATCTTTATATAAAATAATTTGTTATTTTTGAAGTAATTTTGAACTACAAAAGATTTTTTAGACATAAATATTTCATCAGTCAAATACCTGATGTTGGTGATGGCACATATTATATTTCAGTTAGATTGTTAGTTGTTGGCTAATACTGTTTTAGCAATTAATTTATGAACTAAAAATAAAATAAAAAACTCACGTCCGTATCCCCGAGGGGGTAGGCAGAGTCATCAATCACGAGAACTAATATGTAGATAGATAGATAGATAGATAAATCATTTATTTGCACTAGCACACACACACTAAAACGGACATAAACAAAACAGCATAAAAAGAGTACAGTGGGTAGGTGAAACAAAACAAAGAGACAAACATAACAAATCAAACATACATAACATAAAGTACAAGGATGCAAGGTACGGTATGTACCTGCATCAAATAGGTACGACATAATATTGCTGTGGGTGCGGCAAATGCAAAATGGCACTGACTCAGCATGTGCTGGAGAAGCGAGCTACTCCAGCGCTGGTATTACGTCAGTACCAGGTACCTACTTGGTAAAAGGCGGCTTGCCAGGTTCGGAGAGATATATCCATGGATCGGAGGTGCGGAAGATATAATTAAATATAAATGAATCATGTAGTAATATTACGAATCGTTAATAAAAATTGTATAAATATGTTATTTAATTGATTAAAAATAAAATAAATTAGTGTGATCATATCAAATGTGGGTAAAATAATTAATGAAATTGATTGATAAATGGAAAAATAAATAATAAAATAAAAATGTCGCGTGAATAGAATAATAATAATGTACATAATATCTTCATTTGTCATACTTCGAACAGGCGAGGTGAGTACAAATGGCTAATAAACAAAATAACGATAAATAGAGTAATCATAAACATAAATAATTGTGGGATGTCAAAGATTGTGTAAATTGATTGAACTAAATTGATGTAGTTATGCACGAATGTCAAGGAAAGTTATATTAATTATAGGCTGAGCAGATTGTGCTATCATACACGCTCTAACCAGCTCTGTACATCATAAAATGCAGAAGAACCGAAAAGAGAAGAAGATGTACATAATTGAAGGTTTTAAATTTCTAAGATTCCGAACTTATGATTTATGCAAGTAGGTCCATCAATTTAACTGAAACGTTGCAACGACTACAAATTCTTGTTGTATAAGATAAGCGACTGCGAAAAGATATAATAAACGATTCGCCATATTTCCTTCTCAAAGGCGACCCCTTTATAAAAGTTTCGTACAGTCTGCAGACAGCTCAACCGTTATATTAAGTTACATAGAACCAACCATAGCATACACCAACTGAATAAAGTGCATGCAACCAAAGACCGGTGTGCTGTCGACTCGACTGTACAATTTATTTGGTCCCCGAGAATAAACTGCGAAAACAGTCTTCAAACTGTGTGCAATAGTATTGTACGGTACAAAAGTTACATGGAAAAGGTAAAAAGTCCCGAGTAAGCGTATTATTTTAATTGCTTTTAAAGTATAATTTGTGTCTCTTTTGCCACATTCCTGACTACAATCAGATGTGACAGATGTGAATACAATCTTAAACGATCACGAAAGCTAAGCAACATAGGGTGCGTTCAGTACATGGATGGGTGACCGTCTATGACTAACACTAGTGCCATTTTTCCGAGCGGTTCCGTGCTTTGCAAGGCACGCTAAGCAGTTGGTGTCGGCTGCACACGAAAGATGGCAGTCGTCAAGCAAGTTAAGGCGGCTTGAAAACTTCTGACGTAAGACCAGCCACTAGTCTTACAAGCCTCCACCAATCCGGACTTGGCCCCCGTGGTGGAGTATGGCCTATAACCTTCTCAGGGACGAGACCTTTGCCCCTCGGTGGGGACATGATGGGTTGATAATGATGATGATGATGATGTGAATCCAAGATCATATTAAGTACCACCTGAAGTATTTACAGTCCGCGATCAACTCGTCTAAAGTTAAGTCAGAGTTACTGCACATCACAAAGTCAGCTAAACTCCATTGAAAATTGCACAGTATTTTTTGCTGTGTCAACGTCCGGGAAAATCTTCCACTGTGTGGGCGTTGCCATAAATCGTGTGAATACTGGCTGGACTCAGCCTGTTTCCGCTATCTTTCCGAGACACTCATATTCCCGCAATCCACTAACTAATCCGACCCACAGAGTGGACTCCGACAATAAATAGGTCTCGACTTCCGCCAGTCTCACGACTTTTACCGACGACTTTTGACAGTTTAAGTCACGGCTTCAGAGGCGACACACTCTTGTGCTATCTCGCTTGGAAAATCGTCATTTGTGTGGTTATAAAAAAAATAGTTTGATGAATGTGGTCTAAGCTAGCTGTAAGATAACATAACATAACATAACATAACATAGCATAGCATAGCATAGCATAGCATAGCATAGCATAGCATAGCATAGCATAGCATAGCATATCATAGCATAGCATAGCATAGCATAGCATAACATAACATAACATTTACATACAGGCACATACATTGCTTCTATCATGATCTATGTAAATTCTTCGATCACGAGCCTATTTACAATTTTTTACCTCCCAAGTTTATCGAGATATAGCCGCTGAATATCAATCCTGTGACTATACCTCAACATAGACATTGACTTGGCATGTAATAAAAGTTGTACAATATCTTGTGTCTCCGAAGGAAATTATTTCACGTCGCTCTTTGACGATATTTTAACAGATTACCTTAAGTGCTGTTAAGAACCCTCCGCATTGGTTTTTAACCGACCTAAAAAAAAAGGACGAGGTTCTCAATTCGACGCGTATATTACTTTTTTGCGACAATTTCGACAATTCTTTTATTGTTCGATTTGATTTAGCGTCCCATTTTAATTTTGTGAAGATCAAGAGTGTAGATTTTCAGAGATAGAGAATGGAACTCTTCGATGGACAACAGAAAATGAAAACGAAAATGAACCAATTGTACTGTACTATGTTATTGCCAAATCTCATGTGTAATTCCTGGTGTACATACAATAAAGAATATTCTATTCTATTCTATGCTATTCTCTTGGAGGCATTCTTTCAGTGAAATGTGTATTTTTTTCAAAATATTTAGTATATGGGGCTATTCAGGGTAATTTGGTGATTATTTACATAAAACGCAAAATAAAAAAATAAAAAAAAATCTTCCACTCAAAACAATCACTTGACCTGGTCCTGAACTAAGATACTCAGTACCCTGTGATATTTTTTTAAAATAAAAATCAAAAACCGATTTTAGAACAGTAAACCACAAAAAAATCATAGAATTAATGAAATGCATACGCATGTAGGTATTGCAAAAGTGTATTTTAGAGTCGGTGCCAAAGTCCAGACGATAATTTTATTATGCATACAAGTAGATACTTATTTTTGTCTGTGTTTTTAGTGGTGTAGTGTTCTGAAGTCGGTTTTTATTTTTTATTTAATTTCCCTTTTACTTTACCCACTGCCGATTTCCAATAAGGCAACAGCACACAGTCTGTATCAACAAAGAGTGGAAAAATGTTCTGCGAAGATTGCCGTCTGAATGATATGGAAATTAATTTGAAATAACCAAGATCAATGTTTGATGAACATTTATTTGCATTACCAAAGCGTTATTGCATTTCGTGTTTTTTTTTGTCTTTTTCTGAATACAGCTAACGTATTATCTGACCCCATGAACATTTTGGGTTCTAAAATGAATAAATCGTGAAACAACAACGCCTTAAAAGTCTTCAGACTTAATGAGATCATCTACCAGATAAGTACCGACTTAGGTTCTAGATCTAAAAGATTAGCCTCCCTCAGACTGACTTAACTTTGTTGACGTAAAACAGGCTCTTTGATACCGAACCCCAAAACAAGTTTATTTAGCAGTTAAAGATTAGGCATCTTATTTCATATTCACCGTCATATTATTTACTACGCAAATACTGAACACGGGCCACAACTGTTTTTATATGTGAGGATCTTCGTAATTAAATATGAATATCGCGATCGTAGTGCAATACTAATCTTGCAGCCTCCAATAATTCATTGACATGCACAGAAAAATCACAACTCAATAGACACATAATTTTTTTGGTTTGCCATGTTTGTTGCTATGCTGTGGGACAGCTGGACTGAGAATACAAAAAAATAAAATTAAAGTTAAAGCTAATACAATTAAGGATATAAACATTAAAATGGCTGATAATCAGATAAGATAAGAAAACATTTATAGCCTCTTCAAAATAAAATTTATAATAAATTAAGACTTAACTAGGTTATAATATAATAAGGCAAAAGGTAGTGGCTCAGCTTAGCCGGGTCAGCCCGGGCAGCGCTGGTGTTCAACCACTCCCTTCTCCCTGAGATGTTCTGATAATTGAGGTGTTTCAGTAATAACTCTTTACAATACTACACGATCAGCTCACATTGCATATTAGGTAGAGATGAAGAATACTTTATTGCGCCACCAGAAGAAAGAATTACAATAGACTTTGTTATTACTTTACTACTTTACGTATGTTTGCTTTTGCATAGGTTGGTCTTACAAACCACCTGATTTTACATAGCGAAATTAAGCCAGTAATTGTAACGTAAGATAGTAGAAACATTTATCGCGGTAATGTAAAGAAGGGAGTAGTCCATGGCTCACCTCCGATTCCACACCAGCTTTTCGCGCCTTAATTCACCATCAACTAACCAGACCTTTTCTTTCACAGCTGGGGGAAGGGGTGGAGCTGACGCTGGGCGAGCTGCGCGCAATGGCGCTCCGGCAGCAGCAGCAGATCGATACGCAGCACCAGCTGCTCTGCGCCAAAGAGCAGCGGCTGCGGTACCTAAAGCAGCAAGAAGCAAGGCAGCATCAGGTAAGCTGACTGAAGTTATAAAAGGCGAGGCAGCGTCTGGAATACTAATTGAAATTGCAGGAAGCGAGGACGCATTAGGTCAGCTGACTGAAATCGCAGGAGGATCGCAAAGCAAAATCAGCTAAACTGACTGAAACTTCCGGAAGCGAAGCTGCATCACCTAAATTGACTGAAGTTGCTAAGGAGCAGCTAAGTTGACTGAAGCTTCAAAAAGCTAAGCAGGATTAGTTAAGTTGAATGAAGTTTTAGGAAGCGATGCAGCATCAGTTAAAGTTGACTGAAGCTGTAGGAAGTGAATTAAGTCGACTGAAAATGCAGAAAGCGCGGCAACGTCAGGTCATCCGAATGGTGGCGTGGTGGTTGGGTCTCCGTTTTCCCTCTAAAATGGTTGAGACTTGTGATGGCTGACCCCCGCGTTATGCTAGTCAACGGGTGCTGTTCGTGTGTCTGGCCGAAGCAGTCTTGCTCTTCCTACTTTTAATGTTATGATAATCATGGAATCTTATCATATGCTTTCTAAGCTCTGATGTATTAAAAAAGATGGTCAGAGTGGAGTTTTTCGTCTCGCTGCCTTTTTCTTCTACCACAAATACGGTCCGACGACAGCGGCTAACATAGGGCATAGTTATTCAGCATACAGATAGTAAATTTTTATATTGAAATAAATTATTTTGATTTGATGTTACATCATCATCATCATCATCAACCCATTATGTCCCCACCGTGGGGGACGGGTCTCTTCCCTGAAGAAGGTATAAGCCATACTCCACCACGGAGGCCCAGACCAGATTGGAGGAGGCTTGTAAGACTAGTGGCTGGTCTTACTGTCAGAAGTTTTTAAGCTGCCCTAAGGCCTCTGACTTGGCTTAACGTGCCTTGCAAAACACGGAAACGCTCGGGAAAATGCCTCTAGCGGTAGTCATAGATATTACACCATACATAGTTAACACCAATATTATGATAGACCTCTCTTAATTAGTGAAACAAAATGTTTAAAGAAAGTCGACGTAAAAGAAAAATTAAACATTACAAAGAATATTGCTTAAGTAATTCTAACCAAATGCTTGACAAAGAAAAAAAAACATCAGACAAAAAGACTCAGAAATTCTTAGCAAAGGGATCAAAACGTAACTTTAATGTTAAGCACACTTTGTTGCAACCGGCTTAGCTCATAATTTATTACAGAAAGCCCTCTAAATTGTTAAGAGGATTGCGGTCCTCATAATTAACTTAATCTCAGTGCCTACACTGCTACGGGAATCATATTATTACGCGCAGAATAGTAAGGTGTGCAGACCCGCATTAGATAAAGCAGTCAGTGGTAACAGTATTAAAGTAATAGGTGTTTAAGAGGGACAAGGTAGAAAACTTAATCGAATCGAATCGAATCGAATAGTCTCCTATAACCTAAAATGGAGACCGCAATGCAATGGTGACTCATACAGCTTGATTAGGTAAAGTTGAAATATACAGGGTGTAACATTCATTCAGATAGACGGATAGATAAATAATATGTTTACATAATACACAATACACGTTTACAGAGCATAAGAAATCTAATTACAAGTAAAAGCACGATTAAAACATAAAACAAATCAGAAGCATTATATGAAAATCAAAAGCACAAAGACTCGCAATACACGGTACGGTAGTGTCAAATTGGTGAAAATAGTGACAAAGTATTTTTTTATTTAATAATATAACAGTCAATTAGAGTTCCTAAAATAAACTCAATACATAATAAATACTTTTACTTTAAAACTGCCAGAAATGTAATTCTGGCATTATCGCGCGTCCTTTATTTTTGTTCTCAAATAT
The DNA here is from genome assembly GCA_947310845.1 of Yponomeuta plumbellus. Taxonomy (NCBI): domain Eukaryota; kingdom Metazoa; phylum Arthropoda; class Insecta; order Lepidoptera; family Yponomeutidae; genus Yponomeuta; species Yponomeuta plumbellus. Next base: position 12,955,245 of record OX371207.1, on the reverse strand, counting down.
TTGTATTTCCATACTAAATTTTCATTTTACATATCCCAAAAACCTTCCTTTTCGCTACTAAAAAGATCTTACTCAAGAATAATAATTATCTCTACATAAATCGCTATGAAGTGTTAATTCCAAAATTTCTGTGGTAACAAATGTGAAATAAACATTACGTATAATGGTATTCTTAATATTTTATGCAAACTCTGTGAAACAAGATAACAAAACTTTATTTTATGTACATTTCTAAAGCATACCCCAAAGGAGTACGACATCATCCGGGTAATGTTACAGACAACTCGGAGCACATCTTGAACAAAGTTTCACTCACAAGCAATTATTATCCTTAGCCTTGTTTACTCCTATGTACACACCAATCTTGTATTTAAATAATATGGTAATGATTACTTATCTCAATTATTGCTATTACATAAATTAGTGTTAATGAGGGCACCTCACCATTCATAATAATAATAAAATACTGGCAAAAACGAGAAACACGAAATCCGCAGCGCTGAAAATATTACGCCCGAAAAGAGCTTCGTCATACTCGTATATAAGAAAAACTACCAAGCTTTCATTAAATCTCTTGGAGCGTAAGCTACATCCGACCTACGCTACGGGCTACGGTAAATTTTCGTAGCAATTCGTAGCAACATTGTCGTAGCAAACGCCTGACGGATACGTAGCGCTCAACGGTTGCACTTTTTGTAGGCGAAAGGTCGTACCGTTTGTTTCATAATCTCATTTCGGCGACCTGCAAATATAGTTCCCCGTCACAGAAATAAATGTATCGTACCGCCGTACGTTATAAGAGCACAGGTTTATACGCGAGCACACAGCGAGCGGAAATTATATTTGACTTGTTCTTGTTACATTCGTTCTTGTTACTCATAACGCCAGCAGTTTTATTTATTGCTCAACATGCTTCAGCATGTGGAATAAACCATTATTACTTGTGTCTCGGAGAGAGTGCCGCGCTTGTCACTGCCTCGATGTAATTACGCATTTCTACAGCATATTTTTTTCTAAAATGACAATGCATCGAGTGCATTTAAGTTTCCTGTTTTTTGTAAGTCGCAATAAATAAATTACTATATTACTTCACAAGGTATGAATAAGATTAAATTCCTTTGTACAATGTGCAAACATTTTAATGCGTTTTTCTCCTCCATTTAATTAAACATAAATCTAGTACCCGTCCAAAAATGCGCAGTGAAAAATAAACTCAGCTCTTTTGTGATTTAGTTTCCTTACAACAATGTGTTTGCATTGCTTTCAAGGGTTTCTCGCAGTAAATTGTACTTCGTTCGAAGAACAAGGAAATTGTAATAAATATATCCATAACAATTTGTTGTTTTCAACACAAATTCGTTGCGACTTTTGACAGGGCCGGTCTGTTGTTTACGAGGCGCCTAAACCCGTTTTAATTTAAGCTCAAATAATGGAGACGGCCTTTGTCCTACGCGCCACAAAAAGGTGACGGACGAAAATCTGGTTTAAAATTAAAATTCCGTAGATTTCGTAATTTTACTTTACAAAAGTCGATATGGGGAGGAAAACTTGCAAAAATTTTGGCAAAACGGAGATGACTACAACGGACTGTTAACTTTACGAGCACACTCTATTACCGCGCGTTTTGTAGCTTCAAATAATCAGATTTCAATCATTAGTGTTCTAAGAAGTCGGAACTATTGACATTTAAAATTGGTGACTCACATTATACGCAATTAATATCATTAAACAACATTTTTTGGTCAAAATAAGAGCAAAGCTCTCCAATTAATTTTTCTTTCTTCTTTTCCACCATTCGATACCAAACAATCCGATAACGCAAGGTAAAGCTAAATGTAAAACAACTCTGAAACGATAAATCAGATATCAAGAAAAAAGAAAAAAAACTAAAAGTGTTCTTATCCATAGATTGGTAAATACAGATGGGCAAAAAAAATCTTTAACTAAATTATACAATAAATAATTATCAGACGTATCCTCGGTTTCTGCATTGCGTGTTTCACTAATTAATACCTAAGTAAAAGATTTCTTTAAGAAAATGAGGCAAATTCTCCGAACTCACTTAATAAAATTTAAACACTCTTCAATTGCACCTTAAATAGACTTTGGTAAGGGTAAAGACTATCACAGACTATTTGAATTGCGCTATGTTTTAAGCCACAGTTGAGCTGAAATCTTCACCAGACGTAATACTGTTTCCTTCATCATCATCATGATTCAGCCACAAGAAGTCCACTGCTGGACATAGGCCACCTCCGTGGATTTACAGACTACTTGGAAGCGGCTTTCATCCAGCGTCTTCCTACCACTTGGATGAGATCTTTTGTCCATCTTGTGGCTGGTCGTCCTACGCTGCGCTTGCCGATTTGTGGCCTCCACTTGGTCCTTATGGTTACTTTTTCCATTAGGCAAATAAATTTAAGAAGACCAAAATTGCCTCATCAGTCTGGGTTCCCAATGTGATATTTATCACCAGCCTAATGCCTAAACTCTTAGGAACCGCAATAATACCGTAAAAATTGTATAAAAATAAACGGCACAGTTACAGGGCCGAGCACTAATGAGTTTTAAATCCTTCCCGTGAAAGCGAAAAATGTTCTGTAAATTACTTGGACAGTAGAATAATTGCCCCCGAATACACGAGATATAAAAAGAACTCTTAATTTCTTTGAACCAATCTTATTACTAAGACCCAACCAACTCATCATCAACCCATTATGTCCCCACCGAGAGGCACGGGTATAGGTCGGGTATAGGGTTCCCTGAGGAAGGTATAGGCCATACTCCACCACGGGGGCCAAGTTCGGATTGGTGGAGGCTTGTAAGACTAGTATCTGGTCTTACTGTCAGAAGTTTTCAAGCCGCCCGCCCTAAGGCCTCTAACTTGGCTTAACGACTGCCATCTTTCGACGGCAGTTGGCAACAACCGCTCGGAAAATGCCACTAGTGTTAGTCATAGACGGTGACCCATCCATGGACTGAACGCGCCGTATGTTGCTTAACCTTGGTGATCGATTAAGATCACTCGGGCGGCCCAGGCTACGAGCGACTCTCATTTATTACTCCAATTTTAAGTATCCGCTGCATCTCTTTTTGTCTCAGCTTGCGGCACGACATAATATGTTTAGGAGCCTCTATGCAAAATTTCAACTCTTATCTTTTTCTTACCAGGTTGCCGTGGAAGGAGAGAGATTACGGAGGCTAAGGGAAAGAGTGGAGGCACAGGAGTTGAAGCTTCGGAGGTTACGGGCGCTCAGGGGCCAACTCGACAGGAACAAGCAAGCGAATATCGCACTAAGTAAGTACTGACAAAGTATTAATTTGGCATTAATATCTGCTTCTTTGAAATTGCCCCTACATATGGAACTAAAAGATAAAAAGTTAAAAATTATTTAAACCACTTACTAACAAAATATACATTTTTCCCATCATATAAAAGTATGTTTAGCTTAAGTATAGGTATAGAAAATGGTTAATATTGACAATCAAAAGTTCGCCGTTGGTCCCCACACTAAACGGTAATCTGTATAGTTAGGACCTGGTTGTGATGGATTGACAGTGTTAAAATTTGGCGACTAATTACAGTTTCATGTATTTACTTAGGTACTAGGTAATATAAACAAAAACCGACAGCCTAGCAATTTAAAAAATTGACTTATATTTAAATAGAAAGCTTAACAGCAAGGCAATTGGTATCGGAGTTGTAAGTCAATTTATATACAACAAATTTATTTACTGCAATGCCACTATTTGTCCTGTTGGTGTTTTACCTAAGTGAGTTTATGCATACTACGAGAAAGTCCATATTTTAGTTTTTGTTTCAAAACAACGACGGACAAGATTTAAAGATTGACCTTTGTTTTGAGAACCAAAACATTTTGATTTACAAGTCTGAAGACATTTTGATAAATTATTGAAACTTTCTCCCAAGATGGGATAGAATAATCTTTAGTCTCCAAGATTTTACGTGAAAGACGTTTAATTTTCCAGGCTTGCGAGCTCGGGTTACACTTTTTCCCTTTTCTACTAAGCCTCCCACACACTAGCGTGGTGACGGATGCCGGCCCGGCCCTTACAACTCGCAGCTGTTTTATCAGACCCCATCTCGAAAGCGCTAGTGTGTGGCAGGCTTAAGCCGTATTTTTTATTTGCACAAATGTTCTGGACAGAATTAGGGTATCCCGGAGTGTCAAATCAAACGACGTAATGGAGTCATCCATTGAAACAAGGGTTCTGTCAACGGCAAATGTTGGCCACTCGAGTTTTGGGTCTGACTGAAAAATACATATATTTTTGTAATAAAAATTAAAATATATATGCGGTTGCCAAGTGTTTAGTTTCGTTCAAATTTGCTTGAAAGGATTTTCACTTCATAGAAAAATTGTAGATCTATGATTCATAATCTTATAGATCTTATAGTTGATCCGGATTAAATGTTTACAATCTTACAGATGGCTGTTTTATCAATATAACTAAAAATGTGCTATTAAAATTGGAGCCTAGAAAGCGTTATAGAAAAATACAAGTACAGTAAGGATATTCATTTTCTTATATCCTGTCGTCCTTTATCGAACACATAGGGCCTACATAAAATATCGCAATATATGTACTGCCATTTTGATCGGTAACTTTGATTTATTCCCATTTCAACTAAATGTTGTGGCCTCTTAATAAGTAGTTTATCATTCATAGCGTGGCTTATCATTTATTTTAATTACCAAATATTACTGCTAAAAATTACTTAAGTTTGCTTAGACATCATCATGAATATTAATTTAGAAGCAAAATATTTTACTACTTATTTAGTCCCAGTATCACTAACACGGCATTATAAATAATACCGGGAACACGGATAGCAACAGTGAAATATCGTAAAAGGAGGTAATAAGGCAGTCTAATCCCCGTTTAAAACTAAAACGAGTGGATAATCGGCTGTCGGGGCTAAGCCCACGATAATCGCCCCTATTAGCTAGCGCTAGCGTTCGCCGTATTCTATTAAACAAGGTTTACAGCAAGATGAATGAATTGAGAGCAAAATATCCAGGCAAATATTGCAGCAAAATATACCTGTATCCCAGAGGCAAACCTCTACTTGCCCATTCCCATACCTGGTCTCTATCAGGGTCTGCCAATTGCCACGATCCTGATAGATCACTTTCGCTTCATCGAAATGCATTAGTCGTTGTATAAATATAAAAAAGCAAACTGAAATAAGGTTACTTACTAATCAAGCTCAATTGTACTGAAAAGATCGAAATTTCGTAGATACACTCAAATCTATTTACTTTGTAAAACGTGTTCATGTCAAGTAGATAACATAACATAACATTTACATACAGGCACATACATTGCTTCTGGCCCCACACTAGGATACCCTGTGTCGTGGAAATCAGAAATAGCGACGTCACAAACATGTTAACATCCAAGACCTGGGTTTCTTTTTTTTTGTCCCCAGCCGGGATTTGAACCCGGGACCTCTCGCATGGTAGTCAGATGTGCTAACCGCTGAGCCACAGAGGTCGTCAGATAGATAGATAGATAGATAGAGAACACTTTATTGTACATAAAAAAGGAAATTACACAGGTATTTCTTAATCTAATAACTTATTTCAAGTACAGTAATAACTTATTAACTATGATAAACTTAACTAACTTACAGTTAAAAAATTTAATGGCCTCTACACTACAGTCTGTTAGCTTGTAGAATATACCTCGGGATTTCGAGTAGGCTTCGGTTTTCGCAGAAAGCACACGAATGTAATACTACTTCCTGCTTTGTATAAGGGAAATTAAGTCTCAATTAGTTCCGATATTTCTATTACACGAATATATCCGATTCTATCCGATAGTAGCCGAGGTATATCCTAAAAGCTGACTGTACCTTTAACTATGCCTTGAGGAGATACTTTGCTATTTTTTAAGTTGGAATAAAATAAACGGGCGGGTGTTCCCGGCGGGAAATTCAATAAACGTAGATTTAACGCGAGAAATAATGCTGCAAATTTTGTTTGCTGCTGTTCAGAGAGCATAAGGCTGCATCTGTATCGGGATTCAAAATGTTCTGCAATATTGTGCACCCCTGTTTGCTATTAAAACAAAATTCAGGGAGTTAGAGGGTTTAAATAAGTTTGGAATAACTAAAAACGAAATACGGTTGTTTATAGGATTTTAACATTGATCACCTGTCTGACCTTTCAGGCCGTGGGAAACAGAAAGACTCCAACAGCTGCGTCTCAGTATTCATGAAACTCTTGGAAAATAAAATGATAAAGCGCTACTTCCTCAAAGATCAATAACCGTATTTGCATATAGTTTAGTTTCTTGTAGGACTAATATAAAAAAAATGTTTTACAAACCTATACTTTATAATTTCTGAGTACACCTTACCCACGTTGTACTAGACGTAATGACTAACTGATACATTGAGACACTACAAAACATAGTACTTACAAACAATGGTCACGATGTATCTCTGCTACTGCATAGGCAGCTGACTCAGCATACTGCCAAGAGTATTACTCCTCGGCACTGATTTTCAGTCAGAGCTTATTCCGTTTCACGCGCGGTACGGTAAATGTATTGTCAAAAAAGGTAAATCAAACAATAGGAAAACTACTGACTACCGCACTCCCGGTTTTGTACAAAAAATGACACGTCATACTTGTACTATATATCTAACGTCTAACTGTCGTTATATATCACATTTTGTGCTTCAACGCAATTGTTTGCGGCCGGGAAAATCAATACTGGTCGTTTATTATGCAGGAGCGGCTGCCGATCGTTGTCAATCAGTAGGCTGATTGCTGAGGAAATGGGCATATAGATTATGTAATGTAACCTTAGTGCTAGATGTACCTAGATGTACCCAAAACTCTTGAAATGTAATCCCTTGTGGCCATTGGTTCGAGATCGTTCAGACCCTAAATTATGAACGCTTAAGCTTTTCGACAGCTTTCTGAAACAATACTTTACTTACATTGTGTTACTCATGGTCTATTTAACGTTTTATAAAACATGCATTCATACTTTTCTAGACACGCGATAGCGAGTCCAGTCAAGTTCGAGGATTTAAACTTACTCAACTCATCTAAAATTACGTCCCAGTAATACAGCATCTAAGTGGTTATGTAAATGTTTTCTGTTTTTTCCAGTGTACAATAAAAAATATTCTTATCTAATCTTATATATCTATGTATCTGAGCAGAGCTGCGGCAATACTAACAGGCCACTGCTCAGTGAATAGACACTTCCATAACATGGGACTAACCGACAGCCCGCTCTGCCGGGGATGCCTGAAAGAAGAGGAAACACCCGCCCACGTGACCATCTACTGCGAAGGCGTAGAGAAACAACGGACCGCCACCATTGGGAAATTGGGAACCCTTCAGGAGGCCTGCAGTGACATCAGAGCACTGCTGGCCTTCTGGAAAAAGATAGGCTGGCTGGAGTAAGCTCACAGCCCTGCTACGTACAATGGCCCAACTATGAGGCCAAGTGCGGAAATCCTAAGCCAAACTAACTAACATATATCTATGTAAATTATCGGTAGCGCCCCATATAAACCATCTAGAAAGGATAAAATGTCAAAACTTTTTTGGTCTGCCGAACATAATTCTAAAGAAACCGGACCACGTTGAATGTCCCTTTTTTAACAAAATAGCTTTTGTCAATAGTCACGTTTCATTGTAGTCCACTTTAAAGTACATTTAGTTTATTTTTCTACCTCTATTTATTGTTGGATATATCGATTACTCTTAGTGAAGCCAGGCGAGACCTCATAAATAACTCACAATTTTCACCGTAATTTCTGCGTTGTGCGGATACCGATAATAATTGCGGTCGGGTGTCAATTCCGTGTTCATTGATGGTAAATCAACCGGTGTTGTTTAGACTATGCTTACGCGCTACAGGGGCGCGCAAACCACTGTTGTTTTTTTAAATTATCATATTACGCATTTTATTCATTCTTATGTAACTATGTAGTCTTAGGTTGTGCCAAACGATTTGTTGTTTTTTTATAAATAATATTTTTCTATTTAACATAACATGACATTTACATACATGCACATACATTGCTTCTGGCCCCACACTAGGATAACCTGTGACGTGGGAACCAGAAACAGCGACGTCACAAACATGTAAACATCCAAGACCTGGATTTCTTTTTTTTTTTGTTCCCAGCCGGGATTCGAACCCGGGACCTCTCGCATGGTAGCCAGATGCGCTAACCGCCGCACCACCAAGACCGTCATTTATTTGTTTATTATTTATTTATTTTTTATTTATTTTTATTAAGTAATCATCTACGACTTTAGAAATTTTAGGCCTACAGGAAAATGCGTTTCTTTAAATTGCTTCAGAATCATAGATGAAGCTGATTTTAGCTGATATTACTATAGATTGATCGGGATTCGTACAAATTTGTTCTGATTTGTCCTGCCTTTTTACCTTTTAAATTTATCCGAATTTATCTGCTTAGAAGGAAAATGATTTGAGCAATTAAAGTTTGATTTTCTCTGTAAACATTATCATACATTTTCGCCTTCAATATCGTTTACACGTGCTATGTACAACTAAGTACACATTTATATTAGTCTTGAATAAATGCTCATTAGTGTCCACGCAAAACATAATTATTAATATCCTTCAACAGCCAAGTTAAAAATATCAAACATACCGTCTATAACGAGCATTCAACTAGTTAAAACTGATTTATTATTGCATTTCGTTTCTAAATAGCCGGCTTTTGTCAGGGATTTCTAAGTGGTCACGCTATGAATAGTTAAAGTGGCAGTCGTTGAGGAACTTGGGACAACAGTATTGTAGTGAAACCAACAGATTGGACTGATTGCTTGTTTTAGTCCCGAACTAGGACATCACAAACATGTTAATACACGTACGACGCAGCCCAATGGGAATCGAAGTCACGTCCCCAGGTTTGGCAGTCAAGCTACCGTTAAGAAAACTAGGCAGTAACTAAGCAAAATAGCCCGCCAACAATTGTATAATTTCTTTTGTAACTGCTGTTTCTGTAATTATGAAGTAAAAAATGTTATTTGGACGCAGTTTAGCAAAAAGATTCCAACCCACAACATGGTCATTTTGTAGTTAAATATACCAAAATGATCACTATGCTCTATACTTTAAGAATCAAAGACTTGCATAGCGATCCGATGAGTATGTGCAAAGTTATAGCACAGGGTAGTCCACCCACATGTATGGAGAGCGTAAATCAGCTTAAACCTAAAAATTCAAACATCTCAAAACTCAGTTTTTGTGTGGGTTGGCACCTTTTTGCTAAACTACGTCCATTTTAAGGTAAGATTTAGTTGACCGTTACACCTAACCTATTCTTCATTACACTCTCATTCTGGTCTATTTACATGAGTTAAACAGCGAATTGGATCCAACCCGTTTATGGCATGAATCAGCTGAAATGTACCCCTCGCATGAAGACGCGAGAAGCCGTGTCCCGGTACGTGCTTATACCGAAATGCCTTAGCTCGTAAGTCATTTATTAAAGAGAATTGTTTGTTCGCTAAAACGCCAGCCGACCCTGATTTATTATTGAGGCTCTAAAACAACGGCAACTGACAAAATTAATAAAGACTACAGGGGATTATACTCGTATCAAAGTTGAAAGGAAAGGGAGCTGTGGAAAGAAATTTGATTCGTGGTGGAAATGTTTGTGGAAGGTAGAGAGTTACTGTGGCAACCTCGCTGAATCAAACATAACTCCACGTTTTTTCAAAAATTTTTATAAAGAGATTTGCTATAAGTTACGCCCAAAAATTAACTTTCTACGGATGCAAAAAAAAAGATTTGAAAAAATGGAGTTAAGAGGATTGCGACTTTAGCCGATAAGACTTAAGACAAAGCAAATAATAACGTTTACATTATAAAATCTTTTCAATTTCCTATGTGGTGTTTCCTAACTAGACATCTAAAACGTCTCAATACTATAAGTATTTTGATAACTCATCGCGGCGTGCATAAAAACAAAAATGTATATTGAACTGTAATCTGTAGGTTTTGAATAATAATAAATAAAAAAAAAAAGTTGTATCGAGCGGTACAAAGTCGGTAGTTAAAAACAACATAACTATTGGACCAAAGTGACAAACTTTTGATTAGACGTCCCACGCGCAGTGTTAAATTTTTAAACGCTATTCAGACGCGCCGGCCGTAAATGGCACCTGAGGCATGTCCTTAGGACTTGATGTTTTAAAACCTTTCAAGAGACTTGAGTAGAAGATAAATTTGTAACTTTTGACCGATTATTGTAACCCCTTTAGGGATATATATCTAGGTAGGCAGGAACATGGTGACGTCACTGATAGGTTGCAGAGTCAGCGCGTTGATGTATATTTACACTGAAAACCTGTACAATAATATTTTGTAAGCTTGCACCTTTATAATGTAGTACATTATGTGAATCTCAACATCGATTGTAATATTGTTTAAGCGATATGCAAATAGTTGTTCAGTTCCTTTGATTATAAATTTCTGTACATACCTAACCACACAATATTAATATGTCCAAGATACATCTGAGGACATGCCTGGGATGATTACCTTCAGCTACCCTGAAATTCGGTATTAAATTACCATGATTTGATTAGTGAACAGGCCGTAATTGGTGTTGGCATCCCCAACAAATTATTGTGCCACAGTTTTTGATATGGCAACACAAAAATACTTCTGTCACTTAAAAATCTTGCAACGTGTATGTCTGTGCGTGAAAATACAATAAAAGTGTCTCCAACTGCGACCGAGCTTTTCTTCACCTCCAATAATCTCTAGCGAACAAGGGCAGCTGCCCACAATTGGTACATTCGCCGCAATGCAGTGGCTTGTTTACTGCCGATCACCTAACCAGGAATCTCGACTGATCTCGCCACAAATTAGTACTATACGGGAAGGCGCAGTGTTTGATTTAATTTTGTTAATGCTTTGCCAGGGAAACACGGTCTTGGCCACTTTTAAACACAGGCCTAATTATGCGCACCAAATCCGGATAGTACGATTCTAGTATAACCATTTAACTTGATGTTGAAAAACTCTATAAACGTCAAAACTTTGATAACTTTGTATTTTTTTTACATTGGATTACTCTTACGTTAATACATTATTTCCAAAAGAAGTTTCACTCTTATGAAGTCTTGTGCCTAAAATAATTGTATGAAAATGATTGGCCAAGAAAAATTTATTGTCTTTAATCAGTTGTTTGAAATTACGCTTAGTTAGCTCTATAAAGGTCCTTGATATCCTTGTCGAATGCCGCTTCATTACAAGTGGGGATGTTAATAGATTTCGGACCACTATGTGCTCAAACAACAGTTGTGCTCTGGGTTAAATGCCAATTGCACCATTTAAAGCAAACTAGGATTGCTACTAAAGCTACTAAATAAGCGCTGGTGATGTTTGCTTAGACATTTATGTTTTTAACTATTACTGGTGGCTACAGACAAAATCAATTGAACTTAAGACTCAGTAAGCTGATCAGAGCCGATGACCAATCGTTCGTTTCTGCACCCACCATAATAAGATTGTAACCAAATTTATTACTGCATTGTACGAAATATTTCACAGACCGGGTCAGATTTTCCCAGTGACCTTTGCTTAGATCAACGAAAACTTATTTGTGAATGAAACAGCGAAACGATTTGTGACACAAAACATTCGTTTCGTGCTGTGCTCTGACATTTTTAGTAAAGATTTCACGGTATTTAATTAAAGTTTTCTGTATGTCTGCTTAAATTGATGTGTTATAATTGCAATACGAATACGTTGTGACAATAGAACATTATACCTACTCGAGACTCCGTCTTTTGGTAAAACTTTCCTTTGCAAATTAGCCTACATACTAAAACTAAATTATCTCAATACGCTTTTGTAGAACTTCTACACAACTTCAAACGTCCTACCCACATCCAGAATTCTAGAGGTATATTCTATTTACTGCAATCCAAAATGCAGCTTCCTAAGTGAATCTAGTTAGATGCCTAAACACTGACACGCCCGAGTCCAATGCAATTCTCGGAGGAATTTAATGCCAAATCGTCGGTTCGATCGACGTTTTCATTAACAGCAAGAGCTCTACATGGCTCTACGCGGCTTTTACTTCGATTTAATAATAGGGCAGTACTAATAAAACTGTGTTAGCTCTTAAATCGCTATTGAGTGCGCTGTCACATTGCGTTTTGTTTCGAACGTCATCTTTGAGAGGACATTAAAGAGCAGTCTCAGAGAAAAAAATTGTATGAATATGTCCTATAGAGGATTGATATTTTTATCAAGTGATCTCGATCAATCATGTGTATTTCAAAGTTGTTTTTGGACGTAATTAATCAATCATTTATGGTTACATCAATACAAGAAAGAACTTACATCATTATCATCATCATCATCATTCAGCCACAAGAAGTCTACTGCTGGACATAGGCCTCCATAGGCATAGAACTGATGGCCGATGGGGCCGAAAATTTCTCGAATGGAGACCACACATTGGCAAACGAAGGACGACCAGCCACAAGATGGACAGAAGATCCTGTCCAAGTGGCAGGAAGACGCTGGATGCAAGCCGCTTCCAAACGGCCTTTTTGAAAATCCATGGAGGAGGCCTATGAATTTACAATACTTTCCTAAAATCTTTTCAAGTATATAAGTACCTATATTATTACTTTATTTACACACCAAAACATACATTTGCGCATTTTAGTGAAATTAAAACTAAAAAAGACGAAAAAACAGAAAATAAGCAGAAAAAATAAAGCTCAGGTAAACCAGCTGTTACGATTGGTTTGTTAATTTATATTTACAAGACCACTTAATTTATAGGTTCAATACACGACAAAAAACTTAACCAGTAAGAGGTAATAAGGAATGTTATTGGCAGAAACAAAAGGATCTGAGTAATTACTACTTTGCTCTTCTCAACGATATATAAATTAATTACACACTACCCAATTCTCACCGAGGTGACATACTTTTTTTGCATACTATTATAACAAGCCCCTCTACTACCAGACAAAAAGACGTTTCAAATCAAAAATCTGTTAAAATACCTTACAGAACACACAAGAATAGGGAATGGATGAAAATATCAGAAGTGCTTGATATTTTTTTTGGTGATAGGAATAACCTTCCTTAACGCGGGAAAAAAGTTTAATTTTTTTTGGCCCCGTAGTTAATTTTTAAATATACTTAATATTTTTCCATTCGTCGTTCTGGGCTTAGTACGGCATATCAGACATATTCCTTAGTCCGCTACGTATGAAAAAAAATCTACCTTGAAAAGCTGTCAATGTCACCACAGATTTTTTTTTAATACGTAGCGGACCAAAGAATATGTCTGTTAAGCCGTACTGAGCCCAGAACTACGAATGGAAAAATATTAAGATTATTTAAAAATTAACTACGAAGCCAAAAAAATTGAAACTTTTTTCTCGCGTTAAGGAAGGTTATTCCTATCACCGAAAAAAATATCAAGCACTTCTGATATTTTCATCCATTCCCTATTATTCGTTATACGTAAAGTTACACCAAGTAAGGTTCTACACAGTTGTGATTATAAATTGGAATTAACAATAAGAACAAGCATTGCCTCCGACTTGCCGAAGCAAATATTGGTCTTCGAGCAAGTTGCTCAGTTGTCTATTGGCACTGGACTTCGTTACAGGGAGCGCGTTTTTAGTACCTAACTATACTCAATACAAGGTACTTTTATGTTTAGTGTAGTTTTAGTTGGTAATCAGGTTAAAGACATTTATTAGACATTATTTGAAGATTGGATTAGATACTCTTTAGGAAAAAGTTATGGTGTTAAGTACTTGGCTTGTTTGAAGTATCTATCAAACCTTTAAAAATCCAAGAGTTGGGTTGATCATCTGGTGACTAACGAGGCTGGTGGTTTTGTAGATAAGTAAGTAGACTTGTAATGGCCAAAATAAATTGAACAAATTACTTTGAAGTAGTACAGACATATTTATATCGTCTCAATGGCGAGGACGCGGGTTGTGACTTAGATTTTTTTTTTGCCTTAAAGGAGCCGGGGATCTCTGGGCCCAATTGTAATAAGCTGAAATATGGTTAAAAAAAATCGGTATTTTTTTCTGTTTCAAAATATAAAAAATCTGCTCAATTCACAATCTGGGAGACGAGAAATCTTAAAAACAAGTTTATTGCACTAATGAATTAGAGTTTCGATTACTACAATCGATTACTGTGAATGATTTCAAGAATTATTATTGAACATAAAAACACTCTCATCGAATGATGGATTCAATCAAAGTGAACAAAATCTACGGAATAAATTATTATATGTATTGTCAATAGTTTACAATAAAACAAAATGTTAACTTTAAAATCGATTCTCGTAGATTCTCGTTTACAGATCGATTTATTACTTTTTATGTTTGTCAAATGTATTTAATCTGTGCTGACAGTGACAGCTCCCGGATTTTGAATCTATGATCATGATGGGTCACTATATTGCACGGACCGAGAATTTACGGCACGAGAATGTACAACCCGGGAATTCGTGCGCTAGTGGGATTTTTCCGAGCGGTTCCGTGCTTCGCAAGGCAAGTTAAGCAGTTGGTGCCGGCTGCCGTCAATAGATGGAAGTCGTGAAGCCAAGTCAGAGGCCTTAGGGCAGCTTGAAATCTTCCGACAGTAAGACCAGCCACTAGTCTTACAAGGCTCCACCTATCCGGACTAGGCCCCCGTGGTGGAGTATGCCCTATAGGTATAGGACCGAGGGGCACGGGCTTTTCACTAAGAATGGTTCCTCAGGGGAAAGCCCCGTGCCCCTCAGTGGGTTTATAATGGGTTGATGTATCGCTCCTCTACATCTAAACTCTGATCATTTGGATTGACTTGTCTAGTGTAAGATCCAGCCAGATCAGGACGTCAATCTATTGCGCCTCATAGCCTCGATAACGTCACGCACTAGATCGAGCGTGTAATGGCTGCGAAGTGAATGATTTACGCTTCATGGAAACGAGGCACCACTCTGTCGTGTCTATGCCTGTACACGGACTCTCGCCCGTACCAATTTTATACAGCCTGATATGATAACGCACGACCCGAGAACGTACGGACGGGAATCCGTGTACATGTGCACGGATTCCGTGGCTTTACATTACCGGGGCGTACGTTCTCAGGATGTGCATTCGCGGTACGTACATTATCGTCTCCCATCATGATCACCGGACTACCTACCTACTCGTCTTGTATCGGTTATCGTTTGCGTATTTTAATTACATTCCTCGACCAGTGCTTTCGCTCTACGGACTTCTAGTATATTGTTTAACTTGTACGACTGTGGCATACCGACTTATCAATGTAATACACTGGGCCGACGAGTTTTAGAGGATGAAATGACACAAATCCTTGTCTTTCCTGTCTTTTAATCTATTTGCGAGTTTCGTTACATCTTCCCACTCAATACAATAAGAACTACAATTAATGTAATAAATAACTGTCTATCATATGATCATAGTTATAAAATCAGCTGTTAAGTACCTATAGGTTATTGTCAATTTGTTGCATAGCCTCACTTTTACTAAATCTCTTTTAACTTTGCTCTCAGATTGCTAAAATCCGCAAAATTTTCAAAGATGGTTTGACAATATATAAGCTGTTTATTGACACCACTCTTGTCTTTTTACATCTGGGCCCAAGAATGTATGGAAGCGTTTCCGTCTCCTTTAGATAAGTAAACAAAATTATCATTAAAACAGAAATTCTTATATCCGTCTGTCTATTGTCCAATAAACGAATTTATATTTTTAATTAAGCTTCGTGGTCAAAATGTTTTCACGCAGAAAGACCCTACCCTTTGATGTTTTCAAGATAGTTCCTTTTCACCGGTTCTCTAAAAATAACGAAAAGTCAAAAACGAAACAAAATTCTAAAATCCTAAAACTGCCTTTTTATCTTTTTCTTTATATTTTTCTCTATGTTCTCTTTACGCAGCGACGTCTTCAAAACGCGACTCGTTTTCGCGCCTATAGAATACTAGCGGAAACCTTTATTTTCTCATCAAATCGCGAACCACATAAATGGAGACAAATAGCCTAACCCGGGCAGAAATAGCGCCATTCCAAAAACGCGGGCTTATCATTGAGACGACATCCAACGCAAGTCCAATGCCATTGATCGAAATAGATTGCTCTTGATCCAATAGTAGTGTGACCCATTTGGTGTGGATAGTACGCCCAGGTGCAATAGCGACCGGTCGCGTTCACTCGGGATTTTGAAAGAAAAAAGAAAAAAT
The DNA here is from genome assembly GCA_947310845.1 of Yponomeuta plumbellus. Lineage (NCBI taxonomy): Eukaryota > Metazoa > Arthropoda > Insecta > Lepidoptera > Yponomeutidae > Yponomeuta > Yponomeuta plumbellus. The sequence goes on along the minus strand of OX371207.1, from coordinate 12,938,963 downwards.
AAACACCTTTATTTACAATAAAGGTTTACAAAGATGAAGATGTTATATAAATATCCCATCAAAACATAAATGTGAATGAAAGCCAAGTTCAGTATTATTTACAGACGTGGTTATCGACTTCGCCGACAAAAGAATTGAGATCTATATGGGTGCTGCCAAGTTCTCTGTAGAAAATCATTAAATTTTGATTACAAGATCACTAGAGATGTAAATTGTAATTTAAGCTCAAGATTTGACTGCTAGTTTTTACCAACAAACAAAATTTCAGAAAATTCACATAGGTATTAGATCAACCTAACAGCATAAGTACAATACAAACAGAAAGTACACTAACCTCCGTATGACTTAACGAAGTAGAGCTCATTAAATAAATATTATTTAGCCTATACGTGAAAACGAATGTAATAGATGTTATATAAATATATTTAGGTAAATTGTAGGCTAATGGATAAAATTATTGTTTGTTGTTTTTTATTTATAATTGAATATTTGTCACCTTAAAAAATTACTACGTTCCCATAACAAATTGATTAGCTTTTGTCCATGTCCACCTTGAAGGCCCATCCTAAATACTTGTGAAAGAATTTTGGAAATCAGGAAAATACATTCGGAGATTAACTCTAAGATCATCATCATCATAGGCCTTCGCGTCCGTTACGGACGATTCAAGCAGTCCCTGGGGATGTATCCTGTGGAGATTAACTCTAACATACCAATACAAAAATGTAGAAACTTTTACTCTTTAAAGATCCATCCTAAATACTGGTGAAATAATTTTTGTTTTGAAATCTGTTAGATACTGACAAATAGAGATTTTGGAGATTACCCCTAGCATACAAACTTACGAACATAAAAACTTTTACTCTTTATGGTATTATTATAGACTAGCTGTGCCCCGCGGTGTTACCCGCGGTTCATCGATTTTCCCGTAGGAATAAGATATTTCCCCGCGGTAAAACGTAGCCTATGTTTTAATCCAGGGTATCGGCTAACTCCATACCAAATTTTATTAAAATCCGTCCAGCCGTTTCAGCGCTAAAGACTGACAAACATATAAACACACACACAAACTTTCACGTTTATAATATTAGTGTGATTAGTACCTGGGTGACCGAGCTTTGCTCGGTCCTTTTTTTGTAATATGAAATTCAAATAATCCTTTTTCAACAAAAAAAATAACTTGGAAAAAAAACATCATGACTCGAACCGGGTCTCTTGAAATCGGCCCGAAACGGGTGGCCCGTTTTCCCGTCAGAACTATCCCAACCTTGCGGATAGATGCGAAATTTACCTCTGTATGTTATCATAGCAAATTTCAATTGGCTTAAAACACGGATAAAACAACGTTTTTTAAAAATGTAACCTAGTTAGATCAATTAAACGCCCCCGAAAGCATCTGCCTACAAAATTTCGTGAAAATCGTTGGAGCCGTTTCCGAGATTCTGATTATATATAAATATATATACAAGAATTGCTTGTTTAAAGAGATTAGATTAGAGATAGATTACTCGTTGTGTTTATGATAAGTAACTGATGAATAAAACTTTCAGTGCCTTTGCAGGCCTTATATTGAGGATCATTGTTTATGTTAGTACTTATTTTAGAACCAGATAAAGCAATAAACAAACTTGAGCTTAAATGGTTATCACCCCTTAGAGCACTTTTTATAGTGCCTTATCGGATTTTAATACATATTATTACACACACACATACATTTTGTATATTTTTGTGTTTGTTAATTAAGGACTTGTTTTTTAAGTCTAAAATGAATGTTATAATATTTTTAATACTTTCAACAGGCACCACTATAAAATTCAATGCTCTTACCGCATTTTGCAAACAATTCACTGTAACATTTTATTCAAATTCTCAGTTAAAACCACAGCAAATTAATTGAGAGCAATCGAGTGAAAGGTAAATAAAACTGAATCAAAACTTCATACAGCGGAAAATACAATTTGTTGATTGAATAGAACTGGGTGAAAAGACCGTTGTTTGTGTTATTATAATTGAGATTCGTGAATTTAATTCAACCTAAAGCAATAATACGAGTACCTACGCATACCTGTAGGTGTAAATACACTTACTTAAATTAATTAGAGACCTCTATTTAATGACAATTTACTTAAATTTTTATTTGATGATTAATTTAAGAAAGAAAATAATATGTAAACTGTATGCCTAATAAACTCGGCAAAACGTGGGCCCAGTTCTAGTGATTGGTGCCTCTGCCTCTCCCCGGGGATAACGGGCGTGAGTTTATTTATTTATTTTATTATTATTAAAATAATATGTTGTAACGATTCCAATTAGGTCGTATGAGAGAACTACTTTTCCGACTGAATAAATTTGTAATTTTACAAAATATGCCTTCAGTTTACAATGCACTCTACATCATCAAAGACTACAAAGAATGTTCTATTTATCTATCATCAATAGATGCTATATCTTATTACTAAAACGTTTGCTTCACAAAACTGTCGTTTTTTTTTTCGAATAATTCCATTACTTTAGTAAATAAAAAATTTCCACACACACAACTACTTATCCTGGTTCCAAACTAGTATACCCTGCGCTATGATAACCAGGTAATGACATCACAAACATGTAAATATACCCATATTGTAATACGCCATTTGTACAATTCAAGTAAGGCGGCTTTCAGCGGTAATCGAACCTACTTCTGTTTTGGTCCTTGGCGCTATACTTTGGCGTTTTGGTTTTGTAAGAAGAAGAAGGGCTTGCCAGCTGAAAACGTTGCCAGAATCTCGGCTTCTGCGGCTTTCGCCTTAGACGTCAACTCGGGCAAGAAACTCTTTAATACCACATTTTGGAAATATGTTACGAAAAACTTCGACAATCCACATCAGCTATCAAAATCACAAAAAAAGGAATAGGAGTTTACAACAAGAAAATAATAAAAACACAAAAAAAATAACTGCTAAAGAGCTTTCAGCAATTGGGTAGTTGACAAAATGTCAGTTACTTTTAAAACGGAATTTCGTATGAAAATAGGAAAGGTTTTTGAATGGAGACCACACATGGGCAAGCGCAACCAAATAGGACGACCAGCCACAAAATAAACAGACGATCTCATCCAAGTGGCAGGGAGACGCTGGATCCAAGCCGCTTCCAACCGGTCTTTTTGGAAATCCATGGAGGAGGCCTTTGTCCAGCAGTGGACCTCTTGTAGCTAAATGTTGATGATGATGATTTCAGAGCACTCTTTTTATGTTTAATCTCTAGAAATTGTAATATCTGGTATTTGACTAAAAGTACATTTTCCAAAATATTTTGTAATAATTTGTTTTAATCGAGCATATCAAATAATTTATTGTTGGTCGTGTCAACTACCGAATTACCTTTTTTATGTAGCATATATGTATATCTCACAGCGGGACAAAGGAGTTTGGTTTTTATTGTTGTATTTATTTTATAATGGACTAGCTGTTGCCCGCGACTTCGTCCGCGTGGGCTTTAGTTGAAAAAAGTATTTGCAAATAAGTCACGTATACTTTTAGCGCATGTGAAATAATTAAAACAAAAAAATTGTGTTATCGTTAACATTCATATTTATTACATACATTTAATTTTAGCAATTTACATTTTATTGAAATAATTTAGAAAATCAGAGAACTTACATATTAACGTTGCACCCCCTTTCACCCCCTTAGGGGATGATTATAAAAAAAAATACTCGAGTTTCGTGACTTTCAATAAGGGACCTTCATACTGGATTTCATTCCAATAACTTCAATAACGGCAAACATTCATACTAAAGGAACCCCTGTGCAAAATTTCAAGTTTCTAACCCTTATAGCTTAGACCCTGCGCTGCTATGTCCGCAATTAAGTTAGTCGGCTTCTCCCTAAATATGCACAAAAAGGGAAATCGGAAATAATCATTAGTAGGAACTTATAACCCAAACACCACTTTTTATTGAGATAACTTTGAAAATCACAAAACTTTCATACTAATTTTGCACCCCCCTTTTACCCTCTAAGGGATGATTTTCGAAAAAATGTTTTACACAGGTTTCATGACTTTCAATGAGCAACATTCATACCGAGTTTCATTCGAATAACTTCACAAACGGCAAAGTTTCATACTAACTTTGCACCCACCTTTTAACCCCTTAAGGGATGATTTTCGGAAAAAAATATTCACGTATTTCATGACTTCCAATGAAGAACCTTCATACTGAGTTTCATTCAATAACTTCACAAACGGAAAAGTTTCATACTAACTTTGGACCCCCTTTTTACCCCCTTAGTGGGTGAATTCATAAAAAAAGAAATCGGAAATAATCATTATTAGGAACTTATAACCCAAATACCAATTTTTATTGCGATAACTTTGAAAATCACAGAACTTTCATACTAACTTAGCACCCCACTTTTACCACCTTAACGGATGATTTTTGGAAAACCATTTTACACGTATTTCATAATTTTAAATGAAAAACCTTCGTACTAAATTTCATTCGAATAGCGTCAAAAACGGCAAAGTTTCATACTAACTTTGAACCCCCATTTTACCCTCTTAGGGGATGAATTTTCAAAAATCCTTTCTTACTGCTCCCCTACGTTACAAAAGGGACCCCTGTGCAAAATTTCAAGTTTCTAACCCTTATAGTTTAGGCCCTGCGTTGATATGTCAGTCAGTCAGTCAGTCAGTCAGCTTCTCCTTTTATATATATAGATTTATTGCCACTGTGTGGTAGTGACTAAATAAGTGATGGATTTACTGTATTTACTATTGTCATCATGCTCAAAAGCGTGACTTGACCGAAAAGCCGACATCGAACTCAAACAAAGTAAACTAAAATAGTAATAGTCTTTATCCGAGTTTTTTGGAGTCGATGCCTAAGCCTCCGGCGATGTTGATCCCTAGATCCGATCCAGACGTCCAGATCCCAAGAAAAATCTTCTCCCTTTTATTCTATTCTAAACGCTTGCCATGTATGACTGGCAGGTTTGTCCTCTCGCTGAAACCATTGTTAGTTTATTATTACAAATCGATGTATATCGCGTAACAGTCTTCCTACGAGTTACTCTGTGGATTGATTGACTGTGCAATTTACATCGAATTGTCATAGTAAACCATGAATAGGCTGTTTGACAGTGTGAAAAAAACAGTATTATTTATACGTATCAGTATAAATTATTAGTGTTAAAACCGCTTCACGGCATTTTCACTAAAAAAATATTAATTATGAAAAAACAAGATATAATTTGATATGTAATATATGTTCTGTAGATTTTGCAGTCATTGTACTAAAAATTTCGCAGGGCGGCTGGCAAGAGCTGGATGAGAGTAGCCGAGGATGTGTTCACTGGCGTGCAATGGGAGAGGCCTATGTCGAGCAGTGGACAACCATAGGCCGATGATGATGATGATGATGATGATGATGTTCTGAAAACGGCCTGGATTGGGCAATTGTATGATGACGTCACAGCTCGGTAAAAATGATGCTGCCGTTACTGTCGTTTTTATGTTCATTGGTTGGTTTACTGGCCAGTGCCGTCATAATTCTTGTGCGACGCAATATTATCCAAGATAAATTTAAAAAAAAAAGTAAATTTTCGTTTGCCTTTTTTAGAAGTATTAAAAAGGTAAACGAAAATTTACTTTTGAAACAAAAGAATTTAAAATGACCATTTTCTGAGGACTCCATGAACACCAATAAAAAATATGAGATGGTTTTCAGAAATCTATCAATAGCCTATTGTAGTTCTATGAAACATGGCCTCATAGAATTTTGACATAAAACTGATTTTCTGTATTGAAATTACATTCTAGCCCAAAATAAAATTGTATTCGATACAATCCGTATAGTTATTCGCTTCGGTACGAGCCCTATATATTGACCATTGAATTTTATGTCCGCATTTAAGGAAATCAATCACTCGGGCCTTTTTGGGGCGTTGGATCGTATCTCGGGTCTTGATGAGTATCGATTTGGGTGAGATAAAATGCTTACGAGCATTGGTGAAGATCTCATTGTCTAATGGAAAAGGATTGTATGAGTTTTTTATTCTAATCTTTTACACGACTGTCCAAACTGTTTTTGCCTTATTTCTCTGGTGTATACAATGAAGAGTTCTAATCTAATCTAAACAAAACACAATATTTTTTTTTCAGCATTTACGTATGTTTGTCCGTTTCCTTGTTACATCATAACGTCTTATATTAGTCCAAAGAAAGTTAAGGTTAATTTGATATAATGTTATTTGTATACCCGTTCTGGCGTTCGTTGGCTTATATTGAATACCTCGTAAATTAATAACATAACGTAATAACTAACTATTCTGGAGGCGCATAAAACTGCTAACTGAAAAAAGTTGTTCACACTTAAAAACAAAGTAGACCTTTAATATAACATAACATAACATTTACATACAAGCATATACATTGCTTTTGGTCCCACGCTAGGATACCCTGTGTCGTGGGAACCAGAAACAGCGACATCACAAACATGTAAACATCCAAGACCTGGTTTTTTTTTAATCCTCAGCCGGGATTCGTACCCGGGACCTCTCGCATGGTAGGCAGATGCGCTAACCGCTGCGCCACAGAGGCCGTATAGGTAATGTAATTTCAATGTTTTACATGGTTTATTTAAATATTTAAAGATATCGACCCAACGGCGTTCAGTGTTGCAAAAAGTTACAAAATCACCTCGACGGGTGAAAGGCTATTTGGTTTAACCGACATTTTTGGCTAAATTGAGATATTATATATTTGGAATCTGCAGATCTCTCTGCCTTTTTTGAGCTAGTGTTTTCAAAAAATTCAAAAAATGTCGCTTAAACCAAATAGCCTTTCACCCTTCGACCTAAAATTGCACATGCGAAGTTTTCACTCTAAGCCATCGCGTTGTACACTAACATTTAACAACTTTCTCTAAGCTTAGTTTACTAATTGTCACTAAGAGTTACTATACGTAGGATCGTTAGCAGTTAGAAATAGAGTTTACCTATATACCGAAGTTTTTACATTGCCAGTCGTATTCTTGGAATGTTCGATCGATGGTGCCAGCTGTTAGGTGACACGATACGTTTAGAAATGAATAAAAACATGCAGTAGGTCCTCTTCGATAGTTATGGCAGCCAATAGTTATAGAAGGCATTGTTTTGTTTACGGCTTTAGTACATACAGAGGAATAAATGGAATTCGACTTCCTCATTGGTTTAGCTGTTGAGGCGCTTACAAGACAGAGGTCGTGGGTTTGATTCTCACTGGGGGACGCCTTACATTTGTACAAACGGCCTCAGTATGGGTGTTTTTCTAAGTTTGTCATATCCTTCAATGGTTACCATAGCACAAGGTATCCTAGTTTGGGACCAGGTCAAGTAATTGTGTTGTGCGGAAGTTATTATTATTATTAAACAGTTACAAAACTTTTACATTTACAAAAAAAAACAGATAATATCACTAAAAATGTTTTTACGATTACAAACTTATCACTGACTGATGTTTGTGCACTGTCATAGGATGTGTAGTGACTAGAATTGAGGCGGGAATGTTGTGTTGGTTTGTATACGTGGAGATATTGACGGAAGAAGATGCTGTGTGAGCCTTTAATTGGCAATCTTATGAGGCTAACTGTTTAATTTTAATTAAGTATATATGAATGTTTTATAAAAGGGCCGTTGGATTTCCTATTAAATAAAAATAAAATAAAATAAAATAAAAAAAGGCTGACAAAACAAATATATCGAGCGAATGTGGGTAGAAGAGCCGGTAAGGGACGTCCCAGGCGGACATAGTTCGAGCGAATGAGGAATTAGCAAAGCAAAAAGAGCAAAATAAAAAGTACCCGAAACCAGCGAGAGTGCAACGGCTAATGAATGTCGATGAAGCGAAGGTGATCTTTCAGGATCGTGGCAAGTGGCAGTCCCTGGTCTCTGCTTACGCCTCCAGGATACAGTCGTGAGATTACGTAATAGAAGGGTGCAGGGAAAGAACAAGGTATGTCCAACTGAGTTAATTGCGAGAAAATCGCTTTCTAAAGTTTGAAAGTACGGACATTTGTATTGAGAAGTCCATTCCGACAGATCAATTAAGACACGTACTTTTTTGCGACATTCCTTGTTGTATTTCAGTATTCTGAGATTGTAAACAACGCTACCTTAGACAACGAATGTGTTGCCACTAAAAAACAAATTTGAAAAAAAAGTGACATCACTTGTTCTTTCCCTACACCCTTCGTATGTATGTAAACTTCTCACTTGTGTTGTAAGGGAAGCGTTTATTTCACCTTCTAAGTGAAGTATGGAATCGTTTATAAATTAAAACCAAACTACGTTTGTACGAGGATTTCTCCTTGTGGGGCCGCCTTAAGTACTTATAATCCATTTATCTATGCTTGGCATTTTTTTCAGACTTTAAAAGACACTAAATCAAAAACCTATTAGCGGTAGAAAACTCGAAACCATTTACAAATTTAGTGCTAGCTAGTACTAAATTTGCAAACGGTATCGAATTTAAAGGTTTTTGATTTAGTGTCGTTTAAAGTCTGAAAAAAAAGCCAAGTATAGATAAATGGATTATAGGTGGGTGTAGCTGGACCTACCAAACGGCCTTTCTGGATCTGTTGTAGGTATGTGTAACTCAGTTTCTAAAATAAGAAAGTCGATACCTTGGAAACAAATTGTAGTTTCGCATTGGAAATTTGATACAATTTTATGTTTAGTTATTAGTCTAATGTATCATAGACCTAGATTTATTTATATCTATACTTCGATATCTATTCTATATCTATACTAATCTATACCTACTCTATACTAATATTATAAGGAGGAAAGATTTGTATTTTTGTATTTTTGTGTGTATGTTTGTAATGAATAGGCTCAGAAACTACTAGGCCGATTTTACAAACTCTTTCACCTAAGAAAGCTACACTCTTTGTGAGTAACATAGGCTACATATATATTAGATTTTCAAAAGTTTTGGGTTCCCGAATCCGTTATTCGGGATTTGGAACCCGAATAGGGTTCCAAATCCCGAATAATGTCACCAAAAGTATAAAAAAATGACTACCCCAGGAATTTTCCACGGAACTAATATAGCTATTTCCACGGAAACGTTTTTGCCACCCGTGCGAAGCCGGGGCGGGTCGCTAGTATAAGATAAAAGAAGATATATGAGATGGTCTAAGAGTTTGTAATGAAATGCCAGATCTTTTCTGCCGGATGGCGAATTTCGGATGACGAAAAGTCCAGATGATAATAATAGCAACTTCCACCCAACACAATCATTTGCGTTTTTCCCAAAGTAGGATACCTTGTTGATACTCTGGTCACCAGACAATAACATCACAAACATGGAATTATGCTCAGACTGAGGCTATTTGTACAAATTCAAGGCGGCTCCCCAGTAGGAATCGAACCTTGCCGGCATAGTAATCAGACGTAATACCGCTAGACTAACAAGGCAATCAAAGAAAGATGTACAGTTAGCTTTTAGAATAAACCTCGGCTACTATCGATTAAACCGATTATATTGCAATTTATCTTATATTGTTATTTATAACTTTACATAACTTTTCAAAATAGTGAAGAAAAGTTTTATACAGAGCAGGAAGGTACTCGTGTGCTTTCGGCTAAAACCGAAGCCTAATCTAGAGCCCGAGGTATATTCTAAAAGCTAACAGACTGTACAAGCCTTCATTCAAGCTTTGCTATAAGTCAAAGAAAACTAAAACCATTTATTTATTTATGATATTTCTCAAGCAAAATCTGGTATCCCACTCTGAACTTGCCCTGCATAATAATGCATTCCCTTGACGCGTCGGGGTTAGAAGTCACTTTAACAAATTACACGGACGTCATCTAACACCAAGCCCCTCCAAAGCGCCAACACCCAAAGCAGTGACGAAAACAAGGGAATTTTTCATGCTAATCGTTTCCACTCCCGAGAGTGGAGATTTCCATCTGTTTCGGGTTCCGAAACATCAGTCTGTGTCGAGACGGACCTTTTTGCGGGCCCTGCTCAGTATCTTTAGCCTGCAAACGTTGGTCTACAACTATGAAATAAGCCTTAACACGTCGCCGTAAGGGTGGTAGTGATTGTGACGCCGTAAGGTCGGTACAAATGCGGATATTAGTGGGGTTGTACGAAGCTTTTGTCGCGGTTAATCTAATTACGTGCTTTGCTTTGCCTTTTAATTTTATTAATGTGTTAGTGTTTACAGACTGGTGACATAGGTATTCAGTTTACCAGTAAATTATTTTTAAGTACTTTCTTAAATTTAAAACGGTGTAAGTACCTGTCTCAAGGGCAAAAGTAAGATAAAATGTTACCTACTTACGGAAAGTTTCCGACTATAATTCGTCGACTCATTCTTCATAGTTAGCGTAACTTAAATTGAGTTAGACAACTTCTAGAAAGTACCTAGAGAATAATTCGTATCAGAATAGACAAAACCACAAATCTTTCGTCGATCCAGGCCAGCCTTAAGTAAGTTCCAAAGTAAGTATCGCGAACTCGTTGAAGAAAACATGCTGTCTGATCTTTATTGTTTACCAACTGGGAGGAGACTCTATTCACGAGATAAGGAGGTCAGAGAAACCCCGATAAACTTTTTACGCACCTCATTTCTCGAAAATGGTGCGCAAAGTGTTATCACAGCGGAAAAGGGTGTCCCGTCGTGTGTACACTTCCCGACCAACCTACTTTTACGCTAACACAAACACTTTAGATTGAAAATTAGGAAATATAACAAACGTTCACGGAAAAACACTTTGATCGCGCATAATGAGATCTTTTGCGAGCGAATGGAAAAATAAACCGTTCAGGTAATAAACTTGTTCATCCATTTTTCGGCAAATTTCGGCACCGAAAATTGAGTTGTAGGTAATACAATGTATGAATGGTATAAGAGGATTGTCATGTACTGATGAAGATTTCCTACGGGAATGCTTCAAATTAATGGGTCATTTTAAGCATTCCCGTAGAAAATCAACATCTAGTAGTTACTAATAATTAGTAAACGGAAAATGCTAGATCAGAATATAGTTATCTACATATATGTAGTAGTGTTCAATTACGCGAGTAACTCGCTAGATAAGACTTACTTGCATCGCTTCATTAAATGTAGCCTAGGTAGCACCTCATATTTTTCTTAACCTAATTCAATTGAAATTACGACTTATACCCGATTTACTACAATAAGTAAAGTATCGAGTTAATTTGCAATTGTACTTATTGAAGTGTAATTTGGGAGTGCAAAAGGAATATTTTCAAAATGGAATAAGTACTTATTAGGTGGTATTTAATACATAACTATGCTGTTTAATTTATACCGGAAATTTTATTACAGAAACAGCAGCAAGTACATTATTTCTTCTTCAGTCCTTTAACTCCTAGCATAGAACCTCAACTACAGATTCTCACTTTCCGGTAAGTACTTTGCCTATTAAAATTAGAATTGTTACTTACCTAATAGCCTACGTGCATAAATATGATCGCAAGATCAAAGGCCACATTTAAATCAATTTACCCCGGGCTCGGTCGTAGATCGCGATACATCCACTTTGGGCCAAAAGCTCTATTATTCGACGCCTCCAGGCCGTCCCTTCTCCGATCGCCATTTCGTATTCCTATTTCTCTAGTTTTTCCCTCTCCCTGTAGTGTTTGAATGGAATTTCACTTGGTATTTGAAAGGCCGACGTATGTTGATAGCGTGGCGGTCGCGGGAAATTGTTTCCCTGTGGACCGTTTTTGGTCGAGGGCTGTTTATTATTTTACCGATGATAAAATATTTATCATTGCTTACGTTTGCATAACTACCTAGTTCACCTTATGTTCTGGCGATCAGCTTATATAAGACAGATAGGTATTAAGATAGTTTTCAAAGAAGATTAGGTACCTCTACTCAATAGTGGTCGGTAAACTATCTAATCTATCTTATCAGCCCGTAAATTGGGTTGGTATTTGACAAAATGTCAAATGAGTTACTTTTGAAACGGAATTTTGTATAAAAATACTTGCTTGTGACGTAACATTTCAGAGCACTCTTTTTATGTTTCATCTATTTAAAAATTGTAATAACTAGTAAATTATTAAAAGAAATACATTTTCTGAAATATTTTGTAATTTTTGTTTTAATCGAGCATTTCAAATAATTTATTGTTGATAGTGTCAAATACCGTATTGAGCCAACTGTTGGGCATAGGCCTCTTTTCTTTCACGCTAGTTTCGAGTTCAGTTTCGCGCCGTCTAGTGCTAGTCTCGTCCAATGTTTCCCAGCAGCAGGTCAGTAAACGAATTAAAAAAGTACATTAAGTAAAATCTTAAATATACTTTACTTCAAAGGGACTTTCATTGAAAATAAATGAATAAGAAGGTAGAGAAAATATTCACTATAAAATTAAAAGAAATGATAAAAAGTAACAAAAACCAGATTGCTCGCTATTAATTAGCAAGCAGATATGATTATACTTATACTTACAATTTTATTTTTATCTTTTCACTATTTTTAGGGTCTTTCTCCACTGCTCCGGTCCGGCAAACGTTAATTACCGATCCGATTTAGAAACACACAAGAATACTAATAAGCTTCTCCACTACTCCTCTACTACTCCGATTCCGGTTCCGACGCCGGACCGGAGCAGTGGAGAAAGGGCCTTACGGTTTTATTTTTTGCCTCAAAAAGAAAAAACAAACCATTATAGGATTAATTCATTGTCCGTCCGTCTGTCTGTCCATTACGATAGAGCAAAATAAAAAATCCTCCCATTTCGTCCCGTTTTGTATTCTTGGGGTACGGAACCCTGAAAGGGGACCGTGCTTAAAAACATGCATAAAATTCTTAAGCAGACTCTGCTCGTGGTTTCCATAAAACATTACATAAATAATCCGTTTTCAATGTGCGAAACATAAAGGTCATAGCCCACTTACACGACTCTGCTCCCACCTGGCAAAAATAATATAATTCAAATATGGGCTTCAAATGTTGCTTTTTAGATATATTTTACATTGGCATCATAAAGAGACAGACAGCTAGACAGCTCGCTGCAATATTTAAAGCCCATAATTATTTGAATTATATTATTTTTGCCGGGTGGGAGCAGAGTCGTGTAAGTGGGCTATGACCTTAATTCTTATTTTGCTTCTCCTAGCAACCAAATGTTTTTCGTCTGTGTAAATTAGTTCCTTCGTTCTAACACGTTTCGAAACTAAATAAAACGAGCATTTACTAAAATCGTTTCTACGTAAATGCGTGGAGTAAAGAGAGCCTATTTTACAGTACACGCACCCACATAAAATTTATTAGGAGTGCTTTGTTTGGAAATAGTTTTTTACCGGTAAACGGCATAGCAAGTTGTAGGTACTAACTTGAACTATAACATAATGATCATCTTCTCCTAAAAACTCATTAAGATACAGACTTGTCGAGTGGTATGACATCGGTAAAACTCGAACGCATTCCAGACTTTTCTTTTCTAAGTGGTACCTATTGCTAGTGCGAATTGACAAATCTTACGTAATTTTAAATAATACACCACTCGGTAATAGCAGGCCTGTTTCACTATGCGTGTCGGTATTGAACGCGTAAGTACATGCGGTGACCACTCCGGAGTGGCAAATAGGTAGGAATTCAGGCGCCAGAAGAGGTGAGAGTTACGCGGTAGAAAGAGAGGCAACCTGTAGGTGAATATAACGTAGTTTTTTTAGCGCCGTGCGATCTGAATTGCACCTAATTGTATCGCTGCTAGAGTACCTTTTTCTTTAATTGATTTTGCAGAGTGAATCTTCTGTATCTGTACTATTATGTATTCTGTGCTAATAGCGACAGAATATGGTTATAATTCCTACTCGATACCTCTTCGCGTTCCTGAAATACAGGGTATGGGGAAACGGATGGACTGACGGACAGCAAAGTGATCCAAAAGGGTTCTACTTTTTCTTTTTTGAGGTACAGAACTCTAAAAATTACTGAAACGATGGTTCACAGCCTGCCTCGATAAGACGTGGCGAAGACGCGGACTGAGTGCGTATACTGAGTTTTATCATTCACTTTCGATAGCGAGAGCGTTTGCGATTTGCATAGGAGTGACAAAGCGCGCCATCTAGTTGTCTCTTTGTCACTCCTATGCAAATCGCAAACGCTCTGACTATCGAGAGCGAATGAAAAAACTCAGTATACGCACTCTGTGATATAAGGCCTTGCGTCTATTCTGCGTCTTTGTCCCACGTAAGTAGGTACTTCAGGTTTCACGTCTTACACGTTTCTGTAAGACGTGTGTGACGTGAAATTGACATAACTATAAAATCCGGGAATCAGTTTAGAATCCCGGGTTTCGTACGAGCCATTTGCCTAAAAAGCCGTGCCACGATGGACATTAGGTTACAGTATAATAATAATGGTTATTTAATTTAGGCAATGAGTTCCAGATACATGAAAAACATTGTTAGAAATATCTCTGAATCGGATAAAAGACAAAATCAAAACTAAATAAATCTTCACTTACCATCAGGTGAGATCGGGGTCAATCGTTGGTCAGTTTAAAAATAAAATATTATCAAGGCTAAGGGAAATAGAAAATTGCACTGACAAAAGGCCACAGAATTACCCTCATATCATTAAAACAGACAAATTAAACCCGATCTCACGCCTCAATAAAGCAAACATCAGCCAAACTTTTCAATTCGGGCGTATAATTGACGGCAAAATTAATTAATGTCAAAGTTTTTAGGGTTTCGTACCAAAAGAAGGACCGGATAACGGGGCCAGATTAATATGCCAATAAAGGCTCAACCTGTAACCTTAACGTGTAATCTATTCAAATCGTAACATATAACCTGTTGAAATGATCTCAGACATCTAGTAAAAATATGGAAAAGAAAATATTATTATTCAATTTTTTAGTTTTTTCTGTTCATGCTCTATCCTAAAATTGGTTATATAATATTGGTGTGGTTTTAGTACAGTCCCTATTGTACCTAATAGCTAGGTACATTTATTAGCCCAGCCGAATTCGCCCAATCAAGGGGCAAACCCATATTTTTTATCACAAACATGCTATTTAAGTTCACGAAAAATAGTAATCACAAAAGTTTCCCACAATTTCATTCTCATATTTTTTTCCTAGGATCGATATGCTCCTATTAATGCCCCAAAAGAGGGCGATTAAAGCCAAAATTGGAGATTTAATTCTAAGATAATTTTGAAATAACGATTTTCATCTCAAATTTAAAATAAACTAGTTATTCAATCAACAAAAATTAACCCTTAATATCAAAATGGTGGATGACACAACGGATCCAATAAATTCCGAGGGGAAATTGCTACAATTACTACAATTTATATTTTTTCCGTGTCAATTTCTAATTCGACTGCGCTAAATGGTTGGTGGTACACCAATCTGACTCGCACTTGGTCGGATTTA
The DNA here is from genome assembly GCA_947310845.1 of Yponomeuta plumbellus. NCBI lineage: Eukaryota > Metazoa > Arthropoda > Insecta > Lepidoptera > Yponomeutidae > Yponomeuta > Yponomeuta plumbellus. The sequence goes on along the minus strand of OX371207.1, from coordinate 12,923,565 downwards.
GACGACCAGGAGATAGGGCCAAGATATAACAGTTATTCTGCGAGTCGCAGCTCGCAGACGGAAGGGAGTGCGCCCCATACTGAGAAAGCCCTCTTTATTGTCTCGTGTAATTGAAAGATCGGAGGTACTTCCCCGGAGCCTATTAAATGGGACTCAGCTGGCTGCTGGGGCTGGAAAAAAACATCTTTATTGCTCCTCGTGTTGCATTTACAGATTTTGACTTTACTGCCCCACAATTCAACGAGCCCTCGTAATGCTACTCAAGAGTCTTTGTGTTTTACTGGGATTACATTGTTTCTGTTGATTAATGCTCATTTTACTTGTGGCATCGTAAAAATAACTTTTAAAACGATAGACAAGACACTTCTTGCAAATTGAATCTGTATTTTTTTTTATTATTTTTCTTTCTCGATAGCGCGAGTGTTACTCAGTAGATCCCCTTAAATGGTTACTATGTATTCGTATCGTAAAACTTTGAAAAAACTATTTTAGTGTCACATTCTGCGGAGTATTTTTTAATTAATAAGCCTTCATAGTGCCTGTGTGCTCTGATTATTGCTGTGTATCTGTATGACTGCATTATGCATTAATTATTTCGTGAGCATAATAAACCATAGCAATGTGAAATAGATATTCAAGATGGTTAGGATAAGAATATTCTTATTGCACACAAGAAACAATAGACAAAATAAAATAAATTTAGTAATTTATTACCTAATAATAGACATCGAATTTATTGTAAAAGACATTATATTCTATATTAATTAATTAATCACATACAATTATTAATTATTTACAAATGATACATGAACACCGAACAAGTAGGTGCTATCCCGCCAGGGTAAGCAAAGGGCGGAAATTATTTCCTCTCACTGAGAGTAATGAGAAAAGAAAATGAAATTTTCGCGACGCCTCATATTTTATCTTTAGACAGACGGGTGAGAGACGTTAATTAGAGCGGTCTATCTACTAACCTTTGCCTCAGATCTTATCTGAAGCAAAAGTTAGTAGATAGACCTTAATTTAAATCATAGAAGCGTTTAAACAATGAATTTAAAACACATAATATTAATTGAATATCCAAAGATTTAACTATGATAGAGTTTTTAAACGCAAAAAAAACTTAGGTGTAAGAACGTGGGGCAAGAAGAAATAAACAGACACCAGCTGTAAAAACCACTACCGCTCATACCACTGCAAACATACTAGGGTGACTCAAAATTCAGCCCTGTTATAACTACATCGACAATAAAAACTAGAATCTATTTTATTTTAATCTGTCATAATATTAGAACTTAAAATATAATCCTTTTGCACCACCAACTTTTCAACTTAAACACCAAACTAACAACTGCATTTTTGCCTTGTCCACAGCGAGCGACCTCGAATCCATCCGCGCGCTCTTCAATGAGAAGGAAAAGGAGCTTTCAGTGGCTGTGGCCAAAGTGGAGGAGCTGACAAGGCAGCTAGAGGAGCTGAGGAGAGGACGGGTGCAGCCTGCGCCTCCGCCAGCTCACGAACTCGACAAGCTACGCAGGGAACTGATGGTAACTTCTACAACTTTCTAACAGCTGAGGGCAAAGTGGAGGAGCTATTTACATAGCTGGAGGAACTGAAGTGAACGGGTGCAGCTCACAACTCCTTCACCTCACAAACTCGAGAAGCTGCAAACAAAACAGTGGTGTGTTGAAATTGAAATTTATTTATTTGCAAAAAAAAACATTACAAAATAGCTGTTACATAGAGGGAGACAGAAATCTTAAAATACATACAAAGTAAAAGGTTAGTAGTTTGGATGTATTTGGTGGGTAGGTAGATACCAAAATATTAGTTTTGCTAGATAACCTAACACCCAGAACATGGTAACAGCCAACTGTTCTAGAACATTTCAGATGCTAAGGCTATGGTGGAATAGGTGACGTGATATCTATAGGAACCAAGCAGACCGGGTGCAGCTCGCTCCGTTGCTAGATCATGAACCTTACAAACTGCAGCAGCAGCCAAAGTTTGTTAACTTTGGCTCCTGCTGCAATAAATATCAATTCCAGCATCTACAAATGACTACCTATCTCTCAAGTTTATCGTGAATTTGAAGAAGAAATACCACTAGCCAAAGTGGCCACCTGTGAACAAATACCGTATGGAAACCTGAGTGTATCCGGTATTAACTAACTTCAGCGTCTAAAAGCGTCATACAGTACATGCTGGATTTGTTAAAATGTTGTTCATGATTCGGAGTTTTCACTTGAAATTGATGGATGATCTTTATGATCTTATGGATAAGCAAATTATTGGCACATTAATGATATTTGACCAATGAATGCCTCGAAACAGACTGTCCTAATTTCATATTAAACTAATTCGAATAGCATTCACATTCGTATCAGGTTTATATGAAACTACTTCTGAATAACAATGTAGATCATTTAAAAGCCGACATCAACATCGATGAAAATTGCGCATAGGGAAACTTTTCGCATATCAATGTCGAACTTCCCACGCGCTCAATGGGCGCATGTTAAAATAGTAAAAACTTTTCCGTTTCCATATAATAAATGATAGTGAGAGTTAACGCTTTATTTGGTGGGCTATTCTCGAATGGATATTACTGGATTATGCGGGTCCCTCGTCAAACTGATTTGAGTAGGTACACACGATCCCTTGTCAGCGGACGTTGGAAAGATGCCCCTTACGAGATAAATGTGATATTTGATCCCGATTATTATTTGATAAACCCCACTTCTTTCATCTCAGCTTTAGGGTGACCGTCATAAGTAGCGCAGTCATCCCCAAAACCATTGTGAAGCACTATAGGCTGTAAACACTTACAATGTAACACAAAACAGAGACACTATAGATAACAATACGTTTGGAACAACACTGGCACGCTTTATTTACAGATTACAGAACTAATAGGTGGCTTGCCAACTAGGTTGCGGGCATTGGAACGGAGCACACGAGATTTTTGGACCTAGCAACGGGGATGCGAAATATGCAAATAAAGTCTCTCGCTAACAGACCTATTTAAATGCCTTTTACGCTAACCCAGTCGAAGTATTCAACGAAAAAAGCGGTTAAAGTAATAATAAGGCAAAAGCTAATTTAGTGAAGGGGAAAAAGCTCGTAGGAAAACAGTCTCAGAAATTACGTCAAAGAAAATTTTGTAACCTGCTTTCTGCAATGGAAATCCGCCAGGTAATTGGACAAATTACAACGACTACACTTGACCTGTTTGTAGCTAGACCTCGGACGACGAATCCACGAGCAAAGTTGACTAAACATAACCATTAAAATATCAATGTCTTAAGATGCATCACTCGAAATAAATTCTTATGCGCGCATCTGCCAAACGTTTCGATTCAACCCGCGCGCGCCGACAAATCAGTTTCAGGTGCGATATTCAAGCGGCCTCTTGCTCCATTAGCCGAAATAATTTAATAGTCACCTAAGTGGTTACTCTGTGACCTTCGTAGATCGCAAGCAAACTATGTACAAAACGGTCAACATTATAATAGTTTGAAGTTCAGGAACAAAGTTGGCGGCTGTTCGTGAAAAGTGACTGCATGTCAGAGCGGTGACTTGTAAAACCGAAAACATCTGCGTTTGACGGTGGGAGGCGGGTGCTGTTGAGGTCGTGGGCAAGGTTAGTAAACAATCTTCAAGGCTGTTGCTTGTATCAGTAGGTACTTAAGTACTTACTTACATTTTATTAATAAGTAAGTACCCAGTCTCGTTCCAAACGTTACATGGCTCTATTATCTCTACCAAATAAAAATTCCTCAGATTTGAACAAACCATTAATCAAAATCAAGATAAATCAAACTTAAAATCTACTTACTAGAAAGCAATAAGGGGCCAGTTCCATAGAACTACAATTGTTGGTTTACTTTGACAAGTCGATTTACCCACAGATTGACAAGTAGAAAAAAGTACGGAATGTATCTGGAATTGTCATAATAAACTACGAATTGTAGTATTATGCAACTAGGCCAAGGGTTTGATCTGTTTTTCGGAGAAATTCGGCCAGGACAGACTATACAATCTGTTAGTCGTCAAATAAGTTACCCGAAAGGTAATCACACTTCAAAGTCAAAGCATCAGTCTCCTAACGGCCCACATCCGGCTGTCAAAAGATGAGTCCTCAGAGAGGAAGTAATCTTCCCGGAATTTCTAACCAGTTTGAGCATGTAAACTACTTAGTTCATAAGCGGCATGAACGTACATGAGCATGTGTCTACACTACACTCCTACATTATGATATGGGAACCGCACATCTGTTTAACATAAGTAGAATACTCGCGAAGTTCGTCCCCGCATTTCACGCATGACTCTCAGGGGGTTGTGGGCATATTGCAAACTTAAAGATACAAAGGCGATACGTTAAATTGGCTTTATCTATTTTGAAAAAAAATCTGCATCTCTCCCGAGCTTGCACCACCTGACATGTTTGTGAATTTTGGGAATGGGCATCGTCCTAAAAATTGTTTTAAAAAATTTGATACTTTATTTAAGGTCAGTGAATATAAAACTACAATTATAAATTAATAACATATATTTTTTTGCGAACCAAAATTTTGAGGCGAGTTAGTCAGTTAGTGAAACAAAATGCCTATTTGAGCTGAGGATCTCAAAAAAAATTTTCCTAAAAAAAAATTACTAAATTTTAAAACAATGCCAATTTAGTTTAGCACTTTTTTACGGTGCGGGGGTGATACTACTAAACGGAAAAATTGACTTGATTAAACTCTTGTTTCCTCTATTACTTATGTAATCATATGTCAATTATTAACATTGTGTTGTTTGTTCATTTATTTATTAATAACATTCAGACAAAGCTTCGTCATAAATAACATGAAGAATTGTCAAAAATTACATGAAGAATTATTTCAGCGGTAAACTACAATCAACAAATATCAGGCAAAGAAGCCTTATCATTAACTTGCAACTTCCTATTAAAAAGTCTTAGTGACTGTATACACGTAGGTATGTTTTAAGTTAAAGTTATCTCATACCTACATGTAATTTAATATAATATCGCCGTCTCTTTCTTTTTTTTTCTCTCTCTCTCTCTCTCTCTCTCTCTCTATCTCTCTCTGTGTTTAATTCTGTCACGGTGTCGTATGGTCACACACAGTCAAGTTCGTAATAGGCCCACAGATATGTTTATGTACCCACGGATTATTGTTCGTCGGCATCCCAGACATCTCATTCTACGCGCTGAAAATACGGCGTCAATCCGATGTACGTTTATGGAATTTCGATGAATGAGAAAGTTTATTCACCTTCTTAGATTAGGTGACTATCTATAACACTGACACTGTAGGCTAAACGCAGGCCTAGGTACTTTCCTATAATAATATGCATATTATGCATGCAGTTAATTTAGCTCATAGCAAATAAATTACCTGTCAGACTCATCGTATAACTTCTTATTGTTAACAAAAAAATACCAGAACATTTTTACTCACCCGTAGCTGCTAAGTGGCCAGCATGCTGTGATGTAGGTCGCCGGTCGGTCTATACAGCGAAAAAAGCTTACTACCTTAACTTATGTTGCTTCTAGTATTTCTTCGAATGCTTTACATGTAGAGCTTAGCTGAATCAAATAATATGTAGGTGCACCAAAATATTTAAATATGTTGATTTAATTTATGCGTCGGATTAATAAAAAAAAAGTATGCTGAAAAATTGTATTCGCCCCGTATGCCGTTAGCATTGTTAATGTAGAGTCAAAACGTGATGACATGGAAATGCCCATCTGAACGGAGCTGATCCCAAAAACGGACCCTGACGCTCTGTGTGACAAATCGACTATAAAATAATGGCCTTACGAGATATGTGAGAATTATTACATACGGGCTTCTGTATCTGTTTTTTCTGCGTCATTTCCTTAGGATACTTTCGTGACTTGGCTAAATAAACCGTCGAAACATTGTACTACCTACTTAAGTGGTATCGGCAAATTCTTTTGTTCCACACTTTATTATTTCGGGGTTCCTTATAATCAAATCTTTCTCTGTCAAAGTTCTCAGCCAACAGAAGGCGTGTGCTCACGATGGCTACACAATAGAACTGAAAACTTATTTTCTAAACGTCGAGCTTTTAAAATAATAACTTTAATAAGACGTTACTCAGTGAACAGTTGACAGCATATTTATTTTTCTCATTTGGTTACAATTGCTATTCCGGTTAATTAAGTAGAACGCATTATATGTTTTTGTTTTTTTATTTGTCGGTCTTACCTCTATCAGAGATAGAGTCTGTATTTTCCAAAAAAGTATTTGATATCAAAATTATTATAATTAAGCGACATGATTTGTCATTCTTATACTTAAAAAGTAGAGTCTAAATTTAAAATGAACATTGTAAAAGTTGTAAAATTTTGAACGGCACAAAAAACACTAAACACAAAATCATTATCATAGACAAAGTACAGTCTGTTAGCTTTTAGCACCTCGGCTACTATCGCATAGAACCGATAATATTGCAATAAGGTAAGATTTATTTTGTATTGTTATTAATAACTTTACATAACTTTCCAAAATAGTTAAGAAAAGTTTTATACATAGCAGGAAGGCACACACTCGTGTGCTTTCGGCGAAAACCGAAGCCTACTCTAGAGCCCGAGGTGTATTCTAGAAGCTATCAGACTGTACTCTATCTAATTGTTCCGCGGAGCCTTCAGTTTTCTTTGCTGTTTTCTGCTTGCTGTTTTCTGCACTCTGTTTTTTCACAAAACAGTAGGCAGACATTATATGTTTTGCTTAGGTTGACTTTACAAAGAACCAAAGTCGGGTTAGGTAAACGAGCTCAGCGGTTAAATCCACCCTGCTAAAAAAATAAAATTATGTAGAAACTCAGTTTCGTTAATTAACTGACCTAGCTAGTTACTAAACAAAAAATAATTTCTTAGTTCCAAGGTTCTCCAACTATGCCTAACGTGTAGGTACCTAACCATTTTCAGACAGAAAATACGGAGAATTTCCCCTGAGTTCGCTGAATAATAGAGACAAACATTATGTTTCTTATTTACTGTATCTCACATTTGTGCCTACGGGGAAGACTGATATTATCGTGGATCTCGTGATTTCATTCGTAACCAGTGTGCTATTGTAATTCTACTACCGTCTTGGGGATAGCAGAGAATTTATCGGTGCCCAGAGTATTTTTGGGGGCAGCACTGGCTGAAGCTGCGTTAATTCAGCAAGTAATTACTACTGATTTAGTGTATGCAATTTATTGAGTGGAAAACATAAGGGATTTTCTTCTAATGCAATGGCAGCATTTTTCTCGCTAACTGCATGTACCTACATACCTTTTTTTACACCATTGCAAATTTTGATAGATAGCATCTCTCAGTCTCAAACTCAGACGAGTTTAGTTTTGTATGAGATGAACTAGTTGACTGGGAACTACATAAAATTACCTAACACTTATGTATGAGCGTTACCTGCGTTTGAATTAAAATAACTTACCTACGTCAACTACCTACTTATTAATTTTATTATTATAATCTATTCTTCCGAGAAAACTTTTTACTCGCGTTGAATAGTTGGATGTAAGTAATACCACTTAAATTACCATCTTTCCTTCAACGCTTATTTTCCTGGCAGATTTTTCTCTTAACCACGCTCCCATAGTTTCACTGCATTTATAATGAGTCCGCAACTCCAGTGAAGCCATTAACTAGTTACAGAGTTATTATTCAATTAGGTAGCTAAAACTATGCTGAGCAGTGTTGAATGCTATTACGTTATATACCACCTGCAATTTTCATTATACCTACCTCTTATACATCTGCACACTAAAGTGCAACAGACGTGGAAGGTACTCTATTTAGTGTTTTCTGCAGTTTCAGGTTCTGGAAAAGCATTAAATTTACCATAATTAAGTCTATTCTTACGTAATTCAGCATGCTGTCTTGCTCGCACGATTTAATTTTTGTTTGTGATTGTAATAAAATTAGTAAAATTTTTAATGTGGTCTGAGGACTTGACGGGTAATTACATTATGTATATTCAAGGAATATTTTTCTTTGTTATTTATATTGTTTATTTGCATACAGCATCACCATTCGCTGATAAATTTTGTCCGGATAACGGTGACAGACTTGCCACTTGTCACGTTTGGGACCTAATAAACTCGGCAAAACGTGGACCCAGTTCTAGTGATTGGTGCCTCTGCCTACCTCCTCGGGGATAACGGGCGTGAGTTTATTTATTTATTTTTTATTTTTCTTACCCTGTAATAACTTTTTGAATAGGAAAACCTGACTTCAAAACAAACCATTTTGGAAACAATTTTCCTGTATTAAAAAGTAGGTACGTAAAGGAGAACAAAAACATTTATTTTAAAAACCTCTGTGACTTAATTATCCATCAGGCCTCAGGCCACATTTATCAGAAGTTTACTCAATTTATCACCTTAGGTAATTAAAAATGTTCTATTGTGCGAGCGAGATAGCATGCTCCAAGTAAGAGCAGCCCTTTTTAAGATATATCTACTTACTTGGGTGAGTAGCTGTTCAGATGGATCAATTTCTAAAAATAAAATAAAATAAAAAATCACATCCAGTTACTTACATGATCTGCAATTCGATCTTGATACCTACTTAGTAAGTAAAAAAGTAGGTAGTATTTACTACTGGTAGTGGCAGAAAAAATAGATTTAATTACTTTTTATTGAGCTAATTCCTATGAGGAAAATCTCAAACCTCAAAAATGCCCTATTTGCGACACCCATCTTCGTAACCATCTTTTATACTTTACAGAAGTGAATATTTGTATGATCCATTTGTCTATACTTGACATTTTTCTCAGACTTTAAACGACAATAAATCAAAAACCTTTAGCGGTAGAGAGCTCGAAACAGTTTGCAAAATTAGTGCTAGCTAGTACTAAACTTGCAAACGGTATCGAGTTTTCTGACGCTAAAGGTTTTTTTATTTATTGTCGTTTAAAGTCTGAGAAAAATATCAAGTATAGACAAATGGATCATAGGCAGCTGTATCTAACTTAGATGATATTCGCTAGTTTACAGAGAATAATGGAATATACATAATATATCATCAAAATAAAGAGCAAAACAATTCATGTATAAGTACAGTTATATAGTTATAACCCGTTTATAAAAGTCTTGGAAAAAAACATTTGCCATCTTCACAAGCCCGACATTGGCAGAATCCAGATTTTATGACACAAAAGTAGAATAAACACAAAAATAAACCACTGTCATCCGGCTGACATCAATGAAAGACTAGGGTAGGTACCGGAAATCACGTATGGCTTTTTAAAAAAAAATATTTAAAATTGTTAACTGATTTGTTAGGCTCCATGGAGGTTGAAGGTGACCCAACTTTTTCCTAAAAAAAGTGCCTAGTGGTAGGGTAATATGCCACCATCTTATCTGTTCAGTTGATAGCGGCGCTAGTGGAGAATTCAGTAGGAACAATTAAGAAATTTACCTAGAAAAATGAAAATATTTTAACCCATCTTTCAATTTTAATGAAAATATATCTATAAATCTTACTAAGTGAATAAATAAAACAAAAAATGGGGAACAGGATTTACAATTAATTAGTTAGTTACAATTTTGCCCACCTGAACAGATAACTTGGTGGCGCTGTACTCTGTTTTTAAAGGTTCGTTGCACTGTTGACCTCCACGATACCTTCATGGAGGTCAGAGTTTTCAACACACCATCGCCCACACATCGCCTCACCACTACATTGACGTCACAGTAACCCCCGCCCTTCCCACTTCCAGTACCGCAACAAGCTGAACGAGCAGCAGAACGGGCGGCTGTCGGCGCAGCGGGCGGCACTGGGGGCGCGGCAAGACGAGATGCGCAGCATAGACCGCCGCGTCTCCGAACTCCAGGCACGCCTGCTGCGGAAGCGGGCGCTCAATCGGCAGCTAGCCGCCGCCCACCGACACCAGCCGCAGCAGAGGTGGGTTACAGCAATAAGCTCTTTCATTTCCTCTGGAAACTGCGCAGTTAAGGAACTGCACTACGAACGAACGAACGATGCAGCGTGAAACCACCTTTACCCACCTACCCGTAACGCGCTGAGTTGAGGGCACACATTGTACTATTGTTCGGCCGCTGGGAGTACCTATGCGATCCTGACACATATGACTAGTGATGGGAGAAAATCAACGTTATCATTCCTTACGTTATTCTTAACTAGCTTTTTCTACTCACGATTAAGTAGTTTTGTTTTTTAGACGACCTTCACTCAGTCATCTCTTGTGCCATTTTCGCAGGCATTTTAGAAGATTCATCATCTTTTTTGTTCCGAATGGCGGTGAAGTGTTGTGGCGAGCTGTGCGACCTTTTATTTGAGCCCAGATCAGCTCATTCGCTTTGTACGGCAGTGGTGTGGAGAGATTCTGAGAACGCGATGATCATTTTCTAAAGCCTGTTCATCAACTTCGTATCGTTAAAGGGACCGTTATTATTTTCGTTATTTTTGGTACGTCACTACAAAAAAATACGGTTGACATAACCTTGTGACAGCGTAGTAAGGATTTTACGCACGAACATTAAATATTGATATCTTCTTATTTAACATTTAAATCACTGTGCAAAATATAACATTGATTGTAAGTCTACACAATGATATAGTTTCAATGACAATTATTTGCTAGTAGGATAAATAGGACATACAAATATTTTAATCGAAAATTTAACGCCACTTCAAGGTTACGTCGTCCGTTCTAACATGACCTGTCAGGATCGTATTCTCCCAGCGGCCGGACGGTACCTACCTATCTAAATTATGGCGTTCTGTCGTTCTGTAGATACGATTAAGTACAGCAAAAAGGTTATTTCGTGAACAATAAATTGTTGTCTGTCTATCCATCTACTTGCATACCTACTTAGAATAAAATTATTGGCAATGTCATAAAAAAAGTTTTGATTTCATTTTTTTTCTTAAATAGGTTATTTTGTTAGAATTTGCCGAGTATTCGATTTGGACTGTTCTAATGAGCGTTTTTCCTTATGTCAAATTTAGTTCCAAAAGAATCCCTAGGTGGCGCTGCCGTACCGTAACAATAAACGTCGAAGCAAAAAATAATACTATGGTTCTGTAGAATTTGTGATGGTTGATTAGGGAAAAACAAAAATGCTGTTGTCGTTTGGTGATAAGTGCGATTTTGGATATTTTGGAGTCTTTGCTGTGGATTGTGGGTTTGAATTTTTATTTTTATTACGAGAAAAAAAAACATTGTGAATATTATTTATTAATAATTTGTAGCATTAACATTATATTCTCTGACCTTATAGTTACCTACTTTTAAAATTATGCATGATTTGTAAACTATTTTCAATATTTAATTTAAGACAATGCCCATTCCGTTGTGCTGAAATTCAGTGATAGCCTACGCGGATTTTTTAAATTTCCTGCGAAAATTCCAAAAGTTACCTAGACATTGCAATATTTTAGCCAAACCATAATAATAATTTAGGACCAAAGCCGCGGTGGCATATTGTTCTGCCACCGCCAGTAATAATTTAGAAAGCCACAAGATTTACGAGGAAAGCAAAATTTCGTGGATAATTTTATGGCTAACCAAATAGCCACTGCTGAGCTAATCCTGACCATCTTAAAAAACTTTACATGCATTAAGCTGACTAGAGGCTCACAAAAAAACATTTTGAAAATAATATAATGTACCTAGCTACTACAATCTAATAGTTATTGTGATGCCACATGATGATGTCAAATTGTCAAATATCAACCAGTTACTTTTTTAACGACAATGCTTCCAACACAAAATAATGAAATAGGTATTGGTTTTTCTTTATTATCTTCATTTTACAGGACCATGTACGAAACTAAAGTCCAGCAAAGGTAGTATGAAGACGTGAGTCGCACGCGACAACGTCAAACAAAAGTCGCGAGAATTTGACAGTTAATGTACTAAAAGTCGCGACTTTCAAGACGTTGTCGCGCGCGACTCGCGTCCTCATACTACCTTTGCTGACCTATACTATAACCACGGAGTACATATATTTGTTTTGAATTTCAGAACCACCAACACAACGCCGATGCAGCAGTTGCCGAATTATCTGACAGGAGGCGGTAATGGCATAAGCAATCAACCAAAGAATCAGCAGCCACGAGGGAACGTAGCCGCCGTCGAGCCTTACAACCATGTGCCCCATGCTCAGAGCCTCAGCCATAATCAGAATTTCCAGGTAAGATTTTTTTTAGAAAACAATGCACAGGCTTTGCATTGAGAACAGACTGAATGATTTGAATGAATGAATGAGTCTTTCCTAAAAAAAAATAAACGATTGTCACTTGTCTGTCACTCTTGTCATGTCAGTGTCAAAAAAGTTTATTCGCGGGAGAGAACGAAACGAACTTGTTTTCTTTTCATTCGTAGTGCTTGTTTATTTGTTTATTTACAGGTAGTTTTGTTGTGTGATCAATAATTTTGCCTATAACGAGTATTTGACAAGATACGTTTCCAATTCCAGGGTTTAAAACAGAACGTCTTACAAAACAACGTGCCATTGAAACAATTAACGCATACTGACAACATACAAAGCCACCTAACGCATCAAGAAGCGCATTATTTGCAGCAGAAACAAATGGTTAACCCGCTGTACAACGGCAGTTACCCGCACATACCTCCAGGCGTACAAGACAGTCAGTTCCAAGGGCAGTATCCAAGCAAACACAGTGATATCAACACATTTAGTCATGTTCAACAAGGTATTAGCAATCAGTACGACCAGAAAACCATGTTTGATCACATAAACAAGCACCCAGATTACCCTAAGCAACCCCAATACAGTCCGAATAGCACCAGTAGTTCAAACAGCAACCAAACAGGCAAAGAGCTTAAGATAAATGAACAAGAGTTCCTGCCAGAATTTGCTGCCAGTAAATCGGACCCAAAATATCAGACGTTGCCATATAACACTAAGTTTCCGCAAAATCCTAAGCTAAAACCAGACTCTAACAACAAGGGCAGCAATGAAACCCAAGAAAACAAGAATCAAAATCAGAATGGTGCAAATATCAACGTAAACCACATGACTGTGCATTCAACACCTTTATCCATTATCAACAAAAGCCTAGCAACACCCCTGAGTCAAACCGAAGCAGCATATCAACAGGAATCCAGTACATATCAGTTGCAGAAATCTGACTCCTCGAGTAGATGTAATCAAGAGGGGAAAGAGAATCATTCATATCCCAACAATAGGCTAAGTCAGAATAATAGTGAAACTTCCAAAAATGGAGGGAAGAATCTACAGGGTAATGCAATGAAAGGAAGCTCGCCGAGTCTCGGGTCCAACACTACAAGCAACAGCTCCATAGGATTTGGAGTGAGTTGATATTTTAATAAACACTAGATTTTGTGTTTCTGTCACTGCATGAGAGACAAAACTGTGTAAAATTTCTAGCTTGCACCTAACACATTGCTATGTCACCTCATCTCATTACACCTGTAAATATCGTCATCATTCATATTCATTTCCAGAAACCCGTATCGAGTGTTGCACCCACGTCCGTTCAGGTTTCGAGCGGGCGCCCGTCACCCATCTATCAGACCTCCTCCACAAAGATCCATCCTGTCCAACCACAGACCGTTCAAACCCAAAGCATCATTGTACAGCCATCCAATCATGTCACCCCCGTTAACCCCCTGGTTGTGTCCCAACCCCAGATGGTTAGGAACACTGCATCCGGTCTCTCCGGAACCTTCGGCACCCAGAACTCTTCGTCTCAGAGCATTCTGCTGTCGCCGCCTCAGAGTGCTTCCACACCGTTGTCAACGCCCGACATCAGTGGGACGGACAAGTCACCCAAACCAGCCCTACCTCCTAAACCAACTATCAAGGTAAGCTTGTATAGTACCTTGTATATTTAACTTTTGCTTTGTGTTTTGCAACTGTAACCACATTGTTGTATTTAGTAACTAGGATTATATTTTTGTCAAAGACTGGTTGTCATTTCATTCCCCATTTCTCAAGCCAAATATATGAAAGATTGTCTGAGAAAATTAACTTTGTATTTTTTTAAATAAACAATAAACAAAATTTTAAATTTGTATTTTTTTATATTACAATTTTTTATAATATAGTGCCAATCAGTCTATGACATACGAATCTATGTACAGCTGTTTTTTCTTACCAAGTCAGCAACATACCAAAAACCCACTCATTCCTGCTGAACCTAATGCTAGCCAGTCATTTCATGCATTCTGTTTTCCCCTTCCAGACGCCACCGCGTCAGTCAGCGAACAACGATCCCAACTTTGCTCACTCGAAAGACCACGACACGGGTCTACCCACCATCCCTATACCTGACTCCTCGAGCGACGAAGCGTTACAACAAAGGGAGACCAACGGAAACAACAGCAACGATATGATCATCAAAGCGAGGCCACTAACTATACGAAAACCGCCGCTTAGCGAGCAGCCCAAGCTACGAAATCTGAACAGTGCTAAGAATGGCATCAGTGTCAGTATAAACAGGAGAATAGAGATGCCTCCAGCTTTCTTGTTCCCCGAAATGGATCACCTAACACGGGAAGCTCCTAGTGAAGTGCAACAAAACGGCCTAAAACAAAAAGAAACCAAGCAAAAGGATGAAGTGGACAAAGCCTTGCTGAATAATAACATATCAATTGAAAGACATGAGGATAGTAAAGATAATATAACAGACATAGCAGAGCAAATCAACTCTGTGGAGTTGAACGGGGAGGAGTGTCAAGGCAGTGAAAACATCGTGAGGCGATCTGCAAAGGTACTATTTTGTACTAAAATCATATAATTTATCTTTTATAGCTTTAAAAAAAACACCTTAAGCAAGTGTCTACTTGCTTTGCTTGGTTGGTCACTTGCTTAGAGACTTGCAAAGTGGTCACTAAACTTCTCTAGTGTAGTTATGAGATGCTACTAGAATCTGATAAGTCATATAAAGCCTTAAGGTTTTATGTTCCTGAAGGGAACTCCTATCGAGTTTTGGTTTGAAATGTTTGAAAACTCAAAAGTAATCAAAAAATAAATTTTGTTTACTTCAACATAGGTTGCATATATTTTAGAGACCAACATGCTCTACCCACATGAGTGTGTATGTTTTTTTATTTAATACATAAACTAAATATCATACACCTAAAAGTGTACTCGGACGCGAAAAGAAAATTGTCTACAGGGCTATTGTCTATTCGCTCATGACAACCCCTGCCTTTATACATTAGGTATGTATGAACAACACGAAATACATTTTTGAACTTAACTGCCGCACACATTATTAACTTTGTTTTGTTTGTAAGTTAATAATAAAATAAATTATTTTAACGTTTCCAGGGTGCACTGAAAGGAAGCGGTAAAGCGCCTCAGGCGCGACGCGTGAGCTTCGACCCGTTAGCTTTACTGCTGGACGCCAGCTTAGAGGGTGAATTGGAGCTTGTCAAGAAAACTGCTACACAGGTAACATAGTTTGTAGCAGTTATGACATTGCCGATCAAAGAAAGCTGGACAACTATTTACTATAGAGCCATATTGAATGAGAGAGAGGCAAATTGTTCAGTAATAACAAAAATATTTAGCTATCTATTCAGCCCGTAAATAGAGCCCACTGCTCGGCACAGGTCTCTTCTCTTTCACGCCAACTCGTCCTGTTCAGTGCTAGTCTCGTCCAATGTTTTCCAGCCGCTTTCGCAATTTCGGCCCATCGGGCTTAAGGATCGTGTGGGAAACTTCGATATTTGACAAAAAAGCAAAGTCGAAGATGTAGGTACCACCAAGGAGAATTAAATTCTCCTTTGTACCACACGAATTACTAAAGTAAAATGGAGATGGCCGGGACATTTGGTTAGACTAAGGTAGCCACTGAGTGGTGGGAACTCATGAACGGGTCGACGGTTGGTGGGCAGACCACCAGACCGATATTTAGCTAATCTGTAAGAGTCCTTTCTTATACTACCTAACAGTGCAATACAATCAACATTTTAGGATCATGGGTTTTTTTGCCTTAAATTCACTATTTTGGGTCCGAAAACTCACTTTTATTACCATAATTCAGAGGTTGTACCTCAGAAGGTTGTACAGACACTTTTCCAGATTCGATATTTAAAATAAAGGTACCTATCAGTTTTTTTCCTAAGGACAATAAAAGTGATACACGCTAAAATACTGACATCTGTACACCCTCTTCGTCTCCCCCTTGCTTCGGACGATTCGGGTTCGCAGCGGGATCAGGGATTTCCAGCTAGGTGTCGCTGACTACTATGTCTAGGTAGAATGATTTCCAGAAGGCGACTCGATGATGCACTTTACCTGATTGATGCCTTGGCTTCATTTCTTATTGCTAAGCAGCAGGAAATTTTATCATACTTCTCTATATTTCAGGTCCAAAATGCAAGTGCGGCGAACGACGAAGGGATCACGGCGCTTCACAACGCCATCTGTGCTGGCCACTTTGAAATTGTCAAGTAAGGCTCTTGTTTTTTTGCTTTGTTACAAACCAAACTGGTCAGCCTGGTACAATTTGTCATGTATCATGACACTAGATGGCGCTAGATGACCGGCAAAAGATGTGACTCTACTACAATGAACACTTGCAAAATTATCGTTGAAACTAAATAAAATAAACCTATATCAACACCACTTAACTCCTCGTCTTATAAAGAGCTGTTTTCACTAATGGGGAAGGTATGGAATCCCGTTGACATAGCTCAGATCATAGACACACTGACACACAGATATTGCTATGGCTTAATCAAGGGGTCTTGAGATTTTACAGATGACATCAAAAAAATTTATTAACAATGTAAAGTTCATAAAGGCTCCTTTAGCGTCATCTGGCGAAAATCTAAATTAACATCAGCACTAAGGGGGTCCATCGAATTAAACTATCACTGAGGAAAACAAAATATCTTTTTTTACTGAGACATTGTGCAGACACTTTGCAATCTGTATAAATCATCTGTATAAAAAGACATGCCTTTTTCCTCTTTGGCGCTGGTGTTACCCTCGGACCCCCTTCAATCCGCTCAAATATTACTCGGACTAGTATTTTTCAATAGGTATCTGAAAGTTGGTTATTATGATTTGTTGTGAGTTCTGAAATAAATTCATTTATATTTATTTCATTATCTATATTAAATAGGTAAGCATATCGGTAATTATCGCCGTCGACCTCTACGTCGAAAGGTCAATCCAATCCATCAGCCCATTTACATTAACTGCCAGACATTCTAGTATTCCAGATACACTTACTTGAATTTCTGTCGGAACAGTTCGACCCGGTTTCGCTCTTATTCGCAGAGTACATCATGGTGAGCAGAGACAAAGACATGTAGCCGGAATAAAATTAATGAAATCTAAAACGCTGTTTATTTTATTTGTGGGTACATCTTTTCGTCGTAAAATCTCCATCGCAGACTATGTCACTCGGCGTTTTTTAAGTCATCATCATCATCATCATCATCAGGCTATATTAGTCCACTGCTTTTTTAAGTGTTTTAAGGTATGTATTGAGTTTTTAGAAGTAAATACTTAACCCTTTCAGACCTGACCTTGAAAATAACAATCGTTTTCTATTTCAAGGTCAGGTCTGAAAGGGTATAATGAAGTATCATTAAGTATTTTAATTACCAACCCATTAAGTCCCCACCGAGGGGCACGGGTCTCTTCCCTGAGGAAGGTATAGGCCATACTCCACCACGGGGGCCTAGTCTGGATTGGTGGAGGCTTGTAAGACTAGTGGCTGGTCTTACTGTCAGAAGTTTGCAAGCCGCCATATTAAGGCCTCTGAATTGGCTTAACGACTGCCATCGACGGCAGTTAAGTATTTAAGTGTAGTACAATTGTAGGTTTAAATTACGACTACTCCAACCAAGCTTATATGTTTCCAGATTCCTGGTGGAGCTCGGGTGTGATGTGAACGCGCAAGACTCCGACGGGTGGACGCCGCTGCATTGTGCCGCGTCATGCAATAATCTCCCTATGGTCCGATTCCTAGTTGATAATGGTAAGAATCGTGAAACTAAGTGAAATCTCTGCCCCAGGAGTGCACGAAAAACAATGTTACCTTGAAATTATAGCCTCAGCAGGACAGATTGCTCACTCTACTGATTTAATACCAAATTCGAATTTAAACATCATATTCGTTTACCCTTATATTCGTTTAGCCTTATGACTTTTAAACGCACAATTGAACTTTTTTTTGGTCTGGGCCTCTTCGAGTAATAGAGAAAACACAAGACAAGACTCTACGTCAGAAGCATATGGTCGAATGTTCGATTCCGACGAAAATGACTTTTGATACGTTCAATCTCAGCTCGTTGAGCTCTTTTTAACCATCTGAGAAACATATATATCTTATTCTATCCGCCCCGGCTTCGCACGGGTGGCAAAACCGTTTCCGTGGAAATAGCTATATTAGTTCCGTGGAAACATAATGGGGTAGTATTTTTTTACACCTTTGGTAACATTATTCGAGATTTCGTACGTAACCCCACACTTTCTTAAAATCCAATAGCCTATGTTACTCACGACGAATGTAGCTTCCTAATGGTCAAAGATTTTTTTAAATCGGCCCAGTTAGTATTTTTTTACACCTTTGGTAACATTATTCGCGATTTCATACATAACCCTACACTTTTTTTAAATCCAATATAGCCTATGTTACTCACGAAGAATGTAGCTTTCTAATGGTGAAGGATTTTTTAAAATCGTCCCAGTAGAGTCTGAGCCTATTCATTACAAACATACACACACACAAAAATACATCTAGTAACTTGTAGTATCTAGTAACTTGTAGGCTCGCTCTCCTGTAAAGTATAAAAATGACAAATCCGACAAAATGCTTCTGATGTCGAGAAGAGACCTCTTTTTGAAGTATGTTAGAAAAGTAACCAAATTCTTTCGGTTTCCAGGTGCTTGCATATTCGCGACGACGCTCTCGGACCACGAGACCGCAGCGGAGAAATGCGAGGAGGATGAGGAAGGCTTCGACGGCTGCTCAGAGTACCTATACAGTAAGTTCTACCTTTTGTGCGTTCTTTTTGGGTGAATTTAGTTAGGATAATTGAAATTATTAATTAAACAATTATAAATCTACGAGTTTTCGAATATTCAGTATCTAGGAGTGAATATTAGCTCCCTGATAAACTGCATGTTATTGTGATATAGCATGTTTTGTAGTGAATAAATACATGTAGTAATAATAACAGTGTCCCTCATAAGTTAAATAACTTTAACTGCTTGTAGAGACAATTTGTTTCTATGTATGTATCGGGGGTCAATAGTATGCTCAACCTGAGTTGTTGTGTAAATATATGTATGCGTAAGCACATAACAACAAAAGCTTCGCTGGCTCAACCGACAGGGAATAAAGATACCATAAATTTTAGGTTCTAGGACCTGGCGCTACAACGAAACTTCTTCACTCAACTCGTCCAATTCACCCTACTGAGAACTGTCAAATGTGTACATACTAGCCGGTGCCCGCGACTTCATCTGCACAGCATTACGGAGATAAATATCAAGTATCCTCTGTCTGAATCAGATCGTTGTCTATCTATACGCAAAGTCGCTGTTTCTGGTTCCCACGACACGGGGTGTCCTAGTGTGGGGCCAGAAGCAATGTATGTGCCTGTATGTAAATGTTTATCATAAAAAAAAATCCGTTCAGCCGTTACTGCGTTATTTAGTAACACAAATCCGAACATCTTCACAAACTTTCACATTTATCTAGATAGTAGGATTGTGACACTTAAGTGACGTCAAAATGAAGATGAAAATGTTCAATCTCCCCTCCTCAGGTGTCCAAGAGAAGCTCGGCATAATGAACGGCGGCACCGTCTACGCCGTGTTCGCGTACACAGCCGCCCGCGGCGACGAACTCAGCTTCGAGCTGGGAGCGCGGCTGCAGGTGCTCCGTAAAGGGGACGACAGCGAACGGGAGTGGTGGTGGTGCCGCCGGGACGAGCGCGAGGGCTACGTGCCTAGAAACCTGCTCGGGGTAAGCTCACTTGCTCACTCATCATCAACCCATTATGTCCCCACCGAGGTCACGGGTCTCGTCCCCGAGGAAGGTATAGGCCATACTCTGACGACCTCTGTGGCGCAGTGGTTAGCGCATCTGCCTACCATGCAAGAGGTCCCGGGTTCGAATCCCGGCTGGGGACAAAAAAAAAAGAAACCCAGGTATTGGATGCTTACATGTTTGTGACGTCGCTGTTTCTGGTTCCCACAGCACAGGGTATCGTAATGTGGGGCCAGAAACAATGTGTGTACCTGTATGTAAATGTTATGTTATGGTATGTTATACTCCACCACGGGGGCCTAGTCCGGATTGGTGGAGGCTTGTGAGACTAGTGGTCTTACTGTCAGAAGTTTTCAAGTCGCCCTAAGGCCTCTGACTTGGCTTAACGACTGCTTTCTATCGACGGCAGCCGGCACCAACTGCTTAACGTGCCTTGCGAAGCACGGAATCGCTCGGAAAAGTGCCACTAGCGTTAGTCATAGACATTCACCCATACATGCACTGACCGCACCCTACAGGGTATCCTAGTGTGGGGCCAGAAGCAATGTATGTGCCTGTATGTAAATGTTATGTTATGTTTCTTGACCTTCGTGATTGCTTAAGACCACTCAGGCAGCCTTCCTCACTCATGGTGAAAAAATGCTGACGCACCAAACTGTGACAGCGCCATCTAAATAGATTTTCAAGTAACTCAGAAATGTGAATCTGCGCTGTAAGGTCATGTCTCTAAAAAGGCCCCAAATTTAGCTTGGCAGCAAGAGCAGCTGCTTTTCCAACCCACTGCCGTATTAAACCTCTCTCAGGAGTTTTAGTCTCTGTCATTCATGGTAAAAACAGCTATCTGTAACAGCGCCATCTATTATAAAGATTTTGAAGTTACCTCCGACGGAGAAAGATGGGATGAGGTCTCACAAAAGAACTAGTTTGCGCTGCAGAGATATGCCCTCATAAACGTTTCCTATCTAGCTGAATGGATCAGCCACATTACCAGGCCGCTGCAGTAGAAAGCCTCTCAGAAGGCTCGCCATCTTCGGCACATGTGTACATCTGGCTGTGAGTGTGGGCTAGAAATGGTAAACGTGGCTATATTTGCTGTATAAGTTTATATCAAACGCGCGAGAAATTGACAACGTCTCTCGCAATCCTGCAAAGGTTGTATGAGGACGCGAGTCGCGCGCGACAACGTCAAAAGTCGCGAGAACTTGACAGTTAATGTACTGGAAAGTCGCGACTATTGACGTTGTCTCGCGCGACTCGCGTCCTCGTACTACCTTTGCTGCTCTTATCTGTATCTGTTAGAGATCGCATAACAGCGAAGAAGTTTTTATGTTTTGGTTTTTCTATGTCATGTCAATTTTTTGTTGTCTTTTTGAAGTCTAAAATTATAAGTACGCTTTATTACTAAATTGTTTATTTCTCGTAAAATCCAGTGCATCAGGCCCTCTAAGAGCACCCCATCCGAACCTACACAATTTTCCACGTCTACGGCACTAGTAGACGTCACATCTGGCGACCGTTACTTGTATGATATGGAGTGCCTTAAGAGGGAACGTACAGAAGCTAGAAGGCGATTCACAAAGGCGAAAAATGAACTTTTAGAAATTTTAGACACTTATAAAAAGGATGGCCAAAATTACGACGCGTTAAAAGTATCCTTCACGTTTTTATCTCAGATGGCAGATAATCTGTTTGATGTCGACAGACGTATCCAAGAACAGTGGCGATCTGAGGGGATGACGGATGATCTAAGTGCGATCGATTACGATACAGTCGATAACTATAGGAAAGATTGGATTCGAGCGGAACACGAATGCTCCAAGATAATAACAAAAGTGGAACACGCAGAATCCAGGTATGATAACTTATCGGCAAAAAGTGTTGACAACACAGACAGACGCAGATTTCGCTTGCCAAAGCTAGAGCTGACAAAATTCGACGGAAATGCAAAGAACTGGCTTGGGTTTTGGTCGTCATTCAAGAAAATCCACACCGATACCAACATGGATGATGATGACAAGATGGCATATCTGATCCAGAGCATGACCGAAGATTCGCCAGCCCTCAGCCTGGTGAAAAGTTTCCCCCCCTGCGGTGAGAATTATGAACAAGCCGTGGAACAATTGAAAACCAGGTACGCACGTGACGAGCTGTTGGTCGAAATTTACGTCCGGGAACTCTTGTCATTAGTCTTACGACAGACCAAAGAAGACTGTCCCATGAAATTGTCTGTACTGTACGACAAACTAAAAACACAACTACGAGCATTAGAACTCCTTGGGGTGACTAGTGAAAAATATGCTGCAATGCTCTACCCGCTGGTAGAATCTGCACTACCTGCCGAGATGTTACGCGTGTGGGAGAGACAGAGGCTTCAAAGAATTGATCCAGAAAGCACAAGCACAGATCCCTTAAAAAGCCTTCTCAACTTCATCAAATTAGAAGTCGAAAGCGAGGAACGTATCCAGCTTACACGCCAAGACCTAGGCAGCGGAGAGACGTCAAAGGCAAAGGTCCCCACCGCAGCTTGTTTGGTTGCTGAAGCTAATTCCACGTCCCCATCAACATCTTCCGCCCCAGCAAAGACTCCTCAATGCTTATGGTGTGATAAAACCACACATAGCAGTTACGAGTGCTACAAGGCCCAGAAGATGTCTCTTGATGACCGAAAAGCTTTAGTAGACAAAAAGAAAGCCTGTACGGTTTGCCTGAGAATCGGCCACGTCAGCAAAAGATGTAAATCTTTCACTAAGTGTCTTATCTGTCACAAGAAACACGCAATTTTGCTGTGCCCCGACATTAACAAGCCGCAAGGAGAAACGCTAGCAAATGTTGATAAAATTAACGGGACTACCCTATTACAAACGCTGCTTGTGAAAATTAATGGACAAACAGTCCGAGCGTTTATTGACACAGGAGCCCAGAGGTCCTATATTAAAGAAGACATAATAGATAGCCTCAGATTAAAGCCAAAAGGAGAAGAGAGGTTGAAACATTGTCTCTTTGGAGCAGTTGAGACGAAAGAAGAATGTCATAAGGTTTATGAGTTGACAGTCAAGAACATGAAGGGCGATGTAAAAGTGGAGATGACAGCCTTAGGCAAAAATATAATTTGTGGTTACATCCCACGCGTCAATCATGTTGACACAGCGATTTGTCAGAAAATTAAAGGAAAAGGCTTAAATCTGACCGATATTGGGGACAAGACTCCAGAAATAGGACTGCTTATTGGTGCGGACTACGCAGGAAAAATTGCAACTGGTTCCATGATTCATCTGGACAGAGATTTGTACGCCATCCAGACGAAGTTAGGTTGGACGCTGCAAGGCATTGTAGCCACGAACCATGATGCTGTTACAGTTATGGTTGGATTGACCATGGATATCAGCCAGTTGTGGAGCCTAGAAGTCATGGGGATCGAGGAGCCAAAAGAAAGAGTCCTCAAGAAAGAGTCAGAAGAAGAAGCCATGAAAGAATTTAAAAAGAGAGTCTCTATCAATGAAGAAGGAAGATACGAAGTGGAATTGCCTTGGAAGATAGATAGACTGGAACTTCTGGAAAACAGAGAACTCGCAGAGAAACGCCTACGATCTACATCGAAAAGACTGATATCCTTGAACGAGTTACAGAACTATAAAAAGGTGTTCGAAGAATGGCTAGAATTAGGGATAATCGAAGAAGAGCCTGATGTGGACTTATCTGGGCACTATTTACCCCACCATGCGGTGATCAAAGAGTCCAGCATGTCTACAAGAGTACGTCCCGTATTCGACGCTTCTGCAAAGGATCGTAACGGCAACTCCATAAACGGGTGTTTGGAAACTGGGCAAAATTTATTAGAGCTAATTCCTATATTACTCACCAGGTTTAGGATGCACGCTGTGGGAGTCACTGCAGATATCAAGAAAGCCTTCCTGCAAATCTCTATTGCTGTCAAAGATCGACGTTACCTCAGATTCTTGTGGTGGACCGACGAAGGCTCTATCATCGTCTACAGGCATTGTCGAGTGGTGTTTGGCTTGACTTGCAGCCCCTTCCTGCTGGCAGCGACACTAACCTACCACCTGGAGAGATATACATTTTCGAAATACGCTAAATCTGCCGAGCAACTAAAGAACTCTTACTACGTTGACAACTGTGTTGCTAGTCTACCAGGCCAACGAGAAGCTGAGAAGTTCATAAGCGAAGCGAAACAGTTATCACTCGAAGGGAAATTTGAATTGCGGGGATGGGTGACAGCTCCAATACAATGTGAAGGTACTGAAAGGCAAGCGACACTCTCGGTACTTGGGATGATCTGGGACACGGAGAAAGATGTACTACGGTGCAATATGAAATCTGTGAAAAACTGCAAAGATCCCATTACCAAAAGAGAGCTTTTGTCTGTTTGTAACCGAGTATTTGACCCAATCGGAGTAACCAGCCCAACAACTCTTATCCCAAAACTTTTACTGCAGAAAACCTGGTCACTCAATATTGGATGGGATGTAGAACTACCAAATGAGTTGTGCAGAGAGTTCAAGAAATGGCTAGAGGAAATCCACTGGTTGAACGACTGCTGTATACCCAGAACTTTGACGGTGAAATCTATTGATGAAACGCAAAACTCGCTCCACGTGTTCAGCGATGCCAGCAAAGACGCATACGCCACATGTATTTTTCTGCGGTCTGAAAGTTATGACGGCGTGCATATCCAGCTTGTGTTGGCAAAAGCAAGGGTGACACCGGTAAAGGAGATAACCATTCCAAGACTGGAACTAATAGCAGCTTTGATGTCAACGCGACTCTATAGTCAAGTTAGCGATGCCCTGCATCTTGAAAACTGCAAAGCATACTTTTGGAGCGACAGTTCCGTCGTGGTGACATGGATCGTTACCAAGAAAGAATGGAGTGTGTTCGTGAGAAACCGCGTTCGTGAGATTACCGAGACGACACGACGCGAAGATTGGAGACACATTAGTGGCTCATTAAACCCAGCTGACCTCCCTTCCCGAGGATGTTCGGCAAAGAAATTGGTGGAGTCCAGATGGTGGGAGGGCCCATCATGGCTGAAACAAACTGAAGATAAATGGCCTGCGTCGCTAGAAATTCCAGTGAAAGAAGAGGAAGTAAATGAAGAGTTGAAACCGCCTAAAACTGTTATGACGATTGCAGACACCACTGTCGTGAACTTCACTGAGAATTTCAAAAATATTTCAAAATACACGAGAATAGTGAGAACTTTTTCTTGGATGCTGAGATTTATCGACCAATGTCGTTCAAATGGCCGTAAGACTAGTTGTGCGCTGTCACTAGAAGAACTTAACAAGGCTGAGAACACACTACTGCAGATAATTCAAAGAGAATCTTTCATAGAAAAAGAAAAGCTGAGAGGAATGAAGAACCTAGAAACAAACACGGGGATAGATAATCTGGTAAGAGTGAAAACAAGGCTAACTCTTAGCGATGAAGCTGAAGATTACCAACTCCCAATTCTACTCTCCGCTAAACATCCTTTAGTGGTAAGACTGGTAGAAGAGGAGCACCGTCACACTCTACATGCTGGCTTGAACATTTTGACTTCCACCTTGAGAAATAAATTTTGGATTTTGGGTGGCAGGAAGTTAGCACGGAATATGATTTCTAGATGTGTGATCTGCAAAAGATATAAAGTGGAGAGTTACAAGACAGCGTCCGCTCCTCTACCTAAAAACAGAGTGAAGGCTACAGCCGTCTTTCAAGTGACTGGAGTTGATGCTGCTGGACCTCTGATTCTCAACACTGGAGAAAAGTGTTGGATCTTATTATTTACTTGCGCAGTATATCGTGCAATACACCTTGAACTAGTGATATCAATGTCCACTGAGAGTTTTCTGATGGCATTAAGAAGATTTATAGCTCGACGAGGCAGAGTTCAGACCATTTATTCAGACAATGGAACTAACTTCGTTGGTGCCGAGAATCTACTAGCAAGTGTCAACTGGGACGATGTCAAACAATATTCAGACGTCCACAAAATCAAATGGATATTCAATCCGCCTGCAGCGCCTTGGTGGGGAGGATGGTGGGAGCGCCTCGTCCAGTCCGTTAAGCAACTTTTGCGCAGGAACCTTGGCAACGCCGTGCTAAATTTTGTGGAACTTGAAACGCTGATATGTGACATCGAAAGTGTTATTAATGCAAGACCCCTCACGTATATCGCTGAAGACGATACGCTACGCCCCTTGACACCGGCAAGTTTTTTACAAGGTCTTCCACACACAGATTTGTCAGATTTGGACCAAGTCGATGCCACAGGTCTAAGAATCCGCCAGCAATACCTGCAAAAGCTTAGAGAAGACCTACGACAACGTTTTAGAAACGAATATCTTTCATTCTTAGTCAGTCGGAGTCAGAAGGAAAACCGAGGAATCAAAGTCGGTGACGTAGTGCTGGTCGAAACAGAGTCTAAGAAAGCCAATTGGCCTCTCGGCCTTGTAATCGAGGTTTTCACTGGGAAAGACGGACATTCACGGGTTGCAAATGTTCGAACGAAGGATGGTGTTCGCACCAGACCAGTGCAACGGCTTTACCCTTTAGAAGTCCGAGATGAAGATACTCAGGAAGAGTTAGATGAAGACCCGAGAGAGGTTGTTGAAGACTCGGATGGGGTGGCTGAAGACCAGAAGAAAACTAGAAGCGGCAGGGTCGTTAAAATGCCAAGCCGTCTCGACCTTTGATTCAGTTTTTGCGAGATCCATAGACAACTCGCAAAAGGCGGGAGGATGTTAGAGATCGCATAACAGCGAAGAAGTTTTTATGTTTTGGTTTTTCTATGTCATGTCAATTTTTTGTTGTCTTTTTGAAGTCTAAAATTATAAGTACGCTTTATTACTAAATTGTTTATTTCTCGTAAAATCCAGTGCATCAGGCCCTCTAAGAGCACCCCATCCGAACCTACACAATTTTCCACGTCTACGGCACTAGTAGACGTCACAGTATCTCTCGCCCGAAAGCTAGTCTCAATGACTGCTGCTGACTATTTATTAACGAATGTCAAAAACTTTACCTAGGCGTTTTTTTTTGTTTCAGTTATATCCAAGAGTAACCCCACAGCAGGAATGAACGCCTCAGAAGAAAACAAACTAAATGACCTGATAGTGTAAAAATTCTTTAATTTCTAACAGTGTATTTATAACTTGTAATCTAAAATCTTAGACATTGTACACATCTTTATCAGATCTAATATTTTGTAAATATTTAAACGTAAGTTCAAAGTAAATGAGATTATATTGTATCTATATATTTTATAAAAAAAACACGAGTCATCTTAAATACAAAATTGGTTATTATTAAAAATTTGTATATTAATATAAGATTTCTGCAAATATTGTGAGATATTATACATAAATCGACAATACAAGTATAAAAAATTAATGAAACAAAATGTTATTTTATTCTCCATTTTCTCTACTAAGGCAGACACCTCAACATTCCATCTTTCATGGATTGGGTAAAAGTTATTTTTATTGTAATTTTTTGTTTAGTATGTAGATATATGAAATTCTGGTATCACAATGTTAGTGCGCATACTCCTTCGAAACGGATTGACCGATTTTGATGAAATATATGTATATTCGATTCGGTTTTAAGTCCTAATCTTAAGTAAGACCTATATACCTACACTTAGTCGGCAATTGATTTGGTTTGATTTAGGTCTGAGAATAGGTTGTTATCTATTTTTCACCTATATGGCAAAACAACGTTTGCCGGGTCAGTTGCTAGTGTAGGTATGTATAAATATTTATTAGTGATGGTCTTAGTATACTTAAAACGGGTCTAATCGTAATTATTTACTATGTATTTAATAATTGTGATTAGACGTAGGTACCTATTATTTATGATATATAATTAATACCACTGACAAATATCGATGTATATTATTATAGGTATTATCATACTAGCTGTTCCGGTAAATGTCGTTTTGCCATATTGTAGCTTACTACATATCGCTTGCTTAATAGAACATTGACCCATTAGTAGATAGGTCATTTGAGTTACACACTTGCTATGATGTAGTTACTTACTTATCCTGAAGTCTGTTAGATTTTAGAATATACCTCTGCTATAAAGAAAAAAGTGATTAAATTGCAATAAGGTAAGGTTTATTATGTATTGTTATTTATAACTTTATATAACTTTTCAAAATAGTGAAGTTTTATACAGAGCAGGAAGTAGTATTACACTCGTGTGCTTTCGGCGAAAACCGAAACCTACTCTAGAACCCGAGGTATATTCTAAAAGCTAACAGACTGTAGGTACTTGTTGACGCATAAAATTAAAACTGATTTATTAATTGATCACGGATGCTTGTATTTTGAACGTAAAAGAATCCGTACGTAACTCAAATGACCTATCTACTAATGGGTCAATATTCCATTAAGCATGCGATATTCTCAGCAGTGTTGCCACCCTAGCCCTTTTCGGGCTAGATCTAGCACTCTTTACTGTCGGTGAACTCGTTTTTTCATTCTTTAGCCCGAAAAGAGCAATCTAGCCCTTTTCCAGCGATACGAAAACTTCGCACCACGATTACCAAGTTATTAACAATCACTAATTCGGTATATTATCTTTCAAATTAGCTAAGAACGCAGATGTCAATCAGCCATCAACTTCTTCTTCTGCAGATAATACCCTCGATTTTGGAAGAAGATTCCGACGGATATTCTGATTTTCACAATAGGTAACTCAATTTTAATAAAAAAAAAATGCGCTCTTTGTAGTTCCTCTAAGTATCTACTTAATACGTTTCATATAAAAAAAACTTTTACATTTATTTTAAGTTTTAGCCCTTTTTAGCACCTCTTTTGCTATATCTAGCCCTTTTTAGCTTGTCCGACTGCCCCTTTTCAAAAACCAAGGTGGCAACACTGATTCTCAGGCTTACCAAAATACACTATAATTTCATAAAAATCGGCGAAGCAGTTTCGTGGGAGTTCGATAACAAACAATCACACGAGGTTTTTTTATATTAGAAAAGTTATAGTTATCATATGCACGAGCATGGCGAGTCATTTAAAATACTAGTAAATAAATAAATGTACCTGTGTACACAGGTCCATTTTAGGGTAAAGTTGATCAACGACGACCGTTGCAAAGTTGCAACGAAAACGAACCGAGAATACCGTCCGCCGCAGAATAACGAGACGACTTAATTTTATCAAAATAAATTTACTTACAGCTTACAGCAAATTGTGTTCTGTGGCTTACAGGCACATAGGTAGGTAACATTGCTTGTGGCCCCACACAAAGACACACTGAGTAGAGACGACCTCTGTGGCGCAGCCGTTAACACATCTGCCTACCATGCGAGAGGTCCCGGGTTCGAACCCGGCTGCATGGGGACAAAACAAAAAACAGGTCTTGGATGTTAACATGTTTGTGATGTCGCTGTTTCTGGTTCCTATGACACAGGGTATCCTATAGTATAGGGCCTATTTTAAGTTATAAATGTAAACATAAATAGTATTTAATATACTAAAGAGTACAGTATCTACCGTGTGCTTAGTGCGAGTTTTTTTAACTTACTCGATCGCGTTAACGTAAACTATATTCTATAGGAGTGACAAAGCGCGCTTGCTATTTGTCTCTCTGTCACTCCTATACAAATTGCAAACGCTCTCGCTATCGAAAGTGAATGAAAAAACTCGCACTAAGGGCCCTGCTTAGGTACTAATACTTAAAATTCTCATTTAGTGCTCATACTTCGTTAAATTTCATCTTCTGATTGCATGAGTAGCAAAAGTAAAAATGTGAAGCTATTTTATTAGATTACGAGGTTTTTTAATTTTTATTTTCCAAAATATTAAAAAAAATGGTCATGTGGCGCCATCTTGTGTGCAATAGCAGTGTAATTTTAGGTTGCGTTTCAATGTCATTTTTTCATAGTTTCCATATGTTTGATAAACACAGCAAATTATTCTGTGGGTGGTACCAACATTATACCGTGAAAAAAAAAGCAGCTGTCATGCGTGTCATCCATTTTGTAGAGTTTATTTGTTTTATCAACAAAAATATTGAAAAACCGAAGTAATTCAGCTTGTGATGATTTGAATACTCCAAAGGAAGAGATTTCCTTACAAAATGGATAAAATAGAACTTCGCGCTGTCATCAAATACCTTGATAAGAAGGGTTTGACCACCAAACAAATCCACCAGGATATGAAAAAAACATTAGGCCCTCATTCACCGGCCTATGCGACGGTGAAGAAATGGGCAGATGAGTTTAAGAGTGGCCGAGACAGCATTCAAGACAAGGCACGCAACGCTGGCCCTCAAACAACGACTACAACCTCGGCTGAGGAGAAGAATCATAGGATTAAAACAATCTTGGAAGACAGAAAACTAAAGACTAGGGAGGTCGCCAAATACGTTGGAATTTCGTTTGAAAGAGCTCAGCACATTATCGTTAACGAGTTAGGCTTCAGAGAGCTCTATGGGCGGTGGGTACCCGGACTCCTGACACTAGAGCAAAAGCGTAACCGGTATGCTATTTCATGGGACTGCTTGAAGTTCTATGAAGCTGACCCTGAAGACTTTTTGGAACGATTTATCACTGTAGGCGAAACTTGGATACACCACCTGCTGCCTGACATGAAACAACAGACGGATCAACTAGCCGAGCTAGTTGCACCTGGACGCAAGAAGAAAGTAAAAAGGAAGCGTATCTTGTCCTCAGAGAAAGTTCTAGTCTCAACCTTCTGGGACGCTCGAGGGTTGATCATGGTTGATTATATGCACACAAATGGAACTATGACCCCTCAGCACTATGGGGGCTTGCTACGCCGGTTGTGTGAAGAACTGAGTAGAAAAAGGCCTGGCATGTTAAGGCGGTTTCTATTCCACCAGGACAATACTAGAGTTCATACAACAACACAAACATTGGCCGAAATCCATAACTGTGGGTTTGAAGTGTTGCCTCACCCTCCCTGCTCACCCGATTTGATGCCGGCTGACTATTATTTGTTCCCGACGTTAGCCAAACACTTAGAGGGAAAGAAATACTTTAGTAATGACGAAGTCTTGTCGTCCGTTGATAGTTATCTCGAAAGCCTTCCAGAAGTGTTCTTCAGAAATGGCATTATGTCTTTGCCAGAGAGATGGAACAAATGTATTGACCTGAGTGGAAATTATGTTTATGTGGAGTAGACAAAACTTGACTTATTCTTATTGTTTCATTAGCTGCTATTTGCTATCTGTGACAAATTTTGAGAGAATTTGTAGAGACAGTTAATATGTTGAATGACAGTTATGAAATATCTCACTAGCAGTTTGTTAACATAGTGCCAGCAACCAACCAGCTTATAGCACTTTTTGTGAATATTCATAGTTTTTTCTATGTGGCCCTCAATACTAACTGGTGCTAAGAAGCTGGCATTCAATGTGTTAAAATAGGAGTATGTATTACATTAGTAGATACAAGGTAACATTGGAATCACTAATTTACTGTAGAATTTGAAGGAACTACTAACATTATTATTTTAGGGAAATAGAATACTTAGACACATTCAACTAAGTATAAGTATTTCAACAATATTCTTATTAAATCTAAGAAAATAAAGTTAAGTTTATTTTATGTCCCAAATGTATTTCATTTAATAAAATTTAATAATTGAAACTGATAGAGACAGACATATCGTCGGTTAAAGTCGCAAACCTCCTAACTCCATTTTTCTTCGAAATTCGCGAACCGCGAACTTTGAGCTCCGTAAATGTAGATCAAGGAGGAGGGCACATTTGTGGATGCGTTCTTTTTGCTGAGATTTTGTTAGGGCCTTTCTTCACTGCTCCGGTCCGGCGAACGTTAATAATTAGCGATCTGATTTAGAAACACACAAGAATACTAATAAGCTTCTCCACTACTCCGGCATCCGGTTTTTAACGGTCCGATAATTTGCTAGATCGGAACGGTATTTTACCGGTCCAAAGTGATCGACGTACAAAAACAATACACGGAGCAGTGCAGAAAAGAGCCATTCGCCCTTTCTCCACTGCTCCGGTCCGGCGTCGGAAACGGAGTCAGTCATGAGAAAAATATCGTATGCCGGATTATGCTTCTCCACTTCATCCGATTATAATCGGCAATGGACGTGCCGCAAGTGCTTTATTAAAATTCCTGGGTTTTCCTATTCGAGGCAGGGGACGTTTCCACACATTCTATTAATCTATTTAAATAGTATGGGAACATTTTTGGCTTGTATGCGCGGTGCAATGTTTTTGTACGTCGATTACTTCGGCCCTGTAAAATGCCGTTCCGAACCGCGAACCGCGAACTTTGAGCTCCGTAAATGTAGATCAAATTTTGAAGAGATTTTGGAACAAAAACGAAACGTCATGAACTGTGTGTAACGGAACGGTGAATTGTTTGACTTTTCGTGATAACTTGCTTGTCATCACTGTCATTCGCGGTTTTGCCGTTTCTGTTGTTGCCGACTCATTTAGGTAGTGTTTTTTTACAGAGATCTAAAGTAAATTACATCCTAGTTAACGTTTCAACAAATCTACACATCCTACACTGCCACAATGAGTTCAATCGGGACCGGAGTAAGTTGTAATTTTGTTGATTCATCTTCCAAGATGAGGTTATGTTCTAACTTTTTCCATTTCTGCTGGAACAACGCAGGATCTTTGTATTTTCCCTAGTGTTCTTGACTTAGTTCCTTCTTGCAATTCCAGTATGACTTGTCAGCCTCTCAGTTTTCGCCGGATGGTCGAGTTTTCCAAGTTGAATACGCCGCGAAGGCTGTGGAGAACTCTGGTACTGTGATTGGTCTCCGAGGGAAGGACGGTGTTGTTTTTGCCGTGGAGAAGCTCGTGACGTCAAAATTGTACGAACCGGGTGCGAATAAGCGGATTCATCATGTGGATGAGCATGTTGGCATGGTAAGAACCACTTAAAGTAATTTTTAAATAAGAATTCATAGTATGAGCCTTGTTACTTTAATTTAACATAATATTTTCAAGAGCATAAGTTTGCTAAGTCACAGCTTTTATATTCACTGTAGTTCTGTGAATCGACCCTTTGATTTTGACCAGAGTGTGTGGAACTAGGTAGGTACTATCTAATATTAAATCTTGAGCCACAGTGTTTGATATGGACCTCATCCGAAATGGACTCACCAATTTATATGAATTTTTTTGTGCATATTCCAAAGCTTGGCACATTGAATGCCAGGCTTCTTGTACCAGCCGAAATCAGAATCCACCATACAAACTGTATCCCTGCAGAATTCACTGAAAGTATTATGAAACACTAGATGGCGCCTGAGTAAAAAATGGCTACGAATTAATTCGTAGCTGGCATTCAATGTGTTAACTAAGTAATATGGAGAACACAATGTTTGCTGAGATAGCTAGTACATTATAAAATATTAATGGCAGATAGGTATTTTACAGTGATAAAGACTCAAAGGTGCCCAATAAAACATTATGTACTATTCAGTAACTATTTCTATTCCTATAATTCCAGGCAGTAGCAGGTCTTATCTCTGACGCACGGCAAATCGTCGAGACAGCCCGTTCAGAGGCATCCAACTACCGCTCCCAATACCGTGCCCCAGTGCCACTGAAATATCTTAATGAACGAGTCTCAATGTACATGCACGCATACACACTGTACAGTGCAGTGCGGCCATATGGTTGTTCTGTTGTCATGGGAACATGGTCTGAGCATGAAGGCCCTCAGATGTATATGCTGGATCCCAGTGGTGTCTCATTCGTGAGTACATTTTTTTTTTAAATAGTATATCTGCAAAGGTCAAGACAAAACATGCCTTAAGCCTCCGTGCATTATGCAGTGACTAATAAGTATCAATGATGTGAAAGGAGTTTGTCAGGATTGTGGCAAAGGGGTAGGGATAGATCACTACTAATAGATAGAGATACAGGCATGATTACGGACAATATTATGGACGAATTATATTAATTTTAAGTTTTCATACTTCTGGTTTTACCAGTTAATTTATTTTACCATTAATTTCACTATTTTTTTGAATGATGAATAATAATTTTGTTTAATTATTTTTTTTGTGATGCTATTCAAATTGTCTATCTTATCATAATGATGTAGTAGGTACAATTATAGACTAATAATGCAGTATAAACTTAGTTAAGTAAAATATTATACCAGCATAATTAAAACAAAACATTACCATCTACTTGTAAATTTAAACTTAGTGGTTAACTTGACTGCTAAACTAATTATTGTGAGTGACAAACTATTGAAATAATTTGTACACATGTAGATTGTTTGAATATTTGACCTGATTAAATTTTAACTTAATAGTGAAATCTGTTTATTTGAGAAATCAACTTAAGTAATGATAACATATAACTTTTAAATATAGTATAACTAAGTGACCTGTAACAAAAAAGTAAATTAATATGGATACTACTATCTTCATAGTATTTAGAATTGCATGTGCATCTACATAAATGAAATAGGTACATACTGTGTTTTGATGTAATAATTGTAAAGAGAATTAAAAGGCTACATTATTATACTGTAGGGTACAAGCCTTCTCTTAGAGAGAGATTCTTGATTAGTCCAAAATATGGCCTTGGCCCCCGTGGTGGAGTATGGCCTATACCTTCCTCAGGGAAGAGACCGTGCCCTTCGGTGGGGACATGATGGGTTGATGATGAATGGCCTTGGACTACCTCGGTTATCATAACTCAGGGTATCCTAGCATGCATATGGAATCAGGTTAAATGATTCCAATATTATATAAGAGTTTAATTTTTTTTTAAATTCTGTTCTCAGTCATACTTTGGGTGTGCTGTCGGCAAGGCGAAACAAGCGGCCAAGACTGAGATCGAGAAGCTGAAGTTAGCTGACCTCACGGTCAAGGAATTAATAAAGGAAGCTGCTAGAATGTAAGTAATATTTTCCAATTATTAACTTAATTCTGGAGTTACTCACTTGAATTTGCCGAGCTTGGTCGCTACTCACCATCATTGACTTGTAAACTCATTTGAAACATTCGGGATTCCTTACAATATTTTTCTTCGTCATTAGCGAGTTTACATATCGTTGACTAAAGTTGCAACCCTCACTCCGTTGAACCAAACTTTACAGGAGGCTCAAAAAACTTCACCATGGAAATATTATTGTATGAAGTCTATGAAGGCTTACTCTGATTTTCACGTTTATCGCCGAAAGTTAAATATATCAACACAGCAGAAAAAAATTACGTGCATTAAAATCGCAATCTTAAATAGTACTGAGCGGGAGGAAATAGGTGGTCTGCGTTTAGCAAAATTGCGGTATGGAGTTCCGAGGTGTTATATTTTGTATTTTATATTTAAACGGTTTTTTTTTTAATTCAAGAGCTATAAATATGCAAAAAATTTTTGAAAAAAAATGTAGTTAAAAATGGAGGTTTGCGACTTTAGCCGACGATATATACCTACTACGTATCGAGGGTATTCTGGCAGAACCGAATAAGTACAAAATAAAAAAAAAAATAGTTTCTAATGCAGTTTTGACTGATTATTGAAACTGAGTATACCTGCATTAGAAACAATTTTTTTTTTGGACTTATTCTGTTCTGCCAAAAATACCTCGATATACACTTGAGAGAGTGGTCTACTTAAGCTCTACCATTGCTTCTCTGATTATTGATTGCACAATTAGTACAATAAGATAAAACTTGAGTGCACATTGTATCAGAAATATATCTATCACAAATGCCTGTGTACCTTAACGCCACAAATAGCCTTAGTTGATTAATGGCATCCAAAAGGCTATTCAGTACAGAAAGATTAGAAGATTAGATTAATACTCTTACACACCGTACATTATAAAAGTAGATGAAAATCTTACATATCTAAGCTGCATAGTATACAACCAGCGATCTTATTCCTAAAACCGATCTCTGCCATCCAATATTTATATTATAACAAATTAAGAATATTTGGACTCATAAAATCGTCATCGGTCATCTTAAAATTCTGTTACAAGATCTGTAGTCTGAGTGAAACAACCAATGGCACAACAAAAACCACTTATATTTGGAATACATTTATTACAACACAAACACATGATAATTGTAAGGAAATAATGTCTACGACAAGTGTGGGAAAAAATCTGAACTATATGTTTTGTAAATAAATAAAAAAATCTCTGAAGTTCCGGAAAACCTCAGAATAACTGCGATAGTCGATTCCTGAACTATAAGTATGCGTGTCCCACTCGCACTTGCATGGCTTTTTTCTCGCTTCTTGCCACAATAAACATAAGATTCACCAACCAATTTTCGCTTCATCCAGCATCTACCTGGTCCACGACGAGCTGAAGGACAAGCAGTTCGAGCTGGAGCTGTCCTGGGTTTCCAAGGACACGAACGGTCACCACGAGGTCGTGCCCCGAGAGTTGGCAACTGAGGCGGAGAGCCTTGCCAAGCAAGCACTCGCCGATATCGAGGACTCTGATGAGGGAGAAATGTAACTTTTTAGACAATACATTTAATTAATTTTTACTGTCGAGGTGTTTCTCTTGCGCTTGGGGGCCCCTCGCTTGTAACGGTGTAAGGCTCTTTAGACAATTTTTTTGATATATCCTCGTAAGGCCCGACCTTGAAAATAACAATTGATTTTGTAATCACTTGAAGACATTGGGCCTCACGAGGTTAAAACATCTTTCATTTTAAAATCAAAATTTAAAATTACGTCACCCATTGTAACCTATGGGCTGGATCAACTTACTTACCTATGTTACAATGTGTAGTACTTACGAAAGTTTTAGTTTAAAATTACGTCATCCATTTCTAGATTTTATTTGACATTCATTCGAACTGACGACTTCTACTTGCTAATTATATTTTATTCTGTTCCATTCTATTTTTATTATCTTGGATTTAAAACCAGAGTTATTAGAAGTCTTATTTACATAAAGAACTCTAGACACTTATCTATTTATTTCGTATTTAGGAAAACTAGTGACTAATTACAAAGCGGATATAAAAACAGATAGTCATTAAAAGTTTCCACAGATCATTGCAAAGAGTAATATTACGTACCTAGTAGGTATAACCAATCGATTATTTTTCTAGGTGCCTGTCGCCGACCTCTTTGTATTGTAGATATATCTGTTACGTTTTGACATATTATTAAAAAGAATAAGTTCACGAAAAACGGTGTTCTCAATATTTTTGGTGTCAGAAGAAATTTTCAAGAAATATCGTGCTATTGCTGCTTAACATGGAAACTCGATCAAAAACTCGAAAAGCTGCGTCACGTCGTAGTTCCGAGTCTGCAATCTTGGCGAAACAACGTGCCGCAGAAGCCCGCCACGCGTGACGTCTGAGCCAAGCTGCACGTACCACCGCCGCTGAAGTCGCCGCAGCAGATGCCGAGCTCCGAGCGGAGATGGCAGCCATAGACGCTGAGGTGGCAAGTGTTCGCTCCAGCCGTCGATCCAGCCGTGCCAGTTGTGATCAGTCGCCAACATCACGCGTAGCAACGTGGGTTGCCACGTCAAGCCAGTCATGTTTCCACAGCCCACCAGAGTACGATATTTCCAACCCGCCCGTCGCCGATCATGTCGCCCCAAGTGACGCGGCCTACATTGCTGAACTTCGCAGCCTCGCCCCGCCCCAGCTAACTCGTGCGGGTGCGACCGCCGCGTCTCAACCGCCCGCCTGCGCAATCGTGCCCGTTCGGACGGGCCAAACGGATGAGCCATTGGCGAGCCAGGAGGAGATGCGGCCAGAGGATCGTGAGGTTCTGTCACTGGCCGCGCACGTGACATCGGCCCCTGCTCCTATCTGTGCGCCTTACTGCGTGCAGGGAGCCAACGCGCCTTTCGGTGCCTGTGCAGTGGATGGACTCCAGCGGCGTGCGCCTTCCCAGCGGCAGCCTGAGCCACCACCACACACATTAGGCACACATACTACTGATTTTTGCAACATTAATAAACAAACACAATCAGCCTTACTCACCTTGGCTCGGGCTGTCACCGAGGTGGCCAAATCGTCTGTCGCCGTTTCCAGAAACCATGTGAGCCTCCCATTGCCTACTTTCGAGGGTAAACCGACGGAATGGCTAATTTTCAAAAAGATTTATAACGAAACCAGTCCGTCGTTTTCAGCCTCGGAGA
The DNA here is from genome assembly GCA_947310845.1 of Yponomeuta plumbellus. Classification (NCBI taxonomy): domain Eukaryota; kingdom Metazoa; phylum Arthropoda; class Insecta; order Lepidoptera; family Yponomeutidae; genus Yponomeuta; species Yponomeuta plumbellus. Next base: position 12,885,433 of record OX371207.1, on the reverse strand, counting down.
ATTTAGTGCGTATCAGCTCAGCCTTACGAGGTGTCGCGCGCGACTCTGTCAGCGTGCTGATAACAGCTGCGCGGGACCCCGCGGAGGTTATACGGGCTCTCGAAACCACCTTCGCTCGTCCTGAGCACATAGTGCTTTCGGAAATAGCTCAAGTAAGGGCACTATCTAAATTGTCTGGTTCCGAGAGCGTGAATGAGCTGTGCATGTTTGCTTGCAGGGTGCGCAACTGTGTGGCGGTCATCGAATTGCTTGGCCGGTCAGAGTATCTGGCTTCACCAGAGCTTTCCAATGAGATTGTTGCCAAGATGACCCCTCTGTTGCGCGCCCGGTGGGCAGATTATGCTTCCGCCCGGGAGCCTGACGGCCACAGACTAATGTTGCTGTCAGACTTTCTGTCAAAGGAGGCAGACCAGAGGGCTAAGTATGAGGTCTTTGTGGAACCGCCCAAGCGGTCTACCTTGGTGGAACCGCCCAAGCGTCCTAGTAAGGGGGACCTCAGGAAGGATTTCGGTTTTGCTGCCACAATGGCGCCATCTAGCGCCGCGCCATCGAACTCTCGGGTCTGTCTCTTTTGCGATGGCGTAGGTCATGACGTCAAGCATTGTAAACAGTTTTTATCTCTCTCGTCCACCGATAGATGGCTCTGGGTGACTGAGACCAAGGTGTGCCACAAGTGTTTAGTTAAAGGTGGTCATAGGTATCAATTTTGCAAGAGATATAGTTGCAGCGTCAACGGCTGTGACAGGAAGTGGAGCCACCACACGCTGCTCCACAAGCTTGACACTGTCAGCCCCAATACCGCTGCGCCTGCCCGCCAATTTTCCGGGCCGATGGCGTTGCCTAAAGACAAGCTAAACCCTAAAGACAAGTCAACCACCTCTAAGGTTCAATGTTCCCTAGTTAGTGAGGATGAGGTAGTAGTCCCGATAACTACAAATGTCGTAGCCTCTCATAACTTATCTCCTAACGAAGTAAATAGACGTCCTCTTCTAAAAGTCCTCCCAGTTACGGTTGGTGGGCCTAAGGGCAACGTGGACACGTTTGCTCTTCTTGATGATGGCTCCACCGCGACTCTAGACTCTACTATTGCCGATGCCATAGGCGCCGTAGGACAGAGTCATGCCATGCGAATTGAAGCTATAAGTGGCATGGCGAAAGAGTGCCAAGTCAACCTCGTAGACTTTAAGATTAGTCTTGGATTTCACTCTCGGAAATGTGCGAAGTGTGCGTGACCTTGGTCTTAGTCGTCAATCAGTCAGTGCTAGTGATATCCATTCTTGTCCTCATCTTATGGAAATTGCAGACGGACTTTGTTACAAGGATGCTAAGCCAACGGTTCTCATTGGCATTGACCACTGGCACTTAACCATGGCTCAGCAAACGCGTCGTGGCACTGCATCTCAACCAGTTGCCACACAGACCGCTTTAGGCTGGGTCGTGTTTGGGGCTTTGAAGGGAAAAGCCAATGAGACCGCGAATTGTCTGGTCAATCGGTTGTCCGTGTTTCCTTCGGCTGACGACAACTTGGAGAGCATTGACGCACAGCTTCAAGAGTATTTTCGCATAGATTCCATAGGAATTTCTAATATTAGAAATTCCTATGGAATATGGAATATAGGAGTATCACTCTGAAAGTGAGAAACTTGCCATCAGCACGTTGAAAGCAACCACTAGACGTTTACCTGATGGCAGTTTTGAGACCGGTCTGCCCTGGCGTCCTAACATTAAAGACGTGCCGAATTCCTTTGAACTTGCTCGCTCGCGTTTCCTTAGCCTCGAACGTAAGATGTTACGCGATCCTAAAAATGCGAAGGCATACCGTCAAAATATTGACGCTACAGTCGCGAAAGGCTACGCGGAGTTATGCCCTGGTGGACCAGTCGAAGGGATTACCTGGTATTTACCTCATTTTGGAGTGGTACATACACCCACGAAAGCGCAAGCTAAGAGTGGTTCACGATACAGCGGCAACGTTTCAGGGAGTAAGCGCAACGCTCGGGTCACACCCCTTAAGCCTGTTTCAATCCCGCGGCTTGAACTGCAGGCTGCATTATCCACTGCTCGCTTTCATAATTATATTGTAGATGCGTAATGCAGATGCAGATGTTTTCATAATTATATCGTTACTGCTGGAGGTTGAGGTAATAGTAAATTCCTGACCTCTTACCCATGTCGTAGTCGCTCCGGGAGAGCATCAGGCAATTACGCCTTTTCATTTTATTCTTGGGTCCTCCTCTCCGCATTCAGTCATCGGCCAACAGGACGACGCGGACCTAACACGACGCGTAACTTGGGTGAAAGGATTGCATTTTGGCGGATCATTTCTGGGTCCTGTGGGTCCGAGAATATCTGCCCACCTTGGTTCCTAGGCCCTATTCAGCCTCCACCAGGAACTTACAAGTCGGTAACAAAGTTTTAATCGTCGACGGCAACCTTCCACGTGGAGTCTGGCCACGTGGGCGGGTCGTCGCGACTTTTACGGGACGAGACGGCGTAGTGCGCGTCGCCGATATCGAAACGTTAGCTGGTACTCTGCGCCGTCCCGTACGCAAATTAGTCGTACTCCCTGAGTAGTTTTTCTACTTTTTGACTTTGTTTTTTTATCGTACTCCTAAGTTTTTGTGTTTTCACACCAGGGGGCCGTATGTCGCCGACCTCTTTGTATTGTAGATATATCTGTTACGTTTTGACATATTATTAAAAAGAATAAGTTCACGAAAAACGGTGTTCTCAATAGTGCCAACAAATTTTTAGGATTAAAAAACAATTTTGATAGGACACATCTCACCTCAGTCATTCTACATCAACCTGCTTCGTCTTCTATCTCAGAAGAAGGAGTACCATAGAAGGAGCGTTAAAAAATGAAAACGTGCCACATAGTCTGTTTGGTCAATGTAAATAGCCGCAAGCTACGTGTTAGAAAGAGAAAAATATAGTCGTGTCTTTGTTGCTTTTTTCGAGCGTACAACCCTTAAACGTCAGTTGGTTACCTTTGGTTACCATTACGCGACCAAATTAGAACGGCTCAGAAAATGACGGCATGCAATGTGCCGCCCAATGACATTGTTTTGGCAGAGGGTGTTCTGTGTTTGGCAGTGTGTTCGACAAGAGGTTTGGGAGTGCGCCGTTTTCAAGAAGCTTGTGTATTTTATATTTACTAAAGCACCATTTGAAGTGAATTTTAGTGGATTCTCATGGTATATAGTATATTTAACTATCGGCATGGCGAGTGTTGTGTTAGAATGTATATCTCATTCTTCCCGAGAAGATAATGAAACAACATTCATCAGCTTCCACCGGTAAGTCTCAATTTTGTGTACCTAAAAGGGTATTTTCTCTAAGATTTCAACTATGGGCTACTCGAATTGCAAATTAGCTATTAGAGAATGGTGTTTTCATCATGATTATTGTGATATTTTCGATATAAATCATAATACAAGTTTGTTGTTTGTTGTAGGGGAATAGGGATGGGACTTTCCCACTTTCTCAGTGAAAAAAAGTATCGATAGTTCGTAGAGCATATTTAGTTATTTCTTGCGTTCGTATAGTTGTTTTAATTGTTAATTATCTATTTTAGGTTACCCGAAGACAGCACAAAATAACAAATGTCGATTACGCAGTATCACGTACAAAGTAGTCTTGGATAAATTTACACCGCATTTGCAGCAAGCGACTGTTTCATAAACAATAGCAAGTGGCGTAGGTTGGAAACAAGTGCCGTACTTACTTTACGCTTTTCCTTAGCCCGCAGATCATTGGTAAGGTTATAATTATACATTATAATAATACTAAAAACAAAATAAAGTCTACATACTGCACAAATATGTCGACTGAGGTGCACGTTTTGCTGTATGTATGTACATCAGGAATTTCACATGAGACCCGACTGTCTCGTTGGTCTAGTGGTTACTCAACTTGGATAATAAAACAGGTTGTCAGTTCCAACCTGCAAGGGGCCGTATATCACTTGTAGAATTTTTCTCTGATTATTGCCTGACTGGGTGTTTTTTTCTATCCTGGACAACGTTTAGCAGTTAAAGGTCATAACTAGTTTAATACTATCATAGTCTGATTCTGGTGCAAGTGATTTTTATTATTTATTATGTGGAAGTTATCAACGTGAAGTACTAAATAAAAACAATTTTCAGGTTGCGCCCTCCGCGGAAATGGACAACGTTCGTGAGCTGCAACCAAGCTGATTTCATTTGAATTTCATAAAATATTATATTATCTTTTACATTATGGCTGACACATTTTTGTGAAAAAAAGACGTTAATAGGTACTTGTAAAACAGAAGTCAGGGATAAAAAACATATACATTATAGTAATACGTGTTGGTTTCTTCTCTATTGAGCTGCAACCTGCCACTTTTTATGTGAAAAGCTTGAAACTGCGTACTTTATTTGATGCCAAATAATCTTGTACCAATAAATCGTTTGGTTTTTAATTTTTATTTATTCCATCGAACCTGGACTGATGATGTTATTACAACGGGTGCCTTGAGTAACTATGCTAGGTGGTAGGTATTTATTGGAAACAAATACGTAATCTATTAACACGACACAGGGTATCCTAGTGTGGGGCCAGAAGCAATCTATGTGCCTGTGTGTAAATGTTTGTTATGCTATTAAATAGTTTTTCCTATTTTGGTCTGGTTTTATTCATCATACTTTCTTACAGTGCCACCATCTCATCTGTTCAGTTGATAGCGGCGCTAGTGGAGAATTTAGTAGTAACATTTGAGAAATTTACCTAGAAAAATGAGAATATTTTAACCCATCTTTCAATTTTAATGAACATAATATCTATAAATCTTAGTAAGTGAATAAATAAAACAAAAAATGGGGAACAGGATTTACAAATAATTACTTAGTTACAATTTTACCCACCTGAACAGATAACTTGGTGGCGCTGTATATGGTGATAATTGATGATTTGCAAACATATAAAAAAAAAGGTTCTATATTTGCCGTACATATACTTTTTGCCATGTTATTACATAACTTAGTAAAATCTTTTTTCGATTCGCTATAGCCCTATTAGTCCCATTTATATTATTGAAAACCTGATGTAGAATTACTTACTGTTACTTACAAATATTTATTGTAACTTATATGGTATGTACCACACTTAGCACATAATAACATAACCGTAAGGGGTTCCAGCTGGTTCACTAGCACCACCAAGGGAAAAATGATATTTTTTTAGAGATAAATACATTGATAATTAGATAGATAGATAATGGTGATAATAGTGATTATCATGGGCCCATGACTGTAATTTAAATTATTGGAATTGGAATAATGGAATTTAGTCGGAGGTTTTTTGATACACAGCCATGGGTCCGAAAAATCACTATTAAACATGGTGATGGGATTGAAAAGATACTTTTTGCAAATTGTGAAAAAGAGGTATGATTTTTTTATCATTTAATATTAATACTTAATTACCACCATTAATTTTAAAAAATACACAGATTATGTAGATCGGAATAAATAATATCGACATCTTTATGGTGTTTGTCCCAGCCCTATCGATTTTGGCTTTGTTCAGTAATCTGTGGCAACCGTGTACGATTGTAACATTTTTAGTGCATGAGTACACTACAGCTGTCTCTTTCTGGCGCAGAGATTTATCGTAAGAGTAACATGGACAGCTATACAACTGTTACTTTTTATTTTATTCCTCCTTCTATGGTACTAGTCTTCTATAGACGAGTCTTTGCTCTTGCACACATGCACAGTATTGTAAATGTGTTAGTTGCTAATTAATACCAGTAAAAAAAAAGCTTCTCAAATGTTGAAGCAGCTGGTCACACTGAGTCGGACGAGAACTTTATTCTGTGAAGGAGTGCCCGCTATTGCAAAAGCGAAGTGCAAAATTGTGAATTGAAGTTTTCGGATTCCGTTTTCAGCCATCATGGCGTAAAGTTCAATTTTTTGTAACAAATGTTTTCCGAACATCCGTTAGGGCTAAAGTTTCGTACAGGCCCTGTAAAAATAAATATATAAATAAAAAAAAATTGAAGTTTTCGTTGGTTTTTGTTTTGTTCTTTACCACGGAATTTCTGATAAAAATAGTATAGAGTGGTATTTCATTGGACTATTTAGATTTCCGTCTAATTAAGAAAAAGTTTTTGGACTTCGTTACGACAGGACGTTTTATTTTTGTGTGTAAGTTAAGTGTAAAATAGGTATAGTTTACAGAGTGGCGGACATTTTTACGACAGAACGTTTATTTTTAGTTAGTGAGCTCGTGTTTAAAGTTACTTGTTTGAGCTTTTAGTTTAGAATAATGTCTGCAAACAACCACAGAAAATGTGCCAAGTGCGGTAGAACTCGTGCTGAAGACCATGACGGTGACCTATCATAGGTTTCCTGTTCCAGCAAAGACTGATGCGACCAAGTACGTGAATAAAATAATTTATTACTAAGAGTCTAACAGTTCATGTACTGTACACTGGCTCATGTATTCCAATTTTTTCAGAGCTCGAGCTTGGGCCACCTACTGTTGGCCAAGCAAAGACTGGACTTCTGTAGAAGCTTTACAAGCACTCCATCTTGCAAATAAAGTTTTATGCGGAAGACACTTTGCTTCAACTCAATTTTACGACAACAACAGACAAAAATTGAGCAAATTTGCTGTTCCTCAGTCAAGTGAAACAGAGGAAGTGCTGAGTGAAGATATTATGAACCAGGTATATCAAAAGAATTAATTGTTTATTGTATACATAAGGTATAGTTGAGAGAATTTGTGAATAGATAATTTGAAGTGGATAATAATTTAAACCATAATGTACAGAATATAAAACGGGCAGATGCAGCAGAACAGCAACGCTCACAAGTCCCATTTATACAATTTGGCAATATGCAGATTGATGTTTTTGTTGAACCATCTACAAAAGGAGTAAGACAAGACAGGCAGCAAGGAACTGAAAATGAGCAGGTATTTATATTTAATCAACTAAGAAGATGTTTAATAGATCTTATTGACTGTGGTTTAGTGTAAAACACTGGGGTCTGGCGGACAGTTTTCCTGCGAAATAGGTTTTTAATTGAACGTAAATTTGTTATGTCTCTTATTTACAGAATATAAAACCAGACAATGAAGAAAGGCAGCCAAACCAGCCAGCCCAGTTTCACAACCGAGAAAAGAAGACACACTCTGCTACATCTGCTAAAAGCCGTGGAATCCTTGGTTCACTCAACATCGAAAGAAAGGAAAATAAAGATCTTGAAAAATAAATGAGTTTGTAAATACTGATTGGTGGTTTCAATTAAGTCATAACTATAAAATATAAATAATATCAGCATGCAGGGGGTTCATCATTGTATGGGGTTTATCATTAAACTCCATACATTTATGAACTCTCTTCATGCTGTATTTTAAATAATTATGTTCTCCATTTCGAATTTTCCCGCCTCTTAGTTTTCTTGCTATTCCGCAATGGCGCTGGTGCGTGTTTGTGTGTAGCTCTGTGGTTGCATTTTTTTTCTATTGAGTTACCGTTCTTCTCCCGTAGGGAGTAGTATATTCTTTGTTCTACATCATAGAATAAGTCAATATCGACTTCCCTCGCCAAAGAGTTATTATAGATTGCAAGATCGCCGTAAAAAGGAATTCTGACTAATTAGTTCTAACCACCGGTAAATGAAAAGTTGGGTTGGATCTTAAGATACGAGTTGGTGTTAAAACTTTAATTGTAAGGAATTTCGCCGGAGTTGTCAGACCTTCTAAATCTTGGTCCAAAAGGGGAAGGCCTTCGCCCTATAGTGGGACACTCATGTTATGGAGGTACACAGTATAATATTTAAATTTGGTTTGTTACATGTCAATGTACGATGTAAGCTGAATTGGGGTAAAATTTGCCACAGAGAGAGAAAGGCGGCGGAAAATTTCAACTCTGGCGATCTCTTCTCAAACCATACATTAGTTAATGGTATAGATAGATAGATAGATAGATAGATAGATAGATAGAGAACACTTTATTGTACATAAAAAAGGAGATTACACACGTGTTTCTTAATCTAAGTGTACAGACGGCGGCCTTATCACTAAAAGTGATCTCTTCCAGACAACCTATCTATGGAATAAGGCTATACTCGCGTAAAATATGTTATATTATGTAGGGTCTGATAAAAAGAGGTAACAAGAAATTTGTTGTAGACAGTTATATTGACTTCACTGCCTCGTGGGTATCGAGGTAGCGAGGAGAGCTAGCGTTATCTCGTATGTTAAAATTCTAAAAAATTTAAAAATATATTTTCTAAATGTAATTTATGTGTACCAATGAATGTGTAAAAAGTGTAAATTTAATTTATGTGTACAGTGAAGAATATTCCATCTATCTATCTACCATGCCGGAGGTCGTAGGTGCGATTCCCCCCGCCGGTCGCCGTAATTTTTTACTAAGGGTCAATTCCCACTGGCGCAGAGTCGAAGCGAAGCGTCACGTTTTTCAACCTGTTTTAAATTCATCTCTAATTCTCTATCAATACGGTACGAATTTGTGTTGCGAAAATTTAAAAACGCTCAGCGACCCTAGCAGGCGAAAACGCGCGCATTCGCGCGCAGACACGCGTCGCTGAGCGTTTTCAAATTTTGGCAACATAAATTCGTTGATAGAGAAATAGAGATGAATTTAGAAGACTTGAAAAACGTGACGCTTCGCTTCGCGACGTAACGCTTCGACTCTGCGTCAGTGGGAATTGACCTAATGGGCTCAGTCTGGATGTATTACCATATTTGTGATGTCCATAGCACAGGGTATACTACTTTTCCGTGTGGAGTTTCTGGTCTTCCATCGGACGCGTCCCCCGGGTGGCGGATAGGGGAACGCCCTCCAGATATGGGGGGTACCGGCTTCGGCCGGCGCGGACCAAAACCAGAGGGAGGGGGACGTCCAGTGGCTTGCGCTGCTGGATGTCCCACGGGGTCCACTATGGGCCCCGCACCCGTAACCCCACACTGAGTGGGGCCGGGGGCCTTCGGGCCGCGAGGAGACAACCTCTATAAAAAACACACGGTGGAGGCCCTCCTCTATGTCCCTCTGCTCAGCAGATGGCATAGAGGAGGTTGAGGGAGGGTCACAGACGGCAGGTTGGGGGACCTGCCGTCCGACATCGTGACGGGAGAAGGGGGTGGGGGGCCCATGCCCCTTCTCCAGTGAGGGTGGGCCCGACTCCTTGCGAGTCGGGTCGACGTCGCCGGGGCGCCGCTGTAGCATTCGCACTGTGGTTTACCACAAGCGAGATCCGGCGGCGCCCCATTGCACGAGCGACAGGACGGCCCCCGGGGTGTTTTAGGAGGTATGCCTCTCCTATTATTAGGCGAGGAGAGTCCGACACACGGCCGTCGCCCTCCCCCAAGGGTGGCGGTTATGGTGCACAAAGCATTTCACCCCGTTAACAAAAAAAAAAAAAAGGGTATACTACTTTGTGGCTAGACTCGCCACTGTGTTGTGTGGAAGTTATTATTATTGTTATTATATAGGGCGTGCCAAAAAATAGTGTCAAGCGGAAGATAATAAATACGAAAAATAATTAGAACTCGAAAACTACAAAAAATCGCGGAACATAAGTACATGGGGGTGATTCGGGTACCCCTAGGGGTGCTCTATCTCTTTCAGCTTGACGCTATTTTTTGGGACACCCTGTTAATAGTTTTCAAATTATATTTATTCAGTGGTCCCGTATTTTACTAACAGACAGAAACCTCCAGCAGTTACATGAACGGAATGTCGGTCAAAATTTACCTTTCACATTTTCCGAATTTTCCCTCAGAATGTTAGTCCCAAAGTTGTTTTTTTCGCTCGGGGACATTTAAGTAAATATACTCCAGTAATTGTGTAGGATAAAACTGCTCAAGTGCGAGTTGAAGTCGCGCATCGAGGGTTCCGCAGAATAATACTTATTACTTATTTTTAAATCAATGTTCATTTGTAAAAGAGGTATATCAGGATCGTGGCAAGTGGCAAACCCTGATCTGCCTACTACACCGGTATACAGGGTGTCCCGTTATGAGTGGTCCAAACGGTCCAGGTGAAGGGTTGGCCTATCCTCTATCTGAAAAACAAAAAACAGGTTTAGTAAAAGTGTCATGGTTTTCGAGATATTTGTTATCAAAGATTTTTCTTTGCGTATTACTTTTTCATGTACAATTTTAAAATGAAAGATTTCTTTAATTAATTTTTTTTGTAAATATTTCTGACTTTACGTGCTAATAGACGTAAATCATAATTTTTCAAAATTCTCATAAACATAAGAAAAAAAAAATCTTTGTTCTCAAATATCTCGAAAACCATGAAACTTTTTCTAAACCTATTTTTTGTTTTTCTGATAGAGGATGGTCCAACCCATCACCTATTACCGTTTGGACCACTCATAACGGGACACCCTGTAGAGGCATATTTTGCTTTCGTTCAGCGTGGCTTACTTAGCGAAAGTCTGACCAGCACTTGGCTAGTTTGTATTAGGTACTTGTTTTTTAAAGTATAGAATATTTTTACTACAAATTAACATACAAATTGTACTTAAGTAACTTAAATATCCCCAATTCTTAGGTAGGCATATGCCGGGGTACGAACCCACGACCGTATGTCAGGCAATAGGTTCACCGATTCGCTGCCTTTTATAAACTGTGCTTTATAATCACACGAAATGTGATGCTCGTTTGCATCGCCGTATTTGCGATGTAGCTAAGAAGTTAATTAATATATTATAATTTTGTTTGGGGACCACCCTAATTTTTATATGTTTCTTAGGAATTCTACATAATATATACTAAATAATAATAATAAATATTGCGGCTTGAAAACTTCTGACAGTAAGACCAGCCACTAGTCTTACAAGCCTCCACCAATCCGGACTTGGCCCCCGTGGTGGAGTATGGCCTATACCTTACTCAGGGAAGAGACCCGTGCCCCTCGGTGGGGACATAATGGGTTGATGATGATGATGATGAATCGAGGCCTGGTCCCAAACTACGATACCCTTTATTTTTTTTATTTCTTTACCCAGGAGAAACCACTTTACGGGTACCGCCGGCTCGGGGGAGCACGGCGGTTATGTCGGACTCCCCGCTCTGTAAAGGGCAGTATACCGACTAAAACTCCTGGGGTGTTCCATCCCATTCGCAAGGGACGGGGCCACGGGAACGCTTGCGCACACTACCGCAACCCCGTCAGCGGGCGCCCTCGCGGGCACTTCTTCAGGGGGGAAGTGTTTTCTCCCCCCACTACGCTGAAGGCACTCCGGAACACATGGAGCGCCTTCCAGCACGGGGCCTCTGAATCGAGCGGTGAGTCCCCCGACCCACCGCCCGAAGGCCCCCGTTAAGGCGGCAGACGGTCGGCATACGCCCGCCGTCTGCGGCCGGTCCTCCGATGGCGAAGAGGGAGCGAAAGGGGATCATCCTCTCGCGCCCTTTCCGCCGCCTCTTTCTCCCTCATAACGGCCTCGCTGAAGGCGAGGACCTCCGACCAGGCCTCTTCGCTGCCGACCATCGCTCTGACGATGGCCGGTAGCGAGAGGTAAACTACGATACCCTGTGCTAAGGCTTTCGGCACGGATCCCTAAAAACGCGCAGATAAATTCCGAGGCGCGCGCTGAGCCCGCATACGAAATGAGATATCCCCGGGCTTATTATTTGCGCGGGGGACATGCTAATTAACGTGGCTCGTTTAATTTTTTCCCGCTGTCCGTCGGATAAGGTAATTGTTATTTTTAGGTAACTTTAGTGCCAAAGAGTTGTATGGAGACCTAACGTTCTGCCGTTCGAGGTACTTTTTCATCGATTCTCGCACTTATTTTGCGTGGCATAAATACTACTTACATTTACATACAGGCACGTACATTGTTTCTGGCCCCACATTAGAAACAGCGACGTCACAAACATCTAAACAGCCAACACCTGGGTTTCTTTTATTTTTTTGCTCCCAGCCAGGATTTGAACCCGGGAACTCTCGCATGGTAGGCTGATGCGCTAACCACTGCGGCATAGAGGTCGTCAGATTTCTAAGAGTCCGACCAGGTTCCGCTCTGATTCGCTGAGCATTGGTGAGCAGAGGTTGGTTGGAGATTGGTAAGAGAGTCGGTTGCTCGTCTCTGATCACCATGATTTAAGCTCTGCGAATCAGAGCGAAACCTAGTCGGACTCTTCCGATAAAAAGTCAAGTAAGTATATCCAGAAGAAAGTTAATAAATTCAAGGCTGTCGAAAATTAAATTGTACCTAAATGTCAAATGTCTTAAATTGCAAAGTTTAAGTAGGTACATATTTGTGAGGTATACTCACACAGGCATTGCAATTTTCATTAGGTAGAGTCGGAACTTAGATACAAAAAAACGCTGTACTATCTGGGACGAAGTTATAATTTGGCGAATGGTTTGCTTTAATAAAAATTTCACGTAATAGCAAATAATTATCTACAGGCTGCAATTGTGATAAGTGCAGAAGCGATTTAGCGTAGGCAAGCGTGTGCCCTAAAGCTACTGAAAAATTATTCGTACAATGAAATTAAAGGTAATTTTCGAACTTACTTTTTGGGATTCTTTACTAAAATAATGCGAACGGCATCTTGCCACGATGTAGGCATCGTGGCAAGATGCCGTTCGCATTATTTTAGTAAAGAATCCCAAAAAGTAAGTTCGAAAAATCTGTATTTGTTTGATAATACAGATCTGGCTGAGGTCCGTCTGCCTGACCTATAGATAGAGGGCTTTGTCTCTTGAGCTGCAATAGCTAGCCACATTTTTTTACAGAATTAAATATGAAGGGTACAAGGCTAGAACGATGAATGTCCAAAAAAAAATTTTTTGTTTTAAATAATGTTTATGGTAGCACTTTTGGATCTCTATCATTTCGTCTCGGTATCAAATACTAGAACGCTGTGAGTAAAGAAAGTATCAAAAATAAATATTCCGCTCCATAGCAGTAACGCTGAGAGTTTAAACAATATAAGTGTAGAGTCTGTTAGCTTTTAGAATATACCTCGGGCTCTAGAGAAGGCTTCGGTTTTCGCCGAAAGCACACGAGTGTAATACTACTTCCTGCTCTGTATAAAACTTTTCTTCACTACATATTTTGAAAAGTTATGTAAAGTTATATATAACAATACAAAATAAACCTAACCTTGTTGCAATATAATCGGTTTTTGATTGCTCAGTTGAGGTATATTCTAAAAGCTAACAGACTGTACTAAACAAGTGATTTTTGAACGTATTTTTTTTGCCTTGCTCTATAGTAAGAACAGTAATTTATACACTGCTTTCATTATAGCACAGTTCCTCTAGTATGACAAGTATTATAACTGTTCCCGTACTATAATTATAATCTATAAATAAATCAGCCTATAAACAGAGCCCACTTTTGGGCATAGACCCCTTTTTTCATGCCAACCCGTCGTCAGCTCCTTTGCTAGTCTTGTCCAAAGTTCCCCAGCTGCTTCTAAAAAGTCGTTAGCCCACCGGACTAGTGATCTGGGTACCGACTGTCGACCCGATCTTGGCTACCATTCAATACTGGTCTACCTTTGTAAACTTAACCATATACCCCGCCCATCTACATTTTTGGTTTGTGATTAGTTCCCGTGTTGTATTAAATACATATTTGCAATCTGAATACGTAGTACGTAATATATTTATGGGCAGAAAAAAAAACTAAAAAATATATTATAGTTTTAGTTTAAGTCTGTTAGCTTAAGCACCTAGACGTAGTTTTAGTTTAAGAAGCCGTGTGATGTACCACAACATCCGTACCAAATTATACTGTATAAGGCAAATATGTAGATGTAGTAGCAGTAATAAAAAAGGGACGACTAAAATAATACTATTAAAAAAAACAAAAGGCACGGACCCCGCGTCTGTGGAAAACAAAAAATATATATATTTATTTATGGTGGTACGAAACCCTTGCTGCGCGAGTCCAACTTGCACTTGGCCGTTTTTTACCTCTGAACGGAGTTTTGCTTGCTATAAAAGGATGGAAATATTTTCCAACGCGACCAGTATACTCTTGCTATTATTATTTTTGATTTTCTACTGTCAAGCCATGCAAACCCTAAAAAATATGCCGCCTGATTTTGTAAGAACTTTCAGTCGGCACTTGGAAATCTATGAATTCTTAGGCTTACACATCATTTATGACGCTCAAAGAGGGAAGTACAATGAAAACTTTAGATTTATCTGCTATATCGTATTCTGTATCGTCATGACATTGAGTCAGTTGATGTTTGTGTGTTTGGGCCAGAACAAAGGAGCTGATATGTTGGATATTTTTCTGGCGTTACCTTGTGGGATGGTGTTTTTACTTGGTAAGTATTTTTTCGTTGTATCATTATAAAATAAGGCCGCCGTATGTACTCTTAGATTAAGAAATACGTGTAATTTCCTTTTTTTGTACAATAAAGTGTTCTCTATCTATCTATAAAATAGCCTACTAAGTAAGTTAATTTATCTTTGTAGCGGCGAGGTTCGACGAAAATAACTTAGGAGTACCTAACGCTAGGGCTACCGAGGAAAAAAAAAACATCTTTTTTACAGATTTAGTTTGCAAAAAATGTCTGTTCCATCTCATATTAGTAGTGATGTTTAAGTTTGTATATCACGTAAGTGTATTTGTTAAAATAATATTATATAAAGGTGAGACAGAGGAATTTAATAGGGACTGTAGTAAGTGCAGAAGCTACTCTTTATTATCTTCAGTATTAGTAAGGTTAGAGAACCAGTCTAAGGCCCTTTCTCCACTGCTCCGGTCCGGCGTCGGAACCGGAATCAGTTTAGGTCCTACGGCAGTGAACCCAAGGCAAAAAACCTAGGACTCTAGTCCAGTATGCTATCTACAGCATTAGCCAAAAATGGCCGTATTGGGTCTAAAGGCTATCTACTTAGTCCCAGGTTCTGGGTCCTTGGTTCATTGTCGTGGGTCCTACAAATCACCGTCTACATGATTGATAGATTGTACAGGCACTTTGTAACAAAGATATGATTCTTTTCCTTGGTGGCGCTTGTGGTGTTACCTAATTGAAAGTTAGCAAAATTACAGGTTTGGAAAAATTTCGAGCGTAGCAAATTACCGATATCCACTTAACAACTTCCCTGTCCCCATACAACTCACTTTAGTAAAGCCCTACGTCCATTATTTTTTTTAAAGTAAAAGCTTTTTAACATCACTGTAATACATAAAAAAATAATTTTGTAATCATTATTTTATAAACTACCCTCCATGCTGGTGGTTATTTTTTTGAGTCAAATGTGACTCACGAACGTAGCGTAATAAATTTTCTACTACACGTTCAATGAGTCATATGTGAGCGCACACACGGAAAGGCATTTTTTTAGTCAAACGTAAATCAACTGTCAATATCTAATTGGGTTAGAAAGTAAATTGTTACTTTTGCGTTATAATTGATATTTTATTGAAAAAAAAGTACGATTCATGTAATAATTGTTACTATTCGAGAAAATGTTTTCGAGAAAACGAGAAAAATTAACATATTGCGTTAAAAAAATAAATAAAAGAAAAAATTAATATGGAATATAATACATTTACACAGTTTATTTTATGAAACTTTTCTTTGAATAAAAACCTTGCCTTTAATACTTTTATTTTTTTAATAAAAACTTTAGGTTTATTGCCTTACGTCCAGGTGTAATTAAAAAAAATATCCCTTCACGTTCATTACAAAAATTGTCCCTTAAAATGTATAGAGAAATGAGTCACCTGTGACTCATGAACTTATTCCAAAACGTTCCTGTGAGTCATATATGACTCATCGGACAGGGAAGTTGTTAAGTATTACGCACGAATCGCTCGTAACCTGGGCTGCCTAAGTGATCAGAATCAGAATCAGAATCAAAAATTTATTTCAACGTAAAGAATTTACATTCTGCTTGTTGAATGTCAATGTACATACAGTTATGTATAATGCTAGCCGCTGCCATGGGGCCGTCTGTAGTGGAGAAAAAGGCAGCGAAAAAAAAAAACTCCACGCTGACCATCTTTTCTCAAATCACCTTAAAGCTAATACAAATAAAACTTACAAAATAATATCTTGGATGTGTTGAACACTAGACACATTTATCCTCTGATTTAATTTAATATTAAACTACTATTTAATGCCATATGTCCTTGTCCTCTAAATAATCGTTGATTTTATAATAAGCTTTTTTGCAAAGAGTGTGCTTAACACAATTCTTAAATCGCGTTGGAGGTAACTCTAATATATCTTATTTTTTTTTATTTTTATTTATTGATACTTTTATTGCACTTAAATTTTAAGTAAAAATATAGTACAATGCGGCGGACTTAATGCCATAAGCATTTTCTACCAGTCAACCGCAGGAGGTAAAACGAAAGAGTTGGTAGGCGTGCAAAAAATAAATCTAAAAACATACATATATTGAATAAACTTACACATTAATATATACTTACATATATAATAAAAAAAAAAATTAAACTAAAATATAATGAGTCTAAATATTACAATAAAATAAAATACATAATATATCTTCACACTACGAGAAACCTAGGAAAAATATACATATAATTTACCATAAATCTATGATTAAAAAGATACAGAACATAAGGAACATACAACTGAAAGATCCTTATCGTGGAAAGTGGCTAGGGGAGGTTCAGGTAACACTTCTCGAGGAAGTGTTTCCGGACAAGGGCTTTGAAATAATTCCGAGAGGGGGCTTTACGGATGTTTTCAGGGAGGGCGTTCCACAGACGAACGGCTGAGACGCTGAAAGAGCTAGAGATGTAACCAGAGTGGTGAGAAGGGGTACAAAGAAGAAGGTTTTGGGAGGAACGGAGTTCTCTGCTATGTGTGCAGGGCTATGTCTGCTATCTTGGGGTATCTTGTTGTAGAACCTTATACAGTGCCCCATAAAGGAAGTATTAACTTTTGCAAGTCTAAATCGTGGAAATGACAATTTATGTTTATTCCTAGTATTAACGTTATGATGGCTACCAAGAGTTTCGAAGTCTTTAATATTTTTCCGAACGTACATAATATTTTCATAAATGTATTGGCTTGCAACTGTTAAGATGTTAGTTTCTTTGAAAAAATCTCTTAGCGAGTCCCTACTACCTAGCTTGTAAACAAATCGGATCGCTCTCTTCTGCAAGATGAAGATAGTCTCAATGTCTGCTGCCCGGCCCCATAGTATTATACCATAGGACATAATACTATGGAAGTAACTAAAATAAACAAGCCTAGCAGTTGCAACGTTAGTAAGTTCTCGAATTCTTTTCACGGCATATGCTGCGGAGCTAAGTCTATGTGCCAATTTTATAATATGTGGACCCCATTGTAGTTTGGCATCGATTGTGATGCCCAAAAATACAGTATCTTCAACAAATTCTTGTTTATCATTTTCAATTACAATGTTGTTTTCAACGAATTTTACGTTAGGTATGGTAAATTTCATACATTTTGTCTTTTTTGATTTTAGCAATAGATTATTTAGACCAATCTAGAACGTGCGAGAGAGCATTATTTGCTTCGTCAAGATTATTTTCCTGTCTCCTTATTTTAAAAATAAGTGACGTGTCATCAGCAAATAGCACTATCTCACACATTTTTTGTACCATAAACGGTAAATCATTTACATAGACCAGGAAAAGGAACGGCCCTAAGATAGATCTCTGAGGGACTCCCATTTTTACAAGTGAGCCTGACGATTTAATACGATTTATTTCTGCTTTTTGAACCCTTGCTTCTAAATATGATTTTAAAACATCTAGACTTAATTTTTTTATTCCATAGTGTTTTAACTTTGAGAGTAATGTTTTGTGGTCTACACAATCGAATTCCTTTGACAGATCACAAAATACTCCTATAGCATCATTATGATCCTCCCAAGCACTGAAAATATTTTAACTAACATGACTCCAGCGTCTGTTGTATTACGCCCTTTAATGAAACCGAACTGCTGACTATGGAGGAGTTGGTAATTATTGAAATGAATAAGTAATTGATCTAAGATAATTCTTTCAAATATTTTACTTAATACTAGTAGGACCACAGAACAAAAAAAAAAAGAGTAGAAATCGTAAGTGGGCGGTGCCCGCGTGCCTCAAATTAGCAATGTATTGCATAAGCATAGTCTATGACAGTTTTTCTTACCTCAGTTGCCGTGCGCTTCTAGTAAAGAAAACAATTGTGAAAACTCTCCTAAAATGCCTTATTGTGCTGTGTTAGAGTGCAAAAATAAAAGTTGGGGACCAAAATGTACCGATCATGCCGTAACATTCCATCGGTAAGTAGTATTTCCATTGTATTTAATTTAATAGAAATTAAATTTGTAATGACATGAACAAGGAAAGCAATCCGAAAGTGAGAAAGTAAAACCACCTTTATTTACTGGAATATAATGTTCAATTTTCGTCGAAGTCTGTGTACTTTTTCTAGAAATTTCTGTCAACATTTGAATGCTACTCAAATGAGTAGCAATTGCAGCTGGGACACAACATTATAAAAATCTATCGATAATATTTAAACGCAAATTATTTTAATTATTCTAAAAACTCTATATTTCCTTTATAATTGCTTGAAATAGTTTTTATAAAAAATAATAATAATATTTTGTCTATGACTTAGCAGTAATAAATAATTACCTGCGTCTAATTAGGTACTTAATTGTTGTTATTTTATTTTAATTGAAGACCGCTGTGGCGCAGTGGTTAGTGCATCTGACTACCATGCGAGAGATCCCGGGTTTGAATCCCGGCTAGGGACAAAAAAAAATCCTAGGTCTTGTATGTTTACATGTTTGTGACGTCGTTGTTTCTGGTGCCCACGACACGGTATCCCAGGGTGCGGCCAGAGGCAATGTATGTGCCTGTAAGTGTTTATTATCATCTTTTATTATTATTATTTAACACATTTTTAGTTGCAATTATTTTTGATACTGCGCAAAATTTATTGTTCATGTTCCTTGACGCTGTTTGCGCCTTTGCGAGAATGTGGTCCTGACTGCAGTATCTTGTCATTTTTGTAAACTTTTAATCCGGATCAACTTACCCATCCCATTTTGAGACAAGCAACCGAACGACGCAAGCTCCGTCTCTGCTCACCACCCACTCACTGCTCTGCGTATCGGAGCGAAACGTAGTCGGACTCGTCCGATAAAACAACACCCGTAAGTAGATCCGAACTAAATGTTTACAATGTGTTGTGCCGAAAGTTTTAGTTCAAAAAACATGTCATTTTTATTAGTATAGATTGGCGTATTGTCATCAAAACTAAACCAGCATGCATAATTTCAAAGTTAGATGATTTTATGCGCTCGTGTAGTAAAATCATCTGGGGGGGTCTAGATAATTTAATCAACGTTTACTCCTTATATGTATGGGGAAGTCTCGTGACTTTCGTTGGCAAATGTCTATAATATCTCTATAATGTCATCTCTATAATATAAGTGAAGCACAAGCGTTGATGGATAACAACATTTTAAATAAATAAATAAAAAAATTAAACAAACTATACATACGATAAGTTTGCTGGGCCTCGTTTCAAAAGCGACTATGGTTAGTTTCATATGAGAATTTCATATACGTTGCGTAGCCGATCATCCAGAAGGTAGGTTAATATACTAACCGGCTGCGTAATTTACATCGAATTGTAATTGAATTAAATATCAACTGTCGCTTTACGAAACAATTCTATAATTTGTCGATAGGCCATCCATAGCTGAGAAGCACCATTGCACATACTTGTTTTTTAATTTTCGACTTTATGGTCTATCACATAAAACTTCTCGATTTCCAGCTAGTGTAGACTAGCGGTACTACGAACAAAGATCTAATATCAAACTTAATTTCATCATTATCATTTTATTTTAATCGTTGTTTATATCACCAAAAGGTTCATATATTACGTGGAACTTTTATGATGTAGACCTTTTCGGCATTGCCTTTATTTACCAATGGCAGCTTGGCATTCATAGTGTGGGTTTTGGCTTATGTGTGAGTTTGGTCACCCTGGTTTTCCTTCTAATAGGTCATGTCACTCCTTCTACTCTTTTTTTCTGTTCTGTGGACACAATCGAGGCTACGTAAAAAAAAGAATATTCCTTATTGCACACAAGAAGCAAGAGACAAATAAAAGTTACAGTTAAAAAAATATACACAATAGGCTTTCTTATTCTCTATAAATTGTACACGATAAGTTTGCTGGGCTTCGTTTCATAAAGCGACTATGGTTAGATTATGAGAATTCCATTATAGGTACATTGCGTAGCCAATCATCCAGAAGGACAGTTAATATGGTAGCCGGCTGCGTAATTTACATCGAACTGTGGTACAGTTTGGCAGAAGGGAATACATTATGTTACTTTGTCAATGTAGGTACTAAAAAAAAAAATGATTAAGAAACATTGTCATAACAAATTCATTTTCAACTGTCGCTTTATGAAACAGTTCTATAATTTGTCGATATGGCAATATGTCCCATCCTTAGCCTGAGTAGCAACATAATAGATAGTTATTTTTCAATACTCGACTTTATGGCATTGAATTTAAAGCTTCTCGACGATCACACGCGGCGGTAGTTCCATCTAATGTAGAGTAGCGGTACTACAAAGCAAAGATCGTATGTCAAACTTAATTTCATAATTATCATTTGATTTTGATCATTGTTTATATGATTTAAAAGGTTCATATTTTAATTGGAACTTTTGTGATGTAGACCTTTTCAGAATTGCCTTTATTTGCCAATGGCAGCTTGGCATTCACAGTGTGCTTTTGATTTGTGTGTGTGAGTCTGGTCACACTGGTTTTCCTACTGATAGGTCATGTCACTATTTCTACTCTTTTTTTTTGTTCTGTGGGTAGGACTGAAACGGGTCTAAAATTTGTTGGATCTTGTTTATCACCGCTTTTAAATAAGGGTACTAATCTACTATATTTCATGAGGTCTGGAAATACTCCTTCATCTACGCATTTATTGAAAATCTGTGCTAACGGCAAAGCTGGGATATTTATCACTGAACTAACTATTGTCACTGACATACCCCATAAGTACTCGGTTTTTTTAAGATTTAATAATTTAAAATTCTTAACAATGTCGTGGGGCTCAATGTAATTAAACGTAAAATCGTGTTCGCATGCGGGGACATTGTCCCTTAATAATGTCACCGCACGATCAGGTGACGAGTCTAACGGAGCTGTAGTTACGATTGGGACATTAGTGAAGAACTGTTCGAAAGCTGCAGCGATACCTTCATTTGATGTTATTATTTTGTCATCAATCTTAAGTGAAATATCTCGGTCTCCCAACTTTGCTTTACCCGTTTCTCTATTTATTATGGTCCAAATTGTTTTTACTTTATTCGGTGATTGTAGGATTTTACCTTTTATATGATCGCATTTAGCTTTATGGCAGACGGCCTTAAATAATTTTGAATATTTTTTTACGTACTGCATGAAGTTGGCGTCATATGTATAAGTCTTTTTGTCATTTAATTCATAAAGTGTGTCTCTGCTCTTTCGAATACCTGACGTAGCCCATTCACTGAATCCTACTCTATTGTCCTTGCTTTTTAGATGGCGCAATTTAAAAATCTTTTTAAAACTACCCGACACCACTACGAATAACTCTTTGTAATGATCATTAGCATTTTCATAATTTTCTTGAGTCCTTATACTACTTTCTAGGTCTGATTTAAATGAAACTAATTTTTTACTTGTTACGGGCCGGCAGAGGATGACCGGTTCGGCCTTTTTTGTATCTATTTCAAAATGCACAACTTGACCGCTGTGGTCTGACTTTAGACAATTTACTGTAGAATAATCTGAAAAATTGCAATCGCAGTAAACATTATCTAGTTAATCTAGGTGATCTTAAACGATCACCAAGGTTAAGCAACATACGGCGCGTTCAGTCCATGGATGGGTCACCGTCTATGACTAACGCTAGTGGCATTTTTCCGAGCGATTCCGTGCTTCGCAAGGCACGTTAAGCAGTTGGTGCCGGCTACCGTCGATATATGGCAGTCGTTAAGCCAAGTCAGAGGCCTTACGGCGGCTTGAAAACTTCTGACAGTAAGACCAGCCACTAGTCTTACAAGCCTCCACCAATCCGGACTTGGCCCCCGTGGTGGAGTATGGCCTATACCTTCCACAGGGAAGAGACCCGTGCCCCTCGGTGGGTACATGATGGGTTGATGATGACTTAAGTATTGCAGAAGTCAAAGTTATAAGTGGAATTAGAACGTTGTGTAGATGTGGGTACATTGCAAAGCCATCTAACACAGAGATTAACAAAAAGGAAGACTACAAAATAGTATTGTAACAAAATTATGTTTGTAGTTTTATGAACTGACGGCCGCTTTCTGAATTGAGAATTTTAATGAGTAAATACTTAAGTGACGTTCTGTCACGCTCTTTTATGAGAAATTTGACGAGACAGCACTACAGTTAATAACTAACAAGTTTAGGCTTGTAAGACAAGTGGCTGGTCTTACTGTCAGAAGTTTCAGTTTCAAGGCCTCTGACTTGGCTTAACGACTGCCATCTATCGACGGCAGCCGGCACCAACTGTTTAACGTGCCTTGCGAAGCGCGGGACCGCTCGGAAAAATGCCACTAGCGTTAGTCATAGACGGTCACCCATCCATGCGCCCTATGTAGCTTATCGCTTATGATAAGTCAGGCAGCCGGGCTGCGAGCGATATTATTGGATAAATAGTACGAATTAATAAAGCTAAAAATTGATACATTGTAATTTAACAAAATAGGTGCCAAAACAATTAAGGGTGTCAATTATTTGTTAATTTTATTTGTTTTATAACTTGTAGGTTGATACCTACAAGTTATAAAACAAATAAAATTAGCAGGTAAAGATGATTTTTTGCCTGCTTAGATATATCCCCGAAATAATATACCCGAACCTACTTACCTACCTGCATAATTAATTATTGATTTCATTTCTGCAGTAGGTATCCCATTAAACTTCCAGATCTAATTAAAATGTACGTCATGGCCGCAAAGAAGGTACAAATTACGGAACTTCTCACGGAAATGGGCGATTTGTGGCCCAGGGAGCTGTTTGAAAATGGAATGAAGAATTATGAAATGAGAAATCGCACTCAACGTGCCAGGACATTTGATAACAGTAAGCTTGGTACAATATGTGCTGAAGAAATTATATTTTAACTGACTGTCGACTCGATAGGTTTGGAGTTTAGCTTTTATGAGTGTATGGGGTGCTTACATCAGCGCTTGAAATCACCAAACCTCGGCAGGTAAGTTTTTTCACTCAGGGAAGGTCTGTCTATAATACCTACAGTGTATTGCATATCTGTGTATATATTTACGACGTATCGGATAAGCTGCAACATTAAATGGCACTACAGTTGACAGCACATCATCGTATACACCCATGCACTCTATTCCGTTGCATTACGGGCGACTTTGCAACTAAAATGTGAAGGATGATGTGCTGTCGACTGTATTATACCTACCTAAAGGCGTTCACGAGTTCATCCAAATTAAAATCATCATCATCATCAACCCATTATGTCGCCACCGAGGGGCACGGGTCTCTTTCCTGAGGAAGGTATAGTCCATACTCCACAACGGGGGCCAATTCTGGATTGGTGATTATTTCCAAATTGATATAATCCTATTGAAAAGCAAATTGTTTAACGAAAGCCGCTATCTTTTGTAGAGTTCATCACTGAAAAAATGCGACCTAAGTTCGTCCCAAATTAGCTGTTTGCAAGCTAGGTACGTTACTATAATAAACCTTATGTTTACATGTTTGTGACGTCGCTGTTTCTGGTTTCCACGACACAGGTTATCCTGGTGTGGGGCCGGAAGCAATGTATGTGCTTGTATGTAAATGTTAGAGCATTATTTAAGTTAAAGACTATACCACAAGAGCAAGAAAAAGCCTGTTCCTGTGAGGTGCTCATCGCACGTAGGTAGTTGGGCTTTTTTGTGTTAATATTGTACCTCGATTAATATTGTACCTGACGACCTCCGTGGCGCAGCGGTTAGCGCATCTGGCTACCATGCGAGAGGTCCCGGGTTCGAATCCCGGCTGGGGACAAAAAAAAAAACCCAGGTCTTGGATGTTTACATGTTTGTGACGTCGCTGTTACTGGTTCCCACGACACAGGGTATCCTACTGTAGGACCAGAAGCAATGTATGTGCCTGTATGTAAATGTTATGTTATGTTATGTTATTGTAGTCAACTAACCATAACCTATTTAAGGATTATTTTAGTTTGTATCCAGGTTCCTGCTTGCACCATTGCGCTATGTGAGTGGGTATGTGGATAGTCCTTTATAGGCTTTTTTTATTTCCAGTTCTCCTTTACGGTATCGCCGTAGCATTGTTCGTGTTCCATACGGTGCCGATCGCCCTAACGTTCAAGAACTTTTTGAATTTGGAGCCCACCTACCTGACTTCTCATCTTATGTATTTTCCATGGGACATAAACAGTTTGGGGCGATATGTCGTCTGTGATAGTTTGATAGTTTCTTTTGGTAAGTTGGTTAACTTGTAAGTATTAGTACCTGGATGACCGAACTTTGTTTTTCGTTTTTCTTGCAAAAGAAGAAACTTGAAAAGAAAAGAAAAAAAATTCACCAGGTTTTCACGATTCTGGACCGCCCGATTTCCCACCCTGAGCTATTACGATCTTGCGGATTGATGCGAAAATTACCTTCGTCATCTAACGATCAGTGTTTCATTGCCTAAAACACGGATAAAATAACGTTTTATAAAAATGAAACCTACCTACATCAATTTATCGCCCCTAAAACCACCTGCATACTAAATTTCGTGAAAATCGTTGGAGCCGTTTCCGAGATTCTCTTACGATAAAAGTGAGTCAAACCAGTATCAAACTACTATTTTCAGTTCAGTATTGTTTTCAATACAATGGCGATTAAAAGTCTTTGTGTGCCATCGTGAGGTTGAAGTGGGCGATAGAATAAAAATCACTTGTCATAGATAGTGTCTCGACATTAGGTATATAATCTAGACAATTAATAGACAATTAATCTAGACATGTTTGTGACGTCGCTGTTTCTGGTTCCCACGACACAGGGTATCCTAGTGTGGGGCCGGAAGCAATGTATGTGCCTGTATGTAAATGTTATGTTATGTTAATAATCTACGCAACATCAATATTATGAGTCTATAGTCCAGTAGTCACTATTATAATTAATATTAATCCGTATAAGCATGTCTGTGACAACAATATTAAATCGTTGATTGAATATATCTACGAGTGCCATTATACCTGTATATCGAGGTGTAGTGCTGTTAACTCTATGATTTAGGTACTTGTCCTTAATCTTATTTAGTTTGTCTCATGAAATGAACATTCAATCAGGCCCTAGATTCTGCTAATACATTGTAGTACAATGACAACGGAGTGAACATGGCGCGGCACGAGCATAAATGATTCTAGGCGTCAATGGTATGAAAAAACACGTCTCGTAACCCGACCGTGCATCTGTCATCGTCCTATAATGCACTAAGAGAATCGAGTCCCAGGTATTGCTGTTTTCAGGGTGTTCAATCTACATCGGAATCGGACTAAATACGGAGCTCTTCCTAGTGGCTCTACTAAACGATCTGAGTGTGCTGTTTCGCTTGCTGCACATAGACTTGGAGAATGTCATACCGTTTTACGAGGATAAAGATATGAATGTTGATGAAAGAAATGAACAAACAGTTGAAAGCTTGATCAATATCATTCGGACGCACCAGAAGTTGCTGCGGTGAATATTTTGTTACCAACATAAATATTTTATGGTGTATCAGAGTTCTTACAGATACTCTAGGATCGTAACTTCAAAAGAGTATTTTGTTAAAACAAAGGATCATAATGTTCACTTTATTGCAGACTGTCCGAGAGAATCAATAAAATATTCGGGATCATAATTTTTACGACCACCAGCACTTCAGCTGTGCTGATTTGTTTCTTTGGATTTCTAACTGTGGTAAGGGTATTTTAAATCCAACTAAAAACGTATTGAATGAGGAATCGAATCCACGCCTCCAGCTTGCGGTGCCACGTTATAATGAGCCGTTTTCACAAGAAAAAAAAAGACGGGCAGTCAAAGTAATGCAATTCTGGACCTCAGCCCAATAGCCATGTGTGATACATTATCGAATAGGTCTCAGCGAGCTGAATAAAAATTACTATGACGGCAACAGCCAAATGTTTGTCCTTTCGGAGTTATACTGTATTCAAAGAAAACTAACATTATCAATACAATATACCCAACTTCGAACGGTCAAACATTTGGCTGTTGGCGTGTTTGTAACTTTTATTCAGCTCGCTGAGACCAATTCGATGATGTATGGCTATTGGGCTGAGGTCCAAAATTGCATCCCTTTGACAGCCCATTTTTTTTTTCTTCTGAAAACGGCTCATTAGCCGCCGACAAGCAGGTGGCACGATTTCATCATCATTATCGTCATCAGCCATTCCTTCATGGTTTTCCAATAAGTTACCTAATTTTGTGCCGCCCGCATCCAGTGACTCCTTGATACCGTAACCAGGTTCTGTTCGCACGATTTCAATCTAAAACAATCCTTAAATTATTTCCTAAGTTAGAGACTACAATATATATGCAAAAAATATACCATATCCTGTAATAATTTTTTATATGGCAATAAACGTTTTTTTTTTATTTATTTTTTTAAAAGCCAGTCCCCGCGACGCCGAGCCTTTTTCTTGTGCGTGTATTGTAGTCTCTAATGAATCACGCGTCAAGATCATAATTTATTATCATCCGAAATATAACAGCAATTCATTAAATATTATTTACCGTTTATTAAGAAATCTGTTCTATTTAGGTATCCAAAGGAACGTACATCTTCATGTACGTCATGGGCTTATTCGGAATGGTCACTTCTATACTAAACTTTTCTTGGCCAGGACAACTTTTGTATGACGCTGTAAGTTCGTGAAAACTTTATTATCTTTCTTTAATTTTCAGAATTTTCAATTTGGCAGACGCTGTAACGAAGTACTTATTAATTTATTATTTTTTTGCTGCTTTTATTGCACTTGCATTTTAGTTTTTTTAAGTGTATGTTTACCACTGTGCGACAAGAAAACAACTCTTGTCACTTTAGTTTAGTTCATAATTTAGTTATGTAAGTATTTTCTACACTAAGATAAATAATAGTTATCAAACCGGGAGCTCAAGAACCATTCTGAGGTTGGTACTTACACCGGTTTTTTTTAACGGAGTGAAATATTTTATAAGTATAACCGCCATCCTTGGGGGAGGGCGGCGGCCGTGTGTCGGACTCTCCTAATAATAGGCATACCGACCAAAACACCCCGGGAGCCGTCCTGTCGCTTGTGCAATGGGGTGCCGCCGGATCTCGCTTGTGGTAAACCACATTGCGAATTCTTCAGCGGCGCCCCGGGAGGTTGGTACACCTAGCTCCAACTTCAGAATGGTCGGTAGTCTCCACCCGGTAACTTTACTAATGCCCTTGTTTTTGGGATTACCTACTTGTTGACTGTCTGTATTTTTTCAGAGTTCAGGAGTAGCATACGCCGCTTACGACTGCTTGTGGTATAAAAGGGAGCCAAAAATCAGAAAACTTATTTTGATCATCATTAACAGGTTAAATTATGACCTCTATTTTCCTACGTGATTCTTTACATCTTGGTAACTAAAGGCTGAAATTACTTTTGAGCAAGGTCTTTAGTTACCTCAAGAAAGGGGTAAAACGCAATTCGGGATGCAAAAAAAAAAGTGAACTCCCTGAATCGAAAACCATTTCGAGCTTAGCATCCAAACTACAGTATTTTTTGTGTAAGAGATTTTTATCTTAAAAGATGAGCCTTATTTTGAGTAAATAATAATATTTAAATGCCCTTCATTTGACCTCTATGGTGACGTCACATGTTAAATCGTCTGTAGTAGGTTATTCTGTGAAAATCTACCAATGGTCTGTTAACTTCATTTGTCAAACACATCGATATTATAGTGCCACCATATTATCTGTTCAGTTGATAGCGGCGCTAGTGGAGAATTTAGTAATAACGTAACATTTAAGAAATTTACCTAGAAAAATAAGAAAATTTTAACCCGTCTTTCAATTTTAATGAAAATTATATCTATAAAATCTTAGTAATTGAATAAATAAAACAAAAAATGGGGAACCGGATTTACAATAAATTAGTTAGTTACAATTTTGCCCACCTGAACATATAACTTGGTGGCGCTGTAAACACGATTTTTTTTTGACACTAAACCACAGACAATCTAGATGGTTTGGCCCATTCACACGCAAATGCAATCGCGAACTCACCTACACACACAGTAAGTAGCATATGACGTCACGCCGAATAATATTTACTTTAATTAATTAAAAATGATAAACTCGGTTAATCACGAAAAAAATGAAATTAGTTTCTTAAAATTACGTCTACTATCAGAATATAAAATAAAATCCAATCATAAAAAGAACTTTGCATCCCCAATTTAGGAGGTAGAAGCGGCATCACCTCTGTATGGACGTATCCTTCACCCCTCTTACGAAAGTTTTAGTTCAAAAATGTTTTCATAACATACATAACATTTACATACAGGCACATACATTGCTTCTGGCCCCACGCTAGGATACCCTGTGTCGTGGGACGCAGAAACAGCGACGTCACAAACATGTAAACATCTAAGACCTGGGATTCTTTTTTTTGTCCCCAGCCGAGATACGAATCCGGGACCTCTCGCATAGTAGGCAGATGCGCTAACCACTGCGCCACAGAGGTCGTCAAAATCAAATCTATTGATGAGTATCAGTTCTACTAATACTCGAATAAGTATGGTCCTATTGATGACTATTTTAGACTTAACATCTTTATGTCTTGACTTTATTGAGAAAACGAGCCGAGTATAGATGTCATTTTATAACGTTCCATCTCATTTCAGGTCCCAGAAATCTTGTTATTTAACTGCGCTTGGGATATCCAACATGTCATATGAAACTCTTGTGACGGTTTGTACTTATTGCAACTAACTTCATCGTCGGAAAAAAAAGTACTCGCGTACGTGCATGCGACTATAGGTAATAGTGAATATCGATGAACGAAATAGGTTTGTCAGGATTGCAGCAATGGGCAAACCCCGGTCACTGCTCACCCCTCTGGGATAAAGGCATGAATTAATGTAATGTAATATTATTATTATTAAATTGCAATTTATTGTACAAAACAAATGTTTGGTACAAAGGCGTACTTAATGCTGTAACGAGGTAATCGAATCGTTGCTTTTTTTATCATTTTCGGCCATCTACTATTCCAAATTTAACTATTTTATGACATTCGCCTTTATGATTTATGATTTCATATTCAATCACTATTAACCATTTTTATTAGTTAGAATATGAGTATAGGTTGGTAATAAAAAATAATTCTTGCTTGTTGTCATAGTTTTATTTAAGAAAAATAATAATAATTTGAAAATGTCTCCAAAACTACAGTCATTGGCATTACAGGTACAAACATTGTCACTAATAATATCAGTCTTGGCACTTATAATTTGTATGTATGTTTTGTACTTAAAAATGCTAATTATAAAAAACTACCAAAATGCCCTTTAAGCAATTTTAATTCTTTATATTTGTGTTTAAAACTCACTGTGCCAATGACTAGGTATCCAGCAATACTATGGTTTACCCTATAAGTTTGAATTATCTGTAATTTTATTTGAAAAGTACTAGGGTAGCAGAAATTTTGAAGAGATTGCGGCTAAAATAAAACCTCATGAAGAACATGCGGCTTAGTGCATGGAGTTGCTTAATACTGTGCAGTATTAAACAACCCCCTACTAACTTCTGTTACCCTAGTACTTTCAACCGCTCTGGACTGGACTGTACCATAGATCCGGCGCGGCAAGCCGGGAACCACTGTGAAGCGAGGAGCTAAATGTTGTGTAAAAAATATTATTCTGTTACTGCATATTATAATACTCTCAGTAAAACGTTTTTTTGAAGCTACGATGCACTGAACAAACAAGCATCGATAATATAATGCACCGGTGTAAAAATTTTTGAAGTAAGAAGACATCGGCAAAACGTTTTCGAAGTAACAAGGCACCGAACAATAAAAGCATCGGATAAAAAAGGCGTCGCACAATCAAGCCTTCGCAGTATCATTCGGTGGTGAAACGTATTTCGAACAAAGAATTTTCGTAATGAAGTAGGGAACCCGTTATTTTATGGCACTCAAGTTTTATTCCAATTCTCTTGCCTTTCAGGTTTTCAACACATCACTCTCCTACATGTCGCTGCTACGTCAACTCTACGCCGAGGAACAGCTGATATAAAATGGATTATTTGATTTTACGCTTTAAATTTTTTTCAGCACATGCACTGAGTTCTTTAGCATTGAACTCCCCAACGGCTTAAATTTCACGACCTAGTCCTATTCGCGTGGCTAAATAAGTGAGTAGCTACCTAGATATTGATCACTGCTTGCTTGGCGTAAGCCTGAGGAAATGTAGTTCCTCGTAGATCACGATAATTCATTTTATCAGCGAGTAGACAAAGTATCATAGACAGTTTGTTATTTAACCTATCTATTAAACTTAACAAAAAGTAATGAATGAATAAATGAATGAATGAATAACCATTTATTGCCAATGTTTCATACTTAGAATAGTAACTTATTAGAGACGGAGTGGAACCGCTTGGCAATAACAAAAACATTTAAATTTTATATAAAGGCCGCGTGAGGCCTCTATGCTGTATCAGAAATGATGTCACTAGAATTTTAGATCAGAGAAATCGATAAGAAGCAAAGATTTATTTACGAAAAGAAAGTTACTTTGTAGGCAGGTCAGTAAAAAATACTTATATGGACGGAAAGAAAAATTCCGTGCTGAAGCAGGATTAAAACCCGCCCAACTCTTATACAAGAGTTCGTAATCGGCGTGAGTAGAGTCCTACTCGCTCTGCTTCATGTTTATTTTTTCGTTTGATGCCTAACCAGAAGTTACCACTGAAAAAAACTTAAAAAGTACTTTGAAAACATCCTGAGCTTCAGGCGTACCCACTAAAGCCCTAGCCACACAGATGGGACGTGTGAGCTACGTCCCGTCCCTTCAGTACATTTTGTATGAAAGATAATAACATTTATTTTTATTTATTGACAAATCAACACCATTACAGGCTTGCCTAATTCGATAGTGCAGGAAAATGAGATCACAATCACATAATGTATTATTACGAAAATTAAAAATTAACACTAAGTACCTACGTCATGCAACTTAGTGCTTGTAAAAACAATTACTATAAATATTTTAACGTTACATAAAACTTTAGATATATTTAAACAATTATATCGAAAAACATTACTATTAGAGATAACATGCTCTGAGAGGTTGCCTCTGTGAATACTCTCAGGGAACAGTTAAAGACGTGAAATCGACAGCAACAATGTGAACAAATTGGAAAGACGACGCGTCTTTTTTTCGCGCCCTCACCCTATGGCCAGGACCTAACAGCTACCATTCTTTCAGCGTAGAACACGACCTACCTAGATTCTGGTACTGCATTATAGTACAATGACAATTGGGTGATTTTCAGAATTGCATAATTTCTTTGACGCATTTTTTTTATATTAACTCAGTAAAAAGTAACATTATATTGTAGTAGATGCCACCAAAACCTACAAATATGTTACAATACCTTCAATCTTCAGGGGCCAATAAACCTACAATATTGCAAAAATGCGCAAAAGAAATTGTGCAATTTCAGCCATTTTCTATTAGTCAACCAATTGCATGAACATCTCGATTTAATTTAGGAGTAAGAGAGTAGCTTAATTATAATTTATGTATAAACCATAAAACCAAAAATAACACCACGTAAATACAACATAATATAACGGCATTTAATTTCCCTTTCACTTCTAGGTACCCACGTACATGTATCACACCTAGGGGTCACTTGCATAAAAAAATCATGATAATAAATCTGTCATTGATTTCATTATAATGCATACCACAATCGATCCACAGACTGACTAGGCAGTAGGCAGGCCTAATCAACACAAAAAACGACCTGACATATCCTACAGCTCACAAGTTTCGACCCAAGCAGCTTTTGCTGAGCCTAGTAGCAGATTACCATGTCAAAAGAATTTACGAGCATGCTCGTGTTTACACGCTTCTCGCCCGCCGTAAACGCCCGAAAACCTGAAGCGAACTTTATTATCGACGGGTAGATTGTCGGATTGACGAGACAGAAGTGGGTTGTGTGCAATGTGGGAGTCTTTTCTTCGAGAAAAATTCAGTAACCTTTGGAACGATGTTTATTCCTCGCGGGCTGGACAGTTAATGACTTCGCAGACCTGGCGTGCTTATTTATATACCTTCGTAGCTGTCACTTTGATATTTGTGATCTAAAATTTGGTCAGTAGTAAGTCCGTGAGCTAGTCTCTTATAAATAAACACGCGATGTCTGCGAATGCATTGGTCGTCCAATCCTCGACGAATAAATTACGTGCCGAAACCTACTGAATTTTATTCGTAAGAAGTACGGACCTCGATGGTTGACTGTTATCCTTATTATAACTGTAATTAGTAGGTGTTATCCTTCCTATACCTTTCTGTTTCATAGAACAACAATTTTAAGGCTTACTATGACAATTCGATGTACCTACACTGCAAAGTTGATTAACTTAAAAATTACCAAGTAGGTACGAAGACTTTTGTAATAAGGCATCCTGAGCTATGTCAATCCACTATGTAAAAAAATATCTTTTCTGAAATACATAATTTTGTATTTTTTTGTACTTTTATGTAGGTACCTACATAAAACCTGCCTGAAAGAAATTGCTTTAAGCAATAAGGCCACCAATTGTACCGTATCTTTTTATGTTTTGTATGTGTTTTCCTGGTACAATAAAGAATATTCTTATCTTATCTTACCTACCTAATGTTTTTTATGAAAAGGTTTAATGTTGACATAAGTATATTTCTATCCTACTTAAGTGAGTATTATTATGTACACCTACTCAAGACATTGACAACACCTAGCGTTTTTAGAGTTTTGTATCCGGATTAATGCTAAACCATAATAAGCCTACAACTGACTGATCTTGAGCTAAGAAATTGAATCATACTAAGTATGCTGTTACAATTTCACATAACATGTACGATTATGGCGGATTAACTAACTAAACTACTAATGCAGCCGATATACGTCCCACTGTACTGAAGGTTTTTATCATAACCATGTTATGAAACCGTTTTACAATATAAATTATAATAACCGGCCAAATATGAATTGGATTCTGAATTATTCTTCATGCACTAATGCAAAACACATGATGTATAAACTCATACAGTCATGTATGCCACTTGCCACGATCATAACAAAGCTAGGACTAGGTAGGTATACAATGCATCGTGTGTTTTCCGCGCCGTCCCCCACGTCTCTTCTATGTGGCCTACGCTTAACACATTTTTGTAGGTACATAATATTATAAATATTCTATCTATCTAATCAGCCCGTAAATAGAGCCCACTGTTGGGCATATGTGTCTTCTCTTTCACGCCAACCCATCCGGTCCAGAGATAGTCTAATATTTCCCAGACGCTTTCATAATGTCGTCGGCCCTATCAGGCTGGTGGTCTGCCCACCGACCGTCGACCCGTTCTTGGCCACCATTCAGTGGCTACCATAGTCCACGGGCCGTCTTACCGCCTAACCAAATGTCCCGCACATCTCCATCTTAGCTTTGTAATAAATATAAATAAATTAATATTGTAAATATTACGTTGATATATTATTAATAAATTAATATTCTATAGTATCACATATTTTAGTGTGTCTTACCCGCATTTGGCTACTTTTCTTTTGTTTGCCCTGCCTAGTAGAGAGTGGCACACCCTACTCGCCGAGAGCCGCAAATACGGCGCTCTCGAAAGGGTTCAAGGGCCCCTAAGAGAGGAGGAATAAAACAAAATGAGCCCTTACTTTACTATTGATCCAGACGCCTGCACTTTATTCCTTACATAATTCTGTACATATGGATGGGGCGCTCTAACCGGCGCGTCTGGCATTTGAGTAGTAGAGTCACTGAAAGTTAGTGTACGACTTTCAGAGATACAATTTTGGTACAACCACGAAGCTAAAAATACTAGATATCCTTTAAGGGTATATCCCACTATTTCTTTTGATAGAAATAATGGGACAAATTGTCACATTATTTTCATTATTCACCAAAATTAATGATCATTAATTTGTTATCCTTTTTTAAACGAGAACGTGTTTACTTTATTCTATTGATTAAGTTCTCAATATCTAATTAGAATTAAACATTCTAAAATAATAAAACTGCGTTTGTTTGCCGCAATAAAAATAATGGGATATAATTTGCAAAAAAGGCTAATCCCACTTTTTCTATTTTGTATTTAACAGTCCTTTCAATACCAAAAGTTTGATGGAAGATAATG
The DNA here is from genome assembly GCA_947310845.1 of Yponomeuta plumbellus. NCBI lineage: Eukaryota > Metazoa > Arthropoda > Insecta > Lepidoptera > Yponomeutidae > Yponomeuta > Yponomeuta plumbellus. The sequence continues at coordinate 12,850,977 of OX371207.1, read as the reverse complement.
TTTCTTGCATTGAGCATGTCATTGCATGTCGTCGTCCTGTGCATTCACTTTTGAACCTAATTATAAATAACTTCAGTCATAGTGATATAAGATTTTTATATATCAGATGTTAAGAAAGTTGTGAAATAGTTACGTATTGAAAAAGCTGCAAGTTCCAATTTTTTTAATAAGAAAGTATGCTGAACTTAGTTCATATCTTCCTACGTAATTAAGTTGCCGGCTTACTTTTATTATAGGATGAACTAATTATCTGCCAGTATCTCAGTTGAGAATTTCAACAAGTTGTAGGTGAAATTCAGAGTCAAATCGCACACTTACAAGAACAACATGTTATTTCGGAACCCTTACGTTACATGAGAGCATTTTTTTAAGAGAAGAAAGCACTAGCGAAAAGAGATAGCACTATAACGTGATGCAGTGTCTCTTTTGCCCATTATTTCGGCGTTTTCGGAGTAAATAAAATCGCGTTAAAAAAATAAATATATATGAATAAAAAACGGTTTCCTTCGAAATATCACGTTGTTCTTGCAAGGGTGCGAAATGAGAACTGAAGACACGCATGTTTTGCCTTATTTCAATAACGTGAAAATCACGTTATAATTTTTCTTCATGTCATCATCATCATCAGGCTATATTAGTCCACTGCTGGACATAGCCCTCCCCTAATGAGCGCCATAGCGCCCTGTCTTCAGCTTGCCGCATCCAGCATCTGCCTGCAGTCCTTCGCAGATCGTCATCCCACCTGGTTTCTTCATGTGATTTTTTTAAATACTCGCAGTATCGTTAGAGCTCTAATATTTGCAATCATGGTTCTAGCTCTTGATCATGTAGGTAAGACATGCTTAGAGTCTTTCAATTCATCAAACTATCTAAAATATATTATCGAGTCATCGCGACAGCCTCTAAAGTTGAATCAGAAACCTCAAAGGTTTATTTCATTATTTAAAGATCTTCAGAACATAATACTGTCTCAGAACTCCGGCCGTATACATCTAAGAAGAGTTTTATTTGAATACCTTTACAGGTAAAAGCTTTACGGTAACTAACTTCCTTCGCGCGGGAAATCTTTTCAGCGATCGCACAAAGGCGCCGGCAAAATAATTTTGCAACAAATTCACCGACAGAACAATTAAACGCTCTGAATGTCAAATGAAGAAAAGCCAGGGAAAGTTGAGGGGGAATTTTCCGAGCCCCGTTCCCATCACTTCCGTTACCCTGCCCTTGCGTTGACAACAATAACAACAATTCTATATTTGGAGTATCCAATGGTTTATTTATTTATATAAACATATACATACAGGCACATACATTGATTCTGGCCCCACATCCTAGTGACACAAGGTATCGACGACACAAGGTATCATAATTTAAATCAATTGCGATTAAGTAATTGCTTGTTGGGGTTAAATTCATGGTAATATTCATTAATAGAGTGGCAATCACAGAGTGGTGGCCGAGAACAGGACGACGCGCGACGATCAGTGGGCAGACCTGCGGCCCGATGGTCGGACGATGTCGTTGAGTGGGCGGAAGGTCCGTGGATGCGAATGGCGAGAGACCGCGTGAAATGGCATTTGGGGGAAAAGTCCTCAGAAGTGGGCAGCGGTGGGCTGATGATGATGATTGAACAAAACAAGTAGTTGCCGTATCTAATAACCTTTTTTTAGGCAAACTTGTTCAGTTAGTCAATAGTACGACTTAATATCAATTGATATACATTGAGATTAAGTCGTACTATTCGCACTGTCGTAAATTAAATGTATGTACTTAGAAATTGATGTACGTCGCGTGCTCCGTCTCTACTCACCATGATTAAATTCTGCGAATCAGAGCAAAACCTGGTCAGACTCTTCCGACAAAAAATCAAGTCAACGTATCTCGAATAAAGTTAATAATGTAAAGTGCTTACGAAAGTTTTAGTTCAAAAATAAAATAAAAATTTTAAACTTTAAGTGACCTATTTTACCCAAATTTTAATTTGTGTTACTACCTACTTTATCTACAATTCGTGCCCACCGATAGAATGTAAGATAGAAACCACATAACAGCCGTGACTAGGCATGTAATGCAAACGCGGCATTAGAATTTAAACTTGGACACCCGATGGCTTTGGTTCATTTATTTGCAGAACTTTACGCCTGGACACGAACTGATTCTAGAAAGTACTTAGGTATTTTCACGAGAATATTAAAATGAGGATGTCCTCTTTAGAAGTTTGAAATTAAATAAGTTGACCTTTTCGGAGACAGAAACTGATCTTTACTTAGTTAATATTTTCCTACGTTCATAATATAAAAAAATGTGGGGTTCTTTAACAAGCTTTCGTTCGTATATATGTACTTAAATGTCTAACATGTTACCAAGAGAATTTCATTTTAACCAACCTTCTTCGAACTGTTTCGCATTGTTTTATTTGCAGGTGTAAGTGAAAATGATTGAATTGAGTATACAAGAGTAATAGTCTGCAAACCTTATACACCATGAATTTCGAGTGGTTTGGAGCCGAAATCGAATATTGGGATATAAGAAATATAGAAGGTATTAATATTATTCATCGAATCTTGATACGAATACATAATAAAAGCACATAAACATAAACATTTACACACAGGCACATACATTGCTTCTGGCCCCACACTAGGATTCCCTGTGTCGTGGGAACCAGAAACAGCGAGATCACAAACATGTAAACATCCAAGACCATCCATCCATCCAACTTCATTTGTTTTTTTCAAAAATATCTTGACATAAACTAAAATCTATGAGATAGTCATTCAAAGCGGTGCGTGCGTGTGCATGTGCATAGTTCGAATGGACGAGAGATTTTTTTTTTAAATAAGATTACTTTTTTTTATTTCATGACTTATACTTGAAAAAGAGATTGCCTTGATAGATGGAATTTTTTATTACTATTTATTACGTAACCGCGGCTCTCAATTGACCTACATTCCGGCGTGTAGGTATTGTTAGACAACCTTCAACAGTGGCAACGTGTATATCAGGTGTACTTGATTACGTGGCAGAACCCCTTTTATAATGATTATTAAGTAAACTCAATTATTTCTTCGCGGTAAAGTACTTAATTTTCGTAATGGTTAGTGATTCAGCAGATCTACGATTAGAATTTATAATTTTATACAAGGCGGCCTAAACTATTCATCTATTAGGTACCAACAATAATTGGTACCTACATACATCTGCACAATTTTTCGTGGGCCGTTGTTGTTCTTTTCAAAGTCATAACGGAACTTATAAAAGAAACTATACCTAAGTAAGTATTATCTAGAAGAATCTTTTTTAGGTGTTTTAGCTAAACTATAGTTTGTGTTGTTATAATTTTATCCAGCAACCAGTAATGTTAAATCTGTAAAAATGAAATTCCAAAACCAAAACGAAAGCTTAGGTAGGTAATGGATTACGGATCCATTGCGAAAATGTCAACGTCACAAGGTAATAAAGATAATGGAGTAGAAAATGTTGGTACCCACCAAGATATATTGGTTATTGTAAGTGTACGCCCCACCGCGTAAACAGATTGCTGATACATTATGGTTTGTCTGCACGTATTAGTCCGTCGAAGTTATTGCTTTCCACCACAATGGAAAACCGCCTCTATGGCCTCGATATAAGGATTAATTGCGGAACTAAATAAATCATGAAACTGTATATTGCGTCGCCGCGCAAGGCCTTTAAATTCGCTCGTAAATCCTAGTTTGTCAGGCAACTACCGAATTTCATATAAAAGTAAGCCATTTATGTTTTGCGTAGCGGGCATTGCGGGTTTTACCTACATCCCGCTGAAATTAATATCTGTAAATTAAAGTCGGATAGTTAAGTACCTAGTGGCAGTACAGTATGTATCTGCAGTTGTACCGAGAGAACATAAATCTTTATATTATTAACTTTATGCCGTATACACTTACTGGACTTCTATCGGAAGAGTCTGAGCGGAATTTGCTCTGATTTGCAGAGCTTAAACTAAACTAAACTTAACTATAAATCTTTATAGCTAGTTACTAAGGGCTGATTTCTGAATTGAGAATTTCGCTAAGTAATTACTTAACTGTATCGCTACAGTTAAGTAATTACTTAGCGAAATTCTTTCGTCAAATTTCTCAGAAAAGAGCGTGACAGCACGACGCGTTACTTAAGTATTTACTTAGTGTACATTCTCGTTAGTGTAAATGGATACGAGTGTCTTACCTGAATTGACTTTATCGTTGAAAATTCAGTTTTTTTCTTTTCTTTGTCTGTCGATTGTTGATCTCTTGTTCCTTGTATTTTTTTCCCTTTTACTATTTATAGGTTATTTGGCAACTGACAAAAATGTGTAAATGTTTATCTTAACTACATATTATTTAGATTAATTTTAGGTAAGTTGTTTCTGAGTTCAATAAAAAATCTTAATTAAGGTAGACATTTAAATAAAGAACAAAATCTTTTTCACCTTAGCAGCTCAAACATACTGGGTTTACTGCTTAATAAGAGTCAGGGAAACGCGTTTTCCCTGCGAGAGTGAGGGAAAGTGATTTGAATTTAGAATGCTGCGAATTATCATTATGTACTAAACACGTCATTCGAAGTTCGATTTATCAAATTTCAGAATACCCAAACAATAAAACGTTCGGAAACTAATAAACCTTTAAAATGAAAATTATTTGGTAACGTTGTAATTAAATATCTAATTAAAATATTATGAATACACTAAAATAAAGAATAAAATAAAGAAAATGTTTTAGAAAAAATACGAAGTAGATATGCACAAATAATTTATAGTTTTAAAAATCTTTATTGGTACAACAGAATACTACGGGTGCAGTTTCAGAACGTAACTTTAAAAATAGCGGGAAACAAAAATCAATATTATTTCTTCTTCTTTTGTTTCTCGGTAGGTAACTACTTACAATTAGTGTTGCATATCCCAAATTCATAAAATATGAGTGAGTCTAGTGACGAAAACAGCAATTTAACACCTGAAGAATTAAAACAACAAGTGTTGAATGCTGAATTCAGTTTTCTTCCTCAGAAGTCATGTGATAGATATCTGAAAACCTATGATGTTTTCAATAAATGGAGACTTGAAAAGGGCGCGAACACTTTCTCGGAGAATGTATTATTGTCGTACTTGATAGAATTATCACAAACGAAGTAATCACCTACAATGTGGAGTATTTATTCGATGTTGAAAGCTACAATAAAGACAAAACATAATGTTCATATTGAAACTTATCCCAAACTTATTGCATTTTTGAAAAGAAAAATTTTTTCAATCTCTAATATTGAAAAATTTCTTAATGAAGCTCCGGACTGCAATTTTCTCGCTGCAAAAGTAAGTTACTACCTATATGTCTATACTTAATTAGTAATATATGTGCACGTACGCTAACCATTTTCGCTAATATTTACTAAAATACGAGTTACTTATGTAAAGAAAGTGGGTAAATACTACGTTTTGTTTGTTATACATTTTAATTACTAACATTTTACTTATATAATATTTTTATTACAGGTTATCCTAATTATTGGAATAAATGGAGCATGCCGCTCGAACGAACTATTAAATCTGACTGTTAATGCCATCGAAAAACATTCTGACGAACTGCTATTAGTCAACCTACCCAACACAAAGACAAACATTTACAGGTCCTTTGTTATTCGCGACGAATATGTGAAAATTGTCGAGAAATATAAGGCATTACGACCTGATAATACGAAAACAGATCGATTTTTCTTGCAGTATCGTAATGACAAGTGTTCAAGACAGCCTATGGGAATTAATAAAATAGGCGGGACATCACAACAAATAGCCACTTTTTTAAAATTACAAGAGCCTCACCTTTACACTGGACATTGCTTTAGGCGAACTTCGGCCACGCTTTTGGCTGATTCAGGAGCCAACCTCACAACATTAAAACGTCATGGCGGCTGGAAGTCAAACACGGTCGCGGAAGGATATATTGAAGATTCGATCGAAAATAAGTCTAAAACCTGTAAACGCATCATACAAAGCATAAACTTTAAACCTGATCCTTATGCACACCCGCGCCCCTCTACTTCCAAAGTAAATTAAAAGTAAAGTAAAGTAAAAATCGTTTATTTGCCAGAACATGGGTACATTAAGTTCTTAAAATATTGTTAAGATCCTTCATGCTCTACCGGTTGGTGTGCAAATATATTAATTAAATTTAATTCAAAAATACAATTCATAATTTGTCAACATAATAAAATTAATTGATACAATAATTAGAATGAAACAATAAAAATTAAATGTCAGAAATTATGGATCTACCGATTGCTGTGCTAATATATTAACTATTTAATGTCAACATAATATAATTAATTGATGCAATAATTAGAATAAAATAATAAAATTAAATGTCAGAAATCAAAAATGTCAGAATTATAATTTAAAACTTATCATTAAAGTAGTCGTCAACATTGTAGTACATTTTCCCGATTAAAAACTGTGATAATTTCCTCTTTAACATAGGTAGTCTTAAATTTTTAAATTCGTTAGGCAGATGGTTATATATTTTTATAGCCATACAGAAAGAATTGTTTTTGTATGACGTGAGCCTTTGGTAGGGTACAAAAAGTTTGTCTTTATTTCTAGTTGCTCGGATTATCATATCACCGGACACATATACCGAAAGACACAAATATCATTGAAAATTCGGTAAGAAGCCGCACCGAGTCGCCAACGTTTACTAATAGTATTGTCTCGTCACAGTCCAATAAACAAATAGAAACGAACTCGGGTCAAACTCAAATCGCAAACTCCACGGTATCACTTCCTAATAAAACTATAAATTTTCAAAATGTAACTTTTAATAACTGCAATTTTAAATTTTAGTAGATACTTATTGTTTGCAAATATATGTGGTTTCATTTTTATTCATATTGTATCTTTTTATCTCTAATAATGTTCTCGCTGCTAAGGTGAAAAGTTGTATGTGTCACGCGAGAGAAAAGTTATTTCCATCTCGTACCTTAGAATCCCTCGCGACGCTCAGGATTCTAATGTAGAATCACTCGCTAACGCTCGTGATTCAATTATTAGAATCCTTCGCTTACTCGGGATTCAAAATTAGCACTCGCTTGGAAAACCAACTTTCCTCTCTCGTTGAACAAATAACTATTTCGCTTACATTTTTATTTATTGAAACATTATTTTTTTCGCCAATTTAGTATTTAATAAAAGTTGGTCAGAAGAGATCAATTGGCTTATTGCAAATTAACGGCATGGTAAATTGTTTGGAAGAGATCACTTTCAGTGATACGGCCGCCGGTCTGTACACATAGGTTAAGAAATATCTGTGTAATTTCCCTTTTTATGTCAATAAAGTGTATTCAACTCAAAGCTAAGCATCTACATAATTAAGTAAGTTAAGTACGACTTATTATTACTATTTTAACCTACTTACTATTTAAAAGCTCATATTTTTCAGCCGATATTAGGCATTTCATTCGCCTCCAAATAAAAAAATCAAATTCAAATATTTTATTCATAATACTGCTAGTGGCATTTTTCCGAGCGGTTCTGTGCTTCGCAAGGCACGCTAAGCAGTTGGTGCCGGCTGTCACCGATAGATGGCAGTCGTTAAGCCAAGTCGGAGGCGTTAGGGGAAGTTTAAAACTTCTGACAGTAAGACCAGCCACTAGCCTTACATGCCTCCACCAATCCGGACTTGGCCCCCGTGGTGGAGTATGGCCTATACCTTCCTCAGGGAAGAGACTCGTGCCCTTCGGTAGGGACATAATGGGTTCATGATGATTTATAAATGTTTAGTTTCACAATTAATGGATCTTCAAGGATGGGTCGCCATTCATGAACGGTACATGTTTAGCATTATCCTCGTGAGGCCCAATGTCCTCAGGTGATCACAAAATCAATTGTTCTTTTCAAGGTCGGGCCTCACGAGGATATAGTGACAGCTTCCTTCTATAGTAGGTATCTATACATATACATAAAGACACCAGCCAACATACAAATTAGGTAAATATTTAGTGCTGAAAATCACCCCGCAATATTTCGCATATTTTCGCATCGCTACGTGACCGGTTAAATTTGCATAGCTGATTGCTCGCTCAGTTGACGAATTAGATAGGATTAGCTAATAAGTCTGCTGCGGACTAGCATTGGACCTCGTCGACTTTTCGGGCTGAATACTGATTCGGAGCATTGTATTATTTAATGCCAGTACAGGGTGTCCCGTGGCAGATTTAAACTTTGAACAAACATAGCTTCTGGAGTGCAATTACGTAAGACTCCACTGTATGGAGTTGTCTGATTTAGCCCTTTTTTTCCCGGTATGTCACACCACCTTAGACCAGATATGTCACACTGTTACATTCTGGGACTTTTTTCTCAGTAGGTATCTCATACTCCTACTCCGAACAGTCATATACACTGGTCAGCAAATAAACTGGGCCACGCGCTACTTTGGAACTCTGATTCGATTTTCTCAAAAAGTATAAAACTTACAACTATCACAGTTATACCTTCAAAAAGTGCACATCATAACGATTAAAATGATTGAAAACTTACTGGAATTAATGAGTCATTTAAGTGTTTAATCAGTATTTTACCAACGAGGCAACGATTTGCTCTGTTTTGACTAGAGTTTGCGATTAGCGTTCTTGTTGTCTGCAATGAGGTATTCGGGTTTTTCTTACGATTTCTTTACTTTTCATCAATCATTTGCTCCAGACGCGTGTATTTTTGTTATTTTCTTCGGTCAATAATGGATGCGACCACCTCAAGAAGCAGCTCAAGCTATAGCACTACTTCAACCAAATGTTACGCAACGTAAAGTCTCTCGGAGACTTCGAATCAGCAGATCTTCGGTACAACGGGCTTGCAGACGATACTTAGAGACTGGAGCATTCGATCGCCGACCAGGTACGGGCAGACCTAGGGCTACATCAGCTGCCGATGATCGCTATCCAACTTACTGTTTTGCGAAATCGCCGCCTCAACGCAGTTCAAGTCCAACAAACTCTACGTGACGAACGCCAAGTGGTCATAAGTTCAGATACTGTTAGAAGAAGACTTGTTGAACGAAACCTGACTCCAAAAAGAGCTGCTACAGGCCCAAAATTAACGGTAGCCTACCGTAGAGCACGACTGGAATTTGCTCGAGAGCATAGGGATTGGACGTTAGAGCTGTGGGGCAATTTACTCTTCAGCGATGAGACCAGGGTGAGTCTACATACGATATACTGTCTAACGTCGATCACTCCCATATAGACTCACCCTGGAGTCTACATGGGAGTGATCGACGTTAGACAGTATATCGTCGTCCCGGAGAATGATATTCTCAGTGTTGCATCGAGGAAACTGTTGCTTATGGAGGGGGATCTGTAATGGTCTGGGGCGGTATCTCGTTGACCGCACATACATCGTTAGTTTTCATCGAACCGACGGGCCGTATACGTGGATTGACTGCCCATCGCTACATCACAGAAATCCTCGCTGATCATGTGGTCCCTTACGCAGGATATATCGGGCAGGATATGCAGTTGATGCAAGATATCGCACGACCTCATGTTGCACATGTGGTGACCCAGTACCTGCGAGACGTCGGCATTCGTACGATGGATTGGCCAGCTCGAAGCCCGGACTTAAATCCGATAGAACACATGTGGGATGAACTGAAACGCCGGGTTCGAGCCCGAGTGCCTGCTCCAGCAAACCTTCATGAGCTGCGAAGTGCAATTGAAGAGGAGTGGAATGCAATACCTCAAGATTTCATCGTTAGGCTCGTGAGGTCGATGAATACGAGGGTGCAGGTAGTTATCCGAGCAAGGGGAGGAAACACTGAATACTGATCAAAAAGTTTTTTTGTTATTTTTCTGCATTTTTCGCTTTAATTTTTGTTTCACGTTATGATTACCAACGATTAACACGACAGGAAAATTATTCTTGATTGTAAAATACTGATTAAACACTTAAATAACTGATTAACCCCAATGAATTTCCAATCATTTTAACCGGCATAAAATGCACTTTTTGTAGGTATAATTGTGATAGTTGTAAGTTTTATACTTTTGGAGAAAATCGACTCAGAGTCCCAAAGTAGCGCATGGCCCAGTTTATTTGCCGTCCAGTGTACATTATTATTTTGACTCTTTCGAGTTGTCTAAATGCTTGACCCGATAGAGTAGAAAGTTACGTAATATAAGGGCTGAACGCAACACGTAAGAAGGGCGCGGGGTCGTCGTTTAAAGCACAAGCCATGCGGATTTTTTTGTAGACATGAACTGAAGAGCGCAGAGCAGAACGTGTTCGCCATAGAGGCATACATTTTGACTGGTTTTTTGCTGCCTGAAGTATACCGTCAATTTGATCACGGTATTCGTTGATTACGTGATGGACCATCGATCAACCTTATTCAGACATGGTTAGCAAAGTTCACAGCTACATGATCAACATTAATAGACTCAAGCTAGAGCCTACATAAACGGTAGTCACGGACAAAAACCTTGAACGTGTTACGGTATCTGTCACTAAAAATGCCGATAACTTCCTGCACTTTCATCGATATCGTGAGTTGAAAAATCAATTTAACAGGTTATAGTGCGAAACAAACTCACGTTTCATCAGTATAAAATTCATATCATTCCTACTTTAAACAATTTAGGGTCTTTTTCACAATCTGCAGATAAAGTTCCGGATAAGCTATCCGCAACCAGGGCTGCCGTTTGCTCTAAATTTGAAGTCATAAACGAACACACACAATATAGGAAAATTTATTTAAATTTAGAACAAACGGGAGCCCTGGTTGCGAATAGCTTATCTGGAACTTTATTTGAACATTGTGAAACAGGGCCTAAGACTTTGTATGTATTAGGAAAACTTACGTGGAGGTGATGATGTTGTGATTTCCTACTGCTGCTCGGAATGGTAAAGTCCGTTCGCTTAGATAGTGTCGGTACACACGAAGGCAATCTTGATTTTAGTAAAAAAACATTTATTTCAATAATACAACTTAGACGACAAAAATACTTTAAATAGAAAAAAAACATGGTACGCAGTATACCTAATGAAGCACAAAATAAAACACTAATCTTCATCACTCGAAGTGTCCTCAGAATATTCATCTCCACCGGTATTTAGAATAGTTACCTACCTAAGTGATGCAGGATCGTCTCGTTATAAATCCATTCTAAAATACTGATTGATTTATTTATTTTATTGCGTGATCTACATTAAAGTAGAATGAGACGAGATGCGAGCCAAATTCACTGGCGTGTTTGCGCAGCGTCGGCTTCCTTTAATTTCTTTTTTTTAAATCCGCCACGTGCCGAGGCGGTAAATATCAAAGTGACACTATGATAGCGAACAGACTTTAACATATTCAGTGACGAAGCCCATTTTCACACAAAGATGTTTCCACAGATGAACCGAGGTGGGTGAACACCTCAGACTCACAGGTTTCCTTACGTTGTTTTTCTTCACAGTTAGATGATGACAAAACACAAGATTTATTTTTTGGATTAAAATAAATTCTAATTTGTTTATAAATTGAAATACCTACAATTGAGTTTCTCTAATACAGCGTGAGAATACAAGTCGATAGGTGGCAGTCGTTAAGCCAAGTCAGAGGCCTTAGGGCGGCTTGATAACTTCTGACAGTAAGACCAGCCACTAGTCTTACAAGCCTCCACCAATCCGGACTTGGCCCCCGTGGTGGAGTATGGCCTATACCTTCCTCAGGGAAGAGACCCGTGCCCCTCGGTGGGAACATAATGGGTTGATGATGATGATACAAATAAATAGTTTTTTTCGAAATTTCGAATTTGCTTTCACGTTAAAAAAATACATAAAAAAGTACATGTCAGTGAACACCCTCTCTATCCACTAACAGTAAATCATTAGTGAAATTCAAATCAGAAACTGGACGACAGGCACCGAATTGTCATTTAACTTCAGCGCCAACTCAATCAAAGAAATAAAGTTTACGACTGGGTCGACGTGATGAAGTAGCTTTTAGCGTCCGATCTCGAAAGAAGACGTTACTAATTTTCATTTCAGCTGTGACTGCCCTCTTTGACTTCTTTGACCTTATCTAAGCTTCTAATACCTACGAACAAATACCAATTTTAGGTCTCGGTTATGCTGTAGTAAGGGCTACAGTTACAGTAGCACCACCAATTAAAAAAAAGGGGCTACAGTTACAGCAGCACTACCAATTAAAAAAAAAAAACGGCCAAGTGCGAGTCGGGCTCTTTCACCAAGGGTTCTGCAATCGTCGTTTCCGAGCTTTCCCGGAACTTCGAAGACGATTTTTTGTAATGATTTGATTTCTCAGTATTTGTAGTATAACACGGTATTACTTATATTTTGTGTTTATTGTTTTTTCCGGTGTGCAATAAAGAATAGACCCGTTTTTTACTTCTGCTCCGACTCATTAAATTTGCTGGAAGAAATCTCTTACAGAGATAAGCTCGCCTTTGTACATGTTGTTTTTTTTGTGTAATGTTCAGTTTAATGTTTCGTGTGCAATGAACTTACTTGCCAAATTTCATAGTTCTAGTTCAACGGAAAGTACCCTATGAATTTTCATTCCCTTGATTTATTTATTATACGTTTTTGCGACATATGAGTCAGCATATTTTTTTTACTTTGACTAAGAAGTTTCATTTGTTCACATCTTCACAAGGGACCAATTTTTATTCCCTTGATTTATTTATTATACGTTTTTGCGATATATGAGGCAGCATATTTTTTTTACTTTGACTAGAAAGAAAGAAAGAAAGAAGGATTTTATTAGAATTGTTTGTTTCATTTGTTCACATCTTCACAAGGGACCGATGACTTGAGTAGGTATTTGGTTTTAATTTTAACTTGATACCCTCCATGCGTTCACGATACAAAAGGTCTTGACAGAAGGACGGACGCACCTAAAGTGATCCTTTAAGGGTACAGTTTATTCCTTTTGAGCTACGGAACCCAAAAAGTCATATTTTTTTATATATTTAGTTGATTTATAGACCCATTGCTATAAATCTAGGATCATGGCATGGGTCATGGTAGACCATGACTTGGACCGTGTAACGATGAATACCTAATATCAGTTCATATTATGATAATTAGTAACTTAAGAGAAACAAACATAACAACAAAAACATACAGGCACATACATTGTTTCTGGCCCCACACTAGGATACCCTGTGTTGTGGGAACCAGAAACAGTGACGTCACAAACATGTAAACATCCAAGACCTGGGTTTCTTTTTTTTGTCCCCAGCCGGGATTCGAACCCGGGACCTCTCGCATGGTAGGCAGATGCGCTAACCTCTGCGCCACAGAGGTCGTATTTGTATGTCTTCGATCATTTAGGTATTACATTAAATATAATTAACTATGTAGTAGGTATATTAAACCTCTGAATAAAAACATTAGACAAAGCAATTTAAAGTTTTGAACAAAAACTTTCGTGAGTAAGTAAGTACACACAAGTTTGTAAATGCAAGTACTTAAGTTAATCCGGAGTTGCGTTTATCATGTTGAGCTTAAGAAGCGTTTTTCCGAAAGTTCCTTTTTGCGGGCCGGGCTGTTAGGTACTGCGTTCACGATCCAATTGTACAATTGTAGCTCAATGAAATAGGGCGCTGGTGTCATAGCCAACAACGCAATCGTCCACGTTGAGTACAATAAAACGAAATCGTGCGCGTGAATTTTGTTGGCTCAAGTCCGCACAAGCGACTGCGCTCCACTCCACGTAAGACTGGAGCGGTTGAATAGAACCAATAGAATATTTCATCTCGGAGCGTGCAACTTGGCTCGAACTCTGCGAAGTTTGTGCCGGGGCAATAGCGAGTGGGCGCCCATTGTAACACTACCTGATTGATAATTTATTGCGCTTCAGCTTTAGTTTCAGGGAGATATGGGTTTTGCTGGCTTTTTGAGTGATGAATTTTGCTTGCTTTTGTTTTTTTTAATTACTTACACATGTTATTAAAATAACGCTTAACCCGTTTCTTTCTTATGTATATTTTTTTTATTTGTTTGTCTATTTTATTTATTAGGCAAGTAGAAGGTAGGATGGTAAGGAAAGATCGAATTCGAAACGAGGTGATCCGACAGTGAACAAAACTCACCGACATAGCCCACCGAATTAGCATGCTGAAGTGGCAGTGGGCCGGCCATACCACCCGAAGAGCTGATAACCGATGCGGTAGACGAGTTCTTGAGTGGATACCGCGGATCGGTAAACGTAGTGTAGGACATTCTCAGACTCGGTGGATGATCGATCGATGATCTTCGCAAGGCGGCTGGATGAGAATAACCGAGGACCGTGTTCAGTCGTGTGCAATGGGAGAGGCCTATGTCCAGCAGTGGACAAGCATAGGCCAATGGTGATGATGAATGATGAAGTAGAAGGTATAATGCACGCTCCTGTGTAAAATCATTTTTTTGGTGCACTAAATCCAACCTAATAGCTACACTTACATGGTTTGAAATCGGTCGAACTGAAGTACTGAAACGCGACAGATTCCCACATTCGGCGAACATTTTTCGCATAAATTCACACATAATTTAACTTGTAACGCAATGAAATATCCATTAACCTCGAGATAGGTATTTTCCGGTAGAGTGAGCAGCCTTAAGTACAGTTTGATGTGGGGTCTTAGGGACACGTTTTTGAAGGTAACTTTTGCCTTCTTGGTTGACGGTTGACGACATTTCGAGGGCACCTTAGTGGAAACACATTAAGGGCCTGGCCACAGCTTTCAGCGGTGCGGGATGAGGTGCGGCGTGAGGGGCGGCGGGCGGTGCGGATTGCGGTGGTATGCCACAGCTCGACCAGCGACCGCGGCGGCGTTAGCAGTGAACGTATTCAGAACAGCAACATAAAATAAAATGTCCCTATCAAAAGTGGCACGGTATTGCCTAGAATCAAGTGCGTTTTTAGCACAAGATATTATTCAAATAATTTCACACTCATTATTACGAATACAGGAACTATCCGGATTTTTTTTTTTAATATACGAGGACAAGCGTAGAAACTTTTGATTATATACTCAGCCACATACATGAAGACTTAAAAGCTAAAGTTAATTTTAAGAAAATTGTTTCACCTCCAGAACAGCTGTTTCTGACTTTAAGGTAAGTACCTACATATGTAGAAAAATGAAAGTATTAATATGTTTATTACTAATTATTATTTATTTATGTACCATAATCTTTTATTAATCACAGATTTTGCTTATAATTATAATTTTAAATTGTTTATTTACCAAGTATTTATGCATGTACCAATGACTTTTAGTTACGTACATTTGTTTGTACAGCAACACCATTCGCTCATAAATTGTGCCCGGATAACGGCGACAGGCTTGCCACTTGTCACGTTTGGGACCTAATAAACTCGGCAAAACGTGGGTCCAGTTCTAGAGACTGGTGCCTCTGCCTACCCCTTCGGGGATAACGGGCGTGAGTTTATTATTTATTTTATTTATTATTATTTATTTATTTATGTACTCTTACCATAAACAATCATTTATCAATCACAGATTTTGCTTTTTTATTATAATTATACATATTTTTGGCATGACATTGGTTAATTTAGTTTATTTTTAGTTTAAATTATTAATATTATGTGTGCCGTAGTCAGAAGGCGGAGGTTGAGTGAAATAGCCCTGATAGCCTGTAACGCCTGTATATTGATTCATACTAATTTCGTCCATCAAAGCTTGAGTGAATTTATTTCTCGGTCTCATTTTCTGTAAAACATTAAGCTTCTCCATTTCTGGCAATAGACTCATCAAAAAATGGTAGTCATCTGACCTGGGAATGTCTTTTTCTTTGCCACCTGCTAAGTCAGCTTCCATCAACTTTAATTTTTTCTTTTCTATTTCTAAATATTCGGCACGGATTTCTGTCGCTTTCAATCGTTTTCTAGAAGAATTTTGTGTTTCTTTTTCTCTTGGAGTGGTAGCTTGAGGCGGTATCTGTTGTCCTGACAAATGTGGAGTTGGCGGCTGCGAGGAGGTAGAAGTTGATGGCACAGGTGATACCGACGGCGGTGGCGGCGATGAGTGCAAGGATGACGGCGACGGTTCATCTTCAGTTGTTTGAGATACTTCAGTATCTTCTTCTATTATTAAGTTAGACTCCCCCATGGTGGGCATATATTCGTCTTTCAGAAATGATAGTTGTTCAAAATATTTCCACTGAGACTGATAATCTGAACCTTCACTCCCAGACCGGAACGTAGGTACTTTTTTGAGTTCCTTCCGGTAGCCGTCTTTGAGGTTCTTCCATTTTTTCTTCAAATTATCCTCTGGAAATGAAAAGTAAATGATGTAATTTTGTATGCAACAACTTTTTTTTATATCCGTTTTATATTTTGTTTACCTACTTATATACTTACACGTTAATAACTCATAAAAAATTTGCATTTATAATATTAGTAGGATTTGTTTATATATTTATTTATGTAAAACGCCCATAATATTTTACCATTAGTTAGTAGTTAGTAGTATTATTTTTTTAGAAATGTAGGTATTTCATTTATATTTACTAATACTTTTCTATTGCAGGTTTCTCGGTCACGGCGGATCATTTAGGTCTCTGGCTCAATCTTACCGATTAGGACGAAGTACAGTTGGTAAAGTAATTTATCAAACCCTAGAAGCTATTTGGAACAATTTGGTCCAAATGCATATGCCGAAGCCAACCTGTGATAAGCTAAAAAGTAACGCAGATTTATTTTTTTCAAGATGGCAATTTCCGAACTGTTTGGGTGCGATAGACGGAAAACATTTCCGTATAATAAATCCACCGAACAGTGGAAGTGCATATTACAACTATAAAAAATTTTTTTCGTTAGTTCTACAAGGAGTGTCCGATGCAGATTACAAATTTATCATTGTAGAAGTCGGCGGTAAAGGCAAACAAAGTGATGGCGGCACTTTTCATTTTTCACGATTAAATAGATTATTAACAGAAAATAGATTTAACGTTCCACCGCCGCAGATATTACCTGGTTCAAATCTGAATTTGCCATACGTGTTAATTGGCGACGAAGCCTACCCTCTTAAAACTTATTTGATGCGCCCTTATCCATCAGGTGGTTTGAATGCGGAAAAAAGAATTTTCAACAAAAGATTATCCCGAGCCAGAGTCACAATTGAATGTGCGTTTGGTATCCTAACAAATAAATTTCGCATTTTTACGAGAAGTATAGAAGCAAACAAAAAACACGCAACATTGATTATAAAGGTTGGATGCCTGTTACACAATATTATAAGAGAAAGAGATGGAGACAGAGATGAAGACTTTCAGACTTTTTTTTCGCAACTTAGGAACACGAATAATGACAATAGCGCACACAGGTCTAGACGGAATAATCGAGCTACGATTCAAGCAACTAGAATACGAGATCAATTCAAACTTTATTTCAATAATCCAACCCAAGAATAGACAAAAACTACATAAAAAATTGGTACTTACTAAATAAATAAATAAATACTTACCAGTACTACTAGGAAATTGTTGTTTTATTTCGTCCCACATTTTCTTTATAATATTCCTATATTTTTTATGGTGTGGATGTTTTGACATCCATATTGCTGGTCTACTCAGAACTTCGCTGATGAATTGTTCAGTATCCATTATGTAATGTAAACGGTCAACGCGCGTTAAAAACAAAATTATTTGTTTTGGTCGCGCGTTGGCTAGTCCGTCCACTTGATGCCGCCGCGCGCGCCGCTTTGAGCTGTGGCCGCCTCGATACTCTCTAGTACATTTGTTTCGCTCGCACACCGCGCCGCCCGCCGCCGCCGCGCACCGCGCCAGTCAACCCGCGCCGCCGCGCACCGCGCCAGTCAACCTGCGCCGCAAGCCGCGCCGCATTTCGCGCCGCGGCTAGCTGTGGCATACTTCGTACGTTGTCTAGCGTTTGTTTTCGGCGCTCACCGCTAGCCGCGCCGCTCGCCGCGCCGCAATACTGGCTGTGGCCCGGGGGTAAGGCTCTGTAGGAATTCGCGGAGACCAAATATATAATACTAGCGACCCGGCATTCTGTGGAAATATCTAGGTATATTAGTTCCGTGGAAAATTCCCATTTTTTACACCTTGGGTTACATTATAGGAGATTTCGAGGGAACCCTAAATTTTTTGAAAATCCAATAAAGCCTTTGTTACTCACGAAGAATGTAGCTTTCTAGTGGTGAAATAATTTTTAAAATCGGCCCAGTTGTTTCTGAGGCTATTCATTACAAACATACACACACACAATAATACAAATCTTTTCTCTTTATACTAATTATAAATCTAGCAACAGCACACTTCAAGGTATTTCGAATGTTACTTGAATGTCTTGTGCTATCTTGAATCTTCTTATATTAATAATTTCGTTCGGGTCTACGGTAGACTCGAACGATATGCACACCAAATGAAAGAGCGTAAAAAAATAGTTGATCTGAGTCGACAACATATGAGCGGAAAATTCGTATTATCGAGCAGCATCAATATAAAAATTATTAAATTCAACAATGGCGTTGCTAAGTAAACATGTCAATGTCATCATTGTTGTGTTAGTGTCACAAGTTTTCATAGTGAGCTGTTATGGCCGGTTTACATTATTTTAGTGTTAAGGAGAGTGCTGTAATACAATTAGAGAGGCAAGTGCATTAGTACATTACTAGACGTTCGAGTGAACGTTTATATTTCTTCCAGTAGAGTGTCACTTCGTCGACGTCGCGAAATATGCGCTATCCTACTCAAAATACTATGAGTTTTAATGGAACACATCAGTAAGTTTGATAATTCGAGTTAATGAAAACAACACGCACCCGTCACGAGTCACTTGCGCACTCTCCTAAAGTACTCACTAAATTTTTAGTTTATACACAGATAAGTAACGAGGATAGTCACGCGCTCAGGTGTTGCTGGATAGAACAATAGAAACCAATTCTATTTTGATTCTAATTGAAAGGCAACTAGAACCGTACTATACCGTAAAACGTACTAAAGCAAGTGGCGCTTACACGTTTCTACAAAAGCACTCTCCTTAAGAAAGAAAGAAAGAAAGAAAGAAAGAAAGAAAGAAAGAAAGAAAGAAAGAAAGAAAGAAAGAAAGAAAGAAAGAAAGACAGAAAGAAAGAAAATTTATTTATTTGATACTCAAAACAAAACAAAAAAACACACACACACACACAGAACGCGTACAATAATAAAAAAATAACACAGAAAGCATAAAAAGCGTAAAAATAAATAAACTGTACAACATGAAAATAATAATTTATATTTACATATTTACATTTACATACAGGCACATACATTGCTTCTGGCCCCACACTAGGATACCCTGTGTCGTGGGAACCAGAAACAGCGACGTCACAAACATGTAAACATCCAAGACCTGGGATTTTTTTTTGTCCCCAGCCGGGATTCGAACCCGGGACCTCTCGCATGGTAGTCAGATACGCTAACCACTACGCCACAGAGGTCGTTAAAGGTTGAGCCCCCAAAATGGGCCCGATTCAGCATAATGTTGCAACAGAGTGTAAAGTAAAGCACTCTCCTAAACACTAAGATAATCTAAACCGGCCCTTTGATCTAATTTGTTAACTTCATGGTGTGTGGAATACCGTGGCATCCAAAAAGGTTATTATAATCTGTGCCAACTGAGAAGGTGTAGTAAGTAATCTGTGGTGTTTTTCATAGGCGGGAGCTCAGAAGAAGGTCCTTCTTCTGAGGGCGGGAGGGAAGACAATAATTTGACATTGAGTTTTGGAAGGGTCTGAAAAATAATTGAAAAAGGAAATCAAAGTCATAAATTGATCTTTATTGTTTTGCTTAGTTAGGTACCAATAAACTTATTGAAATGAAAAAGCCACTAGATAAGAAAAATACCAAAAATTAAAATGATGAAGAAAAACATGTGGTCAATACAAAACTAAAAGCTGTAAAGCCAAAGAGAGGGAGCTGTTTTTAGTTGATTAGCCAAGTGGATTCTGCGTCTCATACGTCATAAGATTCACTAGCTGTTAACTAAATTCAATGCTGTTAAGTTTATGAAGGAAGCTCATTTAGTAATTTGTGATGAGGTACCCATGACAAAGTTATGATAAGTATCCGATTTTCGCCTTGCATTCGTGAGTAGCCAGAACATGTCCAAAAGAGCAAGATTGGCTATCCGTAATAGTGTGCTGGTTCCAATACTGATGTAAGCATGGTAGCGAGATTTGGGTATGGCAGAAGTCAGAAGAATCATGAAAGTAGGATTAGTGCAGTACAAATGAGATCCTTAAGAAATATGTGTGGTTTTACTTTGAATGACAGAATACGCAATAGTGTGATCAGAGACCAAGGATGTAGAGAAAGAGGATGTAGTGAGTGACTAGAATTGAAAAAAGGAATGTTGCGTTGGTTTGGAGATGTGGAGAGGATGAACGAAGAAAGACTGACAAAGCAAATATATCGGGCGAATGTGAGTGGAAGGGCGGGTAAGGGACGCCCCAGTTGGACATACTTCGACCAAATAGGGGATGTATTAGCAAAGGGCAAACTGAAAAGTACCCGAAACCGATGTGGGTACATGCAACGACTAATGGATGTCGATGAAGCGAAAGTGATTTGTCAGGATAGTGGTAGGTGACAGTCCGTGGTCTCTGCCTACCCCTCTGGGATACAGGTGTGAGCTTATGTATCTGAATGTATTAAGATATTTATATCTACTGGTGGTTGATAAATACAGAGGCGTCACCATATACAAAAACATAGTGGAATATTATTTTGCGTCTACATTTTACCCGAGCGAAGCCGGGTTTTCGTCTAGTAATTATATATTTTCATCCCGTGACCTAAGTAGCGTAGACAGTAGACCTAACCAAACCTTACAGAATACACGTATGCAATTACATAGGATACATATGTATCCTATGTCTTATCTAATACAATACCTACCTAAAAATATCTTTGAAGTACCTAACCTTGTTAACCTGTAAGTAACTACTAGACTAGAGTATACTATAGGTAGATGAGACAATCAAATTCAGAGTTCACTGCCCGATCTATTGGGGAGAAAGTTAAACAAAATGAAAATGCAAATCACAAGATTCCCATTGTGTGCGAAAATAAACTATACAACTTATAGCAGGAAACACTCAAGGAAAGCACTTTTACAGAAAACTAATATCAGTGTTTGCCAAGCGTTCGCATTTGGAGAAATTGGGGGTGACAGAATTAATTATTACGACTCTCTCAGAGCTGGCAAGAATGCTGCCAAGTCGCAAAAAATAAGCTTTGGCAATTTTAAAAATATTTTTCACCATTTGAAAGGCCTACTGGCATAATATGTAAAATGTAGTTTGGTCGATGGAATGTAATTTGTGTTTTAAATCCGCTTGTAACGTAGTTAACAGAATAAACTGCACTGCTGAAAAGGTTTTGATGCCTTTTTTTCTTTAGTTCGCTGGGATCGTGTCCCACTTTTGCGGTGATCCTCCCACGGTCCTCCACTCCTTTCTACCCTGAGCAATCCTCTTCCATGCGATGCCTTATTGTACATATATTTTAAGAATAAATTTCCCTTAGTCTTTATACTTTGGGACTAAGGGTTTCAACAAGGAGAGAACGACCACAAAGCTGGAAACTGTTTTTTTAGGGTTGGGTACGTACCCGAAGGGTGCCAACCGAGACCCTCTTGTTATGCCTAAGGCCCCTGTCTATATAACTAATAAAGAACTTTTCTCTTGTAGTGAAGACAACTACACATTTAACTAAGTACCTGTCATACTTTTAAAATTTCAATAACTTTAGTACATAAAAAATATATTTTTTTATTTAAACCATTTAGGTACTAACAAATTATAAATTTTTCCCATTACATAAAAGTATGATTAGCTTAAGTATTGGTATAGAAAATGGTTAATATTGACAATCGAAAGTTCACCGTTGGTCCCCACACTAGACGGTTATCTTCATAGTGAGGACCTGATACTTCTGAAATAAGCAAAACTCGAAAAACAGTTACCTTCTTTTAAGAAATATTTTTGTAACAGTACGCACACTTTATATATTATGCCTCTTTCACGTGAAGCATGTGCTAGGATGATGATTTTTTTTCCCAAACCATAGAAGCCTAGACGGTCTAATACGCGTACGCGTGTAGACTTGAAGGGGCAATGAAACGTAATCGCCATGTTAGTGCAGTTGTCTTAGTACTAGAATGCAGTAGCAGAATCTAGGTCCTGTACTCTTGCATCTAATATGGCCATAATTATTTGGTCACCAATTTTAGTCTTTTGCCGCTAAAGGACGTTTCAGACGTTTTTCTTTTTCGACTCAGAAAGAAATATGGTCATATACTATTTATATCAACAGTTTGTTTACATGGTACAAAATGAGTAAAATTATCCAATCAAAATTTTTTTTTTAACGTAAAAAAAATACTTTCTGTTTGCTGAATGTCAATGAACTATGGTAGCCCCTGCTTTCATTCGGTTTTTAGTTGTAGTGGAGAAAAGGGCAGTGGAAAAAAAAAACTCCACTCTGACCATATTTTATAAAATAATTTGAAACTACATTAGGTACCAGCTACTATTATATTATTAATATTTATGTTCTGAAACTTTTAGTACCTATTTATTTGATGAGAAAAAATGCGCTCAGCTGACGCAGGATGACCCACAAACTAGGATGACCAATAAACCTTAGCTGCCTTTGTTCCGGCCAGAACTGTATGTTACAATGCCTATTTTTGTTAATTTATTAGATTAAGGGATTGTACCTGCTATAAAAAGATAATTAAGAATAATTAATGATGTTGTTTTTAAGATAATAGGCATAAGTTCCCTTTATATTTTGTTCATTCAAGATAATATTATATTTTCTATTGTATTCTGTTCTAAATGAGTGATTTCCTGTTAAAAGTAAAGTTTATACCCGTGTTTGCATTACGTGTAGATTTGCAGAACATGTGCCAAAGAAGTGTACCTATACAAATCTTACTGCCACGCCTCCTTGCATGGGGCGTGTTTAGCCACCGTCTAGTTGCGAACCTCGAATAGACTATAAGTTGGAACTCTATACAAGGAAAACTCACAGTTCGTTTGCTTAGCGTTGAGAGCGGTCGCCCGCTCTCCGCTATTGACCTGCCCGCCCGCTCACACAGTGCGCGTGTGTTTTGCCGGCGTGCAACCTTCCGATCTGTTTTCTAATACCGTTTTATTTTCCTTTCAGTGCTCGTGCTCGCTCAGCCTGCCGGATTATTCCAAGTAAGTGCCTAGGCCTCTTTCGCTAGGTATTTACTTTTGTTTCTCTCTGATTCTCCTTATCTCTGTCCCGTTATTTTCGAAGTCTCTGTGCTCTCACATCCCCCTCCCGCCCCCCTGCCGATGGCAGGGGAGCCGCCGTTAGTTAATTTAGCCACTATGGCCGCCCCCCGCCCCTCCCGCGCTCTCCTCAGCGCTTTCTTAGAGGAGCATAGGCTTTTAGAAGCCTATCGCGTTTACATGGATAGCCACGCTCCCGTGGAAACCCCCGACTCTCCAGAGTCCCCCGCCCCCGTAGCCCCCGACTCTCCTGAGTCCCCCGCGACCGACATGGAGACCGACTCCATCGCCGGCTCCTCGTGCTCCCGTAAGCGATCCGTATCGCAACAAAGTACAAGTTCAGAGTCAGCAGACTCCCGCTCTGAGACCAGCACCGTCACTGGTGACCTGGCCTCAGAGGAGACCTTCAAGAAGGTCATCTCCCGTAAGAGGCAGCGAAAGCTAGCCTGCTTGAGGAAATCTCCTCCCGCGACCCCCGGATCTGCCGCGACCTCCGTCCCTCCCTCCCCCGCAGCCCCAGCTCGCCCCCAATCACCCCTCGCCACAGGCGCCGCCGCCTCGGTGACCGCCCCCCGCCCTCTCATGTCATTAACACTGGATGCCCCCGCGCCGGGCAAGTCGTTCAAAAATTTCTCACCGCAGCCTCCGAAGGCTAAGTCCCCGCCGCCTGTGTACCTCCGTGACAAGGCCGCTTGGACAGCAATGTCCAAGCTGTGCAAGGACAATAATGTCCTTTACACGAAGGCACATAACAACGGGGACAATATCAAAATAGAGACCCCCACCACTGATGTGTTCAGGAGCCTTACTAGGCTCCTAACACTAAATAAAGTCCCTTACCACACCTATGCGCTTCCCGAGGAGCGCAAGGTTCGTGCCGTCCTCCGAGGCGTTCCAGTTGAACTCCCCGTGGAGTTGATCAAGGAAGACCTCATTTCCCAAGGGCATCCCGTGGAGGCTGTGTACGCCGTACACAGCAACCGCGGGAAGTCCTTCCCACTAGCGACAGTAGTTCTGTCGAACACCCCCGCAGCCCGATCTATTTTCGCGGGAGTGCCCACCGTCTGTGGACTTTCGAACATTAAGGTCGAAAAGCCTCACAGACGGGGGCACCCTGGCCTATGCCACCGCTGCCAATTATATGGCCACGCGGCGGCAAACTGCTCTGCGCCCCCCAGGTGCGTGAAGTGCCTGGAGCCTCACGCCACTGGGGAGTGCAAGCGCACGCGCGAGTCGGAGGGACCTCCGGCTTGCGTGCTGTGCAAGCAGACCGGCCATCCGGCTAACTATCGTGGGTGCCCGCGTGCCCCCCGCGCCCCCGCCCCTAAGGCTCCCAAGGCCCCTAAGGCTCCCAAGGCCCCTAAGGCACCAAAGCCAAAACCAGTGCCGGCACTGGACTCAGCGGCTTTCCCCGCTCTAGGCCGCCCTAGTGCCAAACCCACCGCCCCACCGGCCTCCGCATGGGCCCCCAGACCTAGCCCTCCGCCTACAGCCGCGCCTGTAGCGCCTACCCAGTCGCGTCCCCACACCTCGCGTCCCGCCCCGCCCAAATCCCACTCCCAGGACCAGGCCGCGGCCGACCTCAGGTTGATCGGCGCCGCGATAGCTAATATAGATCTCGAGGAGATTGCGATTCTAGCGCACAAGCTACGAGTCGCATCTACCCCGACGGAACGTCTGCTGGCTCTGGCTGATCATAGCCATATGCTAAGTAGCTTAGCTTAGTTAAGTTAAATTTAATTTTAACTTAACTAAGCTATGCCAAATCCCCCGGTCACTTTGACCGCTCTCGTTCCCCCTCCCGCCACCACGGGACGACTCAAACCTAGGGGCGTCTCGCTTGTTTCGTACAACACACGCGGTCTCCGCACTAATATTCATGAGCTTAGGGAATTCGTTAAAGGTAACGAAGTAGATCTTCTTTTAGTACAGGAAACCTTCCTAAAACCCAACATGCGGGGTCTCAGAATTCCCAAGTACTCTCTTGTCAGGAATGACAGAGCCGACGGCCGACGAGGCGGCGGCACTGCCATTTATTTCAAGAGATCACTTCACTGTTCTCACATCCCCACACCAGCCCTCACTAACATGGAGGCCACTATGTGTAGATTAGCGATGACCGGACATCCATCTCTAGTAATAGCCTCTATCTATATTCCTAGCGGTTCAATTCCGTTAAGAAGTGACTTCGAAGCCATTCTCGCCCTAGGCGCCCACACCGTCATGTTTGGTGATTTTAACTCCAAACATGAGCTGTGGACCTGCCGACAGACGACCACCAGTGGTATAGCACTGCTTGGCATAACCGAGGCACTAGAGATGGATGTCCTATGTCCTCTCTCACCAACTCACTACCCCGATCAGACCACCACCCCCCCCGACATACTAGACTTCGCTCTAGTACGGGGCGTCAAATTAAACCTTAGGGCAATAGAGTCTCTCGACGACCTAGGTTCTGACCACCGGCCGGTCTCCCTTCAGCTAGGGCCCTCACCACACTCCTCACCCACTACTAAAACCGTTACCAACTGGGACGGTTTTAAAACCTCCCTTGTCTCTGCTCTAGCAGCCCCAGACTCCCCTTGTGCATTCACACCCGACTATTTCGATAGTACGGACAAAATAGATAGCGCATTAGACTCCCTCACGTTTTTGGTCCAAACAGCCATTCGTGACAGCGAGCGCGTAGTACCGGTCCGCGACCGGAAACTGCCTCTCGCTGTCAGGAATCTGATTAGAGCCAAAAGAGCCGCCCTCCGTAGGGCCAAGCTCTACCCAACTCCTGAGTACAGGAAACGCGCCAATGAATTGCAGAAGCAAGTCAGAGCTCGACTATCCGAGCAGGCCAACTCTAACTGGGCTGACCTCATGGAGACCATAGCCCCCACCCACTTGGCTTATTATAAAATAGCTAGGGCTCTACGCGTAGACGCGATCACCCACACCCCTCCCTTGACGCGTAGAGATGGCACCATCGCCTTCGAGGACGATGAGAAGGCCGAATGTTTCGCTGACAGCATTGAATCTCAATGCACACCCAGCGCTCAACCGTGCGACCCAGCTCACGTGGACAAGGTTGAGGAGGAGGTCCGTAAAAAGACCTCCCTCCCCTCAACCGACGTCCCCATTGCGGTGGACACAGACGAAATTCAGTTTCTCATTAAAAAACTTAGACCTAAAAAGGCCCCAGGAGCGGACGGTATTGCCAACCTAGCGCTCAAAAATTTCCCCAGTCAATTATTAATTTTGCTAACTATTATTTTCAATGCCTGTTTTGAACTGTGCCACTTTCCATCCGCATGGAAAGAGGCGACAGTCATTGGAATACCCAAGCCGGGTAAGCCCTTAAATGTAGCGTCTAACCATCGCCCCATTAGTCTCCTAAAAGCCATGGGCAAGCTTTTCGAGAGAGTAATCCTCGCCCGCATGCGAAACCACCTATTCCCGTCAGAGGGTCCCCCCATTATCATTCCCCACCAATTTGGCTTTCGTGCGGGGCACTCTTGCCCTCAACAGGTCCACCGCATAGTAGAGTACATTTTGAAAGGTTTCTACCCTAGGCGCGAAAAATCGGTAGCTGTATTTTTCGACGTTGCTAAGGCCTTCGATAAGGTCTGGCACGCCGGATTAGTTTATAAATTATATGAGCTGGGTCTTCCCGACAGACTTGTCCGCGTAATAGATAGCTTCCTGAAGGACCGGTCCTTCCGCTTCAGACACGAGGGGGTACTCTCGTCCCCACGTCCTCTCAGAGCCGGAGTCCCGCAGGGCTCCGTGCTCTCCCCCCTTCTGTACATCTCGTACACAAATGACATCCCCATCCCAGGCAATGGGGTCCAACTGTCACTTTTCGCCGACGACACCGCACTCTATTTCAGAAGTCGCAACATGACATACATCCATAAAAGGCTACAATCCGCGGTCGATGAGCTAGGAGCCTGGTTCAGGCTGTGGCGCATTGAGGTCAACCCAGAAAAGAGCACAGCAGTGCGTTTCGACCACAAACGCAGGAGGGGTCTAAGCGACCCCCCCATCCGCATGTTAGGTACCCCAGTCCCCTGGCGAACATCAGCCAAGTACCTAGGAGTTACCTTAGACAACAGACTTACCTTTAGGACACACATCCAGAAGGTAACCCGGACCGCTCGTTTTTACCTTGGCCGCCTATCTTCCATGGTAGGCAGACAAAGTAAAATGACAGCCAGAAACAAGCGCACGCTCTTTAAAGTTTGCATTCGTCCCGTGATGACCTACGCGGCTCCCGTTTTCGCACACGCGGCCCCCAATCTCATGTATCAACTTCAGATAGTCCAGAATAATTTCTTACGTAGGGCTCTGAACGCACACTGGTGCGTCAGAAATGCCGATCTCCATCGGGATATGGAGATTCCAACTATCCAACAGTTTATTAGATCCCTCTCAGAGTCGTTCTTCAGCCGCGCTGAAGAACACTCTAACCCCCTGATCCGCGAATCAGCAGTTTACCCTCCCCCCACGACTAATCCTCGTTACCTGGTGCGCAGGCCCAGGAACGTTCTAGTCGACCCACCCGATAAGCTCTCATCCGACCTCGACCTCCTCCTGGAGGCCCAGGCCCAGTCAGATGTAGCCCCCGCTCCCAACAGTGTCCCCGGGGACACTACTCTCACTTAAATTTTTTCTTTCTTTCTGTTTCTGTCACTATGTGACGAATCCCCCTAAGCGGTAGCTCTAGTGAGCTCCGCTGTGCGCCCTCCTCGGCCTCGAGGGGGGTCGCTCATGATGTAGGTTTAGGGGTCCTTAGGACCAAACCAGCACCAAGGTGGTGTTTAGTGGGTAGGCGCACTCTGCGAGTCCCACATTGGCAGCACGGCCGGGCCCGTGCTGTGCATGCATGAGCATTCACCACCTCCCTCCCCCGTGTCCTCCGGAGGGTGCCCTTTATAGGGCTAAAAAAAAAAAAAAAAAAAAAGGAAAACTCACAGTTCGTTTGCTTAGCGTCGAGAGCGGTCGCCCGCTCTCCGCTATTGACCTGCCCGCCCGCTCACACAGTGCGCGTGTGTTTTGCCGGCGTGCAACCTTCCGATCTGTTTTCTAATACCGTTTTATTTTCCTTTCAGTGCTCGTGCTCGCTCAGCCTGCCGGATTATTCCAAGTAAGTGCCTAGGCCTTTTTCGCTAGGTATTTACTTTTGTTTCTCTCTGATTCTCCTTATCTCTGTCCCGTTATTTTCGAAGTCTCTGTGCTCTCACATCCCCCTCCCGCCCCCCTGCCGATGGCAGGGGAGCCGCCGTTAGTTAAGTTAGCCACTATGGCCGCCCCCCGCCCCTCCCGCGCTCTCCTCAGCGTTTTCTTAGAGGAGCATAGGCTTTTAGAAGCCTATCGCGTTTTCATGGATAGCCACGCTCCCGTGGAAACCCCCGACTCTCCAGAGTCCCCCGCCCCCGTAGCCCCCGACTCTCCTGAGTCCCCCGCGACCGACATGGAGACCGACTCCATCGCCGGCTCCTCGTGCTCCCGTAAGCGATCCGTATCGCAACATAGTACAAGTTCAGAGTCAGCAGACTCCCGCTCTGAGACCAGCACCGTCACTGGTGACCTGGCCTCAGAGGAGACCTTCAAGAAGGTCATCTCTCGAAAGAGGCAGCGAAAGCTAGCCTGCTTGAGGAAATCTCCTCCCGCGACCCCCGGATCTGCCGCGACCTCCGTCCCTCCCTCCCCCGCAGCCCCAGCTCGCTCCCACTCACCCCTCGCCACAGGCGCCGCCGCCTCGGTGACCGCCCCCCGCCCTCTCATGTCATTAACACTAGATGCCCCTGCGCCGGGCAAGTCCTTAAAAAATTTCTCACCGCAGCCTCCGAAGGCTAAGTCCCCGCCGCCTGTGTACCTCCGTGACAAGGCCGCTTGGACAGCAATGTCCAAGCTGTGCAAGGACAATAATGTCCTCTACACGAAGGCGCACAACAACGGCGACAATATCAAAATAGAGACCCCCACCACTGATGTGTTCAGGAGCCTTACTAGGCTCCTAACACTAAACAAAGTCCCTTACCACACCTATGCGCTTCCCGAGGAGCGCAAGGTTCGTGCCGTCCTCCGAGGCGTTCCCGTTGAACTCCCCGTGGAGTTGATCAAGGAAGACCTCATTTCCCAAGGGCATCCCGTGGAGGCTGTGTACGCCGTACACAGCAGCCGCGGGAAGTCCTTCCCACTAGCGACAGTAGTTCTGTCGAACACCCCCGCAGCCCGATCTATTTTCGCGGGAGTGCCCACCGTCTGTGGACTTTCGAACATTAAGGTCGAAAAGCCTCACAGACGGGGGCACCCTGGCCAATGCCACCGCTGCCAATTATATGGCCACGCGGCGGCAAACTGCTCTGCGCCCCCCAGGTGCGTGAAGTGCCTAGAGCCTCACGCCACTGGGGAGTGCAAGCGCACACGCGAGTCGGAGGGACCTCCGGCTTGCGTGCTGTGCAAGCAGACCGGCCATCTGGCTAACTATCGGGGGTGCCCGCGTGCCCCCCGCGCCCCCGCCCCTAAGGCTCCCAAGGCCCCTAAGGCTCCCAAGGCCCCTAAGGCACCAAAGCCAAAACCAGTGCCGGCACTGGACTCAGCGGCTTTCCCCGCTCTAGGCCGCCCTAGTGCCAAACCCACCGCCCCACCGGCCTCCGCATGGGCCCCCAGACCTAGCCCTCCGCCTACAGCCGCGCCTGTAGCGCCTACCCAGTCGCGTCCCCACACCTCGCGTCCCGCCCCGCCCAAATCCCACTCCCAGGACCAGGCCGCGGCCGACCTCAGGTTGATCGGCGCCGCGATAGCTAATATAGATCTCGAGGAGATTGCGATTCTAGCGCACAAGCTACGAGTCGCATCTACCCCGACGGAACGTCTGCTGGCTCTGGCTGATCATAGCCATATGCTAAGTAGCTTAGCTTAGTTGAGTTAAATTTAATTTTAACTTAACTAAGCTATGCCAAATCCCCCGGTCACTTTGACCGCTCTCGTACCCCCTCCCGCCACCACGGGACGACTCAAACCTAGGGGCGTCTCGCTTGTTTCGTACAACACACGCGGTCTCCGCACTAATATTCATGAGCTTAGGGAATTCGTTAAAGGTAACGAAGTAGATCTTCTTTTAGTACAGGAAACCTTCCTAAAACCCAACATGCGGGGTCTCAGAATTCCCAAGTACTCTCTTGTCAGGAATGACAGAGCCGACAGCCGACGAGGCGGCGGCACTGCCATTTATTTCAAGAGATCACTTCACTGTTCTCACATCCCCACACCAGCCCTCACTAACATGGAGGCCACTATTTGTAGATTAGCGATGACCGGACATCCATCTCTAGTAATAGCCTCTATCTATATTCCTAGCGGTTCAATTCCGTTAAGAAGTGACTTCGAAGCCATTCTCGCCCTAGGCGCCCACACCGTCATGTTTGGTGATTTTAACTCCAAACATGAGCTGTGGACCTGCCGACAGACGACCACCAGTGGTATAGCACTGCTTGGCATAACCGAGGCACTAGAGATGGATGTCCTATGTCCTCTCTCACCAACTCACTACCCCGATCAGACCACCACCCCCCCCGACATACTAGACTTCGCTCTAGTACGGGGCGTCAAATTAAACCTTAGGGCAATAGAGTCTCTCGACGACCTAGGTTCTGACCACCGGCCGGTCTCCCTTCAGCTAGGGCCCTCACCACACTCCTCACCCTCTACTAAAACCGTTACCAACTGGGACGGTTTTAAAACCTCCCTTGTCTCTGCTCTAGCAGCCCCAGACTCCCCTTGTGCATTCACACCCGACTATTTCGATAGTACGGACAAAATAGATAGCGCCGTAGACTCCCTCACGTTTTTGGTCCAAACAGCCATTCGTGACAGCGAGCGCGTAGTACCGGTCCGCGACCGGAAACTGCCTCTCGCTGTCAGGAATCTGATTAGAGCCAAAAGAGCCGCCCTCCGTAGGGAAAAGCTCTACCCAACTCCTGAGTACAGGAAACGCGCCAATGAATTGCAGAAGCAAGTCAGAGCTCGACTATCCGAGCAGGCCAACTCTAACTGGGCTGACCTCATGGAGACCATAGCCCCCACCCACTTGGCTTATTATAAAATAGCTAGGGCTCTACGCGTAGACGCGATCACCCACACCCCTCCCTTGACGCGTAGAGATGGCACCATCGCCTTCGAGGACGATGAGAAGGCCGAATGTTTCGCTGACAGCATTGAATCTCAATGCACACCCAGCGCTCAACCGTGCGACCCAGCTCACGTGGACAAGGTTGAGGAGGAGGTCCGTAAAAATACCTCCCTCCCCTCAACCGGCGTCCCCATTGCGGTGGACACAGACGAAATTCAGTTTCTCATTAAAAAACTTAGACCTAAAAAGGCCCCAGGAGCGGACGGTATTGCCAACCTAGCGCTCAAAAATTTCCCCAGTCAATTATTAATTTTGCTAACTATTATTTTCAATGCCTGTTTTGAACTGTGCCACTTTCCATCCGCATGGAAAGAGGCGACAGTCATAGGAATACCCAAGCCGGGTAAGCCCTTAAATGTAGCGTCTAACCATCGCCCCATTAGTCTCCTAAAAGCCATGGGCAAGCTTTTCGAGAGAGTAATCCTCGCCCGCATGCGAAACCACCTATTCCCGTCAGAGGGTCCCCCCATTATCATTCCCCACCAATTTGGCTTTCGTGCGGGGCACTCTTGCCCTCAACAGGTCCACCGCATAGTAGAGTACATTTTGAAAGGTTTCTACCCTAGGCGCGAAAAATCGGTAGCTGTATTTTTCGACGTTGCTAAGGCCTTCGATAAGGTCTGGCACGCCGGATTAGTTTATAAATTATATGAGCTGGGTCTTCCCGACAGACTTGTCCGCGTAATAGATAGCTTCCTGAAGGACCGGTCCTTCCGCTTCAGACACGAGGGGGTACTCTCGTCCCCACGTCCTCTCAGAGCCGGAGTCCCGCAGGGCTCCGTGCTCTCCCCCCTTCTGTACATCTCGTACACAAATGACATCCCCATCCCAGGCAATGGGGTCCAACTGTCACTTTTCGCCGACGACACCGCACTCTATTTCAGAAGTCGCAACATGACATACATCCATAAAAGGCTACAATCCGCGGTCGATGAGCTAGAAGCCTGGTTCAGGCTGTGGCGCATTGAGGTCAACCCAGAAAAGAGCACAGCAGTGCGTTTCGACCACAAACGCAGGAGGGGTCTAAGCGACCCCCCCATCCGCATGTTAGGTACCCCAGTCCCCTGGCGAACATCAGCCAAGTACTTAGGAGTTACCTTAGACAACAGACTTACCTTTAGGACACACATCCGGAAGGTAACCCGGACCGCTCGTTTTTACCTTGGCCGCCTATCTTCCATGGTAGGCAGACAAAGTAAAATGACAGCCAGAAACAAGCGCACGCTCTTTAAAGTTTGCATTCGTCCCGTGATGACCTACGCGGCTCCCGTTTTCGCACACGCGGCCCCCAATCTCATGTATCAACTTCAGATAGTCCAGAATAATTTCTTACGTAGGGCTCTGAACGCACACTGGTGCGTCAGAAATGCCGATCTCCATCGGGATATGGAGATTCCAACTATCCAACAGTTTATTAGATCCCTCTCAGAGTCGTTCTTCAGCCGCGCTGAAGAACACTCTAACCCTCTGATCCGCGAATCAGCAGTTTACCCTCCCCCCACGACTAATCCTCGTTACCTGGTGCGCAGGCCCAGGAACGTTCTAGTCGACCCACCCGATAAGCTCTCATCCGACCTCGACCTCCTCCTGGAGGCCCAGGCCCAGTCAGATGTAGCCCCCGCTCCCAACAGTGTCCCCGGGGACACTACTCTCACTTAAATTTTTTCCTTCTTTCTGTTTCTGTCACTATGTGACGAATCCCCCTAAGCGGTAGCTCTAGTGAGCTCCGCTGTGCGCCCTCCTCGGCCTCGAGGGGGGTCGCTCATGATGTAGGTTTAGGGGTCCTTAGGACCAAACCAGCACCAAGGTGGTGTTTAGTGGGTAGGCGCACTCTGCGAGTCCCACATTGGCAGCACGGCCGGGCCCGTGCTGTGCATGCATGAGCATTCACCACCTCCCTCCCCCGTGTCCTCCGGAGGGTGCCCTTTACAGGGCTAAAAAAAAAAAAAAAAGGAAAACTCTTTTTCCTTAAGCGCCTAAGAATAATGAAAGTAAACTTTTTCCTCCTATCTGGAAATACCAGCCTTTTTCTAAAACTACCTAACAACCACCACGCCGACAATACTATATGTGCTTAGGTAGTACCGAGACAAATAAAGCACAGCCTTTTTCCACTCTACGAGTTCATTTCTCTACATCGGATCCTCACAATACGACCGCTTATCGGCGCTGTACCGACGTTATTACACAAACAGAGAGTGCTCGCAAAACGAACCCTTCTTGTGTTAGTATTGCTGGCTGCAGTCACAGAGTAAATACCTATCTACTCCATACCTATACTAAGGCTGGCTTGCACCACCGACAGAAATTAATTTTAATTCTAGTTTAAATGTAATTTTTACAGATAAAGTATAGAGGAACTGTCAAAATTCTGTTTCACTTGGGGTTTAATGTATTTTAGTCGGTGGTGGAAGCGGGCTTCAGACTTCGAATTTACCATATTGAAGTGAAAACTTCTTTAGGCGCACTTTGTACTTTTTCTGTACAGTGAACGAAACTGAACTTTTATGCTCGGATCGGTGACGGTCAATCGGGTATACTCGGCTCCAGTTGATCGGCCTGTTTTCACTTCTCAAGATACACACCCTAATTAGTCGCTTTTCGATTACTGAGGAGGACGCGTGTCTATCCGCGCCATACATTTGTAGAAATGGCATGAGTCAGGGTGTATTACCAAGTTTGTAACGTCCTTGCCTGGTAACCACAGGATATCCTAGTTTGGGACCAGGTCAAGTAAGTGTTCAGTGGAAGTGTTCTTTTAACTTTTTTTTGTCGATCTTTTCTCAGAATTCTCAGATTCTCACTATCAGAATTTCGTGCCAGGACGTTTAGGACAGTTCGCGCCGGATCTAATGACGTCATCTGAATTCATCTGGATGTTGTATAGAATTTCATTTAGAAACTTTTAGTATTCGTTTCGTTTGTTGCTTTCGTTTCGGTGTACGTCTAACTAATTTTTATAAGACTCATCTTGCACAAAATTAGTGCTGTACGCTACTGAACCAGATGTGGGTCCTATATGTATGTACACAAACATTTCTTTGAATGCATTTAAATTAAAAATAAAATCAGGAAGGAGCAGATATTTCTTGAATCGGTGGACATCCTCATGTTGGCCTCAGTACCTGTTTAATAGTGAAAATACTTTCACCCGTACTTATAAAAAGCGGTTATGTCTGGAGTAGTTTAATGGAATGAGTATATTTCAGAAATAACCGCTTTAATACTAGTTTATATCATAAACCAATACTTTGCTTCTATCTTCTGAGAACTGTGGTGTGATTTGACTGATCTGATTCTGCTTGCTGGCATCAGAACTTTAACTATTGATGATGACGATTCTTCTGTTCTATTCAGATTGTAGGTACAACCAGCACTTAGAATATTATCGGTTGCTATCAGCACAAAGACGTGTTTACCTTTGCTCTATATTCAGTACAGCCTTTGAGACTCTCATACTATGATTAAAATTGGCTTCATACTTAGTACAATGCTTAAAGTACCTACCTATATATTCTCTACATATTACGGCGTGTTATGTAATTTTGTAATGGACCATTTACACGGAGCCAAAACTTGAGACAGTCCACTAAGCCAGTCCAATATTGGCATCGTGTAAATAGAGACAGTCCACTACATTGGATTGTCCTCACGTTGCCAATATTGGACTGGGTTAGTGGGTTAAACATCATTGTTCAGTTAAACATAAGCATTACATACAGGCACGTACATTGCTTCTGGTCCCACACCAGGATACCCTATGCCGTGGGAACCAGAAACAGTGACATCACAAACGTGTAAACATCCAAGACCTGGGTTTTTTTTGTCTCCAGCCGGGGTTCGAACTTGGGATTTCTCGCATGGTAGACAGTTGCGCTAACCGCCGCGCCGAAGAGGTCATCTTAGAGATATGAGATAAGAATATTCTCAGATTCTCACAGTTATCAGACAGAGAGACAAATATCTGTGCCTCTCTTTTCATATTCCACAGTACAGTTGTTAGTACTAATAACGATAACACTGACGAGTTTTAATGAGTCGTCAATGGAATAGATTGTGGGATGCAAGTTTTCGGCATGAAAACACTGTTGCAGGGGACAGATAGAATATCAAACTCTCCAAATGACGCGAGGCCATTTAAGCCCAGTTAACTCGCCCTAACTTTAATCCCAAAGCCGGCTTACGAAACTACAGCGGCTAAGTTCCGAACTCGGTGTATGTGTGACCTACTAGTGACCTATCTACGGATTGGAACGCGGGTTATAGCGCTGCTAGAAGTATCTAGAATGTTTGTGCCTCATTTCATAGAACTACAATTCATGGCTTACTATGACTTTCGATGTGGATTGCATAGCCGATTAACCCACAGAGCACGAAACGCAACGCACATCAAATTGTCATGGCATCATAAAGTATCAATTATTGTTGTTATCAGCCCCTTTATTCTTGAGTAAACATAACCTAACATAGCATGGCATGGCATGGCATGGCATGGCATTGCATGGCATGGCATGGCATGGCATAGCATGGCATGGCATGGCATGGCATAGCATAGCATAGCATAGCATAGCATAGCATAGCATAGCATAGCATAGCATAGCATAGCATAGCATAGCATAGCATAGCATAGCATAGCATAGCATAGCATAGCATAGCATAGCATAGCATAGCATAGCATAGCATAGCATAGCATAGCATAGCATAGCATAGCATAGCATAGCATAGCATAGCATAGCATAGCATAGCAGAGCATAGCATAGCATAGCATAGCATAGCATAGCATAGCATAGCATAGCATAGCATAGCATAGCATAGCATAGCATAGCATAGCATAGCATAGCATAGCATAGCATAGCATAGCATAGCATAGCATAACATATCATAACATTTACATACTAGCATATACATTTATAAATATATAAATTGCTTCTGGCCCCACACTAGGATAACATGTGTCGTGGGAACAGCGACGTCACAAACATGTAAACATCCAAGACCTGGGAAATGTACCTATTAATTGAAGGTCTCAAGGAGCAAGGTGTCTGCATCTAGTGCAACAAGCCGATATCACTTCGCACTGTCTCGCTCTTATACGCTACTTTGAGCAAGAGAAGAAGAAGAACAACGTAGGGCTTACAGCGTCCGCTACTAAGCTCGATACAGATAACTAAGCCGTGATGGCTTGATTCTGCTAGTGCATTAAACTACGATGACAGATGCACGGTCGGACCACCTGACGTGTTTTTTCATGACTTCAAGACTTGAAGCGGCAATGAAACTAAGTCGCCAAGTTCATGCAGTTTTCATTGTACTACAATGCAGTAACAGAATCTAGGTCCAGGAGGTGTGCGCAAGAAACGGCCCAGAAAATCCCGTCGGCACTCAGCATCCAGCGTCGACTAGTCTGAATAGCTCTTAAACTATGCCGAACGCCTCAATAGTGGCAAATGAAGCACGTTCACTGCTTTCAGGAGTTCCCAGTGAATTTTCTTTAAAGAAGCTTTAATTTAGCGTCCTTAGAAAATGCAGCCGGATTTACTTTTAATGAGTTTCGAGGTTTCAACTTGGCAGCTAAGGCTGTTAGACCTTGAATTTCGATTCCTTTTAAATATCAAGGAGTGGAGCCAATGGAAAAATTGCAGTACCCGATATAGTCGCATAATATCACGGCAAAGTTTTCAATCCGCATACCCCCATGCGTCAATGAGCTGATATGATATGTTGACCTGTTATAGGTTACCTAGAGTCACTACTGTTCTAAATCGCAATAAAATTAATTAAATGGTTTCTACTACCAATGCTAAATGTGCATTATTGAGCTTCAACGTTTAATTATCATTAAAAAAAACGTAACTAAAGAGACGCCGACTGCAAGAAAAATATACTATAGAAAAAAGAGTTCGATGACTTACTTAGGCATATAATTATAATCAAACAATCTTGACTAAAATATAGGAAATATTTAAGGTAGCCTCCTTGTACAAAAAATAATACATACCAACAAATGGAGAACTCTCTACTTTTTTTGAACTTGGTTAAAAATAGGAAGAAAGAAAAATGTACTTTCGTTAACTCTTCAGGGAATCAAAAGACGAGTCCAAACCGTAATAAAGCCAACTTGAGGTTTACTTTGTAAATTAATGGCGAAGTTTTATGGCGGGAATTGTTGGCCGCAATAGACCTTTATCCGTCCATTTTAATTGCATCAGCTTTGTTTCAGACGAAACCTTTACTGAAAAAGTCAGGCAAGCTATTATCAAGATCACAGAGTCAATAGATGCTCATATTCACCAAATAATAAAATTCATCATCATCAGATCAACACATTATGTCCCCACCGACCGACGGGCACGAGTCTCTTCCGTGAGGAAGGTATAGGCCATACTCCACCACGGGTGCCAAGTCTGGATTGGTGGAGGCTTGTAAGACTAGTGGCTGGTCTTACTGTCAGAAGTTCTCAAGCCGCCCTAAAGCCCCTGACTGGGCTTAACGACTGCCATCTATCGACGGCAGCCGGCACCAACTGCTTAACGTGCCTTGCACGGATCCGCTCGGAAAAATGGCACTAGCGTTAGTCATAGACGGTCACCCATCCATGCACTGAACGCGCCCTATGTTGCTTAACCTTCGCGATCGTTTAAGATCACAGGGGCTACGAGCGAAAGGTAGGCATTGTCCTGGGTAATATACCAACAGAGCGGTGTTATACCTATTTTCTTTGTCAATATAATATAGTTTTTAATAGCCACAAGATAGACAGACGATCTCATCCAAGTGGCAGGGAGACGCTGGATGCAAGCCGCTTCCAACCGGTCTTTTTGGAAATCCATGGAGGAGGCCTATGTCCAGCAGCGGACTTCTTGTGGCTGAATGATGATGATCATGATAATATAGCTTTACAACTTTTCTTAGAAGTGTTAGTGTCGCTAGTTGTACCTGCGAGCTTAGTCACAACTCTTATTAAATCGTACAAAGTATATATACTCGTATTTTGAACAAATGTATCATCTGCACGCTTGAAAACATTAGCAGTAGAAACTTCTATTAGATAAAACCACTCACAGAAATGCGCTAAGAATATTCGGGAACACGATAAATACTCTCCACAAAGAGGATGTAAAGCTTATTACGACTGAACGCTAAATATAATTTGCATTGTTTATTCTCTCGTTATTCACTCCCACTTTGATTTGGAATTCCGAAACTCCTAAATACATTAAAATATTCAAAGTAAGTCACTCTTGCGTATCCCCGCCATATTTGAGGACTTCTCAAATATGGTTGACAAAAGTTATAATACTCAGGTGAAAAGTTTATTTTGTCAGGAAAACATCTTTAAACAAGTCGACTTTACCTGCTTGGTAGGATCAGGGGAGGTAGAAAACGTCATGTAGGTATTGCTTCAGTTTTGTTTTTGCAACGCAATATCACCTCTATGCTGCTGCAATAAGTTTGAAAACATTAAATAAACAAGTACATACTAGGGTGTATTCACATGGTACAAGGAAAATAAATAGAGTTTGATCATTTCATAACGTAATCAACTCTTGCTTTTCAATTTCCAACGAGTGTGGAAAAGCATTTTCTGTTATTTGCAATTAACCAGCCAGAACAAAATAATTGCAATTATTATTTTCTCGGAGAAACTGTCAGGTACAATAATAATTACATGTGTCAGTTTCTCCGAGCATAAAAGCAAAGAAGCTACCTTTGAATGAGGTAAAACTACATTACTCAGGAAGCTTGGCCATGTGTAGAAATGAAAATTGATAAAATATATCGAAAGATTATGGGTTTCAGAAGGACACACTTCGTAAAAATTTAGTTTTGTCAGGATCGCGGCAAGTGGTAATACATGGTCTCTGCCTACCACTTCGGGTTACATGCGTGAGTATATGTAATGTAATGTTTTTTCCAGTGCAAAAAAGCCCTTATACACTCGTGCCTTACGGGCGGCGTCTTAAACGACAATTTCAAGATTGACAGGAGCCTTTACGTTTGACGTGCGAGTGCGAGGGGGCAATTCCGAGGATGCTCATAAATCTTCCGCTTAGGTGGGGCTTACATGGAATTTGAGACTTAGGTGACGCCAAGTCAATGTTGCAGTTTTGAAACTGATATCTTAGTATAAAAGACATATTACACTTGTAGATAAGCTTAGATAAGATTAGGTAAGTGTATTCATTTTATGCATACATGAAAAAGTAGAAGTCGACGGGGCACATAGCTCGGGGAACTGATGGTCTTTGGTGATAAAAAGTTCTGACCTGGTAACCGAAAATTGGAAGGTGCTATTTGTGTAGGTGCTATTTAGGCGGGTGCGCAAACTGGACTACCTCAGATGGTCTGATAACCTGGCTGCGGTTGCCGGGAGGCGCTGGAAGCTTGGAAAACTAGGTCTATGTCCTGAAGTGGGCGTAAAATGGCTGAATGTTGATGACACATGAAAAAAACATAATATATTTTACACTCGATCAGCATTCAACTATTGATTTTTTTTCACTAGCGGCTGGCCATTTCACTATTCCGAGGAAAAGAGCAGTACATTTTTGCTTCCTCTACTGCGGTCTAGTTCGGTTGCCAGGGGGTGTCGGTCTTGTATCAATGCCGAATAGTGGAAAAAACGCCCAATGCTGTACTTACGACTTTTTAGGGTGAGTCACTTTTTAAAATAGCAATAATACTCTTTTATAGACACGATTGAAAATCAACGTAGCAACATTATGCTGACTTGGACCCATTTTGGGGAATGAATACTTAAAACTTTCAGATACTTTATTATTGTTGTCCGTTTTCATGTTACACTTTTACCGTTGCCCACATTACAGCTGATACTGTGTTTTTTGTTATGTGTAGTATTTTGTTATGTGACTGAGTAGGTATTCCGTCCCTAATTTGTGGTCCACTTTTTGTGGGTATTGGTGACAGGTAACGGGACAGGGAGAGATTGGTGAATATTTAAGTGTTAATGAATTTGTCGCAATGTGTCCCCTCCCTAACAAGGTTAAATGTCGACGTCCGTGTCAATAGAGCAAAAGTCTGGTGATGGATTGAAGCGGGGATCAGCGGGCCCCTCCACGAACATAGCAACACGGCCCGCAACGCTAGACACTCAATTTTAACTTGTTTTTCACCCTATTAAATAATGTAACGTTCACGGGAAAATATTTGAAGGAAAATCTTATGTGAGTTTGTCATCGATCATCCGTGTGGATTTAAGGGGGAAGTCAAAACGGTTAAGATGTATGTAGAGTTTGTAGAGCGGAGGCGCTACCTCCCTTTTTTGCTTAAAATAAATTTATTTGGATGAGTAATTATGTAATGAAAGCATACACCAGAGTGCGCCTACCTAGCATAAACTTACTTAAACTTACTGAGCCTCTAACACGGGCCTAGATTCTGCTAATGCATTGTAGTACAATTACAACAGCAAGAACATGGCGATTTAATTTCATTGCCGATTCAAGTCAATATGAAAAACACGTCACGTGACTCGGCCAAGTATCTGTCATCGTACTATAACGCAGTAACAGAATCGAGCCTCGGATTTGTTGTAAGTTCACAGTAGGTCTAGGTACCATAAGACGGCTCTGAAAACTATTTTGTAACTGAAAAATACCTTCATAACAATTCAAGAGGCACAAAAAACTGCATACTGAAAAAAATTGTTCCCATTTAAAACCAAAGTAGACCTTTAATATAATGTAATTTAATGTGTTCCGAGGTAATCACTCTAAGCCATCGATTTGAGACTCTGTGTCATAAATGAGATTATAAAGATTATTCGGGAAGTGTTTTTTATTGTTAAGTTGTTACGGTATTATGTTCAGTAAGGTTAAAAATCTACGCGTGCGCGTGTGAATTTATGTGATTTCAACTTTCTCACGCCTAGTTTTACTGAAGAATTTATACGACCTCGTTACCGAAGCTCGTTTGGATTGATTAGGTAATTATTTTGCTCGCAACTGATATAATATTTAAATAAGCAGGAACGAGAAATAAGGAAGCGTTGATTGCATAAATGCATACCTTATTTGCTCTGAAGCATTGCTTTTTACGGTTGATCATAAATAGTTATGATCAGCACACTGTTTTTTGCATTGATTTTCTGAATTCACCTCTATTTCTGTTTCAATAAGAATGAGTGACAAATGACTGACCGAAGGCAGTACAGGTTAACAAAACAAGTTTTACATGTTCGTCACTGGCGACTCTGAAAGAAATATGTAAGATTCTAGTTGCAGTACATTG
Organism: Yponomeuta plumbellus; assembly: GCA_947310845.1. Classification (NCBI taxonomy): domain Eukaryota; kingdom Metazoa; phylum Arthropoda; class Insecta; order Lepidoptera; family Yponomeutidae; genus Yponomeuta; species Yponomeuta plumbellus. The sequence continues at coordinate 12,809,249 of OX371207.1, read as the reverse complement.
AGTTAGATCTAGATAAAATGACGTCATCTGGAAGAGGTAGGACGGGCATATCCGGAATGCCTTTCTGAATTAAAAAAAAAAAATTGACTCAATCGACATTCGGTTTTAAGCCGCTTTCATATATGCAAGAGTCAATTGCGGCTCCCTACTTTGGGAGGTACTTCAAATCAGTCTTTTCCCAACCCAGTACAAGAGTTATCTTGTCGCGTATGATTCAAGAGCGAATGGGACTTAAGAGCTAGTTCCATTTACTTTTTGAATTTAGTTTGGTTTATTTAGCGAATTTTAATACAATGCCGTATAATTATAATTTTAATTTTCTTGGTTGTGCAATAAAGTTTTATCTATAATCTACATACATATATCTATAATAAAGTGCCACGTTTCATAAAACTGTAATTCACAATTTATTACGGCAATTAGATGTAAATTGCGTTGCCGAGTCTTCCAACCTGGTAGAGTTGTCTTCTGGGGTAGACAGCTCTAGAAAAATCAAGCATAATGTTTAGCAACCCACGGTAATTACTTACTCGTTAATCTGTCGGTTAATCGACTTTGTAATGTACGTCGAACTGTCATAGCAATCATCACACTAATATTATAAACGTGAAAGTTTGTGTGTGTGTTTATATGTTTGTCAGTCTTTAGCGCTGAAACGGCTGGACGGATTTTAATAAAATTTGGTATGGAGTTAGCCGATACCCTGGATTAAAACATAGGCTACGTTTTACCGCGGGGAAATATCTTATTCCTACGGGAAAATCGATGAACCGCGGGTAACACCGCGGGGCACAGCTAGTAGACTATAAAGTTCTTGTAGCTTAACAGTATACACTAAATCGTTATAGAACTAAAGACAACCTCTCACAATAGTCTCTCTGACATTATCTTACATTCATTCATCACACCACCATCAGACTATTTGACAGTGTGAAAAAAAAGTATTATTTATACATATTCGTATTAATTATGAGTTTTAAAACTACTTTAAGGCATTTTAACTAAAAAATATGATTTGTCCAAATAACCAGGATATAATTTGACAATTTTGTGTCTGTAGCTATTTTTATTATGATTGGTCGAATCTACGGTGACGTCACAAGTCAGTAAATATGGCGTCGGTCATTCATGTCGTTCTTACGTTCATTGGTTTTGTTTACTGACCAGACGTCATGATTCCTGTGCAACGAAATTTTTCTCAAGATAGCGTTTTGGCAGTTTACTTTAAAAGTGAATTTTTCTTTGCTTTTTTTAGAAGAAATGTACGAGACAATTTAAAATTACCACTTTCTGATCACTCGAACACCAACAAAAATCTGAAATGGTTTTCAGAAACCTGTCAAATGTCTATTAATGAATTGTAGTTCTATGAAGTAGGGCGCTAGTGCGGTAAGCCAATGTTATATCGGATAGATGCTGCTATGAACTGATTCACTGTCTGGGGGTGCACCGCGTTTGCCAATAGTCAAAACACACTAAAGCCTGTGTCTGGAAAGTTTTGCTCGGTACCGATGGTAAAATATTGTGGTTAATGCCTAGTTTACACGTATTGAGGGAAAAACCAATTAAAAAACTGTCTAAAGATACATTTACTCTACGTCAATCCCAAAATGTTAAAAAAATAAATGTCCACCGTTTTGTGACAAAACAATCCTTACCATTTGTGTTCTTAACATGTGAAATAGGCTGTTAACCGTAGATCTGGTGTGTGCGTGGCTAAGTACTGGGCCAATAAAATTTCAATTTGTCACCAACACGATAAGAAGAAGAAGCAGAGTTTGCTTATTGCTTACAGAGCTCTTACTAGAGTTCGCAGTAGGTACTAAAGAAATATGCTGGTTTCGTAAATTGTACTTAGAAAGTACAATACACGGAACCGAAAAAGGTATATACTATCGTCAATCAGATGAACCAACATTCACAACCATTCTCAGTAGCTGCGTTATGTAATATTCGTGACTATGCAACAAAATGCAAAGGTTGACCATCTGTTGGTTACACATGTACAAGAGAAATGAGGAAACACTCTGGACGATGGAGAATGGAGAATGCAGTCTTTGAATACCGGAGTTTGCTCCTTGGAGCTGACGATGAAACACCATCGACTTCTGTATGTCTGTCACATTCACCACTACACGCACGAAACACAGGACTAAGCCTTAATAATGCCACGCACACACCGCCGTCCCTAATCAAAATGCGACCCGAGGCGCGGCGTCATTAAGCGAGTTATCTCGTTACCTGTCACAATACAGCGCGTCTAAGCACACAATGTGTTAATTGCGTTAGCCAGCCGGCACAATCGCGGGTATTGGCGAGTGCAGAGAGCCGACTTTCATCAGCCGGCGCCAGTAAGGTTCGAGATACACATAGATCGGTTGGAAGATGTCTATCGTCCCACATGCGTCCACGCTGGAAATAACCCAGCCGCAGCTATGGCGCTTCTGTCTATCCTCAGCCACCGTCATGAAATCACCACCTGTAATTCCAATACAATCAGCTCACTTTCCTCCAGTGCAGAAAACAAGCCTACCCTGAGTACTTCATTGTGCCCTCAGCCCTCCGAGAGTCAATCAACGAGCTTTCATATGTTTCACGCTGCGATTATTATCTCTACATTTCTATTACGACTATGAAATAATGAGTTTGTTCCTATAACGCTGAAAGGTGAAATATTGCGCTAGGGCAATGTAAAAAATCTCTTCCTGAGACAAGATAATTAGAGCAGCTGAAGGCATTTTGGAGAGTATTTTTACAGACTGAGAGGAAGAGAAAAAAAGCGAAGAGGTATTTTATTTTATTACCGTTATACTAAATCAAAGTTCATAGCGTCAATGAATATTTTGTCAATCAAATAAACAAAGCGTAATAGTTCGTTCTCGTCGATCGAATAGCAGCAACGGGAATGACGAAGCCTACGTGGGTTAACAGAGACACGTTAGCCAAGAGTGTATTTAGTCATATTGAAGGTTTGCATCTGGCAATGGATGAAAGTGAGCTCATGGATTGGTTTGGTGTGTTTTCAGCTGAATTAATGACGCGTTGCTCGCTTTATTGCGCTCATCAAACACTGGACGAAGTTTGCCAGCGTCCGCAAAATTTGGCCGCATTGTAATACGTATGGGTTATTGGAATTTCGATAGTGTTTGCGTGGTGCACTGTACACACGTACGCTTTGCAACAATAGGATACAATGTTAGCTTTTAAACCAAGCAGTTAAGAGTTTGTCGCTTTAATCAGATGGTAAAGTTGTCGCCTTTTTATCGCCTAAGTAAAGGTTGTGCTTTGCAGTGCAGTACCACTTGTTTATCGGGAATAAAAACATTGTAAAAAATGTTGTTTTACAATATATTCCTGACAGCAAGACCAGGACCAGCTACTAGCCTTACAAGCCTCCACCAATCCTGGAGGATGGCCTATACTTCCTCTGGGAGGAGATCCGTGCCCCTCGGTGGGGACATAATGGGTTGATGATGAATGTTGATGATGTATATATTCCTAGCGGTACATCAACGCAACGTAAAAGTTGATGTGATGTTAACTAAGTATATTAACTCACACAGGTGTTGAGATTTTATTGACAGGATGGTGCTGGGAAAGTCCCCACTTTTCCTTACATTGTGGTGCAAGCGCAACGTCTCATTAATCAACAAGATCTAAATCTACATGTATTAACTGTAAATATCTACCCAAAGCTTCGGCAACTCCTACCAAAACCCGATTGCAAAGAATCTAATAAGACCTACGTAAAGATGCGAAATGTCTAGTCACGCCCGATATTGCTTTCAGTCCATAATTCTAACTGAAAACGCATTCTACGTAGAGACAAAAGGCCTGCCTTGCCTCGTTTGGGCGCTCAGTATGGAATAAAAAAATGCACAGAAGTGTCGTTTATTAGCACGTGAATATTGTTCGGGAATATCGTGATCGTAGACCAGTCAACAGATCCAAAGAAGTCCTATACAGTCAATGAAAACTTTTTAAGAAATACGATGTGAAAGACGTCCCCGTATTTGATAGCTACCTAGTAAAGGCCGAGTTCTAGTTGAGTTGTTTATTTTCATTCTGCTAAATTTTATATTTATATAGAGTATGAATTGAATTTTAATCTGTAACGACCTTAACCAAAGTACCTACCACTGTAATTAGATATTGTATAGATATTTCAAAGGGTGGATTGTCTAAATTAATTTGATAATTATATAATTATCAATAGACGGCGAGAGTTACTATCTGTGTTGACTAACTTTGGTACATTGTGTATAATATGGTTTGATGAATGAATGTAAGATAATATTAGAGAAATTATTGTGAGGGGTTTTCTTTAGTTCTATTACGATTTGCTCCGTAAGCTCCGTGGCTTAACAGTATACACCGGGCCTAGTCCGGATTGGTGGAGACTTGTAAGACTAGTGGCTGGTCTTACTGTCAGAAGTTTTTGGAGTATGGCCTATACCTTCCTCAGGGAAGAGACCCGTACCCCTCGGTGGGGACATAATGGGTTGATGATGATGATGATCAATATAGTGGTTCGAGAATCAAGCTAGTTAGTTATCATTCAGTACTAGTTTAATAGCTCCTAGAACAAGGGTTCTTCTTGCACCTTCCATCTATCGAAGCACCTTCGGTCGGGATATTTGGTATTCCCCCCGCGCCGAGTGGTGTCGGCGAGCTAATATCGACTGGGGCCTGTCTCGTCTCGTGCCCACCGGGACTGTTGCCCATTAAGCCCGCCTGTACGACCCGATTTAGTCATAAACGATTGCAGTCGAGATTTGATGCTTGACTGAAGTCTCTCTGACGCATGATCCAAAGGAGAAAGTGATGAGTGCGCGAGGATATTATTATTATTGAATGAAATGTATTATTTACAGTCGAAAAGTGTTACTACACGAACCATGGTGAATGAAACACCACGAAACATAATGAATGAAGTGTATGTAGTCGACACGTCAATAATAAGATGAACTCTTTAAAAGAAAATTAACGTTGAAACATTGATATATCAATGTTTATAGCTCGATGGTCTTTTGTGTGAACCTCAGGTGTGAACGTAGACGGTATTACATTTTTCAAGGTAATAATTTTGATACTACGATCTCGCTATGAATAAATTTTACATGTAATTCTGATTTTTGTTATTAACCACATCATCGCCAGAAACTGAATAGAAGATAAAACTAAATAACATTTTCCTTGCGCTAAACATGGTTTTCGTTGTTTGTCTACTAAGCATTGAAAACAAGTTTTTCACAAAGCGTCATACAGGAAAAACTTTTCCAGAATCGTGACCAATACACTCAGTAAACCAAATGAGGAGGAGTTTAGGATGATATTACATTAACTTCTAATCTGCTGTCGACGGTATTGAGTACCTAGGCGAGGACAATAACTAAGACAAACGAGGAACAAACCGACTCTTGTACCCCCAACATAACCGCACATTACCTACCCTGTCTTATAACTTCGTGAGACACGAGATTATTTTGTCAGGAAAAATTAAGAACTTTTTAGAAAACGGATGAGAGTTCTTAGCAATTTCTAGTCAAAGGGAAAACGCGTAATTTTAGCCGACTGCGGAGCGGCAAGCTGGGAGAATGTGTTTACTGTCCATGAGTTAAAGTCATGATATGTATAGATGTAAAGCTCCAAAATTAGATTGTCTATAATTTTCAGTCAAAAAATTGCTTAAATAGTACAAATTTCACACTGAAAATTACTTTTGGGCCTAAGTTTTGAAATTTTAAAAAATTACGGCCTTCCTAGGTGGAATGTACTCCCTGTTCTGGTACTGATGTTAAGATAAGAGAAGAATATTTTTTGTTGTAAACTAGTGCACATAACATAAACGTGTTCAAATTGTAAACGGGATTTCTTGAAAGTTTTTATTCTGAACAGCAACCATGCAAGTCTGAAAAATTTACTCTCTTTAGTAATAAAAACTACAAGCTTGTTCTTTTGAATGTGGTTTTAGGTTTATTTTTTTGTAGCTGAAAGAAAGTTAGCAGGAAACAGTTGTCCATTAGTGGCAGCTCAACCATGTGCGTTGGGAAAGTTCGTCCACTAATGCCGAAGTTTCAGAAAAGCTTCAAATACTATTTCCGAAGAAACGTCTGGAGTTAGCGAAATGTGGAAAGGATTCCTTTTTGAAAAAAACCGAAAAAGAGAGAGTTAGACTCGTCCACCGGCTTTGTCCATTGCTGGTTAGTCAACTTTGATCATGCTTTTGAGGCCCTAATGACCGATTTCTGAATTGAGTATTTCACTAAGTAAATACTTAAGTAATGTTCTGTCACGCTCTTTTCTGCGAAATTTTATGAGACAGCACTACGGGTAGACTTAGCGAAATTCTTAATACAGAAACCGGCCCATACTCACCCTATACTTATTATAAATTGTTCAGGAATCGAGTGTCACAGTTTTTTTTTTCGAGTTTTTCCCGAACTTCAAAGACAATTTTTTTTGTAATTAGACATGTATAGTTTTCAGAATTTTTCCTGTATTTGTAATATAAAACGATATTACTTACCACATTTGTACATTTCTAGGTCAACAGGGACTACCTTATGTATTTTGACTCCCTTGAGTGTCGAAATACACGTTTTTTCGGCACAAACAGCAGTCTATTTTTGTACTTTAATTTAGAAGTTTGATTTTTTCACAGCTTCAAGGGAGAGTTCATTGACATTGACGACGGAATCCTAAATACGGCATTTTTCAAAAATCTCTCGTCACAAACTCGCATCTACGAATCTATTGGAATTGGAACCATTAACAGCAAGCCAGAGCGATGTGGGCGCGCCGTGGATCCGCGGGTCATTGTTCTGATAGACGGAGAAGTGGGTATACTAATTCATCGCACATTTTTTTAAAACAAAACTTAACTCGAAACACTACGTTTTTCAAGCCTTACGTATTCAGAGTGCGTATACTGAGTGTGTATACTGAGTTTTTTCATTCACTCTCGATTGCGAGAGCGTTTGCGATTTGCATAGGAGTGACAAAGAGACAACTAGATGGCGCGCTTTGTCACTCCTATGCAAATCGCAAACGCTCTCGCTATCGAGAGTGAATGACAAAACTCAGTATACGCACTCTTGTTTTAATGTCAACTCGATAATTCCAAGTGTTCCTGAGATACAGGGTCTTGGCAGACAAATAGATGGATGGCTGGACGGACAACAAAGTGATCCTATTAATGAACCAGAAAAGGCAACTGAATAGCGTTGTACTGAGGGTGTAAGCCCATAGTAGCCTTTCCAGCCCCAATGTTCGTGACCTTTAAAACGGAGTGTGGTTTTTGAACTAAAACTTTCGTAAGCACAACACTTGCAAACTTTTAGTCCGGATCTACTTACGGGTGTTATCCGGACTAAAAGTTTACGGAGTGTGGTTGATCAACGGTCTGTTGTACTGGAACACGGTCGCTTAAAAAAATCAGAATTCCACTAGGTAAGTGTATCAATTGTCTATCACCTGTAATATTCATACACAATTACCTACACACATGTAGGGGAATCTCGACATAATACCTCGCTCGGAGTTCACCAAAACCATCGTTTATCGGAGGAAAGTCGAAATTGCTTCTTCTGCTGAATCGAATGTAGGTAATTGCTTCCCTTCGATGTAGCAATCCAATTATTTTTCTAAACCCTGAAAAGATTTACCCAAGTAATGCGGTCCCAAAGTTTCCGTTGCCATCCGGGTGGGTTCCTGGCTGACCCAATTATTTTATCCAAATTGAAAAAAATGTGTACCGTAAATCGGAGTGAGTTGAAAGGAGTATAAATAGAAAAAAGTGGGATATTGTTTTTTGTCACCAATGTCCTACTGAACTTATAACTATTATAGGTATCTCTCGACAGACATTGTACATAAATATAAATTTGCAGTTGTAAGTTCTGTGCTGATGTGAACTGCCTACTTTAGCTTCTAATCACCCCGTTTTATGGTAAATTTCTCGCTTCGACTTCGAAGTATTCTGGAGTAATACGAAGCAATGGGTCAGTAGATAACAATAGATAATATGTTTTAAATTTTATTCCATATTAAAAAAATTGTCATTTGAAAAGCCTGCGAAATCTAACTTCTAACAAAACTGATTAGTTTAACAAAAAAAAACTGTCGGCAAAACCATTTGTCGGCTTAGTATGGGGTGAAGAATTAAAAGTACTTATCCAGTTTTGTATCATTTTCGAAACTGACAGAAAAATTAAATAGGTACTTAGTTAAGTTCGTCACACATGGGACAAAAATATGAATGCTAGGGGAATATTCTGTCACCGGAAAACGATATTGTATTGGGCTAGGCAATAACTGGACTGGTACCTACCAGGACCGATGTGGAGTGAGTGGCGAAATAAAAACGCTGCTTATTTAGGCCTGGAGTAGTACCTTTACGCCAAATTGGAGGGATCCCTTTTTGCTGGTATATTTTGGAGTTCGTTGGATTTCAAATAAGTTTTCCTACACGATTCCTTTAGAAGAAGAAAACAGATTTATTACAGCAACAGTTACACAAAACACCATATTTTGGAGTTCGTTGGATTTCAAATAAGTTTTCCTACACGATTCCTTTAGAAGAAGAAAACAGATTTATTACAGCAACAGTTACACAAAACATTAGACAAACTGACTTTTTAATATATTGAGACACCACGAAACAAAATACTTAACGAAACATTTACAAACAATCGTCACGGTGTGTCTCTACTGCTGCAATAGGCAGCTGACTCAGCATACTGCCGAGGGTATTATTCCTCAGCACTGATTTTCAGTCAGCGCCTGTCCCATGAGGGTTCCACGCGCGGCACATCATCTTATTACAATATTATTTCATACTTAAATATAAGAACACATACATCGATAATAAAAACACTTTTAACTACACTACATAAATCGGCTGTGCAATTTCAAAACCTAGTAAGGGACAACTCGAAGAAAAAACGGGTCTTTGCATTTTGCAGCTTACTAGGCCATAAAGCATAGATTAGCATTGTCAAAATGTCTAAAAACCTTTGAGAAATAGGACCTTGAAAATCTAAAAACCTAGTAAGTACACAGCCGTAATAATTTAACGCTTAAAAAACCATTTCATAAACCTAGCAAGTCGCACGACAACTTTAAAAAACTATTAAGGGACGTCCCTTGCTAGGTTTTTAAAGTTGTCGTGCGACTTGCTAGGTTTATAAAAATGGTTTTTGATGCGTACTCGACGGTTAAATTTCGCGCGTTTAACATCAGTAAGTGACAGTTCTCGAATACGAAAGAGAAACATTTCGAAAATACAGTTTTATAGGTCAAAACTAATGTTGAGTACCCTCAAAACATGCCAGGACAATCATGGCCTGTATATAGTTATGGTTTCTTTATGCATTCATCTTTAAATCCTGTCAATAATCTCAAAATGTCTACGTGTTTAATTGGATGAGCATTACAGCTGTTTTAAGATCATCATCGGCCTACGCTTGTTCACTGCTGGACATAAGCCTCTCCCATTGCACGCCACTGAGCATGGTCCTCGGCTATTCTCATCCAGTACTTGCCAGCCGCCCTGCGAATATCATCGCTCCACCGAGTCTGAGGACGTCCTACACTGCGTTTACCGATCCGCGGTCTCCACTCAAGAACTCGTCTACCCCATCGGTTATCAGTTCTTCGGGTGATATGGCTGGCCCACTGCTACTTAAGCATGCTAATTCGGTGGGCTATGTCAATGACTTTGGTTATCTGTCGGATCACCTCGTTTCGGATTCGATCTTTCAGAGAAACCCCGAGCATAGCCCTTTCCATAGCACGCTGAGCGACTTTAAATTTGTGGACCAGCCCCACCGTGAGTATCCACGTTTCCGCACCGTATGTCATGACGGGTAGGATGCACTGATTAATAAAGATACTTTTTTTGCATTAGGTATGAGCCTAATGGCATTTTATTCAAGTGGTAATCTTACTAATATTAAAAATGTCAAACCTTTTGCGAATGAATGAGTGGATGTTTGTTGCTTTTTAACGCAAAAACGGCTGGAATCATTTAGATTTAATTTGACATGGCGATAAACTATGTAACGTATACAGCGTCTAACAAAAAGGTCCTGTCAAACTTTGGGAGCTGGTTTAACCTGCAATTATTCACTCAAAATACTAGATTGGACTTAAACCTTTGTGGTTGTTTAAATTTCCCTGCACTAAATTTTATCCAGTCATGGCCTATTTTTAGACTTCAATAAAATTTCTACCAATAATGTTTCTACTTTCTCTCTGTTTTTAATCGCTTCATGTATAATTATGGTGTGGTATTTGAGAGTAACGTTCTATTTCAGTTCATATTTCCACTCCAGATAAGTCAGTCAATTTAAAGACTTTGTTTAATTTAAATTAGCATTAAATAAAATTTCTTAAAATAATTTTAGTTTCATTTTGACAACTTCAGTAAAATTTACAAAATAAAGTACACATGCAACTAAAAAATCAGCCTATTTATTAATACTTATGGGTTTTACGTGTTAGATCTTAATTACCATGATATCTATTGTAGGGTGTGTCATACCCTTTCCCCTAAAATTATCGAAACCTATTTCCATTATATTTATCTTACACTATATCATAATTTAGATCATATTATCCTATCCTATCTCCTAAAGTCCTAACCCATCTATCTACCTCTTAGACCTATATAGGTACCTCCTTAAATCCTAACGCATAAATTTCCTTATTCTATCATCCCCATCTCCCATCTCATCATCCCTATCTTTGTACTTTATCCTGAACTATATCCTAATTTGGTCAGAAAATATATGTTAATACTATTTAAAATTTGTACTTACTAGGTTTATGAAAGTCTTCACAACGCTAGATGAAAATATGTAACAAAATTAAAAACCTAGTAAGCGCACTTGCTAGGTTTTAAAATTATTAATCAAGCAGAGTCTGACAGAAAAAAAAAATTTTTTCCTTAGTAAGTGCTATAAAACGTGATCTATATATTTTATGTAAAAATAGTGGCATTGTATGCAAAGCCAAGGATATAACGAATCTTTTGATTTAACTGTCATAACCGTAGCTTTTATAGTCTCGGCGCGGCAAGCTCTTAAAGTGACCAACCCGTTTTTTGGCTTTCCTGTAAAAATTCTCGTGTCCCTTACTAGGTTTTGAAATTGCACAGCCGAAATATACAAATACAACTGAATTAATAATCGTAAAGTTACAATAAACTTTACCTCAATTCCTTGATCTATCTTATGCGCACTGAACCTATGAAAGAAGAGGTCATTTCAAAATGATGTTAGTGAAAAAAAAACACCGCAATGACGTCACAACAGTGACGTCATGCGTCGCTTGTTACCCATCAAACTCGAGTTCACAGGGACCGATCATTAGCCGTCATGCACCGTTCTGGATTCTGTGAGGTCTACCAGTAAACCGTGGTCATTTATTTGTCATCATGACCTTGCACACACAGCTCGTTATCCTAAGCTCATCTCATCTAGTGAAATCTCACTATTATAAATAAATAATTAACAAATAAAACTTTCTTTCACACTAATGTCCTTACATGCAACGAGCTCAAGAATATATAAATGACATTGTTTTTTAGAACTATGTACTTGTATAAAAAAGTAGGGTCAGAGGTTACATAACCTATCTTTATTGTTAAGGTTTTTAAATCTTTTTTCATTGATGTTAATTTTAATATGTTTGTGTTTGAGAAACAACGTTAACCTAAAATGTATTTTTCACTTTCACGCCACGTTGCGTCAGGTCAGAATTTTTCTGACCCAAAACGTACTAAATAAATTCTGGTAATTGCAATCTGGACTTGGCCCCCGTGGTGGTGTATGGCCTATACCTTCCTCAGGGAAGAGACCAGGGCCCCTCGGTGGGGACAAAACGGGTTGATGATGATGACGAATTGCATTTTAATAATTTCAATTTACAAATCAAGAGAGTAGGTAATAAAAAATTGAATTAAAATATAATGTGAAATTAAAAATCACATCGAATGGAAAGGAATAATTTTCCTTCAGCAAGAGAGATGGCGAAAATAATGTGACCATCAACCAATAGTAAAATGTAACTGCAGTGTTTAAAGTTCGAAACTATGTAGAGGGTTAATCTTTCCTTCAAAACGTGTCGATGTCATTCGGCCTCGTGGGGGTAAGGAATCGGGTTGTTAAAAGGATTCATGCAACTGGCTTGTTAGCTCTATCTACACTGACTGGCGCTCAATGGTTGACCTTGTTTTTGGAAAATGTGGGTCTTTTACACAGTAAGATAATAAATATTTTCCACACAACAATCATTTGCCATGATCCCAAACTTGAATACCCTGTGCTGTAGTAACCAAACCAAGCAGGGATAAAACAAAACCCAGACTGAGGCCTTTTGTTCAAATGTTTTTTTTTACATACAGGCACATACATTGCTTCTGGCCCCACAGTAGGATACCCTGTGTCGTGGGAACCAGAAACAGCGACGTCACAAACCTGGAAATTTTTTTTTCTCCCCAGCTGGGGATTGAACACGGGACCTCTCGCATTATAAGCAGATGCGCTAACCACTACGGCACAGAGGTCGTCATGTAAGGCAGCCCCTAGCGGGAATCGAACCCGCGATCGGCCTGATGATCAGAGGTGACACCGCTAGACCAACGAAACAGACGATAATGTTATCATGCCATGACATTGCATGGGCATACTTTGCCATTCTTCTCTTCCGGATGGTGTATTTATAAACTGGCCTGTCTGGATTTATACTATCACACTGGTTTTACTGCGAGCTCTGGTACCTTCTAGGGTTACATCTATTAGGCCAATAGTATCAGCCAAATAGTGACCAATTTCGCCCATATCATATTTAATTACTCTTCTTCAAATATTGGTTGTACTATTTTTATCAAACCGCGTTTACAAATTCTACTTAAAAATGATATTTAAAAACATCCACGAGTAATTTAATTGTTAAACAATGTTCTATTAGTAAGGTACAAGTCTGTTTACGGAAAATTTTTGGATAACAAGTAACCAGGCTGTGAATGGACCACAAGAATTCCTGGGTGGAGGTAACTGATGTTGAAGCTATAGTATTAGGTATCGTAATGTCACAAAAATTTTAAATTTTCTAGGTGCTTGCTATAGGTGGATGAATGCATTATTATACATTTTTACATAACGGAGATAGATAAACAACAGGATTTTATTTTTATTCAACGCGCTTTTTACTTGACGTCTTCGTCAGTTTGATTGATAAGAATGACGACTTCGCACGCTCCCCATGACAATTAAAATTCCAGCTGTATGAGAGATAACAGGGACCAAAGATTACTTAAATAGCATAAAAAAGCCTTACTTCCGGAGAAGCAATAAAACAGCGATTAAACTCTGGTTAACGACCTGAGGGACGATTCTAACCAGACGCAAGTCGCGTCCAGCGTCCAAAGATCGATGTTAACCCCAAAAATTGCTCTTAGGGGAAGGAAGTTTTTACTCCACTAACTAAGCGTGAAAATCAATGGGGAGGTAATGAACTGAGAGGCCCCTGAACGCAGTGCAGTGGAGGCGGAATTTCAATAAGAGTACACCCCCTTGGGTTTTAAAATCGTGCTTTAAAAAAGAGTTGTGATGACTCTAAACTCCCAATTTGACGTAGTTTAGCAAAAATGCTCCAACCCACAACATGGTAATTTTTGAGTTTAATATACCAAAAAGATCACTATGCTCTACAGTTTTAGAATCAAAGACTTTCATAGCGATCCGATGAGAATGTGGAAAGTTATGGCACAACCCACACAAACTCATTTTTGTGTGGGTTGGAACCTTTTTGCTAAACTACGTCCGATTGTATACAGCAAAACTTAGATAACAAGTCTTTTGATACACATATTTTGTTTTATGGTAACTATTGTACAATAAAGAGTTCTCTTTAAATCTACCCAGACAGCGTTATAATCGACATTTTTCAATTTGCAATAAGCTATAGCTACCTACCTTTTTTCATCTAGAAAGAAGTCTATCTGTAAAAAAATCAAAATCAACAATTTTTTTAAGCAAATTAATACATGAGCTGTGACTGTACTATTGTACTGTGAAACGTTCCAAGTTACATTAGGTGTCGATTTCAAAATCTGCATTATTTTGGAGAAAAAAGTCTCGTCTGTTCTGGGTAGGTGGAAGAGGATTTTAAGATATAATTTTCAATTAAACATCTTTCTGCTAACGCTAAACAAAAGCGGATGGACCAATGAAATCAATAATATAAGACTCGTATTAAACAATTCATCCTGACTGAAAAATTATGTGTAAAAAATACAAGTAAATTACTTGACTTAGGTCCTAAATACCTAAACTGGTTCTGTGTAGTTTAAAAGCACAGCCGTGCATTTTTATGGAGCAGTTTTTTTTGCAATCTAAGATTGTGAAAGGAAATCGGTCCAGGTAGGTAAAGCGCAAAGAGCTTATTGGAATTTTTTCCGCCCCTTAGTAGCCTTTTGAGAATGCAATATCTAACAAAATAAGAAAGTATACATTACATATAGTAAGACTGAATTAAATATATTTCATACCTAAAGACCCTAAGTCAACAATCACAAATATTATTATTGAATGAAATAATTTTATATCACGAGGCTAAGATTAGTACTTTAACAGGTAAATAGTCATTCCAGTAAAAACTAATGATTGTTTACAGTATTTTAATATGGATAGCTCCACGAATGTCATGGTGCAAGACGTCTCTGGACTTTTCTACTGGACAGAGCTTACCACTGGATAACCAAATAGATAGAGCTGTCAGAAAGCGTTGGCGCAATCCAGTGCTAGCACGGGTTTTAGAAAATACAAGCAACAAATCGACATCTCCATGGATTCTTATCCAGGAATCAACGTAATGGTAAAAGTAACCATCGATCGGCAAAAAAAACTCACACGGATGTGTGAGTTTCTTTGTGTGGATACACGTATTCTTCAGTGTGTGCGTGCTATCACAGGTTAGTGAATGGCATACTTTTGCATGGAAAAATTCCGGCAATCAGTAAAATCTGTCCCCTGCGGCGTTCGGCATACATACAGCATTTTCATTAAACAGACCCCGCAGTTTTATTAAGAATAACTACAACCAGAAAGGCTGCTTGGTTATGTTTGAATTAAGTTCTTGGATAAGTGAACTCGAAGAAATTGACGTTGACCTAAAAATGAGGAATATGAAAGAAAGAAACATATATTTAGCAAGAAGACACATCACACTAACAAAATCAAAAGACATGTAACACAATATAGTAACACTAAAGACAAAAAAATAACAGTACGAAATATTCATGACATACATATGGTATATATTTAGACCGTATATACTGGCATAAGATGTGACCGCTTATGAATGTACTGTATCTTTTTATGTTTTGTATGTGTTTTCCTGGTACAATAAAGAATATTCTTATCTTATCTTACCTAACTCCAAAGACCTGTGATCTAATCAGAGCGAAACCTAGTCGGACTCTTACGGCAAAAAATCAAGGAAGTAAATCCGGAATCAAGTAATGGGTAGTGAGAATACGAAGTTTTGTTCGAAGATTATTGTGGTTCTTTTTCTTTGTCTCTTTTATTTTAATATTATAGGTAAAGGAGCTTTATTAATACTGCCTTCAGATAACTGTCCTTTTGTTTAGCATGTTCTGTGACTACTTTTTGTAAAAAAAACTCTTTACTCGGCCCGGAGCGTTTCCCTTTCATATTAGGAATATTGTGGTCGGGAAATTGGTTCATAAAGTATAAAGTAAATTTTATCAGCAAACTCGAGCAAAGAACAGGGTTTCTTGCCGTCATTATTTACTCAGTTTGGAGGAAAAGTAAGCAATCCAGTAGGTAATTTGCTATACATCGAAGGAACGAGATTCTTTGAAAATTATTATTCAGCTAATTTTCTATTTTTAACATGAACCAAAATCGCCGGGCAGATGTTCTGATGTTTCGATTTTGGGACATAAAACTGCTATTTTTTGTCAAAAAAAACTAAAAATAAAAAAAATAAACTCACGCCCGTTATCCCCGACGGGGTAGGCAGAGGCACCAATCACTAGAAGTGGGACCACGTTTTGCCGAGTTTATTAAATCCCAAACGTGACAGTGGCAAGCCTGTCGCCGTTATCCGGGCACAATTTATCAGCGAATGGTTTTGCTGTACAAACAAACTACTTTCTCAACAACTGAAAAAGTACATTATATAACTACTAAATGGCACAAGCATTAGGGGCGATAATATAAAAGGATCACCAGAAATTTCACATCACCTCGAATCAGAATCAGACGCTCTCTACCGCCCTTTTTTCCTCCAACGAAGCAAAACATTAGCAGCAAGAAAACATTTTCGCAGAACTTAACACAATGTGTGGACAGTGTAGATTTGACTTAGGGGTGGTATTACAGCTGAATAAAGGGACACTTACGAAAATTGCTTACACAGAAAACTAATATCAGTGTTTGCCAGACCACCCGAGGTACGCTTGGGGCGACCTTTATATTCTTTTAATAACAATATCGCACGAGGTCGGTCTGTAAACTTTCTCTGATAACAGCGCCGATATTAACCTTTTTGTTGATCTATTATGGCCCTTATTGAAATATATGGGTATTTTGAGCTAGCTCAGTATGTCTGGCTCTTTAGTACTCCAAATAGGTAATTAGTAGGTAATATGATAGTATTGCTACATTTTCAAGAATTCGGTATGTAAAGTATTTTTCAGGTATTATTTTTATATTTTTATTTCATAAAACATTTAATTTTAAGCCACTAATTTGAAGCTTTTTATTTTCCAAGTAACGGTTTTTTTTAAATTATTTTTTAAAGTATTATTCGTGATGACGTCATTTCGTAGCCTGAATAGCTTTAAGTCTTTGCCACGTTTTCAGTACATACAAAAACACTAATAGATAACTTCAAACTTGACATTGACAACAAACAGTTGACACTTGACTTGTATGTACTGAAAACGTGGCAAAGACTTAAAGCTATTCAGGCTACGAAATGACGTCATCACGAATAATACTTTAAAAAATAATTTAAAAAAAACCGTTACTTGGAAAATAAAAAGCTTCAAATTAGTGGCTTAAAATTAAATGTTTTATGAAATAAAAATATAAAAATAATACCTGAAAAATACTTTACATACCGAATTGTGACTAATGTTTATTGTAAGTTGTTGATTGAGCTGAAGTCATAATGAGTTCATATTAAATTTATTATGAACTATTTCTATTCATATTGAACATCGTATTATGATCTCGTTAGGCAGTTACCAACTAATTTACTATGCATGATATGATTTGAGAAGGATTTATATTAAATTGGCCAGAGAGGACATTTTTCGATGCCTTATTCTGCATAACAGACTCGACCTGACGACAGCAGTAGTATGTTTATTATATCAAATATGGAAGCCAGTACCAATTCTTGTATTATGGTATTTGCTGGTTTAGTTCAAATTCAATCAAATCATACATTTTTATTCATAATAAGAACAAAATGTTTACTTCATGAACGTCAAACTTACATTATTAATACAAAGATTATGTGGAGAAAAATGTAATTACATAGGTATTACTCAATTAAAAATGATCTCTTCTGGACAACCTTTCCACTATAAAAATTGTTGTTTAGATTGTTTGATTCAAAAACTTATGACGTGGTCTCTGTTTCTGAATTGAAGTTTAAGTCACTGATTTAAATATTAAATAAATGAAATACAACAAATGTTTAACGATAGGTATAATTTCACGAATTGCAAGTACAGACTTTTTATACAAAATGACGTTTGTTGTGAACGTATTAAAAACTGTACACGCAGGTACAGGTTTTATTTATTCTCATTTCATTTTCGTAGTAACATCAAAGAGGTTGCATCTTCAAAGAGAATTATGAACAAACTTTGCTACTTTGATAGGAGTTTGCTCGTTCGTTGTGCAGAGCACAAAATAAATTCAACGGAAGTCTTTTTTGTTTTTTTTTTAAACTGAATTGCGCCTGATAGTCTTTTCTGGGGATATCTGGGATATCTGGGGAAGTCAGCCGACTTGGTTGCGAGACTTGTGTAGATCAATAAATCCGCTCGTAGGTACAGTCTTCTTCTTTCTTCTGTCTTCGACCTTCTACATCCAGGTACTGCCGGCAATTACGTGCCATATCATCAGTTACTGTACAGAACATCTGTCCAGGGTACATACTACAGCGACTAAATGCTTATTAGTATAGTGTAGTATAGTGAAACGCTCGTAGCCCCAGCTGCCTGAGCGATCTTAAACGATCACGAAGGTTAAGCAACATTGGGCGCGTTCAGTGCATGGATGGGACCGTCTATGACTAACGCTAGTGTAATTTTTCCGAGCGGTTCCGTGCTTCGCAACGGCTACGAGGAGGCTTGTAAGACCAGCCACTAGTCTTACAAGCCTCCACCAATCTGAACTTGGCCCCCATGGTGGAGCATACTCCACCATAGCCTGGCCATGGCCATAGCCTATACCTTCCTCAGGGAAGAGACCCGTGCCCCTCGGTGGGGACATAATGGGTTGATGATGATGATAGTGCATATATTTTTTCCGAAAAAAAGTCAAGTAAGTATATCTGGAATAAATAAGAAGCGTCACTGGTTAGTATTACTTCTTCAAAGATTTATCCAGGTCTCCAATAAGCCCTGCAAAACTGACATTGAGGTTTTTGTATTTTACCAAATGGGCGTCATGATACAACTTACTATGGTGAAGATAACGCAACTTTTACTTTAGTAAAAGGTGTCGCCATCAGGGCCAAGTAGAATACAAAAGTGGAGGCTTCAATTGTGACCCACTGATGGGTAAAGTTGCTACAGTAAGCTGCCTTTCTGTCATCTTGTTCTCGGTGTTCCGAGCTCTGCCCGTTGTTGAGTTCACCGGGACTTAACGTATTATGGGGACTTTAATTAAGTTCAATTTAATTACTTGCCAGTAGTTTGTCCTCGCTGCCTGTGAACTAATGTGGCCTGCGGCGGCGCTGTCTTAGCTCAACTATGTGTCAATGAGGTGAAAATGCGAGTACCTACATCGACACCATCCAAGATTGTTTAATCATCGAAGATTATACTTAGGTATTTAGTTTGGATACAATGAAGTTAAAATAAATTATAATCATGTGGTACAAAAACATTTCACACAAATCTGATTAAAACTATGACGTCACAACTAGAATGTAACACGTATGAAGCGTTTGCTAAGGGGATACACTAAATAAAACAAGCACCACAGACGAAAAACAGTCAAATCTTTTTTTACACATAGAATTTGATATAGTGTCTGTACCATTTCTCATGTTAGTTGTGATTTTTAGAACCTATGGTCGTAAACATAAGACGGGAAACCTAGGACTAGATGGCATCAACGCTGAAAACGGCCTTTTATGCTATAAAAATGTCTAGTCCCAGGTTTGTGATCCTAGATTCTTTGTCGTGGGTCCTGAAAATCACTGTCTACATGATTGAGAGATTGTACACTTACAGACTCTTTTTGCAGATGTGTAAAAAAATATGTCTCGTAAAATAATGTGTTTATTCATTTACACCCTTTTAAAAAAACGTTTAGAATTCAATAAAAATTTAAATCAAATATTTTCGTTTATCATTGGAGTACCTTCATTTTTCTTATTTTTGGGACCCCGAAAAGCCCGAAAAAACTTTTTAGTTACTTTTCAAAAGTATTTTTGAGTTTTGCTATGACTTCTTGGTATAAAAGCAATCCCACTTCAATCGAAGTTTGACGCAAGTTCCCCTTAAGTACATGATCGGTAGGCATTCAGGGTTTTGACTCTGTTATATTTATTATTACGAGTATCTATAGTATTATGACAGATACACGGTCAGGCCAAGTGACGTGTTTATTATAACAACATTTCATAAATCGGCGCGATCATGAAATTATATAGGTATAAACATAAACTCAGTCCTGGATCTCAGAGGGTTACGCAGATACTAGGGAATACCAATTGTCAAGATAATAATTATCATTGTACTAATACTACAAGAATCACTCGTAACCCCGGCTGCCTGAGTGATCTTAAACGATCACAAAGGTTAAAAAGCAACATAGGGCGCGTTCAGTGCATGGATGAAGGGGTGACCGTCGTTATAACTAACGCTGGTGGCATTTTCCCGAGCAGTTCCGTGCTTCACAAGGCACGTTAAGTAGTTGGTGCCGGCTCCCATCGATAGATGGCAGTCGTTAAGCCAAGTCAGAGGTCTTAGCGCGGCTTGAAAGCTTCTGACAGTAAGACCAGCCCCCAATCTAACAAGGCCCCCGTGGTGGAGTATGGCCTATACCTTCCTCAGGGAAGAGACCCGTGCCCCTCTGTGGGGACATAATGGCTTGATGATGAATACTACAAGTAAGGAACCAACGACACAACCAACATGAAGTATCTTAATAAATATTTAAAAGGAAGTCAAGTATGATGATTAGTTGTATATTTTCTTTACGGCCATTTTTAACACGATGCAGCTATTTAACTTTCCTTTCTTTTACAACTCGAACGGGGAAGAACAAGAAAGTTGGGCTAATTCATATTTCCGTTAAAACAAAGGGCAAATAAAATTTTACAACATTAGCAAAGTTCGAGGGTGAGTCGAGCTCGAGTAACTTATATTAAAAATTTATACAAAATGAGATGGTTTTTGATTACTTTTCTTGGCATAATATATGCTGAGAATCGCGAAAGTCTCTTTTATTTAGCTCAAACTAAAACTATACGGTATGGATATAGAAAAAGCCTGTGGTAGAGTGATTCTAAACTGTCGATACGATTTGCTTAGTTCGCGTAAAAAATGGAAAATTCCACAAGCAAAACAATGAAATTACAAAAGTGTCTATTTCAAGAAATAATGAAACCTAAAGCTAAAGTTTTTCAGTACGATGAGGAGAATGTTTAAAATTTACAAAATCAAATTTTGGGTCCAGAGCATAAGTACTGGCTGAATCGTAGTCTAGCGGCGCATGACACACCACCTTATCGACAGACCACATGGGGTCGTGGGTTCAATTCTCGCAAGGAATTACTCTACTTTTATTTGTACAGTCGAATCGTGTACATAGGTTACGGAGGACTTAGCAATTGCAAAATCCAAAGCTTGATTTGCTGTCGATTGAACCAGCCACTAGTCTTACAAGCCTCCACCAATCCAGACTAGGCCCCGTGGTGGAGTATGGCTTGTACCTTCCTCAAGGAAGAGACCCGTGCCCTTCGGTGGGGACATAATGGGTTGATGATGATGAACAAAATGACCTCAGTTTGTCTAGTTACTATAGTACTGCTTTTTAGGGTGCCTTAGTCTTTAAGGAAACCTTATAGACATGTACATATTATATTAATCACGCCGACAAAACGATAGCATATTATTGTCATATTGGTGTCCCTGGTCTGCCAGGGACTGCCTACCACCTTTGGGATACAGGCGTGAGTTTTTGTTACGAAACTTGAAGCTGTAAACTTTTCTTATTGGAGGAGATTGTGACAGAAAGAAAGAGTATCGATACTCAATAAAAGTTTTACAAGTTTTACAGTTTTGCGTTGTATCTATATTGTATGTATAAACTGTAAGAAAGAAAAATAGTTTAGAGATGGTTTTTTTTTTCTCACTTGCGCGCAATTGTTTGGCGTAGCGTTGGTCCTTTAAAAATATTGTGGGTGTGACTGTAGATACGTAATTTTTCAATTTACGGTTCCGTTTGCAAAATATCAAGCTTTAAAGCGCAAATTTGTGCCCGAGCACATAAACGGCCAATTTCTACAGAACCCTACACTAGGCGTGGCCCGACACGCACTTGGCCGGTTTTTATGTACAATAAGGTGTTTTCTATCTCTCTATCTACTACTTTGCTCTAAGTTCTTCGAGAGAATTTCTGGGTACGACAGGGCTGGCATGTTTAAAACAAAGCGTTTAAAACTGATTCAAACCGTGTTTTAACTTCTTCAAGAAAACGGAACGGCCCCCGGCGTCCACGTCTTATTATGTTATTAATTATTATATCGTTATATTGACCGATTAGGTTAACAATTTTCCACATTTCAAATGTAGTTTAAAACAAACAATCGAGATTTTTTTCATAAACCTTTAAAAATTTTATTTTTAAGTTATCTAGCCTAGCTATGAATTTTCACCAGCGTACGTCAACCAATGTCCAGTCCAGAGTTCAAACAATTGAAACTAACTGTTATTTAAAAACAGCAGTGTGTGTCAGTTCAAACTCCGTACACTCATGAACACGCTGAGTCGAGTGTAACCGCGAAGTAAATAGAGTTCGAGATAAATAATTCACACAGAACTTACGTTCAATGTAAATAATGCTACTGGAAATTTCAAGAAATTGTTAACAAACAATAGCGCCTTGCCAGCACCTACGTGGGGCGGGAATGCCGAGATTCCTCGCCGCTGCAACGTCCGTTCTGAAGGCAGTCTCGAGTTTCCTTCAGTAAAATATTCAGGTGCCCCTATTATATAAAACGTTGAGGTGCTTTAATCCAGCAAAATGGAGATTTGTTGCCCGAGGCACTCGGCTCTTACCCACTTCTTTCTTTATGTTAGTTACCTACCCTTGCCTGAAAATTTATTGAGTTTGGTTAAAATAATATTGAAGCTGGTTTCACACACAAATCTTCCTCAAGAGTTTTAAAGAAATTTGCCTGTATGAACCTATGTTCAATCTGTAAATGTAATGTGCTTACGTGTACAATAAAGAATCTATCTATCTCGGTTATATCCTCTGCGATTTTCATAGAGTGTATCTTCAATAAAACCAGCTACAAATCAAAAATGATTTGTAGATGACGAACTCTGTGGCGTAGCGGTTAGCGCATCTGCTTACCATGCGAGAGGTCCCGAGTTCGATCCCCGGCTGGGAAGAAAAAAAAACTCCGGGTCTTGGATGTTTACATGTTTGTGACGTCACTGTTCCTGGTTCCCCCTACACAGAGTATCCTAGTGTGGGGTCAGAAGCAATGTATGTGCCTGTATGTAAATGTAATGTAAAAATGTATAATTCTTCATAATATAGTCTGATAATATAAGAGCCCAATCCGGACTTGGCCCCCGTGGTGGAGTATGGCCTATACCTTCCTCAGGGAAGAGACCCGTGCCCCTCGGTGGGGACATAATTGGTTGATGATGATGAATATAAGAGCTGTACAAAATTACTCAGTTTCACTTGGTTTCACACAATGCGCGGATGTCTCCTCATGCCTATTTTATGAAAAAAAAATAGAAGTTAAATCTAGAAGAGTGAGTAATAAAATAAGGGTGAAAATTTTGCCGAGAAGTCGCTGGCAAACCTGCCAGTTGCAGACAGCTATTGATAGGGTTCATACTGTAACTTGATCTCTATAGAGAGGCTCGTACACCCCCGGGCTGCTTTACCTTCTGGGTCCCATTTTATACAGGGTAAACTATACATTGATTGGCACCTTAAGCAAAACCTTGACTTAATTTGCTTCCTAAGCATTCAATTTCATATTCAATCACTATTAACCATTTTTATTAGTTAGAATATGAGTATAGGTTGGAAATAAAAAAATAATTCTTGCTTGTTGTCATAGTTTTATTTAAGAAAAATAATAATAATTTGAAAATGTCTCCAAAACTACAGTCATTGGCATTACAGGTACAAATATTGTCACTAATAATATCAGTCATTGGCACTTATAATTTGTATGTATGTTTTGTATTTAAAAATGCTAATTATAAAAAACTACCGAAATGCCCTTTAAGCAATTTTAATTCTTAATATTTGTGCTTAAAACTCACTGTGCCAATGACTAGGTGGGTGCCAGCAATACTATGGTTTACCCTAATTGGAATTCATCGTTTACATGTTGATATTCATTGCATGGGTGATTAACCCAAAAATTTACAATTATAATTTTCAGAAACTCTCAATCGCACTTTCATACATATTTTGATTGTAAAAATATCTACTTTCGTTGTGATTATATTGTCTTATCAAAGACGGCACTTACAATGATATCACGGACAATTAAAACAATTCAAATTCCCATATACTCTTGAAAGAAACATAAAATGGTGTAAGAAATTTATATTTTCTGTCCAGTTTCGTTCACCAAAAAGTAATAAAATTAAAATCTCCATAATACTATTTTCTTGTGCCGGCATCAAATGAAGTTTTAAGTTACATCAGTGTCAGATATTTTCAATAGTAAATCATTCAGAGTTTTTGGATATTAAACATATTGCCAAGTAAATTTGTGGTGGTTACAAAATGATTTAGAATGAACGTTCATGGATTTTTGTCTTTGTGGTTTACACTCCAGCATTGCTAACTTGACAGAACTCTTCTTTTGTATATGCTTACCTTGGAGATTTCTTCTTTCTGCGATGCGATATGTCTTGGGCTAGCCTAGAAAAACGCCGAATGCTTGCTTTCTCTAAAAGGAGTTTCAAAATGTTCCGGTTAAATTTAATTGTTAATCTAGTAACTACGTTTCAACACTCGGAGCGTACGAATAAATTTTCCTATAAGACCATATTATTATTATCTGAAATATCGAAAAATTGTCATGTTTTAATAGATCTACACTACAAGAACAAATGACAAAATTAATTATTATCAGGTAGGTGATTGTTTTTTTACAAATTGGAGTTTGCTATTATCAATAACGGTCCCAGCGCGGTATTGCTCTGTATAAATCTCGAGACGATCCTTTCTGTCATAAATTTGAATAGAATCGATTGCTGTCTGTGCCTCCGGGAAAGTTAGATTTCCCCTGGGAGTCCCACGACACCTGACCTGATGTAAAATATATTCTGGATATTTTTTCGATCCAGAAAAATTACCAATTTATTCGTCAATATATGAATAATTTTCATAATAAAACCTGGGGTTGGTGAAAGTGGATGACAGGAGGGGTGCTCTTTCTGGAATATTGATGAACTTATTAGGTAGTAAGTAGGTACTAGGGACTTATTAGACATATGCGCTGCATAGCCAGAGGTTTTGGCCACACCACTGTTTTCATATCGGCATGATGTCGGCATTACGTTTTTTTATTATTGTATGAATTTAAAATGTGTTGTCAGTATCGTTAAGATTAAAACTCTCAATTGTTTTTTATATAATCTCGAAATTAAAAATTTTTGAAATCGGATTGCGTGCATGTAACGTCGAATGAATGTTGATGAAGCTAAAGAGATCTGATTTACAAAGATCTCTCTGCCTAACTCTCCGGAATACAGGCGTGAGTTTTTGTTATGAATATTGAACCGGTCAAATTGTTGGAGGAGATCGCGAGAGAAAGAGTATCGACACTCGAGAAAAGTTTTACAAATTTTGCGTTATTTCTATCACACTTTGTATAATTAAGTGGATCAACGCTTGACTATTTTTTCTGAAATATGTTTTTGTAAAGCTGCTTAACGCCTATCACGCCAATTACGCGCCGTCTCCGCCGACAGATTTTTGCCCTCACGGCGCCGACGAAGCAAATCGCATCGGCGCACATGTCTAGTAACTATCGACATCACAGAATGTTCTGTGATCAACATTCACCGATGCAGTAGATACCACTTTAATAAAAAAAATCGCACCTAAAAGCAAATTAAAAGTTACATTGAGCCTCCATGAATGCCGTTTAAAGTCAATAAGATCCGTCCGGTTTTAGGCGATACTAGAAGTCGTAAAAATTGTAGCCTGATAATGTTCCCGGCGCAAATCCCTTTTTTAATTTGACACGATAATGTAGATTTGCTCGAAAAAATGAAGAGGGAAATTTTGTAATTGGAACGGACCTATGTACTGTTACTAATACATAATCACATTTGTTAATTAAATGATAGACTTTTTCTGAGTGGTCTGCTACAGTCCATAATTTGAACGACAAATCGTAACGAAATTTTATCTAGTCCTCACGGGCCATTGGAAAAGATGTTTTTAATTTACCATAATTTTCAAGCAGTTCCCGTCAACTGCCGATGGCGTTATATGCACGTTATTTTTTTTTATACTACGGCGAGCGTATTTATGTATGAACCTAAAGGTCGTGTCGTAATCGTTATCGTACGGTGTGAAACGCCCGCCGAACTACTGCATTACTATAGAAGTCCAAAACTGAGTATTATTCCTTTTTTTTTATGAAACGTACCGCAGTAATTCCCCAACAATAGCGCAACCCTATGCACGGGCGTTATGTGGGTGTGCGGAATCCGTAATAAGCGAAGCTTATACCGAATAACATCGGGTCCCGGCTGGCGCAAACACTTGTGAGTAAATACGACGCCCGGCGAGGAAAAATGCTGTTGTTTTTCATAAGCTTTTTTCTTATTATATTATTTTTTAGATTGCCCTTGTTGTGCGTACGTAATCTTGAGACCCCACAAATGTGCGAGTGGTTGTAAATGAGCGACATTACTTTCCTGAAAGAATGGATGATATTTTTTGAGCAAGTGTCGTACGAATCGTCTTCTACTGTTCCTGCCGTCTTAAAATGGTTCGGCAATTCTCAACAGCCTGCAACGCCAGATAGCGGCGAGTCTAGACGCAGTAAATCATAGGAGGAACACTGAATTTTCCCGGCTCTCCTCGCGATCTAAATTGCGTTGTGTTTTCTATTTGTTAACACAGCTAAATTAAGAACTCCTTCTGTCTCATAAATTACTAAGGCGTAATATACAATTTCACCTTGGAAGGGGTGGTCGGATTTACTCTTTGGGCTCTTTGCACCCCGAATGCACGGCGCATTCAGCTCACGCCGCGCGCGGAGGGAGGCTAATTCTTCTCCTAATTTTGCACCTTATTGTCGGTGGCGGCAAGAAAATGGGGAAATTTTGATAAAAATTCAGAACCACACCTCCCTGGCTAGGGATGTTCTTGGCTTCAGTTACGATGCTTATTTAAGAAGGAGGGAAACAATACCGCGGTTACAGTGTTATTTATAAAAACGCGATTTCTTACAGTAATACTCAAATTGTGGTATGATTTTACAAACAGACTATTTAAGATACTTCTGAGGAGTGCTTAAAGGGTATCCCGATCCCGTAAATAACACTGACAATCATTATTTTTTTAATCAAGCAACAATACACTTTGTGGTACAGTCAACAGCGACCTTTACACATTGACTAACAACAATACTAACAACATAAAATACAAAATTTTGCATACTTACATACTTTACACTGTTCGCTAAAAGCCTCGAACTGAAAAATATATTATGGTTGTAACCTTACGGTAAGTAAGTATGGAACCCTCGGTCCGCGAGGATGAGTCACTCTTGACCGGTTTTATATTCAATCTCTGATTATACCTTAATTCGTTGAAAAACGGTGCGAGCTTCCTTTAAATATATCCTTTCCTTTAAAAATTAGTAATAACTAAGATCAAAAACGCAAAATAGGGATGTATTAGCAAATGGCAACATAAAAAGTACCCGAAACCGGCATGCGGGCAGGTAGCTGATAATTATTTATTTATTTATTATTATTTAATTTTAGAATATTACAGCATCAACAATTGCGTTTTATAATTAGCAACTATAAAGCGAACGAGGTTTGTTAGGATCGTGGCAAGTAACAAGCTCTGGTCTACCTCTCCGGGATGCAGACGTGAGTTTATGTAATGTCATAACAAGATAAAAGGTGATAACGGCAGAAACACGTAGATAACAATTTATTGCCCCGTCATATTTCCACGTTAGCGCCTAATACACTGAGGGACGGAGAAGCGGGGAGACTGAATAATCCCATCACTACGCGCGGCATCCCTAAGATGAAGTTGGCAGAATATCTGAGACATTTGTCAGTCGATTACCTGAGAGGGAGCGTCGTTTCATAACATTTTGAAGCCAACACACGCCTGCGGTTCTGACTGAGGTAAACTTTAGCGGTGTATCTATGAAATTGAGGTTTTAATTGTACTTTTTTTAGGGGTCCGTACCCAAAGGGTAACGGACCCTATTACATGATGGATGGATTATAGACACTAATCCATCCGTCAATCCGTCCGTCCTAGCTAGACAGTTGAAATTTTCATACATGATGTAATGATGTATCTGTTGCAGCTATAACAGCAAATACTAAAAAGAGAATAAGATAAATATTTAAGGGGGGCTCCCATACAGCAAACGTAACCATTTCTATGCCGTATTTTGCTTGATTAACGCCAAAATATTACCACTGAAGTCAGTCCCACCCCACATTGGAGAAATGCTCGTAATTAAAATGGTTTTAGGCATCATCTTTATTATAACACCGAGAAACAATTTTAGTACGAATTTCCCAGAAGTTTCGAATATAACTTGTCATAAAGGAAGGACAAATATACGTTCTTATTGAGGTCTTTTATGTTTTCCGTATTTTTCAAATAACCCCGTAGATTGGTTGATCCAACGAAATTAAATATCGGAAGGAATTCGCTAAATCGTTAGGGGCAAGCGGCTTTTACCAACATACACTTTTATATTTCGAAGGGTCTGCGCCAAATATATTTAGAGATAAAACTTTCCCGGGAGAGTTGGGCGAAGAATTTTAATAGAAAAGGAATTCTCGAGAGGTTGAGGCGCGGTGGGTCAAAGCGTTCCAAGACTGTCTCGCTAACAATGCTCGTTATACTGTCTAGGCCCTCTTTAAGAAAAATATATATTCATCACAGAGCTATAACTCAGCATGGATCATGCCCAGAGTAGAAACTGGAACTGAGAGCATCACTTCTGCGAATAATAATATTATTATTTATGATGGCCATAGAGTCAAGCAGCATAATAATATAGAGATTGGGTATACGAAGTCGAAATATTTTATATGTTTTATAAGATCTTGAAAGAAAATTAGTGACATCTCATTACAAGATGCAAGCATCTTAGTAAATATTTTTAGTTAATTATATCATCATTTATATTTAGAACTAGTTGACCCAGCAAACGTTGTTTTGTCAAATTAGTTATCCTTATCAATTAGGGTATGACAACAACCTATGATAACAATCTATCCTAAGACCTACCAAATAGACACATAATATTTTATCAATATCGGTGAAGCCATTTTGGAGGAGTATGCGCACTAACACTGTGACACGAGAATTTTATATATTAGATTTTGAGTAACATAATTGCTACCTTTTTAAGGAGCCAAGTTTCTTATTCCAAGAATCGCTCGTATTTATCATATTACAAGAATCATATTACATTACATATCATATGACAAGAATCGCTCGTAGCCTGGGCTGCCTGAGTGATCTTAAACGATCACTAAGGTTAAGCAACATACGGCACGTTCAGTCCATGGATGGGTCACCGTCTATGACTAACGCTAGTGGCATTTTTCCGAGCGATTCCGTGCTTCGCAAGGCACGTTAAGCAGTTGGTGCTGGCTGCCGTCGATAGATGGCAGTCGTTAAGCCAAGTCAGAGGCTTTAGGGCGGCTTGAAAACTTCTGACAGTAAGACCAGCCACTAGTCTTACAAGCCTCCACCAATCCGGGCTTGGCCCCCTTGGTGGAGTATGGCCTATACCTTCCTCAGGGAAGAGACCCGTGCCCCTCAGTGGGGACATGATGGGTTGATGATGAAGTTTCTTATTTGAATCCTGTATTGAGTTTTTGTTCTCTCTCATTTATACTAGCGGAAGATTACAAGAGTCTGCATAAGATCTTGAGGTGTGGAAGTTTCTAGTCACCGACTTTTATACGTCTTATTCTATGGTATGCGTAGGCTTTAAAATCTTAGCAGCAGAAGCCTGCCGCCTACGTATACCGGACAAAAAGCCTCTCCCATTTGGGAGAGTTTTAACGGTATTTTTTATATACTATAAATAACTGTCATGTGACGATTAATAGTGAAATATATATGTAGATTTAGGGATTATTTCATCGATAAAAGTTTTTGAAGCACAAGCTGTGCCCAACACGGTATTCCATTCCAAAAAGAAAATCTACCTTAGTTAACCTTTTGTTGGGAAGTTTTCTTCCTAAGAACCTGTCTTTACCCATTGAGCATGCCACAATTCATGTTCCAGCGGTTACAGATTTCATGCAGCGTTTAAGGGAAGTATTGCTCTGTAAATAATGAATAATGGCGTCTAGAAAAACGCGGTCTAGTCTTACTGGTCCGAGGTAAAGCGTTTGGCGACAAAGGGATCATGTTTTATGTTTATTTACTGAACCAACTGCTTGAGCGGAAAAAATATCATAAAAGGATCGGTTCCACCAAGTTGCGTTTCTACACTTGAAAAGCTGTGCTTCATAAAATAATAATAGTAGCAGATCGACTATTATTGTTGTCGAATCATATTAGAAACTCAATCATAAGATTCTGGTTGTATCAATAGTTTGTAAAACAATTTTTTTCGTCTAAGTAATGCAATATTGCATTTAGTTTTATTTTCTTAACAGCAAATCATATTTAGAGAACTTAACAAGTTGTTTTCCCTTTTTCGGTAGCACATTTTAAAATTAATCAACAAGCCTCTATGATGTAATAAAAACAATAGCTGTTGTTTGCCTTTATTTCGTAGTCTTCTAAGCAATAGTGTCGAAAAATAACTGTAATGTCAATTCAATAATATAATAAGCGAAAATTCAATAATCTTTCACAAAAGGATCTACCAATTGTGTCAGTTATTAGTTAATTACAGTTCAATTATAGTTACAGAGTCACGTGACATGATTTTTAGTTCCATTGACGACAAGAATTACGAAGAAGTCATCAAGAATCCATTAAGTCCCCACCGAGGGGCACGGGTCTCTTCCCTGAGGAAGGTTAGGCCATACTCCACCACGGGGGCCAAGTCCGGCTTGGTGGAGGCTTGTAAGACTAGTGGCTGGTCTTACTGTCAGAAGTTTTCAAGCCGCCCTAAGGCCTCTGACTTGGCTTAACGACTACCATCTATCGACGGCAGCCACCAACTGCTTAACGGGCCTTACGAAGCACGGAACCGCTCGGAAAAAATGCCACTAGCGTTAGTCATAGACGGTCACACATCCATGCACTGAACGCGCCCTGCCCTATATTACTTAACCTTCGTGATCGTTTTTAAGATCACTCAGGCAGCCGGGGCTACGAGCGATTCCCGGCGAGGCCCAGCTTGTCTCGTTAATATTTAAACAGGGTGCACCCGCAGTCTCTCTGACTAATATCGCCGTGCTTCCGGCCGCAAGTGCTACTGAGGTGGCTTATACGTGAAATTCCCAACTCTTAGACACAAAGGATGTGGCCGACCTCTTGGTTGCGTACTCGCTGAGGGCTCTTCCAATCTGTAACCAGTAAATTGATCACTACTCAATGTGAAACCTTTTTTATGCAATGGATTTTACTGAGATGAAGATGAGAATGAATTCGTCCAATTATAAGTTGCCCAATTATTAGTTGAAGTGGCAGTGGGTTAGTCACATATACTGATAAACAAATGGTTGATGGGGTACAAAGGTTCTCGAGTAGGGACCACGAAACGGACGGATGTCTGTTATTATAGTTACTAACATGGCTGGGTGGCTGTTGATGACAGAGAAAAGTGGCTGGTCTCGGGGAGGTCATGATTGTGGATTAGTATGGGCTGGTTTTCTAATTGATCCGTCAAATAGGGGTTCCCCCTAGAATGACCATAGAAACATGAAGTCCTATTATAGTAAGTACTCTAAGTTGCGCTACCGGTTAATGTTAGTGTCAACACGTAGGATAGCTGGTAGATAATGTTAAGTAGTATTAACCTCGCTTATGTGCAGACATTTTTAGTTTGAATGCACTAGATTTTTTTTAAATTAATGAATTAAAATTTACTTACCTAGTAAATTTAAATTCATTAATAAAAAAAATCTACAACCGTAACTGAAATTCTGAGCAAACCTATTAGTTAGTTTTACTGTGACAGTTATAATAAGAAGTTCGATATTGAAATATGTATGTAAAGGTGTGTGTGTTGGATGTTTCTTGTATAATTTTACTTTACAGGTGATTTTCAACAAAAATACCTAAGTCGACATGTTGACTGTGTAAAAAGTAAAAAGGCAAAAAGAAAATAAACAAATATATATTTATTTACTAATAACGTAAATTCGCACCGCGACGGGTTCTTACTACTAATCTAATATATAAAATTTTTGTTTCTCAATATTAGTGTGCAATCTGCTCCGATACGGCTCTGTCTGAAAGTTTCTGTCTCTAGGTCTGAAAATTGGTTGTTATCTACTTTTCATACACCTACGTAGCAAAACAACGTATACCGGGTCAGCTAGTAGGTGTATAGAAATCTCACGTCACAGTGTTAGTCATCGAACTCCTCCGAAATGGCTTCACCGTTATTTTTATGTTTTTTTTTGTGTACCTATACGACTCAGGGTGCCCTAGTATGGAACCAGAAGCAATGTTTGTGCCCGTATGTAAATGTTTACGTTTGTGTGGTAGGTCTAACAGTAAATTGTAGACTAATTAATATGGCAAAACAAAGTGTGCCGAGTCAGCTAGTAAGTAAATAAATATCTGCGCCGGGAAGTCCTGTTCCTCATTTAATAGGTTGACTTTAATTTAGTTCGGTATACATAATTTAGTTCATGTCGGGCTTGAAGGTCTGGTGGGAAACCTTTTGAAGTGCATGTGTACCTTTTTAGCTCGTGAAATACAGTGAAGACCAAAAACATGCATCATTGAGGAAAACACCGTTAACACGAACCTCTAACCGGATCACATCCTGAAGGAAACTTGTAGGACCCGACAGTTTAATACAACTTCACTGCTCATTTTCGGCTAAATCCCTAGTAGTATGTGGGTACCCTCAGCAACTTTAGAAAGTAGCTGTACCTGCTACACAGATTGCTCTTATTAAGACAAGAATCAGGGGAAGATTATTATCTCGATGTCTGTAGTTAAAATACAGTAAGTAAGCGGTGTTAGTAACTAATTCATTCGCCTTATAAGTTTTAGATAGGTAGAAAACTTTATCGAAACCCTAAATAAAAAAGAAAATTACACAGGTATCTCCCTAAAAGTACAGACGGCGACAAACTTTGGATGTACTGAAGTACTCTACATTAGAGAAGAAAGTAGAGAGAATAGAATTAAACGTGTAAGTGCTTACGAAAGTATTAGTTTGAAAAAGGAAGTATGAGATTAACAAACATAAAAGAATGCAAGTACAGTTCACCTTTATATTTTAGTTGCAAAGTAGCTCATAACTTAACTAAGCAGATTGACGTGCTGTCGACTGTATTTAGAACAAAGTGTGTAACAAATACTCCTAATCTGAGATTCAAAATCAGTATTCGACAGTAAAATGCTGTAATCACAAGATACGAGTCGCAACAAAATACTCGTAGAGCTCTAGAGAGGGAAAAAATACGCGAAAACGTCGATCTCAAACAGAGAGATCAACTTGGGATCTCTAATAGAGGTATGGCGTTTGGGTCTCTCTTTTTGATTTTAAAATAAAATTCATAGGTGGTATCTAAATCAACTGAATCGATAAATGTAAAAACCACCATTTGCTGTTTACAAAAAATATGGGAAATGCAAAAAACTATCTGGTATAAAAAATTTGGTGTGTTTTTAAACTCAATCATTTTAAGCAGCTATGACAGCTTTGTATGACACCTATTCATAAGAAGGATGGTTGATAGTGGTATGCTTTTACAACCAAATTTGTAAATTTCGGTTTCGCGAACAAAACTGTGTACTTGGGGGGCAAAGGGGCAAAGCTGCTCGCGTCCGCGGGCTTTAACTCTAGATACCCCGCACGTGCCCCTTGGGTAGTGCTAAATGAGCAGCAATATCTGGTGGTAGGCTTCGGCCGCGGCTTGTCACCACCCTCCCAACTAAGCCATGTCGCAAAGCGGCGTCAGTCGTGTTCCGGCATGAAGTTGGGAGCAGCCACAAGAGAGAACGGGTCTGAACAGAACTACCGTGTGTGCAAACCGGTTTGAAGTATCGTGGGTCGTACTGCACTGGGTGCCTGGCCACGGAGGGCAGCGGGATCCGAAGCACGGTTGATCCGCTGGCCGACCGCAGTTAGTAGGGGGCCCAAGTAGTGGTTTAGCCAATCACGAAAGGCTGCCCCACCAACTAGCGAAAAATCCTGGGATGCGCTATCGTGCCGGTTGGCGACCGGATGCGAGGACCCGATAGACATCTTTCAGGGGGGTTCGGGCGTCCCCGCGGTCTCCGGGTCAGGCTCCCATAAGTGCGGTACACTTCTACGAACTGCTGGGTGAGCTGCATGGCATCTGTTCAACTTCCGTTCACTCCGCCTATTCACTCTCAAAAAAAAAAAAATGAACAAAAAACTGAAAAAGAGCAAGGTTCAACAGCGGATGCACTTCCTCGCACGCAAAGTGCACCTCGCAAACATCCGAGGTCTGCACTCAAATCTCGCTACAGTCCACCACCACCTCGAGACTGAAAAGCCTCACCTACTCTGCCTCACCGAGACGCAGATCGGATGTCCGTCAGACACGGCATATTTGCATTACCCAGGGTATACCCTGGAGCACAAGTTTACACCACACGCTGGAGTCTGTGTATATGCTCGTGATGACATCTGTTATCGGCGTCTCCGTAACCTTGAGGCTCCCAGTTTTTCCACCCTTTGGCTCCTGGTGGACACGGGTTTGGACCAAATTGTCTATGCCTTAGTCTACCGGTCGCATAGTGGCGATCAGGAGACAACCAGGCTATTTGAACATCTCAGTGATGCGGCGGATATGGCTCAGCAACGGTACCCGCGTGCAGAGTTGGTATTTCTGGGGGACTTTAACGCCCACCACGAGGAGTGGCTGTTCCCATACCGGATCACCGACCATGCGGGGAGAGAGGCGCGCAAGTTTGCGTTATCGCTAGATCTCACCCAACTGGTCGACCAACCAACTCGCATTCCGGATGTCGCTGGCCATACACCTAATTGCCTGGACCTTCTGCTGACAACTGATCCAGACAGGTACAATGTGTCGGTATCGTCCCCTTTGGGCACTTCTGACCATTGTCTGGTGAAGTTTGTGTCAACACATTCTCCGCCCGATCTTAGCCCGAGAGGCTCCCGGCGAGTTTGGCGATACAAGTCAGCAGATTGGGATGAGATGCGCCATTTTTTCGCTTCTTATCCTTGGCAGCAAGTCTGCTTCTCTGGTGATGATCCGTCGAGCACCGCGATAGCCATTGCCGATGTGTTACGTCAGGGCATGGAGTACTTCATCCCATTCTCTGATGTCGCACTTAGTGGTAAAGCTCGCCCATGGTTTAATGCCGAGTGTGCCAGCGCTGAGGCGCTAAAGCATTCGGCTTACAAGTCTTGGGCTGATGCTCGGAATCGCAAAGCTCCGGATGTACACGTTAAGAAGCAGACGTTTAACAAGCTCGCCAAGTCCTGCAAGAAGGTTCTACAGAAAGCTCGCTTCCTCCACGTTGGTCGTATCGGAGCTAGACTTGCTTCGTACCCCTCGGGGAGTAAAGCATTGTGGTCCCTCGCCAAGTCGGTGGAGGCGAATTTCTGTCGCCCATCATTGCCGCCGTTGCTGAAACCTGACGGTTCGCTTGCCCACACTGCGGAAGAGAAGGCAAATTTGTTCGTTTCTCTCTTTGCGGAAAATTCACGTCTTGATGCTGGTAGTGCAGTACCTCCCTCGATAAGTGGATGCGAAACTCGGATGCCTGAAGTCCGTATCCACCAGAGAGAGGTCCTTAAAGCATTACGCTGCCTTGACGTGAATAAGGCCAGTGGTCCCGACGGTATACCAGCAATAGTGCTAAAGGCCTGTGCACCTGAGTTGTCTCCTGTACTAACACGCCTGTACCGCCTTTCCCTGATGAACAATCAAGTTCCGGAGTCATGGAAACTTGCTAACGTGCAGCCTGTGCCCAAAAAAGGTAGTCGTGCCGACCCGTCGAACTATCGACCAATTGCAATCACCTCCATACTGTGTAAGATTATGGAGCGTGTATTGAACACCAAGCTCCTCGCGTACCTAGAAGGTAACGATCTCCTTAGTGACCGACAATATGGTTTTCGCCGGAATCGGTCTACTGGGGACCTTCTGGTGTACGCCACGCATATATGGGGCGAAGCCATGGAAAAGCACGGAGAGGCTCTAGCTGTGTCGCTCGATATCTCCAAGGCTTTCGATAGGGTTTGGCATGACAGCCTCATTAGCAAGCTACCTGCGTACGGAATCGCGTCTGGTCTGTGTTCTTGGATCTCCGACTTTCTGAGGAATCGGTCAATTCGTGTTGTTGTGGACGGTTGTTCGTCGGACTCGATGACTATTGATTCGGGTGTTCCTCAGGGGTCAGTACTCTCCGCGACACTTTTTTTGCTGCATATTAACGATCTGCTGAAGCCCGGTACATTTGGGTACGCAGACGACAGCACAGTCACGGAGAGTTACGTATCCAACGCACGAACCAGTAACGCCGAGATTGAGTCTCTCAGGGAAGCCATGGTAAAGCGCACGAACGAAACCTTGAGGGCCGTGTCCGTTTGGGGCGATGCCAACTTGGTTAAGTTCAACGCCACCAAAACACAGGCGTGTTTATTCACTGCAAAGAGGAGTCCATTTACATCGACTCCTACTTTTCAAGGTGTATGCGTACCGCTAACCAATCACCTTGAGCTGCTGGGTTTGGACCTTTGTTCTAACCTAAACTTCGGCCGTTGTATTGAGTCCAAAGCGAAGACTGCTGCCAAGAAGCTGGGGATCCTGTTTAAAGTGCGGCGGTATTTCACACCGGGACAGCTCTTAAGTCTTTACCAAGCACAAGTCCGCTCGTGTATGGAATACTGCTGTCACCTCTGGGACGGCTCGGCCAAATATCAGTTGGCTGCTTTGGACTCCGTAGAACGTCGAGCGCGCAAGCTAATTGGTGATGCTCCTTTGGTAGAGGCCAAACTCCAAAGCCTCGAACACCGACGGAAGGTAGCCTGTTTGGCGGTATTTTACAGGATACATTTTGGAGAGTGCGCACGGGAATTACACGATCTTATCCCGCCATCTCCTTTCCATCACCGGACAACCAGGAGAGGGGAGCGACTTCATCCTTATGTGGTACAGACACCTTTTGTGCGCACGAAGCGTTTCGCCTCGTCGTTTCTAATGCGCACCGCTAAAGGAATGGAATTCGCTCCCTTCCTCTGTTTTTCCGGAAAGGTCCAATTTGGGTGCCTTTAAGGCTAGAGTGAATAGGCTCTTACTGAACCAACGAGGAACATCGTCGGCTCCATCTTCACTTACCATCAGGTGAGATCGGGGTCAATCGTTGGTCAGTTTTTAATAAAAAAAAAAAAAAAAAACTTAAGTCTATTTCGGAAAAAAATGTCGAATGGTGGATTTTTACAATCATCGATTCAACTGATCTATAAGGGGTCCAAGCCCTCCTCCAAGTGGTCAAGTTAATTGGCACAAGCTGGATTGAATTGGAAGCTACCGCAAATCACCCTCTGTATAAATCTGTGGTTCAAAACCTGAAGGCTAGAATTTTATCAATATTTAGTCGGTCCATCATATTATTGGTTCTTGAATATATGTAAGTAACTTGGATTCTTAGCTACGAACAGCAAGCAATAAATTAACAAATAGGCGATTGAAAAAATACGGATATCTGTGTGATTCTTAGCATATACCCCAGTATGTGAAACCGACAGAGACATTAAAAAAAAACTTGTGAAGCACGATGATTACTTCATCTGTGTGGATCGGAATACAGGACCCAACTGAATAAAAGCCCTTACGCGTCTCAGCTCCTTTCATAGGAGCTGTTTCACCAAATTGCCGAAGAACATGGGATCACGCGTTCTTTTGATATGGTAATCCTACGCTTCGGCCCGCCATACCCGAGGGCTATAATCGATTATTAAATAGACAGAAGGACGTATACCTCATTCCGAAAATTGTACGGGTTTTGCTCGAGAACAGATAATCACTACCATATCACTGCATAGTAGCTTTGTAGTTGCTTTACATGCGTGCTGGGTTTGTTTCCATAGATTAAGGGCCAGTTTTCGAATTGAGAATTTCGCTAAGTAACTACTTGACTGTAGTGCTGTCTCGTCGAATTTCTCAGAAAAGAGCCTGACAGAACGTTTACCAGACAGAAATTCAGAAACCGGTCATTAGTTTCTGAATTTGTAGTACCAATACCTACCTATAAACTATTATGAAGGAAAATATCGCGAGGAAATCTGAGTGACTTTGGTGTTCATATTAGGTACCTTAAGGCTTGGACTTAGCGAACCAGCGGTGAGTATGCATAGAGATTGCCTTCACGTATACTTTCTCTCAGAGTGAAATATGCTGTAAATTGTTAATTGTAGGCGTTTTCAACTTGTTGAAAAAAAAAGGAATTAGTCTACGCTGGAGACAATCAACAACACATAAGCCTTTACATCCAGGTACTCTAATCCCTCAATGGCTGACTTTAGTGAGGCTTGATGTGCTGTCGACTGTACAAAAGTATGAGTTGATTTGTAAATCAACGAGAAATTTGTGAAATATTTTAAAGCTCTGTATCCAGAATTACAACCTTTAGAATCTGTAGGATCAGGGAAAACCCAACAAATAAGCAACGTAGGTTTCTTAAGCGGATTTCTTGCGGCAGAAAAGGTTGGTCGTATTAGGTCCGGGTCATTACAGGAGTCTATTGAGAGGTTTTGGCTGACTAAACTGTTTAGTAAGCAGGCGTGACTATTTTGAGTATTGCAACAAACATTCGTACAAACATAAGCTAACGCCTATATACCAGAGCGGTAGGCAGAGACCAGGGACTGGCGCTTACACGATCCTGACAAATCACTTCCGCTTCATCTACATTCATAAGTCGTTGCATGCACACACGCCGGTTTCGGGTACTTTTTATCTTGCCCGTTGCTAATACGTCCTATTTGGTCGGAGTATGTCCGCATGGGGTGTCCCTTACCAGCCCTTCCGCCCAAATTCGCTCGATATATTTGTTTCGACAGTTTTTCTTCCTTCATGCTCTCCACATGTCTAAACCAAGCAACATTCCTTTCTCAATTCTAGTCACTAAATTATCCTCTTTTAGTCCACAACGTTGTCTAATCGTTGTGGATTGAAAGAGGATAATCGAATTGCGTATTCCGTTATTCAAGTACTGCAACATACATACCTGGGTTACAATGGGTATTGTCCTAAAACATACTATTTTAATTTTTATTAGAAATAGATATTTTTGAGATCCTGAGCTGAAGAATGTTTCGATTTTGAAAGCGTTAATTTTTTTTAAACGTAATAAAAAAACAGATTCTACAAACCCCAAATTTTAGCATTTCATTTATATATACGTGATTAAAAACAGTTTTCACTTTAAATACTTGGGGACAAATGAGGAACCGAGAATATTCACTATTATTTTCGAGATTTTCATAACTGTAGTGCTGCCTCGTCAAATTTCTCAGGAAAGAGCGTGACAGAGTGATATAACGTTTCAGTATTTATTTAGTGAAATTCTCGATCCAGAAACCGACCCTTTGTAACCAAAATTAGTTAGATCAAAGTCTCAATTTAATGACTGTACAGAAAACTTTCCCCGAAAATAAAAAATGAGTTTGACAAAATAACGCTCACGATGCTCAAACAGAATTCTCATCAAGCTTTCTAAACAAAAAACAGCCAAGCGGTAAATACGGAAAAAAGTTAAATACCTTGACAGTGGAATTCCTTATAGGAAAAACGAAGTCAGCTCAATAAGGCTTAGAACAAATACTTTAAGTGCCGACTCGACAAACAAACAGACCCTTCATTTCCCGACACAAATTGAAAGAAATAAAAAGGTTGAGTCGGAGAAAAATATTTTGGCAGGTTTTTGTAGCCGAAAGTTAAGGTGCGACTTAAAGGGTATACGAGTAATAATGTCGGATCCTTATCGAAACGAAATTCTATCTCCTTCATGTTTTCTCTGAAAACACCCAATTTGCTTTAAAAGCTAATTTGTTTTGGTTTTTCTATTCGTACGCTCTTACTGGCCAGTTTAGTCCGTAAAGTCTCAAAACTTTCTTTACTTCGTTCTATTTTCAAACGTACTAAAGAGAAGTGACTCCTCGAATAAAAGCTAACAAGTTGCCAACTCAAAAGAGTTGACTGGCAAATCGTCGCTTATACTTCAACACCACGAACATGCACTTAAACAACTCTCCAGGAGACGAAAATACTTAACGATTTCTATTCTAGAATGATATAATATGTACATGACAATAAAATAAATAGGTCGAAAATTTTCAGTTTGACTGTCGGAAAAAATGCCGGTACGACTCTCTATCCTCAACTCAATTAGCAAGTTTCTAATGGTAAAAATGCTCATTCGCGCTGTTAAAGTAGGTATAAGCGACGAAATGTGGTTTTTGAAACCACGCAAAGAGGTTCTTTACTTAGGGTCAAATACATGTGGATCATCACGAGATTTTCAAACAATTAATCGACTTGTTTATTTCCATTGTAAGACACAACACTAGCGAGCTATCAACGGTGAAGTTTAACTTACACTGACGTTTGATCGAAAGCCAATTTCTTGCTTGCAAATTATTTCAGCGAAGGGATAGCAAGCTAGATGGATGTAGACATAAGAGTTACCGTAAATCGACGTGTATCGAGTCTCGGCCCTGTTTTGTAACTTTGAAGCACTGCGACACAGATGAGGTAAGCACAGAAACTCTATCAGATTATAATACGAGTACACCCTATATCGTTCCACTGTAGGGTACAGGTCTATTCTCTGAGAGAGAGAGGGAGAGAGAGAGAGAGAGAGAGAGAGAGAGAGAGAGAGAGAGAGAGAGAGAGAGAGCATGGGTTTGCACCACGCATGCACACCACGAATTGGCAATTTGATTTTCAACCATGAGATTGTATTTCCGTCTTTGTCTTTATGTCTATTTTTTGTTACGCGCCAAATGAGGCTTTCTTGCAAAGGGATTACAGAAGGTTTGGAGTTAATTCACATGTCAATTTTGTTCTGGAGCACAGCACGCACTCAGTGTTTTTTTTTCTTGTTAAGGGTTTTTACTCTTTTAACAAACAAAAGTAATAAAAAACTCATTTTGGTCACTTACTGAGTTTTACCTTTGATACAGTGAATTTAAAGGAAAACTACCACGGTTAAGTAGGTTCTACAATACAAGCAATAAGCGACAAATTATAAAAGCAAAACCTGGTACAAATTCCATTGAAAAATCGTTTCATGAAATTGTTAGTTCTATAAAGCAGATGAACGCCCAATTTGGACCCTACAATGCACGTGGCCCGACACCCATTTGGTCAGTATTTGTCTTAGAGTTAGGTTCACAGCTATGGGTTCTACAAATCACTAGCAACATGATTGAGAGATTGTACACTCTTTTTATTCAACCTGTAAAAAAGACACGATTTTTTTTCCGTATGGCACTAGTGTTGCCTCCTGGATCCCCTGACCCGTTGCCAGGTAATGGCATAATAAATGCCACCTTAAATTGAACCTTATCACTTTGAGATAACGTTCAAAACCAATGAAACATGTAGCTAGTTTAACCAGCTAAACACTCGAAACTATGAACTCACTCAGTCGAGATGCGAATTGAATCAGTACCTAATGTCGTGAATCGTCACATTGGACTCTGGTCTATAGAATAATATTGTGGATATCTACCATAACGTCATTGGATACCCCAATCGACCTTCATTACTGTCATTGGTAGGTAGTAGATACATCCACAACGAAAATAATTGAACCACCTTTATATGATTCTGTAGGCGCAGAATCCCCGTAATACTTTTGAGTTGAATTTCGGTCTGCCGAATGGTTTGCCCAACCACACTAAACACTCGAAACTCTGTTTTTTGCATTTTCAAATAATAGTATAAAGTTTATTTTTACGCCAAATTTGAACATGGAAAATGTTCCATAAGAATGCCAGTAGTGTTTAATAATTTCAATTACGAAAACCTATTAAAATTGCAGACGAAATGCGAAAATGAAACTGGAAGCGTACAGGTTTAGGTTTTCGTAATTGAGATTACGTTATTGGCCTTGTTATAGGGACTGAATCGTAAATTAGTAAAAAGTTCCGAATTATAAAAGTAAATACTTATAATATGAACAAATTTTTATTCAATTTTCATGTCATGGAGTACTTAATCAAACTGCCCTCGTAAGGTCGATTAAACCCCTGAATTTCGAATCTTAACCTGTAGAATTTTTGGTGGGCCGTCGGCTCACCATAATAATGGGTTTTAATGGTTCTTCAAGGTAATAACGAAACTGATAAATCATCTTCAGAAGGATTAGTTGACGACCTCTGCGCATCTGCCTACCATGCGAGAAGTCTGGGGAAAAAACGCCAGGTCTTAGATGTTTACATGTTTGTGATGTCGCTGTTTCTGGTTCCCACGACACAGGGTATTCTAGTGTAGGGCCAGAAGCAATGTATGTGCTTGTATGTCAATGTTTATGTTTGTTTATGTATTTAAGAAACGGTACTTTCATACGTGCTTCTCCTCTGTAGCGCGCCAACTGATACATAGATAGCAAAGTGCAAGCTCTTGCCAATTCCCTCTGCGGATAACAGAATTTCCGATCAGCTGGAATGTTCCTTCTACTTACATTTGTTTATGTTGTTTCCGCAAATAGCTGCAGCATCGGCCTCTGTCTATGTGGTCGTGAATGCATTCGGGTCGAGATATTTCAGCTTTTACGTTCGCTGTCAATTTTTATTTTATTTCTATCTTCGCTCTGGCTACCATTTAATAGAACACATATCTGAGCACTTGGCATAAAAAACATATTCTGAAACTTGTTATATTACCAATGTTTCAAGTTAGTGCCTAAACTTACTGCCGAGTAAAATAAGTTGTATTTTATTACATTAGGCCCCAGTGCATAGTAATTAATTAAATTACTATAATACATCAAGTCATTTAAATGTGGCTCATGCCATCAAGCTATCCACAAACAAAAGGTTGACTGGAATGCCAATTAGCATTAAGTACGCCTGCTGAATGCTGAAGAAAATGATATTTAGCATTAAGTACGCCTTTGTAAGTAATTTTATTTTCAATAAAAATAAATTGTATAGTAAATAAAATCAATAAATAACTTCCACACATGGTAACGAGGCAAGGATATTACAAACATGGACTGAGGCTATTTGCACAAATGTACGGCGGCCCCCAGTGGGAATCAAACCCACGACCTCTGTCTTGGTAGTTAGTGCCTTAATTGCTAAAACGATGTAGTCAGAAGGAGAAGAAGCTTTAATGAGGTACTTGGAAAGAAAAAGAAGAGAAGAGAAAAAAGCGCAATTAATATCAAAAGAGTCCTCATGTAAATAAAACAAACCCTGAAAATCAAATATTAACTTTATGCCGGCATAAAGTTATCGTATCCGGATACGATATGCAATTCAGGACTGTAAGAAAAAAATAAAAGTGGAATTTATTACGTAGTTTAAGCTTCTGATAATTAAAGCTGCTCATCGATAACGAAGAATAATTCTTCAGGTTCTGCTTCATTTCAATATCAACATGACAGGGTAGGGGATAGCGCTGACATAGTGCCAAATATCGCTAAGGTTAGAAATCTGGTAAATGACTCCTAACTCCTTTCACAAGACCTCGACGGAGGTAGCGACATCTCGAAGGAAGGCGAGTGAAAAAAGTTCGCCAAAAACTCCAAACTTTTTTTGATAAACTTTTTTCAAACGTAGCACATGCAGGCAAAGAGGTTCGTTATGCAGCCACCTTTTTGCGCGGCGGCGGTGGCGCGCGGCGCTCCGTCTTTCGGAGTCTGGTCAAAAAGGAAAACTTGTCCTAGCACGAGAACAGCTGCATCCTATCTAACGTAGGTTACTTACGGTGATGGAGAATCCTGGCGTAATGATTGTATACTAATTTAACATAAACTCACGCCTGTATTCCGGTTTTGTAATCAGATGCCAAGGTCTGGCGCTTGCGACGATCCTGACAGATCTTGTTCGTTTCACCAACTTTTATTAGCCGTTGCATGCACACACGCTGGTTTCCCACTGGGTACCCACCTTTTATCTTGCCCATTACGAGTAGAGTCTCAATTTGGATTATGGATATTTTAAAAATTCATTCACTTATTCTGGTCCCAAGCTATGATACTTTTTGTTATGATTACCACACAATTCACCAGAACTATTTAAGCACACCCAGAGTGAGAGTATACCATGCAAAAGGTCCCGGGTTCGAATCCCGGCTGGGGACAAAAAAAAGAAATCCAGGTCTTGGATGTTTACATGTTTGTGACTTCGCTGTTTCTGGTTCCCACGACACAGGATATCCTAGTGTGAGGCCAGAAGCAATGTATGTGCCTTTGTGCCAGTAAGTAAATTTTATGTTATGTTATGATGCCATCTCTGTACATATGTATGTACTCCGACCGCCAGTGGGAAGAAAACCCACGATATCTATCATGGTAATCAGATGCGATACCGCTAGATTAACGAGGCAGACAAAGTCAAG
Organism: Yponomeuta plumbellus; assembly: GCA_947310845.1. Lineage (NCBI taxonomy): Eukaryota > Metazoa > Arthropoda > Insecta > Lepidoptera > Yponomeutidae > Yponomeuta > Yponomeuta plumbellus. The sequence goes on along the minus strand of OX371207.1, from coordinate 12,764,803 downwards.
GATTGAATTAAAAAAGTACAAAGTACAATGAGCAGCCTTATGGCTTCCAGAGAACCTTCGTCGCCGAAGGAAAAAGATAGTAGGTTTGTATTCCTCGAACCCCGCACGACATGGTGCTTAGTACTACAGCTGTTGAGGGCAACCTCGTCAAATCCATGCAGCGTTTCCGAGATACGATCAGGCGGCGTCTCGAGTGGCCCGTGACCTGCCAACGTACAAACCACAAACGGTCAAGCTTTACATTTTAGATTTGAACCTTCTATCATAAATGCTTAGAGTTGAATTCAGATTGCCGGTGCAAAGACCGGTGTGCTGTTGTGAGAACATAGGTGCATAGATATAGATTTATTGGAGCACTTCCAAATCATTGACGTCATCGTGACGTAATTAATTAAAAGGAAACTTAGCAACGATCTAATGTCCCGTACGTTCGAAGGCACACCAACTTTACAAGCATGCTCTACATTTTTTGTTCTACTTATTTAATATAATTTAAATACGATTATGCTGTCACCAATTATTTATAATATGATACCTAATAATCCAATTGCTGCCAATTTAATTACTAATTTAGTGTCGTTTGTCCGAGTGCTGCACGTCGGCACACCACCGGGTACTAACGGAATCAGCGCTGGAGTGGCCTGCCTCTCCAGCATATCGCACCCCCGGTGCTAGACTGTCACTTTTGCAAAAATGCAATTATTCAGGAGAACGTTTGAAAGATTTGATAGCTCACATATTAATGATATTTCAAGATTTAAACAACATGAATAGCTTTTACAACAACATCAACTTTTAACTTTCTTTCTTTTATCGCACCAAGTAAAGGGGTGCCTTAGAATAGTTATTACATATTTAGCTAACTCATTTTTGCAATTTTAGCAAAAGTGACAGTCTAGCTATGCTGAGTCAGATCCCCTTTGCATTTGCCACACCCACAATTTGTTACCTTGTGCTTTATGCTGATTTGCCTTGCTTAATTTTGTTGCTGATTTTTGTTTGTTTTCTCCATGCAGTAAAAAAATGCTTCGTTCTATTTGTTCTATTTCAACTGTTATAATGTGTGTGTGTCTGTGTAAGCAGATGCAAATAAATGTTATATATATCTATTTTGTTACGTTACGAGTGACTTTTCTACAAAAATGTAAAGAATTGTGTGCAGACTTTACAATAGGGTCTCCTTCAGGATATAGGTACAATGTATTGCTAATAGGTTTCATAGGGTGGAACTGACTGCCTAAACTTTGACTAACTACGGAGAAGTTCTTTAGGTACCACCATTTTTTTTTCTTAGGAATGGGCGAGATGTGGGTAATGTACACAACGTCTGGCGACTTTTTGTTGCAAGTTTGCGGCATGGGCCACATAAAAACATACGTCGTATCATACTCGTAACATAACATTTACATACAGGCACATATATTGCTTCTGGCCCCACACTAGGATACCCTGTGCCGTGGGAACCAGAAACAGCGACGTCACAAACATTTAAACATCCAAGACCTGCGTTTTTTTTTGTCCTCAGCCGGGATCCGAACCCGGGACCTCTCGCATGATAATCAAATGCGCTAACCGCTGCTCCACAGAGGTCGTGATGCGAGGGTGCGTAGAAAACGAAGACTTTTCTTTCTCTGGTCGCCCTGTGGTCTGTGACTCAAGACAAAGCGTCGCATTTTCTACGCGCCTTTGCCTCACGTCCTTTCTGTGTGACCCATGCCTCAGCTGACGACAAAACGCATTCTCTAGCCCGCTCGCACCACCGACTAAAATCCATTTAACCCCAATTTTGACAGAATTTTGACAGTTCCGCCACACTTTATCTGTCAAGTCTCATAGAGTTACAGTCTATTTACTGAAGCGAACGACTAAAGGTAAAGAAAAACACAGCATCTCTCAAACTTACATGTCACTCAAAATAGTTCATGCACGCAGCTTTGCTTGCATCGTATACCCACATAGGTTTTGGTAGGTACTGTTTAAGGAAAACAGACAGACAACCAAACAAGATAAGACAAACACTAAAGAAAATAAAATAGTTTAGAGAAGTTGCACACGCATCAACAACGTCAATCGTGAGTAAATATGGCGTCGGAGTGGCTATCTTACTTTTTTTGCCTTTAATTAAAAAAGAGGTTTGTAGTCAGCTCTCCATACGTCTTCCTAAACTTCGCGTAGCGCATTAGCATAAAATAATCTATCATAATCGGCCTTTAAACAAAAGTCCTACATCTTTGCTAGTTGCGAACATATTTGGCAGCAGTAGGATCGCTTTTATTTACATTTACAACATTTAACATTTACATTTACATAACATTTACATTTACATACAGGCACATAGGTACATTGCTTCGGGCCCCACACTAGGATACCCTGTGTTATTTGAGGACCACTGAAATTTTAGGTATTTTTTGGGGCATAGATCTCTTAAGCAAATGGTATTTTCATGATAAAATAAAATATTTAGTTAAATAAACTGCGAGTGTTGGATAAACACAATAACAGTGTTATTGTGTTTATTGCTTATTAGCGTTTATTAGTCATATCGTTTTGTATGACTTTGCTAAATATTATGCAGTGTTATAAATATGGCATATTGAAAAACCAAAGTTTTGACATGTTGACACTTACTCGTTCGCTTCAGTAAATGTAGTATAAATGAATTTCAGTCGGTGGTGCAAGCAAGCCAGTGAAACATTGATCCAATAGTACAATCAATAGGTCATTTGAGTTACGCGCTTGCTATGTTAAAAGTCCATCTTACTTGTTGAGACATAAAATTAAAACGGAATTACTGATTAATCATGAATGCTTGTATTTTGAACGTATGATTAGCTATTAACGAGATCTTAATTTAAAAAAAACTACTAATGGGCCAATGTTCCATTAAGCATGCGAAAGTCGCCTGACGTTGTGTACATTACTCCTTCAGCAGTTAACCTAAATCAGTATTCCGGTAGCAATTTCTTAATCGAAACACCTTATCGAATGAAGTGAGCCACTTGTCGGGGGCAAATTGCTCAATCAAACCGACAGAAATTGTAGCAAGCGTGACTTTCGCCATAAAACGTGTAATAACCACTCAGCCGCTAAATTACCGAGCTATTAACTCAACAAAGCTTTGCATACAGGCTAGGGAAATTATAGTTTAGGGAAAGTACATTAGCTAACAAGATTTTTAGTGCCTTCGGCGTGAGGGCTGAGCCTCGTGAAGTACGATACAACAGGGAGTCGTAAAGTACATAGTTCTAAGTACGGTACCTACACGTGGAATATTCGGCAATATTGTGATGTTTAGAATAGGGTATGTGGAGCGGTGGAGTGCTGGCGTCACATTCGGGAAGTCGTGGTTCGAATCCTGTAATGTATCAATGGCTTTCATTTCTAAGTAATATATATATATATACTAGCTGCCCCGGCGAACTTCGTACCGCCTAACAGTCAATGTATAGCTATTGTGTTACAGTTTAACTGAACTTAAATAGGCTATTTGACAGGGTGAAAAAAACGTATCATACTTCATATCCTATCATCATACTATCATGCTTCATACTAATATTATAAAGGCGAAAGTTTGTGAGTGTGTGAGTGTGCATGTTTGTTACTTCTTCACATCTAAACGGCTGGAGCGATTTTAATAAAATTTTGGTATGGAGTTAGCGGACACCCTTGATTAACACATAGGCAACGGTTTACTGCGGGAAAATATGTTATTCCCATGGGAAAATCGATAAAAATGAATTCGTGGATAATGTATGGGGAACTTTGTACAAAACTTTTTCAAAAAATTGTTTTAGCAATTTATTTTACCTAATAAACCGTGGGTTAAACCGCGGGATACACCGCGAGGCACAGCTAATGAAAGCTAATAGCTAAGCTATTTCACTATCCAAATCTAGCTGACCCGGCAAACGTTGTTTTGCTATGTTATTTGTAGGGTCGGCGGCGGCCTAAAGCATATTAGTAATATCGTCATTAAATTATTGTTCTGTACGACATCTACATATATAAAAATGAATTCCTGTTCGTTAGTATCGCAAAAACTCGAGAACGGCTGAACGGATTTATTTTATTGAAAAAAATGAATGCTGCGTTGGCTTGGACATGTAGAAAGGATGAACGAAGAAAGACTGATGAAGTAAAACTACGGGCGAATGTGAGTGGAAGGGCCGGAGAAGGACGCCCCAGTAGGAACACAAGGTCTATCTATTTCCCATAAATGTATTTCTGACCTCATTGACCACTTACTTACTGGGACTTGCGAAATTTTTATGAGTGTTAAATGGGGAAGAGCGTAGTTTTCATTATGTTTCTTAAATGACCACTGAGGGCGGCAAGATTCCAAAAATATTGTGTTTTTACTTCCTTGTCGACTGTAAATAAGTGGTCAATGTGGTAAGAAATACATTATGGAAAATACATAGACTTTGTGTTCCTACACGATTTCTTTCGGTCAATAGTTTTTGGGCGTTAGTGCGTCGGCCGTTTGGTTTTCGGCCTTATGAACGATCGGGATTTGAAGTTAAAGGTATATTGATGCTTTGGTAAATTAACAAATCGGGCATGTGTCTTCGGGCATATGTTATTCGGCTATTGGTCATTCGGTCTTACGTAGGGTACCCGACGCCACGGTATTTATCGACCACCAGTAGATATAGCTCTTAAATCTTATTTACCAAAATAACTAATACGTTCACATACATATATAAGCTCACGCCTATATCCCAGAGGGATAGACAGAGACCACGGACTGCCACCTGCCACGATCCTGACAAATCACTTTAGCTTCATCGACATCCATTAGTCGTTGCATGCACGCACGTCAGTTTTGGGTACGTTTAATCTTTCCCTTTGCTAATAAATACCCTATTTGATCGAAGTATGTCCGTCTGGGGCATCCTTTACCGGCCCTTTCACTCACATTCACCCGATATATTTGCTTCGTGAGTCTTTCTTCGTTCATCCTCTCCACATGTCCAAACCAATGCAGCATTCCTTTTTTCAATTCTAGTCACTACATCCTCTTTCAGTCCTCAACGTTCTCTGATCACACTATTACGTATTCTGTCATTCAAAGTAACATCACACACATTTCTCAAGGAATTCTTTTCTACTGCATTAATCCTACTTTCATGATTCTTCTGCCATACCCAAGTATCGCTACCACACATTAGTGTTGGGACCAGCACACCATTATGTTCTGGCTACACACGAAGGAATGCAAGGCGAAAATCGAAAACGCATCATCGCTTAGTAGTGGGTGCAAATCACAAATTATTAAATGAGCTTCCTTCATAAACTTATGAATTTAGCCAGTGAATTTAACGACATATGAAACGTAGAATCCACCTGGACAATCAAGGAAAAACAGCTTTCTTTCTGTGGACTAACAGCTTTCAGTACCTATTATATTGACCACATGTTTTTGTTCAGCATTTGATTTTTGGTATTATTCATATCTATTTCCTTTTTTATTTTAATAAGTTCAATTTAAGACTTTTACTTCCTTTTCCAGACGATCTCATCCAAGGGTTGGAAAGACGCTGGATGCAAGCCGCTTCCGACCGATATTTTTGGAAATCCATGGAGGAGGCCTATGTCCAGCAGTTGACTTCTTGTGGCTGAATGATGACCATGATGATGATCTTATTTCCTTCTCAATTATTTCTCAGACCTTTCCAAAAGTCAATAGCAATTCCCGCCAGTGAAAAACACCACAGATTACACAGCTTATTAGCCTTCTTGGATGCTACAGTATCTCACACACCATGTAGTTAACAAATTAGTCCTTACAGTTCACAACGACACCAATGGTGACATTGACATGTATGTTTACTTCGCAACGACATAATTTAATTTAATAATGTTTATATTGAAAATGCACCGAAATACGAATTTTCCGCCTGAAAGTTGTCGACTTGGATCGCCTATTTTTTTACGCGCTTTAATTTGGTGTGCATTTCGTTCGAGTCTGCCGTAGACCCGAAATTGCACATCAAATACACTGTCAAGTACGAAACCTACGAACATTTTGTATGGGAAAATGTTTTTATTTCATTTAAATGTTTGACGTATGAATCGTGATAAAAAGTATCCTATGTCCTTCTCCTGGTTCTAAGCTACCTCCCCATCAATTTCAGCCAAATCGGTTCAGCCGTTCTTGAGTTATAAATAGTGTAACTAACACGACTCTCTTTTATATATATAGATATATACATATATATAATATTTTCCTCCAAGGCTGGCGAGATGTATTGCTACCATAATTTTAGAAATGTGCATAACTTAGAAAAGAAAGCCATTCATACATTACAGCATGCGATCCCATGACTTCGCGAATCTGAGGAGTATACGAAATTCTTGGTCATTGAGCACGACTCGCAAAAGTCCGATTTTTTCATACAGATAACGGGAAGTACTAATATAATTTATCTCACTTCTTATATTATTATCTCTATCTTATTCTTGTTTAACAAAAGCTTAACGTCTAATATAGACTATGCTTCCTATTTAGATCATGCAACACTGAGAAATTATTATTTGTCACGCACGACGATTTGGTAGAAGTGTATATGCAGAGGCTTAGATAGCGACTTACCGCAGAACTGGGCCTATTCTGCTAATGCATTGTAGTGCAATGACAGTTGGATGACTGCGTCGATTTAATTTTATTGCCGCTTCTATCAAATCACGCGTATTCCCAATTCTAGACGTCCATGGAATTAAAAAGTATGTCAGGTGAACCGACCGTGTAACTGTAATTGAACCATAATGCACCAACAGAATCAAGGCCCTAGTCTTAATGGGCGTGGTAGTTTTATAGGTGCTTATAAAAGCACTAGCCGTATAATAGCTACTTGGCCGTTCTAAGCAAAACTTTTCCTAGAAAGAAAGTACGAAGAAAACCGTCTTGTGCGTTACTTGAAAATTACTTACTGAGATCGTTAGTAACACCAGCACTTGTTGTGAGGTAAAGAACTCGAGTGTAGTTTCATTAACTCGCCGCGTTACTGCTTAACTTCTAGATGGGAAAGTTGAGTAATAAGAAAAGCCGACGCTCTCCATAACAATTACTGCCCTCGGAAGTAATAAAAGTTCTTTTTTCCACGTACGTGACATCGAAATCGACCGGCGCTGTGTGGGCTCGCGGCTGCGCGATTTTACATTGCGACTGCTGCGACCTTTTTGCCTTGGTGGCGCCAGTGGAGCCCATGAAACTTCTTGCCCTTAGTTCCGGATTCACCTATTGCTTTTTCGTCGGAAGAGTCTGACCAGGTATCGCTCTGGTTCCCAGAATTTAATCATGGTGAGTAGAGAGAGACGGAGCTTGCGTCGTCGGTCGCTCTTCTCGTGTTCTACGTAGTGCTTACGAAAGTCTTCATCATCATTATGTCCCCACCGAGGGGCACGGGTCTCTTCCCTGAGGAAGGTATAGGCCATACTCCCGGGGCCAAGTTCGGATCGCTGGAGGCTTGTAAGACTAGTGCCTGGTCTTACTGTGAGAAGTTTTCAAGCCGCCTTAAGCCTCTGACTTGGCTTAACGACTGCGATCTATCGATGGCAGCCGGCACCAACTGCTGCGAAAACGAAACGAAAGTTTTAGTTTGTAATTTAATGTCTCATAATAATTATTATAGCTTTTCGATTTGTCTGTAGAATGAAAATGACTGACAATTGTTATTTAATAATAAATTCCACTCTATTCCGCATTACAAAACTAGACCCAGGTATTATTATACTATTGTTCTCTCTTTTTCTTCTTTTTTTGAATTTTGTACTTTTTCGAATTTATGGAATTTATGGCACAAAAACTAAACGCCTGCTTTACAGATTACCGCAACCATTCACAACTAACTCGAACCGTCTGACGTTTTCAATAAAATAATCCCTTTTTTGTAACAGCTGGCTAAATTAGATGTTCCGACAGATTCTGTCAGTCGCAGAAGTCAAGTCGCATCCCTCAGAAACGTACCTGCCCTTAGGACGTGTCTCGCATAGCTTTGCTCCGCCCCCTCACTCGCTTTTACTTTTTCCTTTTCTCTTCTTTATAAGGACAAGTTACTACTGTTAGTTAGGAACTTAAACGATGAGTTACTACTGTTATTAGATTGTCAGAAGGTTTGTAGATAATATTAAGGAAATAAAGTTAATGGTACGTCGGCTAATAAAATAGATAACACTTTATTGCTCAACCAGAATAGAGAATTATTGAAATTTCCATAGAACTAAGTTATGGCATACAATCTGGCGGTAATTAGTATTACAGTTTATTAAAATATACCACAAATCTTGGGTCTTACACAATGTTGTTAGATCTAGTGGCTACTCCTACTTATACCACATAGATGAAGTAACTAATCAGATCGTATCTAATCACAGTAGCTCTTCCGCCCTGCAAGGCTTGTGGAGTGAACGTGGAGTGAGTGATACTGCTAGTAAAATAAATATCCTTAGTCACAATAGGTAGTAATTTAGGTAATATCGAATTAGAATAAAAAATATGTAGGATGATTTTTTGTTTAGTAGTCGTTTTATTGGATTACACTCACCTCAAATTGCATGTTTCATGCAGAAATTAAAATGAAAACAAAATCTATAGTTCTACAAATGGGGTGCTGCACCAGATAACCTTCACGTGTACCCCTCCGCTTCCGTTCCCTCTGAATCTCTAAACCAGATGGAAGGGCAATTGGTGGGGTCGGTGCACCCTGAGCATTAGTCCATGGGCCGAGGCCCTTTGCGGAACTCAAATTCTTATGTGGCCAATTTTCATAGTTTTATTATTTATTTTTGGTTTCACACCTGTATGTATCTATAATTGTTTTAACGTATAACGTAAATATAATGGTAGAGTAAAAAATATGTGAAAAAAATTACTACTTTTATAGGGATAATTCTCCTTAAAATTGACCGATTTGAGGAGCATGGTCCCTATAAAATTAATGTTATCTTTTTACATTTTTTTTTATTACGTAACACATATTCTCGGAAAAGTTCAACTTGCTACATATATTGGGAGGACTTCCACGCAGGGTGTTTCCTTTAGTTTATTTTAAGGATCCACAGACAAGCTACGAAGTGTCACTACACCGTGCCACTACCACTAACAAAAAGTTACCAATGTAATCTGAATTTAGTTAGGTACCTACAAAAAATTGATGTGACGCACTTAGCAAACTCAAATTGAATACAAACACCCACCCAACACAGTCGTCGATAAATTGTATTGTTTCAAAGCAACAATTCGGCTACTACAGGATCTGCTATTGTCTACCGACAAACGTTATCTGTCTCCGAATGCCGGAGCCGGATCCATCCCTCGCGCGTTGTGACGTGTTTCAGTGTCACCCAAACTGTTCATCCAATTCGTTTAAGATAAACAAACCTGAGAATTAACCGATACCAAATTCCCTTACAAAATTTACAATTTTTTTTTATATTATCTTTTAATAATTGAAATTCTACCTCATAATATAAGTAAATTGCCGCGCCGTATTGTTAACATAACCCTAAGTTACATTTAGTTCACCATAGACCACAATTCGATAATTGTAAAGGTGAATCGTCTTTCCATCACCATCACAACAATTCAAAATACATCCGTATCAATTACATACATAAACTCCCGTCTGTATGTCTGAGGACTTACGGTTACTTTTTATCTCGCCCTTTGCTAATAATATATCGATTTTTTAGGATTCGTGAAGCTCGCGGGCAATTTTGTTTAATTAAATTTATTAATATATGTAGTGAAAGATGCAAAACCAAAACACTTAGGTTAAACTTAACATATAAATGTATTCTCTATTTTAATTAACTTTTTCAACTTTATCTGTACGTAATGACTAAAATGTCGTGTTACCTAAATAAAGGCTACTTGCCTAGTGCATTTACTGCTAACAATATGCACAGTATGGTTATTAAAGCTATTTGGTTACTAAAACTAGCCCTATTAATATAGATAGATAGAGAACACTTAATATAATGTTATACGGGATCAAATCGGTCAGGACAATCAAGGCAAACACCGTTTAGCCGTGCAAATCGGATTTGTCTAATTTATTACTTTGTCTCAACGCGCCGTTCGGAGCGGCACTGCCGCTTAAGTCGCTGCCATCTTGCTGTAAATAATAGGATCTGTATGGAGGCTTGCTCTGATCAACTGTACAGTCGATAACGCACCTTTACTAGGTTGTTGCAAAGTCGCCCTTAACGTAACTGAGTAGACTGCACGGATGTAAGCGTTAATATAATGCCGATGTACTTTGCAATAAGGATATTACACGCCTGAAAAAACAAGCATGGATGCAAATCACTTGATTTATCAAGTGATTTTTCAAACTTTCACAAGGAGGTTAAATTCCTAATATTATATCCTCGTGAGGCCCAATGTCTTCAGGTGATCACAAAATCAATTGTTCTTTTCAAGGTCGGGCCTCACGAGGATATATATTTTTTTCAGAAGTTTATATTATTTATAGATAAATAAATAAAAAGCTGCAGTCACAATTGAGATACACACTCAGACACATATTTACGTGGATACCTAAAACATGCATTTTGCTAATAACTACTACAGAAAACTTTACTAAAAATCCTTGCGTAGGTTGACAATGGATGAAACTTCGGTTGTGATCATAGTGTCGTAGGCTTAGCGCGAGATGCGATTGTTTACTGGGTCATAAACAAGAGACGATCTTTGAACTTATTTCACAAGTAGACTGTTGTTACCTACATTTGTTTAGGGCAAACTTGCAGCAGAGTAAGCAGTCTACAGTGGCTGTACGGTAAACAGCAGGTATGTTTACATTACAGGCAAAGTTGTCCTTAATGTAATTGATTAAAGTGCACATTTGCAAAGGCTGACTGTTCGTCTCATCATATCATTAGTCATTTGACGCCCACTGCCGTAGGCCTCCTTAATGGTTTTCCAAGTTTCCTGGGCCCCAATTCTGTTAGTTCATTATAGTTCAATGACAGTTATATGGTCGGTCACGTGACATGTTTTTTTAAATCCGTCGACGCCTATAATTATTGATACGCGAGCTCGCATCGACGTGAAGCGCCAATGAAATGTGTAGCGGCTCTCTACAGAGGATTTTATTTCTTTTTATTTTTAATATTTTGAATTTGAAATTGGTTTTTCTATTTTAAGTTTTTCATGTTACCTATCTGTAAAATAGTTCTCAATATACAGTCTTCAAGTGAATACCCAATTTTGTGTCGATTTTATTTACATTTTTATTTCCCGTCATTTCCACCCAACCCAACTGCGGGCGCAGCGGCCGGCCCGCATAAAATGAAATCGACATTCTGCTAGAATATAGGGCCAGGCCTTGTGCTGCCCACACCGAGCCTCTCCCTGCTACCGTAACCAGTAACAGGTAACATCTGGTGGGAGATCTGCTTATGCTGCGTCGCCCGGTTCGCGGTCGTCAGGTCAGGACTTTTCTGTTTCAACAGGCATCACTCCTCCGAGCTATGTGCCTCGCCCACTGCCACTTCAACTGAGAAATTCTTTGAGCTTTATTAGTGATTCGGGTTCTTCTATCTCACCATTCCTGATTTGATCACGCAGTGAAACTCCTAAAATAGGTTTTGGTCCGTTGCTCGGTGGGTGACGTCTGACCTTCTTATAGGCCTGTAGTAAGCGACCAGGGGTGCAATTACGTTTTACGACTCCGCTGTATGGAGTTGTCAGATTTAGCCCTTTTGTTCCCAATATGTCACACCACCTTGTGTCACACTGTTATATTCTGGGACTTTTTTCCCAGTCATATACATTCTTATTTTGACTCTTTCGAGTTGTCTAAATGCTTAACCCGATAGAAGGTGAAAGGTCTCACATCCATTAATCATCACACAATCACACATTGGTTAAACAAAACACCTTTGACTTGAGACAGTGGAGTATTCAAAATATTATAGGTATCAAAATACAACATTTTTCACGATTTTTATAATTTGAAGAGAACCGTTGTCTTCTCCATGATCCCATTATGAGATCCAGATTCCGGAATCCAGCGACTATGAGAGCACCTGTAAAGTTTACCTTTTCAAACAAAAAGAGTTTTTCAAACCGTCTACGCATCTTCGAGTAATCAGGGAGCATACAAGAAAAATAAAAGATGCCGATTATCCGCAAACATCGAAACAGACGAATTTACTTCAAAAGCTAATTTAGCTCAAATCTATGTCAAATTAAAATTAAGTTGACACGTAAGAAAGTGATTACTTGGGGAAAGTGTTAACTTATAAAACACTAGTGAGCCTTACTTTTGTTGTCTAACCTATTATACTAAATATATATTAAAAAAAACATTATCCATTTATTTTATGAGCTACTGATAGTGCTTGAGGGTTGTTAGCCCGGTAATTAGGTTAATGTTTGTTAATCTATTTTTGGTAAATATTTTCACTATCTAGTTGTAGGTTAGCTTTATCATATGTTGACTTTAATTATTTACAAAAAAAATACCTGATGGACAACAGTATTTTACATTAAAATTTGGTACTACCCATCCATTCATTAAACTCAAACCAAAAGTTGAATAGTAGAATTAGCATTAAGTACGCCTTTATACTTAACAGGTTTTTTGTGCAGCAAAGAATTTGAAGAAAAACAATTTGACCTGATGAATATGATAATGTCAGGATCGTGGCATGTGACAGGCCCTGGTCTCTGCCTACCCCTCTGCGATTTAGACGTGAGTTTATGTATGTATGTAATAATATTAATAATAACAAGAGTACAGGCATTTAAAAAGATACCCTGCTTAGGCGTGAGTGAGTCATACCATACGGTAATGTTGCTACCCAATTAATTAAGTAAGAAAGGGTCGTTCCTTGGTACAAAATAAACTACTTATAAAGGTAACGGCAAGAGTTGGGTTATTTCATTTTCCCTTAAACAATGTATCAAGAGAAGACAAGGGCACGAGGGTATGGAGGGCGAAAGGGGCAAATGAAAATAAACGCTGAGCGATTGTTTTAGACCTTTCAGTTCGGCGTGATGTGTAAATACACAAAACCGGACAAGTTCAAGTCGAAGTCGCGCTGAAAGGGTTCCGTACCACCACTTTGTCTCAGGTATTTTGCTGAATTCACGTTTATTTTGACATATTCCGCAAAAATATGTCTCCGGGATCTGAGGTGCGACACAATATCAACGAAAAAATATACAAATAATACAAAGTGGAAATATTTATTAGCTTTTATTTTGGTGTGTAGGGGAGGTTACTTCCCAAAATACTAATCCGATTTAAAAAAATATTTCGCCAGTGTTTCGACTGAAATTGAGAATTAACCTTCAGCGTGGACATTTGTTATAGGCAAATCCATTCGTTATACATAATCCGGCGCTGCTGATATTAAAAAAAATGGAAATATATTTTTAATTTTGAATGTCTGATATTGAATTCCCTGAATACTGAGTAAAAATCCCATCTCTACTTCGGGCCAAATTTGTTGCGGAGAAAAAGTCAGCGGGGGAAAAAAAAAACTCCACTGCAACAGTTCTTTCTAAAATCATGTTATATATAATACGTCAATTGCTACCTACCTATACAGGTCATCTAACTTTAAATGCCAAAACATAGTATCATAGTTATCATGCACAAAGTAGGAAAAATAGTAATGCTGAAACCAAACACATTGTTTTACCATAAGTCTTTATAGTACATAAAACAATAAAAAAACTTTGGTATGATTATAGTGAAGTACAAGTTATGTTCTGTTTATGATGTCTTGTACGAGTATGTGTGCCATAAAGTATAAATTAAAGTGAGTGTGAAGAAGTCATTCTGAAGGTTCGATAGATTTAAGGAAAAGCAGTCAAATGGAGAGTGAGCGTACGCGTTATAGGGTTTCGATTTCACTATTCAGTTACGGAACCCAAAACGTCCCACTTTTTCAACCTCTTTTGTGTTGGCTTTTAGTAGGTAGCTTACCTAGTCAGCAAAATATTGATCTTCTTCTTTGTTTAAACGTTCGAAATTTTATATGTAGGCCTGAAAATGTACTCATTCAATTATATGAAACCAACGTCACCTTTTTTTTACTAGAATACAAATTCTAAGCAAACTCAACAGAATATTCTACCATCTTCTCGTCTTCCACTCATAATTTAGTTTGCAAAGAGCAAAAGTAAATCACGTAATGTCTTCAGGACAAATTATCGCCGAAAGTAAAATTAATTTCACTAACTGAGAGCGTTACTTTTCCTAACGAAATTTTCAAATAGAGCTCGCTCCAGCGTGATGCTGCGGAGCGATCAAAGTTTTTGTTTAATTCTGTTACAAAAACTTTTGCTTATTGAATTCCTGTAATGAAAACATTGTGAAATTCAACGAATAAACTTCGTGAAATATAGTTACTGTTAACAATTTATAAGCAGTAATTAAATCTCTGTTTATGTTTTCAGTTTAAATTCTTAATAATCAAATACCTTTTTAAATGTTTTATAAGGAATGAGCTTTGCCTATTGCAGTGTAGGTAAGGCAGGGAGGGGCTAGATGAGCAATGAACAATCAGAACATAGGTATAAGTTGGGCAATCGAAATAAGCTCAGAAGCTATATACCTACCGTGCGCTTACTTTACATTGATAAGCTTTATTGAGAATTACGTCAGCGATTAATGTTTTTTTTTGTTAAATTTTTATTGTATTTCATTCTTCACTGTGTCATTTTTGTGGGTTAAATATTTTGTTTAAATGTGTAAGTATTGTGTGTATTTTTTTACCTTTTGTTTTGAGCTTTTGCGTTTGCAATTTCAAATGCTGCAAATATCGCGTACATTCAGATGTACTCGCGATATTCCTAATACCATGTCGCACTGCTCTACAAATAATAGAAAACACTATTATTAGCAATAAAACATGGGAAAAATAGCTATTAGTCTGTACATACGCAGCGCTACCACAAAATACCTATAAACTTTAAAACACCTCTTTTGTTGTAGAGAAACAGTTACATCGATGCTTCTCCTAAACTCATACTTAGTAACACTTAGTAGTAGTTTGCTTTTCGCATCGAAAACTAGGCAATTCCACTGCAAATGTCTCAATTAACACAGCGCCCGCTGATAAGCGTTACATGGAATAAATTAGGGATAATTCCGACTGAGGTCGACAATTTACTGGACTTAAATCATACCATGTCAGGCTACCGAGCGGAGACCTAGTTATACGTTGGACCTAGTTACTGGTTAAGGCCGATTCACACGTGGAGTTTAGTGGACAATAAAGGTTACATCGACGGCCTGTACTTAAATTATCGTAAATGTAAAAGAGCAACTATAGGTACAAAACAGAAACAATTTTATTTATCTTGTGTTTATGTTCTAAGCAGTGCTAGCGTAGCGGTACGCAGGCCGTACCTACATATGGAAGACTTATTCGTCGGAAGTATATAAGTCGGAGTGCGTATACTGAGTTTTGTCATTCACTTTCGATAGCGAGAGCGTTTGCAATTTGTATAGGAGTGACAAAGGGCGCCACCTAGTTGTCTCTTTGTCACTCCTATACAAGTTGCAAACGCTCTCGCTATCGAAAGTGACTTGAAAAAACTCAGTATAAGCACTCAGACCGGGGTTCAATCAGAGTGCGTATACTGAGTTTTTTCATTCACTCTCGATAGTGAGAGCGTTTGCGATCTGCACTCAGTATACGCACTCCGACTTATGTATATACTTCCGACGAATAAGTCTTCCATATGTAGGTACGGCCTGCGTACCGCTACGCTACCACTGCTTAGAACACACAGAGGTTCCCAGTCATTTTTTTTCTCGTAGACCACTTTCAAAGTTTTACTATTTTCGGTAGACCCCCTGCTCCTACATTTCTACTGTATTCCCAAAACTCCTAAAAATATCACCTTAAATTGGGGATGTTAAGAAAAAAAAGTAGACATTTTCTTGTGTCCTATTTGTCAAAATAATACTTGTAGTTATACAAAATTATAAACATTTATTATTACAAACAATCAACAATTGACGTTGATAGGTAAATCCAAGCCAACATTTTTGTTCTTTATTATGTAAACCAGATAATTTTTCGTGGACCCCCACTTACAACTTGTGAACGCCTGTTTTCTTTTCGCGTCTACGTGGACCCCCGTGTGGTCTCCTATGACCCCTGGGGGTCCACCTGGACCACCTTGGGGAACCAATGATTTAGCAGTACCACACGCTAACCCTGGAGGAAAACCTCGTGAGGAAACATGAATACCTGAGCTGTTTGTATACTGAAGCGCTTGAAATCTCTCTCTGAGAGATTTTTATGCCTTAAAGTGGAAAGTATAAAGGCTGCACGTGGTGATTAGCCAAAGAGAGTCACAGTCATAAGGAAGAATCTGCTCCGAGTTGGCTATCACCACGCACGACTCATCCAAGATATCGAAGTCTAATTCTCCTACCACTTCGCTATAGTCTGTTTTTTCATTCAATGAAAAAAAAAATTGTCACGTTGACATCTCCATACAATTCTTAGGCTGTCAATGTCTGAATGTTACTAGTACGTAAAAACCAAATAATACCATTTTACTTCCAAGTTAAATTGTGTATGCTACGCAGGTGTTTTTTTTAGACTTTGCTCTTACGAGTAATTCAATTTTCATGTCTTTGATGTGATAAGGATTTTGGTCACATGAGTCTTCTATTCACGGTAAAAAAAATCTACCGAGTTAACATATAGCTTTTATAGCGGTAACACCGCGTCATTTTTTTTTGCATCGAATTAAAAAACGGACTATTGGTGTCTGGATACCTACCTAAATAGATAAGTACTTATCCAGAGATAAACAAATAAGTAGGTTTTTGATAGGGTCGTCATCATACTATTTATTATTTATCTATGGATAGTGCTGCAAAAGTTACGGTGCAAAATTCTTTATTATACTTAGTATAGTACTAGGGGTTTATATTAATTAGAACTTTATTCTAGGCAACCAATATGGGATGAGAAAAGAAAAGAGTAGTTCCAAACCCGTAAATAAGTACTTTATAATGCCTATTGAGAACACGGTTTTTTGTGAACTTATTTCTTTTTACAAAATCCCACCGAATCCGTTGGCTTGGTCACGTGGAAAGAATGGAAGAGGACCGAGCAGTTAAGTGAGCGTACTCGGGGCTTCCAAGCGGCCAAAGACCAGTAGGCCGCCCCAGATATCCTTGGAGGGACGAAGTAGCCAAGGACCTGCGCGAGCTCCAGGCCGGTGACTGGCAGGAGACCGCGCAGGACAAAGACAAGTGGCGAATTCTTGTATCGGAGGCCAAGATCCACTTCGGGTCGCTGAGCCATCGCAGTAAGTAAGTAAGTATTTCTTTTTAATAATATGTCAAAACGTAACAGATATAATACTTTTAGCAAATTCGAGCGAAAGGTATTAAAAACAAGGTGGAATCAATAGTCACAAAATAGTTTTAATTCTCAACAAATTTTCATATGAACAAAAATAATTTCATACGGAAATCTTTAGCAAAACAGAAAATAACTAGCACAGAAATCTTCAACAATTTAGCAAACAATTAGCAAAAACTAATCAGAAACAAAGTAACGCAAAATAATAATATCGGATGGATGTTACACCGACGGCGGTTCGGAGCGGAATAAGGGGCGCGCGCCAGCGCGCGCTGCCTTTTATACCGTTCAACCACGTGCAGGTCTAATCTCCATTTACGAAAATGAATTTTCTCCTACACGGCCTCTCCTGTCAGGAGTCCGTCCTCTGGCTCCCATTTCGCTATGCAGGTTCGACTCCAGCAGTGGCATGGACAGATTGGACAGTTCAGGCTCGAGTTCATATTCTGGCAGAACGCAGTTGGCTCGCGGCTCGTCAGTTTTCTTGCGTATCATGGGCTCGCCGCTCGGCAGGTCGCTGCATCTCCAAACTCGAGGACGACCCCGCTGTCCCTCGCAACGGCTCGGCGTTCAAAGGAGTAGACTCCTCGTTATCTGCATCTGCAGGCCATAGAAAACCATACACGGAAAAACGGTTAACAACAGCACCTCTTTTAGTCATATGCACCACATTGGCATTACATAACCTCGGCAGAATAGATGCATGCCATTAGCATCTACAACTAGAACATTTGGACATAGGCACGACGTTAGCGCATCCGACCAGAAGCACTTGGACATAGGCAGGACTGGGGTGGCTAGCAGCTCGCCGACCGGCGCGCCGCTGGCGCAGCTCGACTGCTCGGCAGACCCCGGCGTCTCCAGGCTCGATGGTGAGCCGGGCACGAAGGCTGCAGATGTAAACCCCTCTTCGTCCGCGTCTGCATCTCAATAAAACAAACATCGCAATATCGCCATGATCACTGGCGCAACTTTTAGCAAAGACAACAACATTTGTAACACGTTAGCGTGTCCCACGCGCACATTAACCATTCAAAGAATTTTAACAAATCTTACTTGGCTTCAAAAAGATCAAATCAGTAAATCGTAACACAACAAGCTGAAAAATAACACAGCGTTAGTTTTACCCTGACTGTACACAGTTCGTAACATGCCCAGATAAGACTGAGCCCTCACTAGACAGTTCGCAACATGCCCAGATAAGACAGAGCCTTCACTAGACAGTCCGCAACATGACTATAAATTTCTCCTCACACACAGTTCACAACATGCCTGAAAAGGACCGGCTCTGACCACGGACAGTTCGAAACAATGTCAATAGTTGGTCAGGCCGCCACCAAAACAATTCAAAACATGTTTATGAAGAGACCTCACTAGACAGACGCAACATGCCTAGCGAGTTATCACCACCCACAGACAGTTTGCAACATGCCTGTAGATGACTTAGACAGTTCTCAACATGCCTATAAATTTCTCCTCGTAGACATTTCAAAACAGGCCTGAAAAGGACCGGCTCTGACCACGGACAGTTCGAAACAATGTCAATAGTTGGTCAGGCCGTCGCCATAAACAGTTCAAAACATGTTTATGGAGAGACAGGATCTCGCCATTGAAGTAAGCATCGCACACCTCCGGAGTCCACTCCCTGTACCACGGGACCATGACAGTATTCCGCCGCGGCCTGGGTTGACTTCCCATACGAGCCAGCCTACAGTTGTAGCTCGTAGCGCCCGTGTGGCAGGATTTTCACCACGCGGTAGGGGCCACGCATGCAGGAGTCCAGCTTCCCAGTTGACTGAGCCTGCTTCCTGACAAAAACTAAAAAGTTAATTCATAACCGCAGTGCGGTTTTCTCCTCTGGTCCACATAAGCGTCTGGACTTTGCTGGTTTTGCCTGAGCCGTTCAGTCGCGCTGCTGGCTAAACTGGCGAACCTGCTTAACAATTTTTTTTTGGGGGCGTCCGTTAAAGCTTTAATTTTATCTAGACTCGGCCTCACCTGACCTTCACCAATGCTTCGACCTAAGTACTCGACCTCGGTCGCCAGGAAAGAATATTTCTTCAAATTTATCGAAAGACCAGCATTATCGTCTTGCTCAACATTAAAACATCATCAATGTTCACCAGTAGTACACAAAGATTTTACCAGATTCAATCAATTTCCGAAGATGGCGCCACCATCGGAACACCAACGTACCTGCATCCAGAGACTAAGGCAGGCACACGAGAAGTCTCAGGCCGGCCACTATCGGGCCTCCGACATACCGAGCCCTAGGACATCTCGTGAGCGGCATCGGTTGACCTCGGATGGACCCACTTAGGCGAACCACAGTACCGCTTCCGGCGATCAGCCGATGTGCCCTCGCCTATTCCTAAACCCTCTACAGATCGGGACCGACTATTTTTCTACTGGTATCTAGTGAACTCATTTACAATTGCTAACCACTATTGCAAATTGGTCATCAACAAGAGGTGTATTGATTGGAATTGATGGGGTGAACTGAACAACCATCACTCGACTAGGATCAACTACTTCCCTCGTAAGTATCTGAGAATCACACGTTGTACACACATACGGAACACCTATCTTATAAAGGACATTGGTACTTTTCAACCGGGGTGTTCATGATTTCGAAAACCACGATAAATAGATCAACTTCAAGGGTGGTACCATAGAATTCAATTGGCAACGTTACATAAGAGGTGCTTTCAAGTTCCTGACTCCCAGTCCCTTTAATATAAAAGGCTTACGCAATTGAACTGTTTCAACACGGAATACAAAAAAAGTGGTATCGTTGACCCACTATTAATCAGAAATCATCAGAAATCAACGGTTACCCTTTGCAACTACCACAATATCATGTGATGCCGCGAATTAAGATTGCTGATAAATATCAATTCATCACTGAGACCTCGGACTATTCGTAGGCGAAGCAGCGAGCGAGAAGCGTAATCGGCATACAGGGATAGCTGTCCAAATTGGTGCTCATCACCTCGTACAAAATATTAACAACATAGTAGTAACAAGTTTTTGGGCACAAACACAAACACAAACAAAAACACACCCTCTTGAAACTAGTCCAGGTCCAATCGCTTGTCACCCACTCGTTTAGCCATGAACGAGAGTCACCCTTCAAACAATAAAATTACCGATACGTGAAAGGCACTCGTGGTCAGTCCAGTTATTGAGATTTTTCGCGCGATCTAAACCGAACCGATCAGTTACTGTCGACGGCACGTTTACATCGCTAGCAGTACGTTCAGAAACATCCACCGTTTCCGTATGCGACTCGCCCAACGCAGGCGTCGGCAACTCTGGTGTCGGAGTAGCAGACAATGAGGTTGCCCGCCGCTCAACCGGTGCTGACGGCTGGCGCCGCGATGGTGGCGATGAGGTGCGCTCGGGCGATTTTGTGTTTCGTGAATTTAGTTGGTTGACCTTCGAACGCCCTCAGACGAGCCATCATCGCATCCATCTCGCGCCTTAGGCTACCTTCAGGACAACGGTCGCGGTATCTACGACGGCGATGGTATCGTTCTTGATCGCCAGAATTAAAACGATTATGACACCGTTCGCGATCCGACATTTTTTCCTCCTTTTTTCTTAGTACCCTCGCTGCGAATTTAAGCAATAGCCAGAACAACCAATAGGTCAGAAATACGTTGATTCTATCCAACTTCTGATTTTAGCAAATTCGAGCGAAAGGTATTAAAAACAAGGTGGAATCAATAGTCACAAAATAGTTTTAATTCTCAATAAATTTTCATATGAACAAAAATAATTTCATACGGAAATCTTTAGCAAAACAGAAAATAACTAGCACAGAAATCTTCAACAATTTAGCAAACAATTAGCAAAAACTAATCAGAAACAAAGTAACGCAAAATAATAATATCGGATGGATGTTACACCGACGGCGGTTCGGAGCGGAATAAGGGGCGCGCGCTTTTTTTTTTTTTTTAGCCCTATAAAGGGCACCCTCCGGAGGACACGGGGGAGGGAGGTGGTGAATGCTCATGCATAACAGCACGGGCCCGGCCGTGCTGCCAATGTGGGACTCGCAGAGTGCGCCTACCCACTAAACACCACCTTGGTGCTGGTTTGGTCCTAAGGACCCCTAAACCTACATCATGAGTGACCCCCCTCGAGGCCGAGGAGGGGGCGCGCCAGCGCGCGCTGCCTTTTATACCGTTCAACCACGTGCAGGTCTAATCTCCATTTACGAAAATGAATTTTCTCCTACAATACAGTAAAGAGGTCGGCGACATACCGCCCCCTGGTGTGAAAACACAAAAACTTAGGAGCACGATAAAAAAACAAAGTCAAAAAGTAGAAAAAAAACTACTCAGGGAGTACAACTAATTTGCGTACGGGACGGCGCAGAGTTCCAGCTAACGTTTCGATATCGGCGACGCGCACTACGCCGTCTCGTCCCGGAAAAGTCGCGATGACCCGCCCATGTGGCCAGACTCCACGTGGAAGATTGCTATCGACGATTAAAACTTGGTTCCCGACTTCTAAGTTCCTGGTGGAGGCTTAATGGGGCCTATGAATCAAGGTGGGCAGATATTCTCGGACCCAACGGACCCAGAAATGATCCGCCAAACGCAATCCTTTCACCCAAGTTACGCGTCGTGTAAGGTCCGCGTCGTCCTGTTGGCCGATGACTGAATGCGGAGAGGAGGACCCAAGAATAAAGTGAAAAGGCGTAATTGCCTGATCCTCCCCCGGAGCGATTGCGACATGGGTGAGAGGTCGGGAATAGACTATTGCCTCAACCTCTAGCAGTAACGTGATGAGAATTTCGTCGGACGGGGCCCTAGTATGTAACGTAGCAGAGAGCGCGGTCTTGACTGTGCGGACGAGGCGCTCCCATCATCCGCCCATGAAAGGAGCCGCCGGCGGGATGAAAACCCACTCTATCTTCATATTGGTAGCGGAATCTTGGACGGGTTGCGCAACGAGTATGCGGCTGGCTCCGACAAAAGCTGTACCATTGACTGAGAAAATCTTCGATGGTACGCCCTTTCTGGCTACAAATCTACGCAGAGCCATTATGGCTGAGTCTGAGGTTATGCTAGGTGCGATCTCCAGATGTATGGCTCTAACTGTGAGACACGTAAACAAGGCGACGTAATCGAATAAGGCGAATAATCAAGGCCATCATCATCAAGGCAATAATCAATCAATCAAATGATAAATAGTAAAGGCTCGTGTGTGATGGGAGAGTCTTTCGGCTGGTAGATTCCCTATTAGTGGTTCTTCGGGTTTCGCTTTACGGATTCGGCAGAACAGACAAGAGCTGGCAATCTTCTTCACTGCAGGGCGGAGACCGATGATGTGATAGCACCCGCGAAGCCACCCACGTCATTAACGACCAGTTTATTGTTTCCGTGGGCTGCTTTAACATGGAAGTGTGCGATCAACAGTTTGACGATTTTGTCTTTTCCACAAAGAACCACGGGGGTGTTCGAGACCGTAGAGTTTTTAATTGCTCCAATTCTCCCTGACAACTGCATCAGCCGTGTAGTCGGGTCAATGAAGGTTGGAAAAGTCTTTAACCGGCTGTCTCTCGGTCGGGCATCACCTCGCAAAACGCTGATGTAGTCTTCCTTCAAGGCCTTCAGCTGGGAGCTAAGGAGACGAGCTTGTTCGGCGGTCGCGATATCCCTAACGGTAATGGCTCTACCTACCTCAGCATTTAAGCCGGGAACCGAGAGTGCAGCTTTAAAAACTCCCGCGGCTACAAAAACGCGAGCAGTAGCTCGCAACAACCTAGTCCACGAACTAAAACGCGTGGCGTCTGGGACCACGGGTTCCGGCAAAATAAGTCCGTTAACTGCGGATATGACTGCGATAGATGAGCGCTTCATTTTGCCGGTAAGCTCTGGGGGCTCATTGGTTGGTTCGGTTGGCCATTCCGAAGGAGAGAGAAAGAGGAACGCGGGACCGGAAAACCAGCGGGCAGAGAGGTCGAAACGGTTGTCGACCCGCGTGGCGTCGTCAGCGACGTTTAAGGCAGTTGGGACGTATCTCCAATCAGTTATGCGTGATATCTCAGAGATCTCCCCTACGCGGTGTGCGACAAACGGCTTGAAGGTGCGAGCGTCACTTCGCAGCCACTTAAGAACAGTCTGACTATCAGACCAAAAAAATACTTGTGCGGGCTTCATAGAATGTGCATCTACAATATAATTATGGAAGCGGGCAGCGGCTAATGCAGCCTGCAGTTCAAGCCGCGGGATCGAGACTGGCTTAAGGGGTGCGACGCGAGCCTTGCCACCGATTAAACTCAAATGAACTGAGCCGTCGTCGCACTCAAAACGCCAGTACGCAACACACGCATAAGCCTGCTCACTTGCGTCAGCAAAAACGTGCAACTGCGGACGCAAGTGGGCCGTCTTATGGTTGAGGTAATGCCTAGCAATAGAACCGACCAACACCACCTCACAATCCTTGAACCAAGCACACCACTGTGACGCCGTATGATTCGTCAATTCGTGGTCCCACTCGAGAGACAACTTCCAAGTTCGTTGAAAAAGAATGCGACCCCGGATAATAAGAGGCGTTAAAAAACCAAGTGGGTCATAAACACGCATAAGATATGCCAGAACGGAGCGTTTGGTCAATTTAGATGGGGGATTACCGAAAGTCGTTCTAGTGAAACATAGTAAGTCGGATTTGACATCCCAACTGACCCCCAGGACCCTAACGTCCACCAAGGAAGTGTTGGGAGCACGTTCAAGTCCTCAGGAACCGAAGAAAGTGCCGCCGGTTCGTTCGACACCCAGGACCTCATTTCCAAACATGCCTGAGCGTGCACATGGACTATTTCCGCGGCTAATTTTTGGGCACCGTCAATGCTATAAATGAATTTTCTTCTTCTTCTTCTTCTTCTTCTATCCACACTTCCAAGGTAGTCATCCATATAGTGATCATTCACGATCGCGTCAGCAGCGTCAGGGTTTAGCGCTCTGTGTTCCTTTGCGTTTCGATTCTTGAAATATTACGCGGTAAAAGGACTGGATAAAGCCCCGAACATCATCGAGGACATTCGATACACATCGAGTGGCTTCAATGGGTTACCTCGCCAAAGAAATCTTTGGGCGTCGCGGTCCTTCATGTTAATTTTAGTTTGGGGAAACATCACTCGTATGTCACCACTAAGGGCAATGGAACCTTCTCGAAACCTCATAAGAATCGCAAGCAGAGGCTGGAGAAGATCTGGACCCGGAAGAAGCATAGAATTGAGGCTTACTCCCTGACACGTTGCCGCTGCGCCGTGAACCACTCTTAGCTTGCGCTTTTGAGGGTGTAACACTCCAAAATGAGGTAAATACCAGGTTATCCCTTCGACTGGTCCACCAGGGCATAACTCCGCGTAGCCTTTCGCGATTGAAGCGTCAATATTTTGACGGTATGCCTCCGCATATTTAGGATCGCGTAACATCTTACGTTCGAGGCTAAGAAAACGCGAGCGAGCAAGTTCAAAAGAATTTGGCACGTCTTTAATGTTAGGGCGCCAGGGCAGACCGGTCTCAAACCTGCCATCAGGTAAACGTCTAGTGGTTGCTTCCAACGTGCTGATGGTAAGTTTCTCACTTTCAGAATGATACTCCTTATTAGAAATTCCTATGGAATCTATGCGAAAATACTCTTGAAGCTGTGCGTCAATGCTCTCCAAGTTGTCGTCAGCCGAAGGAAACACGGACAACCGATTGACCAAACAATTCGCGGTCCTATTGGCTTTTCCCTTCAAAACCCCAAACACGACCCAGCCTAAAGCAGTCTGTGTGGCAACTGGTTGAGATGCAGTACCACGACGCGTTTGCTGAGCCAAGATCAAGTGCCAGTGGTCAATGCCAACGAGAACCGTTGGCTTAGCATCCTTGTAACAAAGTTCGTCTGCAATTTCCATAAGATGAGGACAAGAATGGATATCACTAGCACTGACTGATTGTCGACTAAGACCAAGGTCACACACACTTCGCACATTTTTGAGAGTGAACCATTCATCATTAAAACGGCCCCTAATCTTAAAGTCTACTAGGTTGACTTGGCACTCTTTCGCCAAGCCACTTATAGCTTCAATTCGCATGGCATGACTCTGTCCTACGGCGCCTATGGCATCAGCAATAGTAGAGTCTACTAGAGTCGCGGTGGAGCCATCATCAAGAAGAGCAAACGTGTCCACGTTGCCGTTAGGCCCGCCAACCGTAACTGGGGGGACTTTTAGAAGAGGACGTCTATTTACTTCGTTAGAAGACAAGTTATGAGAGGCTACGACATTTGTAGTTGTCGGGACAACTACCTCATCCTCACTAACTAGGGAACATTGAACCTTAGAGGTGGTTGACTTATCTTTAGGGTTTAGCTTGTCTTTAGGCAACGCCATCGGCCCGGAAAATTGGCGGGCAGGCGAAGCGGTATTGGGGCTGACAGTGTCAAGCTTGTGGAGCAACGTGTGGTGGCTCCACTTTCTGTCACAGCCGTTGACGCTTCAACTATATCTCTTGCAAAATTGATACCTATGACCACCTTTAAAAACTAAACACTTGTGGCACACCTTGGTCTCAGTCACCCAGAGCCATCTATAGGTGGACGAGAGAGATAAAAACTGTTTACACTGCTTGACGTCATGACCTACGCCATTGCAAAAGAGACAGACTCAAAAGTTCGATGGCGCGGCGCTAGATGGCGCCACGGTGGCAGCAAAACAGTAATCCTTCGTGGGGCCCCCCTTAATAGGACGCTTGGGCGGTTCCACCAAGGTAAACCGCTTGGGCGGTTCCACAAAGACCTCATACTTAGCCCTCTGGTCTGCCTCCTTTGACAGAAAGTCTGACAGCAACATTAGTCTGTGGCCGTCAGGCTCCCGGGCGGAAGCATAATCTGCCCACCGGGCGCGCAACAGAGGGATCATCTTGGCAACAATCTCATTGGAAAGCTCTGGTGAAGCTAGATACTCTGACCGGCCAAGCAATTGGATGACCGCCACACAGTTGCGCACCCTGCAAGCAAACATGCACAGCTCATTCACGCTCTCGGAACCAGATAATTTAGATAGCGCCCTTACTTGAGCTATTTCCGAAAGAACTATGTGCTCAGGACGAGCGAAGGTGGTTTCGAGAGCCCTTATGAGCTGGGGCGGGGCGAGGCTGCGAAGTTCAGCAATGTAGGCCGCGTCACTTGGGGCGACAGAATCGGCGACAGGTGGGTTGGAAATATCGTACTCTGGTGGGCTGTGGGAACGTGACTGGCTTGACGTGGCAACCCACGTTGCTACGCGTGATGTTGGCGACTGATCACAACTGGCACGGCTGGAGCGAACACTCGCCACCTCAGCGTCTATGGCCGCCATCTCCGCTCGGAACTCGGCATCTGCTGCGGCGACTTCAGCGGCGGCGGTGGTACGTGCAGCTTCGCTCAGACGTCGCGCGTGGCGGGCTTCTGCGGCACGTTGTTTCGCCAAGATTGCAGACTCGGAACTACGATGTGACGCAGCTTTTCGAGTTTTTGATCGAGTTTCCATGTTAAGCAGCAATAGCACGATATTTCTTGAAAATTTCTTTTGACACCAAAAATATTGAGAACACGGTTTTTTGTGAACTTATTTCTTTTTAATAATATGTCAAAACGTAACAGATATAATACAGTAAAGAGGTCGGCGACAGTGCCTTCTCGGAAAACATTAATAATACGTAATGGATACGAAAGTCTTAGTTCAAGAAGTATGTCGTCATTGTCCCCCATACCTACCTGTAAGTTGTTAGTCGTAAAAATGGTTTCCACAAAAGTTTTAGCTTCATTAAAGTTTTAATACCGAACTTTGCCGTTTCATATGTAGTAAAAAATAACTACTCGTCTCGGTAGGGCTTTCGCCTATACCTATATTTTAAATGGAGAAGTAAAGTAAAAAAAAACGACCAAGTTTTCTTTATGTGTACGCCACTTACACATTCTTAAAGTTTTCTGCTGACAGCGCTTACACGCGCGACCTATTTACATCAACTTTACTGTGTTAAAGTGTACTTACATAATTATTTTTAGTGCATTACAGACCGTCTGACACATCAGTGCATTCTTATTTTGACAAATGCCTCTTCTGCATTTATACGGGTTGACCGCTGCAATCAACACGAACACTTTCTTTCAGATATTTACCGGAGCTTAGGCGTATTAAAAGTGTTTTGTAGTTATGTGAGATTTCTAAAATTGGCAGTACAGCATTATATTTTCTTTACAATCAGATTTGAGATATTTGTCATTGTGATAAGAACGATCTAAACAAATTGTAAAGGTACCATAATCAACCCATTATGTCCCCACCGAGGGGCACGGGTCTCTTCCCTGAGGAAGGTATAGGCCATACTCCGCCACGGGGGCCTAGTCCGGATTGGTGGAGGCTTGTAAGACTAGTGGCTGGTCTTACCTACTGTCAGAAGTTTTGAAGCCGCCCCCTAAGGCCTCTGACTTGGCTTAACGACACCACGCTTGGCACCAACTGCTTAACGGAACCGCTCGGAAAACTGCCACTAGCTTTAGTCATAGACGGCGATCCATCCATGGACTGAACGCGCCGTATGTTGCTTAACCTTAATGATCGTTTAAGATCACTCAGGCAGCCCAGGCTACGAGCGATTCTAAAGGTATAGTGATACCTTCTTGTTCTTAAAATCATCGAGAATTAATGAAACTGAAGCCAAAGGTGTGTGTCAGGATTCGGGATCACGGTAGAGTAAAACCATGGTCGATAAACCGGGATACAGGCGTTTTCAGGGATATTTTGTACTGTTGCAACTGAATTTTAATGGCTGGTCTGTTGTCGTCTGCATCTATAATGTAAACATATTATAAACATTTGCATACAGGCACATACATTGCTTCTGGCCCCACACTTCGATAGCCTTTGTCGTGGGAAACAGAAACAGCGACATTACAAACATGTCATTGTAAACATCCAACGTGTAAGGTAATAACACAAGAACACTGTTACCAACATTGTTTTTTTCACTGCAACCTACGATGCGCGCGCGGCGCCTGTATTTGCATCTCGTGTGTCCAATAAATCGGTGTTAATCGGAAGAAGGCGTATTATTCAAACTTCTCTCCAACACAAGACCGTTTTTTTCCCCAGCCGGGATTCTGGGAATCTGGACCTCTCACATGGTAGACAGATGCACTAACCACTGCGCTACAGAGGTCGTTATGAGGGTCAATCAACTATTCTTTGTACTAAAGTGCGTCCCAGTAAAAACAAAATTAATTTATTTTAAAGGAGGTAATTTTAGGATAGTATCTTTACTAAAAAGGATTCTTAGATCATTGGTTTAAAGTTTTTCAGTGACCGATATTAGTTTAATTAAGAATGTTTTACTATTTTTACTGTAACTTAGGGGACAATGTTTCCACGCCATACAAATTCGACCTGTCCCTTCAGCCACTTCGCAAACTTCCAAAATGAATATTTTATTACAGTTTGCTTTGAAACAGACAAAATATATGTTAAATAGTAGTAGTTAATAATTATAATATTTGACATTGACAAGGATAGTAAAATATATTATAATATAGAATATAATTAATTTTAAAATTTTGTCCCACGGAGTTCGATCAAAATATTGTCCCCCACGGAACTGTGTAAAGAGTTCAAATCTTTCATAAGCGATGGCGTTAGTTGTGATTGACGACGGCTTTAGGTTCCTAAAAGTCACGTTGCAAGTATCCGCAATCTAGTTTGGTTGCCACGTGCCGGCTAGTCGTTCACAAAGTGCGCTCCGACTAGGGTGTGTTAATTCCGTGTCTCCAGTGTGACTGCGAAAAATCAGGTATTTTCTAGACTTTTTTAACAAATTCTTGTTTATTATTATTGCAAATTATTCCAGTACAGTAAATATGTAACATTTTGCTTTGAAATTTATTTAGAAATCACTTGGTGAAATTTTCATGATAATTCGTCTACTCTGTTACTCGTCAACTACGTTACCTAAATGGTAACACAAGAGACTTAGTTAGTATCACAGTGGACATTGCACTGTAACTGTTTAACTTTTCCTCGTTTAGTCATATATTAATCAATTGCAAATAATGTATTTATTATAATAATAAATACATTATTTGCAAATTCGCCTATGTGCAAAACTTGTGTTTATAATAATTATAAACACAAGTTTTGCACATAGGCGAGCTTAATGCTATTTAGCATTCTCTTCCAACTAACCTAGGTAATGATGAAACCTTTACAGGTAGTAGTAGTGCGAAAAATATATAGATAAAGACTGAAACGGGATAAGATAAAATATGAAGAAGTTAAAAGACAACAGAGAGAAAATTATCACAAGAAAAAAATATGTAAGTTCCCTAAGAAAAGAATAACGCAAGAGTAATTTGGAAACTTCAAAAAAGAGCTCAACGCCAACGTCTAAGACATCTTACCGACATGATTAATGAAACTCCTCCTCAATCACCGATACCGCCCTATGTTCAAAATGACTACTACAAAACCAAGATTGTGCTTCACCTGTATCTGCATGCTGTAATGAAAGTTCAAAATCAAGGGGAAGGAAGACTGTACGAAGAGACCGATCTAAGCTATATAGAAAAAACAAAAAAGTTGGAATCTGAAAAGGAACAACTCAAGAAAAAATATGAGAAATACAAGAAAAGGTACAAAAGAATGAAAAATAGACTATAAAATGACTTAAGAACTAAAGGACATGAAGAGAAGAAATACAAACTATTGAGCAATGTCATCAATGAAAATACAAAAGGTTGAGGCGATACAAAGACAAAAGAATGTTGAAAGAAATATTTTCACATCCCAACTTAAACATTGTCGCCTAAAGAAGACAATGGTGCAAGATGCTCTTGGAATTAAAGGCACAGTAAGAACACGTTTGCCCGGAATTAAAAAAACAATCACCCTTGTAAGCAAAAACAGTCACGAATGACAGCCGTAAAGAAAGAGACAGTCACTAAAAACAAGGATAAGATCTTTAGGACACAACTCAGAACATCACAGAATAAGGAATACGATGAAAAACCTCCACAAAACCTTTCAAAAAGAATACCCTGATTACACCATTCTTATTTTTACTTTACCAAAAATAAGCCCTAGAATGTCAAATCTCCGTCGGTGTCTGGCCGAGAAATGTGTCTCTACAAGAAAGCGATAGCGCTGAAGAAGAAGCGAGTCCTAAAAACACATGATCTCAGTCAATTGATATTGGAAACCGTCTGCAGCTCTACCAATAAGGATTGCATGTATTGATCTTGTGAGAAGTGCTACAACAAACAAACATAATAATAAAGGAATGATAGAAGGCAAAGTTACTTATAGCGAGTGGGTCAGAAAAGAAGAAAAATATGTAAAAGATGGGAAGGAACATAAAGCTTTCAAAAACGATAAAGAAGGCAAAGAAATAGATACAAAAGAATTGACATAAAGATTTGACAAAGAACTAAAATTATAAAAAAAAAACACGTATATAACATGAAGACTCAATTTAACAACAAAATTACATCAACAACAAATTGACGACAAAATATGATTGTGTGCATTTGACACTGGAAAGCGGTGTTATGTGTATTATTTCTTAGTTAGTCTCTTGAGTTACCAGGAATGTCTCTTACGTTACAATAAAGTCCCTAAGGTCTTCAAGTTAAAAAAATGAAAAAAATAATTCTATTTAGTTATTTTGTTGCTGGAAAAGTTTATAACTGAGGTATTAATAATGGACGCTTTGTTTTATATAGACTTCCAATTAAAAAATACGAAGGTTCTGGATTTATTTTAAAAAACGATATAATAATAATAATAATAATAATATAACTTTATTTCAGACTAAATCCAAATAAGCAAGCGGTACAAAAAAAAAATATAAAAACCATAAAGTAACTTAAGAGACACAATAACTCATGATTATGATAGTTCTATCAAAAGAATTTGAAATGTAAGCCTTTAATGTACTAGACTGATGCAAGTTGTACTCAATAAAAACGTTAATTCAAATATTTTTTATGTTTTTGTAACCTAATTGTACTCGTATAGTCGGTAACGCAGAGGACCAAATACTGTCATAGTTTCTGTATATTTAACAAAATATGACTGTAAAAATTAAAAAAGTGCACTGCCCGTTATCTTATCTACAACTTTATTCACTAATCTTTAAAATGTGCTGTAAAATCATTTATATTTTCGATTATTATTTTTAGGAAAAACTTAATTTTGCCGCTCTTGTTTAGTACAAAGAATAGTTGATTGACCCATGAACATTGTACCCAATAATCCAACTCTATTTATATGCGAAAACGTTAGCGAAACTGGTGGTAAAACAGTTACAATACAGTGGAGGGCATGTAAACTTTTACATACGTGCACTCTTATTAGTTACGTTAAGATCAATTTTTCAACAAAAATGTATAGGTTAACATATTGTACGCGTTAGTGTTAAATTGCTCATAGTCCCAGCTGCCTGAGTGATCTTAAGCGATCGCGTAGTCTAAGCAACATAGGAAGCGTCAGTACATGGATGGGTAACCGTTCTATTACTAACGCTAGTGGAATTTTTGGGAGTGGATCCGTGCGAGGCACGATGGCAGGCGGCTCGGTAGATGGCGGTCGTTAAGCCCAGTCAGAGGCCTTAGGGCGGCTTGAAAACTTCTGACGGTAAGCCCAGCCACTAGTGAAAGTGAAAGTATCCGGACTTGGCCCCCGTGGTGAAGTATGGCCTATACCTTCCTCAGGGAAGAGACCCGTGCCTCTCAGTGGGGACATAATGGGTTGATGATGATATTGTACTATTGGCAAAGCTACATTACTTGGTAGGGCGCATATATGTAGAAATTTACATGTTTTCGACTGTTATACTAATAGTTTTCCAAGCAAGGTATACTGAGTTAACACATCAAAAAAATTAAAGAAATCATGAGGGAAATTGTTTTGAAATGGTGATTCGTATTACTAGCAATTACCACATTCATTGTAGTATACATTTATGTTTCATCTACCTTCCTTATTGCAAACGCACACGAATACAATGTTCACTCCTCGAAAAAAGACATAAAACAACAATAGAGACCGTAGAAACTGCAGTTTATCCGTTCTAAAGCGCCAGATAACTGCTTCCAAGTGCCATGGCGTACCCTCTACGGTATTCTGCGGTAGAACACGCTAGCCCTT
Organism: Yponomeuta plumbellus; assembly: GCA_947310845.1. Classification (NCBI taxonomy): domain Eukaryota; kingdom Metazoa; phylum Arthropoda; class Insecta; order Lepidoptera; family Yponomeutidae; genus Yponomeuta; species Yponomeuta plumbellus. Next base: position 12,732,267 of record OX371207.1, on the reverse strand, counting down.
ATTTTCCGCGGCACAGAAGCGAGTATTCAACGTATAGGGCTGTCTATTGGTGTCACAGTCCGTACGTCATCAAGCTGTAACGCGCGGACAAATAGCACCATTTATCGTAAAATCGACACTTAAAACAACCCAAACACGTCGTTTTGGCGAAACATACAGCACTTTATGTTGGTGTCGCCTTTATGTGATGCCGCTGGAAACTAATTGTTTACTGTTTGGGGCTTAATGTGCTGATTTCCGGAGCCGCTGCAAACACCGCCGATTTTGCAGTTAGAAATAATGTGTTTCATGTTTTTGTTTCTTTAATGTCTGTTTGTGTGGTGCGACTACCTCAATCGAGAGTTCCCTAGTCCGACTCGCGCGTATTTTTGTCGCGTTCATCGCAATGTCACGAACTACCGGGTGAGTACGGAAGAGAAAATTGTGAAAGCACTTACAAGCCGAAGGATTTTTACTGCAAAATTCTGATAGTTCAAAATTCAAGACATACGCAATCGCATCCCTGGTGCCCTCATATTAGGCGCAATAAATCCTTAACCATTGCAATCGTCTTACTGATTTTTTTTTCTAATACTATGCTATCGCAAACGCCAGTATTCCTACAGGAATTGGTGAAATGAAACTTTCGTAAGCACTACAAATTATAGATTGTTTTACGGATTCACTTAATCATGGTGAGCAGAGACGAAGCACGCGTCGTCGGTTGCTCGTCTCTGAGCAACCGACGACTGCTGCTCGTCATTTAAGCTCTGCGGATCAGAGCGAAACCTGGTCGGACTCTTCCGAAAAAATTAAAGTAAGTGAATCCCTAAAACAATCTATAAAGAATTGGTGAGTATAATTGGGCGCCTAAGCATGATCGCGGCCAGACTTGACTGTCACTGCTTCAGTGTTTCCACATTCGTTAGACCACTGTGTCTTAAAATTCATTGTTAAAAAACGTACACACACGAATTTAGTAACACTTACTAACATAACTATAAGAACCACAATCACTAAAATTTCGGGTCAAAGATTGTGTTAAATAAATTTTGTTTTATTTTTTAATGAGCATACAGAATCTTATTAAAACTATTACATGTAGTAATTTAGTGTCTGTGATAAATTCCAACCGTGAACATCGCTCTCTACGAGCAAATTGCGCGGCAAAACGGAACAAAAATCGGGGGATAAGAGCCTAAAAATTTATGTCTAGGGCTCATCGCTGTCCATCCATTAACACATAGTAGAGTTCTGCATAAAACATTAAAACGTCAGGGCACCGCGCGGCCAGCGTTATTTACGACACACCCTGTATTAACAGTTTTCAATTATTTTATAGAGCTGCAGGTTTCAGGTGCGCTTTAATGCCGGCCACAGTATGAATGAATATTAATAATATGAATTTATGATGCAGTTGGCTGGCGAACTCACTGCGGAGCCCCTGTTCACGGCCGGATTTTTGAGAAACTTAATTCTGGCTAAGGAACTTTATTCTTCTCACCTTCGCGGAAAAAAAGCTTTTCTTCAATTTCGGTTACAGTAATTATCCTACGACGACGTCATCGTCTCCTGTCCGTCCACCTCTGTGGCGCAGCGGTTAGTGCATCTGCCTACCATGCGAGAGATTCCGGGTTCGAATCCCGGCTGGGGACAAAAAAAGAAACCCAGGTCTTGGATGTTTACATGTTTGTGACGTCGCTGTTTCTGGTTCCCACGACACAGGGTATCCTAGTGTGGGGTCAGAAACAAAGTATGTGACTGTATGTAAATGTTATGTTATGTTGTGTTACTACTAAGTTACATAAAAAGAGCACATGGCAAATAAGTATGTTACAAATATCATGCCTGCTACGTAACACCTTCTGTATACTTCCCACATACTTGGCAGAACCCTTGTCTACTGCTATTGCCAAGAAACAAGAGACAAAATATTAGTTTCCAGATGTATCCCAGATAACCCTCTTTACCTCTGGATTTAAGAGAAACGTAATTTAGTTAATGGTAGCCAACAAAAACTATAATAGGCGACGGTATTACTCACCTTATCGCAGTAGAAAGATCTTAAATATAAAAGGCATTCATTAACTTCAGTAAGTTCCAGCTATGGTTATAGTTACACAACTTAAGTATGAAGTAAGTTATGTGGCATAAGTAGCATGGCAAATGCAAATTTAACAAATGTCATGTCTGCGACGCTGCACCCCCTCTATACTTTCCACAACTTAATCGAAGCTAAGAAAGCCTACAAATACTATGCAATGGTATTACTCTACTTATATTCATATATTTAACTTCAGTAAGTTATAGTTACACTACTTAGGGTAGTGGTAGGGTAGGTAGAGGGTTCGGGTAGGTATGAACCAAGTTCCATTAGGAGAGTTTAAGGAATCATACGACTACATAATCGCTCGTAGCCCCGGCCGCCTGAGTGATCTTAAACGATTGCGAAGGTTAAGCAAAATAGATAGACAGATAGATAGAATATTCTTTATTGTAACATAGGGCGCGTCCAGTGCATGGATGGGTAATCGTCTATGACTAAAGCTAGTGGCATTTTTCGGAGCGGTTCCGTGCATCGCAAGGCACGTAGTACAGGCAAGTAGTTGGTGCCGGCTGCCGTCGATAGAGGGCAATCGTAACCCAAGTCAGAGGCCTTAGGGCGGCAAAAACTTCTGACCAGCCACTAGTCTTACAAGCCTCCACCGATCCGGATTCAGTCCCAGTCGTGGAGTAGTCTTACTTAGAGAAGAACCCCGTATCCATCAGTGGAAACAAAATGGGTTACGAATAGTACATACTCATCGTAACCCATTTTGTCCCACCGATTGATATGATATGTACTCTTACTACCATAGTCATAAGAATCATTGTTACTAACATTTTATTGTTAATTTAAGGAAACTAAATTGTCAAATTACTTTAAATAATAAGGCCTCCAATTGTACTTTACTATGTTATTGTCAAATCTAATGTGTAATTTCTGGTGTACATACATACAATAAATAATAATTTCTATCTATATAAACATCTATATAAATAAAATTCAAAGTCCTGACTGACTGATTCATTCACTCATCAACGCCCAGCCCAAGCCGTTGGACCTAGGAAGCTGAACTTTTGCACAGAGGGTCTATATATAATGAAGGCAAGGAATAAGACCGGATTTTTCAAAATTCAACCCTTAAGGGGGCGGAAAGGGTTGCCAAAATTTGTATGGGAGGTATAAAGAATGTTGTCTAATCTTCTTGAAACTTAAAATAAATACTCTTCAGCAAAATTGATTGAACACGTGTTTCGCCGTCTTTCTTTAAGAGAGTGAACGGGGTGGCAAAATTTTGAACTTAAGTCCACGCGGATGGAGTTGCAGGCGAAAGCTAGTTAAAAATATGGCTCCTCTCTATACTCTGTAATTTCCACGTATAGATGTGTTAGTAAGCCATTACAGATCTACTTTGTTTCTATTCAACACTCGGGACCAAATTGTAACCCTGATCAGTCCACTGTAATCGCTTAACATATGTTTTGATCCTTCGTCAGACCAGTTCAATGGACTTCAATAGCTTGCGTTGGTACCTCTGTTTACCTTTGATCTGGTTATTTGGTGCTTCTCTAATCCAATTAAATTTCAATGGATTTATATAATAATAATAATATTAATAAATAAACTCACGCCCGTTATCCCCGAGGGGCATCCCATGAACAAGTCCCAAAAATCCCTCAATAACAGCTTTGTAATAAAACAAGCAATAGAGGTGAAAATGATCGTGTAATAATATAAAATTGTCAGATACTTATAGTTTCACTAAAAACAAATAGTTGCGCGATGTAGACGCAAAATTCACCAGACTAACGCCATCTGTTGGCACGCTTTATAACCAAAAACTTGAGTAGCCTGAACATTCCGGCCGCCATGGACGCAGTTCAGCCAAAAGATAAAAAGTAAAAAATTATAACTAGTAATTGATAGTAACACTTAAATCGAACCATCTCCTCATTTAAAAACAACAATAAATTGTAATCCTTTACAATGTAAAGTTAAAAGGCAACAAGTGTAAAGCGAATGTAGAATTAAAATTGTAAACAGAACTAACAATTTTCTTAAAGCTAATTAAAACGGCAAACAATAGATTATATACCACTAAAAATAAGTAAACAAAAAATGCGTTGTAAAAATAAAACTTAATTCATCTAAAACAGATGTAAAAATAAAACTTAATTCATCTAAAACAGAACAGATCTAGCAATCTTTAACAGGTAAAGGGATGAGCTTTGACACTGGTCTTTTCATTGTGTTTCCCTTGTATTTAAGAGTGACCACACGAGTAAGTTTGTCCAATCCAGGATGTTTGTCTATAACAAGTCCAAAGAGCCACTTCGCTGGAGGTAAGTCGTCCTCCTTAACTAACACCACACTTCCGATTTCTGGTTCAGGTATCTGTTCGGTCCATTTGTACCTATGTTGAAGCTGAGTCAGATATTCTTGATGCCACCTACGCCAAAAGTCTTGAACCATTTTTTGGGTCAAATGCCATCGTTTCAGACTGCTTATAGTCGAATGTTCATAATTGGCATCAGGCACTAACACTAACGGTTCGCCTACCAAAAAGTGACCTGGTGTCAGCGGGCTGGGATCCTCAGGGTTATTTGACAATTGCGAAATAGGCCTAGAATTGAGACAGGCCTCAATTTGTGACAAAACTGTTGTCATTTCCTCAAATGTGAGTGTACTATCGCCTACAATTCGTTTCAGATGGTGCTTGGTTGATTTAATGCCAGCTTCCCACAATCCTCCAAAATTTGGAGAACGGGGAGGGATGAAATGCCACGTAGTGCCATTTGTAGCCAACCAGTCGGCTATTTCTTCAGCAACATCAGACTTTTCCAAGTCGACTAATATCTTAAGTTCTCGTGCGCTTCCTACAAAAGTGCTTCCATTATCACTCCACAGCTCAGCGACATGGCCTCTTCGAGCAACAAAACGTTTAAACGCTGCCAAAAAGGTTTCAGAGGTCATGTCACTGACTGCCTCCAAGTGAATAGAGCATGTGGCCATGCACACAAACAAGCAGATATAGCCTTTTGTGGCATGATGTCCACGACCTTTGTGCGTACGTATACTAATCGGACCTGCGTAATCGACTCCACTTCTAAGAAAAGGTCGATGTGCTGTTACTCTAGAAGTCGGTAACTGACCCATCATTTGTTGATTAGTCGTAGTCGAGTGGCGGATACACATTACACACTTTCTTACGAACTGTCTTACAGCGCTCTTAGCTCCTACTACCCAGTACTTGCTTCTCAGGTAATTGAGTACAAGTTGAGGACCACCGTGAAGTGTCCTTTCGTGAGCGTCTTGTATTAGGAGAGTTGTGAAGTGTGACTTATGAGGAAGAATAATAGGATGCTTCATATCATCAGACACTGAAGCATTGTGTATTCTTCCACCGACACGTAATATTCCCAACTTGTCTAAGAAGGGATTTAACGAGACAAGTTTACTTTTCTTAGAAACTTGTTCGTTATTCTGAAGTTTCTTGATGTCTTCTTCAAAATATTGTTCTTGACATCTTTTGATGCATATCATGAGAGTTTCATGCAACTCTCTTGCGGTTAACCCTTTGCTAGTGTTAAGTTTCTCACTTTCAGGTTTTCTCTAATCTAGAACTCGACGACAATACGACAAGACTCTGGTAAGTTTCCTTAGCGACGAAAATCTACATATTATCTGGGCTTCTTCATCATCAACGGTGGCGGCGTGACAAGCTAACTTCTGTCTTCGTTCTTCCAGTTTTGTATCCTTTTTGTCCTCGTTGACGTAACTTATAACACTTTTGTGCAACCATTCAGGACCTCGCTCCCACAGGCGATTTTGAATAAACTCGCTTGCCAACAAACCTCTCGAGGAACAGTCAGCGGGGTTGTCCTTGGATGCGACGTGTGACCACTGATTGCTATCCATGCTGGTGAGTATTTCAGATACCCTATTTGCCACGAACGTCTTCCAACGGTTCGGATGACTCCTCAGCCATGCTAAAACAATTGACGAATCGGTCCAAGCGTGGATTTGATGTTTGGAAATGTTAAGTGTTTCAGCGACTTCCTTCAACAACCTGGCCAGTAATACCGCACCACACAGTTCCAGACGTGGAATGGAGACTTGCTTAATAGGTGCCACTCGAGTTTTGGAAGTCACCAGGTTTACATGCACAGCGCCCTGTGCATCGATAACACGTATATATACGACAGCTGCATAAGCTGCGTTAGATGCGTCAGAAAAACCGTGCAGTTCAACACACCTATCGTCTAAACTTGATCTGATCCATCGAGGGACACTTACTGATGTAAGTGCCTGTAAGTCGTTCCTAAATTCGATCCACTCTTTGAGTAAGGTAGAAGGGACTTCGCCATCCCAATCTATACCAGACAGCCATAATTTTTGAATAAAAATCTTAGCTTTGGTAACCACTGGTGCTATCCAGCCCAAAGGGTCAAAAAGACGTGCGATGTCTGATATAACTTTCCTTTTTGTTATGGGTGGCTCAATAAGCGCAAGCTTGACAGTGCATTGAAATTTGTCTGCTTCTCTGTTCCACGTGAGTCCCAAAATCTTCATCACCTCGTCATTTTTTATTTCAATAGTTTGCAGAGAATTGTCAATTGTCTCCACCTTAATTTCGCGTAACAATTCTTTGCTGTTGCTAGAGAATTTCTGAAGAGGAAATCCTCCTCTGTTGAGCAATTCAGTGATTTCTTCATATATTTGCACGCCTTCGGCTACCGAGTGACAGCCAGACATGAAGTCGTCCATATAAAAATCATTGAGGACTCTACCTGCTGCCAACGGAAAATCTCTTCCCTCTTGGTGAGCCAATTCTTGCAGAGCACGTACAGCTAAATATGGAGCCGAGGAAGTCCCAAAAGTGACTCTTAAAAGTTGAAAATGCTGCAGCTCAGCACTCGGATCTTCACGCCACAAAATGCGTTGAAAATCTGCGTCTTCCTCCGCCACTTTCACTTGTCGGTACATCTTGACTATGTCTGCGACAAGTGAAATAGGGTAGCAACGCCACCGCATAACCAAATGCCGCAATTCCGGCTGCAAAGCTGGACCAACCATCAAGTCATCATTTAACGATACCCCGTTTGAATTCTTACACGATGCATCAAAAACCACTCGAACCTTAGATGTAGATTTGTCGCTACGGATTACTGCGTGATGTGGCAGATAGACAGCATCTGATTTGTCTATATCCTTTGCATTAACTTCTTTCATGTGGTCCAAACTGAGGTATTCATTAATAACCTTAGTGTACGCTTCTTTAAACGCGGGATATTTAATCAAACGTCTCTCTAACATAAGAAAACGTTTGCGAGCAATTTCTCTTGATTTTCCAATTTTGCAAAGTGGGTTGGCTGATTTGAACGGAAGTTTCACTATAAACCGTCCAGATTCGTCTCTAGAAGTAGTTTGAGCAAACAGCCTCTCACATTCTTCTTCTTCTTGAGTAAGATGCTTTTTTGATTGAGCAGACGAATCCGATTCTAGCTCCCAGAACTTTTTCAATAACTCATCTTCATTAGACTGAGCTACGTGCATAACAACTACGTTGTCGCACTTCCCATCCTGGTTGACACCTGTAGCCTTGTCGTGTATTTTGCCAGAGAGGATCCAACCGAATCTTGTGTGTTGCGCAACTAAAGATCCTGGCAGACCCTTGAATAAACCTTCTAACAGTATCTGACTATACACTTCGGCACCCAATAGCAGATCAATTTTATTCGGCGTATGAAACATTGGATCTGCTAGTACGAGGGATGAAAGTACTGGTACTACCTTTACAAACACTTTTTTGTTGGGCAAAAGGCTTGTAAGCTTTTCTAAAACATGAGCCTTGACCGTGACGGTAAAGCTGGGATCTAGACGGGATTGAATTTTTAAAGCTACAGAGGACTTAGATACCAAAGTCGAGCTCTGATCACCGCCTAAACCTGACAGTAGACTAGTCTCAGTTACTTTTTTGAGACCTAACGTCTGAACAGCCGCTTCTGTAATAAAAGAGGCTTGAGATCCTTGGTCCAACAAGGATCTCAACATAATTGGAGTGTTGTTCCTATTCGACTCTACCTTCACCAAGGCAGTCGCTAACAACACTTGATCGCTCGTATTTGAAAAACATGTAACGATTGGACGATCTGAATTTTCACCTGAAGCCTGCAGAGTTGGTGCTGCGCCGTCAACTACTGTTGCGACAACATTACCTTCTGTAGGTTGATCAGCGTGGTTTGGTCCACTGGCTGATTTGGGATATTTGGTGTGAAGTAATGTGTGGTGTTTTTTCTTGCAAATGTGGCATCTTGTAGAATGATTACACTGATAAACTGAATGGCTTGGAGTCAAGCAATTAAAACACAGTTTCTGAGTTTGGACAAAATTGCGCCGCGAGTCAATAGATTCCTTAGAGAACTTTTTACAATTTGGTAATTTGTGACTTTCCGAACAAAATATACATGTTACTACAGTAGTGGCGACATGAGTATAAGTAGGTTTCTCTTGCTTTTGAATCTTCACGTCTAAAAACTCTATAGACCGAAACCGGGTTTCTAGAAACTCTTCAAAAGTTTTCAGGCTTGGCAAATTTTCACTAGACTCACTAACTTTCTGCTCCCATAATTTACGTGATTCTGAATCGAGCTTTTGAGTAATTAAAAATATTACAATCACGTCCCAAGACTTTATATCTATGCCTAAATTCTTTAATGCGTTTAAACATTCTTTAGTTGTGTCTAATAGGCACCTAATAGCACTCGATGATTCAGAAGTTAGAGCTTTTTGACCAGTTAGTCTTTTCAGGATGCAATTTGATTGATATTTTTTATTGTTGTAACGACTCTCTAGCAGATTCCAACAGATTATATAGTTGTCTGCGGTGCACGGGATATGGCGTAATAACTGTTCTGCTTCACCTGTTACACAACCCTTGAGATAGTGAAGCTTCTGAACGTTATCAATTGCATTCTCTTTGTGAACTAAAGAAGTAAATAAATCACGAAAACTTGGCCACTCTGCATATTTACCAGAAAATTTTGGGATTTCAATTTTAGGTAACTTTACGTTTTGATGTGTTTTGGTCTCAGATGATCCGACGGTTGATTTTTTTAAATCTGCTAGTTTGTCTTTTAACAAAGCCTTGTAATATATGTAAACTTCTCCACAATTTTCGTACAAGTCATTTTTACTATAGTCTGTTTGCAACAATACTTCCTTCTTAATTTCATAAACAATTTTTTGATGATTTGAAACAAATGAAGACCACACTTGCTCTAAAGCTTCTAATCGTGCTTCGATATAACCAACCGTTATACGATCTCTAGGAGATTTCTTAAAATTAGATAAAGCTTTTTCAATTTTTAAATAAAGATCATCCTGTAGCTTCATATAATTATCAGCCATGTTTACAAAAATATAACTTACACGTTTAAATAAATGTTTTAAAGTTGATGCAAACTAATGGAAAAATATTCCAAGTTGAATGAATGAAGTTTGAAAAATTTTACAAGTCCAAGACAAACCTAGCGAAAATATTCTATGTGTTTTTCAAACTCAACACAATCCGCTGTAATATCGGGCATAGGTTCCCCGTCCGAACACTTTTCTCTAAACTATTCTAAGTCCATGCAAACACTTAGCTAAAATTCAAAGTCAATATCTTCTTTCTTGAAATCATGCAGTGTATCTTGAAACGTTAGTTTATAAAAAGTTCTACTCACAGTTTGTCCACACTAGTACGCGCACACATACAGCAACACTAAAACTTGACAGCTGCCAATGTGACGTTTAAGTGACGCTTCGACGTTGACAACCGTAGACGTTAGTGAACTGTCAATCGCTTATGACACTTCTTGATGACGTATTGACAGTAAATCCAAGATGGCGCCCGAAGTTGAATGTCATAGGGGGTGCTCCCCTCTTGCCGCTTCCCTCTCCGACGTGGATGTCCAAGGTACTTGTCTCTCCGGATACCAATGCTGCTTCTTTGCTGAAAAACTTTAGTCCACCATAGGCAGCATAACACTCCTTGCCGGTGGAAAACGGACGTGCGCAAAGTCAACTTCGGAAAGCTCTATGGCAATTCGATGGACCATGAACAAGTCCCAAAAATCCCTCAATAACAGCTTTGTAATAAAACAAGCAATAGAGGTGAAAATGATCGTGTAATAATATAAAATTGTCAGATACTTATAGTTTCACTAAAAACAAATAGTTGCGCGATGTAGACGCAAAATTCACCAGACTAACGCCATCTGTTGGCACGCTTTATAACCAAAAACTTGAGTAGCCTGAACATCCCATTCACTAGAACTGGGCCCACGATGGATTTATATGTCCGATAAAAATAAACTTCTGCTGACAGCACTACCTATTTGCATGGGTAAGCTCTATTCGATGGATAAGTTAAATATTCGATGGATAAGTTAAAATACATTTTGCAGGGAGGGAGTTTCACAGTTGACCACTCTGTTAGTCAGTTATTTATTGGTTTATCTCTAGATAGGTGACTATTATTAAAAGACGGCCGTTGGACTAAGGCAGCCACTGAGTGGTGGCCAAGAACGGGTCGACGGTCAGTAGGCAGACCACCAGCCGATTGGCCGACAACATTGTGAAAGCGGCTGGGAAACATTGCACGAGACTAGCACTGGACCGGATGGGTTGGCGTGAAAGAGAAGAGGCCTATGCCTAACAGTGGGCTCTATTTACGGGCTGATTAGATAAATAGATAGAAGTAATTATTGATTGACTTCTTGAGTAGTGACACCCTATAACTAATTAATTTCTTTCAAGATGTATATTTTTTTGGACGACCTCTGTGGCGTAGCAGTTAGCGCATCTGCTTACCATGCGAGAGGTCCCGGGTTCGATCGCTCCCCGGCAGGAGAGAAAAAAAAACGGGTGGTATTTAAACGCACATCAAAAAAAGCAATTTTTGTATGCAAAAATAATCCGAATTTACATCAAAAATACTGATTGAGCAGCAAAATTCTCAACTCAAAATATTACTAAATTAACATCAATTTATAGTCGTGACGTACCGCTATTTATCTTTATGTAAAGTTTTTTTATTAATGCATAGCTAATAATTACTAACGTACATTAAAACAACCTGTTTTTTTTTAAAGAAACGGCATCTTTTTTCATAATAACATACAGCAGTTTATCTAAATGAAACAGTATTTTAGTTGTCATGTCATCTTATTATTTATTAAGTACAGTATAATGTAATCAGCAATAAAATATAAAATCAGATACAAACTAGTAACTTCAAATTTTTTATTGAATTAATGGCGGGACTTGCTATGGCGGGCGGGGCGGCGGTGCTTTGTTTATTGCCCAATATCTACGCACATTTTCTTTTGCTTGGTGGTGTTACGTAGGTACTTCAGACGGATCGCAAGCTCGATGACATGCTTGCATTTAAGTTCTTAAAAAAAAATTGACATTCATAAAGTAAACATTTTGTTTGTATTATGAATAAAATATTTGACTTTTAGCTTGCTACTATGTGTGTATTTAGTACGGATTATACGTCTCATTCGCATCGCACGAGGTAGGTATACGGTTAACTCGCGGCACTGCTCTCATCTCACTTGCTCGCTCCAATCTACATAGTAGGAACGATTTTCTGTGACAAAAAAGCGCGCGAAATCATTTTTCAGTTATTTTGTTCTGCATATAAAAATACTGCATTGAAAAAAAAATTGTTGCTATAATATTCAATAAATTTGCTGAGCATGTTCTCTTAGAAATAAGACAAATATTATGATGAGCAAGTTTTGAGGTGCTTATTAGGATACACTACTCGGACAGTTATTTTGCTGTGAGAATAAGATAATTTGCTAAGCAATCAGTATTTTTGATATAACTGTCGTATTTTTGTAGCAACAGGAAATTATTTGTCTCGCATTAGAGGAAAAAAGTAATGTAGTATTGATGAACATTTTCGAAATATCTGGAGTACTAGTTTTTCTAAACATTTAGTTTATTTATTGTGAAGTAATTTATTTGATGTAAAAAAGAAAATAAATGATGAAAATAATTTGATGCGAGATTGTTTATTTGATATGCAATTAATAATTTCCCAAAAAAAACTTCAGGTCTTGCATGTTTACATGTTTGTGACGTCGCTGTTTCTGGTTCCCATGACACAGGGTATCCGAGTGTGGGGCCAGAAGCAATGTATGTTCCTGTATGTAAATGTTTCATCATCATCATCAGGCTATATTAGTCCACTGCTGGACATAGCCCTCCCCTAATGAGCGCCATAGCGCCCTGTGTTCGGCTTGCGGCATCCAGCATCTACCTGCAGTTTTTCGCAGATCGTCATCCCACCTCGTCGGAGGGCGTCCTACACTACGTTTGCCAAGTCGCGGTCTCCACTCAAGAGCACGTTTACCCCAGCGGTTGTCGGTTCTTCGCGAGATATGGCCGGCCCACTGCCACTGTAAATGTTTATGTTTATGTTTTATGTTTGTTAGAAGAGATTGGGGTATTTTTATTATTCTTTTATTCCCGGAGTGCAAGTCGCGGGTTTTGGCTCCAGCGAGGCACATTTCTCTTTCAGTTCAAGCTCAGACTTATTCAATGGTCCTTCCCACCTAGTATTGGACTAGTCGATAATGCAAACTTCAGTGGCAGGCGGGGGTCGGGTCGTAAAATAAAATAATAGTTGGCCGTTTACAACGTCCCGAAGGCTGCGCCGATGTCTCGATAACTAACACCTGGCGATCGGGTCACGACCCGGCCTTAAATTCCTGATTCAGTGCGGTATGACAAACAAAATGACGTTTTATTTGGCGTCTAAGTAGTGTTGTGTCTTCTTGTTTTCATATTTAAATAACATGCTGTCAAATAAATATTTCATTGAAATGTAATTTTCATTGTATGGTATAAGGGATTATTATAAACATTTTCTAGTTTTTGAGTTGGTTTTTATGTTTTCTGCTCTATTTTGCTCCTATATCAGAAAAAGTATCTCTATTCGTAGTAAGTATCATGTTTATAGCTACAACTGTAATTCTTATATAATTAAGAAGCATTCTGTGAAATCTTCTGACGATAACAATTACGAAAAAATCACGAATAAAGTGCAGTTACCGTATCGTGCGAATCAGCTCTGAAAAGAACATTCTCGATCATTACTTATTAAAACGAAATAGGTGCAAATCAGAACTTGTAAAATTTCTGAGACTGAGAGAAAGAAACTGTAAAATTTTAGGTAGTGAAAAACAATGAATAAAAATTATGTGAAAATTTGTGGTCATCACATTGGTTAAGCTTGTAAGGTAGCCAGATAGCGAAGTTTTCAGCCTGAACTTTCGACACACAAGGCTAATTAAGCTGATTTTGTACAAATCCTCATGTTATTTGCAACCAAACGTAAATGAATGCAACATATTTCTCCTTTAAAACAATAACCATTGCATACAAACGATTCTATGTCTGTTATAAGAACTGTCTAAAGTCGAAAGTGTAGGCATAAAGTTGAGAGCTATAAAAAACTGTTAATTAAAGAAAGAGTGTCTGGACAACTACTTGCATCTCGTTCATACCATCGTCTCTAATCATCTTGCCGTCAATATTGTTTAAGCGACAGACAAAAAGAGATTTATGTTCAATTATTTCTTAATTAACCTTTTATGCAGCTGGTAGGAAGGTTTTCGACGCGTTTTGGTTTTACGTCTAACTTTGAATTGGGTTGTTAGAAAGCAGAGCCGCGCTCCATCGATATTGCAATACCTGATGGCAAACGTGCACTTCATTTCAAGGTGGTTTGCTTTATTGATATTGGGGATAACATTTAAACTGCGCGAAAAATTAAAATCTTGCGCACGATCCTATTGGAAATTCACGGCTTTAACGTGATTTTAGTTGGGGGAAGGATGAATATGGCATACACACACACGAAAAAAATCATGAAACTAAAATTTAATGGAGAATGTTACTAGGTATGCCAAATCGCTTGAAATGTTGTCTCAGTAAAGCCTGTATGTATACAAATACACTAGTTTTTGTTTTAGTCAAAAATATCTAGTAGTTTTGATTTTATAGGCATTCAAAGTTTCGAAAAATATCGCGTCCCGCTAACAGTCACGAGACCGCTTGTGACGTCATGTTACAACGCGCCGCGCGGGCCGCCCGCCTAATACCAAGCTTTAGGTAATTGTGTTCTGTGATATCAAGTCGCCAGTGGTTATAGTAGTAGGTGTTATTGCTTGCGCAGTATTTTGTTGTGTTTTCTTTCGCGTATTAAGTTAATAGTCTAATAATAGTAAATATTATTCGATTAATAAAATTAATGAAGGATTCGAAAAAGGGCAAGCGGATAATCTATCTAAAATAGATGGATTAATGGTTGCGCATTATTTATCAACAAATAGTGATTTCGTTGCCGCCGCAATGCGAGGAATAAAAATGCAAAGGTGAGTGAACTTTCCGTGCTACTAGTTATGCTTAATAGTTTATCTGTTCTAAATTGTTTTATCAAAACAAAGTACCCAAATAATGTCATAATGGAAGAATGTAACTGAAATAGTCGAAGTACCTAGTTACCTACCATTAAATTTTTACGTTAATGACAATAAAATACGTATTATAGTTTTGTAGCTAGGTACGTATGTATATATGTATAGGTAGGTACCGCTCTTCTTAGTAAATTTAAATGAATACATAGGTACATTGATTTATAGCAAACTAGCTTCCGCCAGCAGCTTCGCCCCCGTTTCCCTCGGGAACTGTACATTTTCCCAGGATTAAAAGTAGCCTATGTGTTATTCTAGACTTCGTCCAGATCCGTTCAGTAGTTTTTTCGTGAAGGATAACAAAGATAATATTAGTAGGAAGTAGGATAAGTACTTAGGATGTAGATGTAGTGGGTTGAACGTTACACATGTATAATCCTTTTTTTTTATTTGTATTTTTTTTACTTACAAAATACGTAAGGCCATTTAATTTTATTTCATGTCGGCAAGAGACAGCTATGGCGATGATGCTATTGGTTTTGTTCAAGTAAATAGAGTAGGTGACGTAAGTACGGTTAAATGTAGAATCATGCCAGAACACCGCGTACGTACCACATCTTATCATTGCAGTTTAGAATGCAATGAAAAGGATCAAGAAGTTTTAAACGTAACCTGCGAAGATTGCGACACAGGGTATCCTAGTGTGGGGCCAGAAGCAATGTGGGGCCAGCAGAGGTGGCTGTAAACATACTAGTTAGGTATAGCATTTTTAATGTGGCTACATCGTCGAAGCAAGGAGCCTTCAACTACTGCTACCAAGTGTTATTGGAAAAAATCTAAGCTTTCAGGTATTGGTACCAAACTGAAAATGATTAAAGCTAAAGATTTAGGTACAAGTTGTATAACACTTTTATCTAATCTAATCTATCTAGTCTAACTATCTCATCTAACCTCTTCATAGCTTTTATCCATTTTTTTCGCATTTTAACGTCTTTTGGAACTATAAAAAACCACTTTTCCGGCGAATTGGTAGTTGTATTTTTACATTTAGCTACAACACATGATTTCCTAGTATTTGGATTGGACATTTTTAAATGTATTTAGGTATAATTTCGACGGCACGGGCGCGCGACTGCGAGCGGACTAGTGAGCCAGACTGAGCGTGTTGTGCGATGACGTCACACCGTAACCGGCGGCCCGCGTCGTGCGGTTACAACTTGTTTTACTTATAAATCGGAAACTAATTGACTTATCGAAGTAATTTTTTCACTAGTATTTTTTATTTTTAACAGAGAATATGGAGTGCTTATAATCAAAATTAGGTAACATTCTTCATTGCGCGACTGTTTATAGAAAAATGCGATTGAATTGCAAATAACTTTAATGTAAACGAATTTGAACTAATAAAGACGCGTCATGACTTATTATAAATTAAGAGAATAAAATAAATTAATAATATAATAAATAAACTCATTTCTTAGTACCTACAGTGGTCGCGGTCGCAAAATTTTTGGTAGATTTATTAATTGTGATACTTTGAATATACTGTTCTCTGAGTTCCAAAGTGGACGTGAAAATTTTATTTTCACGTCCCTTTTATTCACCGAAATTCCTCTTGATTTAACGAGTTCTTTCCAACTTCCGGACAAACATCTTAAATGTAATATTAAAATAAAATCAAATCTAAAATTTAATGTTACTTGTTTAAATTAATAGTTATTTTGTGTTTGAAAACCATGATTCTCCTTTCGGCGATACAGGCTTTACCTAGTGCGAAGCGTGTATTGCTCTTGTAAAAAATGTTTTTACGCCAGCAATATTTGTATTTTTTACTTAGTTTGGAATTCCAGCAAACTTGACTGGACTGACAGGACTAGATGGAGGCCATTTGTAAAATTCAAGTACGTCGGCCCGACAATTGAACCACTGACTTTTGGTTTGGTAGTCATACCAAAGCAAAATACCTTAGTTCAGTGGTGCCGTCCCTGATTTCGGTAGTTTTTTAACCTTGAACCACCTCTTCGCTCAATAATGAAGGAAAAGCAACAACAGAATCCTTGTTCTGTTTACCGTGGTAAAGTGGCCTTATACATTTTCTTGTAAATAGGCTTTTCGAATTCAAGTATCTCGTTAGTCGGAGTTGGGCCATAAACATCTAAATCAAGTGATACCGAAAATATCTGAAGTGACTCGTAACTCGATCCTTATTTCGAAACCGCTCTTTTGCCTAACGAAGCGCGACGTTTGTCACCGAAACTACAAGACGAATATGGCAGAAGACCTTTTTGAATTCAACAGTGTAACTTTGCCGTTGTATTTACGTAATGAGATGATTTACGTAACACAGAATCGCTCGTAGCTGCCGGCTGCCTGAATGATCTTAAACGATCACGAAGGTTAAGCAACATTCAGGCGCATTCAGTCTATGGATGGGTGACCGTCTATGACTAACGCTAGAGGCATTTTCCCGAGCGGTTCCGTGCTTCGCAAGGCACGTTAAGCAGTTGGTGCCCGCTGCTGTCGATAGATGGCAGTCGAAAAGTCCAGTCAGAGGCCTTAGGGGCGGCTGGAAAACTTCTGACAGTAAGACCAGCCACTAGTCTTACAACCCTCCACCAATCCGGACTTGGCCCCTGTGGTGGAGTATGGCCTATGCCTTCCTCAGCGAAGAGACCCGTGCTCCTCGGTGGGGACATAATGGGTTGATGATGATGAATATAATATAGTGGTACCTGGTACCTTGTGCCTTCAATCACACTAGATGGCGAAGGGATCACTAGGATGCTGCATTGCCTGGGACTTTGTTTAGACGGAGTAGCCTTGCGTAGCCTACCGGCTTAGCCTGCAGGAAAGACCACGCGTAGTGTTAGGTTCCGTAGAGACAAATTAAAAAACCCTTTATAAAAAACTTCATTATAAAGTTATCGCTAAGGATATAATTGGTTTCTTGACTTTTTATTGAAAGAGAAATAATGTCGTCGTTTTTTTCACTTCTAATAGGTTTGCAAGTAGGTAAGTAAAGACGAGGCCTCTACAAGTCTCCAAAAATGCAGATGAAACTAAGAAGAACGTTTTTTTCAATTTCCCATGTCTTGAATTATTCCATTTCCAAAAACCAAAAAGCCAGCAATAATGTAATCAGGATTGTTTGTGGTTTTTTGGTTCACTAGATAGATAGATAGAATATTCTTTATTGTACATTTGATTGTACACCAGGAATTGCACATGAGATTAGACAAATCGTTATCGGTAAAGTTAGATTGTTTATATTGTAAGGTAGTTACTACGTGCTTACCCAAAAATATTGACTATAAAGACAATAATTGTCTTAATTTTTTTGCACCTCGCCTGCTTTGTTGTCCCCGACCATTGACTTTAAAGTAGGTTGGTCATGTCATGCTGTTCACTATAGTAATCAGTGAACTGCGGGCCGCAACATTAAAATGTTCAGTAAGAAATAAATTTGTTTCCTATAAAAAAAAAGAAAACCAACGCAAGAAGCACATTCCAAATTCAAAATCAACCGACTCTACTCAAAGCTGCTCTTCTGCTGTGCCTATCTATTTCGCCACCGAAACAACCAACGCGGATTAGAAATCGCGATAAAAGCACAATTTATAGCCTTCTTACACTGTAATAAGATCGTTGAGGTGTCGCCGCAAAAGTAAAGTGGCAACAGAGCCTAGTTGGAGTTGATTTGTTTTCCAATACTGTTAGAAATGGGTTTGATCGTTTTTAACGACCGCCTGCTCGAACAGTTGCTTGATGATTCAATCCTTCTACTTTAAGGAAATGTTCTTATCATTATTGTGAATTCATCTTCGTCATCAACCCATTATGTCCCCACCGAGAGGCACGGGTCTCTTCCCTGAGGAAGGTATAGGCCATACTCCACGGGGGCCAAGTCCGGATTGGTGGAGGCTTGTAAGACTAGTGGCTGGTCTTACTGTCAGAAGTTTTCAAGCCGCCCTAAGGCCTCTGACTTGGCTTAACGACTGCCATCTATCGACGGCAGCCGGCACCAACTGCTTAACGTACCTTGCGAAGCACGGAATCGCTCGGAAAAAATGCCACTAGCGTTAGTCATAGACGGTGACCCATCCATGGACTGAACGTGCCGTATGTTGCTTAACTAAATAAACAAAATTCAAAGTCCTGACTGATTGACTCACTCATCAACGCCCAGCCCAAGCCGTTGGACCTAGGAAGCTGAAATATTGCACAGAGGGTCTATATACAGGGTGGCCAAGGTCATCTTCTACCAATAAAGTCCTATACAGGGTGGTAAAATTCTCAACGGTTTTGAACTTATGATTGATTTTCGGTTTTTTTCAAGAAAAGAGTTCCTATTTACTATTACTATA
The DNA here is from genome assembly GCA_947310845.1 of Yponomeuta plumbellus. Taxonomy (NCBI): domain Eukaryota; kingdom Metazoa; phylum Arthropoda; class Insecta; order Lepidoptera; family Yponomeutidae; genus Yponomeuta; species Yponomeuta plumbellus. The sequence goes on along the minus strand of OX371207.1, from coordinate 12,713,404 downwards.
AAGTAAACATTACTATTACTATGAAGTGAACAATTAATATGAAGGTACTTGATCAATTCAGTCGCATTAAAATCGCTCCTGGAAGTTTAATTCAAAATCAGTGTTAAAAGTCAGATTTCTATAAGTCTGGCGCGTAAGAAACAAAGATAAGCAACTTATTTAGCGAGTGACAATACTTGTGCTGCGAAAATAGTGTTATTACGGCTAAAACAGTGAAAAAATCCAAGTGCAAAGTGGGGTAAATCAACATTTGGCGTACAAAAATTGTCGACCTTATAGACATTATTATTAAGAGCAATAAAAAAAAAGTACTTACTTTTGGTGGTTGTTTTTTTTTTTCAGAGTGACGGTCCATGATGAGAATGTAACAAAAAAAATTCATCATCCCTGTCTTTATGGATCATGAGAAATTAATTAATTTTTAACGGATCTCGTATCATAATTGTTTGATCCAACATTTTAGTCAGTGATTTAAAAAAAAAAGTGTACTGCGGAAACCTGCCCCAGTAGTAGAAAAACTGGACCATTTCATGAGGATTGTAAAAAGATACAACTCAAAGCCCTATCTCTCCTGAGTCTTTTATTATTGACCTTTATTCTCAGCAAAGTTGCATTTTTTTAAATCAACTTTTGGTCCTAACTAATTTGAGTTACAAAGTACTGTTCTAGGACATAAAAATAAGTCGCAAAAGGGATAAAAAAATTACACTAGATAATTAGAATAGACAGTTTAAACAAAAATAAAAAAATAAACTTTTTCATAGAAGATGTTCAAAATTTCTACCTCTCACTCGGAGGCAGAGTCGACATCTTCTAATAAAATTTCTTTTTAACAATCTAAAGGCCCGGTGATTATTTTTCACCTGGTGGGTGGCCGCTGATATTCGTCGTCGAAGCTCCTGCTCCGTGTTGCACTCCTTTTCGTATACCACTTCCTTGAAGTAACCCAAAAGAAAAAAATCTATGGGGTTTAAATCGGGTGAGCGCGGTGGCCATTGAATAGTTCCACCGCGACCGATCCAGCGATTTGGAAATACTTCATTTAGGTGACTCCTCACGTCACGAAGTGCGGAGGTGCGCCGTCATGTTGCAGCCACATAGCGCTTCTTGTTTCAAGAGAAACGTCTTCTAATAATGGGTCGAGTTCCTCTTGTAAGAATGACAAATAAATTTGACCATTCACTCTTGCAGGCAGCTCGTGTGGTCCTATTAACTGTCCTTCGACGATCCCGGCCCACATGTTGACTCCGAATGTTGTGTTGGAAGTGGTCTCGTCGAATAATGTGAGGATTCACATACTCGTAGTGGTGCAGGTTGTGAATATTAAAAACACCATTGCGTTGAAACATACTTTCGTCCGACCACATAATTTTATTTAGAAATTCGGGATCTTCTCTGTTGCGCCGGAGCATCTCTGTGCAAAAAAGTTGTCTTTTTTCGTAATCAGCCGGCAGCAGTGCTTGCACGCGCTGGACATGATACGGATGCATCATGTTCCGTTTTAAAACGCGTTGCACAGTCGTTTTCGGGATACCTAATGATCTTGAAATTCGCCGTTGACTCGTCGACGGGTCATTCGATATTACTTGAAGAATTTGATCTTCCATTTCCAAATCTTTACCACCCTGTATAGGACTTTATTGGTAGAAGATGACCTTGGCTAACTCCCCATTTCATTTGATCCATGATATTTGGACCACCCTTTATAATGTAGCCAAGGAATAAGACGGATTTCTTAAAATTCAACCCCAAAGAGGGCGAAAAGGGTTGCCAAAATTTGTATGGGAGTTATAAAGAATGTTGTCTAATTATATTGAAACTTAAATTAAATACTCTGCAACACAATTGATTGAACACGTGTTTCGCCGCTTTTCTAAATTTAACCCAGGGAGTGAACGGGGTTGTAAAATTTTGAACTAAAGTCCACGCGGACGGAGTCGCGGGCGAAAGCTAGTTAACAATAATGTTGATGAATTTAAAATAATGGTATTAAATCTCTAAATAAACGTAATTTCATGTAGAAATTAACTTTCTGAAATCGAATTACAATTTAAACATTCAAATTAAAGCTCTCGTAAGCATTAAACATGATTAACTATTTTCCGGACACACTTATTTACTTGACTCAGAGACGAGCAATCGACACAAGCTCCGTCTCTGCTCACCATGCTTAAGCTCTGCGAATCAGAGTGAAACCTGGTTGGACTCATCCGACAAAAAGTCAAGTAAACACTTTAGTCAGTGTTTACTAGTCAGGTTAATTAAATTGTTGGTGTGCCTTAAATTAAATAAATTAATTAATTAATTTGCATAAGAACTTTGTATTGGTAAGTCTTACAGGGTACAAGACTTGGAAGAGGCGTCTTCACACACATTGAGTATGGGCACCACGCGTGCCCATACTGTCGTATGGTGGTGAACATCAGATGGTGATACTCAGGTTTCCTCACGATGTTAACCTTTACGGCAAAATTGCTGAATAGCAACTGAGAAAAGTTAAAGCATTATGTGCCATGATTTCAATTCCTGGACAATTTAACATCGACAGAGACAATCTGGCACATGACAGTTACAATAGGGAATCGACTAGCTTGTAGCAGAGACCTAACGAACACTATGTAAATGAAAAATACTGAAAGTTCAAGAGCTGTAATAAAACCAGTTGATTGCAGTATGTTCTTCAAATTGGTATTCACAGCGCATACATGAAAGGGTTGAACTGTGTCATAGATATACAGATAAACGGATAGAATATTCTTTATTGTATGTACACCAGGAATTATGTACATATTATCCAGAAGGAAATTATTAGGAAAAAGTAAAGTATTGGAACATAGTTGGGCAAATTTAGATGATGCTTATAATAAGTCTTGTATTTAGTTTGCCAGATACTCTGCGGTAACCTTAACAACGAAAATATTTGTTTAATAATGTTTCGCTTATTTAGAAAAAAATGTATGATTTTGTTAGTGCATACGTACAAAGGCCCAATTTTGAGGCTGAGTGCGCAAAACTCAGGTCTAACTTACTAACTAGACTATACTTTGATTCTATAGTTAGATTTCACTTTGGCAAAGTCGAAAGACTTTGCCAAAGTGAAATCTAACCTACACTACAACAGACTTGTACCTACATAATACTTGTACAGACAGACATATCAGTGAATTCAATCGAGATATATCATTTTATACGTGATGAACGTTCATAATGAACAATTGCGTAAAATTATGCTCTATACCTTCGCAGTAGAAACTTTTTTGGAAATAAATAAGTGTTTGATACACAGTGATACGGCACAATAATAAATAACATACCGATTTCCGACACCTTAATGTTTTATTTAGGCCGCGGCTACGTGCTAACGGTCCCAGTGGAGCTCGATATAAATTTTGTAGGATCCACCCCGTTTTGTGTACGGTTTATTGCGTAATATCGCTGCAGCCCTATCTTTTGTACCGACTGTGCGTTAGTACAGTCGACAAATGATCGGACTTAGTTACGATACGATACGGGGCACTTGAGCCCGTACATAAACTAGAGTCCACTCCCGTAGATGTATGGTCCATTGTACTCACCAAGACCGTGATTCTAGGGGAGTACACACCTAACAAGTTAATGAGTACACACCTAACAAGTAAAAAGTTACAAATTATACGAAATTAAATTATATGAATAAAAACGGCATCATAGACACTATGGCTACTCAATATAAAGAATATAAATTCTAAGAATTTTGATTAAATTTGCCATTGAAAATGCAATTAATTTTTTCTATTACAATTTATAATGGAATAATGTTCAATTTTATTCGCAACTTCAATTATCTTATTGTTTGAGTTTTGACTGATATTAGCACCGCAGCCGTTTTACAATTCAACTATCATATCTGTTGTTTTTTCACCAGAAGCGTCCAATTGGTTTAATTGTACAATTTCGATGCAAGCTGCCTGCAATATTGTTTCAAAATGCGAAAAAAAAAAAAAACATTTTGCATTGTGTTGCCAATCAACATGGCTACTTCGTATTAAACGCAGCAATTCAATAATAGTTGCATTGTATTAAGGCCATGCCGTATGCACAAAAGGCATTATTGAATTTTGATACACGAGAGAACGAATTGACAATAAATAAACTTCAAGTAGGTAGATAATATTTATTTAGCTTTACTCTCATCTGCTCTTCTTTTCTTTGCTCTGCTGTTCTCATCTCTGTTTTGATCTGTTGTTCTCTTCTCTGCTCGGCTCTATTCTGTTCTTCTCTGCTGTGCTCTTTTGTGCTCTCTTCTGCTTTGCTCTAATTTGCTCTGCTGAGCTGACCTTTGCTCTCCTCTGCTCTTGCTATTATGTATTAAGTCCGCCAATTGTACAATTTTTACTGGTATGTACAATAAAGAATTTAATAATAATAATAATAATAATAATTTCCGCAAAGTAACGCCTGATTCTATACAATATCTCCTCTGCTCTGATTTCTTTTGCTCTACTCTCCTGTGCTCTTTTCTCCTGCACTCTTCTCTACTCTCCTTTTCACTGCTCTGTTCTGCTCTATTCTCCTGTACTCTGATCTGCACTCCTTTGCTTATAGCTGCTCTGCTCTGTTCTGCCATACTCTCCTCCTTTCCTCTAATCAGCTAATTTTAGCTTTGCTTCCTTGAAAAATATTTTCATCCTATTATGAATACTGAATTTCATGATATTTCGGTTAAACTCTTACAACATCAATAATATTGTCGGTGTATTCAGGCGTTCGAAAACTAGCATGATGAAAAAATACTGGCCGTCCTGGTCAACAAGTTCACCAACGCGGGCCCCTGTTTGAGTTCGCGCCTAAAATTAAACTTCGCCAACTGTAAATACTGTTCGGAAGTTTGACTTTCCAATTAATTGAAATATTGGTATGACTTCCTTTTTTCCTCTGTGGTGTGAGTAACGGGACATTGCTTTGAAGCCCAAGTTATCGTTATTTTTACTTTTTGTGTGTTTGAGAGTGGAGTGTTTTATGATTATGTGTTTTGTCAACGAGGAGATTGTATGGGAAAACTAATGAAAAAGCTAAAATAAGTTTAATGGAAAATGTCAGCTAACAACGACATTGAAAAAGTATGTGAAAAATAATGAAAAAACGTTAAATATTTAAGCCAATAACAATACAAAATTTGAAAAAAAATTAGTTTAGTTTAATAGCTCCCGAATACAAGAAGAGCAACTAATTAATTTTTTTTAATTAAGTGTTACCATTAGTTTAATAGCTCTCGAATACAAGAAGAGCGATTAATTGAATATTTGTAATTAAGTGTTACCAATATGATTGTGGTCTGCATGTCGTTTGAGTGTCTTTTGTCTGTTTTTCGAATATCAGCTTATTTGCAACTCTGTTTCAATACTAAGATAGTAATAAAATAAATAAAGTTGCCCAAATCTGCCGCTACCCTCCGATAGATGGCGCTATAGAGTAATTCCGAAAAAAAGCTCCATCGTAACATACGGCGATGAGTGCTCCTCGTAGATAGTATTTTACAAAGTTACGAGTCGCCAATAAATAACAAATCAGTCACGAGCATAATGGAACCATTCCTCAGCGCCAAGAAGTTAAAGTTGGCCTTAGTTCAAGGAAAGTTCCCGGTCGGGGCGGTGAGGCGCTGCGGTATGTAGCTGCTTGCGAACTTGCACGATTTATTTGGAAGTTAATCAACACTTTGTACGAGACCTGGACACTTAGTATTTTGGGCGCTACATGGAAGATATCACGTTAGAATCAGGTTTTTCTGGATTGTTCCCACTAGTTCCATGGGTTAGTTCCATGATGGAACACGTGAGATGTTTTTTCTTGGTAGTTCCGTGGCTCTCGTGAACGGATCCTCTAAACCTCGAACCTAGTATAACATTATTTTTGTAAAAATATTGTAAGTTTTCATGAAAATTTCGCAAGTCCCACACGTACAGTCGACAGCGCGTCAATCTTCACATTTTAGTTGCAAAGTCGCCCGTAATGCAATGGAGTAGAGTGCATGGGTGTATACCATGATGTGCGGTCGACAGTACTATAATTTAATGGAACTAGTGAGAAGAAAATAGTTGCAGAGGTTCCATTCACGAGACCCATGGAACTACCGAGAAAACCACTTCTCACCTGTTCCATCGTGGAACTAACCCATGGAACTAGTGGGAAAAAATCGTTTTTCTTACAGTTATATACATATTTGAAGCAAATAACGATTTTTCCAGGTTTTCTTGTTTTATAAGTGCTATATTTGGGTATTTTCAGCAATAAAGTGCTACACATTATTGTAAAGAATGCTTAATTTCCATCCGTTGAGTCACAAAATTTGTGACCCGTTTACAATTTAATTGTAAACGGTAACAATAACAATATTTTGATTTAGACTTTTTAAACTACCACCCGTAAGACAAGACTGACTAAATTATTCTGCCACGTGGCACCCTAAAGTAATGCATCGATTGAAACAGAATTCTCGAATCGAATCTAATAGTAGGGCCAAATATTGACGAGATTTAATAAAAGTCATTGATTATTAACTTTACTCTGTATTCACTTAATTGCTTTTTGTCGAAACAGTCAGAGCAGGTTTCTCTCTGATTTGCAGAACTCAAATAGGTATGTGTGCTTACGAAAGTTTTAGTTCAAAAAGCAAGTAAACATGTCAACATTTAACTGAAAGGGATGCTGCTACATACCTTGAGGCATCGCGCGCACATTTACAAATGAAATATTCAACCGAATACATTCCTCGCGCTCGTACCCGTAACTCGTCCGTTTATATTCATCTGGAAATCGGATGAAACGGGAAATTGTTACGTTGGACGCTGCATGTAAATATTGATAACATGGAAAAAGAAAATACAGAAACAGTAGGCCTTGTCACAACACGAAACACACATCTAAAGGTGGACAAACATTTCAGGAACGCTTGATCTTTCTGAAATTTGTAAAGGCCGATTTCTGAATTCAGATTTTTTTACATACACATCGATTCTGCCTCACACTAGGATACCCTGTTTCGTGGGAACCAAAAACACAATGACATCCGAAACAAATAAACATCCAAGACCTGGGTTTTTTTGTCCCTAGTCGGGGTTCGAACCCGGGCCCCCCTTCATGATAGGCAGATGCGCTAACCACTGCGCTGCGTAATGTTTTTACGCTAAGTAAATTTACATTAATGTGCACTAAATACTTAAGTAACGTGCTGTCACACTTTTTGCTAAAGAAACTTGACGAGACAGCACTGCAGTTAAGTAATTACCTACTTAGCGAAATTCTCAATTCAGAAATCGGCCCTAAGAGATGTAACAATGTTGCAATACCAGTCGCAAACGGTAAATCAGAATATCCTGATGAAACATAATTGTGTATTAGGTGTACATATGGCTCAGCGCTTGTAGTCGCCAGTCGCCAGCCGCGGTGATCTCAGTTCGTGGGTTTAGCTGTCTGGTTTTTGCGTTTTTACAATATTTTATTATTTCTTACATTTAGATTGCCCATCAGGTTTTGTTATGGTAAATGGTAAAAAAATAACTGGCTGCTAAGAATGACATAAAATTATTTGTGATAATTTAAAACATCAGAATTTAAGTATTTTCTTTAGCATTTTTCTTTGAAGAATAATAAACTACTGAAAAATACGAGACCAGTGATAGCTTATCTCCGACGAGGCAATTTTAAAATTCAATCATGTTAACTACTTCGTTCATCATCCGCTCCGTAACTGAGCCAGCGACAAAAAATCTCAGGTTACACACTCTCACGGAGGAATGGAATTGAAATCTTACGTGGCTAGATTAAATTTCCAACGTAAGAATTAGCCTCAGGTATTGTCTGCTAAGTCCTCGGGAGCGCGGCTCAGCCAGCGAAATTGAAATATAAGACCTTACGCGAGATGGGCGACTCAGGGTTGCCAGATTTGCGCGCGGAAATTCCAGAGTAAAAAATCCTTTAAGTTATACTTATTTACATACATTTTTTAGATCGCCGCGTTTGTCCTAAGCCTGGGCAAAAGCCTCCCCTATGATCTTCTACTCGTCTCTGTGTAGAGCCATCGTTTCTCATCCGGACAAAAAGGTTGAGAGTTCGTCGCCATCTCGGCATCAGCTTACCACGTCTGCGATATCTGTTGTGTCGACCAAGTATTGCAGGTATTAGCGGAGGGCAAGATTAAAAATACCCGAAATTATCGAGCTTTCATGGAACTACTAATGAATGTTGATGATGCAAGAGAAGTTTGTCGCGATCATCGCAAGTTTGTCACGATCATTGCAAAAGAATCGCTCATAGCCTGGGCTGCCTGAGTGATCTTAAGCGAACACTAAGGTAACACAAAGCAACATACGGCGCGTTCAGTCCATGGATCGTCCATGACTAACGCTAGTGGCATTTTTCCGAGCGGTTCCGTGCTTCGCAAGGCACGTTAAGCAGTTGGTGCCGGCTGCCGTCGATAGATGGCAGTCGTTAAGCCAAGTCAGAGGCCTTGGTAGAGTCAAGCCTCCACCAATCCGGACTTGGCCCCCGTGGTGGGGTATGGCCTATACTGTCCTCCTGGGAGAGATCCGTGCCCCTCGGTGGGGACATAATGGGTTGATGATGATGATTGCAAGTGGCAAACCCTAGTCTCTGCCTACCGCTCATAGGTATAGGCGACCGTTTATGTATCTTAATCTAGTTATATTTTATCAACACAACCAACGCCTTTTCTATGCGTTTATTTGCAAGAGATATTATTTTAAAGTTGAGGATTATACTGTAGAGGTATCTAGAGTCGTCGTAGAGTACGTTTAGAACTGACTTTGTCATCTGTTGCGTCTGCTCTCTGGCGGATTAACTTTCTGTGTCTGAGGGGTGAAAATCAACAAAGCTAATTTTTGCCTAATTTCGGTGGTATTTTTTATTTATGGTTTTATAGTAATATTGATGTTTTTACATTTTTTTAGAAAGTATTTATAAAAGTAATATGTTAGCGGCCCTGAATAATCTTTAATAGTTTCAGATTTATAGCGTCCACCGAAATTTCATGCTCACCGAAATTGATATCTACCACCGAAATTATACTTATCACACACCGAAATTGCAAGCAATGGACCGAAATTTTAATTTAATAAAACACTTTCTGATTAAGATTAAGTTTTATGATTTAATCATTGATTATTCACTATTAACCATATAACAACTATTTTGAACTGTATAAGAACTGAACTGCCTTATGTATTCAGTCTTGATCAAGATACATAGTAATATACTTACCAACAAAAACACAGATCAAAACTATAGTAAGTATGCAAAGGAGCTCTTCAACCTTCTCTAATAATACTTCAATTTAGCTTATAAAGCTCAGTCACACATAAAATATAATACTATCCATTATGATTTAAACACAGATATTAGATTGAGTCTTGATTAAAATACTACATAATAAAAGAACTTAAACAAACAAAAGCACTCAAAGAAATACTTCAATCTTCTGTAATTTTAATTAAGTTAAGCTCAATTGACAATGACTTGCTCTGTTTTGAAAATGTGCGTTAATCGAATAGTTTTCAATAATAAAATTAACTAAATAATATTAATCAACCGTAAACAAAAATTACCCGTTTCACTTTAAATAAAAACAATAAAACATGTTTGTTCTTCAACATGCATAATATTTAACTCATTGTTTGGCTTCATAAATAAAATATGGATTTTTATGTTAACCAAAAAATGTCCTACCGAAGAAAATTATACTTAATAATAATAAAACAAAGACTTGGCACTCATAATATAAAGGTCAAAACTCAAAATCACTGTACTTATTTTTCGTCATATACTTTTAGCCCTTTAATTGCCCTTTTTTTGTACGGGACACTGTGCGCCTATTTTTGCCATTCTAGGGATAAAAATTCTTGGTTCTTCTTTGTACGATATTTGTTTTATTTCCGATCAATAAAATAAATGCAAAAAAAATGCAGCAAAGAAATGTGCTAAAAAATATTATTGAATTGTTATTTAGAATACGTCTAATGTGGATTGTGGAGTACTTTTTTTTTTCACTGCATTTTTCAAGTTTTGGAAGCAGGTTTTATTATCGAAGATGTTTTAAAATACCCAAATAAAAATATGCAAAAAATACGTGAAGTAGGTATCTATTAATATTTTTTTACATTAATCTTAGAAATCATGAATAAAATGAGGGAAAATTTTATTGATACAGCACCAACTAGAGATCACTATCCTTAGTCTATTTCAGTTTTTAGCTTCCTTACGGTTGTATTGTATAAAGTCTCCATAAATATTTTTCACATAAAACCGAGTAACGTACTAAGCAAAATTCCTTCTTTGCACTTTAGCAGCAACGTTGCCAGTTACAGCAGTGTACAAGGATGTTCTGTACGAAGAAATCGTTTTTCCTTGTATAGATCACAATAAATTGAAAAGTGCGTAGGTATTTTGAAAACATACATACGGTTGAAGTACCTATGTCAAAGCTAAATACTTTGAAATTAGCTGAGCATAAACATCATAACAAAATAGGTATGCATGTAAGGTCGTTCATTATTAGATAGGGATCTCTTAAGGGGCCATTCACCCCATATTGAACAACTTGAGGTATAACGTTCTAACGAGGCTTTATATTATTTTTGGCCATTATCAATTCAAAATTTAATTCTATTTCGACATTTGCCACAGTAGTTGGACGTAGCTGGAGCCAGATAACCCTTAGCTTCCATCCAAGGTGGACCTAAACAACATTATTTTATCACATTATCACTTAGTTTATCACGAATCGGATTGTTTTATTCTCTATTAATTATTTTTTTACCATAATATAAACAAAATATAATTCTCTACTGCGTCTGGATATCCTAATTTACTTGTTCCGACCGCACTCCCGAATCAAATATTGTGACACTGGCACCCAACGTGGGGCCCAAAGTAAGATTATAATGTTGGACCCTATAGAAATAAAAGGAATGAGCATAATCCAGTATATTTTTGATTATGTTCATATTATTATGTGTCTACGATTGTGTGGTAGTTACAAACCTCCTTAGTTTTGTATAAGGAACAACGATTTCTTCGTATAAAACCAGATTATGTAGAAAGAATGTTTACTTCCTTGTACATAACTGGCTATTTTGCTAGTAATATACAAAACTTGTTTTTCGTAGGACATTACCCGGTTTTGTTAAAAGCATACAATTTTCTTGTACATTGCTGGTAATATAACTAGGGTATGTACGAATAACAACCATAATCTTCATATATAACAATTTCGGTGACACCTTGCAATTTTGGTGGTGCTAAATTAACCACCGAATCCACCGAAATTGTACCAATGAAGTTAGAGACACGTCAAAAAAAGGTAATATTTTAGCAACAGTCCGTATTTTTAAAAGTGAAATAGTATGTTTGTAAAAGAAAACACAGACCGCACAAAATACAGCAAAGACGTAATCCAATTATTAACGTAAAAGTTAATATTTTAAGCCACTGACATTGCAGAATTTCGTTCTCCCATGCTATTTTAGAAGGTACTTACATTTTTGGCGGGATGGTGGAGCAAGATATCACACAACTGTTTCTGGTCTGCGCTAGCGCATTACTGGCCCGTGCCGAGAGAGGTGCGGGGGTGCTTCTCACTTGTTTAGGTTTTTAGTTAGGTCAAGTTGAATAAAACACACCGAAATTGTACTTTTTGCGCGGACACTTCCTAATACAATGATTGTAAGGTCTGTGTAACCGTTGAGTGTACCATTGTGTTAAATCTATATGTCAAATTTAATTTCAAATACATAAACATTAACACTTAGTACAAAATATGGCATATAATTCATAAAATTATTGGATTTGTGATAAAATTCGGGTTAAGGACACCCCACCGTAATATGATTTTGGACCTTTTTAATTTTTTATATAGCTTTTATAATTATATAATATTCATTTGAAAAATGGCTCCAGGTGAAGTCTAACTTATATTTTGATTTAAAAAATACTACAACTCTATTAATGTACTCTGTACTATCAAAATCAGCCAAGCTGTGCTAAAAATGCAGGTGGGATTTTCACCCTGAGACCTGAGTCTGACAGAGTCAGTAAACTACAAGAGTGTTTAATAAAATTTCTCTTAAAGCACAACCAAGATTTTATTTACATGCTACATTATCCAGTCAATGGCAAATACTATACGAAAAGGAACCTAACATGAAATAATTTATCATAACTAATAATCAAAAAGAGTCAAACTATCAAAAATAAGTTAATGAAGTAAGAATTTGCATTAATTGACATATTTTTAATGGCAGAGATCTTCAGAAGAGATTCGATGTGATATTTTCGTAAGAGATTAAAATCTATATTACGATTATTTTTAGGGTTCCGTACCCAAAGGGTAAATCAGACCCTATTATTGACACTTCGCTGTCCGTCCGTCCGTCTCTTATCAGGCTGTATCTCATGAACCGTGATAGTTAGACAGTTAAATATTCACAGATGATGACATCTATTTCTATTGCCGCTATAACACCAATTCAATTCAATTCAGTTCAAATATTTTATTCATAGACCAAACAAAGTGTCCAACAAATACTAAAATTAGAATAAAATATACATTTAAGGGTGATTTTTTTGCTCGTTTTTGCTCGATATTGATAACGGCAACAGGTGGACCCTTGAAATATTCATAGAATATTGAGTTCACTTTAAAAATAAGATAAGATAAGATAAGAATATTCTTTATTGTACACGAGGAGAAACACAAACATAAAATATTTACAAGATAACAGTACAATTGGCGGCCTTATTGCTAAAAGCAATTTCTTCCAGACAACCCTATGATGGAAAAATTTCTGAAGGAAAAAGGAGACGGGTAGTCGGTGCAAACATGAATATTAATATACATACTTACATAAATAGCAATACACCTACATAAACCTTTACATACATATATAGTTATGATAAACATACATAAATATATAATAATAAATAACCTACAGGAGGAGGAAATTATAAATTATAATATACCTACTTACATGGGGGAGAAAAAAAAATACACGACATAGAATAATGCACAAATATCATAGAGAGAGATAAATCTCTTTTACCTTGGTTTTAAAGACAGCGGGGGAGGGCGAGCGCCTTATTAAAGTCGGTAGATCATTCCACAGCCGAGCAGCCGTGACAGTAAATGAGTCACTGAAAAACCTCGTCGAATGCGCCGGAGTCTTCAGCGAGAGATTCCGATCAGATCGTAATGCCCGGCTGTGGGAATCACCGAGATAGGTGAAGCACTCTTTGAGATAGGAAGGGGTGGCTGGATTGAACAGTATTGAATAGAGAAGAAAGAGGATGTGAGCATTCCTACGAGAACGGATTGGAAGCCACTTGAGCTTAGCGCGAAATTCGGAGATGTGGTCATATTTGCGTAGACCAAATATGAACCTTATAGCGAAGTTTTGAAGGCGCTCAAGTTTGTTAAGCTGGACTTCAGTCAAATCAAGATAGCTGGCATCAGCGTAGTCGAGGATAGGTAGCAACAGAGATTGCGCAAGTGCGACTTTGGTCGCAGTTGGCAGAAAATTCCGCAACCTTCTCAGGGAGGCCGCTGAAGCGAATATTTTCCGACTCACCTCCGCCAGCTGAGGAGACCAAGTCAGGCACCTATCGATAATGACCCCCAAGTTCTTCACCTTCTCACTGAACGGAACTATGACACCGTCAAACTTCACCCGTGGAAGCTGTTCCCACTTGACCCTTGATATCATTCTAGGACTGCCAACCACAATCACCTGAGTCTAAATAATAATGAAATAAAATAAATAATGAAATAAAATAAAATAAATATTTAAGGGGGGCTCCCATACAACAGACATGATTTTTTTTCGTTTTTATAGATAATGGTTCGGAACCCTTCGTGGACGAGTCCAATTCGCTCTTGGCCGGATTTTTTTTCAAATCTCTTCAACTAGATCTTTTGCAAATTCATCATTGTTGGTCTTACACTTTTGACTCTGGCGTAATGTAACTACGCCAGGTGCAAGCTGGTGAACGTTAATATGCTGTATACTATTATAGCCAATAGCACATCAACCTTTACGTCACTTTACGATTCAGTTACGACACCGGCGACTATGGAATTGATATTTAAGGGATGGTGTGCTGGCGACTGCATAGAACAGAATAATGGTTACGTATGTACATTACCTCGTATTGTATTAACTTTACAGCAGAGTTGGTGAGCGAATGCATGCAATTTGCATTTTGTATGAAAAGGTGTTGAGTACTTTTTACGGGCTATTACCCGATAAGTTGATGTTTTTGATTGAATACTTTGAAGTTGCTCAACTTTGAAGTCGCCTTTGAAGTTAAGCCATCATTTTGCGTTGTATTGTGATTACAATTTGTCGATACTGCAACGCCGCTGTATCGATAACTTCAGATTAGTTTCCAAGTCAATTTGACTCTGTTGAATCCACAATAAATTTCATCCGTGTATACAAAGTTATAATAACATTCTCCAATGGACCAAGAAATGAACGTGACATATTACGCTGGAATTTTCACTGGACTTTATTATAAACTTAGTAATTGTCTGTGAATATTTCAGTTAAACCGTATCTAAAAGTTCAAAGTATGTTTTTTGGGAAATTAATTATTCGTGTATAAGCCGCGGGCTTTACAACGTAACGTCTATTTGGTAGTTAATTACTAATCATGAATACGGAGATGTTTCTAGCTGAAATTGTATCTGATATAACACTAAATATACACGAATTTCAACTAGACAGCAACAACTCTGTTTAGTTTAATCAAAACCACGATTGCCTTTGCCAACCCCGTCTAAATAAACTCGCATAAATTCAATTAGCGCTTGGAATCAAAGCAATAACACCACCTATATAACCTCTCTAGGTACCTATGTATTGTTAGAGGTCAGAAATGCCCTTTAGGACTTGTTAGTCCAATGGTTTAGTAATAGAGGTCGTAGATTTTATCCTCGGTGTTGGCGTTCACCCCGATTTTATTTATTTAAAAGTTATGCACAACATATTTGGAGTGCAGCGTCTCAGTAGTCTATGGTGAAGCCATTAGATACTTGTCTAGTGGATTGTCACTAGTGGCTACAATTATTTAAGTAAAAATGTAAAATACCATAATAAAAAAAAAAAACGTAACTTAAGTAGCATGTTTGTGATAAAAAATACGTGCAAAGGCGGTAAACCGCTAAAGAAACTTTTTCCAGCCAGCTTAGAAGTTTTTCTCATCATTATATTCTCTTTGCTATATCAAAAACTGTCCAAGAGCTCTGAATTATTTAAAAAAAATGCTTTGTGGGCGAGACAGTAAAATACTTGAAAATATGATCCGAAAAGCTTCAATAATTTTTTGCAATAATAAAATTTACGGTCTCCATACATGTGGGTTGAACTCCATGTGCCATATCTTTGCATATACTCTTCGGATCACTATGAAAGTCTTTATTTTTAAAATATAGACAATAAATTCAATTATGATAAATTCCACTCAAAAATATTCTCGTACTATTTAACTCTAACGTGTTGTGATTTGGGATCTTTTTGCTGTCCTCTTTGTTTAGTCTGGGTTAAGGCTCTGTTATACAGGTTTCTTTAAAACTTTAATCGTTAATTGGTGCTTGTCTCTTACAAATTTTTAATTTCTGTAACTTTTGCTTGGTGAGGAGCATTTTATGTGCCCCTACTTATTATATTATACCATGGCTTCAAAAACTGTAAGCCAACTAAAGTTGTAAAAATATAATAGGCCCGTTTTGACATTTGAGAATGGCCCTAGAATGTAACTTGGAACGAAACTGAAGGAAACAATAAAATCATAATAAATTAGATAGGTACAGTGTTTTACTAATGCATACATTATTCTTGGCGCATTAGATAATATGATAGAATATATTACAATTATCGTTTTCGCTCTTTCTTAATAGTGGCATGCAATTTCTAATAATTACGAAATGTCTCAAAACATTCACGTTCTCAGTCTTTATTGTTCTAAATACTAGTGTTGTAAAAAAAAAACTGAATTACACCAACTTCATTCGATTAAAATAGTAATGAAATATTGTGAAGGTAGTGATTTTTACGGAAAAGATTGAACATTTCGTTTGAATTTGAGCTCCAAGCTCATGGAGCTCAAATTCAAACGAAATTTTGAATTAAAACTTTCGTAAAAGTATCACATTATTCATGCCTGAATCAGAGCGAAACCTGGTTGGACTTTTCCGACAAAATGTCAGTAAGTGTAACCGGAAGAACATTTTTGAATTGATGAAACTGATTTCTATAAAATGGCTTGTCTCTTACCGAGCGGCACGTGACTTCGCACGCACTGCGCAGTCTTTCTTTTGCCATCTTGTGAAATTGAGTGTGCGTTCGTTTATGTTTGACATTTTTTTCTCGACTCGGCTTTGCTTTTGGACTTTTTCTGTTTGCTATTACGTTAACCTTGGCTCTTCTATTTTGGACATTGATTTAAACATAGTGATTCAGACTTGATTTTGGTGTTTGATGTGATATCGCACGACCAACATTTGGAAAAGAGGACGTACAATAAACGGCCAATCACGCGAATTGGTTGTGAAGTTAACCGAATATTTCAGAGGCGAATCAGTTAATGGTGGACCATTTTTGCCCATAACGCAAGTGCAAGTTCGCGTTGCAGCAGCACTTGGAATCGGCAAAAAAACCATTCGAATAATCTTGAAGGAAAAATATGGCCCTTCCGGTACTGAAGAAAATGTAATACTCGTACGTACGCCGAAAAACAGAAAGGAAAGCAAGCCTGTAACAGGTATTGATACATTTGACGCAGACGCTATTCGAAACCATGTGTATGCTTATTACACAAGAAATGAATACCCACGAGAGGTTTAGTGGCATCGTGCTCAAAAGTGCCAATGGGAAAAGGTGGACGCCTAATAATCTGTCATGCCGGATCAGCCGGCGGAGGTTTTGTGAATGATGGCTTACTCGCGTTCGAGTCTAAAAGCACAAAAGATACCATAACATAACATAACATAACATAACATAACATAACATAACGTAACGTAACGTAACGTAACGTAACGTAACGTAACGTAACGTAACGTAACGTAACGTAACGTAACGTAACGTAACGTAACGTAACGTAACGTAACGTAACGTAACGTAACGTAACGTAACGTAACGTACCGTACCGTACCGTAGCGTACCGTACCGTACCGTACCGTACCGTACCGTAACGTAACGTAACGTAACGTAACGTAACGTAACGTAACGTAACGTAACGTAACGTAACATAACGTAACATAACGTAACGTAACGTAACGTAACGTAACATAACGTAACGTAACGTAACGTAACGTAACATAACATAACATAACATAACATAACATAACATAACATAACATAACATAACATAACATAACATAACATAACATAACATAACATAACATAACATAACATAACATAACATAACATAACATAACATAACATAACATAACATAACATAACATAACATAACATAACATAACATAACATAACATAACATACATTACATAACATAACATAACATAACATAACATAACATAACATAACATAACATAACATAACATAACATAACATAACATAACATAACATAACATAACATAACATAACATAACATAACATAACATAACATAACATAACATAACATAACATAACATAACATAACATAACATAACATAACATAACATAACATAACATAACATAACATAACATAACATAACATAACATAACATAACATAACATAACATAACATAACATAACATAACATAACATAACATAACATAACATAACATAACATAACATAACATAACATAACATAACATAACATAACATAACATAACATAACATAACATAACATAACATAACATAACATAACATAACATAACATAACATAACATAACATAACATAACATAACATAACATAACATAACATAACATAACATAACATAACATAACATAACATAACATAACATAACATAACATAACATAACATAACATAACATAACATAACATAACATAACATAACATTTAACATGCATCTTACCATTCGGTACAAATAGATAAAGCACCTACTCAAACAAAGAAAAAGGCTGATTTAGTGGCATGGCTACAAAGACAAGGTGTTGAAGCTGACATGAAATTGTTGAAAGCAGAATGGGTGGAAATGGGGAAAATAAACCTGCGAAACTAAAATTTAAAATTGATGAATTGGCACTTCAGCATGGGCACAAAGTAATAAGAACGCCGCCGTATCATTGTCAATATAATGCTATTGAGTTGATCTGGGCTCAAGTCAAAGGATACGCAGCACGCCACAATACAAAGCCGCCTTTTTCCACTAAAAAAAATGATGACATTGCTACAAGAAGCTTGTGCAAAAATTACTCAAGAAGACTGGGCAAAAGTGGTAGAAAAAACTCGAAAAATTATAAAGGAGAATTACGACAGAGATGTCAATATTGATAGTGTAATTGAAAATGAAGTAATTGTATTTACAGGTGACGATAGCTCATCAGACGATTTTGGCTCATCATCCGAAGAAGATGATTGAGTGTGTTACTATAGAATGAATGTTATTAAATTAATGACAAATAATTTACCTTTACAGCATTGTATTATTTTAAAATATCTACAAAATTAAAGTTTCAGTTTAATTTTCTAATCAGTACTTTAATCCGATGCACTTTGCTAAACTGAATAGAATCGATCAAATACTATACAACTTGAATTGATTTCGTGTGTATCGAGTACAACGTCGCATGGTTACATCAATAGTTACGTCGCAATGACAATGTCAAAACGGGCCTATTAAATTTTTAGATTCTCAACTGTGTTCATAAGCAAAAAAATTATGAATGTGGCGTTGTTTATTTATTTGTTTCATAGAAACCTAATGTCTGAGCTCGTTAAGTCAAATTAAATTAGGTCCTAGACTGTTTGGTTTCTTAAAATGTTTTTAGATTGGAATTTTGCAAATAAACTTTTAGTAACTTATAAACTTTTAAAAGCGTACTCAGGGCTTCCATAGCGGCCAAAGACCGGTGGGCCGCCCCAGACATCGTCGGAAGGACGAAGTGACCTAGGAACCGCGTGAGCTCCAGGTGGGGACTGGCAAGAGACCGCGCAGGACAGAGACAAGTGGCGACTTCTTGTGTCGGAGGCCAAGACCCACTTCGCGTCGCTGAGCCAGCGCAGTAAGTAAACTTTAAGTAGTTTTGTGAATGAAAAAAAAAATACCTTGAACTAAATCACGAATCGAAGCTAAAACTTTCTTAAGCAATGCACATTAGAAGCTTAATTCCGGATTTACTTACTGGATTTGTAAATCTATAAATATGGGAAGGCACTGAAGTTACCGCAAAACACATAAGACAAGAAATTTTCCTTGCACCTCTTTGAGATAACCCTGTATAGTGTCCGAATATACAAAAAAACGTGTATACAATTTACCATACAAAGAGCGTTCCTATGCACGTTGCGACTTTAGCTAACAATACACTGACAAAATCTAATTCGGAGCATTAATTTTGTAGGAAAATCTTCTGAAACAAAATGCAAATGAGAGAATATACGTATACTGCAGCTTCCTCTAATTACGCGTGCCTCCTTTAAAGCATTATAGAGACAAAGCGCGTAAACATACTAAAATATCTATTACTATCCCGCGCTTCGAGAATTTCTGCTCAGCTCTGCAACGACGGATTTAAGGTTGATTTTCCAATGCCCGGCCCTCCAGATTGGAAAGCTTACCTCTGTATATGATACAGGCATTAAAGAGCGGCCCATTGTCTGGAGGGCTGTCTGTCTGAGCCTCAAGTGAGTTGTTTTTTTTTCTCTTTCCATGACGTCGACGGTTCCTTCCTTGTAAGCAGCTTGTGAGGACAGAGGTTCGTGAGGTTGTCTGAAGCGCTTCTGTTTTTTATTTACTCTTTGCTGCGACGTATTTTGAGATTGGAGTAGGTGGGTAAGCTCGGGTTTATGTGGAACGTGCTGCTGTAAAGGTAATTGCAAATGCGTGTAAGGGTACCTACTGTTTTCCAGTGAGACCTGATTGCGTACCCGGAATTTTATAGCCACTTTATGACTATTAGTTGCGAGATTTCTAAGCTAGGTACTGCTCATTTAAGAGCAGTAGGGGAACCCGAGTTTACTAATCAATAGTATTTTCTATATTCCAGACTCATAGATTCAAACAAATTCGAGAAATGTGTATAAACATGTATATCTTTCTTTCTCTAAGAAATAAAATTCTCGTGTCACGCATACTCCCCCGAAACGGCTTGACCGATTGTGATGAAATTTTATATTTATATTTGGTAGGTCGGAGAATAGGTTTTTATCTATTATTCATACCTCTAACTGGCAAAACAACGTTTGCGGGGTCAGCTAGTCTAATATATAAAAATCTCGTGTCACCGCGTGTTAGTGAGCACACTCCTCCGAAACGGCTTGACCGGCTTTGATGAATTTTTATATGCATATGAGATAGGTCTGAAAATAGGTTGTTGTCTTTTTTCATACCCTTATCTGGCAAAATCTCGTTTGCCGGGTCAGCCAATGGAGACGTGTAATTTCAACCCAATATCATCGAATGTGAAAGAAGGAAATCCATAAAATTTTCTTGAAATTTATTTCTTAAATAGACCACGATACGAATCAAACAAACAATGTATATAAAATTGAATAAATAACCGACTATAACTGAAATAATCTCTTTAAACACTAATTTCAGAACCACCATTCATAACAATCGACATTGGAAAGTCAATAACCCATAGATTAACTCTGCTACACATTGAACCGCAAATCATAATAAAATACGAATTAATTGTAGTTTTGCGAAACACGACCTTGTGATAGTCCTGGGCCTAGATTCTGTTAATGTATTGTAGTACAATGACAACTGCATGACCATGGCGATTTAGTTTCATTTCCGTTTCAAGTCTACGCGCGTACTCAAATCAAGCAATCTGGCGTCAATGGTACGAAAAAACACGTCATCATCGAACTATAATGCACTAACAGAATTGAGGCCCTGGGGCGACCGTATTTACATTTCTCAGACAAATACATGGTCTAAAGTGATTTGACGTGTTGAGGAGTGAAACGAATGACTGGTGAAGCAAAGGTCGTAAGGTCTCCGTATCTAAAGGGCACCATACATTTGTGCAATTGGCCTCAGTCTGGGTGAATTCCCATGTTTGTGTTGTCTTTGCCCAGTAACGACAGCACAGGGGATCCTAGTT
The DNA here is from genome assembly GCA_947310845.1 of Yponomeuta plumbellus. NCBI lineage: Eukaryota > Metazoa > Arthropoda > Insecta > Lepidoptera > Yponomeutidae > Yponomeuta > Yponomeuta plumbellus. Next base: position 12,692,115 of record OX371207.1, on the reverse strand, counting down.
TGGAACCGCAAGAAGTGATTGTGTTTTATGGAAGTTAGGTATTTATTTAAACCTATTTCGGCCTTATTAATAAAGTTTATGAGCTGTGTATACAGCCGTTACGCGAGGTCTGACAAACTGGTTATGTGTACGCTAAATGCGAATAAACCAGTATAAATTGATATACGTCAAATAGGTATTCAGAGGTTATAACTTATTTATTAATAAGGCCGTTAGTGTGCGACGTCTCAGTGGAGATAAGTATATCATCAGGTGAAATAGAGCCAGAGTGTCATCATCATCATCATCAACCCGTTATGTTCCCATTGAGAGACACGGTTCTCTTCCTTGGGGAAGGTGTAGGCCTCACTCCACCACGGGGGCCAAGTCCAGATTGGTGGAGGCTTTTAAGACTAGTGGCTGGTCTTACTGTCAGAAGTTTTCAAGCCGCCCTAATGCCTGTGACTTGGCTTAACGATCGCCATCTATCGACGGCAACCGGCTCTTAACTGTAAGCACGTTAAGACGTGCTTTGCGAAGCATGGAACCGCTCGGAAAAATGCCACTAGCGTTAGTCATAGACGGCCACCTATCCATGCACTGAACGCGCCCTATGTTGCTTAACCTTTGTGATCGTTTAAGATCACTCAGGCCGGGATACGAGCGATTCTATTTAATTATGCGTACCAAATCCTGTTGGAATAGGGACGTTTACGATAGTAATTAGATTGGAATTTGACAGTTAGACCATGTAGTCGTTTAGGATTTGGTGCCGGTAAGCCTAATGATTATCTAAGGCGGTTGAGTAAGGTTAGCCTAATGATTATCTATAATATTATGTTATGTATTGTATGCTATTTCTTATGTAATATCCTGTTATATTATGTCTTGTGTTCAATTAAGTACGATAATGATTATAATGTATATCATAATTTCTATTTATTTTAGCCTATTTTAACTACAATTTCCTTGACATACACCCCATAGAGGCTCAATTATGTGGAGCGTCGCACTGGTAATCCTGCGGCGGGGATCGTCTATTAGGCGCTCTAATTGAATCACAAGCCACAACGCTCCGGCCTCAGTAACCGAACTTTGAGAGGATTGGAACTAAAGGCTCACCCACGTTACAACGAGCCGGGGACGTGACGAGACAAACTAAAATAATCCTAATAATATCATAATCTTATCTTTACATCCTTGAAAGAATGGAAGAGGAGACGAGCGGTGCAGAGAGCTTACTCCGGGCTTCCAAGTCCCAGACATCATTGGAAGTACGAAGTAGCCAAGGACCTGCGTGAGATTCAGGCGGGGGCGACCAGCAAGAGCGCGCAGGCTCTAGATTCTGCTAATTCTGCTGTTTGTGACGTCGCTGACACAGGGTATCCTAGTGTGGGGGCAGAAGCGGTGTGTGTGCCTATATGTAAATGTTAATGCTAATGCATTGCAGCACAATGACAGCTGGATGACTGCATCGATTTATTTTCACTGCCGCTTCAAATTGACGCGCGCACGCGGCTTCGTAATTCTAGACGTCAATAGAACTGAACAAAATGTCACGTTTCCCTACCGTGTAACTGTAATGAACTAACAGAATCGAAGCCCAGGACAGAGACAAGTGGTGACTATTGTGCCAGAGACCAAGTAAGTACGTACGAGTAAAGGAGTAAGTAAGTACGTACATACCTTGAAGAGTCCAAAACGGGTCCAAAAAAGCACATCTTCTAGACAGCCGGCGGGTGTCAGTTGTTGCAGAGCTTCATCAGGTGTTTTCTAACATTACAGGCTTATTTTACATCGCCCGCAGGTCCCCGGCTCGTTGTGATGTGGACAGGGCTTAAGGCTGTTGCTTTTGTCCTTGGACCACTATTACCTACTACACTTTACTTCGTACCGTATTGATACTGCTAGTTTCGTAGATATACGCCCCACTACATTGTACAGGCCTTCTCTATCTGAAAAATGGGCATACATCGCGTACCCAGCGCAGATTGACGAGTTCAAGCGGTGATGTATATGAATACATCAGGTATTCCGGTTTTCTCACGATATGTACCTTAAAGGTTATCGACTGGTATAGCTATTGGGATGAGTCATTCTTCTGCTTTTATTTGTATTTTTAATTATTAAGTTGTTATCACGCCTTCAAATGAGAAAAATAATAATAAAGACAGTGAAATTAAAACCTAATGTAATAAGTACCAGATACTTCAACTTAAAACTAAATAGGTACCTAACCATAACACCATAGGGTCCGTAAGTTCATTTTCTGTCGCATCCGTAACTTCTTCGTACACCATAATTTTTAATTTCTATGTGTTTAGCAACATTTTTAATTGCTGCCATAGAGCGTACTTGTTAAAAGTATACTCATTCCTTTGCAATTATAAAACATATTGAAATACAAGAGCAACGGGGTTGGCAGATGCAAAACCATCCGCAAGCCTACAGTTCAAACTTCAAACATTGGCGTATATTTAAGCTCCCATTGTATCTACCTCCAATGCTCAACTAATCCAGCAAAATGGAGTACTCTACTATACTCCTCTTGGAGGTAATTCGCATGTTCACATAAGCTTGCGCCATGGTAAAATGAACTAGTAGTTGAACGAGCAGTTGTAGGCCAAACCTGAGAGGCAATGGCATGCGTGTAGCATAGCATAGGTACTGACAAACGTTATTTTTAATTGCAAGTCTCCATGAATACTGTTGTCTACTCAGAAGAGAACCCAAGTTTACGCATATCAAGTACCTAACTGATATCTTAGATAATTTATCTAATTATATATTATTTAAATAAAGTTATAATAATAAACAATCTTTCTTTACTGCAATGCCTGAGTTAAAAATACAAATTGCCTTCTGCTGACATGTCGACACTAGACACTATTTACGTTCTAAAATGTAACGAAAAGTAAAATAAAGTTACTACTCACAAACATCGGTTTCCTTTCGATGTTTAGAACCAGAGTCATAACCACGGCCACGAATTCCCATTCAAAGTAAGTTTATAATGTACAAAATGAAGATGAACTATTGGTTGCCTTGTACTACGCTCACGCACTTCAGCTTCAAGAACTAACCGGCGAGTGGGTAAAAACTAAAGGCTGTCGCGAGCTGCGATGACGTCATTGGTCGGACGCGCACCCTCACACTATCACTCCACCTCGAGAGTGGAGTGTTTGTTTTCAAAGTGCATAGAAGCGGTACATTTTGAAATACATAGGCACGCTGTGAGTGACGTTATTTGAAAGCAAGAAAAGAGATTTATATTCAGACCATTTCTTGAAAGACACTTGATTAAAATTTTAGTTACGCAAATGTTGTTTTCCATTTTAATTGCCTCGTGCATGAGGAGGATAGCATTAGAAGGAGTAAGCATTTAATGCTGGAGAAAAGAAAGGTTAATGTTTTTAGATACTCAAGAAATAACCGTAGTTTGACCTTTAAGGCATATCTGGTGGTAAGGATCTTGATAGGAGGGAGGCTATCATTTCAGAATTTTGATCTCGTGAAACTGAAGCTGCCTCGAAAAGCGGGAGTTCGATGGGCTGACACTAATGATCTGGTCTTGAGTTTGTACTTATTAAGAAAGCGCTGAATGTTCTTATACAAATAGGTTTCAGGGGTCTCAGTCCTGATAACATTAGACGACAAGCCAGCTAGATGAGTCTTCAACAGATTCGCGTTGTCCAAATACAGGGTGACATGGGTGGTGGTACTCGGAAACAGAAACGAGAACGCGCATTCTGCACACGTTAAATCGACCTTTCAGACTTGCGAAGTCAAGAGCCGCTATAGATAACGTCACAGTAGATTAGTTTGGACAGGTCAAGCAACTCAAACAACTTGACTCGCGTGTCAACATTGAGGTCCTGTATCCTGTACAGACAATTTTAGCCGGTATAGACAATTGGGTAGTTTCCAGGGTCCAAATAATTAAATTCTATTTAGTCCGTATTTTAGATTATGAAAAAATATTGGACACGTATTTTTTTCCTTTTTCGATTAAACAAAAAATAACAAAGATATAGCCCATTAAAGTTACGTGTGACGTCACTCCGTGCTAAAAAATGCAGCACGGTGTGACGTCACACGTAACTTAAATGGGCTATATCTTTGTCATTTTTGGTCTAATTTACAAATAAAAAAATACGTGTCCCTTATGTTTGAATAATCTAAAAGACGGACTAATTACATTTTTTAGGGCAACTAGCCCATTTGCTACCATTTCAACGACGTGGTTCACAAGATGCCCGTTCATCATCAAGCCCAAGTTCTTGGCTTCCGAACCTCCTTCAATAAGGGAAGGACAAGGTAAACAGTACCAACCTGAAACCGTAGTGTTTGCACGTAAGTAAAATAAATAAATAAAAAGCCTTTTATTGTTCTTCCGAGAAACGTTATACATAATTTACATTACATATTTTATAATTTTCTTTTGCATGCAAGTAAATATAAATGAGTTGATTAATTTGATTCTACATGCAATTAATATAACAATGAATATATCATCTATCTATTTATATACAATTAATCCGAATCAGATACGATTTTTATTTTATTTAAAAATAATGACTCATATTAAAATCAATAAAAATATAAATAAATAATTACCAATTATAAATTAATAGTTACTGTAAAAAATGTTCAGTTCATATTAGAAGAACCCCTGGTAGGGTGAAGGCCTCCTCCAAGTTCAACCCATCTCTATCTTGAGCAATCTGTATCCAGTTAGTCCCGGCAATCCTTGCTAGAGTCTGACAAGCGAGTCGTGGGACGCGATTTATTTCGAATTCTTCATATGGCCACACTCTAACTGTCAAACTTGCTGCAAGTAGTACCAGCCCAAACAGTTTGATACTCGTCCTAGATTCAAACAAGAAAAAAACTTTTGTTTCTATTCAACATAATTTTACCTATGTTTTAGTATGTACATACGAGTAATAATGTTTTAAAGCAACCATGAATTATTCTTGTTGTAAGGTCTGTCGGATGACGAAAATATTAAACGTCAGATCGAAAACTTAGTCAAAAAACTCAAAGATGTTGCGAAAAAAAGATATGAATCAGATTTTGATTATGGTTCAGCATTAATAAATGTTTATAAGTTTGTGTGGTGCATTTTTATTATCCCTGTTTTTGGTGGAGTGGAAATGTTGGTTTTGATGTAGTTAATATTTTCGTTTTGCTTATATTTAATTATGTTTCGACAATATTCATTGGAGACTCTAAACTAATTAAACAAATAATCAAGTTAAGCAAAAGTATCAAGATGATTTATTCAGACAATATGCAGGGTTATCAACTAAAAGATTTTTAAATTTCCCGCCAAAGGCTTGAGCCACGACTCACTTGTCGCACTCTATGTGGTCAGACCAACGTTTATATGGCCGTCCGCTGTTTGCACGTAGCCACTATCAAATGACAGATCGAGGTACACTTGCAATCCGTGGCGTCTGCCTGCTCCTCTGGGATGCAGGCGTGAGCTTATGAACATTTATGTAAGAACGGTTCAGTAATTATTTTTACGACTTTGTGACAGTATTCTCAGACCCACTTGTACCTCCACCGAGATTCACTTAAAAAAACATACACAACGCTTGTACTCACATGAAAATTAGAGCTGAGAAAATAAAGCTTTTGACTTTTCGTATTAAAAATACACAGAAAAAAAAACATTTCACATAACGCGTGTGATTCCACGCTTTTGTTGAATAATTTATGTTTTATTCTTCATAAAGAGCTGACGTCCTTAAAAACGGGCTCCGCTTCGGGCACTTTTAATTTTTCCAACATACGATATGGGAGTAATGAAAAAGGAAAATCAACCGTGCCGTAACATGTTGAAAACACGCTGCGGCTATGATGGTATTTTTTTTACGAATTTTCGTTTTAAAATATCGAAAGTGATTTTGCATTTGAGGATTTTCGGAAAATATAAGGGAAATACTTGAAAGCACATCAAAACATATATTTTTACATATAATGTTTTTTGTTATTCTACTGTAATGCTGTAAGATGTATGACAAACAGAAACACAGTTACGATAAAGCCATGAACAGCTATGAAAATAAATGAAAAGTTAAGTTTCGAATTGCACATGTTTCAGGTAACCCTGTAGAGTTGGTCAGATCCTTTACTTTTTTTGTTTTTAATCTGAGCCGCTTTGAGCGTAAGTCTGCCGCACGCCGGCAACTCATAATGGCCGTGCTTGACACGAGGGCCTGACCACCGCTACTTAGGCGGCTAAGCTTCTGTGATGGTGCGAGGCAAAGGAGGGCAGCGTTTCTGAAGATAAACGGACAGTCTTGTGTAGAAATATTCCAACTCCAACACGTATACAAACTTTCCAAACAAAAGTAACTTACTTATGATTTTTTATTAATTATGACGACAATTTATGAATTAATTATGTCTTCGACAGCCTCTTCTGGGGATGAAAATCGTTGACCGCCTAAATGGTTCTTAATTTTTGGGAACAGAAAATAGTAACAAGGTGCCAGGTTGGGACTGTATGCAAGATGGTTCATAAGTTCTACGTTTTTCACCTCCAAAAATTCGTTTGTCTGTCTGGCCGTGTGGGAACTAGCATTGTCGTGGTCCAAGATGATACGGCGTTTACGGTTATTTTTACGGAGTTCGTCAACAATTCCCGGCAAATAAATGGTGGTGTCCTAGTCACAATTCACCGTACGACGATTATCTAAAGCGACAATAGCCACGTGTCCAGTTTTATTTAAAAAAATAAGCAATCATTCGCTTAGACTCACTTTTCACGCGCTTTGGTTGGTTTCGGCTCATCTTGAAAGACCAATGCGCTCGATTCCTGCTTTGTTTTGGGATTGCACCCATAAGTCCATGTTTCCTTACTTGTTACTATGTCCTACACCAAATTTGACGCATTTTCGTTGAATCTGGTAAGCATGGCACTGCACCAAGTGATGCGGTCCGTTTTTTGTGCCTCGGTCAAATTGTGTGGGATCCACCGCGAGTACAGCTTTCTCACACCCAAATGTTTGTGTAGGATTGATTGTATTTAACTCATGTCTATGTCTAAGGATGCGCGAATCTCATGGTAGGTTACATGCCTGTCTGTTTCAATCATACGGCGCACAGCATCGATGTTTTTGTTGTTCACAGCGGTGGACGGACGACCATCGCAAGATTCGTCACTGAGATTGACAAAACCGCGCTTGAGTTCTGCAAACCAGCTATAAATAGTCGTCTTGCATGGTGCTTCATCGCCAAAAGCAGATTGAAGCCGAGCGATGCTCTATTGAGCTGTCAAATTACACTTAAAATCGTAAAAAATCATACTATGAAAATTTTCCCTAATTAAATCCATGTTAATGTAGACACGCATTTTTTAAAATGGATCAACAATGTAAAAACAATTGACAGTCAGATGAAACACATTGTATTCAACAGCCAAAGAGTTCAATTTTCAAATGCTGTAATTACTTTTTAAATATTGTTTATGTAAGTGCCCGATTCCGGAAACTTTTAGTGCGACCTATGACGATAAAAACGTAAAAAAGACAGGCAGCCCAATAATGCTCGTTTTTAATGTAGGTATGTACGTTTTTAATGTTACATTTTTTTTTTGAATATTAATAATAATAATGCAGAATATATACGTCCACTATGGGTTACAGGCCTTCTCTTAGAAAGAGAAAATAGGCTTAATCACTGCAGATCAGCGATTTCAAGCGCTTAGGTGAATACCTCAGCACTTAAAGACACATTACGAGTCTATATTTACTTAATGTTTGATTATGAAAAGAAACCATGTAGAAAATCATGACTATATCACAATTAGATATAAACTAAAAGTGAAATATCATTTTCAATTTTAATGAATATGTAGCGCATTAGTACAAGCGCTATTCACTTGGACCATTTCAGAAGCAGCTAAGTGCGAGTATTTCACTCATTCAGTCTTCAGCAGTGGTCAGTGAATAAAACATTTTATAGAAGCACAAAGTAGCCCCTTCAAAATTCTCTAGTGGGGTTTTTTAAACCGCTCGAGTCCCTCCAACGCTTATTATGAACGAGCCGGGATATGACGTCATCCTTTATTCATATTTATCTAGCTTTTTTGCTGTTAGACTTGAATAGTTAATCTGGGACGTATCTCTATATGAAACGAAATTTTTATATTTTTCTGTGATTTAATCCTTATATCACACTAGTTTACAATTTGCTTTACTTTGCACTGTCACTATGCTGTGATTCATCATCAACCCATTATGTCCCCACCGAGGAGGACAAGTCTCTTCGCTGAGGAAGGTATAGGCCATACTCCACCACGGGGGCCAAGACCGGATTGGTGATGCTGTGATTATTCAACTTATAACATTCGTATTTAGTAATATTAATAATAAAGTATTTTAATATTAATATTGATTTGAACTTTTTTTTATAGTACAAGAAAAGATCTGCATAAAGGCTAGCTTCATACTAAAAAGTATTCATAATGCTTTGTAACTATTATAGGCAGTTTTTAATTAATTAACACTTCATAATGTGATCGTAATTAGTTTATTTTCTATCTTATCGACCTTTACATACAATGTCATTTACAAGGAAAATCAACCTCAATCTTAATTCTTATCTGTGTTTTGTACTTTAGTATAGATCCAAGCACTTTTAACCCATAAAATGTTTAGTCGGCCGATCGGCTTACTCCACTCCACTGCTCCGGTCCGGCAAACGTTAATTAACGATCCGATTTAGAAACACGCAAGAGAATACTAATAAGCTTCTCCACTACTCCGGCATCCGGTTTTTAACGGCCCGATAATTTGCTAGATCAGAACGATATTTTACCGGTCCGAAGTGATCGACGTACAAAAACAATACACGTTTTTGCACTGCGCATACAACCCAAAAATGTTCTCATACTATTTTATTTACATTAATAGAATGTGTGGAAAACGTCCCCTGTTTCGAATAGAAAAACAGAGGAATTGTAATAAAGCGGAGTGGATGAAGTGGAGAAGCATAATCCGGCATCCAATACTTTTCTCATGACTGATTCCGGTACCGACGCCGGACCGGAGCAGTGGAGAAAGGGCCAAACAATGTTTTAAATTGTTCTATTCAAGGTCATAATGTAGCTGAAGAAATAATACCGATAAAAATAACGATACGATTATATCTATATATTTTATACTAGCTTTCGCCCGCGACTCCGTCCGCGTGGACTTTAGTTCAAAATTTTGCAATCCCTTTCACCCCCTTAAGGGTTAAATTTAGAAAAACGGCGAAACACGTGTTCATTCAATTGTGTTGAAGAGTATTTATTTCAAGTTTCAAGAAAATCAGACAACATCTTTAGTACCTCCCATACAAATTTTGATAACCCTGTTTTTTGATAGCCCCCTTAGGGGTTGAATTTAAAAAAATCCGTTCTTATTCCTTGCCTACATTATACACTGGCCTGCAAAACTAAGTATCACACTCTTAAAATTGCAATAACTTTTTAGGTATACAAGATATACTTTCGAAATAAAAAGGACTCGAAAAAGAGTTTAATACTGCATATAAAAACTTCATAGTCGATAACCTTTTTGTAAGATATGCCCGAAAAAAACTTTAATAACAAAAACAATTCTTATTCGTTTTACCATATATTTTTTTTGTTTCTGTTTTTGTTTTCAAATTTTTCCTTGATCGATAGTTTTGTTACTTTAAGTTAGATAGACTTGCTGAGAAATCAAGTTAAGCGATGTTACGGGAAGCACAGGTTACACAGAATGGCGCTCCAGTAACTGCAGTTGCAGCACGACTTATTAAAAATGTTACTAATGTACAGTTTACTATAGTTTAAAAGAAAGCTGACAAAATTTGCTATAAAACGTTTTTTATTTTAAATCTCTAACTCCCATAGTTTAGAAATAAAATAAAATTTAAAAGTGTGATACTTACTTTTGCAGGCCAGTGTATATAGATCCTCTGTGCAAAATTTCAGCTTCATAGGTCAAACGCCTTGCGCTGGGCGTTGATGAGTGAGTCAGTCATTTAGGAATTTGAATTTTATATATATAAAGAATAGAATAGAATAGATAAAACGAGAAGCTGACTGACTGACTGACTGACTGACATATCAACCCAGGGCCTAAACTATAAGGGTTAGAAACTTAAAACTTTGCACAGAGGTTCCTTTTATAACGTAGGGGAGCACCAAGAACGGATTTTTGAATATTCACCCCCTAAAGGGGTAAAACGGGGGTGCAAAGTTAGTATGAAACTTTGTCGTTTTTGAAGTTATTAGAATAAAATTGAATATGCAAGTTCTTCATTTAAATTCATGAAATACATGTAAAAGATTTTTCCAAAAATCATCCCCTAATGGGGTAAAAAGGGGGTGCAAAGTTAGTATGAAAGTTCTCTAATTTTCAAAGTAAGCTCAATAAAAAGTTGTACTTGGGTTATTAGTTCTTAATTATGAGTATTTTCGATATCTTCTTTTGTTAATAGAAGGGGGTACAAAGTTAGTATGAAACTTTGCCGTTTGTGAAGTTATTCGAATGAAACTTAGTATAAAGGTTCCTCATTGAAAGTCATGAAACACGTGTAAAATATTTTTCCGAAAATCATCCCTTACGGGAGGGGGGGGGAGGGTAAAAGGGGGTGCAAAGTTAGTATGAAAGTTCTCTTATTTTCAAAGTTATTAGTTCCTGATGATGAGTATTTACGATATCACTTTTTGTGAATTTGTCCCCTAAGGGGGTTAAAAGGGGGTATAAAGTTAGTATGAAACTTTGCCGTTTGTGAAGTTATTCGAATGAAACTGAGTATGAAGGTTTCTCATTGAAAGTCACGAAACACGTGTAAAATATTTTTCCGAAAATCATCCCTTAAGGGGGGTAAAGGGGGTGCAAAGTAAATATGAAAGTTCCCTGATTTTCAAGGTTTTTTTCAATAAAATGTTGTATTTTGGTTATAAGTTCCTAATAATGATTATTCCGACATCTCTTTTTTGAATTCATCCCTAAGGGGGTAAAAGACGGGTGCAAATTTAGGGAGAAGCTAACTAACTTAATTGCGGATATAGCATCGCAGGGTCTAAACTATAAGGGTTAGAACATTGAAATTTTTCACATGGGTTCCTTTTATAACGTAAGGGGGCACTAAGAAAGAATTTTTGCAAATTCATCCCCTACGGGGGTAGAACGGGGTTGCAACGTTAGTATGAACGTTTGCCGTTATTGAAGTTATTCGAATGAAATCCAGTATGAAGGTTCCTTATTGAAAGTCATGAAACTCGAGTAACTTTTTTTTATAATCATCCCCTAAGGAGGTAAAAGGGGTGCAAATTTAATATATTAGTTCTCTGATTTTCTAAATTATTTCAATAAAATTTGATAGACAATTTTTTTGTTTTGATTATTTCACATGCGCTAAAAGTATCCGTGACTTATTTGCAAATACTTTTTTCAACTAAAGCCCACGCGGACGAAGTCGCGGGCAACAGCTAGTTAAAATATACTGGTATCAAAATCTTCTTATATCAAAATGTTCCGATACTTTAATTTCCGCCGTTCACACGGCGTGGCGTTTTGTGAAAAACCCGTTTCACGGTATGGGCTTTCCGAATTGAGAATTTCACTAAGAAAATTCTTAGGTAACGTTCTGTCACGCTGTTTCCTGAGTTTGTTGAGACAACACTAGTGTTAAGTACTCGTAGTAAGTACAGTCTGTTAGCTTTTAGAATATACCTCGGCTACTATCGGATAGAATCGGATATATTCGTATAATAGGAATATCGGAACTAATATGACACTTAATTTTGAAGGCGGAACTAATATGATACTTAATTTCACTTATGTATGCTTTCGGCGAAAACCGAAGCCTATTCTAGACCCCGAGGTATATTCTAAAAGCTAACAGACTGTAATTATTACAATACTCAGGTTTTTGGAATTAAGTAAATGACGCGTTCTTACATACCATTCTATTAACGATCCATAATTTTTGGGTTATTTAGTTCTTGCCAAAGAACATCTCTACAGCCATTTTTAGTGTGAAAAATAAACCACGAATACTTGATTATTTAAAACTGGTACTTAAATTCAAAGGTCAACTATACAAAATATAAGTAGTCCAAGTTTTTTAGATGTCCGCACTGCATAAAATCCTTCTACGTGATTTTTTTATTGGATTATGTCGGAGGGTGCCCCCCAAGTATAAAACCGAGTTTCTTTCGCCCAAAACTGCGAGCGTTAGCCGCCATCTTGGAAAACGTTTTTTTGCATATATCTCGGAAACGGTAAGTTTTACGTTAAAAACTGAAAAGATCTTTTTTGTAGAGAACAAAATTTCCCATCTTTTTTATACCAAACTTTTCCCCCTATCTATATATATAAAAATGAATCCCTATTTCCCTTGGTTACTTAACCACCATATAAAATTATTAAACTTTTTTTAATGTAACCTTAAGACATTTGACATAGAATTGACTGAATGCGTGCTGCAAATATAGTCAAAGAGTATGAAAAAAAAATGACGTTTAAAACGGATTCTTCTGTCAATCTTATTTTATTGATAAACAATATAATAAAATCAAAAATCTGCTCATTTATGGCGTCTAAGGCGGAACAAAGTTCGCGGGGTCAGCTAGTTGTTGATATTTTCCGATATAGGTACTTAAGTAAAGAAAACCAAATTTTTTGTTTTTGCAAAGTAACTCAATAATTTTTGGAGATACGAAAAAAATGTTTGAATTAAGTTGGAGAGCATGAAATTTTCTACAAATTTTTGCATAAATGAATTTGGATACATGAATAAATTTTCATTCCTTTTTCCAATAATTCGTTAAAATATTTTTATTGTGCAAAATTTCCTTTTTAATCTTTCATTTCCCTCTTTTTCACGATAAATATAATAGTTACCGTCTCCATGATAAAAATTTTCGATTATACTTTTTGGTTTGCATGCCAGAGTAACGTATTACCGCTCGTCGCTGATTTTCGATTCCAGGTGACAATTTTTATTCAGCTAGAACTCAGCAACTAATCATTTTGCAAGAAAAAGTTTTATACAAAATTTGTAGAAAATTTTATGCGCTCCAACTTTAATTCAAACATTTTTTTCGTATCTCCAAAAATTATTGAGTTACTTTGCAAAAACAAAAAATTTGGTTTTTTTACTTAAATATATCGGAAAATATCAACAATAGGGGAAAAGTTTGGTATAAAAAAGATGGGAAATTTTGTTTTCTACAAAAAAGATCTCTTCGGTTTTTAACGTAAAACATACCGTTTCCGAGATATATGCAAAAAAAAACGGTTTCCAAGATGGTGGCTAACGCTCACGGTTTCGGGCGACAGAAACTCGGTTTTATACTTAGGAGGCACCCTCTGACATAATCCAATCGAAAAATCACGTAGAAGGATTTTTTGCAGAGCGGACCGATTTTGGTGCTAAAATTCCTGGACTAAAGATACAAAATACCTTTCTGGTGTTCATAAGTGATAATACTCCATCGAGTATTTACCACCGGCACTTTGTGTGTCGTCCCCATCTTGATTAATGCGCATTAACATTACAGATAGCCTTAATCCCTTCTATTAACATCTAAGATACTATTAACACCTAATCCTTGATGCCCAGAACGTGACCCTGATAATTCATATGCTAATTTCTCACCATTTGACTGTCCCATGAGATACGATGTATTCAAAGCTGTATTCAAAGGGCAGGAGAATGAAGAAAATTATAAACCAGATAAACGGATTTTGAAAAGTGTTGAACTTGTCCAAGTTTGTATACTTCATAAAAAAATATAGCTTTTTACCTTATATTTTTTTCTGTCTCGATCTCGTCTATCTCGTCTGATTACCATGCTGGAGGTTGTGGGTTCAATTCCCACTGGGGCCGTATGAAGGAAGGAATACACACGGCCTCAGTGTGGGTGTATTTCCCATTTTGTGATGCCTGGTTACTGTAGCACAACACAAGGTATTCTAGTTTGGGACTGTGACATTATGTATAATTGTGTTATGTATTACTTTAAGTAAATAGTTGTATTTGAATTTTTTTAAACCTATTTAAAGCTAACGAATGTATAAGTGATTAATGTCGATAACAGTGGACAAACGTGTACTGAGAATCAGAAGGAATTTGAAATTAAAATAAAGACAGAGTTCCGATAAAAGTTGATCACAATAAGAAGTAAAGTAAGAAAAACTTTGTGGAAATTTCATGTTTACGAGGAATTCTTATAGAAAGGGATCGTCAAAGGCAAAGTAACCTTCTGTCACTCTAAGAACAAAATATTTTCTCTATCTTCGGCGATGTAACACGGGTTACATCGCCAAACGGTTAGAGAAAACTTATTAACTTTATAATTTTGCGGACTTTGGTCAGTATCAAGCTACTAACTCAATGACGCGAATGATGAAGAATGAATTAAGAACGGACGCTATAGTAAAACCAGTGATTTTTTTCAATGGTAACTGTATAAAATCATTTTTACAGCAAAAAACCCATTCCGGATTTTTTCCTCATATTTTTCCATTACAAAACTATTCCGGAATTTTCCCCTCGTACCGGACACTCGTCTCTATCCGACTTTAATATTTAACTTTTTTCATGATTTTCGTATGTATAGACTACGAAAATAGGCAATAGAAAGTCTAGATATTTTTTTCCTAATCTATCATGCGTGCAACCAAATCAAGCATATGAAATCATACTTTCAATTCTTAAACCTGAATCTACTAATAAACTTTACACTAACAATGTATCTACCTATGTTTGGATGAAATCGTCGTCCAGCGCCGCAAATGCCAACATAACATTTATATAAAGGCACATAGATTGCTTCTGGCCCCACACTGAACCAGAAACAGCGACGTCACAAACATGTAAAACATCCAAGACCTGGGTTTCTTTTTGTTTGTCCCCAGCCGGGATTCGAACCCTGGGCCTCTCGCATGGTAGGCAGATGCACTAACCACTGCGCTACAGAGGTTAAGACCTACATGTTCATTCAAATTAAATTGCAATGGTTATTAGGCCTATGAAGCAATAAAGAATGAGTTTTTTATCTCGTAAATTTTTTTTCAGTACAGTTTTGTACAGAGTGTAAAACTTTTCCCATAGGATGCGTGCAAATTGTTGAATTTCCCGCTTTGGAATGGATAGGGAGAGGGGAGCGCCATTGTTGTGGTGAGTTGTAATGAATTTTGAATCGAATGCCTCCCACAAAGTCTAACAACATAACAATTTCGGTGTTCTTGATACTTTCAAGTCGGTAATATAAATCGTCTTGCGGAGTTGTTTGACTTACAATAGGTACTTTTCTGCTTTTGTAAGATATTGTGCTCAACGAAATTCCGTCTCTATAGCTTATCCTTTTTGTCGTATAAACATGAAATGAGACACGTTAATTCGACTAACTGTGCGAATAATTACATATCGTCGCTCGGAATCATTGCTGGAACATTTCAAAATATTCTGTTTTGAGTAATTGACGTTTAAAGATTTCAAAAATTGTAACATGTTACAGTAAAATCATTGTTTCTTTACTGGAATTAGTCTTTTGTGACGTATAATTTTTCAGATCTATTGATTTATACCGTTAGTGATTCGGAAATATCTTCAAAATTTCTACCATTCTGCATACTCAACAGAAAAATCGAATTTCCGGAAATGTTCCGGTAATGATTCCGACCGACTTATCTTTCAATAACAAAGAAACATTAATGAAATACTTTGTATCCCGGTCAAGTGAAGATGCGATCATTTCACACCTCATCATCTCACACATAATTTGAGTCAAAGGTAAAATGACCGCCACTTTGCGAAATCCCTTTTTAATTGATCGAGCACTTGGTTTTGCATACGTATCACAAAGTTACCCCAAATATAGAGACACATTAGGTTGAAGAAATCACACATTTACCCCCAAAATCTGCAGAGGCAACATCTTGAGAATTTTAATTAAACTGTCATTAATTTTTCACTAGCCTTCAGCCCCCCTATTCGTTATGAATTTGTCATTATTCTGCTACTGCTTATTTTAAATTTACACGTATAATTTTACATGGAAAGGGTCACATGATTATTAGTTGCCAGCATTTTTTTCACAAAGAAGAATGTTCGATTCGCTCATGAATTAACGGAACAATAAAAAGCATAGCATTAAACAAATCGTGTGAAAGAAAAAATGATTATTACCTACTGCGCTCGGAAACAGCTACTAATAAACAGGATAAAGCCAATGGCTATTAAGTTCTTTATCTAGTGTCCTCATTACTGTGGACGGTGCAGGATTTCAAGTTCATTAGGCTCGCATCTCGTTTGCGCGGTCGAGCGCTCCTCCAATATTGGCCCTTTTCCCGTGCACTGCCTTCAGCTCACTGTGTTCCAAATTACACTAAAATTAAATCCAATATACCAGGAATCATTAATGGCACGTATTTCAAGAATCGTTTATATAAAAAAATATTTTTTATGATTGATCCTCTTAATTTCTTTGAGACGTAACACAAATCAAATAAATCGATGTTTTAATCTATTTAGAACTAAGCAAAAAATGTTTGAGATATAGTAATTACGTCTGATAGCTAAATGTTGGCCCCCATTTTCTTATATGTATAATTCAATTTATCTAAATTACTTTCTTGTCTATTTTGATTATTATTTTTTATGCTTTTATATTAAACTAACTGTAATAAACTATGTTCGGTTACTTATTTTTATTAATTTGTAGTCAAGTTAGGGGAAGGAAACTGTTTAAAGGTACATGATATTATGTATAGCAGACGCGCCTATTTTTAGTTTTTACTAAAAGTAACTTATACCTAATTATTATACAAATATGGTTTTTAATGAAAACAATTTATACCTTATTATAGAAAATACTATTGAATATTAACGCACGTTTTGCTTTTAAGCGTCAGCCACATTTTCTTTTAGGACATAGTGGAAGGTTTTTCACCTAAACAGTGGTGTCTACGCTGACATTAAAATAATTCTTCTTTCGGGTTAAAATAGATATAATCATTAATAAAATAATTATCACAATAGCATTTTGCAGAGTCCTTTAGAGCGAGTGTCAGGCGCGAGGGGGCGCTCTCGTCGTATTCGTCTCAAAAGTTCCAAACATAAAAAAGGTTCAATATCTACGGCGTGTACATCATCGGGGGCGTTGAAAGCACAGCTTTCAATATTATCTTTAATAGTACTCATCTATAAAGGTGTTAGTGTCGTTGCTGGATCTTGACTGGGCTCATTGTCTGAAGTTGTATTCGGCAACACACAGATATTGAGAGCTTTATTGGCCATAAGGACATCAGCTACACGACTGATTCCATCCGCGCCAAACGCCATTGCAGTGGAGGAATATTATCTTCCTTCAGGATCACTAGGTCTCCGACACGAAGCTCTCGCTGACGCGTTCGCCACTTCGTACGCTGCTGGAGTTCGGCGATGAGCTCGAGGTGCCATCTCACCCAAAAGTGCTGCCTGAGCTGTTCAATGCGCTCGTATCGGTTGGGGCGCTTTATCGTGATAGGTGTGGATGGCAGCGAGGTGAGAGGCCGCCCGATCAGGAAGTGCCCAGGGGTCAGAGGAGTTGGATCATTAGTATCGGACGAAAGAGGAGTGAGAGGACGTGAGTTAAGAATAGCCTCTATTTGCGCGAACAGAGTAGCTAACTCCTCAAACGTTAGGGAAGTACTACCGGCTATACGCTTAAGGTGATATTTGGCGGATTTGACACCGGCCTCCCAAATGCCTCCAAAATGAGGCGAGTAGGCGGGAATAAACATAAACTTAATTCCCTCATCATTTGCGAATGGAGTAACGGACTCACGACTGGACCTGAGAAGCCTACTCAGTTCATTGTTTGCACCCTTAAAATTAGTGCTGTTATCACTATAAATTGTGGCAGGTTTGCCACGTATCGAAACAAATCTACAAAGTGACAAGATAAATGCATCCGTGCTTAGGTCGCTTACCAATTCGAGGTGTACTGCTTTTGTAGTTAGCCACACAAACAAACACAAGTAACATTTCGAAATACGGTTACCCTTTCCTTTATGGCTTGAAATCATAAATAGACCTAGCATATCAACCCACATGAGTAAAATGCATAAGTTAGGATGCTTCTAACCGCAGTTATATTGCCCATCATAGGCAGTAGAGGTTTTACTTTTAGGCGCGTGCAAACTACACACTGCTTAATCGTACTGCGTGCTAGAAATCTGCCACCTATTGGCCAGAACCGCTCTCTAACAGAAGCGAGAAGCAGTTTAGGACCCGCGTTAAACAAACGTAAGTGCTCGCTAGACATTATTAATATTGTAAATTCTACACAACTTATTTACATTAGAGTAATTGACATAACTCTCATTCACTCCCACACGACATTGTACATTTTTTATTTTTTATTTAATTTCTAGTAGGTTTTTTATCTGTGTACATATTTACTTAGGCCATTTGCATGGATCTTACTTGAGGAACAATGGTCCTTGCTACCAGAAGACAAGATATTAAGTGCTTAGGGTTGGTACCATTAGACGCCAGATCCTGTAGGCACATGGCAGAAAAATAAATTATGTATAAGTTCGCATAACTATTTCGTTGACACGATTACAGATAAGGATGAGATGCGTCAACAAAACAATGTAGCTTAATGCTACTAAGATAATTGCTTAAGACGTATCTTGGGATATTTATTTGAGGAAGAATGGAAAATTCTAGGCATTCTTATATAATAGGTATCACCTGGTGCCTGTTCAGCCGCTTTTTTAATCGGCATCTGAACAGAGAATAGACCGTTTGGCAAACGTTTTGTGTTTTCTACAAAATGGGACTCGGTTTTTTCTTCGACAGAATGGGTGTTCGTGGGGGACAAATCGTCAATAGCCCAGAACTTCTCTAATGAGTCACGTATTTTTCGAGTGAAATTGCAATGGACTTTTGATGGGGTCTGAACGTTGCCAATAGGACCAGCAACTAACCATCCTAATTTAGAGTCCAGTAAAATAGGATTATGGACACCTAACTTAATAGTACTGGAACCGACGAGAGTCCAGTAGACATCTGCACCTAGCAGGATATCTATCTCGGCAGGGCGATGAAAAGAAGGGTCAGCCAGTTTGACGTGAATAGAGACGTTTAAATTAGAAACGTCGACATTTAAGTTAGGTAGTAAGCCGGTTATCTGAGGCACTACCAGGCAATTCGCGTTAAAATAAAATGAATTGACCTTTGAGTTCATAGTGAGAGGACATTCTTCTGTTATATTGCAAGCGACATTGTCGATCCCACAAATATTAATAGAAGTTGTCTTTTCGCTAACTAACCCTATCCTCTTTTTGAAGGCACTCGTCACGTAAGACGATTGGCTGCCCATGTCCAGTAGGGCTCGGGCCGTGTAGGGTTTCCCATTACTTAAGACTTCAATAAGCGCAGTACACAGCAAAACTTGACCTGCGGATACAGCAGGGAGCGAGACATGTAATGAGGAAGTAGAGGGTTAAGCGTTGTTGTTGTCTGCAGTGGTTGGCGAGCTCGTGTGTAAGAGTGTGTTATGTTTCTTTCTACATACGTGACATAAACCTCTTAATTGACATTGAACTACACTGTGACCGCCACGTAAACAGTTCTTGCATAAATGCAAATTATTTATTTCAATGAGCCTATCTGATACACTCATTTCTTTGAATTTCGGACATTGGTGTAAATAGTGCGTATCTTCGCATAGAAGGCAATTATTACTTTTCTTGTTAACTGAAACAACAAAACTTTTTGCTTGGGGAGAAGACTTGAACCTTGTCTCCTTAGGGTTCGATTTGAAATAGTCACTTTTGTCAGTACGATTGTTGTAGGCAGTTTCAAGCACATCAGCACGACCTCGCAGGAAAGAATAAAATTGGCTCAAAGTAGGCAACTCCTTTAGGTTGCATTTGAATTCCTCCCACTTTGTACTGGTGTTCATATCTAATTTAGTCGAAACTATACAGTGTGGCCCTGGATAAAGTGCAATCCCGAAAGGGGATGAAACTAGACCATGAATCATTGACTAGAAAAATATAAAAAAAATTATTGTAGGATTTATTGGTATTTTAAGATTTTCATGTTTCATTAAGGACTCTATGTACAAAAGTATTGATTTCTTCCAAAATAATAGGTCTATTTCTTTGAAATAAAAAAAAAACAGTATGCCTTATACCTGGCGATGACCATGAAATAATAAATAGTCCGCAAAAAAGTAACTATCTTGGGTAAAAAAATGTATTTTTATGAAAAAAATGATTTTCTTAGACGTTTATTTTAAAAAACTTCAAATTACTAAAAAAAATTGCCCTATAACTATGTAATTTTATAGCTTACTTTTATTCTTTACCATTTTAGCTTTCAAATAAAAAAAAAAACAATGTTCTAACTAAAAAATTGGTTAGGTAGGAGTTATTTACATTTTAGTAGGTAATAAAAGTCAGACTTTAATCACAATAACTTTATTAATAAAATTATCCGTAATTTACAATTTTGCATTTTTATTTAATGCATTAAATGTTCAAAATGGCCTCCTCGATTTTGCAAGCACATTACTGCACGAATATTAATTTGGTTAGTGGCTCTGCGAATCATTCCTGGATCATTTTTAATGTCATTTGCGCACTGAATTATTCGGTCGTGCAACTGTGCCTCGGTATTTATTGGCGTGCTGTATACTCTTTGCTTCATGACACCCCATAAAAAATAATCTAGGGGTGTCAGATCAGGTGAACGCGCTGGCCAGCCTACTGGCCCTCCTCGGCCAATCCACCGGTTCGGGTAATTTTCGTTCAAAAATCGCCGCACCTCCCGCCCATAATGTGCAGGTCATCCATCCATTTGGAGATACATACGCCCACGCCGTCTCGTAGCCAGGGGAACATCTTCCATCAACATGGGTAAATTTTGTAGTAATTCTAAAAAACGTTCAGCATTTAGGGTTCTGGGTAAAATGACTGGACCAATTAAAATGTCGTCGATTAAGACTGCCCATACGTTTATTGAAAATTTTACTTGAAAAGTAGATGCCCGCTTCAATCGTGGATTTTCGTGAGACCACTGGTGCAAATTTCTGCAGTTTGTAATGCCGTCTCGGGTAAATGTCGCTTCGTCCATCCAAAAAATGCGTTTGGGAAAATTTGGGTCAGCTCTAATTTTTCTTAGAATCCACGTCGACATTACGCATCTTGGACGATTATCTACATTTTCGTGTAAATGTTGTACTCGTTGGTAATGGAAAGGATGCAATCCCTCCTTTTTCAAAATTCGCCAGACAGACGTCTTCGATATGCCATGACGCAACGCTAATCGTCTTATGCTTGTTGTAGGGTCAGCAAACAGATCGTTTAAAATGGCCTCTTCTATCGCATTGTCAATAACGACAGCTGGTTGCTCACGGCGATCTCGTGCCAAACCAAGTCCAATGTTGGAGAGCCTCCTATGAATCTCTTGAAAATTTCGAGCTGAGGGTATGAGTCTGCCCGGGAAAGCATTTATGTATGCAGTCCGAGCGACTGTTGTGCGACCATGTGACATGCCATAATAATAATGCATGTCGGCTATTTCTCGAGGTGAGAACTCTGTCAATCGCGGCATTTCGTCAACACTTAACAGCAGAACAGGAACAGTCCAAACGTAACGAACAGTAGAAAACGTAACAGTCAACAATGTAACAAAAACTTAATAACAAATCAACGAGAACACAATGCGAGAACGAGAACAGTAGTAGCAGCGGCGAGAATATCGAAGCGACTGTGTAAGTCCTGTTTCGAACCCCCTGCCTCCCCTCCCCTCGCCTTCCCTCTACCTGAGTGTAGAACAAAAGGACTGCGACTGCCGAAGGGCACAGAGTAGGACGGAAACAATGGAAAAAACGGTCTCTACCTGCACGGTAACACGATTAGGCTCCACTTTAAAAGTTCGTAGATAGCGTGTTTTTTTAGTTAGAACATTGTTTTTTTTTTATTTGGAAGCTAAAATGGTAAAGAATAAAAGTAAGCTATAAAATTACATAGTTATAGGGCACATTTTTTTAGTAATTTGAAGTTTTTTAAAATAAACGTCTAAAAAAATCATTTTTTTCATAAAAATACATTTTTTTACCCAAGATAGTTACTTTTTTGCGGACTATTTATTATTTCATGGTCATCGCCAGGTATTAGGCATACTGTTTTTTTTTATTTCAAAGAAATAGACCCATTATTTTGGAAGAAATCAATACTTTTGTACATAGAGTCCTTAATGAAACATGAAAATCTTAAAATACCAATAAATCCTACAATAATTTTTTATATTTTTTTTTTATATTTTTCTAGTCAATGATTCATGGTCTAGTTTCATCCCCTTTCGGGATTGCACTTTATCCAGGGCCACACTGTATAAATGATTAGTGCATCCCACTTGTCCGTCGGTTGGCCTAGGTTATCTAGAGCACGCAGATGTTTGGAAACATGGTCAATGATAAACCGCAAAGCTTTGTATGATTCTTTTACCATAGACTCTATGCCAAGCAAAGCTTTCAAGTGGTTATTCATCAGAATATTCGTGTTGTTGTACCTTTGGCATAACAAATCCCAGGCCGTGGTATAATTTCGTGCGCTAAACTCTATCGATTTAATTAATAGAGCTGCGCTTCCCTCTAAAGATGCACGTAAATAGTGGAATTTGTTTATAGGCGGTATAACATCACTGCTGTTGATCATTGACTCGAATGTGTCCCTATACTCTAACCAATTGAGGTAGTTTCCGTCGAACGTAGGCAACGCGATAGTAGGCAATTTTATAGAATTGAATTGACTCGATTGACAGCTGTATACCGAACCTTGATCGTCATTGCCTAAGACAGACTTTGGTTTGCTTTGTGATAAATCAATCATTTCTTGTGCAAGTGACAAAAGTGAGACAAATCGGTTCTCGATAGAATCTCTCTCTCTGACTTGTTCGTCAGAATCAGAACGTAAAATGTCGATTGTATTCTGTAAATTGTCGTAAACGTTCATTAGCGATCGAAACGTTTCTACCTTCATTTCAAGTTCTTTGTGTTTCTTTGAATCGATTTCGCCTGAACTAGATACATTAACTAAATAGTCCGCGAATTTAGTAAGACGACCTTTAATAATACCGCGTTGTTTTACTAATGTTGTCAAATCCATAGCGGGAGCTGGGTTATTTTGATTAGAGCTCTTGGAATCAGTCATCTTTGTCAAAGGTAGAACGTTGATAAAATCTACAGAATAACAATGAACTAAATAGTTAAATGCAGATTCGAACCCGTCTGCAGGCGGAGTTCCCAGGTTTAGCCGGGAGCACGTTAGGCAGCGTCGAGCGCCGCGATGCCTTGCAGGGTTTGCTGAAGAAGTTCGGCAAATTCTTTTGAAATAACTGAAGAAAATTGCTTTGGTTCAGACTGTCAAGTCTGTGATCCCCTTCGCAAAATAGGCGTGAGGTTTAGGCAAATAAATATTATAAGAAAAAATCGGTAATCAAATCGCAATAGACAGTAAGCTTAGACTGTGGCAATTCGATTACGAATCATAGGAAACTCAGCAATTATAGTGCTTGGAAATAGAATAGGCGTATAGCTCAATAGACTTGCTCGAATAGCTTGTTTAGGATACCTAGACCTAACGCTGGTGATGCAAGTGTGGCTTATACTTTCATACGTATTTCTTACGTTATTATGCACATAGTTTAGGCTGAAAGAACTTCAGTACAAGTCCTGAAGAAGTAGGTGCGCGAGTAGCTAATAGGCTCGCATATGAAGCTAGATTAGGCAAGAAAACATACCTAACGCTGAGAGGCAAGTAAGCCGTGCGCACAAATAAAAGAAATTACTTTGACTCATTGTAGGGGACTTTGTAGGGAAATAGAAGGAAAATTGGGCTAACTTCCCTCGGGATAGACCTCCTAGGATGCAGATCAGTGCGTGAAGGTGCCCTGGCAGCAGTGCTTTTCTCCTTGTTCCGTAGTCCAAAGCTAGTAGATGACTCCGCAAAATGGCGACATAGTCTTGATGTCGGTTCGCTTCGCTGGCCGCATCTTTCGTCGAATTTTGATTTTTTTGCGAAGATTGCAGTATTTTGCTTTTACGGTCGCCAAAATGTCTACGCTGACATTAAAAGAATTCTTCTTTCGGGTTAAAATAGATATAATCAATAATAAAATAATTATCACAATAGCATTTTGCAGAGTCCTTTAGAGCGAGTGTCAGGCGCGAGGGGGCGCTCTCGTCGTATTCGTCTCAAAAGTTCCAAACATAAAAAAGGTTCAATATGTATGGCGTGTACAAGTGGTACATTTTCTTTTGAATTTGAGCGAAAATTCTGGCCCTTTCTTTAGTGTAGCCCGCTAGTACGTTTCTCAAAATTTTCAATCAACAAAATTGCCTTGTCTGTATATTTATTGTAATTGTGTATAGATAATATTTTTGGTTTGATCAAATAGTTTTTACAGTTGAATTATTGTAATATAGATCTAAATGGGTTTATTAGGAGACCAATAATCATACGACATACGTCAACAAAAGTCATACTTGAAATATAAACAATCAATTATAAAAAATAAGGGTTTATATATTTCTAGATTGATAGGCCAAAGGATGGCATATTATGTTGTATACGTGGCAACTATTATTGAGTATCTTAATACATCCTTACCATGTTACCACTAATACTGGAGAGCATTTCAAATAATATATATGAACAGCGTTTTTTTATGCAGAGCTCATTGGGCTACAAAACACAAAATTGATAATATAGGTGCAAACTAGGTTTTAGTCTACGATTGTTTTAGATGTTGAGGTGTTGAAATACTGACGTCTCGTCCTCTTGGGCAATCGACGACAAAATTTAATTCTACGTCTGTCATTATTTAAATACAGCTTAAAATAAGTTTGGCGATCTTGATGCTTGTTTGATCGTGATTGCCTAGATAGCAGACACACGTTGGATGATCACGTGAGTCTCGCGCTCAAAATGACTTTCCATTACACTTACTCTGTAAGACGACCTCTCTGACGACCTCTGTGGCGCAGCGGTTAGCGCATCTGACTACCATACGGTCCCAGATTCGAATCCCAGCTGGGGACCTATAAAAAAGAAACCCAGGTATTGGATGTTTACATGTTTGTGACGTCGCTGTTTCTGGTTCCCACGACACAGGGTATCCTAGTATGGGGCCAGAAGCAATGTATGTAATGTTAAAAAAAAAATGTTATACTGTCAAATTCTGACATTTTAGCGCCACATAATGCGTGAAAATGGCAGTCATGTTGCATCTGCAGGAAATTTCACTAAGCAGAGGTGTGGAGGCAGCTTTAGTTCTGGAACTAAATAATCCGATTTAGTTCCGAATGTGCCAGCGGGCGTGTTGTTGTCGGTAACAATATAATTTCAAATTAAGCGCATTGCTTTGACCCACTTGGCGCCAACCGATTTCCGGATGTGTCCGCAAATATGCAAATGCTGTTCGGTAATATTAATTGATCGGAGAATCAATAGTACCCACCCAAAACTATATTACCTACTACATCATTCGGGTATTAACAGACTAGAAGAATACTCGTGAAAAGCCGGATGATAGGAAACTACATAATTATTTTTCTTTCAACATAGGAATATCGAATCTTGACTACTGAATGGCCAGTTCGGATGTCAGTTTAGAGGACAGTCTTGATTTTCCTTTCTATATTGTGTGGATTCTACTCAGTTACGGTATAAATGAACTAGACAGAAAATTGTACCTATGTGTTGATCAGCTATTGACAAAATCAAAAATTTACCGAAATGAAGGAAAAAGGAAATGATTTACAAGGTAAGTTCATTCATATAATTAAATTTCAGAAATCTTAAAAATTAACAATAAACAGTGTACAAAAGTTAACTTACTAAAGTTACTTAAAATTAACAATAAACAGTGGACTAAATGTTAATTCAACAGGACCCGATTAATTTGGCAAATTGGATCCAAAGTACACCGAGGCCTACTCTTGATGGACGGCTTACAAACCAACCGGTTAGTTGTTTAACCAAACATATAAGCATCCAAATGTAATACAAATAAAGTTTATAGATACCTATCTCTATTCATCAAATAATATCGACATTTGCACTGAAACATGGAATAATATTTCAAGGTAAATCACTAACATTTCATAGAACTCAGATAGGTAAAGCAGGCGCTTTTGATAACAAAAAATTAAACGATTGTTTTCTCTTGTTGCATAAAGCATAGACCGAGCTGCTGAGACAACAAATTGGCATAATTATTTTTCTTCAAGACAAGTGGACACCAAATTGGGCTCTTATTCGCGAGCTACCACTTGAAAAGAACTACTCATAAAATCCACTAGTTCTTTTTCCTGGTTGTACAGTAAAGGGTTATTTATCTATCTTCTCCTTTAAAAATTTGCATTGCTATTTTAAATAAGAGATCGATATAAATTTGTGTTCCGGTACCTAAATACCTAATATCAGCAACATAGCTCTTTAATACAATAAAAGCTCTATTTAAATGACTAGGGCCCGTTTCTGAGTAGAGAATTTTCACTAAGTAAATACTTAACTGAAGTGCTGTCTCGTTAAATTTCTCAGAAAAGAGCGTGACAGAACGTTACTTAAGTATTTACTTAGTGAAAATTCTCAACTTTGAAACCTGCCCAAAGTGTCGAATGCACGGACATTATATTACACGTTATAAAATCGTATTGACAAGTGAATACAGAGTGCTTATACTGAGTTTTTTCATTCACTCTCGATAGTGAGAGCGTTTGCGATTTGCATAGGAGTGACAAAGAGACAACTAGATGGCGCGCTTTGTCACTCCTATGCAAATCGCAAACGCTCTCGCTATCGAAAGTGAACGACAAAACTCAGTATACGCACTCTGCTCAACTTTTGTGATGAGGGAACGGTAAGGTTGATGTGCTGTGGGGGAGCCCTAAAGAAAAGTATTTTTATATTTTATTGTACTTTTTTCGGTGTGTTTCATATATCGGTCCCAAAACTCAGCGTCAAGCCGGAATCGGGCGAAAAGGCAAGTCATATTGGTTATCAGAAAAAAAAATTTGCATGTACCTATACAAAATTATAGGCATTTAAAAAAAAAAACCTGTTGCCACAAATCTTTACTTTTTCCTATTATTATTTTTTTGTTTTGTAACTCTGAATAATGTTTTTTTAAAACTGTTAACAAAATTTCAAAAGCTTGGAAGAAGAGGAGATTTTACAAAAAAAAAGTAACTTAAAAAAATTGCCCATTTTAAATTCTAATATTAGTTTTCATTATGTTTGTGAAATTTCTTGAATAAATAATAAAAAATATATATTATACCTACTTAAAATAAAAAAAACTATTTTTTTATATTTTTCTGATAACCAGTATGACTTGCCTTTTCACCCGGTTAAAGGCTTGACGTTGAGTTTTGGGATACCCTGTATAGATATGTCTATGCTAAAATTCAGCCAGTCAGTCAGTAACTAGAAGAGTTTCTTGTCGACTACGAAACCCTAATAAGGAAGAGGCACAATTCCAGAATAAGAACAAAAACCTTTAACTTGGTTCATCTTTCCTTGTTTCTTTGTTTACTCGTCTACATATTTTATTTAAATTACAGTGTTATTTATCACCGGTTGAATGTGTGCATTCTATAACATGTACAGTATTGTACAGATAGCTAATGAGCCAGAAAGTTTCATGTGTGTTGGGTTTAGGGTCCAAAGAAAGACAAGGCAATCTACAATCTGTTAGCTTTTAGAATATAACTCGGGCTCTAGAGTAGGCTTCGGTTTCCGCCGGAAGCACACGAGTGTAATACTACTTCCTGCTCTGCATTTAATAAGTGAAATTAAGTGTCAGATTAGTTCCGATTTCAAAATTAAGTGTCATATTAGTTCCGATATTTCTATTAGACGAACATATCCGTCCGATTCTATCCGATAGTAGCCGAGGTATAATAATATTCTAAAAGCTAATGGCTCCTACACACTTTGCCGGCGGCATGGCCGGCAGGGCGTGCCGGCGGGTTACGCGGCAAGCCGGCGGCCGTTCGTTCCCGGCATTCGATTGAAAGTGTTGTGCACCGGTCTATCCGGCTGACAACTAGAAAATGATGCCAATGATGCTCTGCGGCAGCCAGCGGCAAGTGCCGCCGGCGGCCTAAATATGCCGGCGGCATACCCGCGCGAAAAATCATTATAAATGAAATTCGCAACTAAAGGCTGATTTACACGTATCAAGTTGACTAAAAATTTACTAAATTTTAACTTAATTTTAAGTGACTTAACCCGTAAACAGTGAATTTAGTAAGGAGTTGCAAGTTAAAATTTAGTTGCAAGTAAACAAGGTAGAATAGAATTTTGTCTATTTTTCGGTTAAGTTGGTGGGCGTGGCTAATCACTTGACACGTTTGGACAGGCAAAATTTAGTTAAATTTAAGTGAAAAGCATAAGCTGGCGGAGTGATTGCAACGTAGTTCCTACTTAATTTATAAATAAAAATCTTTCGAAAATGTCGAAGTGGACGGAAGACACGACAATAAAGTTCATTGAAGAATACATAAAGGACGATTGTTTATGGAATATTAAAAGCTTAAATTACAGAAATAAGCAAGCAAAACAACGTCGTCTTGCCGCTATAGCGTCAGCCATGACGATTGCAAATTTTGGTGTTAAAGAATTTGAATGTTAACTGTTGATGTTGGTCGTCCGCTAGGGGTATATTTGTTCTGTGGTCGTCCATCTGGAGCGAATAAATGAGTTTAACTAGTTATTTAGTATTTTTACGTGTAAACGGTTACTTAAAATTAAGTCACTTGAAATTTAGTTAAAATTTAGTTAAGACTTGGCAACTAAATTTTAACTAAATTTTAACTAAATATCAAGCGACTTAATTTTAAGTAACCGTTTACCCGTAAAAATACTAAATAACTAGTTAAACTCATTTATTCGCTCAAGATGGACGACCACAGAACCAGTATACCCCTAGCGGACGACCAGTGCCAGACCCAGATTTTATTGAATCTTTAATTTTTTTCAATTCTTGCGAATATGTTGATTTAATACTCTTTATTTTTGTTTCAACTTCTTTAACACCAAAATTTGCAATCGCCATGGCTGACGCTATAGCGGCAAGACGATGTTGTTTTGCTTGCTTATTTCTGTAATTTAAGCTTTTAATATTCCATAAACAATCGTCCTTTATGTATTCTTCAATGAACTTTATTGTCGTGTCTTCCGTCCACTTCAACATTTTCGAAAGATTTTTATTTATAAATTAAGTAGGAACTACGTTGCAATCACTCCGCCAGCTTATGCTTTTCACTTAAATTTAACTAAATTTTGCCTGTCCAAACGTGTCAAGTGATTAGCCACGCCCACCAACTTAACCGAAAAATAGACAAAATTCTATTCTACCTTGTTTACTTGCAACTAAATTTTAACTTGCAACTTCTTACTAAATTCACTGTTTACACGGGTTAATTCACTTAAAATTAAGTTAAAATTTAGTAAATTTTTAGTCAACTTGATACGTGTAAATCAGCCATAAGAGAAAAAACATTATTCTGCACTGAAGAATCATTCCTGTTCTATTTAAGACACGGTTTTGATCATTATCTAAATATAACAGCGGCAATACAAAGCAGAAAAACCGTAAAACATCATAACATGATTTTTTTTAAAGTAAACAAAGTTATTGAACAAAAGTAAATAACAACCTATATTATTACCACTACGAATTCACACCTAAATTACACAGTAGGTATCTAATTTGAGCACATATTATACATGCTACTACTATCTTCTACGATGCTACTTTCAAAGGTAGTTAAACTACTAGGTTCTTTCTACCACGCCTTCTGTGATACTGAGAGGTATAGTGAAGATGGCAACAGGACGTGAAGTTTTCTAATTAGGAACGACGCTGACTCAGTTAATTACCAACCTGTTTTATTGTAACTTGTTAACGGGATAGAGTTTTGGTACCGAAACTGCCAGCAACTTGCCACCCTCTTTCTATTTAGTAAGAACTTTATATATTTTGTCTGAGACTAGGCGATGGCAAAGTAAAGCTCTCTGCATTTCTGTGTCAGGTTTGTTCCAAGAGGCCAGGAGGTATATGGCCGCCTCAAAACTCAAGTCCTGTGACAAAGGAATCTCCTCAACGTTCACGGGCCACAGGTCAAAGTGGCCCCGAAACGCGCGGAACAATTTTAACACCGCTCGTTACCTCACGGGGCAATAGAACTTTCCGACGGTGTCATCATAATGAAATTCCTCGAGTGCGCCAATGGGTTAAGAAACTGTTTTCAAACTTGGCTTGGAGAGCCCCCGTAAGTAAAATAAAACTATTTTGACGGTTCAAGACATGTTGCATTGCAGTTTTTGCTTAGTCAATTCTAAAGCTTCGTCAGAACATCCGGTAGTGGATGGTTAATGTTTCAAAAATACGGGTGAGTAAGTGAGGTGTCGGCATGATAATTGGTTTCTGAAATGTGACGATCCTGATGCTGACGTTATGACATCACTGTACCTTATCTGTGGTGTCTATCCTATCTTTTTTACAAAAATGCACAATGCATGGGCTAGTCATGAGCAAAGACACAATTCACGTACTACGTCTGTAATAAACAAAGTAAAAATACTTCGATAACTTTCAAGTTTCAACAGTTTCGAAACAAAGTCTAGTTTAGAGCACAGACTACAAAGAGATGTTTAGACTATCACAGATTAATAACGATTAAGACCACAGACCTAAAAACATGATGACATTTTGTTCTTCTTGCAGTGCCATCTAGTTTTTTTTATAAACTCCACTGATAGCTGTCATTGAAAAGCCCTCATTCAACAAAAACAATAAGATACGATTAAAAAAAAATCTTTTAAGCCCTGTTTAGCAATCTCTGGACAAACGCTACTCAAATATTAGTAAAAAAAAGTTTCGAAAATATTTTTTCGTATTCTTCGACGACCCTTACCTGACTGCTACAGCTACATAAACTGTTATAAGCAAATGCTTACCAAATAACTTTCAACAGTAATAAAGTATAACAATACCGTCACGTCACAGTGAGAAACGTCTAAATTTAATTAATTTTCTCGCTGACTCAGCTGTCAAGTTACAATAAATAGAAACATTTGTTGTCCCTTAAACTGGATCTGCTTCCAATTGACATTTTGCTGACATAGTCTAAAAAAATCTCAACCGGAAAGTTATTATAACCGAACCATGAAACAACTTTTGTAGAGGACCTAGTTAGACTGTGGCAGCCTTGGTGAACATTTTAATGTGATATTGTGTGATTGATGACCGTTGTCAGTCAGTATGGGGGTAGCTCATTCATTTATGAATCGATTCGTCATTCGGAGTAACCATTGTGTTTGCTTTACTGGATTGCGATAACTAGATGGGAGAATGAGAAATGTGGGAATTGGAGTGAAGAATTAAGTAAGCAGCCTATATATCGCACCCTTAGATGAAAACCCCACTAAGTCGAAATAATATGTGACAATTTATTTAGCAACTTTTTCGACTTCCTGACGTTATACCGAACCGGACAATATAACTCCCATAACGATACCTTCAACTTGAAGGAGACGTTTTGGGAGTTATATTGTCCGGTCATGCTATATGAATAACATATACCTTTGGAGAGCACTGATACCTACCTGTAATACAGGATTTTTCCTAGCACAGGTATCAGAAGCACGCATCAGAAATGTCTGTAACTCTAATTTAATGACATAGTGTATTGTAACAAGATGTAAAATTTATTTTTGTACATTTTTGTGTCAATACGCATTATACGCAGCTCCGTTTGCGACTGTCAAACTCTAGTTAAGTAGTGTAATGATATAAGATTTCATCGCAATAGCACTGCACTACAGCAACATCTAGGCGTAGATTCTGTTAATGCGTAGTGGTATAATGACAATTGCATGAATATGGGGATTTAGTTTCGTTGCCGTTTCGAGTCTACGTGCGCACGCATATAAAACAATCTAGGCGTCAGTGGAATGAAAAAAACACGTCACGTGACCCGGCTGTGTTTCTGTCATCTAACTGTAATGCACTAACAGAATCGAGGTCCGAAAATGTAACTGAGTCACCGTTCTTAAGAACTCATATAAAAATTCATAACATCATGGGACTCGATAGAAATAAATTATGTTATTGGTTCTATATCTCTGGAACGAATAAGTTCAACCTTGGATAAGATATTATTGTTTCCTGTAAGTAAAGATTTCTACCAACTATTACATTATGTTTATAAGCTAAATGAAATGAAATATTACATTTGTGCATAAACTGTAAAGTTAAGCCAAGTTTGTCAAAATTTATTAATATAAATGCCAGTGATTAGTGTGAGCTATGTTCCGTTGAAGATTATCCCGAACAGGCCCCGTGGAAGGATTAAAATTAAAACAAATTGTATTACACTTTAATTGTATTTGGGAATAATTTTCCGTGCTTCTGAATTCAGGAGCTGCCGCAGTATGACGATCCTGGCTGTAACAAGAAATACTATGGAGAAGTCTGTCAAGTTTTACTGAAATTCTCGAAGTCTCAACATCTGCTATTTAGTTTAATTATATAGGTGAGGAATCGCTCGTAGCCTGGGCTGCCTGAGTGATCTTAAACGATCACTAAGGCTAAGAAACATACGGCGCGTTCAGTCCATGGATGGGCCACCGTCTATGACTAACGCTAGTGGCATTTTTTCCGAGCTATTCCGTGCTTCTCAAGGCAGTTGGTGCCGGCTGCCGTCGATAGATGGCAGTCGTTAAGCCAAGTCAGAGGCCTTAGGGCGGCTTGAAAACTTCTGACAGTAAGACCAGCCACTAGTCTTACAAGCCTCCACCAATCCGGACTTGGCCCCCGTGGTGGAGTATGGCCTATGCCTTCCTCAGGGAAGAGACCCGTGCCCCTTGGTGGGGACATGATGGGTTGATGATGATATAGGTGAGTGGAGTTCTATACAAACTTTTAATAAACCACACACAAACGAACGAACACAATTAAAACCACTCACTTAAATGATTTTTAATTAGAGAAATCATTTGATGGTGGGTTTTTTCAATATTTTAACAATCCCTGATGATATTATTATTTTATGATACCTTATTGTAATTAAATTATATATGTACCTTAGAACATTAGTATTCATGCACGTAATAGCCATCTGTAACTCCAAACTCCAGCTTTAAACAATGGTTAAAATAGCACGTCAACAAAATCTCTAAGTTAAAATAACTCTTTTCGAAGGTTCAATAAATAGATTAAAATGAAACAATGCAACATATTTATTGACGTTTAATGTATGCCGGTCGTTGTTGAGGGCTTGCAACTGACCAAACCAATGTTTATGTGTCGGGTTTGATGGGTTAAAATATTATTCAATTTATGACAAGCTTAGCTTTCCCAAATATTTTCTTAACTCTTTCAAAGATGTAAAACGTCTGAAAGATGTAAATCGTCAAAAAAAAAAAACATAGAACAAAAATGAAGCACGTGTGATAACAGGAAGTCGATACCTAATATATTACAATATCTGTTTTAAGATGAAAGTCATACCTATTTAATTCCTATTCTATTTATGTGTAAGCGATGAATAAAAAGCGGCCAAGTGCAGTCGGACTCGTGCACAAAGGGTTCCGTACCATTATTTTTAAAAACGGCAAAAAATCACGTGTATGGGAGCCCCCCTTAAATATTTATTTTATTTGAATTTAATTATTTATTTTACAGTGAAATATAAAACTCAACATACTGTGAATATTTCAAGCGTCTACCTCTTGCCTTTATCAATATCGAGCAAAAAATCACCTTTTTTGTATGGGAGCCTCCTTAAATATTATGTTATTCTATTTTTCCGAACTTGCTGTTATAGCGGCAATAGAAATACATCATCTGTAAAAATTTCAACTATCTAACTATAACGATTCATGAGATACAGCCTGGTGACAGACGGATGGACAGATGTACAGCGAAGCCTCAGTAACAGAGTCCGTTTTACCCTTTGGGTTCGGAACCCTAAAAAAACAGGTGAAAAATTATGTCTATTCTGACGTAGAAAGTCATCTCCACTTACTCCCTGTTCCATTTAGTATACTCTAAATTTCATTAGGCGTTTAACTCGAGCAACCACGGTCGTGTAATTGCTCATCTTCCTCGCTATTTCCTGGAAAAATCCCGCAAAGTCTAATAAAAGTGGTAATATTTGCAAGGAAGCGCCGGGAAAGAATTTTCTCCACTTAAAACGGCAAAGACAATCTTAACTAGATCGTGTATCACTAAAGACTAGAAATCGGAAAATTATTGGAAGGGGCAGAAGACCCGCCGGTGGGGCCGACGTAAACTACGGCGCATTCCGTCAGGTTCCGTAGACCCGCCTTCGGGCGGTCTTGCAACGTCTCACTTTGAAACGAATTTTTGAAGATGATACAGACTACAGACGTATCATCATCATCGTCATCATCGGCCTATGGTTGTCTACTGCTGGACATAGGCCTCTCCCATTGCACGCCACTGAGCACGGTCCTCGGCTACTCTCATCCAGCTCTTGCCAGCCGCCCTGCGAAGATCATCGCTCCACCGAGTCTGAGGACGTCCTCCACTACGTTTACCGATCCGCGGTCTCCACTCAAGAACTCGTCTACCCCATCGGTTATCAGTTACAGACGTATAAGCATGTTTTATTCTTTGAAAATTGTCATACATTTCAAATATTACTATGTGACTAACCGACTGATAGCATGAACGGAATCAAAAACACGGTATGACAATGATACCACAAACTAGACGTTTATTTACTAATTGAGTTTTTTGTGATAATATACTCAATGATTATGTTGTTTTTGTAAATGATGTATGCTGTTGTTATTCTATTTAACACTTTTAACTTTTTTTCCGAGTTTCGTTCATCCTAAAACTTTTCAACCGGTTCTGTTCGAATCGAAACACGCCCAATGATTAAAGGAAAAAAAAACTTGCTGAATTAATCACCTTGTCTCGTAGAGGGAGTATAGTATAATAGATATACTAATAGTACTCTATCTATTCACGGCTTGTCTACACCATAAACTAGGAGATAATATAGTTCCGCGTCAGTGGTTGTTTACAGATTGAAAATCGGTCGTGTTTTGATGATTTTATATTTTAGTATTTTTCCCAAACACCGATGAATGTTCGTGAACGTTCGAAATAGTGTAACGGTTAACCAAAGTGTGCAAGTGAAAATTCCGAGGCCTGAGGGGCTTGTCAGCAACCGAACATGTCACGCGATTGCCACAACGTTGGGAAATTTTCTAACAAAATATATACACACATTCGTGGTACACATTATTAGCCTGTTTCCGAAAAATCAATGATCTGAATCCGGATTTAAGCCAATAACGATGGTATAAATACAAATTTTATGTTGTTATACAGGGCCCCAAATCTGGGCATTATAGTTAAATTACAGTTACATGGTCGGGTCACGTGATATGTTTTGAACTCTATTGACGCCTAGCATTATTGATACGCGTGCTCGCGTTGAATTGAAGCGGCAATGAAACGGAATCGACATGTTCATTTAGCTGTCATTGTACTACAATTCATTAGCAGAATCTAGGCCCTGATGTAATAAGCAATCATCACTCTACTTTCTCGAACGTAGGTAACTCATTAATCAATAGTGTAATCTATTTATTCAATTTAGTTTAGTGTTACGGAAGTTTAAATTAAAAAAAAAACATTCAAGTGCAAGTCGGACTCACGCACAACTTACTATACAACTTACGAATATTTCAAGCATCTGTTGCTTATTTTATTTAGTGCTCTAATTAAAAACCTTGAATCATTGTGCACCTATAATCGAGTATTAAATAGTAATAACGCATAGTATTTCTTTTTTATATTGTGTATATATGTGCGTATTATTAACTTCTACTCTGTTGAAGATCTTTAATTGTCTTTTGATTACTAAAAGGATAAAAAAGAAAATTCGATGGAATATTTTAACGTTTTCGAAGGGATTATGGAAGGGAACGATTAGTTCTGCTTCGTATGATGAAATGTTCACTTACTCCTGCTCGACGCAGATTATTATCGTATAAAGCAGTAAATTTTAGTGTACAGAAAAAATATGTAAAAAAAAGTAATTACGATATTGCGATATCAATAGTGCATTCCGGCTTTGCTTTCCGCCGACTGGAATTGAATTAAAAAAAAGGTGCACTTGCAATTACGCCATTGAAAATGCCCCTCTCACGTTTCAATCCTTTATGGCGGCCTCTATGAGTCCGTATGGAGTGCAATATGAGATGAGAGGGCCAATAATGAAATATAAAAACAGGAACAAGCACTCCTTGCCGGGCCGAGTTGAGTCGAGTATCCTCCATTATTCCCATTCACTGGATCTGCTTTGACGATTGTTCTTAGCGCGCGTTCGTACATTTACATTTCTTTTTTCTACCCGCGTTCGGCTTTACAGGAAACCACTTGACAGGAATTACAATGCAGCGATTGAAAGGTCCCTGCGAGATTACATGTTGGCTTGAAGATATACTTAATTATTTCTGTTTCCTATAATAATACATCGATTATACAAAACGGCAATTAGAGAATTGCGTACAAGATAATTCCCAAGAGAGTTGCTTATGTTAAAAATGTACCTACAGGGCAGACTCCTTACTAATAAGGGATCTACCAGACAGAGAGCGGTCACGCGGTCAAGCGTTCAAGTGGTCAGTTTCGCGGTCTTTGTGTTATATTACGTTACATAGATATACTCACACAGGAGGCATTCTAACCGCGTCGGTCAAATGGAAGTTTGACCGCGTGAGCGCTCTCTGTCTGTTTGTTTATTGTTTATTTGTTTATTTGCGTCATGTGGTACATATCATGGTCTTAAATTAAATTCCAGTTCACAACATGAGCCCCGTAAGGGCATTGCAACATTCAGTTTATAATTATAAGACAAGTTTAATTATTAGTACCTATAAATGCCTATAATAATAGTCCGTCTTAAACTAAAATGGGATATTTTAACTTAAATAACATTATGTTGTATTATGTTTTAATCGTCCATGTATTCCTTAACTGAGTAGTAGGCTTTTTCTAATAATATCAATATCAATCAGTCTGATAGATCCGTTATGACGTTTAAAAAATCTTCATCGAAAGATGAAATGCTTTTAACATTAAGTTCGCCTTTGTACTTTTATTTTTATAAAACTGTGCTTTAAAGAAGTTTAATATTAATAATAACTGGTCAAAATTAGATGGAGTGAAGGAAAGTAGTGAAATTTTTTTATTGATGTATCAAATGTGAAATTGTACATAGTATGTGTATTTAATTAATTGACGTACATATTTTACTTTCATGTTAAGTACTACTATAAATAAAAGTATTGTCTCTAAATGCCAATTAAAAACGACTGCTAGAGCAGCAAGGCTACTTAGAACAGGCCATTAGAAAAAGATCCTATTTAGAAGATAGTTATTTAGATAACTAAAGGAGCCGTTACAATAAATGCAATATATCCACCTCGTCTCTCATCAGAGAATTCTCTCAACGCAGATGAATGAATCGAACATGATCGTTAGGCTATTTTCAGTACGCAACGCGCGTCAAACGTGCCAAAACGAGATGCACAAGCGCATCACAATGCTAGGACGACCAAATAAAAGCATTTCCTGTATCTGTTTCGTCCATAATGGCTTCCGAAATACTAGAGTGACATTTTTATTGGTGCCACATTTTTAATATTTTAAGGTTTTTTATCCGTAAAGACGATGATTAGAAGGTATGAGGTAAGTACCTAGGTATTTAAATTTAGCAATAGTTATCTCGACCTTTCAATATTTCAATGGCCTGCATGAACGAGAAAGAAAGTGAAGCTTTAGCATTCCAAATTGTCGGGCCAAGTCCAAGTACTCTGGACTTCAAGAAACAAACAAAACAGGAGAGAGAAACTGGCAACAATGTAGAGAGTCCAAATCAAAGGAGCGTGATTGCGATGGGATTGCCAAGTGATTGTTAAACGCACATTAAGGAGCGCAGCGCGTGGACAATACAAACAAAACTAGCACGGCATCTCTGTACAGAATATTCACTCCAAAACATTAACTCAGAACTAAGCACATGGAATAGCTATTGTCACACTATTACGATGTTTATTTCTATTACATATTACCTAGCATGCGAGGCGTAGGTACTGTTTCTGAGTTGCAGTGCAGAACTGCAGATCCAAGACTGTTTTTCGTTTCATTAGAAAAAATATTTCTATCATTAATGGGTGTATTCTGAATCTCTCGTAGCCTGGGCTGCCTGAGTGATCTTAAACGATCACTAAGGTTAAGCAACATACGGCACGTTCAGTCCATGGATGGGTCACCGTTCTAAGACTAACGCTAGTGGCATTTTTCCGAGCGGTTCCGTGCTTCGCAAGGCACGTTAAGCAGTTGGTGCCGGCTGCCGTCGATAGATGACAGTCGTTAAGCCAAGTCAGAGGCCTTAGGGCGGCTTGAGAACTTCTGACAGTAAGACTAGCCACTAGTCTTACAAGCCTCCACCAATCCGGACTTGGCCCCCGTGGTGGAGTATGGCCTATACCTTCCTCAGGGAGGAGACCCGTGCCCCTTGGTGGGGACACAATGGGTTGATGATGATGAAATGTATGTATTCTGTAAGCTGGCCTTTAGATAAAAAACACCAATGTGAATGCGAAGTCCCTACAGCAAAAGCTACAGTTTTTTTTAAAATAATTTACTATTGTTGCCTAACATTGTTATTAAGACAGCGAGAGAAAGAGACAGGATCAATGTTTATATTGTATGTACAATTAAATTAAATTACAGGTATTTGTGAAGTAATAGTAGCACCACTCGCTAATTGTGAATTGCGAATCATGAAACATCATAAAGGAACCTGAACGTCTGAGCTATTCACATACCTTAGCACTTGAAATGGCCAATCGGCGGTGGGCACGCGTAGTGATTAATCCCATACTCTCTCTCTTGGAGACGGTCAATGCCCTATAGTGGGTCGCTAAGGCTGCTTGCAATAAAGGCTTAAACTTGCCTC
This sequence comes from Yponomeuta plumbellus, assembly GCA_947310845.1. NCBI lineage: Eukaryota > Metazoa > Arthropoda > Insecta > Lepidoptera > Yponomeutidae > Yponomeuta > Yponomeuta plumbellus. The sequence continues at coordinate 12,653,051 of OX371207.1, read as the reverse complement.
GCAGCATTCGCACAAATTTTTCATTGGAAAAAATTGAGTTTCAAACTTGAGTATACCATCCATGGTCAGACTATGCTGCACCACTTCTATCTATCCGTGGCACTTATAACGTTGCTGATATATTGGTAATCAACGCTCGTACATAATTAGACCCATTAAACGTTTAACCCTTGAGTAGACCTCCTTTTATTGTGTAGGTATTTGCCGTGGATTGTCTGGCGGCTGCCGTGCTTGCCTTTATTGAAATTCCCCGCGGTCGTCCCCGCGACAGCCGCGATTGAACTCGCAAGAGTCTTATACAGATGTCAATGCTTATGCTCTTGATGGACTATCGTGGCTGTATTATCATCGGGTTTTTCAACTTTTACACTATTAGTCTGAATTCAACTCTATACCTATACAAGAACGGTTCAAGTTGAAAGTATAAAGAATGATCAACTGTCGACTGTACCTTTGCAACTTTGTAACATGAGCACCATTGTTTGGATTTCACCCTTCTATTCAACAGTTGGTACCTATTTCTCGTTTAGCAAAGATACTGTCAAGAAGATGCGAACCAAGACTTCATGCAAATCAAGATTTCAATTTAAAATTAATAAGGACACACGAACCCTGGAATCTCATGAGACTCGTATCATTTCGTCAAACTGTGACTCATATCATGATAAAAAGTTGGACTTAAAAAATGGATTTATGAAATTTTCGAGAATTGTGGCTCAATAGATAATACCTACAACTCACAGTTTTAGGCCCGGTTTCATCAAACTCTGTTTGTTAGTGGTAAACACGGCATTTATAAATCAGCCTTCAAAACTAACAAGGATGTTAAAGCAATGTTAAAATGACCATGTCCTATGAGCTAAATTTAACAGACCATTAGTAAATCAAGCATTACGTGAATGAAACGCTAACCAGTCATTCAAATTCCTGTCAAACGTCAAACATTTGCATCTGTGGTTCAAGTCTTTTGAGGTTTTGAAAAGATTTTTCTGGTTTGTTTTGTTGTGACTTTGTTCAATTCGTGCGCTTTCTAAATTAAATTACAAGGGATGCCATGAAAACACGAGAACCCAATTTTTCTGCCAACAAAAAGGATATCTTCATCCATTTAGTATCAAAGAACAAAGATGTAGTGGAAAATAAAAAAAACAGACGCCGTTAGACTTCTATGAAACACGAAGGATGGCTGCAGAAGTCCAGGTCGTCGTATTCGTCAAAGTAGTCACGCCGTGTTTTGAAAATCTTAGGACGGCGTATAGCGTGCTCCAAATTATCCAAATTTTCTAAAACATCTTCATTTTCAAAAATAACATTGTAGGCTGCGTCCATTTTGACAGACGGGACTAAATCGTCTGTTAATGTTTTAACGGACCTCCAATGCTAGAATAAGTTTTGATGCTTTGTTAAAGAAGTTAACGGTCCATTAGAGCGTGGTGGGACACTCGACAGCATTTAACAGTCCGTCAGAAGATGCAACAGACTGTTAGACCATTAACAGAGCTTGGAGAAACTGGGCCTTATGATCACAGTAGTGTCTGCCAAAAAGGCAAGTCAAGCTAAAACTTTACATCACTGCCGTCATAACACACGAACGCGTCGCAAAATGACAAGCAATGAAAGTTTGTTCAGAGAACGCCCGGTCTCATGGAGGGCCTTTATGTAGGGCTTAGTACTTCATTATTGTAGACCCAAGTTTGGGATCAAGACCTCGGCGTGTCAACAATGTTGTCAAAAACTAAGAACGATAGAAGGATATACAATGAAATGCAAACTATTTGGATTGTCTGTAATAGATCTTTAGTCAAGCTTAATTTACCAAGAGATTTTATCAGTGTCGAGTGTTACATTCTACTTTAACTAGAGAGGTAAGGTGTAGTGCCTCACAAAAATAGTATAAAATAGCGTTACAAAATACATTTGTGAATATGAAAAAAATATTCGGTGTTCAGTTCCTGTACTTGACTTTGATTTAATATTATGCTTTAAATAGTTTTGTCTTGAATTTACATCTTCTTTTTTTCTTTCTTTCTGTCTTCACTATAATTCTTGCTTCTAAGTTGCACTAGATCCTAAATCCTTAGTCGTAACAAAATATGATATGACTAATATGAATGTATTGAGGTGGCTGGATGCCGCCTATAAAACACGGTCCTGTTATCGCGTTCTATTGAGGTTAGGGGTTACTGCCTGAACCCGGCACTTACCCCTGCGTAATACCACGTTGTAATATGAGTGTTTGTTGATATAGACTGGTTTTATGTCCTTTGCGAATTTGTATACAAATTCGCATACATAGCAACGACCTCATCAATGGTCTTATTTATCTCGAGCTGTTGATGTGCAAATCCGATTGATGTGAAACGTCATTGTTACCTTCCGTTCCTGTAAATATGGATTATTTTCTATAATATAACGTTTTGGGAATATGTGCTTTATAATTCGATATGACTATTTTGATACGGATGTAGTGTTAAATTTAAAAAGCAATAAATGTTGACTGCATAATAAAATCATCTGCTTTTTGCATGTAGGTACTCGTGAGACAGTCTACACTTAGCCTCAAGATCAACATTTAAAATAAATCTGGTCTTTTACGAACCGCCATGTTGAACATTAAGAACTTTTGGAGAATTATGGATAGGCTATGAATGTACACGTTTATATTGATTGATTAATGAAACTGGCATCTAATATTTTATAAAAATTCAAAAGTGAATGTAACAAAAAGGGCACGTGAAAGTTGATTGAGAACTTCCGGTTCCTCAGTTTCCGTTGTTGTCTCAGCCTACTGAGTCAATTTGTCTGAGGCAAGTTTGAGCGACGAAGCAGAGACAGGGAACGTTCACTCAATTAGTTAATTTTGTTAAATATACTTGATTGAGCAGCGGCCGGCAATCAGCCATGCAAATTTCCCCGCCGTCATTTCCGACGCTCCGACGTTGAGTGTTCACTGTCAGAAGGGATACTAATTACTACGCTTATCTGACGTACCTACAGATATCTCAATACAGGAAGAATTTCGCTGAATGTCAAAGACAATTTTGTCATCGTCAGCAAACAGAATCTAAAGTGTTTACGTTGAAATACATTTTTAATTTTTGATTCTGTAAAGGCAAAGCGAACTTTAATTTCAGTCATTATTTTAACCCGATTTCATGACATAAAACCTCATATTAGATAGTTGAATAATTTCCATTAAACAAAAGTATAAAACTATGAAATATTTTTCTATAATAGTGTTCAGTTCAGATTTTAAAACTTAACTTCTTAAATAATTGTCGCTATTGAAACAAAAGGTTTGCCATACGTATTATTTCAATAACGAATTAATATATGACTTGGCATGAAGGAGCCAAAGTCAGTTATCAAGAGACATAAAGGAGCTATAAAAACTTGTTACGAAAGCAAAACCCTGTCTACCATAAAGCTCTAATTAATAAGGCTTTACTTAAAAATTAAATTCGATGTTATGAGTGGAAGTAAAAAAATCCGAGCTAGTGGACCTTTATAGCATTTGATAGATAATACTTGGGTTTTACTTCGATAAAGAGTAAAGGTTTTGAAATACACGCTAGTTAGCAGTTAACTCTCTGTAGTATAAGTATTTTGCGCTACTGCCAAAATGTATTTTACTAAACGCAGGGAATTAAGGCGGTCGGTAATGTAATGATGTAGCACTGACTGTAAAAGCTAGCGGTCTTCTGTCATAATTGTGGAGACTTATTTTATTTCACCATTTTACGCAATCGGCCTTCAAGGGACAAAAAACCAAAGCATCAAATCCCGACATGAACCGATGACTTTGTTTTCAAAGTTACTTGAAGGAAAACATCGTGAGAAAACCCTAATGTCTGAGGGATTCTACCTTAGCGTTTGTAACCTACAATGACCCAACTATGATGCTAAGTGTGGAAATCTCAGGTCTAATTAATTATCCGTGCATGTGGAAAAGCAGCGACTTTGGTTAATCGAAATTTGAGAAGCGCTACCATTTCGGAAGTAACACCACAGAATACATAAAAGTACAGGTACAGAAGATTCACTCCGCAAAATCAATTAAAGAAAAAGGGACTCTAGCAGCGATACAATTAGGTGCAATTCAGATCGCATGGCGCTAAAAAAGCTACGTTATATTCACCTACATGTTGCCCCTCTTTCTACCGCGTAACTCTTACCTCTTCTGGCGCCTGAATTCCTACCTTTTTGCCAATCCGGAGTGATCGCCGCATGTACTTAAGTGTTCGATACCGACACGCGTAGTGAAACAGGCCTGGTAACACTTGTGAGAGATTTACACCTACTTGTCAGTCAGTCGTTTTAGCCATTAGTTCTACCAAATATTAAGAAATTAATACGACGAGCGACGCTGGCGCCGCCCGGTCGACAAAAAACCTATGAAATCATCTTTTTTCTGTACTTAAAATTCAATGTAGGTAGAAAAAAAACAAATCAGAAACTGTGGCGAGAGCGTAGGATTAATCGGATTAAAGCAACTGTTACTTGGAGCCTGCTGTTTTGCTCGCACAGTTTCACATTTTTAATTATGATAGGTAATAAAATAAGTACAACTTGCATTGTACTCATTATACTTCTCTTAGACCGCCAGTTAACTTTCATTTATTAAATTTCTGATTAAACTTTTAATTAATTTGGTCTGAGTGTTTGATGCATAATTAAATTCAAGGCTTATTTCCTTTTCCATTGAGGAAATTTGATTAAATTAATAATTTGGTTACAATAAACTATAGGACAACAGAAATAATAATAAGCCGTAATTTATTGCATTAATTATGAAGAATTTAAAATAAACCGAATTCGCACTATGTAGAGCTAGGAAAATGAGGCATTCGGAAAATTAAGAATTGGCAAAATTAAGAATTTCCATAAAGATGAATTCGTCCCAATAATAATCCGCAGAAAATCATATTTGCAAAATTAAAAATAAGGAACTAATCGCCGACACCACAGTCTTAAGAACAGAAAAAATTGTAACAAACATATAAACTTGGTTAGAAAAGCATACCACGTTAATTTTACTAACACGCAGCCAAACCCTGCTCTTTGCCTACACCTTAGGATACAGGCGTGAATATATGAATGTAATGTGGAAGCAGGATAAAAATATGTAATTTTATTTTAGCGCACTATAATTTGGCGCTTTATAAGAAAGCATTCTCCATTGGCACAAAAGCACACGTAGAAAAATAACTCAACAAACAGGCTTATAGCAGACTATCGAAAAATCAGACATACATAAGATTGTACTCTGAATGAATATAAAAAAGCTGCACTCTTTATTTCATGTTACAGTGCAAATCTTCGTAGAGTAAGTTTTTTATGATTAACATTTTATTTAATTCATCATCATCATCATTATCATCATCATTCAGCCACAAGAAGTCCACTGCTGGAAATAGGCCTCCTCCATGGATTTCCAAAAAGACCGGTCGGAAGCGGCTTGCATCCAGCGTCTTCCCGCCACTTGGATGAGATCGTCTGTCCATCTTGTGGCTGGTCGTCCTACGCTGCGCTTGCCGATATGTGGTCTCCATTCGAGAACTTTTCGGCCCCATCGGCCATCAGTTCTGCGTACTATGTGCCCCGCCCACTGCCACTTCAACTTACTAATCCGCTGGGCTATGTCGACGACTTTCGTTCGTCTACGGACCTCATAATTCCTGACTCGGTCTCTCAGAGAAATTCCGAGCATAGCCCTTTCCATAGCTCGTTGCGTGACCTTGAGCTTTCTTATGAGGCCCATAGTAAGAGACCACGTTTCTGTGCCATAAGTCATCACTGGTAACACACACTGGTTGTACAGTTTTGTTTTGAGGGATTGAGGTATATCGGAGGAAAAGACTTTTTTGAGTTTCCCGAACGCTGCCCAGCCGATTTGGATTCGACGATTGACCTCTTTCACGAAGTTGGACCGGCCTAATTGGACTGTATGTCCTAAGTAGACGTATTTGTCTACAACTTCGAGAGTCGAGTTCTCCACTGTTATTGGGGTAGGCACAACACGGGCGTTCGACATGACCATCGTTTTGTCCATGTTCATTTTAAGGCCCACCCGTTGGGAGACTCGACTGAGGTCTTCGAGCATTATGCCGAGATCCTCCAGCGTCTCTGCCATGACTACAATATCGTCGGCAAATCGAAGGTGACTGATGTACTCGCCATTGATATTGATACCGCGTTTCTGCCATTTCAGAAGCTTGAAGGCATCTTCCAGTCCGTTCGTTCCGAACAGTTTCGGAGATATGACATCTCCCTGTCTCACGCCTCTTTTCAGTGGAACTGCCTCCGAATTCTGCTCCTGTACTCGGACCGACATGGTGGCGTTGTGGTACAAGCACTTCAGCACCTCGATGTACCGATAGTCAATATGGCAACGCTGGAGAGACTCGAGCACCGCCCATGTCTCGATCGAATCGAAGGCTTTCTCGTAGTCCACAAACGCTAAGCATAATGGCAAATTATACTCCTCAGTCTTCTGTATAATTTGCCGCAGCGTGTGGATGTGGTCTATGGTACTATAGCCCTTTCGGAAACCGGCTTGTTCGGGAGGCTGGAAGTCATCAAACCTGCATTCGAGACGATTCGTCAGGACCCTCGAAAACAGCTTATAATTAACTTATTTAATTAAGTTTTTTAAATTTGTAGATAATTGTATAATGATCTTTATTTTAATTTATAATGTTATTTGTAATTTTTATCATTTATAATTTATTTAAAAAAATATGTATTTCGTACTTCACTATCGCAAGTAGTGATATAATAAAACGCTTCTATAATAAATCGCTGTGATGATAGTTGTAAGTGTTACGAAATAAATAAACAAAAAAATAAAATAAAAATATTAATAGGTACACCAAGCTTTAGACAACTTTCGAGACGAAGCGGTAGTCTCCGCTGCTCCGTTATTCAGTATTTCATTAAGCCAGTAGTTGGTAGGAAAAAGACATAACCCTCAGTGCAGGGACTGGATAATGGTGATTAGAGCTGTTACATGCAAACGAAATGGCAGTAACGCGCGACATTACCGCGAAGTGCTGCTCCTACTAGAGGTATGTGTGTGAATAGGCTACTTTCTACCACACCTTTAGGCCGTGTACTGGTAGTTTAAATATCGTAATAATGTCTGTGTGTTACCAGTGATGAATATGGCACTGAAACGTGGTTTTTTACTATGGGCTTCATAAGAAATGTCAAGGTCACGCAACGAGGTATGGAAAGAAATTTCTCTACGAGACCAAATCACAAATTATGAAGTCCGTAGACAAACGAAAGTCGTTGACATAGCTCTCCAGATGAGCAAGTTGAAGTGGCAGTGGGCGGGGCACATAGCACGCAGAACGAAAAGGGGCCGAAAAGTTCTGGAATGGAGACCACACATCGGCAAGCGCAGCGTAGGACAACCAGCCACAAGATGGACAGACGATCCTGCCACTTGGATAACCAAGTGGCGGGAAGACGCTGGATGCAAGCCGCTTCCGACCGGTCTTTTTGGAAATCCATGGAGGAGGCCTATTTCCAGCAGTGGACTTCTTGTGGCTGAATGATGATGATGAATCATCGGGCAGATCAGCAAATAAAGTAAACTACATTATGAAATCTAGGATACTATATCCCACAGAAACCGGGTCAGGATATCACAAACATGCAAATACACCCTGAAGGTGGAATCCACGACCTCCGAGATTGTAATGACCGATATTGACTTACATAATTAAAACGATATTTTTTGCTTATTATGAAAGAGTTACTAGGTTTTTGACTGGCAACTCTACATTTATTGCGAGAAGGTATTGATGAATTTATAGCATCAAGATAAAATAAGGCTCACGGCCGATTTCGGAAATGCATTTGTTCAATTTTTTTGATACGTATGCTTTAAATATTATAGTGATTCCTAATACAAAACGTCTGAACAATAAAATGGAAGGAAAAGCTACGTATTATTGGTTGGAATGTCATTGCGTAATACGGTTCAAATGTAGTCGATAAATGGTACTAAGGTGATTCTCAGAAAATAGGTCAAATGGCATAATTTATTTGGCGCATTTTTTTATATCAATTCAATAAAAAGTAACATTTACTGTAGGTTTATTGGCCTTGAAGATTATATTGTAACATATTTGTAGGTTGTGGTGGCATCTAATACAACTTTTTATTGAGTTAATCTCAGAATTTTATTATCCTGAGGAGTTAATATGAAAAAAAAACTGTGCCAAAGAAACTATGCAGTTTTTGCAATTTAAGAAATTTTTTGGTTTTCATTGTGTTCATAGATATACTTGAGGTAGGGTTTTTTAAATTATGATACAACGGTTACTTAGCGTCCGCGTTTGCGCTTCACTCGTTCCGTGGCCATTATAACGGCGACAGGGGACTCCCTTTTCATTAATTAGAAACTTCATCGTGACGCCGACTGTATTCAATGGCAGTACCGGGGCTACACAATAGGCTGGGCCTCTACACATGCATATTTTCATGTTATGCAGGATTTCATATAGGCAATGTCACAAAACCCTCACAATTATCTGAAAATAACCACTATTTAACCAGTTAAAGAGAATCGCTCGTAGCCCTGTCCACCTGAGTGATTACGAAGGTTAACCCCCGGTTTACAAAACACTAACTACCTATTAATCTACTGTTAACAACTATCAGTTGTTTTTTTTGTATGCACTTTTGACAACTGATAGCTGTTAGCAATAGATTAACAGACTGTTAGCGTTTGAGAAACTGGCGGTAAGCAACATAGGGCGCGGTCAGTGCATGGATGGGTGACCCTTCTATGACTTCTATTACGCTAGTGGCATTTTATTTTATTTTATTTTATTTTTCCGAGCGGTCCGCGCTTCGCAAGGCACTTTAAGCAGTTGGTGCCAGCGCCGTCGATAGGGCAGTCGTTAAGCCAAGTCGAAGGCCTTAAGGCGGCTTGGAAACTTTTGACAGTAAGACCAGCCAGCCACTAGTCTTACAAGCCTCCACCAATCCGGACTTGGCCCCCGTGGTGAAATATGGCCTATACCTTCCCGGAAGAATCCCGTGCCCCTCGGTGGGTTGATTGGGTTGATAATGGGTTGATTTAGGGTTGATTTATTTGTAGCAGTAGTATTATTAATAATATTTTTGTTGCACTTAAATTTAAAATAAAAATATAGTGCACTGCGGCGGACTTAATGCTATAAGCATTTTTTACCAAGTATCTACACATGCTGCAAAAACAGGGGTTAGTTTTTGCGTATTTTCAATTCGCACTTTCTAGTAACATGGTACCACTTCAGTCTTGTCAATGTTTTTGCTGGCCGGAGATCAGTATCTTATTCCGCATAGTTTTTAGTCTAGTTCTGTGAGTTTGCAGTAGGCCTTATGTTATAAATTCACTGCTATCTGCATCGTATCGGCGACAATTTATCGTGGAAATGCCTCGCAATTGTCTGTTTCCCTAACTGAATAAAATAATTACTTTGTTACGACTTTATTGGCCTGTATTTTACGTTTGTTCGGAGAGCCGGCGAAGATAACTCCTATTTACATTTTCGCATAATTTATCAGGATGATGAAAATTGGCCCATGATTTACTATATTTTATTTAATACGTACGTATTTATATGCCCAGATTTATGGGATGGCCACAGTGAATTGAGAGATTGCGAGCATCAAAACAGAAAAAATATTTGGTAGTGCAATGAAGGAAATGATCAAGAAAATTTATTATGATATTGTTTTAAGCCATCTTTTTTTCATTATAAAATAAATTTTTGGATATTAAAAAGGTATAATCACAACGCGTGCCCGGATTAACGATTTCAAGGTTGTGAATACCTCAGCCAACCGAGTTTCTTCACGATATTTTCCTTGACTGTTGGCGACTCTGGTAGCTACTGTGGATTCAGGTAAAGTAACTTAGGGCCGATTTCTGACTTGAGAATTCTCACTAAGTAAATACTTGAGTAACGTTCTGTCACGCTCTTTTCTGAGAAATTTGACGAGACAACACTACAGTTAAGTATGTATTTACTTAGTGAAAATTCTCAACTCAGAAACCGGCCCTTAGGGTCAGTTTCTGACCTGAGAATTTCGCTAAGTCACTACTTAACTGTAGTGTTGTCTCATAAAATTTCTCAGAAAAGAGGATGAAAGGACATGACTTAAGTATTTACTTAGTGAGAATTCTCAACTCAGAAATCGGCCCTAAGTTACTTTACCTGAATCCACAGTAGCTACCAGAGTCGCCAACAATCAAGGAAAATATCGTGAAGAAACTCGGTTGGCTGAGGTGTTCACAACTCCGGGCACGCGTTCTGATTATACCTTTTTAATATCCAATAATTTATTTTATAATACAAAGTATTATTAACGACGGGATTAATTCATTAACTGCCTCATTGGTGCAGCAATATCAGGTCTGATTACCAAGTTGGAGATTGCAGGTTCGATTCCCACTGAGGGCCACCATACAGTTGTACAAATAGCCTCAGTTCGGGTGTATTTCTATGCCGAAGATGTCCTTGCCTGATCACCACAGCATATGGTGTCCTAGATCAGGATCAGTATAAGAGACTGTGTTGGAAATAACGATAAATGAAAATGTTAAAGCAGTAACAGAACTCGGGAAGTTCTAAATGTCTGTCTAAACAGCTTTCACATCCGAAATCCAACCTCGGCAGACACAAAATTACGCCGTTTCCTGGTGGTCATACTAATTTGTCATATCAGTATGACTATGACATACATGTTCTCCTAGTCATACTGTAACACGATGTTTTAGAAAAAAGTTTTTCCGTCCTCCTGTATACTATAAATACTTTTCTGTGTAAATAAAGAAAGTAGTAATTACTTCTACTTCTATTATGAAGTATTTATTTACTTGTAGTTTTATGTGCTGGCACTTGTTTTTCCCTTTACAGAGTGTTCAGAAAAGTGAGTATGACCAGGAGGACATGTATATCCTCGTAGTCATACTGATATGACAAATTAGTATGACCACCATGAAACAAAATCGAAAATTAAGCCCACTTCTTTTCCTTACTACACGACCTTGTGTATGCGACCTTTTAGTTGCTGTAAAGTCATGCTATTTTCCAGCCTACAGCAGAATGCAATTTCTTTCTCAAGTCCTCAAAGTGTTTCGCACAAAGGAGGCTAGTTATAAGTTGGCCGCTGTCTACGGTATTTCCGCAATTAATCCTATCTCGACGATAAGGCTGTTTCCAGTTAAGGGCCAGCCTCTGGGGATCTAAGCAATCTTTACGGGTGACTTGTCAAAGTTAGGAAGGGTCGGAAACTCAAGAGACTTTCAACAATGCTTGTTATCTTACAAGAAAGCTAAGAGCATAATGATATCATTCCGAATATAAATACGACCGCTGAAAAGAGCGTTTGGCTTTGAAGACTCCTTGCTCGCAATCTTTGAAGGCTTGGGTCGATGCTGAGTTTTTGTAGCGTCAATAATATAAGTGTGTATTAATTAACCTGTAGAATTTTTGGTGGGCTAAAAGCTAACTATAACAATGGTTTTTTATTGTTCTTTTCAAGGTCACAATAATATTGCAACTGATTAAAGGCTTTTACATAATGACCATTATGGTGGGTTTAATGATACATTAAATAGTTAGAACCACAATAAAATAAAAAGTCTTATAATAATAAATCGATCTAAAACTCAGTCTATCAATTCTTATTACGTATAGTTGACCCTTAAATAAGTTTTGTGTGGACTTGTGCCACTTTTTGGAACGTGCTACCTGTTCGGTTAGTTCAAGAATCTTTCCATTACTATTAAGTGTTGGGCCGCGGTTGAGAAGGTGGTGCGTCTCAACCTTATGAATTCAAATTGTTTTGCTTCTCTTACCCTTTTCATTTTAAGTCTAGTTAGTGTGTAATTATTTAAGTCACTTGACGAAAGAGGCCCAACTCATAAGATACGGGTTAATCCTATTTTAGGAGTTGGAAATTACCTTTATATGTACCTCACTTGCTTCTAGATTGTAACATTAATTTGATTTTATCTGTGTTAAGAGTGTATGAATTTGGTCAATAAACATTTTTGAACTTTACATTTAATATGTACTAGCTTTCGCCCGCGACTTCGTCCGCGTGGACTTTAGTTCAAAATGTTGCAACCCTGTTCACTCCCTCAAGGGTTAAATTTAGAAAAACGGCGAAATACATGTTCAATCAATTGTGTTGAAGAGTATTTAATTTGAGTTTCAAGAAAATTAGGCAACATTCTTTATACCTCACATACAAATTTTGGCAACCCTTTTTACCCCCTTAGGGGTTGAATTTCCGAAAATCCGGTCTTATTCCTTGCCTACATTATACAGGAATATTTATTCACCAGTAATAATAAGTCCAAAATACAAATACCAATGTTTTTTGTTACTACCCCGTTGGTACAAAAAAAAAACAAAAATACCAATGTCTGAACTTATCCGCAAATCTTAAAGAAATATGGACTCATTACGCATGAGCATAACTAAACGCACGACCTGGCAACTGCGCGCGGCTTGCGGGAAGGAAAAGAAGCGGCGGCGGCGGTGCAGCCAGTAGGTATGACTTATGTATGACGTAGCAAAAAAAATCTTACTTGATCCCAATTCTTCCTTCATACTTCCAACGGGCTTAGGACCGTCACCGGCGTGGAATGCTTGCACTGGTTGGTAGTGGTATGAATTTCCACACCACGTACTGGCTAACGCCGAAGTGCGCCGTGCGTACCGCGTCGTTGGTGCTCCTTCTGGGGTCTTCCTCGAAGAATGCGAATATCTGTTCCTCGATCTCCACGGCCAAGGGAGGTCTCCCTCCTCGGCCTTGAGCGTGCGTTGGTGCAGTGAACTGTCCGTAGTCTAGCAAATGCTGCGTCACTCTCATGAATGTCCTGGTGTTGAGTATTTGAGGTTCAATAAAACCGGCATTTATCAGGCGGGGCAAACTTTCTTCAGCGTATACCCGCCGAGCTGCAGCTGTATTTTCACTGAGAAAGTAACTACGAACCATTTCGTAATACTCGCGGTTTGTAAACATCGTGTTGCGCGCGTAATTTTCGACTGCAGGAAGTGCGGAAACGGCGCACGTGCACTCACGTAGGTCAATGCGCGCGGACTGACCGGCCAAATCGTGCGCCAATCCTAGGTCCAACGGCTTGGACTGGGCGTTGATGAGTGAGTCAGTCAGTACTTTGAATTTTATTTAAATAGATTTGAAGCCGGCTTATGAGAGGGAATCCTACATAAACCGGCGGTAAGTCCGATATGAGAGTTTTTTACTCGTATCGACCAATCTATTATGAATAAGACTGTCAAAGATTTGCTTTCAGGCCTTTGGTTTGGCGTCATTGGAATGAATTACAAAAGGGGAACCTGTCACATTATTTACGGTCTAATTAGCAGTCACATTAATTATGAAGTTGTCCGTTAAATCAGGTTTCAAGGAGCTAGGAGTTTCATATTGATTTGCATAGTGTTCTCGTCTCGCGAAACGCTGTTGGATGTTTTCTTCAAATTAGCAATGGAAATTGGATAAGTCTCTAAAACTGTTCGCACTTAGTTAGAAGTTGCTGGTGCTGTTCTCACTGTATGTTTTACTTTATTACATTGCATAAGCTCATGCCCATCCCAGAGGGGATCCCAGAGAAAACTCTTGACTAAATCTGACGACCCTCCAAATGATATCTATATTTTAAAAGTCAGTAAAACTGATACCCTAGTCTCTGCCTGCGTGAATCTTTAGATACATATTTAAAACAAATTTAATGGAACCGAATTTGATTTAAAAAAACTGGGGTGGATCACTCTTCTCAGTTAGGGCTATGGTAAATAGATGCCAACTTCCTCTCAAACATATCAAATAAGCTTATCAAATTTCATCAAAATCGGTCAAGTTTTTTCGGAGGAGTATGCGTACTAACACTGCGTCACGAGAGTTTTATATGTTACAGGTCTGTTATCTAAAGCTGGCATGTTCACAGTACTCACACTTATGCAATTTCACTATACAGTATGTTTAAAAATAAATGATTTTGATTCAAAATGAGACTCCAGTTTAGAGTTAGGTTTTAGTAAGATGGGTGCGTTGTAGATAAGTAAATACTAATATATGTGTTAGGTACTTGTTCTAATATATTTTTAGCAAATTCGAGCGAAAAGTATTAAAAATAAGGTGGAATCAATGGTCACAAAATAGTTTTAATTTTCAATAAATTTTCACATGCACAAATAAAGAAAATAATTATCCCAGAAATCCTTAACAATTTAATTATAATTTTATTATGTAACAAAGGGTCACGGACGCTCAGTGGTCAGTTACTGGATGAATGAGCCGTTTTAAGATGAACTAAAAAAAAATCTAATGGCTGTCAAAGGAATGCAATTTTCGACCTCAGCCCAATAGCCATGTGTGATACATCATCGAATAGGTCTCAGCGAGCTGAACATGCGATTGGCGGCATAGTAACTTTTGTTCAGCTCGCTGATACCTATTTTATGATGTATCACACATGGCTATTATTTTTAGTTCTTCTGAAAACTGCTCATTACCCTACCTTTTTCTCTTATTGCTCACCACAGATAAAAACTTTATTACTGTTCTGTGATTTCATCGACTGGAAGGAATCTGTGATCAACTGAGCAACATCATTCGGTTTTTATTGTGGTTACGCGAATGTTCTGTTCTCCTATTCTTCTTCTTCTTTTTCAACGTTTTTTTCCATGATTTTAGCACCAGTAGCAGTTGTCTGAAGTCCAATCACAATCAAATGCAAGAGCCAAAAGAAAAGAGGAAAGACCACAGAATAAACTGGCAATTCCCATTAGAAAAACAAAAACCCTCTCTTAAAAATGCCATTTAATGACTAATGAGTCGTTTTCAGAAGAAAAAAAAAACGTGTGGCTGTCAAAGGAATGCAGTTTTGGACCTCATTCCTTTCCTTCATTGCATTACATTCCTTTGACAGACATTCGTTTTTTTTAGTTCTTCTGAAAACGGCTCATTTGGAACTACTTTTCTTAGCTGTCAGAAAAATCCCTCATTGAAACGCACATACGGTTGAATACCAAAAAGATCACGCTGTATTTATAAACAGTAGCAGAAGTAAAACTATAACTGTCCCCTTCACACTCATAAGCTAGACCGCGCGCAAGAGAGACGGGCAGACTTTTCATGATGCGCATGCAGTACACGTCACGCCGCGCGCTTATTCACAGATACTACACAAGCGCAACGTGTAAATGTGTTGAAAGTGCCAGCTTTACTTAACTGACCTGTATTAGCTGACCCGCAAACGTTTTTTCTTCGTATATATTTTTTTTTTCACTTAGGCTATGAACATTGATCATAGCCCTAAGTGAAAAAAAAGATAACAAAAAAGAGAAAAAAAAAGAGAAAATAGATAACAACCTATTCTCAGACCTACTGAATGTACATATAAAATTTCATCAAAATCGGTCATGCCGTTTCGGAGGAGTATGCGCACTAACACGGTGACACGAGAACTTTATGTATTAGAGTATTAGACGAATAAAGATTTACATAAGTACAGTCGACAGCACGTCAACCTTCACATTTTAGTTGCAAAGTCCCCCGTAATGCAACGGAGTTGAGTGCATGGGTGTATATGATGATGTGCTGTCGACTGTACCTATGATTAATGTTATGTCTATGCATGAAAATTGATATTCGTATTACGCATTTTGTTTTAATAAAAAAATACATCAAAAATAAAACCTACTTCAAATCACTTCAGCACCAAAAACAGAGAAATAATTGAAATTATCTATATTAATAGTTTCGTTCGGGTCTACGGTAGACTCGAACGATATGCACACCAAATAAAAGAGCGTAAAAAATAGTTGATCTGAGTCGATAACATATGGGCGGAAAATTCGTATTATCGAGCAGCATCAATATAAAAATTATTAAATTCAATAATGGCGTTGTTAAGTAAACATGTAAATGTCATCATTGTTGTGTTAGTGTCACAAGTTTTCATTGTGAACTGTTATGGCCGGTTTACATTATTTTAGCGTTAAGGAGAGTGCTATAATACAATTAGAGAGGCAAGTGCATTAGTACATTACTAGACGTTCGAGTGAACGTTTATATTTCTTACAGTAGAGTGTCACTTCGTCGAAGTCGCGAAATATGCGCTATCCTACTCAAAATACTATGAGTTTTAATGGAACACATAAGTAAGTTTGATAATTCGAGTTAATGAAAACAACACGCACCCGTCACGGGTCACTTGCGTACTCTCCTAAAGTTCTCACTAAATTTTTAGTTTATACACAGATAAGTAACGAGGATAGTAACGCGCTCAGGTGTCACTGGATAGAACAGAAACCAATTTTATTCTGATTCTAATTGAAAGGGAACTAGAACCGTACTATACCGTAACACGTACTAAAGCAAGTGGCGCTTACACGTTTCTACAAAAGCACTCTCCTTAAGAAAGAAAGAAAGAAAGAAAGAAAGCAAGAAAATTTTAATTTGAAACAAAACAAAAAAACACACACACACACAGAATGCGTACAATAATAAAAAAAAATACACAGAAAGCATAAAAAGCGTAAAAATAAATAAACTGTACAACATGAAAATAATAATAAAATACATTAAAGGTTGAGCCCCCAAAATGGGCCCGATTCAGCATAATGTTGCAACAGAGTGTAAAGTAAAGCACTCTAAACACTAAGATAATCTAAACCAGCCGGCGGCCCTTTGATCTAATTTGTTAACTCCATGGTGTGTGGAATACCGTGGCATCCAAGAAGGTTATTATAATCTGTGCCAACTGAGAAGGTGTAGTAAGTAATCTGTGGTGTTTTTCATTGGCGAGAAGACAATAATTGACACTGAGTTTTGGAAGGGTCTGAAAAATAATTGAAAAAGGAAATCAAAGTCATAAATTGATCTTTATTGTTTTGCTTAGTTAGGTACCAATAAACTTATTGAAATGAAAAAGCCACTAGATAAGAAAAATACCAAAAATTAAAATGATGAAGAAAAACATGTGGTCAATACAAAACTAAAAGCTGTAAAGCCAAAGAGAGGGATCTGTTTTTAGTTGATTAGCCAAGTGGATTCTACGTCTCATACGTCACTAGATTCACTAGCTGTTAAGTTTATGAAGGAAACTCATTTAGTAATTTGTGATGAGGTACCCATGACAAAGTTATGATAAGTATCCGATTTTCGCCTTGCATTCCTTCGTGAGTAGCCAGAACATGTCCAAAAGAGCAAGATTGGCTATCCGTAATAGTGTGATGGTTCCAATACTGATGTAAGCATGGTAGCGAGATTTGGGTATGGCAGAAGAATCATGAAAGTAGGATTAGTGCAGTACAAGATGTGGAGATGTGGAGAGGATGAACGAAGAAAGACTGACAAAGCAAACATATCGGGCGAATGTGAGTGGAAGGGTCGGTAAGGGACGCCCCAGTTGGACATACTTCGACCAAACAGGGGATGTATTAGCAAAGGGCAAGATGAAAAGTACCCGAAACCGATGTGGGTACATGCAACGACTAATGGATGTCGATGAAGCGAAAGTGCTTTGTCAGGATAGTGGCAGGTGACAGTCCGTGGTCTCTGCCTACCCCTCTGGGATACAGGTGTGAGCTTATGTGTCTGAACGTATTAAGATATTTATATCTACTGGTGGTTGATAAATACAGAGGCGTCACCACATAAAAAAACATAGTCGAATATTATTTTGCGTCTCCATTTTGCCCGAGCGAAGCCGGGTTTTCGTTTAGTAGAAATATAGTTTGGAGCCTACAATACAAATAGTATAATAAATACATGAAATTTAAAGGCCATATTCGTATAAATAATTTCTACGTTTTTAGTGTGCGTAGGTAGTGTTTTGAGGCCATTGTTTTGAACAATGGAGTCGTATGATATTGACAAAAATATTTCACATATACATCAAATTGTGTTTTCCGAAAGCAAACGCACGATAAAAAAACACTACAAAAATACCCAAATCGTCTCAAGTGTGCCTATAAAAATTTAAAAGTTCCCTCGATTTCTTCAGGATTCCAACAACAGATCCTGAGATAGAGACTTTGTATCCTCCTTTCTATAATATTTTTTTATTTTGATTTTTACCGCATTATTAATTAAGTCACTAAGAGTACTCAATAAGAGTAAACGATATATTATGTAGCAAAACAAACAAAGTCACACTCACGTCACCTAAAGTTAATATGGACGAAGGAAGTTCAATAAAACCATTCGTGACGGATGCCGACAAGGGGTTGCGTACACACGCTGCCAACTTACCTTTACATATCTTTTGTCTATTCTAAACCTTAGCCAGTGGAGATAAGGCTCGCAAAAGTGTGCGCTTTGGTTTGGGCTGGTTTACATTTGCTTTTATTTCGTGGAGCGACCCGTTTAACGCATACCGGTTGACAATCAATCTCAGTCAATATATAGGACAAAGGATTCGCTGTTGTCGCAGCCTAATGAATTTTTTTTTTTACTTTTTGCGCTGTGTCAATGTTTATTGGCGACGCCCGTAGAATTGTTGGTCTAGTCAATCAATGCATTTGAGTGTTAACACCGTTTTTTAAAGGCACCGTATAGGTAGTGACTATACACAGGCGTAGAAATTAAATACGAACACCGGCCAATTTAAAGGGAAATAAGGTGAGAATTCAGGGAGAACGCTTTTTGGTTTATTCGCTGTTTCAATATTTATTGGCGATGCTCCACAGAATGGTCAGCCATGTCCATTTATGCATGCATTTGCAACACGGTTTTTTAAAGGCACTGTATTGTGTGACTGTACAGAAGCATAGAAATAAAAATGGGAACATCGGTCAGTTAAAAGAAAATAGGCACAAGCATGATTTGTTGTACACATAAATTATATGAACAGAAATAAAAGAAATATAACTAACTTATAAATAATAAACTAATGCTAAATAAATATCTCAGATTCTATATTTACAACTAAAACACTTTCCCCAGGTCACTGTCTTGCGGCAATAGGCCCAGAACGCCGGCGACGCCGACGTTGCCTCTTTGTATGACCAGGCTTAGGTATCCTGGAAATAAGGTGAGAATTAAGGGAGAAATTTTTGTTTTATAAATTCGCAATGTTTTTATATTTATTGGTGACGCCCCACAGAATGGTCAGCCAATCCGTGCAATTGGGTTTTAACACGGTTTTTTAAAGTCACTGCATTGTGACTGTACAGCAGCATAGACTTAACGTCGCCACTTAAAAGAAAATAAGGTGAGAATTAAGGGAGAACGCTTTTTTGCATTATTCGCGGTGTTTCAATATTTATTGGCGACGCCCCATAGTATTGTCAACCTTATTAATCTACGCATTGGGGTGGTAACGAGGCCTTTTAAAAGCACTGTATTTTGACTACGCAGAAGTATATACATTGAAACGGGAGCATCGGCCAACTGAAAGAAAATAATGTAAGAATTAATGGAGAAACCTTTTTGGTTTTATTTGCTGTGTTTGAATATTCATTACTGACGACCCAGAGAATTGTCAGCCTTGTGTGTCCGTATAGTTGGCTTTCACGTGGTCGAGTTCAGTAATTTCAAGTATGCCACCGAACTGTGTATTAATAGTGCCTAATAGTGCTAATAAGACACAATTAGCTAATACAAGTATTTCCGGAGATATTCAGGCGACTCACTGAGGCAGCCAACTAGGCGTCTACTTAGTAGACACATCACAAACATCTGTATATAGAGTTATGATTTGTATGCCAGATAATTGTGCGCTAATAGTGCTCCCTATATGCCAAGTTTCCAGAATAGTGCTTCAATACAAGTTGAGAAAATATACCCTATTGTTGAGGCAGCCAACTAGACGCTTTTTCTTACTATGATTTCTTCGTAACGGCGTGGAGTTTTAAAACAAAACCATACCACAAACTGTGCGTTAATAGTGCCTCTTAATGAAACACAAATGCCCCCGAATCACCTATGCGTTTAGCTAAGAAATGTATGCAAACTGCTACGTACTAAACAATAATTTTGCAATAAATTAAAATGAACTCTTATGAAAACGCAATTAGGGTGAAAATTGTTTGCAACAATTATTTGATATCGACAAGCAGAGAAGTGATTATAACACTCGGTGAGTGTCACTCACGGCCATCTAATGGCTAGTTGGTTTAGTACACTGTGCGTCTTGGGCATTGTTGGTCAATAGTGGGCTGGTGATGTTGAGTAATAATGCGGCGGCGAAGCCCAAAACGAGGATTAATTTTCAAATATTGTAAGTACCGTATATCCAGATGCCCCACTTTAGTGGGATGTTCCTGTTTTAAGGTGTCGCACCCAGGGTGCCAAACGAGAATCTTTTACCTACTTTGCGTTCACTATCTGTCCTTCCCTGTTCAACCTTCTAAGGGCTGTGTCTTAGCAGTAACCAGTCGAAATTTTCACAGAATATGTTATGCTAAGGCAGATTACCTAAAAAAATTAAAACAGAGATTTTTGATTTGAACATGAAGATTTTTTTTATATCGTATAGTTTCGGAGATATAATATATATTTTTTTAATATTGTTTGGAAAGATAATTTTGATGTATATTACTGCACACAGTAGGTACATACTTACTCATAATAAATCGACGCAGGACGAAAAGACTTGCCGATGTGTTGCGCTGGAAGAGTCAAATCAGTTAGCCATGTTGTCACATGACCGAAAAAAAACTGATCCCTGGTTAGCGCTAACTAAATTCATGTTCATGGAAAAAAAATTGTACTAGTTAATGTCGAAGGCTTCGTTCGTCATTTCTCTAATTATCTCACCGCTTTCTGAGAGATGAGTCTACCCACAGCGTCTTACTATCTTAAATTATAAAAATTGTACATTATTAATTTCACCAATAGATTAATAATAGTGATTAATTCCATATTTTTGGAAGTGGGAAAGATAAAAAAAAAGAAATAGTACAAAGTATTCATAGTGATTCGGTAACTAGTATTCGGAAAGGTTTAATAGTAGTTTACTTTAGTAGTTAAATTAATATACCGACTCCGGATACTTTAAACAGTGCCATATTTGCTGATTGATATTATTTTTTCACTTTTGTTCTTACATGTACCAAAACCTCAATGTATGTAAAAGTTCACATTAATTTCTCGGCTAAACGCATAGGTGATTCGGGGGCATTTGTGTTTCATTAAGAGGCACAATTGACGCACAGTTTTTTGGTATAGGTTTTGTTTTAAAACTCTACGCCGTTACGAAGAAATCATACTAAGAAAAAGCGTCTAGTTGGCTGCCTCAACAATAGGGTATGTTTTCTCAGCTTGTATTGAAGCACTATTCTTGAAACTTGGCATGTAGGGAGCACTATTAGCGCACAATTATCTGGCATACAAATCATAACTCTATATACAGCCGTTCGTGATGTGTCTGCTAAGTAGACGTCTAGTTGGCTGCCTCAGTGACTCGCCTTAATATCTCCTGAAATATTTTTCCTAGCTAATTGTGCCTTGTAACACTATTAGGCACTATTGATACACAGTTTTGTGGCATATTCGAAATTATTTAAATCATCCGTGTGAAAGCCAACTATACGGACACAGCCTTGTCAATCTATGTTTATATATGAAAATTAAGGGCTTTAAATTAAGGCTTTGTTGGACGCCTAGTAGATTTACTGGCGTAGTCAATCAATGCATTCGGGTATTAGCAACGCTTTTTAAAAGCACTATAAAGTGACTGTACAGAAGCGAGAAAACTGAATATAAACACCGGTTTAAAAGAAAACAAGGTGAAAATAGAGGGAGAACGCCCAAGGGAAAACACTGAAAGTCGCTGGACAAATTAAATTACTCGCACATTGATTTTCACCGGCTAGTAATTAGTTAATTTAGCGATTAGTTTACAGAGTCGTGGATGCAGGCAATGGGGGAGAGATTTATGGGCTAATTTAATAGGGGAAGGCTCTCGAAATTCAATTAATAACGCCTTTCTGGGTAGCAAGTTCCGCTGAAAGTTGAATAATGCAAATAAATTATTTTTGCTGCAAGCCTGCAATGGATTACGTTTGTTTCTCTTGGATTTTTAATTAAGTGAATAAAAATAAGGCGATTGAAAATGAATCCTCTTATCTTTTTACCATAGTACTTCATCATAGACGCATGAAATGGATCCCTTTCTGGCTAATAAGTATATATTTATTTAATTGGGAAGCGAAGGGTATGGGACGGAAATAAAAAAGTATTTGTTGGTGTGTCCGTTATTCCCGTAGCAATAGTTTGACGTTATTTTCAGTTTCTTAAATATATTTCAGGATAGGTACTGATGTGGTTCCGAAAAGGCGTTAAGCGATTTCCATACAAATTTTGTTTCAACTAGAAAACCACATTAATTGCAATGAATCTTTTCCAAAAAATCATTATTAGAACATTAAAAAATAAAACAAACATTGTTTGTGTTGTTTCCTTACTGGTCTAAGTCATTTTGTAATAGTTACAATCGACGTTTGACTCGAACCTTTAGTACCTAATTACGAAAAGTTCATTCTTCTGCATACTTCATTAACTGTTGATTTTCCAATACATTTTTTAATTAAATAAATGAAAGAAAGAGTGATGCATGAATTAATTAATGGGTGAATGATCGATTAAATGAATTGATATTCGTATGAATTGACGAAACAATAAATAAATAAAATAACTCAAAACCATTGAATTTGTGCTCAAAACACATTATTTTTGAAATGTTCCGGTAACGATTCCAACAGACGAATTATGTTTAGAAGACAAAGTCGAGGTTTGATTGTTTAGAGCTTAGTAATAAACTCCTAAGAAAAGGCTCATAAGGTTGTAATTTAATTTACTTTTTATTCATGCTACACAAGCTCTTATAAGCTTTTACGTGTTACGAAGGCCTGTGAAAATGTCCTCAACAGGATAGAAAAAAAAGGCTTATAGCGAACTAACCCAACCAAAGGCCATTTCGAACCGGAATTTCAATTAAATCTCCATGTACATCGGCTTTCGTTAATATTATTAAAATAAATCCCTTTCGATACGGACCAGGATCTCCTTTGAAAGGATCTTGTTAAGCTCTTAATCTCGATGGAATCTTCAAGTGACAAGTTTTATAGATGGACATAATATGTATATTTGTCTACCTGCTCACGATAAATAGATGTGTTTTAGTTTAAACATTTTCTTTTAAGTTTTGTAAGACTGCGATTCGTATTTTATTCTAACATTTCGATATACTTCGCTACGTAAAGTCGTTTTTTTTTATTCGAAGTAAACTGACGTACATTGGGTTGTCAGGTTTTGATGAAATAAAAATCGTGTTGTTACAAAGTGAATGAATGAAACAATCGTATTATTATTGTACCTATGTATTATTTAATAACGTGTATCGACAGTAGCCTAGTGAGTGGTTAGAAAAGCTGGACTGTCGTTATCGGATCCCAGGGTTAAGATCCTAGTCGTGCCTTGTAGGTACCACCGACAAACACGGCGGGCGTAGGATGCGTTCCAAATTTCAGAACACCCCATGCCGTGCCAGTAAAGGCCCGTCCCCATCACCATGGCGCGGCGCCGCCACCGTTCAACGGCACGGCGTCGCCGCCGCCGTGACACGGTACGGCGCCGTGCTGGAGCGCGGTGCCGTGTCACGGTGCGTTCAATTCTCAGTCAATTTACCCAACAGTTTCTATGTTTCTGTTTTTTTTTCTTTCGTCGTCGTAGTAACAACATGATAATAACTTTTTCGTGATTCATTCAGACACGTCCGAGCACACCAACTGTGAAATATTGACTGAGAATAGGGGCGCGCGGCGCACCGTCCATGGCGCCGTACCGTGTCACAGCGGCGGCGACGCCGTGCCGTTGAACGGTGGCGGCGCCGCACCGTAGTGATGGGGCCAAGCCCTAACTAGAGACTATTTTTGAAATAGATAGTAAAAAACGATTAAAAAAAAACAATTATAACTAAATACCAGTAAATTGTATTTTTTTTGTTTAGTAAGATAATGTTAACGATGTATTCATTCATTCCTGTGATTAAACAAAACTGTACGCATCACTATTTCATTGAACATGGCAACATTATTTCTCAAAGTGACAATAGCCGGTGTCAATTTACTTCGTTTAAAAAAAAATACGACTGAATGTGCGTCGCAGTGTCTACTTATCAATCTGTATGTGAATTGGCCTTCAAATTGCATCGGATTAGTATTTTTTAATAACTCGCGTTCTAATAATAGTTAAAATATGCATATACAAAAAGTTTTGTTCTACGACTTTTTTTGTAAAAGTTTTCTTATCCTTCGTATTTGGAGAGGCGTTTGTAAGATAAAGCGTAACCTTTAGCTACTGACGTGGTTTTTCTTAGCGTAAACGCTGACGCGGGGGCCAGCACAGCCCGCTTTGGAGATTTTAATATTAGCGATTCACTGGGCCTTCAAAGTTTAAATAATGACTGCTTATAATGACTTTTAATAACAAAAACTACCCTAACTTTCAAATATATTTTTAATTTGTATGAAACGTATTTCACATTTCAGACAAAAAGTAAGATTTTTTTTGCGATTATCATACGAGATCAGAAATCAGCCTGTATTTCTTAAAAATGTTAGGAAAACAAAATTTGTGTACATCTTCGAATTTGTAGTAGAAGTAACACACGCTCCTGTGAAGGAAAACATCGTGAGGAAACCCACGGCTTGGTTGGCTCTGCATGTATTGACTCGTCTTTTCTGTGGGCTAGGCCGACTAAGCTGTCAGGATGGTATAGGTGCTCGGCAAGCCTACTCCATCTAAGGCTGGTTTTAGAGTCACGCTGACCACGCGCTGGTCGTCAGCGCTGATAGACAAAATCTCTAAAGACAAAGCTGACAGAAAGCTGACAGACACGCTGACATTCGGCGCTGAGCATGCCAATACGTCCTAAGAAGTCTGCGCTGATGGTCAGCGCGTGGTCAGCGTGACTCTAAAACAAGCTTAAAGCAATATATCAGGCACTGCAGCGTCCAAACGGTCTCTTCACCCATCTAGTGTACATAAAAGTACCACTGGATACTGACACTGTACATTACATTATGTAGATGCAAAGGCCAAAGTAAGTTAGTTATAAAAAGTCATATGCTCTAAGAAGTAAATGGTCAATATTTACTCTTATTACCCACACAATAAAAGCTTAATATTAAAAGCTTCGCATCCAGTTTTGCCCAACTTTGTTACATAGAGAGCTCAGATATGTATAACTCAGTCGGCGAAAACCGTTGTCAGGAAAATCCCTTTGATCTCGATCATCTGAAACGTATATTCCTGACTGTCGGAGATGAAGAATAAAATAGTATCAGCTACCAAATATACAACCACCTAAGTACTTCATGTTCATAATACACATCAATTAATTTGAAATATTTTTTGATCGGATGCTTACCTAATATTAGATTGAAGTATTATACAGGGTTAACCAAACCTGTATAGTGGCCACTAATATCGTTAAATCTAGAATTGTTTTCTCAAAACGATATTCAAAAATGAATCGATCAGGGTTTATTGTTTTCATCAGCATCATCATCAACCCATTATGCCCCCACCATCTCTTCCCTGAGGAAGGTATAGGCCATACTCAACCACGGGGGTCTAGTCCGGTTTGGTGGAGGCTTGTAAAATTAGTGGCTGGTCTTACTGTCAGAAGTTTTCAAGCCACCCTAAGGCCTCTGACATGGCTTAACGACTGCTATCTATCGACGGCAGCCGGCACCAACTGCTTAACGTGCCTTGCAAAGCACGGAACCACTCGGAAAAATGCCACTAGCGTTAGTCATAAGCCGCGTTTTCACGGTCTTAGTGGACTCGGACTGAGCGCGTCTTCTTAGTCAACTAAAACTGTAAGCCACTCGAATGGTAGTTTACATACATTTTAGTGGATATGGATTTTTATTCATTTTTAAACGCGCTTTGTGGTCTGTGGTCAGCGGCTACTGTCAAGCAAAACTTTGTGAAAACTTGAAAAACTTTAAACCAGCTTTGAAGTGGCTTTGAAATTACCGATTCACTACTTTCCACATTTAATTTTCTCCGTCTCCGCTCCAGCGCGGCTTGTCTGGCGTCTTTATTTTTATATGATGCCAAACGCACTTTCCACAATACCTACTTCTTCACTTTCGTAAAGGTCCACAAACTGCAAATTATCTCTTTCTGACCACTTTCTTCTATGCGGCAGAGGAATTTCTTGCGAAGACGCCATTTTATTTTTGTTATTGCATCAAAGACAACTAAGACGAGTAGAGCGCGGTCCGAGTTGGCGTTTTGATACGAGTGCACTAAAACGGCCAGTGTACACCATAAGAGTAGCATCTTACCTAGTAGTCATCATAGTAAACTCGGTCCGAGCGCGATAAGACCGTGAAAACCCGGCTATAGACAGTCACCCATTCACTGAACGCGCTCTATGTTGCTTAACTTTCGTGATCATTTAAGATCACTCAGGCGGCCGAGGCTGCAAGCGATATTATTTTATTAGAGTATACTTAATATAAATCTAAATTAATTGGCTTAAATAGGAGAATGCCCATTTTACTTAACAACTGTCTTAAGCATTTATTAATCACTAGCTGTTGCCCGCGACTACGTCCGCGTGGGCTTTAGTTGAGTAAAGTGTTTGCAAATAAGATAGGGATACTTTTAGCGCATGCGAAGGAGCTTTAATACTAACTTCGCAACCCCCTCTTACCCTCTTAAGGGATGATTTTTGAAAAACTACTTTACACGTCTTTCATAACTTTCAATGAAGGACCTTCATGCTGAATTTCATTCGAA
Organism: Yponomeuta plumbellus; assembly: GCA_947310845.1. Taxonomy (NCBI): domain Eukaryota; kingdom Metazoa; phylum Arthropoda; class Insecta; order Lepidoptera; family Yponomeutidae; genus Yponomeuta; species Yponomeuta plumbellus. The sequence goes on along the minus strand of OX371207.1, from coordinate 12,626,249 downwards.
TAACTTCAAAAATGGCTAAGTTTCATACTTACTAAATTTCAACTTTGCACCCCCCTTTTACCCCCTTTAGGGATGATTTTCGAAAAACTATTTTACATGTGTTTCATGACTTTCAATGAAGGAACTTCATAAACGGTAAAGTTTCATACTAACTTTGCACGCCCCATTTTCCCCCTTAAGGGATGATTTTTGAAAAACAATTTTACACTTGTCTCATGATTTTAAATGAAGAACCTTCGTACTAAATATCATTTGAATAACTTCAAAAACGGCAAAGTTTCATACAAACTTTGAACCCCCATTTTACCCCCTTACGGGGTGAATTTTCAAAAATCCTTTCTTAGTGCTCCCCTACGTTATAAAAGAAACCTTTGTACAAAATTTCAAGTTTCTAACCCTTATAGTTTGGGCCCTGCGTTGATATGTCAGTCAGTCAGCTTCTCCTTTTATTTATATAGATACAGCATCTCTCACTACAAATAAATCCTAAAATCGCCTTAAACATTGGGAAAAAATGTGAAATCACTAAAAACAAGTACAGGTAATCGAACAACAATTATTGTAAGTGTCAAACAAATAAAATTATTTCATGAATTTCGCATTTAGATAGACGCTATCTTCATTTACCATCACGCGAGACTGGCAGTCAAGTGTGAAATTCTTCTAATAAAAAATGCGTCTTATAGAGGCAACAGGCAACCCTATATAACATCATTGTAGTTTCTACAAGCGAATAGAAACAATAGTGCGTAGGCACATAAGTAGTTTGTCAGTTCAAAGCACGTACTATACGTTATAGGGAACTTCATTAGCACAGGCCGTTCACGCAAAATATCCAACATTAGAAGGGATTCTCATGATTAAGTGCATCGTTTGTCAAGCAGTTACACAGACGGTTAATTTACTGATCAATACAGGAGTGGTGGTATTACGCAAGCTCATTTAGCGAAATTAAAACAAGTCTTTCTCGTCTTTGTCAAATAAAGTTTTCTTTCACTTAATATCCTAAGAACTGATTTAGCGTATCTATCCATAGAAAAAAGGTCCTAAAACAGCTGTAAAAACTTTGTAAGTACTATAAACAGCGCATTTGATCGGTTGTTTAATCATTTTATTCGGTTTTATCGGTACCAAACAATACCTTTTAATAATGGTTAATAGAAAATCTGAAATCAGAAAGGTATTAGCAAGACTCGCCGTGAAGCTAAGTAGACAGGCCGTAGAAACAAGTATGTATATAAGCCGTGACAGGATCTGACAGGCCATAGCGACGAGTAAACAGGCCGTAAGGACGAGTAGACTGGCCACAGAGGCGAGAAAGCAGGCCGCAGAGACGAGTAGACAAGCTGTACGTAGAAATGTTAAGTGAATATTATCAAGTTGAGTGAAGACGTCGGGTTCAAGTTGGGCTTACACTACCCGAATCTACACTCGGATTCAAGGTTGAAAATGACTGACTCAAGGCTATTTCGGAGCGCCTTTTATACCTCTTTTAGACCTAGATTTTATAATTTGTTTTTCGATTTAGAATGCGAACAGTTCCTCTCCATAGTCCTGAAGTTTTCTTGTTCGACCTCATTGGTATGACAGTCTTTCTATCTGACGTAATAATTAAAACATACTAATAATATAATTCAAATAAAATTAACAACTGATGGAGAGTTGAGCGTTAACAGCAAAGGAAAAAAATATATTTACAATTTATGTGTTTTTCCTGGTACAATAAAGAATATTCTTATAATATCTTATATTATAATATGAAAATGTATAAAAATATGTAGAAATACGAATTCGCTTGAAAGAATCGCGCAAGGTGATTGAACTGTTCATGACAGCGTGAAAGATTTTTTGAACTAAAACTTTCGTAAGCACAATACATTGTAAACATTTAATCCGGATCAACTTACGGATCAAGTTGATCCGGATTAAATGTTTACAAAGCGTGAAAGATGTTGTGAAGTGGTGGTTTGGTTTGAATTTCAGTGGTACAAAATGGACAAAAAAAGTCTCTACATTAATAGAAAGTAGCGATAAACAGAGGCGGTGCTACACGACAGGATCGCGCTCTTCTACAATGTCTCAAAATTAATTCAAATTTAATCAAATAGCCTTTGGACGGTCATAGAGATATTTATTCATAGTTACATACACCAACACAAAAATTTAACGCCCCTTTGATTTCGCAGTCGGCTTAACAAAAAAGTTAAGCTTCTGTGGTGAATATATTGTACCGTTCACGCGGGAATTCTGCTTAGCGACTGATATCTAGTAATGGATTAGTTCGTGACGCTAATACTGAGAGCCTTTCCGCAGGCTTACGATACTAAGGTAGGTATGTATAAAGTTTTTGCTATAGTCTCATTGTATTGTTTATTGTTATATTTGTCTTAGGTACTATATTTGCATAACTTGATAGCGTCCAGATTTGAATGGACCGGTAACGCCATACGTAACTGTTAAATTTTGAACTATAAAGACGATGGAAATATTGAGGTATTACTACTCCGGTTAATGTATCTTCGAATTTCAAGAGACGTTCAAAATAATAATTTAGATTTGGTAACTATTATTGTATTGTAATGTATCCCTAAAAGTGCCTAGAATTTGTATTTGTACGCAATAAAGCACTTTTAACACTTCCAGTACGTAGGTACATTGTACAGAATTTCAGGCCTTAGAAATATTGTAAAAAAAATAGTAAAAAGACCGTCAATTCTATCCTAATAGCATATTGAAGTTTCTGTTGTATGATTTTGCAATATTCTGTAATCAAAATCTTTGTATTTTTTTGGGCTTTCAGGTTGGGATTTTTCTTGAAATTTCGATGAAGCCGTCAATCACGTCCAAGTAAGGAGTCCATAATTCAGTGTGTACTAAGTTTTAAAAATGTAATACGTAGGGTTTGGAACTGTTTAGGAAAAACAAATTAGCTTCAAGTCTGGCCACGCGACGCCAGGAATATTGATGAAGATGATGCCACCACTAAAGTAGTGATGAATATGAAATATGACGTCATTGGCATTCTTATGATGACCGGTTTTGCCATGCCTCATCGAATCCACGGCATCTAGCCTTTCTTATTAGATGATTATAGTTGCTGAACAATATTTTTCATACAACGGCCAAATAGGGCCGTACTTGATGTGTAGAACTCTAGTTCCACGACGTCTACGTCGTCGTTTCGATACGATTGTTGTCCAATGTAAAACTGTTGAGAGCATTATGTCAACTCTGCGCGCACACTCCATACTCTGTCACTCCTGCATCGTGTAAGCAATGTATTTCACAAGACATCATAAATAAAACCTCCAATCACCCACACTTACCTACAAAACCGTTCGATAAATCGTAGCCGTGTGCACTTGTAAACGGAGCACAGCCTTCTGAAAAGCAGCCTCAGTTTGGAAACTAGGTACCTGTGTCTCTTGAAATTCCATGGGTTGCGGCATCGATACACGATGCCTCGCACAGATGCTCCTTGAGACTGCTGTAGGTCCAGTTCTCAAAAGAACAGAAGCCTTGCCCTCGTAGAAAAATCTTTGTATCATTGTCGGTAAGAGTCACGTAATCTCGCTCTCAATAACTACGTAAAGAAATATGATGATAATATACGGTAACGCTTTCTAACAGACACCATACGTAGGTATCATGACGAGATAAGAGTGGCCTGGTAGAAGTTATTCTTAGTAATAAGGATGTCATGTGTGATGTAAATTTTGAATGTAGTTGCTGGTGTACAATATTTAATATTTTATTTATCTTATTTCCCATCCTGAATTTTCGAAATAATTGCATAAACGCTCAGTTTGTTAACATTGGATATAGATAGAAGATAAAATATGCACCAGTTACCATTTTCTTTTCTTTTAGCAACTTTCCGTCGTGAGGTTGCCTGGAAGATTTAGCAGTTGATAAGGCTGCCAATTTTACGGCGTACCTTTGTAAATGTTTTGTTACTTTGTGTGGTGTATTTACAGTACATTCTCAACTTATCTGGACAGCTTCTTTTGGCTTAAATTATTGTACGTTTTGTAGCAATTCAAGAGAAATAACCGATTAAGGGTAATATAAATTATCGTAAAAGTTTGTATGATTAAATGAGAGGTTTAAAGGAAATCCTCAGTATTTGAAATACCTTTGCATCAGATGGGTGTCAGGGCGGTTTATCTTATTTGTGTTATTGTTATGTTGTGTCCTTTCTATTAGAATTAGTTTTCACAATTATTATGTTTTACGATATTTTGAGATCTTAATAATGTCATAATAAATTACTAATAAAACATTTACTAGAAAAATACATTTGAAATTACTTTAAAGTTAGACCTCTGATAGCTGATTTGTGCAGCAGCACAGCGCGTTTGTCTCCTGTTGTGTCGCCACCGCATCTTCAGAATAAAGGTTCGCTGTTAGTGGTGAGGTAAGAGATTTTTTCTTTAATTCTAAAGCAGCTTTTGTTGGACGGTAATAACTAATTACAAATGCGAAATCGTCTCAATCACTTATGCTGAATCATATTAAAATCCCATGTTTTTGATATTTACATGTTTGTGATATCGCTGTTTCGGTTCCCACGGCACAGGGTACTCTAGTGTGGGGCCAGAAGCAATGTATGTGCATGTACGTAAATGTTTATGTTTTACGTTTATTGAAATAAAGTTTCTAAAAATTTTATTCCTCAAAATACATTACATCAAGTTCATGTACAGTCAACAGCACGTCAATCTTCACATTTTAGTTGCAAAGTCGCCCGTAATGCAACGGAGTAATGTGCATGGGTGTATACCATGATGTGCTGTCGACTGTACCCCTGTACTTACATACGAGTAGCTACATAGTTGTTCTGTGGACTGCGAATCATTACAAATATATAAAAAATAAAAACTTTTTTATATATTTGTAATGATAACGTACATACATTACTTCAAAAGTTACTTATACGCACGGATAGATCTGTTTTGGATCGAAGAATACGATAATATTTATCCGAATGTCTCGGAAACGAAGTCGCAGACAAAGCTAAACTTGTCATAAAAAGACTTCCTGATGAATAAAAACGTACATACATTACTTCAAAAGTTACTTATACGCACGGATAGATCTGTTTTGGATCGAAGAATACGATAATATTTATCCGAATGTCTCGGAAACGAAGTCGCAGACAAAGCTATACTTGTCATAAAAAGACTTCCTGATGAATAAAAACTAGCAATTCTTTTCGCAAAATTTAGTAAAAAACACGTGATTTGTTTTAGTTCGCCGTTTCTCACGGAGTTATTCAAGTTTGTCGTACCTATCGCAATCTCACTATCTACAACCGCCTGTCTCAATCACTATAGACGTAGCTCTAAAACTTGTCTCCTTCACCTCGATATTGGGGGTTGGGGCGCAGTTTGACTACTACACTCTGCACTTAAGATTTCCTCAAAAGACAAGGGAATTGACTAGCGGAACTAGTTCACCAAATCAGAACAAACGCTTTATAGAATCCAGGATTGTTTTCGTACTCATTGATTCCTCTTGTTGAGTTTTCGTAACGTAACCAGAGATTAAGCTGTCAAAACATCAAACTTCTAAGTTAACGTAAAAAAGAGATATGCCGATTTAGGTCGCCTTAAAACGTATATTTTGACACTCAAGGGATTTATTTTAGCCTTGAACTATGAAATTTGGCAAGTAATATTCTTACACTACAAATACGGGGAAAAATCTGAAAATTGGCTTTGAAGTTCAGGGAAACCAGCGGAACCCCAGGTGGGCGAACCCTCCTCGCTCTTGTCTATTTAGAGTTCCGTGCCCAAAGGGTAAAACGGACCCTTTTGATGAGAATAATGAGTCCGTCCGTCTGTGACCAGCCGTATCTCATGAACCGTGATCGTTAAACAGTTGAAATTTTCACTGATGATGTATTTCTGTTGCCGCTATAACATAAATAATTATATTAAGGTGAAACAAATATTTAAGGGGGCTCCCATACAACAAACGTGATTTTTTTGGCGTTTTTATAAATAATGATACGGAATCCTTCGTTTGCGAATCTGACTTGCAGTTGGCCGGTTTTTATCATATCGCAATTAATATAGTCGTTAATAATGTCTGCAATAAAGACTGCAGTGTAAAGGCGCAAAATATTGACCTATTTATATTACCTACTAGGGACTCGCCCCGGCTTCGCACAGGTGGCAAAAACGTTTCCGTGGAAATTTATTTGAGATTACGTACGGAACCCTAAACTTTTTAAAAATTCAATACAGCCTATGTTACTCACGAAGAATGTAGCTATCTAATGGTGAAAGAATTATCAAAATCGGCCCAGTAATTTCTGAGCCTATTCATTACAAATATACACACAAAAATACAAATCTTTCCTCTTTATAATATTATTATTAGTATAGATAATATTAGTACATATATAGATTATTATAGATATAGACTGGGAAACTTTTGTCTAGAATTTGAGACGATTTAATGCAATTATAAAATAAACCATCGATAGTCCTTCTGTTGTATGTTATTTGCTGCTCAGCTGCATTTTAGAGCTTTCACATTATTATTTTCAATGGAAAATTCTATAAAGCTGGTGTTTCCACGAATTCCTTTTTTTGCATCATATTCGAGCCGCTTATTTTTTATTTACGTTTAATGTTTTATAGGGATTAAAACGAATCATAATGGAAAGATGAATTCATACTATAAAAAGTTATGTACCGATTTTAAAAATACATGGACGGATGGACTCGTATTAAGGCGTGGCGGGTACGAAGAAAATCTAGTTTTGGATTGATGCATTTACACTTGAAGAGGCAATGAAACGCGTTCATGCAATCCGCTACTTGACTCTTTTTTCAAGTAAGTCTTAAATGCTAAATATCTCTTCCATTAGACCAAAAAATATTTTAGTATATTTTTTGAGGACCTAAAAGCAACAAAAATATTATTTTAAAACGTTGCTTTGCTAAACAGCCAAAAACGCGGTCCGCCATTTTTGTCTATGGTTTGAAGTCCTAAAGGTTTGCAAACAAAGTTTGACGTTCAACATAGGTAGAGTTCGTGCGACGAAAGAAGTATGAGTTAATGAATTTTGGGTTTTATTGTTATGGCCTAAAGGATTTTACCGTGGGACTTGTTTAGTGAAACGATCTTTACCTAGTCCTAAAATCTGTTAGTGATCTGTGAGCATAGTGAAATAACAACAACGCAACCATGATTTCATCGAGTTTACATGCAAAATATATCAATTATTATCATTATTGCATTATTCGAGAATGCAAAAACACGTCAATAAAGACCAACCAGAAGTCGCGGATTCGTGTACCCAGTGAAATAAACATACGAAAAACTTGGCTCAAACTTGCCAAGAGAGACCCCGATTCTTTATCGACTGAAACTTGGGTGTATTTATGTGAAGATCACTTTAATGTAAGTCCTGTAATATCAATGTACACAGAAACTGTTTTTAGCTGTAATAATGCTTGGTTGGATTTGGTTTGGTTTTGGCAAATTGGTACTATCAGCTTCCACGAATCCAGCGTCCATGATTGCGCTTATCAATAAAATGATAAGACACTAACTGCACAAGAAGAGTTTTTGCAAAAACATGAAATCCAATCCAAATCACAATAGAACCTACGCACGCACGACTGACAGATGTTTGTTTACAAACCAAAGGTGCTCTCAAAATGGCGGATAGTGTTTTCATCGTTTCGAATTAAAAGCGAAAAATATTTTTTTAATTTGCAAATTTTACAGCCATCCTGCATATTTACTTAGCAAAGTTAATATATTTCGGTTTCTTACGTTAGATACTACAGGAAATATCCATTTATCGCGTCAAATTTGATACGAGTCAAGTAGCGTATTGCCGTATACCACAGAAATCTCGCATAACATTCTTAGATTGTAATGTTTACTGTTTCACACTCAAGCAAAATTAGAGAAAGCTAATTCCAATTGAGCCTGTTCTTATAGCCCTGCAGCGCGCAAACACTTTCAGTGTCTAATTGGCCGCTACTAGAATTTGTTCGCGGATAATTGGATTATCTAGCGACTGTTCCAATCCACAAACTTGGTATGTGGAAAAGGTACATTTAATCCAATTTGTTTGAGAAAAGAAAGTGAAAAAAAAACGGGATCACTTTAAAGTGTTTAAAATTTTTTAAGGTCGCCTGTATAGGTCCTACTCCGGGGCACAAGCCTTCTAGGAAAGTGAAAGTATGAGCTTAATTAACGCAATAAATATTCAATATTTTTTATGTAGGTCATCATCATTAGGCTATATTAGTCCACTGCTAGACATAGCTTGCCGCATCCAGCAATAGCATTTATTTATTACTTGATTTAAATTGACCTACATAAAAAAATATTGAATATTTATGGCGTTAATTAACTCATACTAATTATTATTTAATAATAATTATAAGTCCGTTGAATTTAAAGGCAGTCTACACAAAATACAACTGCGGCAAAATGTTCTACGTATGGACTGCCACCGCGTTGGTGTGTATTATCCTTAAAATATAGAAAAAAAACAAGAATATCAAAATATAAGACATAATCGTTCCGAAATGTATCAATCGACGCCAAAATAAAAGTGGGTTGTAAGACGAGTAGACCAATTAAGTAATTATATACATTTTATAGTAAGTTAAACTTTATCGGATCTGTCTGAATACCCAGTAAGCATGTTGATAAGTCATGTTGAGAGAAGCTTCCGTCTCCGAATTAGTTCTCCGAGCTAGGACCGCGTTCAGCGGCTAACCAATGTCGACAAGGATTTCCCTTTGTGCGGATTTCTTTCACATGAATGTACACTGAAAGGATTAGAAAATAGAGAAATTTCAAAGTAAGACCTGGGCGCTGTTGTAAAAAAGTGTCTACTCGATTTTTCTGTCGGGTGGCTAAGCAAGATATTGCAATTCAATTCAAATATAAAGTTGTTCGGATTTGGTTTTTTGAAAAATCCTTGCTTTCTGGTTCCGGTATTTAAAACAGGATATAACCATAACATCAAATACTACCGACTAATATCAAGACTTTCCTCTATCTCCAAACTTTTTGATAAAATATCCACGATAAATTATTTCCTCATTTACGCCCTGTCATCACTGCGCAACAGTATGAGTTTGTCAGTGAAAAGTCCACTGAAACACATCTTTGTGAACTAGTCCACATCACTGGGCGTGCCACGGATCAAAGTTTCCAACTGGACGGCGATATCGACTTGATAATATATCACATTCACTGTTAATAAATAATCTTGAGACAGTCGGTACACACGGTGACCATCACCTTAGATAGATTACATTGTATCTTCTAGACAAAGGTCACTGCTCCTACTTCTTGCCTTTTAGTTCTGGAGTCCCACAGTTCTCATTTGGGACCGTTACTTTTTAATATTTTTCTGAACGATGTCATTGATATCTTTAAGGAAACTAATTTCGTATCATACGCCAAATGCATACCTTTACAGAATAACCTCAATCTTCTTAGTATCCTATAATTCACTTTTTATTAATACTAAAAAATTACCATAATTTCATTTACCGGAAAAAACTAAGCCTTATGTTTATAGGTATTAATAATATGATGATGATGATGATTGATTTCTGGACCTGGGAGTTAGTCTAGCTAGATAATGGTTGAATTTTCAGCTCTCACATCAACCATATTACTGCTAAAGCATATAGAATGTTAGGATTTACTATAAGAATTGTAAGAGGTTTTACTTACACTTCGAACAATATGATAAAGATTTCATGATTTCAACCTAAAACACCAAAACCACAACTAAACACACGATCAGCACCCGTTCACGAGCATAACACGAGCGCTTGCATTGGCAAGGATTAGCCACCACCAGTCCCAAATTTTAGAGGAAGATATGACCCAGCCACCACGCCACCATTCAAGTAACCTTTGTTGCCTGTATAATCAATTAACTTGTTACACAAGTGTCATATTCGCTTGACAAATTGAAATAATTCAACACCTAAGTCACTTTCAAGCTCCAGATCCTAGGAATTGTAAGTTATTGCGATGCAATTTAACGAGTCTCTCACTTGCTCTTAATGAAAAATTGAAACAGTGAGAAATGTTGATACAAAGCAACGTACCGTGCTGATTTTAGACTTTACATCGAACCACACTTTCAAATTTTGGTAATTATTAATCAGATTTCCGAAAAAACTGGAATGTAAAATTAAACTACTAGTTTAGTGATCTAATCTGTCTGTTTTTACCAAAATATTTCGTACAATATTCTGAAATAAAAATGCCTTATCTGCTACCGAAAGTCTGTTAAAGTAACGTTATTATTTCAGGACCGCTGAAAATTATTTCAGTGGTAACCCTCTTTTAATTGGTGGCCTGTAAAGGGGAATTAAAACAAAACGACCCGGTTGTAGTACGTACCTAACATTAGTATTCCAATATTTTTCCGAGTCAGAGAATAACAGGGAACCTCTGGTGAACGTAGATAGAGTTAAGGGGTTACTTTCGTTCTGCTCGTGGACGTTAAGTTCCCACGAATATAGAGTCACAACAAAATACCTCTACAATTTGAAGCAACATTTTCATCTCAGAAGCTAAACTACCAATGTCTTATGGGTCTAGGCTTCTGCTCAGCAGTGGGATACAGTCACGGCTAATTAAAATATATTATACCCTACATACACACTACTACATTTTTATGTTCATAATCGACACAGGTACAAATACGCCTACAAATATGTACAATATGTATTTATATTGCGCAATAAAGAGTATTAATTTAATCTATAAATTAAACTTGGACACTTACACACACATACGTGATCCTCAAGTGCCTTGAAGTGTAGTAAAAACTGTTACTGCTCGTACTGGAATGCACCCCTAGGACCCAAGATGTCCCGCACCGCGCCGGAATACAGATTGTTTACTCAAGTAAATTGCTTTGTAAGTCCTGAGGCGGTTAAAAATGTGCTCTAGGTACGTCCCGTGATGTCCCCGGGACGCAGTCGTCTTACCGCAGGCTGTACTTAGAGATGCCGGGGAGAATACTTATTATAATGTCCTTATTGTTTCTGGAGAACTGTCTCTCAGGATAATTACACCAAACATTGAAGTCACTGAGCGTGCTATGGAAAGGGTGCTCAAGGTTTTTCTGAAAGATTGAATTGGAAACAAGGTGATCTGACATAGTTTAAAATCACCGACATAGCCCACCGAATTAGCATTCTGAAGTGGCAGTGGGACGACCATATCACCCGAAGAACTGATAACCGATGGGGTAGACCAGTTCTTGAGTGCAGACCGCGGGTCGGTAAACGTAGTGTAGCGTAACGTCCTCAGACTCGGTGGAGTGATGATCTTCGCAAGTGCTTTTTGTTATTCTGACAGTATTTAAGTTTCGTAATTTTTATACAGACATTCAAGGACCTTTAGGTTTGCACAGATATGACTTTTTCATCGGTTTGATTTTTTTACTGTACATAAATAATTGCCACACAGCACAATCACATTTCCTGGTCCCGAACTAGGGTATGTGTGATAGGATACGGTAACCACGCAATACACACACCTGGAATACACCCAGACTGAGGTCATTTACAGATATACCCCTGTGGCAGGAAGATGCTGGATGCCAGCCTTCAAACCGGTCTTTTTGGAAGTTCATGGAGGAGGCCTGTCACGCAGTGGACTCTTGTGGCTGAATGATGACCCACTCTAGATTCAGATTCCCACGTTATTGACTATGCGCCACCCATAGTCAGTTGGAATTGAACCCATGTCCTGCGCCATAGTAATCAGAAATGATAATGCTAGACCATCGAGGCAGTCGAAGATCAGGGTCCGGTTTCATAAAACTACCATTCTTGGTTTATCGTTATAATTCGAGATACATAGCGTAGCAGAAGTCTAAGTTTTTTAACAGTGGGTTAATCGACTTCGAAATATACTCGAATTGTCATAGTAAACCATTAATTGTAAGTAGTTCTATGATACAGGCCTCTCAACAACATGTTTTGGAACGTCTGATTTTGCTTACCTCATTGGACCAACTTCTGAAACTCACAGTAGATTGAATTTGTGTTCAGTTTATCACCCACCTTTTCAAATTCAAATTCATAATATATATTTTATTCATAGTACAAATAGAATATTTACTTTATAAATATTCTAATGGACCTTCTCAAGTTTCCGTAGAAAAGTTGGGCAGAAAATGTCGATGTCGATGTTGAGTCCTCCGCCAGTAGGCGTGACAGAACGCCTCGTTAATTCGACAAAACTCGCTTTTCCCCGACTTGTTGCAAATAAATAAGACACCGAGCGAAACTTTGCTCTCGGGCGAGTTTGTCATAAAAATGTATTTTGTCTCGAGCGCGGGCCACGATTCAACTTCTTGATTGTCCCCGGAACTTGTTCATTCAGTTTATAATTAAAGTTGGGTCGGCTCGGTCGGTCTTGACTCCGCTTTGCCGACAACTTGGCCAACTCTCTTTTGTTTGTCTACAACTACTGTTTTAATTACTCCCTCTAAGTGTTTTCGATCCATGAGTTTCGAAGTAATTCCATGAGAATCCCTCCTAGTGGCTATTCATTAAGCGCATTCACCATTTTATGTTGTTCTTTCTAAACCTGCAAGAAAAAAACTGGCCAAGCGCGACTTGGACTGGCATACCGAGTATGGCGTAACACTAAATAATAAAATTATGTGCTGTGTATTTAGCAAGCCTGTGTTCGGGTTTGTCTCATTGGTATAATGTCTTATTATCATGCTGCAGGTTGTGGGTTTCATTCCTGGGGGTGGCTATTCTGACAAATGACATAGTTTGTCTGAGGATGTTTAATTTTTGTAAGGTCTTTACCATAATTTATCATTACCATAGCTCAGCGTAGTTACGCTGTATCGTATAAATATACTAGTTTGTGATAAGACATTGTGTACTGTGGAAATTATTCATTATTAATTCATTCACGTTTATGCTTTATTGGTTAGAGCGTTTTCCAGTAGGTATTTTTAATCTTGCTCTTCGCTAATACGTCCCTTAATATTGGTCAAAGATTTGTTAGGATCGAGTTCCAAACCCTGTTCTCTGCCTACTGCAACATAATACAGTCATGAGTGTATGTAAATTAATCATAGATAATTCACCATGAAAACACATACCTATGTGAAATTTTCAACTATCTGCTTGCCTTAGGCAGACTTTAAAGTTCTTCATACAAAAGTCGATTTGAATGGCGACTTAATTGACATTTAAAACGTGGTGCAATGCAGCCTCAGACAGACGGACGTTTATAAGCTTAGTAATAGCTCGTTATAGGGACTCGTCGGCATCCTTTGCCCACGGAACCCTAAAAAGCAGTGCGGAGTTATAAAGACATTCTCTGAATGTTGGTTATACCTCTACCTAGAGCTTCGCGATTATCACAGGTCCATCCAATTTTCACCCCCAGCGCTTCCACCCCTCAAATAAATTGAAATATTTTCCTACGCGGAATCTATACGTGGGGTAGAGACGTTTTATGCTTTCATAAGCCTAACCCTATTGTGTAATACAGTAGAATTTACGTCGCGTTTTTACATTATTCCAGAACAATGTTTTCGTTTGAAACTCGTATTTTTGTTTCATGCGGTGAATCAAAGTCCCTCGCCCCTCTTTTTGTATTAAAAATATAAGTTGCGATGAAAATTCTAACCGGCCAGCGAGAGTTCGCTGAGCATCGTTGAAAACGGGGTAGTGGAATAGATTTTAATTTTAGATTAGGTTCACATGGCTCCCGGTTTTTTCCTCCACTTTCTGTTACATAATGTAAAAAAAGGAAACCCTTTAACAGAATCTCTTAGAGACGTCGCGGTTAGAAGTAGCAGGTAGTTTTAGGTAATTGAACCACTGCCTGAGTCACTATTTGACGCTCGCAATCTTGAGAACGTTTGTGAAAGCGGAAATTCATTCTACTAACGTGTTCGTAAATAGAAAAACCACGCAGCTTGGCAATATTAATTCTCCTTATCAATATTGACAAAATAGTCATTGAAGTAAGCTACCTAATTTCTTTCAACTAACTTTTGGTGATGGGGATAATGGATGGGGTAGTGCGAAGGTATTTATGTACATCTTTATTTTGCTTAGCATTAATAAAGTTTTAACTTTTTTCTCAAGCGACTGCCACTTATGTAGAATTCGATAACTAGGGCTATTGTAACGTATTGTGCAATCACTTTATATTTAGGATATTGATACAAGTACACTTTTTTTTAGGTGCTAATATAACCAGGCTGATCTAAGGAGCTCTCACTTTTTAGAGTAGAGAATGTAAAACTTGCCGTGCGAAATTCTGTCTTTCTGAGACAAATTCATGGTTTTTAAATTTTTAGGAGACATAGAAGACGAGGATATTATGGACTTAAATGAAATGAGATAACAGAAAGTTTTATTCCTATGTCTCTATTACACCCGCAGAGGGGACAAACTTAAAAAAAATCTACGAATAACGTGTGTCTTACCATTTATTGAAGTACATTTGTTTAAAGGTCCGAGAAAATCTGCTGCTACACATATTTAACTTCCCATACAAATTTAGTCACCTTTTGGCACCCTTTAAGGGGTTGAATTTTGAGAAACATTGTATAATTTATCACATTAAATCACATTAAATCACAAAAGCGGTGGTGGCGTAGTGGGGTTGACCCTTGCTTCTCGATCATGAGGGTCTGGGTTTCGAACCACGCATGTACCAATGACTTTTAGTTACGTACATTTGTTTGTGCAACAACACCATTCGCTGATAAATTGTGCCCGGATAACGGCGACAGGCTTGCCACTTGTCACGTTTGGGACCTAATAAACTCGGCAAAACGTGGGTCCAGTTCTAGAGACTGGTGCCTCTGCCTACCCCTTCGGGGATAACGGGCGTGAGTTTATTATTATTTATTATTATTATAAATCACATTTTGTCTTAGTTTCTTATGAATTTGACCCCAAATATTGCACTTCTCATACAAACTTTTACACCCCTCTGAATTTTGAGACTCTGAGAAACACTTTCATAAATTTTATTGAACTATATTTCTTTTACATTTCAAGGAAACCACACCATAAAAATTTTACTCTTCGTACAAGCTTTGGTACCACCTTTCACCCAATTTTGCGTTTTATAAGGTACTAGCTTTCGCCGCGACTCCATCCGCGTGGATTTTAGTAAAAAAATTTGCAACCCCGTTCACTCCCTTAAGGGTTAAATTTAGAAAAAAGGCGAAACACGTGTTCAATCAATTGTGTTGAAGAATATTTATTTTAAGTGTCAAGAAAATTAGACAACTTTCTTTATACCCCCCATAGAAATTTTGGCAACCCTTTTCGCCCTCTTCGGGGTTGAATTTAAAAAAATCTGGTCTTATTCCTTGCTTACATTATACATAGACCCTCTGTGCAAAATTTCAGCTTCCTAAGTCCAACGGCTTGGGCTGGGCGTTGAGGAGTGAGTCGTTCAGGACTTTGAATTTTATTTATATAAATGTACATTTTTCATTCATCATTTCTACCAAGTTTTGGAGCACCCTCTTTCACCTCTTTACGAATTGATATTTTTAATTGATTCTTGTCTTGTATGACCATTATTAAAAGACCCTCTGTTCAGCTTTTTAAGTCCAACGGTGTGGGCTGGGCGTTGATAGGTGAGTTTGTCGGATACTCGCCTTTTATATAAGTATACTAGCTGACCCGGCAAATGTTGTTTTGCCAGATATGGCTATGAAAAATAGATAACAGCCTATCTCAGACCTACCGAATATACATATAAAATTTCATCTAAATTGGTCAAGACGTTTCGGAGGAGTAATGAGACATGAGAATTTTATACTCATATTAGAGACTAGCTGTTGCCCGCGACTACGTCCGTGTGGGCTTTAGCTGAGTAAAGTGTTTGCAAATAAGATAAGGATACTTTTAACGCATGCGAAAGAGCTTTCATAATAATTTCGCAACCCCTCAAGGGATGATTTTCGAAAAACTACTTTACACGTCTTTGTAAATTGACTTTTAATTCTCAATGCTGAATTTCATTCGAATAACTTCATAAAAGGCAAAGTTTCATGCTAACTTTGCACTCCCCCTTTACCCATTTAAGGGAGGATTTTCGAAAAACTATTTTACATGTGTTTCATGACTTTTAATGAAAAACCTTCGTACCAAATTTCATTCAAATAACTTCAAAAACGGCAAAGTTTCATACTAACTTTGCGCCCCCCTTTTCACCCCCTTAAGGGATGATTTATGAAAAATTATTTTACATGTTTTAAATAACTTTTAATGAAAGACCTTCATATTGAATCTCATTCGTATAACTTCAAAGAACGGCAAAGTTTCATACCAAGTTTGCACCCCCCTTTTTCCCCCTTAAAGGATGATTTAAAAAAAACTATTTATACGTGTTTCATAATTTTAAATGAAGAACCTTTGTACCAAATTTTATTCAAATAACTTCAAAAACGGCAAAGTTTCATACTAACTTTGCACCCCCCTTTTCACTCCCTTAAGGGATGATTTACGAAAAACTATTTTACATGCTATTTATAACTTTTATTGAAAGACTCATATTGAATCTCATTCGTGTAACTTCAAAAACGGCAAAGTTTCATACTAAGTTTGCACCCCTCTTTTTCCCCCTTAGGGGATGATTTTTCAAAAATTATTTTACGTGTTTCATTATTTTAAATGAAAAACCTTCGTATCAGATTTCATTCGAATAACTTCAAAAACGGCAAAGTTTCATACTAACTTTGAACCCCCATTTTACCCCCTTAGGGGGTGAATTTTCAAAAATCCTTACTGAGTGCTCCCCTGAGTTATAAAAGAAACCCCTATGCAAAATTTCAAGTTTCTAACCCTTATAGTTTAGGCCCTCCGTTGATTTGCCAACAAACGGTTATGCAGTTTGGCAGAAACCAACTTCTGTATTTTACTGTACATTTATTAGAATAAACGTCTTCAATCAATCAATGTCAGTGAGTCAGTCAGTCAGCTTCTCCTTTTATATACAGGATGTTAATTTGCAAGCGTGCCATATTTAAAGAAAAAATAGTAATTAATGTTACCAGTTAATGCAGTCTCCCATATTCAAGGAAACCGTCGATAAAAATAAAACTTATTTTTAGGGTTTGAATAGGAATAACCTAAGATTGAAGGTGCTGCGACACGCACGTAATGGGAAAAGACCGAGACCCCGCCCCGTTGCCAAGTTGGCACCGAGTGAAAAAAACAGCAATAACAACAAGAAACATATGATTTCAGATTTCCCTTCCTACTCTCACGGGCTTAGGACCGACAAAACAACCAATTTCTTTGGTAGGAGGTTAGTAGGTATTAAAATATTGCGCAAAGTAGTTTATTTACAAGTTAGAATAAAAAAGTAGGAAGTAGATAACATACCCAAGTACTAACCTACCTTCAAATAAATCGTTGATCTGGCGTAGTTAAAAGTCTGAAATCACTGTTATTTACACTAATTGAGACGTTATTTACAGGGTACTTACAATGATTAAGTTGTACGGAGCAATTGTTCGAAGTGGCCACCGTTCTGCGCTATGCAAAGTCTCGCACGACGACACAAATTACTTTTTAAATTTTGCAACACAAACACATTTTGCCTAACAGTTTGGAAGGCAGAAATAATCCTTTCACGCAACACAGCCGCATTGTTAACTTCTTCAGCATACACTAGTCTTTTAACTTTTCCCCACAAATAAAAGTCTAGGGGAGTAAGATCCGGGGACCGCGCTGGCCAGGCCACTGGGCCTTCGCCTCCTATCCATTATCCAGCGGTCACCAAAAGTGTCATTGAGGTACTCGCGCACTATGAGTCCGTAGTGCGGAGGAGCACCGTCCTGCTAAAATAGAGGTTTTGAAGATCGTTCAATGGCACGTCCTCCAACATCTCATCAACCATGTGGTGCACGGCGGTGGCGGCGCGCACACATTAGGTAGTAATGAAAGAGCGTGCGATACCGGCACGTGCGCACGTCACAAAGTCACTGAGTGGCTGGGCTAATTGGGGGTGCGCTCGCGCGGCGTGTTTGTTCTATCTGCGCATGCGCATGCCGCTCGAGGTGCGAATGTGTGTGTTTGTGTGGATGCGCGTGGTTGCCAAACCGTCGTCCGAAAATTTAGGGATGTGCGAGATAATTCGATATTAGAGCAGGGCGTTCTCTTTATCGATAAAAAATGTGACGTCAGAGAACAAAAGAAAAAAAAAACTACTCTTCTTTTATGATTGATTTTTGTTTATAATCAGCAGTATAATCACGTCCTAAAATATGGCACGCTTGCAAATTAACAGCCTGTATATAGACAGATAGCTGATCCCGCAAACGTTGTTTTGCCAGATAGGGTATGAAAAATAGATAAAAACCTATTTTCAGAACTACCGAATATACATATAGCATTTCATCAAAATTGGTCAAGCCGTTTCGGAGGAGTATGCGCACTAACACTGTGACACGAGAATTTTATATATTAGATTAGATAGTATAACATAACATGAATTTTCATCGATTTTAGTTTTCAATAATAAATGTGAGTTTCAGTACCCACAGTACAATATTTATAGTTAAACCAAGTAGCATGTCAATGTTAACGAAATGGAATGGCAATAGCTTAATGCGTGATATTTGGGTATCCAATGACAATGTGACTTAACATGGATTTACGAGTCCTTTTAGTTTTTGGAAACAAAATATGTGAGGTCAAGTATACACACAGTACAATATTTATAGTAAAACCACGTAGCATGCCTCGACCTTGAAAATAACAATGGTTTTTGTGCTTCTTTTAGTATATTGGACTGGAGGAGGATATATATATATATAGCAATAGAATGATGCTTTGTCCGGTGCCAACAATTTTCATGCAACATAACACGGCTTACATCGCTTTTAGTTTGTCAAACAAATGTGAGTTTCACTATTTGCAGTGCAATATTTATGACAAAAGTTAGCGCATTTGTTCTACGCATGAATCCATGTGAGCCTTGATGAAACGGGCACCCCAGGCAGGACGTATTAAAATTTCCAGAGTTTAACTTTGGGGTGCGCGCAGGGATGCGTTTCGGTATGCAGCTACATACATCTCTATTGTGATACTATAAGTCTACGTGATGCCCACACAAATTCCGACTCAAATATGTATTGTTTAACAACGATTTTTGCTTGCGCTATTTGAGTGCTGCGGAAATATTAATGGGGTACATCATGATCAATTTCCTGTCCCTTAACGAGTTTCCATTGGTAATGTATAATGTAGTGGTGGGTGACTATTGGCAATTAGCGGGCATTAACCAGTCTCCCAATGTTACGACGTGATCATTCTCTTTTGAGGCCCTTTTTAGCGTCAACAAAAAGCGAGCGCGAGCATTAAGAGTTTAATGAACCTAGGCATTTTCCTCGCGAGCATTTAGAAAGGTTTTCAATAATGAACCTCTTGGAAAGCTTACATAAAACTATTTTTTATTAACTGCCTGTACAAAGCACTTCTACAGCATCGCCTGTTACTTTTTTAAAACAGCGTCACAACTCACAATGATAACTTTTATCAGGCGAATGTTCTGGACACAGTCGCTTTGATTATTCCAATTTTTCCGCGTGCCGCCCGGTTCTATAGGGAGCACGTTAATTGTTTTCGCAGTCAATCCATTCGGCTCTTCAGTTAGCTGTACAATTTCAAAGTGACATTTGACTCGTGATGGATTCCCAAGTTTTTTGGCAATTTCACGCTCCCGGAACAATTTCGACACAATTCTCCGATGGATTGTGTTGTTTTTTATTGTCGTTGGCGGGTACAGTCTGTGACACTAGAGATAACTAATTTGGTATATGTACGTGTAGGCTTGATATGAACTAGACCCTGGGGTTGAGAGCTTTAAAAGATAAACGTTACAGACATACAAACTTTTCCTCTTTTTAATATTAGTGTAGACGTAACCAATAATAATAACCTCAACACAACATCACCTAAAGTCGTAAAAATTTAATAGGCCCGTTTTGACATTGTCATTGCGACGTAACTATTGATGTAACCATGCGACTTGATCGTTGTACTCGATACACACGAAATCAATTCAAGTTGTATAGTATTTGATCGATTCGATTCTGTTTAGTGAAGTGCATCGGATTAAAGTACTGATTAAAGAATTTAACTGAAACTTTAATGTTGTAGATATTTTAAAATAATACAATAATAATACAGGTAAAAATTTGTCTTTAATTTAATAACATTCATTTTATAGTAACACACTCAATCATCTTCTTCGGATGATGTAGAAGTATTCTGTGTTTTGGTAATACTGTTGCACCTGGCCTCAAAAGCTGCCATGCCCTCCGTGAATTTAGTCTCCAGGCTCCTCAACGCCTGCAGGGGGTCTGCCGGTGCCAAGTGTGAAATTTGCTTACTCGCAGACATAGAAAACTTGAGGTGGTTATTGGAGACTAAAGTTATTGGAGAAAGTGGCAGAGTCAAGTGATTATGCTACAGCATATCACAGTGGTTGAAAAACAGCTCCTCCTTGGCCTTGCAGATTACAAATACAGTGTAAGTAATTTATTTTAATAAAATATGCAGAAGTTACAAATAATACGTGTTATCTTTTTCGAATCTGATTTCGAATCGAATTCGATTTTACGTCCTCTTTTCGACATGTTGTTCGTGCGATATCACAACAAACACCAAAATCAATTCCGAATGAATACACTATGTTTAAACCAATGTCCAAAATAGAAGAGCCAAGGTTAACGTAATAGCAAACAGAAATAGTCCAAGAGCAAAACCGAGTCGAGAAAAAAATGTCAAACATAAACGAACGCACACTCAATTTCACAAGATGGCAAAAGAAAGACTGCGCAGTGCGTGCGAAGTCGCGTGCGACCGAGCGGTCAGAGACAAGCCATTTTATAGAAATTAGTTTCACCAATTCAAAAATGTTCTTCCGGTTACACTGACTTTTTGTCGGAAGAGTCCAACCAGGTTTCGCTCTGATTCAAGCATGAATAATGTCTAGTGCTTTTACGAAAGTTTTAAGCCAAGCTGAAATTCAAACTTTCATTACTATTAAAATCGAATGAAATTGGTGTAATTCTGTAATTTTTTTTTACAACACTAGCATCTAAAACAATAAAGACTGAGAACGTAAATGTTTTGAGACGTTTCGTAATTATTAGAAATTGCATGCTACTATTAAGAATGAGCGAAAACGATAATCGTAATATATTCTATTATATTATCTAATGCGCCAAGAATAATGTATGCATTAGTAAAACACTGTATTTAATTTATTTTGATTTTATTGTTTCTTTCAGTTTCGTTCCAAGTTACATTCTAGGGCCATTCTCAAATGTCAAAACGGGCCTATTATATTTTTACAACCTTAGTCCTAGTCCCAAAACTGGTATATGCATGGTTACCGCAGAACACAGCCCTGTGCTATGGTAGTTACCATGACCAATGTATTACAAACACAAAAACTCATTGAATGTATCAAAACATAAAAAAGTGTGGAACAGCTGATAAATGATTTCACGATTTTGACATTTTCTCTATAGTACAGTCGAGAACACGTCAACCTATACATTTTAGTTGCAAAGTCGCCCGTAACGTAACGGAATAGAGTGCATGGGTGTATAGGTTGATGTGATCTCGACTGTACAATGCTTTTACTAGTATTTTACTAACTATTCGTACTTGGTAGTATTTTCTTCACCTATTTTAACCTCCTATGCTTATTTTGAAAGAGAAACGGCTAGTACCAAAAAAATATGGGAGTGATCAACTACATAAGCTAGGTGATTATTTTACTCATATCATTCTAATTTGCGATTGTGTAACAAAAGACATTTAAAAGTACACAATTTTCCGTCGGTAACATTAAGGGGATGTTATTTGATAAGCGCAACTATCGCTGACTGTACCTATCTCGTGTGATACAATTTAAAAACAGTTTACAAGTACATATGAAATTGCGTTGTGATCTCGTTACCATATTTTTTTAGTATTTTCATTTGGAGTTTTCAATGGTTGGCTGACTTTATTCTCGCATGAATGTTATTGTGCATTGTTGATTAATTTAGTATATTGAAATGACTAAATAAACATTGAAGAAAACGTCTGCTGCCAAAAAAAGTATTAAATACTACAAATGCATGTGGCATTATAGTTTAGAATAGCTGCTGTAGAAGGTATAATATCTTAAACTAATATCAAATAAATAAATATTGCACTACTCTTATATACTACGGACACCTGATCTTATCAATAAACCGCCTAAAAAGAGCAATAAATTGAAAAGATAAAGAAAATGCCGCTGAAGTACGCGATATTTTATTTACGTCTATAAAAAAGTATCCGAAATTGGCGTGCGTTCATGCAACGACTAATGAATGTGGATGAAGCGAAAGTAATTTGCCAGGATCGTGGCAAGTGGTTGTCGTTGGTCTCTGTTTACCCCTCTGTGATACAGGTGTGAGTCTATATACATATGTATGTATGTCTATAAATATTCGTTTTGCACCGATAACCACGATTCTATTTATCTATTTTATCGTCGTTATCTATTTCTCCTCTACTAAACTTTCAAATATTATGGAGCCCAAAAATAACATGCTGTTAAATTACTTGAAGAAACATCACCTTGTTTCGGTAATTACTGTATTCAGGCGTGGATACTGACTTTATGAATACTAATATCTTGTCTTATCTTGCACGTAACTTTAGTTAAAAGACGCGATATCTAAGAAAATACTGTACCAAAATGCCCAATGTTGTAGAAATATAGCTTAGTGAGTTCACGAATAAACTGTAAGGTCTCTGTCACCCCTTCGTTGTTATTTCGGTGTCTATTAATGAGGGCTTAATCGTCTTAATGGAGCGGAGTGCGCCTCTTAATCCCGGAAAATGTTATTTAGACTTGATCATAAACCTGTCTTTTGCCTTCATCGGAGGATTTGATTGCCGTTTCTTTGATTAGAAATGGAATTGTGTAATGATTTATCCACTCAGTTTACTGACGGTTTAATAGGTTGCTTGGTTTTATTGTGCAAAATGTGACACATAAACGACCCTGGTTTATTAAAATCTAAAAGGTTTCAAGTTGATCTAGAATCATGAAAAACGAGAAGCAAGGTTCTAAGCACGTGAAAAGAATGTGGAAAGCGTTAATTTGTTGGTATTTCACATAAAATACAAAGTTATCGTTGCAAAATGTATTTATGATGAACCATGTTGTTCGTATTTTTTCATCCCGAAGTTAAATTTGTAGGTAATCGTTTTCCAAATATGTAGGAATGTGTCGTAGGATAAACATAAACCTTTACATACAGGCACATACACACATTGCTTCTGGCCCCTCACTAGGGTACCATTGTGACGTGGGAACCAGAACCAGCGACATCACAAACATGTAAACATCCAAGACCTGGGATTTTTTTTTGTACCCAGCTGGGGCTCGAACCCGGGACCTTTCACATGGTAGGCAGATGCGCTAACCGCTTCGCCACAGAGGTCGTCGATATAGAGGTTGAATTAGATAAAGCAAATATCCCAGGAAAGTCGCAAAGAAATGAATAATTTTTTTTTTATTAACCTAGGTTATTCGTGAACATCCGCTTTACTGAAGATTATTTGATAAAGCTATCTCGTTTTACAATCTGTGAACCCTGATTGGCTGTTAGAAACTGCTGACTTCTGCGCTGTTTAACTACCTTTAGCTGTCAATGACTGTAAGTTGCTCGCGAATATCTGCTTTACCCAAAGATTCTAATAATTATGCTAAGCAAGGAGCCACGCAACGTGATAAATATTACATCTAAAACGGGGCATAGCAGGTAATTTTTTTTAATGTTCATTATTATTGGTCATAAAAATAATTAGACATCCATAAGTATGTTAGTGATGTTCTGGCCTGCATGGGTAGTACCAACGGCGCTATGCGTTTTGAATGTCAAAAGTGGCGATTTTCCAGTACAATAATTATCAAATTTTGACATTAGGTATAATTCCACAAAACTCGTGACATTCTACTACCTAGGTGATCCTGTGATCACTTTAGCACACGGTATCCTAGTTTGGAACCAGGACAAGTTATTATGGTGTGAAAAGTTATTAAAAAATTATTAAACTCAAAAAAATATTGCATTTAAATGTGAAGGACTTCAGTTCCGAGTTTTCGATATGAAGCTGGAATAAAAACTGCCTTTTATAAATTCGACGAATTGCATTTGTAACACGTGACCTGAACCCGCTAGAACAATAATAATGATTCAACAAAATGCATAGCTAACACGCGATTCTACTTAGGACGTATGCATTTTGTTATTGTATTAATACAACCTACAGGTCAACCGCTTGCAACACGCTAAAGGCTAAAATCATTTGCATATTGCGGTCCCAACCAGGAGCTGAGCGGTTGGCTCATAATCATTATGGGTTGAGCGAAATTAGCCCCTAAGGTGCTCTTCCTAACAACTACCCAGTGTTAGTGCCTTTATTATCGAGCAAACGTGCCCGCTCATGCTAATTTTTACCCTTTGACGTGGTTTACGATAAAGTGCTGTATTAGATTAGAACACAATAAGACAGAGATCCATTATCTCAAAATCAAACCTTCGAGGATATTTTAGCTGTTTGCAAATAAACTTTTGCTTGTGACATCGCTCACTAAAATAGATCTCGTCATCTGTAAGTAAGTTTGTGATGTTCTTGCCTGGTTACCATAGCATAGGGTGTCCTAGTTTGATACCAGGTCAACCGATTGTGATATGTTCAAGTTATAAGTTACAATAGTTTCTTCAGTACCTATCGATAACAAAACCATTTCCAGTATTGGCTTTTTTTATGTAGCCTACATCTAAATAAAAAAAACATGTGCAGTGCACGGCATTCTCGTAACGGCATTCACTTAAGATAACAAATAAATAAAAATAACAAATAGTGAAAATTCTCAATAGTTGGTGTTGCTATCGAACTTGATCTATTAATTGTTTTTCAATATCGTGCAACCACTTTTTCTACAAGTTCGTTTCTTGTGTTTTTCACAAGTCACAAAAAACTCCCAGCGGAAATCGAACCTATGACTAGATCATTAGGAACTCACAGAGAATAGCTATTACAGAAAAGCGCAAATGTAATATACTTGCAGCAATCTAGATTAAAAATATCATTTTATACGCGATGCAGGTGTTTTTTGAAGTTTATTGGCTCGGCGCCAAACCAATGTTACTTACTTTAAATCAGAAATAAAGTAAATTATGGACATCTATCCTACAGTGAATGCAGATTCTGCATTGAATAAATGTAATAACACTGAATAAAAAAGGAAAGAAAAATATGTCATGTTATATACAGGCTGTTGATTTGTAAAAAAACAACGTCCAACTCAGGGTACTTTACACACACATTCATTAACAGGAACATCTCTTACTACTGGGTCGACCTCGATATCGCAAAAAAAAAACAGCTGTTCCATACTAAAATTTGATACCTACCTACTGAACAAAATGAATTTACATTTACATATAGGCACATACATTGCTTCTGACCCCACAATAGGATACCCTGTGTTGTGGGAACCAGAAACAGCGACGTCACAAACATGTGAACATCCAAGACCTAGGTTTCTTTTTTTTTGTCCCCAGCCGGGATTCGAACCCGGGACCCCTCGCACGGTAAGCAGATGCACTAACCACTGCTCCACAGAGGTCGTCTGCAAACCCTGGTGATTTTTTTTACACGTTTTTGGAATTGGTTGCATAGTAAAAATTGATGACACTGATGACTAGAAAGTATCCTGAGTCGGGCGTTACTTTACAAATCAACACCAACACATGTATAAAGTGTAAGGTCGAAATCAGAACTGAAAAGTGCATAGTCAAAAGTTGATCGTTACATTTTTGTTGCAAAGTCGCTTGTAATGCAACTGAGCAGAGTGCTCTCAGCTGTCTTCTTTTCTGTGTACTGCAGATACTGAAGTATAAATAATTAAGCACTTATACATGATATGGTGTAAAATATCTGAAGACAGCTTCTGTACCAATATAACTTGACCACTTCCAATAAGTCTTAAGTAAAGTTTATTATTGCAATAGTACTCTTGATGCATCAAATAAATAGCATAAAAAATAAATTTAAAATTTTAAACGTTGCGGGCTGAAAAAGTTTAAAGGGACTAATATTGAGAAAATAATATAGAAAGAAAGAAAGAAAGAAAGATATTTATTGCAGCAACAACACATCACAGAAACAGAATAAACACACAAGTACTCGTAGTACAATACAGTAACACAATTACACAACAGACAAAGACGAAAGAAATAATTAAGACATAACTAAAAACTTAAATATAGTCTGTGGTATGTCGGGGTTCCACAAAAGGCAACTGCTCGGCGTTGTGCTGAGGGTGTGAACCCTCAGCGCTGATTTTCAGTCAGTGCCCACGGTAACTGACAATATCGGTGATGACAATGCGTGTCGTGGTGCATTTAAAAATAGAAAAATAGTGTGATACAAATACGATAATATACATTCAATAAAGAAAAAATATATAGTCTTAAATATTTACATAATTTACTTATAATATTACAATGAGGAAGATGATAATAAACTAAATCCAAGGAGTAAATATAAGTGAAGTGGTAATAATAAGAAAAATAGATATAAATAGATATTAAAAGATACACACCCAAACAAAGAGTTATTTACTCTATTAGAGCTATTTACACGCTCAACATCATGCCGGTTCGGATATATGAAGGGAATGAAGAAAGAAAGATGGACTAAAGAAATGTAAGTGGACACGCGGCGAGGGACGTCTAAGACGGAAATTCTTCGACTAAATAGAGGATTATTATGTTGCTTAACCTTAGTGATCGTTTAAGATCACTCAGGCAGCCCAGGCTACGAGAGAATCGCTCGTAGCTTGGGCTGCCTGAGTGATCAGAATCGCTCGTAGCCTGGGCTGCCTGAGTGATCTTAAACGATCACTAAGGTTAAGCAACATACGGCGCGTTCAGTCCATGGATGGGTCACCGTCTATGACTAACGCTAGTGGCATTTTTCCGAGCGATTCCGTGCTTCGCAAGGCACGTTAAGCAGTTGGTGCCGGCTACCGTCGATAGATGGCAGTCGTTAAGCCAAGTCAGAGGCCTTAGGGCGGCTTGAAAACTCTGACAGTAAGACCAGCCACTAGTCTTACAAGCCTCCACCAATCCGGACTTGGCCCCCGTGGTGGAGTATGGCCTATACCTTCCTCAGGGAAGAGACCCGTGCCCCTCGGTGGGGACATGATGGGTTGATGATGATGATGATAGAGGATTATTAGCGAAGGGTAAATAATCTACGGAACCCTAAAAACCCAAAAGCAGCGTACGTGCCTGCAGCGACTAATCAATATTGATGAAGCGAAAGTGGTTTGTCAGGATCTTGTCAAGTGGCAAACCCTGATCCCAGCATGAGTTTAAGTACGTATGTACGAATGTAACTTCTCATTGGAAATGGTCAAATTGTCGATATCGAACAAATGGTTTTCAAGCTATTAGTTCTTTAAACATCAGACCTGCAGTAGGATGTATAGATAAAAAATCTGAAAAAAGTATTCATTCTGATAACCACATTTTGAAAGGCACACTGCAAATTTATAAAGTAAAGGTAGTGGTAGTAAAGATGTATAGA
This sequence comes from Yponomeuta plumbellus, assembly GCA_947310845.1. NCBI lineage: Eukaryota > Metazoa > Arthropoda > Insecta > Lepidoptera > Yponomeutidae > Yponomeuta > Yponomeuta plumbellus. The sequence continues at coordinate 12,598,563 of OX371207.1, read as the reverse complement.
CTTCTTGTGTTATAAAGAATCACAGCACCAATAAAAACAAACTAGCAACCATCCATATAGCTGACTAAATAAAAGGTTTTCACCACGCGGAGCATATGGGTTCAGAAAAATATACAGTGCGGGTATTAAATGGCATTCACTGCAGAGTTTGCGTGCAAATTGTAGAGCATTAAGCAAATTCGGCCAAATTAGCGAGTGTGTGGCTAATAATGATTTCCGAACGAGAGTCAGCCTGCGGCTCCGCGGCAACAGTTGCGCACTGCCGCAGCGAAAATATTATTATTTGCATAATGTTACATTAAAATTGGTTTACTCCGCTGCCGCACTTAATTTCGAGCCAGCCAGACGAGTTTTTGAATGAAGTTTCCAACTGCACTGCATGAACTCGTCGGAAGGGTGAACGCAAGGCCTGTCCTCTCGATGTCAATTTGCCTCCGTTGCGCAATAATTGAATGGGTTCAACTAATTATTTTAAGTAAAAGGTTTATTTCGCCATTAACCTGAGTAGCTCAGCGAATTTAAAAAGCAATTTCATTTGCCATTTTATATCGATTAATTTATTTTCAGTTCAGGGAGGCTATTTTGGTCTTTCATCAATCCATTTTGTCCCCACCGAGGGGCACGGATCTCTTCCCTGAGGAAGGTATAGGCCATACTCCACCACGGGGGCCAAGTCTGAATTGGTGGAGTCTTGTAAGGCTCGTCTTACTGTCAGAAATTTTCAAAACGTCCTAAGGTGACTTAACGACTGCCATCTATCGGTGAAAACCGCCACCAACTGCTTAACGTCCCTTGCGGAGCACAGAACCACTGTGAAAAATGCCACTAGCGTTAGTCATTGAATGGTCACCCATCCATGCACTGAACGCGCCCTATGTTGCTTAACCTTCGTCATCGTTTAAGATCACTCAGGCAGCCTACGACAGGCTACGAGCGCTATTTTGGTCACAATTTCATAAAAAAACAATATTTAAAAAGGGTTTCTATTGTTCACCATCATTTTTTTATATGTTTGCCTCAAATGGCACACCAATTCGTCTGTTCATGAAAAATTAAAATAAGACTATTTTGTTATGATCTGATAAAACTTGCAACTTTAGCCGTTTTTTTTTAACCTCAAATAGAATAGAAATGGGACCGTTATAGTTCCACTTTGTTGTCCATCCGTACATTCGTCAGTCCGGCGTCCGTCTGTCTCTCAAGACCCCTTTAACTTGGTAACGCGTAGAGGTATCAAATTGAAATTAAAACCAAGAACTTAAATCTAAGATTCCATATACCTAGCTGAGAAAAAAATTAAACTTCTAAATTAACGTATAAAAAAGATACAGCCGTTTATGCCACAAAAACCGTAGATACTTTTCGTACATGGAAAACGTATGTACAGTTGACAGCATATCATCATATACCTACACCCTTGCACTCTACTTTGTTGCATTACTGGCGAATTTGCAACTAAAATGTGAAGGTTGACGTGCTGTCGACTGTACATACTTTGACCTTGAACTATGAAATTTGGAAAATAACGTTGTGATATACCACAAATACTGCGAAAAATCTGAAGACCATGTTTTTGTTCTAACTTTGAAAATGCATTGAAGTTTGGAAAAAGTTCAGAAAAAACTGCATGTATACCTTCGATAGGCGAGCCCAACTCGCTCTTGGCTGGTTTTTAAATCAAAGTCCAATAAGACCCTTATTGACATGTTGCATCAAAATAATGCGTAATTCAGAACACAGCAACGTCAAGAGTAAGTCATAATATAATATCTCTTCATTAGCTATTTGTATACAATAGAAAATGATAATTAAATTATCAAAAGTTCTTGCTGTATTAAAAAAATACAAACAATAGATAAAAGTTTCGTCAAAGAATAGCACAAAATAAAATGGTCGAAAGGACTTGAGAGCCACTCCATTTTTGAAGTCGGTTAAAAAGTCATTTAAATAAACTTCGGAAGATTAATGACACGGCTTATGACCTATAAATGAAAGTCTACTAAAATTTAGATACTAACGAAAACGTGAAACGCGACGATTTAGTAGCGGGAAAATCAGTTTTCCATAAATACAAATCTGGGTACCGCCACTGGCAACAAATCTGTATTCCAGTCTGCAACCCATAAATTACATCAGTCGTCTACTTTGGAGGAGCAGTTCTTACGGATCGATTTGTGTGACAACCGCTAGTACGAAAAATAAATCGGTCAATATGTTTCCACAGAGTTTCATTGGTTTAGTAACATTAAACATAGTTATTTTCAAAACGCGCAAGCTAAAGGCTCTCCGTTCCATATGTCCAGTACATTGGAAAGTTGCCGCGTCTTATTCCTGCTTTCGCTCCACGTCCTTTCTGTGTGGCCAGGCCCTTAAACTACTTAAATTTTGTAAAAGTGCTAATTTGCGTTATTCGCGAATTCGGAATAATCACCGGTATGTTTTCATTACATTTCATAAATACAATCTAATAAGTAAATTAGTAAAAGCTATCAATTTTAATCATCCGTCTGACAAAACGTCAGACAAAACATTTGGACCAAATTGAGTTCAACTATAATTTGGTCCAAATGTTTTGTTGTAGTCAATGACGATGTTCCTCTTGGACAATTTTTTTTTTGGACTGATATTTTGTCAGACGGATGATTAAAATTGCTAGCTTTTACTAATTTACTTAGTCAAGCTGTTTTACCACGCTTGCATTTTGGAACTCCAAAAAACGCGAAAAAAGCTATCGGGATCGAGAAGACGGGAAAACCTCGCGAATGAAATAAAACAACTGTTGCCAGCTGTTTATTGCCCATATTGACGTTGAGTTGGCATGTTCAAGCAATAACGTTTGAGTGGGGTCCAGTTGGAAAGGCGGCGATGATAACGCGCCGATGTTATCAGAACTCCAGTGTATGATGATTGGGTATTTAGGTGCACCGCTTTTTTTAAGTTTACTTGAGTATCATTTTTTTTATACAAAAATCTAATTAAATCGCTCAAGTGATATTTAAAAGTGAGTGCAAGTTGGCCTTATTTCGTACTTTTTTGGACACAAAGAAAGAAATACATTTAGGTATGTAAGTTAACAAAGACTAGAAGGCAGCGAGGTTATTTTTATGGTGTTATTTTTCATTTAAGCTTAAGTTAAGGAAACAGTTATTTTATTTTATTTGCGAATAGTGATTAAAAATAAAGATGAAAGAAAGAAAAAAAACTTTAATGAATAGATAAATCAATTTGAGGTTTTCTTAGCTAAAAAAGAACGTCACATCATTACCACTGATTATCGGGTTACTTTAATTAATAAACATAAACATTTACATACAGGCACATACATTGCGTCTGGCCCCACACTGGATACCCTGTGTCGTGGGAACCAGAAACAGTGACGTCACAAACATGTAAACATCAAAACCTGGAGTTTTTTTTCTCCCCAGCCGGGGATCGGGGATTCATGCCTATCATTATGCTTATTGTATTATCTATTAAGCATATCAAACTAGGTGCTGCAAAGCAAACACAAACCGTAAAAACACAGAACAAAAACACCAGATATGAGAGAAAATATCTGAAGCCGTAGAACAAAAGTAAGTATTACCGACAAAAGTTCGAAAGCACAAGTTTTGGAATTTATTAAGCCTCTGAAAGGAATTATTTTAATATTTAAAATTTAAAAGCTGCCACATGAGTAAATAAAAGGAAGTTGGAAAGCTAAAAATGACTGAATGCAACGTTTTACAAGGGTTATATCCCGGAAAATCCCCTGGCGGTTTTCAGTGGAGCTTTGTTGCGCATACGATGTAAGCCCGTTTCCCTCATACGCACGCAATTCCCGGCTTTCGTTAAAAAAAAAAAAAGCTGCTGAATGCTGTTTTCAATTGCTTTCGGTCATTTTCCTGTGACATTTCTAAAGTAATAAAACATGACTTTTTAAAAATGTGGCACGTTTTTTTTCCTTACAAATTACTTCTCATAACCTGTTTAGAGTTCCGTAGTCATAACATAATATTTACACACAGACACATACATTGCGTCTGGCCCCACACTAGTATACCCTGTGTCGTGGGAACCAGAAACAGCGACGTCACAAACATGTAAACATCCAAGACCTGGGGTTTTTTCTTGTCCCTAATCTTGGGGTTCGAACCCGCGACCTCTCGCATGGTAGTCAGATGCGCTAACCGCTGCGCCACAAAGGTCATCAAGGAACCCTTATACGTAGTTTCGCCATATCCGTCTGTCCATATGTCTTTAGGTCTGTCCGTGGCTTAGAGAGGATAAGTACTAGAAAGACAAAATTTAACATGGATAAAACATGGATAAACATATCCTTATATGGCCTTAGGGCGGCTTGAAAACTTCTGTCAGTAAGGCCAGCCACTAGACTTACAAGCCTCCACCAATCCGGACTTGGGCCCGGAAGAGACCCGTGCCCCTCGCTGGGGACATACTTAATAGAATGATGATGATGATGATGAAACATATTCATCACAGTGACAGAGCTACCACAGGATAAAACTGACGCAATCTGTTTTTCTCCCATATGCTAATTGTATATGCTAATACGAGTTATTGTTAATTCTGTGAAGCAGGTAAAGCACAAATCTACGGAACCGAACACGTACTAGGCCGGTTTTTCTATTAACTGCAGCAGCAGCCATTCTTGAATCCAAAATGGCGGACAACCCTTCCTGCGCATATATGTAAAAAAAAACTATTGTTTAGAAGCCGTACTTGAGAACTAATCCAGCGTAGTACTGTTAAAACAAAGCTCTTTGTACTTGACTGCTGACAGCTGATTGGACGTCGGGAGCCCCTACCAGCTACACTCATTGTGCTTCAAGAGTCTAGATTCAACCCTCACTGAGATTGTTTAGTTTCTTTTTATTTTTAAATCGCTACGTACAAGTTTTATTTTTAGTTTTGTAGGCAGCTTTCTGCTTAAAGTTAAAGCTGGCCAGTATTATATTTTATTTAAAAAACAAAAATATTATTGCTGCTGTTACTAAAACCTAAGTATAGCATCTTTACCAAACACAAACCTCCACTAGAGCAAGCGCCGCAATTTGTATGAAAACCAACCGTGTCGATTTGGATCATCGTCCACAGCGGAAAGTTGAATAATGTCTCTTTTGTTTTGTTTGTTGATCATTGTTGTATTTTTACAGTATTAGGGTCACGAAAGCATTTATCCAATTTTATAGATTTGAAAGCAAGAACATGCAGATTGAAACCTTGTATTTCTTTCAACTTGATCGCTCTAAAATTTATAGAAAAAGGGTCTTGCCATTTGATCCCATAAGTTTTTCATTTATTACTTTTGAGATTCTAATTCGATTCGATTTGCTAATGTGAAGGAAAAAGTCGTGAGAAAACCTGAGTGTCTGAATTATTCACATACCTCAGCGCTGGAAATTGCCAATCCGCGGTGGGCACACATACTCTATTTCTGAGAGAAGGCTTGTAGTAGCATACAATGTCACATACCACGTATAAAAGCTGCTTACTCTCTCTCTTACTCTGACATTGTAAAACCTAAAAAGCTTATAATACCTTTTGAGCTGATTGACAAATAAATATCTAAAGAATAGAATATTTTTTATTGCTCATTAAAAAATCTAAATCTCAGAGAAGAATAAAATTCACACTTTTTCGACTCGATCTTTAAAAAAAACTTATTTTCATTTTTTTTCCCAAACCCCAAGTCATCAGGTAGTAGCATACAATGCTACGTATAAAAGCTTCTTACTTTCTCTCTCTTACTCTGACATTGTAAAACCTACATTGTAATACCTTTTGAGCAGATAAATAATATAAAATTATAATATAATATAGCTATAAAATTCACACTTTTTCGACTCTATCTTTAAAAAACTTATTTTCATTTTTTTCCAATACCGCAAGTCATCAGGTAGTATTACACAATATGGCTGGTCCGTTTCTCGCGGCGGCCATTTTGGTTAATTGATACTTAGGCTCCATAACCGCAACCCGATACTGCACCAGAAGGGTTAAATGCCGCTTTTCTTATGTTCTGGCCAATCACAGCCCTTCATTTGGCCCCCGGCACTTTACAATGGTTTTAAGTAGAGGCCTAGTTGCCTCGATAGTGCCATTAAAGTAATGAGTAAGGGGCTGGCTCTAACTATTTGCAAAATACAATACAATATACATACATGTATGTATGTAAAGAAAATTTATTTTTAAGCAACATTCAGTCGGGGAGAGAGGGGAAGTAGGAATGCTTCTGCTGCGCTTCCAATGAAACTCTCTATCGACTTTCTTATTTATAGCTACCAGGGCAAGTTTCGTATATTTTTTAGACAAATAAAAGACAAGGAACTAATTAAAAAAAAACAATTTGTGGCAAAAAAATCTAAATCCTAACTAACTTATATAATGTTATATAATAAGTATCACTATAATTAAATGTTTAATTTATGACTTAAAACTGATCTTAAATTGATGCTATACTGTTATATTACGATAAGATAAGATAAGAATATTCGATAGAAGAATATACAATGTAATCTAATTCTGAATTAATCTTATATCAATAAACCAATTTCAATTTAAATTATAATTATAATAAATTATAAAGGTGAAAGTTTGTGAAGGTGTCTGGATGTTTGTTACTCAATCACGTTATTAGGGCTAGACGGATGTACATGGAAGCTGGCGTACATATAGACAATGATTTGCATCATGACATACTTGATATCCCCGATAATGCGATCCCGCTCGTTGTGTGAGCGAAGCCGCAGGCTGAAGCTAATATTTTATAAAATAAAAATAAAAACTGTGCTGAGAATCGGGCACAATATTGAAAGATTAATCTGTCACTTTTTGCGATATGTGTATTTTTCCATTGGTGGCTTAAAGGTTAAGGCTGCGGCATTTCATTAATTAAGTGCGTAAAGCGCGAATTTAATAAAATTATCTAAGTCCTGAAATTAATATCTATTTTATAAAAGATATTCTTTTATAAATCTGAGAAAAACCTCATAGAACAAAACTTATTGTTCTATGAGGTTTTTCTTGATCTGGAATTTGCGTTTTAGAAATAGTTTTGTATAGTTAAACTGATACGGAAACATTAAAATGACAGTGTTTATTTATGACCCCATTTTATTCTGTCCGATTGTCATAACATAATTTTTGTCAAGTATCGACATTATCGCCGTAATTCGATACAACATTACAGATAGTGATATTTATGCGTGCGATCGTGTAAACAATGGTCTTTATTGCTTCCCGTTACGGGTCATTTGACGCACACGTGACTGCCCATCGATAGGGTTGCCATGCCAGGGTATCGATTATGCACAATGCAATATTTATGGTCTATTTATTGTTATTTGACAACTTGTATTTTTTACGATTGGTTTTTTATTTTAGCTTATGCCCGGTTCCAATATCCACAAAACGCTTCGCTTTTGCTTACGATCGGTTACAATTCCTACGAAATTCCTCCGAACCGTCAATAAATTGTATGGAAAACGGATCGTAGCCGGTAGGCGTATATTATAGGAACCGGGCATCAGTAGACTTAGTAGTAAAGTTTTTTGTTTTTTTTTTCGTAATTATTGTTTTTTTATAACCAAGGAAACGAAATATTACTTACACAAACTTATGCTTGAATGACTAAGGCGGAGACAGGTACCAAGATTCGCCTCTTACCACGGAATGAATAAAACACACGAAAACGTATGTACGTTTGAAGTGGGAAATTTTATGATTTCTTAAAACGTATCAAAATTACATTTTTTCCTAAATCAGTAATATTAATGCATTTATAAAAGGCAGATCAGGAGACAAATATTGAGAACTTTAAACTTTAGCATATTGGCTTCTTTATGAATATTAAATTAATTGTTTTCAGGGCCAGCGATATGACATTTATGTTACATACTCGTATTACAAAAAAGCTTATAGACTGGAGTTCGTATAATAATATTAAAAATGAATGGTTGTTCAACAGAGCCATATCAGTTCGGTAATGGTTGCTTCATTTAATTGTCGGTAATCTAGTAACCAATCAAAGTACAAAGGTACAATCCTTCATGATCTTCTTCGCAAGAGAGGCCTATTTTTGTCAGCTTGCGTTGGTTATGCTATCAGAAAGACATTGTACTGCTATTGCTTTGTATACTAGCAAATGTAGGCAAATCGAACTATCGTCGTAGATTTTGTTAATGACTCGCGATGCTCATGAATCGTCAACAAAGAAATATAATTTTACTTATTAAATAATCATGACTAGACCTATTTAATACATAGGGGGAAGTCCCTAGTGGCGGACACCTAAGGCTTTTTATAAATAAAATGAAATATATTTTACGAAAGGATTATTTATATATGACTTACAATAGGTAACAAAGCTAGAAATCAAATTAAATAAAAAAAACACAATCTCGGCTTAAAAATTAATTAATACGATCAATCAAACTTCGGTAATAAAAAGTGTATTTTTTAAAAGTGGCACCTAGTACCGGACGGATATTTATAGCATACCTAGCACCGGATCTTTGCATGAAGTCATAGTAAAAATGCTTACCGGCACAGCAGGCAAGCCCTTCAGTAAATTGATGAGGGGTCTTCATGACTTCAGCTAAGTCGTAGGCTAATTTAAGTTTTTTTTTCATGAGTGCCATGGATTTATTGGATAAATCTTAAACGTAGTCCACCAATAGCTATTCATACTCTACTGAGAAGGTTTTAGTCAACCTTTGGCTTCATCGACACTTACACTCCACTATTCAGTGCATTTATCTTATCACATAAAGTGGTTTTAGGAATATTGTAGAGCATTGTAGCTAGTCTCACACTCAGTTCCTTGAACAAAATCTTATTAATAGCAGTTTGTAAAATTTGGGACTACCGTGATCTTTTTTTCTTCTCTTCCATTCCGTTTCTCTTCGTTCTTCTATACAGTTAAACAAAATTAACTAATTAAAATAAATACAGTAAGTGCTTAAAATAAATATCAACCTGCTTACTGTCCGGTGCTAGGAGAAGACTTGGTACTAAGGGACAGACAATATGGTACTTTAGGTTGTACCCACCAAAATTGATTAAAAAACCCAATAAAAATTAACCAATTTACCAATAATAATCAAATACTACTTTTATTTTTGAGTACCATTTACTTGCTTGAATTAACCAGAAACACTATCACTGATCTTATGTGTCGCCGTACTTTCCCACCAAAAACAGCAAAAGCCCGCTCCCATCTAGGCCTTGCGCGTCACAGGCGACCTGCGGCGCGTGTTCCTGTACCTGTGTACCCCCCGCGCCCATTTCACTTGTAGTTTGAATCGAAGTAGTTTATAGTTGTTAAGATAGTACGAGTGTCCGGCGGTAGGTGCCGTCCGGCGTTACGGGACTTCCCCCTATATGTAATTTACTAAATGAAATATTAATATTTCCTTAAAATATCCGTTAAGAGGAAGATGCGCAGAGTAAATCTAGCGCCTCTGAGGAAAAAAAATCATAGATAAATAACTAGTAGATTAGAATATAGTAGATTATTTTTTACATAGAGGCACATACATTGCCTCCGGCCCCACACTAGGATATCCTGTGTCGTGGGATAGAAAATAGAATATTTTTTATTGAAAACATATAATTATTTTTTCAGACCGAATTTGCAAAAAATTTGCAAATGTCCCAAAAATATTAATAGTGATTTTTGTAACTGATGGGCGTGAACCTAAAACCCTGGGACTAAATGAATAGCATTAACGGTAAAAACGGCCAGGCCAGGTTTGATCCTAGGTTCTTTATGGTGGGTCCTAATAATCACTGTCTAGGCCTACATGATTGAGAGAAAGCACACACTTTTTGCTTGTAAAAAAAATATTTTTTGCCTCGGTGGTGGCGCTAGTGTTACCCCTTGGACCGCCTTGATAATAATTTCTTTATTTTCTTCTCACAGAGGTATCGCAACTAATAAATATGAAAAATTGGAGTAATCTGGACTTATTCCTATATGAGAGGCTGAAGTCCATACTAGGAAGAATCTTGTGTGATAGATTTCAAGGCCTTCATTAAATTTACTATACAGCCTGATTTTTTCACCGGTACAATAAATTTTACCATATCATTGGTATCGATAATAGATTACATTTATCGAATAAAATTACCATATATATTTTTTTCATTTTCATTAATTTATCATTCATCCAATTTGTAACTCATGGACACCCATTACAAGGTGTCATCGCGGAGCGAGGCAGAGGGCGGCGGGGTGGGGTGAGTGAGCGGGCGGGGGCGGCGGGCTGGCCGGCGCACGATTTGGCCGGTCATTCACAGTGGGTAGAAACTTCCTAGTGAAAACATAATGTATGGAATTTAATGCCATATAAAGACAACATTGTAAAAACGAAGTGGTTCGTGAAAAAGTGACCGATATGGAAGAAAATGTCATAATGTTAATATACTCATAAAGAAGTAAATATTATTCGCAGGCAACTTACGGCTAGTAAAGGTGGCCTAAAACATAATATCTTGCAAAAACTGCTTTTTAATTTGTTTAGATATTAATATATTATCTTGACCTTAGCAGTTAAAATGGAAAAAAATACTACCATAGTAGAAAATTTTACAACTTTCATTGGTAATGCAATAAAATGGCTACTGTTTTCTGAATTGCTCTCGGTTGTTTTTATTTGCTAACAGAAAAAGTTCCTATCTATTCGAATTTTGTGTTGCAGACGTTGAGTTGAGCGACTGCTCCTCCGTTGAAAACAATTGTGGGACAATTTGGTTGAGATAGAGGTGAGATAGAGACTCAACTATTTTTGTGGTTTGAAGATTGTTTTCGTGGCAAAAACTGTATTATTGTACTGTGAATAAGTTTACCAGTTATTTTTGGTCCCGTAAAATGGCAGGGAGAAAGACCCGTCGTAGTTGCGAGATATGTGGCGTCAGAGAAGCTCATTTGCAAAAATTGCAAAAGTCTCGTTTGTTTGCAAATTTTCCATTGGAAGAAACCCGGTAAGTACATAACCTAAGTCAATGTCGGAACACCATCGTCTCTAAGTTAGATAATTCTAAGAATGCCTTGTAATGGTTATACTGTAATGCACACGGAACTATTCATAAAAAAATCACACCTGTTGTATCTTTAGTACATGAAATTATCTGAAGCAAATTCTCAGAGTGATAGGTACTTCGTACATGGTACATGGTAACTTCACCTTGATGAAATGTCCTTGAAGTGAAGTTACCATTCAGCTGACACTGCTGATGATGCAGGGTTGTACAGTACTAAACAATTTTCACTACTTCTTATCGTAGCGCACAGGAAGGACAAGGTCAATATGTGGAGCCAATCATTGTTGCTTGCCTCACAATGTTTTCCTTCAATCTTAGAAAAGAAATGTATTTAACTATAAAATTCACGTCATTGGTCCTTCTCAACGCCAGGATTTAAGCCTAAGGACCTGTTTCGATTCATTTACAGTACACCCTGAGTGATGCGAAAGTCGCACAATGACAGCTTAGTAATTCATTTCCTTTTTCAGTTGCAGAGAATGGGTGCGAGTCACAGGCAATGAGGAGCTTGTATATGTGCCAATTCAAAAATTGCACATTAACAAACACATTTGTGAAAAACATTTCAAAAGGACTCAGTTTAACAAAACACATACACGGCCCAAAAGGCATGCTATACTATACCTTGCCTAAATTTGAAATCCACTCCACTGAGTGATGAACAAATGACAGAATTTCCACTTAAGGTGTGGAAGAAGCCAGGTAAATAATCTATTTATAAAACAAATATTAACATAATTGATATGCATTGCTTAGCTGTATCGTGTAATTTATCTGTTGGTTATGTATGCTTGCTAAATGGGTGTGTAAAAATATTTAAAATTCAATTAAGTATTAAAGTCAATTAATTTTGAAAAAATTTTCAGTTTCCCAGTCTGGAGAGGTGCAATCCACCAGCTACGCAACACAAAGACCAACCGATGAGAGTGCGAGTGGATTTCCAAAAAGACTGGTTGGAATTGGCTTGCATCCAGCGTCTTCCTGCCACTCAAAACAAAATTATACAACCAGAGTGTGTTACCAGTGAAGACTTATGGCACTGAAACGTGCTTTCACTATGGGCCTCCTAAGAAAGCTCAATGTCACGCAACGCGCTATGGAAAGGGCTATGCTCAGAATTTCTCTATCGAATCAGAAATGATGAGATCCGTAGACAAGCGAAAGTCGTCGACATGACCAAAATGGGTGTCTGCAAATTAAATATATATTATGTATGTAAACCTAAAAGTAATAAGCAATAAAATAAAAGGCGAAACTACAACTTATTTTTTCGTCATAATAAGTATTTGCAGAAATCCATGGGTCAAATATATTGGTCATCTACTGATGAGGTCATTCAATATTATGATCCAGCAACCTAATTTTCTTGGTTCTTTAAAATTTGCTTAGAACTTTTTGTTTTTTTTTTCCTTATAAACTTAACTACTTATGTACTTTGGTGTGGTTTAAAATAAAACAATATTACGATATACCTATGTAGCCTTTTGTTTCTTTTTTCTGAATAAACTAAACCACATTTATGCGTACAGTAAAAGTACATCACTAGGTTCGATATCAATATCCATTCTACCATTATGGGTCATCACTATCTGTCAAGCTATTTTAACAGAAAATATTGTTATGTTGGTAGTAAGTGGCATTAAATTCTTTGGAATACTGTGTTAGGAGTTTCGTCTCTTAAAACGTAGTGATTATATACTCTTTGGTCATTCAGTCCGCGCGCATTGACCTAGGTGAGTGCACGTGCGCCGTTTCCGCACTTCCTGCCGTCAAAAATTACGCGCGCACGATGTTTACAAACCGCGAGTATTACGAAATGGTTCGTAGTTACTTTCTCAGTGGGGAAAATACAGTGCAGCTCGGCGGGTATACGCTGAAGAAAGTTTGCCCCGCCTGATAAATGCCGGTTTTATTTGACCTCAAATACTCAACACCAGGACATTCATGAGAGTGACGCAGCATTTGCTAGACTACGGACAGTTCACTGCACCAGCGCACGCTCAAGGCCGAGGAGGGAGACCTCCCTTGGCCGTGGAGATCGAGGAACAGATATTCGCGTTCTTCGAGGAAGACCCCAGAAGGAGCACCAACGACGCGGTACGCACGGCGCACTTCGGCGTTAGCCAGTACGTGGTGTGAAAATTCATACCACTAACAACCAGTGCAAGCATTCCACGCCGGTGACGGTCCTAAGCCCATGCAAGTATGAAGGAAGAATTGGTATCAAGTAAGATTTTTTTTGCTGCGTCATACATAAGTCATACCTACTGGCTGCGCCGCCGCCGCCGCTTCTTTTCCTTCTCGCAAGCCACGCGCAGTTGCCAGTTCGTGCGTTTAGTTGTGCTCATGCGTAATGGAGTCCACATTTCTTTAAGATTTGCGGATAAGTTCAGACATTGGTATTTTTGTTTTTTTCTACCAACGGGGTAGTAACAAAAAATGTTGGTATTTGTATTTTGGACTTAGTATTACGTATGTTGATTTATTGTACCGGTGAAAATATGACCCTGTATAATACTACATAATTGTATCACTTTTTTTCAGTTATTCAGTTTAACAGCATTATGCTACCTACTGTGTATGAGACATATTTTTTTAGTAAAATAGTTATCAGGTCGTATAAAACCAAAAAACCCGGTTAGTTTTATACTAACAGCATTTAATAATTATGACTACGATGGTTCTACAATATTAAACACTGAAAACATTCCAATTCATGGAATTATATTTTCCCCGGACCAATTATATCGTTATTTATATCTACGCGTTCCGTTCCACTATAAAATACAGTGTTAACAATCAACCGGTGGCAGGTTTATTTACGAATATCACAGCGCGAACAGAAATTATTGTCGGAAGAATAGACATTCGGTTGGCTACCGAGGCTTAGTTACGTCTCTAGAGGCTGTTTGCATTGCCTATAGTGTGAATAAATAATTAGAGGCCCCTTGTTAAATATTAAAATACAGAGGGCTTTTGGAACTGCACACGGGCGTCTGAAAACAGGTTGCAGTCGGTGTTTTATCGACGCCACGGGCTAAACAATAATTTTAAATATTGTAGTAGCTTTTGATGGCTACTACTTTTCCTTGGAATCTAGAAATATACTAAAATATTATTAACAGAAAAAAATATACAAAAAAATAGATTAAATATGAACTTAATTTTATACTTCATTTCAACTTCGATAAAGTTGAAAACGTGATATACACGTGCCGTAAAAAATAATTAAAATCCAAATAGTTTAATACATTCTACATTTACAAGAACATTTACATACAGGCACATATATTGCTTCTGAGCCCACACTAGGTTACCCTGTGTCGTGGGAAGCAGAAACAGCGGTATATTCCATTTTGTGATACTTATAACATTACTATGATTGTCAGTTTCATCCCGAAATCTCACACTAAGATTTCCTTGCACATCTCACCATACGATTATCTTTCACTAAATATACGAAAGATATATTATCTTTCTTATAGTCGGACTAGAGAAATGTCTATTCACGGGTTGGCTGGCGACACGCAGGCTGCACGATTTATTTGTAAAATCGTCCTTAAATATTTACAAAGTGAAGTGAAAAAAGCCCGTTCCCATGTTCGTGCTCATAAACACAAAACTAATTCTATTATTTTTTGTATTGGATTCAAGGTTCGTTTTAATTTGTAACGTTGCACCCGCACGCCTTCGGTCCGTGGATGTTTTCTAAAAAGAAGCAAAAACTTATTACAAAAACAGTACACAGGCTAAAATAAAACAAAACCAAAAATAAAAACAGAAAATCACACAAAAAAAAGAAAAAAACTGAAGGAAAATAAAGGTCACAGCTGTTATAAATCGCAGCTGACTCAGCAGTATGCTGATGGGCAAGCCTTCAGCGCTGATTTTCAGTCAGTGCCAAGAGATACCCCGCAGCGTACCAGACCGCGGTGTAGTACAACTATGAAACAATTCGATATAGGAATGTAATACTAATAATACGGAATGGAATAAATACTTAAAATTGTTTATACGAAGAACGATCCAAAATACACAGAAACATAGGATTCGACGCAGATTCATATCTGTAGTTGCGGCGAAAGGTTAAAAAGGTACCTAAAGTCTGTTAGCTTTTAGAATATACCTCGAGCTCTAGAGTAGGCTTCGGTTTTCGCCGTATATACAGTGCCCCCTTCTTAACTGTTCAGTTGATAGCGGCGCTAGTGGAGAATTTAGTAGTAGATAACATTTTAGTTTACCTAGAAAAATGAGAATATTTTAACCCGTCTTTAAATTTTAATGAAAATAGGTAGGTATATCTTTAAATCTTATTAAGTGAATAAATAAAACAAAAAATGGGAAACAGGAATTACAATTAATTAGTTACTCGTAGTTACAATTTTGCCCACCTGAACTTGGTGACGCTATGCATATATTTTTATCGTACTGATGATCGAGTTCTGATTTCATATTAGTTTCGATTTCGAAATAAGTGTCATATTAGTTCCGATATTTCTATTACACGAATATATCCGATTCTGTCCGATAGTAGCCGAGGTAGGTATATATTCTAAAACCTAACAGACTATAAAAGAGCATAAAAACGCCCGTGCGTAGGCACCTGTGTGAGAAACTGATTGTGTACACTGATTACGGATTCTGTAGCCTCCCACCGCTAGGTAAATACGAATAGTAACTAAGTGGCTGGCCGGCGTGCCTAAGATTTAAAGTTATTTGATTAACTCGGCTGGTTTCTTTTGAGATTGCTCACTTAATTTTGCACGACTACCTTAGAGGTGAATCGACCCTTGTGTTGTAGGTGAACGTTATACGATCATCCGCAGAACATACTCCGTTGCTCTTATTTATAATCACATGATTCCCCTGAAGCACTTCCCCGAGGCTGATTATTTAATTTGTGGTTGCATCGTGCCCTTGTGAAATCTCTACCACAGACTAGGGGCCGATTTCTGAGTTGAGAATTTACGCTAAGTAAATACTTAATATCCACTCGTCAGTGGTGAGGCCCGATTTTGACATTTTGTCAACATGCCGCATTCTGTGGCGAAGCCCGATTTGGACATCGTTGGTCACATTTTCTAATATGTTTAATAAAGCAGACAAACGTACATCTATCTCTTTTACACTCATTACGGTGTATTGCCAGTGAAAGAGGATAGATAACAAACTTAGCCTTGAGCTGTCATCATTCAAAAAACCCGCGCAATCACCAGTTCAGTGCAAGACTAGCCATTATGGTCTGTCACTTAAAACCGTTTTCCTATAATTTTTCTCTATTGCAAGGTAGTAATGCTAAGGGGTAACGGCTTGTAAATAAAGCTAATTATAATAAATAAACCTGTTTATTTTATTTAAAACACTATAAAAACCGCTATAATGCATTGAGAATTTGATGTTCTTGGATTGCTCACACTTGTGTGCTACAAGAAAAAGATGAACTGCATAGTGATGTTTGTCACTAGATAGCAAATTTGATTAAAATACAGTATTCCATTATACAGCGGCTCGAAAATCAATAATAACGAAAGAAATTGCATTTTAGTAGCGGTAGATGACCGGGCAACCCTTGTCTGTGACAAGGCCCGATTTGGGCTCCACAGACAACGGCTTTTCTACATTTTTGTTGCCACTGACGAGTGGGTAACGTTCTGTCACGCTCTTTTCTAGAGAAATTTGATGAGACAGCACTACAGTTATGTAATTACTTAGCGAAATTGTCAATTCAGAAATCGGCCCTAGGCATTGTAATCGGCGGGCGTTTATCGAGTGCTTTAAAGGATCGTAATAAAAAAAAGACTGTCAGTCTTTATCCCAAAGAAGTAGAGGCACCTATAATATAATAAAATAATAACTTCCACACAACACAATCACTTTTCCTGTTCCCAAACTAGGATACTCTGTATTATGGTAATCAAGCAAGGACGTCACAAACATGTAAATATATCCAGGCTGAGGTCGCCGTATATTTGTACAAATTGTACATTTGTACAAAAATACGGTGACCCCCAGTGGGAATCAAACCCACCTTGTTAAGCGCCTTGACGGCTCGATGAGCAAGTCATAGTCAGTATATCAGGTAACAGGATACGTACCTGATAGGACTTCTGTGATAAAAAGATTTATTAATAACGTACTGTGGTTGATTTCACAGTAAAGGCGGCGGCAGATTACGCTTAACACGTTACACCGTTATTAAGATTCATTACAGTATAATGAGCCGTTTTCAGAAGAACTAAAAAAAATCTAACGGCTGTCAAAGGAATGCAATTTTGGACCTCAGCCCAATAGTCATGTGTGAGACATCATAAAATAGGTCTCAGCGAGCTGAACAAAAGTTACTATGACGCCAACAGCCAAATGTTTGTCCTTTCGGTGTTATATTTTATTGAAAATATTTAGTTTTTTTTTCAATACTAAAAAAATAATAATCTAACGCTGTCAAAGGAATGCAATTTTGGACTTCAGCCCAATAGCCATGTATGATACATCATAAAATAGGTCTCAGCGAGCTGAACAAAAGTTACTATGACGCCAATAGCCAAATGTTTGTCCTTTCGGAGTTATATTGTATTGAAAAAAAAAAACAAATAGTTTCATATCACACATCGCTCATTAATATTCTAAAAAAGACCTTTTTACAGGAAGGCCAAAACATTATTTTGAAATTGGTTTTCAATCTTTATCACCATTATTGATGACTCAAATGGCGAAAATAATATATCATTCGATTCGTATTTTCATGCACTATCTTGTAGTTAATTGTGTTTTCGTATGTTGTTTGCCTAAGTATGCAAAAAACCCAAACGTCCCTTTTGTATTCAAAATATCGACCTAAATACTTAGAATTATCTCAAAAAAAAAAATAATGAATAATTAAATTCAAGCATTTTTATTAAGTCTTCTTCGCATAAAAGCACTTAATTATAATAAAAGTAAGACATGAACACGAATTAGGTCATTTCAACCATAACAAAACAAAAATATCGGGCTTTCTCCTCTTGCTGAACGTAGGAATCGCTAAAATCATAACACTTTGCTCATTAAAGTAGTAGTATTCATGAGAGACTACTTTAATTCAGTACTCCCTTAATTAAATAATAAACATACATAAGCTCTCGCCTATATCCCAGAGGGGTAGGCAGAGACCAGGGACTGCCACCTGCCACGATCCTAACAAATCACTCGTTTCATCGACATTCATTAGTCGTTGCATGCACGCTCGTCTGTTTCGGATTTTAAATGATAAAATTGGATGCAGGTAAAGTAATATTCTACAATTTTCATAAAAATTAGCATACTATTTAGGAACGACAGAAATCAGAAATTATTTCATCATAAAATCAGAATTTATTTATAGATTCTGTTTGTTGAATGTCAGTGTCAGTTGATGGTAGTTGATGTAATATAACGTTAATATTAGCTACTACCTTGAGGCTGAATTTACTTAGTAGAGAAAAGGCAGGGAAAAAACTCCACTCTGACCATCTTACCTAGTGTACATACAATAAAGAATATCTTATCTCAAATCACCTTAAATCTAATACAAATTTGGTATGAATGTCCATCTACCTAAGAAGCTCAAGACTCATGAGTGCAATCAATACTTGCAATGTCGAACATTATTTAACTGGTCACTATCAATACTGCCATGAACTTTTCGGTCTTCAACAAAAATTTGTTACCATATTCTCCATGAACTTTAAGGACTTTTATATCAGTCCATTTGACTGATATAAAAGTCATTTTTGTCCTTATTCAGTTGTTGTGTAATTACCAACAGCCAATTCATTGAAATCTAAAAAATTCTCATGGGGGCAAATTAATATCTTGAAATCCTACAGATTGTGCATCTTCATCAACTACCTAGTATTGAAAGAATGAGACTGACTGATCTAATTGACTGTCAGGAATGGAGTATGTATCGTCGTCTTGGTTGAATGTAATGTTTGGTTGAATGAGTGATGGGATGTCTTGAAGAGTATATTATGGTTTTCCATTAATATTATCTGTAGCTTGGGCTTTAACTCTTTTTGGCACCTTGTTGGTAGTTGCGACAACCATGTTCAAAATATTTTTTGCTCTGTGAGACATCCTGTAAATAAATTACAAATATAAACGATTCCTGTAAGTAATTAAATAAATAAAAACGAAAAATCATAGCTACAAACATACACTAACATACATTTTGCCAAAACAAAAAAAAAACTAAATTAAAATTAGAACACCAAAATGCATAAGTTAAAATACTACCCTTAGGTACCCACCTACCTACTAACATACCTAATATACAAACTAAATTGGTTTTACTTATAAAATAGTAGATTATTTAAAAGAAAATATTTTTTTGCAGAGAATAATTTTGAATCAACTTCATCAGTTTAATTGCAAAAGGGACGCTTTCCTGTATGTGACTCAATTAAAATACAAAATTATGACGATAATCAATAATATCTCAGTACAAAATAGACACATTACTAAATGGGGCACCTTTGCATAAAATAATACCAAAACCTACCTTGTTTTTGAATTCAAAGCAAACATATTCCAAAATGTGACCCTTTTGCACTGCAAATACATCAAAATTACTCACGTGCGCGCAGACATGTCGGTCGCAACTAACAATATGGCAGTTTTGCTCTGAAGTTCGCGACCAATCTCCTCCAATGCAAAACGGACGGTTGCATAGATTGATGTCAAATAAAGCTAAATTTACGGGTGTCTTCAATTTATCACATTTTAATATTGATGTAGGTCTCATTTTCGCAAAAAACTTTTTTTTTGACATTTTTGACTTGTGGCCCTTTTGCATTGAACGAGCGACATGGCAATTGGTCTGAGGTCCAAAATTGCATTCCTTTGACAGCCGTTACATTTTTTTTTAGTTCTTCTGAAAACGGCTCATTGCGTCTAAGTGTCAAATTTGTATAGAATTTGACAGACAATTTGGAGTCTCCAGGATTTGGTGCGCATCATTACGCCTATAAACACCTCAGTCACTTAAGCTTCTACATGATGTTGTTCTTCACTATGAACGTAGGTAATTTAGAAAACAAAGTCGTTATACACCCAGGTATCGAAGCCAGACCCTCTCGAATGTAAGGGCTCTACCGATATGCTAACCATTACTTTCAATGCTGGCGTAAAGATTGTGTTGTTGTTTGACTATTATTTATCATCATCAACCCATTATGTCCCCACCAAGGGGCACGGGTCTCTTCCCTGAGGAAGGTATAGGCCATACTCCATCCACCACGGGGGCCAAGTCCGGATTGGTGGAGGTTTGTAAGACTATAGTGGCTGGTCTTACTGTCAGAAGTTTTCAAGCCACCCTGAGGCCTCTGACTTGGATTAACGACTGCCATCTATCGACGGCAGCCGGCATCAACTGCTTAACGTACCTTGCGAAGCACGGAACCGCTCGGAAAAATGCCACTAGCATTAAGTAGTCATAGACGGTGAACCATCCATGGACTGAACGCGCCGTATTGCTTAACCTTAGTGATCGTTTAAGATCACTCAGGCAGCCCAGGCTACGAGCGACTATTATTTATACTGTGCTGCATAATAATCTATCCATTTTACAAATGGGCGGCACGTTTTGTGTAAATTGTGCCTAATTATGCTTTGATCATTCAATACAATAAATGGATAGTCCCTAATTATGCTTGTTTGTGTTGAAAAGTCCACCAATCCGGACTTGGCCCCCGTGGTGGAGTATGGCCTATACCTTCCTCAGGGAAGAGACCCGTGCTCCTCGGTGGGGGACTTAATGGGTTGAAGTTGATGATGATGATGTGTTGAAAAGTGCTTTATTGTTAAATATTTAAATAATAAACATTTACACACAGGCACACACATTGCTTCTGGCCCCACACTAGGATACCCTGTGTCGTGGGAACCAGAAACAGCAACGTCACAAACATGCAAACATCCAAGACTTGGGAGTTTTTTTTCTCTCCAGCCGGGGATCGAACCCGGGACCCCCCGCATGGCAAGCAGATGCGCCAACCACTACGCCACAGAGGTCGTCAATATGTTCACATGATATTTTCAACCACATCCCAGCTTCTACTCAACCTTGACGACGCTGGTCGTATTCCCGTAAATTCCTGGTGTGCGCACAGTAAAAAATATTCTACCTATCTATTTCGAAGGGGTATTTTTAAGCCACCCTCCGAAAACTGTGCCCCGGCGCGGGCGGCTCCCGTCTAGCTATTTACATATGCAGCCGCGGCTTGCGGTCTTGTTTCCATTTCCCGTGCTACCCCCGCTGCACGTAATTACGACGTAGAGGCTTACTCCCAAGCGACGCGGTATTTTTTTAATCGCGAGCGCGGTTTTTACTCGGAAGCGCAAGTCGGCCAGTATTTTAAATCAGGCGTAACGTGGTAAGACGCTTGGCCTATATTAGGTATATTGTTTGTATACTTAGCAAGTAACTTAAAAAACTAGGCAAGTGCAGATCGCAGGCGCGAATATTTCAAGTTTCTACCTGTTATCGTTATCAAAACCGAGAAAAAATTTTGAAAAAATCACGTTTATTGTATGGGAGCCCCCCTTAAATATCTATTTTATTCCGTTTTATAGTATTTGTTGTAACTACATCATCTGTGAAAATTTCAACTGTCTAACTATCCCGGTTTACGAGATACAGCCTGGTGACAGACGGGCGGACGGACGAACAGTGGAGTCTTGGTAATAGGGTGCGTTTTAATCTCAATAATGGTTAGAATGTTCTCCAAAAAATTGTCAATAAAATTTTAAATCACGCTGTACCTAAATCAGATTTAGTTAAATAAACGAAAAAAAATATCTCCAAACTACATTAATTTTTATGAAAACACGTGTCCTTAAAACAGTCCCCAGAGTCAGTTTAAATAATCTGTCGGAAAGAAATATTTACCACAGATTTATAATCTAACTTTGGGAAGTGCTTAAAACAAATCGTGTTTTTATAAATGAGACCGTCAATCTTTAAAAACTCAATCCTTTCCATTTGAGTCGCTTCGGAGCAAACCACGAGTAGTCCCGAGGCGAGGATGACACACCTCTGTCTCCTCTAAATGAGCTGGAGCCTTGTTCATGGTAATGCTGGGACGGCGGCGCGCGATGGCCTTTGACCACTTTGGCTGAGTCAATATTGTATGAGGCAAGTAATTAGTTGATGATTTCGGTACGGTCTTATGACAGGTGACATCTCTGGTGAGTATGATGAATCATCTACAGACATTGGTTTACAACATTGTTGGCGTGCAATTATATTGTGGATATTTAGTTGCTATTTGGTTTGGCCATGTGGAGAGGGTGAAAGAAGAAAGACTGACGAAACGAATAATCGGGCGAATGTGAATGGAAGGGCCTTTAAGGGACGCCCCAGGCGGACATACTTCGACCAAATAGGAGATGTATTAGCAAAGGGCAAGATAAAATACCCGAATACGGGTGCGTGCATGAAACGACAAATGAACGTCGATGAAGCGAAAGCGATTTATCACGATCGTGGTAAGTAGCAATCTCTGTTCTCTCCCTACACCCCTGAGTTACAGGCATAAGCTTAAGTAGGTATGTATACAGGCTGATATTTTCACCGGTACAATAAATCAACATACGTAATACTAAGTCCAAAATACAAATACCAACATTTTTTGTTACTATCTCGTTGGTACAAAAAACAAAAATACCAATGTCTGAACATATCCGCAAATCTTAAAGAAATGTGGACTCCATTACGCATGAGCACAACTAAACGCACGAACTGGCAACTGCGCGCGGCTTGCGAGAAGGAAAAGAAGCGGCGGCGGCGGTGGAGCCAGTAGGTATGACTTATGTATGACGTAGCAAAAAAAATCTTACTTGATACCAATTCTTCCTTTATACTTGCATGGGCTTAGGACCATCCCTAGCGTGGAATGCTTGTACTGGTTGGTAGTGGTATGAATTTCCACACCACGTACTGGCTAACGCCGAAGTGCGCCGTGCGTACCGCGTCGTTGCTGCTCCTTCTGGGGTCTTCCTCGAAGAACGCGAATATCTGTTCCTCGATCTCCACGGCCAAGGGAGGTCTCCCTCCTCGGCCTTGAGCGTGCGCTGGTGCAGTGAGCTGTCCGTAGTCTAGCAAATGCTGCGTCACTCTCATGAATGTCCTGGTGTTGAGTATTTGAGGTTAAATAAAACCGGCATTTATCAGGCGGGGCAAACTTTCTTCAGCGTATACCCGCCGAGCTGCACTGTATTTTCCCCACTGAGAAAGTAACTACGAACCATTTCGTAATACTCGCGGTTTGTAAACATCGTGCGCGCGTAATTTTCGACTGCAGGAAGTGCGCGCGGACTGAATGACCGGCCAAATCGTGCGCCGGCCAGCCCGCCGCCCGGACGCTCACTCACCCCACCCCGCCGCCCTCTGCCTTGCTCCACGATGACACCTTGTAATGGGTGTCCATGAGTTACAAATTGGATGACTGATAAATTAATGAAAATGAAAAAAATATACATAGTAATTTTATTCGATAAATGTAATCTATTATCGATACCACTGATATGGTAAAATTTATTGTACCGGTGAAAAAATCAGGCTGTATAAAGTGCCTAGCATAGGCTAACGGCTTAACGTTAGGCTGTTTATTATAAAAACACGACGCTAAGCCTGGGCGCACACTAGCGACACGCGACAGGGGACAGCTCGGCGACTAGACGCGACGACAGGCTACGGCCCTTAATTTTTATATAATATATTATTTTGTTCGAACCTCCGCACATTTGGCGTCAGAGTCGCGGAGTCGCGACGACAAGACGCCAGACGCGGCGTCTGACGCGGCGACTTGACGCGGCGACTAGTCGCCCTGTTTGCGATGGCTCTTAAACATGGTCTGTGGTGAAAGGAAAAACGTAAGCACATGTTAATTAAACTACCTCAGAGGAGTATTTTAGTGGAGTAGTGTTTTTTTCTAAATAAGACCGTTAGTTTTCCAATAGCCGACCTGTCTACCTATTCCTATAGCTATATAAGATACGTAAGATATTAATGTATTAATTAATTAATCAGAAGCAGATTCTCTTATCGTGGGCAGAAAAACATTCGTTAGTTAACAAATAACAAGAAAATAAAAAAATGGCATATTTTTCTTCTTGGGTAAGTTGATCGCGTCGGGTTCCAATACAAAGTAAAAAAATAAAAATACATTTTAATTAGTTTGCTTGCTTATAGAAATTAGCTTATACTTTTATAAATAGTTAACTAGCTGACCCGGATATCGTTGTTTTGCCAGATTGGTTATCCTTATCACTTAGGGTTATGAAAATAGACATACAAATACAATTTCATCAAAATCGGTGAAGCCGTTTCGGAGGAGTTAACACTCTTAAGTATCAAAGTAACAAACTGAACAATTTCTTCAGTAAATTCTGTTACTACAGAGGATAACCTTTTGAAGTTATTGCATTGCGTGTGAATCTCAAAAGAAACAAAACGAGATGAAATCAATATTTTTGAAATATAATTGCTAAGACAAAGAATCTTTCACGCGTTTAGGGTTAGGCGTGCGCACTTCCATTGAACTGTTATTCGCGTCATCAATATTTATTATTACTTTTCAAGATCTGACATTTATAGGTACTGTCAACGTTTAAATGCCAGATCTTTAAAAGTATCAAATCGTAGAATACAAATCACTTGATACTGCTAAATCTTTGGCTGCGATGCAATTAAATTGACATTTTTAAATTTTTATGTATTTAAAACTTCAAATTATTTTCACGGATTATGTACGTAACTAAGCACTTATAATTGATTTATAGCTAGACAGGCAAATTGAAATAATAATAGTTACTTATGCCTATGCTAAGGGCGATCGGTTCGGGATCTTTACTCTGACACATCCCATAAAGGGCAGAGTGGATGAATGGATATGGAGAACACTTTATTGTACTTAAAAAAGAAAATTACACAGGTATTCTTAATCAAAGGCTAGACGGTGGTCTTATCACTAAAAGTGCGAGCTATGGTTTCGAATGCGTACCAATGTTTGTTTTAGCATGTTATTTTATTTTCATTTCATTGTTTTGTAAAATCGTAACGTCCCGGTATGTCTAGCACCACATTGCAATGGACACGCAGCAAAACCCGATTCGTATCTCTCACCAGAGATGCAGCGGGGCGCATGCGCGGCGTGTGGACCACGTGATAGCCATCTTTGGACGCGATGCGCAGTTAATAATGCTACGTGATAAATAATAGCTACGGTCAGCAAGGTAACCGCCAGATCGAAGTTGTGGTATGGTCGGCAGCATGTTGCAAACTCGTTCGTAACTTAGATGAGTAAAATGTATTCGTGTAATGGTTCGTGAGACTTTCTTTTCATTGTACAATAACTTTTTTCTAAAATGTTGAAAACGATAGACTGAATATCATAGACAACTTTAAGTCGTCAGTAATTATTATTAATAATAATTCAACAAACGCAATCACTTGACGGATTACATGACGGTTTTATTTTATTTGTAAAAACAGTTTAGTTACTTTTTAATATTTGTTATGCAAAACCTTTGTTGGAGTTTTAATTCGAATTTTAACTGTAAAAAGTCTGTGCAGTTCAAAAATGGAACGAAGAAAAATGTGCCACAATGTCACTTAAACTAATGACCGGACTCAAACAAACCACGATTCGCTACAAACATAGTGGAACATCATTCAAAAATCTGTATGGAGTGGCACGCTCACAGTACTATGTTGAACACTATTTCAAACTTGCTTTTAAATGGTAAAATAGAGAAGAGAGCCCAAAAATAGTTTCGATTAAACTTAAAGCGAGTTCAAAATCTCGAATTAATGAATAATAAGTATTAACTGGACTTAATACAACTAGATATAGGAAATGTAGTAAATTTGTAGCGCTACCGTACTTCGGTAATTCAACAGTTCACCTAGTTTGCCTGCTACTATTGTTGCTGAGCTAAACAGTCCCATTCAAAGCAATACATCGCTTCTGGCTTCGTTCCTTATCCGATAAGTCTCGTTTAGAATCTGTTTGCTATTTTGCTTTATTTTTAGCTCCCTTACTATGAGTTGGAAATTCTCTGTTCTCATATACCTACTATAAGCAAATGCAGCCAGTTCAGGACGAGGAGACAACTAAGACGACCTCTGTGGTACAGCGGTTAGCGAATCGCCTATCATGCGAGAGGTCCCGGGTTCCAATGCCGGCTGGGGACAAAAAACCCAGGTCTTGGATGTTTACATGTTTGTGACGTCGCTCTGGTTCCCACAACACAGGGTATTCTAATGAGGGGCCAGAAGGAATGTATGTGCCTGTATTTAAATGTTTAAAAAATGTTAAAACTGTTAAAAATCACTGCAGGCCTCAAGCCTTCTTATGTGTCCTATTGTGTGTCCTATAATGCAGTAGGGCCAGCTGCTAAATTGGACGTCTTGATCCTTCCAAAAAGTGTAACTCATAAGCATTGCTTAAATCATTCGTAACGGACCCAAAGGTTTTTAATGATAATAGGCCATCCCTCAAAGAAAGTATAGCCTTAATCACTATGCGTTTCCGTGGATGAGCAATTTCAAGCGCTAACACATTATCTAAAGTGTTGAATTGAAATATTAACTTAAACATAATAAAAATATGTGATCGCCAACTTTCCGCACAAGGCAGACAAGTTTTTGCACAAGGTTTTATAAGCGAGGTATTTTTGTATACAAAGAAACTTAGTTGATGGACCCACTAAGTTTCTTTTTTTTATTTCTATTGTTTTTTTGTAATTTTTGTTACCAGCACTGGTTCAAGAATGACCACACCAAGCCAAATGTGCTACGTAGAGTGACCGAAGATGAAGGCGTTCCCAACATGCACATCAAAAGAAGCCATGATTGATCAATTAAGCAATAACTTTTACGACTCTACATAGCATCGGCTTTCGCAAGATGAAAGGGCGAAACACATACTTTTAATTTGAGAAAACGGCGTCTATTAAAAAGGAATAATTTTAATATTTGTCGAGTGTTCCCCGCCAGTAACTTCTCGGTACCGCCTGCACCCATTATAGGTGATTCACGTTTATGCATCATAATAAAAACGCCATAAAATCGGCCTTTATTGGCCGTCCTCCATGCTCGAGTGGTACACTAAATTAAATTATTCACTGTTTATTAAATTTACGTTGGCGCCGAGTGCATGTTTTTAAAAACTGGCCCCTGTCGTTAGTGGGGATTCATACGCGCCAAATGTCCCGCGTAAACTCGTTATGGACCTATGCAGTTGGGGAGCATGAAAACTAAACATATTAAAATACAAAAAAATGCACACAAAACGCTTTCAACTTCCTAAGCGAGAATCTATATAAAAGATACTTCAGTATAACAATTATTATTAAAGAGTTTTAGTAAAGTATTACACATATTACGATTTTGTAACTAAAATTGCCGTGAGCACTACACTTTCTCAACGGAATCACTTACTTAAATATTTGTCGGATAAGTGACTAAGGCTGACTTGCATCATCGACTAAAATCCATTTAGCGTTAAATGAAATAGAATTTTGACAGATAGTGTATGGCGGAACTGTCAAAATTCTGTTTAACGTAAAGTCAAATGGATTTTAGTCGGTGGTGAAAGCCGGCTTATGGCCCGGTGTCTGAATTGAGAACTTTCTCTAAGTAAATACTTTAAGTAACGTTCTGTCACACTCTTTTTTGGGAAATCTGACGAGACAGAACTACAGTTAAGTACTTTACTTAGTGAAAATTCTCAACGCAGACACCGGCCTTAAGTCATGATTAAGCTCTTCCACTAAGAGTGAAACCTGGTCGGACTTGTTCGACAGAAAATAAAGTAATTTCGGAATTAAGTTAAGAATAATGTGCTTAATATATACTGATTTATTCATCATTGGTCTAAGTAGCTATAAACAAAAAATATTTAATTACTTTAAAAGTCAAAATAATATTGCTGGTGTAACGTTATTATTTTATAACAACATTTTATTTAAATAAGTTGGATAAAACCTGTTAAATAACTTGTGATATAGGCACTAAAACTAATCAAGCTCAAACTAAAAGGGTTTACGCATTTCTCGTCTGCGCATCTCTAAAACCACTTATTACGTGGAGCCGGACAGCGCGTCCCCTCTCTCGACCGCTGCCCGCCTCATTTGCCTCCGGTCCATCGGCGAGCCTGCGCGTGCGCTTCTCCTTGTTTGAATCGCTAGTCGCCGCCGCGCCGTCTCTAACGGCCGCGAGTCAATTTTATTAATTTTCTTTTTAAAGAAAGCCGTGGTTTACTATCACGTTTGTGTTCTCGTCTCCCCACACTTTTTGGGTAAGTTGCAAACAGATATTTCAACTAGGTATTTGCTAATTTAGCTGTAGATTAGTTTTATAGTGCTTGTAGGAACATATGTAATTTATTTCCCTTCTTTTCGTAATAGCGTAGTGCTTATACGTAGTTTTAACAGCTATTTACCGTGTCGCAGAGCGCCTCTCATAGCTTGCTCGCTCGGCGACACACAAGATGGCGCCTCACAAAATTGCCAGTCATGGTTGCATCATCCATACATTTCGTTCATACAATTTAAAATATTGATGTTTAGCTTTATCTGCACACTAGCTTGCGCTTGCCACTTTTGTTAATTTCCAAATAATGTTGCAGCTAGTGTGGAAATGTTGGCAATTAGTAACTGTAGATACCTATTAATTTTTGATTATCATTTTCATTATCATTTTTCATTATAATTTCCATCTCGCATCACTCCACTACTGATTTCTTTCACCGCCACTTACAAACTAGTTGGGTTTCTTCTTCTTCTGCCGAACCGGTGGCGGTGAACTGTATCTTTCCGATGGCTGTGTACTAATGCGAGGGGTTTCTCCACAGGGTCCAAGTACCGGACCAGAATTCCCTTTTTACGGAGCCGAAGACCCCCGGGGTGCCTGTTCCCGCCGTTTTGAAAAGGAGATCCGCCGTTCCCGCTGGCCAAACCTTCTCCTCACTTGGTCCACGGCCGTTGGGGGAGCTTTTCTACTGTCTCCGGTCGGCTCAGGGGAGTACCTGACCGTAGTTCCGCTAAAGAGAGATCAAAACTAGTGTAGGGCTATTTTCTAACTCACAACCCTAGTAATTGAAGAAGTGCTAATTAAATTATATCTTGTTTTTTTTTAATAACGTTTTTTTTATTTCTTCTTCTTTATTTTTATGTCACAGCCTCTTCAAGGCTAGCGTGACACTGGTTAAGATGAAAGAATATCCTAGGACAAGCAAACAACTTGGTAGACAATATTGCTTTCCGAATTTGACTGATTTTCGTCTGGTTTTTATGTAGAACAACGGTGAATGAAATTTAATTTACACCCCATTGTAGGCAACAGGCCTTCTCTCAGAGGGTATAGCGAATACATTTTCGAATACATATACCGAATGTTTCGATATTATTGTGAAACAGAACGATGATTAGCTATACCAGTTAGAGTTTTATGCTGCAACAGACAACTGTTTGAAACAAAAAAAAACATTTTTCGCAGATTGTAAGGCACGTTTCAATTTAGGTACAGATTACGGAAAAAACTACAGATAATATGAAAATGATTACTCAAAAATATTGAGCTGAGACAGTAGCTTTATGGACTGCGATGAAAGTTTTGCTCTTTAACCAAAGTAAATTGACTAAACTGACTATTAAACCTACGAAATATAAGTATCTTTTGCATAAGAGAGAAAGAGAAGGCGACTGTTTTATTTAATTCCCATCGATTGCTGGTTCATTAGCGATGCAAAAACTTCCATTGGACATTTCAGAAGTGCTTTAATATGTAAATGGTACCCTTAAGTAAAACAATAGATTTGAGCTCGGAAAGCCTTTGTCAAGATAAGGTGTCGTGAATTTATCTTCTAGTTCAATGTACTACGCATTCGAATGCTACAGATAATCACATTTTGAGATCTCTATTGTCAACTTATAAAGTCTTATCTTCCGATCTCTTTGCGCTTAAAATTAACGTTTGTTCAGCGCAGTAGCAGAGTGCCTTTTAAAAATTAAGGCTGATATTACACAAAGAAACTATATCTTGCATAATTTAATGTCATGTAACAATTAAACACAATCAATATGATGAATCCCTCGTAGCCCCTGCCGCCTGAGTGATCTTAAACGATCACGAACGTTAAACAACATAGGGCGCGTTCAGTGCATGGATGGGTGACCGTCTATGTCTAACGCTAGGGGCATTTTTCCGAGCGGTTCCGTGCTTCGCTAGGCACGTTAAGCAGTTGAAGCCGGCTACCGTCGATAGATGGCAGTCATCAAGCCAAGTTAGAGGCCTTAGGGCGGTTTAAAAACTTCTGACATGACCAGCCACTAGTCTTACAAGCCTCCACCATCCGGACTTGATCCTCGTGGTGGATTATGGCCTATGCATTTTTCAGGGAAGAGACCCGTGCACCTCGGTGGGGATATAATGGGTTGATGATGATGATACGTATAACAAACGTTCTCCTTACTTAGTAAACCTGTCCCTTAACAATAGTTAGCTTAAATTACAACCGCGAATCTTTTCAACAGCGATGTGAGGTAGAAAGCAATAAATGCATCTAATTTGTGACGTCTCAGAGAGCCACTGCCATATGCCAGTAGTCTGGTGAGTCAGTAGGTTTCTTACGCGTTTCCTTTGCATAAACGTAATTGTACAAACTCTACTATACTAAAATAATTTTCATCCTCATGATCAATATTATAAACTTTTAATAGTGTGTTTTCCTTGTCAACTAACCCGAGCTTACTTATTCAAATTTCGCCTTTAGTAGAGAGAAAGAAACTACATGTGCCACCGAGCCTTTAAGTCTGACGGACGCATTAGGTCGGCATAACAAATCAGTCCATAGTAAAAACACAAAAAATACATTAGTAGTGGCACTTGTCGTGACTCCCGCGCGGGGCCGTGCGCGGCGACCGTAATTTGTTTCCACTGAGTATTTCACTAAGTTGAATGCTTCCTGTGTTGTGGCATGCATGTAATGACTCTAACTTAGATATAAACTCTATTATTCCGCAGTTGATCTAAGTAGGGGCGGCCTTAAGGAGCAATTCCTATACAAACATTGCTTAGGTTTGTATTGACAAACAACGTGGCGAAACCCCATACGATTCATACTTTTCAAATATGTTATTAATGTATAATCGTGCTTAAGACCGCAATTTATTTTGCTTGACCCTCGCTGGCGCATTTTAATACATACTTAGTGAAACATTGACTCTTCTCAAAATTAAATGATCTATCTACTAATGTGTCAATGTTCCATTAAGCATGCGAAATAAAAGTCTCGTTTCACAGTGCTTATTATGGATCTCCTTCAAATTGCTTCACCGATTTTTGTGTCTCTTTTTGTATTTTTGGTAGGTCTGAGAATAGGTCGTGGGCTAATTAAAATGGCAGAACAACGTTATCCACTTTAGCTAGTGTACTATAAAATATCTCTTTTAGTCAGTTTCTGAAACAATTTTTTAAGCGTTTTTTTTTATTTCATCGAAAGAAGCGACACAATACTTAATCACGAAATAAGACAAGTCTTCTACATTTAATAAAAAAGCTTATGATTATTTTTGAGACGTCAAGGTTGAAGTTATTTTTTTCGTGACGGTACAAATGTGTCATAATAAGATAAGATAAGAATATTCTTTATTGAAGACAAGAAACAAGAGACATAAATTAAAGTTCCACTAGCTTAGTGACCCGAAGTGGGCTTGGCCTCCGACACAAGAAGTCGCCACTCAGTCTCAGTCCTGCGCGGTCATATGCCCACTGCCCGCCCGGAGCTCACTTATGTCCTAATAATAAAAATTACATTAAAAAAAATTACAACGGGCGCCCTTATTGCTAACACCAATTTCTTCCAGACAACCTTGTGATGGACAGGTTGCCGAAGCAAAAAGAGAGACGGGTAATTGGTACAAATACGAATATCATCTTTCCTTTGTCGTTTTAATCATTCCCATCATTATATTTTCGCTTTAATGCCCGAGATACACGAGGCTAGTTTTTCAAGCTAGGATAGCAAGCTAGTGTCAGTAAGCTAGCAAGCTAGTACTTCTGGCTTCGTGTAGACAAAACTGGCTTATTTCCGTGTTCCAACTAGCATGTTCCAAGCCAGGTCAGCAAGGCAGGGCCCTTAGTGCGAGTTTTTCATTCACTTTCGATAGCGAGAGCGTTTGCAATTTGTATAGGAGTGACAGAGAGACAACTATATGGCGCGCTTTGTCACTCCTATAGAATATGAGTTTACGTTAACGCGATCGAGTAGTTAAAAAAACTCGCACTAAGCACACAGGACAGGACTAGCTTGCTATCCTAGCTTGAAAAACTAGCCTCGTGTAACTCTGGCATAACTGTCTTCAACTTCACATTTGCCGACATTTCTGTTCAAATTATTTTCCCCGTTCTCCTCCGACGCCACATATATGTAGAATGCTTCAAGCTTGTCATGTCAATATCGTGAGAGATTCCCGGGACCGTCGCTTAATTCCATACTTCATCCAACGATATCGTGTCGTATCAGTTAGCATCCAATGTGAAGACGGCCAAACGAGCCCATGCTTCAGCGAGTCAAGTTCCCTCAATGCCCATCTCTGTTATGATTACGTTAATGGTTAGTCCAAGTATACAAATAAGTAACGTAAACAACCCTAATGCCCCCGATTATTTGCTAAGTGAAACAACAATTAGGTACTTTAACCCGACCACCCACGATCAAAGGCGCTATAAAACCATTAGAACTGGGAAACTATAAAAATTCTGTTTTCAGAAATAGCCCGATTTCCGTGGCCGCTCGTTCGGCTACCTAGCTACGATAATAAATACATCAACGGGTTGTGCTGTTGGCCGAATACTTTCGTTCCAGTGACACGTTCTCTGAAGAAACGAAGTCAAATAATAAAAATAAAACAGTTATCGGCTTTGATACATTCTGAACAGAGAAACACTACAGGGTGTGTTCTTCTTTATCTTGTAACATTTGAAAGTCTCGTTTCAAAGTGTTTTTAATCAAACTCCTCCGAAACGGCTTCACCGATGTTTTATGTATATTTGGTAGGTCTTTGAATAGGGCTCAGGCGTAATGAATATGGCAAAACAACGTTTGCCCGGTCGGCAAGTATTCCATAAATACAGTAAAATCTTTAAAGACATACTAACTGTCCCGGCAAACGTTGTTTCGCCATAAAAATTATAAAGGATTATAATTAAAAAAAAAAAATGGGGCGGACCATGTTGGTTACTTAAATCAATCAATTTAGCCAAAAGTTATATGCACTACTAGCTGTTGCCCGCGACTACGTCCGCGTGGGGCTTAGTTGAGTAAAGTTTTTGCAAATAAGATACGGATACTTTTAACGCATGCGAAAGAGCTTTCATACTAACTTCGCAACCCCCTCTTACCCCCTTAAGGGATGATTTTCGAAAAACTACTTTACACGTCTTTCATGACTTTCAATGAAAGACCTTCATGCTGAATTTCATTCGAATAACTTCAAAAATGGCAAAGTTTCATACTAACATTGCACCCCCTTTTATCTTCTTAACAGGTGATTTTCAAAAAAATATTTAATAAGTGTTTCACGACTTTCAATGAAGAATTTTTATTCTGAATTTCATTCGAACAACTTCAAAAACGGCTAAGTTTCATACTAACTTTGCACCCCCCTTTTCACCCCTTTAAGGAATTATTTTCGAAAAACTATTTTACATGTTTTTCATGACTTTTAATGACAAACCTTCATATTGAATTTTATTCGAATAACTTCAAAAACGGCAAAGTTTCATACTAAATTTGCACCCCCTTTTTTCCCCATTAAGGCATGATTTTTGAAAAACTATTTTACACGTGTTTCATGATTTTAAATGAAGAACCTTCGAACTAAATATCATTTGAATAACTTCTAAAACGGCAGGTGTCATACTAACTTTGCACCCCCCTTTTATCCCCTAAAGGGATGATTTTCGAAAAACTATTTTACACAATGTGATGCAACAAACAATAATCAATATTATTATTATTATTGTTATCTTATATTATATCATTATCAGCGCGAAAAGGTCTGCAATAAAAAAATACTTCAAAAGCGGCAAAGTTTCATACTAAGTTTGCACCCCCCTTTTCCCCTCTTAAGAGATGATTTAAAAAAAACTATTTTACACGTGTTTCATAATTTTAAATGAAGAACTTTCCTACCAAATTACATTCGAATAACTTCAAAAACGGCAAAGTTCCATACTAACTTCAAAAACGGCAAAGTTTCATACTAAGTTTGCACCTCCCTTTTCCCCCTTAAGAGATGATTTAAAAAAAACTATTTTACACGTGTTTCATAATTTTAAATGAAGAACTTTCCTACCAAATTTCATTCGAATAACTTCAAAAACGGCAAAGTTTCATACTAACTTTGAACCCCCATTTTACCCCTTATGGGATGAATTTTCAAAAATCCTTTATTAGTGCTCCCCAACGTTACAAACGGAACCCCTGTGCAAAATTTCATGTTTCTGAACCTTATAGTTTAGGCACAGCGTTGATATGTCAGTCAGTCAGTCAGTCAGTCAGCTTCTCCTTTTATGTATGTTTCATGACTTTTAATGAAGGACCTTCATATAGAATCTCATCCGAATAACTTAGATAACGGCAAAGTTTCATACTAACGTTGCACCCTCCTTTTTCCCCCTTAAAAGATGATTTTTGAAATACTATTTTACACGTGTTTCATGATTTTAAATGAAGGACCTTCATATTGAATCCCTTTGAATAACTTCAAAAACGGCAAAGTTTCATAGTAAATTTGCAACCCCCTTTTTCCCCCTTAAGGGATGATTTTCGAAAAACTATTTTACACATGTTTCATGACTTTTAATGAAGGACCTTCATATAGAATCTCATTCGAATAACTTGGATAACGGCAAAGTTTCATACTAACGTTGCATTTTTCCCTCTTAAGGGATTATTTTTGAGAAACTATTTTACACATGTTTCATGATTTTAAATGAAGGACCTTCGTACTAAATATCATTTGAATAACTTCAAAAACGGCAAAGTTTCATACTAACTTTGCACCCCCCGTTTTTTCCCCTGTAGGGATGAGTTTAGAATTACTATTTTACACGTGTTTCATGATTTTAAATGAAGTACCTTCATATTGAATCCCATTTGAATAACTTCAAAAACGGCAAAGTTTCATACTAAATTTGCACCCCCCCTTTTCCACCCTTAAGGGATGATTTTCGAAAACTATTTTACACATGTTTCATGACTATGAAGGACCTTCATATAGAATCTCATTCGAATAACTTGGATAACGGCAAAGTTTCATACTAACTTTGCACCCTCTATTTTCCCCCTTAAGCGATGATTTTTGAAAAACTAATTTACACATGTTTCATGATTTTAAATGAAGGACCTTCGTACTAAATATCATTTGAATAACTTCAAAAACGGCAAAGTTTCATACTAACTTTGCAACCCCCCTTGTTCCCCCTTAAGGGATGATTTTTGAAAAACTATTTTACACGTATTTCATGATTTTAAACGAAGAAATTTCATACTGAGTTTCATTTGAGTAACTTCAAAAACGGCAGAGTTTCATACTAACTTTGCACCCCCATTTTACCCCTTTAGGGGGTGAATTTTGAAAAATCCTTTCTTAGTGCTACCTTACGTTATAAAAGAAACTCCTGTGCAAAATTTCAAGTTTCTAACCCTTATAGTTTGGGCCCTGCGTTGATATATCAGTCAGTCAGTCATTCAGTCAGTCAGTCAGTCAGTCAGTCAGTCAGTCAGCTTCTCCTTTTATATATATAGATAGATTGTAACAGTATTTATGGCCAGACTAAGTATTGACATGGTGCCCCCCATTTTCGGATATGTAGGACGGTTTTATTACACCGTGTATAATCAAGCGTGAATTTGGTCTCGTAACACTGTCTCTATCTATACTCGGGTCGTCAAACCCGGCCGACATCTCTTCAGTCTTTACGTTAGGTACATTTACTACATTTCCACTCTTCCATTATTGGGACGAAAATAATTATAATCGTCCAATAACAGCTAACATTCCGACAAATTCCAAGCCAAGATATTCGTAGGTAATACAGGATGACACGAAAGCTTTTTTACTCCCGAAACTACAAAAATACTAAATTGTATCCTTGTAGTGCACTACATGTAATATATTTTACCTAATTTGTGGTTATATAACTAAATTTTATTTGTATTGTATTGAAATATTGACTTACAAAAAATATTCTTGACGCGCCACGAATGAATCCAAAGTGATGTAGTTTGAAGTATAAAAAATCTATCGCATTGCGTCGCTATATTATTATTTAGATTGTCCGAAATACAGTTCGCATCGTAAAGTTCGGGAAATCGCATCTTGTAAAGTGCAGAGTTACAAAACGTGCAAGTTGCATTGGTTAGTGCATTAGTAGCCTCCACATGCGTGCACTGCAGTTAGTTACCAAACACACACACATAATATAGATATACAAATATATAAGCACATATTTTTTAAACATTATAAATAATGATTAACTTTATTTTATGGCCCAGAAACTGACTGTTTTATTTTTGAG
The DNA here is from genome assembly GCA_947310845.1 of Yponomeuta plumbellus. Lineage (NCBI taxonomy): Eukaryota > Metazoa > Arthropoda > Insecta > Lepidoptera > Yponomeutidae > Yponomeuta > Yponomeuta plumbellus. The sequence continues at coordinate 12,561,908 of OX371207.1, read as the reverse complement.
TTTATTAATTAAGTTTAAGTATGCTACAGACTTTTCTTTTTTAATTTTAACTGGTTCCCCAAGATACAGGCCCTGCCTAGTTTGGAGACCCCTGGATTTTTTTTTTAATTTACCTTAGCTATGCACCTTACATTAAAATAAGTTATCACTGTAAATGTATCACTATGTTCGTGCAATAAATAAATATTTTACTTTCCTTTACTTTACTTTAGCAGTGGTACAGGTAACTAGCTGTTGTAACTAGGATACCACTAGAATTTCTAAGCGGGAACCGAACCTACAACTTCTATTCTAATTGCTGTAAACTGTACCAACCTAGTTTAATGGGAAGATACTAAACATTCAAATTGAATTAACAAGCTTACGTAGGCTGAGCGCAGTGAAACCACTCACTCTTTAGTGAGCATCGTCGATCCAAAGCCAATCATTCACTTAATTCACTCCGAACGAATCTACGTGGGAAAAGAAAATAATGAGAGCCTCAAGTTTATGAGGCAGGAAGAGAAAGAAATTCTAAGAAATTGCACATTCCAATTGATTGAACCTGGATATACAGGGTGTCATAAAATACAACTTAAACAAGGGGTTAAATGCAAACAACTTTTAACATGGGGACCACTTAGAACTCAACTTCAACACTTCAACTTGTCTCTGCTTATCCTTCTGAGATACAGGTGTGAGTTTGTGAGTGTGTTTGAATGTGTGTTACCACATTTTTTCCAAACAAACTTATTACCTAGGTAGGGCATTAAAATCTATGGAATATGTAATATTATAAGTACCTAGTCTGACCATAAATACTGTAACAAAGAAAAAAACATTTTTTCTATTGCATAACAATTATTACTTTTACAGTATGTTATTTCAATACATAAATATAAAACAATTTAAAATACAAAAAGCTTATTCGAAGTTGTCTCCATTGGCTGCAATACAGTCCTTTAAACGTTGAGGCGAGATATCAATAAAAGTACGCACTCTTTCCATGGGAAAATTCTTCACTGCCAATCGTATAGATTGTTTTAGGGACTCCAAATTATCATGGCGCTTAGAGCAAGACGTACTCTCTAAAACTGACCAGAAATCATAATCCAGCGGATTAAGATAGAGACTAGACGACAGCCAGTCTTCAGCTCTGATGAAGTCCGAAACGTTCGTTTCCAACCAAGACTGCGTAGACCGAGCTCTATGACCCGGCGCCGAGTCTTGCTGGAAAGACCATTCTGGGTTATTGAACATGGTGTTGTTAAGGCGTTTCACAACTTTCTCAAGAATGGTATCTTGATACACTTGTGCCGATGTTTTGATACCTTTTTCATAAAAGTATGGCTCAGTCACTCCTTCATAGCGAACTTCATACCCCACCAAACCATCACTGAAGTTGGATAATGCCCATGTTGCACTCTGTCGACTAATTGGGAAGCTTCTTTAGAGCTGTGAGCATAAATACGGTCATATAGTTTGTTGAAATAATGCTCAATTGTGAAAAAAAATCTCATCCGTAAATTAATTTTTTTGTGACCTCCCTTTGCGTACCGCTTCAGTAGTTGTTTCGACTTTACCACCCTATCCTTTTTTATTTATCAGTTAATAAATAACTAATACGTCTTTTATAGGCTGCAAGTCCTATCTTTTAAAATACGCGACATTGTTCTAGGTGCTCTGCCGTGCTATAACAGAACACTGTAAGTATAGATACAGTGTTTTGTGGTAACACGAATAAATCGATTCTTCGACGTAGGGTACATGATATGGCATCAAGAAAATATTTAAAAAGTATTATTAACACGGTAGTTGCTCATAGCAATTTAGACTGTATATCCAAAATCTTAGAGAGCTGTTTTGACAAAATACTACTTCTATTGGTACCTACAGTGTTTTGTCACAACAAACTCGCTATATTTGATGCCAGGTGACTTTAGATGCAGTGTTTTGTCATAACAACATCACAACGTTTATCTATTGGCTATGTATGAAAGTGGGAACTTGGTGTGCCGATTATTTCTTTTCAATTAGAGTCTATTGTGATTTTATCCAGTTTAGTTTGCGTTGTGATAAAAAAATACCTAAAATGAGCAGGGAACGTAACAAACTTATTAGTATTTGCATAGACCAATTAATTATTGGTCTATGGTATTTGTGAAGCAAAGAAGATAGAACTCCTTAAATTGTGTGAAACAATGCCACAATCGCGTAGAAAGTTCTATGAAGATTTGGTAATAAGTGATGTTTCAGATTTATCTAATGAAAGAGAAATTGATTTTTAGGTTTTTTTTTATTTTTAAGTTATGTTATCTTGGTAACTTTTTGCCTTATTTAACAAACATAGCCCACTTATTTTCCATACCAATTATTTTGGCAAAACACTGCATCTAAAATTACAATGTTTTGTCAACACAATTATTCAATTTAGCTAGAACTTTATGCCGTGACATAAAACGTTTTATGCTATTAAATTCAAAACTAACATACTTTTTAATATAATTCTGTTACGGCTTAATTACGATCTCTATTGTTAAACACATATCAAAATTTCAAAGTAATATGTTACAATTTAACATAATTATACGTAATTTTCGAAACAAAATGTTTTTGGCGTTTTCTGAAAAAACCCTGTTTTCAAATTGCAGTGTTTTGTCATGACACGGCAGTGCTATCTTCATCCCCCCAGATAAAATCTTTTGCTTTCGGACAGGATTTCTTCGAATTCTTTCCCTTACTGCTTCGACCACCTTTTTCGTACGAACACTATGTGGACGGCCAGATCTTTTTCTGTCACAAACAGAGGAGGTCTCATTGTACCTATTAATACCCCGGTACACAAATATTTTACTAATACCAAGCGTATGGAGAGTTTTAAAAATGGCATTTGGCTGTATACTTTGTGTAATGCAATCACAGCGATTCGGTTCTCTTTATCACCCCACTGCATTTTTATATCGCTACATATTGTAAAATGTATTAGCGCCAAAATGAGAAAACACAATGAACAATCATATAAAAATGACAGATTCCAAATACAAATGTAATATTTTGTTTATTTTTAACTAGCTGTTGCCCGCGACTTCGTCCGCGTGGGCTTTAGTTGAGTAAAGTGTTTGCGTTTGCAATTAAGATTGGGATACTTTTAGCGAAATAAATAAAACCATACTATTCTCTCTGAGAGAAGACCTATTCCCTGCAGTGGGATATATACTCGTATAGGCTGTTTACTATGGGTTGTATTTTAAAGAACTGAGAAATATTTATGAACACATGAACGGAGAAATAATAAGAAGAATTGAGAAAATTTATTCAAGAGTTAGAACGACCAATATGAAAAAAAATAAGAAAGTAAGCAAGTATTTAAGGTGGTATTTAAACACATGGAAGAACAAAGAAATTCAATTCAAAAATCGCAGCGAAATGTTTAATAATCGAAGCTACGATACGAAGTAAATACGAAGAACTTTTATACCTTCTAAATTTGCAACCCCCATAAGTATTGAATTCACAAAAAGGGCTGTCGGCAATAATCAATAACTTTATCAGGAACTTATAACCCAAATACAACATTTTATTGAAATAACTTTGAATATCAGAGAGCTTTCATTCTAACTTTGCACCCCCCTTGGGATGATTTTCTAAAAACTACTTCACACAATGTTTCATGACTTTCAATGAAAGACCTACATACTGCATTTCATTCGAATAACTTCAAAAACGGCAGAGTTTCATACTAACTTTGCACCCCCCTTTTACCCCCTGAAAGGAATGATTTTCGAAAAACTATTTTACATGTATTTCATGACTTTTAATGACAAACCTTCATATTGAATTTTATTCGAATAACTTCAAAAACGGCAAAGTTTCATACTAAATTTGCACCCCCTTTTTTCCCGCTTAAGGCATGATTTTTGAAAAACTATTTTACACGTGTTTCATGATTTTAAATGAAGAACCTTCGAACTAAATATCATTTGAATAACTTCTAAAAGGGCAGGTGTCATACTAACTTTGCACCCCCCTTTTATCCCCTAAAGGGATGATTTTCGAAAAACTATTTTACACAATGTGATGCAACAAACAATAATCAATATTATTATTATTATTATTGTTGTCTTATATTATAACATTATCAGCGCGAAAAGGTCTGCAATAAAAAAATAAAACTACGGGTCACGGGAAATAATGAAATTCTCAATTAAAAGAATATTCCCTCAAAATAATACTCACGATATTTCAAAACTCAAAATCGTGTATCTATCAGACCGTATAAAATCCTACTGTTGGGCATAGGCCCAACTTTGACACCCACCCACCTGGTCCCGTGCCAGTCTCGTCCAATGTTTCCCAGCCGATTACACGGTGGTCATCAAGGTGGGGTTTCATGGTGGTCTGCCATCCGATGGTTGACTAGTTCTTATGCACCACTCAGTGGTAACACACGCCCCGCTCGTCTCCATTTTAGCTTTGTGATTGGTTTGCCGTTGCCGAATATCGACGTTTCGCACACGATTAGGTCATAAGTTACTGTCTTATTACGTCTACAAGGACATGTGTAAAGAGTTTGGGCGAAAGGATATTCCCTGAACACACTCCCCGTTGGATGGGCATGGGGTGGGTAAGTTTGCGCATCTGCACTCAATATCGGATTGGTCTACAACAACTTGTCTATCCCGCAACGATTGAGAGAATGAAAAACGTAATCGTGCATTAAAGATCATACAAAAAAACAACTATGCTGTACCATCACTCAATTGAATAACGATAGAAGACTCTATCTCTCTCTTTGTTGTACAGGTGTAGAAGAAAACTAGCGCTGGTCACCCGTGAGTAGCATTAATTGTTTTGTGACCGTTATATATATGTGATATAAAGAAAGAAAAACAATTCTTCCTTCCTTCCACTTTAGGGTCTAAGCAAATAAATATGTATCTATATATATAAAACTTTATAACCTGCAACATTCATTACACTAATCACACTATCACATTAATTAAATTACACTAATGTTATAAATTATTAATTAAATTACACTAATGTCTTTGCTATCATCCGTAACAGAGTTGCCTCGTTTTGGAGCCGGCTGCGGGCCTCCAAGAATGGGATTCTGTCGTGTATGTGTGAGGATGTGGGCAGTTCACTGTACCAACATAGGTATTCCGTTCAGCGCGACAAAAATCGAAAATTATTTGTAATTACGTATTCCTATTTCTTCTATTTTATTTTACTTTATATCTGTATAAGAATAATTATGATCTATGTATTTTGTAAGCTGGAACTGTGTATTCTGAAATAAAAGCATTTATTATTATTATTATTATTATAAAGGCGAAAGTTTGTGAGTGTGTATGTTTGTTACTTCTTCACGTCTAAACGGCTGGATCGATTTTAATAAAATTTGGTATGGAGTTAAGTGACATCTTGGTTTATTACATAGGATACGTTTTACTGCGGGAAAATATCTTAATCCCATGGGAAAACGATGAAAATGAAATTTCGAAAGTTGATCTTTCCGATGCTCAAATTTAAATTGTTTTCCTTATAAAAATGTGAATAGTTATTATTTTTACTGTTAATACACAATTTATTTTCCCTAATAAACCGCAAGTAACACCGCGGGGCGCAGCTAGTTGCTCATAAATAATTCTGTCTGAAGCCTTCAAAACTTTGAAAGCTGCCAAAATCACTTCTCCTAGAGGTTAATCGTTACTCTAGATTGGAATCATTTCTAGAAAGCGAACTGCTGCCGCCCGTGGCGACAGGAAACAAGTGCCGGTGTCCACCCACCGCCACCCTTTCCGAGATTAATTCACTGAATAAATAAAAGTCAGTGGATTAGGCCGGCCCTCCCTCTTAAGCTGACCTCGCGTGCTTTTGTGGGAAAAGTCTCTCGGCGCACAACGTCAGGGCAAGTGAACAATCAGAGCTTTGTCCATTCACTGATTATTGCCGGCGCAGAGACTTGAAATGGACCTTACCCCCGGTTGCTAGTACCATAACAATATGTTAATATACTGGTAACCGGTGACTTTTTTTCTGTATAAACTTTGGCCAGCTGACAGCTGCTATTAACAGTAGAATGAAATAACAGAATGATGAGGTCCATAGACCAGCGGATGAGTAATTTGGCTGTGGGCGGGGCATATAGCACGCAGAACTGATGGCCAATGGGGCCGAAAAGTTCTTGAATGGAGACCACACATCGGCAAGCGCAGCGTAAGACGACCAGCCACAAGATGGACAGACGATCTCATCCAAGTGGCAGAAAGACGCTAGATGATGCAAGCCGCTTCCGACCGGTCTTTTTTGGAAATCTATGTAGGAGGCCTATGTCCAGCAGTGGACTTCTTGTGGCTGAATGATGATAATGATGATAAAAATAACAGATTCTTAATGTAAAATAAACTGGTAATTAGTCTCTGCAACTCAAAGATGTTTGCTCTTGCTATAAAAAAACAACGAAAGTCGTTTCTCAGGATCGTGGCAAGGGGCAGTCTCTGGACCTCTGCAAAACAGGCGAGTTTATGTATATTGTGTATAGAATAGTCTGCAGTAGATATTTTCCAAGGAACAGCCTCTGAGGAGTACTTTAGAGAAACTATATTTGTGTAAATAAGGTCGGTGGTTACTGAGGCCTCTGACTTGGCTTAACCACTGCCATCTAAATAGCCGGCACATACGTCAATACATACGTCATTTTAATACCCCCCGAACACAATAACTATTCATATGGACGTAAGTACGGACGTATGTGTAGTGTGTTTCATACTTTATGTGTACCAAATGTTGAAGGAAAATTAAGTATTTGCGCCCTTTAAAAGCGTGGTAGAAATGGTAGAAAATCACTACAACTAGTGTGCTAGGCCGCACTTCAACCTTTCACATTCTTATTTGGAAAGTCACCTCTACGATAGCAAAAAAATCAATTATCTGTTGATTAAAGTACGAAAAGGTTGATGTGCTGTCTACTGTACAAGTATACATACCTACCTGACAGCCACAAAATCAAACAACGACAAATACCTATACGCAGTATTTTCCCCGAAATAATTATTCTGCCCGCGGGCACGAGAAAATAAATCTCTTAGTTTATTTTGCTCACCCAGTACTTGGCAATCGGTAAAAAGGAATTCGGTTGAAAGAAAAAACAATATTGCCCGTAGGTTAGTTTTCGTAACGAGCCAAAATGAAAATGTGCGTAAATATTACCTACAACTATGATAAATTGTTACTCGTTGGCAAAGGAAAGTGAAACAAGAAACAATTCATGCAGCAAATTTACTTAAGAAATTTATTAATTACTAGCTGACACCGCAAACGTTCTTTTGCATAGGGGTTTGAAAAATAGATCACAACCTATCCTTAGACCTACCGATTATTATACATATAAAATTCCATCACAATCGGTCAAGTCGTTTTGGAGGAGTATGCTCACTAACACAGTAACACGAGATTTTTTTTATATTAGACTATCTGACCCGGCAAACGCTTTTTCACCAGATAAAATATTTCTAGGGGTATGGAAAATAGATAACAACCTATTTTCAGACCGACCATTATACGTCTAAAATTTTATCAAAATTGGCCAAGCCGTTTCGGAGGAGTATGCGCACTAACACGGGGACACGAGAATTTTAGGTATATATTAAAGGAAAGATCTTCAGATTCGTTGGTTAGTAATAAATATGAATTTGGTCCACGGTTAATATTTTATCCCAATCCCATGTAAATAAAAGGAGCGCATCTGGTATGTTATTAAGACATACTAGTTGACCGGGCAAACGTTATTTTGCCATATTAATTAGCCTACGACCTATTTTCAGACCTACCAAATGTATAGAAAAAAATAACTAAAATCCATAAAAATCGGAAAACCCGTTTTGAGAACAAACATTGGGAACATAGTGGGTTGATGATGACGATGATTTTTATATAGATAGAGTATAAGAAATTAATACCTTTTTCTAAAACATGCTTGGAAAGTTGAGCACTATTTCGACAACCTTCTTTGAGATAAATCGAAATTGCTGTACTGGCCAATTACACGTGAGCAGCGGCCGGAAAAAGTTCTATGAAAATTCATAACTGTCGTGTTTTGCGGCTAAATAAATTACATACTAAAGCGTAGACAGAGAATAGAATAGACTGGGCCCGCGCGTATACCTTTGAGATGGAGATAGAAGTAGGTATTTTTTGAGAGTTGCCAGCATAACACATAATTCCCGAAGTATGTTTTGCATAATACCAACTCGCAAACAGAAAATCGGGAAATAAATAACTCAACAAATGCAAATATTTTTATTAAATTATAAACTAACAAGATTCTGCATACATAACACATTATTGCAAATATCTGTTAAATGCCATTTTTATCAATGTTCATTAAACAAATTAAGTTTTGTATAAAAGTTTCTTATCCTTTCTCGCTCGAGCTCGAGAATCGCTCGTAGCCTGAGCTGCCTGAGTGATCTTAAACGATCACTAAGGTTAAGCAACATACGGCACGTTCAGTCCATGGATGGGTCACCGTCTATGACTAACGCTAGTGGCATTTTTTCCGAGCGATTCCGTGCTTCGCAAGGTACGTTAAACAGTTGGTGCCGGCTGCCGTCGATAGATGGCAGTCGTTAAGCCAAGTCAGAGGCCTTAGGGCGGCTTGAAAACTTCTGACAGTAAGACCAGCCACTAGTCTTACAAGCCTCCACCAATCCGGACTTGGCCCCCGTGGTGGAGTATGGCCTATACCTTCCTCAGGGAAGAGACCCGTGCCCCTCGGTGGGGACATAATGGGTTGATGACGATCCTTTCTCCATAGTTGACTATTTTTTTGGAGCATGATGTATGTCGTATTTAGATATTTTTTTACATACATTTAATCAAAAGTGGATAGTGGCTGTCAAGAAAGGATTGTTCGGCGAAGTGATCTGATATATCTGTAAACAAATTTAGACAGACACATTTTTCCAAGCACTTTTGTAAAAGACTAAGGTGATATTTTTTCTGGCTTTCAATGGTTTTGAATCCACGGTACATGTCAACTAATTCGCAAATAGTTATGACGTCTTTACTGTATAATGTTATCTTTTTTACTGTTATCTTTTTTCAACTACAGGCTTTTGTACACCATCGAACTTACAAAAGCAGACAAGCAAGTGTGAAATTTAATTTGTGATTCCATGTTCCATACAACATTCTGTCGGCAAAGTAGGATGAGCTCTTTAGCTTTAGACATGATCCAATTTCTTTAACAATTTGTTTTTGCGAGGAGAGACATCCACCTGTAAACAAATTGTAATTATGTTTAGCACAACTTAGTACACCTGTTAATTATTTTACCATATCATGTGTAGGTACATTTATTACTGTGCGTGTGTGACAGTCATGTTATTCTAAATGAAACTTTCTACGCTTATAAGTAAGATATCATAACAGTAGACCGTTTTATTTGTAATGAAATGTCTGTCATAGACGCACAGCAATGTCGCCGTCCGTCGCCAGATACAACGTGGAGGACATCAACATCACCAGATATGGTACACCTACTGACCGGCGTTATTGACTCTAGGTATATTCTGATTTTTCAGGCTGTCCATCCTAGGAATATCAGTAGCACTTTTACTAATACTCGCAACCGCAAGCATTGAAAAATACGTTGATGTAGCCTCATGAAGAGTCTGGAAGGAACACAAAAACTGCGTTTAAAAAAAACCATTTAAAGTATATTATAGTTTAGTACCTTAACTCACTATGCAATTACTAGAGATTGAATAAATAATAGACCCAGGACTAAGACGTAATTTTAAATGACGCCCTTAGTAATAACGCATTGAGCGGTCAACTCGCGAATAGATTTGTGAGGTAAACAATGTACGAATATATTAAATCACTGAAATATTCTACATACCTACCCATAACTCATTTTATTTTAGGGAGTCCTCGCAGGCAAGTTCCGTAAAGGAAGCTTCCGTCAGAAAAGTCAAACTCTTTGTTTTTCAAAGACAATGGGGCTCGCGATGATGGGAATAAAGACGGGTATACTTTGTCGGTTGCCAGTCTAAGTGACCCGTGGCTTCCATATAGCCTGATCAGATCGGTATGTACCTGTAAAATAATTTTGTACAATGTAATCATAATTTGGTACGGGACCTCGTCAAAACGTTTGCCAAGTTTTAGTGGTTGATTCCTCTGCTTACCCACCAGGGGATATCAGGCGTGAGTTTTATTTCATATTTAGCCGCCTTTGCCAACGGGATTTTTTATATCATTAGTCTGGTAACCCTAAAATTAGTATAAACCCTCTTAATTAAAATGGTCGCAGTTAGATTGCGAATCTATCGTACGAGCACCTACATAATTTAGACAGGTAACACCAAAACAATCAAATTCTCGATTTTGTTTTCACGACAAATTTAGGGGTAATGGTGGGCAGTAGATGCATTTTATGTGCGTTTGCTTTCTTTGCATTGTCTTCCACATCATAAAAACAGCTCTAAGAGAAGAATTAAGGGTACTTACGAATATAACCTCTAAGTTGGCGTCTTTTTGTTCATTGCGGCTTCCACAGCCTAAAATGCTGTAAATCTCCATTGTATCACTTTCGTTCAACCGCACCGAAACATAAAAACTACAAACCTATGGAGAAAAACACGAATATCTGCCGAAAATCAAGGTGAAACTAGATAAATCCCAGATTTGACGCAGGTTTCTCTGCCACACATCGAGCTGTGGCAAACAAACAAAGACGCATACGCGAGTAAGGGACAGAAGATCATTACTGTTTCTCGCTTACACTTTACAAGACTCTATTAGGTTATCTCTTTCTTATTTTTTTTGTCTATGGTTATGTCTCGTCTATCTATTCTCTGTCTACGTACCAAAGTCATATCAGTTCTGTTGTGTTATTTAAAAATGGAATGATCTTTTACTCCGAACAATGAAAACCAAGGAGGTAACTTATCAGAGGTTTTATTTAAATTTCGAACTGGCTTGCGATAGAAAGCTTGATATATATCTATTGAAAGAAAAAGAACACTATAACGCGGCAAAATTATTGTTGTTCGTTCGTGGTTCGTCTGATTTTGAAAGTTTATTGAATTTAACAGAATGAGTTCAAGTGATGAAAATCAAACTGCGTAGTACTAAGGCAGAACTTTTTATTTGAAAATATAGTTGTTAATTTTAGCGGTAACAAGTTTTCTATTACGGCTACTGGCGCCTCTTGAATTTGAGGTGGCGTTAAAAGAAGTTCATCGCAGTCATTTTCATTACTTGAACTCATTCTGTTCAATTGGTAAGGCCGCCGTCTGTATTCTTAAATTAAGATATACCTGTGTAATTTCCTTTTTTATGTCCAATAATCTATCTATTTATGTACCTTTTACAAATAATATGGTTACTTCAGAAAACGGTCAAACTTTAAATTTGCGAAAAAAAATTATATGGGTCGCAAAAGAGCGCAAGATTTACATTTTTCGCTATTTTTGCAGTAAATTGTTGATAACCCTAAAAATAAATATTTGACACTGAGAGTCTAGTCCGACAACCGCTGGGGTAAACGTGTTCTTGAGTGGAGACCGCGACTCGCCAAACGTAGCGTAGGACGCCCTCCGACCAGGTGGGATGACGATTTGCGAAAAACTGCAGGCAGATGCTAGATGCGGCAAGCTGAAGACAGGGTGCTATGGCGCTCATTGGGAGAGGGCTATGTCCAGCAGTGGACTAATATACTATATGATCAGATTCTAAAGTGGTGGCTCTGCTGCAGAGCACTACACGGTTAACACACAGTGTCAATATCAAAGAATTAGAATCTTCCCTTCATGAAAAATATCTGTATGCTGATAATCTTCAAAAAATATATTTTAAACCATAGTAAAACCTAGAAAGATTAAATAGGGATCTCACAAAGACACCCTAACAATGAAAGGGTAAATATTTTACTAGGGCCCGCTCAAACATAGCCTGATGGCTTCCCAACGGGGTTACAAAGACGAATTGTGAAATTCGGGATTCTTTTTAGACCGCTCGTTGTTATGTCACAGCTCCCAGGACAAAATAAAATGCTAGAGAAGCACTACCGACCTATCTGACGACCAATCCACAGGATAATAGCAAATGCAGACAATTCCGGACGACGACGACGCAGCTGTGGCGCAGCGCATCTGAGAGATCCCGGGTTCGAATCCCAGCTGGGGACAAAAACAGGTCTTGGTTGTTTACCTGTTTTTGTGATGTCGCTGTTTCTGGTTCCCACGTCACTGGGTATCCTAGTGTGGGGCCAGGAGCAATGTATGTGCCTGTATGTAAATGTTTATGTTTGTTTATTCCAGGTTTGTTTGTTCCAAATAAAATTTCCATGTATAGAAAAAGTTGACAATTGTTCCAAACTACTTCCTGATGACAGTTTTTTTAAAACAGCTGTGATTTTAAAGTTTTAGGGTTCCGTAGTCAACAAGGAACCCTTATAGTTTCTCCATGTCCGTCAGTCCGTCTGTCTGCAGATTAGGACAGAGATGAGAAGTACTAAAATCTGAAATTTAGCATAGATAAAGGTACATATTAATCACGTCGAAGAAAGTGTAGAATGATCTCTTTAAAAATAATTATGTGTCCTTTCACTAAATCAAGAATGCAAATGTTTCTCGCCTACTCAATAGTAAGGAGCATTATTGGATTGGTCATTTAAAAATATTGCGTTTGTAGGAAATCATTTAACGGTTTAGGGATCCATTTTCACAACAGTTTTACAGTTTTGTACATGCATGCCGGGGTTCAAATCGAGAACAGCATGGATTCAATTTGTCTTTGAGGTTCTCAATGTGTCATCATCATCAACCCATTATGCCCCCACCGAGGGGCACAGGTGTCTTCGCTGAGGAAGGTATACGCCATACTCCACCACGGGGGCCAAGTACGGATTGGTGAAGGCTTGTAAGACTAGTGGCTGGTCTTACTGTCAGAAGTTTTCAAGCCGCCCTAAGGCTTCTGACTTGGCTTAACGACTGCCATCTATCGACTGCAGCCGGCACCAACTGCTTAACGTGCATTGCGAAGCACGGCACCACTCGGAAAAATGACACTAGCGTTAGTCATTGACCCATCCATGGACTGAACGCGACGTATGTTGCTTAACCGTTTAAGATCGTTTAAGATCACTCAGGCAGCCCAGGCTACGAGCGATTTCAATGTGTATGTTTGCATATTTTATGTCTTTCAGTTTTCTAGAACTCATTTTCCTGAGAGTGGTCCTTTGGCGTCGTATTCAGTCTGTCGTCGTAAGCCTCTAGAGAATGAGCTAAACAAATGCCGACTCGGGTATTTACTTGATGCGTAAATTTATGACTGTTGCCTCAAGTGGGAAAGGGCTCTTATTTATATTTTCGGCGGCAAAAACGTTGACGTAATTTTACAGTTCTTTCTGCCAGTGTCCGTTGTTATTCCACGTTGAAATTATATCCCGCAGTTTTAAAAACGGTTTGAAAGGAAGTAGTGTTATGACAGCCTAGGTCCGTAAGTAACTTGACCTAAGCGAAATAACAAATTTATAAAGTGTAACAAAGATAGATAGATAGATAGAATATTCTTTACTGTACTCATAAATTAGATAGCTCTTTGTCTAGATGTTACTTCTAGACCTCGTATGTTACAGAAACCTTGTTCTTATTGTTGACAATTCATGATAACGATCTTTTGATATTCGATTATTTTATTTTATTTAGTTAATGTATTCTATTATCATTTCTATTCTGTTCGTGTTGAAACTCCGTGAGTCACCAAAGGTCCGTACTGAAAACTGTGGGTAAAAACGCAGCGTATAAGTAGGTAGGGTACCGTCCCTTATTGCTTAGAAATTATTTCGTTATTTTTGTTTAATTGTTTGTTTATTTAAAATCAAATATTATACTTTGTGTATTAATATCTTTATGGTGTTAAATTATTCACTATTAATATCTTTGTGGTGTTAATAGTAGATTAGTAGCCAAGGGCTGTAAGGCATCAATTGCAGCCCGAGATATTCAGGCGCACGAGCGCAGCGAGGGCGCCTATAGTTCGAGGGTGCAATTGATGCTTACACCCGAGCTAACTACTCTGCTTTACATCTCCATTGTGAGGTAAGTAGAAAAAAACCGGCATTACAAGAATACAACATTTACCTACTCGTTTTTCTTTTCGCCACTTCATGAACTCGTCGTAAGTTTTCAAATATCTCTCTTTAGAACTTTCAGGCAAAATATTGTTAATTGCTGCTTCAGCTTCCATTTTCATTGAATCGGGAGTGCAGCGTATATCTTCATCACTTGCAGAACTCCTGTTTTTTTCCTAATTAGCACGTAATTATAAAAAAATCCCAAAAACAAACAATATTTAAAGTAAAAGTTTTCTATACCCGCCTTTTGTTTTATCTTTTTTTTTAATTTTTTTTTTCAAGAACGATATGAGCTTCGCCTTTCGATATTTAAAATTGATGACTATTATAATCATACGAAGACAAGGTTGTATAGCGAAGCGACCTCTTTTGTCATTGGGCTGAATGCATGATGTCTATTGCCAGTATGATGGTTAGATGTACGTGAACTTTTTAAGAGAGTGAAGAGTTTTTTTTTAAATTACTTACCGCCCTAGGGCTTTTCTAGCTACATTATTACCCTAGAGCGTTAATTGATCACCTACAAGTCCCATTTGGGGGTAATAAGGACCTACTTACCGAATATGAGAGATGTAAATAAATGTTTTTCGTCTTAATTTTTTTTCTGATTTGTCGCTTATGGTTGAGTTGGGTCAAACAGCCGATGGTCAATCAGGGCTTACGATTTAAGATGCGCTGGTGTGGTTGCTAGCTACTCTTTTTTTTGTTGTTTATTTTGGAGAACAGATACAAGCTACAATTTGAGTGCTTAAAAGGTCTCAATCACGTAATTAGTAAATAAAATTTATACATTTGGACTTACAAAAATGTTCATAGTTCTATTGGAATATACAAACCTTAAGTGGCCTTTAAACTGGACAGAAAGTACTGACGGAATAATTTACCTGCCTGGAAATTACGAGTCGTCACTCGTGATTCAAACTGAATCTTTAATTTACATAAGTAAATTGTTTATGACTTTTATTATTATGTACTTTTATTATTATGTATTTCGTGCTTTAAGAAGCTATTTTACAAAAAGATACTGATATGTTTACCAACTCTTTTGGGGTCTTGGGGGTTATTATAATATTATTAGCTAACCGCAATCACTGGCGTACCTATAAAAATATACACAGAAATTTCATAAATATCGATGAAGTCGTTTTGGAGGAGTTTGATCCAAAAGAGGTAGTCCAGTATGCGCACCCGCCTAAATAGCACCTGCACAAATTACACCTGGCCTAGTCCAGATTGGGCACTTATGATATTTTTGGCAGAATAAATACATTTGAATTCACTAACAGCACCTGCCAAAAATATCAGTAGGTTCCCAATCTGGACTAGGCCAGGTGCTATTTGTGCAGGTGCTATTTAGGCGGGTGCGCAAACTAGATTACCTCATCCAAAACACTATGAAACGAGATTTTTTTCGGTAAATGCATTAAAATGGACTTACTTTCTTTATTTTTTTATTGATTTTCTACTTTTGTTAGTAACCCGAGTAGAAAATCAAATAAACTCTGCAGAAAGTTTTAAAGGTGGAGAAAATTTTGCCTTCACTCAAATGCTCGTAAGGACGTCCGATCGTGGCTCCATCGGTACATTACAACAAATTGCATTACGGCTTACGTGGATCTTCCATAGTATATGGAAAGTATTCAGGTAAACTTCGTGAATAAACTTTATGCAATTTGGGATGAATATTACGTAGATTGCAGAAACGCCTGTATTGGCAGGCAGAGATTAGGGTTTGCTATTTGCCACGATCCTGACAGAACTCTTTTACTTGGTTGCATGCATACATGCCGGTTTTGTGTACTATTTATCTTGCTCTTTGCTAAGACATCCCCTGCTAAACTTTACCTGGAACGTCCCTTACCAGTCCTTCCAACTACATTTGCTCGTTATATTTATATAGTATGTAAAAAATACAAAATATTTATTCGCTTTTGCGCTCGACTACGTTTTGCTTACATAGTAGTTTCAGAGAGTCTCTATTGCTACTGACAAAAAAAAAAGTAATACTAAATTTGCAAATAAACTTGTAAAGTCACATATTAAATAAAAACAGATTCAAGAGTTTTAAAGTTGTTCAAATGTAAAACTAGGACAGGCGGACTGAAACACAAATCGACCGGTTCATGAATGGGCCGATGTTAGTCACAGAGTCCTTTGACATGCTCTGGGTGCGCCTCAAAACCACATTTTTCCTCAATCGGTTGCAGCCTAAATGAGTGAACTAAAACTAATATACACTTCTTTATTTCTGCAATGAGCTGTTGAATTATACAATAACACCACGAACAGTGATTAGGAGTTATCTGCGCTCCGCATATACTACAACTGTCGACCAAACCCGATCAAAGAACTAGAACGGATCATAAAATGCACGTCTCAGTGAAGTCGCTCCAATCAATCAGAGTCTAATCGAAAATTCCGAGCCAATGAGCGGTCCGCACCACAAAATAACCGAGCACAAATAGTCCACCCCACATTGGACTATTGCAATACAATCAACGGCTTTCTTTAGTATCGTAAAATGTACGGCGGCCCCCAGCGGGGATCGAATTCACAACCTCAATCTATGTAGTTAACGTCTTAACAGTTACACCTACGAGGCAGTAAAAAAATATTAGATTTTTTTCTCTAACTTAGTTTAGGCTGATACAGAGCCCAAGTATGAAAAAAATGAAAATGAAAATGAAAATGAAAAATTTATTTGTACCCAACACCACGTAATTTTACAATAAAATTAACATAAAAGCAACTGCTTATCAATAAAATGAGCTCACAGAAAATGTATGTAGCTTACAATAATTTTATTTGATTTGCTCTGATGCCTGTGCTAGGTAATAACCTGTGTTACAGACATCAGTGTTTCCCAAGTGTAACCAAAAAACATTAATTGTAAAGACAGTGTCGTGCGTTGCTATCGATATATTAAGAACAACGGAAAAAAAAAAAAAAAAAGTTACTATAGAAGAAAGGTACATTTCCAGAATTTAGAATAAGTGTATTGAATATAAATATATGATATTATAAAAGTACATATATATATATATATATTTAATTATATAATACTATATTATATATACATATATACATTTATAAACGCGTCTTGATATTTCAGTAATTGAATATGGGTCAGTTATGGCCCAGCTATGAACAATATCAATAAAATTTGCTTTCAGTGGAGAAATAGGCATTGGACTCAGTCAGCTAAATTCGAACCTGTTGGGTAAAAAAATAATTAGACAGCCGGTGGGGTGGTATACTATGCAGCTTACATATTTAAGATTTTGATGTACTTTTGTAATGTATGATGATGATGATTTCGTCATAAGCCGCGTATCCACTAGGCAACATTTGTCACGCAACACGTTGCACAACATGTTGCGCAACATGTTGAAAGTCAGCGCGGAACTTTTGTTGTGTCGCGGAACTAGGCGGGCGTCATGTTGCGCGCCCTCTGGCAACGTCGCGCGCTGTTGAACAACGTTGCCGAACATGTTGAGCGGCACGTGTTGCGCGCCAAATGTACGCCTAGTGGATACGAGGCTTTATCCCTTATCAGGGACATATGGCTCGTAGAAGGGATCTCCATTTCTCGCGGTCTTGTGCGGCAAAGTCTAACTCTTTCCAGTGGAGTCCCATTGAGGCAGCCTCTTTCTCAACGGAGCGCCTCTAGGTAGTACGAGGGCGGCCCGGCCGTCTCTTGCCAAAAGTTTGCCACGTTAAACTCGCTATTGTATAGTGTTCAATAAAAACTAAAGGAACCAGTGTAGATGTTTTAATTACATGGACGCTCCAAGGACTTCATACGTTTGTGTATGCGGGCTTGAAGGGGCAACGTAATAGATACGTGTGTAAACATCATAGACTTTCTGTACCTTCTATTACGTTTTCTCTCCGCAGTCCGTAGAAGCGGCACGCCGGATTATGTGACTCATTATTAGATATTACTCGGATTACTTCATGGAGACCTCATTGGAGTAATTCCTTTCAATTCAATCCACTTTCGGTCCTTCGCCGCCATCAAAGACGGCAGCCGTCGATCGTAGAATTGCGTCATAGAAGTCGGAGAGTTGGGAGTTTTATCGATTTTGATTACTTAAATTATTTTGGGGCTTTAAGGCAGACTGACAGATTAGATAGGGTTGCAGCACATTTTCGTAGAAGGAGACGTATTAACAATGACTGTTTTTTGCGAAAGATCTATGTTTGTAATGTCCTTGCCTGATGGTTACCATATCACAGGGTATCCTAGTTTGGGACCAGGTCAAGTAATTATATTGGGTGGATGTTATTATGATAAATTATTATAAGTATTATCAGAATCGCTCGCAGGCCCGGCTGACTGAGTGATCTTAAGTGAACACGAAGGTTAAGCAACATAGGGCGCGTTCAGTGCATGGATGGGTGACTAATGCTAGTAGAATTTTTTCCTAGCAGTTCCGTGCTTCGCAAGGCACGTCAAGCAGTTGGTGCCGGCTGCCGTCGATAGATGGCAGTTGTTTAAGCCAAGTCAAAGGCCTTAGGGCGGCTTGAAAACTTCTGACAGTAAGACCAACCACTAGTCTTACAAGCCTCCACCAATCCGGACTTGGCCTATACCTACACCTATACCTTCCGCAAGGAAGAGACCCGTGCCTCTCGGTGGGGACATAATGGGTTCATGATGATGTTAACCAAGCGACAATGTCACAAACACGGAAACACACCACACTGAGGCCGCCAGGGGCCTATTTAATTATAGCTACAATTCATGGTTTATTATGACAATTCGATGTGCATTGCGAAGTCGTTTTAACCACAGATTAACAAGTAGACTCGATGACGCAATGTACGTTGACATGTAATTTATAAACTTTGAATTTTAGTTTTATGAAACGCAGCAGTGGTGTACAAATGTACGACCGCCCCAGTGTGACTCGAACCCATGCCCCCCGGCATAGTAATCAAACGCGATACCGCTAAACCAACTAGTCTAACCGTTGGTAACCTGGATTGGATAGAATGTGAAAAATATATTCCCTCCGCAATCAGCGAAAATGTCGAACGTAGTAACCTCGGAAGTGAGATTCAATATAATAAATTTATTTCAGTAGTACTGAAACAAACTGAAATAAAGTTTGTCGGGTCCTCCGCTCGGAGTTACGTTGGGTGACTTTATGCAGTCGAGCGTTATTTGTACAGTCGAAAGCATATCTGTCTTTACTTTTTAGTTTTGAATTTTCTCGTAACGTAACGTCTGTACACGACAGTACAAAATGGCGTCCACGTTGCTTTACGCGGCTATCTTGTTGCGCGTCAGCAACGAATTTGCTGCGCGTGCTCTGCGTATTCGTTGCGCGCCCGTAACGTATTCGTTGCGCGACCGCTCCGCATTGAAAACGCTCAATTCGCTAGTGTGATAAGGCTCTTAGGCTGACATTCAGAGACAAATCCTAAGTTCACGCTTAGATCAGACTTAACAAAGTAAACTAAAGTCGTACTTAGTAAAGCGCCGTAATTTTCGTATTCACAGTACTTAAGAAGGTCATCTATATTGTCTATCATTTTTTAGTGATGTAGTTCTTACCGGTTTTTTAAATTTGACATTGAATTTGACATACACGAGAGCAGGACAACATCATACAATTTTATATATGTCAGAGTGAATAAAAAAATCCCACAGATAATGCTCGTAGAACATCAGTGAAATGACGTTTGGAGTAGTCTGTGAACAAAAGGCTTAGAAGTGACAGTTCTAAGTTCACGTAAAGTCACCGATATTGACTACTTACACTTAGCTAAGCACCATTTCATACTAAACTTGCTAAGATTCGATTCTGAATACGAAGTGTTTTTAAGTACGTGATTTTGACATTTCTGACCAGTCTTGGCTTAGTTTTTGTCTCTGAATGTCAGCCTTAGTTTCATCGCCGCTTCGAGTCTACGCGCGTACATTACATAATATCAAACCTTTTAGGCGTCAATAGTATGAAAAAACACGTCACGTGACCCGACCGTGTATCTGTCACCGTACTGTAATGCACTAGCAGAATCAAGGCCCAGGTGATAGTTGATAGATACTTAAATATTTTTAGAGTTCCGTAATCCAAGGGGTAAAGGACCCTATTATGTACTAAGACTGCACTGTCCGTCAGTCCATCGGTCTATTTGCCTGATTGTCTTTCTGTCATTCTTCTCTATCACCAGGCTGTATTTCATGAACCGTGATAGCGAGACAGTTAAAGTTTTCACAGATGAAGTATTTCTGTTGCTGCCATGACAGCAAATACTAAAAACAGAATAAAATAAATGTCTCAATGGGGGTCGTATACAACAAACGTATTTTTTTGCTCGATATTAATAACGGCGACAGTTAGACGATTCGAGTACTAACAAACTATTTAGTTGTATATTTACTTTTAAAATAAATAATTTAACAAACGTGATTTTTTTTAGTCAGTTTTCAGTATGTTACAAATTCATCAACAATTTTGAACTTGAAACGACTTTAGTGGCCGGAATTTTCCGACGTTAAAAGCACGATTTCTCACAACAACACACTGGCCTACACATTCATTTCACACAACAAGAGGCCCAGACCCCAACTTAAGTCTAGGTAATTGCCAACTGAACCCAGCTAAAGAACAGAGCAACACTCTTACACTTTATCACTCGACAACGCCATAGAATGAGAAATACAGAACGTTTCTTAATACTAGCACACACCAGAGTCGCGTCTCATAAAACTACAATTCGTAGATTATTTTGACAACTCGTTGTAGATTGCGTAGCCAAATCTTTCTACCTACTTGAGTTAATGGACTTTCAATACAGACAAAGACATCTGCCAGAATAAAAAAATACCTTACTTGGTGCTGTATGCGTTGTCAATCAACAACAATCGTGCTCAGCCATAATCATTATGGGCCAGTTTCTGAGTTGAGAATTTTCACTATACCTGAGCCATTACAAACGTGTGAACCGAGTCATAAAAGTGCGAGCAAGAGTTCCGATATGCCTCCTATATGTGTGAGAGAGAGGTCTGATACAAATATTTATGAGTCAGCTCGCACGTTTGTAATTTTATTTTATTTTATTAAGGGCCGGTTTTTCAATAGTCAGATAAAACTTAACTGGAGAATAAAACTGATGTTGTCACTGTCTTGTCGTATGATTTAGACAGTGACAGCATTCAATTTATTCTCCAGTTAAGTTTTATCTGACTATTGAAAAATTGGCCCTTATTAAGGCACACCTACAGCACAAACACATTACAAGTTAGATCTTAAATTAACAACAGAGGGCTGGCGTTTGTGCCAATTACAGGTGTGCCAAGCACAGCACTCACAATTAAACACTTAGGACGAATTCTAAGAATTAAACTTATATACTAGTACCATTTGGCTCACCAAAATTTGTAAAGTTATTTAAGAGCTACCTGAGATTGATTTTGGATTTAAAATACCCCAGTCGATCGCAGAATATATCTAAATCATAAACGTTCCAACAGTCGTTGTAAGTTTTGAGCATCCTATTTATTGGCGCATTTACTCCCACATTAGTTCTACAGAATGGTAGAAAAAATATTTCCTTACTAATTAATCTAGAGTTTGGCCTTGGTACTAAGAGATATAAATTCTAATACGTCCTCACAAAGCGCTTGGCCACTGATTATTTTATGCAAAAAAGTGAGATCGTGCATGCGTCGGCGCTTCCAAAGATGCACTATTTTAAAGTGGGCGAGTCTATCGGTATATGTGGACCTATGACTTATCCCCTGAGATATTTAAGCAAGGTGTCTTGTGGCTCAAGTATAAATATAAGTATTGAAATTTGACGAGACAGCACTACAGTTGAGTAGTTACTTAGCGAAATTCTCAATTCAGAAATCGGCCGTAAGTCATTGACAAATCGAAGATGCGTTATGTACCCGGCATTTATATTGATGACACATACTTTAAAACCAAAAATTCGAAGGTAAACAGTTTCGAAGATACAGTTAACATCTCCCTGTCTCACTCCGCGCTGCAAATGAATAGGATTCGTATTCTGATCCTGAAGTTCATACATTGTGGCGTTTTTGTACAAACACTAAGGGTAATGGAAGACAATACCTACTATAGTTTTGTATAATCTGCCGCAACATCAGCGTATGGTCCAACGTAGTAAAGGCTTTTCGGAAACCGGCATGTTCGGGAGAGATCTCTCCCGAACATGCCGGTTTCCAAGTAACAAAATGTGACCTTGTAGTGGTTCCGGAGCCAGATCTATAACAGGCTAGTAAACGGTTATAACCACGGAAAAGGGCCCATTTTATAGGCGTACTTTTGCTAATAAAACACTCATAGTAGACTTGGCGAGAACCACTTAGACCAATAATACACTTATAGTTGGACTACGCAGAACTATCTGCTCCCGCGAAGCCAACTATGAGCATCTAATTGAACCCAACACCATGACTTAAGCCCATAATACACTTATAGTTAGACTCCGGAGTACCATTTGCTCCCGCGAAGCTCACTATGAGCATTTAATAGAATCAGGTAGGCCTGTAACGTACTCCGCGCTTCTATTACTAGCTACTTCAAACATTTGTAAATTGTGTTGCGTTGTGTCGTGCAGTTGTGGAGAAAAAATAAACAAAAGTTAAGTTCATCTATTTTATATGAAATGTATTAATGTATTAACAAGTATGTATTTTGCACGTAATATTATACGTGTATACATGTTTGGATGGCAAACGCGTAGGTATTTTCGGTGAAGTATATTGTGTTTTAAATCTCAATTTTTGTTCGCCTTTTGAACACGGCGTATTTACTAAGTTGTGTTTAAAAATAATATAAGCCGTAACAGCATTGTTACGCCATATTGTGACGAATTAGGGTTCTTGGGAGAAGCCATGCTCCAACAGCGGACTGTCATAGGATGTTATGATGATTATGATACATGTCTTATGCTTTATTTTAATAGCTAAGAGTTTATTTTTTTATGTTTTAGTTGTGACTGCTCAAACTATCATGGACATATTTCTGGGCGAAGACAGTTTTTTGACCAAAAAGGCAGCAATAGCAATCAGAGGATGTCATGTCGGTTTTTCCAAACGAAAAAAAGCGACAGCAAACACTCTTCGTTCGTACGAGACACTTGAAACAATTAACTTGTTTTTAATTAGCTGAATTAGTTAATTAGCTGACTGTACTATATGTTTTTATACTTATTAGTTAAATAAAAACCTTTTATCATAGCTCTTGCAGGTGAATCGCAAATGTATGCTCGTAATTTGGCGTGTATTATTATTTCTCTTTATGATTTGTCTGTTATTTTAAGTTCCTCTTCAAGTTGCTGCATTTCTGTTACAAAAGGTCCTAAAAAAAGTGTCAAGATCTTGAGGCTTTCCATCACCAGTGTAAATACCTGATGAAAAAAGCAAACATTGTCATGTAAGATTTTCATAATTTTGTCTACGAAGCTGACTCAAAAGGTACTTGCACACGACAAAAGGCGGCAGTGGAATTTCAGATACTGAACATAAAATGGGCCAAAACTGGTACTTAGAACTTTTGAACACTGGAAGGCCATCAATGTTTATTTTTAAAGAAATTTCATCAGGTGGGTCGGTGAGCTCTTCATAAATATTTTTTAAACATTTTTTCAGGCCATTACGGCAATATTCCCCTGGAGCTGAACAAATAATATTCACATTTGCTTTATTTGTCTGCAAAAGAGTTCGTGCGTCATTAAGGACGATATTTTTTAACTTTCTTTTAAAGTTTTTAATAATAGAAGAGAATAGAATAGAATATAAAATCTTTATTTGGTACTTATACAGTTTTTAAATACAGTGGAAAATTAATATAACTTAAAATTAACATAACAGTACCAAAAAGGTTTCCGCTCAGCTTAATGCCGTAGCAGAGATACGGCGCTGGTTTTCAGGGGATGCCTGAAAGCTTCTAACTAAAACTTAAACTTACTAAAAATTAACTAAAAATCTATCGGTCCTACTTACAAAAACTCAAATCCCCCAAAGTATTATGAGAACGACCATAATGAGTTTCACGCCACATGTGGAATGTTGTATCTTACAGCCCATTTATTAAAAGTACTATGTACGCAGTGTATTATTTTCCTCGTATGTTGAAAAGCAGTCAATTTCATCTTCCTGCACAGACTCAAAGTCGTCACAAATATAATTCCTCGTCATCGTCCGAGTCTTAGTTACGTGTTGTGGGTAAGTTACGTTTTGTACAGAACCCTCATCAACTTCTACAGATCGTTCTTGGTTCGATGTAAATCTAGTACTCGGAACACTTATTAGTTGTTGATCTGTTTTACGCACCGCTTTTTTTAACCGCTTCCATTTGTTTGTCTCCATTTTTGTTATGATTAATAGAAACTCAATGACTCAAAAGAAATAAAAATGGCAGTGAAGATGTAATTAATATTAAAAGCAATTGTCTTCTTAAAGTGAACTTCACGAAGAAATCTTTGGACACTCATAGTTTTACAGGAAACCTTTACAAAGAAATTAAGACTATAACAGCATTCGGGGGTCCAAAATAATACTAAGTAGATTTACTCTTAGATGAAACCACTGTAGAACTAATTTACTTATAATTGGCACACAAAATTGACTTGTACACACCTATAAGGTCAAGTAACAAGTGCAAATGGTTCTAAGTGCATTTAGTTCTATAAATTACTATTACTGGCGTATCACACTTATTGTGAATTTATAATTACATCTTGTAGGCGATTATAAGTGTAACTTACTAGAGAAAGTTTTCTCAAGTGTATTTACACCTTTGCAACACTTTTATAGGCGGTCTTAGCCTTTACTGCGCCTATAATTTCGTTCTATACACGACTATAAGTCAATTTATAAGAACAGGTGTACTATAAGTCCAAACGAACTCCGTGTAACCTGTTATAAGCTTGGTAGTAAAACCTGGAACCACTAATAGAGAGGTACTAGTGCTGTAAGCCTATAAACTGTGCACTACAGGAGAACTTTTTTACTTGGATTCGGCAATCATCGAGCTGGCGTGCAAAACGATTAGTAATGACTCTTGAGAACAGCTTATAGCCCTTATAGCATATTACGAACATTTGTATGAACATGTAACTGGCTGGGTGATAAAGAAATCACGCGCGAGCAAAATGAAAGAAAAATGTGTAAAAGTAAAAAAGAATATGCGTGAAATGGAATCCTCCGCCTTTGTTCGTAATTACGAACAAGCAATTTTCGATGCAAACAATTGCTTGCATATTCAAATTTGGATTTTACTATGTTTTTATAAAAAAGAATGGAAGCTGCATTCAAAGAAACACTCTCGCCTTAAAAGTAGTTGTATACTTCTTGGGTAAACTACTATTTTATGCAGGTAGTTAAGTTGCGTGCGAGCGGTAGGGCGTTTTAAAAATGCAATTTTTAAAGTTAGAAACGTGTATTAGGCTTGAGGCCAGGATTAAAACTAACTTAACTCTTAAGCTAACTATGCCTGGGGCTCCGCAAGGGCCTGGCGCGACAACATCCGCTTGCTGAGTCAAGTGTCTGGACCAACAAAGTAGTTACAATATCTCTACCTGAAAACAGAGAAATTGCTTGGACCAGCAAAAATGGTAGATTCAGCAGACGTATATAAGCACTGATTTTACATTTCATGTACCAATGTGACAGCTACAAGCGCTCTTACTTTTTTTACTGTTGCCAGCTCAAGAAGTCTCGACCGAGTTCTCGGTCTCGGTCTCGTTCTGAAATTCTTGGCTAAAATTCTACTTTTTATTTGCTCAATGATAACTAGGTACTGCGTTGCAAGCTTATCCTAATAAAAAAATAGTATAGTATCATCTGAGTGATTAAGTCGTTTCTTTTTACAATTTACTAAAATTTAATTTTGTAATCTTAATTTACGTTGATTAGTAATAAAAGTAGTGTTGATTTCTACCTACAGTGACATTTTCAAAATGGTTAAATTAGTTTAAGGAAAAAAATCGTAAATGTAACATGCAACTTTTTTCAAACCAATTAGTTTGGCTTTTAAATCATATCTAATTTCAATATCTCGATAATCTTCGAATACATTCTTGCACTCAAAAATCCAAAACTGGCAACCCACCAAATTATGTCAATTTGGTACACGAAATGAAAAATCAGAGTAGAGGTAGCCTTCTGTCTAGTTGAGCACGTTTGTGACACAACACAGTTAGGTGCGTAATTAAAACGACAATGAGCGTTTTGCACGTGTGCTGACCCTTGTTGGGCAGGTGGCTCAGCTTGTGTGAACCAGGCGCTATTGCTTGCGTGAAACCACCATTGCATCTTGACCCGTGAAAGACCGTTGCTCTATAGAGGTTGGGACTTTCAGGTTATGGCCCTTTGGGGCGGAGTTCCTGAGTGTTTTTCATTGTACGGTTTGAATGAAGGTGGATTGCGTTGTTTTGTAACACAAAATTGTTTCGACAACCTGATTTTGAGATTATTGCTGTAAAGGAATAAAAAGAAGTATCTAGTAATGAATCTGCATAAGGGTATATGAAACCTTTAAAATTTTGTAACTAGGTAATTGCTGCTTTCTGTAATTTGAAATTCACAAACTGAACTATCGTTCCGTTTTTATGTAATTTCACTTGATTGTCACTTTAAAATTGCTTAAGATCTAGCAGGTACAGAGCAAAACCAGCCTTTACTCCCTTATATTTTTTATGATCAAATAAGGAATGCATTAGCGAAGGGCTACATAAAAAGTTTCTAAAACCAGCGATCGTGTAGGCAGCAATTAATGACGGTTTATAAAACAAGAGGGTTTTCAGAAGCGTGTACATTTTCAGAAGGCGATAGTTTATGTATGTATACATGTTTGCCTCGATTAGAAAATATAAAAGGTGTCGACAAGTCGATGTGAAGAATCACTAAAGACTTGCCTCAACATTATCAGCCAAGAAGTTTTCTTTGCCAAAGCTCCCAAAATACGGTCCCAATATATCCACAGTCAGTGGAGTCGACACTACTTTGGGACCATATCTTATCTTGAGACGACACTCGGCCGCGCGCGACGTTATTCAATAAAATGTCGCGCGGTGAGGGTGCACCCTTATTCGGAGCATTAGTCGCAATATCTTTCAATGTCATTCGAGGGGAGACGGTGACTTTCAAAGCTCTTAATTTATATTTCTGCGGCTAACTTGACACATTTATAGGCTTACCATGTAGTCATCGAGGAAGGCTTTTCTCTAAGTAAGCTAGTCTACCATTAAAAAATATTTAACTGGACACCTAGTCTAACTTTAAACATTGTTTTATGGATACACTTACTTGAATTTTGTCGAAAAAGTCCGACCAGGTTTCGCTCTGATTCGCAGAGCTTAATTATGGTGAGCAGAGACGGAGCTCGTGTCGTCCCAGGTTGTTCGTCTGTGACAAATTTAAGTAAGCGGATCTGTAAAACAAAACAATTGGTAGATGAACATTCATACCTAATTTGTATTAGCTTTAAGGTGATTTGAGAAAAGATGGTCAGAGTGGAATTTTTTTTCGCTGCCTTTTTCTCCACTACACACGCTCCCAAGGCAGCGGCTAACATTATACATAAGTGTATGTACATTGAGATTCAACAAACAGAATGTAAATTCTTTACGTTGAAATACACTATACCTAAAAAAAAGTTAAAAAAAAAACAAAAAGTTTAACAAAAGTTCTAGTCTAACTTGCCATTTACGTTTCATAAGACCACAAACTATATCAAAACTTTGTGCATTTAAAGTGTAAAACATTGTTTTTTTTATAATGTATGTGTGCCTGCCAGATATAAAGTAAAAGTTGTGTGACGTTTTTCTAGCAACAAAAATATTTTGCACTTAAAACGTGAATTGTTTTGAGTACTATTTTACCAGCAAGCGTGCTCTTAACAAACAAATCGTAACCAATCAAATTGTAAATTCAAACGACTGACTCTCGTAGATCAAGATCTTGTCACACCAAATTTGTCCGAATACTCCGTAGCCTCAATAACGAAGACAATTTAGTGAAATTACAAGTCCGCCACTAATTATGGAGACTCCAATAATAAAGCAAAAGGTGTTCATTAAAAATTCCCAATAATTATAATCTTCCGCTCTGCCGGGCCGGGACAAAGACGGAATTAACATACTTCTTTAATTCCAACTCGACTATCTATTGTCCCAGAAAATTAGACTTTCAGACAAAATCACTCCGTAATTTGCTTTAAAAATTATGACCCGTGGAAGTCAGGCCTCTGGCGGGGTCTTACTTCGAAGTTATTTAGAGGCTTTACCACGGACCACCTCTAGAAAATAATAGTGATCCTTGAAGTCTTTAACTTTGAATAATAATAGCGAACAGACAAATAATAATAGTGGGAAAGTTGCCACACCCCATGGGTTTATTTTATAGAAGTTGTTCTATATCATCATCTACCCATTATGTCCCCACCGAGGGGCACGGGTCTCTTCCCTGAGGAAGGTATAGGCCATACTCCACCACGGGGGCCAAGTCCGTTGTTCTATATGTTGTTCTATAATTGTCAATGGTTTTCATAGAGACAGTTCAGTGTACAGTCAACAGCACGACAACGTACACATTTCAGTTGCAAAGTCGCTCGTAATGCAACCGAGTAGAGTGTTTTGATGAATACGATGATTGTGTTGTCGACTATACATCGTAAAGTCGATTAACGCACTCTATCAGGTGGTTATGATTAACGAGGAGGAAGACTTGGTTATGCAATATACACTGAGTTTTGTCATAATAAACCCGTTTGTCCGTATTATCTCTAAAATTATCTAGATCTTGAAACGGACATATATTTCTTGCTAGTTTTTTTTAAACGATCAGTAGGTAAGTCACAGGTTCAGTGTTACTTAAGAAAAATAAAAGAGTTATAAGGTCCTGTCGGACCCACTAACGGAAACTTAAGGGCAAAAACCTAGAACTAGAATTATAATTTCTGTGGTCTTCAGTACGGTGTTATTTATTAAAAAAACATAATTCCTTTAACCTGTAGAATCTTTGGTCGACCAATCGGCTCACGTTGACAATGCTTTTATATTATTATTCTCAAGGCCATAAAGCAACTTGTTAAATCACAGTAAATTTAAACTGCCTCTTAGAAGTATTTCAAGGAATCTGTTTCAACCTTCAATGTTTTGTAATGCGCAAGCGAAAGGCGTGGCAGATGTAGAAGCGGCATTAACATAACTTTAATCCCCAACATCTTTTACATAGGAAAGCGATAAGAAAAATTATCCACAACTTAATAAAATGGAAATAAACTATTAACACAAAAACAAACGCTTTTAACGCACTACCATAAAATAAATACTACGGAAGAACAACTCACCGATGTGCGTAGACTGTAAGTATAACTGATCAATCTTAAAGTATTCCTTACTGTTAGTAAAGCAAAGAGTTGAATTTGGATTACCCTCACTGTCATTTACAGCCTAAAAGAATAGAATAGAATAGAATATTCTTTATTGCACACTAGAAAACAAAAAGAAACAAAATATTTACAAAGGTTCATGGTACAATTGGCGGCCTTATTACTAAAAGCAATTTCAAAAGATCATAAAAAAAATGTTTTCGTCGGTTTATTCTGCAAAAATCTTGATCTGGCGACAGAATGAAATGCTTATTCTACACTGAAGAGCAAAAGTTTCGGGTCACTAGCATTTACTTCAATATCTTGAAAACGAATAAAGCTATCGTATTGAAGTAAATTGAGCCTTATAGACAATTTAATGTTACTCAAATAAAATGCATTACATTTACTACTGACCATTTATTTTATTGTGTTTAAAACGACAAATTAAAAATGGCGTCATTTTGCTTGCAAAACCAAAACTGAAAATATTGAACTTTTTATATTTACAAGTAGTTTTAACACAGTTTAGTACTTGGTATTACCCCCACGTGCTGTCTGGACTGCTGCAATGCGATTCGGCATGCTGTACACCAAGTTTCTGAAACACTGTTGGGGAATGTTCTCCCATTCCTCTACCAATGCATGTTTCAAGTCACGAAGCGTAATTAAAGGAGGATCTCGTTGTCTTACACGTCGTCCGAGCTCGTCCCAGGCGTGCTCGATCGGGTTGAGGTCGGGGCTACGTGCTGGCCACACCATAGGATGAATATTCACCTCATCAAGGTAGTCTTGCACAACACGAGCAGTGTGGGGACGGGCGTTATCGTGCATAAAGATGGCATTCTCACCAAATCTTGCCATAAATGGACCGACGTGCTCGTTGAGGATTTCATCCACGTATCTTACGCCATTGAGAGTACCGTTTTCGATCAGTACAAGCTCTGTTCGGGTTTCCGCAGAAATTCCAGCCCACACGAGAACCGAGCCACCACCGTATGCCACCTTTTCTTCAATACAGGCTTGCATAAATCTTTCTCCTGGTCTTCTGTACACCTTTGCCCTTCCGTCGTGTGTATACAGCATAAATTTTGATTCGTCCGAGAACACGACATTTGACCAATTTTCAATCGTCCAATGCGAGTGTTCGCGTGCATAAATTCGTCTTGCTGTACGATGGTGCCTCTCGAGTTTCGGACCATTTGCGGGTCTAAATGGTTTCAAATTACCTTCAGTATGTCGCCGTCTTACAGTCCAAGCAGAAGGGTTGCTTCTACCAAGCCCTAAAAAATGATGAGTCAGTGCTGTTCCCGTAAGAAACCGATTTCGCAGCATAGAATTGACTAGATATCGATCTTCCCGTGCCGTCGTACACCTGGGTCTGCCTGTTGTTGGTCTGCGTAGGTTCGAACCAGTTTCTAGAAACCACTGGCGAACACGCTGAACTGTAGACAACGATACACCCACTATTCTTGCTGTTTCTCGCTGACTGCTCCCATTTTCCAGGATCGTGAGGATTCTCGTACATTCCTCAGGTGTGAGTGACATAATTACTACTTTAATAATGACTATTGGATACCTGGAAGACTTCTTATAAATACATTTTATGACAGAACAAAAACAAAAGCAAAAACAGTTGCGAAAATTAGAAGTTCTGATTTGAAAAAAAGAGATCATTATGTTTATAACTTTTTTAATGCCATTACTTCCCGCCAACCAAAAAGTTTTTATACGTGTAATGAAGGATTATTAAATTGTCTATAAGGCTCAATTTACTTCAATACGATAGCTTTATTCGTTTTCAAGATATTGAAGTAAATGCTAGTGACCCGAAACTTTTGCTCTCGAGTGTATTACCAGGTACTAAATACTTCATTGTTTATCAGCCATGTTCTTCTAGAAGTTTAATTCAGCGGTCGGGTGAGCGGACGCAATTACGCACGTTCCGAGGTACAAATTGGACCACTTATTTACGCTTAATGAAATTCAGATTTTGTAATAACACCGCCCAGGGTTTTATGTACTCGTTGGCGCTTTTGTAGGACATCGCGCTCATCAAAAATGTATCGTTCACGGAAACCTTTTAGCGGGTTTTAAAAATATTATGCACGGTGTGTAGCAACACAATATGACTGGTTTTCTACAGAGTTGTTTTATTGATAGAGAACGCCACCAAAAAGATTGGCATCCTGTGTTGTTGTTTTAGGAACACCTTTGACTAAAACTGATTTTAAAAATGCTTGAACCGAATATTATAAAAGACTAAACTTGTTAGATGGTTAATCACACAATCTGTTAATCTATTTTTGTCTGCCGTTAGTTGTATGTTTTTATTCACTTAAGCAAATTGTTACTGTAAGAGAAACGGAGAGTTTTTTGTTAAGAAAAATACAAAAACAGTAAAAAAATAAA
Source organism: Yponomeuta plumbellus (assembly GCA_947310845.1). Taxonomy (NCBI): domain Eukaryota; kingdom Metazoa; phylum Arthropoda; class Insecta; order Lepidoptera; family Yponomeutidae; genus Yponomeuta; species Yponomeuta plumbellus. The sequence goes on along the minus strand of OX371207.1, from coordinate 12,530,009 downwards.
TAAAAAATCAAAACTAACTTCAAAACACTACAACTGATAAATAATTGAAACGAATATGTATGTGCACGCCCTTTAACTTAGCACCGGCTCCAAACTGTTCTACAATACCTAGATTGGCTATATTCGATTCAATTTATTTCTCTGTGATTAGTGCTGTAGGGTAGTGAAGTTGGTTTTAATTTTTTATTTTAAAAAATGTTTTACGATTTTTTGAGAATATTACTATGACTCCGCCAAATTGTGTTTCCGATAGCCAAGGCACAAATCACTATAAAAAACACTTAAATCGCTTCAACTCTGACTTTGAAATTTGAAGAGTTTTCTCGATTTTAAGGGTATTCGCTCGTAGCCTGGGCTGCCTGAGTGATCTTGAACGATCACTAAGGTTAAGCAACATTCGGCGCGTTCAGTCTATGGATGGGTCACCGTCTATGACTAACGCTAGTGGCATTCTTTCCGAGCGATTCCGTGCTTCGCAAGGTACGTTAAGCAGTTGGTGCCGGCTGCCGTCGATAGATGGCAGTCGTTAAGCCAAGTCAGAGGCCTTTAGGGGCGGCTTGAAAACTTCTGACAGTAAGACCAGCCACTAGTCTTACAAGCCTCCACCAATCCGGACTTGGCCCCCGTGGTGGAGTATGGCCTATACCTTCCTCAGGGAAGAGACCCGTGCCCCTCGGTGGGGACATAATGGGTTGATGATGAAAAGGGTATAGCGGTGGTGGCGTAGTGAGGTTCAGCCTTGTTTCTCGATCATAAGGGTCTGGGTTCCGCATGTACCAATGACTTTTAGTTACGTACATTTGTTTGTTTGTACAGCAACCATTCGCTGTTAAGTTGTGCCCGGATAACCTTGGAACCTAATAAACTCGGCAAAGTGGGCCTAGTGATTGGTGCCTGCCTACCCCCTCGGGGATAACGGGCGTGAGTTTTTTATTTTTTTATTTTAAGGCTATACCTGTGAAGTATACCTTTAATAATTATACAATTTCAAACAAAAAATATGTTAAAAACTCGGTCAACGCGCCTTCGATTAATGGAGAACACACATTAAAAATATTTTTTTACCGATCCCGACGAACTGAGGACCTACTTCTATTTTGAAGTGGGTTGAAATACAAAATTATTTACTTAATAAAAAGGTTACAGAGAAAACATTATAATGAGGAATTTTACAAAGGACTATTAAAAGAATCGCTCGCTGAATCGCTCGTAGCCTGGACTGCCTGAGTGATCTTAAACGATCACTAAGGTTAAGCAACATACGGCGCGTTCAGTCCATGGATGGGTCACTGTCTATGACTAACGCTAGTGGCATTTTTCCGAGTGGTTCCGTGCTTCGCAAGGTACGTTAAGCAGTTGGTCCCGGCTGCCGTCGATAGATGCCAGTCAGAGATAGAAGTCAGAGGCCTTAGGGCGGCTTGAAAAACTTCTGACAGTAAGACCAGTCCCTAGTCTTACAAGCCTCCACCAATCTGGACTTGGCCCCCGTGGTGGAGTATGGCTTACACCTTCCTCAGGGAAGAGACCCGAGCTCCTCGGTGGGGACATAATAGGTTGATGAGGATTAAAAAAACCTATAATACTATAGAGAGCGTTTTCCTTTTGCAACGGTTGGTCTGTAATCCCACGTTGGGCAAACCCCAAAAATACATGTGAAAATATTTTATAATTTTCCATAAATTAAACGAACCAATCGTTAATAAATATTTTACGTGCCTCCTTGTACCTACAAGCATTTATGGCAATGTATATTATTTTTGGACTAAGGGACACAGGTACTGCCTTATTTTTAAAGATTGACTTAAAGATAAAGAGATTTATTTGTCACACATGATGTGTACCTACAGAAGGTTGGAATTGACAATATTTAGATCAATATGTTTTGCCATAACAGGCGTACAACTTTTTTTCATTATCATAATAATAGCATTATATAATATCAACTTTAGAATATGTCACAAAATACAAAATGAAAACCAAACCATTCCATGAGATAATAAATTAAAATGTGATAGTAGAGAGGTCACGAGGATTTTCTTAATTATAATGTCATTGTTAGGCACAGGTACTTAATCAATATTATTATCGGTCAGAAATTCAATTATTGTATTATTGCATTTTTCGGTCAGTATTTTCTTTAATTTGTGCTTGAACAAGCGCAAGTTCAGTTCTCGTAATGCACTAGGTAGCTTATTGTAAATTACATGGCCCATACAAAATACACCCTTTTGCAGTAGTGCTGTGTTTGCTTTGCCTAAACATATTTTAGTTTCATCCCGCTGCATTCGCTGACTGACCTGTGAAACTCTTTTAACATTGCTGTTTACAATGAAGTTCATAATTAAACACGCTGGAAAGTTCAAATAAATACAGCCCGTTTAGCGCTCATATAAATCACAGCACTCACTACGATCACTAAGGTTAAGCAACATACAGCACGTTCAGTCCATGGATGGGTCACTGTCTATGACTAACGCTAGTGGCATTTTTCTGAGCGGTTCCGAGCTTTGCAAGGCACGTTAAGCAGTTGGTGCCAGCTGCCGTCGATAAATGGCAGTCGTTAAGCCAAGTCAGAGGCCTTAGGGCGGCGTGAAAACTTCTGACACTAAGACCAGCCACTAGTCTTACAAGCCTCCACCAATCCGGACTTGGCCTCCGTGGTGGAGTATGGCCTATACCTTCCTCAGGGAAGAGACCCGTGCCCTTCGGTGGGGACATGATGGGTTGATGATGATAAATCCCAGGAACAAAGTCAGGGCAGTGCCAATTACAGCCGGTAGACTATAGGCTAATGTAAGTGCAGTCATAATCAATATTAATGTTTCAGCCGGTTTCCACTCGAATTCTATTTATCCCGAGGGACAATTTCCTCTTGTCAGCCCGCCGGCCACCCGGCATTCGGTTTAATGAGAAAACGACAAATGCGACTCGCTCAAATTAGACGTGCGCGGGATGGGCTGGGCTTACATGACACCTGTGGAGTAACGTAAAAACTTTTTTAATATGATGGCGGAATTTATGGATTTGCGCCTGGGTTTTGTATTGAGAAAGGAATGTTGCGTTGGTTTGGACATGTAGAGAGGATGAAGGAAGAAAGACTGGCGAAGCAAATATTATATCGCGCGAGTATGGGTGGAACAGGTGGAAGGAGGGCGTTACTGGCCGTTCCATCCTATCCCCAGGTGGATATACTTCGACTAAATAGCGCATGTATTAGCAAAGGGCGAGATAAAAAGTACCCGAATCCGACGTGCGTGCATGCTACGACTAATGAATGTCGATGAAGCTAAACTGATTTATCAGGATCTGCTTATCCCTCTTGGATACAGGCGTGAGCTTATGTATGTGTGTTCGTGGTTTGTTATGAAAATCCGTGGCACATTGCGTAGCAGTCAACTTCTTAATCTGTGGGTAAATCGACTTCGCAATGCATAAGCAAATAAATCAGCCGTTTCATAGGATCTCTAGAGCAAGTACCAACATTTTAAATGGATAAGCTTTTTTTCGCTCTAGAATCCGACTTGTATATTAAATTTTTAAAGCAGCAGTTCTTAATGAAATACAAAACAAGTCTAAATGTTTAGTAGATGTCCTTAGTAAGAAATTTGTGTCCCTTTCCTACCTTTTCTGAGTAATAACTCAGCTTTATAAGAGGCCCCTAATTCAAATCAGACAAGAGAATTTGTAATGCCCGGTGGAAACTAAATATCTATTGGTCGTCCCAATTAATTTGGAGTTTAATCAAGCGTGAGGTGCGCATGCAGACGTCGCCCCCATTGCACTGACAAAATGTTTGTCTTTATCTATTAAACGGGTTGGAGAATCTTTTGTACATCTGTATTTGTCAATTAATTATATGATATAAATAATAAAGAATAGACAGGGAGGAGTGGATATCTAAAGGCCTTTGCCCAGCAGTGGGGCACAAAAACGGCTAATAGAAGTATAGACGCTTTAGTTTGGGGACCCCTGGATTTTTTTTGTAATTTAGCTTAGCTATGCACCGTACTTCAAAATAAGTTATCACTGTAAATGTATCACTATGTTTGTGCAATAAATAAATATTTTACTTTACTTTACTTTAATTAAATATCATTCCTATGCAAAGAAGAGCGATATTGCGACTACTTGTAATAGTTATATTAGTGTTAATTATTTATGGTAATTAAATTTATAAAAAAATAATACAAATATTAAGAGCATTGTGTTGTATTCCTAAGTTGTAGCAAATCGAACCTGTAGTAAAGTAGTAACCAATTCATTTTAGATCAATTTAACCGCGTAACAGTCCAAAGCGAATCTAGGTCCTAAAAATAATTCTTCAATATATTACAAAAATGTTACCCTCACTTCTTTGAAGTAACTACATAACTACGAAACCTATTAGAATTTGAAACACTTTAATAACCACTTTCACACAACATAATCACTGACTTAGTCGCAAGGGCAAGAACAACAAATGTTTCTGGAAATAACCCAGACTAAGGCTCATTGTCCAAATACGGCAGCCCCCCGTGGGAATCGAACCCATGACCTCCAGCACGGTAATCATTATATAACATAACATAAAATTTACATACAGGCACATACATTACTTCTGGTCCCATCCTAGGTTACCCTGTGTCGTGGGAACCAGAAACAGCGACGTCACAAACATGTAAACATCCAAGTCCTGGGTTTTTTTTTGTTCCAAGCCGGTATTCGAACCCGGGACCTCTCGCATAGTAATCAGATGCGCTAACCGCTGCGCCATAGAGGTCGTCGTCATGATGTATGATGGATGCCGCTAGACGAACTCAAATAAATAAGACATTATATCTTAATAAATTTTCCTCCATGTGAGCCTGCCCGACTCTCTCCTTGTAGGTAAACGTTGCGTTAGCGCCGCGTACAATTAAAGTCACGATCTGTATCTGTTCGACGAAAAGTGCGCCCCTAATGTCCGCGATGTTGACAGACGAAAATAATTGTCGCCGAAACTCGGGCGCCTACTCTGGCACCTCATGCTGAAACGTCTGTGGTATAATAATCATCTAAATACTGAATGTATTTGATAAAATTCTCATATCCGCCAAAAATCATGTATTCTAGTCGTCAATAAGAATAACATTAAAGGCTCATCGATGTCGATAAAGCGAAAGTCAAAATATGTGTTTTAGGTATGGCTAATAAACTTTTTATATATCTAGCTATCACATGGTATGTGGCAGTCCCTCTTTTTTGCCTACCTCTCTGGAGTACAGGCTTCAGTACTCATCCCATAAAAATTCGGGTACAACGTCAAAATCGCGAAATAAATACCAGGGCCGTGTTTCAAAAAACTTATTATGACAATTAGGGCTAAATTGCGCAGTCTTCCTACTTATTAATCTAAGGATTAATCGACTTTGCAATATCAATGAAATATGAAACAGATATTTCATACTAAGTTTTTACCTGTAGCATTAAAATGTGAATTGTATTTTTTATTATTTCAAAGTTTTTACCCCAAATAAATTGGTTCATATTGACGACCCCCTTTTAAGATATAGAAAGTCTACGTCCTTATCAGAAAATATTTATAATTGAATACAAATATAAATGTAATGAAAAACCTTTCTATGAGAGTTAGATTTTTAATATTTTTAAGACCATAAATAAACCTCCACAAAGTTTTGTGTCAATCTTTGTGACTTTTTTATTGGTATAAAATTTGATTGGTATAGTAGATACAAATTTTGTAGCTAGTATACCAATCAAATTTTAAGCTTTCTAACATATTAGGTATGTCTTTATTATTCACTAATTGAAAAAAACCCAATCAAATCGGCAAAGATAAAATCTTACTTATTATTTAATAGGTATTTTGGCATTGTATTTAACAATCATTCAGAGTAGCCTACGACTGAAGCGCGCAGCCCACCGTCAAGCCATGTGCACGCGCGCTCCCAATGATAATAAGGACGTTTTGTGCAACGCTTTTGCGTGTTACTGAATGAGGGAGTCTCAAAGTGACTCAAAGAAAACTTTAATATCATTTATTAAAAACCAAAATGAAAATAATAAAATATACAATACCCATCTCTGTGGCCTATAATTTTATGACCTAATATAATTAAGGAACTAACAATTTTAGTACCTATCGATGGTTCTTACAGCTGTGTTCCTTCATATACCATTCCTGTATATATCTTCCTCAGGGAAGAGGCCCGTGCCCCTCGGTGGGGACATAATGGGTTGATGATGATTCGGTAGGTTTGAGAATAGGTTGTTATCTATTTTTCATACTCCTGGCAAAATAACGTTTGCTGGCTCAGCTAGTTTGACTGTAAAATCCGATAGGTAAATAGAATAAGTAAACGTCATTTCAAGAGGTTTACATATTAAATATAATTTTAGGTGACTTTTGTTAATAGAACAGAAAGATATTGTCATCTAAATCGAACTTCTTTCAAAGCTGTGCCAAAGCTAGTGTCCAATAACTTAACATCCGTACAACGTCATCTAGTGGTCAGCACAGAAAGGTATTCAACAGTCAGATTGAAACCGCTTCTTTGACACATCTCCAACTGAGCGGTTCCTTTTGAACAGTTTTGAGAACTGCTCGTCACCTGAATGGCTGGAAAAAGTAATGATCCAGTTCGTGGCATGTGGTGACCACAAAAACGTATGTTATTATGAATATTAGTACGTTAGTATTGTACTTATATATTGTGTGTTTGGTATCCTACACGCGTGAAGAGTATTTTGAGGGGTTTTGCAATAGGTAATTGTAATATCCTCTTGGTAATGAGATTTCTTGAAATTTGAAACAAAATTAAGTTACAATGAAAATAATAAGCATACAATTTTACACAAAAGCGCAGTTTATGATCTAAATTACAGAGTTAACATGATATTTGCCTTAACGCCATAACCTATGTTAATATTTGCAGGTAGCGTGGACAGCACTGAAGGCGAGACTTACCTAAATCAACTAGCCTAGCTGAACAAAGATTTTATCAGCAATCACTAAGAGCCGGTTTCAGAGTTGAAAATTTCCACTAAGTAAATACTGAACTGTAGTGCTGTCTCGTCAAATTTCTCAGAAAAGAGCGTGACAGAACGTTACGTAAGTATTACTTACTGAAAATTCTCTACTCAGAAACCGGCCCTCAGCATTCTGCCCTCGTAAGGAAGAACGCAGTAATCGTACAAACGCAGTTTTGAGTATATAGCTATTTATATCTTAGGATTAGAAGGATTCCATACATTACTGCATATTTTCTTACTGAAATTTCAGGTTTCTAGTAGACCTACAGCCACCATTATTTTTTCACCTATAGATATACCACCAGGGAGCCCAATTTTGCATCCAAAGTAAAAACGCAGTAATGGCTATTACTGCGTTCTTCCTTACGAGGGCAGCATTGTAAGCCGCACTAGGTTGATTAATATGCCGCGATGCTTGCTCGCTCCCCGGAGTAATTTCCGACAAATTACCTATGCATTATTTATATGTAAATGAAAATCTGTGAACTCCTCGGAGGTTTAAAGCACTCCGGCGCAAAGTGGCGAGGTGAATGTTTCAATAGACTTAGTAGACTGTGATCAGACCACGAAGTTATAAATATTGAAGCCTTTTTAAGACATTTCCAACTCTCTATTATGCTCCCATAGAGTTCCGTTTCTAATCTCTACATTTTGATTAACATAATGAACGTCAGCGCCTGTCTATTGTCTCGGGTTGATTAGGCAAAAAGTGTTTTCCATTACAAAGCTTAGTGGCCATCGATCAACTGGAAGGTGTTATCTTCAAACGTCGTCTTCATATTTGTCACCAGTCTCTGTCTAAAGCATGCACCAATTTATCGCGGCCGCTGCTTCAAGCGAAATTAGCCTTTGTTGCTTGGTGTTTTGAGACACTGTAGCTTATTTCGGTCCGGGAGATTATTTGGCTGGTTTGTAATTAGTGGGACCACCCAGCGACGCTTCGTCAAAAGAGATGGCTGTCTATGATTTTGTCAGTTTTTTCGACCAAAACAGTTTGTTATTTGTCGTCGAAAGGAAAATAAGGCCGTTTGTCTAAGAGCGCCTTCATTGAGAAATTCTGAATATTTATATCTTTTTAGAGAATATCATCGCGGTTAATTATCTACAGTTACTGAAGGACGTATTGCAGGAAACTTACATATAGTATTTACGGAACAATCTCATAGCCTTCCGACGCCTCCGCGCTTTTTGGAACTATTCCCTTGGAATCTTCCAAGAATATCTTGAAAGTGTTGTGCTGAAATAAACTACAAATAGAACTTCAGGCTAGCTATTATTATTAAAATATTGTAATTAACTAAGAGAATATATAAATTTATATCCATTTAGATTGGCTTACGTTTCTGACATAAAAAACATGATTTATTATAATTAGTAGATACCTGTACCCAAATTAGCATTTTACAGAACTTCATTATTTGAGAGTCAGGCTAAGATGATAAGTTAATATCTTTTTATTGGTTGTTCCTATAAGTCTATATTTGATATTAGTGTTACGAAGAGTAGGCACATAAATGTCTATATGTTTGCAAGTTTGTATCTCCAACATAAACTCTTAATGTCCGAAAATACTGAATTATCCGACTTCAAAAATTATTTCATCAGTATTTAGACTAGACCTTATTATTTTATTTTAATTCTTTATTGCTCTAATTACAAAGTAAATGAACAAGAGCGTTCTTAATGCAAAAAATATTCTCTTCCAGAAAACCTTTACCTTCAGAGTGGACATAAACTATAAGCTTAGTCGTTTACCATGAACGTCGGTAGTCGCGGGCACTGCTAGTAGATTATGATTTGTAATTATACCTATTTCTTCTATTTTATTTTATTTCTGTATGGTATTATTATGATCTATGTATTTTGTAAGTTGGAACTGTGTATTCTGAAATAAAAGCATTTATTATTATTATTATTATTATTAAGAAATAAGCGACAAGTGACAAACGTACTGTGGTCGTACCTATTGACATACGTAGAAAAAGAAAGCATAGGGATTGATTGACCGAAAAGCCTCTTCCAAAAGGCGCAAGGCGGTTCTTTACCATCCGGGGCAGATGCTATCTGTGACGCAGAGAATAATAACCCCATGAGCGATTTCCTTAATTTCGTGAGGCGAATCAAGGGATCGATCCCGCCCCGATCGCTAGTTAGCGATAACGTTTATAGCCCCAGCTCAGGATGCCTCTACTCAGAATCTAAGCTATCGCACTATAAATCTTGGACAATAAACCTAAAAAAAAAATTATAGTAACGTTTGTATAACTCTCAGGCTGCCACTTTTTTTTCTCCGACTTCATATAGAAAGAACACATTGCGATTCTAGGAAACACTATTATTAGAGAAAAAATAGTGAAGTTTTTTTGCTGTCTTTTCCACCATTAATGAATAAGTACCTAAGTGACCGAGCTTTGCTCGGTACTTTTTTTGTAATATAAAATATGTAATATTAAATTAAAATAATCCTTTTCCAACAAAAAAATAATTTGGAAAAAAACGTCATGACTAGAACCGGGTCTCTTTAAAATCGGCCCGAAACGGGTCGCCCGTTTTCCCGTCAGGACTATCCCAACCTTGCAGATTGACGCGAAATTTACCTCTGTATGATATTATAGCAAATCTAAATTGCCTTAAAACACGGATAAAACAACGTTTTCTAAAAATGTAACCTACTTAGATCAATTAAACGCCCCCGAAAGCATCTGCCTACAAAATTTCGTGAAAATCGTTGGAACCGTTTCCGAGATTCTGATTATATATAAATATATATAGTTTTGAAAAAAAAATACACGGAATTACACGTGAAGAATTTAGACTAGATAATCTGAGCAAGTCCTGTATTGATCATATATTTTTTAAAAGCTCTCGTAAAAGTGTGTCAGCTATAATTGAACATAAATTAGCGGATCACTATTTTGTATGCCTCGGAATAAATTTAAACAATATAACATCATATCAAAATGAAAATAAAACTATTAAAATATTTAATAACAACCAGATCTTAAAAGAGTTGGATAAGGTTATATGGGTAGATCTACTAAAAGAAACATGCCCCATAAGCTTATATAATAAACTTTACGAAATATTTAACAAGATTTATGCAACAAATACACGTGAACTTCCCGCTAAAGATTACTCCAAACGTACCGCATGTCCATGGGTTACGGAGAAGTTACGGAACATGATAACACACAACGATTTCTTATTTAGGAGATGGAAAAGCAATCCAAGTAATAGCATATACCGAGCACAATATAATAAATGGAGAAATTCCACAAACAAGAAAATCATAAAAGCAAGAAACAATTACAAAAAACAACTTTTAATAGAAGCAGGCAGTGACACAAGAAAAATTTGGGAATACATAAATGACTGGTTAGGTAATCGGAAGAAATCTATCGACGAATCAATATTAAAATACATGGGGAAAAATAATAATACTCAATCATTATGTGAACAGTTCGCTGATACATTTTGTAGTGAAATAGAGAATATAAAGCACAAATGCACGCTTAAATTTATTAATAGAGAGTCGTATACCACCTATCAAGACAAAACAATGATATTTCGAAAAGTTTCTAGCTTTGTGGTAGAAAAGACAATAGATAAGTTAAATATAAGAAAATCACCAGGCATAGACAATATACGTTCTGTAGATATTAAACAAGTGAAAACTCAAATAAGTCCAATATTGACTCACTTCATTAATCTATCAGTAGAAACTCAACAATATCCAGATCCCCTAAAAACATCCGTTATCAGACCTTTATTTAAGGGTGGCAGTCATTATAATCCAAATGACTACAGACCAATAGCTGTGTTACCAACATTGAACAAAATTGTTGAAAAAGTAATCGTAAGGCAAGTAGCAAACTTCCTAGACAAGAACAAAATAATTTCGGATGCACAGTATGGTTTTTAAAGAGGCAAAAATACAGCTAAATTACTTTCAAGTAAGTTTTGCGAATGTTATAAACCAAAATCTTAACGAAAAAAAACAAGCTGTTGTTTTGTTTATAGATTTTAAAAAGGCGTTTGACACCCTTGACCACTCAACTCTCTTGACTACCTTAGACGAAAATGGAATTAGAGGTCCGCTATTGGGCTGGTTTAGAAATTATCTACAAAATCGCTCACTGACTGTTAAAATAGATAACATATACAGCACAAAACATAGTATAAAATACGGAGTGGCACAAGGATCCGTAACAGGGCCAATTTGCTATATTTCCCATGTTAATAGTATGGTATCTGTTATTACAAAATGTCATAAATTTACGTTTGCAGACGATACATGTATTATGTACACTGGTTACGATACAAAAACAATAGAATCAAATATACAGGAAGATTTTGATAATATAACGAAATGGTCGCATGATAATGGAATAATATTAAATAACCAAAAGACAAAAATTTTATATATAAGCTCTAGTTATTCTAAAAACAGAGATCAGAATGTGCTCGTAAAAGGTCACTCCTACGATTGTCTTCATATGGCTGGTAATAATTGCAAATGCAATTTTATTGAGACTGTTACTAAATTTAAATACTTGGGACTTACTGTTGATAACAGATTCTGTTGGAAATACCACATTATAAATATTTGTGACAAGCTTAGAATTGTATTAAGTAAATTTAAAAACCTTAGCTATTGTGTACCAAAATCAATACTATTTATGTTGTACCACAGCCTTGTTGATTCGGTCGTTTCGTATGGGCTTGAATGTTATGGTCTAACATTTAAAACCGAAATTAAGAAAATTAAAGACTTGCAAATAAGGTTTCTAAAGATATTAGTTGACAAAAATACAAAGTTAGAATTTAAAGATAATTACGAGTTACTATTCGAAAAACTTAAACTATTACCAATTTATAAAAAATGCCTTTACTTAATAACAATAGATGAATATAGGAAAGAGACTCATAAAGTAAAAATAGACCATAAATACTACACACGACATAACAAAGCTGGCATGTCCGTGCTACCAGATAAAATAAACAATTTTTACGGCAAGCGTACCAGAAATTGGGTAATATCGAAAATATTCAATGCCATACCAAGCGATCTAAGGAATTTACAAGGAACGAAACAAAATTTAAAACGTAAACTAAAGCAATTCTTCCTAACAAGTAAACCTATTTTATAAACATTTTTTTCTTCTCTCTGTACGTAAAGGTTTGAGAAATGTGTAAGTACCTAAATACGGCCCCGCTGGTTAGACGCACATGCGCGCCAGTTGCTCGGTAGGTTTTTTTTGCACAGCGCCTTTGCATAGGCAACCGAGCCGGAGTGCCACCGCACTGTACAACTTATTATTAGACTACCTACATATTAATATTTGTGAACTAAAATAAGCATGTTTAGGCTATGTATTTGAATAGATTTTTATTTAATGAGAGTGTCTGCCGGTAAACTGTGATACAGTTTGGCAGAAGGGAATATATCATGTAACTTTGTCAATGTACTTAAAAAATAAATGAAAAAAAAAAATATATATATATACAAGAATTGCTCGTTTAAAGAGATTAGATTAGATAACCTCCAAACAACACAATCAGTTCACCTGATCCCAAACTAGGATACCATTTGCTATGGTAACTAGGCAACTATAAACATGGAAAAACACCCAGACTGAGCCCGTTTTTACAAATGTATGGCGGCCTCTAGTGGGAATTAAACCCACGACGTCTGTCTTGGTAGGTAAGCGCCTTAACGGCTTAACCAATGAGGCAGTGAAACGAAACATTCAAGAAACTAGGATTTAATTTCTTTATGTTGAAATAAATATCTGATTCATGATTGGTACCGTGACGGTCAGTCTCCAACTAACTAAATGCCGTCGCCGAATTGAGGCGCGGTCAGAGCGCTGGAACGCTACAGACGCGGATTTAAATTCCGCTTCAGCCCAGAATTTTTCTTGTTATGTGGCATCGGCAGAAAAAAATGCTTTAAATGCTCTAAAAAGCATTAACTTATGTTGGCACCACACACATTTTTCATTACAAGAAACAAACTAAATCATTAATCTTAGAGGGTAATTTTAAATATTTTTTTCTAAAATTGGTGACTGCTAGACTAAAAAGGGGTTTTTGACATAAACATACAATTCAATAATTTTATTATGAAAATAGACTCTTTATCCCGGAGCCCAAAAGCGTAAGCGAAGCGTTGCGTCAAACACCCGCATTTTGTGCCTCCATCGGCCTATTTCACAATGCACGATAACCGAACTGCATGTCTTAGTGGAACTGGTAGTATCGTACATTTATAAACGGTTGTTGCGGTTGTCATCCTAAGGAAAACTGGTCATCGGTGGTGTACAAATGCAGAGTAGGGGCCCGAAGGCCGCAAATAACGTGGAACGGTCTTTCTTTTCGTTCACGACCCACCGCGGCATTCGTGTCTGGATGTCAATTGCCTATAAGGTTGAGAACTTTCGATCGAGTTCGCGAATCGAGATTATCGTTCGCGAAAGTGAACACAAATGCGTCGGTGTACGTTGTTTCATAGCCATCGTTTGTTATACAACTCTTCACAGCTTGTCAAGTAGCTAATCAGTCTATGTTCAACATAATTATAGAAACTTACTGCTACTGTTAGAGTTGATAAGGTCGTCTTTGCATCGAACTTGACAAAGCATTATGAGTTGTGAAATCAATAGTAAATGAACCTTTACATTTTTGTATGCAGGTTGTTGTGCTATTCTGTTCAGATTTCCCTTATTATTGTACTATAATTTTCGAAAGTTGCAGTGTCGTTCGATGCAAAATTTAAATAAAGAGATCGAAATCATTGTTCTTGAAAGTAGCAATGGTGCTGAAAGCAAACCTTATCTTAAATAAAGAGAAGGATGTGAAGAAAGAGAGGCATCCACTGCCCTAATTATCAGATTTCGTAATAATAGATTTTTTTACGTAAACAATGATCTCAGTGAAAGTTTTTAAGGTTGAACAAGGCCTAAGAAAATCATATATATTATTATGTGATCTGTTTTTACAGAAAAGTATCTGGTATCTAACAGAAATCATAACAATGCTAAGCATTAAGCAACGCATTTGCAAAAATTACAACCTTAGCGGCCATTTTTACAAACTAGATTTTTTTTTATTGGATGCAGTGCGGATAGTAAAGTTTATTGCTAATTGTATTTATCAAACACCAAACAGGCAAATTTTTAGTATATTTTTTTATTTTATAATATATTTTTACAGGGTGTTTGTTTGTACAGTGGGTCATACTGTAGATTTTGGTTCAAAGTCACCTGTAACGTAACTATGTTGAGTGCTTGCTTATAAGTTGATGTGCTTTCGACATTAAATAAAGGGTGTATGGACAATTGGGTATTTGACAGGATGTCAAATGCGTTACTTGGGTATTTGACAGGATGTCAAATGAGTTACTTTTAAAACGGAATTTTGTATGAAAATACTTGCTTGTGACGTCACATTTTACATTTGACATTTGAAAATACTTGCACTCTTTTTATGTTTCATCTACCTATTTAAAAATGGTAATAACTAATAAATGAATAAAAGTAATACATTTTCCGAATCATTTAGTAATTTTTGTTTTAATCGAACCTCTCGAATAATTTATTGTTGATAGTGTCAAATACCGTATTCATTCATAAAGATTAGTAAAAAGTATTATGATGTTCCACAAAATGATGATGTCACCGGTAGTCTTTCCTCCGATATCGAAGAGTTTCCCGTAGAGAAACCTATTTATACTGATGAGTAAAACACCCCATTTTCAGATCTATCAGACGTAAAAGCCGTCAATGCACAACTTGACATTGAAAACATTGTCAAGTAGTCCATTAACGGTCTTTCGTCTATAGACCACATGCTTTTTCCGTCACACATCAAATTTATTACCTCCACCAGAGAACATAGGAAGCCCATAAACCGTGGAAGGTATTTTTACCGCCAGTATATCAGGTACAATTTATCGTGCTTAGTTATAGAATTACCTTTGTGATTCACGCGCTGCGTTCTGAAACCCGATACGGAACAAAGCAAGACATCGCTCAGCCAATCGGCTCGGCTCGGACTGTATGGGCGAGGCTTTGAGTGTTCAATGTTCAAGCCAGCCGTATTCGGTTTCATGGTCTCCCACTCGTCGCAGCTTGTGGTAAGATACACTCCAGCTGTATTTTGTTAGGAAATAATGGCTGTTATTTACGAAAACCGGCTATTATTTTAAGGTCTTCATTACTCATCAAATCCGTACCGACGGACCTGACTCTGGCGTCTTCTTTTGTGTGTCTTAGGCATGGTTTACATTTGCTTTATTTTCGTGCTTTTTTAGCATGCTTTCCACAGAGGTTGAATAAAATAGAGACGGCAAACACGTATGCCAGTTCATAGCTTTTATTATGTACCATATATTGTGAAAATAATTTCAAAAAATCCTAAATATGAATACATAGTATACGACCACCCGTTAGTGATTTATTATTTGCTTATGTTCTTATAAAAGGAATTGCCGTCTCTATTCTATTCTAGCTCTATGAAAAGCGTGCTAAAAAGGACGAAAATAAAGCAAATGTAAAACAGGCCTTATATTGTATAGATCCTGCCGCTTCCGAATAGGACTTTTAAGTCATCACATTACAAAAAGTGTAGCTCTTAAGCCTGTATTACACCGGGGCAACACTGTGCGGCATTGCGGCATGCCACAAGGCCGCATGCTACAAAGGTGCGGCAGAAGAAGAAGAAGAAGCTGCGACAGTTAGCCACATGACGCAAGGTGTTGCCATGCCACAAGGTTCTTGCCACAATGTGCGACGTTGTAGCATGCGGCCTTGTGGCATACCGCAATGCCGCACAGTGTTGCCCCGGTGTAATACAGGCTTTAAATATTGTTTAAATAGTTCGTAGCGGAAACAAAGTATAAATATCGAGCCTAATTTGAATGCTTTCAGCTTCTGCATTTTTTCATCAAAAACAACCTCGCAGAGTAACAGATAGTAGATACATTCCTGCCAAAAAGAAACTCGAATTTGATTCTCAATATGGCCTAAGCGTTTGATTTCCCAGGCCTGATAACTTTGGAAAAAAGTTCGTAGTTATGCAGAGAGAATACGAGGGTGTCAGGTTAGTGAATTAGCACACTTAAGATTGTATCAAGCGTAAGTACATACAGTAGACAGCTCATCATAATTTACGTTAGAGTTGCAAAGTCGCTCGTACGTAACTTTAAGCCTCTGAGTGGTTAGTGTGAGTTTCTTCTTTCACTTTCGATAGCGAGAGCGTATGCAATTTGTATAGGAGTGACAAAGAGACAACTAGCTGTCACTCCTATAGAATATCAGTTTACGCTAACGCGATCGAGTAGTTAAAAAAACTCACACTATATAAGTACTCTGAGTGCTTATACTGAGTTTTTTCCTTCCTATCGAAAGATAGCGAGAGCGTTTGTAATTTGTATAGGAGTGACAAAGCGCGCCACATAGTTATCTCTTTGTCACTCCTATACAAATTGCAAACGCTCTCGCTATCGAAAGTGTAAAAACTCAGTATAAGCACTCTGGAGCAGAGTCCAGAGTGCGTATACTGAGTTTCTTCATTCACTTTCGATAGCGAGAGAGAGCGTTTGCGATTTGCATAGGAGTGACAAAGAGACAACTATGTGGCGCGCTTTGTCACTCCTATACAAATTACAAACGCTCTCGCCATCGAAAGGGAATGACAAAACTCAGTATACGCACACCGATGACATTTAGCTGATTTACGAGTATGTCCATTCATTCATTCACCCATCGGGTTTATTAAATTAAGTGTTGCAAAGATTTTTGTTTTGTTATAGCAAAAATATTTGAATTGTTTTGGTGTAGGTAATAGGATTATCTACCCAAAATAAATATTTCGAGTGCACGAATGTGTTGTTCTGTCGAGTGAACGACTTTTTGGAAGACATTCAAGTATTCAATAAGAAACCACCCAGTTTGCAATGCCTCAGCCGAGACGTATTCTTAGAATAGCCCAAAGTCACAGCCGAATGGTAAACGTTCCAAGCAATATTGTCAATAATACGGCATGTCGCAAGTGGCGGCCCACCCAGAGCAGCCCCCGAGCATGTAATAACGGGAACAACAAAAGGGACCGCTCTCGAATTAGGTCTTAACAACAGAATAGGAAGGTGCGAAATGTTGGCTCAGTGTTAAACAGGAATATTAAGGATACAGATGCTCTATCTAATAATATTGCGACGCGGTGGTAGGTTTGAGTTGCATGCTATAATTGGACAAGATTAGAAAAAAAATAGGTAACAGCTTGAAAAAAATTCTAAGAATTTCAGAATTTCTAGAAAACTTTAACGACATCTTTTATAGAACCTATCCAGAAATGAAAGAGATTCAAAGTCGATATTTATCTTAAAAAACCGGCCAAGTGCGAGTCAGACTCGCGCACGAAGGGTTCCGTACCATTATCTATAAAAACGTAAAAATCACGTGTATGGGCTCCCATACAACAAACTGGATTTATTTTATTGTAAAATAAATATTTATTTTATTCTGGTTTTTAGTATTTAGTGTTATAGCGTCGACAGAAATAAATCATCATCAGCAACCCAGCAAACCCTGAGGAAGGTCATACTCCACCACGGGGGCCAAGTCCGGATTGGTGGAGGCTTGTAAGACTAGTGGGTGGTCTTACTGTCAGAAGTTTTCAAGCCGCTCTAAGGCCTCTGACTTGGCTTAACGACTGCCATCTATCGACGGCAGCCGGTACTAACTGCCTTGCGAAGCACGAAACCACTCGGAAAAATGCCACTAGCGTTAGTCATAGACGGTCATCCAACCATGCACTGAATGCACCTTATGTTGTTTAACCTTTGTGATCGTTTACGATCACTCAGGCGGCCGGGGCTACGAGCGATTCATAATACATAATTCAGAAATACATAATCTCTGAAAATTTCAACTTCCTAACAATCACTGTTCATGAGATGCAGTATAGTGACAGACGGACGGACGGACGGACACCGGGGTCTCAGTAAGTCAGTCCGAGTCTGTTTTACCCTTTGGGTACGGATTCATAAGTGTAACCTAGAAGCGCAACGTTTGTGAATAGTCTTTTGTATTTGTAACTGAAATAACTCTCGGATGCTAGGATCCAGATATAAGAGCTTAGTTATATCTAAATGAACACTTGTCACATGTAACTTAAAAAGCTAAGTCGTATGGTCATATGGGATTCAAATCCGCAATTTCTCGAACGTGAACCAAGAGTAGGTACTGTTTTACCATCGCTGTTTCAAAATTTTCATATTTTTTTCCATAAACATTAAATAACAATCCTAAATTGTTACAAAGATATATAAATATGGCGTACTAGATAAGATAAAATAATATACACGATTACTCATAGACGCTATACAAAACTTCTGCGATATTCTATGGAGTATCTTCTCCTACACCAGTTGGTGAGCGTTCACATGCCATAAGAATGATGTTTGTGGAAAAATTGCACCCGGTATTGTTAGCAATCGATACTTACCAAATTAAGTAATTTCTTACTTTTTAAGATAAGTAGTACTTTTGAAAAGAGAATAATTTTTGAACACGTTTCCTTTATAAGTCGATTACATTCTAGCATTCATGGAAACATTTATGCATTGCGGAAATAAGAAATTATTACTTACCGCTGAATTAAATTTTTACTTGATTTAGTAACTGTTAAGAGGCCGCAAAAAACCATTTATATTAAATTAAATTTAAACAAACTTTTTACATTCTCAAAAATATGATGGCTCAGAAATAAAATAACGCATTTCATCTTCATTCTTTTTTTTAAATATATTCAAAAGCGAACTATTATTATTATTAATTCTTTATTGCACAAAACAAAAAAAAAGTGTACAAAAGTATGCGTATTATATCGTAAAAGAAAAGGTGCAGTAAAGTACTTCCCATCGATTCAAATTTAGATTAACAGTTTCGAACCAAGGGCCCAAAAAAAAAAAACTAGGAGACCCTGTGTTACCGTATCCAGGGTAAGACTTTATAAACTTGTAAAAACACCCAGACTGAGGCCATTTGTACAAATACACGGCGGCCCCCAAAGGGAATCGAATCCACGACCTCTGTCTTGGTAGTTAGCACCTTAAAGGAGGTCATAGCCCACTTACACGACTCTGCTCCCACCCGGCAAAAATAATATAATTCAAATATGGGCTTTAAATATTCCTCTTTAGATATATTTTAAATTGGCATCTTATATTAGCTGACAGTTGACAGCGAGCTGTCTGCTAATTTATGATGTCAATGTAAAATATATCTAAAGAACAATATTTAAAGCCCATATTTGAATTAGGTATATTATTTTTGCTGGGTTGGAGCAGAGTCGTGTAAGTGGGCTTTGACCTTAACGAGGTAGAAAATCACGAATGTTGTCATACTATTATACCGGCTGCTAATTCAAATAAAAAAAAAATCAAAATTTTTTATTTCAACGTAATGAATTTACATTCTGCTTGTTGAATGTCAATGTACATACAGTTATGTATAATGTTAGCCGCTGCCTTAATGCTGTGGAAATAACTGAAATAAACTAGCCTCGCAGTTTCTACATCTGTTAGTTGTCAAATTTTTCTAACTGCAAATGCAGCTGAACTCAACCTACCCGCTAACTTTTCTATGTGTTGATCCCATTGTAGTTTTGAGTCTACTGTAATGCCTAAAAGCACCGTTGTCTCAACTAAGTCTAGTCTGTCACCAGCTATTGTTAACTTGTGTCCACTTTTTTGACATTGGGCAATGAAAACTTAATACATTTTGTTTTTTTGGCATTTAACATAAGATTGTTTACGTTAAACCAGTTCAGAATTTTAGAAAGAGCATTGTTTACATCGTCTAAATTAGATTGACCTCTCTTGATTTTAAAAATTAGAGAAGTGTCATCCGCAAACAATACTATTTGTGACAATTTCTCAACTAGGTACGGCAGATCATTAACATACACTAAGAAAAGGAACGGCCCTAAAATTGAATCCTGAGGAACTCCTATTTTAACATCAGATCCGGGTGACTTAACTCCATTAATATCAACTTTCTGCACTCTATTAGCTAAATACGAGCTAAGAAGTTCTAAAGATTTATTACTGAGAACGTATCTGATCATCTTACGAAGGAGGGTTTTGTGGTCTACGCAATCAAAAGCTTTGGATAGGTTACAGAAAACCCCGATGGCATCCTGCGCCTCCTCTCACGCATCAAAGATGTGATTCATCAACGCCACACCTGCGTCTGTCGTTGAACGACCCTTAGTGAAACCGAATTGTTTTTTATGGAAGAGTTTATTTAATGTGAAGTGTGTCAGCAATTGGTGTAAAATGATTTTTTCAAATACTTTACTAAATACTGGAAGTATTGCTACGGGTCTAAATTTGTTCGGATCATCACTGTCACCTGACTTAAATAAAGGAACAATTTTACTAAACTTTAAGAGATCAGGGACCGTCCCCTGATCAATACATTTATTAAAAATTATAGCAAGGTGTGGTGCCATGATATGAATTACCGTGGATATCAATTTAACTGATAGTCCCCAGATATCTTCGGTTTTCTTTATATTTATTTGTTTAAATGCTTTCAAAATGGTTTGGGGGCTAACGTGGGAGAATTGAAATGCTATTGTGCACGGTTTTATATTTTCTAACATCAAGGATTCTGCTGACTCTGGGGAAGAATTTAAACACGCTGTTATATTGAGGGGGATGTTTGTAAAGAAATGTTCGAATATTTTTGCGATATCCTCACTTGTGTCAACTACTTTCCCATCTACCCTTAGTACAAAATTTTGGTCCCTAGGTTTAGTTTTGCCTGTCTCCTTGTTAATTATTTGCCAAACCGTTTTTATTTTATTCGATGTCATTCTATTTTTTTACTTATACTGAGAGCTTTAGCTATAGAGCAGGTTTTTTTGAAAGGTTTTAGAATATTTTTTAACATATTCTTTAAAACTCGGATCCTGATTTGATTGTTTTTCTTCATACAATTCATACAATTTCTTTCTACTTCTATGTATACCAGAAGTGGCCCATTCTGAAAAACCACTCCGTTGTTCTAGTGGGTTCTTTAAACTGGTTTTGTAAGTTAAATGATCTAAATAAGCTAATAATTTTGGTGTGTAGTGGGCTCTCAACTAACAGTTACTAATTATTGTACATAATTGTACCTTCGTTAAATTATTGTTCTGTCGTGTGCTGGTTTACTATAAAGAATATAGTTGCCGTATATACTATGTACCTACATTAAATCATTATTTTATTTAATTTGTGTGTCTTTAACCATACTAAAAACATTCCCTCAACTTATCAAAATATTGTCAAATACTTCTTTCACGCTGATAATAATATAGCGACCACAAGCAGTGCTAAATCAGAAAATGGTTTGACCTAAAAAGTAAGCTTCAGCCACTCGACCCTCTTTCCCTCAATGTTCCGTTGCAGCGATGACGTCCCTAACCATGTCACCTACAATTAGCATTAAGTCTAGCGCTTCTGAGCGCAAAATGAAACTAAATTAGAAGTACAGCTCAAAAGATCCAATAGAAGTGGTAGTTTGGCCAGAAGAAGCAAATATTGTTAATATCTAATACATAAAAATGTCGGGTCAGAGTGTTTGTTACCGGCTTCACCGATTTTTGTGATTTTTTGTTTATCATCATAACATCAACCCACTATGTCCCCATTGAGGGGCACGGGTCTCTTCCCTGAGGAAGGGCATACTCCACCACGGGGGCCAAGTCCGGATTGGTGGAGGCTTGTAAGACTAGTGGCTGGTCTTACTGTCAAAAGTTTTCAAGCCGCCCTAAGGCCTCTGATTTGGCTTAACGACTGCCATCTATCGACGGCAGCCAGCACCAACTGCTTAACGTGCCTTGCAAAGCATGGGACTGCTTAGAAAAATGCCCCTAGAGTTAGTCGTAGACGGTCACCCATATGGATGGGCACTGAACGGGCCCTATGTTGCTTAGCCTTCGTGATCGTTTAAGATCACTTAGGCGGCCTGGGCTACGAGCGATTCTTTTTGTGTATATTTGTTGAGAATAGGTCGTAGGCTAATTCATATGGGAAAATAACGTTTGGCGGGTCAACTAGTAGCAATATGTAATTTTCACACGTAACGTAACTTTCAAACTCCGAATACCAGAAACCGTAAACGCTAACAATCTGTTAATCAGCTGTCAAATGTTTTTTTTTTCGTATTCACTTTGGCCAACTGACAGATGTTAACAGTAGATTATCAGATTGTCAGCGTACGAGAAGCAGGGGGGCATAAATGTAAACGCTATCAAGCTCTCCTCGAACTGATATCCGAGTTTTCATAGATGACATGTCATGGTTATGAAAGTGCTAGAGCTGTAAATCATAACAATAGTCTACTAATTCGACTGAAAAAAATATAAATAAAAAACCCACCGAAAGAATACACATGTCATGAAACAATTTTCATAGAATGTCTTCAATTGAAGACAAAACCAAATTTCGTATTTTGAAATGCATGGACAAATCTACACCACGACGACGAAGTGCTTACGATGATGATAGTATTAAGCAACTTGGGATAGAAAGGAGTAAGGTTATAAAAATAAAATAAAACTTACATATTTTATAAGTATGCGCGCGAATAGCGAATTTCTTAGCGAATGCAGTATTCAGTGACTAATAAAAACATCAAAATTGTTTTGTGTGCCAAATCACTGCCCTGTTAGTACTTAGCCACTGAAATGTCCGTGGGGACTACACTCCCCAAACGTCAAATTTCTTCAACTGTCCAAGGTGACTACAGTCCCCAGCCCGACTTCGCTACGGCAGCGTTCAGTAAGTTTAAATCGATTTTCACAGTGTAAGTTGTGTGTGTGGGCAAGTGTAAATAAATAAATAATAAAAAAAAATGGTCAAGGTAAACTGATAAGCATGATGAGCATCGAAAAAGCCATAACTTGTTGCAGTTAACAGTGCTACAATAATAACAAATAACATAAAAATATGTCAATGCAAATCAACATAAAAGCTATTAAAAACCGTTTGGTGTATTGTAATAATATTATCAGATTTAATTTTACAACAACTCTTAGAATGGTCGGAGGTTAAAAATACAAAAGCCGAGTTTCTGTCTGCATAATTTCACTTTATGCTTTAAGTCAGCTCCTTTTGCATTTGGTTGCTGAACTAATGATTCCTGGAATACTGAGCTTTCCATTTCACTTTGAAATTCTTGAGTGACAGCGACTCGATCCCTTTTCTGTTGGTGCGTCTTCAGCATATCTAGTTTGCCCTTCTTTGATGATTATATATATTACCCGACTGTGAAAGCTACAGATCACTGAAACCAAAGGATTATTGTTTGATACTTGCTAATCTTGTTGTAGATGGAAAAGGTAATAATTCTGAATTAATAGCAAAAGTGCTAACCATTCAATTACCCCACTACGTGACAAACTCACAAAATAAGATAGAGAGAATCTCATTTATTGTGCACAGAAATTACATTAAAGAAATTAAATTAATCGATTAAATACAATATACAAAAATATCGTGACATAGGTTTGTTATCGATCTGCTCCAAAACGCAGATGCAGATAGGTCGTAGGCTGATTTATTAATACGTCAAAACAATTATTGCTAGGCCAGTATTAGATACAAAAAAAATCTTAAATTGCCACACAGTACGTGTTAGGATACAGTCGCGTCTAAGCGAATTCTCAAAGTATTTCAGTGTGAAATGAGTAAACAGTTCCGAGAAGCAAACCGCGCCCTGTCACATCCAATACAACTCGCCGCCACCGCCCGCCACCCCCCACACATAAATCTCGATCTCTATCTACACATCGCAGACTTATTTAAATGCACGACATCACAAAAGATATTAACACAAAGTACCCGATTTCAGCGATAACAGCTTCTTCGCTGTAATTTCAAAATTAGACCTCTTACAGTCGAGGTAGGCCGAGGGAAGTGAGGTGCAGAGAATCATTTTGACAGGTTACAAATCGTGTATCTCTCAGTCGGATTGGCCGCGTGTCCCTCGTATCACTCACGAGAGCTCGGATTTGTGCCGTCGACTTGTACAAGGAATGGAATAGATTCAACGCTCAGAGCCCGCTTCACGCGGTGTCAGCCTGAATAAACTTCCAAATCGATTCTGCAGCTGAGAGTGACACCCTGGATAAGGTTATCCCGCCGCTTCTAGATTTGCATAAAGAAAAGCAGACGCATTAGAATAAACGGATATTCCACATCGCGCCGTGAAAGCATCGCATGCGATTACCAATTGTTTACTTTACATTTCCAATAAGGTGATCGTGTTCAACTGTTTATACGAGTTTCAACGGGAAGGAGGTAGTGCATAAATCATTACCGAAACACCAATAAAGAGGCGAAAAAAACTTAACAAATTCAAAACATAACGTTATAAGTGTATTATGCAAATAACAGGCATTCATTCGCGTGAAATGGAAATAAAAATGTCAAATGTTAACATTATGCCACCCGCAACTGTTTTATAGCATCCTGATTCGCGTCATTTAACGCATCAGCCGCTTGAGGGTTGCGGGATCGCTTTATAGGATCTTTTTCGCCATTATCTCTCTCTATTTTCTCAGGCCACAGACCAGTGAGAGTTATTGCTGATATCTTCAGCTCGTTTCGTTTCTGTTTGCCTTATAAGCTTCGCGCTAATGTATCTCGCAGCTGGAGAAGTACCACACGGTTAGAGAGCGCTCGTGCTTTTAGCAAGCACGTCGACGGTATCGATCAAGCAGCTGGTCGCAAGGCCTGGTAATTTGATACACATAGGAATGTGGACACAAATAAAATCACTTAGGCTGCGGAGTGGCGCCCTGCCGCGCACATCTACCGCTCACCGCGCAGTCCGCGGTGTTAAATTCAATAAAGAATGGACGTCATTTATCCCCAGAAAAAGTAGAAAATAGGGTAATAAAAACTCCACACACAAAGCCCTGGCGGTATTGCGCAGTTTTCAATTGTGAACTAGAATTTCGTGCGGGTAAAATAGGGCGTGAAATTGCACAGGGAATGGGTGGAATTTGTTTGTTCTGGCTGGCGGTAGTTCTTGCAATTTCGAACGGTAGCTCCGTGTTTTCTGTGACTATGTTTGTGCTGCTGAGTTTAATATGAGTCTGCCGCAATTTGCTTAGACTTAATGCATTCCTTGAAGTAGAGAACTTACTTGTGTAATAATTTAAACTGTGAGTTTAAATTATTACACGTGTTATTCTTTTATTTTCTACATTTTGTATTTTTTGTAATTTACATAATTTGATTTAATTTAAGCCAATTGGCCATTCTAAATTTTTTAACATAAACGGAAATCTCAAAACTGTTCAAAGAATTATGCTTTCAGAACCATTTCTATTTATCAGATTCGTAAATATGTCTATATTTTTTAAGATATTGAATGAAAAGCCTTGACCCTAAAAATACCAAGCCAAATCAACTCACGTTAATGACATTTGTATTTTTTTTGTATGTGGGCAAATATTTTCTCCTTAATAATTCTCTGATGACATCACAAGCACCAAAACTTTACAAAAATGTTAAAAATGGACATACGGAATAAAACTCAATGATACCGAAATTCGTGAATATTTTCAAAAAAAAATTATAAAAAACATGTATCAAAAAGAAGTAGCATGGACCATTATTCTTGTAAACTTAACTAGAACCGATGCCTAAAACGAGCTGATGTATCAACATCTAAACTTGTAAAATTAAGTCGTTCCTTGAGCACGATTTCGAATTTAAATGTTTCAACCCCATAATTCCATCACACAAACTCGAAATATCATAACTCCATTCGGGGAATGACAAATAACAACATCGTTATAAGGTTGTTTGCATTCAGGCACCATAGGGCTGCTTGTAGACAAATCGCTGTTGCGCTTGCCTGGTACGAATCTTGCGGTCGGTTCATACTTTGTTCCCACGCACTCAACGTTGTCAGAATATAAATACTTTTCAAATTTTCTACGAGCCGACGATTTCACCAGATAGTGACAATATTATTCTACTCCTACAATCTAAGCTCATCTATTATGAACTGAAAACTATATCTCTTTATTTGCCTTACATTGCCTAGGACAGTAATTTCCCTTGGCTCCTGTAGGATTCTTTATAACGTAATATTTTACAAGTATAGTACCAGCGATGTATAGCTTAATCCGGGTCCTATACCCATTAATTTAATAAGCTGAACAATAGCTCGTAGGTTGTTTTATAACATCATCCGAATAGACACGTTCCTGTGACAGTTTTTATCATAATAACCGAATATATATTCAAGTAGTGCGTAGTTTGACTCTACCTGCCCAACGTACTGGATGCGGCAAATCCATTCGATTTTCCGCCCTACTGGCCATGTAATACGGGTCTGAGTGGTAGCAAAAGAAAGTCGGTTTATTGGGTTAAATGGTCAGGAATAACTTGCGGCGCCACAGCGCTGTATTTTGTAGCGGCTAACAGTAAAATGTTTAGTTCTTGGCCCCTATTATTGCTTTATAAATAAAACATAACCCACAGGTATTGCTCCGATAAGAAAAGACTATGTACTTAAGGAGTTTTCTTTTCCTGTATAATTTTTATCTCGTCGTACCTTACTTTAGACATTGGCTATATTTACATGCGTAGACTTGGAGGTAACCTTGTACCAATACAGTGTACCAATCACAGACGTGTCCGTCTAGATATGCAGGATAGAAAATGGCACCGACACACTACGCTTGGACAAGGGATGCCTTGAATTTTAGTCTTGCACTAGTTTACAAAACTCTCTTGCTTCAAAGCACACCAAAGCTGAATACGCTTGTCATGTAACACCAGGGGTGCAATTACGTAAGACTCCACTGTATAGAGTTGTCTGTTTTAGCCCTTTTGTTCCCGGCATGTCAGACCACCTTATGTCACACTGTTACATTCTGGGACTTTTTTCCCAGTAGGTATCTCATACTCCTACTCCGATCTGTCATATACATTCTTATTTTGATTCTTTCGAGTTGTTTAAATGCTTAACCTGATAGAGTGGAAAGTTACGTAATATAGGGGCTGATCTGTAAACCATAGAATTGGTTTTGAATTGTTCTTTTCAAGGTCCTAACTGATAAAAAAAACTGACAGTATGAAACTGTACTGGAAGGATATCACTAGTCTTATTAAATCACACATCATGCTTTACTGATCTAAAGTTCAACCAGATGAAATAATGTTTCTTTTAACCTACTTTATAAACTATTTGAAGTCCTGTAACATCCCCTCAAGATATTTTAATCGCACCGAGGATTAAATTGCACTTTAATAAGCGCGACAAGCATTAAATAAGTCATGTGTTGAGGCGAGTCGGTATGTTTCGATTATCGCTTGCCATTATTCTCGCTGGACAAACAATGAGTGGCAACCCGCTAAATGCGCATCCTTCCATGTAAGCTGCATTCACACTTGAGCCGAAAAAGGTACATAGTTTGCCCACGTTTTAAATTAACTGGAGGTCAGACTCCAGAAGGTGGTACTTTTCATAGTACTCGTAGGTAAGTGAATGCGTTCTTTGAAGTTTTTTTTCTTTCTGTTTATATTTTTAAAATGGAATATAATTATCAACTAATGGTGCTTATCTCATTTAAAAAATATTCTCGTCTAGAAGTGTTAACTAGTTCAGAAGACTTAAAGAAATTAAATAAATTCTAACAAATTATAAGTGTTAACTAGGTACTTTTTTGAACTAAAACTTTCGACGCGAGATCCGTCTCTGCTCACCATGATTAAAGTCTGTGAATCGGAGCTAAATCTGGTCGGACTCATCCGATAAAAACACCCGCAAGTTGATCCGGACCAAACATTTACAAGGTACTTTTTTGATACGAGAATATTTTTTTATCACCTAATTGTTCCATAGAGGGGGGTTGTAAAAGGTTTGTGTAATGTGTTATTGTTATTTTCTTTGTTTTCATTGTATGAATTAAATAATGTTTTATGTGTGTTTTTGTGGCAATGTAAATAAATGCTTTCTTTCTTTCTACTATTTGAACAGTGCGGGCCGGCCAAGAAAATGACGATAATGGTCTATGATTATCAGGTTTTTTTCCTAATCAAAAGGAGTTTTTGTGCACGAAGACTACGAGGTTTTCTTCGTCTCAAAAATACCCAATATTTTGAAAAAGACTTCCAGTGGTCTGCGTGGCCAGGTACTAATATTTTGCTCCAGCTTTGCAGCGCTAGAGACACGTCGCACCCTAGTCGCACTGGCCTAGTATAAGGATGCAGTACTATCGGTCTTGCATATTGGCGGACTAGAGACCGTCAGGCCCTTTCTCCACTGCTCCGGTTCAAAAATATCGGATGCCGGATTATGCTTCTCCAGGCAGGGGACGCATAATCGAGGCAGGGGGCGTTTTCCACACATTCTATTAATGTAAATAAAATAGTAGGGGATCATTTTTGGGTGGTATGCGCGGTGCAAAAACGTGTATTTGTACGTCGATCACTTCGGACTGGTAAAATACCATCCCAATCTAGCAAATTATTGGGTCGTTCAAAGCCGGATGCCGGAATAGTGGAGAAGCTTATTCGTATTCTTGTGTGTTTCTAAATCGGATCGGTAATTAACGTTTGCCGGACTGCAGCAGTAGAGAAAGGCCCTCACACTTCAGTCACTCTGGGTTCAGTAACGCACTCCATAATTTCGAGTAGGTGCTATATGAATATGACCAAATCAAAAACCTAAATCTACGCGAACGGTTCTGTCGCTCGTTACCCTACAGTGGGTTTTTTTTTCCTGAACCTTTTG
This sequence comes from Yponomeuta plumbellus, assembly GCA_947310845.1. Classification (NCBI taxonomy): domain Eukaryota; kingdom Metazoa; phylum Arthropoda; class Insecta; order Lepidoptera; family Yponomeutidae; genus Yponomeuta; species Yponomeuta plumbellus. The sequence continues at coordinate 12,501,186 of OX371207.1, read as the reverse complement.
GCACTTATAGCAAATAGCAGATCGGTTGTACAAAAATGAAACGGACCGGTTGAAGCGACAAGTGATTAAAAAAAATCGCAATATAACTCAATCGCGGGCACGCATGAAAATGATGATGTTTTGTCTAACTTTGTCAGAATTTGTGAAGTGAAGTGAATTCCTTCATAAGTGTGTAGACACCCGAAGGTGATGTCTTAATCATCTCTTGAAGGGCTGTGTCGGCGCAGCATGACGTGCGCATACGCAACGCGAAACACTTATTATTTCTCATCGCAGTGACACGTGTGCCAAGTTCAAAATGTGTTTTATTGCATCAAGCCATCAAAGTACCTACATACAATTTAATTTGCAAATAAATTTTATGGCCGATGTTTGTTTCTGTTTCGGGTTAAGCGTTTGCCCTTTTTTGGCATCCCGTTTTGTTTTTATTTCTCTCGAATATTTATTGAGTACACTCAGTGCCAAATACAGTTTTCTTGAATGAAAACATTGTTTTTTAATTTCAGTTTAAATTTTCACATTTTAGTGATAAATTGAGATGAGAATTTCTTAAAGGGTACGTCTTAAGAATAAGATTAGTGATTTAGCAATTATACTGAACATATTATAATATTAGATTTTTTTTCCTATCGTTGAATTCTTGACAATTTGACAATTTTCAACGGACAAACAATTGCACTTTAAAGCTTAAGGAAAGGGCGAAAAGAATGCATCCCTAAATCCCATCAAACATTGCATCCCATCCCCTTGGTATGTAAATAAAATCATTATCTATTTGTTTAAATTAGGTGTAGGCATGGTAACCGAAAAAAATACCTTATAATTTTTATTCTAGCGTTTGCGCGGCGTGATTAATATATTATGTCTATGCCAAATTTCAGCTTTCTAGTACTAATCATCTCTGAGCTAGGCCGTAGACACACAGACCGACGAACATGGTGAAAGGGTTTCTTGTCGACTAATTGATGTTTCTCCGAAATGATACTTGTTTTGTATGCCTAATAAACAAAACAAAATAAAAAACTGTGGCTTTGATAGTAGATAGATAGAGAAGATAGATAGATAACACTTTATTGTACATAAAACGGTATTTCCAAACCAATAACAACTTGAGTTACACACAATACAATCACTTGTTCAGGACCTAGGACAGGACCTATGTAGATTCTGTTAATGCATTGTAGTACAATGACAACAGTATGAACATAGCAATTTAGTTCCATTTCCGCTTCAAGTCTACGCGCGCACACATATCACACAATCTAGGCGTCAATGGTATGAAAAAACACGTCACGTGACCCGCTATGGCATCATAATGTGGGGCCATTCCTCTGACGTCGACAAAGTATTTGTTTTACAAAAACGATGTATTCGAGCGATATTTGGCCTCCGACAAATTGAATCATGTCGACCATATTTCAAAAAGCACAACATTCTACCTCTACCTTGCCTGTATATTATGGAAGCATGTGTTTTTGTATATAATAATAAAAAAATATTCCAGAGTAAACAAGATGTCACTAGCCGCATAGTACGCTCACAGTATAAAAATAAATTACACCGACCAGGTATAAAATTAACACTTACATCTAAAAACTGTTACACGATGTGCATAGATATATATAATAAATTACCTGACATGTATAAAGAAAAACCACTGGGCACTTTTAAAATCCTTATTTTTAGGCATCTCTTAGAAAACTGTTTTTATTCCGTAAAGGCATATTTAGACTATAAGTCATAAGGATGTTCCTACATAGGCTGTGATTATAGATTTAAAAATACCTAGTTGTTAAAAAAAAAAAAAAATTGATACTAGTTTAAGCAATTATATGTGTATACACCTGAAAAGGTAGAACTGGTGACCTAAATATGAGCAACTAGAACTGCAAATTGTAACCCATGTTTCAACACAATAAATTCATTTCATTTCATTTTATTTCATTTCATTCCCGACAGTGTATCTGTCATTGTACTGTAATGCACCTAAAGAATAGAAGCCCTGATCACAAACTAGTATATTATGTGCTATGGTAACAATAAAAGGACATCAAAAACATGGAAAAAAACCCAAATTGACACTGTGTACAAATCTATGGCATAATCTGACGATAAAAGGTACCGCTAGACCGATCAGTCAATTTTATGTTTACATCTATTGAACACGTGAATGAAAGAAAATCACAAACAAGTTTTCTCCACCACCAAAAGCTCGACCGCAGAAATCGAACCAAAGACCGTTCAAAGTCCCATAAGACGACAGATGACACGTCTTGTCAAACTTACTCACAAACCGGACAAGCCTACAGTGGATCATATAGCTTGCGGTATAAGAGCGAGAATTGTATGACCGTATTTCTAGTTTCGTTGACTTTACACTATAGAGTTTGTAATTTAACTGGCGCATGTCATGTCGGTGCCCGTGAAGAGTTAACTTTTACAACGGATGGGTGAACGAAGCATCTACTCTCTTACCGAGCACTTGATTTAATACTACAGCGGGAATCGTTACCTCTTCGTGTTTTTTCTTTGTTATAAGCAGAAGTATTAATTATTGAACAGTAGTAAAAACAAATAGGGAAATATTTGACATTTCCGTCCTTTGGTTCGAAACTGAGAACCCAAATTCACAAAGCGATAGGAAATACCGAGATCTTGAAAAATGTTTAGTAAAAAAGGATTCATTTCTTTTTTCAAACATGCAAAATGTTAAAGATTGACTCTTTAAAAAAGTGAACAAAACCAAAGGACGCGTTTTTTCGATAATTTTATTCCTCGTCCTACTAGATATTGTTATAGATTTATGCTTAAGTGAGCAATTGAATTATACAAGAAACTACTCTTTTTCTATTTATTCCTAGTCATTTATCCAGAATGAATGGCAATTTTCCCTACCAACACTGACAAATTGCTGCATATAAGTAGAGTCGTCAAAAATGTAATTACTAAAAGTAGACTGATTAGACTGATACAGTAATGTCTATTTTTCTATCAACGGCAAAGGCGTCCATGCCGATTTCATCCATTTCATTTCATATTCATCATATCGTCGTTACCATTTATATCCAAATAAACATTTAATGTGATGAAATAACATACATTATATAGCAATACGTCACCCAGCAATAAAAAAACAACATCAAGTAGAATACAAGCTTCATGAAGCATGGTCTTGAGATGCAAAAATCAACAACGATGGCCCGAGTAGGTCCCCAGAATAAAACAAGTTCGACATGTCAATGCCCACGCCTTTGGGTAAGGTAACCTGATACAAACTGGCGGATACGTTTAACACCACAGAGGAGGTAAGCTTAGGGCTGGAAGAATCGGAGGTGGGGTCAGGGCTTACTGCTTAGACTGAGCGACGAGCAAGCGACGAGTGGAGCGATTTTGCATTACTTTACATTACCCCAAGATATATTAGAGTTACCCCCAACGCGATTTAAGAATTGTGTTAAGCACACTCTTTGCAAAAAAGCTTATTATAAAATCAACGATTATTTAGAAGACAAGGACATATGGCATTAAATAGTAGTTTAATATTAAATTAAATCAGAGGATAAATGTGTCTAGTGTTCAACACATCCAAGATATTATTTTGTATGTTTTATTTGTATTAGCTTTAAGGTGATTTGAGAAAAGATGGTCAGAGTGGAGTTTTTTTTTCGCGCCTTTTTCTCCACTACAGACGGCCCCAAGGCAGCGGCTAACGTTATACATAACTGTATGTACATTGACATTCAACAAGCAGAATGTAAATTCTTTACGTTGAAATAAATTCTTGATGATGATGATGATGATTTACGATGATGATCTTTGAATTAGCACTCAATGTTATTCTGGCTTGAAGAATTATTCAGATGAAGTGGCAGTGGGCGGGGCGCATAGCTTAGGGAACTGGGGCAATACATTTTTGACCTGGCAACCACGGAGCGGACGACGCAGCGTGGCTTGGCCACCCACCAAATGGTTCCGGTACAGAGGACCGGTGGTACAAAACCAGGAAGCTTGGACAATCAAGGGTCCCGAAGTGAGCGTCAAATGGCTGATGATGGTGAGGATTAGGATATTCTTACCCATGGTTTCTAGTACACTAATAGTCTGTTAACAAGATATAGGTTGCCTAAAGTACGTACAAAAAAAGACAACTGTTTGCAGCAGATTATCAGATAGTTAAAATGCTAAGTAGTGGTAGCTGTTGACTGCAGCACTAAGTAAAAGTTGTTTAAAGTATCATCATCATTATCATTATCATCGGCCTATGGTTGTGTACTGCTGGACATAGGCCTCTCCCATTGCACGCCACTGAGCAAGGTCCTCGGCTACTCTCATCCAGCTCTTGCCAGCCGCCCTGCGAAGATCATCGCTCCACCGAGTCTGAGGACGCCCTACACTGCGTTTACCGATCCGTGGTCTGCACTCAAGAACTCGTCTATCCCATCGGTTATCAGTTCTTTGGGTGATATGGCCGGCCCACTGCCACTTCAGCATGCTAATTCGGTAGGCTATGTCGATGACTATGGTTCTCCGTCGGATCACCTCGTTTAAAGTATATTAACAGATTATAAAAAACAAGGGGTAAAGCAACGATAGCCTCCAATCGTAAATTGCAATTGGACACCTCCACACCGTGACCACAGGCTGAAGTCCATCCGCTCGTCCGTGCCATGAAAGACGATACTTTAATATCCGATTCATTGTTCTGTTACAAATTTGTCAGTGATCTTTACATTAAACTTTTTCTCTCTTAAAACTTGAGAAGGGCTCATAATCCCCGAGCGGCCATCGTTTGTAAGTAAATCTTCGCTGAGACCACACAAACAAGAATACAATTTGATATTGAAAAAATAGACAACGGAGCCTCACGATTGATTTCCCTTGAGCATTTGGTTACACTTAATTTGATTTTATTCGAGGCTATTTATTCCGAGCAGCTTTGATTTATTTCTACTTTGCGGTTAACGGCATTTTTAACGTAGTTATGTTATGGAGAGATTAATATGTGGTGAAGAATATGTGTAACTTGGTTCACTAGGGCAGCATATTGCAAATTTTCCCAAAGTATTGAATATTTCATTGTGCCATTATGAAAATTTTAATAAAACAGTTTTAAAATATTGCCGTCGAGCTGAAAATGTCATTTTGCCACGTAAAATATTGCCGCGCGTAAAAGCGGAAAATGTTTTGTTGAGCAGAATAATAACTGCGCTTATTGCACGTAATTACCTAGCTAAGAAATTAACACGTTCTGGTGTTTTACACGGACAGTTTTCTTACCGGGTTTTAGCTCACCTCACATACGGCCTAGTAGATACCTATCGGGATGATGGTGGAGTTGATGTAATGCTTTAAATTTGAATCAAATGAAGCCAAATAAGTATGTCCTAAATAAATGTCTGCAGAATTTCTCTGCAAACATGCAAGATCCTCACAATGTGCGCTTTTAATACCATAATTAGCCATTAAAATTATTAATATTTCGAGTCTGTCACGCGAGCTGGGCCGTGGCCGTGGGCTATTCGCTTAATGCTTCGGTGCCTGACGATGGCCTGCCTTCAGCAGAGCCACTGCGAGACGATAATTTGAGCTAATTTGCGTAATTCCACATAATTTCCCTGAGAAGGCCATGTTCTGCACAGCTTAATAAAGGCCTTTTTAGAAACTCGCTCCCGATCTAATTCAGTTTGGCTTGAGGCGCACCGGATTACGTTTCGCCCGGGCAATGTTGCTAATATTCTATCTAACGTTCGTGCGCAAAGTTTTTTTCGCATGCACCTGCAGCTAACCGACTTTCGTATTTCGCAGAAGAAGTTTAAAACTTTGTCTGCGGTTCCGAATAGCTCGGGTTTTCTGGCGTTTGCGTGCGCAGTAGTCTTTAGCTCAGACAGAGAAAATCGAATCTCAGCCATTGCATCGGTAACAATAATCGGGTGCAATTAATGACGTCTGCGGAGTACGTTTCCTAGCCGACGATGCGGTAAACGATATCTGCTGGAAGGGTCCGCGGCCCGTTTCGACGCTACCATCCATTGCTCGATGTCGATCGGCGGGATCTGCCGAGAAGGGAACGCAGGCACCAGAGCATAGTGCGGAATAGAGGGAACTTACAAGTAGAAAACGCTATGGATTGGTATATTGTTTGTTTCCCGGCTGGGGACAAAAAAAAACATAAACCTCAGGTCTTGATATTTATGCTTGTGACGTCCTAGTGTGGAGCCAGAAGCAATGTATGTTACCTGTATGTACATGCTCATGTTATGTTATGTTTAATACATACGAAGAATTGTTTTCAAAGGTTTTCATCGGAATACAATGTAGATCAGTGGAATGAGCTAGATGGTCGAACAGTAAAGTTAAACAATTACCTCAGTCTGGTTGCCTTTCTATATTTTGTCCTTGTGTAGTTACCTATAGTTTATACAGTAGCACAGACTATTGTGGTTTAGAAAACAAGCAAGGGATTATAATACGTTACTATTGTTTTTAGCTCTTAAGTATCATTGTACTGTGCAGTTTAATTTGTGAATAAAACTTTTTCTATTCTATTCTACGTACATACTTATTAATGGAAAAATGGAAAACAGGTTTGTGAGTAGTAATCTTCTTATTTTAATGTAATTCGAATAAGAAGCTTATTGTTGCGCATAAAACTCTTTTCCGTCCTAACCACTGGTTACACATTCTGCGAGAAATATTATTAGACGAATAAATAATTCTTATTCTGATCTCTCTTATAAGTCTCTAAGTTTTTAATGAGATTTAGAAATATCTATTATGTAATTTCCCTTTTTATGTACAAAAGGAGTTCTCTACTCAAGTCTACACTAATGAATTAAAAACCCCCTAAGTAAAAATTCGTAGTTTCAAACAGCTTGTTTTAATTGTGAATGAAAACATCGTGAGGAAACATGAATGTCCAAATTATTCGTATAACTCAGTACCCCGAATTGCCAATCGACGGGTGAATTGATGAATAGCCCGTATTCTCTCTTTGAAAGCCATGTATGGGACGTACATAATGTATTTACGTATTTATTTTAGGCTTACTCTTTATTAAACATAATCTGTTCCCAAACAAGGATAGCCTAATGTATGCCCGCAAAACCAGAATATATCCGCCTATAAAGTAAGTTCTTGAAAAGGGTCCAATCATAAAAGCCTCTACTATTCCATTACTCTGCGAGGTAAGCGCTCCGTTCGCAAAGTTCATCAGATAATGAGTACATTTGTTGCGTGTGAAACTAGAATCCCATTTTGCACGAACTAGCAACGTTCCGCGTAAGAGTAAAAGGGCGAATGCTCACTACTTTGTGCCGACTCGATAAATCATCCTTCGGTTAAAACATTCTTAGGGCTCATTCCGCTGATTTACCCAACTGATGTCGGAGACTCCGAGCTAAGGGCTCTTTAACAGCTCTTTTGTAATAAATCCTACGGAAAGTTGCGTTACGACTGCAATAACACGAATCAGATTAACCAGAAGGTTTATTGCCTTTTGTTTCATAGTTCTCAGCTTCGTTTTTGCGCATAATTAACTTGTTCTATGGCGCTCTGGCAGATGATTTTCTTGAGTTGTTTGAGATGTTTTAGTTATTGTCATTTGTGAGTCAACGTCTCTGATAAGTTGTTATATTTAAAACCAGTTTATAACGCAATCTCTATGAAGTTGCTTAGAATACACCCGTATGCAGCGATTTCCTAGCTGGCAATTTGCAGATGCCGCGAATTTGTTTTACAAGGAATATCGAGCCACCGGTGTAGGCTTGTTAAATTTTACTACCAATATAATACAGAGACGTTATGTTAACACATTCTTGACATGTTTATCGCCAATTAAATTTTAGTTCTGCGGTGCGATCAGCTAAATGGAAGCGATTTATGTCGATGCAGATGGTACAGTGGCGTTGTTTCCTTCAGTACGGAACCACGTTTCTATCATAAAGTGCGGGCAGACAGTGTAAAAACCCAGGGCGTGTGTAATGCGGGTTTCGTGCTTCGATAAGGGGCACTATCCTTAACATTGTATATTGTTGCGAACAAACTTTATCGGCCCCGTGCCGTACACAATATCACATGTGGGACCTGGGAACGAGGTGGAAAATACATATTAGGTTTACTCAAAGTGAAGTGGTATACGTACAAGCATAGTTTTCAACTGAGTTGTCGAATTGTAGCACGTAGTAATTAAGTTCAGTTTCTGAATATGACATTATTTTCACACAGATATTCAAACAAGCATTAAGGTTTTCTTTCTATCTAATCAGCCATTAAATAGTGCCCACTGTTGGGCACAGGCCTCTTCTCTTTCACGCCAACCTATCCGGATCAGTGCTAGTCTCGTCCAAAGTTTCCCAGTCACTTTCACAATGTCGTCGGCCATCTGACTAGTGGTCTGCCCACCGACCGTCGACCCGTTCTTGGCCACCACTCAGTGGGTGCCTTAGTCAACCGGCCGTCTTCCTGCTCGCCCTTACCAAATGTCCCGCCCATCTGCAATTTAGCTTAAAGTTTTCTTTTGTTTTTCCCAATTTGTTTTGACTTCTTCATGGTAAGTTCAGCCTAAGTCTGGTCTGATTTGTCGTTTTTATTTTATTTTTGGCCAATACTTTCATGTTCTTCTACCAAATTTGCTATCGCGGTAAACTTCGCACTGCCTTAGAATCGAAACTCAATAAATGTTTTGTTCTCCAGATAATTATCATTTAAAAACACGAGTACTTAGGTACTAACTACCATCCGTGCGGAGTTTCTGGTCTTCCACCGGACGCGTCCCCCGGGTGGCGGATAGGGGAACGCCCTCCATATATGGGGGGTACCGGCTTCGGCCGGCGCGGACCAAAACCAGAGGGAGGGGGAAGTCCAGTGGCTTGCGCTGCTGGATGACCCGCGGGGTCCACCACGGGCCCCGCACCCGTAACCCCACATTGAGCGGGGCCGGGGGCCTTCGGGCCGCGAGGAGATAACCTCTATAAAAAACACAAGGTGGGGGCCCTCTTTATGTCCCTCTGTCCAGCAGAGGGCATTGAAGAGGGCTGGAGGGGCGGAGAGGGGTGCGAGATCCACAAGCCGGACCTTGGAGGGGAAACTGCGGGAGGTAAGCCAGGGACCAGGGGCTGGTCACCCCATATGGTCCCTGGCCGAGGGATGTTTCATGGGAGGGTTGACTAGATGGGCCGAAGACCTGGCAGAGGGCCAAAAAACGGGTCTTCGGTAGCTAGAGGCTTGGGGAGCTCGCGCCTCTCCGCCGGGAGAGCTGGTGGCGCGGGGGACGCTGCGCGGACCTTGCGCCGCCGGTTGAGGGAGGGTCACAGACGGCAGGTTGGGGGACCTGCCGTCCGACATCGTGACGAGAGAAGGGGGTGGGGGGCCCATGCCCCTCGGGTCGACGTCGCCGGAGCGCCGCTGTCACATTCGCGTTGTGGTTTCGCACCACTTGCGAGATCCGGCGGCGCCCCATTGCACGAGCGACAGGACGGCCCCCGGGGTGTTTTAGGAGGTATGCCTCTCCTATTATTAGGAGAGGAGAGTCCGACACACGGCCGTCGCCCTCCCCCAAGGGTGGCGGTTAAAGCATTTCACCCCGTTAACAAAAAAAAAGGTACTACCTACCAAATGTACGACCAAAATAAGTTCGTAATTTTTTTTCTTCTTTTTTTTAATTCTTTTAGTAGTTAATCTTATATTATTCAAGGCGGAGAGATAATACAACAAATGTATAAAAAAATGGTCCAGCCATTCTGAGTTAGAAATGTGTAACTAACGCAACTTTGTTCTGTTTATTATACCTAGATTTATTGGTAAGACGTATTGTTGCCTCAATGCCGAGTTTTCGCGACTTAATAAGCAAATGAATTTAATAACAGTTCCAACATAACTCATATCAACAGAAGAGATAGGCCGCCTCACATGGCACCGGGAAAATTTATATGCACCCAATAACTGTCGAAATTCCGCGTTGTAACAAATTGTTGTGTTGCGTTGAGTTACTGAATGGACGAGAAGACACGCGGGAACAAAATAGTGGTAGTAATTCCGAAGAGTTTTGAATGCTGTCCAACGTTATTTCGGTGCCGGCGCGTGCGCTGATCTTTGCGTTGATTTCCTTTTATTTCGAAGACAAAACCGATAGAAACAAATGCCTAGTATTATTATTCACAGTCTATCTTCGTACGGAAACACGGAAAGCGTTTATCTCCTTTGTTAAAGTCGATACGTCTTGTCACCCTTCCGAGGTTCCATAATCAGTTTTGACTTTCGGAACGTTCCTTCGGCGTTTTCTTTTTTTAATTCCACTTCGATTCCATAAGCGACGTATGCCAAAAACACATAGACCTGACAAGCTAGACAGTGTGTAGAGTGAGGTTAAGAAGATAAATAGGTTGGTACTAGGCAAACTAGTTCGCCAAAGATTTTGCTTAAAAAAGAAAAAAAGTTTAGTGTCGGACTATTGGCAGCGACTGTACAAAGCTAGAGATACCTACATACAGTAAAGTTGTGCACGAAAGTGATGCAACGAGCGGGGTCTGCGTCTCAATAATGAATGTATTGTCCGAACGTACCATCCGCAACGTGCAGAGGGACTATTTTTGCTCAAACCTGTGCATGTCTGTCAGGCAAAAGTGTCGTGGAGTAGTTTCACAGCAAAAGAATTACAATATTGTACTGTGATCTGGCTGACTACGTCAGTGGTACTTTACGTCAAGTGCATTTTTTTTTCAAATCATCGAGCTGAACCAGTAGAGAGGAAGAAAGTCAGGAAAATTTGCTTTAGGAATATCGCCCACTCCACAGTGGTATTGTTCTCTTGTACCGTTGAATGAATGAAGAAACGTTAGCCAGCCACAGTGAATCCAGAGTTGTTTGATTTATTCTGGACATGCATTCAGAATTAAATCCTGTATCTATTTGTGCCTAGTAAAACAACAACCTGATTCTCCTGTTAGCTTTCAAACTATACGACCACGTTTAAAATGATTGTAAATGATTTCTAATAGACATCTATTTTGTAAAAAAATATCTCTCACAGCCCCGAATTCCTGAGTGATCTTAAACGGTCACGAAGGTAAAGCAACATAGGGCGCGTTCAGTGCATGGATGGGTAACCGTGCTATGACTAACGCTAGTGGTATTTTTCCAAGTGGTTCATTAAACATTTAAACATTGTTGCCGCCTGCCGTCGATAGATGGCAGTCATTAAGTCAAGTCAGAGGCCTTAAGGCGGCTTAATAACTTCTGACAGTAAGACCAGCCACTAGTCTTACAAGCCTCCACCAACCCGAACTTGGCCCCCGTGGTAGAGTATGGCCTATATGGCGAAGAGATACGTGCCCTTCGGTGGAGGCGTAATGGGTTTATGATGATGATTGTAAAAAAAAAGAAAATTCACAAAATTAACGTAAGGAGCAATGTGAATGTGCCTCAACATTGCGCAGCTGTATCAATAACATATTACATTTAAGTTCAGGTAAAAAGTTAATGTTTTACCGACAATCTATTAACATTAACGTACCAAACATTTAAACAACGCATTCCTTCGCAAGTACATAGTTACATCGAAATAATCTCGAAGCAATCTTTGACTTGAATTTCTGGCCTCTTTTCGAGGTAATTACATCACATGAAGCAATTAGCCGAATGAGATATTTGCGGCAAATCAGAGAAAGGTTGTTGTGGATACTTTAGCGAGACCGTAGTATAATGTTTAACCTCCTAAGTCCTGACCTTGAAAATAACAATGGTTTTGGTACTTTTTTTAGTACTCGGGGACTTAAGAAGATGATAACTTGAACAAAAAAAAATCTGCGCATTTGGGATGCCATAGACACTCAAGAGACATTTTCTTCTTATTTGTTAATTTGATTTAACTTTAGTTAAGTCAAACTAACTTAGTAGTTACCGTATCGTCAGCAAAGTCTTTTTAATTTGTTCAAGGTAATTATCGGGCATTAAACTAACTTTATATCGACTTAGTAGACGTGTATCATCGTCAACCCATTATGTCCCCACCGAGGGGCACGGGTCTCTTCCCTGAGGAAGGTATAGGCCATAGTCCACCACGGGGGAAAAGTCCGGATTGGTGGAGGCTTGTAAGACTAGTGGCTGGTCTTACTGTCAGAAGTTTTCAAGCCGCCCTAAGGCCTCTGACTTGGCTTAACGACTGCCATCTATCGACGGCAGCCGGCACCAACTGCTTAACGTGCCTTGCGAAGCACGGAATCGCTCGGAAAAATGCCACTAGCGTTAGTCATAGACGGTGACCCATCCATGGACTGAACGCGCCGTATGTTGCTTAACATTAGTGATCGTTTAAGATCACTCTGGCAGGCTACGAGCGATTCGGACGTGTATCAATAGTTATTAATAAACGGACTGGAGACCAGGTTTTTAGTCTGGTCTGCTGCTCGTATTTTACTCACCAAATATTTTCGTAAAACAGCTAAAAATTTTCGTTACTAGGGAAAATGAAATAGTAACAATGTTTTGTTTTGCGCATCCAACGCTGATGAAAGGTAATATTTTCGCATTTTTTGTAAAGCGTTATGAAAAAAGCCGGCGTTACGCGCAGTGTAGGGTTCCGCAGGGGCGGGAGGGGTTTCCCGTTTAAACCACCAACCCGACGATACCCCACACTAATATGGTATAGGCGAGAAAAATATTGCAATTGTTATTTGGGATGCTATTCTTTTTTGGGATAGTTGATTTTTTTATTTATTTTATCGTTTTGGCGTCGTAATATCTATGACAAATAGACAGACGGACATGGCGAAACTAATGCGATTACGTGTTGACTACGGAACCCCAAAAAAATCGACCAGAGCCGGTTCGAAAGCGCTCCCACTGCGCAAAAACATCACACTAAACTTTATCAGAAATACCACTAATACTATTAATTAAATGTATTCTACTCTACACCGTATTAAAGAGACGAAATGTCTATAACGTCTCAGTAAATACACGTGTCCTTTCCATACGTCTTTCCTTAACAACATAACGCCATCGACAGGCTTGCTTGCAATTTGTGATATGCTTGGAATTGTCTCCTGGGCCACCAACGAGGCACAGACGGCCTCGTCTGGACGTTTCAATAATGACCGTCTGACTGACAGAGATCTCCTGACGAGTCCTTACTGGTCCTGAGATACGTTATCTGCATTTAAGTCGAAAGAAACCTGTCTTTCGACACGACAGTTCAGCATTTAACTCTGATGACGTAAATGATGATATTTACGTTTCAGCAATTTTTATGTTGCTTTTGTTTGATCTGAGAAAAGCACGCAGGCTAATTATTATTAGGGTAAATCACATTTGTCGAGTCAGATAGTTTCAGTAAACTCTCACAACCAAATAGAGTATACGGATGTGTGTGTTGTTGATGTAAATGATTTCGGCACTGATTTTCGATCACATGATTTTTAAGAAAGACATCTTAAAAATATGTCGATAAAATTTCTTCAAAAGAAATGTTTGGCACATGTACGGTACAAAGTGTGTTACTGCAAAAATACGCAGAAAACAATGTTACATTAGTGCCTTTCAACGGTAATAAATCGTCAGCTTAAAGTTGCGTGTGTATTAATGAAAAATTGTAATTTTTTTCCTAAGTATTTTATTTCCTAGCCATAGTAAATAAATAAATGAAATTTTTGTTTGAAGACACTTAATATTCTTACGAGCCAATATGTTAATACTAGCTGTTGCCCGCGACTACGTCCGCGCGGGCTTTAGTAAAGTGTTTTTGCAAATAAGATAGGGATACTTTGAGCGCATGCGAAAGAGCTTTCATACTAACTTCGCAACCCCCTTTTACCCCCTTAAGGATGATTTTCGAAAACTATTTTACATGTATTTCATGACTTTTAATGAAGGAACTTCATATTGAATTTCATTCGAATAACTTCAAAAACGGCAAAGTTTCAGGCTAACTTTGCACCTCCCTGAAGGGATGATTTTCGAAAAAATATTTTACAATTTTTCATGACTTTTAATGAAGGAACTTCATATTGAATTTCATTCGAATAACTTCAAAAACGGAAACGTTTCATACTAACTTTGCACCCCCCTCTTACTCCCCTAAGGGATGATTTTCGAAAAACTATTTTACATCTGTGTCATGACTTTCAATGAAGGATTTAAATTCTGAGTTTCATTCGAATAACTTAAAAAATGGCAAAGCTTCATACTAACTTTGCAACTCCGGTTTTCCCCCTTAAGGGATGATTTTTGAAAAAACTATTTTACACGTGTTTCATACTTTTAAATGAAGAACCTTCGTACTAAATTTCATTCGAATAACTTCAAAAACGGCAAAGTTTCATACTAACTTTGAACCCCCATTTTGCCCCTTTCGGGGATGAATTTTCAAAAATCCTTTCTTAGTGCTCCCCTACGTTACAAAAGGAACCCTTGTGCAAAATTTCAAGTTTCTAACCCTCATAGTTTAGGCCCTGCGTTGGTATGTCAGTCAGTCAGTCAGCCAGTCAGTCAGTTAGTTAGTCAGCTTCTCCTTTTATATAGATTGATACATAAAAAATCTAAAATGACAAGAACTTTATTCTTAGTGCCGTTATGACACACTTTTTTATTACTAACGATTATTCCCATATTTTTCTATACAATAGTTATGTCTAAATATCTATTATTATTATACTCTATTGCACACGAAACGTTTAACAGAATAAAACATAAGAAATCTTATGTACAAAGCCGAGCTAATCTCTATAAGAAATCTCTTATTAATTAAAGAGATGCCTGAAGTAAAAGCTGCCTTAAAGAAAACATTCTAATTTGTCAACTGAACGACGTAACGATCTGATTCATGTATTTGAAGCGTTTATTGGCATCGAAGAAGAAATTCCTATTTGCTTTACTTTGTCTGAAACGTTTTGTGAATTTCACGCGCGATCGCCTCTGTTCAAAGAAACGCTTCCCACCATTTTCTTTTATTCCTGACTATTTGAGTGGACGCAAATAATTGAATTCAATTAATTAGCGAGCGAACACCAACTTGCTTGTTTGACAATACCCTTAGATAAATGTTGGATATTGAAGATCAAAACGCAGAAGCTTTAAAGGGCATCCGCCGTCGAGTACGCCCGTGTACCAGCTACAAGTACAAGTTAATATAAAAACAACAAGAGCTCGCTTACTTTTAGTAATTTAGGGCTATAAGGTCTGGTGAAATACGACGGTAAAAATCAAACACGATGTACGGGCATATAAAATAATTATAGCGGTTTGTTTGTACAGGGGCCCTTCCAGAGACGAACGGTTTGCGACTGCAATTTTCTTGTTAAACCTCCGACATCGGTTCTTATTAAGTCATCAAAATTGTTCCGCTATTGCCTTAGGTATGTACGTGAGTGGGTTTTTTATTTCTCCGCTTTTGTACTTATCTGGAGCGAAAAGTTATAAAACCTTGAGTGAAAACTGCACTTTCGGCGTCGCTTTGACGAGATCAAATCGTGAACGTGAGCTATATTCGTCTAGCTGAGAGGGCTTATTGGCTAGAGTCTAGCTAATAAGCCCCTGGCCGCCAGAGAATATAATTTATGAGATTTTTGCATTACATACTTAATACATACAATAAATAACTATCTAACGGTATTTCTAAAAGGATACTTTATTGAAAATACTTTCATGCTTTTCTAATTTTCCAAACTCAGCGGGGACTCATTATATCGGTTAGAGGGGCACCAGTTTGGTAATTATCGTCAATAAATACTGCATAATAAAACAATACAATAAAGGCTTGAAAACTTCTGACAGTAAGACCAGCCACTAGTCTTACAAGCCTCCACCAATCCGGATTAGGCCCCCGTGGGGGAGTATGGCCTATACCTTCCTCAGGGAAGAGACCCGTGCCCCTCGGTTAATGGGTTGATGATGAAGTAATGAAATATTGCACGAAAACGGGGCTCGCCCTATCACCTTTATATGGGCAGAGTTCGCTAATCGATTACATTACTTACGACTCTTACGAGGGATCGCAATGAAACATCAAGTTTCATCAGCTTAATGAAATTCTTAAAAAGTGCATCATCTGCTTACGCGCAGTAAAAATTTACTTTTTCAAATGTCATAAAAGAGCTACGCTATCAGTAGTAGTCGTAAACTCTGGGGACCATAGAATACGCAATAAACTAGACACGTTCAACTGAACGATGAACTTTACTATTTGTTTTGTCTGGAGCGCTCATGAACTCTTGTTTGTGTGGTACACACACGCTTTTTGCTCAAAAATAATGCAGCTACAGCATGCAGTCGTGATAAAACTATGAGAAATTCCCACGGTGGTCCTTTAATTAATGCTAACTGACGGCAAAAAAAGAGATAACATGATTCATTGTTTGTTTATGTTTGCCAAACAATGAGCTCTTTGATACCTCAAATAATTACTTATAAAGATACCTTCGAACCAAAAGAAAGCATTACTGAATGCCTCTCTCAAACACAGCATAACACAGGTAATCAGTTAATCAATAAAACATTAAAATGGTCAAAAATAACAAATCTAAGAAAACCTAACCATACAAATTGAAAAGAATAGTAAGAAATATTTAAATTAATTTAATGTAATCGTGTGTAAACCAGGTAACAAACAATAAGTATATAAAATACAGAGAGAGTTTATTAGAGTAGACCTAGAATGTCACCCAAAGTATACATACACGTGAGATCAGGAAAGCGTAAACAATCTTACAAAACCAAACAACATTTTAATTTAATCTAGTCTAAGATATTAATGAAATCAAAGGAATTTTAATATTTTTACAAATTTAAAATCATAGGAATTCTTCTTAGGAAAGATATTGAAGAACAAAATTAAGAAATATTGAAACTCTGTTATTATTACAATAAAACATGAGCCTTTATCAAGTTTGACGTAGGTTAGAAAGGAAAAAAACTTTTCAAGTCAAACAAAACGCAAAATAAAAACGTAATGTAAAATCTTCTTTTGCTCTGGGAAACTAACTTCAATTCTAACTTCACTTAATCTTTAAAGAGTATTGTGCTTTATTCAACATCAACACATGGACAAAAACTTAAATAACATACTATATTAAATTATTTCTTCTATTATTTTGCTTTAATAATATTTTCTTCACATGCGATAAAATCGAATAAACAGGATCTAGTGTGTCATGTTGTACTTTTTACAAGGCATAATGACATTTTGATAGCGTTGTGAAAATCTCACGCTCCGACTGTGATTGCCCTCATCATGTTATAATATGGTTAACAAAAGAAAGGGATTGAACAAGTATTTGCTTCTTGCGCACAAACTGCACTGTATAATATTATACTATGTTTGATGCAGAGGCAAAATGTAACTAAATCTGAGAACAACTGTGTCTGTTACGATAGCATTGCGTCACCTTAATAAGCATAACTCGTAACTCCACCTATGAGCGAAAATAAGATTTTGATGCCAATGTATGCGTTAAAAAAAAGGTTTTTATTGTTTCTAAACTGGCAACCCTAAGACCATGTAAAAGATCAATAAATTGTGTCAAGCAAACCCTGTAAATGCACTACCACTTTTTTTTTTAAGCAATACTCGTACCTCCCTTGTTTATGTCTTTCAATATGGCGGACTGATGCCGTGAGGTTGTAACGTACACCGGCGTGACGTTATTTTGGATTTATATTGTTAAATACCACATTTCAGCTACAATGGTAAGCACATACTCCATTTCGATATTATTATGCACTGAATTTTAAAAAGATTGAATCTATTTATTCATGCGTTTATACAAAAGATTAATGTTAAATTACTTTTGGAGTTACAAGTTTTTCTTACAATAAATTTTTTACCTTTTTAGCTACGTAACTCCATGGTCGTATTGATAGTTCCATGTAGATACCCTACAACGTACATTTTTATTTTTACAGAGCAAAAAAAGAAACTTGGAAATGATCAGACTATCACTGCAACGCAAATCACCAGACCAGATAGGTGACAGCTATAAGCTTGAGGAGTCCGAGAAGCCGCATCCAAAAATTGTTGTTCTTGAAAACAGAATAATAAAGAGTGCCGAGATTAATGCTGACATAATTGTAGCAGGTTCTTCAGATATTAAGACAACTAGCATGATTCATGAGCCTCTCGATGTAATGACAATACAAGATAATGTAGTTTTTGAGTACGGTTTTGACACCCTGGAATTGAATAATGACGGAGATAATGAAGTTGTCAACTTAAATGAAAACGAAAATGAACCAAACATATCTTCAACGAGTAAACCAATTACGTGGACTGCAATTGAGACTCCAGACTGTCCTATTAGCGGTGACCATATTATTACCCTAGAACTGAACAATGACATACAAAACGAAATAGTTGAGACCACTATGAATGAAAACGAACCAAATATGCCATCAATAAGTAACACACTTACATGGACTACAGTTGAGGCTCCAGACTATCTTATTAGCGATGACAGTATGGACAAAAATATAGTGCCATATTCTGAGAGCTCCGACAGTTCAACAGAAGACAAGAGAGTAAAACGAAATAGAAAGGTAAATATGAAAACTACTGGCTGGAAACAAGAGATAAATAAAAACAAAAGGCAATTTGGCTACCCATACAAAGGCAAGAAGAGAGAAGAAACCTCCTGGAAGTATGATGTAGAAAAGAATGGAAGAGTTTTAAAGCCTCGATGCAAATGCAGAGTCAGTGAGAAGACAAGTAAACTGAATTGCAATAAAGTTACAGATAGAGACAGAGAAGACACTTTTAATACATTTTGGAAACTAAGCTGGGGTCAGAAAAAAGTTTTTGTGAATAACACAATGAAGCTTTCAAAAATTCATAGACCAAGAGACAGAAAAGACCAGTTAAAATCAAGACGTAAATTTTCAAATGAGTATTTTCTACAAGTAAAAGATGAGACTATAAGAGTCTGTAAACAAATGTATATCAATACTTTAGGTATTGGGGAATGGACTGCTCTGAGCTGGAAGAAACAAGGATTAAGTGATGCAAATGCCACTGTAGCTACGCCAAAAGTATCGACGACTACTTTTACAGTACAAAAGGAAGGCTTAGATCGATTCATAAAATCTTTGCCATTGATGGAAAGCCATTACTGCAGAAAGGCGACAGCAAAACTTTACTTACAACCTGACTGGCCATCTAAACAGGTTCTTTTCAAATCTTACAAGGATTGGTGTTCTGAAAATAATATCAAGCCTTTGTCATCTTGCTCATTTTACAATGCCCTTGAAAAGAAAAATATTTCTATATTCAAACCCAAAAAGGACGAATGCGAGTTATGCACTGCTTATAGATCTGGAAACTTAGAACAGAGTGATTATGATCAACACATTTCTAAAAAAGACGAGGCGAGATATGAAAAGGCGAAGGATAAGGAGAATGAGAAGCATGTCTTTGCTATGGATCTTCAAGCGGTTTTACTTTGCCCCAAATCTAATGTATCCAGCCTTTACTACAAAATGAAATTGAAGGTACACAACTTCTGCATGTACAACTTAAAGACCAAAGAGGCTTACTGCTTTCTATGGAACGAGAAGGCGGTGTCAATGCTGAAGAGTTCGCATCAATTGTTGCAAAGCTTCTAAGTACAGAAGTTTGTCCCTTTGTACAAGATGAAGACAGGCGAATAATTCTTTACAGTGACGGCTGTACTTCACAAAACCGAAACAGCGTAATGGCTAATGCTTTATTAAATGTGGCTTTGTTGAATAATGTTGTAATTGAGCAGAAATACTTAGAGAAGGGCCATACTCAGATGGAAGTTGATAGCGTACATGCTTGCATCGAAAGAAAAATTAAATCTAAGGTAATAAACGCTCCTGCAGAGTATATTGGTGTATGCAAAGAAGCAAGAGTAAACCCAAAGCCATATAATGTGGAGTATTTAACTCACGAATACTTTAATTCGTACCGTGACATGACTTTTTTCAAATCTATTCGACCTGGGAGAAAGCCCAGAGATCCGGTAGTCACAGATATTAAAGCAATAAAATATACTCCTGGTGGAGAAATCTTTTACAAACTGAAATTTTCAGAGCCCTGGACCACTTTGCCACAACGCAAAAACCCTTCTGTTGTCCCAACAGAGTTGAGTGCCTTGCCAAAACTCTACAACGAAAGGCTTAAAATTAAAAAAAGGAAGTATAATGACTTGCAAAGTCTGAAGAATTCTCTTCCAAAAGATTACCATAGTTACTACGATAATATTCCTTTTGAAGACTGATATTGTTTTTAATTTTATAAGATAAGCCTAATTTGCCAGTGAGGTTTTTGTTAAATGCAGTAACTTAGAGGTTTAGTAACTGTTGATTAGAGATTTAAAGCGTTGAAAACTGAATTGTAAGTAACGCATAATGTGCCTTATTATAAAAGAATTTAAATAAAAAAATATATCTTTAAATAAAATGTTTCACTATATTACTGGTGTTTCAGCAGCGTCGTTGTTATAAGTATTCCGTTTCCGCACAATAACGTGTTGTTATAATCACTGATGTTCCCTGTACTAACCTCGTAACTCCTTGGATTTTTTGTTTGTTCAAATTGCAAACCTTTCAACTCCATCTTTTATACAAAAAAGGACTTTATGATGGGTTTTATTTAATTGTTTTTGTCGCAAATCCTAAAAAATAACATATTGTTGAAATTACAGTCAATAATCATGCCTCAACATATATTATTTTTTAAAACTGTTTTTTTGCTGTCTTGTAAAATTTGCCAAAATGGAGATACAAGTTATGCGTATTAAGGTGACGATTGGTTTTTTAAATCAATTTAGGCTTTTAAGCAAAAGGCAAAGAAAAATAGTTATTGAGTCATTTTTAAGACATCGATGTACATACCGCAAGTTACAACTTTAGGATCATGATCCTTGCCATTACAATTAGGTACCACCTCGGCAAGTAACTGGCCTGAGTTTATTAAATATGTACCAGTACTTACATAACATAACATAACATAACATAACATAACATAACATAACATAACATAACATAACATAACATAACATAACATAACATAACATAACATAACATAACATAACATAACATAACATAACATAACATAACATAACATAACATAACATAACATAACATAACATAACATAACATAACATAACATAACATAACATAACATAACATAACATAACATAACATAACATAACATAACATAACATAACATAACATAACATAACATAACATAACATAACATAACATAACATAACATAACATAACATAACATAACATAACATAACATAACATAACATAACATAACATAACATAACATAACATAACATAACATAACATAACATAACATAACATAACATAACATAACATAACATAACATAACATAACATAACATAACATAACATAACATAACATAACATAACATAACATAACATAACATAACATAACATAACATAACATAACATAACATAACATAACATAACATAACATAACATAACATAACATAACATAACATAACATAACATAACATAACATAACATAACATAACATAACATAACATAACATAACATAACATAACATAACATAACATAACATAACATAACATAACATAACATAACATAACATAACATAACATAACATAACATACCATAACATAACATAACATAACATAACATAACATAACTTTTTTTTTTGTTTACGGTGGGGAAATCTTTTAAAGATACCCGACTCTTCGGGGACAGAGTCGGGTTATGTCGGATTTTCACCAACTAAAACCCCCTCGGTGGCCTACCTCGTGCATGGTAGGGGGAGCTCCGGGCACTCTGACGAACTCCTCCGGAGCCCCCTGGCACTTGGTGCGTAGAACACCTCCGCCCGGCACATAGCCGCAGCCCTCCACGAGTACCAATGCACTCACGGCAACGCAGGGCCACCCTACGTCGCCGTCTTCCCGGAGCCGCGTGAACGGACGGATCGAGTCCCCGTTCTCCCCGTCCGCGACTCCAAGGTCCCCTTTTAGTCGCCTCTTACGACAGGCAGGGGATACCGTAGTCCTATTCTGAACCCGAAACTACAGGGTTGTGGCAGCCCGACGCCTTCGGGCTTATGGGCCCGGACGGCGGCGCCCTCTGCCACCGCCGCCTCGGAGACGGAGCAGACCCCGCTCCGTCTCCGAGCGGGGTCTGCTCTCTGCCGCTCCCGCTCGGCTTCCTCCTTCCGGGTCATCACGACCTCGCAGAAGGTGGTCACGGCCTTCCATTCTGCCTCTCCCTGCACCATGGCAGCTACCACGCTGGGCAGAGAGAGGTTTTGCCCGATGCGAACAGTCAGCTCGCTCCGCTCGGCCCGCCACGCCGGGCAGACCTCGAGGGTGTGCTGCGCGTCGTCGCAATCACCATCGCAGTGATAGCACCGCGTCGACTCCTCGCGTCCGATCCTATTCAGGTACTCACTGAAGCAGCCATGTCCAGTGAGCACCTGAGTCAGCCTGTACGACACGGCGCCATACTCTCGGTTGAGCCAACTGTCGAAATTCGGCAGAATTGCCCTGACCACCCTCTGACGAGCGCTCCTTGGCTCCTGAAGCCTCTCGAGCCAGTCCTGCTGCACCTGGCGGTGTTCGACCAGCCTGAGCATTCCGACCTCCCTGGGAGGCGGGTTTTCGCCCCCTTGGCGTATGTCGCGGAGTCGGTGATACACCCTCGCGTCCATACTCGCCAGTAGATCAAGGGGCGCAAACCGCGCCAGAAGACCTGCCGCCTCGTGGGAGATCGTGCGGTATCCGCGCGCCACCCTTATGGCCAGCCGGCGCTGCAGGCTCAGCAGTTTTGCCTTGCATGCGCGATTGCTGGCCAGTTCCTCCGCCCAGATTGGCGCACCATATAGGGCTATGGACGACGCCCAGGTACTTCATGTACCGTCCGACCTGCACGGTTGTGGCACCCACGTTCACCGAAGAGCTCGGTGGTTCCACTCCCAGCGGAACATAACATAACATAACATAACATAACATAACATAACATAACATAACATAGCATAGCATAGCATAGCATAGCATAGCATAGCATAGCATAGCATAGCATAGCATAGCATAGCATAGCATAGCATAGCATAGCATAGCATAGCATAGCATAGCATAGCATAGCATAGCATAGCATAGCATAGCATAGCATAGCATAGCATAGCATAGCATAGCATAGCATAGCATAGCATAGCATAGCATAGCATAGCATAGCATAGCATAACATAACATAACATAACATAACATAACATAACATAACATAACATAACATAACATAACATAACATAACATAACATAACATAACATAACATGTACATACAGCCACATACAAAAAACATAATAAAATTAAGTATATACTAGCGATCTGCCCCCGCTTCGCACGGGTGGCAAAAATGTTTCCGTAGAAATAGCTATATTAGTTCCATGGAAAATCCCCGGGTAGTAATTTTTTTACACATTTTTCATTACATTATTCGATATTTTGTACGGAACCCTAAACCCTCTGGCAGATCACTTTTCACTATATTGGCTTAAGCATTTTAGACGAGTCCAAAGTGTCAAAATACGTATGTAAATACACAAGTGTGTAAATATATTCTTACTGTGTCGGAAAGTTCCGAGTACGTCCGCTAAATCAGAAAACTCCATACAGTCTGTTAGCTTTTAGAATAAACCTCGGCTGAGCAATCGAAAACCGATTATATTGCAATAAGGTAAGGTTTATTTTGTATTGTTATTAATAACTTTACATAACAAAATAGTGAAGAAAAGTTTTATACAGAGCAGGAAGTAGTATTACAGTCGTGTGCTTTCGGCGAAAACCCAAGCCTACTCTAAGGCCCGAGGTATATTCTAAAAGCTAACAGACTGTACATTGGAGGGTTCACGCGGTCGCACTCTGAGCCCATTTGATTGAGAACGTTTTTCAATGGTCGTTATTACTGAGCACTACCGAACTCGGCGGTAAATTGCGGGTAAGTAAACAACAATCAGCTGTTATGGCTGGTAATGAAATACAGATAAATAAGGCGTATTTATTTCTATGGATGTTTACAATGATTGAGCTTCGAGGTCGTCTAGGGTTTCATTGGCGCGTGTCTGGAAAACTACTGAGCTACGTATGTTAGGAGACGACCGTTAAAATTAACAGTGCTGCAGGTGAATTACAATTGTAGGTAATTAGTTATTATTTACGGTAATAACTTAACTATAAGTAATTCACAAGAATTTTATAAAATATAAATAAATACCTTTTGCAGTACCGAAAAATAATTCATAATTAAGATTTTTTACTGTCAATTTCAACCATTACGACGCTTAGATACAGGTTATTTTTTAATTTAATTCAAGCAATATTTTATTTTATTAATTTTAGGTTTAGATTTTTCACACACAGAACAATGGTCTATTGTTTGCATTTTATCCAAATCAGTTGAGCTGTTAATACACACATCAAAAGTGTCTAGGGATCAAGTGACTTTTTTGGAATAAAAATTATTCAAGCAATATTTACCAAAATGTAATCTTCCAGATTTACTTTATATTTTGTAAAAATAAAGAAAAATTACAGTTTTTGAAAATTGTGGGAAATTAACCTAAATTAACGGCGTCAATTAAATGACCAAAAAGGGCAAAATGATGATTTTCTAAATGTTTATTGTAAAGATAAGAAAATTAATAATCTGTATTTCCACCATCAACGTGAATCACACAATCGCAGCGATTTGGCATGCTCAATATGAGTTCATCCAAATCAGTTTGGGCAATGGCCGCCCATGTGTTTTGTAACAAGTAAAAAAGTAGTTGTGGAGTATGGACGGTATCCTTACTCGGCAGGGCTCTTCTTTGAAGCATATTCCATACGTGTTCAATCGGATTAAGGTCTGGTGATTGAGCAGGCCACGGCAAAACGTTAATATGAGCTTCGGGAAGAATGCGTGTTACGACTCTAGCCGTGTGTAGACGTGCATTGTCATGCATTTATTGAAACGAATCACCCAACCGGCCTCGCAAAGGGATGATTACACTTGAAACAATCCTCTCCACGTAAATTTGAGCATTAAGGTTGTCCCTGATCGAAATGAGATCGGTTCTTCCGCCGATCCAAATACCGGCCCATACCATTATGTTCCCCCACGATATGGATGAACTTCCTGACAATATCTTAAGCGCTCTTGACGTCCAGATGTCTTCCAAACTCGAGTATGTCTTGTATCCGGTCTCATACCGAAACGGGATTCATCGGAAAAGCACACATAACGCCAGTCTTCCTCCTCCCAATCTCTGGGTTCGCGAGCCCATCGTAAACGGGCCCAACGATTGCAGGGTGCTATAGGTGGGACTCTCAGCGGCCTTTGGGAATGCAGACCCACTTCACGTTTCGTGACGTGGGTCTATCGAACTATCCGAAACAGTTTCGGATAGTTTGATCGCTTAAGAGCAAGTCTGAGGAGCTGTGAAGCCTCGTAACCAACATCATGGCGGTTATTTTACGATTCCGTCGGGCAGTATTTTGGATATAGCGGGTCTGTCCTGTCTGCGAGTGGCGATGCGAGATCGTCCTCCATGTCGCTCGGCCACGCTGTCCGTGATGCGATAGCGTGTCCAGAGGCGGCTTATGATACTCTGTGTAGTGATAAGAGCGATAGCCGTAGTACGTTGCCTGGAACCAGCTTCCAACATTCCGACGGCTCTCATCATCTCTTCTCGAGTTAAATGACGTCGTCAATCCATGATAACGTAATTTATTTCAGTTCGGATGCAGATATTGTAATGATTTTGTCAAAACGCAAGTGCTCAGTTTTATACAAATCACATTGACAACTGATTTTTATTTTATTATCGAAATTCAAGCAAAATTCCTTATATAGAATCTCACTAAAAAAAATCAATAGCTATCCAAAAAAGTTAATATATTAAACGTTAATTGCAGCAATACTCTAAAACGTACTTGATCCCTAGACACTTTTGATGTGTGTATATTTACGTGGCTGAGTTATTATTTATTAACTTATTATTGTGGCGTAATTTGAGGTCTAATTGAAGATAGATATAATATTGTACACATAAATTATTTGATTATTGAGATTTGTCAGGATCGTGGCAGTCCTTGGGCCTTGATTCTGTTACTGCATTATAGTTCAATTACAGTTACGCATATAATTATTGAAACGCGTGCGCGCGTTAACTTGAAGCGGCGATGAAATGAAATCCATGCGTTCATACAACTGTCATTGTACTACAATGCATTAGCAGAATCTAGGCCCTGGTCTCTATCAACCCGTCTGGGATACAGGCGTGAGCTTATGTATAAATAAGGTGCAAAATCAATAAAAATATTATGCTAGTCCTGCCCGTTAAAGGGTTAATAATGAAAATACTTAAGTTTGCTGCCTAATTACCTAATTACGTTCGTGATGCTAGTACGACAGCAAATTGTAATAAAATATCCGCATTCTTCTTCTATGTGTCTGTAACACCTCTTGAATAATATTTTAGAAAAGCTAAAAGTCGATGAAATCTTAAAGTTCACTAGATTCCCGGATCGGATTTATTGGTATTAATAAAATCGCACACTTTGTGGCCACTAAATCACCGAACGACGGAGCTTTTAATACATAAATTTCTTTCCCGCAAATATCCAAAGTTGGCAGGACGTTAGTTTTTCTCATTGAAAGGATTAAAGTACGGAGGCTGGGCTATAAATCTGGGGATTAAACTAACCTATCGAGATTGCAATCTGCTCGCCGCGGGCGCCTTGCTATCGATAATTGTGTCGAAGTAGATTCGGTGCCCATTTTACTAGTGGCCAAAGCAATTATTTTCCCCAATATACAGGAAGTAATGAATTTCCTATATACGAAAATAATATATCAATCTTCTCTTCAATACGAACAATGTTTACTTCGAGGAATTCTTCGTGACACAAAAATTTCAAATGTTTTTCAAAAAATATTTTTTGTATCCCCTAAATAATTAACAAGCAAAAAAAAAATTAGGGCGTAATTGATTGTAATAATGAGTTGAAACTCCCATTTACATGTAGAATGTGATACAAAAATTTCAAATGTTTTTCAAAAAATATTTTTTGTATCCCCTAAATAATTAACAAGCAAAAAAAAATTGGGGCGTAATTGATTGTAATAATGAGTTGAAACTCCCATTTACATGTAGAATGATAAGTATGATAATCGTATATGATAACAATGGTTTTCGATTATTGTTTTCAAGGTCAGGACTTCGCAGGTTATCGATTGTATTACACAAGCTATTTCGAAGATCTACTGTTGTAAAGTTGAACTTATTCACGGTAGAACCCTCCGTTTTCAGACGACACACGGCAGCTATAATATACATTACATCCCAGGATGTATAGCTTAGAGACCGCTCAGTACCTTTAAGATACGAAGATGTAAAGATGTATATTATAGCTGTCGTGTGTGGTCTCCTGACGATTTCTATGGAAAGATGTAATGAGATATATCGTGCTATAATATACATCTTTACCTTATAGCCGCCGTGTGTGGAGTCCCTTAGGGATTTTGTTACAATGTGATAACTGGGACAATTTATTTTATGGAGTACTCTTACCTATAACGGCATAACTTGCCTTGACTCGATAGGGGATGTATTAATGAAAGGCCATATAAAAAAGTACACGGAACCGACGTTCCTTAGAGCCTGTCCAGACGGAGCGCTAAGCTACCGTCTAGCGCTTTAGACGCAAGCGCGTAGACACTCGCACGTTCCCGAGGTACTAGAGCTACATACACCCCGTCCAGATGCTCTCGTGCGTATTCCTAATCGCGCGTAAAACGCTCCGTCTGGACAGGCTCTTACATCATACGTCCCACGTCAGGCAAGTAATGGCTAATTAATGCTCATGAATTGAATGATGTTTTTCAGAATCGTGTCAAGTGCCAAACTCTGGTCCCTGTCTATCTCTCCGGGATACAAGCGTGAGTTTATACAATGTAAGTATGTAGAATGTCACGGCCAACACCGACACCATCCTCTACGCTCACTCAATTTAAGCCCGTTACACACACTGCTACAACATTTGTTAATATAAATTGTAGCAAGGCATATTACGATATATTTTCTATATGAATATGGGTTATTCACCAACTGGACACACATGACTGGACACACGTGTGTCGAGTTGGTTAAACTCAGAATAGTATCATTTATTCTTTCGTCATCTGGACACACAAAGATTTTTATGTGTGTCCAGATGGTGAAAGCTAAAATAATAATTTTTATGTTTTCACCAACTGGACGCACTCTGTTTTTTTTGCAGAAAAGGGTACAGTCAGGTTAACAATCGTCTCACTCATGGAATTATTGACCACTAACAATGGTCGCGATCATAGTGTTCATGTTGATAGTTTCAATTTTTTTTCTTGCTATAGGACCTTCATCATAAGTTTTATTCCCTGAATCTCGATTCCCATAATGTCGCTGTGCGAGTTACTTTAATTTTCAGTACTTTGCTCCTTGCTTCACAGTGGTTTCCAGTACGCCCCGTCGCACTTATGGTATAGTCCAGAGCGGTTAAAAGTACTAGGGTAACAAAAGTTAGTAGGTAGTAGTAGTAAACAACCCTGTTTAATACTGCGCAGTATTAAGCAACACCATGAACTAAGCCGCATGTTTTTCATGAGATTTTATTTTAGCCGCAATCTCTTACATACTTCCGCTACCCTAGTAGTACTTTTGTACTATTTACTGTAAAATTATTGTAAAAGTTTTGTAAAATTACCCGTTTCCAGCCGCTGGAACGTTTGATGGAGGATGATGATTATGACAGAAAACATTCTGCGCATGACTGTACTTCGTCATAAGTTCGTCCAGTTGACGAAAACATTAAAACGATTTAAATACGTTTCACCGTCTGGACACACATAAAAATCTTTGTGTGTCCAGATGACGAAAGAATAAATGATACTAATTTGAGTTTAACCAACTCGACACAGGTGTGTCCAGTCATGTGTGTCCAGTTGGTGAATAACCCATGAATATTCAAGTGACCGCACACGCAGCTATGATATACAGGGTGTTTGGAGGCTGAGTGCAAAACCTTAAAGAGATGTTAGTATAGACCATCTAGAACATTTTGAGCCATATTTTGTCCTAACCAAAGTCTTATTGTTTTTTAGGAAACTTTCAAATTAGATCCAAAATTTCAGCAAGAACAGTGCTTTAAAATTATTTAATTATCATTCGACACAAAACAGGCTAATAAAACAAAATTTTGGTATTAACATCGTTAAAGTTCTCTAAAAAAAAACAATCGGACTTTGGCTAGGACAAATATACTGGCACCAAGTTATTCCGTAGTTTACCGTGCTATAATATCACCATATTAATATTATAATTATAGCTACGTGTATAATGGTCTCTAACAAAGTATAAGCTATAAACAAATAGTCCACTTTACGACTATATTTGTTTTTAATGCTTATGAGAACACAATAAAGTCGGAATTTTCAAGTAAATCGCTTGTAATCTTAAACCCAAACAAGACAGAAAACTTTGAATGAGCACTATCATGTTACACAAGGATGAATGAGTTCACTTTTGTCCTACTAGTACAAATAAAGCTTCCTTCGCTGGAAGAAAGTACAGTCGACAGCACGTCAACTTTCACATTTTAGTAGCAAAGTCACCCGTAATGCAACGAATGAATAGGTGTATATGTAGGATGATATGCTGTCGACTGTATAGCCAACCGCAGTGGCCTGCAGTTCATGTTTTGATGCTCCGTGAGTCACCGGAAGGCCCTAGCTGAAAATCAGTGCTTTGGGTGCAAACCCTTTGCAGATACTGAGCTAGAGACCTTTTTTCTGCTGCATCGACATACAGCGCGATATACGGTAAACACTCTTTGTCTTTGTTTTTTCTCACTGTAGCTTCATATTTCTTCTAATTTGGTCTAATATTTGCCTTATTTTCTGCATCTACTTTTCTTGTATGTATGTCCATGTGGCGAAAAATAAACCTTTTTTCTTTCTTTCTTCTTATGTTAATAACACTTCTGTTGCAAAGTCACCCTTAACGCAAGTGATTAGAGTGCACGAATGCAGGTTTAAATGCTGTGGACTATACCTACATACAAGGTAACAAATGTTACGGGAATGTTCTACCTTCACTAATGAAGGCTGATATCGGACATAAAATTCATCTTTTACAACGTTTATTTGTCAGTAGATACCAATTACGACTATTAGTTTCACTTATTACAATTTTTATATCAGTCGTATAGTTTTACGACCATTACATCATTTCTTGATAGAATTCCGAGTTTTACGGAGGCATACTTATTAACAGTAATTATATTTTAATTGTCAGAAAAGGGGGAGTAAGGTCAGTTCAGTTGATACCTATAAAACACAAACCCCCTTATTCATAAAAAGTTTTAAGCATTGGATAAGTAAACAACTGTTTAAATGTCATGTTGTCTTTTATATTTCTATGACATCTGTCAAGGACAGCATGACATTTAATCAGTTGTTTACTTAACCAATGCTTAAATTTTTTTATGAATAAGGGGGAAAAAGTTTAATTGAGTTGAGAACCGATGTATACTATAACTGCATTTTGCCCGGCATTGATTCACAAATACTTACAGTCATACAAACATATATATTATATAATCTCACGCCTGTATCGCAAAGGGGTAGGAAGAGGTAGGTTTTTTTAAACTATCGACTTAATTCCGGATTATTTACATGCTTTTTAAGAAAAGTAACTGAATCAGATATTAAGTTTATAAATGTTTAGTTTGTAACAGTTTTATTACAATTTAATTCCTCATAGACAATAATTAATTAAACATGATAAAACTTAAAGAACACGACCAATATGTAGTGCTTACATTTTTTGTAGGGTTCCGTACACAAAGGGTAAAACGGATCCTATTACTGAGACTCCGCTGACAGTCCGTCCGTCTGTCACCAGACTGTATCTCATGAACAGTGATAGTTAGACAGTTGAAATTTTTAAATTCATTTCATTTTTTTGCTGCCGGTATAGGAACTAATACTAAAAAATAGAAAAAAGTAAATATTTAAGGGGGGTTCCATACAACAACCGCGATTTTTTTTCTCGATATTGATAACGGCAATAGGTAGACGCTTGATATATTGACAGCGTATTGAGTTTTACTAATCACTTTAAAAATGAATTATTTAATTAAAATAAAATAAAATTTTAAACCCCCATACAACAAATGTGATTTTTGCCATTTTTATAGATTACGTTTATCACACATTTTTATAGATTACGATGAGTACGGAACCCTTCGTGCGCGAGTCCGACTCGTACTTAGCCTTTTTTTTTTAAATCATAAGCATTAAATTACCCTAAAGGGAGCATTTCTCGCTTTTATTGCTGTCTCACCATTCACTCGTCTCAGGATCGCACTCTCTCCTTTGCACCGTAATTTGCCTCTTAAGACTGCTGTTATGTCTGACAATCTGTTTCGCGGGCACAATGTTACAAATAGTAATAAAATTGTACAAATAAAAATACTTTTAATAAATGTCGTAATGCCTACTCTTCGCTTCGAAGATTTAATTTGAACTTGGTTTTCCTTTTCATTTTTTTATTAAAAAAAAATCAAATATTGTTGTGATAAGTATTCTCAACGAAAAACTACTAGCAGCATAACAAAACTTAGTATTAAACAAGTTTATTGGCAACAACTCAGGTCACATTTGACAAAATTTCGTGTTTAGTGATTAAAATTCAAAAATTAGTTATATTTATAGCGATCGTCGTACTTATACGACGAAATAGCAGCCTTCATCATTAGTAATAATTTTATTTTTTCTTGATTTGTAATGAATATTATGAATAAATTATATCTATGTCTATATCTATCACACCGTTGTCCAAATGTCCACTACTGGGTCCCAAATGCCATCTCTACGGTCCATAGCCATCTGCATCCACAGACCCACCGCCGTCTCAACGATAGCCTTAAGAAGAAAAATAAAAGAAGAATAATCCCGCAAACTTTGAATAAGGTAAACCATGGGCGGACCGACAATGAGCACGTCAGGGCTCTCCCTTTGAGCTGTCACAGACTTGAAGAAACCGGGGCAATTACATTTGGAAACTCCACCAATGCTATCTTGAAGAAAAATAATACTTGCGCTGCATCCATGGGGGCTTATTAGCACCAGCCGCTCTACTCTTGACTTCAAGATAACATTATTGTGATATTATTAAGTAAGACTAACCCCCGGTTTAACGTTAACAGTCTGTTAATATATTGTTAACAAACAGCTGTCAGTTGGAAAAAGTGCATACAAAAAAAACAACTGACAGCTAATAACAGACTGTCAGCGTTCGAGAAACGCAATTTTTAATGTGACTAAAACCATTTACTAAGTAGTGAATTCTGACATACTGCATTTAATTGGAGCGCAATTTGGAACACAATAACGTCAAGAGTAGAAAGGCAGTGCTGGATTTATTTCAGTGGGGCTATCATGTCTTGGTTTTGTCGAGAAGGCAGAGCTACATTTTCCTAGGATAGAAAGGGACAGTAATAATAAAATAAGTCCTTTACATCTATCGCCTGCTTGCCATACAACCGGGGTATCTTGTGTAGTTTGGGACCAGTACAAGTGATTGTGCTGTGTGAAAGTTATTTGTTTATACAGGGTGTCCCAAAACTCAACGTCAAGCCGGAACCAGGTGAAAAGGCAAGTCATTCCGGTTATCAGAAAAAAAAAATAGATTTTTTTTCATTTCAAGTATGTTCATTTTAAGTACGCTAATGTTTTCAGAGCAGGCAAACATCAACTTTAAATATAGTGTAATGTGTAATATACTTTTCAGTTATAAAAGTTACAGGGTACCTAATAAAATTGAAAAAAATACTTAAGTAACAAATGATGAAACATACATTTTTCTTTTCATTTCTCTACCTTAATTTTGTGGAATATAAACTAATAAATAAAGTTTACTATATTAATATTTTTGAAATGAATACTTTAATGAGTTTTGTCTTTCAATAAACTCACGAGCTAGAGTATTGCGTTTCCAAAAATTAATCATAAAAATCAAAACGAATGGCTGGTGAACGTTCATAATTTCAAGTAAAATTATATTTATCGAATTCCTGTTCAATATACATATGAAGATGGATGCGTAGACACATAAATTCTACTAAAACCCATTCGCGTGCCGTAACATAACGTATAACCGTGTAATTTAAAACGAAACGTGTATAAAATTGCTTCTACATCGTCGAATAAAGACATCAAAATTAAAATAAATGTTCGAAACAAAAACGTAAATAAGCTTGACGCCATACCATCGTAGTAAATTATCATAGAAACACTCCAAGTGTCTAATCACGTCGAATAGAGCGAAGCCGGAGAAGTGACGTCAGATTGACGTCCGCCATTGGTCAGCAAGAAAAAGTAGGATGATCCGAAGCCAAACGGAGCCGCTCAAATTCTCAAATTACCCAATCCGCCCAAACCGAGACCCGTGTGACTAATTGGAATTAAAAACTGACTGTTATGTTTTAATTAAATTACACTCATAATTCTGGGCCGATGGGTTTTACTGCGCTAACAGATTTCGTTACAATGGAGCTGCTTCTGAGGCGAATTGGTGCGATTGCTGTAATTAAGTTAGTTAAGATTTGGGCTGTTAACTAATTAGTGTTTTCGAGGAGCAAAGATTAGTAGAGAATCGTATTTTTTTCGCCATCAATTGAAATAAATAAATTACTTCCACACAACACATTTGATTGCCCTGGCCCAAAACTAGAGAAACTCGATGGTATGATAAGGCCCCCGGCAGTACTCTTAGATTAAGAAATACATGTGTAATTTCCTTTTTTATGTACAACAAAGTGTTCGCTATCTCTCTATCTATCTATATCTATGGTAACCAGGTAAGGTGATCACAAACTTAGATATGCACTCAGACAGAATTTCAATTGGAATTATGTTTTCGTTTCTAGATTTGCCATTAAAATTTGGCAGTCGATATTTTACTTCACAAAAAACCCACAACCATCGCGTTTCACTGACAGGATGGATCAATTGTGTCAAATTTCAAATACCGAGTGGAAATAAAAATCTTGCCTTTTCAAAAGCTCCGAATGAATTGAAGTAATAAACGCATAGCAAAAGCTCGTGAATTTAATTGTGAGCCGGTGCTTTTCGATTTTTGTTCGTAATTTTTACAGTTGGGCATAAAACCGGGAGTAGTTTCGCGAACGCAAACAACGGCCACATGAATAGCCAAGGGAAATAAGGATTCTTTCGACCGTTAAATTTACGATTTGTCCCAGAGCAAGCATCGTCTTTGTCCCAGGGATCTTTTTATAATTTATTTAGCCTGTTACAACCGCGGCCCCTGGTTTGTTTATCGGAGGACCTCTTTAGCCCTCGGCGTACATTAATGCTACGCAAAAGACAGGTAAGCAATATTTTTTCTAGAAAACAACGTCGCGATTCAAGGGATGGAATACGTTTGTTATTATATGATTAGGTATCTGATTACTTTTTTTCCCTAATCTGTGCTAACTAGATGTGCTAACTAGCTCTGTATCAATTTCAATATGAACCATTAACCCTACTAAATAGTACTCTTTTATAATTTTGTGCTACATGTGAGACTAACCCATGGCTTTTTTGTGCCACTATTTTACTTGGTTTATACAATTACTATAAGCTGTAAGATCTCTGAAATGTAAAAAAAAAATATATTATATGTAATTTTTTATGAACATAATATTTTAATATTTTTGTGCAGTCGGTGGCGACCCTAAACATTTATGGTGCAAAGTCACCCAAGCAATACATATAACTGAGTAGATTGTTCTCACATAAAGGACAATTTTGTCGATGGTACAAATAAATAAATAGTATTGTTTCATTTCTAACTTTTTCACCCTCTGCCTAGAACAATCTTGAGCACACTGTAGTCGAGGCCGAAGCTTACTAAACAAAATCCCTTTATGTATACGAATTTTTCGCCACGCAAAATTTATCACTACCGCAGAATCTAGAGTTCCCCTATCAGGCGGGCGGAATCAAGGATCCCCGTCATATCACGTGGTCACGTACAATCTTATTCGGGCGGGGGATTTGCCCGCGACGTGTAAAATTTATGGAAATTGCATTTTCGCATTATGTCCAGCTGCGGGGCTGAAACTCTCCTTTAAAGCGACTCAGCGTTCTGTCGCCTTCATGACTGGTCTCCTCTTCTCAAGGATGATACTTCCATTTTATTTCTTGACACAATAAAATAGATCTTATGATTAACAACCTAGTTTTATCTTTCTCCGTTCTAGCTAATTAAGATATATGAGTCCGAAAGTAAAACAGCTAGGTACATACGTACTACTTTTTATGACTTAGTAATTTCGTTTCAGTATATTAGGACTGATTAACTTAATAAAATTAGTACGTAATTTTGTTGAAGCTGCTCACATGGATAATGATAGAAATACATAGTACTAACATGGCTAAGATAAGATAAGAATATTCTTTATTTTATCAGAAAAAAACACATACAAAACATTTACAAACATTTACAAACAAACAAATAAACAGTACAATTGCCGGCCTTATTGCTTAAAACAATTTATTCCAGACAACCGACGATGAAGAAAATGGTAGTCGGTGCAAATAAGAACATTGGTGTAAATACTTATACTTCTATAGGATGCATCCAAAGGACCATATTTATCAAAAAGGAGAGATTATGCTAGAATACTTAGAAACTACTTACCGTATAAGAAATATTCTTCCTACGGATATACACTTTGTTACGCTCTGTATAATTCCGGTATATAAGAGGTTGATAAAAGAGGTTGAGTAGAACTTAGTGTCTTAAAAAGGTTTTAGAAGTAAAGTCTGTAAATCAACCCAGGCCCAAATAAGCATTTGGCCTCACTCTGGGTGTTTTTTTACATTTGTAATGTCCTTGCCTGGTTACCATGACACAATTTGACCCGGTCCAAAACTAGGGTATCCTAGTTTTGGACCGGGTCAAATGAGCGTTTTCCCTTTCTTTTTTTTTCTTAGTTCCTTGAGATACACTAGATGGCGTTATTCGTTTCTACGTAAAAAATTATAAATCGTAGCAATCAATGTCAAAGTTATTCCACAGATTACTAAACAAGAGAAGGAACCAGGGTTGCTATTCGGACGAGGTTTCTCGTAATAAAAATAAAAATTCTAAACACACAATCCACAGCAAAGACTCCAAAATATCCAAAATCGCACTTATCACCAAACGACAACAGCATTTTTGTTTTTCCGTAATCAACCATCACAAATTCCACAGAACCATAGTATTATTTTTTGCTTTGACGTTTATTATTACGGTACGGCAACGCCACCTAGGGATTCTTTTAGAACTAAATTTGACATAAGGAAAAACGCTCATTGTGATCTGTGGAAGGTATTTTTATTATAAGGGTAACACTAACGCGTAATGCTACCAATGGAAATAAATCCTATTTTTTGTAGATTGTTGTTCCATAAAGTGACGGAACGAACTTCCAACCACGTTATTCAGTTGCGTTATGAGTTTAAAAAGAACGATTAAGAACCATTGTCATGGTAAGCCGAACAGCCACAAAAAATTCTACAGGTAAATGTGCGATGCAAAAAAACAGGACAGTAAAAATTGTTCACATATCACTTCTCACTTCTCGTTCTGCTTGGGGTACTAAAAATATCTCTTCAACAACTATAATCTGCGTGAAAACTTACTGCTTAGGGTTTGCTCTCTAGAAAAGTTCTTTTAAGCTTTTAACAGGATCATAAACACAGACATCCTTTAGGTTTCTTGGAGCATCGGGTAGTAAACGACTTCATTAAAGTTCAGCGAAAAACATCAGCAATTAAGTGGGTAAGGACCTATCCCCCAATTAATGGTAGTTCCAGACAGATCTTTAGATAGTACTACCTACATCTCTGTAACAAGAACTGTAGGCATCCGTTTCTCTACCTTTTTAGAGTAAAACTAATCTCACTAATCTCGTTACTGTTATACTTAAGTCAAAATGTTATGGAAGGCTACTTTTGGCTCCCTGCAATCGATTGCACTGAAATTGCAAATGAAACTACGTTTGATCTACTTTTCATCAATATTTGCCTGACGTTTAAATGCCACTTATAATTATATTATAATCGCTCGTAGCCGGCCGCCTGAGTTATCTTAAGCGATCACGAGGGTTA
The DNA here is from genome assembly GCA_947310845.1 of Yponomeuta plumbellus. Taxonomy (NCBI): domain Eukaryota; kingdom Metazoa; phylum Arthropoda; class Insecta; order Lepidoptera; family Yponomeutidae; genus Yponomeuta; species Yponomeuta plumbellus. Next base: position 12,463,983 of record OX371207.1, on the reverse strand, counting down.
AGCAACAAAGGGCGCGTTCAGTGCATAGATGGGTTCTATGACTAATGCTAGTGGAATTTTCCGAGCGGTTCCGTGCTTCGCAAGGCACGTTAAGTAGTTAGTGCCGGCTGCCGTCGATAGATGGCAGTCATTAAGCCAAGTTAGAGGCCTCAGGGCGGCTTGAAAACTTCCGACAGTAAGACCAGCCACTAGCATTGGCTGTACCTACCTCAAGGAAGAGTCCTGTGCCGCTCAGTGGGGTCGTAATGGGTTGATGATGATATTATAATTAGGAAATGTATCACGTCTTACATAATTATTTAGCTTCTTTATCTTTTTCCATCAATGGTTATCCGAAAGAAATTACTTTTAGTAATAAGGCCGCCAAATGTACGTTACTATGTTATTGACAAATTTCATATGTAATTCCTGGTGCACATACAATAAAGAATATTATATCTGTCTATCCATCTACTTAAGAAAAGTAAAAAGTAATTATTACATGTCGGAAATGTGTGACAAATAGGTATGTATAATAAATACTATTCCACATCAAAAGTCAAACTAGGTCACCCTGTACTACGATTTTCGACGCCAACTTATTATATAACTTGCATTTATATATTACTAGCGGACCCGACAGACACTGTCCTGTCAATTTTTTGGCACATGAAAACGTCTCGCGTTGTTTTTTGATTTTCTATTTCCTGCACAATTTTCTTAATTTTTTCACTCATAAGAACGTTCTCCTGATAATAACAAACACATCAAAAAATAATTAGCGAAATTGATCAAGCCGTTCACGCGTGAAGCCGTGACCAAGGGAAATAGGGATTAATTTTAAATATTATATAAGACTAGCTTTCGCCCGCGACTCCGTCCGCGTGGACTTTAGTTCAAAATTTTGCAACCCCGTTCACTCCCCTTAAGGGTTAAATTTAGAAAAACAGTGAAACACGTGTTCAATCAATTGTGTTGAAGAATATTCATTTTAAGTTTCAAGAAAATTAGACAACATTCTTTGTACCTCCTATACAAATTTTGGCAACCCTTTTTGCCCACTTAGGGATTGAATTTCAAAAAATCCGGTCTTATTCCTTGCCTACATAATATACAGACCCTCTGTGCAAAATTTCAGCTTCCTAGGTCCAACGGCTAGGGCTGGGCGTTGATGAGTGAATGAATCAGTCAGTCAGGATAGATAAGATAATATAATTAATAAACATAATTATAACACCCAGCGTTCTGTGAAATCTGCTTTCTGAAACTGTATTATTTTCGCAACTAGAAGCGTGTAAACTAACGTAGTTACTTTAGTTCTACTTTTATCTTAGTATCCCCGCGGGAGCACAACGTCTACAGAGACAAAGTCAGAAGCAAAAGCGCGAATAGAAATTCGTAGTTATACAAACAATCGTCCCAACAAATAACTAGCTGGTCCTAATCAAAGTAACAACGTGAGCCGGCCCCTTTGAGACAAGAAACTCTTTCATATCTCGACAGAACAAGGGAGCGAGATAATTCAAAAACTTTTGAAACAGGAGTTTTTCCTTCAGTGTTATTTTTAAGAGAGAGGCCGCACTTGGATGTACCCTCAGGCTGCTTGTGGCATAGTTATAGCCGAGTAGGTCGCTTTTGTCATGAGCAATCGAGTGTACATTGACTAAAGAGGTATACATTCTTTCCTTCCCGATAATATTCTGATTTTATTGACCGTGATTTATGAAGATCATGGAAAGTGGCAGTCCTTGGTCTCTGCCTACCCCTCTAGGATACAGGCTTAAACTTATGTATGTGTGTATATTCATTGACATTAATGCAATCATCATTCAGCCACAAGAAGTCCACTCATGTATGGATTTCCAACGATTTGAAATCCAACGGCTGATGATGATGAATGCAATCATTAATTATTCGTTGGTTTCACATAAACATAAACATTTACATACAGGCACATACATTACTTCTAGCCCCAGCCTAGGATACCCTGTATCGTGGGAACCAGAAACAGTGACATCACAAACATGTAAACATACAAGATCTAAGATCCTGAACCTGGGGACCTATTTAGACTGATAACATATTTATTTATTTATTTATTTATAAATATATTTATTTATTTATTTATTTGTTTGTTTATTTATTTATTTATTTATTTATTTATTTATTTATTTATTTATTTATTTATTTATTTATTTATCTATCTATCTATCTATCTATCTATCTATCTATCTATCTATCTATCTATCTATCTATCTATCTATCTATCTATCTATCTATCTATCTATCTATCTATCTATCTATCTATCTATCTATCTATCTATCTATCTATCTATCTATCTATCTATCTATCCATCCATCCATCCATCTATCTATCTATCTATCTATCTATCTATCTATCTATCTATCTATCTATCTATCTATCTATCTATCTATCTATCTATCTATCTATCTATCTATCTATCTATCTATCTATCTATCTATCTATCTATCTATCTATCTATCTATCTATCTATCTATCTATCTATCTATCTATCTATCTATCTATCTATCTATCTATCTATCTATCTATCTATCTATCTATTTATTTATTTATTTATTTATTTATTTATTTATTTATTTATTGGATATAAAAGTCATATGTCAAGATAGGTACCTACATAGTTTCACGTAGTTGTTTCGAGTTTCATGACAATAGCCGGTAGACTCGTTATTGCCAATATTACCATAGACTGCAGACTATTTAATATTCTTTTAACAACTGCCGCACTGAAAGTAGAGTATTAAAAACATGCAACCAGATGGTACCGGCACTGGCACGGGCACAGTTCAAAACATCAACGGCCCAAATGCTATGAATATGAAAACTGCAAAACTCATTTTGTCGTCGGAATAATGTCGTAAAAAAAATCTTAAATAATAAGAGACGGCGACGCTCTAGCTCCGCTGTTGCAGTTTCATCTTCGCAACTGTACATTTCTCCGTGTGCACAGAGTAAGAGAAAATATCAGAAGAAGGATTGAGGCTGCTTCTTCGATAATATTTATTTTTATGTAGCAGGCCACGTCAACGGCGTTGACACTAGCATTGACGGTAAAAAATCGCAAAGGAATAATCATAAAACATGTAAAAAAATACCTTATTAGTTTAAATTGTTAAGCTAAGGCATTAGTGATGGATGGATCAATTAAAATAATGAGACTTTAACTGCCTGCTGCAGACTGCCTTGTTGGTCTAGCTAGACGTTAAAGCGCTTACCTACCAAGACAAAGGACGTGGGCTCAATTCCCGGGGCCGCCGTACAAATATACAAATGGCCGCCGTCTGGATGTTTGCAATGTCCTCGCCTGGTTACCATAGCTGTGGATATCCTGGCTTGGGACCAGGTCAGGTTGTGTGGAAGTTAAGAAAAATAAAAATAACTTCAGTTTCAACATTATTGATGCTCATTAGTTGAAGTTTCTTATTTGTGTTGACAGGTCAAATTAGAGAAAAATTGTTGAAATTCCAAGGACAGGTTCAATGTTCATTGGGGCAATGGACCCTTTTTGCAGGATGCCAAGTGATTTGAAGAATAAAATGTCATTTCTAGAAACTAAAATAGTAGGTATCCTTCAAATTACAAGGTAAGTATAAGAATAATTACAACCGTAATCACTTTACAATGTTCCATCTTTATCATCGGCAATTGGTCTGAAAATTAATATTTTGTTCTTTAAATAATTTTCTGCCTGCTATAGGTATAGAACAATAATAACAAAACGCATAGGTATCTAGTAAAGCGGTGCAATTAACCCAACAAAAATGGCAACCTAATGTGAAACATCTGTACAAGTTCTTCTGCAACGTTCTTTACTCTGTAAATTTCCAACAGAACGAGTGAAATAAAAACGCTGAGACTAAAGAAATAAACGAAAGTATGCATTATTATGATGACGATTTCAAACCGGAATCCGTGGAGATTCTTTCCCGCAAGTAGCTTCTTCAATGAATAGTTCTCCCATAAATGTATGAATATGGCATTAGAGACAAATATGAGAAGTGACATCCATATTCTAATAAAATAATACACTTGAATTAGGCTCTAAGTGAAATTATTTACAATCAATGGATGCAATATCGTTTAACAGTATATTTACCTGCACAAGTATCAAGAAATTACCAAGGCTTATGTCGTATTTGCGTAAGTCGAAGGACGATTCGTTGAATTATGAAGACGGCGGCATTGGCAACGGATGGCCGCGGTGGTCTTAAGGGTGTAACAAGGGTAAATGTTGCAAAATTGGCTATCTTTAACTGAAATGTTAGGCAAAAGTACGCACTGAAAAAATCTGAATAAAATCTTTGGTAATAAAGGATATATCAGTGACTAATTCGTACGGAAAAAAATTGCATTTAACCTGTCTAGACGGCAAAAATTTTTTTTTTCCAAAAGCTTTATTTTCCACTGAATCTAATTTCGCTGGTAAACGATAGTAGCTTTTCATTTAAATCTTTCATGCAAATATCGGCCACATAAATCTCTGCAATCCTAACTGCTCATATATTTTTTTATGTTAATATTAAGCGTGATTAGTACAAAATTGTACGATTTCTTACTTAGCGCAGGGAACGATCGCCATCGAACATCCGCCATATCTCTTATCTGTGTAATCTTTGGATTATGGATTAGCCTTTAAAGTATTCGCAGAAAAAGTACAACAAACATTCAAGAGATTGCGCTTGTTTATTATTCTTTAACTCAGAGGTCAAATGCTCAAAGTCGTTCGCCCTTGTTACAGCCTTAAGCGCTTCTTCATATATATTTACCTACAAGTTTTCATGCACATAGTCTTGATGAAAATTGCGGAAATATTCAGATATAAAGTTCACTTTGACGTCTTTACAGACCATTTTTTATTTAGACACTTGTCTGACGTGGCAAATGCATGAGTTGAGGTGCCCGAAATTAGGTGGATTGACTTGCGGCACCCACAAGAAAGAAACAAGTCTCTTTCCGGTCCTAGACAGCCATGATCCTGCCCGAGCATCAAAACTACACAATCCTTAAACGGGCGTAAACAGTTACCAATCTAGGATTTTACTTTTCCCTACTTCTATTGAATCGATTTTAAACATCACATGTGTATGCAATTCAGATGATTAAAATACAATAATTTGGAATCATTTAAGCTTGCATGTCAGAGGAGCCAGAACAGAAGTGGGTTGGAATTTTTCAACTGTTTTTTGCGCCATCTTCTTTTCTTTCTTACTGTTGGTTAACTGTTTAAGAAATTGAACAACTGTAACCAATTACAGTTGATATAGTGGCGCTACTGTGAAACCACTTTGAACTACACAAATGAAAATTAATTATACAATATTCCATAAATTATTACAATTCACTAGCGCGGTAAACAGACGTAGTGTAGATAATAATGTATATAGATTTGTAATGGTCCGTTAGTACGGAAAGAGTATTTGCAAGTTAGAGTAAATTCAGAATCATAACCAACGTCGGCTCCATTGCACTCGTCGTCCCGTAGAATCAATGGAGGAGTAGCAGAGAATTTCAGCCGCGCCGTCTCTATTGCATCCGAGTCATAATCGCTAGAACCGATTACTCTCTCAGGAATCTGTCACGCTATTCTGAATCGTAATAGCTGCAGTTAAGACACAGACACATAAACAGACACATACAGAAACACAGACACAGACATATACACAGATGCATACACAGACACATACTGAGACACAGACACAGACATAGACATCGGTAATAATAATATTCATGACGTAGGGATAGTGTCATTTTCAAGTGCATTTGACATGATTGACTTCAATTCCTACCACATTATTGACAACACATAAGCCTTTACATTTTAGTTGCAGTTGGCCACTAAGTAACTGATTAGAGTGCACGGACTTAAAGGTCGACTAAAGCAGTCGACAATACTAATAGAAGCATAAGCCGTTAAATTTTATAAAAAATAGCTACATTTTCTTGCTTCAACCTAAGAGCTCCGTCCGTTATTCGCCGAAAAATATCCATTTTCAAGCTTTCAGGTAGGTACCTACCTATAATTACAGTGGTACTAGCGTAGGCCTCCCCAACACACTTTCGTGGAAAAAAATACCGTCTCAAACATTACACCTAAGAACCACATAACAAGATTACACAGAGGGTTCGGGCGAAATCAGTTTGTACTTGTGCCACTTAAGGACACTATATTTTGCCTGAGAGAGAGAAAATTCACAATTGTTTATCTGTGGTTATGCAATATACGTCGAAATGACATAATAAAAAATCAAATTCAAATTCAAAAGTTTTATTCAAAGTTCAAACAAAATGTTTACTTTATGAGCGTCAAAGTTGTTAGTTTCACAATTAATAGAGTAGGGTTTGTTATAAAATTGAATAAATGAAAACACAATCTACTTTAAAAAATACAAATATAAAATATATTTTTTATAATAAGCTTGTATTTATTTATAAAGAATGATATATAAAGAATTGTATTTTTGTGAAATTAGGCCCAGCCATGCTCACCGTGGATTGGTGAATTTCAAGTGCTTATATCTAACTCTAACTTCATCATCAACCCATCATGTCCCCACCGAGGGGCACGGGTCTCTTCCCTGAGGAAGGTATAGGCCATACTCCACCACGGGTGCCAAGTCCGGATTGGTGGAGAGTCCGGATTGGTAACTCTAACTTAGGTATATTAATATTTTGTGCACTCGTAGTACCGTCGACAACGTATCTGATACAGACGCATTGATTGAACGTACGTAAATGTTGCTGTGTACTGTAACGATTTCTCTTTCTACTAGCTGGTTTGCACACCGTCTAGTTAGATTTTGAACTATTTGAAGGGAAGTGTTACATTTTGTTTATGTATCAGTTGATCCCTATAGACAGGCTAGGGATAACGATTAAAAAGATGAAATAAAAGTACTTAATATGTTATTTCATTGTTATACCATCATGTCGTTTTGGTTTATTCTTTTTAACAATTATTAAACTTGATTTGTCATCTCCCTCTTTCTGTATTATTATTCAAACTCCTTCCTAGGCTGTCTGGAAGAAATTTCTTTTGAAATAAATTCACCTCTCTACATCGGCACTTACCTGTTAGATAGATAGACAAAATATTATTTATTGTACACATAAATACATATGTTATTTAAGCTTTTTTAAGTATTTTATTTTTATATTTGTAAAATAAAGCGTAACAAACAAACATTACGGTACCGAGCATACGCTAACTGCAGCGATACACATCGAAAAGAAACCTTAGTGTCTGAAATGACACATTGTAATATGATTTCAGTGACAGATACCGCTTCACTTCTTAGAATATTTTAATAGAAACCAAAAAATCTAAAAATCTAGTATTTGTCTGTTGGTGTAGGTGCAATTTTCATGAATTTCTGTTCCCTGAGTGTTCACTCAGCGCAAAGCTATTGGAGTGTCTGAGCACAGCGTTTAGTAATTTAGTTCCAGAGAACAAGAGAGCTAATTAGAACGAGGTAAGAGATGGCCTTCGTAACGAACGCGGGGCTTTGCGCCAACTAGTCGCTGCTGGTATGTAAGATAGTTTTAGATGCGTGGAGGTGTTATAAGTGCTTTATCAGCCTGTGCTCTGCTCCGTCGATAGGGCTTCGACTCTGTTATTTCATTTTAGTACGATGACATATACACGATCGGGTCACGTGACGTGTTTTTTCAAACAATAGGGAATGGATGAAAATATCAGAAGTGCTTGATATTTTTTTTGGTGATAGGAATAACCTTCCTTAGCGCGAGAAAAAAGTTTAAATTTTTGTGGCTTCGTAGTTAATTTTTAAATAATCTTAATATTTTTCCATTCGTAGTTCTGGGCTCAGTACGGCATATCAGACATATTCCTTGGTCCGCTACGTATGAAAAAAAAATCTGGTGACAATGACAGTTTTTCAAGGTGGATTTTTTTTATACGTAGCGACTAAGGAATATGTCTGATATGCCGTACTAAGCCCAGAACTACGAATGGAAAAATATTAAGTATATTTAAAAATTAACTACGGGCCAAAAAAATTGAAACTTTTTTCCCGCGTTAAGGAAGGTTATTCCTATCACAAAAAAAAATATCGAGCACTTCTGATATTTTCATCCATTCCCTATTGACGCCTAGAAAGTTTGATATGTGTGCGCACGTAAAATTGAAGCGGCACGAAAACTAAATCGCTCATGTTCATGCTGTTGTTATTGTACTACAATAGGCTAGTTTCCCAAAAAAATGTAATTAGTCCGTCTTTTAGATTATTCAAAAATAAGGGACACGTATTTTTTTATTTGTTAATTAGACCAAAAATGACAAAGATATAGTCCATTAAAGTTACGTGTGACGTCACGCCGTGCTGCATTTTGTAGCACTGAGTGACGTCACACGTAACTTCAATGGGCTATATCTTTTTTATTTTTTGTTTAATCGAAAAAAGAAAAAATACGTATCCAATATTTTTTTATAATCTAAAATACGGACTAAATAGAATTAAATTATTTTGACCCTGGAAACTACCCTATTCAATACCAAAATGTACGCCCAGCTGGTCATTCTTTACATTTTATTCCAAAGTCACCATTAAAATAAAGAACACGTACCTATGTAAAGGTTGATGTGCCAGCCTTCTGAACTCTATCATAAAGGTTGTCTGAACCATAAATGGGCTCTTGAGACAATAACTTTACAATTACAACTACCTAGTTAGTCCAGTAATTACATGTTTGATTGTCAAAGGCCGCTGATACTTTGGTGTGTTTTTAAATATAACATTCCAATTCACTACATGAGTTCTCTGAGAGCATTGCAAAATCCATGTTACGTCAAATAAATAATAATAATTATAATTTAAATGGGTCCAAGTTCACATTATGGCCCAAGCAAATAACTTGGTAGACAATAAGCATTTCCATTATATCAAAGGTTGTGTTTAGTAATGATACTTTTATGATATGCGGTGCTATGATTTAAATTGATTTATTACTAATGCCATGATAAAACTGCTGCGTATACAAACATGCACAATATGCACATCCTAACACACGAAGACAATGTACTCGTAGCTGCCAGTTAACCGTGATTATTATAGGAAGACATCAGTGGTAATTTGCCGGACATCCTTTATGGCTTATGATTACGCGTGCCAATGAGTCATACATTCGATAGTTATATCATATTATGAACATCAAACCTATTACCTATTCATAATATTATTAATCTTAAGCTAAAAATAAAATCAAGAAGTGATTTGAATTAAATAGAGAATACAGTTTCATTTATAAAAGGTTGATCTCACAAAAACCCTATTAGTACGGAATATCGGTTTATATAATGAATTAATTATGTTTATTAAGAGTGTTTAGTAGAATTGAATTTGTAAAGAAGACTGATTGTTTTTGTTTACAAATTTAAGTACCGTAACCACCTCAAATTACAAAAGATCTCACTGGAAATTTAATCAAGAAGTGATTTGCGTTGACTAAGTAAAGAGTGGATTGTGATTTGCATCAAGTTCACTAACATGAGAAGCTGCGTACAGTAACTTTACATCGACGACTTTTCGCCTTAGCAACTTTTTAACGTCTGAACATTCGACATTCAGAAATGTCGACGTAGGTAAATTGATTCGCTTCCTTGTGCTTCTTGCGAATTAACTTTGACCCTTGCTGAGGCCAAGTCCCTAAAGTTTCTTTTTACGACGCCTTTTGCGCAGGCCTACGGACGTATGGCGACTGTGATTGCCGCACTTCTGAACTCTATTATAATGAGTTAGAGGTAATTTTCCCTTGTCAGCTCACCCTTCAAGGGTGTCCTACTCGGCCGTAAACCTTTCAACACAGACGACGATGTTTCCTTGGTCTGTCACAAACCCAGAAGCTATAAACTGACGGACAGCGGGTTCAGTTTGTCAACAATATAAACTGAAGATCGTTCGGTGACAGGCAGCAGTAAAAAAGTTAAGAGCCAAAAGACATCAACGCCTACAAGTTGGGAATTTGTGGGAGGTTAAAAGAATCAATATTCCGGAGTATTTATTTATTTAATTTTATAGAATACTAACAGTACAATAAACAGAATAACAAAGAAATAGGACATAGAAGGCTAATTTAAGTCTCCACTTATGCATATGATATAGATAAATATATAGATAGAAATACTTATTAGAAACATTTTACGAGTAACACAAACATCAATAATTATTCTAGAATTATGCATATGTTTAGAAGCAACAAAAGTTAGAACAATAATAATTCAAGCATTAATACTGAAAAAGAAATTCTCACAAGTATACCGGAATATAAATCAGTGTAGATTCTGGAGAATCAATATTGTGAAGTCTTCAGAGCAATTGCAATCTCTATTTAAAATGACTGCAAGCTTTGTGCTTGCATTCCAGCAGTGTTTGCATTCCTTTGTATATAGGTTCATAGCTTTTCGTTTTTGTCTATTCTGCAAATTCTAGAACTGACAAACAACTTTTACAAATTTTTAACAACTTTTACCCCTTTTCTACTCTTCCTGACTATATTAAAATTAATCGTGTTCGTCACATCGTTGTCGTTGTTTGTCTTCTTTATTAAACAGTCTACCTACGTGCCTCTCTACAGAGTTTCAAACTGTAATGGTCTTCATGTCTGTTTAACTTTAATGTCAACTTTTCTCATCACGCGTTTTAGGGGATTGTTTTAATTAGGGCACATTCGCAGGTAGACGAAAGTGTCTGATATTTACTCTGGACTCTCCCGTGGAGTCTTACTCAAATAGGGGTTTGGGGTAATTTCTCTGTGGGTTTAATTAACAAATACCGCAAATAAGTACATAACGTTGATTGTATTACTTCGCGGAATGCAGGCTAACAACTTTAAGGAATATTAGCTTAAAGTGGTCTGTGGACTGTGTGGTTTAAGGACCATCTTGAAATTGTAAACATTTTAGCATAATCAAGTGTCTGAAAATAAAAACTTACACAACAAACGCCTGTCTCCCGAAGGGGTAGGCAGAGACTAGGGTCTGGCATTTGCTATTATCAAAAGCATTCATCATCAACCCATCATGTCCCCACCGAGGGGCACGGGTCTCTTTCCTGAGGAAGGTATAGGCCATACTCCACCACGGGGGCCAAGTCCGGATTGGTGGAGGCTTGTACGACTAGTGGCTGGTCTTACTGTAAGAATTTTTCAAGCCGCCCTAAGACCTCTGACTTGGCTTAACGACTGCCATCTATCGATGGCAGCCGGCACCAACAGCTTAACGTGCCTTGCAAAGCATGGAAAAATACCACTAGCGTTCGGCATAGACGGTGAAGTATCCATGGACTGAACGCGTCGTATGTTGCTTACGTTAGTGATCGTTTAAGATCACTCAGGCCGCAAAGGCTACAAGCGATTCAACAAATTATAATTGAACTTATTTTATACTTCTTGCTATTAATAATAAGGCCGCCAATTTATCTTGCCAATTTTTTATGTCATCTGTTCTGGAATTTCCAAAAATTTTTTTTTTTTTTATTTCATTTTTTATTTCATGTGTCATATTAATATTTCTCGGTTCTTTTGGTCTGGATATCATAATCACATTTCTTGCGACTAAGTCGTCCGTCGACCGTCTTCATTAGCCCAGACAAAGTGAAGAACAAAAAGTAATCACTTCCTAATTAGGTCGCGCTGAGAAACATAATGGGAAATAATCCAAGCAAAGAAAGGAAGTTAAGGAAAATCTGACCAACAGATAAACATGGGCCACAGACAACAGAGTCGAAACAAGCAACGTATCTGCTACAACGTATGCTGTAAAAGTATGCAATGCTGTAATCTGAAATTTATTTCAACGTAAAGAATTTACATTCTCTTTGTTAAATGTACTTCTAATGTTAGGCGTAGGGGCTGCCTTGGGCCGAATGTAGTAGAGAAAAGGGCAGCGAAAAAAAAACTCCACTTGACCATTCTTCTCCATCCATCCTCATTTGACCATGTTGTCTCAAATCACCTTAAGACATACGTTGGTACGAATATCATGAGTGTAATCAACACTTGCTTTGTGAAAACATTATAATAAATTATAGGAATGCAGTTTCAGTATGTTTATGAAAAACTTATTAAGCCCTATATATAATTAATTATCTATGAAGTACCAACGACTAGCTCGCTGTGGAGTTGGTTTCATGCCATGGGTTTACATCATTATAAAACAGCAAAGCTTTGACAACTAGGCAGATTGGCAAAATGATCACTCAAACGTATTTAGTTGAGATTGTCTAGATGTCGGAAAAAGTTCGCCGGAAGCTCATCTTTTACATTTTTCTTACAAAGTTACCTGTAACACAAATGAGTAGAGTTATGCAAAGATCGATATGCTAACGACAGTACCAGCCTAACAGTTTGGTCATTGGTCAGCCTCATCTACTGGAAACACAAGGTCAGTTCCATCAATGCGGCGTCTATTAGGTTGTGTGGTCTGTGAGATAGGCACAACAAAAGGAGATCCGTCCGAGAGACAGTAGGCAGAACGGAAGCCTTGTCTAGATTATGTCTGGGAAGAGACTTGAAGATAAAGCGCCCGGGATGAATAGCGACCCAAAGACGCTGGCCGAAAGAAAACGAAAAACCCCTTTTATATGGAAAGCCTTGTGCAGTGTCACGTACACTGTATTCTTATTTAATCTCTTAGCAGCGGACGGTTTTGTCGACGAGCGCTAAAGTTTCGGAAAAATACTCGGGAACTGCACGAGAGCGCACTTCTTTTAGTTTCAAATGTGTATTTGTGACATTATTTTTCAGAAGATCATATCGCAAATGTCTAATAGACATGCACGATTTGTTTAATCTTTAACAATGCATAATGCATGAATTCACAAATTATAAATAAATAACTTAACTTTCACAAAAATGAATCATTCTTATCCTGGTCCCAACCTAGGATCAAAAATCTGCTTAGTAAAGTTTAAACATAATACACACAGGTACATACATTGCTTCTGGCCCCACACTAGGATACCCTGTGTCGTGGGAACCAGAAACAGCGACGTCACAAACATGTAAACATCCAAGACCTGGAGTTATTTTTCTCCCCAGCCGGGGATCGAACCCGGGACCTCTCGAATGGTAAGCAGATGCGCTAACCGCTACGCCATAGAGGTCGACGCTGGTTTTATCTGAATCTAACGAGAGCAAACGTATCGGTTCATATAGGTAGTGTAGAATAAACACTAAAGTAAATCTAACAGAATTACAGACATAAAAATTAAAAAAGAAAACGAAAAGTGCTAGTCATACTCGCCGACCGAGAGTTCAGCAGAATTTGTACATGTAACTTACATATTTACTATAAATAGTTTAGAAATCGATTCGTGCAGTTTTTTTGAAGTTTTCCTGAAATCGGAACATTAATTTTATTTATTAACTTGTACCTACAATTGTTGATAGCCGATCGACTCGCCATAACAATAGTTTTTAATTGTTCTTTTCAAATACTTCACGCAATAGATAACTGGTTTCTGAATTTAGAATTTCACTAAGTAAATACTTAAGTAACGTACAGTCATGCTCTTTTCTGAGAAATGTGACGAGACAGCACTAGAGATAACTAGTTACTTAGCGAAATTCTCAAATCAGAAACTGGCCCTTATAAATGCTTATACATAGTTTTAGATTTTGTCCTGTATTTGTAGCATAATAACGGTATCACATACCAAATTTCATAGCTCTAGATCAGCGGAAAGTATCCTATAAAATTTTGATTCCCTTGAGTGTCGAAATATACGGTTTTTTGCGGCATAAACGGCCGTATCATTTTTTTACGTAACTTATAAGTTTGATTTTTTTACAGCTTCAAAAGACAGGAGATTTAAGTATTATGATTTAATTTCAACTCGATAGCTAAACGTGTTCCTGAGATAAAGGGTCTTGATAGACTGACTGAAGCGCATCAAAGTGATCTTATAAGGAAGCCGTTTTTTTAGGTACGGAACCCTAAAAAAGACGTCAAATAACACTAACATAAATAGGCTACTAACCTAAATAGGTTAGTAAGATCTTCTTTAATGTAACTTTTCGTAAAATTACACTTATAAACTAAAGTTAAGTTCGGTGTGATAAATAATACTGAATAGGATGTAGGGCGCGCTAAATCAGACCAGCTATTAACAGAAAAAATAAAGCTCAATAAAATATATTCATGAACCCTTTTATGATAAAATAAAAGTAATATTGTCGTTGATGCGGCGGCCATTAATATTATTAATATTACGGCTTCACTACGCGAGAACCATAAAGTTGAACAAACGAGAGAGGCGGGATACTTTTACCGCTCGAGCTCCCATAAAAACGCAAGCAAGCCCTGAATTAGCCCGATTCATTGTCACCCCTTTTGAACAACCCTAAAAATTCAACAAAAAACTTCCACATTCTCGTCCGTAGAAATGCATCATGAAAAAACAACATGGATCTACCCTAGATGAAACAAGATAGAATAAAAATATATGCACTACTAAAGAGAACAGAGAACGTGCTTACATACGTAGTAGTTGCGCTACAAACGCGCTCTTCTACTATGAAGGAAAGAGACGAAGGGAGACCCTCGCGAAAGAGTGAGCGAGGTATAGAAATTAACCAACAGAGGGGAGAGGAACCGAGCTTCTTCAGGCGGGGTGGCTAGTCCGCATTTGACTGCGCTCGTGGCAGCATCGTCTCGACGCTCCGGCCGCTCACGGACGATCCGAGTTGTGTTATTATTACTTTGATTGTGAATCTTGACGAAGATCGACTGACTTTAGTGAATTCAAGTGTTCGAACAAATCATGCTATTGGATCCAACTGTCGCCGGGCGTAGGATTTCAAAAACCAAAATAAACCTAGCCTCACTTATTTTATAGCGTAAAATTTGTGATGTGCATTAACTTCGTTTGAAAGAAAATATTAATCCGGAAAGCGCTACAAAACTGAAAAGCATGGTCACGCCACCAGCCATTGGATGTTTGTGACGTAAGCGAAGAGCTTTCTAGGAACTCGTAAAGGAAACTCAAGGATACCAAAGAAGATGTGTGCCAAAATGTTACTTCATAGTTTTAGCTTATTTTCCGTCGTATCATGGATTGGAGTGGTTGCTGAGGAGGAGGTCTCGTCGCCGCTGCGGGTGGCTCAATGTAGAGCAACGTGCTTGCAAAAGGTAAAATTAATCAAATTATGAAGAGATATAACACATCTTCACATATATCTTTCACATCTCTTAAATAACATTCGTTTTATTGCTATATATTCTATGTCTTCCAATCAATTCTGCTTGTCTTTCATCGACCGACATTTTAACTCTGTGAAGGTGGGTTTCTAGCTAAATTTGATTATTGTAAGCTTGTATTGTAGAGTAATATTAGAGTAGTAGCTTATTGAAAGTAACTTGAGGGCAAAGAATCTAATAAAAAAACGGTTCTTTTAATATCAAACAAAATATAATTTATGTAATTAAAATAAAAACAACTAAAATTATCAACATGTTACCAAAACTTCTAAATCTGAAAAACTATAATATTATACCTAGTCACTTTTTTGCCATCAAAATTCTGATTAAATCTTGGTCACATAATTGGTCCATTGAAACAAGCTTCCAATCAATCAAGAGTAGACGGACAAGCCACTAATATTACTAAAGATAATGGATAAGCTAACCCAGGGCCTATTAGAAATAGATAAACCCGGGACAGAAGGCTTTCAATCATCCCAGAACTTAGAAAATAAAGATTTGCCAAGGTAATTTAAGTCCATAGGCGACAGCTTTTTTTAAAGACCATAAAGTTTTGGCACTAAAAAGTAATGCACAAAACAACGATTGCTTTTTAAAACGGAAACAATTATGGATATTCTGCAAAAACTGTATTCAATTGAAAACGGTATGCGTGTAAAAAACAGCCATTTGTGTAAAAAGCTGTAGGCCTAATTACTGGGAACAAATCCGTCGCTCAAAACACTACAGTTGGGTGCTTTTTATTGCAAAGCACTTTTTCAAGCCATTTCTTTTGCAACAATGGAATTGACTGCGTAAACTATTCCGTTCATTCTCGGAAACTCGATATTGGCAAGCGTTTGACTATCAATCAGCAAGTGGGAAACACAATAATGTAAACGAGAATTGTTTATCTAACTGAGCTTTCTAAATCTTAAGTACATTGTGCCAGTATCTACCAATATTTACTGATGAGATTTATCTAAACTGGTTATGTTATTTATTTGTACGATTGGGAACAGGTTGCCAGCTGGATCTCGGGATCCGCTGTAAATGTATCTGTATCGGCTTTAGCCTTTCAAATTGGAATAAACTTATTTGTTTTAGCTGTTGGCTATAAGATTGAACTATAAATTACTTTCGATATTAGTGGCATTTTCTTTAATGAATTTTAATCAACCGATTGGAACATTAACTGTACGCATTCCGGCTTTATTATGATTTATGTCTTAAAGTAACATTAGTTATTCAAGGAAAACCTCTTTTAAAATATAATTAGTTTTTTTAGGGCTAAGAAATTATTCTTTGTGATATCTGTTAATGTCTCTTCTTGTAAAATGAAGTTTAATGTAAACATGATGTCTATGTTTTTTGTAGATGTTTAGGTTAGTTTACATAATATGTAAGCTAACCTAAACATCCACAAAAATGCCGAGATTATATGTAAAGATAATGCCAGGTTGCGGCAAAGAAGTAAAAAATTGGGTATGCCATTTTAATTTTGACATGCACTTTGTAGGCAAGCTCAACATCTGCTGCACTATTGCCATGATCACGCTTTAATTTTTTGTATTGAAATTTTACGTTGTATTGGTTTTTTCTTTAATTATTCTACCTGCTCCTGAGTTCTGAGTTTCAACACAATGCTGTTTTTTTGTCCCTCAGGGGATGTGCGTGACGTATCCAAGGGCGGAAGGATAGGTAGTTTGCCCCTTTTTTGCTAAAGGCGTTCACATTATTTAGGGTATCGTGAGGAAACGCGCAAATTACGACAAAAGATTCCTAAATGTTATCGGGTTGGGTGTAATCAATTATACCTCTAACGATTTGTGATTATGTTTTTGTGGACGTTGCATTTAAAAGAATCATTAGGCCCAAAATAGCTGTAAGTTCCCTCAACAAAACGATTGGCAGTCGTTAATAGAATCCATGCATGTGAAAAATCTCTTTCGCATGATTCGAAACAATTGAATACTTAAAAGTACAGCTACATTATGACAGGTCTCCACATCTCTGAAGACAGTAACTATTCCTTCCTATTGTCCTCCATTGAGACATGGCCTTTGTAAATATTATTGGCCGGTGGTGTTTTTTATTCAAATTCTTTATGAACCTTTTTTGGAACCTTTTTGTCGCGTCGAGAAAGCGTGCCTCCCTCGATGGCAAAGCGGACTTTGAAGACACGTGGTGAATTTTAAAAAGTATTTTAAGTGCCAAGATAGATACGTTTACAGAATGCTAGTAGACCTTTCATGTAAATTTTACGTGTCGTCTTTTTAAATGTTACTGTTTTGACAAGCGTCGTGCCTGGAATTAGTATTCTTTGTAGAGATAATTGAGCATTTAGAAGTTTTTTTTCTAACAAGACCAGGTATACTAACGTGAGTTAATCACTAGTCCTGGTCCTAAAGTATGATGCCCTATGAAATCAGAAATCGGAAATTTATTTCAATGTAAAGACTCTACATTGTGTTTGTTGAATGTCAATGTACATACTCATAAAGTTAGGCGCTGCCTGGGGGCCGAATTTAGAAGAGAAAAAGGCAGCAAAAAAAAAAACTATACTCTGACCATCTCGACTCCATCTTGCTTTGCTATGTCAAAACAATAATGGCACAGTTTTTGTTGTGCAGTAAATTTATGAAAAACTACATCATCATTATCATCGGCCTGTGCTTGTCCGCTGCTGGACATAGGCCTCTCCCATTGCACGCTACTTGAAAAACTTGTTAATCCCTATATAATAACCTATGAAGTACCAGTGACTAGCTCGTTGTGGAATTGGTTTCCTGCCCTTTTATCGTGTCTAAAGTCGTCAATTCTATAATAGGCCTTTAATGATATTTTAATTTATTTGCTATGTAACATCAACTCAAAGACATCAAAAACATACAAAAAACATGCAGACCGATGCCCTTTGTCAAATCAAGTGCAGCCTCCAGTGGGAATAGAAATGAACTCTTTAAGTTTAATAAAAGAATTGGTGACTCTCTTCATGACTAACTGGTAAGAATCTTTCGACCTACATACCTTTTATACCTCTTAGTCCTTACGTAAGAGAGAATAAAAGGATTATGGTTCGTTTCACCTTGAATCCCAAGACTCTTAAGGCACTGCAAAAAATAAGTTCTAAAGAACAAGTCAGTCGATCGCGAAATAAAATCTCGATTAGAAATATTAGGAACACTCGGCCTTCCCCTTTAGTCCTTTTTCGAGGCCACTCCGGCTGGGCATTATTATTTTATCGTTGCTCAGCCATGCACAAGAGGTAAAATAAAAATTTGGTTCAACGAAAAAGCGAACAAAAAGTCTCAAGGTTTCTGATGCACGCTCTCGCTCGGAGGAGGCAGCGCTTAGAAAAAATAAAAGAAAAATGACCTGCGTTTTTGTCCTCGATTTGCTTTTTTGTTTAGTTTATGTTCATTTGGAAGTAGCCATGCTGTTGCGTACTAAATTAACTTGATTTGCCTTCACATTTTGTATTTACAATTTCTGTTACAGTTAGTTCTGGATTTAAATTTTTTGCCGGCTGTTTTAATTGGAATTATGCCCTTATGGTTTCGTTGTGAATGCACTGTTTTGCGTTAAGTTAATCTGCCATTCTACACAATGCCTAATACTATTAAGATGTCCGAGTTTATTTTTATTTTGTGTATGTTGACTGAAAGCCTACAATATCAAGATATAACATTTCATTTTCTTCATCATTGCAGGTGCATGCCAGCAACTAGAGTTGTGTCTAGAACTTGGCTTTCACTATTTGCTCGTCGGCCGGCGCGGTGCTGCGTCTCGCTTGGTGTAGGCTCCTTATCCGGCGAGCCAGTCAGAGTAATAGAGCCGTAGTCGAGAGTAGACGATTAATGATTCATGACCCCTTACAGCGCGGTGTCATCAATATTATTCTGTTTGTATCCTCCACGTTTGGGCCCACCCTCGCCCGCACCCCTCTCATACATAAATAAACGCGACACGTCGTCTTCTCTGATTACATCGAGCCCATGTAGTGAGAAATAGTGTAGTTGGATGCAGAGTCTTTTGTTGAATACATCCTCTCTAGACGTCGAATGAATAGTTAACACTGTGTGCTCAGTGTGCATGTTTACGGTTTCGGGTTTCTCTTAAAGATCACAGATAACGACGGCTAGGTGATGGAATTTATCTCTCTGGTGGCAATAAGCTGATGCTACAATCGGATTTGGTTTAAGATAAAATAAGGACTGGAATGGTGGTAACGTTTTGGAACTCTGTAGAAGGTCGGATTTATTAGATTTATTTTCTAAGTTAGGTACATTTGTGAATTTGGAGGAAAAAACTTGAGAAAACCTACTGTCTAAGCTGTTCACATAATCTTGGCGCTCAACATCGTCAATCGTCATAAGCACAGTAGTTCATCATCGACCCATTATGTCCCCACCAAAGGGCACGGGTCTCTTCTCTGAGGAAGGTAGTGATATGCCCATATTGTCTCTTTCTGAGAGAAGGCATGTGGCCTATGGGTCGTAAATAACTGTCAAGTATTGATAGTATATTTTATTTCAGAAAACTCAAAATTATTCATGATTTAAATGTTCAATCGCGGTTTAAGTAAAAAACTTGGTCATAAATATAAAACATAATACTTTATTCAAGAAATAACACCGCATGAAGTCATCAAATACGTTAATTTCCCAAATAGGACGTGAATATAATATATCATAATATTATGCATGAGAGTAAAGTAAATTTCGTAATGCTTCAGTGCCATTGTGACAATTATAGAAACACGTCGTTACTGGAAATTACATGACGTTCCTTCTATAAAATTGATGTAGGGCACGTTGACACGCGATCCAACGATAAACCACGCTCAAAGCTAAACTAAGTAAAATGTGGACACAGGCTGGATTCGAAGACAAACACAAAATGATAGTGGCTCTGTGGTCACAGTTGATAAGTTGCGTGATTAATGTATTCTCAATGTTCTAAGTGGAATAGCTGGCGGTTTTAAATTATGTGAATTTCCAACAACAATAAAGTCTGACTATTTTTTTTTGTTAAAACGCCAGTCCTCTAGAACACTTTTCATATGGTTTCTTATTTTCTTTATAAAATATCACCAATCGCTATTTTAATAAGCGTCTATCGAGTGTGTGAAAGTGTTTTAGGGAATCGTATGTATAATGTCTGCATCAATCGTTTGTAAGACTGGTATTTTCTATTTAATCCGTTAGTTGTCATAGTAAAGCCATTTCATCTCGACAAAGTGAAGGCACAGGCACAGTATCGTATGGAAGAGTGTGGCTAGAATACTGATAAATGATGTGTCGGCTACCACTACAGCGCTTCGCTTTTAATCCCCGGCCGCCATTGTATCCCCGTCCGATTTTTTGACATTAACAGTTTTCTTTCCACGACAAACACCCACGTTGTTTGGCTTCAGTAAATATAAGAAATTAATGACTCTTTTGCTTTTATCTTCCTTCACTATCAATCAGTGTGCACGCTATCTAATAGTTTGTCCTTTATTAAACGTGTGTTTGAAAGTTTTTGTTGGGCGATCGATCGAGAGTTCTTTTGTTTAATCGTAAACGTAGTGTTTAAAAACAAACAGAAATCCGTTTCTCCGGTCTATACCGCATTATAATTTTTTTAAATAAAAATCTTAAAATTATCGTTTTTACTGTCATACAAATTAGCAAACAGCTTCAACATCGTATAACAAGAAGAGAATTAATATTCTCACTGTCATGAAAGTTACTTGATTACTTAACTATCTTTTTTAGATTTTACCTTATCACATATTGTGTGTCAAACCCGTCAATTAGGTAATTGGATAATTTGGTAGATGGTCTAAAAATAAAATTAACATCTCCACAGTTTATTAATAGTATTAACAGACGATCGAACTTGTACGGAGCGGACAGCGGAATTGGGTACGGCGTACAAATCCGCTATTCACAACAGACGGCTGGATCTCGCAGTAACCGCTGGTACTGTACAGTCGACAGCACGTCAATCTTCACATTTTAGTTGCAAAGTCGCCCGTAACGCAACGGTGTAGAGTGCAAGGGTATACACCATGATGTGCTATCGACTGTACACAGTTCAGACGTCATGCCTGATGACATATATAAAATTCAAAGTCCTGACTGACTGCCGTTTGACCCAAGCCGTTTGACCTAGGAAGCTGAAATTTTGCACAGAGGATCTATATATAATGTAGGCCAGGAATAAGAATTTTTTGAAATTCAACCCCTAAGGGGGCGAAAATGGTTGCCAAAATTTGTGTGGGAGGTATAATAGATGTTGTCTGATTTTCTTGAAACTTAAAATAAATACTTTTCAACACAATTGATTGACCACGTGTTTCGCCGTTTTGTCTAAATTTAACCCATAAGGGAGTGAACGGGGTTGTAAAATTTTGAACTAAAGTCCACGCGGACGGAGTCGCGGGCGAAAGCTAGTCATACATATTTCGATCGTGACCGCCGTGCGTTTGTCCGGTCCGAGCGTACAGACTCGCGGATTTGTACGGAGCGAACCAAATTCGACGCGAACACAATCGGTCCGAGCGGACACGAAATAATAATAATAATGTTCGGCGGACAACTCTCCAGACGAAGGGATATGGTACGGAGCGTACCAAATCCGCTGTCCGGCCCGTACCAAGTTCGAACATCTGTTAATACTATAACATAACTTTAAGCAGAAATTAATTACCTTTAACTAAGAAACACCGAAAGTACCCCATTAATAACACAAGGTAGTATAATAAAGACGAAAAATAAACAAGACGATCTGCCTTGTTAAAAGATTTTATAAATAGGTCTTCAAGACTGTGAAAGAGGCTAATAAACATACTAATACGTTCAAACATCGATACTTAAACAAACTTTGGTTGTATTTCCCAATTTATTGAAATGAAGTCATTTGGAGTAAGTAATTCAAATAAGTATATGAAAAGTTTCCATAGGTCTAACCAATACAGATTGAAAGCAAAATCGCTTTAATAGTAATCAACATCATCAAGATATACTAGTCCATTGCTGGACATAGCCCAATAGTAATAGCATAATAGTAATAAATGCTACATAATAAAAACAGGTATGATCAGCTGATCAGCAATGTATTGCTAATAATTGTGCTTATTGTATTGTGATGGCGACGACTTCAGAATTGAATGAACTTCTAAGACACGGACCTCAAAAGTGCTGCGCGAAATCTACCTAGCTGATTTGATACCCTTGACTCCAGCCGCCGGCAGCGAATTCTAAGTCCATAATATCCACCAACTATGCAGTATGTACGTATGTAGTACCTTTACGGCCTTATTTACAAAAACGGTATTCGTCTAAAACCATCTTTTCCATAAAAAATCTCCACCACGGACTATTAATTTAAGCGGCGTTTTTTAAGTGTTCTAGGGAATCCAGTTTTATAAATAAGACCATTACAATTTTAGAGGCCCCGCGACTGCGTTAAAATGCATGTAGACCTAAAACTCGTAAATTTCGCTCAGGGACTGCAGCCCTGCGCGCTATTGAACGGTCGCATTCGATCAGTAAAGTTCTAAACTGTTCTCATCATGGAAAGCAATGGACGCTCAACTGCGTTCGCTTGGCTTGCTACGTTTCGAAGATAATTAAAATTTCCGAACAATTTTATTAGTGAGTTCGCTGGAGTTGACTCGTTCGGTCGTTTTAATGTCCGATGAAGTTGCTAATAAATGTTTTCTTAAAAAAAAAAGGTATTAATGAGATGCCTGAGAACGGATGCATTTAACGTACCTCGAGGAGGAGGTTCGTTTGTTCCCCAATAAGTTATTTCCCGTTCGTGATGTTATGATATGACACATCACGACTCTCACGAACGGACGCTTTGCTCAAAGCTCAGAGTAGGACGCCTGCAATGGGCGGAGTCTATACCCCATGCGTACACGCAACTCAACGCTTCAGTCACTGTGCCGACGTAGGGGCGGTACATAAGTAGTTGGGAGGTTTAATTAAAAATAATTATGTCTTCTCGTAACGGAACGGTAGTCACTACTTGTGGGAATACCCTAATTATCACAGGTATTTATAATAACTGAAAAGTGAAGTGGCTGCTTGTAAGAAGTCATTTATTTGAAGATGTTTGGAGAGGAATAGATGAATTTGAAATACGGGAAGGAAACTCACTACTACATATTTTTGTCAAAGTACGAATTGTATGTAAGTTAATCAGCTTATCTGTTTGGCAGTTTAGCTACTGATACTGATTTGCGATAACAAAATAGCATTCTTTTCATGAGACGAAAATTAAAGCAACAAAGTGTGAAAATTTTAAAGCTATTGCTTCTCCCGAATCTTTTTATCTCCGCATTAATCTTTTGGAACCCATAAACCCAATCTTTGGATCTTGGAAAAATATTTGGTACAAAATTTAGTAGAGGACCGCCGCTTATCGGCGGCTCAAATCAACGACGATCAAAATTCCTAGAGGTGTCGATACAAGGTAAAAATGTTTAGAAGAATTTGATGGCAAGACAAATACCTTCACGCTCTTTTGTCGAAGTTAATTTTCGAGATAGATTGATGATCCTACTAAGCTTGTGTAAGCTGCTTTATTTAAAGGTCACTTTACCAAGAATCTGTAAAATACCGCAGGCAATTTGTCTAAGATCTTATGGCTTCTTTTAATTCTGAGACGGAGATATGTTTCAATGATTGCTATCCAAATTAATCTAAAAAATAAAGTTACGGACAATTCGGACGAAATTCGGGTCTCCCCAGCTTATTATTTAATGCTCATAATTCGGATTGTTAGTTGTTGTTTGTTTCAGTTTTCTCTTAATGAAATTATAAATTGAGCATATTTCACTACCATGTGGCCCAAAAAAATTATAATGTATGATTTTACTTGCTTCTGGGAACTCTTGAGACTTGACGCAACACATTAATGGTTGGATCACTACTGTAGAGCCACTTAAAGCGTGAAGCCAATCGCTCGGTAACGCGTGGGTCGAGGCGACACACTTGGCATTCTCCGTCACAAAAACATGAGGCACCCCGTTGTTTCAGAGAAAAAATATCTGCTTTTTATAAAACGCTTTAAGTGTTGCATTCAAATGGATAACCCGCAGTGACCATTAATTTAAACGAACCAAATGTTTGAATGTCTTACTATTATTACCGTTCGGAGGTTTGATGTTTATTTAGTTTTCAATTTTACCGTCTTTCTTATAATGTAGGAGCACGCAGTTGGCCACTCAGAGTAGGTATTACTTTATGTATTGACATAAGGGTACTTATGTTCCTCCAAAACTATACAATACTAAATTCAACAAGTTTGAAACTTGTTCAATCTGTTCCTCTTACATTGACGACTCTCCACAAAATTTGACAATTTATGTAGTGACATAAATTGTCAAATTTTGACATTTTACCGTCACTAAACGCGTGACTCATTATTATGATCATACTACCCCAGCTGGAGTATTTGGACAGCCAACAAAATTGTGAACCAATTCACAGTATCCTAAATAAGTGTATCGTCATTATCATCAACCCATTATGTCCCCACCGAGGGGCACGGGTCTCTTCCCTGAGGAAGGTATAGGCCATACTCCACCACGGGCGCCTAGTTCGGATTGGTGGAGGCTTGTAAGACTAGTGGCTGATCTTACTGTCAGAAGTTTTCAAGCCGCCCTGAGGCCTATGACTTGGCTTAACGACTGCCATCTACCTTCGGCAGCCGGCACTAACTGCTTAACGTGTCTTGCTAAGCACGGAACCTCTCGGAAAAGTGCCACTAGTGTTAGTCATAGACGCTGACCCATCCATGCACTGAACGCACCGTATGTTGCTTAACCTTAGTGATCGTTTAAGATCACTCAGGCAGCTGGGGCTACGAGCGAATGTATATGTATGTAAGATTGTAATTTTGTGCTCTTGGTACATTTTCATTTCTCGTAAATGCGATATGAGGCGTAGCTTTTACCTACTGGCGTGAGATGAAATTCGTTTTTCCACCGGCGTCTAATGATGTAATATTAATTTAGGTGCCGACAGCTAATTACGTTTTTATTGTATCTGATTGAACATTCCATCTGCCTTTTCTATGTTAAATAATTTCTTTATTAGATGACTTTGTGAAATATCGCAGTAACTGTGGAAACTTGTTAATTATTTCTCAATGTGTTTTTCTTCTTCTTCATTCCTGATTTAGTGGTAAGGCACTCGATCACGTAGCTAATTTTAAAGTTTCGACTCATCTGTGTAAACACACGTAAGCAGTCAACAGGCTTCGCCAAACGCGTGGTTGACTGGTCGACAAAAATATCAATCGGGGTAGTGAAAAATAGGCATGTCCGATCTCAACAAAAAGTTTACTTAGCTCAATTAAATCTAATATTACACTATCTTCAAAGTTTTGAGTAAATCCTAATTTACTTATGATTCTCACACCTTGTTTGAATTAAGAATTTCTTGTTGTAATTATTTTATCTATTTAATTTTTGTTGTTGATTTATTTTTATTTGCTAACGTTCCAAATCTCTACTTTCGCTTGTGTTAATAAAATTATTGATCTACTGCGTTGCAGTAACTTATTTAGCAAATAGACTCTAAACGAATCGCTCATAGCTCCGGCCACTTGAGTAATCTTAACCGATCGAGAAGGATAAGTTATATAGGGCGCGTTCAGTGGATGGATGGGTGGCCATTCTATGACTAACGGTAGTGGCATTTTTCCGAGTGGTTACGTGCGTTGCAAGGCACGTTAAGCAGTTGGTGCTGGCTGCCGTCGATAGATGACAGTCGTTCAGCCAAGTCAGAGGCCTTAGGGCGGCTTGAAAACTTCCGACAGTAAGATCAGCCACTAGTCTTACAAGCCTCCACCAATCCGGACTTGGCCCCCATGGTAGAGTACGGCCTATACCTTCCTCAGGGAAGAGACCCGTGCCCCTCGATGGGGACATAATGGGTTGATGATGAAATAATGCGCAGAAATGTGGGTGGTAGTGCATGCAACTCAAACCTCGAACTAGGTTTGAATTTGCATGTATTTCCATTTTTTTGTCGTTCGCATACTAAACATACAATATTATTTTCATAACGCTAAAGATAAAAATATGTTTTTCCAATAGTATAAAACCCTCCGGAGATTTTCATTCTCTTTCATACAATCTTCGAATTTGGTTATTATTTTATCCTTTGCTTGTCGGAAGTGGTTTAATTTATCGAAACAGAGGAAACGGTTTTCAGCTTTTGTGTTATCTCAATAAGACATTGTATTTGACACTCGTCTTTATGTCGATTTGAGCAGAACTCGACGGAGCGATCTGTCTCGTAGACCGACTGCCGGCTGTCACGGACAATAACATCAGCCAATGTTGCGTGCAGTTGGCGTCGCCACTCGGATACTACTAATTTTGGAATTTCCTCGCTTCGGATTCTCCCCAATTGGGTGATATTTAACGAGATTAAGGTTTGCACCGCTTCTTATGAAACACTAAAGGAGCGATTTGAATTCAATTTGGTATGATGAACTTCTGTTTTAATAAAGTTAGTAGACCAATGAAACACAGCTTTTAATTTTTTTTACCTCTAAGAGAAGCAAAAATAAAGTAACAATAAAAAATACATTCTCTTTTATCAAGTTTTTCTGTTCAGTTCACATTTATTTTTCATCGAAATCAAACCTCCAGATTTCATCGCTACTTGAAATTGGCTCTTGTTGGACTAAATGAAACGTTCGATAAAATAGTTTGCACAGGAAACAGATGTAAACTATTTTTAAAACAGAAAAACAATAGAGCGTAATAAATGAGCAAGATAGAATCGGAAACAGAACATGAAGACAAACACCCAACAAAGTTAAGAATATGCAAGAATTTAATTCATTAGCAGACAGTTTTATTATCGTACAAGATATTTTAACGAACACGGCGTACGCCTAACTGAAAATAAAAAAGTTTATTTTTGGTACATTTTGTGTTCATCGGACATGCCATTTAAGTCAGAATCGTAAATTTTATTGAAATGTCGCAACGAGCGATCGCCATCCAAGATGTCTTGTCTTGGGGGACGAATTTATGCGTAATTCGTAAACAAATTGACGTGTTCCGAACGTTCCGAGAAGGGAACGGGCCTTCACGATTTGACACGTCTTTTGGGTCGTTTTAAATATTTACGATTGTAATACAAACTTCGGGACAAGTATTATGTTTCCTGATTTTGTTTTAACGAGCGAGAAATAACTTTGATCGGAATTTAATGATTGTGTTATTCTAATTACACACATAAACTTACGTTTGACTTAAAATAATGTGTTTGACAGTAAAAGGCGCAACTGAGGTTTTGCTTGGTTTCTTTTAGCTGTCAGATTTAAAATCGACACCTGAATGCGTCTCAAATTCACACCGCTCATTTGTGGCTTCGCAAGTCGTATAAAAGCTATCATGTTGCTGGATGCCTTTCTTCTTTAATTGGAAATTCTCTACATTCTTATTGTTCATTTTCCCACTACCCCGGATACATAATAATGAGTACTTAGGTTGATTTTCTGCACCGAATGAGGCAATAAAATTCGCCAATTCATTAACTATCGTATTACTATAAAAGCCTACACTCGCCAGATCAAAGGCAAGGGAAATCGCAAACTTTGTTAACGAAAGGGAAACTTCGCGTCAGGTTTACGGAGAAAGATAGCCTTAACGGGCCAATGAAGTTTTTTAATTTGTGGTGAATTCAATTAATAACAACAGGCGAAGTGTCGTAAACACGGGCCTGGCTCGCGACTCCCGCAGCGTCGCAGCCGCGACTTGTATCGGACACGGTGTCCTGCTGTTCAGTGTTGCCATCTAAACGGTTATTAGCCGCTTTTACGCCAACCACGACTGGAATCCCACCACGTAAGTTCCTAATTGACTCCTAAATATCTCTGTTTTCGGCCATTAATCGTGTCAGTCGGACATGTTTATTCTAAAGGCAGTAAAAGCGCGAGTGTCTTTCAAGTGAGAGCTATACCAGAACTACCTTACGCAGAAATATCTTGGGACATCAAGGGTTGTTGGACTAATCAGATTTTGATTCCAATAAAATCTAGTCCAAATTACGCACGCGCCACTGGACGTAACGTTTTCTTGGCTACTCGTGGACGCTTTTGGAGTGTTATCAGATGTCGTAAGTAGTATCGAGCGCGGGGATCTGGCCACGTCAGACATCCGCCTCCTGTGTTCGCGAGCAGTTACGTAAGTTCTCCACTGTATTGAGTTGTCTAATTTAGCTATTCCGAACTGTGAAATACATACCAACATATTTTAACACTTTGGAGTTGTCTAAATGCTTGGAAAGTTACGTAATACAAGGGCAGTTGAGACTTCTTGGACACTAAATAAAAAGCTATTCGAAGGAGCTGCACGCGGCCTTTGCTCCGCGGAGAATACCCCCGCCCATTCCTCCCTTGGCCGGGTCGTCGTTTATCGCACGTGACGTGACAATTCTTTTATCCCTGACACTTTGTTTCCACATAAATTACGCGGCCGTTCAGCTACCGAGGATCGTTTTAACGTCGTGGCAGCGCTTGTGGGTTTCTCTCTTCATCCTGTTTCGTTTTGCATTCCTCCCAGCTGTGTTCGCTCATTGTCTTTCTGTTTCTTTAAATTAAAAGAGAGATTTTATTTTTATTCGGCCTCGTCCCGTCCACCTCGCCCACGACTTTATGTGACGTTAAGTTTGGAAGGAGGTATTCTTATTGTCGCTGCGCTCGCTGTTTACGCAACGTTGCATAAATTATTTTAATGCTTTTATTTTAATTAAAGAGATAAGGGTCGGGGAATTTATGCGGGTCCGCGTTGTTCTTTTGTGTCTTGCTGCGAATTAAATTGCAATAATTCTTGTTTGATGAGATGCATAGTATTGATTACAGGATGAAGTCATTGGCTCTTTATTACACGACTACCAGACAATAACACGCGGTGCGGTACATTGTCCTTCGAGGTTCAATAGATTCGTGGTCACGCGCTGGGTCTGCTCCGCACGCTTAGCGCACGCGTCCTGGGTACTAAGCTACGTATCTAGAAATACAGTCGTGATCACTCAATTGCATTCAAACTTTGAAAACAATGGAAAAAAAGAAACAACCTTTTAAAAACCTTTCAGAGATGTAAATACCTACTAGAATCATATTCGGGAGTCGGTTACAAAAAACATTTTCTAATAACCGTTTCATCTTACAACTCTGCAATCTATTATCAAAAATCGTTATCAACTTCGGAATATAAAAGGTAAAGATAATAATATGTAAGTGTATTAAATATACATAAATATTAAAAATTTGCACCGGCTACCCCTTTTTCATGTTTCTCCCAGCAATTTTCCATCGTGAGATTGTCTGGAAGAAATTGGTTTTAGTAATAAGGCCGCCAATGGTGCCATTTTTGTTTTTTCCAGTGTGCAATGAAGACTATTCTTATTATATATTCAATAAGGCCAAGAACAATCATAAAGTCGTCATGAATAATTTCCTCACTAACCTCATTTAATATTTATTTTTATCACCAACTGAAGTTCAATGACTCGTGCAAGTCGCACGTACAACTTAGTCTCATATTAGTGGTAATAAGTATTCAATATGTGATAAGTGAGGTTACGACTCATAAGTAGCAGCGAGGCATGCATACTGATCACCTTTAGATGGAGTTAGCCATCTAAGTAGGGAGAAATGACCGGAAAACTTAACCTAAATGTTTGTTTTAGTTTTCCTGATATTTTGCTGCTGAATTCGCACGAATGCCTTTTGATGGCAACGTGTGTCAAATGCATGATAGCCGTATTTATAAACCAGAAACGTTTATTGTTACAGGTAATTACGGGCGCGAAACTAACCGACTCCCTTCAATCCGCATAATGGTGAACGCAAGTTTATTGTAACCGCACAAGAATGGACTTAAGCCGTCAAATCGTTGTAAAAGGCGACTGACGTAAATTTGTCGTAAAATAAGAAAGTCATCTTATAATAGAGCCTTTGTACTATGAAAAAAACCGAGCGGAGACATTTCGCAAACATTTCGTGAACGCTGGAAGCATTCTTTTGATATAGAGCGGAAATCGGTGGAATTGAAATTGGTTGCGCTCATAACAATGTCGCCCGAAACCCACAATAAACCGCGCCGCCTCCCATCCGCGAGGTAGAGCCGGCCACGCTCTAGGATCGTTCGAATAAAAGTTATTGTATTGAAACTGACAATGGGTGGCACAGGAAGTGATGTGAGTTTGTGTATTGAAGCAAGTGGACTGTTTATAATTTGTGCATTGTGGACGTCGAATGGATCGCGTCCTCTGCCACCCGCCCATTGTTCCGGGCGTGCGGATATTTCTAATTGGCTTTTTACACCGCACGTATTCTTGGCCAATATATTTGCAGCTATTGCACGCTATTCAGCGGCGATTGAATGTAATCGATAGGCTTGGTGGCAATGTGTCCGTGCCACCTGGCTGATTTATTCACAATTGGACATTCATAATCTAGCGGATGTACGCCGAGCGCAAAGAATGCTTTGAATTTCATTGCTAAATTATAGAACCATTCACAGAGATAGTTCAATACTTAAATTGAGTTGTAAATACTAAACGAATACACCTGCCGCTGTATAATAATATGGCATTCAATATCGGCACAAATTACACTGTTTTGAGCGCAATCCAGTAGTTACCGATCAAACCACAGTAAGCTACCGCAAGAATGCGCGATAAGTAAATCGCATTACCGGTGTAAGTAATTAATTCTCGTATATCCTCAGGCTTGATAGACGTTATCTGTCCGACATCTGTATCTGATCAGCCTCCAGTGATATAGAAACCAGCGTCGGTATAACCAAGCCACGAAGAGCTCCCCCGCATCTCCCAACTAAAGCTCTCGGAGGTGAAAGGTAGCTAAGCTCTAGAGCTCATGATTAATTGGCCGTTGATACTAACTACCGGTATGCGACTTAGGACCTCCTAGTGGGTCAGACGATAAACTGTATTTGAGTTTTTGTGTGGACGATAATGTGTGGGACTATTTGTTAGTCTAAAGTCCACTAGAAAAACAATTTTGCGCTAAATTTGCCTGAGAATTTAATTGATATTTGATACAGATATTTGTAAATGCTATCAACTTACAGTTGATAGCATTTACACTGTCAATGTCTGTAAAGTCGCTCGTGATTCTACCAGAAAAACAGTTGTCCTGTCGACGGCACGTGTTTTATTTCTTAAAAGTAAAATGTAGAGCCGACGGAATTGACTAAAATAGATAGATAGATAACACTTTATTGCTCAACCATAATACACAGTTAATAGCACACTTATAACAACATAGTAGGTACCTCAGTACGTGTGTAATGTTGTGGAGCATATTTGTGACAATAATCATCATCAACCCTGTTATTTCCCCACCAAGGGGCACGGGTCTCTGCCATGAGGAAGGTATAGGTCATACTCCACCACGGGGGCCAAGTCCGGATTGGTGGAGGCTTGTAAGACTAGTGGCTGGTCTTACTGTCAGAAGTTTTCAAGTCGCTCTAAGGCCTCTGACTTGGCTTAACGACTGCCATCTATCGACGGCAGCCGGCACCAACTGCGTAACATGCCTTGCGAAGCACGGAACCGCTCGGAATAATGCCACTAGCGTTAGTCATAGACTGTGACCCATCCATGGACTGAACGCGCCGTATGTTACTTAACCTTAGTGATCGTTTAAGATCACTCAGGCAGCCCGGGCTGCGAGCGATTCTCAGTGAGAATAATAATCATTATTTATTTCTTTACTTCTCGAAGGCAAAATGTAGAGTCAACGTAAATCAGATGAATCATATTTGTACCAACAACAATTATTATTCCTTTCTTTATTTCTTGAAAGTAAAATGTAGAGTCGATGGGACTGACTAAAATAGCAGCCTCATACATAACAACATAGTATCGGACGTGTGTTGTGGAGCATATTTGCAGGCAACAACAATAGTCGACCCAGTTCAATGTGGAGCGAAACCCGGGCTGCATGCCGAAGGAATGGTGTTTTCTTCGAAAGCACACTGAGCTGCTAAGTGGCTAGCAATTTTAGTTGCTAAGTAAAAACAAAGTGCTCGGACGACGACCGAATCATACATTTTCTTAGCCTACTTTTAGCTTTACTCAGGAAATTTTGACCCCGAAATTCTTTTATTCATGTTTTACGGCTGCAATTAAATATTCAGTTGGGAAAGTGAAGGTTGTCAGCTTTTGTCTCTTCTCCTTTTTCCATTTTATTTAACTTCAATATAATTGCCCTTCTTCTGAATAGGGATTTTTTAACGGAGCGTCCTTCACTTTGAATCTGTATTTAATAAGAGTTCAGTAACATTTTAATACTGACTTTCAGCTGAAAAGATTTTATACAAACTATTTCACCAATTTCGATAAGAAAAATTCTTTCTTCTGCAAAATAACTATTAGTGCACGTGGCATTCAATATATTTCCTTACTGTAGAGAATCACTGTAAATAGGAACTACTAGAATTTCAATTACGGCCCGCTCTCTTGAGAACATAACATAACATTTACATACTGGCACATACATTGCTTCTGGCCCCACACTAGGATACCCTGTGTCGTGGGAAACAGCAGTGAGAGAGAGAAACAGCGACGTCACAAACATGTAAACATCCAAGACCTGGGTTTCTTTTTTTTGTCCCCAGCCGGGATTCGAACCCGGGACCTCTCGCATGGTAGGCAGATGCGCTAACCACTGCGCCACAGAGGTCGAAATCATACACATCGCGATGCGTATTATTTCATGGAAGTAAAAACAACTAGAATTTTCTCCACAATCCCACTATTTTTAAATCCTGCTGAA
Source organism: Yponomeuta plumbellus (assembly GCA_947310845.1). Classification (NCBI taxonomy): domain Eukaryota; kingdom Metazoa; phylum Arthropoda; class Insecta; order Lepidoptera; family Yponomeutidae; genus Yponomeuta; species Yponomeuta plumbellus. Next base: position 12,430,933 of record OX371207.1, on the reverse strand, counting down.
GATAAGACAGGATGCCAAATGTGTATTGTAGTGATTTATTTGAATTGGCGCCTCTACTAAATATAGCACTCTACTCTTATTAACATTGCTTGTTATATTATGCAAAAAATACTTTATTTATATCTTTTCGTCGAGAATCACCTAGCCTAGCGAGAGATCGACTGACACCTAAACAAAAACGTACAGTCTGTTAGCTAAAGAATATACCTCGGGCTCCTGAGTAGGCTTCGGTTTTCGCCGAAAGCACACGAGTGTAATACTACTTCCTGCTCTGTGTAAAACTTTTCTTAACTATTTTGAAAAGTTATGTAAAGTTATAAATAAAAATAAAAAATAAACCTTACCTTATTTCAATATAATCATTCAACCGATAGTAGCCGAGGTATATTCTAAAAGCTAACAGACTGTAGTAATTCCCTTAAAAGTTTCACAAAATCATCTTAAGCCGCTGTGCCAGCCAGCTACTATACCTACTAGCCAAAACAGTTTAGTATTTTTAGTATTATAAAAGATGTATTTTGTTCAATGGTTGGTTGATGAGTGATTTAGGGATTGATCAATTGGTAACTAAAAAACTCTAATTAAGGAACATTTTATTGGAAAAAGAACATTTGTTAATGTTTTTTTGAGAAATATGCATTTTGGTTAAAATTCGTTGTTGGGGTATAGAAAGAGGTATTGCTACCCTACTATGATCTTTTTGGGTGTTACTCATAGGATGGATTACATAGGGCCGATTTCTGAATTGAGAATTTCCCTAAGTAGGTAACTACTCAACTCTTGTGCTGTCTCGCCAAATTTCTCAGAGAAGAGCGTGACAGAACGTTACTTAAGTATTTACTTAGTGTAAATTCTCAATTTTGAAATCGGCCGATAGATTGTGAGTAGAAGCTTAGTACACAAGATGGGCTTTTTGACAGTGATCGCTGTGCGTGACTATGTGACAAAGGGGCAGGTAGAGCCGCGCGGCCTCTCGCAACTTAAATTGGATACCAATCGAACCGTGAATCGCTTCGTCCAACAAAAAACGCTTACCCTTTTCATCTAGCTCGGATATATTGACGCAACGATCGGCTATTCGTTTGCGTAACAGGTATTGAGGTTTCGATAGGCAACTATTAGTTCTTCCCACAGATCACCCCCAATAGATTCCGTATGATGCGTGGTGCGCGTCGCTTGCCCTGTATGTATATCTGTGGTTCTTCCTAACCACTTTCCTACCTTCCTCAGGGAAGAGTCCCGTGCTCCTCGGTGGGGATATAATGGGTTGAAGACGATGAGTTCTTCCTAACCAGAAAAATACCTGAATTAAAACACCTGAAAGTTCCAGTAGCAGTAAGTATGTTAGACTTTTTAAACGTGCATTTTTAGGGTTCCGTACCCAAAGGGTAAAACTAAGATTACTGAGACTCCGCTGTCCATCCGTCCGTCTGTGACCAGGCTGTATCTTATGAACCGTGTTAGTTAGACAGTTAAAATTTTCACAGATGATGTATTTCTGATGCCGCTATAACAAAAAAATACTAAAATCTCTCCTATACAAAAGACATGATTTTTTTTGCAGTTTTTATAGATAATGCTACGGGACCCTACGTGCGTGAGTCCGACTCACGCTTGGCGTACCTCAAAAGGAAAAAACGGAACCCTTTTAGGATTATTTTCCGTCTGTCCGTCCGTCCGTCCGTTTGTTTGTCAAGACCCTATATTTCAGGAATGCGTAGTGGTATCGAGTTGAAATTAAAACGAAATACTCAAATTTAAAGTATGTTGAAGCTGTGAAAAAATCAAACTTGAAAATTAACGTTGAAAAAGACACGGCCAAAAATACTTTACTTCAATAATCAAGGAAATCAAACTTCATAGGATAGTTCCCGTTTACCTTTAAGAAGAAGTTTGGCAAGTAATATCGTTTTGTACTAAAAATCCAGACAAATAAAAAAATGTAAAAAACTGCGAGTACAGACCCTCGGTGGGGAAGCGTCTCATTCTTGTCCGGTTTTTTCCCTTCAAATGTAAGTTGGGAGCAAACCTATATTGTAAACTTTTAGTCCGGATCAACTTACGGATGCTTTTATCGGACGGTCCGACCAGGTTTCGCTCCGCTTCGCAGAGCTTAATCATGGTGGGCAGAGGCGGAGCCCGCGTCGTCGGTTGCTCGTCTAAAAGTCTACAATGTGTAGGAACTCGTAGTGCTTACGAAAGTTTTAGCGAACCTATATATTTAGCAGCTTCTCGTTTAGCCGGAAAAAGGACATTTTCTACGAGAACGCAGAAAAAATGGTTTTGGGTCATTCAGTCCACTTTTCAGCTCCATAACTCACCTGGATTGTGATTTCCACTCTCCTTAGTGATTAGCGCGTCCATAAAGCCAACTACAAAGTTAGCTAGCCCCCGAAGATTTATCGCGGAGGAGCGAAGCGGCCGCAGCATCACAGTAAATATCCGCCTTACGTTTCCTCTTCCTGTAACACTGTGGCCCATTGATTTATGGCTGGGGGTTTTAAAAACTCACTCTTTATACTTACGGCCAGTTGTTTCAAAGTGCTCGCCGCATCTGGCGGCTTTGGTTCAGTTTTTGCTTTAGTTCGGACGCGAACTTTGTCATTCCGAAGTTTCTCGCCCGGATGCTCTTCGTAATGCTCTTATAGTGTCATCTGTACTTCTGCATCTCTGCTGTTAGATCTGTTATTGAATTCGTAAGCAGCCTTTGATGTCAAGCAATTAACATTGAGAATCAACAGCAATTTATTATAAAAGCCATTTGAATATAGATTGAATTGAAGAACAAACGTACGGATAGACAGATGAATGCTCAGATAAACAGGAACCATTAACTACTGTTGCTCAGATAACTATAACACAATAGTCATTTAGAACGAACAGCGCTAGGCCGTTCTATTTCTCCGCCCATAAATCCTTATTACTCCTCGTTGGAATAGTCTACAGATTCAATAAGTAATATTCAGAGGCGGTCTCCGCTCGCAATATAATGCTACAGAGCACTTTCTAGCTCAGCACCAGCCGTATAAATCAAATACTCATGTAGTTGTCATCGGGGCTACAATATCTAAGCTCGTTTTGAGTTCATAGTCGATAGGCCCGTAGAGTTGAAATGTGCGCTGATTGTCAGCGGGATTCTGTTCTGTCCACACCTACTCAAACTGGTAGTTTTATATCAAGCAGCAGGCTGAGTGGCACTACGGTTACTTGCGCTATCTTCATGTCAGTTTAGTTAGCTTAACACCATCTTAATTGGCTATAAATTAAGCGTAGGCAAGTAAACCAGTTAGGTTCAAAGCAATGTAGGCTTTCTTGTATTTGCTGAGAATAGAAAAGATTATCTGAAGTTAGCGTTTCTGTCACTGGAAATTAGATAAAAGTTTGTAGAAGAAAAGACAATAGAGTTGTTGAAGATAAGAAATGCTAATGTCAACATGACCGTTTCTGTGAAATACCGGTATGACCTCACGATTCCAAAAACATAATGATGGACTTTTATGCTTCCGGAAACGGTGAAGCACGAATGCGAAATATGATCGCAGTTCGCGATTCATTTGCGTAGTTTTTAAATCATAATTGGAAGAACCAAACCAATCATAATTGGTTTTGTAGATTTTAATATCATTATGTATATATTCTGAACTTTCTACGTAGTTTCAGGAGTTTATCATTACGTCTATGTAACGTCATACTTTGCTAGGAAATATTTTCAAACACTACGTCTTGGACATAAATAGCCTTATTGACGGTACAAACAAGAAAACAAAGAATTCCTTCCCCTAGGACTACCGACATTTGTTTCCCTTTTTGCAATCAATCTCGTCATTCTGACTAAGAAATAAAAAAGAGATCTCTTTTGTTTCGTATCCTTACAATTTTCTTAACAAACACTCATTTAATATTCTCTCTATTTGAGCGTAGGCTTTCATCTTTCCTATCTTCTCTTTCGCAATCGTTACGAGGCGGGTGTTATCAGAAATATCTACCTTTAGGTGTGTTCTGCCAATGTAGAGCTATGGCTAGATATTTGTAAGAAACATTCAGGGATTGCGGTCCCCTAGTTCCAGCAACTTCCACCCACAGTAGTGTATGACAATTAAAGCCTCGCACGGAAGTAGTGCTTAGCCACGCCCACGATCACAACTCGGGGAGCTTAAGGCACTACTCTCAAAGTATTTTCGCTTGGCTTGACTGTGACTTTGATTGAAAACGTATAATATCTTACAATAGTAAAAATAATATTTCAATAACACCGTTTCGTGTAGCAATTTGTAGTCACTAATCGCGGGTGTCAATTTAAAAAAAAACCGTTTCTCGTCTGCCGCCGCAGTCGTGTGTTATCTGCGCTAAGCTTTTGAATCCCAAGCCGTTGGAAGTGTCTCTCTTATAGTATTGTTTTAAATCCCATTTCCTTATCTTTCTTAGCTAAACCAACAGTTTTATCGTTTTTACTTTGTGTACTTTTATTAAGATTGAGCTATCTTGTTACTCTCGCGAGCTTTGTAAGATAAACTCAGCCTTAAAATCGTACAACTCTGGTGTACATGGCATCGCCTTAAGGTCCCTCTCTTGCTTGGATATAGGCTGGGATTACCTCACTTTACGTGCTGGGACCGCGTCCCTGTTTACCTAGAGGGAAGGTTTATGGTGTTTATATGGCAGGGCACTCGCTGGCCGCCCCGTATAATTCTTTCAGTCCATGTTTGTCTTGGATTAAACGCATGTCTATGCTTTTAGAGCTACTGTTTGTACGGGCACCGACTTATATAAATATTTTTCGAACGAGAATGAGGCCATTACAGTCCCGTTTATGAATCCTTTAATTGCCCCTCTCGTATTTTTTCTGTTGTAAGCTTTGATATATGTCTTTGATAATATTGTAATGAACACCAAAAAGTCTTTTGTTGTTTCGTTACAAAAACAACTTAATTTATTCCAATTTTTTATCGAAAAGCACAACGTATTTTTGTTTGTTTTAACAATAATTTTATTGCCTTTGGTCTAGCCGTATCATATCTAACTACTGTGACTTTTGTACTGAAAATTGTCGGTCGTAGCCTGTCGTGGCGTCTAGTCGTCGAGCTGTCGCTATCGCGTGTCGCCTAGTGTGCGCCTAGGCTAAATGTGTAAAAGTGGTCTTAGTCTGGGCGGTTATACATATTTGCTGGTGCGATATCCTTGACTGGTATTCCACCCTGTTTTGAAATCAAAACAACGAATGCGTTTGTTCGTAAGCCACATGACTTTCAAAGTAAATCTGTTAAGATTACTACGTTGTGAAACTATCTCCCGGTTTCTTGAACGCTAACAGTATGATAATCTATGTTAATAGGTGACATATGTTTTTTTTTGTATGCACTTTTGGCAACTGACAGCTGTTAACAATAGATTAACAGACTGTTAGCGTTCGAGAAACCAGGGGTAAGAAACATGAAATAAGAACTTGACTAATTTTAATAACTAATGAACAATCGATCATCTACGCTAAACTTATTCCGATCTCCAATCGACTTAGCTCATTCAGATAGCTCCCAACTCTACGCTACGGCACTTTGACAGGCCATATAGATAACACACTCTTCTATGCTTGCTGCGAGAGTGTACTACAAATATATAAACGCAGCAGAAGAACAACCAAACGCTAATCGTTGATTTCCTGCAGAAGACGAAAAATGCGGTGTCAATTCACTTTCATATAAAATGTACTGAAGCAACGGGACGTACCCCACACAAATAAGACAGGGAGAGAACGCGAATTCTACACAACGCATCGCGTATTTTCCGCGCCCTCGCCCCACATCCTTCTTTCTTTCGGAAAGAGACATGCCCATCACGATTTGGTCTGGTCGGACTCTTCCGACAAGAACATTTTAACATTTACATACAGGCACATACATTGCTTCTGGCCCCACACTACGATACCGTGTGTTGTGGGAACCAGAAACAGTGACATCACCAACATGTAAACATGCAAAACCTGGGGTAATTTTTTTGTCCCCAGCCGGGGTTCGAACCCGGGACCTCTAGCACGGTAGGCAAATGTGCTTACCGCTCCGATACAGAGGTCGTCTTGCATACTCCCCTAATACAGGCTTTCTTTCAGAAAGAGACGTGCCCATCAGGATTAGGTCTGGTCGGACTCTTCCGACAAGAAGTCCGGAAAGTGTATCAGGAATACAGTTTTTGAACTAAAACTTTCGTAAGCACAACACATTGTAAACTTTTAAGCCACCATGATTAAGCTCTGCGAATCGGAGCGAAGCCTGGTCGGACTCGTCCGATAAAACAACACCCGTAAGTAGATCCGGACTAAAAGTTTACAAGGAATAGAGTTAATAATGGTTCCAAAGTTCTTCTGTTGTCGTCTGTGAGCTCACCAAGTTGGTAGTAAAATGGCGACTGACTAGTTTAATCTCATCAATAAATATCATGCGTCGAAATGTCAGGAATGTAATGGTGTATCGAGCGGGATCAAAGGAAATGCCTTCTCATGGGGAATCGGGAGCTCGATCTAAGTGAATCGTGCAACTGTTCCTGGTCTAATGATATCTCCATTGTTCACGTTTTTGATCGGCACGTGAAGTTCGATACATGTAAATTGTATCTAATATGATTGGATCGATCAAGGAATATCCAACCTTTAATGTTTAAGCAATAGGATCTATATTGCAGTGGAATGAGTGGATAATTTACTGTGATTGCTAGGTGTATGAAATTGCTCAGTTTAAATTGGATGATTTTATGTTACTAGTAATTAAAGGTTTTATTGATTTCAGAAACATATTTATGATGTTCAAATATTTGATTGAACTAATGTCTTTATTACATCGATATGAATAACATTGCGAAAACATAAAGACCACAAGCGTGATGCGTTTGTAATAATAACCTTTTCAGAACCATTTATAACAATTCGTAACAGAAACTTTGACAATCCGAAGGCCAAAAGCTAACATTTACACTCTCCATCTCTTTCTTACGTTAAAGCTTTCAATTGCTATCTCGTTCCGTTGCTTGTCTGTTTTTCTAAGAGCCACAAGTTCCCCGAAGCGTGCGACAGATGCGCGCATGGTTGCGGTTGCTAACGACGCATGTTTCAATTTGGATAATCAATCAATTCTTTGTTACTTCAAACCGTCGGCTCTTTGATTACGAGACGTCACTCAATCGAAATGAGCCTTCGACCCGTCTTCCCGGTCTATTTGTTTATCAATTTGAAATTAGGGTCTCGCGGTTTACAAACTACTTTGTTCCTTCACTATTGTGTCTTCTTCCTCACGCGAACAATAGGAATCTTCAAAGCGTTTATATTCACCTACCTGGCGCAGCAAAATCATGAATGCAAACATTTGAATGTAGCTCTAAATCTTCAGCGGTGCGAAAGTCCAGATCTTATCGCGGAAACAGTGTACTTATAAGTTCAGCTATTCGCACAATCTCTTATTATTCAGAACGCATCTAGTACAGTGTGCTAGTACATTCGCATGCATTGCCGTGTTCGAGATTAGAGGAGTTGGTGGAGATACCGAGGCAGAGCTGCGTCGAATAGCGATTCCGACGTAGGAGAACCGTTACCGATACGCTCGATACCAGATCCGATTGCAGCAATGCGAATGCTCTCTGTCCCTGTTTTAGTTAATACCTGTTTGCATTTGTATGTTGTAGATACTGCTTTTTTAATATGTTCTTTTAATAAGCTCCAAAATTGTATGAAGCTGACAAAATAAGTCACTAAGCCGTAAATAACAATATGGGAATGCAGTTTTACACTGTCCGGTACTTTTATCGATTTAACGCGAGTTTAAAATCATCGGGTTTATATGAAAATCGTCTGATTTACATTTTTTTCTTATTCTATTAATTTCTATTGCGAGGCCAAATTCAACCAGCCAAATATTGACTAGGTTTGTGCTACTGCAGTACAAGTTTTAAAGTATAAAGTGTATTGAAGTTTGAAAAAGAAATCAAAATAGCACGCTCTTCGCGGTAACAAACTTTACATTAGAATAATTATTTAATCTAGTTTTGTAATTTGCGATGGATAATCAAAAATAATATGTTTTACTTCATTTAAAAGAAGCCGGACAAGATCGAGTCGGGCTCTTCCACAGAGGCTTCCGTGCTCGCAGTTTTTCCGAACTTTCCCAAACTTAGAAGACAATACAGTCTGTTAGCTTTTAGAATATACCTCGGCTACTATCGGATAAAACTGATTATATTGCAATAAGGTAAGGTTTATGTTGTATTGTTATTTATAACTTTACGTAACTTTTCAAAATAGTGAAGAAAAGTTTTATACAGAGCAGGAAAGCACACACTCGTGTGCTTTCGGCGAAAACCGAAGCCTACAATAGAGCCCGAGGTATTCTAAAAGCTAACAGTCTGTACATTCTTTTATGATTTAATTACAAAAGTATAGTTTTTAGAGTTTTCCTTGTATGGAATGCGCTTTCCCGAAAAAATAATTAATAATGAATAATAATCCAATCCAGACTTGACCCCCTTGGTGGAGTATGGCCTATACCTTCCTCAGGGAAGACACCCGTACCCCTCGGTGGGGGCATATAGGTTGATGATGAAATAATAAAAATAATAATAAATTTCACTTTATTATCGTATAACATTAACTTGATTGACTATGACAAGTACATACATATGGACTCCTTTTGTTAATTGAAGGCTTATATTGTTTCCTGAATGGCTTAGTTTTGGTAAAGTTATCTCTTGGCTTAACAGTAACAAGAATTGTACCCGAAAATAGAGTGGGCTAGACGAAACCGAATAGTTGCTCTAATCCTTTAACATCTTCGCTGTTAAAGGGCTCCAAAACAGATTTGTCGTCGGGACTTTATGTAAAATAGACGCCATCACACACTGTAAGTAGCACAATTTAGAGAGGCCCAACTACCACATTGCTCAATTTCCAGGAATATTGTACTAAAATGTTTTCATCAAACGGCTCAATATCAACACTGAAGCCCACCTAGCGTCAAATGATAAATGATATTACACGAACTACCATTATTCGTGACTACATACTTTAGTCTATATTATTAAAACGATACTAACTTCCACCGTAAAACTACTTAATCACAAGTTATATCGAGTCCGCTTTATTGATCTTCACTGTTTCTATTTATTCAGAATGCAATACTATGGTGACTTTTATTGCAGCCATGAAATATTATTTTTATAGTATTCCATCTAAACGCTAACGCGCTATAAAGCGGTCGTTTTATTTAAATGATTGTTTAAAAATTTATCTCCGCTGTCCTATGTCAATGTCACTGTCGGTAATACTATAAATTGGATTCAGTTTCCGCACCCATAATGTAGCTTAAATTATTACAAACGAATTGTCTCTACACAGTATTTTAAAATGTGAGATATATAACCACAGTTTATCCCCAATATCATAATCGCCTATGACATCAATACTGAGCACAAAACGTTGCAGTGAACATTGAAATGCAGTTCCAGGACCACTTAACATACAGAGCCAGTTTTCTTGTAGAAAATTTATGCTATTGTCTCCGGCAAGATATAAAATACCGATATAACCCTACGTCTTCGTTGCAAGAAATATTCAAGGGATACGGCCCACACTTTTAATAGCGGTTACATCATTTCCACACAATGAGATCGCCGTCCACACCCATTCTCTGTCCGTATGATTTGAAATTATAGCACCGTTTTATTTGCTCTCGGAGCATTTATATGCGGTCGCGGCACACGGCCCACAATATGCCACAATATTATATGTTGCGGCCTTTCTCTGAGTACTATACATAGTGTGGTGTATCCGAGGTGCGTCGGATGTCAGCTGCCCCGGCGAAGTGTCGCCTCGCACATGTGTGCCCGCCTGCCCGCCCGAGCGTGGGTGGTAGAATGAAGCGGCATAATTTAATCCCTGATTGTATTCCCATTTAATTTATTCGCTACATGATCAAATTTGGAGTCGCGTTCGCGGGCATTTATAACATTGTTGTTAGCCGAGTATTTACGGCTTGATTCAATCCAACGCGCCGCGAGAGGCGACATTATTGTACGAGTCTCCCCTAAACTTAGTCCTTCAGTACTAGTACGTTTATGAGCTGCGATAAGGCCGTTTTGTCCGTAATCCGACGTTATTACAGGCCTTTTAACTTTGCACGTATTTATTCTGAGGCTAAGTGAAATAGCACCTGCATTTAAAACAACAGGCCGCTTAAGATATTGTAAGAGAAACTCACAGACTTTATTTACGACTTAAGAGGTAGCAATTAAGCTATTTTGCCTATAACATTATCATTATTGGAGCAGTTTTTTTACCACTATGGTGTAATTTGAGGACCGGAGTCTCGTCTTGGTAATTATAGGCGGTTTAACGTAAAGGATAAGGGCATAAAAAGTTAATAATCTTATAATATCACATCAATAAAGTAAATTGGCAGGATGCGTACATAAGCAAATAGGTCAACAGTTTAAAACGTATGTTTGGTAAAAAGTTGATTTTGGATCGATTGATTGTTGAGAAAAAAACGTATAGTCTCAAATTGAGGTCGGCATATTTTGACTGCGTCGTTGGTCTAGCCGTTAAGGTGCTTTTCTACCGAGACAGAGGTCGAGGGTTCAATTCCCACTGGGACCGCCGTAAATTTGCACAAATGGCCACAGTCTGGATGTTTTTCCATTTTTGTAATGTCCTTGCCTGGTTACCATAGCAAAGACTATCCTAATTTAGGACCAGGTCAAGTGATGGTGTTGTGTGCAAGTTATTAGGAAATAATATTTTAAAAAAATAATACTTTATGTCTCGACTTTAGCTAAGTGCAATGTCACACACATTCAGATCGCTTAACGCCATATGTGGGTAAGGTTACGCGTAAATAAGTAAACAACCTAGGCTATACATAGGTATATTGGTGATCAAAAGTATCAGTACTATCTTTTGTTAGTGACAAAAGATAGTTGAAGGATGCTTCTCCGCAGAAATGTTTAATTAAAACAATAACACGGATAGTCGAGGCGTCTCTCGGCGGAGCAATAAAAGTGAGCTATTCCGGTTCATAATTCATGAAAAATTCATAGCTTGCCCCCGGCCTAATGACGCCGTTCGCCATCTTTCCCGCCGTCAGCGACATATTTTTCATTAATCATTTATTTATTATTTGCCGTCGACATGGCCGTGACGCTGCACATGATGCAATTTGTTGTGACACTTTATTACGGTCGTATCCTTAATAGATGGAGAGAGTCTAAGGGCCGGTTTTTGAATTGAGAATTTCGCTAAGTAAGTAAGTACTTCACCGCAGTGCTGTCTCATCAAATTTCTCAGAAAAGAGCGTGACAGAACGTCACTTAAGTATTTGCTTAGTGAAATCCTCAATTCAGAAACCGACCCTAACAAATGAATTATTGGCCGGGGCGTTGTGTGCCCGTTAGTCGAAAAAACTTTCATGGTGTTTTTAAAAAGGTAGATTTACTTAACTCTTGTTTGATGCTAAGGAAGTGGCTTATTAACTAACTGACGTATGCACGGTGCTATTAAAATATGTAATTTCTATTTAATTTTATTTGCTAAAAGTAAACTTAAAGGTATCAACCAAAAAGGCATTTAAACTATAACCAAATCAGTCTTGAACTAGGCTGAAACCAAAATGCAGTTTACACAGCATGATAGCTTTCATTAAAATTATACATCAAGTATCAGAGCTTAACATTAAAATGGTTATTATTAATTTATGCTAAACCTGAAAAGTCTTCCTTCAGAATCGGTAACTAAACCAGTTACAAAAAGCTAAGCTGTAAAATTATAATAGTTTCAATTTCATCCTGAATTTTTTTTTTTTACTCACACAGGCAAATATCGTCGCTTATACTTCAACACCGCGAATATGCTTTTTACCATTAGTAGAAACTTAGTTATAGAGTTGAGGATAGAGAGTCGTCCCGCGCATGTTTTGCGCCAGTCACATTCAACATTTTCGGCTTATTTATTTTACTGTCATTTATTTCATTCTAGAAAAGAAATCATTAAGTTTATGCGTCTCCTGCAAAGTTGTCTAAATGCATGTTCGCGGTGTTGAAGTATAAGCGACGATATGTACATTGCTTCTGGCCCCACACTAGGATACCCTGTGTCGTGGGAACCAGAAACAGCGACGTCACAAACATGTAAACATCCAAGACCTGGAGTTTTTTTTCGTTCTCTCCAGCCGGGGATCGAACTCGGGACCTCTCGCATGGTAAGCAGATGCGCTAACCGCTACGCCACAGAGGGCGTCAAATTGCAATCCGAGTTTGCAATTGGATTACCTTGCAAATTGAGGTGGATTTGAAAGTTTGCTTAAATATGTTGCTGAACCGCCACAGACTTAGAGCTTTTTACTCACTAAAACCGAACCGTATCAGCAATTGGATTCGAAGCTTGTATAAACGGACCTGTAATAGAGTTTGCCCAGTACAAATCAAACAAAATAACAACGACAACGCGGGCGGAGCTCGTGAAACACATTTACTCTGCAGTAACATTACTGAACCGCCACAGACTTAGAGCTTTTTACTCACTATAACCGAACCATTTGCCATTGGATTCGAAGTTTGTAAAAACGGACCTGTAATAGAGTTTGCCCAGTAGGTACAGATCAAACAAAATAACAACGACAATGCGGGCGGAGCTCGTGAAACACATTTACTCTGCACTGGCTCCCGGTCCATCTCCTCTTAAAGATTTACCTCCAAACAACATTATGTAGGTCAGCACTCCAGTTTATCTATTTTAGCAGACGCTGCAGTGACCTTTACTCTTTTTAACAAACAATATAAAAAATCTAGGAAACAAAATGTAGTTAAATTTCACTAAGAATATTTGAGTAACGTTCTGTCACACTCCTTTCTGTGACATTTGTCGCAACAGCTCTAGAGTTAAGTAGTTACTTAGCAAAATTCTCTTCAATTCATTCTTCAGAAACAGGCCTTTAGATCAATGAATTTTGAAAACAATGAAACCTACTGTTTTGTATGAATGATAATAAAAGCGTAGAAATAACCGCAATATTATGATTTTAATTGACTGAAAACATGGACAGAAAAACTAAGTACTTGACAACAAGAAATACTTTAAACAGAACCTCAATGTGATGTATAAACACTTTTTAAAACGATACAAAAAAAAAAAACAAGGAAACAGCGAGGAGTTTGCCAAAAATTTCATAAATATTTACTAAAAATATCTTATTGCTATTGGTGTACCATAACCCTGAAATTGAGACCCTTAAAAGGTAGTGTAACACGACTAGTTCTGAATGAGCTAAGACCAAACATAAACCATTCTGAGTACCTATATCATGTGAATTAATTCGTCTGTGCCGAGCATTAGTTACGACTTGAAGTACCCTATCTCTCTGAATAGTAAATAGTGCAACCCTTGTTCCAGCCTACACAAACCACTAAGTAGGTGTCACAAAGCCGTATCCATATCAGCCAGAAGACAGATTTGAAAATGGAACGCGTTAAGTTTGTATTTATCCACTAAAGAGTTTATTTACTTTTTAAAGCTAGAGATACTGGTCCTAAATCACTTATGTATAACAATCCAATCGCCTGGTAAGCACTTGCTGCTATCTTGTTCTCAGTCTTGCATATAAAGCTCTCTCTATTTCCCAGAAAATTATATTTTTCTTCACCATTTGGCGCGCTGGCTTAGTTGTATTTTATCTTTATGTGAAATCATAATTCATTCTGTTTTTGCCTCTTTCTCCGAAAGAGATGTCAAGGTGGTTAATGTTTCTGCGTATCTATGGTATAATGTGATGCAAATATGCCTTGATATTGTTTGGCGTTGTTATTGATAAAATCAGAAGCAAAGATGGTAACTTTGATTGTGATTGAAACCGCTGCTTGAATACGAAATGAAGTATTCGACGGTATGAATAAAATTACCGTCAGAGTTCTTTCTAAAGAGAAAGTGAGATGAAAAATTAATCCAACCTTCTCAGATGATAAGCCTCACAAGCCCACAAAGTGATAAATGAAGATTATCAGAAACAGTTAATAGGTTACATAAATACTTATCTGTACCAGCGGCAATCAATGTAGGCCTAGTAACTATGACGTAGCTGGTGTCACAGATATCGCTTTGATCGAGAGAAGTGTTTTGGTCTATAACACGTTTATATAGCTCAACAGAGTGAGACAGCGCAACGACCAACTATCAATAAGGCTCTTCATATTACGGAGGCTGATGGATTGATTGTGAACAACTATGTGTGCATCGATCGATTAGCTGTTACCCGAAACATAGCCTCCGGCTTGACTTATGGGCGATTATCTTTAATGGATTTCGTCAAAATGTAAACGGCCGGGTCCTGGAAGGCGCTCAAATAACTCATCTCGGAGCCTGGTGTTTGAGTGATTACAACAATCATCTATTTCCAATTTAAATAATTTTAATTGCTTATGTTTTTCCGTTTCGGACCTGAAATAAGCCAGCCTATAACAGCCGCGGGCGAAATCTGCTTGCCTCATTTGGATTTTACCGTGCGATGATGAACTTAATCACACCGGAAACCGTTAAAGGAATTTGCCTCAAGTCTGCCGCTTTGTGTGTCAAGATTCCGAAGTCAAATAGGGAGGATTAATTAAGTAATATTCAATAAGCGGTGTTTGATTAACAAAAGGGTAATCTTTGGCGGCATCTAACACAAACAAGGGCCTCTCGACGAGCTATGCTTTCAATCACCACCATTCATTACACACTACTTGCTCTTAGTCGGAGGCCTAAGTACTGCGATTGAATTCTTCAATTTTGTTTTGTTTAACTTTCATATTTTAATACCCCGCAAGGCAAAAGTGGTACGATATAATGCTAATAATAATTGAATCGGTCAAAGAGTTTTTGTTGATGTTTTTGAATGAAAGTTTATTGAATTGTTTCGGAGTCTTTTGTTTGGCTCTAGAGTAGCTGGAAGCTCTTTATCAAATGTCACGCCTTTCGAATCCGCTATTATTCAATTAGATAACGTATCTATCATTTGACCTCAGAAAATTGGGGTCTTCAATTATTCAACACTCCACCGATTGTTTTTTCTTCAAGCTTCTCTGTGACTTTAACTTAACTAACTTTGGTAACATCACTCCTTGCACGAAAAAGAGAGAATCAGAGGTACTAACATATTAAACACCATCTTAAGTCTATTTAAATTAGATTACCTGAAAACTCAATAATAAAATTGACGAACATCAAGACTTAAATATATTACCCATTGTAGTACAGTCCACAGCACATCATGGTATACACCCATGTACTCTACTCCGTTGCATTACGGGTGACTTTGCAACTAAAATGTGAAGATTGACGTGCTGTCGACTGTACAACGAAAACTGCATGAATGTGGCGAATTAGTTTCATTGCCGCTTCAAGTCTACGCGCGCACACACACCAAACTTTCTAGTGGTCAATGTTATAAAAAAAACACGTCACGTGACCTGAACATATATTAAATTGCCATGGTAATACAAAGCCCTAACAGAATCGAGACCCTGGACACTGATACTAAAAGGCTACCGAAAATCGATGTTCCTCCCGTCTTCAACGTTATTAGGAAGTTTCTGCTGCGTGTTCTAAGAAGAAAATCAGTCTATTTATTCCCTTGCAAATGGCGGGTGAGATCAATAAAGGTAGTAATGTTCCGACACACGGACGCTGCGTGGCTGTGTCGGCATGAACATTTCTCACAGACTGTCGACAAGCGTAACCCGGTGCTAGTGGGGCCACAGACAACATAGCCTAATAGACCGCGTTGTATGCGTGACTTTAGTGAACAAGGCCTTGTTAGACTAGCTTCGACTTTGAACAAGAGTAGGTATTTTAGTGAATCTGTTCGAAATGGCCAATGAGATTTTTTTTGCGCACTGATGTTTTATAAGACAACTTTAAGATAACCAAAGGTGTCTTAACAGTTGAACGGGCCAAAGAGTGTTATCAAAACAATGGATCATTTCAGTGCAGAACCTAAATTTTTCCGTATACAAAGTTTAAAATTCGAAATAATAGTAAAGTCTCTAATAAAATTGTTTAGTAAAAATGTCGACTGGACGTTCTGGTTATAGTTCAATCATCAGAATTGTCAACAAGGACTTATCTCTATTTCAACTAAGTTCAAAATAGCCCAGTTAGCACAATATTTTTGCCATGCGTATTTAAATATTCACAATGACAACGTCTATTAAGCTGCAAGTCTTTGACCGATACGGTACGCAGCGTGTACAGCTGCGTAATGTAACTATTTCCTTTTGTTTTTTCTGATCATTAGCTGACGTGAATAACACTTCTGCTCTCCGCGTAGTGGCCAAAAAAATAAATTGTGTGAAAAATTGCCATGATTACATCTAATGACTGGAGGACGGGCGGAGTCTGATGGCCACTGCCCGGGATTGCCGTCATTAGGCGCAATGATAGTGACCTCCGAGAGAATTATTTGTTTTCTTCGCTACTCTTTGTTTAATACGCTTTCTAACGCATTTCGCTTCGGAGAGATTACAGTTTTATTCAACATTGTATCCGGTGATATTAATGACAATCGCTTCATCATGCCACTATTTTATTGCTGGGCTTCATTCAAATCAGAAGTAAATGGATAGATTCATGGATTATATTCAATATCCGTATCTTATGAGCCAATCAATATTAAATTACATTTGCAATCTAATGTAAGTAAGTTAATTTCCTGTGTGGCGTAATTCTTCGACTTGTGTCGAAGTATAGCAAAAATTATGTTCGATCTGATTTATGATCCCGTCTCAATGGGACTGGTAAGACAGAGAAGAGGGCTATGCCCAGCGCTGGGCTTCTTGTGGCAGTCCCGCCACGATAAATGGTTTTTATCTATGCAATTCAAGATGGTGGCGCTACGCTATCGGGGAATTAAAACGATATTCGCTGTGTCATGCTTCAAGGCCTGCTCTATGACATTTTCACACTCAGTTGAGTTTGTGGAGAGAATGATGGAGGAACTACGATCAATATAATTTTGGCTCGCTTGTTACAGAAGATTGAAAAGCTTAAAACCTAGCCATCATCATCATCGGCCTACGCTTGTCCACTGCTGGACAAAGGCCTCTCCCATGCCACTGAGCACGAAAACCTAGCCAACTTAGTAACAAATGACAAGAGCTTCTAAGAGCATCCGACGAAGTGACCGTGACTTTTAAATTGTATCAGGCACTTAAGCAGACCTTGCATGCCACTGAGAAGAAAGACGGTTAGCAGATGGCTGTCATTTTATCAAATACATTAAACGGGTTGCTCGAATCGAACATTTATTCTCGTCGTTTTAGTTGGTTCGGGCAGAAGTCTGTGTCTCAGGCTCGGAACCGAGAGATAACGAGTAATGTATCGGCGCTTCTCTGAATAATTAAACGACCCTTTTTATATTGGGCCCCGATGGAAATGTACGAGCGATGTTATGGCCTTAATTAAAAATTTAAACTTTCGAACGCACTCACGATTCGCTAAATCATTATCATTAGCCATGTTTATTGTTGAATTACCAACGTTTTGAGTTCTGTAATTATCTTTTATTGCCAGGCCGCTACTAAAGTGCTTGTCCTAACTTCTTTAAGCTCTTATTATATCAGGATTGCTGATAATAAAACTTCTAAACTCAAAAGTAACTGTTCCAGCGTTGAAGCAAATGGGTGGCTGTAAACTCTATGGTCCTAAAGTGGTTCTGTAATAAGTATTACTGGAAATTAGTGCCCTTTTAAGGATAAGTCAGTTTCTGAGGTCGCACCGGGTGATCATAACTCTGTAACAGACAATGCCACATAGGGAAGTGGGAATCGTGGTTAATATGGCGACTGGAAGTACTTTCATAATACAAGTTAATAAGCGTTCAGTAATATAACTTATGGCATCTCATTGCAGGAATTATAGAGGGTGTTTCACTAACCAATTGTTAGTTTCGTGGTTATCGGGCTAGTTCATATTATTTACCAATTAAGGAATTAAAAATACCTCGGTACTTACACCACGTGGTACATCCACGCTATAATACCAATTAACACGAAAATCTCTGATGACAAATTTTGCACTTGGCAAGGCAGATAATAAAATGAAACTACTTCGTCATTGATCTAGAGTAGAACCATGTTTGATTACCAAAACAATAATTGGGTTCGATTCCAAGTGATCTCCAGTTGGCGCAGATTTTGATGTGATCAAATAGCGATAGTTTGGGTGTTTTCTGTTTGACATTGTCTAGTCACTACAGAATAGAATATCCTAGTTTGGAATTAGATGAAGTGTTAAGACCATTGATATTCCAAGTGCCTCTTTTGTTTTTCAATTTACCCGTCAAAATGGCGAGAGATAGACGTGTAACAAATGAGACCGTTACCGCCGGACCCGTAATATAAGCAGTTCTGTCAATACATTTTTCAATTTAGTGCGATTCGATGGTGTGCCGAATGACTGACATTTTCTCTCGTTGTTCTCAGTTCACGGCGCCTCGACCCAGCGGGGAGGCCTCCTGCTTGCAAGGCCCCGACTGTTTCATGGTGAGTACTAACGAGTTTGTTATGTTTACGATCGGCGAACGATAAATATTTACCGTAAACTTACTACAGACTATTAGGACAGATAGCCTCAGCTCGCTTCTTTCTTTATGGCGAAAGGAGTCGAAAGCTATGAACATAAAATTTGATGATGGAAACGCGAGACGGCCGAGTGCAATTGAAGAATATTGTTTTTCATTTACGTTTCCCCACAAAGAGTCAACCAACACTTGGCGCGCTTGGCCCTACTATTAAACATACTTGATGGACGTTAAAGATGTTGTAAGAGTAGACCGTAAAGCTGTCAGTTAGGACATTAAATCCTTCAGCAAGCAGCCTTAGCGACATAGTCCCAACTTTTGTCAATACTGGCAATTAATAATAGCAGCTGCGTGCGACCGTTCTTATAATTATTAAAGCTTTGCCGAGGCGGGACGGAGTCAAGTTAACGTCAACTTCAACTAATGAGTGTTTCCGATGACAAATGCTGCATTCGAGTCGCCTGTAACGAGCCTGCCCTAATTCCGAAAGTAATGACTAACGATTCTACCACGCGACTCGATAACGCCACGGACTCGTTTGATGGAGAACTTTTTCTTTTGAGAGGCCTATTTTCTGTTGGTTAACAGCTACATCATTAGCTTACATACACGCTATTCAAAGTAATGAAGTATAAACAATATTGCGCTTTCGACAGGACTCTTATAGGATGTTCGGTTCATCTTGCTTAGTTTTTATTAGCGTCTTGAGTGTTGTCGTGATAATGTGGGGTTTACACGGGTGACTAATGCCGCACGATTTTTGCCGCACGGCTGAAATCGACCGTCTAAATAGCAATTCGGCTAGGCTGTAAGTGACTAAAATCGCAGGCCCCAAAGTTGGGTGCTTGCCGACTTTTGCCGTGCGGCAAAAAATTGCATGCGGCGGGTAACTAAAATCGACCGTATAATCGGTCAGTTGCAGGTAATCGCCCGATGAGGGTGTTTTTGCATGAGGCACAAACACCCATTCTGCTCAAGATTTTGGAAGAAAATAACTGAGCCACAGGCTATTTTAGTCACCTGTGTAAATAGGCAAGCGATGCGACTGGATGAGGCGATTTGTGAAGCGACTAGCCGCACTGCTAAAATAGACCCGTGTAAATACCCCTTTAGTGCTTTTCTTTAAGGTTGAATTCAAGTGTTAATGTAGTGACTTTGTTTACAGTGCTGGGAGAACTGCGAGCTTCTCCAATCCAACTACCAAGTTTGGGGCGCTGTATGTGAAGAAAATGATATCTGCGTAAGTTTCCAAACCTGAAATCCTTTGAATCTGACATTTGATGTATAGGGAAATAATATTCACAAAACAATTTCTTCAACAGTTCCCGGGTTGCAAAGCAGCATGCGAGTTCCATGAGGAAGCGGGCAAGGCTTCACAGACGCAACCAGTGATCCACACCAAGGGGGAGGGGGTCATGCGAGTGAGTGGCGCCCTCGCGCGCTGGCCACCCCCTGCCCCCCGCGCCGCCTCCCGCCCCGCCCCACTCGTCTACGTCGTCATGCGGCGCGCCGCCGAAGGCCCCTGGAGGCAAATCATACAAACGCAGACACTCGCTACCAGAGTCCCGTCAAACAACGAAGGAGCCCTTCTCCGCGTCTTAGTCGTCGACCCACAAGGCTTGGTTACTATCTACAGCCCCGACGAGACGTGGGTAGCTCACGACACGAACACTTCCAACCACGACGAACACAAGTGGACTTTGAAGGAAATCTCTCTGATACATCAGAAGGTGCTTGTCATTGGGGAAATAGCCTGGGAGCCAAGGATAGTAAGGGGCGTCTACCTCGTTACTTGGGAAGTCAACGGCGGTGGACTCAAAGGCAACCTGTTCACTGACTCCACCCGCGTTACGTTGTCTCTTTGGCCGGATACGGTATATCATATCCAGGTGGAGCTCGTTTCTCGGACTCCCGGCGAAGATAACGAGAAATCGGAGACCATGACTATAGATACCAATCGAGCTCAACGGGTTTCTACTGAGAGCGTGCAGGACGTCCAAGTCAGTGAGGGAGATCGCCTTATGTCTGTTCTTGTGAGCTCCATGAGAGGGGAAAGGGTGGTTGAAAGAGCTCCAGACTCAGAACTAGTACTGGGCTGTTTGTCAGCGATGGTAGCCTTTGGTTTGGCTGTGCTAGCTGCTATTGTGTGGAGGCGGCGACGAGGAGGCACCTTTCCCGGAACCAATGTCTATGTTGGGTCATCTTCAGTTCTGAAGAGGAAACTTGTCGAGGATTTCACTCCGACATCGCATTGCTTCCAGCCAGTGCTCGCCCCAGAGGTACCAACCGAAACAGCATCGCGTGACGTCATAGTGTGACGTCATAGCTTTGATATGCTGTCGGTAGACGAGCGCGCCTTCAGTTCCTAAATTCTCCGAACAAAAACTCTTTGCGAAGTCGAGTGCGAATTTCTGTGGGCGAACAAAAAAGTTTCGTATGTGATACTGTTTGCAGATACTCAAACACGCGAAGTTAAATCGGATAACTGAAGTTACCTTCATTACTTCGCGTGAAAGTTGTTTCCAGTGACATTTTTTGTGATTCTCGGCTTTTTCGTGTAATGATAATGGTGGATTATTTCCTTTCATACCTAATGTAAATGCTATTGTAATAAAAATATAACTATGTGAAAATCGTTGTATGTAGAGTTAGGCTATTGTACATTGAGAAATATTCTAATGTATTTATGAAACACAGTAAGGTTAACACCAGATAAACTAGTAGTGTACAAATGTTAAGAGCAAATTAGTGAATATTACATTTCTAAGTAAAAACCTTCATTTCATACATTGTAAATAGATATTTAACTGAATGTAAGCCATATGTTGAATTTTCTAAAGGTTCAAATATATTGTTTCCCTTGATCTTGATTGAGCCTAATCACGTTAATAGAGACGTTATTGTAAAAGGTATTTAGAATTATTTTTACAACTAGTCCCTACAATCGTTTAGCTTAATATAGTTGTTAGATAATTTACTATTATCTGATAGTTTTCAAGAAGCCTACTCCTTAGTAAAGATAAAGTATCTCTTCAGCAATAAATAAAAGTATGTGTAAATATTTGATGGAAATTACTGTAAAAACAGAGAACTTATATATTTTTTCTCGTCATCATAATGTATCTAGATGTTCGATGTTAAAAAAATCTGAATGTAATCAGATGTTTAATTTGTGTCTTTTATTGATAAAGATATTAAATTTTCTTAAGTTTGGATAGATAATAAAATGTTCTTGGAAGATATCAAAGTGCAGAATCATCATAAAGTACTTAATTAAAATCTATGATTATTCACAAAAGACCTAACTAATCTTGATTATTTTTTGCACCGACTCCGAATTTTTGTTAACACAAGTTTTATTTCCCTGAGACCAAAACACACGTATTCTAGAAGTGCTTATAAACTTGATTTCTTATTTATTTAAACAAATGTGATTACTTTTAAAGACTTATTGTTTCGCCATCTGTAAATATTATAAAATTACTTGCTGAAACTTTAACAAGTATAAAATAAATATGTCTGCCAAATCATGTCGTGAATTTTCATTTTACAGTCCAAGCCTGCCAATGCAACTGAAACTTTTTATAATACAGTATATCGTGGTGAATCACCACGATATACTGTATTTGCTATACGTAGTGATCAGATATCTCAACGAATATTTGAATGCAATTTCTTTAGTCGTCAAATGTAAAAATGTGTGCTTGTTTCCATTTTTTTTTCAGTTAATGAATGTTTGTGAAGCGATAGTGATATTTCAGTATCATAACAAGTGGCAGTCCATGATCTCTGCCTACGCCTCTGCGATACAGGCGTGAGTTTATGTTTCGTCAATTCTTTTTTTTACTATGGACGATCTAGTTTTCCGCAACACGATAGCAAAGGAGCTGATTAGCAGATTCATATAGTTAAAAATCCCCGTAACAGATTATTTGGTTGCAAACTAAAAATGCACACATAATTTTACTTCATGAACAGGGGCCTGGTTAATGGAACTACATTTAGTGGCTTACAGTGACAGTTTAATGTACATCGCAAAGCCGATGAACTAACAGATTAACAGAAGACTGCTACGCAGTGTATAGAGATTTGTCGTAATAAACTACCAATTGTAGAATTGTCAATTTACGAAACTTGACCCTGCACAACGTTTTACAAAGCCGCGATACCGTCGTTGGTGAAAAAAATATTACTTTGATATAATTTCTATAATTTACAGCGGTCGGTTGGAATACTCGACACCTAACAAACGGTCACGACACCTCGGGGCAGGAATGTCGCAGTTTTTGGTCGCATTCACGTAGTTTAGAGGCGGCTTTCATAAACGCAACTTCGACTATTACTGTTTTTAGTGGATTGGATAATTCTTCGGAATTTATTGATGGCGAGTGGCAACAGAGTGTTTCTGAGAGTTGATTGCTGATACGTAGGCACCTTACTTTTATTAGCGTATCTAATTTGCAGCTGTTGCTCGTCGTAGGCTATAAGTAAACGAAATCCTACTTACACCCGTAAAGTTTTATTCGTCAATACGAACCACGATGACTTCGAAGGTTTCCTATAGGGAAACTTCTTGTTCTTTTTTAATGCCTCTCCATCAATAGAGGTTGGGAGTCAGCTCTTTATAATAACTGTGCATTCCTAAACAGCTCCTCCGTAGTTTTAGCGTCGGTCGGTTCACTCCTTGATATGATTGTACAACAACCTTGAACTCCTTTCCCTCATATCGTAAATCATCACCTGTTCCATACTATAGTTGTCTGCGGCATTAAAATTATTCATATTGACAGACACAACCCCGTAATTCCAACTTTATGTATAGTGATTTTGTTACACTCCGCGTAGAAGTAGTACCTTATAAATACCGTTACAATGCACATGCTTGAACAAAATAATTGATATCTGGAGAGGTTCGGTTTGAATAAATATGAAGTGAAAGATTTGTCATTGTTCAAAAAGGATACCGTTGTCCGGTCCCGTTTCTCGGGCAGAGATAAATACGGAACCATTGTCTCTAGGGATTAACGTCAACGAATTTGTTGACGGACTCCTGATCAAACAAAAAGATTTGTGCGTCACAGAACCCTAAGGGACCCTCCATTTCGATCATTGTTGTCAACTCGTATCAAGCCATCCGTGCCAGCTTAAATGCTTAAGCTAAAACTCTTTAAATAACGCAGGCAGGATCTGCCGACAGAGTTTGCTCAAAAAAACACAACCCGACCGGCGTCTAACAAAGACGATGACGGAATTCTGTTGGCGATCATAAAAAAGAACTTATCTCATTTAAAAAAGCCAATTGCCATGTTTGGAATTCATTAAACTGAGAAATCCATTAAGCTAATCGCCTACCTGGGAGCCACCGACGTCGATGTGACGATATGAGCTAAAGCTTACACCGACATGCAAATGTGAACAGATGCCTTAATCAAAATTATGTGAAAATGGAAGAACCTTTTGATACTAGTTAATGTATCGGCATAAATAAAGTATTACGATAAGATAGGAGCCTCCCGTGTAGTCGATAAAGGTGAATTATCATTATTCACCCGTTTTTTTTAAAAAGACAATCGTGATAATGCTCGCCCGACGGACTACCAGTTTTTTGACTTAATTTCTGTTAAATAGCTGCGTAGAGATTTGGCCTCACATTCAGGAGGTCGTGGGTTGAAATCCCGTTTTGTACCAACAAATATGTTCTCTAATTTATGTCATACGAAGACAGCGGAGGAAACCTGATGATCTGGGGTGCAATTACGTAAGACTCCACTGTATGGAGCTGTCTGATTTAGCCCTTTTGTTCCCGGTAAGTCTCGCCACCTTATGTCACACTGTTACATTCTGGGACTTTTTTTCCAAGTAGGTATCTCATATTCCTACTCAGAACTGTCGTAATAATGTACATTCTTATTTTGACTCTTTCGAGTTGTCTAAATGCTTAACCCGATAGAGTGGAAAGGTACGTAATATAAGGGCCGAATGGTCCGTAATGAACGCGAAGGCCTATGATGATAAGGGCTTCATAAACTTTCGCGGAGGGCACGCGTCATAGTTAAGCCCACACTCTCTCTCTCTCGCTCTCTGAGAGAAGCCCTCCGTTCCTGTACCCTGCAATGGAACGTAGGTTCATTAGGCTACAATAAAAAAAAAATGGTTTGGTAGGTGGGCCCATTTATTTCGGTTACCCATTTTATTCTTGGCTCGTGGTTCCAGTATAAAGCATAGGCCCATAAATAACGCGGAAAATAGAAGGTGAATGCTTCCACGAGTATCCTTTTGGGAGCGACCAAAGCATTCTTTTAAGATTTATTACGCAAGTTGAGCACATTACTTATTCCTCATGTGCTTTTGAATCACATAGACTGCCGAATGTCTTGCTTTGGTTACACTAGTATTTAAGGCTTGGCTCAGCTTAGATTCGAATAAACTTACAAGAACCTTCAAGTCGCGCATTATGCATACTCAATTTAGCATCGTAACTAGAGTATTTTATTCGCTCTTAAACAGAGTACAATAACCTTGAAAATCTTGAGCATTAAATATGGCAAAAAGCCTTATGCTCAACCTAAAGTCGTCAGGGTACAATGCTCTACTGCCGACGCCGATTTTCAGCAAATAGCCTTAGATGTTAGGCTTTATGAGATATAAAATAAATTACAGAGTCGCTGAATATCATTTATACACACAACACGGAAGAAATCAGTGTATGTGGTGTGACAGGTAGGCGTAGTTGTAGTTACGCTAAGGACAACTTTGCAAAAAACTGTAAAGTTTGATCGGCTGTCGACTGTACCTATAAAAAGTCACCTAGCTATCGAAAAGTAACCGACAGTTTTTGTGACTGTTTCAGCTCTGCCAATCAGAGCGAAACCTGGTCGGACTCGTCCGTCGAGAAATCAAATAAATGTATCCGGAATAAAGTTGATAAGGTGTAACGCTTACGAAGGCTTTAAATAAAAAAAAAATGGTGAGAATGAAATTTTGTGGTTATTCGTCGTAAAAAGATATTAAAATTGAATTGGATGATATCAAAGCAAAAGTAGTAAGCCGGTGGCAAATTATACGAAATTCAATTAAGTGAGTGGATTTTTATTATTCTCATCAAGCTGTACTCTCTTAATTCAATATTTTGCACACATTTTATTTAAATATCAGTCTGATGTTTTTTTGTCAACAGCATACCGCATTTTGCTTTAATCTCAACTTGATCCGATTAACTTAACATAGAAATTGATTCGCCAAGTTGTTACCAGTTAATTTTTTGTGACAGTCTTGTTTTTGAAGTCATGTTATATCTGAGAACATTTTGATAAGAGAGCATTATACAAAATATTATAATATAGCATTATCGAGGAATACATTATGTTAACGTTGTGTAGTGCTGATAACTTGCTGCGACAACGACTTGTTTACCTGGGTTATTCACCAACTGGACACACATGACTGGACACACCTGTGCCGAGTTGGTTGAACTCAAATTAGTATCATTTATTCTTTCGTCATCTGGACACACCAAGATTTTGACGTGTGTCCAGATGGTGAAAGCTGAAATAATAATTTTTATGTTTTCGCCAACTGGACACACTCTGTTTTTTTGCAGAAAAAGGGTACAGTCAGGTTAACAATCGCCTCGCTCATTAAATTATTGACCTCTAACAGTGGTTGCGATCATAGTGCTCATTATTACTACTACTACTACTAATACTGCGCAGTATTAAGCAACACCATGAACTAAACCGCATGTTTTACACGAGATTTTATTTTAGCCGCAATCTCTTACATACTTCTGCTACCCTAGTACTTTTGTACTATTTACTGTAACATTATTGTAAAAGTATTGTAAAATTACCCTTTTCCAGCGGTTGGACGTCTGATGTCCGATGATGATGATTGTGACAGAAAACATTCTGCGCATGACTGTACTTTATCATAAATTCGGGTCAAATTCGAATGTGTGTCCAGTTGACGAAAACATTAAAATTATTTAAATACGTTTCACCATCTGGACACGCGTAAAAATCTTGGTGTGTCCAGATGACGGAAGAATAAATGATACTATTTTGAGTTTCACCAAATCGACACAGGTGTGTCCAGTCATGTGTGTCCAGTTGGTGAATAACCCGTTTACCTACGATACAAATTCAGTTTCATACAACTACTTCATTTACATACTGCCCATTCTACTGCTCTTTCTACAGTTCTTACTCTTTTAAGAGCGATGGTAGAGGAGAGGTAGAACCTGGTGTCACATTCCGGAGATAGTGCGTTCAAATTCCAGCATGTATCAGTTACTTTTTTCGAAGCCACGCATACTACGCGTCACGAGTTATGAGCGCTGACCTTGTATGCGCAGAAGTCATGTTTTGGGTCCGTTTGGCTGGAGGAAATGAGGCATGAACGGAAAGACGAAAATCGCCAAGTCTACAGTCTACAAAACAAGTCTACAAGTTTATGTTTAATAAAGAAAACAACTTATAAGTTTAGCATGGTGGAAAATTTACAAATTGTAGGAAAAACTGTTTTATTGATAATGCATAATTGTAATTACAAGTTCACATAATATATTTTGTAAATTGTATTACAATTCCGACAGGTGGACTCGTCCACAGGAGTCCACGAAGTCCAGTTATTTGATACACAAAAAGGGTTCTAATAACCTATACTTCGTTTTCGTTTTTTTTTGCATTAGGGCTTACGACCTAAAATTCGGCTGCCTAATTTATAACTTTTTTTTAAAATATACAATGTATTCTATATTGAAGAATCGGCTGCCTTATTTATAACTTTTTTACATATACACATCTAAAATATGTATATTTAAAAATGTTATAAATTAGGCAGCCGATTCTTAGGTTCACTATCGGAAAATAACTGCCCTGGTAAGTATCCGGATAATAGTTTAGAATGTATAGTGCTTACGAAAATTTTAGTCCAAAAAGACTTTTTCATACTATGTATTTGTATGTACAACTTTGTGCTCTTCATACACTCTGAGCTAACTCAAGACATTGTTTCCCCTTATATTTTATCGCCATTGTATTCATATTTTATATGTTCATCACTTTACAAAGGCAATTCCCAATAGCCACTATAATACACGACGATGATACTCAAAGATCCATAATAATCGCTAGAATAAACGAGAGAACTCGAATCTCAAGGGCTACAATAAAGGAGTTAAGCTAACAGAATTTATCGTGTAGTGTTCTGCTTAGCATTTTGTGTTACATGGCGACAGAACTTTATGGGCCGTGGATAGGATAATCTGTCGATTCCACCACTCTTATCTGAATACACGGAATATCGCTCGCTACGTTGTGCTTTAACACACAATATCGGACTTTATCCAGGTCTGCACCTTGGATGCTCTCATTGCCTTTTTAACCTCAATGGATAAACGCAAATGGCAGTTAGAATATCGAAATCCACGAAGGTAACACGAATAATTTACTAACCCCACTATTCCGAAGCTACTAAGTTAACGTCAATCTCTTTATCCAATTTCCACAAACAAATCCTCCAACTAAGAAACCCTTATTTTAATTGAGTTTCTAAAATTGCTATTAACAAAAACGTCAATATTATTAATAATAATATAGGTATTTAGAAATGAAATAAAATTAACTAAATTATTATTAATCTTCTTGAAATTTTGAAATTTCTCAAATGAAACATGGATCGGGCATGTTAAAAGAAAACCCCCCGACTAGGTTGGAAATGAAGCTCTACGTCTGTCCGCTCTCGGACAAGAGATCCAGAGGAAGACCGAAAACAGGTGGATGGGCGTAGTGAAGAAGGACCTTATATACCGGGAATAGGGCGGAGTGGAGAGAGAAGATAAGGAAGGCTGTCCACGTGGGATTAAAAGCCAGGAAGAAAGAAAAAGAGAGAAATTGTTTTTTTTCTTGATATTGAAATTGAGAGCGGTAGAACCCGGTCTCACATTGGGAGGTCGTAGATTCTATTTCCAGCGTGTATCAGTGAATTTGTTTTCTAAATCACGTGCTTTGCGATATTGTATTAGCAATACCACCCGCTAACTGCGGAGGAAAACATCGTGAAGAAACCTGAAATTTAGAAGTGTGTTATAGGTCTCAACCTCAACGCTTGAAATGTCTGATCCTAGGTGGGCACGCGTGATGAATAACCCCATACTCTCTAGGTAAATTGTCATGAGATTGCATGCTTAATATGTTACTTATACTATATTTGTTGTCATTTTAAGTGAATGAAATGTTGAATTGTTGTTATGATAAATAAATACATTAAGCCTTTACTCTCTTTCTAAGAGAAGGCCTGTGTCCTACAGTGGGAATTATACATATAGGCTCCTTACGAATAATAATTTAGGTATGTGAAATACATAGGCGGCCCTAGAAAGAAGAATTGTAATCATTTTTGTCAACGATACTCCAAAGGAAGTTAATGCGGAACTCTCATAGCTATTTTTTTAAGTACTTCATCATCAGGCTATATTAGTCCACTGCTGGACATAGCCCTCCCCTAATGAGCGCCATAGCGCCCTGTCTTCAGCTTGCCGCATCCAGCATCTGCCTGCAGTTTTTCTCAGATCGTCATCCAACCTGGTTGGAGGTCCTACACTACGTTTAACTCTACGTGTTTACACTACTTTTTAAGTACTTACCGAACCCTAAAGTATTTGAAATATATGACAATGTTCAAGTGTTAACCGTGGAAGTTATTATTCAAAGGGCCAGTTTCTGAATTGAGAATTTCGCTAAGTAAATACTTAAGTAGCTTTCTGTCACACTTTTTTCTGAGGAACTTGACGAGACAGCACTACGGTTCAGTAGTTACTTAGTGAAATTTTCAATTCCGGAACCGGCACAAAGAGCTTGTGAGCTATGTATTTACCGAGCGAAGGTATCCCATTTTTTTTAAATACGTTAATTTCCCACTTATACGACCGATGCCAAAGAACCATCGCAAACAGGGCGACTTGTCGCCGCGTCAAGTCGCCGCGTCAGACGCGACGTTGTCATTTGCTTCTGGCGTCTTGTCGTCGCGACTCCGCGACTCTGACGCAAAGTGTGCGGAGATTCGAACAAAATATATGAAAATTGACGGCCGTAGCCTGCCGTCGCGTCTAGTCGCTGAACTTTCGCGTGTCGCCTAGTGTGCGCGTAGGCTTAGTTCGGTTTGAATTGCATCGATGAGAATCTCAGATTTGACCTGTGACGTGGCCTTGTGCGTATGCCCAAAACTGTCGAGTGCTATCAAAACATACCAATCTCTCAACTTTAATTAGTAGACACCGCACATATCCAACTGATGTAAAAACAGTTTCAATACATTCGTGAGATAACTGGTGGCGTTCGTATAAAACACACGAACACCAACTGTCAGCCGCAAACTAAGCTGCAGGCTAGATTTTGTTTATGATTGCTCAAAAAGGGCAGCGCAGTTTTTCCAGTCAATAAAAATACTAGCGTAACTAAACATTAGCACAGAGGTATAGCCACAACCTCTTTTTTGATATCTAATAACGCCCAACGCTTCATAACACGTATGCAGTTACAATATTTGTTATTACGTAACCCATATCGGGTGTACCTACGTTTCCTATTAGCGGGTAGGAAGACCTCAACCATCAGTGGGATCACAACAGCTCTTTTTGTGAACGGAATAAGTTTTAGTTTCGAACAAAAAGAGGCAAACGTGCAAAACATAATCGCGAGTTCTTTCCACGCAGGGCACAACTTTTATATCGGCCGTGGATAGCCAATTATACCATGCGGTATCCAAGTTTCCCATGAAGCACAAGTCTTATGATGGAAAAAGAAAAAAAGCCCAAGGCTTTAGTGCTTTGCCGCAATTTATTCAGTGCCCAGAAGCAACCGTTGCCATTCCAGGGAGAGATGAAGTGAACACTCAGACACAGAGTTTGTGACATTTTTATTTGAAGGATCTTGTGTAGTAACTCAGCTTAGTACGCCTAACATCAACAAAATACTAGTTCAATGTGTACAGTGTCATGTCAGCCAACTGTGTCGCGCGGGTATCTTCACGGTGCAGATGCGGTGGTAGCGAAAAGCCCATTAGCCCAATTGCAAAAGAATGTACATCGCGAGATTTGCATGAATTAATCATCATCATCATACATGTCCCCACCGAGGGGCACGGGTCTCTTCCCTGAGGGAAGGTACAGGCCACGTCCGGATTGGTGGAGGCTTGTAAGACTAGTGGCTGGTCTTACGGTCAGATGTTTTCAAGCAGCCCTAAGGCCTCTGACTTGGCTTAACGACTGTCATCTATCGACGGCAGCCGGCACCAACTGCTTGACGTGCATTGCGAAGCACGGAACTGCTAGGAAAAAATGCTACTAGCATTAGTCACCCATCCATGCACTGAACGCGCCCTATGTTGCTTAACCTTCGTGATCGTTTAAGATCACTCAGGCAGCCGGGGCTACGAGCGATTCGAGCATCATGAGCGCATTATAAGACCTGATGTTTTTTAAACGGATGGAGTACCTACAACTCACAAATGAATTTCATATTTCTCTATTTCTCGTATATCTAGAGTTATACGGAGCTAAATCAAATACCACCTGATTTATGGCCAAAATAGTACTAATCGTTAGCACATTTAACCTTACATCCGTGCTCTGAACTCGCGTCTAAAGCGTTATGGTCGACGTGATGTCGACTGCAATATTTTTACAAATGTATAATGATAAAGAGCATGTAATTTAATGAGCACGTGTGTGTCTTAGCACAGAGAAAGTTATAACACATGCGAATATGCTTTCAGCTTTTATTTGTCCCGTGATCACATACGAGGGGCGGCTGGAAAGTTATCTACCTAACATAGAAAGAAAAGACATAGGAAGCTAATATTTTTTTATTTTTCAATGTAGTCCCCTGCAACTGTAATACACTTATTACATTTGTCAATAAAAGACATTAAACGGTCAAAAAAATATTTCTTGGATTGGTCGTCAAAATGATCATCCACAGCAGCCTTCATTTCCTCATCAGTCAAAAATCTCCTTCCCCTTAGGCTTTTCTTCAAATTTCTAAAAAGGAAATAGTCACAGGGGGCCAAATCTGGACTATAGGGTAGATGGTTTAGTTCTGTGAAGCCGTTTTTGTCCAAGACCGACCTTGCATGGAAAGCTGTGTGGACCGGAGCATTGTCGTGCAAAATTAAAATTCCTTTAGTGAGTTTGCCTCTTCGTTTTTCTTTGATGGCTTCTCGCAGTTGGTCAAGTAAACTAGCGTAGTAAGCGGCGTTCATCGTAGTATTTTTTGGTAGGTAATCTATCAAAATAATCCCTTCTACATCCCAAAAAAATGTTGCCTTATGCTTGCCTGCTGATGGCCGAACCTTAAACTTGCGCGGTGGCTTCTCCCCTTTAAATTTCCACTGCAATGACTCTTGTTTGCTTTCGGGGTCCCATTGGCGAATCCAGGTTTCGTCGCAGGTTACTATTCTGGAGATAGTTTCTTCTTCTCTGTCTTTTACCAGGTCCAAAAATGCCTCACAACTTTCGACGCGTCGTTGTTTATCGAAGGGCGTCAGCATTCTGGGCACCCACCGGGTGCTCACCTTCGACATCCCCAAATGTTCGTGAATAATTACGTGAACACGTTCCTTACTACTCCCGACATCCCTAGCGATCTCCCACTGCTTGACTCTCCGATCTGCGAGTATTATTTTTTTCACTAGATCCACTGTGTCTTCTGTGACTGCAGAAACCGGCCGTCCGCTACGGGGATCGTCTTCCAAGCTCACACGGCCATGTTTAAATTGTTTAGACCAAAACTTTATTACAAAATCGGAAGGACACGAATCACCAAACACATTGGACATCCGTTGTTTGATTTGCGACGGAGTATTTCCCTCTTTTGTTAGGAATTTAATCACCGCACGCTGCTGAATTTTAAGCATTTTATTATTTTCTTCCGACATGTTCACTATGTTAGTGTACTATTCGTAATGAAAACAATTAAAACAAATGAATGCTGTTATTTTCTAATAAGGAATGTATAAGTATTAAAACTTCATAGTGGCTAGTATCATTTTTGTAACTTTATTTAACAAAGTAGATTATATATCAGCCACCCCTCGTACTCCGTCGTGCACGCAGCTTTACAATATGTAAAAGGCGTCGGGGGGCTAGTGCTCATAAAGTTCGCGACAATGTCTACTAGCGATGTGGGAGCTGGAACATATTTGTCTAGTTACCTTATTTGCTTTGCTCTGCACATGTTCGCTTTGTACGCTATAGATAGCTGGCTTATTAAACTTTGTTGCTAGTGTTTTCCTGTTTGTTGACTTTCCTTTGGTTTCTTGTATTTGTTTACGAAAAGCAATAGGCTATTTGACTGAATTCTGAAAGCCATCTCGTATTGTTTGTTGGTGTTCATGGAGTACTCAGAAAGTGGTAATTTTAAATTCTTTCGTGTAATTCGTCTAAAAAAGACAAACGAAAATTTACTTTTCAAATAAGCCGCCAAAACTCTATCTTAGGCAAAATGGCGTCGCACAGGAATTGAATGTAAGAAAGAATGAATGACAGACGCCATTTTAACTGCCATGTGACGTCATCATAGAATCGGCCAATCCAGGCCGTTTTCGATACAATGGCGGCAGATACAAATTATCAAATTTTATCTTGTTTTTTACAAATCATAATTGTTTTTAGTTAAAATGCCTTAAAGCGGTTTCAAGACACATTATTAATAGAATAATTTGTACGAATACGTATAAATAATACTGTTTTTTTCACACTGTCAAATAGCTATTCAGTCCACCTACCTTTTACTGGTTCTGTAGGAGACGTGTAGGAATGTTTTCGTCTAGGTAAGTATCTACTTAGATGCGAGTACCTAAAATGCATAATTGTTTAATAGATTAATATTAGCACGTTAATGGTTTTTATATTGACACTATTGGTATTCTTGTAACCAATCGAATTCCAACAGTGTAACCCGTGCAGTTTAACTCGATGCCTCGCGAGACTCGTTCTTGATAGCGAGAGATACCCTTTTATTCGCGCAAGGGCCTCGATTCTGTTAGTGAATTGTAGTTAAATGACAGTTACATAGTCGGGTCACGTGACATACTCGTTCATTCCATTGACGCTTGGAATTAAACTTATGCGCACGGGCGTAGATTTGAAGCGGTAATGAAATGAAATCGATGCTTTCATGCAGTTGTCATTCTACTACAAGCTAGGTTATACCACCAAGAATCTAGGCCCATTGAATTGACGTTGCATCGTTAGTTCTTAGCAGAGTAGCAAGTCATCATCATCATCAACCCATCATGTCCCCACCGAGGGGCACGGGGGCCAAGTCCGGATTGGTGGAGGCTTGTAAGACTAGTGGCTGGTCTTACTGTCAGAAGGTTTCAAGCCGCCCTAAGGCCTCTGACTTGGCTTAACGACTGCCATCTATCGACGGCAGCCGGCACCAACTGCTTAACGTGCCTTGCGAAGCACGGAATCGCTCGGAAAAATGCCACTAGCGTTAGTCATAGACGGTGACCCATCCATGGACTGAACGCGCCGTATGTTGCTTAACCTTAGTGACCGTTTAAGATCACTCAGGCAGTCCAGGCTACGAGCGTAGCAAATGGAGGCAAGCTATTGTCGTGCATATATCATTGTATTGAAAAAGTGTATATGGCCCGGTATAACGTACAGATACCGTGTGAAATTAGGAAATTTCCCACTGGGTGTGGACGGTAATTGCACGATCACCTGATGGCCGGCCAAGGCCTCTAAGAAATAAAATTTGTCGTTATGGTTATCGTCCAATGTAGATCCATCCATTAAGCGATCTGCTAGCATTTTACGCGCACCAAATTCTGAACGATTCCAACTGTATGTCAAATTCCGCAGGTACGAGTAAATAGTACGAGTAATTGTTATCCCAAACGTCAGGATTCTCACGGACTTCAGTGCAAATAATTAGGAGTCTGCACTATTGAACGAAAATGACGACAACACAAACAGACAATTTCTTCACATGTTTATGAATGTAGAGGTATGTAATGAGGTTGTAAACTTGTACCAGCTTGTAGCGGAGGCATTATAAATGAACTATCAAATGTCCATGTTAGTGGAATAAACATACGAATTACCTTGTAACTAATACGCTAGCTTACAGATTCTAAATAGATTCTAAGTTATACTTAAGCCGTTGCCGTTTTCTCTCTGACTTTTCACAAAAGTCTGAGACGGAAGGATGTTTATAATTTAATGAAATCCTCATTTTCGAAACCAACGGTATTACACTAAAGTACAGCTAATAAAAAGATAACTGAAACACAAAAAGTATTTTGCACCAATATCTACCTGAGAAGGGGAGGCCTTTGCCCAGCAGTGGGACACACGAGAGGCTACGTAAAAAAAAACTACCTGAGAAACGGACAAAGTCTTCTTTATTTGTAATTCCTTTTTTAATTATTTACTAGACTAAAACTCGGCTTCGCTCGGCTTAAATGTAGTTTCATAATGATATTTCACATTGTAACTATCACCCACATATTTTTGTTCAGTATTAAATTTTTGCTACTTTTCATATTAATTTGCTTTTTCATTTCAACGAATTAGACCAGTGTTCACAAATTCATACGTGATGACGTGGCTCCAACGTAACAAAGGTGACATTAACATGTTTACTTCGCAACGCTATTACATAGAAAGATCATTTTTACATTGAAAATACTCGCTAATCCGAATTTATTGTCGACTCGGATCGATTATTTTTTACGCTCTTCAATTTGATGTGCATTTCGTTCGAGTCTACTGTAGACCGGTACGAAATTATTCACAGAAATTATTAATCTAGATATTTTCTACGGGTGCTCTAATTAGGAGTTCCAGCGAAGAAAATAACTGAAAAACTTTTATTACGAAGACAGAAGGGTTGTTTTGCTACAAACGTGCGAACATAAACTTACGCCTAAATCCCGGAGAAGCAGGCAGAGACCAGAGTTAGTCACATGCCATGATCCATCCTGACAAACTTTTTTGGTTCCATCGTTCATAGTAATGCTTGCAGGCCTATTTCAGGTTCTTATCCGGCTCTTTAAAATTTATTCTATAATTCGGTTGAGATATAACTGCCTAGGGCCTTTCTTACCGGATATTCCGTCTAAACTCGATAAGTCACACTGAATTCTTCATTGATTTGTAAAAATAAGAAAAAAATTACTGCCTAAAGTTCTTTAGAAACTCTTTTAAGCATTGAATAAAGTAGGGACTTTTTTCGTGAATTGATTAAACTTATAATACAAAAATTGCACACTATTATGAGTCAATTAACCCTCTATCTCTTTGACGACGCACCAAAGATCTCTTTCCAGACTAGGACACAAACCGAGCCTTCATTAATAATCTATCTAATGCCAGTATCTACGCCCGCATCTAAGCATGCAAATGAAGGTACGTCGGAAGTGGGCAATTATCTGAGAGTACCTATGAGAGTGTACCGAGAGTTAGCAACTGTCAAAGAACGTATCAAGCGGACCAGGATGTCTGCTTATCTGCTCCCGCGGCTTGCATTTATCAAGGAGCTTCGGACACACGAGTTACTTAGTCGCTGCGATTCCGTAGTCCCCTATACTATGCCGTGGAACATAAATCGAGATATAGAACAAGGCGTGAAACACCCAATATATTAAAGATACATTGAAGTTATCCCAGCTTCCAGTTTCTCCAGTTTAACATTTTGAAGTCGTCGTTATACGTCCCTCCGCGATGCCTCACTTCAGAAAAAGTGAGAGTATAGGCTTAAGAGCACAAGAAATGTCATGACAATTTAAAAATACTAAGAGGATACCATGAGGATTCAGATGTAAATAAATG
Source organism: Yponomeuta plumbellus (assembly GCA_947310845.1). NCBI lineage: Eukaryota > Metazoa > Arthropoda > Insecta > Lepidoptera > Yponomeutidae > Yponomeuta > Yponomeuta plumbellus. The sequence continues at coordinate 12,394,513 of OX371207.1, read as the reverse complement.
TCCATACAAGATTAGCTTTATTATTCATTATATATAGGTATATAAACATAAAATATAAACATTTACACACTGGGATTACCGAAAAAAACGCTCAAAGCGGAGCGTTTTGCCCGCCCGTGTGCACAGACGAAACCTCCACGGCTGCAGGGAGTGCGCCGTCGCAGTAATGGGCACCTGTCATCGCGTGGGCGAGCCGCGGCCGCACATCGCCTCAGTACTAGCTCAATATTTGTGTATTTGTCTTCGGTATAATTACTGTAATAGTTCCGTTGATATTCCTCCGGGAGAAGGCTCTCTAGTACTGACGGGTTTAGCTTCAAGTGTGTTATGCAGATTTTATTAAAGACAGTAAGATCCATGGCTGAACCCGACGGCTCCGTTTGTAACAAGAAAATGATACTAATTTGACGATCAAACAGTATAAAAATACTCTTAACAAAATTTAAAAGGATTATTCTCAATAAAAGAGTATCAGATGTTTCATATATTCGCTACTTCCTAAAACGGGAACGGCCGATATTTTTTTCAACATTTGACTGGATGTAAAAGTTTTTTGTATTGACGAGAAGAACAATTCCTTTGAAAATAAAAAAAATGGAAATGAAAATGTTTATTTGTAACTATAAAATTAGTCTTATAATTATTTTATTTTATTTATTTTATTTATTCAAGGAGAAAAAACAGAATTGACAAAACCTTATAACGTAAAGAATATTAAGTTATCACAGTACATTTTGCCAACTCCTAAACTTTTCCCACAGATAGGTAATCACATTAGTAATAAGGCGCAATACACGTTATAGTTAGGAACTAAGAATAAGATAAACAAATAAATGCGTGGAGCAACTGTTTTGGAAAGAGACATATTCTGTATTAAGTTCCTTAGATTAGATTAATATGAATCTATTAGTTCAAAGAATGTCTCTTAACACAGTGTGCCTCTCGGCATAGGCCTCCTCCAACGATTTCCACTAGTCTCTTTCTTTTGCAACCCTTCTCCAGTTAGGTCCAGCTGTGATCTTTATGTCATCTTCCCATCTGTGATGTTGCCTGCCTCGGTTTCTCCTGCCATCTCGTGGGTACCAATATGTCACCTCGGTGCTCCACTTCCCCTTGGTGTCATGCGTAGCATGTGGCCTGTCCATCGCTACTTTTGTTGGTCGACACGTGTAAGGACATCGGTGACTCCCGTTTTAGTTCGTAGGTCGGTGTTTCTCACCCTGTCCTGTTTTTTATGGCCTGTCATGCTTCTCTCCATGGCTCTTTGGCATCTGGCGAGTTTATCTCTATGAGTCACAGTGAGTGCCCATGTTTCACATCCGTACCTCAGGCACGGCAAGATGCAGTTGTAAAGGAGACAACTTGTCCAAGGTATACAGTGGGTCGCCGCCGATGCCGATGCTGGTCTCGGTGCCATTTGTCATTAGTTTCGTTTTCTTGGTGTTCATTTTGAGTCCGGTTTTTCTGCTTTCTTCGTTTAGGCTCGAAACCATGTAAGCGAGTTTGGATGGATCTTCTTCGAATAGCACCAGGTCGTCGGCGAATCTGAGGTGATTGAGATTTTTGCCATTGACCCTGATACCGAAGCCTTCCCAATCCAAGTTGCGGAATATACCCTCAAGTGCGGCCGTAAACAGTTTGGGGGATAATGGGTCCCCTTGTCCTACACCTCTTTTTATGCCGAATTAATTTCCCAGACTTTCTAATTGGATTCTGGCTTTGCTGTTGTGATAGATCATTTTTATGATGTCAATATATGCCGCGGGTACGCCTTGTTGTTTCAAATTGTCTAAAAGGTAATCGTGGCTTATACTGTCAAATGCTTTGGCATAGTCGATAAAAGCAATGTAGATTTTTTTGTTGTACTCCGTGTATTTTTCAAGTATTTGTTTGACAGTGTAGATGTGGTCAACTGTCGAAAATCCTTTTCTGAAACCTGCTTGTTCGACTGGCTGTTGTTCATCCAATGTAGTGGTGATTCTATCGAGTATTATCTTCGCAAAAACCTTGTATACATTCGACATAAAACTGATTGGCCTATAGTTTTCAATATCGTCTTTGTTGCCCTTTTTATGCAGTAAAATGATATGGGATTTAGTCCATTGTTCCGCAATTACACATTTTACTAGGATTTCGTTGAAAATGTAAGTAAGCATAGGAGCCAATTCCTCCATGCAACCTTTCAGCAGTGCGTTAGCTATTTTATCCGGTCCTGAGGATTTCTCTGTCTTTTGGCTGTTTATTGATTTCTCAACCTCACTTTGCAATATTTTTGGTATTGGGTCTTCAGTCATTAGCCACGTAAGATCTGAAAGGGTGTCTCTTCGTCTGCTTACTGCATTGGTAGTTTGGCTGGCATACAGCTGGCTGTAAAAGAGTGTGGCTAGATCGTTAATGCTCTTTCTGTTCGAGTTAGTAGTTTCATTCAATTTCAGCCTAGGAATCCATTCCTTCCCAGATTCTTTTAATTCATTTAGCGCCTTTTTCTCTCCTCCAGACCTTGATATAAGGTGTTCTAGAGTTGTCAGCCTTTTCCTTTTTCTGTCGTTTCGTATATTTTCTTTGATTTTTTTACTTAGTTCCTTTCGTGGTTTACTCGCTATTAGATCATTTCGGTCTTGTAATAGTTGCAGGGTGTAGTCGCTTAGCTGATATTTGTTGTTTTATTTGTTTCTGCTGGTATTCGTTTTAAGTCCTTTTTCTAGTAATTGGTATTTTTGTGTTGGGTCTGGTGCATCACTTAAGATTTGTTTTTTTGTTTTCTCGAAATGGATGGAGTTTAATAAGGTGGGTGACCTTTCATGTTTGTTGTTGTAGTTCTTTAATTGATTTCTTGGGGTTTTGGTTTTATGCTTCCTAAGTGAGCAGCGCACCATTCTATGGTTCGTGTTAAAATTCAGCTTGCTTATGACCGCATTGGTGAATGCTTTGGGATAGTTGCTTATAACGTAGTCGATTTCATTTTTAAACGAGCCATCTGGAGAGATCCAGGTCCACTTATTTTGTCTGTTCTTCTTGAAAGTTGAGTTAAGCACTGTGAGATTGTGTTCCATGAGAAATTCCACTAGGTTTTGTCCGTTGCGACTTCTTTTCCCGTGTCCGAACTTCATCATCAACCCATCATGTCCCCAACGAGGGGCACGGGTCTCTTCCCTGAGGAAGTTATAGACCATACTCCACCACGGGGACCAAGTCCGGATTGGTGGAGGCTGCTACGATTTTCGAAAAAAAAATCAACAAAAAATCCGAAAATGTCCGAACTTACCAAGCACATATTCTTCGTTATTTTGTCTAGCGCCAATTTGCGCATTGAAGTCACCCATAAGAATGATGTATTTATCCGTATTGTCCCTTATCGCTCGTGACATTTCTTCGTAAAAAGCCTCTAGTGCTGCCAGATCGGCTTGTTCGGTTGGCGCGTCTTAAAATTAATTTTAAGGTAGTTTATATAATTTTTGAGTTCCATCATACCTTTCTACAACCCGTATTATTTTATGAATATTATTATTGTGTTGCATCTATCTCTTTAAACGAGCAATTCTTGTATATATATTTATATATAATCAGAATCTCGGAAACGGCTCCAACGATTTTCGCGAAATTTTGTAGGTAGATGCTTTCGGGGGCGTTTAATTGATCTAACTAGGTTACAATATTAGAAAACGTTGTTTTATCCGTATTTTAAGCCAATTGAAATTTGCTATGATAACATACAGAGGTAAATTTCGCGTCCATCTGCAAGGTTGGGATAGTTCTGACGGGAAAACGGGCGACCCGTTTCGGGCCGATTTCAAGAGACCCGGTTCGAGTCATGATGTTTTTTTTCAAAGTTATTTTTTTTTGTTGAAAAAGGATTATTTTAATTTTATATTACATATTTTATATTACAAAAAAAGTACCGAGCAAAACTCCGTCACCCAGGTACTAGTTAATTACATCTCAAAAACCTAAGTTGACTTCTACTTTTGGAGCAGCCTGATAAATAACGAACCAGGACCTGACAAAGAATTTGCCATTACACACTATACCGGGGACGTGGGTCAGTTGTCCAAATTCATCTAAAAGCAGTACACTCCCAGCAAGGCGCTTGGTTATCGGCTTCTTCAGCGGAACGACCGTGTGTCAGAAGGTGGCCAAGGATAGAGAGAAGTTCAAGGCTAAAGGGGACAAGGGTGTGCTGTAAAGTTTAAAACCAAAAAAAGTGACAAGACCCATTTTTTGTAAGGGTCGTGTCCCTGTACACCTGTAAGATAATGATACTTTGACAAATTTGTGCCGAGCATTCTCTTTTTTTCCCTTTATCCGTACCTTACCTTAGCTAATGCTTCTTTTTGTGCTATTCCTATATTCTTATTGATGCCAAATATTGATATTTACGCAAAATGTTTTTGATCTTTCTTAGAGCAAACAGGCCATGACAAGAACTCCAACCGGTTTTTTTTTGTGATAAGACCGCCGTCTGTACTCTTACATTAAGAAAAACCTGTGTTATCTCCTTTTTATGTGCAATAAAGTGTCCTATCTATTTATTTATCATCTATCCATTAGAACATTAATGGTCGTTGCTTCGGACAACTCGGATCTGCAGCTAATTTAGGGATTTTTCGCTACCCACAAAATAAAAATGTATGTCTAAGTTAAGATATTTTCAGAAGGTGACACTTTTTGCAACCACAAGGTATCAATGCTGAAATATGACCATTACCTCAGTCGCAATAGGGACTACTGCGCTATGTGAAGTATAGTTGAGGTAAAGTGTAGGTGGTAAGTGGGAGGTGAGCGATTGGAAACGGCAACTGGGCGGTTTCTCAAACATCTGTTCTCTGTAAATAATAGTAAATCAAAGCTTCATCGGTCTATGTTTGTCTCATCCCACAATTGATACTGGTTTGAATAAAGCGTTTACCGTTATTTATGGATCTGATGGTTAAATATCTTTACTAGATTGACATCAAAGTACGACAAAACTTGCTATGTAACTTCACACACACATTACAAAGTCTACAGGAGAAACCTCAACGGCCATTAACCTATTATTATTTTCAATACAATCCCTAATAATCTTTAACCGCTAGAGTTTTTGGTGCGCCAATTGGCTGACCATTACAATGGTTTTTAACTGTTTTTTTCAAGGTCATAATGAAACTAATCACAAAGTAAAGTAGAAAACATTTTCGAAAAGAAGCGTAGATAAAACTTTATTGTTTGCGTTTGAACTTGAGTTGCAAAGTCAACCGTATTAAAATTGAGTAGAGTACTAGAGACCTGCAAGTGCAGGTATGTGAATCCAGAATTAAGTATGTTTATCCGAAAGACAGTCAGCAGTATTAAATTGTTCAATTATAAAGTGAGAATATAGTGTCACTTGTAGAGCGAGTGTAATGCGAGTTTCCTGAAACTAAGTGACGGATTCCTAGAACCCGTGAGTTGACGAGCTGTTACTTTATCAGAGTTTCAACTCTACTATAATGCATCGTTATCCAAAACGGATATCGCATCTTATGGTATCATCACCATCATCAACCCACCTCTGTCCACGGGCTGTGTATAGGCCTTTTCCCCATTATGTAATCTTTAGTGGTCACTCAACATTCGCATCAACGGACCGTCTGACTACATCATCCTACATCAGAACTGACTGAAAATCAGCGCTGAGGGTTCACACCCTCAGCACAACGGTGACTCAGTTGCCTTTTGTGGCAACCCCGTCATACCACAGACTATATTTTTAGTTATGTCTTAATTTATATGTTTCATTTTTGTCTGTTGTGTTACTACCTATATTGTGCTACTTGTCTGTTTATTTTGTTTCTATGATGTGTCTTTTTGCTACAATTAATATGTTTCTTACACACACCCACACACACACACGTACACTTTTACCAGTCACACACACCACGTACGTACAGTTCATAATAATTTTAATCTTTAAATTATATCTATTTTTAGTAATGTTTTTCCATAAAACTAAATATTTCCTTTTAATTAGTTAATAATAGTAATTATAATATTTAAATATTATTATCCGTGCCCGGATAACGGTGACAGGCTTGCCACTTGTCACGTTTGGGACCTAATAAACTCGGCAAAACGTGGGTCCAGTTCTAGAGACTGGTGCCTCTGCCTACCCCTTCGGGGATAACGGGCGTGAGTTTATTATTATTATTATTATTATTATATTTAAAATATGATATCTACTCTAAGTCATGTTTTATAAAAAGAACTTCATGTTTCCTTTTTTGTAGCTTTAGCTTTTACTTACTGTGTTACCGAACCTATCGCAAATTATTTTTTGTAAGTCTCACCAGGTGTCTGCGATGCAGACGTAAAGTCTAGTGCAGATACCGCAAGCATTGTAACGACGAAAATTAATTTATAGTAAATAAAAATTCTTTATTCTTATTCTTCTTATTCTTTCATCCGATCATTGCATCGGGCTGTTGGTCTACCTAGTGAACGATTCTCGGCAGCCATTATAGGGTAAACTATACATTGATTGGCACCTTAAGCAAAACCTTGACTTAATTTGCTTCCTAAGCATTCAATTTCATATTCAATCACTATTAACCATTTTTATTTGTTAGAATATGAGTATAGATTGGAAATAAAAAATAATTCTTGCTTGTTGTCATAGTTTTATTTAAGAGAAATAATAATTTGAAAATGTCTCCAAAACTACAGTCATTGGCATTACAGGTATAAACATTGTCACTAATAATATCAGTCATTGGCATTTATAATTTGTATGTATGTTTTGTACTTAACAATGCTAATTATAAAAAACTAACAAAATGCCCTTTAAGAAATTTTAATTCTTAATATTTGTGTTTAAAACTCACTGTGCCAATGACTAGGTGGGTGCCAGCAATACTATGGTTTACCCTATTACCGCCATGGTTCACCTGCCATCTTTCCGCCTCGCGGGTTGTCCTGCCCATTGGCTTAAGATTTCATCACCTACCTATATCGTCGACTTTTTTTCAATCCCATAGTATAACAACAAATAATAATAACCAATGACCAATGACTTTTAGTTACGTCTATTTGTTTGATTGTACAGCAACACCATTCGTTGGTAATTAGTCCCCGGATAACGGCGACGGGCTTTCCACTTGTCACGTTGAGACCTAATGAACTCGGCTAAATATAGGCATGGTTCTAGTGATTGGTGCCTCTGCCTACCCCCTCGGAAATAACGGGCGTGAGTTTATTTATTTTATTTTTATAAATAATTACCAGCCGCGTGATTTGGGCTTCTACGTAAGTTGTGACGCCGCACTTGTAAACTAAATGAAAGTTTGCTATTGCTCTAAGTAAGGCACGTAATATTTATTTTACAAGTACTTAGTCCTAAGTAAAATTGTGAGTCAGACTCGCACCTGAACAGACTTTAGTCAACTGACAAAATATGAACCGCAAAACTATCATAATCGGCAAAATGCTACCGATTTGTCTTCATCATCAACCCATTATGTCCCCACCGAGGGGCACGGGTCTCTTCCCTGAGGAAGGTATAGGCCATACTCCACCACAGGGGCAAAGTTCGGATTGGTGGAGGCTTGTAAGACTTCATTAGTGGCTGGTCTTACTGTCCGAAGTTTTCAAGCCGCCCTAAGGCCTCTGACTTGACAATTAACAACTGCCTTCTATCGTCGGCAGTCGGCACAATCTGCTTAACTTGCCTTGCAAAGCACGGAACCGCTCGGAAAAATTCCATTAGCGTTAGTTAGTTACAGACGGTCACCCATCCATGCACTGAACGTGCCCTATGTTGCTTAACCTTCGTGATCGTTTAAGATCTCTCAGGCAGGCGGTTTATTTTTTTCTTTTCAGGGTCATATCGCAACTGATTAACATTCTGAATGGAAATACTATCTATCCCTACTCAGACGACGGTGAACTTTGCTTTGCTTATACAATAAAGAGCTCTTTGATGCCTCCATCAAGGGTATAATAATAAGTACCTAATCAACCAAGATAATTAACCAACGACGTCAAAACATAATAATTAGCTATTAAACGTCTTCATCGAGTCAAGATTGCGTAGGTCGCATACCATCATCACGTTAAATTACAGAAGACTCTAGAGAAATAAGCGGGAATCGCTGTACTGTTATAGTTTCTAATAGCTTTACCCCTCGCTTTTCTGTGTGGCATATGAAAATAAACTAAAAGCATAATTCATGCTTTATATACTAGTGCCTACCACTAGTTCAGGAGCCACTAGTAGACAGGTTATTTGAGTTACGTACGGATTTTTTTTACTCAGATCTCATCAATAGTTAATCATACGTTCAAAATACAAGCATTCATGATTAATTAATAAATAAGTTTAACTTTATGCGTCAATAAGTAGGATAAGTCCATCATAGCAAGTGCGTAACTCAAATGACCCATCCACCAATTGGTCAATGTTTCACTATATGCGATATATTGCCGTACAGTTTTACGGGGTTGTAGAACAGAGGTTTATTGAAAACAGACATGAAGTGCACTTCTTTCTTTGGAAACATTTGAAATAAATATTGGCCCGATCATTTCTACTTGTAAAAAAATTACTCTCAGGTTTTTTCATTATGTAAATGCTCATGTTTAACAACAAATTTACAAATGTACCGTTAAAAAAAGCTTCACCACATCACAATTTCACAATCACTTTTGTCCGGGCCTTAAACTAAGATGCCCTGTGTTATGCTATTTAGGCAAGGACTTTAAAAACAAGGAAATAGTCCCCGATTGATACCATTTAGTTCAAATCAAGTACGGTAACATCCGTAGAACCCAAACCCACGAACAAAACCGAAACCAAATCAAATGTACCTATTTACTGGAATTCGAACCAGGGGCCTCAATACGAGATCGCGTCCTCCAAAGAGGCTTCTGTCACTTCCACACCCACGCTACGTCTCGAGCAGTTGTTCAGGCCAACAGGTGGCGCGACCTGTCGTCCGATTGTTAATTACCACTACAGCACACAACCGGTTACAGTAATTAGCGGAGGGGCGGGTGGGCGTCGCCGCGAGGCGTGGCGGATTTCGGCGGACGTCTCACCTCATGTTTTATTAAACGCCTGATGCGCCTTGTGTCGTGACGTGGACGCTGGGTACCCGCTGTTGACGCTATTTTTATTTTAAGAAACCGTCTTACAGTTGGTAGTAACTTGAATTTCGACTCATTCAGCTTTGGTCTACATGTGACCAAATCATAAATACGGGAAAAAGTAATATCTATCAAGTTATTTGCTCGCGCTGCGTATTTTAATAACTTCTTTTTTTAAATATATATTAGCCCCAGTAACAGACTTTCATACCCATTCTGAAACTAAATTACATGAATTGTCCTCCCTTTCATGTTAGAAACCCATTTAGAAATCAACGCCAATTTGATGAGCTAATTGGAGCTACTGATTTAAAACAACAGAAATATCTGCCTAAACCGAATTATCAATAGTAGAGCTACGCAAATAAAGACTAAATCAAGACTATAAACTCTACGTTGATAGGTCTACCTTAAATGGAAGTAGAGTTCTTACATACCATGCAACCTATACAAACTTTCGGCCCCATCGGCCATCAGTTCTTCGTGCTATGTGCCCCGCCCACTGCCACTTCAACTTACTCATCCGGTGGGCTATGTCGACGACTTTCGTTTGATAAATCATCAACGTCATCGGCCATTTAACGCCCATTGCAGGACACAGTCTTCCCTCATAGTTTTCCAAGTTTCTCGGTGTTGTGCCCTCCACATCCAGCGACTCCCTGTCACCGTAACCAGGGCCTCGATTCTGCTAGTGCATTGTAGTAAAATGGCAGATACACGGCCGGGTCACGTGACGTGTTTTTTCATATCATTGACGCCAAGGTTGTTCCATTATGTGTGCGCGCGAAGACTTGAAGCAGCAATGAAACTTAATCGCCATGTTCATGCAGTTGTCATTGTACTACAATGCATTAAGAGAATTTAGGTCTCGGTCCTCGGACCATCTGGTGAATAAAATAAAATAATTTAAGTGACGGAAAAAAATATTACAGTAGTTACTCGTATGTTTGCATAGTGCGACGCCTTACTGCTAAAACCGACTATCTGCATGAAATTTTGTTTCGAAAAACTCGCGTTTAAGTTTTGGATGTCGTTAACTATATTAAAACTTGTAATTGTGCATGCTTAGTTGCTTAGTTTGTGTTTTTGTTTCCGTTATTTCGACCACTATGTAGATGTTGAAGAGTAGATTCTGATGGTTTATATAACTCAGTGTTGACAAAAAGGGCACTTTGTTGGTTTTAGCAGTAAGGCGTCGAGTGTATTATGTGCACTTTGAACTGAGGTTTAATGAAATGTGGTTCAAACATTTCCATAAGGCCAAAAGGCCCTGATGTCACTGATCCCGTAATTTGTTTCTCCTTAAGTCTCTCAAAGGAAGCCGGTACAATCAGCGTAGCACACAATATCGTGATAGGCAATAAATAGGCTTTATTTGAAATAAAATCCCACCCAAAATTAGAATTAAAGTAGTTATTATTAAAGTCTGAATTTCAGACTCAATCATATTTTTTTAATTTTTGTTTTTATTTTAATTGTTTTTTTTTGTTGGAAACGTCCGACCAGGTGTTATTCAGTTTTAGTCCAAAAAATTTTATAACTGTTCTCTGGTGTACAATAAATAAAAAATAAAAATAAATAAATAAATAAACTCCCGCCCGTTATCCCCGAAGGGGTAGGCAGACGCACCAGTCTCTAGAACTGGACCCACGTTTTGCCGAGTTTATTAGGTCCCAAACGTGACAAGTGGCAAGCCTGTCGCCGTTATCCGGGCACAATTTATCAGCGAATGGTGTTGCTGTACCTACAAACAAATGTACGTAACTAAAAGTCATTGGTACATGCGTGGTTCGAACCCAGACCCTCATGATCGAGAAGCAAGGGTCAACCCCACTACGCCACCACCGCTTTTTAAATAAATAATAAATAATAATAATACTTTTATATAATCTTATTGAATAAATGAATGAATGAATATTCTTTATTGTATCTACATCAGGAATTACACATTATCGATTAACTATGTACTTTAGCTCTAAAATTAATAGTGCTCAGTAAAGAGTTATGAATCTATTCTCAAATTCCAAATAAATGCGTTTAGTTTTCAATTCGTGAAACGATAGCGTTCAAAAGATTTTTATTGATTCTAGATCGTGTGTGTTAATACGATTGTGTTTATTAGCCTCTGTTAAGGTAGAATTGATGGTGTGATAACAGGTCTTCTTGTGAATCATGTGTTATTCCGTTAGGATAATTAAAGAACAAAAACATGGTAACAATTTTCGCCTGTCTGAGTTGAAACAAATTATGCTTTTTTATATCCCAATGTAGGCGTATGTTTATTTTTACCCGACTAGCTGTTTTTGTCTAACAAGATATTCGGAAACAGGGAGGGTCAGATACTCACACATCATTCTATACACCTATGCACTCTAATCCGTTGCATTACGGGCGACTTTGCAACTTAAGTGTGAAGGTTGACGTGCTATTGACTGTATAGAACAGAATAAAGCATTACTATTACATATTATTATTACCTAGCTACGGGGATTTAGTTACACAGTATGCGGAACAGTATTGTTTCAGTAGCAAAAAATTAGTTTTGACCAGTAGATTCTCATTTTATGGAAACAAAAAGAGATTTGGAACAAGAAAATTGTATTTTTCACGATATCCAAGATTGTCCAAGAAGAAATTTAGTTGTTATAAACAATTATATTAATTTTTTCACAAAGTGTAATATGTTTTAGAATACAGTAGAATATACCCAACTCATAGAAATTTCTTTATAGTATTTAGAGCCATCATCATCAAAGTATTAAATCGGTATTATACCAACCATTTATGCTTCAAATCTGAACAACAGATAAATATTACTACAAAGAATTATGACTCAGGGAGCTTCAGAAACTTTGGGGATGTTACCAAAATTCCCAGGGGAGTTTCATAAAAGCACAATTTATTCATAGTTTATGGCAATTCAAGGTACCTATATTACGCAACAGTGTACAGTGGACAGCACGTCAATCTTCACATTTTAGTTGCAAAGTCGCTCGTAACGCAACGGAGTAGAGTGCATGGGTGTATACCATGATGTGCTGTCGACTGTACTTGTTAATCTGAGGTTTTATCGACGTTTCAATGTACATCGAATTGTCATAGTTAGCCATGAACAGTACCATGTTCTAAAACATGCCTCAGGGGGTGAATGCTACGAAAGTTCTCTACTTATGAAGTTGTCAGATTTAATCTTCTCTAAACAATCAAATAAACACAAATATTTTTACAATTTCGAATAGACGAAACAGTTGCGTAATAGGAAGGCTGGTCGGGTCATCAGTACTCACAACAGTGTCCAAGGTTGCCATGGGTCTTCCCACAGTAAGGACCAAAAAGCGAGGGACATAAAATTAACTACACAATCTTGTATTCGGCATGCGATGTGCGCGTGAGTTGATTCGTGCGCGCCGCGCGTGACGGCCCCGCCGCCTCCGCTTGCACACAACCCACTAGGGACCTGCCTCGGATTCGCTCGGGTGTATCAAATAGCTGAGTCTTTTGCTGGGCTAATTCATATAACTAGTGTTAACTTAAAATGAGGATTCGACGCCTACCATTGATACAATTTTGAATTTTGACCAAATGTTTTATATTAAAAATTTGGTAACCAACTATGTAGTTGGGCCTTTGCTATGTAATTAATTATGAAGATACTATATACATGCTTTTGCTGCCCAAGATAAAGTAAGAAATTGTTATTCATATTGTTTTGTACTTGGGCACTAGTTGAAAACATAAACATGTTTTTATACTTGTTAGTGTCAATATTTTCTAAATTATGAACGCTCTCGTCCACCATTTTGTATTTCCGTTACGTCAAATAGTCAGTGATACTTTTTGTAATCATTGCCGTTCATTTCAACATTATTTCATAGAATCGATCAAACTACTTGCCCTCAAAGTGGTACAACAAAGTTATAAAAAACGTGCAAACGTATTACATAACCTTTGTTTGTTTTTGCAGACAGGTAAAAATGTAAAGCACGGATGTCAATTCCGTCACTTTAGCGTGCAACTTTTACAAGCAAACATACAATCTTTGCCTTTTTGTAATGTCATTTTGATATCCTAATTTACTTACAGAACACGCCAACCTCCATTTAGTCCTATCTTTACTTGGCTGGACGTTATCTTGTTGCTGCCACTGGATATGTTTTAGTGGTCGGAGTTTTTGAACATGGTAATCAAGGTCGTGTAAACAGGACCAAGATTTCATAAAGATTCACGGTATGAGGTACATGACACTAAAGATATAAATGCTGAGTGACTTAAGAATGCAATCAAATCAAACGTGTAGGACTGTAGGTACCCATCCCGCAGTAGGCACAATTACTTCGGAACTTAATCATCATAGTTCTCCTAGATCAAAATTTAGGAGCTACATATTTAGAATTATCTGCGGGGTACCACAATGAAGTGTTCTTAGTCCGCTTCTTTTCATTATGTACATAAATGACTCATCTAACGCGATACCCATGAAATGTGTAATGTTTGCTAACAACACCACATTAGAAAGGCAACCATAAAAATAAGTTAAAGAATAATTATAAATTATTCAATCGCCAATATAATTGGAATGGGTGTCGACAATTAAATTGAAATAAACTTTAAATTAATTTGACCAAAACTAAATTCATATATTTTCTGACATATAATATGTAGTAATAAATTAGAACGTAACATTTGCCATAGCAATTAAAAAATTTTGGAAGAGGTCACAGTGTTTCTTATTGACAAACATTACATCTGGAAACAACACATCCAACACGAAAGTGAACGATTCGATAGCTTTGTGTTCGCACTCAGAGAACTTTGCCAAACTTCTTTGAAATGAGGCAATAATGTCTTAGTATTGATATTATGTAGTTTAAACTTTAAACTGCGGTCTTCTACCATGGAAAAAATCAGTACATTATTATGCTGGACTCATGACCTAAAAAAATTAACCCGTGCTATATGCAAATGGCAAATAAACTTTTTATCTATCTATCTATATGCGGCAAACTAAGCATAGAGTCATGCGGACTACTATTTTAGAAACTTACAATAATAACATGATCATGCATGTAGATAAAACACTAAGCTTCTGGGTTTGACAGCAAAACCATCTCAACGTACCTCAATATATACTTAGGTAATATAGTTATATCTAATAAAATAAAATAAAAGTAATTTTGGTAAAATACTGCTATTGAAAAGCTAGCTATAGATTCGAATCTTTTCTATTCTGTGACTAATCAGTCATTAGTAGTTGTTAATTTATCGATAAATGAACATTTAAGCTATCAGTCAGAGCTAAACAAAACAAAATGCTCGTTATACGTGCTATAATATAAAACATTCAAGCAAAGCCAACTGTACAAATTATTTAAATTAAATTACAATACATAACAAGAATAAACAAGCTAACGTCAACGTAACAAATAGCGCAGGGAAATAACTCCATGCAAGCTCGCTTGCTATAAATTTTTCACGACTACAAACTGGCCCAAGATGTTATCAATAATTGGCAGATCTGTGAGCGGCCGGCCGCGGACGGTAGATCATTTAATTTTCTTAATAATTTTCTATCGCTCGTGGCCGCAGGCTCTCTGACGGTCTAGCCTAGCTGGGGTTCTCGTTTTGTACTTTTTAGTAATACAGTATAATCAATCTCGCGGCACGGATGCTTAGCTTAGGCCTAGATGTAGTAAACGGCAGGGAAACAGAGAATCTACATCAACAATAATGTGAAGAGACTTAATATTTTACTCTTTCTTAGCTTCGATAATAATTGAAAATTGATAAACGATTGGACACGGCAGTCAGCTTATCTTTCGGAGCTTTTAAATTTGATCCAATAATAAAATTGGGCGCTCAATATATTTTCAACAGCCGCTTACGCTCGACAATACGTTCTGATTTATGCGGCGCAATTGAATTCTCATATAGCGCTTCTAGAATGTAGCTCACACTCTCCGAATTTTCGGTATTCTGTGTGAGTAATCTGAATCAGTTGCTCGCGCTGTGATTTATAGGACGTGGGCACCGTCCCGCCTCGCATTCCGGTTTGTCTCAGCAACTGTAATAAAGGCAATTTTGCTACGGCCGCCCCAGCCACGGGAAGGAGCCAACTAAACGTGTGGGATTGATCACTCCCGGTGACAGTTTGCTTGTGACGATTTGTTAGCATATAAAAAACACTCTATATCAATTAATATGTAATAAACTAGAACTATGGGTGCTCTTGAAGCGGGTTGTTAATCTGCCAGAAAAAAACGTTTACTGTTAGAGCCGTTACTATATTTGAAAATAGTGAGTAGAGTTTTTCCTGAAGGTCACGTGTTCGATTCCCACTGAGGGCTACCATACATTTGTACTTATGGCCTCAGTCTAGGTGTATTTCTAAGTTTGTAACATCCTTGCCTTCATATCACAGGGTATTCTAGTCAGAACAAGTGATTGTGTTCTGTGGAAGTTATTATTACTTTTTTAGAGGTCTATTGCATCATAGTAATAATAATGAACCAAAAAGCTTCCTGAAAACTAAAAGCACTGAGAGATTACGTAGGCACAAAGCTTATAGCCTACAAAACAGGTTCCAATGTGTGTTCTGCACAGCGATAACCTCTGAAAGTGTCATTAGTCAAAACAGGTAAGTGCATTAAACTGTAAACCCCCCATCAAGTCGTGAAACATGATATATTATGGCCAATATAGGTGCCTAATAAAATTCAGTCTAATCTAGCCAGCCAGGTCACAAGCATATTTTGTCCTTAATAATTAATGTATGCACGCTCGCCTACACGCCCTGCTTACACCAACGTAGTGGACCTCTTACACCTCCCCTAACCCAACATAAATCGGTAGCAAACGGGAAACACTGGAGAGGCGGCAGAGGTCAAGCTAATTGGTTAATATCACGCAACACTTTGACAGGATTAACATTTGAATTGCTTATTAAGTTGATTGACATAAGCTTTAATCCTGCATATAAAACATTTAATCGAATTACTGCGATGTAAAGCGAGGCTGCTTGCGCCGTAGATCGACAGAAAGTAGATAGATACGGTACCTACCCATACATAAATTCAACTAAAGATCAACTAACACATTATGCAGATGGACGGACATAGAAAATCAAATGCACTTGTTATTGTGAAATAGCTTTGTTTCTGAACAGCTAACGTATCTTCCCAGGTTTAGTTTGATCTAATGCCGGTGTTTCTTTGATCGTATCAGATTTGGCCCTTGGGTAGAAGTTCGAAACTGATACCGTAAAGAAAGAATAATAACCCTCCATCGTAGCTTAAAAGTGACTTGCAGTTTTTCATTGCATGGTGATCGATTTAATTAAGTTCAGACACTGCTGCTTCCTGGGGCACTGTATAAGGTTCTACAACAAGATTCCCCAAGATATTGTCAGGTATGGTAATTCGTCATCGTGACACTAAAGAAATAACTATATTATTTTAAATCACTCAATTATCTAAGACACCAACAGATGTCGCTACACGTTTCGAAAAGCGAGTTGAGGTGGTTTACTTACCGCAAGGAAGTTGCGGGTAAGATAAAAACTACGCAACCTTCGTTTTGGGGAATTCTGTCTGAGTGACATTTATAATTCTCAATGGTAACGTTACCTCGTGTTCCGGAAAAGGGGTAAGTTAATTAACTAACATTTTCCCAGAATCTTCCTTTTCCGTGTTAACTGTAGAGTTTTCCTCAACGGCAGTGATGTATTTAAATCAAATATTATTTTAGTCACGATAAGGCCGAATGTTTACTTTGTGAACGTCAAAGTTGTGCTTTGACAATTGATACATTTTATCTGCAGAGGAAGCTGACAACAAATTCCACATTTCATTATTTAATAAGTAAATTTTAATTGTCCACAGTTTAAGGAAACGCCCTTTTTCCATGTGTGCCTCTCGTTTCCAGTGTTTGCGAAATACACCTTGTGGGCATTCCGAAAGGCTTGGCAAATTTCGTTGTAACTTGCAACAGACGTCGTGGTGAATGCGGGATTGTCTCTGCTTCACTTACTATTAGTCTCGTGTTCGAAACGCGCCATCCAAAGACAATTTGTTTTATTTTATTTTATTTTATTTAGTCTCCAAGCTTGGTTGATACAATCCGGAAATGTTATTTTAGTATTATTTTAGTTCCTACAATAAATGGTGGTAGCTTGGGTTAATTTCACTGTTGTTATTGAACTATAACATCCCGAATCATCACAATGGCGCCGAACGATAAACTAACAATGTAAATAGACATAAATATTGAAAAACTGAATTGACAAGCTACCATTATAATCATTTATTTTCCTTTTAGCATATATTTAGTAAAGGATTTTTATTATTTTTTTTGTTTTATAAACTTAATTTGGTAAGTTGTTTGTAAATTCGATTAATATGGATGTTAATTATTTACTGAAAGACGAACTCGAGTTCGAATTATCATGTCGTGGCGTACAAGACATCACTACGGTCACGCCGATGAGGAAGATTCTCAAAGAACTTTTACACCAAGAAAGGGAGGGTGAATCAAAAATTAGGTTAACAGTACCGGAAGCTTGCGACAGCGATCCGTTGGGACAAATCTCCATATGCGAAAAAAAATTGGCAGTATTATCTGCCACGCTACAAGAAAAAGTAGGCTATCCTGATAGGCATACTGTCAAGCGCTTGTCCTCGCGCTTGTTACACTTGCAGGGTCGTATAAAACTCATAGTTCCTCTAGAAACTACACTAATAGCGAGACAAGCCAAAGTCATGAGCAACATTGAATCTTGTCTGAAACAATTAGAGTCGGTGCAGGTCTCGGAGATTTCAGAGAGTCAGAGGAGATTTCAGAAAAGGACAAGGAGATATTACACAAATAATTGGGAGAAGAAGCCATAAAAATAATAAAAAAGATACAGATGGAAGAAGCTATGCCTCCTCATGAGCCCAAAATTACACTGGGATCAGAACAAAACGGACGTCCCGGCGCGTCAGGGCATCCATCGCAATTCCATGACGACAAAGTTATCGTAAGCCTCTCCAGAGAACATCTACTGTAGACAATGATTTTCACCTTCGTAAACTGGTACCAATTAGAGACTGGGGTATCAAATTTACAGGGAAAGGAGAAATGAGCATCAATGCGTTCTTGGAGAGAGTAGAAGAATTGAAAGATGCTCGCAATGCTCGAAACGAAGATCTGTGTAGATATGCAATTGACTTCTTCGAGGGTGATGCACTCATATGGTATAGAGCAATTCGCTATGAAATCCGAGAATGGGGAGAATTAGTACAGCGACTATTGTCGACATTTCAAAAACCCTATTATCAAGACGAATTAATGGAGGAAATTAAAAAACGAACTCAAGGACGAACGGAAAATGTAACAATTTACATAGCCGTTATGCAGAACATGTTCAATCGACTACCAGAAAAACTGTCTGAGAAACAGAAACTTAGCATTCTTCTGAGAAATATTCAGCCATATTTTCAAAGAGCGGTTTGTAGGGATGAATTCACTTCTGTTGCTGAGTTAACAAAGATTTTAGTCATACTAGAACGCACAAAGGTAAACTGTTATAACTTCGTGGAACCAAAGAACACAATTAATGCCTTAGAACCAGATCTGGCTTATCAGAATAGCCCCGAAGAAATCAACGCTATCTACAGACAAACTTCGAGAGCAAACCCGGTTGACAGTTCTGAGAGAAAATGTTGGAATTGTAGATCAGTAGGACTCACATTTAGGAATTGCCATTTGCCACGCCAACGCTTATTTTGTTATAAATGTGGTAAGTTCGGGGAGACAATCAACAAATGTATCTGCTCAAAGTCGGGAAACGCAGATACGGGAGCCGCTACTTCTGCCGTACGTCCTCCCCAGTATTAAATATCCGCGATCCGCGCAATCAAAACTGGCAGAATTGGTTGGCTGTCATCAAAACATATTTTGAAACGGGTGAAATATGCAGTACTACCCCTATAGTTGATGATAGCCGATTTTATGGTGTGTTAAAAATACTGGATAAGTGTTTCACTGGTTTATTAGACACGGGAGCAACAACTTCTGTTATTTCGAGATCTCTGTGTTCGAAACTGGTCTCAATGGGATTTGCCACACAAAGCATTCCTTCCATAAACTTATCAACAGCTGATGAAACTTCACATAGAATAACATCTATCATATTTTTACCAATTGAGTTTCTGGATAAGTATCAAGTCATGCAATTTTATGTGATGGACTCTCTAAAACACGAACTTTTACATGGAACTTTTTTTTGAGGCTTTTAATTTGTCGATCAATTGTCATAACACCAAATCCTCAGCAATCATAAAAGGCACCCAGTTAAACTTAGAAATAATGGCAATAGATAAGGCGCCTTTTGTTAAATCAAGAAACGACTTAAGCGAAGAAGATTCAATCCAGTTAGACCTACTAATAAAAGAAATGAAGTACTCGGTGGGGGCTGGCCTAGGAAGAACTGATCTGATAGAACACCAAATTGAAACTGGAAACAATCTACCGGTCAAACAGCGTCAATACCCATTCGCCCCACCAATTATGAAGGAACTAGATGATGAAATACGTGAGATGCTGAACCAAGATGTCATTGAACCATCTTACAGTTCGTGGCGTTCACCTGTTTTGTTAGTAAAAGAAGCAACCGGGAAGAACCGTCTATGCTTAGACAGTAGGCAATTAAATAAGATAACAAAAACAGACTCGTATCCCCTACCAAGAATCAATGCTATACTAGACAGCTTAAAAAACGCGCACTACCTTTCCACCGTGGACCTAAAATCAGCCTTTTGGCAAATTCCTTTAGAGGCAGCCAGCAAAGAAAAGACAGCCTTCAGGTTACCAGGCGAAGGCCTCTTTCAATTCAAAGTCATGCCCTTTGGCTTGATAAATGCCAGTCAAACCCAACAGCATTTAATGGATAAATTATTTCCACCCGAGTTTGATGGCAAGATATTCAGTTACCTAGACGACATAGTAATTTGCAATGCAACGTTTGAAGAACATTTGGCATCTCTAAGGTTGGTCAAAGACCAGCTTATAAAGGCAGGTCTCACAGTGAACCTAGAAAAATGCCACTTCGCTAGACCATCCCTGAAATATGTGGGCTATATAGTTGACAGGTATGGACTTCGAACCGATCCTGAGAAAGTTAGTGCAATTGTCAACTATCCACGTCCCACTACGTACACAGAGCTTAAGCGATTTATTGGACTGGCTAGTTGGTACCGAAGGTTTGTTGAAAACTGGGGGCGTTGGGCGATGTTGGGCTGTTGAAGCCCAACAGAACTGTTGGGCGATGCCAACTTGGTTAAGTTCAACGCCACCAAAACACAGGCGTGTTTATTCACTGCAAAGAGGAGTCCATTCACATCGACTCCTACTTTCCAGGGTGTGTCCGTACCGCTAACCAATCACCTTGAGCTGCTGGGTTTGGGCCTTTGCTCTAACCTAAACTTCGGCCGTTGTATTGAGTCCAAAGCGAAGACTGCTGCCAAGAAGCTGGGGATCCTGTTTAAAGTGCGGCGGTATTTCACACCGGGACAGCTCTTAAATCTTTACCAAGCACAAGTCCGCTCGTGTATGGAATACTGCTGTCACCTCTGGGACGGCTCGGCCAAATATCAGTTAGCTGCTTTGGACTCCGTAGAGCGTCGAGCGCGCAAGCTAATTGGTGATGCTCCCTTGGTTGAGGCCAAACTGCAAAGCCTAGAACACCGACGGAAGGTGGCCTGTTTGGCGGTATTCTACAGGATACATTTTGGAGAGTGCGCACGGGAATTACACGATCTTATCCCGCCATCTCCTTTCCATCACCGGACATCCAGGAGAGGGGAGCGACTTCATCCTTATGTTGTGCAGACACCTTTTGTGCGCACGAAGCGTTTCGCCTCGTCGTTTCTAATGCGCACCGCTAAGGAATGGAATTCGCTCCCTTCCTCTGTTTTTCCGGAAAGGTACAATTTGGGTGCCTTTAAGGCTAGAGTGAATAGGCTCTTACTGAACCAACGAGGAACATCGTCGGCTCCATCTTCACTTACCATCAGGTGAGATCGGGGTCAATCGTTGGTCAGTTTTTAATAAAAAAAAAAAAAAAAAAAAAAACTTCGCCATAGTCGCCATATTTTAGGAAAGATTTCAAAATCCAATGCGATGCCTCCAGAGCGTGATATATGCAGTAGAACAGTTCCGACCCTACGTAGAAGGCAGTCATTTCAAAGTGATCACTGACCATAGTGCTCTTCAATGGCTGTACAAAACCAAAGACCCTCATGGTCGATTAGCTAGATGGGCAATGCGCTTACAACCCTTTGACTATGAAGTTATTTACAGAAAGGGTAAAGAAAATGTGGTACCAGACGCACTTTCCAGAGCCGCACTAACTGAAGAACTCAACATAATAGACATAAAACAAGAAGACAAAGATAATGGTATAAGGACATGGAGGATTCTGTGAAACGGGGAGATGCAACAAAAGACTGGGCATTAGACCAAGGAATTTTATGGAAATATTTAAAACTTCGGGAATTCCCAAAGGAAAATGATGATTGGAAGATGGTTATTCTTAACTCTTTGAGGAAACAAGCGCTAAAGGAATGTCACGATGACCCTGTCTCTGGACATTTTGGCATAAAGAAAACCATGTTTCGTGCTCGACAAAAATATTTTTGGACATCATTAATCAAGGATGTCAAAGATTACGTTCGCAAATGTGATACCTGCGCAAGCCACAAAGTAGTACAGCAACCACCGTGCGGTATGATGGGTAAACACAAGAACGTTACTGCACCATTTCAAGTAGATTCCATGGACTTAATGGGGCCTTGGATGGATTGGCCATGGATTGTCTCTGCTTCACTTACTATTAGTCTCGTGTTCGAGACGCGCCATCCAAAGATAATTTGTGCCGTAACGACGTGCCGCCTTTAATTTACTACAGTGGCTGACGAGGCTGGTTTTTTAAAATGGCGGGCAAATTAGGCGAATTCGAGTGAAAATTGGAGATCTTACTGTGAACGTTTAGAAATGTACTTTTTGGTGAACGCAATAAAAGAAGACATGAAAGTTCCTACGCTTATTTCATTGATAGGGGAGGCAACATATGAGCTAATGGTGAATTTGTGTAGTCCCACCAAACCGAAAGACAAAACCTTCGTGGACTTAGTGCGAGTGATGGCTGACCACCTCCAGCCCAAACCATCCATACTAGCGGAAAGATATATCTTCCGTCAGTGTCGACAAAAAGCAGAATCCGTGGCATCTTTCGAGGCAAATCTGAAAAGACTATCCAAAAATTTCGAGTTTGGGTCAATGCTGAACGAAAATTTAAGGGATCAATTCGTGTGCGGCATTTACAGCGATATTACCCGTCAGAGGTTGTTCGCCGAGGGTGCGATCGGATTACAAAAAGCAGTGAATCTAGCAATAACAATGGAGGCGGCGGCGGCGGCGCGGATGGCCTTCGGTACAGAAGCGCGCGGGGCGCGAGCCAGGCCGACATGGAGCGTATGTCGGAAGCGGTGCATCGCGTACACCTGAGTGAATGCACAGCGTGTGGAGACTCAAGACACACTTGGCGGGAATGCCAATATCGAGTTTTTGTGTGTAGTCGCTGTAAAAAGACGGGCCCATCTGAGGCGGATGTGTCCAGAGGAATACCAAAGCGGGCAAATGAGTTACAGAGGAAGAAGCCGTGTTCCCTTAACACAAGCACGAGGAATCGGCGGTGGCGGCGGCGGCAGAGAGGATATGCAGCGACGTGGAGCAAGCCAGCGGGGCTTCATGGGGGCTCGCCGGCGCGGCGGGGCGCGCTGGAGGCCGGGCCGCGGCGATGGAGGGTCAGGCAGAGGCACCGGGAGCGGCGCTACGTATTACGTGCAAGAAGAAAACGCGGAAGAAGCGGACCATAACGGACACGATCACTATGACGAGGAGCCGGTGTTTCAGATGTCGTTGACAGATTATAGGCCGGTTAGTACGTTAGTGTATATAAATAATAAAGAAGTCTTAATGGAGATCGACACTGGTTCTGCATTATCATGCATCAGTAAACAAACATACAAAGATTTGTTTTCTAGCTTGGAGTTAAAAAAATGCCAACTAACTTTAAGTTTTTATGATGGTACAAAAATAAAACCGGTTGGGTACATCGAAACCCAAGTACAGCACAATAATGTCAGTAAAGTACTCGATTTGTATGTAATTGATAACGGGACAACGTCATTGCTGGGACGACAGTGGTTGGCCGAGTTAAATATGCAAGTACCGAAAATCCAAACAAATAGGTTAGAGATTACATCGGATGAAAAGGGAAGTCAAATAAAAAAACTATATTCCAGGTATACTGAAATATTTAGTGACGGATTGGGTCGGTTCACCGGCGGGCAGGCGCGGCTGCAGTTCGCGAGGGGGCGACCCCCGTGATCCACCGCGCGCGGCCGCAGCCTACGCGCTGCGCGAGCGCGTTGACGCCAAGCTGGACGCCATGCTGCGCGCCGGCGTCATCGAGCCCGTCGACACCTCCGACTGGGCCTCGCCGCTGGTCATAGCGAACTAGGCGGACGGGGCCATACGGGTATGTGCGGACTACAAGATGACTCTGAATCCGGTACTGGCGGTTGATAAATATCCGGTCCCAAAAATTGACGATCTGTTCACGAATTTAAGTGGAACTAAGTTCTATAGCAAAATAGATCTATCACAGGCCTATAACCAGATTGAGTTAGATGACTCAAGAAATTTGACAGTAATTAAGACACATCGGGGTTTATTTAAATATAACCGACTCGTATATGGCTTAGCATCGAGTCCAGGTATTTTCCAAAGGATCATGATTAACCTTTTTAAGGATATTCCCAACGTTGTCATATTCCTAGAAGACATCCTTATTGCTAGTCCTACGCTAGGAGCTCATCTAGATACTTTAAATAAAGTATTAACTCGGCTACGAGATAAGGGCTTGAAACTTAAGAAGGAAAAATGTGTATTTTTTACACGGGAAATTAAGTTTTTGGGGTTCGTTATCGATAGTGAGGTTATACGCGTAGATAAAGCAAAAATAAAACCCATTTTAGATTTGGAACAACCGAGGAACATATCAGAATTACGATCTTTCTTAGGAATGGTAAACTTCTACGGTAGATTTATTCAAAATCTAAGTAGCATTTTAGCGCCCCTACATTACTTACTAAGGAAACATCGTGATTGGGTTTGGGAGAGAAAACATAAAGTAGCGTTTGAAACGGTTAAACAATTGTTATCAAGTGCCGAGGTGATGAGTCACTACAACTTATCCCGCGAGGTGGTGTTGACGTGCGACGCGAGAGCGCACGGACTGGGCGCGGTGCTGGCGCAGCGCGACGCGGCGGGCCGCGAGCTGCCGGTAGCTTATGCGTCGCGAGCCCTATCAGAGGCGGAAAAAAAACTATAGCCAGATCCATAAAGAGGCATTAGCTATTGTTTATGCAGTTAAAAAGTTTCACCAGTACTTGTATGGTAGACGGTTTTGTTACGGACAGATCATAAACCCTTAGTTAGTATTTTCGGACCGGGGACAGGTATCCCTAATATGACAGCAAGCAGACTGCAAAGGTGGGCATTACTTTTGTCTGCCTACGATTTCATTATTGAGTATGTTAACACTGAACAAAATACGGCCGACTGTTTATCACGTATGATTAAGGCATATAAAGAGGGTAGTGAGAACATTTATCAAATTCCAGAGCAAACTCATTTACATTTTGCATCGGAGGCACTATTACTCGACTATAATAGGTTGAAGAGTTTAACAGGTAGGGATTCTCTGCTTAGTCGGGTAATAGGTTACATAAATGACGGTTGGCCGAACGAGATGGATACGCGAGTTGAAACCTTATTTCAATAGGCGGAAAGAGTTGTATACCGAGTTGGGCTGTCTCATATGGGGTCACCGGGTGGTAATACCTAGTGAAGGTAGGCAAAGCGTACTAACTGAGCTGCATGATTCACACATGGGGATCGTCAAAACGAAAGCACTCGCGCGGAATTACGTTTGGTGGCCGGGGATCGACGAGGACGTAGAGGCCGTGTGCCGCGAGTGCGAGGTGTGCGCCGCGGTGGCGGACGCGCCACCCGCGCACGCGCCGCGCCCGTGGCCGTGGACGGGCCGCCCGTGGGCGCGGCTCCACCTTGACTTCATGGGGCTGATTGGGGGCGTCTCTTATTTAGTCGTGGTAGACTCTTATTCTAAATGGATCGAGGTAATCGAAGTAAGTACGACTACGGCAAGGAATATTATAACCAAGCTATGGGACTTGTTTGCACGATTTGGTTTACCAAAGCAAGTGGTTAGCGACAATGGACCACCGTTCTCGAGCGGGGAATTTGGTACTTTTTTGCGGGATAATGGAAATGAACAGCTGTTTTCTGCGCTTTACCACCCATCTTCGAATGGTGCAGCGGAAAACACTGTCAAACTTTGTAAGAGAGTAATTAAAAAGGCAATAATACAATCAGTAGATGTACACACTGCCCTATGTCGTTTTCTGCTTATTTATCGCAACACAGAGCATAACACAACTGGTGAGACACCTGCAAAACTTTTGCAAAATCGTAAGCTCCGAACGCGATTAGACAAACTAAAACCTGACCGTGAGGAACACGTAATTCAGTCGCAGCGTAAACAAATTGTCGCCGCAGGTGGGGTAGAACGCGATATTGCTCTGTCCAAAGTCTGGTACCGCAATTACAGGCTAGGACCAAAGTGGTTACCGGGAGAGGTGATTCAAAGGTGTAGCAACACTGACTATTTAATAAAAGATAGGAATGGGACGGATATACATAGGCATATCGACCAAATTAAGCAACGTTACGGTGAAAACGGAACAGAGTCAATCCCCCAGAGGCGGTCCCCACAAAGACCGAGTCGGTCTGGGGTGTGGACGGTGGTGCCGCCGGCGCCGGCACAGGGGTCGGGCTGCTGGAGAGCGCTGCGCCCGCCGACTTCGGTGAACGCCGTTACCCTATCCGGGAAAATCGGGCGCCACCGCGTCGTTTCGGTATTGATGATGTATTTTGATGATGTACCTACCTAGAGATAACTAACTATCCAAGTTGTACTTTAATAAAAGGTTGGTTTTTAAGTTTATTATTTTAATTTTATTTTATTTATTTTTAAGTTTGTTAAGGGTGGAGGTGTAATGTAGGGTAAATAATAATGTTACGGGCTAGGGTTCTGGATTTGGATGTAAAACGCCAATGACAACTTCTTAGGATTTATTCACGCAGGGTCTGGTCTGCAGGTCTTCACGACACGAAGCCCACACGTAGAATCCAATCGCAGGTCCAATCGAAGTCCAATAGTATCGCTGAGGTCGTAGGTTATCGCTCGTATCGCAGGTATGTTCGCTCGAAGTTCACTCTTCGCTATTCCAAACAGAACTGACAGCGCGCCGCGGCGGCCGCTATTTATATCCAGCGGCAAGGGTTCTAGAACATTCCCGTACCTACGTCGCTCGAACAGTAACCCATTCAAAGAGTTTTGAACCTTACGCTAGTGGACATACGAGTCATTATTGCTTGCAGCGTTTATTGTTTACTAAAACGCAGCATGCGGCGACTATTCGATTGGCTTCTAGAAGGCTCTATTCAAGATGGTTCGGGATAGGACCGCGACACTGCTCCCCTCTTAGAGATGCTCGTCCCGAGCATCTTCATTACTGCCGTGATAAGAAGCTAAGCGGTCGATGTGAACCACTTTTTGTGCACCTCTTGGCTGCCGTTGAATTCGGTACGTCACGTCATTTAACCGAGTTACCACTTTGTACGGTCCCTCCCATCTTGTCTGCAATTTCGGAGATTTTCCTTTTCGTCGAGTTACATTGTGAAGCCAGACTAGTGCTCCTTCTTCCAAGCCGCTTGTAATTGCTCGGCGGTCATACCTAGTCTTCATCTTTTCACTCGACTCCAATCCGTTTTCCCGTACTATGGCATGAATCTCTCGCATTTTCTCACGTGACTCGGAAATGTAGTCGTGTAGAGAACGTGAGTCGTCAGGAGGGCCTCCAGTCAGCAGATCTACTGGTATTCTCAGTTCTCGGCCAAAATTTACACGCGCCGGGGTTACCTTCGTGCTTTCATGTTCTGCCGTTCTGTAGGCCAGAAGAAATGGCGGTATGTATTTGTCCCAGTCTCTCTAGTGCCTGTCAACGACTTTTGCTAAATGTCTCTCAAGTGTTTGGTTAAATCTTTCTACCATGCCGTCAGATTGAGGATGATATGGGGTGGTCCTAGTCTTATGCATTCCCAATATTTTGCAGAGTTCTTGAAATACTTCCATGTATTTCCAAGGGCACACCAAACCGGCAAACTACTTCCTCAAACAACTTGGAAGCAACAGTCGTGGCTTCTTGATTGGGTATGGCGAATACCTCTGGCCATTTAGTGAAGTAATCCATAACAACCATGAAATACTTATTTCCCGATTCCGTTACTGGGAACGGTCCAGCCACGTCAACTGCAATGCGTTCCCATGGCGTACCAACGTTATAAAGTTGCAGATTTCCACGGCTTCTAGTTGATGGGCCCTTCACCGCGGCGCAAGTAGCACACTTGCGGCACCAATCTTGCACATCTTCTCGACAATGGAGCCAGTAAAACCTTTCTCGAATCTTTGTTAAAGTCCTCTTTACGCCCAAATGTCCACCTGACACGCCGTCATGTACTTCACGAAGGACATCTTGTACCTTATCTCTTGGGACAACTATCTGTAGATGGAACTCTCTGCCGTTAGGTTTCTCCCATTTACGGTAAAGTATTCCGTTCTGAAGAATAAAACTGTACCATTGAGCTCAGTGTGCCTTGGTAACAACACTAGTAGGAGCGACTTCGCACCGTCTTGGCTTATCCTCGCCTCGTTTCTTCCATGCGACAATGAGCCGTACATCTTCGTCATCTTCCTGTGCTTCTTTCATCGCCACATCTTCCCAAGATCTCGATGGACTCATTCTTGTCAATCTCAATGGCAGTTCCTTTGTCTCTTGTTTGGCACAGTGCTTGCAGTCTTCCGGACACGGCCTTCTTGACAGTGCGTCAGCATTTCCATGCGCCTTTCCGCTGCGGTGTTCAATCATAAAGTCGTATTCTTGCAGTTGTTCGATCCATCGAGCAACTTGCCCCTCTGGATTTTTAAATTGTAACAGCCACTTCAGGACGGCGTGGTCAGTGCGAAGCGTAAACCGCATGCCGAGGAGATATTTGCTGAAGTGCTGTAATGTCTTTACCACAGCCAAGAGCTCCCTTCTTGTCACACAATAGTTCCTTTCAGGTTTCGATAGCGATTTACTAAAATAGGCCATCACAACCTCTCTGTCGCCCTGTTTCTGCGATAACACTCCTCCGATCGCTGTGTTACTGGCGTCAATGTCAACAATGAATTGGCCGTTAGCCTGTGGAAATCCCAAGATTGGGGTCTCGCAAAGACATTTTCTTAATTTTTGAAATGAACTCTCACATGTGTCATCCCAATGAAATGACTGCTTGTCTTCAGTCAGTCTGTGTAAAGGCTTGGAAATTTCAGAGAACCTCTTAACAAACCGTCTATAATATGAGCATAGCCCTAAAAATGCTCGCACTTCGGTCTTGTCTTTGGGAGTAGGCCATTTTTGCACTGCTTCGATTTTGGCTGGATCGGTCTGTATGCCTTCGCTGGTTATCACATGACCGAGATAGCTAACCTTGTTCTTAAATAAACTGCATTTCTTCGGATTTAACTTTAAGTTTGCTCCCATTATCTACTGAAAAACTTGCTCTAGGTTTTGTAAGTCCTCAAAATCTGTTCCCATGATTATGACGTCATCCAAGTAGACAAGGCAGGCTTCCCCAACTAATCCTGCCAGTACGCACTCCATAAGTCGTTCGAATGTAGCTGGCGCGTTGCACAATCCAAAAGGCATCACGTTATATTGCCATAGACCTTTACCAGTTGAAAAAGCAGTCTTCTCTTTATCCCTCGGATCAATTTCCACTTGCCAGTATCCGGATTTCAGATCTAACGTCGAGAACCATTTCATGCCACTCAAAGTGTCTAGGGTATCGTCTATTCGTGGCAGTGGATAACTATCCTTTTTCGTCACATCATTAAGCCGTCCATAGTCTACACAGAACCTTGTGCTACCATCTTTCTTCTTTACCAACACTACGGGAGAACACCATGGGCTAGCAGAAGGTTCTATAATCTTGTTTCTCTTCATGTCTTCCAACATGTCTTGTACTTCCTTTTCTTTGGCAATCGGTATGCGCCTCGCTCGCTGACGAATAGGTCGCTCCTGTCCGGTGTCGATTTTGTGTTGAACCAACGATGTTCTTCCAGGATTTCCTTCGTCAGAGAAGATATCCTTAAAGCGCAGTAGCAACCTCTTAGCTTTCATGTTTTGCGAATAGCTCAGATTACTCTTAGAATCCTCAAGGAGCTTAGTGACTATAATTTCACTCCTGGTATTCGATGTGTTTGAGCTTGGAGATGATTAGCAGCTTCTCATCCAAACGGCTTCCTCACACCGTCCAATAACGTCACCTTTGCTAAGGGTAATCTCACGATCGCCTATATTCACAACCCTCACTACAGCGGTCTTGCCTCCATAGACGAGAGTTCTTGCTGTCAGCAATTTCTGACTGGCTGCACCGTCTCGTGTATCTTCAATCAGCACACACCTATTCCGCTGATTCTTCTGACTCGAAGGCAGCTTCACCTTTACTTCAGTTTGTGCTCGTCCAGGTATTACGATTTTCTTCAGGCACGTGACATTTCCATCGGGACCGCCAAGTATGAAGTTCTCCTCATCACCACATTTAAAGACACCGTTAGTGACATCGATGTGACAGTTGTGTTTCTTCATAAAGTCTAGACCCAGAATGCAATCATCCATAATTTCGGCTACGATTACGTCGTGAATATATGACGCCTCCCCAACACATATCGTAACCGATCCTTCACCCAGGACGGGTATCTGCTGGCCAGAAGCGGAGAGAAGTCTGCATAAACTGGTGCCTTTGCGTCTCCCTACAGCTTTCACCAGGTCTGGTCTCACTATTGTTCTAGAGGCTCCTGTATCTAGGGTGATTTTGCACTCTATTTTGTTCACTGCACCGCGTATTAGTAGACTGTTCCCATTCCATGCTTGTGAGATTCTGGTTACTGGGGCTACCTCCGCTCCAGCCAGTACCCGCCCCGCAGTCCTGGCTTTTACTCGTTTCCCTGATTCACGGTGGAGGGCGCAGCGTCATGCTTCTTTACGAATTCTTCAAACCGCTGCTCCGTATTTTTGAGACGCGCATCCAGTCTGTCATCTGTTTTGGTTGCTTGTCTCTCCTTCTTAGGACACGTGAACTGCAGATGCCCTCTTTCCCCACACTTGTAACACATGGGCCCGGAGTTCTTCTTGGGCGGTGTCTTGATCTCTTTAACCCCCTCCGTAACTTCTCGAAGTTTATAACCTTGCCGGACATCTTGACGCACAGCTTCCAGGGCGTGTGCCAGAGCTTCTTTTAATGAAGAATGGTGGCGAATCTTTACTGCAGCCCTAATTTCAAGATCCTTGATTCCGTCGACGAAGGCTTGCAAAATATTCGTGTCCACCGTCTTACTATCAGTAGAAGGGTACGCCTTTCGAACCAACTTCTCAATTTCCAACGCCCATTGTTGAAGTCCTTCACCCAGGCGCTGAGTTCGGTCGCGTAGCTGAGCACGAAAAACGTGTTCCAGGTGTCGTTCCCCGTATCTGGCCTCAAGTGCCTCCAGCAGATCTTTGAACTCGCTGCCTGAGGTGGGCAATGCCTCCAGGACAGATAAGGCCGAACCTCTGAGCGCGACGGTGAGGGCTGTCAAGCTCTGTTCGTCCGTCCATCCGTTTGAAGCAGCGACAGTCTGGAACTACTGTCGGTAGGCGACCCAAGACGTAGTACCGTCGTACGGAGGCACTTTCACTTTAGGCCCCTGGTTTATGCCGACAATTCCACTCGACGTGACTCCAGCAGATTTTATACGCCGAAATTCCAGTGAGGCCAGTTTTCACATTTTTTAGGTCCTCCTCTAATTCGGTTACCCGTTCGTTCACTACTTCTACATCTTCATGTAGCTTAGCGACCGTATCACTGAACTTTGTAACGGCAGAAAGGATCGTCTGTTGGTCTGCCTTCTGTTCTTCTCGTAGGCCTCTTTGTTCTTCTCGCAGGCTTCTCTGTTCTTCTTGCAGGCACTGCATCGGCTTGCTCTGTTCTTCTCGCAGTCCACTTCTGTGGGCGTGGATTCGAATCCCACTTCTGACACCAAATGTTACGGGCTAGGGTTCTGGATTTGGATGTAAAACGCCAATGACAAGGCAAGGACATCACAAACATGAAAATACACCCACATTAACGACATGTCTTATTGTGTACAAAATGTACGGCAGCCCACAGTGGAAATCGAACCCACGACCTCCGGCTTGGAAATCAGACGTAATCACGTGACACCGCTAGATCAACGAGTGAGTCGACACCGAGCGATAGAAAAAAAAATGTTCTACGTTCTTGGTGTGACGTCGATTGAAATATCGAAATATTTTATCGACTGTTTCAAACCCTATTGCAAGAAAAAAATACTCATAAAGAACGGAATGAGGTCTGAATGAATGATATTGTACCATAAATTACAGAATGTCAAAGTGCCATTATATTGTCATATATACGAAAAAATTTAAATTCGGCGTATTATATGTTGTTTATGTTGCACTTTTTATTAATTTTCTAAAGAAATACCGCATATAAAAGTACAAAATCATACTTACGGGTGATAAGAAACATTAGCTGTTTTATTGCTGTAATTTTTACAGAACAACACTGCGCAGTTTGTCATATTTTTGCACTTTTTTCTCGACGTTTTTCCTCGAAAGTCTGATGTCACACTGACAGTAAAAATTAAGAACCGAGGTCATTTAACCACGGTAGTGGCACGCGGGGAATAGGCGAAAACTTCAACTGTGTCGCGTTCATTGGGTAAAACGTTCTTGGATGTCACTCAGTGTGGAGACATCGATTCATGTAGACAGCCGCTACACTTGACCCAGGACATTAGATGTTTATGTCGCTGTAAAGTAGGGTAAGGTTGCCATCATTGAACCGACGTTTTGATTGGACCACCGAAGTTTCTCGAAAACGACGGTACCTAGACGCGAACGAAAAAGAAAAAACAGTTGCTCACTGGGTAACCGCCACTGCTCGAGCGGCCGCCGTTTAGAGTGTACGTGTATCTCTGTGTTTTGGCATACTCAAAAATTATTTTGTCGTGATACAAAATTGCAAGTAAGTAGTTTATTTTTCTATTTTTCGCTATGTTTTTTGGTAATGGTTAATACTTTATTCAATAAAGTGTAACGCTCAGCCCAGTCCAGTGCCATGTCAAGCCAGCCATAGCCAAGCCAGCCCAAGCCAGCCATAGCCAAGCCAGCCATAGCCAAGCCAGCCATAGCCAAGCCAGCCATAGCCAAGCCAGCCATAGCCAAGCCAGCCATAGCCAAGCCAGCCATAGCCAAGCCAGCCATAGCCAAGCCAGCCATAGCCAAGCCAGCCATAGCCAAGCCAGCCATAGCCAAGCCAGCCATAGCCAAGCCAGCCATAGCCAAGCCAGCCATAGCCAAGCCAGTGTAGCCGTGACGTCAGCATACGTCACCGCCGCGCCACGCGCCGCGCCTCGCACCACGCCGCACCGCGCGCCGCCCGTTTGCCCCACCTCGCTCGCACCGGCCGGTTGCGAGGGTGGGAGAAACAACGCCTGCCTATTTAAGCCGTTGCAAATGTTGGATCGGCTCTTTTCCTGTTGTAATTATTTTATAGGGCGAAGCTCTGCCCAAATAAATTTCTATTTGATTAACTTTGTTGTTTGAGTCCCTGCCCTTCTTTACATTCAGAAGTGGTTTTACTCACGAAGAGTGCTCGCGCTACAAACAAGACGAAAAAGGCCTCGGTCTCCTGAAATCGAGTAATCTACATCTTCGTGTCCGCCACGTGGATCCAAGTCTCGCTCTCCGAAATCGAAGAAGATCCTTCACCGCCTGCTAGAAAACTACTGAAAAATGTTCTGGTTCAAGAACTTCTCAAGAATGCTTGCCGCCCGGAACATCTATTACAAAAGTCGAAATACTAGGAAACAAGGACAATAACGACGTGATCACACCTGTGCGCCATCACGAGATGGAGGAGTTGGCCTACTCGCTGCCTGCAACCATCCTACGAGGCAATCAAGGCTACATGAAGGTGATCAACATCGGGACCACGGACATCGTGTCGGAGCCGGCTGGGCGAGCTGCTAGTACGCGGCGAGACCTGCGAGAACACGCCGCTTCATACGCAGTTACAGATTGCACCGCGGTACGTGCGACTTTGATTAAACCGCGACTTAGTACCACGTATAGCAAGATGGTGGATGTTAATTCAAGATTATGGCATAAGTATAGACTACAGACCCGGTGAGCGCATGAAGCATGTGGATGCTTTAAGTAGAAACACAATAGACGCTGTAAACGTAAATCGACTAGAAATTTCAGATTGGTTTTATACGATTCAGAGTCAGGACGAGAAATTCAATAAACACTTTCTTTCTTTCTTTCTTTCAAACGTAATTTCGACAAACGGCGTAAAGACAGCACAGTATATAAGAGGGATTATGTACTGTGGAGACAAGCCCCTACTAGTAGCGCAGGTAAAGTGAACACAAAGTTGGACGATATTTACTCAGGACCTTACGTAATAACTATGGTACTACCTAATAACAGGTATCAGATTTGTAGCATTAAAGGTATTCGTGGTTATAAATAAGAGCTTTCAGGGATTAATTTCATCTGATGCAATTTGACAGTACAGAGGTATTGCCCCGATGACAGATAGTGCCTGTAGTTCAGACGAACAGGTAGAAACTGAAGACCTAATAGACTTACTAGAGAGCTAATATTTTTCTCTGTTCCCATTGCGGGAGCAATTGTTACAGGATGTCTCACTGTAACGCTCAGCCCAGTCCAGTGCCATGTCAAGCCAGCCATAGCCAAGCCAGCCATAGCCAAGCCAGCCATAGCCAAGCCAGTGTACCCGTGACGTCAGCATACGTCACCGCCGCGCGCCGCGCCTCGCACCACGCCGCACCGCGCGCCACCCGTTTGCCCCACCTCGCTCGCACCGGCCGGTTGCGAGGGTGGGAGAAACAACGCCTGCCTATTTAAGCCGTTGCAAATGTTGGATCGGCTCTTTTCCTGTTGTAATTATTTTATAGGGCGAAGCTCTGCCCAAATAAATTTCTATTTGATTAACTTTGTTGTTTGAGTCCCTGCCCTTCTTTACAAAAGGTTGTTTTAAACATTAATTTGCATATCTAAACGTAACATTAAACTTGTAAGATGTTTTGGATTGACTTCGTAGGTATTTGCTATCATTGGACTACTTCTGATCTCTTCCATTGGACCGGTCCAATGATAGGGTCAAAAAATATGGAAACTTGTAATTGTTTTTTTTTTAACAGGAAGGATAATAACGAAGATATTGATCCCAATCGAGACAAGAGAGGCACATACTACGAAAGGAATTAAACTAGTATGAAACTAACTATAGATGCTGTGAGATCCAAAAATATTGGTCTTAATGCTGCTGCGAGGTCCTACGGGGTTCCGAAGGCGACTTTACATCGGAGGATATTAGATAGTAAAGCCAGAGGTACCTAGTGTATAGATTAAAGTTTCAGAAGGCGACCTTACACCAGAAATTGAAGCTGAAATGGAGTCAATTAAAAGAAATGGAGTGATTTTTTTCATTTTGTTGATTTTTGTGGTACGGTAATACTTTTCATTAAATATGATTAATAAATTATTATTTTTTATTTCCAATTTTCTTTAAATTGTCGAGTTCCCTACATTGGACCATTAGTGCTATTGAACCATGTTCCAATGATGGAGACACTGGTGTTCCAATCAAGGTGCAAGTGGTCCATTCAAAGAAACATAATAATTGTTAAAAAAATGAACATATTTATGTTAGTATTAAAACAGTCATATCCAACGTTTGAGTGTGAATAGTCAATACATATATCTACTTCCGTACAAATTTATAGAGTTTTTCAACAAAATATTTTATGAATAATCGAGCTTTGAAAAAAAGTGGTCCAATACTGGCAACCTTACAGTTAAATCAGAGAGTCAATTGAATCTCTAGACCGTCAATCAAAGATCGATATTCAATCAAATCGCTAGCATTTTGATTTAAATAAAGCAGCGTCGAAAACGTTTAACTATCTTACTAACCGAAAGCCAGCATGTTGATTAATAATGTAAAACAAGATGGCCGTCACGACAACGGCTGATTACTTTTAGAGTCTTTCTTTTGGCAAGCGTTGTGCAACGTTGGTTTGTTGTGTGAGTGGTTTTTTGTTTCAAATTTTGGTCTTTGGTGAAATTGTATTGTATTGTTATTTCGGTGTCATCGTGTGTTATGCTCAATGGGCGAAAATGAACAACAAATATCATTTGTTGGCATAAAGCGTGCGGCAGAAATAATGATAGACAATACCTACTGCCAACAAATTTAAACCACTGACTGTTGGTAGTAGCGTTCTTATCAAGGTGCCTAAAGTGGATCAAGGCCTAGCAACGTTTAGGAAACTCGTTAAACGTTTCGTTCACTCACTTGTCTGACGGAACTGTAGCGACTTGATTGAATATCGATCTTTGATTGACTGTCTAGAGATTCAATTGACTCTCTGGTTTAACTACTTTACTGCGACATTTACACCAATCATCATCATCAACCCATTATGCCCCTACCGAGGGGCACGGGTCTCTTCCCTGAGGAAGGTATAGGCCATACTCCACCACGGAGGCTTGTAAGACTAGTGGCTGGTCTTACTGTCAGAAGTTTTCAAGCCGCCCTAAGGCCTCGGACTTGGCTAACGTCTTAACGACACACCAATGTCGACACAAAAAATTGCTTACCATGTGGACGCTAGCGCCACGAGTGTCGACGTTTGTGTCTAGTGTCGCTGCCGTCGTGTATCCCTAGCTTAAGGTTTCCTCACCATGTTTTCCTTCACAGTAGGCGAGTGGGTTAACTACAACATTTTCAAAAAAAGTACGTGACTTAGAAAAGTCATTGAAGATACTTAGAAAAAAGAATTGCTATTATCGATCGAATTGTCTTGAATTGTTTTCATATTTATAATGTGCATTGCGCAACTAATAACCAAAAATGTGTACCAGCCAAACTAACAAACGATCATTCGGAACTAAAGCGTTCTGTAATTTTCTCGGGTAGCTTACCTTCAAAACGATTGGGACTCGGTTATCGGAATAGGCCCACAGTCGTTGCTAGGCAACGGTTATGAATTTTAATCGCAGCCCCGGTTTAGTAATCAATTTTAAAATCAATCAGTTAAGGCACTGTGACGCCGAATGCCTGTTTACTAATCTCTTATTTATACCTACCACAGGTTTGAAAGTAGATAGGCACTTAGTAGAGAAGGTACACTGTTCGAAGTCGAATGTTATTGCTATTCTTAGTTTCTTCACCTTTTAATAAAACAAAATAAGACTTGTAAAGTAGTAATTGTAACTTTTCCTTTACACAGGTGTTTTCCAATCTGCGGGTCGCGGCCCCTAGGAGGGTCCCACCAGATCATTTCCTACATTTATAAAACTTTCAAGACAGTTTTTACGAAAATTCTACTTTATTTTTATACATTTTTGGGCGTCATTATAAGGCAGAGGTCTCTTATTTTGAAGGCGCTGGGAACTTAACTGAATGAAATGGGCACTATCAATTTTAAAAAAATCGGGAGCACTAACGCGCGCCTATCTATCTATCTAATCTCTTTAAACGAGCAATTCTTGTATACACATTTATATATAATCAGAATCTCGAAAACGGCTCCAACGATTTTCACGAAATTTTGTAGGCAGATGCTTTCGGGGGCGTTTAATAGATCTAACTAGGTTCCATTTTTATAAAACGTTGTTTTATCCGTGTTTTAAGCTAATTGAAATTTGCTATGATAACATACAGAGGTAAATTTCGCGTCTATCTGCAAGTTTAGGATAGTTCCAACGGGAAAACGGGCGACCCGTTTCGGGCCGATTTCAAGAGACCCGGTTCGAGTAATGATGTTTTTTTCCAAGTTATTTTTTTGTTGAAAAAGGATTATTTTAATTTTATATTACAAAAAAAGTACCGAGCAAAGCTCGGCCACCCAGGTACTAAGATAAATGTTTTATAATCGAAGTCACTCAGTTTTTATAGAATTGCCTTTGTCAATTTGGCCACGATCAAATTCTCTGGCTAGCTTTCAAGATAGGTCTTGTTTTTGAGAGCGCAAAGTCTTTATGGAATTTAATGGAAAAGTCATTGCAGTCAATTTTTGGTCGTGGTCTACAAGATAGACTTTTTAGTTTTGGACTAGCTGAATTTTTACGGAGCTAAATGAAAATACAATCGTTGTTTTTAAACTAACACTCTCGTAATAATGTTAATAATGTGTAGTGCCATTATGAACTTTATTTCGGACACTTGATTAAAATAAACTAAATAAATATGGGAAATATTTGGCCGAAAATAAATTTGGTTATGTAGTGTTCGTTGCTTTCACTTTGATTTTAAGGGTTAATTTTTGTAATTTTTTTTCCTAGGATTTGTACTCCAAAAGATAAGGAGAATTTTTGATTGATTATTATCAAACTCGTTATTTTCAATTATACAATAATAGTAAATCGTTCTTGGTCGTAGGCTGTTATGGGGGGTAGTGAATTTTATGTAGCGCCGACTTTAACGCGTAAAACAAATTGGACTGGTGTGTGTTTCAACAAGTTTGCAAACGGTTTCGTGCTACAGAATCGCCAGTTGATAATTGAATTTCGTTTCAGAAGTTACACTACCCGCATAAAGTTTGCTGCACACTGGTTTATCCTTTCTGATGCAGGCTAAATAAACATCCACGAAGAAAAGGCCTCGATGGCCGCGACAACAAACAAAACTTTGTTTATCAAGTCATCGCCTCCAATATTTGTCGAGTCTTTTCTTCAATGGTAGAAAAAAACGATGAAAAATATAGAGTTGATTCAGCGTTTTCTCGCAGCAGCCGGCCTGCCGGCGGCACGTGACGCGATGACAAAAGCCTGGTCGACAGGTACCGAGCTCTCTTGAAATTGGATAGTAATCGATGCGTGAAACTCTACTAAGGCAGCAATAAGAAGTCTGCTGACGCCCTCGGACGCTCCTTTATGCACAATCGGAGGTCATTACGCGCGGATATTCAATTTACCGACGCACTGATTCAGCAATAATTTTACTTTAAATCGAATTCCGTCCGGCCATGATCCGATGTCGTATTAAACTCGCTCGCCGACGGAATCTCCCCGCCATAAAGTTATACGACGACGAAGTCGGCGCAGCTCCCAGAGAAAGACTTGTTAATGCTAACGACCACAGATTTTTGAGCTAATTCATTCAAACGGTAACAATGTCGCTTTATAACCAACAAAGCAGTTAACGAGTTTACAAGCAAACAGGGCTGACCGGCCACAGTCTATATAACCGTTAATGATACAATAAAATTGCAAAATTCTAATTCCTAAGCGAACGATTACATCAC
Source organism: Yponomeuta plumbellus (assembly GCA_947310845.1). NCBI lineage: Eukaryota > Metazoa > Arthropoda > Insecta > Lepidoptera > Yponomeutidae > Yponomeuta > Yponomeuta plumbellus. Next base: position 12,355,779 of record OX371207.1, on the reverse strand, counting down.
ACATGCCGAGTTGCTGCCATCCGTGGCGTCTTTTAACATAAATTGAGGATTTTAATGATGTTAGCGATCAATAAAGCTCTCTCGTTCGCCATTTGACTAATTTTAATTGCCGTTCGGTTTTTACGCCGAGCGTTCGATCGGTCCACTATATTTCACATACAATTTATTGTTTTAAAACTCTCGCGTAATAATTTACAATACGGGCCTGCTCGATGGCCGTTGTAAATAAACAAAGGTTTAATGCAAAGCCACTCCGTGGTGTGCGTTTGATTTCGGCTCATTTGATGCGATTCGAGCCTGTTCATGTTTATGTGCATTCACGATCTTTCATTGCAATTAAGCATCGATGCGGGTGATTGTAAATACTCCTTTGTCGATTATGGCATGACAATAATCGAAGTTCCTCGTCCCTTGAGACTAGCCTAAAGCGTTGCTGACACGTCTTGTATATGCAAAGCGTCGTATCTAGTGAGATGTGGGTGTGACTAGTAACTTTATCGACCAGTATAGCCCGATATGACATTCAAAGGGGCGATTCATATTTTATGCATTAGCCGTTTACGATATGCGATCGGCTAGTGTTGCAATCGGCGACAAAATCCTTGCAATGGCACCTTCACGAATAACTTTGCTGTCGTATCGTATTCCCTGTATCGACAGAGTACCGATATTTGCATCCTTTACATGGAACAGATGCATTCGCTGATATTGCTCTTTGAACAGGGGATTTTCAGTTTTGAATTTTTCCCCGATAAAGTGTTTGCTTTAACGCGAACGTGCAACCAAGTTTTTAAGAGGTTGGCCAAAAATAAGAATAGAAGATAGTTACAATGAAATTAAACGACTTACAGAAATCGGAGCAGGTAACTCGGTTACATATTTATGAAGAGTTTTCCAGGTACTAAGTAACAGGATGAAACATTCCAATAATGTGGACATAATACGTTAAATATTTTGTTAGCTTTGAAAAAAGTATTAAATTAGTAACTGTAGACTAGAAAGATAACTAACTCTGACTTTGTAGTAGAATGCGTTATCTAAAACTCTGCATAATTTGTATGTGTGTTGATGCACTTATTAAATTTAATGTAAAAAATTAGATTGAAGCCTCGGTATGAAATTAAATAAACTTTTATGAGGAAACAATAGTCTGTCAGGCAAGATCGTGGCGATTGGCAAACCCTGACTTCAACCTATCCTCTGGTTTTAAAGGCGCAAGTTTATATTATGGAAATAAACCTTGAGACTATTACAGTCTTTGATACAACCAAAGGGTATCAATAACAAAGTCTTCCTCTCTCTACCCAAGAATAGCTTCGAATATAAGACAGGAGTAAAATTGTAAAGCAGCCGATATCGTTGAATACGTAACACAATGCGAGAGCAAAGAACTGAATGATAAAGAATTTGAATTCGGGCTCGGTACGTGTTTGAGATGAAGCAACCGGATCTTTGTTTTTAAATCGCCAATATTATAAAGGTCTCTTTGATGTATCGCTTAATGCTTTTTAACTCGCAAGATCCTTAATACGAGTATTAGTTGTGTTAAATTTTTTAGTATACGACGGAGATTTATTTTATAAATTTTGAACAATAAAACACTGTGAAGTTGTTGTAAATCTTAAGAAATAAAACCTCATTTACTTCATGGCTAGTTTACAAATATTTGTTATCATCACCCCATTATGGCCCACCGTGGGGCACGGGTCGCTTCTCTGAGGAAGGTATAGGGCATACTCCACCACGGGGGTCAAGTCTAGATTGCTGGAGGCTTGTAAGACTAGTGGCTGGTCTTACTGTCAGAAGTTTTCAAGCCGCCCTAAGGCCTCTGAATTGGCTTAACGACAGTCAGCACCAATTGCTTAACGTGTCTTGAGAAGCAGGAACCGCTCGGAAAAGTACCACTAGCGTTAGTCATAGAACGGTCACCCATCTATGCACTGAACGCGCCCTATGTTGCTTAACCTTTGTGATCGTTCAAGATCACTCACTTTTTAATTCGCATGATCTTTAATATTAGTGTGTTAGATTATCAGTAAACGACGGAGATTGATTTTATAAATTTTGAACAATTAAACACTGTGACTTATTTTAAATCTTAACAAATAAAACCACACTTACTCCATGACTAATTTCCAAATATTTGTTATGCTCACCAAGATACTATAATATAATTTATTTATCATTTAAAACACTATCAATTTCACTTATACGTTTATGCACGGCAGTATATCAAAGCTTGAAATAGAACCAAAATCCAGCAGAATAGATTACCTACATCGGATGCGATACGATGTGAAATATGATATTTTGTCAAGAGCCACCGTTTTCTGTGCGGCCTTTGTACGCTGCACGTCGGGATGATCATTTATCATTGATATATCAGAAGATCAGCCTTCTACGTGGCGGGCACAAGTCAATTCTACTGCGAGGTGCCGAATAAACGTTTATTCTAAGAACTTTCTATTGAGCCATACGTTATCTGACAGCGGTGGTAGCGGATAATAATAATAATAATAATTTCCACATAACATAATCACTTGACCTGGTCCCAAACTGGGGAACCGTACCTATGGCGGCATCCAGTGGAAATCTAATCAGACGTGACACAGCTAGACCAACTAGGCATTCTTAGTAGAACCCTTGCCAAGATTGAATCCCGGTAATAATAGTGATGGGCATACGATTTACGTATACGTCCCATAGTATTTCTGTACGAAACGTACCCGATAAAATATGGGCTTATTAAATGACTTTTCTATGGCGTCAGCAAAGGCAGTATGAGTATTAATCCTTTGGCTTACGCACAAAAAAATATTACAATCTACTGACGTTAATGACATTTGTTTTTTTTTATATAGGCAATCACTGTCCTTAATCATCCTCTGATGACGTCACAAACACCAAAACTCTAGAAATTCCTAAAAATAGACATAATTACTAAAACTCAAAAATACTGAAATTAGTTTCTTAAAATGGTCAATATTTTCAAAATAAATAAAAAAAACACGTACCAAAAATAAGTACCTAACATGGCCAATTGCGTTCAGCGAGTAGCATTGCTACAACGAATTCACAAACTTCAATAACATAGAAAACAAAGTCATTGGGATACGCCAGTGTTTGAGCCCATGACCTAATGTGACGCAAGCGTTCCACCGATCGCTTTTCCCGATATTACTTGACTTCCATTTTCTAAGTTAATTAGATATGTACATTTATTGATTTGTAGTGTTGTCACTAGCACTCGCTATAGTGTAGCACTCGCTAACCGTAAAGGAAAATAACGTGATACAAGCCGCGGTCTAGTTGGCTCGGCATGTATTGACATTGTCTTTCCTGTAGTGTGGATCAAGCCAACTTAGCGGATAGGATACTCCATCCAAAAATTTGCCCCAGACGCTACAGCGTCTGAGAGTTCAGTTAGTCTATCTACAGGGTGATATTGAACTTTTTACCGTTTCTACAGGGGTTATTTATTTATTTATTTAATGATAGGGAAATCAACAGCGATATTCGAACAAAATGCTTAACACAATTAGATTAATAACATGGCCAATTACAGATTTCCACGAAATTACTTATAAATTCTATTTTTCCTTATCTTATCATGCTTTAGTGTAGATAAATTACCATAAGGTAAAGAATTTTCTTTACCTTATGGTAATTTGGATCTGGACCCCAGGTCTTGGATGTTTACATGTGATGTCGTTGTTTCTGGTTCCCACGACACAGGGTATCCTAGTGTGGGGACCAATGTATGTCCCTATTATGTAAATGTTTATTTTTGTTTGTTTTTTTTCTTAACAAATTTGCTAATTTCCATATCGACGCTGGAGAGGAAAAATTATCCAATCGACATCAGACTAACTTTACAGTACAGCTGTTTAAAGAATGAATTTTCAGAAAAAAATCGTGTAAATTCTTGTAATGGCCCAAAAAGCCTAATTCTTATAAATTTATATATTATTTTTTTATCTACGTTATATTATACGTAACTATTGAAAATAATGCTTAGTTTTAAAGTTAGTGTCGCTTAGTGAAATTTTCCCTAAAAGTAGAGATGGGAAAAATTGACTAACCGACAAGCTTTGATTAAGGAAGGTACGGTAAAAAAGTGGATTCCATATCTTTTTTTAGAATTTATATCAAAGTAAAAGTTGCCTTACCAAAATAAAAAACATGTTGAAGTTGAGGAAAAACCAACTAAATTTTTTTTTAATTTCGTAATTTTGACACAAATTTAAGTATTTACTCCTATTTATTATTATAATAAATACTAAATGTGAATATGTTTAGAACTAGTAACATTTCTGTCACGACACGATGCTCAGTAACAATTAAAATAAAATGTACCTCATAGGCATTTTAACTAAACGCCACGTAGGAAAAAAAAAATAAGTCAAAATTACTTAAGTGATAAAAGATCAAAATCCTTTCTGAGGAAAAAATATACTATGCACCTAACACTATATTGCCAGATACTGGAAAAATTAACTAAGTGGAGTAATTACCGTACGAACAGAAATGTTTAACTTGACCAAAGACAAATTTAGCATTTCACAATTACGACAACCACCAAATTTTCAAAAATGGTCGAAAATTTTGTCAATTAGTAAGGAAAAAGAAAGTGAAATCTCGCTAACTCCAAAATCTCTAAGCGACATCAAAAGTCATCGTAATGCAAAAAAAATCAGGCGATTCCAACAATGTGTATAACTCAATGTGGCCAAAAATATCGCTTGGAATTTTTTTTCTTTTCAGCGTCGATATTTAGAATAAAACCCGCGCAACCTGTTAATTACTCATTAGTTAATATCAATAACTAATGTAAGTAAATAAAGAAACAAAAAGTACGAACAAATAACTTCATAATATAGGTCATATATTTCATAACTTTGACAAAATAAGAGTACACCTCCTGTATATTCCGTACTACGATTACAATTTGGCTTCATTCGGGCTGTAAGTAGGAACTTATCGTCCGCTCACGTAGCGGCTGGGAAGCCTGGAAAACACGTATTTTTCGCATTATCGGCTAAATTATTATAAACTGAACAAACGTGGTTGCCGCGGAATTACTGCAGATATCTGATGCCCGGGACAATTGTTACGGAAATAAAATCGAATATGAGCCTAATCCGTACATTTAGGTATTACAAAAAAATCATGATTTACACAGACGACGTGTTCTATGCTCTGCTACTCATCAAGAGCCACGCCGACATTTAAATATGAATCCAATCATATATGTAGTATCACAATGACACCACGTCAGTAACATTTCAAAATACCATGCCCATCCTATGTAGCACCAAAAAACAAATTTCCATATCGTTCCGAGCGTTCTGATTGAATTAACATTTCTTGTTTCATCTCAACAATGAACACGGTCGTCGACGGACATGTCCAAAACGCGTAGGTCATCCGAGAACAATGCGCGCTGCGACCTAAATGATTTGTTTTGATTCGATCCCGAACACATCTCGACATGTTTCTTTACGGCTCTAAAAACAAGACTTAAGAGAGCTTACAAAGCGAACAGTCTTGTCGAGTGACAGTCAGACAATGTTCGCTTACGCACACAGTGAAATGCGACTATTGGAGTAAACTGTAATGCAATCCAGATGATGGACCTCCCGTATCGGTATGAAGCGTAATGACTGTGTCTAGTTGTGCGACGACGTCGATTAATAAAGGATCTCGCTTTGTAATTTAGATTAATCAAATCGCTTTATCGGTCGCGACATCGTCGATGTATTAAACATTAGGTGTACTTCGAAATGCACGAGTTTCTTTTAAACTCTAAGAAGGCAGGCAGCATTCACGGAATTTTTCGAGACTAATAAGTGGAGTAAGGCGGCCCGCATACTAAAGGGACATCAGTGTAGCGCATGGTAATAAGATAGACGCCGAGTGAATATAAAATGGGAAGATACCTAGCGGGCTATCATTTTTTAAAGATACTTCCTTGAGTTAGACCTTTGAGATGGGGTGCGGAACTTTTACATTAGACTGAAGTTCGTTACATCGAATGAATTTTAAGAGAAAAGAAGACCTAAGACCTCATACTCTGGGGTGAATAAAAGTCGACGTGAACTCAAATGGCCTATCAAGTACTTTATTAAGTAGTTCAGATGGATTTTATCACTTTTATTAATGCATTATTTTTTCGTATATAACATTTTTACTTTAAATAATGTCATGAAACATGCTGTTGGAAGCCATCTCCGGCAAAGACCGGGTCTTTCTTGTTATAACTTCTTGTAGACATCAACATAAAGAACTTTTATTATGGGACCAAATGAGAATCGCAATATAAAAGCCCTCTATTCCATGCCTTGATGTTTGCTTCAGTGTATGTATTTTGGTGAATGTTTCTCAGCTGACATTTTTTTGGAGTTGGTACCATTATAAAAATTAGTTGTTTTGAGTAGAATAACTTTTCTGCATTACTCTGTATGCTGTAATAGAAAACAATAAGAACCTTTTCTTACCAAAATGGTCCACGCGAACGGCGGAACATCCACTTCAAATCTCATTTACTATTTGTTTGAACCGAATTTTCCAAGAATGTATCGGTACAAAAAACTGGATCCCGAGTTAATGGGGGCTTCTTATCATTTGCGTTGATTATACAGGGTCCGCTCTCATGACAGAAGGCGATGCTATTAAACTGTCATTAAAGTCACCTCAGTGTCATCTGAGGGGCAGTTCCAAATGAGCCCTTTCCTTTCTACTCGTTTTAAATATAAATTATTTGGTAACGAAAACATACAGTAAATAATGAAGTGAACTTTCTTACTTATATACTTGGAGAAAAGCCTGTAGGGAATTCTCGCAGTAACAGTATTATTTTCGTTCAGTACTTCCATTCAAATGACCATTATTGTCCACCACCTATCTCAGCAGATTGATGAGGATGTTCAAGATCAGAAAAAATGTCTTATCTTGGGAAAGGCATATGGATGAAAACGGGCTGATAGATTTATTGATTCAAATGGAGTCACCAATCGAAAAAGCTACCTACGAACAAGTACTCTTAAAACAAGTTGGAATATTAATGTGGCTCAAACTCGAGCCACACTACCCGTCCAAATGAGGTGAAATCCATCGTTACCTCGTGCGTTTCTGGGTCCACCGTTTTTGTTGCAGTTTTTAGTTTCATTCCGTTAATGACACCGATGTAATTTGATCAAAATTGAGCGCCGCCAGCCCCGCCCAACACGCAACATGTCAACTGTGAAATTGTTACCTACTCCCCTTGATTTTGTGATTGATGCTTTTTGTAACATTAGTGTCCTGTAATCTTTGTTGATCATCTTCATAATTTCAACCTTTGTTTTCGAATGTGACTCGTCATTTTAGTAGTATTATTTTCTAACATCCCGATAGATATTATATGTATTATGATTCGAGGACTAATTCAAAAGAAGTTAAAGCTAAAACTTTCGTAAGCACTAGACATTGTTGACTTTATTCCGGATACACTACTTGACTTTTTCTCGGAACACGTCGACAAGGTTTCGCTCTGATTTGCAGAGCTTAACCCTTAAAGTCGCAGGATGATAAAATGTTTAAAAGTGGTGTTTTTTTCAATTTTCCGGATTATTTAACCTATTTTGAAGCTAAAAAAAATGAAGAAAAAAATACCTGACTGTTAGATTTCGAGAAACCGTATGTATATTATATCATACACTGCCCCCTTTGCTGAAAAATGTCGCGTGGTTAACGTGTATAGTATTTTATACAAAGTTGCTAAAGTAGTAGCATTTGTAGCTATACTTAGGAGATGATAATGTCGAAAATAATTTTTGAGGTGCATAAGTAGTATGAAAATACAACAGAAAATGTTTTAATTTGTTGCAGAAATAAATACCCTAATATTAAAGAATTATATTTTTTTATTTATAAAAGGCACATAAAACTAAATATTCCTTATGAACCCAGTTGTTATAAGGAAGAATATTAAAAAAATTAAGAACTTTTGGAAACACATTATTTTTTATGAAGTTAAACAAAATGGTGTCTTTTAGAAACATAACATTAATGTAGGTACTTATTAATTTGACATGTCTTGCAATGCGCACTTGCTTGCCCTTCCTTGCAAAATTTGCATTTTATATCCCTGTATGTTTCATGTTGATTTGGTATAAGGCAATCCACATATCAGCCAAACCAACTCCACCTATGTGTCGATTACAATGTTTTACAATTTGGGGGAATGCTACATCGATACGCTCTTTGGAATCTTTGTGAAATTCAGGTGAATCTTCAGGTGAAAAGTCTATTCCTTTGAAAGTATCTTCAAGTTCGTACAGCCTGAAGTCGTAAATCATTCCAGGCACTCTCGTTCGTACCAGATTTTTTGCCCTGACTGCAGTACCGGTCAGTCTCATCAGCTTGTGTGCTATCAACAAAATTATTATTTTAACTGACATTATATCAGGAATCTTTTCGTACCTACCCGTATCTTCTTTCCAATAATTTTTGAACGATGGCATGACCACTACTCCCAAATATTCCTACCTTTTGCTTTTATCCTTTCGAAGTTAAGTTTCAGTGTTTCAATGTTTTGCCGTTTCGTTATGGTTTCGTTATGTGACATTTGGTACTCTACGTTTTCTTGAGTCTGTTGTTGGTCGTTGGTTGATGGTTGGACAAAAGGTAGAGAAGGTAGCAATGATATGGATGGTATCGTATTATAATTGCATTGCGTGCTGGTCGGAAAGGCATCTGCTAGTATAGATTTCAATGGAGTCTCGTCTTCTAAAGTTTGGTGAATGGGTGGACAAATCACATTGATATCGCGTTGAGTAGTAGTCGGGATCGGGATCAATAGGGATGACGTTTCACGTTCAACGAAGTAAAGGATAGATAGAGAATTTACATAAATTTCCTATTCTGAAGAACTGCATAGAATTGGGCTCGAGCCTTTCAAGTGATGAGTCAATCGATGGAGTAGGGGAAGAGGAACGGCTGCAAATATTCTCTTCATCATTTGTGCTATCGCCAGCGTCAGATATAGCTTGTTTGTCAGGCTCAAGCTCCAATATGCGCCTATACCGTTTGCGTTGTTGAGGCTTTAAAAGAATGATAAAAAGCATGCACATAAGCAAACCCAACAACCGTGTGCAAGCAGAAAATAAAGTGTAGAGGAAAATCAAGCAAGCAAATAACAAAAAACTATGAAACTAGGGAACTGTGCATAAAATACCATACGAGAAAACCAAAATGTTTTTTACGACGGCAGTAGCAGTGTATAGAATAATACACGTAGTTATTTGTTAGTAAGTAGCGCAGTGTATAAAATGATATACATAGCCAAAAGAGGTTACTTGTTTGGATCTGGCGCAGTGTATACTATGTTATACACCAAAGTTCAAGGCCGTGAAGGATCAGAAAATGTACATAAATAAAAAAACTCGCGTCGTTGGTTGCTCGTCTGCAAATCCGAGCAAACCCTGGTTGGACTCTTCCGACAAAAAGTCAAGTAAGTGTATCCGGAATAAAGTTTTAAGCTTTATGATATAACTTATGCAAATCAATAAACACCTGGGATTTCGGAAGAAAAGTAAGTTCGCTGTTACGGTAGGATAATTAATTCTAAATCGAAAATAATCTCAGACAATAATTACACCACATATCGGGCAAAAATGCTATGTCTGTCGAACGGTAAAATTTTATTGATGCTGTCACGGTAATTTCATTTTGAAGAATTACCAGTTACGGAATTGCTGGGCTCGATGCAATGAGTCATTAAATAAGGACCGCAGAAGCATAGCTTCATGCAAATATTTTACCTGACAACAATTTTTCCAGCAAACACAAGAAGGATCCAACAATAACAAAGACGATAGCTAAAGTAATAAATAAACTTGAAAACATAATGTTATGTTAGAACATGAGTGGCACTTACATAGTGTGAATCTTTAAATAGTGAAATAAACTGCTATAATGTGTCTAATGCATTAATTAGTACCAATGCATTACTCACACTCGAACTAATCTCTGTTTTGAACCAGTTTTTGATGTCAAACTATAATTGTTGGCTATTTAAAACAGACCTTTTTCCTGACAATTTCGAACCGTGCTTATGTTTATTTCAAAGTCATCGACTTAGGCCAAAGTATGTTGAAGCCTCTGTTAACTTTACCTCTCAGGGGATATGACCGCGATATCTTAATACGTGGGTTTTCGATCAAGTTCCGTGGCTGCTTACATGGAAGCCTCATGTTTTGCATAATTGTTAAACAGCTCTTAGTGTCCGCTGCTGTTTTTGACGCGCTAAATGACTAGATTAAAATCTTTCTACTCCACCTTTACTCGCAGTCCTTATAAAAGCCGTTGCCTTTTTGCACTATTCTTAATTATAACTCTTGGTTTAGTTAGACCAATCAATTCGGTCTTATCTTCTCTTAGAGCTGTATTCTCGGTCCTCTAGTGAATTTTCTCATACTCATTTGCTTCTAGGTATCCCTCATGAGTAGTTACGATACATTTTTTATTCAAAGTAATTTTCATTCAGCTGTATGCAACAATGGACTCAGTTGCTTTATCTCAATAGACCAAAGTGCTCTGCTAACAGGCATTTTACAGTGCATTTGATAGTTTGTGAGAGTTTAGAAATTGAAGAACAGAATATAATTTCAATTACAGTTACTGAAATGAAATGGTGAATTGACCGAAATACACCGCAATACAGTATTGTCTACTTTAACAAATGAAAATACATTCCGAGGCCCTTTTGTATACAAAATTCAATTCAGTTAAAGATGCGATTGTGCTCAAAAGTTAGTCCCGAAGTAATTTGAATTTCTGAATTTCAATCGAAGACACCTTGGCTACCTTCCTCCGCAATTTCTCGAAGATACAACTCAGCTAAAGTCAGACGTGCCTGTTTTCTTACACATTGTACGCTGGTTTCATTTCTTAAAAAAATAATTATTATAAAATCCAGTAATGCATGTAACTGATTATAATTGACAGGTCCACCGAGCCCATTCTTGTAACGAGTTCTGATAATATTTCTGCTGTGACCTTCACAATATTAATAATATTCCTCGTAGCCGTATCCGATCGCCTTTTTTGCTCATTACCTTGCAAAACAAAATAACTCATCCGAGGGGCGTAGCTAAGTGGCCTAAAAAAGTAAATAGACGGTATGAAATCACGAGATTATTGCATACAGTGTCGGTCTCCACAAAGGATAATGGCTCATTCCTGTCAGCTAGTGCTGAACTAAAACCTAATTCAATTTAACTTGATCGAAAGGTATGATGGAATGTTTTGTGCAGTCTCTACCTATGATTAATGGATTGCTTAAACTGTTAAAACAAGCTTTTCAATGTTAACTATCTGAGCAGCATTTTAAGCAAGGAATTTTCGTTTTTCTTATGTTATGCCGCCTATTGACCTTAATTTTGTTAGTGTTTTCGGTCTCCGAATGCTTATAAACCCACTAGTGGTTTATACGATTTTGTCTCAACTTCTGGGGCGCTAGTGTAGAATTAATTACGGAATTCACATTGCCTAGTTCACTTTCGAATCTACGTGTGAATAGGATTACAGAATAGCACGACTGATTTATAAGAAAAAGCATTTGAACTAGTTCCCATTTTGCAAAAAAAAAAATTAAAAACAAAAATGTCATGGATCCGAAGAATTTACACGAAATTTATTTTTAATTACATTGTAAGATCTTCTAAAGCGTTCAATGACTGAAAAATGATAATTAAAGTCTGTCATTTATAACAACTTGTTCTCATTTAGTGGATAGTGACGCTGTTCGATAAACTTTTTTTTATTAGGATTGAAATTCTTCTCTTTCAGGCAATACTTTCGGGATCCTTTATATTAGTAGAGCGCTTAAAACGCAAAAACTATAAAAAAAAAAATTAATCAAAACTCATTGACTGTTCTCAAGAAGTGCCCATTTTAGAAACGGGTGCTCTCATTAACAAGACAACATAAATGTATCTAACTATACAAAAAAGGTGATAACACCCAGTCTGGAACAAGGAGAGTAAGTAGTAGAAGTTCTCACCAAAAGGTGTACTATGTACTAACTTTCGTAAGCACAACACATTGTAAACATTTAGTCCAGATCAACTTACGGGTTAAGACGAGCAACCGACGTCGCGAGCTTCGTCTCTACTGAATCGGAGCGAAACCTGGTCGGACTCGTCCGATAAAACAACACCCGTAGGTTGATCCGGACTAAATGTTTACAATGTGTTGTGCTTACGAAAGTTTTAGTTCAAAAACATAGTACACCTTTTGGTGAGAACTTCTACTACTTACTCTCCTTGTTCCAGACTGGCATGACAGACTAAATGTTTACAAGGTGTACTATGGGTCGGTTTCTGAGGTGAGAATTTTCACTAAGTAAATACTTAACTATAGTGCTGTCTCGTCATATTTCTCAGTTATGAGCGTGACAGAACGTTACATAAGTATTTACTTAGTGAAAATTCTCAACTCAGGAACCGGCCCTAAGGCTTTCAACAAAATATGGTTTAGTTTGACAGAATTTTAGCAAGACCGTACATAAAAGAGCACAATAGCTTGGCACAACGTCCCGCTGTGCCTTATTCAACGTTATTTGCGAAACCGATGTCTGTGTGGTGAATCTCGCCGTTTTCATTGCGGACTCAAACGATAATAGCTGGTCGTTGTTGTCCTTTTGTCGATCGAGAAATACATAGTGTAGCTGGAATACGTACACATAGGTCTAGCAAGTAAAATAAGACGTGATTTGTGAGTTTTGCACGGCTTGTAAGGTCAATCATCCCAGGTATACCAAGCATTTTATTTGTCTGAAGAATTGAAGATAAAATAAGAATATTCTTTATTGTACCAAAAAGGAATAGGTACAAAGATACAGTAGAATTGGCGGCCTTATGGCACCTGTGGATTTAAAGGAAATGAAGTACATTTTTTAATCTCTTTATTAAAATTACAGTACCTACCTTGATATATTATTTAAATAACTACTTCTGAAAAGTAAATGTTAAAAATTCTTAATTTTACTTTTCAACCTTTCTTGAAACTTGCCTCGTTTATTTTGTATGAAGCGCATAAAAATGAGAATTTTAAACTTTTGCATATTTCAAATATTATTAATTGGTTTCTGGTTTATGGATTGTGAAGAAACTGTATTCAGTTTTCGCGTTATTTTAATAACACATTATAAACAAGGGGTTAAAAAATTGATCCAACCAAACCAAACCAAAGCTATGTATACTGGAAACAAAAACTAACAACTCTAGAAATGAAATATCGCTGAAGAATTAATAATTTACAATAACTACGTATACGTATGTATACGTTTACGTATGTATTATAAAATATAATCTTGTAGGTGGATAGAAGTGCTCTAATTAAAAGTGTGCAATAAATTAACCTGTTAGGATAGGAGAGGATAAAGGACGCTAAACGTAAAAGCAACCTTAACTTCAAAATATAGCGCATTAGGAGAGTACAACTGTAGAATGACAATAAGCCCTTCACCGATTGAATGGAAAATACATTTTGGAAATTTTGCATGTGGTTGACATACATAACATACATACAGCACAAGTATAATAGAAATGCAGTCGAAAACACAACATTGTAGCTTATGCCGAGTGCCTGTCGCCCGCAGATCAATTGCGGTCAACCGATGCGGGTGCGGGATGTTGCCTCGGTCAAGTTTACATTCCATTTCATAAAAAGTTCGAGCTGAAGTGAAACAGCAAGTAAGGCGAGTCGTCGTGTGAACACGCTGGTCAGTGGCCTCCTTGATGGCAGTTTTGAGTAACATTAAATCTTGTTGCTTTATCAAAACGCACCATTAACTTACATCGCAGGCCATACGTGCAAATCTACACTAATATTATAAAGATGAAAAGTTTGTATGTATGTTAGGGTGTCGGGGGAAACTATCCATACGATGTCAAAAATTCTTTCAACAGTATTTAGCATGGCACTTTTGGTTGGATAAAGTCTACATAACACTTATTTACTTGTAACACTTAAAAGTCTCTTAGGTGTACATAAACTTTTGTTTATGTATATCTATTAACTGATAATGCATTGGCCCAGTTCATTTATTAATATCATTCCTGAATTTTTTACATTTTTAAATTTTTATTTTGACCGCATTTTTTACATTTCATTCAATGTAGGTACCTACGATCTGTAAGTACTAACAATAAGAATTATAATCATTGTAGGAATCCGGTTTATTTTGAAATTATGTCTACGCACACGTTACTGAATAAACCTTTACCTATCTAAATAAAAGTTGATAGAAACTGTTAAAATACTAAAAAAAGACAGATACCTACTTATCGAATTGTACAATTGTACATCATAGTATTTAATAAAAGAGTTTTCTTAACCCCAGGGAAAAGCTAAATGATATAAAACATGCGTTATTTTTTGTTTACATTTCAGGTACATTGTTTGTCATGTGCTCTAGTGTACAATAAATGATATTTATTCGTATCAAAAATTTTTGTGGCAGACTGTGTACTACTCTGAATTACATTTGAAATAACTTCTGTGGTAATGATGTCGATGGCATAGCGTCGGTGACCGCACAGCCTGTAGTTCTGTAGTCAGTAGCGCAGTGATATTAAATTTTATTATGATTCGGTCACTTTTCAATGACCTGAATAATTTATTAGTAATTTTAAAACATGTACACGAAAAAAAAAGAAAAAACAGATGTTTGTTATACAATGACAAAAACGTGTGCTACACAAAAAAAGTCAAAATATACATTCTTTTCTAAATTTAGATGACAACTTGAGCCGAGTAAACTGGAGCCAACTATGTGCAATTCGGCGTATCGACTGGAGATAGGCATAGCAAATTTGGCGTCATTAATAATTGTCAGCAATTATTGATTATAGCCGAATACCAACACGCAATTTGGTGTCACCAATCGACTGGAGCCGAGTATACGCGATTTGGCACCAGCAATCTACTAGAGCCACGTATTCAAGATTCACCGTCGCCGACTCAAGCTTAATAGTTCAGTTTCATTCATTTTTAAGGTTCCGTACCTAAAGGGCAAAACGAATCTCAATACTGAGACTTCGCTGTCCGTCCGTCCATACGTCCGTCCGTCCGTCCGTCCGTCTGTCACTAGGTTGTATCTCATGAACCGTGACAGTTTGACAGTTCAAATTTTCACAGATGATGTATTTCTGTTGCCGCTATAACAACATATGCTTAAAAATACAACAAAATAAATATTTAAGGGTGCTCCCATACAATAAACGTGATGTTTTTGCCGTTTTTGTAGATGATGGCTGGTTTTTTTAAAAGTGAAAAGTGAATTATGCAACCATTGGAGTGAACGAAATCGTCAAAAAGAAATCGACAAAGTGTGTTATTTAGCGTGCGGTGATTTAAGATAATTTTTGCTACAAAAGTAAATATCAGAATGGTTAAAACAAGGGTCCCTTCGCTGTCGTACGTACGATGCTGTTCAACCTTAATACTTAGGTTATAAAGTTGCCTTAACATAATCATACACATTCACATACAGGCACATGCATTGCTTCCGGCCCCATAGGATAGCCTCTGTCGTGGGAACCAGAAACATCCAAGTCATGGGGCTTATTTTTTTGTCCCCAGACGGGATTCAAACCTCTCGCATGGTTAGGCAGATGCGCTAACCGCTGCGCTACAGAGGTCGTCCAAAATTATCGCCATCACGTCCTACAGTATTGTATAACGTCACTACATTACTCTATTCAATTAAGTAGAGTGCACGCATATAATGCTTTATGTGCTATTGGCTGGTGTAGCTCCACATGAACTCATTGAGGCGAACACCAGTGGGACATTACCCGCCGCCGCTACTATAGCTGGCTGGTCAGTAGTCAAATGTACGTGACGTCACGTTGAAGCCAGCCCCGACCGCAGCCGACGTGCGTCCGGCTCCCCGATTTTCAGTTATTTGCCGGCCATCATGGGGCGTGCGTCCTTTACTCTACATTTACTGGGAATTGTTCATTTAGGCTTTAGCTGCAAACGGGGCAGCGAATTTGTAAAGGGTAGGCTAAGAGGAAAACTGACCGCCGAATTAATTATTTCAAATACCTAATCAATATAAGTATGATGAGAATGGAGAAATGGCGCGTTCAGTGCATGGATGGGTTACCGTCTATGACTAACGCTAGTGGCATTTTTCCGAGCGGTTCCGTGCTTTGTAAGGCACGTTAAGCAGTTGGTGCCGGCTGCCGTCGATATAGGCCTTAGGGCGGATTGAAAACTTCTGACAGTTAGACCAGCCACTAGTCTTACAAGACTACCAATCCGGACTAGGCCCCCGTGGACTATACCTTCCTCAGGGAAGCGATCCGTGCCCCTCAGTGGGGACATAATGGGTTAACGATGATTGTTTGCAGTAATGACGTATCCTGGGGAGGCCTATATCCAGAAACAGTGGATTGTTTGGGCTGATTGATTGATTTTAAATTTTTTATTCGTTTATATTTTTTTATTGATCGTATTGCACACGCTCTCCCAATGGCGCAGCCCTTATTTAATATATAGAACAAATGTTATACAAACTCTAATTGAGTTCTGCGATTTCGAATTTCCGGCACAAAATAATGAATTACAGCACTTCAGTACGAGTACACTAAATATTTACCACTGTATTTTCCAATGTAGCTTGATGAATATTTGCAGCTGTCTAGGTCTGAAATTCGTTAATTATATACCACATTACCGATGTTGGCAAACTAGTGCTTCATCAATAACTGATCCACTTAACGTTTTGAAATTTCAATAGTAAATTTTGTTAGTAATATATTATAGAAGAATAGCACTAGATTAAAAAGCCCGTAAATTTAAGCTTTCCGTGGCTTCTCGACTGTTTTCAAGTAATTCAACCTTAACTTAGAATTTCATAACTCGGTTGGAATGTAATTGGAAGGGTAATGGCATGTATTCTGTAGGTTTTATCGTGCTATTAGATCTAGGCTATAGCAAGGTTTGCTTTGCTGTTGAGTTATGAATGTCGACCTTGTGCCGTTTAAAATAAGTTCCATGTTGCGAGCGAGCATGTTTGTACCGCTGGAGTCTATGTAATTGCTGAATTCATTAAAGCCAACTGTCACAGTCAGGCGATCTGTCAAGTTCTGCTGTTTTGTACTGATTTATTAAACGTTTTGTAAAATATTGAACATAATAACTATAATCGTTTATCACGTGGACATCTTTTAAGTCACAAAACGTAAGTTCCCATTTTAAAAGCACCGATGTGGTTTTTACGGCTGTCTCTTCGCACCCTTCCTGTAAGAAACCGGTAAGTGATTTCGGCCAACTTTTCAGGAGCTTAAAAAAACTGTCCAAGATTGTTAAAAAAAATCCTAAAAATACCTTATTAGGAACAAAAGATGGCATTTAGCAGCGGCGAAATGATAGTGTTTCCGATTTTTCGTTGTGCTATATGTACTGTGAGATAAAGTTTAATTATACGGTTACCTAAATATTCCACGAAACTGTAACAAAAGATGCAGGTGTAAAAACGAATATTGCTTTGTTATGATCTTTTTTTTATCGCAATGGTTGTGTTAAGTGTAGTTATTACATATTTAACGCTACCATTTTAGGCTAGTCAAAAAGTGTAAGTATCACTTACGTAGTTCTTGCACGAGAAATTCATGTAAGTAATCAGAAATACGTACTCTATGCATGCTAAAGTATCTTCGTTTTGCTGGAGTTACTGAATAAACTTGTTTTTTTATTGTTAAAATTTTCAAATAATGAAGTGTATCATCGTAAACTTCTTTTTTACTGTTCACAGCTTGTCATGTACAAAAGTTATTTGTCAGTACTTTATACATTTATAATGTAATTAAAGTTGGTGCGTTTTTAATATTAATTGATTTAGATTATGTTTATATAAGTGCAAAAAACAAAACAAGCTGTAGAAGCCGTAAGTAAGTAAAATGATGTGCCCAAAAGTTAAAAAACGGAAATTTTCTATCAATAACTTAAACACAGAAAATTTTACCTTTTTAACGTTAAAGCATGTGATTCCAGTCTGTTAACAAACTTTAATGAAATAATTGTGTTTGTACACTTTCATCACTACCTAATGCCCCCTCTATCTTATCTAGAGTAGTCGTGCCGGGGTCGAAATTAGTCGGCGACACTAGTGGGATATGTTGTGTCAGCCCTATGACCTTGCACCTAAGCCTAGTCGAAGATGTACTCTCCAAGGTCGGTTACACTCTTTAGGGACTGGTGCCTGAAGTCTTCTGGTTTGGGGTACGCCATTCCCAGAAGACTCATTCTTTTTAGGGCAAGGACATCGCAGTCACACAGTACGTGCACCATTGACTCCACTTCGAAACCGCATGCCCTGCAAGTGTCGTCTTGACACAACCCCAGTCCGCGGAGTTGTTTTCCTGTTAAGAAGTGTCCCGTCGTCCTCGCCGCAGTATAGACAAACTCTGAGCCTGCGATTTCTTCATCAATGAAGTTTTTAGAATGTTACAGTCCTTCAATGGCTGCCCATTCGCGTTTGTACCGTACATTGGCATCAGCTTTGAAAGCACAATATTCATGGTGCTTAATGAGAACCCCACGCATTGTTCAGGGCCGCGCAAAGGCTACGCAGATCCCTCTCTCACCAGCTCGTCGGCTGCCTCACTTCCCATGTGTCCCTCGTGGCTAAGAACTCAGACTAGTTGCATCCTGTTGTCGCAGCCAGTTTATTTAATGTCTTAACGCAGTTAAGCACGAGCTTTGAATCTACCACGTGGGATTTCAAGGCCATGAGCGCTGCTTGGCTGTCGAGAAAAGTTTTGTTTTTGACATTCCTGTATTCTCTTGAGCAATGCTCGCATAGGCTGATCTATGTATATTGAAAACAGGAACTGCTTTTTCAATGCTCTTTTCCGCATGGGTATTCCACAGCATCTCTTTATCCAGTATTACACCTCAATATTACACTTGTGGACCAATCCAGTTCCCGCCCGCACAGTCTTTTTAAGTCCCGTTTCCGTATGAAGGGCACGATCGTCGTCTTTGTCGGGTTTTAGGGTAATTGATTATCCATCCCTTTCAACTTTATTTAGTGCTATTTGCATGATTGCCGAGACTGTGATGGAAATTTGCCACTGATCAGTCTTACTAAATCGTCCGCATATCCTATAGTATAGAATCCGCCTTTTTGATGACCTCAAATAGACCTAGACAAACCTAGACCTTTCCAATGCTTCATCTATGTCGAGATAAGCGCCAGCACATATTTATTCCACTGCGTTCCGCCTTTGAGACTACGTAATATAGAGCTGTCTCCGTAGACAGCTCTATATTACGTTGCCTTGTTGATAGCTACACTGTAGTTCATGAAATGGCCGTTTTTTGAGCGGGCCTTCTCTGACATATTGGTATATTAATTTTTATAGACTTTTAAGCAGAAAAGATGAGTGACTGATCGGCCTGTAACATTTGTCTAACTCAGAAGTCCACCAAGGCTCCCTTTGCCCATGCTCTACTTCTCGGGGCAGTTGTTTGTCCATGCCGAGCAAACAGCGTGGACTATTCTGTCAGCGTAAAATTTTGTGTCGAGTATAGAATTGAGCGTTCCTTTAGCAGTACCTAATTCAATCCCTAGGTCATTTTGATAAAATTCTCAGTTCGTGTAACGCGGGTTTCTCCTTGTCACGCATTGAATAGAATGTTCAGTGCAGTATCTGAAGCAGATGTGCTGATGGTCTGATCCACAGATTTCATCAGATCCAGTGACGTTTTTACTAGCCCGTTTAAAAGCCAGCGTGACGTCGATTACTTCTGCTCTCCTTGACTTGATAAAGGTTGGTTTATTACTTATGTTGAGAATTTGTAAAGGTCCATTGATTATGATGTTAATTAGCTTCTCACCTCTCCTGTTCACACCAGTGTCCTACACCCAGGCAGTGTGGTGCACATTACTACAATAGTTAGTTAAATTTCTTACCACAGCTGAAGGGGGGGTCCTCTTGTTCAAAGGGGAGATGTGCAGATGCCATAACGACTAGCTTTTTATCTGTTCAATGCCCTCCTGATATGACCTACACTGCCGTAAGATCCTAAGTCTGCGGCGCCACGATTTAAGCACTCTCCCGCAACGGTACCCCATCCACCGTCACCGAGACCCCTTCCGCCAGCTCTAATACAGGAGCGCTGCACGCTTCCACGTTGGGAGTGGATGCAGTCATCTTGATAACCTCTCTGAGCCTCTCTAGTGGCTTGCCACTAGAGGCCCCTCCCACAGCCTCCAAGAGTTTAATAACTCTTAACATAACTCTTTTGTTTTTTGTATTTGTATTTATATTCTTAACATAACTCGTATTGAGGCCCGCACGGAGGCAGTATCTCTGCAACTTGATGTACTTATTTGGCAGAGTCCTGGTCAAGCAGGTCAATACGCTGCATGGTCCCCTGCGTTTTATCCTCCTGCGAGTTCACCACATTCCACTCGCGGGTCTTCAGCTCCGGGTTGTAACGCTGCATTAGAGCTGGAATACTCTGGAAATGTCCAAAGTGTAGTTGTTCCTGGTCTTCCAAGCCAACTTCACCGGTTTGGGCAGATCCTTGCCATCAACCACCCGTAGCTTTACGCCCCTAACAGTTTTTTCGTTAAGGCCACACATTCACTGTGTACCGCTGTCCCCTTCGCAGAGGACATGCAGTGCCCCCGGGATGAGGCTACTGTCTCAATGTTAGAGAACGGGTTTGGCGATGCTTCAATTAAATCAATGACTGCTGCCTTTATTAATTAAGCCGCATCCGGTGTGATCCTCGATGGATCACCATCAGTAATTATGGCCATATTGCGCCCGCTTAGTGCCTCTTTATAAAAAGCCAAAAACTAGTTTTCTGCTTCTTAGAGACACTCGCGGGATCAGTGGCCTCATTACTGACTTCTCGTGCCCTCTTTGAGGACCCTTCCTCAGCGTTTTGTCGCTCGAGCACACGCTTTTTCTGAGCCGTTTCTTTTTGGAGGTGGTCGCCACTACGACGGTTTGGTCCACAACCAGTGAAGCATCAGTGCCAGTCATAGAAAATCGAGCACTGAGAGCGACGCCTGGTTTATTGACGTCCCCGCCACCAGGCAGTTCTGCCGTGTAATCGCCTTCCGGTGCCCATCCCTCAAAGCGTTACCATGGCCACCCACTCGCAAGTGCAGTTCCAGACTTTAGTTTTAAAATCTAACGCGTCTATAGGTAAGTTTAGAGGGTTGCCGATCTACGATTGTCGTTATAAAATAATTTAACTACAGTTACACCAAAAACTTTCACTTAATATCTATGGAAAAACAAGTGTTCATTATTATGATTTGAATAAAACTGTTTTCTTCGTAGAGTAAAGAAGTAAGTGTAGCTACGTCTCCGGTATTTATGACAACTACTTGGAGAAACAACGTAACGATAGTAACGCAAAACAGTCCCGCGATAAGTTTCGTGCAAGAAGTAAGTAAGTGGACTTGTAAAACACGCCTTCGCAATAGTATCCAAGAACAAATGCTTATGTTGATTTACTTCTCTAAAGTTATTTTACTTCTTCGTGTTAGTAATATGTTTGTGTGTGTATGGCTTTATACTCAGGAAAATTTATGAAATAAATCAATGTACTTATGCTTACATCTTTATAACGATGGAAAACTATATTTTATTTTTTCGCAAAATAACAAATTTTTTGTGACAGTGACCTTATTTTTGGCGCTAGCTTCATTAAAATTTTTGAGATTTTTTTTTTATTATTGAAAGAAATTTTTTGCAATAATAAAAAAAAATGGCGCAAGTTGAGTACGCGACTTTTACATGGGGGGTGCGTCTTGCTGACCATTAAGCGAATAAAAGTGGCCTTCCGTTCTTCACCTTTGCATGTTTCGATGACGTTATTAGCCCCCGAATGATTAGTTTATCGGATTTCACATTTTAACGATGCTTTAGTCCTTTTAACTGCCTATTAAAGAGATACGTCTGTATTTACGACTGTTCACCATTAGCAAGTTAATCCCTTGAGATAAATAAGGAAATGGGTTAAGATGAAATAGGCCCTTTTGGCCTAATGGTTTCATAGCCATCGCTAGCGTGCATTAGATTTTCACTGTTGGAAACTTTAACCCGCTTTACTTACAGACTACGTTTTCAATCACAACCAAATTGTTTTTCTAAGCGTGTTCTATGCTGTGTCATCATCATCTGCCATTTGAAGCCGCAGGATATAGGCCTCTCTCATGGTTTTCCGAATTTCCGGGCCTTGTGGCGCCCGCATCCAGCCCTTCGCTGCCCTCATAACCAGGTCATCAGACCGGTTCGCGGTTCATCATCATCATCAACCCATTAACCATGTCCTCATCGAGAGGGGCACAGGTCTCTTCCCTGAGGAAGGTATAGGCCCTACTCCACCACGGGGGCCAAGTCCGAATTGGTAGAGGCTTGTAAGACTAGTGGCTGTTCTTACCGTCAGAAATGTTTAAACCCCCCTAAGGGCCTTTCTCGACTTCTCCGGTCCGGCAAACATTAATTACCGGTCCGATTTAGAAACACACAATAATACTAGTAAGCTTCTCCATTACTCCGGCATCCGGTTTTTAACGGTCCGAGAATTTGCGAGATCGGAACGGTATTTTACCGGGCCGAAGTGATCGACGTACAAAAACAATACACGTTTTTGCACCGCGCATACAACCCGAAAATGTTGCCATGCTATTTTATTTACATTAATGGAATGTGAGAAAAACGTCCCCTGCCTCGAATAGAAAAACCGAGGAATTTTAGTAAAGCACTGCGTCACGTCCATTGCCGATTATAATCGGATGAAGTGGAGAAGCATGATCCGGCGTCCGATATTTTTCTCATGACTGATTCCGGTTCCGACGCCGGACCGGAGCAGTGCAGAAAGGGCCTAAGGTCTCTGATTTGGCTTAACAACTGCCATCTATCGATGGCAGCCAACCATAAAGTAATTACAACGATGCTAAAGTAGGTATAAGCAGCTTGCAGAATAATAAATCGCGGTTGAAATACCGTTTGTTTCCGATTACCTATGTCTCAGTGGGTAAGTAAATACAATTACTAAAACGATGGTGGTGGTTATCTAGTTTTTTCTTAGCACATGGGAAAGGTTTCCCTAAGCCCCAGTTAAATAAATAACCGCAAAATTCAATTCAACAGACCGTTATAAAATAACCTGGAGGCTACAAAGTCGAATCGTTTTACGCGGTTAACCACAACGCTTTCTGTCAGGCAAACCAGCGGATTTGAAAGTTTATGCTTAGTCGTCGGCGTCAAATTCCCTTTTAGATACGGGTATTACAGAAAAGGCAGCGATCTGTCAGGATCGTGATTCGTGGCTAGTGGCAGTCTCTGGTCTCTGCCTACCCCTCTGGGACGTTAGCAAGCGATACAGACGTGAGCTTATGTATGTATAACAAAAAAAAGCGAAGCGTCAAAATCAACTATTTGCATATCCACCTATTGAATTCACATCTGTGTGATTTTTTAAGCTGCGGTTTAACAAAATAATGCCCAGTTTTCACAATAAGCTTTCCACGGAATTGGAAGCGATAAAACATAAGTGCAGTGCGTTAAAGGCGCAGCTTACGCTCTCCATCTATTGTGTTTTTTCTGTTTTCATTCAATCACCTTTGTAGGTTTTATCTGGCCTCCCGTGCTGTCGCCCTCCGACAAAAAAGAAGTAACTTTAAATTATTGCCACGCTATACGTTTCTACTCTTCCAAAAAGTCCCCCGGCTGGCCGTAATACTCGACGAAACCAATTTGAATTCAATTTAGCTTTTTTCGAGCAAGCTTTTGTTGGCTCTCAGTTGTGTTTACCTTATTCGATTTCTGTAATTTCATTCATAACAAACTGGATTTGGGGTTCGAAAAGCCCATCGGGTTTGACAGGGGCGTTTGAAATAATATTCTCTTTGATAAGAGCCCGTTTTGGTGCGATCAGCGCGTAAGTGGTAGGGTCCGCGTTATTTTGCTATACATTTCAAACCGGATTTGTCAATGTGAAGTGACAAAAACTAATTATAGCCCACAATGACCTGCAATGGGGGAACGATGGCTGTGATCGACAAGTAATTGAAAATATATCGATTTCGTTCATCTTACTGGGTCACCCACACAACACAATTCACCAGTGAGTCACATCTCGGACAGAGTGGGGTTTCATTATTTTCTTTAAATTCCCTACTGCGGTACCCATTATATTGTTGTTAGATTATAACTCAACCATATTTTGGAACCCAAAATTCTATATCAAGTTAAGTACAATTTCTAACTTTCCTTATCAAACCATATTTTTAAATCACTTGATTACACGTCAGTATAGTCACTTAGTTCCAATGTAAGACAGTTACAGATCGTGCAAAAATAAGATCACATTGAAAAGTAGATTGATTGTAAATATGACACCATTACTCCCAATCTGAGAACAGAGAGCATAAAATTCCCATTGAGAAATCCCACCACACCCTGTAGAATTTATAGCTCGCACGCTGTATCGGATTTGAATAGAAAACGATAAAATTTAGCAATTTGTCCAGCGGGGTCGAAGTGCTTGCATTGAATAAATATGGCAGAAGAAAGTCTCAAAAGACAAGGAGTAACATGCCTCAATTTAGTGACAAGCCTCAATTAGATTGGAATGACATTGTACGAGTATTTATACCCTTCATAATAAAAAACACAGAACGTTTAAGAATAAATAATGATTATTTTCATCATCATCATCATCAACCCATTATGTCCCCACCGAGGGGCACGGGTCTCTTCCCTGAGGAAGGTATAGGCCATATTCCACCACGGATAGGATTATTTTGCAAGAGTAAAAAAAATGTTGCTACTGTAATAATGAAAAACTTACCAGTTTCAGTTTTCCATTTTATTTTAAACTCTTAAAATGTAAAATTTAAGTAAAATATTGTTAATAAATGTTTCAGCCGTCACTAGCAACTTTTTATGTCACAGTTTACGTTTAATAGACAGGTTATTACGAAAAATATTTGTTATGGAGACTTACGAAATAAATACACCATTGTTCGTATTTTTCGATAGAAGACTTTTTTTCGGAAATATTATACATTTAATTCTTAGAAATTATTTCAGACTTAGTCTCGAAAATAAAATAAAAAAAACAAAAAGAAAGTGAAAACAAACTTAAAAAATTTAAACAGACTACATAATAAGAAACACCTGTACTGGGTTTGCTTTTAAGTATAAATTAAGCGGGAGAGGTGATTGAACGTCAATTAATCATTAAACATGAAACATTTATATACAGGCACAAACATTGCTTCTGGCCCCACACTAGGATACCCTGTGTCGTGGGAACCAGAAAGAGCGACGTCACAAACATGTAAACATCCAAGGCCTGGGGTTTTTTTTCTCCCCACGCCCTACGCCACAGAGGTCGTCCGTTTCAAGGATCATGGATTTTTCAAGGTTTTAAGGATTTTTTGAGCATTGTCGGTAATCATTTATTTTTTAAATAACTTATAATAATAATTTATAAACGACATGCCGGATTGCAATTAAACTTTACCAACAAGTTTATGGTTTTAATTATAAAAGCAAGCCGCCCTAAGGCCTCTGACTTAGTTTAACGACTGACATCTATTGACTGAACTGCTTAACGTGCCTTGCGAAGCACGGAACCGCTCGGAAAAATGCCTGTCACCCATCCATGCACTGAACGCGCCCTATGTTGCTTGCTTACCTTCGTGATCGTATAAGATCACTCAGGCAGCCGGGACTCTGGGCGATTAATTATTCTCATTTATCTATTTTATTCTATTATTCTCAGGTAAACCATGATCCAGCATATATTATCACCTGTGAATTAAACTAAAAAATAAAATTGTATGGGAATTGCCTCTTGAGGGGCCTTGTAATCATAATAATAACTTCCATACGAAACAATCACTTGACCTAGTCCCAACGGTAGAATAGTATAGTTACCATTCTACCGTTGGGACTAGGTTAAGGACCTCACTAATACTCTCCACCAATCCGGACTTGGCCCCCGTGGTGGAGTGTGGCGTGTGCCTTCCTCAGGGACGAGACCCGTGCCCCTCGGTGGGGACATGGTGGGTTGATGATGATACAAATGTATGGCAGCCCCCATTGGAGATTGAACCCACGACCTCTGTCCTGATCTTCTATGC
Organism: Yponomeuta plumbellus; assembly: GCA_947310845.1. NCBI lineage: Eukaryota > Metazoa > Arthropoda > Insecta > Lepidoptera > Yponomeutidae > Yponomeuta > Yponomeuta plumbellus. Next base: position 12,329,597 of record OX371207.1, on the reverse strand, counting down.
TACTTGCTCCGTGGCACCACCGCCCGCAGAGTGCGTGGGCTAAGACAAACAATAACACGGCACCCCGCCGCTACTTATTGTCTCCAAGCGGTGGCGATGCCGATTATATCTCGACTCCAGTGTTAATGGACCATTGACACACGAGCCTTTGCCTATAATTTCATTCCAATCGTTCTCCATTCGTCTAGCGTTGAGATTTTGGTGGCTTTGTCGCCGAAGACGCTTTACAGAGGGCGTACCTAACAAAAAACTAAAGAAAACCCAATTTTGTTATATAATTAAATAAACTAATGTAAATAAACTAAGGTAATAAGATAAAATAAACTTATTTTTATTTTATCTCAACAACATCTCCACTTACATAGATCTTTTCACCCGAATGTAAACGAAAAAAAAATACTGCCTTTGTCAAAAAACTGATGACACATAGATAGAGAGAGTTTTAATGTGCATTAAAAAGGAAATTAAATTGCACAGCAATGTCTTAACTTAAAAGCACAGACGGCGGCCTTATCACTAAAAGAGATCTCTACCAGGCAACCTTTAATAACCTCGAATAAGCAACTTCATTGGCATTGTTGCTTCTTCCATTTTAACGATTTCAGTTAATAGTTTCGTTAAATTATTTACATGAGTGTAGACCAAGACCGATTAAAATTAAATATACATCCGAAACAGGATATTAACTTCAAAATCGTTGTATAATAGTCAAGACAAACCAGCAATGGTTTAACCAAGCAAATGAGTCATTTTAAATAAATAAAATTACAAACAGATAAACATATCCGTTTGCCTTACATTTGGCGGTATTGACGAGTGGAACCCCAAGTTTCCGATTTATAAACATAAACACTTACATTTTTATATGTAATTTTGTTACACTCTGTATAATATGAGAGCAACTTCTCTGGAAGCGCTACTATAACCTCACATGGAGGATTTAGCTTCCAGAGTTACAAAAAAAGACTGTACCAACAACTTTCTCTAAAATAAACTGTAATTTTTTTGTTATTACGAGGGCTGCTACTTATGTATGCGGAATAGAAAAAATAAACAAATGTATATGGCTAAATATGCTTTTATTGTTTTTCAAAGTATTCTCCACTATGATCGATGCACTTTTGCATTCGATGAAACCAATTTGTAAAACACTTTTTCCACTCTGATTGAGGTATCTCCAAAACGTGCTGTTTGAACGCATCTACGGCATCTTCACGGGTCGAAAATCGTTGACCACGTAATTTATTCTTTACATTTGGGAATAAATAGAAATCATTGGGAGCCAAATCAGGGCTGTACGGTGGATGACCCATCAACTCTATTTTTTGACCATCCAAAAATGTAGTTGTTTCCTGAGATGTATGACAGCTGGCATTGTCATGGTGAAGTATGATTCTGCGTCGCTGGTTGTTTTGGCGTATTTCTTCAAATACTTCCGGCAAACAAATGGTCGTGTACCACTCCGAATTAACCGTTCTGCGATTCTCCAGTGGTATTGTAGCCATATGGCCATTAATACCAAAAAAGCAGGCCACCATTTGCTTTACAGTGCTTTTCGCACGAGCCACTTTCGTAGGGTTCGGCTCATTTTTAATTAATTTATACTTAATAGTCTTGTCTGTTTCTTGGTAATAAACTATTTTAAGTACTTAATCTATTCTGTACATAAGTATTATGTTCCTTATTTTTCTGTACATAAGTATTAAGTTTTTTAAATCCTCTCATCGCTGTACCAAACCGCGGTCTGTGACGCTCGCGGAGTATCATTTGGCACTGACTGAAAATCAGCGCTGAAGGCTTGTCCTTCAGCATAATGCTGAGTCAGCTGCCATTTATAACAGCAGTGACACGCCGTGATCTTTATTTTCCTCCTGTTTTCTTCTGATTCTTTGTTTTGTACTAATTTTATGGTTTAATTTTTGGATTTATTTTGTTTTGTGGCGTGTATTTTGTTGTTATAATAAATTTTTTCTTCTTCTTCTTCTTCATTTTGAAACACCCAAACTGTTGATTGTTGTTTAGTTTCGGGATCGTACGCGTAGATCCAGGATTCGTCACCTGTGTAGATATTATAAACAGATTGTGAGTCGCCTCCGTTGAATTTTTTTAAGGTTTTCTTGCACCATTCGACGCGAGCATCTTTTTGATCCTGAGTTAAGTTGTGCGGGATCCAACGCGAACAAATTTTTTTTTACAGACAAATGTTCATGTAATATCCTATGAATGCTCGTCATACATATGCCCAGAATAGCCTCTATCTCGCGATACGTAACATGGCGGTCTTGCATTATTAGTTTTCGCACAGCTTCAATATTTTAATAAATCATAGCACGAATATTTTCTCGAGTGAGTTGCATTTTTTCAGCGATATGACATTTTAAACCCAACAAAAACAAAACACTAACGTATATAAGAGAAAAATATTACCGGCCAATATTTAAAAAAAGAACGAATTTGACCATGGAGGTCAGACATTGCGTTTAAAATTATTGGAATCCCAGATTCCGCATACATAAGTAGCAGCCTATGTATTATTTTTATTAAATAAAGTAAATAAATCTAAGTGGCATGTGGGCGCTTTGCATATACATATGTAGGTACATATCAACTTAGTTCATAAACATTTTTGTGATCGAATAGCTCAAAATAGTCGTATTTACAAGACAATGCAGTAAAACATCACGCTGTAAGTAACAATGTATCCCATTCTCATTAAGAGACTTGTTGAAAGAGTATGGTACTCCGGTGTAATTGTTGCTCTCCTGCAGACGTAGGAAACTGCATAGATTCTATTTTGTTATCTTGTGGCTGATGACAGAGAGGAGCGGAAAGCTCTTTGGTGAGGTCTTTGTTCAGCAGTGGGATACTGAATCAGCTAAAACCTAGCTAGGTAATTAAAAAATGAAAGTTTTGTTATAGGCCAACTGTTGCCAGCGAGTTCGTTTGCGTGAAAATCTTCTAATATTAAAATTCTCTGAATCGCTCGTAGCCTGGGCTGCCTGAGTGATCTTAAACGATCACTAAGGTTAAGCAACATACGGCGCGTTCAGTCCATGGATGGGTCACCGTTCTAAGACTAACGCTAGTGGCATTTTTCCGAGCGGTTCCGTGCTTCGCAAGGCACGTTAAGCAGTTGGTGCCGGCTGCCGTCGATAGATGGCAGTCGTTAAGCCAAGTCAGAGGCCTTAGGGCGGCTTGAGAAAGTTCTCAGGGAGGTCTTAATGTCAGAAGTCTGACATTAAGACCAGCCACTAGTCTTACAAGCCTCCACCAATCCGGACTTGGTCCCGTGGTGGAGTATGGCCTATACCTTCCTCAGGGAGGAGACCCGTGCCCCTTGGTGGGGACATAATGGGTTGATGATGATTAAAATTCTCGTGTCACAGTGTTAGTGCGCATACTCCTCCGAAACGGCCGTTTCGGAAGGGTATGAAAAATAGATAACATATTCTCAGACCTACCGAATATACATATTATGTATGTATAAAAAATAAAAAATAAAATAAAAAAATATAGATAACCTATTCTCAGACCTACCGAATATACATAATTATGTTATGTTTTATACATACATAATATGTATATTCGGTAGGTCTGAGAATATGTTATCTATTTTTCATACCCCTAAATGATAAGGGTGCTCCAATGGAAATATTTTATCTGGCAAAACAAGGTTTGCCGGGTCAGCTAGTTTCCATATAGTATATTATATATTTTTACTAGAAAACAAACATCTATTCATCCAAACTTGAACATTTATAATATAGTAATGATGTTAGCGAGTGATTTGTCAGGTTCATGGCAGGTGGCAGTCCCTGTTTTTTACCTACCATTCTGGGATACAAGCGCTAAGTTATGTTTGTATGTAATGAGATTAGAGACACAAATGCTAGAAAAGTAAACTGCTCTATAAAAAAAGTATAGGTACAATTTGGATTCACGATTTATAAAAACTATTTCATTGTAATAGCTTCCTCCGTTTTGTCTAATCGCTTCGGTTTGTTCTCGTTCGGGAGTCCATTGAAAAGGCCATTTACACTACGCTTATTCTATCAAATTAAACACCAAAAGTCAAATTATGAAAGGAAAGCGACTGAGAGATAAACGATATATTTCAATTGGCAATTGTTTCACGAAAGCGAAACTAACCCAGCCGGAAAATCACTTATTTACAACAAAGTATTAGATAGATAACGCATCCATTCAATACAGTTGTTTGTCTGTTAAATTGAACCATAAATTACGCTCAACAACGGCTTATGTACTACAATTGTTTTGCCATTTTACCTACGGGCCTTTTAAGATGGAGTCGGAAATTGGTTTTTAAATTACTTGAGCATTCTTTTTTATTGTGTTCTCGTCTAATTTTGGGCTAATTCTGGAGTACGGCCGGCCACCGCCGACGGCGGTCTGGTACCCTCGCCCTATTGTACACGTTATTATTAAAAGACCCCATAGTATGGATGCGTCTTTGATGGGGACTCAACGAAGGGTTACTAACGCAAATAATGTACGCGAAAAACTTCAAAGCACATTCACGTTACTTAATTTGAATTGTTCCCAAGTAGACGTTATTAATATTTAACGAGTTTGAACTAAAAAAAAACAAGCAATAATTTTCTTGAATTGCTTCAGACTTACTGGGAGAACTAAAAAGCTGCTGGCCGTTTTTTCTCAACACAAAGCAATCTAAAAAGAAATAAGCTTTATCAGAGTGACCGATTAAGTAGGACTGAGTCTTAATAAAAGACGGTGACATCATTTCACTTTGAGTGATGTGAGCTAGGAAGGAGCGACATCTAATCTTAATTAATTCTCCAACCGATCTGGAGGTTGATCGACGTTATCCAATGTTCGATCTAAGCCACGTCTCTTGATCCGATACTTAGATTGTTAATACTGTGTAACAAGTATAACAAGCGTGTAGGAAGTGTTGCCGCAAATTTAAAATTTACTGCTTAATGAGGGACAAAGAAAATCTTAGCAAAATTGTGACTCCCTACCGGCTAGACGCGAATTTCCAATGACGTATGAACTCTGCAGTTTTCAGAGTGGTGTAAAGTAAACATCGTTGTGCATACTCACGAAATTCCACGTCTGCTTCCACCTTGTTCAACTTCTTTGAGAAACGTGTGGGACCTTTATTTCAAACTGAATTCACATCGCCCCAGACTTCTTGCTGTTTAAACGTGATTATTTTCCGAGTTCGCCTGTAATAAAGTGCTTGCTTCAAAATTTAATACAATTGAGATTTATTTTATAGCTCCGGCGTTGAAGATTAAATTTACTACTTTTAATTAAGCTCAACCTTTAATAATGCTAAAGGAATAAACTCGGCCGCCTTGTGTGGGTGTATACAGTAGCCAATACAGTTAAGTCAGCAACAGAACTTGCAGTGTTATAGTTAAGACCCCGCGCTATCCCCGTGTCACTTTATTTAACTTAACACCAGGTTAATTGGCCATAAATTAAGAGTAAGCTGGGGCTTAAGGCCTGGGACACAGACTCACCTTGTTCGGTTCGCATTTACGTACAGCTAATTTAAAGGACAGTACTGAATGTGCCCTAATTACCTACCTTCAGTCGTTGCGTTTTGTGACTCTACGAGCGCAATTTGCGTCTTTGCGTGATACTTAAGGACTATTCCTGACATTTTCTCTCTGTTTTACTCTAACATCACCTGAACAATTGCCGACACCGAATGAGTTCGTGTTAGTTCATTAGCTAAGTCGACAATAGGAAAGGGAAAGAACAGATATATTCCGCATTGTCTGGTTAGGTATTTATTGATGTAATACTTAATAATTTAGCTTAGGTCATATTCGTATACGTATAAATATGGTATAATAGTATTCTATAGGTGGAGGAAATAAATATATAAAGTACAGTGGGCAAAATTGACCCAGAGCCGCCAGCTGTGCAAGTAACGTATATCGAAAAAGTAAACAAAAACAAGCATTTTTTACTATGGTGCTGTAAAAAAATATCCCAGAGGTTCTCAGATAAAACTGTATTTACGACTTAGAAGAAAAAGTTATTTTCGCTTACTATTTATAGATTTTATTATTGATAACTATAATTAACCACAACATGAACAATGTAATTGAGACATCACAATAACATTAAACAATATTACAAGCCTGGGAAACCATAAAATACATTACACGATCGGTGAACGCTTAAAAATACTTGTTTGCTGGTTACGTTCCATAAGCCCCGTAAGTACGAGCGAGATGCACCTTTTTTCTAATCATTTACTTTCCAACGTTTTAAGGTACGGTGAACTGAAAGCATTTCCTAGGCTCACCGGAGGCGATTTAATACCTACTGTTCGCATTAGGTACATACCGACTTAAGATCGCAAATAGTTATTATAGCGAGTATGAATGTTCAGAGAAATGGGCACTTCTACATCTCACTCTACCAAGATCAAGCACAATTTAGTCACCGAACTGAATGAAGCTGGCATTAACCGATCAAATATATGGCTTTTGAGAGCCAAAATACTATATCGTTATCATAACCGCATTAGGTATGTCTCCACCGAGTGGCACTGGTCTTTTCCCTAAGGAAGGTATAAACCATACTCCACAGGACAGGAGCCAAGTCCAGATTGGTGGAGGCTTGTAAGAATAGTGGCTTGCTTTACTGTCCGAAGTTTTGAAGCCGCCCTTGGGCCTCTGACTTGGCTTAACAGCTGCCATCTGTTGACGGCAGCCGACACCAATGCTTAACGTGCCTTGCCAAGCACGAAACCGCTCAGAAAAATGTTAGTCATAAAACGGTCACCCATCCATACACTGAACGCGCCCTATGTTGCTTAACCTTCGTGATCGCTTAAGATCAGTTGACGGGTAAAGAGGTAGCCGGGGCTACATGCGATTACACATAATTACTGCTCATCTAAAGCAGGCAACAGAACTCTGGGTTGTTGCCTACAATGTTATGGTGATAATATTGTATTTGGGCATGACCAGACATGGCCAAATCCATAAGCCAGCTCTGTTTATGGGCTTCATAATAACAAACGATTACCATTAAATAAATATATTATCAAATAAATGGTATTTTCATATATTCGCTGTCTTATTACATTACTAGTAAGGTATACCTATTCATCCTCATAATTAAGTTACCCTCGGACAAAATTTATTGCCCCTCCGCACAGAGGATCTCAGCCTTCATACCTACAAAAAAAAATAGCGTTATCAGTGGCGGCTGTGGGTCAATTGGCCATACAAATTTGCCGACTGTCCTTTAAAAAAATTAATAAATAATTTATTTACAAATGTATTATTTATTTATTGTCTTTAATTTGTGATGAGGAACCCAGTCATGATACTGTTGTATTGATCCTTCAAGATATAATTAAAAATAAAGTACTTTTTAAAGGCAAAAATCATCTAAATCTTATGAAAAAAAGTGGATATAATAATGAATGTCTAAAAACTTAAAGGGCACATATCACATTTTAACCCAATTTTATTTTTTGCTTCAATCTCTAGTCCACACATGTGTCTAAAAAATTGCACCTGTCGCTGCCGGCGATTAGGACCCAATTCTTACTTTCGATGTGTGTAATTTTCCAAATGATTTATCAGGACGAACTCTTCTTTACGAAAATTCTTAATTTAACTAATTATTAGTTTTCCGAATTTTTCATATTCCTAATTATGGTTAGGTTAGCGAATTCGCATTTCTCGAAATGAGTACAGTCAAGCAAAATGCACTTTTTGGGTAATCATCCTAATCCCAATTAATTAAATTAAAGGAAACAAAATTTAAAATGTAACATGGAAACACGAAGTTTATTATTTTAATGCAATTACCTAGTGAAACGACATAGCGATATCTTTATATACAGGGTGTCCCAAAACTCAACGTCAAGCCGGTGAAAAGGCAAGTCATACTGGCTATCAGAAAAAAATAAAATAAAAAAAAATTCAATTTCAAGACATTTTCATAAAAACGAGTCAAGTTTTATTAGGTTGGGTTATACTTCAAAAACGTAAAGTCTTTTTTTTTTGTTTCATTCTCTTTTCACGGACCAAGTGCCCTAAAGGAGGTTTATGACCATACAGCCTTGAAGTCAACGTAAAGTTGACATCTTTCAATGACGTTCCTTTTCATTCAAATAAATCAAGTTTAGATGATATTTTCACCATTATTTTTTTAAAGAAAATTATGCGTATAATGTAACAGCTTCTGTCAAATTCAATACTTGCTCAGACTTTACTTTGGGGACGTGCTTTCCTAAGGAAAGACCAAGGAACTGTCTCTGAAATTGAAAAAGTTGAAAGTATACTTTGTCAAACAAAGCTTACTTTGTGAAGACGCCTTTGCTGTAAAGTAAAGTCACGACTGTGAATCTGGCCCTTAGCAATTCACAAAATCGCTAACTGTAAGATAAGATAAGAATATTCTTTATTGAACACTAGAATACATGACATGACAACTGTCCTTTTTATTTAAAAAAAAACAGTCGTTCGTCCTAACCTCATGACAGGACATGAGTTCGTCATGACAATCATTTGGAAAATTACACAACACACATCGAAGAATAAGAATAGGGTCCTAATCGCCGGCCTCGTCATCTTCATCCACTCACGTCTTCAAATATTAGGAGTTTACATTTAAGCCGAGCGAAGCCGGGTTTACATTTCGTGAATGTATATTGTATGTATGTAATAGGCGTGATCGTTATTTCACGTCACCTTTTACAGTAACTAGCTACGAGGCCCGTAACGTGTCACTAGTTACAAGTGAAACGACTAACAAGTGATTTTTGCAACCAGTGATTTTTGTGAGCATGCAAGTTTTGTCTTAATTGCTATACAGATAAAGCTATTTCCGCTACACTCCGTGGCTCACTTGCCTACTCTGCCTAGCGACGCGAGATTATCGGCCGACCGAGGCGACCCGAAGACGACCCGAAATTTTCCGAATGACCGCGAGCAAGTGACTCGATGGAAATCTGAACACAATGTCAATAGTTTTTGAATTTTCGTACGTATGGCTTTGTGTTTAGAGACTACAGACCGGTCTTTGTTTATAGTAGTTAAGTCCGTTTAACTTCTTGGACAATAGGCGCGAAGGAAGGCAGCGAGTGTCACAAATTGCATTATTTTGTTTATTTTGGTTGATGCTTCATTGAGATTGCGAACAAATTAGTGCATAGATATAAGTTTCGCTCTGTTGTTGAAAGTAAGTTAGTCAGTGTATTTTAGTGTATTATACAGGGTGTCCCAAAACTCAACGTCAAGCCGGTTACGGGTGAAAAGACAAATCATACTTGTCATCAGAAAAAAATTATATAAAAAAATACATATATAAAAAAAAACGATTTTTTTCATTTTAAGTACAATAAAGTTTTTTATTATTATTTATCGAAGAAATTTCACAAATATAATGAAAAATTAAAGTAAAATTAAAAATGAGCAATTTTTTAAGTAATTTTTTTTAAACTCTGCTTCTCATCCAAGCTGGAGCAGCTGGTTTTGAAATTTTGTTTACAGTTTAAAGAAGCATTATTCAGAGATACAAAACAAAAAAAAAATTGAAAAAAGTAAAGATTTGTGGCAACAGGATTTTTAATTTTTTTTTTCTCGCCATTTTTTTTTTGTTCTGATAATCATATGATTTGCCTTTTCACCCGGTTTCGGCTTGACGTTGAGTTTTGGGACACCCTGTATAAGTGTAAATACAGAAAAAAACTAAAAAACCAATAAAAAAAGCGATAACTGTAAATAATTGTATATATAATCAAATCACTTCTAAATACACCTGCATTCATTAATAATACCTAGGGGCGCCACGCCAGATAACCTTCACGTGTACCCCTCCGCTTCCGTTCCCTCTGATTCCTTGTGAACCAGATGGAAGGGCAAGTGGTGGGGTCGGTGCACCCTGAGCGTTAGTCAGTGACTTCTCCTTGTGGGATCTTGCTGGCTAACGGCGAATGATCTGGCCCGAGGGGTCGCGTGGGTTCCAATTCCTCTGTGAATCGGGACCCAGGCGACCAACCGAAGGAGGTCCGGCTAGGGGGAGGGCGCAGTCGCGCCTCAAACTAGTCGGATAAGAGTGGCCACGGGCGGAGGGTCGGGGGACCCGATCGACCCGACGCCCACGATCGCGGCGGGCCGGAAGGCACCTTCGTGTGTTCCGAGGGTGCCTTCTCGCGCAAGGAGAGGGCCCGTGCGCTCGCTCTCCACCTTCTCTGCTTTCAGAGAAGTGCTAGAGAGCGAGCGACGGGCGTCGCAGCGTCGCGCCGTCCTCCTCTTGCCTGTTGTATGGGCGACGGGTCGGGGGAGGGCGGCGCGAGGAAGCGGTTGGGTGCCATTATGGCCCCCCAGAGGAGGGGCGGCGCTTCCTTGCCTCGTCGTATGGGCGATGGGGCGAGTGGCGCCGCCGGGGAGCCAATCTGGCTCCCCACCAGTAGAGCCCCTTCGGGGGCGAGCTCTTGCCGGGTCACAGTGAGTTAACCTCTGGCCTATCCTGTGGCCCGGTAGAGTAGCGGAGGAACACTGCGGGGTTTTAGGTGGTAGTCCAGCACTGAGCAGGCGGCTCTATAGTGCTGGGAGTCCACCACAAAGTCGCTCTGTTGTCCCCCGACAGCAGAGCGGCAAAGTGCGCAAATGCATTTCCCCGCGTAAAAAAAAAAAAAAAATAATAATACCTACCGAATAGGTTTTTTGTTAATTACAGTTATTATAATAATAATTACGAGACATCTTAACGCAGTCAATCTTAAGCCTGAATAAAGTATGAAGGGAAGTTGGTTTGTGACAGTTAGCATTATGATACTTTATTGAAAATAATGACTTAGGGCCAATTTTTCAATAGTCAGATAAAACTTAACTGGAGAATAAATTGAATGCTGTCACTGTCTAAATCATACGACAAGACAGTGACAACATCAGTTTTATTCTCCAGATAAGTTTTATCTGACTATTGAAAAACCGGCCCTTAGTCTGATTTAAGTAACGTCCAAGCTGCGCCGCGACACTGCGTTGCAGTCACAGGACGCCTATTGTAACTGTGAAACTAAACCTCCACCAATTTCGTATAGGTTTCGTATAGCGTTTCACAACAGGCGTGCGTGACTGTAACGAAGTCTAAAAAAAAAACTAGTTACTAAAATCACGCGTTACGAAAACTGGTGACGCGCTCATCGTAGCTCGTTACGTTACGTTTCGTGAAAAACTTGTAACGACACACGCCTAGTATGTAAACAACTAGTCAGATTTTGCATTTAATTTACTTTAAATTAAAGCTATCTTTAAGATAGCACGTTAAAATTTTGTTAAACAGAAGTATGTAGTAGTAACGTGAATTTTTTTTTTTTAGCCTTATAAAAGGCACCCTCCGGACGACACGGGGGAGGGAGGTGGTGAATGCTCATGCATAACAGCACGGGCCCGGCCGTGCTGCCAATGTGGGACTCGCAGAGTGCGCCTACCCACTAAACACCACCTTGGTGCTGGTTTGGTCCTAAGGACCCCTAAATCTACATCATGAGCGACCCCCCTCGAGGCCGATTTCACAAGTAACGTGAAATTGTTTCAATTGAATTTATACAGTTGCCAAAGACAAAACTATACCGCGATGCAAAAACGGTGCAGCGCCATCTAGTAATAAATGTTTTCCTTCGTGTTCTTCTTCCACTATGCATTGAATTTAGAAGGAAATTCAATGCACTATGTTTGAAAAACTATATTTCCAAACCAAATTATACTTTAGGATTTGAATGCGATGCACAATTGCACAATTCGACTTAAGTGCCTCTTTAGTCTAGTAGTTTACGTACGCTTGATATAGAGGTCGTAGGTTCGTTTCTGTTTAATTTTTTATTATTAAGAAAAAACAAACAGTTGTAAATAATAGCTTAACTTAATATTTGCTTAACATAAGTAGAATAGAATAGAATAGAATAATAATAAGTACTTAATTATTTAAAGTATTATGTAGGTACAACTACACCATCACCGTTACACAGATTAAATTAATGAATTAGGAAAACAAATCAAAAAACTTGATATTAAATTCTGTGCCTTTTAGAAGTTTTATTAAAACCATTATCACTGGTGGATATTATCACACTAATATTATTAAGTTTGTGAGTGTGTGAGTGTGTATGTTTGTTACTTCTTCACGTCTAAACGGCTGGAGCGATTTTAATAAAATTTGGTATGGAGTTAGCTGAAACCCTGGATTACTGAAACACATAGGCTACGTTTTATTGCGGGAAAATATCCCATTCCCATGGGAATTTCGTAAATTGACCTTTCCTATGCCTTTAAATTATTTTGCTTCTAAAAATGTGAATAATTATTATTTTTGCTGTTAATAGACTATTTATTTTCCCTCACCGCCGTGCACAGCTAGTGTTTTATAAATCGTACCTCTTTCAGCGTGTTTTTCCATGTTCGCTATGTTCTTGTCTAGCTTTAGGGTAACTATTGTTAGCTCACGACATAACAATAAAAAATCTCGTATCGGGACCGGGTTGAACTTTAGATCATGTCAATATATAATTGAAAAAATGTCGAAAGCATTGTGAAATACTTTTTTTTTCATTCAAGTATATTTCCTGGTGCCTATTCTAGTTTGTTCAGCAATACGGTTAGTAGTACCTACTCCTGCTATAAATTGTTTCATAATGTCTAGTGCTCACGAAAGTTTTAGTTCAAAAAGTACTCCTGTTGTCCGATATCAAGACTTAAATACATTTGTAAACTTACGCCTGTATCCCAGAGGGGATGGTAGATAACACGAACTACCACTGGCCTTAATGAGGGCTTTTCAGAGCGCCATTAAAAAAAATAGTACCGCTCAAGTTGATAAAGAAACAAGAGCACAAGGACACCCTCAGTCTGGAACATGAATTCGCCAAATATCTAGAATCAAAACGAATACAATAGTACTCCAGAATAAAGTTCTTTATGACCATTTTAATAAACATTTTGTGGTAACAAACAGCAAGTTCAACATAATGAGGGCTTTTCAGAGCGTCATTAAAAAAAATAGTACCACAAATTACCGATAGATGGTGCTGACGTCATGACATCACTATCCTATCTGTGGTTCCTGTCCTATGTTTTTACAAAAATGCACAATGCATGGGCTAGTCATGAGCAAAGACACAATTCATGTAGGTACGTATGTAATAAACAAAGTAAAAATACTTCGATAACTTTCAAGTGTCAACAGTTTCGAAACAAAGTCTAGTTTAAATCACAGACTACAAAGAAATGTTTAGACTATCATGGATTAATAACGATTAAACCCACAGACCTAAAAACATGATGACATTTTGGTCATCTTGCAGCGCCATCTAGTTTTTTTTAATGAACTCAACTGACAGCTGTCATTGAAAAGCCCTCATTCTGTTACTCGTAGATCACTTTTGCTTCATCGACGGTAATAATTGCATGCACCCACCCTAGTCGGTTTTGGAAGAAAAATCAAGAATCAGGACTTTTATTCTGTTTTTCAAATGCCAAGAGTTGGTACCGTGAGAGTCCCCAAATTTAATTTTTACCTATCTTAGCGACATCCTGTCCATTTGTATTAATATACACTGGACACACACCGACAAATAACTTGAACATGTTTTCCTTGGAGACTAGAACAAGATTTTCTTTACGTGGACGTTTTCGAATGTCCTTGGCGGCGGGGTGCTATAATTCTCATTACAATTAATATTAGGTACCTATTCGTTTATTTAGATTAACGTGGTGAAGTATGGCCTATACCTTCCTCAGGACCGAGGCCCTCGGTGGGGACATAATGGTTTGATGATGATGATGATGATTTGTTAATTTTACATAAGACTACTTTACATTTACAATAGAAAAATATTTAAATAAATGCCAACAAATGTACATACATCAGAAAAACATCCAGTCCGACATTCTGTCTTTAGAACGTTATATTTCAATTTGAAATAAGGACAAGCAATTTTATTTCAATAAATTTATCAATATATAGAAAATTTTCCACGTCTAACTTCAAGGAAACACTGTAATACACCTGTTCTATTTCATTATCTACTTGAATGAGACATAATATATAATAATTTATGGGCTGCTAACAGCAGTGAAGTGACAAAGGGTCTAAACTTTTATTCAGCGCGGCAATGTGTCTTCCGGCCTGTTATCTGCGCAGCACACCTGTCACCCGCTCCCAAAGAGACTTTGTTTGCACCAACCCCTTACCGAATCTCGCCTCTAATTAGCCTCCTTGATGAGTCGCTACTTCATTAAATTATCACAGACCCGGCCTTTGTCAGGAGGCAGAAAAAGAAAACCGCAGAAACCACCCGAGACACTTTCATGCAACATCTGGTAACGTGAATACTTTCAATGGTCTTTTTACAGCGTATAACGGAATTGACCTGTTTTTCTGAAAGGGAACCGTTAGTTTATCTTGGCGAAATGAACTATTTTGTTTACTATGGAGACTTGGAGAGTACTTCAAAATTTCACACATAGCTTAATTTTACGATGGTAAAATGCGTTAAGAAGTATCTAGTAGATTTTTCTCCATTAGTATAAAACAGTAATTTGTGTTGACGTAGAATACGGGCATTCAGTTATGTACCTATATGCTTGTATATAATTTTTTATGTTTAGTTATATGCAAATAAACAAAAGCTTGTGTCTTTGCCACGATCGCGTCTGATATTCATATTTTGTGTTATCAAAATTAATTAGTCACTGCATGCAGAATCGCTGGTTTCGAGTACTTAATCTCACCCTTCGGTCGCATAATAATAATTTCTAAAGCGATTTTCGCAGCTCATTCGCTAGATATATAATTTCCTCTGATATATCTTTCTTCCTTTATCCATTACATAATTATGTCGAAACCAACGCCACGATCCTTTCTCAGTTTTGTCTCTGCGTTCACTTTCAATCCACGACGTTTCCTATTGACACCTATTAGCGTATCCTATCATTCAAAGTTAGGTCACACAATTTACTTAATTCTCTCTTAGTTAAGGTGATGAATGATGATGTTTTTTTATTTTCTTCTACTAAATTAATTCTATTTTCTTGATTCTTCATCCATACCCTAATCTCACTATCATAAAGCGTAGTAAACAATTCGTAGATCATCTTACCGTCAATCATCTTACGTCTCCCACAATAGTTTTAAAAATACTGTCTAAAAGAAGAAAATAGTGTGTCATAAAACAGGTTTGTAGTAGCCTAATATGAATACTAAGCAACTATGATAATGATAACCCATAATTATGATTTCAAAGTTCCACTTTATTATGTAAGTGACTTGGTCTTTGGACGAATAAACCTATATCTTATCTACCATTTACGAAGTGACTTAGGTACAGATAGCTTCTCTAGGTCTAGTACAAATATTTCGGAAAGTTACAATAAAGAGGGAGAGATTTTGTCACCAAATGCAGGATGATGGACTTGTGAATTAAGTTTAGTAACAACGTGTATCTTAACTTTTTTACGCTCCCACTACTTCTCCTAGCCTTCCAACATTGTTATATTACTTATAATGAGCATTAACGTGTCACAACTGGTTTGAAAGAGTGAAGATATTGATGAGCAATTGCAGGCTATCGGCTTGATAAACTCTCGTGGGCTGTAATTAAATCTGACACCTGAATACAAAACGTCTACTTAATTACGAGCGTTTGAAGATGACTTTTTGAAAAGCCCGTGTTGACCTCATCATGACGCGGCGTAAAACTGCTCCCTGCTCGCGCCGAACGAAATTACTTCGATCGTTTTCATTAGGTTCATTGACAAAACGGTTCGTTCCTCTAGGTACTTGGGTAATGGTTAATTATGAGTGGGGCTTTCACGTTGATGACACGAGTTTGGTGTCGACATTTGATACCAAGAGGCTATAACCAAATTTAAAACTTAGATGTTTAATATTTAAAACAGACAACCTGGAAGAGTAAACGGTAAAAATTTTAGTTTTCAATAAAAATCAAGTTGCTAGGCTCTCAGGGTACGAGGAATGTCTAGGAACGTGTATAAAATTGTAACAACATGATTTACGGGCCCGAACAAAATCTCTTATGAAATATGAGTTCTTTTACAGCACGACAGCTGCTAACAATGCAGCTCGCTTTGTCTCGAGCTAAGTAGGAGTATTGGATTATAGCGTCCTCACAAGATTTACAAGAGCTTTTTAAGGAATCCAATAAATCAACTCTATAAAACGCGATATGCTGCGGCTATTTATAATTGCATTCTTTTTTGACGATGCTGCTGAGCTATTTTAATGAATTCAAGATAATACAATATCATGCGGCCTGGTGAGATGCAATAACGTTTTTACTATTTTCGTTTCTCATCGAAATAACAATCGTCTTTACGATCGCAGCGAGTCAGACACGAGTATCGCTTCGCGCGTCTCAAGTTCAAAACAATATCAACCGTATTCCTTTTATTTCGCTTAATAAATTATTCATATCATAATCCGGAGTGATGGGAGCGACCGCGCAGCTTTCCGTCGACTCATTCGACGGGTCTAATTTAATGCGTGCATTTATTATTGGTAATGGAATTAACCGCAGCCGATTATCATATAATTTGATGGACGCACTATCTCCCGATCACGGCTCGCTGCCGCCACCGCGTTTATAAAAACCAAGTCGAGACCCTCGAAGGACGTAGTCATTACGACTAATTATTGTTATCTTTATAGGTAGCAATCGGTCGACGCCGACGGACGGGGCGGCGACGGTTGGTAGCGCCGACAAAACGCTATCTCATAATGCGAACTTGGAATCGTTTTTGTCCCCAAAGATATGGTGGCGTTTTAACGTCCACTTTAATTTTAAAGCGCTTTTTTATTAGTCTAACTTATCTTTTTCTCTGAACGCGGATACTTTTTACATTGTAATGACAGAGCGGTGCTTCGGGTGCTCAGTTTGATTACTCTTGCTTACTTTAACCTTCATTATCTGCAATGATATGGAAATTCTCGATTTGGCCTTTCAATGATTTTATTAAAAAATTATAAAACGTCTTTTCTGAAATAAGAACCCTACTCAACCCGCATCGCATACCCACTTACACGTTAGCTTTGGACAATTCCAAATGAAATTACGTAATATATTCTCCATGATCCTCGGAAAGGCATCACTGTTTTATTGTTTTCCAAGAATCTTACAAATCAACTCGAGAGAGAAAGTCATTCTCGGTTTACTGAAATCTTTTCTCTAAATCGATTAGATTGGCAACTCGAGCGTTCTAAGTCACGTAGTTTTCTAGACTTGCAACAATAAAAGCGAGAAAAAAACGAGTGCATGTTGCAGGGCCACAAAGGTCGGAGAAAAGCAAACGTAACAATGGTCCATTTGCCGGGCGTAACTAAAGAGAGCTGGTGGCACCTGCTCGCGGGACGTGACCACTAATACGAGAGCCATGAACAGGTTAATGAGCCAAGGGGAAAAAGGAGAACACATCGATTGTCTGTGGCCCAATGATGATGTTGAGGCAGATGGCCAATTTAGCTATTCCAGCTTTGTACGCCGGCTTCTGATTTAACCGCTACCATTTTGAAGTAATGACGCTGTAGTTTTCGGAGGAAATGTTTTTTTGTTGTCATATTCCATTACAAAGGATGTCGTTTCCTGTCGGCTGACTAGTTGCAGCGCTGTAGCTTAGCCAGCGGCAGTCATGTGTACACACAAACAGTGATTGCGACAAATTAAACTCCCAATAAAAGCAAAGCAATTGTAAAATAAACCGAGAGCGCACGGAACTAAAACTAGCGCATTCGTGAGAAAAATAGTAGCGCCTGGAATTTTTGTGCAAAGACTTTTGAGGAGATTAATTGTCTGGGAGAACGGGACTGGGACACATGCGACGGGGTGTTATTTCGGAAAGAATGTTAGGAACGTGCTTCCACGCTGACCCCTGCCGGGTAACAAATACTCGCGACGCCCGCGACGGATGCCGCCCATTCGTTACGAAGGTTCGCTCATTTGAATTGGGACTGCGTCTTTATTTTAGGTCAAATGGCCGCGTTAGCGATCGATCATGACGATTAGTTGGCGTGGAAACAAATAAAGTCAACTCAATTTAAATTCACTGAATGCCAGACTGAGCTTTCGTAAAGAATGAAAAGTAAAGATCAAATACTTCCTTCAGATTTTCGTCGAAATTTTCGCTGAAAGCGGATGCCAACCACACGTCACCGCGCCCACGCTTGCAGGGCTCGTTATTTTGACAAAAAGTATGCATTTTGTTTGAGCCACGACAATTTTTGTTTGGCACCAGCATTGTGACGTGGTTAAAGGAAGCCGGAAACCATTACGGCGCCGTGTGTAAGGGTCTCAGACGCTTTGCCGAAACGCTTACGTGTACTGTAACATTTAATGTCGCTGCTGAAATTTCAGCCGGCAAAAGACCGTCAATATGCGAAAAAGCTATTGTCAGTGAAATCCATTCTGGAAAAGTTCATTTGCACGGTGTCTGACTGCCTATATATTTTTTCGATTTCGACTGTGCGAATAAAAAAGGCGCTTTAAATGCAAAAGTCGCTGTTAAAAAATATTTGTTAGAGGCACATCCCTCCCCGTGCCATGGCCAAACATGCCATTGTAACGCGGGCGATTCAAATTTTAGATGAGACAGGGAACCCCGAAATGTCTTTGTGAATGCACAAGCTAATGTTGATTTTATCAGTCCTTTTATTCCTTCACAATGTAACTATAGTGCTCCCCGAACATAAGCTTTGACATAATAAACAGTAAAACGTAAATACACCCCAAATCTCACGTTACTCCGGTTTGACGATATCGGAGCGCACTTCCGTAACGCACAATGGAGAAATATAATGAGTCATTACAGTTACCTTCTTAGGGTTCCGTACCTAAATGGTGCCTACCAAGAGAACCATATCACTAAGCATTTGCTGTCTGTCTATCTGTATAATATATAACTGTAATAGGTAAGTATCCAGTTGGAATCTTCGCTGATTAAGTTAATATAGTGTAAGTGAATTACAACACATAAAATATCATAAGTAATAAACATTGCTAGTTGTAATTTCCTATTGAGCTCAAAGTACATTTGAAAAACAATGCTTCATACTAAAGATACGTAGATATCTCTTTATTGCATATCGTCAACAGGTGAAAGGCTATTTGTATTAAGCGACAATTTGGGCTAAATTGAGATATTTATAATATACTTAAATATCTCAATTTAGCCCAAATTGTCGTTATATATTAAAATATATTATATTTGGAAACTGTAGATTTTTCTCCGTCTTTTGAGCCAGATTTTATAAATATCTTAGTATTTTTTTGGGCTTAAAACATTCAATAGTTTATTCGTAATGTTTTTTTTCTGATTTTGCAATCTTTGAAACAGTCTCGTGGACATTTCAAAAAGTGTCGCTTAAAAAAATATCCTTTCACCCGTCGATGTGTATTTCAGTAATTTTTGAAGTAAAACTTTCGTAAGCACTAGACATTGTTAGCTTTATTCCGGATACATTTACATGACTTTTTGTCGGATTTTAGTTATTAGTGAGGGTCCAGAGATTTGCCATGCAATATCTTTTTTAGAATAGACTATTGCCTCTCACATAAGAATAAATCCTGTTTACTCAAATTATACTTACTATGTGTCCAAATTATGCACAGGGAAATAAATAAATAAGTTACATAATAAATGACATGGGCGCATTTTTAAGGTCTATCGGAAATACATGCACACTTCAAATTTGGTGTGATTATAGTGCAAACTCTAGCATGCGTGAAACAATTGGTAACTACATAAATCCAGCTAATATTTTTTTGGACATATGTAACTCCACTACCTATGTTGTGTGGTATTACGGAACCCTCAGTGCGCCAAGCCTACTGGCACATTGCCGGTTTTTATATTTTACCCTTATTTGCTATAAGCTCCTAAAGGGCGTTCACACTTGCACCCGGCACGTACCGTAAGTCAGGCTCATTGGACCATATCGGTTAGCATGCATCAATAAGTATGAAATTCGAATGCTTTTGTGTTCGTGCTGTAATAACCAAGTTTTTCGAGATCAATCGCTTATTTTATAAACAGCACAGGCAGCGCTGCCTTTTAGTATGAGAATTGGGACTTAATGTATGTACAGTGGTCGTAGAAGGTCACCTTCTCGAAATCGTTTCCGAATACACTTACCTCGGGTAGATTCTGCAGTTAGGTAAAAACAATTTTGAGAAGGAGGCCAAGAGGAGGATCCAGCTGGGCTGGGCAGTGTTTGGGAAACTACGCCGAGTCTTCTCGTCATCCATACCGCAATGCTTGAAAACGAAAGTTTTCAATCAGTGTGTCCTACCTGTTATGACCTACGGAGCCGAGACATGGACACTCACGAAAGGGTTGGTCCACCAGTTTAAAGTCGCTCAGCGAGCTATGGAGAGAGCTATGCTCGGAGTTTCTTTGAAGGATAAGATTCGTAACGAATACATCCGACAGAGAACCAAAGTAATCGACATAGCTCAGAGAATTAGCAAGCTGAAGAATCGCGAAGAACCGACAACCGCTGGGGTAAACGTGTTCTTGAGTGGAGACCGCGACTCGGCAAACGTAGTGTAGGACGCCCTTTAACCAGGTGGGATGACGATCTGCGAAGGACTGCAGACAGATGCTGGATGCGGCAAGCTGAAGATAGGACGCTATGGCGCTCATTACGGGAGGGCTATGTCCAGCAGTGGACTAATATAGCCTGATGATGATGATGTATGTACAGTCCACAGCACATCATGATATACACCCATGCACTCTACTCCGTTGCATTACGGGCGACTTTGCAACGATGTGCTGTCGACTGTACTTAGATGTGAGTGGTTGACCAAAAAGGGACCTGGAGGGATTGGAAACCGTTAGATAGATAGATAGAATATTCTTTATTGTACCTACCCGTTATTTTTTTTATTTGTTTTTTTATCTGTGGTATTTTACCTTTGTTTTGGTCTAACCAGAATATTTTTAGGTGCCGTAGTAATATTTTATGTTTTTTTTTTTTTTTTGGCCGCCGAGCACGAGTCGAAACCTGTATAACACGAAACTTCAACCGCGATTTTCTCGAAATCAATTATTTTCCCTTGAGGTCCCTTTTTGGTCAACCACTCACAATTGAGGCCATCAGCGCAAAAGTGGTGTAACCCCATACTACTTAATAAGAGATTATGAGGAGTTGAAATTTAGTTGAAATGTTTTTTTTTACTGTATAGTGTCTTTTGTGATCATTTTTTTATTTATTTTTAATCTATTTTTGGGTACAAAATGGTGGCTTACTCCACTAGTGCCCTGAAAATTTATATTGTAAAGAATACATATTTATTACACTAGAATCGTAACATAAAATTAAATTGTGGGTTACACCACTTTTGCGCTGACACCCTCAAATATAAAACTTAATGCATGTCACTTGACATCCAGTTCCCACGTGTGTTCTTTTGGTAGACAGGCAGTGTGCAGTCGGCTAAAGCGTCACGCCTAGAGCCGTAACTAGCAGACTTCCGTGACCAATTGTGACGGATAAGGTTAATTTATCATGGAGTGCTTCAATTTTATAATAGGTAACTCGCAGGTTGCGTGTTCGCTGCGCGACAGAATATTCTATTACTTGCACCTGAACGATTAATCTTCAACCTGGCGGGTTATTACTGTCTAACTTGAATTGTGGCCTCTATTTTAAAAGGATTTGGTGCGTTTTTTTCTTCTCTTAGCAAACATTGATCATTGATTCTTTCATTAGGATTCAATCGTTAGCTGTATATTACAGAAAAGATCAAGTTTCTTTATTGCTCTATTAATATTTCTGATTTTGCTGAATGCCAACCTTTTCTAGTTAGAAAGGTACCAAGTTTAGGTGACTTTTGTAATAAAACTGGTTCGCATGCATGATTATGTAGTAGAACAGTATTAAGAGTGTGTTTTGAAACCTATAATTTGAACTGTGTTAATAAAGGATCGAGATTAAAGCCCGCTCGCACCACCGACTAAAATCCATTTAACCCCGAGTTAAACAGAATTTTGACAGTTCCGCCATACTTTATAATATGTGTTTTAATAATATGGATTTTAGTCGGTGGTGCAAGCAGGCCTAAAATAATGAGTATACACATAGAAGTCTCTTTTTCTTCACTATGACCAAGATTTTTCTTGAAATGGACTCTTCTGTTTAATTTCTGCTACTTCCAATAAAAAAATTCTTTGACTTTAGCCATCAAAACATAATTAGGTGCTCGCATCACAGGTCTTTTTTCACGTAGTTCCTTGATATTGTTCCCACGAAATTGGTTTTTTGTGAGGTATCTCCACTACCAGATGTTTCTTGGGTGTGGTAATTGAGATTGAAATTTGAATTTAAATTAATACCTTCAAAGTTTTGCATACGATTAAGACGTTTTCCGTCATCTAATAGCCTTCTCGTCATTGGAAATCACAGAGTATTTTTCGACGCACACTCTATAAATCTCTACTAATAATATAAGATTGTTTATTGACTTGTCCTTCTCTTACTCAGTAACACATCAACACGATTGTTCGGGGTTTGTCTAGAGACAGTTTACGTGCTGGAGTGATTCAGTTAAGTTTTTGTTAGGATTTCAAGCGAACGCAGTCGCGGTTATAGCTAGTATTGATATGATTTCGGTTTTCAAACTAGTGAGAGATCCACGAATATACTATTTATTGGGCCCATAAACTTATTAATGTCATAATCCTTCCTAATGGCTGGCTGTGTTGGTCGCTAAGTCGTCTCACACTTCCACCGCCTCGTGTTATAAATTCTTGCACCACATAGCGGCCTGCTGTTCAAAATATCTGGTGGGGTCGAATCGATCTCAAAATAGTTTCTATTAGAACACATTATCACATTAATATCATCATAAAAATAAGAATATCTCCCAACTATGCGTTTGAAGACTTACAAGTCCAAATCGTTAAGGAAGACTTTTAGACAAAAATGTACTGGTTGATCTTTTGTCGACCAGATTTATTTAAGATATGTAGGTAGAGATCTTTAGACAGATGGGGAGAGAGAGAGAGAGAGAGAGAGAGAGAGAGAGAGAGACACTCTCACAAACTGAAATCACATATTATTATTATTTTAATACCTCATTGCACAATCTGATATAAAAATCTGTGTCGCAGTGTTTTTTATCGTTATTTGTGTGTTTTTTTTCTGTACAATAAGGCAAAAGGACTTTTGCGGGGTCAGCTATCAATAAAAGAAGTAAAAATAAGGAAGATTATGAATCAAGGTATTTATACAATTTTGTTTCGAACACTGTGAGTGTTATTTTACTAATAGCAATGTTTGTGGCGATATATCCAAAAAATGGCTTTTACTTCTTTCATTTTACAACAAGCTTCATAATTTTAATAAAATACGATGTAAATGACACTGAAGGTAGCTTAAGTAGGTACCACTTTGTGGCGAAAGACATTGCTCCTTATTCACATATTGGCAATATTACTTATAATATTATACTACAATTATTTTATTTGTTGTAATCCGACTAATAGTACAATTAGTGAATTTATTTTCTGTAAAAGCCATTGGAATTAGGTTTTGTAGAGAAGGTATGTTATGTTAACTTCTAAGCTGGCAAAGATATCGAATTAATTTACTATTTTTAGTTTATTATTGGCTTAGGAATAAGTGAAGTGTTATGTGAAAGTTATTATTATTTAAAAATTCATATTTATAAAATTCGTTACATCTTTAGCATGTATGAAATCATTGCATTAATAAAGAGTTAAAAAAAAGGAAGCTCTTTTTTGTAGTTCTCGCTCTCCTGTTGAGTTCGTAAAAATGTAGTTTTACTACATTTCTTCTCCAAAGGGTCGATATGTATAATACCGGTGCGTAAAACCGAGGTAGCTTCATTTATAGTTAATGGACATTAATGGAGTTAGCCGCGGCACGTTATCGTATAATTTGATAGGCTGTGTCTATTGTCTAGAGCGAAATAAGGTTCAATTTGTAAAGGTCCATTGTTGAAGCACGAAAAAAGATGGCGCTAGAGGATTGAATGATCTGCTGGAAAACAAAAACTTCTCCTATATTGCGCGCACCAAATCCTGATTCATTCCAATAATCTAACAGTCAAATTTGGTAGTTGACACGACTAACAATAAATTATTTGATACGCTCGATTAAAACAAAAATTTCTAAATATTTCGGAAAATGTATCTCTTTTAGTGAATTACTAGTTATTCCCATTTTTAATAGATGAAACATATAAAGAGTGCTGAAATATGACGTCATAATCCGGTATTTTCATATAAAATTCCGTTTTAAAAGTAACTTGTTTGACATTTTGTCAAATACCCAATTGTATACTAATTGCTTTTACGCGATGTGTTTTGAGTTCAGTTCCGTCAGCGGCTTCGCTCCAGCCAACAGACGTTCGTCCATAAATGCTTCTTTTGCTGGCCTCTGCAGTAATGTGTAAATTATTATACAGTCGAAACCATGTCAACCTTCATTTTTAGTTGCAAAGCCGCCCGTAATGCAACGGAGTAAAGTCATGGGTGTATAGGACGATGTGCGGTCTATTGTGCAATTGCGGGCCTTACAATTAAAAGCAATTTCTTCCAGGCAACCCTATGATGTGAAAGACAAGAGGCCTATGCCCACCAGTGGGCCCTATTTACTGGCTGATTAGATGGAACCCTATGATGGAAAGTTGTCAAGTTAGACTGTTGAACTTAGGGACTTCACACAAGACGGCTATAATATACATTACATCCCGGGATGTATAGCTTTACATTATATTAAAGTATCACACACGCAACAGGTATCGTAATGTAAATTTCGCTTCATTTCGTTGACATACGTCTCGACCGACACACGTTCCGGCTGCTAAGGCGTTATACAGGGTGTTGTTATGGATCTGTCGACTTACTTACTACTACATTTAATAGATAGGTAGTTCATCAGAAGATGATTGGGATTTTGATGCGCGTATGCGTTGGCACATGTGCCAAAAATAGAACGATGTGCATTGAACATCATATAAAGTAAGGAAAATTCCGAAGAGTTTAAATTATATGCGGAATTATCAGACATCGTCACCTAGTGGACAAGCATGATATTATTACAAAATTGATGACCACTGTTGCTAGTCTTTTTTTTCTTTTCCTGAGGTAGATTGATTTTTGTTATTATCCTTCATGTTAAAGGCAACTTTAATGTTATATTCCATCACTATATAATTTGTAACTTCCTATGTTATATCTATAAAATCATAGGTCATCAATCGACTGAATCGAAGAATTGCTCGCAGCCCTGGCCGCCTGAGTGATCTTAAACGATCACGAACGTTAAGTAACATAGGGCGCGTTCAGTGCGCGGATTGGTGACCGTTTATAATTAACGCTAATGGCATTTTTCCGAGCGGTTCCATGCTTCGCAAGGCATGTTAAGCAGTTGGTGCTGGCTGGCGTCGATAGATGGCAGCCGTTAAGCCAAGTCAGAGGCCATAGAGTAAAACCAGCCACTACTCTTACAAGCCTCCACCAATCCGGACTTGGCACCCCCTTTTTTTTTTTGTTAACGGGCTGAAATGCTTTGTGCACCATAACCGCCACCCTTGGGGGAGGACGACGGCCGTGTGTCGGACTCTCCGCTCCTAATAATAGGAGAGGCATACCTCCTAAAACACCCCGGAGGCCGTCCTGTCGCTCGTGCAATGGGGCGCCGCCGGATCTCGCAAGTGGTAAACAACAACGCGAATGCGACAGCGGCGCCCCGGCGACGTCGACCCGACTCGCAAGGAGTCGGGCCCACCCTCACTGGAGAAGGGGCATGGGCCCCCCACCCCCTTCTCCCGTCACGATGTCGGACGGCAGGTCCCCCAACCTGCCGTCTGTGACCCTCACTCAACCGGCGGCGCAAGGTCCGCGCAGCGTCTCCCGTGCCACCGGCTCTCCCGGCGGAGAGGCGCAAGCTCCCCAAGCCTCCAGCTACCGAAGACCCGTTTTTTGGCCCTCTGCCAGGTCTTCGGCCCATCAAGTCAAACCCTCCCATGAAACATCCCTCGGCCAGGGCCATATGGGGTGACCAGTCCCTGGTCCCTGGCTTACCTCCTGCAGTTTCCCCTCCCAGGCCGGCTTGTGGATCTCGCGCCCCTCCCCACCCCTCCAGCCCTCTTCCATGCCCTCTGCTGGACAGAGGGACATAGATAGGGCCCCCACCGTGTGTTTTTTATAGAGGTTGTCTCCTCGCGGCCCGAAGGCCCCCGGCCCCGCTCAATGTGGGGTTACGGGTGCGGGGCCCATGGTGGACCCCGCGGGACATCCAGCAGCGCAAGCCACTGGACGTCCCCCTCCCTCTGGTTTTGGACCGCGCCGGCCGAAGCCGGTACCCCCCATATCTGGAGGGCGTTCCCCTATCCGCCACCCGGGGGACGCGTCCGATGGAAGACCAGAAACTCCACACGGAGGACTTGGCCCCCCCTGGCGGAGTATGGCCTATACCTTCCTCAGGCTTACGAAACGTAGCTTACGGCCGATTTCTGAATTGAGAATTTCGCTAAGTAACTACTTAACTCTAGTGTTGTCTCGTCAAATTTCTCAGAAAAGAGCGTGACAGAACGTTATTTAAATATTTACTTAAGTGAAATTCTCAATTCGGCAACCGACCTTTAGCGACACTATTTAGTTATTACAGATAGGACTACAAGTGATGTGGAGCAAATTATTTTTTTGAAACAGGACTCTGAATACCTATGTCGTGTAGCGACATAAGACTCCTAGTGGAGTTTTTGAATCACCAAGAAACTTTTAGAACACCCTGTTGGAAGAAATATACCTATATCGTAATATACGAAAAGGTATTGAGATATATTAAGATGTATCGACAGGTAAATATACATCTTTGTATCGCTCAGTACCTTTAAGGTACGAATATGTAAAGATGTATATTATAGCTGTCGTGTGTGGTCTCCTGACGATTTCTATGGAAAGATGTAATGAGATATATCGTGCTATAATATACATCTTTACCTTATAACTATCGTGTGTGGAGTCCCTTAAAGTTGTCTTAAAAAAAAAATTTGTAATTTTTCAAAACGTATATCATAGACGAAAAAATCACTGTATTTATATAGGTTTCTACCAAGCGGCTCTATAAATAACAAACAACTATAAATTCAATTTTCTGAAGTCGTAAAAACTGACAGTACTTTATTCATTCAAACAACTTTAGTCCTTATGATGATTTATACGATTTCATATTAATTGTTGTAAATTAATAATTATAATGAATGTCGACGAAGTGAAAGTGATTTGCCAGGATCGTGGCAGGTGGCAGTCTTGCCTACCCATCTAGGATACAGGTGTCAGCTTATGTATACAGCCTTTCAAAGGTGAACGCCAATTCTGGTATAAAAAAAACGTCTGCAATGAAATTTATGTCATTCGAAAGCTAATTTAATATTTAACATTATAAAATGCTTCATATTGTTTAGAATATTAGGAAATTATTCTAAATAAAATGAAATTTTTGTTTTTTTTTTCTTACACTACAAACCGGCCACCCAGAGGAAAAGCATCTCAACAAATGTCACTGTCAAATAAAATATAACCTTAAATTTCAAAGTAGTTCAAAGTTCTGTATTTGTACTGATTGATTGTAGGATGCGTGCGTGTTTAAATCTGTGAAAAGATACCTCGAGATGTGGAATGGATGTTTCGGAAAGTGGAATGATTTACACCATGTGGAGTGATTTATACAGCTAATGATTACCCTCCCGGTTTCTCATACAGTAACAGTTAGCATTTCAGCATCTACTGTGGCCAAATAGTTGCCAGATTTACGAGAAACAGTAGGATACCTCACCTTTAACCAGGGATTAGCTCGGTCTATTTCCTATGGATTAATTCACAGGAAATACAATGACATAACTATAGGCCACAGGCTTTCTCACCTTCTTACCATTTATGATATTATGCTCGGATCCGGGCATGATGTGAAAGAAACTAATGTACAACTGAAAGAACAAATGGGGTCTGTCCGATGTGTCCGATTAGTTGTCCGTTTTGTTATACTGTGTAGTGTAGCTAATCGGATTCGAATTAATTAGGTAAGCTATGTTCATGTCCATATTGCTTAAGTACTACAGCTCATTTAGTTGGTGTAACTACATAGACATAGCTCACCTAATTAATGCGAATCCGATTAGCTATAATATACAGTATAACTAATCGGATATATTTTGTCTGTTTTGTTATATCGTATAACAAATAATATAACTAGTCGGACAGACCAAACAAATGTAACCTATGGGCCACCAGTTCACATCAAAACACCAGACTAAACCTTTCTTGCGGCTACTTAAGACAGCCTGCCAAGTGTTATGGAGACAACTTCACGTCATTGGACAGTAAAATTACTCACAGGGAAAAGAAGACTAAAAAAGAATGAGTTGATTTGTATAAATAAAGTACAGCATCCAGTAGGAATTAAACCGACAACCTCAAGCACTGCTAGACTGACAACATGGCAGTCAAGAAATTCAAGACTGAATATTTGAGAAAAAAAACTTGACAGCCTAGTTGGTCTGCGGTATTACATTTGATTACCCTATAGAGGTTCTGCGTTCGAGTCCCACTGGGGGCCGCCATACATTTGTATAAATGGACTCAGTTTGTGTGTATTTCCACTTTTGTGATGGTCTTGTGTAATTACCATTATGTTGCATGGAACTTATGGTTGAAATAGTGCAATTATAGGTTACAAAGTAACGGTCAGTTACTGGTAATGCTTGAATGTTGAATTACAGACAGCATGTTCCAGATGTGAGTCCGCTTAAATAAGATAAGAATATTCTTTAATGCACACAAGAAATAAGAGACCAATAAAGTTACAGTATAAAACCAAAATACAATAGGCGGTCTTATTGCGAACAGCAATTTCTTCCAGACAACCTTGTGACGGAAAGATTGCCGAAATAAAACGATATATTAAATTGTAGTGTAACTAATTCAATTTCATTTCAGGAGTAAACAAATTAATGTATGATTTATAATAAACACTTACTACTTACTATGCTATGTGAGTAAATATAATTTTCGTGCGACATTAGACATCATAAGGCATAATGACGTCGCTGAACTTAGATGAACGCCCAGAACGACTTGATCGATACTAAGAGTAGTTTTCGGTCCACAGGAAATGCAATCTTAATGCTAGCTAATCATAATATATCATCTTAGTGCCAAATTGAACCCAGGTACGAAACTAAACTCATAATTCCCCACTGGCTACTAAGTAGTATGGAGCTTAGCTATTGAATTCCTCTTCTTGCTAGTTCAGGTTCCTTGGACCACAGCTCCATATTTATAAGTTCATATTTATAAGTTAAACATTGTAGGCTGGAACAATTTCTAGGTTGTTTTACAAGTTGTTGAACAGATGTTTCCAGCAATCGCACCGTATCCAAATGTTCGGAACCTGAAAAGATAATAGCCATAAATGTTGCATACATTTAAATGTTACAGCCAAAGCGATGAATTTGTCATTATTAATAATTACTGGTAACTGATATACAATAACAGAATAAAAGTAGTAAGTGTGGTACACACACACAGCCAAGATCCTCCTCGTGGAAGATAAGGGGAGATCGGGGTAACATTGATTGAGAAAGTGTGAAATTATTATTATTATGTTAGTAATATATTAAACCATTGTTTGAGTAGTTTGGTTTTTTAATTAGACCATTCTGTGTTCCACTGCTGGGCTTAGGGCTCCTCTTTCCACTTCCGTTTTTGTTCATCATCAATATCATAGTGGAGTATGTACGACTTAACTTTTCTATAATGCGACAAAAGACCATTACACCTCAATTTTGTAGAAAGAGTCTGATATAATAATATCGTACCTGTTGTGGAAATATTTGATTTGCTACATAAATCCATTCATCACTTGTTGAAAGTAGTCTTAAGACGACGCCGTCCAGACCGGTTGCCCAAAGACGTTCCGCAACTGATGCATACATAGGAGTGTCTCACTTGCCTCCATGTCTGATGGTTGATATTCTCAACACGATTTATTGCTTCTCTTAGCACACGGCTTACACATTCTTGGCATAAGCGATCATCATCAGAGACCTGCAGAAATTAACAGATTATATCTATCTGATGGACCGAGAAACAGGTATTGTTCTTTACAAAGGTTTGTTTCATATTTTAATTAATAATGAAGTGAAAGTAGAATATATAACTAAAATTGATCGATGGACAGAATCATCATCATCATCATCATCGACCCATTGTGTCCCCACCGAGGGACACGGGTCTCTTCCCTTAGGAAGGTATAGGCCATACTCCACTATGGGAGCCAAGTCCGGATTGGTGGAGGCTTGTAAGACTAGTGGCTGGTCTTACTGTCAGAAGTTTTTCAAGCCACCCTAAGGCCTCTGACTTGACTTAACGACTGCCATCTATCGACGCCAGCCGGCACCAACTACTTAACATGTCTTGCGAAGCACGGAACCGCTCGGAAAAATGCCACTAGCGTTAGTTGTGACTAACGCCTGTGGGCAGTGACCCATCCATGGACTGAACGCGCCGTATGTTGCTTAACCTTAGTGATTGTTTAAGATCACTGAGGCAGCCCAAGCTACAAGCGGCTCCGGACAATGGATAGAATATTTTGTGAATATTTCAAGCGTCTGCCTGATGCCGTTATCAATATCTAGCAAAAAAAACATGTTTATCATATGGGAACCACCACAAATATTTATTTTATTTTACCTTTTGGGTTCACCAGAAAAAAGGTGGACATTTTAAGTGTATGATATGTACCTCAGACGCCTATCTTTCTCTTTGTTTGTGAAATAAAACGATTAGCATGAAATGTGGAATTTACCTGATGCGCGCACCATTCTTCTTGCTCTGGACTTAAATCCACGACGACATATTGATACAATTGCAAATTGGGGCGCAGTAGATGTGGCAGTTCACACAAACAACCATGATTACTGAAAGAAACATAAATAGGAGGGTTTTTACATTGAACTATAGCAAATGTGGTTGCAGCTTCTATATTAACGATATATTTTGTTTCTAAGCCCCAATAACGTAACTGAATGGAATGCATGTATGTAAAGGTTGATGTTCTGTTTTGTGCGGAGCCAACTAAGCCGCACAGACGTATAAGGGATACTACTAAGCCGCGTTTTAGCACACACATATTTATTGACGTATCTTTTACACATAATTCCTTTTCATCTTTTCTGTTTGCTTGCTAGGCCGACTAGATGGTATAGGTGCTGGGCAAGCTTACTCCATAACAACAATATAAGCACTTAAGCGTAGGAGCGGTCCCGGCCATAACTCATATAATGTGAGTGAAGATGTCAGTGGGCGTAGATGCAAAGACCAAATTAAAATAAACAATTATGTAAAATCACGGGTATAATAAAACATCCCTGTAATGAACGAAAAACTTACCACACAGGTGTATAACAGTGTAAATTAAGTGCAAAAATATTGCGTTGGTACCTAACATGGACGTAAATATCAAGAATCAAGAATTTATTTCAACGTAAAGAATTTACATTCTGCTTGTTGAATGTCAATGTACATACAGTTATGTATAATGTTAGCCGCTGCCTTGGGGCCGTCTGTAGTGGAGAAAAAGGCAGCGAAAAAAAAACTCCACTCTGACCATCTTTTCTCAAATCACCTTAAAGCTAACACAAATAAAACATACAAAATAATATCTTGGATGTGTTGAACACTAGACACATTTATCCTCTGATTTAATTTAATATTAAACTACTATTTAATGCCATACGTCCTTGTCTTCTAAATAATCGTTGATTTTATAATAAGCTTTTTTGCAAAGAGTGTGCTTAACACAATTCTTAAATCGCGTTGGGGGTAACTCTAATATATCTATGGGTATCTTGTTGTAGAACCTTATACAGTGCACCATAAAGGAAGTATTAACTTTTGCTAGTCTAAATCGTGGAAATGACAATTTATGTTTATTCCTAGTATTAACGTTATGATGGCTACCAAGAGTTTCGAAGTC
Source organism: Yponomeuta plumbellus (assembly GCA_947310845.1). NCBI lineage: Eukaryota > Metazoa > Arthropoda > Insecta > Lepidoptera > Yponomeutidae > Yponomeuta > Yponomeuta plumbellus. Next base: position 12,297,551 of record OX371207.1, on the reverse strand, counting down.
CTTAATATTTTTCCGAACGTACATAATATTTTCATAAATGTATTGGCTTGCAACTGTTAAGATGTTAGTTTCTTTGAAAAAATCTCTTAGCGAGTCCCTACTACCTAGCTTGTAAATAAATCGGATCGCTCTTTTCTGCAAGATGAAGATAGTCTCAATGTCTGCTGCCCGGCCCCTTAGTATTATACCATAGGACATAATACTATGGAAGTAACTAAAATAAACAAGCCTAGCAGTTGCACGTCAGTAAGTTCTCGAATTCTCTTCACGGCATATGCTGCGGAGCTTAGTCTATGTGCCAGTTTTATAATATGTGGACCCCATTGTAGTTTGGCATCGATTGTGATGCCCAAAAATACAGTATCTTCAACAAATTCAAGTTTATCATTTCAATTACAATGTTGTTTTCAACTAATTTTACGTTAGGTAGGGTAAATTTCATACATTTTGTCTTTTTTGAATTTAACAATAGATTATTTACTGTAAACCAATCTAGAAAGTGCGAAAGAGCATTATTTGCTTCGTCAAGATTATTTTCCTGTCTCTTTATTTTAAAAACAAGTGACGTGTCATCAGCATATAGCACTATCTCACACATTTTTAATACAACGTTTAATTAGGCCTTGGTACAAAATAATAACTCGTTCGCTAGAATAACAATTCAATTCTGTTTTATGGACTCAATGCACTGATTGTCCAGTACAATCGCTAGAATAACACAAAATTATTTCAGTTTTCTTTCTTGACGGCCGGACGGCTTGTTTTTTTTTTGTCGCACGCAACTATCACAGACTATAAAGTACATCTTTTTTTAAAACCAGGGCTGCCAGTGGAAAAAATGTCGCAATCTTATAACAGCTTCAAAAAAATCGTATGCCCTAAGGAATTTGAAATAAAAAAATCGTACATAAATTATTATTTTATTTATTTATTTTCCTTTATTTTCTGTTTGTGTACAGTTTGTTAAGTATTTTAATATAATTATCATATTACTGCCGGATTTAAGACAGTGCAGTTTTCGGTGGTTCTGAGAAGTTGTTTTGCCACTGAGGTCCCATTGACTGTTTAAGGTCCGACGCGACGCCAAGGACAGAGAAACCGATATTTCATAATTAATGTAAATATACATTGAAGTGTGGCACGTTAGAAATTATAATGTACAGAAGGAGTTAACACTAAGGCCGGCCTCACACAGCCGGAATGACTCTCTGAATTCAGAAACAGAATTAATAATATTATTTATTCAGAAAGCATAAGTCTAGAAAAAGGCCTAAGTCTAGAAAAAGAAAGATTTCCGTCACAAATGTTGCCAAATGTCCTAGTCTATTATTCCGTTATTTCGTTCTTGGGAGCTGTATACTTTTTGTTTAGGACAATGAACAATCAATATAGGACATGTTGAAGAAGCAGGGAATGAAAAGAAAAAGGCATGGTTGGACTTGTTAGCTATCAAGACCAGCAAAATCATGCAAGAAACTTGTAGATAAGATGAAGATGTGATAAGGTGGAAAGAGAAGTAGAATGTGGTGAAAAGGAAGGAGAAGGATGTAGTGGAGAGAAAAAAGGACGAGGAAAAGAATAGTATGATAGATAGATAATAGATAGGTAATAGGTATGATAATAATAGATTCTCTCGAAACTTCAAGGCCAATATAAAACTGTTCTGGAAAGCGGTGAAATTGGCACGAGGTAGATCAGTGCAATCTAAGTTGAGTGTTGTTAGGGATGGGGATGGCTTCTTTCTGAAAGAGGAGTCGAAAGTTATTGGACGTTAGAAAATATATTTTGAAAGTCTGAAAGAGAGGAGCTGCCCATTGATGGTAATCCCGTCAGTGAGGCAGAACTGGGGCATGAAACTATGTAGGTAAGGCTGCGGGATATGATAGGGCGTCGTTAGAAATTGAGGGCTGGTGAAGGTATAGTAGCTCTTCAATAAGTGCTGGATAAGTGGCGCAGTACCTAGGGACTGGGGTATGGCCGTCATCGTGCCGCTTTATAAATGCAAAAAGTCCCAGCAATGTACAAAAACTACCGCGGTATCAACCTTCTCATAGTCGGCAAATTGTTTGCAAATATTTTGATTGAAAGAGTACTGGATGTGACTGAAGAAAAAGATATTATGGGATGTCCAAGTGGGTTTTAGAAAAGGAATGGGTATCGTAGATCAAAACTTCTTTGAGAGAATTTTGACCAAAAGTCAAATGGGTTTTCCGTGCGTTCGGCGACTTGAGGAAAGACCTGTGGTCGGCACTGTCCGAGTATGGGGTGTCTCTATAGAGACTCCAGTGCTTGCGTAAGAATTAATGTGGCGTACACTGACTGGTTTTGCATTCGTAAGGGTGTAGACAGGGATGTGGCGCGTCCCCATGGTTGGTCAAATTATTCATGGGCACATGGGCCAAGTCCGCATATTCTACGTTACGTAAAATAACTCCCTCCACTTTAATCTACTACTTGGGACTGTTGTACGGTATGTATTTCTTTGAACAAAATGAGTAACAAAAATCCATTCATAAGATATTGATACACCAAGGGTAAGAACACTTTCAGGCCCAGTCATGGGCCCAGTGTTATGTTTTCAAATGTTAAATCCCAAAACAAACCCAATCCCATCCTCATTACTTATCTAACCACCCACTTTAATACTGCAATGGATCTTTAGTTACTCGTTTTGTAAAAAAAAAATACATTCCGTACTACAGTCGCAAGTAATGGATTAAAGTGGACATAAAGTCCACAAAAATCCATCAACGGATCTTTTCAATGGATTTTTGTGGACAAAGGGAAATAACTAATACATAAATAATAAGCGGATTTTCATGCGGCCTATGTGAAGAAAACCTGCGCGGCCTATGTGATTTATTACAGCAACATGTCGCTTACCCTTCCTTTAAAAGTTAAGAGAGGACGAGGTACCTAAGTTTTATACATAGGGTCAATAAATCCGAGAATTTTATCGATTTTAGTTAAAAACGGATGTCCGTCACATCGCTTGCCCCGGGGAACAAAGTCGTAAAGCACTATTACGACTGTTTCGGTGTTTTCACATTTTTGACATCCCTGAGTGGTGTATGTACTATGCTTGTATTTTTTTTCAGATTTTTCGGGAAACGTTTAATTAAAAAAAACACCTGGATGTCTTTATTCCATGGAAATTATTTTGTATACAGTGGCACTACTAAGTTAATAAGACAGTTTTGATACAAAACCCTAGGACGCAGTAAGACGTAAGTTGCTTTTAACGATCAGAGAAGTTCATAATACTTCCGCTAAAAGAGTGGTAATAACTTATTAAGTTCAATATTACTGCATCGTTCCTGATTATTGAGGTGTACCAGTAAAATAATCGTAAAATATTACAAAATATTATAAAGTAAAAAAATGCTGTTGCTCTTAAGTTTAATTAAATAAATTAATGTTAATTACATTTTTTTATTTTATTGCCTTCACACTTAATTATATAAAAATAATTATATTGTTATAAATAAGAACAAAAAATAGCTTTCATTTGACATTTCATGTGTTTATGTAGTGTAGGTATCTAGTAGCCTAGAAAAAATCGAATTACTTTCTTTTATTTTTCCTAACAAAAGTTGATAGATAGATAGAATATTCTTTATTGTTCATTTTACTATGACGATTTTATTCCCCGGGGCAAGCGACATTAACCTATGCAGAAAATTAAATGTTCTCATATTAATCTATGGAGCTTCATGTGGGAACATTCTAATAGCAACAGCATTAGATTAGCGAGCTCACTGTACTTACATGCCGAATATTCGACTTGTAACGTGCTCACATCGAGCGAATATTCCATGTCAGTCGCCGCCTTAAGACATCGAAGTCTAGTACAGTTGACAGCACGTCAACGTTCACATTTTAGTTGCAAAGTCACCCGTAATGCAACGGTGTCGGGTACATGGGTGTACTGGATAATGTGCGGTCGACTGTACATTCGATATCGAATAATCGATTAGTATTCGATTATTTCTTAGAGGAAAAATGTAATCACAGACTAAGGAAAAACATCTGAGTGGCATATGACATGACAACACTCAAAATTGCAAGCTCAATTATTTATGTTCCACTTTATTATTTTTTTATAAATAAACCTGAATAGTTAAAAATATGATTATACATCTCATAATTCAGCGTGATTATTGTCGGATGTCCGGTGATGGAAAGGAGATGGCGGGATAAGATCGTGTAATTCCCGTGCGCACTCTCCAAAATGTATCCTGTAGAATACCGCCAAACAGGCCACCTTCCGTCGGTGTTCGAGGCTTTGCAGTTTGACCTCAACCAAGGGAGCATCACCAATTAGCTTGCGCGCTCGACGCTCTACGGAGTCCAAAGCAGCTAACTGATATTTGGCCGAGCCGTCCCAGAGGTGACAGCAGTATTCCATACACGAGCGGACTTGTGCTTGGTAAAGATTTAAGAGCTGTCCCGGTGTGAAATACCGCCGCACTTTAAACAGGATCCCCAGCTTCTTGGCAGCAGTCTTCGCTTTGGACTCAATACAACGGCCGAAGTTTAGGTTAGAGTAAAGGTCCAAACCCAGCAGCTCAAGGTGATTGGTTAGCGGTACGGACACACCTTGGAAAGTAGGAGTCGATGTGAATGGACTCCTCTTTGCAGTGAATAAACACGCCTGTGTTTTGGTGGCGTTGAACTTAACCAAGTTGGCATCGCCCCAAACGGACACGGCCCTCAAAGTTTCGTTCGTGCGCTCTACCATGGCTTCCCTGAGAGACTCAATCTCGGCGTTACTGGTCCGTGCGTTGGATACGTAACTCTCCGTGACTGTGCTGTCGTCTGCGTACCCAAATGTACCGGGCTTAAGCAGATCGTTGATATGCAGCAAAAAAAGTGTCGCGGAGAGTACTGACCGCTGAGGAACACCCGAATCAATCGTCATCGAGTCCGACGAACAACCGTCCACAACGACACGAATTGACTGATTCCTCAGAAAGTCGGAGATCCAAGAACACAGACCAGACGCGATTCCGTACGCAGGTAGCTTGCTAATGAGGCTGTCATGCCAAACCCTATCGAAAGCCTTGGAGATATCGAGCGACACAGCTAGAGCTTCTCCGTGCTTGTCCATGGCTTCGCCCCATATATGCGTGGCGTACACCAGAAGGTCCCCAGTAGACCGATTTCGGCGAAAACCATATTGTCGGTCACTAAGGAGATCGTTACCTTCTAGGTACGCGAGGAGCTTGGTATTCAATACACGCTCCATAATCTTACACAGTATGGAGGTGATTGCAATTGGTCGATAGTTCGACGGGTCGGCACGACTACCTTTTTTGGGCACAGGCTGCACGTTAGCAAGCTTCCATGACTCCGGAACTTGATTTTTCATCAGGGAAAGGCGGTACAGGCGTGTAAGTATCTTATCTTATCTTATCGAGTAGTCGTGCGGGGGCCGACAAATTAGTCGGCGACACTTCGACCCAGTGGGATCTGTTGTGTCTGCCCCTTGACCTTACACCTAAGCCTAATCGAAGATGAACTCTACGAGGTCGGTCACACCCTTTAGGGACAGGTGCCTGAAGTCCTCTGGTTTGGGGTAAGCTATTCCCAGAAGGCTCATTCTTTTTCGGGCAAGGACATCGCAGTCACACAGTACGTGTACCATCGACTCCACTTCAAAACCGCATGCCCTGCAGGTGTCGTCTTGACATAACCCCATTCTGTGGAGTTGTTTCCCTGTCGAGAAGTGTCCCGTCAGAGCGCCAGTAAGCGCCCTCGCACGACGTCGTCCTCCCCGCAGTATGAACTTTGCTGAGCCTGCGATTTCTTCACCAATGAAGCTTTTAGAATGTTGCAGTCCTTCAGTGGCTGCCCATTCGCATTTGTGCCGTTCATTGGCCTCAGCTTTGATAGCACAATTAATGGTGCTCGATGAGAGCCCCACGCATGGTTCAGGGCCGTGCAAAGGCTGCGCGGATCCCTCCCTCGCCAGCTCGTCGGCTGCCTCATTTCCCATGTGTCCAGCGTGGCCAGGAACCCAGACTAGTTGCACCCTGTTGTCGCAGCCCAATTTGTTTAGGGTCTTGACACAGTTAAGCACCAGCTTTGAATCTACCACGCGGGATTTTAGGGCCATGAGTGCTGCTTGGCTGTCGCTAAAAATACGAACAGTTTTGTTTTTGACATTCCTGCTTATATTCTCTTGAGCACAGGCAATGATCGCATAAGTTTCCGCTTGAAATACTGTTGCATGTTGCCCCAGACTGAAACTTTCTTTGAAGTCCTGTGCACAGATGCCAGCACCAGTGCCAGATGGCATTTTCGACCCATCAGTAAACCATGAAGTCGTGTCAGGTCCAGTAGTTTTCAGACCATGCCTCCATTCGTCTCTGGTGGGTATAAAGATGTTGTATTTGGTCCTTGAGATGTGCACGCGTAACATTTTGTCACTCCCCATACACAACATTCTCTCGAGTTGAGGTCCAATTACCAAATTTGTATGCCTAGTTTTAGGCATGTTGAAATTCCATGAACCGTTGACTGCTAGTCTGTATAAGGCCTTTGCCGCTTCTGTTTGGATCATAATGTGAAGTGGTTTAAGGTCTTCAACAGCACCTCCAACGAGCGCGTTGGCGTCGTCGTAAATGCACCTGTTGTCGCCATGCAGGCTAGTCTCTGAAGTTTTTCTAGTGACTGTTGACAAGTCTTTAACCTAGTTCTGGGCCACCAAACGATACTGCCGTATGTCAGTATGGGCCGAACAATGATGGTATAAATCCAATAAACAACCTGTGGTCGCAGACCCCAGGTCTTGCCATAAGCAGATCTGAGCATATTAAAAACACGAACTGCTTTTTCAATGCTCTTTTCCACATGGGTATTCCACAGCATCTCTTTATCTAGTATTACACCCAAATATTTGACATCTGTGGACCAATTCAGTTCCTGCCCGTACATAGTCAAGGTCCTTAAATTTTTTAAGTCCCTCTTCCGTGTGAAGGGTACGATCGTCGTCTTTGTCGGGTTTATGGATAATTGATTATCCATGCACCACCTTTCAACTTTGTTGAGTGCTCTTTGCATGATTTCCGAGACTGTAGAAGGAAATTTGCCATTGATTAGTATTACTAAATCGTCCGCATATCCTATAGTATAGAACGAACTTTTGTTTAAATCCTGTAGAAGAGGGTTGACCACAAGACACCACAGTGTGGGAGAAAGAACCCCGCCCTGTGGACATCCTTTGGTGGTTAACGCACTGACATCATCGCCTAACAGTGACGATGTAATGATCCTCTTCCGAAGCATACCATCAATCCACTTGACTAAAGTTGCCTCAATTCCATGGTCGATGGCCGCCTTCTTGATGACCTCGAAGCTAGTCCTGTCGAATGCTCCCTCTATGTCGAGGAAAGCGCCAGCACATATTTCTTGGTTCTCCACTGCGTATTCCGCCTTTGAGACTACATAATGTAGGGCAGTCTCCGTAGATTTGCCTTGTTGATAGGCACATTGTAGTTCATGAAAGGGCCGCTTTCTGAGCGGGCCTTCTCTGACATATTAGTCTATTAATTTTTCTAGACTTTTAAGCAGAAAAGATGAGAGACTGATCGGTCTGTAAGATTTGGCTTCTTCATAACATTCTCTGCCCGTTTTCGGTATGTATACCACTTTTACTACCCTCCAGATTCTTGGGGTGTAGCTAAAGGCAATGCATGCTCGAAAGAGTCTGCACAGATGTTGTCTCAAGATTTTGACACCTTTCTGAAGTAGGATCGGATAAATGCCATCAGGACCAGGCGATTTGAAGGGTTGGAATCCTCCAAGGACCCCTGACAGCTTTTCCTCGTCTACCACCTTCTTCGCGGCATCCCAGTCCCACTTGGATGTGCGAACATTAAGGTCATCACTTCCAATTGGTTCCTGGTAGCCTTTATTAACGAGTTTACAATCTGGAAAATGAGTCCTGAGCATAATGACTAGTGTATCTCTACCAGATTCTGTTAGCTTACCCTCATCATTTCTGACGGTGGTGAGCTGCTGCGCCCTAGTTGTGGTTATGGCCTTAGAGAGTCTCATACCTTCCGGGGCAGAAGTAACTGCTTGGCAGTGATTTCTCCATGATTTGCGTTTAGCTTTGCGGATCTCACGGTTGAAATGAGTCAAGGCACGAGAGTATTTACTGAAGTCTTTCGTAGACTTCGCTTCATTGAATGCTCTGCGTGTTTCTCGTCTCAACGATTCCAACTCAGAAGTCCACCAGGGCTCCCTTTTGCCCATGCTCTTCTTCTCGGGGCAGTTATTTGTCCATGCCGAATGAACAGCGTGGACTATTCTGTCAGCTTCAAATTCTATGTCGAGTATAGAATTGAGCTTTCCTTTAGCAGCACCTAGTTCAATCCCTAGGTCATTTTTGTAAGATTCCCAGTTGGTGTGACGTGAGTTTCTCCTTGTCACGCGTTGAACAGAGTGTTCAATGCAGTATCTGAAGCAGATGTACTGATGGTCTGATCCACTGATTTCATCAGAGACACACCACCCAGTGACGTTTTTACTAGCCCGATTGAAAGCCAGCGTGACGTCGATGACTTCCGCTCTCCTTGAGTTGATAAATGTTGGTTTATTACCTTTGTTGAGAATTTGTAAAGGTGCACTGACTATGAAGTCAAGTAGCCTTTCACCTCTCCTGTTCACACCAGTGCTACCCCAAGCAGTGTGGTGTGCATTAGCATCGATGCCTAAGATAAGATCTAATCCCTCTCTACTACAATGGTTAGTTAAATTTACCGCAGCTGAAGGGGGGTCCTCTTGTTCAAAGGGCAGGTATGCAGATGCCATAACTACTGGCTTTTTGTCTGCTCCCCGCCATCCTGCTACGACCTTAACTGCCGTAAGGTCCCTGCAACAAAGATCGTGCAAAGGGACTGCGTTTATGCCACTCCTGACATAAATGCAGGTCCTTGTATTGTTTGTAGAACGGTGGTAAAATATAGAGCCATTTATCCTACCTAAGCCTGAAACAGCTCCTTTATATAAATAAGGTTCCTGTAGTAGGGCAATATCGAATTTGTTTTCCTTAAGCTGGCGGGCCAGAAGGGCCATAGCCGCCTTACAGTGGTGAAGATTAATCTGTACGCACCTTAGCTCGGCTATCCTTGTGGGTAACTAAAGGACGCTGGGGGCAGCCAGTTGGTGACCACCCTCCAAGCCTTCTGCCGTCGCTTCATCGAGAGTCAGCGGGGACGTTAGTTCCAGGCCGTCAAAGACGTCCAGGACATCATCGGTTTTCGGGGATGAGGCCACTTGCAGTTGAGACTGAGTCACCGTGACTTCAGCGCTCTCCCTCGCCGATACCCCATCCACCGTCACCGAAACCCCTTCCGCCAGCTCTACGACAGGAGCGGTGCACGCTTCTGCCTTGGCAGCGGGTGCAGCCCTCAAGCCACTAGAGGCCCCACCTACAGGCTCCTCTAAGAGTTTAAAGAAACTCTTATTGAGGCCCGCACGGAGACAGTACCCCTGCGACTTGATATAGTTGGCAGAGTCCTGGTCGACCAGGACAATGCGCCGCACGGTCCCCTGCGTTATGTCCTCCTGCGAGTTTACCACCTTCCACTCGCGGGTCTTAAGCTCTGGGTTGTAGCGCTGCATTAGAGCTAACACCCTGGAAATGTCCAACGTGTAGTTGTTCCTGGTCTTCCAGGCCAGCTTCACTGGTTTGGGCAAATCCTTGGCGTCAACCACTCGTAGCTTTACGTCCCCAACGGTTTTTCCGTTGAGGCCGCACAGCCACTGAGCGTCGCTGTCCCCTTCGCATAGGATATGCAGTGCCCCCGCGATGAGGGCCCCTGCCTCAATATTAGGGAGCGGGTCCGGCGACGCCTCAATTAAGTCAAAGACTGCTGCCTTTATTAATTGAGTCGCCTCCGGTGTGATCCTCGATGGGTCGCCATCAGCAATTATAGCCATCTTGCGACCGCTTAATGCCTCCTTATAAGTGGCCGAAAACAGGGTTTTCTGCCTCTTGGCGACACCCGCGGGATCAGTGGCCTCATTGCTGACTTCCCGTGCCCTCTTTGAGGGCCCTTCAGCAGCATTTTGTCGCTCGAGCGCACGCTTTTTTTTGGCGTGTAAGTACAGGAGACAACTCAGGTGCACAGGCCTTTAGCACTATTGCTGGTATACCGTCGGGACCACTGGCCTTATTCACGTCAAGACAGCGCAATGCTTTAAGGACCTCACTCTGGTGGATACGGACTTCAGGCATCCGAGTTTCGCATCCACTTATCGAGGGAGGTACTGCACTACCAGCATCAAGACGTGAATTTTCCGCAAAGAGAGAAACGAACAAATTCGCCTTCTCTCCCGCAGTGTATGTACATATATACATGTATGTATGTTATTGTAAATTTGAAAGGCTCTGTGACGCATTTCGCTTATTTTAACTAATCTGTGGTTACTTATTTTCCTTTACTGCAGGCTTTTCAAATTACACTTGATAGTTGTTTTAAGGAATCGTGTATTTAACATAACGTAACATTTACATACAGGCATATACATTGCTTCTGGCACCACACTAGGATACCCATTGTCATGGGACCCAGAAACAGCTAAAAATATTTAAAAATAAAATGTCATTTTTTGATAGCTTCAACAAATAACAATTTTGATGCCAAATGAGTAGAAGGAAGACGTTTGGTTGAATATCGATTTAAAATACAATTTAAAAGTTACAAACGTGATTATTTAATTTGTTTGTGTATTTGTTTGCAACGCTTTAATAAAAAACATTTTAATAATAAAAAACTTAAATAGCAGGTAAACGTAGATGTGCAAAGACTTTAAAGCCATTTCTTCCAGACAACCTAAGAGACATTTCAAAAATTTAACATATAGCGGGAGAATGGCAAATAAGTTCAACGAGAAAAGATTAAAGAAACCTAAGATCACCTATTTTGTCTTCATTTTACATTTGCTTACTAAGTTATTAAAAAAATATGTATTATTTTCGTATATCGCTTTCTCGTAATATCGTATCTAATCACTCTTACCCCCGGCTGCCTGAGTGATCTTAAACTATCACGAAGATTAAGCAATATAGGGCGCGTTCAGTGCATGGAAGGTGACCGTCTATGACTAAAGCTAGTGGCATTTTTCCGAGCGGTGCCGTGCTTCGCAAGGCACGCTAAGCAGTTGGTGCCGGCTGCCGTCGATAGATGGCAGTCGTTAAGCCAAGGCTTGAACACTTCTGACAGTAAGACCAGCCACTAGTTTTACAAGCCTCCACCAATCCGGACTTGGCCCCTGTGGTGGACTATCGCCTATGGCGATTATTGTGTATTTGACATTAAAACGGTTAACATATTTTAGTTTGTTTAATTTCCAAAACCCATCTCGTCCTCGATTAAAGGAAACTTGTTAGTTATTCGAGCTTCGGGGTCCTCATTATCAGAAGAATCATTGCCTTTTTAACAAAAAAAACCTTCTACTTAATGACATAAAATGCCTGTCCGTTTGTTCGTTAGCCGACCGTATCTGTATAGTAATTAAAACTGAGCCGATAATATTTGCTCATACATAAAATCAACATAAATATGACGCTTTTACCATCACTGGTCTCATTAGGCCGATTATAAATACCGAAATTGTTCAAAGACAACTTTGAACGATCCAGGTAAGTTTATGATGTCGATTTACATGGAATGCTGTCTCGTTCTAATAGAAAGGCTTTGATAGAGATGGGCAGACTTTAGAAACTTTAGCTTCTTAATTAAGACGCTATGAATGGGAAGATTTGTTTACAACTGCAGCTTTTTTTACTGAAGCTCATTAAACACGTTTAATTCCATATTTTTATGACAATGTTTCCCTTACAATTTCCTTTAGGCCAAAATGTAGAGGTTGATTTTTTATAGCCTAATACTTAAATGTAAATTTTGGTAGAGATAGAATAATAAATCGCGCTTTCATTACTACTAAACTTGTCATATTTGCCTTTTTTAATATATTATTTATGTATTTATTTAAAGCTTCAAAATTTTTGGATACAATAGTATGATGATGTAAACTTCCACATAGCACAATCGCTAGTCCTCGTCCCAAACTAGGATACCCTGTGACAACACAAACACGAAAGTATACCCGGCTGAGGCTTATTGTAAGGGGTAGTAAAGGATAACTTTAAAAAACGTCACAACTTGGGAACATTCGACGTTTCCTTTCTCCGACAAGTTGTACCAATAAATCTACAAACAACTTGTCTATTAGTTACAATACAAAATTGAACCGAAAAGCGAGTTATTTTTCTACTTTATTAAATTCTCAATGAGAACAAATAAGGGGAATAAAAGTGGAATTCAAACTTCGCGTGTCACCATTGCAATCACGTTGACAGTTTGACAGTCCACTGTGACACATCGCACCCACAGCTTGCACCATGCATAGGACCACTTTTGCTTTACCGTTACAGCTTAGGAAAATGAACCTTAAGGATTTGTTGATAAAGGTGAAAACTTCCTAATTTTTTTTTGTTAAAATTGTTAGGTTTTATATGGGGTTAAGCCTTGTAACATGACTGACACGTAAATGCGAGTCGTGGGGAGCGGAGCATGTCGCCGCTTCCACCAAACACCTTTTGTTGAAAATTGCGTGACGACATATCAAAATGTTTACTTGACAATGTAAATTCCGCAGTTTAGGGTTGGATTTTAATTAGGTATCTGAGGTCCAGTTATGTTCATATTTTTACAGTGGACAGAACTTCAAACTTTCCATGTAATTAGGGCAAACTCGAGAAAGTTTTCTAATCGTTTTTTTGACGACCTCTGTGGCGCAGCGGTTAGCGCATCTGCCTACCGTGTGAGAGGTTCCCGGTTCAAAGCCCGGTTGGGGAATTGGGAAAAAAAGTCAGGTTTTGGATGTTTACACGTTTGTGATGTTGCTGTATCTGGTTCCTAGTGTGGGGCCAGAAGCAATGTATAATATGTGTCCCAATGAAAATTTTTATGTTTATATTGTTCGTTTATACCAGAAAATGATTCGACTAACCTCACAAAACATTTTTGCCTCTACAAATCTAGTTCAATCTCTGCGCCATCTCGGGAAAGTTACAGTTTAGCAAAAGCAACATTGGGCAGACTAAGCTTGTTGAAGATACAAAAAGCCCGACCAAGTGCAGGTCGGATTCGTACACAAAGGGTCGGTTTATGTTGCGTTCATAGATTATATCACATTAAATTTGTAGAATAAATGATGCAAAATTGTAAAAAATAACTTTTCTTATACCGTTCACCATGTAGCAGGAGTTTAACTCAAACAAATTACAAAAATTACAGATTGTATTATTTTTTGCTGTAATACAGAAAATGCAATGTCATAATACCAATCTTCACACTTGTAGATAGCACATAAAATAAAAATAAAACAGAATTGGTGTGAAAGTTAAAAAATATGTGTAATTCTATTTTTTATTTTTTGTTATTTTATTTGTTGAGCGATTGGCCATGAAATTCGTAAAAAAATAGCTACTTTTTGTAAAAAGATAAAAAGTTAACGAACCATTGAAGATGTTTTAAAGATTAAACAAAGAAAAAAACAGACGTTCATTGGCACAGCAAAAGGTCTCGTTTCCACCTATCAGCAACGAAACCCAAAAAAACAAAGACAACATCTTGAAAAAGTGCAATTACAACAAAATCTGCCTCAAAAAGCGAGCAGGCAAGCATTTCTTACAAAAGCCGAATCAAAACGCGATATAAGGCTGAAGTAAACAAAGTTAGATAAAAAAGGCAAGAGCGCCGGGTGCCAGTAACGAGTTGTATCGGCGAGCGGCAGTTGTGTAGGAAGCGAGGAAGGAGATGCTGCGAATGTATTCCCCCATACAGGGTTGCCAGAAAATTGTGTCTAGACTCTAGTCCACTGAATAGATTAAATAAAAATCTATATAAATAAAATTCAAATTCCTGACTGACTGACTCACTCATCAACGCCCAGCCCAAGCCCAACAAGCTGAAATTTTGCACAGAGGGTCTATATATGTGAGTGGTTGACCAAAAAGGGACCTGGAGGGATTGGAAACCATTTTTTTTTATTTGAATTCTTTAATCTCTGGTATTTTAGCTTTGTTTTGGTCTAACCAGAATATTTTTAGGTGCCGTTGTTATTTTTTTATGATTTTTTTTTTGTGAGCCGAGCCGAGTCGAAACCTGTCTATACACGTAACTTCAAACGCGATTTTCTTGAAATCAATTAATTTCCCTTGAGGTCCCTTTTTGGTAAACCACTCACGTATAATGTAGGCAAGGAATAAGACCGGATTTTTTGAAATTCAACCCCTAAGGGGGCGAAAAAGGCTGCCACAATTTGTATGAGATGTATAAAGAATGTGTTCTAATTTTCTTGAAACTTAAAATAAAAAGGAGTGAACGGGGTTGCAAAATTTTGAACCAAAGTCCACGCGGACGGAGTCGCAGGCGAAAGCTAGTATACAATAAAAATATATGATGATCTTAGGTCGTAGGTCTGAAGGAGTTACTGGTGGTAAAATGCAGGCTTTAAGTTAACATGGTTTTAGTTGACCTCCGAATAGAATAGAATATTTGTTTATTGGGCAAAAGCATTAGAACAAAGTTTAATAAAAAAAAAATATTTAATGCTAAGCAAATAAGTTGCTATTAGCTTCTGGCGCTATGCTAGGTTAAAAACCTGTGTTACTGCAATCAGTGCCAATTCCCCCCAAAGTGACAATTAATTTAATTTTTAATTTTATGATTTCACTAATAAAGAGAATATTCATAATCCTAAGGCATGTCCTATAGGCATATCCTAAGAAATATAAAAGTAACAGAGTAAAAATTAACGAACCACATACTACAGATGTCCTTGTATTAGACGCACACAGTAGTATTACTACAACACAATGACATCGTTCATGTTTTGCTAAGTTTTGTAATATAACTGGCCACTAAATATTAAACTGACATCCTTCACTAAAATTTAAAATAAAAGAATATCACAGTTTTTATCACATTCAGTTCCTAATAGATAAGGTAAGAGCTCTTTTTGTATGTAACAGTACACACAGAATATTGTGGCTTAAGAGAATATTTATACTTTCATTTGTCTCTTGTTTCTTGTGTGCAATAAAGAATATTCTTATCTTATCTTACGCCTTGAAACAAAGTGATGACATAAAATATTTTTACATGAAATTAAAATAATTGCAGTTGCGAAGTCACCCGAAACTTGACTGTACATTTAGATAATGCCCCTTATGATACTATTCCGCTTCTGGCAACCCTACGGTGGCCAGCTCCACAATAAACATACAGTTTGTTATTTTATTTGCTCTCTACTTAGTAAACTCTATTACCCAGTCGATGGTTTTGATTCCGAGAAGTCAATGTTTACATTCACTGTTAGAACTTATCTCGGTGCGACATAATATTAGGTTTGATCTTAAGTATGCACGTTTCACGATAGAACTGTTTTGATATCGTTTTAATACTTCCTTGGTGTACACACTTTATTTGCTTAATGCTATTGTTTTATTAGTTGTCTTCAATCGTTTAACAGCTGCTTTACTGAGGGCGATGCGCTCAAGTATCCTAAGTAGACTATTAGGTATATTATAATGAAAATGCGTACGTACATTCAAATATTAGATATTTTCCACGATCTAACAAATTTTCTCAGCAATCACATGTCTATTAGTTGCTGTATGGATGCTAGCCGATTTCACGTACCTACATTTGGGATATATGCATAGACCTAGGTCTTCCCTTACCAGCCCGGAAGGGCTGGAAACCTTGATACATTGTTTTCTTTACCCTTTGCTAGTTCATCTTCTCCACAAATCTACACCAAACATTATAAATCCTTTTTAATTCTGATCACTAAGGCCCTGTGCCCTCCACCAACCCGGACTTGGCCCGCGTGGTGGAGTATGGCCTATACCTTCCTCAGGGAAGAGACCCGTGCCCCTTGGTGGGGACTGGGATGGGTTGATGATGAAGGCCCTGTTTCACAATGTTCAAATAAAGTTTCAGAATGTTCCAGATAAGCTATCCGTATCCAGGGCTGCCGTTTGTTCTACATTTAAATAAAGTTTCCTATATTGCGTTTGTTCGCTTATGGCTTCCAATTTGGAACAAACGGTAGCCCTGGTTGCAGATAGCTTATCCAGAACTTTATCCGCATATTGTGAAACAGACCCTAAATCTTCTAGCAGGCCGCAACATTCCTTCTACTTACTTATCAAGGACCTCATTTCTACTTAAATAGTAGAGTGAAATTGCAGTAGTAACGCATTCGTAAAATGATAGTTGTGGGTTCGAATGCCAGTGTGAATGTTACGTACTTTTGTCAACTTAAAAAGAGCATATTAATCGAATACGGTGCAAAAAAATATCATGAAACATTACTTATTAAGTTTTGGAAGAGTTCACATCAGCGCTTGAAATCGTCAATCCGCTGTGGCCTTGTAGTATGACCGTGTGCCTTGGAGTAGGACGTATAAAACTCCTTATAAGTAGAGTTTTTTTCTCTTTATTAGAAGTGTAAAATAGGAAACAATCTTGATATAACATGACTGGAGAATATTCTCTTAGACACCCAAAGTATACATGCATATTGGAATACATAGAAAAATTAAATAAGGTGGTCCTCATATAATATTAGTAATGATAATAATATAATATTTACATACAGTCACATACATTGCATATTAAGAATAATGTGACAAGCATTATATTATTATAAAAGTAAAGAAGACTTTACCTACCAACTTTAAAGTACAAAACAGCGTATCTCAATCCCATAGTCAGAACACAATGAGTACATTGGCCGTGTCTCTCTGTGAGAAAGTTTGTCAGATTGTCCCATCGGGCACTGTTTGTTGACGCTTGTTGACAGATTGATCGTGTGTAATATTATGTTTTGGTTGTGCGCGTCGTCGCCGCAGTACTGGGGACGCACAGAAGGCCTTCTCGATGTAGGATGGACAATTTAGTTCAGGGACTGAAAAACAATTTGTGTCTCGCTCACACAATATAGACGATGATATTGTAAGAGCAAGAGGTGAATAAGTCTTTACGTTACACATACTAACTTTACGTCAACACACGTACTCGTACTTTAGAGTTACACATACCGGCATTGTTCATACAAAAAAAAAGAAATAAGAAGAAAACAAATTTATTACAACAACAGTTACACATAACATTAGACATACTGACTTTTATATATATTGAGACACTACAAAACAAAGTACTTAATTTTACTTAAATACTTAAAAATTAACAAACAATGGTCACGGTATGTCTCAGTTGCTGCAATAGGCATCTGACTCAGCATACTGCCGAGGGTATAATGATACCTGAACCAGCCCTCGATCAGGCCTATCCTATGAGCGTTCCACGCGCAGCAAAACATTTACACCATAGTTTTTAAAAGACACAGCTCGTACTCTGACAGACACAATGTTAAGAAAAAAATTACGCCTTCTTAAGTACTACCAATTATAATGAATTTTTATTGTCTTAACGTAAAGGACAATAGGTTCTCGAGTGCAGATCAAGAATTATCTAAGGCAGATTGAGGGCAGAGGCTGATGAGGGTGACCAACAGTGGACAAATATGGGGTGACGAATGAGAGAGTTTCAGACCCACCTTTTCACAAAATCCCAAAGATGGCGCTGTCCATGGACTTATTTTTCGCTGTGTTGCTTGCCACAAAAAAAAAAACTAATGTGTCATGTAACTAAATTCATTGTCATTCTCTCTCTCTAGTCTATTTCTCTGGAATATTCTGAGGGAATATTTCGTGTTCGTTCTTCGCATTTTGACTTTTTAAAAGTAACTCTCGACTGTAACCTGGCATCGACTTCTTGGACACCGATATCTACTACATTTGAAGACTTGGCTACGACTGGACTCCGATATCTACTGTAATGTCAATATAATCGGTGTCCTTAAAATGTAATGAACATATTGAAGGATATTTTACTTTAGTACCCGCCCTTCTAACTTCATAGCTTTCATCCAGAGAAGATTTACGTTTCGTATCTTTTGGTAATAAATGGCGTCCAACATTTTTGCACCCTGGCACAACACAAACATCACCCATTTCTCGATAAGTTAGTAAAAACTTCGTAACGCGTTTATATCAGAGTCCAGTTGCCCGGAAGTCGTCGTATTTTGTATTTGATATTTTCTTTTTTTCATTCAAACAGTGACAATAACAAACAACCACAGAACACTATCGATCGACAGCGACACATCAGTTTGTCACAGATTAAAGCTTGATGTAGTCTATGTGAAGCCCCACACAGTTTTTCTAAGTCGATAGACAGCGCCATCTTTGGGATTTTGTGGGAAGGTGGCTTTGAAACTCTTTCATTGGATTGCTGATGCGCATCAAAATTGAACTAAATATGCACGCCTAATAAACCTAATAAACTCGGCAAAACGTGGGCCCAGTTCTAGTGATTGGTGCCTCTGCCTACCCCCTCGGGGATAACGGACGTGAGTTTTTTTTTTCATGCTACAATTCGAGTCCGATGGTCAACTGAAACAAATCTTCTGGCATTTGTGCTTCAAGCGCGCCGCTATTCAAACATCATTTGGGATCATCGTCATCTCTCCGCGTATTGTTGGGCCATCGGATTTTAGTATACAAAGCCACGACAACATATGTACACACATTGTAGTTGTAGCTCCTCAAATGATAATGATAAGTCTTATTATAAAGTAGATATGCTACACTATCCTTTGATTAATGAAGAAACTGTTGAAGATACGTTGCTCTATTTTATGCAGCGTGGCTTAAAAGTAAAGCCAGTAACAGCAGCAAGTATCTACATTTTCTGTTTGATTCTGACTCTTAAGATTATGGCATTAAAAACTATCATGGAATAGAGTTGAAAATAACTTAACAAACTTATAGTTAGTATGTTATGGATGAACATTACAGCTACCTCTGATTTAGAAAACACGACGCTACCGATAAAGCATTTAAAATACTCCACTATCGCAAAGCCTGGCTTCTTGAAGCAAAACAACTAATGGACCAAGTTATTAGTAGCTACCTCAACGAAAAAGTGCATTAGTGAACCTTAAGTAGGATAAAACTATTTGAATATAGCGCGTTAAGGCGGAGTGCCCCGCTCAGAGTGCTTTTATACAGTGATTTGCCGCAATTACCCTGCGTAATAGCCTTTGTTTCTTTTCCTAACTTTTCGTTTTGTGTATTTAAAGTTGCTGCAAATGGTTTCAACATAAACATACTGCCTATGAAACGAAATGTTTAGCGGTAATATAATGTTTGCCGCCCCTTTCATCCAACAATATTTTTATGGAGAATGTTAAGCCCCCGTCCAATTGAGAGTCCCATTCCCATCATAAATATTGACAGATCGAGTACCTCTTTGAATAAGCAGCGGCTAAGTAGTTGGGAATATCAAAACGCAGTACCCTCGTCCACGGTTAGTTAGGTGCGACTGAGTGGATCCAAGTAGCTTCGGTCGAGAACGCTGTATGCATTAATATTTTATTTCTAAAGTACGCTTGACAAATCATAGTCAGAGCCAAGAGTGAATGTACTACAGTAACATTATTAAGTTCCTCGCGTTTCTTAATGCAAATGCTCGAGGCAAGAAAGACGTAATTGTAAGCCTTTGCCATAATAGCTTAACTTTGCTCTAAAGACGGACCAGAAACGAAAAGAAACTGAAAGTGCACAATACAGGCGAGAATAAAAGGCAGTAACTTGAAAATCGTAAGTTGTAAACAATATGCAACAATGTTTTTCACAAGCAACAGGCGTTTACAAAAGTCCACGGATGCAGTGGACTTTTAAAGTAACATCGGTTCAAAGTATTTGGGCTTTATAAAACATGTGTAAACCACAAATATGATTCGAAGCTTATGAGGTAAATTAAAAACCGGACGCGCTAATGACTTGTCGGATGGTAGAGAGTAGAGTGACTACAAAATGTTTCCGCTACAGGCAAAGGCGTGGGTTGAAAAAACCTATTTCTCAAAGCCGTGAAAGGCAAAGATGTAACCACAGATTAGTTAAACAGCCTCTGAGGAGTGTTTTACAGGAATATTTTTATAAATAAGACTTTATGTCTCTGAAACCCAACACTTTTTAAATGTCAGGTGACAAGACAAAGTGGCAGGTAAAGCTAATAAAAGAAAAACGCGTCAGAGTGTTTTTGCCTCGGCATGGCAGAAGTTTGGAAAAAAAAGAGTCTTGGCCTACGCAGTCATTAAATAGTATTTAAAATGTAAGGCAGACACAATAAGGCCGTAGGCTCTGCGGCAAACGAAGTCCACACGTATGGCTTTGTGCTTTACAATTTATTGCTAAGTCTCAGCTTACAATATTGCCAACAAAAGCGGCAAGGATAAGCATAATGAATTTTGTAACAAAATTGGCAAATAAATAATTCATTGCGAACAAGTTGCGAGTTCCTAGTAATGCAAGAAAAGCATATTTTAGTTCGTATCGTAAACTTTAACAAATGACAACAGTCGTAAAACTTTACAGCTCGCACCATGTCGTCTCGTGCTCAATTACAATTACAGATTAATACAAATTTTCCAGTTGCCCCAAGGACTCACATGAAACCGACTGTCATAAAATTGCTGCCGAATAATATCACTTTGCGGGTGAAATCGTTGCTGAAATCCAATGAGACGAGTGAATATTGCTTTACGTATCTTCTATAATCACCTGGTTTTTTCCCACAGCTAAGCGAAAGTTTTTGAACAACATTCTAAAATACGTGGCCATGTAACATGCTCGTGGTTTAAATAGGCTGTAACAAGGGAGGATCTACCCGTCAAAACAAACAACTTTTACAACGTGGAACATTTTAAACCTTGAATAAATAGCGACGTTATAGGCCTTCAATAGAAAAGCAGTTATGAGTGGACCCTTCTCGTTTTGGAAAAATAGGGATTATAATATTTTACAGCTACCTAAATGCTGAGTGTACACATTCTGCTTTGGACGCAGACTAATTAATCTGTACAATTCAGATGCCTGCATTTGTTATATGCAATTATGTCGCCGCAACGTGCATACTTGCTCCATTAAAAATATTGTCATCATAATTAATAATGAGCTTAATTTGTTCAAATATTACATGTAACTGAATTAATATATACCCTTCTTTTCAGTAGCCCATTGGACTAGTTGCCCTAAAAATGTAATTAGTCCGTCTTTTAGATTATTCAAAAATAAAGGACACGTATTTTTTTATTTGTAAATTAGACCAAACATGACAAAAATATAGCCCATTAAAGTTACGTGTGACATCACGCCGTGCTGCATTTTTTAGCACGGAGTGACGTCACACGTAACTTTAATGGGCTATATCTTTGTTACTTTTTGTATAATCGAAAATTTTTATAATCTTAAAATAAAAATAAAATAAATAAACTCACGCCCGTTATCCCCGAAGGGGTAGGCAGAGGCACCAGTCTCTAGAACTGGACCCACGTTATAATCTTAAATACGGACTAAATAGAATTTATTTATTTTGACCCTGGAAACTACCCTATTGAAATAAAAAAGCCAATACATCGAAAGCTTGAAATTAGTGAGGAAGTATATTTTTATTTTCTAATATTTTTATAACATTCTTATTCTGAATGGTTAGTCTTGGCCTTCGCCACCAAAAACCATTATCTCTTTGTCCAGCGCTCCTTGTCTACCTAGCCTCATCTCAAATAACTGGGAATGTCCAAAATTTATTTATTTATTTAATATAATAACTTATCATTACAGGATTAGCACCTAATGCAACAAGTTAAAAACATTATAAAATCTTCACAAACATTAATTAACAATTCAAATATACACAATCGGTATCTATTTACCTACTATTAAACTAACTATTTTTAACTTCTTAAATACTATACACCTTAATTATAACACATAATATTCAATGCCGTCCTGGTTAATTCACCTGAGTACATTCGAAAACATCATTTTTTTTTGAGATGGTATTTAAGAGTGCGGAATGCGCGCGTCAGCGGCGCCTCAGCCAGCAGGTTGGTGCGCGCACGCGGCACCAGCAGCAGCGGCGGTCGCCGGCGGTAGATGACACCTAGAGACGATACACTTTCGATAAACTTTCTTCGCAGCCCGATCCTCTTGCATTCTTTCTACGTGACCGAGTCAGTAGAGCTTTGCTTTGTTTATTTTTCTATCCAATGCGGATCTTAGCCACTAGCAGTCCATGACAACATGTGGTTCAAGTAAACGTACAGCATACACGCTCCACGAATGAGTAAGTTCCATTATCCCCGCGCACAATACGCTACGCCACACAGAAATCAAACTCTAAAATCTATAATAACAGCTCCTACACGCCATAGAGATAAAGTTTCAGAACGGCGGATAGTTTCACTTCTTATTTTGCTTCTAAGCATATGCGCACACTAGGCGAGACGCGACAGCGACAGTTCGGCGACTAGACGCGACGACAGGCTACGGCCGTAAATTTTCATAATATTATAGATATTTTGTTTGAATCTCCGCACACTTGGCGTCAGAGTCGCGACAAGACGCCAGAAGTAAATGACAACGTCGCGTCTGACGCGTCTGACTTGCGATGGCTCTTAAAGCATTTATTGGTTGAATTCGAGCTAAGTAGGAGAATCACAATTTAGTAGAACAATTGGTTATTTGGTTGTAGAAACAACGCTGAAAAAAAATCACCCGTTCGATACAATATTTTTATACCTTGAGTAGGTATTTCCGCTGAGTGCGGATGCATGAAAGCTGATATTTTTTCAGCGCCTCCAGATAGGATCACGATAAAAATTGTCTGCAGTAACCCATTGAATTTTTGCGGAGTTCTCTGTCTGCAACGCGATGTAAAGTTGTATTCGACGACTTCTGTGGCGCAGTGGTTAGCGCATCTGCCTACCATGCCAGAGGCTGGGGACAAAAAAAGAAACCCAGGTCTTTGATGTTTACATGTTTGTGACGTCGCTGTTTCTGGTTCCCACGACACAGGGTATCCTAGTGTGGGGCCAGAAACAATGTATGTGCCTGTATGTAAATGTTATGTTATGTTGTTTGTTATTCGTAATTTCAATTTAAAAAAGGCTTTACTGCC
This sequence comes from Yponomeuta plumbellus, assembly GCA_947310845.1. NCBI lineage: Eukaryota > Metazoa > Arthropoda > Insecta > Lepidoptera > Yponomeutidae > Yponomeuta > Yponomeuta plumbellus. The sequence continues at coordinate 12,274,434 of OX371207.1, read as the reverse complement.
ATGTATTTCTGTTGGAGCACACTCACTGCTAAGACCGTGAGCGTTGTTTATGTAAATAAATCATAAGTGCGCAATTTGCGCGTTGTCACAAATTACAGAGTCGCGCGTATGGTAAAACGCTCCAAGACTGTCCTTAATAGTAGGTCATGTCATGATAAAGCTTATAGTCTTCGCGGATCGAGCGGGCTTCTTTTTGGCCAGACTGGTAAAGGGTACGTTAAATACATATTCAAGGTTAATATTTTATTGATTTACTTTAGTACAGCGTATGCTACTTCGGGACAGGGTCTCGATTCTGTTAGTGCATTACAGTACGATGAAAGATAATTATATGGTCGGGTCACGTGGCGTGTTTTTTCATACCATTGATGCCTAGAAAGTTGGATATGTCTCCACGCGTTGACTTGAAGCGGCAATGAAACTAAAACGCCACCCGCGTTCATGCAGTTGTCATTGTACTGCAATGTATTAATAGTATCAAGGGCCTGGTCAAGTGATTGTGTTGTGTGAATGCTATTTCTGTATTCAGATAATTTACGTTTTTACCCCAACCACGATTAGATCCGACTTCACTTTTAGTATTAAAATCGCCGTTAAATCTCTAACGAGATTTATATTTTATACTACATTTGCTTGGAAAGTACCTTGATACTTTATCAAATTTACGGTAGAAAGTACGTCATTGCATATCGAACAAATATGCGGGGAGAAAACGCATCTGAGCGGGAGAGAAAAGTGTACGAAAATCCATTTCTTACGTGGTTTTTCTTTTTTAATTTTGGGTAAGACTATGCGCCGGTAACCTAAATATCAAAAGCCAAAAAGTTTTTACAGTGAGTTTTTATCTCCAAGTTCGCAAAATGACACTAGCCACTAGCAACAATTTCAATATAAATTTGAATTAGTAAAGATTTCGTTTTTTATTTTCCTTGTAGGTGTAGTATAAAGCACTATGTATCACTCGAGAGAAACTGCGATTCCCGATCTCAGGTGTTTTAAAGCCCTCGCCTACGGCTCGGGCTTCAAACGACACCCTCGACGGTAATCGGTCACTTTCTCCTCTCGGTGAACAATGTACTATTTCAGTTACCTCCTTTCTTGTTTCTTCATAAATATTTATCTATTTTCAAACTGAAAATTAGTTTTCATCGACCTTGCTTGTTTTACTTCTGAAAAGCAAATTGTAGTCAAATAATATCGCGGAGTCTATACACGCCCCTGCAGGTATAGCTTTTATCCTGTGTAGAACATTAAAATTAAGATAAACTTCATTATCATCAGTCTTTGAAAATTCCTCGAGAAATCATCTTTACAATAGCAGGTATTTTTTGTACTTTTATACAAAAGTTTAATTTATTGAGTATTTAGATCAAAATATCCTTCGCACTACGGTTTTAATTCTACGGAAATTATATTTAGGTAGATTGAAAATGCTAATTCAAAAATTTGGATCCTAATTAAGTGATAATGCACGATAATATTTCATGACAGACAATTGAATGCCATCTGGACAATGGATAGTAAGTACTGTGTACTATACGTGTGTAAATAAAATGTACATTTTTATCAAAGTTTCAGTGTTTGCTACAATACAAACTTGGACAATGTTACGCGCCGATCGAAGTTGACTACCAAGGTCCGGATGCATAGGTACAAGCTGTTTGGTACAAACAGTTGCAATACCGGGGCCTGTGTCTAACCAAACAGCCTAGGTTAGTCCACAGATGAGTTCCTGAAGCTAAAATAAACTATTGGGAATCTTATTGTAACTGTTATTAGGGTGTAAGTCGCTTAACGAAATGAAAATATTTTAAATTACTTCACAGTTTTAATGTCTACCAACTTTTGCGCAACGCAATAAATGAATGTTATAAAGTCAGGGGGTTTCACTTTAATGATAATCGCATTTATGCCGCTTGATATAAGCTACTGAATTGTGTAAACTGGATTGTTAGCCACTGAATGTGGTTTTAGTAAAACACCGCACACCATAAAGTTCAAAGCAGTCTACGTGCCCTACATTTTCGGAACCTTTGAAAGATAATTGATAATCCTAATAAACGGCTTTTCAAACTATTCAAGTGATTCAATAAGGCACCCAGAAACGATCTCCAAGGGGAATCCTAAATAGATCTGTGAAGCTCATAAACGTACGCATAAAAAAATCATTGCCATAGCCCGTCTGAAGTGAAATTGTTGAACTATTAAAATTAATCAAATGTTTTAAACCAGCCACTCCTCGCTGACATCGTTAAATAGTAAATTTATGCGCTCCAGAAGAATGGCTGACGTGGCAGCATTTCATCTGACGATGCCTTTAAATTATAACTGGAAGTCTACTCGGGATTGCCAGAGATAAATTCCGTTCACATATTGTGGAAGTTTGAGACAGCTTTGTTTGTACCAGTTTTTCATGCTTCACAACTCGAGTAAAAGATGTAATTTGAGAGTAGAGGCCCAAAAAGCCAGTTGGGTTTAAGATGAAGCGTCTGTCATTTCAATGCGCTATTCTAATTTTCATTTTATAATTCTTTAATTTAGTTCCTAAGGATTTTAGGAAACCCTTTCATGGTTTATTCATAAGAAGGCGGAAAGGAAAAATGGTTTGGAATTGCGACACGTTTAAACAGTAGTTAAACGGATCACGGTAACTGTAGATAACTTTCAAAATATTTTTACTAAGGACATATCTAACTGGTGAAATTCGAGGAATTGAGTTGAAGGTCGAATCTTTAACTCCAAAATACCAAAAATATAACAACTGTACCATAACATTATAATTTTGTGCTCTAGCGAACCCAAAATAATGTATAAATAGACCACTGAAACTTTTTCGCTTACGCATGTTTGTGTACGAATGATTCATTTTGCAATTTGGTTAGCAGAACTCGGTTCCAGCTTTTTTCATCACTTGAAACTTTTCCGCAGCGCCGCGTTGTTTACGTGAACGCGTGAGGAAATGAAACTGCAACTAGAGCGAACAAACACGAAACAAAGGTAGTTCGGACACACATAAAATTTATTTATTATTGCGGGCGCGCGCAGCACGCACGTCTATTTCGTGTGGACAAATTTATTGTTTGCCAATCCTGCATTATGCAGGAGCGTCGACAATGCAAGCCTTTGTTTTGGTTAGAAAATGTGATGTTGGTCACCTACTAAGCTTGACTGCTGCCATTTGAATAGAGTTTTGCATAGGTTTTGAATTAAACAAGCAAAGTTTGACTTGTGTTTTTAAGCCAATTAAAGTTCAAATGTTAATGTGACAAAGTCAATATTTACACAAAAACAAAGTCAAATCAAGAACAATGTCAATATTGTATGAAGCTGTTTGTATATTTAAGTATTAACAGGTAGGTATCTAATACAATCTAAACCCTTGAGATACAGATCATCAAAATGTGTCTTCGCAGAAAAATTTGGCTATAAGAAATACAATATCGGCTACCATTCCTATCTGTACCGCACTTCCTTCAGGAAATAAAGAGAAATCTGCATCGTAAACTTCAATGATACACGATGCGACGCGGAGTGAGACAACGCAAAAAATACGCGAAATGAAATACGTATGATTTTACATTTTTCTGTAGGATATTTTTGCTGTAGCAAGGTAGCAAAGATTTAAAATCTGCAAAAAAGTGTCGAATTTTAGAAAAAATATTATGTTTTTGTTATTTTTGAAATAAGTAGACCAATAACAGTTCAGAGGTCGTAGTAAGTGTGTTATTTGACAGTTGTAGGTACGACTGGAATCATCCATGACTTGGTGCGAGTAATAGGAGGAGATATTGTTGTCAAATAATTTCTTGAGTTAAGAATGTAAGCTATCAATAGCTTATTTTATTTCATTCATTTGGGAATAAAAACAGTAGTACATTGTAGTATTTACAATCAGGCTTAATTAAACATTGCAAATGTACCACCACTACTTAATCCATGGATAATATTTAAAAAATATTTGTTTGATTAAATAAAGTGTTTTTATTTAATTTTTTGTTCCCATGGATTTACCTAATCTGTAACAGTTTTCAAATACAAGCTTTCAAAATACAAACTGTTATGAGATATCGCAATTGGCGTGGGTTGATAATATTTATATTTCAATAAAAGGAAGCAATAATAATTATCTTATATCAATAAAGTGGATTCATCCGTAATAAAGCGATCTTCTGGTGAATTTATTGCGTCGGCCTTTACGAGGCAATAAAAATAACCTCCTTTAATATTTCCTATCATTATTGTAAGTAGGTATTGTGTCAGCCCACTTCGTTATTTATTTGCTTACAACAGCTCATCATTTACAGGTTGTAGAGAATCTCACCGACAGTCGTGACGGTTTTTTGAAGACTCATAATGCATAGGATTTTAGATCGATTGAACATCAACCTTCTCACGGGTGCACTCTCCATAGTTACGTTTACTCACAGACTATTTTAACTTTACGATAAAAAAATCGCATAGCATAGTTGTTCCGTCAGTATGTACTTAATTACTTAAATCATATTCTATTAAAGTCCTGCACGCGTAGCACGCGCTCCAATTTGTCTATTCTCAACTGTCATCTTAAGCTCTCCAGAGTATGTTATAATATTATTATGTCAATAGGTACCATTGACCGTGCAGACAAAACAAGAAACAAATTTAATTGCGCGTCGCGCCGCGTGCGGGATATCCCGCGCAAGCTTGTGCTGCGCCCACAGGTGTACTAAAGAATATATTTTTATCTATGTATGTCAATTATGCTTCTGTAATTTTAGTATATTAATTATGCTTCTGCGTTGGGCAAGAGCAGATAATGTCATCATCTTCACCACCCCACCGTTGCCCACTGCTTATCCCCAAATGGCATCTCACACGGTTCTTTGCAACTTATATCTTGCCGCTGCTAAAAATAAATAATAATCTGATAATTAATAAAAGAAAGGTTATAAAAAGTAGAAATGCAGACATAAGAGAGAAGCCGCATAAGAGTACGTACTCGCTTAATGAACTTTTGCGCTATCAATAGTTCCAGGCGCAAAGAAAACGAAAAGCGTGGTTCACCCTGCTCAAACAAACCTCGAATTTTTTCCTTTTTACTTTGCAGCGAAGGTAATAAAAAACTTAAATAAAAAATAACAAAACCCAACTGCAGAACCTTAACTATTGACAGTCGAGACTGACTTAGGTACCTCAAAATTTGTTTTACAGTCTACCCCGTCCTCTCTTCTCTCTACCGTTATAATTAATAGTCTATCAACCTAAAAAAGGAAAGCTTGATACAAATCAAAATTAAAATTACTTTGATAAAATTGTTACTCGTGTAGTTGTAGTTTTTTTTTTTCATAATAGGTTCTTTATGTAAGCAATGACAGCGGCATCTAGTACCTAATGAAAAGCAAGCTTTAAAAATTTAGCAAAATTATGTAATTAGGGAATTTCCAGTGAATTCTTGCTATACTTGGGCCATTACAAACGTGCGAACCGAGTCATAAAAGTGCGAGCGACAGTTCCGATATGCCTGATTGCCTCCTATTGTGTGAGAGAGAGGTCTGATACAAATGTTTATGACTCAGTTCGCACGTTTGTAATGGCCCAAGTATAGGTCGAGATATTTATATTTTTATTTTTATGTCGGATATAATAATATGGTGATTCCGTAAGATTCAGACCCTAGTGACCGTTTAGTTATGAGGGAACATCGAATCGGCATACCTACTTAAATACTTATAAACATAGGTACATATGAGCCAAACATATAACTTCCTTTTTGGCTTCGGCGCAGTCAGGTAAAAATAGAGTTCCGTGGAATTTTTGAGAGTAATAACGGTCCCCAGCGGCCGACGTCGCATGCTGATGAGCTTTACATACTAGGAATACTTAATGTGCTTCTTCTGACGTGCACCCTGACGCCGTGGACTTTTTTCCCGCGGATGCTATTTCCGGACATTTTTCTATTTTCCTTTTTAATACTTTTTGACAAGATATATCTGGAAAAATCATTTCTCTTCATTTGGTTTGAGCGAAAACCTAAACAACTTCGTGATTTCAGTCTAAATTAATATAAAGTTAAGTAAAGATTTATTCAGTTACCAGAATTAGGATGTAAACAACAACAAACTTAAACATTTACATACAGGCACATACATTGCTTCTGGCCCCACACTAGGATACCCTGTGTCGTGGGAACCAGAAACAGCGACGTCACAAACATGTAAAGATCCAAAAACTGGGTTTTTTTTTTTTTCTCCAGCGGGGATTTGAACCCGGGACCTCTCGCATGGTAGGCAGATGTGCTAACCACTACGCCACAGAGGTCGTCAGTTATACATTTATAGGTTATAATGGCGATACCTTAGCTTAATTACTTTATATCTTGTAAAATTATAATTGAATATAAACCTTACGAGTCATTAAAAGTACTGAGAACTGACTGTGACCCTAATTCAAGTAAGTAGTTTTCTTGTAGTGGAGGTTGATGTCGTATCAACTGTACCATTTTCTACAACGAAACCATATCAGCAAACCCCCGTTCAAATAGTATCCGTCCCCCTTATATCTCCACATCAAAGTTCATTACGAAACTTAGGTAAATTCACTACATATTTGCAATTCAATTCGTGCTAAATTATTACATCTGCGCCGTGTGCCGAAATACAAGTTGGCTTCGCGTGATGCAAAGTACGCAACTGTAACCACCTAAAGGTGAAGCACAACTATTCGTGCCAAAGAATCGATTGCATTGAAGTTTTATTTTTTTATTTTTTTGATAATTTAGATAGATAGATAGAATATTCTTTATTGCATACTAGAAAAAACAAAAAGAAACACAAAATATTTACAAAGGTTCATGGTTCAATTGGCGGCCTTATTACTAAAAGTAATTTCTTCCAGACAACCTTACGATGGAAAATTGCTGAGAAAAATTTGACAAACGAAAAATTTACTCCAAGATAAATGTATAAGGGGTGAATGTAATGCTAGTGACATTTTCTTAATTAGCACATCTCTTAGGTGATTCGTTTTGTGTTGCCCACTTTTAAGGAAACTGTCTCGAATTTTCTGTCAGTTTTCCCGATATTGCATGCCATGCGGTGCAAATCGTTGTTCCAAGTTTCAAAGTGTTCCATTTAGAGAGTTGATAAATTTATTTCATTCGACTTGGTCAACCCGTGTTCGGCTCCGCTACGTGCACGTTCACCTTTAGGGTTTACTTTGAAGATAGTGCGCTTCTGCCGAATAATTAATACGTAATGTATTGGGCTCTAGTGTCAATTCTATAAGGAACTTCAGTTAAATTCTGTAATTATGCCGGTAACAGATTGATAGACAGAATATTATTTATTGTATGTACAGTCAGAGGCCTTAGGGCGGCTTGAAAACTTCTGTCAGTAAGACTAGTCACTAGTCTTACAAGCTTCCACCAATCCGGACTTGGTCCCCGTGGTGGGGTATGGCCTATACCTTCCTCAGGGAAGACACCCGTGCCCCTAAGTGGGGACATAATGTGTTGATGATGTGATGATGATGATACACCAGAAACTTAACAGTTTTATCATACGAGTATAGCTACCGTACAACTTTTGATCCACGACTTTAGAAAATGTATTCCTAAACTTTTATAATTTGAAAAATCATAAATAACGTTTAACTCATAACGTTTTTTCGTACTGATATAAAAGCCATATAGATAAGATAAGATAGATAGATAGATAACATTTTATAAGAAGTTGTTGCCAAACACCAACTTTTATTAGGGCATTTCAGGAATAGCGCATTTTAAGTGCAACCCTGTATAATACGGTAAAGAGCATTTTGCTTCAAGATTTTGCTCTTTGCTTACTCAAGATCCTGCTAGTGCATTAAGCCAACCTATAGCTTCGAGATTGGTCCTTAATTAGGCTCCAGGCTTAGCTGACCGCTTAAAAGTGCTTAGCTAGGTATGAATATTCCTAGCAAGGATGGTCTGAAGATGGCTTTTGCTTTGTAAATTGAGACTAGGTATTGCTTAAGACTATCCTTGGGAGTACTTTTTATTCACTTTGGTACACGTGGTAGGTATATTTTTGTATTTATTGCGGATTTATAAATTGCGCCCGGATAACGGCGGCGCCCGGGCTTGCCACTTGTCACGTTGGGACCTTGTAAACTCGGCAAAACGTGGGCCACTGGGCCCACTGGAACTGTCCAGCGATTGGTGCCTCTGCCTACCCCCTCAGGGATAACGGGCGTGAGTATCTATTTTTATTTTATTTATTATTGTGGCCTACTATTTATCTGCAAAATATTTTGAATGAACTACAAAAAATTATCAAAAATACGCCCAAAAAACGAAGTACTTTAAGCCTAACTCAGCATGTCTAGTTTGTTTAATAAATTTATGACTTTGTAAAGACCCTTCTTTTAGTGTTTCTACACTTATTCTGTTATTTTTTTTTAGTTTTCTACGTAATCTCCCCTAGTTTGTTCCAACCTTTTCAATTATAAAAGTTATCGGACAAGTGCGAGCCAGATTCACCCACCAAAGGTTCTGCAGAAATTTGTAGGTACTTATTTTAATAAGTGGTATTATTATTAATCCTTTTATTGCATTTAAAACAACGTGCACTATGGCGGACTTGCAAATGGGCAATTCTTCGAGCTATATTAGGTATTCGGGTGCTTTGGTGGATCAACTCTTTCATGATTAGATCGTGCACTGAAACTCCTTACACAGCTCTCTCCATTGATCTTTGGGCAACCATGATCATTCTTATAATGCTCATAGTCAGTCTATACTTATTATAAATAGTTTAGGAATTGTGTCTCGAGTTTTTGCGAAAATTTCAAAGGCTATTTTTATGATTTAATTATAAATGTGTAGTTTCAGATTTTTAGCACTACTTGTATTATAAGAGCGATAAGATATGAAGTCCCAATTTTTAAAGTTTATGTCGACGAAAAATATCCTATGAATTTTGAATCCCTTAAGTGTCTAAAAAGATAAATAGATAGAGAACGCTTTATTGCCAACAAGGAGGAATAAATAAATGTAAGTTTTTAATAAATATACGAAATATTACTTTTCTGCGCCATAAACGGCGATAGGTTATTTTTACGTTAATATACTTACACCCCCTTAAAGCTTTGCACCCAGCTTCCAAACACCCTGTATATCTAAAAACTAACTCTGAAGTGCGGGCACAGCTCGGAAAAACTGCGAGACTCGATTCTTGAACTACTTAGAATATTTATGGTACCTACAAATTTGCACGTAACTCTCGTTGATAGAGTCTGGCTTGCGCTTATCTGTTTCTTTATATTTGATTTGTGTATCTTTGAAAACATCCGTTAGTATTTACCTACTGTTGTTTAAATGACCAATTAAAGCACAGTCGTGGAAGATATGCCCGAACCAAGCCCGAACAGAACCTTCATGAATTACGCTCGTGTCTCCTGTCATGTCATTGGGTCGTTCCCAAGTTAACCATTCCAACCTTAACTTAGCCCTTTAAAATGAGGATAAGTGCGAGTTGGAGTCACATACTTCGTTTTTTGCATTATTATATTTTAATTACTTAAGCAATAATAAATACGACTTATTTAAGTATTGGGCATGTTTAGGTTTCGAAGTGCGAAACCTAAACATGCCCAAAATAGTTTTGAAAAACAACCAAACGGGCACGCAATTTCTTACTCTCTGGTGAAATTTAGCAAAAAATCCTTAATGTTACTTTTATTCTAAGGTGTAAATTTCCGCAGTAGGAATTTGTGTCTTAGTTGTCGTGTAAATTATTTGGCTCTTTTCAGTATCAATTTAATAAAGGTTAGGCTTAGTAGTTTTCCAGATAGGGCCGTTTGCGATAGTTGTTATTTTTCAAAAAGTTACTGCAGAAAAAAGCTAGTTAACTAAACGTTTTTGACCATTTTCCCAAAAGTATATTATTATTGTATTTCAATGACAATCGAGGAAGTGACCATGTAAACCCACAAAGTCTAACCGCGCGCTAGATTATATATTTTTTTTAATTTATTTGCTCTATTTATGATATTTGTCACTGCAATTATCCACGTAATTAATTATCCAAATATACAGCCGTGATTTAACCTTACAGCACCTGTTCATAGTCAAGGAGTGGGAGTAGTTATTATTCGTTCAAAAAGACACGACAAAAAAAGGCTTTAAATGAATAATTTTTTTCGAAAGCAAACGTAAATAGCGTTTAAGGAAGTCCCCTTGTCAAGCCACAGCGCACAAATGCGCTCCTCAGTATAATCATCTTTTTAGAAGTGATTTACAGCTGTGCTAATGTCACTGCAATTGTCCACGTAACCAGTATACAATCGTAATCCTTTGCCACCTCGTTATAGTCAAAGGGTGGATCGTATCGTCCAATGGTAAGCAAGCCGGCATGAAACAAGAAGTGTTTCTGCATCCTTTGCTACAAAACTTAAAAAGACATTTATTCGTCATTTATAAACATTTATTTACAAAATTTATATATATTATTAGCTGCTGACCCGGCAAACGTTGTTTCGCCATATAAATTACTAGCTGCCAGCGACTACGTCCGCGTAGGCTTTAGCTGAGTAAAGTGTTTGCAAATAAGGTATGGATACTTTTAGCGCATGCGAAAGAGCTTTGCGGGATGATTAATGAGGGATGATTTTTGAAAAACTATTTTACGTGTGTTTCATGACTTTCAATGAAGAATTTTCATTCTGAATTTCATTCGAATAACTTCAAAAACGGCAAAGTTTCAAACTAACTTTGCACCCCCTTTTACCCCCCTTAAGGGATGATTTTCAAAAAACTATTTTACATGTTTTCATAACTTTTAATGAAAGACCTTTATGTTGACTCTCATTCATACAACTTAAAAAACGGTAAAGTTTCATACTAAGTTTGCACCCGCCTATTTCCCCCTTATGGGATGATTTTTAAAAAACTATTTTATACCTGTTTCATAACTTTTAATGAAAGACCTTTATATCGACTCTCATTCGAATAACTTCAAAAACGGCAAAGTTTCATACTAACTTTGAACCCCCATTTTACCCCCTTAGGGGATGAATTTTCAAAAATCCTTTCTTAGTGCTCCCCTACGTTACAAAAGGAACCCCTGTAAAAAAATTTAAGTTTCTAACCCTTATAGTTTAGGCCCTGCTTTGATATGTCAGTCAGTCAGTCAGTCAGTCAGTCAGCTTCTCCTTTTATAAATATAGATAGATAGATAGATTAAGATTTGTAGGGATTATAATTTAAAAAAAAATATGGATGGACCACCCTTATCACTTAGGGCTATGAAAAATAAATAACAACCTATTCTTAAACCTATCAAACACACATATAAATTTTCATCAAAATCGGTCAAGCCGTTTCGCACTAACACAGTGACACGAGAATTTTATATAGGTATTAAAGAGATAGCAGACCCGGCAAACATTGTTTTGCCAGATAGGTCAATTAAAATAGATCACATCCTATTCTCAGGCCTACCAAATATACATAGGTACAAAATTTCGTCAAAATCTTGTTAATATAAATATTTGAATTTGTATGTGCATTATACAAGTCATGTTAGCCATATATGTCCAAGAGAGGCGCCGGTTTTAGACACGGCATTATTGTGTTCGGTACAATTCAAATAGGATGAAAGAAAAAACAAACTTTCGACTATTTACACAGAATACATTTCCGATGGTTTTCTCGGAGGCTTATCGGAGAAGCTAATTAAAGTCGAGTGATCGCTAGAAGCCAAAGCTGTACCAATAAACAAGGGGCAAGATGAAAGGGCGGCCTCTGAACACGCTTGGATAAATATTGGATAGGGCTAATTATCATAAAAGTGTAGCTCCTTAAACCTGCATGGATGTCAGAGATTTAAAGAATAATACGTAAGTAAGGTGTCTAAGTAGTAACTAAAAAAAAACCGCCCAAGTGCAAGTCTGACTCGTGCACGAAGGGTTTCGTACCGTTATCTACAAAAACGGCAGCAAAATATTTTTTTATCGGAATCCTCCCTAAATATTTGTTTAATTTTAATTTAATTATTTATTTTCAAAGTGAATAAATTTAATATTATGTGGATATTTCAATCAGAATGGGCACTAAACATTGGGTACCCTGTTGACAACGATTATTATATTGCTGTTTTTAACACAACTTTTTATGTATTTTTTGTTCAAAAAACAACAATATCCCTGATAATGCATCAAAAAAAAAAACATCGTTTTCGAACCAATAACGCATCTCCAACACAAACTATATGCGCGTGACCATTACCGAACGGGCGTGATTAGCCGTCCACCCGATAGCCGCGAGCGCATCGTTCAGCCACCCACCGCGCAGGCGCACCAGTGAAACGTTTGAGTAAATTGCTAATAAGCGCTCGAGTGCTCTACAAATGAAGGTTGAGCTATTGAGTGCATATATGTTTCGTGGGAATCGGATCTTTCAGCTGTATGGAAAATATTAATTTTATGGTCCAGCTCGCTGGCAGCGCCTGCATGAGAATGGCCAAAGCGTGAGCGTGTGCCAACATTAGGCGCGCTCAGCGCATGGATGGGTGACCGTCTATGACTAACGCTAGTGGCATTTTTCCGAGCGGTGCCGTGCTTCGCGAGGCAAGCAGTTGTTGCCGGCTGCCGTCGATAGATGGCAGACGTTAAGCCAAGTCGGAGGCCTTGTTCTACTTCGTCAGTAAAATGGCCAAAGCGTGAGCGTGTGTCAATGTTCTACTTCGTCAACATTCGTCTTCTTCTTCTCCTATTTTATACTCTTCAATTTAATTTAAGTCTAATTACGGTGTACGCTGAAAAACAGCGCTGGTAGGATGGGCATAACTATTCTGCAGCATCAGCTGAGCGTAGGACCCATTATCAGATAGGCTATACTTATAATTTTAACACAGCATGTTAACTACTAATATGATACTATCTGATAATAAATTATTTTCATTTCATTTCAGTAAAATACTACTGTGTCAGTTGCCTTTTGTTGCAACCTAGACACACCATAGACTACATGTATTGTTTTTTTTTTCTATTCATCGTCATCATCATCGGCCTACGGTTGTCCACTGCTGGACATAGGCCTCTCCCATTGCACGCCACTGAACACGGTCCTCGGCTACTCTCATCCAGCTCTTGCCAGCCGCCCTGCGAAGATCATCGCTCCACCGAGTCTGAGAACGTTCTACACTACGTTTACGGATCCGCGGTCTCCACTCAAGAACTCTTCTACCCCATCGGTTATCAGTTCTTCGGGTGATATGGCCGGCTCACTGCCACTTCAGCATGCTAATTCGGTGGGCTATGTCGGTGACTTTGGTTCTCTGTCGGATGACTTCGTTTCGAATTCGATGTTTCAGAGAAACCCCGAGCATATCCCTTTCCATAGCACGCTGAGCGACTTTAAATTTGTGGATCAGCCCCACCGTGAGTGTCCACGTTTCGGCACCGTATGTCATGACGGGTAGGACGCACTGATTGAGGACTTTCGTCTTTAGACTCTGTGGGATTGGCGATGTGAAGACTCGACGTAGTTTCCCATATGCTGCCCAGCCCAGCTGAATTCTTCTATTGGCCTCTTTCTCGAAGTTGTTTTTATCTAACTGCATGGTTTGCCCGAGGTAAACATACTCCTTTACAACTTCGAGAGTACTGCCTTGAACTGCAATTGGCTCCGGATTTACGTGTTCATTGAAAATAATCTTGGTTTTATCCAAGTTCATCCGGAGACCAATGCGTTGGGAAGAATCAGCTAGGCTACTCAGCATATTTTGCAGATCTTGCAGCGTTTCCGCCATGATGACGATATCGTCTGCAAATCGCAAGTGTGAAAGGTACTCGCAGCTAATATTAATGCCGTACCCCTTCCAGTCCAGCGTCTTAAGTATATCCTCCATAGCATTTGTGAACAATTTGGGGGAAATAACATCCCCTTGTCTCACACCACGATGTATGGGGATAGGTTCAGACTGGATTTGGTTCTGGATTTGGACGGCCATAGTAGCGGCGTTGTATAGGCCTTTCAACACTTGGATGTATCGCCAGTCGACTTGGCATCGCTGCAAAGATTCCAGAACAGACCAGGTTTCGACCGAAATGGGTCGGTAGTTCTTCAAAAGGGTTTTATCACCCTTTTTGAAGAACAACACGACAACACACTTACTCCACGCCTCCGGAGTTCTCCCTTCAAAGAGGACAGCATTAAAGATATTCTAGAGCTCCTTCATTACGGGTTTACCGCCGGACTTCAAGAGCTCAGTTGTAATACCGTCCTCTCCAGGAGCTTTTCCATTTTTAAGCTGTTTAAGAGCCATCTCGATTTCGTCTAGGCTGACTTCTGGCAAGTCTTCAGTATAGTGGCGTGTCAATGTAGCTCTGGAATCCTCATTTTCGGGATCAGGCCGAGATGCATGCGCAGCGTACAGGTGGCCGTAGAAGTTTTCAACTTCCAAAAGAACCTCTGGTATGGAGGAAACAACCACTCCATCCGTGGTGGTCAACTTTGTCAGATGGCTTCTCCCAAGAGATTGAACAAACACTTTCGATCCCCGATTTTGCTCGATTGCTCGTTCTATTGAACGAGTGTTGGAGCATCGGAGATCGCGTCGAACTACATAGTTTGCCAATTCTCCTGTTTAGAGCATGCCTTTCTGACGCGGTGACTGGTGGGCGTTCACGTCGTTCCTCCATAAGCTTGAGTGTTTCTTCCGAAAATTTCGACTTCGTGCCTAAGCCGCATTGCGCAAAATCTCACGCCTTCCTCGCTGAGGATTCCGACTACATTCTCGAGGGCCCGGTCAATGTCAACGTCATTTGTGGTTTCCACGGCAGCGAATCGGTTCTCCAGGTTACACTGGAACTTTTCATATCCCACTATAGTTTGGTGCAGGGTTGGTCGGAGCCTGGATTTCATCAAACGGACACGTTCGAGCTTAAAATTAATATTCAGAGAGCCTCGCACAAGTCGGTGATCGCTTCCGGTATTAAACCTATTGATCACTGAGACGTCTCTAAATATACGCTTCTTGTCCGTTATGATGAAATCGATCTCATTTTTTGTCATAGTGTCGGGGCTCTGCCATGCCCACTTCCTTTGGGGCTTCAAGACCATTGAAAAGTTGTGGGATGCCTGCTTCAGGAATCAGATAGTGACAGATTCTGTAGTCTGATATAAACTGGTCTTCTGCCGTCTCAAGAATTGTATTGTTTCTATTACTGCTTTCTAGAAGCAGGTCATTTTTAGATTGGTATGATCTCAATTTCTGGATCGATGGCTCTTCACAGTTAGGGATAGGGACCGTGGTAGTAGAGTCGTGAAAAGTAATATTCTGCTTTTCGGGTTGTAGAGTTTCTTCGTTTACTACTGGCGACGAGAGAGTGGCCGGCGAATCTAATAAACTAGAATTTTTTGATGTTTTCTTCCTCTTATTTTTGGATCGTGGGGTCATTATTTTCTCAGAGTCAATTTTTTTGTACATTTCCATAATTTTACGACATTTTTCAAGCTCATTTTGAAGGTTTCTTACTTCAAGGTTCAGGTTTTCAATTTCGGCATGAGCAGTCGTTAGTTCCTGTCTTAGCTTTTGATTTTCTTGAGTCGACTCGAGAGTGATATGATCGTCGGTTGAGAGGTCTGGGAGACTGTGCATTGTATTATTAAAGGATGAGTTTGAAATATCAATATGTTCACACAGAGATGTTGACATACGTGGCACTGCAGGCCTCGCATTAGGAACGAGATCTAAGTTGTCAGCTTTTATAGAGCTTTCGTTTGATAATACTGTTGGTGAGCTTTTCTGGGATGAAGAGTTATCTGGATTTTCCTTTGACTTTGACTGTGATTGTGGGGGAGTTGATAGTGGGGAGAGACCCGCATCAGTTAATTCGGCAGCAAAATTGTTTTTCCTCACTGGGCGATTTGATTTTTGGATACATAGCTTACATTTCCAGTTATTCCTAGATTCTTGGCTCATTAGAAGAAACAACTTTTCCGAGTAGCCTGCACAATCATACTCAAATCGCTTCTTGCACTTAATACAATTCATTGTGTCTTTTTTGTTGAAACTTTTTTTGCATATGTAGCATTTTATTTTTGGTTCAGTTTTGGTTTTTGCTTCGATTTTCGGTGCCATTGATATTGGACTTAAGTAGGAATGCGTATAGTGGAACGTCGTCTGACGCTGACAGATTGATGGCAGCGCGTTTCTGCTTGTGATTGGCTGAGCGGCTGTCAGCTGCTTGAAGACGTCAAATGTACGTCATGCGTATATCGCTCTCTCGTTCTATCAACAAGCCGTTATATTTACTTTACGGAGATTCAACAAAACATTGATGTGTTTTACTCACAATTGTGGCTACTTCTCGGATGTACTTAGGGTGAAAACGATGTCTTTCACTGTGCACTGGGAACTGTTGAAACTTTATGTTTATACAACGCCGATAACTATTTTATTTTAATATAAATCTGTGGAGCCTGTGTCATAGGATGTTACTATACGAACGTTCCGTTCCTTCTCGAGTTCGGCTTCCAGTTGTGCCAGGTGCTCGTCTAGCCGTAATGTGCGTCCATTGTACGCCAAGGTCAGTTGTTTTTGTTTTTGGCAGCCTTTCGTAACCCGGGGATTTTTCGCCCCGACCGCCGCCTTGATCAGGAATAGCAGGGCGACCGGGAACTAGGGGCCGTGGTCCGTTCTCGCTTTCCATGGGATGATTTGCTCGTAATTGCTACGCTGAGCAGGCGGGTTGGCAATCGCAGACCGTATACGTGCCGATGTCGCTGCTGCCCGACACCGGTACGACCCGTATGTGCTGGGTAATAATATGCACGGGTATTCTCTTAGTCGCCTTTTACGACTCCCACCGGAAGATATGGGGGAGTGCTATTCTTAACCGACACTCCACGGCCCTTTATTTGTCTATTGCGTTGCATATATTATGTAACTTGTCTGTTTATTTTGTTTCTATGACGAGACTTGTTGCTATTTTAGATGTTTTTCTTCTTCTTCAAACACAGAGGGAACTGGTGGGGCTTGGACGAGGCCTATGTCCAATGATGAACGATAACTTAGTGTGCGCCACTGGTGACGGTACTGATGATACTGCGCATGTTAGGAACTAAGTGTGACGTCGAATTTTGACAGCGTCATTTGTTAAGTAAAAGTTAATACGTAAAGTCGTATTTTTTATTAAACGGAGTAAACTGACGTTTACTGGGTTGTCAGGTTTTGACGAAATAAAAATAGTGTTGTGACAAAGTGAATGAATTTTTTTTTTTTTTTCACTATCTGCAATCAATTTTGAAAATTATAAGCAGATTTTCTCTAAGATTCATTTATTTATGAGAGATGTGGGCCCTCTGGCCTTAACTCTCTTATTTAGTCACTAATTTATATTTATTTAAATTGTTTTTATCGTCAGGAATGGATGGTTTACTCGTATAGGTGGGTTATTCCCGGGGCCCCAAAACCATGTGTCTTTTTAGACGCTTTACATGACCACTAGTGTCAGTAAGATCAGACGCCAGTTTATTAATATGTTGTTTAAGTCTTGCTTCGTAACATTCTCTAGCATTGTTTATTTCCTCCTTAATTGTCGGAACTTTCAGATATTCGTGTATTTCTGATACTTTCGTAAACCATGGTGCATTAGCAATCGTACGAAGGACACCATTTTGGAATCGTTGGAGTATCTCTATGTTCGAGTTACTTGCTGTTCCCCAGAGCTCTATGCCATAACTCCACACTGGCTTTAATATTGATTTATATATCAGTAGTTGGTTGTCGACTGACAGTTTGGACTTCTTTCCATAATAAGGATCGTACTTTTAGATTTAGTTCATCTCGCTTTTTTTGAATGTGGGTTCTCCATGTTTGTTTTCTATCAAGATGTATGCCAAGATATTTTGCTACATCTTTTTGCGGCAGCTCTTCAGCGCCTAGTTTTACTGGTGGGCAGTTACCTTGTCTCAGAGTGTATGTCACATGTGTGGATTTAGTTGCGCTTACTTTAATTTTCCATTTCTTCATCCATGTGTCAATTTTATTTAGGTGCAGTTGTAGTTGTTCAGTGGATTTATGTTACTACTCAGTGCTGCGGTGTCATCCGCGAAAGTAGCTGACATGACATTCATAGTTTTGGGTATATCTGCCGTATACAGTGTGTAGAGAACTGGTCCCAGCACGGAGCCTTGTGGGACACCTGCTTGGATATCATGGAACCTTGAAAATGATTCGCCAACACCAACTCGAAATATTCTATCCGTGAGATAAGATTCAATCAAGGTAAAGTAGTTATGTGGGAGGTTCCTCTTGATTTTGTATAAGAGTCCTTTGTGCCAAACCTTGTCAAATGCCTGTTGGACGTCCAAGTATACAGCAGAACAATATTGTTTTCGTTCTAAAGATTGTCGTATCTTGTTAACAACTCTATGCACTTGTTCAATAGTTGAGTGTCTTATTCTAAATCCAAACTGGTGATCAGGAATAAGTTTATTTTCTTGTATCTCTTTATTAAGTCTGGTCAGAAGCAATTTTTCAAACAGTTTGGATAGTGTTGGCAAAAGGCTGATGGGACGATACGAGGAAACAAGGTAGTGGTCTTTTCCAGGTTTGGGAACCATTATGATTTGTGAGACTTTCCAGATTTTCGGGTAATATGATATTCGTAGAATTGCATTAAATAAGATTGAGATAAATATTATTGCCTTTTTCGGTAACTGTCTTAATACCTCAGCCGTGATAAGGTCGTAACCAGGTGCTTTTCCCAGCTCCAAATTAAATATAATTTTCTTTATTTCTGGAGGAGTAAATGTTTTTATAGGTAGGCTTAGTTGATTATCACTAGCAATTAGTTCTTCAATGTCACCGTCAGGGTTTTTGTCTTCTTCAGTTTCATTTGGTTGAAAAGCATTCTTCAGGAATGTACCAAACAATGAATGAAACAATGAAATCAATCTTTTACTAGCTGGCGCCCGCGACTTCGTCCGCGAAGGATTAGTATTTCGAGTAGCTCGTTAGCGTAGCGTAGAAAAGAAACATTATGACATTAAAATTATGACATAAATATTTTTTGGGTCGCATTTGGAAAATATAACAGGCTGACAATGTTGACATGTTACAGTGTAAGGTAACAATATTGTCAACATAAGAAATACGGTAATTAAGCAGAGCCTTAATCATAGACTTATAGGTAGCTACTGCAGTATGCTCCTATAAACTATATTATATGGTTCACTGTTTTGGCTTTAATGGCTTACACTTAAGATAATAGACAAACACTGTGATGGGCTTTTTTGTAGGACTATTTACGAAACACATTTTAATCAAATTCAAATATTTTATTCATAGTACAAACAAAATGTTTAAATGTGTACCTAACTAATAGATTATATGGAGTAGAAACAAACAAATAAACTCCACAATTGTATTCTTTTCAAAACAGTTTTAGCGTAATCAACAAACTTTAAAACTTAAAAATTATTACCCCTAGATGTATTGAACACTAGACACAGTTATCTGTTAGTTAGTTTCTGGTTAAATTTAATATAAAACAATATTTTTTATTATAGGCCATTATTTAATATTAAAGGCAATACCCCATCACGGGGGCCAAGTCCGTATTGGTAGAGGCTTGTAAGACTAGTGGCTGGTCTTACTGTCACCAAGCTTCACCTAACCACATTGTTTCATTTTGGCTTAATATATATTTGAAAATTGACGCGTTATTTGACTTCAATAAACTCATCCTATCATCTTTGTCTGAGGAAATCAAACCAGTTTTTTTTGTCCAAACTGTAAAATTGTCAAATTAGAGATACTATTTTACCCAGAATTATTAAAAAATAGAATTAAAATTAGCCAAGCCAGAGACAAGTGGCGACTTTTTGTATCAGAGGCCAAGATCCACTTCGGGTCGCTGAGCCATCGCAGTAAGTAAGTAAGTAATGAAATTAGCCAGATCACAATCGACATGTGAAATTGGTTCGTCAACAGTGTCTCCCAATAATAATAATCATCATCATCATTCAGCCACAAGAAATCCACTGCTGGACATAGGCCTCCTAGTGATTAATATAGTGATTAAATTAGGTATATTAGAGCAAGAATTTTACTTATTTATGCTAATTACCGCCATTAGAAGGGATATTAGATATAAGATAGATTATAAAGAGGAAAAGTTTGTATGTAATGGGTAATATCCGAAAGTAGATATCTAATTTCAAATATGGTTTCACGAGTGTTTAGGATGAACCTTCAGGGTGGACATAGGCTAATCCTGTGGCTCGAACAAAGTCGCGGGCACTGCTAGCGTAACATATAAATATCGAATAAAAAGATACCGGAAGCGGTGGGTGACGTTCTTAGGCCACTTCATTGTGTATCATCAACCCATTATGTCCCCACCGAGGGGCACGGATCTCTTCACTGAGGAAGGTATAGGCCATACTCCACCACGGGGGCCAAGTCAGGATTGATGTAGGCTTGTAAGACTAGTGGCTGGTCTAACTGTCAGAAGTTTTCAAGCTTAGGCCTCTGACTTGGCTTTACAACTGTCAACTATCGACGGCAACCGCCACCAACTGCTTAGCGTGCTTTTGGGAAGCACGGTACCGCTAGGAAAAATGCCACTAGCGTTAGTCATAGAAAAGTCACCCATTCATAAGTTTATGAATGGGTGACTTTTCTATGACTAACGCTATGCTATGCTATGCGCCCCTTATGTTGCTTAACCTTCGTGATCGTTTAAGATCACTTAGGCGGTGCCGGGGCTACGAGCGATTTTTATTTCAATAAGGTAATGTTAACGAAGTATTCATTCATTCCTGTGATTGAACAAAACTGAACGCATCACTATTACATTGAACATGGCAACATTATTTTTCAAGCTACTGTCAGTTTACTCCGTTTAATAAAAAATACGACTGTAGATGAAGGGTTATTTTTGTTACTCGCCCTTATTAGGTACATTCGCAATAAGATTCCAAAATCAGTCGATACTGAGATTCATCAAAGTTTGTATGGAAGGCGAATGATGTACTATTCGGTTATGTAAAGCCAGCCACTGCGCCGGTAGGAGCAAACGCCAAAATGCTTCTTTGACCACTCTCCAATTCCGTAGTTGCATTCGCATTGCTATAACAAGAGATTTATTTAACACGGCTTTCCTCTAACATTGAGGGCGCATAAAGCAAACTTGGTGTTTAAAAAATCCCAAAAAGGAAAGAAAGTCACGTGGAAAGATTCGCTTAAAGTCGCTTTGCCTCAGCCAACTTCGCGCTTAAAGATGTAATCCCTATGCGTCCGAATTTTCCATCCTAATTTGTAAAAAATATGAGTCACTTTAATCTGATCGTCACTCATATTTTTTGCCGATTTTTGCTTGATATTAAGAACGGCACCAAGTAGTCTCTTATAAATTGTTTTACGGATACACTCACTTGAATTCGTGAAACAAATACAATTATAATGTTCATTACAATTTATAATGTGTTATGCTTACGAAAGTTTTAGTTACACTCTTGATAGGTATATTCCAATGATAATGGTACCTTCATGCGCGAGTCCGACTCGAACATGGGTAGTTTTTTTGTTTTATCAACGAGTAAGTAGATGGCACAGTCATAAAGTGCACCAAACCCTAAAATGAAAATAAAAAATGGCCAATAGTTTTTATCTATCTAGTTTTACTCTTCTTTTAATATATTTTGTTATAGAAAATATTTATTATATAATATACACGATTACACTTAGTTTACATCGTTTTTCAATATTAAATTTAAGAGTTTAGGTTCTATTTATTGACCCAGGATCCAAATATCGAGAAACCTATACAAAAAATATTCATATACATAAATAACTACATGTACATACTACGCACTAACAAAAGTTATGTATGTAATAACTTTTGGACTATCGTTGAATCGCTATAAGAACATGATCCTACAGCGTCTATCAATGTTCTACATCGTCAGTAAAAGAAATCAAACAAAGGTGCGATTAGGGAACACACTTACTTAACTGTCGAATGGGATAATCTTCGAGTTTCGATCGGCCATCCAGACAAAACCAGACATTTCCACGAGATTTATGCCTCAACTTTAGCACATTTCGTTTGTTATCTACGGCTTTTTACCCCACATTATTTTTTATCGACATTCCGAGCGTGAAAAAACCCTGTGTACTGTATACGTGTATTTGAATTGTAATGAATCATAGATTTTAGTCACGTGATGTATTTTATTATAAATATTATACAGCGTGTTTGGAAGATGGGTGCAAAGTGTTAAACGTGTATTAGTACAGACCATCTAAAACATTTTGAGCCATATTTGTCCTAACCAATGTCCGATTGTTTTTTTGTAGGTAAATTTTTATACCAAAATCCCAAAATGTTCTAATTAAGTGCTAATAGCGCAAAATTTAAGTGAAAATATTTTTTTATTGTGTTTTATTTAGCCTTATTTGTGGTTTAAATATTAAATCATCTTAAAGTACTGTTCTTGTGGAAAAAAACATTTTGGACCTAAATTTAAAGTTTCCTAAAAAAAAAACAATCAGATTTTGGTTAGGACAAATATGGCTCGAAATGTTCTGGATCTTTACTAACACCCCCTTAAGGCTTTGCACCCAGCTTCCAAATACCCTGTATAAGGGACTACTACTCACTGAGATTTGCTCTACTCTACATCGTACTCCCTAAATATAGTCCTTGGTCCTATGTTGGTAAGTGAGTCATAATTTTACCGTTGAAGCTGAAACTTTTAACATTACCTTCGTTCTAAGATTATTTAGAGAAAAAACATGCTTTTAACTCCTACAATATTATAACAGCTTGAATGTTGCAATTAAAAATGTACGGTTTTATTCACTCAGAGGTCATGGGTTCGTTTCGCGCTGGAGGCCGCAGTACATTTACAGTCTGTTAGCTTTTAGAACGTACCTCGGGCTCTAGAGTAGGCTTCGGTTTTTGCCGAAAGCACACGAGTGTAATACTACTTCCTTCTCTGTTTAAGTGAAATTAAGTGTCATATCAGTTCCAATTTCGAAATTAAATGTTATTAGTTCCGATATTACCATTACACGAATATATCCGATAGTAGCCGAGGTATATTCTAAAAGCTAACAGACTGTATGCAAGTGGCCGCGGTCTGGGTGTATTTCCATGTTCGTAACGACCTTCCCTGCTACCATAGTACAGGGTATCCTAGTTTGAGACCTGGTCAAGTGATTGTGTTATGTGAAAGTTATTTAGGTGTTTATTCCCGGCTGGGGACAAAAGAAACCCAGGTCTTGGATGTTTACATGTTTGTGACGTCGCTGTTTCTGGTTCCCACGACACAGGGTATCCTAGTGTGGGGCCAGAAGTAATGTATGTGCCTCTATGTAAATATAACGTTATGCTATTTATAAAAACAAAATTAGGAACCGGAAGTTTAAACAAATTTCGATCAGTCCTAGGAAGCACAGTTAAATCTGTTGTACAGTACCATTAAAATGCTGAGAAAAGATCAATAAAGTTTTCACTTCCAAAACACAGGCCACTTACATTAAAGAGGCGTTGCACAAACAACGAGCCCATTCATGAATCCGTAGGAGTGGCGGAGACTCATTATAATTTAGTTCAATCAAATTACCTACGATCGTTAGGCTGTTGCTATCGCGGGTGAGTTACGTAATAATGTCGTCATGATAAGAATTAATCGCAGGAGCACCTCGGGAGCCCGTAATAACAGTGATCGGAGGCAGCGAGCCCTCGGGCCTCGCTCGGCGACAGCGTCGCGAGACGGGCTAGTCTTCGCTTGACCAGACTTATAAAACCTTGACGCGGAAACAAAAAGCCGTACAAGAATCGGATTCTCGAACCGAGAGTTCCGTTACCAGTAAATGGCTTCGCAAACATGGATAACACCCCAATTGGACCATTTGTGTAAATCGATGTATGGCACCCTTCTGCAAGAACCAAACCTACGGCCTATAAGTTAGTATCTAATAATAATGATAACTTCCACACAACACAATCACTTGACCTGGGCCATATGACATGTTTTTGATACATTGACGCCTAGAATCACGAATACGCGTGGGCGCGTAGACTTGCAGCGGTAATGAAACTAAACCGCCCTGATCATGCAGTTTTCATTGTACTACGATGCATTAGCCGAATCTAGGCCCTGGTCCCAAACAAGGATACCCTGTCCTATGGTAACCAGGCAAGGACATTGGACATCCAGACCAAGGCCATTTGTAAAAATTTACGGCGGTCCCCAGTGGAAATCGAACCCGAACATCGACCTCCGTGTTGGTAGCTAAGTGTTTTAACGACCAGACCAAATCGACAACCTAGACCAGGTCAGCAAGAGATTTGCCTTAACACCAACGAGGCAGTGAAAGTCATTATGTTGTATAATTGTATCTATGGGTGACTAAAATTTAAACACCAAGTGCGAGTCGCACTCACGCACGAAGGGTTCGGCGCCATAATCTATACAACATTGATTTTTTTTTGTGGTTCGAACCCCGTCTGGGAAGAAGAAAAACCCAGGTCTTGGTAAATAAAAACACATGTTTATGACGTCATGCAAAAAATCATGTTTGTTGTTTAGGAAGCTCCCTTTAAATATTTATTGCATTTCAATATTTAAGTAGGTAGATAATTAACTTATTATTAAAGTGAATAAACAATTAAATATTGTGTAAATACTTAAAACATTCACAACGAGCAAAAAAGGCTTAAAAGATCACGTTCGTTGTTTGGGAGCCCCATATACATAGTTATTTATTTGATACTGTATTAAGTATTTTTTTCTAGAAAGTTTGTATGAAAAGTTTTATTAGATTATAATTTAAAAGAATACGAATATATAGCAGAAACCAAAATACATCATCTGTAAAATTTCAAATGTCTAATAGCTAACACGGATTGATCATCTTATAAATTGAGATAGAATAGAAACAACAAAAATATCATAATTTTGTTATAGTTCATTCCCATCTTAGTCCACTCCCAAATATTTATTTCTAAACTAAAATATCAGATGGTTCGAAAACAAAAGCCGAACGACCTTTTTTTGAACGATCGTCCTAGAAGACTTTTATTACAAAAGTAGCGTTTCAAGAATAGCCCAGCGAGTCAGAAGATTAAATCGCTCCACGATCCGACCTCAAGCATCGATCGGAGGACAATTAAGATCCGTGGAGGTAGGAATTTTATCTGCGATGCCTTTTAAAAGACCGTTCCACTAAACGCTTCCAATGTTACCAAAGACCGTTATTTGTTTTCTTCTACCTCGTGGTAAACAGGGGCTCTACTTCAAACACGTGGCCTTCTTTTTGTCTATTCGATGCGGAATCATAAAGTACTAGATACATTGAATACCCAATACTTGTCAAAAAACAATAATTCTCTTATACGAGTAGTAGAGGCCCGGAAACTGAAAACGAAGTAAGCGGTCGGCCCGCGCGAATGGACGGTTTCGCCATAATCGTAAACTTCAACTTTATACCTCGATTTTACGAGAGTTTGTTCGTCAGGCCTCTTGGATCCTCGGTAGTAGGTAAGTTTAAAACCTAGATTAGAGGAATTTAAAGTACATACCTTCACAGGCTTAATTAGACGAGCGTGTGTTGTTTTAATGTGTACTTTGTTGTTAGGTATTGAATAATTACAACCTTCGCAACTGTTCTTAGCAATAATACTACACTTTGTTGTCTGATTTAATCTGAAAATTCTTTATTGCAATGAAAAGATCAACACAAAAGTGAGCCTATTGCTAATTTTCATTCAGCTAACCATGGGTGATGTGGAAAGGGTAACCATTTACCCTTTCTACATCACCATCACATCGCCCATAGTATTATTATGGTGGCAATTCGAGATTCATTGCGTAGCAGAATCTAGGTGCTTGTTGATCTGTGGTTATCGACTTGCTATGTCATCGGACTGTAAAATATTAACTATGAAATAGGCCTGTCGTGTGCTTAAAGAATGATGGATTGAAAATGCAACATTATAATCACAGGGAAAGTAACCGAGCTAGGTGTGCAAGCGCGCACATATTGAAGTCATAATCTAAGGGGCGTAAGTAAATATTTCCCCCTGATTTATATATTTCGTCGTCCCTGTGCCGACGAGTCCTAACTCATTACTCCTTGACGTTGAATGATGATCAATGCCAGGGAAAAATACGACGCTTAACCCACGACGTCCGAATCTCGACGAATTAATTCACATTGGCAAAAACTCTGCGACGAATCGCAGATGAATGAACTTTAAATTATGCCTTTTGTCTAATGCAGTGTTTTGTCTGTTACGCTCGGTGTTTTCTTAACTTAATCACAGTGTAGTATATGATTACAGAAATGGCTGCCTACTGGTTTTGATTGTAGATTATTATCGGCAATAATGTTATCTTTATTTTGCGCAACTCAATTACTGGCAGATTAGTATCGAAAATTGCAGTGAAGATAAGATACTTTTACGTACTCGCATAGTGGAGATCATATTTTGAGTATTTATAAGTGGAGATTTACGAGTAAAACTGGGGCTTTACTGAATCGGCCCCAGACCCAAAGGATAAACTGAAGGTAATACAACATTCCGCACGAGGCAGCGAGCGTGACAGACTTCGCTTCCTAGAACCCTCTTCCTTTTTTTTCGGAAAAGTCAAGAAAACAATAAAAGAACGCCGTCGGCACTGTCTGCCATTTTCCCGTAGCGGATGTTAGTCGGCGTTTCCGTTGCTTTCCGGACAGGCACTATGCCAACATCTTGGCCTATCCTCTGACGTATCGACTCAATGGAGAAGACTCAGAGAATCAACAAAAATTAACACTGTTACCAGGAAAAGCCACAACATGTGCGGGCTGGCAAATATTGATCCCTCCTCGACTGAATTCTCCGGAATAAATGATGGAACTTCATATATCTGGAGGGATAAAACAATGTGATAGATAACGTTTGTTATATTCGTGCATTCCGATACTCATATTCTGAGGGACGTTTTCGGTAAACAAGTCACGTACTAAATGAGAATATTTGGGGAAGCCTCTAACTTATTTATCATTCTACGCGGTGCTACACCCCATGAATTTTATAAAAGATTGAACGATTTAGTCGGAAAAATTGATGGAACATCTATTGGGTGTTGTCAGCGCTTGATTGAACAATGTGTAGTACAAGCGGGCTCTACAGGAAAATGCTCGCATGGATTTCGTCCCAATGCACATTCGTTTCTGGAGAACGCGCATTGGATTGAGCTTGTTACGGTTTTTCAATAAAGTTTTTAATATCTCTTCTTTAAACATACAGTTTGGTTTTAAAAAAAACTGCGTGGTCGATTATAATGAAACAATGCTACTGTGATTTTATAGCCGTTTATCACTCAGAGTACAATTGTGAGACAATGAAGCAATAATATATAAACATACAGGCACATACATTGCTTCTGGCCCAACACTAGAATACTCTGTATCGTGGGAACCAGAAATAGCGACATCACAAACATGTAAACATCCAACAAACATTATTTTTGTCCCCACCCGGGATTCAAACCCGGGACCTCTCGCGTGATAGGCAGATGCGCTAACCCCTGCGCCATAGAGGTCGTCGTTATAAAAATTATATTTGAAATATTGAAGACTGGCTCGTATTTCTTTAGGGAATGTTTTATTGCGAGTACCTATTGCGATCCGGTAAGTATCATCATCATCATCATCAACCCATTATGTCCCCGACGGGCAGGGGTCTCTTCCTGAGGAAGGTATAGGCCATACTCCACAATGGGAGCCAAGTCTGGATTGGTGGAGGCTTGTAAGACTAGTTAGTGGCTGGTCTTACTGTCAGAAGTTTTCAAGCCGCCCTAAGGCCTCTAACTTAGCTTAACGGCTACATTCTATCGACGGCAGCCGGCACCAACTGCTTAACGTGCCTTGCGAAAAACGTAGACGGAACCGCTTGGAAAAATGATACTAGCGTTAGTCACAGTTAGTCATCCGGTAGGTATGTTAAACCTAAATTAAAATTCTACTTTCGCATAAATAATGCTATAGGTAGTAAGTGGAAATTGCTTCTAAACTGATATATCGGACAGTAGTAGGGGTAATAAAAATAAAAATGACCATAGCAAAATTTCAAGCTTAAGTAGGTCCTTATAAATTCCATCTCATGAGCCCGTAAATACGCTCATTTACATTAAAAATTATCTTGGCGCAAAATAAACAAACTTAAAATAAATAGTGATGACCTCCTTGGTAGTATAACTCGACTACTCCAAAGTAGTAGCTGCAATTAGCAAAAACTTTAGACACAACCGAGATAATATAAGCACTTCCGAATAATAATAATAACTTCCACATAACACAATCTCTTGACCTGGTCCTAAACTAGGATACCCTGTGTTGTGATAACCAGGAGAGGACATAATAGTGTTACTAATTTATATCTTTATAGTTAGTTACTTTTTCGACTTTAAGAATGACTTTCTTTATGTCATATCTTTTGAGATCTAACATTGCCAAAACCTACTGATTTCTAAGCATAGTGTTATGAAATTCATTTCGGATACACTTGACTTTTTGTCCAGAATAATGTTGATATACCTAATGTAATTGCTTACGAAAGTTTCAGTTCATAATGTTATGTTTTAACTCTACAAAAAAAAGTTTGGATAGCAGATTAGCTTTAAAATTCGTACACTCTACTCATTTCTATTACAGGAAACAATGATAGTTGATCTACCAAGTGATCAATTGTTTAAAACAGGGAACATTCGCTGCGTATGCGGTCGAAGTCACTAACATCGAAGTAGTCGAGCAGTAACAACATACATCAGCAGGTACCTCACCTGTCAAGTGGATTCGCATAAATATAAAACTGAATGATGTTCGCAAAGAAACTGCCAGAGCTTTGAGTGGAGCAATTAATTTAAATTTTAATTGAACCTGTCGAGAACTAGTTGTATATGCAAATGATGAGTGCAGTTCCTCTTGCGCTGAGGAGACATATGTCACTCCGATTGTTTTATTTGTTGAGCTTGTGTTTTTCTTTATCTGAAATGAACCATCAAGTTAAATCCTGCATCTCACAGATTCTATTATCTAAATATCGATATACAATTCAATCTATTGGCCCATATTTTTCACTATTGGGCATCCCCCAAGGCACGCAGCGTCTGTCCTCTGCCATCTTTTTGTTGGCATGGTTGTTTTATTTGTTCTATCTCAACTGTTGTATATGTGTGTGTAAGCAAATGCAAATAAATGTTTTTTTATATTCTATTCTATCTTTAGCCGCTATAAAAATCTATATCAAATCAAGCGGACTGGTTGGCGTCCCACGCTCAGTTCGTGGTCTTGTTACCAAAACACAATGTTTATCCTAGTTTGAGAAATGAAGGAATTTTTCATAGGAGTGTTATTTTGTTTTTTTATTGTTCGTAGAGTGTACTTTTTTACTTATTAAAATTTATAGAACAATTTCACAATTTGATAGTACCAAAATGATAATACAGTTTGTTGGTACATTGCTCTCGTACACTACACAAAAAATACTTAAAATAGATTGTATGTGTACAACCACGAAAGATAAGTTAAGATAAGAATATTCTTTACTGCACACTGGAAAAAAGAAAAAATCTCAACTCAACTAAAATGAATGTTGTCGACGCATTTGTTATTAGAGTCCATTTCTGGAGCATCTTGATGTAAAATATAACGTGTTAAAAAGTCACAACTTGCGGACATTCTTCATTCTACACGCTTTAAAGATGTAATTATTTTACTGATACCAATCAACCGCTGCACAGTAATATTTTACTTTGACACGAGAAGACTTTTTTGGGTACCACGTGGGTGCCCCAGCAAGTTTTCGTAGAAATAGCTAAGTTTAAAAAATCCATTATGCAATGAATCGATTAGGTAATTCAAGAGTTGAGAGAGTTAATGAGGGCTTTTCAAAGCGTCATTAAAAATAATATAGTACCGCAAATTACCGATAGACGGTGCTGGCGTCACATAATACGTCAAAATTGACATGCCATCACTGTACCTTCTCGGTGGTTCTTGTCTCCTATGTTTTTACAAAAATGCTCAATGCATGGGCTAGTCATGAGCAAAGACACAATAATTCCCGTACGTATGTAATGAACAAAGTAAAAATACTTCGATAACTTTCAAGTTTCAACAGTTTCGAAACAAAGTCTAGTTTACATCACAGACTACAAAGAGATGTTTAGACTATCACAGATTAATAACGATTAAAGCCGCAGACCTAAAAACATCATGACATTTTGCTCTTCTTACAGCGCCATCTAGTTTTTTTTATGAACTCAACTGACAGCTGTCATTGAAAAGCCATTGCAGAAACTTTGCTTTAAATACATACATAAACTCACTCATTTATCCCAGGGTTATAAGCAGTGACCAGGGACTGCCTTTTACCTCGTGCCAAACAGATAACTTTCGCGTCATCGACAGTCATTAGTCGTTGCATACAGGCACGCTGGTTTCAGGTACGTTTTATCTTGTTCTTTGTAATACATTCATATAACATCATATTTTATATATTCCATTTATCTATACTTGGCATTTTTTTCAGACTTTAAATGACACTAAATCAAAAACCTTTAGCGGTAGAAAACTCGAAACAGTTTACAAATTTAGTGCTAGCTAGTACTAAATTCTCAAACGGTATCGAATTTTCTACCGCTAAAGGTTTTTAATTCAGTGTCGTTTAAAGTCCAAAAAAAATGCCAAGTATAGATAGATGGATTATAGTACGTCTATTACGAGTACAAGCGAAATTAAGTAAAACATCGTTCTTTCAATAGACATTATTAGACACCTGTTGTCGATCTAGACTTAATCTTTTCAGGTCCTTAATTTAAAGGCATTCAATTCGTCATCTGAAACTTAAAACACGTTCATTGAACTGACTTCTATCCCAGACGTCATTGGTATTTGAATAGTATTCGATTATACGACTCTTTTGCTGTATTAAGCGAGCTTTACGAGCGTTTAATTACTTTTGGTAATTTTAAATTTACCAAAAAATATTTAATTAAGTAAAACGCATCAAGAATACATTTTATGGTATTAATTAAACGTTTATAATGTTTTTTAAATGTTCATGTGCATTAAGGTGTAATAATACTAAGTGAATCAATCTCAAGGTAAGTCAAGGCCGATTTCTGAATTGAGAATTTACACAAGTAAATACTTAAGTAACGTGTTGTCACGCTCTTTTATAAAGAAATTTGTCGAGACAGCACTACAGTTAAGTGATTACTTAGCGAAATTTTCAATTCAGAAATCGCCCCTTAGTGAAGATAATTTAAGTGTGTCTCCGCGCTGTAAAAGAAGACAAGTTGTTTTGGTATTCGCTGAAATACAGTTTTCCACATATTGGCAAAATATTTTTATTATTCAGCCTTTTTTTAGACCAACTTCAACTCAGCCCCACAGTGATGTTGGCGGCCAACCTTTATATATTCGTACCAAAATCACCCGTAATGCAACTGAGTAGAGTGTACCGATATACTGAAGGTTAATGTCCTCTCGAGTGTACAAGTATGCTTGCCCGGATAATTATCCCATCAATGCTAACTCTGAGCTGATTTCAAAGAAACTTTCTTTGTGCTCGGGGCGAGCAAATATTGACTTCAAGTCTTGAAAATGTAAACTTATTTTTTGCATGCAATGTTTTCCAATGTTTGCTTTCGTTCATAGTAATTCCTTATTTGTTTTTTAAAACTATGAAGCGTTTGGCTGAAGACAATAATTTAAGTAAGTAGTTTACTTATATGTAATTTAAGGTCTTTTGTACAAATGTACGGCGGCCCTCAGTGGAAGTCGAACCCATGACTTCTTTCTTGGTAAGCGCGGCTCGACCAACGAGGCAGTCAAAAAGCAGGCATGACTTTAGTTATCAACTTTACTCAAATTCTATTATTATTATTATTATTAAAATACTTTATTGCACAATTTTATAGAAATAAAAATACAAAGGGCGAACTTAATCCTTAATTCCAGTTAACCCTTGGTTATGTGGATATTTTAAAAGGGGAGTAGTGCTTATAGACCTAAATATAACATACATAAATAGAATACATTAAACATAACACTAGTAAGCTTAAAAAAATAAGGGGGCTTTAGCACACTGAACTTAAATGCCTGCCCTAGCGAATGTTGCACCTTACATTTTTTTCATTATTTAACAGTAAAGGTCTGTTTCACAATCTGCAGGTAAAGTTCCGGATAAGCTATCCGCAACCAAGGCTGCCGTTTGTTCTAAATTTGAAGCCATAAACAAACACACGCAATATAGGAAAATTTATTTAAATTTAGAACAAACAGCAGCCCTGGTTGCGGATAGCTTATCTGTAACTTTATTTGAACATTGTGAAACAGGGGCTTAGTCTCATAGTGAAAATTATTTGTATTAGAAAGTTAAAAAGCCGCCTTTAGGGCGAGTGTAAGAAGTCAATTATTTATCAATTTTGTCACACATGCTGCGCGGCGGCAATCGTTCGTGACGCGTTTCTCCACACGTCATTATTCACGTCTTATCTTTATTATCCTTGGGAAAAAATAACTTTAATTGCTGCCACATGTTTCACCACAAATGTCCCTGCACTGTCAGTGGCCATGTTGGCTGGGGTACAGTTAGTTACAAAAGGCACAATGTAAAAAACTCACGAGACATGATACTCATATTGACAATCAATTGATATAATGCAATCACTATGCATGAATGATTTTTTATTATATAAAAAAATTAAATACTAAACCAAAGTATCTACTAATACCTTATACGTCATTGTTAAAGTGTCTTTGTAGTAGCGCCACTCAATCAACAAACTCTTCGGTCTATTTCAAGTGCATTGCAAAGTCGATTAACAAAATTGACAAGACGAAAAACTCGGCTGCGGAATAAACCTCAAATTGTCGTGATAAGTTATGTTAGAAGTGTATAGACTAGGAATGAATCCTGCAATTATATGCAGCATATAATACCTATGCGTCCCACCATAGTGCACATGCTTCGCCCGTACTTCGCAAGGCACGTTAAGCAGTTGGTGCCGGCTGCCGTAGATAGATGGCAGTCGTTAAGCTAAGTCAGAGGCCTTAGGGCGGCTTGAAAACTTCTAAAACCAGCCACTAGTCTTACAAGCCTCCACGAATTCGGACTTGGCCCCCGTGGTGGAGTATGGCCTATACCTTCCTCAGGGAAGCGACCCATGCCCCTCGGAGGGGACATAATGGGTTGATGATGATAGGGCACAGGTCTTCTTTCGGAGAGAGAGTATAGGCTTTAATCCCAACGCGTGCCTACCGCTGATGGCGATTACAAACGCTGAGGTATTAAATTGCTCAGACATTCAAGATTTCTCGCAGTGTTTTTCTTCACCGTCAACGAGTAGTAATGCTAACTTCACAAATGTAAATAGCTCAGAAAACAAAGTCATAGGTACATGGACGCACTAGGAATCGAACTTCGGTCCCCTGCTACCTAGTCCATTGTTCTACCCAATAGGCTACCACCACTCGCGCAATAAACCTAATTAAATAATTCCATTATCAACTTTGTCTTTACATTTTAGATTGGTCCAAACATGCTAAATGCGACAAGCATTCTTTTTCACTCTTGACTATATTATTATAATTTCTTATATTTCGATTTCACAGTTTTCCGTTTACATTCAAGTAAAGCTAATAAAAGCGTGTACAAAATCATTATGAGTCAATCCTTTTCAGCGCCGTTAAATGACTTATTTACATAACTGTACATTCTAAACTGTGGTATGATTTTGTCGCCTGACATTGAGATCTCTACCCCTCCTAGACGTGGTTGAAATATAAATAGTTAATTATTACACCAAGTGGCGTCTTGGATGTTAATTGCAGTAGGTATTTTATTTTATTTTAATAGCATTGATAGTATTTTTTATTGGTCTAATGAACAGATTCGTGTCTACATATATTTTTGTAGTTCGAGTAACTCTGTAGTCCACTAAATGAAGACAAACGTGATGCTATCTTATACGATGTTACTTATAGGGCAAATTCTTAAATGCCTATAAAATTATAGCCAAGAGATTTTGTCTAACTGATGTGCTCTCAATTATGTTCGACAGTAGCGGTGCATCGATCTGCGTATCCAAGCAAAACTTGGTTCGAATATTACAACAAAAAAATCTATTAAGAGTGTATCTGAAGTTAAGTAGTAGGCTCAAGGTGCGAATATAATCATGTGCTGTACAAGTAAAAAAAAAAGTAGTATAGTCTGTTAGCTTTTAGAATATACCTCGGCTACTATCGAATATATCCGATTCGTGTAATAGAAATATCGGAACTAATATGAGACTTATTTCGAAATCAGAACTAGTATTTCGAAATCCGAACTCGATCATCGGTACGATATAAATATATACATATACGGCAAAAACCGAAGCCTACTTTAGACCCCGAGGTATATTCTAAAAGGTAACAGACTGTAGGATGGTTTAGTGCCTCTACGTAGAAAGTAACAAAATAATATAACTTGCACACAAACTGTGAAAAACGGCTTATCCATTTTGACACTGGCTTCAAATTCTCCCAAAACTACATATTTCACTACTGAAATTACTTAAACAAAGCGTAGTTTAATCAATTTTAAATAAAACCAGGCTAGGTCCAAATCAAAACAAATAAAAAAAGAAATACTGTCTGCGCTGAATTAAGCCTGCTTGGCGACAGGGTGTTTTTGCCTTAATTCTTATTAAAAATCCCTCTCTGAAACAGCTTGGTCACAATTCCAATTAGCAAGAAAACACTGATATTTGTAGCATTTTTTAATGATTTGCGACATGTTTTTATTATTATTTGAAATGCCTTTTTGATGCCTATCAGAAAACAAATACTGGCCAGTTTTCACGGACTGTCCTCTGATTTCATGCGCATGTTCAAATAGCCCTTATCGATATTGTTTCAGCGTTCTCGAATAAGAAAAGTCGTTTATTTTTTATCACCCAAATTTATAGCTCAAGTAACGGAAGTTCCGAGTGTAAAGGAAATTGAAATAAATCTACCACAGATGCTTGCAGTCATTCACAGCCCGTAAAATATACCTATAGCTAATACTCTGAAAGGGTTTAAAGTTTTTTTACGGCTATAAAACTGAAAATAGCAATAGTACGAGCGTAAAAGGATGTTGATCACATTTTTATTGCTTTATCGATAAATCACTCATACAAGACTATTGGACATTCACCAGCCTATTCTTGTTGCTTGTCTAATCCATCAAGCATTGGTTACATAGTGCTAGCTCGCGTGTGAGCTAACCTAGTTAGTTACCGAGGCGCAGCTACACGCACCGTGTGACCACATCATAGGAGTTACTGCATGTGTGAATGGGTCTGTTACTCGCGTCCGAGTTACTACAATATTTTTTGTTTTTACTCGCCACTCGTCTTCCCCCACCAGGCCACAAGCATCTGCTCGCGCCCCCGCTCGGTCGTCAATTCACACGATTTTGCGAAATGACAGTAGTTCATACATATATCGGACGAAGTATGCGAGTACACTGGTGCAGTAGCTGTCTCCTGCGACTACAGCAGTTTGCATTGGTGTGACCGAGCGAGGCGAGTCGAGCTACTGTCATGCGAGTACACAGGCACGGTAGCTGTCTACTGTCACATAAGCTGCTCGTGCTGTGTAATCTAACCAGGATCAGTGTGCTTAGTGCGAGTTTTTTTAACTACTCGATCGCGTTAACGTAAACTCATATTCTATAGGAGTGACAAAGCGCGCCACCTATTTGTCTCTCTGTCGCTCCTATACAAATTGCAAACGCTCTCGCTATCGAAAGTGAATGAAAAAACTCGCACTAAGGGCCCAGGATCCAGTGTAAAAGTGAGTTCGGGGTTTCCGCAAACTCGGAAACCCGATTCCTGAACTATTTATAATAAATATCTACAAAATTTTTACGGAATCCTCTGCGGGATAGTCCGACTTGCACTAAATAACTATTGTTATAAGCTTAAAAGGCTGAATCGTGATAGAGTTAGCCATCTTGCGATATTGAAGACAAAACAAAATTGTGACATTACATAAATGTCACGAAATCAACACGAAATCTTATTTGAACCACAAAAGTTTAAAATATCTTTACCCATTTTTGTCTAACCTATTATTTGTTAGAATTTTAATTGTAAGAGAATAGGTATGCGTGTGTT
Source organism: Yponomeuta plumbellus (assembly GCA_947310845.1). Taxonomy (NCBI): domain Eukaryota; kingdom Metazoa; phylum Arthropoda; class Insecta; order Lepidoptera; family Yponomeutidae; genus Yponomeuta; species Yponomeuta plumbellus. Next base: position 12,238,253 of record OX371207.1, on the reverse strand, counting down.
TGGATGTTGCGAAGTTTTTAACGTGGCGTCTAATAAACGAACACCAAATTTATCATTACAACATAACATAGAAATTGGCTAGGCTGGCTGGAAGAAATTTCTTTAGAAATAAGTCCGCCTTTGCACATTGTTTTTATCACAAACCTGTTATTTAAGTCATATTATGTATTTTCTTTTGTGCAATAAAGTGTAACAACAACAACAACAACAACAACATAACATTTACATACATGCACATACATTGCTTCTGGTCCCACACTAGGATACCCTGTGTCGTGTGAACCAGAAACAGCGACGTCACAAACATGTAAACATCCAAGACCTGGGTTTCTTTTTTTTTTGTCCCCAGCCGGAATTCGAACCCGGGACCTCTCGCACGGTAGGCAGTTGCACTAACCGCTGCTCCACAGAGGTCGTCAAAATTGTGACAAAGTTTCACCTTAACCACCGATTTAAATTAGTCAAAGTACACATAAAGTATAATAAAGCATCTCAACTATTATAAAAGATGTTCACCGATTCGCATGGTCTATTTATACTCAGTGTACAAGAGACGTTTTCATTTCAGTGAGATACTGCGTGTCCGAAACATAATTTTGCTGTTTAATGGTGCGTCCCCCGTGCTATGATGTATGATAGTATTATTATGAGGAGAGTCCTGAAACGCGATCGCATTAGCTTAGGACACCACTTTATTAACTGCTGTGTACCTGTTTGGTTTACTGTACGTTTTTTTACTTGCACCAAGTAATTAATCAAGTATGATGTAAAGTTAATTTCATATGCAAAGCCGCAGGGAGACTTTAGCTTAACACATCTATTAGTATCGCTAAGTTATCGATTACGCGTCCGATTACAATATTCGATGGATTTTAGTGTGCGTTCAGCAGAAAATTTGTAATCAATTACTCATCGATGTGTATGCGGCCATATCTCACATGTCTCAACGAACTTAAATCATTCGATTTCTGTTTAAAATTTGACAACTAACCCGTAACCGTGAAATTGACAGACTTTGATAAAGGTGTCTGATGTTTATTGCAAGCTGATGTCTATCGCAAGCACGATGTTTTGCTTGATGTCGCTTGTAATAGACGTATATCATCATCATCAACCCATTGTGTCCCCACCTAGGGGCACGGGTCTCTTCCCTGAGGAAATTCAAATTCAAATTCAAAAATTTATTTCAAGGTAAAGAATTTACATTCTGCTTGTTGAATGTCAATGTACATATAGTTATGTATAATGTTAGCCGCTGACTTGGGGCCGTCTGTAGTGGAGAAAAAGGCAGCGAAAAAAAAACTCCACTCTGACCATCTTTTCTCAAATCACCTTAAAGCTAATACAAATCAAACCTACAAAATAATATCTTGGATGTGTTGAACACTAGACACATTTATCCTGTGATTAAATTTAATATTAAACTACTATTTAATGCCATACGTCCTTGTCTTCTAAATAATAGTTGATTTTATAATAAGCTTTTTTGCAAAGAGTGTGCTTAATACAATTCTTAAATCGCGTTGGAGGTAACTCTAATATATCTTGGGGTATCTTGTTGTAGAACCTTATACAGTGCCCCATAAAGGAAGTATTAACTTTTGCAAGTCTAAATCGTGGAAATGACAATTTATGTTTATTCCTAGTATTAACGTTATGATGGCTACCAAGTGTTTCGAAGTCTGTAATATTTTTCCTAACGTACATAATATTTTCATATATATATTGACTTGCAACTGTTAGGATGTTAGTTTCTTTGAAAAAGTCTCTTAGCGAGTCCCTACTACCTAGCTTGTAAATAAATCGGATCGCTCTCTTCTGCACGATGAAGATAGTCTCAATGTCTGCTGCCCGGCCCCACAGTATAGTATACCATAGGACATAATACTATGGAAGTAACTAAAATAAACAAGCCTAGCAGTTGCAACGTCAGTAAGTTCTCGAATTCTTTTTACAGCATATGTTACGGAGCTAAGTCTATGTGCTAATTTTACAATATGTGGACCCCATTGTAGTTTGGCATCGATTGTGATGCCCAAAAATACAGTATCTTCAACAAATTCTTGTTTTTCATTTCCAATCGCAATGTTATTTTCAACTAATTTTACATTAGGTAGGGTAAACTTCATACATTTTGTCTTTTTTGAATTTAACAATAGATTATTTGCAGTAAACCAATCTAGAACGTGCGAGAGAGCATTATTTGCTTCGTCAAGATTATTTTCCTGTCTCCTTATTTTAAAAATAAGTGACGTGTCATCAGCAAATAGCACTATCTCGCACATTTTTTGTACCATAAACGGTAAATCATTTACATAGACCAGGAAAAGGAACGGCCCTAGGATAGATCCCTGTGGGACTCCCATTTTTACAAGTGAACCCGACGATTTAATACGACTTATGTCTGCTTTTTGAACCCTTCCTTCTAAATACGATTTTAAAAGATCTAATCCTGCATTTTTTATTCCGTAATGTTTTAACTTTGAGTAGTGTTTTGTGGTCTACACAATCGAATGCCTTTGACAAATCACGAAATATTCCTACAGCATCCCTATGATCCTCCCACGCACTGAAAATATGTTAAGGTAATATGACTCCAGCGTCTGTTGTATTCCGCCCTTTAGTAAAACCGAACTGCTGACTATGAAGGAGTTTGTAATTATTGAAATGCAAAAGTAATTGATCCAAGATAATTCTCTCAAATATTTTACTTAGTACTGGTAAGACTGATACGGGTCTAAAATTTGTTGGATCTTGTCTATCACCGCTTTTAAAGAAAGGTACTAGCCTAGGTACTGTATTTCATGAGGTCTGGAAATACTCCTTCATCTACGCTTTTATTGAATATCTCTGATAACGGCGATGCTGGAATATGTATCACTGAACTAACAATTTTTACTGACATACCCCATAAGTCCTCAGTTTTTTTGAGATTAAATAATTTAAAAATTTTATATAGAAGGTATATATACTGCACCACGGGGGCTAATTCGATGGATGGAGGCCAATCGACTATTATTAGGCTGGTCTGTCAGAAATTTTTAACCCGCCCTAAGGCCTCTGACTTGCTTTACCGACTACTTAACGTGCCTTGTGAAGCACGGAGCACGGAACTATGCAGAAACATGTCACTAGCGTTAGTCATAGACGGTCACCCATCCATACATTGAACGCGCCCTAATAGAAGTATATAATATTTATTTAAAATGGGTCGTATTACAAAGAGCAAGATACAAAACTCACCCGAAACCAGCGTGTCTTTATGCATCGACTAATGAATGTCGATGAAGCGAAAGTGATCTGTTAGAATCATGGCAACAGGCAGTTCTGGACCTAGATTCTGTTAATGCATTGTAGTTCAATGGCAGCTACACGAACATGGCGATTCAGTTTCATTGCCGCTTCAGGTCTACGCGCGCGCACGGATCAAACCTTCTAGACGTCATTGGTATGAAAAAACAGGCCACGTGACCAGACCATGTATCTGTCATCGTACTATAATGCACTAACAGAATCGAGGCCATGGTCTCTGCCTACCCCTCTGTGATACATGAGCTTATGTTGTTTGACAAAGGATAACCAAATACTAACATTTGAAAATCGATTAGTACTTCCGATTTTGTGATGAGGTAATAACATCCTGATTAATTCCAAAACACAATTGTGGTGATTGGTAACTCTGCTGGAAGTAGAAATTATTTCGAATTGTATCAAAATTCAAATTCACAATAAGCCCATAATGTGAAATATCATCGAAAATACCTCACTTCACGGCACTGAACGGCCGCTTCGGTTGCACACTGAACCATACAGTAACGACACGACATCACTGGATTGGTCATATACGTAGGCCGAAGCCGGCGACATATCTACAGTCGGAATTCTGTTTCGGAATTTCGATTCGAGATTCCGACCGCAGTAAATTCACATAAGCTTAATCTGCCACATACGTTAGTCAATCAAACAATATATTTATAGTCATATATACCTACAAGGATGATAATTATTAATATAACACAATAATTTTCAATGCAATTTTACCGATTAGGTCTGGCAAGAAATTGTCGGCTATCCGTCAGCTCAGCGTCCATTGATAAACCGGTCAAAACGAAGCGTAAGTTCGAATATGAAGCAAAAATGTCTGAAGATCCAACTATCCAATATCGCGTAATAGAAATATACTTTGGCAGCGTCTGAACCGCAGACAGAGTAATATCAATACCGTTAATACCATTGTGTAGTAATGGTTTGGTATTTGTCACAATTCGTCTTTCTGATAGGTTAAGTGACGGGGTTCTATTACTGGAATTATGTGAACTCATTGCAGCCGCTGGTGCGGGGGGCTGGCGGGCGTAAGCGACATTTGTTATCGTGAGGATTCATTAATCAACGTTGCCTTATACCGTTCGGTGGATTTCCTGCACGCGTGTTGCGATATTTTGCCGTTTTTTCCGCCATGGAAACGCTTGGTGCTTAGATACAGCGTTAATGCTGATTTATTATTTTAGATACGCTCACGGATACCGCTAAAACTCTTGTAATAATAAATGAATTTGGCGATCAACACAAAAAAAAAGGTCACGTATATTACTTTTTATTCAGGCGGGACTTTAAAAATTCGGTCTGCTCCCCACTAAGCGTCCATTCATACGCATTTCGTCAATAAATCCAACGATTGATTTATCGACTGACGCGTCCTATTCTCCACCAGATTCAATATAATTTGTTAGCCAAATAATCCCGGATTTTGATGCTGGGCCCCGCAATGTTATAAATAAAAGCGCTCGCAATAAAGGCACGGGGACAATTAGGGGCGATGTCTGCGAAACGGGCTAAATTTCACCCACATTATAGCAAATAATAGCAAACAAGAGGCGCTGTGCCGTGCCGACCGTCAGCTTTAGCCGTCACCCTCGGCGTTGTTACTAAGGCACTGCGTGAACAGTAATCCAACTGCAGACATAGAAGTAACACAGTGATTTGGATGATAGAAATGCATCCAAACCCATTACTAACGTGTGAACAGGAAACTGACTGCTCTTTACGTTGAGCTCAGTCGTCAGCGCTCCGTCGATATTTCACGGGCAAATCCCCTTTTACGTATATCGAAATGCACAACGGGAGATCGGATAGTGAAAAAAGTTGCAGTGGATATTAGGGGTCGGACTTGTACGCAATAATGTGAATATTTATGTCAGAGACACGTGCTGATTTTACCATAATGGGTGCAAGGAATGTCCATATTGGTAATTACATTCCGGGATACTTTTATTGGATTTCATTCAGTCTGGGCTTGATATAATTTCTTTATAATAGATAATAATCTTGTTATAAAACCTCAGGGAGAGTGAAATTATACTTTTACTTTTGGTAAGCACAAATGAAATAAAATATAAGTGGCGCTACTTAAGTTATGACACGTATATAGGTAGTGGTAGTTGACAGGTTAAAAAACTCGAAATCGTTGTTGCAATCTAACAAGAAAAGACTACGGTCTCTTAATACGGTTTTGATTGCCAATATAAGAAAATTGAATTCCTATCATAAAGCTTTACAGTTGCTAACTACTTTTATGCTTCCTTGAGCTTCGTTAGCATATGTTTTATATGCAATTTTACTATGCAAGATTCATTCGAATACAATGTATTAAAATTGTAGCAAAAGTTATATCAAGACACCGCCTACTGAGACAATGAAAGTGGGCCAGCGCACACTCATCTCATACATACAAATCGAGTCGACGGCGTTGCATTGCGATATGAAAATAATTTCACGACAGCACATAAATATGTACAAATTCCAGCCAGACGATATCCTGAGGCGTAAAACCAAGACATGGCAAAGTTTGGAAAATCGAATGATATGTTGAATTGAATGGAAAGTTCCACAAAAGAAGCTAATGTCATTTTTCCTCGGACTCCGCAGATACGAGTTTAGGGGAGACTATGCCCTCAGGGATTTGGTCTACAGTACGTTCCTAACTCTATTAAGACGACTTGCTGGGCCCCAGAGGGGAGCCAGAATCATTTGAGGGTAACGCGATAGAAAAACAGTTTGCAGTGAGAAACACCACCTGTTTGGATAAATTGAGAAAGCATGCTCCAACTAACGCCATTGTTGAAGACAAGATTAAGTCTGTATCCTTTCAGTTAGAGAGGGAATACGATTGAGGAGATAATTACAGGAAGATTTAACAAAACATATTCAGAAACGGCCGTTAGCTGGAATACTAACAGTCAGAATTTAAGTTTCATCGCAATAAAGTAAAAATTGCAGCTTATTCCAATAACATATGTAGAGTCGGGAGACTTCTTTTAAAGCTAAAACTCGGAAAGAGTCAAAGAAAGCCTATCATAATCTAAAAACTGCCTGAAATTATGGGGACGCCGCGTCTCAGACTACACGTTGGATGAAGGGCGTATATTATTTTAGGTATATCAAGTACAACAAGCTTCTGACAGTGAAGTTTGCTATAGTTTATAGTTGGACTAATCCGACGGATGTAAGGACATTCTGCGCCTTAGGGGATGTTGGGGACGATGTAACATTGTTAGCAAAGTTTAGGCAAGCCTGAGACCCACATACCCTGAACACAAATTGTCTAAGGTCAATGCCCGATGTGCCTCGCGTACAATTGCACCTTATCAAATAAGGAATTAGTCGCCGCAAATAGTTTGACACGTAAAAAGAAGAGCAAAGTTATAAATGTCATAACAGTAGTGAATGCGCCATTTGCTACGAGAGTTACTGCGTCGCATCGGATGCAGTACTTTAATCCATTTTATTAGCGAAATGAGTTGTAAATCCAGCCTGCAGCGAGACTAAATTGATTTAGACTGGCCGCAACAATAATTAGAATTCATATGATATATGGTTCGAGGTAGCAGTGTCGTCTGCCCGTAGTCATTATAATAGTTGTATAGCGTAGACGTTGTTGCAATATACGCTTACTCATTGTTCGTTTTGCGCAGCTTGTTATTAAGTATCGAATTTATGGTTGTATAAACCTACGCAGGGACTCCTGGAATTATGTCTTCGAGTTTAATCGTTTGCTACGAACAATTTATTGTCTATCCAGCGCGGCTTTGTACTTTCTTTTCCGCTACATTCAGTATTCCACTTTGGCATTCCGACAATCTGTTTTCCAACAGTTTTCCAATTATTTTCTTTTCATAATGTTGAATTCGCTGTCGATACATTCGAAAAGGTAAGAACAATGGTCTTTTGTGCATAGCGCCGGTCCACTGGTTTTGTGCCATTGTGATAGCGACTCACCCCACACTGTAGATATGGGTCGATTCAATTCCTAGTTAAAAAAGAAATGGATATAGAAACTTATATTTCGAAGGCGTATGTTCTCAGCTCAAACGTCTTGACATCAAACCATCTATGATTCCAGATATAATATTTTAGCCTCAAATTCTCAGTAGACGTATTTTGCACCTATCATTTCCCTATAAATTATAAAGTTTAGCATTGCAAGTTTTTCATTGCACTTATTGGTGGTAAACAGGTTTAAATAACATGTAAAACTTTTGGTGGGTCGGTTGGTTCACAAAAACAATGGTTTTTCAATAGACAGTTAAATAGAATAATTATTTATTTTATGTACACCAGGAATTACGCATAAGTTGTTCATTGTGTTTTTTTTTGTTTTTTCATCGTTATTTTCAAGGTCATAATATCATTTTAGAAGCGTCGCCGCCCCCAGCGAATAATATGGTAATGTCACATTACAAAAGTTCTTTCAATTTACCTGAATAACATGGTAAAGTCAAGTTACGGTATTTTTTTTTGTCTTGGCGTACAGTATTGTTAAAATCATTAATAACTTGAAAATCAGAATTATTGTTACAAACATAATTAATGCCATCGACCGCGCAAAAAAATTAGCTTTATTTTAAACGTTGAATTAATAAATTCGATTAAATAGCTGCAGAGTTATTGCAAAAAACAGTTTTTTATTTTTTCTGTAAAATCTGCTTTTTGCGATTACAATTTTATTCGCCGGGGACGGCAAGATGATCGGAGTGGAGTTTTTTTCGTTGTATTCTTCTCCACTACAACTCAACCCGAAAACGGCGGATAACACTGTACATAGACATCCAACAAACTGAATAAAAATTCTTAACGTCAAAAAAAATATATTATGATTTTTTTATTTCTCATGTCGTACCTAGTTTGTGCCATGCCTTTATATTGTTTTTGTAGACATTACGTGACAATAACACTTTAGTAGGCTAATGACATTCAGTTGGCATTCATAAATTCATTAGTTTGAGGCGTTCGCGGGCGTCGCTGAAACAAAAAGCACATTCATACATAATTAATGCTACAAGTGACTTTTTTGCTTCGAAAATTTCATTTTGCGTAAATGCTGATGACGTTTACATAATAAACAAATAACTTTGTAAGACCCTTAGTTTGCTGAGGAATATCTTTATAGGTTTACCTTACAAATTAATTAGTTCACTACAAAAACACTTTGGTGCCTAAGGTTGATTATTCTTCTACTTTATAAAGTAAGCACTGACTTTGTAGCCGAAGTATCTAATCGGTGGGGTTTTAAAATAACATAACATTTACATACAAGCACATACATTACTTCTGGCCCCACACTAGGATACCCTGTGTCGTGTGAACCAGAAATAGCGACGTCACAACATATAAACGTCCAAGACCTAGGTTACTTTTTTTTGCACCCAGCCGGGATTCGAACCCGGGACCTCTCGCATGGTAGCCAGATGCGCTAACCGCTGCGCCACAGAGGTCGTGAGTTTTAGAACTGTTACTAACTCTGGTTTCTCACACACTAACAATGTGTTAACAGTTGTCAATTGGCCAGCTTTTCACGGAAGATTAATATTGGTGACGATTTCTAGGAAATGTTCCTACTGCTTAACTACTGGTTAATCGCTCGTAGCCCCGGCTACGGCTGCCTGAGTGATCTTAAACACGATCACGAAGGTTAAGCAACATAGCAACATATAACTTGAAGACCTCTGTGGCGCAGCGGTTAGTGCATCTGCCTACCACGCCATAGGTCCTGGGTTCAAATCCCGGCAGGGGACAAAAAAAAAGAAACCCAGGTCTTGGATGTTTACATGTTTGTGACGTCGCTGTTTCTAGTTCCCATGACACAGGGTATCCTATTGTGGGGCCAGAAGCAATGTATGTGCCTGTATGTATATGTTTGTTTTATAGGGCGCGCTCAGTGCAAGGATGGGTGACCGTCCATAGATAACTCTTTATTTCACACAGGTAAGAATTATTAGAGGTGATAACCTAGGTCATAATAGTCACAACAATTAATAGGCAACGGTATGGATGTTATTTAACAAAATACATAATATTTTACGCGTGTGTACATTGCATACACACGGCAAAAACTGTAATCGCTCCTGGCTTCAAAAATTTGCATTTCTAAAATGTCCTCCGAATTAATATTGGCAAATCCTGATGACGGTCAGTTCCGATAAGGCCGCTGCATAAATCACTTTATAGGCACTTGTTTCAGCACAAAACGGCACCCGTGCGTGCCGCGATTTATTTAGTTCAGAAGCTTTACTTCCGTTTTAATTATAAAACTAAGTAGATGTTAATAAGAAGAAATTGAAAAGGTTGGTAATCGTACTTGGTGTCGTTCATACTTACATGCAAAAATGCAAATGTACAATATCATCGTAGTTTTTTTTTTATTATTACGATCCTTACATTCTCCTGATTGATTTATTCAGGGACATTGAATAAATTACAATATTAAACTCAATAAGTAAATTAAATTGAATTAACCAATTTTTAAAACGACAAATAAGGTATAAATTAATATAAAAAAATATATACAATTCAAATTTAGTAACTCTTTCAATTACAAACTTTACAAATAAAGAAAAAAATATATGAAAACTTTAAAGATTGCTAAATTGATTATAAACTTGACTACAATGGTTAATTCTTATAAACTAATAAATAAATAATTATAAAGATTACACTATTTTTTCTATTATACTATCGTGGTATGTATATCATAAACAAACAGACTTATTTATAAATACACGAGTCCTTAAATAAAAATAAACATAAAACATAACATTTACATACAGGCACAGATTGCTTCCGGCCCCATACTAGGATACGCTGTGTTGTGAGAACCAGAAACAGCGACATCACATATATGTAAAAGTCCAAGACCTGGGGTTTTTTTGTGCCCAGCTGGGGTTCGAACCCGGGACCTCTCTCTCTCTCAAATACACGTTAGAATCGGCTTAAAGGTCTATTTTGTGATAAAGGGGAGAACGCAAACACAGATTTGTTTGAATTGCCTTTAAGAAGTATTTTACAGGTATGATGGTTTTATAACTAAGACCGTTAGTATATATTTAGGGTTACCTCTACACATTTAAATTTGAGTTTGTCTTTGACAACAATACTTCGAGGTAGTCCAGTTTTCTCACCCGCCTAAATAGCACCTGCACAAATAGCACCTGGCCTAGTCCAGATTGGGCACCTATTGATATTTTTGGCAGGTGCTGTTAGTGAATTCAAATGTATTAATTCTGCCAAAATGTCAATAGGTGCCCAATCTGGACTAGGCCAGGCGCTATTAGAGCAGGTGCTAATTAGGCGGGTGCGCAAAATGGACTACCTCAATAGTTCGACAATTAATTTTTTTTGCTCATTTTCCATTTGTGGAAATGAAATTTCTAGCAGGTTTTACGTCTTTCAGCTTTGTTGTGGCTCTGTATGCTCGATCTTCTTGATCTTTTGATCCTTTGAAAATAGTATGAGTTAAATAAAATTCAGTCATTTTTCAAGTCTAAGTCAGCAGTATTGATCAAACTCTTGGGGCGTGAAGTCCCTAACAATAAAGCCTGATATTTAAAAAAATGTCAATCCACAAACTCTATTAAACTATTCTATTACACATCTATTAAAAAAAATATTTAAGCTTTATTTCAGGGAAGAATGAATGAATGAATGAATGAATGAAAATTGCACAATAATCAGTATTCTGTACAAGTGCGAGCTTAATACTATAAAGTATTTTCTACCAGCTAACCATGGGTGATGTGGAAAGAGTAAAGGGTAGTGCTATAGAGGTCATAAGAAACAATAACAAAAATAAATTACCTACTTGCAAATTCGCAACCTTCTAATACATATTCTACACACTATCTTATAATACTTCATAAATATGTACCATTATTATATGCATACTATAAATACATAAATAAATAAAAAGATAGATAAATAAATACTTTCATAGACATAAATTATGTCAGATTGCTCTGAAGTCCAAAGTAATGTTCCTGGATCGCACTCTTAAACACTTCGGCCGACGAGGCCTGGCGTATGTGCAGCGGTAGCGCGTTCCACAGGCGCACAGCTGTCACAGTAAAGGAATCCGAATAGCCTGCCTGGAAGAGACCCGTGCCCCTTGGTGGGGACATGATGGGTTGATGATGATGATGATGATTTGACGAATATCAGTAATTTTCAATTTCATAAGGGTTAACTCTACAGTATACATAATTTCATATTACTATTTATAGATAACAGCCCTTTCCCTAATTTTTAGGTTTATAGGGTTTTACAGGGAGAAGGCAGTGGCTGAAAACCAGCGCTACCCGCGGCTGCCCGGGATAGCACCAGATGATCCACTACCTTTTGCCTTATTGTAAACCTAGTTTAGTCAATAATTTGTTAAAATGTTATTTTGATGAGGCAATAAATACTTGTTTATCTTATCTTTATATTGCGATATAGCCAGCTGATTCTTTTCAGTATTCATACTAACCTTTCATCCCTCTCTGTTTCATGGGCTAAGCTGAAACACCCTAATTTACTATCGCATTAAGTGGACCAGCACCCTATTCCTTATACAAAATGTTCAACGCTAAATTAGCGAACTGTAATGTTTTCATTTAACTTGCAGGCTTTGTTTTAATCTAGCCTGAGTAAGATGGTTTTTTGTTCTCATAAATTACCACTTTCCCCACATGACTTAAATCAACCAAACGAATGCGTTTCTTAGAAATCCTGTCTCGACAGTAAGAGATACTTGAACGCACTGTATTGAAAACATAAAGATCTTAAAAAGGCCGGTAAAAGAGTTAGCAATGACATAATATATTTATATTATATAGACGACCTCTGTGGCGTAACAGTTAGCGCAACTGCTTACCATGCGAGAGGTCCCGGGTTCGATCCCTGGCTGGGGAGAGAAAAAAAACTGCAGGTCTTGGACGTTTACGTTTACGTTTACGTTTACGGTTACGTTTACGTTTACGTTTACGTTTACGTTTACGTTTACGTTTATATCCTAAGATTAATTCTCAAAGCAGTAAAAAGGTCTTAAAAAAACGTGAAAAATTAATTTCAGTCTTTCGAAGGTCATTTCAGTAGGTACGCAATATTAAAACTTTATCAAAATAAATTCTCTTATCGATAGGAAAATGTAGTGTAAATAAAAATTTTACCTTTACACAATGTTCTTTGGACGAATAGTTTAAAATCTGCAACTACGTTCAAATTTACAAGGATAAAATAAAATACATTCTAGTCTTATGGAGTGACGCTATGAGTATAAAAAATGTTAAAGTTAAAAAAAGAAACGAAAGACATATCAAGACCCATCGACTGTGAATCAAAGAGCATGTAAGGGACTCTAAGACGGATATAAGTCTACTAAATAGTTGATGTATTAGCGAAGGGCAAGATAAAAAATACCCGGCACCGACCTGTATGCATACGATTAATAAATATGTATGAAAGATGGATGGTTGATAAGACAAAAATATTCTTTATTCTATACTCGATAAAAATAAACACACAATATAAGGATTTAGCTTTGTAGGACACCCTTCGGATTTGACTTTCTTTGATCGATTTTAATGAGGACGTGACGATTGAACTGAAAGGAGAAGTAGAATGATGTATAATGTAGACACTAAAATTTCTTGATGGGTAAAAGCGGACTCTTCTCGTTTCAATTTATTTGGTAGAGCTTGATGAGCTTTTTGGTGAAAATCGGTAGCAGGACCAGATACTGAAATTAAAATATGGATACGGGACCTCCTCAACGGAAAATATTACGGATAATATCTGCGTTGATTCCATTTTTATGTCGGTATTTTAAAGTTTTGCGATAATTTTAGTTGAATAGTTCAAGAGGGTATTGATTTTTTTTATAAATTAATAAGATTACACTTTATTGTGTCTAGAAAAGGAAAACAAACATCTTAACCAAAGTTTTTTGTACAAATACACAACTTGAATTCCACGCGAATGAAGCCGCAGGCAGTGCTGTGCTGGTGTATGTATAGGTAAAGAAAGTGAGAAGAAAAGGGACAAAAGCGAAAGAGAAAGAGATAGAATTGAAATGCCGCGTTCAAAAAATTGGATTCACGAAACCACTATTAATTGTGAGATTATGCAGACAACTTTTGCGAATTCGATCGGTAAAAGAAAGTTAAAAGAAAGGTAAAAAAGGAACTGAAAATTAGCGTTGCAACTGATCTCTCGGTTGCAACATTATGCTGAGTCGGGCCCATTTTGGGGACTCAATACTTAAAACTTCCCGATATTTTGTTAGATATTTTTTGTAGGCTTGTCTTTGTGTTACTTGTATTTCTACCGTCACCCATTTGTGTATTCTGTTGAATGTGTATTATATTGCGTGATTTTGTGTTTTTGAGTATTGTGTCGCCAAATAAATATATTTTTCTTTCTTTTCTTTCTTTCAAAAAATATATGATTTTTTTCCTTGGTGGCACTAGTTTTACTCATTGGATCCCCTTAATAAATAAATATCTACTTTCAGCCAACACAATCATACGTCTCGAAATTGAGTTATTTGTGCTTTTATGTAATTGCGAAAGTGATTTTCAGTGTAATGTTGGGCTTAAATTGATTTAAGATGAAATTATTTATCTTTTCATCATTATCATTATCAGCCCACCGATGCCGCCGACCTACTGCCGTAAATAGGACTTTTCCACCAAATACGATTGGACCCATTTGGATGGGAAAGGACCGTATTAGATTGCGTACGTATCATCTAAAAAATAATGCTACATACTAACTTATATAAAAATATCAACAACCCACCCATAGCATTTGTGAATTGATTGAAAAAAAAGCTTCACGGAAAAAAGCTAAACAGAACCTTTACTTTGAAATGAAGTAATTACAGCCATTTGGTTTAAAAAATAGAGGTTATCTGGAAAGTTTTCCGGGAGTTGTGAAAATTGGCAATTTTATAGATTTTGACGTGCTCTTTACGAATTTCAACTTTGCTCCTCGTATCTTTGCCGCTCACGCCGCGAAATTGGAAAAATGGGGCCCAAAAGCAGTTTTTTGATAATAACTCCTTTCTGAAGCATTTTACAGGAAAAAAATATGTTTGCAAAATAATTGTAGAAAAGATTTCTTACAATTTATGTCATAACCTTTTTTTTCAATGTACAAATGACTGTACTAGAACTGGTACAAATATACAAACCTACGTTACAATATCAACATTATTATGACATCAGAGAGTTGAGTTGAGCTCAGAGGTTGGAATCCCTCTCTTCCCGTCGTCTCGTAGGAACAAACAATATGGGTCCTTATCGCGTATAAAACAACACCAAGACAGTCCGTCGGGGCACTTGGCAGGACTGGCCCGGGCTGTTCCACGTTGGTCAAGACTCAAAGACCCTGGAGTAGACTAAAATCATAAAGTAAGATGAGAAGAATAGGTTTAAAGTACTTGAAGCAGTGCTCTATCTAGGTTACTGTAGGGAGTTCGAGAGAGAGATCAGCATAGAAATGCGTTCATCGTTTAACTCGGGGAGATAGTTAGGAATCTATCGTACAATAATTATTATTGAGAGAGTTAGTAATACTGTGTTTGCTGCGATGCCTACAGGTTTTTTTTTACACTTAGACTTCTGTATACTACTGCTGGACAAAGTTTTTCCACTTTTCTAGCTCACCCTATCTCATCCGCCTTGCACTATCCTGAAAAGTATGTAATAACGTAATGAAATTAAAATACTATTATAATATATTATTTTGTATTTGTTATAAAAAAAACCCAAAAATCGGTGGAGCCTTTTCCGAGTAGTTCGATAACAATCAATATGGCAAAACAATGTTTGCCAGATCAGCTAGTTATATATTATGCTTTATTTACTGCGGCAACTCTACCTTTCCTTCAGCACATAACTTAACCCGTAAGGGGCGGTTTCTGAATTGAGAATTTCACGTAAGTAAATACTTAAGTAACGTTTTGTCACGCTCTTCTCTGAGAAATTTGGCGAGACAGCAGTAGAGTTAAGTAGGTACTTAGCGAAATTCTCAATTCAGAAATTGGCCATAAGTTTCCCATCCATACTAAAAATTACGCCACAGGAACAGGCCGCGGCCAACAGGCGAGCCCACACGGTTAGCCTCAATTTTAAACAATTACTGCTGAGCGAAGGGTAAATGTTTGCATTTGACTTAGAGCCTGCCTCGGGTTCGCCCACACGAGTGCCTGACAGGTATTCATTACGTCCATGCTGCCCGGCTAAGGCCGGACGGGCAATTTCGCTTTTTGAAAATGAAAAGGCGGAGCTATAACGTGTATTGTGAGAATTGCGCGTCTATTAGTACGGAGGAATCTGTTGTTGATCTAGGAGCCAGGAGATAGGGCGCGTTGTTGCTTTGTTTACTTTTATAAACGGACAGAGAATAGTGCGCCAGTGGGCATGTAGGTCCGATTGTAATTACTTTGTTTTCTGAGTAACTACATTTGCGGATTTGTAGTTCTGTTTGCACTACAAAAATAAGTGGTAGTAAATCGGTAAAACGCTTGCCGCACCTTGTTGTTTCGATTCTGGCATGTGCCATTCGTGACAACAATTTTTTAAGTCACTACAGGTAACATAAAAAGGTACATAAAAAAAGTGTTCCCTAACTCTCTATTTATTGTTAACTTTTTTCCGGATACATTTACCTATTTGACTTTGGTCGAAAGAGTCCAACCAGGTTTCGCTCTGATTTGCAGAGCTTAATCATGGTGAGCAGAGATGGAGCTCGCGTCGTCGGTTGCTCGTCTCTGAATCAGAGCGAAACCTGGTCGGACTCTTCTGACAAAAAGTCACGTAAGAATATCCGGAATAAAGCTACTAATGTGTAGTGCTTACGAAAGTGTTAACTCTATTTATCTCTACATTTACGATTCAGTAGTAAAAATAGTAGGTACCTACTCGTTAACATCAAGAAATCTGCGGTAGTCGTGAGGGGTGATTTTAAACAGACTGTTCTCTCTCAAAGAGATATTCTGTCCTCTGCAGCGAGACCATGCACAGGCTATGTATGTATGCTGTAGGTATATGCTATGCCTCTTGTCACAGCTCAGGTTGGTGTAATGCCAACTTTGTTTCAACTCTTTAATTCTCGGGGTACGACTAACATAACTAATAAGAACAGCTCGGAAATGTGTGCAGATTAATATCGGGAGGGGCTGACAATCTAGGCGTAGTTGTAGGAAAAGGCTGGCATCAGGAACGAAGTATTATATGACTTGCCTTTAGTTTCTCCTCCACTAATAAAATCTGTTAATCTAGGTACGTTTAAAGGTTTTTCTGTATGCACTTTAGCCAATTTATACCTAGCATTTTTTTTTTCAATACAATTTGTACTTAGCGTTACTCATAGCAAAAGGACTTTTGGTGCCCCAAAATCAAGGGGTTAAGTCAGTACTGGGTGGTCATGCATTTAAGGAGAAAAACCTCACCTATTTTGCAACGGGTGAGCTTACTTGAACTTAACTGAGCAGAGCTTAGAGTCTCAATTACACGAAGCGAGCTTTGGTTGCGACTGCAACCGCTGTCAGCGCAATAGCTGCGTGTGAAAAGCTACTCGTGGAAAATTAAATTCAGAGCGCAATGCGAATATAATGAGCCGTTTTCAGAAGAGCTAAAAAAAAATAAAATATATGGCTGTCAAAGGAACGCAATTTTGGACCTCAGCCCAATAGCCATGTGTCATACGTCATAAAATAGGTCTAAGCGAGCTGAACAAAAGTTACTATGACGTCAATAGCCAAATGTTTGTCCTTTCGGAGTTATATAGTATTGAAAAAAAAACTAACATTTTCAACAAAATATAACTCCGAAACGACAAACATTTGGCTGTTGGCGTCATAGTAACTTTTGTTCAGCTCGCTGAGACCTATTTTATGACGTATCACACATGGCTATTGGGCTGAGGTCCAAAATTGCATTCCTTTGACAGCCATATAATTTTTTTTTTTTAGTTCTTCTGAAAACGGCTCATTGAACACGTTCAATATTACTTTTTCGAGTTGTATGACAAGACATCTAAAGTTGCTATTACCGTAAAGGTTGGTCAGCAGAACTACTGTAAATCAACTGAACATTTGAAAGTGACTTAACCTTTAATTTTTGTGTTGGTAATTTTTGAGAATTGGTGGTGATTTTACTCTCAGACAGACAGAACAGAAAACTGGTGACTTATAAAACAAAGTTTAACCTAATGAATTCGAGAAAATAAAACAACAATCAGAAAGGGCAATCAGGCAACAATTACTCCGATCATCAGATTAAAAAAAGAGCTTCACACTTGGTCCTTTCTGTATTAAATTTGAAAATTTCTTCTGATCATTTTGAATATTTCTGCGTATTAATTCAATACTTTCAGCCGACTAGACTAAATATTTTCGCTGATTCAGCTGGAGTTTCCGGATAATCAATTTTAAGGTTCCTGATGCTGAATTTTGTATTAATTATTGTAAATTGAAATTTTTACTGATTGCTCACTAGACTTTATTGCTGATCCTAATTATTCAATTTCTTAATATAACCTGTGGATCTAGCTGATCGTTCAAATTGTACCCATAAATTCGTAGACTCGTAAGAATCTAAAGCTGTACAAGCCACGTTTCTTGAATTCTTCTTCGGACGACGCGTGATTAAAAATAAGCAAGCGGGATTAAAATTCTTTACTCAACCCTTGGCAGCGTACGGGTGCCCCTCAGCACAAAAAGTGAATCAACTGAGGAATGCTCCGAGGGTGGTACTTACGAAATTCGATACGCATTTGTGATTTATCGAAATAACTCAAACATCTTTGAGTAAAATAAATTGCGTTTGGGGGAGATAAGCCCGTGGCTCTCTCCACTCTAATGTGATACTGACTGGTTTTATTTTACGAACAATAAATTCAACTGTCATCCGGTAAGACGATAGGTGTTAATAGTGAGGGTGGAGGTAAGTAAAAAGTTTTAACTTTTCGAAGAAGTCGCTCAATGGGACACCTAATTACAAAACGGTGACAGAGACACCATACTAGCTGACGTTTTATATATTATTATGGAAATATAATAAATAAGTAACTTCCACACAGCACAATCTGTATCCTTGTCCTAAACTAAAATACCCTGTGCTATGGTAACTAGGACATTATAAACACGAAAATACACCCTAACTAAGGCCATTTGAACAAATGTACGGCACTCATGGGAATTGAACTCACGACCTGCGGCACGGTAATCAGAAGTGATACCCCTAGACCCACGAGGCAGTTGTTGAAGGGAAGTGGGGCAGAGAAGCGTAATAAAAAAATTGCCGCGTCCTTTGCACCTTCTTATTAGCATTTTCGAATGTAGGACGCCAGCACCCGTGGTCAGAGGCGGCAGCGGCGTGCTCCCACATAATTAGCGGGCCCCTATCGGGTAGTCCGGACCCACTTTGCATATTTTGTTTACGCAAACACCGGCCCTTGTTTGACTGTTAAAATCAAGGATGGCTCCGTTTATTTGCAACTTTACACGGAGACTAACGGCTGAGGCCGCGGTGAACAATACTAATGTAGATAGGTCAGTTTTAACGAAAAAAGTGAGGATCGTGGCGATTAGCCCTGGGCCGCTTTTTATTAAACTACAATCATAGTTTAATTTGACAATTTGACGTTCTTTGTGTAAGCGAATCTTCCTACTTACCAAATTGTTATCTAAAACAGGTCAAATTTGTTAAAACATTCTTAAGACAAAATTACAGCCGGTTTATGGCCGGATTGTATTCTATTAAGGGCCAATTTTTCAATAGTCAGATAAAACTTAACTGGAGAATAAAACTGATGTTGTCACTGTCTTGTCGTATGATTTAGACAGTGACAGCATTCAATTTATTCTCCAGTTAAGTTTTATCTGACTATTGAAAAATTGGCCCTAAATGAAATCGCCTTTTTGTAAATAAGACTCTTACAGTCTAATTAATAAAAACGACCTATAGTGTGCTTGTAGCGCACTTTGGCTATAGTCCTCTATTAGACATATAGTACGCTCTAACTTTTCCTTATTAATAAAAGTACAACAATCCTACTTTAACTATCGTGCTCTTTTACGACCTGTCAATTTGGCAACGTCGCGTACTATGATTCGTTCATTCTTTTAAGTCTGTGGCAGTGTCAAAACACCCAGATTGTCTAATCTATGTACATGACAAGAAAAAAAATTTAAACTTTTCGTTTGAAAGTTTTTAAAGAGGATACATTTAAAAAGAATCGAATTGAAGAGGATACCATTTTATACCATTTTATTTTATACAAAGCCAATGTCAACTGTGAGAGCAGATTCGTCGGTGTCCAGTAATAGCCAAGGTAATATAGGTAATCCGTAGTCAATCAGGGTCCAGTAAACAGGCCAAAAACGTTCGATAATAGCACTTTTTCACGAAAAACCACTTCAGTACTTCAATGACAACCAAACCACTTCAGACAACAATCTGACAAATGCACACTTTTGTAATCTGTGGTTTTGCAACCACAGATTAAAATATCGCTTATGTAAGCTTGTAGTCGAGATAAAGTAGGGCCATATCAACTATAAGTTATAGCAGGGTTATAGCCCAGTTATAATATGGATTTTGTTGTATTAATAACGTTTTTGTGAAACCCTATTATAATGATCTTATAAGGCCACTATAGCAGTGCTTTTAGTGACCTGACTTTTTATTAATAAGGCTGCTAGTTTTTAACCGTGTTATAACTTAGGTACATACCTACAACACCATCACTTGTACCAAACTAGGCAATCCTGTGCTTGGTAAAAAATAATCATTTATTTTATGTTGAAAGACTTTCCAAGAAACCATAATTCATGAAGTGGAAAAAAATCATAAAATCAAAATGTTTACAACTAGTTCCGATGTCATCGATTTTCCTTGAATATACATAATTGTGCACTACAAGCTTTAATACTTTAGCGAAAGGCACGTAATTGTCCTCGTTTTGATAATGAATAAATTATTGAAACATAGGGAACGTTCTATCCACCAGGATTTCATACAACTACAAATCAAGGTTTACTATCACCATTTGAAGCACATTACAATTACCCCACACTTTGACAAGTTGACTTTGCTACGCAATGCACCTCGAATTGTCATGATAAACTACGCATTGTACATTTATGAAACTGGTTATAAAAATATCTGTTAAAAAAAATAACTAGAATATTGATAAAACAAAAGATATAATAATATGTCGGGATCATGGCGAGTGGCAAATCGAGGTTTCTGCCTACTCTTTCGTCCCTCTGGAGAGCTTCGGCCTTCTTTGAAATAGAGACAGCAAGGGAGACCACCACCACTTGGAGGTAGTCCTGACAAAAGCACCTGGCCTAGTCCAGATTGGGCACCTATTGATATTTTTGGCAGAATAAATACATTTGAATTCACTAACAGCACCTCCAAAAATATCAATAGGTGCCCAATCTAGACTAGGTCAGGTGCTATTGTTAGGACTACCTATTAGTGCAGGTGCTATTTAGGCGGGTGCGCAAACTGGACTCCACCACTCGTGCCCAATACGTATTCGGTTATACCACCCAGCGGTAAAATGCTAGCAATTGTAATTCGGGAGTGTATTTGTAATAACTTTGATAGCTTTTAAAACGAACTTTGTATGGTGATGAATTACTGTGCCACATTTAAAAAGTCACCAAGTCGTCCGAATGAGATGATATAAACATTACATAGATTTCTGTATTAATTAGGTTATTTCTAAGTTAAAGTAACCATTTTAGAAAAATAACGTTCTTCTAAAATAATAACGTTACACTGTCTAATGTTATCTTGCTGTCCAAAGCAGAGGCAACTGGCCTAGTATGAACCCGAACGTATCACCAAATTTCCTTGAAGAGAGTTCGCTCTGCAAAACGTACAGATATTAAAAATATAAATGCCATGTTCTATGCAGGAAATTGTGTTCCACGGCAAAGACAAAAAAAGCCACTTGATTTATGTTCAAGACATTTTCGCATAAGACTTTTACGCAATCGAATATATAAGAGAAAAAACTCGACGAGTAAGATATTATTCGAAGTAGGTAATTTTTCCAAGGAACTAAAATACCGCAGAACAGTCTGTAAACATTTCATTGTTTCCGAAACTATAGTACTAGAAGAGAGACGTGATGTCATAGGGCAAAAATATGGCCGGAGAAAATGTACGCGGTAGAAAAAATGTTTTATATTTCGTGTTGTTATATGACAACAAAGGGCCTTTTAGCAAGATTTTCATTGAGCGGATAAAGAATAAGGAAACGTTAGTGGATTTGTTAGATTGTCGTGGGGAATCAGAGCACTGTATTGGGCAATCTGAAGTCTTTTCATTCGGGTAGGGCGGTCCCTTTGAGTAATGGAAAGGGATTGGCGAACTTTGTTGTCTACAAAAGTGTCTGAGATAGTGTTCGAAACTTCGGAGGTTTGATGTTTTCTCGTAGACTTCAGTCTTACTTCAAGACTTGAGAATTCCGTTAAGTAGCTACTTGACTGTAGTGCTGTCTCATCAAATTTCTCAGAAAATACCGTGACAGAACGTTAATTAAGTATTTACTTAGTGAAATTCTCAATTCAGAATTCGGCCCTTTTTGTTTTTCGCTAATTTGGACGTGTTAAGTACGTTCTTGCGTACTTAAGTAAGTTTTACGAATTAAATAATTAATTTCTGACTGAGGTGTTTACATACTTCAGAGCTTGAAATTGCTCACGCCTATATCCCAGAGGGGTAGGCAGAGACCAGGAACTGCCTGACACCTGATATGATCCTGACAAATCACTTTCCCTTCATCGACATTCATTAATCGATGAAGCCGATGATTTGACAGATAGAAAGTTTAATAAAGTTAATTTTGTGTTCATCTCAAACCTATCCCGACTATGCCAATGATTTGGTGAAATTAGGTGTCGGGCATTTCCCTTTTTACTTATGCTGCAATTTGGTAAGAGCAGTCGCGATACCGTGCGTCGATAAAAGCGTGGTAATATATTGAATAGACGGTGCGGCACCTAAAGGTTTGCCGACTGCACAAGTACGGTTGGACAAGTACAGTTTGTTTATTCTGCGAAAATTCTTTACTTCTCGATAAGGGGAAAAGAGCAAAGTAAGTATTCTCCGCAAAAAACGCCGACCTTTTCCTGAATACACTCGCGATACATTAGTCAGCTGCAGCTTATATTGCGTTCAGACCTGCCACACGAATGCACACAAAGGCACTTTGCGAAGACACCGCACACGCATAGCTGTAGGCGACATTCTCTATCCTCCTAAACATAGAATTATATACAAGCTGTTGATTTGTAAAGTAATGTCTAATTCGGGGTACTTTCAACTCATCAATACGAACTGCTTTTACTATGGGACCTACTATCATCATCATCAGGCTATATTAGTCCACTGCTGGACATAGCCCTCCCCTAATGTGCGCCATAGCGCCCTGTCTTCGGCTTGCCGCATCCAGCATCTGCCTGCAGTCCTTCGCAGATCGTCATCCCACCTGGTTAGAGGGCGTCCTACACTACGTTTGCCGAGTCGCGGTCTCCACTCAAGAACACGTTTACCCCAGCGGTTGTCGGTTCTTCGCGAAATATGGCCAGCCCACTGCCACTTCAGCTTGCTAATTCTCTGAGCTATGTCGATAACTTTGGTTCTCTGTCGGATGTATTCGTTACGAATCCTATCCTTCAGAGAAACTCCGAGCATAGCTCTCTCCATAGCTCGCTGAGCGACTTTAAACTGGTGGACCAACCCTTTCGTGAATGTCCATGTCTCGGCTCCGTAGGTCATAACAGGTAGGACACACTGATTGAAAACTTTCGTTTTCAAGCATTGCGGTATGGATGATGAGAAGACCCGGCGTAGTAGACGGCGTAGTAGTAGCGACCTACTATACAATTATAAAAAACAGCTGTTTCGTAGATTTTGTTCAGTACTAACTGTTCTAACGACTACTCCGCAGACATCAATCCAACTGAAAATGCAAGCGTCGTAATTCGTACGGACACCAAGCGTGCCGATTTTTTCACCTTTGGGTGCAAGGACCTTTGTTATATTTTAACATCTTATCACAACGCAACGCGGCATTGTCAATTTTGAGGACGACCGAATGCCACAATTTACGGGGCACGTTGGGCAGTTGGTGCCGGCTGCCGTCGATTGATGGCAGTCGCTAAGCCAAATCAGTAAGACCAGTCACTAGTCTTACAAGCCTCCACCAATCCGGACTTGGCACCCGTGGTGGAGTATGGCCTATACCTTCCTCAGGGAAGAGACCCATGCCCTTCGGAGTGGGTTAATGATGAGTGCAACAATTAGCCCATTGAAAGTACGTGCTGCATAGGTGCCTGGCACCTGTGTTGGGGTCGCAATTCAAGTGTGCTGACGTCATCTAGCTACATTCGTGACTGTTCTCTACTCTTGTTTGTTCACATTCGTACGTTTTCATTCGTTCGGTGGGTCTGTATTTGGAATTAGAGGCGAGGGCCCTACACCCGGCGCGATATGTCTAATGCCCAGTGATTTATCGGGTTCAACAATCCCCGCCGCCGCTCGAAGCGCGCGGTCCGACCAGGGGTAGATAACACACTCGCGATCGGGGGTGCAACAGAAATGAAAACTTTGTACTGTTGGTACAGAGGTACGGAAGGACTGATCGGTGGAAGATTCAGAGTCAGAATTTTTTTTTCAACGTAAAGAATCTACATTCTATTTGTAGAATATTAGTGTACTTATAATGTTGAGCGCTGCCTTGGGGCCGAATATAGTGGAGAAAAAGGCAGTTACAAAAACTCCACTCTGACCATCTTTTCTTAAATCACCTACAAATGTAATCAACGCTTGCTATGTTAAAACAATAACAGCACAGTTTTTGGGATGCCGCCAGATTTAATGTAGATCTTGCGGTGTAAACCATTGAAGTAACCCAAATTTCCCGATATACCCGGCACGAATACAAAGCGTCACACACATTGCGTGGTTCATGGGGCGAAAAGATTCTCGAGTGGTGACTAAAAAATTCTCCAGTGGTGACTACGAACTGAAAAACGCATTTTATACAGCCCACTAGCATGCGCGATCTAAGACAACTGCTAGCAGAGGATGGATGGCCGAAGCCATAAAGAAGTGGCGTCCCTCTGGAGGTCTATATCCAGGAGTGGATGAATACCGGCTGATTGATTGACAGTAAGCTTCGTAAGAATCACCCAAAGCAGAATAGATATGCTCATTTGTTTGGGCCACTGTATGTCATCGTCGTCGTAAGCAGTCTATTTTATACATCTCACCGTAAGGCACAGGTATTCTCTCAGAGATAGATTATGGGCTTAATCAACACGCGTGCCCACCGCGGATTGGCGACTTCAAGCGCTGAGGTATGGGAATAGCTCAGACACTTAGGTTTCCACACAATGTTTTCCTTCACAGAAACTTTTTATTTTTCTTTCTGGGCTGTTATATTATTCCATCTCTAGCTACATCCGAGCTAAAGAAAACTCAAACCGTCGACTGAAAAGTAGTCAGGAACATTATTATCGTAACCATATCTAAAGACAAGGAATATGTCTTAAAACCACTGTTTAAACAGCCATTTCTAACCAAAATATTCGTAAGCACCACACTTTGTAAACTTTTAGTCCGGATCCGGAGCGAAACCTGGTCGGACTCGTTCGATAAAAACACCAATAAGTAGATCCGAATTAAAAGTTTACAAAGCCATTTCTAAGTCATATAAACAATGCCTGAAGAGTTAAAGAAATACAAATGTTGGTTCTTCTGTCTTTCTATAAGGTTATCAAAGTCAGAATCTCCTCTTTGAAGTGCGAGGTGAGCTGTCTCAAATTAGTCAAAATATTTATAGAACTTTGAAAATGGTTATTATTTTCAGGGTTCTGTACTTCAAACGGAAAAACTGGAACCTTCCTAGAATCACTTTCTTATGAGTTTGTCTAACAGGAACTTTCTCCTCGGTAACGCGTGGTGGTATAGAGACCAAATTGATTGTCAAATACTGAGGTCTTCAATCTACAAAAGCTGACTGGAGCAGTAAAAAAATCAAATTTCTTAGTGGATGCAATGGATGCATTTTTACTGCATTTTTTTATTTTCGCAAGCATATTAAAAGATATAGCGTGCTTTCCTTTCGCGCTTTTTGATATAGAATCAAAAATATCGTAAAAAGCAATATTCTATAGCATCAGGGGTAGTCACAAGACAAAATAAAAGATTAAAATCTTTGAAACTCGAGTCGCGTTTTAGTTATTCTATTATTTACATAGAAGTTCATACGGAACCCTCGGTGACACGCGACCGTTTTTTGTTAATAGTTAAGTCTTCGTTATCTTTTGAAGATGCTGCAAAGGGAAATATAAATTATGGCACTCATGATAAGGAACAAAAAGAACTTTTGGTACTTGAAGTACTTTTACTTTTACTAACTAATGCTATTTTCAAAACGCGTGGCATATTTTATGTATAAAAATTAAGACGCCACAGGCAGACATACTTCGACCAAATATGTATTAGCAAAGGGCAAGATAAAAAATACCCGAAACCACGTCGGTTTTGTGATTTGTCAGGATCGTGGCAGGTGGCAGTCCCTTGTCTTGCCTTGTTGGCCTACACCTCTAGGATACAGTTGTGAGCTTATGTATGTATGTAAAAATTAAGATTTATTGTCACTCCAATTTTTCGTGCATTATGGCATATAAGAATAGCTGGACTAATAAAAATGACTAGATAGGTACCTATCTGATTCGTTCCGCAAGACAGTAACATCCAGCTTAACTCTTGTAATCATTAGAAATTGCAAATAATCTTCCCCAAATCGAAACGGCAACCGAACCAATATAAATGACAGTCTTCTGGGATCTATTGTAGCGATGTAAAATTACTGTTCGCAATGTTAAACTAGCATTTCCCCCGGGTAAGGCGACCCATTAACGCCAACTGTTCACAGTCTCCGCTCCTTATGTTGCCCTAGTCCACTGCCTGTGTGCGAAAGCTAACTAACAATATGCATGCGCTCACTGTTTATGCACTGGTGGCGTCGTTAAGTTTTTGATTCATAGTTTTATCTTGTCCATAAAAAAATGGAACAAGGGCAAAATAAAATAAATTTATGTAGATACCTATCATGACTTTTTTAAAGTTTTAGGTATATCATACATACATAAGCTCACGCCTTTATCCCAGAGGGGTAGGCAGAGACCAGGGACAGATCACTTTCGCTTCATTGACATTCATTAGAATACTGTCTTTTCAGTTAAATGGCGACCTCTGTAGCGCAGCGGTTAGCGCATCTGACTACCATGCTAGAGGTCCCGGGTTTGAATCCCGGCTGCGGATAAAAAAACCCAGGTATTGGAAGTTTACATGTTTGTGACGTCGCTGTTTCTGGTTCCCACGACACAGGTGATCTTTGATCCTAGTGCCCACACTAAGCCCCAGCCAGCAGCAATGTATGTGTCTGTGTGTAAATGTTATGTTATGTAACAAACAATGGTTTCTTCAATTTCACCCACCTGTATGCTGCGTATTTAGTCAATTTCATGTGTAAGCAATCGTTAGAAAGGGATTTAAGAAAAAATATCCCTATACAAATATGCAGACCATGAGATTTGTTGAAGCATAGGATATTTTTACGTAAGTCCCTAAATAGGCTTTCTTTTATTTAATCGAGTTAATGCTTTTTAGAAACAAGTATTGTATTCGTAATGTCTTAACATTAGACCTTAGGCACGCTATGTCGATTGAGTTACTAACATCCAGATAAATCTACCGGGCCAAGACAAAAACGTAATGTTAATCATTTTTGTTTTTTAATCTCAAAGCCTTGTACAGCTCAACAATAAAATAAATCTCATATCCTACGTTTCACATGCGCAGAACCTAATTACGGAGGTTGTCTCAATACGTATCAACTTTAAACGCCCCCTGCAGGGAAACATGGCTTTTTCTCACGATAATCAACAAATTGAGCGTAATTGTTTTCTTCTGCTGGATGGACGCATAGAATAAAAATAAACGAAAGCTTTATTATAAGCAATAACTGGCAATATGGTAAAGAAGAATTCACTACACCAATCCGGACTTGGCCCCCGTGTTGGATGGCTTATACCTTTCTCAGGGAAGATACCAGTGCCCCTTTATGGGGACATAATAGGTTTATGATGATGAAAGAATAATTAGCATTTTCGATAGAGTCAAAACTGTACAAAATGTGGTTCTACTTCTTAATTTGATATGATCATATATGCATGAACTATTGAAATAAACTATAGGTATAGAAGTGTTGGTTAGTTTAAAGAACAGCCGATATATTTTTATGCAAATTGCGATTTCGAAACTATAACTTTCATAAGCACTACACATTATTAACTTTATTCCAAGCTCTGGAAATAAGAGCAAAACCTGGTCGGACTCTCCTGACGAAAATTCAAGTAAATGCATCCGGAATAAAGTTAATAAATCATGACTTTTAATTGGTCATCTTAATTGATGATCTAGGAGAAGCCCTTTTTCGGTAATATAGGAGGACTTTTTTTACACCCTGTACATATATTTAGTTTATGAAGAAAACAATAGTAGGCTCTTCTTAATGCCTACTTAGACAAATGCTTATAGAAACTTCACAAACATATTCTTTGGCAATATTTAACTTTATTCAGCTTTAGTCTATGTATCCTAAATTTTGATATATTTTTTTTAAGAATAAGAATAGAATAAGAATAAATTTATTTCAAAAAGTTACACAGAGTCACAAGTACAGTTACACTAGGCTAAAATTATAAAAAAACCGAGTTGGCCTCCGTTGCCGAACTAGGTTAAAACCTGTATTTCAGCAAGCAGCGCCTTCCCCACAGAAAACAATTTGTAACAATGACGGAAGATTAATTAAAGTAAAATAAAGTTTGAATGTGAGTGCTGGTGTAGTCCTCTCGGTGTGTCGATTGTGTATGTGAATGTAAGCGTGTGAGAGGGTAAGTGAGATAGTGTAATTTTAGCAAATTCGAGCGAAAGGTATTAAAAACAAGGTGGAATCAACAGTCACAAAATAGTTTTAATTCTCAATAAATTTTCACATTAACAAAAATAATTTCATACGGAAATCTTTAGTAAAACAGAAAATAATTAGCACAGAAATCTTCAACAATTTAGCAAACAATTAGCAAAAACTAATCAGAAACAAAGTAACGCAAAATAATAATTTCGGATGGATGTTACACCGACAGCGGTTCGGAGCGGAATGAGGGGCGCGCGCTTTTTTTTTTTTTTTTTTTTTTTTTTTTTAGCCCTATAAAGGGCACCCTCCGGAGGACACGGGGGAGGGAGGTGGTGAATGCTCATGCATAACAGCACGGGCCCGGCCGTGCTGCCAATGTGGGACTCGCAGAGTGCGCCTACCCACTAAACACCACCTTGGTGCTGGTTTGGTCCTAAGGACCCCTAAACCTACATCATGAGCGACCCCCCTCGAGGCCGAGGAGGGCGCACAGCGGAGCTCACTAGAGCTACCGCTTAGGGGGATTCGTCACATAGTGACAAAAGGAAAAATTAAGTGAGAGTAGTGTCCCCGGGGACACTGTTGGGAGCGGGGGCTACATCTGACTGGGCCTGGGCCTCCAGGAGGAGGTCGAGGTCGGATGAGAGCTTATCGGGTGGGTCGACTAGAACGTTCCTGGGCCTGCGCACCAGGTAACGAGGGTTAGTCGTGGGGGGAGAGTAAACTGCTGATTCGCGGATCAGGGGGTTAGAGTGTTCTTCAGCCGCGCTGAAGAACGATTCTGAGAGGGATCTAATGAACTGTTGGATAGTTGGAATCTCCATATCCCGATGGAGATCGGCATTTCTGACGCACCAGTGTGCGTTCAGAGCCCTACGTAAGAAATTATTCTGGACTATCTGAAGTTGATACATGAGATTGGGATACGCGGGAGATACGCGGCTCCCGTTTTCGCACACGCGGCCCGTGTGCGAAAACGGGAGCCGCGTAGGTCATCACGGGACGAATGCAAACCTTAAAGAGCGTGCGCTTGTTTCTGGCTGTCATTTTACTTTGTCTGCCTACCATGGAAGATAGGCGGCCAAGGTAAAAACGAGCGGTCCGGGTTACCTTCCGGATGTGTGTCCTAAAAGTAAGTCTGTTGTCTAAGGTAACTCCTAAGTACTTGGCTGATGTTCGCCAGGGGACTGGGGTACCTAACATGCGGATGGGGGGGGTCGCTTAGACCCCTCCTGCGTTTGTGGTCGAAACGCACTGCTGTGCTCTTTTCTGGGTTGACCTCAATGCGCCACAGCCTGAACCAGGCTCCTAGCTCATCGACCGCGGATTGTAGCCTTTTATGGATGTATGACATGTTGCGACTTCTGAAATAGAGTGCGGTGTCGTCGGCGAAAAGTGACAGTTGGACCCCATTGCCTGGGATGGGGATGTCATTTGTGTACGAGATGTACAGAAGGGGGGAGAGCACGGAGCCCTGCGGGACTCCGGCTCTGAGAGGACGTGGGGACGAGAGTACCCCCTCGTGTCTGAAGCGGAAGGACCGGTCCTTCAGGAAGCTATCTATTACGCGGACAAGTCTGTCGGGGAGACCCAGCTCATATAATTTATAAACTAATCCGGCGTGCCAGACCTTATCGAAGGCCTTAGCAACGTCGAAAAATACAGCTACCGATCTTTCGCGCCTAGGGTAGAAACCTTTCAAAATGTACTCTACTATGCGGTGGACCTGTTGAGGGCAAGAGTGCCCCGCACGAAAGCCAAATTGGTGGGGAATGATAATGGGGGGACCCTCTGACGGGAATAGGTGGTTTCGCATGCGGGCGAGGATCACTCTCTCGAAAAGCTTGCCCATGGCTTTTAGGAGACTAATGGGGCGATGGTTAGACGCTACATTTAAGGGCTTACCCGGCTTGGGTATTCATATGACTGTCGCCTCTTTCCATGCGGATGGAAAGTGGCACAGTTCAAAACAGGCATTGAAAATAATAGTTAACAAAATTAATAATTGACTGGGGAAACTTTTGAGCGCTAGGTTGGCAATACCGTCCGCTCCCGGTGCCTTTTTAGGTCTAAGTTTTTTAATGAGAAACTGAACTTCGTCTGTGTCCACCGCAATGGGGACGTCGGTTGAGGGGAGGGAGGTCTTTTTACGGACCTCCTCCTCAACCTTGTCCACGTGAGCTGGGTCGCACGGTTGAGTGCTGGGCGTGCATTGAGATTCAATGCTGTCAGCGAAACATTCGGCCTTCTCATCGTCCTCGAAGGTGATGGTGCCATCTCTACGCGTCAAGGGAGGGGTGTGGGTGATCGTGTCTACGCGTAGAGCCCTAGCTATTTTATAATAAGCCTGGTGGGTGGGGGTTATGGTCTCCATGAGGTCAGCCCAGTTAGAGTTGGCCTGATCGGATAGTCGAGATCTGACTTGCTTCTGCAATTCATTGGCGCGTTTCCTGTACTCAGGAGTTCGGTAGAGCTTGGCCCTACGGAGGGCGGCTCTTTTGGCTCTAACCAGATTCCTGACAGCGAGAGGCAGTTTACGGTCGCGGACCGGTACTACGCGCTCGATGTCACGAATGGCTGTTTGGACCAAAAACGTGAGGGAGTCTACGGCGCTATCTATTTTGTCCGTACTATCGAAATAGTCGGGTGTGAGTGCACAAGGGGAGTCTGGGGCTGCTAGAGCAGAGACAAGGGAGGTTTTAAAACCGTCCCAGTTGGTAATGGTTTTAGTAGAGGGTGAGGAGTGTGGTGAGGGCCCTAGCTGAAGGGAGACCGGCCGGTGGTCAGAACCTAAGTCGTCGAGAGACTCTATTGCCCTAAGGTTTAATTTGACGCCCCGTACTAGAGCGAAGTCTAGTATGTCGGGGGGGATGGTGGTCTGATCGGGGTAGTGAGTTGGTGAGAGAGGACATAGGACATCCATCTCTAGTGCCTCGGTTATGCCAAGCAGTGCTATACCACTGATGGTCGTCTGTCGGCAGGTCCACAGCTCATGTTTGGAGTTAAAATCACCAAACATGACGGTGTGGGCGCCTAGGACGAGAATGGCTTCGAAGTCACTTCTTAACGGAATTGATCCGCTAGGAATATAGATAGATGCTATTACTAGAGATGGATGTCCGGTCATCGCTAATCTACAAATAGTGGCCTCCATGTTAGTGAGGGCTGGTGTGGGGATGTGAGAACAGTGAAGTGATCTCTTGAAATAAATGGCAGTGCCGCCGCCTCGTCGGCCGTCGGCTCTGTCATTCCTGACAAGAGAGTACTTGGGAATTCTGAGACCCCTCATGTTGGGTTTTAGGAAGGTTTTCTGTACTAAAAGAAGATCTACTTCGTTACCTTTAACGAATTCCCTAAGCTCATGAATATTAGTGCGGAGACCGCGTGTGTTGTACGAAACAAGCGAGACGCCCCTAGGTTTGAGTCGTCCCGTGGTGGCGGGAGGGGGAACGAGAGCGGTCAAAGTGACCGGGGGATTTGGCATAGCTTAGCTAAATTAAAATTAAATTTAACTTAACTAAGCTAAGCTACTTAGCATATGGCTGTGATGAGCCAGAGCCAGCAGACGTTCCGTCGGGGTAGATGCGACTCGTAGCTTGTGCGCTAGAATCGCAATCTCCTCGAGATCTATATTAGCTATCGCGGCGCCGATCAACCTGAGGTCGGCCGCGGCCTGGTCCTGGGAGTGGGATTTGGGCGGGGCGGGACGCGAGGTGTGGGGACGCGACTGGGTAGGCGCTACAGGCGCGGCTGTAGGCGGAGGGCTAAGTCTGGGGGCCCATGCGGAGGCCGGTGGGGGGGTGGATTTGGCACTAGGGCAGCCTAGAGCGGGGAAAGCCGCTGAGTCCAGTGCCGGCACTGGTTTTGGCTTTGGTGCCTTAGGGGCCTTGGGAGCCTTAGGGGCGGGGGCGCGGGGGGCACGCGGGCACCCTCCGGATGCCTGATGGCCTGCCTGCTTGCACAGCACGCAAGCCGGAGGTCCCTCCGACTCGCGCGTGCGCTTGCACTCCCCAGTGGCGTGAGGCTCTAGGCACTTCACGCACCTGGGGGGCGCAGAGCAGTTTGCCGCCGCGTGGCCATATAATTGGCAGCGGTGGCATTGGCCGGGGTGGCCCCGTCTGTGAGGCTTTTCGACCTTAATGTTCGAAAGTCCACAGACGGTGGGCACTCCCGCGAAAATAGATCGGGCTGCGGGGGTGTTCGACAGAACTACTGTCGCTAGTGGGAAGGACTTCCCGCGGCTGCTGTGTACGGCGTACACAGCCTTCACGGGATGCCCTTGGGAGATGAGGTCTTCCTTGATCAACTCCACGGGGAGTTCAACGGGAACGCCTCGGAGGACGGCACGAACCTTGCGCTCCTCGGGAAGCGCATAGGTGTGATATGGGACTTTGTTGAGTGTTAGGAGCCTAGTAAGGCTCCTGAACACATCAGTGGTGGGGGTCTCTATTTTAATGTTGTCACCGTTGTTGTGTGCCTTCGTGTAGTGGACATTATTGTCCTTGCACAGCTTGGACATTGCTGTCCAAGCGGCCTTGTCACGGAGGTACACAGGCGGCGGGGACTTAGCCTTCGGAGGCTGCGGGGAGAAATTTTTAAAGGACTTGCCCGGCGCGGGGGCATCTAGTACTAATGACATGAGAGGGCGGGGGGCGGTCACCGAGGCGGCGGCGCCTGTGGCGAGGGGTGAGTGGGAGCGAGCTGGGGCTGCGGGCGAGGGAGGGGCGGAGGTCGCGGCAGATCCGGGGGTCGCTGGAGGAGATTTCCTCAAGCAGGCTAGCTTTCGCTGCCTCTTCTTACGTGAGGTGACCTTCTTGAAGGTCTCCTCTGAGGCCAGGTCACCAGTGACGGTGCTTGTCTCAGAGTGGCTCCGGGAGTCTGCTGACTCTGAACTTGAACTTTGTTGCGATACGGATCGCTTACGAGCGCGAGGAGCCGGCGATGGAGTCGGTCTCCATGTCGGTCGCAGGGGACTCAGGAGAGTCGGGGGCTACGGGGGCGGGGGACTCTGGAGAGTCGGGGGTTTCCACGGGAGCGTGGCTATCAAGGAATACGCGATAGGCTTCTATAAGCCTATGCTCCTCTATGAAAACACTGAGGAGAGAGCGGGAGGGGCGGGGGGCGGCCATAGTGGCTGGAGTAACTAACGGCGGCTCCCCTGCCAGCGGCAGGGGGGCGGGAGGGGGATGTGAGAGCACAGAGACTTCGAAATAACGGGACAGAGATAAGGAGAAATCAAAAACAGAAACAAAGAGAGTAAATACCTAGCGAAAAAGGCCTAGGCACTTACTTGGAATAATCCGGCAGGCTGAGCGAGCACGAGCACTGAAAGGAAAATAAAACAGTATTAGTAAACAGATCGGAAGGTTGCACGCCGGCAAAACACACGCGCACTGTGTGAGCGGGCGGGCAGGTCAATAGCGGAGAGCGGGCGACCGCTCTCAACGCTAAGCAAACGAACTGTGTTGGGGGCGCGCGCCAGCGCGCGCTGCCTTTTATACCGTCTAACCACGTGCAGGTCTAATCTTCATTTACGAAAATGAATTTTCTCCTAAACGGCCTCTCCTGACAGGAGTCCGTCCTCGGGCTCCCATTTCGCTATGCAGGTTCGATTCCAGCAGTGGCATGGACAGTTCAGGCTCGAGTTCATCTTCTGGCAGAACGCAGTTGGCTTGCGGCTCGTCACTTTCTTGCGTATCAAGGGCTCGTCGCTCGGCAGGTCGCAGCATCTCCAAACTCGAGGATGGCCCCGCTGTCCCTCGCAACGACTCGGCGTTCAAAGGAGTAGACTCCTCGTTATCTGCGTCTGCAGGCCATAGAAAACAAGACACGGAAAAACGGTTAACAACAGTACCTCTTTTAGTCATAGGCACTACATTGGCATAACATAACCTCTGCAGAATAGATGCACGCCATTAGCATCTACAACTAGAACATTTGGACATAGGCACGATGTTAGCGCTTCCGACCAGAAGTATTTGGACATAGGCACGACTGGGGTGGTTTGCAGCTCGCTGACCGGCGCGCTGTTGGCGTTGCTCGACTGCTCGGCAGACCCCAGCGTCTCCAGGCTCGATGATGAGCCGGGCACGAAGGCTGCAGATGTAGACCCCTCTTCGTCCGCGTCTGCATCTCAAAAAACAAACATCGCAATATCGCCATGATCACTGGCGCAACTTTTAGCAAAGACAACAACATTTGCAATACGTTAGCGTGTCCCACACGCACATAAACCATTCAAAGAACTTTAACAAATCAAATAAAATTTAACTTGGCTACAAAAAGATCAAATCAGTAAATCGTAACACAACAAGCTGAAAAATAACACAGCGTTAGTTTTACCCTAATTTATCCTCACAGACAGTTCACAACATGCCTGAAAAGGACCGGCTCTGACCACGGACAGTTCGAAACAATGTCAATAGTTGGTCAGGCCGCCACCAAAACTATTCAAAACATGTTTATGAAGAGACCTCACTAGACAGACGCAACATGCCTAGCGAGTTATCACCACCCACAGACAGTTCATAACATGCCTGAAAAGGACCGGCTCTGACCACGGACAGTTCGAAACAATGGCAATAGTTGGTCAGGCCGCCACCATAAACAGTTCAAAACATGTTTATGGAGAGACAGGATCTTCACCATTGAAGTAAGCATCGCACACCTTTGGAGTCCACTCCCCGTGCCACGGGACCATGTATTCCGCCGCGGCCTGGGTTGACTTCCTGTACGAGCCAGCCAACAGCTGCAGCTCATACAGGAAAAGAGACAACTAGGTGTCGCGCTTTGTCACTCCTATACAATGTTTGTTAAAAGTGCAGTATGTTCGACTAACATAGCCAGGGACTCCTTGTGCCGCTTGATAAGTGTAAATTTGGTTGCGTTGGACTTGAAAAGCCTTCAACATACCGAAACAAGAAAATTCTGTTTAGATAACTACTTAAGTGGCACTTGGGAGGCGATCTGATAGGCTTAGCTATGTGTATTTTTATGTTCCAGAGGATAGTATCACATGATGCAGTCCTCTGGAACATAAACTCAAATATAAACTCAAATATAATTAAATAATTATACATACCCAATTTGGTATATCATAAATGTGCATTGCTACAAAGTGCGCATAACCTTTTGTTGTAATGTTCATATAAATAGTGACGTGAGCATAAGAATATGTATAAAAAATAATATGTAAGTTTCATGCATTAATGTTTATAATAGGCTCACCTACTTAGCCTGATAAACCTGCCAAATGAGGCTCGCTTTTGCCTAGGATAAAATGTACGCTAGGTTTTAAGCATTGTTAAAAGAATTATGTTAAATAAAGAACTTTAAAAATCAATCAATCACTCCTATACAATCTGCAAACGCTCTCGCTATCGAAAGTGAATGAAAAAACTCAGTATAAGCACTCTGACTACGTCATCGATGTCGATTTTCATTATATTCACTTATTCGAATTTCGAATTCAATTTTGAGCCGGAGTAAATCACTAGTTGATTGATAAAACGCAATCTGCTCGTAATACGATTGAAGACCTATAAAGCAGGTCTTCTGTGCAGTACAACTGCCGGTTCCGAGAAGTAAAACATCAAGGCAGCCCAATACGATTGTCTGCAAACAGCTCGCGGGTGGGCAGGTAAAACAATGACTGGTCGAAGACGGGTTGCCATTTTGCACTAACTGTTGGTAAGTGAGAAATCAAGTAGTATGTAAGTATGGGTAAGAAATCAACTTTGCAACTTTTCTTTTACTTTGTAAGAGAAATTCTGTTTTTTTTTAAAGCTGAAAGGCATTAGCGTATTTAGTATGCGGTCATATGCCCGAATTAGATGATGAAGATTTTTTTTAACAGTGTTCGGTTAGGGTGACAGTTGAGGATGATGAGGACTGATGTAGCCTATCTGGTCTATAAAAGTGCGGCTGCATCGACTATGTTATTTTTCCGTTTGAGCAGTGTGTAATTAGGCTCCTGAATTTAACACGAGCATAAATAATAAATAAACTCACGAAAGTACCCCTACGGGGTAGTCTCTACCCCTCCGGGAGAACGAAGTCCTCAGCTGAGACCAGTGACTTTGTTTCGTATAAAGTTATCATTTAATTCACACAACACATTCTGGAATGATTCCCGTATTTTAGATAACAACAATGTTTGTCCAGAGTGCTCCAGAGTACTGAGTTTTTTCATTCACTT
Organism: Yponomeuta plumbellus; assembly: GCA_947310845.1. Taxonomy (NCBI): domain Eukaryota; kingdom Metazoa; phylum Arthropoda; class Insecta; order Lepidoptera; family Yponomeutidae; genus Yponomeuta; species Yponomeuta plumbellus. Next base: position 12,201,727 of record OX371207.1, on the reverse strand, counting down.
TCGATAGCGAGAGCGTTTGCAGTTTCTATAGGAGTGACAGAGCGCGCCACCTAGTTGTCTCTTTGTCACTCCTATGCAAATCGAAAACGCTCTCGCTATCGAAAGGGAATGAAAAAACTCAGTATACGCACTCCGGTGACGATCCGTGATCTAATCTGAATACTCGCTCGCCTCTTGGGTGATCATCGCGCCCCTATCGGTGATCTGACACATTTTCATTTTTGTGTTTGAACTGTCTTCAGTTCAGGTCTATTTTGACAGAAGAGGAGCTCTATTTTGCGTTTTCGTGTCTTACGTGTGCTTTATACAGGGCGTCCCAAAAAAATAGTGTCAAGCGGAAGTCCAGAGATAGAGCACCCCTAGGGTACCCGAATCACCCCCATGTATGTTCCGCGATTTTTTGTAGTTTTCGAGTTATAACTTTTTTTTCGTTGTTTTGTCCCACCTTGACAGTAAAGCCACAGAGACATGAATTATTAAGATACATGCTTAGTTTTTTTTTCCAAATAGGTGAATAGTGTGCCTTGCAGGCACAAACTCAATTTTGGGTCAATCTGAAACGATAGCGCCATAACAATTAAGAATCGCAAAGTTAGTTAAAATTCATAAATTGTGAAAATGTTTGATGACTCGAAAACTAAAAAAATTTGCGCATCATATGTGAGGGTGATTCGGGTACTCCTAGGGGTGCTCTATGTCTGGACTTCCGCTTAACACTATTTTTTGGGACTCCCTGTATATCTTTCTGGATTTAGTTTCACCCTATGGACGTTTAAGAATAATTTTCCGTGCCTGGCAATCTCTGAAAACTCCCTACAAATTCGCAGAGCCGCGAGCAAAAGCGCGCTAGAGTTAAAGATGCGGAAATTTGTCGGAAGAATCTGACACTGTCGCTCTGATCCACAGAGCTAATCATGGTAAGCAGAAACGGAGCTCGCGTCGTCGGTTGCTCGTCTCTGACTATACTTGAGCCATTACAAACGGGCGATCTGAGTCATAAACATTTGTATCAGACCTCTCTCTCACACATATAGAAGGCATATCAGGCATATCGGAACTCTCGCTCGCACTTTTATGACTCGGTTTGCACGTTTGTACTCGCTCAAGTATAGTCGAAAGTTTTAATTAGCAAAAAGCGTGAGCTTTTGTTATGAACTGTACCGTAACGTAAATATTTCCTTCTACTAATCTTCTAATGTATCTTTATTCTAAGAGGGTAGCCCCGATTCTTGTGCCGTGTAGCTGTCGCAGAAGGGCTCTCGAGGCAGCTCAGTCGAGATTTAGGCCGAGATAGGGGCGTCATAGCACGTGTGGGCAAAAGTAGTACGCTATTAGGCGTCCTATTTTCACACCACCTTTGAATAATGTTTTGATAAGCTCCTCCATTCAATATGTTACGCTGACTTCGGCTGCATGTCTTAAACGCCTCAAGCGTTTTGTCGGGCTACGTGTCCGTAGAGCGAAATGTCATTAAGTAACATATTCTACCTATAATCTGTTTATGGGGATTAGAATTACAAATATACAAAAAATAGATATTGCCATTTTGTGGGTAGACAGCCTGATGGTCGGACCATGTGTCCAAGTCGGCAAGGAACCCGTGGATCAGAGTGGCGACAGACCGCGAAACCTATACCCGGCACAGAACAGAGATTGACTGATGATGATCGTATTTTTTATATTTTGACTTATGGATATTTTAATACATACACATACACACATAAGCTCACGCCTGTATCCCAGATGGGTAGTAGAGAGACCAGAGGACTGCCACCTGCCACGGCCCATTCAAATCTCGGTCGCTTCATCGATATTCATTAGTCGTTGTATGCACGCGTACTTTCGGGTAATTTTTATCTTGCCCATTGCTAAAATATCCCTTATTTGGTCGAAGTATGTCCTCCTGGGCCGTCCCTTAGCGGCTTTTCCACTCACAATCGATTGATATATTTGCTTCATCAGTCTTTCTTCCGTCATACTTACTTTTTTATTAAATTCTTAGTAAAAAAAAAACTACATCACTACTAAGAAAACTGGTCTTTTCCAGGAATGGATTGAAGATATCTAAGCAAGGATCAATGGGATAAAGAGGAAGAAGAAGAAGAAAACTTTATTATAAAAACAGTACACACGCCACAATATCAAAACAAAACAAAAAATGACCTCAGCAGTATGCTGATTAAGATAAATTAACTGTAAAAATGCATAATTATCTAATATCAACGATGTTTCACATTTTCCAAATTCAAAGCAATCAGCCCCTACGCTCTCGACTCAAATTTATCCAACTTTCATATCAATTGAGTGCATTATTATATTTATTAATTCAGCCAAGTAAGCGTTCAGCACCAGACGCGCTCTGAAGTTTCAATAAGTTTATGTAATGCTATTTCTTACAACTAAAATGTTTACTTAGGGTGCGTTTTCACTGACGCGAAGCTGGGCGGAGTGGAGGAAAGAAAAGCAATGGAGTCGGCTCCATACACAGGTGGGGTGGAGTTTTTGAAGATTTTGGACTTGTTATTTAAGTTATACTATGTATTTTATTTTGTGCAATAAAGTGTAACAACAACAACAACAAAAGTTGTTCGGGTTGATTAGTAGAAAGTACTCTGAGCCTCGCGTTGTTTTGAACAGCCTGTGTAAGGAATGTAAAAATAGCAATTTGCTGCATAAGAAATCACATGAACTCATTGTTTTAATGCAAGTCTCTGTTAGTAGGAAGTTTAAACAAAACTTTGGGTATAACTCTAAAAACAAATGAAGATCAGATTGTCGCTTTCCCGCCTATTTTTTTTCAGTTGCCGGTCCCAACTATTTAGCCCTTATTTTTAATTTCCATTATTAAAATAGGTCGTATATTTGACATATTAATAAAATAATTGTTGTTATAAAGAGATACTTGAAAGTACATTTACAGTTAAAAACAATTCTCCCTAGGGCTGAAAAGTATTACTTTCAACCCGCTGCTCAGAAAACTTCAGACTAGGTACTATTAGAGTAAAATATTTTTTTTAAATATTTTTGGCACGGAAAGGATTTAATTTTTTCAATACTTTTTATTATTTACTTTTCAACTTCCTCACAATAGTAATAAATTTTCATTTATTTTCTTTAAGAACGGGCTGGGCCTCGGGCTCTGACTTATATTTGATTAGATATTGAACTTGTTATGGAAAAAATATAATACTTAATGCGTCTCCAGTCTCTACTCAACCAACTACTTTAGTACCCAGCGCTCAGCGCACTCACTCACTCGTTTAAGACAAGAATTCCACCAAACATAACACTGGGCACTAAAAGAAGGGTGTGGAAAAGTGTATCAAAATATTTGTACAGCTCTGGTTCCTTGTATTCATTGAGTCGACACTCTGCAGCCGCTGAGGACCCCTGTCAATCTCGCCTAAGCCCTTAACCTCGCTCGATTTATTATGATTCGGGGATCTGCCGGGGAACAACCGTGTAATCTCACTTTAAGTTATTGGCCCCAGCGTTTGTTTCGTTTATTTGCATACTTTTTTACAAGTTTATTCCTCGCTGATTCGAGCTGGCGTTTAGTTTGATTGAATTTGACCTTTCACTTCTATTTTATGACATTCACATCTTACAGAGAAGATGTTTTGAAATGTTAAATCAATACATAACGTTAGTAGACTAAATTAACTCCTATGAAGGATATAGAAAGGCCGAGGGAGAATATGGGCCTCACCTGCATTAAAATGCTGCATACTTTGGAATGGCTTTATTTACGAAGATAATGTTTGCAAAATTTTGAAAATCGTACCTTAGTGATAGGGCCACGGTTTACCATAACACTGATTTAGTCGCCAGCGTCAAACTCCTAAAAACATTACTCTTTATTTGTTTGTTTACCCATGGTCTAGTGTAATAAGGCCAAGCAAATACCAATAAATTCATAACCAACATTCATCAATCATTAACGATCGTCTACAAACTTTCTCTAGTATCGACTATCGACTTTGCGTAGCGGGCGATACAAAACAAACAAGCCGCCATTTTGGCACAAGCACTACATTTATTTGTTTTACAATAGCCGACCGAATACAACAAGATGTTTTCGTACAATAAAGTTCTATGTTTCATGTTGTAAATAGTTCCCAATAAAAAATCCATATGTTCTGATCCAGGTTTAAGACAGTCATAATAAGACTATTTATAATTTAAATAACGTTAGTAAATCAAGCCTTACATACACTTTACACCTTACATACAAGCGACCGGTCTCACGTTCTTTGTTATCACTGGAAAAATACATTGGTTATACATCTTTTTATTGAGATACTGTGGTATTTTGGACACGAAAACGTACGTGTTTCAGTTTCCCGAACGCTGCCCATTCGAGTTGGATTCGACGAGTGACTCCAGAAAGATCTTGGAAAGTGGGACTAACCTAACTGAACTCTTTGCCCCAGGTGTATACCTTCGGCACCACTATGTATATAGTGGTCGACAATTTCGAGGTCAGAGCCACCAACATTGACAGGAGTGGGTGCTACATGTGAGTTCGACATTACTTAGTCTTGTCCATGTCCATTTCAAGAAGCTCTGTTGAGGTCATTGAGCATCGAATTTAAATCTTCCAGGGTCTCAGCCATAAACACCTTATCATCGACAAATCGAAGGTGAATGATGTACTTGCCATTTGTGTTGATGCCAGACGCTTCCCAGTCCAAAAGTTTAAGTACGTCTTCAAGTGTAGCTGTAAACAGTTTCGGAGATATAACATCTCCCTGTCTCACTCCGCGCTGCAAATGAATAGGATTCGTATTCGGATCCTGTATTAGAACTGACATGATACAAAAATGTTTTTATGAAATAAATTAGTTTATCTTAATTGACTCGTTATTTGAGATTTATTTTATGTTTTCTTTTATGTACGAGGTTATTTGTTAGTTTTCACTATCTAGCTATGTTATTCCATAGCCCTAAGCGTCCGTGAACGATTTGTTCCAAAAATCGCGAGCCGAAGCTAGCAAATGGCATCTCCGTCGCGCCGATATATTGCCTTCTTGCGTGACATCGTTACAGCCAGCTGTTACAGGATACCCCTCGCGGATCAACTTGGCTTCTTCTTAGCTTAAGGGTGGAAAAGGGAAGATTTTAAATCAGACATCACTCCAGTCTTCCCTAGACTAACGGCATTATTTAAAACCATAGAAACCTTTTTTTTAATTGTAACTTTTATGTTGTATCTTGTTTCTTGTGTGCAATAAAGAATATTCTTACGAGTATCTTATCTTATCCTTTAAGGCTCTTACAGAGACAGAATATTATTCTGTGGTTTCACCTTCCCTATACTACATACTACTATCAAGGAGAATTTTGCTACTACTTAAAGTGCCTCTGACCGGTGTTTTCGTATCATAAATAAGACTGACAAACTATTTCCAAACTTAAGTCTCGAGACTCTACTAAAAAATCTTTATACAAAATTAAAAATGGCTTGTTAAGTAACATCTTATAAGATATTATCCTTCATAAAGGTCCATTCTAATTAATGATGAAATATTTTTTTAAATGAGAAAATTTTCGTGGAATACAATTGTATTTCGTTACTTATAGTTAGAGAAACAAACTTGCGTAGTCCATCATCTCAATCATCAAATTCATAATTGGGTTGAGATGTAGTTTTTCATAGTCTAATTATTTATTTTAAAGCAGCAGCAGAAGTAAAGAAGCAGGGAAGCGAGAAAAATATTCGAACTGAATGCCGATTAGAGAGTGTGTGTGCGTGTGTGTGTGTCTGTGTGTGCGTGTGTAGCATTAAGCTTCAAGAGAACTGGCAGCAGACTGAAAATCAGCGCTGAGATAATGCATCCTTTTGTTTGTCATCTTTTTTTTGTATATTAAGCATGCTTGTATTATTTTTTATTATAATTGAATGTTGGCAACAATAAACGATCTATCTATCTATAAAAATCTGATTGGAAAGGCTAAGGCAGTTTTTTTTAAATCTATTTACCTATTATATTCACTACGCATCTTAATTTATATCTGCGAGGGCTATACTAGGTTTTTGCGACCGATTTGTCTTGACCCTGCGATATTTCCGCAGTTTCGTTGGCGGCAGTTTTCAAAACTGTCATTTAGATAAGATTGTAAAACTACGTGCTTTATTTTCCAACACAAGCATAACCTTTATAGCGTTTACCTTTGCTTGTGACACAATGGGCTTATTCAAACGGTTTACGGGAGGGTTGTAGGTTTGTTTCTATGGCAACTTTATTATACGAAGTTTCAGTATTGTGGTATATTAATTTTCCGGGCTATTCTTTTTTTATTCAAAGCAAAGGAACCTGATTACAATAGCAGCTCTTGGTACTGTTATCGGCTGTTTGTAATCGTAATGACACGGCATCATTAGGCTGATAGTTTCATAGACCTACTAAGCCATTGAGTAAACGCTGTGTGAACATGAATACTAGTACAAAGATGCCGTACAGTGTTATAATATAGTTCTTGGGTAAGTAGACTAAATCAAGAAATGTTTCGTACTTATATACAGTCCGAAACACTCATTTTGAAGAAGTTTTTACAAACATAATATCACACCTGTATCCCAGAGAGGTAGGCAGAGAGAGTGACCTTCAACGATCATGAACGTTAAGCAACATAGGGCGCGTTCAGTGCATGGGTGGGTGACCGTTCTATGACTAATGCTACTGGCATTTTTCCGAGCGGTTCCGTGCTTTGTAAGTCACGTTAAGCAGGTGGTGCCGGCTGCCATCGATAGATGGCAATCGGTAAGCCAAGTCAGAGGCCTTAGGGCGGCTTGAAAATTTCTGATAGTTATGACCAGCTACTAGTTTACAAGCCCCCACCAATCCGGACTTAGCCCCCGTGGTGGAGTATGCCCTATTCCTTCCTCAGAGAAGAAACCCGTGCCCCTCGGTGGAGACATAATGGGTTGATGATGATGAGACAGAGACCAGAGACTCCTACTTGCCACGATCCTGACAGTTCACCTTCGCTTGATCGATATTCATTTGTCGTTGCATGCACGCTAAGCGGAAGAAGCGAAATAACTAATAATAAGTTACTCCAATTATAATAATTATTAGGGAAAAGTGTATGACAATGAAATAAAGATACATGTTTTTTTTTGCAAGAAATAAGGAAACTGCTATTTTAATGACTGATTGTTGTATTAACAGTTTATTGAAGATTTTACTTATGTGCCGATCCTAAGGTTATTAAGATCCGGTTTCTGAATCGAGAACTTGACTAAGTAAATACTTCAGTAACGCTCCGTCACGCTCTTATCTGAGCAATTTAACGAGACAGCACTACAGTTAAGTAGTTAGCAAAATTCTCAGTTCAGAAACTGGCCCTACGATTTCTAGATTAAAAGATATTCTTTATTAAGTTACTAAGTAACGTTACTGTCGTTATTAAGTTCATCATTCAGCCACAAGAAGTCATAGCTGGACATAGGTCTCCTCCATGGATTTCTAAAAAGACCGGTTGGAAGCGGCTTGCATCCAGCGTCTTCCTGACACTTGGATGAGATCGTCTGTCCATCTTGTGGCTGGTCATCCTACGCTGCGCTTGCCGATATGAGGTCTCCATTCGATCACTTTTTGACCCCGATTAATATGTTACTTTTGTTGTTTAGACCACCGACTCTACGTTATCGTGGATTGGATCCACGACCATCGGAATTATCAGACACTAGCTTTCGCCCGCGACTCCGTCCGCGTGGACTTCAGTTCAAAATTTTGCAACCCCGTTCACTCCCTTAAAGGTTAAATTTAGAAAAAACGGAGAAACACGTATTCAATCAATTGTGTTAAAGTGTGTTTATTTTAAGTTTCAAGAAAATAACTCAACATTCTTTACACCTCCCAGACAAAATTTTGGCAACCCTTTTCGGCCCCTTAGGGGTTGAATTTAAAAAAATCCGGTCTTATTCCTTGCCTACATTATATATAGATCCTCTGTGCAAAATTTCAGCTTCCTAGGTCAAACGGCTTAGGCTAGGCATTGATGAGTGAGTCAGTCAGTCAGTCAGGACTTTGAATTTTATACATATAGACTAGCTGTTGCCCGCGACATCGTCCGCGTGGAATTTAGTTGAGTAAAGTGTTTGCAAATAAGATACAGATACTTTTAGCGCATGTGAAATAATTAAAACCATACTCTCTCTGAGAGAATACTTATTCCCTGCAGTGGGACGTATATACGTTGTTTAATATGGGTTGAATTTTGAAGAACTGAGAAGTATATATATAATAGAAGAATTGAGAAAGTTATTATTATAGTCTAGAGTTAAGAACGACTAATAGAAACAATAGGAACAAAATAAGAAAGTAAGCAAGTATTTAAGATCCTATGTAAACATATGGAAGAACAAAGAAATTCAATTCGAAAATCGCAGCTAAATTTTTAATAATCGAAGCGACCATCAACGACTCTGCCCGCGTTTGGGTTGCCCACTTGTCGACATGCCCCCCTACCTCGCGCCCGCGGCCCGTTAGATAGAAGATTTTATAGTAGGATATCACCATTAATAATTATTAGAAACGTATAACCTAAATACAAAATTTCAATGAAATAATGCAGGTAAACACGAAAATGTTTTATACCAACTAAATATGCAACCCTCTTTTACCCCTTTAGGTACTAAATTCACAAAAAGGGCTGTCTGCAAGAATATAATTAAGTAGGAACTTATAACTCAAACATAACATTCTATTGAAATAAATTAAAAATCAGAGAACTTTCATACCAATTTCGCACCCCCCGTTTACGCCTTTAGGGATTTAATTCACAAAAAGAGATATCGGGAATTTTACGATTTTATAACCCATTCTTACGAATTTATAACCCAAATGCAACATTTTATTAAAATAGTTTAGAAAATCAGAAAACTTTTATACTAACTTTGTACCCTTTTTTACCTCCTTAAGAAATGATTTTCGAAAAACAATTTCACACGTGTTTCATGACTTTCAATGAAGGACCTTCATACTGAATTTTATTCGAATAACTTCAAAAGCGGCAAAGTTTCATACTATCTTTGCACCCCCTCTTTTACCCCCTTAACTCGGCGTCATTGTGGTACATAATTGTTACACGGCCGTTGAAGAGGGTCTATGAGACCCTGATATTGAAAGTGATATATTTTATTTATACTGATCTTATAATAACGACCTCTGTGGCGTAGCGATTAGCGCATCTGCTTATTATGCGAGAGGTCCCGGGTTCGATCCCCGGGGAGAAAAAAAAACTCTAGATCTTGGATGTTTACATGTTTGTGACGTCGCTGTTTCTATTTCCCACGACACAGGGTATCCTAGTGTGGGGCCAGAGGCAATGTATGTGAATGTATTGTGCCTGTATGTAAATGTTTATGTTTACGTTTACATTTACGTTTACGTTTACGTTTACGTTTACGTTTACGTTTACGTTTACGTTTACGTTTACGTTTACGTTTACGTTTACGTTTACGTTTACGTTTACGTTTACGTTTACGTTTACGTTTACGTTTACGTTTACGTTTACGTTTACGTTTACGTTTACGTTTACGTTTACGTTTACGTTTACGTTTACGTTTATGTGTATGTTTACGATTACGTTTACGCTTACGTTTACGCTTAAGCTTACGGTTACGCTCACGCTCACGCTCACGCTCACGCTCACGCTCACGCTCACGCTCACGCTCACGTTTACGTTTACGTTTACGTTTACGTTTACGTTTACGTTTACGATTACGTTTACGTTTACGTTTACGTTTATGTTTATGTTTTATAACTTATGTTTACCTAGTAAGGGTGTAAGATTAATATAATAAGACCAATATTTTAGCTTTAGGAACACAACATTTGTTTTGATTTCCATATTTCAAAAAATGGGCAATAATCATCACGACGGACATCGAAGTCGAGGCCGGCCTAGAAGACGTTGAAGGGACGATCTCGACCAACACCTGCTGGAGTGGTCTGAGGTGGCCCAGGACCGAAAACTTTGGACTGAACTGGGAGAGGCCAAGCAGTGGGACACAATAACGGAGGCTGTTTGCCTTTTGTTAGGCCTTTGGGGGTGAATTTCGGAAAACGGTGAAATATGTATTTCATCAATTGTTTTGAAAATTATGTCTGCCCAATTTCATGAAAATCGGACAAACAAAATTACGTCCGACACAAACTTCCGTACCCCTGTTTACCCCCTTTGGAGCTGAATTTCGAAAAACGGTAAAATACGTATTTCAATCTGTTTTAAAGATTATGTTTGCCAAATTTCATTAATATCGGGCAAACGAAATTACGTCCAACACAAAATTCCGTACTCCTGTTTACCCCTTTTGGAGCTTAATTTCAAAAACTGTAAAATACGTATTTCAATAACTGTTTTAAAGATTATATATGCCAAATTTGATGAAAATCGGAGACATAAAATTAGGTCCGATACAAACTTCCGTACCCCGGTATACCCCCTTTGGAGCTGAATTTCGAAAAACTGTAAAATACGTATTTCAAACTGTTTTAAAGATTATTTTTGCCAAATTTTATGAATATCGGGCAAACGAAATTACATCCAACACAATCTTCCGTACTCCTGTTTACCCCCTTTGGAGCTTAATTTCGAAAAATTGTAAAATACGTATTTCAATAACTGTTTTAAAGATTATGTATGCCAAATTTTATGAAAATCGGAGACATAAAATTAGGTCCGATACAAATTTCCGTACCCCGGTTTACCCCCTTGGGAGCTGAATTTCGAAAAACTGTAAAATACCTATTTCATTAATTATTTTGAAGATTATGTTTGCCAAATTTCATGAATATCGGGCAAACGAAATTACGTCCAACAAAACTTCCGTACTCCTGTTTACTCCCTTTGGAGCTTAATTTCGAAAAACTGTAAAATACGTATTTCAATAACTGTTTTAAAGATTATGTATGCCAAATTTGATGAAAATCGGAGAAGTAAAATTAGGTCCGATACAAACTTCCGTACCCCTGCTTACCCCTTTTGGAGCTGAATTTCGAAAAACTGTAAAACACCTATTTCATAAATTGTTTCAAAGATTATGTTTGCCAAATTTCATGAAAATCGGGCAAACAAAATTACGTCCAACACAATCTTCCGTACCCCTGTTTACCCCCTTTGGAGCTGAATTTCGAAAAACTGTAAAATACGTATTTCATTAATTGTTTTATAGACTATGTATGCCAAATTTGATGAAAATCTGAGAAATAAAATTAGGTCCAATACAAAATTTCGTTCCCCTGTTTACCCCTTTTGGAGCTGAATTTCGAAAAATGGTGAAACACGTGTTTAATCTATTGTGTTGAAGAGTATTTATTTCAAGTTTCAAGAAAATCAGACAACATCCTATACAAATTTTGGCAACCCTTTTCGCCCCCTTAGGGGTCGAATTTCAAAAAATCCCTTCTCTCTCTTATTCCTTGCCTACATTATATATAGATCCTCTGTGCAAAATTTCAGCTTCCTAGGTCAAACGGCTTGGGCTGGGCGTTGATGAGTGAATGAATCAGTCAGTCAGGACTTTGAATTTTATATATAATATATATAGAAGATAGTCAATACACAAGTTTATGAAAAGGCTATCGATTTGCAGTCGCTATCAACCATACCAATACCCTGGGCCATTGGCAAACAGTGTGAATTGGCTCAAAAGCATCAACCCAGGCATTAACAGAAAGTTAGACGAAACCTATAATCGTTAAAGCTCTAATTAGGTACTTATCCCAGCCTCTGGTCATTAGTTGTTTCTAGAGCGATATGCTTAGTCCAAATGGGTATAATTACGTACATCTGACGCCGTTAATGTGACGGCCTATAGGAAGCTGTTACTAGCTACCTGTAGTCGCAGACATAATATGCACACGGAGATGTTCCCCGAAATCCATTAAACGGAAATGCGCGGGTACGAAAAGGGAATATAAAGAAGGTTGGATCGGCTGTATCGGTACAGTACAACGGTTTTCTGTCAAAGGAACGTAACTCATACACTAATAAATTCAATCGCGATTTAGGGCAGGTTTCTGATTTGAGAATTGTCACTAAATAAATACTTCTGTCACGCTCTTTTCTGAGAAAAATGATGAGACAGCTTTACAGTTAAGTAGTTACTTAGCGAAATTCTCAAATCAGAAAATTGGCCATAAGGCTTACAAGTCTATAACTACGTGAGATTATTGAGAATCAAGCGCAAACTATAAAGTTATAAGTAAAGGTTTTATACGTTTTGGTCGAAGTATGTAGTAGTAGGTAAGTAAAGGTTTTATATGGAGTATGGTCGAAGTCGAAGGTCGACCAAATAGGGAATATATTACCAAAGGACAAGATTAAAAGTACCCGTAACCGGCGTGGCGTGCATGAAACGACTAATGTATCTCAAAGGGGTAGGCAGCTAGGGTTAGCTGACCATCATAACAAACCTCTTTCTCTTCAACAACATTCAATCGCTGCAAATACACACGTCAGATCAGTATAACAACATTCAAATACTGTTTAAAAAATGCTACTTCAACAAATGCGATGCAAGGTAACAAAATAGAAAAGTGCCGTTTTGTAAGTAGAATTTAAAATACTCGGCAACAAGAGCCGCGCTCCCTGAAATATTTCAGGAGCCTTTCTGAATACTCCTACATAATTTCGCGTAGCGGGCTACACAATATATTATTCCGACGCGCAATTAGCGAAACCGACACCATTACGTTAGAGTGCGACTTAAATTAATGCCGGGTTACAGTTCGGTGGAAAGTTACATTATCATTAGGGAACATGATAACGCCAAGGGCGCGCTACGCCTATTAAGGTCTATCCACGTTACCACGGGCCGACGGCGACGTGCGGGCGGTACGAATTCAAATTATCCTTAAGCACTTAAGTTGGAGACTTTAATAAAAGTGCCAAAAACTCAGTGTTGCCAGATGTACCGCATTTCCGCTTTTTTCCGTTTTTCTGATAGTGGATCCGGTTTCCGCTTTTTACTAACGCGGTTCCGCTTTTTTCAAAATTGGTTCAATATCATGTTCATTCAACACTTAACAAGTTCGGTTTCCGTTTGGTGCAATAATCTGTGGTGCATACACATTTACAGCTATTCAAAAGCAGAGGTCGAGAGTCTGGTGATGTATTTTCCTTCGAATAAAAGTGACATTTGTTATTTTTTACATTAAGTAATATTTTTTTCATAGGGTCTGAACAATTTTACTGTCAAATTTTTTTTCATAGGGTCAATTTTGCACATAGGGTCTGTACATAATGTAGACATGGAATAAGACCGGATTTTTTGAAATTCAACCCCTAAGGGTGTGAAAAGGGTTACCAAAATTTGTATGGGAGGTATAAATAATGATGTCTAATTTTCTTGAAACTTAAAATAAATACTCTTCAACATAATTGATTGAACACGTGTTTCGCCGATTTTATAAATTTAACCCGGAGTGAACAGGGTTGCAAAATTTTGAACAGAAGTCCACGGGGACGGAGTCGCGGGCGAAAGCTAGTAACATATTATAATGATTAAAAAAATCCGCTTTTTTTGCTGAAGATCCGCTTTTTTAAAGTACAGGTACCGCATTTTCAGGTTTCGTATCTGGAAAACTCCTGTTATGCCCATCGGCTGTGCGTGGCCGGGATTTTTTTAGCGCTAATATTGTAGTCTCTGACCTTAACATTCTTTACATCCAGTAAAATTGTAATACGGATTTATAGCCCAAGTTGTCAAATGTTATCAAAAGAGGGCACGTTCGTGTCAGAAAGTAGAAGAAAGCTGGGTGGTAATTAAATTCTAATTTACTCAACATTTTTGTTACCTAATTAATTATATTTAACAGTTAAGTTTAGTCGTTAAGCCAAGTCAGAGGCCTTAATAATAGAGTGGCTTGAAAACTTCCGACAGTAAGACCAGCCACTAGTCTTACAAGCCTCCACCAATCCGGACTTGGCCCCCGTGGAGGAGTATGGTCTATACCTTCCTCAGGGAAGAGACCCGTGCCCCTCGGTGGAGACATAATGGGTTGATGATGATGATGATGATATTTAACAGATGTTGAAAGTATACATAAGCTTAAGCCTGTATCCCAGAGGGGTAGGAAAAGACCTGGGACTGCCACCTGCCACGATCCTGACAAATCACTTTCGCTTTATTGACATTCATTAGTCGATGCACGCACGCTGAAAGTATCTGTAACTTATTTAGAACTAATCATGTCTAAACTAAAGTTGCAGCCAAAGGCCAATACCTACATAATAAAGTTACAAGAATCTGTTGGTCGCTTTCATCCAACCGACAAATCGTGAGGCTAAATAGGCGAAAATGGGCGAAAAACTGTGAATTGAAAAGTATTAACAATTAAAGCTTTATGAAATAGGTCCTTAATGTTTTTAACATAAAAATATACAATCAGGCACATACATTTGCTTCTAGCCCCACACTAGGATACACATCACAAACTTATAAACCTCCAAGAGTTGTGGGGTTTCGTCCCCAGCCGGAATTCTAGCCTGGAACCTCTCACATGGTAGGCAGATGCGCTACTACCGCCCAACAGACGTCGTCGTTCTAAAAGCTCTCTTTTTAAATAACCAACCACCGAGTGTGAATCCACATCTGCAATCTTGTTCACAGTACCTGGACTTTACGTTCGCCGTCAGCTTAGATGAAACTAGAAAATCTACCCGCGGAAATCTTTTTCTCTCAAAACTAACCCGGTTTCCACACATCTCGAATAATAAACTCGAAGCTTTCCCGACTTCGCTGCAGCATAAAATCGCAAGTAAATATCGCAACAGTATAACGAAGTTGTAGAAGCTATTCACGCCAATCTACCTGAGGTTTGCTAACTGGCATCAGATAAGTCAACCAAAGAGGTATAATGTGCAAGATGTGTGGAAGTGGAATGCGGAAGCAGTTTTTTTTTATGTAGCCTAAGCTGCCCTCGTAGCGAGAAATACAGTAATAGCCATTACTGCGTTTTTAGTTTTAATTAAAATATAAACTACTTTTTGGTCCTTGCTTACGAGAACTTACTAAACTAGCTCTTCTTACAGATGTGATAAAACGTTTTGTGAATTGAAACGTTTTTCTTAGATTGATGCTGAAAAAACGATTTGCAGCTTCATCATTAGTATACTAATAGGTTTTATAAGGGTAGAATATCATCTTGCTTTTTTTCCAATCGGAAATCTTCCAACTCTTGTTTTATTATGATAAGGAGATTTTTAATTTCATTTTAATTAATATTGATAATTGTGGCTAGTGTTCAACACATCTATGAGTAATAGTTTTAAGTTTGAAAGTTTATTAATTAAACTAAGACTGTTTTGAAAAGAATAAATGTGGAGTTCCTTTGTTGGTTTCTTCCCCACGTAATCTATTAGTTGTGAAACTAACAACCTTGACGTTCATAAAGCAAACATTTTGTTTCTATTTTGAATAATAATATTTGAATTGAATTAAATAAGGATCGAGGCAGAAGTAAAACTAAGCAGTCTTAGCACTTCTTGTAGTAAACCCGAAGCCAAGAATTGTGCCTAGTCCCGAGGGTAGATAGCCTTAACACGAACTCAAGGCAAAGGCTAAGTCCAGTTAGCAAAGTAGCCCGAGTGGTGTTCTGGATATTTACGTTAATTGTACTCCTTGGAGTAGACTAGCACTTTAAAGTTTTTGTTGATTCGTAGGTGGACCGTAAAGGTCTGCGCAGACGAGGTACAGTCCCCCGGGTACTTTTTTGTCCATCAATAACCTCGTAAGGCCCGACCTTGAAAAGAACAATTGATTTTGTGATCACTTGGGACATTGGGCCTCACGAGGATATAGATCTCTTATAAATTGTAGGTATCGAATAACGTAAAAAAGTACCCCGTACAAAAAGTCCCCCAAATTATTGAGGACACCGAGAGACTGGACTAGACAAAAGTACGGAGGAGTCCATTATATGATACGGGAAGACGAAAAAAGAAAAATGCTCAATTTCCAGGCAACAAATGACCGCACACCGTATGCATTCAGTCCGTGACAAGTGCTTGGTGGATTTTTTTAAAACTATTCAGGATTTTTTATGTGGACAAACGTCCCACGTCTGCGCAGGCCATGTTACTTCTAGGATAGTTTACACAGGGTCGTAACCTCCTTAAATATTTCAGAAACGTGAAATGTTAACTAGCAGACCCAGGGCCTTAATTCTGCTACAGCATTATGGTTCAATCATATATACTCGGCAAGTCATGTGACATGATTTTTTATACCATTTTTATACCGTCTAGAAGGATTGGTACGTGTACAAGCGGCAATGGAATGAAATCACCGCGTTCGTGCAGTTTTCATTGTACTCCAATGCATTAATAGAATCTAGGCCCTGGTCTCTACCTGCCCCTCCGGGATACAGCCGTGAGCTTATGTAATGATTTTGAAATGTAAAATGCTCTCCGCAGATTGGTAGTTTCTATCGCTGAGTAGGTATATGAGAGTACGTAAAATGATATCCATACACATCTGAGATTTCCTCGCGATGTTATTAATAATAATCGTTTATTGTTCATAATCAAAGAAAATACATTTTTTCCTATTGTTCAGCGTTAGCGAGTGGAACCGCTTCAACACATTTACATATACCTAGATTCAACTGACGACCGGTCTCGACGAGATCGATGATATTGGTAAGAGGATCTCGAGTCTGAAGTGGTGATGGGTGAGATGGGAATACGGCAGGTGGACCAGGGCTGTGGCCGAGTAGCGGCCGAGAAGAGGGCGACGATCTGTCGGTGGCCCTACAGCTCAATGATGCGACGATGTGGCCTGAGTGCGTATCAGTTTTGTCATTCACTTTCGATAGCGAGAGGGTTTGCGATTTGCATAGGAGTGACAAAGCGCGCCATCTAGTTGTCTCTTGGTCACTCCTATGCAAATCGCAAACGCTCTCGCTATCGAAAGTGAATGAAAAAACTCAGTATACGCACTCAGAGTGCTTAGTGCGAGGTTTTTTAACTACTCGATCGCGTTAACGTAAACTCATTATTCTATAGGAATGACATAGCGCGCCACATGGTAGTTGTCTCTTTGTCACTCCTATACAAATTGCAAACGCTCTCGCTATCGAAAGTGAATGAAAAAACTCGCACTACGGGCCCAGGTCGGCAGAGGGCCCGTGCCCATGCGAATGTCGAGAGATCACGAGGTATAGCGTGATAGAGAAAATGCATGTTATACCCAGCAGTGGGCAGGTATGCGTTGATGATGATGATTCACATGGCGACGCGCTAACAACGCATGTATTGAGCTCAAAACATGTCTCTCGATTTTGGAACCCTACTGTGCTGTTACCCTAGACAATGTTTAAAGTTGGGAGCTGAGCTGCGATGGGAGCGGAGATGTGATTAGGAGCAGTTGGTTTGAGCTGCGCGATGGATATAATATAAACATTTACAAACAGGCACATACATTACTTCTGGCCCCATATGTAAGAGCTATTGTTATTGTTTTGTTTATTTTTTTAATTTTTTTTTTTAACTAAACTATAGTCGGAAGAATTGGGTAATTGACAGGATGTCGAATGAGTTACTTTTAAAACGGAATTTTGTATGAAAATACTTGCTTGTAACGTCACATTTCAGAGCACTCTTTTTATGTTTCATCTATTTAAAAACTGTAATAACTAGTAAATGATTAAAAGAAATACATTTTCCGAATTATTTTGTAATTTATGTTTTAATCGAGCATCTCAAATAATTTATTGTGATAGTGTTAAATACCGTATTATGCGTTCCCGCGTCCCCCGCCAACGAGACTCGAAATACGTCGTGCTAAGTCGAAGTTATTGTTCAAGTTGTTTGTCGTTTGTCGTACAAGTCTATCGACATTAGAAGGCGTCTCGCAAGTCGGTACTCATAGAAACGAATTTTGTTTTTAATTTTATAAACTACATATACCTATATACTTAATTGCAATGAAATTTTAATTATCATACTTCAAATTA
Source organism: Yponomeuta plumbellus (assembly GCA_947310845.1). Taxonomy (NCBI): domain Eukaryota; kingdom Metazoa; phylum Arthropoda; class Insecta; order Lepidoptera; family Yponomeutidae; genus Yponomeuta; species Yponomeuta plumbellus. The sequence continues at coordinate 12,183,755 of OX371207.1, read as the reverse complement.
AGAAAAAAAAAATTAGGAAATAGAGCTTTGTAAGGCTTTTCACAAAAACTATCCACAAGGCACATAAAAATGTTTTCTAAGTTTGTTCTTAATTGTAAGCACACAATCAAACCTTGATCAGTGTTCTAATACTAAAGTTACATTGTGATCTTACATGGCGTTTGAAAATGTAAACAAAACTACATTTGTATGAGAATTGCCGTTTGAGATCAAAGCATTACGAAGTAATGGTAAAGTAACGAAATGGATGAATGCAAAAGTAAAGAAAAAGGCGATATTTTTTACCAATACCTTACTTGGATCTTAGATGGCATCGAAAACACCCAAGAGATTTAACAGAATGAATAGAGATAGATTTTGAATTTTCAATTAAAGGTTAATAATTAAAAAGGCGTCGAGCGGAATAAATGAAACCTAATTTCTTTCTCTGTATCGGGAGATGGAAAAAAGCCCTCAACGTTGCGATCAGAAACAATAAATATTCATCGGACAAGGTCTTGGATTCACGGCACTCGCAGATCTGAATAATTGGCTGATTTTTATGCAGTTGAATTAATGCAATTGGTTAACAATTTTGAAATATATTCAGTGTAGCGTTATTTTTTGTTCGCTCGACGACGACGGCGAGGCAAATTATTGTCGCTGCTGCTGTTATGAATCATCGGCGAAAATTTTAATCTGAATTCAGCACCGGATATTAACTTTCATGTATTTGCAAACTTTAGCAAAGACTATCCACTATCCATTATGATGTTATTCTGATTTAGTTACGCAAAACAGGATTGAACCTTTGGACATGCACGTGATGAGTACAATAAAGAATATTCTATCTATCTATATTTACAGACATATGGAGTATAGATAAATTAGGTAGCTGAATTTTATATAAACTCGGCAAAACGTGGGTCCAGTTCTAGAGACTGGTGCCTCTGCCTACCCCTTCGGGGATAACGGGCGTGAGTTTTTTTTTTTTTTTAGTTAAGAAGAAGTGTACGCTGCTTGCGGGTTCTCTGACCGTATCCCTAAAATGCGTGTTTTCAAATCAATTTTGTAACTTTACAAGTAATAAACGGACTAGGCATTTACTTATGATGATGTTTATTATTTAACAATGTCCTCTCGTGAGCCTATGTATTGATTGTGAAAATCAATAAAACTCAGGACACTTCACAAGTTCTTTATGAGTGCTTCCCAGTTGATCGCACAGTAATGAATTTAAGCCCCACCACGGAGGCTATATACAAACCGCATATTGACATTGACACGAAATAGACTGGCGATTTTGAGTAGTAGTATTAAGTGAGTAATTTCTTAATTAGAATATTTTTTTCAGTTAATGATCTGTAATGTTGTTTGTATATTGTTTCAGAATTGCTGTAGATAGAACCATCATTCAAATCAAAATTTAAGTCAAGACTTGATTTTGGCAGAATTTGTTGACATCGGCTGGTTGCCATCAAAACAAGAAATAATAATAATAATACTTACACAGTGATACCAACTAATAAAATAATGAATATCCGGAAGTAATTATTGACTGTTGTATTTTCATCGATACGAAGATATTTTGTGATAAGCTGTTTTACACGAACCTGAAAACCATCTCAGTTTCATTGTTAGTGTTCATTAAGTGCTCAGAAAGTGGTAATTTAAAATTCTTTTAGAATAGTCACAGTAAATATGTGCAGATGGATAATATTTCAGAATAAAGTTTCTGGTTTATCCAACTTCCCACACCAATTTCATTGCTAGGTGTACCAGCCAAACATGCGAAGGTATTTCCGCACTAGGACTTCAGCAGGCAAACAAACGAAAATCATTATTATTTGCAGCACCGGCTTTTGGTAATTGTTGTTTTCCGAGAATGTGTATTATTGTAGCGGAGCTGTTAACCGGTCGCAGAATTCGGTTGTGAATTATGAGAAAACTTTCAACCGCACCACGGCATTAATTCTTCCAAACTCTGGTGTATTTTAACTGAAAATATTAGTGTTAGATGTTGCTTTGTGTAGGTTGGGAAATTATCTTAGGCACTCAGGTTTCCTCACGACGTCCTCCTTCAAATTCAGTGGTGGTATTGCTACTATATTTTCACAAATTTACTCACGTATCTTACCTGATAAAGTCATTGGTACGTGCCGGGATTCGAACTCAAGACCTCCCGGATGGGAAACTGGCGTTCTACCGCGTTTACGTTTAAAATTTCGTAGAAAAATTAGATTTATTTAATTTACTACACCTATTCATCTAACTCTAAAAATAATTAAAAAAAAAACTAAATCTACAAGATTTATATTTTTTTGAGTAAATTTATGTTTCGCATTTCTTGATCCCGTTTTCATAGCATTTTTTGTTTGGGACTGTTTTAGTGTAGAATTAAGTGTGAGTCCTCAGTCATCACCATGTAGTATTACTTCAGCACTTGATATGCGAATAAATATATTACGTCAATACAATAGTCTATAAATCACAGTGTCATTTCGACTGCCTCACTATGAACTCCAGACCAAGGTTCAAATTCACCATTTGTGACCAACAAACACTTTAAATTACCGTCCGGCCGCTGGGAGAATACGATCCTGACAGGTCATGTTAGAACGGACGACGTAACCTTGAAGTGACGTTAAATGTTCGATTAAAATATTTTTATGTCCTATTTATCCTACTAACAAATAATTGTCATTGAAACTATATCATTGTGTAAACTTACAATCCATGTTATATTTTGCACAGTGATTTAAATGTTAAATAAGAAGAAATCAATATTTAATGTTCGTGCGTAAAATCCTTACTACGCTGTCACAAGGTTATGTCAACCGTATTTGTTTGTAGTGACGTACCAAAGATAACGAAAACAATAACGGTCCCTTTAACGATACGAAGTTGACGAACAGGCTTTAGAAAATGATCATCGCGTTCTCAGAATCTCTCCGTACCACTGCCGTACAAAGCGATTGAGCTGATCTGGGCTCAAATAAAAGGTCGCACAGCTCGCCACAACACTTCACTGCCATTCGGCACAAAAAAGATGATGGCCCTTCTAAAATGCCTGCGAAAATGGCACAAGAGATGACTGAGTGAAGGTCGTCAAAAAAACAAAACTACTTAATCGTGAGTCAGTAGCAAAAGCTAGTTAAGAATAACGTAAGGAATGATAACGTTGATTTTCTCCCATCACTAGCCATATGTGTCAGGATCGTATACTCCCAGCGGCCGAACAATAACCTGTAGAATTTTTGGTGGGCCGGCCGGCTTACCATAACCATGTTCTTTTCAAGGTCATGCAAAACTGCTTAATCAGATGTTAAGCACGTCGAAGGGAATATTTTCAGGGTATCAAGTGGAAAACCCTGTTACATAGAACTACAATACATTGTTTACTAAGACAATTCGATGTAGTTACCTACATTGAGAAGTCGATTAACCCACAATTATTAATAAAAAGACTGCTACGCAATGTTCCTCAAATGGTCATCATAATAGACATGACATTGATCACATAAATGTGAAACCTACGACTTAGTTATGAAATAAATTTCATAACTAATTCGTAGGTTTCACATTTAAAAAAATGACATTACAAATATAATCAAAATTCACATAAAGCTTCGTCAAAATGTCAAAATATCATTGTTATTTTTTCTGGTATGTACAGTCGACAGCACATCATCCTATACACCCATGCCCTCTACTCCGTTGCATTACGGGTGGCTTTGCAACTAAGATGTGAAGGTTGACGTGCTGTCAACTGTACAATAAAGACTTCTAAACTAAACTACGAAATGTAGTTTCATGGAAACTCGACTCAGATCTCTGCCTATCCCTCCGGAATACAGGCGCTAGGCGTGAGCTTTTGTAATGTACGAATGTTACCTTTATCATTTTAAATTTTGGGCGTGCATGTAGTATGCACATATTTTATGATCGGCGCACAGGCATCCGCCTCCACGGAGGGTGCATAACAAATCGGTCAGTGGATGTGATTGCAGATGCTGCGTCCCGCGGATGCATTTCTAAATTGAAAGATGCAATATTAAACAATGCTCGGAGCAGACAAAGAAATTGCATCCACTCACACTTGTATTGGACTTGGAGAATTATTTGTTTTGGCGCCCATACCTCCCTTAGTTTCCTTCATAATATCGTATTGGAAAGTCTTACTAACGTATCTTAGACATCAGTGATATTAGCCTCGGTTGTACGATTGTAAGGGCCCACATTTTTTTAAGAGACCTGCATTCAGCATTGAATGGTTATAAATTGATGAAGAAAAAGTTACATACGTGTAAAAGTCCGTTCCGCAATCAAGTTTAAAGGACTGAACGGATTTGCTTGTTTGGACACATACATAAAAACTTATCCTCAATTAAGAGTATCCTATAATTTTACCCCAACCCCATGTAGGTGAATTAGCAAACGTAGCTAGTTTGCATTAAGTCAATTTTGCAATAGAAAACAGCAAAAAAATCAATCAATGGAGTTCCATTGCATAAATGTTATCGGTGTTTCACTTTGAGCCATTCCCAAACGTAACTCGTACTCATACTTTTTTTGGGTTATTCACCAACTGGACACACATTACTGGACACACCTGTGTCGAGTTGGTTAAACACAAATTAGTATCATTTATTCTTTCGTCATCTGGACACACAAAGATTTTTATGTGTGTACAGATGGTGAAAGCTAAAATAATATTTTTTATGTTTTCACCAACTGGCCACACTCAGTTTTTTTGCAGAAAAGGGTACAGTCAGGTTAACAATCGTCTCGCTCATGGAATTATTGACCACTAACAATGGTCGTGATCATAGTGTTCATGTTGATAGTTTCAATTTTTTTTCTTGCTATAGGACCTTCATCATAAGTTTTATTCCCTGAATCTCAATTCCCATAATGTCGCTTTGCAAGTTACTTTAATTCCCAGTACTTCGCTCCTTGCTTCACAGTGGTTTCCAGTACGCCCCGTTGCACTTATGGTATAGTCCAGAGCGGTTAAAAGTACTAGGGTAACAAGGGTAAAAGTTAGTAGGAAGTAGTAGTAAACAACCCTGTTTAATACTGCGCAGTATTAAGCAACACCATGAACTAAGCCGCATGTTTTTCATGAGATTTTATTTTAGCCGGAATCTCTTACATACTTCTGCTACCCTAGTACTTTTGTACTATTTTCTGTAAAATTATTGTAAAATTACCCGTTTCTAGCGGTGGAACGTTTGATTGAGGATGATGATTGTGACAGAAAACATTCTGCACATGACTGTACTTTGTCATAAATTCGGGTAAAATTCGAATGTGTGTCCAGTTGACGAAAACATTAAAACGATTTAAATACGTTTCACCATCTGGACATAAAAATTCACATAAAAATCTTTGTGTGTCCAGATGACGAAAGAATAAATGATACTAATTTGACTTTAACCAACTCGACACAGGTGTGTCCAGTCATGTGTGTCCAGTTGGTGAATAACCCCTTTTTTTCTACTATGATTTGTAAAAAAGCAACTGGACACACATGACTGGACACACCTGTGTCGAGTTGGTTAAACTCAAATTAGTATCATTTATTCTTTCGTCATCTGGACACACAAAGATTTTTATGTGTGTCCAGATGGTGAAACGTATTTAAATCGTTTTAGTGTTTTCGTCAACTGGACACACATTCGAATTGTACCCGAATTTATGACGAAGTACAGTCATGCGCAGAATGTTTTCTGTCACAATCATCATCCTCCAGCAAACGTCCCACCGCTGGAAACGGGTAATTTTACAATACTTTTACAATAATTTTACAGTAAATAGTACATAAGTACTAGGGTAGCAGAAGTATGTAAGAGATTGCGGCTAAAATAAAATCTCATGAAAAACATGCGGCTTAGTTCATGGTATTGCTTAATACTGCGCAGTATTAAACAGGGTTGTTTACTACTACTTCCTACTAACTTTTACCCTTGTTACCCTAGTACTTTTAACCGCTCTGGACTATACCATAAGTGCGACGGGGCGTACTGGAAACCACTGTGAAGCAAGGAGCAAAGTACTGGGAATTAAATTAAGACGCAAAGCGACATTATGGGAATCGACATTTAGGGAATAAAACTTATGATGAAAGTCCTATAGCAAGAAAAAAATTGAAACTATCAGCATGAACACTATGATCGCGACCATTGTTAGTGGTCAATAATTCCATGAGCGAGACGATTGTTAACTTTTTTTTTTATGTTTTTTTTTTTTGTTAACGGGGTGAAATGCTTTGTGCACCATAACCGCCACCCTTGGGGGAGGGCGACGGCCGTGTGTCGGACTCTCCTCTCCTAATAATAGGAGAGGCATACCACCTAAAACACCCCGGGGGCCGTCCTGTCACTCGTGCAATGGGGCGCCGCCGGATCTCGCAAGTGGTGTGAAACCACAACGCGAATGCGACAGCGGCGCCCCGGCGACGTGGACTCGACTCGCAAGGAGTCGGGCCCACCCTCACTGGAGAAGGGGCATGGGCCCCCCACCCCCTTCTCCCGTCACGATATCGGACGGCAGGTCCCCCAACCTGCCGTCTGTGACCCTCACTCAACCGGCGGCGCAAGGTCCGCGCGGCGTCCCCCGCGCCACCGGCTCTCCCGGCGGAGAGGCGCGAGCTCCCCAAGCCTCCAGCTACCGAAGACCCGTTTTCTGGCCCTCTGCCAGATCTTCGGCCGCGTCTGGTCCTCCCCTCCCTAGTCCTCCCTTGGCCAAGGACCATGGGGTCCTCAATCCCTGGTCCCCGGCCCCCCTCCCAATGTCCCTCCCGGCCCGGCTTGCAGAACTCGCGCCCCTCCCCTCCCCGTCCGGCCCACTTCCATGCCCTCTGCTGGACAGAGGGACATAGAGAGGGCCCCCACGAGGTTGTCTCCTCGCGGCCCGAAGGACGATTGTTAACCTGACTGTACCCTTTTCTGCAAAAAAAACAGTGTGTCCAGTTGATGAAAACATAAAAATTATTATTTTAGCTTTCACCATCTGGACACACATAAAAATGTTTGTGTGTCCAGATGACGACAGAATAAATGGTACTAATTTGAGTTTCACCAACTCTACACAGGTGTGTCCAGTCATGTGTGTCCAGTTGGTGAATAACCCAAGATTTTACATTGTGATGAAACTGGCGAATCACGAAACAAATGAAATTGACAAGTCTTACTCTAGAATCAGAGTCTATTGACTTCTGCTATGATAATAAATTATGGATGGCCAATAAATAATGTGACTCCGATAAAATGAATGCTACAGAAATTGTCGATGACACACAGAGTTTTCAATTCCTCATCCAATTTATAGTTCTTGCTCGCGAGTCTATATTACCCCTATTACTACTTATTCGATTTCACTCCACCAGATATGTGCAGTGCAGTCTCCAACACATCGGACAAGCTTTACTGGGACTCTACTTCTGATTTCATGACTCTTACGTGTTTGCGCTAAGGGTGGTTTTGAGTTATGTGGAGTGTGTGTTGAACTTTGTGAAATTGTATGGTGTAATTGAATTGCAAGGCGGCTGGCGTTGGCAGCACGTGTGCCCTCGGCCTCTGGGGAACTCCGTCCGACACTGTTTTGTTTATCTATTTTTGATAGTCGCTTGTTTGTGGTGTAATTAGCACTGTTTATTCACTAGGTACTCGTCGGAAGTGGGTGGAATTGTCATATTTGGCTGCTGCAATATACAAACTTTATTTTTTAGAGCCGGGGTGATTTGCAAAGTACTACCACCATACAGTAGGTAAGTGGGTACGACTGGGACTTGTTTTATATTAAAGGAGGACCGGACAAAATGGTTCTTGATACCAATAACCACGTGACATATATCATTAGAAAGGTATTTCTATACTTTACAATAGTTACTACGGGAAATTGGTTCAAAAAGTCATAGCGATATAAAAAAATATTTTTTTCATAGACGATTTTAAGCGATAAAAAATATTTTATTTTACCTCCATACATTTTTGCCGGTCATCCTTTATGGAGGCACTAAAATAACAGTTATTGCAAATGCTACATTTTTTCACATGAACGGATATCTCAAAGCCATTTCGAGAATTATGCTTTCAGTACAATTTCTATCTATCAGATTTGTAAATAAGTCTATATTTTTTAAGATACATAATCAATAAAAATCTTTGACCTTAAATTACTTTTCTATGACGTCAGCAAAGACAGTATGCCTTTGCCTTACTTATAAAAAAATAAAACACTTAACCAAATCAACTGAAGTTAATGACATTTGTTTTTTTGAAGTCTCCTTAGTCATCCTCTGATGATGACACAAAAACCAAAATTTTAGAAAAATATTGAAAAAATAGACATAATGAATAAAACTCAAAAATACCGAAATTAGTCAATTGGTCAATAATTTAAAAATCAATTATAAAAAAGAAGTACTTATCATGATTCAAGAAATCACTAAGTCCAATTTCATTGATTTGCAAAACGACCTAAGTACAATTTCATAGATTTGAACTTAGTTCGTTTTGCAAATGTATGAAACTGGACTTAGTGATTTCTTGAATTGGGCCATCTAATTGCAACATGTTTATTGGTAGCAATAGTTCTAGTAACTGCTCTGACATAACTTTTTGTCTGTAACGTAAAATAACAATGTACGGCGCCGTTGCATTAACAAGGACAACGTCGATGTCAAATCGTCACGTCGTCGGGTGCCAGGCATATGGCGCGCAATAATCGTAAAGTTTTATCGGCATCGATGGCCGAGTGATACATGAAACAATCTAAATTATAGCTGCATGTCTCTGGCACTCTGCCAGAGCGGTAATGACGCCATTCTGTCCAATTTGTAATGGGCATATTGATGTTTTAGTGATGGTTAACACGCATTTCTGTGTCAGAATTGCATTTCAAGTCCCAATAAATTGCTTAGTAGGTACCCTACACCCGACCCGACAGACACAGGGTATCCTAGTGTGGGGCCAGAAGCAATGTATGTGCCTGTATGTAAATGTTATGTTAGTTAAAAAACGTCAAAGTGCGAGTCGGACTCGCGTATAAATGGTTCCGTACTTTTCTTTCTTTCTTTTCTTCTAATATATAAGATTCTCATGTCACCGTGTTAGTGCGCATACTCTTCCGAAACCTAAGGTAGGTCTAAGAATAGTTTGTTATCTATTTTTCATACTACTGTCTGGGAAAATAACGTTTGCGGGGTCAGCTAGGAATATCTAAATATTTCAAGTGTCTACCTGATGCCGTTATTGGTATAAAAAAACGGTATAAAAATCACGTTTCTTGTACGGGAGGTGGACATACGGACGGACAGACATTGTAATAGTGTAATAGGACTAAGCTGTCACCCTTTCGGTATGGAACATTAAAAACTGCAGCAATTTTCTATTTTATTGAACTGCCATGGACTATATTCTGCCCTGTCAATTATAACAATCAGATAACTGCCAATGGCAGGTCAAACCCTACATTTTATTGTAAACTAGCGACCCGCCCCGGCTTCGCACGGGTGGCAAAAACGTTTCCGTGGAAATAGCTATATTAGATCCGTGGAAAATTCCCGGGGTAGTATTTTTTTTACCTCTTGGGTTACATTATTCAAGATTTCGTACGGAACCCTAAACTTTTTGAAAATCCAATATAGCCTATGTTACTCACGAAGAATGTAGCTTTCTAAAGGTGAAAGAATTTTTAAAATTGGCCCAATAGTTTCTTAGCCTATTCATCACAAACATACACACAAAAATACAAAAATATATACAAATCTTTCCGCTTTATAATATTAGTATAGATATAGAGATATGTGTAAAAATGTTAAAAGTGGTCGTCTCTTAAACGAAACAAAACAAAACATAAGGGTTTTTGGAAAAGGCTGTTAAAGTCGAAAAAGTACATTGGCGTTGGTTGTTTTCGTGAGTGGCGCGACACTTGAAAAACAATAGTATACATACTATGGATGGAGGAGGCCTATGTCCAGCAGTGGACTTCTTGTGGCTGAATGATGATGATGATGATGACATACTATTGCTTTTCAAGTGTCGCAACGTCAAGTATATTCAACACAATTTCGAACCATGTATTTAAGCTACGTGACTTCCAGGGCTAAGCATAGTAGCTACGCCAATACTCCAATATACACTAGCCTACTGACCATTAAATTGTGATATATCCCAGTGATTGAAGTTTCTGCCCTATTTGACAGAGCCTAGAAGCTCATTATAAAACCTCAAGGACGCAGTAACACGGCAGCATAATTGTACCTCACTTAGTCAATATTGTTTGAACACACTAAACTTTGGAGCGAACTTCCAACTCCTTACGATGAAACTGATCAAGTAATGTTGCAAGTTCACCTTCGAAAATACGGACGATTTAGTACCGAGCCACCTGGTAACAAGGTATAAATTCAAAAAGTAATATTCGTCGTTCATTTCGATAGCTGTACTGAATTTCGTAGCTTCATTGTCCCCAATAACTACTTAGACGCGGACGGAACTTCAACATACGCGTACAAGACAAATATTTAATTAACAGTTCTCCCGGGAAGAGACATGTTGCATACCTAGATAACTTAGTACACGGTATGCTAATAAATTTGGGTCCAATTGAAGTCTTGATTGGTACATTTGCTTACAACATACAAGAACGAAACGCAGAAGAAGATCATGACAAAAATAATCAAATATCATAAATCACTAAATCACTACCATTACGAAATACATACAGGCTTAACGTATCGATAGGTAATGCTGCAAAAATATTTTTTTGTAGCCTAATAGGGGCTTGATCAATTTTTGAACTAAAACTTTCGTAAGAACTAGATAGACATTATTAACTTTATTTCGGCAATAGTTACCTAGTTACGTGAATGGTAGTCGGAAATCCGACCAGGGCCTAGATTCTGCTAATGCATTGTAGTACGGTCGGAGTCTAAAAATGTTTACCAGTTTTCAAACTTGATTCTTTGTCGCAAGATGTGCCATAAAGTCGATAATGCTTTAACAATGTACTTATTACCTTTCAAAGTTCCGAAGCCTCGATTCGGAACTTTGTGAATTCGGAACACAAGTAAAAATTCATTTCTTATTTTAAAATTATTGCATTTGTTAAAATGACACAGATGAAAACTCTGTCAAAATTGAAAGTTTGAAAATATATTGAATACTATTTTTACAAAATATATAAAATAAAACCTCCTTGAGGGATCGAAGAAGGTTTGCTCTAAACTTTGACAGGTACTCAACTCTTTATTCTGAGCTATGCTCTAACTTATCAAATCAATACAAATATCGACCTTGTGTCGTATAATTGTCTGTACAATTATGAACCTTAAGGTGGTAAACATTTTCAGACCCCGACTGTACTATGTCCACTGCATGAACATGGCGATTTAGTGCCCTGCCTCACTAGGACGCCATCGCGCCATGGCGACGTCGCCAGCTACGTGTCTAAGCAGTTTGTATTGAATGGCGACGTTGCCAGACCGTCGCCAAGTGAGTTAGGCACCATACATTTCAATATTAACTGCTTGGAAACGATCACTGGCGACGTCGCCATGGGGCGTCCTAGTGAGGCAGGGTACTTAGTTTCATTGCCGTTTTAAGTCGACGCGAAAACGGGTATCAATAATACTAGGCGTCAGTGGTATGAAGAAACACGCCACGTGACCCAACCGTGCATCTGTCATCGTTCTGTAAGGCACTAACAGAATCGATGCCTTGGTTATGCTCTGAGCTTAATCATGGTGAGTTGAGACGGAGCTCGCGACGTCGATTCATCATAATCATAATCAACACATTATGTCCCCACCGAGGGGCACGGGTCTCTTCCCTGAGGAAGGTATAGGCCATACTCCACCACGGGGGCCAAGTCCGGATTGGTGGAGGCTTGTAAGACTAGTGGCTGGTCTTACTGTCAGAAGTTTTCAAGCCGCCCTAGGGCCACTGACTTGGCTTAACGACTGCCATCTATCGACGGCAGCCGGCACCAACTGCTTAACGTGCCTTGCGAAGCACGGAATCGCTCGGAAAAATGCCACTGGCGTTAGTCATAGACGATGACCCATCCATGGACTGAACGCGCCGTATGTTGCTTAACCTTAGTGATCGTTTAAGATCACTCAGGCAGCCCAGGCTACGAGCGATTCGATGTCGATTACTCGACTAAAAATCAAGTAAATCTATCTGGAATAAAGTTAATAATGGCATGATCAATTTTGGTTATACTGAATTTTAGTACCAAGTAACGCCTATGTTTTTAGCAACACACTTTACTACCAGTATTTACTTTATTTCCAGTGATCGGTACAGCCTTACTGGCTCATTTAACCAATACGGTCACTAACTTACAAGGTAACATCTTGCGACGTGTAACCTGCACTATAAACTTTATTGTAGTTCCGCAGGTGTCATTTACGGTATTCTGTCTAGTGACATAGTATTTTATTTTACAACCTCCGACGCTGTCAGTAGCAAACGTGAAGGATCCAATTTATTTTGCTTATCAGGTAAAGCAAATCCTCGACAGTGAACTGGCCAAACACGTAGGTACGGATTAAGCACATGTTTCGTAAAAACACATCGCAACAGTGTCGGATACAAGCGTTTTAATCGCGAATTACTCAGGAGAGCACGTTTGGCTGGAGTGTTAACTAAAATTTGCATAGTTGCCTAGTTGGAGGAAAGTTGCGCGGTGACAGTCGCGAGAGTTAGCGACGGACCGAGCCGCGCTGCGCAAATAGTCTACAAACCTACGCCCGCCATTTTGGTTAACAACGTTTTAAATGGATTACTACTACGTATTTGTACATCGTGTTTTCTTTGGCGAGGTGTGGACAGAATCATCGCGTTTATACAGGGGCCTCTCAACACTTTATTTCATATCTACAACTACAATTCGTGGTTTACAATGGCAATTCCATTTACATTGCATAGGCGTTTAATCTGCAGGTAAGAAAGTAGAAGACAGGGCGATATGGCGCTCATTAGGGGAGGGCTATGTCCAGCAGTGGACTAATGTAGCCTGATGATGATGATGATGATGATGATGATGATGATGATGATGATGAAGAAAGTAGAAGTAGAAATGTGCTACGCAATGTACATTGACCTTTTATAGTAAACTACGTATATGCAATGAAATAAAATAGATTTATTTGTCACACATACATTTTACAGTTAAAATGTTGAATCTGCCTCCCGAACTAAGTAGAGAATGTACATCGGTAAGCAGCGTGCTTCCTACATTGTAGGTATAATACAAATCGATGTGCAGTCAACAGCACATCAACCTTCACATGTTAGTTGCAAAATGGCTCGTAATGCAACAGAGTAGAGTGCATGGGTGTATAAGATGATGTGCTGTCGACTGTACTTGAAAACTTTGACTAATATTAAGAAAAATAAAAGAAATAAAAGTAATAGTTGGAATAAAACATGCAGGATGTACCTACTATTGATAACATTAAACGATATTTGTAGTGTGGTGTGTATGTGTGTGTGTGTGTGTGTATATAAAATAGTGGTGTGTCAGCGTATATTTTTGGGTGATTGCATATTATTGGTATCTAGTGTTGGTTTTATTGAAACCATTTTTTTATGAAATGCGACGATGATAGCGCGACTTCCGACGAGCGTAAACTGTGAGGTGAGCTATATATTGGCAGCTAGCTTATAATATTACTGCAAGTTTGAACCTTGAACCAAATTTCCCGGTTTCCACTCATCAAACTTTATGTTATTTGTACTGTTACCCCGCTTTTCCTCAATGTTCATTTCATCCATATTAGAGAACTTTGCATTCGCTAGAGCACTCGAGTTGCTATAATACTATGTGACCCGTTGACTCTTCTAGGATAACAGGCTGCACTCAATTACTCATTGTTCCGAGTGTAGGACAATAGCGGCCATTTTGCAAAGCCGCTACAACTCAGCCTTCGCTAAGGCTTCATCATTCTTTAAGTAGATAATAAAAGATGGAAACTTGGTTTCATGCATGCGAACACTCGTATTTTATGCATGTCTTGTCTTAAAATTTTAAAGACAGGTACCTATGCGTCGACTTAAAGTTTTAAATGATAATAACAGAAACACTAGTACGGTCTGTTAGCTTTTAGAATATCTAGAGTAGGGTACGGGCTGTAGAGTAGGGTACGGTTTTCGCCGAAAGCACACGAGTGTAATAATACTTCCTGCTGTGTATAAAACTTTTTTTCACTATTTTGAAAAGTTATGTAAAGTTATAAATAACAATAAACCTTACCTAATTGCAATATAATCGGTTTTTGATTGCTCAGCCTAGTTATACCTATTCTAAAAGCTAACAGACTGTACGTTAAAAGTTAGTACAGTAAAGCTGGGATTCTATTAAATCTAGGCAGAATTGCGTTTGCAGTTTTTTCATGTTGCATTCCCAGTTTCACATGTAATATCGCTTTGTGGAGTTCAATAGTTCTTAATGTCATGCCGTTTTATTTTATAAGGCAATTCACCACAGAAACAAAGGTTGTTTTCAAGAGCAAAAACATGTGAGCAAAGGGTGCCTTTAGAGGCATAAAACGGAGCTAAGCGATTCCAGCACACGGTTGCTGGCAACCTTCGCTTTTACGACCAATATAAAATTTATAATTCCACAAGTCAGCAACGTTTTTAGCCACCCGTGGCATTGTTTAATCACGAGACTATATTGTGACCCTTTTTGCTGGCGTGTTTATTTCAAACTTTAGAGCACCTACTATGGTCGTAAAGATATGATATGAATAATAAAAGGAAATTGTTTAGATAACGGTCTTTCAAGTCTACGAAACATTTGGCAGATGTTGGTTCAATGAGACTAACACAAGCAATGAACGGGATGATGTTAAGAGTGGGTAATATTTTGGTATTAGAACACTGACTCCATTTTTATTGCTTGATCACTCATCAACCCATCATGTCCCCACCGAGAGGCATAACAAGGGGAAGGGAATAACATAATAACAATAACAGAGTAATTTAATAAAATACACAGGTGCAGAAAAATAGCCAAAGTGATTTTTAAGTTATTTTCATCACTAGAACAGTGAAGCTTATACACCTAATTTTGTAAATGTAAAAGTTTTAGAGAATTTAATATTTTGTTTAATATTGTCTAGTTGCACCGACTACCCGTAATTCAGCTTCTTTATCTTTTTCCATCAATGGTTTTCTGGAGGAAATTACTTTTAGTAATAAGGCCGCCAATTGTACAGTACTATGTTATTGTCAAATTCCATGTGTAATTCCTAGTGTACAATAAAGAATATTCTATCTATCTGTCTATCTATAATTGACATACAATAAAATTACTTGTCCTGGGGTGCAACTACGTAAGACTCCACTGTATGGAGTTGTCTGATTTAGTCCTTTTGTTCCCGGTATGTCACACCATCTTATGTCACACTGTTACATTCTGGGACTTTTTTCCCTGTAGGTATCTCATACTCCTATATACTTCGAACTGTCATATATGTACATTCTTATTTTGACTCTTTCGAGTTTTCTAAATGCGAAACCCGATAGAAGGGAAAGTTCCGTAATAAAAGGGTTGGTCTTAAACTAGGAAGCGGCCCTCATTGGGAAATGAACCCACGACCAACAAGGCAATCGATCTGGTACATACGTTCACCTCAAGAAATGGAACATATAATACAAGACAAAGAATAATGGCTATCCGTTTAAATAAATAAAAAAATAAAATACTTGTGTGTAGTTATCGGAAAATCGTATGAGGTAAGTTTTTTAACAAATCACTGGGAGTTTCTTTTTTGCTTCGCTATCGAAGATTTACGTTCACGTTTTCACGCCAAAACAACTTCGAGCCGAAGGAAATAACACGTAATAAGATATAAATCATTCGATGTCATGTGATAACCGGAAACTAATATTAGGACGTTGTAATGTTTGCACCATAAAAAACTTTGACAACATGCTTGAATTATTTGGTAGGCCGAATAAAAAAGTTATCTTTGTCCTATAAAGCGGCTCGGAAAGTTTCCTTACTGTAAACGTACCTATAATAGATGATTTACAAGAGTTAAAAAATACGCGCCAGTAACACACATTTATCCACGACTTTGTTTATTGCGCCGAAGTTGTTTACTCTACAACCTATGACATCTATTTGGCAATGTATGTGCCTGTGTGTAAATGTTTATGTTTATGTTTGTTTATTTTTTCGTAAAGTGGTTCTTTTTAGAAATCCTCAAAACGTTTTCGATTGACACTGGCACAATACTCAAGTGGAATAATAACACTTTAGCTCAAATCGTGCCTCAAATGTGCACAGGCGACATGGCAATTCGTCAGCATTGCGGTTAACCGGCGCGCGACGGACGCTGCGTCAACCCCAAAATGCGAGGGCGTGCATACTATACCACAGATGAGGAAACCGCGCTGCAGTAAGATCCCTGAGACATTAACATTTACAAACAGCACAAAAAGACACGTTGTGTTAGGTACGTTCTTTGAGGTAGTACCCGTTGGCGTAGATGGTGGGCTTCTTTTATTGATCTAAGTTCCTTATTCCTTACTTATTTCCTTATATTTTGCTGTCCCTCATCAAGGACATAGAGCTTTTATAAAAGACCTCCACTTGCTGCGGCCTTGTGCAGCGACTTCAAGGTCCTCCCATCCCAACCCAAGTTTTTTTGCCTGTGACGTTACTGATCAACGGCAACGCCAGGTGGTTTCTTGAACTGTATGGTTACTACAGTACAATGTTTACCAAATATGCTGAGTTTTCTTTCGTGCAGTATGGGATCTGTGATCTGGGATAGCAGGAATACGACTCACTGTTGGCCCGCTTTATTTGCGCCGTTGTTATACCAAGTTTGACGATTCTATGTGTTGCTGCTTTCATGATAGATCAAAAACCACTGTTTTTTTTTATCTATAAAAAAATTTCCGTCTTAACGGTCATAGCAAATTTCTACAGGATATATTTGGAGTCAAAACATATCTGTGGAAATTTGAGAGGACTACTTTTCAAGAAATACCCCTTAAAAAGTCAGATTTTGGACGGCATAGACTCACCAATAGGGTTCGGATGTCAACCATCGAGTGGCTCCGTACCGACACCAGAAAGTAATGTAGACATACCTAAAACATACATGTTGTTACCCCACTGTGCAATTACTACCGCTTCATGACTACACCTACGCGTATATCATGGGATGACGTGTGCGCGGATGAGGACGATGAACGTTATGGCACGGCCGTGCATTATGGGGGTTAGTAAACATTGTTATGGCTGTATCCAGGATGACCATCTGTCCTAAAAACCTGTTTGATTTCAGAATCCTGATGGAGTGAGAAATTATATTGGAGATGAATATCTTTAAAAAGGGTCAGTTGACTCTTCATTTTGCTACTTTCCACGATAATTATAATTCTATCGCTTCATGTCAAGAACACTACGCTAAAACTTATTGCCCATTATTTGCGCACGCAAAAACGGGTTTGTATTTCTTACTTTGACACTATTTGCCTGCGAGGGGAAGACCACCGTGAATAATTATTATGATCTTTTTAAATTACGAGCAAAGTTTCTCACATTTTTATATGGCAATCATAAAAAGTGCATTTCCTGAGCAGACGACTCAGTAATTGCTTAAGATAATTGGTTTTTCCGGTAGTAAAAACCCTCAAATTCAGCAGTTTTCTTTGCGGGTCCCCTTTACCGTCGTAGGCGAAGAGGGTGTCGCTTATTTATATGCTAATGCAGCCGCGGAAACAGCGCCGACTTAGCCCCTGCACCTGTTCAATTATAACAAGAACAGCATTTTCTCTCGTGAATTTTCATGGAGTTTTCTGCATAGAAATTGCACGAAATGGTTTCACACAGGTCGTTTATTCTCGCGCGCATATTTCGTGCAGTTTGCAAGAAGGTAAAGAGTCTTGACGAGCCGAAATTCCGCCACGTGAAATTAAATTACGCTTAGCGCCGGCAAAATTCTGTTCGGATTCTGTTTACGGCGAAGGTATTTTTTAACGCGTGACCTCCGCCATTTCTCGTAGTGCCATTATTGCTACGGCCTGATGTTTCTTCCCCCAAAAGCATTAGTATTCATGGAAGTCAGTCGATTGAGAAAAGAATTTCGCACCCCAGCCCGATCTTGACGAGAAAATGGACTATGCTGAGTGGTTGCCATTTCCTCTTTCCCTTATTTTTACTCCAACAACTTAATGGGGTCGTAAAGAATGGGCTGGCATTTCATTACAATGTATTAACTTTATCTGGGTTGAGTAGAGTGTACGATTAGGACTCTCGCTAGCCTTTATTGCTGTGAATGATTTGCCAATGAAGAGATCTATCATAATGTCTGAGCCGCAACCTAAACGCTGCGATAAAATAAAACTTTTACTGCTTCTTCAATTACACCAAGATTGGTTGGATTTGCTGCGGTGGCGGTGCATCAAAGCAGACCGATGACTGTGCAAAATGACACGACGACTTTACGACTGCACCTAGCGAAGCGTAACTTGAGGGAAGAACAGCCCAGCACCTGCCAAGACACTTTCACGGCACACGGCGCCGAATAAAGTTTTCTCAACTTGTCTGGACTTTGGAAAGTAATACGTGAACACATGGAAAATTCTACTGACTATTATCGGACAATTTTCTTTATTGTTCAGTCACACAATATAAGCAGTCTATCCGTCTCACAATAGGGTGCAAGCTTCTTCTAAGAGAGGGCTTAATCACTACTTGTCTCCACCACAGATTGACAATTTCAAGAGCTGGGGTATATGAATACACTCAGACTTTGGTTGACTCACGATGGATAAAATAGATGCTAATAGTGTCAACTTTAAGTTGTGTGTTTAAGATGTTGCCACTTTTTCAAGTTTTCAGCGTCACCTTATACCTACATACGAAAATAGCGTTGTGAAATTGAAATCGTTAGCCACCGTTATAAGGGACAAAATCCGAAATCCCGATTGAAGATCGGTGGCGTGTGAAGTTGGCTGGGAACTGCAGCGTTCGCCTCGATCTATGACTCCATAAAATGACAGAAAGACTCGGCGGGGGAGTTACGTGCCCGACAGAGAAATTTATCTAAAGCAAATCTCATTGTTCGGCCGGATCCTCGGAGACGTGAGCGGAACTAGCAAGTAAGACAAATTCCCATCGACTTGATTAAACTTGTCAGTCTGCGAGAGCTCGCGAGATGCAATTTACTCGCGAATAATACGCGGAAGTCGTGGCCCGACGTTGCTATATGAGTCGCGTTATTTACTCTTAGCGTTGTAACTGGATGCTTATGTTTGCATTAATGTGATGGTTTAAAACTGCACCGTTTTAATTTATAATTACACCTGGGAAATAAGATTTTTTTCTTTGTCTTATTTCCACATGAGCAGGTAAACAAATGCATTATACTCTCATAGAAAGTAAAAGAAAAGTTTTCAGTTAATTCAGTAACTTGATAGGCTATCCTATGATTAATTACATTAATTAAACTGAATTAATTTATATAAGGTTAACTATCACGCAATGAAAATGGTAGCTGTCCATTATACGACTCGTGTTATTTAAAATTGAGAGTAGAAGTATGAATGTGTGTCCACTGTACCACAATTATGTTGAAGTGATTTTGCTTAAAAGTATACGATAAATTTTCCTCTGACTACATTAGTGAAAGTGTAACTGCTAGTCATAAGCCATCTCGGCAAAACAATTTAGGTAAAGACAAAAAAAAATATCTGTCTTTTGCATGGTTCTTGCCCTACGAAGCGACGCAACGCGCGCAGTGAGAGCGGCAAAGCGTTTCACTCGCATCGATTATTTAATTAAAATGCACTGAGGAAATACAAAGCTGTAAATTAAGGACTACTTTCTGAATTGAGAATTTCACTAAGTAAATACTTAAGTAACATCCTGTCACGCTCTTTTATGACAAATTTCACGAGACAGCACTACAATTAAATACACTGGCCTGCAAAAGTAAGTATCACACTTTTAATTTTGATTTTTCTAAACTATGGGAGTTAGAGATTTAAAATAAAAAACGTTTTATAGCAAATCATATCAGCTTTCTTTTAAACTATAGTAAACTGTACATTAGTAACATTTTTGACTTAAAAAAAATACAATAACAATAAAATAGCCATTTTTAGCTTAGTGTTAAAAAGCTCAATTAACATTATTAAAAATTTATTGCAATTTTAAGAGTGTGATACTTAGTTTTGCAGGCCAGTGTAGTTACTTAGCGAAATTCTCAATTCAGAAACTAAGTAACTACTTAACCTATTGAAAACTCAAGTAGTAGCTTCGGTAGTGTCGTTAGCAGAGACAGACACTGCAAACAACTGCTTTTAATCTTTCATAAAGTGGACATAACTCTACTGTACTTTCCGACCACGCACAATTACAAAACTTAATACCCACAAAGAGCATTAACAAATTCGTACGCGGCGAACAAGTGCACAGTGGCATAAATTCGCATTATGCGGACTCATAATACGGTATTAAGCCGCATACATATCTGGCCAGTAGGTACACTGTTGATATTTCTAATCCGGGCAATCCTTGGCACACGCGAGCGTACGGATTACATATTCAAATAACGCACGCCAGTCTAGTGAGTAAACTGGGGGATTTAGCCCAATTTCGGGGCTTATGCCTGGGAGTGGTTACTTACAGAGCGCAACGGCACGTTGTATTCACGTGCACCGCTTGTAAAGTTACGCCGGAATCCAGTTCTGAGCGGTATTACCCGCTCTGTATCATGCATTATTCTGTCTTCCATCCGCACTGCTCTTCATGTATTTTGAACGGATTCACAACGTCGAAGCAACGAGTTCTGGGTCGTGTTGTACGGAGGTCGTCGGAGTTTTAAGAGTCCACTTTGTTATGATGTCGAAAATATTGGGTAACAAGGGAGAGTTGGGAAAACTGGAGCGCAATTTGGATAGGTTGGCATTATGCGGTGTGAAAGAATTTGGGCCGAACGAAAATAGGTTGCGGTTACCAGAGCGTGTAATGTGGAGTTTTCAGCGGCCTAGATTTTATTTTCAAGGGGAGACCTTTACCTACACTAAAATTAAGTGGCATAATATCAACGGTGGAAAGGAAAAACACTTGAAGCGACACTTTGGTCGAAACTGCGTTATATATATATTTGGAATCAGCGTTTTTTTTCGCGTCGATTGGTCTAGGTTTCATAACGATGTGACAAATTTGGTGTCGCTTAAGGTAATGCTGTTTTAAGCCTCATTTCTTTTATATATTAAATGAAGAGACCCAAAAAACTAGTCCGTTTTTCTTCTATTCCGCTTAAAGTAACACATTGATTGTACCTTTGGCTATTAAAGCGTTTTGGTTTTCACAAACTACTTGACTAAAATCACTTGTATTGTTTTTCCTATTCCTTACGTTTAACACTTAACGTATTTTTCCATTCCAACGTACAAAGATTACACGTCACTTAACACGTTTCTCTACTTATACGTATTGGTTGAAGAATAGACTTCAGGTATTTTTCCATTATATTTATCCAAACTCGACTGTATGTAAGTTGTTTTCAATGCCGGCAATTAGACAAACTATGTCGGTTAACTTAATTTTGATAAAATTACACACTAATTTTTTAAATGAACCGACAGCTTAACAATTTCTTTAAGTATAGCTTCATTTATTTTTACCCATTCAATAAATATGCTGCGCTGTCGGTTAAACTACAAATTTATCATCTAGATGAGATTTAATTTACTTAGCTAAAAATTTGGTTGTCGCGTAAACTAACGATTCTTGGACGGAGTTTATGCAAGTGTCTTGACATAAATAGATCTGACAGGTGGCATGTCACTTCATTCAATTGTGAACCGGCGCAGGGGCACGTCACATTGCGCTCCGGACGTGTGATCGTCGATTCCCACGTAAGTATTCAGCGTTGTTCTCTTTCTAGTGATGTTATTTCGATTCATCTGTTGTAATGTATCTAGAAAACATTATTAATTGTATTTTTAATGAGTTTTATAAGTAAGTTTTTTTTATTTTGTTAGTGATCAGTGGTTAGGTTAGATTAATATGACCCCCGAAAGTACGATCATTTCTTAGTTATTAAGTATGTTCTTCTTTTGCAGTTTCACATATGGACCGCATGTGACATATCACATTTAACAGAGAAGCTCTATCAAATAACACTTTGGATTAAATAAATTTAGAAGCTGATGTTGAAGAGTCAAAATATAATAATTTAAAGAAACTCTGTGACCTGTCATTCCCTATCATCATCATTCAGCCACAAAAAGTCCACTGCTGGACATAGGCCTCCTCCATGGATTTCCAAAAAGACCGGTTGAAAGCAGAATCCAGCTGAGATCATCTGTCCATCTTGTGGCTGGTCGTCCTGCGCTACGCTTGCCGATGTGTGGTCTCCATTCAAGAACTTTTCGGTCCCATTGTCCTTCAGTTCTGCGTGCTATATCCTCGTGAGGCCCAATGTCTGAGTGATCACAAAATCAATTGTTATTTTCAAGGTCGGGCCTTACGAGGATATACCGCGCCCCCACTGCCACTTCAACTTACTCATCCGGTGGGCTATGCCGACGACTTTCGTTTGTCTGTGGACCTCATCATTTCTAATTCGGTCTCGTAGAGAAATTCCGAGCATAGCCTTTTCCATACCTCGTTGCGTGACTTTGAGTTTTCTTATGAGACCCAAAGTGAAACACCACGTTTCAGTGCCATAAGTCATCACTGGTAGTAACACACTCTGGTTGCATAATTTTATTTTGAGTTATTGAGGTATATTGGAGGAAAATACTTTTCTAAGTTTCCCGAATACTGCCCAGCCGGGATTCGACGATTGACCGCATTCACAAAGTTGGACCGGCCTAGTTGGATTGTATGGCCTAAGTAGACGTATTCGTCTACATTTTCGAGAATCGAGTTCCCCACTGTTATTGGGGTGGGCACA
This sequence comes from Yponomeuta plumbellus, assembly GCA_947310845.1. Lineage (NCBI taxonomy): Eukaryota > Metazoa > Arthropoda > Insecta > Lepidoptera > Yponomeutidae > Yponomeuta > Yponomeuta plumbellus. The sequence continues at coordinate 12,160,828 of OX371207.1, read as the reverse complement.
ACACGGACGTTTATTTATTTATTTTTTTATTTATTTTTATTAAGAAAACCAACAGCGTTACAGACTTTTAAACTTAAGGTAATGTATGCTAAGTAAGGCCAATAACAGGTTTATCTTTTTAAACTGATAGTATACTTAACGTAAACTTAGACTAAACATGAAACGGCTCGATCCAGCCGAACTGCCGCAACTCTCAGACCGGGTATGAACTAACCCTTAACCCCACAAATGGTCATATACTGACCCAAGCCAAGACGCGGCAAGGCCGGCAGCATCGGCCCCAAACTATTATTATTAATAACGTTCATCAATGTGAATATCCTTCCTTGCAGATTAATATCAGCGTCCATTAGCGCACATAATCACACAAGCGCTTTGGTCAAAGAGCTTACAATAGCTTAATGCACTTTGCGCACAAACCATACCACACACATAGACTGATATCATCCCTAAGCCCTCATCTCGTTACAAAGCCTATCAACGGTATTAATTTTAAGTACCTTGTAACACAAATTGGAATTGATTCTGTTTAGTAAATTTTATCAAGAAATGAATGGCCTGCCTATCTGTATGCTAGGTTTTCACGTTAAATGTATATTAATTATATTAGAAGCACAAAATATTAAAAATAAATAAGTATCTAATAAAATTGAAACAACATTTACTTATCGAATCACAAGACGAAATAACCCACACAGCAATCACTGAGACTGTCCAAATAAAGCTACAAACGTTAGTTAAACGGCCTAGTTGGATTGAATGGCCTATGTAGACGTATTCGTCTACATCTTAGAGTCGAGTTCCCCACTGTTATTGGGGTGGGCACAACACGGACGTTCGACAGGACCTTCGTTTTGTCGATGTTCATTATAAAAATGTAATTCCTTTAAAGACTTTTCAGATACCATAGACAAAATATAGTCTAGCTGCCTCTGAGGAGTGTTTAATGAGAATCCTGTTTTCATAAATTACATTGTTACTTTATGTTATATGAATATTGATTTTAGATTTTATCGTAATTGTAAAGATTTCAGAAGATTGTTTTTAGTTGCTTCAAAGTTTCAGATGAGAGAAAGATTTATACCATTTTATTTGTACATCGTTATTTTATGTTGTACTCTAACCTGTTATTCTAAAGAATCTGATGTTATTTTGCTTTCTTTATGTCTAATTGAAAATACTTTTTATATTATTATGTTGTAGGTACGGAAAGTAAGTTAAATTGTTCTTTTGCATGTTATTTAGTGGTCATGTACAATAAGTAACATCTTTTTCGTCAATTAATGGTATAACAATAATAAAATGTGTTTATTTTTATTATGAATAGGACTGTAATAGGAGGTGCTTGAGTTAAATAATTGCATTTTTTTAGGCATAAGACACACACTTTTATAAAAGGTTTTTCTTTTTCAGTTTCACCTAACAATGAGATATATAATTTGTTTTTCCATTGCTATATTAAAGTATTCTTAGACTGTTAACTGTTTTGTTTGGTTAGTGTTCTCAAATTGCAATGGCATTTATTGTGTTTTGCCACGACTTAATTTTGAAGTATCTCGCGCACTTAATGGGTTTTTCCTTAACTTTTATTTAATCCAAAACAAATTAAGCGACACTTATTTTCTTTTATCCTTTACATAGTGAATAGTAATTAAAATTTAGAGAAACCATTTTTTTTCATAGCTATAGGTGCAGAAACTTATTTGTTATGATTTTTTTTTCGTAATGTGACAAAGTTTTTCGGCTCTCCTGTAAAGGTAAAAAAATGTCGCTTCAAGGGTTTTTCCTTTCTACCGTCGAATTATATTGTATAGACGTCTGTACCTAATATCCTATTAAGTACACACGTATGTAGGATTAGTAGCGGTATCTTCACTAGACTCAGGAAGCCAATGACATACACGAAAGACGAAACTTTTTATTTTTTAATTAGGTACATAAATCTTATTCATTTATCTTGTTTCTACGAGTATAACGAAATATTATTTATCTTTTTTACATTTCTGCTTTACGTATTACATAGTGTTCGGACTATACCGAACAGCTGATGTGGAAAGATATTTGTTGTTAAATTCTATAAAAGTTTCGTCTTCAACTTTTCGTTCCAAAAAATAGTGACAAATGTTTAATTTGAAACTGATGTGTGCAATACGATAAATTAATTTACGATTTTATATTTGTTTTTATAAATTCAAATTGTGTCTAAAATGCTTTTTGATCTATAAAAAGAACTGTTATTTCAGAACTAAAACTTTCGTAAGCACTACACATTGTAAAATATTACTCGGACGAGCAACCGCCGACGCGAGCTCTGCTCACCATGATTAAGCTCTGCGGATCGGAGCGAAACCTGGTCGGACTCTTCCGATAAAAAAACCAAGTAAATTAATCCGGGCCATATTTTGCAAGTGTTATTTCTATTAACTTTAATACTACGAAATGATGAACAGAACAATGAAGATAAAATGGGAAATAAGTGGAGCTAATATGCATGTATCGACCACACCCCCGTTATCCCCCTAGATCAAATATCATCAAAAATATTGGATTGATTACTATTATACCGCCAAATGCCTCTATATGCTATTTTCTGTCCATAAAATGGCTTTAGACTTAATACTAAGTTTAACTTTGCATATAAGAGCCTTTATCTCGGTTAGTTGTAGTATAAGATAGTTGAGGTATCTCGTGTAGTATGGGTTTTATTTTTCCCTTCAAACTTGGCATTGATCTCGAATTTCAGTCTTTGTGTTACTTCAATAACAGGACATGCATGCATGATTTTCCACTAGAATCCATAATTGTGCAATTTTGAAGTTGGTTGCCGAAGCAGCTTAATCAGGCAGAACCATAAATATTTTCCGCCATGACACTGTTTAGTTCTGAAACTATAATCCTTTCTTACTAAAGCTGGGAAGTTAATAAACTTACCCGAGGCAACAACAAGCGCAATTGCAGTTGAAATATTTTACTTAACTCTTGCAAAGCGGAGCTGTAGATGGAGCCAAAGAAGGTCAGTTTCAGGTAGATTTATTGTTAGACTTCTTACATTAATACTCTCTATAAATACGTACCTATGTAGGAATCGTTACGAAGGTTAAGCAACATAGGGCACGTTCAGTGCATGGATGGGTGACCGTCTATGGACTAACGCTAGTGGCATTTTTCCGAGCGGTTCTGTGCTTCGCAAGGCACGTTAATCAGTTGGTGCCGGCTGCCGTCGATAGATGGCAGTCGTTAAGCCACGTTAAAGGCCTTAGGGCGGGAGGCTTGAACATTTCTGACGGTAAGACCAGCCACTAGTTTTGCAAGCGTCCACTAATCCGGGACACGGATCACGGGACTAGGCCCGTGGAGTATGGCCTATACCTTCTTCAGGGAAGAGACCCCTGCCCCTCGGTGGAGACATAATAGGTTAATGATGATATTCCTATAAATTTTTGGTTTCGTTCCGGCTTCGATTTTTTTATGTAAAATAAATTAACTAAATAAGGCCTATACCTTCCTCAGGGAAGAGACCCGTGCCCCTCGGTGGGGACATAATGGGTTGATGATGATGAAATTAACTAAATGTTCTGTACAAATAACACATCTAAGTAGGGGCACGTGCTGATCTTCGTCGACTGTGCTTAGCTAGATTAGGCCATACCTTCCTCAGGGAAGAGACCCGTGCCCCTCGGCGGGGATATAATGGGTTGATGATGATGATGTCGGAAAGTACTACCACTTTCTGGGACTCTTTCAACTGTAGCTCGAACAACGGAAACGAAACGAATCTCAAATCCCGACCACACGAACAATTTTTTTCGAATCCAGCACAAGATCGTGCTCAGGGAAAAACCCCAAACGCGTTGGAAAAGCTTCGGGGTATGCTGGTACTATTTCCCTAAGCCACTACTTGACTGTAGTGCTGTCTCGTCAACCTTCTCAGAAAAGAGCGTGACAGCACTACAGTTAAGTATTTACGTAGTGAAAATTTTCAACTCAGAAACTGGCCCTCACAGTCTGTAATGGCTGCAAACGACTATCGTCCTACACCCATCCTATTTAATGTTTGTATACAACTGAAGCGGCCTTTTGTTCATTATTATTGCTGCCAAGTTAAAGTTTGACTTTAGATATTTCTTCAAGAAAGTAAATGTTAAAGTACAGCAGTTGCCTCTTTCGATGTTATAAGAAATTTATTGATGAAAGAACAAAACTTTTACCGCGTAGATAAAGTCTTACAGAAGTTTGCCAACCTATTACAAACGTTCAACAGATAAATCGAAGAAATGTAAAACATTAGCTGACTGTAGGCTTCTGTTAATTAATATTTGACAGTTCTTTATAAACATAAACATTTACATACAGGCACATTACATTGCTTCTGGCCCCACACTAGGATACCCTGTGTCGTGAGAACGAGAAACCGCGATATCACAAACATGTCAACATCCAAGACCTGGTTTTTTTATACAACTTATATCAAATATCAACTGTCATCAGCTGCCTTCTGTGTACTTCACAGAATTATTTAGTTTCACACAAAAAAAAAATTGTGCGGTCAGAAGCCATCCGTTTACTACCTAACACATTTCGTATTACTGCTCTCTGACCCCACTTTGCCCCCTCTTCCGCCGTCCTCCTGTAACCTGGCAAAATAACTTTATTTCATTCCAATATATGAAAAAGCCAGACTCATTTAGATCCGTTTTCCCCGTATGGTTTTAATTTAATAAATTAATAGCCCTTAAATACTTGCGTAGGTTCCTATGTTGAAGAGTCTTTCAAAGCTTGTAATTTCCTTCCAAGTAATCCATAATAGGTAAGTTGAATCATCTCATCCACACAGTAAAAAATTATCCCTTCCCTTCAATTTGAAACAGAAAATTAAGCATAATATCATCACATGAACGTATATCCAATGCGCCGTGCCACATTGGATCCGGCCACTGTTTCCACTTCACATTAGCGAACTTTCCTAAAATCACCGTCGCATTTGCCTTTAAAACGCTCTGTACATCACCCTATTTGACAGTAGAGAGTATTCGACGTAACGTATTCGAGTAGCAACGCGCAGGCAGCGAATGAAAAAGTTAGGAGTTTGTTATTGATTGTACATAGTTCCCTATACTCGGCTTCAAGTGAAGCGTAACTTCGTTGACTGCGCATTCAACGAAGATACATCGGCTGTGCATGTTCACTGCAGTTGTGTTGCGCAATGTTTCGAGTAAATGATGGATGAATTACATTTGGAAAACTACCTACCTATCTACCTTCTACACATTTAACTATTCATAGATATCACAGAGACACGATCACCTCATTTAATGCGTAAAAAGGTGAAGAGGTTAACAAATAGGGTGTTCTTCACGATGGCTGAAAGAACTGATAACACAGTAATATTCTGTTTTTATAGCGCAAAACAATGGATTGGTGACCATGCCCAAGCTTTTGTTCCCACTTTTGAGATCGTTGATTGAATGTCGAGGACCCTGGAGGTACAGTCGACAGCTACAGTACAGTCGATCAACCTTTATACGCAATAAATCTACTCCGTGCCTTGATGGTGTCTTTGGAACTAAAAGGTAAAGGTTGTCTGTTATCCATGTACTTATAAGCTAAAAATTGTCTTGTAAAGCCAGAATACTCAGGCTAACTGTTTGTTCCGCTTTGGCCTGAGAGGATATTAAACACGCATTGGCACTGTTTCCAGTGCAAAGAATTAAGGCCCAAATGCGAGAGGTCCATTTATCTAGGTAATCAGTATTTGTAGCTTTGCGGGACTAGAACAAATCTGGGAGCGCCGACCGAAATTAATTTATTCTCTACATATCGCTGTAAAATATTTCATACATTTTTGTGCTTATACATATAATCTTATAGGAAAGGGACGTCCCAGGTGGACATCATCATCATCATCATCACCCCATTATGTCCCCACCGAGGGGCACGGGTCTCTTCCGTGAGGAAGGTATAGGCCATACTCCACCACGGGGGCCAAGTCCGGATTCGTGGAGGCCTGTAAGACTAGTGGCTGGTCTTACTGTCAGAAGTTTTCAAGCCGCCTTAAGGCCTCTGGCGGACATAGTTCGACTAAAAAGTGAATAAAAAACGGCGTGTGTGCATACAACGACTAATAAATATTGATGAAGCGATAGAGATCTTTCAGGATCATGGTAGATGGCACACCCCGTACTCTATCTACCCCTCAGAATACAGGTTGGAGTTTGTATTATTATGTTTTATAATATTGTACTACTATTGGACTATAAAGGTTACCAAATATGCTAAAATACACGCTCAAAGCTCTCTATTTAGTATCCGGTAGTGCCAAAAGGAGAGGTTAATTGGCAGTTTCCCTAAGAACTTTTTGTTATTGCTTAATATGGTTATTCTATTTTCTTCCTACTGCAATAGAAATATATGTCTGGAACCAGACAGGCCGTTCTCAATACTTAGTTCAATACATCATTCACAGACTTCTGTTTGCAATAAAACAAAAAATTGGTAAGTGTGACTTTGACTCCTTATGGTCCGTAACACCATACACATATCTGTGATGTAAAGTATTAATCAAAAGTTTTAATGGTTTTAATTAATACAATATAATAACATTGCTAACGAGTTTAATACTTCTATGTATTACGCTTTTTACATTAGATTAAAAACAAAAAGTCACGTGTTATTTGTGCGGGTACCTTCTTATTTTTTACCTTTTGTGTGTTTTACAATAGTTGTTGAACCCGCGGTAGTAAAATAACACATATTCAGTGAATTGCCTACCCATCTGTTCTATAAATGAACAAAATGTCATTTATAGAACAGACAAATAGACGATGCAAGTATTCAATTATACATATCGGGTACGGCCCCAAAAAAATACACTTCAAAGATTCTGATCTGACAACGCAAGTGGAGACTCGAATAATTTGGATCAGCCTCACGTTTTATTAGATCCCAGAACAATTTTCCGACATCCAAATATCCCCTGTAATTTCCCTTGACGGCACTCCCTTCTTCATAACACAATTCAAATATTGAAGTGTCTGAATCACCTTGCCCCAAGACGTTGAAAAAAGTGCAATATTCCGCCCCTAGAACAAAGGTTAAACCGTTGAGTTTCACTGAATAAACTTTGCTTTGGACTGCGCCTATGGGGCCCGCGTCACGTAGCTCTAACGAACCGTCTGACTGACGGACCCCATGCGTCAGCTCTGCAAACCTAATACATAAAGGGGATCCAGAACGCCTGCCTTGAAGTTTTAACATTTCATTTTAGAAAAAAAGAAAAGAATTATAGCAACAAGACACAACATATGATTTAACCTGTAGATTTATTGGTTTAGAAAGTGTGTTTTCAATGGTTTTTAATGAGACATTTTCAGAGCTTTAATAAAAAAAATTGTTTGATCGATAGACGGCGCTGACGATTACAACGAAGTTTGATTGACACGAAAACATTACTCTCAAAGTTAAAACACTATGGAATAAAAAAATTAAGTCTAGATCTTTTAAAATCATATTTAGAAGGAAGGGTTCCAAAAGCAGAAATAAATCGTATTAAATCGTCAGGCTCACTTGTAAAAATGGGAGTCCCGCAGGATCTATCTTAGGGACGTTCCTTTTCCTAGTCTATGTAAATGATTTACCGTTTTTGGTACAAAAAATGTGTGAGATAGTGCTATATGCTGATGACACGTCACTTGTTTTTAAAATAAAGAGACAGGAAAATAATCTTGACGAAGCGAATAATGCTCTCTCGCACGTTCTAGATTGGTTTACAGTAAATAATCTATTGTTAAATTTAAAAAAGACAAAATGTATGAAATTTACCCTACCTAACGTAAAATTAGTTGAAAACAACATTGTAATTGAAAATGATAAACTTGAATTTGTTGAAGATACTGTATTTTTGGGCATCACAATCGATGCCAAACTACAATGGGGTCCACATATTATAAAATTGGCACATAGACTAAGCTCCGCAGCATATGCCGTGAAAAGAATTCGAGAACTTACTGACGTTGCAACTGCTAGGCTCTTTTATTTTAGTTACTTCCATAGTATTATGTCCTTTGGTATAATACTACGGGGCCGGGCAGCAGACATTGAGACTATCTTCATCTTGCAGAAGAGAGCGATCCGATTTATTTACAAGCTAGGTAGTAGGGACTCGCTAAGAGATTTTTTCAAAGAAACTAACATCTTAACAGTTGCAAGCCAATACATTTATGAAAATATTATGTACGTTCGGAAAAATATTAAGGACTTCGAAACTCTTGGTAGCCATCATAACGTTAATACTAGGAATAAACATAAATTGTCATTTCCACGATTTAGACTTGTAAAAGTTAATACTTCCTTTATGGGGCACTGTATAAGGTTCTACAACAAGATACCCCAAGATATATTAGAGTTACCACCAACGCGATTTAAGAATTGTGTTAAGCACACTTTTTGCAAAAAAGCTTATTATAAAATCAACGATTATTTAGAAGACAAGGACGTATGGCATTAAATAGTAGTTTAATATTAAATTAAATCAGAGGATAAATGTGTCTAGTGTTCAACACATCCAAGATATTATTTTGTAGGTTTGATTTGTATTAGCTTTAAGGTGATTTGAGAAAAGATGGTCAGAGTGGAGTTTTTTTTTCGCTGCCTTTTTCTCCAGTACAGACGGCCCCAAGGCAGCGGCTAACGTTATACATAACTGTATGTACATTGACATTCAACAAGCAGAATGTAAATTCTTTACGTTGAAATAAATTCTTGATTCTTGATTCTTGATTCTTGATTCTTGATTCTTGATTCTTGATTCTTCTTGACGCAAACCCTATCTTAATGAAGGAAGTTCAGACGACTAGAAACTAAAGAAGCCTCTTTGCATAGTGGATAGCATGCAGCGAATTTTTTTCTGTTTCTGGTAATTCAAAGGTATAAAGTCTTTGGATGACGCTCCTTGCTCCTTGTACAGCGGGTGAACCCAACTGACAACCTGACAAAAAAGCACACAACGCAACTGATCACCCCACTCTGAACAGTATTTTGACAGAGAGGTGAAAATATGTATGTAGTTTTTCGGAGGAATAAGGAGGTTGGCAGTCTCCTTTCATCTGCCCGTTTTGAGTTCGCGTAATGCTTGGTCACATACGCCCAAACCTAATAACCAATCCCCAATCCAAGATTGAAATCAATCCCAGATTGTTCCCTATCCAAGGATCGATCTCCTATCTGCGTCCTAATAACAAAAAAAAGAGACCCAATCTTTTTTCAAGCATGGATTGCACGGCAATCTTTTCCCTCCCGTACGTTCCTTTCTACGAAAAACTAATATCAATAGTAAGATTTATTTTAATACTTTTAAGCCAAATATATATGTATATAGTTAAATACGATAATTATGAACTACCCTATACGGAAGATAATAAGGCTGTTTGGCATTTTGTCACGTCCATAATAATTTTTATTCAGATTATTTGGAAAGCGCAAATTGTTTGACTGAACGGAATGGAACGGAACGTTACTGACATTACTTGTGACACTAACACAACAATGATGACATTGACATGCTTACTTAGCAACGCCATTGTTGAATTTAATAATTTTTATATTGATGCTGCTCGATAATACGAATTTTCCGCCCATATGTTGTCGACTCAGATCAACTATTTTTTTACGCTCTTTCATTTGGTGTGCATATCGTTCGAGTCTACCGTAGACACGAACGAAATTAATAATATAGATTACTCGTAATCCCAAAATATTTACTGTGATCCTAGAAAGTCGAGGGATTGGTATTTCGGATTGTTTCGTCGATCGATCGAAACGTCAAAATCGACGGATAGGTTATTGGGACGCACAAAATGCGATTCACGTACAGAGGGCAATCCGTAATCTGTGATCGGCCCTCCGAAAGATAGATTGAATTCTAAGATTGAAATTACTATCCACGGATATGTTATTGGGTCGCATAAACTGAAAAATGGATTGATTTCTCAATCTGAGATAGGCAAAAATGGATCGGGATTGGTTATTAGGTTCGGGCGTTAATCCGGCCAAAAATACCATGTATTACTAAGAGGCCAACCCAATGTCATGAGTTCTAATACTTGCAAGAGGAACACGTATTTTTATTTCTCCAGAGGTGCAAGTACGTAAGTCCTTCACTACATGGAGTTGTCTGATTTGGCCTACTTCAAACTATCAAATACACTCATACATATTTTGATAATTTTGAGTTGTCTTATTGCTTAACTCGATAGATTGGAAAGACACGTAATACAAGGGCTGAACCGTGAGTTTAGGCGGACCTTCTCTATCCTACCATTTCTGTTCCCGTACGGCCCCGCTACAAACGTAACAACATTACATGCGTGCACTAACCTAACCCCTGGGTATACCTAAGCGGCTAAATATATTCATTGGAAAACCTCGTTGGAATTTCAATATGTCAGTCACGGTGTGGATGACTAAGCCTGTAAGGCAAAAGGGGTTCGGGAAAAGCATGGACAGCTTTGAACATAAATTTTTAGTCTACACTGTAGAGAACAATTGGCAGCTTATCAACCTTTCCATTTTGTGCCGTCGTTGCCCGAATGGATTAGAGTTAAATTCAGATTGTCGACGAGCAACCGTCAACTATGTCAAAGCATGGCGAGGATACTTGTTAACTATGGAGCATTAGCAGCCAATAACGGACCTTATAGGTTGTTACATGCATTCGCAGTGACATCCAAAATAAGTCGTTCACTTACTTTTGCCGTGACGACTTCACCGACTTAATTACCAAATTTCGTCGTGATCCTACTCATTATTTTCAACTTCGACAATCCAATGCAAAATATAGATCAATGACCAAACAGACAGACTTTTAAAGGTAAAAACCCTCCGAAAAATATCCAACCAGACAACTACAGTTTATTACCCGATGCACTCAAAAACTGGTTAACCATTTTACTACCTTGGTCGTGGATTGGCGATTTCAAACTTCTCAGAGGTTTTCAAACGTTGGAGTGAACTATGGAGATTCAGCGTATTTGCTTCTTTTGTGAGCCATCGACTACTGAAATAACGTTATAGAGACGTTAGTTGCTCAGCAAGCAAGTAGAGACTTCTCAAAGCAAATACACTACATTGCAATGGCGATCACGCAACCCATGAGCGCCCGAATGACAGCTTGACATGTTCCAATATTGCATTTACAAGCCGAAATGTACATTTCTTTTTCGATTCTTGAAAATAACTTTTATCAGGAAGAAATGCGGTTTCCTTTTGTTTTGGCACAGCGGCTGGTGCCTTATATAAAATTCAACGAGGATGGTAGCAAAGTGACGTTAAGGGATGTTAAAAAACTAAAGTTATTCATGCAGTACTGAGGGATTTAACGGGCTCATGATTTTTCCCATTTGCTATGGAAATTAAACAGATAGCACTTTTTAAAACCGTATTAGTACTTACAAGTCGTTTGTCGATTGTTTCTTGCCGAGTTCCAGAGTACTTTGGCTTGGGCTTCAGCCTTTTACGGAACCCGTAACGATCAAGTCGAATCCTCTCTTGGGAACTTATCATTGTTAATTTGCTTTCGAACACCTGTTTTACATGGCATAAAAGATTGAATGAAGAATTATTTGTATAAAATTACCTGCCAAACAAGTCAAAGTGAAGTTGGCTATCGACATATCATATAATAGGTTCGCCAAGAAATAAATCACCAAGCATTTGATACCATTTTTGGTATCGTTAATTTATTAAACTCATTAGTTTACCAGTGGTAATTCGTAGTGTACAATATCGTTGCTTTTCTTTCTCAAACTCGTATCTTAAAAAAGACAATTTTTCACGAGAGAAATAAAACTGTCTGTCTTTTTATACTACGGAGTTTCGCTATGAATATAAGTAAAACTAAGATACTAATCTTTTTTAGCTTTAGTACAGATGCATTTTTTGAGATAAGAGTTTGCTGCATTTTTTTAAGATACGAGTTTGAGAAAGTAAGGCAACGATATGCCTGTACTATCGCTTTGAAAGCAGAAATAAAGGCGGATCACATTAATTAACCGTGTATCTCTGGCCTGATTAAGAGTGCACCGGCGAAACGACACGAGGTCAACTTTAATTGGTGCCGCTCCTGTATTTTAGATGGGCGATACGTGAAAGCTGCGGTAAGACATCACGAGGATTGCCCCGCCTCACCACATTTTTGAGGAACCAGATGCAAGTTGGGTGGCGTAGATTCACCGCAAAATCTCTTTTTTTTATATCATCATCTCTGCTTAGAGAGAGAAGGTATGTGTCTAATTAACAAGCGTGCCCACCACGATTTGGTAATTTTAAGCAAGCGATGTGAACACATCAAACACTTAGGTTTACTCACGATGTTTTACTTACGAGTAAAACAGGACTTTGAGTCAATTTTACCGATTGATCAAATCTCATTAATAAATTAAATTGGTTTTGTCTTTGTAGTGCACCCTTATGAGGCGTGCGTAGAGAAGACAAAGCCCTATGCCTCGAGTTGTGCAGCTGTGGCATAGATGTGCGATACGTGCTTGCAGGGTTAATGAATAGAGACCAACATGCGGACAGTTGTTCTCTGATATTGCTGCTTTATTGTTGGCCCGTGATTTCGGTTTTGTTTGTATTAAATTGTCTCTTGTGGGATTAAACCATTGTATTTGTCGCAGAATAGCTATTAATATAGCTCGAAGAATTGCTTAGTAAAAGTGTCAGTGGTGGGTCCATGGCTTCATCTGGTGGGCCTGGTCGTCGACCTGGTTAACGACCTGGTCGGTAACCAGGTCGTCTGGTCAGACGACCTGGTTACGTAACTCTACCACCGCCCTTTTCACTAGATGTCAGATTAATAAATCAGCTAATATACAGGGTGTCCCAAAAGTCAACGTCAAGCCGGATCTGGGTGAAAAGTCATATTGGTAATCAGAAAAAAAAAAAAACTTAAAATTGAATGTATACAAAATTATAGGCATTTAAAAAATATATCGAAAAATCCTGTTGACACAAATCTTTACTTTTTCCAATTTTTGTTTTTGTTTTGTAACTCTGAATAATGCTTCTCTAAACTGTTAACACAATTTCAAAACCAGCTGCTCCAGCTTGGAAGAAAAGGAGACTGTAATAAAAATAACTTAGAATTTGCCCATTTTTTTTTTATTTTAATTTTAGTTAATTATTTTTGAGAAATTTCTTGAATAAATAATTTAAAAAAAAATTACGAAACTAAAAAAATCGTTTTCTTCTAATATTTTTCTGATAACTAGTATGACTTGTCTTTTCACCCGGCTCCGGCTCGACGTTGACTTTTGGGACACCCTGTATAAAAATATCGTCACAGTTTTTTTTGTCCGAAACGGTTTAACAAATTTATACATTTTTTTGTGTCTATTTGGTAGCTCAGAGAATAGGTCGTAGACTAATTAATAAAACAAAACAACGTTCACCAGATAAGCTAGTGTTTAGACTGTCAGAGTTTCACATGCGACTTCATGAAACCCATGACTCTACCGCCTCCCTTTTAACTCGATGTCAAACTTTCTTGACCCCCTCCCTCCCTCTTAAAGTTGTAAAAATATGATAGGCCCGTTTTGACTTTTGAGAATGTCCCTAGAATGTAACTTAGAACGAAACTGAAAGAAACAATAAAATCATAATAAATTAGATACAGTGTTTTACTAATGCATACATTATTCTTGGCGCATTAGATAATATGATTTATTACGATCATCCTTTTCGCTCTTTCTTAATAGTAGCATGCAATTTCTAATAATTAGGAAACGTCTCAAAACATTTACGTTCTCAGTCTTTATTGTTTTAAATACTAGTGTTGTAAAAAAAAAACTAAATTACACCAACTTCATTCGATTTTAATAGAAATGAAATATTGTGTAGGTAGTGATTTTTACGGAAAAGAATGACCTTGGAGCTCAAATTCAAACGAAATTTTGAATTAAAACTTTCGTATAAGCACTAAACATTATTCATGCTTGAATCAGAGCGAAACCTGCTTGGACTCTTCCGACAAAATGTCAGTAAGTGTAACCGGAAGAATATTTTTGAATTGGTGAAACTGATTTCTATAAAATGGTTTGTCTCTGACCGAGCAGTACGCGACTTCGCACGCATGGCTTACTCGCGTTCGAGTCTAAAAGCACAAAAGATTATCACGAGGAAATGGACGCAAATAAATTCACTGAGTGGTTTACTAAGTTGTTAACAAACCTCCCCGAAGAGTGTATAATCATTATGGACAATGCATCTTACCATTCGGTACAAATAGATAAAGCACCTACTCAAACAAAGAAAAAGGCTGATTTAGTGGCATGGCTACAAAGACAAGGTGTTGAAGCTGACATGAAATTATTGAAAGCAGAATTGTTGGAAATGGTTAAGGAAAATAAACCTGCGAAACTAAAATATAAAATTGATGACTTGGCACTTCAGCATGGGCACAAAGTAATAAGAACGCCGCCGTATCATTGTCAATATAATGCTAATGAGTTGATCTGGGTTCAAGTCAAAGGATACGCAAAGTGGTAGAAAAAACTCTAAAAATTATAAAGGAGCATTACGACAGAGATGTCAATATTGATAGTATCATTGAAAATGAAGTAATTGTATTTACAGGTGACGATAGCTCCACAGACGATTTTAGCTCATCATCCGAAGAAGGTGATTGAGTGTGCTACTATAAAATGAATGTTATTAAATTAAAGACAAATTTACCTTTACAACATTGTATTATTTTAAAATATCTACAACATTAAAGTTTCAGTTAAATTTTCTAAGCAGTATTTTAATCCGATGGACTTTGCTAAACAGAATCGAATCGATCAAATACTATACAACTTGAATTGATTTCGTGTGTATCGTGTGAATAGTTACGTCGCGATGACAATGTCAAAACGGGCCTATTAAATTTTTACGACTTTAATGGGTGTAATTTATAGGTGGCTCCTCACGACCAATAAACATTAATTGGCTTCAATTACAAATTAAAACTATTTTTCACTCCATCTTGCATCTGCTCGAAATTATGCATTTTGATGCCCAAATTTAGGACCCAAAATACGCTATTGTTGTTCAAGCTAAGATGCATCAAAGTAAATAGACTCAAAAGTGGGTTTTGAATCTATTTACCTTGAGGTAACTTTAAGTAAATAGACTGAAAATCCAATTTGGAACTTATATACTATAATAGTCTGTAAAATATAGCTTGAGCTCCGCGACAGCTGTCATGGACATTTGCGTCCATGAAGTTGTTAATTTTTTCCCAGAATAATTGCACTGTGAAAAGTCCGTACTTACTCCCATCGAATAGTGTGCAGTAAGTACGGAGTTTTCACAGTGCAAATATTCTATGAAAAATTCAAAACTTCATGGACGCAAATGTCCATGACAGCTGTCGTGGAGCTCAAGCTATATTTTACAGACTATATCCTCGTAAGGCCCGACCTTGAAAATAACAATTGATTTTGTGATCACTTGAAGACATTGGGCCTCACGAGGATAATGCACTCATTTACTAAGAAGTCGGACTTCTCTTTCACTCTTGAGGATTTGTCCTATATAATCTAACCCAAGCAATAAGTTTTAAAACCGAGTTTGGAACTACTTACTGAACTTCCAAACTCTTTGCTGCAAAACTTTTAAGTACCTGATTGTCAAATATTGGAAATTGGAACGCAAGTACGCATTTTCATTCCTCTCAGATGGTAGTGAAAAGCAGAGTGTTCTACAAGGGCGCAAATTATTTTTGGTCTCGGTAGTGTTGAATCCCTCGCTCCTTCAGCGATTCTTAGTTAAAGCCCGAGCGAAGAATTGCCTTAGTTCGCTCAGGATTCAATTTCATAACCTCGACGCAAAAATTTTGTTTTCGCCCTTGGAGAACAATATACTATTGCTAGTCACTTACAGAATTGATCTATCTAACTAATCAGCCTGTGAATAGAGCCCACTGTTGGGCATAGGCCTCCTCTCTCACGCCAACCCATCCGGTCCAGTACTGGTCTCATCTAGTGTCCAATTCTACAGAATCGATCGATCAAGCAAATGTCACACAACCTACTATTAGTTTAATGACTCTTACTGCAGTTAATTTTGATACTATTATTCAAAAACATAACACACACGATTTTGCCAAAAATTACTAGAAAAAATGACTTCTTTTTTTTCGATTTAAAAAAAACATTTCAGCCGATAGGTATTTCAAAAGGTTAATCATTTATTTCAAAAGCCTAAGTATGAATTAACGATCAAAGGGGCACCCTTGGGCCTGCACGTTTAAAGAGCGATACAAAAAGACAGTAATTCGGGGTCGAAATTTAATTTCAAGTGAAAACACGCGCGGAGCGGGGAAACCGGCGGCGTAACCGGGGACTTCTCGTTCCGACACAGAATATTATCATCATACGTTTTTCTTAAATTCGGTCGGTCTTATTTATAAATACTCGATTTCTTAACACAATCCTCAGCGGCAGTTTCAAAAGTCTGTGGCGAAGGGAAAAACGAATCACAGACTGACAGATTTTTTTAATTTAAAACGCCTCTGCGGAGTGTTTTACAGGAATCGTGTTCTTATAAATTAGATCATAATTATGTTTCTTCAATGTGTCAACGCGATTTTGTTTGTAAACTATTATAGTATATACAGATATATGGTCAGATCAAGTGCGTGTATATAATTATGTTTGAATGCACCACCATCATTGGGGGTAAAGGCCTATACCGAGCAGAACCGAATATTGAACACCTGAACACCCGAGACCTGAATATTGAACATTGGATTGGCGCTGGCTAAAATAAAGATCACTGCAGTAACAGAAATAAAAAAATAATCTTAAATAAACAACAAGAAAAATAACATAGCTTGGTCTCGTAGTTCATGCTCAGAAGTTGGGTTTTTCGTTATTTTATTTCTATTTTTTTATATTCATGTAAAGTATACGTATCTACAACGATGCCAATTAGGCTCACATTCTGACGAATGCTCACCATTTTCACCATAATATTGTGCTGAAAAATATGTTCGCGTAGAGTGGAACCCGCGAGCGTTTTTCGTCGGCTATGTATTTAACGCGGATGTGAATTTCGCCGCATCCGGCCAAAAATTAATGAGCTTTCTTCCGCTTACTTAATTAACTGCTCCGGCGAGGGGGTTAGTGCTCCAAACGAATTGAAATAAATATTTTGCTCTCCTCTAAACGGTCCGGCTTATGGTTCTATGACGCATGGCTGGGATTAATTTTGGGTGTATTGATTGGATTGGAGTAATAATTAGAAACTTCAGTGGCCTTATGCTCCTTAAAAGGGGAATTCTACTACTTATTCTACTCTTTTAAACTATAGTAAGGAAAGATAGCTCGAACGATGCCGTTGGCCTTCGTTGCGTCTCTTATACGTCCCGACTGAAAACCAGCGCTACAGGCTGTCATTCCTTTGCAATAACTAAAGCATATGCTGAGTTCGGGTACCTTTCATATTTTTAACACTCTATATTTTAAGAAAGCTAACGAAGTTGTCGGTTTGTTATACATCAGAATGGAACCCACGACCTCTTGTAGGTATGAGAGGCAGTATTCTTCCAATCACATCACACTAATATTATAAACGTGAAAGTTTGTGTGTGTGTTTATATGTTTGTCAGTCTTTAGCGCTGAAACGGCTGGACGGATTTTAATAAAATTTGGTACGGAGTTAGCCGATACCCTGGATTAAAACATAGGCTACGTTTTACCGCGGGGAAATATCTTATTCCTACGGGAAAATCGATGAACCGCGGGTAACACCGCGGGGCACAGCTAGTGTGCTAATAAAGCTATCAGGGCTCCGTTTCTGTTAGTGCATTATAGTACAATGACATGACAGATACACGGTCGGGTCACGTGACGTTTTTTCATACCATTGACGTCTACATGTTTGATATGAGTGCGCGCCTATACCTGGGCCCTTAGTGCGAGTTTTTCTATTCACTTTCGATAGCGAGAGCGTTTGCAATTTGTATAGGAGTGACAGAGAGACAACTATATGGCGCGCTTTGTCACTCCTATAGAATATGAGTTTACGTTAACGCGATCGAGTAGTTAAAAAAACTCGCACTAAGCACACTGAAGCGCCAATAAAACTAAATGGCCATGTTCATGCAGTTGTCATTGTACTACAATGCATCAACAAAATCTAGGTCTAGTTCGTTGTGTCCACTTGAGACATCCACTCCAATGACTATCGGTTCTTTGGCAGATATGACCAATCCACTGCCACTTCGACTGGGTAACCCTATAGGATGTGAGCCGGTTTCTGAGTTGAGAATGTTCACTAAGTAAATACTTAAGTAACGTTCTGTCACGCTCTTTTCTGAGAAATTTTACGAGACAGCACTACAGGCTACCTACCTACTTAGTGAAAATTCTCAATTCCAAAACCGGCCCTATATTAATCAATCAACTAATCCATCAGTATCTCCTAAGCAAATCAAGCTATACTCCTCACATAGAGAAGCAATATTGCTCGCAACACGCGTGTACACAATAACAGATTGGCGCCAAAATCGATACCGACACGCAGCTAAAACGTCCTTAGAGCAATTTTCTTCGGTACCGTGAGAGGAATGTCCTCCAACCCTCAACACAGTTTCGATACGGAGGCAGAAGTCGTTATAATTGTTCAATAAACTGCTAAACAAGCGTTAACCCTCTTCCTATCGCAATATATGAGTCCGGCTTAATATGCTGCGCGGGTCACTATGGGCGACTTATTTAAAAGAGACGTTTTGTGGGAGCATTAAACGCCCGTTTGTTTTTACTGTATCAACTGACGATTAATATTGAATTGTTTTTTTTAGTAAATTAGTAATTAAGTAAATTTATTCATTATTAAAAACGAGAACAATTACATTCCTAGTGGTAAATTGCTATTGGTGCTTGCAGAGCAAATTTTGTACATTCAAGGAAAAACGATGACATCTGAACTAGTGATAAACACTGTATCTCAGATGCAACGCCCACTACTGCTAGTGTGGCGAGCACATGTCAACTCTGCGCGCGCACTATAAACTCCAACATTTTCTGCATCGCGCAATCAAAGTTTACACATTGACATACCATAAATACAACGTCCAACAGATTACAGTTGGACCGGCCGTCCCCAGGCATACGATCTGCCTGGCGGGAAATTTCCCTTTATAGTGGAAGAGCACGATCACCCGCTCTTCCCTATAGTGGTGACCCCTGACAGAACACTGTCAACCTTCCTTCGCTCTCGCAGCATACTCCACACACAGTCTCAAGCAAGCCAGCATGTACATACGTGTACATATTCTTCCTCTTCCCTCTCACTTCATCAGTTCCACTACAGTCAACGCACCGACTGCTGGTTCTGATGGTGATCTCTCCCTACCCCTCGGCACGGCAGCCACACAGCAGCACACGCTGCCAGTGGTACAGCTTTAGAGCACAGACTTCGATCCCTATCAGACCTAGCTATGCGTAGCTACGGTCTTGAAGGGGAGTGATGTTTCGAGCACATGTCAACTCTGCGCGCGCACTATAAACTCCAACATTTTCTGCATCGCGCAATCAAAGTTTACACATTGACATACCATAAATACAACGTCCAACAAACAACAGTTGGACTGGCCGTCCCCAGGCATACGATATGCCTGGCGGGAAATTTCCCTTTATAGTGGAAGAGCATGATCACCCGCTCTTTCCTATACTAGCTTTCAAATGTACACTAGTATTACGATTACTAGGATTACGACTATATCTAATGGGGAATTTGTATTTATGCAATAAAAAACATGTATGTATGTATGACAGACAAAATAAGTAACAGAAAATAATACCATGTTTTTATGGCTTGACAGGGCTCAAAATATTAAAAACATTTAATTAACTTTCATAGTAAAATGTAGATCAGATTTACATTTTTCCTACAGTTTACTACAGTTGCCAATTTGAACACTGTTAGTAGTATCTCTTGATTACCTACATCAAAGCGGTTTAATCGCTCAATATAGGCTGTCCCTTAGAGCCAACCCACCCATCTCTCACTGACCCGACGGGTGTGTAAGCATTTGCGATGCCACGCGACCAAGGTGCAGATTAACGGCTCCGGCATTATATTCTGTCGGTGTAAATATACCGTCGGCTTGTGCTAATATTGTCAGGCATTACGAAATTTGCGGTCGTTATTAATTATACTAAATAATGTGTGTACTACTTACTTAAATAAAGATTCCGGTCTTTTGATGGAGCATTGGAGTTCTCTGATAACTATTCCTTTTTAGGGTTGCGTGACGTAAGGGTGCTAACTGGACCATTATTACCCTATTATTGTGCTTACGGTGTCTGCCTAACTAATTCATGGTACCAAATTTTGCACGTTTTCCTTAATACGGAAACAAAACAATAATTTATTTATTTAGTAATTAATTACAACTTCTGCCTAGGTAGGTATTTGGTATTTCTCAGCTGTCGGGTTTTTGGTTATTATTTTTCAGTCTTATGAGCTAAGACCTTTCAATGCAATAGTTTTTGTTCATAGGACTTTTTAAAATCGTATATCTACAATTTTGTGTAATAATTATTTCTCGACGTCAGAAGAATTTGGTCGGATATGTTATTTGATAATTTACAGAAATGCGCGCTCTCAACTATAAGCCTACATACGACATCATGCACATGAATTATCTTAGCAATAGAATAGGATAAAAATTTGTTTTTCAGATGATTAGAAAGAGCTCGTCAAGCTGAGGTAGTAGTAAAAGTAAAGTAAAAGTAAAAATTGTTTATTTGCCAGAACATGGGTACATTAAGTTCTTAAAATATAGTTAAAATCCTTCATAGTCTACCGATTGGTGTGCAAATCTATTAATTGAGTTTAATTTAAAAATACAATTCTCTATAATTTTATGTAAACATAATAAAATTAATTGATTCAAAAATTAGAAAAAATAAATAGTAGGTATAAAACGATTTCGTCAGAATCAAACATACGACACTATCTAATTCAATTACTTGTTGGAGTTCTGTTCAGACTTACTCCAAGATCAATGACAAGATATTATACTTCTAAAACATATTATTCCTCTTCTTCATAAGCCGCGTACACACCAAATCCGTAAACACTGTTTAGAAAACAATTTGGGAAATTGGGAAAGTTGCCTACATCGCACGACCCGCCGTTGGGCACTGGCAATCATTCAATATTACGTAATTGCCGGCTCCAATTAACGGAAACTAGTACTTCCATCCATTCGATATTGCTCGGAATTTAATGAGTCGCGTTTTAAGACTAACTGTTGAGCATCTGTAAGGCTGCCTCTACAATGGACTAATTACTTTTGTCGACCACAGTATTCGGAATGTTTTATTCATTAATTAATTGTTCGAAGATAGTACAGAACAGAAGATAGATTCACCGTAGTTATTAGTCTTAGGTTTATTTATTAACTACCTAGCGTATTTAGATAGATAGATATTCTATCCATGTTTCTCTTTTCAAATTAATGTTACATGACCGTAACTAAGGCAGTTAATATAAGTTGTGGATCTCCGCAGGGATGTTACAATTTTGATTTATGTACTTTTATCTAACTTAGGTCGTTAATATGTATTTAGAAGCTAAGTATAGTCAACACTTCACTAATGATTACAAGGCATATTTCTTTGACAAGTGGCTGCGCCAGTTCGCGTAACATTATGTAATGATTATGTTATTAAGCCATGTATGTGCCTGTATGTAGATGTTTAATGTTTGTTTATTATTATATGTATGTATTTTTTAACACCCGAAACAAAAAAAATATTTTATATTAGTTGGATATTCTTCAAAAACTAAATGGCATGTCCAAGTACACTTTAAGTAGAATAGGCAGCATTTTCATCAAAAATGCATTGCATCCAGATTTTAATAGCCACCTCAGTTAGGTACCTATAATTTTTCTTTATAGTTATCGGAATTATGATAATTATAATAATTAATCGGATAAGTACGTAAGCACACGGAGAGCAAAGTTACAAATTCACGTTCCTATTTAAGTACCTACGTCATATTTTTGTGTCCAAAAGTAATTTTTAGTGACTTCAAAACAGTTGCTATTACCTATTACCACTACATGATTGCACCTATTACCACATTAAAAAATATGGAAAGGGGTGAAATTGTATTTTAACAAATAGAAGAAAATTATGCCTCCGATGCATGAAAAGGATTCAAACTTCATCCTCAATTAGCTAGGTACAGTTCTAAACAGCAAAAGGCGGAGTTTCCGGACAACTGCTGATTGGCCGAAACGATGGCTAATCTCACTACAGAGTATTGTGTTCTCCGGTAATAATAAAGTTTGCAGTACGCGGACTACGCGTGTTAAACCCGGTTAGCCACGAGTTGCAAAACCTAGAGAAGGAGAGCCTCCATCTTGAGGAGTTGGTAATTTCAGGCAGTCCTACTCACGACAGCCGGTAATATTTGACTTGTGACCGTTTTTATTTTAAAGAAAGAGGGTTGGCCAATTTGAAGACCAATTCGTGCGTACAATTTTTTTTTAGTAACTAACGTATCGTGTTGTAGATGTCTTTGTTGATGTTGTAGAGACAGTACCGTACGATTAAGATATAAAAAAAACACAAGCCATTTACTCTTTAATCTTTGTAGAATTTTATTTTCTTCATTTCTCTAATAAGTCACAGGTTCTGCATCAATTTGAATAAATTTTGACGATTTTTGAATTTTGATGTTGACTTAACTTTTGACTTTGAGTACCAAAGAAATCATTCATTCAACTGTGGGGCTTGAAAAGCGCTAATGCAGACCCAGAAATCTAAAACTGTTCAATATTTTACATTTTGGAGTCTACACTGTTTCTATCACAAGCATAATAGTTGAAATCAGATTGTCAATAAGGTCGATGTTCTGACCACTGTAGGCGCTATACAAAGATCGCCATTCAAAAGAGGACTCAATAGAGGCTCAATTACATATGATATTCAACTCGTAAAACCCCTGAACGGCGTGATTCTATAGTCATTGTGAATGCACCCCTGCACCAGGACAAGTTTTAATTAAAGTGGATATCTCGGACGGCGATGTGGACATTCGCTAACAATGTTTGTTTGTACGTGTGCGGTCGTGGGTGGACTCAACATTAGTAGATAGCGAGGACTTAGGAAGTTGGGAAAAAGTACTGTGGTCCTCATTTAAGCTGCAAGATATTTAGATATTTTATATAGTGTTCAGTTTCAGATGCCTCAGTGCTTGAAATTTCCTTTCCGTGGTGGGCACGGTTGGTGATTAAGCCCTACTTTCTCTCTCTCTCCCTCTGAGAGAAGGCCTGTGCTCTACAGCGAGACGTTACATCAAGATAAGTGTTCGCAAAGACCAAATGGTGCTAAACTGAAATGTTTTTACAGTAAAATGAAATTATTTATTTCAGACCAAGATCCATAGTTTCATTTTCACCAACATCGGCCAGTTTTACATTGGACGATAACTCTAACAGCACGTCATTGTTTAATTGGTATCCATACAAGGTGCACACAGTATTCGCATAAACGGCCTTAGCGATATGTATAAAATCAGTCCGATAATGTCGCATAGTTTTTGTCTACTTTAAAATCAAGGATTCGTCTACTTACGTCGTATATTGGTATATGGTTCTCCAAGGCACGCCACTCACCTCTGTTTTCAGTCATACTGATCCAGCCGTTAATAGCAATCTACTTTACCTAGATCCTTAGCCAGCAAAGTGACGGGTGTTCTAAGCTTCGTGGTCTGCGCTGGGGAACCACAATTTGAAAGAGCAAGATTTTTTTTTATTTTTTTTTTATTCTTATTCTTATTTATTAGGGGCTTTGTTTGCAAAACGAGTATGTCAGCCCCATAGTAACCTAATCATACAATTATCAAAGCTATATAGATCTTAATACTATAAATACTACAATGGTGTTTCCGCTATAAGGCTTGGACATAATACTTTGAAGTATTCCCACATCCATCAAATTTAGTTGTAGCCGCGACATATCCGTAAAGATTGTAGAGGTGTGATGGTACATGATTTGTGTAGGCTTGTAATTGTAACGGAGTGACGACAGTGGTAGATGATGTACCTACTTCATTAGATACTGAATTTTATCCATTCAGTATCTACATTTAAATATTTTCACTAGGGGGATCCGAGAAGTTTACATTGTGTGGATAAATACTCGTGCCTATTAGGATGGAATTATGGTTTATGATGATTTTTCGATTAGCTTTTTAATGAAATTGGTATCAAAAGAACTTTCCTTTTACGTACCTCTTTAAAAGGCGGCATTAGGATATGAGAAGAAGATTTTTGCTAAGTAGAGAACTAGATATTGATAAAAATTTCTTATCTCAAGCACAATCTCAAAGATAAGTTTAATCAATACGGTCCCTAGTGTCTAGAGTCGCTTAATTAGTCATCGGCATCTGATGTAACTTTTGGCTCAATATGCCGGTGAGATCCAAATAATTCATAATAATATGATCGGTCATAATTATGGCAGCGCCACATGGAATCGTGTAAACGAAGCAAACGATCCCGAAACGCTTATTATATCATAAATCATCTGGACTGCTTGTCACAATATATTGTACGTGTGAGTCGGGGCAGGATAAATCCACAAAATTCTGGATGCAACATAATCTATAAAAATTATATCTAGCCTAGACAGGGTGCCGAGCCAAAACCTAAAATCCATAAGGATTCATGATGCTAATTTATCTATCATCGGATAAACATACGATTTTTTTGTTTAGTCACATAAGTAAATAAATTAACTTCGTCATTTTCTTCGTACATACTACGTTACACTTTCTAACATCATCAACCCATTATGTCCCCACCGAGGGGCACGGGTCTCTTCCCTGGGGACTGTATAAGTCATACTCCATCATGTCCGGATTGGTTCACTTTTCAAGTTCACTTTTTATAATACGACCAAATTATTCGTTTTTATCAATTCTTTTTAAATTTCTTATTAATCTGTAGAATTTTTCGTGAGCCGATCGGCACACCATAATAATTATTTTTAATTGTTCTTTTACATTTTTGAAGATCGTAACGCGACTGATAAATTATTTCTCTCTATGAAACTGTAGTATGTAACAAATAAACGATGTGCAATTTATTACAAAAAATGAAGACGCAAGTCTGACAGCAAAATATATTGTTCCCTTTTGTTTAATCAGCCTATCTATCACATAAGCATATAGGCGGTCTAGAACCAGTCAACTTTACTCCTGTATCGGGCTATAATTATTTCAAAAGGCTAATACGGTCTTGAAAGCTGCTATAACGATTGGGACGATGTTCTACACTCACACTTATTCCATTACTGATAAGTTCTAGTATGGGGTACCCGAATTTAATGTTTGACATATTAAATAATCAAATACCATAACATCTAATGGAGAATCGATCGATCTTTCAAACTAAATTTGAATTAATAATTTATCGGAATAGTACCTACCTACTGTGTACTTAGATTTTTCTTATTCAACTTCCCTTAAATAAACCTCGGGAATAAACAAAGATTGTATTATGCGATCCTACTGAATATATACTGTTATTTGTACAGATTAACAAATTATCCAAAGATATGCCCGAAAAACATGAGAGCGCAAGCAAATACCATCAAAATTATTCCAAGCCGATGCACAATCGCACATTCCTATCGCGTAAAACGCTCAATTTAAAATCGTATGCAGTGAATTTAGGCTCAAATACTTTCGACGTCCCTATACGCGAGTCACACACGCACAACGCCCTGTGAAAACTTATTTTCTCAGCTGATTACCTTACTTTAGTGAATCAGTAAAGCGTTTCGCTTCCGGCACGCGCGGGGCTGAAGGCGCCTTTTTCCGTAAGGGCTCGTTTTCCCATCCTACCAGTAGCCCCCTGCTAAGGCCTTGGTCACATAATAAGAGGTGACAGATGTTTCAATTCGTGTATTGAATAAGTATGCAGTCGTCGAACTTCAAAAGCAAAAAGAAGAAGAGTGCAGAAGGAAAAATAACTAATGAAAAATTCTACGTAATTGCCTTAGCCCTGTTGCCTCAGCGTAAGCTCCAAACGCTGGCTCAGAGCCGATTTTTGAATTGAGAATTTACACTAATGTAAATTTTATACTTAAGCTACGTGCTGTCACGCTTTTTTCTTAAGAACTTTGACGAGGCAGCACTACAGTTAGGTAACTTATTTAGCGAAATTTTCAACTCAGAAATCGGCTCCCAATGTCTCCTGTACCTATAGAGCCAGTCTCATTTAAGGTTTTTTTTTTTTTCACCTTTGTAAGCTAGCCGTCTTAGTAGATTATAATAAATGTTGTATCGTACGTGGGCAGTATTAGCCGACCTCACATTGAACGATAACGATATGTGCACTGGTATTTTCGATTTTAATTCATATTTACTTACATTTAATACATATTTTCATAGTACAGACAAAATGTTTACTTTATGAACGTCAAAGTTATTAGTTTCACAATTAATAGATTACATGGAGGATAAAATAACAAAGAAACTCCACATTTATTCTTTTCAAAACAGTTTTAGCCCAATTAACAAACTTTTAAACTTTAAAAATATTACTCATGAATGTGTTGTACACTAGACACAGTTATCTTCTGATTAAATCTAATATTAAATTACTGTTTAACGCCAGACATCCTTGTCTTCTAAATAATCGTTGATTTTTACCTACTAAGCTTTTTCGTAAAGAGTGTGCTTAACACAATTCTTACACCGCGTTGGAGGTAACTCTATTATATCTTGGGGTGTCTTGTGGTAGAACTTTATACAGTGCCCCATAAAAGAAGTTTAGTATTAACTTGGAAGTATTAACATTGCACTATCGTACTGATATTTTCATACATTTAGTAACACAGTTGTACGAGCGTTGTATGAAAACCAGCCTTAGTTGTGATGTTTATCATAAAATAAATACTATAAAAGTGATCCAGTTGATCTAACCTCCCTAACTTATCCATGCACTCCGCCATACAATAAATTAACGCAGTCATACTAATATAAGTACCGGTTATGTTTGAATAGTTGTCACACAGATATCTCAATATAGCGAGATAGGACAAATTGTCTATCTAATCTGTATGGAGTTCGATTGTCACAAGTTCAATCAATTCATGCACACAAGCACCATTAAATAAACACAAGAAACTTGCACACATTTTTCCATTCGATCTAAATGTTTAAAGTCTGTTCGCTATCATAGTGTCACTTTGATTTACCACCTCGGCACATGGCGGCTTTTGACTAAAGAAACTAAAGGAAGCCGATGCGGCGCAAACATGCCAGTGAATTTGGCTCGCAGTTCGTCTCATTCTACTATTATGTCGATCACGCAATTAAAGAAGTAAATCAATCAGTATTTTAGAATGGATTTATAACGTAATTATCCTGCATCACTTAGGTAGGTACCTATTCTTAATACCGGTGGAGATGAATAATCTGAGGACACTTCGAGTGATGAAGAGTAGTGTTTTATTTTGTGCTTCATTAGGTATATTGTGTACCATGTTTTTTTTCTATTTAACGTGTTTTGGCCGTCTAAGTTGTATTATTGAAATAAATGTTTTTTTACTAAAACCAAGATTGCCTTCGTGTGTACCGACCGACACTATCTAAGCGAATGGACTTTACACGTGCAAAGCAGTATACGGACGAAGCGCGCTAGCATGCACACGACTGCAATTTCGAGCACAGCGTGAAATTTTTATTCCTGTCTCTTCCGTAGGTATGGGCTCGAGAGAGACAGAGTGATAAAACGTATCACTGTGCCACGTCCTTGGGTTGCTAAGTACTAATATCTTTGGAACACGTTCTTTTATTGGAAAAAAAAAAGATTTTACAGTAGTTACCTGTGAAATGTGAAATTTGTCGTTTCACTAAGGTTTTAATATGTAACTATTTAGCAGAGGACAACATTTTTTTAAAAAAGCAAATTGTTAACCGTTACCTAGGACAACCGACACGATCTGTATTTTTTATTTAAGAATTTTCAGTATTTACAATTCACCAACACAATGTTTTTAATTGATTTTTTCAAGGTCATTACGTGACAGATAAAAATAGTTATTTTTTTCCTGACTAAATACAATCTACAATTTTTCTCGCACGTTCCAAGGAACCTCTGCGTATTCCTACTCCGTGCCGTCCCCTCTCGTCATTAGGAGTGGGCACGCAAAGGGAAATTATCCTCACTTAACCCTCCGCAGGCGTTAACTGGCACCTCTGAGAGAGTACTTACCCGATTACTTTATTAAAAAGATTGGGTCTTTTTTTCATATTTCTGAAACTTGAGTCACGGAGCGTAGACGAATGGGCGTAGACCTAGGCGAATTAAAATTAAACAGAAGTGACCATCTTAAAATTATTCAAGTTGCTACTATGTTGGTCTAGCATTTTCACATTTGACTATTTAACCAGAGGTCGTGGGTTCGATTCCTGTCTACGTTTTGGATATTAGTGACCTGGTCACTATAGTGACCCTGTACTATAGCACAGGTTACCTTAATTTGGGGCCAAGAAGATTTTTATTTATTGTGCTCAGTGAAACCTATATTATTTTTAGGTATTAGGAATTCAATTGGGATGAAAATATAAGTGAGACCTAATTCATAACAATAATTTCGATTACGAAACAGAACTTTTAATATAATACAAAGTTCATTGGTGACTGTTTATTGGAGATTAGAAATCTATTAAACATATCTGCATTTAATAGATTCCTAATCGAATCGAATCAAATTTCTAATCTAATCTTGGCCGTTTTTGTAGCCAGAAAAACGGCCGAGCAGTTAAATGTATATTTAGACAGCCTATTTAAAAGAAAGTTACCAATACATAATAAAGGCCACGAAAAAATAGCAAATTCCCCTCGAAATCTCTAAGCTGGTAGAAAGAGATAAAAGAAAAGTGGATGAAACATTAACTCGCCACTTAATTTCACGAGTTTCGTGGGCTATTGTGTTTCCAAGTGAATAGCTCAAAATAACAATTCCTTAAGTTTCCCAATCCCGACCCCTGTTGACAGCGAAGTCTCGTCTTCGTCTGCAATGTAGCAATCCCGTAATTAAGGGGCTGTGTAGAGTAGCACTAGCGCCACCAAGCGAAAAATCTAGCCAAGTGCGAGTCACACTCGCGCACGAAGGGTTTCGTACCATCATCTATAAAAACGCCAAAAATTAGTTTTTTTTTTAAATAATATTAAATTCTGTGCGGTCCGCCGAGGGAGCCAATCCCGTGCCTAAAATTATATTATAGAATGAGGGCTTTTCAATGACAGCTGTCAGTTGAGTTCATTAAAAAAAACTAGATGGCGCTGCAAGAAGAATCGTTAATAAT
Organism: Yponomeuta plumbellus; assembly: GCA_947310845.1. Taxonomy (NCBI): domain Eukaryota; kingdom Metazoa; phylum Arthropoda; class Insecta; order Lepidoptera; family Yponomeutidae; genus Yponomeuta; species Yponomeuta plumbellus. The sequence continues at coordinate 12,131,443 of OX371207.1, read as the reverse complement.
CTGTGATAGTCTAAACATCTCTTTGTAACTGTGATCTAAACTAGACTTTGTTTCGAAACTATTGAAACTTGAAAGATATCGAAGTATTTCATTACATACGTACGTGAATTGTGTCTTTGCTTAAGACTAGCCCATGCATTGTGCATTTTTGGAAAAACACAGGACAAAACCACAGAGAAGGTACAGTGATGTCATGTCAATTTTTAACGTATTATATGACGTCAAAACCATCTATCGGTAACTTAAGTCCAAACTTCCTTTTTCACCAATTTGTTAGTTCCAAAATAAAATACTAGGTGGCGATGTATGCTTGTAGAATCGTGGTATGGTTATGATTAAGCCAATAATACGAGCCCAATGCAAAATAGTTCGTCTAGTATGGAAAGTAGTGCAAAGCGTAAAATATAGCAAGTAAATATTGGTAAAATAATTAAGATCGTTTAATAAAAAGTAAACCACAATTTGAGGAACATTTTAAAGTTTATTTTAACATAACTGAAATTCTTTCATGACTTTAAATAACATAAAAAATAAAAAAAATGTTCTAAAAAAACATAACGCAAAAGTATTCGTCTACCCTTGTCACTTACGCAAAATAGTTCGTCTACCACTTAGTTGTGTCGCCTTTGCTCTCAATGACAGCTTTAATGCGAAGAGTGGCGAAGAGGCATGGTTGCAACCAACGCTGCACACTCTTCAGGCGTAATTGACTCCCAGATAGCCAAGAGTTTAGTCTTTAAGTCACTCTTCGATCTTGATGGATTTTTACGAAGAACTTCTTTTTTTCCACCACAGGGTTTCGATCGGCGACAAGTCCGGGCTGTTAGATGGCCATTCGATTGTAGGAATGCTTTTCGCCAGTAGTCACGTCTTTGTTGTCCTTGCAGTATGGCAGGAAGCACCATCCTGTTGAAAAATAAAGGAATGTTGATGCTTGAGTGACGGAATAGAGGGCAGTAAATTCTCTTCCAAAAGGTTTTGATACCTCGCAGCATTGATAGAACCATCCACAAACTGCATACCACCAACACCTTGAGCAGACATGAAGCCCCATATTATAAGAGACACCGGAAACTTCACTTTAGGTTTGAGACAATCAGTATGAAATGCCTCATTTTTGTTCCGGATCACTTTTTTCCTTTCATCGCCGACTGTCACTTCAAATTTGGACTCGTCACTCCAAATGATACTACGCCACTGATCGAAGGTCCAATTTAAATGATCACGAGCAACTTCATCCCTTTTTCTTATGTACAGCAGTCAACAGTGGTTTCTCCATAGCGGTGTAAAATCCGTAACCCATTATTTTTTGGACTCTTTTGCAAGTATCAACTGAGAAGTCTTTGTGAATCATGTTCTTCCATTGCACCGTGAGCTCTCCAGCTCGACCACAACGATTATTTTTGATATTTTTCTTCAGGATTCTGTTTTCTGCTGCACTCGTGATTCGTGGTCGATCAGTTTTCTTCAAACAAGAAGTCGTTCTATTCTTTTTTTAGTGCAAATGATAGATTGGACTGGAGATCTGGGAAGCATAATTTTTTTAGATATTTTGTAACTTGATTTGCCAGCATCGACCCCACAAACTAATCTCTTTCGAAGCTCTTCACACACGGGTTTACCACAACCCATTGTTACTTGAAAACTTATGAAAATAACTGAAATTTTCAGAATTAATAATGTCTCACTTAACAAATGACACAGAATTACTTTTACAAATTTAAATTAAGCAACATAATTGTATAAAGAAGGAATATTCTTATTTAAAACACCGATAGACGAACTCTTTTGCATCGATTAACAATTAGACGAATTATTTTGCTTCTAACTTTTTCGAATTTAAAACAGGATATCTATAAATTTAAAATGCTAAAATAGTTTATTGGTTCATAATTAAACAGGGGCATAAGTAACGCGACATCCGTTATTAGAACAGCTTAATATTTTATATAGATATACAAAAAATGAAGTTAGAAAAATCTCACAGAGAAAATTTCACACTAGACGAACTATTTTGCATCGGGGCTCGCATAAGTACCTACCTAGTTAGCAATTCTGCGCAAAATTTTGTCTTAAGTTAAAATAAACAGTGTTTTAGTAGTAAAACAGTAAACTAAATAAATACTATTGGTACTCTATGGAGCCCCTTAAGTGAAACGATTGAGTTCTAATCATTGTTGAGTATTTGCTTAGTTTCATTTTTTATATTGTACGAAGCGCACGGACAGAATTAATCTTTAAATTATTAATGTCATTAATATCAGATTACTATTAATAGGCTATTTGACAGTGCGAAAAAAACAGTTTTATTTTATATGTATTCGTATAAATTATGTGTCTAAAAACCGCTAATAAGGCATTATAAATAAAAAAACAATTATGATTAAAAAAAAACACAAGATGATATTTGATAATTTGTAGCTGCCGCCATTCTATCGAAAACGGCCTGGATTGGCCAATTCTGTGATGACGTCACATGTTAGTAAAAATGGCGTCTGTCATTCATTCTTTCTTACGTTAATTGGTTGGTTTACCGGGAAGTAACGTCATAATTCCTGTGCGACGCCATATTGCCTAAGATAGCGTTTTGGCGGCTTATTTGGAAACTAAATTTTCGATTGCCTTTTTTAGAAGAAATACACGAAAGAATTGAAAATGACCACTTTCTGCGAATTCTATGAACACTAACAAACAATATGAGATGACTTTCAGAAATCGGTCAAATATCCTATTAATATCAACGAGCTGCTACTATTGGCTTCGAATAGTGCTGCATTTGCAACCAGCATTTAAATTAAATTATGAACATTCGTGAAACATTCCCAGCACAAACAGGCAATATGCGTGTATTGAAATCGAAACAGCAATCGTCAGACCTCATGCGCTTGTATCTCACTGGGGCGATGCGGTTTTGTCATTATGTCAGTGCCAATATTTGCGAGTGGGGTCCAGATAATCGATTTACGCCTGTTAGTACATATAAGTGTAAACAGTGAGAATTGATAATAATCACGTTGAAGCATATCGCACCCCTAGATGAAAATCCCACTAAGTCGAAATAATATGTGAAAATTTAGTTAGCTACGTTTTCGACTTCCTGACCTTATACCGGACCGGACATTATAACTCCCATAACGTCTCCTTCAAGTTGAAGGTATCGTTATGGGATTTATATTGTCCGGTCCGGAATAAGATCAGGAAGTCGAAGAAGTAGCTAAACTCCATTTATCTATACTTGACTTTTTTCCAAACTTTAAACGACACTAAATCAAAAACCTTTAAACTCGAAACAGTCTACAAATTTAGTGCTAGCTAGTACTAAATTTGCAAACTGTTTCGAGTTTTCGTTTAAAGTTTGGAAAAAAAGTCAAGTATAGATAAATGGAGTGTAACTAAATTGTCACATATTATTTCGACTTAGTGGGGTTTTCATCTAGGGGTGCGAATATATAAATAGATAAACTATGAGAATTATACGCTCCAGCAATATATGTTCCAGTCCCAAGCTACTCAATTACTTGCATAGCATGAATAATATTGAGTGACACCTAAATTTTTCTTTCTTCTAATACTTATATGAAATTCGTGACACCGTGTTAGTGCGCATACTCCTCCGGAACGGAATTTGATGAAATTTTATGAATATAAGCGGTAGGTCTGAGAATAGGTTGTTATCTATTTTTCATACCCTTACCGGGCAAAACAACGTTTGCGGAGTCAGCTATATAAAATTCTCGTGTCAGTGTCACAGTGTTAGCACGCATACTCCTCTGAAACGGCTTGATCGATTTTTATGACATTTTATGTGTATATTTGGTAGGTCTGAAAATAGGTTTTTATCTATTTTTCATGCCCGTAAATAATAAAGATAACTAATTTGGCAAAACAACGTTAGCCGGGTCAGCTAATTTTATATAAATTTGAATCTTATAGACATTTTATTTTATATTCAGTGTAGTTTTAGTAAACTAATTAATTAACAATTGATTTAAAGACATTTATATAGTATTTGGTTGTAAAAATGTATGATAATAAATTACATCTAAAGTGACACATCCATCCTATAAATTCGGTGACCCCGTGGATTTTCGCTGAGTGTAATTATTATAGTACTCCGAGGTACATTAACGGATAAAATATCAGAAGATAGATTTTACTATAAAGTGTCACATATATTCGTAGAGTTTTTACAATTTTTTCTTTCATTTGGTAAGATATTCATCTATTAAACAAAGTCACCAACTAAGGTTTCTACTCATAGTAGATTGGTTCCACTGATAAACATAAAACATAAACATTTACATACAGGCACATACATTGCTTTTGGTCCCACACTAGGATACCCTGTGTCGGGGGAACCAGAAACAGCGACGTCACAAACATGTAAATATCCAAGACCTGAAGATTTTTTCCCTCCCCAGTCGGGGATCGAGATGGAGGGAGATAGATAGAGAACACTTTATTGTACATAAAAAAGGAAATAACACAGGTATTTACACAGGTGCAGATGTCTCTAGGTTCGATCAGTACGATTTTGTTTGTCTTTTTTTAACCGTTAAAGGGTGATTCTCAGGACTGCATAATTTCTTTGGCGCATTTTTTTCATATTAACTCAATAAAAAGTAACATTACCTATATTATAGTAGATGCCACCAAAACCTACAAATATGTTACAATACAATCTTCAGAGCCAATAAACTTACTTAACTTATGTTCCGTTTTATTGAGTTAATTATGAAAAAAAATACGCCAAATAAATTATGCAATTTGAGCCATTATCTGAAAATCACCCTAAAGCTCAATTATAACATACCGCTTCAGAGTGCTTACTGAGTGCTTATACTGAGTTTTTTCATTCACTTTCGATAGCGAGACAACGGTATTTAATATCGTTGTAGCGAGAGCGTTTGCAATTTGTATAGGACTGACAAAGCGCGCTAAATTACGGGACAGTAAAACATAATATGTTTTACTGTCCCGAAATTTATGAATCAATTTATATCATGATTAAATGAGTCAGATAAATAACACGTTTAATACTACATTGCTCAAAAGCTGTGGTCTCCTCAGCAATAAGGCCGCTCATTGTATTTTTTTAAATTGTAACTTTTTTTTATCTCTTTTACTTATGTGCAATAAGGAATATTCTTATCTTATCCTATCTTATCTCCTCAAAACGTATTATGTTAGCTACAAAGGTTTAGATAGTTTATTTGCTACCACACCTAAAATGATCGTCCTAGAATTGCTTTTTTCTGTTCATTTCTGTAACAATGAATGGCATGCCCTTTATTAACTTGTGATGTGTTGATTTTTCTTCAGACAAATCTTTCTTTTTATTTGATTCAACTTAAAATTTTGAGAATACGATTACAATTTATAATGATCTTAAAAATCTGATGGAAATAATATTTGCAATTTAGTAACGATAGACGTAAAAGTAAAAAAGAAATGCTCGCAATCAAATTTAATTTTTAGTCTTTTGTTACTTTTCTTTATACATCATGATTCATGCATCGTTAGTATTTCGATAAGAGGATACCTGACCAATAACAAATTATGAAATTTCTTAGATTTTGTAAGTAGCTTCGATGGGTGATCGTCTCAAGCTCGTGCTATCGGGGTTGACGATCCCGTCTTCACCAAGAGAGGAACTATTTGAAATCAATACTTCAGCAACCCTTATCATTCTTATCACGTATCTCATTTTGTATCGTCTGCACGTTTTGCTGAAGAAACTTTTTATTGTTTTAGTTTGTTCGTAATTGTAATACATCTGCGCTTGGAGGTGCTTGCCTTTCAAAAACTTCAGGTGAGCCAACGACCATGTGAAGAATTAATAAAGAGACCGGTTGAAATTGCAAATACTGCTTTAGGGTTCCGCTGTTAACAAGGAACCCTTACAATTTTAAAATGTCCGCCCTTCTGTTTATATAGGTATTATTATTATTATTATTAATACTTTTATTGCACTCACATTTAAAAATTAAAATATAGTACAATGCGGCGGACTTAATGCTATATATATATGCTTAATGGTATATGTCTGTACGCGGCCTAGCTCAAAGGTGATCAGTGTAAGAATGCTGAAATTTGGCACATATACGAGTACATATTAATCACGCCGACATAACAGAAGAATAACATCTTTGAAACATCTTCAAAACATATTTTTAGGATATTTCTACAACCGAATTAGGGATGATCTGTTTCTCGTCTATTCCTGAGTGTGGGAGTCACGGATCCGTTTGCGATTTACTTGGTTGTGACTGCTAAGGACTGCTTGTCACCGCCTAGGGGCCGTCCATAAATTACGTCATCGATTTTTTCAGATTTTAGACCCCCCCCCCCCCCTATAATCATCCTATCGTCATTTCTTAATGACCCCCCCCCCTTCTCCCAAAATTGACGTCATTACTAGTTTGACAAAATAAAACATTGCAGATTTGAGAAAAATAGGGTATTATATGATTAAAACACTTGGTTATAGAATCACCTTTTATTATTTTCATCTATTTTATGATTGGGATATAATGTGTCCCGGTGATCAAAAATATGAGATATAACAACTCCCTCTAAGGACACACTTTGCGCAAGTCTAGAGCGCAGGCCGCAGGTCCGCACTGGTGGCGGTGCGCGCCAAAGACAAAGGAAGCAGACTTTGTTTAAACAGCGCCGATTTCTTTTATTCTCCGAGTCGCCGCCAATCTTCGTTTAATAAACACAGTGTCGCATACAAACTATTTTCATAGGTACGATGTTATTTATAGTTTAAAAAAATAATGTAGACATGCCTTGACCTTGTAATAAATAAATAAATAATGAGTTCAATAATTAATACCATTAAATACTTGCAAAATATCACAAGAACATTATCTTTCCTTAGTATGAGACATGTATTTAAGTATAAGTATAGTATTAATATGTACTTTTATTAATTATGTAATGTTGTAGTTATTATTTAAGTATTGTGTTTATTATCAAGACATAGTATAAAACAAAGTCGCTTTCGCTGTCTGTCCCTATGTATGCTTAGATCTTTAAAACTACGCAACGGATTTTGATGCGGTTTTTTTAAATAGATAGACTGATTCTTAAAGAAGGTTTATATGTATAATACATGTAAGTACCACGGGCGAAGCCGGGGCGGGCAGGTAGTATTTTACTAGGTGTGCTGGAAGAAATTTCTTTTTAGAAATAATCTTTTTGTACGTGAAAAATAAACTATAAATAAATAAATAAGAATGACGTCAATTTCGAAACACCCCCCCCCCCCATCTATCATTTACCGTCATCCGCAGACCAACCCCCCCCCCCCTAATTTAGAATGACGTAATATATGGACGGCCCCCTACCATGTCTTACTTAAAATGCGATTTACTTGAATCTAATAATTTGTGACTGCTGATCACTACTGATGACTGCTTGTGACTGCTGGAGACTGATAATTTTGTAAAAGCCACCCCCTACGATGACTTAGAAATAAGACAAAAACGCGATTCTATTGAATTTTAACAATTGTGACTGCTGAAGATCTGAAGACTGCTGATGACCCCCTCTTAAGCTCCTGATGACTGTTGACATAATGATTGGCGATTAATGCAAAAAACTATTTTTATTAGAACACTATAGAGCGAACAAGGACAAAATCTAGGTGAGGCTGGGAACCATACATGAAAGTTCAAAGGACACATTCCTGGCAGCTGTTGCGAAAGCAAAATCGCAACAAGTTTCTTGGAACACTTCAGTCAATTTTACCGAAGTCATTTACTCGATCTGCCCGGTCAGTATTATTTCACAAATTGAAACAGAAACTCACTTTTCAATTTAATTTCAAGTGACGAATGGTTGCTGTCAATCAGGGAAATGGAATTCTGAAAGCTGACGACTGTCTGCCATTAAATGAGACATTTGTTACTGGAGCCCTGAAACGTGTTGTGAATCGTGCACTCTGTAGGTTATATTTGTACATTTTGGTGTATTCAAAATCTTCAGACTCACAATGTTGAATTCCTGGGATGTTGAAGTCGTATAATGTTGAAATCGCAAAGTGTTGAATCCATAGTAATCCCAAAACGTTGAATTTGCAAAATGTTGAATTCATAGTGTTAGGGTCTCGATAATTGCCTTTGTTTATTAGAGATGAGGACGAATAAATATAGTTTTGTAATTTATTAATTTAAGAAAATATCGAAATCATATTATAATGTATCGATTCACTGACTCGATTCTCTAAAATTTATATTTAGTGCTGGCAACCCGAACAAAACTGGAAGGGTTTCGGTCTTCAGTTTTGAACGGGTTGGCGATTCATGGCATTCGATTGGGAGCGGCGGTCGAAGACGGTTGTGGAATTATTGTGAAGAGATTGAATAAAAATAACGGTTACTGTGTTCGAATTGGTTTTTGTATCCAATCCTCACCACCTAAGTTGGAGAAATTCAACATTTCAGAAGTGACAAGAACTATCGAAAAACGTAAGTAACACGCCCAAATAGTTTTCCTTTCGATGTAATATTTTGATTCATGCAGGTAGTGCGCTTAGCTTGAAAATCATACTTTTGTTTTTTTTTGAAAATTTATAAATTTTGTCTAGTGGTCTGTCTTTGCCCTTAAGCTCAGTGGTATTTTAAAGGGCGTAAAAACTGCTTTTTTTTGGTCTAAAACTCACCGTTTCCGAGTTATTTCAGGTTTTGTCTAAAAAGTAAATTTTATCGCGATTTAAATTTTATGACTGTTTTGTAACGGTTTTCTTTTTCTTTTCTTGCTCTGCAAGTATACAGACGATGGATGACCCGCCTCGCCGTCGAAGTCGAGACCCAGAGCGCCGGTGCTTGGAGACACCTGGCCGAAGGGAGCCGCGTACCGCAACCCGCAGTCGCAGTCATTTGCGGACACGCAGCCCTAGTGGCACTCGACGGCAGCCAGTACCAAGGCGTAGCCTGGAGCGAATCGAGATCCTGGAGAGGGAGCTTCGTCGGGAACGCGAGCGACTGGAAACCAGTGGTCGTAATCGGACGTCACCACGCCTGGACAGCGTGCACCGGGAGGAAGCGGCTGGGCGGCGCGTGGAACCTCGGGCTAAGTCTCAAGCAGAGCGGCGCGACGACGTGGGAGATTTACAAAGGTCACGTAGCCCTTCTTTTACTAAGAAAGACGTTATAGATATTATAAATTGTATCAAAGGGGGTTTTGCACCTCAGCCATCAACCCAGGTCGCACAAAAATTAGATCACAAGAATATACTGCCCAACTTTGACCCATCTACTAAGAACCAACGTATTGACGTTTGGCTGAAGAAAGTAAACGAGTGCGCCTCGGTATATGGCTGGGATGATAGGACAACAACACACTTTGCAATGCAAAAACTCCAAGGCCTTGCCAAGACTTGGTACGAAGGTTTAAATTCTATACTCTTTAGTTGGCAAGAGTGGCAAGAAAAGCTTTTTAATGCCTTTCCATATGAACAGAATTATGGTCAGGCCTTGGAGGATATGCTCAAAAGAAAAAGCAAGCTTAATGAGCCGATAGAAGTTTACTACTACGAAAAACTAAATCTTGTGAACCAATGCGATATTGTAGGGAAACGTGCCGTAGACTGCATTATTCACGGTATAACCGACAGGACACTGAGGTCAGGTGCTCTCGCTTTACGTTGCTCTGACCCAGATCAGTTGTTGCAATACTTAGTTAGCAACAAAGACTCTCAGCACTTTGTTACGGATCGGACTCAGCAAAGAAATAGGGGCAATGATGGTTCCACCGTCACCAACAGCCACCGGGCTGGTGATAGGCCTAATCATCCTTCGGGATGTTACAATTGTAAAGAAAGGGGACACAGTTTCATGTACTGCCCTAAGCCTCTTATAAAATGCACGCAATGCAATAGGTTTGGGCATCAGGCTGATGCTTGTCGCAGTAATCCCATTGACAAAATGCCACATAACAAAGGCCAATCCAATGCAGTAAACCGTCCAAATAATAGTGGAAATACCGATTCCACAAAGAAAACAATGTGTATTGATTCTATTCAAGACAAACTCGATCCAAGTCCTAATTCCAAATTTACAAAGGAGGTTGTAGTAAATGGCGTGACTATGCTTGCTTTTGTTGATTTTGGGAGTGAAGTGACGCTCATAAGAAAATCTGTGGCTACTTCTATGGGATTGTCGCTCAGTGGTGCCCCAACACTGATGAAAGGTTTCGGAAATAGCGTAGTACAATCTCTGGGAGAACTGTGGCTTGAGTTGTGTGTAGATGGGGTGTCTGCCAAGGTCTCGTGTAAAGTAGTAGATGACACCTTGTTAGAGATGCCCATGCTCATAGGGCAGTCTTACACTGAGCAAGCCCACATCATAGCTTACAAGACTGCTAGCAAACTGCAATTCTTGGATATTGATAAAGAAATGCCTCAATTGGACCAAGATCTCGATGATGAACCTCTTGTTAAAATATGGGTAGCCACTACGGTAAAACTGCATGGAGCAGCTTCAGTTAGGGCTCAGACTGAGACCACGGTTAATGGCAACCTGTTACTTAAAAGTAGCGTTGCAGGCAAGCCTAACGAGCAACACTTTGTTTGTGGAGGGCTCTATCACGCAAAATGTGGTAGTATTTGGATAACGGTGTTCCCGTACCTAGATTCTTGTAACCTCCCAGGAAAATCAGTTCTATGTAGAGCTGAACCTGTTTTGTCAGTAAGGAGAGTTATTGTCACTCCTCCAGAACTACCGAATGTGACGGAAAGTGACTTCGACAAAAATCAGATTCGTGTAGGTGATGCGGTACCAGATACCGTGAAACAACGCTTGATTGAGCTATTAACAAGGTACAAGCATTGCTTTGCCTCGTCGTTAAAGAATTTAGGCTGCACTGGGGTGACTGAAATGCGTATAGAACTGAATAGTCAGCGACCAGTTGTGTACCGTCCATATAGACTATCGCATTTCGAGCGAGAGAAAGTGCGGTCTATGGTGGAAGAAATGTTGGACGCTGGAATTGTTCGGGAGTCGATGTCAGAATACGCCAGTCCAATTCTCCTTGTACGTAAAAAAGATGGAGGTCTTCGTATGTGCATTGACTATCGAATGCTAAATTCTATAACAGCTAAAGAAAGATACCCCATGCCTATTATCGAAGACGAACTAGCGCGTCTTTCCGGCCAAGCATGTTTTATTACGCTTGATCTGTCATCGGGGTACTACCAAGTCCCTATAGCAGATCAGAGTAAGCATCTTACCTCGTTTGTCACGCCGGACGGGCAATATGAATTTAATCGTATGCCGTTCGGCTTGGCAAACGCGCCAGCAGTGTTCCAACGTATGATGAACACTATACTGGGACCTGCTCGCTTTAGCAAGGCGACAGCATATATCGATGACATTCTCATATTTGACAAAGATTCAATAGAGTGTTTGGAGCGGCTTGAGGAAGTCCTTAAGTTACTAGAGAATGCTGGCCTCACTTTGAATCTGGCCAAATGTGACTTTTTGCGAGATAAAATAGACTATCTCGGTTACGAGATAAGCGCTGATGGCGTGAGACCAGGGGAGAAAAAGATCTCTAGTGTCATGAACTTTCCACGTCCCGTGAACATACACAATGTCCGGCAGTTTCTTGGACTTGCTAGTTATTTCCGCAAGTTTATCGAAAACTTTGCCCAAGTAGCTTTTCCACTCAGCAAGCTTCTGAAAAAGGGTGAAGTTTGGCAATGGGGTGTCGCTCAAGAAGAAGCTTTTGAAAATTTAAAATCCCGGCTAGTCGATAGGCCAATACTCGCGATATATGATCCAGCAGCAGAAACCGAGCTTCACACTGACGCGAGCAGAGTTGGCATAGGAGGTATACTCCTACAGCACCCTGCAGGAGGCGGTTCTTTTCGTCCGGTAGCCTACTACAGTAGGCAGACCTCCCCAGAGGAAAAGAACTTTCACTCTTACGAGTTGGAAGCTCTGGCTGTTGTGTGCTCGCTGCGAAAATTCAGGGTTTACTTGCTAGGCAAGCAATTTAAAGTCATGACCGATTGCAGTGCACTGCGATCTACGTTTTCAAAGAGGGACCTTATTCCAAGAATAGCTCGCTGGTGGCTCTCTCTCCAAGAGTTTGACTGCACCGTAGAGTACAGAGCTGGTGTTAACATGAGCCACGTCGATGCGTTATCACTGAACCAGATGACACCCCAGCTAACGAATTCGCCGTTGTTATGTCCATCAGCGATGAGGATTGGCTTCACACACTTCAGCTCGGAGACTCTGAATTGAGGCGAATCCGAGACATTGTTAGCAGCGATCTCGACGAGAAGGGTCTTCGCTATCTGAGAGAAAATTACGTTGTAAAGGAGAATAAACTTTATCGCTGCATAGGAGGCGACCTTCGATGGGTGGTTCCAAAGGGTGCAAGGTGGCAACGTTGCCGCATGAACCATGATGATATTGGTCACTTTGGAGTAGAGAAGACTCTTGAACGGATGAAGAAATCTTATTGGTTTTCAAAAATGTCCAGGTTCGTAAAAAAATACGTAGGCGCATGCATAGAATGCGCTTACGCAAAAAACAGAACGAATGGACATGAAGGTCTTCTCCACCCTATTGAAAAAGTAGGAATTCCCTTTCATACGCTTCACGTGGACCACCTTGGACCTTTTGTGAAATCGGGCCGGGGTAATACTCATCTGCTCGTTGTGGTTGACGGATTTACAAAATTCTGTTTTATTAAACCCGTCAGGAATACGAACACCGAAAACTGCATCAGAGTTTTGGAAGACATATTTTCCACGTTCAGGACTCCCAACCGTCTCATAAGTGATCGGGGTAGTTGTTATACCTCTCACGCATTCGAAAGGTTTTGCCTTAACAAGGGTGTCAAGCACATTTTGAATGCCGTGGCTAGCCCCAGATCTAATGGACAGGTAGAGCGATATAACCGAACTATTCTAGACTCCCTGAAAGCGCTGTGTGTGAAACACGGTGAAAAAGGTTGGGACAGCCTTCTTGGACAGATTCAGTGGGGACTGAACAACACTATTCAGAAGACGACCGGTAAGACTCCTTCTGAAGTGTTGTTCGGGACCTGCATGAATGGTGAGATTACACCTGTACTTGATGAGATCGCAGAAGAAACACGTGAGGACAGCGATCTTACAGTGGTAAGGGCGCAAGTTAAAGACAGGTTAGACGCCGAACAATCGAAGCAGAAACAATATTATGATAAACGTAGAAAACCAGCCCGTCAGTACGCCATAGGTGACCTTGTCAAAATAACAAGAACATGCTTTAACAATGATGGACAAAGCAAGAAACTTATGCCATCATACGTAGGCCCATATCGTGTGACAAAAGTTTTAGGTAAAGATCGATACACCGTGGCACCAGTTGCAGGACTGAGTGGTACGCAGAACAAACGTCCGACAACTGTTGCCGCGGATCGTATGATGCCGTGGATCCACATTGCTGCTTTGGAAGTTAATGACTGTGATTCCGATAGTAGCGAAATTGATGAAAGTGGTTAAGTCCGAGCAGCGAACGACTTTGTCCGCTTCATGAATATTCTTTTGGTTTTTTTTTTATGATGTTTTGATGATATAAATGTATATAATTGTTGTTGCACCAATTTAAAGAACAAAGCTGCAGAATTCTTTGTACATTGTTTCAGATCAAGGCCGGCAATCGATCGGACCGTGCCTTGACAGCCCAACCCCAAATCGAATAAACCTGCTGACGTTCCAAGTACCTCGAGTTGGCTTGCCGTCCGTCAGCAGAAGCTAATGCCAAGATAAACGATCGTTCGAGGCATTAGTTATGTTTGATACCCGATAAATCGATCGTTCGGAGTATCAATTAGTTCGTTGCTTACTATTCCGATTAATCGTTCGTTCGGAATAGTATTAGGTCGTTACAAATAAATCCGATTATCGTTCGTTCGGAGTATCAATTGCATTAGGTCGTTACAAATAAATCCGATTATCGTTCGTTCGGAGTATCAATTAGTTCGTTGCTTACTATTCCGATTAATCGTTCGTTCGGAAAAGTATTAGGTCGTTACAAATAAATCCGATTATCGTTCGTTCGGAGTATGTACCTATTTGATGGTTATTTATAAATCCGATTAATCGTTGGTTCAGAGCATGTATGTATTGGTTTTATCTGTTCTTAAAATATCCGATTAATTGCTTGATCAGAGTGCATTCTCGAGTGCAAAATCCGATTAATCGTTCGTTTGCAGTACTGACGTTGTTTTGTTTAAAAATAAAATTTGCATTGTGTAATGTATTTAAAATTAAGTTCCAAGTGCTACTGTGCATTGTCAATAAGATAAAATAAACTAGATATATAAGCTTTGTCTTAAACATAATTTTGTACATACAGATTAAAACTTAGCTGAAATGGTTAAATCCCGATAAACATTAAAAAAAAAAAAGATATTGTCATTCTTTATCAGCGTGTATGAAGTTCACTTGTTAATTAAGTTGCTGTTTTGTTTTTGTTAATAATGATATTGTCAATGCTACTTAATTATAATTTAGCTTAACGTAGTTAGATTTAGTTTCGTTAAGCTAGTTTTTCATCCGATTGTTAGGGTGGTTCCACTTGGTGTCGTGCGCAGGGACGCACACGATGTCAGGATGGTCGATTGTTAGGGTCTCGATAATTGCCTTTGTTTATTAGAGATGAGGACGAATAAATATAGTGTTGTAATTTATTAATTTAAGAAAATATCGAAATCATATTATAATGTATCGATTCACTGACTCGATTCTCTAAAATTTATATTTAGTGCTGGCAACCCGAACAAAACTGGAAGGGTTTCGGTCTTCAGTTTTGAACGGGTTGGCGATTCATGGCATTCGATTGGGAGCGGCGGTCGAAGACGGTTGTGGAATTATTGTGAAGAGATTGAATAAAAATAACGGTTACTGTGTTCGAATTGGTTTTTGTATCCAATCCTCACCACCTAAGTTGGAGAAATTCAACAATAGCAATCCCAAAATGTTGAATTCGCAAAATGTTGAATATGAATTCCCAAAATAATGAGTTCGTTAAGTATTGAATTTAAACGGTGTTTTCTCGTGGTCACACACAAGGTTTTTTTGAAAAGTTCTGTTTGAGTTCAATCTGCCTTTTTTAGTCGCAGAGCTTAAGCGTTGGTAGTCCGGCAGAAGAACTCTGTCCTCACATTCGGGAGGTCGTGAATTCGAATCCCGGTATGTACCAATGACTTTATTTTCTAAGTTGCGTACATTTGAAATTGTAGTACCAGTAGCTAACTACTGTGAACGTCTGTGGTAAATAAAAATATATTATTATGTACCTACTACACAATCACTTTTCCTGTTCCCTGAATAAAATACCCTGTACTGTGGTAATCAGACAAGAACATCACGCTATTTGTATAATTAATTTACCGCGAACTCCAGTTGGAATAGAACGCACGACCTCTGGCTTGGTAATCAAATCAGACGTGATACCGCTAGGCCAACAAGACAGCCATGTTATGAAATGTTTTCCGGATTCTCTTACTTGACTTAAAACCTGGTCGGACTCTTCCGACAGAAAGTCGAGTTAGTGTATCATCCATCATCAACCCATTACGTACCCCACCGAGGAGAACGGGTCTCTTCCTTGAAGAAGGTATAAGCCATACTCCGCCAGGGGGCCTAGTCCGGATTATTGGAGGGTTGTAAGACAAGTGGCTGGTGTTACTGTCGGAAGTTTTCAAGCCGCCCTAAGGCCTCTGTCATAGTCATAGACGGTCACCATAGATGCACAGAACGCGCCCTATGTTGCTTAACCTTCATGATCGTTTAAGATCACTCAGGCAGCCGGGGCTACGAGCGATCCGTATCCGTGAGTAAGTGTATCCGGAAAACAATTTATTATGTGTAGTGCTCACGAAAGTTTTAGTTCAACAAAGGCAGTCACGGTATTCATATATCTAGCTGCGCTTAAAATTGCCTATCCGCGGTCGGCACGCTTGGTACTCTAAATTACATTGACATATTTCAGGTTTTCAATCGGTTTTGAATCGCTCGTAGCCCGGCTGTCTGAGTGATCGTAAACGATCACGAACGTTAAGCAACATTGGGTGCGTTCAGTGCATGGATGGCATGGATGACAGTGCCGTGCTTCACAAGGCACGTTAAGCAGTTGGTACCGGCTGTCGTCGATAGATGGCAGACGTTAAGCCAAGTCAGAGGCCTTAGGGCGGCTTGAAAGCTTCTGACAGTAAGACCAGCCACTAGTCTTATAAGCCTCCACCAATCCGGACTTGGCCCCCGTGGTGAAGTATTGCCTATACCTTCCTCAGGGAAGAGACCCGTGCCCCTCGGTGGGGACATAATGGGTTGATAATGATGATGATGATAATTCAGGTCTTATTCAGTATTACTTAATTAAAGTAAAATTGTCTTGCTGAATCTACCCTTTTCATTTTAAGTCTAGATAGTTTGTAATTATTTAAGTCGTTTGTCGAAAGAGGTCCAACTCCTAAGATACAGGTAAATCCTAGTTTAGGAGTTGGAAATCGCATTAATATGTGTATCACTTGCTATTATACTAGACTATCACATTTAATTTTATACGACTTAAGAGTGTATGGTTTTAAATAAAATAAAAAACTTTTTACTCTTACTTTACTTTACTTACTTATCACATAAATGTAGACGTATAATTTTTGCTAAAGTAACTTCGATACAATACACTTTAATACATCACTCATATTCGGTTCATTTATCAAACATGAGAATTCATATTACTGTTGGAATATCATAAGTTATCGTGTAACTTTCCCTGAAATTCTATCAAAATGAGATGCACCGCTTAACCCCCGAATAATAAACGATGAAAATACTTCCGCAAGATAAGAGCTCATAATACAGAAACGCACAGAAGATTCGACTTTTACTGACGACGATGACGAAATCACAACATTGGAGCATCGAGCAAACCTGGGGGCGATCTTATTAGCCCTTACAGCCAACGATATGTCTATCTATATGTTATTTAAAACGACGTTTCGAAAGTTGTAGAACTTTTGAAATGTTTCATATTAAACTATCAAAAAATAATGTTTAACAGACGAATTTAACAGTTGTTATAACTGTTATAACAGTTGTGAATGAATATTATAATAATATTACACTAGCTGTCCCTGCAAACATTGTTTTGCCATATCAACGAATTTACGACTAGACCAACAAAACACATAAAAAAATTCATAAGAATCGGTGACGCAGTTACAAAGAAGTTCGTTAGCAAACACTGTAAAACGAGATTTTCATATATTAGATTTGCATTTAATATTTATGTAACTTGACAAGTATGTATTTTTCTCAGTACAGGACTTTTTAAAATTATTTTCTGGGTGCATTTGGCGAGACCTATCGCTGTTTCAACTTTCACATGCAAGAGATCGCACCCCCTCTTTTGTACTGGACTGCTTACATTATAAACATACACAAAATCCACCAAATGTTCCGTCGACAATACTGATACAATAAAATTAAGTGAAATTAAGGCATACACAAAAAAAAAAACAAAAACAAAAAAAATCCTAGATAACCTAACAAACCTCCCCGGAACGCACTTGGATGAAAGGTCCCCAGTACGCTGGCAGCATTTGCCACGCTGCACCGCCAAAGATTTTTTTTGGCCAAGAAATGCCCCAGAACGGCAGTCAAGCCGGCGGTCACTCAAACGGCGCCCCAACTCCCAAACAAAAGTTAGCAGGTACATATTAGTTTTAGTAAAATCTGGCTTAACTATACCTTATAATAGAGAGCCAAACTATGGATTCAATCATAATTCTATTTTTTCCCGTTTAATTGCCTAGAAATTGGCTTCCTTAGCTAATAAATTTTTTTTTAGATCCCGTAGTTTTATAACACAATCATGAATTGAAACTTTTATCTTTTTATTCTACCCTAGTCGAGCTTATTGGTGATTTATACTTACTTTATTGATAAACTTCCGGCGGAAGTGGGGAAGGGTTTCCGCAGCTTTGCGCGTACATCTCTCTGCAGATAGATACAAACTTTTTGTTCCCGGTCCTTGTGAAATGAAATGTACAGCGAGTACTTTCAAAATTATTGGAAAAGGCGGAAAATTCATTCAAGTGAAAGTTGAACTAGCACGAGTCTTGGTTTAATGACTAACTTAGATATCGCTCATTTTATTTTTGAGTTTATATTATTTCGTTAAGGATCATCAACAAGAATTAGATAGAAATTACATAGATTGTAAACTTAAAATTTAAAAGGCCGTGTGCACTCTTATATGTAGCCACAATATGCATTAGTAATAAAGTAACATCATAAAAGACTATAAAGCAGTTCTACGTAATAAAAGATATGATTATAATTAATGTAACTTTAGCTGAATCAGTAGCAAGTAAGGTGTATTCTATGGATTTTTCAATTTAGGTAATAGCTAGCGTTTTTTTTCTAATAGAAACTTGAAGGTGTTAAGGCTAGAAAATACGTCAATTTCAGAATAACAATAATTAGAGAGAGCATTGTAATGACGGCAACATCTCGTTATAGGAGCATTTATTCCCAAATTCTCAAAAACGAGCGAGTCCCAGAATCGCTCGTAGCCTGGGCTGCCTGAGTGATCTTGAACGATCACTAAGGTTAAGCAACATACGGAGCGTTCAGTCCATGGATGGGTCACCGTCTATGACTAACGCTAGTGGCATTTTTTCCGAGCGATTCCGTGCTTCGCAAGGTACGTTAAGCAGTTGGTGCCGGCTGCCGTCAATAGATGGCAGTCGTTAAGCCAAGTCAGAGGCCTTTAGGGGCGGCTTGAAAACTTCTGACAGTAAGACCAGCCACTAGTCTTACAAGCCTCCACCAATCCGGACTTGGCCCCCGTGGTGGAGTATGGCCTATACCTTCCTCAGGGAAGAGACCCGTGCCCCTCGGTGGGGACATAATGGGTTGATGATGATTTGAACCAATGAAGTAATGTCAACCTACTATTGATCAAATTATCTAAGTATCTATCTATGCATTAGTATCTACCCAGAGGTAGTTGAAGCATCTTGCGCATTGCTTAGCAAATAAATTAATTACGCGCACACACATCTTGTGTAAATCAGTAAGCTCTACAATACAATAAAGTGTTATCTATCTGTCTCTATTTAACTAACAGGAACCTCTAATAACGATCTTTACATCATTCTCAGTTTATGTTCAGTTTGCAGCAATTTTTTTGTGTTTAAGGTACGCCTACACAATCAGGAATTTTCAGAGTTACACCTTAACTGTTAATTAAACTTACATTGAAAAGAAATTACAAGGTTAAATGAACAAATATTTTCGAAACAACTATATCGAGCGAATGTCACCTAAAAGATGCTCGAGGCCAAAGAAAAAATGAAGAAAAGTAAAAAAAAAACCGGCGTTAATGTGATGAAGGAAAAGAGATTTGTCAGGAGGATGACCATGAAAGACCATGGTCACTGCCTACCCCTCTGGAGTACAGAGGCGAGTTTGTGTTGTTATATTTACTTAAAGGATACATACTAGACTATTATTAAAGGGTCTAGAAAGCTGGCAAAAAAAATGTCATTCTAATTGGGCATTTTTTTATTGTTTAGGTAATATTAATAGTCCATTCTACGATAGTTCTACAAGGTCTGTTCTATGCTTCGTAAGCTCGCTTTGAGAGGGAAGTGCAAGTTACGCCGTGCGTGGCGCCCGTTTTCGTGTTATGGATAATTTTCCTTGTTTATGTGGGAAGTTGGGCAGTTGCTGGGTTAAGAGGGGCCATCCAAAGTGATTTCCTAAGTGAAAAAACTGTGGGAAACCTAAGCAATTTGGGTCAGAGTGCTTCATTATTCGGTGCGCTATTTTGGAACGTTGCGAGTTGAAATACTGCACTTACGGCTCACAAAACTTATCTACATAAATTATCAAAGCTCGCTTTAGAACAGTAAGGCACCCAGACCTGTCACAGTTTGTTAAAATGAAACACCAGTAGTACCTATTTTAATTCCTTTTTAGATTATTCGTCCACCAGTTGGTCTGCTAAGCGACCGTGCGTCGGTTTTTTGCCCAAGAAAAGAAAATGGTCGGAAATAGTCCACTGAAATCCTTTGAAAACCGGTCGTGTATATTTTACGGTGTGTTCAGAAACTAACTTTTATGCATTTGCATGTGGAAATTCAGCGAAACGTTTAGGTAAATAACTGGGGAACTTTTATGCGTTCACAGAAAATATAATTTGGAAAATGGTTGAGGGACATAAAATTTAGAAACTCTTCGCTAAAACGAATTTACAAAAGGATTTTCCTGGGCTGTGAAATGAAACGTAACTGTGGATATTTCACACATAGATAGGTAGGTTACTTCACCTTATGTCGCCATCTCTCTCGAATGAAACGGCAAGTAATTTTGTGAAAAGCGGGTTCTTAAGATAAATTATTCATCGACGACGAAACGCCCCGAGCTCCCGTATTCATTTCGTTTCTGATTCTCATTCTACTTTTCCCTTTTTCTTTACCAAACGTGCCTTTACAAAATTTTAAATAAGATTTCTAGATTGAATCCAAGACTTTGTGTGAGTTTTTAATAAATTGCCAGTCTTATTTATAAAAGATCGATTCCGCTAAAATACTCATAAGATGGAGTAAAAAAATAATTACATTTATAATTCGTCTATAACTTCGCCTTAAGCTTCTCAGATCTGTCCTTGAAAATAATAATGGATTTTTACGATTCAAAACTATGTTTATCTTCTGGACTGTGATTTTCTGAGGGGGCTAAAATATTTTAGGAGGATCGACTTTTATAAACACCATTCCTTTAAAATACTCCTCAGAGGTAGTTTAATTTAGTCTGTGGTCACACGTTTTCGTTGTAAAATATCCATCACTGACTATTTTAATCGGCGTTCATCGAGTATTTTAAAAAATCGTGTTATTAGGTTCCGTACTTGAAAAGGAATCCTTATAATTTCGCCAAGTCCGTCTATGTGTCTGTCCACGGCCTAGCTCATACACTATTATTATTACAAAACTGAAATTTGCCATAAGCATATTAGTATTACTACGCCATATTACGCCAACAAAAAGGTAGAATGAAAACTTGGGCTTTTGGGGTTTTTGGGGTCCCCTAAAATAGTAATGCGTTTTTGGGGTCCCCTAAAATAGTAAAGTTTCCGTACCCAAAGGTTAAAACGGACCCTATTACTGAGACTCCGCCGTCCGTCCGTCTGTTACCAGGCTGTATCTCATGAACCGTGATAGCTGGACAGTTGAAATATTCGGGGACTCCCATACAATAAACGTCATTTGTTTTGCTAAATATTGTTAACGGCAACAGGTAGACTCTTGAAATATTCACAGAATATTGACTTATATTATTCACTTCAAATAAAGCCAAATTTGATAGATTTTGCCAAATCTCGAAACTCAAATTAATTTAAGTACGTTATTATTTAGTATGGAAAAGGTACTCAGGAACTATAGAAAAAGTAAGAAAATTTTTATCACTGAACAAGCCTCTGACTTGGCTTAACGACTGCCATCTAGCGACGGCAGCCGGCACCAAGTACTTTAACACTGTATCACACAAATAAAAATTTTAAATAGAAAAACCTTTATTAAACTTAGGTACACATAAAGTCATAATTTGTTTACTCATGTTTGAATTTGTTTTAGTAACTAACATGACAGAACCAAGTAACAATTAATACCTACAAACGACCTCTGCGATGCTATCAATGCCCCTTTAATAGAGTAATGGCTTTCAAACTAAGCACATGATTCGCCACAATCTTAAAATATTACGGTCGTATTGGGTATTGCATGGATAAGATAACAGGAGTGCCTACTCTGTAACTTTATGTTCTCTGCATAGGAGAGCCGCAGGATTAAGCCAACTTTTGTCGCCGAGTCAATCCTCTGAAGTTTTTTGCATCATACAATGGACATTTATCTTTACAGTGTTTTGTTTTATACACCTACGTGTTCTTCATAAAAATACGATTCATTTAAAATAATCCTACAAATTAGTTACAAATACCTTGTATTACAGTAAAAACAATTGGAACGATATTGTAATAAATAAACACAATAACTGAGGAAGAAGATGAATAAATACATTTACTATAGCAACAAAACATATTACAAAAACTAAATAAACAGACAAAGTAACATAGTATATGTAACGCAACAGAGAAAAACAAATAAATTAAAACAAAAACAGTTGTAGTCTGTGGTGTATCTAGGTTATCACAAAAGGCAACGTTTTGAGGTTGTCCTCTTAGCGTATAAATGAATGCATAACGAGGTGGTTATGGTTAAGGTAATCAGAGTCAGTGCTTGCTGATAATTGTCACAGACTCAGTAGGGTTATCGTTTGTTGGGGAGTTTTTCCGTATATGTGTAAATTAGTTATGAAACTAAAATTCTGATTTTAGTTATAAAGTTTTTCTAAAGCTATTTGACTATGCGTAGAATGTTGTAACATGAGTTATTTTTACAAGTAACTAAAATATTGTATTCACTTGCTTGTTTTTTTTGTCGGAAGAGTTTAAGTTAAGTTTAACTTATTAATGTGTAGTGCTTTAAAAAATGTTTTTTTCGAAAATACTACTTTAATCTATAATTTCATAACCAGCTGAAAATTATTTACGTAGGTATCATGAAAAAACGAGTTGAGTTAGCTGAGACAGCTCAGTTAGTCACAGTCCATTCGGAATGAGGGCTTACCAATGACAGCTGTCAGTTGAGTTCATTAAGAAAAAACTAGATAGCGTTGCAAGAGGTTTACTAATGTATTGCCAAAAATCGTTTCCCAAAGTATTACTTCCCAAACTATTTTCCGCAAATTATCACTTGGCAAAAAACCATTTCTCAAAACAACTTAAAGCAAATAAACAGTTAGCAAAAGTTATTATGGCAAGTTATTGTTTACCAAATAAATACTTGGTCAAAATTCATTTTACCAAAGAGGCAACAAGAGGCAAGGTAAGAACGCATCAAAGTCGAGTCTGTTTTCGATCTTACATAGAGAACCTAACGCTCCGACGCGCTCCGCTTCGCTACGCGCGTCGTCGCACCTATATTTCTGTTGTCACGTATTCTTTACATCGCCGACCCCCCCGTTCCATTATTTGAAAATAACACTTGCCAAAATAAAACGTTAGCATAATAAACGTTTGTCTTAATAAAACTTGACGCAGTAAAATTATGCGAAATGATAATTTGACCAAATGAATAAAATGCGAAATGAAAACTTGCTAAAGTTTCAGTTGGGAAATGAAACTGATGCCATAAGTTTATTGGGAAGTAAAATTTGGCGAAAAATACTTTGGCTAAACGGCGGTATCCCGTTGCAAGAAGGACAACATGTTTTTAGGTCTGTGGTTTTAATCGTTATTAATGTGTGATAGTCTTAACATGTCTTTGTAGTCTGTGATCTAAACTAGACTTTGTTTCGACTGTTGAACCTAGAAAGTTATTGAAGTATTTTTACTTTGTTCATAACATATGTACGTGAATTGTGTCTTTGCTCGTGACTAGCCCATGCATTGTGCATTTTTGTAAAAACATAGGACAGGAACCACAGAGAAGGTACAGTGATGTCATGTAAATTTTGACGTATTACGTGACGTCAGCACCATCTATCGGTAATTTGCGGTGCTATTTTTTTTTAATGACGCTTTGGAAAGCCCTCATTCAAATGCTGAAGTATTTTTACCGAGTAGGCCCCATAACCAAGATAACAGTATGAGAGATGTCTATGGCTGTTTTAAACGGTTTTCAATATGCCCTCGGGTACTTGCGTAATGTGGGTTGTGTCTAGTTTAATTGCTTGATAGGCTTCGAGTTGATATCAGCATACGTTCTAGTATTGCTAGAATAACAACTCAGTGTTAGCTTATACGGCTCATGGAGATCCTTATCAAAAATGCCAAACCTCTACTGCTTTTAATAACAGAAAGCGATAAACTGTCACGATGATAGTGTGTACTAATCAACCAACATAATATACGTCAATTATTTTAGCGTTTTACCAACAAATGTTTATATCTTCAGGATAAGTTACAAACGTAGGTAGATAAATAGAATATTGTTTATTGAGAGGCATTTTTCTTAATTGCGGTGGTGGCGTAGTGGGGTTGACCCTTGCTTCTCGATCATGAGGGTCTGGGTTTGAACCACGCATGTACCAATGACTTTTAGTTATGTACATTTGTTTGTACAGCAACACCATTCGCTGATAAATTGTGCCCGGATAACAGCGACAGGCTTGCCACTTGTCACGTTTGGGACCTAATAAACTCGGCAAAACGTGGGTCCAGTTCTAGAGACTGGTGCCTCTGCCTACCCCTTCGGGGATAACGGGCGTGAGTTTATTATTTTATTTTATTTTTATTAAACTAATTTCAACAACTTTAGTTTCAGTGTCTTTTGAACAATGCCTATTCGTGTCAAGTAAAAAGCTATCTGTAGGTACCAGACTTATAAGACAAATTGGCTGTTTTGTGGAGTCTGCCTAAGCAAAAATATTTTTAAACATCGCATCCCAACTAAGCTTCTTCAGTAGTTGAGTTTGGTTTTGGAACCGTTATAAAGTAGGGTAGGTAGGTATCTTTATTAGAAACAGTTTGTTTAACAATTTCATGCCATAACTTATTATCCGTTTTATTGATTACGGCTTGGCGTAGATTGATTTGTTGGGCTTAATAAACTGAATGTCCTACTTTTGTCAGTGCTATGCAGTGCTTAACCCCTCAAGCCCTGAGGCCTGAGGACCCGCCGGCGGGTCCGATTTATGCCGGCGCCAGACCTAGCTTCACATATTTGAACACATCTTTGCACACATCTTTGAAGACTTTGCAAACACTTGAAATCATATTTGAACACATGTTGACGCAACCTGCAAGACATGCTTCGCAAACACTTCTCTCCACAGTATGAAACTTTGAACGCTTTGATGTGCGCTAAAAACCGACACCGCATGGTAAAGCGCAAATGTTTCTTCAAACTTTGCAATAGTCTTCAAAGATGTGTACAAAGATGTGTTCAAAGATGTGTTCAAAGGTGTGTTCAAATATGTGAAGCTAGGTCTGGCGCCGGTATAAACTGCGGATTCCGTTAGGCCCCATAGACAGGCCGGCCGGGTCAGTGTTGCAAATGCAATCCATCCAGCGACTAATGTCGATGAAGCGAAAGTGATTTATCAGGATCGGGGCAGGTAGCAGTCCCTGGTCTTTGCCTAGGCCTCTGGGATACAGGCGTGAGCTCATGTATGTATGTATAGAATATTCTTTATTATACATATAAAATTATATTCACAGAATGTTTATAGATCGAGGTACAATTGACGGCCTTATTTATATAAGAAACAAGAAAGAAATTAGGGACACGCAGTCGTGCGTTAAGAAATATTCTTAACACTTTATTGCTCAACCGGGATACATAAAACATAAACATTTACACACAGGCACATACACTGCCTCCGGCCCCACACTTGGATACCCCGTGTCGTGTGAACCGGAAACAGCGACGTCACAGACATGTAAACATCCAAGACCTGGATTTTTTTTCTCTCCAGCCGGGGATCGAACCCGGGAACTCTCGCATGGTAAGCAGATGCGCTAACCGCTACGCCACAGAGGTCGTAGAATACAGAATATTATGACGAGCAATTACTACAGCTAGCCTGATCGTGAAAATGTTTGTAGCTATGTCTGGTTCTGTTCGTTGTATTGTCTGACAAATTTAGGAATGGCAAACTCTCAATGTTCAGATACAGTTAAATGCTCAGGTCCTTTAAGATCTTAAGACATAAACTACAAGAGCTAGGACTTCCTATCAGCTGGGATCGTTAATAAGGCACTCAAATCTACCTTTCTCTAAAAATAATAAAACAAAAAATCCGTGCTCAACTACGATGAGTAAGCGTTAAAAAGAAAACCAAACACAAAGAAGCTCAACAAAAACAAATAAAAATGCAGAAAATCAATACTATCCTTTCCACTCTTCTTGTTTCAAGACAAAGCCGTGTAGAAGTTGTGAAATACCACCAGCCCCTTTAGCACCGTACGAATTAATATTTATTATAATGCCGGGGGTTTTTTACTCCGCTGATAGGAGAGGATTCTGAGATACTCGATAGCAGGCCTTATTCTCCATGTGGTAAAGTCTCTACTTTCAGGCGGATTAAGTGGGCAAAGCTCTGTCTCCTAGCTGTATCCTATACGTGTCTTTGGTGTTAATCCCGCAGTTGCTATGCGACACCACGATAAATATTTATATCTTCCTATCAACTAGCTATAACGCTTTTTTAGTTGATTGAGTGCAACAGTGACACCGATGAATTAGAGAATAATACGTAAAGCAAAATGTCTCTACTCGATTGCACGGTGAAAATGTTTGTCGCGGTGCCATGCATAGGGGTGCTATAGTTAATCCAAAAATTATATCAGTTATGCACGAACACTTTTTATCCCACTTTAATGGGAAAAAACATGTTAACTCTTTGGTATTTATGTAAATACCTTTGACTCTGTAAGTGTACTATAGATAATTCACAAATGTAATATAGTCGTAACGTCGCAGTCGTCTTTTGCATACAATAACATAAATAAGAATATAAACATTTACGATAAAACTTATTTTGAAGGTAAAAAATGTATTATAGAATGGTTGGATAGCTTAAATTACAATGAGACAGAAAAACTACTAGAGTGAGTACACATACCGATGTACACAGACACGCAGACATAACACACACACAAACTCGCATACACACACAAATACACACGCACATAAATACACACACACAAACACAAACAAACATAGTTGGCTAAGTTCATTTTTTTATTTTTTCGTTGTAATAACGTTTTAAAAAACTTGATTAATCCTATGGAAGAGCAGAGTCATCTAGTACAGGCATTCCACCTTAAAAGGTGACTCCAGTTACTATGTACCGAAAAAAATGAAGATAAAGAACAAATATTTTTGTATTTTGTATTTCTATATTCTTGATGCCATCAAGCGCGTAGACTTAGAGCGACAATGAAATTAAATTGGTGTTTTCACGAAGTTGCAGAGCCCTCAAGGCAAAGTTTAGTACAATCGACAGCACGTCAATCTTCACATTTTACTTGCAAATTCGCCCGTAATGCAACGGAGTAGAGTGCATGGGTGTACACCATGATGTGCTGTCGACAGTACATAAACATAAACATTTACATAGAGGCACATACATTGCTTCTGGCCTCACACTAGGATACCCTGTGTCACGTAGTACACGTAGGTATGTAAAGTTTGATGTAAGTCTAAGCCCTGCTTACAGTAAAACTGCCGACATTTACCGATTAATCGCTTACTCGCACCGTATGGGTTGGAATATGGTTCCCGTGCTCGGGACTAAGGGGCTAAAAGAAGTTCCTTAAATGGGCTTTATCGGGAGAGGTTATATTCTAACGATCCTTAGACCCAGCTCTTACATTCCGTGGATGCCTACATTTGGTTTTTGGCTGTCTGATATTTTGTTTGACTAAAAGTTTGAATTTTGCTGGTTCCGATTAATCCTTTCCCAAGGAACTGATATGTAGTAAAGTATTTAATTATTTTTTAAACATCTGAGTATTTGAAAAAAAATAACATGGAACTGTTTGTTTTGAATTGAATTGGTGTTTTACGAAACTCTGCCGTCTCTATCTCTCAGAGTGAGTATGGGCTGTGAGAGTGGGCAAGCGTAGGTAAACCGCGGATTGGGCATTTAATAGGTGTATCCTAAATTAAAATCAATACTTAATTATTGGCAAATGCGTAACATCCATCGGGCTGCATTTCAGCGGAATTGTTAATTAAATCGCTCTCAGATATGGCACTCGATGGTATGGTAATGTGGCCTTAATTACGAAACAGTTACAATGAAGTGTCCCGCAATGCGAACCTCAGTGTTTGCAATTATAGTACAGACCGGTGGTCAGATTACTCTTTCAAAGCATCCTGGTTCTTCAATTGCGAGAAAAAGGACAAGACGCACCCTTGCAAGAACAACGTGATATTTCGAAGAAAACCATGTATTATTCATAAAATTTTTTTGACGTGATTTTATTTACTCCAAAAATGCCGGAATAATGAGCAAAAGAGACACTGAATCACGTTATAGCGCTTTCTCTTTCAGCCATTACTTTGAAACCTTAAAAAAAATCTCTCATTTAACGTAAGAGTTTCGAAATAACACTTTGTTCTTGCAAGTGTGCGAAGATTAGCCTATCAGCTACTAGGTCTAAAACATTTGGGTCAAAACCAAAACACAAAACTTAACCCTTATTAAGCTATAGGGATAATAGTACCAATTTTAAATTGAACCTTATCGCGTTGAGAAAACGTCCGAAACGAATGAAAAATCTATAGAATCTATGGACATTTAAGGGTTAAAGCAGGCCTGTTTCACTACGCGTGTCGGTATTGAACGCGTAAGTACATGCGGTGACCACTCCGGAGTGGCAAATAGGTAGGAGTTCAGGCGCCAGAAGAGGTAAGAGTTACGCGATAGAAAGAGAGGCAACATGTAGGTGAATATAACGTAGCTTTTTCAGCGCCGTGCGATCTGAGTTGCACCTAATTGTAGAGTTTCCTTTTTCTTTAATTGATTTTGCGGAGTGAATCTTCTGTACCAGTACTATTATGTATTCTGTGGTTAAAGTGACACGATTTTAACGGAAACCTTTTCAGTTCTTACGCATTTCAATCCAGTTTGCCATTTCAATATATTTTTGATAATATAATTTATTGTCTATAATTATTTTAAAACACAATGTGCAATATTACCAGTCCGACATAACATTTTTCAGTCCGGCCTTCCAGTTTTACTACCTCACCACTCTTGGCGCCGCATGCCGCTCACACCGGGTGTTGGCAGAATATATAAAAGCTGAAGTTTTTCCCAAACTTTCAGCACATGCTGAGCCGGAGCCCGTGTACATTTGCCCCACCTAGGTTGTACTTGTAACTCCAATTGGTACGTTACAAATCTCAGTGCTTTTCATGTACTTTATGCGACTGTTTTGATGTTTGATTAGGAAGATAAAATAAAATAAGTATTAAATATCTATTGCATACCAAAAACAAACAAAATTAAATATAAAATACTGTCCGGCCTAATCTTTTTCTTATATATGAAAATAGATTTCTGTTCGTTAGTTTCACTAAAACTCAAGAACGGCTGAACCGATTTGGCAAATTTTTAGTTTTTTTATATTTGGGAAACTCCAGGAAAAGTGTAAATGATGAGGAAATTTGGGAAAATTACGGAAAATTTGGTGGGACTAAGTTTGCTTGGACAGCTAGTGACGAATATTTATTGGGTAAAATTAATTACCTTATCCCTGCAGCTGCCGTGGGGATGGGTAGATTGAAGTGGCGAGTACAGGCAATTACTATATACTCGCAACTGTAGGTACTTGAGCCTCAAGTCTTGAGGTATATTCTCAAGTCACTCTGTTTTTGCAGGGGACCGAAACACAACACTCATTACATCCGCGGACAGACTGCGCTAAGGCGCGAGATTTTTATAATTTTAAGACTGTTCTTGGATCATTCCATCTCGCTCGCACGATTCAACATTTTTTGTTTATATACTTTTGATGAATGTGGTGTGGGGGTTGGATGGATAATTAAATTTAGGATAATCAAGGCAAATTTTGCTTACCCTGACCAAAATTTTTCTTTTTTATTCATTAAAAATTTTTTTAAATCCAAAATTTCATACTTTTCGAAACAACTTTTTTTATTTAAAGCTATGTACAGAAAAACAAAATAAGGTTAAAAATGTCTGTAATTTAATTGTGCACCAAACCCTCAGAACACATTTATGAAAACGTTTCGCATTTTACTACAATCATCAAAAACCACCACGTAACCACAACTTTAACACTGTATTTCACGTGCTTGAACGCTACGAGCCATCCTCCCGGTTAATACAAAACTATGTGTGAAATGAAATGAAATTAAAATAGTTTATTTACTTTACAGATTTTTAGGTACATTAGCATAATCAGACAAGATCTTCCTTTTAAGTATGTAAATACTTTCTTGTATCAGGAAGCTCCGCTCTTCCACACTTGGACACACTTGTGTGATCATCGTAAGTCTTAAAGAAGTACTTGTCTTTAGATAATATGTAATGATTTGTATACGTGTATGTGTCTTAAATCAATTATTTATCTATCATTACATTCTATGTACAAGGTTGCGATGCCGTGTATTCGCGCTTCATTCTAAATTGGTCGGCTAACACGACGAGTGTTGACTCTTTCCACGCTAACTTCGTTAACGCAAAATGAGCCCCAATCGCTAAAGTTAAATAAGGTTAAAGCAAAAGATAGGGAGGGTAAGAAAATAGCTCGGAGCTGTTACAAACGAAGTTACGCTAAAAGGCTGTTGTTTTGTCCCGAAAAACAATTGTCTTAGCGAAAAATAATTGCCAGAGAAAATTAACCCTTAATTAGAATTCGCTTGAAAAATAAAAATATTTTTTTCCAAAATTTCATGTATGGACACCTAATAACACCAAAACCTTCACCACCATAATATAACATCAATGAAGTCATAACAATTGTGCTTATGTGAATAAATACATTTTGACTGTACCTTTCAACTGGCGTTCACGAAGGCCTATCAGAAATCAGAAATCAGAAATCAAAAATTTATTTCAACGTAAAGAATTTACATTCTGCTTGTTGAATGTCAATGTACATACAGTTATGTATAATGTTAGCCGCTGCCTTGGGGCCGTCTGTAGTGGAGAAAAAGGCAGCGAAAAAAAACTCCACTCTGACCATCTTTTCTCAAATCACCTTAAAGCTAATACAAATCAAACTTACAAAATAATATCTTGGATGTGTTGAACACTAGACACATTTATCCTCTAATTAAATTTAATATTAAACTACTATTTAACGCCATAAGTCCTTGTCTTCTAAATAATCGTTGATTTTATAATAAGCTTTTTTGCAAAGAGTGTGCTTAACACAATTCTTAAATTGCGTTGGGGGTAACTCTAATATATCTTGAAGTATCTTGTTGTAGAACCTTATAGGTACAGTGCCCCATAAAGGAAGTATTAACTTTTGCAAGTCTAAATCGTGGACATGACAATTTATATGTATTCCTAGTATTAACGTTATGATGGCTACCAAGTGTTTCGAAGTCTTTAATATTTTTCCTAACGTACATAATATTTTCATAAATGTATCGGCTTGCAACTGTTAGGATGTTGATTTCTTTGAAAAAATCTCTTAGTGAGTCCCTACTACCCAGCTTGTAAATAAATCGGATCGCTCTCTTCTGCAATATGAAGATAGTCTCAATGTCTGCTGCCCGGCCCCATAGTAGTATACTATAGGACATAATACTATGGAAGTAACTAAAATAAACAAGCCTAGCAGTTGCAACGTCAGTAAGTTCTCGAATTCTTTTCACGGCATATGCTGCGGAGCTAAGTCTATGTGCTAATTTTACAATATGTGGGCCCCATAATAATATCTGTCATGTTAGTGTCTCATAAAGTTGGTCGATTAGTGGTTTGTTCGTCAACGCCACGGCATATGGGAATGAATCAGTTCCAACATCCTAACGACAATGAATCTTACTATTTACGGGAAAAGAAACTGTAATTTTAGCACTTGTAACGTTTGTTAGTTGTAGTTTTTTTTGTAAATATTTCTTTGAAATATAAAAACGTTTTTACTTTGAATAGGGCCTCGAGTCCACACGAGGAATCCCATGTTTGTAGCCAATAAAGTTGATTGAAGTGAAAAGGCTTAAAAGCCGCTCTAGTCGGTAGCGTGCGCTTGTAAACGCCACGGTATATCAGTGTGTATCAGTCCCGAAGTACTAACGACAATCAATCATAGTATTTAGACGCAAGAAACTGTTATGTCCACCGCTGTATCGCGTGCCGGCACTGCGTGACCTGTTTGACTAACCGCTAAAATGCTGG
Organism: Yponomeuta plumbellus; assembly: GCA_947310845.1. Lineage (NCBI taxonomy): Eukaryota > Metazoa > Arthropoda > Insecta > Lepidoptera > Yponomeutidae > Yponomeuta > Yponomeuta plumbellus. Next base: position 12,099,474 of record OX371207.1, on the reverse strand, counting down.
TATTTATTGACAATAATATTTGCTTGCTAATTGTGAAAATATATGAGTGTGAAGAGTGTTTAGTGTTGAGCGCTTTTTTATAAATCAGTGGGTGTTCGTAGTGTTTGATTTTGAAAATTTTAATTTTTGCGATAACTATAGTAAGAATAGTATACATTATGTTAAAATTCATACTAAGTAGGTACTTACAATTTAAAATTTTAAAATTTATCGATATAAATTGTGTAGTAATAATGAAATTTTATCTATGCAACAAGTACTAACTTGCTTGATGTGTAAAAGCGACAAAATATATTGTACAATTCTGAAACAATTGTCCGAATTTGATGGTCTAAGCCAATCCCTACTTATTTTCGTCAAATAATGCGGAAAATCCTCAAACAGTAATTTATATATTAAAAAATAAAAACCACGCTGCTGTCTTTAAATTTGTAACATGTCGATGGTATTGTGTCTAAGATTGCATACAACTGTAGCTTCTGTAAAAGCGTGTTAACACTATTACTATTTAACAACGCTAGACAATAAAGTATTGACGGTATAGTTCGGCTTATACGTAGGGCGCTAACAATTGCGATCGTTCAAGGCACTCGTTGGCGCACTGAAACATTGTCACAGCGTCAGACAAGGGAATAAATAGTCGACCGACGTTCACGCGATAGGTTTTTACAGGGGGCTTGTTGCGAGCTTGACGTTTCCACAAAGATACGAAAGTGGTATTAAAGCTAAAAACGTACTCGTAAAAACTTACGGAGTTTTGGTGAACCTCTGAAGTCAAACTTTAACCCTGTAGTAGTCGCGCTGTATAAAGAGGCGTTTGTGGTCGCGTGGATTACACATGTAGGCCAGTTTATAAGTAACAAAAAACAAGTAGTATCCTTTTTATTATTTACTGCTTAGACTTACGTGTTCAAATTGAAGCTTTTTCTTACAGAAAATCGTAACAAACAAAATTAAGATTGCATATTATGTAATCAACTCGATCATTCTAGGGTTAATTCCAGCCAAATGCAAACACTTTGTTTGGTAAAAAATATTTTACTCGGTTGAAGTAAAGATTTGACAGTAAACGTTGCTACAAAAATCTAAAGGTTTAGTCATTTGTGGACTGCTCGGCAAGACTTAAACCAAATATTTGTTTAATGAAGTGGACTTCTTGTGGCTGAATAATGATGATGATGATTTGTTTAATCCTTCTCTCACCAGTTTGTGACTAACATTACAGTTTAAAAGATTTAGAATATCGGATAGGTTAATAACTTACACACAACCCAATTACTTCTCCTGATCCCAAACTATAAAAACCATGATCAAACATTTTAATTAATGACTACATTCATTTGAAAATGCCTAGCAGGCATTCTTAGACCATGTGCAAACATAGATTTTCATCTTTACCAAAGAAAATGTAAACACATTAATGTAGACAAGTTGCATTATTTAATAAAATACTTCGATTTTCTTATCATCATTGTTATCTCAAGCTTGTAATAGGCCTACTGTGAGTGCCCAAATTTTGCAGAGATTTAGTGTTCCGTGCATGCACGCTAACCGAAACTACGTAATTTATAAGGAGATTTGTCGATTTATTTGCTGGTATAAATAGGTTGTACTATCAAGGTGGAAAATAAAGGTTGATTAGTTCACCTCAGATTAGGTTAAATGTCCACTGCTTGTTAAAGTTATTTAGAACTCAGAAAAGTACAAGGCTTCGCTTCGTTCCACTCGAATAGAAACAATTTAATAAGACAGATTTCACACTTAGTTCCAATCTACGCTACAGAAAATGTTGACACAAGCTGATCTTTTCTCAGAGCTGGTTTTATAAACCCCCTACGTGGGCTGCTTGAAGTCATGTCTAAGTACTTTAACAGCGAACAACTGAAAACTAGTTTTTAAATTTTCACAAATTTAAACACTTTTAAAAAATCAAAAGTTTTGAATTAATTTTTCATTAAATTGACTGCGACAAGTTTTGAGATTGTAAAAAAAAATAGAGAGTATTTTAATTTTTTATTCAGTACAATACACGCTCTTATAATTGGTAGATAATATCCGATTAGAGTGTTCAATAACATCTTATTTACAATGTCGAACAGCACGTTGAAATTGTGGACTTCACAAAATCCACCAATCTGAACTGAACTCTATCATTTTGCAATAAAAACCATTCCAAAACGTAAATGTCGACCAGCATTCGGGTGTGCTACGAATAAACCGAACCAATCTATCTATGCAGATACTGGCAGGCCACAGCAAACAAAAATGGCGGAAAAGAATAAATCAGCGGGAGCCGAATGAAGGAGCCAAGTCACGGAGCACGTGCGGTTACGTGCGCCCGACACTTGCTCGAGAAAACCCGGAAATAAATATCTCGAGTGCGACTAATTGGTTTCCGTTGGATCGACGGACTGCGGGAACAGAATAAGTTGAAACTGCAGAAGATCCAATCCTCTTTTTCTTAAAGTGCCTCTACATCACCGAAAACTGGCACGCGGCTCTTTAGAACGCTCTCCTGTCAGTGCAACTCTGAACAGCTACACCGCGGTTATAATATGGGTTTATTTTTTGATGTTGCACAACTATGACATCCGAGGCTTATGCCGGGTATATACCGGCTAACTGAAAGAATGGCTTGAAAAACAACATACTTGGCTTCAATCACTAAGAGTATTTGAATATAAACTCTCGAAGATTGAAGAAAAATACCTAATTATTTGTTAACTGGGTAAAAGAAACTTTTGGTCTTATAGCTTATAAAATTATGGATAAAGTGATAAAACGCAAATATATCATTATTAAACATGAACACTTATGGCTTTTTTGTATCACAAGAAGATACATATATTTTTTTAAAGGATTCGACTTGACACTACTATATCTTTCGAAAAAAAAAACCGACATGTATATGCCCGTAGATGAAAATTATCGCAGTAACTTTAGATTTACTCGCGTTGTCATAAAAACCTTGTATATACATTGCTAACAATTACATTATATACGATAATCCTGGTCTGTTAGATTTCGCTATGGATTTATCATTAAAAAAAAAACATTTACATACATGGACAAACATTGCCTTATTCAGGCACATGATTTCCACTTAGCATGATTTCCACTTAGAATTGTCATACCATTGATCAATAAAGCTGGCGGTGAATGCACGGATCTTTCACTTATTCTGTAAGACTATAACACCTTCGAAATATCGAGTCTTATATGTAGTATTAGAAGAAAATCCGCATAGAATACTTTTTAAAGTATAAAATAGTACCCTAACCAAGGAGAATTAAATTCTCCCTGCTCTAACCAAGGTTTCAAATTTGCCACATCTTGAAAAATTGCTGGTGGCATCAATGAAATATGAATCTTTCCTTTGGCGGCTTTTATTCTGTGATGCGATGTGGATTCCAGGATGCGGATGCTCCGCGGGACGCCGCATAATTTATTGACTAGCACGGTCCATCCTGCGCCGATTATTTTGCGTCTCCTGATGTATGGGCGCTTTGTTGTGTGAGATAGCCTTTTCGCAGGGTTAAGTAGTGTTTTGTCAAAGCTTTGCTTGGCTAGGAATCAGATGGATTATTAAGTAGGCGAATTCTTGTATATTGCAGGTAAATAAAAAGTACGATTGCAATGTGGCGAATGTACTTACAATTCTACCAGTCAACCACAGGTGGTGATTTACTTTGACTTAAATTTGATGAGCTGACAAATAAATACTCAATGATAAGTAAAGTAAACAACACATTATAAACTTATAATACAGGCCTACAGACCAAAGTGAAGGTGGCGGGACGACTTGAATACATATTCACCAGGATAGTGTGATACGGCCGGCGACAGGGAGAGATGAAAAGCAAAACCTTTGCCCAGGAGTTGGACAAAGAAAAAAAACAATCTTCTAAAACCTATATGAAAATCTCGTGTCACAGTGTTTGTTATCGATTTCATCCGAAACAACTCACCGATCCTTATGATTTTGTAGGCTAAATAAATGGCACAGTAACGTTTGCCCTTTCAAGTAATATATATTTAATCTCTTTTTCCTTCGGCAACCTTTCCGTCCCAAGGTTATCTGGAAGAAATTGCTGTTAGCAATAAGACCGCCTATTGTATATATTTCTTTTATTTGTCTCTTGTTTCTTGCACATAAGAATATTTTTATCAAATAGAGAATATAAAGAATATTCTTGCACAAATAAAGAATATTATTATCTTATCTTATAATTGTTAAGTGAAAAACAATTGTTTGGTTTATTGTTTCACGTAGTTGAAATAAAAACACGGCCGAATTCTAATCTCCGCAGCTCATAACAAAATTATATTTACTTTTACACACTCGACTCGAAATAAGTGAGGCAATTTCCATCTCCACAGAGGGAGGTCCGTTGCTTTTATTCGCCGCCAATCTGAAACTCTTCAAACATTAAATTGGTCTTGAATTATTCTGCTCGTGGAAAATTGTAGATCCGTTTTTCACTTCTTTAGCAGCGCGCTTTTCGCCCATTTGGATTCCGGTCGGGACCCAACTGAGCCTGTTATCCTCTAACTTTGCCTTCGCGCTGAAAAACTCATGCTATTACCGTAAATATCAATTTGTATGAAACTAGAGGGCGTATCCGCTGCCTCCGCGGCGTAAACTTATGCTACAGTCAGTTACAAATTGGAACGTAGGCCGACTGGGGTTAAGAACCTAACTAACGAGGGAAGTTTGCGCTGACGAAATCGGTTAAGCTGTGACTTTTATTTGTTTATAGTTATGACCTATCTAGGAATTAGAACAAGAGCGTCATGTTAACTTCCAGAGTGACCGTCCGGACCGCCAAAACAATGGTTTTTAATTGTTTTACAAGCTCATCAGCCAACAGGTTAGAGCTATTTTAAAATACAGGTTTCCAACGACAACACAATCGCTTAACCTGGTCCCAAACTAGGATACTCTGTGACATGGTAACCAGGCAGGACATTATAAGCATTGATAAACACCCAGACTGGGGCCATTTGTACGGCGACCCCCAGTGGGAATCGAACCGATGACTTCTTTGTTGGTAGCTAAACAACTTAACGGCTAGGTTAACGAGACATTATTTCCCGACGTCAGAAGCATTTGGGCGGATTTGTAATTTTTCTACTTTGCGTGAGCGTGCCTACAAGTTGCTAAAGTCTACATACGCGATAATGCAGTTGAATCATCCCAGCAATAGAATAAGATATCAATATGTTTTTCAGATGGTTAGAAAGAGCTCAACGAGCTGATATTGAAGGTATAAAAAGTTATTTTCGTCGGAATCAAACATACGACCATATTCTTCCGACGTACTGATTTATGATAGTGGTGTGGACATGATTATATTTTATTTTTTTAATTTGAATATTTTATTTACTAATGACACTTTTAGATATGTTATTTACAAATCCAAAACTAATAATAATATTAAAAAACTAAACTAAAGCTATTTTCTATTTTAAATACAATAATGGATCCGAATCGCTGTCAGCCAGTAGAGTTTGGAAAAGGCTGGCGGCATGTACGGCGGGGCTTATGCATATGCGGTATGGCGAGGCTTAGCCTTTGGCCAAAGTAGGCACCAGCCCTCGGATCTCCAGAGGCGTCAACTAGGCGCAACGAGATCTCAGAGGAGTCGCGCCTCCGGGCCCTATAGCCCCAGAGTCTCTACCCCAAAGGCACAACTATATATCCCCGACCTAGAGCTGCATATTTGATAGCGGTTATTTGTAAATAAATGCCTTATATTGATCCTATTCATTGATAGGAAGAAGCGCTCTGTAATTATATTTCCTTCTTTTTCCGTTTTCCAAACCAATAAGCCAGTATTTTCCCTAAGCTAAAAGCCGAATTTGCCTCTATTTCTCAGCTTTAACTACGACCCGCTAATCCGGGAATAGTTTTTGCTGTAACGAGCACACGGCCGACGTACTCGGGGGGTGTGTGGCTGTCACTATAAATATCCTCGGCCGCGATTTGTGGTGCTGCGGGAATAGGCAAAATTTGTTCGAAAAGATTTTTCAATGGCCATTGTACCTATATTGATTACTCTTAATTTTGAAAGCGCAAGAGTTCGAATCAGGAATAGGCTATTTGACAGATTTCTGAAAACCATATCATTTTTTTTTTGTTTCATGGAGTCTTCAGAAAGTGGTCATTTTAAATTCTTTCGTGTACTTATTATAAAAATGGCAAAAAAAAAACTTTTGAAATAAGCTGCCAAAACGCTATCTTGGCCAATATAGCGTCGCACCTGAATTATGACGTCACTGGTCAGTAAAAAAATTAATGAACGTAAGAACGACATGAATGACAGTCGCATTTTTACTGAGCTGTGACGTCATCATAGAATCCAGGCCGTTTTCGATACAATAGCTGCAGATACATAATTATCAAATTTTATCGTGTGCTTTTAAATAATCAGTTTTTTTATTTAAAATGCCTTAAAGCTTCTAGACACAATTATTTAAAGAACACTGTTTTTTTCACATTGTCATATAGCCTATTCAGTGATATCTGTTAAGAATTACCTGTGTAATGTCCTTTTTTGGGTACAATAAAATGTTCTCTATCTATCTAATACCTAACCACTGTTATGCGAGCAACGCGTCAGTACAGTTATACAACACATGTATTAAACAAATCTATTCGCGATAACTAGGTGTGAGCATTGCGCGTCATTGAAAAACGGGTAAGTAGTCTAACAATTTTACAGCCGACCTTTGTGGCGCAACGGTTACCACAACTGCATACCATGCGAGAGGTCCCGGGTTCGAACCCCGGCTGGGGAGCAAAAACACCACAGGTCTTGAATGTTTACACGTTTTGATGTCGCTGTTTCTAGTTCCCACGACACAGGGTGTCCTAGTGTGAGGCGAGAAGCAATGTGTATGCCTGTATGTAAATGTTTATGTTTATATTTATAAGAGCTCGATTTGCAGAAAAATTTCTCTAATGCAATTCAAATGGTATTTTCCATGTTCTGTCAGTCCTTAAAAACAACAAACAAAAATCATTCAAGTCAAGATTGAGAAGGCTATACTACTTAAGAAGTGTCTTAGAAGAATGTCTTAGAAGAAGTGACGCAGAATCGCGTTTTTATTAAATAAGACTTTAAGCATTTGAATGACTCTGACTATCGATTACCCTATTTATGACTCCATCTGCTTTCAGGCATTTTGTGAAGCAAACAGTTAACTTAATAATATTAGGCGACATATTCGGTCCCTTGTCAGCGAAGTTTGTATACATACGTATTAGGGAACTATTCCGAAGTGCAGCCTATTAATTTGACCCAGTTCCCGAGCACAATTTAATGAAGGTTAACGACTTGTGAATTTCATATGGCCCTATATTTCATATGTCAAATAAGTTTGTGTACCCAACAGTATGGTGCATAGTTTACGTAAGGCTAACTGTTACTCTAATGCTAATTATGTTGTAAAATATAGTAGCGGATTGGTTGTAAGTCAGATTTAATTACGACTATTCGTCCGTCTAGAAACGCTTTCTCTTGAATGTGAGAGATATTGGATCTCCGGTTTCCGAGCAAATTAACTTCAGTGAGGATTTAAATTTTTCATCAAAACCGACCTAATTAACTTCTTAATTAAACTTGGGAGCCTCGTCGAGTTTTATAACTCTATAGAGACTGCACTCATTTCGTGTCGATTAAATTTGTAACTTCCCACATTTTATCAAAATGTTCAATCACATTTCTATCACTCAATCCTACTAGGAATCTGAAGCCCTATTCCTTAAAAGCGTTTATGTCATTAAAGTTATCTCTGACTCGCCTGTTTTCGCAACACTACACGAAATCTTTATACAATTATCTTTATACAAAACATAAATAAGTCAGTAAAGTATATTGTATAATAAAGTATTGACGTTCTTTTATATTAATTAGAAACCACAGAATGTGCAAGCTGGAGGGAATGCCGATATCCATGTTCTCGAAGAAAAATGGCAGAACAAATTAAGAACTTATTTCGCCATTTTTCTCTACAAAAAAACTACAGGGTGACTTCGAATGTGTACGACGTTTTTTAAAGAGACGTTCTAACGACGTTGTAGGAACGTAAACGGTGATAATTTTAAATAAATGCCGCTCAAAAAAGTGTCGTTGTCCAAAATTACTTAACGCTGCTGTTACGTCTCTCATGCTATCGCGCTCGCACAATGTAACATTAATTTTTAGTAATCACCAAAAATATAAATATAATGTTTTTTTTATTAATGTGGACTGAAGATTTGTTAGTAAAATTATAGAATTTTTAACTTTTGACCTTTCTTAAGTCTTACAACCAAAGTCCAAGTAAACAAAGTCGTGGGCACAGCTGGTAAAATGATTCGCCTTATGTCTCGTAATATTTTAAAACAATATTTTTTAGCCTCAAGGCCTTAAGACGTAAGAACTCGAAACTGTCACAAAATTAGAGAGAAAGGAAAGTTATGATCTCTAAATTGCCATTGTTAAATGTTAAGGCCTTAACTTTTTGCCATTTGGCTGGTTCAAGTTAAGCAACTACCTAAATGAAGTGGAAAAGTTGTCCGGGGAAAACGGCTTAGGACAAAGGATTAGGAAGGGCTAAAAAACTACAGCTTTTTCGTATTAATTATGCCCTTATATTTTTACTTTGCTCAAGAAGTAGCTGATAAAAACGAAACCTGACGGCGCCTACTTAATTCCTTGTAGTCTTACATTTGGTACTGAAAACTTTTCATTCAAAGAAGGTAGGTAACTGACTCAACGCTGACTTATACATTAAGCAAATAGTACTATGCGAGTATCGAGTACTTTAATACTGTGGTTTACGTAATTCCTGGACCTAGATTCTGTTAATGCATTGTAGTACAATAACAACTGCATGAACATGGCGATTTAGTTTCACTACCGCTTCAAGTGTACGCGCGCAAGCATATCATACAATCTCGGCGTCAATGGTATGAAAAAACACGTCAAAAAATCAAATCAAAATCAAAATATTTATTTATACAACCAAAACTATTCTAACATACACTTTTCTGGGATTCCCTTGTAAGTATACAATACCTGTGCCAGGGAAACCCGCTCTTCCACAACTTAAAGTTTCAACAACTAAATGAAACGTTTGAATAATATTTCAATTTTATGTAAAACATTTCTTATAAAGCTACTTTAGTTATAGACTTCAGATGTGAATGTGTGCATGTGTGTGTGTGTGTGTGTGTGTGTGTGGGTGGGTGTGTGTGTGTGTGTGTGTGTGTGTGTGGGGGTGTGTGTTGTTTTGGTCGCTTGGCCCGACCGTGTATCTGTCGTCGTACTATAAATGCACTAAAAGAATCAAAGCCCTGGTGTAAAGCATAACATAGTCTCACGCCTGTAACCCGAAGCAGTAGGCAGATAAAATATCAATAGAAGATAAAAAAGATTGTAGATAACGCTATGATGCTAATTCAGCAGTGGGACACCGGATAATGTACCCGGTACAAAAGACAATTTCTTCAACAAAAGCGTTCCTTGACCAGCAAATCCCACACAGAACTAGAACGCTGGTTTTAATTTACAAATGGCATGCCCGATCATGATCTGATTGTTGAAGTTGTAGTAACGAGACCACTCATTAACTGTTACCCCCTCAGGCATAGAACAATTTTCTTTCACAGCTAAATTAGTTATTCACAGTATTCAAAGAATAAAACATGCTCATACAACTGTGGTATGTATCATCTTCAAAATTAGAAAGTGCCGCTGCACGACTGACCCGCCGGCGGATCCAAGGGGTCTGACGGAATGCGCCGTAGTTTACATTGGACCAACTGGCGGATCCTCAGGGCTTCAGGGGTTAAGGAAAATATCGTGAGAAAACATTGGTGTCTAAGGTTTTCATATACATCAGTGCTTGAAATTGCTAATTTACGATGAGCATACCTAGTAATTAAGCCCATAATCTCTCTCTGCGAGATAGCATGCACCCTCAGAGGGACGTATATAAGGAACGTAAAAATGTACCTGGAACAAAATGTAAAAATGTAACGAATGAATCTCAACGAAGTGAAAGAGATGTGTCAGAAACGTAGCAATTGTGGAACGATTACGTAGCGATTCGGAATAAAAGAAAGAATAGGTATAATAATAATAAGTTCCACACAACACAATCACTTGACCTGGTCCCAAACTAGGATATATAACATAAACAACATGAAAGTGGTGGTTGTATTGAGATAAATAATAGAAAACTGTCACCTAATGAAAACAGAACAGAAACACAATAAAATAATTTATTATATTTAATTAAAAATTATTGCATGTAGGTAAATAGATGTCACTGATACTGTCTCTTCAGAAGGTCAAGTACCAACAAAAATCCAAAATAAATCTATTAATGAATGCTGTTACACAGACAGACAGACGGACAAATGCTGAACCATATTGTCAACTACGAAATCCTAAAAACCAACTACTTTTGTACGGTTTGTGCGAGAATCGCCTCATGAGGCGCCCTCTTACTAGCTTATCACGTCTCCAAACTACATAGTTGTACCAAGAAGCAAAGCTTACTCTTAGCTTAAGGTGGCTTAAAACCAGAAGGCCAGTTTCACACACCCATGCATCCTAGTTTATGTAAATACTCCGCCACAGTCGAGGCATGTAGGGGCTTAAGGCCAGCTGAGAGAGTCCTGAGAAAAGCGCAGGTGCAACGGGCTAAGTGCTGCCCGGAATCATGCGTTTAGCATATAAACGAGCCACACGCTGCCTCAAACAATACCCTATGTCTGTGAGGATATTTGGCTGTTTTCGCCAGAGAATCTGCCTCCCTCATATCGCCTGGGAATATAAAAATTAATTTTCAGAGACGATTATTAGTTTCAAATTTTAATAGTGTACAATTGGCGGTTCGACCTCTTAAAGCGATTTATTCCTGAGAACTTATAATGAACAGGACTGAAAGAAGATGAGAGGAAAAATTTGGTTTTTATGAGTTAAAATAGATTATAATAATTGACTTGCATGTAAGCCTAAATATAGCTAAAACCAGGAGTCAGAGATGAGCAACCCACGACGACCCGAGCTCCGTCTCTGTTCACCACGATTATGCTTTGCGAATCGGAGCGAAACCTAGTCAGATTCTTCCGATGAAAATCAAGTAAGTTGATCCGGACCATAATTATGTTACACTATGTTTATACAATGTGTAGGTGCTTTCGAAAGTTTTAGTTAAAAAAACAACCTGTTAAAAAAATCTCCATTCAACCGCTCTGTACAATTTGGTCTTGGATATCATTTTGGTCACACTTCAGACATGAAATTGTATGGGATAGCAGATAGATTTTCGCGATTGTCCCAGTCTAGCAGGGTACAGATTATTCTGTAGAGAGAGAGAGAGTGTATGTGCTTAATGACTTCAAGGGCTCCAACGCGGATTGACGATTTTAAGCACAAGCACCTTAGACACTCGGGTTGCCTAACGATGTTTTCCTGCGCAGTTAGCAAGCAAACCAGCGTGGCGTTACCGCCCGCCCAAAAACCGTGCCACTCATAAGGACGAAGTTATTTTTTATATTCAATTCACCTTTTAATTTTTCGCACATGCTTGCATATTTATTACATGTGCTACTCAAATCGTTTCAGATAAAATAATATACCTACGGGTTGTAAGACAATCCTCATAACTATCCGTAACGGTACCCCCGTTTCGGATAGTTATGAGGATTCCGATTCTGCCCTTATATTATGTGAGTAACCACTCTATCGGGTTAAGCATTGAGACAACTCGAAAGAGTCAAGATAAGAATGTATCTATATGACAGTTCGGATTAGGAGTATGAAATACCTACTGGGAAAAAAGTCCCAGAATGTAACAGTATGACATAAGGTGGTATGACATACCGGGAACAAACGGGCTAAATCAGACAACTCCATACAGTGGAGTCTTACGTAATTGCACCCCTGGTCGATATAAACAAATTATATAACTACGAGTCTATGTATATAATTATTATGTAAGTAGTTATAGATTTATGATATGTGTATGTGAATAATATTTACCGATAATATGTATGTATTTTATTATCCAATGTAATTTATGTACTACTTTACGAATGTGTATTTAAATTACAGTAATGATAGTAAGTAATTAAATACCTATTTTAATATCACTCTCTTAATAATTTTTGGCACTACCCTATCCACTCTATCGCGATACTATGTAATATTAAGCTCGTTTTTGTAAAAAAAAGTTTTTGTGGAATAAAGAATTTTCATTCAGTCAACTTATACTTACGACCCCTGTGGCGTAGCGGTTAGCGCATCTGCTTACCATGTGACAGGTCCCGGGCTCGAACACCGGCTGGGGAGAAAAAAAACCCCAGGTCTTGGATGTTTCCATGATTGTAACGTCGCTGTTTCTGGTTCCCACGACACAGGCTATTCTACTGTGGGGCCAAAAGCAATGTATGTGCCTGAATGTAAATGTTTATGTATGTATGTATGTTATGTAGGTATGACTTCAAAGTTAAAAAATACATCTGATAAAACTTATGTCATAAATATAAATTTGAAAGGTTTTATGGATTTGTGATATTATGATCTCTTAAAAACTTTCATAAACGAGGCTACCCACCCACACATCACGGAGTCGTTGAAACTTAGTTATAAAACGAAATTATCGCCTTCTGCTATTCAGAGCAGCTCCGATATTAATTCAATGTAACGACATCTTTATGAGGTGTGACATAAAGTAGGACGTGTACTAAACGTATAAATCTGTCGGGGATTCTAGCGTTAACCCACAAATCGTCTTAAGCTGTCAACTTAGGTTTCAAATAGTGAGATTAGTGAATCATATCCGATACATTTGCCGCCCCAACGCAAAATTAAGTTATGTCTTTGTATAGTTTACTGCTAATTTGATGTTGGAATTAATTACACTGTTGAGGCGTTAGTATAAAATATGGGTTCGTTCATCTGGTCCCTTTTGTTGGACTAATTAATGTTTATGGCTTATGGTATAAATCAGGATAGATTCTTAGTAACAGCCGGTTTCTTGGGCGGTGTTCAAAATTGTGATTTATAGACAAAGCATTTAACTTGACCAAGCAATCAAATCAAATCGGGTTTCCCGAGGGCAGATTAGCCAAAAAATTACTAATCAGTCGATCATTTTAACTTAACCATACGAACTGTCAAACACACATTTTTTTTTTTTTTTTTTGGTAAAATGGCAATCAGCCCAAACACACTTTTCTAGCCCGACTAGCACAGAGTACATTGATGACTAGCATGCTAGCTTACAGTTTAAAAAAAAAGAAATTTTAATGACAGGACTAATGTCAGTTGAAGTTGAAGTTTGGTTCGCGCCGAAATGAAAAGTTTTTCTGTCCAAAAGTTATTATTGAGTTGTCTAATCTAAAATGAATTGCAAAGCAACCCGCGGCAAAAACTTCACAGAACGTGAAAAATAGATGCTTCTGATCATTGCAGAAAAGTGCATTGCCGTCTTGTGGATCCTTATATTGCCCGCCACAGTTATCTGGAAGGCTCCAGTTGCTTATATGCTGAATTTGTCCACAACGCTGATGGCATTACCTATAATCCAAGTCCCAATCAGGCCCACAAAATCACAATCACTGGTTTCGGGACCCGGAACCAAGTTCGAAACTACTCTTTATCAAACTCTTCCATAGGGTTCATCCTCCTCCTTGAGCGTCTAGTTCTAGCAGCCGCGCGTCACCATAGCTAGGTGAGAGTCCCGAAAGCGAAGACATGCAGATTATTACAAAATATCACCAGTTTTCAAGCAAACAAATTAAGTTAATTCGTCGATCTCCTCCGATTAGTTAACAAGGCGATTTGACACTTCAAAATTGATTTTGAACAGGGATTAGTGCCTAATCATTCCCCAGGAAACCCGAATACAGTTTGACATGTCCTTTGACGTTTCATTTGTTAACTGATTTGATTTGTTGGTCAACTGAATTGATTGGCGCTCAGGAAACCCAAATTGTGGTTAATCATAGTTTAATTTGATCGTAGCTATTAACTAATCTAATCAGCCCCCAAGAAACCGGCTGTAAGTGTTTCATTTTAATATCTAATATTTCTGAATCGCAATGGGTTACTTTTCTTCTTCTTCTTTCGGTTCTTAGGTAGTTGGTCATTCGTACCTATCAAACTCTGTATTATATTTAAGATGATTTGAGAAAAGATGGTCAGAGTGTAGTTTTTTTTGCTGCCTTTTTCTCCACTACATTCGGCCCTAAGGCAGCGGCTAACATTGTAATTTTATGTGCATTGACATTCAACAAGCAGAATGTAAATTCTTTACGTTGAAATAAATTCATGATTTCTGATTATTAAAACTCCCTCAAAGTTTGCGCGATCATAAATTCGAATTTCTAATTGCAATACCCATATTTCAACCGTGTTACGCAAAAACATTCGAACACACAATTTGAACGTGTGGTTGTTTTATTTCATACTTTTTAGGGGGTTTTTATTTGTCATCACTATAAGCTTACACAAAAACATAAAAACTTTTTTCTTTCAAGTAACATAATTATTGTGGGTTAAAATGTTTCTGCGTAACATGAGCCGTTTCCCAGTGAGAAAAATCCTAAGTAAGTTGTAATTTTCTTGCCAGGAATTTTGATACACTGTTATCTGTCGACCACGCAAATGAATAGACAAATATTTCCCAGACTCTCGTCAAAGTCGAACAATTCTAGACAAAGTGGTTAAATTGCCTTCAACTCAGTTGCCGGCTCCTTGTAGCTTGTCAACTTCAATATTTAACTTGTTTCTTGTGCTTAGTTCGGAACTTTCTCCTTCGCCAAGAATAAAATGGCTTAGCAAATTGCAAGTGGTTACCTACCGTGTGTATTCAAGGTAACGTTTGGATTAAGTTTTCGAACCACGTAGCGTATGTTATTTAATTTTGAGTACTTGACGAACTTAGTTTTGTTCTTTTTGTGCTACTAAGTAGATTGCACAATGTGTTATAAGCTTTTCTCGTTATTATACAGGTTATCTTACTTTGCGGTGGATAAGTTTTCAGTGTAGTTTAGATGTAATTTCCTAAATATTGCATGTTACCAAAAATTTTACACAAAAGTAATGCCAAAATGACGAGATATTATTAGATTAGATTATAACTGTTTATTCTACCCACCAGAGAGACATACATTAGAATCCTAAGGACCGATTTCTGAATTAAGAATTTACACTAAGTAAATACTTAAGTATCGTTCTTTCACGCTCTTTTCTAAGAACTTTGACGAGACAGCACTACAATTAAGTAGTTACTTAGCGTAAATTCTCAATTCAGGAATTGGGCCTTAGCTATTTAAGTTTTTTTGTATAGGTACAATTGACGGTTTCATCACTAAAGCGGTGTATGTGCCTGTATGTGAATGTTTGTTTGTTTAACCTCTATGGCGTAGCGGTTAGCGCATCTGCCTATGCGAGAGGTCCCGGGTTCGAATCCCGGTTGGGTACAAAAAAAAACCCCAGGTCTTGGATGTTTACATGTTTGTGACGTCGCTGTTTCTGGTTCCCACGATACAGGATATCCTAGTATGGGGCCAGAAGCAATGTTTGTGCTTGTATGTAAATTTTTGTTTGTTTGTGTTTAAAAAAAAAAAAAAGGTGACCCTCCCACAACCATCTAATGAAGCATAAAATTCGAGTTCTCATATGAACTTAACGTATGAAAATTATCGAACTACTGAACGAACTAATATAACACTTCGCTAGTCGAAGCAGTTGACTTCGACCAAGTCTCTCTTTCCTCAGTTTACAAAACTAGCAAGATTCACTCGAAGATGTTTACAGTCTCAGTGGCTTTTCCATTTTCATGAAACCCCGTATCCCGCCGCCCGCCCATTCAATACACTATCTGGCAAGGAAAACGAACTATGCTAAGTGGTTCCATTTCCCCCTTTCGACTTCCTTTCCACTCGCCTACTTACGACGGAAATGGGCGGCGGCGGCAAGCCTTTAATCACAAATGAGAAATACAGTCTTGTGACCGATTAGCCTCTTGGTGTCTAAGTGTTATTTTTATTCTGAAAAATGTTTATTTCTAAGACAAAATTTTTACAAACATAATCTACAAGGTTGAGACCTCCTCTTAAGTGTATAACACTTGTGCCAGGAGAGCCCGTTCTTCCACAACTATACATATTTAGTTTTAGCTTTATAATACATTTGCGTGCGTGCGTGCGTGTGCGTGTGCCTGTGTGTGCGTGTGCGCGCACGCGCGCGTGTGTGTGTGTGTGTGTGTGTGTGTGTGTTGTTTCTTGACTTGCTTAGTACATATAGAATATTTTTTTATGAATATTCACCAGATTCATTGTAAATCGTAAGGAATCCTGCTTGTCTGAGGTTTTCACATACCTCTGTGGTTTGAAATGGCCAATTCGCAGTGTGCACTTGTGGTAGGCTGCCAATTTCACTGTAGTGATGTTATTGTCAAATGTCTTGTGCAATTGATAGTGTATAATATACAATTAATAATATCCAATCTAGCTAACTCTTTTTTAAAGAAGGTTTGTGCTCTACAGTGGGATAATAAATTCATCCTACATGTCTAGCTACATAAAAAAGTACCGGGTTTGAATCCGTTGGTAAGGTTTAAACATACCATAATATGCACATACATTGCTTCTAACAAACACGTTTAACACGCTGAAATGTTTTATCTACAGACTAACTGTTGCCCGCGACTACGTCCGCGTGGGCTTTAGTTGAGTAAAGTGTTTGCAAATAAGATAGGGATACGCGCATGCGAAAGAGCTTTCATACTAACTTCGCAACCCCCTCTTACCCCCTTAAGGGATGATTTTCCAAAAACTACTTTACACCTATTTCATGACTTTCAATGAAAGACCTTCATGCTGAATTTCATTCGAATAACTTCAAAAATGGCTAAGTTTCATACTAACTTTGAACCCTCCTTTTACCCCCTTAAGGGATTATTTTCAAAAAAATATTTTACATGTATTTCATAAATTTTAATGAAGGAACTTCATATTGAATTTCATTCGAATAACTTCAAAAACGGCAAAGTTTCATACTAACTTTGCACCCCCCTTTTCACCCCATTAAGGGATGATTTACGAAAAACTATTTACATTTTATTTATAACTTTTAATGAAAGACCTTCATATTGAATCTCATTCGTAGAACTTCAAAAACGGCTAAGTTTCATACTAACTTTGCACCCCCCTTTTTCCCCCTTAAGGGATGATTTTCAAAAAACTATTTTACATGTATTTCATAAATTTTAATGAAGGAACTTTATATTGAATCTCATTCGACTAACTTCAAAAACGGCAAAGTTTCATACTAAGTTAGCACCCCCCTTTTTCCCCCTTGAGTGATGATATTTAAAAAACTATTTTACACCGGTTTCATAATTTTAAATGAAGAACCTACGTACCAAATTTTATTTGAATAACTTCAAAAACGGCAAAGTTTCATACTAACTTTGGACCCCCATTTTACCCCCTTAAGGGATGAATTTTCAAAAATCCTTTCTTAGTGCTCCCCTACATTACAAAAGGAACTCTTGGGCAAAATTTCAAGTTTCTAACCCTTATAGTTTAGGCCCTGCGTTGATATGTCAGTCAGTCAGTCAGTCAGTCAGCTTCTCCTTTTATACTACGCTTAGACTACAGACGGTTGTCGTAAAAATGCGTTTTTTTTTGTAAAGTTCGACAACATCAAACTTTTACGCACGTGCACTCTACTCAATTGCTTTATGGACTACTGCAGCTTTGTAGACAAAGTACAAGTACATTGTGAACTTTGACAGCTGTAAACAGTACATCTAGATATTGTTAGTATACGATAAACACCAAGTGAAACCATCAAGAGTTCAAAATTCTGCTTAAGTCAATCGACAAACTTACAGTTAATAAACTTGGATTGTAAAGGTTACAAAAAACAACAACAGACAAATAGAAATTATATTTCAAAAGCTGTTAGACTTAACAACAATCTTAACAACAAATTTATAATCTTAGAATT
This sequence comes from Yponomeuta plumbellus, assembly GCA_947310845.1. Taxonomy (NCBI): domain Eukaryota; kingdom Metazoa; phylum Arthropoda; class Insecta; order Lepidoptera; family Yponomeutidae; genus Yponomeuta; species Yponomeuta plumbellus. Next base: position 12,081,451 of record OX371207.1, on the reverse strand, counting down.
AAAAACAAGAAAGAAATTATGAAATTAAAGCAAACTTTCGATAACTTACAGTAATTAATATGAACATGATACAAAAAGTCTCTCGAAATCTCGGTTTGAAATATTTTGATGTTAAGAGGGTAAATGTTCTGTACAATGTTAATTTTATTGATTAATTATTTAGAAATCGAAAGACAAAAGTTTTATTATTATATGATTGGACGTATAAAAATTCTAAAAATAGGTCATTTAGATGTTCCCTCAAATAAAACTCTTTGTCGAAAGCAGTATCACTCTTCGTCTTTTGAAACAAAAACATTTACATACAAGCACATACATTGCTTCTGGCCCCACACTGTGACGTGGTAACCAGAAACAGCGACATTGCAAACATGTAAACATCCAAGACCTGGGGCTTTTTTTTGCTTACAGCCGGGATTCGAACGGTAGGCAGATGCGCTAACCGCTGCGCCACAGAGGTCGTCGAAAAGAAAGCGAAAAAATTTCCACCAGAGAAAGGCCGAGAAACCGCCGCGTCGCCATTTAGAGACAGTTTTCGTCCTTTTTACTTCGAATGTGGCCATAACACCTCTCTAGGGCGCGGTAATATTTGCATTTAGAGCGAGCAACGTATACTTTGACCTTATCGCAACAAGATTGTGTTGGGGGATGAGGTTGGATGGTGCTACTACTGTCACGATTTACTTTATGTCCTCTATGTAGGTGAATGAGTGGCGCTGCAGAAATAACACAACCCGCTTTATTATTTTATTCCGGATACATTTGCTTGACTTTTTGGGGTTCCGTAGCCAAATGGCAAAAAAAACGGAACCCTTATGGATTCGTCATGTCTGTCTGTCTGTCCATATGTCACAGCTACTTTTTTCCGAAATTATAAGAACTATACTATTGAAACTTGGTAAGTAGATGTATTCAGTGAACCGCATTACGATTTTCACACAAAAATAGAAAAAAAAAAAACAATAAATTTAGATACTCGCCCGATACTTAGAACTTATAAAAAAATTTGCATCAAACCCATAGTGTGGGGTATATGGATACGTCTTCAAAAATGATATCGTCATCAACACATTATGTCCCCACCGAGGGGCACGGGTCTCTTCCCTGAGGAAGGTATAGGCAATACTCCACCATGGGGGCTAAGTCCAGATTGGTGTAGGCTTGTAAAACTAGTGGCTGGTCTTACTGTCAGACGTTTTCATGCCACCCTAAGGCCTCTGACTTGGCTTAACAACTGCCATCTGTTGACGTGTTAAGCAGTTGCTTAACGTGCCTTGCGAAGCACGGAACCGCTCGGAAAAATGCCACTTGTGTTAGTCATAGAACGGTCAACCTATCCGTGCACTGAACGCGCCCTGTTAGATGTTGCTTGACCTTCGTGATCGATTAAGATCACTCAGGCGGCTACAAGAATGTAGAAATCTATATAAATAAAATTCAAAGACCTGACTGACTGATTCATTCACTCATCAACGCCCAGCCCAAGCCGTTGGACCTAGGAAGCTGAAATTTTGCAGAGAGGGTCTATATATATAATGTATGCAAGGAATAAGACGGGATTTTTTGAAATTCATCCCCGAAGGGGGCGAAAAGGGTTGCCAAAATTTGTATGGGAGGTATAAAAAATGTAGTTTAATTTTCTTGAAATTTAAAATAAACTTTCTTCAAAACAATTTATTGAACACGTGTTTCGCCGTTTTTTCTAAATTTAACCTTTATGGGAGTGAACGGGGTTGCAACATTTTGAACTAAAGTCCACGCGGACGGCACACAGAATATTAAATTCTTTATTGTACACATAAATTACATTTACAAAGTTTTAATAAATCGAAGAACAATTGGCGGCCTTATTACTAAACCAATTTCTCCCAGGCAACCACAGACGGAGACAAGTAAGAAACAGACTTCTTTGCCTTTTCGTCGCCTGTACGTAGGCATTTAGTAATTACATTAAAATTCTAATGACAAGCAGAGCGTTTACGAAAGACTGCTTCATGAATGAAATCACACGCTTGATATACATACTTTAAGCGTTAATATTCTTCGCCTCGGAGAAATGAATAGAGAGCTGAGAAACATCAGTATTAACATAAAGTTAATTAGTGAACCCCGGAGTTTGTGGATGCTCAATGAAACTTATTAACGAGATAAATGTGTATAATGTAAAAGCCTCCTGAAAGCTTCAATCTCCATCTATTTCACCTAAGCGTGGGGGTGAGTGTGAGTTTATACAGTTGAGACACGCTCTACTCAGTCATATTGCGGGTGGCATGACAAAACAATATGTAAAAGGCAAATAAATCTACAATTGTACATTGAGCATTGTTTCAGGTGCCAACGAGAAAAAACTGAACGGTCCAACTGAAAATCAGTTTTGCTGACGATCTATTGTTTACATACCAACAGCACACAGCAGAAAATGCAACTGAATTAGTAACTCTTTTTGCTACCACAATGCACAATGTCTTTTTTTGTATGGCCACAGTATACATAATAGTACAGGTACAGAAGATTCACTCCGCAAAATCAATTAAATAACAAGGGACTCTAGCAGCGATACAATTAGGTGCAATTCAGATCGCACGGGCGCTAAAAAAGCTACTACGTTATGTTCACCTACATGTTGCCTCTCTTTCTACCGCGTAACTCTTACCTCTTCTGGCGCCTAAATTCCTACCTTTTTGCCACTCCAGAATGGTCGCCGCATGTACTTACGCGTTCGATACCGAGACGTGTAGTGAAACAGGCCTGGTATGGCTGTGCTGTGAGAGATTTCTTCCAGCAAATCTTGGGGAGTCGGAACAGAGGTTTGAGACGGGAATTTTTCTTTACGGAATATTAAAACTATTGATACTTCATGGAAAACGGCGTTATCACGAGTGCCGACTTACTCTATTGTTCTTACATTGTGTTTTATATTATATGACCTCTATAACATAGGTATCTCACTACATCTCCACTAATGTACGATCTTTCTAGGACCTTTGCCCTGCTAGTGGACCTCTGTTATTGTTCTCATATTTCAATGAAAAAACCATAGAATATTGGGTTTAAAACATTATTACTTTAATTTTGGGTGCAATTACTAAATTTTTGTCAGGTCGGTTGGTTTGAACACTCTGAAAATGATGCATAATCTCGCTTATTATTTTTCACAAAACAAAACAGGACCGTAGTATTCAAATTAACCCGGAAACCGGACGTACGCTCGTTACGTACGAGAACAAAAAATGCAACCTCCGTTCTTTTTGTAACAATGAAATATTAAAACAAACAAACACAGGTGGAGAGGAAACACGAGCCCCTCCAATTTCAGGTGCAAAGTTAATTAGAATTTTACCAACCATTTTGTTAAAAAAATCTCTATGAAATATGAATCTGGGTATGTCCCAAAAATGTAACCGTTAAAGGCTATACACATAATCCGGATTTATTTTATATAGCCAAATGTTTTTTACGGGAAATGGAGTAATAATAATTACGGTATCCCCGGGAGACACTTCCGGAACTGGGGAACATCATGGAAAATCCTTTCGACGAAATATAAATGCTTGATGGAAATACAATTAAACATAAAACACAGCTAAACTTTACCTAAATATACATATTTTCTTCTAAAAAGCTTAATTCATGAGACAAAATTAACCTGAGCTTAGCGACCTAAAAAAATTTAAGCATCTGGTAGAATAAAAGCTGTTGGTTTGTAAAGTAAATAATGACTCAGGGTACTTTCTACACCAAAACTCACACATGTCACACGTTCTTGTAACTCTTATTAAACAGAGATCAGGGCCCTGCTTAGTAAAAGTTACAAGTCGACAATTTTGTAAATAAGTGACAAAGACTTCGGGAACACTCGGCTCGCTCACCCGACCGACCCTCTCGCGACGCGTCGCGGTGACCCGTGCGAAACAGTGACAGGCATAGCATAGAATCGATACAAAAATCACATCATTTTTCATCATCATTTTTTTATTGTCTAATAAAGTGAAACCGCAACAACATCATGTTCACAAAAGTAGCTGGTTTGAAAAACACGGTCTTCTCGTGTGGTAACCAACTATTATTGTAAACAGTTACGAAAAATAAGGACCACGTCGTTTCTGTTCTGTCATCTTTAGGCCATTTCCCAGTTAACTATCTAACTAAAATTTACCCTAGAGTGCGCTAATCCGCGAATTAGCTTACGCTTTTTGAATACCACGAAGTAGAATCGTAGCGAGTGCAATCGCCTCGCAAAGACGCAACTGCGAAATGGCCCAGAAGATAAATAGCAACATTTATCAGACTTTCGTTTGTTTTGACAGTGTCTTCGCGGACAAACAGAATTAGGACATTGCAAAGAGGATAACTGGGATTAAAATTATTATATTGACACAATAAAAATGTATAAAAGTGTCTACTCTCATCCTTTAGAAATAACCGTTCAGGCTGCTGATTCGTTGGTCTAGCGGTTGATACAAAATGACTTTACTGTAGGTATTTTTATGCTTGTGATGTCCTTGTTTGGTTACCATAGCACAAAGTATCCTAGTTTCAGACTTCTCCTAGTCCCAAAGTAAGAATTGTGTTGTGTGGAAATTACCTTATGGTCACTAGTCGTTGAAGATTTTTACACACAGTGACAAATTAATTTTTAGCACCTAGTTTTTTTAACAGCACTGTCGTCCATTGCATATTTAGTGATGAGTCTATACCTAAGTACTTACAGACGTTCATTATCACTTACCCAAGTATTAAAAAAGGTCGTCTGATCTTAAACATAAACAAGGGAAAGGGAGTGAGTCAAAAATAGAATAACATATTCTTTGACGTCATTTGATTTTATTTTCTTCATTATTCTTAAATGGTCGACTACAATCATGTACTCAAGTGTTATTACCTAACGATCTAAAATGTTCTCCATTGCTATTTGATCCTTTCCTACTTCCAAGTCCAAATCGCCGCAATACCAATATTATTTCCTTGGCAAATACCTCCATGAAAACCGTAAAATTGTTACGATCAATTTACGGGTATTATTACCAGTGAAAGGAGAGTTCCTGTTCTTATCTCCATCGTTCACCTATAAACGCAACTTCAGATTATTACAATGCGAACCTACTGCATGTTTATTACAGTTTCCATGGAACTGTTTTCAGTTTTATTGCTGTTACCATTACGTAGCGTGCTAGTCTCACATCTGGTACAAAAATGAATATACTTGCATCAAAGAGATAATCGATAATGTAATAAAATCTTGTGATAAATAAAATTTCGCTAGATAATCAAATTATGGACATTTAGGTACGACATATTTTTGTCTCGTATTTATTGAATTGTACAAAAATTAATAATTTGGGGAATCATTTTTCTCGATCTAAAATGAGACAGATATACCAAAATATGAGAAAAGATCCATGTGATACAAAGAAAAATAATGTTTTACTAAAGAATTTTAACAATAGTATTGCAGTATACTCGTACTCATTTTTTACTATAATAAACAATGATAAGTTGGGATGTGCGAATGAGGCTGGTGGAAGCACGGATTCCAAACGTAGCAGCAGAGGTGATTTCACTGCAGAAGCGTTTCAGAAAATATGTCGTAATGGGTTCTAGTCAACTTTTAATAGCCTGAACGTTGCTTAGGTGTAGCGCTGAGCTGAGCGCTGAAACACTAAATATTCACCGCAGAATGTTGAACCCTCAATAATTGTAGATGTGAATTGAGGCCTATTATTCTGCTAAACTTTAGACCAACTGCTTACTCTTACTTGTTTAATTTATTGATTGCACTGGTAGGTAAATTGAAATGTATGTAAACGGTAGCACTTATTTATTCTGCCATAGTAAATAAAATGAAAAACATATTATTAGTTTTATTTCTTTGGGCTGTAAGTGCCCACCGACCGACAGTCGCGACCGAGAATAGGATGAGCATGAGCAGCCCGGCTCTGTTGGATGATATTATAATGAGCCGGTGGTGAAAGGTCTGTGGATACGGATGGTAAAGGACCGCGACAGATGGCATTTAGGGGAAACAGCCTTTATTACGCAGACAGGCTGATGATGATTATGATCTTTGTAAAACTGATGATGTTCACGTAATTTTTATAACACATTGCATGCCAGCCTACATTGCATTCCATAGATAGCTTTTAAAACGGGTGCCAGCTACGAAAATCAGTTTCTATGATGGGCCTGGATTTCACTTGGAACCAAAAGTCTGGCTGTTTCTTATTTTGACATCAGGGCTGAGCTTAGTAAAACTAATACCTATTAGACAGAAAAGAAAGAAAATTAATTAAATTTGTAGTTACCCACAAGACAAAAACCAAAGAAAGAGATAAGTGTCATAATAGTTTATTGTGATAATTCGAGGTACCTACACTACATTGCGTAGCAGTCAGTTTATTAATCTTCTGGTTAATAAACTTCAAAAATAGAAACATGAATTGTAGTCACATGCAACAGACCCCTGGAGACACAGACGTGAAGAGTTGCCCGTCGAACGTGTGCCTTTGTTCGCTTGCAGTTGCTCATGGTATCCTTCTGTAGTTATATTTTGTGAGTGGAGTCTAGGCACTGACCAAAACACTGGAAGTTTGCCAGCGTGAGGGGCCCAACTCTAATATGTTTTTAACTTTAGTAGACAAACAAATCTCTTGTACGCTCGTCGTCGTTGCAACTTTTGTAATTTTTAAGAAGGGGAAAATCTCATTGGGCTCTGTCTACTTTGACATGAAAGTTCTAGGCTTGGCGGGGCAAATGGATTTTAGCTACTTATGTAGGTAAGTGTTTTTATTATTTCTTGTAACAAATTATTTGCTTCCATTTGCTAACCAATAACTTAACAACTTACTAAGTCTTACATACGAGTGAAACATTTTTGTAGCTGAAGTACATAGGTATACCTTACACGTGATAAACTCGCGCAAAAAATATACAAGCTCACACAATATTCTTTAGTAATTACCTACTCTTACTTTTAAAGCATTAGCATTAAAAGGCTCTGTTTTTTACGTCAAACTTACCTATATTTTTATCTTGGCAAATACAATCTTAGCTAGATTTGTGTCATCGCTATTTTATTTTGACAGTAATATCGGTTTCTAAGTAAGCTCTAGCTTTATGAAACTCCCTGGCCTCTCTAACACTTTTATTTCGAAGCTGAGACTAGGGTTTGCCATTTGCTATGATTTTGACAAACCTTTTACTTCCTGAACATTAATTATTCGTCTTATATTCGCTAGTCGGACAAATCGGCCGAGTATCCAGTGAATCCACAAAAACATTTAGTAGGTACATCAACTTTGCCTGTATGTAAATGTTTATGTTTAATTACCTATACTTTGATGATGTATAGGTAGGTATTGGAAAAGTAAATAGATTAGTCAATGTATTTGCTTTTTATCCAGTGACTCGGCGCAAGCCACCCGAAGAATCTTTTAAATAAAGTCCCATTTAGGTCCTTTCCTATTATGATTGTGTAGTAGAAGTTATTATTACTTTGCTACGTTATTGTTCATCATCATCATCAACCCATCATGTCCCCACCGAGGGGCACGGGTCTCTTCCCTATTATTATTACGTTATTGTTACTTTACTTTAACTGCAAAGTCACACATGCTTAGGTAGCGTCGCCTTGTGACTATCTAGTCGAGTCTGATTAATTAAAAGGAAACAGAGTGAAAGTGTCCCTAGTATTTTTTCAGGTGGTAGGGCGCAGTTAGAGGTGCTCGTTCGTGCGTGAGCCCGACAGCGAAGCACAGCTGTTGCCGGGTGCGATATTTCATGTGCCCCTTTAGGGGAAAATTTCAAGATCATCGGTCCCGAAGGATCGCAGGGTTACAAAGAATTTTGAGCAATAAAAAGTAATTTGTCTATCTATATTAATTTCGTTTTGTACAAGTTTTCTTTTGATCCGCATTAACTTAACTTAATTTTTTTTATTTTATTTAAGAGACTTACCTAGGTACTATAAGATGCAGCCAGAAATTTACTTTCTAAAAATGCAAAAAAAAATTTGAAAAAAAAATGGACTTAAGAGGTTCAATTCTCAAAGTCACTGCACCTCGGAGGGTCTTTTTTGTAAAATCTTAACGCGAATTCCTTACGTTCATAGAGTTTGCTTTTTCTAAGGTGGTGAATTAAAGAATTGGAAAATGTTCTCCACAGCAGCGATTCCTCACTTTTCAAAATAGGAATGACGCATAGAAAGAAAGTACCTTCATATACCTATTGTTTTTTTTAGGCGGCAGGGTCAGGCAGACGCGATATTTCATGCGTACCCTCAGCGGAAAACATCAAGTTCGCCGGTCCTGAAGTATCGCAACCTTAAACGTGTCGAGTCAAAATACCTGTGCAATAAAAAGCTATTTACCTACCTAGAGTTCGTTTTACACTTCTCTTCCTAGGGTGTAAACATCCAAAAACTAACAAGAATATAAACACGATTTTAAATTTTTAAAAACACAACATTTCCTATCCCGTTGAGGGACTTTTTTCAAAGTTGTATATGATCATCAACGCATTATGTCCCCACCGAGGGGCACGGGTCTCTTCTCTGAGGAAGGTGTAGGCCATACTCCACCACGGGGGTCAAGTCCGGATTGGTGGAGACTTGTGAGATTAGTGGCTGGTCTTACTGTCAGCAGTTTTCAAGCCGCCCTAAGGCCTCTTAACTTTAAGGCATCTGGCTTAACAGCTGCCATATTTCGACGGCAACCGGCACTAACTTCTTAACGTGCCTTGCGGAGCACGGAACCGCTCGGAAAAAATGCCACCAGCATTAGTCAAAATCAAGAATTTATTTCAACGTAAAGAATTTAAATTCTGCTTGTTGAATGTCAATGTACATACAGTTATGTATAATGTTAGCCGCTGCCTTGGGGCCGTCTGTAGTGGAGAAAAAGGCAGCGAAAAAAAAAAACTCCACTCTGACCATCTTTTCTCAAATTACCTTAAAGCTAATACAAATAAACATACAAAATAATATCTTGGATGTGTTGAACACTAGACACATTTATCCTCTGATTTAAATTAATATTAATCTACTATTTAATGCCATACGTCCTTGTCTTCTAAATAATCGTTGATTTTATAATAAGCTTTTTTGCAAAGATCTTAAATCGCGTTGGGGGTAACTCTAATATATCTTGGGGTATCTTGTTGTAGAACCTTATACAGTGCCCCATGGAGGAAGTATTAACTTTTGCAAGTCTAAATCGTGGAAATGACAATTTATGTTTATTCCTAGTATTAACGTTATGATGGCTACCAAGAGTTTCGAAGTCCTTAATATTTTTCCGAACGTACATAATATTTTCATAAATGTATTGGCTTGCAACTGTTAAGATGTTAGTTTCTTTGAAAAAATCTCTTAGCGAGTCCCTACTACCTAGCTTGTAAATAAATCGGATCGCTCTCTTCTGCAAGATGAAGATAGTCTCAATGTCTGCTGCCCGGCCCCATAGTATTATACCATAGGACATAATACTATGGAAGTAACTAAAATAAACAAGCCTAGCAGTTGCAACGTCAGTAAGTTCTCGGATTCTTTTCACGGCATATGCTGCGGAGCTTAGTCTCTGTGCCAACTTTATAATATGTGGACCCCATTGTAGTTTGGCATCGATTGTGATGCCCAAAAATACAATATCTTCAACAAATTCAAGTTTATCATTTTCAATTACAATGTTGTTTTCAACTAATTTTACGTTAGGTAAGGTAAATTTCATACATTTTGTCTTTTTTGAATTTAACAATAGATTATTTACTGTAAACCAATCTAGAACGTGCGAGAGAGCATTATTTGCTTCGTCAAGATTATTTTCCTGTCTCTTTCTTTTAAAAACAAGTGACGTGTCATCAGCATAATATAGCACTATCTCACACATTTTTTGTACCAAAAACGGTAAATCATTTACATAGACTAGGAAAAGGAACGGCCCTAAGATAGATCGCTGCGGGACTCCCATTTTTACAAGTGAGCCTGACGATTTAATACGATATATTTCTGCTTTTTGAACCCTTCCTTCTAAATATGATTTTAAAAGATCTAGACTTAATTTTTTTATTCCATAGTGTTTTAACTTTGAGAGTAATGTTTTGTGGTCTACACAATCGAATGCCTTTGACAGATCACAAAATACTCCTATCGCATCATTATGATCCTCCCACGCACTGAAAATATGTTTAACTAACATGACTCCAGCGTCTGTTGTATTCCGCCCGAACTGCTGACTATGGAGGAGTTCGTAATTATTGAAATGAATAAGTAATTGATCTAAGATAATTCTTTCAAATATTTTACTTAATACTGGTAGGACTGAAACGGGTCTAAAACTTTTTGGATCTTGTTTATCACCGCTTTTAAATAAGGGTACTAACCTACTATATTTCATGAGGTCTGGAAATACTCCTTCATCTACGCATTTATTGAAAATATGTGCTAACGGCAAAGCTAGGATATTTATCACTGAACTAACTATTGTTACTGACATACCCCATAAGTCCTCGGTTTTTTTAAGATTTAATAATTTAACATTCTTAACAATGACATGGGGCTCAATGTAATTACACGTAAAATCGTGTTCGCATGCGGGGACATTATCTCTTAATAATGTCGCCGCACGATCAGGTGACGAGTCTAACGGAGCTGTAGTTATGATTGGGACATTAGTGAAGAACTGTTCGAAAGCTGCAGCGATACCTTCATTTGATGTTATTATTTTGTCATCAATCTTAAGTGAAATATCTCGGTCTCCTAACTTTGCTTTACCCGTTTCTCTATTTATTATGGTCCAAATTGTTTTTACTTTATTCGGTGATTGTAGGATTTTACCTTTTATATGATCGCATTTAGCTTTATGGCAGACGGCCTTAAATAATTTTGAATATTTTTTTACGTACTGTATGAAGTTGGCGTCATATGTATAAGTCTTTTTGTCATATAATTCATAAAGTGTGTCTCTGCTCTTTCGAATACCTGACGTAGCCCATTCACTGAATCCTACTCTATTGTCCTTGCTTTTTAGATGGCGCAATTTAAAAATCTTTTTAAAACTACCCGACACCACTTCGAATAACTCTTTGTAATGATCATTAGCATTTTCATAATTTTCTTGAGTCCTTATACTACTTTCTAGGTCTGATTTAAATGAAACTATTTTTTCTATGAATTAGTTTCATTCTATGAATTAGATCTTTAATGCTGTCCTCTTTGATGGGAGAACTCCGGAGGCGTGGAGTAAGTGTGTTGTCGTGTTGTTCTTCAAAAAGGGTGATAAAACCCTCCTGAAGAACTACCGACCCATTTCACTCTTAAGCCACGTCTACAAGCTGTTTTCAAGAGTCATCGCGAACCGTCTTGCGAGGAGACTGGATGAGTTTCAGCCACCTGAGCAGGCCGGCTTTCGGTCGGGTTACGGCACCATAGACCACATTCACACAGTGCGGCAGATTATACAGAAGACCGAAGAGTATAATCGGCCCCTGTGCTTAGCGTTTGTGGACTATGAAAAGGCCTTTGACTCGGTCGAAACCTGGTCTGTTCTGGAATCTTTGCAGCGATGCCAAGTCGACTGGCGATACATCCAAGTGTTGAAAGGTCTATACAACGCCGCTACTATGGCCGTCCAAATCCAGAACCGGCAGTCTGAACCTATCCCCATACATCGTGATGTGAGACAAGGGGATGTTATTTCCCCCAAATTGTTCACAAATGCTATGGAGGATATGTTTAAGACGCTGGACTGGAAGGGGTACGGCATTAATATTAGCGGCGAGTACCTTTCACACTTGCGGTTTGCAGACGATATTGTCATCATGGCGGAAACGCTGCAGGATTTACAACATATGCTGAGTAGCCTAGCTGATTCTTCTCAACGCATTGGTCTCCGGATGAACTTGGATAAAACCAAGATTATGTTCAATGAACACGTAAATCCGGAGCCAATTGCAGTTCAAGGCAGTACTCTCGAAGTTGTAAAGGAGTATGTTTACCTCGGGCAAACCATGCAGTTAGGTAAAAACAACTTCGAGAAAGAGGCCAATAAAAGAATTCAGCTGGGCTGGGCAGCTTATGGGAAACTACGTCGAGTCTTCACATCGCCAATCCCACAGAGTCTAAAGACGAAAGTCTTCAATCAGTGCGTCCTACCCGTCATGACATACGGTGCCGAAACGTGGACACTCACGGTAGGGCTGATCCACAAATTTAAAGTCGCTCAGCGTGCTATGGAAAGGGCTATGCTCGGGGTTTCTCTGAAAGATCGAATTCGAAACGAAGTCATCCGACAGAGAACCAAAGTCACCGACATAGCCCACCGAATTAGCATGCTGAAGTGGCAGTGGGCCGGCCATATCACCCGAAGAACTGATAACCGATGGGGTAGAAGAGTTCTTGAGTGGAGACCGCGGATCGGTAAACGTAGTGTAGGACGTCCTCAGACTCGGTGGAGCGATGATCTTCGCAGGGCGGCTGGCAAGAGCTGGATGAGAGTAGCCGAGGACCGTGTTCAGTGGCGTGCAATGGGAGAGGCCTATGTCCAGCAGTGGACAACCATAGGCCGATGATGATGATGATGATGAATCTGAAAAATCGCGATTGCAGTAAACATTATCTAGGCAGGTGGCAGTAGTTTCAGTTATCCTGGAAGGCTCCAAAAAAATATTTGCTAGATTAAACGACTTGAAAATAATTGTCAATATTGTATTTAAAGCGGTGTCTGCCATCAAGTCAATGTTGAAGACACCACAGACTATGACTTTCTTATTGCTGCTTGAAGCTACCTTTAAAACATCCTCTAATATGGTTTCAAATAATCTGTAATCACTGGTAGTGGGCCTGTACAAGGCTACTACAATGTGTCTAGACAGTTCAACACACGATATTTCAATTACTTTTTCAACAGAAAGTCTGCAAATATCATTCCGTTCTTTAAATTTCAAATGATTTTTTGCTAGTATCAAGGACGCCTGCCCCCCATGCCTTGCAGACTTTCTATTGAAGCAACTGGCTATTTGATAATTATTCACAGAAAAATTCATTAGAGTCTCTAGTAGCCAGTGCTCTGTGACACAAAGTATATCCACTCTGTGTTGTTCTAAAAACAACTCTAGTTGTAATAATTTTCCAGAAAAGCCACCCTGTATATTCTGAGTAGCTAAAATAAGTTTTTTTAAGAAGGGGTTTTTATTAGAATTAAAGAAGAGGTCTTGTCTCTCATAATGTTTATTTACAAGTGAGGAAGTATCAACACAGAAAGTCAAAATAAAAAGAATGTGTCAATACAAAATAAAAACTATTAAATCAAAAACTATAAAAGACAATTTCGATTGCTTAGTAGCCAGTACTACAACAGCCGCCCTCAATCGAGATTGTCCCGAAAAAGCAACAATAATAATAATTAAGTTACCTAATTATTAAACCTAGACTGGCTGTACATTTTTTATGTGCGATAGACCCGAGAGGCTTTGTTAGCACATCTGCGGGCATATCGCTACTTTTTAAGTAATCTAACGTAACAATATTAGCAGATACCTTTTCCCTAATAAAGTGATATCTGGTATCTATATGCTTCGTCCTGCTATGGTGTATAGGATTGCGAACGAGATTGATGGCACTCTGGCTTTCAGAAGCTAAACTAACTGGAGACAATTTACCTGTTATCTCATAGATAAAGCGACGTAAGTAACACGCTTTCTTTGTGGCAGACGCAAGTGCCATGTATTCCGCTTCTGTAGACGAGAGAGCTACCGTGGGCTGCTTCTTAGATTCCCAGGAAACTGGTGCTCCACTTAACTTAAAAATGTACCCCGTGTACGACTTCCTGTCGATTGGACAGTTGGCCCAATCTGCGTCACAGGCACCTTTTAAAGGTTCTCCGGTTCTTCTGTAAACCAACGAATAGTTCATAGTACCCTTTAGATACTGCAGAACCCGTTTTGCAGCATTCCAGTGTTCTTTTGTATAACACGTATTAAACTGACTCAAATAGCTTGTTGCGTATGCAATATCAGGTCGTGAATTTACCGTCAAATACTTAAGACATCCTATTAAATTTTGGTAAGAATAAGACTCACCAACCTGGTCAACACGTTTCTTTTCTAGTTTATTTTTAGCTAGAGGAGTGTCCCTAGTTTTACATTCCGCCATATTAAACTTATCCAGCAGGGATATAATATAATTTGACTGATTCACATTGATACTATCAGTATCACAGTCGATTTGCAATCCCAAATAAGATTTTAATATTCCGAGATCTTTCAAAGAAAAATATTTCGACAAATCTTTCTTGACGATGTCAAATGTCAAATCTGATTGAAAAAAGACAATAATATCATCGACAAAAATGCCCATAATGACGAGTTCTTGACCAAAAAGTTTAGTATACACACAGAGCTCAGAAGGAGTTCCAGTAAAACCTATTTTTAAAAGTGTATCGTTTAACTTTTTATTCCAAGCCCGCGGCGCCTGTTTAAGGCCATATAGCGATTTCTTCAGTAAACACACCTTGTCCTTCTTGTCTTTTTCTCTGAAACCAAGAGGTTGCTCCATAAAAACTTCCTCTTCTAGGTCCCCATTTAGGAATGCAGTATCGACATCCAGATGCTTCATTCTTAGGCCCATTTCTGCAGCTAAAGCAAATAAAGTGCGTAGAGAGGAATGACGTCTCGTCATAATCTACTCCTTTGACTTGATTAAAACCTTTCACTACCAGTCTCGCTTTATATTTAATGGTATTTCCATAAGCATCCTTTTTAATTTTATAAACCCATTTGCATGGTATAATCTTTTTCTTCGGTCTGTCAACTAGTTCCCACGTTTGAAGCTTCATCAATGAGTTGTGCTCATCAGCCATAGCGCGATGCCATTTATCAGCGTCATCAGCATGCACAGCTTCATAATATGTCGTAGGCTCATTCGAATCGACCGCTGCCACATTGTATGTAAGGAAATCTGGTGGCTTTCTATTTCTTGAGGGGTACCTACGCTCATTGTTCCGAATCGGCTCATCAGGAGCATGTTCCTCTTCTGTCTCACTGTTTTCAGTGGACTCATGAGAAGCTCGTTCCTCTTCCGGTTCGCTATTTTGAGTCGTTTCCAAGATTGCTGACTCTTCATCTGTACTTACTATATTATCCGGTAAAGATGGATTATCAGCAGAACTGTTACTTTCCACACAATCAAAATATTGAGTAGCATCGCTCCTTGTGGTCTCATCATCTTCAAATAATAATATTGAGTCAGACTGTACCTCAAGATTATCCTGCGATTCCTTTAACGCAGCCTATTCTCAAAAAAGGTTACGTCTCTAGACTTAAGAACTCTTCGTGGATTCGAAGGATCCCGAAA
Source organism: Yponomeuta plumbellus (assembly GCA_947310845.1). NCBI lineage: Eukaryota > Metazoa > Arthropoda > Insecta > Lepidoptera > Yponomeutidae > Yponomeuta > Yponomeuta plumbellus. The sequence continues at coordinate 12,066,108 of OX371207.1, read as the reverse complement.
AGTATACGAGTTGGGATCTTCGGAATAACCAACGAAAATAGCTTCTTCGGCTTTTAAGTCTAATTTCTTCCTCTGATACCAAGGTACATGGATAAGCGCTCTACACCCGAATACTCTTAGATGAGCGAGGTCACTTCTACGACCACACCATCTATCGTAGGGTATTTGTCCACCTAAGGCTAGATGAGGAGATCTATTCTTTAGATAGATGGCTGTTTTGAACGCATCCTCCCAGTATGCTTTCGGTAGTGAGCTTTCAGCTAACAACGTCCTCGCCTTCTCTGTAATGGATCGGTGAGTTCGCTCAGCTACTCCCATCTGTTGTGGACTATACGGCGTCGTTGTTTGATGCAAGATTCCCTTTGAAGAAAGATAATCATCGAACTCTTCATTAACAAACTCTGTACCGCCATCTGTCCTAAGCGCTTTAATTTTCAAATTTAACTGGTTTTCAACTAAAGCTTGAAAAGAACAAAACTTGTCTTTCACCTGTGTCTTCGACGAAACAAAATAAACAAATACTTTTCTCGTTTAATCATCAACCAAGGTTAACATATACCTATTCCCTTGAAAGGAGGTTGTAGAACACGGCCCCCATAAATCAGCATGAATTAATTCCAATGAAGAAGTTGCCCTATTAAAGGCTACCTTCTTAAACGGCTTTCGTGCTTGTTTACCTTGTACGCAAGCGATGCATTTATTTTTGTCTACTTTAGTGAACTCTACGCCTACCTCGTGATTCTTCAGTTGGTTCATGCCAATGCGACATAAATGTCCTAATCTCTTATGCCAAAGTTGGTAGTTGTTCTGACACCCAGAGTGCACATCTTGGGTTAAGTAATTAATATCCCTGTTATTTGACACATTTGTAGAACCATCAAGAACATACAATCCATTGCAGGGTGAGGCATGGAGAACAGAATCACCTGTAACACAAAAAGTATTATTTTTATAAAAATTACATCCACTTTTATCAAAAACACATATAAAACCCTTCTCAATAGCATTCTGTACAGATAACAGATTAGCCTTTAAATCTGGCACAAGGGCAACATCTGTAATCTGATTCACTACATTTTGAGGTGTATTAATAGAAATATTTCCTATTCCACAACATTGAATACGTTCACCATTTGCGACAGTAACGCTTCCTGCTTTTATTGGCGAAATGTCTTGAAACCAGTCACTTCTAGATGTCATGTGCTTAGTGGCGCCTGAGTCTACATACCAAACGTCCTTATTGGATGTCCCAGAAGTATTCAAGGCTGTAAAAGATGACACCACTTCATTTACCACGTTGGTTGTCTCCTTCTCCTTTTTTAATGGACAGTCTGGACTTTTATGTCCAGGCACCTTGCAATCAGAACATGTCATTTCTTTTCTTCTAGAATTTGATTTCGTTTTCCCCTGGAAAACCGAATCTGTTGGTGTTGTATCACTCTTAGATATCACATTCATGAGTTTTGTTTTCATGAGATCGGTGGTCACATCAATATTACTATTTTCAAGTGCCATAATGAGAGGCTCATACTTCGAGGTGAGACCTCCTAAGAGTATAGCTACAAGAGACGCATCATCGATCTTCTTGTCGATATCCGCCAGGTCCTGAGCGGTTGACATCACAGCGTTTATGTACGACTCTATGTTGTCGAAGTCTGACAAACTTAAGCTGTACAACTTACGCTCTAGTGTTAGTCTTCGTCCCATACCCTTATCTTCGAAAGCTTTCTGCAAAGATTTCCAGGCTTCCGATGCAGTTTTCGCACATCTAACATGCGTGATAGCTGTACCGTCCACTGTTAAGCAAATTTTTGCAAGAGCTTTAACATCATTCCTTGTTTTGACAGAGGCGGGAGTGGAATCATCTTCTGGATAACCATCTACTGTTTCCCACAAATACTCGTGAAGGAGAAAGTTTCTCATTTTAAACTTCCACGTAGGATAACCCTCTTTATTTTTTAAGCAGAATGTAGGTATTAACGAAGAATTTGACTTGGAAACATTACTCGAAACAACTTGATTTTCATGTGACACAATTTGATTTTCATGTGACATTTTACGCGACTAATTTTCTTTTTACGGTCACAAAAGAAGGAAATATCTATTATTGCTCAAAATATATATCACAAATCACAACCAGAGTTCTCGTGCTGATAACGTATTAGAATTAAAGAAGAGGTCTTGTCTCTCATAATGTTTATTTACAAGTGAGGAAGTATCAACACAGAAAGTCAAAATAAAAAGAATGTGTCAATACAAAATAAAAACTATTAAATCAAAAACTATAAAAGGCAATTTCGATTGCTTAGTAGCCAGTACTACAACACTTTTCCTTTGTCTGCGCTGGCAGTTTAAATCAGCGGTCAAATTTAACCTACTACTAGTTCTTTTCACAACCTCTGAGTACAGAGGTTGGCAAGTGTCACTTGTCTTACAATTTGTATGACCTGGAGGTCCCTGTGCTATTGTATTAACAATAATAGGGTCATAAACATTGAATGCCAACATTTTGGCAATTAGTCGCTTAGTCACTTGTTAGTCAAAGACAATGTCACCTATCCACGCACTGAACACGGCCTATGTTGCTTAACCTTCGTGATCGTTTAAGATCACTCAGGCGGCCGGGGCTACGAGCGATAAAGTTGTATGTAATTCACCCGAATATTCGCTACGTTTCAGTTAATACGAGTAGCTAATATTCGTAGCCTAAGGCTCAATTCCCACTGACGCAGAGTCGAAGCGAAGCGTCACATTTTTCAACTGTTTGACGCGCGTCGAACAGTTGAACAGTTTGACTTCGCCTGCTAGGGTCGCTGAGCGTTTAGCATAGAAACATAGAGATGAATTTAGAACAGTTAAAAAATGTGACGTCGACTCTGCGCCAGTGGGAATTAAGCCTAGTAAAGTGAATTGTTACGACTGTGCACACTCACTTTCCTAAATGAGGGTTATCCATAGAGTGAAAGTGTAGCCAAAGCTTTTCAGGCGGCAGGTAGCAGGCACACGCAACCGGTCGCGCGTGAGTCTGACAGCGGCGCACACAGCTGTCGATTTCGCTGAGCGTGATACTTCATGTGCTCTCTTAGCGACAACTGCAAATACCTACGCTGGTAATTTTTGGAGTCAATTTATTTTGTGCAATGAATAATTATTTTATTCTTAGTGTGGGGCCAGAAGCAATGTACGTATTGTACGTGTCTGTATGTAAATGTTTATGTTTTAGTATGTTTACTTATGTATCGATATTTAATTATTCCTACATGTAAACATTTTATTTATACTTACTAGGCAAAGTCAGAAATGTATTTATCTTCACTTCATTTATTTAAGAAATAATGAACAAAAATTGTATGAGAATGTTGTAAACAATTAATTAGAATTTTAGCTAGTTAAATATTATTTATTTCTTAAATACATAAATGAGGTGAATGAAAGTCCTACGATATTCTAATAACCTGATAGACTTTATTTCTTTTCGTATTTTGAGGAGTGTTAAATGAAGTCAAATAATCTCTAAGCCAGTTTTAGAGTTGAGAATTTCACAAAGTAACTGCTTAACTGTAGCGCAGTTTTGTCAAATCTCTCAGAAAAGAGCGTGACAGAACATTACTTTAGTATTTCATTATAATATTCAGCCACAAGAAATCCTCTGCTAGACATAGGCCTCCTCCATAGATTTCCAAAAAGACCGGTTGGAAGCGACTTGCGTCCAGCGACTTCCTGCCACTTGGATGAAATCTTCTGTCCACCTTGTAGCTGGTCATCCTACGCTGCGCTGCTGCTTAAGTATTTACTTAGCGAAATGTTTAATTCAGTAACCGGCCCTAATTCATTTATCTTTCCACCAATCCGTGCGTCCAACCGTAGATTCGTTGATCCATCTATCTATGAAAATAACAAAGTTGCAACCGTGTAAAATTAATCTATAGGGACTAGGTATTTATTCTCATATGATCCAAAAAATATGAAATACTATGAAGATATTTGCATGGCAGAGGAACTTTATTGCCATCGGATAACGAAGTGAGTCGATCATTCGTTGCCATCCAATCCTTAATATCTGCTAGTCAATTGCGCTTCGCACAATCCCCGTTATTAACTCGCCATCAATTCAATCCAATCGTCCATGAAGGCAGTGAAAATAGTAAAGTGACGATACAAGCGGCGCCAAATTAAGTCTAGTGTAACAACCGGCAGAAGATACGCTACAGTTGTCACGGCTTGCAACGAAATAGTTCGTCGGTAAATTCTAACGGAGTGAAAATGAAAAAACTTGATTCATTCCTCAATGTCAGCAGTAATCTCACCTAATCTCAGCATAAAGAACCTAAAGCTGAAAAAAGCTGGATACCTAAATTAATTTGCTTTGTTGTGTTGTCGGAGAGGGTTACTCTGGTGGAACATGGGGCAAGAAACGGGTAAAGATGTGACGCGCTTGCTCCGTCTTGTCCGTGTAAGTTACGTCGAAACACTTCAGTCAATTTTATATAGAGAGCGGTGGTAGCCCAGAACTATAGGTAGCTAACTAACTAGCCTTTTTTTATTTTTTGACGAGCTGAAATGCTTTACGCACCATAACCGCCACCCTTGGGGGAGGGCGACGGCCGTGTGTCGGACTCTCCTCTCCTAATAATAGGAGAGGCATACCTCCTAAATCAACCCGGGGGCCGTTCTGTCGCTCGTGCAATGGGGCTCGTGGAGTGGTGTGAAACCACAACGCGAATGCGACAGCGGCGCCCCGGCGACGTCGACCCGACTTGCAAGGAGTCGGGCCCACCCTCTCTGGAGAAGGGGCATGGGCCCCCCACCCCCTTCTCCCGTCATGATGTCGGACGGCAGTTCCCCCAACCTGCCGTCTGTGACCCTCCCTCAACCGGCGGCGCAAGGTCCGCACAGCGTCCCCCGCGCCACCGGCTCTCCCGGCGGAGAGGCGCGAGCTCCCCAAGCCTCCAGCTACCGAAGACCCGTTTTTTGGCCCTCTGCCAGGTCTTCGGCCCATCTAATCAGCCCTCCCATGAAAATATCCCTCGGCCAGGGACCATATGGGGTGACCAGTCCCTGGTCCCTGGCTTACCTCCCGCAGTTTCCCCTCCCAGGCCCGGCTTGAGAAACTCGCGCCCCTCCCCGGCCCTCCAGCCCTCTTCTATGCCTTCTGCTGAACAGAGGGACACAGAGGAGGGCCCCCATCGTGTGTTTTATAGAGGTTGTCTCCTCGCGGCCCGAAAGCCCCCGGACTCGCTCAATGTGGGGTTACGGGTGCGGGGCCCATAGTGGACCCCGCGGGACATCCAGCAGCGTAAGCTACTGCCTTGCCTTGTCTTTGTCTCTGCCCCATTCTCGTCTGAATTGATAGAAGGCCATGGTGATGACACAGCACTTCTCGCTTCCTGGAAAGAGGTAGGCTTGCTGGAACGCTATACAATCTACGATAATACTCTGAATAGATGCTTTTACGTTTATATGTTTATACGTTTGTGAGTAGGGGGTAATCTCCGAAAGTGCCAATTCCATTTAAGAAATTCTTATACCAGTACTAAGAATTCACCTTCAGGGAGCACGTAGGCTATAGATTTATCCATTTACCACTACATTTAGCAGACATTGCAATTCTAACTAACATGAATCTACTTCTGTTTTATTCACTTATCCATAGTACCACCCCCCCCTGCCTTTCCCTTCGGCGCTAAATTACTGAATTGCAAATTTCACCCGTTACGACTCCCTTCCGACTGCCGTTTGTCTCAATTCAATACTGCTCACATGCAAATTTGTGTTGATTGTCCTCTGTATCGGTGGATGATCGATCCGTCCCGTCTGGTCAATACGGACGCCGCGCTTCTCTCAAACGTTTTAATTTTTAGACCGGGACAATGGAATGACACATTTCAGGGGTCTCTTAAGGAACAATTCCCATGTAAACGTAGTTTGGTTCACAAACGACATGTTGAGTATCAGTGACACTTTATCATTATATATTTAGAGGATTCAAATCAAGGTTTCTTTCTGTTTAAAATCTAATAAAAGAAGACACTGACTGACTAATTGGTGACTGACTGACATATCAACGCTTATCCCAAACCACTGGGTCTAGACAAATCTAAAGGTACTTATGAGGTCTAGGGATGCACTAAGAAAGGATTTACCCCTACAGGGGCGAAATAGAGGTCCAAAATTTGTATGAAGAAATAAGATTAGGTAGACAATTTTATTCGGAACTTTTCAGGACTACTCTTGGCGGTAAATGAGCAAGTGCTACATTTCGAGATGATACATGTCGAGATTTCAAATCTAGAGAGACGAAATGGGGATCACCCCATTTCGTCTAGTAGATCGCTACTAGTGATCACGAAGGTTAAACATCATAGGGCGCGTTCAGTGCATGGATGGGTGACCGTTCTATAACTAACGCTAGTGGCATTTTTCCGAGCGGTTCCGTGTTTCGTAAGGCACGTTAAGCAGTTGATGCCGGCTGCCATCGATAGATGGCAGTCGTAAAGCCAAGTCAGAGGCCCTAGGGCGGCTTGAACACTTCTGACAGTAAGACCAGCCACTAGTCTTACAAGCCTCTACCTTACAAGACTTGGCCCCCGTGGAAGAGTATGGCCTATACCTTCCGCAGGGAAGAGACCTATGCGCTACGGTGGGGATATAATGGGTGAATAAATAGGCATTTGACCGCAGACTAAGTGACCGCTAGTGTGTTTTAGACCTTACAAAAATAAAATTGTCAGTGATAACTACTCCAGGTTTCTGAGAAGAAAAGGTCGGATTAGGTATAAAGTGTAGCTTGAATTACGAGATCTCAGGAAATTTACACACGGAAGTGAAAAACAAAGATAACCGTGACCTTTTGTACGCTACTCAAAGCCTCAAAATTGCTCAATTTCCCGCCTCGAGTCTCAACTTCGCTTAACGTTTTAATGAAAGCTAACTTTGCGCAACTTCATTTGCATTTTCTTCAGGAAAAAACCGGCGCGATTACTTTATAAAGTGTCTCCGAGTTCAAAAAGTGTTTAGAGAAAAAAGTGGTCGTAGTTGCATCCGTCCCACTATGAAGATTCTCCTGCTGCATACTGTGATACTCATCCGTTTTTCCTACTCTAGAGCGTTCAACAGAGTGGGACAGAGGGATATCGTTTCGTACTGAGAAGCTTAATAATGTTATTCGTGCTATATGCAGTGCAAAAAGCTAAGTTGTATCGTGGAACGATAGTCGTCTCTCCAACTCCACTTTAGTTTAGCGGTTGCCGCTGCATTTGGCCGAGTAACTAAGCCTATTAGTGGAGACAACTTTAGTTATTCATTTAGTAGAGCTCTCAAAGTTTTCTAATAAATCCGCAGGATTTTCTGTCCGTCCTTTCAGCACAGCAGATCGGTAATCGTTTCAGAGCCTTTGTGTCGAGATTCTGGAATGATAGAAAAATACGCCTTTGCCGTATTTTTTATCACAAACTTGTTAATTAAGTTAGTTATACTATGTATTTTTTTTATTGTGCAGTAAAGTGTAACAACAACAACAAAAATACCTACCTGTAGTTATCTATATAATTTCTTTTACTGTAAGATAGAAATACAACTATTTCATATAAGCAAAAAGTAGGCTTTATTTTTAACTATAATTAGTTTGAAAAGACTAAGTTTGGAGTTTTATTTTTCTTCAATGTGATGTAGATTTTGAAATGTACTTCACACTTAGTTTAACGTTCTCTTAGGTGGCGGTTTCAGTTTTATGTTGTGGAAAAATATTTTATTTCAATTTTGCAGAATCTGCAATTTAGCTAACTTAGAAAAGTTTCATGAATAATCATAACTTAACTTATAAACGTATGATACTTCACAACTTTAACATCTGATGTTATTTTAATGAGTTATCAAACTAAGTTTATTTATTCATTTATTGAACATTTTTAGGAACATTTTTTCCAGTATCGCTCTTTTCATTGTTGGTTGTTCGTTCAAAGTCAGTAACTTCAAGAATGTATCAAGACCAGTAAAGCTCAGTAAAAAGTTCTCCAACTATTGGTTTCGGACGAGCCCGATGCTTCAATCATCCGTCATCATCATCATCAGCCCACCTCTGCTCACTGTTAGGTATAGGCCTTTTCCCCATCACGCCATACCTCGCTGTCTCTCGCCATTCACATCCACAGACGGGGGCCAACCTGGCCAGATCGTCCGACCATATCGGGCTGTTGGTCTACCGACTAATCATCATTTCGATGACTTCTGTGGCGTAGCGGTTAGCGCATCTGCTTACCATGCGAGAGGTCCCGGGCTCAAACCCCGGCTGGGGAGAAAAAAAGAAACCCAGGTCTTGGATGTTTACATGTTTGTGACGTCGCTGTTTCTGGTTCCCACAACACAGGGTATTCTAGTGTGGCGCCAGAAACAATGTATGTGCCTGTGTGTAAATGTTTATGTTGTTACACTACGTATAAACTGCAGCCGTGAAACTTATACACCTAATTTGATATTTATTCTAGCTTTAAGACAAGTAAATTGTAAATTGCACTCTTCCGAGGTCGCCGGTCGGTGGATTCCACGAAAATTCGACTCGTGTTTTGGCACATGTTGTGGCTCGTTAGGTCTCCCACTACTGGGGCCCAATTATCAACTAACGTAACTTTTGCATCTAGGGGATTTACTCTGAATGATCAGTGTATTTTTATATTTATTTAAAATTCAAAAGCATAATACATATAGCCTAAAAGTAACAAAAATTAAAAAAAAACAGAAGGTCTATTGAACAAATGCGAAAATAAATTCGCAGTAATTCCATCATGGAAGTCGGTAATGCTATGACTGCGAATCCCTTAATAATCAATTCTAGGAACATGTTTTATTCTAATAATTGAGAAAATTCAGACTAAGTTTTTCTCGTAATCTTTGAATCGATGAGTTTTAAGATTAGACAAGTAAAGATTTTTTAACTTTGCCAGGTATCGCAAATTTGTCCTTGTTTTGTTGGCAAAATTTTCAAAATGACATGGTATTTACATAATGTATGTATTATTTGGAAATTACCTATCTTAAAACTGATTAAAACCCGGCTAAGTAGCCGGATTTTAATCAAAATGTAGGCAAAAAAGAGCTGGCCTTGGCCGTTACAATTTTCTTTCAGGAAGCCAAATAAACACCGTCTAATGGCTAGTTTACACAGTGCGAGTTAGCGTACGAGTCAGCCTGCGAGTAACTCGTAAAGTAACAACAACAACTAGGACCATATCTGGCATCCCAGTTAGATTTTATGTTTGCACTTGCCTTTCGCCCGACAGCAACTCGCACATGGCAGCAGCTCGCATTGCTCGCGTTGATTGGATACATTAGGCAGTAGCTCGCCAGTGCCAGCAAAGATTCTAAGCTTATGGATAGGTAAAAGTTTACCTATCCATAAGTTTAGAATCTTATCCATAAGTAGGTATGGATGCTTCGTACTCGCATGCTTCGTCCGATGTATGTACGAACTCTGTCATTTTGCAAAATGGTGCGAGTTGACGACCGAGCGGCGTGCGAGCCGATGCTTGTGGCGTAGTGGGGAAAGATGAGTGGCGAGTAAAATAAAACCCGGACCCGAACAACTGACCTACTCTGTAGCTCGTATGATGTGGTCAGACGAGGCATGTAGCTGCACCTGTCACTGTGGATAGGTTACACAATACCAGCAGCTGATGTGACAGTAGACAGTTTTAGTGCCTATGTACTCGCATGACAGTTGTTCGACTGGATAGGTTACACAGTACGAGCAGCTGATGTGACAGTAGACAGTTTCTATGCCTATGTACTCGCATGACAGTTGATCGACTCGCCTCACTCGGTCACACCTAGTGCGAGTTGACGACCGAGTGGCTTGCGAGCCGATACCTGTGGCGTAGTGGGGGAAGGCGAGTGGCGAGTGAAAACAAAAAATGTTACAGTAACTCGGACGCCAGCAACTGACCCACTCGCACCTGACAGAAACTCGTATGATGAGGTCACACGGTGCGTGTAGCTGCACCTCAGTAACTGACTAGGTCAGCTTGCATGCCAGCTCGCACTGTGTAACCCAGGCTTAAACATATGGACAGCTACTGTGTCTGTGTACTCGCTTGAGAGGAGCTCAACTCGCCTCGCTCGGTCACACAAATCCAAAGTGCCGGCGTCGCGAAGCGTCTCAGTACACAGCTACTGCACCAGTGTGAAATGAAAATGAAATGAAAATGAAATGAAAAAAACTTTATTGTAAAACGGTTACAGAAAATGGTTACTGGCTCCCAAACTAGGATTCCCTGTGCTATGGGTAGCCAGGCTTCTTTCAAAATACATAAGATGCGAGTGTACTCGCATACTTTGTCTGATATAGGTACGAACTAGTGACCGAGCGGAGGCGTGCGAGTTGATACTTATGGCGTGGTGGAGAAAAACGAGTGGCGAGTAAAAACAAAAAAAATTGTAGTAACTCGGACCCGAGCAACTGACCTACTCTGTACCTTATATGATGTGATCAGACAGGGCGTGTAGCTGCACCTCAGTAGCTGACTAGGTCAGCTCGCATGCCAGCTCGCACTGTGTAGCCTAATGGATAGGTTAGTCAGTACGAGCAGCTGATGTGACAGTAGACAGTTTCTGTGCGTATGTACTCGAATGACAGTTGTTCGACTCGCCTCGCTCGGCCACACCAAGTGCGAGTTGACGACCGAGTGGCTTGCGAGCCTACACCTATGGCGTGGTGGGGGATGGCGAGTGGCGAGTAAAAACAAAAAATGTTGTAGTGACTGGGACGCCAGCATCTGACCCACTCGCACCTGATGATGTGGTCACACGGTGCGTGTAGCTGCGCCTCAGTAACTGACTGAGTCAGCTCGTATGCCAGCTCGCACTGCGTAGCCTAAGCCTAGTCTTGTCTTTATTTCCAAATCATGTTCCACTGGCGTTAGAGTAAGGAAATGTAAAATTAGTTGAAAATAACATTGTGATTGGAAATGAAAAACTAGAATTTGTTGAAGATACTGTATTTCGATTGCATCACAATCGATGCCAAACTACAATGGGGCCCACATATTGTAAAATTAGCACATAGACTTAGCTCCGCAGCATATGCCGTGAAAAGAATTCGAGAACTTACTGACGTTGCAACTGCTAGGCTGGTTTATTTTAGTTACTTCCATAGTATTATGTCCTATGGTATACTACTATGAGGCCGGGCAGCAGACATTGAGACTATCTTCATATTGCAAAAGAGAGCGATCCGATTTATTTACAAGCTAGGTAGTAGGCACACTCCGTGTGGAGTTTCTGGTCTTCCATCGGACGCGTCCCCCGGGTGGCGGATAGGGGAACGCCCTCCAGATATGGGGGGTACCGGCTTCGGCCGGCGCGGACCAAAACCAGAGGGAGGGGGACGTCCAGTGGCTTGCGCTGCTGGATGTCCCGCGGGGTCCACTATGGGCCCCGCACCCGTAACCCCACACTGAGTGGGGCCGGGGGCCTTCGGGCCGCGAGGAGACAACCTCTATAAAAAACACACGGTGGGGGCCCTCCTCTATGTCCCTCTGTTCAGCAGAGGGCATAGAGGAGGTTGAGGGAGGGTCACAGACGGCAGGTTGGGGGACCTGCCGTCCGACATCGTGACGGGAGAAGGGGGTGGGGGGCCCATGCCCCTTCTCCAGTGAGGGTGGGCCCGACTCCTTGCGAGTCGGGTCGACGTCGCCGGGGCGCCGCTGTCGCATTCGCGTTGTGGTTTTACACCACTTGCGAGATCCGGCGGCGCCCCATTGCACGAGCGACAGGACGGCCCCCGGGGTGTTTTAGGAGGTATGCCTCTCCTATTATTAGGAGAGGAGAGTCCGACACACGGCCGTCGCCCTCCCCCAAGGGTGGCGGTTATGGTGCACAAAGCATTTCACCCCGTTAACAAAAAAAAAAAAAAAAAAGCTAGTAGGCACACACTAAGAGATTTTTTCAAAGAAATCAACATCCTAACAGTTGCAAGCCAATACATTTATGAAAATATTATGTACGTTAGGAAAAATATTAAAGACTTCGAAACACTTGGTAGCCATCATAACGTTAACACTAGGAATAAACATAAATGGTCATTTCCACGATTTAGACTTGCAAAAGTTAATACTTCCTTTATGGGGCACTGTATAAGGTTCTACAACAAGATACCCCAAGATATATTAGAGTTACCTCCAATGCGATTTAAGAATTGTGTTAAACACACTCTTTGCAAAAAAGCTTATTATAAAATCAACGATTATCTAGAAGACAAGGACGTATGGCATTAAATAGTAGTTTAATATTAAAGGGGTTTGGGTAAAGTTGGCGTCGTTTTAAATTTTGGCGGCCATTCATGAAAGTTGTGTTTTACGAAAGAGCAGTATAAAGTAAATAATTTTTATTATGGAGTATATACCTATAGCTAAACCATATCGGAGCTGAGATATCGCAGTTCATAGTTTAATCGTAAAACCTAATCATTTTTGTTGTAGTAAGTATAAACTACGAATTTTTAAGTTATTTCTAGTGGAAATAATCGAGAAACCATGCGGCATTATTCATGTCTACCATGGGTCACCAACCTTAAGTATAGGGCCCTCGCCCTAGGCGACTTTTTGCAGCGATGCAGTAGCAATACTGTCGTGCATTCGCCGCGATACAGTTGCAATGCGGTGACTAGCTGTGTGACTTCGCCCACGTACCCGCGATTCAATCACGATGCAAACGCGATACCGTCGCGCTTCCGTCGCGATGCAAACGCGATTCGGTTTTTGGTATTGTTATTGGTGACTGTTGGGGTTTCCGCAACTCGACTACAAGTGAGCCTATTTTGCGTATGGGAAGGTAACGGCCAAAAGGGGGAGTTCAATCCTGCCACCCCAGCTCCTCCAGGAAAGCCAGGAGCCTGCGAGTGTCAGTGCACGCCTCCTGTATTGTCCCTGGACTCCCTAGGAGAGCCGTCCGTTGTATGGCCAGCCCCACGCATTCCATCAGCACGTGTACGGCTGTTTCTTCTGCGCCCATGCATGCTCTGCATAGTGGACTGTCTGTAACACCTATTGTAAAAAGATGTTTATTTTAGTGACTGTGACCTGTGAGAACCCCTGCTGCTAGGCGGAGTTGTGCCTTAGTTAGACAAAGAAGGCTACGGGAAAGGCGCGGATTTCTGCCTGGCATTGCTGCTCTGGCTTGTCTGAAGTCCGTACTTGAGGTCCAGTCATGGTTTTGTAGTCTGGTGGTGCGTTGGCCTAGCCATGTCTTCAGTTGGCTGAAGGGTAAAGGGGCGATGGGTTCGGGTCCCTCTACCGTAGTTTCGGAGCCAGCTCGAGCAAGCATAGCCGCTGCGTCATTGCCCCTTGAGATACAGTGTCCTTTGATCCACTGTAAGGTTACGTTATTCTTTCTACATACCTTCGTCAGGGATTCGTGACATTCTTGGATTAGTCCAGAGTTGAAGCTATATCCTTTGAGGGCCAGTAGCACAGCCGCGCTATCGGACAGAATGCGGATGTTGTGTCTTTCTACCCCCCTCTCTGTGATTGCTTGTGCTGCACGTATGATGTCCACATACTCGGCCTGGAAAACAGTGTTGTGGGCTCCTAGAGGTGTTGTTATTTGAATGTTTAAGTCCTCTGAGAAGGTTCCAGAACCTGTACCTTGGGATGTTTTTGAGCCGTCTGTGAAGACCCTTAGGTCCTTGTTGCTGTTGTCTCGTACTGGCTCGTCGAGTTGTATCTTATACTTTTTGTCGAAATTAAATACGCGATTCGGTTACATAGGGGCCCTTCCTCCATTCTTTCCCCGATCGCGACTATATCGATACAAACGAGCGACCGTGTTGGACGACATCGGGAAAAGAATGGAGGGAGGGTGGGCCGGATGCCGTCGCGCGTTTTGTAAACGATTGACAGCATCGCCAGGCCTGTCACACTCCGCGTGTAGATATCGAACGCGTAAGTACATGCGGTGGTCACTCCAGAGTGACTGGTATGTAGGAACTCACGCAGGAACGAGCAGTGACGCACGCGGGAGTTACGCGGTAGAAAGAGAGGCAACATGTAGGTGAATATAACTGCAGCTTTTTTAGCGCCGTGCGATCATAATTGCACCTAATTGTATCGCTACTAGAGTCCCTTTTTCTTTAATTGATTTTTCGGAGTGAATCTTTTGTACCTGTATTCTGTGGCATCGCTTCGAACGGGCGTTAGTCGCATTTGCAACGCACTACAGAAGCAATGCCTACGCGATACAGCATAGCGACTGTATTGATCCAAACGCGCAGCGTGACGGACGACATCGGGGAAAAAATTGAGGAAAAGTGGCCCCTCGGTTACTGAATCGCGTTTGCATCGCCACTGAATCGTGCTTATGTGGGCTAGGTCATACAGCTAGCGACCGCATCGCAACTGAATTGCGGCGAACCCACGATAGCATTGCTACTGCATCGCTGAAAAAAGTCGCCGTGGGAGAAGGGCCTAAAACTGTGGCGATCGTAGGCATTTTCGTGTCGTTAGGAGGGCCCTCGCCCACGGCGAATTCCGGTAGCGATTCTGTCGCGCGTTTAGTAACGCGTGCAGGTCGCATTTGCAACGCGATGCAGAAGCGATGCCAACGCCCTACTAACGCACTACAGCATCGCGGCTGTATGGATGCGAGCGCACGACCGTGTCGGACGACCTCGGGGAAAGAATGGAGGAAGGGTTACTAAAACGCGTTTGCATTGTGACAGAAGCGCGACAGTATAGCGTTTGCATCGCGACTGAATCACGACGAACGCGCGACAGCATTGATGCAAAAAGTCGCCGTGGGCGAGGGCCCTATACTAAAATTGGTTTCAAGCGATTCAGTAACGACACAAGAATGCAGCGTCCCATAATTTCTCAGAATAAAACATTTTTTTTTTATGCTCTTTGAAGAGCCATAACTTTTTTCCGATATTACTTACAGCTAAACTTATTATATATATATATATTAAGTTAAATTTGTACAAAAAATTAGCACCGAAAGAAAAGGTGGCCGCTCAAAAAAAAATGATGCCAACCGTCCATACAAAGTTACCCAAACCCCTTTAATCAGAGGATAAATGTGTCTAGTGTTCAACACATCCAAGATATTATTTTGTATTAGCTTTAAGGTGATTTGAGAAAAGGTGGTCAGAGTGCAGTTTTTTTTTTCGCTGCCTTTTTCTCCACTACAGACGGCCCCAAGTGTTAGCGATTTCATACCTATTATTTAATATTTGCATTACTGATGGCAGCACTAAACCTTCTCTTGGCACATATTCGTAATGGCAACACTAAGCCATCTCTTGTCATTCAGCCTGCTCTGATTGGTTGATTAATTCGAATCACCTGAGTGGTTGATTGAATCGAACCAATCAGGGAGCAGCGCGCGAAACTTCAAAGATTGAGTGGGGACAACGTTTTCGAGTTAGAAATTATGGGCGAGCTTGACATTCACTATCTACGAGTCCTGGCGATTAGACCTTAGTGACGATAATATAAGGTAATACGTTTATTTTTCATATTTCTATAAGTTTGTGGTGTATGTTTACTTGTATCAGACTTCAGAAGAAATATATCCATTTTTACTGGCAACGGAGTCTTTTCCTTACATTTCAGAAGTGGGATGGCGAATGAAATTCCTTTATTTCTTCGTTATCCCGCCCACGTGGGTTTTTTTTTCTTTTCTTTTCTCTGTGTTGAAATTTTTCAAGTAATAATTATTTTAATGGTAAGAAAAGACTCCAACATAAACTGTAGGTCTCTGGGTAGCTGTGAAGCGTGCAATTTGCCCGGGTACTCCCAGGAATTGTATGCTTCGGCACTGTAATTACATCTATGCCGGAGCTGCACTTCGGTGATGTATTATACTAAAAATTAATTAAGAAATTAATAATTTTAAGGTGAAGGTATGTATGCGATTTGTCCGGGTACTCCTTGGAATCGTATACCTACCGCTTTAAGTAATGCATCATGCCGGAGCTACACTCCGGGGATGTATTATACTAAAATTAATATAAGAAATTGATAATCTTAAGGTGTAGGTAGGTATGCGATTTGTCCGGGTACTCCTTGGAATCGTATGCCTACCGCTTTAAGTAATCGCTTTAAGTAATGCATCATGCCGGAGCTACACTCCGGGGATGTATTATACAAAAATTAATTTAAGAAATGAATAATCTTAAGGTGCAGGTATGTATGCGATTTGTCCGGGTACTCCTTGGAATCGTATACCTTCCGCTTTAAATAATGCATCATGCCGGAGCTACACTCCGGGGATGTATTATACAAAAATTAATTTAAGAAATGAATAATCTTAAGGTGCAGGTATGTATGCGATTTGTCCGGGTACTCCTTGGAATCGTATACCTTCCGCTTTAAATAATGCATCATGCCGGAGCTACACTCCGGGGATGTATTATACAAAAATTAATTTAAGAAATTAATAATCTTAAGGTATAGGTATGTATACGATTTGTCCGGGTACTCCTTGGAATCGTATACCTACCGCTTTAAATAATGCATCATGCCGGAGCTACACTCCGGGGATGTATTATAAGATATTTAATAACTTAGTTTAATAAAATTTATCTAAGTTCAGTCGTAAGACCATTAATACACGTTTGTGTACGGTTTCAGACAAATGGATACGAGCGACGAAGATAATCACCGCAGAAACGCGGAGGGAGAGCCAATAAGCGTGAGTCACAATAAGAGTGGTGACTCTGCACGGCAAACTCCGCGGCGGAATCAAAGCCCCATAATTCGAAGGAGCGAGAGAGCGGAGGAACTGGCCCATGGCAGGCAAGTCCGTAAAATCCGTAAGCGCTCATTAAGACCACTAAGGTCACCGAGCAGAGAGTCGTCGGGTACGCATGACGTAGATTATGAAACCCGGCGGCAATGCTCTAATAAACTAACGAATAATTTTAATAATCCCGTTTCACATTCAAGAACGCGTCAGCGTGACACGCCCATTCGTACTTTTAAAAGTAGGAAGCAGTATGGTCGCCATAGAAGTCAAAGTAATCTTAGGCAATTGGACATTGATTCATGTGATGAAAGTGTGTTGCGCGCGACGAGATCGGGGCGGCGTCGCCGGCGTTTACCCAGTAACGACAGTTCCGATGATAGTACCGAGACGCCTGTTAAACGTTTGCTAAAGCGCAGGCGGTCGCGTGCCCCTTCACGTCGCGCGCGCCACACGATACCCCAAGGGCTACCAGATGCCACACACGGTATATTAAATAAATTTTTGGACGTACTTACGAATGTAAAGGGACAATCGACTCATAAGCTTTCTTTATCAAATGTTGTTCCTGAATTCGATCCTATGTGTAAAGATCAAACGATAATCACATGGTTAACCAAAGTCGAAGAATGCGCAGAGATTTATGATTGGAACGAACGGGAAACTATTCATTTTTCCCTACCCAAACTAACCGGCATAGCTAAACAATGGTACCAGGGTTTAGATACAGTTTTGCTCACATGGACAGAATGGAAAAGAAAGCTTATAGAATCATTTCCCTGTAGACAAGATTACGCCGAATTGTTAATCGAAATGTTGGCCAAACGTGCGCGTTACGGTGAGTCGTTACAGCAATATTACTATTCAAAAATAACACTTTTAAATAGGTGCGGCATTGCGGGTCGTAAAGCTGTAGATTGTTTATTAAATGGGGTAGAAGATCGTGCCGTTAGGGTCGGAGCACAAGCAGCTCGTTTTCGCGATCCAGAAGAAGTGTTAAAATACTTTCAAACTGTCAAACCAGGCATCAGTAGAGAACTTGCAGCTGATAAAACCATTAATGATAAACGGATAAGTACGCTCACAATTGCTAACAATAGTAAGGCAAAGATAGATTCTACTAAAAAGCTTGTGAATTTCAAATGTCATAATTGTAACGAAGAGGGTCATAGGAGCTTCCACTGTACAAAACCACCAATTAAGTGCAATGCTTGTAGCAAGATTGGGCACTTAGAGCTATACTGTAGGACAAAACAGTTTAACGCCCCAACTACGGTTCCTGGAATATGTTCGAGGGTAGAAAAAACAGTAGCTTTACTAGATCAGGTTAATGAAGGTACTGAGAAATATGTCTTAGATATAGAAATAAATTGCAACCAAATTTTGTGTCAAGTAGACTTAGGGAGCCAATGTACTCTGATTAAAAAGTCCGAGGCCGACCGTCTACGTCTGAATTCTCAACAAAGTGATTTACCTATTTTGCGTGGTATAGGTGGTCACCTTGTTCAGCCCCTAGGTAGGTGCAATGTGGATGTATCGGTACAAGGTGTAAAAGAAAATCTTGACGTTCTCATCGTAGACGATAGCGTGCTAAAATACCCGGTTCTACTAGGTCATACGTTTACCGAAAAACCCAATATAACAATTACGAAGACCCCCGACCAAATAATTTTCGAGAGGGTATCTTTACAAAAAATATTTCTCATGATTCGAAGTGACGTAACAGTTGCTCCAAAACAGTTTGCAGCCGTCGCAGTAGAATCCCGTGCTAATTTCACTGGGAATGTTTACGTGAACGGTACCATTAGAGGAACGGCCGACAATGAGTACTATTTGTTTCCTGGGGAATATACGCTACACAATGGATGTGGTCATCTATTAGTACAAAATCTTTGCGATAGTACACTCCATTTTAAAAAGGGCTCATTGTTTACTCGTTCCATTCCCGTTCATGAAGAACTAAATGTGTGCGCTTTATCATTTGAAGACCACTATCTAAATGATGCAAGTCAGTTGGGAATAGGTGGTATTTTGCTACAAAAGGACGATTCGGGACTGTTTAGACCAGTCTCTTACTTCAGCCGGAAAACTACTCCAGATGAACGTAGGTTTCACTCATATGAACTCGAAACCCTGGCGGTGATATCATCCCTCATTAGATTCAGGGTATATCTGTTAGGTATTCCTTTCAAAATTCTGACAGACTGCAACGCGTTGAGAACAATTTTATCTAAAAGGGACCTCATTCCCCGTATAGCGCGTTGGTGGGTCCAATTTCAAGAATTTGACTGCGAAATCGAGTACAGACCAGGTTCCAAAATGGCTCACGCAGATGCGCTAAGTAGAAATCCAGTAGGAGACACTACAGACGAATCGGACATACTAGATGTTCTCACGGTAGGGACTGAAGATTGGCTAGCAACTGTTCAGAGTAACGACTCAGAAATATTGCGTATTAAAGAAATATTAAGTAGCCCGGAATCCGAGCGAGTCATGGACGTGATAAAAAATTACAAACTGAAGAATGGTAAGGTGTTCCGAATTACAGGTAAAGACGGCGATGGCCTGCGATGGCTCGTACCAAAAGGTGTGCGATGGCAAATAGCAAAAATTAATCACGATGACTTAGGTCATTTTGGGTTCGACAAGACACTTGACCGTATTCGACAAGTGTATTGGTTTCCCAAAATGCGAAAATTTGTAATGAAGTACGTGAAGTCGTGTTTAGAGTGCGCACAAAATAAAGATTCGACGGGCAAGCAACAAGGTCTTTTACATCCAATACCAAAACCAGAGGTTCCATTCCATACGGTTCATGCAGACCACTTAGGACCTTTCATTCGTAGCAGAACGGGTAATTGCTATCTGTTAGTACTCATAGACGGGTTCACTAAGTATATCAATATCAAACCTGTTAGAAGTACTAAAACAGCTAATACAATTAAAGCCATGCCTGAGCATATCAGCTGTTTTGGTGCACCATCTCGGTAAATTACTGATAGAGGAACTTCGTTCACAAGCAATAGTTTCAAAACTTTCATCAAAGCAAATGGAATTAAGCATATCTTAAATGCTGTGTCGACCCCAAGAGCAAACGGCCAGTGTGAAAGATTTAACAGGACAATTCTTAGCGCACTGTCATCCAAGGTTAACAATAAAGATGATAAAGACTGGGACAACTTTATTCCTGATATTGAAATAGGTTTAAATACTACTATACATAAAGCAACCCAGAAAAGCCCTTCTGAACTTCTTTTTGGTTTCAACATAAATAGTTGTTCGGAAAATTCGTTAAGAGAAATAATAAACGACACACGACACATTGAATTAGACGAAGTAGAAGCGGCGCGAAACGAAGCAGGCAAACGTATCATAGAACAACAAGCTAAAGACAAAATCCGTTTTGATTTAAAGCGTAAATCAAGTCACCAATACTCCAAAGGAGATTTAGTAAATGTTAAACGTGACGTACCTAGCGATGGTAAATCAAAGAAACTAGCACCCAAGTTTCAGGGTCCGTATCGTATTTTAAAAGTACTTCCTCACGATCGCTTCATTATTGAAGACACTCCCTTAACTCGCAAGCATGGTCAACGTTATCAAAACGTAGTTGCTGTTGATAAACTTAAACCTTGGCTAGCCTTTAGCAGAAATCTAGAAAGTACAGATTCAGAACATGCTTCTGACACTGATAATGACTCTAATAATTAATTGTACAAATGAACTTTGTATTTCTATGTTTAAGGTACTATTTTACAAGGATTAGGAACCAGTTTCTATAAAATTCATTGTATTGTAAATCAATCATCTAACTTGTGATACTCGTAATAGGTAATAATAAAATACTCTGATTTAGAATTTTATGTAAGTATAAATTGTGGAAGAAAATTTGATTATTTCATTATAGTTCATAAACATTTATGTTAACGTATTAAATACATAAGATTGCATTCATGTGAACTACAGATAAAGGATATAAAGAAGGGGATATATCTATCCCTTGTATGTTTGTTGTGCTTTGTATGATAAATTCAATTGTTACAAGACTGACGTAGAAGTTTTGAAAGATTGTGAGATTCTACCGGTACGGTAATAATTTTATCGGCCGCAGTAATTTGTTTATATAATGCCTTCCTGCTTATGTAAGTATTTGTTATAAATTATGTAGTTCTAAATTTGATGTTGGATACTTAACATTTATAAGCGAACGTTTAATTTTACTTGTTAATAATATTGATTATAATTTATTATGTGTAAAGTAATAAAACGTATAATTGGTATTCAATGAACACATTGAAAGGACGTATAGATAAACAGGCATGTAATTAACGTAGAAGTTAAAACGTAGAAGTTAATTTTGAAATGTGAAAAAGTTTTTTATTTTTATTTTAGAAGTTTAATCGCGAAGGGACTTGCTAGCTTCAGGATGGCCGAGCTGTTAGCGATTTCATACCTATTATTTAATATTTGCATTACTGATGGCAGCACTAAACCTTCTCTTGGCACATATTCGTAATGGCAACACTAAGCCATCTCTTGTCATTCAGCCTGCTCTGATTGGTTGATTAATTCGAATCACCTGAGTGGTTGATTGAATCGAACCAATCAGGGAGCAGCGCGCGAAACTTCAAAGATTGAGTGGGGACAACGTTTTCGAGTTAGAAATTATGGGCGAGCTTGACATTCACTATCTACGAGTCCTGGCGATTAGACCTTAGTGACGATAATATAAGGTAATACGTTTATTTTTCATATTTCTATAAGTTTGTGGTGTATGTTTACTTGTATCAAACTTCAGAAGAAATATATCCATTTTTACTGGCAACGGAGTCTTTTCCTTACACAAGGCAGCGGCTAACATTATACATAACTGTATGTACATTGACATTCAACAAGCAGAATGTAAATTCTTTACGTTGAAATAAATTTCTGATTCTGATTCTGATAGGTTACAAAGTACGAGCAGCTGATGTGACAGTAGACAGCTACTGTGCTTGTGTACTCGCATGACAGTAGCTCGACTCACGTCGCTCGGTCACACCAATTGCGAGTTGACGACCGAGCGGCTTGCGAGCCGACACCTGTGGCGTGGTGGGAGAAGGCGAGTGGTGAGTGAAAACAGAAAATGTTATAGTAACTCGGACGCCAAAAACTGACCCACTTGCACCTGACAGTAACTCGTATGATATGGTCACACGGTGCGTGTAGCTGTACCTCGGTAACTGACTAGGTCAGCTCGCATGCCAGCTCGCACTGTGTAGCCTAAAGCCTAGGTTGCACAGTGCGAGCTGGCATGCGAGCTCGCCTTCCCGCACCACGCCACAGGTGTAGGCTCGCAAGCCGCTCGGTCGTAAACTCGCACTTGGTGTGACCGAGCGAGGCGAGTCGAACAACTGTGATGCGAGTACATACGCACAGAAACTGTCTACTGTCGCATCAGCTGCTCGTACTGTGTAACCTATCCATTAGCCTAGTCTTGTCTTTCTTTCCAAATCAGTTTCCACTGGCGTTAGAGTAGATAAGTTAAGTAGCTGTCTACTGGCTAGGCGGCAGCTTGCACTGTGTAAACTAGCCAAGGCTTAACCTCGTGGCTCCCTGTTTATAAGCGAATAAAGCATTCACGGCGTTTTGCGCCCTATTGTGTTATTAATTAACACACTCAGAAATTCCGTTTCCACCTTCCCCACTTGAGTATTCTATTAAACAAGAGACGAGGCTATGATGCAGCTAAGCCGATTATAAGCAGCCGCTTTACTTTGAGTATTAAAAATGTATAGTCGCTTAATAACAGTATTTTAGTGTTAGTTTTGAGTTGTTTTAGTTTATTAAATCTGGATGTTGCATGAAGCTATCCCATGCTATACCGCACTTAGGGTAGGTACGGTATAGCTTCTAGGACATAGTATAGCGTACGTCTGTTACCTTTTAGAATATTATACCTCGGTCTCTAGAGTAGGCTTCGGTTTTCGCCGAAAGCACACGAGTGTAATAATAGGTACTCCTTCCTACTTCTGATTTCGAAATTAAGTGTCATAATATTAATTCCGATTTCGAAATTAATTGTCATATTAGCTCTGATATTTCTATTACATGAATATATCCGATTCTATCCGATAGTAGCCGAGGTATATTCTAAAAGCTAACATACTGTAGGTACGTGCGTGACGCAGTCGTAAAAAATAAATTTGAAACAGAGCGTATATCCGCAACTTGTAGGTAGGATGTCATGATAAAAATAAGTGACAAAATCACAGTGTCGGGATTACCGCCCGGGGGACATTTTATTCAGCATTCTACATGGGAATTAAATAGATCAAATAGAGATAGTTAATTAACAAAACATGTCTCCTGAAGGGGCTATAGTAACAAGGCAAAAAACCCAGGACATAAATGCTAACTAGTCATAGGTCCGAGATCCTAAGTTCCGATCGTGGATCCTGAAAAACAGAACTAACATTATAGAGAGCTTGTACAGAGTTTTTTTGAAAATAAGTATGCATTTTCATCATCATCATCATCATCATCATCATTAGCCATTTGAGACCCACAGCAGGGCCTGGATTCTGCTAATGCCTTGTAGTACAATGACAGTAGCATGAACGCGTCGATTTAATTTCATTGCCAGTTCAAGTCAACGCGAGCACGCGTATCAACAATTCTAGGCGTCAATGGAACTAAAAAACATATCACGTGACCCGACCATGTAACTGTAATTGAACTATAATGCACTAACAGAATTGAGGACATATGCCTTTGCTCGCCTGGGCTGTCTGAGTGATCTTAAGCGATCACTAAGGTTAAGCAACATACAGCGCGTTCAGTCCATGGATGGGTCACCGTCTATGACTAACGCTAGTAGCATTTTTCCGTGCGGTTCCGTGCTTCGCAAGGCACGTTAAGCAGTTGGTGCCGGCTGCCATCGATAGATGGCAGTCGTTAAGCCAAGTCAGAGGCCTTAGGGCGGCTTGAAAACTTCTGACAGTAAGACTAGCCACTAGTCTTACAAGCCTCCACCAATCCGGACCTGGCCCCCATGATGGAGTATAAGCCTATACCTTCCTCAGAGAAGAGATCCGTGCCCCTCGGTGGGGGTATAATGAGTTGATGATGATGATGATATATGCCTAGTATCCATACCAGAGTGTAATCAGCGTCAGAAGCAACGATCTAAAGTATTCTTTTTTTCGTACTTTCACTTGTGCGCCTACTCAGAAGAAAAACTAATTTGTTTGTTATCAAGTTTTGTATCAACAATTAAACGAGGCTCAAAATAAAGTCTTCTTACAGTAAAACAATGAAAAGGCTGGGGGAAAATTAAAAGCATTCGAGATCAATGGACAAACCCCTGTCAGTGAAACTTTCAACAATGTCGGCTAACCCGGATCAAACGCTTTTTGTCGACCGGCCTGAGGCTATACTCAGGGTGTAAATTAGGGAGGAAATATTTTATGACATTATTATTCAATGGCTTAATTGTTCATGTTTGTTTAAATGGTGTAATATTATAGATAGAAGATTATTGACGACCTCCGTGGCGCATTGGTTAGCGCATCTGCCTACCATGCGAGAGGTCCCGGGTTCGAATCCCGGCTGGGGACAAAAAAAAAAGAAACCCAGGTCTTGGATGTTTACATGTTCGTGACGTCGCTGTTTCTAGTTCCCACGACACAGGGTATCCTAGTGTGGGGCCAGAAGCAATGTATGTGCCTGTATGTAAATGTTATGTTATGTTATTATAGATTGGGTTACACCAGGTTACACAATCCACCCAATGGGTCGAAGTGTCACCAAGTGATAGCTGGTCCCTGCATGATAATTAACATAAGATAATATACATAAATCACACTTTCTCTTATGTAACCTATATACGACCTTCTGTAGGAGACAGCCCTTCTCTCAGAAAGAGAAAACGGACTTAATACCACACGTGCCCACTTGTGGATGGGCAATTTCAAGCTCTGAGGTATTATCATCATTCAGCCATAAGAAGTCCGTTGCTGGACATCCATGGCCTCCTCCATGGATTTCCAAAAAGATCTGTTGGAAGCAGCTTGCATCCAGCGTATTCCTGCCACTCGGATGAGATCTTATGTCCATCATGTGGCTGGTCGTCTGACGCTGCGCTTGCCGATATGCGGTCTCTGAGGTATGTGGACACAAATTTATAAATTTTAAATATATCGAGCAAATGTGGGTGACAGGGTCGGTGAGTGACGTCCTTGGCGGACATACTTCGACCAAATTGGGGATGTGTAAGCCAAAGACAAGACAAAAAGTACCGCAGTTCCGGTGGTAGTCCCTGGTCTCTGCCTATCCCTCTGGGATACAGGCGTGAGCTTATGTATGTACCTATGCGTATGTAAAAAGTACCAGAAACGACGATACCAGAAGACTTTCGTCTTTGTCTATCCCCCCCGGGATGCAGGCGTAAGTTTCTGTAATTTTTTGCTTTGCTGAAGGATTTTATTTCATTTGGTCGATCAATTGTGGAATTCCACCACGGAAAATTAAAATCGATGTTTCGAATTGCGTAATGGCGACTCTGATGATATTGAAACTTAATTATAGGCTGGGTATCGCAGATTCGAATCTACAATAGTTTGCTATCGACGAAAACTTTAGGGTCAAAGTCGTAGTTAGGGATTGTATCCTGAATAGCATATTCCGGAGAGTTTATCGTTATTAGCCATATTTATTTTTAATTTGAGAAGTAAATAGCTCATGGAAGTATTTTAGAGAGTAAATCTACTCGAAATGTCAACCTAATAAGTTTATGGATTAACTTAGTTTGGGATAATGGCGCGCGAATGGCACCAGCATATTTCTTATCCATATGCCGTGCTATAATATATATTATAGTTATCTACCACACACGGAGATATATTTTTGCTTTCATTGATGGTCGGCCTATATTACTATGTGATAATATAAATTACGGTATAGGTTGGTGAGGTCGTAGCAATATATTACAGCTACGCGTGTAACGGGCTTAAACAATGATGAAGAATGACGAGTTACTCCAATGGTAAAACGACTCCTCATAGTGTATTAATTCAATATTTAGGTGATACTGGGTGACATTTTCACCGGTACAATAAATTTTACCATATCATTGGTATCGATAATAGATTACATTTATCGAATAAAATTACCATATATATTTTTTTCATTTTCATTAATTTATCCTTCATCCAATTTGTAACTCATGGGCACCCATTACAAGGTGTCATCGCGGTGCGAGGCAGAGGGCGGCGGGGTGGGGTGAGTGAGCGGGCGGCGGGCTGGCCGGCGCACGATTTGGCCGCTGGGTCCACAGATTACAATGGTCAGTCCGCGCGCATTGACCTAGGTGAGTGCATGTGCGCCGTTTCCGCACTTCCTGCAGTCGAAAATTACGCGCGCAACACGATAGTTACAAACCGCGAGTACCTATTACGAAATGGTTCGTAGTTACTTTCTCAGTGGGGAAAATACAGTGCAGCTCGGCGGGTATACGCTGAAGAAAGTTTGCCCCGCCTGATAAATGCCGGTTTTATTGAACCTCAAATACTCAACACCAGGACATTCATGAGAGTGACGCAGCATTTGCTAGACTACGGACAGTTCACTGCACCAGCGCACGCTCAAGGCCGAGGAGGGAGACCTCCCTTGGCCGTGGAGATCGAGGAACAGATATTCGCGTTCTTCGAGGAAGACCCCAGAAGGAGCACCAACGACGCGGCACGCACGGCGCACTTCGGCGTTAGCCAGTACGTGGTGTGGAAATTCATACAACTACCAACCAGTGCAAGCATTCCACGCCGGTGACGGTCCTAAGCCCGTGCAAGTATGAAGGAAGAATTGAAATCAAGTAAGATTTTTTTTGCTACGACATACTGGCTGCGCCGCCGCCGCCGCTTCTTTTCCTTCCCGCAAGCCGCGCGCAGTTGCCAGTTCGTGCGTTTTAAGTAAGTAAGTAAATTATTTATTTGATACTCAAATCTTAATATCTAACAATACAATTTTGAAACATAGTTGAGTTGAAACATAGATTTGGCATCAAATTGGTCTCCGCTCAGCATCATGTCGTGGCCGATAGCGACCACGACGCTGGTTTTCAGCGGTTACCATTTACGGCACAAACAAAGAAAAAGAAACTAGTTTAGTTGTGCTCATGCGTAATGAGTCCATATTTCTCTAAGATTTGCGGATAAGTTCAGACATTGGTATTTTTGTTTTTTTGTACCAACGGGGTAGTAACAATAAATGTTGGTATTTGTATTTTGGACTTAGTATTACGTATGTTGATTTATTGTACCGGTAAAAATATCACCCTGTATTTAAATATTGTCTATACATCTAACTCAAGCCATCAGAGTCTGCTTAGGAACCCATGAACTATGGAGATTTTGAATGAAAAAATAAGTTGATTATTATTCTTTCTAATACACAATTCTATCCGTGTAAACTATCCGTTGGATATTCTGACGCCTGGTTAGTGGGGAGTCTGATTTATCATGAATGTATCGACATTAAACTGCATTAACGGCGACTCGCCGGCTGTATGTACCAACATTAGCACAAAGTTAAACGAAATTTTCAATTAATTATATTTAGAATTAGAAATGCACGCTTCCTCGAGCAGACGCCTCCAAGCTTCTTATGTTTACATTTCGTTCGCAAAATGAGGATTTTAAGTGAAATTTCTTAGCACAAACGCCGTAAGGACTACTCGGGATACTGAATTGTTCTAGAAAATTTCTGTTTTCAGTTTTTGTTTCATTTTCACATATGTAGTATATAAATTTGATACCACATCAGCCTTCGAATGAACGCACTGTAATCTGTTATGTTTTAGGTGACTTTAAAAAAAATTTTAAGGGTTGATCATTTGTTATCTCCACCTCCTTAGATGTAAAGAAGTGTAACAAGGAACATTTTCAGAATATCTTTCAAAGTAATTTGGATTCTTTATTAGCTACTATTTGTTTTTGTATTTCTGTCAAATATTATTCAGTGTTCTATATCTCTATCTATCTATTTATTCATCAATCGTAACGTACAAGAAAGAAGCTTTTCATCCCTTTGATACACGCTCTTACAACCGTCATCAGGTGTCTTCGATGACTTCATAATTATATTATGTATGTAAAAAATCTAGGAATTCAGTTTTAACTTTCCTCAAACAGTGTTATGGGATTGAAACTTTCCATGAAAATGACAAAACAAAAATTTGGCGTCAACGTATGCATGACTGACCGACTGTAATTTCTACAAGTTATTGACAAATCTCATGTGTAATTCCTGGTTTACATACAATAAAGAATATTCTATCTATCTATCTCTTAAGTTATAACAATCCTAGTTGTAGTTAGGTCGTATGTCTAAAAAATTAAACAGAAACCCACAGTACCGTCTTTCGCAATAGCATCCTCGGATTCCACGCGTATGTTTCAATGCTTACGAGTCTAATTATTCTGTGCTTTGTAAATGTACGCCGAGGCTGGAATTAATCGCTACCCGAATAAGTTAACGACACGCAAAGGAAGTCTCACGAGCATTTGCGAGAATTACGTACCATTATAAGCAGAGGAAAAACTCATTTACAATGATCAAATTCCTTTTCTTTCCAGAAATATAGCGCGTAATATTACGAGTAGGCTATATTAGCAGTTAGTTTTTCTGTTTAGTAAAGTACACATGTTTCAGCGTGGCAGAGGGCCAATTATCAAGTGAGGATTTTATTGAAAAACTTACGTTGCATAACGAATTTAGGTCAAAAAATAAAATATTGCGAATGCTGTAAAAAGTCCCATTGGTGTTTCGTCAAAAATTCACTAAAGCGGCTCCGGCGGGTGTCCGCTGCCACCATGTCAAGAGAAGTCGTTAAAACTTTTACTCGTAAAACTGAACAACTGACGACACAACAGTTTTTTGGGAAAACTTCACGAAGGAAGTTATCACTGACGGATTTTTTGCGTCTGTGTACGGAACTACAGGAAACTTTCGAGATATTTTATTAACTTTTCAGATAAACAAGATTTTATGACAGGCGTTTGTCAAGTAGTACCAATTTTTCTCTATAGGTGTGTGATTTAAAAGTCACTTACAATTATTAACATGAATGTCCTAGTTTTAATGTAGAAAAGTAGTTAGCAATTTGTAAAATTGCATTTTCTCTTTAAAATGCATTAAAAATGGAACTAAAAGTTTACAATGTGTTGTGCTTACGAAAGTTTTAGTTAAAAAATGGAACTCATTTTCTTACACAGCGAAAAGCTCACATTTCACAAAGGGAAAAAATACGGCCTCAGTCTCTCAATTACTTAAACTAATTAATCGGTTGTTTTCCTTGAACCGTAACATCAGCATACTTTTTGCTTAATGAAGCAAGCAATAGAGTACGATCTCTGACTGTCAGGGTTGCCAAAACGCAATAATATTAATTAAAAAAGACGTTTCAACAAACCCACTGAAAAACTTTGTTTCGTTCTTAACACCACGTAGAACTTATGTTTTTTTTTTATTTGTTAAAACGCACTAATGCACACAATAATTATTTAGTCATTATGTCTAATATCAAGATTATAATATTGAATTACATATAGATAAAATAAAACCTTCAAGACACGTGATAAAGTAAACTTTGACAACTTTGACAAGAAGTCGTCCGCATTAAGTGACAACCCTTTCTCACAAGGACCGTGCAATCTTCTAATGGGTCGGTCCACTCAAGCACCTACTACTAAATTATTGTTAGCCCCCGTATTTTTCCACTAGTTGAGCATAAAAATCCCAACTTTATACTATGGACCTGGTTGTAGTTGGAAAAACATTTTTCAGATTTTACAGCCGCCTGTTTTCCATTAGCCAGATATAAATGGTCCTTCGATTTTTTCGCTCAGGCACTTCTTTTTGCTATATTAACATCTTTTTTATCATTAGTTTTATAGTGTGCACAAAACCCACAAACGATTTTTTAGTACAACAATACTGAGGAAACGGATTTTCAGGTTTTTTTTAATAGAAATTAAACGTAAAATATAATGCAGTTTCTGATTCAAATATGGATTTTGAAACAGAAACTGGTTTAATTAAACAATTTAATTCCTGTAAGTGAATATTCTTAATTTTTAATATTGTATGAATTGCACTAATAATAATACCTGAATGGGTAGGTCCACCGCGAATTGCCAATTTCGATAGACATTTTTTTCGTTTAAAACCGTTAGGTACCGAACGTTGGCGCGCCTGTGTATGGTTCTGGCCATACAGTAGATTGTATATAGTAGATTACTATGTTTTTTTTTCACCTGAGATCACAACTCACTTAGACTGTCTCACCAAATAGTAATAAGTGAAGACAAGGCCTAAGGTATTACAGCTTACCTGTCGGGTTTGTCATTAGGTAGAACCAGAAATCACCCCAAAATATGACGAATCGCTTGGTGGAGTAAAGTTATTCAGAAAATGCCCTTAGCAATAATCCGCCTTTTGTACACTATCTTTTTTCAATATGTTTTTCTAATAATAGTATTAAATAGTATTTGTCTCCGGGGATCACAATGCATGTAAAAAAAAAAATAATAATTATATTAAACGGACACTGTTTGGAAATGGAAATGTTTGCGTTATTTCTGCAATATTACATAATACAAAGAGTAATTAAATAAACACAAAGAGGACCTTTGATGGACAGTGGGTCGAGACAGTCACAGTGAAATTAACAAAGTATCCCCTAAGGCAACGTGCGTCGACACAGAATAGGTACATTATAATACTACAGAACATAAACTTAATTAAAGATCCATATTTGAAGCCCTTTATGGCGCAGCGGTTAGCGCATTTGCCTACGATGTGAGAGGCCTAGGGTTCGAACCCCGACTGGGGACGAAAACAACCCAGGTCCTGGATGTCCACATGTCTGTGATGCCGCTGTTTCTGGTTCCCACGACACAGGGTATCCTAGTGTGGGGCCAGAAGCAATGTTTCAGTTTTACGTTTTGATATCAGACCCTATTAATAATGATATTATTAAGGTTTATATAAGGCACATTCGACGTATGTCTGTTTGTTCATCCTTTTTATAAACAGCTTATTCTCCTGAAACTTGCCCGGTTGTCCAACTTCTTTAATGATGTTCCTAAATAGGTAGAGTTCACTTTATTGTAAGAGAGATAAATATTGTTCACTTTATCAAAGCGAAACCTGGTCGGACTCTTCCGACACAAATCAGGTAGGTATGTGTGTCCGAAACGAAGTTAATAATTCATTGTAAGAATTTAACCTTAGAGCACAGACTTTAGGCCGGTTTCTGAATTGAGAATTTCACGTAAGTAAATACTTAAGTGACGTTCTGTCACGCTCTTTTCTGAGAAATTTGATGAGACAAAATAAATATAAGTAGTTAGCAAAATTCTCAATTGAAAGTGAGGAGACTTTTGTTAAGAGATGCCTTTTCCCAAAGACGCTCTGCTGTAGTTAACAAAGTGGACCGTCCATGTCACGTCGTTTTTAACCACCGCCGCCCACATTTGCCGGCTGATGACAACCCCTGGGTGCTGTCACGGTCGGTACAAAGGACCATCGTGAGTTGACCGCAAAGGATTTGGAAGTGAGTCCCGTAAGATAAAAGCTGATAGCGGAATCCCTGCAGGCCGTTGTTTGGTGGCCCACACCATTGGTTATCGCTTTTTGTTAGGCTTTAAAACTGTCTTTAGGTGTGATCTATTATAATTAGGTATTATCTGTCTGGGATGGAAATAAAAAAAAACAAATAAACCAAAGCCGGAAAGACCATGTCATTGTGTTCTTGCCGACTGTAGGTATTTATAATCTAGTTAGGGCACTGCTTATTAAACATGTACGAGGTTTGGATGCGCACGGAATCCACATAAATGGATTGTATTTGACAAACACATAGACAATGATCATCATCATCATCATCATCATCATCAGGCTATATTAGTCCACTGCTGGACATAGCCCTCCCCTAATGAGCGCCATAGCGCCCTGTCTTCAGCTTGCCGCATCCAGCATCTGCCTGCAGTCCTTCGCAGATAAGACAATAATTTGTAATAAAGTTTTGTCTGAATCCGACAATAAAATTAATACAGCTTTATTATCTACTCATGGATTAGCGACAGCTGACATTTAAATTATATTAATACTAGCTGGCCCGGCAAACATTGTTTTGCCAAATGGGGTATCCTTATCACTTATGGCTTTGAAAAATTGATAACAACCTAGTCTCAAACCTACCGAATATATATTATTATTATTATTATTATTATTTGTAGACGGGCAGGCAGTTGGAACAACTGATAATTGCCCGCATCCAGTTTCACTTGGTTATTTTTAATATATCATAAAATTTCATCAAAATCGATTAAGCTGGAAGAGTATGCGCATTAACACGGTGACACGAGAATTTTATATTAGTTTTCTAGATAGATAGTGAAAAAAAAAACAAGATAGCCTCCGCTAATCTCCGCTCAGTGACACTTTTGTATTTTTAAGATTTTGTACCATATTCTCTCTAACCGCAACAAAGGTACACACGAGAAAGATACCTTCTGAAACTTTTGTTTGCCACGTTACGTCTGGTGTGTTGAAGGTAAATAAGCGAATAATTCCAATTTGCACAAGTTTGTTTCGTATTTAACCAGGAAATTATAATTAACCCAGACTGATGATTTGCTGAATACATAGTTCTAATGGTAATTTATTACTTAAAATTAAAATAACTTTATTCCCAGCAGCTTATTTCTCACATAGCCTAAGAGCATCGAAATTAATTAAAAAAATATGTACTATTTGCAGATTTGGCAGCTAAATTTAATGTTCTAATAATGTGCCACCAAAATTTGAAACGTTAGTTACAGCTAATATAGCTACCTAGTAAAGTCCATCACAGGGGTTTTGCTATATTTGTTAGACACCGCATATGTACATTAAAAAAATTGCGTGAATACATTTCCTGAATACAATTTATCTATTCGTGTCCTGAGTTACTTCTACAAAACAAAACTGTATCGCATGCCAATAAGTACCTACGCCCTGGTATTGCGGGGCATAATCGTAACGAGTTGACATCTACCAAACTTGTTTATCTAAACAAGCATGTCGTAAACATTTTTATGGCTAATCGATATGGTTCATTCAGAAGGTTAACCTTGTATACTTTCGCTTATAAGAAATCCACGTCAATACAAAATTGTTTGTATTGTAAAAAAAGCTGGGTACTGACCAACGTTACGAGGTGTAATGTAACATGTTACACAGTGAGCATTCAGTGCAGTCAGTACGTTATGTTGCGGCGAATTCTACGATCAACGACGTACTGACCGCACGAATGCTCGATGTGTAACATGTGACATTACAGCTTAAATGCAACTGAGTAGAGTACATGCGTAACAGAGACTCGTCATTCGGGAGAGATGTATAGTCAGTGCAAAAAATACTACAACTGGCTCGAGGAACAATAATGGTCATTTAAAAAAAATCTTAATTCCTTAAAAGACTCCAAAATAGCCGACCGGAAAAGTTCTGATCTGGCAACAGCGAACCGGATGAAGCAGCTTGGGGAGGCCCCCCACCCGATGGTTTGGTTACGGTGGAGTAAACTTATACTTTTTTGCTCATCTCTCGTCAATGAATTTTGTAAGATTTTATACTCTAAAGGCCTTACTAATAAATAAGTTATTCACTCTGAATAACTATTTGACGTATATCAATTTATACTGGTTTATCGCATTTAGCGAACAAATAACCAATTTGTCAGACCTCGAATAACGGCTGTATACACAGCTCATAACCTTTATTAGTATGGCCGTAAGGATGGTATCGGGCGTCTTTTTACGTCTTTGTTGACTGTCCGAACTGTCAAATAAATAGGTAGCTACATATTTTAACACCTCTGTATCGCCAAAATGTTTAACCCAGTAGGGTGACAATTATTATTACCTAATAGGAAGCCTCTAGCTCACTATTATGCGTATCTTTACCTATTTGAGAGAGTTTCTCGCAGACTTGAATAATTATGTAAATCCTCTCAATACAATGCAGAAGCCTGCATGTTATATGGTGGTGTCATGGAATTAAACTCATTACAGGCCATTATTGCACGGACGAGGGCGCACAGTCACACGGTGCAACCGCGCTGTAAATACGTCACCTGACCGCAACGCTTGCACTTTTGTCACGTGATAGAGTGGCATAGAAGCACAATATTTCAGTGTTCGAGCGAGATAGGTGGCGATAGTAGGTAGAAGGAAAATATGAATGTTGGTTTTTTTGGCACTGACTGAAAATCAGCGCTGAAGGCTTGTCCTTCAGCATAATGCTGAGTCAGCTGCCATTTATAACAGCAGTGACACGCCGTGATCTTTATTTTCCTCCTGTTTTCTTCTGATTCTTTATTTTGTACTAATTTTATGGTTTAATTTTTGGATTTATTTTGTTTTGTGGCGTGTGTTTTCTTGTTATAATAATTTTTTCTTCTTCTTCTTCTGTTTCCATAACTCATATGCCCGAACAAATTCCTCACAGTGCCCGGGCACGGAACATCAATATGAAGAGGCTATTCATCTGCTATTCGTGACGGCGTAACTTTGAGTATAAGCCACCGCTGCGATTGTTTGTGATCCAGATGTTTTGAATAACATTACGACTGTCGTAACTGTCTGATTTTTTGTACAATGGACGGATCAATCGTCCAACGGAAAACAGTCCAATGGGGAGTGCACGTGAAGGCCCTCATTGGTGATAAGCTTAAATGGATCTGCAAGCATTCCAAAATCTGATCGTCAATGTAGAAAACGCCGTCCGTTTTTTAAGATGACGTCCATGAATGTCTTCCCAATGTGTAAAGGCCGCCATTTGTACTGTATCTTTGCTTATGTTTTGTATGTGTGGTCCTGCTAGAGTAAAGAATATTCTTGTCTTATCTTTGTCCCAATTGATCATTCGTCCAACAATCCAAATGGACTGCTAGCATTCAAAAACCTGCTCGTCAATGTTTTGTAATGATATTTTTTTTTAATAATTGAAATTGTTTCGGGAAACCCTAATTCTTTGGAAAATCAAGGATTCGACTAAATCATAATATAGATGAGACAATTGTGGCTCTTCTGTGGCTACAAAATTGCACGATAAACGATAACGCAAATTCTGATACCGTCAAAGAATAATTGCGTGTTTGATACATCTTGTTTTTGAACAAATACCGGACTCCATCCCGGCGGGTCCACCGTCAGTGGGCTTGAAATTCAGCATTCATCCATTTGGATGCCGTTCGTTTGGGTACAGGCCTTTCCCCATCACACTTTGTGGAAAACATTTATGACGCTTCGCACATCTTCTAAGCGTACCATGTTGAAAGGATGTGCCTCCGCTTAACTGTCTCACCTTATGTAGGTACATAATAAATTTCACGAATCATCATTACAATGTTACTGTACGATTTTATAGCACGACGCCTGCTATCCCGCTTTGTTACTTTTAGCATCAGTAACTCAATGGTAAGTATTACAAAACTTCACATACATTAACGGGTACATGCCCGGGCACGGAACATCAATAGAAAAAACATATCTTGAACACAAAACATTCACGATATAAACGGTGTCGGCCTGGTCTAGCACCTACAAAATTGAGATTAATCTTCAAGACTGCTCACACTAGTCAAAAGCCTAGGTACATACATTCATGTCATAAGCTCACGCCTGTAAATCAGAGGGGTAGGAAGAGACCAGGGACTGCCACTTTTGCTTCACCAACATTAGTCATTGCGTGCACACACAGCGGTTCGGGTACGTTCTCTTGTCCTTTGCTAATGCATCCCCTATTTAGTCGAAGTATGTCCACATGGGACGTCCCTTAGCGGCCCTTCCGACCACATCCGCTCGATATCTTACCAAGTTCCTAAAAACTTTTTAACAGGCGCAGAAAATGGTCTACGAATTTGAAAGCTTAATAAAGTAGCGTTACCTTCTGCATCTCTACATTTTGTGACTTTTGTGTCCAAAATGCGAAAATGGGTCAATGGAAGCGGTGAGGAACAATTACCTGGTGTTTGTTGTGAAAAAGTTGTCTTAATTAGCGGTCGAAGCGTAACTATTTGTTAGTTACATTAGTGAAATGAATTTATTTTGTTAATACATGGGTTACATTTAGCAGTTGAAGTTGCTCATATTTAGGTCACCAGGTTCTACATTTTTCAGGTGTATACACATTTTCTTTTCCAAAAAGTAGTAATAAAAGTTTACGTTTTATTGACTAGGTAATCTTAAAAGTAAAATTAATTAGTAGAAGAAGACATGTATTTAAAAATCAGTGGAATACAAACATTTTTTATGGAACTGTGGAACTTATGGAACTGAACTTTATGGTTAGAAACAGTATGACTTGCCGTTTCACCCGGTTCCGGCTTGACGTTGAGTTTTGCGACACCCTGTATACGTCCCAATGCAAAGCACAAGCGTTCTCTCAGAGAAAGAAAGAGATTATGATCTTAAGTAAGGCTAGAAATTTCAGTTGAGGGTTGTGAACACCCCAGACTCTCAGGTTACTTCACCATGATTTTCTTCACTGTTAGTGAACATTAATAATATATATTTTTATTTTATTTCAAATAAAATAACACTGTCACGTGACGAAATATCGACTTATACATTCACGAAAAACATAAACCTTATTTCCCTTCGCAGACCTTTAATTAAAATAACAACTCCAAGAGAAAATAAATAAATAAATAAATATTATGTGAAACAAAGAAGGAAACTTCGGTACCGAATATACGATGTCTTTGTCGATTCCTATTCAACCACTCGTATAGCGAAACTTCCCAAAATAATACCCACTATCCACGATACGACTTCTCTTCAGACAACCGTCTTTCATAAAGTTCCAAGTTGTCTGAAACTAATCTTCAACCTATTCTACACCTATTGCGGTACTATCATACACAGAAATGGGTCGACGCCTTTTATAATGCTGCTGATATCTTACTGGCGCATAAAAAATATAAGTACTATAAGGCTATTTGACAATGTGAAAAAAAAACAGTATTACCTATTTATACATATTCGAATAAATTATGTGTCTAAGAACCGCTTAAATTCATTTTAGCTAAGAAAAGTATTTGAATTTATGATTTGTAAAAAAACGCAACATAAAATTTAATAATTTGTATCTGCCGCCATTGTATCGAAAACGGTCTGGATTGGCCAATCCTAGATGACGTCACAAGGCAATAAAAACGGCGTCCATCATTCATTTTTTCTTAAGTCTTTCTTAACTCGTCTGCGCAAGCGAGCATAATTCAAGGAAGTGAATTTCTAAGTCGACGGTACATAAATTGTTCAGCCCTGCGAGAGCTGTGGCCCCAGCAACTATCGTGAGGTCCTAAACTTTCTACTTGGATCACGCCCTAGTTCAAAGCGTAATAAACTTATATCACTATCTGAAACTCATTGGGTTTGCTTCCAACTCAAATTACTGGGCGCTTCCAAAAGGAGCGTTTTGGATGCAAACTATATGTTTAATAATAATTTAATTTAAATTTAATGAACGCGTTTTTAAGGTTCTGTGTCTCAAAAGGAAAAACGGAACATTTATAGGATCACTTTGTTGTACAGTCGATAGCACATCATCCTATACACCCATGCACTCTACTCCGTTGCATTACGGACTTTGCAACTAAAATGTGAAGGTTGACGTGCTATCGACTGTACATCCGTCTGTCTGTCAAGAGCACAGATATTTCAAATGCTCTGAGGCCAAGACCCTTTTTCGCGAGGCGGTATCGAGTATTGAATACCAAGTACTCAAGTTTAAGGGCCCTCGCCCACGGCGGCTTTTTGTAGCGCTGCCGTCGCGCGTTTCGTAAACGCGCGACGGCATCGCTACTAACGCGCGTAGGTCGCTTTTGCAACGCGCGACCGTAGCGCGACAGAAGCGCTACGGCCGCGCGATGGTGGCGCGTTCGAAGCGCTACGGCCGCGCGATGGTGGCGCGTTCGAAGCGCTACGGCCACGCGACGGTGGCGCGTTCGCATCGCGACAGAAGCATGGTTACGTGGGCGAGGGCACACAGCTAACGACCGCATCGCGGCTGTAGCGCGGCGAACGCGCCACCGTCGCGCGGCCGTAGCGCTACAAAAAGCCGCCGTGGGCGAGGGCCCTAAGGTCCCTTGAAGACCAAAAAGCAATCAAATTTAACCTACTACTATGTAGTTCTTTTGGCTCTTTGAAGCTGTGATAAAATCAAACTTGTAAAACGTAAAAAAATGCCGCCGTTTATGGCGCAAAAAAAAGGCAAGTAAAATAGTCTTATCCTTCAAATACAGGCAAAAATGTGAAAACTCTTTGAGGCACGGGAAAAGCTTGGAGAAAACTGCGATTACGGAACCACCGGTGGGCAAGCCCGACTCGCTCTTGTCCGGTTTTAAAAAAGGCCCTTAGCACAGAGTTTTGTTACAAATGATTAAGAAACTCAGGTCTTGGATGTTTACATGTTTGTGAAGTCACTGTTTCTGGTTCCCACGACACAGAGTATCCTACTGGGGGGCCAGAAGCAATTTATGTGCCTGTATGTAAATTTTATGTTATTTTTTTATGGGCCTATGAATGGGAAAAAACATAACATCTTAACAATTATCTGCAAAAACGACATAATTATTACGTCTTAATAACGGTGATAACTACTTTTAGAATCTTTAGCTTAGGGCCACGAACCTAAGTATGTATCCATTGAGGAACCGTCCGTGTATCTGGCATAGTTCTTTAGCACCGAACACAACACCTCATTTACAGAAAACCGTTTCTCGGTTACCAATAATGGCACAATGGCCACGTATTGAATTGCACTCGCGTCAGCAGCGCAAAATAGCATCATTGGCATCATCCAGAAGGTCATGTGACCACCAAGTTGCCTTGGTCATAGCCCACCTACACGACTTCGTTACCACCCGGCAAAAACAATACCATTCAAATATGGGCCTTAAATACCGCTGTCTAGATATACTCTACATTAGCATCATAAATTAGCTGACAGCTGACAGCGAGCTGTCCGCCAATTCACGATGCCAATGCAAAATACATCTAAAGAAAGCCCATATTTGAATGACACTACTCTTGCCGGGTGGGAGCAGAGTCGTGTAAGTGGGCTATGACCTTTAAGGTCATAAATAATATAATTCAAATATGGGCTTTGAATATTGCTCTTTAGATATATTTTACATTGGCATCACAAATTAGCTGACAACTGACAGCGAGTTGTCTCCTAATTTAGGGTCAGCGCATACCGACGGTTGCAGAAGCCAATGGGAAACTAGCATCAAATTTAAATTGGTTTGACATTGATTTTGTACTATAGACGGCAGATCAGGGTTTAACACTCGCCACGATCCTGTCAGATCTCTTTTGCAATAATAAAAAACTTATTAGATTTAGTTTTCTCATCAAATTCTAAACGTCTTTGAAGTGTGTAGGTGCATATGTGCATATGACTATAGGAGATAAATCAAACATTGATAAACGCTACTTACATCCCAAGACATTAGGTGTGACGTCATAGTTTGGGCCCGTTATAAAATAGTGAAGGAAAGCATAGTGAAGAAAACTGAGTATCTGAGCTATTCAATACCTCAGCGCTTGAATTCGCCAATGCATCATGGGATATTTTACTTTAATTTACTTTATCGGCAGCATATAAGTGCAACGATGAACATAGGAAATAAAACATCTTAATCAGAAATTTATTTCAACGTAAAAAAATTACGTTCTGTTTGTCGAATCTTTTCCAGTTTATAAGATAGGAGGCAACAAGATAAGGAACTGTACAAGCCTAGATTTAGAACTAAATAATTTATTATTATAACATAACATTTAACATAATACATACAGGCACATACATTGCTTCTGGCCTCACACTAGGATACCTTGTGTCGTGGGAACCAGAAACAGCGACGTCACAAACATGTAAACATCAAAGAAATGGGTTTCTTTTTTTTTCAGTCCCCAGCCGGGATTCAAACCCGGGACTTCTCGCATGGTAAGCAGATGCGCTAACCACTGCACCACAGAGGTCGTCAATAGTCAACAGAGTACCTATTCTTAAGCTATTTTATTTTATGTTTTTATTTTATTTATTACAATTGTTTTAACTAGAATATGACGACTGATCCCTTCTTCTGCATCGTTGTACGGTAGTCAGCACTCATTTTATACTATTACGGTACACGTAAGTTATACGGGAGGGCAGGTGGATATTTCTCTTGTTGGTTTACATTGTGTCTGTATTTCTATAGCATTTCTCTGTATTTCTTTTGGGTAAATGATAAGATAGTAATATTTTAGCCTACACCCTCCAAAAGCTATGTTTTACTTCGATGAAAGAGAAATAACAGAATTTAAGAAAACTTCGCAAGTAAATGTCGTCAGTAGTACTGTTTCGTGCAAAGATCAAAGGGAATGAAAAATCTAGAGTGGGTGGACGTCAATTTAAATTATGATGATAGGACATAAAGAAATAAAAATAATGGAGTAAAACTTATCCATTATGTTTCATCGATATATTTAAGGTTATGTTCAGTTACATGGATTTTATGGTCCGAAATAAACTATTTGAATTGAAAAAGGGTTTTATCGTTAGTTGTTCATCATATGGCTTGAGATTACTTTGGTAAGAGCACACCTAAAATGTTGCTTATACTTTTTTACATCATCATCATCATTATTCAGCCACAAGATGTCCACTGCTGGACATAGGCCCTCAACATGGATTTCCAAAAAGACCGGTTGGAAGCAGCCTGCATCCAGCGTCTTCCTTGTCCTTTTTTTAAATTGTTATTCACGTATTTCACAGAAACACATGTATACAAAAAACCCTCACTTATACCAGTGTAGGTTTATCTGTGAGGTGAGTTACTCTTTTTCTACAATTAACTCAAAACGTGTCGTTTTGAGCCATTTCGGCACAGTTTTGGTTACCAATAAACTACTTACTAAAACGATCAATCATAAAACGACCTCTGAGCGTAGCGGTTTTTGCATCTGCTTACCATGCGAGAGGTCCCGGGTTCGATCGCCGGCTGGGGAGAAATAAAAACTCCAGGTC
This sequence comes from Yponomeuta plumbellus, assembly GCA_947310845.1. Classification (NCBI taxonomy): domain Eukaryota; kingdom Metazoa; phylum Arthropoda; class Insecta; order Lepidoptera; family Yponomeutidae; genus Yponomeuta; species Yponomeuta plumbellus. The sequence goes on along the minus strand of OX371207.1, from coordinate 12,025,278 downwards.
TTGGATGTTTACATGTTTGTGACGTCGCTGTTTCTGGTTCCCACGGTACATGGTATCCTAGTGTGGGGCCAGAAGCAATGTATGTGCCTGATGTAAATGTTTATGTGTTTATGTTAAAATAGAGAGTACCTTACCTATTTTTTTTTAGTCTATTTACCTACGTCCCACTGCTGGGCACAGGCCTTTTCTCAGCGAGAGAGAGAGAGAGATAGAATGGGCTTAATTACCACGCGTGCCCACCTCGGATTGATTATAGGTTATTTGACCGATTTCTGAAAGCCATTTCATATTGTTTGTTGGTATTCATGGATACTTGAGCAACATGGCGTCGCACAGGAATTATGACGTTATTTCCCATAAACCAACCAATATCAACATAAAACAACGTAAGAAAGAATGAATGAAAGATGCCATTTTTACTAACATGTGACGTCATCATAGAAACGGCCAATCCAGGCCGTTTTCGATACAATGGCGGCAGATAGAAATTATCAAATTTTATCGTGTGTTTTTTTAAAAAATCGTAATTATTTTTTTTGTTAAAATGCCTTAAAGCGGTTTTTAGACACGTAATTTATACGAATACGTATATTAATACTGTTTTTTTCACACTGTCAAATAGCCTATTTCAAGCGCTGAGGTAGGTATATGAACACCTCAGACGATCAGGTTTCCTCGCGATGTTTTCCTTCGCCGGTAGCGAGTGGTATTGCGACTATTATTTCACAGATACATGTGACTTATTCTATTTTTACCTTATAGAAACACAGAATTAACTAGAGACTTAACTAGAGTAAATGCCTTAACTATACATTTAGCTTATCTTCGTCGGCTATAATTTTGTCTACACTGTCACGCGATGTACCTATCTGCACGCAGAAGTTTTTCTGGTGTTGAACCACTCTGATAAGTTTTGGAGCCATGATGTGCATACATTTATGATGCTAGTGTGGGGCCAAAAGCAATGTATGTGTCTGTATGTAAATGTCATGTTATATTATGTGTGTTATGCTTACACATTTTGTTAACTCTAAAACGGTCCTCACTGACACATAAAAATTTAGTCATCTTAATAAAATTAAATGGCAACAGTAGAAAGAAAACATATGCATGAAAATATACAACGATACAATATATAAAAATATTATTTTCGACACATCCTAAATAACTATACCTACCGAATATGTTCTTCGTGCAATTCTTTCATCTGAAGGCGGTACGAAAGTGTTCGCTCTTAGCGATAAGACCGCCAATTGTTTACCATTACTTCGATATAAAAAAACGCTGAATAATTCTTTCTCCTGGTTGCACAATAAAGTGTAAAAAGTGAATAAGAAAGTTGCTAACAAAACATGACACAAAATAAATAGACACCCGAAAGTTATAATGAGCTTATGTAGGTACTTATCGTAAGCATTTTGTTTCAAGTGGCTGTTCCACTTAAAATAGAGAAATGTTTATTTTTTTACAATGGTCCTTAGAAAAATTGAATAATTCGACTTCAGTAAACGATACATTCAGAATAATGGAGTCCTCTTACCGGCATTGGTTTTTATAGCGCCTTCCGAAAAAGACACGCACGTTTCTTTGAAGTCAGGCATGTAACATAATGTTTGATAGTATGTATATTTGGGCAGCTTAGTTACAATGTACAAATGTCCTGGAGAACATTCAAGTCAACCAATGTACGAAGATTTTTTCGAATTAACATTTTTTATTTTATTAGTCGACTTAAGGTTCGCGCACATTATGTGGGTTCGCAGAGCAAAACTTCCCAATTTAAAAAAAAATTACTAACTACAAAGAGTAAAACGAAACTTCGTATACATCAGAAAATGATGGATTCTACATTGCTCCTAAGACTTTTACTATGAATTCGCGAAAAAAATATCGGCTGTTCCATACTTAAGTTAAGACTTAAGGAATGGCCGTGAATGCCACGAATAAACAGGTGATTTTTACCTTCATGTTTTTTTTTTATTTTCATTAAAATTTTGAATGCTAAGACCTAAGGTTGGATAGTTATGTAACAACTCTATAGAGTTATGAAACAACCGTATCCAACCTTAGGTCGTATTGAGAAGTTAATCGAAATTGCTACATGCGTCTATTAAGGTTTTATTGGAGCCTCTAAAATCGATCTTGAGTGCAGTATGAAATTGCTGTTTTTACCCGACTGCAAAAGCAATGGTTATGTTTTTCAAGCGTATTTTTCTCTGCGATTATCTATGTGTAATCGCATAGGGCGAACGGCTCTAAATAGGTCCGATTATGTCAATTAATGAGGTTTTAAGTGAAAGGTTTGAGTTTTTAATATAAAGTAGTGCATTATCACTAATTTAAATAAAGGCAGAAGGTAGGTAGCAGTGTTTCAAAATGGAGATGTCGTATCTACGTAACACTACATTTAACCAAAGTATTAATGGAGTAAAAAATATAACTAACTGCAAAACTCAACACTTTTCAGGGCGTTCCCGGGGCACTTAGCGCTAGGTTTGCGCTTTTGTGCTGTCACTGGTTTTATTTACATGTGGCGCTCACGTGTTCGTAAAATTCAAAATTATCACAACAAATGCTTAACTTCGTGCAAAGCGCGCAGACCAAGAAGCTGTATTGTGGCTATATCCTCGTAAAGCCCGACCTTGAAAATAACAATTGTTTTCATACTTTTTTTTTAGTATATTGGGCCTTACGAGAATAAGACGTGACCATTCAGTGAATAGTAGATAGATAGTTAGAATATTCTTTATTGTATTTACGAGTATGTCGCAGTAAAGTAGTTAAATCAGGAATCTCTAGACAGTCAATCAAAGATCGATATTCAATCAAGTCGCTAAAGTTCCGTCAGACAAGTGAGTGAACGAAACGTATGACGAGTTTTCTAAACGTTCCTAGGTATTTCAACTTTGATAAAATGTTTCTTTGAACGAACGTGTCGAGTCTTCTAAATCCATCTTTGCAACAAGAACTCACTACAAAAACAAGACTCTTCTTCTTAATTTTGTTGATTAACCATTTACAATAAAACAAAACACGGAATTTCCAAGCTCTCAGTTCTTCACTATGACACTGAAATAACAATAACAAATGAAATAATCGTGGTGGAGTCGACAACATTCACCAAATACCACAATTTGAAACAAAAAACCACTCACTCAACAAACCAAGTTGCACAACATTTGCCAAAAGAAATACTCTAAAAGTAATCAGCTGTTGTCGTGACCGCCATCTTGTTTTACATTATTAATCAACATACTGGCTTTCGGTCAGTCAGATAGTTAAACGTTTTCGACGCTGCTTTATTTAAATCAAAATACTAGCGACTTGATTGAATATCGATCTTTGATTGATGGTCTAGAGTTTCAATTGACTCTCTGATTTAACTACTTTACTGCGACATGTACACCAGGAATTACACATGAAATTTGACAATAACATAGTACCGCATGGGTTTCATTCTGATCACGGATAGAATGGTTGTTCTAGCCGTGGTTTGATAATGACTGCCAGATAAAATACTCTAATGAGAAATTATTTCAAACCTTAGCACGAAGCTGCTCAGAAATCTCTAACTTAACAAACAGTCTTAGTTGAGTTGTACCCACATTCCTAAATGGAACTTAAACAGCTTTTACCCAAAACGTTTAAACAAAATTCGCGGTACAATACAGCCTGAATGTTCGATCTAAATAACGATTCATGCAGGCGATGTAGCTCTATTGCAGAAAGTTTTTGCATGAGCCATAATGAGCTTTCCATTTAAATTGTAAATAATAAGGTGATAATACGTGCTTTGCTCATATAGTGGTAAGATACAGGATATTAAATGTGAGGAAAATTAACACACTAAGTAAAAAAATATTTGAGTTATTCTTCTGTATTGCACGCTTTGTGATATTAAGAGTGAAATATTTACACAGAGCGTGCGACACTCGTAAATTGTTGTTTAGCTGCTCTTGTTTTATGCAGTTCATTTCATGTTTTCCTTTGTGTTTAGTTGGCTACTCAGATTCCTCATTATGCGACCCGGGAGATTAGTGAGTGGCTATGCATTTTAATTCTAGTTAGACATTTTCACGAGAGATATAAACATTAAAAAGGCTTCTTGATAAGGACTCCTAAGCAAAAATGTAATAATTACGCTCGTCTCTTTAGAGCCATCGCAAACAGGGCGACTTGTCGCTGCGTCTAGTCGCCGCATCAGACGCGGCGTTGTGGCGTCTTGTCGCCGCGACTAGACGCGGCTATAGAAGCTATAGCTTGTAGTCGCGACTCCGCGACTCTGCCGCCAAGTGTGCGGAGCTTCGAACAAAATAGGTATATGAAAATTGTCGGCCGTAGCCTGTCGTCGCGTCTAGACGCCGAGCTGTCGCTGTCGCGTGTCACTAGTGTGCGCCTAGGCTTGATAAAATATAACTCCTTATTGTGATCATGTAAAACATGAACACCTTTTTCTATTCTTCAGTGTTAAAAATTACAAACTTTCAGTAATCAGAAGTTTATTTTTTCTTAATTATTCAAACCGATTTAACGTCTTTAGCGAGGTCCTTGAGAAATATGTGTGGTGTTACTTTGAATGACAGAATACGCAATAGGGTGATCAGAGAACGTTGTGGACTCAAAGAGGATGTAGTGACTAGAATTGAGAAAGGAATTACGTGGGTTTAGAAATGTGGAGAAAATGAAGGAAGAAAGCAAATGTATCGAGCGAATGTGAGTGGAAGCGTCGGTAAGGGACACCCCAGACGGACATAGGAGACTGGGTACAAAAGTAACAAACGCTCTCTAGATTTGTCCAATTGACTAATACCGATTCGCCGCCGTCAGGTGATAGCAGGGAGCGTCCCCCTCACTTGCATTCAATCGCCACGTGCGCCACGCACTGTTAGGTTATGTGAGAGGATGCAACGTGTTTTAACAAACCAAAAGTAAGTTTTTCGATGTTTTATTATTTAATATTTACATAGTTGTAATACGATGGTAGTAATCTGAATGTTTGCATTTTTTTGCATCCATTTTTGATCAGATTGATTGTACATTGTTTAAATTAGTTTTTGTCTAGCACGTTCCGTTTTAAAGTTATATTTCACGTTTCAACTAAAATGAGGAAGGGTACAAAAGTAACACACCCATATGGGTACACAAGTAACATGTTACTTTTGCACCCGTAATGATTTAATTACTTTTATAATTTTTATGTGTGTCTTTACTCCAACAGAATACCGTGACAACGCATAAAAACTACTGCAAGAGGAACTACCGACACAGAAATGTTTATAAAAGCGGCTAAAAGCATTTCAAAGATGGTGCAAAAATTAGAGACCTGGCTTAAAACATATAATGTTTGCCATGTAACGTTATGAAGATTTATAACCAAATTAAAAGCAGGAAATAATAACGCAGTTATGGGCTACCGTTGTATGAATCGAGATTTTACAATTCACGAGGAAAGTAATCTACGCGAATATTAAATCGAGTGCTCGAGAGTTTATTTTGGGTTATCCCCATCTGAAGTATCTACGCAAACTGGCACACGAGTAGGTAAAAAATGCGATTGATTAATTGCGGGTATGAGTAGGAAAATAATATTGAATATAAAAAAATATTAACATAATATAATAATTGATCTCTTAACTTAAACGAAGAATAATTTCTATTGATTTGTTTTTTTATATATAATTTTTGAGCCTTTAAAATGAAGAAATTTACTGGTGTTTCTAATTTGTATTAAACAAAGTCTGAGTTTGAATAAATAATTGTTGATTTAACATATAATATGTATTAATTACCAACCTCTTTGTTTTGTTACTTTCGACCCACACAGTGTTACTTTCGACCTGCCTACGTGGTCGAAAGTAACAACTGACAAATTTTTTTAAACTCGCTGTTATTGATATAAAACACACCATAATAAAATAAATCGAGCTACTAGTGTAAAGAACACAAACTGAATTTATATGTGGTTATATTAATTTAATAACAATATTAATACATAGCCAGAAATCAAGCTAAAAGTACAAAGTGTTACTTTTGTACCCGGTCTCCCTTCGACCAAATAGTGAATGTAGTAGCAAAGGGCAAAGATAAAAAGTACCCGAAACGGAAGTGCGTGCATGCAACGACTAATGAACGTCGATTTTTTTTCATTACATTATTTATAATTTTACATATCGTGGACACTACATTGACGTTGCTTATGACTACCATAAAATTAATTTATTTAATATATTGATTGACATTGCTTGTGACTATCATAAAATGAATTTATTTAATATATTAATGATTGTAATTACTGTTTAATCTATTTTGGATGAAAATTTGTAAAAAAAATATTTGTAAAGAATTATTAAAATTCTCAATATTTGCATGCCAAGAATAGGTAAAATATGTTGGAAATACTATTTAAATATAACATCAGAAATGTACCATATTTGACGCAAATAATGTACTATGTTGTATCTTGATGAAGCGAAACGGATTTGTCAGGATCGTGGAAGGTGGCAGTTCCTAGTCTCTGCTACCCCTCTGGGATACAAGAGTGAGCTTATGTATGAATGTAAAATTTAGCGCCTCCAAAGGCAAAAAGTTTGTCTTCTTTTATTATACCTAAGTTTTTTGCAAAATAATCTCCATGTTTCAATATTTAAATTTTGAGCGTTTATCAATATTAAACTTTTGATTTCTTAAAAACGGTCACAATTTTCTCGATCTTTTTGCTTCACGAGCAAAATTCTTTATCTTTTGATATCCTAAATTCATTTGAAAAATTACTTTACCCAATTTAGGGCAGGATGGTGATGACTGACTAGTAGTCAGATAAAGTTAGATTAAAATAAAAAGGTATTTAGACAGTGCCTTACCAAAATAAAGGTGTTTATTTTAATTTCGTCGCTCTAAGCTGAATACAAAAGGGAGTAATCCAACTTTCCCCAACGTTGTCTTTCGAATATTTAAAATAGGTATATAATAGGTCTCTGTTCGAGATTTACGCCTGTTTGGTAGAACAGTGAAAATGAAGCAGATGGATCACAGTTTCATTTAAAAGGATTAGGTATTACATAATATACTTATAGGAGGTTATCGAAAACATCGGCGCTAAATACCGCAACCAAAATAGCGGAAATCGGAAACACAAAGCTAATGTTCATTGTAATATCCATATAAGTAACGAGTTAACGGCGACAGAATTGCCACTTGTCACGTTTGGGACCTAATAAACTCGGCAAAACGTGGGCCCAGTTCTAGTGATTGGTGCCTCTGCCTAGCCCCTCGGGGATAGAGGGCGTGAGTTTTTTTATTTTTATGTAACGAGTTACGTTGGCATATTGTTATTTATGTAACTGACCGACTCATGTTTTCCTTCAGAGCGGGGTTATCTGTAAGAAATTGCTTTAAGCCATAAGGCCGCCAATTGTACTGTAAATTTTTATTTTTTGTGTCATGTGCTCTGGTGTAAAATAAATAATATTCTTATCTTATACAGAATATACATATTTTTAAAATTATAAGAATTCTACCGATAAGATGTACTTTATGGAAGACAGTGAAGTTCAGAGATTCTTGGTTCTGGGGTACAACCACGTAAGTCCTCCATTGCATTGCATTGAAGTTGTCCGATTTTCGAATTTCAACGACCTTATTATTGTTTCGCTTTAGGGAAGAGACCCGTGCCCCCGGTGGGGACATAATGGGTTGATGATGATGAATGGGTTTGTGATAGTTTTGTTTTATTTGATAGAGCCTGGGGGTGGTGCTGTACGTCCTGGTGTGTGGAGCTCTACCATTCGACGGATCGACACTTCAATCGCTCAGAGACAGGGTGCTTTCGGTTCGATTAAGGATACTAGAATACTGATGATGATGATGACAGCTCTCGTTTTCATCATCATCAACCCATTATGTCCCCACCGAGGGGCACGGGTCTCTTCCCTGAGGAAGGTATAGGCCATACTCCACCACGGGGCCAAGTCCGGATTGGTGGAGGCTTGTAAGACTAGTGGCTGGTCTTACTATCAAAAGTTTTCAAGCCGCCCTAAGGCCTCTGACTTGGCTTAACGACTGCCATCTATCGGCGGCAGCCGGCACCAACTGCTTAACGTGCCTTGAGAAGCACGGAATCGCTCGGAAAAAATGCCACTAGCGTTAGTCATAGACGGTGAACCATCCATGGACTGAACGCGCCGTATGTTGCTTAACCTTAGTGATCGTTCAAGCTCAGAATCAAGAATCAGAATCAAGAATTTATTTCAACGTAAAGAATTTACATTCTGCTTGTTGAATGTCAATGTACATACAGTTATGTATAACGTTAGCCGCTGCCTTGGGGCCGTCTGTAGTGGAGAAAAAGGCAGCGAAAAAAAAACTCCACTCTGACCATCTTTTCTCAAATCACCTTAAAGCTAATACAAATAAAACATACAAAATAATATCTTGGATGTGTTGAACACTAGACACATTTATCCTCTGATTTAATTTAATATTAAACTACTATTTAATGCCATATGTCCTTGTCTTCTAAATAATCGTTGATTTTATAATAAGCTTTTTTGCAAAGAGTGTGCTTAACACAATTCTTAAATCGCGTTGGGGGTAACTCTAATATATCTTGGGGTATCTTGTTGTAGAACCTTATACAGTGCCCCATAAAGGAAGTATTAACTTTTGCAAGTCTAAATCGTGGAAATGACAATTTATGTTTATTCCTAGTATTAACGTTATGATGGCTACCAAGAGTTTCGAAGTCCTTAATATTTTTCCGAACGTACATAATATTTTCATAAATGTATTGGCTTGCAACTGTTAAGATGTTAGTTTCTTTGAAAAAATCTCTTAGCGAGTCCCTACTACCTAGCTTGTAAATAAATCGGATCGCTCTCTTCTGCAAGATGAAGATAGTCTCAATGTCTGCTGCCCGGCCCCATAGTATTATACCATAGGACATAATACTATGGAAGTAACTAAAATAAACAAGCCTAGCAGTTGCAACGTCAGTAAGTTCTCGGATTCTTTTCACGGCATATGCTGCGGAGCTTAGTCTATGTGCCAATTTTATAATATGTGGACCCCATTGTAGTTTGGCATCGATTGTGATGCCCAAAAATACAGTATCTTCAACAAATTCTAGCTTATTATTTTCAATTACAATGTTCTTTTCAACTAATTTTACGTTAGGTAGGGCAAATTTCACACATTTTGTCTTTTTTGAATTTAACAATAGATTATTTACTGTAAACCAATCTAGAACGTGCGAGAGAGTATTATTTGCTTCGGCAAGATTACTTTCCTGTCTCTTTATTTTAAAAACAAGTGACGTGTCATCAGCATATAGCACTATCTCACACATTTTTTGTACCAAAAACGGTAAATCATTTACATAGACTAGGAAAAGGAACGGCCCTAAGATAGATCCCTGCGGGACTCCCATTTTTACAAGTGAGCCTGACGATTTAATACGATTTATTTCTGCTTTTTGAACCCTTCCTTCTAAATATGATTTTAAAAGATCTAGACTTAATTTTTTTATTCCATAGTGTTTTAACTTTGAGAGTAATGTTTTGTGGTCTACACAATCGAATGCCTTTGACAGATCACAAAATACTCCTATCGCATCATTATGATCCTCCCACGCACTGAAAATATGTTTAACTAACATGACTCCAGCGTCTGTTGTATTCCGGCCTTTAATGAAACCGAACTGCTGACTATGGAGGAGTTCGTAATTATTGAAATGAGTAAGTAATTGATCTAAGATAATTCTTTCAAATATTTTACTTAATACTGGTAGGACTGAAACGGGTCTAAAATTTGTTGGATCTTGTTTATCACCGCTTTTAAATAAGGGTACTAACCTACTATATTTCATGAGGTCTGGAAATACTCCTTCATCTACGCATTTATTGAAAATCTGTGCTAACGGCAAAGCTAGGATATTTATCACTGAACTAACTATTGTTACTGACATACCCCATAAGTCCTCGGTTTTTTTAAGATTTAATAATTTAAAATTCTTAACAATGTCATGGGGCTCTATGTAATTAAACGTAAAATCGTGTTCGCATGCGGGGACATTGTCCCTTAATAATGTCGCCGCACGATCAGGTGACGAGTCTAACGGAGCTGTAGTTATGATTGGGACATTAGTGAAGAACTGTTCGAAAGCTGCAGCGATACCTTCATTTGATGTTATTATTTTGTCATCAATCTTAAGTGAAATATCTCGGTCTCCTAACTTTGCTTTACCCGTTTCTCTATTTATTATGGTCCAAATTGTTTTTACTTTATTCGGTGATTGTAGGATTTTACCTTTTATATGATCGCATTTAGCTTTATGGCAGACGGCCTTAAATAATTTTGAATATTTTTTTACGTACTGTATGAAGTTGGCGTCATATGTATAAGTCTTTTTGTCATATAATTCATAAAGTGTGTCTCTGCTCTTTCGAATACCTGACGTAGCCCATTCACTGAATCCTACTCTATTGTCCTTGCTTTTTAGATGGCGCAATTTAAAAATCTTTTTAAAACTACCCGACACCGCTTCGAATAACTCTTTGTAATGATCATTAGCATTTTCATAATTTTCTTGAGTCCTTATACTACTTTCTAGGTCTGATTTAAATGAAACTAATTTTTTACTTGTTACGGGCCGGCAGAGGATAACAGGTTCGGCCTTTTTTGTATCTATTTCAAAATGCACAACTTGACCGCTGTGGTCTGACTTTAGACAATTTACTGTAGAATAATCGGAAAAATCGCAATCGCAGTAAACATTATCTAGGCAGGTGGCAGTAGTTTCAGTTATCCTGGAAGGCTCCAAAAAAAATATTTGCTAGATTAAACGACTTGAAAATAATTGTCAATTTTGTATTTAAAGTGGTGTCTGCCATCAAGTCAATGTTGAAGTCACCACAGACTATGACTTTCTTATTGCTGCTAGAAGCTACTTTTAAAACATCCTCTAATATGGTTTCAAATAAACTGTAATCACTGGTAGGGGGCCTGTACAAGGCTACTACAATGTGTCCAGACAGTTCAACACACGATATTTCAATTACTTTTTCAACAGAAAGTCTGCAAATATCATTCCGTTCTTTAAATTTCAAATTATTTTTTAAATTTAAAGAAATTTAAAGAAATTTAAATTTATTCTCACTCAGGCAGCCCCGGCTACGAGCGATTCGTTTTCAATTCTTATTTAATTTTCAAAAGAAAACGAAATGACGAAGCGACATTGGTTGAAAGGTTTGTAAATCGAACACCTCCAAGTATTGCAGGATTTATTTGGTCGCCTCCTGGACCAAGAAGTGCTTGGATTCCACTGACCTCCATGAAGTAGGTACATATTATTTGTATGATTCTTATAATTTTGAAAGTATATAAAATGTTAAGTACCTATATTAGAATATAATAGAATAGAATATTCTTTATTGCACACTAGAAAAAACACAAAATATATACAAAGGTTCATGGTACAATTGGCGGTCTTATTACTAAAAGCAATATATCCGTACCAGGCATGAATAAGTTGACAAGTCGAAAATCCACAGGTTCATGGTACAATTGGCGGTCTTATTACTAAAAGCAATATATCCGTACCAGGCATGAATAAGTTGACAAGTCGAAAATCCACACTTTTCAGGGCGGCCATTTAAAGCTTTTAAACTTGTTGGTAAATCCAATTTTAACTTAATGAATAATGTTTTAATGTGAATCTTATAGATTTAAATGTGTTTTTTAACTAAGGTAATTAAATTTGAAAAATCTTTATTAATGAACAAAATAAACGACTTATCAAGTTGTGAACCGACGACTTGTCAACTTATTCACCTTGTATCCATCTAAATTTTAGTTAAAAATCTTCGGAATATGAACTAATTATTGCTTTAAAAATATTAAATAGTTAAGCGTTTCATTTTGAGAAAGAAAATATTTTTTTATTAATAATCGCCAATTAATTTAATATTAATGATGATCTACACTACAGAATACCATAACTAGCTCGTTGTGGAATTGGTTTACTGCCAAGGGTTTTTATCATCTATAAAGTCATCTATTCTGTAGTATGCCTTTTTACACAGCGCTGTTTTAATAACAAATTTAAATTTATTTCCTGGCAGGGATAGAATACTTCCTGGAATCTTGTTATAAGAACGTACACTATATCCTACAAATGATGTATTTACCTTGGCTAATCTGAATCTAGATGAGGCAATTTTGTTTCGGTTTCTGGTGTAAGAGCATGGATATTCCTGTTTAGCTTAAATGTAGTTATGTTTTTACGTACATACATTATGTTATCGAATAATTGGCAAGCTAGCGTAAGAATTCGGAAAGCTAGCGTAAGGTTCATCGTAAATACCCTTTATAAAATATAAATAAACCCAATAGCCCTTTTTTGGAGAATAAAAATTCTTTCTATATTTGCCGCCCGCCCCCTTAGTAGCAGACCATATGACAAAATGCTGTGGAAAAAACTGAGCAGTTTTTACATCTGTTAGTTGTCTAATTTTTCTAACTGCAAATGCAGCTGAACTCAACCTACCCGCTAACTTTTCTATGTGTTTATCCCATTGTAGTTTTGAGTCTATTGTAATGCCTAAAAACACCGTTGTGTCAACTAAGTCTAGTCTGTCACCAGCTATTGTTAAACTTGTGTCCACTTTTTTGACATTGGGCAATGAAAACTTAATACATTTTGTTTTTTTTTGGCATTTAACATAAGATTGTTTACGGTAAACCAGTTCAGATTTTTAGAAAGAGCATTGTTTATATCGTCTAAATTAGATTGACCTAAGTTTCATCCGCGAACAATACTATTTGTGACAATTTCTCAACTTCTTAATGGCAGATCATTAACATACACTAAGAAAAGGAACCGCCTTAAAATGGAACTGAGGAACTCCTATTTTAACATTGGATCCGGATGACTTGACTCCATTAATATGAACTTTCCGCACTCTATTAGCTAAATACGATCTAAGAAGTCCTAAAGATTTATTACTGAGACCGTATCTGATCATCTTACAAAGGAGAGTTTTGTGGTCTACGCAATCATAAGCTTTGGATAGGTCACAGAAAACCCCGATGGCATCAGTAGTATTAGTACAGTCGAATGGCAGCTCTTACCGCGCGAGGTATAAGTGCGCCAATCAAATAAAGAAGGTATCCCAGACTGTACTAATCTTACGATAGCAATCTCAAGTATGTGTTGCCCATACTGTGAGGTGACGTGAGGGTTAACCCTTACATTAAGAAGAAGAGCTAATAATAGGGTACCTAGATAAATAAGTTAACTTACCGGCACTTCCATTATTTTTTTGAACTAAAACTTTCGTAAGCACAACACATTGTAAACTTTTAGTCCGGATTTACTTACGGGTGTTGTTATATCGGAAGTGTCCGACCAGGTTTCGCTCCGATGTCTCACACTCACAGTGTGAGACGAGCAACCGACGACGCGAGCTCCGTCTCTGCTCACCATGATTAAGCTCTGCGAATCGGAGCGAAACCTGGTCGGACACTTCCGATATAACAACACCCGTAAGTAAATCCGGACTAAAAGTTTACAACTTCCATTATTATTACCAGTTTTTTTCTCTCTCAACTGTACACCGGAGCAATTAACTGTATTTTGTCGTAATTCTTCTAAAAACCGGTGTCTTTTTGCTGCCATTATCGTCCGATAGTCAATAAATGCAATTCAGTTCAATACATGCACTGCGCACGTGCAACAAACCACACAAACAAACCAAATAACTCGGTCAAGGACACCAGAATGATGCGGAAGTGCGGCGACAGATCACTCGTCGTACAAATTAGCAATAATTCTAACAAAACTAATGACATCTTTTTCTGACGTATCGCTTTGTCTCATTGAACGCATAGCGGTTGAAAAATCAATCATTGATATATCTACTTGTCACATAATACCGTGCACCTTTGAAGCGGTAATAACTTGACATCTCGTTGTATGAAGTTGAAAATGCAAGTAGTCAAAAGTGAACAATTAAATATCTCAAGGTGTTAAGTTTCTTTATTCGAATAGGTGCTGGTCATAACATGGTATGTTGATTTGTTAAATTTATTTCCAATATTGTTTTTAGATATATCTATATGTCATATTTTACTCATCGAAAAGGTAGTTATTTAATTATTCACATCTGCAGTGTAGCAAAAATAAGTGAATCTATCGACTTACTCATTTACTCCCCATATAAATTAGGCCATCCAGATGCCAATTCCGGTGGAATCGTAATTTTCATACATGTCGACTTGTCAACTTATTCACGCCTGGTACGGATAGAGCCATATAAGTATTCCTTTTTTCTGAATCTTCTTTTTGCACGCAGACTTAAAAAAAACTAAACTTATTTTGAGAACTTATAAACCAAAAGTAAAGTTATCGACAAAACATCTATCTCACAAATCCCCGGGAGCTAGCGCAGCGCATAATCTTTCAATTAATAAGCGACTGAGGTAGTTTTGTTTGTTAAGCCCTGCCTTAGAGTAATCTAGTACCAGACACTTGCAAATGAATGTACATCACTCTTTACTTTGACGAAACTCGTTTTGATGAGGAGTCTAAGGACGCGCTTACAGTAACCAAACAAATTTGACTCAATTCCCGTGGACGCATTTGATTATTTGTTTAAGCAAAAAATATGTATTTCTTCAACCCTAGCAGTTGTAGAACTTCTATGCATTCCATTTAAATTACATCAATTTGTCGATACTGAAAAAAATCGTGTCGGGCACCACACGTAGTGTGGCGGGTTCCGAAGAATGAGGGAGTTTTTATATACTTTGCCGAACTAACAATTGCATTAAAAGTAATTTTCAAAGGATTATGTTGTGTACGAACTTTTAATTTTTAGGGTACCGTACCTCAAGAGATAAGGGACCCTTTAATCTGAGATTTTAATGGATGTTTGTCCGTCCTTCTGTCCGTCCGTCCGTCTAACTGCCTATCTGCCATGTTGTCACGGTTATCATCCAATGCGAAACCGACCTTTGCTGGACCATCCACTAAATAAGTACGCATAAGTTCAATATAAAGTCTGCACTTTGGTGTAGGTACTCACTGCAGGCTAGATTCTTAAAACAAAAGGTTCAATTCCCTCTGGAGGCTGCTATGCTTGATATAAAGAATCAGTATTTTGACAAAAATAATCAGTATTTTTCTTAGTTTTGGGCACTTACACTTATTATATTTATGTATTATGTGAATGTTATTTAATCGATTACGTTATGACCTCCACAAGAACAATTAAAAACCATTGTTATTTTGGACCGTCGCGTCGGCCCACCAAAAATTTTACAGATTGAGATTTATTAAACCTGTTTAACAGTGCTACTCAAAACTCGAGTACATACTCGATATTTTAAAATAGCAGCCACATAACAGCCAACAGCAGAAATACTCAAACGAGTCCCATAGAATAATAGCGCAAGTTTTACTCCAACACAATTACAACACGTAATGAAGACGTCTACTCAGCCCCGAGCGGGTAAGTGACAACGTAAAAGGATGTTAATTGGTGTTGCCAACCTATGTAGGCAATTGAGCCGTGGGCAGCTGCTAGACAATGCGCATAGCTGGCAACACTGCCGCCCTTATTGCGAACCTCTATTTGCATACAGTGGCCTATTACTTGCGCATACTTGGGTTTCTCAGCGGTTAACTGCGTGCTCTACAAATGGATTAAAATTGCTATAATACAGGTTTTATTTCAATATAAAATTAGTGTATTGAAAATCGTAATAAAGAGAGAGATCAATGTCGTCAGCAAAATTTTAATTACATATTGTTATTATGATTGTTAAAGGGACAAAAAAATGTGACGCTTTTTTAAAATAAAAATAGGGCATGTTTTGTTTTCGTAATGACTTAATGATTTATTAAAAATTTGTGAATGTCATTTATGAATACAATAAAGAATATTCTATCTATCTATCTATAATTCAAAAGAATTGTTCTAATGTCTTACGATTAAAATGGAGCTAGATGTCAGTCGAATGCACTTGGGCGAGACTCGAGATTTCCTTTGTCAGCAACTTATACGTACAGTCGACATCACATCATCCTATACACCCATGCACTCTACACCGTTGCATTATGGGTGACTTTGCAACTAAAATGTGAAGGTTGACATGCTGTCGACTGTACCACTGTAGGGCACAGCCTTCTCTCAGAGAGAGAGATTTTAAAATAAAAATAGGGCATGTTTTGTTTTCGTAATGACTTAATGATTTATTAAAAATTTGTGAATGTAATTTATGAATACAATAAAGAATATTCTATCTATCTATCTATAATTCAAAAGAATTGTTCTAATGTCTTACGATTAAAATGGAGCTAGATGTCAGTCGAATGCACTTGGGCGAGACTCGAGATTTCCTTTGTCAGCAACTTATACGTACAGTCGACATCACATCATCCTATACACCCATGCACTCTACACCGTTGCATTATGGGTGACTTTGCAACTAAAATGTGAAGGTTGACATGCTGTCGACTGTACCACTGTAGGGCACAGCCTTCTCTCAGAGAGAGAGATTTAATTGATATTTCAAGCTTTACGTCTATGTCACAAATTTAATGACAATGCCAAAAACTAAGAGCCTAACTTTTTGTTTTTTTTTAACTTATCATTTACCAAACACCCATAAAATAATAAATTGAGAGGCTTGACTGAGTAAGGTCTAAGCTATTGTTTGAAAAATTAACTCTGCGGTCAACACGAGTTTCGTTGCACAGCTCCGTGTTTACAAGCTATATCAATGACTACAGGTTTTGTATCCCACTCAAAGGATTTGCTTAAAGTATAACCACATTTCTGTTACACGTAGGCTTTGCTTAGAGGCCGCACCAAACAAAAATGGCTCAGCAAAAATATGGAAAACACCACAAAGCGTTCCTGTGGTCGCTTTGTATCGTTTTCAATCTGCGTTATGAAAGCACTTTGTAACCACTGGACTCTACAGGGCAATATTGCTGAGAGCATAATAGGTATGTATAAGCAGTAGTAGAGGGTATTGACGGACGTTGTTGAGCCTTTAAGCATTGGATAGACAAGGCCTGGGTTAGGAGCGACAGTGGTGTGTTATAAATGATTATTATTACGGTTTGCATTACGTAATTGTAATCCGTGTTTGCGCTATTAAAGATACAACAAATCTGGTCTGAGATTTTTCACCTTTTATTTTGACAAGTAACTGTTTTGTATCATGAAAACAAGAATAATTGATCCTACTGCAATTTATTGGTGTACAAAGTTTTTTTTCTGAATATGTAGGTCTTGTTTTTGAGGGGGAAATTCAAAAGCCAAAGCAAAAGCTCGCTACTTCAGACTCGGGCATTATTTTCCGTACGGCCAAGAAAATTATTGTTTAACTCCCGAAGAGGAAAGTTAAAAGAATTCCTCGTTTCTAAAACGAAATGAGATAAATTAAGGAATTGTTGGACGTTTAATAATATTTTAATATCCACTCCCACTTCTGGGGTGGGATTAAACTTTTAAGACGTGTTTTCTCGTTATGCTCCGTAGGGGGCGAGGGGCGGGGTACGAACATCAAAGTGAATTAAGCGAATGTTGTCTGGGGGCGTCCGTTTGTACTGAACCGCTTTGAAGTTATACTACCTGCAGCGTGGAAGTGGATCGCTGAAATGTGCTAGAGCGGAAGGCGTTTAATTTTCATACTTCGCACAGGAGGGGAAGTTTTAATCTGACCGTAGATACAATGTGCATGTCGCATCATACTTGTCTCTGCGCGCTTACGACGCACGCCACTTTTTCTACACATTTGACACAGTAACTTCGTATTTTTGATGAACTATCTATCTTACACTTCTTTGAACATGAGTGAACCTAAACTAAGATCGACTATCGCGCCTGTGTCGATGCTGAATCGCGTATGTATACTCAACTTCAATCTTTGTGCGATTCTTACTGAAAAAAATGTGGTGACTAGAAATCTGGGAGGTCTGGAAAACTATTATTACTGCCAAGGAAAAAAATGATGACTAAGAAATCTGGATGTACAGTGATTAATCGACAATTTAGATATTTTATTTAACTATAAAACATGCTGCGATCGTTCAACTGAAATTAAATTGGGCGGATCACGTCCGCTGTTAGAATTCAGACGGTAGGCAAAAGTTGCCACTGACTGAGTTCCATGCGACGGATATCGCAGACTTGCTCGACCCAAGCCGAGATGGTGAGACGATCTTACAACCATCCTACTGGGTTAGCAAGAGGTGACTACAAATAGGGAGGCCTTTAAAGTAGAGGCCTTTGCCAGCAGAGGAACCAAGGGATAAAATCGAGACTAACTAAAAAATAACATAATAATAATAATAAATAAATTTATGACCAAATTCATTAAATTGCAGTTCTGTAGGCACGTATACAAAGTTATAGTTTCGGTTCATTGGTACCACAATTCGTAATAAAACATACTCATCGAAGTTTTATATTACAATAATGTTATGCTTACATTGTCAGTAATATGTATCTACGTAGTGTACATGACTATTTATTGTCCAAATAATATCAAACTTTGATTATTTGCACGAACGTTATGTTCCTGCTAATACTTATAAAATCACTTTTGATTCTACAACTGAATTCATTATGTTTCTTTTGAGAAACAAAACTCTTAAACTATAACTGTCGCTTTGAAACTGCTATAATTTTGTACTTGTCAGGGTAAGGGCGCGTAACAATTTTCATACCTACTTGTCAGGGTAAGCCTGCGATATATTTTTTTCCTGTGGAAAGATATTAAATGGCAACGCGTTCTAGTGCTTTCTTTTAACGCTTCGTGGCCTGCTGCTGTTTAGAAACATTTTATTAAAGGAAAAATATTGTACCTACGTGTAAGTCAAATACGTATAAATCTTGAAAAACTTGACCTAAAGTAAAAAAATAGACTTGATTCAACTCGACTAGAGGTTTTTTTTTTTCAAAACACAAACTTACCTTTTACTTTTATTACAGAGTTCGACATATCACACGCATGTTTCTTAAATCCAAAACTTAATAGAAAACGCAACATGGTTACTCACTTTAACGCATTTTAGTAACCAAGCTCATAAAGAATTCGTAATAACGAACACATAATATATTCTGACAGCTCATGAGCGGTGAATCTATGACACGCAAAGATTGCTCAGTCTTTTTGGAGCCGAGACACAAAAAAGGAACGCGTAGAAGATCGTAGCATCGGACAAATTCCAATGGCCACTATCATCATAAACCCATTAAGTCCCCACTGAGGAACACGGGTCTCTTCCCTGAAGAAGGTATAGGCCATAATCCACCACGGGGGCCAAGTCCGGATTGGTGGAGGCTTGTAAGATTAGCGGCTGGTCTTATTGTCAGAAGTTTTCAAGCCGCCCTAAGGCCTCTGACTTGGCTTAACGACTGCTATCGATATATCGACTGCAGCCGGCACCAACTGCTTAACGTGCCTTGACGTTGACGAACCGCTCGGAAAAATGCCACTAGCGTTAGTCATAGAGATGCCTACTATAAAACCTCGCAATGTTAACATTTCTCATTATTTTGGTAACTTTATGGCAAAAATACTGTCAAAAATAACAGGTAAGTATGTGTAGTGTAGATGTAGGATATGGTTAAAGTCGTTTAAAATATATTCTGTTTTCTGTGTAAGATTATTTACTAAATCTGCTGTAATGGTGGAAATTTGAATAATGTAATAGGTCTGGCGGACCGAAGTAGAATAAATCCTCTTTCTACAGGGCTCCTTCTCACCTAACTGGTAAAACTATCAGTTTTCTGTTCATCAGTATGTCTGTACAGACATACCGATTAAAGTTACGGTGGGCGTACACCGTTAATATACAGGGTTACAGGGAAAGTCGTGCACAATATTAAAGGAGGTCATTATTTAGGTCATTTCTGATGGATTTTATTCTATTATATAGGGTCCGAAAATCAACCGTTATGGAGATATTGACTGATTTTTTTTGCTTTTTGATTGATTTTTTCTCAGAATAGAGCTCATGAAGTGTTTTATTAATGTATTTAGTTAAAAGGCATGTCAATTGATAAAAAAATATCAGCAAAAGCTGCACCTACTACTAACAGCTTTAAAAAACTGCTCGGCAACGGTTAGAATTAAATATTTTTTCTCTAAATATTTTTCACATTGAAGCTGTTAAAAAAAAATTACGTATGGAACTTATTCTGCAAATAATTTTAAAAACTTCTGCGACTCTTTAACTATTCAAAAAGGTATAACATTTAAAAGGTATGTGCATGAAAGGAGAATGGCAGGCTTCAGTGACAGTCTCGTACACCTACAAAAAGTCGTGTATCAACATGGAATATTTACATTTAATAGATCATTGTATTAGACTTTGTTGCATTAATTTTCTTTTTTTTTATAAAGTTTTGAGTCATAAGTTAAGGTTGTTTTTTAAGAAGTTTGGAGGTTATGTTACGATCCCGTTTGCTTGACTGTTAGAGATAAATACAGATCTTATCTACATGTAGTACAAAAACGTGTGGATAGCGGTGCCTTTTCAATCATATCATATCTTCAACATAGCTTGTCGCGTCACTCCCTCATGGAGAGCATAGCCCAGGTACCAGATGATACTCATCACATGGGAGCAACACCCCCTACATTGCAGTTGCAACAATAACTTATTATGGCTTCTCTGCCACGCTTACCTCTTTCAGATACAATAAAAACAAAGTATGTTTTTTCTGATGAGTGACGAGACTTAAATTCAATTAAATTATTTTTTAATGGCACCACTAGGATTCTGCCAATGTCAAGTTTGTTGTGGAGATGGCAAGTATCTTCTTTTTTTTATTTTTGCCCGAGGCAGTCCCACAGAACACCTAAAGATCGTTTCACCTCCCTCCACGTTTCACCTGTTTGATGTGATGTAGTCCCACGGTAAGATCCTTAATATAACAATAAAAGCCAAAATTCATTAACTCATGGGACTTCTTTCGTGAAACGAACTCTTCTGATTTTCACTTTGACAGTTGTTTTTTTCTTGGCTTGCAAGCAGAGATTATTCTGAGCTTGCAAGCATGGATGTAAACAATCGATGGCGTTCCGTTTCTGTTTGTTAATTGCGTTTTATTTAATTATTTTCTTATTTTGTTCCCCCAACTTTAAAAAAATATTTGAATAACTGAAAAAAGAGCCAGTTGCGAAATACTAAAGTTAGGAAAATATAACCCCAAAACATTCTTTTAATAGGGCGGTACACCATTTGCCGTTGTCCTTTAAAATAATTTTATTTGAGTAGGCTCTAGTGGTAGTACCGACATAACTGAACTTCGATACAAAAAAAAATCTTTACTTCCTGGCACCTTTAAACTATGTAAAAAGGTCAGATAGGCTTTTTTGTGCTCTGGAGACATGCTGTCTCAGGTGTTCAGGTACCTCTATTTCAGTATTTCTTTTTTAGAATATTCTATCATCTATTATTTTCACAGAACAAAAAAAAAAGAGTAGAAATCGTAATTGGGCGGTGCCCGCGTGCCTCAAATTAGCAATGTATTGCCTAAGCGTAGTCTATGACAGTTTTTCTTACCTCAGTTGCCGTGCGCTTCTAGTAAAGAAAACAATTGTGAAAACTCTACTAAAATGCCTTATTGTGCTGTGTTAGAGTGCAAAAATAAAAGTTGGGGACCAAAATGTACCGATCATGCCGTTACATTGGTAAGTAGTATTTCCATTGTATTTAATTTAATAGAAATTAAATTTGCAATGACATGAACAAGGAAAGCAATCCGAAAGTGAGAAAGTAAAACCACCTTTATTTACTGGAATATAATGTTCAATTTTCGTCGAAGTCTGTGTACTTTTTCTACAAATTTCTGTCAACATTTGAATGCTACTCAAATGCTACTCAATTCAGCTGGGACACAACATTATAAAAATCTATCGATAATATTTTGTCTATGACTTAGCAGTAATAAATAATTATCGGTACTTTAGGTAGAGTACCTGCGTCTTATTAGGTACTTTGGGAAAATAATTGTCGTTATTTTATTTTAATTGAAGACCTCTGTGGCGCAGTGGTTAGTGCATCTGACTACCATGCGAGAGATCCCGGGTTCGAATCCCGGCTGGGGACAAAAAACAAAACCAGGTCTTGTATGTTTACATGTTTGTGACGTCGTAGTTTCTGGTGCCCACGACACAGAGTATCCCAGGGTGGGGCCAGGGGCAATGTATGTGCCTGTATGTAAGTGTTTATTATCATCTTTTATTATTATTTAACACATTTTTAGTTGCAATTATTTTTGACACTGCGCAAAATTTATTGATCATGTTCCTTGACGCTGTTTAGTTCCTTTGCGAGAATGTGGTCCTGACTGCAGTATCATGTCATTTTTGTAAACTTTTAATCCGGATCAACTTCCCATCCCATTTTGAGACGAGCAACCGAACGACGCAAGCTCCGTCTCTGCTCACCACCCACTCACTGCTCTGCGTATCGGGGCGAAACCTAGTCGGACTCGTCCGATAAAACAATACCCGTAAGTAGATCCGGACTAAATGTTTACAATGTGTTGTGCCGAAAGTTTTAGTTAAAAAAACATGCCATTTTTATTAGTATAGATTGGCGTATTGTCATCAAAACTAAACCAGCATGCATAATTTCAAAGTTAGATGATTTTATGTGCTCGTGTAGTAAAATCATCCGGTGGGGGTCTAGATAATTTAATCAACGCTTACTGCATAAATCTATGGGAAAGTCTCGTGACTTTCGTTGGCAAATGTCATCTCCATAATATAAGTGAAGCACAAGCATTGATGGATAACGACATTTTAAATAAATAAATAAAAAAATAAACAAACTATACATACGATAAGTTTGCTGGGCTTCGTTTCATAAAGCGACTATGGTTAGATTATTAGAATTCCATTATAGGTACATTGCGTGTTGGGATTATTGCTATATTTCAATGAAACTGAATAAGATTTCTTACGAAAAACACGATGCTTTTTATTTGCAAAAATATACAACACTTTCAGGCTCATTGACACAAGAAGAAGAAGACACACTAGCGCCACCGCCACCACACGGTGAAAGGTGAAACTAATATTACGTTTATGAAGACACCTACGTTACCAACATTTTGGAGCATTTACAGGGACATCTTTAAATTAAATATTCAACATTGCGTAGCCAATCATCCAGAAGGACAGTTAATATGGTAGCCGGCTGCGAAATTTACATCGAACTGTGGTACAGTTTGGCAGATGGGAATATATTATGTTACTTTGTCAATTTAGATACTAAAAAAATAAATGATTAAGAAACATTGTCATAACAAATTCATTTTGAACTGTCGCTTTATGAAACAGCTCTATAATTTGTCGATATGGCAATATGTCCCATCCTTAGCCTGAGTAGCAACATAGCAGATAGTTACTTTTCAATATTCGACTTTATGGCATCAAACTTAAAGGTTCTCGACGATCACACGCGGCGGTAGTTCCATCTAATGTAGAGTAGCGGTACTACAAAGCAAAGATCGTATGTCAACTTAATTTCATCATTATCATTTGATTTTGATCATTGTTTATATGATTGAAAAGGTTCATATTTTACTTGGAACTTTTGTGATGTAGACCTTTTCAGAATTGACTTCATTTGCCAATGGCAGCTTGGCATTCACAGTGTGCTTTTGATTTGTGTGTGTGAGTTTGGTCACACTGGTTTTCCTACTGATAGGTCATTTCACTATTTCTACTCTTTTTTTTTGTTCTGTGATTATTTTTGTGTTAGTCTGCTCGTGTGATTCTTCCGTGGTAGATGTGTTAATACGTGCTCTGCAAATGATTTGCGTTTTAGAAACTTCTACGTCTCTTTAGGTATTAAAAAACGTATATCACTTGCTATTACATCGAAAAAACGTTAGCCAAATGTCACTTAAGAATGCAAACGGTAAATTTTTAGTTGAGGTAAATACGTGCTCTTTGATAATTTCCCGTAAAACGCGAATGAGTTTGGATTTTGAACTGATTTATCTTCGTTTTTAACATGGTTGCCTCTATTTCTAATACAAATTCTCATTATTTTTTTTTAAATTACTCTTCACTACAGAAGTTCGCTGGTTTCTTCTGGTCTCAAAATGTCGACATTTTCAGTTGGCGTCATTTTGTTTTAAATTATGCTTTTAATATGATCTCATTCATAAAAATCCATTGGCGTTAGATCGGGGCTCCTAGCTGGCCATGCAATGGGACCGTCTTTTCTAATCCATTTGTTTGGGAAGTTCTCGTCCAAGCATGCTTCCGTGGTGCGCTGGGCAGCCGTCATGTAGAAAGAACATTGTCTCGTCTCAATGCAATAGAAATGTCGTCCATCAACAAGGGTAACTCCTCCCTCAAAAAGTTTTCATATGTGTCTCGCCATTCAAGTCACAGAATTAAAATGAATGAAATGAATGAAAATGAAGATGAATTAATACCAAAATCTAAACTAAGTCGCGTTTTACGGGAAATTATCAAAGAGCACGTATTTACCTCAACTAAAAATTTACCGTTTGCCATCTTAAGTGACACTTGGCTAACGTTTTTTCGATGTAATAGCAAGTGATATACGTTTTTTAATACCTAAAGAGACGTAGAAGTTTCTAAAACGCAAATCATTTGCAGAGCACGTATTAATAACACATCTACCACGGAAGAATCACACGAGCAGACTAACACAAAAATAATAGATAGATAGAATATTCTAAAAAAGATATGCTGAAATAGGTAGGTACCTGAACACCTGAGACAGCATGGCTCCAGAGCACAAAAAAGCCTATCTGACCTTTTTACATAGTTTAAAGGTGCCAGGAAGTATAAAGGATTTTTTTGTACGAAGTTCAGTTATGTCGGTACTACCACTAGAGCCTACTCAAATAACATTATTTTAAAATTTCATGCACATACCTATTAAACGTTATACCTTTTTGAATAGTTAAAGAGTCGTAGAAGTTTTTAAAAATTTTTCAGAATAAGTTCCATACGTAATTTTTTTTTAAGAGCTTCAATGTGAAAAATATTTAGAGAAAAAATATTTAATTCTAACGGTTGCCGAGCAGTTTTTTAAAGCTGTTAGTAGTAGTGCAGCTTTTGCTGATATTTTTTTATCAATTGACATGCCTTTTAACTAAATACATTAAAAAAAACACTTTATGAGCTCTATTCTGAGAAAAAATCTATCAAAAAGCCAAAAAAATTTGATATTTTTTTTAAATCTTTAACAGTCAATATCTCCATAACGGTTTATTTTCGGACCCTATATAAAAGAATAAAATCCATCAGAAATGACCTAAATAATGACCTCCTTTAATATTGTGCACGACTTTCCCTGTAACCCTGTATACACTTTCTGGTAGTAAGGTTTGGCGGCATGACTCCCATACAGCAAGTGAAAAAACGTTAGCAAAAAAGAATTGGCGAGGCCATGTTGCCCAATTTTTTCCACAACTAACAATTTTCATAATAAGCATAACCTGTCAAAGAGTCCCTTGGTGCAAAAACACGCTACCCAAATTGGGCTTACAAGTTGCTCGTATTGCTTTAGTTCCTTACATTGATATGAAACTTTTATCAATGTCTGAGTTATCTCGTTAAATATTTTTTTGTACGGCTTTACCCTTATTGGAATTCCATAAAAAAACTACATTTCTAGAGTGTTTTATTATTAGAGCAACTTGATTTTTCCTATTTTTGTGTGTGATATGCTAAAAACATATTGTTACGATTTTATTTTATTTTTCTTTTCACTTTTGGTATGGCGCGACACGTTTTCACTTTATCGAATGTCACATGGCACGGGGTCCTCTAGGGCTAATTTATTATGTTGTTAACGGTAACAAAAGATATAGATCTAATATAAAAAAATATATATATCAAAATCGTCATGGCTTCACCGATTTTTACAATTTTTTTATGTATATTTGATAAGTCTGAGAATAATCGACGTATGCTAATTAATATGGTAAAACAGTGGCTAGTAGCAGTTGGTGCCGGCAGCCGTCTATAGATGGCAGTCGTTAAGCAAAGTCAGAGGCCTTAGGGCGGCTTACAAACTTCTAGACCAGCCACTAGTCTTACAAGCTTCCACCAATCCGGACTTGGCCCAAGTGGTGGAGTATGACCTATACCTTCCTCAGGGAAGAGACCCGTGCTTCTCGGCGGGGACATAATGCGTTGATATTTTACCTATCTACCTACTATTAATAATAGAAGTGGTACAATTTATAAAAATATTCGTATGTTTCCCCAAAACAATCCTCCGGGGCAGTTCAAATAGTTAATGTAAAATAGTTAGTGGTAAAGGAAAAACGCAACCAATTAAACTGATTGTTTGAGTTTTAGAGGAATCGTGCTTTTAACCAACTACATAAAAAGAGGAGGTCCTCAGTTCGCAGAGAGCTTATTTTTATGTACCTATGTTCCCCGATTTCTCGAAGACGCGTGGACCATTTTGGAAAATTATTATTTAGTTTAAAAGAGTAGAATTTACAGGTGGTCCCATAGCCACCAAGTTTTGATCTGATCTTGGTATTCTGGAGAAATTGAGGGAACTCTTCTAATTTGAAAGGCACATTAGGAGAGATTTGAATATTTTATAGTGACTTGTGCATTTTTTTTTTTTTGAAAACACAATTTCGCGGATGCGTTGTAATATTCACAAAAAAGGGGGTTTTTTTTAAATAAACAGTTGAAACCGAGTTTAAAACACAACAACACTAAAAACAGAGAAATAGTTTTAACGAATAAGTCTTGCGTACTTATTGTCGTAATCTATATATATTATCTATATATATATATATAAAAGGAGAAGCTGACTGACTGACTGACTGACTGAATGACTGACTGACTGACATATCAACGCAGGGCCATAACTATAAGGGTTAGAAACTTGAAATTTTGCACAGGAGTTCCTTTTATAACTTAGGGTAGCACTAAGAAAGGATTTTTCAAAATTCACCCCCTAAAGGGATAAAATGGGGGTGCAAAGTTAGTACGAAACTCTGCCATTTTTGAAGTTGCTCAAATGAAACTCAATATGAAGTTTCTTCGTTTAAAATCATGAAACACGGGTAAAATAGTTTTTCAAAAATCATCCCTTAAGGAGGAAAAGGGGGGGTGCAAAGTTAGTATGAAACTTTGCCGTTTTTGAAGTTATTCAAATGATATTTAGTACGATGATCCTTCATTGAAAATCATGAAACATGTGTAAATTATTTTTCAAAAATCATCCCTTAAGGGGGAAAAAAGAGGGTGCAAATTTAGTATGAAACTTTGCCGTTTTTGAAGTTATTCAAATGGGATTCAATATGAAGGTCTTTCATTTAAAATCATGAAACACGTGTAAAATAGTATTTCTAAACTCATCCCTTAAGGGGGAAAAACCGGGGGTGCAAAGTTAGTATGAAACTTTGCCGTTTCTTAAGTTATTCAAATGATATTTAGTACGAAGCTCCTTCATTTAAAATCATGAAACATGTCGTACCTCCTCTAGAAAACTGTCATATCACAAAAAACATAGTTTTGAGAAAAACGCAAATTAAGTGATTTCGGTCTTATATTTTTTGCCATTGTGGTAAATATTATATTTACCATAATGTAAAATTGAAATATATTTACCACAGTGGCAAAAAATGTAAGACCGAAATCCCTTAATTGCCTTTTTCTCAAAACTATTTTTTTTGTGATATGACAGTTTTCTAGAGGAGGTGCGATGTGTAAAACAGTTTTTCGAAAATCATCCCTTAAGGGGGAAAAAGGAGGGTGCAACGTTAGTATGAAACTTTGCCGTTTTTGAAGTTAATATTCAAAGTTATTTCAATAAAATGTTGTATTTGGGTTATAAGTTCCTGATAAAGTTATTGATTATTGCCGACAGCCCTTTTTGTGAATTCAATACTTATGGGGGCTGCAAATTTAGAAGGTATAAAAGTTCTTCATATTTACTTCGTATCGTCGCTTCGATTATTAAACATTTCGCTGCGATTTTTGAATCGAATTTCTTTTTTCTTCCATGTGTTTAAATACCACCTTAAATACTTGCTTACTTTCTTATTTTTTTTCATATTGGTCGTTCTAACTCTTGAATAAATTTTCTCAATTCTTCTTATTATTTCTCCGTTCATGTGTTCATAAATATTTCTCAGTTCTTTAAAATACAACCCATAGTAAACAGCCTATACGAGTATATGTCCCACTGCAGGGAATAGGTCTTCTCTCAGAGAGAGTAGTATGGTTTTATTTATTTCGCTTGCGCTAAAAGGATCCCAATCTTAATTGCAAACGCAACCACTTTACTCAACTAAAGCCCACGCGGACGAAGTCACGGGCAACAGCTAGTCTATCTATATATATAAAACGAGAAGCTGACTGACTGACTGACTGACATATCAACGCAGGGCCTAAACTATAAGGGTTAGAAACTTGAAATTTTGCACAGGGATTCCTTTTGTAAAGTAGGGGAGCACTAAGAAAGAATTTTTGAAAATTCATCCCCTAAGGGGAAAAAAAGGGGGTGCAAATTTAGTATGAAACTTTGCCGTTTTTGAAGTTATTCGAATGAAATTTGTTACAAAGGTTCTTCATTTAAAATTATGAAATATGTGTAAAATAGTTTTTAAAAAATCATTCCTAAAGGGGGAAAAAAGGGGGTGCAAACTTAGTATGAAACTTAGCCGTTTTTGAAGTTATTCGAATGAAATTCAGCATGAAGGTCCTTCATTGAAAGTCATAAAGTCATCCGGCTCGAAGGACCACTGGCTGAGTGTCAAGCTCCTTCAGGGTATCTTCAGGATATCTTGACTAATAATAAAACACGATGTATTTCCGTAGGTTCTGGTAGGTATATTACATTCTAAGTTGCGCCGACGTGCGTGCGATCGCGTTAAAAAGTCTGAGCGAGTGAGTGTCGGCCGCGGAGCCCGTCCAACCGGTCCGAAGCCCCGCTGCTCCCGCGCCGCCGCCGCAGCCCGCGGAGGTCCGTTCGTGACGTCAGGAACAACATGTAAAGTAGTTTTTCGAAAATCATCCCTTAAAGGGGTAAGAGGGGGTTGCGAAGTTAGTATGAAAGCTCTTCGCATGCGCCACAAGTATCCCTACCTTATTTGCAAACACTTTACTCTAAAGCCCACGCGGACGTAGTCGCGGGCAAGAGCAAGTTATTTTATATTATAGTTATTGCCTTTGCACGTAATTTTTATCACAAACAGGTTATTTAAGTTGTATTATGTAATTTTTTTAGTGTGCAATAAATTGTAACAACAACAACCGTTGAATTCGATGACGGTATTGCAGAATTTTTTTTGCAATCGGTGCCTATTAAAACTATTTCTCTGTTTTTAGTGATGTTTTAAATTAAACGAAAATGAAACATGCATTGAAAGCTTATTAACTTTTTTCCGGACTCTCTTCCCTGATTTTTTGTCGGAAGAAGTTTTACAAAATTTAAGTTCAAAAATGCAAATGTTTACAGCGCCAGCAAGTTATCTTTTCAGGTGGGCAAAATTGTAACTAATAAATTATTTGTAAATCCTGTTCCCCATTTTTTTGTTTTATTTATTCACTTATTAAGAATTATAAAGATACTTTCATTAAAATTGAAAGACGGATTAAAATATTCTTATTTTTCTAAGTAAATATCTTAAATGTTACAACGAAATTCTTCACTAGCGCCGCTATCAACTGAACAGATAAGATGGTGGCACTGTAATTATTTATACGGTTAATTGAGTACAATGCGGGCCGCTGCGCCCGCAGTTGGGTTTGCGACGTGGAAAGAACGGGGCAAGAAAATAAAAATAACCTCGACACACAAAATTAATGTTCACTCGAATGCAGTATATTGAGAATTATTGACAGATAATATTATGGAAAAACAGAAACACGTAAATTAACTTCAAATTCAAAAAATCATAAAAAGTACAAAGAAATAAAATATAATCCGCCGTAGAGAGCCGCTACAAATACTCCCCCCCCCCCCCCTAAAAGAAAAAATGGTGCCCTAAAATAACCGTATCCCTGCTTACCCCTAAACGCAAAACATAACTGTTACCTACTAACATGATTATGTACAAAATAAAACTTTTATTTACAAAAATAATATACACCCTATATACAAAGTAACCCTATATACAATTGAAACTATATTTACAACCTAACAGTCTTTTTTACTACTCTACCAGACCTTGTGACAGTAGTAGTAGTAGGACCGGTTGGGGTAGGGGCGGGTGGAGGGTTAGCCAAAACTTCGGAATATAATTTGGAATTTGTAGCGTTTGATGGAATGTGATGGGGTGAGTCCAAAAGAAAAGCTGGTTTTAATCTATCTATTGAAATGACTGATTTTCGGCCAGGCATTTCCAAAGTGAAGTGTTTTTCTGCTTTATTTAAAACTTTGTATGGTCCCTCATAATTTGGATTAAGCGATTTAATTAAGCGATCATTTCTGACAAAAACGTGGGTGCATTTCGATAAATGAGGATGGATGAAAATGTTTCGTCGGTCTGTCTGTCTTTTGTCAGGTGACATTAATGATTGCAAGGTATTTTGGAGTTTTTTTACAAAATCGGTTTCGTCTGTGATAGGTTTCGATGGAACCATAAGGTCGCCGGGAAGTCTAAGAGAAGTTCCATAAACTAGTTCGCTGGGGCTATGACCAGAATCTTGTTTTATTGCTGATCTAAGACCTAACAAAACTGTGGGCAATTCCTCTGCCCTGTGAATGTCGCTGCAACGAGCTCTAAATGCATCTTTGAGTACTCTATGCCATCTTTCAACTTGACCATTTGATTGGGGATGGTAAGCTGTGGTCCGAATTTTGTCAATACCTAACAATTTAATCAATTTGCCGAAAAGTACACTTTCAAATTGTCTGCCTTGGTCAGTGGTCATTCGAATTGGACAACCAAACCATGCTATCCATCCTGTATATATATAGCTTCAGCTACAACTTCTGCTGTTATGTCCTTAAGGGGATAGGCTTCCGGCCAAGAAGTGGCTCGGTCTATAACTGTAAGTAAATACTGAAAACCTTTGGATGGAGGTAATGGGCCTACTATGGCAACATGTATATGTTCAAACCTGTTTGATTTGGGAAATTTACCTAAAGGGGAAATAGTGTGACGATGTACCTTAGCTTTCTGACATAAAATGCAACATTTTGCCCATTCTCCTACGTCTACATTCCTGGATGGCCAAAAATATTTCTGTGCCATCAGTCTACGTGTACCTTTGATACCAGGGTGATTTAAATTGTGTACCGCTTTCAATGCTGATACCCTAAAATCTTGTGGTAAAAATGGTCGTTGCAACCCTGTTGTTGTTTAGCACAACACTTTGTTGCGTAAAGACGGGATTGTAATCCACTCAAACTTATATTTGTCACTACAACTATTCAAGAATTCTTTAATTTCCTTGTCTCTGCTTTGCAGTTCTGCTAACTTTTCAACATCAAGAGCATTAGGACACTCGATTTCCTCTACTTCTAGCCTCGAAAGAGCGTCCGCTGCGGGATTATCGGTACCAGCGATATGTTGTATATCCGTTGTAAATTCACTAATAAAACTAAGTTGTCTAGTTCTCCTAGCGGGTTCAGCTGAAATTTTGGTTGGGTTCTTGGTAAAACTAAAAATTAGCGGTTTATGGTCGGTAAATATCGTAAAATCTCGACCCTCGATCAAATATCTAAAGTGTTTGACTGCCATGTAAATAGCCAATAACTCTCTATCCAATGTACTGTATCGCCGTTGCGTCTCATACAAAGCTTTCGAAAAATATCCTAGTGGTCTCCAAGCACCATTTTGCCACTGCTGAAGCACAGCTCCAGCACAAGTATCAGATGCGTCAGTAACTAAGCCTATCTGCCCTGTCAGCTGTGGATGCCATAACAAGGCAGCATTCTTTAAACTTTCTTTACATTTCTTGAATGCATCTTTAGCTGCATCTGTCCACTGAATTTTACTTTTATCTCTTTTTTTAGTACCATGTAGATAAAGGTTTAGGTCTCTTTGGTACTCTGCAGCCTTAGGTAAACTAATCTACGAAAGAAATTAATCATACCTAAAAATCGCCTTAGACTATCTACCGTTTCAGGGAGAGTCTACAATGGCTTGCACTTTGTCCTCGGGAGGCCGTATGCCACTGCCCGAGACGTGATAACCAAGAAAAATGAGTTCTGCCTTACCAAATTCGCACTTTGCTACGTTCAATGATACGTCGTAATTATCTAGCTTCTCAAATACTGCTTAAAGATGTTCCCTGTGTTGTACCTCGTTGTCTGAAAATATCAACACGTCATCAATATATATAAAAACAAACTCTAAACCATGTAAAACTTTGTGCATAAATCTTTGAAAAGTTTATGTCGCATTTCTTAAGCCGAACGGCTTTCTAGGATACTCAAAATACCGAATGGGGTTATTAAGGCGGTTTTTTCAATGTCTTTCTCTGCAACTGGAATTTGGTGGTATGCTTTACACAAATCTAAATGGGTGAATATAACTTTGTACCTATTAAACCTGTAAAATCGTGTATACGTGGTATGGAGTAACAATCGGGTTTGGTGACTGCGTTTAGTCGACGATAGTCACCACACGGTCTAATTTCTCCACCTTTCTTTGTTACTACGTGAAGCGGCGTGGCCCAAGGGCTTCTAGATGGGCGGCAGATGCCTGTCTCTACCATATTTTCGAATTCACGTTTGACGCGCATATAGCGGTCAGGTGCGAGAGGTCGTGCTCGACTACTTAACGGTGGGCCTGTGGGCTCTATATGATGAACTACATCGTGTTTAGGTGGTTCCTTTAATGATAATGGTCGGGTGATATTCGGATAATGAGATAGGAGTTCATGATAGGGATCGGATGTACTTACGGTTCTAATAGTACTACTGTCACAACGTTCTATGCGTAACCCGTTGATTGACAGCTCGGTGACACTGTCGATTATCCTGCGTCTGTGTAAGTCTACTAGTAACCTATAGTAACGCAAAAAGTCTGCACCCAATATTGAGGTTTTTACGTCCGCGATGATGAATGTCCACTTGAAATTGTGACGTAAACCGAAGTCCAAGTTGATAGTCCTCTGTCCGTATGTTTGCATGGGCGTATTGTTAGCTGCATACAGTACACGCGCTTGATACGGGATTTCTCCTGCCCCTTGCTGCAATCACTGAGATATCTGCGCCGGTGTCGACTAGAAACTTTTCTCGGGTCGTATTGTCGTACAAGCATAGGCGGTTGCTTGTCACACCGACTTCCGCCATGGTCGGTGTGGCCTTCAGTTTTCCTTACGCATCCTTGCACAGGGTTCCACACATTTTTGTGCTTTATCACCAAAGCGACGGTGAAAGTAGCATACGGTTGGTGGGTAAAGTTGGCGGCATCCTCTGTTGTAGGCGTGACGTCCCCGTAAGTACAATCTTCTGGAACTAGAGCTGGGTCGACAGGGTCGTTCGTCTCGTCCTTCTCGCTGCAGTTTTGACAGCTCGAGCTTCAGTTTTGCCAGTTCGGCAAGCAATAAGTCCATCTTGTCGACGGTGGTGACGGCGGTGGTGGAATTAGGATATGCGATGTGCTCCATCGTATCCGTAGTGAGGCCGTCGGGTAAGTTGGCACGTCGGTCAGCAGTTTTGCTGTACTCTCCGTAATCTGCTGGTTCGTGATTTTCGTCGAAAGGTCACCAGATAAGCGGGCCGCTGCGCCCGCAGTTGGGTTTGCGACGTGGAAAGAACGGGGCAAGAAAATATAAATAAAATCGACACACAAAATTGATGTCCACTCGAATGCAGTATATTGAAAACTTTTGACAGATAATATTATGGAAAGGAAAAACAGAAACACGTAAATTAACTTCAAATTCAGAAAATCATAAAAAGTAAAAAGAAATAAAATATAATCCTCTGTAGAGAGCCGCTACAAGTACTAAATCAGAAGCTGTCAGAATTTTCACAAAACTTTCATGTACAATTTTCGAAATACGAAACGATTACATAAAAATTTTAAATTTGCAATTTCGTAGGTAGATTTTCAAGTCGAAAATGCCTTAACTGCGAGTATTATTCCCCGATTCCAATTAATTTCGTAAAGTACATTCTACTTATTTACGAAGCAATGCACAATTCATATTAAAAATGTAAATCCAGCAAATCATCGGCGAATTTCGCGAAAATACACGTACTTGCAGTGCTCGTGGCCAAAAGTCCTGTATTTGCATTTAACTTAACGAGGTATCTACGGCAAAAATAAATAAAGCAACAAATTAAAAGGGAATTTAATTGAAGAGTTCGATAATTAAGCATGAATGTTTAAATTAATTGGCGAATGCCGGAGCGAGCACGATGCTCCCGAATCGAGTAGAGTTCACTTCGGGAGCTTCCCTTTTGATCATTAACCAAAAAAACATGCATTGCGCTAAAAGACTTAAAGCCTAAGCACACTGCGTATTTTATACGCGCAGACGACGCGCGTATCAGAAACGCGCGCTTTCGGCGTCGTCGATACAGATTGTTGCGTTTGTATTTATTGAAACGCACGTTTAACGCGATACACACGCACGTATACGCTCGTTTGAATCGATACAAACTTCTTTCTTTATTTCCAAAATGCGCATTTCCTGAAATTTGTCGGCTAGAGTTTGTAATTTACAACAAATGTTGTAGGTACTACGATTTCCAAACATATTTTTTTCAGCGTCAGTTTTAAAAAAACATGAGTTTTCGCTGTATATCTATTTCTGGTTCAGTACGCCGCAGAATAACGGACGAAGTGCCTGCACAGAGCATATCAATATTGCCCAAGTGGGTTAGATAGAAGCACCCACGCCCCGCGAAACGAACATTCTTAATTAATGTGAACGAGAACAAATGTTTCACTATTCAACCGTTCAGCTATGTAAGCCACTTCCAAATTTATTAAGCCAGTTTTATCCCCCGTTAACTGTGAGGAGTTCTCGTTGGGACCAAAGTAATTTCTAGGTGTAATACGTAGAGTTATGTCTCTACTCGTAATGTAAGTGGTTGGTAACGTCGTTACATCAGTGTTCTGCTGATAGGATGTTACTTACGTCGGATTAATCATTATTGAATTAATTCTTATGAAGGGCGTGCATTTTAAAAAGAATATCCTCTGAAGATAAAGAGCTATTTGTTTTTCACCAAAAAATGGTTTACGGTAATATTCATTTACCAAAAGTTACTAGAACGATACGATAAAATAAGGTGATTCTTTATTGCACATAAGAAACCATTTAAAAAATAAACTCGGCAAAACGTTGGCCCACTTCTAGTGATTGGTGCCTCTGCCTACCCCTTCAGGCATAACGGTCGTGGGCTTATTATTATTATTATATAATTTAAAAAAAGTACATTTAATTGGTGCGAATATAAATAATACATATTTATACTTAAGAAATGATCGACGATCAACGAACGACGATGACCGATGATCTTATCAATAGCAGTTATCTCTCGCAACACATTAAACTGGCTAGGCACTTTATCAAATTATATTGACCGTGGAAAAAAATGTTTACAAACGTATATTTTTAATTTATATAGGTACTGATTGGTCCAAAATTGTAACATCGATCCTAAAATGACAAAGTTTTTTGTGACCAGTACCGAAACCCTGCGAAGAAATAGTAACTGTGGACACATAAAAGGAATATAAAGATTAAAACTTTCTTACAATATTTTTTCATATTGTTACACCCTATATAAGTAATAACCGGTGGCTTAAATACCTACATTGAACTCAGAAAAAGATAACCTTTGCAATTTACTCTGTAATCTCCTAACCTGACCTCTCACCGGGTTTCCCCTTTAATTCAATTCAGCAACCCTGAAGACACGAGAGCGATGTGTTTATCTTTATCTATTTTCATCAGCCAAGTAGCTTCATAGCCTTGGTGCATCAAGGTACGTCGGGAGCAGCATACCATTATTTCGTCATTAGTATTCAACATGCAAATTGGTGCCAGCACTTAGGGCAGTGAACCCTCCTCAGATCTCACTTTCTAAGAAATAATTACATTAACATCTGCATAGCGCCTTGCTACGTCAGTTTAATAAGACGCAATGTAAATTCGAGATGCAGTGGAATAGTGTGAAGAAAATGAAGGAGCCAGCGTAATTAACACGTTTAGTGCATCGCCTACGCGTCTCGTAGTACAAACGGCAGCATATGAGACATAACATAAATTCACGCCTATGTCACAGAAGGGTAGAAGCGTGGACTGAGACCAAAGTCCGCCACATTCCACAATCCTACTAAAATACCTACTGACGCCCAACCCGCATACTACTACGTCTATAATCTCCGAGTGCAGCATGCGCGTCCAAAAAATAAACCACGCATCAATATTTTTTTGATGGGAAACGAGTTTAAAAAGAAATTATTTTACATTTTAATTAAATAATTGGAAATAAAAAAAAAACAATTTTGTAGTTTTTCCGAGATAAGTTAAGTATACCCGAACTTCGAAGTGAATTTTTGTGTGATTTTACTGTACTTGTCGTATCAGACGATATTATTTGTCAAGTTTCTAGGTCAAATAAATCTAGGTAATTTTTATTTCCTTGAGAGTTCTAAAGGCAAAACCGAGCATATAATTTTGTAACGTTAACGCAGATTTCTTTTTTCTGTCACAGTTTTATGGGACTGTAAATTTGCGTAAACGGTTTTAATTCAATTCGATATCTTTCGAATTCGGTCTTGATATATAGATGTTCAAACGGACAGTGGACGGACCGACGACAAAATGATCCTATGAGGGTTCTGTTTTTCCTTTTCAGGTACGGAACCCTAAAAAGCTAGCGCACAATAGATGCATAAAAAGTCGTAACGCTCACTACGTCTGTTTTATCTGAATTAATTTTTCGGACCGTCTAATAGCTGCTACACACTATGCCGGCGGCACGGCCGGGCGGACTTGCTGCTTGTGCCGCAGAGCATCATTTGCATCATTTTTTAGCACAACACTTTCAATCGAATGCCGGGAGCGAACTGCCGCCGGCTATGCGTAGTAGTGTGTAGTATCCATTTGTCTATACTTGACATTTTTCTCAGACTTTAAACGACAATAAATCATAAACCTTTAGCGGTAGCGGGCTCGAAACAGTTTGCAAATTTAGTGCTAGCTAGTACTAAATTTGCAAACGGTATCGAGTTTTCTTTTTGTTCAAGTATAGACAAATAGATCATAGGAGCCATTAGAGCCATAGCAAACAGGGCGACTTGTCGCCGCTCAGACGCGACTTTGTCATTTGCTTCTGGCGTCTTGTCGTCGCGACTTCGCGACTCTGACGCCAAGTGTGCGGAGATTCGAACAAAATATATGAAAATTGACGGCCGTAGCCTGTCGTCGCGTCTAGTCGCCGAGCTGTCGCCAGTCGCGTGTCGCTAGTGTGTGCGCCTAGGCTTATTCGTTAGAAGAGTACTATGTTATCTATCTAACATAGCAACTGCGGTCGAACCTTGCAAGAGTTCAGATAAATGTATCAACTGATAAAGAATGAGATAAAAATAATGCCGACCGCAGTGGACTGAGTTTCAGGCTCTTTTTGTAGAACATCTGTGGCAAACATTGTTTGAGATAAGAAATCACAGGCTCGCCAATCGGATACGAAGAAAAATACTAAATCACTTAAAAATACAAAAATTGCATGGAACATTTTCCTTTTCTTTATCCGTCAAATGTTTTTGAGTAAACAAGTGGACGAACATATTTGTGTTCTCTTTCGAGACGATATTTTCGAGCAAAACTAACTTGAGCGTGAAAGTTTTGGCTCATTTTTCTGTCTCGCTGCCCATTGGCTTATTGTTGCTCTCGAAATAGCTGTCTTTAGAAGATTTTCGGACTTGAGAGCACTTCGGGCGACTTGTTTTATATCACGCCTCAGTAAGTAAGTGTCTTTACTTTGTTCACTCCTATGCTAGGTGCGCAAATAGAAGAAAGTTTTTCATAGATTCGGCACATAAAATGCTACCGGAAAATGCTATAATAATTTAATGGAATTTCCAAGGGATTAATTTGTTTATCGTTTACTTTTATTGGGTCCAGTTCTAGTGATTGGTGCCTCTGCTTACGCCCTCGGGGATAACGGGCGTGAGTTTTTTTTTATCTAGTATCTTTATCCAATAAAGTGAAGCATAATTATTAATTTTTCTGCGTACCCAAAATTGTCAAGCATATAAAATAAATAAAAATAATGAAGTATTTATATAAAAAAGTTAAAAAAAAATTGAAAGTTTTAAATTACACAATTAAAGAATAAATTATGCATGCCTCAGACGTAATAGTTGTATTGATTTTAATTTAATTTTACTTGCTAATTAACTTAGAAGTGATAAAGTTGCAAAGAAGCAGGTAAAAAAGAGTGAACTAGTTTTAAAGAGATAAAAGAGAGTGAGTGAGTGAGAGAGAGAGAGAGAGAGAGAGAAAGAGAAAATAAAAACTTGATTAAAACAAAGGTGCATTCATGTTTACAGTCAAATTAATTTAGACCCTGAAGCCCCTTGAGCCAAAATCCATCACCTTTCGTGATACCAAAACCATACTAATTGAGTACTTCAAATATCAACTGGAGTTTATCAAATTATTTACCATCTTAACTGATAATAACAGTAAGTCTGTCGAAAGAATCTCAGGGAGCTTTAGCCCCAGGGGACTTTTGTTTCTTACAATCACGCGTAGCCAAGGCCAAATGACACGATTTATCGATGTCATTTTGCCACTAACGCCGGTCGCGTTGCGTGCAAAATCACACTCGGCCGATTGAAAGTCGATATGTAATATTTCGCGTCACCGCGGAGCAGGCGAAATGTGTGCGTGAGACGCATGAGTAAATCTTTATCCGCTGATGAAGGGCTGGCTGGTTGCAGCGCCCGCGCATCCCAGTATAGTTAGGGAGAAAAGTTTTGTGAATGCTCTATTTTTAGATACTTAGCGGTTTAGTCGTCATCATAATATTTTTTTTGCATTTGTCCATAAAATTTGCCCCGATACTGGTTGCTTCTTGCTGGACTCCTCCTCATCTCTTTCTCGTTCCAGCGGGGCACCATTTCAGAGCAATTTTGGATGAGTGATTGTGTAACACCCCACCCACCCACTGGACGACCCTAAGTAATTCACCATAGATACTTTTGCTACTTTTGCTCTGTTTCCAGAAGTCGAAATACCTGTTCTGCAACTCTCCTTCGCCTCCGCTAAATGTCTAAGATAGGGATAAAGATCCCAAAGCGTAGCAGATTTACTAAGTAATAAAAAAGTATCGAAGGTTTCTACTTTCTATTTAAGCTTTGTATTATGTAACATAGCAATTCACGCGTAACGAAATTCCCAATTTTTCCTATTTTTGGCCCAAATGTCATCATCTAGCCTAACTGAAAGGTCCTCTTCCATGTAAATCAACTAAGTAAAAAAAAAAATTAGCTTTAATTATGATTTTATAATCATAAACTATCTCTTCAACTGTCTTTTAACTAACTTACTTTTCTCATCAACTGTACTAAATGTTGTACAAGCGTGAAAAGTGTGGGTCGGCCGCACAGCGGCATCGGCGCCCATGGTGAAGTTAAGTGACACCTATTGATTGAATATTAGCATGGGGCATTTCTTTATATTATGGCTGGTGATTTCTAAAGAATTTTCTCATACATTACGCTTGCAGTTCCAAACATAACTGAAGCAGATAATAATATTATCTTCCATAGAACACAATCAGTTGATGTGGTTGCAAACTAGGATTCCTACGAGTATATCATGGTGACCAGGTAAAGACGCCAGAAACATGGAAACACAACTGCGGTAATTTCTACAAATCTGTAGTAGATTTGTGGGCCGCTGGTTTCGCCGTTTAGTACCTATTTTTACCGCTAGGCCGCTATTCTCATCGAGGCAATCATCAATGGTTTGGTGTAGGTACGGCTTAAAATGTTAACAAAATGTCTAAATAAAAATTCAGCGGAATTTAAAAAGACAAAGAATGCAGAATCATTTATTAATGATTTCCTTTACGTTTTTTTTTCAAATTTACGCCTTTTACAGAATCAAGATGAGGCCAGTTACCTGTGAATACAAAAATCTATGTTATAAAGTCCTGTTTAAGGTGAGCTTACCCTAACCACGTACGAGCGACATCTCCATTAAAATGCTTGATCTATTCGGCCCGAGTGTGTCTACCCGGCGAGTGTGCGATCCCAACATAAATCCTACAAGTAAAGACAAATTACTGAACCTTTTTTTCCTTTGAGTCCCACAGGATAACGGGTTCCGACAAATCCCAGGACTATCGTCCCGTTTAATGGAATGATTTTATTACTAATCTCGGACGTAAGTCCGTTTGATCCACTGCGTTATTTGATCTACTTTAACATCGATTGTTTCTTCAGTGTTTCGCTTTGTACAGTTGCTTCTGTTCAGAAAATAAATAGTTCCTAAGAAAAATCAAATAGATTACCACCAATAGACCACTCAGAAGTATTAGCAGCACAAGAGTTTCAAGGTGGTAATGGTAGTAAAGGTTTTTGTTTGTATTCCTTCGCTTATCTTTGTCGCTTCTCTTACGTCGGCTCTCATTAAATACCTGGCGCATTTCCTTCTACTTCCCTAAGTCTTTATATGTCGTATCTTGTATCCGCCGCTCCCAATTTGGTAGTTAGCCGTGCACATTCATTACAATGGAAATAAATACACATATAAATGTCGTCCTCGGTACTATTTTAGCAGTTTT
Organism: Yponomeuta plumbellus; assembly: GCA_947310845.1. Taxonomy (NCBI): domain Eukaryota; kingdom Metazoa; phylum Arthropoda; class Insecta; order Lepidoptera; family Yponomeutidae; genus Yponomeuta; species Yponomeuta plumbellus. Next base: position 11,984,516 of record OX371207.1, on the reverse strand, counting down.
GCCCCGCGATACGATCATGCGATTTATGAATCCATTGTCTGGAGTCCGACCACACTCATTAGCGTCTTCCAACTTGCGCATTATGGAACACCTGAATGTATTCGTGTTTTGCTCCATCGCAGACGTACTGACGACAATGTTTGATCTGAGAACTGTTCAGGGGTTTATAATATATTATATAATCATTTTGGGGGAGGTCGTTCGAACAAGTTATACATTTATTTGGTTGAATGACGATTATGTTATCTTATTTACTTTGTTTCCCTGGGGAGGGGACGCCAGAAAAGGAATAATATTGGCTAACTAAGTAAATTACTGCCTGAACCAGGAAACAGCTTTAATAGATTACGAACTAACGCGGAAAATGTTATTTAGCCTTATTGATTAACCTAGGCCTATTCTCAGACCTATCAAACTAACACACGAAACATTAAACTTTACTGACACTGCGACACGAGATCTTCATAAATTAGATGCTTAACACCTTTTTACTGTTTCATTCAACTGAGTATCTTCACTGTTTTAATTCATCCTGATGTTTTTTGGTTTCAATCCTATTGATCCCTTTTCATTGGAATTGGATCTGAGGATCAAGGAACACGATATTTCAGATTTCATAGGTACAAGTTATAACGTTCTAGCCTTATCGCAGTACATTTTGATGACATTCTGTAAAGCAGTGTTTTCAGAAAGCATTACTTTTTTACCACAACATTAGGTAGGTATGTAAAGAAGAAATCTTTAATGATTCAATGACATGGCCGTAATACACAATTAAAAAGTCCTTGTTCAAGTTCAATGATAACAAAATAATACCTCTACTTAATCTGTCCTTGGAATTTTGTGATTTTGTCTTTTAATCTGTGGTTTTGTCACAATATTAAGTCGCTTTTGTCAACACGTTTTATATAAATCTTTACTCTTATTTTCGGTATCTTTTTGAAAAGGAACCATGGGAAAGTGCATGAAGACGCCTTCATGCGGCAAATACAAGGATGTGCCGAGTACCTCCGACGGCCTGTGCAAAGTGCAGTGCATAAACGACAACGCTGAGGGTGATGAGATACACGAATTCGTGGGTCCAGTGAAAATTATTCTTGTGGACACGTCAATGAAGATCTACGTCCAGAAAGTTCTCGCGGGGGCTATACTGGTCTTTGTCAACATGCTAATAGGCGCTGCCGTCATTTCAGCACTGTACTTTTCCTTGTGCTTCGATTCGTTGACGAATCGAGCTGCCCACGTAGCATTTTGCACTCTCAGTGTAAGCGCATAGCTTATGTTCATCATAATAATTATTATTAATACTTTTATTGCACTTACATTTAAAAATTAAAATATAGTACAACGCGGCGGACTTAATGCTATAAGCATTTTCTACCAGTCAACCGCAGGAGGTAAAGGAAAGTGATGGTAGGCGTGCAAAAGTAATTAAATAAAAATACAAACATACTTATATAAGGTGCATTAAATAAACTTACACATTATCATATACTTACACATATAAGATATAATAAAATAATATATGTGATATAATATAGTATTATTATAATAATATACAATGAGCCGAAATACGAGTATCACTTCGAAAATAGTCATCGTCATCGTCGGCCCATGGTTGTCTACTGCTGTACATAAGCTTCTCCCATTGCACGCCACTGAGCACGGTCCTCGGCTACTCTCATCCAGCTCTAGACTAATAGACGTCTAGTTTATGTTGCTGGATAGAAAATGAAGTGAAATAGTATGTAGTATTATGTTTAGGTAATGCGGATGTTAGCTAATAAATATCATAGGATATTAGCAAAGAGACCGATAGTAGAAACTATAATAGGTTTAGTGATTTATCTAGGTATCACTAGGTATCGATAAGATGCGAGTTGGTATTAGGATGCTGATTTTCTTGTAAACAATGAGTTGTTAACAAGAAAATCAGCATTGCTTTGTTCTGTTTGGTCAATGGCATAGCGTGTAAGTTTTCTAATAATTTAGGCAGCTCGGTGATCTACTATGTATTTTTTTTATTTTGTTCTACATTGCATTCTATATAACCTGTCTCATTATTAACATTCTGTAATACTTCGACAGGTATCCTAAAGAAAACTTTTAGCCAATTGTATTAAACAACATGTGTACACCAAATATGAATATATTGTTAAGTAGATTTCAAAAAATGGATAATAAGATAAGAATATTGTTTAAAAAATAGTTCTTAAACTTTTAAATAACTCTTCAAACCAATGAACACGTATATTTTTTACAGTTTCAGCTATTCGTCCCAGTAGGGATACTGACCTTAAACAAGCTGTACGGAACAAATATGATTATGCGAGATCCTCATAGAAAACTTGACCATGGGCTCAGTTCAGTCATATCTTCGGTTTTTGGAGCATTTGGAGCATTAGCAGCTCTTTTCAGTTTTCGTTTTACCATCCACTGTTTGTCTGGTAAGTAGTTAGCTCTGCTTGTTATGATGCTTTTCATAAAAAGTAGTTTCCAATATTTTAGTAGCAGATTATTTGAGTTAAAAACTGTGTATAGGATTATTATAATTAACTACTATTAATTTTTAATTCAATTATCTAATATTTGACAACCTCTGTGGCGCAGTGGTTAGCGCATCTGCCTACCAAGCGAGAGGTCCGTGGTTCGAATCCCACCTGGGGACAAAACAAAAAAAAAGACACCCAGTTCTTGGATGTTCACATGTTTGTGACGTCGCGCGTCGCTGCTGTCTCTGAATCCCACAATACAGGGTATCCTAGTGTGGGGCCAGAAACAATGTATGTGTCTGTATGTAAATGTTATATTATTATCTAGCAAAGCCTCAGAGCATATTATTATCAGAATTAAAATCATTTAAATGTGTTAAAATAAGGGAACGAGACGTATACCGGACGTAGGTAATAGAGGCCTTCATACATTTCCAGTAACAAATACATCCATTATGAGAAATTGTATGGAAACGTCCACAACTAGCTATTCTCGAAAACATAGATACAGTGCGTCCCAAAAAATGGTGTCAATTGGAAGTCCAGAGATAACTACTAACTAAAACTACATAAAATCCGCTACTTGACTCTTTTTTCAAGTATGTCTTAAATGCTAAATGTCACTTCCATTAGACCAAAAAATATTTTAGTATATTTTTTGAGGACCTAAAAGCAACAAAAACATTATTTTAAAACGTTGCTTTGCTAAACAGCCAAAAACGCGGTCCACCATTTTTGTCTATGGTTTGAAGTCCTCTACGTTTGTAAACAAAGTTTGACATTCAACATGGTAGAGTTCGTGCCACGAAAGAAGTATGAGTCTCAATAGAACCTACGCACGCACGACTGACAGATGTTTGTTTACAACCAAAGGTGCTTTCAAGATGGCGGATAGTGTTTTCACCGTTCCGATTTAAAAGCGAAAAATATTTTTTTATTTGCAAATTTTGCAGCCATCCTGCATATTTACTTAGCAAAGTCAATATATTTCGGTTTCTTACGTTAGATACTACAGGAAATATCCATTTATCGCGTCAAATTTGATAAGAGGCAAGTACCGTATTGCTGAACATACATTAGGGATTTGGGTACACGTAGGGATGCTCCATCTCTGGACTTCAGCTTGACACTATTTTTTGGGACATCTATTATACAGGATGTCCCATAAAATAGTGTACAATGTGTAATTTGTACTACAGCTATGTTACTTTTGCTTCTCGGACTAGTCACTTCACTATCACCTTAGCTTTAACCACTACCCTTATCACTTGTTTTGCTTGCAGGTTATTTTAGTTTGTTCGTTGGATTCTTCGCTGTGTTCACTGGTCAGCTGACGCATAAGTTAGACCACGAGCAATCGCCTGCGCTCGCCTTGAAAAATTGTCATGTCATAGCGGGCTTAGTTTCGTACGTGTCAGGATCACTCTGTTTCGCCACGGGGCTCTCAAAAGATGCTTTTGTCAAGTGGGCACCCTTCAGCAGCATGCCGACTCTACTGCTCGTATTTGTATTTTTTATAACAATCATTGTCATCGTAGTACCCTGCCAGAAATGTATCAATAAGGACTATGAATATAACTGATTTGCAACAAACAAATTTACCTGATTAAGTATAAGGTTTGTTAGTATGTTGAGAGTTTGAATCGCACTTTGACCAGAATGATTCCTTTCTTATGACGTTATGAGTTCGTTATGACCCTGGTGTATGGGATACACAGACAATCAGTAAAATTCATCCACGTTAACGATCTCAGTTATTTTTTTACGCACTTAACCTTAAGAAGGTTTGATCGGCTCATCATAACAAAGGTCATAATGCAACTGATGAGTTTTTTTCTGTACGAGAAATATTGTGCACCAACAGCCCGACGGTCTGACGATGTGGCCAGGTTGGCGGTGGGCCCATAGATGCGAATGGCGAGGTGTGGCGTAATGGGGAAAATATACCCTACACCCAACAGTGGGTAGAGTTGAGCTAATGATGATGATGATGAGAAATATCAAGTAAATATAGACACAAATTACGTAATAGGAGAGTTTCCAAACACTGTACAAACTTATCAGATTGCTACTCTAACAAAGAAAAGGTGACACTTCTTGCCGTTCCTTCCGATAAAATATCTACGTTTATATCTTGCACAAGCCAGTACCAATACCAAATTTCCGCAGAATAGAGACTTCGCAGGCATGCCGATGAGAAACAAATAATGGGCCGGGTGGGCCCTCGGTCAAAGGTCCAACACTTCTGCCTGTATTGTCGCATTTATCACGGTACAAGGCTTTACCAACGACGGTGTTGTTTGCGTGATTTGTTGGTTCCTTTTATTTGTACACGCTTTGAGTTATGTTCAATATCTATTGCCGTATTTTGTATCTCGATAATGCCTAAGTGGGAGGCAAAGTGCGTGGGGCTGAAAGTCACAATCGCAGTGATTATTATACGTATTATACGTATTATTCTTCTGGTATTATTTTCACGAGGCCGTGGATGCAAAGTGCATAATGTAAAACGCTCCCGTTTTGTTGAATTGACCAAATTGAGAAATTTTGAGTCAGTAAGCAGACTAGCCTGTGAAAAGCATTTTTTATTATAATAATTATGTAAGATTATAGGATAGGATATGTCAGGTGAGGGAGGAGGGGACGTCGAAATAGTCCCTACATTTTTAATGAATGTCCAATTATATTTTTGAATAATAGAGCATATAATTACTTACTCTAAAGAATAAAACGTGGAGTTTCCTTTTTAACTTCATCTTCATAAAGGCCTGAATTCTGAACCTTCCATAAATTCTGAAACTAACTGAAATTAGCTTTGACTTTCGTTATCTAAACATTTTGTTTTTATAGTCCATTTTCATACTTTCGCTCGTACAGTTTCTCATTAATTCTGAATGGTTACGAAAGTATCAGTACATAATTGAAAAAGTCTTTGGTGAATCTATAAAATAAAAATAATGGACATATTAGAAAGGCATTCTTACAATTTTCATATCGATGCATTACTTATCCTCCTCACTACAATTTTACTCTTTAAAGACCCACATTTTGCCACACTTCCTTTGACAACATTCAAACTGTCCGAATGAGCAAATGAAAGGGATGCCTCCTGGCAAAAGCAGCCAACGGCTACACTACTTACTGTAATGAACGACAAACACAATACAAACGCAGTGAGGGCCAGGATCGAATCGGTGACTCAGAGACCGTACCATAGGCATTCGACGTATCCTAGTATTTGTGTAGGTATCACCATTACTCTTGCGAGAAGCTTCCTTTATGCGCTCTGATGCCATAAAGATAGAGTGTTGGTACGGTCGAGGAGCTATCATCGGAGATCGCTCACCAACAGAACAGGGGCATACAGAAACTTCATTGCACAAAGTACAATAGACAAATAAGACAGCCATTTGAAATAGAAATTATTCAATTTGAAATAGAAAATATCAGACTTTGTATTAGCACGTAGAGCGTCGAACGCCCACCGGCTTTCTGAGTGCTTAGTGCGAGTTGCTTAGGGACAACTAGGTGGCAAGCGCGCCACCTAGTTGTCCCTTTGTCACTCCTGCACAAATTGCAAACGCTCTCGCTATCGAAAGTGAATGAAAAACTCAGTATAAGCACTCTGACCCGACGATCAGAGATGAAGAAAATGGCGTCCCTACCTCGAGAGAGGCCTATTTCGAGTAGTGGAGAATACGGTCTTTTTAATTGATTGCATTTGCATCTATTTCTAATTATTTATTAAATATATTACTAATTACAGAAACTGTTTTTGTCTACACTTGCTCAAGCAGCAAAGGGCAGGATAAAAAGTGCCCGAAACCGACGTGCGTGCATGCAACGATTAATTAATGTCGATGAAGCAAAAGTGATTTGTCAGGATCGTGGCAGGTGGCAGTCCCTGGTCCTCTGCCTAGCCCTCTGGGATACAGGCGTGAGGTTATGTATGTATGTATGTAACGCCTGCTATGTCGGGCTAAAGGTCATCACACCTTACCATTCATTAAATAAAATAATAATGAAAACCGGTTAACTGTCAGTCGAGCTTGTAATATGAATCCCGAACTAAATGACAGCAAACACAATATATTTTGGAAATACCTACGTATGTAAGACATTGTTTGCTGAAACTTTATATGAGTCGTCTTCAAGCTACGAGCGTTTATTATTTGAGCACTGATATACTGATATTTGATCCCTCTTGCAACGGGCCATTTTGGTGCGATTGTCGTATAGGTACTGCGTGGAACTTCTGTATGATACCTCTACCATTTTCGTATTGCAAGTTTGTAGCTACCATTGCGTTGATTCTGATACCCCACGGTACGTATCGATCTCAGTTGCTAGAGCTGCCTGTAATCGACTAGTTTAGAGGTGTTTGTAGGTGAATAGCAGTACCGGTATTTATAGAGCTTTCTGTATAATGTTTTACATTTGTGGACTAAAACTTTTGTAAGCACTACACATTGTAAAATATGGCCCGGATTAGTTAAGCTCTGTGAATGGGATTGAAACCTGGTTGGATTCTTCCGATAAAAAAAAGCAAGTAAGTTAATCCGGGCCATATTTTACAATTGTTTTAGATTTTCTGTAAATACCGTTAAAGAAAAAATACTGTTTTTCTAATTAGTCCTCCACCTTCCTCGTGGGAGGAATCGTTCACATTCCTCGTAACATGGAATAATCAGGACATTAGTACCTACATTTATAATGAACTTACGAGAAAAATTATCGCGGCTAAGTAAGCTTTACAAGTTAACGAGTAATGGGCGACCATCAATAAAAAATAAAAAAAATTAGGAAAACTTCGTAAAAATAAATTGAAAGTACTTTAATTTATATAAGTTGTTAGTTCGTAAGGTAGATATATACCCCTCTTTCTACGTCCCAATACGACCTTTTTCGGATTTTAATCTATGATTTGTAAATAACTGGAAAGCAATGTTGAATGTCAAAGTTGACGTTTCGTGGACTTCGTGGCTTTTGGCTGCTTGACTCTGTGAATGGCGAATGGTGGTGGATGGTGAAGAATGGTATGGTGATACCACAAATTGAAAAGACAAAACTTGTATGTATCACATTCATTATACGACGCAACATACATAAGCCCTTCACTGATCGTAAGCGTCACAACCCCTGGACCAAATGCGATTTTTGTTTTTTGAAAAACTTTGTAGTACCATCTTGGTACTATTTAGTACCTTAATTGAAATATTTAGTACCTCGATAAACAGCAAAAAACGTCTAAAGAAAGTGGCCAGACATTCTGACGTCAGAATGTCTGGAGCAAAGTTTAACTTAGTTCAAAACAATATAACTAATTTACCTATAAGTTTTCGTACCTTAACATATATTTTTTTTATTTTACTAGACGAAAACCCGGCTTCGCTCGGGTAAAATGTAGTCGCAAAATAATATTCCACTATGTTTTTTTATATGATGACGCCTCTGTATTTATCAACCACCAGTAGATATAAATCTCTTAATACATTCAGATACATAAGCTCACACCTGTATCCCAGAGGGGTAGGCAGAGACCACGGACTGTCACCTGCCACTATCCTGACAAATCACTTTTGCTTCATCGACATCCATTAGTCGTTGCATGTACCCACATCGGTTTCGGGTACTTTTAATCTTGCCCTTTGCTAATACATCCCCTATTTGGTCGAAGTATGTCCAACTGGGGCGTCCCTTACCGGCCCTTCCACTCACATTCGCCCGATATATTTGCTTTGTCAGTCTTTCTTCGTTCATCCTCTCCACATCTCCAAATCAACGCAACATTCCTTTTTTCAATTCTAGTCACTCACTACATCCTCTTTCTCTACATCCTCGGTCTCTGATCACACTATTGCGTATTCTGTCATTCAAAGTAACACCACACATATTTCTTAAGGATCTCATTTGTATTGCATTAATCCTACTTTCATGATTATTTTGCCATACCCAAATCTCGCTACCATGCTTACATCAGTATTGGAACCAGCACACTATTACGGATAGCCAGCCAATCTTGCTCTTTTGGACATGTTCTGGCTACTCACGAAGGAATGCAAGGCGAAAATCGGATACTTATCATAACTTTGTCATGGCTACCTCATCACAAATTACTAAACGAGCTTCTTTCATAAACTTAACAGCTAGTGAATCTAATGACGTATGAGACGTAGAATCCACTTGGCTAATCAACTAAAAACAGCTCCCTCTCTTTGGCTTTACAGCTTTTAGTTTTGTATTGACCACATGTTTTTCTTCATCATTTTAATTTTTGGTATTTTTCTTATCTAGTGGCTTTTTCATTTCAATAAGTTTATTGGTACCTAACTAAGCAAAACAATAAAGATCAATTTAGACTTTGATTTCCTTTTTCAATTATTTTTCAGACCCTTCCAAAACTCAATGTCAATTATTGTCTTCGCGCCAATGAAAAACACCACAGATTACTTACTACACCTTCTCAGTTGGCACAGATTATAATAACCTTCTTGGATGCCACGGTATTCCACACACCATGGATTTAACTAATTAGATCAAAGGGCCGGTTTAGATTATCTTAGTGTTTAGGAGAGTGCTTTACTTTACACTCTGTTGCAACATTATGCTGAATCGGGCCCATTTTGGGGGCTCAACCTTTAACGACCTCTGTGGCGTAGTGGTTAGCGCATCTGACTACCACGCGAGAGGTCCCGGGTTCGAATCCTGGCTGGGGACAAAAAAAAAATCCCAGGTCTTGGATGTTTACATGTTTGTGACGTCGCTGTTTCTGGTTCCCACGACACAGGGTATCCTAGTGTGGGGCCAGAAGCAATGTATGTGCCTGTATGTAAATGTAAATATGTAAATGTAAATTATATTTTCATGTTGTACAGTTTATTTATTTTTACGCTTTTTATGCTTTCTGTGTTATTTTTTTATTATTGTACGCATTCTGTGTGTGTGTGTTTTTATGTTTTGTTTTGAATATCAAATAAATACATTTTCTTTCTTTCTTTCTGTCTTTCTTTCTTTCTTTCTTTCTTTCTTTCTTTCTTTCTTTCTTTCTTAAGGAGAGTGCTTTTGTAGAAACGTGTAAGCGCCACTTGCTTTAGTACGTTTTACGGTATAGTACGGTTCTAGTCGCCTTTCAATTAGAATCAAAATAGAATTGGTTTCTATTGTTCTATCCAGTAACACCTGAGCGCGTTACTATCCTCGTTACTTATCTGTGTATAAACTAAAAATTTAGTGAGAACTTTAGGAGAGTGCGCAAGTGACCCGTGACGGGTGCGTGTTGTTTTCATTAACTCGAATTATCAAACTTACTTATGTGTTCCATTAAAACTCATAGTATTTTGAGTAGGATAGCGCATATTTCGCGACGTCGACGAAGTGACACTCTACTGGAAGAAATATAAACGTTCACTCGAACGTCTAGTAATGTACTAATGCACTTGCCTCTTTAATTGTATTATAGCACTCTCCTACATACTAAAATAATGTAAACCGGCCGTAACAGTTCACAATGAAAACTTGTGACACTAACACAACAATGATGAAATTACATGTTTACTTAGCAACGCCATTGTTGAATTTAATAATTGTTATATTCATGCTGCTCGATAATACAAATTTTCCGCCCATATGTTGTCGACTCAGATCAACTATTTTTTTACGCTCTTTCATTTGGTGTGCATATCGTTCGAGTCTACCGTAGACCCGAACGAAATTATTAATAAGATAATTAAATGTTTTAGCCTACTCCGAACAGTCAAACACAGACATATTTTAACACATAGTTGTCTAAATGTTTAACCCGATATCTCAGAAGAAGGAGTACCATGGAAGGAGGAATAAAATAAAAAGTAACAGTTGTATAGCTGTCCATGTTACTCTTACGATAAATCTCTGCGCCAGAAAGAGACAGCTGTAGTGTACTCATGCACTAAAAATGTTACAATCGTACACGGTTGCCACAGATTACTGAACAAAGCTAAAATCGATAGGGCTGGGACAAACACCATAAAGATGTCGATGTTATTTATTCCGATCTACATAATCTGTGTATTTTTTTTAATTAATGGGGGTAATTAAGTATTAATATTAAATGATAAAAAAATCATACCTCTTTTTCACAATTTGCAAAAAGTATCTTTTCAATCCCATCACCATGTTTAATAGTGATTTTTCGGACCCATGGCTGTGTACCAAAAAACCTACGACTAAATTCCATTATTCCAATTCCAATAATTTAAATTACAGTCATGGGCCCATGATAATCACTATTATCACCATTATCTATCTATCTAATTATCAATGTATTTATCTCTAAAAAAATATCATTTTTCCCTTGGTGGTGCTAGTGAACCAGCTGGAACCCCTTACGGTTATGTTATTATGTGCTAAGTGTGGTACATACCATATAAGTTACAATAAATATTTATAAGTAACAGTAAGTAATTCTACATCAGGTTTTCAATAATATAAATGGGACTAATAGGGCTATAGCGAATCGAAAAAAGATTTTACCAAGTTATGTGATAACATGGCAAAAAGTATATGTACGGCGAATATAGAACCTTTTTTTTTATATGTTTGCAAATCATTAATTATCACCATATACAGCGCCACCAAGTTATCTGTTCAGGTGGGTAAAATTGTAACTAAGTAATTAATTGTAAATCCTGTTCCCCATTTTTTGTTTTATTTATTCACTTACTAAGATTTATAGATATATGTTCATTAAAATTGAAAGATGGGTTAAAATATTCTCATTTTTCTAGGTAAATTTCTCAAATGTTACTACTAAATTCTCCACTAGCGCCGCTATCAACTGAACAGATGAGATGGTGGCACTGTAAGAAAGTATAATGAATAAAACAAGACCAAAATAGGAAAAACTATTTAATAACATAACATAACATTTACACACAGGCACATAGATTGCTTCTGGCCCCACACTAGGATACCCTGTGTCGTGTTAATAGATTACGTATTTGTTTCCAATAAATACCTACCACCTAGCATAGTTACTCAAGACACCCGTTGTAATAACATCATCAGTCCAGGTTCGATGGAATAAAATAAAAATTAAAAACCAAACGATTTATTGGTACAAGATTATTTGGCATCAAATAAAGTACGTATTTTCAAGCTTTTCACATAAAAAGTGGCAGGTTGCAGGTCAATAGAGAAGAAACCAACACGTATTACTATAATGTATATGTTTTTTATCCCTGACTTCTGTTTTACAAGTACCTATTAACGTTTTTCTTTAACAAAAATGTGTCAGCCATAATGTAAAAGATAATATTTTATGAAATTAAAATGAAATCAGCTTGGTTGCAGCTCACGAACATTGTCCATTTCCGCGGAGGTCGCAACCTGAAAATTGTTTTTATTTAAGTACTTCACGTTGATAACTTCCACATAAAAAATAATAAAATTCAATTGCACCAGAATCAGACTATGATAGTATTAAATTAGTTATCACCTTTAACTGCTAAACGTTGTCCAGGATAGAAAAAAAAACCCAGTCAGGCAATAATCAGAGAAAAATTCTACAAGTGATATACGGCGATTTACAGGTTGGAACTGACAACCTGTTTTATTATCCAAGTGGAGTAACCACTAGACCAACGAGACAGTCGGGTCTCATGTGAAATTCCTGATGTACATACATACAGCAAAACGTGCACCTCAGTCGACATAATTGTGCAGTATGTAGACTTTATTTTGTTTTTAGTATTATTATAATGTATAATTATAACCTTACCAATGATCTGCGGGCTAAGGAAAAGCGTAAAGTAGGTACGGCACTTGTTTCCAACCTACGCCACTTGCTATTGTTTATGAAATAGTCGCTTGCTGCAAATGCGGTGTAAATTTTTCCAAGACTACTTTGTACGTCGTCGACATTTGTACTTATACTGCGTAGTCGACATTTGTTATTTTGTGCTGTCTTCGGGTAACCTGCAATAGATAATTAACAATTAAAACAACTATACGAATGCAAGAAATAACTAAATATGCTCTACGAACTATCGATACTTTTTTTCACTGAGAAAGTGGGAAAGTCCCATCCCTATTCCCCTACAACAAACAACAAACTTGTATTATGATTTATATCGAAAATACCACAATAATCATGATGAAAACACCGTTCTCTAATAGCTAATTTGCAATTCTAGTAGCCCATAGTTGAAATCTTAGAGAAAATACCCTTTTAGGTACACAAAATTGAGACTTACCGGTGGAAGCTGATGAATGTTGTTTCATTATCTTCTCGGGAAGAATGAGATATACATTCTAAGACAACACAAGCCATGCCGATGGTTATATATACTATTACCATTAGAATCCACCAAAATTCACTTCAAATGGTGCTTTAGTAAATATAAAATACACAAGCTTCTTGAAAACGGCGCACTCCCAAACCTCTTGTCGAATACACTGCCAAACACAGAACACCCTCTGCCAAAACAATGTCATTGGGCGGCACATTGTATGCCGTCATTTTCTGAGCCGTTCTAATTTGGTCGCGTAATGGTAACCAAAGGTAACCAACTGACGTTTAAGGGTTGTACGCTCGAAAAAAGCAACAAAGACACGACTATATTTTTCTCTTTCTAACACATAGCTTGCGGCTATTTAAATTGACGAAACAGACTATGTGGCACGTTTTCATTTTTTAACGCTCCTTCTATGGTACTCCTTTTTCTGAGCCCGATATAGTGGAAAAGGACAGGTTAGTGTTTTTAATCTATGGTTAGCGTTTTTTTTTGTCACAAATTTAATAACGATTTGTTCCCTATTTCGGGAGATTTTCTAGAACTTTATTTTGAAATCGTTAATACTTGCTTACATTATGTCGTCGCGTCGTCAATATATGAGTGGTGTGTTCTCCTCGGCTAGTTTGGGACTCTCTCACATGTGTCTTGCAGCGGTGATGATGATTATGTTATTTTATGGACTAAAAAACAGCGATAATCATGCCATCCTGTGCACGTTTGGGGTGAGTTACTTCATTTTATATTATGTCAAGCTGGCTCCCCACGGTCCGCGATATCGCGGACGGACGCTGACCAGCTCGCACGACACACCGTGGGAAGGGTCTCGGTCCGCGGCTGTCTGCGTCCGTCCGCGATATCGCGGACCGTGGGAAGCCAGCTTTGGAAGAGCCTCTCGTTGTGCGTTGCTGTCCGTGGTCGTCGGCCGTCCGCGTCCGTCCGTGATATCGCGGACCGTGGGAAGCCAGCCTATAGTATTTATACGTCCCACCGTCTGTATGGCCTATAGGCCTTCTTAAAGAGAGCGAGAGAGAGTTTAGGGTTAATCACTATTATTAATACCTACTTAATCATTATCAATATCTTAGAATATTCTGGAATATTACGCCCAAAGGCTTATATAGTGAGCTTTTATCTAATACCGAAGATCTGTACAGTACATACCTACACTATGTTATACACTGAATAAACTGAAACTGAAATCACTACGTGTGTCCAACGCGGGTTGGCGATTTCAAGAGTTGAAGTATGGAAATAGCTCAGGTTTCGTCACGATGTTTTCCTCCACTGTAACTTCTTAACTTCACAAATTTTAATGTACATAACATAACGTAACATTTACAAAAAGGCGCATACATTACTTCTGGCCCCACACCCTGTGTCGTGGGACCCAGAAACAGCGACGTCACAGACATGTAAACATCCAGGACCTGGGTTTCTTTTTTTTGTCCCCAGCCGGAATTCGAACTTAGCAAACAACCCCATAGAAACAAGCTCGCACTGGAAATCGAACCTAGGTCTCTCGCTTCCTAGTCTATAGTTCCACCCTCTGGGCTGCCACCGCTTAGTTAAATTTTAAATTATGTTTGTCTATAATACGATAGTTTTATGGTTTAAAACTTCGCTCTTCCGGAACAAATTGTACTGTATCTGTAAATACTTTATGCTTGTGTTTGTCCTCATGTACCATAAATAATATCCTTATCTTATCTTATCTTAACAATGACGACGGAATTACAATTTTGAAAAATGACTTAATTAGGCTTAACAGCCTAATAGGCTTAGGCTTAAGAGGGGTTAAACACGAGGTACCATCGACTCAACTGGATTTATGTTAAATGCAGTCAAACGCCGCATTTTAGGTATTATTCTACCGATTCATTTTAGTCTCTGTCGAAACATCGTCAAAATTGTCTCCTGTTTAACCGTCTCCAAAAATCGTGTCCTGTTTGTTATGCCTACAGATAGCATATTAAATTGTAACATACATATTAATCACTTTAGGAATTACCAAGAGCTCTTCAATCTTCACTTTTAAACAGATAATGGTTCAAATTACGTTTTATTCAACACTACGCCCACTGCAGGAAATAGGCTTCCCAAGTATTTTTAAGGAATTCAAGTGACTTATGATGGATAATATGATCCAACACTGTTTTCAACGGGTTATTATTACATTTCAGCAACAATTTATTTCCGGCATAGCGATCTTAAGCACCGAGGTTTGGTTCGGGGACAAGCACCGGTATACACACATTTCACTGCATATTATCGGCTTAATACTGACCATAGCCGGTATCTCCATCATCAAAAAAGACTTGAAAATGCCAGGCACCGACCATGGAAGAGCAGGTAACCTAGAACCTTCACCTCTTTAATAATAACTTCCGTGCAATACGATCAACTGCCCTGATCCCAGTTTGGGATCAGGATCCCAAACTAGGATATTCTGTGTTACGAAAACCATCACAAACATGGTAATACAACTTCTTACTTTTGTAAGAGTAAATAATGTTTGAAATTGCATGTATTCATTACACTCATGGGTCTTAACCTCTTCAGTACTGACCTTGAAAATAACAATAGTTTTCTATTGTTATTTGGTTGACACGGGACTGACGAGGTTTAGTTTCTTAGGTAGATGGACATTCATGCGAACTTTGTATTAGATTTAAGGCGATTTGAGAAAAGATGGTCAGAGTGGAGTTTTTTTTTTTTCACTGCATTTTTCTCCACTACTACACTACAGCGGCTAACATCAACATCATAGATACATAGATAAGAATGGTATATTTCATTACAAGTGCGGAAAGCCTGTCATTGCAA
The DNA here is from genome assembly GCA_947310845.1 of Yponomeuta plumbellus. Classification (NCBI taxonomy): domain Eukaryota; kingdom Metazoa; phylum Arthropoda; class Insecta; order Lepidoptera; family Yponomeutidae; genus Yponomeuta; species Yponomeuta plumbellus. The sequence continues at coordinate 11,968,927 of OX371207.1, read as the reverse complement.
CGAGTTCCGACAAGTGATTTTCTACCGCTAAGTCCAGCTCACTTTCTCATCGGCCGGCCAATAACTGCTCCTGCGTGTGACGACTTGGAACATACGCCTACGCATTGCTTGTCCCGTTACCAGCGTATAGAGCAGATACGCCAGCATTTCTGGTCACGCTGGGCCAATGAATACGTTTCGGAGCTGCAGACGCGCGCTAAATGGAGAAAGAATACGTCGGAGCTCAAACCAAACACCCTGGTTCTAATCAAGCACGATAATCTTCCTCCTCTTAAGTGGCAGTTGGAACGAATCATCTGTACTATACCCGGCAAGGACGGAATTTCAAGAGTTGCTGACATCCAGACACCCACAGGCATTACGAGGCGAGTGTACGCAAAGATATGCCCACTAGTGGAGCCAGAGGAGACTACGTTGCAATAGAGACGTTGAAAGCACTACTTCCAAGGCCGGGGGCATGTTGGAGCATTGCGGAATAGACCATTCGATCTAGGCGCCATCTGTCGGCAGTGCAACGAACTATCCATTTTTATCACGGCATCGTCGACCAATAGAAACCAGAACAAGTGACGTGATCTCGCGTGTGATTGGCTCAATTATGTTCCCTGACCCTCTCTCCTCGAATTTTGTTATACGTATACTCTTATTACAATCGCTATATTCTTCACCCCGCAAGTGGTCGTATCATTTTTAAACCCAGAAAATTCGAAGACTAAAACCCCTAAGTAGCAAGGGCACACAAACCGCTACATGTGGTCTACCCGAGCCGAGGCGCAGCCGAAGGCGAGGGTTGACAGTCGGAACAAGATGCAATGATGATTCCGCACGTGTACTGAACAACTATATTTAATACAGTTGCGAAAAAATGAAGCAATTTAATAAAGAAAACTTTTGGAAAATGGCGCTAACCGTAAAAGAGATTTTTTTTCTTCACCCATTCTGGGTAGGCAAAAGGAATTAGCCCATACAGCCAAGTCTTCAGTAGATTTTTTTTATTGATATGAAATGAAAATGAAATTTAATGAGATGAAATGAAATGAAACCAAACCTAACTCAATTGAATCAAATCATTAAATCTGTTATTGAAACATTATAGCAGGTTCTTTGTAAAAATATTTGCATGAATCATAAAAACTTCGTGGTTGATTTTTTTTCTTTTTAATAGACATTATTTTGACAGTTGGGAAAGAGAACGCACGAGTGCGGAAAAGGTAAAGAAAAAGCTCGAGTGTGTAATAGCCCACTTTCCGAACGATATACATCCCTGCAATATGCCACTTTTTGAGCAACTGTATTAAATATGTATTTACCTATCATAAATACATTGACATTCAACAAACAGAATGTAAATTGTGTACGTTGAAATATTTTTTTATTTCTGATTACTGAAGCTACCATTAAAAAGAGACTCAATCAAACCATGCATTTTTCAAATATCTTATTATTTTTTCAGGTTACATAGGAGTGATTTGCACTCTGATAAACGCCGTAACTGGTCCAATTTCGTACTGCGTCGGCAATTGCTGGTGGTGGGTTCACGTCCTCGTAGGCATGGTCGCGTTCATTTCTGGATCTGTCAGTCTAGGCATAGCATTCTACATGAGTGTATTCAAAAACTGGGCTGGGGACGTGTTTGTGGTTGTTTTACTCATATTTCTAATCATATATACGCTGGACATAACTTTGACTTGTTTAGCGCGACTGATTTAACACTCGTAATAAAATGCAACAATAACGTATTCCATCATTGTATTATTTAGTTGATGAGTAAGTTGAGCATAGTAAAAGAAACGCTAGATAATTAGTTTGAATAATTGAGGCGTGGAATTTACGAATGGGTTATGTGCCAAATCACAATTATTTTCAAATGAAATAAAAATGGATTAGCTAGTTTCTGAATCACCATTTGTTAGGATATTTTGTCACAAGCTTACAAGCTTAGTAATTTAAAAAGCTTAGTTTTTAGGCACTTTGCACTTTTAAAATGAAATGGCAACCCAACTTAGCATTATTGGCACTAAGCCCATTTGTAAATTCCACGCATCAATTATTACTATTTAAACAATTTATAATTAAAAACCGTTTTAAAAGAGCGGGTAGATGTGAAACGGAGATCCCCATCTGGGTAAGCCTGTTTCGCGGCGGCCGGATAGTTGCGGCCATGAACAGAGCGATTTGACGTTAACGTTGGTGTTGTGACTTTGTGAGTAGTTATTTGAAAGTAATCTAAAAAAGATTGGACAATTCAACTTAAAATACATTTATTTTAAATACTTATGTACAATATATTAAATTTTTACACACTAGTATATTACAAAATCGTTAGCTCCAACGAAGGAAGCTGTTTGCAAGTTTGTGATTTTACATTAAAAAATAACAAAAAACAATAACGTTTTGTAGAGATCCATTTCTACTAAAAAAAGAAGTAAGTACCTACTATTCCTATCTTATCTTACTATTTACAAACTTGTCACAATCCAATATTCTTTATAATGACTTTGGACCTTCTGAACATCGTAATCAATGGGCTGACAATGATAATTAAATTGATGGTACCGACGAAGCCCATGGCCGTGGAGGCCAAGTTATCGGTAGCCCAGCCCCTAAAGGAGCCTTTGTCCATGCCGTAGCAGAGACTGACAGAGGCCGTGGTAAAGGCGACGGTGCCAAAGCAGATGTGTGTCAACTTGGACCAGTTACCATTGAGTTTTCCTTGGAGTTCGTACGCGTAGAGTGAGGCGAGTCCATTGATCAGGCTCACTGTTGTGAACACCATCGCGACGAGAGCTGGGTAAACAGAAAATCAGTGTAAATTACACATTCATAAAGTGGGTAAGTGCGGGTTTTCCACATATGGCCAAAAGTGTGATTCGTCAAAGTACCCTGTTGGTCAAGGATGCTTTTGGTCAATTTACGTTTGCCAAAAGTGCGATTCGTCAAATCACCCTTTTTGTATAAGGTGTCTTTGCAAGGTGTTTCCGCCAAAGGCAAACATTTTAACAAGTTTTTAGGGTTCGTTTCTTGCCCTTAGCTTTATTTATTTTTTGTTATTCATAATATTATAATTATTTTCTTAATAACCTTTCCGATATTCGGACAACGAAAACGAATCGATAGTCAGGATTTAATAAGAACTCGTTTGGCTTTTAGAGTGCCACAAAGGAACAATATACATACATAGATAGACTTTTAGTAAAACCGTTAGGTACTTATCCCATACACCACATGTGTCAAGTTGTGACGTCTTTGGCAAAGCTTATATTTGAACAAAGCACGTTTGACGAAAACCGTTTGACGAATCGCGACTTTGGCAAACCATATATTAGACCAAACTGGCCTTTGTCTCAAAACGTATTTTGACGTATCGCACTCTTAACCATACGCGGAAAACCCCCAATGGGGTCCCATCTCAACAATGCGATAAAAATTAAGTAATTTCATATGTAAAGAAGTCAAATTTTACAAAGGCAACTCAAGACCCTGCCTGCTGCCATCGAACCCACGACGGGTTCAATTCCACTGGGGGCCGCCGTATATTTGTACATTTGTGATGTCCTTGGCTGATTACCATAGCACAGGGTATCCTAGTTTATGACTAGGTCAAGGATTGTGAATCCAAAAAATCTATTATCGAAATTGAGATTTACATAATAAATAAAAAAAAAATCTAAGTACGTATATTTTGACGTTCAAATACGGTACTTGACCAGTTATTTTTAACTAGCTTTCGCCCGCGACTCCGTCCGCGTAGACTAGTTCAAAATTTTGCAACCCCGTTCACTCAATCAATTGTGTTGAAGAGTATTTATTTTAAGTTTCAAGAAAATTTGACAACATTCTTTATACCTCCCATACAAATTTCGGCAACGCTTTTCGTCCCCTTAGGGGTTGAATTTTCAAAAATCCGGTCTTATTCCTTGCCTACATTATATATAGACCCTCTGTGGAAAATTTCCTAGGTCCAACGGCTTGGGCTGGGCGTTAATGAGTCTGTCAGTCAGTCAGGACTTTGAATTTTATTTATATAGATAGATAAAAATAGATAAACTTATCAATCACGCATAAATTGACTTCACATTACACCATAACCGTGTCATTAATCTACACATTGTGACGCTGTTGCATTGATAAGATTTATAAAAGTATTTGTGGATAATTCAGTCTGATGATTATGTCAGCAATCAGGTAATTATCAGTAATCAGTCGTTTATCTCTGAAATTTACCTGCATTCTAACATAATTTTAATTTAGGAACTTAGAGATCTTTTTAGGGTTCCGCAGTCACCAAGGAACAGTGTTTTGTGCGCAATAAAGAATTTAATAATAAGTAGGTTAGGTTAGACTTTTCCCTGTCGTCCCTACCTCCCTCCTTCCCCCTCGACACTCTTCCGTTTAAACGGTTGAGGTTCCTACGTTAAAACGGTGTAGCCTTTACAAGTTAACGAGTAATAGGCGACCAACTTAAGCAAAAGGAAAACTTCGTACAAAAATCCCTCGAAAATTACTTTGATGTTTGTTAGTTAGATAGATAGATAAACAATTTATTTGAACTTCTTACACACATACACGTTCTGAAACATAAAATCAAATAATACAAGAACGAAAACTTAAAACGATACAAGAAAAAACACGTAGAGTAGGAGTTCTTTAAAGTAGATGAAAACCTCTCTATCTACGGAACTCTACACTGCTTGTGCATGACACGGACTTGGCCGATGTTTTGTAAATTAAAAATATATTCTACATATTTAATACAACATCAGCTTACCAAACTGTCCATGAAGGGTATTCCAATGCACGGTCTTGTCCAATATCTTGACGAAGCTGCCGCAGATGGCCAATCCTGAGCCCAAGAGTTGAAGTACCCAGTGGGCACGCCGTTTATGCTTCAGCTTCAGCCGTGAAGACCAGCCGCCGCCATTGGATAAGCTGAGAATACCCTGCGCCATTAGAAGTTGGTACTGGAACGAGGAAAGAGTCAATTAATCATTTACAACTCAGAACTTTGGCCGCGAAAATTAAAAGTCAACAAATTATTTATGTAGAAACAACGTAAACGTAGTGTAGAAACTTTTCAATATGTGAATGGTTGACCAAAAAGGGACCTGGAGGGATTTGAAACCGTTATTTTTTTATTAGATTTTTTTAATTTGTGGTATTTTAGCTTTGTTTTGGTCTAACCAGAATATTTTTAGGTGCCGTAGTTATTTTTTTATGATTTTTTTTGGGAGCCGAGCTGAGTTGAAACTTGTCTATTCACGAAACTTCAAACGCGATTTTCTCGAAATCAATTATTTTCCCTTGAGGTCCCTTTTTTGTCAACCACTCACATATATAAAATTCTCGTGTCACAGTATTAGTGCGAATACTCTTCCGAAACGGCTTGACCGATTTTGATGAAATTTTATAAGTATATTCGTGTGAGACGAGCAACCAACGACGCGAGCTCCGTCTCTGCTCACCATGATTAAGCTCTGCGAATCGGAGCGAAACCTGGTTGGACCCGTCCGATAAAACAACACCCGTAAGTAGGTCCGGACTAAAAGTTTAAAATATAATTATTCGTTAGGTCTGAGAATATGTTTTTATCTATTTTTCATACCTCTATCTGGCACAACAACGTTTGCCTGGTTAGCTAGTAATTTTATAAAACCGAAGAGAACCCATCCGACGTCGCGAGCTCCATCTCGACACCGCATCATTAAGCTCTGCGTATCAGAGCGAAACCTGGTCGGACTGTTCCAATAAAAAATCAAGTTAGTGTATCTGGAATAAAGTTAATAAAACTGTAGAGTTTCAATTTCTGACAGCATTTATTTCTTACCCCAGTCACACAGAGGACAATATGCAGTGGAGTAGCTCCAAGAGGCAGGCTTCTAAACGCAAAGAAGTAGGTGATACCAACTGTGGCCCCAATCAATATGGTGGCCAACAGGTTCAGTGAAGACTGGAGTATTTCTACGCCATAATTCTCTTGCGATAGGCCAGACAATTCTCCTGAATCACATGGTTTCTTTCCAAGTTGCTTGTTGTCCATAGACTCGAGATCAACAGGCGCGGTAGGTTCAAAGTTTGGCGACATGTTGATGAAAAATTAATTAATTAATCCAATTATTATTACTAGTATACTATTGTCTATCTCCAATAATGTTCGGATAATTTCTGACTTTTCAAGTTCACGGTGCACTATTTATAGCAGACCGCGTCGTAAATCATTGGTGTCAGCCAATGTCAACACATCCGTTTGATCTGAAGTTTTATTTCTGCAAATTCAATAGCAGGAGTTTCAGTCGGTCTGTAGCGATTGCTACACGGTATTAAACGGCAGTTCGAAACAGAGGTTTAAAACAGTGTAGTCGATTGTTTTATGCCAAATTTCGTTTGACCTTGGTATACCCTTGGCAGCGAGGCTTGCGTTGCAAACCACTGGCAGAAGATTTGGTTTAAACTTGTTCGAAACCGTGTAGCCGCTTGTTTAAAACCATGCGAACGCCATTCAGTCACGCTGTAGCGGCGAGCGCAGACGTACGAGGGCTGCTACTTATGTATGCGGAATAGAAAAAATTAACAATTGTATATGGCTAAATATGCTTTTATTGTTTTTGAAAGTATTCTCCAATATGATCGATGCACTTTTGCATTCGATGAAACCAATTTGTAAAACACTTTTTCCACTCTGATTGAGGTATCTCCAAAACGTGCTGTTTGAACGCATCTACGGCATCTTCACGGGTCGAAAATCGTTGACCACGTAATTTATTCTTTACATTTGGGAGTAAATAGAAATCATTGGGAGCCAAATCAGGGCTGTACGGTGGATGACCCATAAATTCTATTTTTTGACCATCCGAAAATGTAGTTGTTTCCCGAGATGTATGACAGCTGGCATTGTCATGGTGAAGTATGATTCTGCGTCGCTGGTTGTTTTGGCGTATTTCTTCAAATACTTCCGGCAAACAAATGGTCGTGTACCACTCCGAATTAAACGTTCGGCGATTCTCCAGTGGTATTGTAGCCACATGGCCATTAATACCAAAAAAGCAGGCCACCATTTGCTTTACAGTGCTTTTTGCACGAGCCACTTTCGTAGGGTTCGGCTCATTTTGAAACACCCAAACTGTTGATTGTTGTTTAGTTTCGGGATCGTACGCGTAGATCCAGGATTCGTCACCTGTGTAGATATTATAAACAGATTTTGAGTCGCCTCCGTTGAATTTTTTTAAGGTTTTCTTGCACCATTCGACGCGAGCATCTTTTTGATCCTGAGTTAAGTTGTGCGGGATCCAACGCGAACAATTTTTTTTTACAGACATATGTTCATGTAATATCCTATGAATGCTCGTCATACATATGCCCAGAATAGCCTCTATCTCGCGATACGTAACATGGCGGTATTGCATTATTAGTTTTCGCACAGCTTCAATATTTTGTGGCACAACCACCGATTTCGGGCGACCTTCTTTAACTTCGTCCGTGAGCTTACTGCGCCCGCGATTAAACTCACTAAACCAGTGATACACAGTCATTCATAATAGAGTTGCCTATCACCAGTTAGGTTTAAATAAAAATTACGTAGTGTACCCATCTACCTACTTTTATATTTTCCGGTTTTTTCACCTATTCATACTACAACATACATATAGGTCAAGGTTCAAATCCCATCAGCGGGTAACGTCCTGTTCGCGCAACGTTCTTCTAAATTCTGCTGGTTTGAAGCCGTGTAGCCAGCAAAGAGCAGCTCGCTTTTTTTCTGTTTCAAACTGCCGTTTAAAACCGTGTAGCATAGGCTTTAGGGAACAAATATTGATACACAATTGTTAATTCAGCAAACAGGAATAACTGTGTAGAGTTATTACTGCAGAGTAAATTTACACCTCTTAACGTCATTTGCAACTGCTCGAAGTTTTGTACACATAAAGATATTAAAGTATATGTTTTAGTTACCAAACACCATTATCCAATTTTTGTATGTAGCCCATACGTCCCACTGCAGGACACACGCCTTCTCTCAGAGAGAGAGAGAGAGAGAGAGAGAGAGAGATAGAGAGAGAGATAGAGAGAGAGAAAGATAGAGAGAGAGTATGGGTTTAATCTCTGTCAATAATGGAGTATGGGCAATTTCAATTTTGCCTGGATTCGAACCAAGAATCAAGAAGAATCAAGAATTTATTTCAACGTAAAGAATTTACATTCTGCTTGTTGAATGTCAATGTACATACAGTTATGTATAACGTTAGCCGCTGCCTTGGGGCCGTCTGTAGTGGAGAAAAAGACAGCGAAAAAAAAAACTCCACTCTGAACATCTTTTCTCAAATCACCTTAAAGCTAATACAAATAAAACATACAAAATAATATCTTGGATGTGTTGAACACTAGACACATGTATCCTCTGATTTAATTTAATATTAAACTACTATTTAATGCCATACGTCCTTGTCTTCTAAATAATCGTTGATTTTATAATAAGCTTTTTTGCAAAGAGTGTGCTTAACACAATTCTTAAATCGCGTTGGGGGTAACTCTAATATATCTTGGGGTATCTTGTTGTAGAACCTTATACAGTGCCCCATAAAGGAAGTATTAACTTTTGCAAGTCTAAATCGTGGAAATGACAATTTATGTTTATTCCTAGTATTAACGTTATGATGGCTACCAACCCACGATCTTCTGAATGAAAACCCGGCTTTCTACCGCACCGCTATCACCGCATTATCCGCTATCCATTTTAAATTTTTGGGACAAAATATTGTTTGTCGAGATCAGCTAAACCCATAAGAATATCGCGAATTACTTGTTATCGAAGATTACTATACCGTCTTAATCTAAAGAATGGCATCTGAAGACTGAATGATACAGCACCTTTAAACTCATGGGGTAGTGACGTGCAACAAAACCATTAATAAAACAATGTCATGAATGTATGTCCAAAGTCCACCTGAGTACGAATGTGAGACTGTTTATTTGTTTTCCGAGTATTTTGTAAGGGAAAACCCCAAGCGTTTTCCTTAATAGATATCATTGAGAATTGCATATTATATAATACATAGAGTCACGTACTACACATAACACAATACACATCAACAAATCCATCTTTGTACTTACGATCCAAGTTCAGCACAAAATAACTTTTCTTTTGGTTCAAATTCTAAAAATTAAACGTCACTTTTTTAATTGTTAATATATGTATTTATTCTAACTTATTAACTAATAAAAAAAAATTCATTACAAACATAATCAAAATTCACATAAAGCTTCGTCAAAAAGAATTAAATTAAAAGAATGTCAAGCCAATAACAATAATAATAAAATAATAATAAAAAGAAAAAAAAACTCTATCCAAATAAATCGCTCCGAGCCACATCCGAACCAAAAGTCCCCATAATACTGGCCGCGTTCCCGCGCTGCACAGCAAGGGAAATCCTTTGGCTCAGATATGCCCCAGAGCGAACGTCCATGCCACGGTCCCTCAATCGGCGTCCCAGCTCCCGAATAAAACCGCTGCCCTGCGCTCCCCATACACCAGAAGTTTCTATAGCCAGCGGCACAAATATGTAAGAATTCATGAGCTGGCTATACTTCTGCGTCTTATGCCTTGCAGCCAGTTCAGCCGCGGCGCCAGCAGCAGCGTCAGTTGCTATGACATGCGAGGGCGCGAACGTGCACACACAAGTCGCATCCCACAACAAACTTCGACCCTTCTCCCACGGAACCAAAGTGAGGCCGTCCGGACGTTTTCCATCGTTTCTGCATAAGCCCGGAGGCTCAAGGACAGAAGGGATATTTGCCGCAACCAGAGCCCGTCGAACAATATCATTAATGCTATGGTGCCGAGAGATTCTACCTGCACTACGAACACAATGCAGCCCGTGGCGGCCCTGAGCGTCCACCTCCACGCCACAGACACAACGGTGCGGTTGACAGACCTCACAACCTAAGCGCAAAGCAACAGCCACCCGGAGTGAATCACAGTCCAAAAAGGTCCCCAGCTGTGGGGATGGCAAGGCATGAAGCCATATTCCCGAATCCGGCCTCTAAACGGCGCGCAATCTCGCAAGCTCAGCCCCAGAACTGGAGTTCAGCAATGCGTCCAGCGTTATCTTGCTTATGACTTCATCCCACTCACGTTGAAGCTCTGGCCGCTCCGGCATGTCACTCCCAGGACAGCGAGCCTGCCATAATCTCAAGGCCTCATCGGCGAAAGGGATGTGAAACCCGTCACCATTAATATTCAATATACGAGTGACGAGATCTAAAACCCCATGCGACGAAGCCAGAAACGCTGGGAGCTTGGTGTCCTGCAAGCGACGAATACCCAAACCGCCATGCCTAATTGGAAGAGCCGCTTGGCACCACTGTGTCGACGTCATCCTAATATTGAGAACAGTTTCTAACAACTCCTTTAAAGCCTCGTCATACTCCGACGTTTTAAAACCGCATAACCACAAGGGAGTAGTGCGAACTGAGTATCGTTAACGCAACGTGGGCAGAAAGTTGCTTCAGATGTGGCTTCGTTGCCAACAAGGTCCGTATCTTATTGGTAAGGACTTGAGGAATACCTTCTGGGAAAATTGGCGCTCCCAAAAGAGTAAAATCTGACTTACTTAACGTCTTAAGCCCTGGGACTACGGCATCTACTTGCGACAAAACATCCCGCGAAATCTGCCCAGAGCATGGGAAAATCTCGCATTTTTGTGCGTTTAATTTGAGTCCCATGTCCCCAAACCCTGTTTCCAGGCTTTTGAGGTCTTCGACTACACCGACAGGATCCCCTCCTATTGTGCCATCGTCCAAGTACCATACGTTCAGAGGGGAACGCAGGCCAGCAATAATATCTTGTATAGCCAAGCTAAACAAAAGAGGGCCCAAAGGATCACCCTGCTGTACTCCCACCTGAGACTCCATCATGTTATCACCAAAAAATAAATTAGTTGGTGTCGAATAGCATTGATGGAGAAAAGGATATAGAGATGGAGCCCGGTCCCTAACCTTACCCAAGACAACGTATCGCTCAACACTGTTAAAGGTATTCTGGATATCAACCTTAACAATTATATGATCGGAATCGCTCCCGGCCAAAGCAAACGCACGGGTGGCATGTATCGCAGCTTCACAGCCCAATGGTATCCCGAAGCCCAACTGCTGCGGCTGCAATTCTGTTGCCATAACATCCCTCACAGCTCGGCAACAAAGCTTGGCGACCAGACGGCGCATAACATTACCCACGGCAATGGGGCGAATCCCTCCATCCTTCTTTTTTAGGGCACAAAGAGATGCACCATATAAGAATGGACAGACTTCTCGATTAACCATTCATTTTAACATGTAGTTTACCAAACTACACAAGGAGTGTAATAGAAGTCCACCACTGTCACCCGCACCAACAGAAGTCAGCTCTTTAAGATGCCCGGGACGTAAACCATCCAGTCCCCCCGCTGAGCCATTATTAAAGGAAGCAATGGCCTCCGCGACATCAGAAACTTCCACTGAGAGAAACTCGCTCGAAAGATTCGGCTCTGGGGGGTAGTCCAAAACCCGACTAGGTGATGGGTGTTTAAGACGCAGGGTTTCTAGAGTGTCTTGATTACTGTCCGCAACGGAACATTCCGATAGCAAAATACGAACAGCTCCGCTCAAATCCCCATCATGAACCTTGGACTCCACAGCTTTATAGAGCGAGCGTTTTCCAAACGAAACACCTCTAGACGATGGATCGATAGAACATGTTAAATCCTGTGAATACCCATTATTAATATTCTCCTTAACTTTTGTCGTGAGTGACCGACTGCGATCATTAGACGACGGCACTCTCAGACAAACGTAAGAGAAGGTTAGTAGTTCACACCAGTCCTCCGCGCTATTCGTCTGTATGCACTTTTCTATCACCCGTGACAATTTGCCTGCCGCCAAACTTCTTGCACCTTTAGGGACATGCTTCAAAACACGCACTTTATCTTTCAAGGAAGGCAACTGGTCCAGAACCTGGGAAGTCCCTGTGGCGATCCCCGCTACATCAGCCTGTGACTGTTGTGGTGGTGCGACACCTCTGTGAACTCGGCTAATGTGTACATTGAGCCCGCGAGGAACTACATATTGCCTTGAGGATCCGGGACAGTGCGGACAAGAAGCCCTATGAACATCCATTCCATGTCACAATCTAAAGTTTGGTCCTACATCTACACCTGAGTCAATAAATTATAAAACAAAAGTCAAACTTACAGCTAAAAAAAAACGTAGCTCAAATATTTACATAAAGTAGGTAATCATATTACAGCTAATATAAGCTCAAAAGGAAGCTACCAATACATGCATTTAGACCATTAAACAAAATAACAAAACACACACAAAAACATAGCAAAGTCACGGGTCCGCATCAAGAGTTCGTAAGCAAAAGCAAGAAGAACTGCCGAAAAAATAAAAAATAAAAATATTTCCAAACCACTGAAGCAGAAAAAACTTCACCAATGCAGCGCTGTCAGCGCTAAGTAGAGTTACGATGTTACGTTAAGCGATGGATGACTCGGAGCGCACGCAGCTAGTGCATGCTTAGCCCTCCTCGGCCTCGAGGGGGGTCGCTCATGATGTAGGTTTAGGGGTCCTTAGGACCAAACCAGCACCAAGGTGGTGTTTAGTGGGTAGGCGCACTCTGCGAGTCCCACATTGGCAGCACGGCCGGGCCCGTGCTGTGCATGCATGAGCATTCACCACCTCCCTCCCCCGTGTCCTCCGGAGGGTGCCCTTTATAGGGCTAAAAAAAAAAAAAAAAAAAAAACTAGTGCATGCACACAGCATGGACGGGCGGCGGCGGGACGCTCGACGACCGTTGCCTCGACGGACCAACCAGAGCGCGCGTAGTTGAAGTGTGACGAGATGAGTCACCGCTGCTGCCGGCCGATATTGTATTGCGCTCCACGCAAAATAGTCGTTGATGACAAATAAACGAAGATATCTCCGCAACCCGCTAATGGATTTTAAAATAGTTTTCACAGGCGGAAAGCGCCACACTTTCTCTCCAAACTGGTGTACAGTAACACTCAAAAATATTACTTTAAATATTTCTTCCAAGCGAATAAGTCTTTAGCTAACGAACAGCGATCCGGTCGGAATGGCTTGCGCGCTAGCTCTCCGTCGTCACTTGTTCTAATTACACAACAAAAAAGTTCATTCACATATTTTTTTTCATTTTGAGTAAATTTTGTCTTACTTTTTCTAAATTTTAGTAATACTCAGTAGTTATTATAGTAGTCTTTACTTCAGTGATGACAAAAATGTAATAAAAATTGTTATACCAGTATACCTACTTGATTACTTTGATAGTAAGTATGGCTGTAATATACTCGTATAATCTTTTCGTAATATTCGTAATATAATGTTTATGCGGTGAGAAGTTATGAGATACAAGAAAACAATAAGGACAGATTACTTTTAAATTGAAACTAAGTATCGAACGGCAACAGTTTGTATATCACAACGGCGGGCAAATGAGTACAAGCAAACATTTATTAAAGGGTTGCATGGTACCATAAATCGATTGGCCGACGCCGGTACAAATTGTGGCGTTGTTTCGGTCGTGCCCGACTTTTTGATCTCTTTGTCGAATTTTCATACACTTCGCTTTATCTAAGCATACAATGTTATTGTATGTATAATGATAGTTATCCCTACGACCTACCTAAGAAGTCCCAAGTATAAGATAAGATATGATAAGATAAGAATATTCTTTATTGTAGACAACAAAAAGCGTAAAAATCGGTGTAGCCGTTTCAGAGAAGTTCGATAGCAAACTCTTTGAGACGAGATTTTTATACATTATACCCACTAAAATTTTAAAGGCCTGTTTTGACAGCTAGCTGCGAGGAGAACGGAAATTATATAAAATCACCTCCGATTTCTTTTCCAATGAATTTAATTTTATAACTATATCTCTTATGTCTATGTCAATTCCTGTATATTAAGATAATATCTCTGCACTCAAATATAATTGTGTTCAAAAAGTATGATCCAAGGGCAACACTACGAGTTGCGGCGTGAGCGCAAGCGCAGCGGGCCACAATTATCAATTAACGTGTCGTATCGTGATGTACGCATTACGCTTTAGCCTATGCCCACTGCTGTGTGTTTAGTCAAGATAGGCTTGAGAAAATACTGGTCATTAAGGTTTTAGTTTCGTTCGGCATACACTCCATCAATCCGGACTTGGCCCCCGTGGTGGAGTATGGACTATACCTTCCTCAGGGAAGAGACCCGTGCCCCTCGGTGGGGACATATTGGTTGATGATGAAGGTTTTAGTTTGGCTCAGGTCCTGTTTCTTTTCCGTGTGGAGTTTCTAGTCTTCCATCGGACGCGTCCCCCGGATGGCGGATAGGGGAACGCCCTCCAGATATGGGGGGTACCGGCTTCGGCCGGCGCGGACCAAAGCCAGAGGGAGGGGGACGTCCAGTGGCTTGCGCTGCTGGATGTCTCGCGGGGTCTACTATGGGCCCCGCACCCGTAACCCCACACTATTATTAGGAGAGGAGAGTCCGACACATGGCCGTCGCCCTCCCCCAAGGGTGGTGGTTATGGTGCACAAAGCATTTCACCCCGTTAACAAAAAAAAAAAGGTCCTGTTTCTTTAAATATCACATGAGGCATAAAAGAAAATTGAATGAAGTTATGAACATTACATGGAATCCTGCGTACCTTAAAGTGTCCTACCGATGCATCCATATATCTTCTACATTCACATCTACATCTCAAACAACTTTCTGTCCTCTAATAATCTTCTCCACTGCCCTTCGGTCGCTTAAGGCGGCCCCTCGCGGAGCAATTCCCGTACAAAGTAGCTTGGTTTTTATTTACAAACAACATCAAACACAAAAAGAGGCTAGATCTTTAATCGGCAGAAATTGTAATCTTGTGCCTGTTTCTATGAAAAGTTTAACGAAGCTATAATTTCCTACTATTCTGTTATTCTCAGCTGTAAGCACGGGCAAACCTTGATATGGGTCCTCTAAACATATTGGTAAAGTGTCATTGATATGCAGCACGATGTTTTTGAATCAAAAACAACTACACTGGTGTCGGAATTGCTCCTTGAGACAGCCTTAAGTAAGTTGGTTTGTCAGTGTACTGACAAACCAACAAACCAACCTCTCGTTGACCCACTCATTTCATTACTTCGTAACCGCCAACTGAACAAATGCCCTGCCTAGATCTCTTATCTTGTAATTCACATCAAACGTCTTGACTACTGTAGTGTGCATTGACGAGCAGACAAGCAGTAAAAGGCAGGCAGCGTTCATAACCTACGAAGATCTTTTATTCCTGCAGTAATGAAGTGCTTTGCAATTCTCGGCATTAACATGAAACGGGCATTGACATTATCACATTCCCTCGCTCCGTACCGCGCGCTAGGATGGCGTGCATCTATCGGTAACATTGACTTAATTTATCGGATGCCTACGAAGAGGACACGTGTGACGTTAAGTAAGTAGCCGCCTATAGGTATCCGCGTAACAAATACGATTGTTAATAGCCGGGCTCGGTGCCCGTACCCTTTGTCTAACAGGCTTAACTCCATTAGTTACGGGCAAAACGGTTCGGCTAAATTATGCAAACCGCACTTGGCCCACATTTCAATTCGGCCTGTCGAAGCTGACCCCAAATCGAATCAGGAATTTATGCACCGCAGGGTTATTTACTTGTTACCGCGGCATTGATTAACCGGTACAAATTATTCTCATTAGATCGACCGCTTCAAGCTTCCGGTGCTCACCTCAAAGCGTTATTTCAGTAGGCTGTTGCTGTATTCTGCGTTGACTTAGTAAAATAAATTTACTCACTACTGTATCAAATTTAATGAAGATGTTGCTCTCTAGCCGCGAGAAATATCTACGGCTTTATATTATTATCTCGAAAATGAGGTACGAACGTAAACAAAATGTGGAAATGTTTCCAGTTAGTCATACTTGTATGATAAGCCGATACAACGAAGCGTCTAAGGTCCGCGGATGGGTCCCGTAATAAAGCCGCGTGGTCAGCACATTTTAGGGGTGCCATTTGGACCTTTGGTAATGGAATTAAATCCAATTAGATTTTAGGGTTACGAGGTGAAGTTTGCTGACGGTAAACAAATAGCTTTCTGTTCAGCCCGCACCTGCTGTTTCAACAAATTTGTTTTGAGATAAATTGGCGGCATCGGCTCCGCTGCTTTATTGCTCCACCAAATATCTACCCTATCTCTCCTTACCTTACTTTAGTGAAATTAATAGCTCCTAAGCCGTATACAGATTAGAACATCGTTAACAAAAAGTTACTAATTAAAACGAAACAGACTTTCGAGTCTGATTAATTAAAGACTGCGTAGCGTACCTACATTAGCCAAGAGTTTAGTACAAACAAGTATGAAGAAGAGAACTTGTTCGGTTTCTGAGGGAACACGAGTGCACGCGAGATATTGGATAAAATTCCTGAAACTCCGCGGCGCTCCCGAACATTTTATCAAGTTCCACGTTTCTCAGTGGCGTTTGCGGTTTTCGATCAAAGTTTTCCATTCCACCTTCGTGTTGAGTGTGTGGAGTGTTTAAGAGGGAAGTGTTACCCCTTGCCCCCCTTATCGGCAAACATTGGAAGCGTTGCGGATGTTGTCATAAAACCGTGTGATGGCTTTCCAAGTCGTGCTACTGAAACTTTGGAACATAATACTCATGGCGTATCACAGCAGTATCGGAAGGAGGTTCCTGTAGAGCATAAAGCTTTGAATTCTTTAGCGTTTCCATCCTGATTTTATAACTTGCACTGTTTTTGTAATTTGCAACGCTTGTAAGGGTTAGCAAGAGGCAAACCCTGTACCTAGTTTTTGTCAATGCGTTGTAGTTCAATGACAACTGCATGAACGTAACGATTTAGTTTCATTGTCGCTTTAAGTCAACGCGAGTCAATGAATTTATAAAAACATGTCACGTGACCCGACCAAGTAACTGTAATTGAACTGCAATACACTAGCAGAGTCGAGGCCTTGGTCTCAGCCTATTTGTATGCCTCCGAGATACAGGTGGGAGATTATGAATAACTAGCTGTTGCCCGCGACTACGCCCGCGTGGGCTTTAGTTGAGTAATGTGTTTGCAAATAAGATAGGGATACTTTTAGCGCATGCGAAAGAGCTTTCATACTAACTTCGCAACCCCCTCATACCTCCTTAAGGGATGATTTTCGAAAACCTATTTTACACATTTTTCATAAGTTTCAATGAAGGACCTTCATGCTGAATTTCATTCGAATAACTACAAAAATGGCTAAGTTTTATACTAACATTGCACCTCCCTTTTATTCCCTTAAGAGATGATTTTCGAAAAACTATTTTACATGTGTTTCAAGACATTCAATGAAGGACCTTCATTCTGAATTTCATTCGAATAACTTCATAAACGGCAACGTTTCATACTAAGTTTGCACCCCTGTTTCTCCCCCTTAAAAAACAATTTTACACGTGTTTCATAATTTCAAATGAAAAACCTTCGTACCAAATTTCATTCGAATAACTTCAAAAACGGCAAAGTTTCATACTAACTTTGAACCCCCATTTTACCCTCTTAGGGGATGAATTTTCAAAAATCCTTTCTTAGTGCTCAACTCCGTTACAAAAGGAACCCCTGTGCAAAATTTCAAGTTTCTAACCCTTATAGTTTAGGCCTTGCGTTGATATGTCAGTCAGTCAGTCAGTCAGTCAGTCAGTCAGTCAGTCAGTCAGTCAGTCAGTCAGCTTCTCCTTTTATATATATAGATATATTTATGACTCTTGACTTGAGTTGACTCTTTTTACACTCGAACAAGGTTCATATTCATTTATATTTGTCTCTTTCTTAATTTATTATAACTTTTAAACGGTTTCCTGAACTGATTTAGTAGTGTGCCATGTCCATGGTAATATAGGGTCCCTAAAGTAATTTTTTATTAATATTTATTTTATCCACATTGTATTTCAAATTTCCAATGTCATTAATTATTGCAGTCAACTAGCTTGCAGCTAATCTCTAACGGGACTTATAGCTTCTACCTGTTCGTGGTATCATAGATGTACTTTTTGGCTTCTTTTCCAACCAGTCCAGTCTCCAACAAAACAGAGACATATTATCACCGCTGGATGCAGTGGGGGGGTTTATTTGGCCCGGCTTCCCCTAGGCATTTAAGTTTGCATTAAGCTTGTCCTACCGTGAAATTGATCTTTTAGCAAGGGTGGCCGCAGGCGAGAATCGAAATCGCCACGTGCCTCTATTGATGTTTGAACAGAACTCATTATACTGCAGGTGATGGGCCGTGTTTATAGCCTTTTGACTTGATGGTGTACATTTTAGACGTACATTTAATATTGTTAGCTTATTTCTGAATTCACTTGTTGATTTTGTGTTGTACTCTTCCCACGAAAAATCTTCTTAGTAAATCCAGAATACGTTAGTGATGTAAATACAATTTAGTATTGCTGATTAGGTAGTCAAATTAATATTTTAATAAGTTTGTTTTTTTTTATGATAACTCTTCAAGAAGTCATAATTATAATTGCTTTAGAAGTATTAAAAAACGAACGAATGTCGAAGTACAATCTCTATCTCGATAAGTGAAACATTCTGCAGAGTTGTTAATCTTACGGTTTAAAACTTAGGAAATCCTAAGCACAGACTCGTCTACAGGGGGGCGGTAATTCGTTTTCATGAAACATACACGTAAAGGGACCCCTTTATAATGCGAGATGAAGGGGATGTAATCAAGGATTAATTTTCTGCTTGGATTACTTTCAATTCAACCTGAGTGTGGGTTTAAGACCGTATCTGAAATTTTAAGGAGACTGCAGGTGAAAGTATGCTTCAATAAGATATGAGAGTGGAGTATTTATGTACTGTGAATGAAATAAGACGAAAGGTTAATTGAAACAAATCACTTCACAAAACATAGCAATCCTACACAAATCAACATGTACACGCTATATTTGAGGCAGATTCCTGGTAGCTGAATGAAATGGGCGAGGACAGAAAGAAATAGCGTGCTTTGGAAAAGATGGTCCAGCAGTGAACAAGTATGAGCTGCTTGAATTAGTTCGCTATACACTGTTATTCTAAAAATCATCTTTATACTGTGTACAAACATTTAACTCCTGTGGACAATCCGCTGACTATGTAATTGTTTGTGTTCAATACAAACAATCAATCTTTGTAGAGCCTCTCAACACCGATGCGTCTTAGACCGAAGTCATTACATTTATTTAACGATTAAAACATTTCGAAACGAAGATGTTTTGACAAGACACTACAGATTATCGAGATGTGTAAGTAACGTGATTTTTGTAGGACTCTACAAGAAATACGACCACATTATATTGAAGAATTGACGTTAGATTAGGTGACACTCACAATATTTCCGAAAATGTGTGTACGCATTACACATACTCTTGAACGAGGGTTATTTCATTTTACGGCACGAAATGGGAAGATTTATGACAGCGTTAAAATAAAATACAATTTCAGCCCGCCATACCACCCCGGGCTTGGAAGGGAATTAGGAAAATCTACATAATATAGACTTTTTATTCTTCTGATCCATTACATATTTAAGAATATTAGACATGTGATATGTATAAATGGATGCAGTAATTGCATACTTTCCGTCACAAAGTTGTCTGGAAGAAATTGCTGTTAGCAATAAGATCGCCTATTGTTTTTTTTTTTTTGTTTTTTTCATTGAAACTTTTATTTGTCTCTTGTTTCTTGTGTGCATAAAGAATATTCTTATCTTATCTTACATTATTAGTGTTAAACTAAAGTGGTATACTGTTAATGTTTATTTTTATGTAGTTCAAATTGTTGATAAATTATTTTTATGCATGTAAGAGTACTTCACAAGCCTAGCAAAAGGGAGTAACTCATGTTGTGATTATGATTGGGTGACCAAATATCAATCTGTAGTTATAATAATATTAACTTCCTTACAACACTTTCACTTATTCTGATCCCATACTAGGATACCCTGTGGTAATCAAGCATGGCCGTCAAAACATGGAAATAAAAGACAGATTTACAATTAGTATAGAGGAGAGCCTGGTTATAGTGCTCTTTCACTTTAAAGGGGAAATGTCCCGCCAAGCAGATTGTATGCCTGGGTACGGCGGTCCAGCTGTTGTTTGTTGGACGTTGTATTTATAATAATAAGTCGATACCTTAATTTGCAAACCTAATAACTCCACTTTTTCACGAAAATAACTTTTTGATACCGGCAGAAACTAGATTTTTTGCTCTATTTTTTGAAATACTAATAACTCCATGAATCCCAACTGTATTGGTGTAAAACGCCATTTGAAAATCAAACAACTCCGCGTAAAACGAAATTCATCCATTTTGACAAAATAATCGAATATCTCCCGCGCAGTCGGCCATTTTGTATGGCGTCACGAATGCTCCCGAAGATTTATTTTCAAAACAAATGGTTAAAGTGTGTTTTATCAGCATTTGAAGCTTAAAAACGGTAGAAGATATATTAAGGTAAGTTATTTATTATTTTTGGGATCCTTGCACCATTATTTTGACATGTTTTTTGGAAAATTTGCACGAGGTTTGGAGTTATTAGATTTAACTTATGGTTATTTTGGTGTGATGCTTGGAGTTGATATGTTTGTCGCAAGGTTTTTGTGATACAGTGGGCCTAATAGTTTAATGTTTACTACCTATGTCCATTGTATACAAGAATGTGCAGAAGTGTGAATTTTATTTATGAACGTGAAGTGTGTGTGTGTGTGTGTGTGTATACGAGACTTCAATATTACTAGTACCTACTTACCCTTTCGTGCGCGTCGCTTAATTGTACATGATGATGACAGGAAATTGTAGCTTTTTGGTGGAGTATTTTTCTAACCATGTTCCGACAACCAAACATGCACAAAAACATGTAGCTCTCTTTGATCGTTGAATAGGAACTCCTACGAGTTCGAGAATTAGAACAGTTTGTCTAATACAGTACAGGATGATACTTTTGACAGTTGACACCTATGTAAAGGGTGTATACAAGCCAATTATAAGGAAACAAAATGCAACCTTAGTACGTAGCAATAAGGAAGTGAAACCTGTCAAAGGTATCATCCTACATTAGACAAAATGTAGACATTTTGAACATAATTCGTTGTTGGAAACAAATGGTGTATTTGTTATTTATTGTGATTCTTTGGAATGATGTTTCCTATCCTGATGATTTTTTTGTTTTGTTTGCTTTATTCCTGCAATATGTCTAAAGCACGAGCTAAGAGAATTTTGCTCTCTGTGTAAACAATGAATTTTAACAATATTGCTAATAACGACATTAAGTTAACCCTGATAATGCATTGTTTCAAGCTAATCAATTCCCAAAGTTCTATGAAGATACTTCCATTGCTACTAATTCTGATGT
Source organism: Yponomeuta plumbellus (assembly GCA_947310845.1). Taxonomy (NCBI): domain Eukaryota; kingdom Metazoa; phylum Arthropoda; class Insecta; order Lepidoptera; family Yponomeutidae; genus Yponomeuta; species Yponomeuta plumbellus. The sequence goes on along the minus strand of OX371207.1, from coordinate 11,947,520 downwards.
TGCCCTTGATGCTTTTGATACTCACATTCCTTCAACTAACCTAACAATATTAGAATCAATACCGATCCATACACAGCCTACTGCCCCGGAGAATGAACCTGAGCCTGATTCAAACAAATCGCTTTTTATAAATCCATTCGGAATTATAAAATACGGAATTCGTATACACTTATTTTCTGTCAATTTGCATGCTTTGTTTCAACTTATTATTATGACCTTCTTACTTTATTATCTTAAGATCTTCTTTCTACGTGTTTGGAAGGTATGTGGTAGATTAAGAAATACCTGTGTAATTTCCTTTTTTATGTACAATCAAGTGTTCTCTATCTATCTATCTATGTGATTATTTACAGGGAGGCTTTCTAAAATCAAGTGTTTTTTATAGGTTATGATCTGAGAGCTCTGCAGTACAAACCTAATGGAGATGTAATGTACAAGCTGCAGTTTGGCGAGGAGTGGAGGATCCTCAATCAAAGGAAAACCCAAGTTGTCCCCGTGAGGGTGGAGGACCTAAAAAATTTATAAGACGAAAGATAACGAAAAAAAGATTTCTGATCTACAGCAACTTAAGTCATGCCTTGCGTTGCCACACGTAAATTAATTATTTTCATTCATAAAAAACAGTTTGTACGATTGTACTCTGCTTTAAGTTTAAGATAAAAACAAACAACTCCACTTTTAGTTTCAATTATTGCTTACACCAAATCTAACAACTCCTTTTTTTCATTATAAAACCCAATGGTGATAAAAAAATAAAGATTTGTAAGTGTTTTTACATAAATAAAAAGCATAATTTCCAACGGGATTTTTGGTTTTCTTTATTGCGTTAAATAAAATTTATTATGACGTTTTAAGTATCTCCTGTAAAATTAGCTCCAGAGGAGTTAGTAGGTTTGCAAATTAGGGTATCGAAGTCATATGTGTAATACTTTGCTTGCGCGATGCAGAAATGTTGGACTCTATAGTGCGCAAGCAGAGTTGACATGTGCTCCCCACTATGTTATGCTTTAGTAAAATAAACATCCTCTTTAAAATAGTAAAGTGCATGCATATTAGGGAAGAGTTAATGAAGAAGCAGTCCATGTGGATATAAAAAAAAGATAACAGAAGGTCTACTTTGACTGCAGCAATGAACGCAGATGTCGTGGGTAGAATTCCAGCGGAATGCCGTTGTACATTGATTTTATTTTATTAGGGGTAAATGAATAGCTACACAAGATCACATAATTTACAAATAAATGTAGGAAATAGAATAGGTAAGTCTATAACCCACCACATCATCCACTGTAAAAAAAAAATTTTCACTGTTATCTACAATAATACTCAGGCTGCTAGTTATTATTATATATGTTTGTGTTACCTTCATTAAATATCTCAAACTCCCAGTATATGATCAGGACAAGATTCATTGTATTTATAGACATAAATACGGCAATACGTGAAGATTAAATAGTTATTTTGAATATGTACCACAAAAAATTTAAGGACATATACCAAAAGGTTGGGTGACATTCTAATGCATTTCTATGAAATTCTATCAAAACTTTATAAACAGTAACGTTAATATCTGCAACAGACGACGGATACACAAAACATTTTTTTTTTAATTTCGATTAAAGAATTTTCTTCGTAATTTTTCTGCTAAAAATATGAAGTGTGATAAGTTTATTTACAGGTACCGTAAAATACACGGAAAACGTATCAACGTTCAATAATACCTTTACGCAGCTTTGGGCAGAAGTGGGCTGATGACGATCATGAAGTAATTTCTCATGTCAATGCAGGATCCAATTCAATGCATAGTACTACGTTTTAGAATAACAACTCCGTTAATTAAGGAACGTATTTAAAGTGATTTTTTGTTATCACATTTAATTTCACGCTAAATGATCTAATTTTATTTTAGTTTTACTTGTAACGCTTAAAAAGAGCACAGTTTGTGTGTTATTATAAATACAAAACTTTAATGTTGAGTGGACGCTCTATACGTCGTACTACGTGATGGAGTTTTCAGAGTAACGAAGCCAGCGGAAGTAGAGCCTTCATTGTAAGCGGATGTTTCAAAATTTATTACCGGCTCAAATATAATGCGCGATATTATCTTCTTTTCACAGAGGTGTCTTGCAGCGAATGCTGGAGCTGCAAATCCAGCCTTCTACCTAAGTACTCCAAGTTTGTAATTTGATGCAATGCTTTAAAAAGCGGGGGTCTAATTACAACTTATAGATAACTTGGAACAATTCGCATGATTCAAAAAGTTTATTAATATAGAATTATGTTAACATTCTGGGTTTTTACTTTCTTGAAAGATATTATCGCGTTTTAGTATAGTAACGTTTCAGCTGAACATGTATGGGGTTTACAAAAGCAGTAGTAACGCAAGTTTTTCGATAAATCCCATTCTTTACAAAATCAATCCAACCTTGAGGAAAACGCATCAAGGACCAACCTCGGTTAACAGAACCCCAATAGGGATTTATTTTAAATGAAATAAAATGAAAACTATATTCAGACGAAGCTTGCGTCAACATAAATACAGAGGGACCACAAAGTGATGATCCAAGAATGACGTTGTAAAAGCAGCCTATAAAATTATTTGTGGCTTTTAATTATTAATTATTTCCACTTGTCACGTTTGGGACCTAATAAACTCGGCAAAACGTGGGTCCAGTTCTAGAGACTGGTGCCTCTGCCTACCCCTTCGGGGATAACGGGCGTGAGTTTATTATTATTTTTTTATTATTATTATTTTATCCATGCCCAACACTGCGCTTCGCCTTTGGGCTGATTAGATAGCCGAAACACGAAGCGCGTGTTGGGCATAGGACTCTTCTCTTATATTTTATGCCAACAGATCATGGCCTCAATTCTGTTACTGCATTAAAGTACGATGACAGATACACGGTAGAGTCAAGTGACGTGTTTTTTCATACCATTGATGCCTAGATTGTTTGATATATGTGCGCGCGTAAATTTAAAGCGGCAATGAAACTAAGTCGCCATGGTTATGCAGTTATCATTGCTTGTCTTATCCAACGCTGCCCAGCCGCTTAACCCGTGAAGCAGTTACTTCATTTTAGTCTCACTAACGTTTGAATGTCAGTCACGGTGCTCGTAGTAGGTACTGTTACAAAAAACGGCCGGTTTGATGAAAATCAATTAAAGCTCTATGTTATTATCAGTAAGTCCTAAACTATAGATTCCTTTGTTACAAATAAGTCGCTTAAAATAAGATGTTTATGCCCATTTAAACCAACCAAACCCTAATGTTACATTAACACATTAAGTTTTGGTTGGTGCAAACGGGCCAAGAGAAAAACTCGCAGCGACCTCAAAAATCTAGTAAGTACAATACTGTTTAGCATAGTGAATAATTTCAAAACTATGGTATGAAGAACTACAACTCAGGTTACCTCGCGATGTTATTACCTCTGACTTGCAGCGTCGTATCGAAAAGCTGTTAATATTGTCGCTTTCAATTCCTTATTGCAGACTCAGTCCTTCTGCTATTTTATTTTGCATGTACACTCACGGCGGGCGGACATCCGAAAAGTATTTCCTGCCCGTTCTCGTCCGCTGCAGGACCCCAAACTACTAACTTTAATGGATACGGTAAATGTTTGGCATATACAGGGTTATTTCTTAAATTAGCAATACCCGAAATCCTGGTTACAGCTTATGGGAGTTTTGAAAATTTCTTATGAAATTTTGCATAAAAAAAAATCAGACGTTACAGATTCTTTGCTTTCTAGTTACGCTGTTTGATAGATGAAATTTAAAACCATACGAGTTCAATAGATTGGATAATCTTATTAGGACAATGATTTATGGTAAACTCACCAATTGCCAATCCGTGGTAGGCACGCGAGGTGATTAATGCCCGGTTCCAATATCCACAACAAAACGCTTTGTTTTTGGTTACGCTTACGGTTACAATTCCTACGAAATTCCTAGGAACCGTCAATAAATTGTAGGACAGAACGGATCGTAGCCAGTAGGCGTATATTATAGGAACCGGGCATAAGGCTCTCTCTTCTCTCTCCGGGAAAAGGCCTGTACTCTCCAGTATGACGTAGGACTGCTTACGAAATGACCAATTTAAGGCAGGTTAGCACGTAACTTTAATAACGTTTTATAAACCTTATGTTTTATCTTAATGCACTTAATGCATATCTAGAATAGCTAATCAAAGTGACTATATCGTAAGCGGCATGATTGTTTATAGAAATAAATTGTCTTACACATTCGGTTTCTCGTACTCTAAATATCTGTTAGTCTACTGTCAATAAAGAACAGTTTATTTTGTATGCGCTTTGTTCGATTGACAGCTCTGCTATTAACAGTAGATAACAGATTATTAAAGTACGAAAAAGGCGATAAGCCTCTTTATAGTTAGGTTACACGTTAGCGCCTTTTCCCCAAGTCCATTATTCAGTATTTTTTGTCATTTTACGAGCTCCATGTACTCTACTTCTATTCGTACAAGTCAATATTACAGCCACGCGTCTCCCGAGAGGCGAGTTTGAATTGCAAATGGAATCTCTCAAACATTGGACGCGGAATGAAATCTATAGGAAAAAGCGCCGCAAAAAATATCTACAGTAGGTACCTACCGGAGGCGAATTTCCCTTAGGTTGAGTATTATTTTATCGAGCTAATTTTCCCTGTAGGTTATTGAAAGATAGGTACCGCTGTGAATCAAACGTCATTCAATCGAAAAGAATCGCAGAAATTAAAAGACTGTGTTATTTAAAAATAGCAATACAGAACATTTTTCCACGGGGAATGGACATTCATAATAAGTTATGCTGAATTAATACAAGCTACGGTTAGACGTGCGAGAGAGTGACACCGAGTGGTATCTGCCCTTATATTACGTAACTTTCCACTTTATCGGTTTAAGCATTTAGACAACTCGAAAGCGTCAAAATAAGAGTGTATGTATATGACAGTTCGGAGTAGGTAGGAGTACGGGATACCTACTGGGAAAAAGTCCCAGAATGTAACAGTGTAACATAAGGTGGTTTAGCATACCAGGAACAAAAGGGCTACATCAGACAATTCTATACAGTGGAGTCTTACGTAATTGCTCCCTTGTTCTATCTGTCCCTTGACCTTACACCTAAACCTAATCGAAGACGTACTGTGCAGTGTAGTACCTAAATAAAACTTCTCAGGGTGATTCCCCTGACTGGATATTCATATTTTTTATGATCTCATAAAAATACAGTAAGTATCAACTCGAATCACCTCTATGATTCACGATCTTCAATTCCACCGCTAGCCTCGACGATACTGATATCGTATTTAGAAGAAGCGTCCATCCAATCGCCTCCAAGTTCAATAGATCCGGACGATCCCTATCATTGATGGACGATGTAGATTTTTCTTGCATTTCAAACAATGGGAGCCGTATCATTAATCTCTTGACTACCGGTAACAGACCGATTCGTCCCACGACCGCTGAGCCAATGATCGCTAACTAGACTGGGTAGGGGCGGTACAGTAGAACTGTTTAACCCTTTCTTTGTACAGAATAAGATACTATCGAGTGAGCTGGTAAACCATTATTAAACTGTATTATCGTTATGATATTCTAAAGTATATTTGTGGAAAGCTTAAAGATTGTTTGTATCGATGTACATAAAAGAGAGTCTGTCAATAATTTTAAAAATAAATCTTAAGCATTGGGTAATAGGAATAGAACACTATCGTGATCTGCCTACACAGTCTTCGGATCAAGAAAAGAATATATCAGAAGAATTCAATGAAAAGCCTATGGAGAAGAATATGGAAGAAGAAAGCGTTTTTTTTTTTTCGAGTAGCTACCTAAATATATATCATCAAAATATTGCTGGGATTTTTAACAAGGCAGACCAACTAACAGTACATATTGATGAACTTTCAGATAAAAAACTCCCTGTAGATATTATATGTCTCACAGAACATTTCATGTCTTCTGTTCTCGAAAATTTGTTAACAATACCCAATTTTAACGTAGCTGCACATTACTCAAGAAAATCACAAAAATCATGTATTTTAACAAAAAAAGGCCTTATTTTTAAAGCGCTTCCTCATGTTGCTAAACTCTCAGTTACTGGTATTATCGAAATGTGTGGTATTGAAATTTGCTCTCATCACCTAATTATACTATGTGTATACAGAATCCCAAACTCCGATATAGATACTTTCTTTGTGAATTTGGAAAGAATGCTCCTAACTTTAGCTAAACTCAACAAAAGAACCGTAATATGTGGAGATTTCAATATAAACATACTAAATAACAATAGCCCTTCGAGAAATTTCGAGATAATATTGTGGGGCACCCATTTGTCAAGCTTTTTTACCTTGCCAATTTGACACAAATGGACCAATATTGTTTTGTAGCTAACGTCGAAAGCTGCTGCTAATTGAGCCGTAGATTGTGTATCATCAGCTTCCACAAGCGCCTCTAATTCGTCATTGTCGACCAAAGTCTTCGGACGACGTCGAGGTTCATTTTTCAGGTCGAAATTTCCAGAACGGAAGCGAGCAAACTCATAACAGGTGGTGTGTTGGCTTGTAGTGTTAGCTCCGTAAACGTCGTTGATGTTGCGTGCCGCTTGTGCAGCGTTGCTGCTACAACGGTACTCATATTCCATAATTAGTAGAATTTTTTACGTATCCATGATGACGAAAAAGATTGAAATGCGATGAAAATGTAACACTAATCAATATACAAATGACTACTTTTGGAAAAAGAATTCCATGTTCTTAAAATAATATTAATTTCTATATTATATATTAATTAGAATTCTTAGACAAATAAAAATTATTTTGATTTGAAATGGTCAGTACTGCAGAGCGGCAATTTCATAGGTAAAGACCTATTATTTTCCAAAGTTTATAACATTGAGCGTTGCAGTAATAGATAGATAGATAGAGAACACTTTATTGTACTTAAAAAAGGCGGTGACACAGATATTTAGAAATACATAATTAGTAATTTAGAAGCTTAGAACCTAAAAATTAAAAAAATATATAATTAGATTTATTATTCGGGGGATTATCAGATAATGGCTCAAATTGCATAGTTTCTTTGGCGCACTTTTTTCATATTAAGTCAATAAAAAGTAACATATATTGTAGGTTTATCGGCCCCTGAAGATTGTATGGTAACGTATTTGTAGGATTTGGTGGCAACTACTACAATAGGTATATGTAACTTTTTATTGAACTAATATGAAAAAAAAAGCGCCAAAGAAATTATGCACTTCTGAGAATCACCCATTTCCTTATGAAATATTTAATTTCATCTCGATATAGTATGGATAATAATGAATTCTTGGTTATGCCTGTTCTGTAAAGGCCATATAAAAGTACCAACCACAAAAGAGTCGTATCATCGTACCCGCACTATACTATACTAACTACACATCGATGATATCAATCGGTCGATCAACTAATCGATTTTCTGGTCTTGGCAGGCTTTCATTAAAACTATTCGGTCACGTCCCGCCCCCTATCGGAACATGTCTTGTATTCAATAATTGTTTACAGACAAGTCGGCTGTTGGCTGTTTATCACTATTAAACCGTCAATAGAATCCGATTTTAGGAAGTGATAGAAGAACGTGAAACGTTGGTGTTTTATTAAAGAAACTGTTCAACTTTAATCATTCAACGATTTTGTGCTAGTTTTATGATAAAGGAATTTGAGGCGTTAAATTAATACTTTACGCCTCAAATTCCTTTACCATAAAACTGGCACAAATTCTGGCCTCTAAATTATTAATTATAATTATCAATTGTTATTACTATAACAATTAATAGTTCTAATTATTAGTTTAGAGGCAGATAAGTCATCTGCTAACTGTTACCTACATATATGTTGATTTATTACGAACTTTAGTGCAGCTTAAGAAAACTCAAGAATCCATTTATTTATTAGACACAACCAACAGATGTTAGGGCACGTGTTTTATTTGTAAATATACAAGGTCAAGGTTACAGGGAAAGTCCCTTCAGGTTACAGGAAAGTTCCTTTTCTTAGTGTATGTAAATGACTTGCCTTACCTAGTAGAGAAATTGTCACAAATAGTACTGTTTGCGGACGATACTTCTCTAATATTTAAAATAAAAAGAGGTCAATCTAATTTAGACGATGTAAACAATGCTCTGTCTAAAGTTTTGAACTGGTTTACAGTTAACAATCTTATGTTAAATGCCAAAAAAACTAAATGTATAAAATTTTCATTGCCCAATGTAAAAAAGTGGACACAAGCCTAACAATCGCTGGTGACAGACTTGACTTAGTTGAGACAACGGTGTTTTTAGGCCTTACAATAGACTCAAAACTGCAATGGGGTCAGCACATAGAAAAGCTAGCGAGTAGGTTGAGTTCAGCTGCATTTGCAGTCAGAAAAATTAGGCAACTAACAGACGTAGCAACTGCGAGGTTAGTCTATTTCAGTTATTTCCACAGTATTATGTCATATGGTTTGCTTTTATGGGGCCGTGCGGCAGATATAGAGACAGTCTTTATTCTTCAAAAAAGAGCTATTAGAGCTATTTATAATTTACCAACCAGGCAGTCCCTACGTGAGTTTTTTAAGGAAATAGGAATTCTTACGCTCGCTTGCCAATATATATTCGATAATATAATGTATGTGCGAAAAAACATAACAACATTTAAATTAAACAGGGATGTCCATAATGTTAACACCAGAAACCGAAACAAACTTGCCTTATCTAAATTCAGACTAGCCAAGGTAAATACATCATTTGTAGGATATAGTGTACGTTTTTATAACAAAATTCCAAAAAATATACTATCCCTACCAGCAAATAAATTTAAATGTTTTATTAAAAATGCTCTATGTAAAAAGGCCTACTATAGATTAGACGACTTTATGAATGATGTGAATCCTTGGCAGTAAACCAATTCCACAACGAGATGGTCGCTGGTGTTCCGTAGATAATCATGAATATTTGTTTGTTTAATTTTACAGAAATGTACAGACGCTGTGATTGCATACCAAAACTATGCTATTATTATAGATAACTGACAAGAACTTTAACACACAAGTTTGCCAAAGGCCATGCGAATGGTGGCGCGGTGGCCGGGTCGCCTATTTCCCTCAAATATGGTTGAGACTGGCGATGGCTGACCCCTGCGTTATGCTCGTGAACGGGTGCCGTCCGTGTGTCTGGCCGCAGCATTGGCGTTTTCATACTTATTTAAGAAAATCAAATAATGTTTGACATTGCAAGTATTGATTGCACTCATGGGTCTTGATTTTTGACATTCTTAGGTAGATGGATATTCGTACCTACCAAACTTTGTATTAGATTTAAGATGTTTTGAGAAAAGATGGTCAGAGTGGAGTTTTTTTTTGCTGCCTTTTCCTCCATTACATTCGGCCCTAAGGCAGCGGCTAACATTATAATTTTATGTACATTGACATTCAACAAGCAGAATGTAAATTCTTTACGTTTAAATAAATTTCTCATTTCTCATTTCTCAGTCGTACACAATATTAAAGGAGGTCATTATTTAGGTCATTTCTGATGGATTTTATTCCATTATGTAGGGTCCGAAAATTAACCGTTATGGAGATATTGACTGTTAAAGATTTTAAAAAAATATCAAATTTTTTTGGCTTTTTGATTGATTTTTTCTCAGAATAGAGCTCATAAAGTGTTTTTTTTTATTTATTTAGTTAAAAGGCATGTCAATTGATGAAAAATATCAGCAAAAGCTGCACCTACTACTAACAGCTTTAAAAAACTGCTCGGCAACGGTTAGAATCAAATATTTTTTCTCTAAATATTTTTCACAGTGAAGCTCTTAAAAAAAATTTACGTATGGAACTTATTCTGCAAATAATTTTAAAAACTTCTACGACTCTTTAACTATTCAAAAAGGTATAACATTTAATAGGTATTTGCATGAAATTTTAAAATAATGTTATTTGAGTAGGCTCTAGTGGTAGTACCGACATAACTGAACTTCGATACAAAAAGAATCTTTTTACTTCCTGGCACCTTTAAACTATGTAAAAAGGTCAGATAGGCTTTTTTGTGCTCTGGAGACATGCTGTCTCACGTGTTCAGGTACCTACCTATTTTAGTATTTCTTTTTTAGAATATTCTATCTATCTAATATTTTTGTGTTAGTCTGCTCGTGTGATTCTTCCGTGGTAGATTTGTTAATACGTGCTCTGCAAATGATTTGCGTTTTAGAAACTTCTACGTCTCTTTAGGTATTAAAAAACGTATTCACTTGCTATTACATAAAAAAAACGTTAGCCAAGTGTCACTTAAGATGGCAAACGGTAAATTTTTAGTTGAGGTAAATACGTGCTCTTTGATAATTTCCCGTAAAACGCGATTTAGCTTGGATTTTTGTATTAATACGCTACTTGACTCGTATCAAATTTGACGCGATAAATAGATATTTCCTGTAGTATCTAACGTAAGACACCGAAATATATTGACTTTGCTAAGTAAATATGCAGGATGACTGCAAAATTTGCAAATTAAAAAAATATTTTTCGCTTTTAAATCGGAACGGTGAAAACACTATCCGCCATCTTGAAAGCACCTTTGGTTGTAAACAAACATCTGTCAGTTGTGCGCTTCTTGTGCAGTTGGTGTCTTATCATTTTATTGATAAGTGCAATCATGGACGCTGGATTCGTGGAAGCTGATAGTAACAATTTGCCAAAACCAAACCAAATCAAACCAAGCATCATTACAGCTTAAAACAGTTTCTGTGTACAATGATATTACAGGACTTACATTAAAGTGATCTTCACATAAATACATCCAAGTTTCAGTCGATAAAGAATCGGGGTCTCTCTTGGCAAGTTTGAGCCAAGTTTTTCGTATGTTTATTTCACTGGGTACACGAATCCGTGACTTCCCGGCGGTCTTTATTGACGTGTTTTTGCAGTCTCGAATAATGCAATAATGATAATTGATATATTTTGCATGTAAACTCGATGAAATCGTGAATGCGTTGTTGTTATTTCACTATGCTCACAGATCACTAACAGATTTTAGGACTAGGTAAAGATCGTTTCACCAAACAAATCCCACGGTAAAATCCTTAAGGGCATAACAATAAAAGCCAAAATTCATTAACTCATACTTCTTTCGTGGCTCGAACTCTACCTATGTTGAATGTCAAACTTTGTTTACAAATATTTAGGACCTCAAACCATAGACAAAAATGGCGGACCGCGTTTTCGGCTGTTTAGAAAAGCAACGTTTTAAAATAATGTTTTTGTTGCTTTTAGAACCTCAAAAAATATAATAAAATATTTTTTGGTCTAATGGAAGAGATATTAGCATTTAAGACATATTTGAAAAAAGAGTCAAGTAGCGGATTCAATGAAGGAATGATTGAATGAAAATATTTATTAGTTGATCACTCTGAGCACAACACTATTTTTTATTTTCCCTTACGTGTCAACCCACCAACTGTCAGTTTAGTCCACCTAATTAAAATCAAGGTATAGGTACCTACATACCTAAATACCCAGACATAAACTTTTAGATTCCTCCCAGACAGAGCACGTATAAAAGCAGATATCAAATACATCTTACACTTATCCGGTACCTACCTACATACCGGAGAACAAAGCGTGATCCAAACTAAATCGCGTTTTACGGGAAATTATCAAAGAGCACGTATTTACCTCAACTAAAAATTTACCGTTTGCCATCTTAAGTGACACTTGGCTAACGTTTTTTCGATGTAATAGCAAGTGATAAACGTTTTTTAATACCTAAAGAGACGTAGAAGTTTCTAAAACGCAAATCATTTGCAGAGCACGTATTAACACATCTACCACGGAAGAATCACACGAGCAGACTAACACAAAAATTATAGATAGATAGATTATTCTAAAAAATAAATACTGGAATAGGTAGGTACCTGAACACCTAAGACAGCATGTCTCCAGAGCACAAAAAAGCCTATCTGACCTTTTTACATAGTTTAAAGGTGCCAGGAAGTAAAAAGTTTTTTTTTGTATCGAAGTTCAGTTATGTCGGTACTACCACTAGAGCCTACTCAAATAACATTATTTTAAAATGTCATGCACATACCTATTAAATGTTATACCTTTTTGAATAGTTATATAGTTATATTGAATAGGTATAGAGTCGTAGAAGTTTTTAAAATTATTTGCAGAATAAGTTCCATACGTAATTTTTTTTTAAGAGCTTCAATGTGAAAAATATTTAGAGAAAAAATATTTAATTCTAACCGTTGCCGAGCAGTTTTTTAAAGCTGTTAGTAGTAGGTGCAGCTTTTACTGATATTTTTTTATCAATTGACATGCCTTTGAACTAAATACATAAAAAAAACACTTTATGGCCTCTATTCTGAGAAAAAATCAATCAAAAAGCAAAAACTAATTGATATTTTTTTTAAATCTTTAACAGTCAATATCTCCATAACGGTTAATTTTCGGACCCTATATAATAGAATTAAATCCATCAGAAATGACCTAAATGGTTTATTCAGATCTCCTAAAAACTACAATAAATTATACAGATGTTATAGGTACATCATTTAAATAAAATAACATGGTGTATGTTCTAATCTAACATCCAATTACAGGTGTGCAACAACACTCTTGCCCTAAAGTAAATCATTTCTGAAGTAACACAAATATCTAACAATGTTTTTTAAATTAAACTTTTTCAAACGCTTTATCTTAATAACATCTTATATCTTACTTAATATCTTACTCATATTTATCTACTATATTTTGTTACTTCTTATATAATATTCTATAAGTGTAATAAAATATACTCAATTCAATAAAGTGAAGAAACTATTATTTACAGACATTACCTACAGGGCGACTAGACAGGAGCTTCATAATGAAAGTTGTCAAAAGTAATTATTGAAGGACAGTTTGACTCTTTATTTCTACTATTTATATAACTGACTACCATGCGAGAGGTCCCGGGTTCGAATCCCGGCTGGGGACTAAAAAAAACCCAGGTCCTGGAGGTTTACATGTTTCTGACGTCACTGTTTCTGGTTCTCACGATAAAGGGTATCCTAGAGTGGGGCCAGAAGCAATGTATGTGCCTGCACGTAAATGTAAAAATATATATATAAATATATGTATCAAGACTTTGCTTTTAATGTCTTTGCGATAATGCTTTTATGCCGGTACCCTAAATACTTTTCATCAGTACTACAAGTGAGTCGAGTATGCTTAAGGTGCTTAGAAGAAGATGCTTAAGGAAGCATGATAAAGCTTTTCCCGAACTCGTAAATATAAAACTTTCTTCGCTGAGAAAATTACAAGCACATCTACACATCTACCCTGAATGTTGAGAGCGTTCGAATCCTACGAACGTCCGCAAAGAATCCAGCTCGTAGTAACAAGTTAGGAGTTACAAATTCAACAGGCATCGTATCGCAACTTACCAGTCGACCTGAAGAAGCGGTTAAAAGAGATACAAAAGGTCTTATTCAGGCTTAACAATATTAAGTTCCACCCGATACAATCACAATCATGCTTAGTTCTAGGGCAATACAATTTGAATGTTTTAACAGCAGTCTTTTTGAACTAAAATTTCGTAAGCACTAAACAATGTAAAGTATAGCCCGGATCAATCAAGCAAGTCAATCCGGGCCATATTTTAACGGCAGTCTTCTTCAAATCACTAGACTATTTATAGAAGATAGACTATTGTAAATTTTTGGTCACCAAATTAGTAGGTATTACAAAAATGTTAGTTCACAAAGATAGAATATTCTTTATCGTACACATAAATGACGTAGGACGTGGTCTTAAACGTGGTCTCCACTCTTGAACCTTTTGACCCCATCGTCATTAGTTGATTAGTTTATCTTGTGCACATATAAACATAAAACATAAACATTTACAGGCACATACATTGCTTCCGGCCCCACACTAGGATACCCTGTGTCGTGGGAACCAGAAACAGCGACGTCACAAACATGTAAACATCCAATACCTGGGTTTCTTTTTTTTTTGTCCCCAGCTGGGATTCGAACCCGGGAACTCTCGCATGGTAGGCAGATGCGCTAACCATTGCGCCACAGAGGTCGTCATCTATATCTAAGTAGTTTATCTTGTGCACATATAAACATAAAACATAAACATTTACAGGCACATACATTGCTTCTGGCCCCACACTAGGTATCCTATGTCGAGGGAGCCAGAAACAGCGACATCAAGAACATATAAACATTCAAGACCTGGGATTTTTGTTGTCCCCAGCCGGGGTTCGAACCCGGCACCTCTTGCATGGTAGGCAGATGCTCTAACCGCTGTGCCTCAGAGGTCGTCGAAGTCGAGGTTTTTATGTAAAGACCCGATTTTTAACGTTTATCCGATTCTTGCTTGAAGAAATATCTAAAAGAGACATGTTATTTCTTATGTTATATCTGTTATATCTTTTAAGTGTAATTTAGTATAATAATAATAATAATGTGTGTAATAGTACTGATTTGTCAGGATCGTGGCAGGTGGCAGTCCCTGGTCTCTGCATACCACTCTGGGATACAGGCGTGAGCTCATGTATGGTTCATGTATGTATGTAATAATAATACTTTCCACACAACACAATCACTTGACCTGGTACCAATCTAGGATATGCTCTGCTATAGTAACCGGGCACGGACGTTACAAATACGTAACTTCACCCAGACTTAGGCCATTTGTAGAAATGTATGACGCCTGCCACTGGGAATCGAACCCATGACCTCTGTCTTCGTAGTTAGTGCCTTATCATAATCATAATCGTTTATTGCCTGTCATGGTAATACATAGGTGGTAAATGTTATTAAATATAGTTCATACATGAGACCCTGTCAGGGCACTACTTTCTTAGGTCTAATGCCTAGATCAAGCGTCACTCGTCGAGTAATCGTTTCCTTCTCTTAGTTATGCAATAAAGTGTTCAATAACTATCAGTTCTTCTGCAGAAGACAACGTCAAATTGGCGTCGCCAACGTCATGTTTAATTAAGAACGCCTTCTGTACCATCTTATTATTTGCTTAAGCAAGCTCAAACACGGTTACTGAACACGGAGTGCATAAATAAATCTAAGATATTTAATTGGCGCGAGGCAGGCTCGCAGGCTTATAAGGCGACTAGCTGTTTCCTACGGCTCTCTTCGCCAAAGAATTGAAGGCAAATGGTTACAATACGTCTAACTAATTAGGAAAACTCTATCAAGTCTGGTGCATATGAGGCCCCATGCCATGAATATTTTACAATAAAACTACCTGTCCCGGCAAACGTTCTTTCGCCGTATATGTTTTTTTTTTACTTAGGGCTATGAAAAATACATAACGACTTATTTTAAAACCTACCGAATATAAAAATAAAATTTCATCAAAATTGGTCAAGCCGTTTCGGAGGAGTAGGCGCACTAACCCTGTTACATGAGAATTGTATATATTAGATAAGTTGGCATATGAATATTATTTACTATACACACCTTAATATATTGATAAATGTTATATCCTACGTAAACCAATTCAGGGGCACCATCGGTCTCTTAGGTAAATCTATTTGTGTAATTATACTTGTATCGTGTTCAACATTTATTAAAAGTCGTTCAGTATTTAAAACGTACACAGCTAGACAAACTAACAGGAAAACCAATTAGAAATTAGAAATGGTTCCGCAAGAGGTTTAGTCCCTCTTCCTTGTAAGTGACATTTTGCACTCTCCCAATGAAACAATCCGACTGACGAGCCTCATATCGCTATTCTAGTTCGATACGCTAACAACCGGTCAAGAGGGAAGATCCTCTACTCGCGATATCACCCAGACGACTCGGCATTGCTTGCTAGATTCCTCTAATGTAGTACAGAATCCGGGCTACTGAAAATCTTGGGCTATTGAGTAACCCAACAAATGTGTACAGTTAACCGCAGTTTGACATCTACGTTTGGGTTGCTAAAACGCAGAAAATTTGACTGAGCAGGAAAAACTGAGTAAAAGCCTGCGTTTTCTTCACTGGTGATTTTTATAATTAAGACTTTGAACTTTTATTGATACAGATTAATAGAGTTAAATTCACGTATGTAATGTATACGTAGGTATATTATGCAGTCGACAGCATATTAATCTTCACAAGGAAGCACAACAAAATTGTATTGGTCGACGTCTATCGACAGTCTGTTCTATCTCTCTTTCTAATATAAAAAATTCTCATGTCTCAATGTTAGTGCGCATACTCCTCAGAAACAGCTTCACCGATTTTTATGAAACTTTACATGTATATTTGGTAGGTCTGAGAATAGGTCTTTATCTTTTTTTATATGGCATAACAACGTTTGCCAGGTCAGCTAGTCTAATATATAAAATTCTCACGTGTCATCATCATCATCGACCCATTATGTTCCCACCGAGGGGCACGGGTCTCTTCCTGAGGAAGCTATAGGCCATACTTTACCACGGGGGCCAAGTCCGGATTGGTGGAGGCTTGTAAGACTAGTGGCTGGTCTTACTGTCAGAAGTTTTCAAGCCGCCGTATTATAATAACAACGTTTATCGGGACAGCTAGTTCGTTTACAAAATATGTCGATATATCCCATTTTGCAACTGATCTCTTCAATGTGGATCTCAGCCTGTGCTGGGTATAAAAATAAGACTGACACGCAAACCTTTTTGAACCCAAAGTATTGGTGGTGTAGACGGTATACAAACTAGGTATAAACTAGAGGTCTCCACAAAGTGTAACTATTTAGTACTGATATTACAAATGTCTTATGCATTGAAAGCGGATAGATTATAATTTTTGCACGCTGATAGGGTAAGGTAATGAATTTCCGAAGCTATGATCTTCAGATTGCTATCGGTGTATGATTAGTTAGCTGCGTTCCATTATCAAGATAAAAATAGAAAACGAAAAGGTTGCAATGTAACTTGAGCTTTTAGTTTCGCCTTTATGTAGAAATTGCTTTTAATCATTAGTTGTACCGAAAGTAAGATAACACTAAGATAACACGATAATTAATTGCGCCAGAAAATATAATAGCTTTGTATAGTGATCTCACAGCTACTGGAGTTCATGTTGACATGGCTATAATGCCATTGCTTTACCGTAATGCCAGCTTTAATTAGGTTTCCATCATATTATTAGACTATTTTTTACATTATCTTTCAAGAAAGATTTTAATAATAATTAAAAACTCTGCTTTATTGTGCATGTGCCTCTGTAACAATCTGTAAACTTGCACCACCATTGACTTGTATAAAGAAATCATCATCATCATCATCATCATCAACCCATCATGTCCCCACCGAGGGGCACGGGTCTCTTCCCTGATAAAGGTATAGGCCATACTCCACCACGGGGGCAAAGTCCGGATTGGTGGAAGCTTGTAAGACTAGTGGCTGGTCTTACTGTCAGAAGTTTTCAAGCCGCCTTAAGGCCTCTGACTTGGCTACTGGCGACTATAAAGAAATAATTTTAGTTAAAAATTACTTCTTCACTTAAAAAACTCAAGACAAAAATTACATAACTAACTTAAAACTTTTAGTTGTTTTAAATGACAAACTTTAACTAACGTGTTGAATTGAGCATTTCAGGTTACCTTGTATAGTTTGATAAAAGGGGAGCTTCCTAAAACCGTATGCAATGAAAAGATGTCGCCTTGGCGAGGGCTGTAACTATAACTCTGTAACCACGTGTCGTGTGCAATTCATTTATGAAAATATCATAGTAGCCATGATTCAGACCCTTTTGGCTTGTGTCGCTAGATGGTACCAGTCCCGCATAACACATTGCTCTATACACTAGCTAAGTATTGATCTATATTGTAGGTAATTTATTCGAATTTATTTTGTTTATTTGTGGGATTTTAGGCAACTTGAATTTAAAAATGTTTTCATAACGTGCTAACAATTTCTACAATGTTTCTACCAATCAAACTGCCTTCGAGGCTACTTTAGCGATTTTCAACCCAAGACATAACTATCAGTTGGTAACTACAGTAACACAATGAACGAAGAGCCAGAAAAGAAACTTAAAAACAGCTACCTAGTATGGAGTTAGCCAAGTCAAACGTGCTCGCCTAGCGGGATGGGGTTTCAACCACTTTATTCTTCGTCTTAATAAGGTGAGACCGCAGAATTATACTAAAGCCACAGCCTGCAATGAGTTAAGAATCTCGCTTCACGTTACCGTGGAAACTGACACCCAATCACAGACTTAATTTATTTTATACTGTAAGGAACATAAAAGTATTTTATTTGTGAAGTACTCCGTGGTGGAGTATGGCCTATACCTTCCTCAGGGAAGAGACTCGTGCCCCTTGGTGGGGACATAATGGGTTGATGATGATGATGATGATTTGTGAATTAGTACCTAAAACTTTCGGAAGCACTACACATTATAAACAAATACATGATTCAGCTCTGCGAATCAGAGCGAAACCTGGTCGGACTCTTCCGACAAAAAGTCAATTTAGTGTATCCAGAGAAGGATTTATAAGTTTGTACCTATAATACAATATATTTTTGAAATTGAAACCAAAATATTTTTGATATGCCCAGCATCGCAGCTCAATAGCTCAGGGTATCCCGATCCCAGTCGGGAAATGATACAGGTAATTGTAACGTATGGATGTAATGTTAAAATTACAAAAATAAAAGAATGTGACTGACAAGATTTATTTATTTATTTCAATTTCAATTTATTTAATTCAATAAAAGTGTTTGCAGGCTTATCTTTACAATTAATTTAAATACAATTAATTACTCTTCTTACATAAATCCAATCATTACAAGACGAATCACTCACAGAACAAAGTCGAAGCCGGCTTCAACCTGAAAAACTTGCATATTATTATAAACCGGCCACAAAGCGTGCAAAGATGGCTCCAGCGGAATCGACTTTTCACAAACTATGTTATTGTATCAATAAAATTTAGAATTACACTTTGACACCACACGTATAAGGTTTGAATACAGTAATTAATTCAATCCATTTTGCTAGCAACAGCCAAAAAGATACTACTACCTTCCGTACTAGTGAAAAACTGTATGACGGCAAGGGTTCTTGATGTGACCAAGCAAACAGGAGCTCCTTATAAAGCCATATTCGAAGTTTAATTAGGTCTTCATTAACTGGACATTCGTTAGCGATTATACAGAGCAAGGAAATTGTCTATTTTTAACTGAATCAAGAAATTAAGTATT
Organism: Yponomeuta plumbellus; assembly: GCA_947310845.1. Taxonomy (NCBI): domain Eukaryota; kingdom Metazoa; phylum Arthropoda; class Insecta; order Lepidoptera; family Yponomeutidae; genus Yponomeuta; species Yponomeuta plumbellus. Next base: position 11,928,324 of record OX371207.1, on the reverse strand, counting down.
ACGGCGGCCGATTTCTGAATTGAGAATCTCACTAAGTAAATACTTAACTCTAGTGCTGTCTTGTCAAATTTCTCAGAACGTTACTTAAGTTACTTAGTGAAATTCTCAATTGAGAAACCGGCCCTTAGTATTTCTTCCGAGTACAACCGACAACACATCAAACTTTACTTTCATGCGCTTTACTTAGTTACGTTTACGTGAATTTCCAACCGGAAAACTACTGCTACGGAACCCTTCATGGGCGAGTCCGATCTTTTTTTATTCATCGGGACGTCTAACACGACTTTGGCACTTAATTCTATGAAAGAGAGAAGTGATAGAACCTTAGTCTATATTGTATGTCGTGTTCGTACGTGTACATCTCTATTATTTTTGTTCCAAAGCCTGGTCACACCGCAAATGTCATTTTACTGACTCGAAATATGAAACGGAGTTTAGGTAGGTACGTGTTTTCGGGAAGGTAGCTCTCCATCTGAGGGCATTCCTTCCTCCCTTACGTGTTTGTTTGTTGGAACACTAGAGGCTCTATAGGGTCGTTAATCTCCCAGCGGCCGATCGGCCGTCATGTGGAAGCACATCTTTGATCTCGCCTCTAATCGATTCGTATCGATGAAGACAATCAATCCGACCGCTTTCAATACTGACTCCGTAGCATGAAAGCCTGTATCAAGCTATGTATTGTATACTATATTCAACTGTTCAAAGAAGCGCACCGTGAAGCATACAGGTACCTCGTAGATGTTAAACCACTACTTCAAGTATGTTTAGTATCCTATGATGTATGCCTATCTATGTATATAAAAGGAGAAGCTGACTGACTGACTGACTGACTGACTGACTGACGGGTTAGAAACTTGAAATTTTGCACAGAGGTTTTTTTTGTAACGTAGTGGAGCACTAAGAAAGGATTTTTGAAAATTCATCCCTTAAGAGGGTAAAATGGGGGTTCAAAGTTAGTATGAAACTTTGCAGTTTTTGAAGCTATTCGAATTAAATTTGGCACGAAGGTTTTTCATTTAAAATTATGAAACACGTGTAAAATGGTTTTCCAAAAATCATCCCTTAAGGGGGAAAAAGGGAGGTGCAAACTTAGTATGAAACTTTGCCCTTTTTTAAGTTATTCGAATGAGATTCAATATGAAGGTCCTTCATTAAGTTATGAAAAACATGTAAAATAATTTTTCGAAAATCATCATGTAAGGGGGTAAAAAGGGGGGTGCAACGTTAGTATGAACTTTTCCGTTTTTGAAGTTATTCGAATGAAACTCAGTATGAATGTTCCTCATTGGAAGTCATGATACAAGTTAAAATATTTTTCCGAAAATCATCCCTTATGGGGTTAAAAGGGGGGTGCAAAGTTAGTATGAAAGTTCTGTGATTTTCAAAGTTATCTCAATAAAAAGTGGTATTTGGGTTATAAGTTCCTAATATATGATTATTTTCAGTATCCTATTTTATGAATTCACCCACTAAGGGGGTAAAAAGGGGGTGCAAAGTTAGTATGAAACTTTGCCATTTGTGAAGTTATTCGAATGAAACTCGGTATGAATGTTCCTCATTGAAAGTCATGAAACACGTGTAAAATATTTTTCCAAAAATCATACCTTAAAAAAGGGAGTGCTAAATAAGTATGAAAAATTTTTGTGATTTTCAAAGTTATCTCAATCTTAAAGAGTGGTATTTAGGTTATAAGTTCTTAATAATGATTATTTCCGATTTCTTTTTTTATGAATTCACCCACCCAGGGGGAAAAAGGGGGGTGCAAATTTAGTATGAAACTTTGCCCTTTTTTAAGTTATTCGAATGAGATTCAATATGAAGGTCCTTCATTAAAAGTTATGAAAAACATGTAAAATTGTTTTTCGAAAATCATCCCTTAAGGGGGTAAAAAGGGGTGGTGCAACGTTAGTATGAATGTTTGCCGTTATTGAAGTTATTCGAATGAAATATGAAGGTCCCTTATTGAAAGTCATGAAACTCGAGTTTTTTTTTTTATAATCATCCCCTAAGGGGGTAAAAGGGGGTGCAACGTTAATATGTTTTTTCTAAATTATTTCAATAAAATGTAAATTACTGTAAATTACTAAAATTAAATGTATGTGATAAATATGAATGTGAACGATTACGCAATTTTTTTGTTTCAACTAAAGCCCACGCGGACGAAGTCGCGGGCAACGGCTAGTCTAGGTATATAAATAAAATTCAATGTCCTGACTGACTGACTCACTCATCAACGCCCAGCCCAAGCCGTTGGACCTAGGAAGTTGAAATTTTTCACAGAGGGTCTATATATGTATAATGTAAGCAAGGAATCTATATATATATAAAAGATGAAGCTGACTGACTGACTGACTGACTGACTGACTGACTGACTGACAGACTGACATATCAACGCAGAGCCTAAACTATAAGGGTTAGAAACATGAAATTTTGCACAGGAGTTTCTTTTGTAACGTAGGGGAGCACTAAGAAAGTATTTTAGAAAATTCATCCCCTAAAGGGGTAAAATGGGGGTTCAAAGTTAGTATGAAACTTTGCCGTTTTTGAAGTTATTCGAATAAAATTTGGTACGTAGGTTCTTCATTTAAAATTATGAAACACGTGTAAAATTGTTTTTTAAAAATCATCCCTTAAGGGGGAAAAAGGGGGGTGCAAACTTAGTATGAAACATTGCCGTTTTTGAAGTTAGTCGAATGAGATTCATTATGAAGTTCCTTCAGTAAAATTTATGAAATACATGTAAAATAGTTTTTTGAAAATCATCCCTCAAGGGGGTAAAAGGGGGGTGCAAAGTTAGTATGAAACATTGCCGTTTATGGAGTTATTCGAATGAAATTCAGAATGAAGGTTCTTCATTGAAAGTCATGAAAGACGTGTAAAGTAGTTTTTCGAAAATCATCCCTTAAGGGGGTAAGAGGGGGTTGTAAAGTTAGTATGAAAGCTCTTTCCCATGCGCTAAAAGTATCTCTATCTTATTTGGAAACACTTTACTCAACTAAAGCCCACGCGGACGTAGTCGCGGGCAACAGCTAGTATCTATATATAAATAAAATTCAATGTCCTGACTGACTGACTCACTCATCAACGCCCAGCCCACGCCGTTGGACCTAGGAAGCTGAAATTTTTCACAGAGGGTCTATATATAATGTAAGCAAGGAATAAGACCGTATTTTTTTAAATTCAACCCCTAAGGGGGCGAAAAGGGTTGCCAAAATTTGTATGGCAGGTAGAAAGAATGTTGTCTAATTTTCTTGAAACTTAAAACAAATACTCTTCAACACAATTGATTTAACACGAGTTTCGCCGTTTTTCTAAATTTAACCCTTCAGGGTTGCAAAATTTTGAACTAAGATCCACGCGAACGGAGTCGCGGGCGAAAGCTAGTTTCTTATAAATAAATAAATTTTAATTCTAATTTTCTTAATTGTCACACCAAGCCTTTTAGTAAGGCCAGTATCATCAATCGCTCTCTGTTCCTCCCCCGTCTATTCTCCCGGCTAACCAGATTCCCTACCAATCATCTTTTTTGTGTCATTCGTATATCCATGTTTTCTACCAATTTTCTTACTCTGTCCAATAGGATTATGGAGGTTCCTCTCTTTTATTTTTGAAAAAAATTATGTGTGGAACCTTAGTTAAGGCTTAAGAGCCTCTGTGCCGGTTTCTGAATTGAGAGTTACACTAAGTAAATACTTAAGTAACGTTCTGTCACGCCCTTTTCTGAGAAATTTGACAAGATAAATCACTACAGTAAAGTAGTTACTTAGCGAAAATTTCAATTCAGAAACTGGCATTCTGGGTGCATTAAGAGTTACTTACTAGACACGTATCATCATCATCATGCTTGTCCACTACTGGACATAGCCCTCTCCCATTGCACGCCACTGAGCACGGTCCTCGGCTATTCTCATTCAGTTATTGCCAGCCGCCTTGGAAAGATCATCGCTTCACCGAGTCTGAGGACGTCCTACACTACGTTTACCGATCCGCGGTCTCCACTCAAGAACTCGTCTACCCCATCAGTGCTTCAGTGCTTCGGGTGATATGGCCGCCGATGGCCGGCCCACTGCCACTTCAGCATACTAGTTCGGTGGGCTATGTCGGTGACTTTGGTTCTCTGTCGGTTCACTTCGACAGCTGTTATAGTATAAGCATATACATGACAGCTATGACAGCTGACTTAGCATGTGCTTTGTATCGAATATAGTAATGATTGAGACTCAGTAAAGTTTTCTGTGGAAGTCGTCTGAATAGGTCCACAAAACTGTGCTACGGTGGCTGGACATCTACAAACGTACAAAGGCTCAGTCAGGCTTCCTTTAATCGCAAGTCTAAGGATATATACGTATGTACCTACAATGATATGTTTGGAATGTTCAAAATATGAGGATGGGTTACAAAGACAGTGGGAAAAAAAATCTTAAAAAAATTATTGTACTACGTAGCTCACAATACTTTCGCGTATTTCTTGATGAACGAATATTCTATATGGAGACGAAGATGCCCGTTTCTCTTATTGCAGCTTCGATTTTAAACCTTCAAAATCTACCAATAAATTGTAAATTTTAAAAACCAATGATGTAGGCAAGATTATGCATGGTGATTTATATTTGTCTTATCGTAAATCGCGAAATTCAAAAGTCTCAAATGAGAAAAATCCAGGAAACAAGATTAATAAAAAACCTGTTTATAAAAATGCTCTCTTTAGTAAACCTGCCCCTAGTAAACAACATCCTAATAATCTCAACGTAAGGTAATCTCAATAACGTAAGCGGTGTTTACACCGCAAAACGTGGGCCCAGTTCTAGTGATTGGTGCCTCTGTCTACACCCTCGGGGATAACGGGCGTGAGTTTATTAATTTTAATTTCATAATCTCATGCCCTAATAATCTCACCCTGTGCACGAGAATCGTTCAGGAACCACGACGCCAACATAAACGTATTGCATATTGAATTTCACCAGTTCGTGACCATTACGTCGAGTTTGCGAACGCAACTCGGGATCGTTAATCGAGGACCATTAACTGCTGATATAATAATGTCGAAATTATAAAATATAGTCCTGCCTTGGGACTATCGGGCAACGGGGATACAAATTAACAATAAATATTCACGCAACCTTACGATACGCACTCTCGCTCGCTGCTGATGCTATCTATCGAGTAATTCGTGATCATCGAATAAACGACTAAGTAATGGATGACTCTAAAGATTTGTTCTCGCTGTCTCTGTACACTTTAATTAAGTACAAGAAATTATTTCGGTCACTGCTGCTGGCCCAAAATGGAGGTATTTTCGCAACCAGACTACGCCATCTCTCTCTATTCAGGATACATCTCTGTAACTTTTATATTAGATTTAAGATCATATGAGAAAAGATTCAAAGTGTCAACTCGCCCGATGACAGCAGATAAAATTGTAGACAGAATGTAATTATTTACCTTGCTATATTGTTTTTCTGATTCCTTAGGCACTAGGTAGATAACAACAGTACATATTTATGACAATTTCATGTTTAAACCATGTTGAAGTAAAGTTTGTAATAATGAAATGTGAAATTAATGTGCATAGTTTATAAATACAAAAGATATTACGATTATGAATTCTCTTTAACGACAATAGAAAATACCAAGTATTAGGTACCTACGTTCTGCGCCTTCGATCAAAATCAAAGCTGTTAAAAACACAAACCCTTTGAAGGCAAAAATAGGAAAGACTTCTCAGCAATGTTTACTATAAATAGAAAGTAAATTGATAAATGAATCTGCGCTTTCATTAAGTTTTGATCTTAGTTAGGGATCATTGTCAGTGATTAATGATCCCCTAATTACAATCAATGAGCAGTGGGCAGCATCACATAAAGGGGTTTGATTATTTATTATAACGCATTTGATAATAAGAAACGATTTAAAGTGACATGTTATACATATACATACAGTTGCCCCCAATTGTTAGTGATATTTTAGTAAAGCAATTTTGTTAACACTATGTACAGTCGTCAGAAGAACGCCTGTAATCGCAGTTCTGATTTAGTGCTGCTGTTTTAGACGTAAAACAGAACATAGTGGATCTAGTATTCCACTAGGTAGGTAATATTGTAAATTTTTCTATTTATTGCGGACAATTGAAAAGGCGACTGAACGGAATCTAATGTAATTCAGAGTGATTAAAATTTATGGGCTACTTCATAACAAAATTCCACGCGACGTCACAGGCTCCGGGATTCTTAAAATCGTGTAAAACTGCCGCATTGTCAGTTCACCCTTTAACTCTACGAGAAAGTGTACCCAAACAGCGCTAATTTAGCTGGTCACGCTCATTTAGTCAACGCGTGGAGCTCTTAGTTAGCGCATCATTGTGGTGCAAGATTGATGATGGTGTGATCGGCCCCAGGTGGAGACCGACCGCGACCGACAGACGCCCTTTAATTAATATTATTTGCCATCGCCAAGCGCGAGTTTGACTGTAAATGATTACCTACCTCGCTTAGGACAGTTAGACTGGGACTGCGCATCAACTTTTACTTGCGCGTGTATTACTCAGTTACAATACGGACTAAATTTTATATTATTATTTATATTTTTTACGATTATTAGCAGAAGAACGTGTTTTTTTTAATATTTTTTTGTAGATACGTGACACTTAATAAATTGCAATGAAAATGTAAACCTTTATCAGCTGTACAGTCGACAGCAGCAGCAAAATAAGGAAAAAAAATCATATGTATTAACGCCATCGTCTGTGATGGCGAATTCATTGGAACCTCTAAGGTTGTGATAAAAGTCTGTTATCACAACAAAAGTAAAAAAGTGTTTGGTTTATACCACACAAATTTGTTTCACATGTCGTTTTACTCACGTGGACTTGACAAACAAGCCAAAATCTATATAGTATATAAAAGGAGATAAAGCTACAACACGGTATACTCACTCACTGACTGACTGATTAATCATCCATATGTTTTCTCGGAAACGGTGGGCTCTAGAGAAAAATTTTGTATGAGAAAAGTGTAGAGAAGGTACAAATTACAGCCATCCTATGAAGCCGATTTTTGAATTTTGAACGCGTTCTCTCATACAAATATGCTATCTCTGTTGTTTACTGACCGATTTGGATCAAATTTTGTTATAATTTTTTTTTGTTGATCCGATTAAGAAAAAAAATTTTGTATGTTCGAATTTCAAACTGGCGGCTGAGCTATAGCCTCCCGAAAATCGGCCATTTTTCGACCTCTGCGCAAAAAAGTCGGCAGCCAACTGGGCGCATGCTGGAGACATGCTCTCAACGGCATCCGGTTGTCGAAGGACCCAGGTATACCAAAAAAAAACGACTTTTCAAGATTTCAAGATGGCGGCTGAGATATCGATGAGTGAAGTTGACCAATTTTCTATGGAGATTTTTCACTGAAGATCCACTTTCAGTACTGATTTCAGTACAAAAAATGGAACAAACTTGCGAGGCCGAAGGCCGAGCTCCGCGAAGCGGGCACGAGAGACCCCGTCGAGGCGTGGTCGAAGGCCGAGCTCCGTCCAGGCCGAGGCCGAAGGCCGAGACGTTCCGTTTTCCGGCGGCAAAGTGACAACGCAAAAGCCAGACGGGAGAAACTTGCTAGGCCGAAGGCCGAGTTAAGCGAAGCGGGTACGAGAGACCCGCCGCGGCGAGGCCGAAGACCGAGCTCCGTCCAGGCCGAGGCCGAAGGCCGAGACGTTCCGTGTTCCGGCAGAAAACTAACAACCCAAAAGCCAAAGCGGACAAGAGACCCCACCGCGGCGAGGCCGAAGGCCGAGCTCCGTTCAGGCCGAGGCCGAAAGCCAAGACCACACGTGTTCCCACGCGTCGAATCTCAAGCAATAGTGTCTAGCGAGGCCCTAGGCCGAGCGCCGCGGAGAGCGAAGCTCGCAGCGGCTGGGGGTTGGCGCGCGTAAGCGCGCAGGGGGCTCGCCCCCTAGTCTATATATATAAAAGGAGAAGCTGACTGACTGACTGACTGACTGACTGACATATCAACGCAGGGCGTAAGCTATAAGGGTTAGAAACTTGAAATTTTACACAGAGGTTCCTTTTGTAACGTAGGGGAGCACTGAGAAAGAATTTTTGAAAATTTATTCCCTAAAGGAGTAAAATGGGGGTTCAAAGTTAGTATGAAACTTGGCCGTTTTTGAAGTTATTCGAATAAAATTTGATACGAAGGTTCTTCATTTAAAATTATGAAACACGTGTAAAATAGTTTTTTAATAATCATCCCATAAGGGGAAAAAGGGGGGTGCAAACTTGGTATGAAACTTTGCCGTTTTTTAAGTTAGTCGAATGAGATTCAATATGAAGTTTCTTTATTAAAATTTATGAAATAAGTGTAAAATATTTTTTGAAAATCATCCCTTAAGGGGGTAAAAGGGGGGTGCAAAGTTAGTATGAAACTTTGCCGTTTATCGAGTTATTCGAATGAAATTCATTATGAAGGTCCTTCATTGAATGTCTTGAAACACATGTAAAATAGTTTTTCGAAAATCATCTCTTAAGGGGATAAAGGGGGGCTGCAATGTTAGTATGAAACCATTTTTGAAGTTATTCGAATGAAATTCAGCATGAAGGTTCTTCATTGAAAGTCATGAAAGACGTATAAAGAAGTTTTTCGAAAATCATCCCTTAAGGGGGTAAGAGGGGGTTGCGAAGTTAGTATGAAAGCTCTTTCGCATGCGCTAAAAGTATCTCTATCTTATTTGCAAACACTTTACTCAACTAAAGCCCACGTGGACGTAGTCGCGGGCAACAGCTAGTTGTCGATATAACAAGAAAATACCGGGAACAACTTTCGCGCAAGCAAGAGAAAAATGGGATGTTTGGAAATAAATTACATTATCTTCATGAATGTACCAAACCTCACTCCCAAGGTTATCTACATCCAAGTGTTAACATGACATAGACAATGTTAGTGTTTTTACAAATAAGTAAGTAACAAAAAAGTAAGTAAGTCGTTAAGCCAAGTCAGATGCCTTAGGGCGGCTTGATAACTTCTGGCAGTAAGACCAGCCACTAGTCTTACAAGCCTCCACCAATCCGGACTTTGCCCCCGTGGTGGAGTATGGCCTATACCTTCCTCATGGAAGAGATCCGTGCCCCTTGGTGGGGACATAATGGGTTGATGATGATTAAATAACAAATGGCTGATGCAATTTTTACAGTAACAAAAATCTACCGAATACAACAATATTTTATTTTATAATGCTACTTATCACACTGTCACATTTTTTTTGCATCGATTTAAAAAACAGACTAGGTTTAGAGGAACACTAGAAATGTAATCACCTTATTTGTACGGAAACTGCTAGCCTCTCTGTTTGTCTACGAACAATGCGAGCAAACCGAGATTCAATTACTTAAACAGTGCTTAGCCTTTGTGACAGATGTGTTCGTAATTATGTTGCACTACTGAGGGATTACCTCGAGAATTCATATAATTGTATCCTGCTGAATCGATACAGGTTCCAAGTAATTAACGGTGATCAAAGCTTTTGACAATACAAAGAGGTAATGGACTAGGAGCATGGTTACTAATTAAACAATTAAAAAAGTCGATATCAACCCTTGTCAACGTATATTTATAAACTAGGTATAACTGTACTGAGTAGTTAGTAACGCTTACATCCTACTATCCTATCCTGGTTATATTATTTATAGATATAATGTTATAAATTTGAAAGTTTGAGAAGGTATTTGGATGTTTGTCACTCCATCACACAATAACGACAAAATAGATTTACACAAAACTTGACGTACAGATAGACAAAAATGTGAATGAATAAATAAGATACTTGATTCCGGTAATCTTGCGCAGATAAAGTCACTGGCACCTGCTAGCTACATTTACAGCGACTCTATATTTTTCCGAACTTCTGTCTAGTTCGGAGATGTAGAACGGGAGAAACTCGCAGCAAAATTTACGGATTATAGAGAGGTTTTTTTAGAGGATGTGGAATAGTTTTACAATGGAAACAATGTCCCACAGGTATGATCTGTAAACATATCACTAGCTTATACAAAACTGTCGGTTTTCAATGCTCAAAAAATGATTTTTTCTTATTCCCGTTAAAAGCGTTTTGTTCTGTGTTACATTTTTTTAGCCGGAGTCACTTTTTACAGTGCGATTTACAGGAATACAAACAATCAAAAGTTTTCGAGGATGCTCATTTGACCTTTGAACTAGTGATAAGGATGTGAGTGCTGGATGATACCTAAACGTCGCCGCCACCTAACGCCCATTTTCTAAGACCAAAAAGATTAACTTTTCAGTATCAATAATATGAATATAAATAAATAATAAATAAATAAATAAACATTTACACACAGGCACATACATTGCTTCTGGCCCCACACTAGGATACCCTGTGTCGTGGGAACCAGAAACAGCGACGTCACAAACATGTAAACATCCAAGACCTGGATGTATGTATGCCCGTCAATTCGAGGTCATCGCAGCCCTTCATGAATGGACGGAACAAGAGGAGCAGATAACTAATTGTTCCTGCATGTCTGTCAGGACCAGCGTTATCGAGAAAATACTTCATCACACTTTATTGCAAAAAAACTAACATAAATTTTATTTTTTTCCAATATAGAAATATTTCTTATGTAGAATGTTAAAAGATTCCACGAGAAAAATCGAGAAAAGCTCATCCCAACTCAGCTTTCATTGAGCTATCGTCATTTTAAGAAAAAAGGCTAATACGACTAAATTTTGTTCTAAGGAGTATCATCGGCATTCGTTCTGCTACAAATAGCAAACAGCCCCATAGCGTACATACACAAAACACAACACAGTGTGTGATTGCGTACATCTGCCACACCGAACTCACAAGGCCGAATGGTCAGGCAGTCAGTTTCAAATAGCAACAGAGCAGTGTCAGCGCAGTCATTGATCGAGTCCCGTATTGGCGCTCGCACGAGACCGGACCATTTTGTAAATAGAGGCAACAATCGGCAATGCAGTCCAGGGGCTGAACTAGGTCTAGTGAGGGTCAGTGGTTTTCATAACTGGTAACAGTTGATAAGTTCTTAACATGGTCCCGAAATCACTTTAATGTATAGTTCTTATGAACATAATAGATAATAATAACATAAGTTAGCTCACGGCTGCATATTTATATGTGAAACGGGACTTGATCCTTACAAGGGAGGGTTATCAGGATCGTGTTCTTAGTAGTTAATAATCTTAAAATTTAGAAGTCCTCAGAAGCCACTCTCTATGCTCGCCCTTGACGTATCACAATGTGCGTAAAACTCTTGAAAGTGGATGATTTCTGTTGTACCTGCTAATGGATTGGCCTTGGTATTCTTAATTTGGATGTAGAACACAATTGGACATAGTTTTGAAGAAAAACAATACTAAAGATCACAAACCACTCCCTAAGTCCGCCCTTGACGCAGTAGCCAACCAAAATTACGGTCAGATTTGAATCCACAGCGGCTCCATTTCACCAGTTGAATTCCGACCAGTGCGCTCTCAACCCTGAATGACAATTTTGAAATAAGTTAGAAATGGCACGTGTATATCACGCAGCCACTCAGACACAATACCGATGCAATTCTAGCCACATTTCAGCTTCGAATAGCGACATTCCAATCCGAGGTGGGTTGCTAAATTATAATTAGGTAAATGTATTTATTTCTCTTTGTTCTATTTTGCACTGTGGTAATAGTGTAGATTGAGTACTTAGTTTCATTGAAATTTTCCATGTCCATATTAAACAGGTCTCCCTGTAATGATAGTTGTAAGTGTTATGAAATAAATAAATAAATATTATTATGTATTTAGTTCAATTTGTTTATTGCAAAGCTTGTACGGACATTATATTTAGATATCTGTGACTAGTACCTACGCCATGATTTATCAAATTTTTGATCCGTAATGAAAAGTGATTTGTTTCAGCATCGTTATTTTGTTAACAGAGTCACACTTACCGACTTTACTTATTAAATAGTAGATGCGTATCTTACACGAAATAAGAAGTGACTTCCGCACAATGAGCCGTTTTCAGAAGAACTAAAAAAATACGAATGGCTGTCAAAGGAATGCAATTTTGGACCTCAGCCCATAGCCATGTGTGATAAATCATCGAAGAGGCCTCAGTGAGCTGGACAAAAGTTACTATGACGCCAACAGCCAAATGTTTGTCCTTTCGGAGTTAGGCATATTGTATTGAAAATGTTAGTTTTGTCTTCTGAAAACTGCTCATTTGCTGTGGCTTCTATGACTTAGAATATTTTTCTGCAATTCCGCAAGTAGATTCCCTTTACCCCGTTGTTAGAACTGATTGTATGCTCACGAAGAGAGCGTGCAATTGTCTATGACAATGCCAGAAAAGCCTTCCGTGTTCACTCAAGCTAGAGACAAAACGTGTCCTTTTTAGCTCCAAACGGAGTACGTAGTTCGGAGTCGCGGTTCGTTCAAATTTAACTCCGCGGCTTTGCCTGATTTTACACAAAAACTATAAATTATTGAAGAGGCAATTTTTATACCTTGAGCTTATGCATTTCATAGGCAAAGTACATTTTTACATTTTAATGCTTATCTTCCTCCTATCACCCTAACGGCAACCTACCTCAGCCAGCGTTGCTTCGGCCTTCTTCATAGGTTATAGAAATTGATTATTATCGGAAATCTTGAAAATCATACAATAATTTTCATACACATCATTTATAATCTTTTGTAATCTTTATTTTATATGAAAAGCAGGCAGCAGCAGTCTAAAAATGTATTTTGTAAGATTCAGTTGAACAACAACTCGTGCATTGAGTTTTGGAAAGTTTGAAAATACGTAATTTAGCAACGAGAAACATGACCAATCTTAAAAGTAAAAATTTATGTTTGTCTGGCTGTACAGTTGACACATCAACATTTGCACTCTATTCAGTTCCATTTTAAATAATTTAGTAGATATCTAACATGTAAATGTTGACGTGCTGTTGACTGTAACTAATATCTGTAATTCAAAACTTTAACAATTACGGGAGGTTTTGTAAAATAATTTTCTTTCTCTACAACTTAGAACTTACCCTACTCGACCTTATTACGCTTACTCATATTACTACTTTACACCCAATCACTCTGTTAAAAACTTTTCTTCATGAAAGTGGATGTAATATATTATAATATAATTAAACTTACTTTCATTAAGGTCCCACCATGAATCGAATGTCAAATTCCATAATTATGTACTAATCTGACAGTTAGACGATTGGAATCGGGTCTGAAGTGCTGAGTCTTATCTAGATCATAAGTCTTGGGGTGCAAATCCCGAATGCCACCTTCGAATTGAACAGTGGTGCGCGCTCCCAGCGATGGGTGGTCTGCGGGTAATCGGGGCTATTACCGTACGTACCCGTCGGCGACCTCGTGCTGCGCTACTTGTGTGATTGCCCGCGGACGGGATGCCGCATCGCCGATTCGCATATCAGGGGCTGGACAGATCGAATGTCAGTGTAATAACGGCACCTTAGATGTCAACGCCTTGTGACATTATTGTGGTGGTTGTGGATTCTTGGAGAAAACTGGTGACTCGTGTACCTAAATCGTAAGAATTCATAAAAGGGAAATTAAAATATTTAGGACTGCTAAGTTGTAAGTTGTAAATCGATTGTTAGGGAACCCTAACAATCCCAAAGGGTAAAACGAACCCTATTACTGAGACTCCGCTGTCCGTCTGTTCGTCTGTCGCCAGGCTGTATCTCATGGACTGTGATAGTGGGACAGTTGAAATTTTCACAGATGATGTATAACATTTATGTTGCTGCTATAACAACAAATACTAAAAAAAAAACAGAATAAAGTAAATAATGTTAGGAGGTTCCCATACAACAAAGGATTTTTTATTTCCTTTTTGATAACGGCAACAGGTGGATGCTTGAAATATTCACAGAATATTGAGTTTATTATTCACTTTAAAATAAATAATTAAATTAAAACAACAAACGTGATTTTTTTCCAAATTTCTTCTCGGCCTTAATAACAAAATGGTACGGAACCCTTCGTGCGCGAGATCAACTCGCACTTGGCCGGTTTTTTATTTAAAATAACCATAAATTGACAGTGTAAAAACACACAAATTATATTTTCCGGGTACCTCGGTTTCTTGCCAAATTGCTGTTCTAAGTCGACAGGAAGAACCTTTCAGCATTTGATGTTCAGTTCAGATTGACTGTAATGTGACATATAAATGGTTTAATAAAATTTAATATTTGATATTATTAATTTAAAGTTGATAGGAGCTATGGATTTTTCTTTACACAGGTTCTGTAACGTTTGCGTTTTTTCCTATTCAGATAAGAAATTCTAAAACATTTACATACAGGCACATATTTGCATACATTGCTTCTGGCCCCACACTAGGATACTCTATGTCGTGGGAACCAGAAACAGCGACGTCATAAACATGTAAACATCCAAGACCTGGGTTTTTTTTGTCCCCAGCCGGGATTCGAACCCGGGACCTCTCGCATGGTAGTCAGATGCGCTAACCGCTGCACCATAGAGGTCGTATATCCGGCGGTCATATCAAAACAGTTGACATTAGGTTGTTTAAGACATTGTCCAACTTTTGGCCCTAATGACACTTTAATGTAACTCAGTATAATTTTCCGTGAAAGCTTTTCTTTTCGTTTTGCATGTCACGAACGCAGGGGAATTGGCCCGTGACGAATATGTGTAAGCCGGGCGGGACGAGATATTGAAATTCTTGTCATCATCATCAGTGCATGAAATATTTCATTAGCTTGAGCAAAGCCACTCTGTCGCTATTTCACTAGCCATGTCGTAACTTTGCCACATGCTCGGCATGTTTTGTTCACAGTATCAGCGCATATAATGTAGATGACAGTCTAGCTAGGGCATAGTTGACGAGTTAAAAGTATAATGGGCTTTTAGAGCAACATGTTTTTGAATTTAAAAATAAATCCTTCGTACATACATTTCTTTTTTGCTGGGGCCAAAAATGAGGAAACTTTAAGCAGATGAAATTACGCTATGGTGTCAAACACAACACACCTATGTCGGCTTCAACCCTAGTCATTAACTTCAGCTGATGATGTCCAAAAATGTATTCTCAAGACCCTATACGCGGGACCCCTGAGTGGTAATATACAGAGTGTTGATTTGTACAGTTTAATCCGACTCAGGGGTGGTTATTTACATAATACGGAAGCAAAAAAATATATAAAATAAATATTTTTTTAGTGAAAATCACCTAAAATCTCCGGTTTTGCGGCGCCGGCCGGCGGCGAGCGCGCTGGCGCACTCTCCCGCCCCGCCCCGCGAAACCCCCGCCGGACCCGTCAAGTGCAAATGATAGAAGCTAAGCCATATGGTCAAAAATCATAAACTTTATGATTTTTAGGTGTTTTTCACTAAAAAACAATATTTTTTTATATTTTTTTCCTCAGTATCATGGATTATCATCGGATTAAACTGTCAAATCAACACCCAGTATAACCTGTGGATAATAGATACAAGCAGACGGCTATCTTAAGACTTATGTCTTGAAGAGATAGTCAGAAAACTTAAGCTCTGGACATCTTTCTTCACAAATTAATACGTTAATATTCTCACAGAGTTTCGCGTAAACGCGACAGTACATAATATCACCTATATAAATGGTGCCAAACTAGTTCATGCATTTCTCTAATGCCTGGCCGTTGAGCCTATTATTACGGGATCGTAACCGATACTGTTCCGAGTTCCGAGACACATTTATCACAGTTCCCTAAGAGCAGGCTCGGTGCGCAATAAGCACTTGATAAGTACTGTGTTATTTTGGCCTTTGAACGATCGTGGAGCTAAGGAAAACTAAATGGAGTAGCCTAGTTAGGCATGCATTCGGGTCTGGTAATGATGTTTGGAGATGTTGTGGAACATTTTGGATTATATTTTTATAGATATGTTGATATGTTGATGTTCAATGATATGTTTTAGTTTGCTTTTGAATTTTAAGTAGGATCTCCAGATAAAGCGGATAATTGGGAATATCGATGAACAGGATATCTAGTAAGAAACTACATAATGATTTCTTTGCTATCCTAAGGAGATTCGCCAAGATCGCAAATATTCGCAAAATGTTAATAATTTGCATAAAGTCTGTCAATTTAATGCCACTATGGATGGATCCTACATGGTTTTCCGTAGGAATGCAAAACACTCTACGAACAAATCTATCATAACACGAAGTAACAATAGAAATGCATAGTTAGAAGTAGAAGTTACGTCAATAGCTTAGAGTAGCCATCATTCAAAGCACTTTGAAAAGTTTCTAACAGTCAATCAGTCAAAGCACTTTAAAAAGTTTCTAACAGTCAATCAGCATCGCGGCTTGTGATAAATTTTTAAAAAATATTTAAAAAATATTTCTATAGTAAAAATGCTACCTGCGAATATTTCGGCATAAAAGAGAATTGATTCTATCTTAGGGCATTAGTGGATATCTTTAGGGACTCCACACACGACGGCTATAAGGTAAGGATGTATATTATAGCACGATATATCTCATTACATCTTTCCATAGAAATCGTCAGGAGACCACACACGACAGCTATAATATACATCCTTACATCTTTGTACCTTAAAGGTACTGAGCGATACGAAGATGTATATTTACCTTTCGATACCTTTCAATACCTCCCAATACCTTTCCGTATATTACGATATATCTTCCTTCGTAAAGGGTGTTCAAAAAGTTTCTTGGTGATTCAAAAAACTCCACTAGGAGTCTTATGTCGCTAAACGACATAGGTATTCAGAGTCCTATCTCAAAAAAATCATTTGCTCCACATAAATTTGCTCCATATAAATAGTCTCGCTAAAGGCCGGTTTCCGAATTGAGAATTTCACTTAAATATTTAAATAACGTTCTGTCACGCTCTTTTCTGAGAAACTTGACGAGACAGCACTAGAGTTAAGTAGTTACTTAGCGAAATTCTCAATTCAGAAATCGGCCGTAAGCTACGTTTCGTAAGCCTGAGGAAGGTATAGGCCATACTCCGCCACGGGGGCCCAAGTCCGGATTGATGGAGGCTTGTAAGACTAGTGGCTGGTCTTGCTCTATGGCCTCTGACTTGGCTTAACGACTGCCATCTATCGACGGCAGCCAGCACCAACTGCTTAACATGCCTTGCGAAGCATGGAACCGCTCGGAAAAATGCCATTAGCGTTAATCATAAACAGTCACCCATCTGCGCACTGAACGCGCCCTGTTGCTTAACGTTCGTGATCGTTTAAGATCACTCAGGCGGCCAGGGCTGCGAGCAATTCTTCGATTCAGTCGATTGATACACCTCCTGCGGTTGACTGGTAGAAAATGTTTGTAGCATTAAGTCCGCCGCGTTGCCATTGTAATTTTTACTTATGTGCAATAAACGTATTAATAATAATAATAATAATATAAAAATTGATGACCTATGATTTTATAGATATAACATAGGAAGTTATAACTTGTATATAGTGATGGAATATAACATTAAAGTTGCCTTTAACATGAAGGATAGTAACAAAAATCAATCTACCTCAAGAAAAGAAAAAAAAGTGTAGCAACACAGTGGTCATCAATTTTGTAATAATATCATGCCTGTCCACTTGCTGGCGATGTCTGATAACTCCGCATATAATTTAAACTCTTCGGAATTTTCCTTACTTTATATGATGTTCAATGCACATCGTTCTATTTTTGGCACATGTGCCAACGCATACGCGCATCAAAATCTCAATCATCTTCTGATGAACTACCTATCTATTAAATATAGTAGTAAGTCGACAGATCCATAACACCCTGTATAACGCCTTAGCAGCCGGAACGTGTGTCGGTCGAGACGTATGTCAACGAAATGAAGCGAAATATACATTACGTTACCTGTTCCGTGTGTGATACTTTAATATAATGTAAAGCTATACCTCCCGGGATGTAATGTATATTATAGCAGTCGTGTGTGAAGTCCCTAATTCTTTGAACAAGTAGGTGGACATAATATTGTGCTATGCTCTACATAGGCATAGCACATTAATCAGCTAACACTTATTGGCTTTTGAATTGAGAATTTCACTACGTAAATACCTACTTAAGTAACGTTCTGTCGCGTTCTTTTCTGAGAAATTTGACGAGACAGCACTACGTTAAGTGGTTACTTAGTGATTACGTCAAATGAGAAACTGGCCCAAAGCCTACATTATATTCTCTAGGATTTTTACCAGCCAATGCCAATAGGGTAGTTTCCAGGGTCAAAATAATTAAATTCTATTTAGTCCGTATTTTAGATTATAAAAAAATATTGGACACGTATTTTTTTCTTTTTTTGATTAAACAAAAAATAACAAAGATATAGCCCATAAAAGTTACGTG
The DNA here is from genome assembly GCA_947310845.1 of Yponomeuta plumbellus. Classification (NCBI taxonomy): domain Eukaryota; kingdom Metazoa; phylum Arthropoda; class Insecta; order Lepidoptera; family Yponomeutidae; genus Yponomeuta; species Yponomeuta plumbellus. The sequence continues at coordinate 11,909,946 of OX371207.1, read as the reverse complement.
TGACGTCACTCAGTGCGAAAAAATGCAGCACGGCGTGACGTCACACGTAACTTTAATTGGCTATATCTTTGTCATTTTTGGTCTAGTTTACAAATAAAAAAATACGTGTCCCTTATTTTTGAATAATCTAAAAGACGGACTACTTACATTTTTTAGGGCAACTAGCCTATTCACTCGCATATTCACAAAAGTTCGCAGCTCCACGGGCACCCAGTTTGATTGACTTCACGTTCTCTTAAATTACAGCGTGCAGGCGGCCTCAGCGCACAGTTTTGTATCAATTAAGACCACCCCTCTGTTGGTCTCGGTAAATAAAATAAATATCCCCACAGTCACGTGACTGATGGAATAATGACATATATTTAGTTACCTTAAGGTCTGGCTGCGGAAGGGAAGGATAGGTATTTTATATTTTATTTTTATTTTGTGTTGCCTCGAGTATATCCTACTACTGCTGGACAATGTTTATGTTATACAGCTAAATTTGTTTTTTTTTTTTTTTTTCATAGTTAAAAATGTAAATTTACTAAATCAACTCAACTTTTTAACGAAGCTTTATGTGAATTTTGATTATGTTTATTATTATTTTTTTTATTGTATATGTAAATAATTTATGCCAGCACAACATAGTAATTGATAATTTCTCTATTTGACACAATTTTTAAATGTTTAATGATGAGGGCCAGAAGATTTTCCATTTTTTTTTATTTTATAAGCACCAGAGGAAAATGTGATACCAGAGGGCTGACACTATCGGCAGAGTAGTCACAAATGAAAGCAGGGAAGTAACAGGCCATTGATTATATTTAAGAAAGGGGACACGTATTAAATAAAATATGAAATATGCCAGAGGAGTGACGCCCACAGGAGTGACAAAATCGCACAAAACCTACAAAAACATATCACTCGCTTTTCTGATCACCGTATAACGTAATACATGACGTCTACACACAATAAGCATTGCATTGTGCAAATATACAATTTCGTAACTATAAAATACAAAAACATAGACTTGCCAGAGGAAATACTCCAACGACTGGCAGAAACACGCTTTCCTACAGTGAATCGCAAATTGACGCTATATTATAGGAATTTCGCTCAACGTCATTAGTTTGTTTCTAACTTAACACTATTGTATGCGCGTAGTTCATTGACAAAAACATACCTTTGCGGTTTTAGGTCTAATTTTACTTCTTTGAGTTTCGCCAGATGAAGTGACATTATTGTAACGTGTCCTGAAAGTAAGTTATTTTTCTTTATATTAATAAAACTTTTTACTGCATATTTTGATGAAATATGTTTCGATGTTTATAAAAGCGTATGATCATATTTAAAAAAACATAATGGCATACGTATCTAAAAATATCTCGCCATAAAATCATTATAATCTAGAAATGGGGAGGCCAGAGGAGTATACATTTACAACTATTTTTAACAATTATGTCTTAAATTAAACAATTATCGTGAATAGACTATGTGGGCCAAATTAAAGACTATATTCTTTAATGCTTAAGCATACGGACGCAATAATATAATAAGTTTAACATAATATTTGTCCATGGACCATAGAAATTCAAATAGCGTATATTGACCCATACTAAAATACAGCTAAATTATTTTCTGTGTTTCAAACATTACTGAGTTACCTATGTAGGTACAATAATGCAGTAGTTTTTATAGTAGAAATGGCAGAAATATCTGGTTGAAAGAAAACTTTGTCAGTTAATATTTATTACGAATAATAGGGACCGCAAAAGCAAAGTAAAAGCGTCAAAATGGCTCCACGGGAATAATCAACACGAGTTACCTAATTAGAAAAGCTACAGAGGGCATTGAAAACTTTTGAATGGCCTAACTGAACCTGGCCTGCCAATGGTTGTGGCCAACATTTAATTTTACTTAAATTTTGAACGACATTTATTTACCTCATCTTGTTTTTCCAGTTTTCATATTTAGGTTACCCATTTTTCTATGTTTTAAAGATGAATAAGATACCCATTAACATCAATATCACTAGCTACAAGCATTGTTCATCAATAACTAACGTTTAGAAAAAAATAGACCTCAGAACATATTGCAGCCACTAAAATACAATTTTATTAAAACGTATGTTTTTTTCATATGTCAACATTTATCGATTCTTATGCCGTAAGAAGTTTGCCGCATCAGCTAGTATCGTATAAAAATATGGAACAATATTTACACTCATTTTTCAAGCGCAAAATCTTCAGAGCTTTCCAAAGGAGACATCCTGAAGTGTACTCCATTATAATGGAACAATTTTGGAAGTTGGTCATCAAAGGAACTCAGAGAAGAGAGTGATTTAAGCGGTCACTTCAGCCATACTTCTTAAGTCTTGTCGCGTCAAGTGTACCAAATATTTAAAAGTCAATTTCACCTTTTATCTTCATGAAATTACTATGGGATTTTGGCAAGAAAAAGTTCAGCATTCGATGCCTTGCCTAACATTGAGCTTAAGACTTTTAACAAATATTTTTCACCATAATGTCACTACAAACTAACTACAAAGCTTGTAATGTAACAACATTAATATAAGGAAATCGTATTTCAAGTCATTTGTGCCATAGAAATGCCTGCTTGGCAAATACCTTATGAAATCGGACCGCTGGAAAATAATACGCGCTGAAAATTTCACGATAGTTTTATGCGAAACGTAAATTATTACGTTTTACGGCGCGTTTACTACTCGCCTTATATTTTAATTGATCTAGGCGCATGTGGCACTGGAGCACGCAACGCGACTGTATCGAAATAAACTTTTAATTGCTCGTGTTAATTGTTTACCGCCATTCGAGAAATATGGAGACGGTTTTCTCAAACACGCAAAATATTACACAAATGGCTGGAGGAGCCAATAATAATTTGCATAGATGTACCCGAAGTGAATTTTCTAAAAATTCGTAACACGAGACGATGGCTTTTGAGATACGCAATACGCGGCAGCTATTAACATACGAACGACTGATGACAATCAGATAAAGGGTGTTTGTGAAAATTTAGTACCCGGTGTGTAATTACAGGGCTAAAGATACCATCGACAGGGCACGCCCACTGCGGCGCAAATGTGTCCGAGTGCACGGGAATCCATAGCTTTTAAAACATCCTGTAGAAACATCAGTACCTATGTCGTAAATACCGCCCCATTTATGTGTTCTACGAAAAAGAAAATTGTTACTTTTTATGTCGGACGTCAAATTTCCCTGCTGTTAGCGCAAATGTAGGTTAATTATAGCAGCATTAGCTAGACAGTTCTGTTCTGGCTTAACAGAACGAGCTCGAGAATTTATTCTCATTATGTTTTTCCAATGTTTCGACCACTTGTTGGTACTTCCCACGCGAGCGTTCTGCATACATTTGCAAGCTCTTTCATTCGCGTACTTAGCATAAAACAAGCCCGACACCGAGTCATTATGCAGTCTCCGATTTCGCGGCTGCAAAAATTTACGCCATTATCAAAATATCGCGAACGGAACGAGCCGAGTGTGAAGCTGATTCAACCAGTTTAGGTCCCATTAACACACGCAATATAAACGGGAGGGTAGAGAAGGTCAGCTTAATCAGAAGCTCTGTAAAATATGTATGTTGAGTGACACAACTGGGGATTTGGACGGCTGAGGACGGAAAGAATTGTTTTGCCTTGAAAGAGTCCTATGTCCAGCTGTAGTCGAGTACGGACTGTTTTACTCTGGGGATATACTTAGTTTATCGGGAATACTCCCACACTTCTCAGTCTCCGATTGGACATTCCGATTGAATATAATATTAATATTTAGTAATATACCGCTATTGGAAATATTACTAAATATTAATATTATATATTATATTGGGAATATTTCCAATATTTCCGATTCCGGCAGGTCACACATTCTTGAAGTTTTCTGCTGACAGCGCTTATACGAGCGATCTATTTTCTGCAACCCTGTTAAATTGTACATAATATTTTTTAGTGCATTATTACAATAAGTTTGGCTTGACCGTAGCATCCAACCCCTACAGATTGTTTAAAATTACTCCGACATCTTTCTACGCTTCAAACTGCTGGAAGTAGATGCACGATACTCTGATAGTAGCTACAAGCAATGATCGCCCATGGATGGAATACAATAAAATTGTCAGTCGAGATCGGCTTGACTTCAGAGATGAAATCCGGAAAACAAAACCACTGCCTTCTGTTTTGCGTTGGTACGTCCACTTCGTTGGCGCGGCATTGTTTCTCGATTGTCGACATTTCACAAGGCGACGCGTCGCGCAAATTTACAAAAGGTCTGTACTGGGCTTATGACAACTTTACTGGAGTTCTATTGACCTCAATGACTACATAAATTTAAATAGATAAACAAACTTCATTGGAAAGTCAAATATAGGACCAGAGCGCAATTAAACTCCGTCTCGCGTACCACTACGCCATTCGTATGACCACCGGCATGACTTTACGAAATCTGTCGTCCATATTACCCGTCCTCCCTACCAGCAATTTTTTTTTTACCACAATGGAATTGTTACGAACCTATGCAACTTTTTAAATATACTGCGTTTATTGAAATGAACTAGCGACCGAGCTACCTAGGCGAGCCGAACAAAATTATGTTTTGTAATAATGTCTGTCAGGTACGAAATCCTAAGGAACCTCGCTCCACAAAACCGAAGCCGCATCGGGTGAATTTGGATTTTGATCTGATGCTTCGGAACGCTCTCAATCACAACGTTGATTCGTACAAACAATGATGTACTTACCTTTCGGTCATTGGTTAAAAAGATAAAGATAAGACAAGAAAGATAAAATTATTCATAATATCTAACGCAAAAAAAGGGTTGCTGAAATAAAATATCTGCTCGAATAATTTAGTCACTTGCTTTTTTACAAATTTGGACTGAGTTTGACATTGACTGGCTGGCAGGCTGGATTTGGCATAGGTGGTGCCTCTGAATTTGGCTGTGGCTCTGGCGTTGGCGTTAAAGTATAAAGTGTACATAAAAATCAAATTTTATCTTAGGTAAGAGTGAGTAGCCTAAACTTGTACAGTCGGGGTCTAAAAATGTTTACCAGTTTTCGAACTTGATTCTTTGTCACAATGATGTGCAGTATAGTCTATAATGCTTTAACAATATACTTATTACCTTTCAAAGTTCAGAAGCCTCAATTCTAACAAGTATCTAAACTCATTTCTTAATTTAAAATTATTGCATGTGTTAAAACGACACATATCAAAAATCTGTCAAAATAGAAGGTTTTTCTTTACGTTATTATAAAACCTCCTTGAGTGAGCGAAGAAGTTTTGCTCTAAACTTTGACAGGTTGGTACTCTACTCTTTATTCTGTAAGTATTGACCTTGTGTCGTATAATCGTCTGTACAATAATGAACCTTAAGGTGGTAAACATTTTCAGACCCCGACTGTATTTTAGGCTATGTTTGTAAGAGATCCACCTCCACCACTTGGCCTTGGCCCCCGTGGTAGAGTATGCCCTATACCTTTCTCAGGGAAGAGACCCGTGCCCCTCGGTGGGGACATAATGGGTTGCTGATGATGTAAGAGATTAAATTGTTACAATAACATTAATCAACAATAGTGGGCCCAATTCTAGTGATTGCTGCCTCTGCCTACCGCCTCGGGGATAATGGGCGTGAGTTTATTTTTTTTTTCAATTGACAATAGTTCAGAAAATAAATGGTACAAAGCAATAGAATCAGTAATGAAAACCAATTTGCTTTAGGATTAAACATAGTAAGTTACTTAAAACTACCTACTACACGTATATAAAACATTTATACCATATTCATTTGGGTCTTAGACAAAATGTAAACAACATTTCAGTTCTCTTTATACTATTTTCATTGTAAAAAATGTTATTTCGGGTTCTACACTAATTTTTAAAGTAAATTAGATGTTATCTAATCTATTTTACTTATTTCTTAGTATAAAAACCGAAATAATGTTTTTGACAATGAAAATAGTCTAAAGAGTACTGAAATGTTGTTTACATTTTGTCTAAGACCCAAATGAATATGAATTAGCAGGATCTCTGTCTCATTGAACGTCTGTCCTTACAAAAAAATTTAGAACGTAATTTTGCAGAGTTCATTGTAGAACAAGTGGTTGTACTTCTGGTGCGTTCACCTTCTGGCCAGGTCGAGTGACTGTTGAAAGTTAGACACGGCGGCATTCACTGAACTGAAGTGAACAATCAACCAACGAGTGGTATTCAAAATGTATGACTCTTACGATAAAAACTGATGGATGACTTTTCAGGTTTTACACAAAAGAGCGAAGCAACATAACAGCCTTTGTGTTTGTTTTGTTGCCCAAAATAATGGACAAGCCCTCGCTATGTTCAAGATCTGAAACAAACACGACCAATCATTTTAAACAATTTGTAAATAAACTTTCGTATGGTGCAACCGACACTTTTTTAGGTTTTATTATGTCCCCTGGTTTCTTCCCTGAGGAAGGTAAGGCCATCCTCCACCACGGGGGCCAAGTCCGGATTGGTGGAGGTTTGTAAGACTAGTGAATGAATGAATGAATGAATGTTTATTGTCACAGTGGCTGGTCTTACTTTCAGAAGTTTTCAAGCCCCCCTAAGGCCTCAGACTTGGCTTAACGACTGCCATCTATCGACGGCAGCCAGCATCAACTGCTTGCAGTGCCTAGGGAAGCACGGTACCACTAGGAAAAATGCCACTAGCGTTAGTCACAGAACGGCTACCCATCCATGCACTGAACGCGCCCTATGTTACTAAACCTTCGTGATCGTTTAAGATCACTCAGGCGGCCGGGGCTACGTAAGAAGCCCGTACCCATGTCGTGCTCATCGGCCGCATGTAGCCGAGCTTTTTTTGCGGTAATATTATAGTCCTTAACCTTGAAAATATTTAAGGTTTATTTTAAGAGTGTAACGTTGTGCCCGAACTTACATTGCCAGCCCATTATTGTGTGGGGGTACGTATATTTTCCTTCACTTGGTCTGAACTCGACTTGATACTCTCTACGTAGCACTCCTAGCGTAAGCAATACCATGTGGGTGATTCATGAGGGAACAGGATGCAAGACATGAAGTAGATTTATCGTGGTCCCCGGTGACGCCCCGACGTTTATTGCTGCAAATAACCCTGGCTAGGAGCAACAATTTGGGTCTCAGGTAACATAAAATGTTGTACTCTAAAAGGTTGATACGGGGATTTTTTCGCAGCACCAATTGTGTGGAGGTTGTTAAGGGCCACGGTGTGCTGACCTCATTTTAAGCGCTCCTAGTTTTTTGCGTTCGGTACTCAAAGGGACCGTATTAGTAAGCCTACTGCCGCTGAGAGAAAACATTTTTTTTTTAGTATGAATGATTGAAAACCGTTTCTTCACTTACTATAAGGGTCAATATACGCTATTTGTATTTCTAGGGTCCGTGGACAAATATTATGTTAAACTTATTATATTATTGCGTCCGTATGCTTAAGCATTAAATAATATGGTCTTTTATTTGGCCCACATAGTCTATTCACGATAATTGTTTAATTTAAGACATTAATCGTTAAAAATAGTTGTAAATGTATACTCCTCTGGCCTCCCCATTTCCAGATTATAATGATTTTATGGCGAGATATTTTTAAATACGTATGCCATTATGTTTTTTTATACAATAGTGTTAAGTTAGAAACAAGCTAATGACGTGGAGCAAAATTCCTATAATATAGCGTCAATTTGCGATTCACTGTAGGAAAGCGTGTTTCTGCCAGTCGTTGGAGTATTTCCTCTGGCAAGTCTATATTTTTGTATTTTATAGTTACGAAATTGTTATTTGCACAATCCAATGTTTATTGTGTGTAGATGTCATGTATTACGTTAAACGGTGATCAGAAAAGCGAGTGATATGTTTTTGTAGGTTTTGTGCGATTTTGTCACTCCTCTGGCATATTTCATGTTTTATTTAATACGTGTCCCCTTTCTTACCTATAATCAATGGCCTGTCATTTCCCTGCTTTAATTTGTGACTACTCTGCTAATAGTGTCAGTCCTCTGGTAACACATTTTCGTCTGGTGCTTATAAAATTCAAAAAAATGGAAAAATCTTCTGGTCCTCATCATTAAACATTTAAAAATTGTGTCAAATAGAGAAATTATCAATATTGAATGGAACAGATTACATTTCCTTCTGGGACACAAAAAAATCAAATACCGTATATTCACCCATAAGCCAGTTTTTGATTTGAGAATTTCGCTAAGTAACTACTTAACTCTAGTGCTTTCTCGCCAAGTTTCTCAGATAAGAGCGAGAGAGAGAGAGAGATAAGAGAGTATTTCACTTACGTGAAATTCTCAATTCAGAAATCGGCCCTATATCCATTAGATGATCACTCGGTTCATTTCATACAAGTATATGAGTATAAGTATATGACTAAGTAGTCAGTTTTTTGCAATACTATTTAATTAATTGCTTGATCAAGGGCCAATTTCTGAATTGAGAATTTACACTAAGTAAATACTTAAATAACGTTCTATCACCTTCTTTTCTGAGATTATCTTGTGTTTTTTTACAAATCATAATTGTTTTTAATGATAAAATTTGATAATTTGTGTACGTATAAATAGTACTTTTTTTTACACACATTTGACAGTGTGTAAAAAATAGTACTATTTATACGTATTCGTATAAATTATTTGTCTTAAAACCGCTTCAAAGCATTTTAACTAAAAAAACAATTATGATTGTAAAAACACACAAGATAAAATTTGATAATTTGTATCTAATTTTTCTAATTCGCTTTAATTATATTTTTTCTACAGCCGGGCTTCGTATCCGGACCTCTCGCATGGTATGCTCTATCGCTGCTCCACAGAGGTCGTCATGTGTATGTATTTATGTCGTTCCATACCTTGAAAGGAAAAACCCGTGTTCAACACTTTTCAGTTAATACTTTGTTAATTAAGCAAAAACTGTTTTGAAATGAATAAATGTGGAGTTTCTCTGTTAGCTTCTTTTCCATTATAATCTTTTATTGAAATTAAGAACTTTGACGTTCTTAAAGTAAACATTTTGTTTTTAATATGAATAAAAATATTTGTTTTGTAGTCAGATGCCCTCCACCAATCCGGACTTGGCCTCCATCAATCTGGACTTGGTCTCCACCAATCCGGACTTGGCCACCGTGGAGTATGGCCTATACCTTCCTCAGGGAAGAGTCCATTATGTCCCCTCGGTGGGGACATAATGGGTTGATGATAAGTTAGGTGTCTAACGAAATTAACCATTTAGTATACATGTTAGCGTTTGTTGATTGTTATTTTATTTTATCGCTTGTTGCCGATGAAGCGCAAACGATTTGTCAGGATCGAGGCAGTCCCTGGTCTCCGCCTACCCCTCTGGGATACAGGCGTGAGCTTATGTATGTATGTAAACGTTTGTTTTGAACGTTCTGTTGGCACAGTACAAATAATAGAACGCCCGTGCGTTTTCGCCTTATGTAATGGTTTGCCCATGTATTTAATCTTTTCGAATCAGTTTGGATACACTTACGGGATTCTAGCGAATTAGATACAAATTATTACGTAATTAATACAAATTTATTACCTATTTATTTAGAAAAGATTGCAATGATAGAAACTTATTCTTAAGTTAAGATTGTCCTCAACACCCGGTATACCGATGCCTGATTCTCAAAAGCACCCTTCTCTCAGTGCAGCAGCTCGCCGTTGTGACGAAATTTAAATTTTGCGCTTAGCGCAATAATAGCCCCCCATTAAAGTTCACGTGTAGCGCCATCCATCGCAGTAATTGCCGACGGGCGGAAGATAGCCGAGCAGAGTTATGACGTCACATAACGTGCTAATGACGTCATAACTGCATTGCCCTCAGTGCACGGTGTGACTTACGGACGGCGCAATGGATGCGCTGCAATTTACTTAGCAAATCGCGTCGACGCGTGTCTAGACGGATTCATCTCGCCTATTTGTCAGAGGCGCGGGCGCCGGCCGCCGTGGCCCTGAGACGCGATCATCAGGTCGCTTGGAAATTATATAGGTAGGTACTTGTGCGAATGGAACGTTCTCATTTCCATTTTTAGAGAACGAATATTACAGTATATTGTAACAATGAACAAATACACTTTGGAGGTATCAATGCCTTTAAAGTGGTTTTATGTAACTTCAGTTTCAAGATCGTCCGTAAAACATTTCGGAGTGTGGACTTCCTGCACTCAGGAGGACCTAATGATCGCAAGTGATGAGGCAGTCAGCGTCGCAAAGTTCTGGGCCGCAACTGTCTAGTAAAGACTCATAACTAATATTTTGCCATCGACTCGCTAAGAAAAAGGAAGATATCCTCAGATAAAAACTGATGAAAGCTTTACTGGAGCAAGCATAACGGTAAGACACACCTGAATCTGAGAATGTTTCTACCTATCCAGCCTTTGAATAGAGCCCACTGCTGGGCGCAGCTCTCTTTCCTACCCCCTCCTTATTTTTTAAATCTCCTCCCTTGCTTTCCGACTTGTTTGGTAATATCCTCGACCCAACGAGTCGCTCACGAAACTTGGTAAATTCAGAATTACAGCGGCAAATTCACAACAAAATATTTTATCTAGGTACATATTTCCGGTATTTTCCAAAAAAAACGACAAAATCCATGCATATTTGACGAGTGTAATGTTTTGCTCGACCCCGCGCGCCTACGGGAGAAAATACGGGGCGTCCATGTCTGTACCACAGCATGCCTATTCAGCAATTTGGCTCTTACGCCTGAAGGATAAGAGCGAGATTGATCTGCTCGGCAGTTTTACAGATTGGTAACTCAGTTATTGCTGGCGCGAAAAAGCGGGCTGGCAGCGGAATCTCATTGACAAGAACTATGTGATGTGTGAATGGTTGGAAACTTGTTCTTTTTAAGGGGCACTGAGTTTTTTAGCGGAGCAGGTTTTTCAGTCAAAAAATATGAAAGTCAAATTTGTAGACCGAGTTTGAGAGAGATAGTCTTCTCTACGATACAAAAAATGTACGTGATCTCATCCGAGAGGCTGACAAAGATTCGTTACAATTAATACTTTTTCCAATGTAGCTCGTCATAATGTAAATTTTATTTTAATCAAGTAAAATATAATGAAGATTTTGTAATATAATATTTTATTTTAATAACGGTAAAACTCAATCTTAGGTTTTATTTCACCACAGTAACTTTCTAACTTCGTTTAAAATAGCTTTTACGAAGTAAAAAATCTTATTTCTTCATTTTCTTTTACGAATCTAGTATTGAATTGTTGAGGCAGAATCTGTATAATAAGTCTAGTTAATTCGCAAAGCGTATATATAGATAAAGATCTTATTTATAAAAAAACATGATTCCTTAAAACACTCGAAAAACACGTATTTAAATTATCTGTGGAGAAGATTTTTGAGGCAAATACGTAACTACAGATAAAATAAACTATCTTTTGGTTGTGATTCAGAGGAATCGTATTTTAAATATAAGGCCGTTAAACTTTATTTATAAAGGTTTTTTTATTATTATTTACTTTAATTTAATATTACTATAATGAATATAAGTAGGAGTTTGGTTTAGTAATTTTTACAAACAGTAATATTAAACTAGCTGACTCAGCAAACTTTTCTTGCCGTATTAATTATCCCTTCGACCTTCGATTGTCAGACCTACCTTTAAGATAAGAATATTCTTTATCGCACACAAGAAACAAGAGACAAATAAAAGTTACAATTAAAAAAAAATACAATAGGCGGCCTTACACAAAATATACACAGTTCGATAAAAAACAGTCTGTGACACGAGATATTTATGCATTAGAATGAAAATTATTCCTCTTAATTTTATAGAGCCTTTAAATGGGTCAGATTTTCTTTTCTCTCCGCTGTGATATCAAACATATTTATAGAAATAGCGTCCCAGTGGAATAAAGAGCATTGACTGAAAGCCTTTGTCTATTCTTTCAGACCCTAAGCCGCAAACGACCGATCCGTGGCAGAGATACCGTTTATTTCGTTGTCTGGTTTCTGAAGAATATTCACATAAAAAGGTAAGATAAAAAGATAATCCATGGAATCACACCTACCGATGCGATTTGCTACTCTCGTCACATTACTTATGTAATGAGGGTGTGAATGAAGTCAGCTTATACTCACTGCTGTATCCCGAGGACTACTTGGCTACTATCCATTTATCTATACTTGTCATTTTTTTCAGACTTTAAGTTCTAGCGGTAGAAAACTCGAAGCAGTTTGCAAACTTAGTACCTAGCACTAAATAAACTAGCACTAGTACTAAATAAAAAAAAACACCAAAAAAAAACTGTTTTCGAGTTTTTTACCGCTAAAAAAGGTTTTTGATTTAGTGTCGTTTAAAGTCTGAAAAAAGTGCCAAGTATATCTATACATGGATTATACCTCCTTAGATACCTCCTCCTCCAGTCAACGACGTATCAACCATTACATGCATGTACTTTGCACGTTATGTTACGGGTGAATTTGGAACTAAAATGTGTAGGTTGATGTGCGGTTGAAAATTAAATTAAATTAAATTACCGAAAAAAGTTTAGTAATTTACTTATCCTATGTGTAAATCGCTCGTAGCCCCGGCTGCCAAAGTGATCTTAAACGATCACGAAGGTTAAGCAACATTAGGCGCGTTCAGTCTATGGATGGGTGAGCGTCTATAACTAACGCTTGTGGTATTTTTCCGAGCGGTTCCGTGTTTTGCAAGGAACGTTAACCAGTTGGTGCCCGCTGCCGTCGATAGATGGCAGTCGTTAAGCCAAGTCAGAGGCCTTAATAGGGCGGCTTGAAAAACTTCTGACAGTAAGACCAACCACTAGTTTTACAAGCCTCCACCAATCTGGACTTGGCCCCGTGGTGGAGTATGGCCTATACCTACTTTCCTTAGGGAAGAGACCCGTGCCCCTCGGTGGGGACATAATGGGTTGATGATGACAATGATGTGTAAATTACTAAACGTGTGTGTGTGTGTGTGTGTGAGGGTGTGTGTGTGTGTGTGTGTGTGTGTGTGTGTGTGTGTGTGTGTGTTTGTGTGTGTGTGTGTGGGTGGGTGTGTGTGTGGGTGGGTGTTTTATGTGTGTGTGTTTTATATTAGTAGTTTATTCAGCTATTATTTCTTACTTGGGCACGTTTTTTTCCCATTATATTTCAAAACGTCGAACACCAATTAAGTACCTCCTTTTTTGCATATTCGTGAGATATAGCTACTTTATAAAGTAAATTAAAAAAAAAAAACAATTTCTATCTTGTTATAAATCTATTTTGAGCGAAGAGCGAATTTAAAAATGACATAGTTATAACACTAAACCGAACCATTACGATGAACAATTTGACTCTGATCGCCCAAAGTTATCGATATAAAAAGGAATCAATTACAAACACTACGTATACCATAAAATACGCGAAGGAGAAATTAATTCGATTGGCAAAGTAATTACGAACAGTCACGGATACAAAGTGATTCATGACATTCATTATAAAATAAATCAAAGGAACGCGACGTGTGAATTTACATAGCGTCTACAAGAATGTCGATAAAGATGCAAATTAATAAGAGCATGCCCTTGGACATCTTCGAGAGAAACTTTATAAAAATGTAAATTATTCGCCGACCAAGTGAATGACATTTATTTTAATTTACGCCCCAGGGTTACTCTTGGCATGGTAATTCTCTTTAAATATTGTCTTACGATAGTTAATTACTTACAAGTTTTTAATCGTCGCAAAACCACTCGTTTTATAAATACTGTACTTGAATACCGATGACCATCTCTGCAAAATAACTACAAATAAAAAACAGGCCAAATGCGAGACGAACTCAAACACCGAGTATTCCGTATATAGATAAGTACCCAAAGTATAGCTATATATAAGCTGATGCCTGCGACTTCGTTTGTACAGGATTAGTGCCTCGGGTAGCTTTGAAATTTTTCCTACTTACTTGGCACATATTATCGTTATTTTTTGTGCACACAATAATTTTATAAAATATTATAGCCTATGTGTCATTCTATTATAAACTTCACTATTGTAGGTTCATTAAAATCCTTTCAGTAGTTTTTGCTAGAAAGAGTAACAAACATCACAACAAGTAGGGACGTGAGGAAGTAACAATTTGTCTTACTCGCCAATAAAATATTTTTCATTTATCGAGATCAAGACCCTCATGTGGAGTATATTTTACTGGTATTGTCTGTTTGATACTCTAGAGACAAAAACCGAATCTACATTAAAAAAATACTTTGTTTTTTGTTGTAAGTTTTTTTCACCATTGGGCTATTTTCCGTAGAACTTATATGAATTCGACTATCTTCTACCGTATGCACTTTATAGGTAAGACGAACGAACCGGACGTCGTGAACATATTATTTGGATGCCGTTCGGAATCCGTGGTGTCTCTAGAACGGGTTCAAAGGAACCCTAAACGAGAAGATATTTGGTTATTTTTTATCTTGTCTCCAGAATAAGTTTACCACGTGTTCATTAGGATTTACCAACCGGGGTAGCTGTAAAATGTATAGATATATACTGCACACTTTTTTTTAATAACAACAACATTTACATACAGGCACATACATTGCTTCTGGCCACACACTAGGATACCCTGTGTCGTGGGAACCAGAAACAGCGACGTCATAAACATCCAAACATCCAAGACCCGGGTGTTTTTGTCCCCAGCCGGGATTCGAACCCGGGACCTCTCGCACGGTAGGCAGATGCGCTTACCACTGCGCCACAACGGTCGTCTAAACACTGTACAGTCCTTTTTGCATTAGACGAATTGCTTGAAAGCATTGTCTTGTTGCCTGTGAAATGCGACGTCGGAAACATGGCAGCGTCTTTCGGGAACATTCTTTCAGTTGGTAAACTTTCTCCTATACGAGTTCCATAAATCAGTTTGTTGAGGAAAATTCTACACATTTCCTTCGGTAGCCGACTCTCGGATATTATTAATAAACTGTTGACGTATTGCGTATAGGCCCTACGGCGAATCTCCCTTACTTAACTAAAAGAGTCTTCGTGAAGTTACATAGACAATTGGAAGGATTTGTACTGGCCGTCACTGTACTTTTAATTTGGTGCACTAAGTGTATCTACTCGTACAAGTCCGCTGTTAACGCTGGCATGAATCATCAGAACGTAAAAAGAAGAATTCAACCTGTCAGCTGCAAAGGTAGTATGAAGACGCGAGTCACGCGCGACAACGTCAAAAGTCGCGACTTTCCAGTACATTAACTGTCAAATTCTCGCGACTTTTGACGTTGTCGCGCGCGACTCGCGTCCTCATACTACCTTTGCTGGACAGACAGTGAAAAAACAACGTACTAACGTTTTGAAACTCGCAACAGAGCAACCGAATTTATTTCTTGTATTTTATTATTTTCTTATTAAAGCCAAAGTAGGAAAAACTTCTGTATTTTATTTGACGAGAAGACCAGCGGCTTCAACATCCGCCTTGAACACAGTGAATTCATTTCCAGAAAGCTTTGTTAACAAGTATAATTTAAAAACGCTATAAAAGGCACGTAGTAAAGTATCTCCCAATATTTTGAGACGGAAAGTGAGCCTTAGAATATATTTATAAGAAACAACCAAAAGTAAACTACTAAAACTTATGTTCTCTGCTTATTTTTTTTTTATAGAAAATAAATTATACAATTTCCTTAACGCATAGTAAAGGTATACAAAAAAATGTGTTATCTTAGTACCACACACACGATTAACACGATAACATGATTTACATAAAATTGAATAAGTACCTTTCTCGAACAAAAATGTTAATGTAGTTCAACTTAGACAGAGGAGTTGTAAATTAGACGACAATATCCTCGTAAGGCCCGACCTTGAAAATAACATTTGATTTTGTGATCACTTGAAGACATTGGGCCTCACGAGGATATAATTACTTTCTATCGACAAAGCTAACGCTGTCGCTTCGCATTTGAGAAATGCTAAGCAATCATATCGGCATTCGGGCTGCCAACACGCGTTTTCGACAGAATCACTTGGACGCGGCGGCGATCGCAGCCGTCGATTCCTGTAACCGAATACCACTATGTCATCAGGGCAATTGTTGCCATAAATCGGCCGTTGTTTCGCGAATAATTTGCCGGCATAAAGTTCACGCTTGACATGCAAAATGTCGTAAAAACAAGCGCTCACTCGCTCCGCTCTGGTGCTGCTGCCTGGCGGGCGAAGCTGCGCTACTCGTGTGCATTGTTTCGACTTTTATTGCTGCAGCCTATTACATACATTTTTATTATTTTTATTGACATTTTTTAAGTAATATAAAACCCTAGGCTGACTTTCATCGCTTTTTAGAGTTCCGTAATCAACTAGAAAGCCTTATGGTTTCACCATGTCCATTGGTCTATTTCTCCGTGGCCTATCATGGAGACAACACGTACTAGAAAGCTTTTGCAAAGATACAGTTCTAAAACTCATTAACGACAAAACTTTTTTCTTCTTCTTATGGTGCCTCTCCGACTAGCGAAGGTTGGTAGTTAGCTCCGCATATTTTTCTCTCTCTCGCAAGATGAAAGAGCTCGCCAGCACTTATGATTCCTGTCCACTCCCGAAGGTTTCTCAACCAGGATATTTTTCTTCGGCCTACACGTCACGTAAGACTTTGTTACAGCCTGCAAAATCTCCAGTCGTCCATTGTGGAATAAGCTGCGACAACATGCTTAGTTATAAATGAGTGCGCAAGGTGGCCTAAATCACTTTCAGCACCCGCGAGTTTTCTTTTTGTTCCAGTTTTGAAAAGAGTTTTTGTTTCATTTAGTCCGCTTCGGCTTTCAGCACAGCTGTTGCATTGTCTGGGTGCATTGTGAGCATGAGCAGTCACTCAACGAGCTATTTTCTCATTCACCATTATGCCCTGTTATTATTCTCATTGTTCCTGTCACACAAGGCTTTGTCTTATTATGCCCCAGTGATTTAAACTTCAACTGGAATCATTATTGCATATTGACTTTTTAATATTGAATTCAACATTCGGTACTTATATTATATACCGAACTACCATGCATTTATTCATACCCATACTCTCTATCTCTGAGAGAAGTCTGTGCCCTACAGGGGGACATCTTAGAAATACTTATAACTTGCAAAAATGTCTGAGAATAGACGATTCAAACATCGATTGATGAAAAAAACCTACAAGAAAACTTTGGAAATCCATGTTTCATCGATTTGAACGTAAATTGTAACGTAATCCTCTTATGTTTATAAAGTATTTTTCTCATAAATGAGAATCAGTATGGATCACTTCGAAGTTATGAGAAAAATAACAGCCGTTACATCATGAAATTCAATCGCTCTACATAAACAGTAAGACCTATAAAAAATTCCACAGAAAACACTCACTTGTTCTGGTCCCAAACTGGGATACCATATACTGTGATAACTAGGCAAGGACATCACAAACATAGTAATATATCCAAAGGTCTTTAGCACAAATATACGGCGGCCATTGAGAATCGAACCCAAGGCTTCTGTTTTGGTAGTCAGGTGTTTCAACAGCTTGACCATGGGGGCAACCGCAACAGGTAAGATACGAGGTGTACACATACACTAAGAAGTGACCGTTATAATGGCGGGACCATAATGTTTAAGGCTGTAACAAGGGCGAATAACTTTGAGCATTTAACCTCTGAGTTATAGAGTAATAAACTAGCGCAATCTCTTGAATGTTTGTTGTACTTCTTCGGCGAATACTTTAAAGGCTTATCCATAATCCAAAGATTACACAGTTAGGAGATGTGGCGGATGTTCGATGGCGATTATTCCCTGCGCTAATTAAGAAATCGCACAATTTTGTACTAATCACGCTTAATATTAATATTAAAAAATATATGAGCAGTTAGGATTGCAGATATTGATGTGGCCGATATTTGCATGAAAGATTTAAATGAAAAGCTACTATCGTTTACCAGCGAAATTAGATTCTGTGGAAAATAAAGCTTTTGGAAAAAAAAAATTTTTTTGCCATCTAGACAGGTTAAATGCTAATTTTTTTCCGTACGACTTAGTCACTGATATATTCTTTATTACCAAAGATTTTATTCAGAATTTTTAGTGCGTTCTTTTGCCTAACATTTCAGTTAAAGCTAGCCAATTTTGCAACATTTACCCTTGTTACACCCTTAAGCCGTGAGATTTGAAATCCGTCTATTTCATAATTTAGTACCTTTTTCGTACCTATTCGTAGAGAAGACATGCTGTCAGAGAGCGGACTGGGTCGTGGCCTGTAGGTAGACCGACCAACAACTCGATGTTCCGACATTTCGGTCAAGTCAGTAGTGGGTCCGTAGATGAAAATAACAAGAGATTTAACAAATATAGTGATTGGAAAAATCCTGTACCCTCCAGATAGCAGAGGTTTCTGGTTTCCACGACGAGAATATCCCAGTATGGGGCCAGAAGCAATGTATGTGCCTGTATGTAAATGTTTATGTTTAGTGCGATAAAGAAGTTTTCAATTCAATCCGGTTACTATTCTACAACAAAAGTAATAAAAAATCTAAGAATTTCCTCCGGATTACTTTCCTAAGTTATCTTCCGCGAATCGAAGCGCTATCGTTCGTTAGCGCGACCCTCAGGTGCTATCCGTCATTAATCTTATTCCCGTTGCACGGAACTTGAAGAATCTTAATTTGAAGTTTCGACGTTCCTCTTTATCAGAACTATGAAGAAAGAATTCTCGGTAGAGATATTCATTAAAACTTGATAAGGGAGCACCCTTCCTTTTTTCATCCAAGTTATTTGTCGGAGGGCGCTGGATATTAATGACATTCCTTTTGCTCTTATTATATTAAAAATATTGCCCGGAAAAATGGCCCCTTTAATTGGCCTTTTGAGTTTATTTCGCAGTAAAAGTTACTTTTGCTGCCGAAGAAAAGGAAAATAAGATCGTTAAATAATAATGCATTAGAGAAAGCTTCGTCTTTCTTCATTTATGTTGATGGCAATCATTGAATCTTTATTATTTAGGTATCAATTACAGTTGTATTATGTTTAAAATTATTTGAGAAAAAGCAGAGTTATTTTTGGAGCATTTTTCTCCGCTGCAAATTTGGGCCTAAGGCAGTGGTCAACATTCTAGATTGACACTCTACAAAAAGAATGGAAATTCTTTATATTAAAATTAATTTGCGACTTATACATTTTATGCACAAAACGTAGCGACGAGTTGTGTGTTGTTTGGCAACCGGCGTGCTTGCATGCAACGAAAGTGATGTGTCAAGATCGTGGCAAGTGGCAGTCCCTGGTCTCTGCCGACCCCTCTGGGATACAGGCGTCAGCTTATGTATGTATGTATTTAGTATAAAGATTGTGCAAAGTAGAAATAAAAATCTTTCGAATTAAAAACTCAAGCCCCAGTGGGTTAGCAACTCCAAAACTTCCTAAGCCGTGAAGAGATAAAATATTCGGCTCTTATCTGTGTTTCTTGAATAATAAAATGAAGCTAAGGACACTTTTAAGCTTCCTGTACTCGTATCACCTCAAGAGGCTATTTAAATGGAATTTGTATTGAGAATTTTAGTTAAATGCCACTCAAGCCACAATAAAGAAAGAGGTGCTTTATTTAATGTGGAAGTTTAAAACAAAGTATTTCTATTAGAAATATAAATGACACATAGGTACATCATCATCAACCCATTATGTCCCCACCGAAGGGTATGGGTCTCTTCCCTGAGGAAGGTATAGGCCATACTCCACCACGGGGGCCAAGTCCGGATTGGACGAGCCTTGAGCCTTGTGCCTAGTCTTACTTTCAGAAGTTTTCAAGCCGCCCCTAACGCCTCTGACATGGCTTAACGACTCCCGTCTATCGACAGCAGCCAGCACCAACTTAAAGTGCCTTGTAAAACACGGAACCGCTCGGAAAAATGCCACTAGCGTTAGTCATAGACGGTCAGCCATCCGTGCACTGAACGCGCCTTATGTTGCTTAGCGTTCGTGATCGTTTAAGATCATTCAGGCAGCCGGGGCTACGAGTGATTCTATGACGTGTGGATATGAATATATCTAAATCCACACATACTTACGTACTCATGCCTCTATCCTGGAACAGTATGCAGAAACCAACGTGTGCCTCTTGCTATCCATTGCACACATGCTAGTTATTAATGTCAAAATCATTATGTTATGTTGTATGTACGTTGCCCATCCAGAAGAAACATCCAAACTTTTGGAAGATAGATAACAACATTAAGAATTTCATGGAAAGTGGTCACAAAAAATCTTAGGGCTGTATTATGCAAGACTATCATCGGCCTAGAGGGCAATTACAGATGCCCTCTACCATGTCTGAGAGGCTAACTTTGACCGTTGCAACCAAAACCGCGCCTGCCCGAAGCGTCTTAATGAACTTCTCAAGTGCACGCCCTTAGCATGCAATTGCTGTAGGACTGCCAAGCTTACGGCTTTGAGAATACGATCCTAAATTCTATCAGGCCTCTGGCCTTAGTTTGGAGAATTGGGTCGGTACGCCTATTTTGAATTTCAGTTTTATACACAGGGTGGTTGTTTCAACAGATAATAGGCAACCTACATCCAAGCAGCAATTTAGATAAATAGATATTGTACTCGTAAATTACATTTACAGAATTTAGATTGCAACTTATTTTGGAGACAAGCTTTTTATACCATAAATGAGTTATAACAAAGTACGAAAACATGAAGAAGTACCTACGGATTTATTTTTCGGGCCTTACATGATGGTCTTAAAATGTAAAATATGTCTATTTTTTAGATTCACGTCATAGGTAACACCGGATTTGTTTGGTTATTAGTCATAGAGAAATAAAAAACATAACATTTTTTTGAGCATGACCTTTACAATGAGATAAAATGAAATAAAATTTGTACAGGTTCTTTCATTGGCAACAAGTTTGTTCCGAGTCGAGTTCGGAGTTTCGAGTCGAAATCGAGTTCGGGGAGATTGGGGATTTACTCTGATTTTTTAAATTGGTAAATACTCTCTTACGTACCCATACTCTTATGATCTTGGTTTCACATAGGTAGGTGGGTAAATAAATAAATTAAATAACTTAACCTGAAGCTAGGACAATAGAATATTTTAACGTTCACAAGCGCTATTATTGTCATTAAAATTTTACTAGCTCCACTTATAGTAATGTGTTATTTATGATGGAGGAGAATAGGCAGTGCAGTTTACTGTTCCATGCTTGGCAGGAGACCAGGGTATAATGCAAGCGTTTAAAGCTGGCAGTAAACTTTAGAGTTATCGTAAACTCGAACTAATAACTCGAATAACTCGTAACAATTGTAAACTAAGCAAGCACTTTAAAACTTAGGCACTAACTTTTTCCTGGTGTGTACTTGCGGGAATTGATGTTTGTTTTTGATGTTTTTTTGAACTTGTGATAATTTTTCTACACAAACTTGAAAATAATTATTTGCGTATATTTTCCGAGTTTTTCCATAACAATTTTACTCCCGTCTAATATTGCGACAGTACCTACCCTACTGTTTTTTTACTTGTTTACGCATTGTAGATTACATTTAAAACAGAAAACTCTACGGTACTATCGATCACCTTTAATTTACATTTTACATAACATTTACACTTACATTTACATACAGGATCATTTACAATTAGGATCCACATTCTCGAAGTAAAGGTTTCCACCGTATTTTCACGAAAAAATAAACCATTACTTTTGAATCGACAAAAGCGAAATCCTTAATTAAAAGATCAAACATCGAAAATGCCATGAAGCAGGAGTTAACCTGCTTAACGTCGGATCAATGTAATAGAGGGCCCTAAATCGATTCGGGTCAATGTCGGCCGGTCATCCATCACCGTTAGGAGCTGGCTGTAAAAACTGAACGTATTGAGGTTTGCATCATAGGCAGAGTGCGGTCATATATCACGCGTCTGCTGAACTCAAGGGCTGGGAGCGAGACAACAGGCGTTTTTGACACTAGTCTTGTAAGATTATAGGACTAAGGGCAAAAATGCTATAATACAGAAACTGCGCAATCTGAAGAATCAACCTTAGGCAAACTTTTTTTTTAAGTAAGTGACAACACTGACTATCAGACGGCGCTTGTGTTAGTTATTTGTAATGGCAGAATTGGTTGTTATGTAATTAAAATTGAAGTTATCGCCCTCGAAGCTAACATACAAGAGAATAATGTAAGTATACGAGTATACGCACACATTTTTAAAGGCCAAAATTTGTAAAGGGCAAAAAAACATATATTAGGGTTTTATAATAGGAATAACAATGTTAGTAATTTTAATTTAACCCGCTACTGGTGACGTCGATTTGACTTACACTAATAATGACGCCAGGTCTCACGCAGAACAAAATATAAATAATTCGGTACGTAATATAACAGACTGGTATTTTTATGCTGTGAATTATTTTACTGTAAGTAAAGGTATACCTATTTATATTTTACAGGTAAGTTAAGTGTTATGGGTTAGTTAAGGCGCTAAACCAAGCAAATCGATTCAAGCCCTTTACAACCCCACTCTATTTTTGAAGTCAGTCATATTACAGTACATTTGCAAAAAGATTAAGAATACTGAAAAAAATTATTGCGTTTAAAAACAGATTTTAATTACCACTGAATTACAGCTTTTTAATTCAGTAGTCTTGCATCCTCTGTCTTGCTAGTTTAAATTATCTGATATCGAGGACAAAAATTTAAATTTGTAGGTACTTATTGCCGTAATCATCAACTGATCCAAGATCAAGAGTATAGGGAACTTTTTATTAAGCTATATTTTTTTAACCGGAGACCGTGCAGGACAGAGACAAGTGGCGACTTCTTGTGTGGCGGAGGCCAAGACCCACTTCAGGTCGCTGAGCCAGCGCAGTAAGTAAGTACCTATATTTCAATTCCCTCCAATCACTGAAAGTACCAACATTTTTTTTCATACAATCATGATACTTCATGCGGTAAAAAAATATGACTATTTTTATTGGTTTTCTTGTTGAATGGCTTAATAATCGACACTGAAAAAACTGTTTTCAGGTTCTAGCATTATTGCGCTACGTTGAATGCAATGATTGTGAATACGTACCCGCAGCAATAAGTCACGCGAGCGCACCGCTGGTTGACAATTTTAAACGCTGAGGTATGTGAGTTTTTCCTTCTCCGTTACAGTTTGCTATTACAAAATATTTGATGTTTGTTAACCCTTTCAGACCTGACCTTGAAAATAACAATAGAAAACCTTGTTATTTTCAAGGTCAGGTCTCAAAGAGTTAATTAAAAAAACTAAGAGATTTTCTAGTCGGAATCGAAACCAGGACTTCTCCCATGTAAGCCAAGGGTTACACCTAAGTCCGTTATATTGTTCTGCAGCCAAAATTGACAAATAGTCTCAGACCTCCATTAAGTGAGCGCCCTTACCCACGCCCGACATGGAAGAGAGATCACTTGGCCCAGATACCTACAGTGTACTTTAGTTAGGTTTGTGCTGGCTCCTTAACTGAGGAAGACATTTAATAACACAAACAAAAAATTGTGGGATTGATAGGAGCATCGTTTGACAGTTGTCCTAAATGGACTAGAGAATTTTTCTGGTGCTTTATCATTATAAAATTTAATAGGGCTTCGAGAAAAACATTTTTTGTCTACGTTATGAGCGAATGGGAGTTAGTAATAATTAACTAATGGATTAAATAACCATTCTGACTCTTTTAAATTTGATCTAAGTTTTTTTTATGATGATAGTTATTATAAGAACCTACAGCCTAAAACCCACTAACCATGGGTTAATACCGAGGTCTTCAACCGATTTAGGGTCAAGTCACATTTTACTAAACTCCGTCGCCGATTTTTCGGTGCGTGACGCTGATACACATTAATTTCATATAAATATCTCTCATCGTATACACTTAATTGACCGAAGATGCGTTTGTTGATCGCCGGGCGTAGTAACCGATGCAAAAAAAATACAGTCATCGAGTGATATACAGTAAATTGAGAACATCGTCCTTTTTTTTAAGTCGGCTAAAAATGGTGACGCCAGCCGTTACAATGAACAACGCATAACTTCAGCTCGCCTTGAACTGAAGAACGGGGATTGTCTAAATATTGACAATTATTCTTCATTTTAAGGATATAAATTACAGATTAAAATGTTGCAATTATTAATTAAAAATATTTCTGTTTTTTTTTATATTTTTGTTGATAAGTTTGAGACTAATTCTACCTTCTAACGTTCGTGTCATACGTCAAAGAAAGTACTTGACATTTTGGTAATTCATACAATCATACATTTATAATTTATTTTTTACGTTTCATGTTTTTACGAGTTTGAGTTTACGAAATCGGAACTACGTGAACAACGTAAAACAGTTCCAATTTCGTAAACTCTGTGTTTTGTTTTCGCTTTAAAAATAATTAAAGCAGCTCAAATTGAGATATTCAGCCCAGGTTCTCAAAGTTACCTATTTGCTCGGAAAAAAAACAGAACTTATTTTTTTACAAATGAACGAACTGAAAATTGAAGTGCGGCAGGTATGTTTGCATAAATTACACAATCGAACAACAGAGCGCAAGCTTTAATCGGCATATTTTGGCAAACACCTACGCTTTAACACCGACGTTCTAGGCTACACATTCTAAAAATAGGTGTCACCTTAATTGAGATTTATAATGTGTACACTTTTCGCGAAACTCATTTAAGAGAAAATATATTTTTTTTTTACTGCTGGCGCTAGTTAGCTCCGGGTAGATTCTAATTATTTCATCTTTAGGATACTATCAAACTGTGAGAGTAGAACGCAACGAACCTTTGCGCCGCGCGTCAAAACCGGCATATGGTTAATATTTCACGGAGCCGACGTTAAGTCGACGTGGATTTATAGAGCGGCAATAGCCTATGTTTTACAATTAACTATCTCGCGGAGCTCGGCTTTGCCTGGCTATTGTTCGAATTAATCTTGCAGCTTTCTTCTTTATGATTCAGCGCCATGCGAAGAGGCGATAAAGCGCGCTTTCATCTTGTCTCACCTTTATGACCCACTTGAGGCTTATAGCGCCTTGGGGACCAAATATTTTAGTTTGTTCCCCAGACACATCTTTCGGTTTAACGCTTGCTTAGTCATCATAGTGTTCTCAAATGAAAGTGCCAGTCAGAATGTAGAGTGAGACTATAAAAATAAAGATCTCCTCGTTCATGATGCATTGAGCTCACTGAAAATCGCTGGCGTTCTTTCACCGATACGGAGTCTACATCTTCTCGTCGACATTCATCAGCCTTTTTCCACCCAAAAGCCGGCTAACATCCACTAGGCTGCACGCGTGGAGTTCAGGTGAATAATTCTATTGGCGCTACGCGGCATGTAATCTGATATCGCATGCATCGCGTCGGCCTCGTAGATTAGACCGGGTGTCCCGGCTCGCTCGTGCAATATTAACCCAAACGGCGGCGTTTGACACTTGCATTGGAGAAATGGAAAAGTAGAAGGTCTGGTTATTGTGCTTGTAAAAGGCAATTTAATTCACCAAATCATCTTCGTCCACTGCTTCTAAATCGAAACCCATTAATGATATTTTTTCAGCCGTCTGACTCTTGCCGTATGACCTACAGGGTGATGAACTATAATTGATGATGTTTAAGAACACTTTTTCTTTTTTTGGCAAGTTTTACAAGTTTTTACAGACACAAAAAATATTTGTTATATAGTAATAAACTTATTACGTTGTTACCAAATATTTTTTTAGAGTTTTCGTTTTATTTTGAATCTATTTTTGAACATATTTTTTACATTATTGTATTTTAATTTTATGGCATTACAATAATTATTGATAATTTTGTTCTATACAATGCAAGAGTTCTCCCAGAGCAAAAGAAGAGATTCCGTCTTTGATTCCAGAATTTGAGGTTAGCTTTTCCCCGTCACTCACATAATCAACAGCAAATCGTCCAATGATTAGAACAACATCAATGTACATCAATGAATAAGAAAATAATATTAGTTCTTAATGAAAAATAAGTTCATACTCATATATCAACAAATAGGCAGTAAACTTCTTAAAAATATCGATAATTACCAAAATATGCCACGACAAAGGTCAGCAAAGTACCTACTTGACTATTTTCTGTTTACTTGTCGCGGCACTACAATTGACAAGTGACAGTCGGGAAAAAAGAAAAAAAAACTTTTATATCTTAAAGTTTCCATTCAATCGAAACTGACCTTTTGTAAGCTTCTATTGACAGTCAGACCAATTCTATGTTAAGGTAAAGTTGGAAGTGTCGGTCAAAGTCGGTCTTATATGGAAAAAGTCTGTCCGCTGTATCATTTTTACACCTAAAACCATTATTGATGAATTTTGGAATAGAGACAGATTGCATTCTTAGGAAGGACATAGGATACTTTTTTTGGTAATGACACGCGAAGGACGTCGTGGGCACAGCTAATAGTTTGTAAAATTTTAAGTGAACAATACCTTTTTCTTTTTTGTTAACGGGGTGAAATGCTTTGTGCACCATAACCGCCACCCTTGGGGGAGGGCGACGGCCGTGTGTCGGACTCTCCTCTCCTAATAATAGGAGAGGCATACCTCCTAAAACACCCCGGGGGCCGTCCTGTCGCTCGTGCAATGGGGCGCCGCCGGATCTCGCAAGTGGTGTAACCACAACGCGAATGCGACAGCGGCTCCCCGGCGACGTCGACCCGACTCGCAAGGAGTCGGGCCCACCCTCACTGGAGAAGCGGCATGGGCCCCCCACCCCCTTCTCCCGTCACGATATCGGACGGCAGGTCCCCCAACCTGCCGTCTGTGACCCTCCCTCAACCGGCGGCGCAAGGTCCGCGCAGCGTCCCCCGTGCCACCAGCTTTCCCGGCGGCGAGGCGCGAGCTCCCCAAGCCTCCAGCTACCGAGGACCCGTTGTGACCCTCTGCCTGGATCCTCGGCCCATCTAAAAATCCCTCCCGAAAAGAACACCCCTCGGCCAGAGACAATATGGGGTGCCCAGTCCCTGGTCCCTGGCTTACCGCCTGCAGTATCCCTCCCTTAGGCCCGGCTAGGGGATCTCGCGCCCCTCCCCGCCCCTCCAGCCCTCTTCCAGGCCCTCTGCTGGACAGAGGGACATAGAGAGGACCCCCACCGTGTGTTTTTATAGAGGTTGTCTCCTCGCGGCCCGAAGGCCCCCGGCCCCGCTCAATGTGGGGTTACGGGTGCGGGGCCCATGGTGGACCCCGCGGGACATCCAGCAGCGCAAGCCACTGGACGTCCCCCTCCCTCTGGTTTTGGTCCGCGCTGGCCGAAGCCGGTACCCCCCATATCTGGAGGGCGTTCCCCTATCCGCCACCCGGGGGACGCGTCCGATGGAAGACCAGAAACTCCACACGGAAAGTGTACAATACTTGTGGAGTTGCATTAACAATTAACTTTGTCTTACTTTTGTTCTTAATCAGTACATAAGTACATATTTATTTTTTAAATTAATTATATACCAATACTTTGTAAATACTATGTATTGAAAGACAGAAGACATTAAAATAGTTACAGAAACACAATAGTTAATACTACGATTAATACTTTTATCTTTATCTTTAAAATATTGAAATACAAAATACTTGTCAATAATACAACGTAATGTGTACGTTACTTTTGTTATTATAATATTATTATTAACAAAGTTAACATCGTACTGCACATTTCTTTTAGTATGGGATAAATACAAACTGTAGTTTTAGTTTATCCGCAACATCGCGTATTAAGACCAACTTAACGACACACTTTCAACAAACAATTCTCGTCTTTATTTACTACGAGATAAGTTTTGTAAAGCTCCACTCAAATGCACGAACAAATTTGTTTGTGTGTAAATTACAAGGCGTTATTGTTGTCACCACAATCCGTCTAGCCGTTAAATGCAACATAGGTTACGACTTGACTCTACATTTGGGTCGCACAAACATTGCATGCTTAGTTCAAATCGATTGACTTTAAAACAAACCAATATTGTAAATTTTTGGTCCGGATCAACTTACCTAGGTGCTTGGCTTTTTATCGGACGAGTCCGACCAGGTTTTGCTCCGGATCAAAAATTTATAATTGTGTAGTGCTTACGAAAGTTTTAGTTCAAACCAACCAATAAATCCTAGTGGCTAAGACTAAATGATTCACATACCTTGCCGCTTGGAATTGCCCATCTGCAGTGGACACGCGTCGTGCTTAAGCCCTTACCTACAAGTCTGTTTTTTCATTCAATGAAAAAAAAAAATATTGTCACGTTGACATCTCCATACAATTCTTAGGCTGTCAATGTCTGAATGTTGCTAGTACGTAAAAACCAAATAACCCCATTTTTCTTCCAAGTTAAATTGTGTATGCTACGCAGGTGTTTTTTTTTAGACTTTGCTCTTACCAGTAATTCAATTTAATGTCTTTGATGTGATAAGGATTTTGGTCACATGAGTCTTCTATTCACGGTAAATAAAATCTACCGGGTTAACCTATAGCTTTTATAGCGGTAACACTGCGTCATTTTTTTTTGCATCGAATTAAAAAACGGACTATAGTCTCGTTCTTTCTGTCTCTCTCTCTCTCTCTCTCTCTCTGAGAAAAGGCAAGTGGCTTACTGCGGGCGTATATACGGCCTAAGAAAAATAGGTGGCGAATGTTTCAGTCTAGTATAATCGACGGCAGGTCAACCTTTACATTTTTGTCACACAGTGGTCCTTAACGTAACTAGTTAGAGTGCGCGTAAAGGTTGATGTGCTGTCGACTGCACTTAGTATGTGCTAGAATCTAATTTATTTGTGAAACATAACGGAAAAAAGGCATAAATACATAAATAGGCCGCAAAATGCCCTGGTGTACACAATAAAAAAATATCTATATATGTAAATACAAACAAAGATTTACAAAATAAACTACAAAACGTCGCATGCACGTTGTTATGCCTAAATAAAAGTTAGAATTCTCGTTGTTTTATTGGCAGTCACACTTTTATGGGGGCTTGCATTTGTTTTATGCATCAAAAAATTTCGTACCCCAAGGCGCTTACACTAGGTGCTAAATAACCCCACTTAGGCTATAAATACAGCCGTTATAATATTTTTTTTTATTAAATTATGACCTATTGACCCAAAAAAGCAAAAAAATAAAATCTCAATTTTGGCACTAGCGCTAAGCATAATTGCATCCAATTTTCAGGCAAAGGCCTCATAGTGCAGCACGTTGTATTTTAGGGGTTTATTACAAATACAAAATAAAATGTAATGCCAAAATTTAGTAAATAGGTAATTTGCATGCAAGTTAATGTAATTACGAGTAAGAATCGCTTACCCGCAGTCAGAGACTAGCAACCGACGACGTGAGCTCTGTCTCTGCCCACCATGATAAGCTCTGCAAATCAGAGCGAAACCTGCAAAATCAAGTAAGTGTATCCGATAATCTATATAAATAAAATTCAAAGTCCTGATTGACTGATTCATTCACTCATCAACGCCCAGCCCAAGCCGTTGGATCTAGGAAGCTGAAATTTTGCACAGAGGTCTATATATAATGTAGGCAAGGAATAAGATGGGATTTTTTTGTAATTCAACCCCGAAGGGGGCGAAAGGGATTACCAAAATTTGTATGAGAGGTATAAAAAATGTAGTCTAATTTTCTTAAAACTGAAAATAAATACTCTTCAACACAATTGATTGAACACGTGCTTCGCCGTTTTTTCTAAACTTAACCCTTAAGGGAGTGAACAGGGTTGCAAAATTTTGAACTAAAGTCCACGCGGACGGAGTCGCGGGCGAAAGCTAGTAGTTTATAAAGATTCGCATAGTTATCAAAGATATAAATGTACAGGACAGTCTGCTGCTCAAGCAAACATACCTTGAGCTTGCGCCTAAAGGCATATCTACTAAGCGCTTCACGGACTAGGGAAGGTATCCGAGGAATATCATTCCAGCACTTAGACGCCGCATACCTGCAACTGCCACGGAAAGCCATCTCTCGGTGCGCGGAGACAAGTATTCTATCCCGTACGACGAGACGAGACGACCAAGCTCTCGATTATGTTGTTCCATTATAGTACTATGATGACAGAGATCTGTCAAGTCTCGTGACTTGGTTTTTCGTACCATTGTCACCTAGAAGATATCAAACGTGTGCGAATGTACTACCATCACCTACCCTTACCACAACAATTGACTGTACTCGCCGCTCCACTTTAGTCTATCCGTGACTGTGGTACAACGACGTTTCGGTAACATCTGTCCAACGTTACAGACGTAGCCAAAACGTCTGTATACGTCGAATGCAAAGTAATTTAATTTTACATAATAAATAATCGCGATGAGACTTTTTTAATCTATATACATATGTATATAAAATGAGAAGCTGACTGACTGACTGACTGACTGACATATCAACGCAGGGCCTAAACTATAAAGGTTAGAAACTTGAAATTTTGCACAGGGGTTCCTTTTGTAACGTAGAGAAGCACTAAGAAAGGATTTTTGAAAATTCATCCCCTAAGGGGGTGAAATGGGGGTTCAAAGTTGGTATGAAACTTTGCCGTTTCTGAAGTTATTGGAGTAAAATTTGGTGCGAAGGTTTTTCATTTATAATTATGAAATACGTGTAAAATTGTTTTTTAGAAATCATCCCTTAAGGGGGAAAAAGGGGCGTGCAAACTTAGTATGGAACTTTGTAATAGGCTAGTTTCCTAAAAAAATTTAATTAGTCCGTATTTTAGAT
The DNA here is from genome assembly GCA_947310845.1 of Yponomeuta plumbellus. NCBI lineage: Eukaryota > Metazoa > Arthropoda > Insecta > Lepidoptera > Yponomeutidae > Yponomeuta > Yponomeuta plumbellus. The sequence continues at coordinate 11,879,227 of OX371207.1, read as the reverse complement.
TATAAAAAAATATTGAATACGTATTTTTTCTTTTTTCGATTAAACAAAAAATAACAAAGATATAGCCCATTGAAGTTACGTGTGACGTCACTCAGTGCTGCATTTTATTATTTTTTGTTTAATCGAAAAAAGAAAAAAATACGTATCCAATATTTTTTTATAATCTAAAATACGGACTAAATAGAATTAAATTATTTTGACCCTGGAAACTACCCTATTTTTTAAGTTATTCGAATGAAATTCAGAATGAAGGTCCTTCATTGAAGGTCTTGAAACACATGTAAAATAGTTTTTCGAAAATCATCTCTTAGGGGGATAAAAGGGGGGTGCAATGTTAGTATGAAACTTAGCCATTTTTGAAGTTATTCGAATGAAATTCAGCATGAAGGTCCTTCATTGAATGTCATGAAACACGTGTAAAGTAGTTTTTCGAAAATCATCCCTTAAGGGGGTAAGAGGGGGTTGCGAAGTTAGTATGAAAGCTCTTTCCCATGCGCTAAAAGTATCCCTATCTTATTTGCAAACACTTTTCTCAACTAAAGCCCACGCGAACGTAGTCGCGGGCAACAGCTAGTATATAATATAACCATTATCATTTTATACGTATCCAATATTTTTTTATAATCTAAAATACGGACTAAATTGAATTAAATTATTTTGACCCTGGAAACTAATCTATTTTTTAAGTTATTCGAATGAAATTCAGAATGAAGGTCCTTCATTGAAGGTCTTGAAACACGTGTAAAATAGTTTTTCGAAAATCATCTCTTAGGGGGATAAAAGGGGGGTGCAATGTTAGTATGAAACTTAGCCATTTTTGAAGTTATTCGAATGAAATTCAGCATGAAGGTCCTTCATTGAATGTCATGAAACACGTGTAAAGTAGTTTTTCGAAAATCATCCCTTAAGGGGGTAAGAGGGGGTTGCGAAGTTAGTATGAAAGCTCTTTCCCATGCGCTAAAAGTATCCCTATCTTATTTGCAAACACTTTTCTCAACTAAAGCCCACGCGAACGTAGTCGCGGGCAACAGCTAGTATATAATATAACCATTATCATTTTATAATCATCTTAATTATTTAATACAACATGCAGATTGTATAGAAGTAATTGCTTGGAGCCCCCGTTCGCAGAAGGATCGCTATCATCTGTTGTTAGGATAAATCGGTTAATATCATCGTAATAAATAAATTGGAAAACATAATAATTTTTGTTCCGGATTCACTTAAGTATTTTTTTTTTTTTTGGAGGTGGAAAGGTTGAATTGAGTTTCCACCTCCATAAAAAACATAATGCACCAAATGGCCACACTGATTCACTTACTACACAATTTCAGACTCGGCGATATATAAGTGCAAATGTACTCTGGTTGGCTCATGGAAGTCCAATTTAATTTAAACCCTTTTACCCATAATTATTATCAACATTTTAAATTAAAAAGTTAAGACCAAGACTCGGCATCCAAACTTAGAGTCCCATTAAATGTCAGCGTAAAAACTTGTCTCTTGGCTTTATTTTAATTTGAAACCCTTTTCCAAGGTTTTTCTTTTGACGTTGACGACGAACTTTTTGACCCGGCCTGACGTCGGGTGAATAACCCCAGCTGACAGTCCGAAGCTACCCCACCAAGTGTGAAAACAGAAGTTTTACTTCTATCTACTGTACTTGCATGACCAATAATTACAAATGTCAAAAGGAAAATAAATTCTAAAATTTAAAGTTTAAGTTTTAAAGGTACTTTGGAATAATATTAGGTACAACATATGGCGCGTTCAGTCCATGGATCGGTCACCGTCTATGACTAACGCTAGTGGCATTTTTCCGAGCGATTCCGTGCTTCGCAAGGCACGTTAAGCAGTTGGTGCCGGCTGCCGTCGATAGATGGCAGTCGTTAAGCCAAGTCAGAGGCCTTATTGCGGCTTGAAAACTTCTGGCAGTAAGACCAGCCACTAGACTTACAAGCCTCCACCAATCCGGACTTGGCCCCCGTGGTGGAGTATGGCCTATACCTTTCTCAGGGAAGAGACCCGTGCCCCTCGGTGGGGACATGATGGGTTGATGATGATGACATATTAATGTATAAACACGACCTCTAAATAAATACGCTTACCATACCATTTGGGATGAGGCGCTATTTACTGTAATACAGGCAATAAGCTTAGCTCAGTAGCATAAGATGCTGTATATTTTTGTGCTATGGAACGTATCAGTCCTATGTAACTTAGCCATATTTTGTACTCTTATACAATAAAATATTCTTCTACTATTCTATTCTTATTCCTGTGTAGCAATACGCTCTACAGCTGTTAATTAAACTACGCTACGAGATCGCTACAACCGCAGTTATGCTACGGATGCTACTGTTGACTACGATTTTGTAGTGGGTCGGCTTGTACGGTCAAGAAAAGTGACGTAAAGAAAGTAGAGAGCGTCATGCTGTTTTTCAGCCATATGACGCCCACGGCAGAATATAGGCATATAATTTGTATGCTACTCAATAATTTTATGAACTTAAACTTTCGTAAGCACAACACATTATAAACTTTTAGTGGATCCGGACTAAAAGTTTACAATAATTTTAGGTTTGCAGTAAAGACACTGCAAATGTAAAATCATTAATATTCATCATTATGTATTTTTTTCTACTTTCTGAATCTCAGGCATTGTAGTATTAAATAAATGACACTTAACTCTTAGCACACCATGGGCACACCAGGCCGGTTTGACAGTCCAATGTCTAGTATTGAGCTGTCAAAAAGGTATGTAGGCATCACAGACCTATGGTAGGCATCATATAAGAATATCTATCTATCTAATCTCTTTAAACGAGCAATTCTTGTATAAAACTTTCGCAAGCACAACACATTGTCAACTTTTAGTCCGGATTTACTTACGGGTGTTGTTATATCGGAAGAGTCCGACCAGGTTCCAGAGCTCCGTCTCTGCTCACCATGATTAAGCTCTGCGTATCGGAGCGAAACCTGGTCGGACTCTTCCGATATAACAACACCCGTAAGTAAATCCGGACTAAAAGTTGACAATTCTTGTATATATGTATATATATTTTAATATAATCATAATCTCGGAAACGGCTCCAACAACGATTTTCATGAAATTTTGTAAACAGAGGGTTTCGGGGGCGATTGATTGATCCAGCTAGGTTTCATTTTACGAAAACGTCGTTTTAACCGTGTTTTAGGGCAAAGAAATAACTACTACCCTATAAGAACGTAAATTTCGCATTAATCAGTAAGGTTGTCGCAACCCAGGTGGGAAATAGGACGATACCTTAAACAAAAGACCCTGGTTCGAGACTTGTGCATGAAGTTTCTCTTTTTTTTTTTCAAGCTCCTTTTTTGTGTGAAAAACTATTATTAGGAGCCCTATTATCAACGCACCTACAATAATTCGTATCCAAGTATATTTTCTAAAAGAAATACAAAAAAAAATCTAAAAAACATGATTTACCAAAAAAATACCGAGCAAAGCTCGGTCATCCAGGTACTATTGAATAATATATTATAAAGAATTTCTATCTACCTATCTATTTATATTATATTTTTATGTACCAGGAGAAACACAAACATAAAATATTTATAAAGATACTGTACAATTTGCGGCCTTATTGCTATGACCTACTTTTCTCTATCTGTAGATCTCTAACAATAACTAATTGGGCCATCCACCACAATATTAATAAAACATAACTCAGAAAACTTATATGTCCACTCCAGTATTTCAGGTTAACTTGAAGAAAAAATTATTTCCACTACCTCTCCGCGCGAAGAAAACACTCCAAACTTGTGAGTTAAGGTGAGCTGGCTCTCTGGAATGTGCTTTTAGGTGCCTTATATTTTTTTAATAATTCAATCGTTCGTTAATCCATACATCGTTTGCTTGTTTATTTGTTCAATCGCTCGCTAGTTTGCTCAATGATTTGGACACCCGAGTTGTTATTCTTCTTGCAGCTATTCTGTGGTTAGAGCTATTTCTCCGACCCCTACCCTCTCTTATTGACCTTTTCTTGTCGAGCCGCAATGCATTTCGAACGGCGTCGAGCAGAGGTTACCCATTTGGGACAGATTCCGATGGGGGGGAGGGTATTTCTTATAGCGCACTGAGAGAATGCGCATATTATAATGCGATATCGATTCGATGTTCAAATTGCGATGTCAATCGGTGTCAGCAGGGGACGATCAGGGAACTTCCAGGATTTAGAGATTAGTGAGCGTAAGCCTAAAGGTTGGCCAACATAGAGCGCGTTCTATGCATGTATAGGTGACCGTCTATAACTAACGCTAGTGGCATCTTTCCGAGCGGTTCCGTGCTCCGCAAGACACGCTAAGCATTTGGTGCAGGCTGTCGTCAGTAGATGGCAGTCGTTAAGCAAAGTCAGAGGCCTTAAGGCGGCTTGCAAACTTCTGACAGTAAGACCATCCACTAATCTTACAAGGCTCCACCAATCCAGATTCGGCCCCCGTGGTGGAGTATGGCCTATACCTTCCTCAGGAAAGAGACCCGCGCCCCTCGGTGGGGGCATAATGGGTTGATGATGATGAGTGTAAACCTGCATACGTACTACCTACATCGGAGGTATTCATGTCCAATATAATTTTGTGAATTTTGCGGCCATCTACTTCATTTTTGTATACGAAGCGGGCCGATGGAGACGCTAAACTTTTTTAAAAATGGCACTGCAATCGCCTATCCTAATGTTAATGTCAAATTTAATTCCATTTCCGTAATCAGGAATCAGGATCGTGTCAAGTATTTGCTTGCCTACGCCTTGGGGATGCATGTATAAGAAGCATGTCAAAATTGTGCATAAATAGTAACATATATTTTTAAAAGTTTCAATTACCTAATAGGCCAGTTTAAAAACCTTAGCGGACCTCATTCTCGCCCGCGGGCTGTGTGTTGAATCAAGCCTGCACTATAGTCCATTTATCTATACTTGGCATTTTTTCCAGACTTTAAACGACACTAAATCAAAAACCTTTAGCGGTAGAAAATTCGATACCGTTTGCAAATTTGTACTAGCTAGCATTAAATTTGTAAACTGTTTCGAGTTTTCTACCGTTAAGGGTTTTTGATTAAGTGTAGTTTAAAGTCTAAAAAAATCCCAAGTATAGATAAATTAATTATACATCGTTGTATCGCATTTTAGTCGAAATGTAAACAAAATAGAAACAGGGAACAATTTATTCATACTACAAAATATGCACATGATTAAATGTTTACCCCAAAATAAAATATTTCCTTTCGCTTTAGGCAAAAGAAAAAATTACGTATAGGTATAAATCTGGTAAGATCCATTTTTGTGAATGTGCAAGATTTACGATTTGCTTCATTGGCTAAGCTTATGTCAGTTGAAAATTTTCAGAAATTACCAGTAAAAACATTCGTTAAACTCCTCCGTTAAACTGTATCGAACAAGCGCTAAACTGTCAGTGATTAGCGTGCTCGTATTAGGTACCACGACATGAAACAGTGTTACATTTACAACACTGCATCTGCTGAGGCGGGAAATGGCAGCAGTTTACACAGCGAAGCGCCCCGGTTCCGATTGCCATCGTTAGATAGCACTCGTTAGCCTAGTCAGATGCAGAGCATCTCTAAACGTCGGCCTGGCGACTGGCCCAGAAATGGAATACCAATTGTTGTCGTATCACTACTGCTACATGGTGTAACTATATGCCCAATATTTTAGGGGGGTCATCCACTTTCCATCTCTTATTTTTATCTTGGGAAGACAATTTAATATGGAACCTAAACTTTCGTAAGCATAAACATACAGGCACCTACTCTGTGTCGTGGGAACCAGACACAACGACATCGCAAACATGTAAACATCCAAGAGCTGGGGTATTAATGTTTGTCCCAAGCCGGGGTTTGAACCCAGGATCTCTACATTGGAAGGCAGATGCGCTAACCGCTGCGCCACAGAGGTCGTCAAAGCACTTCTCATTATTATAGGTATTAGTACATATTTAGATATGCAAATAAATAATAAAAGAAAATAAATTTTAAAAAAATTAAGTTTATTTTGGAATCACTTGATAAATAAACTAAAAAGACATACCCTCCTTCTAGCACGGTCGGGTAAAAAAGTTAAGTTGACGTTCGTAAAAAGATGGCAATAATAATACGCTTCAAAAGTTGAGGAGAATTCATGACATCATATTTCACCGGAATACATTCTACTTATTTCCATGATTGTGCGAAAAAATTTGAAAACACAAAAACTTTCAACTTTATAACATTAGTTGAAAAAATCCCCCAATCCGGTGTGGATTGGGGGATTTTTTTTTTACGATGAGGAACGAATGATTTGCACTGAATTTCTTGACTATTATGAAATTATTAACTTAATTCCGTATTCGTTTACTTGTTTTTCTGTCGCAAGAGTCCGACCAGGTTTCGCTCTGATTCGCAGAGCTTAATCATAGTGAGTAGAGACGGAGTTCGCGCCGAAACGAAACAAAATTACAAAATTTCGGTGATGTATCGAAAACTTAGTTTTTTTTCTAGACCAACTACATTTTTGGTTAGATGCAGCCTATACATAGTTGCATATGATGACGAGTGTAACAAATTAGCCCAGAGCATGTTGTGGGCGACCTCTTGACCCGCTTTGCCGGGACTCGTCTGACAGATACATGGAGCCTCTGTCGAGGCGTAGGACACATCCGGTGGCCGAAACAATGAAGCAAGGAGGAAATTGAGTTAGGTTTCTACTGATGTCTACGGATCTCTACTGATGGTAATATGAGTGCTGTGTATCTCATGTGCTGAGTTTATTTTGGCCTTTGACTCCTCTGTGCTGCGTAATATTTTAATGACTCGGGCTCATGCTTGAAAGCCATCAACGTTGTCTTCGCGTCTCTTGTCGATTTATTCCAAATTTAAAGCTAGCAAACATAGCTTGATGTAATAGAATATTGATAAATTTTCACCCGCTCAATGGCTTTAAGGTTTTAATAGATATTATCATCATCATCATCAGCCTACAGCTGTCACTGCTTGGAAAAGGGCTTTTCTCCCAAATACCAATAAGAATTGGTCCCAAACCATTCACACACAACGACCTACCTGTCGCCGGATCGAAATGTTCGACAAACCGTCAACAAATTGGACATCAGTGGGAAGCACATCACGTCTATGCAGCCGTTGTTGCATAAACACCAGTTTGTGTGAAGGCTTCCCGCACAAATTCTTCAACATTGTTCCAACAGGTTCGTACACCAGTTCTGTGTTCGTTAGATTCCGAATTTGAGACTGACTGTATCTCAACCGTGTGAACGAGGTACGTGGGGCTGAGGGTACAAACTGGCTAAGTATAGAAGAGTCTATTCACAATAGCCGTCCGATTCGTCAGCAACAACATTAATTGGCTACGTTTACGGTATAACATTAATTCTTCAATAGAATTTCATGTCTTTTGAATGCATTACAATTTGGGGTATGGGTATTTTAGTCAAGAGTGTAGATATGTAGCTTTATGCCTTTTGACAGAGGGATAAAAGCGTTTGTGTAAAGCCGGATGAACAGTGCCTATCACAGAATGGTCTAAGCTGTTGGCTTACTTTGTACATGCTTAAGGATATTTGACCATTTTTTAGGTAGTTATAAAGGAAAATAAAATCGGACATGTTTATATATGAGCCACACACTTTACCCTCCTGTTAAACTTCGCTGCAGTCGGGTGAAAAATCGAAACCCTGGTTAGAAAGCAAACCTTCTACGTTCGCACCTCAGCGCCTTGAGTTTGCGGTAAGCTAACAAGTGTTGTAGTGCAACTATGTGTGGTGCCAGTAAAATTGACGTGGAACGTGCTGGCTTGCTGTATTCCAAGGTTTGGTAACGTTTCGGACCATAATGGTGTTCCCGGAATATTACATTGACAAAGTAACTATATACAGTCCATCTTCAATATACTAGCACTGGCAAATGGTTTGAACTAAGCGTTATTAATCAACCTATTATTAATGAATGAGCCTGCTCTGAACTGGTTCTGGCCTTCTGTTCTGAAAAGTTCTGACCTGATGACCGTGGACCGAATGACGCAGCGTGGACATGCCCCCCACCAGATGGTCTGACGACCTAGTTACGGTGTCGAGGAGTCGCCAATTGCAGGCAGCGCAAGACTAGGACGCTTGGAAAACCATGAGGGAGCGCGAAACGCTTCACTGAAAAGAAAAGAGTGATATACTTCATTTCCTTATCTGAACTACTTCACTATATTAGTTCATAGTTCACTAATAGTCCACTTCATAGTTCAAGCTCATTCATAGTTCAGAGTTCATTCACAGTTCAGAGTTTATTCATAGTTCATAGCTCATTCACAGTTCATAGCTCATTCACAGTTCATAGCTCATTCACAGTTCATAGCTCATTCATAGTACATAGGTCATTAATAGTTCATAGCTCATTCATAGTTCATAGCTCATTCATAGTTCACAGCTCAGAAGTTCTTTCACGTATCTTTTGACTCACGGCAGTCCGCGAATGACAAAGGTGTTTTGAATTGGATGTTATGTCTCGATGGGTGTAGATGTAGGTGTATCCAACATAATCGAATGTGTCGTAAGTGCCCTTTTTACAACTGCTAGCGCAAGACGAGAAGACAACGAACTGGCGAGACACATGAGTTACAGAATTTTATGTACATTTACCTACCTTCTCTCTAATTTTTTTCTTTGTATCCATCCCAAGGTTGTCTGGAAGAGATTGCTTTTAGCGATAAGACCGCCAATTGTATACGACTTAGATGTAAGGTTTCAAATGTATATATATCTCTTTCTGGTGTGTACAATAAAGAGTTCTAATCTAATCTAATCTAATCTAATTTTGGTTCTTAGTGTGGTAGATATAAGAATGTTTCTTGAAGAATGAACTACTACGTGGACTAAGAGTGAAGAGAAAGAAGAAAGAAAGTTTATATGTTAAGATTTGTAGTGAATGAATGAATGAATGGTTGCAAATAACGAATGCATTCAATCGAAGCATTCATTCGCGAACTGCACACCTCTGCTATGTACTGCAATGGGCGTATTATTTATTATTAGTTTATTTTAGATTAAACTTTAATTATTGTACCCAAATCTGTCAACGGCTATTGCATTGATGTTGATAGACCGAAAGAGTTCACAACGACACAAGTATATCAAGACTGTGAAGTGTTAACAGTCCGCCAATTGTTTCTTCAAAGAATTCTATTGAAACAGCATTCACTTCTAGTATTCGACCCAACTTTATTGGAAAGACGTAGACATTTTTCAATCTGTGAAACTAAACACACGAAAACTACTTTTGCCCAAAGATTCTTTAGTTCTTTAGGTCCTCGTATCTATAATAAGATAAATAAAGTATTGAATATTTACCCTCTAAATAAAGCAACCTGCAAAAAAGTCATTTATAATCATCTTCTACAACTCTCTTACGATCACACTGAGGATGTTTTAAATATACAAGTTTAATGCTATAACTTATTCTTACATGAGGCCGTTCTCAAACTTACACTATCTCACTCACCCTCTCACACACATACATTCACATACACAATCGACACACCGAGAGGACCACACCAGCACTCACATACAAATTTTATTTTACTTTTACTGTGATTAATCTTCCGTCATTGTTACAAATTGTTCTCCGTGGGGAAGGCGCTGCTTGCTGAAATACAGGTTTTAACCTAGTTCGGCAACGGAGGCCAACTCTGTTTTTGTGTAATTTTAGCCTAGTGTAACTGTACTTGTGACTCTGTGTAACTTTTTGAAATAAAATTTATTCTTATTCTTATTCTTATTCGCGAACTACACACCTCTGCTATGTACTGCAATGGGCGTATTATTTATTATTAGTTTATTTTAGATTAAACTTTAATTATTGTACCCAAATCTGTCAACGGCTATTGCATTGATGTTGATAGACCGAAAGAGTTCACAGCCGTAAGTTTATATAATGGCATGTATTCATTATTAAAACTAAACCCTATTATTAGATAAATAAAACATTTTATCTTCAAATGCATAACAAGATAATAATATGAATAATAAGATATATGAACTAAACGAAAAGAAGACAAACTACATTTGTCAAGTCGGCAATAGTAAAAAAACATTACATATCTATAAAAAGGAAATCTACACATAAAAAAGTCTGTCGCCAACACCGATGTAAAGGACTATAACTGCATAACTTTACCACCTCGCTACAGTAAAGCAGCTAATAAAACCTGCAACTGAAATTAAGTGTGCGAAAGCTGGATGCAGAGCAGAGCTAAGGTGTTACACAAATGCAGCTTCACCTAGTTAACAACATGTCAAGTTGTTCGTTTGTAACCACGTAGCTGAGACGAACTTCCTGCTTGCCAAGACTCGACCTCATTGTGGAGTTGCGAACTAATTGTACCATTTATTTTCGGCGTTCATTATCGTAAATTTAGACAATCCAGGACCTAGATTTTGTCAATGCATTGTAGTTCAATGACAACTGCAACCGCCATGTTCATACATGGCGATTTAGTTTCATTGCCGCTTTAAGTCAACGTGCGCACACATATCAAACAATCTAGGCATCAATGGTATGAAAAAACACGACACGTGACCCGACCGCGTAAGGGACTTCACACACGGCGGCTATAAAATACATTACATCCCAAGATGTATAGCTTAGAGACCGCTCAGTACCTTTAAGATACAAAGATGTAAATATGTATATTATAGCTGTCGTGTGTGGTCTCCTGACGATTTCTATGGAAAGATGTAATGAGATATCATCATCAACCCATCATGTCCCCACCGAGGGGCACGGGTCTCTTCCCTGAGGAAGGTATAGGCCATACTCCACCACGGGGGCCAAGTCCGGATTGGTGGAGGCTTGTAAGACTAGTGGCTGGTGTTACTGTCAGAATGAGATATATCGTGCTATAATATACATATTTACCTTAAAGCCGCCGTGTGTGGAGTCCCTAACTGTCATCGTACTATAATGCACTAACAGAATCGTGGCCCAGGTAATCGTGAATACATGCTAACCACATTGTTATTTAGAAAGTGGCTTTAATAAAAAAGTAAAAAAATAACGCTTGTTTCAACAGATTGTTACTGTACAGTCGACAGCACGTCAATCTTCACATTTTAGTTGCAAAGTCGCCCCTAATGCAACGGAGTAGAGTGCATGGGTGTATACCATGATGTGCTGTCGTGAAATAAATGGTTAAACAATTACTTTTCAAACAAGACTACAACTTCACACATTTCATGCAACAGGGCTATTAAATAAACCAGTAGAGTTTAAGATGAAATAGGTAACCGTCACTGTACAAAGGACAACCAGTGGATGACCAACGACAGACAAGAGAGGCCTACCACCTCAATAGCTCCACTGAATGCCAGCTGGACGTATTCGACAGACAGAGCTGCCCACTCGGCTCAAACACAATACTATACAGAAGTACAGCTTTGTACCTCTACTCAATAATGACTGAGTTTTAAAGGATGGCTCAATTGATCAATCATGAGATTCTGTAGTAAAGAGAATTAAGGTTCTTTGCTTATTTCCCCACAGAGGCGTAGCGCAATATGAGAGTACGATCCCATCAAAAAGATAAATGTGAATGAGAGCCAAGTTCAATATTAAGAACAGACGTCGTTATCGACTTCGTCGACAAAAGAATTGAGATCTATGTGGGTGCTGCCAAGTTCTCTGTAGAAAATCATGAAATTTTAGTTACAAGATCACTAGAGATGTTAATTGTTCTTATTCTTATTCAAGCTTAAGATTTGACTTGGCTAGTTTTCATAATATTTATTTAATGAACTCCACTTCGTTAAATAAATATTATTTATTCGAAGTAGGTTAGGTTTTTGATCTTTAAGTGAGTCAGTCCGTCAGTCATAAAAATGCCGGTTTTTAAACATTAATATATCAATAACTCTTTGAGCAAAATTTATGAAATTTTAGATTCTACGCCTTTAACTAAGGGACTTTAATAAATGTGCCAAATTTCATATAAGTAAGTTAAATAGTTGTAGAGTTGTGAAGGGGTCAAAAGTAGCTCGAAGTACTATTAAACACGGCTAGCGATGTCCCGTTCCCGGGAACGATCCTAGAAGTGGGAATTATCGTGGGATCGTTGCCAGCAACGATCCCAAGAGGTGGGAATTATTGGAAACAATGCATTAGTTCAAATGTTAACTAAGATAGAGTTCTTGGGAATAGTTAATTAGTGATTCATGTGAAGCATGATATTCAATATGTAACAAAATCCCCTTGGGATTCCTAAATTCCGAATGTTGGAGGGAAATTTCTCTGTTACAGGTTACTGACTTTTGAAAAATACAAAAAAATTCTAAAGGTGAATTTTTTTTTTTACTGTTCATAAAAATTTGCCGTAGCAAGTTTCGAGTTTGTGTGAAAAGTGAAAAAAAAAACAATGTAAAAACTTGAATTCGTTAATATTTTATAAGGGAGTTACAACAATAGGCATGATGACAGATTTCGAATTTTCCTTCTATTATGTTTAGTAGGTAGACGGCTACTATTTTCGAAAAAAAAATCAACAATAAAACTTAGTTTTCGTACAAATTTATGATACTTTTTGCTATTCAATTTGAAAAACGCGCGGAAACGCTCCAAAATATCATGGCGTCGCTTGTGACGTAATGACTATGTAGGTACGGCATTATATCTATGCTGAATTAAGAAAGTGAACAAAACGTCTCTCTGTGCAAAAACACATCAACAGCAGCACCGAACAAACTGTTTGTTTATGTTCGAAACAAGAAAATAATTAGAGATAAAGTTATTATAGATAGAGATAAACTGTGACTTTATAAAGCATTTGCTGGCTTTACGGAATATGGGAGTGCTATTAGTACGGCCTAGACAACTAGAGCTAAACTATCTAAAACTGAAGCCAAAATGAGCTTACTAACCCTGTCAATATCAACAGGGGTGTACGCCAAGGTGACACTATCTCGCCTAAGCTCTTCACCAACGTCTTAGAAGACGTAAGACTCTAGACTGGGGTGAGAAGGGTGTCAATATTAACGGCGTTTATATGTCGCGCTTGCGTTTTGCCGATGACATCATCATCTTGGCAGAAAATGCCACGGATCTTCAGTGTATGCTCGCAAACTTGCACGAAGCGTCCCTGGAGGTCGGTCTCAAGATGAACATGTCCAAAACAAAAGTCATGGCTAACCATCTGGTGACTATGCTGAACATCACTGTCGGTAATTTCCCGATAGAAGTTGTCGATGAGTATATCTACCATGGACATTGTTTATCTTTTCACCGAGAAGCCCAGGTCAAGGAGATCATGAGGCGGATTCAGCTTGGTTGGGCTGCTTTCGGGAATCTTGCCGATGTTTTCAAATCAAAGATTCCGCAATGTCTAAAAACCAAGACATATGACCAGTGTGTTCTAGCCATTCTCACATATGGAGCCGAAACTTCACAAAGCAGAATATGCACCGAATTAAAGTAGCACAAAGAGCAATGGAGCGAGCCATGCTAGGTCTTAGACTCGTAGATCGAGTACCCAATGTCGTCATCCGTCGCCGGACAAGGTTTGATGACATTGGCGAAAGAGTCTCAAGACTGAAGTGGAAATGGGCGGGACACCTGCCGAGGCGGGAAGACAGCAGGTGGACCAAGGCAATCACAGAGTGGTGGCCGAGAACAGGACGACGGTCAGTAGGCAGACCTGCGGCCCGATAGTCGGACGATGTCGTTGAGTCGGTGGAAGGTCTGTGGATGCGGGTGGCGAGAGACCGATTGAAATGGCATTTGGGGGAAAAGGCCTATACCCAACAGTGGGCAGCGGTAGGCTAACGATGATGATGATGAAAAAACTTTTCACATTTTGGTATTCAGATGAGCAAAAGTGTTTATTTGATGCGAGAAACTCGCTCAATATCAACAAGTCAACTCTGGGTAAACTAGAGCTGATTTGCCTCAATAAAATATTGTTCGATTGTTGATTATGAACCACTATATTGAGCCACGAATAAACAATAACATCCACTAATTAAATTATGCGAAAATTAATTGGAACGCGTAGTCACAACAAAAAGTCAAACAACACGGCCGTTGTAGCTAGTCGTGACGTCATTCACTTTGATTGCTGTTTCAGTTAATATGGCCGATTCCGGTATTTTGTACTTTTCTTTTCTTAAAAATCTTATCAATCTCAATGTTTATTTTATAACAGAGTCATTTTAAGGAATTATTTTGACATTTATTTTTTTCTAAAACCATTTATTCTTTCATTTTTTAATACTGTTATTGTTGTATTTAAAGAAAACTTTCGAAACATTTACAAATTTTGTAATTTTGACTCGTGTTTATTGGGAAACCATCATCATTTATTTAGCATATTTTTTGCCAGAAGTTACTTCAGTTATATCCTTATGCGTACTTTTTTTTAACCACAAGTTTAATTTGTAATTACAGCTATATTTTACCACATTATTTGCTATTAAAATTTCCAATCTCTACGGTATGTTTGGTAAATAAAACAATTTCTGAAAACAGTCTCTCCCTTAGTGACTATTAAACCCGCAAAAATTAAATTTGTTTTTTACATTTTCCACATTTTGTTCTGCTGCAGCTCCACTGCTTGCAGCGTTAGTGTCTGTTTTTTCAAATTATTGTTTAATCACTAACGAGGCTTTCTTGCATTTTACAAGATGGCGTGCGAATTTTGTTGTATTTTTTACTCCACACTGCGTCACAGTATTTACATAAAGTCTTTTCCTTATGACCTTCTTTGACTATTATAAAATGTTCATGAACACTGCCTCTTGCTGGCACCATTTTTTTATTAAAAGTTGAAAATTGACGAACGAACAACAAAAAAACGCTATCACAGCGCCAACCGTGGAATAATACTGACTTCCTCCGCACGCTATCCCTTCTCCGCATTTAGCTCCTCGATAATGTGCAGATGTCTCTTTCTTTCTTTAATGCATAGCGCAAAATTATTTGAAATAGTAAATAATTTCGCGTCGAATAAGTAATCTCTTAATTTTTTTACTTACGATTTTAGGATCTGTCGATAATAACATTACAATTAATATTTACAGTAACACCCCCCCAAGTTGGCAAAGAAATAAGAAAATATGTTCCTAACCATATCATTGGGATCGTTCCCATTGTTGCTGGAAATAATGGGAACGTTCCCATTATTGCCGGGAGTGGGAAGCTTCCCATTATTGCCGGGAATGGGAAGCTTCCCATCTGGCACATCTCTACACACGGCTGCTGCGTCGCCAGTTCCTTGTTCTCGAACTTGGCTGGACTCGCTGTCGCGTGTCTAGCGAGTCTTTGGCTCGTCTGTATATTATTAAGTATATCCGATTCTATGTTCACACATCACTCCTGAAGCAATTGCAAATCCAAAACTATACTTGCTAAAGTGGGACCCACGCAAATTTATCATTGTGGCCGCGGCCGGGTTGATGTTATTTTTATTGTTTATTCGTCTTACAACTAGCAAGGTAGTGCAATAAACTCCCCGAAAGCTCCATGGTCTTGACCTATTCTGCTGAACAATCTGGCAGATTGAGTCTAAACTCAAAAAGAAACCCAGGTCTTGGATGTTTACATGTTTGTGACGTCGCTGTTTCTGGTTCCCACGACACAGGGTATCCTAGTGTGTGGCCAGAAGCAATTTATGTGCCTATAGGTAAATGTTATGTTATATTAAACTAACTACGGCTGGTGTCTCTTAACGTGAACGTAGTAAGCGATATGAAAACAAAACCGTTGGACACTCGATCGGGAACTAGTTGACTATTACTCGTATTACGTGGATCTTATAACTACTGTAACTATTTAAGGCATGCCTTGTTGTCGTATAAACCATTTTACACGGTCGTTCGTTCAAGAGGTTTATTAATCGTTATCTGTACGTAAAGTTATGATGTTACAAATAGTTGCTTCATCATCGACCCATTATGTCCCCACCGAGGGGCATAGGTCTCTTCCCTGAGGAAGGTATAGGGCATACTCCACCATGGGGGCCAAGTCCGGGTTGGTGGAGGCTTGTAAGACTAGTGGTTGGTCTTAATGTCAGAAGTTTTCAAGCCGCCCTATTAAGGCCTCCGACTTGGCTTAACGACTGCCATCTATCGACGGAAGCCGGCACCAACTGCTTAACGTACCATGCAAAGCACGGAACCGCTCGGAAAAATGCCACTAGCGTTAGTCATAGACGGTCACCCATCCATGGACTGAACGCGCCCAATGTTGCTTAAACTTCGTGATCGTTTAAGATCACTCAGGCAGCCGGGGCTACGAGCGATTGTTGCTTAACGAAACAAAACATAAAATTAATTGCAACTTCTGTTAATTGCTGTTTGCATGTCTAACTTCTCGTTAACTGGACAGGACGGGCTTTCATTAACAATGCTACTGTCCGCGACAAACCAGAGTAGCTAGATATGTCTCGCAACTAGACCAGAAATATTAAAAGGAATCGGAGCGAGAGATGTGACTGCTGCCGCCGTAAAGTGGCCTGGGATTGCAGTGTTTCGTGTACCGTTACAGTGGGCATGCGGATAATTTTAACGATATCTACAACGTGTTATAGAAAACCGGGAAACCGTTTATTCAGTATTTAGAATAAATAATACACTACCTGTTGGATAAAAAACGTTAAAAATCTTCTTTTTTTTTTATTTCTTTAGTCTTGAAATTTGTCGAGTTTATACCTAGCTACATAGGCTTATAATTTCGCTTATTGGATATGGTTTAATACATCGATTTTAAGCATTGGCTTAAAGTCTAAAAAATTCCGGAAACAGTATATTCAGGAATTGTCCTGAATATACTGTTTTCACCATTTGCGTCATTTTGAATGAATTTAATAACATTTATACAACACTTTATACATACAAACGTACCAACACAATTAATATTTTTTTGTGTTAAAGTTAAATTCAATGTAGATAAAATTATATTTCTGAGAAACACTACTCCACTATTTTTTTCTCAGAATTTACTTTTATTGTAAGTAGCACTGTCCATTATTAGTTTATTCCGGATACATAATACTTGGAAGAGTCCGACCCGTTTTCGCACAGATTACGCAGAGCTTAATCATGGTGAGTACAGACGGAGCTCGCGTCGTCAGTCGCTCGTCTCTGAGAGAAACCTGGTCGGACTCTTCCGAAAAAAAAACAAGTAAGTGAATCCGGAATAAAGTTAATAATGTGTAGCGATTACGAAAGTTTGAGTTCAAGAAAGTAACGCTTCCTTTAACTTTAACACCAAAGAATCATTCGAATGACTATTTCTACAAAGATTTCAAGATACTTCCTGATCTAACTCACATATTTATAACGTACCATCCGCTGACCGTGAAGGAAAACATCCTGAGGAATCCTTAATCTCTGAGGTGTTTACATACTCCAGCGCTTGCTACGTATAATGGCCCAACTATGAGGCTAAGTGCTGAAATCTCGGGTCTAAGTAATTAACAATATGCTATGTGTTCGCAGTAAAAATTAGCCGCTGTAAATCGTAGACCACATCGTTCAACCGTACACAAAGGCACTTCATTCACTTTTAAAATAAACTACAAACTTAAAGTGGAAAGTGTAGCTAAGAGCACGGGCGTAAAATAAAAGTTATAGCGCCGACAGAGTTGACTACGAATCGCCCTCCACCCAGGAGGTCGAAATAATAGTACATATAGAAAGCCCACTTTATTAAAAACGGTGCTCGAGAAAAGAAGCGATGATATTTCTGTGTTTCCACAGTAAATAAGTAATATAATAGACGTCTCTAGCTAGCAACAAAATCCGTCTCGTTTGCGCATTTATATGGATTGTAAAAAAAAAATATACCTTTGATAAACGTAAGCTGACGTCTATGACGTAGGTAATATGATTTCAATAAGCATAATTTTGTAAACTATATAGTTAACAAAATTATGCATATTTAAATCATATTTTACGATTGTATTTTATGTAAATATGTGAATTTGTTGCAGCAATACTCACTAATAGTGAATAAAACTTCGTGCGGAAACCTGCGTGCCTAAAATGTTAACATATCTGAGTATTTCAAATTGCCTATTCGTTCATGGTGAGTACGCGTAGTGCAAACTCACTTTCTTTTTCTGAGAGAAGACCATTCCCTACACTGGGACTTAGCTTCTGATTGAAAATTATTGCCACTAAAATTTATTTTTGGGAGAAAAACCATTATCGAAAACTAAACATGTCTAGTGTTCAGACACGAAAGTGATATACACGCATCAGCTTAATGGTATTAATTAGGGAAGTAAATGTATATACGTATTTAAAACGTCTATAATTTTTAACTTATGTAGTATTAAAATTTTCTAGTCTATTTGTTAGGAATTGCAGTTCTTATCACCCTTTAAGAGTAATTAGGCTATTTTACTTCAAGCGAAGATAGAACCGGCGTTCCACCATTTTTGTATTTTGTGGCTGCAACCACCGCAAATCTTTTAATTTAGAACAGGCTCTCTAGTTGATTGGCTTTTGCACTTTAAAGTGCAACGTGGATGAAGGTACAATTGCTCTTCCGTATAGTTGATGGTCCTATCTTACCACAATCATTCTACATTTTATTGTTTACAAGGCTTGACTTTCCGTACTATACAATAATTTCATTCATTGTTCTGTCAAGTCTTAAGTGTTTGAGAGTTCCGTTTCTCATAGGTACTTTACGAATATTGTATTTTCACATCTCCTGTGAACAGCAAAGTAAGCAGCTCACCAACATTTTCAAGATTTTCTCTATTTCCATGACCTGTCGATGTCTCAAAGGAGCCTCATCTGAACATATAGCGTTCATCTCCAACCGCGAGAGTCACCCACGTTCACAGTGGCCCATTTTGTCATCAACCCTGAAAGGTGTATCCGTAAACATTATATTCCGACCGTAAAACATAACAAGCTTATAAAACCGCAACATAATCGCGGGTTCCCTGTCGGAGGGTCCCGCCGGGCCCATTCCGGCCGCGCTCGCCCCGAAAATTACTCGCCCTACGTAATTTGAGCTTTTTTCTTTTGTTATTCTTTAAAGCCTCCTGAGATTCGCGACGTTATGATCTCATTTTGAGTTATGAGAAAAAACTCTTAGGCGGCCTCGGCTCTCGAAATTATTGTCCATCGGATTAGCTGCTTACTCGAGGATGTCGGCGGCGTATTTTGGGCGGAGATATTGCCCCGCAGACAGCGCACTGGGGAATAAGGGCACGAGAATTATTTTATACTCTCTTCATTATTAAGGCCTTCTCTGGGCCTTCGCATATTTTCGTGCCTGCCTTTGACCTTTGCTTTCATTTTACCTACACTGAAACGGCTCTCATAAAACCGTGTCTGACTATGATCGCCGCATACCTAACCACAATCTAAGTACGTACGCCTTTTTACTAAAGTATACAATGTAATGGAAATTGTTTTACAGCCGAAGCTATTTTTTCACTCAGGATTTATACACCACTTTTCATCGACCCGTTTTAACACTGTAGTAGCTATAGTTACGAGTAAAATTCAATAAAGAATTTGATAACTTTCTAGCGTCAAAGTCTTTAATAGAACAACAAGTATATGTAATTAATTACCTATAGGTAATATTTGTAAAAACGAAGGAACTATACCCGAACCCCATACTGCTTTAGAACACTAAAACGCTACGGTGGCGTAAAAACCCAGAACTTCCGTGCTAAGGTGGAATAAAGGTAAGTTTATATTTTTTCTTTTACAGCGGTAGATACTTTGGAAGTCGTTCTCTCGCCGCAGCCCGGACGACACCTCGGGGTCGCATTTTGACCGGTTTTTATTGGTTTTGTTTACTTCCCTCCTACTGGAACTCTGTACTGGAACTCTACAGACAGACGTTCCGAGGTAATTCTTGGGAAACACAGAAACTTTATCTCCTCCGCGTTTGGCTTGGGATATGCCCTGACGTGCCTCTATTTACAGTTTCGCTTCGAGGTCTGAAGTAATATGATGAAAGATTCTACAGCCTTTGAGGGCTTCGTTTATATTTCTAATACTGTCAGAAATGTAAGCAACAAGGACGTTACTATCTACGCTAGTTATGCGAACTCATCTCAACGGGGTGGGGTAATAATTGTCTGCCCGCTACCTGTTTGTTGAAGACTTTCCTCGAACTCTTTTTTGGTATGCCCAAAACAGAGGTCATGGGTTCGGTTCCTACTGGAGACCCCCAAACTGAATTTGTACAAATGGCAACATTTTGTGTATGTTTCTATGTGGCCTGGCTTCTATATGTATAGGTATCCTAGTTTTGGACCTGAGCAAGTGATTAACATAACATAACATTTACATACAGGCACATACACTGCTTCTGGCCCCACACTGGGATAACCTGTGTCGTGGGAACCAGAAACAATGACGTCACAAACATGTAAACATCCAAGACCTGGACTCTTTCTCTCTTTCTCTTTCTAATCAAGCTCCATTTTAAAGGCTGTATCGCACGTACCCAAAATAGTACGTTCGATACATTTTAATAGAGAGGATTAAATTCTTCATTAACATGGCTTAAATTGTTTTCCACAAAGCCGGCTGAGCGTGTCGGGACGAGACCAAAAAACTCGCTAAACTGCGCGTTGATTGCGAGCGAAAAACATTTGATATGCGTTCAAACAGCGACGCCGCCGTGGCTGTCGCTGCGCATCGCAACGTTGGATAAAAGCGGCAAATCTGTTGTAACATCGGCTTAACAGCTCAACAATCGAACGGGGTGTCCGCGACGAACTTAAAGCGTGTCTATGAGCAATCTTCCTAGAGCGAGAGAAACTCGACATATGAAGTGGCAAACTACCTTTGAATGCAGAACGCTGCTGGTAGCATGGCAGCCGCGAATCCAGCCCTCAATAAAGTTTGTGGTTTTGGCCATTCAAAAATCAGCCAATTTCGAGTCTGAGTATGTACTGAAATATTTACAGGATAATAGCCTGATCAAAATCTCGTATAAGTACGTTATTTTTGTCATTTGTTGTAACAATGCCAATCACTAACTGCGAAGGAAAATATCGTGACGAAACCCGCGCTCTAATTGGCTAAGCAAGAACTGACACTATCTTTCCTCTGGAGGGATTTCCAACGCACTAGAGCGTTTCTCTTTACCTATGGAGAGTATGTAGAAGTTTCCACAAAGAAAAATATATAACATTTAAATCAGACAACTTTGTCCATGGTTTTAGGTGGAATGTTTGTCACAAAGTCAAGGTTGGCTAAATATTTGAGATCTTCCAGATTTTGGTTAGAGCTAGGGTGGGAGGTAAGAATGTAAAAAGGCCCAAATAAAGTTTAAGCGTCGTCGTTACGAACAGACGGAATCGGATTTATAAAGCCCTTTGGACCACCGCCTAGCCGAGTAAAAGCACTCGGCACCGGGCGGCAGGCAAGCGCCCGCAACGGCGTGGCCGTCCACTAAAATTACAGCTTTACTTGAACAACAAAACTTTTACCAACATCTCCGTAACAACTGTGGTTAAACTATGTATTGTGCCCCACCCCCACCTTCGCCGACTTTTACGCCCTGTTTTGCCCCTAATGGTTTTCACTTAGACTTTACGCTACGAGATCGTGGTACTATCGGTGATGTATTGTTATACTATAATGGGCTAGTTGCCCTAAGAAATGTAATTAGTCCGTCTTTTAGATTATTCAAAAATAAGGGACACGTATTTTTTTATTTGTAAATTAGACCTAAAATAACAAAGATATAGCCCATTAAAGTTACGTGTGACGTCACGCCGTGCTGCATTTTTTGGCACGGAGTGACGTCACACGTAACTTTAATGGGCTATATCTTTGTTATTTTTTGCTTAATCGAAAAAAGAAAAAATATGTGTCCAATATTTTTTTATAATCTAAAATACGGAATAAATAGAATTTAATTATTTTGACCCTGGAAACTACCCTATTTGGTACGCACTTCCTGTCACATAATTCCCATTGTAGCGCACACTCATGCGTACTCTCCGATAAAGAGAGTGTGAGCTTAATGTTTTACTTAAAAAACCTACTTAACCCCTCAGGCCTAAAACACTTTTTCATTCACAGCTGAGTTAGTTATTCACAGAGTAATATTTGAAATTTATCAAAGAATAAAACATGCTCATACAACTGTCGTCTGTATCGTCTTCAAAATCCGATTCAAAGTACCGTTGCAAGACCGATCCACCGGCAGGTCTACGGGGTCCGATGAAATGCGCCGTAGTTTGCATCGGACCCGCCGGCGGGGGCTCGAGGCATGAGGGATTATAAAACTTTGTGAAAAATAAAAGAAATGATTGGAATAGATGAGAGAAGTGTGTATTGCACACCATCATCATCGTCATCATCGGCCTATGGTTGTCCACTGCTGGATATAGGCCTCTCCCATTGCACGCCAGTGAACACAGTCCTCGGCTACTCTCATCCGGCTCTTGCTAGCCGCCCTGCGAAGATCATCGTTCCACCGAGTCTGAGGACTGCGTTTACCGATCCGCACACCATATAATATGCTATCATTTATTAACAGTTTTTCGAAGATTGTAGACAAACAAATATACTTTTGCTAGAGAAACTTGTCCCAATTCAAGTTTTAAGGCTAGCGTCAAACCTTAGATTTCTAGTTAAAACTTTTCGTATCCACAATCGGGGCTCACGTGATGTAGGTACTATTTAAAATATTAACACCCCTAAAAAACAACATGAATGCAATACATTATTTGAATTTAATTAATCACATCACATGCCTACCGGGGATTGGTTATTACTCTGTCTTTCTGAAATCTGTCTTCTATTTGGTCAACCTAATTACTTAGCTCTACAAAATAAATCATTCAATAAGAGCATTATACTCGTAGCTCAATTTTATTGTATCATTGTTACAAAACTACCAAAAAATGTTTATGAAAAGGCCAGCAAAAAATAACAGCAGCATTTCTGTTACAATTCGATACATCTGCGTCTGTATTGAGGGAACGAAGTTACAGGAGCTAAAGCGACATTTGTTCCCCGCATGAATATGGAGTATCTGACAGCGGCGTTTAGTTTAATATGTATGAATGTAACTTGTTAATTCGACAGAGTCACGCCAGTTGCGAAGTCGAAGTCTCGCTGAAAATGTCCCACCTCTCGGCATGTTCTTCTTTATAATTCAAAGATTTGCTCGCGCCGTATAAAGAGGAGTATTTACTCAATTATTCAGGGAAACACAGGCCGTATGTGAGGCGTCGACGGCGCTCCTCCGGTTTGAAATTTCAGCTGCCTGTATTATACCTACCTACGCTTTACTGGAAAGTCTCGTTAGAAAAAGCTTTAGTCTTTTTGTGGACGAAACGAGAATTTATACGGTGTGTTTTGCAATTCGTGATACGCAATTCTTATAAATTCTTTTAGTAACTCGTGCATTTGATTTCGGAAAACACAATTTGGCGGAGTCATAGTGAATTCATTTACAAAAAGACATGATAATAAAAACATAAAAGCCGACTTCTGACCATTCCAGCACTAAAACAGAGAAATAGTTTAAACAATTATGGCCTTCAAATTCAATGTAAGTACTGCAGAAATATATTTTGGAGTCGGTGACTAAAATATATGTGCTACCCCTGTAACTATGCCTTATTCTTCAAAATTTTAGAATTTAAAGCCAATATCCGCTTCAATGATTTCTCTGTTTTTAGAGTATTTTAAATTTATTCTTTGTTTTATTTTCAAATTATTGTTTATATTGTAGTATTGCTCCATACAGGTTTAGTTAGTTTATTCAGGATTCAGGAGCCCGACCAATTTACGAAAGACAATGTATGAATAAAACTAATTTGCATGATGTTCTCTGTCATAAAGTTTCACCCCGTACAATGTGGGGTACAGTGGGGTTCTTCATGATGTTAATGTACCTTTAAAGCAACTTCAACTAGGCCAACGTACCATTGAAGGGTTAATGTTTGCACACGAATCGAATGTCCGGCAGTTCGAAATGCACGAAATAAAATAACGTTCGCGCCGAGTCCGCACCAAGACTCAGCATTATTGAATTGCGAGTGCGGGTCTGCGGCTCGGGCGTCAGATTTCCCGAATAGGAACGGTGTACACATCGACGGGCGATAAATCAGGAGCCATTGTCGGTGCAAAGTCGCAAATCGTCGGAGACGCAGCTGGAGGCCCGCTGCCGTGAATCCGCCACTATGAATAAAATCACCCAAATCAGTTCGCGATTTTGTGGAGGAATGCTAAGTTGCAATATTGTTGTGCGACTACAATACACGTTGTGGAAAGCTGTGGACAATTTATATGTAAAAACACTCAATAATAAGCACATTTTGTCGTTTATCAATAAATATGTACCTACATATTTGAGTTGTTGATTTGTAAAACCGCGCCCGACTCAGGTACTTTCCACTCATCAACACAAACAAGTTTGATTATGGTACAGATGTTTTTTCGCGATTTAGGGGTCGACCCACTCCTAAATTGCGAAAAAAACAGCTGTTATCTAAAGCTGGCACGTTCACAGTACTCACACTTATGCAATTTCACTATACAGGATGTTTAAAAATATATGATTTTGATTCAAAATGCGACTCTAGTTTAAGTGTAGACTAGAGTTAGGTTTTAGTAAGATAGGTGCGTTGTAGATAAATAAATACAAATATATGGGTTACTTGTTATAATATATTTTTAGCATATTCGAGTGAAAAGTATTAAAAACAAGGTGGAATCAATGGTCACAAAATAGTTTTAAATTTCATAAATTTTCACATGAACAAAAATAATTTCACCTAAGAAAATCTTTACCAAAACAGAAAATAATTATCCCAGAAATCCTCAACAATTTAATTATAATTTAATTATGTAACAAAGGGTAACGGACGCTCAGTTTTTCTAATTGCTTGCCACAGATAAAAACTTTATTACTGTTCTGTAATTTCATCAACTGGAAGGAATCTGTGATCAACTGAGCAACATCATTCGGTTTCTATTGTGGTTACGCGAATGTTCTGTTCAGGAGAACAGAATATTCGCGTAACCACAATAGAAACCGAAGAAGAATAGGAATTCTTCTTCTTTTTCTTCAACTTTTTTTCCATGATTTTAGCACCAGTAGCAGTCGTTCGAAGTCCAATCACAATCAAATGCAAGAGCCAAAAGAAAAGAGGAAAGACCACAGAATAAACTGGAAATTCCCATTAGAAAAACAAAAACCCGGTCTTAAAAATGCCATCTACTGACTAATGAGCCGTTTTCAGAAGAAAAAAAAAACGAATGGCTGTCAAAGGAATGCAGTTTTGGACCTTAGGCCAATAGCCATGTGTGATACATGTTATTTTTTTGAAATTGAAAATGTTAGTTTTTTTTTCAGTACAATATAACACCGAAAGGACAAACATTTGGCCGTTGACGTCATAGTAACTTTTATTCAGCTCGCTGAGACCTATTCGATGATGTATCACACATGGCTATTGGACTGAGGTCCAAAATTGCATTCCTTTGCCATCCATTCGTTTTTTTTTTTTTTAGTTCTTCTGAAAGCGGCTCATTTGGAACTACTTTTCTTAGCTGTCAGAAAAATCCCTCATTGAAACGCACATACGGTTGAATACCAAAAAAATCACGCTGTATACAGTGTGTCCCTGGATAAAGTGCAATCCCGAAAGGGGATGAAACTAGACC
This sequence comes from Yponomeuta plumbellus, assembly GCA_947310845.1. Classification (NCBI taxonomy): domain Eukaryota; kingdom Metazoa; phylum Arthropoda; class Insecta; order Lepidoptera; family Yponomeutidae; genus Yponomeuta; species Yponomeuta plumbellus. The sequence goes on along the minus strand of OX371207.1, from coordinate 11,853,538 downwards.
ATGAATCATTGACTAGAAAAATATTAAAAAAAATTATAAAAAATTATTATAGGATTTATTGGTATTTTAAGATTTTCATGTTTCATTAAAAACTCTATGTACAAAAGTATTGATTTCTTCCAAAATAATGGGTCTATTTCTTTGAAATAAAAAAACAGTATGCCTAATACCTGGCGATGACCATGAAATAATAAATAGTCCGCAAAAAAGTAACTATCTTGGGTAAAAAAATGTATTTTTATGAAAAAAATGATTTTTTTAGACGTTTATTTTAAAAAACTTCAAATTACTAAAAAAATGTGCCCTATAACTATGTAATTTTATAGCTTACTTTTATTTTTTACCATTTTAGCTTCCAAATAAAAAAAAACAATGTTCTAACTAAAAAATTGGCTAGGTAGGAGTTATTTACATTTTAGTAGGTAATAAACGTCAGACTTTAATCACAATAACTTTATTAATAAAATTATCCGTAATTTACAATTTTGCATTTTTATTTAATGCATTAAATGTTCAAAATGGCCTCCTCGATTTTGCAAGCACATTACTGCACGAATATTAATTTGGTTAGTGGCTCTGCGAATCATTCCTGGATCATTTTTAATGTCATTTGCGCACTGAATTATTCGGTCGTGCAACTGTGCCTCGGTATTTATTGGCGTGCTGTATACTCTTTGCTTCATGACACCCCATAAAAAATAATCTAGGGGTGTCAGATCAGGTGAACGCGCTGGCCAGCCTACTGGCCCTCCTCGGCCAATCCACCGGTTCGGGTAATTTTCGTTCAAAAATCGCCGCACCTCCCGCCCATAATGTGCAGGACATCCATCCATTTGGAGATACATACGCCCACGCTGTCTCGTAGCCAGGGGAACATCTTCCATCAACATGGGTAAATTTTGTAGTAATTCTAAAAAACGTTCAGCATTTAGGGTTCTGGGTAAAATGACTGGACCAATTAAAATGTCGTCGATTAAGACTGCCCATACGTTTATTGAAAATTTTACTTGAAAAGTAGATGCCCGCTTCAATCGTGGATTTTCGTGAGACCACTGGTGCAAATTTCTGCAGTTTGTAATGCCGTCTCGGGTAAATGTCGCTTCGTCCATCCAAAAAATGCGTTTGGGAAAATTTGGATCAGCTCTAATTTTTTTTAGAATCCACGTCGACATTACGCATCTTGGACGATTATCTACATTTTCGTGTAAATGTTGTACTCGTTGGTAATGGAAAGGATGCAATCCCTCTTTTTTCAAAATTCGCCAGACAGACGTCTTCGATATGCCATGACGCAATGCTAATCGTCTTATGCTTGTTGTAGGGTCAGCAAACAGATCGTTTAAAATGGCCTCTTCTATCGCATTGTCAATAACGACAGCTGGTTGCTCACGGCGATCTCGTGCCAAACCAAGTCCAATGTTGGAGAGCCTCCTATGAATCTCTTGAAAATTTCGAGCTGAGGGTATGAGTCTGCCCGGGAAAGCATTTATGTATGCAGTCCGAGCGACTGTTGTGCGACCATGTGACATGCCATAATAATAATGCATGTCGGCTATTTCTCGAGGTGAGAACTCTGTCAATCGCGGCATTTCGTCAACACTTAACAGCAGAACAGGAACAGACCAAACGTAACGAACAGTAGAAAACGTAACAGTCAACAATGTAAAAAAACTTAATAACAAATCAACGAGAACACAATGCGAGAACGAGAACAGTAGTAGTAGCGGCGAGAATATCGGAGCGACTGTGTAAGTCCTGTTTCGAACCCCCTGCCTCCCCTCCCCTCGCCTTCCCTCTACCTGAGTGTAGAACAAAAGGACTGCGACTGCCGAAGGGCACAGAGTAGGACGGAAACAATGGAAAAAACGGTCTCTACCTGCACGGTAACACGATTAGGCTCCACTTTAAAAGTTCGTAGATAGCGTGTTTTTTTAGTTAGAACATTGTTTTTTTTTATTTGGAAGCTAAAATGGTAAAGAATAAAAGTAAGCTATAAAATTACATAGTTATAGGGCACATTTTTTTAGTAATTAGAAGTTTTTTAAAATAAACGTCTAAAAAAATCATTTTTTTCATAAAAATACATTTTTTTACCCAAGATAGTTACTTTTTTGCGGACTATTTATTATTTCATGGTCATCGCCAGGTATTAGGCATACTGTTTTTTTTTATTTCAAAGAAATAGACCCATTATTTTGGAAGAAATCAATACTTTTGTACATAGAGTCCTTAATGAAACATGAAAATCTTAAAATACCAATAAATCCTACAATAATTTTTTATATTTTTTTTTTATATTTTTCTAGTCAATGATTCATGGTCTAGTTTCATCCCCTTTCGGGATTGCACTTTATCCAGGGACACACTGTATATAAACAGTAGTAAAAGTAAAACTATAACTGTCCCTTCACACTCATAAGCTAGACCGCGCGCAAGAGAGACGGGCAGACTTTTCATGATGCGCATGCAGTACACGTCACGCCGCGCGCTATTGACAGACACTACACAAGCGCAACGTGTAAATGTGTTGAACGTGCCAGCTTTACTTAACTGACCTATACCATACTAAAATGGATTCTAATATTTATTATATTTTAATAATAATTTAATTTTGTTTAATTTAATCTACTTTTTACACTTCAGCAAAGAAAGTGAGCTCAACGATGCCGCTGGCCCTACTTGCGTCTCCTAAAAGTCCCGACCATAGATTGCTCTGAGGTCCCGACTGAAAACCAGCGCTACAGGTCATTGCTTTACAATAGCTTAAGCAAATGTTGAGTTTGGGCACCTTTTTCATTGCCATAACACATTATATATAGCTAATCATAATTGCATGTATTTATTATATTGTTAGTTGAATATTTTTTGTTACTATGCTGTGCCTGTCAATAGGCTAGTTTCCCAAAAAAATGTAATTAGTCCGTCTTTTAGATTATTCAAAAATAAGGGACACGTATTTTTTTATTTGTAAATTAGACCAAAAATGACAAAGATATAGCCCATTAAAGTTAAGTGTGACGTCACGCCGTGCTGCATTTTGTAGCACTGAGTGACGTCACACGTAACTTCAATGGGCTATATCTTTGTTATTTTTTGTTTAATCGAAAAAAATAAATAGGTATCCAATATTTTTTTATAATCTAAAATACGGACTAAATAGAATTAAATTATTTTGACCCTGGAAACTACCCTATTGTATATCTTTGTGTGTTGTGGTAATTTAATTAATAATTATCTATCTGAAATTCGATATACAATGTACCTGGTGAACAAAATGTATGGAAAAGCTACTTTTTATTAAGATTTTAGAGTTGGTCCTATAAAAGTTGTTCGTATCGAGGACAAAGTGAGAGGTTATTTTGTCAAAGTAACTGTTCGACCGCAATAGTTGGCTTGTTTTCCATCTCGTCTCCGTGGCGGCCATCTTAAATTGAAAAGCATGACATGTGACTTAAGATAAAGTCTGTTCGCTATCATAGTGTCACCTTGATATTTACCGCCTTGGCACATGGCGACTTTTGACAAAAGAAATTAAAGGAAGTCGACGCGGCGCAAACACGCCAGTGAATTTGGTTCGCAGCTCGTCTCATTCTACTATTATGTAGATCACGCAATTAAAGAATTAAATCAATCAGTATTTTAGAATGAATTTATAACGAAACAATCCTGCATCACTTATGTATGTACCTATTCTAAATTCCGGTGGAGATGAATATTCTGAAGACACTTAGAGTGATGAATGTATTTTGTACTTCATTAGGTATATTGTGTACCATGTTTTTTTTTCTATTTAAAGTGTTTTGGCCGTCTAAGTGGTATTATTGAAATTAATGTTTTTTCACTTAAACCAAGATTGCCTTCGTGTGTACCAACACTATCTAAGAGAACGGACTTTACTCGTTCGTTGAAGTTACTCAATACTCGAATGCTTTATTGCGAGTTGGAACAAATTTTTTTTTTATCTTTTATTGTTTTATTGCAAGTGGGAACAACATTTTATTTTATATATTTTTTTTAAGATTTGGTACACAGACCAACACAGACTGACCATGTCACCTTCGTAGGAACTACAATTTACCTTAATCCAAATAGCATAGGTACTTACACAATTACAACTAATTTCTAACACCCAAAGCAAATCTAATTAATGATATGTTTATCTTGAGAACAAAATGCAATCGTTGTTGACGAACCAATAAAAAAAATCTAAATGGTGGCGAGTGGATATGCCACAGAGCTCCAATCCCCTTTCGATGAAATTAACCACACTGATACCTTGGTCATTTACCTCATCAACCCTAGTAACTATGTATTCGTTTTCTCTATCAAAGTAGGTTTATTAAACCACGCCATTAATAGAATAACTCAAAAATAAATCTAAAAAATATTTCTTTGAATATCCTTCATTAACAATCCAATAAAAGTGAGTATTTCAATAGCCTCCAGGCCACCGCCGCCGCCGCCGCCAAACGCCGCAATTTTAGTCCACTTGTTCAAGCTTAGAATTATTAATATCACGTTTTCTTATGCCCGGTTCCTTTAATATACGCCTACCGGCTACGATCCGTTTTCCATACAATTTATTGACGGTTCGTAGTATTCGTAGGAATTGTAACCGATCGTAAGCAAAAACGAAGCGGATATTGGAACCGGGCATTAATAAAGCGTTTTTGTCAAACTCTCTTTACAATCCGTAAATTAGAACTATGAAATAGGCTAGTTGCCCTAAAAAATGTATTTAGTCCGTCGTTTAGATTATTCAAAAATAAGGGACACGTATTTTTTATTCGTAAATTAGACCAAAAATGACAAAGATATAGCCCATTAAAGTTACTTGTGACGTCACGCCGTGCTGCATTTTTTAGCACGGAGTGACGTCACACGTAACTTTTATGGGCTATATCTTTGTTATTTTTTGTTTAATCGAAAAAAGAAAAAATACGTGTCCAATATTTTTTTATAATCTAAAATACGGACTTAATTATTTTGACCCTGGAAACTACCCTATTTACGACTTCAGTTCAAATCACCCATAATTGTTACGACGACGGTAGAGTAGTCTCTGTTCTTGTACAAGGACACTTTATTCATCTAATCTACATGATATAATCTACATGACATGATAAGGCCGGTTTCTGAATTTAGAATTTCACTTTCTGTCACGCTCTTTTCTGAGAAATTTGATGAGACAGTACTACAGTTAAGTAGTTACTTAGCGAAATTCTCATTCAGAAACTGGCGCATAGAGTTATATTTTTAGCATAATTTTTATGCAACGTTGTGTCGGCTTGGTCGGTTCTACTACAGGTACAAAGGAAAGCGTGCTTGTCTTTTTACAAGGACACTTTATTCATATGACCCATTTTATATAGAGGTATATATTTAGCGTAATTTTCAAGCAAAGCTATACTATTTTTTTAAGCAAAGTTATATTATTGGCTTGGTAGGTTCTACTACAGCTACAAAGGAAAGCGTAAACGTGTTGACTGCTTTCTTTTACAACAGAGTGAATAAAAATCTAATGAACCACACTTTATAGCCGTTAATAAAAGCCAAATTTCACGTAGTTTCTTCTACTTGCCACTAAAATTCTACAGCTCTACAAATTATAGGTATTCGACAAGTCGTTGAAAAGTTTTTATGAAGAAAGGGGCGCAAATTAGGGAGTAGCGGAAGCTTGGGGGAACGTTCCTGACGTACGCGAACTAATTACTAAGGTGAATTTTTCATTTTAGGGCGTGTGAAACCTGCTACCGCTTTCATTCTTTTGAAGCTAAAAACCCCTTTAATAACTTAGTTTCGTGATAACTTTGAGTTGCATATTAAATTATTACGATGGCCACTTTACAACCACTTGATCCCACTCATCATCATCGTCATCATCAACCTACTATGTCTGCACCGAGGGGTATAGGTTTTTCCCTGAGGAAGGTATAGGCCATGCTCTACCACGGGGGCCTAGTCCGGATCCCACTCAAGACGGTAAATATAAATTTCCTTCTGTTCCCAAATATATGAAAATTATAAATTGATTTTAAGTAAGCTGTCGACGCTTACGTATTTGTAATGACAAAGGTTTCATTGTATCTAACCGCTTAACATAAAAATTCAATTTTCTCAAGTCATTTTTTCATTGCATTATATTAACATAACATCTGGCCTCACACTAGGATACCCTGTGTTGTGGGAACCAGAAGCAGCGACGTCACTAACATGTAAACATCCAAGACCTGGGTTTCTTTTTTTTGTCCCCAGCCGGGTTTCGAACCCGGGACCTCTCGCATGGTAGGCAGATGCGCTAACCGCTGCGCCACAGAGGTCGTCAATGATAAATTATATAAATTTGACATTGATAAATTCCATAATTGAGGCTTTATGCACGGATTAGACTAAGAATCGGGTACAATACTCTGACGATCAACACTTCAACCGACACTTATTCACAAATGTATTATTACTGTTTTTAACTTATTACTGTTTTGTTTTACTCAACTTCGTGAAAAGTCCCTGGTGAATATTTCATAACAACAGGTCATATTAGCTGTTAGGCTAGACGATCACATTTTGGCCAAAGATTAAATTTTCGGAGAATTTAGATACTTATGAAGTGCTCTTTTACATACCTCGTACAACTTACACAGAGCTTACATAGTAAGTAGGAAGCTTAGACAGTCATTAATTACTTAATAATTCTGCCATGGAGGAACTGTATCTTAAACAAGCCACCGAGACAAAGAGGAAGGCTGTAGGGAGGTCTTCATGTTTAGGAACCAGCGAGTGTTAGTTGCAGAAGGCAATTATGGGGACTATTTTTTGACTGGCTCGTTAGTCAAGGTGTTAAGCGCTTAAGATATGGCCTTAGTATGGATATTTTTCGATGTTTGTAATGTTCTTGCCTGGTACCCTAGCACAGGGTATTCTAAATTGGGACCACATCAAGTGATTGTGTTGGGTGGAATTTAAGTTACATAGGTTTGTTCAGACTAAGTAGTGGGGTGATACAATACCTATCTACAGTCCAATAAAGGCATATAGACTGCCTAGCCAGCGACAGAGACATATCAGATTTTTTCTTTGTGTTGGATAGAAATACCTACTCAAAGGAATACCGTAAAAATACATGGTGTAATTTTCTTTTTTCGCGAGCGAGCCTACCTGTGGTAATAATCAATTTATTAACTAGCCTACCTGTGGTAATAATCAATTTATTAACTGTAGCCATTTTGTTAAGGGCGGGCCCGTGCAGTTTAGCCATGATTAAGATATGAGAATTGTGGCTTTTACCTCGTCGAGCTTTAGTACATATATGTACAGTAAAGTGATCTCTATCTATCTATCTACTCGCGCTAAGCTGTACGGGCCCCCCCCTTAACAAAATGGCTACAGTTAATAAATTGATTATTACCACAGGCAGGCTCGCTCGCGTCGACAAAGCATGTGTGGCGCTAAGTTATTCATTCCCCTCACGCACCACGCGACCTTTGCTCTATTAACTAAATCTCTTTTGTAATGTGCTACTAAATCGCTTTAATTTGTCTTCGCACCTTGGCTTTACCACCAACATTTCGAGGAATTCAGTAGCTTCAAAAGTAATTTCAACGAAACGCCTACATTTACCGGTTTAATTTTCTCTGAGGCTCCTCCAACGGGATGCCTATTTAAGCAGCTATGACATTTCTATAACAAGACCATTGTTCGCGGGTCTGACAGTTAAAAACTGCTGAGTCGGAAAAACAATTTCCACTCGAACGGGTCGGTGTGCGAGGTACAAGATGGATTGCCGTATAAATCTCTCGTGTCTCTAATTGACGGGCGGCGGCGGGGAACCCCCGGTCAGACTGCCTCCAGCTTGCAGTCTGATTTACTCTCAGGGAGTATCACTGTGCTGATTTGTAACATGCGATATCAGCACCAAACTGACAAAGGGAGAGGAGCAATCTATAGAAGTCAGCTGTTCTAATCGCCACGATATTTTTACGATCGCATAATCTATAGTACCAATCCGGACTTGGCCACCGTGATGGAGTATGGCCTATACCTTATTCAGGGAAGAGACCCGTGCCCCTCGGGGGACTTAATGGGTTGATGATGATATTTACAGTAGGTAGGTAGGTACTATTATAGACTTACGATCGAATATCTGATCGCCGTGCGTTAGCTACTGCCTGTTGCTGACTGTGTTAGTAGGTACTACAAACAACCAAATGTGCTTATGTTATCAGCCAATGTTAGTACTAAGTGGCTGCTCGACTCCACTCTCGCTGTTAGCAACAATGTTGATTAGATCCGAGATGTAAGCGAGATTAGCTTGGGCTAGTTAGATTGGGTTTGGGATAAAGCCTTTAATGATTCTTGGTGTGATGCATTAGCATTATTAGGTACCTTTGTCCTTAGCGTGTTAAATACGATGCTTATCTCACCACAGTGCAAAGACATAAGTAGCACGGTAATTCCCGTCATTGGCCCCCGTCGTAAATCTAGGCATAATAAATACGGGCGCAACTCTTAAAAACCAATTAGCATTCTACGTCGCGAGTTAGTCCTCGGCGCCTCGCAATAAAACTCACTGTTGGACGCCTACATAGCTCACGCGCCAAGGATTGTTTCCGATTACAAATCTCATCTGTAATTCCGATGTACTGCACAGCTATCCATTACCCACAGGCTTTTAATGAGCCATCCTGCCATTTAATCATCTTAAAAGGCCCATAAATCCTAATTACATGGCTTATTATTTCAAGACGTGCTCAAGATGTGACTGTGGCGGCAGGACAATACGGGTCCGACTGAAATACTCGCTCGAGTCGAGTCGTCTTGAACTGTCGGTGTCTGCGAGCACCCTAGTAAACCTTGCCGCGGGGATTGTCTCGAAATGTTAATGTTTTTTCGTGTCGCTCTGTGATGTGGCCGTTCGTCGCGGATGGAATTAGGTGCTACTGACAAGCCACCGACAACGCAGATGAGAGCGCTTCGCAATGGGTTTGTGCCAAGGGTTATGTAGAGCATTCGAAGAATCTCGCTCTCAGATCAAAACGTGACATACCGAGTAAGTAAATCCACATGGCGTTGATCGAAGCACTTTCTGTGTACACTACAGACGAACATTACACGAGAATAAAAATACGGAGAGGCCGATCAGATCGGGGCAGAAGAAACCGCACTGATTGCACAAAGGCCTCTCGGGGGAGTGAATTACCGTCACGTACCGACTGAACCCTCTTCGTTAGAGTGCACTGATGACATGTGGTGGGTTCATAGGAGCCGCCCTGACACCCCAACGCCAATTGTGATTCCGCCTGCGATGCGAAAAGAATAACTCAAAAATTATTGCGGCGTAACCTATGATTAGGTTCGGAGGAGTCTACCTCTATTAGTGTGACCATAGACTTTATGGATCCTTTCATCATTCATCATTTATGTCAATAATAATGCTGAGTCAGTTGCCTCTTGTGGCAACTTAGACACACCATAGACTGATTTATATTTATAGTTTTGTTTTAATTCATTTGTTTTTTGTTAGTTGACTATTATGTTACTTGTCTTTTTTGTTTATGTGATGTGTATCTATTGTTGGTATACCTTTTTTCTTTCTTTTTTTCATTCTTTCTTTCCTTGTTTCCTTAATAGTCTCCTCTAAGTTTCATCATCAACCCATTATGTCCCCACCGAGGGGCACGGGTCTCTTCCCTGAGGAAGGTATAGGCCATACTCCACCACGGGGGCCAAGTCCGGATTGGTGGAGGCTTGTAAGACTAGTGGCTGGTCTTGCTGTCAGAAGTTTTCAAGCCGCCCTAAGGCCTCTGACTTGGCTTAAAGACTGCCATCTATCGACGGCAGCCGGCACCAACTGCTTAACGTGCCTTGCGTTAAGCACGGAACCGCTCGGAAAAATGCCACTAACATTAGTCATAGACGGTGACCCATCCATGGACTGAACGCGCCGTATGTTGCTTAACCTTTGTGATCGCAGGCAGCCCAGGCTACGAGCGATTCATATATTTTTTTATTTTATTTTTTGTTTTACCTTAGCTTAATTATTGAAATACTTTCTTGCCTTGAAAATATGCATTCACCTGTGTAATTGTGGATATCGACCCCCGAGGGCGCCCACGCTACGATCTGTATCGTAATCCAGTTACAGGTTCTCATTATCGTCAACATCACTCAATTACCTCCGTACACGGGAGATGGAGCATCGATGGGAAGAACTACAAGGCTGGAACACGTTGAGCGAAACTACTTCAACGATATAGTACGCCCACGGTTCGTCGGCGTATATCGCGCTGATCTTACGTGTTGACAGTGACTGGGTGGCGGTTTGCCTACATCTTACTTTATCTAGTGTTGCTTTTTACGGTCGACAGCTGCGTCAACATGTCAGTTTTAGAAGAATAAGGAGAAAATTAAGACGATCTATCTCGACCAACACCTGCCGGAGTAGTCTGAGGTGGCCCAGGACCGAAAACTTTGGACTGAACTGGGGGAGGCCTTTGCCCAGCAGTGGGACACAAAAATGGAGGCTACGTAAAAAAAAAGGAGAAAATTCATTTATTTGTCGACACAATACTCAAAAAAAAAACACAATACCATTACAATATATACCTACAACAAATAACAGAGAACGCAAAAAATATGTGTTAAAAAAATAATAAACGGTACAACACGAAAACAATCATCATCAACCCATTATGTTCTCACCGAGGGGCATGGGTCTCTTCCCTGAGGAAGGTATAGTCCATACTCCACCACGGGGGCCTAGTCCGGATTCGTGGAGGTTTGTAAGATAAGTAGCTGCCCTTACTGTCAGAAGTTTTCAAGCCGCCCTAAGGCCCCTGACTTGGCTTAACGACAGCCATCTATTTACGGCGGCACCAACTGCTTAACTCGGCTCGGAAAAATTCCACTGGCGTTAGCCATAGAAAGGTCACCCATCCATGCACTGAACGTGCCTTATGTTGCTTAACCTTCGTGATCGTTTAAGATCACTCAGGCAGCCGTGACTACGAGCGATTCGAAAACAAACAATAACAAAATACATATAGGTTTTAAGTATTGAGCCCCCAAAAAGGACCCGACTGAGCATATTTAATGTTGCAAACAGAGTGATCCGTGGCACGCTGATTTTCGGGTCGAACAACAACGGATGCAACGACAAACTCAAAGTGCAAAGTCACATCAAACGTAAGGCTTGTAAAGGTTAGACAGCACTTCTACTGGAAAGCGTACGCGCAATCGTATTTCGTTTTCGCTACAGACGCTCTGGTAAATGCAGGAAGCAAAACATACGTATGTATGTTTACACGATTTTACACGAAGTTACGAGTACAGTCTGTTAGCTTTTAGAATATACCTCGGCTGAGCAATCAAAAACCGATTATATTGCAATAAAGTAAGGTTTATTTTGTATTGTTATTTATAACTTTACATAACTTTTCAAAATAGAGAAGAAAAGTTTTACACTCGTGTGCTATCGGCGAAAACCGAAGCCTACTCTAGAGCCCGAGGTACCTATGTTCTAAAAGCTAACAGACAGTAAAACAGTGTTTAAAAGTTACATTATTAAAATTCAAATAATTTGCAATCTAGATGGGATGGAATAATAACCGTTTCAACAACCCGAAAAGAAATAAGAGTTTATAAAGTGATTCGACGAAATTGGACCATCTCTACCATATAAATTAGGGAGTTGGAATTACAGACGCTCCGGATATGAAAAAGGAAATGAAGCTCGTATTCTTTTTTTATTTTACTTGAGTCTCGGGGGTAGATCTCAGTGTATTTTATCATGCACGCATAACTACATACATACACACGCACACTTACAAAAATAATACCCACATCATTACTGTATAGTGTTCCGTAGGCAAAGGGTAAGGGACCCTATTACTCAGACTCCATTTATGTCTGTCTGTTATCAGGCTGTTGAAATTTTCACAAATAATATATTTCTGATGCCGTTGTAACAACATGTACTAAGAACAAAATAAAAAAATCCCATACAACAAACGTGATTTTTTTCCCGTTTTTTGCTCGATATTGACAAAGTCAAGAGGACGCTTGAAATATTCAAATGTTGTATAGAAAATGGTACGGACCCTTCGTGCGTGAGTTAGGCTCGCACTTGACCCGTTTTTCCTTCTATTCAAGGGGAGAAGTGATTCAGTGCCGAGAAAGCCACATCAATGAGGTATAAAATATCTTTATGGATATTACAGCAAGGCTTCATAAACCTGTTGGCTCCTCGCAACCTTTTTAGCAGGGGATAATAAAAGTCTTTATTTTTTTCATCGCATTATTTCAAAACCCGCCAAGTGCTAATTAAATACCGCGATGTTAATTCGGAAAACCCTTCTAAAATATAATTACGTGGCCGGCGCGGTCGGATGGGGACCGAAGAACATTACATTTAATGCCCACATTGAGAGTTTTACTCTGAGCAAAAAATGTCATGAAAATTTGTCACCACGTTTGATGATGATTGCTATAATTACACGTTGGTATTGAGTTACAGTTCATAAATATATTTTTTATTATTTGTAAAAAAAATGGTAAAAAAATAACAGTTACATTTGGTTTCAGTATTTGGAGAAAAGCTAAAAAAAACTTCATAGCAGAGATTTTAACTTAAAGTCGCATTACTCGCATGAATGTCTTCAATACTAGACACAATCGGCCTCTAAATATCCGTTAATTCTATATTACTGATACTAGATAGCAGCATTCTCTGACGAAATACGAGTAAGTACCTTATCGTTACATTACAATGAATTAAATTAATTACGGTAAAGTTATGGCAATCATGGAATCATCAATCAATCAATCTTATCATAAATTAAGGCTCTGATGTATTAAGTTAAAACTATTTTAGAGAAGATGATCAGAGTGGCCTTAGGGCGGGCGGCTTGAAAACTTCTGACAGTTAGACCAGCGACTAGGCTTACAAGCCTCCACCAATCCGGACTAGGCCCCCGTGGTGGAATACGCCTTGACGCCTTGTACCTTCCTCAGGGAAGAGACTCATGCCCCTCGGTGGGGACATAATGGGTACATGATGATGATGATGATGATGATCAGAGTGGAGTTTTTTTCCGCTGCCTTGTTCTCTACTTTGTTGTGGGATCACTTAGGCTCTTACGCTCTTATTAAGGTTAAGATTATTGTTAGAAAAGATTGTCAGAGAAGAAATTTTTCTCCACTACAAATACGATCCGAAGGCAGCGGCTAACATAGTACATTGGCATTCAGCAAACAAAATGTAAATTTCTTACGTTGAAATAAATTGTTTTGAGTTGATAGAAACTTTTTTTTGCTAAGTCTTAAATATAATATATTTAAGACTTAGCAAAAAAATCCGATCAATAAAAATCAGATTCGCTACCGACTCTACAAAACACATCTTCTCTTTAACCATCGAAAGCCAAGCATTTTTCGTGTTACATTTGCTGCATTTCGCTTCTACTGTTCTTTGACTCAATCAGCGCCAATTACAAGTTGCGCTAGAGTTCTTTTACCGAGACTGTCTGAACAAACTGCCCTGATTACACAAAGCCGGTATTGCCCTCACATCCCGATGTCATTGCAATTCTGAGATCATAAAGACGATATTCGAAACAATTTCTGCAACTAATTGGGGTATAAGAAATTGCGGGGGTTGGCTACTGCATCGAAAAAGAACTAACGGTGTCCCGGAAAGCTACATACTCTACCTATGCCTCATTACGGTCATTATTCTCCAAAGATAGTAATATTAGTTACAGGTGAAATTGAAATTATAGTGGAGTTTTTCGCGCCACCTTTTTCTCCACTACAAATACGGCCGAAAGGCAGCATGTTCATTGATATTCAGCAGAATGTTTTTTTTTACGTTGAAATAAATATGTTTTTGATTTCTGATTTCTGTGTTACAGAAATAACAGCTTGGTACCAACGTGTACAAAATAAATAACTCAAATTCCTTAATGTTGTGGCAAAGTATTTAAAAATATCGGAATCTCATACTAACTCTGGTTTATACTCACTCTCCGAGCCGTAAGTTATGCGTGTTGACTTTTTTATATATTTAAACCCAAAAACGACATTGATTGGCCACCAAAATTTTATGGATAAATAATAGCCTGTTATTAGTCTTTATAGCTTCAGAGTTTAGTGGCAGTGACAGCAATGGCAGCAATGGTGAGTGGTGACTAGAATGCCAGCGGGAAAATCAGCGCTGTTCATAAGCTACCCGGAAGCCTCTATACAGGGTGTCCCAAAACTCAACGTCAAGCCGGTTCCGGGTGAAAATGCAAGTCATACTGGTTATCAGAAAAAAGATTTAAAAAAATTTTTATTTTTATTTTGAGTACATTTTTTTTAATTATTATTTATTCAAGAAATTTCACAAACATAATGATAACTAAAACTAAAATTAAAAATCAGCAATTTTTTAAGTTATTTTTTTTTTAAAGTCTCCTTTTCTTCCAAGCTGGAGCAGCTGATTTTGAAATTTTGTTAACAGTTTAAAGAAACATTATTCAGAGATACAAAACAAAAAAAAAATTGGAAAAAGTAAAGATTTGTGGCAACAGGATTTTAATTTTTTTTTTAATGCCTATTATTTTTTTTTCACGCAATTTTTTTTTTTTCTGATAACCGGTATGGCTTGCCTTTTCGCCCGGTTCCGGCTTGACCCTGAGTTTTGGGACACCCTGTACACTTATTGTTACTTAGTTATAAAAGTGAAGTCGGCAGCTATGCAATCTCGAAGAATAAATTATGACAATTACTGCATTCCGCAAGGTGGCAGTTAAACAATTAATTTGACCTGCAATAGTCAAAGAATGGAGGTGTGGAGTGTTGAAAACATCGTTAAGCGCATTTTCGGCGACGTTCCCGGCGGCGCGAGCGAAAGTTTCCACGTTACGAATACTTGGAAAGTCCATTACACGCTCCACGGAGTCAACGAGACCTTATGCCTGTTTACATTCAGCCATTCCCACTTCCCCTCGTTTCCTGCCGTCTTGACGGCATGACCTCATAGTCATGGTCTGGTATCATTACCAGCCCTTACATTACGTAACTTTCCACTGTATCGGGTTAAGCATTTAGACAACTCGAAAGAGTCAAAATAAGAATGTATGTATGACAGTTTGGAGTAGGAGTACAAGATACCTACTGGGAAAAAAAGTCGCAGAATGTAATAGTGTGACGTAAGATGGTGTGACATACCGGGAACCAAAGGGCTAAATCAGACAACTCCATACAGTGGAGTCTTACGTAATTGCACCCCAGACCATGTACAACGATTGAATAGGCGAGTCTGTAGAGTGGTCTTTAAGTCCAGATTAAGAATATTGATGACATAAACCAGCAGGTCGCTATTTCATATAAAACTATCCATTACCAATGATATCTCTGCGTGACCTTAAGTAACTATACCTAGTCGCAGCAAGTCGTCACGTCCACAGTCAAAAAAGCTTGTCTGTTCGTCTCTTTAACCTGGGTCTCGATTCTGTTAGTGCATTATACTTCAATGACAGTTATATATTCGGGTCACGTGACATCTTTTTAATTCCATTGACGCGTAGAATGACGAAGACGCGTGCGCGCGCTGATTTGAAGCGGCAATGAAATGAAATCGACGCAGTCATTCAACTATCATTGTAACACAATGCATTGCAGTGCAATGCAGAATCTAAGCCCTGATGCCCGCTTTTACCTTCACGATTATAGGGTATCACACACGAAGAGTATGCTGGATCATGTATAATAAACCCCATTACTGAGCCTCCACCATTTGTTAGTCTGTCTATCTTACCTTTAAATATCTGAACCATAATTAAAGTTGTGAGTGGATAAAGGTGATATGTCGCATTTTCGGTTTTCGGTGTTTTTGTAAAATAAAATAAAAAATAAATAAACTCACGCCCGTTATCCCCGAGGAGGTAGGCAGAGGCACCAATCACTAGAACTGGGACCACGTTTTGCCGAGTTTATTTGTGGTTTTTGTGTGGAAAAAATTGTAGAAAATTGTAAAACTAAAAATTGTAAGACAAACTTGAATTTACTCAAAATCAAAAATTTGCACTTATCACCTTCATTCACTCACGTCTTCATTTGTTATAATGTTAAAGGTGAAATCAAATAACTGCATTTTGTATATGACCTCTAGAGCCACACTAAGACTCGATACATCCAAAGCATTATTTTTTCCTTGAGGGTTTTTCGGCAGATGTGGCGATCCCACTGTGCAAATCTTGTAACTTATGTCAATCACCTTAGTTCTGATGTGATCCATCTAAGATATTCCAAGCATGCATGGCCCATTTTATAACATGCTTAGTGACTTTAAATCGAACAGTGTTCACATTCCGACTACTTAGAAATTACTGCGCAGGACGCACTGATTGAAAACTGTATTCCTGAAGCTCTGAGGTATAGCCGAGGTGAAAAACTAAAAGAATCAAACAAACTTAAAACAAGACATGAAAAAACGAAAGAGACGAAAGCGTGCTTATGGTAGAGTTTAGTTACCCACAAAACTATTGACAGTCGACACCAGATCAACCTAGAAATTTTTTGTTGAAAAATCACATATACTGAGTGCACGCATATATGTATGGATCGACGCAATGTAAGTATATATCGTTAGCTTAATTATTATGTTTACACGAATATAGCTGGTAATACTGCCTTGCCAAAAAAAACATTGGCCTTTAAATCGACGTCATGATTTATACGGCGACCCATGGCACTGGGCCAGCGACATTGTCTTACATCATCAACCAATTATGTGCCCACCGAGGGGCACGGGTCTCTTCCCTGAGGAAGGTATAGACGTTATCGACGGCACCAACTATTTAACGTGAACGATCGGAAAAATGCCACTGGCGTTAGTCGTAGACGGTCACTCATCCATGCACTGAACGCGCCCTATGTTGCTCAACTTTTGTGATCGTTTAAAATCACTTATGCAGGCGGGCTACGAGCTATTCAATTGGCTTTAGCTGGAGTAGACTTGCCCAGCACATTATGCTGACGGCTTAGTTGGCCA
This sequence comes from Yponomeuta plumbellus, assembly GCA_947310845.1. NCBI lineage: Eukaryota > Metazoa > Arthropoda > Insecta > Lepidoptera > Yponomeutidae > Yponomeuta > Yponomeuta plumbellus. Next base: position 11,836,506 of record OX371207.1, on the reverse strand, counting down.
AGCCCATAGGAAAGACTCCACAATACGTGCAGAGCCAACCAAGCCGCGGGTTTCCTCTTGCCTTGTCTCTTAATTGCAGAGATAATATTCTTGTTATTATTACAAACACCGTTAAACAGCGCACAGTTCTTTGTTACACTACCGGTTTCTTTGACCAACAAACTTTTTTCCGTATCTAATACCTACTTTGTGAAATTCTTATCATGAAACCGGCGGATAGGCTCCCTGATGTCATTACGGCCCGCACCAAGTCGCCACGACAGGTCATTGTACTAAAACTGTTCACACTTTTCGCCTTTAAATCTGACCTTTTGAGAAGGTGACCTGGCAAAGTTTGAATTTCAAAAGTTGAATAACTAAAGTTTACGTATTGATTGGTCCTGTCAAACCCATTCGGGACTCTACCAACGAGTTCAGTAATTCGACAAAGTTTAAAAGTCACAGTTTGCCGTAAAGCTTTAGTTACCTAAAGCTAAAGAAAAATCTGTAAATCATGCCAAAAAGGAAAGACATACAGCAAAAAACCTGGATCTCACAACATGTGCCCAAAGTAAAATCGCCGCGTAACTCACACCGCGTGACAGAGCTCTCGAAAAATTTGGTCCCAATTAAAATTCGTTGGTAGAGTACAGCACAGTACAGTGACCCACAGCCGGAAACAACCCTTGGAGTTCAATACTCGCACTAACACTGCTCAATATAAGAGCTACCGTGTGTAGCGTTGATTACAGCTGACAGTAGGTGCATAGGTATATATCCTGTGCACGATCGCGATAAAATCTAGCCATAATTGGAGAAACCTAGACGGAGCGTTTTCATTGAAATTACTGGTAGGTAGGACGAGTTTTTGGGCGCTGTTTTTGGAATTTTAATCACTTTTTACGGTGGATAGCAAACCCAGTAAAACTAAAATGAATTCTTTTACATTTCATAGATACATAGACAGATAGATGAACAAGGTTATTTAACATTAACATTTAACGTTAACATTTACATACACATATACTCATACAGTCGAGATCACATCAACCTATACACCCATGCACTCTATTCCGTTACATTACGGGCGACTTTGCAACTAAAATGTATAAGTTGACGTGTTCTCGACTGTACAAGATCAACACAAGAAATAAACTTGCATTATCCTGCAGTTAATAGGTATACAAAAGAAAATGCTGCCTGCAATCGTTGAAAATAAACACAAACGCGGCAGATTTTCACAGATGTAATGTTCTCCAAACTTAATATAATAATAGCTTTTTTGAGTAGAAACAAAGTTAAGAACCTCCATCATTACCGTGATTGACAAATTATGTTGTAATTAGGATAGACGCCCGTCAGATAATGGAATCCTGGGAACTTTTAAATGAACGGACCATTCTTTACCGTCCATCCTAAATTAGCAGAATATTTTGGTATTTGAATTTGCCACATATTCCTTTTCATTTTTATTAACGTTGACTTCAGCAATCGTAAATCCGAGTCTCTTCCCTGAGGAAGGGAAGAGACCCGTGCCCCTCGGTGAGGACATAATGGGTTGATGATGATGAATCGTAAATCTAAACTTAATAACTGGCCCTAGAGGTTCGCACATACAGTTTTAATACAAGCACAAAACTGCTATTTGCCTCTATTTGGTAGTATCCTAAGACAAAGCGTTACAATATCATTCCAATGTCAGGTATAACCCGTGGAACTAAACTTGGAGCTTCACGCATTTCGATCTTTTCCGCGCGAGATGCCTACTTTATTTGATCGCGTAAATTAAGCAGCCATATCAAACGAATTCATTTTGACAAAAATTGCTTTTAAGCATAAAATCATGAAAAAAATTGTGTTCCCACACACTATTGCGGGCAAGAATAAAATTGCATCCCTAATATAGACCTAGCGGAGGTACCTACCGTAAAAAACTTTTAAATAAAATAATAAAATTGTATTATTTATGCCAAAGTTGAGCTTTTTAGTCGTTTTTGTACTAAGCCACTGATAGACAGACTATAACGGGTCCTTATTGACTACGGAACCCCAAAAACTGTCTTTGTCTTGTGTATTTTTTGCATAATTTCTTTGTCTGGCTACAAATCACAGGCTGTCTTAGTTTGCAACCAGGATAAGTGAATGTGTTATACAGGTACTACAAAAGAAAACTTCTTTGACGAAGTATTTTGCGAATGGATTGAATTTTAATATATTAAGATTTTAATAAGTTTTTATCTTAAGATTTTCATCATCTCTGCCTCTGCCTACCCCCTCGGGAATAACGGGCGTGAGTTTATTAATTTTTAATTTCATTTTCATCATCATCAGCCACAAGAAGTCCACTGCTCCGTCCACGGCCTCCTCCATGGATTTCCAAAAAGACCGGTTGGAAGCGGCTTGCATCCAGCGTCTCCCTGCCACTTGGATGAGATCGTCTATTGATCTTGTGGCTGGTCGTCCTACGCTGTGTTTAAGATTTTAATAAAAATTCAAATTCTACAGATAAGTCTGTAGATCTGTCAATAGGACCAGCAACCTTTCTTGTAATAAAAATACGTGATTAAAAGAAAAGTAATACATTTTTGCAAAAAGAGAACCAAATAAAACTTGAACTTTAGAGCCAAGAACCCAGGGCCATAGTTTCCAAAAATGTCTATCGCTATTCTTAGTGAAATGTTGTTTTAGCAAAAACATGTTTTAAAATGTTTTCTCATTGGTGGCTACTTCCTACGCTCGTGAATAAAACCGTGTACTCCTCATAATAAAAACAAATATCTACAGAATGTCACAGGCACACAAATTAAAACGTACCAAAGAACTTTTTATCACTTGTTTATTACCAGCGTCCTAGCGATGATCGCGGCGCGGGTCGACTCCGCATACATCAACCACTGCTGTAGGCTTCAGGTCGCACGCAACAGGCCTTGATGTATGTATGTTCCATTGTCCTAGCTTAGATACTATTAACATAAATTTAAGTTTAAAATGTACTAGCCAAATATGAATCTTGTTGTTCGAAGCAAATAAATTAATAATAATTATTATTATTATATCGCAGGCAAATTAATTGATAGTATGAATTAAGGCGTTGGTTAATGGGTACGGAATCAATTATTTATCGATGTAAACGAGGTGGAGACAAATCGAACTTAATTCGCTTTTTTGAACTAAAACTTACGAAGCACTTCACACTGTAAATTGAGATGAGCAACCGACGACGCGAGCTCCGTCTCTGCTCACCATGATTAAGCTCTGCGAATCGGAGCGAAACCTCGTCGGACTCGTCCGATAAAAATTAACGTAAGTTGATCCGGACCAAAGAAAAAAATTAATTCGCTTTGGTTGTAGTCCCGAGTCCCGCCTACTGTATATGGTCTTGTGACTGCTACAATCTCATAAGTAGCCACTTGCTTAAGCAGTAATAATAATTTCCAGCCAACAAAATCACTCCCGAGTGGTGGGAGTTTTTTCATTCACTTTCGATAGCGAGAGCGTTTGCAATTTGTATAGAAGTGACAAAGAGACAACTAGGTGGCGCGCTTTGTCACTCCTATAGAATATGAGTTTACGTTAATGCGATCGAGTAGTTAAAAAAACTCGCACTAAGCACTCAGATCCCAAAACGACATTTTTCACATTTCCCCTATCTAATTAAATGTGTTCTTGCAAGGTTCAACAAAAGTGAGACAATTGAAAAAAAAATACCCCAGGTCTTGGATGTTTACATGTTCACATACATTGCTTCTGGCCCCACACCTAGGATACCCTGTATCGTGGGAACCAGAAACAGCGACATTACAATCATGTAAACATCCTAGGTTTTTTTTTTCGTCCCCAGCCGGGATTCGAACCCGGGACAGCTTGCATTGTAGGCGATTATGCCCTAACCGCTGCGCCACAGAGGTCGTCAATTGCTGGCAACGGCTGGACCAAAAGAAGCAGGGGCTTGCTATGTAGAATGCCTACAGTGGATCAATGCGAGCTCATTGATTGATTGCAGCGCCTTTTCAAATGCATGTAAGGAAAAAAATTATTTTCTAGGCAACTAAGTTTAGATCCAGATAGAAGATAAGTTTAGATCTCAAGTCTCAAGTAAAATTTAATTATTTGTATTGTAGGACTAGTAGACATGGTGAGTTTGCGAGAGGTCCCGGGTTCGAATCCCGGCTGGGGACAAAGAAAAAGAAGCCCAGGTCTTGGATGTTTACATGTTTGTGACGGCGCTGTTTCTGGTTTCCACGACACAGGGTATCCTAGTGTGGGGCCAGAAGCAATGTATGTGCCTGTATGTAAATATTATTTTATGTTAGTTTTTCCCGGTAAATTCCGTAATTTACTCTTTATCCAACCCTATGCTATGTAGTCGCGGTAAGGAACGAATCAAAGGAATTTTAGGATAAGTTCCAAGACGTACTTTCAAATAGGAAGATCCCTAGCTTTGAGACCTAGCTACAAGGCCGTCAACAAACATGCTTTGTAGATACTGTGGTCGCAAACACGTCGCGTCTGCTCATTATTACACCACTATGTGCACTAAGGATTCAATTAATATCGGCACATCACTGTGTTCGTACATAGAGAGGAGACCTTTGGATTGTAACACCCCGCCTACTTATACTGAACGAACCTCAGTAACATCTATACTTACTTCAGCCACAACTAAACGCTGCATGGTTCCCGAAGATGAAATACCTCTGCTACAGCTCTCCATCGTTGCCTCCGTTGCTCATCTATGGCGATTCACTAAATGAGTACGTAAGTTAAATGTGTACTATGAAAAGAGCAATTCATAAGTACCGAAATTTTCAGAAAATTTAAATCTTTGGCCAAAATGTGATCGTCTAGCCTAACTATGACCTTTTGTTATGAAATAGTAACCAGAGACTTTTCAGGAAGTAAAACGAAACAGAAATAAGTAAAAAACAACCTGTTTATTTATGAACATTTGCGGCTTAAAACAGATTTTAGTTGATACAATTTAAAATAGATCATAAATATCAGTATATGTCAACACTTAGTTCAGTTAGATATTTGTTTACATCTTCTATGGATATTGTTACAATATTATTTTAGTTTATTTTGAACTTACTATTGGATGTAGATTTTTCACCTACAATTTTCGTTAGGTTGTGTCTGGTTACACAATCAATGTTTCATTTATTTAGGGTTTGTTAGAATTGGTTGTTTTAGACTCTACCTAACAAGTTACAGTAGAGCGTCGATTATCCGAACTAATTGGGGGACATGGGTGTTCGGAAAACCGGTATTTTCGGATAATCGAACTACCTATACGGGGTGTCCCAAAACTTGACGTCAAGCCGGAATCAGGTGAAAAGGCAAGTCATATCTGGCTATCAGAAAAATACAAAAAAAAAACAAATTTGCATGCATACAAAATTACAGGCCTTTAAAAAAAATGGAAAAAACCTGTTGCCAAAAGTTTCTTTACTTTTTCCATTTTTTTTTTGTTTTGTAACTCTAAATAATACTTCTCTAAACTGTTAACTAAATTTCAAAACCAGCTTCTCCAGCTGCCTTCGGCCGTCTACAGAACCGGAGTTTCAGAAATGGTTCCAAAAATTTAACTTAAAAAATTGCTCAGTTTAAATTTAAATTTTGGTTTTTATTATTGTTGTGAAATTTCTTGAACAAATAATTTTAAAAAAAATTAGATTATTATTATATTTTCTGATAAACCAGTATGGCTTGACGTCGAGTTTTGGGACACCCTGTATGTATATTGATTCTGCCATTACGTATTTACGTACAAGTAAATTAAAACCATCTTTACATTTATATATTTAATGAAAAATAGAAATATAGTAAATATATAGAAAATATTAAAAAAATAGGAAATATAGAAAAATAGAAACTGTATGTTTGCTGTCTTTCCACCACACCAAACACCAGTTACCTAACCAATGTGCGTGCAATGTCAAAGAACTGACCTATAATGACTTTATTGAATTGACGACCTCTGTGGCGCAGCGCTTAGCGCACCTGACTACGATGCGAGAGGTCCCGGGTTCGAATCCCGGCTAAATAAAAATGTGTCCGACATGCCCGGACAAACAAAAAAACTTAGTTACTGGTTCCCATGACACGGGGTACCTATCCTAGTGTGGGCCAGAAGCAATGTAATTGTTTTAACATTTAGGTACAATACCTGTATGTAAATGTTAAAAAAAATAAAGATGAGAAAAGAACATGGCAAACAACTCGCTCTTCGATCAGATATAACACACTTCAACAAATATATCAAATGTTTGGAATTATTGATGCAAGCAAGCTCATTTACAACTCTAGAACAAATGCAAAAATAAATAATATTAAATCTTGAAATACAAGAATGTAGGAGAAGTCTACTTAACGATTAGTTTTTAACGACTACCGCAACCAAGATACAAATCTGTCTTTACTACATTTCGACGACCTCTGTGGCGCAGCGGTTAGCGCATCTGCCTACCATGCGAGAGGTTCCGGGTTCGAACCCGGCTGGGGGCAAAAAAACAGGTCTTGGATGTTTATTATGTTTGTGACGTCGCTGATTCTGGTTCCCACGACACAGGGTATCCTAGTGTGGGGCTAGAAGCAATATATGTGCCTGTATGTAAATGTCCTTCCCCGACTTGTTTTTTCATTCAAACCCTTTCAGGAACATTGTACATAATTTTATTCTCTGTTTGTAAAATAAGTAGTTCGAGTTCCTTACTTAATTTTTATTTAATTCTTTTGCTAATTTAAGTCTTTCTAAAATATCTTCTACCAAAACTCAAATAGTAGAACAAGTCATGTTTGATGTTATTGGTTATAAACTGAAGAATTATTATATTCCCATACATTAGTAAACGAGTGGTGGTCAAATTTCAAGAGCAGTGTGGGCCGTCAGAGGAGTAATTCCGTCTCTATGCTGTAGTGTGTATAGTAAATTTAATTAACTAAAAGTTTATTTCCCATCATAGTAGGTAATAGCTACTCAGTAAGCTTCAGATACTCGGTGCAAAACTACAAAAAACCACAAAAAATCTCGACGAAGCTGAAGGCATCAAATAAAGATTGAACGAAAAAATCCGCAGCGCAATCGCACCGTCCGTACAGACGGAGGCCATATTTTTGAAACGTCAAGATTTCAGATCATTACTTTTGGCGTGCAGACGTTGAAAAAACATGATCCTTCAGATAGTCTGTCCGATATAAAAACCTGTCTGTTTTACAGCGTTTTTATCGATTGCATCACATGGCCCTTTTGAAAAGTCGAGATAATGGACAATGGACAGGATTATTCCGTGGTCCGTCCGTCCCATGCTCACGCTTTGCAATGCATAAATCGCATTTGAAGACAAGAACGTGAAGTAGATGAAGTACGTCCAAAATGGCATATACGGACAAAACGACACATTGGCGATATTTTAAAATTGGCGCGGTTTAAACTGTCAAAAATAAGCCAATTAAGAAGCGCCTACACCGGAAATATACCATTGGATTTCTGAGAGACGTTTGAAATACACAACAAATGCCATGTTGACATTTGTGTTTCAAGGTTAGAAAGAGATTTATTACTGGTCATTTGTTTTTAGTTTTTCGGTAAGATTTCTTTTGTTATTTTACTATTTTATAATTTTATATTTTGAAGCATTTTGTCTTCTAGGTGATCGTGTAGAATTTACAACATTATTGTAACTGCAAAAAAATTATTCTTCAAATCGAAAATATTTTTTGAGGCTATGTACAAAATGACATACAACCACTATGGACCAAACAACATAATATGTCATTTTGTCCATAATGTAGTCGCAATAGCAGTCACTAATGATATTCATAACACACCGACTGGCCACTCAGACATTTTTCAACCATCTACGAGTTTTTTTCCATCGAAAACTTCTTTAGCAGTTCCAGTTAATGTCATTTCTACAGTTCCCGGTGGTAAATGTGTAAGTGGATAGGGTAAACGAAAGCCAAAAAAATGAACGATAACATTCCACTAACGTCAACGGAGGACTGAAGCTGAAAAGCCGACTCGTAATAGAAGACCGGCAGTTCCTAAATCTCTTTAAATTAATGATGACTCACATGGAGATTGCATTTATCAAGAAGACGAAGAAGACTATTTGTCCCTGTATTTACTGCAATGATTTCTGCTCACGTTCAAAGTCTGGTGAGGGGTGGTTGAGGTGCATGCGTTACAGTGGTTGGGTTCACTTGGCCTGTGCTCATTTGCCAGCGTACCAACACATTTGTTTGCGAATTGTGCAATTATTTTGTGTATGTCATTTAGTCCATACGGCTCGTGCCGTTTTGTCCATACGGTATGGACAAAACGGATTTATCTTGATCTTCATTTAATACTAAATATTTTTATAAGTATTAATTTTTCTGACAAAACCTTTATGATTTCTTATAACCAATTAATCTAAGCAAAGATGTAAGAAAAATATATGTTCCTATTCTGAATAATATAAAAGTTATTCATAATTAATAAAACACTATGCCATTTTGGACGTACTTCCCCTAGGTTTACCACAAGTAAATAACTTTGAGAAAAATAATGCTCGTGTTTATTCTATTAAAATTAATTAAAAACAACACTAACTTAATCTTTAAGGCATTTTATAACTTGCAAATGAATGAAATGGAAATAGGAATAGAATAAGGAACTGTATTCCTGTTACCTTTCCTTTCTTTTTCACGGCCTTTTTGGTCTAGCGATAACACGCTTGAGTACCTAAATAAGGTGGGTTATGTTTTTCGTAGTAGTAACAGCACAGAATACATAATAGTAATACTTAAAAACGTAGGTAGATGTCTAACTGGTTGTCCGGGTCGAATTTCATAAGACTACAATTACGTATTGCTTGAACCCCGAGGAAGTTACGAGTAAAACTCATCGTGAAAACAATGTAGGTAACTATAGACCTCTCAGCTTTATTAACGCCCAATTCCATACATGGTGTCCAGTACACAGGGCTTACGCACAAATGTGCACTTCGTTTTTCTCACGAAGCGTTATTACTTTTGTTTTACCAGCGATTGTTAATATCAATTCAAACCAAAATAAATTATTTCAATGTAAAGAATTTACATTCTCTTTGTTGAATCGCAATAAACTATGTTAACCCCTGCCTTCGGCCCTATTAAATTTGTAGTGGAAACAAAACTCCACTCCGACCATCCTTTCTAAAATGATTTTAATACGTCCGAGCTTAAGTATATTATGATAAGATTCCATGATTGCAATAAATTTAAAAGTCACAACATTAGTTATTTATTACAAAAGTAGGAAAAAACCGTAATGCTGCGGCCAGACATACGAGCAGCACCCGTTTACGAGCATAACGCGGGGGTCAGCCTTCACTTTCCCATAACATTCTTATCTATGGCCTTCACCAGTCTGTCTGAGTTGTCAAAATAAGTCTGCGTTTGACAGCTATAGATGTAAGGAAAAAAAATTACGTCACCGAACCCATAATCACGTACCGTCCGGCCGCTGGGAGTTTACGATCCTGACAGGTCATGTTAGAACGGACGACGTAACCTTGAAGTGGCGTTAAATTTTCGATTAAAATATTTTTATGTCCTATTTATCCTACTAGCAAATAATTGTCATTGAAACTATATCATTGTGTAAACTTACAATCAATGTTATATTTTGCACAGTGATTTAAATGTGAAATAAGAAGAAATCAATATTTAATGTTCGTGCGTAAAATCCTTACTACGCTGTCACAAGGTTATGTCAACCGTATTTTTTTGTAGTGACGTACCAAACTTAACGAAAATAATAACGGTCCCTTTAACGATACCAAGTTGATGAACAGGCTTTAGAAAAAGATCATCGCATTCTCAGAATCTCTCCGTACCACTGCCGTACAAAGCGATTGAGCTGATCTGGGCCCAAATAAAAGGTCGCACAGCTCGCCACAACACTTCACCGCCATTCGGCACAAAAAAGATGATGATCCTTCTAAAATTCCTGCGAAAATGGCACAAGAGATGACTGAGTGAAGGTCGTCTAAAAAACAAAACTACTTAATTGTGAGTCAGTAGCAAAAGCTAGTTAAGAATAACGTAAGGAATAACGTTGCTTTTCTCCCATCACTAGTCTTAGGAAACAGACATGTGTCAGGATCGTAAACTCCCAGCGGCCGCACAATAATCGATACTGTACATAATTGACGCGCTGAATTCCAGAACACCTCATTGTGATCGACATCGTTAGACTGCAACATCTATAAGATAGAAGTGAGAAGAAATTGCCTGTAGAAAGCCAACTTTTTATTGTGATCGTCCGTATAGAACTAAAAACTATGGTCAATTAATCTCTATCTCAGGGATAGGTATTGCTAGTTCGTAAATTGAACTAGGAACATGTTCCCAGGTTTTTCTGTCCTGACTTCTTTAACCAGCGACAGGCGTCCGTGTCCCACCCATTGCCTTATTAAGAGGCGATCAGATCGCGGCTTTATTTTAAAGGTTGGCAAAAAAGGACCCACCGCTCATGCAAGTCAATGGACGTATTACTTAACCCGCCTAGCGGAGTGACAACCCTGCCCGGCCACTTATCTCCGATTTATCTTCATTTTAAATACCAACGCGACGTCCATAACAATCGTTTATAACATTAGTGATGACAATGATTGAATGTTGCACCGGGTGAGACTGCAAAAAGCGTTTCCCACTGGTTCTTACGGAGCTCGCGGAAGACTGCAAAAACATATTGCTTCTTACATTGCTCATCAAATCAATCAAGCTAGGATGAACTACCTTACAAAGAGAAACCTAACTAAAGAGCCTAGTTTTCCACAAATTAATAAATTTACAAATAGGCCCCATATACCTTCGCACAAAGGACATCGTCAAATGAGAACGCCAACCACGTACGCATTTCCCAACAAAAAATACTCAATTTAATCGATACGTTTTTCAATGTGGGCGCAAAGCAAAAGCTTTTTTCAATCGTCCGATCCGTTCACCCATAAACGAATGCTGTCACCCGTCCCCATTGAAATCGGTCTCCTTTAATTTTGAAGCCAATAAATTTCGTAATCCGCCAACGGAATTTATATCGACCATTTAATGTCAATAAAAGCTGGAGGATGCGTGCGCGCTTCTTGCCGACCTCGCCAAATGTCACCGCACTCATTTTACATACAAAGGTGACGTGTCAATGATTATAATGCCTTTAAAGGTGGACTCACGGTACGACAATGCACTGGCGGCGGCCATAGCCATTCTTTCAAATAGACAAGTAGACAATCAGACGTTGCATAGGCTATGCGGACAACTACCGGACTTGCTGATTTAATGATGCATTACTTCATTGTTCCATCGTATTTTATGAAGCTAAATATACATCGATAGAACAAGAGTAAGACATACATTTCAACCGCCCACCACCCCTCAACTCTCAAATGAATCAATATTTCTCAATAGATTCACTCACTTCGAGCCCAATTAGTTACAATCCTCCTTAATAGGCACCTAATTATTTTCATTACAATCCCGCTCCATGGGAGGTGCAGTCTATCAGGCACGCAAGTCCCGCGAAGCCTGTAAACAGACTCAATCGCGTCGGTGAGCCACTGATACGGCATTTAAAAGCCCGCCGCACGCGTCTGCGGCTGTCACTAGCAGCATGTCAGCTTTATTTAAAACGATATCCTTCTGATGATGGGATAACCCTTCCCTCAACTTCGCCTTTAATAATAAGGTAGAAATTCCCATGCCCAGACTACATGGGACAAGTTTGCCGAACTGTACCGTCATTGAGCTGTACGGTAGTCGGCTTGCATATGACAATGTCGTTGTTGGATTAATCGACGTGAAGGGGTCGAGATGTAACGTACACGTCACACAAATTGCATCAGCTTCTGTTTACGACAATAGTTACACTCAATTTCCACGTCATTGTTACTTGGTCGGTTGTGTGTCTCTATTAACGAATAGTTATCAGTTATTTTGTCGCGACAATGATATTAGTTATGTTTAATTTAATTCAGTAAATACCTATAGACACTATAATTCAGTACTGAGTTAAATTAAATAGGTATGACTAACTTCACATGAAGGTATGTTTTGTATGTCGATCTAAATTTTGTACATAGGTAGGTATATCTTCGCTCTTCGCTCTTCAACGGTTAGTAGCATGGACAAGAAGCAAGCAAACATGACTTTCCACCGTATGTACTACAGAGATTGGCGTTCCCCAGCATTGGTAGTTAAGTAGTAATCTTCAATTGTGCAGCGTAACTGCGTAACTAGTTAGGGCGCTTTATCTTACCGTGTCCATGGCATTTAACAGATGCGTCCGAGAATCTTGCGATGCGACGTTTTTATGTATAAGATTTACAGTTTAGGTACATAATCTACAAAGACAGTAGTTAGACATTTCTCTACGTTACTTTTCTATGTTCCGAAATCCGACAAAGACTAAGTACATACAATCTGGATTTATCAGTTCTACATGGCTGGATCATAATCTAGCGTTTATCTGTCATCGAACTGTAATGCACTAACAGAATCGAGGCCCAGTTCCTCTACGCGACAACAGATCGCGCTATTTTATTCATAGGCCATACATATTATTTAATGTCTATAATGAAGTTCAGATTAGACACTGCGCTTACCTACGAATCGAGTCGATTCTATCACTGGGGTGACAAGAGTGACGTAGCTTAAATAATTTTCCACTGTGTGGGACGAGTACCTATTGCTACTGCTGTAGTCCTTACTTCCATACTATTAAACACTGTTTCAAAGACTCAAATATTGTACCTATGGACGGAACCCTTCGTGCGCGAGTCCGACTCGTTGTTTTTATGTCGACTGCCCAGTTGTTTTTATGTTGATATTTCGTGTACCTACCTTGATGTAAACTCTGCTAACTTTGCTAACATAACTTTGGTTGGCAATATTAGAAGGAACCTTTTCGCTGATTATGATGACGACTGCGCTTTCAGGTAGAATCCAATACTTGTTTCATAAGAATCACTTATTCCACAAAAATCCTATGTAAAAGTTTCTGATGTGAATCGGGTGCACGAAAATATTTCCAAAGTAGAGCACCACAAAAGCTTTCAAGATTCCCGGCACAGTACCTACTGTAATAATGGCAATAACGTAAGTGAGCAATCAAAGCTTTTCGCTTGTAATCAACATTTTGAATTGGAATGCCAAATGGCATTTCCATTGAGCAAATCGCTAGGTACGTGCCTCTTTGTCGCCGGAGCATTCAGCGAGAGGAGACGTATTGAATGAAAGCCGGCGATACCGTATGGAGCTGCTAAATGCCGATCGTTCGACGAGTGAATGCTGCCTGCGTTAAAAAGAACATCGCGGAATATTGAAGGATTCGAAGGCCTGCCACGAGTCGGACCCCACGATGAGGCTTTTGTGTCCGTTATGGATGATCCGGTAGTGCCTAAGGGTCTGTTTCACAATCTGCAGATTAAGTTCCGGATAAGCTATCCGCACCCAGGGCTGCAGTTTGTTCTAAATTTGAAACCATAAACGAACACACGCAATATAGGATTATTTATTTAAATTTAGAACAAACGGCAGCCCTGGTTGCGGATAGCTTAGTTGAACTTTATTATTTGTAGTGAACAAGTCTCTTTCGGGAGCGGTATGTCCTACTGCACCTAGGACAGATAAAGGAAGACTTCGAAGTTGGGTCAGTACAGTACGACCTGTGTGGCTCTGAGGTCCCAGGTTCGATTTTTGTCCGACTGGGGACCAAAAAAGCGTCCATGAGGTCTTGGATGTTCACATATTAGTGATGTCGATGTTTCTGATTCCCACGACACAGGGTATCCTAGTGTGGGGCCAGATGCAATGTATGTGCCTGTATGTAAATGTTTATGTTTCTAAATTTGGTCCCTCTTGGCTCTTTCTGCCAGTGCCGAGCACCTTTTGTTCTTCGTTGCCGGTTTCGTGGCACTTAAGAACTTCTTCCTGCCATGTCAAAAAGGCAGGCGCCGAAAAGGCTATAACACTTATGATCCATTTATCCATACCTGGCGTTTTTTTTTTAGACTTTAAACGACACTGAATCAAAAACCTTTAGCGGTAGAAAACTTGAAACAGTTTACAAATTTAGTGCTAGCTAGTACAAAATTTTCAAACGGTATCGAATTTTCTACCGCTAAAGGTTTTTGATTTAGTGTCGTTTAAAGTCTGAAAAGAATGCCAAGTACCTATAGATAAATGGATCATAGGTATATGTTTTTCTCATGGATGCCACGTCAGATCTGGACCAAATTGAGTTGAGACTAAATACACTGGAAGCACCAGGTTTCAAATAAACACAGAATCATCAAAATCGGTCCACCTGGTCAAAAGTTCTGAGGTAACAAACATAAAAGTCTAATTGAGAACCTCTTTCTTTTTTGAAGTCGGTTACAAATACACAAATATTTAAGTAGGACTATGGACAGAAAATTACACAGGAGTGGGCTTTGATAATGATGATTTTTTTCTGATATAATTACACTACCCGGCGTCCGTCCGTCCCTTACCGTATAGCTTGGGGAAGGCCCTTGTAGTCTTACACAGAGTTTTTGTTCGATACTCACGCCTTACATACAACACGCATCAGCAGTGCTGCTGCAGAATAAATTCGGCACCAGATCCACCTTTTTTAAGTTTCGAGTGTAACCGAGTGCGTTCTTATACTAAAAGCATAGAGTCTGTTTCATTACTGTGTAAAGACAATGTGCTGGGGACTGCACTGCAGCTGACTACCGATACGGTTCCTAGTTTCATACTATCATATCGTGGGAGCGTTGTCGAGCGGAATATACATAACTCTAGGATAAAATTGGACGTTGCATTGGAACAATGTCGAACGAGGAAAAGAAAAAGTCGTCCACTGTGTGCAGTCGACAGCAAATCAGCCTTCGTTTTAGATGAAAAGTCACCGGCAGCGCAAGCGCGTAGAGTTGACGCGTGTAAAATTGATGCGCTCTCGACTGTACCATGGTACATTCATCATCAACCCATTATGTCCCCACCGAGGGGCACGGGTCTCTTCCCTGAGGAAGGTATAGGCCATACTCCACCACGGGGGCCAAGTCCGGATTGGTGGAGGCTTTTAAGACTAGTGGCTGGTCTTACTGTCAGAAGTTTTCAAGCCGCCCTAAGGCCTCTGACTTGGCTTAACGACTGCCATCTATCGACGGCAGCCGGCACCAACTGCTTAACGTGCCTTGTGAAAAAAAAAAAAAAACCCTTGTGCAAAATTTCAAGTTTCTAACCTTTATAGTTTAGGCCCTGCGTTGATATGTCAGTCAGTCAGTCAGTCAGTCAGCTTCTCCTTTTATATATGTATATATATAACTATATATAGATAAACAAATTATTGGTTTCCTGTGTCTATTGTTCTTTTTTATTTTTATTAAAACTTCTGTAACTTCCCTTACTTTTTCCACATCACTTCTGGTAGGCTGAAAGAAAATACTTTTAGTATTAAGCTCGCCCTTGTGCAGATGTTTTTCTTGGGCAAAAACGTATTTTCAAATCAAATTGTTCGTGTTATTCACCCATGGAGTTTTAAATCTCCTCACAGAACATAATAATGATAAATTAGACCTCCTTTAATGTGACTTAAGTTATCAGAATCATAGACTTTTATTTGTTATCTATGGATGAATATCGAGTGAGACTTGAGTGAGACACACGGCTCTATTTTATGAAACTGAACCGACAAAATGTCGTATCTAAACATTAGGAATGCAATCCTAAATTCGCAGTGATCGCACAAAGAAATGCTCTGAATTACGTAGTTTCAGCCACAAAATCAAAATTCTAGTTGTAAAATAATGACCAAAATGTATTTCAAAGCAAAAACTCCTAGGTAAGTGACGATAGCTTTCTCCCTTCACACTTTCATTTGCTGCAAAATGTAGAGATTTATAATTTAAATGAGGATTAGTACAAGTCTCCGTACAAGGATTACGATGAAAATAAGGAAACTGTTTAGTAGGTAGCTAATCTCTAAAAAATCAACTCAAAACTCTAAGCAACAAAATTTAAAATTATTAGAAACCTAAACACAAAATCGCTCGCTGAATCGCTCGTAGCCCCGGCTGCCTGAGTGATCTTAAACGACAACGAATGTTAAGCAAGACAGGGCGCGTTCAGTGCATGGATGGGTGACCGTCTATGACTAACGCTAGTGGCATTTTTCCGAGCGGTTCCGTGCTCCGCAAGGCACGTCAAGCAGTTGGTGCCGTCAGCAAGTCAGAGGCCTTAGGGCGACTTGAAAACTTCTGACAGTAAGACCAGCCACTAGTCTTACAACCCTCCACCAATCCGGACTTGGCCCCCGTGGTGGAGTATGGCCTATACCTACCTTAGGGAAGAGAACCGTGCCCCTCGGTGGGGACAATATAGGTTGATGATGAAACACAAAAATAATTAGGTGGGTCATAATCATAATAGCTACATGAAAACCTATTTACGGTCGATTTCTGAATTGAGAATTTCGCTAAGTAACTACTTAACTCTAGTGCTGTCTCGCCAAATTTCTCAGAGAAGAGCGTGACAGAACGTTAGTTACTTAATTATATACTTACGTGAAATTCTCAAGTCAGAATCCGGCCCATAGTCAACCAGATACGGAGAGTTTTGATTCCAACCTCCTACTCGCGTATGCTCGACCTATGCCCCGCAGATGTTCGAATTCGTTTGGAAGCACAAGTAGTTACAGTCTGTTAGATTTTAGAATATACCTCGGCTACCTACTATCGGATAAACCGATTATATTGCAATAAGGTAAGGTTTATTTTAAATGTTATTTATAACGTTACATAACTCTTCAAAATGGTGAAGAAGTTTTATACAGAGCAGGAAGTAGTATTACCACTCGTGTGCTTTCGGCGAAAACCGAAGCCTATTCTGGAGCCCGAGGTATATTCTAAGAGCTAACAGACTGTACCTTGTCTTCTTGACTTTTGCCCAAGACAGAAGAGTGAAAAACAAGGTAGGCCTCGTTACAATTGTGGACACAATGTATGTATTTAAGCAGCCTATATACGTCCCACCTTCTATACGTAAGGCCTTCTATCGGAGAGTATGGGCTCGCGTGCCCACCGCCGATTGGCGATTTCAAGCCCTAAGGTATCTAATGAATAGCTCAGACACTTAGGTTTCCTCACGATGTTTTCCTTCACATCAAGGAGTCGTGTTGCTACTATAACTTCACAAATGTAAATACCTTAGAAAACAAAGTCATAGATATGTCGCAGTAAAGTAGTTAAATCAGAGAGTCAACTGAACCTCTAGACAGTCAATCAAAGATCGATATTTAATCAAGTCTCTAAAGTTCCGTCAGACAAGTGAGTGAAAGAAACGTTTAACGAATTTCCTAAACGTTCCTAGGTATTTCAACTTTGGTAGGGAGACCAAGATATTTGATTGGAAAAAAATGGGTAGTAAAAAAACATTGTTTGTCTTAGGCGTAATGCCCTCTTATTGTTTGGCCGCTGGGAGTATACGATCCTGACACATATGACTAGTGATGGGAGAAAATCAACGTTATCATTCCTTACGTTATTCTTAACTAGCTTTTGCTACTGACTCACGATTAAGTAGTTTTGTTTTTTAGACGACCTTCACTCAGTCATCTCTTGTGCCATTTTCGCAGGCATTTTAGAAGGGTCATCATCTTTTTTGTGCCGAATGGCGGTGAAGTGTTGTGGCGAGCTGTGCGACCTTTTATTTGAGCCCAGATCAGCTCAATCGCTTTGTACGGCAGTGGTACGGAGAGATTCTGAGAACGCGATGATCATTTTCTAAACCCTGTTCATCAACTTCGTATCGTTAAAGGGGCCGTTATTATTTTCGTTATTTTTGGTACGTCACTACAAAAAAATACGGTTGACATAATCTTGTGACAGCGTAGTAAGGATTTTACGCACGAACATTAAATATTGATTTCTTCTTATTTAACATTTAAATCACTGTGCAAAATATAACATTGATTGTAAGTTTACACAATGATATAGTCTTAATGACTGTTATTTGCTAGTAGGATAAATAGGACATAAAAATATTTTAATCGAAAATTTAACGCCACTTCAAGGTTACGTCGTCCGTTCTAACATGACCTGTCAGGATCGTATTCTCCCAGCGGCCGGACGGTAGGTGCTATGGATGTTTGTCGATCTGACAAGGGCCACCTTTGCACGGCATGTTCTACCCAATTGAAGAACATACCTTGCTAAACTGGCTTGCCTTTGTCGCATCGATGTAACGTCACGTCCATCTTAAAAACCACTCGCATAACAAACCAACGTTGTACAACGTTTGCCAAAAGAAAGACTCTAAAAGTAAACAGCTGTTGTCGTGACCGCCATCTTGTTTTACATTATTAATCAACATGCTGGCTTTCGGTCAGTGAGATAATCAAACGTTATCGACGCTGCTTTATTTAAATCAAAAGTCTAGCGACTTGATTGAATATCGATCTTTGATTGACTGTCTAGAGAATCAGTTGACTCTCTGATTTAACTACTTTACTGCGACAGATTCATATCTGCACTAGGAATGGATTCTGGGTCTCTCAACAAATCTCAACAAAGTAGCTACATAAAAACCCGTTTGAAACTTCAGTTGCAGCAAGTCTTGCTTCCAACCTGCCTCGCGTAGACTGGCATTATTCCAGGCCAAGGACGATTATGAATGCTACGCGGACAGTTACGTGAAATGCTTCTGGGGCATGTGCGAACAGCATCGGAGCTTAAAGAGGCTCTGTACCGACGGGTATGGGAAAGGTAAGAGACTAACTACATTAGATCTTAGTGAAGTCACTACTTGGGTTCGAAGAGGATGAAATATTAAAATCCGGATGATTTTCACAATTTATTGGGTATTACGACCGCTTCACACAAAAATCACAAAAGTAAGAATCCGTTTCACAGTTTACGCCACACATTTATACAGAATGAATAGTTACGGGTTTTGAATAGGTACGGGTGGCGCCACTGCGCATTCTCTTTAGTCGATTCGAAACCCGTCCTATTTGTTTAGACAGCTCAAAGTGATAAATATTACGAGTGTATTAATTATCTTAAATCGTGAATATAATTATAATCAATGTTTCTGCATTTTACAAAATAGTTTTAGCAATCTTCAATAAATTACTTAACTTATAATATCCGGTCAAAATAAATACTTTGGAAGTAAAATACAAATCGTGTCTTTAATTGTAACTAAATATTGTATAGTGAATTAAATGTAATGTTCGTGGCAGTACTAGTTAGATAATACTACAATTAATATTAGTTAATGGTTGAATAAGGCTTACAGTTCGGCCATCTGACCTTAGTGATACGTCCCGTACACTATCTAATGTTAGTAATACAGTTCATGGTAAATACTATTTAGAAAAACTGCAAAATCACATCGTTTCTCTGATTTGGTATGTCAACATAAATTTGAATAATCGAATAAAATAAATGAATGACATTAAATGCTTTATGGCCGAATAAAAATATAAATTAAAATTAAACGTAACCAAATTCACTTATCACGCCAATTAATCTATTAATTCGTTAAGTACTTCATATAACCTATTTACATGATTTTTAATCAACTATATAATGATTCAAAGCAACAAGTAATCAGTACACGTTAGTATAATAGCATTTTGTATAGTTTGTTTACATGAAATATTTTGTATATTCGGAAAACAATAATCATCAATATGTACTTATCTATAAAATTGGGTTTCAGTTACATTAACAAAATATTTGAGATTCGTCGTTTTATAACATCAGAGCTTGAAATTAAGACACTATTAAATAATAATTTTATAAACTAGGGGTACAGGACTTTGTTCTACAAACGTCTACCAGTCAATCCCTCGACTAAGCCTCAGTTTCTGATTCGCTTTTGCCTTCTTCGGTCGAACTGTCTAGATCAGTGGTTAGGTTTAACCACGGACGTAATTTATCGACAGACACTATTGCCTCATACCGTTGGTTATGTTTTCTCGTGATAGGTGTGTCTTCAACGACAAGCCTGTCATTAGGAAGGATCTTATTGACTCTATACGGGCCTTGATATTTGGCTACTAGTTTTCTTGACTTTCCGTCGTTTGAACTTACTTCTCTTTCCACACGAACGAGATCTCCCTCTTTGTAGACATGTGGAGTCTTTCGCTTTCTATTAAACCTTTCCCTTTCTTTTTCCTGTTGTGCTCTGATAAGGTCACCTGTCTCTTGTCTCATCTCTGTAATGTCTTCTGGGGCAACAATATTGAGTGTATCGTCGATCACATCGTTCATGATAGATTCTGAAGTACTAGTCATTCTGAACCCAAATACTAATTCAGATGGGGTCTTTTGAGTAGTTTTGTGAACTGTGGTATTGAGCCCGATCTGTACATCAGGGACATTGTCATCCCATGTCCTATCGTCGTGACCATGCGATTTAGTAGACAAAGCGTCGAGGATGGTCCTATTGAACCGCTCCACTTGTCCATTAGCTCTCGGGGTCGCGACGGCATTGAGGATGTGTTTAATGCCCGTACCCTTTATAAAACTTTGAAAAGCTTTGCTCGTAAAACAAGCGCCACGGTCTGTGATCAGTCTGGAAGGTGCCCCGAAATAACTAACATGATCGCGAATCACTCTGATTGTAGTGATTGTTTTGGTATTTCGAACTGGCGTAATATTAACAAATTTTGTGAACCCATCCACAATCACCAATAAATAGCAGTTTCCACGTTTACTACGCACAAAAGGCCCGAGGTGGTCAGCGTGTATGGTGTGAAATGGCCTTTCAACTTTAGGGATTGGGTGAAGAAACCCTTCTTTAAGTCCTCCTGCCGCTTTGTGGTGTGCACATTCGAGGCAAGCACCGACGTACTTCTTGACGAATCGACGCATTTTGGGAAACCAATATGTTTCTTTGATACGAGACAACGTCTTATCAAACCCAAAATGGCCGATGTCATCGTGGTTTCGCTTCAAAATCTGCCATCTAACAGCTTTTGGAACGACCCAACGAAGACCGCCGTCAGTAACACGATAGACTCGATTGTTTTTAAGTTTGAAGTGTTGATGAACATCAACAACTTGCTCTGTATCTGGATTTAGGAGAATAGTCTTGATGGAAGTTATTTCCTCATCTATTGTCTGAGCAGTACTGAGCCAGTTGTCAGTTTCAATATCAAGCACATCAAGGATATGTGATTCCGCTATAGCAGGGTCGATCGGGTTCCGGCTGAGTGCATCAGCATGAGCCATTCTGGTGCCGGCCCGGTATTCAATTGAGCAGTCGAACTCCTGCAATTGAATCCACCACCGAGCAATGCGCGGTACTAAGTCGCGTTTGGTTAATGTTGTCCTTAGTGCATTACAGTCAGTATAGATTTTGAAAGGCACGCCGACTAGGTATACTCTAAACCGGTTGAGGGATGCTATCACCGCCAAAGTTTCCAATTCAAACGAATGGAGTTTTTGCTCGTCTTTAGTAGTTTTTCGGCTATAATAAGATACAGGCCGTAGTAGCCCTGCTGTATCTTTCTGCATAAGAATGCCGGCCAAACCAATCTTACATGCGTCCGTGTGTAACTCGGTTTCAGCACGCGGATCATATAGTGCTATAACTGGCCGCTGAACAAGAGCATTTTTGAGTTTCTGAAATGCCTCATTTTGTGCTTCTCCCCAATTCCAATCACAATTCATTCGTAAAAGGTCGGTCAACGGCTTGGCAATAATGGCGAAATCTTTGACGAACCTTCGGAAAAAACTAGCGAGGCCAATGAACTGGCGGACTTCGTGCTGATTTTTAGGTGTGGGAAATTTTGCTACTGCATCGGTTTTACGGTTGCCAGGTTTGATGCCGTCTGCCCCGACCTCAAAACCCAAAAAATCAATATTGTCGTAAAAGAAATGACATTTGCTGAGTTTGAGTGTCAATCCGCCCTTTCGAAGAAGCTCTAGGACTTCTCGTAGTCGTGCCATACCCTCCTCAAAATCGTGTGCGGGAATAAGGACGTCGTCCATATAAACGACAGCAAATTTCACCTTTGCATCCGCAAGGATCTTATTCACTGTCCTTTGGAACACCGCTGGCGCATTGACAAGCCCAAAAGGCATTCTTAAGTATTCAAATTGCCCGTCAGGCGTGACAAAGGCAGTCTTTGGCCTAGACTCCTCGGTGATGGGTATTTGGTAATACCCGGATGCGAGGTCCAGGGTGATGAAGTACCTGTGTCCAGCAAGCTGATCAAGTTGATCCTCCACCCGAGGGAGGGGATAATGATCTTTAACAGTCTTACGATTAAGAGCCCTGTAGTCAACACACAGCCGTTTTTCTCCGGTTTTCTTTTTTACTAGGACTATTGGGCTGGCATACGGTGATGACGACTCTCTTACAATATCCGCATCTATCATCTCCCGTACCATACCTTGGACAAGAGAGCGCTCAGAATGAGACATTCGGTATGGACGATACACTACGGGCTCAGAGTCTTTTAGCTTTATTTCCATTTGTCCCGCTCTTGTAAAGCCCAAGTCTTCCAAACCCTTAGAGAAACAGTCACCGTATTCACCTAATAGATTTTTAAGAGTACATACATGCTCGGGGCTCAAATTGTCACCATGGTTAATAGTTTCCGAATCATCCATAGTCAATGTGAGATTGCGGACGTCAAAAGTCTTTACCAAGGGCAAGGATCGTGTTAAAAGGGAGTCTTTAGTGAAATGCACATCGGAGTTGGAGATGTTTTGAACTAACACATTTCCAGTGCCTTCTTTTAGATCATACTCTCCGGGAAGGAGGTAAAACTCCTTTCCAAATTTGCCCCTCACTGAGCCATCAACATACACTTTACCTGTATAAGCACGATCGCAGCTAATAGATACAGCCTTTATTTCCCCTTGATTTATGAGAGTGTCTTGACTGGCAATCAAAAATAACTTCGTGTCTTCAGTAATTTTCTCAAACAAGAGGCGAGATGGTGTTTTAGATATGAGAAGGCTCGGTCGCTCTGTGAATGTATGACCAAGTAGTAAAGGACATTTTAATACATGATCGTGGACGACGATCACCTCGATGGTTTCTATGACCCCTTGCACATCAATAGTACAAACAGTTTTTGCAATTGGTTCTACAAGATTGCCTCCCAAACCTCTCATCATAGGTAGATCGTCCGTTCTTAGCTTAAGCCCCAAGTTCTTTGCATCAGAGACGCGAATAATGGTACATTCGCTTCCCAAATCAACATAGCATAAAAGCGGTGAATCGTTCACATTAGCTATTATGTGATACTTGTCCTTGCCGACCCACTGATTTCCAGCTTTTTCTTGATAGATAGGCTGGGTATCAGTGCTGTTGAGCTCAGGTTGCTGTTCCAAGCTCAATTTCAGCACCTGTTTTTCACTACTGGCCTCTTTATTGGCTTCCGGTTGCCTCGAAACGGTCATGTTAGGACATGCAGTTGTACGGTGGCCCAACCTATGGCAGCTGTTGCATTTTTCTAGTGGTTTTGGGCATCTAAAACTCGGATGCCCTTCGGTGCCGCAATTAAAACACCTAATGGTTGGTTTCGTGTTTGCAGCGGAAGTTTTGTTGTAGGGCTGTGATTGTGTTTTCCGGTCGGCTTTAAACTTTCCAGCATTTATTTGTGCTTCCTTTACATGACCAACCTTCACGGTTTTTAAATATGTCAAAACTTGTTCCGGTCGGTCATATGAGGCAGCCTGAGCTCCTAACTTAATAGCCCTATCCTCGATGCCATGCAAAATACAGTCTACAGCCTTTCTGCCCGAGATTTGACATCTATTGAGGAGATTCAGCTTTGAGTAGTAATACTGTTCGAGTGGCTCGCCATACCTAACTTTTAAATTCAGCATCTCAGTTAAGAGCTCACCATAGTTTTCTCTACAGGGAAAAGATTCGATAAGCTTATTCTTCCATTCGACCCACGTATATTTCACGGTGGGTAGACTTTGGTACCAGGTCTTTGCTAGACCGCAAAGCTTCGGTAGTGCATAGTGGATGGTTTCACGTTCATCCCAGTCATAAATATCAGCACATTCTTCGACTTTGGTAAGCCAACTTAAGATGGTTTGAGACTTAGTTAAAGGATCGAATTCAGGAATGACGTTTGCCACTGATGTTATGTTGTGACTACCTGATTTTACGTTTTTGAAAGCTTCAATGAACTGATTAAACATAGTCATAGCAATACTAGATTCATTATTATTAGAAGGTCCAGACCTTAAATGATCGGGTGCGGTCCTACTCTCATAACGAACCGACCCATGTCTTTCAGCGCTACATAACCTCGAACTCAGTTGCGAGCGTGATCGATCACGACTCTTATTCTCTCTACTATGACGTTGCTCAAGCTCATCGTCATAACGTTGTTTCGTGAGCAAGCGGGTAGCGAAGGCATGTTGCTCTAGCTCACCATTGCTTCTGCTACCAGCATGCCTAAGGTCTCGGCAATAAGAACGTCGCTCAAGCTCACCGCTCCTATTACGGAGACCTTTGTTCAGGACATCTAGCAAACGTTGCTCATGCTCCACGTCTGAAGATCGGTTAGAAAGTCTACGGGTTGGACGTTGCTCAAGCTCATCGCTCAACCGTTGACGCACATGGTCTTCAGAGCTTACGCGCAGTGGGGAATTCTCTATTCTATCATATATAGCACTCTTACTTCTCGATCTGATGTCCCTCGATTGTGCACGGCTGCGGCTTCTACTCGGTGACCTCAGAACGCGTCGTCGACGTAGACGCTCACGATTGCTGCTCTCGCTCCGCGACCGTGACCGCGACCTCCGTGACGATGGCCCAGCCGCTTCATATCGCTTTTGCGACTCAAGGACATCCATCTGAAACTTTCATTCAAATTTTAGTTCATTCAAAAACATAATTACTAAGAAGAAGGGAAGTAATTATGTAAATTTATTTATTCGTAAAAAAAAAGTACGTATTTTTTTCAAAATAAGAGATTATTATGTTATAGACAAACGTACTAATGTTTACCCAATGTAAAAGCGTCATTCACTTTTTTTTTTACTAAATCCAATTTAGTTCACTTTGTTCTATTCACTGTAACTAAACATCACAAATCTTTTTATAGACAGAAAATACTAAGGTAGCAGCTTTTACTGTAGACAAAAATCACTCAAAAGTCTCAAGATAAAATTTATAATTATATTAGGGACTTAATCACGCCTTAATCACGCATATTAACATTTACTTATCACAATTATAAGTATAATAAAAATGTTACTTATCATGGTGTTGGACTGGTAAACAGAAAGTAAAATAATTCATCAGTTAATATTAGTCAATAATAATCGATCTTTAACCCTAGACTGAATTTAAAAGTTTGTCCGTTACGTCTTTGAATATATGCGATGTTTCAAAAAGTCAAAATGGTTTTCCGCACAATATATTTTACCTAAATGATATTTACAGTCTACCGGAATTGGCTTAGAATCATTCGTTACGACTGGTGTGTAATCAATGTCAATTGGTTTTAAAACAAAATTTCCTAATTAAGGATAAAAATTTTTTTTGTTCAAATAAATCACGTGTGCGGAAAATAAAAAGGGAAAAAGAAAAAAAAACACGGTACTTACGTTTTTTCTCTGTAGGCGTGGCGAGAGATTTAGAATTCTCGTTTATCCCGGTTCTGAACTGAAGTCACTACTTGGGTTCGAAGAGGATGAAATATTAAAATCCGGATGATTTTCACAATTTATTGGGTATTACGACCGCTTCACACAAAAATCACAAAAGTAAGAATCCGTTTCACAGTTTACGCCACACATTTATACAGAATGAATAGTTACGGGTTTTGAATAGGTACGGGTGGCGCCACTGCGCATTCTCTTTAGTCGATTCGAAACCCGTCCTATTTGTTTAGACAGCTCAAAGTGATAAATATTACGAGTGTATTAATTATCTTAAATCGTGAATATAATTATAATCAATGTTTCTGCATTTTACAAAATAGTTTTAGCAATCTTCAATAAATTACTTAACTTATAATATCCGGTCAAAATAAATACTTTGGAAGTAAAATACAAATCGTGTCTTTAATTGTAACTAAATATTGTATAGTGAATTAAATGTAATGTTCGTGGCAGTACTAGTTAGATAATACTACAATTAATATTAGTTAATGGTTGAATAAGGCTTACATTAGAGCCTGAGTGAAAGCGGATTGTATTTAAGTTTCTGACAAGTAGGTACCTACTATGATCAATTTTGTTAGCATCGGGGCGGCTTCCCAATTAACAATTTATGTGTCGTGTAAAAGCCCACAAATACGTGTTTTGTCGTATTAGGTACTCGTGTAAGAGCATTGATGACGTTCGACTACACCCATTTTGACTATTGTCTGTAAAACAGTTATAGTACTGACACACGTGCTCATTAGTAGCATGAAAGCATGCTTATAGTGAGCAAATGCTTTACTCCCAATCTTTTGGGAGCACGTGTGTCAGTAGGTACCACTACAAAGCTGACACAAAATTTGAAAGATGACAATAAAAAAAACTAAAAAACGCAAACTTCGTTGTTTGTTGAACTGAATAAATAAATAAAATAAATAAATAGTCGGATTAACCGGTCTCTAGGTGTATGGGTAGTTGACATTGTGACGAATGATTGCTGCCCTATTATTGCTTCTTCTGTAGACAATCGCTTCCATTCCTAAAATCGCCATAGTAGGTACCTACTTTAGAAGAAACAAAACATTTTGGGTGACCGGTCATTCTAATATTTCGTTAGCCCATCGTCGATCGATCTACCCATGGTACCTAATTTGCGTGGAATCACTAAACTAATGAAACTACGCTCCCATAGGTATCATGTACCTAATTGATTTATATGGAACAAGTTTAATTTATTTACCTGCAGTCTCTGACAGAATGAAAAGAAATTTCTGTGGCTATATGCTCAGGCACTACTTAACTACATTGGGTAAGGTAGATACCGCACCGTAGTAGCCAAGTTCCATCATTAAGTTTGTACAGCTCACCATCCTATACACCCGTGCACTCTTCCCCGTTGCATTACTGACGACTTTGCAACTAAAATGTAAAGGATGACGTGCTGTCGACTGAACAGGTACACGTGAATGGAACTAGTGCGAAAATAAATTTGTAATAGTTCCACCATGGAACGTGGCAATGGAACTAATGCGAACTTTACCGTAAAGTTACATTTCCTAGTTGAATTAAATGGCATTGGAGACAAAAAATATTGGCGAGGCAGATCCATCAGATGATGATTATCTGCCCTTTTCTACTGCCAGTTTTTTTATTTTAAAAAAATTAAACAGCAACCCAAGTTTAATCTGGCAAGGAAAACAGTAAGTACCTGGGTACTAAATTATTAGAAAATTGTCATATAGGTATAAAAATCTCTCAGTATTTGTTATCGCACTCCGAAACTGTTTTTATAAAATTGTTTGTGTACCTATATTTGGTAGATCAGAAAATACGTCGTAGGCTAATTAATTGGCAAAACAACGTTTATTCGGTCAGCTAATAATAGTACAAGAAAAAGCTTCTACTTTTTTGGCAACCGCGCCATCTATCGTCCACTGCTGCAAGTTTAACATGAGCGTCTCCACTCTGTTTTCAGTGATCACGAAACAGCCACGAAGACAAGGATTCGTCGCCGGGTTTCCATCAACCACGCAGTAGCGAACTTTTACCACTAATAGATAGGTATTTATTTAGTTTTTATTTAGCAAGAAAATTTAACAATTTGATAGGCAAGTGTAATGGTGCTTATTGGGATAGACGTTTTGAAATTGTGGCGAAACATCAACAATCACACACACTACTATCAGTAGTTTCTTGTACATACTTTCTATAGCAATGTGCAGCCTGCTATTATTTCTCAAAAAGACAAAAAATACTTGACCAGTCACTGTGAGTGCATAGAGAACTATCAAAACTACCAACATGGTATTTAAGGGGGATCCACTGAGTTCCACTAAAAAATCATCTTTTTTACACATCGAATTTGTCTGTACAATCTCTTACCCCTCAGGCCTAGAACAGTTTTTCTTTCACAGCTAAGGTAGTTATTCTCAGAGTAATCGTTGAAATTTATCACCGTTTTCAAAGAATAAAACATGCTCATACAATTTATTGTGGGATATAATTTTCAAAATTCGAGTCAAAATGCAGTCGCAAAACTGACCCGCCGGCCGGTCTACTCGCGCTATATCGCCGCGAATTCGCTGGGCAATCGCATCGCTTTCGGTTATTAAACTAATTAAATCGGTAGTGTAATAGAGCTCTTTTATCTTATTATCTCGCCTCTTTTATCACCTCTATTCCCACCTGTTCTGTTTAGTAGTTCTGTCGGCAGAACTACTGGGATTTTTTTTACCATTAATTCTGTTCACAGGACAAATGGGAATCTCTATTCCCACCTGTTCTGTTGAGTAGTAACATAACAGTTGGGAATATCTGAGACAGGTCAAAGGTGTATTATCTCTAGATAAGTCTGACTTTTGGAAAGTAAAGTACCCTATTAATTTTGATTCCCTTTGGTGTAGAAATATAGGTACGTTTTTTACGGAATAAACGGCGCGATTTTTTACGTTAACTAACTTTTACGATGGTTATGTACTTTTACAATATACGTATGGTGTGCCATAAAGAGTATTAATCTAATCTAATCTTAGAAGTTTGATTTTTTCACAGCTTCAATCTCCAGTAAAAAACTTTGCAACTTGCATAATAAAAAAGTATATTTCTCAACTTACATCTTTTAAACTTGACTGGTGATTATGCAGTACTTGTCTCACATTAATGTTTATTCTTGACTCTGTAATGTAATCACTTATTTTCTGCCATTCTAGTGTGTCTGTATTATTGTTTATTTCTGATATCACTTCGTTATGGTTTGAGTTTATGTGTTTAAAAATTATTTTATCTGTTTCACTTTCAATCAGTTTATAAGGTGTAAGGTCATCATTCCATGGTGTGGCTTTAGACTGTAATATTTTTGGTACCGCATGGTAACATAGCCTCGCCTCTTTTGACATAATCACGATGTCACCACTGTCAAGTTGAATCGCTGATGGTTCTACGCACTTTTCCCTTCCACCTATGAGGAATATTGCTGGCTGGCCAAAGCTGGAAAGAAAAAGAAGCTTAGTTAGTGCACAGGCAGAACACTCCGTCTGGTTCAGAGTACTATTCTCGCATTAATCAATGACTTTATTTGTAAAGGCGGACATACTTCGACCAAATAGGGGATGTATTAGCAAGGGCAAGATAAAAAGTATCCGAAACCGACGTGCGTGCATACAACAACTAATGAATGTCGATGAAGCGAAAGTGATTTGTCAGGATCGTGGCAGGGGGCAGTCCTTGGTCTCTGCCTACCCCTCTGGGATACAAGCGTGAGCTTACGTATGTATGTTTATTTGTAAACTTAAACTTTTTTTAAATTTATAGCACCAATAATACTAACAAATTATAAAGGAAAACATTGTGAGGAAATATTGAGGTGATTACATACCCCGAGTGCTTGTTAAATACTTTAGTCCAACTATGAGACTAACTGTGGAAGTGGACAAAAATTCCACATTTGGCCTACATGCACATTGGTGGTAGCTCAATGGGTAGAATAATGGACTTTGAAGCAAGAGGCCCAGTGTCGGCAAATAAATGACTTTGTTTTACATACATACATTTGCGAAGTTCTAGTAGCAATACCACTCGCTAACGGTGAATACATTGTTAGGAAACCCTAGTGTAAGGTATTTAGATACCTTAGAGCTTACTACGTACAATGGACCAACTACCAGGCTAAGTGCAGAAATCTCAGACCTAACTAACTAAGCAACTAAGTTGGCTTACTGCCGTACTTAGAGACATTCATTAACTTTAATGGTTAGTTAAGAAAGAAAAATAACACTTATTTCAATACGCATAAGGACGATCATTAACACATTGGCTGCCAACAACGAATCCAATCCCGGTTCCCACAATAAGAAGTCAATACGAGTATACTCGTTGGCAGCCAATTTGTTAAATTTTTTAATGATTGCTATGTTAAATGACGTCTCTGAGTACGGCGGTTAAACTCGGACATGCATAATGGCTTATGTAACATTTACCTAAACGAGAACAATGGTGCATCTAGATTGACCTCAGAGTGATCAGTGTGTGGTGACAGGGTTGAGTCTCTATGGTAATAGTTGACAATAGCAGCCTCTGCCTTGAAGTAGTTATAGCCCAGATAGTGGGCAACAATGTTGCACAACTCTGCTAACTCTTCAGGAAACAGAGAATGGTTCTCATCACTGTATATCTGTAATATAAAGACATCTTGATCTAAATCATTATAAATTCATTATCAAGCCACTAGATAAGAAAAATACCAAAAATTAAAATGATGAAGAAAAACATGTGGTCAATACAAAACTAAAAGCTGTAAAGCCAAGGAGAGGGAGCTGTTTTTAGTTGATTAGCCAAGTGGATTCTACGTCTCATACGTCATTAGATTCACTAGCTGTTAACTAAATTCAATGCTGTTAAGTTTATGAAGGAAGCTCATTTAGTAATTTGTGATAAGGTACCCATGACAAAGTTATGATAAGCATCCGATTTTCGCCTTGCATTCCTTCGTGAGTAGCCAGAACATGTCCAAAAGAGCAAGATTGGCTATCTGTAATAGTGTGCTGGTTCCAATACTGATGTAAGCATGGTAGCGAGATTTGGGTATGGCAGAATTCAGAAGAATCATGAAAGTAGGATTAGTGCAGTACAAATGAGATCCTTAAGAAATATGTGTGGTGTTACTTTGAATGACAGAATACGCAATAGTGTGATCAGAGACCGAGGATGTAGAAAAAGAGGATGTAGTGACTAGAATTGAAAAAAGGAATGTTGCGTTGGTTTGTAGATGTGGAGAGCATGAACGAAGAAAGACTGACAAAGCAAATATATCGGGCGAATGTGAGTGGAAGGGCCGGTAAGGGACGCCCCAGTTGGACATACTTCGACCAAATAGGGGATGTATTAGCAAAGGGCAAGATGAAAAGTACCCGAAACCGATGTG
Organism: Yponomeuta plumbellus; assembly: GCA_947310845.1. NCBI lineage: Eukaryota > Metazoa > Arthropoda > Insecta > Lepidoptera > Yponomeutidae > Yponomeuta > Yponomeuta plumbellus. The sequence continues at coordinate 11,805,462 of OX371207.1, read as the reverse complement.
GGTACATGCAACGACTAATGGATGTCGATGAAGCGAAAGTGATTTGTCAGGATAGTGGCAGGTGACAGTCCGTGGTCTCTGCCTACCCCTCTGGAATACAGTTGTGAGCTTATGTATCTGAATGTATTAAGAGATTTATATCTACTGGTGGTTGATAAATACAGAGGCGTCACCATATAAAAAAACATAGTGGAATATTATTTTGCGTCTACATTTTACCCGAGCGAAGCCGGGTTTTCGTCTAGTACTTAATTATTAAAGAATGAGTATTTAGAATATGTGAGCGAGAGGGATTTTTTATATTAGATCATATCCAGGAAGAGATAGGAGTTATTATAGGAGTTTAACGGAATGGGCTATAATATAGCCTAATATTGTAAGGTAACCTAGCACCATTATAAAATAATAACATCTTTTTTTTATCATATTACTTATTTGATGCAACGGAGAGAATAGAAAGACACTTTTTGTGAAAATTGACAATAAAAAGGGTATGTTTTTTGGGACTATAAATTTGGCAGCAAAGTTCATATTTGTCATCAACTTAATCTATTGATTGCTTTGCTTTATCTAATCAATAGATTTTTTCATTGGTGGCACTAGTGAAAAAACTAAACCAGGCTTTTAAACATAAAAGCATCTTAGAGGTTCTGATGGTTGATTTTGTGCTCTAATTTTTGGTAAAAAGATTTAATGATTTGTGGCAATATGGGACTGGTATAAACATACTAATATTATTAACATTTTACTTTAGTGTCCCAGTTGTGATGATATCCCAGTGTGCACCATCTGAGTTTCTTCTGCAGCTGCTTGTTAAATGTTCCATTTTTGAAACAACTGGCCCACCAGTCTTGTAGAACCACTTCTCCATCAATATTGGTCTTGTTTGGTTTCCGAGAATATTCTTCAAGGCACTTTCTGATCCAATACCTTTGACCCAAGCTGGTGAAAGGGTTCTGTATGTATAGAAGTCCAGGATGGTTGTCAAAGGAGTACACTGTCCAACTTTTGAAGTCTTTTAGACCTAAAATTGAACATCTATGGTCCGCGTTCATAGCATTGACAGTTTCTGTAACCTTAAAATACAAATTAAATTAAAATATATTAATTATGTACTCCATTGATACCTACTTCAGTTTTTTCATAAACCTATAGAAGTTTTGTCTTACCCCTTGGGCCTGCTTTGTGACATTAATCGTTATCACATTTTTCAGTGAAGGCTGCGGTTTCCTTGACTTGTAATATTTGAACTTCTGTCTGAATAGGTCGTCGTTTACTGTGCCATCTTCATTTTGATATACGTTTGAACTTACTTGTAGCCCCAGCATTTGAATCCTCTGCTTTATTATCAGGTTAGTAAATAGTTACTTTTGCCTGTCTGTGTGAAAGAAAATGGAGAGAAAATGGACTTTCCAGGTTTCCAGATTATTATGAATATTTTTTTTTTTTAAAAGAGTTTTGGCTTGGTTTCAAGACCTTTAAGCCATTATTATGAATACTTTCCAGACCTCAGAAGAAGGAGTACCATAGAAGGAGCGTTAAAAAATGAAAACGTGCCACATAGTCTGTTTCGTCAATTTAAATAGCCGCAAGCTACGTGTTAGAAAGAGAAAAATATAGTCGTGTCTTTGTTGCTTTTTTCGAGCGTACAACCCTTAAACGTCAGTTGGTTACCTTTGGTTACCATTACGCGACCAAATTAGAACGGCTCAGAAAATGACGGCAGGCAATGTGCCGCCCAATGACATTGTTTTGGCAGAGGGTGTTCTGTGTTTGGCAGTGTGTTCGACAAGAGGTTTGGGAGTGCGCCGTTTTCAAGAAGCTTGTGTATTTTATATTTACTAAAGCACCATTTGAAGTGAATTTTAGTGGATTCTCATGGTATATAGTATATATAACCATCGGCATGGCGTGTGTTGTGTTAGAATGTAAATCTCATTCTTCCCGAGAAGATAATGAAACAACATTCATCAGCTTCCACCGGTAAGTCTCAATTTTGTGTACCTAAAAGGGTATTTTCTCTAAGATTTCAACTATGGGCTACTAGAATTGCAAATTAGCTATTAGAGAATGGTGTTTTCATCATGATTATTGTGATATTTTCGATATAAATCATAATAAAAGTTTGTTGTTTGTTGTAGGGGAATAGGGATGGGACTTTCCCACTTTCTCAGTGAAAAAAAGTATCGATAGTTCGTAGAGCATATTTAGTTATTTCTTGCGTTCGTATAGTTGTTTTAATTGTTGTTAATTATCTATTGCAGGTTACCCGAAGACAGCACAAAATAACAAATGTCGATTACGCAGTATCACGTACAAAGTAGTCTTGGAAAAATTTACACCGCATTTGCAGCAAGCGACTGTTTCATAAACAATAGCAAGTGGCGTAGATTGGAAACAAGTGCCGTACCTACTTTACGCTTTTCCTTAGCCCGCAGATCATTGGTAAGGTTATAATTATATATTATAATAATACTAAAAACAAAATAAAGTCTACATACTGCACAATTATGTCGACTGAGGTGCACGTTTTGCTGTATGTATGTACATCAGGAATTTCACATGAGACCCGACTGTCTCGTTGGTCTAGTGGTTACTCTACTTGGATAATAAAACAGGTTGTCAGTTCCAACCTGCAAGGCGCCGTATATCACTTGTAGAATTTTTCTCTGATTATTGCCTGACTGGGTGTTTTTTTCTATCCTGGACAACGTTTAGCAGTTAAAGGTCATAACTAGTTTAATACTATCATAGTCTGATTCTGGTGCAAGTGATTTTTATTATTTTTTATGTGGAAGTTATCAACGTGAAGTACTTAAATAAAAACAATTTTCAGGTTGCGACCTCCGCGGAAATGGACAATGTTCGTGAGCTGCAACCAAGCTGATTTTATTTTAATTTCATAAAATATTATCTTTTACATTATGGCTGACACATTTTTGTGAAAAAAAAACGTTAATAGGTACTTGTAAAACAGAAGTCAGGGATAAAAAACATATACACTGTCGCACGGTAGGTAAGGTAGGGGTGCGATCCGTGGGGTATCCAGGGGCACGATAGAAGTTCGATTTATTTATAATAATAATAATAATAATATAGCCTCTATATCCCGAGACTCCGTTTTGTATGTAATTTTCTTTGTTATGTTCCTCTAGTGTTTTGTTAAAGTATGTCCCGGAGTTCGGTGTGCCTTTTGGCAAAGGCCTCCTCTAACGATTTCCACTGTTTTCTATCTCTAGCAATTCTTCTCCAGTTATAGCCTACTGTTAATTTTAGTTCGTCCTCCCATCTTATGCGTTGTCGACCTCTGTTTCTTTTTCCGTCTCTAGGGTACCACTCCGTTACGATTTTGCTCCATTTATCGTGTGGACTTCGTAACATATGGCCGGTCCATCTCCATTTCATTTGATCAATCTTTGTGAGAATATCTGTCACTCCTGTTCTTTTTCTTATGTATGTGTTTCTTATTTTATCTATTCTCTTAATTCCCAGCATGCTCCTTTCCATGGCTCTTTGGCAGTGTTCTAGCATATCCCTGTGTTGTTTAGAGAGTGCCCATGTTTCGCATCCATAGATAAGACAGGGGAGGACACAGGTGTTGAAGACTTTGCTCTTTATTTTTTTACTGAAATCTGTTGCTTTCATAATCTCCTTGAGTGACCAGTATCTTTTCCATCCATTAGCTATTCTTCTTTTTATTTCTTTGGTTGTTAGATCACTTTGAGTTTTGTCCCAGATATATGTACTCTTCCACATATTCGATAGTTTGGTTATTGTTTTTAATTTCGTATGGTTCAGAATTAGTTAGTAACTTTGTCTTGTCTGTGTTCATAGCCAGTCCGATCTTCTCACTTTCTTTGCTTAGGTTCTGTATCATATCTTCAAGCTTGTGAGGATTTTCCTCAAACAGGATTATGTCATCAGCGAATCGAAGATGGTGCAATCTTCTTCCATCTATATTGAGTCCAAATTCGTTCCATTCAAGATTTCTGAATATGTTTTCGAGCACAGCAGAAAATAGCTTGGGAGACAGTGGGTCGCCTTGCCTGAGACCTTTTTCTATTTTGAAAGTTTCTCCAATTGTTTCCATTTGTATTCTTGCTTTGCTGTCAGAATATATTGTTCTTATGATATTTATATAAGCTCCATATATTCCCTGTTTCTCCAAGCTTTCCCATATCGCATCATGTTTAATACTGTCGAAAGCCTTAGTATAGTCTATGAAGGCCATATACACTGGTTTGTTATATTCGTTGTACTTTTCTATAATTTGTTTGACTGTGTGTATATGATCTATAGTAGCAAAGTTTTTCCTGAAACCAGCTTGTTCTATTGGTTGGTTTTCATCCAGTGTAATGCTTATCCGATCCAGTATTATCTTGGAAAATACCTTATATATGTTAGACATCAAGCTTATTGGTCTATAGTTCGATAGGTCTTCTTTTGACCCTTTTTTATATATAATAATTATGTGCGATGTTTTCCATTGTTCGGGAATCTATCCTGATGTTAGGATGTCATTGAAGATCTTTGTTAAAATGGGCACGAGTTCATTTAGGGTGCCTTTCAGTAGTTCATTCGTGATCTTGTCTGGACCTGGTGCTTTGTCAGACTTTTGGCTTAGTATAGCTTTCCTTACTTCGCTTGGTAGTATTTCTGGTTCTGGGCTTGGATTGCATGTTGTCACTTCGCACTTTCTATTTTCTCTGTTCACTGGGTCGGAGTAAAGTTTCCTATAGAATTCGGACGCTGTTCTTATAATACTTTTGCGGTTCGAGATGATATTTTCTTTATTTTTCAAATTTGGTATCCAAGAAGTACTTTCGCGTAGTTCTTTAAGAGCTTTTTTTGTTCCGCCTCTTGCAATTATATGTTTTTCTAGTGTTTGCATTCTGTTGGCTTTCCTATCCTTGCGTATTCCTTCTCTTATTTTCTTGCTTAACTCTGTTATTTCCTTCATGTTCTGTTTGTCTTTTTTGTTGGTAAGAAGACTCTTTCTTTTGTTTATAAATTGCATGGTAGAATCGCTTAAGACGTACTTTTGTTTGTTATCTTTTCTAGTTGTGTTATTGCTAAGTTGGTTTTGGAGTTTGTTGTATTTGTTTTTAATGTCCAGTCCTTCTATTTCTTCAGTTTCGCTGGTCCGAGTTGCTGGTGGATATGATGTTGATTCCTTACTTTCTGCGATATAGGCTCTACTGATTAGGGAAGTGTGCTTTCTGTTAATCTTGGGTGGCGTCATTTTGAGTGATGCTCTAACCATGCGGTGATTGGTGTTGAAATTTAGTCTTGATATTACTGTTGTATCCGTGAACAATTTTGGGTGGCTACTTATGACATAATCTATTTCATTTCGGTATTTCCCATCCGGCGAAATCCAGGTCCACTTGTTTTTGTTCTTTCTGAACATGCTGTTCATGACAGTGAGATTATGTTCTAGGAGGAGATCTATTAACCGTTGACTACTAGTACTTCTCTTTCCATGGCCGAATTCTCTCAGTACATATTCGTCTTTGTTTTGTCTGGCACCTACTTGCGCATTGAAATCCCCCATTAGGATGATTACATCATTCGAATATTCGTGTATTGTTTGAGATAGTGTGTTGTAGAAGGATTGGTGTTCTTGTTCATCAGCCTGTTCGGTTGGCGCATAGACTTGGACGATTGTCCATATTTTTTTAAAGCTGGGCATTTTTATGCGTAGTATTGCTATTCTTTCTGTGACACCGATGAAGTCTTCTATGAAGTTTTTTAAATGGGATTTAATCATGAATCCAACTCCTCTTTGGCCTCCGATCTCACCTTTATGAAACATGATGTAGTTATCATGTTCTTCGATTGACTGGCCTGGTCTGCGCACTTCGCTCAATCCCAATATATCCCATTTCAGGTCTTTCAGCGCTACTTCTAGCTCTGATAGTGATTCAGGAGTTCTTAGAGTCCTAGTATTGAGAGATGATATATATGTTTTATTGCTTTTTGTTTTTTCTAGTTTTTTGCTATTTTTTGTTAGAGGGTAGTGGTCTGATCTTCCCGCGGCGACCACCCGTGGTGGGAAGGTTTTTTGATTAGTTTGTTTTTGGTTTATGTTTTTTCTGTATTTGTTTGTTTAAGCCGGTTTTTGTTGTTTTTGTTTCGTTGAGTTTCATGCGAGTGTTTGTTAGTTTTTTGATGTTCCTGGAGCTGCAGGAGAGGTAGAAGTAGATCTATCTTTTCCCATATATTGGAGTATGTTTGGTTTTAATATTTCTTTTTGACCAGTAGTGTTTGTCTTGTTTGGTGGGTTTCCGAGATTATTAGATGTGTTTGGCTTTTTCTGTGTTGACAAGTTGGGGGATACAGTTTTCTCTCTCTTCCTTTTTTCGCGCTGGTTATCATTCGACTTTTTAACTATTAGTTGCTCTCCTCTCAAGAAGGCTTTGTTTCCTTTTTTCCATTCTTCTTCAACTTTTGCCTGTAGTTGTTTTCGAACTTCTAGTATGTCCTTAGAGAAATCTTCTTTGACATAGATGCCTTCTGGTAACTTTGATTTTGATTTCAGTATGAGATGTTTTTTCCATATAGTAGAGAGAGTAATAACGACAGGCCGCTTTTTGTTGGTCTTCGCTCCAATTCGGTATATGTTATTTATTTCGTGGCTCTCCAAGTATGTTCCTGCTGTTGAAATGTAAACTGAACGCATTCTAATTTAGTGTAGATAGTATTTTTCCTTGAATGCATCCAAATGTCTGTCACTCTCTTTCGGTCGTAGAACAAACGTGTTGTTTTACAAGTTGGCAAATAAATCTTTAATTACTTAAGTAATCCTGGTTTATTTGCTCATAATCCATCAGGTTATGGGCCCAGGATGGTTTTCACGTCTCGGAAAATAATATTATTTGTTATTTTGAGAAAATACGAAATATTTTAAAACACACGGGTTACCCTTAGCAACGGAAAAGAATGGCCGTTTCTGCAAGCAATGGAATTATCATTGACAAGCTTCGTGGTATGGAGGACTACAATAATTGGAAATTCATGATGCGGATGTTGTTGTTGCATGAAGATCTGTATGTCTGCGTGGAATCCGAGGACGGATGCAAGGATGATCGGAAAAAGCAAAGGGCATTGGCGAAAATTTGCCTTTCTGTGGGTCCATCAGCTTTGACTCACGTTCGGAACGCTGGGACGGCATATGAGGCTTGGGGCAACTTACAACGTGCATACGAAGACAAAGGATTGTGCAGAAGGCTGGGATTGCTGAGATCTTTGTTCGGTACGAAATTGAAGGAGGGTGAGACCATTGATACATATATATCAAGGATAAGTGAGCTTTCACAGCAACTGAAAGATATAGATTCACCACTAGAAGACGAGTTCATCGCAATAATCATGTTGAGTGGCTTACCCAATGATTATGACCCTCTGATTATGGCGTTGGAGCACTCGGGCACAAAATTGTCCAGTGAAACCGTAAAGGCAAAGCTCCTACAGGAGAACATAAGGAGGGATGAAAAGATGGAACGACCGGAAGCCCAAGCGTTAGCTGTCAAGAAGGCTATAAGATGTTTTAAATGTAAGAAACAAGGGCATTTCAAGAAAGACTGTCCGAATAGAAACTCATCTGTGAAATTGCAAAATGAGAAAGGCAAGAGCCATGCACTACTTACTGCATTGTCTGTCAACGTACAGAATCATCTGTGGTACATTGACTCGGGTGCTACTAATCATATGTGTAATGACAGAGGAATCATGAGAGAATTCGTAACGGACACATCTTTGGAAGTGAACGTAGCCAACGGTGAGAAACTGCGCATTGGAGGTCGCGGCGTGGTGTCTATTGACTTGAATGACTGTGTAGGCACAATAACCAATGTATTTTATGTACCTAATCTGGCAGCGAATCTACTGTCAGTTAGTGAACTGGTTCGTAAAGGTCACCATGTAACATTTGACAGCAAGGGTTGTAAAATTTACTATGGTAAGGTGGTTATTGGTACAGCGTCTTATTTGAATGGTGTGTATCAGTTGAACACAAATGAAAGGTTGGAATGTAACATGTCGTCTGAGATTGCCATGAAGTCTAGTGTCAATTCCGGTGCAAATGACGGGGAATCTGTTCAGGTTTGCAGCGATACGGGTAATGTATTCATGGAGGGAATGGAGACACAAGAGGTGTGGCATAAGCGGCTCGGACATTTGAATTCCAGGAGCATGAACCTAATGAAACAAGGAATGGTTACAGGTATGGATTATTCTAATACTGAATATAAAAATTGTGTTGCATGTCTGGAGGGAAAACAGACAAAATTGCCGTTTCCCAAAAGAAGTAGAACTAGGTCTAAGGAGATATTAGGGCTAGTGCACACAGACGTATGCGGACCAATGGAAGTAACTTCCTTGGGTGGGGCTCGTTACTTTGTAACGTTCATTGACGATTGTTCGAGAAAAACGTATATATATTTTCTACGAACAAAAGACCAAGTTTTTGATAAGTTTAAAATTTTTAAAGCGTTAGTCGAAAATGAAACTAATAAGAAAATAAAAGTTTTAAGGAGCGACAACGGTGGTGAATATCTTAATGGTGCATTTCAGAAGTACCTGGCGAGCTGTGGCATACGGAACCAAACTACGGTCCCTTATTGTAGTCAGCAGAATGGCGTTGCTGAGCGTGCTAACCGTACAATTATGGAGAAGGCACGTTGCTTGCTGCAGGGAGCAGGCTTGAGCAAAGCATACTGGGCTAAGGCGGTTAACACAGCGGTTTACCTGAAGAATCTTTCACAGACTATAGCTGTCTGTGGCGCTGTTCCTGAAGAGCGTTGGTCAGGTAAAAAGGTAGATGTAAAGCATTTACGGGTTTTCGGATGTGTGGCCTATGCATTACAACCAAATCTACGTAAGTTGGATGCAAGGAGTAAGAAATATATCTTCGTTGGATATTGCGAGGGTACTAAAGGCTACAAGTTGATTGATCCGACGTGTCCGAAGAAAGTTGTCAAGGCAAGACATGTAACCTTCTTGGAAAATGTGTTTGTAAATGATGAGGTACTTCACAACAAGAAAGATTGTAAGGTAATAATACCTTGTGAGAGTATGCTAAATAACTCTAATGACACTGCTGAGCCTGATAGCAGAATTGTTCCGGGCACATCTGGCGTACAGCCACAGAACGTGAGCACACGTAGGGAAAATTTGGCTAGTTCAGGAGAATCTGAATCGTATGCAACAGAAGGTTCTGCTGATGAAACTTATGTTCCAGGTTCTTCAGACTACAATTCTGAAGACTCGAATGAAATAAGCTTTCAAGACATTTCGGATACGACTGAACGTGCTCAGCTGGCTGGTATGGTTAATAATGAGATTGATGTTCCTGATACAGTGCAAGAGGCTTTGGAGACCAGTGAGGCAGATCACTGGAAAGCAGCAATGAAGGAAGAGTACACTTCTTTTCTGAGCAATAAGTGCTGGACTTTAGTGGATCTACCTGAAGGAAAAAAGAGTGTAAAATGCAAGTGGGTATTTGCAAAGAAGAGAGGTCTTAACGGGGAGTTAATACGATATAAGGCTCGGCTCGTGGCAAAAGGCTTTACTCAAAAATACGGCATTGATTACACTGAAACTTTTTCGCCAGTGGTGAGGTATTCTACAATAAGAATATTACTAGCAATGGCCGCTCAATATGACATGGAAATTGAGCACATGGATGTGAAAACTGCGTTTCTAAATGGAGATTTACATGAAACTGTTTTCATGGATCAGCCTGAGCATTTCAGAGAAACTGGAAAAGAAAACAAGGTCTGTCTATTAAATAAGGCAGTGTATGGCTTAAAACAGGCGGCAAAATCATGGTATGACAAAATTAACCATGTTTTGACTGAAAAACTGAAGTTCAGAAAGCTGTTATCGGAACCATGTGTGTTTGTTTATAGTGATGGAGTAGAGCTTATTATTATAGCTCTATATGTCGATGACATAATATTATTTTCAACGAGAGGCTCACACGTAAGGAAGGATTCTTTAAAGAAGCAATTAATGAGCGAGTTTGAAATGAAAGACTTGGGTCAGGCAAGTCATGTCTTAGGCATGAGAATCAGGAGAGCTGATGGTAAAATCACTTTAGATCAAACTAACTATTTGAACAAGATTCTGGAAAGGTTTAAGATGTCCGATTGCAAACCGGCTCAAACTCCAATGGAATGTGGATTGAAGTTGAAAAAGGCTGCAAACTCCGATTGTAAGTTAGAGTACAGAAATCTGATTGGAAGTTTGATGTATCTGGCGGTCTGCACGAGACCGGATATTGCGTATGTTGTCAGTTATTTAAGTCAATTTAATAACTGTTATTCAGAAGAGCACTGGAAGTCTGCTAAGAGAGTTTTACGTTATTTAAAAGGTACGTCTGGCTATGGTCTAACTTTCGGGAAAGGTGAACTGAAGATCATCGGTTACACAGACGCAGATTGGGCGGGAAATGAAGTTGATCGTCGCTCATATACTGGGTACGTTTTTTCTCTTGGTAGTTCTGTTGTGTCTTGGGAAAGTCGCAAACAGAGAACAGTGGCTCTGTCTAGCGCTGAGGCCGAGTACATGGCAATCTCAGACGCATGTAAGGAGGGATTATTCTTGCGAACCTTCTTAAATGAATGTTCTGGTGAAATATGTACTATTAACCTGTTTAACGACAGTCAGTCGGCTCAGAAGATATGCAACAACATATCGTTTCATGCTAGGACGAAGCATATAGACATAAGGCACCATTTTGTTCGGCAATTGGTTAACGAAAAGGTTGTGTCTATAGATTATACACCTAGTGGTGATATGGTGGCTGATGTTTTAACGAAAGCATTGACCAAAGAAAAACATAATAAGTTTACTACTGTGTTATGTTGTAAGTAGCTTGTATATGTTTGTTCTTGTGTTCATATTGATTAAGTATGAACGTAGTCTTAATTTGGATAGTTTTAGTCAAGGGATGGTAAGGCAACTTGTCTGAAATTAGAATGTTTAGTTTAAGGGATGGTGTTGAAATGTAAACTGAACGCATTCTAATTTAGTGTAGATAGTATTTTTCCTTGAATGCATCCAAATGTCTGTCACTCTCTTTCGGTCGTAGAACAAACGTGTTGTTTTACAAGTTGGCAAATAAATCTTTAATTACTTAAGTAATCCTGGTTTATTTGCTCATAATCCATCACCTGCTTCCTCTATAATTTCTTTCATGTGGTCTACAAGTTCTGCCTCCCTTTTTCCATTTTCTTCTACTCCAAAAAATATCAGGTTGTTTTTTCGTTTCTCTTTTTCCAAGGTATTTACTTTTTTTTCCAATGTTGTTATTGTTGTTTTCAAATTTTTGTTTTCTTCTATTAACGTGTTCATCTTCTCATCGAGCGCTGCCATCACGTTTGCAGTTACTGCAGTGGTTATCGTGTGAGTTTGCTGGTTGAGCTTTTCGTTCAGCTTCGCATCGAGTTTTGAAAACAATAATTCCATTTGTTCGTTCATTTCTACCATTTGTTGTGGCAACACTTTATTTCCCTAGGGTAGTTTTTAGTTTTAGATGGTAACCCTATTTGACGTTATATTATTTATTGTAGATTGCAACACTGGTGTATCTGTCACTCCTTTGCTTGGTAATGTTGGTATAATTGTTCGTTGACATTGACAGTTCGTCGGCGAATTATGAAAAATGCGGGTAGGGGATTATTTGAATTCCGTTGAGTTGTCAGTTATGTATTTTGTTTCACTGTTTTTGTGGTTTAACTTGTGAATTTCACCGAGATAACACTTTCACACGGCACTTGTATGTTGGGATTCACTTTAGTACACAGCTATCAGCGAAGCAAAAGGTTTGGACAAAGAATCAAATATTTCTTCAAGAGCGCACTCGCACGTTATTGACAACTTGTTTGCGTTCGCAGAAGAAGAAGTTACATAGAAGTTCGATTTATTTATAATATGGTAAAATAAAGGCACCTGAAAACAATAAAAATAGAAAAGCTTAACTACGGTCTAAAAGATAAATATAAAAATACAACTTCGAGTATAAAAAGTAGAACACTTACATTAATTTTATGTGCCTTTAGAATTGTATGGTTTTGTTGATACGAGTAAATAATATTATTTATCATCATCATCATCATCATCATCAGGCTATATTAGTCCACTGCTGGACATAGCCCTCCCCTAATGAGCGCCATAGCGCCCTGTCTTCAGCTTGCCGCATCCAGCATCTGCCTGCAGTCCTTCGCAGATCGTCATCCCACCTGGTTAGAGGGCGTCCTACACTACGTTTGCCGAGTCGCGGTCTCCACTCAAGAACACGTTTACCCCAGCGGTTGTCGGTTCTTCGCGAAATATGGCCAGCCCACTGCCACTTCAGCTTGCTAATTCTCTGAGCTATGTCGATAACTTTGGTTCTCTGTCGGATGTATTCGTTACGAATCTTATCCTTCAAAGAAACTCCGAGCATAGCTCTCTCCATAGCTCGCTGAGCGACTTTAAACTGGTGGACCAACCCTTTCGTGAGTGTCCATGTCTCGGCTCCGTAGGTCATAACAGGTAGGACACACTGATTGAAAACTTTCGTTTTCAAGCATTGCGGTATGGATGACGAGAAGACTCGACGTAGTTTCCCAAACGCTGCCCAGCCCAGCTGGATCCTCCTCTTGGCCTCCTTCTCGAAATTGTTTTTACCTAACTGCAGAATCTGCCCGAGGTAAGTGTATTCGGAAACGATTTCGAGAAGGTGACCTTCTACGACGACCGGTATTGGATCAATGTGGCCATTGATCATGACTTTGGTTTTATCCAAATTCATGCCAAGACCGATACGTCGCGAGGCTGAAGCTAGGCCGGCCAGCATCTGGTTCAGCTCCTCTAGCGACTCCGCCATTAAGACAATGTCGTCTGCGAATCGCAGGTGCGAGATGTAGTCGCCGTTTATGTTAATGCCCTTTCCTTTCCAGTCCAGCGTCTTAAACATGTCTTCCAACGCGCTTGTAAACAGTTTCGGGGATATAACATCCCCCTGTCGTACTCCTCTACGCAGTTGGATAGGTTTAGACTGCTGGCCCTGTACTTGGACACTCATGAAGGCGGCTTCGTACAGACATCTCAACACCTCGATATAACGACAGTCTACTTGGCATCGCTGTAAGGATTCCAGAACAGCCCAGGTTTCGACAGAGTCAAAGGCCTTCTCATAGTCCACAAAAGCAAGACACAGGGGCTGATTATACTCCTCGGTCTTCTGTATAATCTGCCTCACTGTGTGAATGTGGTCTATGGTGCCATATCCTCCGCGAAACCCGGCCTGTTCCGGCGGCTGGAACTCGTTGAGTCTCCTGGCGAGACGATTCGTGATCACTCGTGAAAACAGCTTATAGACATGGCTCAGGAGCGAGATGGGTCTGTAATTTTTAAGAAGAGTTTTGTCACCCTTCTTAAAAAAGAGCACCACCAAACTCCCGCTCCATGCCTTTGGAGTTCTCCCACTGTGAAGGACGGCGTTAAAGAGCCTTTGTATTTCCTGTATAACAGGGGCTCCTCCAGCTTTCAAAAGCTCTGATGTTATTCCGTCCTCACCGGGGGCTTTTCCATTTTTAAGCTGCCTCAGAGCTAGCACGATCTCGTCTTGACTGATGTCAGGCAGTTCGTCGGTGTAGTGGCGCGTCAGGGTGGCTCTGGAATCTTGGTCGTCTCGTTGGGAATAAGAAGCATGTGCAGCGTATAATCGGCCATAGAAATCCTCTATCTCGGCGGAGATCTCCGGCTTCGACAATACGGTCCTCCCGTCCAATTATTTACTATTATAACATTTTTAACATTTTTATAATAATATTATAAAAATGATAATAAAGATGGAATCACGTTTACGTCCACTTAGTTCGGAGGCTGAGGAATATCTGTGCCAAATACGTCCGAACACTGCGAATGTCATCGTCATCAACCCATTATGTCCCCACCGAGGGGCACGGGTCTCTTCCCTGAGGAAGGTATAGGCCATACTCCACCACGGGGGCCAAGTCCGGATTGGTGGAGGCTTGTAAGACTAGTGGCTGGTCTTACTGTCAGAAGTTTTCAAGCCACCCTAAGGCCTCTGACTTGGCTTAACGACTGCCATCTATCGACGGCAGCCGGCACCAACTGCTTAACGTACCTTGCGAAGCACGGAATCGCTCGGAAAAAATGCCACTAGCGTTAGTCATAGACGGTGACCCATCCATGGACTGAACGTGCCGTATGTTGCTTAACCTTTGTGATCGTTTAAGATCACTCAGGCAGCCCAGGCTACGAGCGATTCATATGCATTCACATTCATTGCGGCGAATGTCATAAAATAGTTAAATTTGGAATAGTAGATGGCCGAAAATGATAAAAAAAAGCAACGAGGCGATTACCTCGTTACAACATTATAGTAATACGTGTTCGTTTTTTCTCTATTGAGCTGCAACCTGCCACTTTTTATGTGAAAAGCTTGAAACTACGTACTTTATTTGATGCCAAATAATCTTGTACCAATAAATCGTTTGGTTTTAATTTTTATTTTATTCCATCGAACCTGGACTGATGATGTTATTACAACGGGTGCCTTGAGTAACTATGCTAGGTGGTAGGTATTTATTGGAAACAAATACGTAATCTATTAACACGACACAGGGTATCCTAGTGTGGGGCCAGAAGCAATCTATGTGCCTGTGTGTAAATGCTATGTTATGTTATTAAATAGTTTTTCCTATTTTTGTCTTGTTTTATTCATTATACTTTCTTACAGTGCCACCATCTCATCTGTTCAGTTGATAGCGGCGCTAGTGGAGAATTTAGTAGTAACATTTGAGAAATTTACCTAGAAAAATGAGAATATTTTAATCCATCTTTCAATTTTAATGAACATATATCTATAAATCTTAGTAAGTGAATAAATAAAACAAAAAATGGGGAACAGGATTTACAATTAATTACTTAGTTACAATTTTACCTACCTGAACAGATAACTTGGTGGCTCTGTATATGGTGATAACTGATGATTTGCAAACATATAAAAAAAAAGGTTCTATATTCGCCGTACATATACTTTTTGCCATGTTACCACATAACTTGGTAAAATCTTTTTTCGATTCGCTATAGCCCTATTAGTCCCATTTATATTTTTGAAAACTTGATGTAGAATTACTTACTGTTACTTATAAATATTTATTGTAACTTATATGGTATGTACCACACATAGCACATAATAACATAACCGTAAGGGGTTCCAGCTGGTTCACTAGCACCACCAAGGGAAAAATGATATTTTTTTAGAGATAAATACATTGATAATTAGATAGATAGATAATGGTGATAATAGTGATTATCATGGGCCCATGACTGTAATTTAAATTATTGGAATTGGAATAATGGAATTTAGTCGTAGGTTTTTTGGTACACAGCCATGGGTCCGAAAAATCACTATTAAACATGGTGATGGGATTGAAAAGATACTTTTTGCAAATTTTGAAAAAGAGGTATGATTTTTTTATCATTTAATATTAATACTTAATTACCACCATTAATTTTAAAAAATACACAGATTATGTAGATCGGAATAAATAATATCGACATCTTTATGGTGTTTGTCCCAGCCCTATCGATTTTTTCTTTGTTCAGTAATCTGTGGCAACCGTGTACGATTGTAACATTTTTAGTGCATGAGTACACTACAGCTGTCTCTTTCTGGCGCAGAGATTTATCGTAAGAGTAACGTGGACAGCTATACAACTGTTACTTTTTATTTTATTCCTCCTTCTATGGTACTCCTTCTTCTGAGTTCCAGACCCAGATAAAAATGCCGTCATTTGACGTTTCACACAGACAAGTAGCTTTTTTTTATTATCAAAACGTGACGAAACGTTCGTGCGAACGTGCAAACAACTACACTTTCGTGCATGCCACAGAGCTTTCTCACACACTCCTTGAAATGGCAGTGGTAGTCTGTGAAAATCTTTAAAAAACAAACTATCAAAATAGCCGAATTTGTTTTGATTTAAATATTTATTTATTTTTTAGAGTGAGCCAACAAATTCTACTTTATTGAGTTAAGTTTTCTTCCCCAAACTTATCATGAGCCACGAGAACATAGATATTAAGGTATGCCACAAAGTACCTATTATTTGGTGTATTCACCAAGGACTAAACAAATAAAATATAAAAGCGTTTAGATCTCTCTAACGTTACCACCTTATTTTCCTCAGGATATCGACGTAACAGATGGGAAACTAAAGCTAAGGAAATGGCTCAACATGAACTTCAGAATCGAAATGACAGATGGACGAGTTCTAATAGGAGTTTTTCTTTGCACAGATCGAGATGCTAATGTTATTTTAGGTAATAATTTTTTGTGGTATGATCATTCCATAAATTTATAATAATCTTAGAATTGTAAACTTTTAGTCCGGATCTACTTACGGGTTGCCCATTTCGTGTCGACTTGATTTTGGCAGAATTTGTCGACATCGGCTGGTTGCCATCAAAACAAGAAATAATACTTACGGGTGTTGTTATATCGGCAGAGTCCGACCAGGTTTCGCTCCGATTCGCAGAGCTTAATCATGGTGAGCAGAGACAGAGCTTGCGTCGTCGGTTGCTCGTCTCACACAACAACACCCGTAAGTAGATCCAGACTAAAAGTTTACAATGTGTAAGCACACTTACAAAGTTTTAGTTCAAAAATCTTAGAATTGTTTGCTGTTAATAAGACTTCAAATACGCAATACTCTATAAATTGCAATCATCTGGTATTAGCGACTGGGTGGGTCATACTCAATTTGTGGAGGCATACAATTATATCTGAGATATACCTACTGTTGTTTGTCCTGAACAGAGGGTTTTAAGGGAATACATCTCCCACCCCTCTGTACCCATGTCCCTATAGTTTAACCAAATGAAAATTCATTTTGTAGGATTTACCTCTCAAATTATTGATTCAAAAATAATACTATAGTAGTCTAGTCCTACCTAAGAAATTCAACTAAACCAAAGAGAACTTTCCAGGAGCCTGCTCAGAGTACCTGAAAATAAACAATGGCGAGCCTGAGGAGCCTCGCATCCTTGGCCTAGTCATGGTACCTGGTCGCCACATTGTCTCCATCCAAATAGATGACACCACACCGCCACAGAAATACTATTATGAAGAGTGAAGTAGTCAAGGTAGTCAATGTTATGTTACTTATTACACTATGTCTATGAAATAAAACATCAATATGAAGTGAACTCATTCTATTGCATTTTGCAATCTCTCAATTTGCATCTTTATCACTCCAATCTCAATATAAATATTCTTGCTATCATTAGCAAATGGATTGTACTGATCCTTGGTCTGTACATTTTTGGAATATTGATGCAGAGCATCAGTTATTTCACGACAAATGTTTACTATACCTGATTCTGGTTCATTTAGCACAGTTCTTAAGAAATCAAACTTTAAAAGTTTATCCAAGCATATGTAAGGATGGGGAGCGTAGTCAACAGCTGCCAGATTTTCATAGAATTCAACACACAAGCTCCTGATGTCCTCATCTTCATCTTGTAGAAGAATTACAGCAGTTTTTATAGCCAACACCTTAACATTATCTCTCAATTTGCCAAAATACAGGCTCAAGTTATTATTAGCCATTGCTGCGATGTATCTCATCTCAAAATCTTCAGAGGTCAGTGAAAAAATACAGTTCATAAATCTCATAATACGCTCATTGTCTTTTTCAGATGTAATAAATGTTGCAATTACTGGTATCATGAATCTAGACCTATATGGAACTGAATCATTTCTGTTCTCAAAATAAGTCATGATATTTGCAATTTCAAAGTCTGCTATGTGAATTGTCAATGAAATCTCATATAGTATCTTCCATATAACCATGCTCCTATGATTGTTTTCACGGTTGTAATGCATCAAGATTTTACATATCTGATTCATTTGAGAAGGTAACACATCTCTTCTTAACATTCTTTCTTGTAAAGCATCTCCAAACTGTTCAATATCAGATTTATCTAAAATTGATTTTATAATGCCAAAAATTTCGTGTCCAGAGCAATTTCTGATGCATCTTTCGACGCGTCTTTTTCCCCACAGATGTACACCAGGAGCATGCTTGCTACTTGTTAGTTCTGCAAAGGTTGACTGTACAAGCTTTGTTTTAGATTCTGTATCTGTTATAACAAATATTTCCTCAAACACAGATCTAGTAACATAAGAATGACTTTTACCATTCATGATGTTCATGAAGTGATCCTTCAGATCAAAAAACATATCTTTATATTCTTCCATAGAAGAGTATTGACTGTGACAGATACCAGTTAACATTAGACATCCATGCAGCAAATTATAAGATTTGTCCATCTTATCCCTAATTGCAGAATACACTGTTTCAATGGGGAAGTTATTATAAATGCACTTTGCTGTTAATCTCCGGACAGTGTATATGGGACTTCCCAATAAACACATCAAACTTTCAAACATACCTTTGTAGCAATTTTCTTGCTCTACTGATTCGCACATGAAATTATACCTTCTTGCACTGTTGGCCAGTATGTTCAATATAGGTACCAAGTCTGAATGGTCCAACAGATTGGATGAGTTTCCACACTTCAATTGATTCAGCATGTACTTCCATAGTTCTGGCAAATGCTTCCTGAACTCATCAGATGCCACTGTTGAAATAGTTTCTTCATCATCGCCAGAAGATTTCTTCTGGCCAATTAATTTTGGCACTAGGGCTCCATATAGTTGCAAGGCTGCATTTCTGCAAGAAATTAATTGCTATGTGATTTTTCTCACAATATGAAAGAGACTTTTTACTGATGCAGACAATTGGAAGAATAATAATATTACTTTCATATCTCACCTTATCTGCCAACATTTACTGGCCAAATTACTGAATGCCAGTTGTCCCAAGATGGCTGAATAGTGCATCAAATCTGAAGCCAAACTGCTGTCAGTCACAATCCTAGTCAAGAAGTGTATGTAAATTGCTTTAGGTAGATCTTTCTCATTGTCTATGTCACTGCTCAGCTGACCTGGTATATCTTCAGTTTGGTTGCATATGTCCAGTAATTTCCTCATGAAGTAATGGAAAAGAGGCTAAAACAGAACTTGCATGTTACGCTGGAAACCAGTTGGCAGCATATTTATACCTTTACATTCTTGGAAACAGTGAAAAAGCAGGTAACTGGACAATTTGCAATAAACATTTGTCTCAATGGCAGGCCTTAATGCATACAAGGTAAGCAGCCATGTTTCCAATGTATTTATTGTACACATAAAGATGGGGTACACTGACAGCTATGTCTATACAAGTCTCTATAGGATGTCTATTGATTGTACCTAGATACATTACATACCTTCCCTTTCTTCAAATCACTGGCTACAATTCTATGCAGCATGATAGATAAACCAGCGCCCCTCCGCGTTACAGATGACATTTTACCAGCTTCACTTATAAGCTCATTCATCTTTGCTTTTAGCAAAATGTTTGGCAACTTCGATAATTCCGATTTTTCAGGAAGAGATGTGAGATGCTGCACTGCACTGCCTTAAAATTTCATGAAAATCAACATTTGACGACAAATATTAATACTCCTAACAAATACTCTTTATAAAGACTGTAGTTTTCTTACCCAGTGCAGCCCCAGCCGCTTCTATAGCCCCTTTATGCCTTGATGTTTCCAATACATGTGTAATTACATTGAGGCATCTTTTATTGATGCCTGTTTGGGAATCTTCAACATTGTATTTTATGAGGACAGAAGACATGTCGCAGCAAGCCTAAAATAGAGATAAAGATTAGAGAACCTTCAATATTTAAAGATCTGCAAATAAATATTGAATCTGCAACTAAAATCAACAGCATTTGATCAGCTATCATTTTGGTGGGCGGAACAAATAAATGACCAGTAAATAAATGAATAATCAGTCTCAGGTAAAATTAATTTTGTTAATATACCTAGCATGAAAAAGATTGCATTTTTTTGCTCTTGTTTCTCTCTAATTATTATTAAAATAGGATTACTCTCTATATTATTACTAGCAAAAAATAAATCGTATTTCACAACTTCCAATCTACTTATCATGCCTTTGAGATTCTACTGATCATTATGGAAAATGCTGCCGAATATAGTTTTATCAAAAGCTTAGGTGCTTTTAAAATGCTTTTGTTTGTTGACAGAAAAGATTTCAATGCTTTTCAAAACTAATATTAATTATTAATAGTTTACCTTTACATTCAACCATAAGCAATTTAGTACGAGTTGATGCATTCCCGATATCTTTGTTCGATCATTTTCGTTCGTGGGGTCATAGCCAGACTTCGTTATAATATTGTGGACCATATCGCTCATCTCAGAGAAATCCAAGCTTATTGAAGTCTCTTCTTCACATGCAAACTGCTTGGAGATCCCCTCCAAACAGTTTACGAGGTTGAGAATTATACTCTTGCTTATTCCTTGAAGTTTGTACGAGTTTTGAAGACAAACAGTCAGGCTGGCACTAATGACACCCAAGAAGGAGTGAAGCTGCTTGCCAGCTTGGATTGACTCCATCACATCTCGTTTTAATTCAAATTCTAAAACCAGCATCTTGCAACCAAACAGAAAAACGTCTTCAACTCTATTGAAGGTCAGGTCTTCCAGCTCCTCTTTCAATAGTACGCTCGCTATTAGTTTAAGCATACTGTGGCCACAGCTAATTTCATAGAAGAACTTGCTGCTCATACATTTCAAAGCATTTTCTTTGATCATGTTGAATATGATAGCTTGACGTAAATCAATGAAATAATGTTTCAGTAATAATAATGCCACATGCTCTCTGACATCGTCAGAAGAATCTTGTAATAGGCTTATAAGTTTCAACAGGAACATGTGGCTTGACAACTTCCACTCTTTTTTTTCTTTCAAAATGCTAAGCAACGTAACATTGTGTGATCTAGCTTCTGCCCGATTCTTTTTTGGCACCTCGCCAAAATGCGTGAAAATTAAATCACATATTTTGATTGATGTAATTTTTCGTTGATAATTTCCATCTAGGTCTAAGAAGTTAATAACAAGGTCCTGCATTTGTTGACAAAATAGCGTTAAGTCTTCATTTAAGGTGACATGTTCATTTTCGCTCTTAAGGCTGTTCAGACTAGACATGTGCAGCTTGATCAAAAATGACTTCAGACTACCCAAAAGATTAATTCTCAGTATGGTGGAGTCAGAGTTGCAGTTGTTGAGCAAGTACTGGTAAATCAAGTAGTAATCTTCTCTACTTGGTAGAGACTTACCTTGTGATAAGCAAAGTATATCAAATGCTGACATCCTTATACTGACATTGTTATGTTCTACTCCTTGATGAATGAATGCATTGAGACCAATAACTAATTCCATGTCAGATTTTAGTAAACCAAGTTTGTTTCCCTGCTTCATCAAGCAAATTGTACTTAACAATCTCCGCTCGTTTTTCTTGGTTTTAAGAATTTCTTTCAAAATTATACTCATTAGAGAGGGAAATTTTTTCAAAGTGTTCAGACACCAGTAATTGGTGAAATTTTGAATAGCTATAACTGATTTGCCAGTGAGTGTAGCTGAAATTCTTTTCAAAAAAATGGAAATCCATTCTTCAGCAGTTCCAATGTTTCTTAATATAGCAAAATACATATCAGCCCCTGCTGAAACCAAACCAGGTTTATGCAAACTGCTTAATAGTCCTTTTACCCAGTCAGTGTCTCCAACCACAGCAATCATTGGTCTGTGCTCTTGTGCTATGACTTCTGATAGCATCAAATATTTTGCTTTATTCCAATAAATACTATTGATATCGCTTTTAACTGTACTTTTCAAGGACTCGTCCATAACATACACTAGTGTCTGAAAGATTATTTTATTCAAATCTCTTACACCAGTTATAGGATTCTCCCAGTTCTGGTTGACCAAATGAAATAACTTTATTTGGTTTGCCTCAGAAAAGATTATCTTCTCCATGTCTGTGCCAATAACTTTTTTAAATGAGCTCATAGTTTTAAACACAAGAAATGTGTACCAAGCATAGTCATAGCCCAGTGTGGTCAAGATTTGGAATGTTTGATGTAGAATTGGTACAAAATAGGTACTAGACAAGTTATTTTTTTCTAGAAATGCAGACTGGAACATCCCATACAAAAGTGAAATTAATTGAGAAATATTTCTTTTGTCTACCACCTTTTGAACGGTCTTGAAAATTTCTTCCATGTAGAATTCCTGCTTTGCACTGATTGTGATTACAGAATAGAAACATGTTGCACATAGCAACTGGTTGTCATAAAGATAGAAATCCTGTTGCAAATGCATCCACAACATATCAGCTACGTTATCCCATTCATTAATTCCCTCTGGAGGTGGAGTTTGGGTCTTTTGTATTTTTTGTAAAACCATCTGTAAATCACAGAAAGTAGTTATGAAATTAGCTGCATGTAATTAATTATATGTTTGTAACTCTGATTGTTAATGGACTACCATTCATTCATTCTTATTTTTATAGACTTATTTATAGAAAGTTGATTCCACTAAAACAGTCTTAAGACCGAGTTAAAGCTATTTTATAAGAGGAAATGCTGCAATAAACCAACTGTGTCTTCAGTGTTTTTAGTGTGTCACAATCAAATGCCCATACTTAGTGTTATATTAAATGAGTCTAATCACGATTATTTATTAGGTAAAAGGTAACAACTAACGTAAAAGAGTTACATAAAGGATGAGGCAGCATACGACATACCTATAACTTAATGTACCATAATTGAAGTATTATTGTTATTATTTTACTGGTTGTATATTTAAAGACAATTAATTATTTACTAGAATCTAGTGAAACAATATTTTAATTGGAAAAGTAAAATTATTTATTAACCTTTTTCTTATGTAACACTACAATTATAAGAACAAAAGTTTAGAGGTTTACAAAAATTTACAATTTACGAAAACAATACTCTTTGGCACATAAATCAACTTAAAGATAATGAGATGAGATTTCACCAGGGTATGAGATACCCTGGCTCATGCTCCCCTGGTTAAGATAAAGATGGATTGTTTAATATTTAACTAGTGTTTTAGTGGTATCAACTTTCTCTAAATTAAGCCAATAGGGTCTGACATATTCTTGAGTTTTAAAAAATATGCTTAAAGCATATTATATGCATGCACTACTTACTAATGAAAAGGTAAAGAAGGCCGCCAGACACAAGCTTGACCTAGCATGGTGAACACAGTTGAAACAATATTAGTCAAATTCACAATTCAGAAACTGATGGTTTGTTACCTACCTGCAGAAGATTTTTTGTCAACTCATTTGTTGGAATAGTCAATGTTGTTACAAGTTCAACCGGATCACCCATTTTAAAAAACCCTGAAAGAGAAAACCTTCTATTGGTAGGGTATTCCATGGTAAAGGATCTAATTTTGTAAACTTAGTAGGTATTACCTATTTCTGAGAGAAAATAGAGATGAAGGTGTTAGAACGTAAATCAAAGACCATGATCGGAACAAAATAATTTACTCAACTAAAATTCTATATTTACAAAATTTGCAACAGTACTGTAATATTAATTAGGACTATTTTGTACTATCTTCTTTCAAAGGGTCGTACCCTTTCTGCATTTTCTCTTTGAATACATTGAAGTCTCGCTTCCTATCGAAATGCGTAACCCATTGACTAGGACAAGAGCTCTCGAATAATTTTCTAAATTCAGTGCATGCTTTGGGCAGTACAGAGCTATCCTTAATGTTTTCGCTATCCAGACATTCCCAGTATCGATCCCTGGCGTCCCAACACACTTTTCTTTGCTCTTTATTAGGGAACGACATGTCTTTATGTTATTATATTACCTAAAATGAAAAACAAATGGAGTTTTACCAGTATACTTCGTGAAATATGCTCGGGAACAATTTATTGGTTTTGGGCTAAATCTTTAAGAAACGATAAAAGCTATTTTGATACGCTTACTTACTGGATAATATCGACGCCAAATCCTATCGTATATCGTAAGTATTTAATCGTTAAATGCAGAGAAACGTGAAATCACAGCATTTGTAACCTATTCTCATTCTCACTTTGTTCACTTCACTTGTCAAATTTGACGTAAGTGTATCAGTATTGCTAGATTGCACTCACCATTTATTACAGCAGTTTGCTTGAAAATACTGTTAATGCTACGACCACACTTGAAAGCGAAGATTTGTGTTCGCTTCGCGTTGACGCGACAAAACTTCATGTTCCCTCTACGGCGAAGAGCTTGGCCACATCAAATAAAACTTCGCTACACAATCTATCATCATCATCAACCCATTATGTCCCCACCGAGGGGCTCGGGTCTCTTCCCTGAGGAAGGTTTAGACCATACTCCACCACGGGGGCCAAGTCGGGATTGATCGGACACAATCTATAATGTTGCTAAATTCATTTTGCGGAAAACATGGAAGAGGCAGTTGCTCTGTATCACATGGCGGCAAATAATTATTTACTCCATCTTTATTATTGTTTATTAATTCAAATGTTTTTTTCTTGTGGGTTCCATAAAACTGGTTCAGATTCTTAATTTTGTTTGAATTCAATTATCTTCTCATTCAAAACACGTCCAAACCCATCGGAGTCTTGGGTTGTCAAATAAAGCACGCGAAGTGTAGCCAACTGGTCGAACTTTGTCGCGATAAAACCCTTTGATCTGCGGCATTTTACCGACAGCGGCGCGAAGGGTGTTTGTATTCGCAATGATGATTCGCGATAGGAGGACGAATTTTTTGGCCAGACATGTCGCGACAACGCAAATCTTAGCGTTATCGTGATAGTGTGGCCGTACCATTAGAGTAATTTACGATTTAATTTTACATAGCATAATAAAGTGAATAAGTACTTTTATACATACATAAGCTCACGCCTGTATCCCAGAGGAGTAGGCAGAATATCTAAAGTGAGTAGGTAGGTACTTTAATAATTAAATAATCACAAAAAGTACGATCTGGCAACGTTTGAAGGGCATTAAAGATTTTTATTGTGGCAATGCTCGGCAAATGGGGTGGCTATTTTATAAAATCTACGGCGAAAAGTCATCGCTTTTTGCGGAAATGGGTTTATGGCCGGACATGTTACATGAAAGGGCCTTATTTCACATTTCGTAAAGTAGGTAACCATTTAAAGATAAAGATAAAGAATTTTTATTTGTTTTTAGGGATAGGGCAAAAACCCGACCATTGCCTTATAAGAGTTTTCATAAGTCATGTAAAATTGCACTTGATTTTTGCTTTTGCAGGAGCCTTACCCCCGGTTTCTAGTACAGTCGACAGCACGTCAATCTTCACATTTTAGTTGCAAAGTCGCCCGTAACGCAACGGAGTAGAGTGCATGGGTGTATACCATGATGTGCTGTCAACTGTACACTAACAAGCGGTTAATCTACTGCATAAATTCAATGTCTACTGTTAACAGATGTCACTTGGTCAATGTGCACACGAAAAAAACGTTTGTTAACAGTAGATTAACAGATTATAAGCGTACGAGAAACCGGGGCTAATCTTGATTCATTCCTTATCTAATTATAATCTTTATTTATGTACGTACCTCGTTGGGCGAGTCCGACTCGCACTTGTGCGGTTATTTTTGTTTATGCTCTATCGTAAAAACGGTAATACATATACCAGCGTGCTGTAGAATCTCACAATCGTGTAAACAAACCAATTCAATCACGATTACTCCGTAATTACTTACATTTGAATATCAATCCTGATCATAATCACATTTCGAGGAACCATTCATTGTTCTTACAATCACTTTTAAACCAAATAACTTCTATAGGATAGTTATTTTGATAAAAAATACTCGGACGACGAAAATTTCAATAGTTTGTAAAGCTGACATATTATTTTTTACTCATCAAAGTCTTATTTGTCTTTGGAAAGTTAGTGTTGTTCAATGTTTTGAATTGATATTAAAACTGATTGATTCAAATGTTTCAATATTTGAATCAATAAGTCAGTTCGAAAAAATAAACTTTAATATAATTATAATTATAATTATGGCTAAACTCTAGTTGCGAATTGCGTGATTTTTTTAAAAGCAAAAGGTATTGAAACTCAAACTTAGTACAGTGGGGTTTCTAACTTTAAGGCGTAATTATTTTAATAACAAACAATTTTCTGTTGCCACTTTTATCACCCATGACGACTCGCTTTTTCAAATCTGGCATTTTTTTCTTCCACAACAAACCGTCGTGTTTATGTTTTGAACGACAAAATGAGTTTGCATTGTCGTTTAAGATGAAGGATATAATTGCATTCTCTTTACTAATAACTCAAAAAAAGAGTTTTGTATCAATTATTGGGCCCTAATAAGCGTGAAGGGAGTTCTACTCCATCTACCCATAAAAGGGTAAATATTAAAAACACGTTTATACTTCACTCACTGTCACCGTCCTGTGTGAGTGGGAATTGATATACATATTAATGCATGGTGATCGTTTATCATGTTTGTACGATAGTCACTTAGTTAAATATTCCCATTAAACATTTGGACAAAATTGAATCCTGATTTTATAGAAAAAAATCGATAGGTACACAAAAAGTGTATCTTGATTTGAATTGCTTCATAATCATTTTGGATTCATTCAAATATTTAGGATAAACCAACGAACAGTGAACCATATCCCATATCTCATTGATCAATGCTCAATCACTCACTTTGACATCAATATAGGTACAACACTGTCACTGTCTATCGATCATAGACAACTGACAAATAATTATCTTGTCTATGATTGCCGGATTCTAATGAACTCCACAGCCATCAAACTTGGCGTGATTGTATCTTCTGACTTTTGTATGGGCTTATTATACTAACTAACCACAAATAATAAAAACGGCCAAGCGCGAGTTGGACTCAATAAATACTTCAATAATTATACTATTAATTTAATTTAATATTAGTTCTATCACCGGACGTGTGATGGCGTTACTGGTACGGAACCCTCGGTTCCCAAGTGTAATTTATTTATTATTTACTAAGCCACTTATTCTTGATATCCAATATAAACATGTCCACTTCCTTCGGTACATTTGTATACGTCATGTAGAAATGCAAACTGGTTTTCTTCCCTTCATATGCAGACGGCATTACATCTTGAATTATTTGACTCAACATTTCTCCGTAATATGAATCAGGAGGATCTTTTTTGTATAAATGAACAGGCATTTTGGCTTTTAATGACCTGAAAGTTTTCTTCGTTTCAATCAATTGAACTCCTGCAATAATAGGCACATCTATGGCCAAATCGGAACAATTTCTTTTGAAACCAATAAAACGCTGAGCGTCGAATATTGCTTCTGTGATTATGAAATCAGCTCCAACGTCTATTATTTCTTTCAGTTTCACCAACCCGTTGTGATCCGAATATATTAATCCCGGTACACCAATGCAAAAGTAATCACCGGAGAATTCCCTGATGAACTTAATTAAATCACGGGCACTTTGAAACGGAGATTTAACATGGCCGGCTGAAACAAAATAGAAACTCAGTAAACATTGTTCGAAATGACATCGTGCTGGACGCCAAACCTCATCTTTCTAGTAAGTAAAAGGCAAAGTCCTGATTAGCTCAGCCCGGCCTAGCCCGTCAAACCCCTTTTTTTTTTGTTAACGGGGTGAAATGCTTTGTGCACCATAACCGCCACCCTTGGGGGAGGGCGACGGCCGTGTGTCGGACTCTCCTCTCCTAATAATAGGAGAGGCATACCTCCTAAAACACCCCGGGGGCCGTCCTGTCGCTCGTGCAATGGGGCGCCGCCGGATCTCGCAAGTGGTGAACCACAACGCGAATGCGACAGCGGCGCCCCGGCGATGTCGACCCGACTCGCCAGGAGTCGGGCCTACCCTCACTGGAGAAGGGGAATGGGCCCCCCACCCCCTTCTCCCGTCACGAAGTCGGACGGCAGGTCCCCCAACCTGCCGTCTGTGACCCTCCCTCAACCTCCTCTATGCCCTCTGCTGAACAGAGGGACATAGAGGAGGGCCCCCACCGTGTGTTTTTTATAGAGGTTGTCTCCTCGCGGCCCGAAGGCCCCCGGCCCCACTCAATGTGGGGTTACGGGTGCGGGGCTCATAGTGGACCCCGCGGGACATCCAGCAGCGCAAGCCACTGGACGTCCCCCTCCCTCTGGTTTTGGTCCGCGCCGGCCGAAGCCGGTACCCCCCATATCTGGAGGGCGTTCCCCTATCCGCCACCCGGGGGACGCGTCCGATGGAAGACCAGAAACTCCACACGGAAGCCCGTCAACCCCTAAAGGTACCTATGTTTTTCTTCCTCAGTGCAGCTGTTACCTCCTGGGTCTCCTTAACCTAGGACTCGTCGATTTAGACAGCGCGATATCCATGAAATAACGGTCTTTAAAAAAAAAAACAAGATTTATTAACAAAACTCGATAAGCGCCGTTTAAATTTTTTTGTGACAGGACAGATATGATTTAAATCAGTGATTTGGGTACCTACCTAAATCGCGATTAAAACAAGTTTTTAATCATTTTTTTTAGTAAATATTTTTTTTAGTAGACTATTTTTATTGTTCTATACCCAAAAAGTAAAAACGGGACTGATATAATAAGTAATAACTAAGAAGGATTCTAATGTCTGTGTGTCGGTCGGTCGCCTGGTCTGTCCGTCCGTCCGCCCATCTGTCCGTCCACTTGTTACCGTCTATCTGTATATCTGTCACCAGGCTGTACATCATGAACCGTGTTCAGTTGTTTTCATTGATGATGTATTTCTATTGTCGTCATAACAACAAATACTAAAAACAGAATAAAATAAATATTTAAAGGGGGCTCCCACACAACAAACTTCATTTTTTTGCCGTTTTTGCTCGATATCAATAACAGTAACAGGTAGACGCTTGCAATGCTTACAGAATTTTTATTTACTAGCTGTGCCCCGCGGTGTTACCCGCGGTTCATCGATTTTCCCATGGAAATAAAATATTTCCCTGCGTAGCCAATGTCAATCCAGGGTGCTAACTCCATACCAAATTTTATTAAAATCGCTCCAGCCAGACGTGAAGAAGTAACAAACATACAAACTCACAAACTTTCGCCTTTATAGGTAATATTAGTGTGATTTTTTAATTGAAGATACTTCAAAACTTAATAATATTGGACTGACAGCAAAGTGATCCTATAAGGGTATTTTTCTTTTGAGATACGGAGCCCCTAACAACCCCTCAATACTCGAGGAATATTTTCACACGTTACGAAATCATAATTTCCGCCTACGAAGACGCGGACAACAGTTAGTCTCTGAAATAATTAAGAGCCCCAAGGGCCGTTTAATAAAACAAAACAAACCTCCCACAATGAACAAGTTACATATTCCGTTCTCCTGCAAATACTTTAGTACTCTTTCCAAATACGGTATCGAAAGTAGATCGTAAGAGAGATGGAGCAATACATTCTTGCCGGCCTCTTTCACTTGCTTAGACAAACGTATGGGCGCGATATTCAAATTCCAAGTATTTTGCCAATCTCTATCGGCTAAGCCCCACGAAACAGCAATAAAATTCGGTGCACAATCCAATGCAGCAAGGTAATCTGCTTGAGAATATCCAAATCTTTCCTCTTCCGGTGGCACCTCCATGGAAATAGATAACTCTTCGGACTTTTTAAGGATTTCTGTAATTCGTTCACTCATTTTCTTGCTTGTGACTTGGCTATTCAAAAAACATGTCTGTCCAACTACGATATCAATATTGTAATACTGATGAAACTGAAGGTCGACTGACCTCGGCTGTGCTGTGCGTCATCGACGCGTAGTGCCGGCTTCACCGGCTTGTGACTAATCGTAGTGAAGTTGCTCATATTCATTGACGCGATAACACACTTCAGAAAAGTCCGGTTTTTTTTAAGAAGATTTTGGCCTGGATACTAGCAAAAACTAACAAGTTAGTTACTACGCCCTAGTGTTGCCAGCTTTTCTGATAGTGGATCGGCTTTCCGGTTTTTACTAACGCGATTCCGCTTTTTTAGAAATTGGTTCAATTTCATGTTCGTTCAACTTTCAACAAGTCGATTTCTGTTTGGTGCAATAATCTGTGGTGCGTACAGACAGTGCACTGTACGTGCATTCATGCGTGCATGCGAATAAAAGTCACATTAGTTATTTCTAAAATTAAGTAGGTTTTTTTTTTTTCACTGACATAGGTATTCCGTCTTAGTTATAAATTATCATATAAAACCTATAAACGGAAAAGGAACAATCGGTATTGTATAATATCATATAATTATAAAAACATCCGCATTTTTTTGCTGAAAAACCGCTTTTTCAAAGTAGGTACAGATACTGCATTTTCAGGTTTCGTATCTGGCAACACTGCTACGCCCACTTTCCACTTCTACGGTAGAGCTTTTGCACGGTTCCCCAAAGCAACCGATGTTACGATTTGGATTGCTATTTTGCAACACTGTACAGTCGATAGCACATCATGGTATACACCCATGCACTCTACTCCGTCGCATTACGGGCGACTTTGCAACTAAAATGTGAAGATTGACGTGCTGTCGACTATACCTAAGTACATACCTACATGCAGTATCTAATATATACAGTGTGTCCATGGATAAAGTGCAATCCCGAAAGGGGATGAAACTAGACCATGAATCATTGACTAGAAAAATAAAAAAAAAAATTATAAAAAATTATTGTAGGATTTATTGGTATTTTAAGATTTTCATGTTTAATTAAAAACTCTATTTACAAAAGTATTGATTTCTTCCAAAATAATGGGTCTATTTCTTTGAAATAAAAAAAAACAGTATGCCTAATACCTGGCGATGACCATGAAATAATAAATAGTCCGCAAAAAATTAACTATCTTGGGTAAAAAAATGTATTTTTATGAAAAAAAATATTTTTTTAAACGTTTATTTTAAAAAACTTCAAATTACTAAAAAAATGTGCCCTATAACTATGTAATTTTATAGCTTACTTTTATTCTTTACCATTTTAGCTTCCAAATAAAAAAAAACAATGTTCTAACTAAAAAATTGGCTAGGTAGGAGTTATTTACATTTTAGTAGGTAACAAAAGTCAGACTTTAATCACAATAACTTTATTAATAAAATTATCCGTAATTTACAATTTTGCATTTTTATTTAATGCATTAAATGTTCAAAATGGCCTCCTCGATTTTGCAAGCACATTACTGCACGAATATTAATTTGGTTAGTGGCTCTGCGAATCATTCCTGGATCATTTTTAATGTCATTTGCGCACTGAATTATTCGGTCGTGCAACTGTGCCTCGGTATTTATTGGCGTGCTGTATACTCTTTGCTTCATGACACCCCATAAAAAATAATCTAGGGGTGTCAGATCAGGTGAACGCGCTGGCCAGCCTACTGGCCCTCCTCGGCCAATCCACCGGTTCGGGTAATTTTCGTTCAAAAATCGCCGCACCTCCCGCCCATAATGTGCAGGACATCCATCCATTTGGAGATACATACGCTCACGCCGTCTCGTAGCCAGGGGAACATCTTTCATCAACATGGGTAAATTTTGTAGTAATTCTAAAAAACGTTCAGCATTTACGGTTCTGGGTAAAATGACTGGACCAATTAAAATGTCGTCGATTAAGACTGCCCATACGTTTATTGAAAATTTTACTTGAAAAGTAGATGCCCGCTTCAATCGTGGATTTTCGTGAGACCACTGGTGCAATTTTCTGCAGTTTGTAATGCCGTCTCGGGTAAATGTCGCTTCGTCCATCCAAAAAATGCGTTTGGGAAAATTTGGGTCGGCTCTAATTTTTCTTAGAATCCACGTCGACATTACGCATCTTGGACGATTATCTACATTTTCGTGTAAATGTTGTACTCGTTGGTAATGGAAAGGATGCAATCCCTCCTTTTTCAAAATTCGCCAGACAGACGTCTTCGATATGCCATGACGCAACGCTAATCGTCTTATGCTTGTTGTAGGGTCAGCAAACAGATCGTTTAAAATGGCCTCTTCTATCGCATTGTCAATAACGACAGCTGGTTGCTCACGGCGATCTCGTGCCAAACCAAGTCCAATGTTGGAGAGCTCCTATGAATCTCTTGAAAATTTCGAGCTGAGGGTATGAGTCTGCCCGGGAAAGCATTTATGTATGCAGTCCGAGCGACTGTTGTGCGACCATGTGACATGCCGTAATAATAATGCATGTCGGCTATTTCTCGAGGTGAGAACTCTGTCAATCGCGGCATTTCGTCAACACTTAACAGCAGAACAGGAACAGTTCAAACGTAACGAACAGTAGAAAACGTAACAGTCAACAATGTAACAAAAACTTAATAACAAATCAACGAGAACACAATGCGAGAACGAGAACAGTAGTAGCAGCGGCGAGAATATCGGAGCGACTGTGTAAGTCCTGTTTCGAACCCCTGCCTCCCCTCCCCTCGCCCTCCCTCTACCTGAGTGTAGAACAAAAGGACTGCGACTGCCGAAGGGCACAGAGTAGGACGGAAACAATGGAAAAAACGGTCTCTACCTGCACGGTAACACGATTAGGCTCCACTTTAAAAGTTCGTAGATAGCGTGTTTTTTTAGTTAGAACATTGTTTTTTTTTTATTTGGAAGCTAAAATGGTAAAGAATAAAAGTAAGCTATAAAATTACATAGTTATAGGGCACATTTTTTTAGTAATTTGAAGTTTTTTAAAATAAACGTCTAAAAGAATCATTTTTTTCATAAAAATACATTTTTTTACCCAAGATAGTTACTTTTTTGCGGACTATTTATTATTTCATGGTCATCGCCAGGTATTAGGCATACTGTTTTTTTTTATTTCAAAGAAATAGACCCATTATTTTGGAAGAAATCAATACTTTTGTACATAGAGTCCTTAATGAAACATGAAAATCTTAAAATACCAATAAATCCTACAATAATTTTTTATATTTTTTTTTTATATTTTTCTAGTCAATGATTCATGGTCTAGTTTCATCCCCTTTCGGGATTGCACTTTATCCAGGAACACACTGTATATCGCGGGCTTCATATCATAGGGGCGTATGCCCAAACACCTACTTTTCAGGAGAGACAAAAAACTTAATAACATCGTACGTAATGAAGTTATCGTGCTAAAACTTGGCATACAGCTTAACAAGGCGACTTTGATTTGTGCCCTAACATCATTATTATCTATCTAAGCTCCAAGATCAGTTTCTGGTATTTACGCCCATGGACTTGTCAAAAATCACTCAATTTAGTCTTATTATGATCATAAAGTGCATACGAAAAATAGGCGTATAAAATCACTTTTTATTTTGATAACTGATACCTTCACGAAGGCCTCTGGTAATATAATGTTTTATCTACATTCATCTCACAGTAACATTCGTCGCAAAATATTATTATTTTCATATTTTTCAAATTTTATACGTCCGTATGATTTGGCACAAATATTTGACTTGGGCCACTTTAAGAACATTTTATACAGCTGTGAGAATGTTTTAAATTATTTAAGAGAGAAAATAGTAAAAGTAAAACACGATAGACGTCTTGGGTATTTATTGTAAGGCATTACAAATATGATTATATTATCAATGTGAGATCAGAATGAACATGATTGTTACTGTTGCCACTATGCGCCTTTCTGTTTCAACAAAAAGTCGTTGTTATAATAGATACGCCTTTCAATTTTTAATCAATAACTGAAAATATAATTGTTCAAAAAATAAGAAAAAATTACAGAAGATGCCAACTCCAAATAGGAATCGAATGACATAATAAAAAAAAATGCATTTTTGGGCATACGCCCCTATGATATGAAGCCCGCGATATATATAGCCCCTCCACCAATCCGGACTAGGATCCGGACCCCGTGGTGGAGTAGGTATCCAATGGCCTATAGGTACCTTCCTCAGGGAATAGACCCGTGCCCCTCGGTGGGGACATAATGGGTTGATGATGATGATATAGCCCACCACTAAGGATGAACGTCTTTTCTCGTACGCCATCTCTCTTGGTCACCTGCTCATCTCGGCTATGGCTTAAAATAAAATAAGAATTTTCTTTCTTGTACAGCAGGAAAACCACAAAAACATAAAATGTAACCTTAGTAACTGCTATTAAACTTAACTTATTACCTAAGTACCCTAACATTTCATTGCCATTTATTCTTTTCTTACGAGTTGGAACCGACGGAGATCAAGTCATCTGCCAGAAAATTATAAGACTTCAGACTTCAAAAAAAGGAGGAGGTTCCCAGTTTGTCGGGATCTTTTTTAGGGTAAAAGGGACCCTATTAGGCCCTTTCTCCACTGCTCCGGCGGTCCGGTGTCGGAACCGGAATCAGTCATGAGAAAAATATCGGATGCCGGATTATGCTTCTCCACATCATCGGACTATAATCGGCAATGGACGTGACGCAGTGCTTTATTAAAATTCCTCGGTTTTTCTATTCGAGGCAGGGGACGTTTTCCACACATTCTATTAATGTAAATAAAATAGTATGGGAACATTTTTGGGTTGTATGCGCGGTGCAAAAACGTGTATTGTTTTTGTACGTCGATCACTTCGGACCGGTAAAATACGGTTCCGATCTAGCAAATTATCGGACCGTTAAAAACCGGATGCCGGAGTAGTGGAGAAGCTTATTAGTATTCTTGTGCGTTTCTAAATCGGATCGGTAATTAACGTTTGCCGGACCGGAGCAGCGGAGAAAGGCCGTTATTGAGACTCCGCTGTCCGTCCATCCGTCCGTCTGTCACCAGGCTGTATCTCACGAACCGTGATAGTTAGACAATTGAAATTTTTACAGATGATTTATTTCTTTTGCCGCTATAATAACAAATATTAAAAAACAGAATAAAATTAATATTTAAGGGTTCTCCCATACAAGAAGATTTTGTTGCTCGTTTTGCTCGATATTGATAACGGCCACAGTTAGGTATACATATTACATTCACTTTAAAAATAAATAACAAAATTAAAATAAAACAATTATTGAAATTTCAATGGGCAACCACACAACAGACATGATTTTTTACCGTTTTTACAGATAATGGTACCCTTCGTGCGTTAGCCGGACTCGGACTTGGCCGGTTTTTTAATGTATGTTCCCCGATTGCTAGAAAACGCGTAGACCGATTTGGAAAATTCTTTTACTGTTTGAAATGGTACAGTTCACGGATAAACAAACATTTACATACAGGCACATACATTGCTTCTATCCCCACACTAGGATACCTTGTGTCGTGGGAACCAGAAACAGCGACGTCACAAACATGGAACATCCAAGACCTGGGGGTTTTTTTCTCCCCGGCCGGGGTTCGAACCCGGGACCTCTCGCATGGTAAGCAGATGCGCTAACCGCTACGCCACAGAGGTCGTCAAGATGGTCCTATCTAGCTATGACAGGTTCTGATGATGGGATCCTGGAGAAATCGTATCAACTCTTTAAAAAACAACACAGAAATGAAAACAATTTGACGAAGTCGTAGTGATATTTACAAAAAACGGCGAAATAAAAAAAAAAACAGAGATGCAAAATAAAACACATTATTCAATTTCCATTAATAATATGTATTGTGATGATCTTCCATACTTTAAATAACAAATTAGCCATTACAGGTTCATATCACAACCAAACCAAAGTATTTAGATACATCACCGGAAACATATTTTGGTTTGTTTGACAGACGGATAGGCGCTACAAAAATGATGCTTCTTTCTTTATTAGGTGACTAGCTTTCGCCCGTCTCTCCGTCCGCGTGGACTTTCGTTCAAAAATATGCAACTCCGTTCACTCCCTTAAGGGTTAAATTTAGAAAAACGTGTTCAATCAATTGTCTTGAAGAGTATTTATTTTAAGTTTCAAGAAAATTAGACAACATTCTTTATACCTCCCATACAAATTTTGGCAACCCTTTTCGCCACCTTAGGGGTTGAATTTAAAAAAATCTGTGCAAGATTTCAGCTTCCTAGGTCCAACGGCTTGGACTGGGCGTTGATGAGTGAGTCAGTCAGGCCTTTGAATTTTATTTATATAGAAGATTGTACCAACTAAGTAGATATTCATTATATTCTCACCTGTTCTAGATTTAATACTTTTCCTTTTTTTCGGGTTCCGTACCTTGTCCGTTCCGTAAGTCAACGGTTGCTCGCGGCTACGGCTGTGAGAAAATTAAACTTCTAAGTTAACGTAAAAAAAGATACCGCTGTTTAAGCCGCCAAAAATCTTACGTTAACTATCTTAAGGCTACTTAAAAAAAAAACAAAAAATTTACATTCGTCAACATTCATCATTATCAACCAATTGACACCCACTGCCATAGGCACCCCTCACGGTTTTCCAAGGATGACATTAAATGAAAGGAATGAGACATGGTTAGACCTCTTTAGCTCCGGAATACAAAAAAAGCTGTACATATGAATAAAATTTAACAAGTACAATACATTTATTTTACCACTGCTTCGCTACATTTAATTTATTCTTTGATGATTATAAAATTTGCTACTCATTGATTATGATACACAGTGGTGATTACCGGATGATCGCCGCTTGCTCTATGGAAATCATAAAATACAATGAGCCTGTTAATACCTACTATTTGTGTAAAAGCTTCCAAACACCTAAACTACAATTCGTCTAATTGTATCTATTAATAGGTAAGTACATTAGGTATTCACTAGCACGTTAAAATACAGATCAATTATTATATTTTTTTCTACATAATTAATTACTTATACAAATGCACCTTACGTATATAATATTATTGTTATTTTCGATAAAGCTTCATTGTTATCAAAGAGTTTTTTATTTGATACAATCTCAAAAATTAGACACATCCTGGGGGGTGAGTCTCTAAAATGCATAATTATTCAATGTAGTCTTATTAGTGCTTCACCTACAGGGGGCTAATTTTTCATATTGGCATAATTATCCTGACATGTCCTGATGTCTGTCAAAACAAATTTTGTTCAGAGATTTTCTACGATATATGTGTACCTGTTCTCCTGTTTTCCGAGCGATTCCGTGTTTCGCAAGGTACGTTAAGCAGTTGGTGCCGGCTGCCGTCGATAGATGGCAGTCGTTAAGCCAAGTCAGAGGCCTTTAGGGGCGGCTTGAAAACTTCTGACAGTAAGACCAGCCACTAGTCTTACAAGCCTCCACCAATCCGGACTTGGCCCCCGTGGTGAAGTATGGCCTATACCTTCCTCAGGGAAGAGACCCGTGCCCCTTGGTGGGGACATAATGGGTTGGTGATGATGACATGTACCTGGAGTAATATTGTTTTTATTTTATAGGAATCATAAAATCCCAAAAAAGCAATTGACAACATTTCACTTTGCGCAAAGAATTAATGTAAACGAAAATTATCAAATATTATTTTTCTGAACATTACGTGGTAAATTGTAAGACACGCTTACATGAGTCAATGTCGTGTACACATTTTTGTACCCAACCATTTAGGTATGAAAACATTGTATCGCCAAAATTGAGGTAACTTTGTATTTTATTTATATCGAGTTAAGTGTTTATGGTCTGCTATCTATAATTAATTTATTAAAATGATAACATTAACGACATAACCACCGATTGTATACTACTAAGAGAGAACTAGATGTTAAAGCCGACTTGCATAATGTCACTTAAGTCGTGACAAGTTTTTATACAAAAGTCGACTTTAAGACTTTTGTATGAAAACTTTTAGACATAATGCTGTTTAAGCCACATTTAAGAAAGTGGTGCAAGTCTGCCTACGTATACTTTCTCTGTAAATTTCGGGTGTGCAATAAATAGTTATTGGAAATCATTGCTAAATAGTTGTATGAATCGGACCTTAAGGTGATACATTTTTACTAGAAATAATTTGTAGCTGTCAGGATTGGTGGAACTTAAATATGGAGAAAGCTTAATTCTGAGATTAGACACCCTTGCAATGCGCTTTAGATACCCAACAACTTTACTATACGCACAGTTGCCGTCAAGGAAACCTAAAGACTGTCGAAAATAAATGTTTGACTATTCTTTTTTTTTTACTGAGATGATCTAGCGGATGACCAAGCCGGAAGTCGTGGGTTCCCACTGATGGCTCCGTACATTTGTATACATGCCCTTCCTCAAAGTGAGTGTATTTCTATATTGTGATGTCCTTGCCTGATTACCACAGCACTAGGTATCCTAGTTTGGGACCAGGACAAGTGATTGTATTGTGTAGATGTTAGTATTATAATAGGCTATTTGACAGGTTTCTGAAATCCGTCTCAGATTTTTTGTTAGTGTTCATTGTGTGCTTAGAAAGTGTTAATTTTAAATTCTTTCGTGTATTTCTTGTAAAAAAAAGCAAATAAAATAACTTTTAAAATAAGTCGCCAAAACGCCATCTTAAGCAATATGGTGTCGCACAGGAATCATGACGTCACTGGTCAGTAAATAAAACCAATGAACGTAAGAACGAAATGAATGACAGACGCCAAAACGTCATCATAGAATCTACCAATCTAGGCCGTTTTCGATAAAATATAAAATTATCAATAGTAACCCTGGTTTTTTGGACAAATGGTCCATTTTGTTAAGTTGAAATTCCTTTAAGTGGTTTGAAGACTTAAAATTTATATGAATATGTATAAATAATACTTTTTTTTCACACTGTCAAATAGCCTATTAAACAGCAAGGATTTAAGAAATCGTGTTTATTATAAATAATAATACTACGTGGACTGTAGGTATTGTTACACTCGCACGTCCCCAGTTTGTTGTATTGATGCCAAATCATCTTTGATTCTTTTGTTGCTTACACATGATTATATCGCAACAGAAATATATTTAAAAAAAAAATATCACGCACTCACGGTCCTCTCCAGCAGTGACGTTGAATAAATCTTAAAATAAGAAGGGTGTTTTGGAAAAACAACCAAGGTCGCATTTTAGTGATTTTTTTGTTGTTGTTTAGGTATACCTAAAATATAGTATGAAGTACAAATAGTCCCATAGAGCAAAAAAAAATACAAAAATGTGACCTTGGTTGTTTTTCCAAAGCACCCTTATTTTATCACGCACATAAAAGGAATAGAATTAAAAGGAGGGCAGTAGAACTTACTTTGATATGTCTGATTAAGTTTTAGCTAAACTTAAGTTAGTAAAGACGCGCCTCCTGCTAGAAACATTAAATGCCAAAAATACTATCGTTGCTTAAGGAAGCAATGTTTTTAATTGAAAATGTAGATAGATAGATAACACTTTATTGCTCATCCAAGATACAGAGATAATGTATTACTTATTTTAGTTTGTAATATGAAAAAAATACGAGCAGGAGGCTTAGCACTTTCATGGAACATTTTATTAAACACTAACGGCCTTATCTATAAAAATACGATTCCTTTAAAAGCAAATTAAAACTGTTTTCTTTCGGCTTTATCTATAAGGACTCGATTCCTCTAAAACCAATCTAAAACTATTTTTTTTTAATCTGGCTCCATTTTTATCTTTGTCACATTGGTATCCACCATACACTATTTTAATCGGCGTTTTTGGAGTGTTTCAAGGAATCGCGGTTAAATATAAATAAGACCGTAAAGTTACAAACGTCATCATTATCATCGCATTACAAAACTTTTTTTCTGTTTTTTCAATGTGATCTTATGTTAAAAGTTTATAAAACTGAACTCTTGACTGGTTGGATCGTGCTGATCTGAATTGACACTGATTTTCAGTCTTGTTTTTAAAGGTTAGATATTAGAGGTAGTTAATTTATAAAATATATCTCCCTAAGAGGCTACAGAAGGTCACTAACGCCACCGAAAAAAAAAAATCATATCTGTTTTTGCAAAAAGTGTGTTTAAAATCTCTCAATCATATTACGAGGGCTGCTACTTATGTATGCGGAATAGAAAAAATAAACAAATGTATATGCTTTTATTGTTTTTCAAAGTATTCTCCACTATGATCGATGCACTTTTGCATTCGATGAAACCAATTTGTAAAACACTTTTTCCACTCTGATTGAGGTATCTCCAAAACGTGCTGTTTGAACGCATCTACGGCATCTTCACGGGTCGAAAATCGTTGACCACGTAATTTATTCTTTACATTTGGGAATAAATAGAAATCATTGGGAGCCAAATCAGGGCTGTACGGTGGATGACCCATCAATTCTATTTTTTGACCATCCAAAAATGTAGTTGTTGCCTGAGATGTATGACAGCTGGCATTGTCATGGTGAAGTATGATTCTGCGTCGCTGGTTGTTTTGGCGTATTTCTTCAAATACTTCCGGCAAACAAATGGTCGTGTACCACTCCGAATTAACCTTTCTGCGATTCTCCAGTGGTATTGTAGCCACATGGCCATTAATACCAAAAAAGCAGGCCACCATTTGCTTTACAGTGCTTTTTGCACGAGCCACTTTCGTAGGGCTCGGCTCATTTTGAAACACCCAAACTGTTGATTGTTGTTAAGTTTCGGGATCGTACGCGTAGATCCAGGATTCGTCACCTGTGTAGATATTATAAACAGATTTTGAGTCGCCTCCGTTGAATTTTTTTAAGGTTTTCTTGCACCATTCGACGCGAGCATCTTTTTGATCCTGAGTTAAATTTGTGCGGGATCCAACGCGAACAATTTTTTTTTAAAGACAAATGTTCATGTGATATCCTATGAATGCTCGTCATACATATGCCCAGAATAGCCGTTAAACCAATTGTTGCGTTAAACCACGTCGAAAATCGTAATAAATCATAGCACGAATATTTTCACGAGTGAGTTCCATTTTTTCAGCGATATGACATTTTAAACCCAACAAAAACAAAACACTAACGTATATAAGAGAAAAATATTAGCGGCCAGTATTTAAAAAAAGAACGAATTTGACCATGGAGGTCAGACATTGCGTTTAAAATTATTGGAATCCCAGATTCCGCATACATAAGTAGCAGCCTATGTATTAATGAGTTTCAGGACCCAAGGCTTTGAATCTAAGGCCAGAATCCTAGGACTAGATAGGATATTCTTTCTTCCTTCTTTCATTCTTTCGTCTCTTTCATCAACGCAAAACGGCCGTTTTTGGCATAAATGCTGTCTAGTCCCAGGTTTTTTGTCGTGGGTCCTAAAAAGATGTTTTTTTTATCGGTGGCGCTTGCTAGCCCACTGGATCCTCTCAAGGGGTGACCTGGAGCTAGCTAGCGCCACCAATAGAAAAAACATATCTTCTCTATGAAGCCTTTTATACAGACATGTATTTTTAACATTTATAATTATAGAAATGATAGTCACGTGTTTCATTTTACTTACCTACTGAATTTTACTCAAAAATATCTATTATACTATAACTGTGGATAGCGTAGAACTTGGGTTCGATTAGCTACCATAATCGATATCCGACAAAACTGGCCGTTTTGGGCAGAAATGTAACAGCAGTTAAATCCTAAGTTTTTGGGCCAAAATTCCAGGTTCTACGTTATAAAAATAGGTAAAGATAAAGTTTTACAAAACGTAATAAAAGATGACAAATACGATTTGTTTTCAATATTGGCGCTAGTTTTCTTCGAGTAGCCCCTTAAATAATGAGTAACGTGGCGTTAAAGATGTTGTTAGTACCTTGATAATTGCTCTTTAACTTGAATGTAGGTAAATGGTAAGGGCTTATATCACTTGCACCTCTATATTTAGTATCCATATCTTTTCGTGCCTTTGTTTAGCTCTGTCGAATATCTTGACAAGGAACTGTAATCCCTTTTATAGATATAAATGTTCGGTATGCCAAAGTGATAAAGTAACACATTTAGATATCTACTAATAAATTGTTAGCCTATTGATATTGTCACATCATATTTTTTATTCCATATTATCACTTATTTTCTACTTAATTATTAAAATAAATTACAGAAAACGGATGTATCTCGGGACTTAATCAAGTAAATTCTTGCGCAATTGTAGTTTTCATGGAATCATCAGGGCCTTATTTCATAAAACTACAATTCATGGTTTACCTTGACAGTTTGATCTACGTTGCATAGCCGATATTCTGAGATAGCCGATTACCTAACCCATATATTAACAAGGGAGGAATCAGCTACTCGACAGCACATCATTCTATACATCCGTGTACTCTACTCCGTTGCATTACTGGCGACTTTGCAACTAAAAGGTGAAGGTTGACGTGCTGACGACTGTAAATCGAATTTCAATAAATTCATAATTCGTAGTTTTTTGAAACGGGGCTCAGGTTTGGCAGTTACTTAGGTTTTACATGTCGATGTTATGGACGGTCGGCGGAACTTAATAAAAAGCAAAATTGATTTAATTCACAAGCACCTTCAGCAGTACTGGCCCTAATACCTACCATTTACGATCACTGACCGCTAACTTAGCCTAATAAAACAAGTTCTGTAATTGCACATGCCCACTCAATAGAACACCAACTATTACGTGGTTGTAGTCGTGATCACGTGTTTGTGATAATTATAACAAGCTCATGTTTCTAAAATCTTAACAACTTTAAATATTGCTAACACATGTAAATCCACTACTTAATTCACTTAGTAGGCTCCTACTTGAAAAGGTAACGGTGTTTTAAGAAAAGTAGAAAACAAAATAGGAGAATTAAACGCGAAATCAGACGTGTCACTGAGGGGAACATTCGGCGTCAGAAGCATTAGGTCGCACTTCTCATGTTTATGCTTTACAGGTCGTGACTACGAGTTACTATAAGCCTATATATGAGACTATGCACCTGAATTTTCCCAGGAATAGAATAAGATGTCTCTCAGATGGTTAGAAAGAGTTCCTCGAGCTGAGATGGAAGGTATAGGTAATCATTTTCGTCTGAATCGAACTTACGACCATATGCTTGTGACGTCGAGATTTATTTATGCCTTTCTTACGTTCCTCGATCGAACAGAACTCACCTATAAAAACCGATATTTCCGTGTGAGAGAGAAGATTCAATTGAACTTGTTACGGGAGGGCAACTGGAATTACGTAATCCGATTGTATGTAAGTTCCTGCTGTTTTAGATGTCTCACTCTTATTTCATTCTGGAAAAAATTAAACCTGAAGCCGAATGAACCCTGTTCAGTGTGAACTAATTAATTCATTCATCTACATAGTACATGCTTTGTTAAAAACGGCCTGAAAGACACAAACAAACGCAAAGTGAGTCTGATTTCGCTTTAAGAAATATTTAAATTCTATATTGACTCCATTTGTTCTGTAAGTTCTAGAATAGGGCTCTCGCTCAGAGGCAGCATACCGGCCGACGATGTGTGTGCTGGCCAGTTCGACTGAAATTAAGAGGAATCTTTTTGAATGTGTGGTCTTATTCCTAAGGCTAAGGCCCTTTCTCCACTGCTCCGGTCCGGCAAACGTTAATTATCGATCCGATTTAGAAACACACAAGAATACTAATAAGCTTCTCTTCAAAAATGTTCCCATACTATTTAATTACATTAATAGAATGTGTGGGAAACGTCCCCTGCCTCGAATAGAAAAACCGAGGAATTTTAATAAAGCACTGCATCACGTCCATTGCCGATTATAGTCGAATTCAGTGGAGAAGCATAATACGGCACCCGATATTTTTCTCATGACTGGTTCCGGTTCCGACGCCGGACCGGAGCAGTGCAGAAAGGGCCTTAGGAATGAAAA
This sequence comes from Yponomeuta plumbellus, assembly GCA_947310845.1. Lineage (NCBI taxonomy): Eukaryota > Metazoa > Arthropoda > Insecta > Lepidoptera > Yponomeutidae > Yponomeuta > Yponomeuta plumbellus. The sequence goes on along the minus strand of OX371207.1, from coordinate 11,761,836 downwards.
AAAAAAGCCGGCCAAGTGCGTGTCAGGCCACGTTCAGTATAGGGTTCCGTAATTTTCGGGAAAAATGGAATTTGTACAACATTTCCATTTTTCTTTCCAGTTTCATAAAGCCTAATTAGCTGTAATAGTTTTCCTTTCAATTTCATTATGTGCTGCTGAACTGTTTTTTTTTTCCGTTTTTACAAACAGTCGGTAGAAAGAGGGACGCTCTACTCTATAAAAAAATGCATTTTAAAACTTTTCCTACAAGTGAAGCATGCTGTCTCGCTCAGTTTTTTAATGTTTTTATTATTTTATATAATAGAATAAACAAAGTTTTGACTAAATGTGATCTTAAAATTTGAGGCATTAATTAAATTACGTTTTTAATATTATATTTTAGTTTCCTATCGAATTTGCAAAGTGTCTGTACAATCTCTGAATCATGTTAGTAGCATAAGGCAAAAAAACCTAGGACTACAGTCTTTTAGCTTTTAGAATACATATACCTCGGGCTCCAGAATAGGCTTCAGTTTTCGCCGAAAGCACACGCGTATAAATACGAGTACTACTTTCTGCTCTGTATAAAACTTTCCTTCAGTATTTTGAAAAGTTCTGTAAAGTTAATAAATAACAATACAAAATAAACCTTACCTTAATGCAATATAATCGGTTTATCCGATAGTAGCCTAGGTATATTCTAAAAGCTAACAGACTGTAGATAGCATTAACACCAAAAACGGCCGTATTGGGCGTAATTGCTGTCTAATCCCAGGTTCGTGATCCTAGGTTATTTATCGTGGGTCCTAAAAACCGCTGTCTACGTGTCTTGAGACATTTTACACACTTTTTGCAAATTCGATCTGTAAAAGGTTTTTTTTTCCCCCTTAAGGCTTAATATTTTGCAAACGGATCCCTGAATCGAAAACTGGTTTTTTATGTACATACTATAAACCAACGAGAAAAAAGATCTAATTTAAAGGATTGATCGTCTCTGAGCTAGGCCACGGACAAACAAACGGACGGAGATAGCGAATCTATAGCATTCCTTGTAGACTACGAGTACTTTATGCTATGAAATGGATTTAAAAGTAATACTTCTTCTAGTTAAAGCTATTCCTTGCAGACTACGAGTACTTTATGCTATGAAATGGATTTAAAAGTAATACTTCTTCTAGTTAAAGCTTACTAATGATCCCCCTTCTCTTGCATAAATAACTCGAGCATGTGGTGCAGTCACGCGGTGTATTATAAATGTAATATAAACTGTAGGTACACTGTAAATAAGTACCCAGATGCATGCACTAGTGATTTCACTCTATGCGTAAGCTGATCTAATTTCCAGTGGTGCACAAACACAAGGTATCAAAATAAAACAAGAACTATTATGAACATTACATTTATTTAAATAAACGTTTGCTTTTAAATAAAGCTGTCGTATCTCACATTTTAAACATATGTGTGGAAGCAAATAATAACAAAACAAATCTATAATATATCTACAGACTTACAAATGAAAACAATGAGCTAGTCGATAACTTAGAACAATAAATATTGTAACTATTAAATAATGTACTATACCACGATGTAAGATACTGAATAGTTAGGAACATACTTTAGTGATGTTTTGCAGGTTGCAGGCAATCAAATGTTATAGTTACCAAATTCATAAATGTAGAGTCAGTGCCAAGAAAATTTACTATTTGATTTACAATTTTTAATACACAAGTAGCTATTTATTGATATTTGGGATAAAGTATTATATAAGGCGTTGTCGAACAATAGTCTCAATGATTTTATGGGTACCTACTTTTGCAAATAGTGCTTACGTTGACTAAACAATTTATTTAAAGCACTATAGTTATTGTCATGCACATTATAGAAAACTCGCTGTGAATACACAAATATAGACAGCCTTAGACATTATGCTTAACAATGCGCTACGAGCTATCTAAATAATGAGCTGAATCTCTGCTAGCGAATTACTTGTCGGCAATGAAGGCTGAATGGATTTACTAAGTCTCGTTCAGGCCCCTCGCCACGTGCACACGTTTTACTAACAACGTACTAATTCTACGCTATGTGGAGATCTACTTAATTGATCTGTTGGAATACCTGGAAACAGGGCTGCGGCGGAAAGAGGCCGGCGTTCCATTGGCCCGGCCATAGGGCTGCGTCCACGGGCCCGTGCGCCACATCCTCCCCTTCCCGCACCCTCCGGCCCGCCAACTCTGATATCTGACACGCAGTCTGAAGGCTGGACGGCAAATTGGACCAGTTCTCGTTACCTAACCTATCCTTATTCATTATGCTTATCTCCATCGATCCCTGATATGCAATCTTCGCTAGCTCTTCCTGGTTATCGTCGACTTTGTGCTTCGGCGATCGATTTGGTCCTTCGACGATGGCTTGGAACGCCAACAAGTCTCTGTTCTCAGTTTCGGTGAGCGGCAGTGGGGGCAGGATCTGTTGCTGTTGGGCCATCTTGTAGCTCTGCTGCCTTAGCATCTGCCTCCGGCTCAGTCCAACTTGTAGAGAGTGGAGAGTGCTGAGCTCGTGAGCGGATAGGTTCGCAGGCGTCATTTGTTTTTGGAGAAGTTGACGCTTCTGCTGATACAGTCTGTGTTGCATTAGCTGCTGCTGTAGAGGTGGCTTGCTGACCTGTGCGCCTGCGGTCCCGTGACATAGTTCCGGCGGTTCTTGCAACTGCGCAACCATCTTTGGACTCGCTGGCATCGGAGGCGATGTGCTGGAGTAACTAAAGGATTCCGGAAGACTTATTCGTTTTGGAGTTGGATTCTTCGTATCTAAATAATGTGGACTGAAGGTGGCAGCAAACTGGTTGTGTTGTAATTGCCTTTGTGTCATTTCTTCAGCTGGCAAGGTGGATTGATACTGCGTCTTTAGCTTTTGTGCTTCTTTCTGTACCAAATGCAGTTCTAGAACACCTTTGGCTTTGTCTTTTTCATTCAATCTCTGACTGTTAAAGGCTACGTTATTGATTTGTGACTCATTAGATTGCGCTGCTTGTTGAGCGACCAAGCCATCGCTGGCTCTCCTTCCTTCTCTAAAATCCACAGGACTTCTCGTCATTGCTCTGGGGCAGTTCTTGTTGGCCGACTGATAGTTGATTGGATTGTGTCGTGCCAGAAATCCTGTGCCGGGCGTCTTGCTGTTGTAAGATGAAATGTACACGCACGGATGCATGGGACTCGTGTTGACGAGAGAACTGTTCTCGTATGATAATTTGTCCTCCGTTGAAGTGCAACTGGGCAAACTGCTGGCCAGCTCACTGGAACAGTCTGATAGCTGGTAATCGAGGCTTTCGAATGTTGAGAAGTTGCTCTGAGAGGAATCACAGCTTAGGTTCTGACTGAGACTTTTATTATTGAAGAAAGTGACGACGCCGCTGCTCGAGCTAGAGCTGGCGTAAGAACTTAGCCTGTTCTGAACGCCACTCGGGACACTCGCGACATCCTCCATATCAGTCTCGCAGCCTTCATCTGTCGAAGACGAATATTGTTGTTGAAATTTTGCCGCTTCATTTGTCGTGCTCTGAAGGCTTGGAGGAAACGTCTGGCCAGTGCTGAATCTGTTCAAGGAGAATTTACTATCAGGCCTGTACAGAGTGTTCGGAAATAAATCGCCGGTCGCTGATGAGGTGGCAGTGAATCCAGCGTCGGCAGTATTAGATAGAGGCGGTAGGGTTGAGTTTTGTAAGTACGAGTACGACGGCAAATGGTGGTTAATGTATTCTTTGAACGGAGGTGTACTTGACTGGAGTCGACTTAGATCTTGCTGCTGGGCTTGCGACACCAATCGGGTTGATTCAAGAGGCTTAGGTTGCTCTAACACATTGCTTAACTTGGTATCTGTATGTTGTGGTATTGGACTAGTGCTCAAGTTTACTATACCTTTTAGTGGCAATGGTGACTGTTGTAGTGTATTCATCAGTTTTGCCGCCTCAGAGCACATTGTGAATGTGGTCGAGCTAGGTAACTTCATCGCCTCCATGTTAAAGTTTGTCGCCGATGCTGAGTTTTGCAGGAAATTGGCAATGGCGTTGTGATCGGTGGCCGATGAGCTTCTGCCGCAATCGATGGCGCATTTCGAGTCAAAACTAGAAGAAGTCAACAGTCGGGTTCCATCAATGGTACTTTTGTTCGATTCCGAGCCAACGGTAGTGGACTGCTGGAGGAGTCTCCGGCAGTCCTCGCTGGATTGTTTTAGAATGTTCTGTTGTTGTTCGTAGGTTGACGTGAGTAGCCTGTGCGTTGGTGTGACGTTGTCGTTCAGTTTGCTGCCTAACCTTTGGTTGGACTGAGCCACTTCGACGTTTCTCATGGAGAGTAGCCTGGTGGCTTCCGTCTCGTGGTTCCTGTTGGGTGGGTCAACGTTGCCGACCAGAAAGCTCCGGTGCGATTCCGCGATGTCGGAGTTCCGCTGGAGCAGTCTTTGTTCGGTCATGTTGACGCCGGCGAGGGACAGCAGCCGCTGCGTCTCTGCAGAGGACGCGTCCGCCGGTGCGCCGAGCGCGGGGCCCACCCGCCCGAACTCCCGCGGCTGATCGCCCGCGTGGAGTAACCTGCAGATGCAAATTGCCCAAGGTTATTTTCGTTTTGAACTAAAACGCTCAAAAGCAAAACTACACACTAAGCAAGTGAATCTGAAATGAAGTTATTTTCGTTCTTATACAGATCTCTCTTTTACTGAACAGTATAAAAATTCTGTCTCCATTATTTCTCTTTTGTCACATGGACACATTTAAGGCAACACTATACTTGAGCCATTACAAACGTGCGAACCGGGTCATAAAAGTGCGAGCGAGAGAGATCTGATACAAATGTTTATGACTCAGTTCGCACGTTTGTAATGGCTCACGTATAGTTACATAACTACCTACATGAAATCAGAAAATAATTACTTTTGATTTCATATTTTTTAGACCTGGTACCTTTTTTAGACCTTGGACCTGGAGTCAACTAATTGCCCAGTCATTAATAATGTAATAATCTCATGATATTGACACCAACCAAATGCGTTAAAATGGCTTTTCAATCGAACGACCGTTGGATAAACCAGTACCTATTCGAACTGAAACTATCGTAAGCACTGCAGTAGTACCTAGCCTTAGGTAAGCGTAGTGTATTAGTAAGTTATCCGGAATAACAAATCAACAATGATAAATCAATTTTAGTTGTCCAATTACCCAAGCGATTTCTTCTACGGCAACTCTCTGGTATTTCGATTACCATTACCTTGATTAATGTCACTCCATTGAGTGACTACGCAAATAGTTATCATCTCAAAACCCGAGCCATCAAAGAGTAAGGCTGGTTTTAGAGTCACGCTGACCACGCGCTGACCGTCAGCGCAGATAGACAAAATGTACGGCTGGTCAGCGCTGAACGGTCGGCGTTTTTCTAAAACGCTCCTTAGGACGTAGCACACAGGGCGTCCCATTTTCATTTTCAACTAATTGACTACGGCAGTTTCATGTATGTTTTTAATTTGATTAAAATAATTAAATTCACGCTGTTCCGTTCTTTTAAGATATTATGTTACTTAAGAAGAGTTATTATTTTTTGGCCATTCTTTCGATTGGCATCATAAAAGTAGGGGTGTTTTTTTTTACATTTAAGTCTGTTCGATTCCCAGACGAGGCAAGTATTGTATAGAAAATCTTTGAATGCCGAATTACTAACTTTTAAAAACAACGTAAAGTCTTCTTGCAGCAAAATACCCTATCTACGATATTTAAGGTACTTTCACTTCATGTCCCATAATTTTGGGACGCCCTGTATATTGGCCTGTCAGCGCTGAGTGTCAGCGTCACTGTAAAACCAGCCTAACACGTCGAACCTAGATACGAGTAGGTCTATCCGTTGTCACCCGAACATAGAAAACCCACCTTGCGTGATTATCCCGCCGAGGGTCCAGGGCGTCTCTAGAGAGGGCCTGGTCAGCAACGGAGGAAGGTCTCCGAGAAGGCCTGGTCCGCTCGATGTTGGCGGCAACCCCGCCGGCCGCCCTGGCCCGTAGCCTGTCCAGCAGGAGAAGATAGATTGCCGCGTGGTGATCGTAGCTGTTCGAACGGAGGCTCTGGAAAAGTTGAAACGTACCCGTGTTATCCTATGTTGTTATGTTAATTGGTATAGCAAGGAAAAATACTTTATTAGTCCTTACATTCTCGTACGCTGGTTTCTGATACTTTTTATCTTGCCCTTTGCTAATACATACACTTTGGTCGAAGTAGGTATGTCGCTCGATATATTTCTTGATAAAGCTTTATGTGAATTTTGATTGTGTTTGAAATGTTTTTTTTTATGTGAAATAACAGGCACTGCTATCCTCCTAGGATCTTAGCTAAGACACGAGTTCTTTTAAGTATGTTTGAAATGTCGACTGCTCATTGACTTATTTAATGTTTGTCTTTGTACTGACTAACTTTGACTTTGACCTTTTTGACCTTGACCTTTGAACTTTTTGACTTTGTACTAAGTGACTGTAAAACCAGCCTAAGAGTCAACTCGTTTTTTTTGTTGGTTAGGTAATGGCAAGCACCTAAATTCTGTACATTTCGATAGATTCCTGAAAAACCAATCGGCAGTCAGGCCTGAATACGTGTTAAAACGGACTCGAATCTTAGGACGTAGGACGTAATATCGTAGGACGATAGGGAAATAATTCTTAAATTCTCTATTATCCATACCTACCATAATAAATTAGTATTTTAGCGAAGGTCTACACTATCAAAGAGATCCTACACCATATACACAGTATTAATGGATAGACACAGTCGCCTCAATCGGCAGTTTCGAGAAACTCTGGTAATTTAATTGCACGTCCGGACTGCGCGCGGCAATCTCCGGCCAAACTTAAACTAGAGTGGGGAACTTGAAGCAATTAAACTCTCGAACTTTGTGAGGAAATATACTCAATATGCCTTAAAAACCTTATCATTAAAACAAAAAACACGTCTTTAATAATAATTTTTTTTAAACAAGACCCAACCTCTTAAGGCGCGAGTTCTCATAAGATTTTTTTGTAGGCAAGTTAAGATGATCCAGCCAGCTGAGGTTGAAAAAACAACTGACTTATCTAGCTAAGTCTTGTTTAAAACTTTTTTATGATAAGTTTTTTACTTTTATTTAGTAGTACTCTTAGGCCTGGTGTACATTTGCTTTGTTTTCGTGCTTTCTAGCACGCTTTTCATAGAGATAGAATGAATAGAGACGCCCATTCCTTTTATAAGAACATAGTTAAGCAAATATTAAATCACTAATGGTTGGTTGTTTACTATGTATTTACGAGGACATAATAAAAGCTATGAATCGGCATATGTTTTTGCCATCTCTATTTTATGGCCTTAATAACCAGGCCTTAAGGCCATTTATCAAAAATGTATGACAGCTGGCGACCGGTATTATGTTTTTTGCGACATCTTAAAGCCAGCGACACTAGCAATAGCTCATTTGTTTAAGAAATAGGCCTCTACAGGGGATCATAAATAGTATTCTATCGTACTACCTTCGCATACATACGCGCGAGAAACGACGTTCATTTTCGCAATAGGTACAAAAGAAAAACGACATACATTTAATATTAATATGACTTGATTATAGCTTCAAGTTCAGTGGCTAAACTGCAGCACATTTTTTGGTATTCGACTCACCAACAGTCAACAGAACCCTCAATAACTGTCAACAACAGTCAACCATCTTATACATATAACATTTTAGTTACATAGTAGCGCGAAACTTGATAAACTAGCAGTGCACGTGAATATTGATGCGCTGTCGACTGTGCCTGTGGCTACTTGTAGCTACCAACGATTGGCTATTCTGCACTATTGTCCGTCTCTATCTGTTTTTTTATTTAACACTACACGAGACAAGGAAATGAGTTGGCGTTTTATGGACGTATACCTCTTTGGTCTTTACAGGATCGATGCCCAAGCTCTGCATGAGCCTAAGAACTTGCTCGTTAGGGTCCGGCTGCGCGGTCACGTGGGCAGGGCTCCGCGCTGGGTCCGCAGTGGCCGCGGGGACCGCGTAGGGCTCCGCCGCCATCCACCGGTGCTTCTTGATTTGCTCTATCGTGTATCGCTTCATCGGCTCCAGGACCAACATCTTGCGGATAAGGGATTCGCAGTCTGGAAACGAAGAGGCGACGGTTTTATTGATGGTCTAATTTGAACCATCACGAAAAATAAGTTTTTCAATCACAGTGCTAAGTGGAAAATAAATTCCAAAACTTTACCAAAATAGATTTTGGATCATCAGTCATCACACTGAACTTTTTCAGGAAACTCAACTTAGTGAGGATTTCTAAAATTGGGTGCGGTTTTGATATTGTTGGGAAACGCCTTGGTGAAGAAATTTTTGGTAGTCGTATCAATATGATTTCAATACGATCCTTAGCCGCAGAGAGTGTTCGAATAAATAACAGAAATAAAGTAAAGTAATGATAAATAAAAGTGCTCCCTAGTGCAGGCACCGAGATGAAAAAATGGCGTTGTGCCATTTCTTATCGAGTCTCTACAAAATGGATACACCTTACTTACAAATATGTACGTAGGTCACACTAAAAGTTTTGCGTAACTTAAAAAAACAACATGTTATAACCAAAATATTATGTTTATTGCTTTTCAAAATACTCTCCTTTACATTTTAAACATTTTTTCATGCAATCGAACCATATTTTAAAACAGGAGGATCACAGATCTGAAGGCATGTTTTCTACGTGCTGATTGAACGCTATCACTGCCTCTTCGGAGTTGGTAAAAGTGAAATTCTCATAAAATGTTTGATTTTGGGGAAAATACAGAAATCACAGGGTGCTAGGTCGGGGATATGTGCAGGATGGGTGACGAGTTGTACTTTTTCGGAAGTTAAAAATGACTTTGTTTTGTTGGCCGTGTGTGAAGAAGCGTTGTCATGATGTAGGAGAACGCGGCTTTTTGGTCGTCTTTCGCCTAAAATCTTTTCGACTTAACTCCATTTTTGTTCCGTACATACGTAGAGCTTTGATGTGTGAAAAAAAAACCATTGACAAATGATTTCCCGCCAATTTTTTTTTATTACTAAGAAGGTTTCAAGTCGCTTGAAACAATATAACATTCGACATTCAAATAGTTCCGATTAGCTAGAAGTGCAAAACTTTTAGTGTGCCCCATGTACATATAGAACGGATGGGGAATAATGAGAAAATCCCCTGAAGTGCCTACTTCTTTGTCTCTTACATTGTAAGTTTCAATTGCAATGCAATTTTTTGGGTAATTCTACTTAAGGAGAAAATATAAAACTGCCATTTGAAACACTTGTGTAGGTAGGTAGGGTCATAGAACTAGGATCTACAGAGAAAAAGTAAACCTAAAAAAAAAACGAAGTTCCATAGGTTAAATGGTTAAACTTTTATATGGGCAAAGCATGAATAAACGATTTATTATTATTGTAAACTAAAGTATAGAAACAAAAAAAAGATACCACACGCACAAGATAAACAAAAACTTGTATTATTGCTTTGTAGTCTAGATGACTAGAGTTTAGAAGACTAGATGTCAGCCAAGGAAACACAACAACATACCTACGACTCCAGAACTAACAATAATTGTAACGCAATTAAGTAAGAATACGAAATTATTTTTAGCTTTTTTGTTTGAAACCGGTTTTTTGTTTTATTTAAGTCTTTTTGTAAAATGTTTGTTAATTTTTTTATTTTTAGTGAATCTGAAATGAACTATTAGATCTAATTGGACGCCAACAAATTATTCAATAGACCACACGACCATAGGCGCAAAAAAAATACAGTCGAATTGAACCTGCTCGTTTTTTGAAGTGGGTTAAAAATGTTGGCGAATACAATAAAAAAAAACAGAAGTCAAAAAGAAAGAAAAAAATCATGAAAATATTTGAAGAACATTCGACCTCGAACTTTTTAAACCTCTCGACATCTCTAGAAGTGTTCGAACAAGAATTACAAATTAGTAATGTATTTTTAAGTACCTAACCTAGCCAGTAAAATTGTTCAGTAAAAAATAAATAAAAAGGAAACGGAAAAAGTGCACAGTTTACACAGTTTCCTTTTAAATGTGATTTCTAATATTTAATAAACGATAAGTTCGAATTATAATTATGGCAAAGATTTATATTCTTGTAATACGTTTTTGTTATACCTAAGTTACTCAAGCTGCTCAATAAAATTAGGTAACAAAGTTGTATCATTTTTCAAAACTTGGTCAACGTTGATTGGTTTCGCTGCTGGCAGTGTTTTGCAATTTTTTTGTTATAAATAATTATATATGTGGGATACATGTGGGATGTGTTATGAATGGAACGTTAGAAGATGTATGAAAAGGAACGTGTTGATTGTGTGTGAGCGAGAGGGATGGATGAATCGGTAAAACGGGATAGAGGGAGATAGATGTAAGGTTTTTCTCTCTGTTCTAAGACGAACGACGGACTATTGATTGTTGTAAATTTAATTCTTTAAATAATAAAAGACGGAAGACTGAGTCAAAATACGCATTTATTATTCATCCCCACATACATTATAATAAAATAGCTTAATTTATGTCCAATCAATATTTTTTTAATAATAAAATAATTTTAATAAATTTTAATTTAATAAAACCTGCCGTAACAAATAAAAGGGCCGAATTGGTACATAATTCCAGCGCCCTGTTTCACTACTTTTAAAAAACAAATAATATAAAATTCCACTAAAGACACTCTTGAAAAAAGTAGTTGAAATAATCTTGCGTAAGGCATTTAATTTTATAGGGGAAGGCCCTTTGAAACTGCATTTGAGGAGTGTTTGAAGAAATCGCGTTTTTTAGAAGAATTTTACACGCTAATGTCGTCCGCCATTTTCACCCAACTTAGCCACACGTTTCACGCTTGGTGGATTGCTCGAAAATTACTAAAAAATGCAAGTTTAATAAACGTAGCTTTATGAAACAGGGCTCTGGGGTCACCTTTGAGAAGACGTGACCTAATCTTTATAGTAAAGTGGCATTATCGACAATCACTACTTCCACCTTGAACACGTATCTAACTTGCATACGCTGTGACTCTTGATTTCTGTTACCTACTCGGTTTATCATTAGAAACAGGAATTTACACACTCATACAATTGTAATATCTATGCAATCTGTGTATAAGGTATTGATTGAAGCAATCAAAGGACTTCGCGTCATTATCAATCATTTGATTTTTATTAAACGTGCCTTGGATACAATTTCAAGTACAAGTCCACTGAATTCAAAATCAATTATGGCTCAGTTCCCGGGACATTGTTACAGAGAGAGTACAAACAGATCAAAGTGGGGGAACTGCGCATGTTGGTGTCATTGACGTGCTGACGTCACCAGGTACCGTTACGAAGCGAAGTAATAGAAAGCATTCTAAGGTCAGGGCCCGCGGGACTCTCGCTTGACGTCAATGGAGCTAAAGGTTGGCACGTGGGTCAGCCTGCAATCTCTCACGACAATCTCTAATATAGTTTAGCAAGAAACCTATAATCACGCCACCTTCCTATTTTTGGTCACTCACACTATTTGTCAGTTAATTTTATAGGTTTATTATACCGACACACGAAGGCTAATTCCTAGGTCCTACTTGAATGTCATTTGTTATGCTGAATATTTTTATAAAAGTGCGCCAAATACATTGGTGTCTAAGTAGGAGCCTAGTCCTAATTGGATTAGCGCTCAGGTGCGATAGCGTCGCTCGGCGGCTCTAGCACAAGGCGGATGACGCAAATGTGGCTCTTTTCTATCTTGGCTTGATATCTGAGACTGCGTAAATACTACCTTTTGTTATCTCGTTAGACTAAATATAACTCCCTAATTTCACTGATAAATAACGTTAGAGTGGAGCGCAGGTAGATAGATAGAGAAAACTTAATGTGCGTAAGGCACATTACCTACATAATAATATTTTATGTTTGTGAACAAATTATTCAAGACATAGTTATCAAAGTTATTCACGAGCTATGTACTTGATTCTTATTGAAACATATTTCATTCTGTGCTCTCTCAAATTGTCATTACTACGAAAGCTTCATGACCATGCGTCATCAGATTGAAATTAATTGCGCCCCCATCCGCCGAATGCGAATGACGCCCACCAAAAAATAAATAAGCTCCCAAAAATACTCTCAAATAAATAATAATTTGAATCTGGACATCTTTACTTAGCCCAATACAAACACAGTTTGTGACGAATCCGGCTATTAAATCGGCTAATCTTCCCGAGTTGGACTCAAAATAGCATTTGCGCGTTTTTTGCGTAAACAAAGTCGGGCTAATTTTCGCAACTTTATTTACCTTCGAGCGAACGATTCTGAAATAGAATGTATCAGTAGTGAAGTTTTCACCACACGTTACTATTAATAATTGCTCGGACGCAAATATCGCGTGTTTGGTCAGACTAGTGACGCAAGCGTGTAAAAAATGTGCGCCGTAATTTAGTGGCGTTGGCGGAAAGTTAGACGGGCGACTGGGCGGGCGCCCCTGATCCGGCGCCCTGAACTTGGGCGTGCGACTGCGACCCGGCGCGGGCGCAGTCGCGCGACCGCCCGCTCACAGCCCCCAAACTAATTACAAGCCATAAAACTCAAGTAAACACAACATCGGTCGCTGATTGACGCATTTCCGACGCGTCGTTATACTGACAATTTGCTTTACTGGCGATAATTTCGTCTTTATGACAGTTTCACGACATACTGCTGGTCATCAGGGAAAGTTCAAATGTTCAAACTGTATTGAATAATACATGGCTTCTTTTGCTTTTTATATTATGTAAGTATTACATACAACGTGCTGGTTTGTAAAGTAACGCCCGACTCAGGGAACTTTCTCAACACAAACACCCTAACACTCAAAATAAACAACTTTTACTTTTAATATGGGATCAACCTCGAAATCACAAACAAAACAGCTGTTCCATACTAAATTTGATACCTACTGAACAAAATGTATGGAACAGCTGTTTTTTTTTTTAAGTTAGTCCCATAGAAAAAGCTGTTCGTATTGAACAAGTGCCCTGTTAATAGAAAGTTCACTGAGTTGGGGTTACTTTACAAATGAAAACCTTGATTATACATACATATATTAAATTCCGTTCCAAAAAACAGAACAATTTAAAGATACCTGAATGTTAGCTACCTACTTGAGAACGGAAATTTCCATTAGCAACTTACGTGAGTTGTTATTTACGAGCCTACGTTACAGCCGCAAGGTAGAGTAGCGCAATACATAATAATGATAAATAATATTCAGGATAAGATAAAATGACAAACGTACCATGAAATTGACAGCACATATAATACCCATCATGATCAATCTCAGGTGGTTTGACAGCGATTTAGCAAGTAAGTCATCAGCGGAACTCGCAACTAGCTGACATCGAAAGCAAACAATGCAAAACGCATATTGACGCAAAAACCTCGCTAGCAACATTCGCAAATAATCTTTGTATTTTCTAGAGCTCAACGTATAATATGAAACGCTTATTTCAAGTCGCGCAGTGACGTCAATACCGCTCAGCGATATCGGATCGTCTCTGAAAGAAAATACATTTTTCATAATGGCGTCTCCCTTAGAATGACGACAGGCCGTGCGTAATAATGCCTATAACCGGCTTCAGACAATTTGCAGGTAGGCATGTAGCTGTTTTTAGAAGCTCCTTTCGTTGAATCGCTAGGTTTTAGATACCTCACTTTGCCAGAGTATTTTCGACAACGCTTTTACCTGCTTTGCACCTGTAATATTTTCACCGCAAAATGGGCCGTTTTCGGATGCTCCGCCATGTGCCATTTTCGCGGCAGTAAAACATCCTTAGATAAGAAATACGGGTTTTCATTAGTGCTCTTGGTCGTAAAATATTAAAAAAATATCCGAGTAATTACTTGGATCATTAACCGTGTAGAAACGCAACACGAAGAGGATTACCAACAGGTGGTTTTACGTCAGAATTTTAATACGTTTGTTAATCAGCCATATCGGAAACAACACTTTATTTCCGAAGTATGGTCTGTAACACTTACCCACATGTTTTAATTAAACACACGGATGAGAAATTAAAAACATGTTCTTCACTTTCCCCTTTTGTACTGAATTAAGCGTAGTTACATTTCACACAAAAGAAACATTGCGCCAATACAAAAAGCTAATTACTGCAGCAATTATTCATCGATGCGTTATCCCGAACAATTTAATCAACAAATTGTTAGCAATAAGCACATATTTTTATTACAAGCAAACAATGCAATAATTTTCATAAAAGGAAACACGCAGGCTCCCCTGAAAGGAAATCAGACGGGCCTAAAACCCGCTTCAGGCTTTGACTAATCCTTATTATTAGGCTCTTTGGTGCGATAACAATGTATAAAGGTTTAAACGCTATGCTTAGCACACACGACATTTATAGTTAATTAAGCTCGAATTATTTACACGCAATGTGCTCGTACGAAATCGCGGATTGTTGTCGATCGCGTGTCCACTACAACAGCTGTAACTCACGTCTGCGCGTAGAGCGAGCGATATTTCTGGATTATCTCTCGCTGGTCATTTATTCTCCGCACGGTGTGACACCGACTTAATGAGCGTTTTATTCTTTGTCTTTTTACTACAGTAAATTGTGTCCAACTGTGGTTCTATTTATGATTGTTCCCATACCAACATAGTCGTTAGTCAGGTAAATCAAGTGAATTGTACCTACTAAAAATGTTACTGTAGGAATTGTTTGTTAAAACTACTCCAAACGGAATAAAGAAAGTAGGATTAGTAGTAGAAAGTAGAAAGGATGACGTTCGCGCGATTAACTTGATTTCTTCATAATTGCAGAAATTGTTTTCAATTTACAAGTTGTGGTTGGACTGAATTAAATATTTTGAAACAAATACAGCACCTGCAAAATAAAACGAAGTTCGCAAATACGGTGTCTCCTGAAACATTAAATTCCCTTCTCGGCTCGCTCGCCTGCTCGAAATTATCGAAAGACTAACTTTCCATTACGCGGTTGAATAATTTATTTTCATAAATAAGGCCGTTTGGCGCTGAAAAGTTTTGTGTGCAAAGATTTTATGTGGCTGGTCATAAAACAAAGTATTCGCTTTTTACATCGAACCAGCTTCGTAGATAGTGCGTTAGGTGACTAAAGTAAACAGTAACAAACGAACTTACCGCAACGATTACGTCTAAAATTGGTGTCACAAAAACTTTTATTCTTTGAGTTTTTTCTCAAATTTATATTTTCCAAGTATCTGGTTACAAATATTAACACACGCGCTTGGTGCACTCTACCAATGTCGCCATAAAACCTAATCAATCAATCAATAAATAAAAGAAATCTAAAACTGTACTAAAAGAACGGGAAATTTCAGAGAAAAAAAAATACTTGAGAACAAAAGTCAAGTAAACGAAAACTCGAATTAACATTAAGCCTGTAGGTTATACTGTACTAAAACTGTATCTCAGTGTAAATAAGGCATAAGTCGTAACTCGCATACATACACAGAGGCCGTTACTGACTCGTTTATGGCAGTTTGTAAAGCGAAAACTAATCCCTTCGTTAGGCATGTTTCAGTCATCTGAAACAAATCCGGCTTTGCCAAAGGGAAAGGAACGTCTAAGCATCGCTCAGCTTGTAGCTATAGTCTTATTTTTGAAAGATGTTGATGATGGCAGTCCACATTTACCGTCAGTATTAAACAGCTAAGTGATTGATTGATAAAAAGAAAGATAAAAAAATGCTTCCCATTAAACGCGAAAATTAAAAAAAAAAAACTATTGATCACTAGGTCACTTGACGATATTGTGTATACAAACTTAGTCTGAATGTAAAATCATAAAGTTATATCCATTGCCGGTTTTACAGGACGTATCTGGATAATGATTGTGTAAACCCACAATGTATATCGACGACGAAATAACGAAAGCCCTAAGGGTAACATGAGTCTAAAAGACAGACGTCCTTCAAATGAACGCGTGCTTAAAAGCGTGACTAACAAGTTTGAGTTGTTATTAATTTTAGTAAATGTTTCAACAGTTTGAAGCCCGACATTAGAGGATATTGAAGCTTCAGTTATTATTAGGGTATAAGGAAAATATACGCTATCTATAACTTTATTATACCTACAACGCGTAATTCTAATACCTGAGAACTGTTTCATCTGGACCAATGTATTATATTATAAAACCACTTCCTATGAATAACCCTATCGAAAATTTTGCATGTGGGTATATTTGTTCTTAAATTTTTAATTCAAGAATAGAAGTTTTTAATGTTTGCTAGTAGCATGGGCTTTACTTAGTAATAGTAAAGAAAAGGTCTTTCTGGTTTGGGTTTTCCTTTATCTACTAGTTTTATTAATTAACCCCTCAAGCCCCGAGGACCCGCCGGTGGGTCCGATGTAAACTACGGCGCATTCCGTTAGGCCCCCTAGACCGGCCGGCGGGCGGCTCGGTCTTGCAACGGCACTTTGAATCGAATTTTGAAGATGATAGATCTTTGAAAACTGTGATAAATTTCAAATATTACTGTGTGAATAACTAACTTAGCTGTGAAAGAATAAGTGTTCTAGGCCTGAGAGGCAACGTCTTCATAAATACAAACAGTTTAGTACCTACAGTAAGTTTATACAGTGGGTTGTGTTGAGCTATGGGTTGAAAATATATAAGTCGAAATATATACTTATATGTATAAGTACTATAGGCAGCACATCAGCCTTTACGTGCGTACACTACTCAGTTACGTTATGGGTGACATAGGCAATACAAGAGTTTTTTTCAGTCTATTGTTAGACAGATGACCCAAGTTGTATCCGTTTAAATATTTTATGCATGTCGTCGATATTTCAGCTGCAAGGAATAGTCTAGGAAACACGAAATACGTAGGTACTTAGAATTTTAAATCCAGTTTTGCAGTTCAAAAGTATCACGGGTTTCCTTCTCACGTTATAAAACGAACTGGAGCATGTTTGTATGAAAGGAGAGTTCCAAGTTTCCTTTGCCACTTAAGGTTTCACTTGCACATGTTGTCGACTCTTGTACAACTTTGACGACCTACAAATTCGTCTAATAAGGCCTAACGACTTAGCAAAGTATAAGCTACACCTTTAGGCACTTTTTGCCAAAGTGTTTTGTTTTGTTTTGTTAAAGTGCCTTCTTAGGACAGATAGACAGTTGATAAGAAGGAAACATTGTATAGAGTCAGCGAACTGAATGTCACCCATCGCTTATTAAAGATCAAGAAAGTTCACTAACCGTAGGCTATTATATGGGGTTATCAAAAAATGCGCATTTTCGGAAACACACCGATTAATTAAAGTGGTATTTTAAGAGTCATTTACACTTTACGTTATCTTATGATAATGTTCGTGATTTTTTTTCTCCTGTTTTTGTGTTGATGTACGGTTTTTTTGCTTCATTTATAACTGGTTCATAAATAATGCTTAAGCCGAAAAGAGTTTTAAATACAATAGATATTGTTCTAATGATATAACTGACTTTAAGTTGCGACTTTGGTATAAGCGCCTAAAGTTCCTATGAAATAAAATTATATTTCAACAAACAAAGATTGTTGTGCAACCAAAAGTCTAAATTTATATGTTTCAGGAATTGCGCATTTTGCAGGTAACCCTGTTTAAACAGAAATTTATGAACTAAATAAATAAGGAAAGTTTATTTTTGACTCCCACAGGCCAAACGGCATTACCGATTTTGACAAATGGGGTGTGAAATTAAATATATTGATGCCGAACAATAAAAAAATAATAAAAAGTGTGAGCCAGACTCCTGCTCATGTTTTTATATTTGCAAGTTCTGAAATTAATGAAGGGAAAATAATTCTGCGTAATTATAGGTATTTCTTGTGGTACAGAACTCTAGGTGCCCAATCCTGACTCATTCTTGACCCATTTTTTGTTTTTATAACAAGTTTTTGCTTCTTCTCCACAAGATCCTCGTCTGCCTCGATGCGTTATGACGGGGGAGCCAGAAATAGTAATCGTGACGCCTACCCGCTAAGTGTACAACGTCGATACATACAAGCTCGCTGAAGCTTTGACGCAAGAAATGTTAATGACTTTATATAAACACGGTGTTATCTCAAAATAAAACACTAAAAGGAATGCGGGGGAAACGTGGAAAATTTTCGGACAATGACAGCACTTCGGTTGCGCCGCCTGATCGCGGGGAACTTTTTTGAGTGCATTTCAGTTGAGAGCCGCAAAGTTGGTCTATTGAAGAGACTCCATTAATGGAGAACAAAATTTAGGTGCTTTTTTTATTACTACAAATTAGGGTACCCTTGAGAATGCAAGAGAATTAAAATATGTCAGATAATTCTGACGGCGCATTTACGTATGATACTTTCTTGATCATTAAGGATCCATCGGTGACATTCAGTTCACTAAGGGCCGGTTTTTGGATTGAGAATTTCACTAAGTAAATACTTAACGTTCTGTCACGCTCTTTAATTGAAGGGCCGAATTCTAAAAGTCATTTTTTTCATATTTTGAACTGAAAACGCCATCGTGTTCGGAACACGATTCCGAACACGATGGTGTTCGATTAGAAATTTGACGAGACAGCACTACAGTTAAGGACATATTAAGGAGTCGCTTAGCGATATTTAAACTCAGTTTCTGAACTGAGAATTTAGCTTAGTAACTACTGAACTATAGCGCTGTCTCGTCAAATTTCTCACAAAGGTGCATGACAGAACGTTACTTATAATATAAGTATTTCCTTACTAAAATTCTCTATTTAGAAATCGGCCCTAAGACTACAATCACTGAAACAATGACTGTATCATCAACGGTCTACCTTTTTTAGAAAAGTACTAAAACAATATGTAACGTAATCCTCAACGGCTAATCTATAGGCAATTCACCAATTACCTACAAGATATGTCTAATCTCATTTGCGTCACGGTTTTTGCGCCTACCTATTAGTTCTAAATATCACACGTTTTGCGTACTTCAAATAAGGTTTAATGACGTCTTTAGTGATCTTCCATGGTTGTATGGCACGTTGGTTATCTTAATAATCTTCCTACTAAGACTCCACTGTCCGTATGTCGTTAGGTATGTCTCTCTGTCACCAGGTATCTCATGAACCGTGATAACCAGACAGTTGAAATTTTCAAAAACCAAAAACTTAATAAATTAAATATTTAAGAGGTGCTCCCAAACAACAAATATGATGTTTTTGGCGTTTTTTTGCTCAATATCAATAGCTGCAACAGGTAGACGCTTGTAATATTCAAATGTGTAGATAACGGTACGGAACCCTTCGTGCGCGGGTCGGACTCGCACTTGGCCGGTTTTTTTCAACGTTTAGCGGGATAGGTACGCATATCGCAACTTTTGTTTGTTTGTTACGCTTTATTGCACAAAAGAAATAATACAGAAGAAAAAAAAACTTTAGCACAGGCGGAAACTGAGAATAACCTGTATAGCTATTTCAAAGACTTTATCTTCTACAATGTTACCGGCTGCCCTGGACCGTGAATATGCGGGCTTTGTTATCCAGAGCCACTCCCCTCAGAATGCTTTCAGTCTGACATATCTTTAGAAGGAACTGAAATATCAGATAAATCCGTAGTAACACATACCGGCGGAATCAATCTAATAATACTAATAGTATGTGTTGTAAAACAATGTTCTATTTGAGATACTCAAGCTTAGCAAAATGCTCAGCAGTCGATTTAGATAAATAACTGGACGTAGTTTAGCAAAAAGGTTCCAACCCACACAAAGTGAGTTTTGAGATATTTGAGTTTTTAGGTGTAAACAGATCTACGCTCTCTATACATTTGGGTTGGACTACCATGTGCCACATAACTTTGCATATACATACTCATCGGATCGCTATGAAAGTTTTTGATTCTTAAAATATAGAGCATAGTGATCATTTTGGTATATTTAACTCAAAAATGACCATGTTGTGGATTGGAACCTTTTTGCTAAACTACGTCCAACTTAGAAACAACACAACTACCAAAACAATTTTGTTCAGCCTCAGTCTGAGGGTATTTCCATGTTTGTGATGCAAGGACATCTGCCTGGACCTGGTTACCATAGCACTAGTAGATAGATAGATACATAGAATATTCTTTAATGTACTCATAAATTACATTTACATATTTTTATAAATCGACTGGTATCCTAGTTTGGGACCAGGTCAAGCGATTGTGTTGTGTGGAAATTATTATTGTGGTTTCAGTGTGTTTTATTTGTGCATGAGTAGGCTGAAAATGAGTGTTGACTCTCTAAGTATTATGCGCAGCATATTATTATGCTGAGCCTGCATTTATTTGTTTGTCAACAATCTTATATATTACCTACGTAGACATTAGATAAACTCACACCTGTATCCCAGACTGGTAAGCAGAGACAAGTGACTGCCACTTGCCACGATAATGACAGACCAGTTTCGCTTCATCGACATTCATTACTGCACGCTATTACCATATATTTATTATTATTTGATGCTATATTACTTAAGCAATTTTTGTTTAAATTTATTGTACGGTTATGATGGTAGAAAGTCACTGGTGCGGCCGGACAAGACCGGGAGCTTTGAAAACTCATGAGGGATGCCAATTACCTATAGTGGGTGTCGAATAGGGCAGTCAGGAGTCAGCTAAAATATTACCTAACTAAACGTAGATATTCTTGACGAATTAGTGACCACATTGCTATCGCTTCTACTCCACAACCCTCTAGTATTGGTCTATGCCTCTAGTGATATAAACTAAAACTTGCTTTGACGGTGGCGTTTATACAGTTGGTGTCACAGTGGAGAAAATGTATCGTTGAAAGAAGTCTACCAATCGTACAAGAACAAAATTAGTATCACGCACATCAATCCAGTTGACCGCTATTGATACGCTGTTATTATGAATTGAGACACCGTAACTCTTTTGATCTTAAAATATTAAAAAAACACGGACTTTCAAGATTAATTTGTCCGGTCTCACACAGTCCTTGCGTCGGCATCTTTCGGTGGAAATCCCAAACCGCTGATAATGAAAATTCAGAACAAAACTTGCGTCGTTGGCGTGAAATATTAAAATTACATTCCTGAACAGACCCGCAATATACCAAATTTTGTCTCAGTTTGTCTCTTCTTTGACGTTCATAAAGTAAACATTTTGTTTGTACTATGAATAAAATATTAAAAAAAAAAAAAAAAAAAAAAAAACTCACGCCCGTTATCCCCGAAGGGGTAGGCAGAGGCACCAGTCTCTAGAACTGGACCCACGTTTTGCCGAGTTTATTAGGTCCCAAACGTGACAAGTGGCAAGCCTGTCGCCGTTATCCGGGCACAATTTATCAGCGAATGGTGTTGCTGTACAAACAAATGTACGTAACTAAAAGTCATTGGTACATGCGTGGTTCGAGAAGCAAGGGTCAACCCCACTACGCCACCACCGCTTTTTATATTATTTGAATAAAATATTTGATTTTGATTTTCTCCCACGGCTGAAAGGTACCTTAGTCCACAGCAGTTCAACCTTTACGTTTTTGTTGCAAGGTAACTGATTATAAATTGCATAAATAAAAATGTATAAATAACTATAATAGTATAGTCTACGTATGTAATGGTTGATGTGCTGTCGGTTGTACCCACCTGTGAAGTCATCGTTAATTCTCCCATTATAGTTGACTTTTCAGTGAATAAACTGCTATACACTAACTATTCACTAATTTTCTCTGTGTTTTTGTGCCAATTTAAATCGTTTCTTTGTTTCTTCTTTCTATCATTATTAAAATAAATCAACTGATATTCATCTGCAGTTAGACATTGGCATATCGCAAGCGCTGATCCACCGTTGTGGCCACGATGGGTATCCCCACAACACTAACAGACTTGTGACGTCAAGCTTTCACGGTCTATTGAGATCGATAGGCTGACGATTATATCCAATATCACTGTATCAAATACTGCAAGAACTTTGCATCGCGAGTCCTGAGGTTGGAATCAATGTATCTCTATTAAGTATCTCTCGTAGGAGTGCTTGCACTTGGCCAATAGGGTAGGTTCCAGGGTCAAAATAATTAAATTCTATTTAGTCCGTATTTTAGATTATAAAATAATATTGGACAAATATTTTTTCTTTTTTCGATTAAACAAAAAATAACAAAGATATAGCCAATTAAAGTTACGTGTGACGTCACTCCGTGCTAAAAAATGCAGCACGGCGTGACGTCACACGTAACTTTAATGGGCTATATCTTTGTCATTTTTGGTCTAATTTACAAATAAAAAAATACGTGTCCTTTATTTTTGAATGATCTAAAAGACGGACTAATTAATTTTTTAGGGCAACTAGCCCATTATCGGATGGCTGTACCCACAACCTTTTTTAAGGGCTGGATCCGCGCCCGGCATATCGCCGCGAGTAAGATAAGCAGATGTAATGGTGGATGTGCTGTACAGTACAGAGGCCATCAGGCGATCGCGCCTCGCCGGGAAGCGACGCATCAGCGAGCACGCCACCTCGCTCTGACGCACGCCCGCGCCGCATCCGCTTATCGATTTCATTACTTTTATCACCCATGGCGGTATCCGAACTGTTGGACGACTAATTGAAACAAAAAACGCGAGTTTCAATGGCTTCACTAGACTCTTTTAATAAGCTGTATGAACATGTCGATTTCATTTCATTGCCGCATCAAGCATTCGTGCGCACGCGTTTGATGGCTTCTAGGCGTTAATCGTATGAAAAACCGCATTATTGAGGCTCTGTTTTATCTTAATATGGAAATATCTCATCCTTAAACGCTCACATCAAACTGAGTAGATATATTTTCTTAAAATACCATCTAACTACCTCACGTGAGGTAGAGTGATCGTGGGAATATAAACGGAATATGTATTTCCAATTTTTCAAGTAAAACCTTACTTGTCTTTATCGCCGTATTTTGATGTAACAGAGAAAACTATCGAAAATGCAGTTACGGAACTACCAATTACGATACTATTCAATTTTTTATAAGTATTTTAAACCGGGCCTCAAATTTTATCACACTTTTGATTAAAATTTATCATTTTTAACAAAGAAAACGAAGGTAACTATTGGTGATTTTTTTTTACGAAATATCTCGTCCATTGATTGATTTAACGATATTTATTGAAATGAAAAAGTGAAAATCTTAGGTATGCCTTCAATAGCTCTTTAATTGATGTTGTAATGAAGTTGAATTTCAAATTGTTGTCATGTATAGTTTCAATTTTACAATTTAGACTTTTCATGCAGAGCCGTCGATGTCTTGAATGTCCTGTCCTCTTTTTTTAGATGTAGGCAATACCGAGTTAAGTTCGGAAATTGGGAGATTAGCAGTCATCACGTTCGCTATTTCCAGCATCATGGCAGCTAACAAGTGTGGTTCCATCAACTGCGCTTGAGTTGTTCAGCGGATCATCGTTTTAATTACTTTCGTAATTGGATGTAGTTTGTCAGGTCCCGCGAAACGGGTTCCACGGGTACTTCCAATACCATTGATCTCAACTTTGGTGTCTTATTTACTTTAATCCTTAATGTTGATATACCAGCGTGTGGTATAAGTTGAAAGCTGTTTTGAAAGTAGTGATTTTGAAGATATTTATTTTTGTTATTATTATGTATCATAACCACGCTTTATATAGTCTAATTGTACACATATTGTTTCATTACCATGATACAAGCACGATAACAGCTGTCAGTTGCCTCTATTTGGTAGGCTACTAAGCAATAGTAGTACATTTTCAATGAAATAGTATAACCCGCGCATGTTAAAAGGGTCTAGGGGTAAAACTAGAGCCATCGAAGAAAAAAATCGTATTTTTTTTACAGATCGAATTTGCAAAAAGCATTGCATGTACAATCTCTCAATACTGTTATTTTAGGACCCACGAAAAAGAATCTAGGATCACAAGCCTGGGACTAGTTAGCATTTATGCCAAAACCAGCCTTTTTTTGCGTTATTGCTATCTAGTCCTAGGTTTTATGCCTTAGGTTCACCGCCATGGCTTCTAAAAATCCCTATTAACATTATTGACACATTGTATACACACTTTTTAAAATTTCGATACGTAAAAAGATATGATTTATTTGTAGTCTCACTCTCGCGAAGATGAACGAATGACGCGAGGCGCGGACTTAAGTTGCACGGGTTATACCTTTGTAATGCGACTAACTGTACTTTTTAAAGTATGTAGTAGACTATCGATAGTGTCAATAAAACCACCATGACCGTTAGGCTCAATTCACACTGGCGCAGAGTCGATAGAGATTAATTCAGAACAGTTAAAAACGTGACGCTTCGCTTCGACTCTGCGTCAGTGTGAATTGAGAATAACTAATGTGACTTTATTCATTTTAGGGACCCGCCCCCAGATCTCTAGGACTAGTTGGGAGCTCGCTGGTGACCTCAGCATAATCCTCAGTTCGTTAGTTTATCGTTAAACTGATTCGGGCTAGACTCCGCCGGACCCCGTCGCATACCAACTTCATAGTTTAATATGAGTCTTAAGGGAAGGAAGACACCGTATGCGAGGTTCTACTTTCTCCATAATTTTTGGGAATAATTTCAGTTTTAATTCAATTATTGGATTGAGAGAGATTAAATGAAAGGTATTAGGGCCGATTTCTGAATTGAGAATTTCACTAAGTACTTAACTACTAAACTGTAGTGCTGCTCGTCAAATTTATTATATAATAGAAAAAATTATATAGCGTGACATAACGTTATATACTTAAATATAGCTAAGTATTTACTTAGTGGAATTCTCAATTCAGAAATCGGCCCTAAATATAATAACTTTCCACGATATTATTTGACCCCAGTAAGCTCCAATTTGAGAGACTTAAAACTTTATAAACCTCTTTTTCAGACCAAACGCTTAGACGATAAAATGAACGTCGTTAAGGAGGTTAAAGAGCTCAAGATTGCTCTCCTGAAGGTAAACTCTAGGTTAAAAGGTTACTGGAAATCAACATACATACTCGTAGGGCTGGCT
Source organism: Yponomeuta plumbellus (assembly GCA_947310845.1). Taxonomy (NCBI): domain Eukaryota; kingdom Metazoa; phylum Arthropoda; class Insecta; order Lepidoptera; family Yponomeutidae; genus Yponomeuta; species Yponomeuta plumbellus. The sequence continues at coordinate 11,736,839 of OX371207.1, read as the reverse complement.
TACGTCAACGCTATCTAACAGCAATGTCTATACCTATACTTATCAATAGGTAGGTAATTTCTATTGCTTAGTCCTTATTCTGAGCTCTATTGATAAGCCCAGAAACGTCTTTCATCATTACATTTGCGGAGCTATCCATAGATAAATTGTATGACTGACAATACTGTCAATCAGCCATTCTGAACCGTTCTGAACTGCTATGATAAGAAACATGTTATTTTTTGTGTACCTACCTGCTGAAAGTTTTCTCATAGTTTCATACTTCAAAATTTCAGGTTTATTCATTGCACTATAAAGAATATTTTTTCATCCTATTTAACATATTAAATGGTTGAAGAGCGTCACTCCAAAGCAGAATTACCCTAAATAGTCATAATTTTATCCAAATGTTCATAGTTATCAATAGAACTTACTACAGAAGTGTAATCCCCCACGGGACAGGCAACGCCTAGTGTGGGGGTCCGTACACTATATTTTGTAATAATTTTATATCGCAATAAACGATTTTTATTTTTATTTATTTTACCTATGCCGTCACCTTCAGATAACCAGACCGTCCTAACTTCAAAATTAGAAACAAAAAATATCAAGCCAGTTATTAAATTATGGTACCTACTAAATCGCTGATCAATATCGATTGATGACGTCAATTGATGTTACATTGAATTTGCACATTAGCATAAATCCAGTGTGACTTACCTTCGCTCATAAAATAAGGTATCCTAAATCGACCCGAAAGCACCCTGTCTCTGAGCGATTGAAGAGTCGACCCGTCGAATGGTAGAGCTCCACACACCAGGACGTACAGCACCACCCCCAGGCTCTGTCAAATAAAACAAAACTATCACACACCCATTACGTAGCATATACTATTGTACATACATACATAAGCTCACGCCTGTATCCCAGAGGGGTAGGCAGAGACCAGAGACTGGTCTGCCCTGCCACGATCACGATTTCGGGTACTTTTTATCTTGCGCTATGCTTTTTTTTGCTTTGTTATTACTCGTATTTACTATTGTAATCCTTGCTAATTTCTGCTGGGATTTCATTATGTTTCAATTCTTATCTACGAATTGCGGATTGCGTTCTGAAAGATTTTTTCATTTCATTGCTTAGCAACAGACGATATCTAACCAAAGAAAAATACGCGCAAAATTCAACCACTAAATTCAATTGGCTCGTCTCGCTCGATAGAAATGCATGACATATTTTCCTCGACTGATTTTCCTATGCGAATGTTTTGAATCTTGGCGAGTTGTTCGACGGTGACGTTGTTTAGATTCCGGATCCCTCTGGCGTCCGCGGAATCTAATAAATAAAGGGCAATAGTGAAATTCCAATATCTCACCCATATGTCAATTTCGGGGCCTGTATACCGCTTTCCCTCGAAGACCTCGGGGGCAGCGTAGGGCGGGGAGCCGCACCACGTGGCAAGGAGCTCTCCGGTCGCGTAGTAGTTACTGAACCCGAAATCGGCGATCTTGATGTTCATATTCGCGTCCAACAGGAGGTTTTCAGCCTGGAACACACGAAATAATACGCAATTTATATACCTAACCACGGTAAGCGTGGGACGACCAGCCACAAGATGGACAGACGATCTCATCCAAGTGGCAGGAAGACGCTGGATGCAAGCCGCTTCCAACCGGTTTTTTTGGAAATCCAAGGAGGAGGCCTATGTCCAGCAGTGGACTTCTGGCTGAATGATGATGATGACACCTAACCACACTGTCAGATTATATTGCTTACAATATAACAAAATAGCTTTGAAAAGCATGAAGGAGGCCTTTGTCCTGCAGTGGGCGTTAAATGGCTGACGATGATTTTTGAACTGCTTTCGTTAGTTTCGTAAGCACTTCACAAATTATTAACTATTATCCGGATACACTTACTTAAGTTACGAAAGTTACGAAAATTCTGTTAAGTGTATACTTAACGTATTTTACTAAACGTAACTTAAACTATTTTAAACATAAATTATTGGTCTACGTTAGTTTTGTTTCCATTTTTATCCTCCTCAGTCCTGACCTTGAAAATAACTATTGAAAGCTGTGTACCCCGGGTCTTAAGAGGTTAAACTATTTCACATGTCTGACACATAATTTATCTTAGTTCGAGACACTTCAAAATGCACTGTAATTCTAAATAAACATAATTATTTGTAATTAAAGACCCATTAAATAAATTTACAACAATACACTGTTTCTGGCATATCTCGATCTTAAGTCAAGTTAATAAAAAATATCTTCTTACGTATTCATCGCAAACTCATACTGTCTTTGCAGATTTTTGTTCAACTTATCTTACATATTAATGCTTACGAAAGTTTTTGTTCTACTTATCTGTTGGAAATTATACTAGTAGTATAGGAGGTTGCAACTGGATATCGTACCTTACTTCGGTAAAATAAACCTTTCCATTAGCTAGAGTGCCTCATATGCTCGTGGCAACGTGAAATCGAAGTACAAAACAAAAAAATGTCACGATATTAGACAATTTAAATTGCTTTATTTTTTGGCCGCTCCTGTGACATTGCATTCGTTTAAGCTCATTCACCTTCGGTGACGTCAATGCTCAAATTACTGCGTTATAAATAAAGTTTGATCAGAAATGTTGAAAGTATTTGAAGTTTGATAACAATAAGTAAATAAGTTGTTTCATTCTGTAAACAACTTATAGAATTATACTGCGTATGCAAAGGCCCTTGCTTTACTTTCCGGACAATAAAATATCAAAAACTCGAAATTCACGCATGCTATTTGCCTTAAATTGTTTTATTTATTTACACCGGTTTTAATTTATAGAAGCTAATATTATCGTAATCGTAGTGATTATCATTTTACGACTCAACATTTTGTCATCGCCGTAGAAACTTCAATGTGTTGTAGACATCAAACACAGACAAAGGATATCACGTGCATACATCAACGAACTTCTAGGCCGTGGGCCGGCCGTCAGTAATCCTACGACAAAGTTTACCAAGAGGAGACCAATTTCAGGCTGCCTAACTTCAAAATGTATGTTTAAAAATAAATAGGGTGCCAGTCCCAAACTACACGGATGATCTTGTACTGTCAGCAAAAACCTGGACCAAACGTTCTGTGAGATTTCTTTTCTATTTCTAGATTTACGATAAATACGCCAAATAAATGCATTTATAGCAGCGGTAGCGCAGTCTCTAGAACGCTTGCCTCACGTTCAAGAGGTCGTGGGTTCGAACCCACCAATTAATTTGTGGTCTTTGTACCAATGGCCGTGATTTCTAAGTTATGTACTTACATTTGTGATCGTCACGTTACAGTTACAAATCGTACAGTGACTTGAGATAAAGCCTTTGCCCTGAAGTGGGACGTGTACATATAGGCTGCATTATCGTTATTCCAGGTCAACTTAAATTATCATTAAAATATCTTATCATCCTTCTAACAAAAAAACCTTGATTGCCACAGATAAAATCATTAACAATTTTAATTGTCCTTAAATTTTGCAACACAAGCTACTGATAAGGAAATAGTCCAGGCTTCCGTGTAGCAACAATGTTTTTTTATTAGTGTGATCATAAGGCCTTCCAAGTGCTCATTTTGACGTGGATGTCTTACCACATAATAACTTTTACAACTTTATTTTTGCTGACCGTAAAAGACCTTCGAAGCTTAGTACTGGAAACTATATATTTAGGCACATATATATCATTAATAATATATCATTAGTCAATAATATCAGCTCGATAAGGACTTCCAAGTGCTCATTTAGATGTGGATGTCTTACAACTAATAACTTTTAGGTACATCTTTCTTTTTGCTGACCGTATAGAACTTCCAAGCTTAGTACTGGAAACTCTATATATTTAGACACAATATATTTTGTAGATATACAACCATAAATTGGCCTCATCTTGGTGACAAACGTTACAAAAATGTGAAAAACAGTTTGAAGATTTTTAACACTGTTTTTCACAACGATCTAGATTTTGCAACGTTCACTAAGTCGCAGTTTCTGCGATATTTTGAATAAAACAATTTTTATTTGAGTTTACGCAATATGACGTAAACTGAACTACGGCAGGCCCACGGTCTATTCTTTCGTAATCTGTCATACCTTGAGATCTCTATGTACGATCCGCCTCTCATGGCAGTACTCGACTGCGGAGAGGATTTGCCAGAACTTGCGTCTCGCAGCTTGCTCTGCCATCCTGCCGTATCTGGCTATGTAGTCTGAAAGAAAAAACATATTGTAAACTGTCTAATTTGTAACATTAAAATAATGTCCAATTAAGTCTAAAGATTATTTAAAATAATGTTTATTTGAAATTAGGTTACTATTAAGGCCGCCAATCGTAGTGTTTTTTCTTTGTATGTATTGGCTTTTTGTTATTTTATGGCCCACTATAAACAATATTATCTGATAGTATTCCAATAGTTAACTAAGTAACGACTATCATCGGGACCAGTTTCCTTCGTATTGACTGAAACTTAGTTTCTAAATACAATAGATAAATAATCAAATAATAAGTATATAAACATGACAAAATGTCTAGTAAGCCATATGTCATTTGTTTTTTAATAAGTACGAATAAATACAAAGAACTAAGAACAATGTCATTGTTCTGCGGTAAGTCAATACCTGTTAGGAAAAAAAACTGACTATTGATATATTGATTGATATATTACTTGTTAACATGCAGGTTTTTGCTTCTGTTCTTAGCGCTTTGGAGTCTATGACGTCAACAGAAAGAATAGATCACTCACAATTGCGTCAATGGAAACCTACTTCAGTCTCGGTTCATTAGAAATTTACGATTTAAAGGAAAAAATGTGTTGGTGTAAGTGGGCGGATCGTTGAAACTAATTATGTACTGTAATGACAGAATAAACATCCAATGACATACTAATAAATCTTCGGTCTATTCAAAGTACTAATCCAAACAGGCCTCTCATCCCAAGCAAAAAACGGAACTCAAGAAGTTAAAAACAAAATGACATCAGCTGAGTATGTGCAGGTGTAAAATGCAGACATGCCGTGAATAATTTACGGGGAATTTCAACGTTCGTACACATACAAAGCCATCGTCGGTTTGTAGGTCACAGACACAGAACATTTCACACGGCTTTTCAGACATTGAACCGCTTTAATAATAGCGAGTTGAATTTGTGGGAGACGTTACGACGTGACAATTGGAGATCGGATCTCGCCGCAGCCATCGAACGTGCAACAACGAAATCTCTACAGTCTCATAAATGTGTAATCGATAGCCATAAAAAAAGGTGATACAGCCAAAAGTTGGTCAACAAATCGAAGAGAATCCCTTTCAAATTACCCGTAAGACCACGTTCTACCTGAAGCAGAAACTGGAAACTGATTGCACGAAATAAAGCCTCTTACGATGTCGGCGAAATGAAAATGTAAATATATTATATTGTACGTACAAGGCGTATCTACGGTCTTTTTTTTTTTTGTGAAATTCGGCTGACTCTGCCGAGACATCGGCCGGGGACGGGTGGCCCAACGCCCCTCCTGCAACCCTAAGCCGGTGCTTGTGACGTAACTACCCGGCTGCTGACGTCATAGCCGACGTACGAGGGTGCCCTTAATCGATTTCGAGGCTACGCTCCTCGACACTGCTCGTGATTCCAATTAGATTAACTAACCTATTTATTTTCATGTTAGCACGTCCGAATGGTGTTGGTAGGGTTCCGTAACCAAAGGGTAAGGGACCCTGTTACTAAAACTCCACTGTCCATCTGTCTGTCTGTCTGTCTGTCATCTCATGAACCGTGGTAGCTCGACGGTTGAATTTCTCACGGATGATGTATTTCGGTTGTCGTTAAGACAACAAAAAATACTAAACAGTTAAAATAAAATAAATATTTAAGTAAGGGCGGCCATACAACAAACGTGATTTTTTTCCTATTTCTTGCTCGATATTCATCGGCAACAGGGAGACGCTTGAAATATTCAAATTAAAAAAAATTGATAATGATACGGAGCTTTTCGTGCGCGAGTCCGACTCGCACTTAGCCGGGTTTTTCCTCAAAGAGTCTGCACTTTGGCAACCAGAGCAGAGTTTCATAAAACTACAATTAGTAGTTTATTATGACAATTCTATATATATCATATATTGTATTGTCTAATCTCTTTAAACGAGCAATTCTTGTATATATATTTATATATAATCAGAATCTCGGAAACGGCTCCAACGATTTTCACGAAATTTTGTAGGCAGATGCTTTCGGGGGCGTTTAATTGATCTAACTAGGTTACATTTTTAGAAAACTTTGTTTTATCCGTGTTTTAAGCCAATTGAAATTTGCTAGGATAACATACAGAGGTAAATTTCGCGTCTATCTGCAAGGTTGGGATAGTTCTGACGGGAAAACGGGCGACCCGTTTCGGGCCGATTTCAAGAGACCTGGTTCGAGTCATGATGTTTTTTTTGCAAGTTCTTTTTTTGTTGAAAAAGGATTATTTTAATTTTATATTACGTATTTTATATTACAAAAAAAGTACCGAGCAAAGCTCGGTCACCCAGGTACTATGTATGATGCGTGGCAACTTGTTATTCTGTGGGTTGATCGACCTTGCAATGCACATCTAATTGTCATAATGAACCACGAATTGTAGTTCTATGAATCAGGCTCCAGAGGTGCTACCTCAGAACACATTGTGTTCTGAGGGTGCTACTAAGTAACCTCTGCACTGTATAGATTGTATGAACGATTGCCTGCCTTTTCCGAAAAACATACACATTTAGTTACTTCGGCAACTGGATGTCAAAATGGGTACCTATTCTAGTGGGCAGATTGGATTATAATATTCTTTATTGCACACAAGAAACAAGAGACAGTTTAATCGGATGGCAGGACGTATTTAAACTTAACAGGGAAAAAGATTACCTGCTAATTACCTAACAGATTAATACAGGTATCTCTTTGCATTTGAAGTATTTCATTTCAGTGTTAATTATTGCCTTCGTTAAGGCCCGAAATAAGTTCAATTTAAAACTTCAAACGACCAACATTAAAACCCTGATAAACACTTCCCATTAATAATATAAAACGGTTTAGATTTTCGGTATAATACAGGTTCAAGAAAAATTAAAAGTTATAACTTTCTACGCCACTCCGTGCGGAGTAGAGATTCATACAGAGGATCCCCTGATACTGACTTATCATTAATTACAGCCTATATTAAAATTACAAATTTCCGTTTAAAAACAGAAAAAGTAGAGAAGGTATACAAACTTACCTACATTCATTATTTATTTATTTGTGTATTATAATTTATGTAGGTCTATCATATTTTCTATTAATCCCTCCCTCCCCCGCTCTCCTATAGGTGTAGGTTAATGGATTTCCTTATGTGATGCTTATGTAAGTTTATTATATCTCATATTTATTTATTATTTCTTGCACTACCTGTCGCCAGTCTCTTCAAAACCGAAGATATTGGTGCAATACTATTTTTAATAATAATAATACATCCATGGCTTTCTTTTTTCAAAAACTCCATAACAAAAGTTTGTATAATACTACTTACCAAATATTTCACCTTTGTTTGCGTATTCTGACACTATGTAGATCATGTTTTTCGTTTCCATGACCTGAAACAAGCAATGTCCTGTTTTAATTAACGTTATATCATTCTGGAAAATAAGAAGACAAACAAGTCACGGGTTGTTTAGTCAGCTGAAAAATAAAGTAGAAAGAAGAATGTGGATTCAATTAATACGGTGCCAACAATATAAATTCATTGAATGAATCTTGTGAACAATTATTTCATAATACTGCTTGAAATAACTATAGATATTTTTTCAGACGCTATCGCTATCCAGATGTACATTCTCGTGCAAACGCTTAGCTTTCACGAACACGAGTCACAACAATAGTATTTCACGCTCGGATTCGTGCAGACTCGTTGAGTGTGTAGAGCCCCCATAATCGGAATGAGACTCAACAATTCAACCTGTTCCCGTCAATTTCTTTCGCATTCAGTTCCACTCACGAACAACTGAGTCTGACATTTTTCATTTTGAACTTCCGTAAACAGATGGACCGCCGACCGGGCTTCGCGGGCGCAGACAACAGCGCTGGCTGGCGAAGTGATTCACGCGTTATTTATAGAGCAAGTTTACAATTTTTACTGCGTCGGCGTCGTTGGTTCACGGGCACGACCTAGCCGCCGATTTCACGTCGTGTTGCTTCACGACTTTCTTCAAGTATTTATTTATTCCGCAAATTAAAATAAAATTTAGTCCTCTCTCTCAGAAATCACCAAGCATTCCCTCCTGCTATCGTGCCATTGACCAGCAGACACATCGACTTGCGGTGCAGCCGCATGTAACTTAATTAGTCGAGCCAGCGTGCGGTTTAGCGGTGACCAGTAAGCGATTGTTCGCCCTGACTCCACTCTAAAAAGAGGCCGAAGTCTTCGCATGCGATGTCTGAAACGGTTTGGGACATTGAGCCTCAGCAACCTTTCCAACAGCGTTGCAATCGAGACCAGCCCGCAATTTTTGGATGCAAATTAACATTTGATCTCGACTGTGCCTAGTCTGCAAATCTCATTCACGAGCATTTTCGAAAGAATGGCCTTTCTCCTTAGCTTAGCTCCAGGCACTATGGTTTTATTAAGGGCCACCAATCGACGGGATCCTTTCTGTTAGGTATTCGATATTAAGTCCGCGTCCAACTCTAGGCGCTTGATTTGGTAGCGATATGAAACTGTGGCGGTACGTGGTGGAATTTATTTCTAAGCTCGTCTGTTCCAAATAGCCGTGTAATTTGATTTCAGCTATCGCTAGAGATGTCTGCGAAATATTCACAGAGTGTTTAAACGAAGTTAACATTTCAGGCGACAGGCATTTTATTTTCAGAATTACATAACAAGAAATCCAGCGCTCTCGTCATTACTTATACTAAACGAGTGCCTAATTAAAATTCTGAGTGATACTTAACATAGGTACGAGGCTCTCGTCTAGATGAAAGACTCTAGATATTATTTTTTTCAATTCAAATAAAACGATATTGTGTGCCCAATAGTGACATATTATCGTTTTATTTGAATGTATTTGGTGTATTATTGGACACAAACATACATAAACTCACACCTGTATCCCGAAGGGGTAGGACAGAAACCAGGATTGACCTTTTGCTACGATTCTGACAACCTTGTTCGCTTCAACACGCAAAAAACAATGGCTGGTCATTGTTTTTGATCATTTTCAGTTTTATGACCAATGGGTTGCATGTTTTAATTTTATTAAACAGTTCTACAACTTGTCCCCAACTTGTTACAGCTAACAACGAGCACGGGGCAAAAAGTAACACCTGACATGTCTAAAGAACCTGCCAGGTGCGAGACGGACTCGCGCACGAAAGGTTCCGTACATTTATACATTTCAAGCGTCTACTTTATTCTTTGAAACAGTGCTTATTGTTGAACAATGAACAGTATGGAACTAAGAACTACAGCAGTACTCATTCGGCGTCACAGAGCGGAAGCAAGGTATTTTCAACTAAGTCGCAAGTCGCCCCAGTATTAGAAGCGACCCGTCTCATTAACGTAGAGTCTAATGAAATGCTCATTAATAATCACAGAAATTCTATTTGCTTAATATACGTATGGCCTGCCTAAAACATACCACGATTTAGGAATTAAGCTGTAGAATTTTTGTGGGCCGATCAGTCTCCATAACAATGGTTTTTAATTGTTCTTTTCAAGGTAATAACGCTACTAATTAAACCCTAATTATGTTGTTGTAGTCGTTAGTCATAACCATAAAGCCATTTAGAACATGGGCAGCGCTATCAGTGGTTTAATGGAGGAACTAATGATACACAAAAAAAAAACAACCAGCCAGCCAGCCAGGCAGGCAGTAAGTAGTCTTAGTAATAGGGTCCCTTACCCTTTGGATACGGAACCCAGAAAAATATTAGTTTACCTACTTTCTGCTAAAAACATTTGAGCTTACAATCAACACGTGTTTTAATGTAGGTAATTAATATCTAAAGGTAAATATGTAACTGTATCTAGGTTAATATGTGTAAATGCGAAAGTTAAAAAATTGTAAACTTTCTACAAAATAACAGCATTTTCCAAATAATGTTACATATTACTTGCCGCGGCTATTTATTGGCATTTTAATACCTCTCGCTAACGATGAAAAAACTATCGTGACGAAACCCGCGTCAGAGTTCGTTCCGCACACTTATTGCGTATTGATATTGTCTTTACTGAACTATAGATGCTAAGCATACCTAATGTAGCGCTCTTTTCACTAATGTAGGTTGCCTGGAAGAAATTGCTTAAAGTAATAAGCCGCCAATTGTACTTAGATTACTAAAAATTTGTAAATGTTATTTATGAGTACAATAAAGAATATTCTATCTATCTATCTATCTATCTATCTACGGGTTAGCGCTGCGTTATATTAGCATATAGATGTAAAATTGTAAAAGGTATTGCAGACCACAAGCGATTTTAGGCTAAACCTAAAAATAAGTTAAACCCCCTTTAGCCCCCAGTCTATTTACAACGTCCTTTCGGCGGCGAAGGTTAACTAGGGCCTTTGTTCCTTAATTAATTGTACCCACGTAATTAATGCTCACGCTCGTACAGCAATCACGCGATACTCACACCTACGCCATGCCCATAAGAGCTAAGTCAGTATCCCTGACAAGCGGTGATTGAACTATCGACTAGACAAACGCTTCCATAGAGGATGTGTTTGTTGTAATTAGTAAGATACCATCGAGAACGGAAGCTCCCTCTTCCTTCGCTCATAGGATGCTTGGACGAAACAATCAATTTCCGATCTCTGTTCATAAACCCCTACACGTCCGTCTTTCTGTCATACAGACATACAGACCAGCGTATATTCAATGTCAGATTCAGATACTTTATTAGTCAACCATAGGTATACAATAGATGCATGATCGTATATAAAACTCGTTAAAATATGTCACATACTTATGGTATTAGATTACATACAGATGTCGGATGCTATTAATGCATCATAACAAGATTCTCATTAGCTAACGTAGTTTGTTGGTAGTAGGTGGAGTATCTTTTGTTGCTACATGCATTTATTGAAGCGAAAATCCTCAAGCGTCTCTATTGTTACGTACACCTAACTGTAAACATACGTATCCTGCACCTTCGTAATTTTACAGCCATAAAAATATTTCTTTCAATTGACAGTTACTAAATATTTTGATGGCATTCATCACTCAGCAAACGTTCAACGAATGCAAACAAAACTCTTGATTTATATGTCCTGAAGCCAATATCTTTGCAGGAGGTAACTTCTGAGCCACTCATTCACAGGTCACTGGTCGTTTCCCAACACTCTTGTGCAACTTCATTGTTTTGCTTACCGAGAGCCGGTATTGTTTCGGAGTACAGAGTGCAATCGAACCGATCCAGCTGTCACGTGTTGGCTATCTATCGTATCGACACCCATTGTCCTTACTCATTCATGGCCATTCACAACAGGCCTACATCAATCTTGTTACAATTTATCTGCTAGCCATCACTTATCGCGAAAAGGCGTAGAAGGCTGCCGTATCACATGTTGTTGACACGATATCAAAGTATACAGTGAGTTTGGTACTTGAAGAAATTAATATGTATAAAATTGGTCGAAAAAGAAATCGATATTTGACGTGGAAGGAAAAACATTGACGTTCTCCTTATTCGAAGCCGGTTAAAAACAAGAAAAGTGAGCTATAATCAGCACTCATGTCGTGGCCAATTGGACTGAAATATGTTTTTATTCAGGTTTTATTTTTGTTGTACGCGGTTATACTCCCAATCAGAATAACCAGTACCCGTGGATACTGGTCTTGCTAACGTGTGAATATTAATTTTAGGTCGCCTAGTTTTTTTTTCACAGTAGTTACCATTACCAGTTCAACGCGTCAAACGATATTATTCTTTACATTTGGGAATAAATAGAAATCATTGGGAGCCAAATCAGGGCTGTACGGTGGATGACCCATCAGTTCTATTTTTTGACCATCCAAAAATGTAGTTGTTTCCTGAGATGTATGACAGCTGGCATTGTCATGGTGAAGTATGATTCTGCGTCGCTGGTTGTTTTGGCGTATTTCTTCAAATACTTCCGGCAAACAAATGGTCGTGTACCACTCCGAATTAACCGTTCTGCGATTCTCCAGTGGTATTGTAGCCACATGGCCATTAATACCAAAAAAGCAGGCCACCATTTGCTTTACAGTGCTTTTTGCACGCGCCACTTTCGTAGGGTTCGGCTCATTTTGAAACACCCAAACTGTTGATTATTGTTTAGTTTCGGGATCGTACGCGTAGATCCAGGATTCGTCACCTGTGTAGATATTATAAATAGATTTTGAGTTGCCTCCGTTGAATTTTTTTAAGTTTGTCTTGCACCATTCGACGCGAGCATCTTTTTGATCCTGAGTTAAATTTGTGCGGGATCCAACGCGAACAATTTTTTTTAAAGACAAATGTTCATGTGATATCCTATGCATGCTCGTCATACATATGCCCAGAATAGCCTCTATCTCGCGATACGTAACATGGCGGTCTTGCATTATTAGTTTTCGCACAGCTTCAATATTTTGTGGCACAACCACCGATTTCGGGCGACCTTCTTTAACTTCGTCCGTGAGCTTACTGCGCCCGCGATTAAACTCACTAAACCAGTGATACACAGTCGTTTTTGATGGAGCTTCACCACCAAAAGTCGAAGTTAATTGATCTACGCACTGTTGTTGCGTTAAACCACGTCGAAAATCGTAATAAATCATAGCACGAATATTTTCACGAGTGAGTTCCATTTTTTCAGCGATATGACATTTTAAACCTAACAAAAACAAAACACTAACGTATATAAGAGAAAAATATTAGCGGCCAGTATTTAAAAAAAGAATGAATTTGACCATGGAGGTCAGACATTGCGTTTAAAATTATTGGAATCCCAGATTCCGCGTACATAAGTAGCAGCCTATGTAGTAACGTTACATTGTACTTTTATTATGTTTATAAATAATTAATACATTTTTATAAACAATTGTTTTATTGTAGGGTTCCGTCCATTATTTCGCTATCCAAAAGTGTTACGTCACCAAAAAAGTTTGAGAACCACAGGTCTAATAAATATATGCGCTGATGGTAATGGTTTGTTGAAACTTACGGTCTTATATACAAAAAAACTAGCTGACACTGCAAACGTGGTTTTGCCAGATAGGGGTACGAAAATCAGATAATAACCGGACCTACCGATTACACATATATAATTTCATCAAAATCGGCCATACCGTTTCGGAAGAGTATGCGCACTGACACGTGGAGTGATGACACGAGAATTTTTTGTATTAGACTAGCTGACCCGGCAAACATTGTTTTGCCAGATAGGGTTATGCAAAATAGGTAACAACCTATTCTCAGACCTACCGAATGTACATGTAAATTTCATCAAAATCGGTCAAGCCGTTTCGGAGGAGTATGCGCACTAACACGGTGACACGAATTTTATTATAAGAAAGAAAGATAAGCATTTTCAGCCAAAGACCAGACAGTCAAAAACATTGTTGTCATGTCATTCATAGGACTTGATCCTCGACTAAGTTCTTGTAATAATTTTTAGGAACAACTTATTATAAGGTACTTCCAGACCCGGCTAACCTTAATTGCCATATTAATTAGCCTACGACTCATTCTTGGACCTTCAAAAATACATGAAACAATCATATTTAATTGGTGGAACCATTACAGATGATTTCGATAACAAACAGTACAGTCACATCTACATCTGTACATGTGTACATCTGTGACACGAAATTTTTATACTAATTAAAAAAAATAACCTTCTATGCCCTAGCCCGCACTGGTAATCGAACCTAGGTATTTCGCAATCAGCCCAATAAGTAAGCAAGGTAATAAGCTAGTGAATTCCCAACATAAATTAAAAAAAGCATCGACCTATATCTTTAATAATTAATTAGTTTAATTAAAAAAAAAAGCCTATATTATTGCCGAGAAGGGCAAAATTGTTGTGAATAATTTGCCAATTCACATTACTAGCAGAGGTGATTCTACAACAACGGTGAAAAATACAAATCCCAAAGCAGACATACATAACAGTGGATGAAACATTGTGAGCATACGTTGCGTTGTACGTGGCACAAATGTACTTTAGAATCTGCCGCTTAAAACATAAGGCTCAAAAAAGCTCGAGTCACTTTTCAGTAGGTGGCTAACGCATCATCAACTCGCCAAGTCTCTGTGTAATTCACGTGTATCTGTTCCGCTGTCAACTAACGGATTTCTCTATTTGCAACCGTTACTGACCTCAGTGTCCGCTAAATAACAGATGGTTTATGGCACAGGCTATCCTATATTTACAGTGTTTTTGTGTAACTACAACTGTTTTGAGAAAAGTTAATGTTAAACTACAAATGACAGCAGAGCTGTCGTTACATTCTGATTCTATCAGGCAGAAATTACCAGTGACGTTAATTACTTGTTAGCTGAAAAGAAAACATGTAGGTAGGTACTTTGAATCTCACTTTTGACATTTTAATCGTACTATGTGATTTTCAGGTATTTTCTGCAAAAGGAAAAAACAACTGAAAAGCGGAGAGCGACCTTTTGTATTTTGATCAATACCCAGACGGGCAGAGACGTGCCGATTATGGATGAATCACATGATCAATGAATCAGCAGTTGCGTTGTTGCATCAAACTGAACAACTTAATAACCACCTTATCTTATGTATGGGAGAGTATAAAATCGATTGATTACTAAACCACTCACCTGATAAAGCTTAATAATATGTGGGTGATCCAGTCTCTTCATGATGTCCACTTCGCGGTAAACCTTCTGAAGATTGCTGGCGTCTAATTGCGATTTATCTATTATCTTAATTGCTACCTGCAACAAATGAATGCAAACATTAATGAAGAAATAGTATTAGTAGCAGAGAGTCATTTTAAAAGGATAAACGGCGGAACGGGGTGACGGAAGACAAATAATTGGATTAACAGAGAGGCGGTTGCCGGTTGGTATCTATTTTCCCGAGCTCCACCATGTTTTTTCAGTTTAGAATTGTGTCACCAAGGAAGAGACGTTGCAACAACAAGCCTTCATTTTTAAGTTTTATCTTTGATGATTGGTTATGGATATAAAAATCGATAAGATTACCGATAGAGTAGAGGCTTGATCAAATAACATTCATTTTCGCAAGTAATAAAATATAAAAATACAAAAACATGAACTTTTACGTGCAGTGCGTCATTCGCAACAATTTCTGTAAATCTAAATAATTTTCAACGCTCGAAAAAAATATCTGTGTGTCATGAAAGTAATTTCCCGTAGCCTAGCAGATAAATAATGGCTACCCGCAGCGGTGGTACCTACCTAACATACAAAGAGTGCATGACGTCATGACGTCAACCACGGACGTCACTTGCCGGCGTTGCCGATTGAGGCAATTGACGATATTAGTTGAGCAACAAAACAGTACGACGACGTGCAACAACTGTCGCTAGCTACCACGAAAAATTCTTACGTGGATACGAGGGGCCTATTTGGGGCATCACGAAGAGCCAAGAAATGTCAATAACCTTTATCGATAGAGTTAAGTATAATTTACGAAATCTAATCTTTTATTCGACATCCAAAAATTCCATAGCTTAATGTTAGTATAGTCTAGTCTCAAGTGCGAATGTCATTATGGAGCGTGGTAATCTACTTGTAATCGTTACAAACAAAATTGTATGCATTGGCAGAATTATAGGTAGGCGCTAATTGTTCACGTCACATACAGGATATTATTATAGTTTATCATTCTATAACAAAATTCAAACATAAACAAGACCGTAGCGCGCAACGTGCAGTGTTATCGGAGTGATTTTTAATCAACTGTTTAGGGTTATACAGATGTGGCGTCGCCCGTGCCCCCTCGATATGATAAACACTTGTTTTGATAGCGATCGACTCATGTCAAGGCCGCTTTAGTTTATTTACATAACTTGCTCATAAGATTATAGATGTGAGAATTCATATAATATTGACTTTTCCGCCTTGGTGGAAGCGACAGATTTTATAATAAACTATTATACGGACGAAAGCCGAATTGAATTGGGATGTCATATCGTCGAATTAATAAGAAAGGTTTATCGTGTTATAGATAAACATCAATACCAACAAATGGCTGTGCAAACCTGCTAATAGATTCTAAAGGATTTTATTGACTGTCTCCAGCGTCTCAACGATTTTGTACAATGAATTGTCAAAATTCCATTGAATTGAACTCGACTGAATAGGTTCATTAGGAGCGACAATTGTATAAAAATACTTTTACTTTGAGTAAGAATTATGCAATACCGGCTTTGGTAGCAAAATTGAAGTGCCTATTCTACATATTTTTAAGTCAATTAATTATGATAACAAGCCGGCGGCATCACTGTCGAGCTAAGAAAGAATGTTTCAGTGGGAATTAAGAAAAGGTCTAAAGAAAGACCTTTCGTAATTCCCACACAACCGTACTATGTACGTTAGATTAACAGTTCTTGACATAATTAAGTCTTTACGACACTATACAATTTGTCTGGTCTATTTCTCGCGATAAATGTCCGCCATCAGAACGGGTCCAAATAAAATGCCTGACAAACGCAACGAATTATTAAAATAACGTAAAACCTGAAACACAAATCTGTTTCAATAAAATTATTTCAAGTAACTTAAAATTCTCTTTTTTCACACAAATTGACTGAGTCAGGTTTCAAGGTTGTGTGAAAAAATATTGAGAGAATTGCGGTATAAACGTAAAAAAGTGTTAGGTGTTCTCAGCACTTGCTAACCTTCTTAAAATGGCGAGGTCATTAACTGCAACAGAGTCAGTGACCGAGTGATACACGGCCTTAACCGAAACTATACTTCAACTTCCTTCACGAAACCTCGACGTCATTGTTCAAACTATAAAGCAATTAATTCAACCTTTTAAAAAATTCTAACGGGTTTACTTTTTGTCGACAAGTTTGCAAATAAAGATATTGGTTTTGATGCAGTGGAATATAATTTAACAATTTACGTAGAGCACATATGGTAAATATTTGATAGCTTGTCCAAATAATGTCTGCTGTATCACAAAGCTGTACATACTAAAGTAATAAAATAGAGTACATAGGTAAGTATTTATAAAAAAACAAACTCTTATGAGGGTGTACGAAGACTGACGAAACAAATATCGATAAAATTTGAGTGAAAGTGCCAGCAAGGGACGGCCCAGGCGGTGATGCTTACCAAATAGGGGATGTATTAGCAAGGGCAAGATAAAATGGGCCCAAAACTGGCGTGCGTGCATGCAACGACTGATGGATGTCGATGAAGCGAAAGTGATCTATCAGGATCGTGGCAAGTGGCAGTCCCTGGTCCTTGCCTACTCCTCTGGGATACAGGCGTGTGCTTATGTACGTATGCAAAGCTTAATAAGCACATCTATTGTAAAAAGCTGATTTTGGAGAATACAACATTTACAACAAAGCACTTTAAAGGTCAACGACACGAACTGTTTGGCATTTGTTTGTGCAATCAAGCCAAAGGCATTGTTATCTGCCGTTGCAGACAGTACCAAGTTACAAATCAGCAAGGCCAAATGAGATTGCTTCCAAAGTGGATCCCACGCTCAGTGGGTACTTTTAGGAGCGTTTAAGATTCCCATCCACGCAATGTCACGCCGACACAATAGTCTCAAGACCGACTTGCGTCAGTCATTATCTCTCGACAATTGAGATAATTCCCTGCCAACTGGGAGCGCCTTAAGACCTACGTAAACACCGTAGTTATTAAGAAGTTAATTAAAATTGCCACACATGGAAAACATTTGTCTAAATTGTTTACAAACATAGGTACTTGAGCGCAGTATCCAATTAAAATTTTAATTAAACATGGATTCGTTCGTATGAGTGTCTAGTCTGAACGCTTGAGTAAATTATAAATAGACTTACTGAAAATCTACGACTATTCTATTGATGTCGTATAATATTTTCAGTCGGTCACCCAGAGGACTATGCCCTCTTATAACGGTGGTACCAAAGAGCTTGTTTCGAGCCGCCAAGCCTTCTGAATTCAGGGGTGTAAAGCTTTGGCCTGCAATCAACAAGTCTAGACGCGATCAATATGAGCGGTGTGAGCGGGACAACAGTGGGAGTAAGCGGGATAGCTCTAGAGCTCTGTTTTCCCAGGTTACAACTGCAGAGTCCCTGTATGTGACTTGTGTCAGATTTACGGGTTTCGCTGGGCTTACTGGGGAATCGTTCTCAATGAGTCGATGCGTTTTGCGGGGATTTCTTGTATTGGATCTCCTCAAATATGTATACTTACTATGTATTTAATCTAGCCTCTCAATAATGAGGATCATATTAAATTGTCAATTTGTTTTACCGTTTCCAAGCTATGTTACACAGATGAGTAAAATATTTTTTGCAAAGGAATATCACCTTTGCGTCCGTGCAGTATCGATTTGCTGTGTCAGCCTATAGCCCAGTCAATCTTGTGTCCCAGACAGGTTGGGAGTTACATTAGTCGATTGTAGAAAACGGGTTTGGAATCGAATGATGACGATGACCTCCATCTGTATTATAAATTCATAGACAGTATACTGTTGAGAAGGAAAACGTTCTAGCCCAAGTGATGGGACGGAAAACCCCGAAAAGGTCGTGAGGAGTAAAGAGCATCGCGTAGCAATGCCTACGTGACAAAGTGGACTCGTAGCTTATGGCTACGCCGTAGTGCCCTGCGTTCCTAGCTCGGCGTAGCTACAGTTTTTTTTCCTCTTCTTCACCCGACAAAAAAATCTGTGAATGCACAATCAGAAGAGGGTTGTGTTTTTGCGCGTATACATATGTTTCCACGCACGAAAAAGTTAATTGGAGGACGTCAGCCATTATACTTCGGCCACCTTAAGTGGGCTATGGCAGCTGTGAAGGAGTCAATGGACCTTGACTTAAAAATACAGCACCGCATTAAAACTCTTAGTAATTTAAACAGGATTTTCCATTCAGCCAAATTGTGGCAACCGTATATGATTAAATGTTTCCCTATAATAATCTGAAGCTAAGGGTATTTTATAAGAGTAAAAAAATAGACTCGCGAGTCTAGCTTGTAGACAGACAGCTTGTAGACGTATCATAATATTGGATCTGTGAAGTCAACTCCAAGAAATTAGAATTGTGACTGAGTCTCACCTGGGTGTACTTGACCGGTTTAACCTCAGCAGGCGGGATTAAACCAATTTACGAGAAATCGAATGAAGGATCCCGTCTTGTCTACTGGGGAGGGTACAAAATGCAACGGACTCTTCTTAAGCAGTCGGGTTTTTTTTCGTAATGGAAAGACTTGCTGTAACGCGCGTCGCAGCGCTTGTGGCTTGAAGATTTTTGTTCGAGAATCCCTCGTTTGTAACAAAGAACGGGGTCTCGATTCTCTTATTATAGTTCAATAACAGTTACATGGTTGGGTCATATGACTTGTTTTTAGTCCATTGACGTCTAGAATTTATCGATACGCGTGCGCGCGTTGACTTGCAGCGGCAATGAAATGAAATCGACGCGTTCATGCAACTGTCATTGTACTACAATGCATTAGCAGAATCCAGGCCCAGTAATCAACAACTGTTTTATTTGACCTTATTCTCGTTGTGAAACTATGTGTTGGAGTGTTCTCGATCTATAAACAAACAGTACAATTAATACTGAATACTCGACTTTTCTACACTGCGCGAGTACCTACTTACCTGTGTAATTGAACCAATATCGCTTAGCAGATTTTGGGTGACGTCAAACGCCAAGATAAGTGATAAACTAAGTATGCCATTGTTTGTAGGTAAACAAAACAATGGAGTTCCTTTTTTTTATTTCTTTTTGTTCACTCCAAGTTTTTATAAACTAGAATTAGTAGCTACGTATTGCAGTAATCAAATCTTCGTCTTTAGATTTCCTTGATGCGTCGCAAGTAATTCTAGTTTTTCAGTTTCCCTGCGTAATTCTTATCCTCATCATTAAGCCGACGACGACAGGTCATGTGGTGACAGCTAACTAACGGTTGGTTCACGGAAAATCCTAGCTCGTTACCTACTTGACTTGCGAATATGAACTCGAAATGTTATGAAGTGTTATCGAACGATCCGAACTTAACATACGTCACACCAACCAATGCACCAATCAAACGTCTCTTGACAATAAATAGACTATTCTTATGTAAATTCACTGTTTTAATAATTATGATACCTTATATTATAATTTAATTAATTATTCTAAATCGTAATTAGTTGCTGTTGATTGATAGTTTATTTCAGTTAAGTATTCGATTATTTGGGCGCCAGCGCTACCTCAAATTCTACTATTTTTAGTATATTTTTGTACATAATATTAAAAGTATCGTAATGAATGCTTATTAATTCTGCTACATAAATTGTAAAAAAAAACTCACGCCCGTTATCCCCGAGGGGGTAGGCAGAGGCACCAATCACTAGAATTGGGCCCGCAACGGTATAAACCACAATGGTATTAGCCATTATAGAAATTAAAGTATTTTTCTACATTTATTTATATTTAAAAAATCTTTAATTTTCTTAACTTACATACTGTTTCGAATTGTTAACCGTTTTTAAACTCTTATTAAGCGACCGGCAGTTCTTTTCCAAGAAATATTGTAAAACCTACCATCAACTGAACTCTGGTACAGCGGAAGCTCTGCCATCCATCCAACTTAGGTATACTAACTTACTATGCCACTTATATAACATACTAGTTAGGTATGCCTAAAGGTAACGTTATCTCATGACTTAACTCTTTTTAAACTTCAAATGTTTCGTGTGCTATAAAACATAAACGATATGAATACTTCAATATTCATCATCAACCCATTATGTCCCCACCGAAGGGCACGGGTCTCTTCCCTGAGGAAGGTATAGGCCATACTCCACCACGGGGGCCAAGTCCGGATTGGTGGAGGCTTGTAAGACTAGTGGCTGGTCTTACTGTCAGAAGTTTTCAAGCCGCCCCTAAAGGCCTCTGACTTGGCTTAACGACTGCCATCTATCGACGGCAGCCGGCACCAACTGCTTAACGTGCCTTGCGAAGCACGGAATCGCTCGGAAAAAATGCCACTAGCGTTAGTCATAGACGGTGACCCATCCACTCTGAACGCGTCGTATGTTGCTTAACCTTAGTGATCGTTCAAGATCACTCGGGCAGCCCAGGCTACGAGCGATTCGGCAATGTTTAATTAAAAACCAAAAGTCAAACAGCAAATTATACAAACGTCAAAGGCATTTTAGGTACTTACTTTTAATTGTGGCCATAATTCACACTAGTAACGTACACACCTGCTGACCCCTATCAATAATTTTAATCCATATTCCTATAATAGCTAAGAGTGTCGTTATGATATTTTCGAATTTGATTTTATTCCTTTTTATGAAATCCTGGTACTCTACTCGATACCTATCCATGACATACGAAGAAAAAAAAGAAAAAAGAGGTAGGTGAAATTAAAGGTAAGAATTATCTATGTATCTTTTGAAGGGCCTTTAGGTTTAGGTTTTTAGGTTTTTTTTAGGTTTGGGACCTAATAAACTCGGCAAAACGTGGGTCCAGTTCTAGAGACTGGTGCCTCTGCCTACCCCTTCGGGGATAACGGGCGTGAGTTTATTTTTTTTTATTTTTTTTTTATTTTTTAGGGCCAGAGTCTGAACTGAGAATTTCGTTAAGGAACTATCTAAATGTAATGTCAAATTTCTGAGAGAGGAGCGTGACAGAACGTTACTTAAGTATTACTTCGTGAAATTCTCAATTCAGGAACCGGCCCCTAGTATTTCTGCTGGATGTAGATTAAAGCATTAGTAATTATTATGGAATATTACTCAAATTCAAATCAACTCCATTGAGTTAACATCTCTCAATAGCAAACCCCGTCTTTTTCAAGAAGTCGATAGCTGGGTGTTGGCGATTAGTTCCTATATCATAATTCTGCAAGTATGTATTTCTGCGGGCTGTTATTGGGTCGAATTCTTCTTTATGGAAATTCTTAATTTTCCAAATGCCTCATTTTCCTAACTCTACATAGTGCGAATTCGGTTTTTTTTACAAAAGAAAGTACATTTAGCTTCTAATACAATACATAAATTTATCTAAATGTACTTTCTTTTCTTTACTCAGATTTATATACACGCCTATTAGAACCACATTGCTACAATATATGAAGAAAATAAATTGTTTTCGTTAGCTATAACGGAAGACACAAAGAAAGAACTGTAAAAAACTACGCATTATGTAGAGTTAGGAAAATGAGGCATTCGGAAAATTAAGAATTAGTAAAATTAAGAATTTCCATAAAGAAGAATACGATACAATACAATAGATTGTATAAAAGCCGTTATAGATACCAACGAAAACAATTTATTTTCTTCATATATTGTAGCAATGAGGTTATAGACGAGAATACACTCAGAGAAAAAACTGTAGGGTTTAGGTTAGGGTTATCTTACACTACATACTTACTTTCTTTCTCCGAATATCTTTCTTAATCCGAATTCACACTATTTAGACTTAAGAAAATGAGGGTTTCGGAAAATTACGAATTGGTAAAATTAGAACTTTCCATAAAAAATAATTCGTCCAGATAATAATCCGCAGAAATACATATACAATGTGAGTCTTCATAAAGTGCACATATCAAAATCAGGGAAACTACACCCCATTTCATCGACGGAAAAAATAAAAAATTCAATAAAAAAAAATATTTGTAATTATTATGATTTTTTAAAAATTATGAGTTGCACCTGTTGACCCATTTAGATAAATCGTCATAATTTTTAAACTAAGTGCGTTATCGCAGTGAAATAAATTTTGTGATGATGTCTAATAATAAGCCGTACCCATAAAGTAAAAATATCCAAGAAAACTAACCCTATAAATTTACAATTAAGTGAAACTTGAAGAAAATCTGTATTTTTTTTCATCATTTTTGCATTTGTTTTACAATTTCTCCCAAAAACATGCTATTGACCCTACTTTTTTTTCATTCTAGCTTATTTTACATGGCATTAGCTTTCTAAAAGTAAAAAGTGCACGTTTATTACTCAAAAACAACAGTTTTTATGACCGTTTGAAAAAAGCCCATGCGCATCGTTTTGCTACACACCATTGTTTATCACCTTTTTTACAAATATTTTTTTTTATTTTTTATTTTATTTTTTCCGTCGATGAAATGGGGTGTAGTTTCCCTGATTTTGATATGTGCACTTTATGAAGACTCACACTGTATATACTTGCAAATTTAAGAATTGGGAACTAATCGCCGACACGGATGGCTACGTTCGCGTAGACTATTTCTATCAATGCGAATAAAGAAGAATGTTTTCAACATTCGGGCGATTGTTGCTATGCGTAATAAGGCGTCATGCGATAACGCAACCATAAGTCAATAGGTAGTTGGGGTGAGATGAGAGGCGGACGCGGGCATGCAGGGTGACCGTCAGACATCCGCGATAACACCGACCCACTGACGCAGAGCTCGAAAATAGATAAGACATTTGCGTCAAGCGAACGTTTTTCATCTGTTGCTGTAAACGGCACACGGAAAGATTTCCCAGCGAAAAATTTGGCGAGACTTTATAACGCATCACGCTGCCTCGAGCGCTGCCTCGCACGTGCAAGCCGTGTGCGCGCCTATAAACAACGGCTTTCAATTAGATCTTACGTGCTATAAATTATTAGCTCTTTCATCAAGGTGACTTTTACTTTCTTCTGATGATAAATGTGATTAAGATACGAACAATTTGACCGAGTACCTAAGTACTAACATCCGTTTTGTATGACCCGTTTTTTTATTATATTGTTGTCTGCGGGGCGGTACACTTATTTGAGGTTAAGTACCCAGAGAAGCGTGTGAAAATGACACGTAGCTTGATACGTGATCTATGTTAATTGCGTGCTCCAATAGAAAATGAGGGAATTCATTAGAGTGCCATACTGACACGCTTCGTTAACAATACGTTGCTGTTGCCGACTACCCACACAATAAAATCATTCCCCTAATGGCTCGAAGACACACAAAAGTTTGATATTAATAAGTAGTGATCGATACTTTGTGACATCAACTGCGACGTAGGGATAGGTAAGGCTCGTACCTAACTTGTAAGCTGTCGTAAAATGGCGCGACTCATAAAGTATAGAATTTCAACGACTAATGGACTAAGGACAACCTATGATTTTCAACGCACACAATGTAGTAAACGTAATAACCGACCACTAATACTTTGTAAGGCAGTTAAATTACATCATATGTATGTATACAAGAAAGCATAAAGACGGAAGTGAGAATTAAACAAATGAATATCAGACAATCGAAGTGGCATTAAAAGTTCTTGAATGAATACGGCTGACCGTCACCTTCGCGTTAACGGCGCGGGCGTCGGAAAAACGCGAAATAATATCAGAAATAACACGCGTGCATCCGCAGCAAGGTCGATGCCGCGGTATTTCTGGAGCCGGAGGCGCGCGCTCCTGACTCCAAGCTCCGACAGTACCACGTTACCTCCGGTTTCTCGTGCACTAAAAATCTACTAGAGTAGTGACAGCTCAAGGTGCATATTATATAGAAACAACTGACAGGTCGGCTGTGCTGTTAACAGTGGATTGTTAGGGCCATATTACACTGGTTCATAGGAGGATCCTAGGCGATATCTATTGCTGATGTCGACACGTGCCTTGATCGTTATTGTGTTATAAGCCAGCAATGTACATCACCTGTGATCAAAGTTCTATGATAAGATAAATGTAATATGGGCCTTAGTGTACGAGAAACCGGGTCTCAAATTACCATCCAGAAAGGGCCAAAAGACCGGCCAAGTGCAAGCACGGACTGTTTTCGACCCACATTTTGTCTACTTATGTTATTTATTTTTCAACCATAGAATTAACACTGCAATCAGACGAAATTTGCCATTGTAGGTATTATCATCATCATGACTACAAAAGTGTAGAAAAACCTTAGTACAATAAATAGACATCTTTATTATTTTTTGTTTGCTAGGCAATCAGCAGTAATGACACAGACATTGCACATTTTGTACTGGCAACCTATTACGATTCGAACGGTAATTCATTTCCTTTACAGGTCAGACGGAGACGTCTCAGCTTTGGGTACAGAGTACAGAGCCCTAAAAAGTTATCAGTTGTGTCAGGCTATGTAACGTGAGTTCCAACCTTGTTGTGCTACACACAAAAACTATAGCTGGTTGTGCCAAGTTTGTTTATTAAAGTAGTTGCTCTACGCTCGAATAACTTTCGCGATTACCCTAACTAGTTAGACTAATAGTCAAAAACCTACCTTAGTTAGGTATGTAGCACATGATATTATGTAACAAATCCACATTCCATAACGGTGGCACATCGTTCTAATGACTGCAGCAATTAAACCCAAAGCCACACGTGACAAGATGAACGTAACCATCGATAGCACATTAGGATGAAACTGATTTGAATACGAAACACTAGTCAGGGTCGAGATGACGATGGCCATGTTGGTCTTTGATCACACAATTCCCTATCAGACACGAAATGTGGTCATGAGTATGCAGGTAGGTAATAAACAATTGAAACAGCGATGGGAACTCAAAGACCGTCAAATAATAACCTTTCCACGTTGGCTTGGCTTATGTGTCAGCCGCACATCGCCAACGAAGGCCGAGGGCGCCGCTTCTGTTATTTCGATGCATTCATTCATCGAAGGCACTCATTTGCTCATCACTGTGTATGTTTTCAGTCGTGCGGCCTTGCCTCGAAATTGTACTGGCCGAAAATCGCAGAGGAATATAATATAGTAGTCCAGGGTATCGAAGAGCGTAGTCCATTTAAAACCCTGTGACTCATTCACTCAGTCAGTGAGCGGTATTCGGCCAACGACCCACTTCGATGCAGTGTTCGGGCTACTTCTTCGGACGGACATCCACCTCAGCCCGTTGACGGCTATTAAAGTAATCGACCGTGTTAATAACACCCAACTAAAGGTCACTTGTCCAAGAGTTGCGAAAAAGGCTGCGCTCTAAATATTTTGTGAACATTATGTAGAGTGACGCTCAAGCTAAGTTACTAGCTAAGTATTTGACCTGAATTACACTGCCATTCGAAATGTATTTAATGAATAGGTAATAGGGGATTAGTCACTATAAATTGACTTTTAATTTCAATCGTTTATGTTTGTATAATACCTTGAGTAGATAGTACTAAAACTAAATCTTGGAGGTTGTTGTTAATTACTTGACTCGTTAAGTGATGTTAAATAGGCGGCGCATAACTGCCTCCTTCCTAAGTAGAAGCACTCAGACATATAAATTTAAACTATTTAATTGATTACGCAATAAACATTAGATAATGTGATAGTATGTCACACAATGATCGTCAGCAGTTTTGGGTCCACATCCTAAGGCTTGGCTGTTGTAGAATAAATGTATTAAACCTAAAAACAATTATGTTCTTATTTATAAAAAACTATTCCAGTTAAACAACACTTAGTGAGGCTTAGGTTCGGTCTTCAGACGGATCCGCAACTAAAATCTCGTTAAATGATTCTTAAACCTACTTTTTTAAGCAATGTCTTTAATCTCTGGTGTGTACTCTGCCCGCCAATGAATCAATGTCAACAACAAAATCTGTGCCTGTCAGCGTTGCTAACTAAGGCCGCCGTACTTTTCTTCGTCGTAGGGGGTATATTTTCGGTTTTCCATCGTGTTTTTAAGTATTCTCAATTTGAATTCGAGCTGTAAAAAACCTATACAGTAAAACTTCGTCAATTCTCTTTTAAGAATTTAAGAACAACAAATCGTTTCTGACACCACCTCAGACTAATAAAAATGAATGAAATGCGAAACATGACATTCAAAAACAAAACAACAGCGTTTTAGCTCAAACTTTAGGGTTTAATTGAGTTTTACTTGTAGAGGGCCGATTTAATTCTGAATTGAGAATTGATTCTAAGTAAATACTTAAATAACGTTCTGACACCCTCTTTTCTGAGAAATTTGACGAGACAGCACTACAGTTAAGTATTTACTTAGTGAAAATTCTCATCTCCGAAACCGGCCCAGCGACTCCTAACTAAGAGAGATGTTAGGTACCTCACTTATTTTATAAAAGTGGCGTTAATGTCTAAGATCGTTAGTATCCATGACACTCACTTCGATGCCAATTTAAGTAAGTAGATTTTTGGTGACAGATATTTCCTTGCTCATTAATTACATGTAACGTGTAAGGTGATAGATAGAAGCTCTACACCTCTGATAACTTTACTCCTCATTCACTTACTCGAATCCGGAGTAATATAATAAGATAATAATGTGTATTGTGCCTATAGAAAGTTGTGACGAAAAATTGTGTCTTAAAAACCCCTGCCACAGCCTAATCTGTATGTCCGCTGCTATCGGTTCAATTGAGTAAATGAAAAAACTTTCGGCCCTTTTTATAAAAACACGATATCATTTTATTTAATCTGTAGTTACGCCTTTCTCCACAGGCTATTTTGTTTTTGGGAGTGTTATCGTTTGATTTTAAGAAAACTTGGTTGAATGTGACGTTTGTTCAAATTTTATAAGTAGTTTGAACTAAAAAGTTTTTGTGCATTATTCATTTATTTCTAGTGAAGAGCTATTATTTAAAACTAGCTGTTGCCCGCGACTACGTCCGCGTGGGCTTTAGTTGAGTAAAGTGTTTGCCAGTAAGATAGGGATACTTTCGTAGCGAAAGAGCTTTCATACTAACTTCGCAACCCCCTCTTACCCCCTTAAGGGATGATTTTCGAAAGACTACTTTACACGTCTTTCATGACTTTCAATGAAAGACCTTCGTGCTGAATTTAATTCAAATAACTTCAAAAACGGCAAAGTTTCATATTAACTTTGCACCCCCCTCTTACCCCGTTAAGGGATGATTTTCGAAAAACTATTTTACATGTGTTTCATGACTTTCAATGAAGAATCTTTATTCTGAATTTCGTTCGAATAACTTAAAAAACGGCAAAGTTTCATACTAACTTTGCACCCCCCTTTTTACCCCCTTAAGGGATCATTTTCGAAAAACTATTTTACATGTTTTCATTACATTTAATGAAGAATCTTCATATTGAATCTCATTCGAATAAATTCAAAAACAGCTATGTTTCATACAAAGTTTGCACCCCCTTTTTTCCCCCTTACGGGATGATTTTTAAAAAACTATTTTACACGTGTTTCATAATTTTAAATGAAGAACCTTCGTAGCAAATTTCATTCGAATAACCTCAAAAACGGCAAAGTTTCATTCTAACTTTGAATCCCCATTTTACCCCCTTAGGGGATGAATTTTCAAAAATCCTTTCTTAGTGCTCCCCTACGTTACAAAAGAAACCCCTGTGCAAAATTTCAAGTTTTTAACCCTTATAGTTTAGGCCCTGCGTTGATATGTCAGTCAGTCAGTCAGTCAGTCAGTCAGTCGGTCAGTCAGTCAGTCAGTCAGTCAGTCAGTCAGTCAGTCAGTCAGTCAGTCAGTCAGTCAGTCAGTCAGTCAGCTTCTCCTTTTATATGTATATATGGATATACGAATTCATACGACTAGACTGTCAATAAGTAGTATTGTAGTTGTTTACACCTTCCATTTTCTTCTGAGTTGGGGCCGTTTAAATCGTTTAATAACATACAAATCCGGTCTTGTTACAACATCGTTAACAATGTACTCAGTAAGATTCCCGTTTGTATTTTGGAATGTGGTTATGGTACCTTGTCGTCCACGTTTATGGCTTACTTATTTGGTTGGTTAGTTATTTTATAGTGTTTAAACCACGATTCTTCTAAAACATGTGTGGGACATAATTATAGAAACTCGGTATAAAGAATACCTTCGTTAAAGGCTGAGCCAAAAAGTGTATTGGTATGGTTAACATTTTGTGACACTGAATATTACAAAGTGATATGCTAGGTGGGTAATTTGGTTCTAGTTTTAGTGCCCATAATAACCAATAAAAGGTGTTGCTACTCTACTCAATGTCGTTCTTTAGAGTTCCGTACCCAAACTAGACTCCACTGTCCGTTAATCTATCACCAGGCTGTAGGTATCTCATGAAAAGAGACAGCTAGATAGTTGAAGTTTCTGCCCAGCGGCAAATACTAAGAACAGAATAAAACAAATATTTAAGTGGGGCTACCATACAACAAACGTGATTTTTTGGCCGTTTATTGCGCCATATCAATTATGTACGACAACAGGTAGACGCTTGAAATATTCAAATGTTGTAATACATAATGGTACAGAACCCTGCGAACCCGCGAGCGCACTTGGCCAGTTTCTTTTCATACTTTTTAAATTCTGGTCACGATATAAACAGCCTCAGAATCACAGACACCATTTCACTAACGCATAACAATAAAAATTAACAAGGTCACTGCCAACTCTACATTTTCTCCTAATAAATCCGCACGCAAAATAACATGCTGCATCTGCGTAACATTGATCAGAAGTGGGATGCCTATAATTAACAATGATAGCAATGGACTTGATTTTTCTTTGGACCCCTTTTCCCAAAAAAACGGAGAAATAAAGAGATTTCACGATTATGGAAAATGCACGGAAATTCACTCGAACCATTTTTGTCTCCTACGATTTACGATACATACTACTCTTATTCCTACCTAGCGTTGAGGGATGTGTTTTTTGTATAGAACGTATAGAATGTTTCTTCTCAGTCGTTAGGTCGCCTAGAATGTGGACAGTGCATACTTACGGTATTCACTCCTCAGAGCAGTTTAAGTAGTGCGTGGTATAGGAAAATACGTAACCACAGATATCATGATCATGCTATTATAACTAAGACCCCTGGTTATTATGTTTCCTAGTCTAAACCGTGCGTGAAATAAAATCTCAATTACGGGATTTTCCAAAAGAAAATATAATGTGACGAAACATCTTATCGATTTACACCGCTATGATGTCGTAGACAATACTTTTTGGAGAATATTCTTGTATCCTTCAGCTCTACAATTATTTTAAAGTTACTATTTTTGTGTTTATTTTATAGGATTTTACTTTTTCATTCCTTGACTGTCAGAAGTTTTCAAGCTGCCCTAAGGCCTCTAACAGACTTGGCTTAACGACTGCCATCTATCGACGGCAGTAAGACCAGCCACTAGTCTTACAAGCCTCCACCAATCCGGACTTGGCCCCCGTGGTGGAGTTTGGCCTATACCTTCCTCAGGGAAGAGACCGGTGCCCCTCGGTGGGGACACGATGGGTTGATGACGATTCCTCGATGTCATCATTTAAAATAAACTATCTCTCACGCTAACCTACTATATCGAAGAAGTACTAAGTATATCGAAGTAGGGGCTATTTACACGCACTAAATCCTATCGGAATCCTGCCGTTTGTCTACCTGACGGTAATTTGACAGTAGACGATTGGAATCACTCAGGATTGCTGGGCGTAATAGCTTATATCTGTCACAGATAAGATTCCAGATCTAGAAAGAATGTCGCACAACAAAGACCAAAGTCCGAATTTTAAGGGAATTATGCCTATTTGAAAGTTTTATTTATATTTTAGATGTTTGAGACCAGTTGGTAGCATCGGCTTCTATCGAGTTGATAAAATCGACAGCACACTAGAATATTTTTTTCATTAGTTCCAAGGGAATCTGCGACAGTAAAAACGTGTCTGTGATGTGCGATAGTAACCTACCAAGTTCAGTGCTTACCTACTTATCAGGTAATTTAATCGACGAGTTAAATACGAATACAATCTATGCACTACCTACCATTAATTCAAGACTGACCTGACTTCCATTTAAACAAATCTTTAATTATGGTTGAACACAGAATACATAATAATGGTACTTAAAATATGTATTGCACCTGCTCTGCTTACCGTCTATTTATTGTACTTATAAGCGGAGCCGGAGGTGAGTGACTCCACCGTCAGATTTATATTTAAGATCTATAATAACAATGTTTAATTGATTTCTTACCTCAGTCTTCGTTATTCGATGTCGAGCTAACTTAACGACGGCAAAATTTCCCTTGCCAATAGTCCTTTCGATGTCATAGAATCCCACCCTGATGGGGGTTTTCTGGGCAGGACGTTCGCGCTCCGCCATTGCAAAAGGTACTTGAGAATCACTGTTAAACAGTTTCCAGAATCACCATAGGCGCAGTCCTCTCGTAATACTCGGGTAAATACTAGAGCCACTTTCCATTATCGGTCCACTGGACCCAGAAGAGCATACGAGAATCGATGCAAGTCCGTCTAGGGAGCGTCATCAACTAATTCTCACTCGAGTTAAACTACAGAAGTCCAGTATACACGGCAGTAATTTCAATTGTGACATTGTAAGTATATTATAGCAAATGTGTATGAAACGTTAAGTCCGAGGTTTTTAAACACTATTGCGCACAAAAAGCATCTATTTGACTTGAAGATTTAGTAACCGCCGTCGCACACGTTGGGTTGTCGGTTGTGTTGACAACCGAGCACGGCAAACGTAAAATTAGGTATAAAATGTATTTATTTACAGTGTAGAGTATCGCGACGCGGCGCGAGCTGATAGCGGCAGCGACTGGCGCGTTTCGCGCGCCCCGGTTGTCAACCGGCTACTGAACCCACGACGGCCGGAGCACTATTTCGTGCGGGCGACGGGCGTCAGCGAGCCGTCTACCTACCTACCCGCGCGGGGCACGCGCGCTTTCAGCCGGCCGCCATGTTGTTTCGCTTTGACGTCAGTAGAGAGCCTGTCTATAGCCATTATTGTATAGCTCTATTCGAACCCATATTTGAGCACGGATCCTAAGCTCGACTACCCCAGAATTCCAAATGTCGAGCACGAGCATTTGGTCTCATGACACGAGATTGCTAGTTGAGATACTTGAATACCTGCCTAGTTTCACTTCTTTTACTCTACCTTTTGGGTTCCTTCGGGGGATTGGATTTAGTTGACAGCTTAAAGATATAACGTTTGATTTTACAATAAAGTAAAAATTTACACATAGGTAACTACCTAACTAGTATAGTAACATAATAACATGAAAAACGACTGAAAAAATGTAATACAAAACAGATAAACGAAAGTAAACATAAATGTAGCCTGTGGTGATCTAGGTATATTACCACAAGAAAAGGGATTGACAAAAAGCAGCTTAGTCAGCATTGTTATGGGCATGGGCATTGTGCCGAGGGAATCGCTCCCAGCGGTTGTTTTCAGTCAGTACCTAACTACCTACTTACATTTTAAGTTTAGTATGAAGTAGATAGACTAAACTCATTGAATAACGAATCGAGTTTATAATAAATAATTTACTCTCACCTTATCTTCAATTCGAACCTGAGTAGGTATTAGGTAAAATGAAGTAAAAAAATAAAGTAAATTAAATAAAGTAAAAAAGTAATGGAAAGAAGCATGCTGGTGTTAAAAATCAAAGACAAAGTCAGGAACGTAGACATAATAACAAAAACAAAACTCACAGACATTCTTATCAGGATAGACGTCCAAAATTAGAGATGGGCTGGACTGCTACGCCACCCCACTTACAAATGGAGCAAGCAAGTCACCCTCTGGCAACCAAGAGACGGCAAAAGAGGTAGGGGTAGGGGTCGTCAAGTCAGGAGATGGAACGACCGACTTTTAAAAACTGACACTGGGACCATTCTGGTTGAGAGTAGCAAGGGCAGCAAAGGTAGTATGAGGACGCGAGTCGCGCGCGACAACGTCAAAAGTCGTCAGAATTTGACAGTTAATGTACTGGAAAGTCGCGACTTTTGAGGTTGTCGCGCGCGACTCGCGTCCTCGTACTACCTGTGCAGGACCCATTGGAAGGAATTGGAGGAGGCCTATGCAAAAAGGCACACCGAACTTAGGGACCTCTTGTAACCCTATGTTTAGGAATAAAAGGCTATTATTATAAAGTATAAGTAAAGTTTAGGTATCTTGAAATCAGTGCATTATGCATGACCTTGAAAAGAACAATTAAAAATAATTGATAGGGTGAGCCGATCGGTCCACCAAAACAAATTTGTAAAACAAATCTAGTGAAATCTACAGACATAATATCCGTACAAAACACTCGCACCACCGCCGATTTTTGTCATAGCTGACTCTAGAATATTCAAACTTTTCCTTATAGAGATTTTTAGGGTTCCGCAGTCGACAAGGAACCCTTATAGTTTTGCCATGTCCGATGTCCCCGCGGCCTAGCTTAGAGACGATTACGAGAAGATTAACATTTGACGTAGACACTGATAGGTCTGTTATGGCCTTGAAAATAATACCTAATTTAAAAACTTTGTTAGGGTGAGAGGATCGGCCCACAAATTCTACAGCTTAATCACGCCCACCAATAAATAACTTACAATAAAGCTTTAAAAAAATGTAAATAAAGTAGGTATAGTTACCTACTTATGTTTAAAAAATATGGCAATCGGATAAGAAATTACTAAAGATCGTTTCACCAAACAAGTCCCACGGTAAGATCCTTAATAATATAACAATAAAAGCCAAAATGCATTATCTCGTGGGACTTCTTTCGTGAAACGAACTCTACCTACCTAAGTTAGTTTATTACACAATTTTGAAGAACGGCCGCAATCTGACGAGTGACGACATACGTCACGGGGTCCGCATAACCGCGCGCGTGGTATGGTGGCCAATCTCAATCTGTCTCACCGAAAGGATGTGTAGGTACGCGTGTCATTTTTAATATTGTCGCGATACAAATTAGATTAGATTGATTGAAAGATGACTCTTTATTGTACACCCAAAGCTCGACTACCCCAGAATCCCTATGTCGAGCACGAGCGCTTGGTCCCATGCATGACACGAGATTCGTTGAGGTACCTACTTGAACACCTAGTTTCACTTCTTCTTACTCTTATCTTTTGGGTTCCTTCGGGGGCGGATTGGATAAATCCAACGCTCCAACGTTGACAGGTGAAAGATATAACGTTTGATTTTTAAACGTCAGATCGAAGACTTAGTCAAAGAACTCAAAGATGTTGAGAAAAAAGATATGAATCAGATTTTGATCATGGTTCAGCATTAATAAATGTTTATAAGTTTATGTGGTGCATCTTTATTATCCCTGTTTTTGGTGGAGTGGAAATGTTGCTTTTGATGTAGTTAATGTTTAGTTTTGTTTCTATTTATTTATGTTTAGACAAAATTCATTGGAGACTCCAAACTAATTAAACAAATAATCAAGTTAAGCAAAAGTATCAAGATGGTTTATTCAGACGATATGCAGGTTTATCAAATAAAAGATTTTTAAATGTCCCGCCAAAAGCTTGAGCTACGCCACGACCACGACTCACTTGTCGCACTCTAGCTGTAGAGTTGTCAAACGTCCGCTAACATATTCGTATTATTAAATACACTTTTCTTACTGATTTACGGTAGTTTCATTTACATTTTACAGGTTGCATTTTAATAATATTAAGTGTACCACTCGTGAAAACTTCAGAAATTTTTAATCTGTTCATGTGAGTACAAGAAACGGAAAGAAAAGTAAATTTTTCCCTAACATTTTAATTTTCCTATTAACACCTGAAAATACTATTGTTAAATAACTTCACGTTCTGTGTCTAATTTGTTTGCCGTGCGTTAACTCCCTAAAAACCGCCTGGCAAAACAAGAATAATTTGTTACCTACTTGAAGAATTTTAGCAACTTTAGTTGAAATGTACAGAGCATGTTCGAACATTTGATGTGTGTGACCAGTTCTTTCTTCCACATGCTAGCACCCATTTATCCAGAACAGGAGTATTTTGAAGAAATCTGAAATGGAAACATTGTGAAATTTCATAAATAATTTAATAGGTACATCAAAATATAATAATATTATTGTAACTGATAAACTGCTGGCAGATGCTGGATGCTGAAGACAGGGCGCTATAGTGCTCATTAGGGGAAGGCTATATCCAGCAGTGGACTAATATAGCCTGATGATGATAATGATGATTGTAACTTTTGATTAAAGGCGATTTAAGTAAGTATGTAAAAAAGTGAATAGTTTAGGAAAGTAGTAATGGTGTCCAAGATGATATTCAGATTTGTTTAGTTAAATCTTACTCGAAAAAATATTAACAGAACCATCTATCGGTAATTTGTGATACTATTTTTTCTGACGCTTTGAAAAGCCATCAACCGAATGATCTGTGGGTGCGAATCAAACTCAGAATAATGGGCCTTTTACACGAGGCCAATAGCTGAAACAATCCAGTAAGCCAGTCCAATATTGTCTTCGTGTGAATAGAGCCAGGACAATGCATTGGATTGGCCCAAGCCAATGGATGAAGCCAATCCAATGAAATAGAACGATTTCGAATATTGTCCTATTGTCCTGGCTTACTAAGTAGTAGTAGTAGTAGTAGTAGTGGCTTACATAGTAAAACATTGCGTACCTAACCACCAAGTGACCATTTTTACTGGAAAGTCGCTAAAATACCTTTGTTACTGCTTTAATCGCGTTAATATTAGTATTTATTGACATTTGAAATGTCCTGTTTTTAGAATGAGTAAAGTTTTGTTTTCCTAATTTTTACATACATTTAATTATTGTACCTACGTCCTTATCTTGACTTGGAAATTTATGTTACGAACCGTAGATCAAACCGACGTCGCTCAAAGTCGCAACGGGGTAGAATGTCTGGGTGTATGATGAATGATGTGCTGTGTTGATGTACAGTCGACAGCACGTCAATCTTCACATTTTAGTTGCAAAGTCGCCCGTAAGCCAACGGAGTAGAGTGCATGGGTGTATACCATAATGTGCTGTCGACTGTACAGACTGCGTGTACAGTACAGCTGTGTTTCCTGCAGGAAAATTAGGTAATCGGGATCCGCAAATGCCCCGGGCTCGTAATGTAAAGCCCATTACACAATGAAAAAAAATAAGGTTTATGAACAAGAAATAAGGAATAGAACAGAAATCAATTGTTTTCCTTATTCTTGAATTGTGTCTTGCTCAACGGTGCTGCCATTGCTGCACCCGTAGCGTGAGGGCCCGCGACTTTGTGAGTCACACGTTTTGTGGCGTATATCTGTCAAAATTCGCGACTTCCAGTCACTTTTCACGACAAGCTTAAACGTCAAACGATTGAGTCGCGCGAAACCCGCGACTCGCCGTTAGGTGACTCGCTTCCGAGCATGAGAAATTTGCGGGACCTATTAAAGTCGCGCACTGCGAACATGTGCGAACCCGCGACTTTGTGAGTCACACGTTATGTGATGTAAATCCTTGTAAATTTGTCAAAATTCGCGACTTTGAGTGACTTTTCGCGACAAGCGAATACTTCAAATAATTGAGTCGCGCAAAATATTATGTGACTCGCTTCGAGCATGAAAAATTTATGCGAGCCAAGTTCTCGCGGCTTATCTCGCGAATTTTGACATTTCGTGCGACATTTTTGTCAACGTCTCCGGAGACCGCGACTCACATATTATTTGGATAAAACACTGCATTATCAACCACCAAAAAATATTTAAAGCTTGATATAAACATTGTGTGTCATTATAAGGGAAATAAGTATATTATTATTTTTTACAAAGTGTAGGTACCTATAGTGATGGGAAAACTATCGGTGGCAATTTCTCAACTTAACTCGTCAAACACTCACCGTCTACGTAAAGGTGAATTTTATATACCCACAATACTTTCAATATTACATTACTCAGGCAGAAAGCAAATAAATTAACGCAGGAAAACATGTTTGTATATTTTTACTTAAATAAAAACAGTATTTTGTTTTGTGTGCAATTAAACATTTTTTATCTTATCTTAATTGAATTTGCCCCCCGCCACCCTCTACAAATCAGGTCGACAAACTTTAACAAAAAACAGAGTATGTCATGAAATCTCCGATGAAATATGTAGTTAGACGGTGAGAACCGAGATTTCAAAAGTATTCATCTTTGATACTCCAGAAACCGGGGGTATTGCAGTTTCTCGATTATGGTGTGCCAACACAATCTCCACACTCTGACACTAAATAATTCTCATAGGGATAGATGTTATTTGTGACATCCTTAGCCTAGTAGAGTAGTGTAGGTACAAGTGGTTGGTTAATCCAGACATGGCAAGCTTCCGTGTGAAGTTCCTGGTCTCCCATCGGAAGCGTCCCCGGGTGGCGGATAGGGGAACGCCCTCCAGATATGGGGGGTACCGGCTTCGGCCGGCGCGGACCAAAACCAGGAGAGGGGGACGTCCAGCGGCGCTTGCTGCTAGATGTCCAGCGGGGCCCACTTTGGGCTCCGCACTTGACGATCGGCTCGGTAAATGCGCTAGCGCGGCTACCGGGCCGTCGCCAAACCCGGAACCCCACACTGAGTGGGACTGGGGGCTTTCGGGCCGCGAGGAGACAACCACTATAAAAAACAGGACGGAGGGGCCTCCTCTATGTCCCTCCGATCAGCAGAGGGCATAGAAGGTGGCGCGGGACGGAGCAGGAGAGGCCGCGCCCCTTGGTGATGAGCAGCGGGCGAAAGGCGCGGGTGCGCCCTCGCCCGCATTGTCACCCCGTCGGACGAGGATGACCGGGCACTCACGGTCGTCCTCAGACCCCTACCCGTGCTCGGGAGGGGCGTGAGGGGCCTGCCGCGTAGGCGGGCATTCGCCGGTGGGGGTCTGGAAGTCAAGGCTGTGCCGGTTTCCCAGGCCTTCGCCAACAAGGCGAAGAGGGAGTGCCGCTGGGTTGTTTAGTGGGTATACCGTTCGCGGGGAGTCCCACATACTCCGCCCGTCCCCCGACGGGAGGAGATGCCTAAATGCATTTTTCCCAGCGATAAAAAAAAAAATTGTATACTTTTGTAAACTGTCTGTTGTAGCAATTTTGGTTATCCGCACTGCAGCTGCATTCTCTGGCAAACTTCACAGGTGTTCAAAATGCTAGTTGTCGGTTCTTCCCCTTGACCATTCCTTGAAGTGATTGTAAGCTATTGGTACATAGTTCAAGCCCTTGCACTGTAGTTTCGGTCCACTGCTGACAAGTTCAGCGTCAACATTTGGAAGTTGCTATGACGATAGTATCGTAACTCGATTGTTTGTGGAACGTTTTTCAACTCGTGGAGGCACCTGAGCACTTAGTAGGCAGTTGTTTACACGTTTGCTGTCCTTATTTGTAAATTTCCTGTTCGCTACTTGAGATGGCGATGCGCTGCCCTTATTATGAACCTTTCCCAAGTGTTATGTAGTGAGAATGCTACTACTACTTATAAGCATTTCTGCCGATACATCGTCATGGCACGTAAACTGTTTTTTAACCGTGAAATCTTTCAATTTAAGTTTAATTTATTTTAGAAACAAAATAAACACAAACTTCAAATGTCAACAAGTCACAGACAACAGAGCCACAGATTATAAAGAACAGAGCGTTCACATGGCGTTCACACAGGTTAAAAGAGTGAATGAATTTGATTTCCGTTCATTCAAAGCTAGGTTTCTCGCAAAAAAAAAGGTTAGTAACACTGGTGAGTCACACGGCACGAGTGGCGTTTTTGTAGGGTGTACCGCGCGGCTCTGAGTGACACGCGTTCTCGAGTCACAAAATGCCACTCGTAGTGGTGACTCACGAGTGCCATGGTGAGATAGCGTGCGACAAGTGAGTCGTGGCTCAAGCTTTTGGCGGGAAATTTAAAAATCTTTTAGTTGATAACCCTGCATATCGTCTGAATAAACCATCTTGATACTTTTGCTTAACTTGATTATTTGTTTAACTAGTTTGGAGTCTCCAATGCATTTTGTCCAAACATAAATGAATATAAACAAAACGAAAACATTAACTACATCAACACCAACATTTCCACTCCACCAAAAACAGGGATAATAAAGATGCACCACATAAACTTATAAACATTTATTAATGCTGAACCATAATCAAAATCTGATTCATATCTTTTTTCTCAACATCTTTGGGTTCTTTGACTAATGCCGGTCCCTCACATAGGCATAAACTTGTGCGGCAGTTTACGCTTACTCTTGTGCGTACTAAAGCCACCAAAAGCCGTCACTCACATGTGCGAATTTGTATGCACACTCATTTGAATAGCCCGGTCCTACACTTGTTCACAAATGGTAAATAATGCATCCCTGTGCATTGCAAGATTTGCAAGCAACGCATGTCTTGATTGCGATTTCGTGAACTATGGACGGTGATGAGGATTTGGTTACTGCGGTGGGGCTATTTTGCCTATTTTCATATAACATAACATAACATTTACATACAGGCACATACATTGCTTCGTCATAATAACAATAATGTATATAATAATAATATGTCGCAAGAAGCTGACCGCCGTCGACAGCCGCGGAGAAGTCGTATTTGGATGAGTAAATTGTACAGTCAAAGGACTAGATAAGTAATACATACTGCTTTCCAGTCCATGTTTATATAGTTTTGTTCAACAGTAAAGTAAACTCAAAAAAGGCGTAGGTAGTCGGCAGCGCAGCTTTTTCCCTCATTCAAACATTTTATGCCACAGAACACCCTACTATCAAAACTAATCTTTGGTGCGCTCCCTTTGATGTGCGTCAAAAAACCGACACGGCTCGGAATATAGCATATACTTGCGCACAACCCTACGCGAATGTCGTCCTACATATGTGCTTAGTACACATTCGCGTACGTATATGCCCAAGTGAGGGACCGGCATAAGTCTTCGATCTGACGTTTAACATTTTCGTCATCCGACAGACCTTACAACTAGAAATATTTCATGTTTGCTTTAATACATTATCACTCGTATGTACAAACTAAAACATAGGTAAAATTATGTTGAATAGAAACAAATGTTTTTTTCTTGTTTAAATCTAGGACGAGTATCAAACTGTTTGGGCTGTACAACTTGCAGCTGAAATACCTAAGTTTGACAGTCAGAGTGTGGCCATATGAAGAATTCGAAATAAATCGCTTGTTAGACTCTAGGCATGCTACGGCCGCTGGTGAGTCACACGGCCCGAGTGGCGTTTTTGTAGGGTGTAGCGCGCGGCTCTGAGTGACACGCGTTCTCGAGTCACAAAATGCCACTCACGTCACGAGTGGCATGGTGAGATAGGCATGCTACGGCCGCTGGATTCCGCTATTCTTTATTTCTTGTTCCTTATTTCTTATTCCTTATAAGGAGTAAGATAAGTACTCCTTCCAGAGTTATATTTTATTGAAAATATTAGTATAAATATTATCGAAACGACAAACATTTGGCTGTTGGCGTCATAGTACTTTTGTTCAGCTCGCTGAGACCTATTTTATAATGTATCACACATGGCTATTGGGCTGAGGTCCAAAATTGCATTCCTTTGACAGCCGGAATATTTTTTTTTTAGTTCTTCAGAAAACGGCTCATTTTGCTACTCTTGCAAAATAAATATATGAAAAATATCGAACGCAGTCATAACAAATAATTATTTTTTATTTTGGCAACACCTACTTTTTATAGGGTTGGGTAATGGTGTCTTAGTTACTCTCGATTAGCTGGGTTAAGCGTTTTGAAAGGTGAATTAAAATAAAGATTTTAGGCAAGAACTTAAAATGATGAAATAACTACAGCGTAATTTACTTTTATTTCAAAATTTGGTTAGATGAACAGTGAGCATGGACATACATTGATGAGACCAAATATTATCGATATACACCAAAATGGGTCGACGACTTTTCCCACCTCTACTTTTTGCAATGTGATCCTATAGAAGATAGCTCAAAAATTGTGAATTTCTATTTTGTAAAGTACTTTAAATTAATCTGTTAGAATTCTAATTAGTTACTAGCTTTAATTAGAATTCTCGCTTGTGTTTCTGCCGTCAGATAAAGTAATACTATTGTACCAAGATGTCGGTGACAGTCCACAATTTTGGCGAGGAAAAGATATAGTTTGAATCGTGAAGTTGTACGAGCTGAGATTCGTGTGGGGTGAATGTGTAAATATAACGATAGATAGAACGAGCACAATATGAATCAAATCGCAGATGGTGATGTACAGAGTCAAATACAGTGCAGTCAGAGAATTGTCTCAAAAAAGAAAAATAAAAAGGCCAAAGACCTCACGGAAACGACTGAAG
Organism: Yponomeuta plumbellus; assembly: GCA_947310845.1. Lineage (NCBI taxonomy): Eukaryota > Metazoa > Arthropoda > Insecta > Lepidoptera > Yponomeutidae > Yponomeuta > Yponomeuta plumbellus. Next base: position 11,695,732 of record OX371207.1, on the reverse strand, counting down.
ATGTAATAAATCAAGAGAACTTAAGCGAGTCATTAGCTAATACATTGCACTTGAATAACATCAACAGTAATATAACCAATGGGACGTCTGAGCACTCTGAGGAGAGCAAGACGGCGGCTGGCGACAGCAGACTCTGTAGCAACACTGCAAGCGCGGGGGAGGCCGCCTCACAAATGCACATTGTCAGAAACCTCGTTGAGGAAGCCCTGGAGAACCTTGAGAACGCTCTCAATTTACAAGAACTGCCAAAAGACGACATAGAAATAATATCCTATGAGTCAGAGCTGCAGATGCCCGAAATCATGAGTCTTATACAGAAGGATCTCTCTGAACCATACTCCATCTACACCTACAGATATTTCATACATAATTGGCCTAAACTCTGTTTTCTGGCGACTCACGAAGGAAAGTGCATTGGTGCCATTGTTTGTAAGTTAGATATGCATCGCAATGTTGTGAAGAGAGGTTACATAGCCATGTTAGCCGTAGATAAAAACTACAGGAAGAGAAAGATTGGGTCAAGACTGGTACAAAAAGCAATACAGGTGAGCAATACTTGAATTTCTGTTTGTAAGTAGGTTTTGCACTATACTTAAAACAGGCTCACAACTCATGTCTCTCAAGTAAAGATGAGGCCTAAAATATTACATGACTGCCTGTAAAGTTCTGTCTATGTTGGAACAAGCCGGCGACTGGTGTGATTTCAACTTAAAATGACTGGTAGAAGTGCAAAACAAGTGTGTTCCCTTGTCATGCCAGCCGGCCACATGTGACCAGGCTATGTTTTGAACTAGTATTGTAGTCTCTAAGCTTAAGCATTTGTTGTGCTGTGGCCACACATAGCTGGCCTCTGGTAATGTGGGTAGTTAGTTTTGGTGGCATACATCACATCAGAACATAATAAATCACTTGGCGGTGTGTTGTAGTCTGATGGGTGGTTGGTAACGGGGCTCTGCCTCCCACCTATGATGCTACTCATTTGACATAATGAACCATGAGTTGTAGTTCTATAAAACAACACTTGAGACATAGCTATTTACATCCTAAGGATAAACCTATGAATGTAAATAGTTTTAATTTTAAAACCTCATCCATTTTAATCTTACCATTGTTTTTATCTTTTACCTTCTGAATCTAATTAGTTTTTATTACATTTTCAGGCTATGATAAATGATAATGCTGATGAGGTGGTACTAGAAACAGAAATCACAAACAAGCCAGCACTGAAGCTCTATGAAAACTTGGGATTTGTGAGGGACAAACGCTTATTCAGATATTATCTCAATGGAGTTGATGCACTACGATTAAAATTATGGCTAAGGTGAAATAAGTAGATAACAAATGGGAATTCTCAATGTTGTGTTCGTCCATCAGACGCTTGACAGTAACCAAGCCTACCTTACATGATGTAAAGTGGATTTCTACTGTTATAGATGTGGGTGTAACCTTCCATCGAATCTGCAATGTTCATTATAGCCAAATATAGTTTGTTTCAGTTAACTTTCTTTAGTCATGTGATATGTTTTATTTGATTATATTTATACTGTGTTGGATTTTTTATAAAAACTATATGTCTCAATTTCAATCTTAATTACAAAAGTTCTATATATTTAATATTCAAACTTAAATACACAACTTTGAAGAATTATAATATCATGTTCATTTTAATCTACCTAACAAGAAAATGCAAATTATGAAAGCATGGATTTTACTATTATAAGAAATATTACAAAGTAAATGTAGCAGTGTTAGTGGAGGCAGCATCATAGATAAAGGTGTTGTTGACGGTCTTATATTGTTTTGTAACAATCTTGATTGCTTCATGAGCTATACACCCACCCAGGAAGGCTGAAACACTGTGTAGTTCAGCTCCACCATAGCGGCACATCTCATGGACATGGTCATCTTTGGGAAATGGCTGACATGATATATCACTAAGGAGTTTTGAGACACACGACTTTAATTCGGCTATGTCACTTTCAGGCTCCCACTCCCCAGGGGCTCTGCAGTGTTCCGACTGGAACTTCTCATAAGCTCTTAGTAGAATGTAATGCACCATCATGACATCAGGCTCTTCTAGATGCCTTGCTATGTATGGAGCTACTATGTTACCAAGTTGGTATTCATTTGCTATGCTTGATCCTTTGATCAAGTGCAAGTCGTGTGCATGTCTGCAGAACAGCTTTACATCAGCTTCACTGATAACACTGTCACGGTTCAGCTGCGTGGTAATCTCTTGGACTTTCCTGTACACTGCTTCTATGTCTGAGGCAGCCTGTGTGCGGTATATATTCTGTAGTTTTATGTAATGGTCTGTAGAAGCTATCATGTCAGGCAATACCCCTTTTAGAGGCAATTTCCCATTGCCTTCTGCCTCTACAAATCCTCTAAGTGCAGAGCACATGATCCAGAAGGGAGTGCTTTCACTTGTTAGGTTGGTTGCGGAACTGCTGTAGATTACTTCTTGGATCTTGACTGGTAAGAATGTTGGTACAAGAGCAGTGTTCACAGCTCTCAAAGCTTCCTCGAAATTCTCCTCTTCTATTGGAATATTGTTTTCATCTTTCCTGCCAAATCCTCTGATTATTTCTCTCACTTCATTCTTTTCTTTTCTGCTCATAGGCCATTTACTCTGATTATTTAGTCGCCACTTTTGAACAGCCTTGTACAATATCACAATCCAAGGGATGTGGCCATGGTCCTTGAGGTCTAAAGAATCGATGTCAAAGGAATTTAAATAGCTTTTGAGTGCTGGAAATGGAACATCTAAGCGCAAATCAGGCTGCTCATTATCTGGATGGGTCTCTATAACAGCATGGTCTCGCATTTGAATCCTGAATGAGCCCAGAAAGCCAATAGATCGACAAACAATGAAGGGTACATTCAAATCCCACAAATGCTGAGACAGATCTTGAGTAATTTTCTCACCTAGTGCTATAGCAATTACAACACTGAAAGTTTTGAAGAATTCAGGGTTCTCCTTGAGAATCTGATCTGTAGGTTCCTGCACGGCGTGCCCTTGCACAGCAGGGTTGAGCTCCAGCAATAAACGGAGTGTTTCTACTGCTCTATTCTGGCCTTTACTGGTACATTCTAAGAAGAAGTTACTGCCGATATCTTCGACGCTCACGGTCTTGTCGTCTACAATAGTAACAGCACCGACACCAGGGAGAACTATGGATTTTAAGATTTCCGTCCCTAACGCTGTTGCATTTATCAAACAGATGTGACTTTTTTCCAAAGCAGACTGGCCATGATCGCCCCATAGACGCAGTTGCCGGTCATATTGCTTGTCCTTTTCGGTCTGTTCTGGCGACTTGGGTGATGGAGAAGCCATTACTTGAAATACAGACTTTCTTTGGCTGTAGCAGAGCCAAAATTTTAATTTAAAAAATTGGATTCCTTCCTCCGAAGTTCCACTTTCTTTCTGACTTTTTTTCTAAATCAACTCAAATACTTACAGAATAAAATCGATGACCAAACGCGTTTCAAAATTGATAGAAAAATACCGTCAGATTTCGAGGTCTGATCGTGTAGTGATAGCATCTGTGTCTATTGTTAAGCTTTAATGTCCTTATTCTGAGCCTTAAACCAATAAAAAAAATATGTATGTGAATGTCAGCCTGTCAACCATCTGTCAAACTCACTCACAAGAGTCACAAGTCAAGTCAAGTCAATCAAACAAGGAAAAGTAATTCTGATTTGAGAAGTGAAATAATTACAAAATTCCCACAACTATGTAACGAATTTGTAGTGTAGATCCTCTGTAGATTTCTCGAAAATTCATATGTAAATCAATGCGTTATTCAGTGTTGCAGTGTAGTAACTGTAAAATATTATTTTATTCACTGAAGTGAAATGCAAGACATTATTTTGGGGCACTGATGTGTATGGAAATGAATTTACAAACATTATTTCAAGACTTTAATCCCAGGTAAGCATATAAAGGTGATCTTCGTAATATTTACTTGCTCCATGTTCCTGATGAAGTGTCTAATAAAACCTCTACTTTTTTTTCAGCAAATTTGTTGTTCACTGTTGTCTATTGATATTCACTGCACTTCTAGCCTTGAAGCTAGACAACGCGATAGCATGGTCTTACTGGGCTGTATTCGCGCCAATATGGGTATGGAAGTTCCTGGTCATCTTAGGATCTACAATTGGCACATATGTTTGGTGGCAGTATCCTCATTTCAGGTAAGATTTCCAACACCCGTTGTAACTGTATACATGTGATATTCAATAGTAGTAGTAGAAGAGTAGTACAAGTGAAGACTCCAGGGAAAAAGACGAACTTGTCAATCAACAAAGATTTTGAGATATCGCATGTTTAAAGTTTTACCCTACCTATAAGTTGTACCTATAAGTTTAATAAATAGACACTAAATAGACACTTTTAAATAGACACTAAATACTAATAAATCTGCAAATAGGCTTGCAAGTTTAATCTGTATATTTTGTTACACATGTAACTGGCATTATCACAGGCAAGTTTGAAACAAAGCTTACTGATTGTTAATTTCAAAGTCATGGCTCAAGAAGTTAATAATAAACGTGTAACATGTCTTTGACAAAAGAAAAAAATTACCTTCTCTTAATCTACTTTGCAGGCTGGAGGGTGAAGCCTATATACATTACAAGGCTATGCTGATAAGTTTGGCCATCCACTTGATTCTCCTGATGTTTGAGCTCCTGGTCTGCGACCAGTTGACCACAAGTCGCCATGTCTGGATCCTGGTCTTCATTCCATTGATTTTCATCAGTATTATTTCAATAGCCATTTGTATATGGTCTGTGAAACATGATCGGAACTATGAGGTATGTTGCCTGTTTCCTTCTAGGGTAACAGTAAGTAGTGTTGACTACTCCTTGTAGGGTTAAAGAAATAACACTCTAGATTGTTTGACATTGACTTTTCATATAACTCACTTGTGTAAAGATATTCTAGTTTCTTAGACTCCATAACTCTTTGTAATTTGTGGCATTACGTAATTTTATACTGAAAAATTTTCAAGAAAAAAGAAGTAAGTATTTATGTCTAAAATATAAAACCTTCAATATCATGGTATAACATGACATTATGCCAAACATTCTAAAGTGACTAGGTATAATAAGACAGCCTGAGTTTCAGCAACTTTAATCTTACCTTATTAGAATTTCTATAGTAGAGTATAAGCAACTTATACAGGGTGTAAAAAACTTACTCTCAACAACATACAGTAAAACCTTATATGTAATGGACTGGAACTTTGCTTGTCTGTGTCTCTGATATTTTTACATTTACACTGGCTTGTTGAAATTAAAATTCTGTTTTCTAAAAGAAATCGTGAAAAATTCGCTAATAAGGAAAAATAATCTTAATAGTGCAGAGAATGTGTTTTCGGAAGGACCTTAGTAAATTAATACCTGATATGTATGTCTCATTGCAACATGGTTCCTTTTTTATTATCATTGCTAGATTCAACAAGGATACATTTTTGTACAGAAGAACAGGCGGAAAAGCTTACGTGGCGACCCTCTTTAGAAAACAACTTGGAGCCTAAGCACACGGTATTTTAAACGCGCAGACGACGCGCAGATGACTCGCGTATACGCGCTTCAAACGAGATTCGAACGCTACTTTGTGACATAAGCACACGGGGCGATCGCGAAACGCGCCTCTAATGCGCGTTTAGCGTAGATACAGTGATACAGACGCGATGTTGTCGCCCGTAGCTATGGTGCGGTGGCATGAGCGCGCGCGCGCCATCTGCCCCTCCACCGCCCCTTTCCCCGCACGTTTGTATCGATGCAAACGCGAGTCATACGTTCGTTTGTATCACGTTTTACATGCGTTTCAATCAACACAAACGCAACAATCGGCGTCTACAGCGCCAAATACGTGCGTTTGTGGTACGATCGTCGTCTGCGCGTTTAAAATACGCCGTGTGCTTAGGCTCTTAAATTGCTTTGAATTGGCTAATACCAAATATATTTTTCATCAAGCTCCTACAGACCACAGTAAGTTAATACTTAAAGAACTGTATTTTAACCTTGTTTATCTTTTTTTAAAGCTGGAGCTGTTCTGTGCAGTGAATATCCTGCAGTTCATATTCCTGGCATTGAAGTTGGATGATTTCATCAATTGGTCTTGGGAAGTGGTCTTCGTGCCGCTCTGGATACTGATGTGTCTCAGTTTAGTAGGTGTGTGTATGTACCGACTTTAACACATTAATATGTAGTTGGCTTTACTAACAAATCTTGTGTATTGACTGATGTTGAAAATGCTATTCTGTGCAACCACGGAACAGTTATCTGAAGGAACTTCAAAGTTAATTAATTAGTTAATTTTATACAAATCGATTTCAAAAATATTAATAACGTAATTTACAATGTGTCAATAAAAAAAAATTGTTCCTGTAGAAGGCACTTACAACCAATCTCTTCGGTCTTCTGGTGTCATCAGAGGTCGGCTATTATTGCAACCAATCGAAAAACTTACCTTCAATGCCTGTTAGCGCATTATTGTATGACATTATTGTATGACATTATTGTATGACATTATTGTATAAATATAGCGGATTTCCTGCGCCATTTCGAAACACTATTTATGGAAAGATATTTCCCGAATTACCTAATGGAATATTTGTTTTATCAGCACCCATTTTCTCGACGATTCGTTTCACTGTTAATCGACATGTTATGTTCTTTCTCTGTATCGAAAATACGTACACGACAATAATACAGGCTATAGAAAAGAACCGAAAACCTTGACAGTTGTCCAAAAGGTATATACTATATTATACTTTCCCATTCACTTGCAGGGGTGCTCTACAGCATAATCTTCGCTGGAATCCTGCTGCGAACGCCCGAGGTCAATATCCAGCAGCGCCGAACTAGCTTTAACTCTGCGCTGGCTTACACCTTCACTGTCGTCCCGATATTAGTATTTCAGGTCAGTTTTTGCGTTTAGGAATCATGAAGCGTAGACGGGCCTCCCAAAAAATATATGCTGGCGCAGCGTCTTTCAAGTGGAGTAGTCTGCGTGAACTAGCATGAATAGATGCCTGATATCGTCCGCGATGTCGAAACTTGGTGCCCTTAGATTAGAGTTGAAAGGAAATTATGACCACTATGCCATAGTACCTAAGTCATGAATCGTAGTTTTATGAAACTGGCCCCTGCGTTGTTGAGGCGATTCACCTCATTATTTGTCTATCATGTATGACTAAATACTTCTTATTATTTGTTGCAATTTAGCAATTATTGAGCTAAACCATTGAATTTTAAGTGAAAATTCACCATTGAATTTTAAGTAAAAATTCTGGGGCTTTCTGGGGGATTCTGCGGGCTGGCAACCCAAGAGAGGGGTAATGGCCGATAGAGTGGTTTTGATGTCGGGGGTTTTTTGGTTGAGAGCGAGAAAATAAAGATACTAGGTGGATAAAAGGAGTTTTAGGCTTGAAGTTTGTTACTTTGTTTGGTGGAAGAAGTTTATTGGTCATTAGAGATATACATATAATAGCGCCGTCTTGATTTCTCCTTAAAACCTCAAAACAATGATCATGCTATGCTACGCCGTTACGATAGATTTGTACATCGTAAAAACGGTGTTACTGATAAAACACGATTCCACTAAAACAGTACACAGAAACAGTTTAACTCATCTGAATCGGTATAGTTTCAGAAATAACATTATTCATAATCTGCTAATTTTCAGTAGACATAAAAAACTGATTTCATAATGGGACTAATGTTGTTTCTGCGTCTACTGAAATTTTCAGTGCCACGTAGTTCAATTGATATTCATTGGACTAATGTTCTTTATATATGGATCTGTAGATCTACCCTCAAGGATACCATAGAGTCAATCACACAAAATTTGGACTAATGTTCTTTCCGAAACTACCGATTTTACCGATACCGACTACCGAAATTTTCAGTGCCACGTAGTTCAATTGATATTCATTGGACTAATGTTCTTTATATAGGGATCTGTAGATCTACCCTCAAGGATACCATAGAGTCAATCACACAAAATTTGGACTAATGTTCTTTCCGAAACTACCGATTCATCTATGGATATGTCTTTCCCTTTACCACTAACTATTTAAACTACCTCTGAGAAGTTTTTTAAGGAATAATGTTTTGATAAATATATTTAAAAATACAATTAAAATGCACTTGAGAGACTGTTCAACGTTCGTTCTTTTCTGCTTGTAATTGACCGTGATCTCAACAACTGCAGGTGCTGCTAACAAATAAGTTGGATGACGGTCTAGCCCTGTCCTACACGATCGTCGTGAGTCCCCTCTTCGTCAGCTACGCCACTCTCATACTGATGTCCTTCAGCTCGAAAGGTGGTAACAAATGTAAGTAAAACAGCATTGAATGTTACTTGAATTATGTTGAAAGCTCTATCGAGAATGCTCTTTTTAATTTCACTCTTGCTGATTTAGCTGGGTAACACTGTAATAATATAAGATTATTATGCCAACCATCGCGAATAGCTCAAAGCCTTGCCTTCCTAAGTGATCTTAAACGATCACGAACGTTAAGCAACATAGGGCGCGTTCAGTGCATGGATGGGTGACCCTTCTATGATTAACGCTAGTGGCATTTTTCCAAGCGGTTCCGTGCTTCGCAAGGCACATTAAGCAGCTGCTGCCGGCTGCCATCGATAGATGGCAGTCGTTAAGCCAAGTCAGAGGCCTTAGGGCGGCTTGAAAACTTCTGACAGTAAGACCAGCCACTAGTCTTACAAGCCTCCACCAATCCGGACTTGGCCCCCGTGGTGAAGTATGGCCTATACCTTCCTCAGGGAAGAGACCCGTGCCCCTCGGTGGGGACATAACATAATGGGTTGATGATGACTTTACTCGGACGTAACCTTATAAACAATTATAGCTCTAGGAAACTAAAAACTTCTGTCTTACCCAACTTCGTCACCAACTGACATTGGGTTTGATGCCCATTTAACGCCGTCTGTATAGTCTGTGGGCCTACTTTAAAAGGGAATGACTTTACCACAGACTATACAATGGGAGTTCTTAGAGGAATCATGTTTTTATGAAAAAAAATATTGAAGAATATTACAGTCAAGTTGAGTTTTGTATCAGATACAAACTTATTTTAACTAATCTCGTGGAGCATCCACAACAGTAAAGACAAAAATGTCGTGCAACATCGTAATCACATTTTCAGGGTGGTTCGGCATCCGGAAAGACTTCTGCCAGTTCCTCCTGTCAGTGTTTCCTCTGCTGCAAGAATATGCGAACATCGCGTACAACAACGAGGCGGGGCGGGGGTCCGGCGTCCGCGCGGAGCCGGCGCCGGCGCCCGAACCTTACCGCGACGACGACCCTCGTAGAAAGACCAAGGACACCAAGAAATCCCAAAAGAACCAGAAGAAGAACGAAATATTGAAGCCAGTCGTGCCTATAGTAAGCATAGACATGCCGGATTGAACGGCGTTCGCTACAACGCGTGTAAAACCACAGGGCTGTTTGTGTTCAGTCGTTGTTACAGGTTGCCGTGTCTAGTTTGTATGATAGCTTCTTTAATTGCGACACAGCAATAACTATTGTTAAGTTTGATATTCCTAAGTGGTACTACTAATTTTCGTGTAGATGGTTAGGTGTATAATCTAAAGCCGAATTTACTGTTCGCTGTTCTTGTGTGTTGTTCAAGTTAGGTTGGCAATCCTTGTTGTAAGCAGCGGTGAAATGTCTCTTCCATGAATCTGTGAGATAATAATCTTAATGTTTGTTGGATTGTGTCTATATTCGCGGCAATGATTGCAACAGTATTTGGGTAGTTTAAGGGGTTTGTACTTTACCATACAACATTCACATATTTATAAGTCGATTGACTCGCTAATGTGCGGAGGACCTTTGTTATTTCAATGAATTAATCAGATAGATTCGTTTGAATTATTTTAGTTGTTATTTATGTATTTTGTTGTTAAAACGTATTTAGTAAAATTTTACAGCCATATCAAATGTGTAAATATGTAAACAATATTTCACTGTTTTTGTTGTAATAGAGATGGTGCGAATTTCTGACGATGGTTTTATAACTATCTACATTTATATGTACAAGGCCTAATTAGAAGATTGTTGTATAAAGTACTTAGCATGTTAGTGTTATCTAAAAACTGAAATGTCTATATTGACTTTGCAATAGCATGTATTTCAGATACTTATTTAATCTTAAACGTAGATCCAACTCGAGGGCATCAATGATTCGAAGAAGTCCAACTACAAAATAGTTGAAATCATTCGAATTGCTTTTGTATTGAATTGTTATTATTAATAACCCTTTAAGACTTCCACACAATACAATCACTTGACCTGGTCCCAAACTAGGATACCCTGTGCTATGGTAACCAGGCAAAGACATTACAAACATGGAAATACACCCAGACTTAGGCCATTTGTACAAATGTGCAGAGCCCCCCAGTGGAATCGAACCCCCGACCTCTGTCATGGTAGCTAAGCGCCTTAACGGCTAGACCAACGGAGCAGTCAATAATGCTTTCTATTAGAGTCTGTAAAATATAGCTTGAGCTCCGCGACAGCTGTCATGGACATTTGCGTCCATGAAGTTTTGAAGTTTTTCCCAGAATATTTGCACTGTGAAAACTCCGTACTTACTGCACACTATTCGATGGCAGTAAGTACGGAGTTTTCACAGTCCAAATATTCTGGGAAAAAAATCAAAACTTCATGGACGCAAATGTCCATGACAGCTGTCGCGGAGCTCAAGCTATATTTTACAGACTATAACGTGGCAGCGTATATTAGTTTTGGTTATATTTTTATGTTATTACTAGTTGAGGCGTGAAATTTACAAATGGGCTAAGTGCCAAAAACATCCAAATCTACTTTTTGCCTTTCAATGGTGCTAAGTTCGGTAGTCATTTCATTTCAAAAGTGCAAAGTGCCTAAAAAACTAAGCTTTTTAAATTACTAAGCTTGTGACAAAATATCCTAATAAATGGTTATTCAGAAACTAATCCATTTTTAATTCATTTGAAAATAATTGTGATTTGGCACTTAAGCCATTTGTAAATTCCACGCCTCAATTAGCAAAGTCCAAGCTAATCCTTGAATAAAATAATAAATGTAATTAGTAATAAAATATATATTTTTGTAAATAGCACTTAATAAGTAGACCAGAACATTGTTAACAGTTGATTGAATGTGATAGTTTTTCGTGTTTGTTGCGTAGCTAGTTGAAAATGTTGATAAAAACTCTGATGTCGTAAATCTGTCTAACAAAAGGGCAAAATAAAACCAATTATTTGCGTAGTGGTCGTATCTTTGACATGGAACACCAATAAGTTATTGCTACCTATTTAATGTATGGCTCGAGTGCATGCAAACATTTTCTTCACGAGGCATAGTTTCTGTTAAGAGGTACAATGAGGACAGAATACATAATAGTACAGGTACAGAAGATTCACTCCGCAAAATCAATTAAAGAAAAAGGGACTTTAGCAGCGATACAATTAGGTGCAATTCAGATCGCACGGCGCTAAAAAAAGCTACGTTGTATTCACCTACATGTTGCCTCTCTTTCTACCGCGTAACTCTTACCTCTTCTGGCGCCTGAACTCCTACCTATTTGCCACTCCGGAGTGGTCGCCGCATGTACTTACGCGTTCGATACCGACACGCGTAGTGAAACAGGCCTGCCATGTGGCACCGTGAGAATTTTACTAGCACAGCCAAGGAAAAAAACCTTGGAAAAATATGGCGCAGATTAACTATAATTTTTTTTTATCGGAAGCGCCCGACCAGGTTAGTAGAGTGCGACAAACTTATGGGTTGATTACACCTAACGAGTACAGTGGCGAGTCAGTGTCCTCGACCGAGTGCCCAGTTGGTATAACCTTTACAAGGCAGTGGTGTAATAGTTCCCACCAAAATTGAACCTTATCACTTTGAAATAAAGTCCAAAACCAATGAAAAATGTATACTAACTGCCCCTTTCACGAAAGGGATAAACACTTTTAACGAGTGCTCGGCCGATTGCAGAGAGGCGAGAGAGTCACTAGTCACTGACTCGCCACTATAGTAAATACGTGTGACCACCCACTCGGTTCGGCTATTCTCTCGGCCGAGAGCTCTTTTACTAACGCGCCACTGTTCTCGTTAGGTGTAATCCACCCATTTATCTGACCCGGTGAAGGTGTCACTTTTCTCATAGTAAACTTGACATTTCTATACTAAATTTGACACCTCCACCGGGTCACATAACTTTTTGACACTATACGGCAACAAAAAATGTTTTTTGTGTAGGGTCCATAAACGGGGACCATTTTAAAAAAGTAATAAATAATTTCTCTACAACTAGGTAACACTTGCGCATACCCTGTCGAAAAGTAATTCTAGTCATGTTAAAATGTTGCATACAAGTCGTAAATCGTAAGGGCGTAAATGCGATCACAGGGATAGCTTTCGGAGGTAGACCTTAAAACTCCCTAATTACGGAATTGAAAGATTTCTAAAACATAATTTTGTAGCTGATATCAACGTGCGTGCATGCAACTGCAAATAAGAAATAAGGAATAGCACAGAAATCAATTGTTTTCCTTATTCTTGAATTGTGTCTTGCTCAAGGGTGCTGCCATTGCTGGATTCCGCTATTATTTATTTCTTGTTCCTTATTTCTTATACCTTTTTTTTTTCATTGTGTAATGGGCTTAATATTAATATTGATGAAGCGAAATAGGTTTGATCATTGCAAGCGGCAAACCCTGGGCGCTTTCTACTCCTTCCGGACATGGGCGTGAGTTTATTTTTGCAAAAATGACGATATCCTGTAAAGGATATTATTGTTTTTATTGGTGGTGTCAGTAAACCTCATGGAGCTCCGTAGTATTTGTATGTAATTCTTGTCAATGTTTTTCAGTAGATTTTTATTAATTTCCAACTTTATACAGGGTGCACTTTACATTTTAACTCCTCAGGCCTAGAACACTTTTTCTTTCACAGCTAAGCTAGTTATTCACAGAGATTTAAAATTTATCACAGTTTTAAAAAAATAAAGGCGGGAACACTTTATTGACACGCGACGCGACCCGACGCTACGTGACGCGGATTGAGTCAAATCAAATCTGTTATTTTCTATGATCAGAATCATTTTGGACATCGTGTGTTGGCAATGTGTACGATGCACAACGGGGTGTCGATACGTGGTGTCGCGTCCCGTTTCAATAGTCTGTTGGAGCCTTTAAACATGCTCATACAACTGTGGTCTATATCTTCAAAATTAGATTCAAAGTGCCGTTGCAAGACCGACCCCGGCCGGTCTACGGGGCCTAACGGAATGCGCCGTAGCCGTAGGTTGGGTTTGTTAGTTCAGTTTGGGCTTAATGGTCGGTATTGATGATATATTTATTTAAACTCTGTGACCATGGTCTAATGATGGCGCTGGAAAGGTGCGCCTGGGATCTCCTCAACGGACATCAGTAGACTGTTTAAATTTGTACTTATCCGATTAGTATTTATGAGATCTTCGGTGAAACTTGGTGACAAGTTCATGGTGGCACAGGAAGGTACCCACATTACTGCCATCATTAGACCCTTCAGGCACAACATCTCCACAACGGATAACAGAACACTATTCGAGTTTTGGCTTATTCAATAATATTTCTGCGATGATAATAAACTCGGCAAAACGTGGGCGCAGTTCTTAGTGATTGGTGCCTCTGCCTACCCCCTCGGGGATAACGGGCGTGAGTTTAAAATATTTATTTTATTTTTTCTGCGATCCTTGGTAGAACTTTGTCACATTCGTATCCGTATCCACCGTCGTTTCAGACCCATCAGCACATCAATTCATCAGGAGATTCGTCTGTAGGTATGATTGCATGATATTATTATATTCTTATGAACTTAAAAATGGATTTACTCAACCAACCAATCGCGAGTCGTGAGCAAATACTAAATAATATTTACTGAGTAAGAGTGATTTATTAACGATGGTTAATAATTATTAATCAAATCACTCTTACTCAGTAAATACTAATTAGTATTTGCTCACGACTCGCGATTGGTTGGTTGGACGAAAATTAGTGATATTGAAAATAGACTTATTACTAAAAGAAACGAGACCTAGAAACAAGTGCTAATATGTTAAAGAATCGACCAGACCTTTTCATATTGTCTTGTACAAATTATTCCTCACAGAACATTGTTTCATGCAGAATAAAAGTTATTTACCATTATTTTTGTGTATTATTTACACATTAAACTGGTAATACCAATGAGGATTCATTGTTTATAACGTAGGTACGCCGTTCCCGAAACCCTAGGTACCTTGATTTACACGGATTAATTTTAATAAACACTAAAAGAAACGCTTATAATGCGTGTCATTACTCTATATTTTACCAAGTAAATGGGAAAAGTATTGTAGAAACAGCAATTTATTTTTAGTGCCCAGTTCGTCCCTTATTTTAAATGTAAAATTTAAATATTTTCCTGTCACTAAAACCTGAAAAAAAATTTACTGTCCATGTATTAAAATGGTTTAGGAAGTATCTGTCTGAAGTTGAGAGCTCAGACCCTGAAAGAAGCCCCATGAGTCACAGGATGTTGGTTTATATTCGAATGGAGTTATGTACCAATAAACCTTGTCATTTCTTTGGTAGAGCGAGCTTAGTTGACCTAATTAATAATGCGCTATTGCGCCAAAAGTTCAGCCTTGACCGCACAGTATCTACCGTATCCTCTTTAGGCCGCAGTGAGCGCTACTTTCTTTGCACTAAATAGAGAAATTAGATAATTAAACTGTTAGGTTTCGTCACAACTGTGCCAGATCTGTCTGAGGTTCTTTACCTATATAAGTACGTAGGTACCTAATTCTTGAAAAAACACATTTTAGTCAGTTTAGAGATTTAAATACTATTATTTTAAACTATTATTGTAGGTACTTAGTACTTTAGTTTTGAGTTTATACGAAAATTGAGATAGTAAATTTTCGCACTTGGGTTTTTTGTACCTAAGTACAAGTGGCGACAGGCTTGACACTTGTCACGTTTGGGACCTAATAAACTCGGCAAAACGTGGGCCCTGTTCTAGTGATTGGAGCCTCTGCCTACCCCCGAGGGGGTAGGCGGAGGATAACGGACGTGAGTTTATTTATTTAATTTTTATTTTATTTACAATATATTATTATATGTATAGTCAAAAGTTTAAGAAGGCGTTTAATATGCAGGCTCTGACGACGCAAAAATAATGCGATATTTCGTGACATTTTATTACCTTATATTACCTCAAATGGAATGCAAATTCAGCCATTTTATACGTTTAACTACTATAAAATAATGCTCGTTTAGTAGGTACTTATCAAGTTACAAGTCATGTGATGAAATAAAACATGCAAATTGCTTCAGTAACTATAGATCGTTGTTGATAGTTCCAGCACGCTAGAGTGAAAACGCCCTTCATAAAATCGAGGTTGTTTCCAAACACCAATAAAGCTTCTAAGGTAGTACCTACTGTCTAATTTTAAGTTCTTCCACAAGTGCTCGGTAGACACAAAGGGAATATATAAATCAAACATTTACGCCATGATTATTTAATTGTTTTTTACCGCTGCTCCGACTCGCTAATGTTTGCTGGAAGAAATCTCTTACAGAGATAAGCTCGCCTTTGAACATGTTTTTTTTTATGTAGGTAATGTTCTGTTTAATGTTTCGCGTGCAATAAAGTTTTTATGGGTTATTATTTATATAACACTATAAACGCCGATTAAAATAGTCTATGGTGGTGATTTAGAGGTATATATAAGGCAAACGACTAGACTAAAACAGTCTATCTGATATTTAAAACAGATATCTAGTATTTAATGCTCTTAGAATAAAACCAGAGACTAAATAAAGTATCTATGTCAGAGGATTGCTTTATAATTTAAATTTAATTTATCCGCGATTTAAAACGCAGAGCACACCGTTAGTTTCTTAATTGAGAATTTACCAACGTAATTTTTACTTGAGGGGTTTTCTGTTCTGTTTCGTACTTTTATTAGAAATCTGAAGAGCCAGACTGACACATGTATTTTCTAAGTAAAGTTCTCAAGTTGCTGTATTATGTGACATTATACAGTCATAATTAATAATTGCCAACGAGAAAGATTTAATAGACTCCTTTTGAAAGTGATAAAGTTTACATTTTCCAAAAACTAAGTATGACTGTAGCATTGAATGCCAGCCTGGCACCGTCGTCTCCAAATATTGATTTGTTTCTGCCAAAACCATGCGGCACTCCAGTCATTGCTTCACAATGCTCGGGGGCGGTAGATAGCACAGGTATTCCCTTTTTGTTTCTTTTATTTTGTCAAAATTATGTCGGCCATCAAGGTTGTTAGTAAGAAATGGATCAGTGAGGAGAGTTCTGAGGAACAAGAGCTGTTCAGCTACTGCACGGAGATGGAAACGGTCTGCTATGCTATAACGAAGGTGATATTGGATGCAGACAACAAATGGAAGGGTTCTGAGTACCATAACAAAGCTTCTTTGTCCAATAGAAGTTACATTATGGGACTTGTCAACATACAGGTAAGGTACAAATTCGGATATCTAACTGACACTCAAAGAGACATTCCACATTTTTTTATTGTTGTTTTGTTTACCAGGTATTGGATCAAATAATAGATTATCTATCAAGAGTAGTGAGGTCTCTGTACAAACTGAGCCCCAGGCTCGCACGACTAAAGAAGGACAACGGGATAATTCACAGCAAACACGATCACATCTTCGATAAGCTTTGCAGCATACGATTCGTGATGCTGCAAGCCATAAAGGGCTTCATCGAGACCATTCTAAGCACTTGCCTTCACAGAGAAGATACGCGAAAGATGATAGAATCCTCCCTGAGGTAACTACCTACAGTTTTTTCATTGTATATAAAGTCATAAAATATCTGATACTCGACGACGCACGGACAAGGGTCAAAAAGGACCCCTCACTAAACAAACTGGAGGGGGAGGGGGCTCTTCCCAATTGAGCTTCGACCAATTTTAGTAGGATCGCTGCACTTAACATAGTTAAAAAAGGCCAAGTGCGAGTCAAGCTATCACGATTCATGAGATACCTACAACTGACAGACGGACAGTGGAGTCTTAGTAATAGGGTCCCTTACTATTTTGGATACGGAACCCTAAGAAAACTAGAAATATGAACCCCACTCAGATATTTACCCCGCTACCTTCACACTGTACCCACTAATAACAGCGATTATATTTCTCTCGAATAAAACGTGTCAGGTATCTAACGAAAGTAAGATGTAGGTAGGTAATAAATACTTAGGTACTTTTAATGTAAAACTCTTGTTTTCAGATTAGTAGACATTTACAATCAAATGATCGGGTTGAGTTACAAGAAATTCGCAGCAAAATTCAACATCTGCAGCAACACCTACCCCACCACGATAACTGAAACCAAAGCCTTCACTTTGACGAAAATTGTACAAGTTTGTATTAACTCCCTGTATCTATTTAAAACACGTCCGTGTAATAAAAATAAAGCAACATGAAATCTGCTTGAAGTTTAATACCAGTCTATACAGGCGGAAATAACAGGGTTCATCATCTGTAGAAAAAGGCACAAAATCCTATTAGTTTGACACAGGTAGCTACGGAATGTTTGAAAGAGCGCAAAACCTTCCTGTACTCCCAGATCCTGTCCAAGAGTCGCGTCGAGAACAACTGCCACCGGCTGATCAACTGCCTGGTGAAGATATACAAGCCTGGAGACCACTCCGACAACGACTCTTCGTCCAGCACTTGCGACAGCCTCGAGATATACCAGTACGTTTATTTCTATCTTCCAGACGCAGTGTCTGGTACGTATTATTTCTCAAAGTTTTATATTGACCATAACGGGTTCTAGATGGTAGCGAGCGACGTGCGTGTAAGAAAATCAACACCTCCTTATACCAATTTCTAATGTTAACCTAGGTACCTACATATCAAGTAATGTCAATCGTACAACTCAGTAAGTGTACCTACTGTTGGATAGAACTAGAAGTACCTACTTCAATAGTTTGTCAACTAACACGAATGTAATGGAATGGATTCCCGAAGTGGGGCATTGAAATGAACGACTGACCAAATTCTGGGTGAATTTGTTTGAGTTTCAATGTTTGTGAAATCCTTGCCGTGTTCAATTCAATGCAATATTTTTTTGCAAGTGAACATTTTGGTGTTTAGTACAAGGTATTAGCGCTGTGCATTTTCCGAGTGGTTCCGTGCTTGATGATGATTAGTGCTTGGAACTTATTGTAATTTAGAAAAGATAGTGGGGGGCCAGAACCAATGTATGTGCCTGTATAACCTGTATGTAAATGTTATGTTATGTTATAGACGCACAACCATTGTTGTCAGCGCACGGCGAGTCCTAGTTTGGGTCGTAGGCATTGACTCTAATCAATTATGAGTATGGATTTATTCCAGCACATTAACCAAGCATATAACGCCGCCAACCTCCACGGGATCCCGCCAGATGACGCTGGAGAAACGTCGCGAGGCCTTCATAGAGCGCAAAAAGGCAAAAATGAAGCAAGCCCAGAGCCTAGTCGACGTGAAAAACGAACAGAACAAGAAGATCACAGATTTTCTCACAATGCAGAACTCCGATTGTGAAATATCCTACGCCTCATTACTTCAGAATGAGTGTATTATGGAAAAGTATAGTAACGAGGAGAATATTAATGGTATTCTGCAAAGTGAAGAGATTTACATCGAGATACTTTTGGATACGGTCGCGAATATGGCTCCAACTCTTTTGGGTAGCAACGGCATAAGGAAACATAAATCAGGTACGTGATGTTGCTTTCCGTCCTTATGGTAATCATAATCTAACAACCGTTCCTGTACTCCACTCAAGAGTATCTGGGTAGGTACCCCATCGGTTCTATCGCATAATTATGTGCGATTTTAGGGCTATATATCAAACTACATAGTATATATGGCTCTAAAATCCCCCTTTTAACCGTGGTCCCACCAGTATGCCCCACTAGTGGGTCCACAGGTAATTTATTTTCTCTGTAGACCCAGTGCACTGGAGTGGGTCTACGAGTAATTGAAACAAAACCCTCTTTTAACCGTATTCCCACCACCGCTGTCATGTTTGAAATGTATGAAGGTTGGATCATTAAAAAAGAACGTAAATTTAAGGTATTTCGTATCTTGTATATTAATTATTTCAGGGAAAATACATACAAGTAAAAAAGCGGCGAGAAAGGTGACAGAGTATTACCAGAACGTCCTCTGGGGAGAAGTCGGTAGTTGTCTCGAGCACATCGTGCTCTGGTGGTCGCCCTGCCCTTTGGCAACTAGGTAGAGTGAAACTGACAGGCAATATTAGTTCTTATATGGTTGGGATAGAGATCAAACTCTACGTTTGTGTTTCAGGTCGCCTAGTACCAGTCAGAATCTTCGCGAATGGCTATTCGTTACATTTAACGCTAATAGTAAGTATCTGCTCAACAGATAAAACTGTGCTAAATGTAAATCGGTGTGGTTAACAGTAATGTATGGCAAAAAGTAAAAGACCAAAATCAATATCAGTACGGAAATACACTAACCCCCGGTTTCCCGCAAGCTAACAGTCAGTTAATCTATTGTTAACGGCTGTCAATTGTCAAAAGTGCATACAAAAAAAAATAACTGACAGCTGTTAACAGGAGATTAAGAGACTGTCAGCGTTTGTAAAACTTCGACGACCTCTGTGGCGCAGCGGTTAGCACATCTGACTACCATGCGAGAGGTCCTGGGTTCGAATCCCGGCTAGGGACAAAAAAAAACCAGGTTTGGATGTTTACATGTTTGTGACGTCGCTGTTTCTGGTTCCCACGACACAGGGTATCGTGTGGGGCCAGAAGCAATGTATGTGCCTGTGTAAAAATGTTAAAAAAAAACCGGGGGTAAGCCTCTCTGTACGGTAATTAGATGTCGCATTGCATGTTCAACATGTTCGTTCCTTTTCAGACACCCCAGAGTTGATATTAGCGGCTTTGAGAATACTG
Source organism: Yponomeuta plumbellus (assembly GCA_947310845.1). Classification (NCBI taxonomy): domain Eukaryota; kingdom Metazoa; phylum Arthropoda; class Insecta; order Lepidoptera; family Yponomeutidae; genus Yponomeuta; species Yponomeuta plumbellus. Next base: position 11,675,714 of record OX371207.1, on the reverse strand, counting down.
GCCGATGCCTTGGGTTGCCATGTCACGTCAACATCCTGGGATAAACATTTCGGCTTAACGCTCACGACCAATTTAACACCTACTTCTCTGAAATCTCACCCTGAGCTGTCAATTTACATCACAGAAGTAAGTGGCTGTGCAAAAATTGTTGCATTATAACAAGTTCTGATTGGCCACTTACAAGTCAACATTGGCTGAAAGAGGATGTATTTTAGAGATAAGTTCGCCTTTACTCTCAGGGTATCCTAGTGTGGGACCAGAAGCAATGTATGTGCCTGTATGTAAATGTTTATGTTTTTAATAAATTTATGTTAATATCTTTCCTATTTACTGTAAGGAATCTGTATACCTACGTAGTAGTCAATTAGTAAAATTCGTCTATTTACAATTGGAGTAGTTAGTTTAAAATACAAACGCTAGCTCACCTACAAAATTATGTTTCCTTACTTTAAGTATTTTAAAATGAAATGAAATCTTTAATATGTTTGTTTTTGGGTTTACAGTAGCGGTAACCGATGCTTATTAATAGAACGCCAGAGTCTACCTTTTCAGTAAACACAATAATTACTTAACTTTGCTAAACTTAACTATGTGCAGCTAATCTTAACTGTACAAATACGTTACAATGTGTATAGATAATTACTTATTACCTAATATTATGTTAAGTAACCGTTTTAATTTAGGTACTCTTTTATAATCTACTCTCACTTAAATTCTAAAAACCAAGGAGCAGTGAGTATCAACCGTATGTCCATAGCCATTGTAGCCAAAACGGCCTGGATTGGCCGATTCTATGATGACGTCACATGTCTGTAAAAATGGCGTCTGTCGTTCATTATTTCTTACGTTCATTGGTTGGTTTACTGGCAAGTGACGTCATAATTCCTGTGCGACGCCATATTGCCCAAGATAGCGTTTTGGCGGCTTTTTTTCGAAAGTAAATTTTCGTTGCCTTTTTTGGAAGAAATACACGAAATAATTTAAAATGACCACTTTCTGAGAACTCAATGAACAAACAAAAAAATATGAGATGGTTTTCAGAAATCGATCAAATAGCCTATTTCCCATTCCAGTGCACAGAGTCGGGCGCTAACTTCGCGCTTCTACTAAACGAACTAGTGACCTTGAACAACCAATGCGAGGTAACGTGGGAGTACATTTTAGGTGCCCCCTTGGAAGACCTTCCTATCGTCGAGCAAATACCCATTTTGCATAGATTAGGTAAGTTATAGATCATGATTATGTACGAGTAAGTTCGAAGGCCCTTGCTTGCATAAGTTTATTTTCATTCCTGTGCTGTGCGTATCGTGATTCTGCCACAATTTTGAATCAAAAACTTTGTTCTGGATTTTAACACAATTCGAATGAAGGAGAACGGTAAAAAAATAACAGCTCTGTAAATTGGTTTGTTTCTAAAGGTTCTAAAGCTTGCACTTTGGTCATTCTTTGTCGTTCAAAGATGCCCCCTAATTTGGTTGAAATAAATAAATAAATTCGTGTATAAAGTCGGGAATTTTTTTTGTGTTCTTTTCTCCCCTACTCGACCAGCGGCGGAGAGCTGACAGCGAATAATATTGTACATTGACAATTCACTGAATTTTCTACTTTATTCAGATTATCTTAAGGAATATCTAATAATGTCACCAGATCACTCCGTCCACACGTACCGCCTATGGTGTTTGGCGGAGACAAGAGGGCTGGCCAACTCATGGGAGATGTACGACTTTTTTAGGATAACCCATAACGACATGCAGGCTTGCTTGGAACAGTTGGTCAATCTGAGGTTTGCTGACCATACGATCACTATTGAATCAGGTATGCGTCTCAGTGCAATTTTTGATACACTTTCATTGCGTATCTATAGCTGGTATTTTCTGTGCAGGCAAAATTGGCGTCCACGAGAACGTATGTGCAAACATGAGAGAGAAATTAGTGTCTGAAGTTAAAGTTAACATACAGAAATTAAAGGTATGCCCCTTACCTATATTAGGTTAAGATTACATTAAAAAAAAGTCTAAAACAAGGTGAGAACTCTCCAATAAATATTAAAAGTAAAAATTATTTATTATCAAATGAATTACCTACCTATGTAATAAAGATAAAAAAGTATTGCATGTAAATGTTAAGTTATATGAAAGTTATCGTCTGCCATTTTGTTTTCTCTTTCCCTTTCCTCTCTCTTTACCTTTGACTGGTAAAGGCCCTTGGTAATGAATATTAATCATCTCAAACAGTTTCTCTGTTATTTCAGGAGGCTTTGGATGAGATAACAGCCGTCCTATCGGCGATCTGTGCCACGACAAGCTTGGCGCATTTGACTATGATCTTCCCGTCAAATTGGGAGTGGCGGCAGGTGACCAACCCTCCCGACCCTGCCCATTCAGCTTATGTCCACGAGTTTTTAGGTAGTCAACTTACTTTTTAACATTTAACCTTTATGACTGACATAGTGGGTAAATGCTGTAGTGTTTGTGGCAAGAGTTTTATGGCCCGTCCCGCTGGCATCCCTCTCGCTCGGACATTTTAACATATTTAATGATTAAATACTTTTCACAAATATCGTGAGGTGGCACTAGATAATAAAATATGCGACATGTTATACGTGCTCAAATTTTCATATACCTACTTAAGTAAATAAGCAATTTCATAAATAAGCCTAAGCTTTCTTTGCGATTCTTGACACTCAAATGCAGTTAAAATTTCTCGAAAAGAATTGCTGACATACAAATAAAAATTAAATTATACTCGGTATAATGATCCGTATTTATAACCAGAGTATGTAGGTATTAGTATTTTATATATAAAGTGAACCCTGTCTAATAGAAGTATGTTAAATTGTTAGTGTTAATAAGTAGCCTCTAAGTATTTTCCGTATACTGTACTAAAATAACCAGTTGATAATAACAACCAGTGTCAACTGAACCTGATTTACAAGCGCGATCTGAACCTATATGTGTCAATGTATCTTAGTCTTAGTGGGAGGAGCAACTACACTGCCGTAACACAGTTTTTACTAGTACAGTTTAACTCATCACTGCTGTTACTTTGAACTACTAAATTTTTAGACTACCTTATGACACCCTACATCGACTACGCTTAATAAGGTTTTTAATACGAGTTATCCCCTTGCATGTTAGTTTTAAGCACCTTGCGCTGTATTTTGTTTTAACAGCTGTAATAACATTTATCAGAGTAAATAAAAATAAATAAATAAATCCTTCTCCATTCTAAGCACGATCAAAGTTAGTTTTGTAACCTCTTTAGTTAAGTTTCGTTGCAATCCGGCGTGACATTTGTAAATAAAAACCACGTTACGTTTGTAGAGCCATCGTTTTATGAAACGCCCTCAAGTAATATTTGTCCACAGACAAACTACTACTGCCAGTTATCAAAGCGACTGGCGATATTGTGACTTTGAACACGATTCTGAGAATCATGGGCGAATCATGGCTGCATCATATTTATGTAGCTAAAGTTAAGTTCAGGTACTACCGTATGTAATAAGTAAATTTTAAACATGCAAGGAAAGTAAAATTGAAAAGGTCTTTATTTCCATAAAGTTTACTTGTTTAACAGAACACCGCAGATCCCACACTAGGGGATCCTGTATCGATCGATCCAAAACATAAGTCTTAACATTGTATTTGGTGTATCTTTGTATAACATAAAACCACAAATAAACTCAAAATGTTAAATAACAATAATTAAACAATATCATTATTATTAACAATGTTTTTTTTTAACAATTTTACTTTTACATTGTGGACGAAACTTTTCATGTGAATTTTGCTGTCTGACTATATTTTGATATATTTTCGATGGAATTAATTAACTGAAATGTAATAATGAGATATCATGCAAGAAGAATTATGTACTTGTTTGAATTATTAATTCTTATTCAGTAAAGAGGCTGCAGTGCAGTTATTGGCGGACTTCAACGAGGTCAGAAACTGGTTGAACGAGTGTAAGCAACTGAGTGTCATTGCAAGAAAACAAATGCTAAAAAACGAAGTCCTAAGGTAGGTTTTAGAAAGTTGTTAGGGACTATAGATTTTATTAGGTCTTACAATAAGACCACAAATATTTGATGTTTGCAGAAGGTGCGAAGGCGTAGGTCGGTTACTTTTGCACGCCCCTGGAGATCTGATATCAATGCAAGATTCGACAATGCAGTCAGCACAACAGCTGAGAAAAGATGGTCACTATGGTCAGTACAAGCAGTTTTCCAAAAAACATAATTTGTTGTGTCGTGTAATAATCGCTTAACATGCCATCCAAAGTATGCGGCAAAGTACAAGCTATAGGTCACGAATTCGTGTGACAATTTATTCTTTCATAACTACTTCGGCGACTGACTATTGGTGTAAGCTTAGCGTGGTAGGTCAAAATATCATATTACAGGGTTTTGTAGAACGCAAGGAGTTATTCTACTCAACAATGCAATTTTTTTTTCTTTTAAGACCTTCCAAAATCGCGAAAAAATAGCTGTTTCATACCACTAGGTAATTGTTAAGGAAAATATCACGAGTGTACCTTGAAAACGACAAAACGAGCTGTTTGAATTCACCTATTAGAGATGTTGGCCTCAATATAAAAAGTTGTTTCAACATTTTCAATTTTTAAATAAGTTCGATCTAAATAAGTACGAATCGCACGTGGCCCCGGCCGCATTAGTGATCTTAAACGATCACTAAGGTTAAGCAACATAGGGCGCGTTCAGTGCATGGATGAGTGACCGTCTATGACTAACGCTAGTGGCATTTTTCCGAGCGGTTCCGTGCTTCGCGAGGCACGTTAAGCAGTTGGTGCCGGCTGTCGATAGATGGCAGTCGTTAAGCCAAGTTAGATGCCTTAAGGCGGCTTGAAAGCTTCTGACAGTAAGACCATCTACTAATAGTCTTACAAGCCTCCACCAATCCGGACTTGGCCCCCGTGGTGGAGTATGGCCTAAACCTTCCTCAGGGAAGAGACCCATGCCCCTCGGTGGCAACATAATGGGATGGTGATGAAATAAGTTCGATGCAACGCGCGTCTGTGGGTTCCATAGGATTTGATAGAAAGAATTCTAAAATTCCTCCTTCGTTGTTTTGCAGAGAGCGACGCCCCAGAACAGTTGATGCCAGCTGAGATGTACGTTCCGAACCAGAAGCAGTGGCTCACGCTAAGAGCGAAGAGGTTGAAAGGACCATTGGCGTTTAGTTTATGTTGCGCGGTTTTACTTTGAATTACTTGAAATTTTAGTATATTAATGTAAATCACACTGTATGCTGGCTATTCATTTATATCATCCAACTAAGAAACTTATAGATTTACTAGCTGACTCGGCCAACGATTTTTTTGTCATATTTTATCACAAAATTGTTATTTAAGTTATATTATCTCATTTTTTTGTGCAATAAAGTGTAACAAGAACAACAAGAGGTATTAATTAGCCTACGACCTATTAGACCTACCAATATACATAAAAAAATCATAGAAATCGGTGAAGCCGTTTCGAAAGAGTTCTATAACAAACACTGTGACGCGAGTTTTTTATGTATCTATATTAATAATTTCGTACCGGTCTACGGTATACTCGAACGAAATGCACATCAATTTGAAGAGAGTAAATAGTCGATCCGAGTCGACAACATATAGGCGGAAAATTCGGATTATCGAGTATTTTCGATGTAAAAATGATTTTTCTAATAACGCGTAGCGAACCAGACATGTCAATGTCACCAATGTTGCGTCGGTGTCACGTCATCACGTGTCACAGGTGTCCATTGTGAATTCTGAGGTCTAATTTGGTGAAATAAAAAGCAAATGAATATCTATACAGTGTGGCCCTGGATAAAGTGCAATCCCGAAAGGGGATGAAACTAGACCATGAATCATTGACTAGAAAAAAATTAAAAAAAATTATAAAAAATTATTGTAGGATTTATTGGTATTTTAAGATTTTCATGTTTCATTAAAGACTCTATGTACAAAAGTATTGATTTCTTCCAAAATAATGGGTCTATTTCTTTGAAATAAAAAAAAACAGTATGCCTAATACCTGGCGATGACCATGAAATAATAAATAGTCTGCAAAAAAGTAACTATCTTGGGTAAAAAAATGTATTTTTATGAAAAAAATGATTTTTTTAGACGTTTATTTTAAAAAACTTCAAATTACTAAAAAAATGTGCCCTATAACTATGTAATTTTATAGCTTACTTTTATTCTTTACCATTTTAGCTTCCAAATAAAAAAAAAGCAATGTTCTAACTAAAAAAACACGCTATCTACGAACTTTTAAAGTGGAGCCTAATCGTGTTACCGTGCAGGTAGAGACAGTTTTTTCCATTGTTTCCGTCCTACTCTGTGCCCTTCGGCAGTCGCAGTCCTTTTGTTCTACACTCAGGTAGAGGGAAGGCGAGGGGAGGGGAGGCAGGGGGTTCGAAACAGGACTTACACAGTCGCTCCGATATTCTCGCCGCTGCTACTACTGTTCTCGTTCTCGCATTGTGTTCTCGTTGATTTGTTATTAAGTTTTTGTTACATTGTTGACTGTTACGTTTTCTACTGTTCGTTACGTTTGGACTGTTCCTGTTCTGCTGTTAAGTGTTGACGAAATGCCGCGATTGACAGAGTTCTCACCTCGAGAAATAGCCGACATGCATTATTATTATGGCATGTCACATGGTCGCACAACAGTCGCTCGGACTGCATACATAAATGCTTTCCCGGGCAGACTCATACCCTCAGCTCGAAATTTTCAAGAGATTCGTGGAAGATAAGTGGAAGTGAAGTAAAAGAGATGTTTGCCTCATTATCTAGGGACCAAGCACTACGTTTTGAAAAACTTCAATCAACCATCAAGAACTTGCAGGACCAAAATGCTCAATTAACGCAAAGTGTTGAGCACATGTCAAAAATGAACGACGAGTACCTATTGAAGATATCCCAGTTTGAAAACGAGAGAAAGGAAGACAAAAAAGTTATTGCAATGCTAGAGGACCGGGTAGAATACATGGAGCGAAAATCCCGGGCTTCTGGAGTGGAAATTCGTAATATCCCTAAAAGCACAAACGAAACTAAGACTGAACTGTGCAAAATTGTGATGAATGTCGGAAAAACGATCAATGCCGGTATTGAAGAAAACTCCATAAGGGATGTATACCGTATTAAAACAAAAGACCCCTCATCAAATCCGATTATTGTTGAGTTTGCCACAGTCCTACAAAAGGAAAAACTCTTAGGCGGTGTGAAATCGTTTAACAAGGCAAAAAGAGCAGGAGAAAAGCTGAACACTAGCCATCTTCATCTTCAAGGTCCCACCAAACCTGTCTTTGTGGCAGAAACCCTAACAAATAAAGCTCAAAAGCTGTTCTACCTGTCCAGAATGTTCCAGAAACAACATCAGTACACGTTTTGCTGGTCTACAAACGGAGCAATCTACCTTAGAAAAGATGAAAACTCACCTCACATCAAGATCAGCACAATCGCGGATCTAGACTCTCTCAGGAACGCTAAATGACTAAATTGTAAGTGCGACCGCCAAATAGTTTTGCGGTGTTTTTTTGGTGCTGTTTTGAACACTTCTCTATACTTACACAACTATACCGTACTTATTAGTAACGTTAAACACATTACACACTACACACAAACACTTTCATTTCTAGTACACACTATAAACCTAAACCTACAAACTACCTGTGCCAATACCCACCCCAAAAGTATAATGGTCAAATGCTGTTATTCCACATTTCATGGGGAGTAAGCGCACAGATCATATTGACGATGTCACCTTCCACAAAGCTTTTGAATCCGAAATCGAACTAATTCCCCAAATTATATCTGCTAACGATAAAACAATTACCATTCTTACTCAAAACATTCGTAGCATAACTCGAAATTTACCAGATTTAGAAGTTCAGCTCAGCAAACTTAACATCACTTGCGACATTATTATACTGACAGAATGTTGGCTGTCTTGTACACCAATATGCCCTAATATAAAAGGATACGTCGCTTACACTACAAAAAACAACGGTAACCAGAATGACGGCATTGTTGTATACACAAAAAGTGATAAGTCTTACAATATAGAAGAAACAGCTATAAGTGAAGCAAACTGCCTACTTATATCAAAGGGTCAAGAATTAGCAGTTGTTGGAATTTATCGCTCACCGTCAAATAAAAATAAACAAAATTTTTTTGATTCATTAAATACAATACTGACAAAAATCGCCCACTTTCCGAACATTGTGTTGATGGGCGATATAAACATACCTATCAATGACTCGAAAGTTGACGACGATGGTGACTATTATCTAACATTAAATGCGTTTCATGGTCTAGTACCTGGACACTCTTTTGTCACTAGAGATGCAAGTGGAACTTGTCTAGATCACGTCATGATCAAAACTAAACACCAAGCAACTACAGTTGTATGCCAAACAACGGTAACTGACCACAAAGCTGTCTTGTTGTCGTTAGACTGCAACACAAATCCTATTACTGAATTTGCTTTTCAATTCAAAAAGTCTATTGACGCAGAAGGTTTAGAAAACGATATATTGGCTATAAACTTAGACCCTATATACAAAACTAATGAACCAGATATACAAATGGATTACTTAACAAGTAAAATACAAAGCGCCATAAATAAAAACACTAAAATAATAAAACTATCAAAACGTGCACGAATAATAAAACCGTGGATAACCGCAGGTCTTCTTCGATGTATCAAAAACCGCGATGTACTTCACAAGAAATCTGTAAAAGCACCAGATAATGTTACATTAAAGATTACTTATAGCAGATATAGGAATCATTGCAATAAAATATTACGTAAAATTAAAACAGCATACGAAAGGGATTTAGTCGCAAAAGCGGGAAATGATAATAAAAAGCTGTGGACAGCCATAAAAGACATTACAGGAACTACAAAACTAAGATCAGTACCTAAAGAACTCCTTAACTTAAAAAACTCTCCAAAGCAATCAGTTAATGAAGTAAACGACTTTCTAGTTAACATAGGAAAGAATATTGCTGAAAAAATAAAACTTAACAAAGACGACACAACTTCAATATTTGAAACCACGACAAACACCAATATTGATTCATTTGTTCTTTTGGATACCGACGAAAGCGAAATAGAAACCACAATTCTAAATTTAAAGACTGACTGTGCTACGGGTAATGACGAAATTCCTTCGAGGCTTTTAAAACAATATAAAAAATTCTTAATACCACCATTAACATATATATTTAACTCTTGCTTTCATGCCGGTGTATTTCCTAAGTGTCTTAAGAAATCTATAGTTACACCTATATATAAGAGTGGAGACAGAGATCGTGTCAACAATTACCGACCAATTTCAATACTACCCTCAATCTCAAAATTATTAGAAAAAATTTTAAACAACAGGTTAAAACAATTCCTGGAAAAAAATAAAATCTTATCAGATAACCAATTCGGCTTTCGCAGTGGTAAATCTACTGATGATGCTATACATGCTCTAACTGATCACGTAGTTACAAGCTTAGACAAAGGTAGTAAATGCGTGACAGTATTTCTAGATCTGGCAAAAGCCTTTGACACGGTCTCTGTTCCACTCTTAGTCAGAAAGCTGGAAGCCATTGGTATAAGGGGAAATGAGCTGTGCATATTTGAAAATTATCTTCTCGAAAGATATCAAAGTGTTAGAGTTGATACGCATGTCAGTGAGGAGTCCTCGATTACATACGGAGTGCCTCAAGGCAGTATCCTCGGGCCTACACTTTTCCTTATCTACCTAAATGACCTTCTCTGTATGCAATCATTTCCAGGAAGAGTTATCTCCTATGCAGACGATACCGCCCTTTCCTTTGCTTCTAGTACTTGGCAAAAAACCTTTGAGATGGCACAAAAAGGATTTGATAGAGTATACACCTGGCTTCGTGCAAACCAGCTTACGTTAAATATTGACAAAACAAAACTTATTACTTTTTCAATGAGGCAACAAAAGATAGATAACAAATTAAAAATACTTGTGCACGAATGTCCATTTCAAACTAGGAATTTAAAAAGTTGTCAGTGCCCGGAATTAGAAAAGGTAAATTCTATTAAATATTTAGGCATTATCATTGACCATCACTTAGATTTTAAAGAACACATTAAGCTAACGAGCACTAGAATAAGAAAATTAATTTATATATTTAAAAAGCTTAGACACGTTCTCGATCCCTATCGTTTAAAACAGGTATACTATGCCCTTTGTCAATCTCTACTGAGCTATGGTATTGCCTGCTGGGGCGGAGCATCAAAAACTATTTTAAAAAAGCTGGAGGTTGCTCAAAGGGCCGTCTTGAAAGTCTCAACTTTTAAAAATATTCGTTTCAGTACAAATGAACTTTATAAATACTGTGAAGTTTTGACTGTACGACAGTTATTTATTTTAAAAATTCTATTGCAGCAGCACTCTAAATGTAAACCAAACTCTTCTGTGGCGGATAAAAGGCGTAAATACAAGGTCTGTGAATATGACAGACCATTTAGGACAACTTTCAGCCAAAAATTCTCACCTTTCCTGGCACCTTACATCTACAATAAATTAAATAAGTTGCTGGAATTTCATACCCATGACTATCATTATTGTAAAATTATATTGACAAAATGGCTGCAAAATCTGTCATATGCGGAGACCGAGACTTTGCTGGCAATAACAAAATAAAAACTAGAGTTTTAAAATTATAAATTTACTAAGATAAAGATAAAACCTCCTAAAAAACCCTTGTTTTGTATGTTCATCCTATCAAGCCAATAAATTATATATAAAATGAAATTACATACATACATATTTCCTTTACAAAACTTAAGGCTGTAGGTTTAAATATTTAGTTTAGATAGTTACACACTAAGGTATATATTAAAATATTCAACATTACACACCCTCTCACACACACTCACTCATAAACATTATTACACAAAGAGAGGTTCCCTACTCACACACAACACACTTTTAAAAGCTTGCTTGATTAATAAATGAATTAAATTCTCTTAAATTTTAAGTTGTTAAGGTACTTTGGAATAATATTACATATTAATGTACAAACACGACCTCTAAATAAACACGCTTACCATACCTTTTGGGATGAGGCGCTGTTTACTGTAATACAGGCAATAAGCCTAGCTCAGTAGCAGATGCTGTATGTTTTTGTGCTATTGAACGTATCAGTCATATGTAACTTAGAAATATTTTGTACTCTTTTGGCCAATAAATATATTCTTATTCTTATTCTCTTATTCATAGGAGGCTCTCCAACATTGGACTTGGTTTGGCACGAGATCGCCGTGAGCATCCAGCTGTCGTTATTGACAATGCGATAGAATAGGCCATTTTAAACGATCTGTTTGCTGACCCTACAACAAGCATAAGACGATTAGCGTTGCGTCATGGCATATCGAAGACGTCTGTCTGGCGAATTTTGAAAAAGAAGGGATTGCATCCTTTCAATTACCAACGAGTACAACATTTACACGAAAATGTAGATAATCGTCCAAGATGCGTAATGTCGACGTGGATTCTAAGAAAAATTAGAGCTGACCCAAATTTTCCCAAACGCATTTTTTGGACGGACGAAGCGACATTTACCCGAGACGGCATTACAAACTGCAGAAATTTGCACCAGTGGTCTCACGAAAATCCACGATTGAAGCGGGCATCTACTTTTGCCAAACCAAGTCCAATGTTGGAGAGCCTCCTATGAATCTCTTGAAAATTTCGAGCTGAGGGTATGAGTCTGCCCGGGAAAGCATTTATGTATGCAGTCCGAGCGACTGTTGTGCGACCATGTGACATGCCATAATAATAATGCATGTCGGCTATTTCTCGAGGTGAGAACTCTGTCAATCGCGGCATTTCGTCAACACTTAACAGCAGAACAGGAACAGTCCAAACGTAACGAACAGTAGAAAACGTAACAGTCAACAATGTAACAAAAACTTAATAACAAACCAACGAGAACACAATGCGAGAACGAGAACAGTAGTAGCAGCGGCGAGAATATCGGAGCGACTGTGTAAGTCCTGTTTCGAACCCCCTGCCTCCCCTCCCCTCGCCTTCCCTCTACCTGAGTGTAGAACAAAAGGACTGCGACTGCCGAAGGGCACAGAGTAGGACGGAAACAATGGAAAAAACGGTCTCTACCTGCACGGTAACACGATTAGGCTCCACTTTAAAAGTTCGTAGATAGCGTGTTTTTTTAGTTAGAACATTGTTTTTTTTTTTATTTGGAAGCTAAAATGGTAAAGAATAAAAGTAAGCTATAAAATTACATAGTTATAGGGCACATTTTTTTAGTAATTTGAAGTTTTTTAAAATAAACGTCTAAAAAAATCATTTTTTTCATAAAAATACATTTTTTTACCCAAGATAGTTACTTTTTTGCGGACTATTTATTATTTCATGGTCATCGCCAGGTATTAGGCATACTGTTTTTTTTATTTCAAAGAAATAGACCCATTATTTTGGAAGAAATCAATACTTTTGTACATAGAGTCCTTAATGAAACATGAAAATCTTAAAATACCAATAAATCCTACAATATTTTTTTATAATTTTTTTTTATATTTTTCTAGTCAATGATTCATGGTCTAGTTTCATCCCCTTTCGGGATTGCACTTTATCCAGGGCCACACTGTATAAATAAAATTCAAAGTCCTGACTGACTGATTCATTCACTCATCAACGCCCAGCCCAAGCCGTTGGACCTAGGAAGCTGAAATTTTGCACAGAGGATCTATATACAATATAGGCAAGGAATAAGACCGGATTTTTTTAAATTCAACCCCTAAAAGGGTGAAAAGGGTTGCCAAAATTTGTATGGGAGGTATAAAGAATGTTGTCTAATTTTCTTGAAACTTAAAATAAATACTCTTCAACACAATTGATTGAACACGTGTTTCACCGTTTTTCTAAATTTAACCCTTAATGGGAGTTACGGGAGTGAACGGGATTGCAAAATTTTGAACTAAAGTCCACGCGGACGGAGTCGCGGGCGAAAGCTAGTTAATAATATGTGGTCGATACAATTAATCATTCATCATCATCATCATCATCATGTCCTCACCGAGGGGCACGGGTCTCTTCCCTGAGGAAGGTATAGGCCATACTCCACCACGGGGCCAAGTCCGGATTGGTGGAGGCTTGTAAGACTAGTGGCTGGTCTTACTGTCAGAAGTTTTCAAGCCGCCCTAAGGCCTCTGACTTGGCTTAACGACTGCCATCTATCGACGGCAGCCAACACCAACTGCTTAACGTGCCTTGCGAAGCACGGAACCGCTCGGAAAAACGCCACTAGCGTTAGTCATTGACGGTGACCCATCCATGGACTGAACGCGCCGTATGTTGCTTAGTGATCGTTTAAGATCACTCAGGCAGCCCAGGCTACGAGCGATTCGAATTAATCATTATGAGACTACATATTTTAGCCGACCGAAGCCGGGTCTTCATTTAGTTGGAAAATATTGTTGATACACATAAGATTTCGGTACACTGGTATCGTTAAGGCGCTTAACTACCAAAACAGAAGTCGTGGGTTCGTTTCCCAACGGGGGTCGCCGTAAAGGGGTTTGGGTAAAAGTGGCATGATTGTCGAAAGCTGTGGCCACTGATGAAACCTGTTCCATGTGATAGCACATATTAAGACATTGATTTTCTTCTATGGCAGTTTTTCTCCAAAGTGTATCGGAGCTGAGATATAAAAAAAAATAATCTATGATATGATTCGTTTTATTATGTATTTAGATCACTTTAATTCGATGTAGAATCTGCAATATAGCGATTAGTTATTATTAATTATGAGTAAAGATAAGTATATAATGAACTGGGCACAGATATACAAAAAATAAATAAATATTTTAGGTATACAGGATGTTGAAGACTCTTTGGAGTATTTTTAAGTCAACGTTTATTTTTCTTTTCTTATTGTTTTTTCATACTCACGTCACTCATATTCTTGTAATATTTCGATTGTCACCCTCATCACCCACTTTTCTGCGATTATAGATACTTTTCCCGATTTCCATCAGTTTTCCTTATTTTGTACAGTCCACTCCTCAACATTAACGTACATAAGGTCCTAAAAATAATTGTAAATATTTTAAGGAATGATTCTGCTCCTCAATACGAGCAACTTTTACTATGGTAACCACTTTATGCTATATGCTGATGACACGTCACTTGTTTTTAAAATAAAGAGACAGGAAAATAATCTTGACGAAGCAAATAATGCTCTCTCGCACGTTCTAGATTGGTTTACAGTAAATAATCTATTGTTAAATTCAAAAAAGACAAAATGTATGAAATTTACCCTACCTAACGTAAAATTAGTTGAAAACAACATTGTAATTGAAAATGATAAACTAGAATTTGTTGAAGATACTGTATTTTTGGGCATCACAATCGATGCCAAACTACAATGGGGTCCACATATTATAAAATTGGCACATAGACTAAGCTCCGCAGCATATGCCGTGAAAAGAATTCGAGAACTTACTGACGTTGCAACTGCTATGGTATAATACTATGGGGCCGGGCAGCAGACATTGAGACTATCTTCATCTTGCAGAAGAGAGCGATCCGATTTATTTACAAGCTAGATAGTAGGGACTCGCTAAGAGATTTTTTCAAAGAAACTAACATCTTAACAGTTGCAAGCCAATACATTTATGAAAATATTATGTACGTTCGGAAAAATATTAAGGACTTCGAAACTCTTGGTAGCCATCATAACGTTAATACTAGGAATAAACATAAATTGTCATTTCCACGATTTAGACTTGCAAAAGTTAATACTTCCTTTATGGGGCACTGTATAAGGTTCTACAACAAGATACCCCAAGATATATTAGAGTTACCTCCAACGCGATTTAAGAATTGTGTTAAGCACACTCTTTGCAAAAAAGCTTATTATAAAATCAACGATTATTTAGAAGACAAGGACGTATGGCATTAAATAGTAGTTTAATATTAAATTAAATCAGAGGATAAATGTGTCTAGTGTTCAACACATCCAAGATATTATTTTGTATGTTTTATTTGTTTTGAATCGCTCGTAGCCTGGGCTGCCTGAGTGATCTGAATCGCTCGTAGCCTGGGCTGCCTGAGTGATCTTAAACGGTCACTAAGGTTAAGCAACATACGGCGCGTTCAGTCCATGGATGGGTTTCTGTCTATGACTAACGCTAGTGGCATTTTTCCGAGCGATTCCGTGCTTCGCAAGGCACGTTAAGCAGTTGGTGCCGGCTGCCGTCGATTGATGGCAGTCGTTAAGCCAAGTCAGAGGCCTTAGGGCGGCTTGAAAACTTCTGACAGTAAGACCAGCCACTAGTCTTACAAGCCTCCACCAATCCGGACTTGGCCCCCGTGGTGGAGTATGGCCTATACCTTCCTCAGGGAAGAGACCCGTGCCCCTCGGTGGGGACATAATGGGTTGATGATGATGATGATGATGATTTGTATTAGCTTTAAGGTAATTTGAGAAAAGATGGTCAGAGTGGAGTTTTTTTTTTCGCTGCTTTTTTCTCCACTACAGACGGCCCCAAGGCAGCGGCTAACGTTATACATAACTGTATGTACATTGACATTCAACAAGCAGAATGTAAATTCTTTACGTTGAAATAAATTCTTGATTCTTGGGTTGATTCTATACTTTATTGCACACAAGACATTGAACAGAACATTACATAGAAACAGCATGTACAAAGGCGAGCTTATCTCTGTAAGAGATTTCTTCCAGCAAACCTTAGAGAGCCACTAAGTGGTTAAACCTTAACCACTTTGAAATATGCAAAAATAAAAAAACATACAAACTCAAATACCTTGTGCAGCAATGTATGGAACTGCTGATTATTTTTTTCATATTTCGAAGTGGTCCCCATAGTAAAAGACATTCACATTGAGGATGAGAATAATCTCAAAAAATATTTTACGTTCAAAACATATTTTTAGCAACTGTAACAAGCAGTAAGACTTGATTCATGATTCATTCATCCAATTAAAAAACCGTTGGTGATGATGACGATGATGAAAATTTAAATGCTCCGATTACATCGACAAGCATACGAGGAGGTTAGGAACAAAAGGTGTCATTTACACTTTTCATGTTTCTGAGTAAATCGAGAAAATAAATAATTATCTCGATCTATGCAATTACTTTGTAATTTTATTAAACATATATGTGTCAGTTAGTAGCTAGACTATAAGGTATTTAAAAGTATTTATGTAGACGTTAAAATAAAGCCAATATTTAATAAAGTATTTATGAAACGACACCTTTTGATCATAACAATATATAAAGTAGTGTAAATATTACCATTTCATTCAATAGAGTTGTAAAATAAAATACAAAATCGACAAATCTTGTCAGCAAATGTACCCATTTTGATACGACTTTAACAACGTCGGATGTACGAGTATTTAGTAAGAAAATGACACTTTTTGATAATGAAGTCTTGATCACTGCTGTGGTTGAATAAAAATGACACTTTTTGTACCGGAAGGAGCTATTGAGGTTGATTTTTCTACGAAATTAGTCGCCTTTTGAAGTTGATCATTGCATTTAATGATAGAATTCTGGGATTTGAGTCGGATAGTAAAACAAAAACGCGTTATGCCTAATACGTAAATGTCACCTTTTGTTCCTAACCTCCTCATAATATTTGTTACATATGAACCTAATAAACACGGCAAAACATGGGCCCAACTCAATGAGTTCGCTTCTCTACCTACCCCTCCGGCATAAAGGGCGTGAGTTAATTTTTTTCATGTTTTTATTTGCATCGGATTTTGTTCCTTATTGAAACAACCCTGAATCAAATAGGATTTACAGTAAAAATAAGAGACACGTTTAAAATGATGATATTATTACTGTTTATTGAGGAACTTTGAACCCAAATATCTCGGCGCCGATATTACTTACGACAAAAATCTTTTATGGATTTTCAATCTTAATTAAAGGACTATCCAAAAATAAAAATTCCGTTACTGGCCGCTAAAAAAAAAATGCCAAGGGTCCATACAAAATTACCCAAACCCCTTTGTACAAATGGCGTCAGCCTGGTTATGTTTCCATGTTTGTATTGCCCTTCCTTGCCCAGGCAACCATATGGTAACCAGTTACCATAGCACAGGGTATTAAGATCAAGTGATTGTGTTGTGTGAAAGTTATTGTATTCTATAGATTCTGCGCTGTCCTCCGTAAAAGTAGTTTTGACCAATACTGGAGTTAATTCAAGCTACATGTACCAGTTTCAGTATAATCATTAGTGGTCCAACAGGGCTTGATGACTTTCACGTGAATCATCACTTAGACTTGAACAAATTGTGTAAGAAAGAGATAAAATTTATAATGGCATAATTTTTTTTATTTCTTCAGCTAAATTCATTCTTATTCTGTTGAACATAGTTAAAAATAATGTTTAACTTCATTTGACTACTAAATTACATATCTCGTTAACCTAAATAAAAATAAGCACCCTACTCTATAACACAGTCTTCGCTTAAATCAATATGAAATTCAAAATTTGATCTTACACGTTCCATACATTCCATATTCGAGACAGTGCTGTATTCTGAACTAAGCTGAGTTTATCGATCGATTCGTATTTTTGGTGAGTCATTAAAAGGAGTCTGGCTCGGATTACAAGACCCAAAAATCACTCAAGTTATTGGTCCTCGAAATCCATATAGTTGAATGTAGAAATCACATTATTACATATTACATTGTCTTGGCTTATCTGGCATTTTTTTTTCTTGCACTTGCCTCTAGAGTAAAAAAACAACAAATGCGACTATGCGAGCACATACAAACTCAACTCAACGCAAAAAACTACATTTTGAGGTACAAAATAATAAAGTTACTCCCTCCGGGGCAGTAGATTATATTCGCTCACTAGCATATTCTCAAAACATCATATTCTCGTGTTATGATATTATCGCGTCATGATATTCGTATAATCCATTTATCCACACTTGGCATTTTTTTGGACTTCAAACGACACTGAATCAAAAACCTTTAGCGTCAGAAAACTCGATACCGTTTGCAAATTTAGTACTAGCTAGCACTGAATTTGCAAACTGTTTCTACCGCTAAAGATTTTTGATTTAGTGTCGTTTAAAGTCTGAAAAAAATGCCAAGTATAGACAAATGAATTTTAAAGTACTACATTCGCACAACAGCATTATCACAGAACATGATATTCGTAAGTAATACTATTCGTTTATTAGCTGATTGGACGTACAGTTAGCAACAGATTTACCTCAAAGCTTTCTTTGCTATACAACGGTTTTTCAATTCCCTTGATACGGCTCCATAGAATTGTTTCAAATAAGATTTTTCGTCTTTAAATCATCTGGTGTAAAGTTGAGTTGTGGGACTTATGGACTTGTGTTTCTGGACCATTCTTGCAGCTCACTGCATTTAATTGCTTGAGGCAGTCCAAAACGAAAATGTCATTACTTACATAATCTTGACTATGCCTGATATTTTCTTATTCTTTTGTATTATTTTTTTCCTTCTCTTCACATCACTGATTGTTTTCATTTTTATGTGTTGAAATTTGTTTTCTCTTTTTTAAAAGTGATATAAACATGGTGGGCTTTGTAGGAATTTTTGTGTTTATGCTAACAAGAATAATGTAGCTGGGCAGTCAAAAAAGGAGGTAAAATCACCTTACTAACCTACATATTGAGACGATTGACACGATTTACTCGTTATTAACTGTACTTACAAGGATAAATATGTCTTAATGTGCGACTTAAATATTTAAAGAATAGCAATATTTACGAATATCATGTTCTGTGATTATGCTGTTGTGCGAATATAGTACTTTACGAATATCATGACGCGATAATATCATAACGAGAATATGATATTTTTCACTCCAGCTGCTCGAAATGATGCATTTTGATGCACAGATTTAGGACCCAAAACACGCTATTGTTGTTGAAGCTAATATGCATCAAAGTAAATAGACTCAAAATTGGGTTTTGAATTTATTTACCTTTAAGTAAATAGACTCAAAATCAAATTTTGAATTTATATACTAATGCACTCATTTACTAAGAAGTCGGACTTCTCTTTCACTCTTGAGGATTCGTCCTATATCTATTAAATTTCGCTCCAATCCAACGCAATAAGTTTTAAAACCGAGTTTGGAACTACTTACTGAACTTCCAAACTCTTTGCTGCAAAACTTTTAAGTACCTGATTGTCAAATATTGGAAATTGGAACGCCAGTACGCATTTTAATTCCTCTCAGATGGTAGTGAAAAGCAGAGTGTTCTACGCGGGCGCAAATCATTTTTGGTCTCGGTAGTGCTGAATCCCTCGCTCCTTCATCAATTCTTAGTTAAAGCCCGAGCGAAGAATCGCCTTAGTTCACTCTGGATTCAATTTCACAACCTCGACGCAAAAATTTTGTTTGCGCCCTTGGTGAACAATCTACTATTGAGAATCTAGCATATTCTAGCACATTGAGGGAATATAACCTACTGCCCCGGAGGGAAGTTAAATACCTCATTCGTCCTCAGAGTCCGATCGCCTCGACTTCCTCTTCAACTTGTCATACTCATTCCTTCTGATCAATTCTTGCTTTAACTTCTCCATGTCGCTGACTAAACTGCTAACTTTGACGTACTTTAGATCATCCGGTGGCAGCGATTCCGCGTCGCTGTCTAGTCCCGAGTCGTCGTTCGAATTGGGCTCGCTGTCATCGTCATCGTCATCGTCATCGTCATCATCGTCATCGTCTTTATCTTCGTCGTCTCCGCCTTCATCGTCGTCTGACCGGTAGGGGGAATGGCTGTCGTCAGAGCTGTCGGATTGTGCGCCGGCGCGGTAGGCTTTAGGCAAGTGCTCGTCCATACGCCTGCGTTTGTGCGAAGACTGGGGCAATGTGGAGGAGCCATCTTGGCCTTTTTTCTTGTGCTTCATGCTCTTCGCGATAACGCGCTTTTGGTGGTCCAGTTGCGGGAACAGTTCTGGAAAAGGCAACGGCGTTCTCTAACAGGCTATTTGACAGTGTGAAAAAAACAGTATTATTTATACGTATTCGTATAAATTATGAGTCTTGAAACCGCATTAAGGCATTTCAACTAAAAAATACAATTATTATTTGTAAAACAACACAAGATAATTGGAGATGCAAAGTTTTTTTATGATTGGATTTTATTTTATGTTCTGATAGTAGACGTAATTTTAAGAAACTCATTTCATTTTTTTCGTGATTAATCGAGTTTATCATTGTTAATTAATTAAAGTAAATATTATTCGGCGTGACGTCATTATGCTACTTACTGTGTGTGTAGGTAGAGTTCGCGATTGGATTTGCGTGTGAATGGGCCAAACAATCTAGATTGTCAGTGGTTTAGTGTCAAAAAAAAAATTGTGTTTACAGCGCCACCAAGTTATATGCAGGTGGGCAAAATTGTAACTAACTAATTAATTGTAAATCCTGTTCCCCATTTTTTGTTTTATTTATTCACTTACTAAGATTTATAGATATAATTTTCATTGAAATAGAAAGCCGGGTTAAATTTTTCTCATTTTTCTAGGTAAATTTCTTAAATATGTTACGTTACTTCTGAATTCTCCACTAGCGCCGCTATCAACTGAACAGATCATATGGTGGCACTATATATCGATGTGTTTGACAGATGAAGTTGACATCCCTTTGGTAGATTTTTACAGAATAACTACCACAGACGATTTAACATGTGACGTCACCATAGAGGTCAAATGAAGGGCATTTAAATATGATTATTTACTCAAAATAAGGCTCATCTTATAAGATAAAAATCTCTTACATTAAAAATACTTTAGTTTGGATGCTAACCTCGAAATGGCTTTCGATTCAGGCAGATCAGTTTTTTTTGTATCCCGAATTGTGTTGTTTTACTAATAATATTAATTTGTTTTTGACAAGTATGATAATATCATAATTTGATAGTATACATAAGTATCTGCAGCCATTATATCGAAAACGGCCTGGATTGGACGATTCTATGATGATGTCACATAACAGTATAAATGGCGTCTGTCAGCCGGTTTGCCGTCGAGACAACGAAGCCAACAACAGTCGCCGTAGCCGTATTGGCATGGATGAAATCATCATCATCATCATCAGGGAGTGTCTCACCGTGCGCACAGCTCAGGGCTTTCACGGCGGCGTTCATCTCGGCATCCTGTATGGAGTGCCCACGCGCGGCCGCGAGTCTCACGCCGCGGAAGTAAACGGCCACCGTGTAGACGCGCGTGTTGGTCGGCCCGTGGCACTCGATCACTCTGCGGGGAGAGCCGAGGGTTAAAATAACAAATAAAAATCCTTTAATAGGGAATGGATGAAAATATCAGAGGTGCTTGATATTTTTTTCGGTGATAGGAATAACTTTCCTTAACGCGAGAAAAAAGTTTCAATTTTTTTGGCTTCGTAGTAAATTTTTAAATAATCTTAATATTTTTCCATTCGTAGTTCTGGGCTCAGTACGGCTTAACAGACATATTCCTTGGTCCGCTACGTATTAAAAAAAAATTCTGTGGTGACATTGACAGCTTTTCAAGGTGGATTTTTTTTCATACGTAGCGGACTAAGGAATATGTCTGATATGCCGTACTAAGCCCAGAACGACGAACGGAAAAATATTAAGTATATTTAAAAATTAACTACGGGGCCAAAAAAAATTAAACTTTTTTCCCGCGTTAAGGAAGGTTATTCCTATCACCAAAAAAAATATCAAGCACTTCTGATATTTTCATCCATTCCCTATTAAAAATCCAAGTATTACAGTTAGGAACCGATTGCAACTCCCACACTAGGCACAGCCCGTGTCGTGGAAGTCGGGTAGAATAAGCAAAATCATTCATTATTAGCACCGGTTGACAGAACGAGACAAAATCGAGTGTCGAGTCATAGGTGTAAATGGTTTGCTAGAGTGGCAAGTAACATTTTTTTTTTACATTTACATACAGGCACATACATTGCGTCGCTAAGCCAAGTCAGAGGCCCTTAGGGCGGCTTGAAAACTTCTGACAGTAAGACCAGCCACTAGTCTTACAAGCCTCCACCAATCCGGACTTGGCCCCCGTGGTGGAGTATGGCCTATACTTTCCTCAGGGAAGAGACCCGTGCGCCTCGGTGGGGACGTAATGGGTTAATGATGATGATGATGATGACATACATTGCTTCTGGCCCCACACTAGGATACCCTGTGTCGTGGGAACCAGCAACACCAACGTCACAAACATGTAAACATCCAAGAGCTGGGTTTCTTTTTTTTCTGTCCCCAGCCGGGATTCGAACCCGGGACCTCTCGCATGGTAGGCGGATGCGCTAACCGCTGCGCCACAGAGGTCGTCCGAAGTCCAAGAAGAATGTATTGATTGGATTGATTTGCGATGCCGCTATAAAACTTTACTATTGTCTGTCTGTCTGTATACTCCTGTAAAGGTGCTTCACACTGAATCATACATAATTAGAATAACTAGTTTTTAAATTAATTGTGAAAATACTGTTGGAGTATCTAATAAATAATAATAATAATAATACAAATTGAGCTTCGATCGTGGTTAGGGCTGAGAGAAAATTAGTGAAGCAAGAATGAGCTGTATAAGCAAAGTAAGCGGTGGTAGCACAGTGGGTAGAACAATGGACTTGGAAGCGGGAGACCTTGGTTTGATGTCGAGTACGGGCATGTACCTGTGACTTTGTTTTTTATGTTATGTACATTTGCGAAGTTATATTAGCAATCCATTCACTAACTGTGACGGAGAACATCGTGAGAAAACCTGAATGTCTGTGTTATACACATACCTCAGCGCTTGAAATCGCCACACCGCGGTGGGCACGTGTGGTCATTAAGAACATATTCTCTCTCTGCATTGGGACGCATATACGCTGCTTACGAAAAACCAAAGTATAACGGCAAAGCATCGTGGCTCCAAAATCTTTCAGAATTGTTTAGCACGAGAAATACAAGGTAGACACAACGATAACCGACCTCCGTTAGGAGATGGGACCAAAAGAAGAAAGACCAAAACTAAGATAAGATTCATCGTCATCATTAACCCATTATGTCCCCACCGAGGGGCACGGGTCTCTTCCCTGTATAGGCCATACTCCACCACAAGGGCCACGTCTGGATTGGTGGAGGCAGCCACTAGTCTTACAGACTAGTGGCTGGTCTTACTGTCAGAAGCTTGAAGCCGCCCTAAGACCTCTGACTTGCCTTAACGACTGCCATCTATCGACGGCAGCCGGCACCAACTGCTTAGCGTGCCTTGCGAAGCACGGAACCGCTCGGAAAAAATGCCACTAGCGTTAGTAATAAACGGTGACCCATCCATAGACTGAACGCGCCGTATGTTGCTTAACATTAGTGATCGTTCAAGATCACTCAGGCAGCCCAGGCTACGAGCGATTCAACAATGTACCTTCTTATTACCTTTCAAAGTTCCGAAGCCTCGATTCTAACAAGTACAACCTATCTAAATTCATTTCTTATTTTAAAATTATTACATTTGTTAAAATGACACAGATCAAAACTCTGTCAAAATAGAAAGTTTGAAAATATATTGAATACTATTTTTACAAAATAAATAAAATAAAACCTCCTTGAGAGGAGGCGGAGAAGGTTTGCTCTAAACTTTGACATGTTGGTACTCAACTCATTATTCTGAGCTTTATGCTTAATCTAATCAAATCAATACAAATATCGACCTTGTGTCGTATAATTGTCTGTACAATGGACAATATTTCTATGGTCACGAATCAAGAAAGTTTCTTCTAGGATATGGATATGAGCGGTCACTAATTAAGAATATATTTTTTGTTTATTTTTAGGTGCTGTAGTTTTCGAGAAAATAATTTCTTTATTTAATTTCGCTCAGTGATACAAATCATTACGCCATCACAGATTAGTACAAAGTCAGAAAGTATCATTCATTCGAATCTGTCAAAAGTAATTAGTCTGTTGCCTTTAAAAAATAAATACTGAAGTAGGTACAGCGCCACCAAATTATATGTTCAAGTGGGCAAAATTGTAACTAATTAATTGTAAATTCTGTACCCCATTTCTTGTTTTATTTATTCACTTACTAAGATTTATAGATAGATGTTCACTAAAATTTAAAGACGGATTAAAATATTCTCATTTTCCTAGGTAAATTTCTTAAATGTTACTACTAAATTCTCCTCTAGCGCCGCTATCAACTGAACAGATAAGATGGTGGCACTATACCTACATAAACAGAGCAGTGACATTTTTTTTTTAACGCTTCAACGTTGGACGGCGTGGATACACGACTATGATTCCGTTCCGTTTTGCCTTGTTTAGAATGAGAATGTTTTCATAACCAAAATCATGAACGAAAATCTTATCTGAGGTAAAAACAAATAACGTAGGGCTATCCAGTTTAGCTTCCTTTTCATATACAGCAAAGGAAAAAAATCCCGAATTATTGTCCATCATGAAACTTAAGGTGGTAAACATTTTCAGACCCCGATTATACATGAGGAAAAACACAAGCATAAAACACAAAGAACATACTTGTAGAGCGGTATGTCTGGCTCGCCTCCCTCCATGGAGCGTAGCGTGAGGCAACACTGCTGCAGTTTGGACTTGGGGTCGTTCCAATCCTGGTTCATGATGAACTCTTGCAGCCGCGGGAACAGGCACGCGTTGCAGAATGCCTCGCAGTAATCCAGATTCTGCGCGGAGGAGTTTTTGCATGGTAATAGGTTGTTCGTGTCGACAGGCCGTTTCACTACGCGTGTCGGTATCGAACGCGCAAGTACATGCGGCGACCACTCCGGAATGGCAAATAGGTAGGAATTCAGGCGCCAGAAGAGGTAAGAGTTACGCGGTAAAAAGAGAGGGAACATGTAGGTGAATATAACGTAGCTTTTTTAGCGCCGTGCGACCTGAATTGCACCTAAGTGTATCGCTACTAAAGTCGTATTTTTTATTAAACGGAGTAAACTGACGTTTACTGGGTTGTCAGGTTTTGACGAAATAAAAAAATAGTGTTGTGACAAAGTGAATGAATGAAACAATGACATCAATCTTTTACTAGCTGGCGCCCGCGACTTCGTCTGCGAAGGATTAGTATTTCGAGTAGCTCGTTAGCGTAGCGTAGAAAAGAAACATTATGACATTAAAATTATCACATAAATATTTTTTGGGTTGCATTTGAAAAATATAACAGGCTGACAATGTTGAGATGTTACAGTGTAAGGTAACAATATTGTCAACATAAGAAATACGGTAATCAAGCAGAGACTTAATCACAGACCTATAGGTACCTACTGCAGTATGCTCCTATAAACTATATTATATGGTTCACTGTTTTGGCTATAATGGCTTACACATAAGATTATAGACAAACACTGTGATGGGCTTTTTCGTAGGACTATTTACGAAAAACATTTTAATCAAATTAAAATATTTTATTCATAGTACAAACAAAATGTTTAAATGTGTACCTAATTAATAGATTATATGTTGAGTAGAAACTAACAAAGAAACTCCACAATTGTATTCTTTTCAAAACAGTTTTAGCGTAATCAACAAACTTTAAAACTTAAAAATTATAACCCCTAGATGTATTGAACACTAGACACAGTTATCTGTTATTTAATATAAAACAATATTTTTTATTATAGGCCATAATTTAATATTAAAGGCAATACCCCACCACGGGGGCCAAGTCCGGATTGGTGGAGGCTTTTAAGACTAGTGGCTGGTCTTACTGTCACCAAGCTTCACCTAATCACATTGTTTCATTTTGGCTTAATATATATTTGAAAATTCACGCGTTATTTGACTTCAATAAACTCATCCTATCATCTTTGTCTGAAGAAATCAAACCAGTTTTTTTTGTCCAAACTGTAAAATTGTCAAATTAGAGATAGGATTTTACCCAGAATTATTAAAAATTAGTAATAAAATTAGCCAAGCCAGAGACAAATGGCGACTTCTTGTATCAGAGGCCAAGATCCACTTCGGGTCGCTGAGCCATCGCAGTAACGCCCGAACCTAATAACCAATCCCCAATCCAAGATTGAAATCAATCCCAGATTGTTCCCTATCCAAGGATCGATCACCTATCTGCGTCCTAATAACAAAAAAAAGAGACCCAATCTTTTTTCGGGCATGGATTGCACGGCAATCTTTTCCCTCCCGTACGTTCCTTTCTACGAAAAACTAATATCAATAGTAAGATTTATTTTGAAACTTTTAAGCCAAATATACATGTATATAGTTAAATACGATAATGATGAACTACCCTAAACGGAAGATAATAAGGCTGTTTGGCATTTTGTCACGTCCATAATAATTTTTATTCAGATTATTTGGAAAGCGCAAATTGTTTGACTGAACGGAATGGAACGGAACGTTACTGACATTACTTGTGACACTAACACAACAATGATGACATTGACATGTTTACTTAGCAACGCCATCATTGAATTTAATAATTTTTATATTGATGCTGCTCGATAATACGAATTTTCCGCCCATATGTTGTCGACTCAGATCAACTATTTTTTTACGCTCTTTCATTTGGTGTGCATATCGTTCGAGTCTACCGTAGACACGAACGAAATTATTAATATAGATTACCCGTAATCCCAAAATATTTACTGTGATCCTAGAAAGTCGAGGGATTGGTATTTCGGATTGTTTCGTCGATCGATCGAAACGTCAAAATCGACGGATAGGTTATTGGGACGCACAAAATGCGATTCACGTACAGAGGGCAATCCGTAATCTGTGATCGGCCCTCCGAAAGATAGATTGAATTCTAAGATTGAAATTTCTATCCACGTATATGTTATTGGGACGCATAAACTGAAAAATGGATTAATTTCTCAATCTGAGATAGGCAAAAATGGATCGGGATTGGTTATTAGGTTCGGGCGTAAGTAAGTAAGTAATAAAATTTGCTAGATCACAATCGACAGGTGAAATTGGTTCTTCAACAGTGTCTTCCAATAATAATAAAGTGATTAAATTAGGTATATTAGAGCCAGAATTTTACTTATTTATGCTAATTACCGCTGTTAGAAGGGATATTCGATATAAGTTAGATTATAAAGAGGAAAAGTTTGTATGTAAAGGGTAATATCCGAAAGTAGATATCTAATTTCAAATATGGTTTCACGAGTGTTTAGGATGAACCTTCAGAGTGGACATAGGCTAATCCTGTGGCTCGAACAAAGTCGCGGGCACTGCTAGCGTAACATATAAATATCGAATAAAAAGATACCGGAAGCGGTGGATGACGTTCTTAGGCCACTTCATTATGTATCATCAACCCATTATGTCCCCACCGAGGGGCAGGGGTCTCTTCACTGAGGAAGGTATAGGCCATACTCCACCACGAGGGCCAAGTCAGGATTGGTGTAGGGTTGTAAGACTAGTGGCTGGTCTAACTGTCAGAAGTTTTCAATCTTAGGCCTCTGACTTGGCTTTACAACTGACATCTATCGACGGCAACCGCCACCAACTGCTTAGCGTGCCTTGGGAAGCACGGTACCGCTAGGAAAAACGCCACTAGCGTTAGTCATAGAACAGCGTTAGTCACCCATCCATAAACTGTATGCGGCCCTTATGTTGCTTAACCTTCAAGATCGTTTAAGATCACTTAGGCGGCGCCGGGGCTACGAGCGATTCTTGTTTCAATAAGGTAATGTTATCGAAGTATTCATTCATTCCTGTGATTGAACAAAACTGAACGCATCACTATTACATTTAACATAGCAACATTATTTTTCAAGCTACTGTCAGTTTACTCCGTTTAATATAAATTCCACTGTAGAGTCCCTTTTTCTTTAATTCATTTTGCGGAGTGAATCTTCTGTACCTGTACTATTATGTATTCTGTGGTGTCGAGCAGCAAAAAGTACCCTTTGTTGGGCGTTACTTTCAAATCAACAGTATACAAGCTGTTGATTTGAAAGTAACTCCCGAAAAACATAAACATTTACATACAGGCACATACATTGCTTCTGGCCCCACACTAGGATGCCCTGTGTCGTGGAAACCAGAAACAAAGGGTACTTTATGTTAATCGACACGAGCAACTATTACTATCGGGTCGACCTCGAAATCGGGAAAGAAAACAGCTGCTGTGCCATATTAAAATGTATGGAACAGCTGTTTTTTTTTGAAGATTTTTGAGTTGGTCCCGTAGTAAAACTTAAATAAATATTGCCATAATAAACTGGTCTGTCGATTTGTAATTTACGATCCTCTTCTCTCGATCAGATAGCGCTGGCGACCTAAGCCGGATAGTGATTTTATCAATCGGCAAGCCTTTAGACGTAACCCACCTTGTCAATGTAGAGCGCTCCAAGGAAAGCCTCGAGCAAATCTGCCTTGTGCTTCTTAGTAGTGGGCTTGGCCTTCGGGTTGTTGTAGATGGCGTAAGACGACATGTCGAGATCGTCGCATACCATCGACTGCGTGCGCTTGTTTACCAAGGATGAACGCAGAAGCTGGTGGTAAGAACATTGTCATTAACAATTATACTCTCCGGGCCTCTATACGGGGTACAGACACGAGAGAACGTCTACAGACTTTTCAAACAAATAATCTTGAAGTAGAAGAGCTGATCAGCCAGTACTGGTGTATTGTTGAGAATAGGCCTCCCCCAAGGTTAGCCACTTCTTTCTGTCTTCGGCCATCCCCACCCAGCCGCTGCCAGCAATGTAATTTAATGTACTCAATAATGTATGCATAAGCCTGACCTCGGAGGTTATTTCCGACTTAGGTATTTTTTGTAACAATCAATATTTGATCCTACTAACACTTACACACACGCACATTTCTCCTCATTTATCTAACAATAAATAAACCATATATCTTTGTCCAGACATTATTTAACTTTGCGGCACCACTTGACGACCTTGACGACTTCTGTGGCGCAGCGGTTAGCGCATCTGCCTGCCACGCGAGAGGTCCCGGGTTCGAATCCCGGCTGGGGTCAAATAAAAAAAAACCTCAGGATGCAGCATCAGATGGGTAAGCCCCATGAAGTGGCCACAAGACTAAATTGGATACCAAAAAAGAAGGCAAAAAGCCGAATTACTTACGGAAAGATGTCCCTCGTGATGGTCCGGAAAGTGTCGGTACAATCTGTCGGACACGATTAGCTGTAGGGCCGTATCCCCCAGAAACTCGAGCCGCTGGTTGGAGCCCAGCGTCAGATGTGTGAAGCCCACTGAGCGGTCTGTGAAAGCGCGCGCTAGCAAGCGGACGTGCTTAAATTGGATGCCTGGAAATAAATAAGGGAATGTAATGGAAGCTAAACAAATAACTGTTATGAACCCAAACCCAAACTTGAACTGAAGAAAACACCGGACAAGTCCTCGCATTTTTTTTCGAGATTTTCCCGAAGTTCAAAGACTTTTTTTTATGATTGAATTATAAATGTGTAGTTTAAAAAAACCCTGTTTTTGTAGTATAAGAGGATATTATTACTTGGCAAATTTTAGTTCTAGAACAACGGAAAGTTCCCTATGAAATTTTGTACACGGAAGGTGTTAGGGGGGTCGCAATGTAATATACTACTAACCTTAAGGGTTGGGGGATGATTCACAGAAGAGGAACCTAATAAAGGTGCGCAAAGATAGGTTTGGTCAGTCTGGCTAGGTACTTACATTTATTCAGCAGCGCGCATCAGCTCAGCGTGAATCCAGGATGGCACCAAGTTCAGTAGGCACAGCACAAGCAGTGGAAGCGTTGAAAGTCGGGAGAAAGTCCAGGGGAAAGCACTATTTCCGCAAAAAGCACATAAAACACAGGAACGTGCGCGCGTCGCGGCGATCCAAGGGCAACAGTTCCGCTTCTAGTCGCGAGGCGGCGCTTTCGTACCAAGCCATGTCTGTCAGTCAGGGTGTAATGGAAGGGGGCTAAACAAGGGAAGTTTCTTTAGGTCCTTAAGGGATGAAGGAGGGCACTACAAATTTAGATCTACATATAATAAAATAGGATGTCGCTGTATCTAATTAATAACTTTTCTTAACATAACCCCCGCCCTAAACATCACAAATGTTTACGACTGAGGGGTGAAGGGGATGATATCTACAGGAAGGCGTACAAGTTTGGTGAGAGAGCGTTTTTTCACTCCGGAAGGGGTTTGTACATCCACTACACGTACGACACTATCTTGACCGGGGTAAACATTAATGATGCGGCCACGTCGCCACTGTAAAGGGGGGGTATTCTCCTCCTTGAGGAGAACAAGCTCGCCGACTACAGGAGGATCTGAAGGAGTCGTCCATTTATGTCTACTCTGCAAAGTGGACAGATATTCCGCGTGCCAACGGGACCAAAAATGTTGAGTGACTTGTTGCACTAACTGAAAGCGGGTAAGGCGACTGATTTTCACATCTTTGAAGGGGTACTCAGGTACAGCCACCAAGGGTTGCCCGATCAGGAAGTGACCAGGAGTTAACACCTCAAGATCCGGACTTGAAGCCAATGGGCACAGAGGGCGAGAATTGAGGACGGCTTCGATTTTCGCAAACACTGTAGTCAATTCCTCGAAGGTTAGAGTGGTCTCACCTATAACCCGTTTTAGGTGCGTCTTCGCTGATTTAACAGCCGCTTCAAATATACCACCCCAATGAGGGCACAAAGGAGGATCAAAAACCCAGTTGATACCTCTTTTAGAGGACTGGTCAGCCAATTCGGACTGGTGCTCAGCAAGGAAGGCATGCAAGTCACCGAGGTAGTTATAGGCACCAAGATAGTTCCGACCGTTATCAGAACGGATAAGGGAAGGCAGACCACGACGAGAAACAAAACGTGTAAGGGCCGCAATGAAGGCTTCTGTGGTCAGGTCCGATACGACCTCTAAATGGATCGCTTTAGTGGAAAGGCAAACAAAAACGCACAGGTACGACTTTACAATTTTTCTGTTTCTAAAGGTTTGCACTTTGGTATAAAAAGGACCAGCAAAATCTGTGCCAACGCCATCAAAAGGCCTCGTTGCAACCACTCTATCTCGTGGCAAATCGCCCATAGGAGGCTGGGTAACCGCTGCTTTTAAGCGATAACAGGATAGGCATTTAAATATCACGTGATTTACTAATCGCCGAGCAGACAAGATCCAAAATTCACGGGTCAGTAGGGCTAAGAGGGCATTAGGACCGGCGTGAGAATTACTCACATGGTAGTGTGACACAAGAAGCTGGACAAAATGACCAGACTTCGGGAGGAGGAGGGGGTGACGGGCGTCGTAAGGAAGATCCGAGTTTCTAAGACGACCTCCGACACGGATTAGGCCGCGGTCATCCAGGAAGAGACTTAGACGCCGAAGGGGAGATCGGAGCAGAGCCCCGCGATGGAGTAGGTCCAATTCTTTGGAAAAGGAGGTAAACTGCACTAGTC
The DNA here is from genome assembly GCA_947310845.1 of Yponomeuta plumbellus. Taxonomy (NCBI): domain Eukaryota; kingdom Metazoa; phylum Arthropoda; class Insecta; order Lepidoptera; family Yponomeutidae; genus Yponomeuta; species Yponomeuta plumbellus. The sequence continues at coordinate 11,644,302 of OX371207.1, read as the reverse complement.
TAACAAGGTAAAGTAAGGCTTCTTTACGTTCATCGGCAGTAAGGTAGGGTTGGAGAACAATAATTTCAGGATGTCTAGTCCGTTTCACAAAACGCAAAATATACCCAATGACGCCTACAAGCTTAGGCAGGGAACTGAATCTATCAAAATAAATGATGGTTCTGGAGAAGGATTAGGCGTAGTCACAAGCAAACAGCGTATTCCAGGTAGATCTCTAAGAGGAGGGGTTTCAGATGTGGGCCATTGAGGTGGAGGTTGTATCAACCATAGAGGCGACCACCACAGTGGATGTTTGATCAGGGAGGAAATAGAAACTCCGCGGGAAGCACAATCGGCAGGGTTGAGGTCACCAGGGACGTGTCGCCAAATGGAAGGAGTAGGTGAATTTTCTATTTGGGAGACACGATTGGCTTCGAAGGTCTGTAAATGATGAAGGGGTGTTTTTATCCACGCTAAGACTACACGGCTATCTGACCAGCTGTAAATACCACCCAGTACTATAGACTTTTGCAAGCAAGAGGCTACGTGATGAAGGATCTTGGACAGAAGAGTCGCTCCAAGAAGCTCCAACTTGGGAATCGTAAAACGAGTTCTAACAGGGGCGACTTTACTTTTCGCCAAAAGTAAATGAATAGAACACGAGCCAGAAGAGTCCTCAACGCGTAAGTACACAACTGCAGCGTAACCTGCTTCGGAGGCATCACAAAAACCATGAAGGGAAAAGGAATTGGCACCGACAGGCATAATAGGACGCGATAGGGTAACAAGGTTCACATTTTTTAGGTCTTCAGAAAACTTACGCCACTCTGCTGCAAGAGGCGGGGTCAAAGGGTCATCCCAAGAAAGACCAGATAGCCAAAGCCGTTGCATAAACGCCTTAGCTTTAAAAATCACGGGTGTAATCCAACCACACGGGTCGTAGGTCCGGGCTATTAGCGACAGCACTTTACGTTTTGTAGTTTGGGTCTCAGTGTAAGGGGAGAAACGATATGTAAATACGTCAGCTGCGGGATCATACTGAACGCCAAGGACTGCAATCGTTTGGGGATGCTCAGGATCTTGAAAAGAATGGGGTGCTTGCAAATATTCTGTTGGTAGGTCCGCAAGGAGTTCAGGGCGGTTTGAGATCCACTTTCTCAACTCGTAACCACCAGATGTCATTATGCTATTCATCTCACTCATAAGGACACGGGCTTCATTAAGGGAGGCAGCTCCAGTAAGGCAATCATCCACATAAACGTCATTTTCTAAGACAGAGGCTGCGAGGGGGAATTTAGACCTTTCTTGTTCAGCTAACTCAAGGAGGGCTCGGATGGCAATGAAGGGACTTGACCTGAGACCATAAGTATTTGTATTGAGCTCATACGTGCATAAGGGGAGATTGGGAGATTCACGCCACAATATGAGCTGATATTTTCTGTCTTCTGGATGAACCCACGTCATTCTAAACATCATTCGGATATCCGCTACAAATACGACGTCATGTCGCCTGAAATTAAGGAGAATGCAGGTAATGTCCCTTTGTAACTTAGGACCAGAATGGAGACACTGGTTTAAAGACACGCCAGAGGAGGTAGGGGAGCTTCCGTCGAAAACCACACGAATTTTAGATTCGTCGCCGCTTTTGAACACCCCGTGATGAGGAATAAAATAATGTTCCGCAGAAGACTGGTGAAAGGAGGAAGGTGACATGTGGCCGAGTTCTAAATACTCTCGCATAAAAAGTACATATTTTTCTTTGAGGTTTTGGTTCATTTGTAGGCGTTTCTCAAGGCACAAAAACGTTTGAGGGCAATGGACTTCGAGTCGCCAAGGTAAGGACGGTCAAGCAAAAAGGGAAGACGAACCATGAAACGACCATCAGGTTCACGGTGAGTAGTAGACTTAAATATTTGCTCACATTCATTGTCTACAAGATTTATTGCTGGCTCAGGTGGTTCTTCTACCTTCCAAAACCTTTCAACCATCTGGGAAAGGGTAACACCGGTCAAAGGAACATCAGGGGGAGTTGAATTGGGAATTGGGCCAGAAAGAATGTATCCCAAGACAGTTGGGACCGCAGTGAGACCAGCAGGGTATGAAACAGGCAAATCGAGACGCAGTAAGGATCCAAACACGTCAGCACCTAGGAGCACATCTATAGGGCCGGGGCTATAAAAGGAAGGATCGGCTAGAGGCAATGAGGAAACACATGATACTAAACTAGAGGACAACTCTAGTTCAGGATGTATACCGGCAATAACATCGATGACCATAGCCGAGGCGGTGATCTCAGGAAAGGTAGACTCCGCAGGTTTGAATGTAAAGGAGACACCACCTCGAACTCTTACAGATTCGACATTACCAATACCTCGCACTGGAGATATGGTGGGACACACTGGCTTGTTTAGCTTATCCACTACTAGATCAGTAGTTAGCAAACAGCCTTGGGCACCGGTGTCACAGAGTGCACGCGCTTCGACATAATAACCGGAAGCGGAACGCACATGTATGACAGCGGTAGGGAGGAGGACTAACGAGGCAGGAATAACAATATGAGAGGGCGGTCGGATCTGTGGGCAAGCTAGTCATTGGCGCTGACGATCAATAGAGGGAGAGCGGTTGTATGTCCTAGAGGAAGACGGCGTTCCGTAAGACTCACGAGGAGTAGGCGGTAAATTATAAGAACGACGTTGAGATGGCGGCGTCTGGGAACGTGGAGAGTTCTGTTCCAACGCAGGAACAGGAGACCGCGAGGAGGGACGGCCGGAATCGCCATAGTATTTGGTGCCCCCGACCATACGATGGGTGCCCCCCACATTGCGGTGGGGGCCCCCGCCCATACGCGGAGGTGAGGAACGTAAATTTTCCGTGGGAGAGGAGCGGCTTGGAGGAGACTCACGGAATGTAACATTGTTACGACGAGGGTATTCAGGGTTCCGTGAGTCATTAAAACACAGCAGCGTGTGATGGGTCGAGCGACGACAAGTACGGCAATGATAGCCACGAGGGCACATAGCGATCGAATGCTTATCCAAGCAGCGATAGCAAAGGCCGGCCTGTCGCACAAATGAGGAACGCTCACGTGGAGACAAGCGGATAAACTGGTCACATTCACGTAGGTAATGCGAGGACGAGGCGCACATGGCACAAGTGCTTACGGCGGCGTGAGGTTTAGGAGAGGAAACTGCGGCTGAATAAATGCGACGGTAAATAGGGGCACGCGACTGCCTTGGCGGAGGAGAATGCGGGGTAGGCACGGACACGGAACGATCGTTATCAATAAGGGCCGTATTCCCAACATTATCGTGGTGCATACATTCGTCCTCTAGGAAGGACACTAGTTGGTCGAAAGTAGGAAGGTCTCTTTTGTTATCGCCATAACGGCGCTCAAAGCGGGACTTCAGGTCCGAAGGCAGTTTGGTCAAAGAAATATGGACCAATAGGTAAGACCATTCTCCTACAGGTAAACCGAGTCGCTCGAGGCACCTATATGCTGTCAAAAGTGGGTTAAGAAAGGAGGCACGTAACCCAGTCAGCTTAGGGCTAATTTCTTGTAGGTGCAATATTTGGGCAATGTGTGTATCAGCGAGGACACGGGTGTTATGGTAACGCCGTTTAAGTAGGTCACGCGCAACCTCATAGTTGCCCGCTTCTATGCGTAAATGTTGGATCAAACGGCGGGGCTCGTCACTCAGGGCACCTACTAGGTAATGTAGCTTTTGGGTAGGGGTAAGGTCAGGTTGACAGTCCACAACACTGTCAAACTGGTCTAAAAAACTAACCCATGAATCGGGACGCCCACTGAATTTAGGGATCGGCAAATCGGGTAATTTTTGTCTTGGTTGACCGTCTGACAACCGGGAGAGATTGGTTAAATTAGAGAAATGGGAGGGGAGGGCCGTCTCCTTGGGCTTGAGCTCCGAATATTTCAAGCGCAAATCATCGACCGTGTCACACATAGACCGCATCTGGGTCTGAACATACTCAGCTTCCTGGGTATCAATGGCCGGGTCGAGACCACCTAACAAACGGCTACAACAATCAATAAATTTCGTAAAGTTTGCTTCCAGGTCACCCAGTCTAAATATAAGTTTAGCTGGAGCAGCAGTATTTAGGATATCGTGGGTTGCAGAAATCCAACTCACGAAGAATCGAACCGTCCCCATACTCGTTCTGTACTCCTCAGTGTCAGTAAACAAAACATTCTCATACCTATCCGGCATTATGTAGTGATAACAAGTCACTCAATACTCAATAACATGTGATAGGCAGGCGAAATCACCGTAAACAAGGTGTTTTACTATTACAATAGCGGAATCACACTTGCAAAATAGGCATATAAACATACGCGACAAAATTCAATAGTATAAAAAACTCGAGCCGGCCGCTTCGCGAGAACAAAAGAAGAAACCGGTCGGACACGGCTGTCTTATCACCGATGCACAGTTTTAGACGATTTAGAAATCTACGTAATTGAATGCAATAGGTATGCAATAAATATTTGCTTATAGCATTGAAACTAACGGGAATTAAACCGCGAAAACAATGGGGTTGCACTAAGAATAGTGGGGAGGTCGAACCGCAAGGGGTGAAATCTCAAAAAATAGGGGTTGAACAAGAAAAAAAGAGGGGAAAGTAACCACGCTCTGCTACCAGAAATGTACACGGAAGGTGTTAGGGGGGTCGCAATGTAATATACTACTAACCTTAAGGGTTGGGGGATGATTCACAGAAGAGGAACCTAATAAAGGTGCGCAAAGATAGGTTTGGTCAGTCTGGCTAGGTACTTACATTTATTCAGCAGCGCGCATCAGCTCAGCGTGAATCCAGGATGGCACCAAGTTCAGTAGGCACAGCACAAGCAGTGGAAGCGTTGAAAGTCGGGAGAAAGTCCAGGGGAAAGCACTATTTCCGCAAAAAGCACATAAAACACAGGAACGTGCGCGCGTCGCGGCGATCCAAGGGCAACAGTTCCGCTTCTAGTCGCGAGGCGGCGCTTTCGTACCAAGCCATGTCTGTCAGTCAGGGTGTAATGGAAGGGGGCTAAACAAGGGAAGTTTCTTTAGGTCCTTAAGGGATGAAGGAGGGCACTACAAATTTAGATCTACATATAATAAAATAGGATGTCGCTGTATCTAATTAATAACTTTTCTTAACAAATTTGATTATATTGAAAGTCGAAATATGCGTTTTTTGCGGCATAAACGGCCGTATAGTTTTTAACTCACAATGTTTAACGTAACAGTAGATCTGAGTATAAGTTTTAATTACAACTTCATACCTCTACGCGTTCCGATAAAAAGTGTCCTGACAGACAGACGGACTGATGACGGACTGATGACGGACTGACGGACTGACGGAGGGGCGTACGGACCGACGGACTTACAAGCATCAAAGTGAATTCTAGATTGGGACCACGACAAGTGATTGTATTGTGTGGACTTTCTTATTATTATTGCACAGCCGAGTGCTTATACTGAGTTTTTTTATTCACTTTCGATAGCGGGAGCGTTTGCAATTTGTATAGGAGTGACAAATAGACAACTAGGTGGCGCGCTAATGAAATGAAAAAACTCAGTATAAGCACTCAGAAGTAGAGTTTTACTCACCGATACATTCCTCGAACTTCGTGAGCTGTTGCAGGAAGGGGAAGTCTCGGATGAACTTTCTGTCGCCGAGTGGCTCTTGCTCTTGCAACGGATGAGGCCGCTGCCTGTCCCACACTTCGCGCAGTTCTGCCTCGTAGTACCACAGGGCTAATGAGAACACGCGGTCCGCCACCTGGAAATTGTGGCTGCTTTAGTAAGCTCATTTAAGATTTGAGATTTTCAAATGCCTGTCCCACATTTTGTGCAGTTCTCGCTAATCGTACCACAGGGAAGAAAACATGCGATCCGCCTAGACAGATTTCTGAAAGCCATCTCATAATATTTTGTTGGTGTTCATGGAGTCCTCAGAAAGTGGTCATTTTAAATACTTTCATGTATTTCTTCTAAAAAAGGCAAACGAAATTTTACTTTTCAAATAAGCCGCCAAAACGCTATCTTAGGCAATATGGCGTCGCACAGGAATTTTGACGTCACTTTCCGGTAAACCAACCAATGAACGTAAAAAAGAATGAATGACAGACGCCATTTTTATTGCCATGTGACATCATAGAATCGGCCAAACCAGGCCGTTTTCAATACAATGGCGGCAGATACAAATTATCAAATTTTATCTTGATTGTTTTTACAAATAATAATTGTTTTTTTTTTTTTTTAGTGATATGCCTTAAATCGGTTTGAAGACACATAATTTATACGAATATGTATAAATAATACTGTTTTTTTTTCACACTGTCAAATAGCCTATACCACAGAGTTAGTGAGAACACGCGGTCCGCCACCTGGAATTTGTGGCTGCTTTAGTAAGCTCCTTTAGGAGACTTGAGATTAAACGCGCCGCTTGTCCCACACTTCGCGTAGTTCTCCCTCATTGTACCACAGGGAAGAGAACACTCCGCCAACGCCGCTTTAGTGAGAATTTAGTTTGGGCATTGAGAATAGAGACACTGCTGGACACATGCATCTACCTTCTATCGTCAACACCCGCGTTCTCCTGCCAAACTCGCTCACCGCTTTCCGGCAACTTTAACAATGTCCTCGACTCATCACGCTGGATTATCTACTGATCGACCGACTCGGCCACCATACTGTGACGCATTTGTCCACCCTTCACCTAACCAAACGCCCGGCACATTAATTAGATTATAATTCTTTATTGTGAAACAAACAAACAATTAGATTATAATTCTTTATTATGAAACAAACATGACGAATATCTACATGTATTCAATCGGGCTCAGGGGCATGTCTTGGGAGAGGCCTAGTTCCAGCAATTTACTGACACTGGCTGATTATGATGATGATGATGATGAGTACATTACGGACGACTTTACTAAGTGTTGACAACTAGGAAGAAAGGAAGTTTAAAAGTGAGGCCTTTGCCCAGCAATGGTGGACAAATGAAAAATTATTGAATTCGAGCTTTAAGAACACTACCAACGTTGCTACTTTTAGGGGTTCTTTATAATAATATGACAGCGCCACTAAAAAGCTGAAAAACTGTAAAAAATCAGAACTTGCTTTTTTAAAACCGGAAAATGAATAAGAAAAAATCAAAAGTCTTCCAACTTTTTCAATACAATATAACGCCGAAAGGACAAACATTTGGCTGTTGGCGTCATAGTAACTTTTGTTCAGCTCGCTGAGACCTATTCAATGATGTATCACACGTGGCTATTGGGCTGAGGTCCAAAATTGCATTCCTTTGACAGCCATTAGATTTAATCAACATGCTTCACGTAGGACTATTTTAGATAATTAAAGAAAATTTAAGGACCTTGAGCACTTAACCTGGAATCGAACCCAAGCCCTCTATGGTAGTCACGCGAGATAACGCTACACTAACGAGCTGAACTGTCAGTCACTTACCTCCACGCCTCCGTCCAAGAAGAGAGCGCCCATAAGCGCCTCGAAGCAGTTTGCCATCGCGTGGCGCATCACCACGTCCCGACACAGGTCCGAGCCGTGAGCGTAAAGCATATACTGTTCCAGACCAATGTTCTGCAACACAATCATTATTTGACAGGTTTGTGATAACCATCTCATATTTTTTGTTTGTGTTCATTGAGTCCTCAGAAAGTGGTAATTTCAAATTATAATACAAATAATAATAAACTCACGCCCGTTATCCCCGAGGGGGTAGGCAGAGGCACCAATCACTAGAACTGGGCCCACGTTTTGCCGAGTTTATTAGGTCCCAAACGTGACAAGTGGCAAGCCTGTCGCCGTTATCCGGGCACAATTTATCAGCGAATGGTGTTGCTGTACAAACAAATTCAAATTCTTTCGAAATAATACTATTTCTAAAAAAAGCAAACGAAAATTTACTTTAAGTCTACTATAGTCCGCTTTTTAATTCAATGCAAAAAAAATGACGCGGTGTTACCGTTATAAAATATATAGGTTTACTGGGTAGATTTTTTTTTACCGTGAGTTGAAGACTTGTGTGACCAAAATCCTTATAAAATCAAAGACATTAAAGTTTAATTCCTCATAAGAGCAAAGTAAAAAAAAAAAACATTTTTACTTGGAAGTAAAATGGGGTAATTTGGTTTATGCGTACTAACAACATTAAGACATTGGATTGTATTGAGATGTCAACGTGACTGTTTTATTTTTTTGGATTGAACTAAAAAACAGACTTTAGGCGACACGCGACAGCGACAGTTCGGCGACTAGACAGGACGACAGGCTACGGCCGTCAATTTTCATATATCCGCACACTTAGCGTTAGAGTCGCGAAGTCGCGACGACAAGACGCCAGAAGCAAATGACAACGTCGCGACTGACGCAGCGACTAGACGCTTCGACAAGTCGCCCTGTTTGCGATGGCTCAGGCTGATTTACACGTATTAAGTTGCCAAGTCTTAACTAAATTTTAACTAAATTTCAAGCGACTTAATTTTAAGTAACCGTTTACACGTAAAAATACTAAATAACTAGTTAAACTCATTTATTCGCTCAAGACGGACGACCACAGAACCAATATACCCCTAGCGGACGACCAGTGCCAGACCCAGATTTTGTTGAATCTTTAATTTTTTTCAATTCTTGCGAATATGTTGATCTAATACTCTTTATTTTTGTTTCAACTTCTTTAACACCAAAATTTGCAATCGCCATGGCTGACGCTATAGCGGCAAGACGATGTTGCTTTGCTTGCTTATTTCTGTAATTTAAGCTTTTAATATTCCATAAACAATCGTCCTTTATGTATTCTTCAATGAACTTTATTGTCGTGTCTTCCGTCCACTTCAACATTTTCGAAAGATTTTTATTTATAAATTAAGTAGGAACTACGTTGCAATCACTCCGCCAGCTTATGCTTTTCACTTAAATTTAACTAAATTTTGCCTGTCCAAACGTGTCAAGTGATTAGCCACGCCCACCAACTTAACCGAAAAATAGACAAAATTCTATTCTACCTTGTTTACTTGCAACTAAATTTTAACTTGCAACTTCTTACTAAATTCACTGTTTACACGGGTTAAGTCACTTAAAATTAAGTTAAAATTTAGTAAATTTTTAGTCAACTTGATACGTGTAAATCAGCCATTAGAATAAGCCGTCAAAACGCTATATTGGGCAATATGGCGTCATGACGTCACAGGTTAGTAAACAGAACCAATGAACGTAAGAACAACATGAATGACAGGCGCCATTTTTACTGAGCTGTGACGTCATCATAGATTCGGCCAATCCAGGCAGTTTTAGACAAAATGGCTGCAGACACATAATTATCAAATTTATCTTGTTTCTTTTTTGATAAATATATATATATTTTTTTTAGTTATAATGCCTTAAAGCGGTTTTAAGACTCGTATAAATAATATTAATCATAAGAAATAAAAACAATGGGCGGTTAACAGCAATTTCTTGCTGGTGTGACAGAATCCATGAATATTCAGTCGGAGCGCAGTCGCTTTGATTTAAATTGGACTAGCGGACCCGGCAAACGTTATTTTGCCATATTAATTAGCCTACGACCTCTTCTCAGATCTACTAAATACATACAAAAAATAATTAAAAATCGGTAAAGCCGTTTCGGCAGAGTTCAATAACAAGCACTGTGACAAGAGATTTCTATATATCGGCAGTGATAAAACCCGATAAGTGTGTTTTTATATTTCGTTAGTGTGAATACCGTGATTCTCCTTGCGCTTTAAATTCCAATAAATACACATTATGTGGTTCTCTTACAAAACAAATGTTATAAAGTATAGCCATAAATACCTTTAAAGTGTTTTTAATTTCTTTGTTATGCACTTACTGGGCAATAGTGGCCTATAAAAACGAAATTTAGATTTTTTGCTTTTATCGGGTTTTAACACTGCACCCTCGATATTAGATTATAAGAAATGGACAGCATAAAATATGAAGAAAGAGAGAAAGAAAGACTTTTATTAAAATAAAATATTATTAAATATGATGGTTCTTAGTTATTCCCTGTTGTTGTCTGTTGTTGCCATGTAGAAACAGTTATGACGTCACTGACCTTAGCTAGTTGTGCCAAATGCTGGTTCTGCACTATAGCCGCCCTATACGTAGCCAGGCCGCCTTCAGCCAGAGTCGGAAACATCTTGAACAGGTGTATGGATGACAGGAACTCCACTACGGCGTCCCCTAGGAACTCCAGACGCTCGTTGTGTTTAATAGCGGACTCTGTCTCGCTGTGTTTGCCGAAACGGGACATTATGTCTATTAAGGTGACTATGCCTGAAAAGAGAAAAAATCTGTTAAACACTCCCCCTGCTATCAATGTATAAAGAATATTATATCTACAGTCTGTTTTTTCATTCAATGCAAAAAAAAATATTGTCACGTTGACATCTCCATATTAGGCTGTCAATTTCTGAATGTTGCTAGTACGTAAAAACCAAATAACCCCATTTTACTTCCAAGTTAAATTGTGTATGCAACGCAGGTGTTTTTTTTTTGACTTTGCTCTTACGACTAATTCAATTTTAATGTCTTTCATGTGATAAGGATTTTGGTCACATGAGTCTTCTATTCACGGTAAAAAAAATCTACCGAGTTAACCTATGGCTTTTATAGCGGTAACATCGCGTCATTTTTTTTGCATCGAATTAAAAAACGGACTCTAGGTAATGTATCCCGGGGTCACTATACTCAGCCAGCCGTGTCCCACAGTTAGTTAGACTGTTTCTGGCGTGGTAGGGATTATAAAAAGGCCTAAGTTCTCTTCGTATTTATTTCACGGGTGTATATCAGGAACACATCATAGCAGGAACACCATCGTGATAACACCCGTAAAATGTAAAATAACAACAATCTGTTAGCTTTTAGAATATACCTCGGGCTCTAGAGTAGGCTTCACACGAGTGTAATACTACTTCCTGCTCTGTATAAAACTTTTCTTCACTATTTTGAAAAGTTATGTAAAGTTATAAATAACAATACAAAATAAACCTTACCTTATTGCAATATAATCGTTTCTATCCGATAGTAGCCGAGGTATGTTCTAAAAGCTAACAGACTGTACAATGGAGACTTTGCTCATATACTAATTAAATCCAATGGGAAAAGACCTGTGCCCCTCGGTGGGGCCATAATGGGTTGATGATGAAATCCAATGGGAACCTCACCCTTCTTCCTAGTATAATGTATCCTCCGGTCGCCGTACTCAGGCTGCCGTATCCCACAGTTAGTGAGACTGTTCCGGGCGTGGTCGGGATTAGTGCCGAAATTCTCTCTGTACGAGGGATGGGTCAGAGCCGTCTGCAACAGCGCCCTTTGCTTGAACACGTAGCCGATGTTTCTCTCGAGACTCTCCAGAGATTTGTGAAAGCGCAAGTGACGGACCAGCACTGGAATCAGCATCGCATGCTGTTGGAAAATAGTACAACAGTAAAATATATTAAATATAAATATTTTGACAGACTGCCATCTGTCGGCGGCAGCGGCACCAACTGCTTAGCGTGCCTTGCGAAGCACGGAACCGCTCGGAAAAATGTCACTAGCGTTAGTCATCGGACATCCATCCATGCACTGAAAGCGCCCTATGTTGCTTAATCTTCGTGATCGTTTAAGATCACTCGGGCAGCCGGGGCTACGAGCGATTCGTTCGATATCGCTGCATCCCTATCATTAAATAAAATATAATAATATTATTTTGTGAAGTTACAGTAGCTAGCAATACCACTCGCTGACCCTGAAGAAAAACATCGTGAGGGAAACTGAGTACTGAGGTATTCACATACCTCGACGCTTGATATCGACAATCCACGGTGGGCAAGCGCGGTGACTAAACTCTCTCTCTCTCTCTCTGAGAGAAAGGCCTATGGTATGTATATAAGCTGCTTACAAACATTACTATTTAGGTAACGGTGGCAGCAGAGTATGCCTTTGCTAATACAAGAGAGAGCCTTGCCCTAGTCCGGTTTGGGCGGCAATTGGGTAGTGACAAAATGTCAACTAAGTTACTTTTAAAACGGATTTTTGTATGTAAATACCGACTTTTGACGTCATATTTCAGAGCACTCCTTTTATATTTCATCTATTTAAAAATTGTAATAAGTAGTAATTGACTAAAAGAGATACATTTTCCGAAATATTTTGTAATTTTTGTTTTAATCGAGCATATCAAATAATTTATTGTTGGTCGTGTCAACTACCGAATTGCAGTCTAAGAAACCGGAAGTACGTCATCAAAATAAACAAAAATGCAAAGAATCCTAATCCGTGTAACAGTACTCCATGTAAAAAATAATAATGAAATTCTGTATTTGACACTATCAAAAATAAATTATTTGATATGCTCGATTAAAACAAAAATTACAAAATGTTTCGGAAAATGTATCTCTTAAATAAATGACTAGTTATTACAATTTTTAAATAGATGAAACATAAAAATAATGCTCTGAAATGTGACGTCATAAGCAAGTATTTTCATACAAAATTCCGTTTAAAAAGTAACGCATTTGACATTTTGTCAAATACCCAATTGGTTAACAGCAACAGATAGACCCTTGAAATATTCACAGAATACTTAGTTGTATATTCAACTTAAAAATAAATAATTAAGTGAAAATTAAATAAACATATGGTGGGCTCCCATGCAACAAAACGTGGTTATTTTGCAGTTTTTTGGTCCAATATTAATAACGGCAACATCTAGACACTTGAAATATTCAAATGTTATATAGATAATGGTACGGATCCCTTAAGCTGCGTATCCATTACGCGCTCCAACAGGGCGAACATTGGCGCGCGTTTCAGCCGCGCGAAATGGATACCATTTTGGAACGCGCGCCAATGTGTTCGTTGGAGCACGCGAGCACGGAGCGGTCCGTTCCGACTGGTGTCGGTTTTTTAGCGCACATCAATCGTGGCGCGCGCGCCAAAGACGATCGTTGTATTTTTTCTCGAACACGACTGGCTTCCATGATGAAGGGTCGAACACTGGAAAGGTTGGCACGCGCGCCAGGCGCGCTTAGTTGATATGCTTCAAATGTTTGGAACGCGTTCCGCGGAACGCTCTCTCGGCGCGGTCATTCATGGCGCGCGCTCCAGGAGCGCTTAATCGATACGCGGCTTAACTCGCACTTAGCCCGTTTTTTTTTAAATTCAACAGCTTGCACCGACCTGCACGACGTCGCACATGAGTCCGGTAGTGTGGAAGCCGCGGGAGGAAATGGCGACGGTGACGTCACGCTTCATCTTGCTCTGCGTCCGCATCTCTTGAAGCATTTCCTCCCTCTGGGCGAGCCTCTGCCGCTCCTTGGACGAGGGCTTGGCCATGTTCGCGATCAGATGCCGGTACTTCACGTAGTAACGCCACGCCTTTTGGTATCTGACGTGGAGAAGCAAAATTGGCATAAACCTGCTGTCATGTGGATCATGTTTATTTTTTAGAACATTCACATACAGGCACATACATTGCTTCTGGCCCCACGCTAGGATACCCTGGGTCGTGGGAACCAGAAACAGCGACGTCACAAACATGTAAACATCCAAGACCTGGGTATCTTTTTTTTTGTCCCCAGCCGGGATTCGAACCCGGGACCTCTCGCATGGTAGTCGGATGCGCTAACCGCTGCGCCACAGAGGTCGTCAAATTGTAAAATCTTATCACACTAATATTATAAATGCGAAAGTTTGTGAGTGTGTGAGTGTGTATGTTTGTTACTTTTTCACGTCGAAATCGCTGGAGAGGTTTTAATAAAATTTGGTATGGAGTTTGCTGACACCCTGGATTAACTCCTAGGCTACGTTTTACCGCAGGAAAATATCTTATTCCCATGGGAAAATCGATGAACCGCGGGGCACAGTATATATTATTTTATGTATATAAAATTCTCGTGTCTCATACTCCTTCGAAATGGCGTAAACGATTTTTATGAAATTGTATATGTATATTCGGTTAGTTTGGGAATAGGATTTTATCTATTTTTCATAGCCCTACAAATAATGTAACCCAAATAACCGCCAAATAACCACTTTGCAGCCTTGCATAACAAATAACTTATTCCAATTTGGCCCAAGTGTCTTCGAGTAATCTGGGAACACACATAAAAGAAGATCCCGACTTATCTTATTTACCCCAAATAACACCCAACGTGTTTTGTTTTGCCGGTTTTCGCTCGATATTAATATAACACAGTGTCTAATGCTGTATAGAAAATGGTACGGAACCCTTTGTGCGAGAGTCCGACTCGCACTTGGCCGGTTTTTAATAAGTAATTAACTTTTTTTACTTCAAAACTCCACTCTGACCATCTTTTCCCGAATCATCTTAATGGCCTGCGCAGACGACGGACTTTTCTCCGCGGACTGCGGATCCGCGGATTTTTAGTACGTAGTAATTTTAATCCCTCGTTTGCGTTACTCGATGCAGTTGTAAGCGATCTATTTTAGAAAGTCCGTCGTCTGCGCAGGTCCTAAATCTAATACTATAAGTTGGTACGAGTCCCTATATACCTAAGAAGATCAAGACCAATACAATCAAGTGCAAAAAGCAACTTGCAATGTTAAAACATCAGGACCTAGGTTCTGTTAATGCCAATGCATTAACAGAACCAATAACTACAATTAGTACAATGACAACTGGATGGTCTTGGCGATTCTGACGACCTCTGTGGCGTAACGGTTAGCGCATCTGCTTACCATGCGAGAGGTCCCGGGTTCGATCCCCGGCTGGGGAGAAAAAAAAAACTCCAGGTCTTGGATGTTTACATGTTTGTGACGTCGCTGTTTCTGGTTCCCACGACACAGGGTATCCTAGTGTGGGGCCAGAAGCAATGTATGTGCCTGTATGTAAATGTTTAATGTAAATGTTTATTTAGTTTCATTGCCGCTTCAAGTCTACGCGCGCACAGATATCAAACCTTTTAGTTGTCAATGGTGTGAAAAAACAGGTCACGCGAGTCGACCGTGTATCTGTCATCGTACTAGAATGCACTAACAGCATCGGGGCCCAGTTATTATTCTTACGAAACCAGGAAAAAACAAATGCTGCGGCCAGAAGCCCGGTTAGCATAAGGGTCTTTTCACACGTACCACAACCACCCGTCAACCACACCACGTGGCCTGGCTTATATTTTGTATGGAAAATGAATAGGACTATTCACACGAAACACATTTTGCAGTCGTGTGTGTCATACCGGCCACATCGCAACCACATTCCAACCACCACGCAACCTATTAATGCCGGAATCCTAGTGTGTCTGCACACGACGTAACCGCATCGCAATTGGGTATTTGACAGCATGTCAATTGAGTTAATTTTAAAACGGAATTTTGTATGAAAATACTTGCTTGTGACGTCACATTTCAGAGCACTCTTTTTATGTTTCATCTATTTAAAAATTATAATAACTACTAAATCATTAAAAGAATACATTTTCCGAAACATTTTGTAATTTCGGTTTTAATCGAGCATCTCAAATAATTTATTGGCGATAGTGTCAAATACCGTATTACTGGCGACAACGCAACCACATCGACATTTTGTCGGTACCACAACGCAACTACAAAAAGCTGCAGCGACCCTATTCACACGTAACCACTGCTTGACCGCATTTTGTCGTTGCGACGTGGTGTGGTTGTGGTACGTGTGAAGAAGCCCTAAGTTTCAACCGCCGTTTCCGGGTGGTCATACTAATTTGTCATATCAGTATGACTACGAGGATATACATGTCCTCACCACTCACTTTTCTGAACATCATGAAGAGGGAAAAACAAATGCCAGCACATAAAACACAAGTAAATACTACTTAACTAGTAATAGAAGAAGAAATATTTACCAGTCTCTTTATTTACACAGAAAAGTATTTATATTATACAGGAGGAAGAAAAAACCTTTTTCTAAAAATATTGTGTTACAGTACGACTAGGAGGACATTGTATAGCCTCATATAGTCCGTTTTTAAATTCGATGCAAAAAAATGACGCTATAAAAGCTATAGGTTAACTCGGTAGATTTTTTTTACCGTGAATAGAAGACTCATGTGACCAAAATCCCTATCACATCAAAGACATTAAAATTGAATTACTCGTAAGAGCAAAGTCTAAAAAAAACACATAGCATATACAATTGAACTTGGAAGTAAAATGGGGTTATTTGGTTTTTACGTACTAGCAACATTCAGACATTGACAGCCTAAGAATTGTATGGAGATGTCAACGTGACAATTTTTTTTTTCATTGAATGCAAAAACAGACTGTAGTCATACTGATATGACATATTAGTATGACCACTAGGAAATAACCGTTTCAGCGGCTTACTCAGGATTCCCCGCGTAGCTGAGTTGCGGTGGCCGAATGCCGAAGTGGACGATCTCCGGGTAGAAAGTCTTGTGGTCGCAGGCGCCTTTGGGCGGGCTCCGGTCCAACTGGTCCACTCGCACGGAGCACGGCTTCTTGCCTGGGTACGTCACTATCATGCCTGTGGGGAGAAATTTTTTTATTTATACTACACCTGCTTGGAAAGTACCTTGATACTTTATCAAATTTACGGTAGAAAGTACGTCATTGCATATCGAACAAATATGCGGGGAGAAAACGCATCTGAGCGGGAGAGAAAAGTGTATGAAAATCCATTTCTTACGTGGTTTTTCTTTTTTAATTTTGGGTAAGACTATGCGCCGGTAACCTAAATATCAAAAGCCAAAAAGTTTTTACAGTGAGTTTTTATCTCCAAGTTCGCAAAATGACACTGGCCACTAGCAACAATTTCAATATAAATTTCAATTAGTAAAGATTTCGTTTTTTATTTTCCTTGTAGGTGTAGTATAAAGCACTATGTATCACTCCAGAGAAACTGCGATTCCCGATCTCAGGTGTTTTAAAGCCCTCGCCTACGGCTCGGGCTTCAAACGACACCCTCGACGGTAATCGGTCACTTTCTCCTCTCGGTAAACAATGTACTATTATTTTTATTTTTATTTTTACATTTCGGAGATCTTACAGCTTATAGTAATTATATAAACCAAGTAAAATAGTGGCACAAAAAAGCCATGGGTTAGTCTCACATGTAGCACAAAATTGTAAAAGGGTTCTAAAATTGTAAAAGGGTGTAAAATAATGATTTATTTCCTTAAACTTACAGATATACTTACAGGAGACCCTATTGCGATAGCTAAGTACAATGTTAAATGATTACATAATAATAATAATAAATAATGTAAGTATGTAAGTATTTGTCTATGGTTTTTCCATCACCGACTTGCTAGCGCGCATCGCCTAACTGTAAATCTGTATTTTTCACTTTAATTATACAATTCTTGGTAAAGAACCTTTTTTCTTTCAGGCAAAGGCCTGAACAAAAAAAAAACAAGAGATCTGCCATAAAGTAACAAAGAGTTTAAAATACGACTGTGTTACTCCTAAAAGAAAAAAAGACAAATCCACAACACTGTCCAAAACCCTGGCGACCACAAAACCAACGACGAGTGCTAAAAACGGTGATGTGTCGAACCCAGGCAAATTAGTTTCTGTCAGCACACAAACCACACCAAAATTCAACTCTTCTAACAAAGCGAAAAAATCACCTAAAGCGCGAGGGAAGCTTAGTAATAACGTCAGCAAAAGTACAAAACCAAAAAGTAAAATATGTATAATTAGTAGCAACAATACGAACAAAATACTCCGGACAGCTGAAGATACCCTGCCAAATAGCAGTATATTACATTACTCATCACCTGGAGCTGGAATTAGTTACCTATTAGAAAATACTCAAAAAAATGTTAAAGATTTTTACGATGGACGATTACTGCATCATCATGATTGGGGAAGAAGATTTCTTGACCACCAATAACTATATTGATCTTGTATACCTCATCAGAGAGGAACTACAGAAAATAAAACATACGAATGTAATACTGTGCGTGCCAACGTTTAAATGCAACGAACATTCAGACTTATTCAACTGGAGGATTGAAACTTTCAACAGTGCTTTATATATGGATTTACAAGAACACAAGCATGCGCATGCATTAGACACAAATTTGAATTTAACATACGACAACAATATGTTTCATAGATATAGTGGCCAGATAAACAATTATGGAATGAAAGTAGTATTTGATGATTTGGCAAAACTAATAAACTCAATTAAGAAAAAAGGGCCCGTCCAAATAAATAAACAGAAAAACACAAATGACGGGACTATGGACACACCGACTCAGCTTTTTCGTAACTAATGATCCCAAAGTGCCACTATTCGTATATAACCACATAAATGTCATGCATCAGAATATAGCTGGACTAATAAGCAAAGCTGATGAACTAACAGTTTGCCTTGAAGAAATGAAGATAAAAAACAGAAAAACCATAGACGTGTTATGTATTACAGAGCACAATATGACTGACGCTAATGAAGAACAACTATTTTTACCTAATTATAGAATTGCTGCCAGTTTATGTAGAAACAAAAAAAGAGGAGGCTCTTGTATACTAACCAGAATGGACCACGACTTCAGAACACTCAGTGATATAGCCAAGTACTCTATACCTAACGTAATAGAATGCTGTGCAATAGAGTTAAGTAAACATCGTATTAACATATTATGTGTTTATCGGGTACCAGGATCAGACATGAATTTATTTTTTGACACCCTAGACCTAATTTTACGGAAAATATGTGATGACTCAAAAAGTCAACTAATAATATGCGGTGATTTTAACATTGATGTATTGAAAACAAATTGTAAATCAACTGAATTCGAACATCTTTTGTTGAGTCATAATCTGACATTACAATTCAGAGAGCCAACGAGATATGCAAGTAAAACCTGTATAGATAATTTTGCTCATAGCATTAGAGGATGTACTGGGGAAATCGCGGAATTAGGCTTATCAGACCATACAGCGCAAATTTCAAAATGTCCTGTGAAAAAAACCTGCACACTTAAATCATGGCAAATTACAAGACGGGACTTCTCCACAGAAAACCTACATAAATTTAAAGAATGTTTAACAAGTTATAAATTTAGTGACGTATTTGACTCAGTTGATCCAAATAAAGCATATAATTTATTTTTCGAAACATTTAGACTATTTTATGACCTATGCTTTCCCATTAAAAATGTTAGGATACGTACAAGAAGAAAGCAACGATGGATATCCAAGGGAATAAAAAAATGTAGCAAGCGAAATAGGGAACTTCTCTGGCAATACAGACTGAAGCCTTGCAGTGAAACCAAACTATTGCTGAATTCGTACAAAAAAAATACAGAAAAGTTCTCAAACAGACGCAGTTCTCTCAAAATAATAACTACATACAACTAGCAAACAACAAATGTAAAGCCACCTGGCAAATTATAAACAAAACAAAAGACAATCATCCTAAGGAATCAATAACCAAGATTAATAATCTAAACACGGATATTACAGAACCAATAGCTATAGCTAATGCTTTTAATGATTTTTTTATTGACCAGGTTAGAGATATACCTAAAACTAAAAAACGTATTGTCAGTTCCGCAAATATCCCTCATTCTATATTTATGAGACCGATATCACCAGATGAAGTTAATAAGATTGTTAAAGGACTAAAGAACAAAAAAAGTGTTGGTTTTGATGAAATTTCCACAGAAGTCTTAAAGTTTGTATCAAATGAAATAGCATCTCCTCTGAGCCATGTATTCAATCAATGTATCACCAAAGGCATATTTCCAGACAAACTAAAACCAACAATTGTTAGACCATTGCACAAAAAAGGTGATAAAGTTAAGCTATCCAATTATAGACCTGTAGCATTGATACCTATTCTATCAAAAGTCTTTGAAAAATATATATATAATGCCATTACAAACTTTCTTAACAAGCATAAAATATTGACTGATCAACAAAAAGGATTCAGAAAAAATATGACTATAAATATGGCAATTTATGACTTAATAAAATGTGCGGTGTTAAATATGGACATAAGGAAGCCTATTTGTGCCATTTATATGGACATGTCAAAGGCTTTCGACTGTGTTGATCATTGTATATTAATGGATAAGCTCTACACATACGGCTTGCGTGGTAACGTACATGATCTTATAAAGTCATATCTCAGTGACAGATATCAATACACAGAAATAACCCAAATATGTCAGCATAGGGCTCGGGAAATAAGTTTTAGATCGGAGCCTAGAAAGACTTGCTTTGGAGTACCACAAGGCCGCTTTTGTTTTTACTGTACATTAACGACATGCCGAATAATGTACACCACCCCATGGTACTGTTTGCCGATGATAGCACAGTTCTAATAAAAAGGAATAATGGTGTAGACTACGAGAAAGATATTAATAGTACTCTCAGCAACATCATAGATTGGCTTACTAATAATAACCTGCTTATAAATATTGACAAAACCAAGGTGATACATTTTAGTCAAAAGGTAGAATATTTGAACCCAAATGTAAACTACAAGGGTGAAACAATTGAAGAAGTGAACCAAACCAAATTCTTAGGGTTAGTTATAGATAAAAACTTGACTTGGAAGCCACAATCAGAAGAAATCTGCAAAAAACTCTATAAATTCTCATACGCGTTATATAAGCTCGCTAAAGTTGTGAACCGTGACGCAGTGCTATGTGCCTATCACGGCTATGTAGCTTCCACGCTTCGTTATGGTATCATATTCTGGGGGAACTGAGAAATTATATTTAAATCTCAAAAGAGATGTCTTAGAGCAATGTGTAAATTAAAATCAACAGACACCTGTAAACCATATTTTAAGGAACTGAAGTTACTAACGTTTCCCTCTATGTACATTTTTGAAGTTGCTTTATTTGTAAAAACGAACCCAATATTGTTTACGAAAACTAATAGATTAAGAAATCCTCATAGGCTTCAAAATGTAACCTCAAAAACGGCTCTACTTAGTAAAAGCGTAATTGGACTAGCTCCAAAAATTTACAATAAAATTCCTAATAATATTAAAAGCCTTAATGTTAATACTTTTAAATTAAAGCTTAAATCCATATTGATTGAGAAGTGTTATTACTCTATTGTTGAATATTTAAATGACAAGGAATTCTGCAAATAACTTTACAGAGCCACTGAGCCACTTTCTATAACATGTATGATAAACTTCAATTGAGACTTGGAATTTGTTAAAGACATTAATTTGATGAACTATTAGAATTGCATGTTAGACTATAAGTAATGAAAATATTTGTATGCTTTTTTTAGCAGAATGTAGAGTACATAAATGTATTTACCAACTTATATATCCACCTACATTCCACAAATAAATGATTTTGTATTTGTATTTGTAACAAGTGTTTTTTTTTACTATTTCAACTTTTGGCAGCTAATGTAGCATGGGAACTTATCATGCACCCTTGAAATTGAAAAAAAAAAAATTGCCTCGTCCTGCGTTCTCGCAGTAAGTAAGTAAAAATGTACCTACTTATATTCAAAAAGTTTTACATATTTAACAGAAAACTGCGGATCCCACACTAGACGGACCTGTATCGCGGGATCCAAAATATATATTATAACAAATATGTATCCATCCTATCCATTCATCCTGTCGCAGTGCATCAGCACAGGATGGCGCGGAAAGAAATCTACTGCCAGGGTACAAACTGGTATCTGAGTAAAGTCCGTTTTTTAATTCGATGCAAAAAAAATGACGCGGTGTTACCGCTATAAAAGCTGTAGGTTTACTCGGTAGATTTTTTTTACTGTGAATAGAAGACTCATGTGACCAAAATCCTTATCACATCAAAGACATTAAAATTGAATTACTCATAAGAGCAAAGTCTAAAAAAACACCTACGTAGCATACCCAATTTTAACTTGAAGTAAAATGGGATTATTTGGTTTTCACGTACTAGCAACACTCAGACATTGACAGCCTTTGCTCAGCCCGACAGTATTGAGATTGCAACGTGACAGTATTTTTTTTTGCATTGAATGAAAAAACAGACTTTAATTAGACATGTATCATCCACAACTAGAAAAGCACCAAGACTGTGCTGACAAGAAGTTCAGCGGACCACTTAGCTCACCTTTTATTTTATCAACAAACTGCTGCCAAGTGTAGTGGTCCATTTCATGGAACTTCTCGAGCATTTCTGGCGGGACGAGCAGCCCACTTTCGTTCAGAAGATATTTTAGTATCTCGCACATTGATAGAACCTGGAATAAAATATTAAAAAATTACATAACAATATTTTCTTCAAAAAATATATTTGTGGTAATCTTCACTATCGCTCGTAGCCCCGGCTGCCTGATGTTGCTTAGCCTTCGTGATCTTAAAAACGATCACGAAGGTTAAGCAACATAGGGCGCGTTCATTGCATGGACGGGTGACCGTCTATGACTAACGCTAGTGGTATTTTTCCGACGGGTTCCGTGCTTCGCAATGCACGTTAAGCAGATGGTGCCGGCTGCCGTCGATAGATGGCAGTCGTTAACCCAAGTCAGAGGTCTTAGGGCGGCTTGAAAACTTCTGAAAGTAAGTCCAGCCACTAGTCTTACAAGCTTCCGCCAATCGGGACTAGGCCCCCGTGGTCTAAGTATGGCCTATACCTTCCTCAGGGAAGAGACCCGTGCCCCTCGGTGGGGATATAATGGGTTGATAATGACATAACAATATAATATTATGCTATACCACGAAAATTGCCAGATTATATGCTTTAGCTGTCCAACTAAACATACTCTCCGAAAAAAATACAGTACTGCGAAACTACTTTTCCTGGGTATGAAATTGATTTATTTACTATGAAATTAATATACCTTCTTCGAAAACCGCCTACATGATAACAAGGTTCCTAAGACGATTAACGGCAGTTTCCTAGGATAGAACCGGACAGGCTAGGACTGGCCAGGATGAAAGATTTGAATTACAGTTCTAACCTGCACGCACAAGTTGCTTGGTTGCGAAAACGCATAACATAATTATTATGTATTTACGCGAATTCAAACTCTATGATAAGTAATAGAGCGAGAGCGGAAAATCGATGTGTAACATGGTGAGTCTGAACACAGCTTTAAGACTGGTTTACATTTGCTTTATTTTCTTGCTTTTTTAGCATGCTTTTTAAAGAGTTTGAATAAAATAGACACGGCCAAAACGTATGCCGATTCATAGCTTTTATTACGCACCATATATTATAAAAGTACTTTCAAAAAAATCATAAATACAAATTAAACAACCAACCATTACTGATGTATTAATTGATTATATATTTATAAAAGGAATTGGTGTCTCTATTATATTATAGCTCTAAAAAAGCATGCTAAAATAGCATGGAAATAAAGCATATGTAAACCAGGCCTTAGAGATGAATGAGTTTTTGACTGAATTTAGTTTAGACTGGAGGCTTACCTCACATCCACTTTCTGGCAGGAACCTTACAAATCGAGGCATGAAATGGAACTGAGAACAATTGTCGCCGAAAGCTTTTCCAAGATCTAAGTCGATCAGCTCTA
Source organism: Yponomeuta plumbellus (assembly GCA_947310845.1). NCBI lineage: Eukaryota > Metazoa > Arthropoda > Insecta > Lepidoptera > Yponomeutidae > Yponomeuta > Yponomeuta plumbellus. The sequence goes on along the minus strand of OX371207.1, from coordinate 11,620,819 downwards.
GCAGTTCGTAGAAGAGAAATTCCTCTGTAAAACAAAATGTATGTTTATTTACAAGTGCATTTACTACGTTACACGTTGTCCTGCATACAATCTTATTGATTTGACAGCTGCTGCACGATCAACTCCCGTATATCGTAATCAAGCCAGGATCAAATACGCAAATTAGTTACGTTATAACCGTTATAACCTAACCGTTCGCTGAACCGAACGAAAAAAAAGTAAACAATTTCTCTCTATGTGAATAGGCATGTGGCCTGCAAGGCACGAAATTAATTTGTTTATGCGTATGTATCTAAGGCCATACCAGATAATTCATCATCATATATTTTTTTCAAAGACAAAAATGTTTATTAGTGAAGCATGAGTTCATTAATAGGATGGATAAAAAAAAATACTTCTATACATGCTCTGCCTAATGAGGCGTTTAAATTTAAAAAAAGTTTAAATTATGTTTATAATCCATATTAATTGAAGATCCAAGAAACTCACCAAAAAGATCCAACTCCCGTATCGAGAAGTTCTGCGGCGGAGGTTCTTCAACGTAAAGAATCGTGTACTCGATATTGAATCTTATCACCTTGCAGGTGGGTAGCTTCGCCAGTTTGTAATGCGAAAACATGGAGAAACCCGAGAATAGGAACTCGTGCTCGTCATGACCAATAATCGTTGGAGCCTTTATGAGGAAGTTTGTTGGCGGCGAGACGGTTATCCTGAGAAAGTAAGAGAAATACATTAAATACTAGTCTTAAAAACTGTCAATTCGGTATTTGACACTATCAACAATAAATTATTTGATATGCTCGATTAAAACAAAAATTACAAAATGTTACGGAAAATGTATCTCTTTTAATAATTTACTAGTTATTAAAATTTTTAAATAGATGAAACATAAAAAAGTAGGTAGTTTCTCTGAAATGTGACGTTATGACGTCACATGAAGCGTATGAAGCCAGTATTTTCATACAAATTTCTGTTTTAAAAGTAACTCATTTGACATTTTGTCAAATACCCAATTGGCCATGCTACATTTTTGAACATGAACGGAAATCTCAAAACCATTTCGAGAATTTATGCTTTTAGTGCAATTTCTATTTAACAGATTTGTAAATTAGACTATTTTTTTTAAGACATTCAATAAAAAGCATTGACCTTAAAATACTTTTACATGACGTCAGCAAAGGCAGTATGAGTATAAATCCTTTGCCTTACAAAAAAAAGTGACAAACCAAATTCAGAGATCCCGTTATTAGCGTTTTTTCGAGCACCGTCGACGCCCGCCGCGGCGACCGAACGAGGGTTTTCCTCGCCAGCGTTGTAAACTTATCTTATCCTGTAACCGCCTTAAGGACTGCGCAAACGACTTTTCTCCGCGGTGAAGAGAAAAGTACGCTCTGCGAATAAAAAGTCCTCCGCGGATTTACCGCGAACTCAACACACATGGTGTGCGAAACACTGGGTCCATCCCCTTATAACAAATGGATATTTCAACGCGGACGTCGGACTAAAGTCCGCCGTGTGCGTTGGTTCGCCTAGTAGGTACACGAGTTCTGTTTTTTTCGGGGACTCCCCGTACTTTTGTCCGGTCCGCTCTCTGCATGTCCTCGGTTATTCGGCGGACTTTTTGTACGCGGTATTTTTAATCCCTCGTTTGCGTAATCTATTAGTCATTTTTGAATTTTTGAAATCGTATCACTCGTATCACGTTGTTCTTATTAAGCACGTAAGATACCGGAAATACGCGCGCATTTCGCAAGACGGAGTCGCAGCGCCCGCGCTCATTCATGGGTGTATTTTTCTGTAGAGCTATTGATACTCGAGGACAACCAGACAACTATTATTCTAGCATACATAATTATACGTAGAATAAGCGACATAATTCCGATATTCAAATGTATTACACCGCATGAAATACATTATCCGGCCAGCGCCGGTGTTGTGTAGCCGCGGAGTAGACGCTGTGCGAACGCCGCTGCTGGCCCGACGACGACGCTCTAAAAACGCTAGTGTGGGGGGTCTCTAACTGACGTTAATGACATTCATTTTTTTTCATTGAAAGTCGGGAAAGATTGTCTCCTTAATCATCCTCTGATGACGTCACAAACACCAAAACTTTAGAAAAATATTAAAAATATAAAAAAATAATAAAACTCAAAAATAGCGAAATAAAATTACTTTTTTAAAGTTATCAATATTTTCATAATAAATTATAAAAAAACATAGATCAAAAATAAGTAGCATGCCCAATTAAACATAAGCGTAAACATTTACATACATGCACATACACTGCTTCTGGCCCCACACTAGGATACCCTGTGTCGTGGGAACCAGAAACAGCGACGTCACAAACATGTAAACATCCAAGACCTGTGGATCCTGGAAATGTCGTGGTAGGCAGATGCGGTAACCGCTGCGCCATAGAGGTCGTCATTAAAGTCTGTCTTATGTTCCGTGAGTCCCACCCTTATTGAAAACAGTCCTGTGGGCAATAAACCTGCAGCAAATACCAAGCTTGAGGTCGTTCTATCGCCCCCGGGTCGTGTTCATCGCCGCCCGATCGATCGGGCGCGTTCTGCCCGTCCATATTTTGGCGATTAATTAATTAATTTTTGAACTTAGTACTTGAAACTGTCAACACTCCTATCTATCTGAGAGGAGTCTCTCCTGCAGTGGGACGAAAGCTGCTTTATAAGTCGGCAAATAGAAGAAGAAAAAAACATTTGCCACAAAAACAGTACACAGGGCACAATGAAAAACAAACAAAATAAAATATTGGTAGGTATATAGAATTTATTTCTGCGTAAGCTCCAAGCGGGCGACTGGCAGGAGACCGCGCAGAATAGAGAAAAGTGGCGACTCCTTGGGTCGAAGGCCAAGACCCACTTCGGGTCGCTGAGTCAGCGCAGTAATGGCCTGCACATACGACGGACTTTTCTCCGCGGACTGCGGATCCGCGGACTGCGGATCCGCGGACTTTTTGTACGTAGTAATTTTAAACCCTCGTTTGCATTACTCGATACAGTTGTAAGCGATCTATTTTAGCGGATAAAAAAGTCCGCGGAGAAAAGTCCGTCGCCTGCGCAGGCCCTAAGTAGAATAGGCTATTTGATCGATTTCTAAAAACCATCTCATATTTTTTGTTTGTGTTCATGGAGTCCTCAGTAAGTGGTCTTTTCAAATTTTTTCGTGTATTTCTTCTAAAAAAGGAAAACGAAAATCTACTTTTGAAATAAGCCGCCAAAACGCTCCTTTGGCTATGGCATCGCAAAGGAATTATGACGTCAGTAAACCAACCAATGAACATAAGAAATAATTAATGAAAGAAGCCATTTTTACTGACATGTGACGTCATCATAGAATCTGTCAATCCAGGCCGTTTTCAATACAATGGCTGCAGATACATAATTATCAAATTTTATCTTGTGTTTTTTTTTACAAATAATTTTTTTTAGTTTAAATTTTATATGCCTTAAACCGGTTTCAATCCGGTTTTTCACACTGTCCAATAGCCTATTTATAAAAAGAAAGGAAAACGAAAGGTCACGCCAATTTTGTCACTTTTGCTATAAATGGCCACTGACTAGCAATATGCTGAGGGTCAAGTCTTCAGCGCTGAGTTCAGTCGACTTACCGATAGTGGTACAGCTTATCGATGTTGCTGGCGTTCGGTAGGCAGCGCGGGAACTCCGTCTCGCCGGCATACACCCCGTGTCGCATGCCTTGGCGGCGGGCGCGCGCGCTGCATCGGCAGAGGGGGCCGCCGTTCATCTCGCCCGTGTTGTTGAACCTTGGCCGCATGGATATAAGAGTCTATATCGTACAAATATACGCTAGGGTGTCTGAGATGTCATCTAGCCCAAGTTGAACCTTGGCCGCATGGACTTAAGACTCTTTATTGTACAAGACTATGATCCCTTATTTCCTTTGAAGTCAGCCATGAATCTCTAGACCGTATAACGCTCGTTCAATGGTATTTGAGCCTAGTGTGTGTTGACTTTAAACTCTTTATGGTTCGAAGGAGGTGGTATAAAGGAGATTGTATAATTTAAATGTTCGTGTCGCCAAAACGCTATCTTGGGCAGTATGGCGTCGCACAGGAATTATGACGTCGTCATTTCCCAGCAAACCAACCAATGAACGCAAGAACGTATGAATGACAGACGCCATTTTTACTGGCATGTGACGTCATCATAGAATCGGCCAATCCAGGCCGTTTTCGATCCAATGCTTGCCTTATTATCAAATTTTATTACATAATTATCAAATTTTATCTTGCGTTTTTTTTTTACAAATAATAATTGTTTTAATGCCATATAGCGGTTCTAAGACTAATAATTTATACGAAGACTTATAAATAAAACTGTTTTTTTCATACTGTCAAATAGCCTAATTTTGTCCAAGGAAGCGGCCAGCCCTTGTAGTTGGGGTGCATTGACTGAAGACTCTTTATTGTCGACGAAATTGACGTTAGAGTGTTGAAGGTAAGCTGTTAGATAGTTTCATGCAAAAAGAGTTGTAATGTTCTGTTCAATGTTAAAGTATACGTATACTAGCTGTTGCCCGCGACTACGTCCACGTGGGCTTTAGCTGAGTAAAGTGTTTGCAAATAAGATAGAGATACTTTTAGCGCATGCGAAATAGCTTTCATACTAACTTCGCAACCCCCTCTTACCCCCTTAAAGGATGATTTACGAAAGACGTGTGTCTTTCATGACTTTCAATGAAGGACCTTCATGCTGAATTTCATTCGAATAACGTCAAAAATGGCTAAGTTTCATACTAAGTTTGCACCCCCCTTTTCCCCCTTGAGGGATGATTTTTAAAAAACTATTTTACACGTGTTTCATAATTTTAAATGAAAAACCTTCGTACCAAATTTCATTTGAATAACATCAAAAACGGCAAAGTTTCATACTAACTTTGAACCCCCATTTTACCCCCTTAGAGGATGAATTTTCAAAAACCCTTGCAAAGTGCTCCCCTACGTTACAAAAGAAACCCCTGCGCAAAATTTCAAGTTTCTAACCCTTATAGTTTAGGCCCTGCGTTGATATGTCAGTCAGTCAGTCAGTCAGCTTCTCCTTTTATATACATATATATAGACTAGCTGTTGCCCGCGACTTCGTCCGCGTGGGCTTTAGTTGAAAAAAGTATTTGCAAATAAGTCACGTATACTTTTAGCGCATGTGAAATAATTAAAACCCAAAAATTGTGTAATCGTTAACATTCATATTTATTACATACATTTAATTTTAGTAATTTACATTTATTTAAATAATTTAGAAAATAACAGAACTTACATATTAACGTTGCACCCCCTTTTACCCCCTTAGGGGATGATTATAAAAACAATACTCGAGTTTCGTGACTTTCAATAAGGGACATTCATACTGGATGAATTCCAATAACTTCAATAACGGCAAACATTCATACTAACGTTGCACCCCCGTTCTACCCCCATAGGGGGTGAATTTGCGAAAATCCTATCTTAGTGCCCCCTTACTTTATAAAAGGAACCCCTGTGCAAAATTTCAAGTTTCTAACCCTTATAGCTTAGACCCTGCGCTGCTATGTTCGTAATTAAGTTAGTCGGATTTTACACGTATTTCATGACTTTCAATGAGGAACATTCATACTGAGTTTCATTCGAATGACTTCAAAAACGGCATAGTTTCATACTAACTTTGCACCCCCCTTTTTACCCCCTGAAGGGATGATTTTCGAAAAACTATTTTACATGTTTTTCATAACTTTTAATGAAGGACCTTCATGTTGAATCTCATTCGAATAACTTAACAAACTGCAAAGTTTCATACTAAGTTTGCACCCCGCTTTTTCCCCTTTAAGGGATGATTTTTGGAAAACCATTTTACACGTATTTAATTATTTTAAATGAAAAACCTTCGCACTAAATTTCATTCGAATAGCGTCAAAAACGGCAAAGTTTCATACTAACTTTGAACCCCCATTTTACCCTCTTAGGGGATGATAATTTCTTAGTGCTCCCCTCCGTTACAAAAGGAACCCCTGTGCAAAATTTCAAGTTTCTAACCCTAATAGTTTAGGCCCTGCGTTGATATGTCAGTCGGTCAGTCAGTCAGTCAGTCAGTCAGTCAGTCAGTCACCTTCTCCTTTTATATACAGGGTGGCCGGGGGATTGACGTCAAAAAAAAATAATTAGGTCCCTCTTGTCATGGGGTATCCGAATCACCCCCATGTATGTTCCGCGATTTTTCATAGTTTCGGAGTTATGATTTTTTTTTCTGAATTTTTATGAATTTGCGCCTTCGCGGAACATACATGGGGGCCATGACACGAGGAACCTAATTATTTTTTTTTGACGTCATTCCCCCGGCCACCCTGTATATAGATTTGGACTATCAAAACCGGACACTGGTGAATACTTCTTGATTCGTAAGTACTATCAAGAACAACACTATTCACTTCACGAATCTCACTTTTACCTCACTGTATTATCACGAACAACACAATTCACTTCACAAATCTCACATCACTGTATAATCACTTCCAACACTCACAATTCAATTTAACTTTTAATATAAATTATAAATATAAATTCTTAAATCGGGCAGAGCTTCCGCCTGATCACAGCGCCAGAACAAGACTCTTAAATCGGGCAGAGCTTCCGCCTGATCACAGCGCTAGAACAAGACTCTTAAATCGGGCAGAGCTTCCGCCTGATCACAGCGCTAGAACAAGACTGCCGGTTTATCGTCGAGCCCTCCCTTTTATAGACTGAAGGCGAGCGCATGGTATTGGATGGTCTTGGCGCCATTTTCTGACAAATCCGTCAAAATGTAATTCTGTTCAAATGGCCACTTTTAAAATAATGAACTGTTAAAAATTATATTAAACACATCTTATAAATTGCCGGTCGTCCTAAAATAATGTTTAATTTAACAGAACCTTTGCCGCAAGTTATCAAAAATCATGACAGTACTTTTTATTTTATTATGTTAACATTTTGCAGAAATTTAGAATATTACATAGAATTCTGTTGGTACTTTTGATTTTTCTTTATTTTGCAATCATTGATGTTTTATTTTCATAATTTTTAAATCTGTACTGAACTGGATTCTGGAAGAAGAGGTGGTAGCTATAGAATATATTCACACAATCGCAAATCAGTTCAACAAAGACATTGCCGAAAATCTTGCAAGCTTTAGAGCAAAAGATGGAAGATTGTGGGGAAAAACATTTGTATGGAAAAATGTGACATCTATGAGCTACACTTTTACAAACTGGTGATTTCACTCATGAAGCGGAGCCTTTCCCTTCATGATTGAAATCGCTTTGCGTATTCTTACACGCCCTACACATCAGCTGCTGTTGAGTGCTCTTTCAGTACACATGGGATGATACATAACAAATTAAGAAACCGCCTTACAGCTGAAAGAGCCGCCAAAATAGCATAATTTGCATATATCTAGAATTTATTAAACCGTAGTAGGTATCACATATCCGGTTGAAGAAGAAGTGGAAGAAGACGAATAATATTCTGTAAATTCTTCAGACAACGAGTCATCAAATGATGAAATCTCAGTCGTAACCGAGATTCCGTCGCTAGATGCTTCGTTATCAGTGGTGGGTAGGCCAAGTGGTGTGGCCAAGAGCCGCATGTAGTTTTTCGATTGCAATAATTTAGGTAGTGATTCTGGCTGAATTTTGTTAGTTTAATTTAATTTTGTTGATGTTTTGATTTGTTTTTTATTGAAATTTTAAATAAATGTTTATAATTTCATATGTTACATCATTTTATTTATCTTTCCACATTTATATAGTCCAGAGGGTTGAATTACTGTTTTCATAAGACTGGATATTTTTTTAACCAAATTAATAAGACCTCCATATAAAAATACCCAGCCAGATATTTAAAGTACTAAAAACGAGACACACATAGACACACATATTTTAAAAACTTTATTCCCAACAAATCTCTCCCCTATCTCTAAACTACTTCCCTGCCAAACTGTATCTTCAAATATAACGTAGTTTCTGAGATTTCATGATGAATGTGTTTCACTTCCATAAAACTTAACGAATAACCAAGTTTAATAATAGTAAATACGGATAAAAGTACACTGCGCTTAGGAAAAACTCATATTTCTTGCATCTTATACCAATAATATGCGAATACTGCAATAAATAAAAAAAATTTTTATTTGAACATTTTATCTTCTCACCAATATGAGAAGATACGGAAACTTTCAGGGAGGATATCAGTAAGTTTCCACAAAATGGAAAGTTACCGAGAAGTTGCCCATCTCTAATCTCATTCGAATAACATCAAACCGGCAAAGTTTCATACTAAGTTTGCACCCCCCCTTTTCCCCCCTTAAGGATGATTAAAAAAAAATTTTTACACGTGTTTCATAATTTTAAATGAAGAACCTTCGTAACAAATTTCATTCGAATAACTTCAAAAACGGCAAAGTTTCATACTAACTTTGAACACCCATTTTACCCCCTTAGGGGATGAATTTTCAAAAATCCTTTCTTCGTGCTCCCCTACGTTACAAAAGGAAACCCTGTGCATAATTTGAAGTTTCTAACCCTTATAGTTTAGGCCCTGCGTTGATATGTCAGTCAGTCAGTCAGTCAGTCAGTCAGTCAGTCAGTCAGTCAGTCAGTCAGTCAGTCAGTCAGTCAGTCAGTCAGTCAGTCAGTCAGTCAGTCAGCCAGTCAGTCAGTCAGTCAGTCAGTCAGTCAGTCAGTCAGTCAGTCAGACAGTCAGTCAGACAGTCAGTCAGTCAGTCAGTCAGTCAGTCAGTCAGTCAGTCAGTCAGTCAGCTTCTCCTTTTTTTTTTTTTTTTTTTTTTCCGAAATAGTTGAGTAGTGTACCTTGTAGACAACATTTTAATTTAATTTAATTTTAATAATAAATTTTAACTAATTTGGCGATTCTTCCTTTTTTTTTATGGCGCTATTGTATCAGACTGACCCACAATTGAGTTTGTGTCTGCAAGGCACACTATTCACCTATTTTGGAAAAAAAAATATTGCATGTATCTTAATAATTCATGGCTCTGTGGCTTATAATGTCTTTTAGGTCAAGGTAGGACAAAAAATACGAAAAAAAATTATAACTCGAAGACTACATAAAATCGCGGAACATACATGGGGGTGATTCGGACACCTCTAGAGGTGCTCTATCTCTGGACTTCCACTTTACATTATTTTTTGGGACAGCCTGTATGATAGTGGTACCGGTGTTCATCTCGCCGGTTAAAGCTTAATAATTATAAGTCGGTATTATAATTTGTCATTAGTTGATTTTTGCTTATAGCATTGGTATTATATGTACTTATTTTACTAAGAAGTACGTAAATTAAATATGAAATATTGTTACTATTGCATTATGTGTATGTAAGTTCAAAACATAAGATGCTGACAATGGACATTGAGCATGACAAAATTCTAAATGATAACAAACTAAATGGAGCTTGAATTTATGATCGATTGAAAAAAATATACATTTTGTTCACACACAAAACTAGATCTGAATGAAACTATAGGTATATAAAACAGTTATGCTGAAGAATATTGTGGAGTAGTCAAAACATATACAGTGTGGCCCTGGATAAAGTGCAATCCCGAAAGGGGATGAAACTAGACCATGAATCATTGACTAGAAAAATATTAAAAAAATTTATAAAAAATTATTGTAGGATTTATTGGTATTTTAAGATTTTCATGTTTCATTAAGGACTCTATGTACAAAAGTATTGATTTCTTCCAAAATAATGGGTCTATTTCTTTGAAATAAAAAAAAAACAGTATGCCTAATACCTGGCGATGACCATGAAATAATAAATAGTCTGCAAAAAAGTAACTATCTTGGGTAAAAAAATGTATTTTTATGAAAAAAATGATTTTTTTAGACGTTTATTTTAAAAAACTTCAAATTACTAAAAAAATGTGCCCTATAACTATGTCATTTTATAGCTTACTTTTATTCTTTACCATTTTAGCTTCCAAATAAAAAAAAAAACAATGTTCTAACTAAAAAAATGGCTAGGAGTTATTTACATTTTAGTAGGTAATAAAAGTCAGACTTTAATCACAATAACTTTATTAATAAAATTATCCGTAATTTACAATTTTGCATTTTTATTTAATGCATTAAATGTTCAAAATGGCCTCCTCGATTTTGCAAGCACATTACTGCACGAATATTAATTTGCTTAGTGGCTCTGCGAATCATTCCTGGATAATTTTTAATGTCATTTGCGCACTGAATTATTCGGTCGTGCAACTGTGCCTCGGTATTTATTGGCGTGCTGTATACTCTTTGCTTCATGACACCCCATAAAAAATAATCTAGGGGTGTCAGATCAGGTGAACGCGCTGGCCAGCCTACTGGCCCTCCTCGGCCAATCCACCGGTTCGGGTAATTTTCCTTCAAAAATCGCCGCACCTCCTGCCCATAATGTGCAGGACATCCATCCATTTGGAGATACATACGCCCACGCCGTCTCGTAGCCAGGGGAACATCTTCCATCAACATGGGTAAATTTTGTAGTAATTCTAAAAAACGTTCAGCATTTAGGGTTCTGGGTAAAATGACTGGACCAATTAAAATGTCGTCGATTAAGACTGCCCATACGTTTATTGAAAATTTTACTTGAAAAGTAGATGACCGCTTCAATCGTGGATTTTCGTGAGACCACTGGTGCAAATTTCTGCAGTTTGTAATGCCGTCTCGGGTAAATGTCGCTTCGTCCATCCAAAAAATGCGTTTGGGAAAATTTGGGTCAGCTCTAATTTTTCTTAGAATCCACGTCGACATTACGCATCTTGGACGATTATCTACATTTTCGTGTAAATGTTGTACTCGTTGGTAATGGAAAGGATGCAATCACTCCTTTTTCAAAATTCGCCAGACAGACGTCTTCGATATGCCATGACGCAACGCTAATCGTCTTATGCTTGTTGTAGGGTCAGCAAACAGATCGTTTAAAATGGCCTCTTCTATCGCATTGTCAATAACGACAGCTGGATGCTCACGGCGATCTCGTGCCAAACCAAGTCCAATGTTGGAGAGCCTCCTATGAATCTCTTGAAAATTTCGAGCTGAGGGTATGAGTCTGCCCGGGAAAGCATTTATGTATGCAGTCCGAGCGACTGTTGTGCGACCATGTGACACGCCATAATAATAATGCATGTCGGCTATTTCTCGAGGTGAGAACTCTGTCAATCGCGGCATTTCGTCAACACTTAACAGCAGAACAGGAACAGTCCAAACGTAACAAACAGTAGAAAACGTAACAGTCAACAATGTAACAAAAACTTAATAACAAATCAACGAGAACACAATGCGAGAACGAGAACAGTAGTAGCAGCGGCGAGAATATCGGAGCGACTGTGTAAGTCCTGTTTCGAACCCCCTGCCTCCCCTCCCCTCGCCTTCCCTCTACCTGAGTGTAGAACAAAAGGACTGCGACTGCCGAAGGGCACAGAGTAGGACGGAAACAATGGAAAAAACTGTCTCTACCTGCACGGTAACACGATTAGGCTCCACTTTAAAAGTTCGTAGATAGCGTGTTTTTTTAGTTAGAACATTGCTTTTTTTTTATTTGGAAGCTAAAATGGTAAAGAATAAAAGTAAGCTATAAAATTACATAGTTATAGGGCACATTTTTTTAGTAATTTGAAGTTTTTTAAAATAAACGTCTAAAAAAATCATTTTTTTCATAAAAATACATTTTTTTACCCAAGATAGTTACTTTTTTGCAGACTATTTATTATTTCATGGTCATCGCCAGGTATTAGGCATACTGTTTTTTTTTATTTCAAAGAAATAGACCCATTATTTTGGAAGAAATCAATACTTTTGTACATAGAGTCCTTAATGAAACATGAAAATCTTAAAATACCAATAAATCCTACAATAATTTTTTATATTTTTTTTAAATATTTTTCTAGTCAATGATTCATGGTCTAGTTTCATCCCCTTTCGGGATTGCACTTTATCCAGGGCCACACTGTATAAATATTACAAAACTAAATGGCAACAAAAAACTGTTCAACGTAACACATACCACATCTCTGGGTGCAACCTGCGCGGATGGCTCTGCTTTCGCTGCAGCTCCAACATAATTCGGTCGGTGTAACCTTGTAAGCCGTCCTCATCCAAATGGCTATCCTCAGAGTCCGAGGACGATGAGGAACTTTTGTCGTCGTCTGCAAAGGAAATATAAAAATATTACCCCCTACCTCCACTGAAATGGTGTACATTAACTATTATTTTAATCTCTCATTATTAATCAGTAGTTCAGTACATTAACTATTTTAATTTCTGCCTAGAAAAATAAAAAATCATCTTATTAAATTACATAAACTAAGAAGCTGGCTAGTATAGATCAAAATCACAGCTATCCTCGATTAGCAAAATCGCAATGTATAAAACCATACTGAAGCCTATTTGGACGTACTAGATCAGCTCTGGGGCACCGCCAATAACAGCAATCTTGAAATCTTGGAGAGATTCCAAAACAAGACAATCAGGACAATGCTCAACATTCCATACTTCATTAGTAACAAATACATCCATATAGATCTAAAAATCGACACAGTCAAACAAGAGATAGCAAAACACAGCGAAAAATACCAAACTAGGCTCTCGAAACACCACAACAACAGTTTGTGCGGCTGTACTCGAATGCATGGGAAGTGTAGCATTCACATGATTGAGGAGGCACAGTATCCCTCACCTGAAGGTTAGATTCGACAGCATGATATGAGAGAGGCTCACTGGATGCATTTTCTCTCATGAAAAAGTCATTGAACGGACAACAAAATGGCCCATTGTTGTAAACAGAGTGCCACGTAACATAAATCACAATTGCAATATGTTTTTCATCATCACCAAAGTAAGAGAGTTAAAGTGGAGGTGGACAGGATACATACTGAGAGATAAAACAGAGAAATGGACCAAAAGAATAATAGAATATAGCCCAAGAGACGGAATCAGGAGGAGAGGAAGACCACAAAAACAATGGGAAGATGATCTGCCACAGAACTTCAGAAGAGCAGCATTGGATAGGGTGATGTGGAAGAACATGGAGGAGGCCTATGTAGAGACAACTTGACAAGTTTCAGTGCTAGTGTCATGTAGCATAAAATATGAACAGTTTAAAATTATTTTAGTAGTTAAGGAAAACTTGTGGTCAAGGAATAAAGGCTTATATTATATTATAATATGTTTTTCTGGCTGTGCTGTGGTTTCTCTACCTATCTATCTATCATTATTCCTTTGAAGAATTAAATAGCACTAAATTTCAAACCCATCAAAACAAATAAATAATAAAATATTATTTCATTTCCTATTTTCACAATCATACAATTTATGTTTTAAAAGGAAGATTTCAAATTCAAAAATCCAAAAACACTGAAAGTCTTATCTGGACAGATTTTAGGTAGATAATTTTCTCTACATGATTTTCAGTACTTCATCCTATACTGCTAGACAACCTTTCAAGGAGCGTATTAGGGAACAAGAAGGTAATAAATAATATGATTAGAATTACTTACACCTATGGTTACACATCTTTGCCCTAGGGGGTTTCAATGGAGGCAACTCATCTACCTCAGGTCTTGCATTCTTCCCCCTATCTATAAGTTTCAGCTTGAATGTCTCACAGAGCTTCTCTAGTTTAGGTGTCTGTTCCACTCCTGCTTTAGACTGTATTGGCTTATAGTAAAGCTCTGCCGGGGAACTTCGATACCACATCTTTGGTGCCTGAAACATTTTGTCAGAACAAGCATTTAGTCAGAACCATTCAAATAAAAGGAAAATGGAAGAAAAATGTAAACATAAATGTTTAGGAGTGGATAAACCAACTTCGCTGGTCAGAGAGGCACCATAGGAGCTAGACATTAGTTTCAACTGTAATACTTCCTCAAGCGAAGCGGTGGTATCCCAATGGGTAGAACAATGTAGTCGGAAGGGAGAGACCCAGGTTCGACTCCCAGTACGGGCGTGTACCTATGACTTTGTTTTCTAAGTTATGTACATTTGTGAAGTTATAGTAGTAATAACACTTTCTAACAGTGAAGGAAAACAAGGGAGGAAACTTGAGTGTCTGAAGTGGGAGGTCTAATACTATAGGCTGCTTACTACTTACTTCTTCCTCATCAACATTGTGTTCCTTAGACCATTGCTCCATCTTTTCAATAAAATCTTCTGAAGTTTTGCAGTAGTTTTTCCTATATTCCTCCAAAATCTTCTCCCGATCAGACAGGGGTTTCTGAGGATCAGGTTCCCATCTGGAACTCTGTGGGAGCACACTGCATCGGCTGCGGCCACTGTGGTTGCTGATGTGCGACTCTCTACTACGTGAACGGTGACTTTGTCTACTAGGGGACCTGCCACGTCGTCTTGGAGATATTCCATGTCTACCAGGAGATCTTTCATGTCTACCTGGAGATCTTTCATGTCTGCCAGGGGATTTCGCATGTCTGCTGGGAGACTTCCTGTATCCACTAGTCGATCTTCTATATCTACTAGGTGACATCCTGTATCGACTAGGAGACCTGCTATTGCGACTAGGAGATCTTGTACGTCTACTAGGTGATCTTTCACGTCTACTTGGAGACCTCCCATGTCTCATATGTGCATCACATGTACTTTTACTGTGACTCCTATAGTCCCGTTCCTGCTGGTAGGATGGACTGCGGCGACTTTCTTCTAGCTGCCTTCTTAGACGCAGATGTTTTCGACGTTCATATTCGTTTCTTTTTTCAGCCTCTAACCGTCTATATTCCTTGTCAAGTTGTTCATTTTGTAGACTGTCTTTTTGTAATTTTGCACTAATTCTGTGGACATCTCTTTGAGGACTGCGGTGGTCATGACTTCGTTGAGAATTGGGGCTGTGACTTCTACACTTACTGTGTTCATGTTCCCTGTACTCTCGTTCCTTTTCATAACTACTGTTTGTATGTATGTGATCTTCCTTTCTAGAAGTGGATGGATAGACTTTGTCCTTAGTTGAGTAGTCTTTATAACTGGCTGGGTACTCCTTATATCTGGTGGGATATTCTTTATGGTTGTAGTAGCCACTGGAACTGTAAATATCTTGTTTACCCGTCTTCTTTACCGTTGTAGGGTCAGTTGCTATATCCTGCTTGACTGCATTGTAAGAATAATTTTCTGGAACCGGTGGGAGAGTTTGTAGGTCCGGTAGCGAAGTATATACCAGAGGAGGTGGTAAATGCAAAGGTGGAAGGCTTAGCGGCGGAGGTGGCTGATTCAGTGGGAGTAGGTGGACAGGCGGAGGAAACAAGGTGTAAGGCTGTAGCTGCGGCGCCGGTAGCGGTGGAGGTATACCGGGTGGTGGCAAATTAAAATTAACTGGGGGTTCCGACATAGTGTATATTCAATTTTGCTACAAAGACACTTGCTACACTCACGCAAATGCAATAAAATTAAAATAATAAATAATACTACAAAATTATTCAAAAATGTCAGGTAATGTCACAGAATAACAATCCGTCAGATTAGTCGGAAGGTTGGTTGGTTGTTGACGATCACGTGCACGATCTAACAAATCGTTCACTTGTATTTTAGCGGCAGATTTAAGTCTTAAAATTAAGGAGCTACCTACTTCATGAAACATATTATTACTTATTATGATGGATGACCAACCAGTGTTTTGGGAATTTCTGGTCGCGGCCGCAGATGCTGATTTTTAAATTTAATTACATTTTGGAAATCTCCATCTGTTCAGGAGTATAAAAGAAAAATCTTAATTAGGTACTGTTCCACTGTCTATAAGCTCTAAGCAAGAGTAATTTCTCGTGTAAAGGTTGACCATAAAGTCTAGAAAACGGAAGTGAAGTGTAACTAAATATTGTACGAACTTTTCAGGCCATCTTCTATTCTAAGACCAAGGTTAATTCTCCTTGCTGAGACTATGTCTTTTAGTACTAAAAGTTTGGGTATGGAAAATAAAAGTATTAGCAAAACCCCACTCTTTAATTTCTACTCTTTCTGGTTAAACTATATGAGTTTTTCAACATCATCATCGGCCTATGGTTGTCCACTGCTGGACATAGGCCTCTCCCATTGCACGCCACTGAGCACGGTCCTCGGCTACTCTCATCCAGCTCTTGCCATCCGCCCTGCGAAGAGTTTTTACTAGTAGTTCAACTTATTATTAGGTCTTTTATTGCAATTGGACCATTTTAAGCAAACTGGAACCAATAGCTAGGAACTTCTAGCTGAGCGTTGCTATTCCGGACTAAACCCCATGGTGATGAATTTAGGGAATTCGAAATACCAACTTTAAGTGACCGTGACCGGCCCTACACTATTAGCGTAATGTTAAGGCGACGATTTAAAAAGCGGACTTCTTCGGATATGGCTATGGAGTGCCTATTTCAAATTCTCAACATACTTTATGAAACACAACAGCAACTTGACCGGTACTTAAGATTGATCTGAGAGAAAAAGGCACTTTATTAGTAGGTACGGCCTGGAGTCTTTAGTAGGTAATTACCTAGTAATTTAAAGTCCACGACCATTTAATGTTCATACCAAGGGTGGTTCACAGCACAGATATCTAGCAAAATTTACTGTAGTATTGGTTGATGGCATGTACTTCAGTCCTTTCTTATCAATAAGTACTCGAGATAGCTATTAGCGATAACTCCACTTTCAATTAACTGTTCGAGCTAACTCCACCTAAAAAAGTATTCATTCAAGCTGAGGCTTATCTTTTTTAGTACAAATATTTACTTAATTAATAGGTGAATAGCGTTACAGTTTCAGTATGTCATACAAGATTCTTTTTAATTTATTGTTATTTTTACTTCCGGAAACATTATCAGTAGGAAATGACGCGATGCTTGATTTGGCTCAATGGAACGTTTTAATAGATGACCTAAGACTAGGAGATGAAATAACAACTAGCAGCTCTTTACCAGGTACTGCAGAATTATGTCACAATCAAGATTCATGCTCAGTGTGCCTTGGGACAAAAAGTAAATGTGGGTGGTGTTTACACCAAAGTAAGTGCAGTATTAAAGTCGATTGCCCCGAAACATATTACGATGACAATTCCTGGATACAAGCAAATAATGGTAGCTGCAACCAAATATCTGAAATAATTCCAATCCAAATACCGATATCACCTGTGACTCTTATTGAAGTAGTAGTTGAAGAAGGGCAGCTCCTGGAAGATCCTATTTTCTGCATCTTCTCTGCACTGACTGGCACAATTACTATGAAAGCAAATATTACGCCATATGGCATTAAATGTGATACTCCTGGAAGAGATTTGCTTCCGCCAATAAAATCAGGAGATAACATAGAAGTCAATCTCTCGCTAAGCACATCAACACTTGTATTTGGGGACGAAACTTTGTTATTTTACGACTGCAAGGTACATAACACATGCACTGAATGTATTTCGTCCTCTTACCCCTGCGATTGGTGTGTCACGAGGAGCACGTGCACCCATAATATTGGCACAGATTGCAAAGACGACATTCTTATTTCCAGCGTTAACAAGATAAGTCACAGTTACCGTTTTGGCGCAAATTACTGTCCAGCAGTAAATTCTACTTTGGATGGCTCCAACGAAATTCTAGTTCCATTTGGCATCACAAAAGCTTTGGTAGTAGATGTCAATCTACGAGGATATATTACCTGGTATTCAAATTTTGTTTGCAGCTTTAGTATAGACACGAAGACATTAATAGTAAATGCTCAAATCAATGGAGACAAAATATACTGTGGTGAAGTTAATTTCTCATATGACTCTTCGGCACGTAACATGACAGTTCCCATACAACTGCTGTGGGACGGTTCAGCATTGGAAAATACGCACAATGTCAAAATTATTATTTATCAATGCAATCGAATGGCAGCAGATTGTGGTGCCTGTTTAGATCTCCCACAAAAGTTAGGATGTGGTTGGTGCCAAGGAAGTGACCGATGTGAAATAAGAGAACAATGTATGGCACCTAGTACATGGGTGAAGGATTTAAGAGTAGATGGTTGAGTTATACAGGGTGGTCCAAATATCATGGGTCAAATGAAATGGGGAGTTAGCCAAGGTCATCTTCTACCAATAAAGTCCTATACAGGGTGGTAAAATTCTCAACGGTTTTTAACTTATTATTGATTTTCGGTTTTTTTTCAAGAAAAGAGTTCCTACTACTTATTAAGAGCAATAAAAAAAAAGTACTTACTTTTGGTGGTTGTTTTTTTTTTGAGTGACGGTCCATGATGAGAATGAAACAAAAAAAAAATTCATCGTCCCTGTCTTTATGGATCATGAGAAATGCATTAATTTTTTACGGATTTCGTATCATAATTGTTTGATCCAACATTTTCGTCATTGATTTAAAAAAAAAAATGTACTGCGGAAACCTGCCCCAGTAGTAAAAAAACTGGGCCATTTCATGAGGATTGTAAAAAGATACAACTCAAAGCCCTATCTCTCCTGAGTCTTTTATTATTGACCTTTATTCTCAGCAAAGTTGCATTTTTTTAAATCAACTTTTGGTTCTAACTAATTTGAGTTACAAAGCACTGTTCTCGGACATAAAAATAAGTCAAAAATGGATTTAAAAATTAAGTTCTAACAACGGACAGGTTGTTACGATCTTTTTTCGTAGCTCTTGTCCCGTCGGTGTCACTTTTCTTGTGGTACCACCAGTTAATAAAATAACACTAAACAAAAGCTTTGTTTGTATTCTGAGAATTTACCGGTTGGACATGGGGTCCCAGGAACAAAGAGAGGTTTACTACCTGCGCTAGCTACCTGCTAGTGACCCTTTACACACCTCCAGCAACTTTTACTTAGTGTTCTGCTTGCTGTTCGCTACTTAACACGGTTATTCGGTTGTCACTTTTTGCGCTGCGCACCGCACCAGTGCGTTGAAACATACTTTCGTCCGACCACATAATTTTATTTAGAAATTCGGGATCTTCTCTGTTGCGCCGGAGCATCTCTGTGCAAAAAAGTTGCCTTTTTTCGTAATCAGCCGGCAGCAGTGCTTGCACGCACTGGACATGATACGGATGCATCATGTTCCGTTTTAAAACGCGTTGCACAGTCGTTTTCGGGACACCTAATGTTCTTGAAATTCGCCGTTGACTCGTCGACGGGTCATTCGATATTTCTTGAAGAATTTGATCTTCCATTTCCAAATCATGTACCATAGGGCGCCCGGTTCTCGTCGCGCTACTTCCAGGAATATGGCCCTCCACGTAAGCGTTGTGTACACGCTGGAATACTCTGTAGTCGGGATACCGATCACGACTCAGAAAACGTCGCCGATATTCTCTTGCTGCTTCACGAGCGTTTCCGTCACAAAAACCGTACACAAAATGCATGTTAGCATAGTCACGGGCTGAGTAAGCCATTTTTAATAGTCCAAATTCACTAATACACAACTGAGTCCAGTAAGAAATGCCAAGTTCGTAGGTGAAAATCCAAAACAGAGTCCAGTAAGAAATGCCAAGTTTGTAGGTGAAAATCCAAAACAGAGTCCAGGGAGAATGCAAAGTTCGAAGCGATAAAAAAGTGCAGCGCAAAAAGTGACAACCGAATAACCGTGTTAAGTAGCGAACAGCAAGCAGAACACTAAGTAAAAGTTGCTGGAGGCGTGTAAAGGGTCACAAGCAGGTAGCTAGCGCAGGTAGTAAACCTCTCTTTGTTTCTGGGACCCCATGTCCAACCGGTAAATTCTCAGAATATTGTTTGTATTAACTGGTGGTACCACAAGAAAAGTGACACCGACGGGACAAGAGCTACGAAAAAAGATCGTAACAACCTGTCCGTTGTTAGAACTTAATTTTTAAATCCATTTTTGACTTATTTTTATGTCCGAGAACAGTGCTTTGTAACTCAAATTAGTTAGAACCAAAAGTTGATTTAAAAAAATGCAACTTTGCTGAGAATAAAGGTCAATAATAAAAGACTCAGGAGAGATAGGGCTTTGAGTTGTATCTTTTTACAATCCTCATGAAATGGCCCCGTTTTTTTACTACTGGGGCAGGTTTCCGCAGTACTTTTTTTTTAAATCAATGACGAAAATGTTGGATCAAACAATTATGATACGAGATCCGTAAAAAAATAATTAATTTCTCATGATCCATAAAGACAGGGACGATGAATTTTTTTTTCTTACATTCTCATCATGGACCGTCACTCTCAAAAAAAAAACAACCACCAAAAGTAAGTACTTTTTTTTTATTGCTCTTAATAAGTAGTAGGAACTCTTTTCTTGAAAAAACCGAAAATCAATCATAAGTTCAAAACCGTTGAGAATTTTACCACTCTGTATAGAACTTTATTGGTAGAAGATGACCTTGGCTAACTCCCCATTTCATTTGATCCATGATATTTGGACCACCCTGTATAGTTAGAAATAAAAAAAACTTTGTTATTATTAGTTACATAAATATATTAGATTTTGCAAAACATTTTTTATTTTAGCACTACCCAGACATTCCCCATCCTTATAAAGTGCAGCAAATTGGCCCTCAGTTAAAGCCCTTAAGTTTACATCTATTAAGATTGTTAGGCCCTCAACATTTTTTACTACTCTACAAGGTACCAAAGGTTTTGGATGTTGAAACCTAAACAGACATTTAAGAACTCCGTTTTCTTTAAGTTCTGGAGGTTCACCGTTGATCCAATGTGGATCGCGCGCGAAGCACAAGTTATTCCATAATGCTGGGTGCTTTGTACCTGCCACCTGAAAATATGAACGAAGATAATAGCAAAAGTCAAGTCTGCCTTCTATAAATTAAGCGACATAGCTCTTGACTTGTCGGGCCTCATTCACAAATCTTAAGGCTAAAGAAATAAAACCACAAATGTTCATCTTAATTAGCCCTAACTACACCCTAGGGGATTAATTTACAAAAACGGTGATACAACTGACTTTCATATACTGTAGCCTAAAGACAAATTTCTGTATTTCCAACTTAAAATATAACGACTACCCGAAAAGCTTTTTTTATGATTCATGTGTGATTTTATCCTTTGGTAAACCAAAGACAAATTAGCCTAAAGACAAATTTCTGTATTTCCAACTTAAAATAGGTATAACGACTACCCGAAAAGCTTTTTTTATGATTCATGTGTGATTTTATCCTTTGGTTTAAACTGTTTCTTTCCGAAAACGATAGCGGCGGACAAAGAGACAGAACAGAGTAGTTCATTTTACATAAAAAAACCGGCCAAGTGCGTGTCGGGTCACGCGCAGTGTAGGGTTCCGTAGAAATGAGGGTTTATCTGCTTTACAGAACTAACAACTCCATAAGAGTTATTTTCAATGGATTTTGTACGAAGTTTTTCTTAGTTGGTCGCCTGTTACTAGTTAATTTGTAAAGCCTAGTTAGCCGTGATGGTTTTCCTTTTAAGTTAATTGTGTTCTACTACCCTGATTTTTTTCACTATTCTATAATCAACCGTTTAGATAGGTTTACGCTTCAAAGCTTAATATTTCGCTAACGGAACCTAAATCTAAAAATAATCTGCTTACACCCACAATATTTTTAACCAACAATTGGTTAAAAATATTATTTAAAAAAAAAGGAAGCGGTTCTCAGTTTGTAGGGATATATTTTTATACAATTCAACTACTACTCGAAGACGCATGGACCAATTTAATATGTAAACAAAATAATATATGAACAAAAAAGAGTTTAAACGGAACCCTGATCCAAATCAGGGGTGCAATTGGCCATGCTACATTTTTGAACATGAACGGAATTCTCAAAACCATTTCGAGAATTATGCATTCAGTACAATTTCTATTTATCAGATTTGTAAATAAGCCTATATTTTTTACGATATTCAATAAAAAGCTTTGAATATAAATGACCCTCCTATGACGTCAGCAAATACAGTATGATTTTTAATCCTTTGCCTTACTTAAAAAAAAAAAAAAACAAATCAACTGACGTGTCACTACATGAAAAATCACCGTCTTAGCATTATTTTTACCATCGTAGCATAAATTAAAAATAAATAAATAATAAACTCACGCCCGTTATCCCCGAAGGGGTAGGCAGAGTCTCTAGAACTGGACCCACGTTGCATAAATTATTTCCCTGTTTTTAATGCTATAGTCATTTGAAGTCGGTTTTAATGATTTATTTAAGAAAATTTAAGCGGCCAATCCTTGCATTTAGTAAGAACTAGTACATTTACTTTGTAGTTTGTGCAATAAAGAATTAAAAATAAATAAAGATACCAGATACCACACTAGTGTAGGCGAAAAAATCAACTTAGGTATAGGGGTACCCTAAAACCATTATTTTTAAGATTTTATTTGACCACTAGCTGTTGCCCGCGACTACGTCCGCGTGGGCTTTAGTTGAGTAAAGTGTTGCAAATAAGATAGGGATACTTATAGCGCATGCGAAAGAGCTTTTATACTAACTTCGCAGCCCCCTCTTACCCCCTTAAGGGATGATTTACGAAAAACTATTTTACACATCTTTCATAACTTTTAATGAAGGAACTTCATGCTGAATTTCATTCGAATAACTTCAAAAATGGCTAAGTTTCATACTAACATTGCACCCCCCTTTTATCCCCATAAGAGATGATTTTCGAAAAACTATTTTTGTGTTTCAAGACATTCAATGAAGGACCTTCATTCTGAATTTCATTCGAATAACTTCATAAACGGCAACGTTTTATACTAACTTTGCACCCCCCTTTCACCCCCTTAAGGGATGATTTTGGAAAAACTATTTTACATATGTTTCATGACTTTCAATGAAGGACCTTCATATTGAATCTCATTCGGATAACTTCAAAAACAGCAAAGTTTCATACTAAGTTTGCACGCCCCTTTTTCCCCCTTAAGGGATGATTTTTAAAAAACTATTTTACACGTGTTTCATAATTTTAAATGAAGAACCTTCGTACCAAATTTCATTCGAATAACTTCAAAAACGGCAAAGTTTCATACTAACTATGAACCAGGGGTTCCCTTCCCATTTTACCCTCTTAAGGGATTAATTTTCAAAAATCCTTTCTTAGTGCTCCCCTCCGTTACAAAAGGAACCCCTGTGCAAAATTTCAAGTTTCTAACCCTTATAGTTTAGGTCCTGCGTTGATATGTCAGTCAGTCAGTCAGTCAGTCAGTCAGTCAGTCAGTCAGTCAGTCAGTCAGTCAGTCAGTCAGTCAGTCAGTCGGTCAGTCAGCTTTTCCTTTTATATAATATAGATAGATTATATCGGCATCATTAATAGGTATGGATGTCTATGCCAATTTCAGCTTCGTAGTACAATTTTTCTCTGTGCTACATGGCGTAACTATAAGGGTTTCTTGTAGACTATGGAACCCTGAAATCGGCCAAGTCCGTGTCGGGCTACGTGCAGTCAAGGGTTCCGTAGAAAGAGGTGGTTTTAGCTGCTTTACAGAACTAAAAACTTCAGTAATTTTAAATAGTATTAGTACGAAGTTTTCCTTATAACTTGGTTACTGCTCGGTAACTTATAAAGTCTACTTACTACATGATGGATGACTTTAATTTTATCCGTAGAATTTTCGGTGGGCCGATCGACTCACAACAACGGTTTTTAATTGTCATTTTCAAGGTCATATTATATACGCAACTGATTAACTTTATAAAAAACTGTTTTAGCACATGTATGTGTTTTAGTCCAAATTTTTATTTTAAGATAACAAGTAAAATCAAGTTTACTTGTAACGTTAATCTTGTAACATAATGTGTTACTCTGAATATTTTTTTTTGTTTTTTTAATATTTCCCAAAATAGTCCCTAAATCGCAAAAATGTTTAACGATACTAATATTTTTAAATGATCAATTAACGATACCCCACACTACGATGTACGCAGGCGAGCAAAAAATGTTTACAGAGGTACAATATAAGCTGATGTTTTTAAGATTTTATTACCGTTTTTTACCGTATTTTAGTACAGACAGACAGATGGATGAGAACGAAACCATAAGGTTTTGTTGTTGGGTCAAACAGAGAATGAGGGATAATAAGCTGAATTTCCGTATGTCTTCATTTCAGCTTTCTAAAAGTTGCTGAGGCTGCGCCAGTCAAAAACGGTTGAGCGCATGAAAAACTCACAAATTTTATTATAGATGCTACAATAATTAGAGCAATAAAAACCGAAGTAAACACTTAAAACGGTTTTTTTTTTCATTAACTTTTAATTTTCGAATAACTTACGACGAAAACATCTTGCCAGACACGAAATTTTGACAATTTTGAGACCACTTTTCATCATCATCATCATCAGGCTATATTAGTCCACTGCTGGACATAGCCCTCCCCTAATGAGCGCCATAGCGCCCTATCTTCAGCTTGCCGCATCCAGCATCCGCCTGCAGTTTTTCGCAGATCGTCATCCCACCTAGTTGGTGGGCGTCCTACACTACGTTTTCCGAGTCGCGGTCTCCACTCAAGAACACCAAACCACTTTTAGGCCACTTTTAGAACACCAAAATTCGGTTATCATCTCTCACTCCAAGCATGATCTCTGATTTGACTAGACATCAATCATAATGTAAGTATACCATGAGGGAGGAGAATGACGAGGGCTATGTTAAGTTTTATATAGTAGTTTGAAATTCTTACCACGAAAATATTGTTAGTTTCCAAATCTTTCTTGAATGTAAAGTAAGCATCTTTATAGTTTTCTAAGCAACATCTTTGACCAACAGTCCAATTATGAAATCCATTATGCTTTCCAACCGCTTCTCCAGTATCTATGTCAATGAAGAAACCTTTCTTTGACTGTATATACTAAAATGACATTAGAACAGAATATTATAAATATAGCATATTTAATAAATAAACACAGAAAAGTGGTTGTTGCAAGCTTACTTCTGCAATAAAGTCCTGGAACCTTCTTTTCCCTATAAAACACATTCCAGTGCTGTCCCTCTTGATTGCTACATTGTGGAGGCCCTGCTCTTTAGCTATGTCTCGTACTTGGGACTTGAACAAGTTGGCTAATGGGAACATACATTTTCTTAGAGAAAATTGCTTCACTTGAGATAGAAAAAATGTTTGGTCTTTGTGCTTATCAAGAGGTTGGAGAAGCCGGACATCTGAAAATTTAAAATCACTCTTTAAAATACGTACACCAATTCAAAGACAACTTTTGACCATTTGACAACCTCTGTGGCGCAGCGGTTAGCGCATCTGCGGTTCGAATCCCGGCTGAGGAAAAAAACCCCAGGTCTTGGATATTTACATGTCTGTGATGTCGCTGTTTTTGGTTCCCACGACACAGGGTATACTAGTGTGGGGCCAGAAGCAATGTCTGTGGCTGTATGTAAATGTTTTAATGTTTAAAAAAAAATAAGATCATTTCAACAATTTGATAGACATCATGATTTATAAGTAAATAGGGCCCAGTCTTTTTTATACACACATACCTTCATGGTCATTGTATGCTTCCAATAATGGTCCAAAAGAAGTGTTAGCATAATGGCCAGTGGCAATAGCATCAACACCTAAGTTGTTCCTGCAATGTTCAAAAAAGCTATCAAACTTTATGTATCTATTGCACAGTATATCCGGATTTGGCGTAAGTCCATTCTGGTACTCTTCAAGTAGCACAGAAAACACTTCGTTCCAATACTCTTTTATGAAGTGTACTTTGTGCAATGGAATATTGAGCTTACGGCACACAAATGTAGCATCTTCCAAATCTCTTTCATCATTGCAGTAGCCAGCTTCATAATTACTGTCCCAGTTTCGCATAAACACACCTTCAACTTGATATCCTGGAGAAAAGTTACAACATAACAGACAGGTGCCTAATCTATGGTTATTCTATGTATAATAATGTTGTCACACAGGTCCAGGATCTTACCAGCTCTTTTCAATAGCAAGGCTGATACCGCACTGTCTACGCCTCCAGACATTCCTAGTGCGATTCTTTTGAACATTATGAATGGAACAGGCACCCCTGAACTTTAAACATAACCTAAGTTCCTCGTGAAAAATGTCTGTTGAACAATTTTCAGTTATAATGATTTAATTAATGGTGAATAGTATCTTCTATTGTTACGCAATAACCGCTGTCAGCAATATATTATGAATTTATCTCAAACATGTAATTCAATTTCAATTCAATTCTGTTTTATGGACTCAATGCACTGATTGTCCAGTACAACTTCGCCAATATCCTGTGTAGTATCCCTATATCGTCTGTGATCCTGTGTTAGACAAGACTATAGCCAATCACAAGCGAACAAGGCTCGGTCAGAATTTTGAGTAAATCAGAACTGTTCTTTTTTTTTATATTTTTATTTAATCTATAGTTTGATATTGTTGTCTGAAAGGAATTTAGCTAAAATGTAAACAAGAGGGGAATTTGCCTGGGAGAGGATAAGTTTAAGATTAGTAGGTCGGATAATGTTGTCAGGCAGGACATCCATAAGAGAAAACCGGAGATTGGGGCAACTGAAAAGCAGATGTTCTGCAGAGCCGTCGTCCAAACCACACTCACAAAGGGAGCTGTCTCTCACTCGGATCTTAGCCAGATGGACCGGTGTGCAGGCATGCCCTAAGCGTAAACGACAAATGGTTGAGGTCAAACGTTTATCCAAGTCACGAAACTTAAAAAACCATGGTTTCGGCGGAATGACAGGCTGAATTTCAGCAAAATGTTTGCCTTTAATAGTTTGCGAGATCTTCCAGTCATTATCCCAGGATTTTTTCATCCGTGAGCCGGTCAAGGGGGCCAAGTCATGAGCAGCTAATTCATAATGAGGGGTTTCCCCAATTTGAGTTGCAGTTTTAGCATGGGCATCGGCGATATCATTGCCAATAATGCCACAGTGTCCTGGAATCCATGCAACGGTTATGTTAATATTTGATTTTGCCAAAACTTCTCTAATTTGGAGTATTACAGGGAATTTTTGTTTACTTTTGAAGGGGTTTGCTTGTAAAGCATATAGGGTACTAAGAGAGCCCGTGAGGATGATGCATCTCTCTACATTATGGTTTTCAGCGTACTGGATTGCTTCTAGGATTGCAATAGCTTCTCCTGTGAAGACTGATGATAATGGAGGCAGTCTGAAACTGAGAACTATCTTAGCTCTGGGAACCCATACCGCAGCTCCCACGTCACCTTCCTCTGAGAGTTTGGAAGCGTCTGTAAATATAGGAAGCCAATCTTTCCAGTCCCTTTCCATAATACTTCTGTATTGTTTCTCCGCAAATATGGAGTTCTTATCAATGCCAAAACTAGAAAGTATAGGGGGGGAAAATTGCAGGGCATTATAACTAGTATCAAAAAGGGGGCATTTGTTAAATTTTTGGATTGTATAGGGAATTTGCGTAATCATTTTGAAACTTTTTAAAAGGCAGGAAGCTTTCAAGTTGATACTGGCGTCTGATAAATCTAATAGTACCTGAAGCTTACTCCATAAAGGATGGCTCGAATTTTGGGAAATTTTGAGTAAGAATTTGTCACAAAGGTATTGTCTTCGTATGTGGAGAGGGGGGTCTGAGCACTCCACTTGGAGAGCATTTGTCGGAGTCGACTTCATGGCCCCGATCACTGTTCGAAGGCCTTTGTATTGGGAGCGATTTATTTTATCTGCAGCTGCCTTGGAGCATGGCTCCAAAACAAAGCTACCATAGTCGAGGTGGCTTCTTACGATAGCATTGTAAAGGAGTTTTTGGCAGTATGGATGGGAACCCCACCATACACCCGAAAGAGCGCGCAGAATGTTGATGTTTTGTTCACATTTTTGGCTGATGTAATTGCAATGTGCCTGACCGTTCAGCCTTGAATCCAGGATCACCCCTAAGAATTTTACTTTCTTTTCTACTGGAATGGATTGACCTTCGATTTGGATATTTAGATTAGGAATCCTATACTTTCTTGTAAACACAACAACACAACTTTTCGCCACAGAAAGTGAAAATCCATGGTTAGACAGCCATAGTCCTAAATACGAGAGTGCCAAATTCAATCTTGATGTGGCTTCTGCAATGTTATTCACAGCCAAATATAGAGTTAAGTCGTCGGCATACTGTAAAACGTTGCAAAAGCAGTTTACTGTTCTTTCCAGATCACATGTATAAAAATTGAAAAGAAGAGGACTTAGGACAGATCCTTGCGGAAGGCCCTTCCATATACGCCGAGCAGGAGTTTTGGAGCCAGGGTGCCTGACAATAACTGATCGTTCCATTAATAAATTACATAAGTATCGAATAATTTTATTTGGGATGCTGTACTGGACTAATTTTTGTTTCAATTGTGGGAGCTGGACGTTGTCGTAAGCCGATGTTATATCTAAAAAGACTGCAACCAAATATTGTTGACGTTTAAAAGCAATTTGGATATCTGTTGTGAGGATGCTAAGACTGTCAAGCGTGCTCATACCCTTTCTAAAGCCGAACTGGCTATCAGAGAGGATCTTTTTATTCTCTAGAAACCATTCTAGGCGGTTTTTAATCATATGCTCTAGTACTTTAGACAGTGTTGACGACAGCGCGATTGGTCTACGAGCCGAAGGGTCTGTCGGACTTTTACCTGGCTTTAGTATTGGAAGAATCACTTGAGTTTTCCAGGATTCAGGAATGGAACCATACATACACATACATACATAAGCTCACGCCTGTATCCCAGAGGGGTAGGCAGAGACCAGGGACTGCCACCTGCCACGATCCTGACAAACCACTTTCGCTTCATCGACATTCATTAGTCGTTGCATGCACGCACGCCGGTTTCGGGTACTTTTTATCTTGCCCTTTGCTAATACATCCCCTATTTGGTCGAAGTATGTTCGCCTGGGGCGTCCCTTACCGGCCCTTCCACTCACATTCGCTCGATATATTTGCTTCGTCAGTCGTTCTTCCTTCATCCTCTCCACATGTCCGAACCAACGCAACATTCCTTTCTCAATTCTAGTCACTACATCCTCTTTCAGTCCACAACGTTTTCTGATCACACTATTGCGTATTCTGTCATTCAAAGTAACACCACACATATTTCTCAAGGCCCTCATTTCTACTGCATTAATCCTACTTTCATGATTATTCTGCCACACCCAAGTCTCGCTACCATACATCAGTGTTGGGACCAGCACACCGTTATGGATAGCCAATCTTGCCCTTTTGGAGATATTCTGGCTACTCACGAAGGAGTGCAAGGCACCATTTACACAATTTCCCGAGGTCGTAAATACGATTAACTAGGGCCAGATAATACAACTTGGCTTTGGAGTTAGCTTTTACAAGGAAAGAATAGGGAATACCGTCGATTCCTGGCGTAGTGTCCACTAGACCATCGAGAGCTGACTGTAGTTCTGTCATTGAGAATGAAGGTTCAAGATCCTCAGACGAAGAGATGTATATAGGAGGGGTAGGGAGAGAATCAAAGGAAGGGGCTGAGGAAGGAGCTAATCTATCAGCAAACTTATCAAGCCAGATGGAGGGATCATTAGAAGATAGGTTGTCAATACTCATGGAGCCGCGGAACCTTCTGATGTTTCTCCATACCACCGCCGAGGGGGTAGCTGGGCATAAGTCTTCGCAGAATCTAGTCCACCCATTTCTCTTTTTTTACTTAAGGTCCTTCTAGTACGTGCTGCGATGTGCTTGTAGTTAACATAATTAGCCATCGTCATCGATTCATTGAATTTTAATTCCGCCAGTTTTCTGGATTTCACCGCATCAGTACACTCCTCATCCCACCAGGGCGGAGATGGCTTATATTGTTTGCTATTCTTAGGACTGAAATTAGAGTCTGCCGCTTGATTCAGGGCCCCAATAAATTTCAAGTATGATGCTTGTATGTTCGAATGCAAATCGACAGACAGGCTGTCGATATTTTCATCCAGGGTCGTTGCGTACCCCGACCAGTTAGCCTTATTTAATCTGTATTTTAGTAGAGGTGGTTGAGAAGCGGTGGGAACAGATCTATCAGGGAATTTGATTAATATCGGGAAATGATCACTACCATACGTGCTGGGGAGGACTTGCCAAGTTAGGGTAGAGGAGAGAGACGGGGAGCACAAAGATAGATCTACTGCAGTCTTAGGATTTTGGGAGGGGGGAACCCTTCGGGTTGGAGATCCATCGTTTAGGACACAGATATTAAGGTCATGACAGAGGTCAAGGATATCTACTCCAAATGAGTCACTGGAATAGCACCCCCAAGCTATATGGTGAGCATTGAAATCCCCCAGGATGAGGACTGGCTGAGGAAGATTGGAAATAATTGAGAAGAGCTCTGGGAGTAAAGAAATATGAGGATGGGCTATATATACGGAGAGGACAGATACATTCATGACTCGACACGCAATTAAGTTCATATCTAGACTGTGTTGTGGGAGAGGAATTATTCCAAATTGAAGGTTTCGTTTCACAAGTAAAGCACACCCTGCATAGCCGTCGTCCCTATCATCTCGAAGGCACGAGAAGCCAGAGATCCGAAAACGCGTCTCCGGAACTAACCATGTCTCCGAGATTGCAATGACGACAGGGGAGTACTCGTTGATTATAGATAGTAATTCGTACTTCTTGCGACGAAGGCTTTTACAGTTCCATTGAAGAATTTTCAATGGGGCCATTATTTAAGTTTAAAAGAACATTCAATTTTTCGGCGACGTGGGACGGTATAGAGTCTGAGCATTTGGAAAGGATGTTGATAAGGGCTGAAAGAAGGAGTTCTAGGAGGTTTTCATTAGGAGATACTGGGGGAGAAGATGATTGGAGAGCACATCCATTTGGGGCTGTCGATCTATCTGGAGCTATAATAGCTTGGTGGGCCCGAATATCATATCCACCTGAGGAGATGGGTCGGGGGCGAGGAGAGTGGAACACAGTTTTTCTGTGGGATTGTGATGACTGGCTTACTAGGGGAGGTGATGGAGGGGAAAAGAGGGCCTGAGAGACTTCAGCATACGACCTCCTTACAGGTGGAAACCGAGCAGAGGCCTCTAAGAAGGAAATGCTTTCTTGGGACATGACTTCCTTTATTAGTCTCTGGCGAGACTGTTCCGCACAGGATTTACTAGTTGCGAAGTGTGAGGAAGAGCAGAATATGCACGTTGCTCTTTCTTCTGGTACGAGGCAGCTTGATCCTGAATGAGGTTGTGCACAGCGATAGCAGCAAGGTTTTGAACGGCACTGGGCCGCTACATGACCGAATTTGCAACAGTTGTAGCACTGAATTGTGGGGAATCGGTATTTTTCTATTGGTAGAGACGTAAAGCAAGAGAATATCCTCTTTGGGAGTACCTGACCTTTAAATGTAAGTACAACAGACTGGGTAGGGATGAAATGCGCTTCGCCATCTACAATTTTCTTCCTATTTAGCCTTCTTGCTTTTAAAATTATACCACACCCGTCCGGGACAGTCACAGAGTCTACAAATTCTTCCATGTGCCACTCGACAGGGACACCCTTTACAAGGCCCATACGGGTGACTCCATATGAAGGAATACTCGCTTTGTATTTCTGTGATTTAAGGGCATCCGACTTCAAGAAGTCGTTTGCCCCTTTTGCAGATTTGAACTCAACTGCCACTCTATTTCGCCCTGCACTTTTTATCCCGTCAAAAATGTAACATGTAACCAAAAACACTCTAATATCGCCTTAACCAGTGACAGACAATCAATTTGATCTTTCCTGTCAAATAATCACCACAGACTACAAAAAGCCGAATTTGGCAAACCAAAAAAATTCTATCATCCGTTTGTCGGATAATGTAGTGTGTGGAGAAGGTCTGCAACCGTAGGGAGTAAAACTCTACGTCTGCAACAATTTGGTTTATTCTGTGAAAACAGTGAATTGACAGTTTTGTGTTGTAGCTTTGAGCTTGAGGTTAAGGGATTCTTACATACATTTTGTTGATTTGGAAATAATTTAGATTCGCTGCAATTATGTCGAACATCAATTTGCAATGCCTGCTAGGAATTCAGTGTAATGATTTTGTTATGATTGCCGCTGATCAAAGCACCAGCCATAGCATTATGGTGATGAAAGATGGTAAGCTTTGTACTGTCGAATTCACCGGTGATTTGGTTCTGCAACCCTGTTCTAACGGAACTATCACATTATTTCAGATGAAGAAAAGATCTACAAAATATCGGACAGGCTTGTGATGGGGGTAATCGGTGATTCAGGCGACACGAATCAATTCGCAGAATATATCGCAAAGAATATTCAGCTGTACAAAATGCGCAATGGATATGAGTTGGGACCCTCAGCCGCAGCGTCCTTCACTCGTCGTAACCTTGCAGAGTACCTTAGGAGCCAAGTGAGTATAACTTTTCGTTTTTGCTATGAATCTGTACCTTGATACTTTGTAATAACAAGAGATATATGTAGCTACAAATTTTTCCTTCACACCTCAGTCTCCATACTTCGTAAACCTGATGATGGGAGGTTACGATAAGGAGAATGGCCCTGAGCTCCATATGATGGACTACCTAGCATCCAGTGTGAAGGTGCCCTTTGCTGCTCATGGCTATGGCGGATACCTCAGCCTGAGCATCATGGACCGCTATCACAAGAAAGGTATTGGTGGCTGTATTTCACTCTTCAAAAAACATTCAACACATACAATGTGGATCTATTATGAGATTATTTAAATTTTGGTCAGTAAAAATTGCAAGTCATTGTAGATCCCTTGAAAAAGCCATAGATGTGTGCAGTTATTTGCTATAATAATTATCTTTCTGAATGTACAGGTGTGACACAATCCCTTAATCTTTCTGACATGTTTAAATTCTTAACTGTTTTTTCTTAAAAAGTGTATTTCAAATAGAGAAAATTCTATTATCAATAAGAATATTTCTACTGACAAATTGCTAAATAAAAAGTCACTGGATTTACATACCTACAATAGTTAACAATTTTGTACTGCAATAATGTTTCCATTTCATTATATTTTCAGATGCTACTGAAGAGGAGGCATATGAGATCCTAAAGTTGTGTGTTGCTGAGATCCACAGGCGCCTGTTTGTTAGCCTTCCTAACTTCCAAGTTACGGTGGTCAACCGGGACGGCATCAAAACTCTACCTGTTATCAACTCTGCTAACATTAAGTAAACAGCTAGAAAGTAAGTGTAATAAACAATAAAAATTCCCTTTTTATAATTTGTTTTTCAGTATTTCTTCCATTGTTCTAAAAAGGAGTCACAGTAGAAGTACCTGTATTTTGTAAAACTAGATCTATCTTATTGGGTCTAGTCCCAAGGGGCCCCTAGGGGCAAGGGGATAAAAAAGAAATAGGAGCTAATAATTTGCAAAATAAAATAGAAAATTGCACAGTATTCCAAACATTATAATGATTTTCTGTCTTCAAAAGAAGAGAATTTCTTAAATGCTACCTTTCTTACACTTAAGTCTTAATTAGTATGACATCAAGAAATCACTGTTTTCACGTCTTTCTGTCAGGACTAGAAGCTTGTTGGCTGTCGTTGGGATTCTCTAACTGGGAGTTGTTGGCATTGTCATTGTCGGCTCCATTGTCTCCTTCATTGTCTGATTGATCTGAAATGCAAAAGAAAATTAGGGTATTGGTCTCTGGTACAGAACTATCCAATGTAGACCAAATCTGGTGCCATGGTTTGATTGCTCCAATATAATGTAGATCTAGGCTTATTCAAGCATTTAGGCCTCATTCAGGGCACATTCCAGTAAACAAATTTTACTTCCATGGGTAAGAAGCCCTCCTCAATGTGTGAGCAATGTGGAGTTATAGAGGATCAACTAAGAAGAAGAATGTTTCATTCAAACCTACATGGGGAGGAATTAAATATTTTATTGTCCAATCCACTTTCTACGGGAGCTGTTGCAATGTATGACTTCGCTCATGCTTCTTTTAGACTACTGAAGCCATGGGGGGGTCAGGCGTCGCAATAGCTTCTTTAAGCTAAATACCATGAGGCTGATATGACTGCTCAACGGCATTAAAAGCCTCGAATATTAGAAAAAAAAAGCAAATTATTCAGACCTAGACCCTGTACCAATTGTAATAGTGACACAAGTTGTGCCATAAAGCTATTTGCATTTAAAATGAAATATATGGTGTTCTAATAATTAAATCCTCAGTCCTGACTTTGAAAATAACAATTAAACACCATTGTTATGGTGCAAATTGTGTACCCAGGATCCAGAGGTTATTTAGGTTCTTTCAAGAGCAATTAATTCTCACATTGCATAACAAGCAATGTTATGGGCTGAAGCAGGCCTTCTCCTAGCCTTCTCTCAAAGTATTTTCTACAAAAGGGTAAAAAAAAGAGCCACATCTAATATCCCAAAGCTCATCAGAGTTTGTACCTTTCTTTTCTGCAGGCAAGTCTTCAGTTCTGTTGGCCACTTGGAAGTGGTACTCCAGCTCGTCAAAGTCAAATACTTGGTCTGTCGGGAGCAAACATGGCAGATAGGCTGGGAATGTCGGCTTGCACGCTATTACTGCAATAAAACAAAACAAACTTAATAATAAATGCTGGCTTCGCATTTTCTCGAGGGATTTGACGATAATAGGCGCCCAGGTGCGCCAGCCAATGTTATCGACCAGCTCACACTGGTCATTGCGACTTTGTAATTTTCTTCGAAGCGAGTTATGTTACAGGACTAAAAATTTAAGTTGTCAAAATGAATCATATGTAAAGAAGGGCAGGGACTCAAACGACAAAGTTAATCAAATAGAAATTTATTTGGGCAGAGCTTCGCCCTATTAAATAATTACAACAGGAATAAGTCCCGATCCAACATTTGCAACGGCTTAAATAGGCAGGCGTTGTTTCTCCCACCCTCGCAACCGGCCGGTGCGAGCGAGGTGGGGCAAGCGGGCGGCGCGCGGCGTTGACGTATGCTGACGTCACGGCTACTCTGGCTTGGCTATGGCTGGCTTGGCTATGGCTGGCTTGGCTATGGCTGGCTTGACATGGCACTGGACTGGGCTGAGCGTTACAGTCGGCCATCCTGTAACAATTTCTCCCGCAATGGAAACAGAGAAAAATATTAGCTCTCTAGTAAGTCTATTAGGTCTTCAGTTTCTACCTGTTCGTCTGAACTACAGGCACTATCTGTCATCAGGGCAATACCTCTGTACTGTCAAATTGCATCAGATGAAATTAATCCCTGAAAGCTCTTATAACCACGAATACCTTTAATGCTACAAATCTGATACCTGTCATTAGGTAGTACCATAGTTATTACGTAAGGTCCTGAGTAAATATCGTCCAACTTTGTGTTCACTTTACCTGCGCTACTAGTAGGGGCTTGTCTCCACAGTACAGAATCCCTCTTATATACTGTGCTGTCTTTACGCCGTTTATCGAAATTACGTTTGAAAGAAAGAAAGAAAGTGTTTATTGAATTTCTCGTCCTGACTCTGAATCGTAGAAAACCAATCTGAAATTTCTAGTCGATTTACGTTTACAGCGTCTATTGTGTTTCTACTTAAAGCATCCACATGCTTCATGCGCTCACCGGGTCTGTATTCAATACTTATGCCATAATCTTGAATTAACATCCACCATCTTGCTATACGTGGTACTAAGTCGCGTTTAATCAAAGTCGCACGTACCGCGGTGCAATCTGTAACTACCTTCACATTTAGACCTACAATGCAAACACGGAACCTGCACAGCGACTCTACAACTCGTAGCTATGATAGACACTTTCCTCTCTACTGGTAACCCGGCTAAAGTACATTACGGGTGTCAATGTACCGTCAGGTTGTTTGTGCAATAAAATTCCGGCTATACCTAACTTGCACGCATCCGTGTGAATCTCAGTGAGCAACGATCGATCGTACAATGCTAACACGGTCTTACTACACAATTGTATTTTTTTTTAATTCCTCAAAACTGAGCTACTGGTCATCGCTCCATACCCAACTAGCATTTTTTGTCAAATCTGTGAGTGGGCGAGCTATTACAGCAAAATTAAAGATAAACTTTCTGAAATAGCTGCATAGTCAGATACACTATAAAAATAAAAAATAAAATACTTCATGTAGGTACATTTTGTGGAACTGGGAATTTAGAAACAGCTGCCAACTTAGATTCACCCGGCTGTATGCCCTCCGCTGATATTTTATGACCTAGCTAAATACGAAATGTTTTCTTGCAGAAACGAACATGTTTAGTCTTAAGTTTTCTGTGTTAAATTTTTGTAGAACCTTTGTTAGCAATAGTAAGTAAGCCACCCTGTACATCGTACGAGGGAAGAAGTATATCGTCTAGAAATGCAAGTATTTCAGGGTTGTGTAAGCTGCCAACGATTTTATTTATCAATCTCATGAAAACCGCCGGCGCGTTTGCTAGACCGAATGGTACGCGTAAAAATTCATAATGACCTTGTGGGGTAATGAATGCGGTCTTGTGTGTATCAGTAGGATAGAATTTTGCTTGGTGGTAACCCTGCGCCATATCTAGACTAGTAAAACGCTTTTTACCTGCCAATTTAGACACTTTGTCATCAATGTTTGTTAATGGGTACCTATCTCGCACTGTAATCGATGCATAACAGACTATCACCGTTTTAATTTTTAACTAGAATGACTGGGGAATCATAGAGCAGCTGGACTCAAATTATTTTATTTTACCCGCAGCTAGTAAATTTAATCTTGGACTTTTGATTTCACTGTAGCCTGTTCCCTATGCAATAATCTATGGGTGCGATGATATACAGGCTCATTGCTAGTGACATTTATTTTCATCTGTAGTAAATCTGTGCATCCTAACTCATTACTTCATTAGTATCGCTGGCAAAACAGTTCCTAAACTCAAACAAAATTTCAATCAAGGGTGTTTTTTCTCAATTTCATTTAAGAGTCCTACAGAAATATTTTCTATTTCTACCCCCCCAATGGCAGAGATTTTATCAAAGCAAGTTGTTAGTACCTACACTTTTGGCTGACCACGAGCAATCGGAATGGCTAGTAATGGCAATTGGGCTAACCTGCGTATGAAGCGGCGTGTTCTTGCAGGTCTCGGCGCATACTAGCAGCTCGCCCAGCCGGCTCCGACACGATGTCCGTGGTCCCGATGTTGATCACCTTCATGTAGCCTTGATTGCCTCGTAGGATGGTTGCAGGCAGCGAGTAGGCAAACTCTTTCATCTCGTGATGGCGCACAGGTGTGATCACGTCGTTATTGTCCTTGTTTCCTAGTATTTCGACTTTTGTAATAGATGTTCCGGGCGGCAAGCATTCTTTAGAAGTTCTTGAAACAGAATTTTTTTCTGTAGTTTTCTTTTATCTAGCAGGCGGTGCAGGATCTTCTTCGATTTCGGAGAGCGAGACTTGGATCCACGTGGCGGACACAAAGATGTGGATTGCTCGATTTCAGGAGACCGAGGCCTTTTTCTTCTTGTTTGTAGCGCGAGCACTCTTCGTGAGTCTAATCATAATTATCAGGAATAAGTCCCGATCCAACATTTGCAACCGCTTAAATAGGCAGGCGTTGTTTCTCCCACCCTCGCAACCGGCCGGTGCGAGCGTGGTGGGGCAAGCGGGTGGCGCGCGGCGGTGACGTATGCTGACGTCACGGCTACTCTGGCTTGGCTATGGCTGGCTTGGCTATGGCTGGCTTGGTTATGGCTGGCTTGACATGGCACTGGACTGGGCTGAGCGTTACACATAGCTCCTTTAAATTCATGTAGTAGAATTACAAAGGTGTGTCCTCTAAGTCCGATAAACGCATCGTTGTTTTGAGTGACAATGGAACGACAATGGCTGTTTCATTGACGCGATTTTGTAGTCTAATAAGCATTAGCATTACATTGTCTTTCCCAAGATATCATCATTAACCCATTATGTCCCCACCGAGGAGCACAAGCAGGGTTCCTAAGGCATAACCTGCACAAATTACCGCCTCAATCACCTCACTGGATTGCGATTGGTTGGTAGACTATTAATAGTGTCAATGGAACAACCATAACAGAGCTATTATTATTTTAAATCCGCAATTTTCCACATTCACCTTTTTTTGTGTTTTAATTTTTTTATTGATGACACGTTATTATAATATTTCAAAAGGTCTTAAGCTTTAGGTATTAGATTTTTGCGTGAAGCCTGAGTCGCTTAATTTTTATAATACGCCCCTGTTTCACAATGTTCAAATAAAGTTCCAGATAAGCTATCCGCAACCAGGGCTGCTGATTGTTCTAAATTTAAACAAATTTTCCTATATTGCGTGTGTTCGTTTATGGCTTCAAATTTAGAAAAACGACAGTCCTGGTTGTGGATAGCTTATCCGGAACTTTATCTGCAGATTGTGAAACAGACCCTAGTTACATAAATAATATCATACATAATTAAATGATAATATTATACATGATAGAACAATATTATTAATAGTGATAATATGTATAAATTTTACTATCAATAATACATACATACTTAAGATTATGCCTGTATCCTAGGGGGGTAGGCAGAGGCCAGGGAATGCCACCAATTACTGTCAATAATATATTTGTATATTTATAATTTATCAGGACTTTAATTTCATTTGGTTTTAGAGGAGCAAGAGTACCTTACCTACTAAAGATTTTGGTAAGTTGAGTATATTCGGTAACATAAAGTGTACTGTAGTTTGTAGTAGTAGTATGTAGTGCTGTGTTTTTCCGTAGTTAATATTTAGGTAAATCAATTATAGGTAATCCAGATTTCTAAGTGAACATGATGTTTTGTTCTTAGAGTGATTGAATAATTACTGAAGGAAGGTTTTCTTTTAGGTTGGTCATTATTTCAATGACATGCTGTATTGTGTTTGTGTCTAAAGAGTAGACAATAAAAAAGTAGACAAAATTACAAGCAAGTAAAGAAAAAAGTGCTATAAAAGCTCAGCGGCAACTGTCCACAGTGTCGAATTATCCATCTTAACTTGCACACATGTAAACATTACAATGGCAATGCGGATTTGATGCTACCAGCATTTTCTATCAGCAACCTTCCATATGTTATTAATGTAATACTGAATACTTTTATAATAGATCACTTTGTCGTAAATACTGTATTTTACGAGATAAACATAAAAAACCAGTATCATCTACGGCAGAGCGGCGGCCATTTTGTTTTTTGCTTATAACTTCAATCTGACATGAGTGGTCACTGTCCACCATCCAATTACTGATTCTCCATGCCATAACAGAGAGATTGATACTACTCCGGTACTCCTATACTTGTATCATCAAGAATCCCACGGGACATAGTATTTGTACACTTGCAAGCTCACTAATATCTAACACTTCACATTGCAAAGGGGGTGGTTGGTGCAAATTAATTTGTGTTAAACAATGATGTCAAACAGTTCGACAAGACTTACATGGGAACACCTGGTTATCTTCAGTATTGAACAGATTGTGTGTCTCACTTGTCTTTGCCAAGAACTTGGTTAGAGCCCTCTCAATATCTCTTTTTTGACTGGCTGCTTTCTCTCTGATAGCTTCATACTCTGTCACAGGTTGCTTGTGTGTCTGCCGAGAAAGAGCAAAATTGTAGACGATCAGTAAGTTGCAATGTTGTTTTTTTTTATCATTGGTAATAATGATAGGCCTTTACTTTCGTGCTAGATTATCTATTCAGTGTCTAGAGGCCACTCTTACATACACAAAACATATGAAATTGACCACTCAGATGCTGCATGAACATATTTTTGATGAAGAAGGCACTCATACCACTCTCTCAGCTTATTTAGCTTAATCTAAGGAAAGACAATGTCAATATGTATGGCTCAGAAGCAGCCTCATACCCACAGGTGTCCGAATATAAGCATGTGGGTCGGGCAACGGCGGCAGATGGTAGGGGATGTGCGGTGCAGCTTTTGCCTTAGAGCCAGCAGAGAGCATGGCAGGCGTGCGGGGTGCAGGCGCCTGCTGGGGCGGCTGGATGACGTGCCGGTTGGGCCTTGATGCATACTGTTCCAGGTTCTGGAGACTGATGCCTGGAATTAAAATTGTTTAAATTATTACTTTGACTTTGGCTTTTTTGTTGCTAAGCCACCCACAGCATATTTCATTTAAAATTTGTGTACTAACTATTTTATTAATATAGATAATTAAAGTAATATAGATAAATAAATACAGGGTTTTAAAATACTGGTGCCTGACTCGAAAGCCACATATACAGGAATTTTTAATAGATTACATAGAAATTACAGTATTCATAAAATTTTGTCAGTAAATTATTTGTTTTTCGTCACTAACATATAAAAATTTTAGCATAATTTGGACCCTTTGGACACTTTTGGACACTTTGCATTCATATGGCATGGCATGTATAAACCAGTGCTACTTGCTTGAGATTCTAATGTTCTGAAAACATATATGATAAAGCCTGTAGGTAGAGAATGTGGGCTTATATGTGTAGACTCGCACAACACAAAAACTCGCCCATAGGCGAAGTTACACCTCCTAAAATCGGTATTGGTTTACTCGCACAATAGATTTTTCACCGTTGGGCGAGATTACTATTACGAAATATGGCCGTGGACACTCAACAATTGATTCCTGCATATTATTTTCCAGATTAGAGGTTCAATAAAATATATGATTCAGATAATTAAAATCTATCACCCTAAAAGAGATAGTTTTTTTACTCTTAACTACCTACAATAAAATAATTACTGATACTATTTTTTAGGACACCCCGTATAACTGGATATTTCAAGCATCTACCTGTTATCAATATTGAGCAAAAACGAGCAAACAAAAATCACTTTTGTTGCATGGGACCCCCTTAGACATTTATTTTATTATGTTTTTTAGTATTTTTTGTAATAGCGGCAACAGAAATACATCATCTGTGAAAATTTCTCTATCAAAACTGTCTAACTATCATGGTTCATGAGTACAGCCTGGTGAGAGACAGACGGATGGACAGACAGTGGAGTCACAGTAATAGGGTCCGTTTTACCCTTTGGGTACAGAACCCTAAAAATCAAAAACAATCAAGTGCAGTGATAAGACATACATGTAGGTATATTATTTATATATATTGCCCCCCCTTGCCCCCCACCCGCCCCCTTATTTTAGGCTTACTACTATTATGTTTAATGTAGATCATTTATTTATGTATGTTATATTTAGGTTTATAAGCACTACCCCTTTTAAAATATCCACATAACCCAGGGTTAACTGGAAGATAATGCTTTTAGCATTAAGTTTCGCCTTTGTATTTTTATTTCGAATAATACTGTGCAATAAAGAATTATAATAATAATAATAATATGTTCTTTCATCTGGATAAAGTATAGCTTTATACAATTAAATTAGGTGAATTGAATAGGTTGTTTCAAGC
This sequence comes from Yponomeuta plumbellus, assembly GCA_947310845.1. Classification (NCBI taxonomy): domain Eukaryota; kingdom Metazoa; phylum Arthropoda; class Insecta; order Lepidoptera; family Yponomeutidae; genus Yponomeuta; species Yponomeuta plumbellus. Next base: position 11,579,556 of record OX371207.1, on the reverse strand, counting down.
TCTATGATATAACATGGTCCACTTATAAATAACCAATAACTTCCACACAACACAATGACTTGACATGGTTCCTTGGGCTTTGGTGATCAGGCAAGGACATTAAAAACATGGAAATACACTCAGACTGAGGCCATTTGTACATATGAACGGCGGCCCCCAGTGGGAATGTCTATAAAGTCTGTTTTTAGAACTTTTCTGTCTTTGGAAATCTATGCAACACCTTTATAATAATAGATGCTGTAATCTCTTACCCATGTTGATCAGTGCCATAACCACATCGCTTACGACGGGCTCCACTCTTCCTGAGAGCTCGCAATATCCTTTGGCAGAGTTACCAATTTCCGTGAGAACTGAAATAAATTGCAATGATACAGCACTCTACAGATGATCCCGGGCAATGATAGTTATATATTAGTTGGTTTAAAACTTTAAAAGATGCTGGTTCTTACAGGCTTGAAGCATTTCTGTGAGGGTCTCAAGGGAAACCTTATCGACAGCGTCAAATCCAGTTTCCAGCAGTACGGTAGAAACTGCAATGTTAAGGATCTTTCTGCGGGCGTCACAGGCATTTTCAACTTTTTCAACACTTTCGGCCATGGCTAAATTTCTGGATATTTATTAAGATTTTACTCAAGGATTTGCTGGCTTTGTAACGTTGTTTTTGTATAGTATCCGTCAGTCACAGGGATGTTAGATGCCAAGTCTTTAATTATGGCACCAGACCCTAAAGAAAATGGTATTTTTGAAAAAAATATGGTACGCGTTGGAAAACTCTTACGGATCTAATAATTTTAATAAATTAAGTAGCTATTACTTTACTAACTAATTTATTTCTTCGAATTTTCATAAATTCTTCAAAGTCTTCAAACGAACGCTATACTCGCTCTTACATTAATCGAGTATGGAAAATTTTTAAAAGTAAAAACCAACCTTCTTAAAAATAATTTTTTTATACGCGATTTTAATATTACAAATAATGAGCCGTTTTCAGAAGAACTAAAAAAAAATGCTGTCAAAGGAATGCAATTTTGGATCTATGCCCAATAGCCATGTGTCATCATAAAATAGTGGTCAGCGAGCTGAACAAAAGTTACTACGACGCCAACAGCCAAATGTTCGTCGTTTCGGAGTTATATTTTTTTGAAAATGTTAGTTTTTTTGGCTATGGCATGGCTATTGGGCTGAGGTCCAAAATTGCATTCCTTTGACAGAAGTAATATATATTTTTTTTAGTTCTTCTGAAAACGGCTCATTGTTTAATAATTCATTTAAAAAAAATCAATCATGGTCGATTTTTCATCTGCCAACCCCCAGCATTAAAGGTCATAGCCCACTTACACGACTCTGCTCCCACCCTGCAAAAATAATATCATTCAAATAAGGGCTTTAGTTATTGCTCTTTAGATATATTTTACATTGGCATCAATGACAGCAGACAGCTCGTTGTCAGTTATCAGCTAATTTATGATATCAAAGGAATGCAATATTTAAAGCCCATATTTTTGCTCTCAAAAGCTCTTGTACAATGCCATTATCCGAAGTCACATGGATTACGGCACATTTTTACTCGAACCGTGTAGCAAAGTAACATTGCAGTCGATTAACAAAATTCAATATAAGTGTTTGAGGATTATCCTAGGTGCGATGAAATCTTCCCCTATTAACGCGCTCCAGGTTGAATGCTCCGAACCTCCACTAGAATTGCAAAGACAAATGCTCTCGGATAGATTTGTGGCTAAAGTGTTACAGTCCGCTAATCACCCTTTGATAGACAAACTACGTCTCTTATCAGAAAAAATCTCGACATCCAACTATTGGACACATAAGGACTCACCTCGGATTCTCAACAGCTTTAGGAGATTCACAACACTTCCTTACCGCATTTTCCAGACCAATCTAAACCCAATGTTTGCGTCTCAGCACAAGGTTCTCTTATACAAACCCAATGTGGTTCTGGACCTTGGTATAGAGAAGGATTCCCCATCCACCAATATGCAACTTAGAAGAGAGTTAGATAGAAATTGGAAAGGATTCGCCACTTTCTACACGGATGCTTCTAGATTAACAGATACTGCCTCAGTAGGCGCGGCTGTATGGTTCCCGAGCAGCAAAATCGTACTGAGCTTCAAGTTACCGCCCTCAACTTTAATCTTTACGGGCGAAGCACACGCTATTCTTGAGGCCATAGCTTTTGCGGAAGGTCATAATCTTCTTAAGACCGTTATTCTGTCAGACTCCAAAAGTTGCCTGCAAGCCCTATTAGCAAGCCTTTTCAAATCGAAAGTAAAGTTCCCCTGCATTTTCCAAATTAAAGAAGCACTGTTCAGGTGCCAGCAAAAAGGGTTTGATATAGTAGTAGTTTGGATTCCAGGTCACAGTAATATTCCGGGTAATGAAACTGCAGATTGTGCGGCGAGGCTTGCCATCAGAACCGGTGTAGAAAAACACGCTATCTTTTCCCATGACCTTTGTGCGCAGGCAAAAACAAGTTTAGTGAATTCATGGACCGAATCCTGGGATCGGTCTCGTAAAATTGTCGGGAAATATTATGGGGCATTCAGCCTACAATTCCAAGAAGACCATGGTTTTTAAGTTTAGATCTGCTAATAAACGCGTTACTTCTTCGATATGCAGATTAAGAATTGGCCACGCTAGTACACCGGTACATCTCGCAAAGTTAAGAGTGAGGGACCATTCCCTCTGTGAGTGTGGACTTGAGGAAGACACCGTTGACCTTTTGTTTTTCAACTGCCCTAAATTACCTTCACTATATGACCATCTTCGATCAGATATCCCCAAACCCATAAATTTTAAGTCTCTATTAACCCTAGTACGTTCACCGTTTATCACATTTATTACTAATTTATTTACTAATAACAATATAAAATTGTGACGTGTTACTAACAAAGTATTTGTATTTATATGTCTATTCGTGTTTGTCCACAGGTCAATAGCTCAACAGAGTTAAACTTAAATGAAATAACTGACCATTCCCTGAGCTGTTACTTTATGCAACCCTGACATTGGCAGAAGTTATATGTTGCCATTAAACCAATAAAAAAAAAGCCCATATTTGAATGATCTTATTTTTGCCGGGTGGTAGCAGAGTCGTGTAAGTGGGCTATGACTTTTAGTCTGGTCTTTTATAACGCGGACTATCGAAAAATATTATCTCTATGGAGATAATATTACATTAACGCCATCTGTGCGTCTACGATGGCAGCTCTTCTGTGCTTTTGAAATAGTTTACTTCATTAATTTAGCTAATCAAACAATATTATCCAAATCGTTACCTAAGCTGTTATTCCTCAACTCATTGCCAACGGATTTTTAGTTTTTTCTTATTTAAATAGGTATCACCCAAAGGGTAGACAGAGGTACCGATTACTAGAACACCGGACCTGCGTTTGAAAAGTTTAATTTTGTTAATTTATGTTAAAAAAAAAAAACATATTATTGATTTTAATGTTGATTATTCTAAAACATTAATTTGTGTTTATTATTTCTCATTATTTTGTTTCTTGTTTGTTTTTAATTAATAATACCACGATAAATAAAATATTTATTGCGTTTATTTTAAATTGAATAAAAAATTTGAAAAAAATCAATACGTACAAAAAATCGATTAATAAAATCGATTTTTCCTACTAAATTAACAATCGATTAATTAAAAATCGATTTCTTATGTAGAAAGTCACAACCCTACAATCCACAAACTACAAAAACAATCACAGATAAGTGTTGCTAGATATCGGTATATAAAAAAATTCGTCAACAGCAAAAGGAAAAAATGCCAAAATAATGGTATTTTCGCGTACCATAATGGATGTATCATGGTACATGGTACGAACAGCCGAATTATGGTACATGTACCATAATTATGGCACGTATAACATCCCTGCAGTCAGTATAGAATCCCTTCTAATCTGTGTGTCGGCCTAGCCACGGGGATCGGCGGTGCGAACGGCGGTGCGGCGGGCGGGGCGGCAAACTGAAACAAACTCATAGAAATGTACGGAGCAAGCCACGCGGAGCGGCGAACGGCGGCGACGCGACTGGCGAAATGTATCGAGCGGCGACTGGCGGCGACTGGCGGCGCGGCCGGCGAGTGAAACAAACACATGAACAAGTACGGCGCAAGCCATGGCGTCGAGCGGCAGTCGCGGCGACTAGTGCAGAGATCAAACGAGTTTAGTTGTTTTCGCCGCGAATAATAAATACCGAGACTGTTATTGCTGAAATACTAACAAAATGGAGTATATTTGTTGCTTTGATAAAGAACATAATTACCTAAAAGTTATTTAATTTCATGAAACATTAATATACAGAGTAACATTTAATTAACTGACCATATTTAAGCAGCGATATTTCTGAAAAAATGTAGTTATGAAAAAAATTCATTGATACCTAGTATCATTCTCCAAAATATGGTCAGCTTAATTAAATGGCACCTATGTATTAAATCAATTTTTCAGCGGCACTTAAAACTCTAGCTGCATTGCCTTTTTTTTGACAACCCTGAAGAATATAATTCGACAATAAGTAGAAAAATGTTTCGGTGGGAAAATGTGGAATTCTCCATAGTATACCTCGATTCCTATTCAAATCTATGGAGTAGATTACGCTCTTCCAAATATTATGTATTGAACAAAAAAAATATTACTTTGAGATAAAGACATTTCGCTCTTGACCGGCCTGCCCTACTCAGCCCTACTAGTCGCGGCGGCAAACGCGCCTGCCCGTGGCTGGCAAACCGCGCCGCGCGAATTTTCGTCCCGCTTGCCGCACCGCCGTTCGCGCCGCCGTTCCCCGTGGCTAGGCCGTGTGTGTTTTAGTTTTACGATTTAAACTTTTTTTATCTGACCATGCATGCATGCACGACCATGTAAGCGAGACGCTAATAATTTTACTCTGTGGTTTGTACATTTTTTGACATTCTACTTCATTTCTTTTGACGTTCTACGTAGCAGTTCTCAAGAAAAATTACTCTAATATTTTTGGAATTTATTAATAATTGTAATGAGGCTATCGTAACTTATTTTATAGCCCAATATGCATCCAAGGATCTAATTTATTAGTAGGCATAGAAGAAACACTGTGATGAACAACTTGCTTTAAATCTTCATTCCATATTGGTAAGTTTGGGCTTTCCCTTGTCCCTCATTTTTATAGGGTTCCACAGCAGAGTTCTATTTAGGGCATTGCCATTTTTTATTGTTCCTAGCAGATGTGTTCACTGGTTACATCATTTTCAGATACACGTAAATCACAATCACAATGGTCAGAGTATACGGATTAGCGGTGGTATACAAAGGCATCAACAGCGCCACCATTCTCAAATCGGCGTTCGATCTGTCAAGCTTCAGCTTTTTTCAAAGAGGCTCTGTGCAAGAGTTCATGACATTTGTGAGCAAAACAATGGTGGAGAGGACTCAACCAGCCTCCCGGCAGTCAGTTAAAGAAGGCGAGTATATGTTACAGGTATATGTAAGAGCTGATAACCTAGCTGGTATATTGATATCAGACCATGAGTACCCCAATAGAGTAGCACACACTCTCATTACAAAGATCCTTGATGAGTTCTCTGCAAGAGTGCCTTCTAGCACTTGGCCTACAGCTAATGAGACTACTGTGGACTTTCCAGTCCTACCTCAGTACCTAGCTAAGTACCAGAACCCGAGGGAAGCAGATGCCCTCACAAGGATCCAAGATGACTTAGACGAGACAAAGATCATTCTGCATGACACCATAAAAGCAGTTTTGGAGAGAGGGGAGAAGCTCGATGATTTGGTTGCTAAGTCTGACAGTCTGTCCATGCACAGTAAAGCATTCTACAAGACTGCCAAAAAGACAAACAGTTGTTGCAATTTTTGAAAAGTTCTAAGAGTTCCCTCTTGACCATGCCATGTATTTAAAACATGTATGTACTGTATTTATAAAATGTCTGTACTGTTGTTGTGTCTGTAAACTTGACAATATGTGCAATTACATCAAAGCTTATTGATGTTAGTAACAAAGTACGTCACACACAAATTAAGCATTAGTTGAATTACTTTGTACAGTTTTTGTAAAATTTCTTAATTGATTTATGTTTAATGTCCATCACATTGTTGGAAAAGTGGTAATATTAAAGAATGTGATGTTGATTTTATTTTCACAAGATCTTGTATTCAAGCCAATAATTCAACAAGGAAACACTGAAATGTTAAAACATACATGTTATCTTGAATCAACATCATCACAACAGATAATATTGTATTACTTCATTGTATTGAAGGCCTAGTAAAATTAGAAGAAAACTTTTATCTTAAAAAATATTTCTTTAATTGTTCAATGAGATTATGTTACACCTCATTAATTAATTCATGCAAGCTAGTTTAGGCCATTGTTAAAATTAACTCATAATTAGAGAATGAATTTAATGAAACATTTGTTATTCTGAGAAAAATAATATGAGTATAATGAATACCTTTACTATGCGTATACCATTTAATACGGCCATGTTAACATTAGTTTCTCAGTATTTAAATTTCTAAGATGACTTCATTATAGTCTGAGGCAATTATAGAACAATTTTAATAGTGCTGAACTTAAAGCGAGAATTGAACAAAATACTATTTTAAGTGTGCACGGGTGCACACCACGTTTTTCAAACGCGCATTTCAAGAACCTCTTGCGGTCCTTAAACCGGAATAAAGCCGGTTTTGAATTGCAGTTATTAAGTTTTCTGCATGGTAAGACTCTATTTATTTTGTTTCAAAGACGTATCATGGTGTATCAAATTGCTCGATTGCAACTTGCGTAGATGCACAATGCACACCTCCCTGGCTGCGTAAGAAACCCCGTGCTTAGAGAAGGAGAAGGAGTATTGTCACGCGTTGGACTCACGCTTGAATTGATACAAACGCGATGCTTGCGTGTGTCTTGATTGATACACACGACAAAAAACTGCTTTATAAGTTAATCGTCGGCGCGTTTAAAAAACGTGAACGTGAAACGTAAAAATGGTATCAGGAAAAAACTTACCTACTTTTCAGAGTATATTACAAGACTACTCTTCTGGTGATTTTATGTGTGCATTTCGCTATTTCCCAAGTGTAATTAGTCCTATGTTGAAATTATGAATAAAGGTCATAACTCATTCGAGCCACCCGGCACCCACTCCGCACCGCCTCGTCGCACGGCGTCCACTCGTTGTCCACGGATGGACGCCGCGTTATAACGCGCGGTCAACCAGTGGACCACAGGTCGTCAACCAGTGGACCCCGCGCCGTCAACGAGTGAACGCCGAAACTCGTTCGAAAAAAGCCCCGTTTCCTGGTGGTCATACTAATTTGTCATATCAGTATGACTACGAGGATACATGTCCTCCTGGTCATACTACTCATTTTTTTGAACATTCTGTAGAGGGAAAATCAAATGCCAGCACATAAAAGTACAAGTAAATACTACTTAATAATAGAGGTGGAGGTATTTACTACTTAAAAAGGCTGGGAATGAAGGGAGGATGGGGAGCGGTGCATCGATAACCTATCGTCTGACCTCGAGTGAATCACTCGCGGGCAGCGCGCTGTCCACTCGGGTCCCACACTTTGTCCATGCGCATTCAATGCAAGGCAAGCATGCGAGCTCTGGGTGGTCACTGAGTGGTCTACCCGCCGTCCGCGCGAGGCGATCCGGTGACGCTACGGAGTTGATGTAGTGAGCGCATACCCATACAAGTCAATATAAAGAATACTAACCGCACGAGGCGAGGCAGTGCGGAGTGGGTGCCGGGTGCCTCTAATGAGCTATGACCTTAAGTGTAATTTTATCGTAATCCACAAAGTTTCCTTAATTTATTCAAATTTTTTGTTTCTCTAACACAAAATATTGATTAAATCTATGTAAAATATTATGTTTTGTCCACAATGACATTCCTAGCCTACCTATATTTGAAAGATAAACTTCGGTTTTGATTAGGGGGTTGCCCGGCTAAGAGTCTATTCTCATTATAACAAACAGGGGACGTGGAAACGTAAAAATAATAAATAAATACTTAATTTAACCCTTTTGCTCAACTCTGCAAATGATAAGTTGCCTTGCCACAAGGGATTTTAGAACGACGGTTAATGAATATAAGCTTTAATTTCGCTTCCGAGTACTCGCTACCAAATTTGGTAGCCGCCGAGCGAGAGCGGTTTATAATACGAGATTACAGGCCAATACGCGTGCAAAATGAAGACAACGCGCCATCATGTGTCGTCGAGCTTTACAGGCTACTTTCTAACCTTGTGAATTTTTATTTTGATTTTGTGTCACCTGACAGTTGTAATGTGAATAGACCTTAAATGATGCCATTTGCGCCTGACTGATATGGACAAGTGAAAGCATTTCGATTCGTTGTTTGTTTTTATAAACGATTAATGTATGATGCCAGTTACAAAAAGTAGGTATGTGTTATTTTTTTGTCTACTATAACTTACTGTTTTTATTTAAATGACTTAAATATTTGGGAAGCTGATTAGTTTGTCTAAAGTACCTTGTTAATTGTTTATGCCCATTGAATAAGTTTTCCCCAAAGCGAAAAAACAATAGCACAGTCCAGCGAAACGTTTTGCATAGGTACCTATAATTATATTCATTGGCATAACTAGGATTTTTTTTAGGAGTGGGACAGATTGACGACTATGTCGGTGGGGCCACTGATACCTATAGATGGTGTGGCTATAATATCCTATAAAATAAAATAAATAAATAAACTCCCGCCCATTATCCCTGAGGGGGTAGGCAGAGGCACCAATCACCATAATATACTTAACAACAACTACAATAACTTATATACTATAATAACCACACAAAACAATCACTTGAATGTGTGGCTGGCTCTGAATACCGAATCCTAACGAATCTATGGCGAATGGACCATTATGCCGTGGGTACGACCCACTCGGCTGCCACTAGCTACGCCAATGAATACAGTAGTAGTTAAATATAGAGCTACGAATAAAATACGTGACAGTGTAACTACAATACTATAGTCATCATCATCATCATCATTCAGCCACAAGAAGTCCAGTGCTGGACAAAGGCCTCCTACATGGATTTCCAAAAAGACCGGTCGGAAGCGGCTTGCATCTAGCGTCTTCCTGCCACTTGGATGAGATCTTCTGTCCATCTTGTGGCTGGTCGTCCTACGCTGCGCTTGCCGATGTATGGACTATAGCCATAGACTGTACCATTAATATAACCGACTGTCGAAAACAAGTTATGTGTAAGTTACGTACTTTGAATATTAGCTCGTGTACGAGTATAATTGTAATCGTTCATTTTGGTGAGAAGTGAACTTTAGCAAAGCGTCAGCATAGACCTGCTGGTGATATTACACGGTTCAGTCACATTGAAGCAATGCCTTTGAAATGAAAGGCGTTGAAAATTGGTCATTGAACGGCTTTACTTAATGATATTTATTGAAAAAGCATTTAGCATTAAAAAAAAATCGCCCGATCGTTCAATCTACGCGTTTACACTTTGTAATCGCATTGAATAATAGTCTGCGGTAATCATATTAAAAGTTTTTCCCGAGATTTAGCCTTCAATGAGATTGCAGCAATGAAATTGAAATCAATATGGCACCATTTAACCATGAAATGTCACCCCGCTAACAATATTAGTTTGTAGTGTCAATTGTCAAATTGGCTTACATTGCGTAGCCGTCTCCCTACTTGTTAGTATTTTTACTCCTTAGCGGCCCAAGCAAAGTAGGAGAGCAATTAATTTATCAGATGCAACATTCACTTCTTACGAAAATCTACTTACCCATATATAGTTGTGGTAAATATATGTACATTTACTTATAACATATGTTATAAAAAAATGTTCAATAATTATATACTTACTTAGTACGGCTTCAGGAAACGTGTTGGTTAAATAAATAAGTAATATATTATTTACTGTTATAGTTGTTTTTTTTGTAACGCGGGTGCTCCCTGAACTTTAAACGGTCTGTAAACTTAGTAGACATCTTCGCCTCATTGTTTACGGTTTTGGTGATACTGATGAAGGTGTGGTAATGGTTTAACTGAGGACTGAGTAAATATTAACTTTATAAATAAAAATGTCGCTGAAAAACCATTTCTTCAAGACCGATAACTGGACGTAGTTTAGCAGAAACGTTCCAACCCACACAAAGTGATTTTTGAGATATTTGAGTTTTTAGGTTTAAACAGATTTACGCTCTCCATACATAGGGTTGGGCTACCGTGTGCCATAACTCTGCACATACTGATTGGATACTCATTGGAACGCTATGAAAGTCTTTGGTTCTTAAAATATGAGCATAGTGAACCTCTTGGTAAATTTAACTCAAAAGTTACCATGTTGTGGGTTGGAACCTTTCTGCTAAACTACCCCAATTATCCCTTCAGCCACGTTCGTAACCAAATTTTCGTAACCAGTTACGAATGTGGACTTTTTATCGCTGTTTCGTAACCAGCTACAAGCCAGTTACGAATGTGGATTTTTTTTCCATTTTCGTAACTGAAACCTGTTAGCCATGTATGGTCTCCTGGTACTTCCACATGATATAATGCCCACTCATAGATTTATTTGTCATTTTGTAAGAAAACTTATCGGTTACTTCTCCATCAACTTAAAACATAAATTTATATCGCCATCAACTTAAAACATGAATGGTGCAATTATTTTATTTCTAGACAGTGGCCGACACTTATTTCTTTTGCCTTTAAATTTTCCACATCTTCATTAATTTCACTATAAATTAGTAAATAGTTTTAATTTATTCGTGTTATCCATGAGTTTCTCATTTTCATTTCTTTAACTAAAATGTGCAACACTTTAGCTATTGATGGTCTTTTTTGCCCAATAAAACGGTTTATTCGTGAATGCCAACCTTCCAGGTGATTTGTATTTCTGAAGTCTTCTCCTTGGCAACACCACTTTTTGATGAATTAAGTTTCATTTAACCAAAATCGGTTGAAATAATTATTAAACCGTGCTACCTTCTCAGTTTGAGGCGATTTTTCATTATACAGTGTGAGTCTTCATAAAGTGCACATATCAAAATCAGGGAAACTACACCCCATTTCATCGACGGAAAAAATAAAATAAAAAAAATATTTGTAAAAAAGGTGATAAACAATGGTGTGTAGCAAAATGATGCGCATGGGCTTTTTTCAAACGGTCATAAAAACTGTTGTTTTTGAGTAATAAACGTGCAGTTTTTACTTTTAGAAAGCTAATGCCATGTAAAATAAGCTAGAATGAAAAAAAAGTAGGGTCAATAGCATGATTTTAGGAGAAATTGTAAAACAAATGCAAAAATGATGAAAAAAAAATACAGATTTTCTTCAAGTTTCACTTAATTGTAAATTTATAGGGTTAGTTTTCTTGGATATTTTTACTTTATGGGTACGGCTTATTATTAGACATCATCACAAAATTTATTTCACTGCGATAACGCACTTAAAAATTATGACGATTTATCTAAATGGGTCAACAGGTGCAATTTTTAAAAAATCATAATAAATACAAATATGTTTTTTTATTGAATTTTTTATTTTTTCCGTCGATGAAATGGGGTGTAGTTTCCCTGATTTTGATATGTGCACTTTATGAAGACTCACATTGTATATCTGCAGCCAGAAGTTATATATTTCATAGGCAAACGAGCCAGACCAGCACATCGCGCAACAGAAATGTAGACTATTAGGTATAATAAAGCGGTATTTGATAAAAAGCCTCAATGAGCCGGATGGATGTGGAAGTACCAGGAGACCATACATGGCTAAGAGGAAGAGGTTTCAGTTACGAAAATTAAAAAATATCCACATTCGTAACTGGCTTGTAGCTGGTTACGAGACAGCGATAAAAAGTCCACATTCGTAACTGGTTATGAAAATTTGGTTACGAACGTGGCTGAAGGGCCAATTCCTATTATGTATTATTTCCAATAAGCAAAATCTTAAAATTTCTATAATTTTTAATTAATTTTGAATATTAAAAAAGTATATAAAAACTTACAGAAGTGGTAATTTTTAGTGGTTTCCTGATTTTGCGTTATTTACGCGTTGTAGTTTACCCAAGAAAATAAAACGCATTCGAATTGAAATAAAAATACATATATTAATTACATCAATATTAAATTACAGCCAACATAACTAGGGTACAATAATAAAAATATACCTATATAATTTTCGCTCAAACACAAATAAATTATAATAAAAACAATGTTTTTTTTTCCTTCATTAGTAGGTAGGTACCGTACGTAAAACCTAGTTCTAAAACTGACTATGAAAGGGTCTGCATCTGCGAAGTACCAGGTAACATTTATCAAAACAATCCGTCTACAAGCAAGGGAGAGCTCACTTATAGTAGTTACAATTGTATTATTATGGAATTTTACTCATTAAATCTATAATCAATTAATTATAATGAGCTAAATATAAGCGAAATCTATGTGGAATGTCTGAGTCGATTTGGTATCGACAAAAATTTCATACATCTGTCACCCCTATCCAAAATCGCGCAGTATGAGTTTACCGAATATCGAACTATCTACCTTTATCGTCATAGTGTAGCTTTACAAGGTGTTAAAAATAAGCAAAATATTGAAAACATTTTCTTCAATGGATATTGGTAATTTAGCCAGTTCAAATTAAATGCTTCCGTTTGTACAGTATCGTTTGTGCAAGAAAGAATTGATACTTACATTAAGAATGTTGTAATATCAATACCGAAGAAAGAGTTTTCCGTTATTCGAACACTGAGTGAAACGTCGTGGAAATGCAAGTACCTACTGCATGTAGTCTAAGCCCACTGACGAGAAAAGGTAGATTTATGTACCTCTCTACTGCGGTGCTCTTATATTACGTATCTTTAAGATGTCTCGATAGGTTTCAAGTACCACTAATTCTCTGGTTTGATACAGTTTGATAGCGCCATGCAACGTCTAGCTACCACGTAGTAGCATACCCAGTGTCATCGAGCGTCACTGAATCACTTAGGTCCATATTACACTAGTTCATAGGTAGGATCCTAGACATCCATTGCTGGTGTCGACACGTGTCCTGATCATTATTGTGTTATTAGCCAGCTATGTACATCGCCTATGATCAATGTTCTATGATAATGTCATACGGGCCTTAGACATTTCAGTTCGGTATAAATCCACAATCAGATTCCGCTGACATTTACATAACCTAAAGGGAAGGGTAATGGTATTACATCATTACTGAATTGCAGCTAATTTTTTTTTGGCATCAAGCAATAAAGAAGATAATTAAGAAACTAAGCTTTGGAAGAGAACCAATGTGAATGTTAAGTTTGAATCTGTTGTCTATGGTTAAATTGTACCAACTCAATGTGTAGTGAATTTATTACTGTTCCGTTTGTATGAAAGCTTAGTTACAAACTTGCAGAGTCGTAGCTCTGTAAACCATCTCACTTGACACCGTATTCTTATGCCGAGGTATGTTTAACATCGTAGTCTTGCATCACACAAATTAGGCATATAGTTTGTCCAGAAAGAGTAGAAATAAAAGAGTACCTACGGTTTTGCTCAGACGTTTTGTCTGTGTTCGTTAATAGCTTGCACTGAGAAGCATTATATAAATTAAAAACTTCAGCTGTTACATAGAATAAGGTATTGTTCTTCAATAAATATAGTAAATGTTTAGATTTTTCGATGAAACAAATAGTAAACATTCACTTCCGTTTTCTAGACTTTATGGACAGGCTGTATGTGCGTCGACATGCATTCACATTGGAGAGCTACATAACAAACGTAATCAAGTTGTTTACAAGTTTATCTTGCGATTAGACAACAAAGACTTAAAAAACCATAGGCTCACCAACTGAATGATAGCGAATCGAAACAAGAGACAGGTCGTAGAAAAGACGAAGGCAGCGAGTACATACACAATTTGCAAACATATAAATGCCCTTTACAATTATTTTCCTCGTGGGAAATATAACATTTAAATATACTTTTTTAATTAACGTAAATACCACACACTACTTACAAGTACTCTACTAAATATGATAAAGAGATTTCCAGTTTCTAATCAGCTAGGTATTAGGTGTAGTCGTACAATATAATATTCTCTTTTCATCAAACACACAGGTGTTACGGTTTATAACTATGCTCTAATATTAAGTTTAAAAATATGTTACAATGTTCCCACTTGTTGATACTTATATTGGCTGACAAGTTATGTGAAAAAGTTTACCCGATATCTGCTTACTGAGCGCTAATTAAAATCTGATGTGAACTTGTATAGCTAGGGGTCTCTGCAAGCGGCTATTCATCTTTTGATTTGTATTTCCAGAAAATCAGTCTCCATGAATTTAAACACCTATTAATTGAAAGTGATACCTACAACATTAACATTATTGGAAAAACTACTTAAGTATGCCTTGTGTAGACGCCGAAATTCGGTTCACCAAAGTTGTGTAAAAATTAGAACACACCCAAGGCCGTAGTGAGATTTCTAAAATCAATTCCTTAAAAGGCAGACAGGAAAGGTCCAAGTTATTTTGTGCTATAGAACTGTTCTGATTGATTCACAAATCATTGCTGCACTTTATGTGTTAAGTATATAAACACCGTATTTAGACAAGATGCGCTTTGAACATTGAGAGAAATAGTCAGCAACTCATAAGTAGGTATGTTATAATAAAGTTGATCCCTTATAATTAATGAATAATTTAATAGACTCTATTTCGACAACAATACAACAATGATTTTTAAATAAGTGTGTGATCTTATATGCCTTTTACTGCTACACCGATAAAGAAATAAATTAAGACAGAACAAAATACTTCGCACATACTTATTTAGCATCAGCTACAAATTAGACAATTAATAATGCAGGATGGTTAGCGAAGCTAACACAATAAAGCATCTAGGTACAATATTTATCATGATTTATTAATAAAAAAGATCCACTTATACTATTCTATTCAAGGTATCACATAGCGTGATTAACTGTTCAATTTTATTAAATCTCCAAACAATAAGGGCCAAATTAATACGAAGCCACCAAACTATTCACAATCATCGGCGATGAAGTGAAACAGAGTTACTTATATTTTTCACATAAAATGGCCAGTTCAAGCACTCTATATCAAATCGCACATATGGGAACGCACTTTATTTGTACTAGGTTTAGGTAGGACACTACGATATTAAGATATTTGAAGTCCTCACAAGAGCATACCAGGTGATGGAATAGCATACCACGACAGTTATTATAGCGTAAGATCGATATCGCCTTCCACACCCCTTTCCCAAGTGTCATGAAGTGTCCACCGCGACAACGAACGCCAACTATATAAAAGTGTTTAGAAATACGTGGTGTTATCTACCTTTTGTTTTCCCACCGACCCAACGCAACTGAGAGCGCCACTTCATAATCTTGGTACTTCGAAATGTAATTCCTGAGCGTCGGCGTGAGAGTTCACTTGTTCGGGACTTGAATCTTTTTGGACCTGAAGTCGTAGATCTTGCGGCAGAAGAGCACAAGCTCTGGCGAGACGGCGGGCGGCAGCTTGGTGTCGTTGGTAGCGACCGCCGGGACCACCTCGGCCGGGGGCATCGGCGGAACGATCGACGGCTTGATAATCACGCCCTCTTCCGCCGCTTTTAGCCTTTTCCTGTACCTGCGGGGAACGAGAACGTGGGGTCAGACAACGCGATCACTGGAAAACTAGGAAACAATTGCGTAGAGTCAGACCGGGTGATAATGGCCGGTTGCTAAACTTCACACTTCATCATCATCAACCCGTTATGTCCCCACCGAGGGGCACGGGTCTCTTCCCTGAGGAAGGTACAGGCCATACTCTAACACGGGGGCCAAGTCCGGATTGGTGGAGGCTTGTAAGACTAGTGGCTAGTCTTACTGTCAGAAGTTGTCAAGCCGCCCTAAGGCTTGGCTTAACGACTGCTACTGGCAACTTCACACTTACAAACGTGTTTTATTTTACGGAAACTTATATCAAGAGCAAGAGCAGAATTTCCTTCAAGCTTTTGAGGGACACTTTTACCACACTGTGTTATACTCTACAAAGGGTCCCTATCAGAATATCCATTTTGCTGAATGACGATATCGCCCTAACGTCCTGAAATTAAAACGCCATTGGTGCTAAGGAGACAATAACGCTAAATGCCTTAGGAGCAAAACGTCTGGGGGTCTATGTCCTAACAATTATCCAAAACAGTATTTGTAGCTGAATTATTTAAAAGTAAAAATAATTGAAAGATTAGTGACAACACGATTCGCGGACCACCTGATCTCTTCTCAGAACTCTTGGGTTCCGCGGAACATTCCTTAGGAATCGCTGGTCTAGGCGTAGAACTCAAACTTCGCGAGCAGTGTGGAGGCCACATATTTGACGACGCATCTGCTTACCATGCGAGAAGTCCCGGGTTCGATCCCCGGCTGGGGAGAAAGAAAAAAACCTCCAGGTCTTGGATGTTTACATGTTTGTGACGTCGCTGTTTCTGGTTCCCACGACACAGGGTATCCTAGTGTGGGGCCAGAAGCAATGTATGCGCCTGTATGTAAATGTTTATAAGATACGGCAAAGGGCGTACCGGCAATACTCGTTGAAGGTGAGCACGTAGCACTTGTCTTCGATGCAGGCGACGGAGTTGGCGTCGCGGTGGCGCGAGGCGAAGACTTCGTCGGGCGCGTCCTCCGCCTGCCGGCCGCGCTCCGTGTGCTCGGGCCGGTAGTACCACACCAGGGACACCATCATCTCGCCTGGATATAATATATATTTATACTACACCTGCTTGGAAAGTACCTTGATACTTTATCAAATTTACGGTAGAAAGTACGTCATTGCATATCGAACAAATATGCGGGGAGAAAACGCATCTGAGCGGGAGAGAAAAGTTTATGAAAATCCATTTCTTACGTGGTTTTTCTTTTTTTAATTTTGGGTAAGACTGCGCCGGTAACCTAAATATCAAAGGCCAAAAAGTTTTTACAGTGAGTTTTTATCTCCAAGTTCGCAAAATAACACTGGCCACTAGCAACAATTTCAATATAAATTTCAATTAGTAAAGATTTCGTTTTTTATTTTCCTTGTAGGTGTAGTATAAAGCACTATGTATCACTCGAGAGAAACTGCTATTCCCGATCTCAGGTGTTTTAAAGCCCTCGCCTACGGCTCGGGCTTCAAACGACACCCTCGACGGTAATCGGTCACTTTCTCCTCTCGGTGAACAATGTACTATTTTTTATTTAATATTTAGGAAAACTGGTGACTAAACAAACATGATATTACAAAGCAGATATAAAAACAGACAGTCATTAAAAGTTTCCACAGATAGCTGCAAAAAGGAAACACTATCGTTACATAGTAGCTATAACCTCAGAATAAGAATGCTTTAATCGATTAATTTCTGGGTAGCAACTGATTTACAGGGTTGAAAAACAATTTTGATAGGAGACTCTCACCGCAGTTATTCCACCATGGAACAAGTCAACATCGACCTTCCCCGCCAAAGAGTTATATAGATTGCAAGATCGCCAAAAAAAGGAATTCTGTCAATAATAATTAGTTCTGACTTGGAAGTGAATTCGGACTTGGCCCCCGTATGGCCTATACGTTCCCCAGGGAAGAGACCCGTGCCTCTCGGTGGGGACATAATGGCTTGATGATGATGATTCGCAATACAAACAAAATGTTTACTTTATGAACGTCTAAGTTGTTAGTTACACAATTGATAGATTACGTGGAGAAGAAAATAACGAAGAAACTCCACATTTATTCTTTTCAAAACTGTCTTAATGTAATTAAAAAACTATCACCTTAGGAATATTACACATGGATGTGTTTTCTCTTAATTTCTTCTCTGAATAAATTAAATACCTATTAATCTATTGTTTGTCTTCTAAATAATCGTTGATTTTATAATAAGCTTTTTTGCACCAAGTGTTCTTAAGACATTTCTTAAGCCGCGTCGGAGGTAACTCTAATAAACTCGTATCTTGGGAAATCTTGTCGTACAACCTTATAAGGTTCACACTAGCATTGTAACAGTGCCCCACAAAGGAAATACATAGGTAGTGTTTTAACTTTTAGAGTTAGTAGAGTGAGACTTTTCGTATAAGACGATAGACTCTTTATTCTTAACAGTTCTATGGCAAAACCAATGCAGTTTTTAAGACTGATAACAATGAGTAGGTAGATAACAATTCAGGACTGGAATGCTGGACTGGAATAATGTGAACCGGGCATGACATAGCAGTAGCTGTTAGTGTTCCTAAGTTCTCACCGTCTTCCGGGTTCTCCCAGAGCCGAGCGACCCTGGCGACGAAGGGTTGTGCCCTGGTGGAGGAAGCCCGCAGGAGCACGCAGTCACCGCGCGCCACCTTGTCGCCGCTCGCGTGCGTCATCCGCGACCAGCAGCGCGCCGTGCGGTCTTGCCGGGAGTCATTCTGTAAGGCGTTGTAAGGGGTCATCCATAAATTACGTCACACGCTAAGGGGGAGGGAGGGGGTCGACGAAGTGTGACATTGTGTGACAAGGGGGTGGGAGGGGTCTTACATTTTGTGACGTCACATTTAAAAATCTATTAAAATCTAAGTTTTAAAACACGAACTTAGAACTATCAACGAAAAATACAAAAACTTTTGCAACTCTATCTATTCGGAAATAAAACTAACTTCGGAACTGCTGTTTTAATCCAATAGAAATCTACATGTAAAATTGCAAAATATGTGACGTCAGACTAGGGAGGGGGGAGACTCACAAATGTGACCAGCTGTGACAAGGAGGGGGGGGGTAAAAAAAAATGAAATTAATGTGACGTAATTTATGGATGGCCCCTAACATGTTAGCACAGAATACATCGCTGCTGACGACCTCTGTGGCGCAGTGGTTAGCGCATCTGACTACCATGCGAAAGGTCTCGGGTTCGAATCCCGGCTGGGGACAAAAAAAAAACCTAGGTCTTGGATGTTTACATGTTTGTGACGTCGTTGTTTCTGGTTCCCACGACACAGGGTATCCTAGTGTGGGACCAGAAGCAATGTATGTGCCTGTATGTAAATGTTATGTTATGTTATGCTTATATAAACTAAAGTGCCACAAATCAAAATTGTCCAAAAACTGTTTAAATTGCAAAATGAAACCAAAATCGGTCTTATTTTCATATTTCACGCACGAAGGGCGCATACGTCAATCGGTGATTTAGAGGCTGCATTTGACGGGTGTCTTCGTGAAATATGAAAATAAGATCGATTTTGGTTACATTTTTCAATTAAAAACGTTTTTGGACAATTTTGATTTGTGGCACTTTAGTTTATAAGCAGCGACATAATAGTACAGGTAGGTACAGAAGATTCACTCGGCAAAATCAATTAAAGAAAAAGGGGCTCTAGCAGCGATACAATTAGGTGCAACTCAGATCGCACGGCGCTGAAAAAGCTACGTTATATTCACCTACATGTTGCCTCTCTTTTTACCGCGTAACTCTTACATCTTCTGGCGCCTGAATTCCTACCTATTTGCCACTGCGGAGTGGTCGCCGCATGTACTTACGCGTTCGATACCGACACGCGTAGTGAAACAGGCCTGAGTGCTTAGTGCGAGTTTTTTTAACTACTCGATCGCGTTAACGTAAACTCATATTCCTATAGGAGTGACAAAGCGCGCCACCTAGTTGTCTCTCTGTCACTCCTATACAAATTGCAAACGCTCTCGCTATCGAAAGTGAATGAAAAAACTCGCACTAAGGGCCCAGAGTGCTTATACTGAGTTTTTTCATTCACTCTCGATAGTGAGAGCGTTTGCGATTTGAATAGGAGTAACAAAGAGACAAATAGATGGCGCGCTTTGTCACTCCTATGCAAAACGCAAACGCTCTCGCTATCGAAAGTGAATGACAAAACTCAGTATACGCACTCTGATGTTAGTTAGACCAGCCGTTAGATAGATTACGTAACTTTCCATTCTATCGGGTTCAGCGTTTAGACAACTCGAAAGAGTAGGCGTGTGACATACCTACTGGGAAAAAAATCCCAGAATGTAACAGTGATAAGGTGGTGTAACATACCGGGAACAAGGGGCTAAATCAGACAACTCCCTACAGTGGAGTACTACGTAATTGCACCCCTGGACCACAGTTTACTGCACTCGCCACCTAACTGTGCAACGTTGTCGAAAGGGTATCAGAGTGCGTATACAGAGTTTTTTCATTCAGTCTCGATAGCGAGAGCGTTTGCGATTTGCATAGGAGTGACAAAGCGCGCCATCTAGTTGTCTCTTTGTCACTCCTATGCAAATCGCAAACGCTCTCACTATCGAGAGTGAATGAAAAAACTCAGTATACGCACTCAGTATCACGAGTTATAAAAAAAACACTCACGTTGAGGTAAACTTTAGAGATGTGTGGTTCGCCATCCCACTGCCACCCGTTGCTCCACCTGGGAGGCGCTCTGGAGTCGTCTGTAGTAGGAGGTATGAGCAAGGAGGCTGGTATCCTTCGCACCCTCTTTGGTCCACTTCGTCTACGCCGCGCCCTCCGCAACGAGGGCTTTTGAACGGTGATCGGCGAGAAACAGGCATCTTCCACCAATTCAGCAGCTTCGTCAGTCTTGATGACCGATTTCTTAGAAACCAGAAGCTTCGCTACCTTCTCGATGGCTTTCTCCGAGCTTTTAGCTTTGTTCTCCCCGTTCGCTTTGTCGATTGATAATTTTGATCTTTTCGTGCATATTTTTTCTATTTGAAGATTTTCTGCTTGTGTTTTGGGGATTTCGACAGTCTCTGTTTGTTTCTCGACTGTTGAGACATCGCTTTCGATTTCCTCTGAAGGTTTTGCGACTGGCTCTTCTACCGCGGGAACTGGAATTGGTGGTTGTATCACTGTGCACTTTGTTAATTTCTTGGCTTTGGTTGGTGTTTTAAGAACATGGTCCGTTATCGCACTAGCTTTATTATTTACACTATCACTGTCTTTTTTATTTGTTTGACACTTTTCTCCACTCCGCTCTGACACACTTTGGTCACTGTTTTCCGGAATTTTTGGTTGACGGTCTTCTAGTTTTGTATCGGTGGACTGTAATACTGATTTTATACCATTAGTCACCTTGGATTCTACTTTTCGAAGAGCGTTCTTCGTTGCAGCCAACTTCTTCCCTATCATTTGCGTTACAGCTGCGATGGTGTTTGGTCGTACGCTATTGACGGTCGGGGTACTGTTCTCAATCACATTATTGTTAATATTTAAAGTTTTCTTTGTACAATTTTGAGTAATGTTTTCTCTTGGCGTTAGGAATAGTTCCGCAGGATTTAGTTCGATCTCCGGCGTAAAATCTGCTCTGTCTATACTATTTTTCCTTAATAAATTGTCAAGCAGAAGGGCACTTTTATTTTTTGGTTTGGTCATAGTTTGTTCTGTGGGTAACGCGGCTATATTCTTCAGTCTAGCGTCCTCGCTGACGACTGTTTCTGCATTGTTCTGTTTTTTGTTTTGTGGTGCTTCCAAACCCACATCTAATTTCCTTTTCAAGTTTTTCTTCTCTACTACAGGTGATTTTGGTGTTCTTTTGGGTTTGGGTGACGACTTCTTTCGAACTTTCTTAGCTGTGACTGTTTCCGTTCGTGTCAATGAATCAATCTGCTCACTCGAAACCTTTCTTCGTTTTTGCAACTTCACATGCTCACCGATACCATTTGTTTTGCAGCCGTCCTCGAGTTCTACCTCTCCCAATTCAATCTCCAGCTTCGGCTTGGAATACCTTCGCTTGAGCGCTGCTTTTGCGGCGTTATTCGTATCTATCAATTCTGCCGCTGAACAATTATGCTCTTTCAATGCCTGGGTCTCAGTCTTCCTCGGTGGTGTATACATAGGGCCTTCGTTCTCCTTCTTGACGTCGACGAGAGGTGTCGATCGCCTGTCCGTTTCATCTGAGGAGGACAAGTCGATGGGCGCGCAGAGTGGCGGGGATATAGCTAGGACGTCGTCGTCTCCATCGCTGTGTCCCGGGGTCGGCTGCGGCGCTGAGATCAACGTACCAGTGTCGTCGCCAGCCAACGATCGCCTTGCCATGGCCTTGCCTAGTCTCGCCCTTCTGGGTGCCATGGGAGGTGGTTGCGGGGCGCAGGCGCCGGCGGAGCCACGTGCCGGCGAGGGCGGGCCGACGGCCTCGTTCGAGCCGGACATATCGCCGACGAGGCGCAGGTTGTCGCGCGTGTCGTAAATCTCGCGCTTGGGTGATGCGCCGCCGATCACCGGGAAAGGGCATGGACGCGGCGCGTCTGCGCCGGCTGGCGGCTGTAGTTCTAGCGGTGGGTCCTGGAAAGAGTATTCTAGTATATTAAAAATATAACATAATCACAGATAGCGCAAATAATGCACTTCTATACAATTGAAAGAACTCTCAAACTCTGAATCAGAGTATGACAATAAAGATCGGAAAGAAGAAAGCTCTGAGGATGGTGATGTGAAAAAAATTCCTATTTAGTTATTCCTAGCGAGGGTTCGTTGTCTTCACCGACATAAAGCTTAGAGCCTGAGATGCATCACAATATCTTTGAACAGAGAGGATGAAATTCTATAGAATCAGGCGTTACTTTGCGGAAATCTATCACAGCCTGAAGATGCCTCGTGTTAGAGGCGAAACGCGTCGCGCATTGTCTCACACAAGTATTGTTGTCGGTGGTGGTGTGTTCGTGTCTTGCTTCTGCTTGAAAAAGTGGGAGGGAGGGCGGTGCATTAACTAACCGTATGGTGCTTGTGTGATATTGAGATAGGCTGGCTGGAGTAAGCTCACAGCCCTGCTACGTACAATGGCCCAACTATGAGGCCAAGTGCGGAAACCCTAAGCCAAACTAACTAACTTGTGTGATAGTGGCGGAATTTAGCAAAGTAATTTTCTCAATTTAATGATAGAGAGGATGAAGCTTACCTTCCCGCTGCCATGAGACTCTGGCGAGTCTTTGGCGCACGCCGCCCGCACCTTCGCTCGGAAGGCGCCCCCGGGCGGCGCGTGGGCTGCTGGGACGTCCGCGGGGCCGCCACCGGCTGGGGCTTTACCAGTAGCGGGCCCAATAAGGACGTTTTTTGGACACGCATTCATTGGGCAAGGGCATCCTCGGTGGTATTCTGCGAAGAGAGAAGCAGCGTGAACGGCGGCAAAGGACACTTAATTCTCGAGAAGACTTAAAAAGAGGTGTTAGCGTTGAAACGAACTAACGATTGCTTCGCATGCGATCAAATGCCCGTATTTCCCGCCCTCATTGCCCGAAGCTCCCGCACTGGTTTATTGGTTTTATTTCACGAATCTTCACCCGCGCGTGCTTACGGATAAATGCTCGCAAAGTACGTTCAGTCAGTAAGTCGTCGGGTAGCTTTTTCTAAAGTTGAAGCTTATTCATGACCAGTAAACAAGAATACTTCTAATTTATTGATGAATAAAATACAAATACAATAGTCATCTTTTTCTTTCGTCCTTGGGGAGCACATAGCCTTCATCACACATATTTCTTCTGACGCTGAGTTTACATCGATCGAATTGCTTTCCGTACTACTCACGTCCTTCACATCTGTCAAGGTAGTACGCAGACTCTGTATAAGTAATTTGAGTATTAACCTATGTATTGCGGCATCCGTTGTGGCGAGTGTTGGTGCTGGTAGCAGGGCGGACCGCTGTAGTACTGCGGTGGAGGATAGGGTTCTCCACCGACGCCGACCATCTGTAAATAAAACAATGCCAGTTTGTTAACTTAGCTCTCCGAGTGGGGCAGAAACTGCTGACAAAGCTTTCTTATTACTAAAATTTTTGTTGCTCTTAAACAGAGTTTTGCACGTGGACGACCTTAACGCAACTTAGCATTATCTACGACGTTAACAAAAGTTTTGGAGCCTCCGCGGGTTGGCGATATTTCACGATAATTTCCGTCACAGAAATATCACAAATATACACAATTTTGAAAACAACGTCCCGTGCCAGGATTCAAACCCACGACCTCCACGATGACGCAATGGAACGTATAAAGGCTATATAAAAGCTAGAAGGTCGTGCGTTGTGTTTGTATTGTAATATTTCGCCTCGTTTTGTTTAATTGCCTGGCTAAAATAGGCAGGCCTTGCTTGAAGGTACTTTTTTTCTAGGAATCCCTAATTGGGGGCATTGGTGGTGTAGGTGTTAAGTTGTGTTTGCAATGAGAGAATTTGAATTAGGAACTCATTATTGTTATCTTTGTTATGTATTAAGATAAACAACGTGATGTTATTACTAGTAAAGTTTCTAACAACACCTAGGTTCTACATAATGTAAAGCACTTCTGATAAATGATGTTTAGGTATGAATGTGTACGTACAGCGTACACATATTTAAATTCAATTACCGAAAAAACTCCGAATGTAATGTTGTAATTCTATCGTTAAACATAAAAGTAATCACGCAGGTAACTCATCACAGAATAAGTAGACAAGAACGTCAGTTACTCATCGTTGTAACACTTGGCAACGCCTATAGTAAATAGTCACTTAGATTACATACTCATACATATATTCCATTTGTCTATACTTGGCATTTTTTTCAGACTTTAAGCGACACTAAATCAAAAACCTTTAGCGGTGGAGGACTCGAAACAGTTTGCAAATTTAGTGCTAGCTAGTACTAAATTTGCAAACGGTATCGAGTTACACAAAGTCACGTCTGTACCCCAAAGGGGTAGGCAGAGACCAGGGACTGCCACTTGCTACGATCCTGACAGATCACTTTCGCTTCATCGACATTCATTAGTCGTTGCATGCACGCACGCCGTGATATTTAGGTTTTGATAATGAAATTGGTTTGTTCTGCGAACACTCAACATTATGCATTCGAGATTACAGTCTGTTAGCTTTTAGAATATACATCGGGCTCTAGAAAAGGCTTCGGTTTTCGCCGAAAGCACACGAGTGTAATACTACTTCCTGAGTGCGTATACTGAGTTTTGTCATTCACTTTCGATAGCGAGAGCGTTTGCGATTTGCATAGGAGTGACAAAGCGCGCCATCTAGTTGTCTCTTTGTCACTCCTATGCAAATCGCAAACGCTATCACTATCGAGAGTGAATGAAAAATCTCAGTATACGCACTCTGCTCTGTGTAAGTGAAATTAAGTGTCATTATTAGTTCCGATTTCGAAATTAAGTGTCAATTAGTTCCGATATTTCTATTACACGAATATATCCGATTCTATCCGATAGTAGCCGAGGTATATTCTAAAAGCTAACTGTATGTTCTATGCGCAGACGTCAAACAGGACCTAGATTATGTTAAAACAATTGAATAGTACAATGACAACGCCTGAACAATTGAACATGGCGAATTACTTTCATTGCCGTTTCAAGTCTACGCGTACACACATATCAAACAATCTAGGCATCAATGCTATTTTATAAAAACACGTCACGTGACCCGGCCGAGTAGATAGATAGATAGATGGATAGATAGATAGAGAACACTTTATTGTACACTAGCTGTGCCCCGCGGTGTTACCCGCGGTTCATCGATTTTCCCGTAGGAATAAGATATTTCCCCGCGGTAAAACGTAGCCTATGTTTTAATCCAGGGTATCGGCTAGCTCCATACCAAATTTTATTAAAATCCGTCCAGCCGTTTCAGCGCTAAAGACTGACAAACATATAAACACACACACAAACTTTCACGTTTATAATATTAGTGTGAAGTGTGATAATATTAGTGTGATAACAAAGGAAATTACACAGGTATCTCTTAATCTAAGAGTACAAACGGCGCGGCGGTCTTATTACTAAAACTGATCTCTTCCAGACAACCTTTGTATCTGTCATCGTACTGTACAGTCTGTTTGCTTTTAGAATATACCTCTGGCTCTAGAGTAGGCTCCGGTTTTCGCCGAAAGCAAACGAGTGTAATACTACTTCCTGCTCTGTATAAAACTTTTCTTCGCTATTTGAAAAGTTATGTATAGTTATAAATAACAATACAAAATAAACCTTACCTTATTGCAATATAATCGGTTTTTGATTGCTCAGTTGAGGTATATTCTAAAAGCTAACAGACTAATGCTCTAACAGAATTGAGGCCCAGGTGTTCTGTGTCTCCCATCACACTCTGTAAACGCGCCGAAAATCCCTAATGGGTAATTTGGTTCTCATTCAAACTTGGCATTCGGATAAAATAAATTTTCATCTTTCGCAACGCCTGACTCCGCGCGGATGACTGTGGCAGTGAAATAAGGTGTCCATAAAAGTCAGTCGCACGAGGAAGTTACGGCGACGCAGCGGCTCGGTGTATTGAGAGAGTGGATTGGAATTCCGAGCGTCTACTAGTTTTATTCCGGAAATCAGTTTCATTTATCAAATAGATTTCAGATTCAACATTGGTTGCTACGCGGAAAATAATGTTGTGACGGGGCGTGTCAAAGCCAGCTTCCCGTGAAAGCAAAAGATGAAATAATAAAACGCCCACGGCACAGCTTTTGCGAATATCGGATCGAAATAACGTATTTTTTTTGCCCTTTTGTTATTTCTGTTCGACTGAACTGATTGGTAATGCTAAAATTAACTTTGAGGTTTTTAATGGATTTTTTTCAATAGTAATTCAAAATAATTATAGGCTTGGTACCTAAAAAAATTACTCCTTAAAGAGAAAAATTCTAGGACGAAGCGGAATTCGAACCCAACTGCAGTTTTTATTTCTATGTTTATTAATACCTTCAGTAATCGTAAGGTAGGTATGTAAGGTATTATCTCTGTTTGTATCCGTAGTTGCAGGTGTCTAGTAGGTAGGTATTTTTCCGCTCCTATTTAAGTTTTACGGGCGATCGGACAAGAATTTTACGAGTTTCGAGTCGTAGGTACTGATTCACGTCGACGATACGTAAAATAGAATCTATAAATATAGGATGAGGATCAAACGACTGTAATAGGTACTTACTAGATACCTAGTTTAATACTAGTTCAATGAAACTTGTATAGCTACCTAATAGGGTCTAGAAAATGGATAGATAGAGACATGATAGATCGAGATAGAGCCTATTTACATAATTTCTTGCTTTAATCTATTGTTCGACAATCATCATCATCGGCCTTCGCTTGTCCACTGCTGGACATAGGCCTCTCCTATTGCCACTGAGCACGGACCTCGGCTACTCTTATCCAGCTCTTGCCAGCCGCCCTGCGAAGTCATCGCTCCACCGAGTCTGAGGGCGTCCTACGCTACGTTTACCGATCCGCGGTCTCCACTCAAGAATTCGTCTACCCCATCGGTTATCAGTTCTTCGAGTGATATGGCCGGCCCACTGCCACTTCAGCGATCGGCGATCTTAATTAAGAGCTATTCAATTCGTACGTAAACGGAATTTTGGTAATATTACAAGTAAGCAAAGCTATTAGCCCCTCTGCTACGCTAGCGTAAACATTGTTACAGATTTATTTTTATATGTTTAGGTTTACTTAAACGCTTTTCGCTTTCGAGCATGCCTCTGCTCAAAAGCGCAACACTGAATGCAGATCAATAGTTTAAAATTTTTAAATCAGAATCAGAAAAAACACATAAAAACCAACACAAAAACTAATCCAGACCTTCCCGCTCCTCCATAAAAAATTAGCAAAGTAAAGATACCTTGTGCGTCTTTGATGTTCGAATACTTGAACGACCCCTAAGCTTCTATAAACATATAAGACTTTTCCATTTCCTCTAAACTCTACTAAGAAGGTGCTCCTGCTCCGCTTTACGCCAAAGGAGAGACCTATCTATGAAGCTAGACTTGCATCCTTTGACATTCTCTAGCGATACTCGGTTACTCTACCTAAGTAGTTCTAGTAACAGTCCTCAATCGAAGCACCATGCATGCTTACAAGGGATGATTTGAACGAAAGTAATTGATGTACCTACACTAGAAGTAAACACAGGTGTTACGGTCGACTTTGTGAAAAAAAAAACGGCGGTACTGCGTTTACTAAAAAGGGTACCAGACTCAATCAAAACTAGATTGGTCAAATTGCAACTTTCTCATTGTAAATGTAAGAAATTGACAAAGAGAAAGTTACAGAAAGTTGACGGTGCTTACTGGACCTATTTGGTGCTATCGTACACCAGAACAGGAACATACTTTATGCTCCTGTTGTGGTGTACGATAAAGAACATTCCTATCTCATCTCCTATCTTTATGTATATATCCTATAGGTAATTGGTAATTGGTAACAGGAAAAAATTTGAAATCGCATAAAATTTACTCGTCATACTTTTAAATGCAAGTACCTACCTATTATGCAACTAATATTTTTTTTGCGATTTCAATTTTCCTCACCTCAAAAGTAGTTCTTATAATAGTTTAAAAATTCTAATATGGGTATATGAGTATTTTTACCCCCTGTGTAAGAGGGGGCCTAAGTTTTTCATGTGTTCTGATTGCATTAGCTACTGCAAAAAAAATATTATTTTTTACCTGAGCATCAGATTGTGCCGAGGGCGACATATGGTATGGGGCGGGCGGGCGGCCGTAGTAGGCTCGCGCGTAGCACATCTCTGTCGGGTAGTAAGGCGGCCCGTACTGTGGCAACACCTGCAAAATGGAGACTCAGGTTAGCAAGTGGCACATTCGTGTTGACACGGTGCATTCTTCAGCGGTAGCCCGCTGAAGACGAAGGAGGAAGCATGAAGGGCAGAAGACAAAAACATTAGTGCTTGTCCTCTGCCCTTTCTGCAGTCTTCTTCTTGCCGTCTGCATTAGGAATGGGTAGAGCAAAAGCTTGTGTCCCATGATCTTTTTTAGGGTTCCGTATCCAAAGGGAAATACTGAATCGCTCGTAGCCTGGGCTGCCTGAGTGATCTTAAACGATTACTAAGGTTAAGCAACATACGGCGTAAGCAGTTGGTGCCGACTGCCGTCGGTAGATGGCAGTCGTTAAGCCAAGTCAGAGGCCTTAGGGCGGCTTGAAAACTTCTGACAGTAAGACCAGCCACTAGTCTTACAAGCCTCCACCAATGCGGAGTTGGCCCCCGTGGTGGAGTATGGCCTATACCTTCCTCAGGGAAGAGACCCGTGCCCCTCGGTGGGGACATAATGGGTTGATGATGATGATGATGAGAGCAAAGGCTTATACGGGAAGATTAGGAAAGGTCACGCTACAAATTAAACCCGAACACCGATTTATAATTTTGATATTTTAAATTAGCTTCGTGTAATTATAACGAATGTATTACATTAAATATCTAATATACAAAAATCTCGTGTCAGAGTGTTTGTTATCGAACTTCTGCCAAATGGGTTCCCGGGTTTATGTATTTGGCAAAACAAACGCATCGCCCTCGGTATCTTTCGTCCACGGCTCTTTTACAAATAATGAACTGTCATCTGGTACAAAATATATAGGAAAGCTCGTCATCGGATACAGTGCGTGCAGGATGGAGCCTAGCAAGCGCACTTTATCAATGGTTCTTTTACAAATAGAGAACTGATATTTGGTACAAAATATAGTAAAGCTCACCGTCGGTGCGTGGTAGTGCGTGGCAGGATGGAACCTGGCTAGCGCGCGGTCTGCATCGGCCCCAGTCTCCTTTATCAGAGGCCCGGCCGGCTGGTAGTAGCCTGGAACAAGGAGAAGGCGTTTAGCAGGGAACACCAGTTAATAAGATGTACAAGCACAGGGTGTTTCAGAAAGCTCCAGCGAAACTAAGGGGTTTAAACTTTCTCGTCATCTACAAACATTTTTAAGCTACATAGGTACACTTTATACTAATATTATAAAGCTGAAAGGTTTGTAGGTATATGTATATGTTTGTCGGGGGTAATCTCCGAAAGTATCCATCCGATTTCGAAATATCTTTCACCAGTATTAAGAATGGACCTTATTATTAGATACTTTATTGAACACAACAAAGAAATGTTACAAAAATATAAGCGTAATATAGGCCTTCAGGGTGTACATGGTTAATCCGTTGAAGCGAAAACAGTTGCGGGCACTGGTTACATTCATATTTCAACGGCTTTAATATGTCATGATTGGAAAGGAAAACATTAAAATTATGTGGAATGTATTAGTCATATAGACTACCGAAGTACCTAACCTACATATGGCCATTATTCAGATTTTAAGTTAAGAACTTATTATATAATGTAATAAATATTAAGTGTTAATTTTGTTCAAGTTTACTTTAATTTTATCTAACTCCATTTGCCTAGGTACACACCTGTAATGATAGATAAGTGGAGATACAAATAAATTAAAAAAATATATATCTAAACTTTATAATAGGATTTCAGTCCCATTTCAGTCAAAATTTAGTTTTTACTTTTATGTACGGAGAATCCATAATGGAAGGAAAAACGACAAACATTCATGGTCATGACGCAGTCTTTCACGTTTAAAAACATCCACTTAAATTGAGAACAAAGCCAAGCCCGAACACTCTATAAAATGGAATGGTAACAGTC
Source organism: Yponomeuta plumbellus (assembly GCA_947310845.1). NCBI lineage: Eukaryota > Metazoa > Arthropoda > Insecta > Lepidoptera > Yponomeutidae > Yponomeuta > Yponomeuta plumbellus. Next base: position 11,549,125 of record OX371207.1, on the reverse strand, counting down.
CGTAAAACTTTAGAATCATTAAAATAGAAAAAAACGAAAGGAAACAGAAAGCCAACTGTCGCGGATGCGGTGAGTAGCCTCCGATAAAGTTCCAGGAATGTTCCCCATTTGGCCAACATTGCTATCCCACCTTCACAGTGAGAATCGGAGGGCACGGCAGTGGCCCCGCCATATTGTATTACTTGAATAAATCTGTGGATTATAAGTTTTGTCATGGCGGATAATTAAATATGACTAATATCCCTGTAGGAAAACTGACTATTATCCTTGATAAGTTGCAACGTTTCTTGGTGGTTATACTGGCATGTCATACTAATATGACCAGTGATAAATCGCTTGTATTGGTGGTCATACTTAGAGCTTTTGCGTAATGAGATTAGCGTCGGATTTTTTTTAGAAAACCTTCGTTAAATTAAATAAAACCGTTGTTTTGAACTTTGAGTGATTTGTATTTTATTGATAAACCTATGTAGCGAATATGCGTAAGGATGTTTATAAAAATAATATGACCACCAATACAAGCGATTCTCACTGGTCATAATATTAGTATGACATGCCAGTATGACCACCAAGAAACGGGGACAAGTTTCCTGATAAATATGGGCTATTATGCCTCTACGAACCCTAGTAACAGGGTATCGATTCTGTTAGTGCATTACAGTACGATGACAGATGCGCGGTTGGGTCACGTGGAGTGTTTTTTCATACCATTGACGCCTAGAATTGTTGATACACGTGCTCGCGTCGACTTGAATCGGCAATGAAACTGAATCACCATGTTCATGCAGTTGTCATTTTACTACAATTCAATAGCAGAATCTAGGCCCTGGTTTACCTACTCAAAACACGTTTTACCTATTATGACACCGAGTTCAAAGCTTTTAATTATAGGACGTACAGAACATGTCGACGGTGGAAAGGAAAAATTATCCAAGCGACATCAGACTAACTTTACAGTAGAGCTGTTTAAAGATTGAATTTTCGGAAAAAAAAATCGTGTATATTCTTGTAATGGTCCAAAAAGCCTGATTCTTATAAATTTATTTATAATTTTTTTATCTACGTTATAGTATACGTAACTATTAAAAATAATGCTTAGTTTTAAAGTTAGTGTCGCTTAGTAAAATTTTACCTTAAAGTAGTGATGGGAAAAATTGACTAACCGACAAGCTTTGATTAAGGAAGGTATGGTAAAAATGTAATACATATCTTTTTTTAGAATTTTATCAGAGTAAAAGTTGCCTTAACAAAATAAAGAACATGTGGAAACTAAATATTAATTGAATATATTTTTTTTCGTAATTTTGACATAAATTACATGCGCTAACACTATATTGCCAGATACTGGAAAAAATTTACTAAGTGGAGTAATTATCGAACGAACAGAAATGTCAAACTTGACCAAATGCCAATTTAGCATTTCACAATTACGACAACCACCAAATTTTCAAAAATGGTCGAAAATTTTCTCGGTTAGTAAGGAAAAAAAGTGAAATCCCGCTAACTCCAAAATGTCGAAGCGACATCAAAAGACGTCGTAGAAGGACGTGAGTAAGACCAAACGACGCAAAAAAATCAGGCGATTCTAACAATGTATATAACTCAATTTGGCCAAAAATGTCGCTTGGATAATTTTTCCTTTCCAGCGTCGATGTGCTTATCGTATTTATTCCGTTGAGCGATTCACTCGGTTTAGTTTCAGTAGGGAAATAGGTCCAGTTTGTGGTGGTTTTAACTTTAATTATTTACTATGAAATATTTCTTAGTGAAAAAAAAACAGGCTTTACCAGCACTAGGACCGTGTGAGTTGAAGCGTACAGGAAAAAGCCCGATAAAGTTATTTTAATCGCAGTTTGGTGGCTCCCGACCGCGTCAGATAAACTGAGCGACCGTAACCACTTCCTATTGCACAAATAAGTCGAAATAACCACCTACGATGCGGCTTTGTCATGAACCAAATTATTTGTTTTGTTATAGTGCTGTTTCCATACAAGTTTTCGAATGATTCGCGTGGCATGTTCGTGATTATTAATATAACTCTACTTAGATTTACCGTTCATAGAATGTTCTAAATAAATTCATGTCTACATGAACCAAATTATTTGTTTTGTTATATTGCAGCCTCCAAACAAGTTTTCGAATGCATCGAATGCATTTCGAAATACATAACTCCACTATAGATTTACCATTCATAGAATATTCTAAATAAATGTCTAAAAAAAAACAAAACTGCATTTAAGGCACTAAATACTAGAAAATAACTCTAACCTACATGATACCTCTCACCTCGCAATGTTTACCTAGTGCCAAAGCCAAAAAAATTGGGCGGTTTATTGCTAGGCAACACAGTTTTGAGCATCTAATTTTATTATTTATTACTTAATTAATTACTTCTCCTACAAGGAGATAGAGATATAAAGGAAAAGACGATAAACTTATTATTTTTAAAAATCTATCTTTAAATTGGCAAATACTTGTTGTCAAATATTTTCTTTTAGTTTCCGAAGTTTAAATAATCATTTACTGAAACTTTAGAGCTTATAATAATAGAACAGTCAATTTAGAAAGTGCTACATCGGAACAACTTCGAAAATAATCTCACTAAGTAGTTCCGTGGTTATCCGCTCGTCAGACGCGGCGCTGGCGTCGCTCTACCGTTACTTGGCGCTACCGTCGACACGAGCAACGTGGGCGGAGAGGCCGCGTTAACTCAGACTCCCGTGTCTCACTCCATTTAGTTTGACACCACAATGTGTGATGTGATGTGAAATGTGTCTATGAATAAAGTTCGATCAATCGTGGGCTTTTTAAAATACCTGTAGGTAGATTTAATGGAGCAGTAAGGCCAAACCGAGCTAAAACAGTTTCTTTTATGGAATTAGGAAGAGGTTGAATTGAACGAATTCTAATTTACTTAATATCGAAGGAGACTATTAACGTCCTAAATAAGGTGCGAACTAAGTAAATAAAAGCAATAAATATATAGGTAGTCTCAGTCATAATTTATTTACTTAATAATTAGGTAAGTATAGGTACCTACTTAGGTAAGTTCCTGTTTACGTAGGTGATACGTTTGTCAAATTACCTTTAATAAAGAATGTATTATTATGTATTGTTCCAGGTCTTGGATGTTTACATGTTTGTGACGTCGCTGTTTCTGGTTCCCACGACACAGGTTATCCTAGTGTGGGGTCAGAAGCAATGTATGTGCCTGTACCTATGTAAATGTTATGTTATGTTATAAAAAAACATTGTTTTGCAATTAGAACAAACTAGGTAAGTATTTTATAAAAGGTAGAAATAATTGGAGGTTGCTTTGCCTGTTTACCTACACATTTTGTCACAAAACTAAGCCTATCTGCAATATTATTATAGCTTTGGAGAGCATGGGCTAAATATTTTACTGTAGGTACATTTGATTCAGTGGACCGTGTCTCGACCAATACCTAAGTACTTATAAAGTACTATCAGCCTTATCTGCAGATGTGCCAAATTACGTTACCTACTCCTCTTGCAGTAAGATAAGGTAGGATAGCGTCCACATCCGTTCACTGTGCCCTTTACCTGTGCGTCTCACGTACAAAATTACGTTACCTACTCCTCTTGCAGTAAGATAAGAGGATAGCGTCCACATCCGTTCACTGTGCCCTTTACCTGTGCGTCTCACGTACAAAATTACCTTACCTACTCCTCTTGCAGTAAGATAAGGTAGGATAGCGTCCACATCCGTTCACTGTGCCCTTTACCTGTGCGTCTCACGTACAAAATTGACGACTTTCTTTTATTGTTCTCCTCTCCTATAATTTCTCGTTTCCGTAAAAGTTCTTGTTTTTATACTACAGGGTTTTGCTTCTCGAGTTAACTCTCGTTATCATTTTGTAAGGGGCACTTGAAGGAGTTTTGATTATTGTAGCTTGGGTTAAGAAAACACATTTCAGCCTTTAGGGTCCCAACGAAGGATTGATCATTTTTAGCCACAGAGCCGATTTCTGAATTGAGAATTTACACTAAGGAGATACTTAAGTAACGTTTTGTCACGCTCTTTTGTAAAGAAATTTGACGAGACAGCACTTTAAACAGCTAAGTAATTACTTAGCGAAATTCTTAATTCAAAAATCGGCCGTTAGGGCCAGTTTATGAATTAAGAATTTCGCTAAGTAACTACCTACTTAACTATATAGGTACCTATAATGCTGTCTCGTTAATTTCTTTACAAAAGAGCGTGACAGAACGTTACTTAGATATGTATTTTCATCATCAACTTATTACGTCCCCACCAAGGAGCACGAGTATAGGCCATTCCCTGAGGAAGGTATAGGCTATACTCCACCACGGGAGCTAAATCCGGATGTATAGGCCATTCCCTGAGGAAGGTATAGGCTATACTCCACCACGGGAGCTAAATCCGGATTGGTGAAACTTAAGTATTTACTTAGTGAAAATCTCAATTCAGAAACCGGCCCTTAATTTAGCTTCGTTTTAACTGTAGTGCTATCTCGTCAAATTTAGGGCGTGGGTCAAAAGAGCGTGGCAGAATGTTACTTAAGTATTATACGAGTATTTACTTAGTGTACTTAAATACTCAATTCAAAAATTGGCCCTTAAAGAACCCTTAACGTGGCACATTAAGAAGCCAGCTCGTCCGTTACACTAACCTCATTGCACACCGGCTGTCAGTAAAAAAAATTAAAATCGCTTGTGAATATCGCAGAACGTGTCTGCAAAGAGGCAGCGGTTCGCCTTGAGCGGCAGCTGCGCCTGCGCCGGAGTCGAAACCGAGCAGCAGCCGTACCCCAAGCGAGCGGGTGGTTCTTGCTTTATCCTTTTGTTGTTTTCCAAATTTAAAATGAAATAGCTGCCACCTCCTTCTTCTTATCTTCATATTCTTTTAAATGATAATTTTGTTTGTTTGCTCCCTGGGTTGATTGAGCTTGATCAAACCTTGATTGAATGTAAAAATATATAAAATATCTACATATAATGTTAGTCTAAGTAGGTAACTCGTCTAAGTCTAATTTCGTAAATTATGATCATGCTGTGTACACATGTTTTGGAGATTAGTCTAGATCTTAAATATTTATTCATGTTATTTTGATAATGTACTGGCTAATACCTACCTGTTTTGTGTGCCTAATAAATAAAGTAAAATAAAATAAAATTTATTGTCGATTGTTGGGATTACTAAACTCCATTTATCTATACTTGGCATTTTTTTCAGATTTTAAACGACACTAAATCAAAAACCTTTAGCGGTAGAAAACTCGAAACAGTTTACAAATTTAATCCGAGCTGGTACTAAATTTGCAAACGGTATCGAATTTTCTACCGCTAAAGGTTTTTGATTCAGTGTCTTTTAAAGTCTGAAAAAAATGCAAAGTATAGATAAATGGATTATAGATTGCATTGTACAAGTAGATAATGACCGACTACCTGGGATGACTCATGAAGTATTTTTTAATAGGCTATTCGACCGACTTCTGAAAGCCATCTTATATTGTTTGTTGGTGTTCGTGGAGTCCCCAGAAAGTGGTCATTTTAAATTCTTTCGCGTATTTCTTCTAAAAAAGGCAAACGAAAATTTACTTTCCAAATAAGCCGCCAAAACGCTATCTCAGGCAATATGGCGTCGCATAGGTTTATGACGGCACTTCCCGGTAAACCAACCAATGATCGTAAGAAAGAATGAATGACAGACGCCATTTTTACTGGTATGTGACGTCATCATAGAATCGGCCAATCCAGGCCGTTTTCGATGGCAGCAGATTACCTACAAATTGTCAAATTTTATCTTGTTTTTTTTACAAATCACAATGATTTTTTTAGTTAAAATGCCTTAAAGCGGTTTTGAAACACATAATTTATACGAATACGTATAAATAATACGGTTCTTTTTACACTGTCAAATAGCCTATTGTGGACGGAAAAATATGGACCCAGTCAAGTATGACTTTCGCCATTACTGTATATATAGAACAACATATTATAAACATGCGTAACAAGATTATCCTTATCGATACTAAAATAAGGTATCGCATTGGATATACCTATGCGACGTGCATTCATACAGACAGACAATGATGGCGCTTTTATAACCATTCAATCCAATTAAAGGTTACGCACAATAATTTATACGAGTTCCGACGTATCCACTTGGAGATCGAGAAATAATGAACTGCCTTGGTTTTTTATCGTGTTGTGAGAGGATATAAAACATTTACACAAGACTTCTTGGTATAATAAGTTTTGTAGGCACTTATGTTCAAAGGGTTGATAAGGAAAATAATGCTAAAATGGACACAAGTAAATTCGTCCAAAAAGGGTTCTCGCATCATGAGGTGATTCTGGACGTGGAGTGTGGACGTTGCGTCAGATGGTACGCAGGTAATATCGACGTCGCCTCGTAGAAACTCCTGTTTTTGGATATAGTTAGTCTACTTGTCCATTTGGGGAAATTCACTTCACAATCTGTTGCTGCAAGTGCTGGTAGGCTGGCTGCAGCGGCAACGGTAACGTAGGTACAGACCGTAATCGTGGTAGATATCGAAAGGCCGTTTTTACCCAATTTAAATGAAATTCCAGTACATTCAGCAGCCATCTGGCGTCGGCGCCACCCGATCAAGCGTTCAATTAGACACCGAGCAGCCAATTAGGCTGGCCACACACTGCGCCGCAAAAACCGAACCTCAACTCGTTTACGCCACACTCCGCGCTTTGACGGTAGCAAGAAGCGATAAAACGACAATAATGCCGATAATGTCATGCATTTTTAAAAGGGCGAGGCTGATACTAGTTTTTCCTGTGCTCGTTGTGATGATTGATGATGAAAGTGTGAACTCAAAAGAGAACAGTAGGCGAAAGATAATTATAAAATAAACATCGTTAAGCAGGACAACATGCAAGTCAAAGTGACGGCTACAATGCGTCCTACCATACACCGAGTCGAGCGGGCTGCGTGGGCCGTGAAATGTAATTTTTTGGTATTACTTGTCAAATGTTTTGTTTCGGTCGTGCACACAAAGGTGTAGACCACCGCGAGCGTGCCTAATTCGAAGATCTGTTTCGTAATTGTTGTTTTGTATTGTATAGCATTTTTAATGAATGGAATATACTTACGTTGGGCTTTCTCGTGAGAAGAAAATTACTTTTCTTTCAAAGAATAAACTTCATAAAAAAAAACAATGCTGTACACAACTTATAAGTAGGTAGATTTACGTGGGAATCGAGGAATTGATAGTCAAATTACTCGTCTACAACATGTATTCCCGAATTAAACTCCACAGTAGGCATATTCTAGTCAGTCTAAGCTACCTCGCTATTCTATGAATAAATTACAATTAGGACTATGCTGGTGTTGGTTCGATACGATAATATTATTTGCCTTCTAATGCGGCAATTGCTTATTTAGCTGTCGATATTGAACGAGATAAAATCACAAATTAACCTATGAGGAATGCAAAGTGGCATTAGAGGTTGAGCAATTGATAATATACATTACTACGCTTTGATAATTCATACCGCAGAATAAATATTGCCACCACCGTGTAAATCAATGTATTTTATACTTTAAATTCACTTCCTCGTATATCATATCACATATCTTTTCCTCGCTTTTAAACAGTAAATGGTGTTTTTGCATAATAATGCAACAAAATATGTACGTACAGTCACGAGTAATAATGATAATAAATAATATAGGTACATATACACACTTTCTAAAAATCTTAACTTAAAACAATCTAGAAAGAAGTGTACGATAAGATGATTTAGGACAAATTATTGCCGTACACATGTGCAGACAAAACTAAATATGTGTACGTCGTACAAAATGTGAAAGTGTATATACCTGTTAGATATTATTGATCGTGATGACTATATTGAAAGGTTTCCTTTAAATATAGTTTTAGATGCCCAAGTGGGCTACCAAACAAAGCGATTGGGTTGGCTTTTGTCGGTGGCAGGTAATTGGTTTTTTCTAACGGCATTTCTACTAAGTACAGAAAGTATTCACTCCCATGGGCGCTCGGGCGAGACTGCGCCGATAACTTCGAAACGACGACGTCACTTTTGACTACATTTTCATAAAATATAACGAATATTTAGGGTAACAGACATGGAGCAAAATGTATCTGAATTAAAATGTATCGGTGCTAAAAGGTATGTTAGTTTTTTTTTTCTATTTTTAAGAAGAAAAAATACATTAATAAGATATAGGTAATATAATGTCTTATAATGTATTTGTTTTTCTGGTGTGAACCTACATTAAAGAGTTCATACCTAATACCTTACAGCGACTCTGGCCGGCTCGGGACTAGCTTCAATTGGGCGCTACCCGAGTAGTATATCGTTCTAATCTAGTACCTATGTAATTTTTGTTTGTTTTAGTGTGGCGATTTTTTTTTTACGTTTACATAACTTGCTTACAATAGCACTTTGGCGTACAACAAATAACAAGACTCAAGTCTCTTTGGTCAGCTCGGCTTCGTGTCAAGCCGCGACCGTTGACCACTAACTACTGTAAGTTGCTAGTTTTGTATAAAACTATTGGCGCGGCGTATCCGCCAGGTCACTGCCCGCGAGATTAGTGAGACTGAGACGCGATGGCTCGCGGTGTTTTTGTTGCTGCTTTTTTCGCTGTGGCGTGCGTTACCCTAGCCTATTTTTTTTTGTTGCCCCGTAGTCACCGTATGAACAGCTCTTAAAACAACCAAGTACAATTTCGCCATCGAGAATGTTTAAATAATCTTGCTTCTTCGTACACAAAATGGAAATGTAATCACCAATTAAAGTCTGTTTTTTAATTCAATGAAAAAAAAAACTGTCTGTTGACATATCAATATGTCAATGTCTGAATGTTGCTAGTACGTAAACACCAAATAACCCCCTCTTACTTCAAAGTTAAAATGTGTGTGCTACGTACCTAGGTGTTTTTTTAAACTTTCCTCGTATGAGTAGGTAATTAAATTTTATTGTCTTTGATGTGATAAGGATTCTTGTCACATGAGCCTTCTATTAACGGTAAAAATAAATCTACCGATTAAATCTTTATATTTTATAATGGTAGCACCGCGTGATTTTGCATCACATTAAAAAAACGGACTTTAGGATTGGTAATTGGGTATTTGACAGGATGTCAAACGAGCTACTTTTAAAACGGAATTTTGTATGAAAATACTTGCTTGTGACGTCACATCTCAGAGCACTCTTTAATCTTTCATCTATTTAAAAATTGTAATAACTAGTAAATGATTATAAGAAATACATTTTCCGAATAATTTTGTAATTTTTGTTTTAATCGAGCATCTCAAATAATTTATTGTTGATAGAGTCAAATACCGTATTGAATCCACTGAACTTCGGCTCCTTTTCAACACTGATCGCAAAGAGAATCCAATATTGATATAAATTAATAATTAAAAATTTTAGCTGTGATAGAAATAGGACAAGGAATTGAAATTATTTAAATTGGTATCAGTTGAAATTACTTATAGCTACTTATCTGCTATTGCAGACATTATGGCATGTAATTTAAGTAAGTAGGTATTATATTTAAATTAAGTAATTTACTCTATCATCATCAACATCATAATCATCATCAACTCATTATGTCACGCTTTGGTGTAATTACTGTTATGTTGCAACATTTATGTAAGTAAGTAAATAAATAAATAAATGTCTCCACCGAGCGGCACGATCTCTTCCCTGAGGAAAGTAGGTATCGGCCATACTCCACCACGAAGGCCAAGTCCGGGGCTTGTTAAGCCGGGTCCGCTGCGCCATGTTACGCGTGTTACAAAAAATGTAAAACGTTATTAAAACAAAAATGGGGAGTGTTATTAACACTTTACGTGTTAAGTAATACGTAACGTAACGTTATGTAACACGTAACGTGTTATACCATGTCCCATTTTTATTATAATTACGTGTTACGTTTTTTGTAACACGCGTAACATGGCGCAGCGGACCCGGCTTTAGACTAGTGGCTGGTCTTACTGTCAGAAGTTTTCAGGCCACCCTAAGGCCTCTGACTCGGCTTAACGACTGCCATTTACTTGATATAGAATTAGTAATCTAATTACCAAAGAACATTAACTATTGACATAACAGCCTACAGGGCTCAATCGAGTCTTCCTTTTTTGCGTAAAAGGGTAAAAAAGTTTTAAAATAGACTAATGCCCGGTTCCTATAATATACGCCTAGCGGCTACGATCCGTTTTCCATACAATTTATTGACGGTTCGTAGGAATTTCGTAGGAATTGTAACCGATCGTAAGCAAAAACGAAGCGTTTTGTGGATATTGGAACCGGGCATAATAAAACTAAAACAGACCCTGATCACGTGAATAGCGTAGGTATACGTTGTACCTATCTATTCAGAGGAGCAGAACCCTCGTAGGCGGAGTTATTAATAGCCCATTTGACACGTGGCCAAGTTACGAGCTCGTGTTTTATTTAAAAATAATTAGCGCATGTAACAAATGAAGTCGCCCAATAAATCCTAGCGTTAAGTTGTTTGATTGCTCTATCAAACTGAACGTTGTAGGTACATACATAAATAATTTATTATCCTCCTAAAACAAATCGCTTCAGTAACAAAATTATTTCGTTGTAAAAAGCCGTCTTGGATATCTAGGTACCTCAGTTATACAGCTTTTATACGCGATAAAATTAACGTGGTGAACTAAATAAGTACCTAGAGGAACTAGCTCAGTTGCGATTTGACTCCTTGATTGATCTGAATAGCAAGTTTTGCTATTAGGTACACAACGCTGCCGCGGCAGAGAGGCGGTCTTAACTCGGACAGGGCTGATGCTTTGTTCGCCGCTCGCCTTCGTGAATTGATCCTTACAAAGGTATTTATTTACAGCTAAGCAAACACTAATAAAATTGTTGAGTTTTAGAGCAGGTGTTTTCCATGATTATGTTCGGGTTAGATAAGATAAGAATATTCTTTATTGCACACAAGATACAAGATAGGTATAAAAATAAAATTTAATTTAAAAAAGTACAATGGGCGTCCTTATGACCTTTGCTGGCAATATAATATTTTCTTTGCAATAAAAAATAAATAATACCTAACTTGCCACGTTAGATACCTATTTTATTTTAAGTAATAACAACAAAAAAATATTTGTATATACCTGTTACCTACCTCTTACCTACTTATTTTTTGTCGTTATTACTTATTTATTACCTGTTATTATTTTATTAATTATTGATACATGTTTTTTTTTTTCACAAACAGGAGTCTCCATTAAACAAAGTGTCTCCGAATAGGGGACCCTTTTGGGTTTCGCCCCAATGACCTTGTGATCATACAGGCAAGTTCGTTATCGAGACAAGCCACAATGAGACCAATTGCTACTAAGCTAAGGGTCAACATGGCTTGCTGGTTGGCAGGCACATGAGGGAGGGTGGGACCCCTCCGAAGGAAAGCTCAGATTTACACCGCGTAGTGTTACAATATTGTTATTTACGGGACATAAATGAAAACTCAACTTCACACGATACAAAGCTTACCAATAACATGATCCTTAGGTTTACGAACTCGTGTGCTTGTTTTCCTACTTAGTTAGTTTGACTTAATTAATATTAAACAGTTTCATATTGATACGGTCTCGACCAACAAATTTTATGATGGAGAGGTTTGAGGTAATACCAAGACTACGATCTGCCTCTTACCCTTGACGGTCTTGCGTTCCGAATTACGCCACAATTAAGAGAGACTTGTGTAAAGTCACAAGATGAGTATTTATCTAAATAGATAAATACGTAATAAACGAATAAATATCTAGCCAGAGGCAATGTATGTGCCTGTATGTAAATGTCTGTGTTTTATTTTTTTATGTTTTAATGGACAGGGTCTTTAGTCATACAATTTATCTATGGACAGCTTTTGCAACCTTCATGTTGCAATATGTTTTGGACTTCTTTGCTGGGTAGATAGGGCTTTTCCTTGATAAACACATAAGTAGTGCTGTCAGATAGTGTTGGCGCAAATCGGTGTAAAGCCTGATTTACATTTGTTTTATTTTACTTTACTTTACTTTAATTTACTTTACGTAAAGGTAGAATACAATAGAGACGCCAATCCCTTTTTATAAGTATAAGCAAATCTCTAGGAATCCCGACCGTATTCGGGCACAGCGACTGGGATCTGACTTTGTCAGTCCAAGTCATTTGCGCAGGAAATATTATTAAATAGTGCACGAAACATTACAATGACAGTGTGCGCGCAGACACAGGTGCACTCTTGCCCCTAACTCTTAGTATCCAATGGAACGGAGGACCGCTACAATCGGAGAGAATTAAGGATGTAGACGTTAGCATGGTCTCTAACGCTGACCTATATAGGCTTTTCGTGATTTTTTTTTTTGCTGGGCCCTACGGCTGGCCGGGATCGCCAGCTGATCACAGCGGGAGGCATCCGCATTATTGAGAGGGGTAGGGAGTTAAGGAAACAGGATACTACTGTCACAGGAGAAGGAAGCGTGACAGCAGTAGCCAGAGTAGTCCGGGGTCGCATACCCGTGGTGATTTTCCCTGCCAGTTACCGGACAGATGACTGACATAATCACCCTCTGAATCAGTAATGGTTGATTAAACTATGTTTCCCTAGTTTTCTTAAATCTTAATTAAATAATAATGTTTTTTTTTTTTTAAGTACTTTTATTATGTATGGTGCGCAATAAAAACTATGAATCGGCATAATACTTATTTCTCGTCTCTATGGAAAGCATGCTTATAAAACAAAAAAATCAAGCAAGTGTACCTAAATCAGCCTTCAGAAATACTTCGGACTCCGTGGATGTAAAAGCTTTACAAGTGTAAAAATTTGCGGGGTTATACTTATAACAAACACTATTCTTCTAAAACACACGACAAATGCGTTTTAAATTGTATTTAGTAAGGGGAAATACAACTTAAAGCTGATAAGTATCTTACCACCATTTCAAACCGGAGGTGAGTTTACCAAGAAGTGTTTTTTACTTATCGGTTTTTCAATTGAGATTATCATTTAGTAAACACTTAAGTGCATATCACAATATCTCATCAGATTTCTAAAAAAAAAAATGTGACGGTCCGAAGCATATATAATAATATGTAACTAGTTGGCGAAATTCTTGATTCAGAAACCAGGGGCTATACCCATTTTCTTTATTACAATGCTTAATAAAAACATCCGTGCTGAATAGACGTAGACATTCTGGGCTACATTCGAATGAACCATGAACCCATGAAAAAAAGGTCAACGTTCTCTAGAAAACTCATCAATATTCGGCAAAAGAGTGTTCCTATACGCAGTGGCATTAAGGTTATTTTGGCTTGTGGAAATCAACAGACAGTGTTTAACTGCCTATCTAGGATGTAGGTAAATAGTCTAGCTCTAGGGTATTATCTGTGTTAGCGTGCCGACATGACGGGGGCGGCAGACTGACAAACTGACAATATTAATTAGTCTGTTTGGACGGCGCTCCGTTTCATATCAGAGAGAGAGAGAGAGAGAGAGAGAGAGAGAGAGAGAGAGAGAGATAAACACTTAGGGGTTTCTCTGAGGATGCTGATATCTCGTGCCCATGTGGAGCTGCACAAACGACATAGCTCTTAGCATTTTGCCCTAAACACCACAGTGCGGCTTGCCTGTTGTCATAGAGACTTCATCACCCAGCGCAATCGGAGTGCTAATGCCACTGTATGGGAGCGAGATGTTTGCAAAGGAGTCGGCGTCTTCGACACGAAACAAGAAGAAGAGATAAAAAAAGTTCGCAACCACCAGGAGAGAAGTGAGAACCTGAGAAGTGTATTTGAAGCAGAAGAGTTAGACTTACTAACATCAGAAAATAATCGACACCCGTTCTCTATTTCACAATGTATTCTCCCTATAAATCATTACAAATTCCGGTCTTGCTGTAACTTACTAACCACATCCTTGACGAGACGCGAATTTTAAATAAAACTGGTTATTGATAGTTTTTACCCGGTTGCGGCAGAGTCTAAAAGGAGTGTGTGTTTGTATCGTATGTGTTCAAGTTTGATTCTATGTTTATTCATAAATTTTCAACAGCACTGACATAGGCTGTATTAAATCGCGATAAATCCGACAAAATACAAACATATTATAAAATTCCCGATTTACTAAATATTTTCGCTACAAGCTATCTTTATAGTCCTTTATACGTAGTTCGTAGTGACGACGTCGAATCTTGCTTCTTATTACCTAGTTGAGTTACTAATACTATAAATTAAGAACACTAAAAACTAAATGAAGAATCTGCTGTTGACTGTACCGTACTACCTAAAATACTTTGTCTATTTGAAAGAAAAAATAAATCAAAGTAAAGAAATTGATATCGATAATAGGGTTGATATTTTTAGGATTATAATGAGCCGTATTTCAACAATTTGTACAAATCGTTTGCAAGCAGACAAGGCTTACCTATAAAACGAAAAATAGGCACTTCGAAGAACGGAAAGAACTTTCTGCTGGAACTTTTATCTTAAAAAATATACCACGTGATGTAGTTTGGCAATGAAAACTAAAGCAAACCTAGGCTCACGCTTTATTTAAAAAGTTTATAATCACGAGCACGGGCTCGTCAACCCAGTCTTACCTAAACGTGCAACACGTGCCCACATCAATAATTCACACAGGCCGATTCCCACTAATTTATTATGAATCGTACAACCTCGCGCGGCTTTACCCGACTAACGTATTTGTTTGCGGTCATTCCGAGTGATTTTACTCTAAAGTAGTAAATTATTTCTGCTAGTAAAGGCTGAGTTACATTTTAAAAAAGTACAGTGTGAATACTTCCAAAATGATAAGTATAAGTGTTAAGTATTCATAAAATTAGTAATAATAATATTGCTTTTAGTAATAAGGCCGCCAATTGTACCATAAACCTTTGTAAATATTTTGTGTTTCTTTTTGTTTTTTCTTGTATGCAATAAAGAATATTATATCTATCTGATATATGAGGGAGAGGAGAACGTACGCTTACTCCTCATGTGAGCGGAAGGTAGTGCGTCCTACTTCCGGTACTAAATTATATAGAATAGAATATTCTTTATTGTACTCATAAATTACATTTACATATTTCTTATAAATTGAAGTACAATTGGCGGCCGTATTACCATAAGAAATATTATTATTACTAATATTATTAATATTAATACTTTTACTAAAAGAGCAACTTCTGGAAGCACTATAATCTCACATGGAATATTTAGCTTCCAGAGCTAGAAAAAAAAATTGTACTACTTTTTTCTGAAATAAACAGTTTAAATTAAAAATTAATTAAATTAAATTAAGAAAAAGCAAAGGAAAAATTGTGACTTACGCGCGTACAACTTTTTCCAAGACATTCCGCGAAATAAAAATCACATTTAGCAACTGTTAGCGACGCACGCGACTTATTGGCAAAAATGGAGGAAGAGTTATTGAAGTGAGCAATGATAACAGTGCATGAAAGTTTACTGAGTATATTATACCTATATGTGTTCGTATTTCGCAATAAATGATAAACGCGAGGTCGGCAGCGTCTGTTTTCGCAGTCGACCTTCGTAAAAATTAGCACGAATTACATATGCAAAATAGTTTTTATCTCCTGTCTACCTACTGGAGTGTTACAGCTGTATTGATAAGCGACTTCGCTTGTTGTGAAGTTGATTAAGCGCCGATAACATTTCAGGAAGGCTTGAGGTGATTGTTTAATCACGTGTGTCCTTTAAAAGAGGCTTAATTCTCATTAGCGTTGTATGATTACAGTTTGAAAGTTAAGTTCATTTATTTGTGAAGGTCAGATGGTCCTATTCCTAATGGCATCAAAACATTTTCGTTACTATGACGACTACGTCTTAATTACCGCGAAGATGCGTTGTGGACATAGTTGTTTCATGCAAGAACATTTTGCAGGTGTCAAGCTTAAACGTAACCTATTCAAGTTAAATTCAAATAACGCAAAACATGAAAACCTCGATGAATTTAGCTACCTCCAGCACAAAAAAAAAGCACTTTAAGCAACTTTAAAATTATTAATTTTATTCCTTAACTAGCTTTCGCCCGCGACTCCGTCCGCGTGGACTTAAGTTCAAAATTTTGCAACCCCGTTCATTCCCTTAAGGGTTAACTTTAGAAAAACGGCGAAACACGAGTTCAATCAATTGTGTTGAAGAGTATTTAAACATATTCAGTGTTGAGGAGTTTCAAGAAAATTAGACAACATACCTCCCATACATGGCAAACCTTTTCGCCCCCTTAGGGTTTGAATTTAAAAAAATCCGGTCTTGTTCCTTGCCTACATTACATATAGACCCTGCTGTGCAAAATTTCAGCTTCCTAGGCCAACGGCTTGGGCTCGGCGTGGATGAGTGAGTCAGTCAGTCAGGACTTTGAATTTTATTTATATAGATTTTTCGTACAAAATTATTGCGTCAATTTTCAATATAAAACGAAAAATAGAGAATTATAAACTACTTGGCTCAATTTATCGATACTGCCGTGACCACGTTTATCGTTTTTGTATCTACGAGGCGCGAATTTATGGAAGAGTATTCAACCAGATAGCAAACATTTGTCTTAGTTGTGTTAATAAATCTCAAGTTGGATATTATGTATTTCATTTTTATGCTGAGCGTTTCTCACATCTTGTAGATTCATCTTTTGGCGGCAGTGAATTCAATAGAGCGAACGGGCTAAGTCGTCGTACACCGTGTTGTGTCTCCGTCGGTCGTACGCCGTCGTACAACGTCACCCATCATTGACCTATATCACATTGTACTGTAACCGTAACCTGAGAGCCACGATACCCTTCAACTAGTAGGTATTCACACAACGTTTGCACAACGGCCTCAGTAAATGTATGAAACTACCAGTCTGATGTATCGAGTCATTACGGTTATTGTCCAATGTGGAGCTACCCTGGCTCAAGAACGGAATGAGAACGAAGTCGAGTCTGTAGAGAGTAGAGAGACTCGAGTTAACTCATTGTCTTTAACAGTTAAGGGCTGATAGACTATGGGCCGATTTCTGAATTGAGAATTTACAAAGTAAATACTCAAGTAACATGCTGTCACGCTCTTTTGTAAAGAAATTTGATGAGACAGCACTACAGTTAAGTAATTACTTAGTAATTCAGAATTCGGTCCAAAGATAAAGTGCTACTGTATGGAACCCGGTTGAAATAGAGTAAATAACGCAAGTCAACGACTGATCAATCTGGCAGTGCACAACCACTGTTGGTTGGCGCTACAACGGACGTACAACAAGGGGTTATTTATTTTATTTATTTATTTAAAGATAACACTATGTAACGGAAGCATAAGAAACAGAAGGCCAATTACATTATTTTTATAATATATATATTAGTACGTAGTATTTGCACAAACTGCCCGTCTCTTTTTCCTTCGGCAAAATTTCCGTCACAGGTTGTCTGGAAGAAATTGCTGTTAGCAATAAGACCGCCTATTGTATATATTTCTTTAATTGTAACTTTTTTGTCTCTTGTTTCTTATGTTCAATAAAGAATATTCTTATCTTACCTTATCTTATCTTACCTAAAGACTATGCAGGAGTGAAAAGGGAAAGCAATCTTGCTTTTTTACATATTATGGGTCGAGGGCAGAGGAGGTGAAATAGTTACACAAATATCTTATAGCGTATTTAGATTCCACTGAAACCTTCTGTGTCTATTTCATGAAGTAGAAAACGCAGCGGGGGTTCGATTATCATCTCCGTAAAGCCGGGTTTTCACGGTCTTATTGCGCTCGGATCGCTCGTAGCCTGGGCCTTAAACGATCACTAAGGTTAAGCAACATACGGCGCGTTCAGTCCATGGATGGGTCACCGTCTATGACTAACGCTAGTGGCATTTTTCCGAGCGATTCCGTGCTTCGCAAGGCACGTTAAGCTGTTGGTACCGGCTGCCGTCGATAGATGGCAGTCGTTAAGCCAAGTCAGAGGCCTTAGGGCGGCTTGAAAACTTCTGACACTAAGACCAGCCACTAGTCTTACAAGCCTCCACCAATCCGGACTTGGCCCCCGTGGTGGAGTATGGCCTATACCTTCCTCATGGAAGAGACCCGTGCCCCTCGGTGGGGACATAATGGGTTGATGATGATGATTGCGCTCGGACCGAGCGCTTGTTCTTAGTCAACTAAAACTGTAAGCCACTCGGATGGTAGTTTACACACATTTTAGTGGACATGGATTTTATTCATTTTTGAACGCGCTTTGCTGTCTGTGGTCAGCGGCTACTGTCAAGAAAAACTTTGAACCAACTTTATAGTGACTTTGAAATGACCGATTTACTGCTGAAAGGCATAGAAGTGCTGGCAGATATGCTTATCGTCGAGCTGCAACAGCAGCAGGATAAAAAAAGAAGAAAAAATAAGACTTCTTTATTTTGGTCTTTTCTTGAGCATAGGTGCTCCGAATATTGTTTATTTTAGCATTTACTTGGGTTATACTGCTTCCCACATCAATTTTGTCCGTATCCGCTCCAGCGCGGCTTGTCTGGCGTCTTTATTTTTATATGATACCGAACACACATTTCTCAATACTTCTTCACTTTCGTAAAGCTCCACAAACTGCAAATTATCTCTTTTTGACCACTTTATTCTACGCGGCACAGGAATTTCTTGCGAAGACGCCATTTTGTTTTTGTATTGCATCAAAGTCAACTAAGCTGAGTAGCGCGGTCCGAGTTGGCGTTTTGATAAGAGTGCACTAAAATGGCCAGTGTACACGATACGAGTAGCATCTTAGTAGTCATCTTAGTAAACTCGGTCCGAGCGCAATAAGACCGTGAAAACGCGGCTTAACTCGGTAGAATGGAAGACGCGCGGGCTCCCTACGGGCACGGCTAATTGTAGCGGCGATCAATCGGGAAAGTTCCGACAGCTACGCGAATAGCTTTTATGTAGACTGCCGCTAATGCAATATCATCATCATAATCAACCCATTTTGTCCCCACCGAGGGGCAAGGGTCTCTTCCCTGAGGAAGGTATAGGCCATACTCCACCACGGGGGCCCAGTCCGGATTGGTGGAGGCTTGTAAGACTAGTGGCTGGTCTTACTGTCAGAAGTTTTCAAGCCGCCCTAAGGCGTCTGACTTGGCTTAACGACTGCCATCTATCGACAGCAGCCGGCACCAACTGCTTAACGTGCCTTGCGAAGCACGGAACCGCTCGGAAAAATGCCTAGCGTTAGTCATAGACAGAGACCCATCCATGGACTGAACGTGCTTAACCTTAGTGATAGTTTAAGATCACTCAGGCAGCCCAGGCTACGAGCGATTCAATATACAGTGAGGCATAGACAAGACGTACCACGAAAAGACAGAGTGTGGTGAACGAATTCCGCTGAAAAGCAAGGCGACTATCACTTATAGTTATAACGTAAGTAACGCGTGTATGTTGCGTGCATAAGTGACGAATTGTATTTAGGGAATAAAATAACCGGTAATGCCGAGAGTGCCAATTTGGCTACCAATTTTTCGTCTCACTTTGGAAGCTCGGCGGTTCGAAACGGCTGTACAATGAAAAGCAATTCGATCGTAACGAATAGTTACATTCCAGAATGTAATTGAGGGGAAAGCTTTGTTGATCAAGCTTTTCAGGAAATCGTTGAACTCCTCTCCAGTTTAGTGGTAAACGAAAAATAAACAGCTTAGATACCACTCTACATTTTCTTCTCGAAATTGTGTCGTTGAAGTCTCTTTCCTGTGTTGTATTAAAATAAGTAGAGATTTAATATATAAACTCATGTCCGTGTTCACTCACTACGATCCTGACAAACCTCTATAAATATCTAACATTATGTATTATGTTTCATTCAGAATAAAATCGTTTGCCTACTAAAGTTCTCAAATATGGAGTAGTAGAGTTCTAAGAATATTATGTTTAAGAATATTATATTTCTCCCGACAGCTGGGAAAAGGCCGCTCGTAGACGCAGCGAGTGGCGCTCCACCATCTACAAACAAGTGAGGGATTTCGAAGATGCGCGGCTCCAGACTCTCGACTCCAACCGATTGAAGCGAAAAACCCTTCCGAAGCCCACTTACTCGTATACGTACAATGACCGCGGTGAACTTCACTGCGGCCAATGTAACCGAACCTTCAAAAATAAGCTGGGCTTCGCAAGTCACATCAGAGCCCACCGTCGCAGAAGTCCTACCAATTCTTGAGGTCGCCGTCGTCGGATTACGACGAGGACATCATCATCATGTTTAGTAACTGATTTCAGTTAACCGCGCAATGTGGCGCAGTGGCATCACAGACCGCGGGCGACGTTCCTAGTATTATATTCATAAATAACGCAGCAAACAGCTATAGGACGCTCCTTGTTAATACTGCATGATTAATGCGAGCGATGCGGGCCGGCCGGCCGCAATATTGCCCGTTAATTGTTTGATGAAACGATGACTAGCTAGGCTAGGTTCTTTCTCTCGTTTCTCGATAGAAAATATAAAATAAAAGTTATTATTGCTAAAAAGGGTATTTTAATAAAAGTAGTGCGCTACAGTACAGTGGGTTATAACAGCGATATTAAATTTTTTTTTAACTGCAGCGTCTAAACTGTATCTCAATGAGCGTTACAAACTACACATTGATTGTATTATAATTTCAAACAAAATCGGGACCATTTAACAACGAAAAAAAACTACCATTCTAGTTTAGGTAACTTAGGATACCCGAAATTATATCGAGATATTGACGATAACAAACATGTCTAAAATTATTGAATAGTTTAGAAGTTATGCAATACACTCCTCTAATTATTTTGAATAACACACAAAAAGAGTTGAAATTACATATTTTATGTGATGATATTTTACTCAGCTTTTAGGGTTCCGTACCCCAAAAGGAAAATATTGAAACCTCAGTTTGTTTTCCGGCCTCTCGTCTATTTGTCAAGGCCCTTTACCTCGAGAACGCCTGGAGGTATCTAGTTTAAATTAAAACCACTCACGTTTACGGCCCCGATGAAGTTATGAAAAAATATAACTTCTGAGTTATCGTGAAAAAATATCCGATCCGACCGTTTATGTCGCCGAAATAAAATATATTTCGGCACTGAAGGTAATCAAAATTAATAGGCTATTTTCCGTTTATCTAAAACTATGAAATAATCAAATAAATAAATAAAATCCAATAAATAAATAAAATAAATAATATCGTCCCATATTATGAAGACAGGAAAATAAAAGTGTAATTTTTTTAAATTTAGGTATGTTACATACCTATATAGACTTTAATGTTTAGTTTAGTTTTAATATTTAGTTTATCATTGTTATTTTATGTTTAGTTAAGGTTTAAATAAATAAGAACTTTATTTGTTTTAACTTAATTAATAACACAAAAGTAATCCAAAGAACATGCCCATTTCTCATACAAGCTGGGGCAAGCAAATACAAGCAAGCATTTCTCATACGTTACAGCTCTGAAAATTGGCCAGCACATCAACTATTCATTAAAACTTTTAGAGTTTTCATGAATAGTTGTCCCAAGTTTCCAGTCACTCAGCAATGCCCAAATGGGAAAAAAACATTTGTCTAAATGAACTCATTAGAGGTTATGTTTATGTTGACGTAACCTATAGTTAGTACGTGTTTATATACTCGTAGGACTGCCCATTTGCCCAAGGACTGCCTGAAAACACGCGAACGCGAATGTTCTGTCATTTCCAAAGATGTCATTTACAGCTTTCAAAGAAGTCCCGTGCCGTAAAAGTAGTTCGAAGAGATAAGGTGGAATGAAATGCGACTTGGGAGACTTCATGCGTTGCGGTTTTGACGTTTTATGAAAGAATTTGTTCAGGTGGGCAAAATTGTAACTAACTAAATAATTACATATTCGGTTCCCCATTTCTTGTTTTTTTTATTCACTTACTAAGATTTATAGATATATTTTCATTGAAATTTAAAGACTGATTAAAATATTCTCATTTTTCTAGGTAATTTTCTTAAATGTTACTACTAAATTCTCCACTAGCGCCGCTATCAACTGAACAGATAAGATGGTGGCACTATAATTGCATTTTACATAGTAAATCGTATCTATTTCCATGTTAGACAAAAAAAAAGTTTTTTTTGGGTACTTAATTCCACCTTGTAATAGCAAGCCCAAAATGGGAGATGTCTTTTCCTAATAAAAGTTTTGAATCAATCGCCACACCAGGTCCTAGAGTCTAATTAACGCATCGTTATTCAATAGAGTCATACTAATACGACAATTGCTGTTATTCGACGCAATTCAAGCATAGCATTAATCCAATGTCATACCTATTGTATGCTGCGCGCAAAATAAACGGGAATTTCTCGCAAAGGAGATAGAATCACGGGAGGCGCCGAGTTAAGAATAAGATACACTGAATTACACTGGTTATACCATTAGAATGCTATTGACTAGACTACTAAATAGTATAAATGAAACAACCAATACCGAACTAATATCACTCTAAACTTCTTTTCTTTTCTTTCTGCGTGCATGTAATCACTAATGATTCTAATGAATGTTGCCAAAGTGAAAGAGATCTGTCAGGATCGCAAGGAGTAGCAAGTGGCAAGAGCCTGGTCCCTGCCTACGTATGCACATGTATCACTAATAGAGTGAAATTTATAGAGTGAACAATTTGTATTTAAAGTCCAAGACAGCGGGAGTATAGGTACGGGCGTCCTGGCACTGCCTCCCGGTTACGATGCAGCGATACAGAAAGTCTGATATTTTACCACGTCCAAGAGTTTGAAAACCACGTAGCTCCGGCTGCCTGAGTGATCTTAAACAATCACGAAGGTTAAGCAACATAGGGCGCGTTCAATGCATGGATGGGTGACCGTCTATGACTAACGCTAGTGGCATTTTTCCGAGCAGTTCCGTGCTTCGCAAGGCACTTTAAGGAGTTGGTGCCGGCTGCTGTCGATAGATGGCAGTCTTTAAGCCAAGTCGAAGGCCTTAGGGAGACTTGAAAACTAGTCTTACAAGCCTCCACCAATCTGGACTAGGCCCCGGTGGTGGAGTATGGCCTATACCTTCCTCAGGGAAGAGACCCGTGCCCCTCGGTGGAGATATAATGGGTTGGTGCTGATATGTGAGATGAAATAAATTGAAGTCCCTTACTAAAGTGTTATCTATATATCTGTCTAAAGTGGTCTACCATTAACCCTATAGGTGGTATAGGTGTTTCTGGTGATTTGTAAATTTAACGCAATGTCTGAAGAGAAATATTCAAAATGGCCAATAGAGCCACTAAAACAAAACTGCAGATGGCACAGGCTGACCTTCTGAATTTTCCCATTTAGCGACCCGGTGACCCAGTGCCGCTTGATTACCACATCGAGGATCCCATTGGTCGGCGAATAAAAGCGACGCTAATCACATTACAGGTTCCGCTCCGGAGTGCACTGTTTTATTTAGTTTTTTTCACGTTGTTGTGGTGTGGTTCAGATATTCGATCGGCTTTCTTTAAGCCTATGCGCACACTAGCGACACGCGACTGCGACAGTTCGACGACTAGACGCGGCGACAGGCTATGGCGGTCAATGTTCATATATTTTGTTTGAAGTTCCGCACACTTGGCGTCAGAGTCGCGGAGTAGCGACAAGACGCCAGAAGCAAATGACAACGTGGCGTCTGAAGCGGCGACTAGACGCGGCGACAAGTCGCCCTGTTTGCGATGTCTCTAATAGATTTACGACGTCTTGCTAATGGTTAGGTACGACGTTAAAACATACAAACGAATACGGACGTGCGACAGTTAATAAATACGAATCGTTACCGCGTCCAAAAAAACAAGTAAGTATTTTTCGCATTTTACAGAACGGGAAGCATGGGAAGAGCGGGCAGTGAGGTGAAAATTGGCAAAGATTGAGCCGGAGAAAGCGGGACCAACTGTCAGGAAGTGTTATTCGATTCGCGGGAAAACTTATTGCAGATCCTTTAGTTTGATCTTTGTACAATTGTGTTTGATAAAGAGCGATAAAGAAACGTCATGTTATTTAACGTTGCATTTTGCGAGTATGAGCGAGTACTTGACTCTACATTATCTCAATGTAAAAATATCTAAGTCGGTCTAAGTGGGATAGTCGACAGCACATTACCGTTTACATCCATGCACTCTATTCGGATGTGCTACGGGAGATTTCGCAATTAAAACGAAACTAAAAGGTTCATTGTGTGGCGAGCACATGTCAACTCTGCGCGCGCACTATAAACTCCAGCAATGTGTCAATCACTGACACTATAGGGACACTATAGGGAAGAGCGGGTGATCGTGCTCTTCCACTATAAAGGGAAATTTCCCGCCAGGCAGATCGTATGCCTGGGGACGGCCGGTCCAACTGTAATCCGTTGGACGTTGTATTTATAGTAAGTCGTGTGTAAACTTTGATTGCGCGATGCAGAAATGCTGGAGTTTATAGTGCGCGCGCAGAGTTGACATGTGCTCGCCACAATTGCATTGCAGGCTGTTCAGATCACCCTATAGTAGAGCTCTACTAAACTCACCGAATGGTGAAATGGGTGGCATAGCAGCAGCGCGGACGCAAATGCTGCACTTGCAAGATGCCGGCGGCTTACCTGAAACAAGTAATGAAACGCACATAAATAAAGCATATCGACTGTGTTAGACTTATTGTTAGGTGAGAGCAGTACAAGAGACAGTGAATATACCTTTTTAGTTTTTGAAATACCTTTACCAGCTTGGCCAGCTGAAGCATGTTGGTCAAAACGGGAAAGGCATGGATGAAAGACGATACACATATGTACGTAAACTTACGCGTGTAATCAGGAGAAGTAGGCAGAACAGTTTACCTAGGTTTGTCACTTGCCACATTTTAATTCTAATTTGATCCTCTTTCACTTCATTGACTTCCTCATTAGTCTTTTCGGTACTTTTATCTACCCTACATATTCTGTTTGGTCGATTTATGTCTGCTTAAGCCTCCATTTCCGGCCCTTCAATCCCCCTTCGCTCTTTATATTTATTTCGTTCAAATGTCTTCCTCCATCCTCTTAGTATATCTTAGCCAACACCACATTCTTTTCTCAATTCTAGTCAAGTCACTACATCCTCTTTCTACCCACAGCGTTCTCTAATCACTATTGCTAGTAGTGTGTATGCCATTCAAAGTACACCACACATACTTATCACGGACCTTCTTTTTTTCCTTAGTAACGTGTCAAACTTACTATCTATAAGGCCACATTTAAAAAAATTACATTCTGGAATAAAGTCACGTCATTCAGCTTTCAACATTGTGATACCGGGGATACGACGCGGTCGCTGTCAATGCAATAAATAATTCAAAAGCCTGCAACCCTAGTCGATCGCTGCCATAACACGCCAATAAATAAAGAGCTATGGTCGCTCATTCTTTTACCCCTATCGCGCCCGCTTTGCGAGGAATTACGGGAGGCAGGGAGGCATTGAATCAAATGATCATGATTTGTTCGTACGCTAAATTGGTTTCCTTACATTCATTGAATAACTCGATGGGATGCCTGGAGCGTGACAGTACTGCCACCACGATTTGAGCGCGACCGAATTGATGTTGACATTGGTGGACCGACAATTTACATTGTCCAAGGAGAATGAAGAGTTGCATTTGCATAAATAAGAATGTTCTGCGAAATATTGAGTGCAAAAGCGCCGATATGGAATGAATCGATCAAATGGGACGACGACGGGCGGCGGGAATTGTCGGAAGTGCATTTCGCACGGGTCGGAAAAAGTTAGATAGAGGAGCGATCCATCTACATGGCTAAAAACGGGAAATGAGAAACGCATTGCTTCCTTATGGTGTCCTAATTCAGGGCTGAGCATTTAGGATACTTTGCATGTCAACAGCTGCAAAAACAGGTAGTCACTTTAATTAACTGCTGATTTATGACGACCTCTGTGGCGCAGCGGTTAGTGCATCTACTTACCATGCGAGAGGTTCGAATCCCGGCTGGGGACAAAAACAAAGAAACCCAGGTCTTGGATGTTTAGATGTTTGTGACGTCGCTGTTTCTGGCTTCCACGACACAGGCTATCCTAGTATCCATGTGGCTCTATTTATATTATTATATTTATAAAAAGATATGTTTAGGCATCGAAGTTTTGAACAGAAAAATATATAAATATATAGAAACAGAAACAGTGAGATAGTTCAGGCCACAAAAAGCAACGTGTGTTCACACTAGTCAATCGAGTATTTTATTAATGCCTCATACTGGAGGGGAGCCATCAGCCCATTGAAGGGCTTCGCCTGAGTGATTATTGTTTTAGTTAACTTTTTATAGCCCCGCCGGCCGCGCAGCACCCTTGCTGTGGTGATGGTGACGTGACTCCGAGAAGGGTTACCCGATTGTTAGAGCTCGTTGCGTCGAAATTGTAGTTTGTTTCACGCGCCGTTAACTCGGATGAAACGGGGAAATTAGTGTTTTATTGGGATGCGAACAGAAAAAATACTTCAGTTAAAATCAGTTATCGTTCGAGTAATGAAAGGCTACACTCTCGTTATTGCGATCGGGTGATGACTGTAGAAATCTAAGCGGAGCTTAACAATGCTACCATAAAACATGTTGAAAGGAATAAGAAGTACTTCTAAGTATGTAACTACAAAGATAAATAAATGCCGGTCAAGTGCGAGATATAGTTTCTAACTCCGGTTTCGTAACGCGTATTTAATATACTTACTATAAATCATTCCCTTGTTTTGTTAGAGACGCTTAGCGCTATTCAGACTCTACATTTTAGACAGTTTTTATTATTGTTATACAATATATTACTAAAGAGAGAGGATGCACTAAAATTACACTAACTTTGAGATTTGTGTGTATCTTACAGTTTTTATGAAAGACCAAAAAAAAAATCTTTTTTATGAAAATATCTAATTGAATGCCTATGCCAGTTGTTTTTAACCATGTGTGTTTTTTATGAAGCAAATATTTGTTGGGCAATCTGGCATAATAACAGATATTCAGTGAAAACTTAAATTTAAAATGGTTTTCAAAAGAAAAGAGCCTTTAGATACGATTAGATAGCATACGAACCACTGAAAAAAAAACAAAACACGCAACAATTCGCAACTGCCATCAAAGGACGCGGCATCGAAGGATGGGCCGCTGCCCTGATCCAGAATATTCCCGTGCTACGAGTACATTCGCGCTGATGACGGGGTGCCTTCTCGAGTAGTCAACGATCTCATATTGGACAGTAACTGCGCGACATCGTTTCTACAACGGCCTTAGCATTTAGTTTTTTTTTATATTTTCGTTACTCATTCAGGCCTGTGCTTCAGCCGATGGTTCAGCAGCTAGCCGCCGTGGCTGGAAGCCTCAAACGACGCAAATACAGTTCAATACGGTATTTGACACTATCAACAATAAATTATTTGAGATGCTCGATCAAAACAAAAATTACAAAATGATTCGGAAAATGTATTTCTTTTAATAATTTACTAGTTATTACAATTTTTAAATAGATGAAACATAAAAAGAGTGCTCTGAATTGTGACGTCACAAGCAAGTATTTTCATACAAAATTCCGTTTTAAAAGTAACTCATTTGACTTCCTGTCAAATACCCAATTGGCAACAGTTACTTATTTGTGCCGTTTGGGTCGAATTGATGGGTAATAGTACCAAACTGTCAATACAGTGTGTTGGTATGGTGCTTTTAAAATTTCATTCATAAACTTATGCTAACTATACTTCTGTGCTATAGCTTATTTAGGTAGTGTTTCACTGATCTTATAAATCTTTTGTGGTAAGTTCTCCCAACATGAGTCTTCTAGCATCATTATAAAAAAAATGTATCAAACTGCCATTGCCAGTTCGATGATGTCGTATCGTTACGGTTATCGTCCAATGTTGTGCAGCCCGTAACAGAGGCCATATTAACTTGGAGCCACTCGCCCTACCCCCGATGGTCGGTCGATGTCGTTGAGTCGGCGGAAGGTCCGTGGATGCCAATGGCGACAGACCGTATGAAATGCCATTTGGAGGATTTTATACCTACCCAGCAGTGGGCAGCGGTCGGCTGATGATGATGATGATGATGATGAAAACTTTCGTAAGCACTGCACACTATAAATTGCGAATCAGAGCGAAACCTGGTCGGACTCTTCCGACAAGAAGTATCCGGAGAATAATTTATGATGACTTTAAACATAAACATTTACATACCGGCACATACATTGCTTCTGTCCCCCACTAGGATACCCTGTGTCGTGGGAACCAGAAACCGCGAGATCACAAACATGTAAACATCCAAGACCTGGGGTTTTTTTTTTGTTTTCAGCCGGGGTCGAACCCGGGACCTCTCGGATGATAGGCAGATGCTCTAACCGCTGCGCCACAGAGGTCGTCGTTTTTAGTTATTATTAATCGAGCTACTTTGAAATCTGACAAGTCGACTCTACATTACTTTGTGCTTTCGTTCAATGTCAACATACCTGTTTAGGAAAGGTAAGAAATAACAGTGCATTTTTATTTATTTTAGTACGGAGATAAACACTCTACTTAATCTAAAATTTAGTGATAAATGTGGTTTAGTATAAAATGTTATCATGAAAGTATATCTCACAAAGTGCTCGTACTAATAAACACGATCGATAAAAAACAATCCCTGCGAAAAGAATAACAACTTAATTTGTCCCATATCACTTTACTGAGGCCAAATCAGTTCGTTTCGCGGTGAACGGTGATGTCAGCTCTCACCCCCTTTCATGACTCACCCAATCCAAAGTTCTTTTTTATAGTCATCCGGGAAATACGAGGATCCAAGGGGTAACTCCTAAACAATAAAAGTACTAAATTACTAAACCAGTAAGCTACTGTGAGTATTAACAGACTGCCTCGTTGGTAGAGTTTGCTACCAAGAAAGAGGTCGTGGGTTCGATACCCCGGTTCCTCATCCTGATTCCGTCTGTCTGTTTGTTTGTAATGTCCTTGACTGGTTACCATAGTAGAGGAACCCTACTTTAGGACCAGCCCTTGCATGACGTAACTTTCCACTCTATCGGGTTAAGCATTAAAAAACTCTAAATAGTCAAAATAAGAATGTAAATGACCTTGTATGTATGAGATACCTACTGGGAAAAAAAGACCCAGAATGTAACAGTGTGACATAAATTTGTAGCGATTTGGCATTAGCTGTAAGTTACAAATGTAAATAAGTAAATAAATAAATAAGATGGTGTGACATACCGGTAACAAAAAGGGAGAAATCTGACAACTCCATACAGTGGAATCTTACGTGATTGCACCCCAGGTCAATTCATTGTGTTGTGTAGAAATTATTATAATTATATTGTCTACAAGCAACTGACAACGTTTCAAAGAATCAATTAGTTTGTGCCTGCTGTCTTGCAGCGGCAATATAATAAAGATCTGTCAACACCTCAACGATATTACACATTAGAAACAACGTTAGAGATTAGATTCGACAAGTGCGTCAGACATCATCGGCCTTGAATATTTGCTCCTTAATATTTCAGTGTCAGATCTAACTCGCACATGAATCGCGATAGAGTAAGCTGTGTCTCTGTTGCTCACAATCATTAACCCATTATGTCCCCACCGAGGGGCACGGGTCTCTTCCCTGAGGAAACTATAGGCCATACTCCACCACGGGGGCCAAGTCCGGATTGGTGGAGGCTTGTAAGACTAGTGGCTGGTCTTACTGTCAGGAGTTTTCAAGCCGCCCTAAGGCCTCTGACTTGGCTTAACGACTGCCATCTATCGACGGCAGCCGGCACCAACTGTTTAACGTGCCTTGCGAAGCACGGAACCGCTCAGAAAAATGCCACTAGCGTTAGTCACAGAACGGTCATCCATCTATGCACTGAACGCGCCCTATGTTGCTTAACCCTCCTGATCGTTTAAGATCACTCAGACGGCCGGGGCTACGAGCGATACTTGTTGATTGATTTCAATTAACTTTATTTGTAAGAAAGATGTCGCAATGTTAAAATCATAACACCATCTCGCAGCAGCAACATTTCAAATCAGTATGAAATGCACACTATTGCACACTCAATCACTGTAACCTTAAATCTTTCAGGTGTGATCGACCTAAAAGTTACCAAAACTTAAATGTTCTCTTAACTCATTTAAATCGAACAAGAACTAAGTGAATATCAACACCTATAAATTGTAAATCGATCTAGAGACAGCCCTGAGGCTGGCTGGAGTACGCTGCTTCCGTGTACGAATCCTGATTCCGGGCGGACGGTTGCACGAACACGACTGCGCTTACTGACAATTCTCGCGGACTGTGACCTTCGTAAGTTACTCACAAAGTCCCTGTCAAACTAAAGAAGAATTTGTCAAATCGCTCGTAGCCTAGGCTGCCTGAGTGATCTTAAACGATCACGGAGGTTAAGCAACATACGGCGCGTTCAGTCCTTGGATGGGTCACTGTCTATGACTAACGCTAGTGGCATTTTTCCGAGCGGTTCAGTGCTTCGCAAGGCACGTTAAGCAGTTGGTGGCTGCCGTCGATAGATGGCAGTCGTTAAGCCAAGTCAGAGGCCTTAGGGGGCGGCTGGAAAACTTCTGACAGTAAGACCAGCCACTAGTCTTACAAGCCTCCACCAATCCGGGCTTGGCCTCCGTGGTGGAGTATGGCCTGTACCTTCCTCAGGGAAGAGACCCGTGCCCCTCGGTGCGGTCCTAATGGGTTGATGATGTATATATGTATTATTTTTATCTACCTACATAGAACCCTTTCCGTTCTAAGTGTACTTAGGAGACGGTATAGTTTAAAGCATTATGGCACCCACCGCCGTTTTAAGAGTAAAACATTTTACCGTATTTATTTTATTTTATAAATGTTATTTTATATGGATCAATGAGGTAATCAATAAAGGATGCATCACAAACAAGTTTCCTAATGCAAAAATAGCAGCCGCTATTTATTTTGTTATGTAAGTCATTTAGTAGTTTCATAAAAAACGCCCTCAACATCTTGTGATACTTTCATCAGTTAATTCTCGAAAATATAGACTTTTGACAAAGGTTGTTTTGGTAGTATTTTTATCTGAGACTTCTAATGCCCCCTGAAAGACTCCAACGCGCACAAGAAGGCGTTCTACTTTTGGGTCAATTTGAAAAATACTGATTGAGAGGATTTTACAAAGAATTGACTGCTGACCTCCCAAGGTGCTCAGTTTATGACTTTACCTACC
Source organism: Yponomeuta plumbellus (assembly GCA_947310845.1). Taxonomy (NCBI): domain Eukaryota; kingdom Metazoa; phylum Arthropoda; class Insecta; order Lepidoptera; family Yponomeutidae; genus Yponomeuta; species Yponomeuta plumbellus. The sequence goes on along the minus strand of OX371207.1, from coordinate 11,517,952 downwards.
AAGTATACAAAGTAGGTACAAGAGTTGCCACTAGAAATATGTAAATAATTTAAAACCAAGGCCTTCCATGACATGTGTATGGCTCCCAAAAGGCAACGCCGTTTTCCGAAGGGATACGACATCGCTCTATATTATTATTTACTACCCATTAAAGAGGTAAGACCCAAATTGTTATTGCAAAACAATCTTCCGCTTCTTACGCCCGGAAATAAGGAGCAGTGATTATATCATAAACTCAAAAGGTTATAGATTAGCATAATATAACATTAAAATTCAAAGCTAGATCCATTTGGCAAAAGCCTAGCTAATGAAAAATCACGATGTAATACCTAAATTGTTTGAATTTTATCGTTGTTATCATTCCCATGAGATATGGTACCTAAAATATCGTTCGTAGCCTATCTACAATTCCTACCTGTTTGTTTTACCCTTAGATATTGATGTAGAGTTAGGGCATCCTGCCTCCAGAGTTCTTAGTAGCATCATAACATCTTTGTATGGAGTGTAAGTAACATTAATATTAATTACGCTTAAGCTACGTGTTAGCAAGACCGCGTGTTAATCAATGTGCAAAGCAAACTCTAGGTTCTAGTGCTTACTTACCCGCGGCATAACCGTGAAGCGTATACAATGGATAGTCACCTAGTTTCAGCACGGACATCAATAAGGCCTCATGTCGCGGATCCATCTGGTGAGAATGGTGTGCAGTGGGCCTCATCAGCGAGGAAATGGAAAAGTCCGTGGTGCCCTGCGCGGCACCACACCAGCCGTTAACACTGCACAGTTTACACTCCTCCTTCATCGTCTTACACTATAAATAGGTTTGTTTCTTCTACGATTAGGGTCCGTTTTTTTTGTACTCGGTTTGTACTGGGCACTGGGTAAATCACATATAAAAATATCCGTAGGCTTGCTCACACATCACAGGGTTTATCACAGCAGCGATCGGCAGCGGCGCGGGCGTCTATAAATTTGAATGTATTTTATTTTTCAATTTCTGATAACCCCAATATCGGGTCTGTATCTGCTAGCGCAGACAGAGACTAGATATTGTCAGTATCAGACGATGTGATCGCATTGCATATGAAATCACCTTGAAACCTTGTATTACCTATTGAAACAATCTACTTCAATCGTGTTATTTATAACCATTTATTTCTGTCTTTTTCTGAGAGGTCATCCCGCTTCTTAACATGCAGTAGCTCTACAATTAAATACTTGACGACCCGAATAAATTCGGCGATGGATAGCGAGGTGATTATTATGTAATGCATGTGATGTTGACTATAGAATTCGTAGGCACGGAGTGGTGCCAGCTTGGGACTGCATTGCGGCGCTACCGGGTTAGGTCAAAGGCGCAGTGGCATTGTGCGATGTTAGCGAACGGCCGATGCGCCAATTGTCGTCCATTTAAATCCCAACAATTAACTAATAAATTAACTGATGAATCGTAAAGAAAATTACCAGCTTGAACTTCAGCTAGTTAAAAGACTTTATAAATTCAGAATACGGAAGGAGATTGATCAAAATCCGGTCATGTCATTGTCATGACTATTGTAGCGGCCAGAATACGCCGTTTTATTTAGGCTAATACGAGTATGTACTTACCTACTACGTAGGGAATATACATAGATACGTATACAGATGTACCCAATATAAAAAACCCGACAAGTACGAGTCGGACTCGCCCACCGTGGGTTCTGTACTAGCTTTAAAAGTACAAAAGATTCAGTTTCAGTAATAGAGTATCGCAATTTTTTTCAGAGCTGTTCCCGAACTTCAAAGAGTAATTATTTTACGTCTTTTTTCTCTGTTTTGAACCCTAAAAGTACTATCAAAGCCTGTTTTGAGATGTAATATTACTCTTATTTGTGTGTTTTTAGTTTTTTAGGATATTATGCTCATCAGGCTCATGTGTTTCTGGTGTTGAGTAAGTATTTTATTTTATATCTAGTAGATTTGTTAACACGAAAATATTCGCCCCACGTCGCCCCAGTGCAGTGGTGTTTTGGACGAAACTGTATTTTTTCGAAGGTTTATAGCAGTCAAGTCTTGCCTATGACGGTAAGCTACACCAGTGTCCGCACTAGGTAATGCCGTCATAAAAATTGGCCCAATCTCCTTTTATGTTTCCACGCAGTCCCAATTCTCAGATCATATCGTCTTTTTAAGGGTCTTCAATTAAAATTATTAGACAATTTAATATTATTATTTATTAATAACAAAATTATTATTATGTGTAGTAATAAACTGAAAGGTTTTAATAAAAACCTCTTATCACGCATGCATAACACAGCACATGTTACTTGAAAAGGATCAAATAAACCGCTTGCAAGTCAGTGTTTGTGACGCATTTAGTTCCACGTGGATTCAATAGTTTAATAGCTACAATAGTTAGTGCGCTGCGGTTTTAGGTTCACCAGAGTTGTTTACATCCTCGCTCCCCTGCGGCCTTGGCGTGGCGATGGCGTCGCGAACAAATGACGGCTTATTATTACATGCCGATTATGTGTAAACAGACGGTAGAAAGTTTTTATCAGTCCTAGCTTCATACGAACGCAAATCCAACAACCGAAGACCTTTAATCTTTAGAATATTACAATAGTCTGGTGTCGCATCAAGCTTATCTTTCATTTATCAAATTGACCGTTCGTATGTTCAGTCTTCAATTTTGTTAATACCTTTAATAGTCAGTTACTGTATGACCTAACCTAGAAATTATCAGACCGTATCGTGTATCAAAAAGTCCGGCAGGTATAATTTAACGTCGCCACAAAAAGTGCCTACAAAGTAAACATTTTTAGGTGTAGGTATTACGGAGTTTCATGAAAGAACACTGGTTGAATTACGCACGGCGCGGCGGCGCGGCGCAGTTTGCAGCGGCCTTGAGACGGAGCCACATGTCACGTGGGCGTGCACATGCCCGCTCATCCTAGATTAATTGAATTTCTATCACTCTATTTTTAGTATCGGAATTAATGCCGACAATCTCAACAATGTTATTCTAACAACATGCTCGATCGAAGCCTTTAACTGATTCCCAGAGAATATTCACAACAAATTTGAAACAGCTCAGAAGTTGTGAAGGACGCCAAACATCTCAACGGGAATCCCGCCGTGCAACCGAAACACAAACTTACGAACTGGCAAAAAAACGTTCTCGATAACAATTGTTGGATCGCACGTGCTCGGGCCGGAGGCAGCTGCCGTGACAGCTGTTCCCGACGACGGAAGCAGCCCCCACCACCCCACCGGGGTTTAGCCTACCTGCGCACAACCTGACCCACAACCCAGCTACCCAACCGTGTCAAAAATTATGTCTCAATAATGCCAATTAAACCCCTTCCATTTATGGTAACTGACACCTAAGCCTCTTCGTTGGCATATTCGAACCATATTGCGGCTCGCGACAAAACTTTGAAAGAAGGAATTTAGACGTCAAAAGCTTCTAGTCATAAAGCGGAATTTCCATCTGTTTACGGGTGGTGCCGAAAGGAATTCTTTGATCCCTGCCTGAATTGAATGCTCTGAATGTACGTGGAATTCTGCGAGACTGGATTGAATATTTAGAGGTAATATCGCGGCGGAGAATGTTATCGTAGAGCGTCACCCAAGTATTAATTGGCATTATTTGCTGGCGAACACCTAGTAAAAGGAGCGCTTACTCCCAATACGGAAGAGTATTGAAAAAATGACCTTCACAGATTACGACACCCAGTCCTGATGAAATATCGAACATGCCATAAAGTACGATATACTCCGGGCGCGCTAGCTCAGCAGTCTACAATAACTATCAGTTAGTTCGTTGGCAAGGGTTGCTGGCTTCCACCCAGAGACTTGGTCGCCGTCTGCATCGCACTTTTATTGTGTTTAACTTGCGTCTGGCCTATCAAGCGAGACTCATTTGTTTTTAATAAAGTCACTGGACTTGCAACGTCTGGCTCAATGTGCTGTAAGCAACTCTACATAAAAGTACGGATAAATGATGTTATTGGCACAGCAGTGTATTGGCGTAAGCCCAATTTGTATTGACTGATAATCCTTCTACTAAAATTAAGTGATAGAGTAGGATGGGTACATTGTTTATGAACTTCGTTGCTCTGAGTCATCTCTCACATAGATCGATTAGTTTATCGTCATGCGCAACCATGAAGTTGTTCGTCAGTTAGCAGTTAAGTTAAGCCTTTTCTTTGATACACAAGGTGTAATAAGATCCCCATATACATCTGAAATTGGGGGGTTCTCTAATGCCCGGTTCCAATATCCACAAAACGCTTCGTTTTTTCTTACGATCGGTTACAATTCCTACGAAATTCCTACGAACCGTATGGAAAACGGATCGTAGCCGGTAGGCGTATATTATAGGAACCGGGCATTAGTCAATACGGTAGTTTTGCAATATGGAAAACATTAAAATCACGAAAAATTTTGTACTGATTTATATTATACTAAATTTTTAAACATGATGAGGATTTAGTTACTCTGTTTATTTATTATGCTAGAATACATTCCTATAGAATGGTGGTATGAAAATTGTACTAGCGATGCAATTACTGATATCGATTATGATATCGTGACCGAACGATAACTCGACATGTTGCATACATTATCTGATATATACTTAGCTCGACGTGAATTAAAAGAACCGTTGTATTGTATAAAAGGAAATAAAAACAACGGCAGAGTACCAATAACTACATGATGCTCTACTGACTCTACGTCGGTCGTGTGGTTTACTATATGACGAAGCAACCCAATCGTAATAGCATCACGCGCACTCGATAATAGCAATTTGTCGATGGCCGGGCTCACCGCTCATGTAACGAAGTAACGAAAGCCCAAGCTCGGTTTCACAAGCATCACAAACCGCCAGCAGCTTACATAAGCACGGCTTGCGTAAACTCCACTTAGGCGCTGAGCTCGCTCGTAAGTTAGCTTTAAGTTCATGTATGCCGCACCGTGCGAAATGACAAATCGATTACGTCCCCGAAGGAGCTACTGCAGTCCATAAAGCAGAAATCCCACGCTCATGTACCACATGAGAGCAAGATGGAAATTCTTTATTTTTTTCTTGGCGCGTGGAATAGACATTCAACCGACCGAGCAGTCAGCGTAGGGCTTAAGATTACCGAGGCTAATAACAAGTCTACGAATAAATCAAACACTCGCTGCTGAGACAAACAAAGCGATTCGTGCCGACCCACATACGTCGGGGCGCTGTAGAAAGGAACTGTGGAAAAAACTCTCTCGACTCGACGTTGGACGAGTAACGGGCCGACATAATCGGGCTAATTCGCGGCCCCTGATGAGACCTTTGTTCGGGTCTCCACGCAGCACTGTGATCAAATGGAGCTCGAGCGAATCTTTCATCAGGAAGAGCCTTTGATTCTGAGATTTCCCTCAGCATGTCAATTTGATATGGGATGGAGGCAGTAATACCTACATATTATGTACCTAATAACAAGACGAAATGTTTAGTATTGTAAAGCCAGCAAATTAATATTAGTGTAGGTTTTTTGGGAATGTGTCTGCACAACTTTGAGCATGAACGCCATTTAAGCATCCAATAAAAGTAAAGATGTTGGTGAGTGTGAAATTTTGCAAGAGAGCTATGCGCATGTAACTGAGGGCTGGCTGGAGGGCCGGAGAAAGTGCCTTTCACTCGGCGGCCTGCAGACTACTGCCGACGAACTAATGAATTAAACAACCATACGCAATGACGTCTTTGTTCCAGCTATCATTGACGAGATCGTTTAATTTCCAAAAGACGTTTCATGAAGTAATTGTACCAACAATGTAAACCAACATGTTAGATTGGCATTACAATTTATAATTGCAGTAGCTAAATAATGATTTTGGTTGGATGAAACGCGAAAATTGTTCACTTTGTAGACTATGTGGAATCAACAGGCCGAAAGCTTTCGCTATTAAAACAAGCTAAGTAGGAGTTAGCTCGGAGTTTGAAGGCAACAAAGGTGGAAGTTTCAGCGCAACCAGCAGCAGGCCGCCAACTTCAGACTGCACACAATATCTCTGTTAATACATTTTGCAATATGTGTATGCAGTTCCCGGTTATGAACAGAAACAAAAGAAAGGTGCAGCAAAATTTACTTGGCAACTTTAAGAAACTTCTAAGGTTAAAATTAAACTTGCTTGCTGGTGTTCACCTAGATCTTTAAGAGATTTTTCCATCTGTTTCGTTCCCAATCACAGTTTTAAACTCTAGATAACTCGAAAGCACATGTTGGTATGAAATAACGCAATGATTTGATGATCGTTAGTATGGTCAGGACCGAAGTTAATAACATAAACTGGTGTTATTACATGAATAACTTGTATGTAGAATTGAATTGTAATGGATATCCAGTCTCATTAATAAAATAAATAAGTGTGAAATGTCAAGGACAATCAGTAAGATTAAATGAGAAACAGGGCGATAGATATCCCCATTACGAGATTGAAACCTGGGGGACGAGACTATCAATAGTCTCATCTATTCTTGATAATCCAAGTTTTGACGATTATAAGAGACTTCACAGTGTAAATAAACAGCAATTGCCGTGCTACTATCTTCTAGTCTGTTCATCAACTATGCATTTTTAGTACTCTACGCTGGAGCAGACTAGCTATCCTCCTGGACATGAGTCCAAGACAGGTCCTGGGCTCGATTCCCACTGGGGGCCGCCGTAATTTATACAAAGGGCCTCAGTCTGGGTGTTTTTCCATATTTGTAAAGTCTTTGCCTGGTTACCATAGCACAGAGTATCCTTGTTTGAAACCAAGTCACGTGAATGTGTTGCAGCCCGGTCTAGCTCATAAGCTCCCTTTTGCCGATATCTGGGCGCAGAGTATAGCTCGATTAATTAAACGCTCTGTTAGAATAGAATACTGGCTTGTGTAACGGCCATCGGCCATGGTGTTGTGTTTTATGACGGATTTTTCCAGTTCGTATTTATGTGTCTGTTTATGAGCCAGTGATTCGGTGTTTACAAAGCTAGAGCTTATGTTTACGTTTTGGTAAGAGGAGTTAATATGTATGCTGGATATAGTATTGAAATATTATGGTGGTTTAGGTATTCGGACCTTCGAATGAGTAGGTAGGTATAGTAGATAATTACTAGTCCGTACATAGGGGGGTAATAATTTAGTTCTTATTGTTATTCTCCAACGATGTTCGTTACATCTTGATTAAGTTTCTTTTCCAACATGTGTTTGGAAAAACTGAGACTTTAAACTTGCTTTGCTTTTTTCAAGTTTTCCTACCCTTGTAGGTATCAATTCAATTTCTCCGATGCAATAGTGGAAAGCGGTTAAAAAAGCACACTATCGAATGCTGTCGTGTAAAGATGTTTTAATTTATTTATAGTTTGGTGTGAGCGGAGCTACGCAGCCAGGTTATAGCCGCGAAATGCCACCGAGCGCGCGGCACCGGTCTCCGGCTGAGACTCCGCTGATTGAGCACACAGATTACTATGTGTTGACCAAACGAATATTTTATCGCCGCCGGCGTTTCACGAATACGGTAATGTGACACCACGGAGCTGGCTGTCTCCACTTTCGCAGTTACGCCGCACAAATTGCCTATCTGTCAATTTTGAAGAGATATCGATCGCAGCACCGAGCCGGCCGGTGTTTTAATATTCAGATTCAGAAGCTGGCCACTTCTGCGACCTCGATCTAGCCGGATGGAACCCGTTCCGCATATATCGCACAATAGCACTGTTTTCTTTTAACAATCAAAAACGACACTCGCTTGCAGCCCCACACCGGCACTACGTGAGACACTAGTGACATTTGTTTACATGGTATTATAAGTGGTTACTCGATCGAATGACACCAGGTATAGTTGGTTTAGCACGACACTACACTAGTCACAGGCAGGATATGCGCACAGCATTCACGTTAAGTCTGGAACGGAAGCACTGAAGATAATGCGTCGTGTTTAATGTTGGCGCGGCTTTCCGTGTCGCGCGGGCGTCCGCTCGCCTCTGTCGTCAACGCTCAACTAAACTGAACTGAAAGCTGTAGTGTAGAGTGGGGTAGAGCCGCGCGGAGTGGGCGCGGGGCGCGCGGCGGGGCACACCTGCGGCGGCAACGTTAGTCCTCCGAGCCGGACGGAGCTTCCCGCTGAACTAACTACGCAATAAACGCTCGATAAACTTTCTCACTAGGCGTGCGTGCCTAACCGTGTGACCGAAAGCTAGATTTTGTGATGTACTACACTACAGTGCTGTCTTCTACTCCGAGAGCTTTCACACTTTGCCCTGTCGCCTGACGCGGAAACTCCACTGAAACCGGCGCTCGCGCACCTGCGAGCTTTCCTTCAGAGATTTGATACCTATATTATATTTGTTTACAGCACGTACAGGGGGTGTTCATTTATTGCGTAAGACAATTTAAAGCACTTTATGAGTACCCTCTCACATGCGAAAGAAAGAAAATTGGTCTTATTTCGATGTCAAATTCGATATAAAAACTGGCTGATCCGGCAACGTTTTTTTTGCCATATTAAATTAGCCTACGACCTATTCTTAGATCTACAATATTCATAAAAAATCGGTGAAGCCATTTCGGAGGAGTTCGATAACAGACACTGTGACACGAGATTTATATAAAGTGTAGTATATTATTACATGTAGGGTTGGTTCGGACTCCCTATTAAATTTACTTACGTAGTGAATAAGTAAACAGTTCTGTAAGACTAATCTCCAGATACAGTCCAGATACAGTAATTGATAGTTTATAAAAGGCTTCTTTACATCTGGCTTATTATTTGTGCAAATTTTGAGGACTTCGTCGACCGCACAAGGCTTGATATTTTACACTCATACGACACATAATATGTGCTTCATTAACATTTACCTTTCCATTAAAGGAAACTGGCCGGTGAAGCGAAACCGCGCTAAATGAAACTTCTTTCGGAAAAAGAAAAAATATATACGTTCCAGCCAGCTGCTCTCAGGCATCCTGTCGACGTCACTCTACCTTCGCAGACCCATTGATCATTGCAATAAAGGCTATCCTTCTTTATCGATTGGACTGTATACGAGTGCGAAGAGTATGACAGTCATCAAACTGTTGCATCCAAGGCAGTCGGCATAATAGTGGTTAAGTACGGAGTCTTCCGCAAGCGGTACTGTGTATCTTTGCTAATTAATTTTGTTGTAGACGAGGTGGCTTGTGTTTTTTTTTATCTCGGGTTAGTAAAGGGGCGACAACGACCGGTCGGGTGCGGAATAAGAGACCACCGATTGTTAATGAATTGTCATTGTTATGACACAATAAAGTTATAGCCCGGGCTTCGCAGCAGCCGGTTACGCATATTACATCTTAATTTAATACCGAGAAGTTTGTGAATTAGCTATTTTGCCCTTTACATTTTGTTCAAAAAATCAATCTAAGTTCCTTATACTTCATTATACTTAATCCTTTTTACATTCTATCAAGTCACAATTTGTCACAATAAATTATTGTAGTGACTAGGCCTTGGACTACGAGTATTTGTTTTATTCGAATATCTATTTCAATAAGAAATATTTTTTTGTTTTAAGGGAAGAAAAAATCCGTGCTTGGCACTCGGGTGTTCTCGTCTACTATTTTGAAAGAGTCTTTCGTTTTTTGCAATAAAAATGGGCATGTAGGAATATTGGGCCTCAGAAAACACTGCAAGATTGAATCTAGACCGGCCGCGAGCGTATTGAAAGAGCCTAAGTTTAAACTTTCCTAACTTAAAAAGCGTGTTGCACATACTGCGTATTGTTCATTATGCGATTTCTACATTTTGAGTGTGGTGCTCATTTTGTGTTTTCTACAACTTATGCTCCGAAGTAAGTTCGAATGGAAAACTAATATGTTGTGATTGAATATAATACTCAACATGTTATACCGAATCCTTCATATGACCGGTTCCTTTTTAGGAACTTGGACCGTGTTTAGCTTGGTCACTCAAAAATATCGATATTTATTCTGAATATTACGCATTTTTTACTACATCGATTTACTAAATGATTAACATAACATTTACATGCAGGCACATACATTATTTAATTGATTAACTAATTTATTTGATTTTTTTCATTAATTTTGTTTATTGAATGATGTATACTTTAAAGCTCTGGGTTAAACGATAGGGATGCGTAGTGAGTTTGGGGACAAGGGTTGTAGACGTGAGGAAGGCGATGGAGATGCCCCACCTTAAGCAACAAGGTGGTTAGGGAAAGTACAGTTTTTTTAGTTACCTACTACAATTACTTAATTATTATTAATTTCATTTATTTAATATTTTTTTGGGAAATCATAAACTGTAAAAGAAAATTGTACTTACCAGCAACCGTCTTGACTTTAACGACATCCGCTATAACAAAATTGATTTTGACAAAAATGTTGGTACAGATCGTAGCTCCACTCGCTTTGGTCCATAAGCTCACAGGACTATTTTAACCAAGCATACAGTTTCTAGGGATGTAATTTTTTATGGCGCGAGGCTCTACCTCCTCGTTTACGCTATGATTCAGAATATTTATTTTAGGCCTAATAAATAAAAAAGGTGACTCCTGCTGTTGACGACGGAATTCAGGCGAAAAGGTTTGTCCAAGGTTTGTTGTTTGTTTGTCGTTTGTTACTAACACTTTGATGAAGCGACGATGTCTGAGACGCAGGAGGATTCAAGGGCGCAATTACTAAAAGCAATATAGGCTATTCTTATATTCACGGTAGCACAGTGAGGAGTCCTACCCAAGTAAATGCGTGGCGGGAAGTCCCTGGGTGCCTACAATAGGCGGCCCTTTTGTATATCACTGAGTCCGAATTTCACATTAGTAAACTCCAATATACAATAAAGATTTCGTAGAAAATCATATTCATAATTTCATAATTTACACCATGTAACTTTAGGACAAAATTAAGTTCTCCAGTGATTCACTGGAGTACCTGACCGGCAAGGTAATTTAAAATGTTGCATAAAATACAATTAACTTACGCAATAGATTAAACCATTATGCGATTTAGAAAATAAACTATCAGAAAAACTTAATTTTGTCCTAAAGTTACATGGAGTAAATTATGAAATTATGAATATGATTTTCTACGAAATCTACATTGTATATTGGAGTTTACTAATGTGACATTCGGACTTTGATAATGTTAGTCACATTAAATTAGTAAAATCAACGTGGTGATTTTCGGGTTTTCCCAGTTGCAAATGATGGAAGGCGAGCAAATATGTAGGTTTATCTTGGGATAGCGGCCACAGTCCGATAATTGTTTCGTATTACAAAGTAGACCACAGCTAGGGCGGCGATTTATCGTTGAAGGGGTGCAAAACATCAATGCGACCGACAGTGAGGATGCCTTTACTATCATAAAACACCAAAGAAGGCGCTTTGTAGAGACCTTCAAAACACTACTCCTGCTATAAGAAACCATTGCCATTATGATGACAACTACTACGCCTGGAGCAATAAATATTAGTCTATTTTACTATTTGTTGTCCATCTGTCTGTCAACACCCTGTATCTCGGAATCGTGTGGAGGTATCGATTCGAGTTAAAATTAAGTCTACATTCCGTTGAAACTGTAAAACAATCCAAATTCTTCGTTAACAAAAAAGGTGCGGCCAAATCTTTTGTTAAGTTAACGAAAAACTCAAAAAACGTATTTTTCCACATTGCAGGAAATCAAAATTTATAGGGTACTTCCCGTTGACCTAAACATAAACATAAAAATTTACATACAGGCACATACATTACTTCTGGCCACACACTGTTTCTGGTTCCCAGAATACCCTGTGTCCTGGGAGCCAGAAACAGCGACGTCACAAACATGTAAACATCCAAGACCTGGAAAACTATCTATAATTTGTAATTAATTCATAAAAAAGATGGATGGAAGTTTCAAGTTTGGGAAAAGCTCAAAAAAAAACTGCGAAACTCGATTCCTGAACTACTTATAATATTAAGTAAGTACCGACTTTGTACGGAACCCTCGGTGAGCTAGTTCAACTTGCACTTGTCCATTTTTTATGTAGCTTATATTATTATATTGAAACTCTACAAGTTCTACAAAAAAACTTGTGTTGTACATACTTCATTCTACATCTTGTATTATTAATTTTCAATTGTGTTTAAAATAAAATATTGTAAAGTATTTTAAGCGTAAATCGCGTAAACTCTCACCTCTTACTCTCTCACTCTCACTCTTTCTCTCTCATACACCTTAAGTTGTATTACAATCGCGCACCTTGTGGGAACCAGCCTCAGTTTTCAGTTTATCTGAAAAAAATAGTCATTATGTCTCAGAAATGCCTAATTTCGTTCATTGTTTGTTGGTTCACCGTCAACGTATTGATACTTCTATACTGTATTGTGTACAATATATACGTATTGGTTCCTGATAAATGTGTCCGGTGCGGTGAAGGTCACGCCTTATCTGGACTTGTGTATGACTCAAGGCTCCGGGAATTCGTCAACAACAGCAAGATTTACATTTTGATTTATGATGCTCAGTAAAATGATGCAATAAGTTTAAGATTATTCAAATGTGAAACTAGGACCGCATGTTACGTGAAGGTGAAGCTCTTAATTTTTTGACTTGATTTATCGCAATACACACAAAGTCTGTATTAGCAAGGCTGGAAAAGCAATCTTTTAAATATTAATTTAAATTTAATCTGTCGAATAGAACCTCTAGGCGCTTTAGGACGGGTAAGCTTCGTTCCAGTATCGAGTTATAAAAAGTTTAGTCTGTGTTTGTAGCTACGGCTTACGTGTTATACAAATGTGAAACTAGGACCGCATGTTACGTGAAGGTGAAGCTCTTAATTTTTTGACTTGATTTTGTTTATGATCTTTGAACCATTTAGCTGTAGAGCACATCTCGTATTAGTTAACTTTTATTAGTTTGTTGTCGACAGCACGTCAACCTTAATATTTTAGTTGCAAAGTCACCCGTAATGCAACGGAGTAGAGTGCATGGGTGTATAGGATGATGTGTTGTCGACTGTACAACGATTAGTTAATTTAAATAAGCAATAGACGAAAACCTCAATTGCAGATAAATAGTTACTCTAATCCTTTTTGTTTGTTTTTTCAACTTTTTTGGAGACATGATTCTTTCCATTTTCAGGTTTTGCATTGAATACTTCAACTAGCCGTTGTATTTGGTTATAACCAAACTGTTCAGAGAGAGGGGCAACAAACTAACGAACAAGACCAACAGAAGCGGCTTGTATAATTTCGACGCAAACAATCTTGGTTTGCTATGTTTTCAATCGGATTTTGATTCATTGGCCTTGAGATACCAGCTTATTTTCTTTCCACAGAAAATTAACATCGTAGTTTTCCGGTGTCAGAACATCACATAAGCTATATTGCTATATCGCTGTGGAGCTGATATTCCTTTCTACAAAATTGCAGGGCTTGATTAACTTAATACGGTTGTTATGAAAACTGATCGGTTATAATCTCTTTGTTTTGTTAACAAATCCTTTTGAAACGCGGTGTGTAGACAGTACCTAAATTATTGTTTTATTATTGTTGTATTTCTGACAAATAAAATATTTACCCTTTCACTTCCTTACTCCATAGGTAACTTGTAACCTACCACAAGAAGACTTAATTATAAGATTTATCGCAATTCACACAAAGTCTGTATTAGCAAGGCTGGAAAAGCAATCTTTTAAATATTAATTTAAATTTAATCTGTCGAATAGAACCTCTAGGCGCTTTAGGACGGGTAAGCTTCGTTCCAGTATCGAGTTATAAAAAGTTTAGTCTGTGTTTGTAGCTACGGCTTTTCCATAGGTCCAAGACCAGGGTCTAAATTCTGTTAACATAACATAACATTTACATACAGGCACATACATTGCTTCTGGCCCCACACTAGGATACCCTGTATCGTGGGAACCAGAAACAGCGACGTCACAAACATGTAAACATCCAAGACCTGGAGTTTTTTTTTCTCCATCCGGGGATCGAACCCGGGACCTCTCGCATGGTAAGCAGATGCGCTAACCACTACGCCACAGAGGTCGTCACATAACATAACATTTAACATAACATTTACATACAGGCACATACATTGCTGATTGCGAGATATTTCACTTAAGAGCGATGACAAAATAATAACAACAAATGAAGGTATCGCTGCAGCTTTCGAACAGTTCTTCACTAATGTCCCAATCGTAACTACAGCTCCATTAGACTCGTCACCAGATCGTGCGGCGACATTATTAAGGGACCATGTCCCCGCGTGCGAACACGATTTTACATTTAATTACATTGAGCCCCATGACATTGTTAAGAATTTTAAATTATTGAATCTTAAAAAAACCGAGGACTTATGGGGTTTGTCAGTAAAAATAGTTAATTCAGTGGTAAATATCCTAGCTTTGCCGTTAGCACAGATTTTCAATAAATGCGTAGATGAAGGAGTATTTCCAGACCTCATGAAATATAGTAGGTTAGTGCCCTTATTTAAAAGCGGTGATAAACAAGACCCAACAAATTTTAGACCCGTTTCAGTCCTACCAGTATTAAGTAAAATATTTGAAAGAATTATCTTAGATCAATTGCTTATTCATTTCAATAATTACCAACTCCTCCATAGTCAGCAGTTCGGTTTCACTAAAGGGCGGAATACAACAGACGCTGGAGTCATGTTAGTTAAACATATTTTCAGTGCGTGGGAGGATCATAATGATGCTATAGGAGTATTTTGTGATTTGTCAAAGGCATTTGATTGTGTAGACCACAAAACACTGCTCTCAAAATTAAAACACTATGGAATAAAAAAATTAAGTTTAGATCTTCTAAAATCATATTTAGAAGGAAGGGTTCAAAAAGCAGACATAAACCGTATAAAATCGTCAGGTTCACTTGTAAAAATGGGAGTCCCCCAGGGATCTATCTTAGGGCCGTTCCTTTTCCTGGTCTATGTAAATGATTTACCGTTTATGGTACAAAAAATGTGTGAGATAGTACTATTTGCTGATGACACGTCACTTATTTGTAAAATAAGGAGACAGGAAAATAATCTTGACGAAGCAAATAATGCTCTCTCGCACGTTCTAGATTGGTTTACAGCAAATAATCTGTTGTTAAATTCAAAAAAGACAAAATGTATGAAGTTTACCCTACCTAATGTAAAATTAGTTGAAAATAACATTGTGATTGGAAATGAAAAACTAGAATTTGTTGAAGATACTGTATTTCTGGGCATCACAATCGATGCCAAACTACAATGGGGCCCACATATTGTAAAATTAGCACATAGACTTAGCTCCGCAGCATATGCCGTGAAAAGAATTCGAGAACTTACTGACGTTGCAACTGCTAGGCTTGTTTATTTTAGTTACTTCCATAGTATTATGTCCTATGGTATACTACTATGGGGCCGGGCAGCAGACATTGAGACTATCTTCATATTGCAGAAGAGAGCGATCCGATTTATTTACAAGCTAGGTAGTAGGGACACACTAAGAAATTTTTTCAAAGAAATCAACATCCTAACAGTTGCAAGCCAATACATTTATGAAAATATTATGTACGTTAGGAAAAATATTAAAGACTTCGAAACACTTGGTAGCCATCATAACGTTAATACTAGGAATAAACATAAATTGTCATTTCCACGATTTAGACTTGCAAAAGTTAATACTTCCTTTATGGGGCACTGCATAAGGTTCTACAACAAGATACCCCAAGATATATTAGAGTTACCTCCAACGCGATTTAAGAATTGTGTTAAGCACACTCTTTGCAAAAAAGCTTATTATAAAATCAACGATTATTTAGAAGACAAGGACGTATGGCTTTAAATAGTAGTTTAATATTAAATTAAATCAGAGGATAAATGTGTCTAGTGTTCAACACATCCAAGATATTGTTTTGTAAGTTTTATTTGTATTAGCTTTAAGTTGATTTGAGAAAAGATGGTCAGAGTGGAGTTTTTTTTTTTCGCTGCCTTTTTCTCCACTACAGACGGCCCCAAGGCAGCGGCTAACATTATACATAACTGTATGTACATTGACATTCAACAAGCAGAATGTAAATTCTTTACGTTGAAATAAATTTCTGATTCTGATTCTGATTCTTCTGGCCCCACACTAGGATACCCTGTGTCGTGGGAACCAGAAACCGCGACGTCACAAACATGGAAACATCCAAGACCTGGTTTTTTTTGTCCCCAGCTGAGATTCGAACCCGGGACCTCTCGCATGGTAGTCAGATGCGCTAACCGCATGGTAGTCAGATGCGGTTAGCGCATCTGACTACCATGAGGTCGTCAACGCATGTTAACGCATTATAGTTCAATGTCGACTCTATGAATGTGGCGATTTAGTTTTATTGCCGCTTCCAGTCACCGCGCGCACACAATATCGAACAGAAAGTTGGCGTCAATGGTATGAAAAAGCACGTCACGTGATCCAACCGTGTATCTGTCATCGCAATATAATGCACTAACAGAATCGAGGCCCAGGTTAAGACCAGGTTTCGCTGGGATTTGCAGAGCTTATTCATAGTGAGTAGAGATGAAGCTCGCGGTCGTTGCTAATAAACAAGTATGTAAATGAATCCGGAACAAAGTTAGAAATAGTAGATTGTTCACCAAGGGCGCAAACAAAATTTTTGCGTCGAGGTTGTGAAATTGAATCCAGGGCAGCAAACTGAGGCGATTCTTGCATTGCTGAAGGAGCGAGGGATTCAATTCAACACTAGCGAGACCAAAAATTATTTGCGCCCGTGTAGAACACTCTGCTTTTCACTACCATCTGAGAGGAATGAAAATGCGTACTTGCGTTCCAATTTCAAATATTTGACAGTTAGGTACTTAAAAGTTTTGCAGCAAAGAGTTTGGGAGTTCAGTAAGTAGATCCGAACTCGGTTTTTAAAAGTTATTGCTTGGGTTGGAGCGAAATAGATATTACTATAGGACGAATCCTCAAGAGTGATTTTGAGTCTATTTAAGGTACCTAAAGGTAAATAGATTCAAAACCCAATTTTGAATCTATTTACTTTGATGTATCTTAGCTTGAACAACAATAGCGTGTTTTGGGTCCTGAATTTGGGTATCAAAATGCATCATTTCGAGCAGATGGAGTGAAAAGTAATTTTAATTAAGAATGAAAAAAATCTACTCGACTTTTTAGACGTCGCAAAGAGTACCCAGCTAGCTGTCTCTGTTTGTTTTGAAGACATCAATGTTCTGTCGAGGCTTACGTTAATCATATTCTAAGACAAACAAAGGAGAAGCGTGCAACTTACAAGATTATTTACCCGGCAAATTAATCTCGCATTCGCAATTAGGTGATAGCCAGACGTTGTGAACATGGTAAACTGTTTCAGTGGGGTTTAGGATTGTTTAGTAAACAAAACTTTACTTTACTAAACCATGGGGTCGACAGTGCATTACCTCCCTACTTTTAAGCTGACATTCAGAGACGAAAACTAAGCAAAGACTGGTCTCGGAAATATCAAAATCACGTACGTCGACAGCACGTCAACCTTCACATTTTAGTTGCAAAGTCACCCTTAATACAACGGAGTAGAGTGCATGGGTGTGTAGGGTGATGTGCTGTCGACTGTACTTATAAATATTTGTGATATTAACAAGTTGAGTATAAAATGGTGCTTAGCTAAGTGTAAGTAGTCAATATCGATGACTTTACGTGAACTTAGAACTGTCATTTGGTTTTCTTCATTTTGAGGTTACCTTTTTGTCTTACTGTTTTGGTTGGAGTTTGTGATTAGCATTGCGTTTACTGCAAAGTTTTGTGAGAAAATAAATATTAAAAAAACCGCTAAGAACTACATCACTAAAAAAATTATCTATAATATAGAAATGGCTTTCATAAGACTGCTCTTCTCATAGCTTCGCTCCCGATCGACTATGAATACGAAAATTCCGGCGCTTTACTAAGTATGACTTTAGTTTACTTTGCTAAGGCTGCTCTAAGTGTGAACTTGGGATTCGTCTCTGAATGTCAGCCTTAGAGAGTATGTTGGAGAGGTAAAGCAACTTAGCAATACTGTATAATATGGAGGGTCAACCGTATACAACCCCTTGTTACTTAATGATTATAATAACATAACACAAACTCACGGCAATATCCTGAAGGGGCAGACAGAGACCGGAGTCTGGATCAAGGTATCCGAAGCCAGCGTGCGTGAATACAACCACTAATTAAGTTTATGAAGCGAATGAGATCTGCCAGCTTCGCGGTAAGATGCAGACCTTAATTATAATAATTATCAACCCATTACGTCCCTACCGAGGGGCACGGGTCTCTTCCCTGAGGCAGGTATAGGCCATATTCCACCACGGGGGCCAAGTCCGGTTGGTGGAGGCTTGTAAGACTAGTGGCTGCATACTGACCGTACTTTTCAAGCCGCCTTATGCCCCCTGACCTGCGCCATAGCGACTACCATCTGTCGACAGCAGCCGGCGCCAACTGCTTATCGTGCCTTGCGAAGCACGGAACCGCTCGGGAAAATGCCACTAGCGTTAGTCATAGACGGTCACCCATCCATGCACTGAACGCGCCCTATGTTGCTTAACTCTCATAGGAGTGGGCGGATATCTATATACTGTAATTTGTTGAATAAATTATTTCTCTCTCTCTCTCTCTCTCTCTCTCTTAATTTACGGGAAAGCCTTGTCTTATTTTCTAGGTCGAGATAAGCTCATTATACCTACTTTTACTACACTGCCTGCTTTGTGAAAAAGTGTGGGGGTTACGTAACTTTTTCAGTGCGAAGCGCGCCTACAGGTAATTGTCACGCTCAAAGTTAAAATAGAAATGTAATACCTATTCACTAGGCCACAGAAATGAAAACAACTTGAAAACAGTAGGTTTAACTTTCGAAGAAATGAATTTACTTTCTTGGCACATACTTTGGAAACCTTAGAGGTTTGATTTCTTAATAAACGACCGATCAAAGTTAAGCACCAGTCAGCGAGAAAGACAATTTGTTCGGAGGGCAAATTGCTCGTTTGCCTACGGTGTCCGCGTCTCGTGAGAGATACAAATGGCGCTTATTCTTCGTGTCGAGCGAGTGCAGAATTGAGGTAAATAGAAGCTTCACTGAATCGTTATTTAATGTTCTCTGCATATGTTTGCGCGGTCTGACTTTTGGAAAACAATACCATAAAACCAGGTTCTCCTTATGTGGCATACTTAAACATATTAAACACGACGGAGGTGTTTGTCTACCAAAATAGGCTATTTGACCGATTTCTGAAAGCCATCTCATATTGTTTGTTGGTGTTCATGGAGTCCTCAGAAAGTGCTTAAATTCTTTCGTGTAATTCTTCTAAAAAAGGCAAACGAAATTTACTTTTCAAATAAGCCGCCAAAACGCTATCTTAGGCAATATGGCGACGTACAGGAATTATGACGTCACTTTCCGTAAACCAACCAATGAACGTAAGAAAGAATGAAGGAGAGACGCCATTTTTACTAACATGTGACGTCATCATAGAAACGGCCAATCCAGGCCGTTTTCGATACAATGGCGGCACATACAAATTATAAAATTTTACCTTGTGTTTTTTTACAAATTATAATTGTTTTTTTTAGTTAAAATTCCTTAAAACGGTTTTTAGACACATAATTTATACGAATACGTATAAATAATACTGTTTTTTTTCACACTGTCGTCTTGCTGCGTCTTCTGTTAAAATTACAGAAGTTCAGATCTTTAATCAAGTTAAGTAAGACGACAACATATTATTATGACTAATGTCCATTAAGCAGGATCGACCTTCAAACATCTCATAAACTCACACCCGCATCCC
Organism: Yponomeuta plumbellus; assembly: GCA_947310845.1. NCBI lineage: Eukaryota > Metazoa > Arthropoda > Insecta > Lepidoptera > Yponomeutidae > Yponomeuta > Yponomeuta plumbellus. The sequence continues at coordinate 11,498,158 of OX371207.1, read as the reverse complement.
GAAGTGTACTAATTCGACCTATCTGTCTATAATTATTCAATTAGAGATACATTCGAAATTCAAATAGAATAGTGTACCTAGACTCTCGTTGACTCATCACATGAATGGGCGTTTTTCCTTTCTTTTTTTTTTTCTTAGTTCCTCGAGATACACTAGATGGCGTCATTCGTTTCTTCATACGAATTTGTGATTCATAGCAATCGATGTCAAAGTCAGTCCACAGATCACTAAACAAGAGAAGGAACGAGGGTTGCTATTCGGACGAGGTTTCTCGTAATAAACATAAAAATTCAAACCCACAATCCATAGCAGACTCCAAAGTATCCAAAAACGCACTTATCACCAAACGACAACAGTATTTTTTATTTTTTAAACGACAACATTACAGTTGCTCCTGTAATGTTCGCACTATAGTAGCAACGCAGTACCTCTTTCCGGGAAGCCAGCTTAGCTAGTGTGTGAGCGAGATAGACCACCACGAACTCGAAAAATCTTTTATGCCAGTGGTACCTAATTATATTTTATTTGATTTACGTAGTAATTTGCAGACAGAAAGTCAAGGTATGGAAGCAGTGGAGAAGAAAACAGGTCCTTCATTTGTTTCCCATTCATTGCTTACCTAACTGCTCGATCCTCAAACACATGCATTCTTACTTTTGTAAGAATATTAAATGATGTTTGATTTTGCATGTATTGATTGCACTCATGGGTCTTGAGCTTCTTAGGCAGATTGAAATTCATACCTTTGTATTAGATTTCACGTGATTAGAGAAAAGATGGTCAGTTTGGAGTTTTTTTCGCTGCCTTTTTCTTTACTACATTCGGATCTAAGGCAGCGGCTAACATTAACATAATTATTACATTGACATCTGACAAACAGAATCTAAATTCTTAACGTTGAAATTAATTTCTGATATTAAATATCGGACAAAAAAGGTACATTGGTAAGTCCGCCGCATTGTAGCATTTTTTAATGTAAGTGCAATAAAAGTATCAATAAATAATATATGCCTGTATGTAAATGTAAATATGTAAAAAAAAAATATCTACATTCGTTGAATCACTCAACATTACATGTTTATTTCAGTTCATTTCAGCATGAGTTGCAATTACGTTATGTGAATAAAGATTTGTTTTTACACCCCACGTCTTAAGGTACAAAGCTTAGTTGTCGACAAAAGCTCTATTTACTTCTGAGATCCATTCTCGCCGCGTACTGTTTGTTTACAAAGCTTTTTGCTTTAAGGAAACTGCAGCGGAAAAATCCTGCAATTAGCCCGAGGGAAAATGGAGAGTCATCGCGAAATGTTTCCTTCCGACTATAAAACACCACATTGTTTGGCTGAGCCTTTATAGAGTCACTCACCTATAGAAGAAAACAAATTTCAACCATAAGTTTGCGAACGTTGGGATCAACTGGAAACGATGGGACAACTATTTGCCTCTGGCTCGTAGCTAATTGCTGTCTATATTGTGCGAGCTTCCTTTAATTGATGATGATGATGATGATTTCCTCTTATCCCTTATCAGAGACATAGGGCTCGTAGAAGGGATCTTCTACAAGCTTAATTAACAAACTGAAGCATAACATAGCATAGCTCGTTAGCTTTCTTTAATTAACAATGTTTTTAGTTAGCAACCCATTTTTTGTTATTTCATGGTTTCTGATACCCTAACGCGTGGACTACTCATCGCGCTACTCGCGCCGGTATTAATTATCATTTTTCAAAAGTATGTGAAAAATTCTCCGTTATAAAATTTTAAATCATTCACGGCATTATCTTCGCAGTGACGCGTTTAAAATGTTTATCGCTAAGTTTTTATCTGCTCTGACGTCATCGGCTTTGGAACGAGCGTTCGGAAATCCGCTCTGTCCGGCCATAGACGGTGTGATGCTCAGCGGATCCCGCCCTATTCAAGTGCATATTCTTTGTAGGGTGACAATAGCGCTGTCAAAAAGTGGGTCCTGTTAGCAACAAGTATTTTAGCTATACTTCTAACGCTATGGACTGTGAGATGCCTCAACTGGGCATGGAGTTTGACATAGACATTATCAGTAGTATTAATATGGCTCTCATTCTATTAATTACTGAAAATAATTGGGTACATAATTATTTTATTATTTTCTAGTTTGACGGTACTCATGGAGTGCGCACTTCAAGAGATATTAAAATAAATATTTACGTATATTTGGAAATTGATTGTATTGATTTAACTTTTCATCGGTACGTTTAAATTTTGCAATTATATTAATGTTCATAAGTAACTCTGTCACGAAAGTGAACTCGATGTAACAGTAACGAGAGTTTTTAATTTTAAATCTGATAAGGACCGCTTTTTTTCCACTCCTATTTCATTTTATGCGTAGAATAGAGCCTTCCGTTCAAGTTCCAATCATGAAAATATAGCATGGAAACAATCGACAGCATACATACGTACATAAACATATATACGTGCACTCTAACCAGTTACGTTAAGGGTGTAACAAGGGTAAATGTTGCAAAATTGGCTAGCTTTAACTGAAATGTTAGACAAAAGTACGCACTAAAAAATTCTGAATAAAATCTTTGGTAATAAAGGATATATCAGTGACTAATTCGTACGGAAAAAAAATTGCATTTAACCTGTCTAGATGGCAAAAAATTTTTTTTTTTCAAAAGCTTTATTTTCCACAAAATCTAATTTCGCTGGTAAACGATAGTAGCTTTTCATTTAAATCTTTCATGCAAATATCGGCCACATCAATATATTGTAGATATATCTGCAATCCTAACTGCTCATATATTTTTTAATGTTAATATTAAGCGTGATTAGTACAAAATGGTACGATTTCTTAATTAGCGCAGGGAACAATCGCCATCGAACATCCGAACATCGAACATCTCTTATCTGTGTAATCTTTTGATTATGGATTAGCCTTTAAAGTATTCGCCGAAGAAGTACAACAAACATTCAAGGGATTGCGCTAGTTTATTATTCTATAACTCAGAGGTCAAATGCTCAAAGTCATTCGCCCTTGTTACAGCCTTAAGGACGACTTTGCAAAAAAACATGTAAGGGTTGACCTGCTGTCGCCGGTACAGTCGACAGTATGTCACCCTACACATTTAATTGCAAAGTCGGCCGTAATGCAACGGGGTAGAGTGTATGGGTGTATTGTATAGGATGATGTGCTTTCGACTGTACTATCAAAAAAGCCGACTTGGCCGGATGTCCTTGATAACTTGGTCGCCTCGCCTCTCGGCTTATATCGTGAGTCTCTCTCCAGTTCCTCAAATTGCGGAGCTAGTGGGCACTCCTGTAGGCCTCGAAAGGATCGACCATTGTTGGCGCCCTTTGTGGACTACAATAAAGAATAAAAACAGCGCGCTTTGTCCCGGAACTTGGTGCCGGGTTTTCATTACGCCCACTGCAGCTGCAGTGGAAGGGGAAGTGCGAAGCTCCTACAAGTTTTTTTAAACAGATTATGTTTTTTCAGATTTCAAACATGCTTCATCCCACAAACCTGTAATTTCGAATCAGTCTCTATCTGATTTGGCCAAATTGCATTACAATAATTGTAACGCAATTCGAAATTACGAAACAAAATTAGTTAAAAAAACGCATTCTTTAACTAATTTCGTAAAAAAATATAGTTTTAGTTTTGCGTCCTTTTTTGTCAAAATTAAGATCTTTTATTTAATGGTGCGGAGAAACTGTGTCTTCATGAATATTACAAGTTAAAAACATAGGTATCTATTTCAAGAGCTACACTGTTATGAGAAAAATTGGCACTAAAACTAAGCTAAACTACGTTGTCTGTGTAATCTCCCTTTTTATGTACAATAAAGTGTTCTCTATCTCTTTAATCTTTTAAATTTTGGTCCCGTGGTTTGTGTTGACAAGGTTTTTTAACTATGCGGCATTATTAGGAACACAATGTTCAGTGCTGAAGGCCTGAATTATTTTCTATTAAAGACCACTTTACCAGAATACCAATTCAAATTCTTTGAATTGTTATTCACGTGGTATTCATTCCGGTATTTAGGTATACAAAAAAAAATCACTTTACTTTCACAATGGAAGCGCACTTCTGTGTGTGTCGAAAAAGTTCCAAAAGATGGTTTTAATCTGATAGTTCGCAGTACTGACGATAAGTCAGGGGAAATAAAATGAAAATTTCGCAATCGAATTCCATCTTGACATTGAAACTTCAATTTCATCAATTTATGGTGCGATTCTACCTAAGGTAGCAAACGGTACAGCAGAGAGCAAGTCAGCCTTTTCGTTGCCATGGCTCTTCTTCTGATTGATTGTTAATTAAGAACAAAATTTGAAATATGAAATCTTGAAGTGTAGTTTTGTAACAATTTTTTTTTCGATGACAATCTACATATTTAATAAAATGGGCGCCACTGTTTAATTTTTAAAGTTCATTCAGTCATCATTTTTGCACGCGAGTTAATAAAAGTCATGTAAATTGAATTTCGAATATAAGTAAAATAGGTTGCTCTTTCAAAATTAAAATGCAAGAGCAGTGCGTGGTTTGAGGCAGAATGTAAATGGGGGAAATGTGAAACTCAGGAGACGTATCAATTAATTCACTTCCCGCTCACTAGTGTATGCGCGTGGCGTGTATGAAATTGTAAGTTCAACGTGTCTTTGAGGTAAAAAGGTTCTAAGAATTAATAGACCAATTAATTATAATAAAATCATAATTTTAGTAAGGGACGGCCCAGGCGGACATACTTCGACTAAATAGGGGATGTATTAGCAAAGGGCAAGATAAAAAGTACCCGAAACCAACGTGCGTGCATGCAACGACTAATGAATGTCGATGAAGCGAAAGTGATTTGTTAGGACCGTGGCAGGTGGCAGTCCCTCTCTGCCTACCCCTCTGGGATACAGGCGTGCGCTTATGTAGGTATATATGTATGTATAATTTTAGTCTCAGAAACATGTAGCAACTTACCTTTAGTTTTCGAGGTTTTTACTCGAGCTAGGTGATTTTGACCCCTCTTACCTGCAACGAAACAAGAATAATATTAGCATTTCACAAACAGTTTCATGCATCTCATCACAAATTCCAATGCGGAGAAAAAGAGGAGAGCTCGGAAAATCTAATTAAAAGCTCACCGGAGTCTGCGAGATCTATTTTCACAATTTGCTTCGTGATTCCGCGTAAGGCAGAAAAACGTTTTAAGAGGATAGTTTGATTTAAGACTTCCTACTTTGTAATCCCCGGGTTTGCCCCGGATACATTTTATGGGCTCAATGTTCCTGATTTTCCAAATATATCACTATCGGTCCTCTTATCGTTATACGATTGCTACTGTACTAAACCGTATACGTTGCTTGTTAATAGGTATTTATGTGTTCTCTACAACATCATGTTGTGCCAAATGAGTCACCGTTTTATTTTCGGACTTATAGATCTCAGAGTTAGATAGAAGCAATGGCTCGTAAGCGAGTTACAATGTAAAGTAGATTATGTGACGATAGTAGTCGTTGTTTTGATGCGTGTTTAAAAAACACTGAAACATTTTACAGCACTTAGTTTTAAACGCGCCAACGCAGATTACGACGTAAGACAAAAAAATATTTCGAATGTCTTTTACTGATGACCCTTGTGGCGCAGCGGTAACGCAAACTGCTTTTCATGCGAGAGGTCCCGGGTTCGAATCCCGGCTGGGAACCGAAAAAAAAACCTAAGTCTTGGGGTTTTAAATGTTTGTGACGTCGCTGTTACTCGTTCCCACGACACAGGGTATCCTAGTGTGGGGCCAGAAGCAATGTATGTTGTTGTTACACTTTATTGCACAATAAAAAATGTACCTAACACGTATCTGCCTGTTTAAAAAAATATGTAAAAAATGTTTATTTTTAAGTTAATCTATTAATAATTTACTCCCACATGTATGTATTTTAAGATACATTTTGCTGTGAGCATAATATCATTATTAGGAACAAATTTATTTTTATATAAATTTTTAATTGTATGTATTTAATACATACTTGTACTAATAAATGCACTAATACGGCGGACTTAAGGCCATGAGCATTTTCTACGAGTCAACCACAGAAGGCGAAAGAAAAAGTAGGTGTGCAAATAATGAAGGGGAAATATTAGGAATACAATTTGAGATATAAATCTACTTCAAAAATATCGTAAACGACCAGTGGAACACTCCCTCCGCTCTCTGGGACGGGACGCCCGGGTGGCTCAAATGGGATTGTCCGTCGGATCCGTGAGTGTTATCACCTACCGAGCACCCTGTGGGCCGCAAACCGGATGTAACACTGACCGTCAAACGATGCTAAAATGACTGGCTCATATCCACTACCTATCTCCTTTAGCTTTTGAGCTTTTCTGTGTACACGCTAGTGATCTGAATTGACATTTCATATTTTACAACGCCTAAAACAAAAAATATCGTTTCTTAATTTTGCTATCCTGATTACGAAAAAAATATTTAGACATTTTATTATTGCTTAATTTTAGAGAAAATAAACAAAAATCAAAAATTGTTTGATGACGTCACAGATACGGTGGAATGAAGAGGTACCGTTGCCTAATATTAAAAATGTTATGTTATGACACATTTAATGTTCAATTTCATGTCGGAGTAATTTAATGGTTTAAAAAGTCGGCAAGGGTGTTAGTATTATTAAGCCGTTATGTGTGACGTCATTTGGGTAAACGCCAAATGACGTCACACATACGGCTTAATAATCCTTTTAGAATAAGACGAAATTCAAACAAAAGATTATGAATGAAAATCATCGAATTTTAGAAAATAAAAAAATATGTGTCGTTTTATTGTGTATCTATCTAGTTTCCTTTAAGACAATAAAATACGTATGCTAAAAAAGTGAAATGTTGTCAATTGTGTAACTTTTCATTAGGTGGATATTGTATTTTACCCACCCTGAAGTGTACATTTATAATATTGTTTTGACGAAAGAAATACATATTTTTTTAATTGATTTTTTTTGTAATTAATTGGACTTTGACGAAACCTTGTATTTTGTATTGTTTTTTTTTTGTTTGTGTTGTGTTTTGTTTTAACTGTTGTTATAAAAAAAAATTGACACATAGATTTCTATATCAGAAGTATTTCCGTAGTAAAAATTGTTTGTGTATTTTTTTTTGCCTATTAACACAGCGTCTGGTTAATGTTTGCTCCTTGTGAAAGACAAAAATAATGCAGTCTTTTCCTTAAATTAACAGTGTTCAACTGTCATCCGAAATGTTAACCATACATAGTTAGCTCTCAAAATTATAAACAATTTTCTACTGTGTCTAAAGTCCAAAGGACCTTGAAAGAAAATTCCAAGGCTCACGAGTATGGTATTCTAAGAATTTCATGCACGATTAATAAATAATGCTCCAAGGAATGCCGTCGGAAATAGCTTGAAGCTAAACGTCACTTCCTCATTCAATATTTACCGGCAACACATAAAGCAGTTGTAGCGAGTAAACAAAGCGATGCGGACTGAATCAATCAGTCCATCAATATATGAACACGCGCGATTTAGTTACAATCGACAATCTATTTTCAGTCAAACCATTGTTTATTTGCTCTTTTTGTTTGCCGTCTCGGATGAGGAATTAATGGGAGAAAGAGGAAGAAAAATATTTAAAAAAACTCACGCCCGTTATCCCGAGGGGGTAGGCAGAGGAAGATCAAATTATATAGAATTATTCAATTATTATTATCCTGTGTAATCTTCTTTTTTATGCAGGTACAACAAAGTGTCAATGAATTAATCAGGCCGCTGCAGGATTATGGTCACCCTTTAGGGCACGCCACTTATTTTCCCTTCGGCGGCTTATCCAGCCACTGTACTGCTACCAAACAGGTGTTTTAGAAGTATTATCCACGTTTGTGATGTCCTTGGCTAGTTACCACAGTATAAGGTATCTTAGTTTATTTACTGCCATTTCATAATTTGTCTTACCGATACCTACATTGGTCACCCAAATTATGAAAGATGTAAAAAGTCGATCGACAAGTTCCGCAAAACTGAAGTCGCGAATCGGGGCAATCGCCGCATTCATGGTCACCCGTCGCGCCCTGACATATTGTCTGTCGATGTGTGGAGTGACGTGCTGCACACGTCTGTCAGTGGACTTGTAAAGTGGAAAAATAGCCCCTTTACAATAGGAATAAGGTAGAGAGAATCGGTATCGACTTCGCTTGTCATGACAGAGAACTGGCGAGTGTACATTGATTCACCATGCATCCGTTCAAAAGAGCAAGTTCAAAATACTAATAGAATAGTGGTTTAGTACCTTTTGTGTTTATTTATAGATATGTTTCAGCAAAAGTTCTGTTTTGAAATCTGAATTTGCAGTGAACCAACGATTATGTTTCCATTGGACATTGTATGTACGGTCTTTGTTTAACGGTAACAATATTTACTGTGGCATTTTCTATTTGGCAATACGTTGATCATGAGCCTGATCATTTAATAATTATAAAGAGAGAGAGAGAGAGAGAGAGAGAGGGAGAAAGAAAGAAAGAAAAAAAGAAAGAAAGAAAGAAAGTTTGGGCTTAGTCACCTCACCTAGCGTGCTCAGTGCGGATTGATATTGAATTGCGCTTACGAATGTTAAAACTTTAGGCACTCAGTTTCCTCATGATCCTGACAGCCAATTTTCATCTTTCATGGTCTTCTAATAAAAGCAAGATTCCTTAAAACACTACTAGAGGCAATTTAAAAAGTAATATAATATAGTAAATAATAGTGGTAAAGGGAAATACGTGACCACTTACATATTATTTAATCTGCATTTACCTATTTGGGGTTTTTTAGAGAATTCGTATTTTTAAATAAACTCGGCAAAACGTGGGCCCAGGTCTAGGAATTGGTACCTCTGCCTACCCCCTCGGGAATAACGGGCGTGAGTTTTTTTTTGTATTTTTTCTAAATAATACCGTCAATGTATAAAAAAAACAAACAAACATTTACATACAGGCACATACATTACTTCTGGTCCCACACTAGGATAGCCTGTGTCGTGGGAACCAGAAACAGCGACAAATTATCTTTCATTGTGTGATCATTGTTGGCGTCAATAAACTATTACCTTATCTTACTTAAAGTACTTTTGGCTCAACTATAAATGCCTTCTGAGCTTATTTCCATCAAGATCATAAGCCTAAATCGGGTTCATCATCATCATCATCAACCCATCATGTCCCCACCGAGGGGCACGGGTCTCTTCCCTGAGGAAGGTATAGGCCATACTCCACCACGGGGGCCAAGTCCGGATTGGTGGAGGCTTGTAAGACTAGTGGCTGGTCTTACTGTCAGAAGTTTTCAAGCCGCCCTAAGGCCTCTGACTTGGCTTCACGACTGCCATCTATCGACGGCAGCCGGCACCAACTGCTTAACGTGCCTTGCGAAGCACGGAACCGCTCGAAAAAATGCCACTAGCGTTAGTCATTGACGGTGACCCATCCATGGACTGAGCGCGCCGTATGTTGCTTAACCTTAGTGATCGTTTAAGATCACTCAGGCAGCCCTGGCTACGAGCGATTCGAGCTAAATCGGGTTAAATATGGCCAATTAACAGTTTACTAGGGTAATTTGTTGTGCCCGCTAAGAACAAAGCTTAATGCAATTATGTCTCCCCGCGATGACTAAGTGGATGCAGTGTAATTAGTCGACTGGGTAAGGTCTGCTGTATTATGACCTAGCAACGGTGATTTCGCTATTGTTTTGACGACGCTTTTTATTAATATAGGGAGTCTAGGGCGGGTATTAGTCAAGTGAGTGTGTTGTGTGGAAGTTATTATTATTATCAAAGTCGTATTAATCAAATCGCTCGTAGTCCCGGATGTCTGAGTAATCTTAAACGGTCACGAAGGTTAAGCAACATAGAGCGCGTTCAGTGCATGGATGGGTGACCGTTTATGACTAATGCCAGTGGCATTTTTCCGAGCGTTTCCGTGCTTCGCAAGGCACGTTAAGCAGTTGGTGCCGGCTGCCGTCGATAGATGGCGGTCGTTAAGCTAAGTCAGAGGCCTTAGGCGGCTTGAAAACTTGAAAATGTCAGAAGACAGTTAGACCAGGCACTAGTCTTAGCTCCACCATTCCGGACTAGGTCCCCGTGGTGGAGTATGGCCTATACCTTCTTCAGAGAAGAGACCCGTGCCCCTCGGTGGGGACATAATGGGTTGATGATGATGATGATTAATCGGTTGCGCTATGACCTTGCAAAGAACAATTTAGAAACCGTTGCAACGGTGAGCCGATCGGCCCACCAAAAATTCTACAGGTTAACATTTAGGTGTACCTAAAATGTAATTTTTAATTTCAAATAAAAATGGAAAATCTGTGGGTCTATTCTATCATGTCTTATGCACCGAGGCATACTGTAACGAACTAAAACAGTCCGTGACTCAGCGGAGCTGTTTCTTACGAGAATGTGCATTGTTCCACGATTGGCCAAATTACCTTAATTGGGCGAGTGCATAAGCTTGGGAATGGTATAAGAGGAAAAGTGGGAGTATTTTACGTATTTTTTATAAGTCACGAAACTTTAGTGCAACCATGGTCTGCCGTTGTATGAAAAATAATATCATCATCAGCAGCATATTTCCTGCAAAATCATGGGCACCTTGTTTTTAAATAATCCAGAATTGCAGTTAGTTTTTCACTTTACCCTTTCAGACCTGACTTTGAAAATAACAAAGGTTTTCCATTGTTATTTTCAAAGTCAGGTCTGAAAGGTTTAATGCAAATAAATAAATGAGTTAAGTTACGTTAATAATTATGAAACATCTGTTTCTTTAATTACTACTTAGATACCAGACGGCTTGACCGATATTGTCAATTGAGATGTCAAATTGAATATTATGTATACTGACAACGCAATGGTCTCAGACAATGACGTCACAAAAATAACAAAATCACTAACGCCAGCTGTTGACCTTCTGCCTTTTTAGCTGTCTCGTTTTATTTTGTAAACTTTTAGTCCGGATCTACCTACTAAGCTCTGCGAATCAGAGGGAAACCTGGTCGGACTCGTCCGATAAAACAACACCCGTAAGTAGATCCGGACTAAAAGTTTACAATGTGTTGTGCTTACGAAAGTTTTAGTTGAAAAATTGTTTTGTTTTGCTGATTTTTTTTTATTTGCCACCTCGCTGTGTTTGGGTTGCCCCCCAATAAAACTCTACTGACACTGCCTGCCAGGCTGTAAATGATGAATCCCAGGCTTGTATTTGCCCACTTGGGACTTACTTCTTAAAACTACAAGCCATGGTACTATGATAATTTGATATACATACATTGCGAAGTTGATTAGCCCATAGATTAGCAAAACAATCGACTCTGTAATGGACATAGAATGAATAGCAATAAATAACAAATGAACTGTACTTTTATGAAACGCAGCTTTGGACATAATGGGGGCACTATTCAATGAGGCCCCTTTACTTCAGGTTTTTTTTCAAATCTCTTCCCGTTTTATTGGCTCACTTTATGAGCAATATTGTTTAAAAAGAAGCGAAGGATTTTCCACCAGACAGGCGCCTATAAAACTCAATCTTGCGTCACGCGTACATCTGGCAGACCGATGACCTATTGTCTCGAGAAAGCGTCATAATACATATAAGTAGAAGAAATACCACCTGCAAAGACTGTCTTGGTAAGCAAACTTTTTTAATTTCTTAGTAGAAATACCGAGTGTATGGTCACTTTTGGTACGAATATGCACGTTTCTTGGATTAAATTACGTAAACTCACGCCTCTATCTCAGAGGGGAAGGTAGAGACCACGGTTTGTGACTTGCAACGAACCTGACTGACCTCTTTCGTTTCCTCAGCTTTTATTAAACTTTACACGTACGTACGCTGCCTACGGATACTTTCTATCTGGCCCTTGGCTAATACGTTCCCAATTAGGCGAAGAACGTCCATTTGGGACGTCCCTTACCGATTCTTCCACCCACATTCGCTCGATATAATGTATAAGACATATTATGTCTTTCGTTAATTTTTCTTCCTTCATCATCTCCATATGTCCATACGCAACATTCCTGTCTCAATATCTTGGATATCGCTTGAAAACTTCATCATAAGTTGCAAGACGAGAAGAAACTTTAGCGTGCCTAGCAAATAGCACGAATGCTCTATCTCATACGTTTAACATAGTTTTCTTGCTATTGCTTTGATAACTTCAAATACCTGGAGATTCTCGGTTTACCTCCTTTTAACTGTTGAAAACTTTAGCCTACGTTTTTTGAGGTCAAACACTTCATATACTCGTAATGTAGCCAGGTACTTTTACAGGTAAGAATTAGATCGAGAATAGATTTATCCTAAATCGCCAAATTTGATAGATTTACCTTAACTGAACAATTTTTTTGTGTCTCACTGCTGGGCAAAGGCATCTCCTCCTGAACATAGTAAAGAAAAAGAACCTTCCAGTTTTGCGAAGTGCTAGTAATTTTGTAAATTTAGCGAAATTGTAAAAAGTGCATTGCGCAAATGACGAAGACTATCTTTGTAATTTCCTTGCCAGCTTACCATACCACAGGTCCTGGTATCTTGGTTTGGGACCATTTCAACTGTTTTGTGGAAGTTATTATTTTATTCTCCGATACTTTATTTAGAAACAATAGATAAAGTGCAAAAACACCACTCTCTCTAAGAAGCTGTAATACTTATCATAATCGGTAATATTTATGCACGTTGTCACCAAAAAAGTCGCGCTGAACGCGTATTGAAAAACAGTTTTTTTTCCTTCATAGAGCCACCGAATTATAATAGCTGTACAGTCGGTTGACAACCTTCACATGAAATGAAATGAATGAAATGAAATGAAAATGAAAAAGCCTTTTATTTCTTACTGATTTTTTTTACAAAGTATTCTAATTCTGTAAACTTTTTGTCCGGTTTTACTTACCTAACCTAACTTACGAAACCTGGTCGGACTCTTCCGATATAACAACACCCGTAAGTAAATCCGGACAAAAAGTTTACAATGTGTTGTGCTTACGAAAGTTTTATATTCTAATTCTAATATTAACTTAATTTAGGTTAATGTTACTGTTATTGTTAGTATATTATGTATTAAGTTTTTATTTTATTTTTATTATTTTGTTTTTTTTTGTCATATATTTACTTTGATTAGGTTACTCTTACTGTTATTGTTAGTATGTGTTTTTGAGTATTTTATTTTGATTATTAGTTTTTTATTATATATTTTTTTCTTTTGCATGTTATTAACCCTTAACTATTTATTATTATTAATTTTATTGTTGCCTTCAGTAAGAACCTCGTGACGGGTACAGGCCTCCTCCAAAGATGACCTTCACATATTAGTTGCAAAATCGCCCGTAATACGACGGAGCAGAGTGCGTGGATGTGTAGGATGATAATGCTGTTTCTGTACTAGCGACTTAAGACAATCTGTCAAAGAGTTCTAAAATTCCCAGCTTAATACCCACAGATTTAATGCACCCGCTCTAGGCTCGCTCGTGCAAGCCGCATGCAAATGTAGCCGACTAGAGGACGGCCCAGTTGAATGGGTTTATCGTGTTCTAGTGATTGATTCTGTATTGTCATGTAGGCCGGCGCGGGCCTGACAAATAGTGGCAGAGTGCCTTGTAAAACTGATAGAGGGTGGTTGTCAGCCTATCTGGTAGAGCGGCATTCGTTTAGAGCAGGGATCCCCAAACAATTTTGGACAAGTGACCCCTTTTCCAAAATGAACTGTTACCTTAGACCCCCATGGCCAAATTACCTACTTTTAAGATCAAACCCCTTATTCATAATGATCCGCTAACTTGAAACAGCTGCTACAGAGTGTTATTTTTCATTCTGACTTAGGTCAATAGAAGAAGACAGAGTGAGATTACGGTATTTGGGTGAATATACGGTATTTGATTTTTTTGTGTTCCAGAAGGAAATGTAATCTGTTCCATTCAATATTGATAATTTCTCTATTTGACACAATTTTTAAATGTTTAATGATGAGAGCCAGAAGATATTTCCATTTTTTTTAATTTTATAAGTACAAGAGGAAAATGTGTTACCAGAGGACTGACACTATTGGGAGTAGTCACAAATTAGGGCAGGGAAGTGACAGGCCATTGATTATAGCTAAGAAAGGGGACACGTATTAAATAAAACATGAAATATGCCAGAGGAGTGACGCCAGAGAAGTGACAAAATCGCACAAAACCTACAAAAACATATCACTCGCTTTTCTGATCACCGTTTAACGTAATACATGACATCTACACACAATAAACATTGCATTGTGCAAATATACAATTTCGTAACTATAAAATACAAAAACATAGACTTGCCAGAGGAAATACTCCAACGACTGGCAGAAACACGCTTTCCTACAGTGAATCACAAATTGACGCTATATTATAGGAATTTTGCTCAACGTCATTAGCTTGTTTCTAACTTAACACTATTGTATGCGCGTAGTTCATGGACAAAAACATACCTTTGCGGTTTTAAGTCAAATTTTACTTCTTCGAGTTTCGCCAGATGAAGTGACATTATTGTAACGTGACATGAAAGTAAGTTATTTTTCTTTATATTAATAAAAATGTTTACTGTATATTTTGATGAAATATGTTTCGATGTTTATAAAAGCATATTATCATATTTAAAAAAACATAATGGCATACGTATAAAAATATCTCGGCATAAAATCATTATAATCTAGAAATGGGGAGGCCAGAGGAGTATACATTTACAACTATTTTTAACGATTAATGTCTTTAATTAAACAATTATCGTGAATAGACTATGTGGGCCAAATAAAAGACCATATTCTTTAATGCTTAAGCATACGGACGCAATAATATATTAAGTTTAACATAATACTTGTCCATGGACCATAGAAATTCAAATAGCGTATATTGACCCATTTGACACTTTCAATAATAAATTATTTGAGATGCTCGATTAAAACAAATATAATTACAAAATATTTCGGAAAACGTCTTTCTTTTAATCATTTACTAGTTATTACAATTTTTAAATAGATGTAACATAAAAAGAGTGCTCTGAAATGTGACGTCACAAGCAAGTATTTTCATACAAAATTCCGTTTTAAAAGTAACTCATTTGACATTTTGTCAAATACCCAATTAGCAATGCTTTAAGTTAGCAGACTATTATGAGTAAGGGGGCCTATCTTTAGTTTTTGCTATTGATACAAAATACCTAGATACTAAGGTACCAATTGGAAAACTTTGCACTTGGTTAAGTAAGTAAAGTTTAAAGTTTTTCATCTTGACGAACTTGAGACTTTACATTACTACAACAATGCTATTTCCTACAAAAATATTAATTATTCTTAGTACACGTAACACAACATAAAGAAAACAGTACCCAACTACCTATCTTGAAAATTAAAAAAAAAATTGTGTTAATTTAATAGGGGTCGATTTTTAGACCTCGTCGACCCCCAAAATCAGTTTTCGTTTATGTCGACCCCTAGGAAACCTAGACCCCAAGGGGTCGATATCGACCACTTTGGGAATCCCTGGTTTAGAGCGAGCTGGGTTTACGTTAGGTGGTCTGCGGCGACGACGCAAGCTGAACCAAAATTTTAACGGTAAAAGCGCTAATGGAACTATCCACCAAAATTCACCTGCCTTCCGTTCAGTTATTAAAACTGGTAAGCTAGAGTAGGAGTAAGATCTTGTTCAAGTGAGACGCCTAGCGAATATTGTTTCGGTACTCTCGTTTGAACCCAATTTGATAGTAATTTAGTAAATTTATTCATTATTATAAACGAGATCAATTACATTCCGTATACTTAAGTATTGATGTTTGTAGTGTAAATTATATACATTCAAGGAAAAACGATTACATCTGAACTAGTGGTAAACACTGCATCTCAGATGTCAACGCCCATTACCGATAAATTGTTTACAAAATATTGTTCATCATCAACCCATCATGTCCCCACCGAGGGGCACGGGTCTCTTCCCTGAGGAAGGTATAGGCCATACTCCACCACGGGGGCCAAGTCCGGATTGGTGGAGGCTTGTAAGACTAGTGGCTGGTCTTACTGTCAGAAGTTTTCAAGCCGCCCTAAGGCCTCTGACTTGGCTTAACGACTGCTATCTATCGACGGCAGCCGGCACCAACTGCTTAACGTGCCTTGCGAAGCACGGACAAACAAAATATTGTTATTAATTCTAATTGTTTTTATTTCGTTATTAATATTATATTAGAATATTATTATTAATTTCATTTACTTGGACCAAATACCCGATACAGGGCACAGGGCAAGATAAAAAATACCCGAAACTGGCGTCCGTACATGCAACGACTATTAAATGTCAATGAAGCGAAAGTGATCTGTCAGGATCGAGGAAAGTGGCAGTCCCAGGTCTCTGCCTACCCCTCTGGACCACAGGCGTAAGTTTATGTATGTATGATTGCATGTATTAATTTGACAAAGGTGAAATATAGAACAGCATCAAAAAGATGCTGGTTTTCACAAATCCTACAGTCCATTATATCTCCGTTCAAAAGACTAGAATCAACGCGTTAAAAAGTTATAAAAAGTAAAGTTTTTAAATAATTCTCTCGGCCGTATAAATGGCCATAAAGGTTGAATGTTGCCAGCGTATGGGGAGCAAGGAGTGGGATGAGGCGCGAGTGGAGGGGGCGCTACACGTGCCTTATCGCATTGAGCACCGGCCGCAGCCTCGTTTGTTAGTCAACGTCCCGCAGAGCTTGCAATACTCGCCAATTCTTTTTTAAATTGTTCCTAATTCAAACTTTAATTTGTTTTTCCTCCAGCCAGTACCTCGAATTCCTTCAAGCCAATTTTAAAAATGTAAGTGCGTCATATTCTTGTGGCCAATCTGCAAACAAAGACTTGCGTTGACGTCATCACATCACATAGTCACCCTTTAGCAAAATGGCCTTTATCACAAAGCGGTTACGTAGTGATTTGAATGTCTATTTACTTAGTTAAGCCTAGTAAGACAGTTTTATCACAGGTTTTATGATCGTAGCAGCAAACACAAAATAATGTATACCAGGGTTACGAGGTACTATGTTATCTAAAAAGAAATTAATTAATTGACGCCGCTGCAGACTGCGAGCTTGAAGATGCGGCTGAAAACACGTGCGACGTACGTGGTTCTAATGATATTCTGAATGAGGGATACATGAAAAATATTATGAAGTGGCGTGTCGCTAACGAACTCTGAGGGAACTCACGGCGAACACCATAACTAAATTAAACACTGAAAGCTCATTGTTCCGCCGGAAACAACGAGTTTTTAATTGACTGAGCTGAGCGTTTGGAATGAGTAAGCACATTGAAAGATTTTCTTAGGAGTGAGTTGTATTTCTGTTATTTAAAATTAATTCTTGTTTGCGTTATTTTAAATGCAAACTATGCTCTTCTTAGACCTTTCATCATCATCATCATTATCAACCCATCATGTCCCCACCGAGGGGCACGGGTCTCTTCCCTGAGGAAGGTATAGGCCATACTCCACCACGGGGGCCAAGTCCGGATTGGTCTTTGGACATCGCTTTGCTTGTTTAGTTTTTTCAATTTATGAATCACTAATGCTTTAGGCCGATATTACACTAGTTCATAGTTCTAGGATCTACTCCTAGGAAGTCGGCGATTAGGACTCAATGCTTATTTTTCGATGTGTGTAATTTTCCAAATGATTTTTGGGATGAGCTCTTCTTTACGAAAATTCTGAATCTTGTTTCCTTTAAATTAATTAATTGAGATTTGGATGATATCCAAAAAGTGCTTTTGCATGACCGTACTTATTTCGAAAAATGCGAATTCGACCTAACCATAATTAGGAATATGAAAAATTCGTAAAGTTAAAATTAGTAAAATTAAGAATTTTCGTTTAGAAGAGTTCGTCCTGATAATCATTTGCAAAATTACATACATCGAAAAATAAGAATTGGGTCCTAATCGCCGGCACCGGATCCTAGGCGATATCCGTTGCTGGTGTCGATACTTGTCTTGATCCTTACGGTGTTATAAACCAACAATGTACATCACCTGGGATCAAAGTTCTATGATAACGTAATATGCGACTTAGACAAAGTTAGTGCTATCGTTTTTTACAATAAACGATATTATTTTCTTATCTTATATTTTTATGAGTTATTTTATAACGTAGGACGTAGTAATTAAACACTTTCGGACCCCCATTCGTAAAAAATAAATTTAATAAAACTTATGTAAAACTAACTAATCATATATGTAAGACTTAATAAAATTGTTTCGTAGCTTAAGTTCCCACGAACCGTCTGTTTAAAACCTCTAAGTCTGCTGGGAGTAAGTATTGGCAAATATTACTAATGTACCTAACCTGAAAACTTGCGGGCTTGTTGGGAGTGGAAGTTTTCCGGTATTGGCAATAATCCTAGGCGTACGTAATACGCCTTCCTGTGGTCTATTCTAGAAACTTGTTACCGGTGATATTATTGGCTGAACTCTGGAGAACAGAAACTAAATGCAGACAAGCCAAGTAGGCTCTACCAAAAATCTCCAAACGTCTTTCAGGAAAGCGGCTTCGTCTGAGAAGAGATGACCTGTGCATAGCTGTGGCAATCATAACAGGCCACTGCTCACTGAATAGACATTTCCACAACATGGGACTAATCGACGCAACTCGCTTTGCCGGGGATGCCTGACAGAAGAGGAAACACCCGCCCGTGTGACGATCTACTGTGAAGGCGTGGAAAAACCACGGACCGCCATTGTTGAGAAGCTGGGATCCTTTCGGGAGGCTTGCAGTCATATCAGAGCAATGCTAACCTTTTGGAAAGAGATAGGCTGGCTGGTGTAAACTCACAGCCTTGCTACGTACAATGGCCCGACTATGAGGCTAGTGCGGAAATCTTAGGCCTAACTAACTAACTAACCCATGATAATTGAATGTCGAATTGGTGGGATCAAGCTCCATTTTCTATGTTGGGTATTGAAACTAAATGTCCCTTCAATAAATAATACTCCGATAACACAATCACTTTTTGTTTGAAACCTCTTTCTTCAGCGAAACAATGTGAGTCATTTAAAAATTCTGTTACATTCACAGCTTTTCAGTTTTGTTCAAGAAAAAGTCAAAGTTCAACAAGTCACGTTGAGGAAAGGGCGTTGCTATGAAATTTTTTTTAGTGACGTCATGCCATGTAGGTTTGATACCTCGGCAAAGTTAGTCAGTCCTACCTACGTAAGCAATATCACACAGTGCTAGAAAATTAAACGTCGCTGACACATCATTTTATAAATATTTAAAAAACACTGAAATACGATAAACCGTACATAAGCGTAAATTCATATTCTAATAGTGTTTCAGATGTTTCCAAGTTGTAAGCCAATAACTTAGCTATTAATAACGGTAAAACAAATAAAAGCTTTGTTATATAATAATTTCGATAAAATCTATAATTTAACATTAGAGGAAGTTTCCCGCCAAGGGACCGTTCGAGGCGGAATTCCGTTTGTGGAGCATTCCGGCTCTACTCACCAATAATGAGAAAGTAAGTTTGCTTCTTTGTCCCGATCTTTATTACTAACTTCTTGGCAGTTAATTAATGAGATAATAAAAAGCTACTCATAGTTAATTTAGAATAAGCTTCCAATTCTTCGGAATAGTGGCATTTTGGATGAGTTTACAAAACGAATTCACTACCCATCTCGTTGATCTAGTGATTAATATAAACTACCAAAACACAGTTCGTGTGTTCGACTCCCACTGAAGGTCACCGTATTTAATTTTTAGAAATGGCCTTAGTCTGAGATCTATGCGTATGATGTACCTAGCGATTCGAGATAGTCCAGTTTGCGCACCCGCCTAAATAGCACCTGCACAAATAGCACCTGGCCTAGTCCAGATTGGGCAACTATTGATATTTTTGGCAGAATAAATCTAATCTATCTCTTTAAACGAGCAATTCTTGTATATATGTATGTATATATATATATATATATAATCAGAATCTCGGAAACGGCTCCAACGATTTTCATGAAATTTTGTATGTAGGGGGTTTCGGGGGCAATTAATTAATCCAACTAGGTTTAATTTTTATAAAACGTCGTTTTAACCGTGTTTTAAGGCAAAGAAATAACTGCTACACTACAAGAAGGTAATTTTCGCAACCGTCTCTAAGGTTGTTATAGCTCAAGTGGGAAATAGGACGATACCGAAAACAGAAGACCCTGGTTCGAGACTTGATAATAATTTTTCTTTTTTTTTTTTTTCAATTTCCTCCTTTTGTGTGAAAACCTACATACCGAGCAAAGCTCGGTCATCCAGGTACTATATTTTAATTCACTAACAGCACCTGCACCACCATGTACCCAGGAGTGGGGAGCGGTACTCTGATGATGATGATGATGATATAGACGGTATTATTCAACGGCTGTCTACTAATTGCTAACGACGTGGCCGTGAGGGGAAAATAACACTTAGGACTAGATAGCACTAAGGCCTGGTTTAAATTGGCTTTTTCATGCTTTTTAGCATGCTTTCCATAGAAGTTGAATTAAAATAGAGACGGCAAAAACGTATGTATTGTATGTATAATACGTAAAACGTATTGTACCATGAACCTTTTTAAATATTTTGTGTTCTTTTTTTTTTTTTTTTTTCTTGTGTGCAATAAAGAATATTCTATTCTATGCTGATTTATAGCTTTTATTAAGCACCATATATTATAAAAGTACTTTAAAAAATCCTAAATACATTTTGCAACCAAGCATTACTTATTTATTATTGGCTTATGTACTTATAAAAGGAATTGCCGTCTCTATTCCATTTCGGCTATTACAATTATTATATTTCAGCTGCAGACAGAACATAACCAGGGCCACGAATCTGTTAGTACATTGTAGTACAATGACAGATACACGGCAGGGTCACGTGACGTGTTTTTTCATACCTTTAACGCCTAGAAGGTTTGGATATGTGTGTGCGCGTCGACTTGAAGCGGCAATGAAACGCCGCGTATAATAATTCGCCACGTTCGTGCATTTGTCATTGAACTACAATGCATGAAGAGAATCTAGGTCCAGGCCTCAGCAAAATCCACCCAGGAGTAAAGTCTCTCCATGCGGCTATCACAGTTTCACACCGTTGAATTAAGAAGCGAGAAGTCTGGAGGAATAATGCACTCCCGAGAGATACCGACGCGAGTGCTAAGCTTCGCCCGGACTACGGTCCCGGAAAACCAGCGCTGGGAAATACAATTTACGTCGGATTAATTCACTTAGTAACTGAGGAAAAGATTCGAGCGAGCAGAAATTAAAGCTGACGTTTAAGACGAGGTAATAGCATCGTGATGTGTAATTATGTGTTTGGATCGGTAGTGTTGTAATTATTCTTAACTGCCAGTTTTGTGTTCTTATACTTTTCATTGTATTATATCATTGTATTTTCGAAATATGAACTTTTTTTTCATACTTCAGCGAATCAGGTGGAGCAGAAAACCAGCGCTAGTCGCATTTTGTTAAGCTGCAGCCTTTTTCTATAGTAGCACTCGTATTTATTAGGTAGTTAATACTATTTTTGTGTTTTCGTTTGTCTCCAAATACTGTTATATTTTTGTGTTATGGTGTTACAATGGAAATAAATGTTTTTCACTTTCACTTTTATTTACTACTTAGTACAGTCAACAAAATATCAAATTCTACGAACAAAATTTTATATAGGGTGTTTGGCGCATGAACCGTCAAAAATTTTCGGGATACTGGTGATCCCACCAAATATTTTTAAGATATATATCTTAAAAATATTTAAGGTTTATTTCACTTCAATTACATAAAAGTATTGTATCAATGTCGGGTTTAATTTACTTTGTATCTTTGCGTGCGTACGTCACCGTGTAGTATGATTAGGTCTTTATTGTAGCCAACATTAACCCCAGTTTATCTAGATCATATATAATTAGACGGTTAAGTGCAAACCTTGGCTTACAGTGAAAGCTCTCACCAGCTAACATCGAGATGTCTGGAAGTAGCTCATTTCATCGGCTAATTATATGCTATCGACGGACCGGTAATCAGGTCATCAATATACAGCCAACTGCTTAACTTTTCCACAGATGTCTTCATCGCTCTATAAATACCTAGAAATTAAGGCTAGAACTTTCAGTTGGCGAAGTCTGACCCAGTTAATTGACAAGAAAAATGGAAAATATTACAGTGGATATGAATCCATTACATCAATCCACTGAGGATAGAAATCCACTGAACTCCTTGCCATAAGTAGTCAAAGGGCAACGAATATCTCTTTAGAAAATATCTAGTCTAACAACATAGATAATCAATCACTGTCTAAGAATTCATCCACTTTTTTACATACTTCTGTATCTATGTTAGGTTGTCTTGTCGATAACTTTTTACCCAAGTTCGATGGTACATACAGTGTTGCAGGCCTTACGCTGGCGGAGTATTTATCGATAAATAAATAAAACAGTCATTTAACTCTATCCCATGGGTATTTCCCACAAGGAACCAATGTTCCTTCTCAATAGAAGAAAGGACAAATAAAACAAAATTAGGAGTTGTTTTTCAACCAACGTTCACCAACAATGTTCTTTATGAATTATCTGCACAAGGGAAAGTGAGATCGTCTACCTAGCTAGACGGTGGCCATGACTGCGCAACGTCTTCCATTGTGACAGACAATGGTCGTGAGTGTGCGACACAGCCGCGCTGTCAGTTGGCCGTCACTGACAAAGGCCGACAGGACACGCCATGGAAATTGTGAAAGTAATGGTGCGATCGCTCATTATTACGGGGTTTTATGGTGCTGCACCAGACAAGGAAAGAAGGAAACTCTTAATATGTGAGTGGTTGAACAAAAAGGGACCTGAAGGGATTGGAAACCGTTCTTTATTTTTATTTGAATTTTTTAATCTGGGGTATTTTAGCTTTGTTTTTGTCTAACCAGAATATTTTTAGGTGCCGTAGTTATTTTTTTATGATTTTTTTTGTGAGCCGAGTACGAGTCAAACCCTGTTTAGACACGAAACTTCAAACGCGATTTTCTCGAAATCAATTATTTTCCCTTGAGGTCCCTTTTTGGTCAACCACTCACATATAGATATTCTTTCTATCGTTTTAACTGATTTACGTCTCTTTTTCGTTTTATACTGTTCTAGTTTTAACCAATTTACGTTTCTCTACTCTCTCTGTGAGAGACATATTAAGCTGCTTACTTACTACGTCTATGTTGGCTGCCAATATTTCAGGGAATAAATTTTACACATTTGTAGCAGAATTGTAGAGTTACCTTCAAAGCAAAATTATACGTATTAGGTATTTAGGTACAACCATTTTAATAGAGTACAAGCGCCTAAAATCTTCTTTCTGTTTTACTGAGCTGAAATCGTGAAAGTATCCACTATTGTAACAGAAAAATAACCTTTGATCTTTGATTATACCCTTACTAAAGAAAACAATCGACTGACGCCTTGCATTCCCCCAAATGAAATCCCAGTCTCAGAGTGAATACCACAAGCTTCAAACATTCAGCGCAGTCAGTATCTTAAGATCAAAACAAGTTATGTATGTAGGTACGTGCTACGTCTAGCACATTTATCTTTACGGACTTATCATTTAACTAAAAAGTAAAAAAAAAACAGGTAACAAAACGAAGTTAGTTTTAATCTACTTCTAACTCTGACGTTCTGATCTGAAATTGTATGTAATTCGGACGACAATACAATAATTTATCAAGATGATTGAGTCCCCAATGCGCTGGCAAAACTAGAAAATTATTATACGAGTATACTAGTGTGATACCCGATTACCCGAAAACCCCGATTTTTAAGTTTTTACTGGGAACTTTCACTGCATACCTCTAACATAAACGAAGTTTAAAATCTTGTGGTCATCCCACAGATCCATTGTTGATACCCTGGAATCGCCAAGCGGACGCTTCTACAGGTTTTAATAATACAGGGTGAGGCTAAATTAAAAACCAGCGGGCCGCATCGCCTGCAGTGCCCGGCAAAGGAGAACCTCTGTATTCATTCCCTCTAATGTTTCTTTGTTTTACTTCGCTTTTCGTAATTTTTGATAAAAGTTACGGTTATTGTGGAGGCGGAAACTCCGAGCAATTTTCACGGTGGGTGGATAGTGTTCCCCAAAAGATTGAGATTACACTCAATTCAGAAGTAAAATAAAATAAATAAATAAACTCACGCCCGTTATCCCCGAGGGGGTAGGCAGAAGCACCAATCAGAACTAATTTCAGTTAATAAGTAGAGAAATCGAGATTTCTTTTAGGGTTACATAATCAGCTCAACTTTGCTTACGTATGTAAAAAACAGCACGCGAAGTCTCAACCTTCACTTTAACCAGCAAAATGTCTCTACATTCTGAAAATTGGTGTTTAGTGTAGTATCTATAAAGTTATAAACTGCGGTGACGAGTAGTCGACAATCAATTTAACCTGTTAACATATTAATTTATTACACTAATAAATAGCACACTAATTTCGTGGGCGTAGCCTCCGATCCATTACTAGTTATTACAAGTAATTGCTGTAATTTACATCGGACCGGCTCGGTCAGTAAGAACTCTTTGTTATTTTAACCCATCATTTGAATAAGATAGTTTGGATAGCAAGTCAAACGATGCTAATTTCCAAATCAAACCAATGCAATACGATGCCAGCAATTTCGTTGGCAAAAAATCGTCGAATAATCCCTGAATATGTTTTCGATTTTTCAGTCCGAGGCTGAACCGTCCGTGATATTTTTGAAATTGGGGAAACCCGTTAAAGCATATCACCTGTTTCAGCGAATTTCAGTCGGAAAGAATGACTAAAAGCATTGGAAAACCCAATAAATCTACAAAGGAACAAGTTGTTGGGGGACTGATACTCGCGGGAAATTACTCGCAACCTCATCGGGTACGGGTGAATGAATGTATAAATAAACTGAAATTAATTTTAAATTAATTATAAATTTGAAATTACCTAGAACCTAATACCTACCTAATAATAAGTTTTCTAGATAGGTATTAGCGTATATGTGTAGGTACAGTGTATGATGTGTGTGTGTGTGTGTGTGTGTGTGTGTGTGTGTGTGTGTGTGTGTGTGTGTGTGTGTGTGTGTGTGTATGTGTCTGTGTGTTTGTGTGTGTGCGTTTGCTTATAATACTTACTCCATTGCAAGAGCACAAATTGGAATTTAAAAATAACAATGAAGTTTTTACAACAATAGATAGAGACTTTTACAACAGCAGATAGAGCGTACAAAGTAACGGGAAATCCCGGGTTGAAATAGAAGGGCCGATAATTTGTTATTTATAGTGGACTTTCCGACCCAAACGAAAAAACCAACCATTTAAAAGATAACAAAATCACACAGGATGATTCTTGGTATTGTTAAAAAAACGGCCAAGTGCGGGACTCCCGCACTGAGGGTTCGCTACCACCATAAATATAATATTACCTAATTAAAAATAGTCTTCCAGTACAAGTACGGAACCCTCCCTCGCAGCTCCGGCTGCCTGAGTGACCGTAAACGATCACGAAGGCTAAGCAACATAGGGTGGGTTCAGTGCGTGGATGGGTGACCGTCTAACTAGCGCTAGTGGCATTTTTCCGAGCGGTTCCGTGCTTCGCAAGACACATTAAGCAGTTGGTGCCGGCTGCCGTCGATAGATGGCAGTCGTTAAGCCAAGTCAGAGGCTTTAGGGCGGCTTGAAAACTTCTGACAGTAAGACCAGCCCCTAGTCTTACAAACCTCCACCAATCCAGACTTGGCCCCTGTGCTGGAGTATGGCCTATACGTTCCTCAGGGAAGAGACCCGTGCCTCTAGTTGAGGACATAATGGGTTGACGATGATGATGATGATGATGATGACGGAACCCACGGTGAGTAAGCCCGACTCGTTCTTGTCCGGTTTTATACTTTTCGTACTACAGTTCACGAGACAAAGCCCCAGACAGACAGGCAGATGAGGCAGATAGACATACAGACAAACGTCGTAGTAATAGGGTACCATTGGCAGCATTTGGTTACAGAAGCCTAAAAAAACGTCCATTCCACGACAAAGACTGAGGAGGCATTTTCTATGCCGCCGTCTTATTGCGACAAAGCACTGTCTGTTAGCGTTTGACTGCAACACATGAGCCTTTGTCGTCGGTGGTTGTGTGAACACAAGAGATAAGATAAGCTGTTATCTGCTGCATGGATCCAGCTCGATAACGCTCCGGCGGTTTACGAGCCGTCGCTTTACGGGCTTTCGTCGATAACTCCGACTTTATTTGATTGTTCTGTTCGACGAAGTGAAACGTAACGACGTTATTTATACTTGGTTGGTACGGAAAAACGCTGTAGGTTGGTCGGGCGATGTGTAATGTTTGGGCAAGTACTCAGCTGGCATTGTTTTTGTAGAACCTCAGTCGTAGCTCTAATGTCTGCTCGGTGGCCATTTTGCTCATCATCATCAACCCATTATGTCCCCACCGAGGGGCACGGGTCTCTTCCCTGAGGAAGGTATAGGCCATACTCCACCACGGGGGCCTAGTCCGGATTGGTGGAGGCTTGTAAAACTAGTGCTCGAGTTACTGCCAGAAGTTTTCAAGCCGCCTTGATTGGCTTAACGACTGCCATCTGTCGACGGCAGACGCCACCAACTGCTTAACGTGCCTTGGGAAGCACGGAACCGCTCGGAAAAATGCCACTAGCGTTAGTCATAGACGGTCACCCATCCATGCACTGAACGCGCCTATGTTGCTTAACCTTCGTGATCATTTAAGATCACTCAGGCAGCCGATGCTACAATTTCGTTCATAAAGTGAAGAAATTCTGTGAAAGTTTATTTTTGGATAAGGCCCTCAACTACCCACTTATTTGAAAAGTTTTAATACTAAATAAGTAATTAATTACACAGAATATTTCCATCCTAGTCGCGGGTAAACTACCGAAAAACTCTTCACAGAGACACAAATCACGGCTTGGATCCAAGAAAGTTTCGCGTGATTTGCTCCGGCGTCGGCTGAAACTTATTGAAGTGATTTGGCAAACTCACGTTGCAAACGCTTTCAAGTAAATACCTCCTCTGCTGTGTCTGAGGACTACACATTCCATAGTGGAGTTGATAACTCTGGCCTTGAGACATGCAAATGTACCCAACTTAGCTTAGCGCCTGAATGTAATTAAGTGGGTCACGAAAACATCGTAAAGAAACGCACTTTACATTCATTTATATTAACATAACTTATGTAGGATAGTTTTTGTTACAATTTTGTAAGCTTCTTTGCTAAAGGGCCAGACCTAAAAGAGAACGTGGCAGCGAAAGCTGAAGCATATCCGTCTCGCAGGATTTGTTATTGTGAACGAGGTAAGTAAATACAACAGTAAAATGTAAAAGTATATTAGCTGTACGTGTACGTCGATATTTTTGTTACAAAATAGTTCTTAGCGTAACTGATCAGAGTGCACATATGTCAAGTTGATGTGCTGTCGACTGTACCAGGAAAATTCAGCTCCCAAGCACATACTTGAAAGATCTAATTACAGAACATTATTATACTTACCTCTGTTATACTTAACAAGTCTTTTATTTTCTCACTTTTCAAAAAGGATTTGACAAAAAATATATGTAAGCTGTGTGCGCTTTTTGAATAAGAAATGTTCTGCAATATTAGATGGTCCAGAAAGAAGCAACAGGGCAACAAGGTAAGGCCACTAATTCTTACAATAGTAGGTACTAGCTGACCGGCAGACGTTGTTTTGCCACATAAGGGTATGAAAAATAAATAACAACTTTTTGTATACAAATAGACATTATGAAAACAAGCAAAAATGACAGCCAAAATAATCCTCAAGCAAAATGTCACCAGTTCCCATTTTGAGATTAAAAGTCAATAAATGTCAATATTATAATTCAAAGAATGTCAAGATTACAAATCATAATGTCATGTACCTACTCAATTGTAAGTTATTTAGATTATAGAGGACTCCCACGATATTTCATGGTGAACTAGCGAGATGAGGAGGATCACATCCACAAGATCACCTCCATGGGGAGAAAAACAGAAAATACCTACGAGGACAAATAAATGCGAAGTAGATTTGAGCGAGGCGTTTCAAATTTTTCAGCTTGCGCCGCGGCGCCGACAAGGAGCAAGCTCTTCGCGCAAGTTCTGTTACCGACTTCGCAACAGCTATTCAAGATCATTTCGTAGACAGACTCATACGAAATCGAGTAACGTTCCTTTTTTTGAAAGATTACGGTCCGGGCGGTTGTTTTCGGGTGGGATTTTTTCATCACGATCACGAGCGTTGGCTTCATTTAAATTACCAGATTATTATCTTTACGGATCTCTAAATGAGCTTATAAATGCTTGGCAAACATTTTATCGTTCGCGTTCCGTCAGCAGGTAAACTCCATTTGTGAAGCTCTTTTGTTTCTTTGTCTTGGTCGTTCTTCAAGTTACCACGAGCGATTGTTCTCAACTTCACACTTAGCCTGTCTTATTCCTAGAGGCGTAAGGCTAATGATAATGATAGAGAAAACACTACTCATCCATTTATCAAAGACTCAAACACAAATCTTGGCGCTCAGTTTTGTTGTCACAATGATGAGTGATACAGCAATACAACTCGATAGAAAGCGAAGCTGCGCAATTAACTAGCTTTTACTACTTGACGGCCTTTCACAGCTTTTACACGAGTTGGAAACGACGTTCTTATTGTACACTATCGTAAGTACGATTATAGAATACCGATACATCCTGATGCCGTTGACTATACGAGCAGTCGCTTTCTGCAATATCGACGAGAGCGCACATTTTCATCAGCGAAAATAGTTATTAGAAGTACCATTCAGCGAGGAAATTATCTAATCTAATCTGGTGAAATTACTTCGCAATTGATAGACTGAAATTATGTCGATAAGCATGATTGCTGTTAAATCTAGCATTAAATGAATAGCAACAGCAGATGGCATAGGTCATAGGGAGCTTTATAATGAGCGCTCTGGTATTCATTCCCGATTAATTGATACGTGACGAGACACCCGTCGCCGCTTCTCGGCACAACATCAAATGAATGCAGTCTTATTCCTCAAGCATAGAGTTTACTTTCGTTTACGCTCTTTGATGTATGCAGGGCGATTCCAGTAAACGCGATAATATCAGCCGGTCGGAACAGAATTACACTGTTTGTCTATTCTCACGGTCTATTTCGACTCTTTTGACCTCTATTGAGGCTACGAGAAATTGTTTTAAAAATTCGTTTCTATTCTTCCTACCATCAAATTACGACCTAGATAGAACTGGCAAAAAGTTTTGTATTTCAGAAGAAATTTTGGTTTACGAGGATTCATTATGTTATCTAATACTTTTCATAGTGGGTACAATTCAGATTGTGGTGCGGACAGTGGTGCTGACATTTATGCGTGATAGTGGGCTAACAAAGCAAAAAGATTTTACGTTGTTAAAGATTTCTTTATTATTGTTAATTTTCCCCTAAACTACATTGCCGTTGACGGCTACATACAATACAATTATCTCCGACTTGTAATCAAAAGGCAAATACAATCGTTCTATCGCCGCATTATGCGCTACGCTATCCCCCATTCATTACCATGCACTGTTGGGACCGAGTTGTGAGTAATTGAGACAATCCAAGATGTTATCTACGTGACAGCGACTCACCGCCAGTGGGTGTTACTGTTTGAACCCTCATCTTGATCCCAAATTGAAAGAGTTACTGGACCGTTTATGTTACTTGTGTAGCAAATTAATTAAGTCTAACTTAATAATAATATGCAAAGTCTCAAATGACTAGTGGGAACAGCAAAATCAATCGCAGCATACGTTTTAGAACGGTGAAACATTTTGTGTAATTAAAAATTTGGTTTGATTCCTCCACGTTGAATTTGCTGTTTAAGAGATCATGATGAGATGGTCACTCCATAATAGAAAAATATAATTTCAAGACTTATCGTGGAACATTAGCAAATAAATACAATAAATAGAAAAGTTATGACCGACATAAGGCATATCTGGAGGCGCACGTAGAAATAGCGTTTGTGTTTTTTAATTGTTCCACGACTTCCAGCGTTATTTTGAGACAAATACAAACTGTTCGACTAGTAATAAACGAAGAAAGATTAAATGCAGCTTGAACAATTTGTTATTACTGCCGAATGCATTCTTAATTTATTCGATGTCACACACGCAATGTATCAATCCATTTTTTAGCTTCAGATCTTCTTAAAATGGGGTCAAAACACCAGATCAAAGTTTCGCAGATCGCACCGGGAGCTAGCGCCGCATTACAGCACTTAAAGCCGACTTAACTGACGTTAGAGCGTACTTGTGTTTACTTTTTACCGAGCGAGGAGTGTTCTGTCACTGTCTGACTAATTCGGAAACTATTGTGACCGATAGAGACGAATGACCGAAAGGATTAAAAGGCCGTGGAAAATATTTACTAAAAGACTGATGGTGAAAGCCATTAACAGACAGGTGGAAAGTGGCTAAGGAAGTGTTTACAAAATAAAAGTCAAAGTGGATCATGCTTAATTTATGCGCTCGGTACTCTTAAAGAATTGGGAATTCGCCGATTTTCGAGAGCTTTATAAAAAAAGCATCGCCATTATTGTCCAAATTAGGTACAATGCTCTCGATTCCAAGTCAAATTGCTAACACACAGTGCGGAAAATTACTAGCGTAACTGCTTGTAGACAATTTCGTCTAACCTATACCCGCATGATTACGGTCATAGAAAAGAACGTACACTCAACGACTTACGGAAAACGTGCGAGTATGGAACGAAAAGGCGTATCAGGTTTTACCGTAGTAAGATGAGACTCGAACAAAGAGTGTCGCGTTCCGCATTTCGGCATATCGAGTTCAGGCCAGCTGCCGCGCTCTCTCCAAATAAATTACCAACCAGATTGACCCAGAAAGCTGGCGCACGGATTAGGAGGTACAGAGGGCTAGCTGTTCGCTTCGGTTCAGATGATGCTATTAGCGACTATTTTTGTTCCCCGACTTGAAAAATGAGGGAACTTCTATCGTTTGACATCTCTGTCTGTCAGTAGTGTGATACTGTCTATAGACATATATACGATATACAATATTTTGGGGCATAGTTAGCTCCTGGTATTTGTTTCAGTTTCAATTTCTTCTTTTGATTATTTAGCGGTCCTCGAGCGCATTTATTGGTCCAATCGTTGGTTACTACTATTCTAACGTGTGTTTTGATTTTTTTAAGCTATGGATCTGATTGGAAAGAATTCATTGTGGTCTCCGTCTCGTTAAATGTAAAACAATGTGTACAGCATCGCCTCATTAGCTGTGGTCGATTAAGCATTATTAAACGTTCTTAGTATCTTGAGATTCATATCTCAGTATATACAATGTTCGATTAACGTACAAGTCAATCAATTCGTGTACTCTATTGACTATTGAACTGTCTTTCTGAGTACTCTTGATCGTGCCATAGGCGTGGTATTTGAGCGGGCGCGGGCGGGCGGCTTACTCTAGGAAATAAGAAAAGATAACAATATTGTTATAAAATAATTCTAATAAGCTCACTCTTTACTCGTTCGTTTTCCTGTCGCGCTCAGCGGTACATTTTCTACCACAAAATGCTCACTATAGAACAGTTACAAAGTGCTGAGCGCAAAAATGGACTCGAATGAAGTAAATTTAAATAAAAACGAAATAAATTCCCCTTAGAGTGGTGTTATCCACGACACAACTAATGAGTATGCATCTAGAGGTAAAATAAAAAGAAAGAGAGATAAAGTACCAACATTCAGTGTATGTACTACAGTACAGTAAATTTGTATCGGCCATCTAAATTGAATAAATTGTTTCAATGTAATGTTATGTTTAATGTCTCGTGTGCAATAAAGTACAAGTAAGTAAGTACAAGTAAATAAATAAAATCCAATAAATAAATAAAATAAAAAAATGTAGATTGGTGAAAACTATAAGA
The DNA here is from genome assembly GCA_947310845.1 of Yponomeuta plumbellus. Taxonomy (NCBI): domain Eukaryota; kingdom Metazoa; phylum Arthropoda; class Insecta; order Lepidoptera; family Yponomeutidae; genus Yponomeuta; species Yponomeuta plumbellus. Next base: position 11,466,212 of record OX371207.1, on the reverse strand, counting down.
CCAGTGCTTATTTTTTAGTATCACTTAGTATAGTCATATTATTGGATACATAGTTGTAAAGAAAACTATGTTTCTGGACACTATGTATCTACATCCCTGGGCATTAGGGTTCGTCCCTGCCTCATGCGTTATTAACTCAATTAAAACGATGCTTCATATTTAAAAACCTTCTTATTGAATCTAATTGAATCCATTTGAATAGCAAAACAGATAGATTGATAGATAAAGAACACTTAAAAAAAAACATGAATAAAGAAAAAAATCGGACAAGAGCGAGTCGGGAGCTCGCAGTTTTTCCTAACTTTTCCCGAACTTCAAAGACAATTTCTTTATGATTTAATTACAACTATATAGTTTTAGATATTTCCCTGTATTTTTTGTAGTATAAGACGATTTTACTCGCCTTTCATAGTTATTATTATTAATTCTTTATTGCACAAAACAAAAATAGTGTACAAAAGTTGGACTAAATGCTGATGGCATTTTCTACCAGTCAACCCGCAGGAGGTACAGGAGAGGCAAAAATTGAGGTAGGTGTGCAAAAAAGAAAGATAGAATACTTAAATAGGGTGGGGGAGGGGCATATAATAAAACAATAGTTTAATACAATACACACTAATACTTATTATTACGATAATAAATAGATAAAATCTATATATATAAAAGGAGAAACTGACTGACTGACTGACTGACATATCAACGCAGGGCCTAAACTATAAGGGTTAGAAACTTGAAATTTTGCACAGGGGTTCCTTTTGTAACGTAAGGGAGCACTAAGAAAGGATTTTTGAAAATGCATCCCCTAAAGGGGTAAAATGGGGGTTCAAAGTTAGTATAAAACTTTGCCGTTTTAGAAGTTATTCGAATAAAATTTGGTACGTAGGTTCTTCATTTAAAATTATGAAACACATGTAAAATAGTTTTTTAAAAATCATCCCTTAAGGGGAAAAAGGGGGGTGCAAACTTAGTATGAAACTTTGCCGTTTTTTAAGTTAGTCGAATGAAATTCAATATGAAGTTCCTTCATTAAAATTTATGAAATACATGTAAAATAGTTTTTTGAAAATCATCCCTTAAGGGGGTAAAAGGGGGGTGCAAAGTTACTATGAAACTTTGCCGTTTATGGAGTTATTCGAATGAAATTCAGAATGAAGGTCCTTCATGAAAGACGTGTAAAGTAGTTTTTCGAAAATCATCTCTTAAGGGGGTAAGAGGGGGTTGCGAAGTTAGTATGAAAGCTCTTTCGCATGCGCTAAAAGTATTTCTATCTTATTTGCAAACACTTTACACAACTAAAGCCCACGCGGACGTAGTCGCGGGCAACACCTAGTGTATATAATATATAAAATGAGTTCTAGGTCAACGGGAAGTACCCAATAAATTTTGATTTCCTTAAGTGTCGAAATATACGTTTTTTGCGGCTTAAACGGCCTTATCTTTTTTAACTTATAAGTTTAACCGATACCCAAAGCGTTCTTGAGATGAACGGTTTTGACAGACAGACAAAAAAGTGTTTCTATAAGGGGTTCGTTTTTTTCCTTACAGGAACCCTAAAAATGGAAGATGTATGTAGCTTTCTCAAAAAGTGGTAGATTTTTTACATTATCGGATGCTTTTATCAGTACCTTGTCTAAGTTGTACAACTGAAAAGAAACGGATTTTATGTTAACGGAAAAAAATCTTCGTGGGATAGATAAGCAAATAGTAGTGAACATTTAGTAAGAAAGAAAGAAAGAAAAAAAAAGAAAAAACATTTACTATCAATTGTACAACTTACGTTGTTGGAACGTTGTGATATCTGTGATACGCATGTGCTAAGTAGACCCTTTAATCGTAAATATCTCAGCTTTCAATGTCTTTATGCGGTATTATAACATAACATAACATTTACATACAGTTATTGGAGAGTTCACTATCTTATTGAGCTCGATTAGGGTTTGTTTACTAACGTAATCGAGTCACATAGCTGCAAAGATTGCTTATTCAGTAGCGTATAGGTGTAGAATCTATGAGATTCTTATGTGCCACGACTTATTTCGTATTTACTGTTCTATCAAGGGTTTCTCCTAATTATTGCCATAAAGAAGTTATGTGGATGGCAGAGGTTTAGAGGTCATGGTTTTGCAATGAATGAAACAAAAACTGTTTTTTAATATACCTAATATGACCATGTTCTGCAAAATGTGGAAGTGAAAGAAGAAAAACAGCTTCAAACTTTTATCATAATTTTGACTACAATAATTAAGAAAAATGTCATCACCATATTATTTGGAGTTATGTCAAGGGCCCACTCAAGACTAAAAAGGAAGGTCTGTATTCGCACCTTTAGTTAGAAAGGTAGATATCACAAAGGTCTACTTTTGTTGAGAATAATTCAAAACGAAGCAGATTTTCTTTATCTTTTTCGCGTAGGAAGAATACGATCTTCAAGCATTTCGTAAAGGTCAAAAGTGGGTACGTTTGACTGTAAGTATCTATTACACAACGACTCCGTCAAGTCCTGGAGAAAAACATCGAGATACCTACTTCGTAATTCCTTGCACGTGGGCATAAAATTTTCCGTTATTATTTCTCAATAAATTCAGTGATTACTTACTTATTTTTTTATCGGATGTATTCAAGAGTCCAAGTAGTATTAAAATAGAAGCAAGCCGTCTAAACAACAATGGCCGGAAAATTCATTGTGGATTTTTCTGGTAACAGATAATACGGTCCTTCCGTATAAAACACTATTTTTCCCCCGTGGCACTACAGTTTGGCACTACTTGTAGTGCTATGGGAAATTTTTATTTCCTTTGACTTTACTGGTAGTGTCAAGGGCAATAACGCATTTCCAGTGACACTACACTGGTAAGAGGTATTTGGACGTTAGTGGTAGTGCCATGGGGGATTATGTAGATGTGAATGAGCCAATCAGGGAAGAAGTGTCATGGGTGAGTTAAGTTACCCATGACACTACAAGTAGTGCCAAGCTGTAGTGCCACGGGGGAAAATGTAAAAAACGAACGCGGATCATAAATCGCACAATTAAGCAACCGAACGCCGTGTTGCAATCTAGTGAAACCAGCTAGAATCAAAGGACGTATTCGTGTGAATTGCAACAATACCTACTCCTTATTCCGGTCGAGATTTTATTACGCGACGAAAATTGAACATTGAATATGCAACAGCGCATTGCAACCTGCATAATACCGACATGCTCCGAGTTCACTAGGGTGGATCCCTTTGAGGGTTTGCGGCTATGCGATGCACCTAATAACAAAAAAGCTTCATTATGAACTTTTGCTATAAACTGTCACGAAACACGACGAGTCGGTATTAAATTTTATCGGTATGAAGACTTTGAAGACGGTGTTGACAGTTTTGGAGTCGGCTAAGTTCTCTTCTATGAAGTGCGGCAGTTTATTTGCTTTCTTTTTATGACAGCTGTGGAAATAGAGATTCTTAGGCTGCGTCCCCAGTAGGCAAACTGTTCGCTGCCGACTGAGTGAGCCGCTGTAGCCAACTGAAATGCGACTTAGCGGCATACTCAAAGCGAACAAAACTATTTCGCCACCCGTGTGAAACAAGCTTTTCTGTGAGTCAGCCGCCCACTGAGATAGTCAGCGCGCGTAACGCTGCAAATTGCGTAGATTGAGCGCAAAACTAGCAAACTGTGAACACTCCATTTAAAGTATATGGAAGGGCATACTAAACCGATACGCCGCTAACTCAGTCGGCAGCAAACTGTTTGCCAACTGGGGACGCAGCCTTATAAAAACCGGACAAGAGGGAGTCGGACTCGCCCACCGATGCTTCGGTACTCGCAGTTTTTTCCGAACTTTTCTCGAACTTCAATGACAATTTTGTTCATGATTAAATCACAAATGTATAATTTTCTGATTTTTCCCTGTATTTGTAGTATATGACAATATTACTTAACAAATTTCATCGTTTTAGGTTAACGGGAAGTACTAGCTATACTTGCTTGTACTCGGTAACCTCTGATTCTCTTGAGTGTCAAAATACACGTATTTTTACGGCATAAACGGCCGGTTTGTTACATTAACTTAGAAGTTTGATTTTTTAGAGCTCCAAGGAACGGTAGACTTAAGTATTTGGTTTCAATTTCAACTAAACGCCTCCACGTGTTCGCGAGACAAAGGAGACCAACAGACAAACAGACGAACGGACAACAAACGACAAAGTGATCACATAAGGGTTTTTTTCTTGTGAGGTAAGAAACCTTAAAAATACACTTTGTAAGTTATATTCGCTCTTAGTTCACTGAATCCAAATGTCAAGTATTTTAATAGAGCTTTTTATAGAACACCGCTTAGCAACGCCATCACTTAATTAGCACTTCGCCTTTTTGTCTCGGCTAATCCATTAAAGCAGTTTAAATGGATACAAGCACGTCCAATTAGCTTTTACTCATTACCGTCTCAGGGAGCTTAACACCCACTTGTTTCCGCCTACACGTTTTCAACATTTACTTTCACCTCTGTTAAAACTTATTTAATAAAAAATAATACTAGCCTAAAGGTACGACTGAAATGCCTCATTTTCCTTTCAGTGACTCCCACTGCAGACACAAAATAGTTAGCAAGTAGCAAGTATACAGCTTGATTTTTTCATCAGTACAATAAATCAACATACGTAATACTAAGTCCAAAATACAAATACCAACATTTTTTGTTACTACCCCGTTGGTACAAAAAAACAAAAATACCTATGTCTGAACTTATCCGCAAATCTTAAAGAAATATGGACTCATTACGCATGAGTACAACTAAACGCACGAACTGGCAACTGCGCGCGGCTTGCGGGAAGGAAAAGAAGCGGCAGCGGCGGCGCAGCCAGTAGGTATGACTTACTTGCACGTTGCACGGGCTTAGGACCGTCACCGGCGTGGAATGCTTGCACTGGTTGGTAGTGGTATGAATTTCCACACCACGTACTGGCTAACGCCGAAGTGCGCCGTGCGTGCCGCGTCGTTGGTGCTCCTTCTGGGGTCTTCCTCGAAGAACGCGAATATCTGTTCCTCGATCTCCACGGTCAAGGGAGGTCTCCCTCCTCGGCCTTGAGAGTGCGCTGGTGCAGTGAACTGTCCGTAGTCTAGCAAATGCTGCGTCACTCTCATGAATGTCCTGGTGTTGAGTATTTGAGGTTAAATAAAACCGGCATTTATCAGGCGGGGCAAACTTTCTTCTGCGTATACCCGCCGAGCTGCACTGTATTTTCCCCACTGAGAAAGTAACTACGAACCATTTCGTAATACTCGCGGTTTGTAAACATCGTGTGCGCGTAATTTTCGACTGCAGGAAGTGCGGAAACGGCGCACGTGCACTCACCTAGGTCAATGCGCGCGGACTGAATGAATGACCGGCCAAATCGTGCGGCCAGCCCGCCGCCCGCTCACTCACCCCACCCCGCCGCCCTCTGCCTCGCACCGCGATGACACCTTGTAATGGGTGCCCATGAGTTACAAATTGGATGAATGATAAATTAATAAAAATGAAAAAAAAAATGGTAATTTTATTCGATAAATGTAATCTATTATCGATACCAATGATATGGTAAAATTTATTGTACCGGTGAAAAAATCAGGCTGTATATAAAATTCAAAGTCCTGACTGACTGACTCACTCATCAACGCCCAGCCCAAGCCGTTTGACCTAGGAAGCTGAAATTTTGCACAGAGGATCTATATATAATGAAGGCAAGGAATAAGAACGTATTTCTTGAAATTCAACCCTTAAGGGGGCGAAAAGGGTTGCCAAAATTTGTATGGGAGGTATAAAAAATGTTGTCTGATTTTCTTGAAACTTAAATTAAATACTCTTCAACACAATTGATTGAACACGTGTTTCGTCGTTTTTTCTAAATTAAGGGGGCGAAAAGGGTTGCCAAAATTTGTATGGGAGGTATAAAAAATGTTGTCTGATTTTCTTGAAACTTAAATTAAATACTCTTCAACACAACTGATTGAACACGTGTTTCGTCGTTTTTTCTAAATTTAACCCTTAAGGGAGTGAACGGGGTTGTGAAATTTTGAACTAAAGTCCACGCGGACGGAGTCGCGGGCGAAAGCTAGTTGTTTAGAAGAGTGTTTACTGGCAAAAGCTGGATGAGAGTAGCCGAGAACCGTGCAATGAGAGTGGCCTATGTCCAGCAGGTGGGCAAGCGTAGGTCGATGATGATGATGATGAAGTGTTGACAAAAACACTGTCACAAAAACACTGGTGTATCGTGAAAATTACACATAGCAAGGATACGTACCCGAAATCAACTTGCATGCATGTGACAGAATAATGATCAAATCAATCAATCAATCAATCAATCAATCAATCATTTATTGTTATGTCATGTGAATATTACAGCTGGTAAATATAATTTGATAAGGTACATGACACCCTGTAAGGGCACTACAATACTATTATACTATGTATACAACGTTCAACTCACTTAAAAAGATGTTGACATTAAAATTCTAAAATATTAAACGTAAATTAACATAAATATATTAGCTTTCACTTAAATAGGTGCTGAGAACTGTTGTTATCAATATTAATCTAAAATAAAATAAAATCATTAAATTCATAAAATTAAAAATAATCGTTAAATTCCTCATTAGTTCTGGTAAATTACATTATTCATTACAATACATTTTTATATATACCTCATTAATCCTCATTATTCCTGGTAAATTACATTATTCATTACACACATACATTTTTTTTTATACACACTTGCATAACACCTTCTTGGAGCTCTAGTACTGCCTACAGCTTTGTAATCACAGCTTCATTTATGATTTACAGCTATAAAAGTTACTTTAATTTAAAATATATGCATTATTTAATTATGTCTATATTGTTTACATTTGAGAACCCACAATTTAATTTGTTATTGAAATTTAATTTGTTAAATAATAGCAACCGATACCAATGCCACAATGTATTTCAGATATTAAAAAATTCTTTTTGACCATAAAATAATTTATTCAGACATATTTTCATCGGTAATATTAAATAACAAAACTAACCCTACATTAGGCAACTACAATGAATAATAAGAGATTATTTGATAATATTTTTAGAAAGGCGGCGAATATATTTCAATAAAATTGGTCAAGCCGGTTCGGAGGAGTATGCGCACTAACACGGTGACACGAGAATTTTATATATTAGGTCTACCTAATAATATAAAATTCTCGTGTCACCGTGTACGAGTATTACTAAAGTCAGCTTCCTGATTAGCATGCTCTTGTTAAATTGAACTTAACTTTCATATTACTCTCTTATTTCTTAAATCTCACACATGCACGCAGCGACTAATGTCGGTACCGCAACCCCTGGAAACTACCCTTTTCCAGGGTCAAAATAATTAAATTCTATTTAGTCCGTATTTTAGATTATAAAATAATATTGGACACGTATTTTTTATTTTTTTGAGTAAACAAAAAAAAAAACTAACAAAGATATAACCCATTAAAGTTAAGGTGTGACGTCACTCCGTGCTAAAAAATGCAGCGCGGCGTGACGTCACACGTAACTTTAATGGGCTATATCTTTGTCATTTTTGGTGTAATTTACACATATAAAAATACGTGTCCCTTATTTTTGAATAATCTAAAAGACGGACTAATAACATCTTTAGGGCAACTAGCCCATTGGCGACCCCTAGCACCTGCTTACCTCTCCAAGATACAGGCGCCAGTTTGTATGTATTGTGTTGCATGTACTTTGCCCTTCCCTTCTCTTTCAGCGCTATTTATAAGCGCATTGTGTCTAGAATGATATGTTCAGTTAGTGTTCCCGGCGGCTAGCCCGCTTCGTGTTGCTTCAATAGCGCCATGCGCTGTAGTGACGCCCACAGCCACTGCTACCGGACTTAAGGCTCTGTTTTGATTGTCTCCTTTGTTCTCTAGTATACCCATTGTGGAGTAGTTTATTTTCGCACCAGCTTCGTAACTGGATCGCAACGGACGAAACTATAAAACGTTAACTGTCTTGTTAACAAAGTTATTCGATAAAACGACTTTGTCTGAAACTAATTAGCCGTTCCGTCAAAAGAAACGACAGATAAGATTTGACAGTTTTGTCATGCAACTTACGTACAAAATTAACCGTTAATGTGCTTCTTATATTTGCGTTTACAGGAAGCGATGGATGGCTCATAGGAAAGTTGGGTATCGATGTCGTCCATGCCGATCCGGCTACGGCGACTGTTGTTGGACCGCCAGGCTACGTTGATGTGCCCGCGTGTGGCTCACGTAAGCAATCTTTGCAGTGAACGTACGCCCGCAAGTGCCACATATCAAGATTCCATTTACATAGTTGTACGTGATTGCCGCAGGTGGTCGGGCCTTCAATTGATCTCTCTTAACGTCGAGATCAGTTCGTCTCTTCTCTTCAAAATTCGATACATTCGTCTGTACCAGGTGTCTCCAGGCCGGTCTCTCAGCTGCGTATTCCTCCCAGTTGTCTGGATCTATATCCCAGGTTCTCGTGCTGTTGGGTATTATACAGTCGACAGCACGAGAACCTTTACATCTTAGGCGCAAAGTAACTGATTAGAGTTCACGTATTTAACAGCACATCAAAGATCGACACAAAAAAATAATAAGTTTTTTAAAAAGTAGTTTCATTTTTGGATTAAGAAAGAAGCCGTCTATTAGCCTTTGGCGTAAGTATTACATAAAATAAATAAAAAATAACTTCTTCACAACAATCAATTGTCCTGGTCCCAAACTGGGATACCCTGTGCTATGGTAATCAGGCAAGGGCATCACAAAAATTGGAATAAGCCATTTAAAAATGTATTGCGGCCTCAAGTGGGAATTCAACCCACGACCTCGGCATGGTAATCAGACGCATAGCCCTGATTTTGACAGTAATTATAAAACATACGTAAAACAATGCTTTATGCCTTAAGCCATACATACTAGTTTTTAATAAACGTAATTTTATAATTCATCTGTATCTGCCTTCGTAGCCAACGTAAATGCCAACGTAAATTGAGTAATCAACTAGTGCTGAAAATCACCGTTGGCTACGACTTGCTGGTAACCGACATGTTAGGAGCACTCTACAAATTACCAAGTGGTTAGACGCAGTCTAAAAAAAAAGATTGTGGCCTCGCGGGCCACCGGAGGTCTTCTTCAAAATCGTGGGTCTTTTCGAGACAAAGAAAACCTTGTAGTTTCGTAGACAAAAATTCTTTTTAATTAGGAAAACGACAGTAAATTCGTTTGGGATATAAAATAAATTAAAAAAAAAAAGTCAAAGACACTTTGACCGGTGCGGTTCAGTCAGTAGTGTCGGGATTTGCAAAAGTCCGGTGACGTCACGTAGCGACAAATGGTCATAGACCATTATTTGTGGTGGGAAATTCAAATGCGACTGATGGCGCAGAAGGATTGTAAATATCATATTATTGCTTTCTAAAATTGTGGAAAATTGTGATTTGGTAATAAACAATTTCGATTCTTTTCTATTCTATGCCTAACTTATTCAGGCACGCTTAACTAATTGACGATACCACGTACATAGAAAGCCAGTGGGTGGCGCTCAGAGCAGGGGCTGCAGCGTAGCATTTTCATTTGACATTTACTAAACTGAGGCAAACCAACAGCCACTCTACCACTGCACGTGTTGCATGGTGGGCGGTGATGGATTCGTCCGATAATAAATGAGGTCATAGTGGAAACTAAACTGTCGTTAGTTGGTGTGGATTCGGTGTAATCTTTAATCTGCGTGATGGGGGCAACGTGTCATGGGAAAACACTAAACTCAAAAACAGTTGGCCATACCTACATTTGATGGGTATAATCGCGATTATTTATTTGGTAAGCCTAAACCTTAGCAAAAAATAAATATCTATGAGTATCACAACGCTTTAAAAATTTTAATGAAATTTTCTCGATAATAAACCAATTACCTAGTACTAAAAATCTTTGATGCCAGTTTCTATTACGATGTACCTACTGAAGACTTGATGCGTGCCTCCGAAGTGCCTCTTTGAGGTCCGAAAAAGACACTCATTTGTCGAAATTACAGCTACATAAGTGAAAAAAAGGAATTTTTTAGTAAATAATTTAAAAAATATATTTTTGAACTAAAACTTTTGTAAGCACAACACAACAACAACACCCGTAAGTTGTGACCTGTGGGTAAAATTATTTAAAATTTGGGTATGTGATGGGTAATTGTATGGTGTATCACCCCCTTAAGCTTGGACCACTATTAAAGCTACACATTGTAGAAGAAAGAAAGATATAAGTCAAGTTGCTAAGGATGATAATGTTTATAATTCATATGGCATGAGTTCCTGCAAGCCCCACTCTTATAGGATGATACATACAACCAGCAGTGAAGTAGTGACGCAGAGAGGAGGGTATGACGTCACCCGATGTGAGTAAAAGCCGGTGGGCGGCGCGACGTACCGTGGTGGGCGGCCCGCGGTTTCATTTGACATTTAGAACTGAATTTTCGCAGCTTGATTAGTCGAGTTACATTATTTTTTGTAAACACTGCACTGGGGGCGAGTCTCTTGGAAGCATTGTTGTTTAACAGAGTGATATTACTTTGGGAATATCTGTACTGCTATTGGTTAGTAGACTACAAAGTCTCTACTTTGTCGTTTACTTCTCTAATCTCAATATTTTCTTACTCTTCAAATAGGAGCTGATGTCATCCTAATGTACTATTGAACTTCTATGTCTTTATTAGACTCCAGACATGAGACGTTTGTTTGTAAGTAGGGAGGCAGTTTATAACTTGCAATAAAGTAGTTAATGTAAGTGAAGTTGTTTAGTTACAAAATAGCCATTTTATTTCCATATTAACTTATCATAACATAACATTTACAGGCAGGCACATACGTTGCTTCTGGCCCCACACTAGGATACCCTGTGTCGTGGGAACCGGAAACAGCGACGTCACAAACATGTGAACATCCAAGACCTGGGTTTTTTGTTGTCCCCAGCTGGGATTCGAACCCGGGACCTCTCGCATGGTAGTCAGATGCGCTAACCGCTGCGCCACAGAGGTCGTCATTATACGTAAGCGTAAAGCCTATAATAATACGTTCCACTCTAGGGAACATGTCTACTCTCTGAGAGAGTGTACATAATATGAATAAAATATGATCTTTATAGTTATAATGTTTAAGGTATGGTCTATAAAATTAATAGATTCTGGTATACTGGATACTATGTAAAAAAAATCTATTAATAATGGCTGAATCTATCTCACATATTATTACGATGCATGCTCAAAGTACCTACTGTGCTGCTATTATTTTTTATTTCCTTGCAGAAATCTAGCAGTCTGTTGCTAAAGGTGAAAACCTGTAATTGGCTCACTAACTAGTTTTATAAGTTTCATAAATTGTTTATCAGTTGTTGGTTTTCCTTAAATAATAAATAAAATAAAAATAAAATAAAATAAATAAACAAAACATCTCTAAAACTGATACTTTTAACTATTTTATTTTTATTTATTTAATGAAAACATGCCATTTATAAGTTAGAAAGGACAGAAAACATTTTCACAAAGATTTTTTTTTTAATATTGTTTTTGCTTCAGTATCATGTAAATAACCACCCCTGAGTCGGATTTAACTGTACTAATCAACACCCTGTATATTAGCGTCGATTGTTTGTGTCCCATTACCCATAACTTTTTCGCCGGTCGGTACCTGGTCGGCTCCAAGCTTTCTTTCAAACCAGCAGAGGACGAAAACAAAAGGAAAACTTACAATTTGTACACCTTTTTACAAGTTTGCGTAGTTGCGAAAGGGTAACTCGAGTTGTTTCTATACTGTTATATTAAGTTGATTTCTTTTTAAGGCTTCCTAGCGACTGGACGTCAATCTTACTAGACGAACGTAGAAACTTCCGAGTTAGGAACTCAGATGACGACAGTAAATTGACTTCAGAATAGCTTTAAAAATAACTCAGACGACGTATGAGACGGCAGGATAAAAGGCGCCAAGTGCCCTTATCTGCCTAATAACTATACGTCATTAAACGCCAAGAAATAACTATTAAATCGGTGCTTATTAAACGTATATTACCTTTCACTGGACCTTTGTTAGACGGCCATCGGCCATTGTGTCGATATATTTACGAGCCGGTGACATTTCACGTTCTCGCGACACGACCGCGCCGACATAACACCATTTAGATGTCTCCCGGAGTACTTCAATTAAAAGCTTATAATGTGTCTATCGCCGGGCTTACAGACAAGCTTTCAGTGTTCTGTATGATCAAGAGCATTGCAGAGAATCGTTTTCTACGTATGAAATGCTTTTGTTGCTGAAAAAATAACTTTGCGATGAAAACGGATTTTTTATGGAGTCTAATACATTGACCCCGCAAACGTTGTTTTGCCAGATAGGGCTATGAAAGACCTACCGATTATACATATAAAATTTCATAGAAATCAGCCAAGCCGTTTCGGAGGAGTATGCGCACTAACACGGTGACACGAGAACTTTATATATTAGATGTTTTTAGTGTAGATTTGGTAGAACTAAGAGTAGGTCGTAGGCAAACTAATATGGCAAGACAACGCTTGCGGGACCAGCCAGTATTTGATAGAAAAACACGAGCTGCTCTTCAGTCACGTAACATGGGTTAACCTTTTTGACGACTCCGAAGTGTCAAAATTTGTATGTATTTAACAGTTTTCAATAGGTTCAATCGGACAACTACATAACTGGAGGTCGTACGTAGTAGCGCCCCAGTTCAAAACGCGGGTTTTGATACAGCCATCACCAATTACTAGCGCCCATAACGCTGCACTTCTATTATGTATGTCCATTCCATTGTGTTTGGTTATCCGTCTTAGCGTTTACCGAGCATCAAAATATGTAGTTTCTATGACAGCAGGAGTGGTAAAAAAAATTACATAATCCAATCCAAACTAGTGGGGACTTGCATAATAGAAGCGCTGCTGTACTTTGTTAGGAAGAGTATTAGTAGAGCATTATTTCGCCGCAAGTATCGACTCTAGCTCGTAGCTCGTAGCCTGGGCTGCCTGAATGATCTTAAACGATCACTAAGGTTAAGCAACATACGGCGCGTTCAGTCCATGGATGGGTCACCGTCTACGACTAACGCTAGTGGCATTTTTCCGAGCGGTTCCGCGCTTCGCAAGGCAAGTTAAGCAGTTGGTGCCGGCTGCCGTCGATAGATGGCAGTCGTTAAGCCAAGTCAGAGGACCTATGGCGGCTTGAAAACTTCTGACAGCAAGACCAGTCACTAGTCTTACAAGCCTCCACCAATCCGGACTTGGCCCCCGTGGTGGAGTATGGCCTATACCTTCCTCAGGGAAGAGACCCGTGCCCCTCGGTGGGGACATAATGGGTTGACGATGATGATGATGATCGACCTAGCTAAGTAGATGTACAGTGGAAACATCGGTAAATAAAATCTGTGTGAAACATCGTTAATATTACTAGTTAGTATGTCAACATGTCTTTCCTGTATGCTAGGAGGCCGAACAGGCTCTCAGGAAAGTACTCTACGCTTAGATATGTAAGGTTCCCAATGTATTTGTTTGTTTTTCTGGTGTGTACAATAAAGAGTTCTAATGTAATGAGTAACTTTAATAAAGAATATTGTATTTAGTTATCTATTTATCTAATCTAATCTTGGGATAGGGCAAGCCTACTCCATCTAAGTAATGCCCCAGGCACAGCAGCGCCGAATGGCTCCTTCACCCATATACTCGTAGTTTAAGTTAAGGTGCGACTGGACGCTGTCTTAATCATTTGTTATTAGCCTATCAGGCCTAGAACACTTTTTCTTTCACAGCTAAGTTAGTTATTTACAGAGTAATAGTTGAAATTTATCACAGTTTTCAAAGAATAAAACATGCTCATACAACTGTGGCCAAAATTCAAAATTCTATTCAAAGTGCAGTTGCAAGACCAACCCACCGGCTGGCCTACGGGACCATAGTTTACATCACACCCGCTAGCGGGTCCTTGGGGCTTGAGGGGTTAAGTAGATGCATAGGCCAAAGGCAAATTTATTTGGATAGAGTTTTTTTTTTATTATTATTTTATTATTACTGTTATTGCCTTGACATTCTTTTAATTTCATTCTTTTTGACGAAGCTTTATGTCAATTTTGATTATGTTTGTAATGTATTTTTTGTAAATAATTTATGTCCTCTTAATAAAATTAATTATTACGAGCTATTTGTCAGGCCAAAGTATGTCAATATGACACTTGCAGAGCTGAACCGCATTTACATGAAATCGTACCTACACACCATTATTTACTACCGTTTAATCGCTTTTAAGAGATCTTTATCCAAAGCTAGTAAAGAGCACACTGCACAGGTCTTGAACGAAATAAACGACACCTATACATTAAAGGTCAGTGAACAGAATAAATAAACTCCACGTCCGAACAATACAATACAGTTACAGAACAAAAAATATGGGGTGTGAAGCGCGCCACTCACTTCAGCATGAAAAGTTACCTCAATTTATATTTTTATTTAACAGTCACATAAACTCACGCTGCTTATTTTATGGTAAAGGTGACGTAAAGTTCTATAAATAAATAATTAAGGAAACTCGGTACTAACATACTCATTACATTACGTATTCAAGTCACAGGCAAATAACTACTCCCCGATTCGCTGTAGCTTACATAAACGAAAATACTATATTTCCGTGAAAAGCAGTTTAATTTGTCGAACTTACTGTTATGATATTATTAGTTCTCTTGAAAAACTGAAATTTCCTAGTAATGGACCTTTCCCGGATGGCAACGGACTTTTTAGAATGGTTTTCCGCGGCGGACGATAAAAGACTGAAATAAATTAATGAATAAAATTTGGGGCAAGTCAGATCGATCGTTTTTACACACTTAACTTAGTAGATAGAATACACTAAAGTCCATATATTTTGTAAAGAAAGAAAGGTCATTCTTCTTTTAAATTTACCAAACGCATAAATTTTTGATTTGTTTGATGAGACAAATTATATTACATATCTGCATCCGGAATCAGGAAGACGTAGGCAAAGATCAGAGTTTGCCACTTGCCAAGATCCTGACAAGACAAACCTCTGTCGCCTCATCAACATCGTAGCATGCATACACGCCGGTTTCAAGCCATAAGGCTTCACGGATTAAATTGAAGTAAAAATTTACTTAGGTAAATAACGTTTAAATAACGCGAAAAATTAAAACACCTTCTTCAGTATTTAAGCTACAGTTTCATTCTAAATATTTTATGTTTGTGTTTTTCTTGGTGTAAAAAAAAAGAATATTCTTATCTTATCTAAACAACTTTCGAATGGAAAAGAAAGGAACACAAGAGTTTCATTAATTAATAAAAAATAACGGTAATTTCCTCAAGAATATCATTAATAGATCTTGACCAAATATAGAGAGCCACTCTTGAGGAAGAATTAATGAAATTGGACAATGAGGATCAGTGAACATAGGTACAAAAAATATACGGACGAATTGGGAACCCCGGTTCGCTAAATTTCATTCAATCAATCATTCAGTCCGTATTCGTCCAAAAACCTGCCCCTAAGCATTTTTTAACTTGCAATTTTAAGCATTTTTTAATTTACAATTTTACAAATGGTTTCATTAATCGATACCGAAGAAAAGCTTTTCAGGTTCAGCGCTATTTTAATAACGAGCTGCATGTATAATATACAGTGTAGCGCCATCTTGGACTCAATATCGCGGAGAATTCGGGGTAATTTTTCAGCGCTAATCAGTGATTTCCCGATGTTTTATCGCGCGGAGGCTTTCTACTGAACCAGGCCCCGTGCCTAATTGCCGGCTTTCGTTAATGACCGAGGTACGGTGATCGGGTGGCTTCCGTTGTTCATGTGTTGCTCCAATTCGACCCCGACTTTAATTGGTTAAATTATTATTCTTACCTGCGTGCTAGGGTTTCTGACTTTCATAATACACTTACGACACTATTTAATTTTGTCGAGGAGCGAACGTTGTTAAGGTATCAGAAGTAGGATATAAATAGTGTTTAGCGCTTATATTCACATAAGTTGTCACGAACTAGTTCCTCTAGGACTAAGGGAAATTGAGTAGCCACTATAGTAGCTAAACACTCTTAGTATAAAATAAAACTAATTTTCAATATTTTTTCCGATAATTTATCGCAGGGAAAACTACAGGAAAACCGCAGAAATATTTCACACTATCATCATCATCATCATCATCATCAACCCATCTTGTCCCCACCGAGGGGCACGGGTCTCTTCCCTGAGGAAGGTATAGGCCATACTCCACCACGGGGGCCAAGTCCGGATTGGTGGAGGCTTGTAAGACTAGTGGCTGGTCTTACTGTCAGAAGTTTTCAAGCCGCCCTAAGGCCTCTGACTTGGCTTAACGACTGCCATCTATCGACGGCAGCCGGCACCAACTGCTTAACGTGCCTTGCGAAGCACGGAATCGCTCGGAAAAATGCCACTAGCGTTAGTCATAGACGGTGACCCATCCATGGACTGAACGCGCCGTATGTTGCTTAACCTTAGTGATCGTTTAAGATCACTCAGGCAGCCCAGGCTACGAGCGATTCACACTATGCAGGTAGGTATTGATAAAGTAAATCATGACATTTGGTGCATTCGCCAACACAATCTACTTTTACACTCGTGCACATTGAACGACCAATCAACCTTTCCATCTAGAATTACTCTAGAGTTACGTTATTTGAAAATAAAATATTAAGGTTGATGTGCTGTCGATTGCACTCAACTCTGGTATATTGTGAGAAGTTTGCAGCAAGAATGTTAAAGTTGGCTTGCTGTCCCCTGAACCTATAGTCATATAGAATATTAAGACAGCCGAGTAGAGCAAATTTCGGTTCTAGTTGAAGTTCGGACGGAAATTTTACATAATACACAAGGTCCTAAGACGAACGTACAATAAAAGCGCAGGGATTAATCCCACCGTACTTCCAACGAGATCTTGAAAACCATTACTTGAAGATACAATTCTGAAGGCAACTGTGTACTCAACAAAAACCATAATCAGCTACATCTTTTCGCACAGCAAAAACTAACATCCAAACGAGGTCCTTGTAACAATTTAGCGGTGAATTTCACGAAGTTACGTCACTCAATCGCAACAACCCAAACAAGGCTTTATTACCCCTCAATAGGATCCAGTCGACCTCGGCACATCTACACTTTTATTTGTATGTAGGTCTGCAAACAGAGTGTAAGACGGCTAGAGGTCGCAACGACCTGTTTGACCCGAGCCTGAACGTAGAGTCTATTGTTGAAAATGCGTGGAAATGTATACGAAGTCTAATGAATGAGTTCCGGTGAACTAGATCGATTTCGGAATGAAAAGTACCAGTGTAGGTACTGTAGCGCACTACTACAATAAAATGCTTTTATTAACAACGATACTTTTATTCTATCTTTTTATCGAGAATCGCCTAGTCTAGCTAGAGATCGACTGACATCTAAACAAAAACGTAGCGATTCCTTTTCAATCATTTTAAAACCATTCTGGACGGCTGTGCCGGCCAATTACTATAAAGAGGAATCGCTACAGTACCTGTGCATCTAAGTACATTTGAAACTTCGTATAATCGACAGCATGACCTTGACATTTTCCAGAAAGGTCACGCGCAATACGTAAGGGACAATATCATGTCGTGTCACCTGTACTCGTTTAAAATTCAGCTGAATGTTCTCTCTAACAGCTCACAAGTGCAGAGCTGGTCAAACTTTATAATTTTGTTGCAGTCTGCCGTAACTGAAGTGACTCAGAGTGAACTCAAGTGAATTTTTAATTCACACGAAAAATGGTATTTACAAAAATGGTTTAAAATTACATTTCCTACAATGTTGGTCCTCATATTTTTTTCTTAGAAACTAAGTACAGAAAAATACGTTATACAGCGAAAGGCACCATAAGATATTCCTATATTCTGAAAAGCTTCGTCCACAATGTCAACTCGTTTCACAGTGTGAGAGCGCGTACTCCTCCGAAACGGATTGGCTCATTTTGATGAAATTTTATATATTTAATCGATAGCTCTGAGAATAGTTTGTTATCTATTTTCATACCCCTATCTGGTAAAACAATGTTTGCGGGGTCAGCTAGTTAATTTTATAAAAAAAAAATATTAAAATTTAATTGAAAACAAAAACAATGTCATAAAGCCAGTCAATCAAATACATACCGCCGCGAGTTACATCCGACTCCAAGGTACCCGTGATGATGACACTGGCAGCATTACCGCCCAGCAAAGCGAGGGATATACTTTACATCAATCATGTTCCTGACCGGTAGCAAAAGCCATGGTTTGTAAATTTGGCTTCCCACGGTACGCGATATCGCGGACGGACGCGGACGGCCGACGACCACGGACAGCCACGCACCACGAGAGGCTCTTCCAACTGACCTGTCGTCTGTCTGTGCTACCGCGGACAGAGACCCTTCCCACAGTGTGTCGTCCGAGCTGGTCCGCGTCCGTCCGCGATATCGCGAACCGTGGGAAGCCAGCTTAAGACGTCGTCGCTCTATCTCATTAACAAATACTCTCAAGCACACCGAACTCCAGTAGTTTCCAAAGCGAGTGGCACAAACAAATAGGGTGTATTTAGCAAAAAAAAAGTAACTTACGAAAAAACTTTCTAAAAAGGACTTTTTGTGTAAAAGTTGTATCTATATCAATTGTACCTTCGACAGCAGACCGATCTCTATATTTTTCTTGCAAAGACTTCCTTAGAGTATCTGAGTAGAGTCCACTCTTGTAAGGATTTATATGCTGTCGATTGTATATACAGAGTAGGTATATAATAATACAAACGACCCCAAAATTGTTCGTTTTCAAAAGTAACTTTTTTAATTCGATGCAAAACTGGTCTCGTGTGACCGAAAACATAATTGTAAAAGTGACAGTATTTTTTTGTATCGCACTAAAAGAGAGACATTAGATCAAACAAATTAATCATTAACATTTTGCTGAGAAATTAATTACGGTAGCGCGCAATGAACGCGTAACTTTCAGTGAATATGGCGTCCACGTATTTAGGGAGCAACCCAGTAGAGCCGCCGCTTTTGGCTAAATTCTTCAAGCGGCCTAGGTTTTTTGCCATAGATACTAGGCTGTCGGATATAACAATAGCAATCCTCATTATTAAGATTTATGATGTTTACTCTTTGCAAAAACTTATTGCCCGTTAATAAGTAAGCGCTACGCTTCTATGAGATCCCGATGTTTTGAATACCTTGCAACTTGGTAGCTCAATGCCTCCTAAGCCGTTAAATTTTTAGGTACTCTACAGAAACAATGATCGCAATGAAGCAGCTCAGAGAACACCATTGTAGTTTGTATTACGTAGGTAGAGTTGCTTTGACTATGTCAACTATTTCGAGCCATATGTATTTTCTCTGCCTCTTCATAGATAGCCTAGCCTGCCTTTTCATAGTTGATTCCATCAATAGTCATAAAGTTATAATAATATAGTAGTTGTGTCGGTGTCGTATTCATCCTTGAAAATGAAAGAGAACCAACAACGCAAATCAAAATTAAAGTAGGGAAAAACAACCAATAATCAAATAGGCGCGTGACAGTAAAGCGTATCAGCGAATTACGCCGAAATTTATAAAGAAAACGCGTAGGTTCGTCTGGTAAACAAGCAACAAGTCTATTGGGCGGAATTGCGTCGTAGGCGCTGCGACGCGACCTTTCGCCGACCTTATGGCTCATACAGCCCTTCCTTCATCAATGGACTGATCATCTCGCCTCAAACGATAACATCGCCCATTTCTCCGGAGGGTGTAAATGAAGCGCAAGATTATATTGCCCCTTGAACGCTTTGGCGACAAGCTTGAGTTATTTATACGTAATACGCAGAGAAGGAAAATTCAGTATCGAACATTTCGAAAGGACTTCTCTAACTCAAGATCCGGATCCGCCCTCCTAACTTAACCTAAAAGCAACCCGCAAACTTTGTAAAGGTCATCGTATTAGAACTTCGCCTTATTCCGATTTTAGTATGCGCGCATTTAATTTATTTACGAGCACTCTACCGGCTTACTTACTATTTCTAAACGTCGTAAAGTCATACGGAACATATTCAGTACCATCGTCCAGGTTGATGGCGGGGGGGCGGGGCCAGTCGACGGAGTCGCGGTTGAAGCTGCTGAGAGGCCGACTGGCGGGCGCGTCGTGGTGGTCCATAGGGTGAGGCATGGAGGGCAGGTCGGGGAGCATGGGGCAATCTGTGTGAACACCCGACGCGCGGTGTCGCGCCGCGCGGAGTGACGACTAAACTGGCGGCCAGGCCGCGGGCCTGCGTGAACTGCACATGCGCCGACTCTACGCGGGCTTTTCTAGAAGCGCTTCTGTAAACATGCGCACTTGCCGAGGCAAACCCGCCAAATGTAAAATGTGTTTAAATGAATTCGCAATAAAGACGCGCCCTTGCTCCATCCTGTGTGATGAATTCCTTATTTGTGGAAGGATTCCGGGTAACGAGTAAAAGATTTTGATTGTGTAACAGGAAAACTGTAGCTTTATTCAGTTGGCTTTTGATTACGTTGCGAAGGAATTTTCCTACGTTTTCTTTTTCCATGCAAACTCGAATCAGTGTTTTACGGCGGCCTACGTTCACTGCACAAAGACTATCATTTCCGATTGTATGCCCATCTAATAATAAGCGCTTCTATTGCTGCAACTGGGCCATTAGGTCAAGGATCCTTCTTACGCAGCAACGCAGAGGAGACGTGACATCCTTTTCAGTTTTATTTACCATAGTCTATGTAAGTAGCGCATCTCAAATTTAAGCACAGCTCAAAAACATCAACTTCTATATGTTTGCACTCTAGGTCCTTGGGTACATTGCAGGCAATTAAAGTCCGATCATCTACCGACTGTTTCGGTGTAGAGTCGGCAGCTGATCGACCTTATTGTTTTTGTTGTAAAATTGCCTCTTCCAAGTAGAGTGCGTATCGTGCTGATCGTTGTACCTTTAGTGTTGTCGAATAGTCGTTAACACAGCAGTCTTTTTCTTTAATTAAATTTATTTACTTTCTATAATAGTTGGTAGTACATACATTTATATTTATGTACACATTTCATACAACAACATTTATTTGCAAGATTATTTCATGGACACACAGAAAGTAAAATATATTATAATATAAATCAAATTAATTATCATAGCTTCCTTTTCTTGTTAAAAATATCGTTAATTGAGTACGTACAAGCATTTTTTCAGAAGCCGAAGAAGAAGTTAATTTTGTTCTTTAATTTGTTAATATTTAAGCTATCCCTTATTTCGTCTGGCAATGTATTATAAATTTGTATAGCCATACAGCAAGAATTATTTTTATATAAACACAATCTTGTTGTTGAAAGAAAAAGTTTGTCTATGTGTCTTCTACTGCCCTGTATACTGTACGAGTATAGCCTTCCCATGCGTCGGAAAAATATGGTTCTGCTGTCTAAGATGTCTATCTGATTATAGTACATACACGGTAATGTCATAATTCTAAGTTTTTTAAACATGCATGACTCTGGGTTTAAATTTGCCGCATGTAGGACGAATACATTTTTTAAAATTAAATATGAATGGACATCAAGCATCACCAAATTTTTTACATAAGAGAAGTCCGAAGTTTAATTTTGAAACTTACTCATAAAAAGACATCATTGCCGTTTTTAAAGAAGTAACGTTAGCATTAGCGTTATTTCCATAATGCCTTGTATTATACAGAAGAGTCACGCCAATTTTCCACTCGGCGCGTGAAAACTGACTACTACAACTGGCTAAAGCGTTCGGCGTCGGCGGCGCGACGGCGCGGCGCACATGTCTAAAGGCACATCTATTACGGGAAGTCCAAACTGTGTAAAATTATTAACATCTGAGAAAACGATAACGCGACGCGGACATGTGCAAGTTAATTTCCTTGATACGATCAGTGGGAGAGCGTCCTTCCTGCAAGTTCTACGCCATTCGAGATTCAAGACGTAATGAAGGCCGTTTTGCATGACCGAGATCACTCTGATATGAGCCTAATATAAGCGAGAGTGGTCGTAAAAGCACTCTCAGGCAAGGGAATAAAAAGATAATTTACTCTTACAGATTATTAAAAAAAAAACTCAACGCAGATTCAGACGTAGGCGTCCGAGCCCTCTATCTACAGAGTGCTTTTGAAATCGTTAGCAATATCTTAATCTTTACACTATGATAAAAAGTACCTATTATTAATTATTTAACAGTAATAGATATCATATTTGTGATTTCTGACCTTTGGGTCGAAAGTGTACACAAAGTGTTAGGATTATATCAATCGAAGATTCTCTATCAATAGTATTTTACGTAGACTAAAAGCTGAATGAAATGAAGAACATTACGCTTATTAATTTAATTTACAACATTGCTGGTGTAGGACAGCCACGGGGCACGGTATATTGATTACGTCACAACCGTGCAACTAGGACCAAGGCTAGTGAAAAGATAATATCGTTTATGAGGTTAGTCAGGACTGCGATGTCAGCCTTTGTCTCCGCCCGGGAAGATGAAGTTGCTGCCCCGAGATAGCTTTACATGCCTGTGCAGGTTTTATCTCCGTATTAGGCGCCTAACAAACTGTAACTTTTATTGTTTTGTACCCGAACGGGACACTATTAATATAATCTAATATGTAAAATCTCAAGTAACCGTAAATAACTTCCACATAACACAATAGGCTATTTGACAGTGTGAAAAAAACAGTACATATTATTAATACGTATTCGTATAAATTATGAGTATTAAAGCAGCGTTAAGGCATTTTAACTAAAAATAATTATTATTTGTAAAAAAAAACACAAAATAAACTCATTGTATCGCAAATGGCCTGGATTTGCCGATTCTATGATGACGTCACATGTCAGTAAAAATGGCGTCTTTCATTCATTCGTTCTTACGTTCATTGGTTGGTTTACTGGCAAGTGATGTCATAATTCCTTTGCGACGCCATATTGCCCAAGATAGCGTTTTAGCGGCTTATTTCAAAAGTAAATTTTCGTTTGCCTTTTTTAGAAGAAAAACACGATAGAATTTAAAAAGACTACTTTCGGAGGACTCCATGAACACCAACGAAAAATATGACATGATTTTCAGAAATCGGTCAAATAGCTTTTTTCTTGACCTGGTCTCAAGGCCAGTTGTACAAATGTACGACGGAATCAAATTCACGACCTCAATGTTATCGAATTCCTCCGGGGTTAGTTAGTAATAAATAGCTGCCACACGACACAAACACTTGTCCTTGCTTCAACTAGGATACTCTGTATAATGTCAATCAGGCAAGGTCATCACAAACATAGAAACTCATCCAGGCTGAGGTCTTACTATTATATTATTTGATTAGTTTGTCGTCAGTCACAAGGTGCATTATCTAATGAACCGTAATATGTACGTACGTATGTAATCAACATAAGCTCACGCTTGTATCCCAGAGGGGTAACCAGAGACAAATCACTTCCGCTTCATCGACATTCATTAGTCGTTGCATGCACGCACGTCGGTTTCGGGTCGGTTTCTTTATCTCGCCCTTTGCTAATTACATCCCCTATTTGGTCGACATGTCCGCTTGGGGCCGCCACTTGATTATAAAAATAAAAATAAACATTATCTTTGGCTGTTGGTGATATATTGCTAAGGGTAGCTATTCAATTCACAAAATACATGAATCTAAATGTTCATAAGCCCGTTCATACCGTAAAAAATACGGTGTAACAGGCTCCTTAGTTGCGAAAGAGATCGCTCTTACCTTGCTGCGCTGGAAGTCTGTTCCTTTTCCATGATGAAACCCCACCAAAATGACTAGGTTGTACAGTAAAAAATAAATGTTTTGATCTCATTGGAAAGGCCAGGTTAAAAAAATAATCGTAATAAAGATTTTCTGTACAAGTAGGACTTTCTGCTATGGAACCCGTAGGAAAGTAATTTTGGTAATGTGATGTGGTACAATACCGCTCCATAAAAATCTGGCTAAATAATTCATGCGTAAGTAGTGACGGCTTAATATTATTTTTATGTATATAATATTATTATTATATTTATAGACTTACTTTTGTATCGCAAAGTTTTAAATTTAATAAATTATTCGCCGAACTGCGTGGCAGCTTACATATGTATATAACGAAAACTATTTGAGGTTGTAATAATTATTTACCTCTTAGAGGTAGATAAAAACCTAACCGCGTTTTTTTTAGCTTTCAACAAGGCCTATTTAATTAAAATAAAAATTTTTTTGTGCAAGATCCCAATTCTTTAAAAGGCAAAAAAAACGTTAACGAAATTGTTACTTTTATTATGAAGCCAACTGAAAGTTAACTTAATTTCATACCTGAGTATGAAACGTAATCTAAAACGCGCTGCCGAATAAATGAAATCCCTTGCCCTCATCCTGACCTAGGTACTGTCGGCCAACTTATTCTTGTTAAAATCATTTAAAACTTGCTGCCCGTATCTACTCGTAGATGTCTTAATGTTCGAAGAAGGTGCTATCGACTCTAATTAAAGAAAACAATTTACGGTCTTATTTATTTACACGATTAGATTGCTTAATTTAGACGATTATCTGCTAAAAAGCTTCTGGGAATGTATCAAGAATCTTTGGTTGCCGAGTGACTGGTGACTATTGAACCTGCCTCTGAGGACTGTTTTAAGGAATGGCTCTTTTAAAGTGCTGTTTTAAGGTGGTTTTATGAATTCATCATCATTGTCAACCAATTATGTCCCCACGGAGCGGCATGGGTCTCTTCTCTGAGGAAGGTATAGGCCATACTCCACCACAGGGGCCAAGTCCAGATTGGTGGAGGCTTGGTTGGATTGTGCTTAAAATAAAATTGTTATTTTTTTTACATAAGAACTTTAACTGGCGCAAATAAACGTATTTTTGCCTAGTTTATTGTATGGGAACCCTTTAAATTGCATTAATTGTATTTTGTGGCGAAATTGATTGGCTAGCTACTCGTACTTACTTACCAGGAAGAGGGTGTCTGATTGGCCAAGAAGCTTACCTGCGAAAAGAGAAAGGCAACTTTAACACAGAGGAAACAAGCACCATAGTCGGACGAAGCTCACGGAAATCCTGTAAATTACACTGGCATTTCCGCACTATTTGCGCGATGCGGTGAGCGAAAAACGAGCAAAAGTACGTGGACAAAATTGTCGAGCAGTTAATCTATTTTAACGAAAGTTAACTGCACGTATGAAACGTTTTTTATTTTATTTCAAAACCAGGGAAATGTTACGTTCGAAGCGCCCACAGTGTGATGATTGAGGATTTCCATAAATAAACCGTCATTCATGTAACAACACAACATCGACAATTCGACATTTTGAGCCAGGGAAAATAACTAGAGCGCGTTTTTTATTAATAAACTATTATGCTTTGATGTGAAAATGACATTATTAAGACTGGGTTTTCCGACATTCCCAATTGTAGACGGGAAAGTAGGCATTTTGGAAATTACAAAAATACAAATAGAATTCTGACGACCGACGTCATAATACATTCAGTAATAGTAATTTTGGTATTTTTTTAGGGACGGAACCCTACAAAAAACAGTTTGTTCCAAAATGTTAAAGGCAGACTGTAACTGTTATCCTCAAAAAGAAAAAAAACGGTATCCTTATAGGTTCGCATTAGATCAGATCACAATAGAAAAGTTATAGGTATATAATATATATATAATACATATTTTTAATTTTTAAATGGAGAATTAGAGAAGAGAAACCATTTGAGAATAAATCGTAGTAGTAAATTTATTTATTTTCAAAAAGACAATTTCAAATTATAGTTCATTAACGTTAACGTTATGAATAGACCGTGTAGGGTTTTAAAAAAAATGTTTTACGTTTACCGGCATATGTATGTCAAACCACCTGATTTAGGGATAATGTCGGAAGACCTAGCTTTAAGCAGCTGATTGCAATAAAGAAAAGAACCAATCGCAAACATTTGCATCGTTTGGATCTTAGTAGGCGGTCGACCAAACTGTCTTCTGCAACGGCTTCTGCGTAGTTTTTCTTTTCTGTTTTGCATGTAATTTTGGCTATAAACCTTTTTATTGTTATTTCTATTTGCTCTTCATTAGCCTAACCAAGCTTCTTTATTATTGTTTTCTCTCTTAATTTACTCTTGACGCAAATTCAACCATCGCTTTTTTATCATAGACTTTCATGTTCAACTTATCAAGGTAGAGTACGTATTTTATAGACATACAAAAAATCACCCTCTCAGGAAAATCACACGAAACTCTCTCATTTGGCCACAAAAAAAGAGTGACAGCCCAGCCAGCCCTCAGCAGAGAGAGCCGCAGAGGTAACAGCACCGGCAAATGGACGGGTGCAAGCGACAGGCCATAATAGCACAAAATAATTAACTACGACCCAAACAAATTTATATCAAGTGTCAGAGCCAAAATGTCCCGTTTGCATGTGTGGAAATTCCGGGTTAATAGCACCACAGACACAAGATGTGGAGACGTAGAAGGTCGACTCGTCATTTTGATTTCGAAACTGACAGCGGTCAGTCAGCCAGACTATAATACGTATTATATTTATATACAGTTACTTCTGGATAGGTAGAGATCATGGTTTAGCGTTTTCCACGATCCTGATATACAAAGAAAGAGACTATCTCTTCCTATGTATATCAGGCAGGATCGATTTTCAAATTACTACTCGCTGCTACCGGTTTTCTATTATGGACTTCTTTAGCGTGGAACTCGAACAAAGAAACATTGGTATTTTATTATCTGATAAAGCAGGCTATTCAACAAAAATCATATTATAAAATATATGAGAGGGTATTAATCACATAGCTGTGATCAAAGCAGTTAAGACAGTCGCTGTCGGTTTTTAATTTCCACAGACTAAACCCTTTAAATGAATAGAAAGCTCTTAGTTTCATCAGTTTAATTGTTATAAAGGTACAACTTCTTCAATTTACGTATTAATTTTTTTAGCTGGCTTCTCATTTTTAGGGTTAAAAATTTGAAAAGGTTTGAAAAGGAAAAAAATGGTTCGACTGTCTCTCAAACCTTTTATTTCAAGAACACTTGGAGGTATCGAGACTCGGGTATACATTGCATTGAAACTTTGAAAAAATCGTTAACATTAGGACGAACGCGGACAAAATATTAAGTGTTCTTTGATGTCATTGAATGAACATGGAATTTGCACGTCCAATTAAACCGGTTCTTCTGTACCTATTTTATTTAGCTCTGCGTCAGAAAGTGTGATTCCCAAAACGTGCCTATCGACCCCCGCGTCGAATTTGAATCAGGCCCGATGTCATCAAATGTTGCCATCAGTTCGGTTAAAGTGGTATTTGCAATTATTTCAATGAAGTTAATAATATACTAAGTGATGAAAGGACTCGAACCTTTTAAGCCTTTATTATTAAGGCTAGCCTCAATTGTGAGGACTCGAGCCTAGAATAAGGCTCGAGGCTTGAGGTTTCTAGTTTAGGAGTGAGTCTTTTCTTAAAAGACTCTAGCTTTATAGCTAGAGTCTTTAAAGAAAATACTCACGCCCCAAGCCTTTTCTTAAACGACTCGCGACTGAGGTGTAATCCTATAAGGTTTTATAGGATGGAAGCTCAACCTTTAAGCCTTTTCTATTACAATAAATTATTATTTTTTGTTTTATGATACTTTTATTCATATTCCCTATACTAGCTACGTAAGAAGTGCAAAAATATTCTTTATACTTTTTTATTTTATTTATACTTTTCCCCTTTTATACTACACAAATTGCATCTTATTGCAAATATGACAAAGCGCCGGTAGCGGCTGGATAGCCGAGGACAGAGCGACATGGCGAGCTCTGGGAGGAGGCTGAGAGGCTAAGACTCAATTTAGTCTTGAGGCGTGAAAATTGAGGCGAGTCGCTCTTAAAAGGCTTAAAAGACTCGAGTCCTTTCATCACTAAATATACTCATTCCTTAATTTAAAAATAAATTACAGCACTTCTAATAGAAAAATGTTACTATAACAACGAAGACTTCCTAAATGATAAATGAAAATCACTAAATATTCACACTTTAGTATGTTTAATTTAAATGGTATTTTCACCGTAGAAAGATGAATCTTAAGAGGTTTTAAGAATTTCAATAAGAATTCTTCAATTATCGTAAAGGATTGCCTAATTGTGTGCACTAAATCTTGAGCGAGTCAAACTGTCTGTCTAACTGTCAACGTAATGTGGGGGCTGGTGGACTGATGATGAACTATTGTAGGTCACTTTAGTTTCTCTAACCGATTTGGGACTAGATAATTTGTTATGTGATACAAAAATGACTGGCGGTATCTCGTATACTAACAATCTGTTACTCTACAGTCATCATCAACCCATTATGTCCCCACCAAGTCTCTTCCCTGGGGAAGGTATAGGCCATATTTTATTTTATTTTATTTTACTTTATTTTACTTTAATTAATCTTCCGTCATTGTTACAAATTGTTTTCTGTGGGGAAGGCGCTGCTTGCTGAAATACAGGTTTTAACCTAGTTCGGCAACGGAGGCCACCTCGGTTTTTTGTAATTTTAGCCTAGTGTAACTGTGTTTGTGACTTTGTGTAACTTTTTGAAATAAAATGTATTCTTATTCTTATTCTTATTCTTATACTCCACCACGGGGGCCAAGTCCGGATTGGTGGACGCTTGTAAGACTAGTGGCTGGTCTTACTATCAGAAGTTTTCAAGCCGCCGCCCTAATGCCTCTAACTTGGCTTAACGACTGCCATCTATCGACGGCAGCCGGCACCAACTGCTTAACGTGCCTTGCAAAGCACGGAACCGCTCGAAAAAATGCTACTAGCGTTAGTCATAGGCGGTGACCCCTTCATGGACTGAACGCGCCGTATGTTGCTTAACCTTAGTGATCGTTTAAGATCACTCAGGCAGCCCAGGCTACGAGCGATTCTTTAAGATCACTTACTCTACAGTAACGAGACGTAAGACTGGAGGTTAGCAATATATTGCTGTATGTAGGTATACCTACATACAAATGCCAAAGTGGAAGGTAGAAAACTTAACGAATACAGTACCGGTACGGAACCCTCGGTACGCGAGTCCGACTCGCACTTGGATGTTTCTTTTATACCGTATTTTAAGAGACAAGTTGCCAGATAAAGAATATTCTTATCTTATCTCATCTTGCCTTACTTGGTAGGTAAATGTTGCCAGAACATTTATATTCGTTCCCAGAACCGTACAGTCGAGTAGGAAAACAATTTTCCAATGTCGTTCTTTGCCAATTTGCCGTAACAAACTTTTATGTGAGGTCTAGGTCTTTTGTCGAGGAATGAACTATAGTTAAGAAAATTATTACACACTTTGAGATCGTACGGGGATTTTGTTGACGTGCCGCCCGTGGATAGTATTGCCAATTGCCAAAACGTCAAGATGGAACCGGGTGAAAAGGCAAGTCATACTGGTTATGACCTTATGACCCGTTATGTTAACTTTTAGGGTACAACTTCGAAAAAATGAAAAAAAAAGAATATGAATATGAGACTGCGTTATGGGCGAAATTACTTAAAAAATATAAGAACTGACTGAAGAGTTCGGTTTCCAACGGTTTGTGAAGCTCACTTGCCAACAAAGCATCTATACTTACAGAGTCACGGCACTCTTGGCATCCTAAATAAACGCTCGATGGGACGTTATTTGTTTTTTTTAACATTTCTTCTCCGACGTGTTTAAGATTATGGTCCTTTATTGGTCTTAAGGGATGATAAAAATATTCGCCTGCGAAAAGGATCACGTGAAGTCACATATATCTCTTTGGCAATTGGCCCTCACTCAAACGCATATTTGTTTCGATGTGATAAGGGTCGAGATTACTGTCAACAAAATTATATTAGTGTTTGGCAGGGTTTATTCCCGCTTTCCACAGGTGGGCACGAATTGTAAGCATATTGTACAGGGTGTTCCAAAACTCGGCATCAAGCAGGTACCGGGTGAAAAGGAAAGTCATACTGCTTATCAGAAAAATATAATTTCGAATAATATTAAATATAATATAATATATTTCAGTGTAGTCAATTTTTTTTATTTTTTTATTGAATAAATTATTTATTCAAGAAATTTTACAAAAAAATAAAAACTAAAATTAAAATTGGTAATTTTGTAAGTTCAATTTTTTTTAATGTGGCCTTTTCTTCCAAGCTGGAGCAGCTGGTTTTGAAATTTTGTTAACAGTTTAGAGAAGCATTATTCAGTTATAAACAAAAAAAAAATGGAAAAAAAGTAAAACTTTGATTAACGAGCAGCATTAACGAAATTTAATTTAATTAAGCTCTGCGAATCTGAGCGAAACCTGGTCGGACTCTTCCGACAAAAGGTCAAGTACCTAAGTGTATCCGGAATACGTTTTCTGCGGCATAAACGGCTATGAAATTTTTTCACGTTAACTTAGAAGTTTGATTTTTTCACAGCTTCAAGGGAACCGTAGACTCAAGATACGGTATTATTTCAACTCGATACCTCCCCTCCACGCGATAAAGGGTCTTGACAGACCCGACGGACGAACGAACCGTTCTCGCCTTAGTAGTGAAAAGAGCTATTCCACACTCGAGTGGTTCCGAGATAGAGCCAATTAAAAAAAAAAAAAGTGCCTGGAAAAAAATATTATTTTGTTGTACAGTCACGAGCAATAATATATAAACACTGTCAAATTTTCTAAAAATCTTCACTTAAAACTATCTAGAAAGAAGTGAACGACAATTTGTCCTAAATTATGTAACCAATGCTTAGATAATTTAGGACAAATTTTCGTACACATGTGCAGTACAAAACAAAATGTGTAAGTCGTAAAAAATGTGACAGTGTATATATATATTATTGCTCGTGACTGTACCACCTCTATATTTTCAGATGACCACATTAATTGTAGTATTTGTATGACACCAATAAGTAGTGGTAAACAAATTTAATGCAGCTAAAATTAAAACCACCACTGGATTTTTTCTTTCTCTTTCCATTTAACTCCTTTGACATCTGAATGAAAAACAAACTGCTATTGAGCTATCACTTAGATCTCTTCACCAATACAATCTCCATTTAACGCAGAGTAGGGTGGTGTTCATAACTCAATTCGGTCAAAAGTGTGGCATAGCTCTCTTCACCACTAAGGCTACGTGTTGCCGTGACAACAAACCTACCTATAAGGTTTTGGTTTTTTCCTCTTGAGTTACGGAACTTTGAAAGAAAATTGTTTGAAGAAGGAAATGTCAACCGTAAATTAAAATAGCAGAAAGTATGGAGCTAGTTTCTACATAGTTCTTATGGCTTCCAACAGCACAGTCTAAATTTTGAATTAAAATATTTCTTTCTTCCTTTTATTTTACTTTTTTCCTTTCATCATTTTTATTCTGACACTATGTTATTTAGCAAAACATGTTCCTTCATGAAGCCTTTTGATCGGTATGATAAAGCTACACGGTAATCCTTATACTCGTGCAGCGGGTTCGAGTCGCGTTTCAACCATGTAATTATTTAAAAATCTATGAATGCGGTTTAAATTGTTTTTTAAATTAAAGTAATGTCTTCCTTCAGTTCAAAATTCCATCTACAATATTCAAGGTTCCACAATATTCAAGAATCGCTCGTAGCTCGCCTAAGTGATCTTAAACGATCACGAAGGTTAAGCAACATCGGGCGCGTTCAGTCCGTGGATGGGTGACCGATCTATGACTAACGCTATTGACGTTTTTCCGAGCAGTTCCGTGCTTCGCAAGGAACGTTAAGCAGTTGGTGCCTGCTGCCATCGATAGATGGCAGTAGTTAAGCCAAGTCAGTGGCCTCTCAGGGCGGTTTGAAAACTTTGACAGTAAGACCAGCCACTAGTCTTACAAGCATCCACCAATACGGACTTGGCCCCCGTGGTGGAGTATGGCCTATACCTTGGTGGGGACATAATGGGTTGATGATGAATATTCAAGGTACTTTTCCTCCATGCCGTGGGACGCCTGGTATAGTCACAGAGTCTGTTATGTAATCTACGGTTTACATTGTACCCCAACAGACTATCGGGCAGGCTCACCGATATTACTATGCGGAGTCCACTGAGCAAATATACAGGCCGAGCGATTGGACCGGTAGCACGCGGCCACGTTGTTGTACGCAATCAAATCGGAATATCGAATAGGACCACACGATTCATTTGGAACCAATGTTGAGGGTTAATTTATTGATATATATATTTATTTAGCGATATTGTATTGTAGTGATAAATTATTACAGCATACAACAAACTACCTACGTATATAACTATTGTCTGCTTGAATCATAAATGAAACTGCTGTTATTTTATAAGCTCTTGCATGTTAACTAACTAAATTAATTAATAATTCTCATTTTAAGTGAACATTTGTATTGTTCTTATGAGAATAAACGTCTTAAACCATAATTTACAGAGGACTAATGTAGGTACATTATTAGTTGGATCTCGAGAAACATAACAAATACTATCTATTTGTTATTCTTTTCGAATTCAGCAGTTGCTGCCGGTTGCCGTCGATTGATGGCAGTCGTTAAGCCAAGTCAGAGACCTTACATTAAGACCAGCCACTAGTCTAACAATCCTCCACCAATCCGGACTTGGTCTCCGTGGTGGAGTATGGCCCATACCTTCCTCATGGAAGAGACCCGTGCCCCTCGGACATAATGGGTTGATGATGATTGTTACAGCTGTTGAACAAAATACAGCGCATGGTGGAGGCTTGTAAGACTAGTGGCTGGACTTACTGTCGGAAGTTTTCAAGCCGCCATAAGGCCTCTTACTTGGCTTAACGACTGCCATCTATCGACGGCAGCCGGCACCAACTGCTTAACGTGCCTTGCGAAGCACGGAATCGCTCGGAAAAATGCCACTAGCGTTAGTCATAGACGGTGGCCCATCCATGGACTGAACGCGCCGAATATTGCTTAACCTTAGTGATCGTTTAAGATCACTCAGGAAGCCCAGGCTACGAGCGATTCTGAGATAGTAAATTGCTTTTTTACTCTGGAACTACAGAACAGGTAATACTAGCGTTTGTATTACAGTAAACATACTTTGAATTAGAGGTGTAGTTTTTTTACAATCTTTCGCACTTTGAAATTGGCCACTGCCACTGAACTAAGCGAATACTTAATCATTAGTCTATATCTTCATACCATTTACTTATATAGGCTCTTTTTACCCCATGAAAAAAGAGTCGTTAACGTTAAAATTGAGTGTAAGTACTTTTTCTACAAAAAACTGGGCAGAGATAAAGTCGGTGAAAACAGAAGTTGGAAAAATATGTAGGTAGCCCAATTAAGGAGGGCTTCATTACCCGCGGACGATGCGCCATCATAGCGATCCTTTGTGGCAGGCTGTTCAAGCCAACATTTGTAGATAAAAAATATTACAGTGAAGTAATTAAGCAGTTGTACTGTGGAAACAAATTCTTTGTTTGACAGTGTTTTGTTAATTGTTAGCAACATCCGAAACTTGAACGGGATAGACAGGAATGAAAATTATACCACCAAAACTTATAGGTAAAAAAAATCTGGCCAACTTATATTCTCAAAAAATACGTGATACTAATCTAGTCCTAGACTTTCTCTTCTGATCAAACATACATAGCCAGTTTTTAGAGGGCGTATAGTTAACTAGCAATGCCCGCGACTACGTCCGCGTCTAATTGTATAAAACGAAACGGTTGCGAAAAGGATTATAATACAAGTGAAAGGCTTTTTAAACGATTTTTCGATGAAGTACTTTCGGGTACGTAGTGGGTGACATACAAACATATGAACTTACATACTTTTCCTCTCTATTATATTAGTGTAGAGTTGGCTAGATCAGCTATGAATAGTTTTACAGTGAAAACCTACCAAATTAATCAAATACATAATACGCTAGAGACCGCAAACGTCGTCTGATGAGACGCAGTGATTGAAGAAAAAGACTGGCAAAGAAAAAGAAAAAGATTTCTAAATTACTCAATTATTGTAAGGCAACCCTGACGATAATATTCTACAGCTTGAAATAAACAAAGTTTTTATCGCTACGATAAAGAGATCATTTGATTCTTTAGTAAGATTTATTACTGAGCTTATTAAACTGAAACGGCTAATCGAATCCCTCGCTGCTTCGCCGAAGGCCCTGTTTTAGCTAATGAATACAATTTTCTTAGAATTTTGTTATTTAAATTCTTTAGCGTTAGACAAACAGGCTTTATTATCAAAACAAACGACCTAAGTAAACATTTTATCCGATAAATCGCAAAAAAAGAAGCCAATTAGGAGGACAATCATTAACTTTAATAGATCATTTACCTACTTTAGCTAATGAATATAATTTTCTTTGAATTCTGTTGTTTAAATTCTTTAACGTTAGGTAAACAGGCTTTGTTGTCAAAACAAACGGCTTAAATAAACATTTTGCCCGATGAATCGCAAAAAAGGCAAAATTCGGAGGATAATCATTAACTCATTTACCTACTTTAGCTAATTAATATATTTTTCTTTCATTCCGTTGTTTAAATTCTTTAACTTTAGGTAAACAGACTTAATTAAACAAACGACTTAAATAAACATTTTGATGATCCGTTCGAGTGTTAGTCTCAATTTGTACTTTGTAGGCGTTTTGTAGCTAATGATGGTGCTGCTCGTACCAAACTGATCACAGACTAACTGCTACTCGTATACTTCGAATTGACGATAGCACGATTGTGTTATGTGCAACTTATTATTATTTTCACTGCAACGATATGAATAATAGCGTAAGTTTACAAAATCCACGGATGCGAATGAAGCAACAAACACACGCGCTCGCTTCTGTGTGGGTGCCAAATAAAATAAAGTAAAATTCGTGGTGTGCCACGCAAACGTTGCCGATATCAAATATTTATTCGCGCGTCGGTAAAAGCCCCGGCAGGCAGAATGGGCCGATGTATATGTATTGGTGACATACGTAAAGCGAGCTCTAAAATGTTCATTGTTTATTCACTTCTCTCACGTTCTGTAGGTCATCGGTAAAATTTAAGGCTCCTTCGCAATCATCGGAATCTTAAGCGACTAATAAATTACCAATTCGGCCCACTCAGCTCATATATTCACCTAAGACAGCAGACGTTGGGGAATTAGGGATTAAGTTCCATCGGGCGCACCATTTCGTACAAATTACCCATTTTTGAGGATTTCGTTGGTGCAATACTTTTTTCGATTATCTATAAATTAACGTTGTTGAAAATAAATAGTTAGATATTGATAAAATATCTAAGTTTTTATGCTTCGACTAGCTAAAAATAAAATCTCAGGCTCAGTGGTCCGACGTCCGATCGTTTTGCATCACCAACTACTGAGACGAAAAGTCCGGGGCCGAACTAAATAACCGAACTACTGATACACGGGGGAACCGGAGGCTAGGTGTTAGATTTGCAACGCTTGAAATATTAATGAAATATTTTTACTTTGCACCATGAAAATATTAAATACCAATTATTTAATTTTTAGGGTTCCGAAGTCGAAAAGGGACCCTTATGACCTCACTAAAGTCTGTTTTTAATTCGCTGCAAAAAAAACTGCCACTTTGACATGTTGTAAAATATGACCCGGATTTACTTACTTGTTTTTTATCGGAAGAGTCCGACCAGGTTTCAATATAAAAGATTTAATAATACTTCTTGTTCTATACTTAATCCGACCGCAGCCGTGTATGAACGCGGGTTGTATGATATTACGTGGAAAAAAATATCGCTTAGGTATATTAACGCCGCCTTCGACTGCGACCATCATAAATCTAAGCCTAGGCGCACACTAGCGACACGCGACAGGCGACAGCTCGGCGACTAGACGCAACGACAGGCTACGGGCGTCAATTTTTATATATTTTGTTCGAATCTCCGCACACTTGGCGTCAGAGTCGCGGAGTCGCGACGACAAGACGTCAGAAGCAAATGACAACGTCGCGTCTGACGCGGCTCTAAGGTTCCAATGAAGTCTATGCTTTGTTATCAAAACGAAAGTAAAAAGATCTTTTATTTTTGCTATTGAAATGTTTTTCACATGTTGATTAGTATGTTGTTAGTTCAGTAAAGCAGATTAAAAAAGCTTATTTCTACGGAACCTTACACTGGGCGGCCCGACACGCACTGGTTGGTTTTTTGATAATGATTTTTCACAAAGTCGAAAATGGAAGCATTGAAAAGTTCGGCAGTAATTGCTGTTGGAAACAATTCCACGAATCGAATCATTAATGAAACATGGATTGGCGAGTAAACATAACGGCAGAAAGGTAAACATTTAGTTTGGATTGATACATTATATTAAACTAGCTGTTGCCCGCGACTTCGTCCGCGTGGGCTTTAGTTGAGTAAAGTGTTTGCGTTTGCAATTAAGATTGGGATACTTTTAGCGCATGCGAAATAAATAAAACCATACTACTCTCTCTGAGAGAAGACCTATTCCCTGCAGTGGGACATATACTCGTATAGGCTGTTTACTATGGGTTGTATTTTAAAGAACTGAGAAATATTTATGAACACATGAACGGAGAAATAATAAGAAGAATTGAGAAAATTTGTTCAAGAGCTAGAACGACCAATATGAAAAAAAAAGAAGAAAGTAAGCAAGTATTTAAGGTGGTATTTAAACACATGGAAGAACAAACAAATTCAATTCAAAAATCGCAGCGAAATGAATAATCGAAGCGACGATACGAAGTAAATACGAAGAACTTTTATACCTTCTAAATTTGCAACCCCCATAAGTATTGAATTCACAAAAAGGGCTGTCGGCTTAAGGGATGATTTTCGAAAAACTATTTTACACATGTTTCATGACTTTTAATGAAGGACCTTCATGTAGAATCTCATTCGAATAACTTGGATAACGGCAAAGTTTCATACTAACGTTGCACCCTCCATTTTTCCCCTTAAGGGATGATTTTTGAAAAACTATTTTACACATGTTTCATGATTTTAAATGAAGGACCTTCGTACTAAATATCATTTGAATAACTTCAAAAACGGCAAAGTTTCATACTAACTTTGCACCCCCCTTTTTCCCCCTTAAGGAATGATTTTTGAAAAACTATTTTACACGTGTTTCATGATTTTAAACGAAGAAACTTCATACTGAGTTTCATTTGAGTAACTTCAAAAACGGCAGAGTTTCATACTAACTTTGCACCCCCATTTT
Source organism: Yponomeuta plumbellus (assembly GCA_947310845.1). Lineage (NCBI taxonomy): Eukaryota > Metazoa > Arthropoda > Insecta > Lepidoptera > Yponomeutidae > Yponomeuta > Yponomeuta plumbellus. The sequence goes on along the minus strand of OX371207.1, from coordinate 11,429,017 downwards.
ACCCCTTTAGGGGGTGAATTTTAAAAAATCCTTTCTTGATGCTACCCTACGTTATAAAAGAAACTCCTGTGCAAAATTTCAAGTTTCTAACCCTTATAGTTTGGACCCTGCGTTGATATGTCAGTCAGTCAGTCAGTCATTCAGTCAGTCAGTCAGTCAGTCAGTCAGTCGACAGCTTCTCCTTTTATATATATAGAGATTAAATTTAAGTTATTTTTAACTTGGGTCCAGTTCTAGAGACTGGTGCCTCTGCCTACCCCTTCGGGGATAACGGGCGTGAGTTTTTTTTTTTTATTATTTTATTTTTTTTGGATTGTACAAATGTGTACTTACTAATTTAGTAAGTGTATGATATTGCGGTCATTTTGCCGGGGGTTTCGCCCCCTGCAGCCCCCGTGCCGTTTTCTTCTTTGCAAAAACTTTGCACATGTTGCAATTCGTTTTTCTTTGACTGACGGCAATCTCAGAGATTTTCAAAGTTTTTTTGTTGTTTATTAACTTTATTAAGTTATTATTAGCTCTCGCCCGCGACTCCGTCCGCGTGGACTTTAGTTCAAAATTTTGCAACCCCGTTCACTCCCGTTAAGGGTTAAATTTAGAAAAACGGCGAAACACGTGTTCAATCAATTGTGTTGAAGAGTATTTTTTTTAAGTATCAAGAAAATTACACAACATTCTTTGTTATACCTCCAATACAAATTTTGGCAACCCTTTTCGCCCTCTTAGGGGTTGAATTTAAAAAAATCCGGTGTTATTCCTTGCCTACATTATAATTATATAGACCCTGTGTTCAAAATTTCAGCTTCCTGGGTCCAACGGCTTGGGCTGGGCGTTCATGAGTGAGTCAGTAAGTCAGGACTTTGAATTTTATTTTATAGAAGATGTTTTGTTATGAAATATTAATTAATATTCTGTTGTCAAATTACATTATAAGAAAGAATTACTGTTTCAGATGTAAAGTTTGCGAAACATTTCTATATGTAATGTCGAGTTGTGAAAGCAAGCTTTACATAACAGTCTGTCCGAATCTTTTTTATTTTGATAATGCATCACTAAATATATCCAAAGTGTGCATTTTCCCTGAAGACATGTTATAAAGGTTGGATACTTTGGACATAGAATGAAGAGGCGTGTACATTATTTCCTAACTTAGTCCTACAGGGTTCGTATAGTTAGCAACGAACAATATGTATATGATTTTGAAACTAACACTCCATTTGTACAAACATAACGTTTGCATGTTTGTGACATCGCCGCCGAACGTGAACATAGCAAAGTATCCTAGTTTTGGACAGGGATAAGTGATTATATTGTATGGAAACTATTTATTTATTTATTTATATCTCGTCCGTATCGTGTCGTTACGGTAATCGTCCAATGTAAGTAGACCGTCAAACAGCAAGCTTTCCTTTTGGCCTACTTTTTATGCGCCCGTTGTCAGTAGGACTTCATTTTATTTTTAGACAACCTCGCTACGCATATTGAGTTTCCCGTCCACCGGATAAAAATTAAGTTGCTTAGAAAAATTTGAGAAATTGGGAAGTTTGCTCGAAAATTTTTATTGTTAACTTGTATATGAATTTATATCATCATCACCCATTATGTCCCCACCGAGGGGCACGGGTCTCTTCCCTGAGGAAGGTATAGGCCATACTCTACCACGGGGCCTATTATTAAAAAGTGATTGTTTGTTAAATAGCACTTAAAACCAAGTCTTTGTTTGTCTATCTCGGGAACCGTGGAGGTATCGAGCTGTAATTAAAACCATAAACTTAAGAGCACTGTCCGATGAAACTGTGACAAAATCAAACTAATGTAAAAAAAGATACGGCTGATTATGTCGCACAAAAACGTACCCGTGAAAACTGTAAACATATTTGCAAATAAATCATGAAAAAAAAATTGTGTTTCAATTACGGGAAAAAACCTACCTACAATTTTGTACGGTACCCTCCATGGGCGAGTCCTACTCACACTTGTTCAGTTTTTTTCAGTTTTATAAGTTTTGCCTACAATATAAGAAGGCCTAATATACTAATAATTTAATTAAATTATGCAAACCACGATTCCACAAAATAAAATCAGGAAAAACTCCCCGAGTTGAAAAGACGAGGTGAAACATTTCATGTCACTGTGTTTGCTATCGAAACGGCGAAAAAATTTTTATGTTTTTTTTTTTGTATATTTGGTAGGTCTGAGAATATGCCGCAAGGTGATTAATATGGCAAAACCACGTTTACAGGCTCAGCTGGTAATTTTATATGGCAACAGATTTCTGAAAACCATCTCATATGTTTTGTTGATGTTCATGGAGTCCTCAGAAAGTGGTCATTTTAAATTCTTTCGTGTATTTCTTCTAAAAAAGGCATAACTACGAATATTTACTGTTGAAATAAGACGCCAAAACGCCATCTTAGGCAATCTGACGTCGCACAGGAATTATGATGTCACTGGTCAGTAAACAAACCAATGAACTTAAGAACGACATGACTGACAGGCGCCATTTTTACTGAGCTGTGACGTCATCATAGAATCGCCCAATCCGGGCCGTTTTCGATACACTGGCTGCAAATACATAATTGTTAAATTTTATCCTGTGTTTTATAATAACCTTTTTTTTTAAGTTAAAGTGCCTTGAAGCGGATTTAAGACTCATAACCTACACGAATACGTATAAATAATACGGTTTTTTTTACACTGTCAAATAGCCTAGCCTCAATAGGCCATATTGGCATTGGACTGTAATATTGTTGTCAACAGCTGAGATCTCTTTCTGTTTCCCCATACTGATATGATAATGAACGTATTTTTTTTCCCTTCTGGAAAAAAAACGCATAGGCATTTAACGGAAACCCTCGAGATGGGGATTCGGCCCGATCCAATTGAAGAGGGGCTGATGGTAATGATGATTTATTGGTTTACGCTGGCGCCTGGGCAGACTGGATAGAAACCACTTAGTGTCACTGTCGGCTGCCAATTACATTTAACAAACTAAATATGGTCTTGTGTGTCCGTGTTGACTAACTACGGGGTGATATCGTTGGCATAATTTTAAAGAGAAATTTTAGTGCAAAACCTGAAACATTGCTTCTCCTTCTTTTAGTTTCCTATAGGATGTAGGCACCCAATTCGGTTAACTTGCTATCACATACTACTAATTAAAGAAAACACAATAATTAAGCAAAAACGTGTGTTTTTTTACCAATATTAACTTTACTCTGGATACACTTACAAAATCGAATCAGAGCGAAACCTGGTCTGACTCTTACGACGAAAAGTGAAGTAAGTGTATCCGAAATGTGTAGTGCTGTACCTGGCTCATGATGCGGCGCTGGCGACGGCGCTGAGAAGGCGCTGGAGCACCCGGCAGCTCTGCGTGCTAGTCCGCCTAACTCCGGCACTGTAAGGAAAATCATAACTTATCGACGGGGACTAGAGGCGTCTTCTCCTTAACCATATTTCCTCGGCTTATACATATAGACCCTCTGTGCAAAATTTCAACTTCCTAGGTCCAACGGCTTGGGCTGGGCGTTGAATCAGTCAGTCAGGACTTTGAATTTTATTTATATAGATTTTTTAATTATGTTGATTAGGGTTCCGTACGTCAAAAGGAAAAAACGGAACACTTATAGGATAACTGTATTCAAACATAAAAATGCGTACATTTTACATTACTGATGAGTGCTGGAAATAGATAGTACATGTAAACAATAACTTAGTTAGAGAGAAGCCGATTCCGCTGGAGCACTCTTTGGACGGTTTTGTGGCCGGTTTATAGCAAGTTTTCCTGATAGAAGCCGGTTTCGACTTCGTTTTGTGAGTGTTTCGGTGGTCGTCTTGACAGTGGGTTTTTATCGACATAGGTTTTGTCACTTCACTTGAGGTGAGACTTACCCATTGAAATATTATATAATTTTGAAATTTCTATAAGGCACAGACGTAGGAAAAATAGTATTCAATAGAAGGGCCAAATTTCCAGTTAAATAAGCGCCTTAAGCTGGGAATTTGTGTGTAGAAGAGACTTCCGGTGAGCTTTGGAGATTCTTTGAACGGTATGACTTGACCGTCCTTCCACGTGAATCATCCACACAATGGAGATGTCAGAAGCTCATCCACTTGCATAAGAGCATAATGGATACACTTTGGAGCTACTTACTGATTGAACCAGTTTCTATTTGTGAAAGTTTACACCGAAGCCAAACTACTACAGTAAAACCTTTAAGTTAAGCCCAAGATCCCCGGCGAAAGATGTGTTAGTAAGGTTTTAAATCGCATCAGGAACGCTGATCGGACTCGGGCGAAAACGCTGAGCTAGCAACTGCAGCTCTCGGATAAGTGGCCGCTATTTAATATTGGAGGAGATAGGTGCCTTGGAACTCTGCCATTTGAGTTTCGGAATAAGATTGGTTAGCCTACAGACGGTGTTTGGACACAGGTGCAATAAACTGAAAATTCTGGTGAATATTCCACCTCCACACATAGTACCTACTCTGCGACATTTTCAGCTGTCGAGTCGCCTTGGTTTACGAGTGAATCTGAACATTTTTAAGCTGACAATGCGATAAGAAAAATACGGTGAGTTGAGAGCAGTTTGTCGTGTTTAGGAATCCTCTTTTATACGGGCATCGTTATTGAGGATTCTTACCGTGCAGCTCGAAAAAATTAACGCCCCACTGGAAAGCTACGAACTCCGGATCCTAAACAAACTGCTATACGAATCCAACAACTTTTATGGAATGACAATGATTTTTTGGGTTATTATGAAACATAAAAAATGTTCGCACGTAATGGACGCGTAATTTTCAGCTTTCTTGAGCCGTTTAACAAATTATTCAGGGTCAACAGTGAAACATCGAAATCCGATACCAAAGTCAAAAGCAGCGCTTCGAAAAGTCACGGCTCGATGCTGTTCTCAAATGGACTGTGAAATGCAGAAGGAAGCATAGTTGAAAACATTTCCTCTGAGCTTCAGATGATTGGACTGGAAAATAATGTAAAGTAGAAAATTACTTCAGAAAACGTCCCTTCCGGGAAGACGCAAAGGGGCTATCGCAAATCACACGTAATGTCTTCAATAATCCGTAAAGAATCTATTTAATAGTTATCGAATGTTAGCAGTTGACACCAACTTTTACGTGGTTTTTTTATTCAACTCAATTTCATAATGTGCTGGCAACCATCTGATGTCAACATTCCAGCAATGACCCGTCTTGACATGATCGAAATAGGTAAAAACTTTTGATATCCACAATTTGGCTTATGAAGAAACTTGATATGATTTAAACTTAGGTTCTGCTTAAAATACATCAATTCGGAACTAAGGTAAAAACGAGAACCATATTTAAGTTTTTTACGATTTTATTCCGAAACAGAACAAGACCGAAGTATACTTGAGTATATTAATACTAAAAAAAAAAAGGAGTCTAATTGTTTCTGTCACTTTATGCCTAGCAGTACATTGTGCTGATAACAAGTCTTGGTCCTAATCCCGACCTTAGATTCTAAGGTTTATTATTTATTTATTTTTTCACAAAGTATATGTTTTAGAATACAGTAAGTGCCTGAACACTTCACTAGGTAAGCCCGTGCTGAAGTGATCAGTTTCCATAATCAATTATGAATTGCTGTGTAGGTGAGAAGCAGTGTCACAAAAGGGTGTAGGAACAAGGTTCACACGTCCTCAGTCTTACGGGGTAAGCTTTCGTACCACACTGAGCATCCCACTTCACTCAACCGTTTATTTTAACAGTTATGTCCTTTAAAAACCGTTTGCAGAGGCCAAACGAGATCCCATGATGACAGCAACTCCGCTGGCTAACCGCCAATGACGGTAGCAAAGTACAAGATGAAACTTCGCGGAGTTTGAAAACTGTTATAATAATAAATCCTTTATACCTACATCCCACTCCAGGGTACAGGTCTTCGTTCAAGTTCTCTTAGAGAGAGAGTGGGCTTTAATCTCCACGCTTGCGTACGGTTGTATGGCCAATAGGGTGGTTTCCAGGGTCAAAATAATTAAATTCTATTTAGTCCGTATTTTAGATTATAAAAAAATATTGGACACGTATTTTTTCTTTTTTCGAGTAAACAAAAAATAACAAAGATAGTTATAGCCCATTAAATTTACGTGTGACGTCACTCCGTGCTAAAAATGCAGCACGGCGTGACGTCACACGTAACTTTAATGGGCTATATCTTTGTCATTTTATTTTTGAATAAAAGACGGACTAATTACATTTTTTAGGGCAACTAGCCCATTCTAGCGATGAGTTTTGTGAACTCAAGTTTTCTCACAGGTCTTCCTTCAAGGTTAGCGAATGGTACTGTTTTACTACAAATTCACAAATGTACGGAGAAAACAAGGGGCCGATTTCTGAATTGAGAATTTCGCTAAGTAGAACTACTTAACTGTAGTGCTGTCTCGTCAAATTTCTTCACAAAAGAGCGTGACAGCACGTCACTTAAGTATTTACTTAGTGTAAATTCTCAATTCAGAATACGCCCAAGGTTTTAGGAACATACCGGGCTTCGAACTGATGAGCCCTTGTGAGTAATGTGCTATGCCGGATTTAGACCACTCGAAAGCATGCGATCGGATGAAAGTGAACGAATGGATGTAGTGTGGACGTTACGACGGAAGCAGCGAACTTCATTGATCGATGTATTAGTATACATACATACTTACATAAATTCTTGCTCATATCCTGTAGGGTTAGGCTAGGCAAACACCGCAATTTGCTCTTAATTCCACGCTCCTGAAAGACTTTTTTCGCTTCAGTAACATTTTTCGCTGCAAGCACGCACGCCGGATTATTATTTAACTTGCCCTACCCTAATACATCCACTCGTACGGTATGAGTAATTCATAGGTGCTGGGCAAGTCTACTATTTGGTTTTAGATGGCTAAAACAATGTCCTAGGCACTGCAGCGTCCGGGTGGACGCTTCACCCATATAGTGTGGGTAAAAGTGCCTCTGAACGCTGTATAAATAAATCATCTAAAAAAAATGTCTTAGCATCTACGTAGGTTAGTTTTTTTCAATAAATAACTTCCTGCACTACCGGTGCTCATTGGACAATATCGTCCTTAAATAAAATAAAATACTACCTCATTAATTATCCCCATCACCAAAGGTTAGCAGGAAAATGCTTATTAGTATAACTAGCTATGTAAGATAAACTGTAATTTTGTAAGTGCTTCCTGAACTGTAATTAACTTGGTCAATAAATTATTATTATTATTATAGTATAAAGCTTGCCTATGAATGGATAAGGATGTATGTTTTTATTGTGCAATAAAGAATTTTCGTTCAATCCAACAATCAAAGGCTAATGTTTTTTTAGTACGTCTGTCAAATTCAAATTCAAATATTTTAATCATAATCCAAATAGAATATTTACTTTATGAACGTCAATGTTCTTAGTTTCACAATTAATAGATTACATGGAGAAGAATCTAACAAAGAAACACCACATTTATTCTTTTCAAAATATCTGGGACGACCACATTCTCTCGATATATTTCTTCCGTCAATGTTTTTGTATTGTGATAGCCTCTGTAGTACTCTGACGTAATAATAGTAGTAGGTACGTACTATCATATAATACATATCATATTAGTATATAAATCAGTGAAGCAAACGCTAGCGGGTGTCAGCCAGTTGCAATGTAATTTGAAGACATATTGAGACTAGCCAAAACAAAAGAAATCTTTAATAATATATCAAAGAAACACTATTCTCAATATTTCGTAAGGAATTGAAGACGTGAGTGGATGAAGGTGATTAGTGCAATTTTATTAGATTTTGAGTAAATTGAAGTCAAAGTTTTACTACAATTTCCTACAAATTTTCTCCACACATAAAACACCGAAAACCGAAAATACGACATGTTAACTTCGTCCACTCACGTCTTCAATTATCACCTAAGGTATTTTTCGGAACTAAAACATTCGTAAGCGCTAGACACACATACATTATTAACTTTATTCTTTTTTCCTTTATTTAGTAAGTGTATCCGGAATAAAGTTAATAATCACCGTTAGTGCCTTTTACTACATACGTACATTACTACTTTACCCGGCCGGCGACCGGACGGCTGCCGGGTGTATGTGAAAAGGCACTTAGCATAACAAAACTCTTCGACGAAACCCGCTAGCCCCTTAGTAATACGAATGAACAAATGTTTATGACACAGAAAATCGAGAAAAGTATACGAAGCAATAACTACATGTACCTACTATAACACATACCTAATATTATTTTTGAACTAAAACTTTCGTAAGCACCGACGACGACGCGAGCTCCGTCTCTGCTCACCATGATTAAGCTCTGCAAATCAGAGCGAAACCTGGTCGGACTCTTTCGAAGAAAAATCAAGGTAAGTGAATCCGGAGGACAATTTACAACACATACTTTATATTAAATAGTTTTCCGTTTCCGATTTTGTGATAGTGGCCAACATGCCTTCCAACCGTTTCTGTCTATTTCAAACTACTAGACGTGTATCTGTATAACCAAAGCAAAGCAGTGACACCATCTCATTTAATTTTACCAAGTTTCATCAATACTTACTCAGTCCAAGCGAATCAAGTTAGTAAATGTTAGAGCCATCAATTAGTTAATCATTATTATTGACTATTACATATAAAAAGGGCTATTTACAAAATGTGCAAATGAGCAGTGGCCTAAGAATACCTATTAACTTTTTTTTTTATAATTGCATGCGCTTAATATTTTGATTTGGACGTTCATTATTTTTGAAGCGTCAAAAAGAACCAAAGTCTAGGAAACCGGAAGAACGTCATTCCCGGAAGTACATACGTCATCAACCGAGATTCAACGATCAGTCGACTTCTAGGATACCAAAATGCAATACAAAAACTCTTTCTCTATTTACTTTTTTATGTACAATAAAGTGTTCTCTATCTATCTATCTTTAGATAAACAAAACTAAACAGGTACCTAATTTGTGCGAACGTAAAAGATAAATATTATTTAGTATGGAATACCTAGATGTTCAAAAATATTAAGGGTACCTGCATTCACGTATGAAACGAACGTCAGAACGTCAAATTAGTCACACACTTATTCGCCAAAGTGTAAGAAATCAGTTAATATATTAATTTAGGTATTATTACATTATGTTCACCGAACTTACCTTTAAAGTAAAGCGTGATTTATAACTATTTTCAATATTTAGAACAAAGATAATTACTGAATAAATTGTGGTTTAGAATTCGTCATTAACATCAATTTTTGTTACACTACTTTTGAGATTAGAGTTTTCTAAAATTGTGTAATTGAAAAATATTTTAAACAAAGAAAAAAGGATTTTTTGCATTTTGTGTCACAAATAGAATGAACATTCTTCATTATAGGACAATTATTTACAGAAAACTGCGACGGTGGAACACGTACAGTGGGAATTCATTCAAATGATATTATAATAATTTTAACCCTGGTATTTCGATATACAAATCTGCCAAACGTTTCTGCCACATACAAAATCTAATTTGGATATGTCTCAGGAGCTGCACATTATAGAATTAATCTTACATAGTCGCACCTTGACCGAGTTAGTGGTTAGTGAAATAAAAGTTGGGGCATAGTTTACCGGTGTTTGTGATTGGAAGCGGCATGGGTGGGGCACGTGGAGGTGATGCCCCGTCGGCCTCGTCTACTTCTATTGGTCCTAGTAATGGGAAAGATACATAATATAGAAGGTGTTATTGAAAATATTTTAATCCATCAGCACTTATTCGTTCATTGCTGGATACATTTATGCTATGCCCAGTTTTTTGTATGCATTATGAGCATACTAAAACCTGCGCTGTATTAATTTTTTTACATAGCAAGTGTTGATACATATTCTATATATTATATTCGTACCAACTTATGAATTAGATTTTAGGTGCTTTGAGAAAAGATGGTCAGAGTGCAGTTTTTTTTTTCGCTGCTGTTTTTCTCCACTATATTCGGCCCCGAGGCAGGTAGCTAGCTAGCGAGAATCCTAACGTTATAAGTATTAAGTACCTACATTGAAATTCACAAACAGAATGCAAATTCTTTACGTTGAGATAAATTTCTAATTTCTGGACATTTCTGGCACCTCTCAAGGCCCGGCACTCATTTCAGTACGCGGCGTATACCTACGAGCTGATTGATCGAAATATTTTCAATAAGTAACTCCTTTTATTGAAAATGTTTCGATCAATCATCGATCATCTTCAACCCATTAGACATGTCTCCACCGAGGGGCACGGGTCTCTTCCCTGAGAAAGGTATAGACGATTCAAAACCACGGGGGCCAAATCCAGATTGGTGGAGGCTTGTAAGACTAGTGGCTAGTGTTATTGTCAGAAGTTTTCAAATTCAAGTTACATTTAAATCCTGAGGTAAGCTAAATATTTCTTTAAGCCATCTAAAAGCTGACAAAATGGTCATGGCGCGGTCAAGTTGATTTTAAGCTTTTATTTGTTGTATGTGATTTCGTCATTGATACTGAAGAAATTATCTTCAAATTTCGCATTTACAATAATTTGTGTGGTTTAAAAACATGTGTATGCACCAGATCTTAAGCCCATATTTCAGAAGCGGTCAGGTTTCGCCTGGCAGTATTCCAGCATTAATGATCAATCATTAAAATGTATGTTGTATCTTAACGTGCATTTTTATGTTTCCTTCCATGTCCAAAATAAAATAGAAAGAAAAGCAAGGGCATACTTACTTCCCTTTCTCATGGAACTACGGAAAACTCTTTGAAACCGTTACTACATAGTTTCAGTCTCTGCAATAATTTGGAGTCGGGATAAAACTTCGGCTTTGTTGGAATTCAAACTAAAGGATTTAATAGAGCGAGGTGCAAGTGCGCTCACCGAAGTTACTAAATAGCAGTTAATTTGGTTTCCAACGAATGTCACTTTATTACTTTTGGAGTTCGTGATGTTTTATCTATCTTTTGTCGAGAAGTGATACCTACGCATCTGTGTCAGTGTTTTGTTTGATGTGATGAAACTAAAATTGAAACTTTCGTATCGAACTAAAATAATTTTGTACAAACATGAGGCATTGTACTAGACAGCTCACCCAACTTGATGTGGAAAATTGAAGAGATAGTGTCAGAAAAAAACGAACATGGGCGAGTCAAGCTCGTTGACCGAGTGTTCTGTACTCGTTTTTTCCGAGGTTTTCCCTTAGCTTGAAATTATTTTAATGATTAAATTACAAATGTATATTTATAGTTTTCACATATTTACCTATTTTTCTTTGTAGTGTAACAAATTTTTTTGCCAAATTTCATAGTTCTAGGTAAACGAAAAGTACCCTGAGTGTCAAAATAAACATTATGTGGGGCTTGAACAACCATATTTTTTTACGTTAATTTTGAAGTTTAATATTTTAAACTTCAAAGGACCGCAGACTTGAGTATATCCCTTAATTTTCAATTTGATACCTGCACGCGTTCCTGAGATAAAGGGTCGGACGGATAAAATAGTATGGCGATAAGGGTTTCGTATTTTCTTTCAGAGGTACAGAACCCTAAGAATATGGAACTGATTTATTTATTACATTAACTATGTTGGTTATTAATCACTTACATAATACTTACTTCTCTTCTTCACAGTATAATAACGATAGATGTTGCTAACATGCACGCCTATTACCTATACAATTCCATTTGGTGCAATAAATAATTGTTTTCAATAGCAATAGTGGAGTGGTTATCCTATGATTAATCCTAGTGATTATCCTAAAATGATTTAGGAAAATCACTAGGATTAATCATAGGATAATCACAGGATATTTTTATATTTGAGATAGAGAACTCGCGTAGAGCCTCGTTGTCCGCCTAGTCGCTAACGAAATTAACAGTCAACTCACAGACGCGAAGCTCAATTCCCGACAAAGTGACCGTACCATTACACCCAACTGAGATACTGTAATGACGTGACGCAACGAAATATGAAATCGGCCGCTCAAACTCCATTTGTCTTTTTGTCTTGTCAGTTATTGAATAACGTTGTGTGAGATTATTAACGGTTTAGTTACGAATCGGCTGTTACGTTTCGTGCACGCTGCATTGCTACACAGGTGAATGTATGCCTGTTGACTTCACACGTCGTCGCCGATACATTGGCTCGGTCGATTGTAGTTAGCGCTTCCATGCCATTGGAGGGATTCACATTGGAGGATTACGTTCACGACAACATATTTATAGCTTTTTTTTACAGACGTATTAAAATAAAAGCGCAATTTTGAAACACGTCTCGGTTGGAGTTTCTAATTTACCATGACATTTGTTCTACATTGGATTTTTTGTTGTTGAATTTTTAATTTTTTAAAGTAATCATGGATTTTCGCGGTTTTCTTATTTTGCTGTGGCGCTGTTAGAAAATGCTTAAAATTGTATGTTTAAACAGAATGGTAATCGTTCCATTTAAGACGCGTAAACCGCGAATAAAGTTGTATAAGCCCCGATATTTCAAGATATACCTACAAACCTGAAAAAAATATAGATATATAGATACATAGATAACACTTTATTGTACATAAGAAAGGAGATTACACAGGTAATTAATTGAACAAAAGTTGCTGCCAAACGCAAACTCTTATAAAGGAGTCTCAGGAGTTGCGCATTCCAGTAAAACAAAGTAAAGTGCTTTATCAGCCAAAAACATCAGCCACTTAAGTCAGTAAAAATAAAATAAAATACGTTAGGCTGGGGTAGCAAGAGATTTACAAATTTTCTAAGCGATTTCCGACTCCTTTTGTTGTAGGTATTTGTCTGTATCTAGTAACAGAAGAAATTGTACGTAAACCGAGTACCATGTTTTAAGAACAAATACTTTTTTTATGTGGATGCCCGTGGAACCGAGAAATGTACTTATTTTCTTTAAATATTTTCTACTTGTCAATATACTGCCCTTGTTACGAGAAACATAGTACCTAATAGCCATTACTGCATTTTTAATTTGGAAGCAAAAATAAGCTACTCGGTGGTAACAAAAAGTAAAAAAATAATGGTATCTGTAGATCTAAAGTAGATCTATACAGACCGCTAATTGTATGCCATTACTTAGTTATAAGAAAACTTCAATAATTCTTTGTTCTGGTTGAGCCATATAGTGTTTTCTAAATGAAGCACATAAGTAAGTAAAAATTGTTTATTGCCAAAATGTATTATGTTACATGCGTGTGGATTAATAATTATTAATCTATGTTTAAATTTACAACAGAATTAAAATTAACATTTGATAACATTATGTAGTGGTAACCGTGTCCCCTACACTAGGCTTCTGTCTATTTATCTACCATTATGTCCCATTGCTGGGCAGAGGCCTCCCGTTTAGGTCTCCACTCCGCCATGTTGGTCCCACCTCCTGCCAAAGCGGTAAAAAGGTCGTGAGGTCCCGCCATTTCCGCTTGAGTTGGCCACGTTTGCGTTCATTTTATTTACTTACCTATTTATTTACTTGTAAAAAAAATTCGTGCAGTCAGTCTCCGTTATCGTCCAATGAGAAATCCCTTGGTCGCATATTGGTGAAGTTCACTCGTGAATCCTTACAGTTAACAGTACAGTAAACTCTTTATACGTGCACTCTAATCGGTTAAGTTAAGGACGAATTTACAACAAAAATGCTGTTCGCACCTAAAGGTTGGTTCAAACTATTTTTATTGGAGTTATCAAATCATCGTGTTGTGGACAGGTGATCGATGATGTATTTACTGATATGACCCTGGCCCCAATTGAACTACGATTTTGCATTCAATGAAGTTAATGCTAGCTAAACTGTCTGACCGGCGCGCCGGTTTCTCAAACGCTAACAGTCTGTTAATCTATTGTTAACAGCTGTCTGTTGTCAAAAGTACATACAAAAAACCAACTGACACCTGTTAACAGTTCGAGGCAGCGTTCGAGAAACCGTGGGTGAATATGTTAATTATATATTAAGTGTAAGAAATATGATCCGACAGCAACTACATGCGTAACTTGATAAGTGTTTGGAAACGATATATTTATATTTTTCATACTCGTAATATCAGTAATGTTGACTATACCTATTCATTACTAGTACCTAATGCACTGAGCTCCCTGAGATGCTAGTATCTATACATGGTATTAATTTTTAGTAAAAATGTCTACACTGAACTGCCTGACTTTTCAATATTAGGTCGTAGGCACGTCACTCGGTCGGATTGCCGTAATGTTTTCACAAATCTATATTAAATGAACATTTTAAGTGTCCTGCACGATGAATACATTTGATACGCCGAAACCGATATCTGATCACTTATTATTCAGTATCGGTTAAGATTAACATCTTAACCGATACTGAATAATTGACCTAAAATGTTCGATGTTATTACTCGGCTTAATAATAGGTACCTATTCAGGAGGTATAAGCAATTATGAAAATGTATATTTTAATAATACCTCGCAGCGAGTCTACCGATACTTGGATACTGGAAAATATCGCTATTCTCAGAAAATATAATATTGCCGATCCTTAGGATGACTTAGGGCCGATTTCTGAATTGAGAATTTACACTAAGTAAATACTTAAATAACGTTCATGCACCCTCTTTTCTGAGAAATTAGGCGAGACAGCACTACAGCTAAGTATTTACTTAGTGAAAATTCTCAACTCAGAAACTGGCCCTAGGACCCACTCCAAGTCTCGATGTGGATCGAATCGTTATACAAGTGTAGGCACACGTTGAAACAGGAAACTGTATCTTACCGGGATGGTGCGCGTGGTCCGCCGGTGGCTGCATCGAGGAGAGCGCGTTGAGAGGGGTGTAGCGGGAGCCTTCATCGCGAGAGCAACCCTCCTGCACGGAAAAGCAAAGCGTTAAAAACTGCTGCGCTAATCCCATCGTGGAGAGATTACATTCCCCTACAAATAAAGCGAAGTTTCTCAGCCATTTTCCTATTCCACAGTGCCAAATAACAACGGCCTCGGGCCGCCCGAGATGAAAATCTATCAACTTTCAGCACCGCTCACTGTTAAACACAACGTTTATAAGGTTTAACGCATTAGACGATCTAATCTGCGTCAAATAAGGCGACGCTCCATTCACGCGTAAATCGCCTGCCGCCTTCACGTCACCCAATGTACAGGCGAAATTGTTCCTTTGCAGCATTGACAAAAAGGCTGCTTTGGAACGAATGTCGCGGCACGACGGAGCGATGAAGGATAATGCACGGATGAAGTCCCAGGGCGTGTTTACATAGAACTTACTTCATTACTGCGTATTAATAAAAGTCGAAGCGCCCGCGGGTGTGCTACCCTTGCTTTTAGCTGCGATTTCCTGTTTTGTTGATAGAATTTTTAACGAGATCGTAAGATCGCATCGCAGGCAGTCGCTCGTTAAGCGGGTTCTTAATTAAATAAGTCGAAAGAATTAGCTGATAGTTTACCTTCTCGCAATTTGCCGTGGCCGTTGTTTGAGTGTGGCTCGTTGATGAAATGCGGTACTGCATGCCAGACACTGTGCAGAAACCCTCGTGCAAATGCGTGGAGTACACACCCGTGATAGTCACGTCGGTGTCCTGGTTCACAATAACTTCCACTTTCTGCTTTCTGTCGCCAGGCATCAGCTCTTCAACTTCCTTTTTGGTTTCAACAATTTTTGTTTCCGACTTTAAGCCGGAAGCTACCCCGTTTTTTGACTTGGAAAAAGATTCATCGCTGCAAGAGTCTGAGGTTGTCTCGTCTTTATTGGACTTCGGCGAGCGCTTCTCGTAGCTGGCAGCAAGGATTGCGGTCGCGTTCAAACTTGCCATTCGCTTTTGCACCACCATGTCCTTAAGATCCATTACAACCTCATTTCTGTTCCGTTTCTTTTTAATGGGGACGCCAGCTGTTTTTTTCATTTTAGCAGGTGGTTTTTCAGAATCTGATTTTGGCAATAAAGAAGATTTGGAGGATTTCTTTTTCTCTTGCATTCCTATCTTTTTGGAATCCAATTCACTGTCGTCACTTGATGAAGTGCAAGACTTAGGATCCCAATACTTGCCAGCGCTTCTGATTCCAGGTACTCCACGGAGTGATCTTGTATTTGGTGGAGATGTGTCGTCCTCAGAGCTTTCCTCTTTCCGATCTTTCCTTTCATACTCAGAATCAGAGGTGGTTTCTTCTTTTTCTGGCGTCTTTTCCTTTGGTTTTAGTTCCTTCTTCTTTGAAATCGATGGCTTAGCAGAACCAGGCACTATGACACGATCGATTGTTTTCATCAGACCCAATTCCATGTGTGTTCTACTCTCATTTTCGTACAAGCAGTGGACTTTGGCTATGGCATTTAAAGATGCCATACGATGTTTCTTTGGACCGGCCCACATGGACATAAGTTTGAGCCTCCTCTTACTTGGTTTTTCTTTACCAGTAATTTCTGATTCATCCTTAAGATCAACAAGCGAATCTTTTGAGAGTTCTTTCAATTCTTTAGAAGTGCATTTTCTTGCGCTGTCTGTGATTCTCTTATATTTTTTTATCTTCTTGTTTTTCTTATTTTTGCTGCTGTCAGTTCCTGAAGATTCTTTGGTATCATCATTAGAATCTGCAACACTTTCATCAGAAGATGAGTAATGCAGTGAGTTTGAATTGGTGTTAAAGGAAAACTTTGAGTTCTCAAGCTCTTCATCTGATGCACTGCTTTTCTGAGATTTTGCTTTAGGTTTGGGAGGAGTTTTCTTAGTATTAGCCGTAGATTTACCTTTAATTTTTATAGGTTCATCTTGCTCAAGGAATTTAATTGGGCTAAAAGGTTTGCCAGGTATGCTAGATTTACGGGCCACCATTTTATATGACTTACTGATGATAGGTTTTGGTTTCTCTTCGTCGTCTTTTTCATCGCTGACTATGCTCGAGTCTAGACTAGATCTTACGTCGTCACTCAGGCTTTGAGTAGACTTAAGTTCCTCCGAGCGCTTATTTGCTTTCAACTGTTTAACAACCTCTTCTATTGGACGATGTGGGGAATATTTTTTCTTTTCGGGATCAATTTTCTTATCAATAACAGTCCCTTTAACTCTGGCTATTGGCCGAACTCTCCCAATGGTTTTTGTTATAGGATTACGAAAGTCTGATAAGATACTCTTAGGTGAATCTACTTTTTCTGTAAAGGTATAGACGTCTATTTCTGCACCTTGGGCTATTAAGTTACAGCCAGTATCGCCTTTATCTTTTATCTCTTCTGTTTTAGCATCAATAGTTTTTACCGAAATAAATCTTTCAGAAACGACTAAGTTTCCTTTGGCTGTTTTAGAACATTTCACGTCTATATCTACTGTCCTTGGAGATCTGCTTGACGTGAAGAACTTTGGTGGTCTCTCTGATTCAGACTTTGGTGTTTCCACTGGGACCACTGTAGCTCTAGATGTTGTTGGGATCAACAAAGGATCTGTTGGAATGTCCGACTTCATTTTATTTACTTCGTTTATCATTATCTCCCTTGATATATTTTGGTCGTTACTTATTTGGTTGGAAGAACTTGACGAAGAGGTATCTTTGCTATCACTAGCAACCGAAGATGCCATATTTTCATTTGAATCTTCATCCTCTTTTCCTGAATCAGATTGTTGCTTACTATCGGCTTTGGTGTTTTTCTTTCGATTAGCAACTTTTTTCACTTTTGTATTAGGCTTAGCATTTTTTGGCAATACTTTTTTGACAATATCTGTTTTGATTTTGTACTTAATGTCATCACTGTGTTTCTCTTTTGTCTTTGTGTTGCCTTTCAGCGGCGTTTTAGTTTTCTTATTAGTGGTCAGGGTTTTTTTTATTGTTTGTTTTGCTTTTTTGGGTACTGATTTAGAAATTACCTTCTTCTCCTTCGGTTCAGTACTAGCATTCTTCTTTGATGAATGATCACTTCCAGTAGCAGAAGTTTTAGACGATCCACTTTTGGCAGTATCGGACGAGTCCGTCTTATCTCCCGAGCTAAATTCGCAATTACTGGTGTTGCTGTCGGACCAGTCATCTTTAGTTACTTTCTTTTTGGGACTTTTCGCTAAAGATTTTTTGACCAAATTCTTAACTTTTTTAGCAGTAAACTTCTTCTTGATTTGCCTCGTGGGTGACTTTGGTTTGAAGGTTGTTTTACCGAGAGCTCCTTTCTTCGTTAAAGGTTTAGTGGCTTGTGACCGCATTGTCTGCTGAGGTCAATCGTAAGTTGCCGTCATTGATGGACTGATGGCGGTGTTCATATCCTGAAACAACAAAATAACGACACGTAAGTTTTCATATTACAAAAATAAATAGAACCAAATGCAACCTAGCAGCTGCGTGCAACCCGTTTTTTAACGAATCTAAGTTGCAGCCGTAAGAATGAAAAAAAAAACTATTTGTAGTACAATTTGGCCGAAAGGCAGAGGCAGGCAGACAGATGGCTGTATTGTTCCGCTTTGCTTTGCTTCCACTAAAGGTAATGGAAAGTCTCGTCTTGGTGGATAGAACGAAGGCATCATATTAGTGTCGGTTGATTTACATTCCATACGAATTTTGCAACATGAAAATAAGCACTTTGCTCATTACGTTCGATTAAACGGTCGCGGTGTCCATTCATTCAACACTCAATTCTGAATCAAGTTACAAAGAATGAAACATCGATAAATTAAAGAAAACATCTGCATGGCATGTCTAATGCACACTACCTCCAAGCTGCTATCTTTACACAACACACATCGGCAACAGTTGCCTTAATAGTAAAAGGAAGGCACAAAAAAGGGTCTCAAACTAACCGATTTTTATACCTGATGCCACGTGCCGCCCGATATCTTCAAATTATAAAAAAAACAACCAAATATAATCGAGATAAGATATTACACGGCATGCACAATAAAAAGAGGAGAGCGCTCAAAGGTGCGGAAGATACAGGTGAAGTGACTTAATCGATTACATAGCTGGCGACGGCGTGGGCTTACGAAGAGAGTTACGAAGTTCCTGCTTTGAACTAAGGTGCGTTTTTGTATACAGGGTGGCCTCAGAAATGTGAATTCCGTGATCCATCAATTATAAGTAGGTAGGTACGGATTGCGAATTGTTATTCTTCAAATCTATATTTGGTGTAACCCTATACAACACATTGCCATTCAATTAATCAAGGGCTAATTTAGATCAATAAGTCTATTGGAACCGGAAACAGAAGAGGTCAATGTTCTAAAGTGCGCATCTTACGTACGTAGGTACGAGTCCAGAAAGGAAATTGTCGAAGGGTATTCTAGGCGAAAATGTTTAAAAGCAATGTAGAGAAATCAATCATAATTATGTAGATCAGATAAGACCTGTAAAATAATCTAAACTTTACTTGCTTAGCAAATTGGCAAACCAATAAGGTGACGGTGCCCGATGACGATGAGCCCTTTTACAAGGTCATAAATTTCGACGTTACTCAAATAAAATAGCGGAAGGGGAGTCGTAAAAAAGTAATATCCATTCAAACTAACATCCTCCTCGGCTAGCCTATGGCTGGAACACGCCACCGTCCTCAACTATTCTAATAAAAATTTTGAGTGCGCGCCCGGTGTGCAAACAAAACGAAAAATTCGCACGAAGGCATGACAAATAATTTTGAAGGTGGTAAAATGTTTTTGCGCTGTTGATAACTACCGTTCAGGCGAGTGAATCGGGCGACAAAGAGAAGCCGGCAGAAGTTGTGGCAATAATCGAGTCGGGCGTTGTTTTCGAAGTCAGAAAGGCCACTTCCTTCCTTCCAATTCGGGCTCGATTGTATCAGAAAAGGTTCCCTTCCTAGGGTATGTTCTCTTCATTTGCCTTCATCCTCAGACGCTTCCTCAGTTTTACTATTAAAAAAGAACAAACTTATAATTTACATCTCTCATATTCGGTAAGTAGGTCCTTATTACCCCCAAATGGGGCTTGTAGGTGACCAATTAGCGCTCTAGGGTATTAGTGTAGCTAGAAAAGCCCTAGGACGGTAAGTAATTAAAAAAAAACTCTTCACTCTTTCAAAAAGTTCGCGTACATCTAACCATCATACTGGCAATAGACATCATGCATTCAGCCCAATGACAAAAAAGGTCGCTTCGCTATTCAGCCTTGTCTTCGTATGAGTATAATAGTCATCAATTTTAAATATCGAACGGCGAAGCTCAATTTCGTTCTTGAAAAAATAATTTAAAAAAAGATGAAAAAAGGCGGGAATAGAAAACTTTTACTTTAAATTAATATTGTTTGTTTTTGAGATTTTTTTTACAATTACGTGCTAATTAGGGAAAAAATATGAGTTCTGCAAGTGATGAAGATATAAGCTGCACTCCCGATTCAATGAAAATGGAAGCTGAAGCACCAATTAACAATATTTTGCCTGAAAGTTTTAAAGAGAGATATTTGAAAACTTACGACGAATTCATGAAGTAGCGAAAAGAAAAACGAGTAATTTTTTTCTACTTACCTCACAATCGAGATGTAAAGCAGAGTAGTTAGCTCGGGTGAAAGCATCAATTGCACCCTCAAACTATAGGCGCCCTCGCTGCGCTCGTGCGCCTAAATATCTCGGGCTGCAATTGATGCCTTACAGCCCTTGGCTACTAATCTACTATTGGGATTCAGAAGCAATACTACTTTGTTTTTGAGTTGAAGATGAATATCGGACAAAGAATCTGATCCTGACCCAACTCAATGAGGTTGGTAGAGTCGAATTTTATCAAGGAAACTAATCCAATAAAGTGAATCCACAGACGTAATAACGTGTGTTTCTCAAACGTTGGTCGTGAGAAACCGCGCCCTGATTGCCCCCACTATTGACCTTGTCCTTCGTGTGGATAAACCCATCTAATATTGTGTGAGTGCTGGGAGAGCCTGTAGTACACCAACTAAAATTACGTCCCAGGCCTAACAGCATCTGAGCGGTCACTCACTTCAGATTCCCTGTGCACTAACAACCTGTCAATCTACTGTTAACAACAAACTGTCATTTGGCCAAAGTGCACACAAAATAAACAAAGTGACAGTTGTTAACAGCACGAGAAATCGAGGATTAGCCTATAGGATACAGGTAGTAGTTTCCACCACAAGCTGTATAAAACGATTTAAATTATCCCCCAGTTTGTAAACAAAATAACTAGATTTAAGAATTTTTAAGTACACTATTCATCATTAAATAACCATAAACATAAGTTACTATTATTGTTGATACTATGTATTTATCATTTTGAACGGCTAATCCCTAAATAACTATGTACATTATATTAAATTATTCTTGGCACTGTTGGCCTTATTTAAATAAGCACGATTCCTCCATGGCACTCCTTGGAGGGTTATTTAATCTGTGGTTACCCATTTTTCTTGTAAAATCCCCTAACGTGTCGACGGTTGTCAGTGTTTTTTAGTATCGTTTTTTTGAACATTTTAAGACCGCTCGTCTTTTCATTAACATATTTCCACTATTTGTACTTTACTCTGTATGATTCTCTGTTGCCAAAGTTTAAATAAAAAAATATAACGTATAGGTAGTAATGAGCAATAAAGAGTTATAATCTATTTCAGCATAAATGTAGAATGTTTATTACTAATATTTTTCCACTATCAAATCATGTTTGTTGCAAATCGGTGGTTGCCTACTGTATTTGTAATCCCATGATATCTAGCCAGAGGCAAAGGGAACGTTAGCAAACAGGATTGTTGAATTAATGGACCTATTTACGATGCCAAATTTACACCGACTGGAGTTGATTATTGCTTTAGAGAGGGTTACCCGGCGCTATAAATAATGAATTCATTGTTAAACTGAAAAGTCAATTTCTGAAATGAACAAACTCAAAGCTGGCGCGAAGTTAGGATAATCATGTATTTTATTGTTCAGTCTGACGCGTTTGCCGAACTAAGTAAGCATCGCAGTGGTTTTGAAATATTATTACACTTTGTAATAGTTAACCTTTTAGAGGTGAAGCAACGTACGCTGTTTGAAAGGCAGCTTTTTACAAAGTGTTACGTAAAGGTATTGACCATCCATCCAAACAGGCTGTGGCCGTGACTTCGTGCACGTGTAATTAGGATACACATTAGAGTATATGTGAGCCAGATTTCATTCAAATACGCTCACCCCAATGGGTCACAAGCAATTACATCTACATATAATAAGTACTAGTGGCGTTATTGGGAAGTTATTTAAGTGAATTAAATCTAACTTTATCCACTTCAATACCGAAAATGTCGTCAGCAAACCGCTTCATCCGCGGCAACTTTTAATCGCGCAATCAAGGCAATTGAAAACCCTTTGAGCAGAATAAACACTTTTTCTTTCATCCGAAGAAGATTCGCCGGGCGAATGTTTTGTCTCGGCCGATAGTTGGGCCGGGGCGGGGCGCGGGGCGGGCGGCGGGGGGCGGTATCGATCGGGCGGCAGCTGGGCGGCGCGAGACACCGCAGATTTACTTTTACGCTACTTGCACGTCAATTACCCAGCGATTTTGATAAGGCCACGGAGTGCCAACGACGCGCTTTGGCGCCATATTGCGGTGTTTAGCTATTGACAAGACGGGGGAAACGGTGAAGAGCCGTCGAGTGTGCTTTATACAGCGTCAGCTCTTTTAAATGCCGCTGGGGAGCGACACAGCGTGACAATACATTTGGGATTCGCTTTCTTGACTTCATAATTTTTTTCATGGCTTGCTCAAACTTAAAAAAAATATTTTTTACAATGATTTGATTGGATAAATACCAGCATATTTCCTGGATCAACGTTAAAAATCAGAATTATGGATTTAAAATCGTTAATCTACTAAATTATTTTTCGTAAAAGTATTCGTTAATGTACTTTGGATACAACTACAAATTAATCCGAAATTACAATTACAATTTTTACCCAACTCTACAATAAAATTTTATCGATGCTTGGTAGTAAGTATAACTAAGTAGTGAAAATAACGAAAATTAACTATAGTGAAAATAACTGAAAATTGTGAAAAAGAACAGAATTCATTTTGTGTCAAAATAGAACGTTATTTCTTGAATTATAAGTAGGTCATAAGCCCCGGTTTCTCGAACCCTAACAGAATATTTAACAGATTAGTATACAACTCTAAAGATAAATCTTTTAAAAATATTCTCTTCGTTTCGAATACAAACTGCGTGGCCGGCTCAGAGGCAAGGAACAATCCAGTAAAAGATTACTCTCTCCAATTAGGGGCCATCCATAAATTACGTCACATTAATTTCATTTTTTTTTTACCCCTCCCCCCCTCCTTGTCACAGCTGGTCACATTTGTGAGTCTCCCCCCTCCCTAGTCTGACGTCACATATATTGCAATTTTACATGTAGATTTCTATTGGATTAAAACAGCAGTTCCGAAGTTAGTTTTATTTCCGATAGAGTTAGGAATAGATAGAGTTGCAAAAGTTTTTGTATTTTTCGTTGATAACTTATCTATAATCTAAAACTTAGATTTTAATAGATTTTTAAATGTGACGTCACAAAATGTAAGACCCCCTCCCACCCCCTTGTCACACAATGTCACACTTCGTCGACCCCCTCCCTCCCCCTTAGCGTGTGACGTAATTTATGGATGACCCCTTAAAAGCAGAGCTCGTGTTTTATGGGGGCTATAGTCAAATAAGTATGAAACTGACATTCAATATGTTAATTTAAATTAAATCATGCGGCAAATAGTTCGGATTAGACCTTCAACCCGTCTCTACCCATGAAGTACGTCACTTAGACGGTAATTCATTAGACAGGAGCGGAGAGCGCCTCCTGGGAAGACAGATGGAATCGCTCATTCACGTCCGGAGACGTGTCCGGGCTTGTTTTGGGTCATAGCATAGTTACTGACAGAATGCTGTCACTCGTTGTTTCTTTACCCTTAATCAAATGCGAGCGTGTGGAAGAGTAAATGCCAAACTAAGATTGATTTTAGGGTAATTTTGGGTTGTAGATTTCGAAAATCCATTAAAAAGGGGGGTAATGGGGTAATCAAATCTGTAAATTATAGAAATGTAAAGATGACCATCTAGCTTTACTTTATTCGTTTAGCGTTTCGAGCCTCCGTCCAATTGATCAACGCTCGTTTAGGCAAAAGGTCAGGGTTAAAGTGCTTAACAATATTAGATTTGCGAGCGGCGCGGTTGTACGGGATTTTCAACAATTTACTCGCAATTTCTGAGGGTCTAATCATAAACGTGTTAGGTTCAAAATACAGCAATCGTTCCGTGTCCCGATTTGATAGTGCCTGGGTAATTTACGTAAACATCTATTTGGGGACATTGACGGACGATGACAGGGGGAAACTGGTAACAGCACACGTCAGAGAGACAGGAAATTTAACTCTGAGAAATTGTCATAACAATTTAATATCTTGTAAAATATAATTCAAAACTTTGAGACACTGTTCGCGAAACCTCACCAAAACTTAACGCGTCCGCAAAGCAAGTAAATATTTTAGCCATAGAGAGGCAAAAACTATGATATTTAGTTCATATCTTTGGACTCTTTGGTAATTTATTGTTGGCGATATCGATTGGCGACTAGTAAGAAAGTATGGCAGAAACAGATAAGTTTCGCCTGATTTACCGCTAGAACTGACTTCATATTTTTGGCATATTTTATATTTAAAAATAACGGTTAACTTGTGTCAAATTTAAATTTAAGTGGCATTGATTTTATAGCATCTCTAGAACACATAGAAAAACTCAAGAAACATGTGAAAATAGGACCATAAAATTACATTCCCAAACGAGAATAATCAAATAATAAAAAAAAAATGTTATATTATATTTCGTTTATTGAATTTCTAAACATTTAAAAAAAGGGCGTAGGATGACAGATAAATAGATGGAATATAATAACAATACGATAAAAGAATATTCCATCTATTTTTATGCCTCCTTCTACGAGACCTAATTTAAACACCTAATTTTACGAGATAACACGAATATTGATAAACGCTTTATACATTAGAAGTTGTTATGTGCAAATTGTGACGTCATAGCTTGAGTCCGATTTGTATGACGCGTTATTGTACCACGTGACTGGAAGGTCTTTTTGATAGGTCCCTCCAACCAAAAATTGAAGGAAAAACTCTAGCAATATATTTTAACAGGCCAATTTATCGATATGTCTCACTATTGCGTAGGCAATAGTGAGGGATGCATTTCCCCTAATTTACACCGACAAAACTGTAGAGTAAAATTTTAATAAAACGTTTTTTTTTATATTACCTCCTTAGACAATAAAACTTTTTTTAAGATTTTATTCTATCGTTTTGCCGGAGTGGTTAATATTATTTATCTAATCCGTGCTTCGCAAGGCACGTTAAGCAGTTGGAGCCGGCTGCCGTCGATAGATGGCAGTCGTTAAGCCAAGTTAGAGGCCTTAGGGTGGCTTGAAAACTTCTGACAGTAAAGCCCATTACACAATAAAAAAAAAGGTATAAGAATAAGGAATAGCACAGAAATCAATTGTTTTCCTTATTCTTAAATTGTGTCTTGCTCAACGGTGCTGCCTTTGCTGGATTCCGCGGAGGCAGCTGGCAGGAACAAGGAATAAGGAATACCTTATTCCTTGTTCCTTATTTCTTATTCTTATACCTTATTTTTTTTCATTGTGTAATGGGCTTAAGGCAAGCTACTAGTCTTACAAGCCTCCACCAATCCGGACTAGGCCCCTGTGGTGGAGTGTGGCCTATACCTTCCTCAAGGAAGAGACCCGTGCCCCTCGGTGGGGACATAATGGGTTGATGATGAATCCAATCGTCTCTGACTAAGGCCGCGGACAGACGAAGACATAGCGAAACTATAAGGATTCCTTGTCAACTACGGAACCCTGAAAGCGTAACAAGTCAACTATAATAACTTGCAGTCTTCATGCCTGAATAAATAAATCAGCAGAAAATAACAGGCTGCACACAACTTCATCTCTTTCATAAACACCTACAGCTATAGACGCTACAATTGAAGCGAGTATAAAGACAGATAGTGAGTACGGTAAGTATAGACCAGGGTCAGCCCTCTTTAGATTATTGTCACTGACTCTTGTCGGCAAAGATTGT
Organism: Yponomeuta plumbellus; assembly: GCA_947310845.1. NCBI lineage: Eukaryota > Metazoa > Arthropoda > Insecta > Lepidoptera > Yponomeutidae > Yponomeuta > Yponomeuta plumbellus. The sequence continues at coordinate 11,403,007 of OX371207.1, read as the reverse complement.
TTAACGAAAACCTGAGTTCATCATTTTATTGAAATAACGCAAAACCTCTTAGCCATTTCTTCAGAAAATGTAGATAAGCTGTTGCCAAGAAGTAAGAGTTTCATAGTCAATTTTTGGTTCGGATCAACTTACGTTTATTATTGACTAGCTTTCGCCTGCGACTCTGTCCGCGTGGACTTTAGTTCAAAATTTTGCAACCCCGTTCACTTCCTTAAGGGTTAAGTTTAGAAAATCGGCGAAACACGGGTTCACTCAATTGTGTTGAAGAGTATTTATTTTAAGTTTCAAGAAAATTAGATAACATTCTTTATACCTCCCATACAAATTTTGGGAACCTTTTTCGCCCCCTTAGGGGTTGAATTTAAAAAAATCCGGTCTTATTCCTTGCCTACATGATATATAGATCCTCTGTGCAAAATTTCAGCTTCCTAGGTCCAACGGCTTGGGCTGGGCGTTGATGAGTGAGTCAGTCATCAACGCCTCAACAGTCCTTGTAATTTGTATAGGCACATTGTATGTACCTACATATTTTGTTTGTGTTTTTTATTGTGTAAAAGAATATTCTTATCTCATCTCATCTTATCTTCCAAGAACAGTTAATATTATTAATCTGTTTTTAGAGCCATATGCTCTTGATGAGAGATAACAGGAACTGATGATGATGATAATTCTTAATACTGTGAACATAGAAAGAGTTAACCAATTTGCTTTGACTAACTGAGATTCCTGAATCAATAGCATTAGATAAAAGATAAAATAAAAACAAAATAGATTTAGTTGTTTAGAACGTGGTATGATAATGATATTATATCACATAATTCTAACAGAATGTGATATCATATTTACCTAATAATGTATGAAATATGCGATATAAAGAGCCAATGTTGCTAAAGTTGCGTCTACGCTAGGCGAGCCGAGCACGAGCCGAACACAATTCGTCTAGTGTGGACCGAGTTACAAGCCTCGAACGAGCGCGTTGCAAGTATTTCATCTGTGCTTGGCTGTGTTCCGCCAATGAGCGTTATTCCTTTTTTTTTTCTTAGTTCCTTGAGATAATCTAGATGGCGTCATTCGTTTTTACATACAAATCTGTGATTCGTAGCAATCAATGTCAAAGTTAGTCCACAGATTACTAAAAAAGAGAAGAAACCAGGGTTGCTATTCGGACGAGGTTTCTCGTAATAAAAATAAAAATTCAAACCCACAATCCACAGCAAATACTCCAAAATATCCAAAAGCGCAGTTATCACCAAACGACAACAGCATTTTTTTTAGGTAATCAACCATCACAAATTCCACAGAACCATGTATTCTTTTTTGCTTTGACGTTTATTACTAAGGTACGGCAGCGCCACCTAGGGAATCTTTTAAAACTAAATTTGACATAAGGAAAAACGCTCATTGTCGGTTTTTTGACGAACACAAAGGGATTTGCTTCGCAATCGCGTGGTCTCGTGGACGTGTTTAGTGACAGACGTGTCGTCGGTCGCTCGAGCCACACATCATGGAAACGCGGACAAAAAATGCTTCCTTGCAATTAATTGAATTACTCAATAACAAAATAATCCATTGATATGCAACCCAAAACATGAGGATTACTATGAAAAAGAATAAGAAGATTGATGCATGGTATCGCATATCCCGAGAATTGGGTAAGAATGAAGAATTGTGCCAAAAAAAAAATCGCTGCAATAGCAGCGACTGCCATAGCAGCTGCAATGTCAAAATCGTCCATATTCGCCAAGAGCCGCGAGCACACTGCGGAGGACTACGTTCGAGGACAGCGATCTTTGTAGGTTCGTTGTACGTCCACACGTGGCTCAGCGAAAGACGAAGCCGAGAACGGCTCCGCTCGTTCTCGCCTAGAGTAGACGCACCTTAATAATAAAGCAACCCAGTGTCCCAAAAGGCCAATGTTACGTGGTTATGGATAAGTTGGACCAAAGCAGTTTCAGTCGATACGACGTACGTTCACATTGCAGGGCTATTAAATAAATTAGTGGGTAGGGGCGTGTGGATCAACGCAGATGGCTCTCATAGGACGCTTTCACATTTAATTAGTTTCACGTCTGATTACATTAGTAAAGACATTTCAAAATATATAAACGTATGTAACGTGCACACAACAAACCAAATTTTGTTTGTTTCGGTGGCAATTTAAATAATCTTTCTTTTTGTCACCAGTAACAGCAAGTTTTTAGCAGATAATCCGGCCAGATGCGATGCGGACCATTATCTATACCTGTTAAAGTCTACTTTATTCATTGTAACTGCAGTAGCACTGGACATAAAACGCGCAAGAGTAAACAGCGGTACTCAAACTCACCTTATACAAATAAACTAGGTCGCTTGTCGTCCTAAGACCTAAACGCCATTAATACGCTACTTGCCTCGTATCAAATTTGACGCGATAAATGGATATTTCCTGTAGTATCTAACGTAAGAAACCGAAATATATTGACTTTGCTAAGTAAATATGCAGGATGGCTGCAAAATTTGCAAATAAAAAAAATATTTTTCGCTTTTAAAACGGAACGGTGAAAACACTATCCGCCATCTTGAAAGCACCTTTGGTTGTAAACAAACATCTGTCAGTCGTGCGTGCGTAGGTTCTATTGTGACTCATACTTCTTTCGTGGCACGAACTCTACCTATGTTGAATGTCAAACTTTGTTTACAAACGTAGAGGACTTCAAACCATAGACAAAAATGGCGGACCGCGTTTTTGGCTGTTTAGCAAAGCAACGTTTTAAAATAATGTTTTTGTTGCTTTTAGGTCCTCAAAAAATATACTAAAATATTTTTTGGTCTAATGGAAGAGATATTTAGCATTTAAAACATACTTGAAAAAAGAGTCAAGTAGGATTACGAAAACATATTGAGGCCTACTATAGATAAGCCATTCCAGCATAGGGATCAAACAGCATTGTTGGCGATTATACCTACCTTTGTTGTACATACTTTTTGTGTGCCGTTTACAGAAGAACTAAAAATAATAATATTACGGCTGTCAAAGGAATGCAATTTTGGACCTCAGCCCAATAGCCATGTGTGTCATGAAATAGGTCTCAGCGAGCTGAACAAAAGTTACTATGACGCCAACAGCCAAATGTTTGTCGTTTCGGAGTTATATTTTATTGAAAATGTTAGTTTTTTTTCAATCTATATATATAAAACGAGAAGCTGACTGACTGACTGACTGATTGACTGACTGACTGACTGACATATCAAAGCAGGGCCTAAATTATAAGAGTTATAAACTTGAAATTTTGCACAGGGATAACTTTTGTAACGTAGGGGAGCACTAAGAAAGGATTTATCGAAATTCATCCCCTAAGGGGGTAAAATGGGGGTTCAAAGTTAGTATGAAACTTTGCCGTTTTTGAAGTTATTCGAATGAAATTTGGTACAAAGGTTCTTCATTTAAAATTATGAAATACGTGTAAAATAGTTTTTTTAAAATCATCCCTTAAGGGGGGAAAAAGAGGGGTGCAAACTTAGTATGAAACTTTGCCGTTTTGGAAGTTATTTAAATGAGATTCAATATAAAGGTCCTTCATTAAAAGTTATGAAAAACATGTAAAATAATTTTTCGAAAATCATCCCTTAAGGGGGTTAAAAGGGGGTGCAAAGTTAGTACGAAACTTTGCCATTTTTGAATGTATTCGAATGAAATTCACCATGAAGGTCCTTCACTGAAAGTTATGAAAGATGTGTAAAGTAGTTTTTCGAAAATCGTCCCTTAAGGGGGTAAGAGGGGGTTGCGAAGTTAGTATGAAAGCTCTTTCGCATGCGCTAAAAGTATCCCTATCTTATTTGCAAACACGTTACTCAACTAAAGCTCACGCGGACGTAGTCGCGGGCAACAGCTAGTACAATATAACTCCGAAAGGACAAACATTTGGCTGTTGGCGTCATAGTAACTTTTGTTCAGCTTGCTGAGACCTATTTTATGATGTATCACACATGGCTATTGGGCTAAGGTCCAAAATTGCATTCCTTTGACAGCCGTTATATTTTTTTTTCTTCTTCTGAAAACGGCTCATTACATGTCAACCAACTAGAGCAGTCCCCCACTATACAGACTATAGTCTAGTGTGGGGGTCGCCGGTAAACATTGTCATAGTATTCTTAACATAAACCTAATAATTCTTAACTTTCTCATATTCTGTGTAACATTGTGTATAGTGGTTTAAATAAATATTTTTTATGTTTATGTTATTTATATTAAAATATTTAGTTGTCTCAAAACCGTATTTTAAATAACAAGCATCATCTATTATGCGGACCGGATATCATGATGTACGTACCTATAGATACATACATCTCGCTTTTAGTGATAAATATAGAATATTTATTTAGAACATAGGCAGCGCCATCTGTGGTTGAACGTCAGAAGCTTTGAAATCTGTTAAACAAACTGGGTTTGATTTGAATGGGGAAATTGGAGTAAGTGTTCGGCTCGCTGGCGTTTCTTTCTATAGTTACTTCTCGTATGATTGATTGACATATTGCGGGAAGGCTGTCGAAACTAAGACTAAATGACAGACGTTATTGTGGCTGCTTTGGCAGTCTTCCTACGCTTGTTGTTCTAGCGTCCTTCATTGATGTTGATCTCGTATCATTATGATGTATCACCGCTTACAAAGTTTACTACAGTCGACAGCAGGTCGAATGAAAATTGAGAAGAAATACATAGTAAAATATAAATAATTGAATACCTATATCTTCTGAGAGCATCGAATTATTGATACTATTCGTGCAAATATTTTGTAAATTATTTTCTATATGCGCACATAAAAATAACACAGCAGTATTATATATATGGCCTATACCTTCCTCAGGGAAGAGACCCGTGCCCCTCGGTGGGGACACAATGGGTTGATGATGATGATGATTATTTAAACATACATCTTCTGAGAGCATCGAATTATTGATACTATTCGTGCAAATATTTTGTAAATTAATTTCTATATGAGCACATAAAAATAACACAGCAGTATTATATATGTGGCCTATACCTTCCTCAGGGAAGAGACCCGTGCCCCTCGGTGGGGACACAATGGGTTGATGATGATGATGAATATATATACATACATAAGCTCACGCCTGTATCTCAGAGGGGTGGGCAGAGAGCAGGGACTGCCACTTGCCACGATCCTTACAGATCACTTTCGCTCTTATAAAGTGATACTATATCATATGATAAATAATTGTAGTCATCATAATTATTGCTTTGGGCGCTTGAGATCGTTGTACAGTCCAAAACAATTTACCTATACATCTAAAGCCTATACATATACCGGTAAGTAACGTAACCGAGTAGAGTCGACTAAACATCGTTTTGTCATAATTAAGAAAAGATATGATGACATCTTTAACTTTTCCTGAGTCCTTAGTTAAATACTACCATTGCAATTTGAACAACAAAGTAATTGTTGATTTATTCGCATCTTCAAGAGCTGGCAGCGAGAGAAGAGTGAATTCGTCAAGTACGAATCAGATGTGTTTGTTCTGCAACAAAAGGCCAGAATTTTAGGCATTAACTACGTGCAAAGTGAAAAAACTTCACAATTGATAATAGCATGATAGAAAAAACTTAAATTGGAAATTCGTGTTTTTGTTGTGAACAATAAAAAAGTGAAGTTTATAATGCACATCATCTGAAAAATATGTCTAAAGCCTAAACGTCTGAATTGAAAAGACCATAATTAGGCCAATCTTGATTGTATGGCTGCGAGACTTGGACAATCACACGCAAAGTTGAAAATAAACTACTGGTTGTGGAAAGTTTAGGCGAAGATTTTAATAAATCAGGAAGATGAGGAGATTTGGAAAAGTTAAAAAGAACCAGGAAATTGAAGACCTAATTTCCTAAACCAATGTCAGCGGAATAACGAAATCTCACCGAATACGCTAGCTTGGTCACTTAGAGAGGGTGGAAGAGAATCGAGCAGTGAGAGGGCATACCTGAGGCTATTGAACCCCAAAAGATAGTTAGCACGCTCTCGGTACTGCCGAAAGAATGAAGTGGCCAAGGAACTACGCGAGCTCCAGGCAGACGACTGGCAGGAGACCGCGCAGAATAGAGTCATTGTGGTGACTTCTTGAATCAGAAGACAGGTCGTTGAGACAGCGGAGTAAGTAAAGCCTGTGTATTTTTTTAATTGTAGACTTAAATTACGTAGACAGGACGCACACACCACCAACTGACTTGATCTTTTCCTCTGCAGTCTTGGAGAAGAACTCAGTCTTGACAATCACAGGCTGCTTCGGGAGCTTGCCTTTGCCAAGGAGCTTGTAGTAGCCAGCCTTGACAATGTTGATGACGGGTACTTTGCCGTCAGTGGCGTTGGCATACTTTAGGCGAGCCTGCTCGGAGACCAACCTCCACAGTTTGTCGAGGTTCAACATGCCAAGTAGCCAGGCCATCCTGGCCATTATTTGTCCATGTTGATTCGGTAGTGCCTGTGTCTAAGTACACTATGAAGGTATAGGCATTTTATACGGATCACGAAAAGGAAACTTAAGTTTCAGGTCTTTTAATAGAACCCTGAAACTTCATAACAGCCCTGGCCGTTTTCAGGCTGCCGCTGTCAAAATGGCAGAACAATTAGTCAGTCGCCAGCTCATTGAAGGCATCGGCACGCCACATTTCACTGCGCGAGCTCGCCGCCGTTTTTAATTACTTTTGAATTATTCTAGTTCTCAATGAGTTTCCACTTAGTTTAGCGAGTATTTGTCTGGGTGGATCGCGCAAAAATGCTATAAGCAGGACCGTAAGACGTGCGCAAAAAACCTGCATCTAAAAGAGCGCATAAAACTGCATTAAACACACCATGTGTGGCAATTAGTTTCACTTTAAAAATTCACTCGTGAAGTTTTTAGCTCGCCACTCAAGCCCATTAACAGGAGTAAATTGAGCGTTAAGTTTGTCACAAAGCGAAACTTAATAAATAAGTTATTATTGCATACGCGAGCGCGCCTCGGGGTGGGTTTTTATACTTTATGCAAATGATATGGCCAGGCGGCAGGCAGCCCTGTGGTTAGCAGACTGGCCAATTAGTGCAGGCGTGACAAGGGGAGCAAAGAAGACAAAAGACAAATGTTGGTCAACTTAGGTACTGGCAACGATTTTTCTATGTTCGCTACTGCAAACCTAACCATAAACGCATTTGATTATAGACTGTTCTGATTATAAAAGCAGTGTTATATCATCGTCATCAACCCATTAGGTCCCCACCGCGGTCTCTTCCGTGAGGAAGGTATAGGCCATACTCCATCACGGGGGCCAAGTCCGGATTGGTAGAGGCTTGTAATACTAGTGGTTGATCTTACTGTCAGAAGTTTTTAAGCCGCCCTAAGGCCTCTGACCAGCCAAGTGGCTTAACGACTGCCATCTATCGACGGCAGCCGACACCAACTGCTTAACGTGTCTTGCGAAGCACGGAACCGCTCGGAAAAATGCCACTAGCGTTAGTCATAGAGTCACCCATCTATGCACTGAACGCGCCCTTTGTTGCTTAACCTTCGTGATTGTTAAAGATCACTCAGGCAGCCGGGGCTACGAGCGATTCATTGTTGAGTTTGATTCTCAGTGTTGTATGTTGGTCAACAAATGGGATTTACACAGTACTTACGTAGTATTCCAACATTTTTTATGCGTTTACAGTCTGTTAGCTTTTAGAATATACCTATAGGTCTGTTATCTAAAGCTGGCACGTTCACAGTACTCACACTTATGCAATTTCACTATACAGGATGTTTAAAAATATATGATTTTGATTCAAAATGCGACTCTAGTTTAAGTGTAGACTAGAGTTAGGTTTTAGTAAGATAGGTGCGTTGTAGATAAATAAATACAAATATATGGGTTACTTGTTATAACATATTTTTAGCAAATTCGAGCGAAAAGTATTAAAAACAAGGTGGAATCAATGGTTACAAAATAGTTTTAAATTTCCATAAATTTTCACATGAACAAAAATAATTTCACCTAAGAAAATCTTTACCAAAACAGAAAATAATTATCCCAGAAATCCTCAACAATTTAATTATAATTTTATTATGTAACAAAGGGTAACGGACGCTCAGTGGTCAGTTACTGGATGAATTACCCTACCTTTTTTTCTAATTGCTTGCCACAGATAAAAACTTTATTACTGTTCTGTAATTTCATCAACTGGAAGGAATCTGTGATCAACTGAGCAACATCATTCGGTTTCTATTGTGGTTACGCGAATGTTCTGGTCTCCTATTCTTCTTCTTTTTCTTCAACGTTTTTTCCATGATTTTAGCACCAGTAGCAGTTGTTCGAAGTCCAATCACAATCAAATGCAAAGGCCAAAAAAAAGAGGAAAGACCACAGAATAAACTGGCAAGTCCCATTAGAAAAACAAAAACCCTCTCTTAAAAATGCCATCTACTGACTAATGAGCCGTTTTCAGAAGAAAAAAAAACGAATGGCTGTCAAAGGAATGCAGTTTTGGACCTCAGCCCAATAGCCATGTGTGATACATGTTATTTTTTTGAAATTGAAAATGTTCGTTTTTTTTCAATACAATATGACTCCGAAAGGACAAACATTTGGCTGTTGACGTCATAGTAACTTTCATTCAGCTTGCTGAGACCTATTCGATGATGTATCACACATGGCTATTTCACTGAGGTCCAAAACTGCATTCCTTTGACAGCCATTAGCTTTTTTTTTTTTTAGTTTTCTGTAAGCGGCTCATTTGGAACTACTTTTCTTAGCTGTCAGAAAAATCCCTCATTGAAACGCACATACGGTTGAATACCAAAAAGATCACGCTGTATATATAAACAGTAGTAAAAGTAAAACTATAACTGTCCCCTTCACACTCATAAGCTAGACCGCGCGCGAGAGAGACGGGCAGACTTTTCATGATGCGCATGCAGTACACGTCACGCCGCGCGCTATTCACAGACACTACACAAGCGCAACGTGTAAATGTGTTGAACGTGCCAGCTTTACTTAACTGACCTATAGAGTAGGCTTCGGTTTTCGCCGAAAGCACACAAGTGTAATACTACTTCCTGCTCTGTATAAAACTTTTCTTTAATATCTTTAAAAGTTATGTAAAGTTATAAGTTATAGTTAGTTCCGATATTTTAATTAGCCAAGGTAGCTATATTCTAAAAGCTAACAGACTGTCTTAGTGTTAACCTAACATTAACATTTGATTAGACTGTTCTGATGATAGGTCAAGTATTGAATAATTTATTTTTCAGTATGTTTGACACAGCTTAAATTATAAATGATTTAGTTTTAGACCTACCAAGCCTACCAAGATTCTCATATTGCTTCACACAAAAGATTTCCGTCAACAACTTTCCCCAATACTCGTCGGTAAATCACATTGTTACACGCCCAAAGCTCGAAACTCCAGTCGATATGCAAAGAAACTTGACAAGACGTTCGATCTACACAAAATCAGCAGAATTGGAAGAGCTCTCGACGACGAATTTCAAGTTGGGCTTGTTCGATAGTTTGCCCCAGTTTGCGGGGTCGCCTGTCGGCAGGCAGCGTGGTAGAGCTAATTTTGAATGTTGTCCGTATAACATGAACTCGGTGCACGAAAAATATAATATTATTTAGTCGGCAAGAGACGCCCCAGGCGGACATACCTACTTCGTGATAAAGCCTTGTGACTTTACTGACAACTTTTACGGTTCCACATCGGCCACCAGAACATTTAAAAAGTCTTAAAACGGCCATACTGTAAAATGAAGATTTTTGTTTAATGCCATTTATGTTTTCAGTGTGCGAAAATTTATTGTTTCACTTATCTCTAGCCGCACGCATTCACCAATGATTTACGAGTATTTGGTTCCGTAGGACTTCGACTCTTGGAACGGAGTATACAAACTTAGACAAAGCCACCCCTTTGCTGGCTCTAATTTATGTTTAATTTGTGCTTTTACAGTCAGTAAAAGGGCGCTAACTAGTTTTCAAAGTTTTTTAGTAGCGAATGCCTGTACCAGTCCGTTTAAGACTATTTTATGATCAAGTTTTTTTTATGGTTATTGTTTAATTTAACAAAGAATCGTTACTGCAGCTGTAAAACTGCGCTTTGAATTGTGTTTACAGCAAACTCAAGTCGATCGGTTAAAAAAACTGCTCTGACTTTGAAGCGACGTGTAGCTCCTGTACAGACATTTACAGATTATCTATAACACAAGATTTTAATATTGTGCATACGTTTGGCTGCACTTTCAGGTTCTGCTTAATCATACCGTCTCGTGTCGTCGCACAGTGGTTCGTCCCCATACCAGAGGTTGGACATAGCGCACCTCCAGAACTAAAGTGACCTAACTCAAAATTTGGGTAAAATGAGTTAAGTACTCAGAATGACTCAAAAAGGCATACTCTATCAGGCCTATATTAAAAAGCCGACTTTATTTGGTCAGAGAGAGATAGAGGAATATTTCGGTCTGTTTTTTCTTGAGCAACTCGCTCAGAGCGCCGAATACATTTTCTTCATTTCCCAAAAGTTGCAAATTTTGAGTTAGGTCACTTTAGTTCTGGAGGTGCGATAGGATCCTTAAAAAACAAAATGCGTTATTTTGGAAAAACAAAACTACCAACGTATTCTATAATCAAAGAGAAATAACAAATACAGATTGATTTTTTTTATATGACCCATAATTTATGAGTAAATAATTAAAACCATTTTTTTAGTATGGAGAGTAGCATAAAAATATTGATATCTCATGATTCCCTCCTGTTTTCGGATTACGGTTTTCAAAAATAGTATTGACATATTATTTACTACATTTCACCCTTTGGCACATGGTGCCCCTACCGTGCCCCTTAAGAGATATGGATGATAAACGAATAATACCACGTAAGCGGTAGATGTACGTAGGTACATACATAAGTTCACGCCTGTATCCCAGAAGGGTAGGCAGAGACCAGGGATCGTTTGGAAGAATGAGCGGCCATCATCCGCTGCATACTACCGGCCTTGGTCTTTCAAGTTCATTCGAGATACAGAATCCAATGTGAAGAACAAAATGGCCGCGTTTGAAGCAGATATTTGTCCACTCACTCCAACTACTTACGGAAACACCACGATCAACCACAATCTAATGTTGACAATGATAGACGGCAAAATACATTCGATTATTTCTGAGACTTCGGCTCCAGTTTGTGATCTTTGCAAAGCTCATCCAGTCGAAATTAGCGATTTACAAGAGGTTAGAGCTAAGGGGCATGTGTCAAAGGATGAAATGTAGTAAATAACATGTCATTACTATTTTTGAAAACCGTAATCCCAAAACAGGAGGGAATCATGAGATATCAATATTTTTATGCTACTCTCCATACTAACGAAATGGTTTTTAATTATTTACACATAAATTATGGGTCATATCAAAAAAAGTCAATCTGTATTTGTTATTTCTTTTTGATTATAGAATACGTTGGTAGTATTGTTTTTCCAAAATAACGCATTTTGTTTTTTAAGGATCCTATGTCCAACCTCTTGTATGGAGACGAACCACTGTGCGTCGGTTGCTCGTCTCAAACTCTCGAAACAAACAAAAGAGTTTGAGACGAGCAACCGACGACGCGAGCTCCGTCTCTGCTCACCATGATTAAGCTCTGCGAATCAGAGCAAAACCTGGTCGGACTTTTCCGTTAAAAAAACAATTATCCGGGCCATATTTTACAATGTTAAGAATATTCCTGTAAACAGGTAGGCAGTAAATCGTCTCATTCGTCTCAATTGCTCTATTAAAAAAGTACCAAGGCGACTTTGATACTAACAGCACAAAAGCTCTATTCTATATTATATTGAACCAGCGTAAAATATATGAAATAGCAGGTTTCCCAGAGCGGAAGAGCCGCTGGTTCACCGGAAAACCTCAAACAGCGCAAATACAGTTCAATTGGCAGCTGTTACATATTTGTGCCGTTTGGGGTCGATGATAGGCACATGGGGCCCAGAGGCGCGCCTGCTCTTCAAAGACCTAGCGGCGAGCCTTCGACGCATCAGGAGACCAGAGAGCTGGCGCGTACCTCGGCCAAAGGATAAGCCTGGCCATCCAAAGAGGCAACGTCGCCAGCATTCTGGGCTCATTGCCGCGAGACAGTGACCTAAGACAAGTGTTTTATTTGTAAATATAGAATCTTAAGATATTTATATTCTATATTAGCATTAATTAATAGTACCTGGATGACCGAGCTTTGCTCGGTATGTAGGTTTTCACACAAAAGGAGGAACTTGAAAAAAAAAGAAAAATTATTATCAAGTTCCGAACCAGGGTCTTCTGCTTACGGTATCGTCCTATTTCCCAGCTATGATTTGAGCTATGACAACCTTACAGATGGTTGCGAAAATTACCTTCTTGTAGTGTAGCAGTTATTTCTTTGCCTTAAAACACGGTTAAAACGACGTTTTATAAAAATGAAACCTAGTTGGATTAATTAATTACCCCCGAAACCCCCTGCATACAAAATTTCATGAAAATCGTTGGAGCCGTTTCCGAGATTCTAATTATATATAAATATATATACAAGAATTGCTCGTTTAAAGAGATTAGATTTATAAGTTACTTATAATTAATTTCTGTTCACGTGATTTATGTGTGCAATAAATCTACTCTTGGTAAAAATAAAAAATAAAATGTACCTAAATATGATTTATTTCCCAAATGAAAGAAGAAGTTTTGCACCGACTATCCGTCTCCTTTTTCCTTCAGAATTTTTCCATCATAGGGGTGTCTGGAAGAAATTGCTATTAGCAATAAGGGTGCCAATTGTACTGTTACCTTGTAAATATTTTATGTTTGTGTTTTTCCTCGTGTACAATAAAGAATAATATGTATTCTTATTCTTGTTATTATTAACGAGAATACCCTCCTATTTTCGCATACATATGAGACTTTTGTCACAAGCCGGTAAGGTAATGAAATTTTTTAGACATTTCCGATTTAATCTCACAGCATAATTGTTTGTACTAATGACATTTTACTTTCACAAGACCTCTTTGAAAACAAGAATATATATATATATATATATATATATATACCTAAGTTTTTGTCCTAGAACTAACTCCAATAAAGCAGTTCTATAATGTTTGGTTTACTGGGCGTTGAATAGTATACATCTTGTAGCATTCATCTTGAAAACTTATGGTTACCCTTTCCGATGATTATCTTCTGTGATGTTAAGTATTCAATGAGTCCTGCCATCTGCATCACAAAACGGCAACACGATCCATATACGGATGGGAATAAAGACAGTGTCATATTGCCGGAAACATTCATCAAATGCCGACAACATTACTGTTAAAGTGGAATTTATATGTTATTCCGAAATGGGACCACCTACTGTGCGATGACTGCAACGGTGCTACTAGTTGACTCGTAATAAAAACTATCATTGCCTTAAATGTCTTAAAGAAAACTACATGACAATTAATCACATGGATATTAACTAGTGAAATTAATGGCCTTCATATTTCCTTAGCATTTTGCTTTTAGCGAAAAGACCGCCAGCCAGTTGTATACGACAAAAAGAACTTAGATTTATGTAAGGTTCCTAATGTATTTTTTTTCTGGTGTGTACAGTCGACAGCACATCCTATAAACCCATGGACTCTACTCCGTTGCATTACGGGTGACTTTGCAACAAAAATGTGACAGTTGACGTGCTGTCGACTGTACAATAAAGAGTTCAGGGCGTAGATTCTGGTAATACATTGTAGAACAATGACAACTGAATGACCACGCGATTTAGTTTCATTTTCGCTTCAAATCAACGCGCGCACCCGTTTTCGCAATTTTAGGTCAGATCAGGTTTTATTAATCGTCAGAGTGGAGTTTTTTTTTTTCGCTGCCTTTTTCTCCACTACAGACGGCCCTAAGGCAGCGGCTAACATTATACATAACTGTATGTACATTGACATTCAACAAGCAGAATGTAAATTCTTTACGTTGAAATAATTTTTTGATTTCTGATTTCTGATTAGGCGTCAATGAAATTAAAAAACGTGTCACGTGACCCGAGCATGTAACTGTAGTTGAACTATAATGCTTTATGAGAATCGAGGCCTTGTGATCTAATCTAATATAAGTAATAGTATTCTATCTATTTTTAGGGTTCCGTGGTTAACGAGGAACCCTTATAGTTTCACCATGTCCGGCCGTCTGCCTATCTGTCAGTCCGCGGCCCAGCACAGAGACGATTTACTATAGAGCTGAATTTTGGCATAAAATCATAACATATTTAACACGCCGATAACATGGTAGAATAAAACTAAAAGAAAATTATTCTAAGAGTACACGATGAAGCGGCTACATGTCCGCTACGTCTAAATTAGGGATGTTTTCTCGCCTACACCATGGTATGGGTTCCATTAGCAGACTATTAAGCTGCAAAGCGCAAATTTCGTCAGAGATTTTTTGTCGGGGCGTCCCCTTCACCCCGCCAAGCGGTTAATTGCAGAAACGTGAAAAAATTCAGAGTAATAGCGAAAATTAATTGAAAGGAAAATTTTTAAAAGTTCTATAGGTAAAGTTCTAAAGTTTCTAAAGTTCTTCCTATTTACTCAAGTTATTGCTCACATTTCAAAACCATTTAAAGTCTATGTCTAAACATAGGAATACGATGGACAATCCTTAAACATGTTACGAGTATTTCGAAATCGTAAAAAAATCTGCTGTTCTGTACGCACCTGTATTACCAAATGTGCCAAGTAAAATATTATTTGAGATGTACCCCCCATTTTTGGAAGCATAGGGGGTTTTGCTTAGACGTTTCTTTAGTATGGATAAATAAATTTAACCACTTTTGCTTGTTAGAACAAGCAAAAATTTGAGATATATTTTTTTTATTTGCTACTAGCGATCCGCCCCGGTTTCGGACGGGTGGCAAAAGCGTTGCCATGGAAATACCTATATTAGTTCCGTGGAAAATTCCCGGGGTAGTAATTTTTTAACACCTTGGCTTATATTCTTCGAGATTTCGTACGGAACCCTAATCTTTTTGAAAATCCAATATAGCCAATATCCAATAGCCAATATATCCAACATGTTACTCACGAAGAATAGCTTTAGCGTAACTTTCTAATGGAGAAAGATTTTTTTAAATCGGCCCAGTAGTTTCTGAGCCTATTCATAGTATTCATTACAAAAGATGAAAAATAAAACATTTAACATTTCACACTGGTGCTAGTTAGAAGTAGTTAAATCATCCATACAAAATAAAACCGCTTCAGGTTATCCATTCTTTTCACATAACCCTGAGTACGACAGATAAAATTATTTAGGAAATTCCCCACGTTGACAGACGACCCACGGATATAGAAGAAAAGCTGTCCTTCCCTCGCGCTTACATACTTTATGATTTTCTTGGCACGTTTTGACGTGAAGACATCAGCAGAAGAATGCCTTTCACGTCGCCATAAACACGTCAATCACATTCGCTAGGCTGACATTGTGTACAGATTTGAGTCAAAACCGACATGCTGCCTCGGAGCAGTCTCTGTACCCCATTTACATTCTGCCTCTGGTACCGAACTGAAGTTAACTAGATCTTACCACTTAAGTCCTAACCACGTAAGAGCGAATCACGGAAGGGCGACATCACCGCATCGCGAATAACTATAGTTCGACGCCACTGAATTTCGAAAACATCTATCTAAATAATTTATGTCTACTTAATAACATAGAAATAAGCCCTTTTCCCACTCTGACCAACTAATAATTGTTCAGAGTGGAACTGAATATGTGATTTCTTTCCTATCTGACCAACTACTCAAATCAATCAGCAAATGCAATGTTTTATTCATTTACTATTCCCAACGGACCAACTAAAATTCTATCCCTACTGGTTGGAATTATTTTCCACATTTAGCTATTAAGGGGCTTTCCTTTTTTTTACTAGAAATACTAGGAGCACATAGACTAAATGAGAGGTTTTTTAAGGCCCGTTTGACATTGAGTAATATTTTATATTTCAATATTATTAAATTTCATTTCATTTCATAACTATTATAATAAAAATAGTTGTGCAGTGCAAACAATTTGGTTAATGAAGAAAACGAGACAGTTGTGTAATTGGGAATTAAGGTGTTGTCCCGTCGAATGGCAGCTTTCAACACCCTATGGGTACCATGACATTATATACCCTGCAATAACCAATAGAGGAAGGAATAGTTTTGCCAATAAGTACCTGCCAGAAGTATATGGCTTGTTAGGAGGTAGGTATTGTGTAGACAAATGTGACGAATGTTAAGTATAGATAAACTACGATAGAATAAAAAAATACTAATAAAAAAATATAAGGCAGGTAGGGTATATTATGTCATGGTACCCATTGGGTGTTCAACAAACCTCTGACAACTTTATGCGCCCCTGGTACTTTTAGAACACATCGGGGTTCAAATGAATCTTATTTTTGTTTATTTTTTTGTTTAAAGCTCTAACAGTTCTCAGTAAAGTGGCTCAGTAAACCGCACTTCACACGTCGCATTTCACATATTCGAAATTCAGTGGCGTCGAACTATAGTTATTCGCGATGCGGTGATGTCGCCCTTCCGTGATTCGACCTTGAGTCGCATTTCGAATATTCGAACTTCAGTGGCGTCGGACTATAGTTATTCGCGATGCGTTGATGTCGCCCTTCCGTGATTCGCTCTTACGTGGTTAGGACTTAAGTGGTAAGATCAGTTAACTAAGGGCTGATTTTTCAATAGTCAGATAACTTTTATCTGAGGAATAAAAATGGCGGTTTGACAGCTTATGTATGAAAGTTACGTCAAACCGTCATTTTTATTCCTCAGAAAAAGTTATTTGACTATTAATTGAAAAATCAGCCCTAAATAAAATAAATAAATGAATAACTTCCATATAACGCAATCACTTATCCTGGGCCCAAACTAGCATACCCTGTGCTGTTGTGGTAAGGCAAGGACACAAAAGACATGGAAACACACCCAGACTGATGCTATTTGTTCAAATGTAACGTACAATCTTTAGACGTTGGCTGTTTTTTTTTGGACGCTAATCTCAACATTACGACATTGGCGGTTGGTTTCATATAATATATATTTTAGCCGTTCTTCAATGCTGTTGTGAGAACCTCATATCATCACTAGAAAATAACAACATCCAAACAACACAGTCAATTGTCCTGTTTGAACTCACGGCCACTGTTTTGCGAGCATATTAATCTTAGGCCAAGAAGACAGTCAATACATAATAGTCTAGTAGAACTAGCATGAATACTAGTCCAAAGATGTTTTGCAGATTATGGTTATCAGTCTTGCGTCGAACTTAGTCGCGCGCGCATACATTTTTGTTGCATGGTGACAAACTCGTGATTTAACAGAGGCAATGGCCTCCCAAGTAGTGAAATGTAGCACTTGTAATATTGTTATAAATGAAGTGCTTGCATTCCTCCAAAACAAGTGTGATGTGATGGATGAAGAAAGTCTTGTGAGACTCTGTGTTACGTCCTTCGCTGATGAGGAAATCGGAACTGCAAAAAGTTTTACTTTTTAACAGTCTATCAAAAAAGAAAACTACCCTGAGGTTATACCAATTTTTGTCACCAGAGATCTTCAGAAACTTCCACCCGTTACTTTTGATCACACTGACGTAACGCGGCTCTTAAAAGATATCCTTATTATACAAAAAGAGCTAAAGGATATTCAGTATAAATACGAAATGGAAAGCCAGTGCCAATATGTAACGGTAGAACAATTCGATTTACTGAAATCTGAAGTGGAGAACCTATCGAGTAAAGCGACTAGAACACCACTTGACAAGCATATCAATACGAAAAGAGGTGCTAATTGCTTCCAGGATAGTTTTCTATACGATAGTGGTCCCATGGGAATGTTTTCAATAACAAACATCACCCAGCCTACACCCGAGGGTACTTCCAAAAAAGTTATAACGCCTGATCAGCTGTCCAGTAGCGCACCACAACAAACTTACGCTAATGTGACGCAAGCGAGTGAGAAACGAAGTGACCTATCTAGAGATTACAAGGCAGGACCGAGCAATATAGCTGTCTCACCTCCACACACGGAAAGTCATATGCAGTCTCCTACACTTCAAGAGTGCCTAGAGGCCACCAGACGGAGCAGTTTGGTCGAGTGCAGACAGAAACTATCGCCTATCTAAAATGGACATAATTGCAATGCATCACAAAACGAAAGATTTTGGTAAATACTGGAAGCAAACAAATATATTGAACCCTAAGGTGAGCCTGCCTGTGAGCGTTGAGGGTGTAAGTGACCCTAAAGATATCGCCAATCTCTTCAGAGACCACTTTAGAATGGAATCTCCGCTAGGTCCAGGAATGGCGCGGCGGGTGCTCGATGCTTGTCCCCACGGCACTGGTGGCGCGCCTGTGCGTGTACTTCCTAAGCAAGTGTCAAAAATTATCAGACATATGACCAGAGGCAAGTCACCAGGTCACGACGGGCTTAGCATCAAGCATCTGCAGTATGCGGGTGTTCATCTACCGCGAGTTTTAGCCATGTTATATACTTTCTGTATTAGACACTCTTATTTGCCCGAACATCTCATGAAAACTATTGTGGTCCCTGTAATAAAAAACAAAACGGGGGATGCCTCGGATAAGACTAATTATAGGCCTATTTCACTTGCGACAATCATAACAAAGGTGCTTGATAGTGTGCTCGACTTTAGCTTGGACCAACACAGTAGTTTACATGACGGGCAGTTTGGTTTCCGTACTGGGCTATCTACTGAAACTGCAGTACTGTGTCTCAAACACACAGTCCGCTATTACACTGATAGGAAAACGCCCGTATATGCTTGCTTCCTCGATCTTTCTAAGGCATTCGATCTCGTGTCATATAATATTTTATGGGACAAACTGGCCACTGAAACTGACCTGCCGGTGGAACTAACGAATGTGTTTAGATACTGGTATAAACACCAGCAGAACAGTGTCAGATGGGCGGGATCCGTGTCGGACGTATATGGGTTGGAGTGCGGGGTGCGGCAGGGGGGATTAAGTTCGCCGAGGCTTTTCAACATATATTGGTGAGCTCAGCAGCGCTGGAGTCGGCTGTTCCGTTGACGGCAAGATTATTAATAATATCAGTTACGCCGACGATATGGTGCTGCTGAGCCCATCAATCCGTGGTCTTCAAACACTGCTGGGCATCTGCGAGGCATATGCGACAGAGCATGGACTTAGGTACAACGCAAAAAAAGAGTGAGCTACTGATATTTAAAGAAGACGTATTTATTGCCGCGCCCTTTAACTTTAGATGGATCTCCTCTCGCGCAAGTAACTAAGTTCAAGTATCTGGGTCATTGGGTAACGGATGACCTCACAGACGACCTCGACATGGAACGGGAACGCAGGGCGTTGTCGGTAAGATGCAATATGCTGGCGCGCAGGTTCGCGCGTTGTACTGAGAGTGTCAAGATAACCCTATTTAGGGCATTTTGTCAGTCTTTTTACACGTGCAGCCTCTGGGTTAGATATACGCAGCGAGCTTACAACGCCCTGCGTGTTCAGTATAACAACGCCTTCAGGATGCTGTTGGGGCTGCCGCGTTTCTGTAGTGCATCAGGGATGTTTGCGGAGGCGCGTGTTGACGGCTTTCACGCCATCTTACGTAAAAGGATAGCGTCCCTGCTGTACAGGATGCGCGGCAGTCCCAATAGTTTCCTGAAGGTGATTGCAGCTAAGGTGGACAATCCCTTCTTAAGGCACTGGGTGGCAGCCCACATATTGTCCGACAGGGATGTTGCCCAGCGAAAAATAAATTATTATTTGTAATTGTTATTTGTTGTTTGTAGGTGTTCTGTGTAATTTGTGATTCTGTGTAATTTGTGATCTGTCTTTGTAGGTGTTTTGTGTAATTTGTGAAATGTATTTTTTGTGATTTTTAATTATTTATATCATATTAATATAGTTATAAGACATTGTAAACTTTTAGTCCGGATTTACTTACGGGTGTTGTTATATCGGAAGTGTCCGACCAGGTTTCGCTCCGATTCGCAGAGCTTAATCATGGTGAGCAGAGACGGAGCTCGCGTCGTGAGACGAGCAACCGACGACGCGAGCTCCGTCTCTGCTCACCATGATTAAGCTCTGCGAATCGGAGCGAAACCTGGTCGGACACTTCCGATATAACAACACCCGTAAGTAAATCCGGACTAAAAGTTTACAATGTGTTGTGCTTACGAAAGTTTTAGTTATAAGACAATTACTAACATAAATTATGGACTTGATCTGAAATAAATGAATTGAATTGAATTATCAATTATCATCCAATATGAAAGGTGATGAGGCGTGATTTGTGTGGAGTGAGTAACTAATGTATGTATGCCGATTCAGACTCGTGGAGTTACCCTATCGTCAAAGATGATGATGACAGGGTAATGATGCAAATTCGACATCGACACGAACCGCAAGGCTCTAGTTACCATTATGGTACCCACCCACGGTGGTCCCACCGTATTTTAACTTTTTGACAAAACCATCCACTTTAACCCGAATCCGCCATCGCCGGTGGTCAAAAAATAACACTTGATACTTCTTTGCACACTTCACCTGCACGCAAAGCGTTAATAGACGTAGCGTAAACAAAGCACACGACTTACGCGACCTCCTAAATGCGGCAGCAAGGACGTGCGATGTGAACACCTACCGGCACGCATGCAGAGTGGAGTGTAGGATTGTGTAACGTTTGCTCCATTGGCTTCGGGTTCATTTATTATTATTTTTTTTCAACGTATGAGATGGTTGTGAGTGGTCGACAGCAACATTGCATTAAGGCACAACTATAGAGTAGGTAGAAAAACTAAGCAGCCATTTTTCATAACATTTTTGGTGTCCTTACTTGCCGTTACTAGGTATAGTTAGTAGACACAGAGCATTCTTTCCCAAAGAGGCGTGCACTCATGCCAAGGTGGGTATGATGTCGACTGTACCAATTAATTACATATACGTTTCACTTTGTATTTAATAAGTGATGCAGCATTTCGGGCGCATAATTATACATACGCGGATAAATCTTTTATTAATTTTCCTTTTTGTAGTGTATTGAGTGAGAGTTCGCTGTAATTTAATTCATAACATTTACATTGGCTTTTGTTTTACCGCTCAATGATATCCATCCATCCGATTTATTTAAACGCTCCATATTCAATTAAATTTACACTGTGATTTTTTAATCAAAGTTATGTCAATACATAGGCTGCTACTTATGTATGCGGAATCTGGGATTCCAATAATTTTAAACGCAATGTCTGACCTCCATGGTCAAATTCGTTCTTTTTTTAAATACTGGCCGCTAATATTTTTCTCTTATATACGTTAGTGTTTTGTTTTTTTTGGGTTTAAAATGTCATATCGCTGAAAAAATGGAACTCACTCGTGAAAATATTCGTGCTATGATTTATTACGATTTTCGACGTGGTTTAACGCAACAACAGTGCGTAGATCAATTAACTTCGACTTTTGGTGGTGAAGCTCCGTCAAAAACGACTTTGTATCACTGGTTTAGTGAGTTTAATCGCGGGCGCAGTAAGCTCACGGACGAAGTTAAAAAAGATCGCCCGAAATCGGTGGTTGTGCCACAAAATATTGAAGCTGTGCGAAAACTAATAATGCAAGACCGCCATGTTACGTATCGCGAGATAGAGGCTATTCTGGGCATATGTATGACGAGCATTCATAGTATATTACATGAACATTTGGCTGTAAAAAAAATTTGTTCGCGTTGGATCCCGCACAACTTAACTCAGGATCAAAAAGATGCTCGCGTCGAATGGTGCAAACCTTAAAAAAATTCAACGGAGGTGACTCAAAATCTGTTTATAATATCTACACAGGTGACGAATCCTGGATCTACGCGTACGATCCCGAAGCTAAACAACAATCAACAGTTTGGGTGTTTCAAAATGAGCCGAACCCTACGAAAGTGGCTCGTGCAAAAAGCACTGTAAAGCAAATGGTGGCCTGCTTTTTTTGGTATTAATGGCCATGTGGCTACAATACAACTGGAGAATCGCAGAACGGTTAATTCGGAGTGGTACACGACCATTTGTTTGCCGGAAGTATTTGAAGAAATACGCCAAAACAACCAGCGACGCAGAATCATACTTCACCATGACAATGCCAGCTGTCATACATCTCAGGAAACAACTACATTTTTGGATGGTCAAAAAATAGAATTGATGGGTCATCCACCGTAAAGCCCTGATTTGGCTCCCAATGATTTCTATTTATTCCCAAATGTAAAGAATAAATTACGTGGTCAACGATCTTCGACCCGTGAAGATGCCGTAGATGCGTTCAAACAGCACGTTTTGGAGATACCTCAATCAGAGTGGAAAAAGTGTTTTACAAATTGGTTTCATCGAATGCAAAAGTGCATCGATTATAGTGGAGAATACTTTGAAAAACAATAAAAGCATATTTAGCCATATACATTTATTTGTTTATTTTTTCTATTCCGCATACATAAGTAGCAGCCCTCGTATTAATGAAGTTTAATCAATCAATTTAAAGAACATACAAATCCATTAACCAATAAATGTAACCGTATTTACGAATGTTACTCGAATCAAATAGAGGTAAGATTACGTGTTGTTCAATTCATTCCTATGTTATCGCTTCTGAATCAACAAAGGATCGCAATCATGACCGACTTAGGTAAATAACTCGTTTGTTTTGTGTATAAATCGTAGTACAGTCGACAGCACATCATGCTATAAACCCATGCACTCTACCCTGTTGCGTTACGGGCGAAGTTACAACTGAGATGTGAAGGTTGACGTGCTGTCGACTGTACTTTACTCCACTCGGCCGATAGAGAACTGAACACGTGGCGTAGTAAACTGTTCGTAGAGTCTATAAATATCGCGTCAACTATACGGTGAGGTCGGCGTAGCCAGACACTGAATCTTTATCAAGGGCGAATAAAATTCAATGATATTTAAGCGCACCGAATGAATTAAACAGTCCGGCTTCCGAAGGCTCGAGTCAGTTTTGTGGAGATTAGAATTGGTCACGGTTAGTTTGGTTGGTTTTATGTTACGTCGTTAGAGGCTTCTTTAGGTTAATTAACTTTTGAAGTTAATTTTCTCAAATTGTAGGAAGACGTCATGACAAAAGTTCGATACCACACTCCATCAGGAAATCGTATAATAATATGACAAAATGCGAATAAGTGCGAGTTAGACTCGCTTATCTAGGATTTCGTACAAATTTGTTGGTACTTTGATAGGTAATAAACCCCAGGTTTTGGGTATTTACATGTTTGTGGTGTGGTGTCGCTGTTTCTGGTTCCCGCGACACAGGGTATCCTAGGGCCAGAAGCAATGTATGTGGCTGTATGTAAATGTTTATGTTTATAAATGTGTAGTTCTGGAATCCAGTCTTGTCCAGTTCCAAATTCAGTCTATTTTTATGATTTAATTAAAAATGTATGTTTTCAGATTTTTCCCCGTATTTGTAATATAACAGATACGGTATTACTTGCCAAATTTCATAGTTCTATTTAAACGGGAAGTACCCTATAAATTTTGATTCCCTTGAATATCGACGTTCTTCGCGGAAAAACCGCCGTTTTTTTTTACGTTAACTTAGAAATTCCCGGCTTCAAGGGACCGTAGACCTAAAGTATATGGTTTTAATTTCAACTCGATACCCCCCACGCGCTCCTGAGATAAAGGGTATTGTCAGACCGATGGAAGGCTGGACAACAAAGTGATCCTATAAGGGTTCAATAATAAAAACTCTTTTCGTCTAGGATTTCGAAAACCATGCGTAAAAACTTCGTAGGGCTAGAGAAAAGGCTTAAACTAGCCAAAGTGGAAACCTAATGCTTATAATCTAACTTGATTGTAACTAGTAAATAAATACGAATGCAACGTAAACTTTAAATATGACCTAAGCTTTTGGCTAAGATACACATTCCAAGATGTTAAAATCCGAAAGAACGAATGCTTTTTTTTTTTGAACGCCCGTGGCCCAGGCGCTTCGTTTAAAGCCAAACAATTACAAACAATAAATGTTAATCTGATTCTATAATATGGGTTCCGTCTTTCGTTTTGAGGTACGGAACCCTAAAACGAAGAATATTTTTTTTTTTAACGTACCTACGATAGGATAAGAATATTCTTTATTGTGTACCAAAACACATGACACAAAAATGATATCTTATAATAAAAAAAAATCATCGCTGAATGTGTTGCTAAGCGCATATCTCGCTAATTCGAGTATGGTTCTTGCGGAGAGAAAAATGCCTAAAAAAGGGGAGGTTTAAATGGTCCGAAAATATGAAGAAAAAAACTAAAACTGCACGGCTAGTAAACAGTATAAACGATATTTGTGGCAGTTCCTGGTAACCTATATTCTTCACAAAATCTAGACCTTTGCTGAAACTACAATAGGTTATTACATTTTACGTTCGTTCAAGGCTACTATTAATAAAAATCTTTGAGCTTATTAATCCATACTTTCTCTATTAACTGAACACCATACAGTTGCACTATTAATTATTTTGTGCAAAGAAATAGCAATGAACGTCGAGAAAATTTTAAGAAACTTCCTGATAGCACTGACAGTTTATTTCAGTGCCTACGCGTCATCAATCATCCTATGTTTAATCGGTTTTCACCGCAGCGGCTGTGTCGACACAAAAACATCGGCTTGTCATCTGCTGACGTTCCCACACCGCCCCTCCCTCCCTTGACCCAGCTCTTTGACTATCTGTCACTTAATTAATAACGAGTTGGAATCGCGCTGCTTGCATTCCACGCTCATTCGTAACTTTTAAAGTCCTTAAACACAGTTTGAAAACTTTTGATTGGACTCTCGCAGTCTGGACACTCGGCTTTGGACATTCACAATGAAAATAAGTAAACTCCTGCGCTCGCTGGAATATTTGTCTGACTCATAATTTGTCAAATTTGCCCCGGGCGCGTCCGCTGTTGGAATAGAACGCTTCTTATTAGAACTTCATAGGTACACTCTATGTTGCACTCTCGCAGCCGGAGCTTTATTTTAGTTTAGTTAAGTAGTTAACAGTTCCCGCCAGTAGAAGTTTGCTAGTTAACCCATCCTACAGTTGGAAAGATTGAGTAATCCTTGGTTTCAACGATATTTTATGTTGAACTTGGTTTGCCGGCAACCTGTAGTAGGTTTTGACGGTTTTGAGTGGACATTTGGTAATGTAGTATTTATGGTTGAAGAAATAAAACACTCATGACCATATTTACACTCACGCATGTACCCGGAGGAGTAGACAGGGACCTTTGCCACGAACCTGATAAACGGCATGCACAAACGCCAGTATTGGGTACTGTACATCTAGTCCTATTTTATTTTTTTTATTTAAAATAAATTTTATTTTTTTAAAAATAAAATAAATAAAAAAAATTGTCCTTTTTTTAAATTAAAGTTTTTTTTCACTCTTCTTTTTCGGAAGGTTGTTCAGGACAAAATCGCGCTTCCGCGCGCGGGCCGATTTTGTCGCAATAAAAGCCGGCTAATCGATCTCAGCAGTCAACATGAATTGACTCGTATTGGCCCACCGTACGTATAAAGTGGCGATAAATTTGCCGACCTAATGGTGGACGAGAGAAACGAGTCCGACAAACGGGCCCGAAGTGACAAACGAGCGGCCGAGAGATTTGCTTTGTGGCGCGCGCTACTGCGAGCCCCTTGGTGGGCCGAAGACGGTAGAGGCCGATGGTACCGTTGACGCCACTGGCCAACTTTTATATAATGATTTACCTGATATTGAGACAAGTTAAAAGAAAAGAAATCTTTAAAAATCTATTAACGACACACTACCTTAACAAGGAATAGTCCTGTTTGTACGGAGATATCAGCTAAGGCAGAATAAAGAATATTCTATTTATCTATCTATCTCCTTAGATAGATTTAAGCATAAGTATTTTTAATGTAAAGTAAGAGAGCAATGTACCAAAAAACTGTATCCTACAGGGTATCCTAGTGCGGGGCCAGAAGCAATGTATGTGTCTAATGTAAATGTTATGTTTTGTATTAATAGTTTGGTACTATCAAATTGTGAGAATTGTTTTATAAGTGTGAATAAATAAACTAAAACTCATTTTGTCTATTATGGGAATTCAAAGTAAATTTCAAAGTCAATTAACACATAAGAAGAGTATGCCGTATGTTACGCAATGTAGGTATATCGAATTGTCATTTAAACTGGGAATTGTTACTAGGTTTATTCCGTATCCGGAATAAAGTTAATAATGTGTAGTGGTTACGACAGTTCTAATTAAAAAACTGCTAATTGTTGCTTTAAGAAACTCTACGATTACATTATATTGCTGCAAAGTCGCCCGTAACGTAACGTAGTAAGGTGCATGTCAACTGCTGTGTCGAATGTACTGTAACATATTGCACTATTACTCTACTACATAAAGTAATGTGTAATTCCTGGTGTACATATAATAAAGTATATTCTATTCCATTCCATTCCATTCCATTCCATTCCACTCCACTCCACTCCACTCCACTCCACTCCACTCCACTCCACTCCACTCCACTCCACTCCACTCCACTCCACTCCACTCTATTCTATTCTATTCTATTCTATTCTTTTCTATTCTATTTATTTAAATAATTTTTATTACATAAAAAGTGTCTTGTCTGTCTTAGGCAGACTTCGCTTTGTAAACAGCCTCCGTCTCTAGGAACTTAAACTGTCTTCCAGCTGCTTGATTCAATAAGTAAGTTTGTAATCCTCGTGGTAATTTAATTACTCCAGAGGGAATAGGCCTGTGTCGTAAATTTTAAAATTGACTTATATCGTTACTTTAGTATTTATTTTAACCCAAAAATATATCATTTCATCATAATATTGATATTTATAACACGTATTTCAGGTTTAAAATAAATACTTTTTATTTACCTCCTAAACGCTCCAAACTGTCATGGCGTCCGCGTGACGTCACAACGTGATAAACAGTCGTACGCGCGGTAGAGCAAATTTGTAATTTCTTTAATAAATATGGAGCCACTGTTTTACAAGATCTGCATAGTACCCCTGTGTACAAGCACAACTATAAAGACCCCAAATAAGTTGTTTATTCATGTTCCAAATCACGAGAAAATACGAATAATGTGGCTTAAACTAGCAAGAAGAAGTGACGCTCATTGTTTATCAACAAAAACGAGAATGTATTTCTGGGAAGATCATTTCGATTTAAGTACCTATATTGTTATTAAAGTAATTTACTTTTCTATGTAACTAACGTAATTACTGTTCTTCTCGGATATGCCTTAAAAATTAGTAAACAAGTTAATTAAGTCGTACTTACATCGAAGCTTTAATATTTCGGAATTCCGAGGAGCAAAAGTCCGTGTTTGTTGCGAAAAGTCGGCCGAGCATAATACTGTCGATTTTGGGTAAATTACTACTGTTCGCTTTACAAAATCAAGGTTCCATGATGAGGTGAGGTGAAGAGGTGTTAGTATTGTACGATCTAAAAA
The DNA here is from genome assembly GCA_947310845.1 of Yponomeuta plumbellus. Classification (NCBI taxonomy): domain Eukaryota; kingdom Metazoa; phylum Arthropoda; class Insecta; order Lepidoptera; family Yponomeutidae; genus Yponomeuta; species Yponomeuta plumbellus. The sequence goes on along the minus strand of OX371207.1, from coordinate 11,375,505 downwards.
TTAATAATATCCACGATTGCATAAAACTGAGAAAAATGTCGATGGAGATATGTTTTCCTATGAAAACGTCAACAACAACAACAATGATTGCAACGGTGTGACGTAAAACATTCTGATTGGCGTTCCGCTTCACTTGACATGGCTCTAATTTTTACAATTTTATTTTACGAAAATAAGAATAATGTTTCATTTATTTGTAATATAATGCTGTTATTTGTAATTCTTGGACAGTAATTTATGCCTAGAAATATATATTTCTTCCAATCGTTCTTAGTGGACACAGGCCTATTGGATCAGACTGCAGTATCAATAAAGAGTCCGCCACTCAACGGTTCCAGGTGGCCACAACCGTCGCTCGATGTCACAAATGTAGAAATGCTGTTTAGTATTGGCGCAGAATTCCTGCGATGCCGAGTCGTCCGTGCAAAGTGACTCTACGACATTGCGCTTGGTTTGAACAAAAGGCAAATTTACAGTAGTCTCTTATTATATAAATATCAATCCTACAGTATTTAGGCAAATACCGCGCAAAGTAATTAATATAAACGTAGATAATCTCACGACCGTAGCGCGGCGCGTTGAATTTGATCAACGATTAAACTTTTGCGACTGTAGCTCATAAATTTCAGAGCAGAACCTTGCAAATTTAAGTTAAAAGCCTTTAGTCGGCCATGAATAAAACGTGTCGAGGGTGTCCTAGTAAGTTTTCAAGTTAACTTTTTAATGCCAACTTGCCGGTGAGGTGGGCGAGATTTTATGCCATTTGTTTTCGTTTTTATAAGACTAGTAACATCCGAAGCCGACAAGTTTATACTATGTTTGCAAAGCTTTTATTATAGTATAAGGGAAAGTTTTTACTAAGTTACTAATTCGGTAAGATTTATTAATGTGACAAATTGAGACAGATAGGCGTTCAAAACTGCTGCCAGCACGAATAAAATTCAACTTTGAACATTCCTGGCAATAAACATTCCGACGTCGAAGCTAGATTCATCAGCAGCAATGAATCTCTCCGTAAATCTGTTACGTTTCGTCTGATGCTAGCAAACAAACAAAACAAAGACGAGACCCAGTAAATGCCCGATCAGTCGTGCTCCCAGTTGCGATACAAATCCGCTCAGCAGTGTACTCTGATACAAAATAAACACTAGAGGCTACAGAGAGCATTCCTATATTATATTGAGATATCTGCCATTCCTATCGTCTTGATGACAAACAACGTCAGTTATAGCTAGGATCGGAGTAGGTAGAATAGGTAGAGAGTATTTTAATTTACATGTTGCTAATATTTTTAACTTTGTTAGAGCGCTGTTTGATTGATCATCATAATGCTTATAAAGACATGGAATATACATTCTTCTTTATAAGACAATGATTCACTGGTTTTCTGGTATGCATCCCGAATTTAATTTAAATTTTAATGAACGCGAATTTAACAAAATGATATAAGCCTTGATGTTTCCAACAATAAATAATGACAAAGAACTCACAAAACTAAAGTAGTTGTGAAATACAAGCTCTAAATGGGCTCTAATGGTTACACGACGGCGGCCTTATCACTAAAAGTGATCTCTTCCAGACACCCTTTGGATGGACTGTAGCTAAACATTGGAGAAGGAAGTAGATGTACAATATAAGTAAAATAATAATTTCTGAGAATATTCATCAAAAGCACCCAAATATGGTTAAAGGACACTTTTTGTAGAAATTGGAAATGCAAATCAGCTTTCGACTGCACAGAATGTGTACCAATACCATTTAATGCGACAGATCCTACCAATAGATTGACTGAGGCCTGTTAATCTAATTACTAAGCTACCTGCCTGCTCCTAACGCTGATTTACTTTCAGATGTACTGTTAAATATCGTACAAAATATTTATTTACTCGACTTAACCCTTAACTTGGCAAGAATTCTGTTTTCAAAAATATGCATATTAGTTGAGTTGCATTAGTTTATATCACAATAAAAGACATGGGAAAATGAAAAAAAAACATTTTTTTAGATATTTTTCGAGAAAAACTACGTACACCACAGTGTAAAATGCCAACTAAGCGGTGAACAACGTCATTGCAACTATGTACCTTATATATACCATTGCCAAGTTGGCTATAAACAAAATTGTAGAATCATTATCATATTTTTATTAGAAAAAACGTCTTTTTTTCCACAATCACTACCCAAAATTAAAATTACTTAGTTTAGAATTACACTTATAATCTTAATTCGCAATACTGCAATTGTTTTAGCTATTTCACATGGAATTATTTTTATTTTGTGTGGAAAATGCAGAAACAATTGCGTTTTTGCTTTCCTACTAGTCCATACAGTGGTTCGTCCACTTTTGCAATACTTGTAACTCGATGTTTCATCACCACCTTCTGTAAAATGTCCTTTATCATAATAGCGAATCCTATCTGAATGAACTTCTACGGGTTTTTAAAGTTTAGTTCTTCAATTATATCTTGATTCCTAGCTATTATCCCAGATGTAGACAATCCTTCAAAAATTTCCTACCCGAAATCCTCAACAACATCCCAATTGTAGACAATCATGACATGTACAAGATTATGTACATGTCAATCAACTGTGAGAATATGCCCAAATACCACCGATGGCTTTTGAATGGGGTGCAATAAAGAGAAATCAGCATGTCCGATAAAACCACGCCACCCATAAACTTGTACCTTTGACTTCCTTGACGACTTTGGGGCACTCGAAATCAACCTTCTTCTTTTCTTCTTTGCAGTATCGTTTTATGGTTCTATTAGGTGTGAATCTACAAACGAACTAATCATTCCCTTCAGCTGGCCTTGTCTGAACTGATTAGACAAATTCTGTTCTTCAGCTGTCGGTGTTGGCAATGACTGTATAGAATTCAGCGTGGGTACTGCATTGTAATAACTTGTACATGGAGATGGGAATATTACTTGAAATATTGGTGTAAGTGGTACAGTTTGAAGAGTATGATTCTCAATGTTGCTTTCTGACGAACTGTTCAGTAAATTAAGCCGTTCTAGTGAAGAATCTAAGGAAGGCGGATCAGATGTTTCCACAGAAGAAGGCGGTTGGAAAAAAGATTTTTCATCGTCAGACATAGAGCTTTCTTCAAAGCATGCATTTTGTTCATGAACCAAAGCGAAAATATTGTGCGCGCCTGATAGTTTTAAGTTCTGCAGGAAATATAGAAAGAAAACCCAATTGACAAAAAAACAAAGGCTTAAATGCAAGAAAAATGGAGGAAAAATAGCACAAAAAAACCAAAACCTTTTTTTCCGCAAACCTGGCAATGTACACTGTGGCTACCGTAGTTACCAAATGGTACTTTACTGGCCACTTGGCAACGGTAATTACACTGTACATACCAACTTTTGAACCAGTTACGTTACTTTTATGGAAGTTATTGATGTGCGAATGGTTGTGACGGATAGTTTGAATAATAAAGTTTATAAGAAAAGCAAAAAAACACCACATCTCATGCTATAAGTTGTCGAAAATTATAAAAAGCTTACCCAAGTCGCACGGACACCTTGTCGGCGCGAAGAAATTTTGAATTTGACAATTGTTTTTTTGTGTCGCAAGAGTAAATAATTTTTTCTACCATTTTTGAGTTGCTATACAATATTTCTTTTGTAAAAGAAAACCATCTACTATTATTTTGGACACTACTTTTTTTCCCTAAAAACTATGTACATTGGGGTGTACGCTACCAAGTTAAGGGGATTTTGCGCCTGCAAACCTCTCTTTACAGTTGCATAAAAAGTATTTTGTTTCAATAATTCTTCATAACTTGCTTTATTTGAGGAAATAGAATTGCTATTTTCATTGAGAAGGAATACTGTTACTGTTTACTACAGAAATACGGCGTCTGTTATTGTGAATGAATTTTGCTCGTGAATTTAAATTGCTCTTTCCATGTCAAGTCTCAGTCCTCAAAGCCATTCCGACACTAGTTTATCCGTTTCTAAAGCTTAGAAATATTCGACGATGAAAATGCAAACATCTTATCGTACTTCTTACTTAACTATTTTGCTTAACTATTTTGACGTCATATCGGCTCTCCTTGATCCTTCCCTATCGGAGCCTTATCAGAATCTCCTAAACTAGGAGAATACTTAAATCAACTACAGCTATTCAGTCACATCACAACATCTTGTAGCACTACTAGATCTTTTAATAACATAATAATAGCTCACACCTAAATCCTCGATAGGTAAGCAAAGACTGCCACTTGTCTCGATCCTCGCAGATCACTTTCTCTTCATCGACTATCGTGGATGGAGACTAATGAAGACTTTCTAGATGTTTTAATTCTTGCCTGAATCACTTCTAAGTTAAATAAATAGTATCTTTATTTATAACATACCAAAAAACATCACCGTACACTCAGTTACCTTACAGGCGGCTTTGATTGACGTGTTGCGCTCGTAGCCCCGGCCACCTGAGTGATCTTAAACGATCACGAAGGTTAAGCAACATAAGGCGCGTTCAGTGCATGGATGGGTGACCGTATTCTGACTAACGCTAGTGGCATTTTTCCGAACGGTTCCGTGCTTCGTAAGGCACGTTAAGTAGTTGGTGCTGGCTGCCGTTGATAGATGGCTTAGAGAGATTTAAGCCAAGTCCTTAGAAGAGGCCTTAGGACTGCTTAAAACGTTTTGACAGTAAGACCAGCCGGTAGCCTTACAAGCCTCCACATATACTATACAATACACCACTTTAGGCCATACTCCACCACGGGGGTCAAGTACAAATTACTTGACCGGCTTGACCCCCGTGGTGGAGTATGGCCTATACCTTCCTCAGGGAAGAGACCCGTACCCCTCGGTGGGGATGACGTGTTGCACCTATAGATATTTTCTTTACAGTCTGTACAGTTTAGATTTTAAATGATAAACACTACATTTTTTGTTGAAAATTCACCGGTAACTTGAGTGCACGGCCATAAATTATTTGCTATCGACTTCACTTTTACTATATAATAAGACATTGACAACTAAGTGGCAACTTTGAGAAGGGAAGAGATTGCTAACAAATGTATTGCATAAGTGTGAATGGCGGGGAAACATTATATTCATACATTAAAATATTGGTAATGCTTTATGGCACAGGATATCGCATAAAAGCGCACACTAGCGACACGCGACAGCGACAGTTCGGCGACTAGACGCGACGACACGCTACGGTCGTCAATTTTCATATATTTTGTTCGAATCTCTGCACACGTCATAGTCGCGGAGTCGCGACGACAACTCGCCAGAAGCAAATGACGCGGCGACTAGACGCGGCGACAAGTCGCCCTGTTTGTGATGGCTCTAAAAGTCCCACTGCTAGTGGATGTTACTAAGCCAATAACGACGATGATGGTGTTCGTAAACAAATTTCAAGTAGATACACAAACAGTCAGTGTTTGCAGCCTTTCTTCACCAACAACTAAGTAAGTAGGTAACGTACTTAGTTAGCTGCAAGTTCTCAGCGGCAATGGCTGAGTTGATGTACAGCGCAAATTGTTATCGTCTCAAGCAACAACAACTTTACGGCGCCGAGTTATGGCACAAAATGTTCACAACAAAAGGCCCACTTTATATTGCTCGCAAAGAGACTTTCATCTTGCACGATCACTGCATCCAGCAGAAAATCGTTCGTTTAATGCAGGGTTACCTCCTCAATGCGCAGTTGGGACACCTGAGTGCTTCGTGCGAGTTTTTTCATTCACTTCCGATAGCGAGATCGTTTGCAATTTGTATAGGAGTGACAAAGCGCGCCACCTAGCTGTCTCTTTGTCACTCCTATACAAATTGCAAACGCTCTCGCTATCGAATGTGAATGAAAAAACTCGCACTAAGCACTCTGTAACGCAGCCAGCTATTTATGAACCTCAACGATATCGAAATGTAAAATGCTTCTCTCTGAGTTAAGGTTCTATGCATAAAATAGCTAGTGGTCCTTTGGAGTTATGACAAGGAATCATTAGGAGAACATATTTTATTTCGTAAACACTGTAAAGGGAGTCAATGTAACAATTTTGACGTTTTATTGTCACTCACTACTAAATTTATTTTGCTTGGTCAAATTGAAAATAACAATTGAAAACCATTGTTATGGTGCACATATAAATTATGTGTACGGTGTACCCAGGGTCTTAAGAGGTTATCTTGAATTAGAATTAAAATATTCAAAATCACTACTTTACATTTCAACGTTACTTTGAAACTTGAATGCACAATGACATTATTAAATAGTAGTTATGGGAATTTCTTAATAAACTTGTAGATAATTTTGTTGTGATTATCACGTTCTGAGTTCAAGTAAACCAAAACAATAAATACGTTAGGCATCTTCAATCTATTTTTCAGCTCAATGCATTAAATATGTCAAACTTAAATTAGGTTGATGCATGGAAAAGTCATGGGTACCCTACATTATGATATGGCAAAACGTAGATTGCCATATCGTCAAACGTTGAAGCTTAAACGATACGGCCAGTTTGACTTGGCCTTTTCATGAAAAGGACACAATTCGTGATATGGCTAACCACATCATGATATGGCACAATCTACGATATGGCTGCGACATATACAATATAAATAGAGCTCATAAAACGTTAAACTATAAAATTAGTAAACCTAACTTAATAAGTAGGTACGTTTCGCCATAGACAATATCACGCTTATTACGGAAAAATTGTATCCATGTACCAATAATAACCTTTTAGTCGTATAGATTGATAGAGATAGAGAATACTTTATTGCGCAACCATGAAAAGAATTAAAATGGTACTACAATGGTACTATAATAGGATATTTACAAGATTTTGTAATATCAGGACGCATGTAAAAGCGAACAAATTAATACATCAAAACATTTCTAAAATCTCATATAACCAATACAAATTAGGAATTTTGTTTACAACAATAACAGCATAAAATAATCCTCATCATCATCTGTTTGGGTTGCCTGAAAGAAAATGCTTTTGGCATTAAGGCTGCTAGTTGTACTTTGTATCTTTACATGTTTTTTATGTCATGTACTCGTACAGAATATACTTATTTTACTCTACCCATCACACTTACCCCGACGCATCTGCTTACTTCAAAGCTATTTGATAATCCTAAAATACAGTCATCAGACTGCGAACTAACTCCCAACTCGTCGGATACTCGTACTCCCCTACCGCAGTTGACTAGCCTGGAAACTTGCAAGGAGGCGAAATGTAATTTGCACTCTAGCAGCGGCATACCTACTTATGTATAGGTAGCTATCATCGGCTAGCTGATGATACCTTTCTATCTCAGAGAATAGATAGCTGTGCTCTCTATGATTTGCAGTATAGTAAGCGTTCCACTATATACGTTCCACTGTAGGGCACAGGCATTCTCTCACAGAGAGAGTATGGGCTTAATCATCACATGTGCCCACCGCAGATTAATGATTTCAAGCGCTGAAGTATGTGTAAAGTTTCATCACGATATTTCCCAGTACTGCTGCTATAACTTCACAAGTGTACATAGCTTATAACATAACATTTACATACAGGCACATACATTGCTTTTGGCCCCACACTAGGATACCCTGTGTCGTGGGAACCAGAAACAGCGACGTCACAAACATGTAAACATCGAAGACCTTATTCTACCCATTGGGATATTTATAGCACCGCTTAAAGCTTGTAATATGCAGTCATCATCAACCCATTATTTCCCCACCGAGGGGCACGGGTCTCTTCCCTGAGGAAGGTATAGGCTCCATCCCTCCATCCATCCCTCCATCACGGGGGCCAAGTCCGGATTGGTGGAGGCTTGTAAGACTAGTGGCTGGTCTTACTGTCAGAAGTTTTCAAGCTGCCCTAAGGTGTCTGACTTGGTTTAACGCCTGCCATCTATCGACGGCAGCCGGCACCAACTGCTTAACGTGCCTTGCGAAGCAACGTGTAATATGCAATGCAGTACGGTCGACAAATACAGATGAGTCAGAAAGAGTGTATGGATAAATTTATTACCTGGGGTTAGGTGCCATTCATTTATAACGTCAAACTATTTTTGCTAGTTTTGACCCCGTCCCTCCCTATAGAAGAGAATATTAGATGAGGCCGACCCCCTTTTCCCTGTTTAGCACGTACAAGGAAAAATAACGCGTGGCCGTTGCCTTGGAAATCGTTAGCCGCGCTTTTTAGAGTTCCGTACCCAAAGGGTAAAACGGACTCTATTACTGAGACTCTCCTGTTCGTCCGCCCGTCTGTCCGTCTGTCACCAGGCTGTATCCCATGAACCGTGATAGTTAACAGACGTGATTTTTTTCTCGATATTAATAACGGCAATAGGTAGACGCTTTAAATATTCACAGAATATTTATAAATTCACTTTAAAAATGAAAATCAAACTAAAACAAATATTTAAGGGGAGCTCCCATACAACAGACGTGATTTTTTTGCCGTTTTAAAGATAATGTTACGGAGCTCTTTGTGAGCAAGTCCAATTCGCACTTGGCCGGCTTTTTCGTAGTACCTATAATATATTTAACTTCGAGCATTTTGTGAGCTTATGAAAGAACTGTAAAGAATTTTTATCACTTACGTAAGGAAAAGTAAGAATGATTGGACCCCCTCCCCTAAATCGTATTACGTTATAAACAATCGCTCGTAGCACCGGCTGCCTGAGTGATCTTAAGCGATCACGAAGGTTAAGCAACATGAGGCGCGTTCAGTGCATGGATCGGTCACCCCATTTACGACTAACGCTAGTGGCATTTTTCCGAGCGGTTCCGTGCTTCGCAAGGCACGTTAAGCAGTTGGTGCCGGCTGTCGTCGATAGGTGGCAGTCGTTAAGCCGAGTCAGAGGCCTTAGGGCGGCTTGAAAACTTCTGACAGTAAGTCCAGCTACTAGTCTTACAGGCTTCCTCCAGTGGTAGAGTATGGCCTACGCCTTCCTCAGGGAAGAGACCCGTGCCTCTCGGTGGCGACATAATGGGTTGATGATGAATAAACTAATTACCCCTGAATCAACTTTCATTGCTTGTATGTAAAGGTCGAAGTTCATGCCCTGTCGTCAGTGACTAAGCTTAGCGGAAACAGTAAGTACATTGGCAGAGGTAAACTGAGTTTTTAATCATCGGCCACACTGTGTTAATTAGCGGAACAACATGTGTAATCTAATAATTACCTAACTGGCAATAAAAGTGAAAGCGGTGTTTAATGTTCCATAATGATTGCTCAATGTAGCGCAAACTGGCGGCTATTTAATTTAATACTGGTTAAATAGGGCTTTATTATTTAAACTCTAACACAAACATTCCAAATTTAAATCAAATTTAGGCCTGGTTTATATTTGCTTTATTTTCATGCTCTTTTTTTTTTTATTTTTTTATTTTATTAATTAGACACAACCAACAGATGTTAGATACATCACTTAAGATAACATTGTGTGGATATGTTCTAGTCTAACATCCAATTACAGGTGTGCAACAACTCTCTTGACTTAAAGTAAATCATTTCTGAAATAACATAAATAACAATCTTTTTAATTTTAAATTAAACTTTTTCAAACGCTTTTTAAACTTATTTAAACACTTTATCTTAAAACTAAGTAACTAAGTTGAGTTGAAATGAGATCAAAGCATATTATAAACACAAAACTTGACGATTATAGTAAGATAGGCCGCAGCATTTCCAACTTCCAATCACGTAATCTATCACTATGAATATCCAGGTCAAGTGACCGTTCAAGTTTGTTGTAGAGAGCTTGTAGTCTATTAATGGGAGCAGTTTTTCCTAAGTTGGTACGGGAGTAGCTTATGCTGAATGTTTTTATTTTGGATTGGCGTGCATTGGGGCGAGGTACGTGGAAATTAATCATGCCAAGGAGATGTGGTTCGGAGACTTTGTTATTTAAAAGCTTCTGCAGGAAAGATAGATCGAGATATTCTCTACGCTGTGCCAAAGTATTCATTTGAAAGTGGTCCAGTCTTTCTTCATAAGTTGCGCGACGCCCACTCCCTCGGAAATGGTCTTTGTAAGCTAGGTATCTAGTAAATGATTTCTGTATTTTTTCTAGACGATCACTATGTACTTTGTAGTAGGGGTTCCAAATTTGACTGCAATATTCTAAATGTGAGCGTACGAGAGAATTAAATACGGTGAGTAGGCTGTCGGTCCGCTTAAAATGCTTCCCCATTCTTTTAATAAATCCTAACATTTTGTTACAAATATCCGCTAGATGATTAATGTGTGCATTAAAAGTAAGTTTGCTATCGAGAATTACTCCAAGATCCCTTATCTTATCAACTTCTTCTAGTATATCGGTATTTAGATTGTACGATGAGTTAATTGGAAGGCGTTTTTTGGTGAACTTTATGTGGAAGCATTTTTTTGCGTTCAGAGACATTCTGTTACGAATGCACCACCCGTGTATTCCGTCCAAGTCATCCTGGAGCAGTTTTGTATCTGAAGGGCATTTTATTTCTCTATATAGTTTTAGATCGTCGGCAAACAATAGCGCATTGGAATGTTTAATAACAGATACTATATCATTAATAAATAATATAAAAAACAATGGTCCAAGATGGGATCCTTGCGGAACCCCAGATGTAACTTTGTACTCTTTAGAAAAACTACCATCTTTCACCACTCTTTGAGTACGGCCGTCTAAGTAAGATTTGATCCAGAGCAATAGCTTACCATTAATTCCAAATAAATATTCTAGTTTGTGAGCAAGTATGGTGTGATCAACCCTATCGAATGCACTCTGAAAATCGGTATAGATAGCATCTACTTGATTACCAATGTCAACTGACTTAGAAATATCTGTTACATAATGCATTAAACAAGAAGTAGTCTTTTAGACAGATAGAGACATAGATAGATAGAGAACACTTTATTGTACATACTAAAATATTTTTTAGCATGCTTTCCATAGAGATAGAATAGAATAGAGACGCCAATTCCTTTTATAAGAACATAATTAAGGTAATAATAAATCAGCAATGGTTGGTTGTATTACGTAGTTAGGATTTTTCGAAAGTATTTTTATAATATATGGTGCGTAATAAACAGTAAGACCAGCCACTAGTCTTACAAGCCTACATCAATCCGGACTTGGCCCCCGTGGTGGAGTATGGCCTATACCTTCCTCAGGGAAGAGACCCGTGCCCCTCGGTGGGGACATAGTGGGTTAATGATGACACACTATGTTTTGTCATTTTATTCTGTTCTGCAAAAAATACTGTTGATTGCCCGCTACCGGCCCTCGCACCCTAATCGAGCACCCATCATAGTAATTAAAATTTATTCAGTAACAAGACCTCGCGTCAGCGTTGAATTAATTTAACGGCGTAGAAAAAAATCTTTCTTACAAAAGAAAGCAAGCTCTCTGTATTATTTCAAGAAGCCAGAAAAAGAGAATATTCCTCCTACAAGGTTTTAGTAAAATAAAATACAATGCTACATTTTTATTCTATGTAGAAGTCTACGGACTCCATTATGTACGTAGACGCCTGTTTGTACTATTGTTTTATAGAAGCACTGAAAAAAATCATTAAGCTTCTATTAATTATTATTTGGTTGGATACTCACTATACTACATATCCACTATAATAACAAGTAACGTTTCTGTAATAAATAGAGAACTTGTATAAAATATGGCGGGATTCGAGAAAGATAAAGTGAATTTAGCAAGCTTATTAAGAGGGCAACTATTTTCTATCATGTAAATGCTAAGAAAATTACATAACAATTTTGGAAGAAAATTACGTAACAATTTTTGATATTTCCCATTGAAACTCGTTTCTTTGATTTAATAAACGTTTCTCTCTCTCTCTCTCTCTCTCTCCCTGTGACTTAAAAACAATGCTGACACGATAATAAAAAAATACTGAGATGAATTAACTCGGGATTGATTAGCGGTTTCAGTTCGCGGTTTTGGTTTGGTAAAAAAACGCTTTAAAGCCATCAAAAAACTGTTGTATTAAGGACAAGGTAATCTGTCAATCCTTGCTAATACTAGTAAGAGCGACGATTTAGTTTAGATTGCACAAGGACCCTAAAAAGATACGATGTTTTCCCGCCGATACTGAGTGGTGTGCCGTGTGGTATTCTGTGCCCGAAGCGGCAAAACGTGCGCCACAAAAATAAATAACTTACGTAAACTTTCATAACGTGGAGCATCGTATTTATTTACGGATCGGGTTCAAAGAAAACAAACTAAACGCCGTATAGTGGTGTGTATGTTACGAACTTTTGAGAGGGCTAGGAAGCGGTTATTTTTATGTTTTGATAGTCAAACGTTTAGAATGGTGGAAATAAAACTTATTAATTTATCGTTAATGTTACTTCATTAGGAACGTTCTGAACGTAATAGCTGAGTGCTTAGTGCGAGTTTTTTCATTCACTTTCGATAGCGAGAGCGTTTGCAATTTGTATAGGAGTGACAAAGAGACAACTAGCTGGCGCGCTTTGTCACTCCTATAGAATATGAGTTTACGTTAACGCGATCGAGTAGTTAAAAAAACTCGCACTAAGCTCTCAGGTGTAAACGCGCAAGCTTCAGCAGGTGTACATTTCCATTATAATCATTCTGTGTGAACTCCCTAAGAGAGGCTCGGAAACTCTGTGAAAGTGACCCGAACGAACCACTCTGCCAGTGTAACAGAAAACTAGCATGTCGAGTTCAACGTGTTAGTTAGACAACAGCACGGAAAACAGAAACAAAATGCAGACAAGCCCGGGAGGCTCTAGAAACCTTTTCTTAACGCTTAACATTGTAACCTAACATGATGTAACCTAAGGTAATTAATCTGCTCCTTTGCGCAGCTCCAATTCTGTTAGTGCATTATAGTACCATGACAGATACATGGTTGGGTCACGTGACGTGTTTTTTCATGCCATTGACGCTTAGGAGGTTTAATAAGTGTGCGCGTGTAGACTTGAAGCGGCAATGAAGCGAAATCGCCATGTTCATGCAGTTGTCATTGTAATATAATGCATTAACAGAATCTAGGCCAGTTCTCACTGAATAATCACTTCCACACCACTCCACACCATGGACTACAACTAACCATTCACTTTGAGAGCGTGGGAAAGCAGCAGACCGCCATCACGGGGAAGCTGGGATCCCTTCAGGGGGCTAGCCGTGATATCAAGTGTGGATATTTATCTAAATATTGATCCCGCAAATGTCGGTTCGGAACAAGTACATGCGGCAACCACTCCGGAGTGGCAAATAGGTAGGAATTCACGCGCCAGAAGAGGTAAGAGTTACGCGGTAGAAAGAGAGGCAACATGTAGGTGAATATAACGTAGCTTTTTTAGCGCCGTGCGATCTGAATTGCACCTAGTTGTATCGCTGTCCCTTTTTCTTTAATTGATTTTGCGGAGAGAATCTTCTGTACCTGTACTATTATGTGGCGAAAGTAAAAAGAATTCAAAAGTGATCCCAACAGGGATTTCTCGATGGCATCAGAGCGGAATGACTCCATTTAAGGATCTATACAATGGTTTTACGATGTATTATTTGAAAATTGGATTAATTTTCGCGCCAATCGTAGAGAAAGGGAGAGGAAAGTCGAACTTTATTGGATAAAATAATATTTGGCAATTTTGTAAAAACTAGCCAAGCGCAATTCGGACTCAAGGATCCAGGGTTTCGTGCCACCACACAATTTATCCGATCCATAAAATAAAGCCTACTACTGGGTTGTAGGACTCATCATACATATTGGGTATATTTCAATTTTATATATGTTTTAATAAATTATGTACACCTACCAACTCTCTTCATGTTTCAGCCCTATCCATCCTAAAGTTGTCTCAAAGTGATCGCTTCGAGCGACCAGACCGTTTGTGCTTAGATATTTAAGTTTTTCATGTACTTTTATAATGCATGCTGTGCAATAAAGAGTATTAATCTAATCTATAATTGGGAATTGGTAAGATAAAAGGTATTAAAAATGTCTTGGAGAACCTACGCGAGAGTCCGAATTACATTTGGCCGATTTAAGTGACACCTTAGAGCAGGACTATAATGAATGAATGCATGAAAATCCTTTATTGCACAATTATTTATACATAGGTGAGCTTATTACTAAAAAGTATTCTCTTCCAGCTAAGCTTTGGTAATGGGGATAGTGGATGGATCTACACAAACGAGGGGATGTGTCAACGTTTGTGTCACTTTTATGTTAAATACCTTTACCATTTCTTTAATATACAATAAATATCCGGAGCCTGGGTGTATTTTCATGTTTATTATGTCCTTGTCTGGTTACCTTAGCACAGGGTGTGGAAGTTATTATTATTATAACTAAATACATAAACGCACGCCTATATCCCAGAGGGGTAGACAGAGACCAGGGCTTACCACTGGCCACGATCCTGACAGATCACCTTCGCTTGATCGACATTAATTAATCGTTGCATGCACGCTCGCCGGTTTCGGGTAATTATTATTATGTCGGTACCTACATCTTAAAATTCATGACCCGGTCTTTTACTTTAAAGTTAACTATATCTAATAAAATATTCGCACTGAATGCGATGTAAGTTGCCGATTATTATTATCATTAATTAATAAATCCATAAAAGACAACTTCAGTGTAAATTTAAAGCGGCAACTTGATACTGTTCAAAAGATACAGCCCTTCGAAAATTACACAAACGAACGGATAGACTTATAGTATCCCTTTGTTTCGCTTCGGTTGAGGAACCCTAAAATTGAAAGGATTGAAAATTGAATGCGGAAAAGTTTAGAACTCGTGAAAAATGCGTAAATATTTCATTGCGTTATTTATTTAACCGATGGGATTCGATTCGTTTTTATTTCGTTTGATTTGTAAATTTGCGGGACGAAAAGAGTTTTTATTCCGGTTTTTATTTTAGGTGGAAGCTACATTAATGTGATTCACACCTGTATACCGGCTGTATACAGGTAGAATTTGCCACTTGCCACGATCGTGGCAAACCATTCTGCTCCATCAACATTCTTAGTCGCTGTATGCTAGCTCGCACGCAGATTTCGAGTACTTTTTAACTTCGCGATAAAAACACCAATAAGTTCCAGTATGCTATGAAATTCTCCATTCGGATGTCCAGGCGCGCGAGCGACATTAACCCCCCCACCTGTCCACGAGTCAAAGGTCACTTTCTCCGCGTTCTTTTTCGCGCTTTCACCCGCGACCTTCTTGACAAAAAATATCTTAGCTAAAAGACGACTATATAGCTACACTGAAACTAAAAATACCTGCAGAAAGTTAAAAAAGTGCACAATTTTATAAAATTACGAAAAAAATACACCGTATAGTTTGAAAACTAGAAAATAACTTACAATTTGCTAATTGCCATAAAAAAAAAATTAAGTTTACTTTATTTTGAACTTTACCATCTGATTTACAGTTTTCGTTGATATTTATCTTATTAGAAACCAACTAGATAATCTAACGATTGAAATGATACTAGTATCATAGCATAAATATATTGCTTTCTATCAAAATAAATCGAAAGTATCTACGTACTCCTCATTACGTATCTGGGAACAAGTTGCTTTTTAGGTGTGATCTTCAATAATTCAAGACTCTTTTCAAATGTAAATGTATATGAATATGATAACAATAAAATAATCTCGTATATTTCACACAAAATAATGGATAATATAAAAGAAATAATAATGATTCAACACTAAATCGTCAAACGAAAACCGTGAGGCGATGCTTTATCGTTTCAAGTAGGATTACTCAATTTGTACTTCCTAATACAAAACATCCGTAAAGCAAATATCTTCACGATTATTTTGATATACAATGATCGTAAAAATAAGTCTTATTAATGTTTTATTTACCACATTTTAATTACCTCATTTACGTAAAAAATCAATGTAAACAAAGAATGGCAGACCGCGAACTTCAATTTTTTTTTGTTAAATCTGAGTGTTGCCATATCGAGAAAATAAATGCTTATAAGGATGGGGTATTAACACAGAACCATGTGGATTTTACCGGTAAAACTACATACATACATACATAAGCTCACGCCTGTATCCCAGAGGGGTAGGCAGAGACCAGGGACTGCCACCTGCCACGATCCTGACAAACCACTTTCGCTTCATCGACATTCATTAGTCGTTGCATGCACGCACGCCGGTTTCGGGTACTTTTTATCTTGCCCTTTGCTAATACATCCCCTATTTGGTCGAAGTATGTTCGCCTGGGGCGTCCCTTACCGGCCCTTCCACTCACATTCGCTCGATATATTTGCTTCGTCAGTCGTTCTTCCTTCATCCTCTCCACATGTCCGAACCAACGCAACATTCCTTTCTCAATTCTAGTCACTACATCCTCTTTCAGTCCACAACGTTCTCTGATCACACTATTGCGTATTCTGTCATTCAAAGTAACACCACACATATTTCTCAAGGCCCTCATTTCTACTGCATTAATCCTACTTTCATGATTCTTCTGCCACACCCAAGTCTCGCTACCATACATCAGTGTTGGGACCAGCACACCGTTATGGATAGCCAATCTTGCCCTTTTGGAGATATTCTGGCTACTCACGAAGGAGTGCAAGGCACCATTTACACAATTTCCCGCTTTTACTCTCCTTTCTATATCACCTTCACACTTACCATCCCTTGTAAACAGGCTCCCCAAATAGACAAATTCTTTCACCTGTTCCACCCTTTCATCTCTAATCATTATTTTGCACTCAGTCATGTCATCATCTTTTTCGAAGACCATTACCTTCGTCTTACTCACATTAATGTTCATTCCTTTCCTTCTAAATGCCTCATCCATTACTGTTACTTGTGTCTGCAGTTCTTCCACCGACGATGCGAACAAAACCTGATCATCGGCGTACAACAAACATTTAACAAGTAACTCACCCATCCTCATCCCACAGTTATTCTCTCTCAAATCAGTCAGGCAGCTGTCCATGAATAAGTTGAACAACCACGGGGACGCGACACATCCCTGTCTAACACCCTTGCGAATGCAAAACCAGTCAGTGTACGCCCCATTAATTCTTACGCAAGCACTGGAGTCTCTATACAGAGACTTCAAGGCTCGCAGCAAGACGTTGTCCACCCCATACTCGGACAGTACTGACCACAGGTCATTCCTCACCACTCTATCATAAGCCTTCTCCAAGTCGACGAACGCACAGAAAACCCTTTGACTTTTGGCCAAAAGTCTCTCCACCATCCGTCTCAAAGAGAAGATTTGATCCACGCATCCCATTCCCTTTCTAAAACCCGCTTGAACATCCCATATCTTTTCTTCAGTCACATCCAGAACTCTTTCAATCAAAATCTTTGCATACAGTTTGCCGACAATGCTGAGAAGGCTGATACCGCGGTAGTTTTTACACTCCTGCTGGGACCCTTTGCCTTTATAGAGCGGCACTATAACGGCCGTGCCCCAGTCCCTAGGTACTGTGCCACTTTTCCAGCACTTATTGAAGAGCAGGTATAACTTGCTAGCTACGATGCCTTCACCAGCCCTCAGCATTTCTAATGACACCCTATCATATCCCGCAGCCTTACCTAATTTCATGCTTTTCATTGCCTCAACAATCTCTTCCATACTTATAACGCTATCATCCCCCCCAGATTCCGTCTCACTGACGGGATTACCATCAATGGGCAGCTCCTCTCTTTCAAACAGACTTTCAAAATATCTTTTCCAACGTTCCATAACTTTCGATTCCTCTTTCAGAACGGAGCCATCCTCATCCCTAACAATATTCAACTTAGATTGCTCTGATCTACCTCGGGCCAATTTCACCGCTTTCCAAAACAGTTTTATATTAGCCTTGAAGTTTCGAGAGAATCTCCTATCATACTTTTCTTTCTCTTCCTCCTTTTTTCTCTCCACTACATCCTTCACCTTCCTTTTCATCACATTATACTTCTCTTTAAATTTTACCACATCTTCATCTTCACTACAAATTCCTTGCATTCTTTTGCTGGACTTGATAGCTAGTAAGTCCAACCATGCCTTTTTCTTTTCATCCACTACTTCTTTAACACTTTCATCCCACCAAGTAGCTTCCGCTTTTCTTCCATTCAGTCTCTTTCTGACTCCACATACTTCGGCAGCAGTCTCCACTATATTAGTTTTTAACTGAGCCCATAATTCTTCCACTCCACCAACATACTCTTCATTTACATGAATGAGTTTGTCCTTGAGTTTCCTCTTAAACTCTCCACTCACATCTTCATCTTGCAGTTTATTGACTTTTATTCGCTCTAGAGCTGTTGTAGAGACCCTCACTCGATGGCGCCAACGCTTGAACAGACCTCTTACCCGGCTAATCACCAGGAAGTGGTCCGTCCCGACATTAGTTCCTCGGTATACTCTTGTGTCTACAACTTTACTCCTTAGTCTTTCATCCACTACCACAAAATCAATCATAGACCTGTCATTCTGTCTCTGCCATGTGTACATGTGGATCTTTTTGTGACTAAACATAGTGTTAGTCACTCGAAGATTCCACTCCAAGCATACATCCAGCAAACTCACCCCATTTTCATTCACTCTCCTGTCACCAAAGCACCCTAATACTCTCTCATACCCATCACGCTTTACCCCTACCCATCCATTTAAATCTCCTAATAATACCACCCTTTCATTTCCTTCACACTTGAGCAGAGAATCTCTTACTTGCTGCCAGAACTCCTCTCGGTCGCTTTGAGGTTTTGACATATCTGGAGCATATACGCCCAGAACGAATATTTTCGTCAAGCCTACTTTAAAACGAGCCCAGAGAAGTCTGGGATTTACACATTCATGCGCAATCAAGCATTCGGCCATTCGCCCGGAAAGGATAAGTCCTACTCCTTGACAGCCTCGTTGCGCTTCTGGTACACCTGACCACAAAGCTGTCAATCCACCATAAGTGGTTGTACCGCTTCCTTTCCGCTTTGTCTCATTCACACATAACACATCTAATCCTTTTTCTTTAATCATATCGTACACTTCATCCAATTTCTGCTCCATTCTTCCACAAACATTCAACGTAGCAAAGCGGGTGTCCAAAGTCCGCTTTCCGCCCCCTCGTGAGATCTGGCGTGAGGCGCGGCGACCAACCTCGCCACCTTCGATAAGCTTATTTACAAAACAACTCATCTTGTTCCCACGAGTAGCTAGGGAAAGGTTGTCCATCCCGGCAGAGCCCCGCATACCGAGACAAGGCTTTTAGTGCCTGGAGAGCGCCTAACTCCAGGACAAACGCTTACGACTAGGCTCGCCCCTAGCCACGCATCCATCGGCACGCTGACCTTAGATTGGCATTAGGAAGAGGACTAGGGATCAAGGAGAGGGAAGGTGAAGGGAGTGTTGATGAGGAGCAGGTTTGGAAAGGAATAGGGTACTAAAAGGACATCTATTACTACAAAAAGGATAAGTGTGGGCGTAGTAATAGAGGCTCGAGGAGGCCGGGGTCGCAAACCCGAATAGCCATGGCACAATGACCGGATAAGTAACTGTGATGACCACCCTCTGGCCCTTATTTACCTAGCGGTAAAACTAATATAAGCTATATTCTGTGAAAATCGATTTAAACTGAACGCAGCCGTAGCGAAATCGGACTGGGTACTACAGTACCCACGGACAGTTGCCGGAATATTTCGTTTGGGTAGTGTAGTTCCCAGGGACATTTCAGTGGCGGTGTTAATAATCACGGATTGTCTTGATCAATAGGATATAAGCTTTAATCTAAGAATTCCTTTTTTTCCCTGCATAAATAATTATATTGTGTTATTGCCACAGGAGTAACTAAATATATGTTTAGTTTACAATATACAGGGTGTTGATTTGTACAGTTAAATCCGACTCAGGTGATTTTCGCTAAAAAAAATTTTTTTTTTTGCTTCAGTATCATGTAAGTAACCACCCCTGAGTCGGATTTAACTGTACAAATCAACACCCTGTATATGTTGTAAACTAAACACTGACAATGATCCCACTGTAAGCGTCTTTAGAAAATGAGCTTTGGTTTATTAAATTGAAAAATATCACAGCTACGCAATACAAAGTTGTGGTTCTTATATGACTGTGTTCAACATTGTTTATATTCTTGGGATTCCCGAGCGGTGTAGTACGTTGTATGTAACACCACGTTTTACTGTGGTGCCTGTACAGTCCACCACATCGGACTTCATATTTTAGTTGATGTCGCCCGCAAAATACCCAGTAGGGTGCACGCATGCAAAGGTTGACGTGTTATCGACTGTACTAACTACAATGAGCTTTGTCGCTCTGCACGGGCCCGCCCCCACGGAACTTTCGAAATGAGATGTTTTCACAAACGTTTTGAGCACCCGCGCTGAATTTTCAGTCACTGAGTAGCTACTGCGCGAGGGATTTTCTCTTTTCGCATTTTAATTTGACGAATGTATGAATAATATTATTCCGACTGTAACCCTGCAAACGAGCTTTTTACAATTTTGTTCATGTCAAAGAAATTACACCAGATGAGCTTCTTTACATCTACTAGGTAATTATGGAACTCCTAACGATAACGATATGAGTCGTTATCTTTCTTCTGATTTAGAAAGCAAACATGAAATTGAATTCTATCGTCATTAGGCCTCTCTTAAGACGCTTATGACGCTCGTAATATTCTCTACAATGTTACCCTAAACATAATAATCCTCAATTTCCTTATCTCCAACAAATTACCATCTCTATACTCTTAAAGTAAATTCCAGCAACTCATTATTTGTTATCGTCCGCATAAATCAGTATTTTGCTTTGCATAATGGGTTCAGTTGGTGATAACAATCTGAAGACACAAAAGCTGTAGTACTTTTCAGATTAACTTGAATTACAGGAATGCCTGGACGTCAAAGCTGCGTGGGTGCGACCTCATTCGAACCGCAGAAACACTGAGTGATAGTATTAAAACATGTTGAATTATTAGACAAACAATGGGACATTCCGCCCGACTTTGTTTACGAGCTAATTAAGCTTAAAGCGAGTCTCTTAGCGCTCAAAGAAAAAATGAGGTGAAGGTAACAAACAAAAGCAAATTACTTTAACAAACAACGTGGAAATCTACTAACAACAAAGGAGTCTAAGCTAATATGCGTTTCTAGGGAATTTATGGGTACGCACGACACAGTTACCTTCAGGATTAATTGCCATCACAAGCTGTTGATACAAAGCATCAGTCTGGTGCTAGAATTCCTTCAGTAGCGCGTGAAACGGGTTAAGCAAGGAGTTTGCAATCCACGTGCGTCTCCCGCGGGCCCCGGCCGACTGACTGCGCGGTCCCCTGCGCAGTCGACTCAACTCACTCTCATTGCCAACACTTGCCAACGGACACACAAAGACACGCTAATCAATTACCAAAAACCCAACCAACCCTCCACACCAGCAAAATTGTAAAATCCACAAACTCTGAACGAACTGGGCAGCTCATACCACAAAACTGAAGCGAAGAAAAACGCGCAATGCGAGTCTGATAGAGAGGACGATATACAGATTACTGGTGGGCGAGAACGAGACGGTCTTTGACGTTTTGTAAGCTGATAAGTAGAGTCACAAGGGGGAACCATATTCTCGCGCGGGGTCTCCTGCATGAATGTAATGAAATAAATTAAGATTCAATGGAATAGGTAGCTCGCATTCGCCTTTTTTTAACTGAGATTCATCGAATGATTAGGGGATTAGAGAATTCTTTGTTTCATTTGCTTAGAAACTCTATTAGGTAAATTGGTAATTTTTAATAAGAATTTCTAATCAGATTCTGGTATTAAACTAACTCGTTTGGGAATACTTCAAACCAATATTCTAGCTCTTTGCACAAGAATAAAATGAAGGAGGAAAATATTTTGTAACACCATAACCAGTCAAGGTTTAGCCGACCTCATTTAACGCGATAAGGAAACTAGAAATATCTAAATCTCAGCTCATTCATGTTTGAAAGCCGTGTTATCCCTATATCGATTCAGGGATTCTCACACCAAAATAAGCACGTCACTTTTTAAAACAAAGCACACATTGAATCGAAAAGCGAAGCTTGCGAGACGCGCGCGCTACTGCACACTGGTCCGTTTACACATGAAAGGAGGGACAATTATCGGGTGTTTTACCTATGCATCCGTGAAAATGCAATCCATCATTTTGATCCTCCAGCGATCCACGGTTTCACTCACACACACTCACAGTTAGCACGCACACCACGACACTGCACCTCCTCACGCGAAGGGAAAATCTTCACACACGACACAGATAAACATGTCAACCACTAGACATTGTTACCCTAAAGTCTTTTCACGTTTTTCACCGCAAAATCACCATAATGCACTGAACATATCACTTGGAGAGGAATAATGCACAGATACACTAGTTTTTTGCGCGATTTCACCCGCGTTTGAGTGACGAAGACGCGACGTTCGACGAAAATACGCGTAGGTATTGTAAAGTCGATTGGGCGACTGTTCCCCCGCCCAGTGCCAGACGCGAATGGAGCCGCCATGTTGGACTGGAATTCTGAGAGCTCGGCAGCGCCTCTCGCGGCTCGTATCCGAACCACCTAGCGCACTGATGAACCAAAAGTTATGTAGAGACTCCTTCCAAACCATGGAAAATGAAGTAGAATAGGGCAAACGCTCAAAAAACTTAACAACTTTAATTATTTACGTGGGTATGTTATGTCAGTGTATTTAATTCCAGGCTCAGTTAATTTAAAAATGAGCTGCTTGATCTGGTAGAGATAAGGATTGCTGTTAAAGTTAAGCGGAGTATTCTACATAATAGTCGTATTGGTTCCAGAAATAGCTAAGAGATGGCAGCCATGTTGTGTTAATACGGTGAAAACGATACGAGGTAGAGTACCGCCCCATGGATCGAACTAGGATAATTAAGATATTTTTAATATGCCTGGATAAAGACTAATAATTTAATTCCTATAACGAAGTAGAAGATTCCTCAGTGTCAACTGGGGAATATAAAATAAATATGTATTTTGATGTAGGTAATCGTTATTGTGGAACTTATTTTCGTGACATAGAAATCTTGCAGCCGTCACAAATCACTGAATATACAGTATATAAAGTACCTACCTTCCCAAAGTCGAACCGTAACGTGACTGAATGAATAAGGCCAATATTAGACTATCATTATATATCTACCTATTCATCATAGAAATGTGATTTCATATCTGTTGAATTCTAGGATATTTTTTTTATATGATGCTGTTCTTTATTTGCATATATGTTAGGTGTAGGTACTTAAGGTAATTTAAACGTCACATAAGTAATCAAGATGAATAACAATTTGGCCACGTTTTCCGTTGCTATGAGCGCAAAATTGCATTGCCTAAGGTTGAGATAAAATGCAAAGAATAAAAAAGGAACAGACGTCGTATCTGGGTTAGTCCATGGATTGCAAGGCGATCAGAGAGGAGTGAATAACATAGGTATTACTGGAAGAACTTAGACTGGAAGATATAAAGTCCTACAAAAAGTACCTCTGAATGGACGAAGACGTATTTTACTACATATTGTCAAAGGTAGCACGCAAGGTAGCAAGTGTGTGACCACATAGGATCCTAATTGTATGCTTGCTGTGAAATAGGATAACATCGATATTACAACGGTCTAAACTATACGGATAAAAGAAAGAAAATTAAAATGCAAAAAAAAATTTCAAATGAAATTACAGTAACATGAAAATTCTTAAAAAAACATTGGCAGAGGCCTCACGCACAGCCTCAAGTGGTAAAAAGTAGACGTGCATCTAATCAACTCAATAAATCACACAATTTATCTGCGACACGGTTCATGTACAGCCATAAACCCAGCGTTTCAGCTACCGCACATCACTGCGTCTATTCCGAATGATTTACCTACTTTATGGACTATTTAATTCCTTCTCTGAAATAACATCAAACAAGGCTGTCATTGAAGACTAGAATAATCTTGTCAAATTTTTGTTATTGAATATTCATCATTAGTAGGTATGTGTCAAGACGTTGTTGAATATCGGATGTAACAAATCCAGTTTGGACACATAGGTACTGTAGAATAAAATTGCAAACAATACCAGGTATAGTAGGAGACTATTTTAGAATAACTCTACGATACTTGATGCTTTATGTTGCATAATGTCGTATTTGTTGGCATCACAAAATAAAGTCACAGACATTTTATTGTCTAAAACATCCATAATTGCTAGTATTATGTTTTCGTCGCTGTTTCTGGTTCCCACGACAGGGTATCCTAGTGTGAGACTAGAAGCAATGTATGTGCCTGTATGTAAATATTTGTGTTTATGTATGTTTGTTTATATTAGTGGTTCTTGTAAAAAAGTCGCCATAGAAGTTCTTATCTAGAATTTCATCGTTTATTAAATCTCATCGCACGTCAAGATTAAAATTTCGGATTAATTCGATTAGAGTATTTGGTTCTATAGAGTCAAATCAATGCTACTTTGAAATCAGAAAAACTTTCACTCCCTTTCCGGGCGCCATCTTATAAATACTCTTAGAAGTCTTTATTGCCAGCCAGCCCATGAAGCTAACAAGTCGACCCAGAAACCAGCCATTAGTATAACATATACTAATTGCTGGATAGCATAGGTATAGAAGCTTCCTTGTAAGGCCAAGAGAATGCGATGACATCGTCAGCTACTTACTTAGCCAGGATCTGGCTGTAGCTCCGGGATTGTCCGAAGTTTTGAACTCAATCTGAGGCTTCATATTAAGCCATGCCAGCCTATAAATACAATAATGCAGTCCTCCAGTGCCAACATTTTAGCTTTAATGGCTAGCAGATAGCATAGCGAAAAGTGTGTCTTTGAAAGGAGTTATCGTATCACTTAACTGTTAAATCAATGCTTTCTCTTGACTCTTCAAGTGACTTGAGTACAGGTCGCATTTATTTTCTACTTTAAATCCAGTTCTTAGAGTTCTGAGTTGGTGTGTAGAAAAAGTTGATTAGTTGACTGACTCCATGTGTTGTTAGTCGGACCAACGTTGGACTAAGCTCATACGCGAATCCACGTCGTCTCGCTCATTGATACGGAATTCGCGTGCGCTAGGAACCAGAACCGTACATAATGTGCCAGTGTGTGAGAGAGTAAAGATTGCTTGATACCTCTGAGACATAAAGTCTAATGGCTGACACGTTGTGGTAATTTAATTCACAAACTGAATATAATATTTGTCAAAGTTGTGCTTGTCAATAAGTGTTGCCACAATGTATGTTCTAATACTATTATTAATTAAGTAAATACATCATATTAATTAAGTATGTATATAAATAAATAAATAAGCACATTTTCAACAGGTTCCGTCACAGAACCTATCAGTAGGAAAACCAGTGTGACCAAACTCACACACACAAATCAAACGCACACTGTGAATGCCAAGCTGCCATTGGCAAATAAAGGCAATTCTGAAAAGGTCTACATCACAAAAGTTCCAAGTAAAATATGAACCTTTTCAATTATATAAACAATGATCAAAATCAAATGATAAGGATGAAATTAAGTTTGACATACGATCTTTGTTTTGTAGTAACTCTACATTAGATGGAACTACTGCCGCGTGTGATCGTCGAGAAGCTTTAAGTTCTATGCCATAAAGTCGAATATTGAAAAATAACTATCTGCTATGTTGCTACTCAGGCTAAGGATGGGACATATTGCCATATCGACAAATTATAGAACTGTTTCATAAAGCGACAGTTGAAAATGAATTTGTTATGACAATGTTTCTTAATCATTTATTTTTTTAGTACCTACATTGACAAAGTAACATAATGTATTCCCTTCTGCCAAACTGTACCACAGTTCGATGTAAATTACGCAGCCGGCTACCATATTAACTGTCCTTCTGGATGATTGGCTACGCAATGTAGCTATAATGGAATTCTCTTAATCTAACCATAGTCGCTTTACGAAACGAAGCCCAGCAAACTTATCGTGTACAATTTATAGAGAATAAGAAAGCCTATTGTATATATTTTTTTAACTGTAACTTTTATTTGTCTCTTGCTTCTTGTGTGCAATAAGGAATATTCTTTTTTTTTTACGTAGCCTCTATTGTGGCCACAGAATAGAAAAAAAGAGTAGAAGGAGTGACATGACCTATTAGCAGGAAAACCAGTGTGACCAAACTCACACATAAGCTAAAACCCACACTATGAATGCCAAGCTGCCATTGGTAATTGCAATGCCGAAAAGGTCATAAAAGTTCCACGTAACATATGAACCTTTTGGTGATATAAGCAACTATCAAAATCAAATGATAATGATGAAATTAAGTTTGACATTAGATCTTTGTTTCGTAGTACCGCTACTCTACACTAGCTGGAACTCCCGCCGCGTCTGACCGTCGAGAAGTTTTATGTGATAGACGATAAAGTCGAAAATTAAAAACAAGTATCTGCAATGGTGCTTCTCAGCTATGGATGGCCTATCGACAAATTATAGAATTGTTTCGTAAAGCGACAGTTGATATTTTTAATTCAATTACAATTCGATGTAAATTACGCAGCCGGTTAGTATATTAACCTACCTTCTGGATGATCGGCTACGCAACGTATATGGAATTCTCATATGAAACTAACCATAGTCACTTTTGAAACGAGGCCCAGCAAACTTATCGTATGTATAGTTTGTTTAATTTTTTATTTATTTATTTAAAATGTCGTTATCCATCAACGCTTATCTTATGGAGATGACATTTGCCAACGAAAGTCACGAGACTTCCCCATACATATAAGGAGTAAGCGTTGATTAAATTATCTAGACCCCCCAGATGATTTTACTACACGAGCACATAAAATCATCTAACTTTGAAATTATGCATGCTTGTTTAGTTTTGACTACAATACGCCAATCTATACTAATAAAAATGACATGTTTTTTGAACTAAAACTTTCGGCACAACACATTGTAAACATTTAGTCTGGATCTACTTACGGGTGTTGTTTTATCGGACGAGTCCGACTAGGTTTCGCTCCGATACGCAGAGCAGTGAGTGGGTGGTGAGCAGACACGGAACTTGCGTCGTTCGGTTGCTCGTCTCAAAATGGGATGGGTAAGTTGATCCGGATTAAAAGTTTACAAAAATGACATAATACTGCAGTCAGGACCACATTCTCGCAAAGGAACTAAACAGCGTCAAGGAACATGAACAATAAATTTTGCGCAGTATCAAAAATAATTGCAACTAAAAATGTGTTAAATAATAATAATAAAAGATGATAATAAACACTTACATACAGGCACATACATTGCCTCTGGCCCCACCCTGGGATACCCTGTGTCGTGGGCACCAGAAACAACGACGTCACAAACATGTAAACATACAAGACCTGGGATTTTTTTTTGTCCCCAGCCGGGATTCGAACCCGGGATCTCTCGCATGGTAGTCAGATGCACTAACCACTGCGCCACAGAGGTCTTCAATTAAAATAAAATAACGACAATCATTTTCCCAAAGTACCTAATTAGACGCAGGTACTCTACCTAAAGTATTGATAATTATTTATTACTGCTAAGTCATAGACAAAATATTATCGATAGATTTTTATAATGTTGTGTCCCAGCTGCAATTGCTACTCATTTGAGTAGCATTCAAATGTTGACAGAAATTTGTAGAAAAAGTACACAGACTTCGACGAAAATTGAACATTATATTCCAGTAAATAAAGGTGGTTTTACTTTGTCACTTTCGGTTTGCTTTCCTTGTTCATGTCATTACAAATTTAATTTCTATTAAATTAAATACAATGGAAATACTACTTACCGATGGAATGTTACGGCATGATCGGTACATTTTGGTCCCCAACTTTTATTTTTGCACTCTAACACAGCACAATAAGGCATTTTAGTAGAGTTTTCACAATTGTTTTCTTTACTAGAAGCGCACGGCAACAGAGGTAAGAAAAACTGTCATAGACTACTGATAGGCAATACATTGCTAATGTGAGGCACGCGGGCACCGCCCACTTAAGATTTCTACTCTTTTTTTCTGTTCTGTGGGTTCCGTCCTAAACATATTTTAGCATAACACTATTAATCTCCGAACAATAAATCGAAAATAGTCCAAAAATAGCTCTTGTTGATTGAAATGTGAGATATAATTGTGAAATTGAAACCTATTTTTTGTTTCGGTAAATATTGTCTTTCATTGTTTATTTAATAAGTCATGTAAACAATAAAAGTTCTATATTAGTTCAATATTACGTTATACCCTAGAACTCCGCGAAAGTTTTGTTTGAAAGCTAAATAATGATGACTTCGTTTAAATTGAGACGTGACCACAGATTCATACTGAACTAAGAAAACACTTGCTTAAGCTTTTACTCGAAAGAGAAATCTAAGCAATGGTTTTGTCGTGGTTTTAAAGTAAAACGACGAATTATTTTCTTCTATTGTGGCTTGCTTTTGACATTATAATTAAAGGGGTTTGGGTAATTTTGTATGGACCCTTGGCATGATTTTTATTTTTAGGTGCCAGTAACGAAATTATTATTTTTAGATAGTCCTTTAATTAAGATTGAAAACCCATTAAAGATTTTTGTCGTAAGTAATATCGGAGCCGAGATATTTGGGTTCAAAGTTCCTCAATAAACAGAAATAAAATCATCATTTTAAGCGTGTGCCTTATTTTTACTGTAAATTCTATTTGATTTAGGGTTATTTCAATAAGGAACATAAATCCAATGCAAATAAAAACATGAAAAAAATTAACTCACGCCCGTTATTCCGGAGGGGTAGGCAGAGAAGCGAACTCATTGAGTTCGGCCCATGTTTTGCCGTGTTTATTAGATTCCTATGTGACAAATAGTATGCCTTTCGCTGTAATCGGGACATTTAACTTTTCATCATCATCATCATCACCAACAGTTTCTTGATTGGATGAATGAATCATGAATCAGGTCTTACTGCTTGTTACAGTTGCTAAAAGTATGTTTTGAACATAAAATATTTTTTGAGATTATTCTACTCCTCAATGTAAATGTTTTTAACTATGGGGACCACTTCGAAATATGAAATAAGTAATCAGCTGTTCCATACATTACTGCACAAGGTATTTGAGTTTATATGGTTTTTTATTCTTGCATATTTCGAAGTTGTTACCAGAGTAAAAGTTGCTCGTATTGAGGAGCAGAATCATTCCTTAAAATATTTACACATTTTTAGGACCTTATGAGAACCAGCTGTGTGGTGTCGGCCTAGAGAATAGCACCAACCCAACTCTTGCCACGGGTGTCGTAAAAGGCGACTAAGGGACACAAAACCGGGGGTGGGCAGCAGCGCCCCCTGCAGCACAACTCTACCGAACTGCGATCCCCAACCCGCATGCCCAGCGTGGGGATTATGGGAATTACCCCCAATGATGGCACGACCAATCAAGAGTTGGAAGTGGAGTTAGAGAATATTAAATGGCATGTTCTGGGGTTATGTGATGTCCGTAGACAGGGGGAGGACACCGTAACCCTAGACTCGGGTCATCTTCTCTACTTTCGCGAGGGTGATAAAACATCCCAGGGTGGCGTAGGTTTCCTCGTCAATAAGGCCCTCTCTAACAACGTTGAAGAAATCTCTAGTGTGTCGACCAGCGTACCTGATCCTTCGGCTGTCCAAGCGTTACAGCATGAAGGTCATTCAGGTTTACGCACCAACCTCGGCACACTCGGATGATGAAGTTGAGGATATGTACGAAGAAATATCCAAAGCTTTACATAACACCACGAAGGCTCACTTCAACGTTGATATGGGGGACTTCAACGGCAAGGTGGGAACCCAGAGTGGCACCGAGTCCCGAATAGGCCCGCATGGTTATGGAGTCAGGAATCAAAGGGAGCAAATGCTTGTCAACTTCCTTGAGAAAGAGGAACTATTCTTGATGAACTCTTTCTTCAAGAAACAGCCTCAAAGGAAGTGGACATGGCAAAGCCCCGACACTGTGACCAAAAATGAGATCGACTTCATCATGACGGATAGCAAGCATATATTCAGAGATGTCTCAGTGATAAACAGGTTCAATAACGGATGCGATCACCGATTTTTCCGAGGCTTTTCCGTTTGGGAAACTACACCGAGTGTTTTCGTCATCCATACCGCAATGCTTGAAAACGAAAGTTTTCAATCAGTGCGTCCTACCTGTTATGACCTACGGAGCCGAGACATGGACACTCACGAAAGAGTTGGTCCACCAGTTTAAAGTCGCTAAGCGAGCTATGGAGAGAGCTATGCTCGGAGTTTCTCTGAAGGTTAGGATTCGTAACGAATACATCCGACAGAGAACCAAAGTTATCGATATAGCTCAGAGAATTAGCAAGCTGAAGTGGCAGTGGCCGATTTCGCCAAGAACAGATAACCGCTGGGGTAAGCGTGTTCTTGAGTGGAGACCGCGACTCGGCAAACGTAGTGTAGGACGCCCTCTAACCAGGTGGGATGACAATCTGCGAAAAAATGCAGGCAGATGCTGGATGCGGCAAGCTGAAGACAGGGCGCTATGGCGCTCATTAAGGGAGGGCTATGTCCAGCAGTGGACTAATATAGCCTGATGATGATGATGATGATGATGAGGACCTTATGTACCTTAATGTTTAGGAGTGGACTGTATAAAATAAGGAAAACTGATGGAAATCGGGAAAAGTATATATAATCGCAGAAAAGTGTGTGATGAGGTGGTGACAATCGAAATATTATAAGAATATGTTTGACGTGATTATGAAAAAACAATAAGAAAAGAAAAATAAACGTTGCCATAAAAATACTTACATCGAATTAAAGTGATTTAAATACATAATAAAAGGAAGCGTATCATAGTTTTTTTTTTAAATATCTCAGTTCCGACACGCTTTGGAGAAAAACCGCCCTAGAAGAAAATCAATGTCTTAATATGTGGTATCATATGGAACAGGTTTCATCAGTGGCCACAGCTTTCGACAATCATGCCACTTTTACCCAAACCCCTTTGTTAAACTAGTAATATGAAACTTGTAATATTCATGAAGCCGCAGTTTTTGCGTGACTAAATAAAACATTTTGGCTTAGACTCTGGATTTATTTAAATAAAATATAGGTACAGATAATCTAGTATTTCCCAAGTGACACATAATATATGTACCTATTCATGACTGTCGAGCTAATTCATGGATATGGACGAGCGGTATATACTCGTACTATTATAGGTATTTTTATACAAACTAGTAGGATTTGATTCGTAATCGATACTTAATTTTTTTGGCATAGAAAAAGGCAACTTATCAATTTATTTTAACCTAGTGTTGTCGTTAATGGTTAACTAATACCCGCGTACTGCAAACAGTATCTGCATTTCTATGTAAGTTTTACGTAAACGATCGTGTCACGTTGCATGTGCAATTATACAATTAGCCAAGCACATACTACTGAACGTTTTCACCCGACTCATTTGAATACGCAGGCCTGGCGGTAAACTGCGCTTACATTTCTTTCTGGAAACTTCAAGTGGCCAGCATGCACCACGCTGACGCGGAAATTGGTTTCGAAGTTTCTCTTTGCCGATTCGTTTTTGCATGATGCGTTGGTATGGTATACCTACTTAATATAAACAAACTACGAGATACTCGAGGGTTTTTAGATTCGGGTCGTGTTTCTCTCGCCATGATAGAATGTGCGAACATTCTATGATTTGGTTGTAAAATGACACGTACCCTTTTGACAAAACGAAATCACGGACGGATAAATACCTGTACGTATTTTATTTTTCATGCACTTGTTAAAAACAATAAAATAAATATTATGAGGTGGGCTCCCATATAACAAACGTAACTTTTTTGTTGTTTTTGCTCGATATTTATAACGGTAATAGGTAGGCGCTTGAAATATTCACATGATATTAACTTAAATATTCACTTTAAAAAATTATAGTGATGTTAAAATAAAACAAATATTCAAGGGGGCTCCCATACAACAAACGTGATTTTTTGCCGCTTTTTGCTCATGAATGGTACGGAACCCTCCGTATGCATGCACGCCCGACTCGCACTTAGCCGGTTTTTCGGTGATGGTATAGCAGCTGGTCGGGGTCAGTAATCACTATAGTAAAAGACACGCCGCCAAGCAAACGGCACGGCCAGGCAGCAAAGCTAAGGAATAAAAGGCATGCGGTTGCTTGGCCTGTGGAGGAATGCCCGCAAGAATAGAGCTTATGGAAATATACTGAAGCTTGTACGCTTGCTGTATGTTTTTTCAGGTTGTTCTCCCAGGTGGGACAGTCGAAGGTTGATGTAAAAAGTAGGTCGCTTGCATAATCTCCGTTGGCGTAAAAAGTATGTACAGTCTGTTAGCTTTTAGAATATACCTCGGCTGCTATCGGATAGAATCGGATATATTCGTGTAATAGAAATATCGAAACTAATATTGACTTAATTTCGAAATCGGAACTAATATGACACTTAGTTTCACTTATACAGAGCAGGAAATAGTATTACTCGTGTGCTTTCGGCGACAACCGAAACCTACTCTGCGGGCTCAGCATAAGCTTTCCCATGTTTTTTTTTTTTTTATGTGTGATGAGTAAGCTCTTGACCTCAAACTCGCCTGATGGTAAGCGTAGTTGAGGTCGACGGTGGAGCGAGCTTACTCATTAGGTGCCTATTTACTCTCGTTTTGAAGGAGTCGAGGTTATATGTGGCTGGGAAAACTGACGCAGGCAAAGAGTTCCACACCTTAGCAGTGCGCATGATGAAGGATGATGAAAAGCGCTTGGTACGGCACTTAGGTATATCTACCATGTGTGGGTGGTATCCCTTCGAGCGTCTGGAAGTCCAGTTATAGAACGGTGATGGCGGGATAAGCTCAAAGAGCTCACTCGCACACTCCCCGTGGTACAGCCTGTAAAAGATGCATAGACTGGCGACGCTGCGCCGGTCAGCAAGGCTATCAAGTTTGGCCTCCACCAGCTCCTTATCACCAATCAGTCTTTTGGCTCTGCGTTCAATCGAGTCGAGGGCTGCTAGCTGGTATTTGGCTGAGCCGTCCCAAAGGTGACTGCAATATTCCATACACGATCGGACTTGAGCTTTATATAGGGCAAGAAGCTGTCCTGGTGTAAAATATCGCTGCACCTTGTTCAGGATGCCTACCTTTTTGGCTGCAGTCTGAGCTTTGGACTCGATAGAAGCGCCGAAGTTGAGGTCGTTGATGTGAAGCAGGAAAAGAGTCGCAGAAAGGACAGACCTCTGTGGGACACCGGCGTTAATAGACATCAGGTCCGATGAGCAGCCGTCAATGACTACTCTAATGGACCGTTCCCTCAAGAAGTCTGATATCCAGTTGCAGAAGCCGGGGGGGATGCCATATGCGGGAAGCTTGTTTAGCAGGCTTGCGTGCCAAACCCTGTCGAAGGCCTTCGAGTCAAGTGAGACGGCAAGGGCTTCGCCGTGCTTCTCGATGGCTTCTCCCCAACAGTGCGTCACATACACAAGAAGATCCCCAGTCGACCGACCTCGGCGAAAGCCATATTGATGGTCGCTGAGGAGATCGTTGTCTTCTAGGTATGTGAGCAACTTGTGGTTCAGCACTTTTTCCATTACTTTGCCTAGTACCGAAGTAATGGCGATTGGCCTATAGTTGGCAGGGTCGGCTCGGCTACCCTTCTTGGGCACAGGCTGCACATTTGCAAGCTTCCACGACTGAGGAACCACTTTCTGGTTAAGAGAGAGGCGGTACAAGCGTGTCAGAACAGGAGACCACTCAGGTGCACAATACTTTAAAACCCTAGCTGGTATATTATCTGAACCACTGGCTTTATTCACGTCAAGACTGCGGAGTACTCGGCGAACCTCTTTGGCACGGATGGCGATCTCTGACATTGAAGAATCGCATCGAGGTATACTTGGTGGTAGCTTCGAGCCCGCGTCAAGCCGGGAATTGCTCGCAAATAGAGAAGCAAATAAATTTGCCTTCTCTAGTGCGGAGTGAGCCAGCAATCCATCTGACTTCAGCATCGGCGGCAGAGTCGGTCGGCAGAAGTTAGTTTCGACCGATTTGGAGAGAGACCAAAACTGCTTACCACCTGAAGGGTAGGATGCCAGTCTGATCCCAATCCGACCAACGTGGTCGAAACGTGCCTTTCGTATTACCCGCTTGCAGGACTTGGCAGCAAAGTCGTAGGCTTTCTTCAATGCGCGGACCTTCCGGTCTCCTCGTCGGCGACTGCGGGCCAGTGCCCAGGCTTGGTATGCAGACTCTTTCCGTGCCTCAGCACGGGCACAGTCTCCATTAAACCAAGGGCGGGCTCTATAGCCCAGTGGGACGTCAGAGAACGGTATAAAAAATTCCATTCCCTGGCATATCACGTCTGCAATCCCATCCGAACAGACCGTTGGGTTGCTCGAAGAAAAGCACATCTGCCGCCAAGGGTAAGATGCATAGAACTGCCGCATCTCGTCCCAATCTGCTAACTCGTATCTCCATACTCGCCTCGTTCCTCTTGGGGTGGTATCAGGAGGGGAGCATATAGATATGGATTTCACCAGACAGTGATCAGACGATCCCAGCGGGGCTGAGACCGAAACTGAGTGTCTATCTGGATCTGTCGTCAGCAGAAGGTCCAGACAGTTGGGCGTGTGGCCGTCAACATCCGGTATGCGGGTAGCTCGGTTTACCAGCTGATTGATATCTAGCGTTAACGCAAATTTGCGCGCCTCTCTACCAGCATGGTCGGTTTTCTGGTATGGGAACAGCCACTCACTATGGTGAGCGTTGAAATCCCCCAGAAAAACAAGCTCCGCAGTAGGGTACCGCTGTTGGGCTAAATCCGCCGCCTCGGTAAGGTGATCGAACAACTGAGACGTCTCCTGGTCACCGCTGTGCGACCGGTAAACACCGACATAAACAGTTTTTTCAGTGCCAGTGTCCACCAGCAGCCATATTGTTGATAATCTCGGCACCTCAAAGCATCGGAGACGTCGATAGCAGATGTCATCGCGGACGTACACACAGACCCCGGCCTGTTGCTTGAATTGTGTTCAAGCGAATAGCCCGGGTAGTTGAGGTACGCCGCGTCGGACGGGGAGGCTATCTTTGTCTCCGTCAGAAACAGTAAATGCGGCTTCTCGGTTTCCAGGTGTTAGTGGACCGGTTCGAGGTTAGAGTGCAACCCCCGGATGTTGGTGAGGTGCACCTTGAGTGGGAGGAAGTGCAGCCGTTGCTTACTCTTTTTCTGTTTTTTGTGCTTCATGAGGTTTTTACGGAGATTTTGAAGGGGAACTTCATAGTTAGCGCGGCACTGTCGTTGACTTCGCAATAACAAAAACTTTTGTCGATCTAAAGGAGGCTCATTTGAAGACTGCGGGGACGCCCGTATCCCCCCGGGAATGGCCACCGGGTCCTCCCTTCCAGTCGCCAACTGGCACGGTGGAGCCATTCCGGGATTTTTCGCGAGTTGGCGGGGCAGCCTTTCGCACGTGGCTGACGTACTACTTGGGCCCCCTACTAACTGCGGTCGGCCAACGGCTAAGGCCGTGCTACGGATCCCGCTACCCTCCACAATGAGCGACCCATCACGACATCGGCCAGTATACTGGATCTTGTCCTGACAGTGCTACTGCTAGACCACTGGTTCCCCTTAGGCGCTGGTACTCCCACGCATCGACGAAACGCAGCAAGCTACTTCACGCCGAGCTCCGGTGGGAGGGTGGTCGCAAGCCAGGCGGGCGCCACTGGGCCCTACCACCGCGTGGGGGGTCTTCGGCCGTCTCCACTGACAAGAAGTTAGTGAAGCCGTTGCCCAGGGTGGACCGCTTGGAGGTAGACCCCATCCACCCCAAAAGTCTCTTCTTTGTCTACACGTTCAATAGCATTATCATATGTTCGAGCATGAAAGTGGCCGAAGACAAAACACACTAGTGGTTTTAATTTTTTGTAGCCGTTGCGAGAAAGAATGGCCGAGGCAATAAATAAAATAGCATGATTTATGGATTTATAAAAATGACGAGGCACGCGGCGGGTGCGAGCGAAAAATAATTTTAGGGACAATTTACAATTAGGTATTTGAATTTGAAATGTAATGCGGGATGCATTACAGCCCTCAGTCATCTTAACCCTCTATTTCATACGAAGCCATTACTGGCCTTTAAACTTTGCAATTTTTTTTCTACCCTATAATGTTAGAAAAACAAAACAATCTGATTCAAATATTGTTATGTACTTCTTTGTGAAATGAAATAGATTTTTGCAGTCTGTGATAAGTGACACATGTCATCATAACGTAACTTTGAGTTGCGGGTGGGCCGCTTGTTGATGATTGAGTGATTTTGTGCGACTTTGTTGGTTTATAAAAAGTTGAAAAGGTACGATATTGATAAATAAAAATATGGTTCGTGCTCTTCAAAGGGTTCTTGTTCTTCCATTAAAAC
Organism: Yponomeuta plumbellus; assembly: GCA_947310845.1. NCBI lineage: Eukaryota > Metazoa > Arthropoda > Insecta > Lepidoptera > Yponomeutidae > Yponomeuta > Yponomeuta plumbellus. The sequence goes on along the minus strand of OX371207.1, from coordinate 11,339,146 downwards.
TATTCTTCATTTTCTCGTTTTTTTTACGTCATAATCGCGTTTTTATTCAGAGGCCATTTCTGGCTTCGCATGCAATTACGATGAACGGGTATCATTCAAAAATGGCTTCGTATGCATCCCAAGAACATTATTATTTTATTTTTAGAATGCTTCCTTCACGCTTTTATGGGACTTCTAAGAATGCTAAACCTATTCCTGGGGATGGATTTATTAGTAATGCCGAATCTGCATCAGACTCTGATAACCACCACAATTAGTTGATGTTTACAACAAACATATGGGAGGTGTGGATTTATTAGATTCCATGCTTGGCTTATACAGGTTAAAAATACGATCTCAGCAGTGGTACAAATGGATATTTTACAAATATGGTTGACCTCTGCACTGCCAATGCTTGGTTGTTGTGGCAACGCAAAAATGATGTCTACATGTCCAGGAAAGTTCCAGCAAAAGCTCAAGATTTGCCATAGAATTCGGTATGAACGGACCAAACTGCTCATTTACCAACTCACGAATAAAATCGTCAACTATGCCAAAACGATTGCATGTATCGTCCTTACATAAAATGTGAGAAATGGAACGTTTTCTTATGTCTTAATGAAAAAAAAGTGCTTGAAAGAGTTTCACATGGTATAAATATGATACGCTCTGTGCATAGGAAGCCAAAAATGGCATTCGTAGGCACAGCCGTTAATGCATACGAAGCCATTTCTGGCTTTTAAAATTATTTTTTAAACTAATGTAAGTAAATTTTTTTTCACAAGTTTTTCTCTAATTTGCCCAAATAAAACACTTTGCAACATCAAAAAAATTTTTTCTCTTTTCTTTAATAGCTCATGCAATAGAGGGTTAAAACTTTTCGACAACATGATATTACATAATATTTTATGTTTATATGTCATTGTACTGTTACCTTGTAAATATTTTGTTTGTGTTTTTTTTTCCTTATATGGTAAAAAATATTCTGATCTAAATACATAAATTAAAATAAAATTTTAATAAAATTTGAGATAAAAAAAAACGTGAAAACAGAATAGGGACCTATAAAAACTTAAAAGAATATTCTCATCTCATCCCATCTCATCTCATCTCGTCTCATCTCATCTCGTCTCATCTCATTTCATCTCATCTCGTCTCATCTCATCTCATCTCATCTCATCTCTTCACATCCCATCTCATCTCATATCATATCATCTCATCTCATCTCATCTCATCTCTTCACATCGCATCTCACCTCACCTCATCTCATCTCATCTCGTCACATCCTATCTCATCTCATCTTATGTCGTCTCATCTCATCTCATCTCATCTCTTCACATCCCATCTCATCTCGTCTCATCTCATTTCATCTCATCTCGTCTCATCTCATCTCATCTCATCTCTTCACATCCCATCTCATCTCATCTCATCTCATATCATATCATATCATCTCATCTCATATCATCTCATCTCATCTCATCTCATCTCATCTCTTCACATCGCATCTCACCTCATCTCATCTCATCTCTTCACATCCCATCTCATCTCATCTCATCTCATTTCTTCACATCCCATCTTATCTCATCTCATCTCATCATATCTCATCTTATCTCATCCTGTCTTATGCTATACCTACTAATTTATCTTATATGTCAAAACTTAAATTAAAATAAAAAGGCATGCAGTACGAAGAAATAAAAAAAATAGGAACCCATAATAGCTTTGTCTGCACCTCCGACACTAGCAGAGATATTTCCCGCGCTAAACGGCCATTTGGCGAGAAAAAAGGCCTTCGTGCTCGCGGTGTAGACATACCCGAGAGAAAATGTACTAGATTTATTACGCGCGAAGAGATAGCTTGCGCGTCTTCACGTTCTATGCGTAAAGAAACCGCCTGTTACGTAATTTTAATACTATGGGAGGGTTTAAAATGACAGTCGAGAATAGACAAATTGGCATTCATGCTACGCCCGCTGGAGTCCGAGGTATATTCTAAAAGCTGACTGTAACTGACATTCGTTTAGATTAGAATAACATAGGTTGGGATAATAGGTATATAAGCCAAATGCGAGCCTCTCAAGCCTAAAAAACGTTTCTGAAACCGAGGAAATGCGGTAACTGATTTTAGACAACTAACGAACATATTTTTGAATAAAAATACAATTTTATGTCATTGGTTAGACTGACTGCCTCGTAAATAGATTGGCTGCCTAGTTGGTCAAACAGTTAAGGCGCTTACCTCATAAGACAAAGGTTCCGCTTCCCACTGCGGGCCGCCGACAAATGCCTCCGTCTGGGTGTTTCTCCGTGTTTTTAATGTCCCTGCCTGGTCACCATAGCACAGGGTTCCTTTTGGAACCAGGTCAAGTGATTGTGTTGTGTGGACGTTGCTATTACTGACTATTATTAGATCATAAGACAGAAACGTCCAATTTGTGTAAAAAAAAAGAATATTATTATTGTACACCAGAGCACAGTGCAATATTAGCGGGCTTACTACACATTCTAGTAGTTATTTAAGATGTCAGCCAACCAACAACCAACAGCTGAATACTTTTAGCAAAATACGCTTTTTTTTTCCTGCCCCTACACAACTGGAGTTTGCCTTAATGTTGGGTATTGTGTTCTTTTTGTCCTGTGTTACACACTATAGTATCGTATTGTATTGTATTGTATTGTATGGTATTGTATTGCATTGTATTGTATTGTATTGTATTGTATTGTATTGTATTGTATTGTATTGTATTGTATTGTATTGTATTGTATTGTATTGTGTTGTGTTGTGTTGTGTTGTGTTGTGTTTGTTCTGTGTTGTGTTGTGTTGTGTTGTGTTGTGTTGGGTTGTGTTGTGTTGTGTTGTGTTGTGTTGTGTTGTGTTGTGTTGTGTTGTGTTGTGTTGTGCTGTGCTGTGCTGTGCTGTGCTGTGCTGTGCTGTATTGTATTGTATTGTATTGTATTGTATTGTATTGTATTGTATTGTATTGTATTGTATTGTATTGTATTGTATTGTATTGTATTGTATTGTATTGTATTGTATTGTATTGTATTGTATTGTATTGTATTGTATTGTATTGTATTGTATTGTATTGTATTGTATTGTCGATGTGAAGGTCGACAGCACGTCAACCTTCACATTTTAGTTGCAAAGTCGCCCGTAATGCAACGGGGTACAGTGCATGGGTGTATAGGATGATGTCTGTCGACTGTACCAAAAATTTTACAGGTTAATGAGGGCTCGCTTGTAATTGCCTATATTTGACATGTTATCGACTGTACCGGGTCAGATGAGGAGGAGATATGCCAGCATTTCTATCTTTCTTAAATTTTCAAGCTTAGATAATTGTCCGTGTAGTCACTTTATATTCACACCCCAATGTTTTATTCTCGCACTAAAATATGCTAACCTAAATACAAGTATCATGCATGACCTCACTGCCTGTTAACAAGTTAAAAACCTGATGTAAAAGGTCACAAGAATAATATGTGCTACTTACGCAAGAGTTATTTGAATCAAAAGTTCATTTACTGCTTTAATTTGCGATAATTTATTGAAGTATACTAGAATTTGGTTCGTATTTATGTTAAGTCTATAAATTACAGTATACAAACGGCACTAGCTGGCCTGAATTGGAAGCTGCCGCAAAGGACCGTCAGAAGTAGGGTTGTTGAGGAACTTGTTATGAGGAAGAGGATGAGGAAGAGGAATTTTCTAAAGTCGATTTTGAGGAAGAGGATGAGGATGAGGAATCTGACAGACTAAGAAGAAGAGGATGAGGAAGAGGATGCTAAAGACGAAGAACAAAATAACATTACGTAGATTACGCTAGTATTGAACTTGTTTACCTACATGTTTCCATCTCTGTCTTCCTTTAACTTTTTAATACGGCGAGACATCTCTCTCTCTCTCTCTCAAACACATTTCGTTTCAACAAAACTTATAACTCTCCTTCCTCTTAAATTCGTCATGAGGAAGAGGAAGAGGAAGAGGATTTTTTTAAAATCAATTTTGAGGAAGAGGAAGAAGATGAGGAACCTCAAAAATATGAGAAAATTCCTCATTTTGAGGAAGAGGAAGAGGAATCCTCATCAACCCTAGTCAGAAGTGGAAATCTGTGGTAAAGGCCCTATGCTCCCCTAGGTGTTAAAGGAGCGCAGAAGGGGAACGTATACCATGTACCATTATGTATTCTGTGCGTTAACTTAAAAACTTAAACAGAATGTAGAACTGGCAAATATATTATTATCATGTTAGAGCGGCAATGTTAAAATATTAATAAGCCTAATAAAGATTTATCTCTACGACAAAAACTGTACAGTAATTCTCAAACCACTGGGGTACAAAATAGGCTCTTTACAATTAAACTGTGACGTCACAAGTTGCTAGTGACGCTTTATATTATAACTAGCTGACCCCGCAAACGTTGTTTTGCCAGATAGGGCTATGAAAAATTGATAAAAATCTATTCTCAGACCTACTGAATATACATAAAAAAATTCAACAAAATCGGTCAAGCTGTTTCGGAGGAGTATGCGCTAGTGCGCATAAATTTCTCGTGTCACAATGTTAGTACATTGTGACACGAGAAATTTATGTATTAGAGAAGTAAGATATTTATTTTGAATCAGTTCTCAATGATTGCGTTTTTGCCTATTATTTTAACCTTTTAATTTAGAGTTTTTTTCGGGAGTTTTTAGGATACTTGGCCTGAAAACTCCCGAAAAAAACACTTTCATGGTTTTATGTATTTTGACACTTTTCTATAGGCAGAATGTCTGAATCCACTACGTAAATACCTACTTAAGTAACGTTACGTCGCGCTCTTTTCTGAGAAATTTGACAAGACAGCATTACAGTTATGTAACGATATTCCCAATTCATATACTGGTCCTAAGTCCTTTATGGAATGAATACAATGCTCCCAGGAACAAAGGATTGTCTGTGACTTTTCACTTCGCTACATACTCAACACTTGTTGGTTGTTTTCGGGTTCCTTACGCAAAGAGGATACAGGCCTCTACGTCTTTCTAACATATTGTTATATTTATTATTGTAATTCATGTTGAAATTTTCAGAATAATACGGTTTAACACGTTATAAAGATTGGTCGTTAGTCGGGTCGGGGATTACATAGAATATTGTTTGTTGAAAAACTTAAGATGAAAGAAGTGGTTTCAGCACCAAACGTCAACAAATTCAAGAACTTACTGGACAAACACATCACTGACCAAAAGAAAAAAATAACCAAGTGAAACTGGATGCGGGCAATTATCAGTTGTTCCAACTGCCTGCCCGTCTACAAATAATAATAATAATAATAATTTCTTCAGACCACCATTTACAGAGAATAGATGGCATAAGTTAGACACAGGTATCTGAAAAAGAAGAAAAAACATTTCTAAGAGGTAAGGTAAAGAAACTTAAACCGTACACAAATATTTAAATCAAACGTACCCAAATATACATAAACCATAAACCTATATGTGGTAACTTTCCACTCTATCGGGTTAAGCATTTAGGCAACTCAAAGGAGTCAAAATAAGAATATAGGTATATGACAGTTCGGAGTAGGAGTATGAGATATCTACTAGGAAAAAGTGTCCCAGAATGTAACACTGTGACATAATGTGGTGTGACATGCCGGGAACAAAAGGGCTAAATCAGACAACTCCATACAGTGGAGTCTTACGTCATTGCACCCCAACTTATGCCTAAATTGAGGAAGAGTAATTATCATTAATTATTATATTATCAATTATTTTGCTCTTAAGGATCACTGGTGAATGCGATCGTCTATCGTTAGTTACAACTAATGCAACTGTAAAAGAACTGCTGAAGACCTGTATCTATTAAGTGTGAGTTAGACTCCTGCTAAGGGTCTGGCACTCGGTCCAATTTCATAGAACTACAATTCATGGCAATTGATATGACAACTTACCGTTATCATTTGCATTATTGATTAACGAATATATTAAAAAATAGGAGACTATAAAACATGAATTGCAGTTTCATGAATCGCGGTCCCGGATGAATGAAAATATTTTTTATATAGAACCGTGCAACAGTACGGAACCCATGGTATGTAACTATGACTCGCGCTTGGCAGGGCCGGGCTTATTAAGGTTCCACTTACAATTCACAGTAGTGTAACCGTTTCCTAACACTTAAACAGATAGTTAAAGCAATAAACACCTTTGGAAGTGTATTACACAATAATATACGTGTTATTTGTTCTATACACGCCTATTACACTTATGAAGCAAATTAGCTACACTCTCGCATCGCTTTTTGTTTGATTCTTTTCACGTAAGTTTGCGTAATAAATACTTGTCTATGTAAAATAGTATGCATAGTCAAAAGCTGGTGAATTGTTTGTTCCTATTGCAAAGTCGCTCGTAGAGTTTGATATGGTACGTAGGTATAGTCGATTATAGGTTAGAGTAAGGTAAAAATAACACTTTAATCACAATTTCTAATATAGTATAAGATGATGATGATGATATCTACTTCATAATTTCAATATTAGTCTAGGAATGTCAAAGGACGAAGAGGCGTAGCTTGAGACTCCAGCCGAGAAGCGGAGGGACTTTCCGATGGCTATTAACCCGGCCCTATCTCGGCGGCTACCAAATTTGGTAAAGTCTCTTCGCTATCATAGTGTCACTTTGATATTTACCGCCTTGGCACGTGGCGGCTTTTCACAAAAAAAAAAAAAGGAAACCGACGCGGTGCAAACACGCCAGTGAATTTGGCTCGCAGCTCGTCCAATTTTTATTTTGTATTGAGTGTTGATCGCTGCGTGTAGATAAAATGTTTTTTATGTGGGATGGCCTCTAGATGAAACTTCGAATGAAAAACGTGACTTCAGGCAATGTGGAAAAGATGTGTAGATCACGCAACTAAAGAAGAAAATCAGTGTTTTAGAATGGATTTATAACGTGACGATCCTGCATCGTCTATTCTAAATACCGGTAGAGATGAATCTGAGGCCACTTCTAGTGATGAAAAGTGTTTCATTTTGTGCTTTATTATATTTTGTATTTTTCAAAATTGTATTTTTGAAAGAAATGTTTTTTTACTAAAAGCAAGATTGCCTTCGTGTGTACCGACACTATCTAAGCGAACGGACTTAAGTCGGTACTCGGAAGCGAAATTAAACCTTATATTCATTAATGGTCGTTTTAAAGTCCCTTGTCCGTTGGTACGCCTTACGGCTAACAGTTGAGCCAAAGGGTTAAAGGTTGTGATTTATTCGTTCCATCTCTTTCAAATCAGATTAAAAAAAACTCAGCAGCGGTGCTCGACTGCGGAACTTCTAAATTATCATTTCTTGTACATGTCGGTCTAGCCAACTAAAACGGTTACAGTAGCGGAGCGTAGGCACTGAAGCAAATAGATACCATCGATCAAAATCAGTTACTTCAGGACCTCTACTCTAAAAGGGAATCTTGCAAAATTGCGTTGCAATTAAGCGCGTTTGGGTAATACAAAGCAGCAGTTTATTTTTTGTTACGTAGCCTCTTTTATGTCGTACTGCTGGGCAAAGGCCTCCCCTCCCGCTTTCCATCTCTCCGAGATGGTAATTATTTTTGCATTTTTTATAGAACTACTAAAAGTTAAAAAAAAATACAAAGACCAACTTTAGGTATGCTTGCAGCATAATGTTTGTGCATAATGCACAGGTGTTTAAATTTTATATTCAAATTTTATAGTTTTAGTTTATGATATTTAGACGAATATATTCTGCAACGTTATAACTGACGTCAATAAAAAGAGTTCTAAGTTTGTAGGGATTATCGCGATCTCTGTTCCCCTATTAAGTACTCGAAGACGCGTGGACCAATTCGGAAAATTGTTTGTTTGAAAAGGTACACTGCACAAGTGATCCCATAGTCAACAAATTTGGATCTGATGATGTAATCCTGGAGAAATCGAGGGAACTCTTCAAATTTCAAAGGCACACTGAAATGTATTAGGTGTTTTTGTAGTGATTCGTGCAGTTGCGTTCCAAAAACACTATTTGGCGGAATCGTAGTGATATTTACAAGAAAAGTTTTTAAATAAAAAATAAAAGCCGACTTCAGAACACTACTGCACTAAAAAAAAAAAATTAAATCAATATAGCCTTTAAATTCAATGTAGGTATTGTAGTAATATATTTTGGAGTCAATAATAGGCCATATTCATTTACATTATTTCTTTTAGTACTATAGTGTTTTGAAGTCAGTTTTTTTAAATATTATTGAAACAATTATAACGCAATTTTACAAAATTATGCAGTTCTGGGGTGGTTTGTATAACAGATTTATAGCAGTAGCGCGGCCAAGCGGCGCACGCGCATGTACGTTATTACGCTGGATTAGCCGCTGTGTCTGTAGTTATTAATCACAATTAATAATTTATTTTCTATCTCTCTCTACAGAAAATTTTTGGTTTGCAAGAGAAACGTTCAAGACATCAGCGATTGTTCTAAAACTTGCTCTAGTCAGGCTGTATGTAGTCAGTAAATATTACAAGCGATATCCACGCCTGCATCCTTGAGGGGTAGGCAGAGACCTGGGTCTGTATGTCTGGGCGACATCCCATGGGTATAAAGGTTGATGTGCTCTCGTATGTACAAAAAGTCTGTAGTCACACTTAACACCGGGATTTTGAAATCGGATATGCGTAAACAAGTAAAAGTCAATTGAGTTGTTGTGGAAACAACGTTAATATAAAAAAATAAATAATAGTTGCCTTGAAAACTGTTCGTGGTTTCAGCCGCAATATGGTTCAAATGTTGTGAAAATGCGATACACAAAAACACAGAAAGTTAATTTGAGTGTAGGTACTTATGTACGTCATTTTGATCTGGGCCTTATGAAGGAACTAAAAGGCGTTGGCTGATATCAAATAAGACTTATACATCATCAACCCATTGTCCCTACCGAGGGGCACTGGAACTTCCTGAGAAAGGTTCAAGAGCATTCCACCACGGGGGCCAAGTCCGGATTGGTCGAGACTATTTGTCTCAAATATAAGTTTCCTTACTTTAAAAATATGCATGCACAGTACGCATAGCTTTATTTTAACAAAATTACCTACTTACTTGTAATCGGTACATTTCTTAAACAGTCTATGGTACAAGGAAACGTATCCGCAGATTATTTAAACTGCCTCTGAGTGCTTATACTGAGTTTTTTCATTTCACTTTCGATAGCGAGAGCGTTTGCAATTTGTATAGGAGTGACAAAGAGACAACTGAGTGCGTATACTGAGTTTTTTCATTCACTCTCGATAGTGAGAGCGTTTGCGATTTGCATAGGAGTGACAAAGAGACAACTAGATGGCGCGCTTTGTCACTCCTATGCAAATCGCAAACGCTCTCGCTATCGAAAGTGAATGACAAAACTCAGTATACGCACTCTGGTGGCGCGCTTTGTCACTCCTATACAAATTGCAAACGCTCTCGCTATTGAAAGTTAATGACAAAACTCAGTATAAGCACTCTGAGGATTGTTTTGTGTTTTCATATTACTACCTATGTAAGATCGTAACTTTTCAACTAGACAACTTAACAGTAAGTTTAAGTGATAACTTGAATATAACATTACAATTACTACATAGCTGCTATAATATGAAGCATTTCTACGTACCTACTTTCTAATACCCAACTTCAGTTATGTAAATGAGAAACTCTAGACACATTAGTTTAAAAATAAACACACTTAACACGCTAAGTAGTGAAAATAAACATTGCATTATGAAAGAGTGAGAATGACAAAATATATCGCAAAAGAATAATGGAGAATTTATATAAACATCGTTACGTTCATTTTACAGAAAGAAGACTTCTGTGGTCATTAGAAGTCGTATGTTCAATATTTAGAAAGAAAGAAAGTATTTATTGACATTGCCACAAAAGCACACTTAAAAAACAAAACAAAACTGGTTTTTTAGCATTAAGTTCGCCTTTGTACTTTTATTTCTATAAAACAGTGCAATAAAGTATTTTACTAATAATAATAATCCGACTCCTCAGCCGGAGACCGTCCGTCTGGCCACTTTAGTCAGACGGGACCATAAGGTACCTTTTTTTTCCAACATAATAATAAAAAACAAAACATTAAAGTAAGTACTTTTACCTTGTGTGCCACAACCAAGGGATACTCAGCATGGTTTACTTATAATTTTTATACCAGGTTGAAAAGCCGTTTATTTCAGTCTATTATACTTATGGAGAGTCAGAGTGGTCTCTCTAATTGTACCTACCTAATTATAGTAATTATTTGGAAGTCAAACAAATGACCACTGGGCAATTGCATCAACTTCAATGTCACGTTTAATGCACTGCACGCATACATTCTCAAGAATGTCAATAAATTTGTGCTACGCAACCTTATCACAGCAGAGCTGAAAGTGTCTCAATGTCGTTGAGCTTTTACTTAAACAAAAAACCCTGTACAAGTTTGTGTGAGTAAATCGCTAAATAGTACAATCGAATGCAGTCATATATTTTTTAAAAGGTAGGCAGGAACAGTCGATAGCAGATCAAATTTTACATATAAGCTCTCTAATCAGTTTCATCAAGAGCTACTTTGCAACAATAGTGTGAAGGTTAACCTGATATCGACTGTTCAAGAGATTTGATAACAAATAAGTTTGATCAGAGTGCTTATACTGAGTTTGTTCATTCACTTTCGATAGCGAGAGCGTTTGCAGTTTGTATAGGAGTGACAGAGCGCGCCACATAGTTGTCTCTTTGTCACTCACATGCTATCGAAAGTGAATGACAAAACTCAGTATACGCACTCAGGTGTCGACTGTTCATTGAGTCCTATAGTGGACGAGGTTATACCGTAGTAAGAATGTAGCAGATATGTAACCTATTTGTAGGGCTGGCCCTACAGACAGACAGGCATCTATTCTCCGATATCGATAGGTGTAGACTGAAAAAAATCTCACTTCGACTTTTATGACCGCTTGAAAAGTTGCCTGCCGTTCTTGACAATTTTCAGGAATAAGTATTTACTGATCAACTATCACAGTAATGCGCTTTATGAATGTCGCCGTCGCGTCGTCGTAACCAGTACAAATTGTCTACGCGATTTATAATCACTTATATTATATCGTGCTGCGTCCATTCTTGTGCGCGTGATAAAGTCTCATTTCATCTCACCGGAGTTAAAAAAAAAAACTCACGCCCGTTATCCCCGAGGGGGTAGGCAGAGGCACCAATAACTAGAACTGGGCCCAAGTTTTGCCGAGTTTATTAGGTCCCAAACGTGACAAGTGGCAAGCCTGTCGCCGTTATCGGGGCACAATTTATCAGCGAATGGTGTTGCTGTACCAACAAACAAGTGTACGTAACTAAAATTCATTGGTCTCACCGGAGTATAATAATTAGTTTTCCAAACAAACGAAACAACACCTAATAAAATTTACGTACGAAAATAACCTTTAGCTTAAGGGTGTCTTTATTTTTGCATCTGTTGTGGGCTAAATAAGATTGGAGAGCTTGTTTAGTGAGTGGAGCTTTTCGTGGAAGGCGGAACACAAATTTTGGTTTCAGTAAAGGATTCTTATCACTATCAGCACTCGAAACGGGATAATTTTGATAAGGATCACATTTTAAACCTGATAATTTGGAGAGTAGCTCTTTAATGCCCGTTTTTACCAACAACACTTAAGATTTAGGGGCCACCTAATCTTTTTTAAGGGCTACGAATCAACCGTTAAGTAGGCTTAAATCTTAAGATTTGTTGGTGAAAACGGGCATAAGTGTCCAAATTATTTGCGAGCAGCCAAATTAAAAACCTCTGCGGGCCTACAATATGTTGGACAGTCCTGTTCTAGCCCAACAAACGAGTCATACTCATACTCGATTGCGGATTGCAGGACGCATTATGTTCATCGTTCAACTGTAAGCATGTAACCTAATTTTAGTAAACAAGGTGCAACATAATTATATGTCAACTTGTACCTTGATCGGCAATATTGTGGTAAGTGTAATTTTGTGGCTAGCGGCTAGAACCTGATTAATTAGGTAGGTTGGTAATGCCAAATGCCCAAATGAAGTAAACTCTACATGACAATTTTCGAAAGTTTTCGCTAAATACAGGGGTCGGCACTCGAAGTGTTACCAATTCAAAATGCTGTAATTTTGTCAATTTTGTTTCTTTATATTTATAAACTTCAATATATAGAAAAAAAACATTTAAAATTGAAAAGAAAAAGTTATTGTTCGATGTGGCCACCTTTAGCGCGGATAACAGCATCGAATCTGTCCGAGAAGGCTTCACACGCTGCACGAATGTGGTCTGCTGATATTTTGTTCCATTCTCGGCGAAAAGCAATTTTTAAGGCATCGACTGTCTCATGTTTTTTTTGCTGACACTTTGGCCACTAGAATTGACCATATGGAAAAATCCATTGGGTTTAAGTCCGGCGAATATGGTGGCCATTGTTGCGAAGAAATGAAGCTTGGAACTTTTTCTTGCAAAAAAATTTGGGTTTCCCGGGCTTTGTGGGATGGTGCCGAGTCTTGCTGAAACGTCCAATGGTTTCTACCGAATTTCTTACGTGCCGAAGGTAACAAAGCATCGTTTAAAAGCTTTTCACGGTAGATTAGCTGGTTTATCTTTGCACCCTGCTCAATGGAAACGAAAGGTGAACGTCCCGTAGCAGTTACCGCGGTCCAAACCATCACTGATGCTGGTGCTTGCTTTCGCAGAGCAATTCGTTGGTCTAAATTGTCGTTTGATTTACACTTTAACCATACGCGATCATTTTGTTTGTTCACATATTGCTGAACCGTAAAAAAATTTTCATCGGAAAATACCAAATTTTCAAGCTTGCTATCAACGTGCAAGTGCTTTAACTCCTTAGCTCTTTCTAGGCAAACTGCCTTTTGTGCAAGTGTCAAGTCTTGCACTTTTTGTATTTTGTAAGGCTTCAGTTGTAGTTTATTTTTTAATATGCGTCCTATGTTCCGGGCAGATACATTAAAACTTTTTGCCAATTTAACTGCGCTTTGTCGTGGATTTCGTTCAATTCTAGCCTTTACCTTTCGAACCATTTCTGATGATTTTGCTGTTGTTGGATGTCCACCTCCATGGCGTTTTTTGATGCTACCCGTATCATTGTAACGCGTGATGGTCCGATACACAAACATTTTTTGCAGATGTAAATGTCGTAGCGCATTAACAATGGCTGGTTGCGATTTTCCAGCCAAATATAAAGTAATGACACTGTGGCGTTTGAATTCCAATTGGATAACTTTTTTTAGCAGCGACGAAAAACAATGAGCTTCTGTGTGTTTAGGAACAATACAATAGACTTACGACTGTGAGAAAATGGGCGCCATACTGTAAACAGTTTGCTTTCTATAGCAACTTAAAGTTGGTAACACTTCGAGTGCCTACCCCTGTATATTGCTATGTTATAACAGTGGTGCTAGTGCAAAATTTATAAAATAAGTGCCTTATACATTACTGACCTTTAAATGTATATTCAATAAAATAATTTTCGGATTCAGTGGTACATGGCCGACATTTAAAGGGTTTGGTAACTTGTGGGTTCTTTTGCAGACTAGACTCGCAAGATATGGCTAACATTGACCACATGGATTCCATGCATTTTGTTAAGTTACGTCACGGGCAATTAATGGTATTTCGTTATTTTAGGTGAAGGTGGATGTGATGTCAACTGTACACAATACCTAAAATTTAGTTACAATAAAAAAAAAACTAATGACTTCGGTGTACACGTGAGTACATGATACAGTCCATTTTATTTTGATCGTAACTGTCAAAATCACTAGAATAAAAACTGATTTAGAAACTATCTGTTGATTGATAGCGTTAATTTGTGTAAAGAAACAATAAAACTGTCAACGAATTGACAGTTGTTAATAAAGTATGCAAACAATACGCGTGCACAGTGTGTAGCGACAATAACGACTCATGCTCAGGCTTTTTATTCACAATGAACTTACTTGACATAACTGATTTAAAATACATTAATTCACAAAGAACGATATTTAATTATTCCGCACCATACTTCTCTCTCAACAAACTCTGGGTTTTGAATACCTACGCTAATAAAAAATATTCTTATCTTATGTTATTTTATTTATTTATTCTTAAACAAAATCTTACAGCATTATAGCTTAAACTAATGCGCTATAAAACTAAACGTATATGATTATACTTTACACAGTTAGCACAATATGAGAATAAATAGAAACAGTATACAATAATACTCGTAGAACAAGACAGAACATAATCATGCAACTCCTTATCTTATCTAGTAGGTAACTCTACCACATACCTAGTTTATATTTGTAAAATTTTACCCAAATGATCAAAATTACCATGTAGTGCTACAAATGAGTGAATTTGAGTACGTACAATGTTTGAACTTTGAAATATTTTTTTTGACGAAGCTTTTTGCCTATGTATTATGTTTTATTTTTTAATTTATTACCATGATTATAATCTATGATATGCTTCCTTTTTTTTTGTAATATCGAACTAATTATTGTGGTTTCATATTTTTCCATTTAATTAAACATTATTGTAATTATAAATAAATAGCTAATTGATAATTCTGACTCTTATCATGATAATTGATTTGATTTAAAATTTTCGTTGTCTAGTTTTTCACATAGTTGTTAAACTTAACGCAAAATTACTAAATTGAAAAATTTGGACTTTTGCTTTTTGCAAGTGGTTTAATTAAATGATACTACAGACATGGTTTTAAGGTTTTTCAATCCTGCAATTACTTTGTAGCTAATTTGGCCCCTTTTTTCGCATAATATGTTTCGGTGGGTTAAATAGTTAGTATTAGCACAATTAAAGCAATAAGGGGCAATAAATTGCGTTATTCAATTGGTCATCTGAAAATAAAATCAAACTGTGCTCGCATTGATTACCTAAATAAATGTTGATGTTGTAGAGTCAGTTGCCGGATTCGCGTGTTTAGAAACAGTTAGCGCATGTCTATCTTTCTTTAAGCATTTGGCGTGATTGTTTAAAAGAAAGTGGGTTCGAATGTGTGTTTTGTAGGCATGCAACTCAATTTATTAGTGGCTAGGTAATTTTCAATGAAAATAGGCTACATAGAATCTTTCGGTAGAATACAATACGAAAAACAACTAGATTTGGTACATTATTAACTAACTAAAAAGACGAAGTGCCTTCTTATGTGTACAATGACCACGGTGAACTTTACTGCGGCCAATGTAACCGAACTTTAGAAAATAAGCTGGGCTTCGCAAGTCACATCCGAGCCCACCGCCGCAAAAGTCCTACCAATACTTGAGGTCGCGACCTCAAGTATTGGTAGGCGGCCGCCGTCGTCGGACTACGACGAGGAGGACATCATCATCAAAAGGACGAAGTACTAAAACAGTGCAATGGATCTCCCTGAAAAATCTGGCCATCCAACGTGGCAATGCAGCTTATGGTAACTTTTGCGTCAGATGTGGTCCAGAGTGACTGAAAGTACAGCTTTGCTCAAGTGGTTTTTTGTGCTGCCATTTTTATGTTGAACTTTTATAATCATCATCATCATCAACCCATTATGTCCCTACTGAGGGTCACGGGTCTCTTCTCTGAGAAAGGTATAGGCCATACTCTACCACGGCCATACTCTACCACGGGGGCCAAGTCCGGTTTGGTGGAGGCTTGTTAGACTAGTGGCTGGTCTTCCTGTCAGAAGTTTCAAGCCCCCCTAAGGCCTGGTTTGGCTAAATTACTGCTATCTATCGACTTTTATAATTTGACCTTTTATTTAATTGAATCTTGACAATGCTCTTGGTGAATTATTTTTATTTTTAGTTTTATTAATTTATCTGTGACAAGTATTTTTTTCTTATAAAATAATGTTTTTTTTAAACAATTGATATAATTAGGATTACAACGACTTGGAGCCGATTTTGCACCAATATCGGTAAAACGGCCAGATTGTTATTTCAATAAGACTAGTAGCCTCAACATATCACCCATTAATAAAACATTACAAGGAAACCATCAACTATTATCAATAGCCACTATTATCCATAAGGAATCAATGAAGTCTAAAGAGTACCGGCCGTAGCCAACCGATCGACTCCAGCGCAGCGGGCAATGACACTGCGCAATTTCCCGTCGCATTACAAACCCGCAAAATTGCGCTTTTTATGTTCTCTTTTCAATATTAATTATAACCATGACAGCAGCCATATTCATCGGCGATTATTGCATTGAACCAGTAATTAAAAAGTGACTAATTGCGTCCATTTGTTTTCTGTTTGTGTTCGAATTTTAAACAAAAAGAAAGAAGAAAACGCGGCTGAGTCAAAGATGAAAGTGAAGTCCGAAATTATCGGAATGCCGCCGGTAATTCGGGTATCACATTCTTAAAATTTTCGTGCAGCTTTAGAGCTTCGAAATAAACCTTCAGTTACTTTCGTATCTTACGGTCTTGTCAGCAGGGTGTTCTTGATATATTTTTTTTTAATATAAACATAAACATTTACATACAGGCATATACGTTGCTTGTGGCCCCACACTAGGATACTCTGTGTCGTGGGAACCAGAAATAGCGACGTTACAAACATGTAAACATCCAAGACCTAGAGTTTTTTTTTCTCCCCAGCCGGGGATCGAACCCGGGACCTCTCGCATGGTAAGCTATTAGGTAGAGTTGGGGAGTAATTTGAATAACTTATCACGTAAAATCAACGTAGGTACTTGTCTACTTGTATCTTGTTACTTGTCTGCTTATTTTGTTTCTTTGATGCGTCTTTGTATAATAATGTTATTGTGGGATTCTCAGAAAATGTCTCAAATTGCATAATTTCTTTGGCGCATTTTTTTTTCACATTAACTTAATAAAAAGATACATAAATTTTAGGTTTATTGGCCTCTCCTGAGGATTGTATTGTAATATATTTGTAGATTTTGGTGGCATCTACTACAATACATGTTACTTTTTATTAAGTTAGTATGAAAAAAAAAGCGCCAAAGAAATTAGCAGTACTGATAATCACCCTTTTCCTCTTAATATTTTTAGTGAAAATGTAGATAGAAATCAGTAATGTGTTGTATGTAATATCGGTTTACTACCATTGAGATATAATACATTATTTCCACAGCACAGCGTGAAAAGTAGAGACTACCTAATAGAACCAGCTATAGACAGCGTAATAGCGATAGCAAATGGCGTGACTAATTTTCAAAAGACTAAAAGTAGGTCTACGCCATCAAATTGTATTTAACTCTAAAGTACAAGTGTCTTGTAAATAGAATATTCGGACGTGCTAATTACCTCGCCTGTTCTGCAGCGATTGACATATGAATCTAACTGCATCGCAGGTATCTTTTTGCTGAGAACTTAGAATCCAGTCTCCGTGTATAGGAATAGCCTGGACCTGGTTTAAGCAGCATTCCTTGGAAGACAACCACCGGCCGTCCGCTGGTCGCCCGCCGCGTTCGACAAACGTCGACCAAGCAGTACGATTCTTGACGCACCGTGGCACAGACGTCTTCACGCTGGACATAGCGAAGCGCGCGCTCTCGCTACTCGTGTTCGAAATTTAAATTTTCGAATCAAAACAATCGAACGTTTAGTTTTTCTTTTTGCATTTCAAGTGGCCAGTGCTGTGCAATTGGAATTCAGTTTATGATTGTGCATCCGATAGAGGAATTGGATACTCGATTGGTTGGTTAAAACTGCGGACACAGTACCACTGGATTGTTGATTGTGTAAGTATTAGCTTACTAATACTTGCTTACTAACCTGCCATTTTCAATTTTCACTTCAGTTGGGAAACTCGTTTTGCGGTAACACTGCGTCGTTGGCGGCTTTATCCAGCCGCCACCAGCAATTCGCATTTATCTCTGGTGAGCTGAAGCGGTAAATAAATAC
The DNA here is from genome assembly GCA_947310845.1 of Yponomeuta plumbellus. NCBI lineage: Eukaryota > Metazoa > Arthropoda > Insecta > Lepidoptera > Yponomeutidae > Yponomeuta > Yponomeuta plumbellus. Next base: position 11,321,274 of record OX371207.1, on the reverse strand, counting down.
GTAATTATGCTAATACGGAACCCTCGGTGCAAGTGTTTGATTAGCACTTGGCCGGTTTTTGTATTAGTTAATAAAGTAAATAAAAAGGCATAGGTATTTAACATTTTGGAAACGCCTAACGCACCGGAGCGTGTCTTGCTCGAGGTTTCCTAACGATGAAATTAAATAACTCATTAGCAAGTCTCCTTCAGATGGTTGACCGAAGTTTTATAATAAAACCCCTTCACATCCCGGTATGCAAAGAAACATACTGCTGACATTTACAACGACTATTGAATAACTAGGTAAAGAGGCGCATCACGCAGCTAGCGCCGATGAGTTTGTTATTGGACTTGTAGTAATGGTTTATCTCGTATACCAAATAGAGGATAGGTACTTGTATGTTTTATATTAAGGTCAAATTATTATAAAGATATTTTAAAGATATTTTGCGTGTATCTGTTTAACCACCTGGGTATATAATATCAAAGTTCGAAATCCGTAACTACCTACAGATAGAGGCAAACCATGGTCTCTGCCTACCCTTCCAATATCCAGGCGTGAATTTACGTAGATTTATACGTGGTTCTAGCTTTCCTTAAAGAAACTGCACACATATTGCTATTATACAAACCGGCGAATATAATAAGCAGTTTCAAATTACCCTAACAAATCACGTACTGCCTAATAGATATCCTAAATCACTTAAGTAAGTTGTTACACAAGTGTTATCATAGTACATGATACAAATTTATGAGCCACGAATTCAAGTTATCAGCGGATTTCTAACACCACATTGCAAATTTTCTATTGCTAACTGTAATATTGAGGAATGACTCCAATAAGGTATAAATTGCAAAATGCTACACACGGTGTATACCTACTAAATAAATAATGTAGATATTCCTCCGAAAATGGGTTATTCTACTTGTCAGTACGACAACTTTTCTTATTTTTCTTCGTAACTGCAATAATCGGCAAGCGCAGCGTAGGACGACCAGCCATATGGACGGAAGATCTCATTCATATGGCAGGAACACGCTGGGTGCAAGCTGCTTGGAAAGCCGGCGTTCTTTTAGGAAATCCATAGAGGAGGTCTTGTTATGTTAGTTTTTTCTGAAATTTATAATTATGTACATAATATACATAATATATAATCATCAGCTGCAGTTCAAAATTAAAATAATGATTACCCAATATCAGGAAATCATACAATACAATATTGTTATTCAATTCGCGCTTTACAAAAATGTATTAATAATAACAAATTGTTTGTTATGAAAGTAATGGTTACTCAATATACATCTATACTCCATTCCACGAAACGAGCAAGCAAATCTACCGTGCGCCCCCATTGGTTAGTGCCTTTCAAGAGTCACTGCCCTACCCTATGAAGCGGACAGTCTTCGATTATAGTTTCGCTTATCTCTAGCCGCGCGCAGGCTTATGTGTAGACTCGCACGATGGTTTTATTTACTCTTAACTACCTATAGTAAAATGATTATCTGAATGATATATTTTATTGAACCTCTAATCTGGAAAATAATATGCAAGAAGAGTCAATTGGGCGAGTGTCCACGGCCAAATTTCGTAATAGTAAACTCGCCCAACGGTGAAAAATCTATTGTGCGAGTCAACCAATACCAATTTTAGGAGGTGTAAATTCGCCTATTGGCTAGTTTTTGTGTTGTGCGAGTCTACACAATAGCCCGCGCGCATTGACCAACCAATCAGATGCGAGTATTTGGTTCCCTAGGATTTCGACTCGTGGAACAGAGTATACATTAAGTTATTCTTTAACACGAAAGGTTAAGATAAAGTTTAGAGCGTTATAAATACCTATCGAAAAGCGTCCCTACAAAGCAAATACATAAAAACTTCACTAGCTTCAAAACAAAAGTTGTAAGTGACTAACAACTGTAATTAATGGAAATTATTATTGTCACTTCTGTTTGTCTCTTGTTTTTTTGTATGCAATAAAGAATATTTACATTTTTTTTACATTTACATTTATATTCTTATGTTATCTTATGAGAAATTGCGCATTCTAGACTAATGCGTACTTACTGTGTTATCTCTAAAAGTGCATGCGATAACACGATTCTTAAAAAATAATGCCAACAACGACTTGCAGCATCTGCAGAAAACATTCTTTAAAAATATTAAAACACGATCAACGTATGAGCTAACACTCAGCTCTTCAAATTGTTCAGATAATAATAGAGGAGGCAGCAAACTTATCCCGAGCTACAATTTAACAAAAAACCAGTTTTACCGCTACATAACTGCCGGTGACTATCATCTGCAAAGGCTTTTTTGTCCGAGATTTGATCTTCTTCGAACTTTTATACCGATTTTAGTAAGTAAGTTGGGTAGTGCGTAATTCGTTTTGCTTTACTATGAAATACGCACATCGCTGCATACGATTTCGGGTACTTTTGATCAGGAATACCTAAAAGTACTTTCGGTACAATAAACTAGAAAGTAAGGTTTTTTGAAGTTGTGTCTACGATTGTAGAAATTAAATATGTGTAATCAAAAGTGGCATTTTAGGCTGACAATAATGATGATGAGAATGATCATTATCATTCAGAAGCAATACGGTTAACTGTATTACAATATATTATTATTAGTATATGTAAAGGTTCATCCGTCGTGCACTTCACAAAGTAAACTGATGTGTGGCTGTAGACTGTTCTCGATCCACATCTTGATTAAATGGGAATTAAAAGGAAAGCATCTCATGTGTCTGTTCAAAACACTTTATGCCATCATCCAAATATTTCTCATTTTCAGCAGCAGAATGCGCAGTCTCAATCAAAGTGTCAATTTTTCTTTAGAAAAATCTTTTACGATTTGGTGTATTTTATTCTCACGCGCTGCATGCTACTTTTAAAACAGTCAACAGCACGTCAAACCTCACATTTTAGTTGTAAGGTCGCCCGTAATGCAACAGAGTAGATGCATGGGTGTATAGGATGATGTGATGTCGACTGGACTAATGTTTATTTGTTTGTTTCTAGTACACTGGTGGACAGATAAACGTATGGACATGGCAAAATTATAAGAGTTCCTTGTCGACTTCGCAACCCAAAATATGTATGTAATATTTCATCTTCTGCCCACTGAACGGTATCTGCATATCATATCGGGCAAACGTGAGACTTCAATGTGTAATTTATTTTAGAAATGGGTACAAGCGATAAACATGCCATCCATTCACGTTACATTAACTGCGATTTCATCTCCAATTTTACATTATAATTAAAACATACCACTTCCTCTACACCTACATGTTTGAAGATACATGATGGCTATGAAATATATTTTCAGTAATGCAAACTATTAAAGACACCAGAGGAATAGCTTATTCTAGTCAGCAGCTTACCGGCACTCCACAAAATACATATTATTCCATAAAGCCTTAGATTATCTCACTGTGCAAAGAAGAGTCTGCATCAGACGATTTCACCTTTTGCCGCTTTAAATCAGCTCGTACAAATTCTTCAAGAGACTCTCTTCGAGAAGAGAGACAAGCAAGTTATGGGACCTGTGTTATGGAACTGAATGAGGGCTATTGAAAATAAACTAACAAACATGTTTCATTTCAGCTATGTTTGCTTCTGCGGTATTTCTTTCCACATGTCACCATCTATTAATGTCAGCAATCTGATCGTAGATGAACTATATTTTGGGAGATAGTTGTTAGTGCCAATGTTTCAGTGCGGGCAACCATAGTAACTTGTTTCGTGAATCCTGAGCCGCTTCTTGCGTCTCACGTTAGGACGCTTACAGTATCATTTTGCGTTAAATACGAAAATTTCCTAACCAAGTTTCAGTGGTGAAACGGTGACGAGGACTCTTGTAGAGTTACACTTCTGTAGTAAAAACTGACAACGGCAAGCGAGATTCCCGCACACAAGCGCTTTTCGAATGAAGTCATGCGGAATCGCCATTTGTAGACGACAAAACGATATACGTATTCTAGACACGAGAACTTTACTAGACTATACGCAGTGTTACAAAAAACCTGACGCTGTAATACGCTGTTTTTGCGTAAAAACAAAGAGTTACGATCCGTAATTATCTTGATCTAGTCCATAAAGGTTGACAGGACTATAATTAAACTTGTATGATATATGGACTGACTTAGGCAGTATAGCAATAACTGGTAAATAACTGCCATTTTTTTTCGAATTGCTTATATCTTCATAGATTTATAGAAGTGGTATCAGTGGCATTAGTTTAAGACAGTTATCGTCAAAAAGCAACAGTTATGGTGCCTATTCAATTATCTATCTACTAAGTACAACTATTTAACGACTGTATCGTGAACGGCGAAGCGTTTAACACCCATCGCGACGCCTCTGACCCCAATAGGGACCATAGATACTAGGCAAGTACTCTTGGCCGTGCCCAACGGCCGTCCGGCCATTCGTCGTGCCAAGCTTGACAATGAGGCACCTAACTTTACAAAACAACCAATAGAAAAACAATACTGCAGTATCCTCTTGAAAACAGCATTATCGGGTTCTGCAATTACGTTACAGAGTAACTAAGTTACACTTCAATTGGCCACCCTGTTGTTATGTGAAGGCCCCTAATTTGTATTTTTGCTGACGAACATTCGGAGGCGGTACCTTATACCGATAGCAAAAAATGTACTGATTAAATTGTGTTACAAAAAAAGTTCACGGCAGGTCAAGTCGGAAGAATGTCGAGCGAAAAAATGTGAATGAACTACCGAGACGAGTCACCAGTTCACCAGCGTGCGAAAGATCTGTTGACAAGATTGCAAACAATATCAAGGCCAATGTTACCTCTTGTGGATTGTATTCACATTACCAACAATGCAAAATCTGAAAGGAAAACAAAAATATAGAGGTTTTAACCATCCCAAACAAGTGTTATTAAATTAGTGGATATATGCTTCTTGGTTTGTCAAGCGGCGGGGGGAGTCACAGGAACAAAATATGTTACAAACAGCACTTTTAAATTATTAAGCTTGCTGTTAACATTTGCTACAAACCACGGAAGAAAAACATTCGCAAGAGAACGAAAATAAAATGAAGAAAGCGGAAACTGAAGTGTTTTTTTGGTAGAGAGCTTGCGAAGGGGTGGCAAGCATCGACGTGCATGCACAAAATAAATGCTACAGAAAGGCAAGTTTCACTATTAATAATTTTACTTATTTAGCTCAAACATTCATTGGCAAATTGATTACCTGATGTCACTAAAGCTCAGTCTGAATAAAGCTACTTAATTCGTCGTATTATGCCTTTGACGATGATGCCATAGACCAGTAAAATTTGCCTTATTCCCAAATTACAAATTTGCATTTATTTTTACCATATTTAGTCGGCATAGACTGATCCTGACTGATTTCCTAATTGTAAGTAGTCTGGCCTAATTGGCCACAGTAAAGAAGAAAACATATCGAATCCTACGATCCCAATCCTAATACTTGTAAATCACTCCATCGAACGTGGCAAAGTGCAGGGAAAAGTAGAGACATCATAATAGCAAGTGACGAAGCACACAGCATCGGACAATGCAGGACAAGAGCGAAGACGTAGAAGATTAAGTATATGATCGTCTCCAAGAACGATAAAGAACTTTGCGTCTTTTATGCACCAAGTACACATTTCAAGTTTTACGCAGACCATCTGAATAGAACATTATGTCGTTGGGATAGGAATAAGGAGGAAGGTTGACATGTTCCCGACAGTTCAGCGTCCCGTTCAGCGATGAGGTAAGCTGATACCTCTGTTGCATTATACTTTCCGTGCCTGTAATAATGAACTGTCTTGTACGTGACAACATGTACTTGTCGATGGCCAAATGACGACGATACTAATATTTGCTCTCTAGAGAACTAGAGAGATTGGTATTCAGGTAAATGGGACACCGATGCGCGTGCGCACCGAGTTAGAGGATCGGTGGCGATAAATTTTGCTAACACACAATATTGTAAAATTACACGGTACAGTCGACAGCACGTCCATCTTCACATTTTAGTTGCAAAGTCGCCCGTAATGCAACAGAGTAGAGTGCATGGGTGTATACCATGATGTGCTGTCGACTGTACACGCTACACGGTAAAAATTTTTAGGGAACTTTTTCGAGCCAAAACTTTCTAGGTTTTATTTAATCACTTACGTGAATTTTTGGTGGGAAAAGTCCGAGACTCCGACCTTGTTCAAGAGTAAAACATCAAGTTAGTTAATGCGGAATCTAGCTAACAGAGCAAACTTGCCTAATCACAGATTACTCTTTAGATCCTAAGCTCTCATGAAACCCTGATTATCTTTCACTATTCTGCCGTCATAAGAAGAAAGGCCATAACTTCAATATTTACTAGTGAGAAAAAGTAACTGTATTTGAATGAAAATAACACTTAAATTTAAGCAAATAGCTTATGAAATATGTAAATTTTATTTCTTGTGTTTTTCAAATAGTAATCATCGACGACAAGTTAGCAGACATGCTTGAAATTTAGTTTTTCACTAATTTGCTCGAAATCAAATTATGGCCTTTTTTATTATGACGGCAGTATAGATATATAATGGATTCAGGCGAAATAAATTTATTTACCGATCAAATACCACCCATCCTTATCTTTCCCTTAAGCACATGTTCCCCATGTTCCCGGCTCAAGTGATACCTAATCCGTGATAATCTGACTGGCAGACTAGTATACAAAAACTGGCTTAGTAATGACCATCTCCTTAATGGATAGAAGTACACTGTTCCATGTGAGAGTTTATATAGGCAGTGGAGGCTGTAGATGAAAATGCCTACGGCAAAGTTGCTGAACTTAAGACTGTAGTTATAGAAATGCATAAGATATTCCACCTTTAGGTTCTAGCCTCAAGATTTAATATGGAGAGGAAAAAACTTCCAATCAAATAAGCTAGCTAACTAAGGACTTCAAGTTCTTCAAATTCTCATTCGGGAGGTCGTGGATTCGAATCCCGGCATGTACCCAAAGACTTTGATTTCTAAGTAACTTACATTTGTGAAGTTTTTTATATTACAATTCCACTGGGAATCGTGAAGGATAACATCGCGAGAAAACCTTAGCGTGTGCGATGTTCACATAGCACTTGAAATTGCCATTCAGAAGTGGGCACGCGTGGTGATTAAGCCCAAACTAAGCCCATACTCCTTCTTTGAGAGAAGGCCTGTGCCCTATTACAAAGCGAAATTATAGGCTGCATTATTAAGTAGTACCTGGGTGGGTACTTTTTTTGTAATATAAAATATGTAATATAAAATTAAAATAATCCTTTTTCAACAAAAAAATAACTTAAAAAAAAAACATCATGACTCGAACCGGGTCTCTTGAAATCGGCAAGAAACGGGTCGCCCGTTTTGCCGTTAGAACTATCCCAACCTTGCAGATAGACGCGAAATTTACCTCTGTATGTTATCATAGCAAATTTCAATTGGCTTAAAACATGGATAAAACAACGTTTTCTAAAAATGTAACCTAGTTAGATCAATTAAACGCCCCCGAAAGCATCTGCCTACAAAATTTCGTGAAAATCGTTGAAGCCGTTTCCGAGATTCTGATAATATTATATAAATATATATACAAGAATTGCTCGTTTAAAGAGATTAGATATATTTTCCGATTAAGTAATAGAATAAGAGAACACGGACGCATATCCATCGTCTGTGACCAGAGGCGGAGATCGGATCATACGCAGGCGTTGCGTCACGGTAAAAGTGTGGTCACTAATAGGAACAACTACCTACCTGGAGTACTATTACAGAAAGTCAGTTTTCCCTTTCCTTTCATCCATACAAACTGAGACTAAATTAGTTAGATACAAAATAGAATTAATTAAAAATAAAGGTGTCATAATTTTTTTATAAGCAAAAGTTTGATTTTTAATGTGAATAAGCAAACATGATTGATTTCTCAGGACCCTGGCAAGTGGTAGTCCCTGGTCTCTGCCTTCCCCTCTGGGATACAGGCGTGTGTTTGTATATAATAGTATAGATTTACGTGAATTCGTCATTCATTATTTGACAAAAATGTACGAAAATTTCATCTTATGAAATTTATATGGAGGTATAAATATGAAATTTTCGCAGCTATGACTTGCAGTAATATTCAGGTAAGAGCGAATTTCACGCTTTTGAACTGCAAGTGAAAACTTCGAAAATTTCTTACTTTCTTAAGTAAGAATGTACGTGCACCAATTTCATATAAGCTACTTAAGGTAAATGTAATACATTACCTTGAATAGCTTAATATGAAATTGATAATATAGAAACTGTTGCATACAGTCTTTGAAAGATGAATTCGGCATTTGAGCCCCGCTAAGTAGATAATTAATGATTAAACGAACTTACCTGGTAATGACGTTGAATCATAATTACACGAAGAGCTTCGTTCGAAGAGATTAGGAAAGCACATATGTAGTCCCGCGTATGGTGTCGCTATCTCGCACTATATTTTAGATTATTTTTTGAAAAGAAAACACAAAAAATACATTTAAAAAAAACTTGTAGGGTAGGTATGAAAACCTGCCATACAACGCTGTCACCCGGTGTCTTGTCATTTAGTTTAGAGACAATTTAAGTACTCAACATATTCACGACTGGGGTAGAAGCTGGTATAGCTTGGGTGGGTGGGTTCCTAATCTCTTCGAACGAAGCTCTTCGTGTAATTATGATTCAACGTCATTACCAGGTAAGTTCGTTTAATCATTAATTATACTCGAGCTTCGTTCTCAACATTAGGAAAGCACATATGTAGATTTTGAGAGATCTGGTGCTCGTGAAATATGTAAGAAAAAATATATTGAAAAGCAAATGAAAATCTGTTTCTTCTTAGATAGAGTATTATTTCGTAATCATAATCGTTATATTATACTTAAAATTATTAAATCACAAGCCAAAAACATTGATTTGAGGTTTTAAACATTAAGTATTATTAATAATACTTTTAGCAAAATCAGTTTGATCATTATTAATTATTATAACTCTATTATAGAATTGGGCGAATACTGTGGAATTTGGGCCCCAACCTGCGGTCTTTCTAATTATGTCTAAACTCACTCCTGCTCCGAAAGCTTTGGAGGTGGACGCGTGCCGCGTGCTATGTCCTGAAAAAATTGTCACATCTATGCCACTTGCGGCTATAGTGGATTTAATCCACCGACTAATAGTTGATGCCGTTACTTTCTTGTGAGGCTTTTTTATAGAAATAAATAAGTACTCATGGCTAGTTCTTAAATCCTTTGTTTTTTCCAAAAACATAGTTAAAGTCTTTGCCGGGCAAATTTCTGGTCTATCGAGGAAAAAGGGGAGGCGAAGAGTAGGTTGCGATGATCCAGGGCGTGACGTCTTAATATGATCGGAAATATTTATGACAATTTCGGAAGAGATTGTTATGATATTTTTAATATTAATTTTTGATAGGGTTTGGGCTCTGTGTGCAGTCACCAAAGCCAAAAGGGTACATAATTTCTTAGTAAGTTTATCTAAAGTTAAGTTTTCGTTAGGGTACCAGCCAGCTAACGTATTCAAAACTAGTGTAGTGTCCCAGGTTATATTGTATCTGGGAAGGGGAGGTCTCAACTTAAAAACGCCTTTTAAGAACCTTTGAATCCGATCATCGCTACCCACTTTTTTCCCGAACATCAATGAGAGAGCTGACCTACAGCTATTTAGAGTACTGTATTGTGCCCCAGACTCGAAAAGATAAGTTAAAAATAAGATAATGTTCGTAACTGATGCATTGTAAGGGTCTATGGAAGCCTGGTGAGCAAAATGAAACCATTTTTTCAGGCATGTATCGTACTGCTTGATTGAACTATCAGATAACGAAGCTGTCATGATATGAATTGATGAGGAAGGAACGTTTCTTTGAAGAAAAGACGTCCTGATAATTTGCCGGCAACCAGGGTAATCTGGTGGTGGAGGCTGCGGCTGCTGGAATGAGATAAAATTAGATGTCGATTGGCCGAAAATATTAAAGGTTTTGATTCTAGTAACCTTGTAAATAAGGGGTACCAGGGTTGGGTTGGCCACAAAGGAACAACCATTATTCCCGTTGCCCGATCACTAATAATTTTTCTCAGACATTTCAAGATTGTGGTAATAGGTGGGAATGCATAAAAGTAAAGGTCAGACCATGTGATTGTAAATGCGTTTGTGGTGAAAGCATCAGGGTCTCTTTGCCATGAAACGTATTTTTCGCATTTTGAATTGAGACGACTAGCAAACAAATCTATGTCTGGGTATCCAAATGTTTTGGTTATGCGACAAAAAACTTCATTGGAAAGTTCCCACTCAATATCAGGGTGAACACGCCTTGATTCTGCATCTGCTACCCAATTGTCTGATGAGCTGATATAGGCTGCGTGAACGAATATATTCCGTTCCTCGCACCACTGCCACAACATTTTACTGACTTTTGTGAGGTGGGGGTATTGAATACCTCCCATACGGTTAATGTAAGCTATAGCCGTTGTATTATCGATGCGCAAAACTATTTGCCGATCTTGCAAATTTTTTGCAAAGATTTTTAGTCCAAAAAAGGCTGCCAGGATTTCTAAATAGTTAATATGCTGCATCCTTTCCGCGTCAGACCACAACCCACTGGCCGTCTCCTGCTCGCAAGCAGCGCCCCATCCCGTAGTTGAGGCATCTGAGAAGATTTCAAAGTGATATTGATCACTTTTTATCTTCGTTACTGAACAGTCAACGGATCTAAGCCACCAATTGAAATCGCCTAACAGTTCGTCTGGAATTACCATGATTTTTTCGAAGTCTTCATCGCTTATAAGGTTAAGGTATTTGCATCTTTCAAATGCCTTAGTGTAGAGCCAGCCATATTCAATGGCTGGGCAAGCGGAAGTTAGAAGTCCTAGAAAACGTGCAAATTCCCTAATCTTACATGTTTTTAAAATCATGAATTTAATTATCTCTTTTTTAATTTTACTTCGTTTTTCTGATGGTAGGGTAATTTCCATGTTTATAGAATCTATATTGAATCCTAAAAATCGACAAAATCTTTTTGGAATGAAGTCAGTTTTTTCCATATTAATTAGAAAACCTAGGGATGTTAGAAGTCTAGCCGACTCATTAATGTTTTGCAAACAAGACTCATAGGTATTCCCTATTAGTAGAATATCGTCTAAGTAAAAGGTTGATAGATAACCCTTAGATCTCAGTAATTTAGCAATAGGCTTCATTATTTTTGTAAAAACATAGGGTGCTGTATTAATGCCAAATGGAAGGACATTAAATTCATACAAATTGGAATCAAATTTAAATCTTAGATACTTTTTTGAGTCACTGTGAATTTTTACCAAGAAATAAGCATCTTTGCAGTCTAATGTGCTCATAAAGCAATTTTCGGATATCAATTTTATGGCTGTGCGTAAATCTTCTAATTTGAAATGTTTTACATCAATAAACTTATTGAGATTTTTTAAATTTAATATAAACCGTTTTTTGCCGTTTGGCTTTGGGATCATAAATATTTTAGAAATGTATTGACCTTGGCATGGGCTACACATTGATACAGCACCTATTTTTAATAGTTCATCAATGGCTTCCCGAAATTCGATCTTTTCGGAAGAAGAATACACTTCTTCTACTGGGGGGTATTCTTGAATAGCCGTATTTGAGAAAGGAATTTGGTATCCTTCAATATAAGACAGTACATAAGGGTCGTTAGTAATAAGCGACCATTGTTGATAAAATGAAGAAAGTCTGCCTGCATATTTTACCGTCTTTAGCGTCTGGTCCGATAATTGTTGTTCGCCGGCCGCGATGACGTCTTCGATGAGCTGGCTTGCTGACTCCTCTGTGTCAGTGGCCGCGTGGTCCTCTGAGCCCCCGCAGCATGCATAGGCTTGCGGCTCTGGGGAGGACCTCTCCAGTTTAAAGACGTCTGGGATTTGTTTTGCTGCGAATTAGTAGGGTGGTTCCTATTTTGTGGCGGCGGCGGCGGCGGTCTATTCGTCGGGTTAGTCTTAAGGTCCACTCCAGATCTGCTAATGGCTTTAGCTGTTTTCAGTGTCTCTGACAGATTGGGACCGAATAAAAATTTGTCTATTTTGGTTTTTTCCATCTGAGCTTTCATATCCTTTTTAAGATTAAAAAGGATAAAGGATCGTCTGGTCACCGAGTCTGAGTGTTGACACTCGCAGATTATACGGGCAGTATCCATGAGAAGTTTCAGAAGTCCAGGGTCTTTTGACTCCGACGAGAGAACCATAGAAATGGCCTCACTTAGCGATGAAATGGCGGCCGCTGTCATTCTTTGCTTGAGTTCTATACCCTTATCTCTCTTTGAATGATTCTCAAGCATATTAGCTGATATTTCTGAGTTTAAGGCCGGAGCACCGATGGCTTTGCAGTTTTCCGGAACAAGGTACTTTTCTTTCAGTTCCTTACGTGCCTCTTTTGTAAGGCCGACTGTTGCTATGTGGCCCAATTTTATTGCCAGATCTTTTTGAATAGTTTTACCGTACTCATTAACTATCGACGGATCTTCGCCTAGGATTAACAGCAGTTCAGGGTCCAAGTCTGATGTAACCTCTGTAGCTGCAGGGGCGGTAAACTCTGGGGCGGTAATTTCCGGGGCGGTAATTTCCGGGGCGGTTAGGGCGGCACTTGAAGTGGTTTGGACAGTCACGCCAGGGGTGGCACTAGGGGTGGCACCGGGGGCGGTACTGGAGGCGGCACTGGGGGCGGCGCTGGGGGCGGCCGGGTAGGTGGAAGCAGCGGTCATAAGCGCTGGTCTCTTAGTGGTGGTAGGTGCTACCACGACTTTCGATTTTACACTGTCAGTCTCGATATACTCCATCGCATCATCATCATAGAGTAAATCAACAAAATAGTCCTGATCTGGCCTCTCGAAATCACGGTCTGCAATCGAAGAGACCGATAGAAAATGCTGTAGAAAGAAACTATTCTTTGTCGAATTGGTAAACACGCCCAAAGTAACTACCTGAAATAAATAGGTTTCCGTCGGTTTTACATTGTATTCTGCATTTTACAGTAAGTAGGTAATAATAGTTAAAGACGTGAGGCAGCCCCAGGATGGACAGCTCGGTTGTCTTATTGCAATATACAGACGTGAACAGTCCCAGTACGGAAAGCCCGGTTGTCTGATTGCTAAATACCTAAGTATATTTCGTAGGTATTCCAATGCCGAACGAGTGGATCGATCCCAGTGTGGAAAGCCCGAGTGTTCGCAATTTTTCCGCACGATGTAGGCTACATACACGGTACACCTGCATATCAAAGTAATGTAAACAGAATAGGTAGAAATTCGTTAGGCAGTACCTTCATAATAAGAAGCCTCGTCCCGCGGCGATCCATGGTTGTGTTGACTTCTCTCCGGTGACGACGTATCGGGAACACCATCCGAGTGCCTACTACGACGTCGTTTACGTTTGAGTTTTTTCTTCAGTCTTTTCATTTTCCTACACAAATCGTAGTAATCACTCCAATCACTATCATATTTACGTTTAGGCATAACTAAAACACTTGTTAACGTTGGAAATAACACCGAGTTTATGCTTTTTAAATATTTTTTTGATAGCGAAGCGTGCGAAACAGCGGGCACTAAAACACGAATGACAAGACACCGGGTGACAGCGTTGTATGGCAGGTTTTCATACCTACCCTACAAGTTTTTTTTAAATGTATTTTTTGTGTTTTCTTTTCAAAAAATAATCTAAAATATAGTGCGAGATAGCGACACCATACGCGGGACTACATATGTGCTTTCCTAATCTCGAGAACGAAGCTCGAGTATAATCGCCTTTGCATTGAAACGCACACGAACGCCGTGGGCTAAAGCCTTTTTTTTACATACAAATGTACGTAACTTTAAAAAACAGTCATGTACATGTCGAGTTTGAAACCTACTCTTGCTATACGAGGCAAGTGTTTTACCAAATGGAACCTAACACTGATAGCTCACTCATATCCTCACCCAGGGGCGGACTTTCCGCCAAAGGAACTTAGGCACGTCGGATCTTACAGGCGGCAGTTGCAGAAAAAACGGTAACTCAAAAGGGATGATTCAAATAAGCCTATGCGCACACGAGGCGACATGCGACAGCGAGAGTTCGGCGACTAGACGCGACGACAGGCTAGGGCCGTCAATTTTCATATCCATCATCCATCATCAACCCATTATGTCCCCACCGATATTTCAATTGTTATTTTCATTTTTTTTAATGTTTTTTATTTATTTTTCATATATTTTGTTCGAATCTCCGCAAACTTGGCGTCAGACTCGCGGAGACGATAAGACGCCAGAAGCAAAATGACAACGTCGCGTCTGACGCGGCGACTAGACGCGGCGACAAGTCGCCCTGTTTGCGATGGCTCTAAGAATGAAAATCAATAAGATGCCCCGGATAATGAGACAGCATAATATAAAATCAATATAATAGTAGCTTAGTAAATAAAAGACGTCAGTAGTAGTAGTACCTACTACGCGGCCAATCTGTCTCTGCTCTGAACACAACGCTGAGTCAGGTCTCTTTGAGGCTACTTTCATACACCATCATGACAATCATTGTTCTGTTCCTGTCTTGTATGATTTAGGTTACTTTCCATTTCTTGTCAATTAATCTGCCTCATTGGTCAAGCCGTTAATGCGCTTAACTAGTAAGACCGAGGCCGTGGGTTTGATTCCCACTGAGAGCCGCCGTGCATTTGTACAAATGGCCTCATTCTGGGTGCTTTTCCATAATTGTAATTTCGTTGTCTGGTTACCATAGCACAGGGTATCCTAGTTTGGGGCCAGGTAAAGTGATTGTGATGTGTGGACGTTATTATTATTATAAAATCAATCAGCCTGTAGTCGTCCACTGTTGGACATAGGACTCCCCCAAGACGACTTTTGTGGCGCAGCGGTTAGCGCATCTGCCTACCATGCGAGAGGTCCCGGGTTCAACTCCTGGCTGGGGACAAAAAAAAGAAAACTTCGGTTCTTGGATGTCAGCCCACGACGCAGGGTAAATGTTTGTGACATGTTTATGTTTTTAAGTATGGCACGCACTTCCCTTTGTCCTTGAGGCATTCTCATTCATCAACAGATGTCAGTAAGCTGCCTCAGATAGTCGATCCAGTGATATCCGCTCTAGTTGTGTTTGGCTTTGTGGTGTGGGAATTTTAAGAGCTGATAGTTATACGAACTCTGCACTCAGGTTTTTTCACGATGTTGTCCTTCACAGTTAGCGAAGATACAGAGTTTACAAAAGGAAAAGCTTCTGTAGTTTCTCTACTTCGCAAGGAGGTGAGGTAGACTCTAGCAGAATAGATGCCTATCGTGTTTCCGCGTTGTAAAACACTGTCTGATGCATAGTGTTGATGTTATGACAGAGGAGAAAATGTTTACACACCAAACAGATGCCGATAACAATAATATTTTTCTTCGCTTCGTAACTCTACAATATTATGGACTCAGCGGTATTTTTATTCGAAAGCATCACCTTGTCTCTGGATATACCTTTAATGAAAATCCTTAATTTACGGAAAGTAGTAGTCATATCTAACGAATGGTTTGCTCGTCCTAAATCCACCTAATTAATTCAACAAATGTCAACCCCTATTAGCAATCTATTGACTCAGGAAACAGATGATGGAAATAAAATGTACCTACACCCATTCGATTCTATGATAATCCTAACAAATGCTATTCTTATAATAAAGGAGACGCAACACTGTTCTATTATATATAAGTCATGCTATAGGGATTAACATGCTTCGCTAGTATTTTTAACTTTACGGTTCGTAATAGCCAGTCATGACGTAACAAAGCAAACAAAATATAACGTCATTTTAAAATTCACTCATCACCACATCCAGCGTCGGGTATAACGCAACATGACATACTTAAGCTTCAAGGAAGTGAATTAAGGAAACGCCTAGCAGCACTTAGTGGACAGAATGCATTGGAAAACGAAATACGTGCCCATCGAACTGTGACACACTGACTGCAACCCAATTTAGTTGGGCGCACGTTATAATCAAGGTTATGTTGTCATTCTCGCAGTTACTGCTCGTGGTCGTGCTCAGATAGCCAAGAGTTGTAGAAGACTGTGTTCTATTAGGTGTAGTGTAGACCCTGTAAGGTCAGTGAAGTTTGTAGATTGTTGTAAGTAAGTTGAGACACCAATCCGGACTTGGCCTCCGTGGTGGAGTATGGCCTGTATAGGCCACTTTCTCAGGGAAGAGACACGTGCCCCTCGGTGGGCACATAATGGGTTGATGATGATGATGATGAAGTTGAGACAAACTAATCACTGATCGTGGTTCCAATCTAAGATACCCCGTGCTATGGTGATCAAACCTGGCAAGGATAAAAAAGAATAAAATACATTATAAATACAATAAATACAAATAATTGAGAGACTGTAACTTCTGATCGTATTGTTTTATATCCGAGCAGCATTGGAGTTGCGAAGGTAATTGAACAAATTATGTCTTATTTAATACACCACTTCCTTTGCAGTGTCGCGGCCATTCGTAAAAAAAGTTTGGGCAAAATAAAATTATGTGTCAATTTCGTGTTTTCGAAAGTTTCTTGGACTGAAAGTATTTATATGATGTACCTGCTTCTAAAAGTTCTAAAAGTAAGAAAAATGAAAAATTGTGACCTGTTGTACTGATGCCTAATTTACGTTTGTTCATAAAACTTTATCAACCGGTAGCGACCTCTAAAATTCATTTAAAAAAAATATGAAAAAAACTAGCATTTACTTTGAGCTATTCTAGTACCCCGATTAGCATTTAACGTTAATCGGGGTACTAGAACCCAATAGCGAGGTGAGATAATGATTGTTTGAAAGTTGATTTTTAAGCAACACCCTATTACATAGGTATCATTGTATACTAAATACGAAATTTCTTCGATATAGTGATACTCGTAGTAACTACAGTGAGAATGTTATTTAGATAGAGTCAACAGCTAATCAACCTTAACATTTGTTTGGCAAAGTAACTGTGTGGAGTGAACGCGTTTAAACCATGGAGGTTTATATATTTGCTTACGTCTTTATTTAAATCTCATCCTGCGCATCTCCTATAGAAGTGTGTCAAATTGTCTATAGAAAACCATTGACAAACTGCTCGGATCATAATAGTTATGAAGAAGCAATCATTGGCAGCGGGTCCAATAGCCATGACTAGTACGTGACGGCCGTTTCAGCTGTCTACGTGACTCAATTGAATTGGACACGGGACGGTCTGCGCAGTTCCATGAATAATGCAAGAGAAGGTGGAGGGAATACGGTGTTGTTATTAGCAGTGTGATGTCACCTTTTATCTAGCGTGATGTTAATGAAAGGAAATCAGGAGGATGCACGCAGAACGCCAACTCCGGAAAAGCGGATCTTATTTTTGAACTAAAACTTTCGTAAGCACAACACATTGTAAACTTTTTGTCCGGATTTACTTACGGGTGTTGTTATACCGGAAGAGTCCGACCAGGTTTCGCTCAGATTCGCAGAGCTTAATCTTCCGATATAACAACATCCGTAAGTAAATCCGGACAAAAAGTTTACAAAGCGGATCTTACATTGCTGGTACAGACATGAAGCTAACATCGACGATCAACATTTAAATTTTTAGCAAAAAGTTAGCCGTAATTTAACTGAAAGAGAGCATGAGGCATGGATGGATGCAGGTTAATGTAAGATAGTTACAATGAGAGTACTTTCTTATTGCTTACCAGAAAGAAAAAATATAAAAACTTCCACACAACTGCGCTGTCTTTCGTGTGCAAAAAAGTGTCATACAAATAATAATAACAGTCCTCAAAACATGCAAAAACATCCAGTCTGCGGCCATTTGAACAAATTAAAGTACGGCACAGGCCAGCTTATTTCCTTAGGGAATCTAACCTACGACGACCTGTGAGTTGTAAATTAAGCGTGATATAATAATTATGACAAATGATAGGTATATTATTAAAACTTCTGACATAAGACCCCACTAGTCTTACTTGACAAGCCTCCACCAATCCGGACTCGGCCCCCGTGGTGGAGCATGGCTTATACCTTCCTCAGAAAAGAGACCCGTGCCCCTCAGTGGGTATACATATAATGGGTTGATGATGATGATGACGATGACAGTATAATATTATTATGAAGGTCTAACTTCTAAGATTTAAGATCTAACAATGAGTTTTTAAGCGATGTCCAACATTTCGTATTTTGATATGTTGATTCTATGCCATAAAATTGTAGTATATTGTAGATATTTAAGTAACATTAAGAGCGTTTTGGTTTTAACTGTAAGTTCTTATTGTATATATCAAATAAATAAATAAAATAGTATATGTAGTGATGCAATAATGACATTACACAAAAGCAAAGAAGCATCAGCAGTTGGCAGCAAACATCACGAGAAGGCAGCAAGGCTCTTTTCACAACCGCCTAAGTATTTATAGATGAGTAACTTTCTATTAACGTCATTTTAAAATGCACACATGCATTTCATATACCCATTTGTGCAAGAAAGTGGGTTAACGCACGCCGTAGCGCAGTTGATGGTTTATTGACTATATTTTTTTTATTGTGATCACTTGCGTCATGAATGACCTTGAAAAGAGGAAATAGAAACTATTTTGATTGTGACACCAAAAAATCTACACGTTAATATAAAAACCATAGGCGGGTGTACTATTGTAATTGCCCAAAATAATATTATTTTCTTACATCATCATCATCAACACGTTACGGCCCCATTGAGGGGCACGGGTCTCTTCCCTGGGGAAGGTATAATCCATACTCCACCACGGAGGCCAATTCCGGATTGGTGGTTATATGTAATATGACCTTTAAATTCTTTATAGGTAATATACTAGAAATATAGTTTGAACTTTGGTGCCAAATTAAAAGACCAGCATCTACTTTTTGGGAACATTAGTGTTATATTGTTATTAAAACAAAAATATTTCACAAACATAGTAAATAATAATATGACTACGACACAAATTGTGTTTTTCGAAAATACCATCATCGAATCCTGACTTGGTGACTAAGTCTTTCAAAGAAAAAAAATATTGTACAAATCGGCTCGTGGGACGGTCGGTCCTCTTTTTTAAAACTCTGTTAATAAGTTACTCGGTTAGTAACGGATATCCAATAGGGAAATTCCGTCCTAGTAGATTTTTTATTACTTGAAACCCGATGTTAGTCGCAGAGCTGCGCGGGAGTCACGTCATCCTGTATGACCTTGACTCGCCCAGTTCGCTCGAAGGTCAAGTTATTTCTTCTATGACTGGCTCAAACACGAGTCTAGCGATACTTTGTAACAGATAATAAACTGATGCAGCTATTGCAATCTTAAATATTATTTTAAAATTATTGTAGAAGTTGTGATCTAGATAAGTCAATTGCAATATCGAAACCCATAAGCTTTAGTTGACGGCAGGCCTTCCTCCAATTTAGACAACAATAACCGTAAATTCACAAGATTAAATCTTAATAATGGTTAGGCAATAGTTGATATTTGTTTCTCTTGTAACAACAAAGCCAATGATTGACCCACTAACGTTGAAATGAACATACATTCGCGAGTCGAAATGTGATTTTATGTATCTGGCCCGCTACGCTATTGGCCACGTAGAAAACTTACAGGTAACCAGGTAATCATCAAATAGGTAATGATCGTTGAAAGCAATCAAGCGAAGAAAAAAAGTTGAACAACGTCATTATCGTGTCAGTCAAAGATTTCTTCATTCTGGTAAATCGCCAAAACTGTACAAACTTAGTGGAAAACTGTTGAATGGAAACCTCAACAGATAGACCTCTACATTCTAAGCATCATCATTGATTAGTTCTCGAGAAAGAAGAATAGAATCATTGTCTCTCGTTGATGATTTTTCTAACTGTATTTACAACTGTTTCGGGTGTCTGCAGATTTATTTGAATTTCTCGTGTCTTCGTGCCATTAGGAGTGGCGTATTTTGTTCTCGCGTCTATTTGTTGGATGGAGCGATTTTAATTCTATTGTCGTCTGTCCGTGCGTTGCGGCAAAAGTTCAATTTGCATTGCAATCAGCCTATGGCTATAAAGCGGTCGGCAACTTCACACTTTTGATTGTCTCATTTCAACACGTTTCAAGTCGATAGGCATCGCTAGAAGCGTCATATCAGTCTTAAGAAAGAACGCACAGTCATCATCAAAACATACCTACTTAGGATATACAACTCTGCAACTTTCAGATTAGTGCTTGGCAACCTCAAACTAAAGAATGCCACCACATTAAGAGTATTGGGAGGCCTTTGAAACCCATCTCAATTATTTACCACAGTACCGCTAAGTGTGATCGGTGATAGTACAATCGATAGCACGTTGACTACTTTCTTCCTGTACTTTATTCACTTAAGTAATAAGCGAATTTGCAATAGAAGTATTAACGTTGACTCGCTCTCGACTGTACCAGATAGAAAATTGTACAACAAACAATCAACTCGGTTGGCGTCTGGGGTTCAGCTAATTCGCATCCCGTTACGGTTCCGTACACGCGACGCCGATAACCCGATCCTAGATCGCTTGCTCGTGTCGACACGCAATTTGTGGTGGCGCTGCTGGCTTTAGGTTTTTGGATTGCTAAAGTAGGTAACGCCACATAAGGCAGCCGGTAAGCTTGGTCTGTTGACATTTCGAGTATATTTGGTGTAATTAATAATAGAAAGAGCATTATTCCTTTAAAGGCAAAATTTGGAGGTGAATCTCTCTAGGCGCTAGGACTATAGTTTGTATCTACTTACTAAGCTAGTTAAAACAAAAATGGCTATCTCAAACTATAGGTAACTATTTATAATTAGGTTAAGATACATTGTATTATAAGGCCCAATTTTTTATTTAATAATAACAATCATAATATTATCCTTAATAAATCTTCATTTACAGAGTGAAATAGTTTACAGACGCTAATCAGACTATGTTACATCAACTTGCATCTCTGCTCTAACTCCAAAGAAAATCAAAACAAGTGAGAATTAAAAACCTTACACCTATTTTAACTTGTTACCAGCGTTGTTCAAATTCTTCCAAACATTGGAAAAGTCATCATTATTCATTCAGTGCAGGCAAGGCCCTACTCTACGCATTCCAATGGACTACTAGCTACGAGGTCACAGAGTTATCAATCCATAAACATGAGCCGAGGAAACTTGCGTCGGATGGGATATTGAAACCGGGCGATCGGGAATCTTTACCATTCTTCACTTTAACAAGTTATATTTAAGGTGCACATTTCCTTAAAGCCAGTTGAGGTCCTCCGAAGTAATTGCGGCTTTGTAGAAGTAGCTGCGGTGTAATCGGCACTTGATAGCTATCATAATTCGGGTAATTAGCTTTATGTATCCAGCGCCAATTGCAGTTTTGTGAGCCCAAGCATATTAATGGCGTAATGATTCATCGAATATCTTAACTTCAACTTTGGAGCTGATTACACGAAATGCAAGTCGATCACATGCAATTACTGACCTTAGCAGCCCTTAAAATAACTTAGTCTTCAGTCAGCTTAGTACCGCTCAACTGTACTCACGTAGCATTGATCACATGTCAAGGCCGCATTGAAACAATGCTCCACAAGCAAACACCCAATCATTTAATGTGTACAGCCACGTCTAATTGGTACTATACCACCGTGGGTGCAGACACCTACAAAAATAGCAGCCTGAATGGCGTAACAGTGATCAAGGCAAGTCGCCCCCTCGATGTGCTCTTAAATTACGCGTAATTGCCGTAGCAAATTCTCTGAGTATTTTCTGAGTTTGAAACTCCATCTTTAAGATTTAATTATCTCAATCCTCGGCCAGCAGCAATGATACTTTATTGTTTTCAAAATTGAGTTAAAATTACATTATTTTGTTGATACTATCAGCGCAGAGGTGTTCCAGGACTCATCTCCACTATCCCGCAGCTTATTATTGCTCATGCATCGGGAGACTTAATCTGCCTAAGATAGATTTAGGGATTAAGTAGCACGAAGGGAAAAATACAATATTATTCTTTGGTATAATATTAGTCTCAAACATGCCACAAGATGGACAGACGATCTCATCCAAGTGGCGGGAAGACGCTGGATGCAAGCCGCTTCCGACCGGTCTTTTTGGAAATCCATGGAGGAGGCCTATGTCCAGCAGTGGACTTCTTGTGGCTGAATGATGATGATGATTGTCTCAAAACCAGAAACCAGCCGCGATGACGTGCGCGCCTGCAACGACTAATAAAATATTATGTTCATGAAGCAAAAGAAGTATTATCAAGATAGTATCATGTGGACAACCTTCGGTCTCTGCCTACCCCTAAGAAATATTGATGTAATTTAATGTAGGTAATATTTAGAGAAAATCAATCTCAAATACAAAAGAAAACCACACATGAAATGTTCAAATTTGTTTGGAATACCGAATTACTCAGTTTGGTGTTGATCGGTCGCTTTACGGTTTTCGTTCAGACGTTTTAGTGCCAATAGAATGCTAATACGAAAGGCGTGGGTCTCTCGATATGACAGTATTGCACAGCCTCTTGTACTTTCTAACTACAAAGAGAAATCTTCTCAATGGAGCGCCCACTCAGACTTTGCTCGAAGGCTTAAATATCATTGACTATTACTCAATTTTTTACATCGATAATAAAAATAAACTGACGCATGAACATTCCTGTTCTTAATTAATTTATAATTGAAATGCAGTTTATCGTCAATAATATTGTTCTACAAATTTATCTGCGCTATTATATCAAAAGGAAGCAATGGACTCTAGAAATAAAATACAAATTCAACGAGTTTCGTATGTGTGTCAAACTCAAACCACACTGGCGGAATGCGAGGGAGTGCCGTGCGTTTACTACTCGTAATCATTATGTTTGATACATAAGCGCACGAAACGTAAACGAGCGCTCTTGATGTCCTTCCCACACACGTACGTAAAGAAAGGGACAGGCTTCGTTATCGTTGATCACCTTCAGAAGAAGTTGCTCACGAAACCAGGTCTAAGGCCTCAGAAATGCGTGATGTAGTGGAACGATTACAAAAGTGCGTCTAACTACGTGCGATGCGAGTTTAGTTCGTAGTCAAAACGCCTGTTTCTACAATGATTTACAACACAATTGCGGCCGTAAACGACGAAATAATGGCCTGTGAGACACTTGTAAAACTTTGTGTTCCACAAGGCAATGACTTAGAGCCTACTCTTAAATCAAATACTCTACCAATTTAGAAGACGACGACGTATAATTCAATGATTGCTGGTTTTTATCCCGTATTATGAATACTCGTAAAAACTCATAGTAAAAGTTAATAACCATGTAGATTACTATTCATGGTACCGAGGCACGGACGTTCCCATGTTCTCTTTGAGAGGCACTCGCCGATCGCTCTAAGCAAATAATTATGGTCTACCGTGGTGTACCTACTTTTGCAGCAATCATGCGTTTGTGGGTCGCGGCCGGTCGGTCACCTAGAGACACGCGGACACGATAATTAAAGCTGGTTAGAATCTTGGCCAGTTTCTACTTAAGGGGTTCATATATTAGCAATTCACATACATATTTATGTAGTTTGATTTGAATTTACAAGTGACACCGCCGGATCACAGTGATAGTTTGCGAGACATGAAGAGGATACAAATTAAGGTTTGATTGTACATACCAATTGCAAATTAATTGTTACAAAATACATTTGACGCCTGTGAAAGGTTTTTATAAAAAGGCTCTAATTTCTGTTCTTTTCCTGAATTCTGATTTAAAAGCTTCGATTGTATAAAGTTTCGTCGTGATCCGTCTTGCCATGTGTAAATTAAAACCAAACTACTTTTTTTACGAGAATTGTCTGGCGAGGCGCCCTCTTAAAGCTTTTTAACATGAATACCGTACTAAGTAAATAATAAGCGGTGGTAATTGGTATCCTAGTGGGTAGAACAATGGACTCGTAAGCGGGATACCCAGGTTCGATTCCCAGTGCGGGCATGTATCTATGATTACCTTTTTTTAGTTTTGTACATTTGTGTAGATATAGTAGCAATACCACTCGCTAAAGGTGATGGAAAATATCGTGAGGAAACCAGAGTTTGCGCTTGATTAAAGCCCACTCTCTCTCTCTCTTAAAGAAGGCCTGTGTCCCATAGTGGGACTTACAAAGTGGACAAAAATGACATTTACATTTTTACATACAGGCACATACATTGCTTCTGGCCCCACACTAGGATACAGGTGTTGTGGGACCCAGAAACAGCGACGTCACAAACATGTAAACATCCATTACCTGGTTTTTTTTTGTCCCCAGCCGGGATTCGAACCCGGACGTCTCGAATGGTAGGCAGATGCGCTAACCACTGCGCCACAGAAGTCGTCAGTGTGGATAAAAGATGTGGATGAAAACAAAAAAGCACTACAGACGGGTAGATTCGGTTAAAGCGACTTTTTGCTGAGCCTTTGAGATTCTCTATGTACGGCAAACACTCTTTCGTTTACACCAGAATAGCTCTTACTAGACGCGGCATAAGCGTGAATATGGCAAAAACGATTTTCGTATCACACGTACACTACCAAACAAACCAATAACAACAAACGTGAGTCAGTAGCGAAAAGCACAAAAGCGATTACGAAACCCGCTTGCCCATCCGTGAAACTATCCATGGAATACATTTCGCTTCAAGCCGAAGACCAGTATTTCCACCCAAACCGGTCACTGACCTCTGTTCTCTGGCACTTATAGACCCCATCAAAGTAGAACAAGCCAATCGACTAGTCAACTTAGAAAAGAAAGGTTTCACTACCTACGTGTAATGTTTTGTATATAATAAAGTGTTCAGGAAGAGAGCCTAAAATGCAGTGGCGTAGCTACGTAGGGGCTAGGTGGGGCAGTGCCCCGGGGCCCACAAGCACAGGGGGGCCTCGCCAGAAAGTCTCGATCGAACTGAACTTTTGAAAATTTACCTTACCTTACCTACACAAAGTATTAATTGTAATTTATGTCGCTAATGTTTAATATTTTTATTACCAACCCTTAAGTTCACAAAAAAGAGCTGATGATAACGGTAGCTTAGCGTTTTAAAAGTATGTATTTGTATATTTAATATTTTTACTAAATAAAACCTAACCAGTTTAGATAGCTGGGGCCCCATTTTTTTATTTGCCCCAGGGCCCTTGGTTACCTAGCTACGCCACTGCTGAAATGGTTGTCCATGACAGCGAATTACGGTGTTTGAATCGAACAGGTTGCAGTTGCTTTCCACGATATACTGAAGATGTTCAGTACCGGCGAGCCTACGCATGCATTAGTGCTGAGCTAAGATCTCTAATATAGGTATAAAATTCTCGTGTCACAGTGTTAGTGGGCAAACTTCTCCGAAACGACTTGACCGAATTTGAGGAATTTTTTTTGTGTATTTGTTGGTAGGTCTGAAAATAGGTTGTAACATATTTTTCATAGGCCTAATTGAAGCAAATATGTCTATATACGGCGAAACAACGTTTGCCGAGTCAGCTAGTTTATTGTAATTTAATTATTGGGATTTTCAGTTACATTATAATAATAAGAAATTGTGTCAGGGCATAGGTATTAGCGTTAAAATTAATTGTAATGTAATTAGTGACACTGAAGAAACGTCCTATTTTAATGTTACATCAATAACATTAAGCACCTCAAGGTTAACGACACAGTTATATCGTCCCTCTGAAACTCCCGTACAGGTTTCACATGGGATTCAGGCAAGACGCCACGGTCAGTTGACGCCGATTACCCCAAGTGTAGTCAACAATTACACGGTGTATGCGCTGAGCTCGTAAAAAGGTCTAGGAAAGCGTGAACAGCCGCGGATTGAGCGGTCGTGCGAGCCATATAGATTACAGACTGCGACCCGGGCCGTACAAAGGGGGGGGGTTAAGTGATTTCTTGTTGAGTTTCTATTGTATTTCCATGGTCGTAAGCAGCTTTCTTGGCAAACCATTCATTTAGTTAGGTAATAATAAGAAGGAATAGTGCAAAGGCATAGGTCTTAGCATTGAACTACAGAACATTTCCACAATCGGAATCCCTAATAATTATACACAAGAAGCTTCCAGAAACGATTCCTAGATGTAAGTTCCACGGATTCCAAATATATGGAGAGGCAACGGCTATCTATAAACTACTGAGGCTTATTTAGGCTGAGTACTTATTTATTTCTGTAAGGTCTGATGTTGTTTGGATAAATATATTTTCCTTCTTTATAGAGTTACGGACCTCAATAGGAAAAACGGAACCATTAGACGATGAATTTGTTGTCCGTACGTCCGGTCCGTCCGTCCGCCCGTATGTCTGTTAAGACCTTTATCTCGGTAACTCGTAGAGGCATCGAGTTTATTTATTTACTAGCTCTCGCCCGCGACTCCGTCCGCGTGGTCTTTAGTTCAAAATTTTGCAACCCCGTTCACTCCCTTAAGGGTTAAATTTAGAAAAACGGTGAAACACGTGTTCAATCAATTGTGTTGAAGAGTATTAATTTTAAGTTTCAAGAAAATTAGAAAACATTCTTTATATCGCCCATACAAATTTTGGCAACCCTTTTCGGCCCCTTAGGGGTTGAATTTCAATAAATCCGATCTTATTCCTTGCCTACATTATATATAGACCCTCTGTGCCAAATTTCAGCTTCCTAGGTCCAAGGCTTGGGCTGGGCGTTGATGAGTGAGTGAATCAGTCAGTCAGGACTTTGAATTTTATTTGTATAGATTTATTTATTCAAGGAGAAAAAACGGAATTGACAAACTTATTACGTAAAGAGTATAAAAGTTAACATAGTACTTTTTGCAACTCCTAAGCTTTTCCCACAGATAGGTAATCACATTATCTAAGGCGCAATACACGAGTTGAAATAAAAGCCAATAGTATTCAGGTCTACAGTCCCTTGAAGGTGAAAAAGACGACACTTAGAAAATGGGTTGATGATAATGAATATAATACAATACACACGAATAAATATAAAAACACGATAAATAATATACGTCTATCGAATTTCATAAGTGGCAGAGGTTCTGCATCCATATTATAATATTACGTTCCATATCCACATGTATATTCAAGAGAGGTTGTAAAGCAGGAAGTAACTCAATTTGATAGCCTTACCGCAGTGTCAATGTCAAGTGATTGATCTAAAAATGACACTTAGGTACCCTTGCGTGCAAAACGCTTGCCTGCTGCCAACGACGATTCTCTTCCTAAATGTTTGCAATTCCTACGCACTTGCCGACTCGCAGTACCTGTATATCAACGCAATTATCAGTGCAGAATGCCTTTAGTGGCTATCACTTCCTCACACGCAACCGCTGT
This sequence comes from Yponomeuta plumbellus, assembly GCA_947310845.1. Classification (NCBI taxonomy): domain Eukaryota; kingdom Metazoa; phylum Arthropoda; class Insecta; order Lepidoptera; family Yponomeutidae; genus Yponomeuta; species Yponomeuta plumbellus. The sequence continues at coordinate 11,293,974 of OX371207.1, read as the reverse complement.
TGTGATACCTAACATCTACAGTTCTCGACACTCGACAGGAAATCCTCCAAGAACGGATACTTAGCCTCTTTTGCAACATTTCTGTGATTGTGGTTGTCATATTTGCGAATGCAGTTATTTCTTACCGGGTGCTTTTAGAATCTCGCTTCTATACCGACTGCAATAAGAGTTACCAGGCTTACTGTGATGATGTTGGAACTATCAGCAGACTTCCTTCCATTCTAGATGTCACGCCCAACCGTCTGCGGGCGATCACCTCCGCAAGGTCGTTGATCTGACGGGTACATCTGAAAGCTAAGGTGTACCTGACGTAGGTAGTAAAGTACACAGAGCCGGTACTTACGTAAGCACAAAACTGGGCTTAGATTCTGCTAATGCATTGTAGTACATTGCCAACTGCATAAACATGGCGATTTGGTTTCATTGCCGCTTCGAGTCAACGCGAGCACGACACGTGTATCAATAATTTTAGGCGTCAATGCAATGAAAAAACTCGTCACCTGACCCGACCGTGTTCTGTCATCGTACTATGCACTAACAGAATAGAGGCTTGCGGATGCCTATTTGTTCAATAAACTTTGGTACCATGCGTAGCAAGCCATGTAAAGATATTACAATTTAGATAATATACCTATAGTGTTCAATGTAGGCCAGTGGGTAGAACAGTGCACTCGGAGACATGAGACCCTGGTTCGATTCCCAGAAACTCTCTCTCTGAGAGCATGTACCTATGACTTCATTTTCTAAGTTATGTCCATTTGTGACGTTATAGTAGCAATACCAATCGCTAACCGATAATCGCTCTATGAAGGAATACATCGTGAGGAAACCTTAGTGTCTGAGCTATTAATATACCTCAGCTCTCGCATTCGCCAATTCGTGGTGGGCATGTGTCATGTCAATCATGGGCAGGTGATAGAGCCCATACTCTCTCCTCTCTATCTCTCTCTCTCTCTATGAGAGAGGGCTGTGCTCTACGTACGTACGTATATAGTACGAGTATATAGGCTGAAAGTTGGTGACTGCATTTGAGTTACCATGATCTTGCGTGAACAGAAATAAATTACGATGACTAGTTCTTCTTGCTGGTGACCAGCTATGATTTCGATAACTTAAGAGGCGAAAGTCAAATCACTAGAAACATCTTAACACTGACACGCTGTTATAACAACTAACTTGAATAGTTTAGTGATATTTATGCCTTTCTCATACGTTCACATTCGCCCATCGATTCCCGAGGCTGTTGTGAAAGCCGTTTGGTTGCATCACTAGAAAAACAACTAACCGCATCGGACAAGCCTTTTGAGGTTCTAACGCGAAATGTAAATATCAGAAGAACGTTAAGTTAGAAGAAGATTGTTAACGTTTTACAAACTTGATACCTAATTATAACTAAAAATAAAAGTAAGCATCAGTAATGTCAGAGATAGCTTGTCGATCTTGATTTCTTTATATTTCAAACTACCTACAATGATTGTATGTTGAACAGATGATGGAGGATGAAGTTTAGGAAATGACGCATCTGCATGTTATACGTAATTTCCTAAAGTTCATCCTAGGTCTTTCTAAATATTCGATGAAAAAAAAAATAGTTACACGAAACAAGAAATGCAAACACATAAAAAATACTAGTTTAAATTAACATAAACTAACAGCAAAAGCTCCATTTCAAATTAGGATATTATCATGTTGAAGCCGCAGGTCTTCTCGTCAAATGAAATACGGAAGTTTTTCCTACTTTGGCTTTAATTAGAAAATAATAAAATACAAGAAATAGATTCGGTTGCTCTGTGGAGAGTTTCAAATCGCTAGAACGTTATTTTTTTTTTTCACTGTCTGTCAAACTGACAGGTTCACTTCTTCTTTTTTACGTTCTGATGATTCATGCTAGCGGTAACAATCATATCACTATTCTTTCTTTGAACAAGGACCACAATATAATCTATATACTCGTATATAAAACGAGAAGCTGACTGACTGACTGACTGACATATCAACGCAGAGCCTAAACTATAAGGGTTAGAAACTTGAAATTTTGCACAGGGGTTCTTTTTGTAACGCAGGGGAGCACCAAGAAAGGATTTTTGAAAACTCATCCCTTAAAGGGGTAAAATAGGGGTTCAAAGTTAGTATGAAACTTTGCCATTTTTTAAGGTATTCGTATGAAATTTGGTACGAAGGTTCTTAATTTAAAATTATGACACACTTGTAAAATAGTTTTTTAAAAATCATCCTTTAAAGGGGACAAAGAGGGGTGGGAACTTAGTATGAAACTTTGCCGTTTTTGAAGTTATTCGAATGAGATTCAATATGAAGGTCCTTCATTAAATGTTATGAAAAATATGTAAAATAGTTTTTCGAAAATCATCCCTTAAGGGGGTAAAAAGCCCCCCCCTTTTTACCCCCTTAAGGGATGATTTTCGAAAAGTTGGTATAAAACATTGCCGTTTTTGAAGTTATTCGAACGAAATTCAGAATAAAGATTCTTCATTGAAGGTCATGAAACAAAATGCAAAATAGTTTTTCGAAAATCATCCCTTAAGGGGGTAAGAGGGGGTTGCGAAGTTAGTATGAAAGCTCTTTCGCATGCGTTAAAAGTATAACTATTTTAGAATGGCAGACATTTTACTCAACTAAAGCCCACGCGGACGTAGTCGCGGGCAACAGCTAGTAATTAATTAAATATATTACAACTTTCAAACCGCATAGCGCATCCGCGTTTAGGGTTTTCAAACATCTGGTTTGGCCGCGTCGGAAGTGAGCTTTTCGAAGTTCCTACAGTAGTACAGTCGACAGCACGTCAGCCTTCACATTTTAGTTCCAAAGTCGCCCGTAATGCAACGGAGTAGAGTGCATGGGCGTATAGGATGATGTGCTGTCGAATGTACAGCAAAAAATATTCCAATAGAAAGAGAAAAATGCAAGGGGAAAGCTGTAAAAAGTTGTGGTAAGCCTTTTGGTCATTATAAATTTACTTCACCTCCAATGGTATAATAACTTTATACTTTGCGTTATTTACAATGTTTTTAACTACGTCGCGTATAGACGCGCAAGGTAGTTAAAGCGAGGCACAATAATCACCTGGGATTGTCTATTCACACCAAGTAAAATACTTCGTTTTGTATAATATTAAGTAGTTACCAAAAAAGCTAATGTACCTCTGCTTTCAAAACCACAGATATGAGTACAAGTTGTATATATCTGACCCAGTCACATTTGAGCAAATACTAGGACATTCAGTTCTTAATACCTAGTGCGCTGGCACAAAAATTGTTGGTGAAAAAGTTTTAAGCCTTAAAGATATTCGATCTCTTGTTATCCCAGGGCAATTTGCTATAAATCGGACGACCTTTTCACGGTCATACTAATTGTTTACAAATCATCATCATCATCATCATCAACCCATCATGTCCCCACCGAGGGGCATGGGTCTCTTCCCTGAGGAAGGTATAGGCCATAATCCACCACGGGGGCCAAGTCCGGATTGGTGGAGGCTTGTAAGACTAGTGGCTGGTTTTACTGTCGGAAGTTTACAAGCCGCCCTAATGTCTCTAACTTGGCTTAACGACTGCTTGCCATCTATCGACGGCAGTCGGCACCAACTGCTTAAAATGCCTTGGGAAGCACGGAAACATTGTTGGACACGGAATAAAAATTGCTTACACATAATCATAGTAATGCAATTTCAGGGACCTGGAATTGAAACGCGTTAGGAATAGACTCGCACAGTCGAATAGGAAAGCGGTAGCCCGTAGGTACAACAATGGGCTCGGAAGCGAGATACCCAGGTTTGATTCCCAGTGCGGGCATGTACCTATCTATGACTTTGTTTTCTAAGTTTTGTACATTTGTGAAGTTATAGTAGCAATACCACTCGCTAACAGTGAAGGAAAACATCATGAGGAAATTTGAATGACAGAGCTATTCTCACATACCCACTTGAAATCGGCGATCCGCGGTGGGCACGCGTGGTGATTAAGCCGAAACTCTCTCTCTCTCTCTGAGAGAAGGCCTGTGCTCTACAGTGGGACTGCATTTTTACACACATAAACCCATGCATGTGTCCCTATGACGACCTCTATGGCGGAGCAGTTAGCGCATCTGCTTACCATGCGAGACATCCCGGGTTCAAATCCCAGCTGGGGACAAAAAAAACCCAGGTCTTGGATGCTTACATGTTTGCGACGTCGTTGTTTCTGGTGCCCACGACACAGGGTATCTCCTAGTGTGGGGCCAGAAGCAATGCATTGCATGTGCCTGTATGTAAATGTTTATTATTATATCCTTTAGGCTACCGGGCTATCAGGAGTAGATACCAACACTGGCCACCTGGCACGGTCTTGACTCCTCTTGTATCTGTTTCGCTTCATCGACATTCATTAGTTGGTTGTGGATTTGTGTATGGTAAATCCCAGAGCTCACTACCCTAACGTGTGTGATGTAGTTTCAGAACACATAGGTGACCTAGGCCACTCAAACTATGTCTCACTTCTATCGACCTACCAAGTACCTGTAGAACGATAGAAGTCATACATAACTCAAAGCTATTAAGAGACATAATATTAGGTTATTTATTTCCTATTCTTTAGGAATCCCGGCTGGGGACAAAAAAAAATCCCAGGTCTTGGATGTAATTACATGTTTGTGATGTCGCTGTTTCTGGTGCTCACGAAACAGGGTATCCTAGCGTGGGGCCAGAAGCAATGCATGTGCATGTATTTAAATGTTTTTGTTTAATTCCGTGGAAATCTATAATTAGCCGTACTTTGTAAGTAATATTTTGTTTAGTTTCGCTGTTGATTTTCCTGTCAATAAAGAAAATAAACTAAATCATTTCCATTAGTGACGATTACGTTCGCTTACCCGTTTCGCACTAAACGTCCCGCTATAGCTACTCATTGGATACAAGCTGCAACTAATGGCGCACGACGACCTCTGTGGCGTAGTGGTAAGCGCACTTATCATGCGAGAGGTCCCGGGTTCGATCCCCGGCTGGAGAGAAAAAAAAACTCCAGGTCTTGGATGTTTACGTGTTTGTGACGTCGCTGTTTTTGGTTCCCACGACCAGGGGCCAGAAGCAATGTATGTGCCTGTGTGTAAATGTTTAAAATGACTGGCTGACTTTAGCAAGCTCTCCATACAGCACGGTCATCGTTCGGTGACATCGACATTAGACATTCGACGGCGCAAGCGCGGACCTAAAACTTTCCACTTTCACCCGCGAGTCGCCACGCGCGGCCGACGCCGCGACAAACGAATAAAAATAAAACAATGTACCTAGCACCACGTAACTGACACCTGTTATAGGCTTTTTGCGCATGGGTGAGATTTGCATCTATTCAGAAATAGTTTTGTGCCTAATTAGCTCGAGGTCTGGCGTCAATTAGAACCAATTTCACATACAATATCATCATCAACCGAGGGGCACGGGTCTCTTCCCTCAGGTAGGTATAGGCCATACTTCACCACGGGGGCCAAGTCCGGATTGGTGGAGAAGATACAATATCGGTGCTGTTAAAGTTTTCATCATCATTTGCCCACCTCAGCTCACTGCTGGTTATAAGCGTTCCCCATCACGCATCATTTCGCAGTTTCTCACAAACGCAAACTTTTATCGTCCTTCAAACAAAGATAGTGATTCCGAACCGAATTCCCGTTCCATGGTGAAACTAAGCCTTAGCCTTTCAAAAGTATTCTTATGATTAACATTCGCTATGTCCGGCATTTGTCTACTTGACGGCAATATATCTACAGTCGTAACTGACACCTTATAGCCACTTGTAATGGCTAATTGCAAATGGTTGTAGGTTGTAACAGCTTAATATAATGCGATGAGGGAGATAAACACTTTATACTAGAGTGGCAAGTTTCAAACTTTTTAACCAACAATATACCTGTCCATACTCGACGGTGGTTGCCTAATTCACTATAATATCTGCAGTGGCTAAGTATTTTGAAAGGACTTAAGAGCCTAGTTTCAGCCTGCAACATCAATACCTACATGACTGCATATGAATAGATTTTCGTAGCAACTTATGTATTAGATTTAAGGTGATTTGAGAAAAGATGGTCAGGGTGACGTTTTTTTTCCACTACCAGTCGGCCCCAAGGCAGCGCCTAACATTATACGAATAAGTACATTGACATCCAAGAAACAGAATGTAAATTCTTTACGTTGAAATAACTTTCTAATGTCTGAATAATTTTGCACAAATATCGCGATGCCAGAACAAAATGACTCCATAAAAATAAAGACAATTGTCTAAAAAGCTAAAGATAATTTCATAATTATTATACAATAATTATGACGACCTCTGTGGCGTAGTGGTTACCGTATCTGCTTACCATGCGAGAGGTTCCGGGTTCGATCCCCGGCTGGGGAGAAAAAAAACTCCAGGTCTTGGATGTTTACATGTTTGTGACGTCGCTGTTTCTGGTTCCCACGACACAGGGTATCCTAGTGTGGGGCCAGAAGCAATGTATGTGCCTGTATGTAAATGTTATGTTATGTTAATATAAAGAAGAATTCACTATGAAAATACCTTTGCTAAAAGGTATTCGTAAAAAACAATAACATTCACACTTCGTAATATCTCTACGACATACAAACACGCAGCTATGTTGTACACAATAAGTCATAGTCAATTCAGTCTCAAGTAGAACAATCCAAGCAATCATAAACCGAATTACCTATCATAACACGGCTCACTCGGATGCACTGGGAGGTCTGAACCCTAATTGCCTAAGTGGCTACAATTTAGAGCGCATCGTTGCGGCTAGTTGCTCTCGGCTTACCTAATTGGGTAATTGGGAAGGCAAGCAATATGGCTTCGGCTGGACTAGTTAGGATGAGATGGACTCCACCTGTGGTCGATGGGAAAATGTTGTGGTCAGGCCGCCAAAAGGAGCAATAGTCTGTGAGAGAGAGTGCGTTAATTATCGGTGATCTCTTCTCAAAGGGGGTCTTCATACTGGCCGTGGCACTGTAGGTATGCCACCTGCTTGATAGGTCCAGAATATCAAGAACACAGCAGTATCTGCGTCACTGCACGACATCGATGGAATACTCATAATATTCGTAGAAAGTACACAATAACGTTCAGACAAAGTCGTTTGTAGTTGTATGAAAAATAAATGAAAATAAAATTCAAAACGGCGATGTGGTGTCCAATGTAAAATTGGGCAGTGTCAGGAGCATCGCGGACCAGCTAAACTAATCGATGCCACTTTCGGGAATGCCAGTGCATTCCGATTCAGTTCAGATTCAGATAGATTTAGAGGGTTCCAAACCTCAAAAGGAAAAAAGTGAACCCTTGCAGGATATCAGTTTGTTGTCGGTCCGTCAGTCTGTGTGTCTAGAGAGTAGAGCCTTTATCTTGGGAACACGTTGAGGTATCGAGTTGAAATTTAAACCAGATCTGCAGTCCTTGCAAGCTGTAAAAAAACAAACTGCTAAGTTAACGCGGAAAAAAAGCCGCAAAAAAGTTCGAAACATTTCGTACTTTTCGTCGTCCTAGAACTACAACATTTGGCTCCATATTAAGTTTGTATCACTTTGTGATTTGTGTGATATTTTCTATATTTTAATGATTTAATTTAAACTAATAAATAAAAATCTCGTATCACACCGATGTCTAACTCCTCCAAAACAGCTACAACGATTTTTATGCTTTTTTTGTGGTTGCTTGGTAGGTCCGAAAATAGATCTGGCTTATTAATGTTTCAAAACAACGTTTAAGGGGTCAGTTAGTAATCTCTAAAAATATACGACGTCACACCAAGAGGCAGAACTCACACAAATGTCTCAAGTAGGTACGGGGACTCCTAAAATCACGAAATTCGGATAACGTAATTTATGGATGGAACCAAATCATCATCAACCCATTATGAAACCACCGAGGGGCACTGGTCTTTTCTCTAGGCCATACTCCACCACGGGGCCAGGTCCAGTTTGGTGGAGGCTTGTAAGACTAGTGACTGGTCTTACCGTCAGAAGCTTTCAAGCCGCCCTAAGGCCTCTGACTTGGCTTAATGACTGCCATCTATCGACTGCAGCCGGCACCAACTGCTTAAGGTGCCTTGCGAAGCACGGAACCGCTCGGAAAAATGCCACTAGCGTTAGTCATAGACGGTGACCCATCCATGGACTGAACGCGCCGTATGTTGCTTAACCTTAGCGATCGTTTAAGATCACTCAGGTAGCGCAGGCTACGAGCGATTCAATTCATTGGAACCAAATACCTTGGGAAAATTGCTCCAAATTGTGATTCTATGAGATGATCGACTCTATTGTAATTTTTTTCCAAGTACGTTTATATTTCATACTCATTCCCAAATATGTACCGTGCCTGCACCACTGCATGATTTGTGTGGCATCAGACACTTTCTCTATTGACATGTGCCTTCTACACATACCGAGATAACCTCAGCCGATGTCCGATGAGTTTCAAACTGGTTTTATCCCTCGATTACAATAATTACATGCTAGTGAAAGGCGTATTAATTGCTAAGCAGCTTTCTGAGGTCTCTATTAGGTCCGTTCTTACCCACTTAGACTTAGACATCAGGTACATGTACACTATGAAACAAAGGTGCGTTACATTTTTAGTTTCAACTGTTTAATTTTGAATTTGTTAACGACTTTTGGACGGAAGAGTCCGACCAGGGTTTCACTCAGTCAAAGACCGTCTCCAAGCTCCGTCTCTACCAAGTCTCTACTCACCCCATGATTAAGTTCAACGAATCAGAGCGATTTACGACAAAAAATCTTACTACAAAAATCAAGTGAGTGTATCCGGAATTGTTGATAATGTATAGTGCTTACGAAAGTCTTTGGCGTCATAAGGTAAAAACACGCATCTGACATCAGATTGAAACTTAGAAATTAAATATTTAAGTTTTAAGTAAGCAACAGTGAACTGCGTTTTATGCGTCTTTTAACTTCATTAATTTTTTATCGCATTACAGAAGTAATTGACCATTTACGTTTTTTTATCTTAGTTCAAGTCTAAAACTTTTTACCTTAAAAAACGAACAAAATACGTTGTTAAATGCGTCTTTTTATTAACTCTAACTTCTAATGCTCCTATCAAAATAAAAAATACAGAAAGATGCGTCTTTTCAATTTTCTTTATTAATGGTGAATAAAAAAAAGGTAGGTATGTCGTTCAAACTCAAAGCAATTTCGTAGTTTTACAACAGTCAACAGCTTTACAGCAACAAATAGCTTCTTTAATATAAATTATTATTAACAAGTTTTTTTAAACTTTTTACGTGTGTATACGTTGAAAATGGGTTTATATATATATTTGACGCTTTAATAAACCAAGGATAAGTCTACGTAGATGGTGACTGGAATGGAACAAAATTACTGTTTTTCTATTTGTGTTACTCGTAGTTTTCATCACAATGAATGTTTAATGTGTAATGTGTGTGTGTAAATACTAGTGGTATTCTCCCTATAGTCATAGATAAGAAAAAAAAATTACCGCCTGTATATATAGCGTTTAGTCTAGAAGCAACCGCTATAAATATACTACACTTCTTATTAAAACAACCACTTCGCAAAAAAGAAGCAACTCAAAATAAACATTCCATATTAAGATCTGAAAGTGAAAGAAATCCGCCAAGTGTGAAGTGCGATCTGTCTAACCTATGTTACCTACATGTTACGTATGTTTGTCGGTCGATGCCAAATGTGGCAAATGTGATAGTTACGTAAAGTGATGTGGGCTACACCTATCATTATGTCGTCAAAATAATAGGCCTTCGACACAATCGTTACTTCAAAAGACGTCCGATTTGATGTTTGCCAAGATAGGATAGCGCAAGTTATGAAAAATGTAACATTGACTGAATATCGTAATATGGCAAGTCATCTGATCTAGTAATGAAAATATTTTTTTAAATAAAGGCGACCTCTGTGATGACTACCATGACTACCACTGACTACGGTGAGGACAAAAAAAACCCAGGTCTTGGATGTTTAGTAAACATGTAAACATTGTTTACATGTTCGGCATTACATGTGGGGCCAGAAGCAATGTATGTGCCTGTATGTAAATGTTATGTTATGTTAAAACATAAAATTATGTAATAAAAAAAACTCACGCCCGTTATCCCCGAGGGGGTAGGCAGAGGCACCAATCACTAGAACTGTGCTCACGTTTTGCCGAGTTTAGAAGATCCCAACTTGACAAGTTATGTTTATGTTTATTCATATTATTTTATTTTTTAGGCTGATAGCTTAGGACTATTTATTATAGCATTTCCCTTAAGACGCCGGACGAATAGACGCCCTTGATGGACCAATCCATAAATGTAGAGTTAGTAACTCATGCCCCTTGATGTATTATTTAATTTTATTAGTCACAACGTTATTTTTGTGCCAGTATAAAAAAAAATTAAAAGAGAAGCCTTTACTTTTGGATGTAGAAACCGACTCCTTGTTAAGTTTCCTTCGCTGACGCATAACAAAAACGTTCCAATTCATATTCAAGCCGTTGGTTGCGGCTCGAACATAATGCGTTGCTAATTAGCGCGTTTAAATTCACGCGGATACTACAGCCGCGGTACTGTTGCGAAATCGCGCAAAATTAATGCATATTAATCCACGCCATTGAGGTTTATAATACGTGAAGGAATGAAATCAGCAAGTCGGGGTAGGAACGCTGAGGCTCACTAGGTCTTCTGAAAAAATTGTCTTATTTTTTAATAAGATAGGACTATTTCTTAATGTGGGTACAGTAAAAAAAGAACAAAACCAGAGAAAGATTTTTTTACGCAAAGATTTCTCAAGCTTTTCTACTCTTCAAATATCGAACATGTATATTTATTTGTTTCTAATGTGACCATTTCAAAACCCACGACCGAGAACCCAGAATCTAGAACACTGTGTAGGTAGATATCATCAGTCAGGTTGCAAACGATATGTAAAAGTGTACCTACCTGAATTGTGACTGTCGCCATACCTTTAATGAGTTTTCTACATTATCCTTTGGTGGGATATTTCAAGGAATTTATGCAACCTTGAGCTCCATCCATTGAGCTTGATACGGTAATTTGTTACTCGTGACAGTAAGCTGGAATTGGAAGAACTATAACGTCTAAATGTTTCCTGTAGTCGTCGATTTGGAGACAAGGACAGACAAAATTTCCAATGAATTCTTCATAATTTGTAAATTATATAGTTAATTTCATACAATTGTATACAACTTATACAGGCAGTTTCCGTGAGAAAAGCTTATCGACATTAATTAGTCGTCACGGAAGACCAAATCGCTCTTTTACAGTCGATTAGAACACTCTACATCGTTCATTATACGTAACACTGCATGCATGTAAATAATGCGTTAAGCAATACTGTTACAACAAAATGGGTAGCAACAAAAGTTCTGCATCACTCTCTACAAGAGACGTCGCGGACTTATTCTTCTTCTTTCTTGGTGCGCTCTTGACAGATAAGTGCGGTCGTGGAAATCGAGATAACGTTTCATTGTAAGTCGCTCTCGAGTGCTTCAAGATGTGTTACCATTCCTCTCGGCAGTAGCTGTTCTGATGCATTAATACAGCGATCTCTGGTGCCCTCTGTTTTAACCTTTAGTACCTCGATACAACGCTCGATAGAATGGGTGCCCCCTGATTTAGAGCCTACAAAAGCTCTAAATCAGGGGCGGGGAAGTTCCGTAAAGTTTAATCTAATTTACACTTAAATTTCGTCTCTAGGTATCATATTATTAAAGTCTACAATATTTACCTGCTATGGTGATTCCCTTCAGTACCTCTTCATTTTACCTATTACCCCAATTACCATCATCAACAGCCTCTACTGGACTCTCCCCCTATTCTCAAAAGCTCACCCTACTTCCTTCGGTCCTCGGCTTTCCTCAAACTTTTAAGCGCCGCTTGGGGTGGTACCAACTCGTTGGACCGACGTTTGAGGCTTACTGGCACAGCTGGATGGAAAACGAACGCCAAATAGATTTTGTGCTCTGTTTCTCGGTTGATATTGTTACAAAATGTAGCAAAAAAATCTTATGGTCAGAGTATTTGTATTTGGTGTTTAAAATGTTTAAGCGAACAGTCCTTCTCTTTTTCAAATTCTACTGTGTGCAGTTATTCGAACGGTCTGCTTTGCCTCACTGATGAACTGCTAGTAATTATCCGTTAATCATTCATTAACATAGCACCTCATTAATTTCGTTCGACTGTAGCCAATTCCACTTGAATTTATTGAATGCTTCAATAATTTAATCAAATGGTTGACCACATTAGTCTTTACATCAAACAGTGGTAAGGGACCCGATGCAAGACAGAATTTTAAGTAAGTGGCATAGTCATGTAATAGCATAATAATAGCACGGCAATTACTGTTTTTGGCACTTTTCGTACTAACCACTTTTTGCTTACTAACGCGATGGCTTGCAAGTTGCAATAGATACTGATACCTGTGTGAACAGGTATGCAAGCGTCTGCCTATATGCATGTTGTAACAAATTCCATGTACGTCCAAAAATGGCGAGTTCTAGTCGGCAATACAAACTTATTGAATAAAACTTCGAAACCGCAAATTTCTCCTATTACATACATTTTTTGCCGCAGCTGTTAACAAAATGACGCCAGCTTCCGAGCTTTCATCTATAGTAAAAGTTGCTAGTTTTGACATGTTAGTTTTTCGCAGTGCAACAAAAACAGATGGCATTACACGAGATTCGCAGGCGTTTTACAAAACAAAACAGATTAAAAGAAAGTACTAAATTGGAAGTTTGACATATTGATTTTGATTAGATGATAATCCATATTTGGATGAAAATAGAGTGCGTTTACGGCACCCTGTATGGCAACCATAAAGTTAGGTATATTTAGTTATCCAACTGTACAGTCACCTGAAGGATGAGGTCATTACCATTATGTACTGGAATCAAAAGGCTTAGCAACCCTTATAAAGGATATGAGCTATTGCTCATACCCTATACTGCAGATAAAGCCAGTGCAGAAATATCTGCAGACATTCCACAGTCATTTTCGTTTACGGACACCTGCACTTTGTCACAGTATTGACTACCAAAGTAATGACTAATTAACGACTCGCTAAAACACTAAATAAAAATGTTCTACAAAAACACGATTGCTAAAAAGTGGTGTAGCCTTTCGTTCATTGTTCCGTAAGGAAGTTAGGTCATCTTAAATTTTTTTGCTCTCCTTAATCTTTTTCTTTCACAGTTGGGTAAATGACGAACGTAACGAAAACAATTACCAATCAAAAGAGTAACCTTGATATAGAAGAGATGACACGTAAGATGTCAAGAAGAAATATAGAATTTATATAGGTACCTGGTGCTTGCCTACTGGACTAGAACCAGTTAGAAACTGCCTAGATTATTTCCGTCTGATAAAGGTAATTAACTCCTAATCGAAACTGTTCTTGTGTTTTTATTTGTTCCTGTTCCTTTTCTTGTGTTTACCATAATCGGTCATTGAATGAAAACCAAAATTAACAATGTTTGGGTAAACTCTTTACAAAAATAAAATTGCCTTAGTTTATTTTATTAATGTTCCTCTTTTTTTCTATGTCAATTATCTTCTTTTTTTATTATTTATTCAAGAAAATTCACAAATACATATTATAATACAAGAAACCGTCACTCAAACCTGTGTAGGTTTATCTGTGAGGTTAGTTACTCTTCGTCTACTTACATTTTAATCAACTTAAGAAGTATTGTTTAAGGGCATTTCGGCACTTATTTGGTTCACACAAGATCTTGTCAACAATTTCCGTAGGTAGATCGTTTAAAATCATTGGAAGAATGTACTCCGCTGTACGAGTCCTGTAATAGTTGTTGTGTTTCATTAAAATGTAGGTAGGAAGGTACTGCAGATTCCGAAGTTGATTAGGACGGGTTCGTTTCGTCAGGGAGTCTATTCTGCCGCATTCCTCACTTTCTATGGCCATCTTGACTTTATCGAAAACATTTATTATTTTATATTGTTTTAATAAACCAACATCGTCGTTTAGGTACTGAGATTTTAGGATTTTTGGTACGATGGTTTTGATTAAACTTAATTGCAGTTTGTAAATGTTTTCAATTTATGTCTTAGCCGTTCGTAGGATATAATAGAGTCGGCTAATGACATGTACATGATTCTTAATATGTTATGAGGCATTTTATATTTAAGTATAGAAAGTTTGCACAGAATAGCCCTAAGTTTTTTACAAACGTTATCAATATGTGATGCCCAGTTAAAGTTTTTATCAATGATTAGTCCAAGATACATGTGTTGATTAACTAATTCTAATGGTACGCAGCCACATCTAGGCTTGTACTGATGTAGGCATGAATGATTATGAGCCACGATTGTAGGTTGGAATGATGACTTTAAGTATGGAGAATGGATATGCATTAATTTAGTTTTTTCAGTATTCAAGACTAAACCGACGTCGTGTGCCCATTTACACAACAGGTCAAAGTTGTTTTGTAATACAATCTGTGCTTGTTTCGGATTACTCCGAGCAACTAGGAGACAGGTGTCGTCGGCGAACTGGTACACTGATCCTGTTGTGAATATATTACACATATCGTTCACGTAAAGTAAGTACTCGGTAAGTAAAGTAAGTAAAGTCGGAGCGAGGATCGACCCTTGTGCGGTGCCCTCTTCTGTTGTGGTTTTATCACTAAGGTCCGCGGCTATCTTTACGAATGTAACGCGGTTTTCGTGATAGTTTTTGAACCATTCTAGAAAAGGGCCCTGTATTCCCCCCTGCTGGAGTTTCCGAAAGAGAATGTTATAATTTAGCGTGTCAAACGCTTTACTAAAGTCGACGAAGACAGCAAGCACATGATGTTTTTCATTCAAGTGATTGCTGACTTCGTCTGTAAATTTGGAAAATAATTGAGAAGTATGTTTATTTTTTTGAAAGTCAAATTGTTTGTTATTAATTATTTTGTGTCTTGATAGGAAATTGTTGATTTCAGATCCTATATACTTCTCAATTATTTTGTCTATACAGGACAGAATTGTTATAGGTCTATAGTTATTACAATCAGTGTGAGAGCCTTTTTTGTATATAGGCCTAATTATGCCTTCTTTTAATTTATCTAAATACATTGAGTTCCGAATACAAGAGTTAATTAAGTGTGTAATAATAGGAGTGATTTCTGACATAATACATTTCAAGTTTTTTACACGAATCTTATCAGAACCAGGGCTTTTCCTTTCATTAAGGTGTCTTATGATCGTTTAAATAACATCTACAGTATTAGTTGAAATAGTATTCGTACAATAGCCGATAGAACATCGACTTTTAACATGACAGGATATCTTACAAATTCAAGACTGCAATCATTTCCGCAGAGCGTAGTATGATGGCCAGGTTGGTCTTAAGACCTCCCTTGCTCTGCTATACACCAGAAAGAAATACTTATTTACAAAAAGCATAAGCGTAACAAATATGAGTCCCTTATTTATGGTTAAAACATAAAGTTGAATTCCGGTTATCATTGTAAAGCGAGATGTCCCGTCGTGTGAACGCATGACACGAGACAATGGGCGTTTTATCTCACGTTTTTGTGCGCGCGCGCACGCGTCGCGCGCGACGTATCAAAGATTATACCATCTATCACCAACAGTGTTGTTAGTTTCTTGTATGAATTAAGTAGTTGGTGATTTACTTCATTATGTCGACGGGGCAATGAAAAAAGTGAAAACAATTTTTTCTTTTTCTATAACCAACCATTTGAGGAAATATATTTCATTTTTAATATAATTCCTTAAGTACAGGATTTGTTCCGGATTTGTCGTGTTCCAGATCTGTCGTACTCCAGATTTGTCGTATTCCAGATCTGTCGTACTCCAGATTTGTCGTATTCCAGATCTGTCGTACTCGAGATTTGTCGTATTCCAGATCTGTCGTACTCCAGATTTGTCGTATTCCAGATCTGTCGTACTCCAGATTCGCCGTAATACAGTCCACCATAGAAGCATATTCGCTATAAAATAAAACACAGTATACAAATTGTTACTTATTTTTATTAACAAAAATAAAAGCAATGGAACAAAAAACTCTCTTCTTCGAAAGAACCAAAATGTCTTACAATGACTTCATGTCATTGGATGTTATAGGAATTACTAATCTAAAGATGTTTCACGTACTTAAAGAGGTTTTACGTACCTTTTATCATTTGTAAGAGTTATTTTTTGAGATTGTACAGTCAAGTGTGAAATTAGGTATGTAATTACCTACTAAGTGCCTGGGAGTACGGCAGATCTGGAATACGACAAATCTGGAGTACGACAGATTTGGAACACCACAAGTCCGGAACAGATCAAGTACAGTTAATAGGTATTACACTTTATGTGTCAACAAGTGCAATAATTTGGATGTATGCAATGATAACAAATAATTATTTTGCGCAGTGTTTATCCAATATTTTACGTAATTTGTATACAAATTGTAAAACTAAATGCTCGTGTTTGGTGAGATGGCTGGCTGGTGATGATAGTAAAAAATGACATCAAGGCGTCGTTTTGTTACAAAAAGAAAGCTTGTCAAGTTCAATGTGATAATAAATCGATAAACCGGATTCTCAGAAGTAAACTGATAAAATGGGATGCCAATCCAATCATAAGAGATATGAACTTATCTACGTGAGAACATTGTGATAGCCACTTGCCACATCGAATTCCACTTCCTATTATCTTGAATCAAGATAATAGGAAGTGGAATTCATTCAACGATCTAGATCAAGATTCTTGATCTAGATCGTTGAACGATCGGGATCATTCCACTTAGTGCAACTGAGGTAGTTCACCTGGGTGAATCAAGTCTACCGAAAGGTGGACTTAATTCACCCCGTGCCAAATAACCTGGGTGCATTAAGTCGACTCAATTTTATTTCAATTTTTAGTATACTTTGTTCACCTTCGAATAATGGTGCCAGCTAAAAAAAGACAGATTTTTTTTAAAACAAGAAGTACGTATACGGGTATGTTAAAAGCTAAAAAAATAGATAAAAAATATAAAAACCAACTTCCAAAATCTAGCGCACTAAAAAGTTAGAAATAATTTAAAAAAATACCTTTAAATTAGAAGTACGTATACGAATTATTTTTTGTTTGCATATTTTTTTTTTATTGTCGATTTTTTAGCGGGAGTGCAGGAAAAAGTCGTCAACGACTAACGAGTTTTTCTTTTATTTTTTTTAAATATTTCTAACTTTTTAGTGCGCTAGATTTTGGAAGTCGGTTTTTATTTTTTTTTATCTATTTTTTAGCTTTTAACATACCCGTATACGTACTTCTTGTTTTAAAAAAAATCTATCTTTTTTTAGCTGGCACCATTATTCGAAGGCGAACAAAGTATACTAAAAATTGAAATAAAATTGAGTCGACTTAATGCACCCAGGTTATTTGGCACGGGGTGAATTAAGTCCACCTTTCGGTAGACTTGATTCACCCAGGTGAACTACCTCAGGTGCACTAAGTGGAATGATCCGAACGATCGATGATCGTTGTCCTAAAGATTTCATAAGCTACGATCCTCGTTGCAATAGGTATAAACTTGAAACTTTTAAGACTTGGTAGCTAGTAAAGATACACATTTAACACCGTTTGCAGAGTACCTACTATATTAAAATCTATGAACTCAATAGATACATGAGGTGGATTTATTATTTAAGTAATTAGTATTAGTTTTAGGGTGCGTGGTATGGTCGGTAGGACAGGCACATACTTACACCAACTATGCCCGCCTGGGACAAGATAAAAAGTACCTGAAACCAGCGTGCGTGCATACAACCACTAATGAACGTTGATGAAGACATGGAGGTTGGTATCGTGGCAAATGGCAAGCCCTGATCTCTGCCCATCCCCCGATATACAGCCTTATCCCATTATGTGCCCACCGAGGTGCACGGGTCTCTTCCCTGAGGAAGGTATAGGGCATACTCCACCGCGGGGGCCAAGTCCGGATTGGTGGAGGCTTGTAAGACATGGCTGGTCTTACTGTCGGAAGTTTACAAGCCGCCATAAGGCCTCTGACTTGGCTTAACGACTGCCATCTATTTTTTTTACTTTACTTTACTAGTGGGTCTTACTTTCAGAAGTTTTCAAGACGCCCTAAGGCGCCCTGAGCTAAGCTACTAAGCTACTTTATCCTCAGCTCTTTTTTGTGCACTGCAGTGTTGTTAATAAAAATATTAAACAGTAACAACATAAATTACAATTAATACTTTTTGTAGGTAAGTTAAGGTAAATTTTCGTAAGTTCAGTTTGATCCAGATTTTCTGGCGAGGGCCCCCTGAGTCCGAGGGCCCCGGGGCACTGCCCCGCTTAGCCCCTACGTAGCTACGCCACTGTATACAGGCGTGAGTTTATGTAATGTAATTAGTATTTTCACAATTTTCTTCAACAGTTTGTCTATCTTTTTATGTAGCTCACAGTACACGTACTGTTTCTGTAACTAAACATGCCAGGCAGCTAGACGCTTTCGTTCAGTAACAAAACGAATCTAAATCGTGCCTACCCTGACAGGCAATAAGATAAGCAGAACATCGCCATTTCAAGTGTTCAGATGTATCGCTGCGAGAAACCACAAATAGAGCTAGGCATCTCAGATGTTTGATCACCAGTACGTTAGAAAATTACTTTTGTTGCAGCGAACATAAAGTTGTATATTAACCGTGCTATTTCAGTGAAAATAAGTAGACGTAACTTTTGATGTAGAGATTAAAAAAAACACAAACAACATCTGAACATCTGCTCTATACTATGTAAATTATATTTAAACCTTTGTATATAAAGCTTGAACGCTCTACATGAACGTTCTTCACAAGGAGTGTATCCTGACACCGGCGGGGTAGCCCGCGCTGAACGGTTGCCCCTCAGCATACTGCTGAGTCAGTTGCCATTTATAGCAACAATGACACGCCGTGACCTTTCGTTTACCTTTCTTTTTATAATTGTTACAGCGATATACTTTGTGTCTGTTTTGTTGTGACATGTGTACTGTTTTTATAATATTTTTTTTCTTCTACTTCTACTTTCTAAAAAACATTCACTCACAAGCGCATGATATGTATGTATACCCAAGGTTTATTCCATGCTGACGCAACTACCTTGCACTTCTATTTTATAATGCATCATATTCGGCACATTAATAAGAATAATTTCATGCATGCCTTTGGTATCTCTTCGTCAAGTATGTACCATTTTAGTGAACATTGGCTTCGGTTATTTATAATTACTTAGATGATTATGCGTGTGAAGAGAATAACCCATCAAAGTAAACTCTCCACAATAAATCTCGAATCATATCGCCTGCACCGCATCTTCAATATCTCTCGTCATAATCTATTTCATCGCAATAAATTTAATTGCAATAAGCAATAAGGCCGAGAAATGTAGGTATACGTGTAGGTACATGGACAGAAGTGTAGCTCAGAGCAAGTATACTTACCACAACAAGAAAAACTTTTGAGAAAAACGCATACCTATACTTCCGTCATAATAGAAAAGGCCATAACTACCGTGTACTTGATTTCGAGCAAATTGAAGTTTAGTGAAAAACTAAATTTCAAGGACGTCTGCTAACTTGTCGTTGGTGATTTGTATTTGAAAACACACGCGAAAAATGTCCATATTTTCTATTTTCTTAGATTTTTCTTAGCTATTTTCTTAAATTTAAGTGTTATTTATATAAATACAGTTCACTCTTTCTCTCTAGTAAAAATTGAAGTTATGGCCTTTCTTCTTATGCCGGCAGCATAGCAGTATTTACCTATAGTTCCCCGTTTATGTTCAGGCATTTTATCAATGTACCTAAGTCTCAAAGAAAAAAATAGAACAACACAATGTTATACATAAAAAAGAGTTTTTGTGAAAAAATATTAACGTTGGTTGGAATGTTTCTACGTAAATCTGTGGAAATTCATTAATGCAAGTTTAATTTCATTGATGCAATTGTCATTGATGCGGTGAAGCGGACCCCGTTGAGAACCGTTGCAGTGATTTAATGAGCGTTGAGAATATCTATTACTACGATAAGAATAAGCCTTTCGCAAACGCACCGATCTGAACCAGTGCAGAAAATGCAACCGAAGCTTATGAAAAGCATCTGAGCGTGATATAACGGCCTATTGATCAGTTGATGATGCCCCTTAGTGGGTTAAGGCATCGATGAAAAGGCGATAAAACTATTGGTGCTTGAGGCAAAATTGTTATGAAGCTAATTAGGCTGCAACCTCCATTCCTTATAGCATTAATATTCGCATACTCAACAGGTAATATAAAGTCTAAGTTTATCTTTGCTCAGTAGAATGGCATCCCGTTATTGAGCTTTCAAACGTACCTACTACGTAGAATGCATAATTCCTGGACCACAATACATTTATACCAACTTTGTTCTAAGGGTCTAGAAATATACTTATACATATTATATTTTTAATTTTTTGTAAAAAGTTCAAAATGTTAGAGTAGATTTTTATTTTCAAAATGTTTGTGCTGGTCTTGTTATACCTACTTGGCACCGGCACCAAACTATACTTCTACAATACCTACATCGATTATAAAAAAGTTTTTGAAAAAATCTTTGTATCAATCTTTACGATTACGAAATTCGATTGTATTACCTAATAGTGATTTTTCGGGCCCATGGCGTAAGGAAAAACACTAAGTACCAGATAGAATTAAACATAAACATAAACATTTACATACAGGCACATACATTGCTTCTGGCCCCACACTAGGATACCCTGTGTCGTGGGAACCAGAAACAGCGACGT
Source organism: Yponomeuta plumbellus (assembly GCA_947310845.1). Classification (NCBI taxonomy): domain Eukaryota; kingdom Metazoa; phylum Arthropoda; class Insecta; order Lepidoptera; family Yponomeutidae; genus Yponomeuta; species Yponomeuta plumbellus. The sequence continues at coordinate 11,273,197 of OX371207.1, read as the reverse complement.
CACAAACATGTAAACAACAATTAACTCTAAATACGGCCGTTTTAAGCATACAATTACTGTCTAGACCCAGTCTGCTGCAATTACTGTCTAGTCTAGTCTAGTGATCCTAGGAATATGAAATCTTCTTTTGAAACTCATTCATGGATCAAGGATATGCATAAAACCATTTTTTTTATAGCTTTGACAAAGGTCAGGTATGGTCTGTAGGTACCACAGGAATTTATTTATTCGCCCTGTGAATTTTATTCACTGTGTTTAAATAAAATAGATGAAATAATACTTAGATACATCATTTGCCATTTGTGCAAAAAACAGTTTCAAATCTGTCAGTTCTTTTACATATTCTGAGATGAGACATCCTTGTCATTGTTGTTAAATATTTCCAACTTGCCACAGGAAATTATTTCTTATCAAGTAGGTAGTTTGTATACGAGTACTTACATATTGAATAAGTTTATAAAAAATGGTTTGTACATCCTTGATCCATGAATGAGTTTCAAAAGAAGATTTTATATTCTGTACTGGAAACCAGCTTCGAAAACAGAATTATTTTTCTTTATTCGAAACCAGGTTTCATAAAAAGAAAAATAATTCTGTTTTCGAAGCTAGCTTCCAAAGTGGCCAAAGGGATTTAAGCCGTATTTGAAAAGTCTTTTAAAAACAATACAGTCTAATTGAGAATTCCTCCTTTTTTGAAGTCGGTTAAAAATAGCTTCGTACGTCAAAGAACTCGACACCTCAAAACATTTTTGCCGTCACTAAAGAAAATATATCCTCTCCTATTATAATGGTAATGCATGTATGGACGTATGTGTGTCCGGCCATTGTCGGCAGATAATTGCGGTATTTATAGCCGAAACAATGGCAGTAGATATTCGTACTAGAGATGTATACTGGAGGCGGAATTCATTGTGTATTGTCTTGTGTTTAGCTATAAGGCGCTTCATTTGAATATTCACTGATAAAAATATTGATAAGCTTTTTCTTCCGTATATGCTTACTAACGATTTAGGCAAGTAATACGGCGTATCTTTATTAAAGGTATCCTATTTTATTTGTCAGACATGAGATATAAGGTTGTTACATTGAAATACGTCCTGTACAGTCGACAGCACATCATGGTATACACTCATGCACTCTGCTCCGTTGTATTACGGGCGACTTTGCAACTAAAATGGGAAGATTGACGTGCTGTCGACTGTTTCACCCATCGGGACTATTACCTCATGACCTCTATGACCTCATTGTGAGAAAATAGGACTTCTACTTGTCCATAAGGGAACCGTCGCAACGATAACTTTGACTGCCTCGTTGATCTAGTCATTAAGGCGCTTCACTATCAAAACAGAGGTCGTGTGTTATATTCCCATTGGTGGCCGCCGTACATTTGTACAAATGGTCTCATTCTGGATGTACGCCTATTTTGTTAATGCCCTGGTTACCTTGCTATAATACTACAGGCACTATTGAAAGTATTGCATACTTTGAGGACCTACTTTCTTTAGTATGAAATAACTGCCATTTTCAAAATGGACCAAAACTACCTGTGTACTTACGCTTCCAGATGGGAGTGGGGCCAAGCCAACCGTTTTGATGTTCTGGGCAAGTCGCTTAAACAATAGGCTATTTGACCGATTTCTGAAAGCCATCTCATATTGTTTGTTGGTGTTCATGGAGTCCTCAGAAAGTGGTCATTTTAAATTCTTTCGTGCATTTCTTCTAAAAAAGGCAAACGAAAATTTACTTTTCAAATAAGCCGCGAAAACGCCATCTTAGGCAATATGGGGTCGCACAAGAATTATGACGTCAATTCCCGGTAAACCAACCAATGAACGTAAGAAAAAATGAATGACAGACGCCATTTTTACTAGCATGTGACGAAATCATAGAATCGGCCAATCCAGGCCGTTTTCGATACAATGGCGGCAGATACAAATTATCAAAATTTATCTTGTGTTTTTTTACAAATCGTAATTGTTTTTTTAGTTAAAATGCCTTAAAGCGGTATAACGGGTAAACGTGTTCTTGAGTGGAGACCGCGACTCGGCAAACGTAGCGTAGGACGCCCTCTAACCAGGTGGGATGACGACCTGCAAAAAACTGCAGGCAGATGCTGGATGCGGCAAGCTGAAGACAGGGCGCTATGGCGCTCATTAGGGGAGGGCTATGCCCAGCAGTGGACTAATATAGCCTGATGATGATGATGATGATGATGAAAGCGGTTTTAAGAGACATAGGGAATTTATACGAATACGTTTAAATAATACTGTTTTTTTCACACTATCAAATAGCCATAATACATACACCATAATACCTGATCCAAAATATAAAATCCGTGCCCGGGGTGGCCAAGTGAGGTGCCGCATGCCGGCCACCTTTTTAACCTATTCATAGCAGTTGTCTCACCTCAACCTCTTTGTTTCAGACAATGACCGCATAATCCGGCGCGATGGACCCGCTCACGTGGCTTTCGCTGGGGCTGCAGCTGGCAGCGCTCTGCTCTATCGTGGGGGCCCTGCTGCTCTACTTACTCCGGAAGGTGCGGGTGGCTGAGGTGCAGCCGCTAGAGAGCGCCAAGAGCGTGCTCGTCACATCCGTCGACTCAGCGCTCGGGTTGCAGGTGAGTGTGCAATTTTGCTGAGGGTTTTTGGGCTCTGCGCTTTGGAGAGTCCGGTCGAAGACTTTAAGAAGGGCGGCAGGACAGTGAAGGAGATTAGCAGAGGACCGGCGAGGTCAGCGTGACGGTAGAGGGACAGTCAAGTGGGCGTCTTTCACGGGCTGTGTACGTAAATAGATAGAAATCAAACACCTTTGAAAAGCCCAACTTACTTCTGACCCCAAACCCTACCTAAGCGGTCGCGGGTGACGCGTGATCACTGCTGCAGGCTAGGCGATCTGATCGCACCACCGCCGCAAACACCTTCCTTCTTCTAGCCCACAACTATACATAGATCATGTTAGATGGATAGAAAGAGAAACTCACTCGATTGCACACCAAAAATAGGTACTATGTGTACTAAAAAATGTACCAAAACCATTGTTATTTTCAAGGACAGGACTTAAGAGGATATTCAATTATGATTAGGTAAAAGAGCCCGGCAGATAGCAACGTATCTGAGCGGATGTGGGTGGCGCGTGATCGCGGGCTGCCGGCCGGGCGGCCTGGGCGCGCGACTGGCGGAGTCCTAGCTGGGGCTGCGTGAAACCAAAAATACTAAATTGATACTATTAAGCAAAAAAGTCTTGCCTTGAAATCGAACTTACTTCCGACTCGCCAACCGATAGATTGCAAAGTACCTGAGCGGGCGCGGGTGGCGCGTGATCGTGGGCTAAAGGCCAGGCGAGCCGGGTCACCCTGCTGGCGGAGTCCTAGCTGGCGGCGTGCAGCCAAAAATACTAAATGAGCCGTTTTCAGAAGAACTAAAAAAAAATGTAACGGCTGTCAAAGGAATGCAATTTTGGACCTCAGCCCAATAGCCATGTGTGATACATAATAAAATAGGTCTCAGCGAGCTGAACCAAAGTTACTATGACGCCAACAGCCAAATGTTTGTGCTTTCGGAGTTATATTTTATTGAAAATGTTAGTTTTTTTTCAATACAATATAACTCCGAAAGGACAAACATTTGGCTGTTGGCGTCATAGTAACTTTTGTTCAGCTCGCTGAGACCTATTTTATTATGTATCACACATGGCTATTGGGCTGAGGTCCAAAATTGCATTCCTTTGACAGCCGTTAGTTTTTTTTTTAATTCTTCTGAAAACGGCTCATTGATACTCAGACTCGCCGACCCACAGATTGCAACGTACCTAAGCGGGCGCGGGTGGCGCGTGATCGCGGGCTGCCGGCCGGGCGGGCTTGGCGCGCGGCTGGCGGAGTCCTGGCTTTCGGCGCGCGCCCTTTCGGAGGACGCTCCCCCGCCGCGGCTGACCACCCTCGAGCTGGACGTAGCGCGCGAGGACCTGCTGGATGAGGCGGCCCGGGCTACCGCGCAGCATCTGCCGGCCGGGGAGCACGGTGAGGAATGCTTTTTGATGGCACTCTGGGTATTTGATCGTCCATTTAGACGTGAGGCTCGAATGGACTTCGTGTTTATAGGAATAAATAATTAAGCGGGTTTCGGAAAAAGGGGATGGGAGTGTAGTGAGATATCACGAGCTGTATTATTTGTTTAAAAAGTTATAGAACCATCCCGTTGCGATCTCACCGGATTCTTTTGCTCGTGTTTTTTTTTTTTTGAGAAATCTAATGTGAATTTTAACTTTAGTCCGGATAAACTTATTGACTTTTAGTTAATAATATCTAATGCTTGCGAAAGTTTTAGTTAAAAAATCTGATGTGACACTAATAACTCTAGAAGGTAGGTACCTCGCGAGGCGGAACCTATCAAAAGATCTTTAATAGTTTGTAAACGACATCAATCGCAATTAAATTCTGTCGATATTTAACTACCCCTTAAATAAAAAAGAACCAATGCAAAAGATTATGCACTGCCCGGGAATCGAACCCGGGTCGCAAGAATGGGAATCTTGCATGATACCACTACACCAGCAGTGCTTAAGTGATACTTGTGAAATAAGCATACGTATAAGCATTAACAACATTAAAACCATAATACTTATTCCAAAATAAATATTTTCTCATTTTTCCCGTAACTTTTGTGTCTAATGCCCGGTTCCAATATTCACAAAACGCTTCGTTTTTGCTTACGATCGGTTACAATTCCTACGAACCGTTAATAAATTGTAGGGTAGAACGGATCGTAGCCGGTAGGCGTATATTATAGGAACCGGGCATAAAAGGGCCAAAAATAATGTATTTTTACCAGCAGTTTACACCAGATTTGCTTTATAAACAGTTCTGAGGCCATCTATCGGCCATCGAAAGTATCAACACGCGCAACGCTTTTTACTGTCTGAGTGACAAGTGACATTAATTAGCTGCTTGTCCCAAAGATAGATGGCGCTGTCATCGATAGGTAAATATACACTGCGAGTATGTTTGACCATAACCATTGAATTCCTACCTAATTCAAAGAAAAATAAATTGTGGATGCCATGTTTTTTTCTCTGTGATTGAGATATTTTCCTGTCTGAAAGAGTAAACCAGGCTGTGTCAAGTACAGACTACAGCAGATCATCCTATACACCCATGCACTCTACTCCATTGCGTTACGGGCGACTTTGCAACTAAAATGTGAAGATTGAAGTGCTGTCGACTGTACTCTTGCGTATCATTAGAAGTATCAGGATGGACGTCAAATCAGGGCCTAGATTCTGCTAATGCATTGTAGTACAATGATAACTGCATAAACACATAATTATTATTGTAATGACACATGATTATTGCAATAAAGAAATCTGAAATCTGAAATCTAAACATGGCGATTTAGTTTCATTGCCGCTTCAAGTCTACGCGGCCACACGCATCATATCTTCTAGACGTAAATGGTATGAATAAACACGCGTCACGTGACCCGACCGTGTATATCTGTCAACGTACTATAATTATAACAGAATCGCGGCACTGTTTGAAATTTTCATAATAAAGTCACCCTTATCCAAACAAAGGTTTTTTTGTCCTGTTTTTGTTTCTGTAATCAAAAATGTTTACCGCTCGGGACACGGTTGTAAAGGACGATGTGCAGTTGAACCTAGGGATGATTAATATGATTATGGATCATTGGAGTAGGTACCTATTTATCTGATTTGGATGGAGAACGACCTATAAGTTTTTTTATAAATCGGTTGAATTAACTTGAAAAATTAGTATAGGTAGTCAGTTATAGTGGTTTTTTATGCGAAGTGTGTAGTTCCATTGAATTTTAATTAGGTAGGTAGGTTTTATTCCTACCTATCTATGTAGGTACTCTTTGAATAAAACTTTTGCGCTACCTACATCATGTAATAATATTATAAGGCAATAAACAATTTTTATTTTTTAGTTTGAATTAATCAGTACTTTATCCTATACTTGGAATTTTTTTTGGACTTTAAACGACACTGATGTAAAAACCTTTAGCGGTAGAAAGTTCGATACCGTTTGCAAATTTAGTACTAGCTAGCACTAAATTTGTAAACTGTTTCGAGTTTTCTACCGCTAAATGTTTTTGATTTAGTGTCGTTTAAAGTCTGAAAAAAATGCCAAGTATTAGATAAATGGATGGTAGGTAGGTAAGTACCTATATATAAGAGGAAACTTAATAACTTTATTCCGAATACACTTACTTGAGTTTTAGTTAAAAAAAGAGAAACCTTGACAGTAATTTTAAATTTATCATCACATCTATCGTTTCGTATTTATAGCGAGTAGGTAATGCTGCCTATTGTTTTATCTTATCCAACATCATCACGCCAAATGTTCCCTCTCGCCAGGCATCTGGGCAGTGATCAACACGGCCGGCAGTGGTGGGCGCGAGGGCTCGCCCTGCTGGGAGAGCGTACTGCGAGCCAACGTGCTGGGCTCGCTGCGAGTGGCGCGCACCTTCGGGCCGCTGCTCGCCGCCGCCGCCGCCGACCATCCGCACGCTGGCCGACTCTACTACATTGGTGAGTTGAGGTCCCTGCTTAGCGTTCAGCTCGGTGAGAATGTCGCAGCATCTGCTGCATGCAACGGCTGCCTACTATCCAGTAGGTACATTGGTGGGTTGAGGTGGCTGCTGAGCATTCAGCTCGGTGAGAGTGACGCGCATCTTCTGCCTGCTGCGGCCGCGATTATCCGCATGCCGGCTAACTCTACTACATTGGTGAGTTGAAACATTCAGCTCGGTGAGAATGTCGCAGCATCTTCTGCCTGCAACGGCCCTTCCCTTCTGCTGAATAATCGTACGATGGCGTACTATCTACTAGATTGGTGAGTTGCAGACTCAGCTCAGCATTCAACGTTCGCCATTCGCTGCGAATAGCGCGCTACGGTCGACAACCATCCGCACGCCGGCCGACTCTAACTACTACAATGGTGCGGTGAGGACCCCGCTGAGCATGCAACGTTCAGGGGTCGCTGCGAATGGCGCTCTACGGCCGAAGGCCTTGCGGACGCCAGCCGACTCTACTACAATGGTGAGTTGCGGATCCAAACCAGCATTCAATGTTTTCCACTCGCTGTGAATAGCGCACTACGGTCGCCAACCATCTGCACACCGGCCGATTCTACTACATTGGTGAAATGCGGTCCCTGCTGAGCATTCAACATTCTGGGGTAGCAGCGAATGGCGCTCTACGGCCGAAGACCAATGCGTACGCCGGCCAACTCTACTACATTAGTGAGTTGCGGACTGGGGTCCGGTTGCGCTGAGTCTTGTTAAAATACGAGTACGTGTAGGTACTCGGTATCCTTTGTCTAGCATACCTCCTTAGGTAACTCCTCGGTGTCTTTACATCGAGTGCTTACATAACATAACATAACATTTACATACAGGCACATACATTGCTTCTGGCCCCACACTAAGATACCCTGTGTCGTGGGAACCAGAAACAGCGACGTCACAACATGTAAACATCGAAGACCTGGGTTTCTTTTTTATTTGTCCCCAGCCGGGATTCGAACCCGGAACCTCTCGCATGGTAGGCTGTCATGGTAACTGACAGTCTTGTCAACGCGATATTGAAATGTTCAGTTTTTCTTTTGTATTGAGTGACCTATCACTAGTAAACAGTCAGCCCTCCAAAGAGTAGATAAGAACCATAAGGGTGAAGCCAAACGAGGGTAATTTTTTGAGTTGTGAGTCGCGCAATTTCGGTCGCGTAATTTCTGCTACATTCGGTTTCATACAAAAACCCCTTTTTGCCCCCTAGTGTCAATTTATAAGCGGAAGCGTGAGGCAGAGCACGTCAATTTGGTTCGAATACAATTCAGTTCGGAGTGTAATACGAGCGAATTTCATACGCCATAGTGTCTTATAGTTTCGTTGCGGCGACACGAGATTTACGTTTACTGCACAACTGGAAATATTACTCCGTCAAATGGATATCAGGCAATTCTTTGAAAGAGGTGAGTCAAAACAAAACACTTAGTAGGTACGTACCTAATATGATTATTTGATTTGTTTAAGGGGGGCTTTGACTCTCTTGAGTGTATATCTTAAGCATTACTTACAATATTTAAATTTATTAATTACAAGACGTGGTTTTGTTATAATAGCTAAAATAACATTTGTGAATATTTTGTGATTAAAATGTAAAAAAAAACATAAAAGAAAGATCCTTGCAATATTTTGGATTTATTAATAAATCCATACCGACAACAAAGTCCCTTTTCTCTAACGTCACAACAAGTGTATTATTTCAAATTACTTACCTAGTTTTGATTATTTGGCGTTCAAACCACAAAGTGTTGAATATCGCGATTTTACTTTTACTGATAGGAAGTAAATATATTAGAATGTGAAACTTGATCTTCATTTTCGTCTTATGCAACCCGCCTAAACACTGTAAGAGTAATTTTGTGTATCCATTTTTTAGGGAGGACACGCGAAAAAAGAAAAAAATGTCGGGAAAGTAGCAGTGGAAGCGATGAAAATGACAACCATGATAAAACCACTCATGTAATGCCAAGATCATTGCATGCTAACATTGGACAAGCGTCAAATTCTTCAGCAGAACCTGTTAATATATCTGTTGCCGACTATTCTTCTCCATCGACATCCCAACAAACTTATGACGTCAACGTCGATCCTGAAATTATAGTGGACGATGGCTGTCATGAAAATGATCTGGGTCGTTATGTTGGGTTGGCTACCCAGCTATCGACGGAAAAGAAGAGGGAGTTGTTACAAAATCCTTGGATCCCGCCCAGAAATTACGATTTTGAAAGTGATGCAAGCCAAAAAGAAAATTTAATCATGCTTGGTTGGATCAATATTCACCATGGCTAGTATATTCCAAGCGACTAAAAGGTGCTCTTTGTAAGCATTGTGTTTTGTTCCCTCCACCCACTAGCACTGTGAGAAGAATTTTGGGATCGTTTATGGTCAGGCCATATATAAAGTTCAAAAATATGCATGAAGACTGCCGAAAGCATGCAACGACAAACCTTCACCAAACGGCGACAGATGCTGCAAAAAAATTTCTTGAAAATGTTCCTGTAGACATCCAACTGCAAAGTGGACACCAAAAAGCAATCAATGAAAACAGACAAATATTGTCATCAATTATTTCTTGTATAGTATTTTGCGGTACACATGATATGCCTCTTAGGGGCAAACAAGCAGATGAGGGTGTTTTATTAGATTTATTGAAGTTGAGAATCAATTCAGGGGACGACAAATTGAAGAGTCACCTGGAAAAGTGCCGTCACAATGCAGTTTACACATCGCCAAAAATACAAAACGAATTGATAAATTTATGTGGCGGAGTTATTAAGGAGAATATAATTAGTGAGGTTCAGAAGACCATGGCTTACGCAGTCTTAGCTGATGAAACAGCAGACGTATCTGGGAAAGAACAGCTGTCAATAGGCGTGCGGCTCTACGACGAAAGCAAAAGGAAAATCAGAGAAGAATTTGTAGGGTTTGTTGAACTAAAAGCACAAAATGCTTCCGCAATTGCCGAAGCAATTGACAATTTCTTAATTAGTTCTAACCTCTCAACCGAAGATTGCGTAGGGTTTGAATTCGATGGCTGTTCTACAATGGCAGGGAAAGAGGGTGGCGTACAAGCCATTTTGAGAAAAAAATATCCTCGTCCTTTATATTTTCATTGCTCAAGTCACAAACTCAACCTTGTTGTGAATGATGCGAACGCAGTGCCAAAAATTAGAAATACTGTCGCCACTGTAAAGGATGTTATAACGTTTTTCAGGGAATCACGATTATGTGAGACGAGATGGTCCGAAAAATATAAATCAATCAGAAAGTTTTCTCAACATTTATCAGAGCTTGTGAAATCTCTAGAAACGTTATCCGTAGCGGGAAATTATGCCACCAGAAAATCTGCATATCATTTGCATCAGCCGTTACAAAACCAGTGTTTATTGTTACTCTTAAAACAATTGCCAAATATTCAGCAGTTTTAGAACCAGTAGTTAACGCACTGCAAGCTAAATCGATCGACATGATCTCGGTAGGGGAACACATCAAAAATATCAGGAACATTCTCAGAAATGACCGCGAGTTTCCTGATAGAATAAGTAATGAAATACTTCAAAAAGCACGAGCTGTTGCAATGGATTTGAACGTAGAAATTTCGGTTCCACGTCTTGCTCACAAGCAAACACATAGAAGTAATCCGCCATCAGACAATGATAACGAATATTGGCGGCGTTCCCTGATAATACCATACATTGATTCACTCATTTCATCATTGAATATTCGATTCTCCCATGAAAATACTCCGGCGTTTGCTTTAAGCAGGCTATATCCCTTGTACCTATAAGACAAAAACCAGCATTACAGACCTACACAAAAACGCAGAATCATTCCAAGAATTTTATAACCTGGATATCACCGGAGAACTGAACCTTTGGCATAATTTATGGGTGACGAAGGCTTTATCAGATGATCAATTAAGGGACATAGAAGTAGTTGATCTGTTCAACGAAGCCAACATTTTTTACCCTGCTGTCAGAAAGGCATTAATTATTTTAAGCACTATCCCATGCACCACGGCGACCGTAGAACGGTCCTTCAGTACGCTGCGAAGAGTTAAAACGTGGCTTAGAAGCACCATGGGTGAAGAAAGGCTTACTGTTTTATGTTTGATGAGAGTACATCGCAATTATTTAAAAGACAACAGTGAGTTTATTGAAAAGACTGTCATAGACAAATTTTCGGCAAATCCGAGAAGATTACTGTTACATTAATATATACATACATAATATATATTTTATATTATGCATAATGTATAGTATAATTATGTATAATATTTTGTTTTGTGTCATCATCAAAATTAATGAATAAAAGTCAATTTTCATGATTCTTTGTTTCAATATACCCGACCGACGATCTTTTCGAAACAGGTATAAGCAGCCCCCTGCCCCCTCCTAGCTGAAATCCTGGGTACGCCCTTGGTATTTAATTACTACCTATAGATAAGCTGCAACATCTCCAAATATAAAAATGATAACAAACTTAAACTCAATCATCACAACTCCAGGCTTAACCTCCGACACGGCCTGCGAGTCCCTGTCCCGCACCGAAGGCCTGGAGCGCGGCGAGGCGGTGGCCGGCGCCGCGGCGGCGCGCTGGGGGGTTTGGGGCGCGGCCCGAGCGCTCCGAACCTCGCTCAAGGCTAAGGGAGTTAAGGTCATGCTGCTCCACGCGCCTGACTTGGCCGCCGCTGACGTCTACGCGCCGCCGGCTCAGCTTACCCCGCCGAGCCAGCCCGCTAGGTAACTTCACGAAATAGCCGACGTCCCATTTTGGATCCGAGTGCGTATACTGAGTTTTGTCATTCACTTTCGATAGCGAGAGCGTTTGCGATTTGTATAGGAGTGTCAAAGCGCGCCATCTAGTTGTCTCTTTGTCACTCCTATGCAAATCGCAAACGCTCTCACTATCGAGAGTGAATGAAAAAACTCAGTATCCGCACTCTGTGTGCTTAGTGCGAGTTTTTTTAACTACTCGATCGCGTTAACGTAAACTCATATTCTATAGGAGTGACAAAGCGCGCCACCGAGTTGTCTCTCTGTCACTCCTATACAAATTGCAAACGCTCTCGCTATCGAAAGTGAATGAAAAAACTCGCACTAAGGACCCTGAATGGATGTGCGTGGGTGATTCTCAGAACTGCGTATTTCTTTGGCGCATTTTTTTTCTAATTAACTCAATAAAAAGTAACATATTATTACGTACTACCTACTACAAAGTAGTTGCCACCAAAACCTACAAATACGTTACAATACGGGCCAATAAACCTACAATGTTACTTTAAAAAATAGCCAAAGAAATTATGCAATTTGTGCCATTTTATGATAATTACCCGCATCCATTCTGATCTACGGACCAACACGATGACTAGTTGATGCCTGGTGAAAACGTCTTACATTTTATGCCCAACTAATGAATGAAGTCCATGAGCAACTAACATTGTTTTACATTAACTTTTATATTTTGATTTTTCCCTTGTTGTTATGCATTACTCAGTTACATTACAGACCTACTCTAATGGGTGTTTAACTCGTCAATAAAAACCATTTTTAAGACTAATCATCATAATCAACCCATTATGTCCCCACCGAGGGGCACGGGTCTCTTCCCTGAGGAAGGTATAGGCCATACTCCACCACGGGGGCCAAGTCCGGATTGGTGGAGGCTTGTAAGACTAGTGGCTGGTCTTACTGTCAGAAGTTTTCAAGCCGCTCTAAGGCCTCTGACTTGGCTTAACGACTGCTATCTATCGACGGCAGCCGGCACCAACTGCTTAACGTGCCTTGCGAAGCACGGAATCGCTCGGAAAAAATGCCACTAGCGTTAGTCATAGACGGTGACCCATCCATGGACTGAACGTGCCGTATGTTGCTTAACCTTAGTGATCGTTCAAGATCACTCAGGCAGCCCAGGCTACGAGCGATTTTTTTTCTAATTAACTCAATAAAAAGTAACATATTATTACGTACTACCTACTACAAAGTAGTTGCCACCAAAACCTACAAATACGTTACAATACGGGCCAATAAACCTACAATGTTACTTCTTATTGAGTTAATATTTAAAAAAAATAGCCAAAGTACTTATGCAATTTGTGCCATTATCTGATAATTACCCGCATCCATTCTGATCTACGGACCAACACGATGACTAGTTGATGCCTGGTGAAAACGTCTTACATTTTATGCCCAACTAATGAATGAAGTCCATGAGCAACTAACATTGTTTTACATTAACTTTTATATTTTGATTTTTCCCTTGTTGTTATGCATTACTCAGTTACATTTTAACTCGTCAATAAAAACCATTTTTAAGACAATACCTTATACTGACCTGCAACTTCTTTAGAAGCTGATATATTTTTCGCAACTTCGAAGTCTTACCCATAGTAAAAATTGAGTGGAACCATCCCCTCCCTCTTTCGGTTAGTTATGAGGATTTGGTTACACTACACTCCCATATCACTGTTGGTTAATTAGGTAATTGATAATTTGCATTACCTATTAGATGGTAGGTAGGTAAGCTGGTAACTTGATTTATTTTGGCAAAGCTTAGATCATGCAATGCAAATGATGTAAACTTTACCAAATAATTATTTTTCCATTATTATCACCTGAAGCGGTGGTGGCGTAGTGGGGTTGACCCTTGCTTCTCGATCATGAGGGTCTGGGTTCGAACCACGCATGTACCAATGACTTTTAGTTACGTACATTTGTTTGTACAGCAACACCATTCGCTGATAAATTGTGCCCGGATAACGGCGACAGGCTTGCCACTTGTCACGTTTGGGACCTAATAAACTCGGCAAAACGTGGGTCCAGTTCTAGAGACTGGTGCCTCTGCCTACCCCTTCGGGGATAACGGGCGTGAGTTTATTATTATTATTTATTATTATTATCACCTATCACTCTTTCATCATCATCATCAGCCCACATCTGCCCAATGCTGGCTATAAGCCTTCTCCCATCAAGAAATCTTTCGCCTCGCTTTAGCAAATAAATACTCTTACCCAAAGACGCAGCGTGGGTATCTACCCCCCTAACAGATGGTGTGACGGACGATGCGGGCGGCTCAAGACCAAACCGGTCACATTGGAAAACCATGTGGTAGGCCTATGTCCTGCATTAGGCGTCAAATGGCTGATGACGATCCAAAACCGCTATGTGGTAGGCCTATGTCCAGCAGTAGGCGTCAAATGGCTGATGACGATCCAAAACCGCTATGTGGTAGGCCTATGTCCAGCAGTAGGCGTCAAATGGCTGATGACGATCCAAAACCGCTATGTGGTAGGCCTATGTCCTGCATTAGGCGTCAAATGGCTGATGACGATCCAAAACCGCTATGTGGTAGGCCTATGTCCAGCAGTAGGCGTCAAATGGCTGATGACGATCCAAAACCGCTTCTCTCTCCGCAGCCGTCCCGACACTCCGAGCTCTGAAGCCAGTGCGTCGACCAACAGCTGCGCGGTGACGATGCCCGGCGAAGCTGCCGAGTACAGCGCCAAAGTCCTACCCACCAGCGCCCTAAAAGTCCTCGAGGAAGCCCTAACTACGCCCTCGCCTAAAGACGCCTACTACTTGAAGCTGAAGCCTGACTCCTGGTTCACGCGTGTGCCGTCGCTAAGGGTAGTTTAGACGCGAATCGGGGGATACTGAAGATCTGCTAAGTTCAGCCCTTATATTACGTAACTTTCCACTCTGTCGGGTTAAGCATTTAGACAACTCGAGAGAAGCAAATAAGGAATGTATATGACAGTGCGGAGTAGGAGTATGAGACATCTTCTGGGAAAAAAGTCCCAGAATGTGACAGTGTGACATAAGGTGGTATGACATATCGGGAACAAAAGGGCTAAATCAGACAACTCATACAGTGGAGCCTTACATGCACCGCAGGACTTAAATGCGGAGGGTTTTTTTAATCACTCTTGGTCGAGCTATTTGTAGGATATGATTGTATTTGTTGGATTTTTTGAGCCCATTCCCAGTCTTGAAATGGGTTACCACCTTTGGCTTCGGTCAATCGAGTCGAAAATAATTTTAAATAGCCTGATACTATAATGAAACTACGTCATCTGTATTCTGGGCATATTTTTACAATTCGATGCGACGCCTGCAGTGTTTAGAGGGAATATTTTACGGCTCTCGATGTAACGTTGTAAGCCCACACGTTGGTAGGTATGTTTAGTAGAACGCATGGTACTCTGTAAAGCTAGTGCGAATTCTCAGATCATAATACAATAAACGAATACACACAACGGTGGCATTATAATTTAAACAGATACTTTTTTACCAGTATCATTAAAACTTTAACCCGCAGAATGTGACATTGAGCGTTAATGCATTGTGGATCTTTTGTATCTTCCGATGTGTCTTATTGGTAAGTAAGGAAGGAGTAATGTGAGTTGTGACTAAGTTTGTCTTCCCGCTTTGGTCCATACGCCTATGTAGTCCTGAAAAGCATTATTATAGGGGACAGTAATCAAAGCTCTCTCCTGGTGATTTTTTTTTTTAGTTCTGTGCACTTCTACCCATATTTTAGAAAGTCTTTGATTTTTCAACACTTTATCATTATTGGTTTTAAACAAAACAGGAAAAATACAAGCAACGTGGGTTATCAAAATGTTCTCCACAGATTTATTAAAATCTTCTGAAGTATGGGTGTCAATTTGGTGTCTACTTGTTTTGTGCGTAACCAGTCATTTTATTCACTTGTACAACCTTTCGGTGAAGGTGCCCAAAGTAAAGTCTTTCTTTGTATTTCGTCGATAAGATTTAACCATTATTTATGTTTACTCACATACACCATACTTTGTAGAATCTCAGTGTTTGTTTATATATATTATTTTATAAGGTATTTGTAATCACCGACCCACTTCTCCCTAATCGATGGCACGGGAAAGTGGACGCTATTGTGCCAAATGTTAAGGTACTGATTGGTTAGAACAATCAATAAGAAGTAAGATTTTATACAGTACCAAGTTTTCTACGAACTGGATGGATTTCGCCTCCGTCACAAAATATTTTTAAGGGCAAGTTACAGTTATTTGTCACTCGATAAATGGAAACTTTGTAAATAATTTCAGCTCTCGCTTTGTGCCAATTATGTAAACGAATAATAACAGAATATTATGTTAGTTTTAAAGTTTTTATTTCTCCAACGCTTACCTATGTCTTGCAATAGTATGGTAAGGTAACCACAATCTGTAACTTGTTCAGTCGTTATTTTATATGACATTTTATTCGTGTAAATAATTGTTGTAATAAAAACGTTCTTCCATAATAAATATAAGATGTTTTATTTCTTTACAACTCAAGGAGTGTCAGGTTTCTCTTTAACATCAAAATACTTTAGTTTGTAGGTACATATTATTATGTGATACTTGTAATACAGTACCTAACCTAGAAGTCATTTTAGCCTTGGTTTTTTTTCTTAATCGTAAGTAGGTGTTAAAACTCGATAAAAATGTAGAGTATAAGTCCAATTTCATACATTTGCAAAACGACCTAAGTTCAATGCAATGAAATTGGACTTAGGTCGTTTTGCAATTGTATGAAATTGGACTTAGTGATTTCTTGAATTGGGCCATCCATTTGGAGTTTCGAAGCAAAGGTGACTGACTGTCTGACAGCGGCATGACCACCTCAGAAAGTAACCTAGTCAGAAAGTGACCTAATAAGAGTGACCTCATCCGTCAAAATCCTTTTTAGGGACCCGCAAACTCTCGGAACAAATATTAGCTTTATAAACTGTTTTCCGAATACACTTACGGAGGAGTCCGACCAGGTTTCGCTCAGAGACGTGGCATTTTTCCGAGCGGTTCCGTGCGTCGCAAGGCACGTTAAACAGTTGGTGCCGGCTGCCGTCGACAGATGCCAGTCGTTAAGCCAAGCTAAAGGCCTTAGGGCGGCTTGAAAACTTCTGACAGTAAAACCACATCGAATTTGCAAATAGTGTCTGTACTATTTCATAATCGTGTCAATAGTGATTTTTAGGAGCCATGGCCGTGGACCTAAGGCAAAAAAACCTAGGATGCCAAAAACGGTGTTGATTGACACAAATGTTATCTAGTTCCAGTTTGGTGACCCTAGGCTCTTTATCATAGGTCCTAAAAATCACTGTCTACCTACATGTTTGTTCAGAAACTTTTTGCAAATTCGATTTGTAAAAGAAGATTTTTTTTATGGTGGCGCTAGTAAAGTTAGCTCCTGGACCTCCTTAACCCATTGGCTCAACTCCGCAAATGATAAGTTGCCGTGACACAAGGTACTTTAGAACGACGGTAAAATGCATATAAGGTTTAATTTCGTCTCCGAGTAGCAAATTTGGTAGCCGCCGGGCCTGCGGGTTAATATGGATTTATAGCCAGCGAGACACAAATGGTCAACGCTGCCTTCCCTAATGTGTGTTTTGGTGTGTAAATAAAATGGTTTACTAATGTAATGCCAAAAATCGTTTCCCAAAGTATTACTTCCCAAACTATTTTCCGCAAATTATCACTTGGCAAAAAAACATTTCTCAAAACAACTTAAAGCAAATAAACAGTTAGCAAAAGTTATTATGGCAAGTTATTGTTTACCAAATAAATACTTGGTCAAAATTCATTTTACCAAAGAGGCAACAAGAGGCAAGGTAAGAACGCATCAAAGTCGAGTCTGTTTTCGATCTTACATAGAGAACCTAACGCTCCGACGCGCTCCGCTTCGCTACGCGCGTCGTCGCACCTATATTTCTGTTGTCACGTATTCTTTACATCGCCGACCCCCCGTTCCATTATTTGAAAATAACACTTGCCAAAATAAAACGTTAGCATAATAAACGTTTGTCTTAATAAAACTTGACGCAGTAAAATTATGCGAAATGATAATTTGACCAAATGAATAAAATGCGAAATGAAAACTTGCTAAAGTTTCATTTGGGAAATGAAACTGATGCCATAAGTTTATTGGGAAGTAAAATTTGGCGAAAAATACTTTGGCTAAACGGCGGTATCCCAAATAAAATAATTATCTTATCTTAGTCACACTGGGGCTCTGAGACCTTCAGATTGTCAAAGGCGCGCCAGATCCCGAAGTCTTCGACGCACACGAGGAGTCCGCCCGGCGCGTTGCGTGAGTCATCCTTGTCAAGGTTACTCACACACACCCAGTACGAGGTGTTGGAGCGACCCTGTAAGAGTAAACATTTAAATTAAACATAAACATTACATACAAGCACATACATTTAATGTAAGATCCGTTATTAGAAATATATACCCTCATCTGTTATTTGATAATGACGAAGATTTATACGTTAGATAATACATACATTGATAAATCTCAAGTACCCAGTTAGCTAAATTGCGTCACATTGGCATTATCATTAGCATTACTATCAACATTGAATTTCCTTCTAAATTCAGTGCTATCAATTAATATTTTTTTTATTATTAATTCCTCCCGTCTGTTATTTACAAAAATTGAGCATTAAGTAAAAGAATATGACATAAGGAGTGGGAAAATTGTAGGTTGCCTACTTTCCTGATTCCTGAACTATTTATAATAATTATGCCATATACAGGGCGTCCCAAAGTTATGGGACATGTAGGGAAAGTACCTTAAATATCGTAGATACGGTATTTTACGGAAAGAAGACTTTATGTTATTTTTAAAAGTCAATAATTCTGCATTCAAAGATTTTCAAACTCATTCAAAATTACTTGCCTCGTCTGGGAATCGAACCGATTTAAATGTAAAAAAAAGCACCCGTACTTTTATGATGCCAATTGAAAGAATGGCCAAAAAATAATAATTCTTCTTAAGTATTATACTGTATAGTACTATAAATTGACTACCGTAGTTTCATGTATGTTTTTAATTTGACTAAAATTATTAATTTCACGCTGTTCTTTTCTTTTAAAATACTATGTTAATTAAGAAGAGTTATTATTTTGTTGGCCATTCTTTCGATTGGCATCATCAAAGTAGGGGTGTTTTTTTTAACATTTAAGTCGGTTCGATTCCCAGACGAGGCAAGTAATTTTTAGAAAATCTTTGAATGAAGAATTACTAACTTTTAAAAATAACATAAAGTCTTCTTTCAGCAAAATACCCTATCTACGATATTTAAGGTACTTTCCCTTCATGTCCCATAACTTTGGGACGCCCTGTAAACCAACAAATTTGTCCGGAACCCTCGGTGTAACATTAATTTTACTAATATTTCAATTTTATTTTTCCTTTCGAGCCTCAATGGACGGAACATACATACCTTGGTTTGCCAGTGAGCCGCCGTGCTGACGGCAAAGCGGGCGCGGTCCACTCCGCCGTGTACGTAGGCCACTTGCTGATCCTCAGGGTACTTCAGAGAGATTGACTTGATGTTTCGCACCCTGTAATATGAAAGAAAGAAGAAAGAAAGAAAGAAAGAAAAAAGGTTTATTTTACGCCACATGGACATACATAACAACACAAGTAAGTAAATACAGAAAAATAAGGTAAATATTTGACAAAAGTACAAGAAACATGAAGCTACAGTAAGAAAAGAAAAAAAAAAAAGTGTTTACATTTGATTAGCGCTGTATGTCGATGCAGCAGAAAAAAGGTCTCTAGCTCAGTATTTGCTGAGGGTTTGCACCCAAAGCACTGACTTTCAGCTAGGGCCTTCCGGTGACTCACGGAGCATCAGAACGGAACAAATACGCACTCATACTTATATACAAAATATAGAAACACACGCTTATACATATACGTACATAATATAATATACTATATTCTAATAACTAATACACATTAAATACACTTTAAATACTAGGGTCAATAACACCAGTGAATACAATAACAAATTAAATTAAATACACTATTTAATATCTTGACTTGACTCGTGCTTAGGAAGAATGGGTAGATAGTAGGTCATGCTGGAAGAGGTAGGTAGTTTAAATTTTCTGGTAACTCAACAAATACCCTTTAAGTTTCACCTTAAAGGTATACTTGCTGGTAAGGACTTGGAGAGGAGGAGGAATGTCATTCCAGCATTTAATATGGGAGAATAATCTTGTTATGGAGTAGAAGAGTTCTTGAGTGGAGACCGCGGATCGGTAAACGTAGTGTAGGACGTCCTCAGACTCGGTGGAGCGATGATCTTCGCAGGGCGGCTGGCAAGAGCTGGATGAGAGTAGCCGAGGACCATGCAATGCGTGCGTGCAATGGGAGAGGCCTATGTCCAGCAGTGGACAAACGTAGGCCGATGATGATGATGATGATGAATCTTGTTATCAATGGAAAAAATCATAGCTTCATTTGCAGATCATTTTTGCAAAAAACGTACGGCTCCATATTCTAAGGTCTTCGGTCCTGGGTTTCCAGACGTGGGTTCTAGAAATCGCTATTTGCGTGACTGAGAGAATAGAAAGACACTTTTTGCCAACTCCCAACAACTTTACTTGATGTGAACTTCTTTGGGTAATCTATATTCTATAAGTAGTGCACACGCCGTCTTCCCGCATGACGTAGAGAGTCTTTCACGAGTTGTTAAAAATCTTGGCCTAGACAGCCGCTGTGAGAACGAGGCATTTGCCAAATCGTTACATTCGGTGAATTTGTTATGAATTTCTCTCCCCCATAGGTATCGTCGTTCATATTGCAATTTGTTCTATGTCAAATTTTTTTTATTTTTATTTTATTTAGAACAATTTGCCGTACGCAATTTACAGCTGAGTTGATCATGTGACATATTGCAAGTTACAAATGCCGGTTTTCTATTGGCAGATGACATTGAACCTTTTTTTGGTCGCGCCCAAAATAAAATTTGAAGCACATTTTTGAAATAAAAAAAATTATTATTTTTTTGACATAGAACTAATTGCAATATGTATGAACGACGATATGTTGTGGCTGTTTTTTAAGGCAAGAAATGTGAACTACCCAAAGTTAACATACAAAACCCATTGATGTATTGTATTTCCTAAGTACATATTGTCGGTACATATTCCTTATTTTATGCAAAAATTTTAGATAAGTGTTTTAGCCTGATAATGTATTTTAATGTCAATGTATAAACCATGACCGTATTTTGTTTTTTTTTTTACCATTCATAATGTTTATGCTATGTAAACTTTTAGTTCGAATCTAGTTACGGGTGGCTTATGTTTATGCTAAATAAAAAAATTAAAATAAACTCACCCATAGCTGGAGTAAACACAAATGGTAGTGTACACGCCGTCTTCCCGCCTGCCGTAAACGTCGAGGACGATCTTGCGGGATTTGGCGAAGGCCTCGTACAGACAGTGCTTATCGCCCGGGATACGCGCCATCACTGTGAACTTTTTGCCATAGCGGCTCTGGATAGTCGAGCCGTAGATTAATTTGGTTCTGTAATAAAGTGACAATGTTAAAACCTTAAAGCACAATCATTTTACAAATTCACATACTTATCATTACATACGTTAGGGACCTGTTCCCGCTGCGTAAATATCTCACATCCAAAATGAAAACACCCTAAATGAGACCATTAATACTGAGGTGTACTGTTGCAGACAGAATTGCAACTATATCTACCACCAGACGGCCGTCTATCAATCATCATCAACCCATTATGTCCCTATCGAGGGACACGGGTCTCTTCCCTGAGGAAGGTATAGGCCATACTCCACCACGGGGGCGGAGTCCGGATTGGTGGAGGCTTGTAACACTAGTGGCTGGTATTACTGTCAGAAGTTCTCAAGCCTCCCTAAGGCCTCTGACTTGACTAACGGCTGCCATCTATCGACGGCAGCCGGCAACAACCGCTCGGAAACATGCCACTAGCGTTAGTTATATACGGTCACCCATCCATGCACTGAACGCGCCCTATATTGCTTAACCTTCGCGATCGCTTAAGATCACTCAGGCGGCAGGGGCTACGTGCGATTCGTCTATCATAAATAGGTGAAATTAGTCACTGGACGCTGTAACCTCTACATAGATGTGTAAGTACTGTTTCAGTCTAATAACCTCCTCAGTCCTGACCTTGCAAATAATAATTGAAAATCATTGTTATTTTCAAGGTGAGGATTGAGGAGATTAAACCCAAAAATTGAAAATTGATTAAATGCAAAAAAGCTTATTATAAAATCAACGATTATTTAGAAGACAAGGACGTCTGGCATTAAATAGTAGTTTAATATTAAATTTAATCAGAGGATAATTAATGTGTCTAGTGTTCAACACATCCAAGATATCATTTTGTAAGTTTGAAAGTTTGTAATTTAGGCTTTGTTAGTTTCTTCTTCATGTAACCTAATTGACGACATTTGACGTTCATAAAAGTAAATGTTCTATTTGTATTATGAATAAAATATTTGACTTTTACTTTGACCAATGATGTCAGAGTAAGGTAAGATAAGAACGGCGTAATGGAGTTAGGTTCTCCACCAATCCGGACTTGGCCCCCGTGGTGGAGTATGGCCTATGCCTTCCTCGGGGAAGAGACCCGTGCCCCTCGGTGGGGACATGATGGGTTGATGTTGAATGGAGTTAGGCGTAAGAACAAGAAGTGTTGTAGATATTTCGCTAGTTACTAGTGATATTAGTGTTTGTTCTTAGGCGCATAGTGCTTGTTCTCAGGCGTATAGCATTGGAGGATAGGTACCCTGGCTTAGGCAGTTTAAGCTGCAACGTCTCCCAAGCAGGCAGCATAGTCGCCATGGAAGGGGGCAGTCGCAGCTCTGTGACGGCGGGCGCCACCGAGTCCAGCACTCTCGCGAACGCGTTCACACTCTCCAGCGATAGCGAGATGCATAACAACATGTGGCCTTTGGACATCTCCTCTGGCGAGATCACGGGTTGCTTAGCTGGGGACGAAAGGGGCATTATTAGATGGAATGCCAGATTGTAAAAAAAAATATCTCCAGTCGGACACAGTGAAACAGTGAAACACCGCGCAGGACAGAGACAACTGGCGACTTCTTGTATCGGAGGCCAAGATCCACTTCGGGTCGCTGAGCCATCGCAGTAAGTAAGTAAGTCGGAAACAGTAATTGACGTTTTCAGACTTCAAAAAATTTCATAATTATGTTACAGTAAAATCAGTGTTTCTATAATAATAATAATAATAAACTCACGCCCGTTATCCCCGAAGGGGTAGGCAGAGGCACCAGTCTCTAGAACCGGACCCACGTTTTGCCGAGTTTATTAGGTCCCAAACGTGACAAGTGGCAAGCCTGTCGCCGTTATCCGGGCACAATTTATCAGCAAATGGTGTTGCTGTACAAACAAATGTACGTAACTAAAAGTCATTGGTACATGCGTGGTTCGAACCCAGACCCTCATGATCGAGAAGCAAGGGTCAACCCCACTACGCTACCACCGCTTGTGCAATCATTGTTTCTCTACTGGAATTAGTCTTTTTGTGACGGATAAAAAAAACATTTAATTTGTACCCTTATGTCTCGTTCCAATATCCACAAAATGCTTCGTTTTTGCTTACGATCGGTTACAATTCCTACGAACAAACGGATCGTTGCCGGTAGGCGTATATTATAGGAACCGGGCATTAGTGATTCCGGAAACTTGGAAAGGTTCCGGTCATGATTCCGACCGACGATACCTATATAAAATACATTTGAGTAGCACTCGTAGGAAATCCTCAGACCACCCTTTTTCGCAATGCTTAATAGGTATGCTGGAATGTTAAGATTTATGCGTAAATCATTGGTCAACGGTTACAATAAGTTAATTGGAAATCACCCTACTGATATCCACTCCACCAATGCTGACTTGGCTCCCGTGGTGGAGTATGGCCTATACTTTCCTCCGGGAAGAGACCCGTGCCCCTCGGTGAGGACATAATGGGTTGATGATGATACCCACTATACAGGCTACGCCTAGTGTGGGGATCACTGTAATACTTGCTTCAAAATAACTTTGCTACATACATCTACCTTTTGTAATTTTGCATGCAAATTGTTAACTAAACTTAGATATGAAAGCGAGACGGCTTGCCAAACATAAGCGCAATTTTAAAGTAAACCACGTGACCACATAACGAGTATTTTTTTATTGTCAGCTATTTTGAATTTTAATAGCTGATTTGGTCATGTATCAAATAGCTGCCCTTAATCGTGGTTAACCACAGTAGCCACATAAAAATAACTCACCGTTATGATCCGGATAGCCCGGCACCGTATGGCCTAGCCACAGCGCCTTGCCAGTATCGTCCACCATCAGGAGGCCCATGGCTGAGGTGCCCCTATTTCCCTTGCTCTCCGTGTATGACATCACCGCTAAACGCCCTTTGTACGTGTCCTGAAGATAGGGTATTTTAATGTTATGTCGAAAATATGTTTTCTACGATGTGATTCAAATCACAAATTAGATTCACTCTAGTCCCAGATCCTAATTTTGAAAACTAAGCTTTTGGTAATGGTGAAGAACAACTGCACCTATAAGTTGATAGTTACAATTATTAACTGGAGTCTGTATTCATTTACTACGTATTTTGACGAGAGCATGATTCGCAGAGCTTGATGGTGAGTGGAGATAAGTAATAACCAGTAAATTAATCCCTTTGAAAGTTTTAGTTAAAATTAAATACCGACGTTACTTGGACAATCTTTAGGTCGTCATAGATAAAATCTTAAGGTTTTTATTTATTTCCTTAAACTTAATGGAGACCCTATTGCGATAGCGAAGTACAATATTAAATGAATATAAATATTTGCTTGTAACCACATCAAAGTCCAATAAAAATCATCATCATCATCATCAACCCATTATGCCCCCACCGAGGGGCACGGGTCTCTTCCCTGAGGAAGGTAAGAGTCAGGAGGAAGGTCCAATAAAAATGTAACTTAATAATTAAATAATCAAACATTTAAAACATGTCTACAAAAATTAAAAATACATACAAATAAATTCAATTCAAACCATTTTTAAAAACAATTCAAAGGGATAACAAAAAACATATCAAACATGTAAACATAAAAAACATAGCAACAACAACAAAGGTCCTTTCTGAAATACAGTTCAGAGGGCGCGTGAGGGGCGGTTTATTGTTCTTCTAACTTTTGTAGTAACTATGCATACTACTCTGGCATCGAAGGAAGTGACCTGCGATGCGGTTAATGTTATCAATACCTAAATAAAAAACTCATACCTGGTACATCGGCCATACAGTATGTTTCAGCATGGAATCAGAGTTGATGGGTTTGGCGGCGTGTCTCCACCTGCCCGTTGAATCGCCCGACCAGATGAAGCTGAAATTGGACCCCGCATCCAGGAATGTCGTGCTACGGGACGGGGGCTTGTAGATGTACCACCTGGAAGATCCACACAATGGTAATGGTAGGGGAGCCCAAGAAGGGATTCCGGGAGTTACTAAAGCGCGGCAGATTAACATACATCCCATTCTATCCCTGCCAGGAAATAAATTTAAATTTGTTATTAAAACTGCGCTGTGTAAAAAGGCATACTACAGAATAGATGACTTTATAGATGATAAAAACCCTTGGCAGTAAACCAATTCCACAACGAGCTAGTTATTGGTATTCTAATAATATATAGGGTTTAATAAATTTCATACATATGTACAGACGCTGTGATTGCATATCAAAACTATGCTATTATTATAGATAACTGACAAGAACTTTATCACACAAGTTTGCCAAAGGCCATGCGAATGGTGGCGCGGTGGCCGGGTCGCCTATCTCCCTCTAATATGGTTGAGACTGGTGATGGCTGACCTCTGCGTTACGCTCGTGAACGGGTGCCGTCCGTGTGTCTGGCCGCAGCATTGGTGTTTTATTACCTTTTAAGAATATTAAATGATGTTTGACTTTGCAAGTATTTATTGCACTCATGGATCTTGAGATTCTTGGTATACGAACACTCATACCTAATTTGTATTAGCTTTAAGTTGATTTGAGAAAAGATGGTCAGAGTGGAGTTTTTTTTCGCTGCCTTTTTCTCCACTACAGACGGCCCTAAGGCAGCGGCTAACATTTTACATAACTGTATGTACATTGACATTCAACAAGCAGAATGTAAATTCTTTACGTTGAAATAAAAAAATTTTGTATTTGTATTTGTATTTGTACAGGGAGATACCTTGTACCAGGTAAAGTACCTCCACCAAATATGAGCCCCATATATATGGTCGACTGTCAAGGATAAAGGATCAGATTAGTAAAAAAAATTGATCATCAGAAATTCTCGAGCGCGTCAGATTAAGGTAGGGTGAGTTAATTACATGCTAAAAAGTGTATATTCCACTAATCTGACAATTTTCGAGTGACGTAGAGAAGTAAGAGGGTTACAAACTTGTTATCTCGACTTTCTCGAGCGTAGCTAATTTTTTTTTTATTTTGAAGAAAATAATTCAAGGATAACGAAAAATATAAAATCTGATGATTTCCATAAGCCGAAGTGAGAAAAAATAATAGGTAAAGTTGAAGGCGTGCAGCTATGGGGAGGATGAGGATGGAATCGAGCCAGAGGACGAAGATGATTCTACCGACGAAGATGATGATTAAAAAAAAACTACACAAAAAAATTTAATTTTTTATAACTATTTCTTATAAATACAAGCATTATACTTTAAAAACCTGTACTTTTTTATTTGCATGCTATTTCTTCAGCTTTTCAATTAATTAAGTTCAATGATTTGAAAAAATTAAGAAAAAATTTTTTTTTATAGTCAAATTAGGCGAATCCCTCTAGATAATCGTCAGATTATGAGACAGCACGTCTAGGGCATTAAGAAGAAACATATATATCTTAATCTGACGCGCTCGAGTATTTCAAAATAGCGAATTTTTTTGCACATTCTAATAATGTCCGCGATACATCCAAATCGTCAGATTATTATATAAGAGCTTTTTAGCTTTTTTTTAGATGCAATTAACATCCCCTTAGAAAATCTGACGCACTCGATGAATTTTTTTTTTTTTTTCATTTTCAACCCTTTCGTACGACCACCCCCATCATTGAAACAATCAGATTAACATACGTACATTTTCAAAAATACACAGGATATAGATGCTATCAATATCTGACGCGCTCGAGTATGTCCATGCAACGGTTTTATTTTACATTTTTGAAAATCTATAGTCGCTCCCCCCACCGATGAAAAGGTGTATATTATATGACATTTTTTTCTTCATATCATCTAAACTTCACAATCAAATAGGTCTCTATGACGCTCGAGTAAATCCAGATTTAGCATCATGGGCTTAATTTTTAACTTTACGCCGTTCACAAACTTGTAACTTTTTAACCACTTTTAAACGGGCATAGCTAGTATGATTTTTTTATTGGCGTTGGATTTGCAATTGGGTATTTGACAGGATGTCAGATGAGTTACTTTTAAAACGGAATTTTGTATGAAAATACTTGCTTGTGACGTCACATTTCAGAGCACTCTTTTTTGTTTCATATATTTAAAAATTGTAATAACTAGTAAATGACTAAAAGAAATACATTTTCCGAATCATTTTGTGATTTTTGTTTTAATCGAGCATCTCAAATAATTTATTGTTGATAGTGTCAAATACCGTATTCGGACTGGTCCGATTCGAAGAGTTTCAACTTTCGAAGCTGAAAAAGAGAGAACTAGAGGACTAGATCACCAATCCAAACTAGCTAGCTCAGCTTACTAAAGGACGGGGTAGAGTAGGATTTTCTTTAAAGTATCACATCAGAAATGAGACAATTCGCCAAAAAACTAAGGTGATTGAATAACCTCCGGTTTCTCGTACGCTAACAGCCAGTTAATCTATTGTTTAACAGCTGTCAGTTTGCAAAAGTGCATACAAAAAAAAACAATTGACAGCTGTTAACAGCAGATTAACAGACTGTTAGAGTTCGAAAAACCGGGGATAGCCTATAGGATTAGCACTTTGAAGTGGCAGTAGGGTGGTGAACATCTGGTGAAGAACTGGTAGTCGATGGGGCACAAAGATTCTTAAGTGTTGACAAGGAACTAACAAACGCAGCATAGAATGCCCAGAACTACAGTATTTAGCACATTCCTATACAGTACATTCTTAGTTAACAAAATAATAAAAAAGGCTTACCAATCAGCAGGCTTATTATAATTGTCACGGCACTGTAGATTTATAGAGTCCCATTCTTCAGCAGTACACAGTTGAAACAAAACGTACGTTGCGAAGATATTTAGCCAACATCTACGTCGCATAATGTACACTAATATTTTTACAATTAGTTCTTTTTTCTTATTCCAAATATCGTTAGCGTGAAATGTAAACACAGAAAAAAACGGTGTTATTCATAAAAACACGATTCGTCTAAAACACAGATTAAAATATCTTGCGTAAAGGGAAACACAATTAAAACTGCATTTTAAATGTGTTGTAAAGAATCGTGTTTCTGTGAATAAGGCTGTCTATAATAATATTTTACAGATATTTGTAAAAATTTAATAGACTACAGATTACATAAAAATTCATACACACACTGTCGAACACATGAAAAGATTTTTGTAATTTTTTGTTGCTGTATTTTACACAAGTAAGGCGAAGGTGAAGCTGCGGTATATTGTTCATACTGTAATAGGATCGATACATTTTCATGTAGGTACACTCACAACAAAAGCGTGCATTGTATTCGGTTAACGTTTTGTGCTGATTTGCAATGAAAATATAAAGGTCGTACTGAAGGCAACGATATGTGATGAAACAAGCAAAATAGGTCTAGAATTAATTTCAAAATGCATTTTACAGAGTAAATCAAGTTTTTAATTTTCACCCAAATATAATACATACCTACTATAATTTTTTTGGCAATACTTAAGATGTAAAATCAACCTTAACTATCAAAAACTTAAACGTAAAAATCCTACACAAAACTCCCACAATTTGTTCTATAACTAAATTGTTCAATGCCAGGATGTTTCAAGGAAGTGTACTATACGGCAGATTATTTACAAAACAAAGGCTAGGCTTTGGTGAACGTTTTGAAAATACCATTCCACTTAACAAACAATACCTACTAGATATTCTCTGTACCAAATAAAGTTCTCCATATGTACTTAATCAGTTTGTAACGTGAATAATGGTGACGAATGAATTACCGGCCAAGCAGATTTGATAAACCACTTCCCTTTTTTAAGTTGAAGGCCTAAAAATGTATGCGCCTAATCCCGCCTTCAATTCAATTAAATTTATTGCGATACATTACAGTAAAAAGGTCTTAAATAGGTATTATTCATACGAGTACAAGTGTAATTTTACCGGGCACAGCATGGCAATATCATAAACATAAAACATAATCATATTATTATTAAATTAAAAGTTCACTACAGTGAAACAGGAACTACCCTTCCTTTTGAATGTCGTGTCATTAATGTTTTAAAGTGGTTTTAAACAATCAAACTGTCATTTTCCATAGAATTTCAATAGATTTACGGGACTCAGCTCCAAGGAGCTAAGTGGCCTTCACTACGTAAGAACGTAGGAACTTAGAATTGTAAGCAATTCATTCAAATGTACTATTTGATGTTTCCCGTATTTTGAACGACTTTCATGCAACAGTTTGTTTACACGGAGCATTGAATTTCCTCCTAAATTCAATGCACGGAGATAATTTTTATCTTGTAGATTTTAGCTGACTATTGGTTGCAAGTTTGCACTGATTCAATGAGATGCGCGAAGTTGCCCCAAAGGATAGGCCCAGACGTACACACGGTGCCGCCCCCACGGGATTCTTGCGGCAACTGAAACAAGGAATTTGCAGTTTATTTTCAATGTCGATATTCGGGTCATTCTACTTTTTATCTTAAAATATATAAAACAGTCAAATTTCAATGTTAATAGAAGTTGAAGAAATAATGCGACAATTTCACACACTGCGTACGTTTTTGTTTTATTTTATTAAGAAAACGACAGTTTCAGATTTTCTTTCCCTGGGGACACGAAAACCTGCAGTAAAAAGTAGAATGACCCATTCACTATTTATGAAGTTTTCTGCGTTTTTTTCAAGCCATTTTATCTCACACAATATAAATTTGAAATTATAAAATATTCTAGATTTTTTATCAATAGTAAAGTAATTTAAAATAATCAATTAAACATAAATAAGTATCAATAAATTTCAATAGTTTTTATTTTAACCCTCGCTAAATAATAATAAAATGTGCCATTTGAAGTGGTCACTCACTTTCAATCACTCTGCGCATTCTAAAAGGCCAAATTCACTGCTCGTATGACATCGCCAACACAGTATTCGCCAACCTTAGTATCCTGGTCCGTGGTCACTTTAGTGGGGCAACTAGAGTAGCACTGGCCACTGCTACTACCCACTTTAAGTGGTCTAGCTGCGAGGATTCCATCATTCTCTTCCATTTATTGCCACTTTACGCCACATTAATTGAGAAAAAACTCATTGCCCGGTTAATATCGCCGACGCAGACCTACTATTGTATCCTGACTGTTGTGCATCTTATAAGCCACTGCCACGGCCCATTTGGAATGGTCGTGTTGAGACGAATACCCCTCTATCTTTCTCTCTCTCTCTCTCTCTCTCTCTCTTTCTTTCTCTGCTCGATTGATATCGCCGACTCAGACCCAGTCAGAAATCAGAAATGTATTTCAACGTAAAGAATTTACATTCTGTTTGTTGAATAAACTTATGTATAACTAGCTGTTGCCCGCGACTACGTCCGCGTGGGCTTTAGTTGAGTAAAGTGTTTGCAAATAAGATAGGGATACTTTTAGCGCATGCGAAAGAGCGTTCATGCTAACTTCGCAACCAACTCTTACCCCCTTAAGGGATGCTTTTCGAAAGACTACTTTACACGTCTTTCATGACTTTCAATGAAAGACCTTCATACTGAATTTCATTCGAATAACTTCAAAAATGGCAAAGTTTCATACTAACTTTGCACCCCCCTTTATCCCCTTAAGAGATGATTTTCGAAAAACTATTTTATGTGTTTCAAGACATTCAATAAAGGACCTTCATTCTGAATTTCATTCGAATAACTTCATAAACGGCAAAGTTTCATATTAACTTTGCACCCCCTCCCCCCCCCTTTTACCCCTATAAGGGATGATTTTCGAAAAACTATTTTACATGTA
This sequence comes from Yponomeuta plumbellus, assembly GCA_947310845.1. Taxonomy (NCBI): domain Eukaryota; kingdom Metazoa; phylum Arthropoda; class Insecta; order Lepidoptera; family Yponomeutidae; genus Yponomeuta; species Yponomeuta plumbellus. Next base: position 11,242,567 of record OX371207.1, on the reverse strand, counting down.
TTTCATGACTTTTAATTAAGAAACTTCATATTGATTTTTATTCGAATAATTTCAATTACGGCAAAGACTCATACTAACTTTGCACCCCCCTCTTACCCCCTTATGGGATGATTTTCGAAAAACTATTTGCATGTGTTTCATGACTTTCAATGAAGAATCTTTATTCTGAATTTCATTCGAATAACTTCAAAAACGGCAAAGTTTCATAATAACTTTGCACCCCCCTCTTGCCCCCCTAAGGGATGATTTTCGAAAAACTGTTTTAAATGTGTTTCATGACCTTCAATGAAGAATCTCTATTCTGAATTTAGTTTAAATAACTTCAAAAAGTGCAAAGTTTCATACTAACTTTGCACCCCCCTTTTTATCCCTTTTAGGGATGATTTTCGAAAAACTATTTTACATTTTTTTCATAACATTCAATGAAGGACCTTCATATTGAATCTCATTCGAATAAATTCAAAAGCGGCCAAGTTTCATATTAAGTTTGCACCCACCTTTTTCCTCCTTTAGGGATGATTTTCAAAAAACCATTTTACACGTGTTTCATAATTTTAAATGAAGAACCTTTTTTACCAAATTTCATTCGAATAACTTAAAAAACGGCAAAGTTTCATACTATCTTTGAACCCCCATTTTACCCCCTTAGGGGATTAATTTTCAAAAATCCTTTCTTAGTGCTCCTCTACGTGACAAAAGGAACCCCTGTGCAAAATTTCAAGTTTCTAACCCTTATAGTTTAGGCCCTGCGTTGATATGTCAGTCAGTCAGTCAGTCAGCTTCTCCTTTTTATATATAATATATAGACTAGCTGTTGCCCGCGACTACGTCCGCGTGGGCTTTAGTTGAGTAAAGTGTTTGCAAATAAGATAGGGATACTTTTAGCGCATGCGAAAGAGCTTTCATACTAACTTCGCAACCCCCTCTTACCCCTTTAAGGGATGATTTTCGAAAAACTACATTATACATCTTTCATGTCTTTCAATGAAGGACCTTCATGCTGAATTTCATTCGAATAACTTCAAAAACGGCAAAGTTTCATACTAACTTTGCACCCCCTTAAGCGATGATTTTCGAAAAACTATTTTACATGTAGTTCATAAAGGACAACGGCAAATGGTGTACCGCACTATTTACATAATGTTTTGGGGTTATATTTTCCCAACTTTAGTATTTCGCAACTGCGTCTTTTTTCAGTTTTTCAAATATTTTTTTAAAGTAGGGGGAAGAAAATAAGAAAATAATTAAATAAAACGCAATTTAGGAACAGAAACGGAACGCCATCGATTATTTTATCTTGCAAGCCAACTGCCAAAAAAACAGCTGTCATGTCAAAGTGAAAATCAGTAGAGTTCGTTTCACGAAAGAAGTCCTATGAGTTAATGAATTTTGGATTTTATTGTTATATTATTAAGGATCTTACCGTGGAACTACATCACACCAAATAGGTGAAACGATCTTGTTGAAACGAGGTGTTCTGTGGGACTGCTTCGGGCAAAAATAAAAAAATAGAAGATACTTGCCATCTCCACAAAAAACTTGACATTGGCAGAATCCTAGGGGATTTTTTTTTATTGAATTTAAGTCTCCTCACTCTTCAGGAAAAACATACTTTGTTTTTATTGTACCTAACTGAAAGAGGTAATCGTGGCAGAGAAGCAATAATAAGTTATTGTTGCAACTGTTGTAGGGCTGAGATCTGTGGGGTGTTGCTTCCATGTGATGAGTATCATCTGGTACAGGTACCAGATGCCGGATACCAGAGCCCAGGGGCTATGCTCTCCATGAGGGAGTGACGCGACCAGCTAACTTCTTGGATGACCTTATTATAAGAGTGTAGTTGATTGAAAAGGCGCCGCTATCCATACGTTTTTGTACTACATGTAGATAAGATCTGTCTCAATAAATACCATTTAATGAAAAGGTTGTTTTTGATATTAGAAATATGCAAGTAGTATATTATGTAGTAGTAGTAGACTATTAGTGAGTATTAGCGAGAGTTCTTAAATATCCTAGAACATGAGAAAGTGGCTTTACACGTAGAAAACTGCTGTTGCTAGTTGAGCAGTAGGTAATACGTATATTTTGGTTCAAATCTTGTTTCTTGATTTTTTATCTGTTTATTTATACATATATGTACATAGGTAAATACTCGTGTGTGTGTGTATTATAATGATTTTGTTTTAATTATTTGTGTAGGTATTTATCTCTAACAGTCAAGCAAACGGGATCGTAACATAACCTCCAAACGTCTTAAAAAAACAACCTAACTTATGACTCCCAACTTTATAAAAAAGAGAAAATTAATGCAACAAATTCTAATACAATGATCTATTAAATGTAAATATTTCATGTTGATACACGACTTTTTGTAGGTGTACTAGACTTCCACTGAAGCCTGCCATTCTCCTTTTAATGAAGGAACTTTATATTAAATTTTATTCGAATAACTTCAAAAACGGAAAATTTTCATACTAACTTTTCACCCCCCTCTTACCCCCTTAAGGGATTATTAAAAAAAAAACTATTTTACATGTATTGCATGACTTTTAATGAGGGACCTTCATATTGAATCTCATTCGAGTAACTTCAAAAACGGCAAAGTTTCATACTAAGTTTGCACCCCCTTTGGATGATTTTAAAAAAACTATTTTATACGTGTTACATAATTTTAAATGAAGAACCTTCGTACCAAATTTCATTCAAATAACTTCAAAAATGGCAAAGTTTCATACTAACAACTTTGAACCCCCATTTTACCCCCTTAGGGGATCAATTTCGAAAAACCCTTTCTTAGTGCTCCCCTACGTTACAAAAGAAACCTCTGTGCAAAATTTCAAGTTTCTAACACTTATAGTTTAGGCCCTGCGTTGATATGTCAGTCAGTCAGTCAGTCAGTCTGACTTGGTCGGGATACCAAGGTCGCCGATGACTTTTTCTCCACTACACACGGCCCCAAGGCAGCGGCTAACATCTATATATATAAAACGAGAATGAAGAACCTTCGTACCAAATTTCATTCAAATAACTTCAAAAATGGCAAAGTTTCATACTAACTTTGAACCCCCATTTTACCCCCTTAGGGGATCAATTTCTAAAAACCCTTTCTTAGTGCTCCCCTACGTTACAAAAGAAACCTCTGTGCAAAATTTCAAGTTTCTAACTCTTATAGTTTAGGCCCTGCGTTGATATGTCAGTCAGTCAGTCAGTCAGTCTGACTTGGTCGGGATACCAAGGTCGCCGATGACTTTTTCTCCACTACACACGGCCCCAAGGCAGCGGCTAACATCTATATATATAAAATCTGACTGACTGACTGACTGACATATCAACGCAGGGTCTAAACTATAAGAGTTAGAAACTTGAAATTTTGCACAGAGGTTTCTTTTGTAACGTAGGGGAGCACTAAGAAAGGGTTTTTCGAAATTGATCCCCTAAGGGGGTAAAATGGGGGTTCAAAGTTAGTATGAAACTTTGCCATTTTTGAAGTTATTTGAATGAAATTTGGTACGAAGGTTCTTCATTCTCGTTTTACATATATAGATGTTAGCCGCTGCCTTGGGGCCGTGTGTAGTGGAGAAAAAGTCATCGGCGACCTTGGTATCCCGACCGTAGTGCATCTTATGAGCTACTGCCACGCCCCATTTGGAATGGTCGCGGTGAGACGAATATCTCTCTATCTCTCTCCCTCTCTCTCTTTCTCTTTTTATTCCTCATATAATGTCCTAACAAATCAAGCGCAAATATTTTAAGAGCCGATAGAGTAAAAGATAAATAACAATTTAGAATGTTCAATACATCAATTAAACAATTATTATTAGGAATAGGAATAGGTCGAATAAAAAATCGATCATCCACCCTTTAAACAATGTACACGCACACATAAGTCCCGCCGCACTACGTACACATGTCATGAATGTCACACATTTCATTAAAATACTTCAATCGTGAGTGTGTGTGTGCATGAACACAGGGTGATATAAAATGAATTTGTTTGGAAGTTTTAATTTTTGTTGTAGAAAATTTAGCAAATCCTTTAATGATCTAATATTTTTTTTGCTAAAAGGTATTATTACACTGTATATGACTACTCCTTAAAATATTTGCGCTTGATTTGTTAGGACCTAATATACCTAATAACGAGAAAACTCACCGCCCGGTTGATATCGCCGAGGCAGACCCAATAGTCGGCGACCTTACTATATCCTGACTGTTGTGCATCATATGAGCTACTGCCATGGCCCTCTTGGAAAGGTCGTGGTGAGACGATTCTCTCTCTCTCTCTCTCTCTCTCTCTACATCGTATTGTCTCCCTATTCCTTATCTAATCTCTTTAAACGAGCAATTCTTGTATATATATTTAGTACCTGGGTGACCCAGCTTTGCTCGGTACTTTTTAAAAAATATAAAATATGTAATATAAAATTAAAATAATCCTTTTTCAACAAAAAAAGAACTTGGAAAAAAAAATGACTCGAACCGGGTCTCTTGAAATCGGCCCGAAACGGGTCGCCCGTTTTCCGTCAGGACTATCCCAACCTTGCAAAACCTACGCGAAATTCACCTCTGTATGTTATTATAGCAAATTTCAATTGCCTCAAAACACGGATAAAACAACGTTTTCTAAAAATGTAACCTAGTTAGATCAATTAAACGCCCCCGAAAGCATCTGCCTACAAAATTTCGTGAAAATCGTTGGAGCCGTTTCCAAGATTCTGATTATATATAAATATATACAGGGTTACAGGGAAAGTCGTACACAATATTGAAGGAGGTTATTATTTAGGTCATTTCTGATGGATTTTATTCTATTATATAGGGTCCGAAAGTTAACCGTTATGGAGATATTGACTGTTAAATATTTTTAAAAATACCAATTTTTTTGGCTTTTTGATTGATTTTTTCTCAGAATAGAGCTCATAAAGTGTTTTTTTTAATGTATTTAGTTAAAAGGCATGTCAATTGATAAAAAAATATCAGCAAAAGCTGCACCTACTACTAACAGCTTTAAAAAACTGCTCGGCAACGGTTAGAATTAAATATTTTTTCTCTAAATATTTTTCACATTGAAGCTCTTAAAAAAAAATTACGTATGGAACTTTTTCTGCAAATAATTTTAAAAACTTCTACGACTCCTTAACTATTCAAAAAGGTATAACATTTAATAGGTATGTGCATGAAATTTTAAAATAATGTTATTTGAGTAGGCTCTAGTGGTAGTACCGACATAACTGAACTTCGATACAAAAAAAATATTTTTACTTCCTGGCACCTTTAAACTATGTAAAAAGGCCAGATAGGCTTTTTTGTGCTCTGGAGACATGCTGTCTCAGGTATTCAGGTACCTACCTATTTCAGTATATTTTTTTTAGAATATTCTATCTATTATTTTTGTGTTAGTCTGCTCGTGTGATTCTTCCGTGGTAGATGTGTTAATACGTGCTCTGCAAGTGATTTGCGTTTTAGAAACTTCTACGTCTCTTTAGGTATTAAAAAACGTATCACTTGCAATTCCATCGAAAAAACGTTAGCCAAGTGTCACTTAAGATGGCCAACGGTAAATTTTTAGTTGAGGTAAATACGTGCTCTTTGATAATTTCCCGTAAAACGCGACTTAGTTTGGATTTTGGTATTTATTCATCTTCATTGTGTGACTTTGCTTGGATTTTGAACTGATTCATCTTAGTAGGTGCAGCTTTTGCTGATATTTTTTTATCAATTGACATGCCTTTTAACTAAATACATTAAAAAAAAACACTTTATGAGCTCTATTCCGAGAAAAAATCAATCAAAAAGCCAAAAAAATTTGATATTTTTTTTAAATCTTTAACAGTCAATATCTCCATAACGGTTAATTTTCGGACCCTATATAATAGAATAAAATCCATCAGAAATGACCTAAATAATGACCTCCTTTAATATTGTGTACGACTTTCCCTGTAACCCTGTATATACAAGAATTGCTCGTTTAAAGAGATTAGATAGATAGATATATAATCAGAATCTCGAAAACGGCTCCAACGATTTTCACGAAATTTTGTAGGCAGATGCTTTCGGGGGCGTTTAATTGATCTAACTAGGTTACATTTTTAGAAAACGTTGTTTTATCCGTGTTTTAAGGCAATTGAAATTTGCTATAATAGCATACAGAGGTAAATTTCGCGTCTATCTGCAAGGTTGGGATAGTCCTGACGGGAAAACGGGCGACCCGTTTCGGGCCGATTTCAAGTGACCCGGTTCGAGTCATAATGTTTTTATTCCAAGTTCTTTTTTTGTTGGAAAAGGATTATTTTAATTTTATATTACATATTTTATATTACAAAAAAAGTACCGAGCAAAGCTCGGTCACCCAGGTACTATAATATTATAAGGAGAACTCACCGCTCGGTTGATATCGCCGACGCAGACCCAGTAGTCGGCGACCTTGGTATCCTGACTGTTGTGCATCTTATGAGCCACTGCCACGGCCCACTTGGAATGATCGTGGTGAGATGTGAACGACATCTTGGCGATCGGGAACTTCAGTCGCTCGATGTTGCGCACCCTGTGAATAGAGAAAAGAAGAGAATAGAGACACGTGATATAAGGGCGATAATTGAGTGGGAATTAGAAACGGAGAAAGCGCCTTCATCTATATATCTATCTATCTTCTATACATATATATAAAATTCAAAGTCCTGACTGACTGACTCACTCATCAACGCCCAGCCCAAGCCGTTTGACCTAGGATGCTGAATTTTTGCACAGAGGACCTATATATAATGTAGGGAAGGAATAAGAACGGATTTTTTGAAATTCAACCCCTAAGGGGGCGAAAAGGGTTGCCAAAATTTGTATGGGAGGTATAAAAATTGTTGTCTGATTTTCTTGAAACTTGAAATAAATACTCTTCAACACAATTGATTGAACACGTGTTTCGCCGTTTTTTCTAAATTTAACCCTTAAGGGAGTGAACGGGGCTGCAAAATTTTGAACTAAAGTCCACGCGGACGGAGTCGCGGGCGAAAGCTAGTATTTAATAAGTGTGACGTCACAAATTTTAGAAAATATTAATGTTACTTAATTAAATTTCACAAAAGTCCCACAAAATTACAAAGTTATACGATTTCAAATTTTCGATGTGTAATATTTAGTTGTAATACTTCCAATTATAAGAAATAAATATTTATACATGTGACGTCACGAAACTTATGACTCATCCCTCCCCCGAACACTTGACGCACGAAGTTTCAGAGAAAATATGCGCGTAATAACACGCACCAAGTCCTGAATGATTCTAATTCCATACAAATTGTCATCGCAAACATCAGGCTTCCGACAAGCATGCATAATTAACACCAGTATTCCAAGACATTTCTCAAAGTCTCCTCGACTAACACCCGTATTCCTAGACATTCCTCAAAGTCTTCTCAACTTAGGTGAAGTGAATTTCTTTGAAGTAGGTTATCAGTCAGTATTTCGAGTACCCTCGAGTGGGAATTTGGTTTTTAACAGATTTAAAAAAGGAGGAGACTCTCATTTTGTCGGGTTCTTGTATCGAAGACGCCTGGACCGATTTGGGAAATTCTTTTGAATAAAATTACGTTTGTACAAATGGCCTGTCTGGTTATATTTCCATGTTTGGAATGTCATTGCCTGGTTACCATAGCACAGTAAACCATGAATTGTACTTCCCTGATTGGCGAACTGTCAGTGTCGCCCCCGGTTTCTCGAACAGTCTGAAAATTTATTGTTAAAGTCCGTTCGCTTAGATATTGTCGGTACACACGAAGGCAGTCTTGGTTTTTGTAAAAAAACATTTATTTCAATAATACAATTCAGACGGCAAAAATACTTTAAATAGAAAAAAACATGGTACACAATATACCTAATGAAGCACAAAATAAAACACTACTTTTCATCACTCGAAGTGTCCTCAGAATACCTACCTAAGTGATGCAGGATTGTCTCGTTATAAATCCATTCTAAAATACTGATGGATTTACTTCTTTAATTGCGTGATCTACATAATAGTAGAAAGAGACGAGCTGCGAGCCAAATTCACTGTCGTGTTTGCGCCGTGTCTGCTTCCTTTAATTTCTTTTGTAAAAAGCCGCCACGTGCCGAGGCGGTAAATATCAAAGTGACACTATGATAGCGAATAGACTTTAACAGCTGTCAGTTATTTTTTTTGTATGCACTTTTGACAACTGACAGCTGTTAACAGTAGATTAACAGACTGTTAGTGTTCGAGAAACCGGGGGTATGGCAGTTGATGAATGGATCCAAAGAGTATACTGTTATACGAACAAGTGAAATGAATAAATAGCTACAGTAGCCAAGCTACTCACTGGAAGTTCCGCCCACACTCCGAGTCCAGAGTCCCAGGTCCGTTGGTCCAGGTCTCGGTCAGGAGGTCCGATTGGAGGACTTCGGCCACCAGACCGCTGTAGAGGTCGTCGTTGAACATTGCACTCTTCGCAAAGGAGAGGAACTTGCGGCCGACTAAGGTCTCGAAGCTCTCTATGTGGTACCTGTGGAGAAAGGTGAGGCGGAGGTTATAAATATCTTGTATAAGATGTCAAGTTTGGCTTGTTTAGATCAACATTTTTCTTAACCTGAAAGTATTTATTCCGCTAACACTTATTTATTTAATTTTATTTAAAATTATATTTATAAAATTTTATTTAAAATGATTAGTTTGCAGGTTTAATAGGATGTTTTTGTGGGGGAGGGGTAAAATCAATTTCAATATTTAAGTCTTGATCATAGTGGTAAAGAGATCTTAATTCATATTCATTTTGTATTATTTGCAAACGAAATTATATGAGCGCAAGATAAATTAGTCTTTATGCGCCTGAAGATACTTTTTAGTATTAAGCTCGCCTATGTACATAATTTTTATTGTGCAATAAAGAATTTTCATCCATTCATTCAAGATATTGGTAGTCATAGAACAGAATAAGCAAAAACAGATAGGTTTGTGGAGAAACTATCGTGTCACTGTATAGTTAAATATTATCAATACAAAAGTGACACAGATATTCGAAAGTGCGGAACCATTTTGGAAGACAACTGTCCTGATTTTATTTGAATTTGATTCGCGACTTTTATTTGTCACATGTATTTCTAGGACATGAACACTTAAGGATAAAATATATTTGATCCGGTCTCTCCAAAATAAGATCGACATTTGCCTCCCAGAAATGAGTTGGCTTAGTTTTCATACACGATAACATCATAGAAAGACACGACGTAAGTTTAGTACTATCTCGATTCTATCTCATTCTCTATCCCTTTTTATTCTTGTTGTTGTTGGTACACTTTATCGCACAAAAGAAAATACATAATATAACTGAAATAACAGGTTCTTGATCACGTGCACCATCCCGGGTAACTTTCTCACCAACTCCCGCGGGATCACGCTGTAAGCTATGAGCGGCTCATTGTACTTGAGCTGATTCCCTTTTACGTTCAACGTGTGTCGATTTTATCTCTTTCTTTATCCCTTGTAGCGTTATTTATTATCTCAATAATAAATAAGAGACTAAATTAACAAAAAAAAAAAATGTAATAACAAAGAAACAGTTAATCAAGATTAAACTTCATACTATTTTACAACTTAAATCTAAACCTTAATTTATTAATTAATAAGCCTAATAAAACAGCAAGTATCGATGATTGGTTACCGACTTATCGATAACAAATTATCGACAATCGATAAACTACAATTATCGACGGCGCCTACATCACTAGTCGTTAGGAAGGCTATTGTTCTCTAACCTGCCTAGCGATAGCCGCCATGGTCTTGCTGCGCGTTGTCACCAGATCATTCGATCACGGACCGCTTTGAGAGCTGCGCGTACACGCCTCTGCTGGCTCACAATATTTCCGGGACCGCTCTGAACGGTCGGATGACTTTATAAACCATTAAATTGATTAAGTACTACTATACTCCAAAATCGAGTAAACTTATCTCCCGCTATTGGGACCTAAGTTCCGGGCCAAACACCTGCCAGGCCATACATACTTGGGCCACGTCCCGTTCCCGAGGTTAAGCCCACTATCACCGCGCTGCCTTGGACTACAAGTAACCGGCCACTACGGAGGAAATCCTATCCCGCGGGTTGCACTATCACGGGTCACGCTGCGTACCCACCTCGACTTCAGGAGAGTGCCTATCTGTGCTAACCAGAAAGTGACTGATCGGGTGTAGGCATTATATTCAGTGAATCCACGAAAAATAAATTTGTGTCGTATTGTCCACGGTTGTTATTTTTTCTCCCTCTACCGACTGCAGTAAGAACCCAGCGCGACACCCTCTCTACATTCTATCTCTCTTACTCACCAGGGCGAGGCGTCAATGGTCTTGTTCTTGACCACGTCCACTATCCTAGGCAGCTTTCCCTCCTACTGCGATCAGTGTGCCCATTCTAACTTTTTCTCCATCCCCTCCATATTCTATCTATCTCTCTTACTCACCAGGGCGAGGCGTCAATAGTCTTGTTCTTGAACACGTCCACCATCGCGGGAAGCTCTCCCTCCAACTCCCGTGGGATCACGCTGTAAGCTACGAGCTGATCGTTGTACTTGAGCTGAGTCACCATTGCGTTCAGTGTGCCCATTCTTAACTTTTTCTTCTTTGTTTATCCCCTTCTACATTCTATCTCTCTTACTCACTAGGGCGAGGCGTCTTGTTCTTGATGACGTCCACTATCCTGGGCAGCTCTCCATCCAACTGCGATCAGTGTGCCCATTCTAACTTTTTCCCCATCCCCCCCTTCAATCTATCTATCTCTCTTACTCACCAGGGCGAGGCGTCAATAGTCTTGTTCTTGATCACGTCCACCATCCCGGGAAGCTCTCCCTCCAACTCCCGTGGGATCACGCTGTAAGCTACGAGCTGATCGTTGTACTTGAGGTGAGTCACCATTGCGTTCAGTGTGCCCATTCTTAACTTTTTCTTCTTTGTGTATCCCTTCTACATTCTATCTCTCTTACTCACTAGGGCGAGGCGTCTTGTTCTTGATGACGTCCACTATCCTGGGCAGCTCTCCATCCAACTGCGATCAGTGTTCCCATTCTAACTTTTTCCCGATCCCCCCTTCAATCTATCTATCTCTCTTACTCACCAGGGCGAGGCATCAATAGTCTTGTTCTTGATCACGTCCACCATCCCGGGAAGCTCTCCCTCCAACTCCCGTGGGATCACGCTGTAAGCTATGAGCGGTTCATTGTACTTGAGCTGAGTCGCGATCGCGTTCAGAGTGGAAGTCTGCACGGACATGCAGAGGAATGATTGGCCATACTTCATCCCGGTTGAGGGGTAGGAGTAGCCGGTCACGTTGAGGGTTACGGCTGTGGAGGAGACGACGAGGAGTAATGTTAACGTTACTCAGAGGCAATTTTTTAAATGTTTTGGGTGAGCTTGCTTAATAATGTTGCTGTTTGCCAGTTTTAGAGTGTTGGATGCATGGTAATGTGAAGGATAAAATAATTCTACAGTATTTTAGAGATATTCATCCGAGGTGGTGATATTTTTAGACCGAGAACCACAAGGGATATTTTTGTAGAGTTCAAGAGGACTCGTGACGTTTAAAAAGTGTAATTACCTTAAGACTCCATTACACAAGAAGAGTTTCTCGCTATAGCGAGCGGCGAAAAATCGTAAGCGATTCTCTCAAGGCAATACTCGCCATACGATTCTCGCCTTCAGTTGTTTACATTATGACAAAAACTCGTATTATTCAAGCGATTCTCGAATGCGAGTATCATAGGCGAGCCTCACTTCTCTTAATATGTTTACACTACAGGCGAATTATCGTAGATCTATAGACGCATACGAGTCTCGACGTGTACAAACATAGATCGTAAGATAAACTCGTATAGTTTGTTTACACAGGGTCGCGGCCTAGGAGAGTTTAAGTAGCGATAATCGTATTCGAGAGGCGAATCTCGGGGCATTTGTTTACACTAGACGACAATATTACTGCCTAAAACTCGCTAGCGAGAAACTCTTCTTGAGTAACGGAGCCCTTAGTTTGGGGCCAGGATATGTGATTGTGTCGTCTAGAGCTAATTGACATTGACTTACAAAAAAAAAAGCTGTATTTTTTTGACAAAATTGGTAATTTCTAGAGCACGGGCTGAATAAGTCGATTTGGAATGCTTTAATTAATTTTTGAAGCAAAAATAAAAAACGGGTGTCAACGAAATCGGTAGTAAGTCATGCACGGACCGGAACTTCTGGTTCCCGCGACATAGGGAATCCTACTGTGGGGCCAGAAGCAATGTATGTGTATGTATGTAAATTTTTATGTTTATTGACTTGTGACACGAACCTTAGAAGGTCAAATTAGTCTCTTCAGAAAAAAAAATTGTGTAAATATTATAAACTAGCCACTCGCCCCGGCTTCGCACGGGTGGCAAAAACTTTATCGGGGAAATACCTACATATATTACTTCCGTGGAAAATTCCCTGGGTAGTAATTCGAGATTTCGTACGGAACCCTATTTATAGATAGATTAATAATTATAGTCGTATCTTCTCCGACCTTATACCTTTAAAATGAAGAATCATTTGTAACTGTCCTTATTTAGGACACAGAACTGCCCCAAGGCAGCAGCTAACATTAACATTATAAGTACATTGATATTCAACAAGCAGAATGTAATTTATACTACACCTGCTTGGAAAGTACCTTGATACTTTATCAAATTTACGGTAGAAAGTACGTCATTGCATATCGAACGCATCTGAGCGGGAGAGAAAAGTGTATGAAAATCCATTTCTTACGTGGTTTTTCTTTTTTAATTTTGGGTAAGACTATGCGCCGGTAACCTAAATATCAAAAGCCAAAAAGTTTTTACAGTGAGTTTTTATCTCAAGTTCGCAAAATGACACTGGCCACTAGCTGTGTGTTGGATGTTGTCGGGCTGGCAGTGCGACCCTGCGGCGGCGGCGGCAGGATAAACAATTTGAAAAAAGAACATGTGAAAATTGCAGACGCCATTGGCGCCATTTCCAATTTGTGTGTTGTTTGTTCAATTAGTAAAGATTTCGTTTTTTATTGTCCTTGTAGGTGTAGTATAAAGCACTATGTATCACTCGAGAGAAACTGCGATTCCCGATCTCAGGTGTTTTAAACGACACCCTCGACGGTAATCGGTCACTTTCTCCTCTCGGTGAACAGTGTACTATTCTTTACGTTGAAATAAATTTCTGATTTCTGATAGGATAATGCCGACTAGCATACTCACGATCGGGGATGGGCGGGAACCGCGGCACGGAGTGTACCAGCCATAGAGACGTGAATTTGTCGCCTAGCACCACGCCCTTGGTGTGTCCGCTCTCCACCCGCGACTTCATGAAGCTGGCGTGCATCTTACACATTTCTGCGAGGTCGTAGTCATCGTAGTACTTCTCGCCGAGCTTGAATTTCTTAAAGCGCCTTGTGTTCTGATGCTTCGATGCGCCTGGGAGTGAAGAAAACGTTTTTAAAAGTTGACTAAAAGTTTTTTTACACTTTGCCAGGCAGTGGCATAACAGTTGCTACCTTAAATTGAACCTTATCACTTTGAAATAAAGTTCAAAACCAATGAAAAGTTTATACTACTTCTGCCCGTTAAAGGGTTAAACATTTACATAGTTACATGAAAATACATTGCTTCTGGCCCCACACTAGGATACCCTGTGTCGTGGGAGCCAGAAACAGCGACATCACAAAAATGTAAACATCCAAGACCTGGGGTTTTTTTTGTCCAGCCAGGATTCAAACCTGGGACCTCTCGCATAGTAGGCAAATGCGCTCACCAATGCGCCATATTATGTCGTCAATACTAAAGGTCGAAACTAAATAGTAAGGTATTAATTAAAAAAACGTTTTCTTTAAACACTCCTCAGATGCAGTTTAAATAGACTGTGGTAAAGGGAAAGACGTCATCATTATCATCAGCCATTTGGTGCCCATTGTAGGGCTCCACCAATCCGGACTTGGTCTCCACCAATCCGGACTTGGCCCCCGTGGTGGAGTATGGCCTATACCTTCCCCAGGGAAGAGACCCGTGCCCCTCGGTGGAGACATGATGGGTTGATGATGATGATGATGTAGGGCTTAGGGCTCCCTCATGGTTTTCAGCATAATAACTGTCAAATTCTGACATTTTAGCGCCCAAAACGCGTGACTCGCGTTATCATACTACCTATGCAGGTCGTCAGACCATCAGTTCTGTGGTAAGAAGTGCCCACGCTGCGTCTTCAGTCAAAAGGACACGAACAAAGAGAAAAGACCACAAATGTAACGTAGTAAGGCTAGTTTCTGAATTAAGAATTTCGCTAAGTAACAACTTAACTGTAGTGCTGTCTCGTCAATTTCCTCTGAAAAAAGTGACAGAACTGTGTTTACTTAGAGAAATTCTCTGCCAACAAACTCTTAGATATGCTGTTTGGCAGAAACCAACTTCCAGCGCCACCAAGTTATCTGTTCAGGCTAACTAATTGTAAATCCGGTTCCCCATTTTTTGTTTTATTTATTCACTTATTAAGATTTATAATAGATAATTATTTTCATTAAAATTGAAAGACGGGTCTTTGAATTAAAATATTCCCATTTTTCTAGGTAAATTTCTTAAATGCTACTACAAAATTCTCCACTAGCGCCGCTATCGAGTCAGTGCAGCGCAAATTTCTTCGTACTGTAAATTACGAATGCTACCATACACGATCATCGTATATTAACTTATTAGAGGGCACTGGGCAAATCTGACCCGGTCTGTGAAATATTTCGTACAATAACCAAACTTGATTTAAATTATCAAGTTGTAGTCCGCTTTTTATTTTCGGTAGTTTTTTTTTTAAACCGTGGGAGTAAAACATTATAACCGATTAAAGAACAATCAATATTTTTACTCAAAATATTATATAGTTACTTCGGTAATTGTGTAATGATTACTATTATTAATATTAAATGTATTTTTCCGTCAAATGTCTGTATCAATGTTGTCTGGAAGAAATCACTTTTAGCAATAAGGCCGCTAATTGTTCTGTCTACTATGTTATTGTCAAATCTCGTGTGTAATTCCTGGTGTAGGTACCGTAAATACAATAAAGAATATTCTATTTATTTATTATGTCGGTCATCAGATAATATCAAAGCAGTATACAGGGCGTCCCAAAATTATGGGACATGAAGGGAAAGTACCTTAAATATCGTAGATAGGGCATTTTGGTGAAAAAAGACTATGTTATTTTTAAAAGTTAGTAATTATGCATTCAAAGATTTTCTAAAAATTACTTGCCTCGTCTGGGAATCGAAACCGACTTAAATGTAAAAAAAACACACCTACTTTTATGATGCCAATCGAAAGAATGCCCAAAAAATAAGAACTCTTCTTGAGTAACATAGTATTTTAAAAGAAAGGAACAGCGAGAAATTAATAATTTTAATCAAATTAAAAACATTAATGAAACTGCCGTAGTTAGTCAATTAAGTGGGTATTTTTTTGTAAATTAATTAATTAAATGCTCAAAATGTGATCCCTCTTGTCTTACGCAAATCGCCAATCTTTTAATGAGTCCGCTGCGTGTTGATTTTCATGTTTCATTTTCAACCTAATTGACCAAGGCAGTTTCATGTATTCTATGTTTTTAATTTGGTTAAAATGATTAATTTCACGCTGTTCCTTTCTTTTAAAATACTATGTTACTTAAGAATATTTATTATTTGATGGAGATGCACTTTAAGAAGAGGAAGGTTAACTGGAAGATAATCATTTCAATATTAAGTTCGCCTTTGTATTTTTTTTTTAAATTGTGCATTCTTTAAATCTTAATAATATTATTATGATAGAATAGAAGTATGTTATGCTTTCTGAAGTTGTTTATGGTAAAAAAAGTGTTTGTCATTAACAGTCAACCAGCGTGTTTTAATAGTATCGTTGCGATCTGTGTGTTCTCTCGCGTTTATTTTGTTATTATCGACTACTTACTACGAGTATCACTTTTCTCGAAGAGAACAGTTGAAGACAACAGATGAGGATAAGTCGAGACTTATCACAATGGTACGATCGGTAGTTGGTTGATTTAAAAAAGACGTCACGTTTATATTTCGCCACGTTTATTTTAATGTGTCTTTGCCAAACATGATGACCGACTTCAGAATTGCAGTGGCAATCATTAACGCAACTTGACGCCCTTACGAGGACAGTATATATACCGAACAATTTTTAATTTTAATTTTTTACATACAGGCACATACATTGCTTCTGGCCCCATACTAGAATACCCTGTGTCGTGGGAACCAGAAACAGCGACGTCACAAACATGTAAACATCCAAGATCTGGGTTTTTTTGTCCCCAGCCGGGATTCGAACCCGGGACCTCTTGTATGTTAATCAGATGCGCTAACCGCTGCGCCACAGAGGCCATCAAAGCCCAAATTCATAATATTATCAACGAAAATATCAACAGAGTGAATGAACTGGCTGAATATGTACGGGAATATATAGGCAATGAGTGATAAGTCTCGACCAATAATTAATCTTTTGACGATTTCCCACAACTTACATATGAATACTTGAACGATATTATATAATAAAGAACGAAAAAAAAAAATATTTTTTTAAAAATACTTTTTCGACAAGACAGACACCCACAATAATGCGACCCAAATTATCGTAAAATAAAGACATTGATCTATTTATCTCACCCTATTTTATGTCTCTACGACGTAGGTATGGATTCCAACTATACTGCCCAGTGACCTTTTCATTAATTTCGTTAAAGGGTAGAATCCCTCCTCCATGACCATGATTCTCTATAAACTTTGCCATAATAAATTTGACACAAATTCCCTGGTTAAACAAATATCGTATCTACTATCGTATCGTACCTACGTTTGCATATAAGTAAATATGTTTGTTCAATGGTTGTTTTACCGCTGTTTCAATGTTGTTAGTAAAGATTTTCAATTGTATTAAAGAAAAAAGCAGATGAGAACTAAGATTTAGCCTTATTATATTGAATGTTATATTGTACCGTCGAGTTCTAGATTATATCGAAACAAAATAGACACTTTTTGTGATTTCTTAAACGCAAGAAAAATGTTTGCTGCGTGCCTATTATACACCTATACTTTTATATATTATGTAAGCTGTAGAAAACGCTGTTGTTTGTACATCTAATTAACATTAATACTAATCATAAGTTACGCTAACATTTGTTGCATAACTGTTTGTTTTCTCGAATAAAAAAAAAATCAACTGAACAGATAAGATTGTAGCACTGTCTATATTTTTCCGTATATTTATTTGAATAAACGTCTTCAATCAATCAATCAACTCAGAAACCGGTCCTAGAGGTTTTATTTATAAAAATAAGACCGAACAATCTTATGTATAAAGTCCCGCTTCTGTTTATTTACATAACCAGAAATATACTAGGTATTAAGTAATTGTTTAACTTTGTAAATAAATTACCTAAAGGTGAATTGAACAAAGTGTACATGCAGATAAAAAGACGGATTACGGCGGAAACCGCCGTTTTGTATATCGATTAGAGCGGTTATCAGCTGCGGTTTAACGGTACATACGGCAGTCGATTCCCACGAGATTGTGACGCCGCGCAGTATATGTTGTAGCATATAATATAACTTCATCAAAGCTCTGGCAAGTGACAACAAATCATTGAGGTTTTAGCTAGTTCGTATATCGAAGTTATTCATAAGAACATATCTGAAAACATCTGTTTCCGAAACATTACAAACCTTAATTAAAAATTGCAAAAGTTATTCTTTGAATTAGCCCATATTAATATGCAATTTTATTATAATATTTAGAATCGCTCGTAGCCCTGGCTGCCTGAGTGATTTTAAAAACAACATAGGGCGCATTCAGTGCATAGATGGGTGATCGTTCTATGAGTAACGCTAGTGGGATTTTTCCGAGCGGTTCCGTGCTTCGCAAGGCACGTTAAGCAGTTGGTGCCGGCTGCCGTCGATAGATGGCAGTCGTTAAGCCAAGTCAGAGGCCTTAGGGCGGCTTGAAAACTTCTGACGGTAAGACCAGCCACTAGTTTTACAAGCCTCCACCAACCCGGTCTTGGCCCCCGTGGTGAAGTATGGCCTATACCTTCCTCAGGGAAGAGACCCGTGCCTCTCAGTGGGGACATAGTGGGTTGATTATGATGACAGTACCTTTCTTGCTTTTGGAGTACATATCCGCTACAGTCTGTAGTATGTCGGGCTGAGTGGCTTGTTGAGGCGGCTGGTCGTTATAGACCACTGACACTATGTTCTTGTCCTGAAAACATTTGGCTCTTAGTATGATTAGTTAGGTAACACTTTCATCATCATCATCAGTCATTTGACGCACACTGAAGGAATAGGCCTCCCGCAGGGTTTTCCAAGTTCCAAGTTTGCACAGATATCAGTTAATTCAGTTGTTTGTGTGGAATCTGCTTTCAAAATATTGAGAAATTACTTTGCAAGTTCCATAATATTTTTTTTTTACTTTTTTTTAAACATTTACGTACATGCACATACATTGCTTCTGGCCCCACACTAGGATACCCTGTGTCGTGGGAACCAGAAACAGCGACGTCACAAACATGTAAACATCCAAGACCTGGGTTTCTTTTTTTTTGTGCCCAGCCGGGATTCGAACCCGGGACCTCTCGCATGGTACGCAGATGCGCTAACCACTACGCCACAGACGTCGTCGAATAATTTTGTGAAAATCATTATTATTAATCTTCCCTGAGGAAGGTATCGGCCATACTCCACCACGGGGGCCAAGTCCGGATTGGTGGAGGCTTGTAAGACTAGTGGCTGGTCTTACTGTCAGAAGTTTTCAAGCCGCCTTAAGGCCTCTGACTTGGCTTAACGACTGCCATCTATCAGCGGCAGCCGGCATTAACTGCTTAACGTGCCTTGCGAAGCACGGAACCGCTCGGAAAAATGCCACTAGCGCTAGTCATAGAACGGTCCCCCATCCATGCACTGAACGCGCCTTATGTTGCTTAACCTTCGTGATCGTTTAAGATCACTCAGGCGGCCGGGGCTACGGGCGATTTCATGTATATACCTATTGATTAAGATGTAGGGTTGGTGAAGTTAGGTCTTGCAGAGTTAGAAGTTTGGGATTACAAGAGATTTGATAACTTTCTGACATCGTAGCCAGTGCTGAGTTACTGTTTTGCAGGCGCTAACAGTATTTTTTTAACCAGCCTATATACTTCCCACTGCAGGGCACATTCCTCTTCCAGGGAGTGAGTATGGGCTTAATTGAACCGCGTGCCCACCACGGATGGGCTGTTTCAAGTGCTGAGGTATGTCAAAACCTCAGTTATCAGGTTTCCTCACGATATTTTCCTTCACGATGACTTTACCATTATTTATTTTGCTCGATAAATTTTATTTGTTGACAATCTAGTCAAAAACCCTCCTGTACCTAAACCCTAAAGTACCTGGTATAGCGGGGCCAAAGTTCTCCCGACCATAGAATTAGGGTCCCCGATGGATTGGTCCGACATGATCCACCCGCTGCGGAGTTTGTTTGGCGTCAGGTACATGTAGGCGACACCTTTCCGGATCAGCGGGTTCAAGTGGTTCTTTTCTCTCGGCAGCTTGTACACGTAAAACCTACAATTTTGGGATATAACATAACATAACATTTACATACAGGCACATACATTGCTTCTGGCGCCACACTAGGATACCCTGTGTCGTGGAAACCAGAAACAGCGACGTCACAAAAATGTAAACATCCAAGACCTGGGTTTCTTTTTTTTTGTCCACAGCCGGGATTCGAACCCGAGTCCTCTCGCATGGTACTCAGATGCGCTAACCGCTACGCCACAGAGGTCGTCATAAGAGGGTTATTTGCTTTTCCACAACGTGGTAAACCACAATGCCTCAAGCCTTACTTTATTTAATTAAGGATGCGATGTTCCATTCCGTTGTATTTCTCTTTGTCCGTCTGTCTCTATGAATGGTGGTACTGGTCTGGTGACCTCTGATCTCACACAAATCGTGCGACGTTGACATGACCAGTACGTCACGAACACGTAACATTTCTGATGACTCAGAATAGAAGTCACGACCAGTAGCCAATATAACAGTCTCCATATTGTAGAATTATTTCTAAGGAGGTTTTATAAATCTTTAACACCTAACAAAATAAACATCCGCTGAACTCATCGAGTGAGTCATACCAATACATCGATATAGGAAACGCGGAATTGGAAACCAACAAAGGAAACGGCTAATCTCGCGAGATAAAATAATTACCGATCTAATTAATAAAGCTGGCGTATTTCATTTTGCTATCGAGGCAATTCAGGCAAATAAATAATATCCACAATACACAACCTCATATGCAGGTCCCAAGCGGATATCCGAAACACACAAACACACACCTTATTTCGCAAAGGGGTATGCTGAAAGTAATGTGTAATTCTTCTCAATATTTTGCTATGTAGGTATAACAAGCTATGTTATACAAAGCAAAATAGCGAGAAGAATCAGCTAGCAAGAAGAAAAAATATTCATTAATATGAAGGTTTAATAACATTTTTTCAATATTTCATAGCTGTAGGTACGTCTAGCCAAAAATACGAAGAACTTTAAATCCTAACAGGAATCCTTTTTGGAAAGATATTGTCATTTTGATTGAACATGATTATTTGGAGACGGCTGCCGCTGCGCCTAATCCCTGTTCGAATTCGTATCAAAGTTCCAACAGGTACATACAAGGCCAAAAACGTCTCTGGAATGCATCTTTGCACGCAATTGCACAGATAATTACGTGCTATGGTCGTACCACATACAGCTTATCCAGCAACTAAAATTATTGTGACCTCAGTAGTCCCGCATTGGCAAACGAAATTGATCACAGAGCAATTGATCATAGTGCACAGCATCCATTAACTAGCGCCATGGCCCGAAGAACCAAATTAGCTTGCGACCGCTTAAGGCCTTGGCTTAAGCCAGTATCTTTACAAGTAACTAGTTATTCCTAAAACTCCATAAGCAAAACTTCCTTGTACGTTGAAACAATAATAAAGAAGCCGAAGTTACGCGCGCTCTTATAATTAATCGTGGTACATTACCCGTGTCTTTCACAAACATACATAAACTCACGCCTGTATCCCAGAGGGGTTGATATTTCATTAGACAATAGGCATTATAAATAGCGTCGGATTGTCATAGTAACTCTATGAAACAGGCCACAGAGTTTTACTATTTATGATCAAATTTAACGTCATCGTCAACCCATTATGTCCCCACCGAGGGGCACGGGTCTCTTCACTCAGGAATGTATAGGCCATACTCCACCACGGGGGCCACGTCCGGATTGGTATTAAACATAGAAACAACTAATTGGACATTAACAAAAACGATCGACTCGAGAGAATCGATGATGATGATGAAACGCATCTCAATACAGACTCAGGGTGAGTTGAATCGGTTCCGTTTACTCTAACTGCCCCAGAGTATACCTAGGTATGACGCTTGGCAGATAACTTGAACAAACCAAGCAACAACGAAACAAACATAGAAATACAACCAGACTGGGCCCTCGGGGGAATCAAACCCATAGTTCTCCGTCGTGGTAATCAGACGTGATACCGCCGTTTTTTTTAATAACTATTTGTTAACTTAATCCTAAATCAAGACACGCGTCCCCTTCCATTGACACACGAAATAAGTAAAGTTTATGCGTCTACTTGAAGTCTACTTGACTTTGACTTCGCATCATCATCAACCCATCATATCCACACCGAGGGGCACGGGTCTCTTCCCTGAGGAAGGTATAGGCCATACTCCACCACGGGGGCCAAGTCCGGATTGGTCCGGACTTCGCATAAACTTATTCAAGTCAAGTGATTTGTCGGGCATTAGAGCGAATTGACTAGGCTCGAAATAAGTTCTTGCGAAATCAGTCAAATTATACAAGCCATATGTCGGGAACTACACCTTGGTCAACCCTAGCAGTGAGATACAAGGTATTTGAGTCAAATGAACGCAAGCGAAGTAATTGACTCACCAGTCCACTGGTTCGCCTTTCTCGTTCCGACATTGCGGCGACAGGCCGTGTCCGTCGCTCGCGAATAAAATGAACACAAATAATATCACACACTGCATCATTGGCGCGTCCGCTTGGACCCGCAGTGACGCGCGAAGTATCGCGCGACCGGCCACAGGACACTCCGGTGTCAGCCTGTTTCCAATAACAATAGTAAACGGCTTAAACAAACGCCAAAACTTCTCACAACATCGTAATCGTAATTAGACCACGACGATAGATTTATGTAATTTTATATGAGACGCTTTTGAAGAAAACCAATAGCAACAGTGTTTTAGTCCCCTTGATTTTTTATCGCAGCGTACGCGCAGGTATAAAGTTACACAATAGCGTCATTCAAGTTGCCCCAGGATTATAACCCAACCCAAAGAAGACTTACCGACCTTATTGATGTTATAGCAGTGTCAGTGGTTTTTGAAATTGATCGGAATATGTTAACGGTTGTATTGTAATTGATTGGAGCTTTTAAGTATTTACGAGGGAGAAAACTTATTGGTGGGAACTTCTATACAACAATTTAAGCTACAAAAAATACTATCAACATCTGTCAGTTATATTTTGCTTCACTCAGCTTTGGTCTGGGGAGTTAACATTTTTTTTAAATGGGTACCATGTTGCTATTTTTTTTAATTAATGAGATGAATAAATTACCTGGGACTAGCAAACCGCTTCATAGACATAATTGTTTCCCGTCTTTTACAGATTTCCATCAACGGTTTGTTTACATGTAGATTATAACTGAACGAAACTAAATATAGTAAGGTAATAAAGATAGATAAGAAAACATATCGCAAAAAAGTTAAATATTTATAATTCGTACAACAACGGTTTAAAAATAATTTTCCAATACTTGGAGTGCAAGACAAACAAGGTGATATCTTACTTTACTTCTTGGAAGACTAGGTTTTTAAATAAGGCAATTGATATTTGTACATACATAATTTTAAACGTACCTGCATCTTGTTAAATGCATCTTACTTATGACTTATAAGTAAACACTTAATTAGTAAAATATTACTTGCCATAAATAATTGTGAGCGCATAAATATACATGTACTTAATTGTGTAATAGCACGCAGGTATAGACAATACAAAAAAATAGAATTACAATTGATATTAAAACAAATTTACAATGATTTAGGTTTCATATTTTTTTATTTATAAATAGGCCACTTATTAATACTTACTTGTGTGTTATTATTTATTGCCAAAACATCATCCAATGCTATATTGACTATACTTGCATAACAACACACCTATATACCATTAACATAAATATTAAAATACTTAAATATTAACAGATTTCACAAAATAAAATCACTATAAATTACTTAACAAACCCCCAACAAATCCGAGTTCGCGGTTTGCCACAACAACGTTGCTATAAACCTGCCAAACCTATCCACACCGCTTTTCAAACCTCTCAACCTACTGCTGGGTAGGCATAGAGACAGCCGCCCTCGTGTGAGAGACGTCGCTCTGTCTCCAGTACGAGACGACAGCTTTAACATCAGTGAAGAAGTCAACACCCTGCTTGCCACAGAAGTGGTTTGTGCCCAAGAAGCTGCCACGACTCCCGGAAAACGAGAACATCGAAAGCGGCACAGGAATAGGCACATTCACACCCACCTGCCCGACGTCGATTTCAGAGACGAACTTTCTCGCGGTCGCGCCGTTGGTAGTAAACACGGCCGTGCCGTTACCGTAGGGGTTGTTGTTGATCATTTGTATGGCCTCGTCTAGGGTGTCGACGAAGAGGCATACGAGAACGGGTCCGAAGATTTCCTCCTTGTAGCATTCCATGGAAGGCGTGACGCCGGTGAGGATGGTGGGGCCTACGAAGTTGCCCTTTTCGAAGCCAGGGACCTTGATGGCGCGCCCGTCTAGGACGAGCTTCGCGCCTTCCTTTACGCCTGCGAGGAAGCACGAGAGAGATTAGACTGTTTAAGCGGGGATTCCACACGGCAACTGGATTTAGGAGTCAATATACTTCCGTGAAACATCGCAGAGATAATATTAAGTACTAGCTGTGCCCCGCGGTGTTACCCGCGGTTCATCGATTTTCCCGTAGGAATAAGATATTTCCCCGCGGTAAAACGTAGCCTATGTTTTAATCCAGGGTATCGGCTAACTCCATACCAAATTTTATTAAAATCCGTCCAGCCGTTTCAGCGCTAAAGACTGACAAACATATAAACACACACACAAACTTTCACGTTTATAATATTAGTGTGATGAGTTTTTTTACAGGGTATTTTATAAGTGTTACACAGGGTGGGGCCGGAAACAATGTACATATGTAAATATTTAATTTATGTTTTTTCACGATATACATCATCGACGTTGACTGCTATTAGTCAGTGTTACGAAACCCACGTTTATAAGATACCTTGCAGTGCTAAAAGGGGGACATATGAAAGTGAGAGTCCTATAGACTTTAAAAAACATAAGCTAGGCTGAGTTTGTTTACAGCCAATAAAGCACTCTTATTTCAGTAAAGACGAAGGCACACCTATTATTGTATTAATGACAATGTCGATTGATACAAAAATTACTTTTAGAACCCACCATTTTCGTGTGTATATTATATGTATTTAATTTGCTACCAACGGTACCTTTACCAAAGGTTGACTGGTAGAAAATACTATTTAGCATTAAGTACGCCTTTGTACCAGACATGTGTTTTGTGCAATAACGTTACGTCGTTCCTGGGAACAGATCATGCAAAGGGGGCAGGTGCAAATTATACTCACCAGACTCGACCAGCCGGTGGATCCGCTGTTTGGCCTGTATTGAAGTGACGGGTCCCACGTTGGTCCCGAGGACAGATCATGCTAAGGGGGCACGTGCAAAGTAGACTCAGTGCAAATTATACTCACCAGAGTCGAACAGCCGGTGGATCCGCTGTTTGGCCTGTATGGAAGTGACGGGTCCCACGTTGGTCCCGAGGACAGATCATGCTAAGGGGGCACGTGCAAAGTAGACTCAGTGCAAATTATACTCACCAGAGTCGAACAGCCGGTGGATCCGCTGTTTGGCCTGTATGGAAGTGACGGGTCCCACGTTGGTCCCGAGGACAGATCATGCTAAGGGGGCACGTGCAAAGTAGACTCAGTGCAAATTATACTCACCAGAGTCGACCAGCCGGTGGATCCGCTGTTTGGTCTGTATTGAAGTGACGGGTCCCACGTTGGTCCCGAGGACAGATCATGCTAAGGGGGCACGTGCAAAGTAGACTCAGTGCAAATTATACTCACCAGACTCGACCAGCCGGTAGATCCGCTGTTTGGCCTGTATTGAAGTGACGGGTCCCACGTTGGTCCCGAGGACAAATCATGCTAAGGGGGCACGTGCAAAGTAGACTCAGTGCAAATTATACTCACCAGAGTCGACCAGCCGGTGGATCCGCTGTTTGGTCTGTATTGAAGTGACGGGTCCCACGTTGGTCCCGAGGACAGATCATGCTAAGGGGGCACGTGCAAAGTAGACTCAGTGCAAATTATACTCACCAGACTCGACCAGCCGGTAGATCCGCTGTTTGGCCTGTATTGAAGTGACGGGTCCCACGTTGGTCCCGAGGACAAATCATGCTAAGGGGGCACGTGCAAAGTAGACTCAGTGCAAATTATACTCACCAGAGTCGACCAGCCGGTGGATCCGCTGTTTGGCTTGCATTGAAATGACAGGTCCAGAACGCAATGTTGCATTGAAATCAGGATCAATGATTGGTTATAAAGAAGAATAAAATAGTTTTATTTTAATTTACAGATGAATTTTCATTTGAAAGGAAAGTACAAAGGCGAAGACGTTTTGATTCCACGGATTCCTTTGATTCCGAATGACATGCCATTCAACTTTAAGCATTTGCAATTTCCAGTGCGGCTAGCATTTGCAATAACAATAAATAAATCTCAAGGGCAGTCCCTAACTGTTTGCGGCATCAACCTTGAAAATCCATGTTTTACAGATGGCCAATTATATGTCGCCTGTTCCCGTGTCGGTATACCAACAAAACTGTTTATATTAGCGCAAGATAAAAAAACTAAGAATGTTGTATACCATAAAGCATTAGAATAAAAAACACTCTTTTGGTCTCGAGGACAGATCATGCTAAGGGGGCAGGTGCAAAGTAGACTCACCAGACTCGACCAGCCGGTGAATCCGCTGTTTGGCCTGGATGGAGATGACGGGTCCCACGTCGGTCCCGGGAACGTGGCCCGCGTTCACCTTCAACTCTTGCGCGCGCTTGGCCAGCTCCGGGATCCACTCCTTGGCTTCACCTGCCGATAAGAAAAGAATTTACCAGCTGACTGTTATTTTAGGGTCCTTACCTCAAAAGGAGAAACGGGACTGGGACGTCAATAAAAGACAGCGGTCTAAGCTAACTGACAGGTTTATTGTGGGTACTTTCAATATACGTCACAGGGACCATTATAGGACCAGTTTGTTGTCCGTCTGACTGTCAAGACTCAAGAGAGAACTCGAGAACAGGCTAATGCCATTAGCATTAAGTCCACCTTTTGTACACTATTGTTTGTGCAATAAAGAATTAATAATAATAATAATAATAATATTTGACAGATTTCTGAAAACGATCTCATACCTATTTTTTGTTGATGTTCATGGAGTCCTCAGAAAGTGGTCATTTTAAATTTTTTCGTGTATTTCTCCAAATAAGGGCAAACGAAAATTTACTTTTGAAATAAGACGCCAAAACGCTATCTTGGGCAATATGGCGTCGCACAGGAATTATGAATAGGAATTTAACTTCCCAGAAACCAACCAATGAACGTAAGAAAGAATTAATGACAGACGCCATTTTTACTGACATGTGACGTCATCTTAGAATCGGCTAATCCAGACCGTTTTCGATACAACGGCCGCAGACACATAATTATCATTTCATCGACCTCTTTAATTTTTTCACAATAGTGATGCGACGTGTTTTGCTACGATATTATAACGAGTATATTATTTTGCAACGACTAATCCAGTTTATTTTCAACGAAAATATATACCTGTCTTACTACAAAGATGTACACTATAACAAATTAGATTGAATCATAATCAGAATCAGAATCAGAAATTTATTTCAACGTAAAGAATTTACATTCTGCTTGTTGAATGTCAATGTACATACAGTTATGTATAATGTTAGCCGCTGCCTTGGGGCCGTCTGTAGTGGAGAAAAAGGCAGCGAAAAAAAAAACTCCACTCTGACCATCTTTTCTCAAATATTATAAATACCAAAATAATAAGAAAAACTTTCTCCATTGTAAATAAACTGTAAGACCGACAATAATAAAGAAAGAAAGAAAGATTTTATTAGTATTGTCACAGAAACACAATGAAGACAAAAGTACATAATAAACAAAATACACAAGAGTGAACAAAACAAGAAAAATAAAATAGAGACAAAGGAAAACAAACAACCGTTTCTTAAATCAACGGCAGCAGGGCTGCGGAATAATAACACGGACTCACCAACGAAGACGGCTGTACTGAGAGCCATGCAGCGCTGTCCCGCGGCCCCGAACGCGGCTCCGGCCAACTGGTTCAAGGTGTGCTCCTTGTTCGCATCAGGCATGATCACGCCGTGGTTTTTCGCGCCCATGTTGCTTTGGACGCGCTTGCCTAGAAGAGAGTTATTTCTTGAACTCGAAAAAATTTTATGCGAGAGGTCCCGGGTTCGATCCCCGGCTGGGGAGAAAAAAAAACTCCAGGTCTTGGATGTTTACATGTTTGTGACGTCGCTGTTTCTGGTTCCCACGACACAGGGTATCCTAGTGTGGGGCCAGAAGCAATGTATGTGCCTGTATGTAAATGTTTATGTTTATGTTTATAGAACACTTATAATACTATGCTACTATCCCACGTGACGGTAAGCGAAAACGAGGCATAAGATTGTATGTGCTTGAATTTAGATTGTTAAGTTTATTCCGGATATACTTACTTGACTCTTTGTCGGAAGAGTCCGACCACAGGTATTGTAATCTAATATAAAAAATTCTCGTGTCACCACTTAGTGTTAGTGCGTCCAATATTCCGCTCCAAAATTATGATGAAATTTTATATGTTTGATCGATAGGTCTGAGAATAGTTTGTTATCTATTTTTCATAAACTTATCTGGCAAAACAATGTTTGCGGGGTCAGCTACTTCTAATATATAAAATTCTCGTGTCACAATGTTAGTGCGCAAACTCCTCCGAAACGGCTTGACCGATTTTGATGAAATTTTATATGTATATTTGGTAGGTCTGAGAATAGTTTGATATCTATTTTTCATACACTTATCTGACAAAACAATATTTGCGGGGTCAAGTTTATACAATTTTGCAAAATAGATGCAAAATAGAAAAGGACCCGAAATATGCGTGCGTGCATGCAACGACTAATGAATGTCGATAAGGCGAAAGTGATTTGTCAGGATCGTGGCAGGTGGCAGTCCCTGATCTGTGCCTACCCCTCAGGGGTACAGGTGTGAGCTTATGTATGTGCTCATAACAATATTTCTTAATTACACTGTTACCAGTCTCTAATTTCTTACTTGTCTCCGCCTATGGTTGCATGGAAAAAAGACCCCTCAGATTAACAATTGGTCTCAGCTACGCAATGTACCTCAAACTGTCACAATAAACTACGAAATGTAGTTTTATGAAACTCGGGCCTGGTAGTCGTATTATTGTAAGTATTTGTAAATACTTGCTTTAAGCAATAAGGCCGCCAATTGTACTGCATCTTTGTAAATGTTTTTCCTGGTACAATAATGAATATTTTTATCTTGACATGACATTTATTTAGCACATAGTATTGTCAGCATCGAGCATCGAGAATCGCTCGTAGCCCGGGCTGCCTGAGTGATCTTAAAATCGATCACTAAGGTTAACCAACATACGCCGCTTTCAGTCCATGGATGGGTCACCGTCTATGACTAACGCTAGTGGCATTTTTCCGAGCGGTTCCGAGCTTCGCAAGGCACGTTAAGCAGTTGGTGCCGGCTGCCGTCGATAGATGGCAGTCGTTAAGCCAAGTCAGAGGCCTTAGGGCGGCTTGATAACTTCTGACAGTAAGACCAGCCACTAGTTTTACAAGCCTCCACCAATCCGGACTTGGCCCCCGTGGAGTATGGCCTATACCTTCCTCATGGAAGAGACCCGTGCCTCTCGGTGAGGACATAATGGGTTGATGATGATGGTCAGCATAAGTACCGTTAGCAGAGGCTCGCTTGTAAATGTGTTTGCCAGCGGCGTCTCCTCCCACGAAGGACACCGCTTTGATGTCCGGATGGTCACACACGAAGTTCACGGAGTCGTGCGTGCCATGGATCACCTGTTAAAGAAAGTATGTGAGTAAGTAACGTTAGCTACAAATAATTATAAACATTACTACCACAGCCAAACCGAGTAAGTTTATCCATCTGCTTTCCTTGATGTTGTCTTTCACAGTTATCAACTCGGTCGCACTTAGAAATACCAAGTCACAGCCAAATGTTAGGAATCAAACCGAGGACCTTGCGGATGTGAAACATTGCTCTCATCATCAACCCATTATGTCCCCACCGAAGGGCACGGGTCTCTTCCCTGAGGAAGATATAGGCCATACTCCACCACGGGGGCCAAGTCCGGATTGGTGGATTGCTCTACCACCGCTGATAATACAAAATATTTTTTTTTATCCTTTTTCATTCCATCAATCCTATTCTATTGACACACGCATGTATTGCCGGTCACCAGCACTGGCGGAATCATCCACAGAGTGATCATCATTTCGTCATTATGTTTTCCTTCACAACATGCATTTTCTATCGTGTTCTCTTTAATTCAATTTCATTCCTTGCTATTCCACTCCTCTACACTCTACTCTACTTCACTCCACTCCTTTCCATTAGCCTACAAAGCAGACGTCGAGCGGTGCTCCAGCCTCCTTCAAGAGGTACATCACCATGAGAGTGGCCCATCCATAATGGGAAATCAAATTTCCTAACTATGTTTTACCGTGCTTCGCAAGGAACGTTAAGCTGTTGGTGCTGGCTGCCGTCGATAGATGGCAGTCGTTAAGCCAAGTCAGAGGCCTCAGGGTGGCTTGAAAACTTCTGACGTAAAACCAGCCACTAGTCTTACAAGCCTAATCCGGACTAGGCCCCCGTGGTGAAGTATGGCCTATACCTTCCCCAGGGACGAAACCCGTGCCCCTCGGTAGGGACATAATGGGTTGATGATGTTTACCTTTACAACATACCTTTTATATCCTCTTCTGTTCAATTTAATTCCATTTCACAACTCTACGCTCTTCCCACACTCCACTCCACTCCACTGACTCACGTTGCAAACGCCCGGGGGTGCCCCAGCCTCCTTCAAAAGGTCCATCATCATGAGGGTGGCTCCGGGATCCTGCTCCGAGGGCTTGATGAGGCACGTGTTACCGGTCACCAGCGCCGGTGGGATCATCCACAGCGGAATCATCACCGGGAAGTTGAATGCCGAGACGCCTGGGTAAGGGGAAATTGTCAGGATTTGTCAAGATTACAAAGTCATTTCTATTTTCCTTTGCGGTTAAAGAGGACAAGGTTTAAAATTATAATAGGTTATTTGACAGTGTGAAAAAAACAGTATTAATTATTTATAAGTATGTGTTCGTATAAATTATGTGTCTAAAAACCGTTTTATGGCATTTTAACTAAAAAAACAGTTATGATTTGTAAAAAAAACACAAGATACAATTGAATAATTTGTATGTGCCGCCATTGTACCGAAAACGGCCTGGATTGGCCGATTCTATGATGACGTCACATGCTAGTAAAAATGGCGTCTGTCATTCATTTTTTCTTACGTTCATTGGTTGGTTTACCGGGAAGTGAAGTCATGATCCTGTGCGACGCCATATTGCCTAATATAGCGTTTTGGCGGCTTATTTGAAAAGTAAATTTTCGTTTGCCTTTTTTAGAAGAAATCACGAAAGAATTTAAAATTACCACTTTCTGAGGACTCCATGAACACCAACAAACAATATGAGATGGCTTTCAGAAATCGATGAAATAGATTAGATTAGATTAGATTAGAACTCTTTATTGTACACACCAGAAAAACAAACAAATACATTATAAGACTTATATAACTAAGACTTATATAGCCTATTCCCAGCACTGAGAAACAATAATAAGAAACAGTACATACCTGAAAAACCAGACAAGTACGGGTAGGATGTTACAAAATTGTATTGTGTGGTGTCATCGCCTATGAGATGTCATCTTAGAGTTTCTAATAATACGGGTGATCGTTTAGTTGGAACCCTCAGATGACATCTGATGCGTACCCTCTAATGGCAACGAAGAACCTCAATACAACCTAGGGTGTATTCCGAGATGCGATGAAATCTATTACAGCGCGAATCCATATAAGTGCAGTAGGCACACAAATCCTATTTCGTGCGAGATACTTTGGGACTAATAAATTTGGTCGGATTCGCGCTGTAATTGATTTCATCGCATTACGGAACGCAGGGTTAATGCTAATTTAGTAATCGCCAACATATAAAAACTTTTTTATATAATACCCACGACTACGTTCGCGTAAACAGATAAGCCGGTCTCACGTCTGTATCAAAGAGGGGTAGGTAGAGATCAGGGACTGCCACTAACAGCATTATTGTATTTTCGTAATAACAAAGTCAAGTCAAAAAGTTTCTATAGCTAATTAGTGGTACCAAAGGACTTCTAGAAACGTCCTTCATGGTCAAAATCAAAGTAAAAATCTTATAAGAGTGCCGTTTGTTTTTTTTTCAGGCACGGGACTCTAAAAACTTAGTGTCTTACTCATAACTTCGTGAAGCAGAAAAATGTACTGAAATTTAATAACCCTATTATTAAGTACACTCTGTGCAAAAAGCTTATGGGAACTAATTTTGTGAACTGTTATTTAAATATTCGTTAAGTTATCATGATCAGTTGAAAAAAAATATGGGCAGTTATTTTTTTATCGCTGGTTGCAAATTAAGTGCGACAGTAAAACATAGACCGTAATAAAAAAAATATTGGCCGGTAATTTCGTCTTACAATGTCAGTACTAAAAATACGTAAGCCGACTAATAAATAAATAGCCAGTAAAATTATGGAATGGGCAGTTAGATAAATAATTCGGCAGTTCGCAGGGATCTGGTGTTAAACAGTAGTTAATATTAAATTTAATCAGAGGATAACTGTGTCTAGTGTTCAAAACATCCAGGGGTAATATTTTTTTTTAAGTTTTAAAGTTTGTTAATTAGGCTAAATCTGTTTTGAAAAGAATACATGTAGAGTTTCTTTGTTAGTTTCTTCTCCATGTAATCTATTAATTGTGAAACTAACGACTTTGACGTTTATAAAAAACAAAATGTTTACTTTATGAACGTCAAAAGGTTCTTAAAGTACCTACACATTTTGTTTTTTATTCTGAACAAAAACGTTTGAATTTGAATTTATTTGGACAAATATTATCAGCTATAGCAGAATGAAGTCCTCACCAGCGCAGACTCCCAGGGGAACTTTGTAGCTGTGGGTGTCCATGTCCTTAGCGATGTTCTGGATACTGTCTCCCAGCTGCAGAGTCGTGATACTGCAGCAATGCTCTGTCAGCTCTGTTAAAAAAAGTTACATTATCACAGATTTTTTGTCACCACAGTTAAAAGCGTTCGAGTCGGCATTGTCCTAAAACAATTAAATTCCTGAACTAAAACTTTCGTAAGCTTAACACATAGTAAACTTTTAGTCCGGATCTACTTACGGGTGTTGTTATATCGGAAGAGTCCGACCAGGTGTCGCTCTGATTCGCAGAGCTTAATCATGGTGAGCAGAGACGGAGCTCGCGTCGTCGGTTACTCGTATGGGACTCTTCCGATATAACAACACCCGTAAGTACATAGATCCGGACTAAAAGTTTACAATTAAATTCCGTTTTTATTTTTGAGAAAATACGTTATTTTGAAACCATGACCGGCAGATTTCGTTTTGGTCTGCTTTAATTAGTTCTCAAAGCATCAGTTAAGAGCCTAAGTTGATGAAACCGGAAGTACCTTTAATTAGAATATTAATTATTAATTCTGGCATTATATGCTGACCTCATCTGGGCCCTTAGTGCGAGTTTTTTCATTCGCTTTCTATAGCGAGAGCGTTTGCAATTTGTATAGGAGTGACAGAGAGACAACTGTGGCGCGCTTTGTCACTCCTATAGAATATGAGTTTACGTTAACGCGATCGAGAAGTTAAAAAAACTCGCACTAAGCACACTGACCGTTAAAATGAAGTATTATGACGAACTCTGTGGCGCAGTAGTTAGCGCATCTGACTACCATGCGAGACGTCCCGGGTTCGAATCCCGGCTGGGGACAAAAAAAAGGAAACACAGGTCTTGGATGTTTACATGTTTGTGACGTCGCTGTTTCTGGTTTCCACGACACAGGGTATCCTAGTATGGGGCCAGAAGCCATTAAAAAAAAACTAACGAATCCCGCGCAGCACGTCTCCCTCGGCGTCAGCGATGGTTTTTCCCTGCTCCTCCGTGATCTTAGCCGCCAGCTTTCCTTGGTTCTCGCGGAGTAGACGCGCGAACCTGGAAGAGCAACAATATAACAACATTAGCACAAACTAATCTCTATTCTTGTATAAATCTCTTGTAATCAGAATCTCGGAAACGGCTCCAACGATTTTCACGAAATTTTGTAGGGAGATGCTTTCGGGGGCGTTTAATTGATCTAACTAGGTTACATTTTTAGAAAACGTTGTTTTATCCGTGTTTTAAGGCAATTGAAATTTGCTATGATAACATACAGAGGTAAATTTCGCGTCTATCTGCAAGGTTGGGATGGTTCTGACGGGAAAACGGGCGACCCGTTTCGGGCCGATTTCAAGAGACCCGGTTCAAGTTATGACGTTTTTTTCCAAGTTCTTTATTTGTTGAAAAAGGATTATTTTAATTTTATATTACAAAAAAAGTACCGAGCAAAGCTCGGTCACCCAGGTACTTAGCACAAATACAAGACAAAAAGTACCCGAAACCGTGCGTGCATGCAACGACTAATGAGTGTCGATGAAGCGAGAGTGATTTGTCAGGATGGTGGCAGGTGGCAGTGCCTGGTCCCTGCCTACCCCTCTGGGATACAGGCGTGAGCTTATGTATGTATGTATGTACCACAAATACCCAAGTAGCCGAAACCGGTGTAGGTGCTTACAACGACTAATGAATGTTGAGGCGAAAGAGTTTTTTCAGAATCGCGGCAAGAGGCAAACCTCGGTATTTCCCTACCCCTCCAAGACACAGGCGTGAGTTTGTTTGATTTAAAATGTAGAGCTTTCATGTTTCCTTTTATTTGCAATATAAGACGATATTAGTTGCCAAATTTCATAGTTCTAGGTTAACGGGCATGGATCCCTATGAATTTGGAATTCCTTGAGTGTCGAAATATACGTTTTGTTGTGACATAAACGGCCATATATTTTTTTACGTAAACTTGAACCTAATTTTTACAGCTTTTAGGGACCAAAGACTTGATACATGGTTTTAATTTCAGTCCGATCCCTCCACGCATTCCCGATAAAAGCTGTGACATACAGACGCTAGACGGACGGACGGATAACAAAGTGACCCTATAAGAGTTCCGTTTTTTCTTTTTCAGGTACAGAACCCTAAAAAGGATTAAAATGTATTGAATCCTAAACGTTTTCTAATGAGGATATAGAAACGTCATCATCAACACAGCCTCTCGCAGGTGATCGGTTCCTGAAGGCTTTAAAGCAGTTTCTATTAATAATGTCCTCTTATAATTTAAACGAATTTTATGATACGATAAAAAAAAAGTTTTGTGAGTGAGAAATGTTACATGTAAAAATATATAATTGTTTGTTTAATGCTAGTAATGTAAATTATTTAATGATGCCGAATTGAGATAAATGATCGAAAGCTTTTTGTAATTTTTCATTGTATTGAACTTTTATTTTAATAATAAATTGATTATGATATTGCATTGCCGTGCCCGGTAAAATTACACTTGTACTTGTATGAATAATACCTATTTAAGACCTTTTTACTGTAGTTTATCGCGATAAATTGAATTTAATTGAATTACGAGTCTAATATCGATAAAGCTTATAACATAAGATCCTTGCATACTCACTTGAACATAAGTTGCTGGCGGGTCATGATGGTGCTTTGGCTCCATGACTTGTACGCCTTCTTGGCGGATTCCACGGCGAGGTTCAGCTCTTCGGGCGTCGTTTCTGGCACCCTGGAACGTTACAGAACATAACATTATTACCTTACTAAAAGTCTACGTTAAAATAATGAGAAGTAAACGACTTGAGACAAAATCATCAACCCATTATGACCGCACCGAGGGGCACGGGTATCTTCTCTGAGAAAGGTATAGGCCATACCCCACCACGGGGGCCAAGTCCGGATTGGTGGAGGCTTGTAAGACTAGTGGCTGGTCTTACTGTCAGAAGTTTTCTAGCCGCCCTATTAAGGCCTCTGAATTGGCTTAACGACTGCCATCTATCGACGGCAGCCGGCACCAACTGCTTAACGTGTCTTGCAAAGCACGGAACCGCTCGGAAAAATGCCACTAGCGTTAGCCATAAACGGTCTCATCCATCCATGCACTGACCGCGCCCAATGTTGCTTAACCTTCGTGATCGTTTAAGATCACTCAGGCAGCCGGGGCTACGAGCGATTGAGACACCAAGGATTCGCAAAATTAAATAAGTCTATTAGCAATAAGACCGCCACTTGGCCATGCTACATTTTTTAACATGAACGGAATTCTCAAAACTATCTCGAGAATTATCAGAACAATTTATATTTATTAGATTTGTAAATAAGTTATTGTAAATAGTTAATAAGATATCCAATAAAAAGCCCTAAATGGCTTTTCGATGACGTCAGCAATTAATCCTTTGCCTTACTAACAAAACAAAACCAAACCAAATCAAACCAACTGATGTTAATGACATTTGCTTTTTTTTGTATGTAGACAAAGACTGTCTCCCTAATTATCATCTGATGACGTCACAAACATCAAACCTTAAGAAAAAAATTAATTAAAAATAGACATAATGGATAAAACTAAAAAATACCGAAATTAGTTTCTTAAAATGGTGAATATTTTCAAAATAAATTATCAAAAATGTAGCATGGGCAATTGTAAGATAAGATAAGATAAGAGTATTATTTATTGCACACAAGAAACCGGAGACAAATAAAATTTACAATTAAAAACATACAATAGGCGGTACAATTGTACTTATTTTTTCTTTTGTAACTAGTGTTTCTGTAATTATTCTTCCGGTATACAATACAGAATATTCTTAAGTAGTTATCTTATCTTCATTAATCTATTTTGCCAGATTGCCAAAAGTCCCTGAATTGAAAATTTCACTAACGTATGTCATACCTTTTGGGCAATCTAAAATCTTTGAAAATCCGTGAACTCTTTAGTTCAGAAACTAGCAGTATGTTGTTGGTTTATCTGTAATATTATACTCATTGAGCATTATAGAATGGCATAGTAACAAAAAAATCACTAATACAGTATCATTCAGCGGGGTGTGGTTAAGTTCAGTAACATAAATGAAGGTGAAACGATATCGGAGTTAAAACCACTTAAGTGATTCACTCCTTTAAAATCAAGTTGATAATTTGCATTGCCAATGACTAGGTGAAATGGAGCCAAGTTAAATACCTGCATATGAATTGGTACTATCATACTAATTCTATGTAATTCTTGTTAAAAAAATTCTAAAGAAAAAATCTATTACAGATCTTCCTAGTACACAGTTATGTGTACTTTTATCTTGCCTAGTAATTGAGAATACCTACGGCTTTTATCACAATTATGTGAGTTTGCACACCGTTGGGTCTAAAATGTGATTTGATAAGGTATTTACAACACAATAACAAGTCGTAATCAGTGTAACACTTTACGAGATAATAGGTTTCAGCCTATCTTGTATGTTTAATGTTTATGGCCTGCACCGGAGATGTAAAGTAATGGTAAAACTTTTTTTTTTTCAGGACAGTAAATTTTTTCAAATTAAAACTGGGCAATTCTTTAACTTAATTTTTTTTCTTTTCTTCCAAGCTGGAGCAGCTGGTTTTACAGTTACCTACAGAAGCATTTTCAAGAGTTACAAAAGAAAGAAAAAATTGGAAAAAGTAAACTTGTGGCAATGAATTTCTTGTGGCAACAGGAATTTTTTTTTTTTACACGCCTATAATTATGTATATACATGCAATTTTGTTTTTTTTTTCTGATAACCAGTTATTAAGTATGACTTGCCTTTTCACCCGATTTCGGCATGACGTCGAGTTTTGGGACACCCTGTATATTATGTTATAGGATACTTCGTGATATAATAATGCAGCCTATAAAGGTCCCAGTGTAGGGCATAAGCCTTCTCTCAAAGACAGAGTACGGGCTTATTTCACAAATGTAATTTATGTTTGGAAAACACTTTTTTTTATTAAAAACTGCGTATGAGAAAACAAGAAAATAATTTGAAATTTTGATTACGGACGTTTTAAATTTATATTTTTTGTTTGATGCATAATTTATGATCACACTTATCAAAATTTTACTTATTTTAATTCGGGAATGAAAAATATTGTGCGAGCGAGACAGACAGTAGCAGTTACATTAGTGTACGTTTGAAATAAGAACTCCACTCCTCCATACAAAGCAATACTTAGATAAGCTTAAATTCGATGTAACTTTACGTCACATTTATAGTAAAGTGGTACAATACGATTAAAATCAGTTGACAATTCGGCTTTTCTCGGATATCATCGACTAAATCCGGAAACGAAAAGGACACGAAATACATTACCGCGATTTCTTTTAGGTAGCATTCAGTTTGAAGTATCATAAACGCAATGTATAGCACCTGCCAAGATGACATTACTTACCGGTAGACCTAAGAAATTTATTATGCGAAGCGACATGAATTTGTCTGATCTGAGAGCTTCTCGTTTTCCTTCAAAATTTTCAACACGCTGCTTTTCGAAACTCCGGTTGCTTCACAAACCCTGTCCAATTTTTTTTGATGATATTTACTTTCCTCTTTTTTAAATAAATTAGCTTCTTTTCTAAAATAGTTATATACATTATTTACAATTTCACGAGATTGAGCAACAATTTTTTTACCACGCTTTAAATTTGTTGAAGCCACTATAGTACAGTCGACAGCACGGCAATCTTCACATTTTAGTTGCAAAGTC
Source organism: Yponomeuta plumbellus (assembly GCA_947310845.1). Taxonomy (NCBI): domain Eukaryota; kingdom Metazoa; phylum Arthropoda; class Insecta; order Lepidoptera; family Yponomeutidae; genus Yponomeuta; species Yponomeuta plumbellus. The sequence continues at coordinate 11,204,263 of OX371207.1, read as the reverse complement.
GCCCGTAATGCAACGGAGTAGAGTGCATGGGTGTAAACCATGATGTGCTGTCGACTGTACATAACTAATAGTTAATATTGGGATAATATATGATAGAATCGAATATTTTCACGAATGAAATTAGCGTTCATAAACATAAATGTATCATATACGTCAAACTGTTTTTATTGACACTAAGAAGGCAGACTGTCAAAATAGTCAATTATTTTTCTTATTTCAATATAAAGGTTGTGTTAGTTTTGAGCTACATAAGAGGTTTTGTTGAAATTGAAATTGGTTGATTCATACATATAAGTCCGTTTTGATGCGCATATCGTTCTTGTATTGTAATTACATTGTATTCAATAAGACAACGAGTAATATAATTAAAGGTCATGTCTGTAAATTGATAACTCTATGTGAGTTTAATCGTATTGTACATGTTCAAGTCGATCGGCACTAGCTGGCCTGAATCGGAAGCTGCCGCGAACGGCCTTGTGGCACTATGTGGTTGAGGTTCTAAGCTTCCCTACGGTGATTATAAGCAAATGGCTCAAATTGCATTATTTCTTTTGCGCATTTTTTTCATATTAACTCAATAAAAAGTAACATAATATCGTAGGTTTCACGAAGTTGGACCGGCCTAGTTGGACTGTATGTCCTAAGTAGACGTATTCCTCTACAACTTCCAGAGTCGAGTTCCCCACTGTTATTCGGGTGGGCACAACACGGGCGTTCGGCATGACCTTCGTTCGGCACATAGCACGCAGAACTGATGGCCGATGGGGCCGAAAAGTTCTCGAATGGAGACCAAATATCGACAAGCGCAGCGTAGGACGACCAGCCACAAGATGGGCAGACGATCTCATCCAAGTGGCGGGAAGACGCTGTATGCAAGCAGCTTCCGACCGGTCTTTTTGGAAATCCATGGAGGAGGCCTATGTCCAGCAGTGGACTTGTTGTGGCTGAATGATGATGATTGTAGGTTTATTGGCCCATAAGTTTGAATTGTAACATATTTATAGTTTTTGGTGGTATCTACAGAGTACTGTACATAGTAATGTAATTTTTATTGAGTTAATAAAAAAAAATGCCCCAAAGAAATTATGCAATTCTGACAATTACCCCCTAGGAGTTAAAAGAACGAAGAAGACGAAGCTACTTTAAGCTGTTTACCTGCCAATGACCTCATTAGTGGCGGGGTTGGTGAGGTCGATCCACTTCGAAGTCTTGGACTCCACATGTTGGCCGTCGATGTACAGCTTAGTGGTAGGGGCGGCACTGCTATAGCTTCGTCTGAGAACCAGGAGAGACTACGGGCAGACAATGAAACATCATTACAGAAACTCACTGGTGAAAACGGACACTGGGGTCTTTCAAAAAACCGTGTTACATTCTCAGAAAGGAAATTGAGTATTACAAATACTTGATTGACCCCAGAATTTTTTTCTCCTTTTTAACTTGGTCAGTCATTAAAAAAAAACTAGTGGTCGCGGAATTCATGGGAAATTAGCCAAGGTTTAATTCAGCAATAGTCTATCCAAGTGGCAAGTTCGTCGCTCAGCTACATCCCTACTTCATTATAATCATTTAGTGGACTTATTCGTTATTCCAATATGTATTCCCAGTATTGAAAGTAATTATAATATTGGGTCAGTTGATGTTATTTAATATGTTCTGATAAGCAAAGTGTGACGTATTACGAGTTCAGAAAGGTTCGAAGAAATTGTTGATTATGAAATGTCACATTATCTTATGTATTAACTACGTATTGAAATGCATTAAAACTTCTTGGGACAATAGAGTGTTAGAAAAAACCAGCCAAGTGCGAGTCGGGTTCCGAAAGGTTCCGTAGCTATACAACTATAGATTGTATAACCTTTAGATATTATAACCTTTTATCCTTTTTTCAGTTTCACCTTTTGTCGTTATCGATCGAGAAAGAATTGCAAAAAAATCACGTTTCTTGTATGGGTTCCACTTAAAGATACATTTTATTCTGTTTTTAGTATTTGTTATCATAGCGGCAACAGAAATCACACTAATATTATAAAGGCTAAAGTTTGTGAGTGTGTGAGTGTGTATGTTTGTTACTTCTTCACGTCTAAGCGGCTGGAGCGATTTTAATAAAAATTGGTATGGAGTTAGCGGACACCCTGGATTAACACATAGGCTACGTTTTACTGCGGGATAATATATTATTCTTATGGAAAAATTCCAGAAAATGTGATTAGTTATTATTTTTACTGTTAATACACAATTTATTTTCCCTAATAAAGCGCGGGTAACACCGCGGGGCACCGCTAGTATATCATAAGACACAGCCTGGTGACAGACAGACAGGGGGACGGACGGACGTACATACTTAGTACGGAACTCTAAAAAAAAATCACCATTTTCAGTTAGATAGTCATGCCTTTTCGTTCCTTACTCAATACATATTTTAGCAACGTAATTTCATGTTATGTTGTAAGCCACCTAGTAAGAATCTTCTCAGAGCAACATTATGCCAGATCAGTCCTAGAAAATGATGCAGTTTATGCTCTTTTGAAATATGCATAGGACAATCATACTTACTAATGTGAGAAGGAAAAATAAATTTTGAAATCCTGAATGAACAAACACGAGAAAAGTATTGCAAGCACTATTTCTTTGACACATTATTTTCATGATATTTTACTAGAGTTTTGGCTTCATTGTCGTATCTTGGCTGCGAAGCTTTAAACCAAGTACCTACCAGTCTGATGTTTTTCTCTTAAGTCTTTTGAATGCAAGTATTTTCGTCACAAATGCGCTGGTTAGCTTATTTGGGTGAGATTTAATTATTTTTGTATTGTGTCGTATTTAATCTTTATTTCCACATGACACAGTATGACGAACTTTCTAAGGGTCTACATTAAGTGTAGACTAAAAATTAACTGTATTGGAATAGAATAAATGCCTGTGACTGGAATAGGTGCAGCAAAGTTGAGCACTGACAAAGATCAAGATCTTAAATACACTGACAGTTAAATGATAGTCATATAAAATTATAAAAAAAAAATGAAATATTTTTAATCACAGTGCAGTAAAGACAACAGGTTTACTTAATAATATATTATGTAGAGAATAAGGTAACAAACAAACCACATTTATTCTTTTCAAACCAGTTTTATATAAAAAAAATTGTTTTGAAAATTTAATTTAATAAATAAATCATTCTTATTTTTAATTGTCTTGTGCAATCGCTGACCAAGCGGTGGAAAAAAGTCAGTCCACGCTATATTACCAATGGGATACAAAACAATAGGCATGTGTGTATTTCTTCTTAGCATATAGTACTGCGCAGTAACTTCATCTAAGCCAAATGTGAATAATGTAACATTTTTAAATACCAAATTGTATGAATGATGTATCAAGTCCAAACAAAGAATTGTTTGCCACAGTTTTGATACTCAATATCTCTACATATAAAAATAATATTGTTAAAAGTTATTTAGACAAATTACAGAAATATACTCCCTGTATATAATATCATTTTCATTTCTTCATATCTTGCTCTCAATAACAGACTGATGGATTTGAATGATAAAATTATCATACAAAAAAAAATATCACACCTGTCAGTTCACCAAATAATCTTTAAGTTTGAATTTTAAAGGAGATTGATCTTTTATTTATAAATAGTTAGACTACTATCTGTCATAGCAACTATTTATAATTATAATTGATAGAGTTATGCTTATACCTATACTTGAAGAATAAATCAGGATTACAACTCAATAGTAAATTTAATGGAATGTTTAGAATGATTTTTCTTTAATTCTAGTTTTATAGAAGATGCAATTTCTGAATTGGGTGTACATTTAAGTAATTATGTTAAATTGTCATTGTACTACTGTTTGTTTTCCTTAATAAGTAAAAATAAACTTGTGATTTTTTCACAGTGGGTGGTGAACCAACAGTAGATGTGACATGGCCCAGGTTTCGAACAAGTAGGAAGATGGGAACGCCCAGCATAGTTCCTTGACCATATGATATATATGTGCAGAGGGGGGGGTTTATTAGGGTTCAGTTTCAGCTGTTATTGTTCTAGAATTATCTTTGATATGAGGTACAAGCAACTTGGAACTAGCCAATAGAAATTATGATTAGCGATGAGTTCAAATGCCAGATGCCAAACTGTCTCAGCACTACCTTTTCCATTCAGTGGCAGGCTGAGACTGCTGAAGTAATGTGCTTTAAAACATACCCCTTGAGCGCTTAGCATACACCCGTGTGTACGCTAACTTTTTGTGCCCCAACTGCTCAGCGTACACACGGGTGTACGCTAAGCGGTCGATGGATTTGACTTCTATTATCTATGGTGTTTTTATTCTCTATGGCCAATATCCGGTTTTCTCTTGACCAATGGTTACTAAGGATTACTTTTGTCAACCAATTAAATGCCATTCCAAAGAAAAAAATAAAGTTCTCATCGAAAAACAAGTGAAGCCAGTATGTCGGCGTCTGACAGACGCCATTTTGTGTTTTCGTCGCGAGTTGCTCCGCCTGCTCGCGGTTTTTAGATTATTTCGAAAGGAAGCGGATAGTATTTGTTTATGTGTTATATATCAAATTACTGGGAAAAGTGTGTAGATTATGTTTCAAATAATAGTTTTGTTGTATTTGATGGAAAATCAAATGAAAAAAGCCTCGAACTTTTAGTGCCGCGTCAGGCGTTTCGGCTCCGCCCGCTGGAGGTTTCCAAGTTATTCCGAGAGGAAAGCAGATAGTATTTGTGTTGTGTTATATATATCAAATTACTGGGAAAAGTGTGTAGATTATGTTTCAAATAATAGTTTTGTTGTATTTCATGGAAAATAAAGTGAAAACAAGCCTCGAACTTTCTGCAAAGTTTGCGCGGCCCGTGATGGCATTTATCTCTTCGTCATTTATAGCTTTATTTTGGCGATTTATATGAAAAAATAGATTAGAATAGTTATAAATAATATGCAAATTTATAAGTGTTAGTTCAGTGCTAGTGAAAAGTGCAAGTGAAAAAAATGAAAAATGTTCAAAGTGGTAAAGGATGATGTGGAAAGTGGAAATTCACCTCGTCATTTGGAAAACAGGTAAGTTTTATTATAATAAAATATATAATAATTGGATAGGAAATTTTATGCAGATTCTAGATATATATAACACTTATTGAATAATTATGTAGTACTTTCTCTAATTTGAGAAATGCGGAATGGCGGCCCATAAATTTTTTTAAAAAATATGGCAGCGCATTAGGGCCAGTCACGTTGTTGTGTGCCTAACACTATAAGCAGTCTAGATTCCGCGCCAGACGGGTTAACTCTATTTACTCAGAAGAGTAATTCATAAAATATCATTGAGGAAGAATATACCCTTCTTATCTACCACCTCCACTGTTTGTTTATATCAATGAAAATCTGATGAAAGAAATCCACTTTGTCATGCTGCATGCTATGGGCATTTCTGAAAGACCCGACCGGCCTCAAGAACGGCGTTGATTGGGAAGAGATCTATGCCCATAGGACAATGGAAACCTTACGCCCTTTTGCGCAAAATATTTAGACTTAGTTAAAGTAATGAATATGAACGTATCCTAAATAATTTATACGTGAATAGTGATAAAGTAATAGTATATATAAAGTTTAATAGTGATACATAATTTCTTACCAGTTGACATAAAAATTGCATAGAAAAATTAGTAACTGAGCAAAATAATAAAGTTTCAGAATAGATACTTACTTCGGACTTTAGTAACTTCAGCATCGTGCGATTTATGGCTAATTCTACTAAAGTAGAGGAGTCGTACACTAACTAATCTATATTCCAAGCGACTGTTGGGGCCAACTGATTAAAATACAAATGTTCTGACCTTGAATTGATAAAAATTCCGAGTAGGTGCTGTTCAAAACAAGTTCACGCTTTTGTTTGACGAATCTGTGTTGCCAAGCGAGTGTAAATATTTTGCAAAAAAAACTATAGAATAGATTAGTGCAAGTAGTTTGCGAATGAATTCTTTATAATATTATGGAGCACTACTCTTCGTGAAATTAAACATTTATTCACTTATTGTGTCTTTTTCCTTCAGCCTATATTTTCATAATTTAAGCACGCAGTAGGAATATTTACCTATATTACAAACCAAATACTTAATATATTGCGAAGTTTAAGACTACACCTTATTTACTGAAGTGAACGAGTATGTCAAAAATGTCAAAAATTTGGTTTTTCAATATGTCACATTTATAGCACTGCATAATATTTAGCAAAGTTATACAAAACGATATGGCTAATAAATGCCAATAAGCAATAAACACAATAACACTGTTATTGCCTGATTTATCCCTCACTCGCAGTTTATTTAACTAAATATTTTATTTTATCATGAAAATACCATTTGCTTAAGAGATCTATGCCCCAAAAAATACCTAAAATTTCAGTGGTCCTCAAATAAAAGCGATCCTACTGCTGCCAAATATGTTCGCAACTAGCACAGATGTAAGATTTTTGTTTAAAGGCCGATATGATCGATATTATGCTAATGCGCTACGCGAACTGAGGAAGAAGTATGGACAGCTGACTACGAACATCTTAATTAAAGGCAAAAAAAATTAAGATATTTACCCCGACGCCATATCTACTCACGATTGACGTTGTTGATGCGAGTGCAACTTCTCTAAACTATTTTATTTTCTTTAGTGTTTGTCTTGTCTTGTTTAATTGTCTGTCTGTTTTCCTTAAACAGTACCTACCTAAACCTATGCGGGTATACGAGGCAAGCAAAGCTGCGTGCATGAGCTATTTTTAGTGACATGTAAGTTTGAGAGATACTGTGTCTTTGTTTACCTTTAGTCGTTCGCTTCAGTAAATGGAATATAGGTACTTACATCTATGTAAAAATGATCGTTTCCGACCTTTCACCTTTAGGAGCAGGACTGTATTTAAAAGTAATTCGTTTAACAACAGATTTTTTTATTTGTTTTAAGTCACGCAAATTAAAAAAATCAATCAAATTCTTGGAGAATACAAGAACTGTGAATCGATGAATTACTAAGAGAAGCAGAACCGCTCTATGAAGGAAATTATCTAAACTCTAAATGCGCACGTAGGTATAAGAATTCCATCATCGGCCATTGCACTAATCTAACACCATAAATAAGCTTTGTAAAAGTCGTAAATAAGTAAAACCTAACTAGTTACCTACTTTTTAATTTAGTAATAGGGGTAATTCCCGTTTCGAACCAAATATGCAGTTTTATGGAGACTCCAAAGATATCTATTGCTCCAATTACAACACGCACTATTACTTTTTGATAAAAATCGTGGAATTTACAAACATTTTTTTATTATTTTTGTGGACTTTCAGAAAGCCTTAAGACCTTGTAATTACAGTAGCACTGGCAACACTGCAATTGTCAACTTTTTTACGTTTTCATAGGTGCGTTCGAAATCTGTTTCCGGAATGTACAAAAACAGAATTACTTTATCATTTAATTTTGATCTCTATCCTACACGTGACGTAACGCACCACTTAATTATTATTTTTGTTTAGTTATGAAAAATGAATCTAAACACATAAATTTTATGTACTTCACAGGGTTAATGTAGTTAAACAAAAATATTTTATTCAGAACGAAACATCTACGTTCCGTATCCGTAGTTCCGCGAAGGGAATGAAATGGAATGTAGAGGATAAACATCGCGTAATTTATGAACATTCAGGTGATTCAGGTGGAGAGAAAAGAGAGCAGCTGGAAATCTATTCTGTGAGCTAGACTTGAGATTCAAGCTGCGAGCCAAGACCAAAAAGTATTTCGGTATTCGAATAGTTTTATGACTGACCATTAGAGTTCCTGAATAATAAGAATAGCAATATTTGCAAACTAAGCTCAGCGTACACATTTTGATATTTCATTATCCATTACTTTGTGAACAAGCAAAGTTACTACTGTATCATCAGTAGTTACTTAGTTACTAGTACACTCGGCCATAACGTAACGCGTTTAAAGTTTGATGTGCTGTCGACTGAACAGACAACAGTAGAGCTTTGCTGCCTGATTACCTACTTAGGTACTTTTCGCTGAATGATCAACGAAGCAAACTCCAACTCACATAATCCAGTTTTAATCTTGATTCAGTCTCAATTCTTGTCCTCGAATGTTAAGAACAAGCGCGGCTTTTCGATTATGTCGGATCCCTCATTACACCTACCTACACTGTACAAAACCTTGGCCAGGGTGCCATATATATACCGTACATACTTGGAACTCCTTTCTGTAAACGCACTATTATCGATCATGAGCTCGCTCATGCTCTCTTAAGCTCATACTCGCACTTGGCCGATTTTTGGGTGGTTATGAAGACAACCTTTTTTGACGCCCTTTGCTACATGGCGGATAGTGGGGCGTACGAGTACGTTTAGGTCGCAATAGATATGCTACGTACCGAAGAATAACACAACGACTTCCTTATGGAGACGGTCGATGTATTGATAAGCTCACTTGAGCAAACATTACACAGTTGCTCGCCTAACCAAGGTATACAATACATACTTTAACCACCTGCCTTTCACCATTCAATTCTCAAAATTAAATTTCGAAGTTATTTTAGTCACTCAAGCTGATTTATATTATTTTTTCCAAATTTTTGCAGCAGTAGGTACATAGGTCACACTAAAAGTTTCCGAAACTGGCCACTTACATAAACAATATTTAAAAGGTAATAGGGTCTACATCATTTGAAAATGGAACTCCTTGGCTGTAGAATGCAGTTTGTTTCATCTGACTGTCAATTTGTTTTTACATTGTGGCACCATTTTAAAAATTGCGTGTTTACATTAACATGGATTTAACTCTGTAAAATTTTCGTAGTAGGTATGATTTTTTACGATTTTAAGTATATTGACAGCTCAACAGAGAATCGCTCGGGTTCTATCTGCTTTTGGCGATGAAGCACCATAGAAGACGACTATTTATAGCTGGTTGGTTTGCAGAATTCAAGCGCGGTTATGTCAATTCCGCGATGGTCGCCCGTCCACTGTTGTGAACAAAAACATCTTAGATGCTGTGCGCCGTATGATTGAAACAGACAGGCATGTGACCTACCATGAGATTCGCGTATCCTTAGACATAGGCATGCATGAGTCAAATGCAATCAATCTTACACAAACATTTGGGTGTGAGAAAGCTGTGCTCGCAGTGGATCCCACACAATTTGACAGAGGCTCAAAAAACGGACCGCGTCAATTGGTGCAGTGCCATGCTTACCAGATTCAAAGAAGGTGCGTCAAATTTGGTGTTTGACATAGTAACAGGTGACGAAACATGGCTTTCTTGCTACGATCCCAAAACAAAGTAGCAATCGAGCGTTATTATGGGTCTTTCAAGATGAGCCGAAACCAACCAAAGCGGCGCGCATGAAAAGTGCATCTAAGCGGATGATTGTTTCTTTTTTTAATAAAACTGGACACGTGGCTACTGTTGCTTTAGAGACTCATCGTACCGTGAATAGTGACCACCACCATTTGTTTGTCGGAAATTATTAACGAACTCCGTATAAATAACCGTAAACGTCGTATCATCTTACACCACGACAGTGCTAGTTCCCACACGGCCACATAGACAAACAAATTTTAAAAGGTGAGAAACGTAGATGAGCCATCATCTGCGTACAGTGCTGACCTGGCATCTTGTGACTTTTTTCTGTTCCCAAAAATTAAGAAACAATACGAGGGTCAAACTGAAAGTTTTTAGGGCCCTCGCCCACGGCGGCTTTTTGTAGCGCTACGGCCGGCCGCGCGACGGTGGCGCGTTCGCGGTCGCCAGCTGTGTGCCCTCGCCCACGTAACCACGCTTCTGTCGCAATGCGAACGCGCCACCATCGCGCGGCCGTAGCGCTTCGAACGCGCCACCGTCGCGCGGCCGGCCGTAGCGCTTCGAACGCGCCACCGTCGCGCGGCCGTAGCGCTTCTGTCGCGATGCAAACGCGCTACCGTCACGCTTCCAATCGCCACAGTTGCAAGATGGACTCAGTTGAGGCAACATTAGTCACGTTGTCTTTGGTGCTGATTTTACGTAACGACAACGACAGCGACGTCACGTAGCCCCGGCTGCCTGAGTAATCCTAAGGGCCCTCGCCCTCGGCGGCTTTTTGTAGCGCTACGGCCGCGCGACGGTGGCGCGTTAGCAGCGCTACAGCCGCGCGGCTGTAGCGCTACGGTGGCGCGTCAGCAGCGCTACAGCCGCGCTACGGTCGCGCGTTGCAAAAGCGACCTACGCGCGTTAGTAGCGATGCCGTCGCGCGTTTCGTAAACGCGCGACGGCATCTACAAAAAGCCGCCGTGGGCGAGGGCCCTTAGAACTGGCCACTTTTAAACAATATAATAAAAAAGTAAATTTAAATGTTTGAAAATGGAGCTCATCGCCAATATTATTTAATATGTATTTCATTCATTTGTCATTTGTTTTACGATTCGACGGTTAATTGAAAATTGTATGTTTCACGTCAGCATGAATTTAATGCAAGAAAATTTTCGTTCAATTTTTTTTATGACTTTCGATGTCATTTAAGTCAACAACAAAGTTATGATAGATCACGATTGGCCTTTCACGATGAAGCCCCATCTCTTGCCACTGTTTATAACTGGTTTAATGAGTATAAATGTGGTCGCACTAATCTCACGGATGATTTGCATGAGGGACGGCCTTCTACGGCGACAACTAAAGATAGCATATCCTGTTGTGCGGCGTATTATAGAGACTGACAAAAGAGTGACCTATCAGCAGATTCGGAAAAGCTTAGGCATATGAGTCAAGGGCACAAAATCCTCCATGAACATTTAGCGGTCAGGAAGCTTTGTGCCCGGTGGATACCTCATAACACTCATAATTACACTGAGGCCCAAAAACTCCGCCGTGTTGATTGGTGCCATGAAATGGTTGAATGATTTAACGGAGGTCAGTCAAATGCTGTGTTCGACTTACCTAAGGGTCACGAAAGCTGGATTATTATGATCCCGAAAACAAAAGACAGTCAGCTCAATGGGTGTCTCCTTCCGAGGAATTGCCAACTAAAGTGAAAAGAGGTCGAAGCATGGGAAAAAAGATGGAGGCCTCGTTCTTTGCAAGGATAGCTCTTATCGCGACAATTGTTTTAGAGGATCTAAAAACAGTTTCGGCAGAGTGGTACACTAACAAATTATGTGCTAGTTGTCTTGGAAAAAGTTCAAGAGAAACGACCTCGCAGTAGAAACCGCCTTCACCGTGACAATTCCTCGTCCCACACCGCCAGTCGAACAATCGACTATTTGGCGAAGTCAAACGTGGAATTACTGGGTGGCCCGCCGTATAGCTTCGACCTCGCACCTTGCGATTTTTATTTATTCCCGAAAATAACAGAAAAACTTCGAGGAAACGTTTTATGGATACTGAGGAAACTGTGGCAGTGTTTCAAAAGGACATCGAAGATACCCCTAATGCCAAGTGGGCAAAGTGGTTTTCTTAGTGGTTCTATCGCTTGCAGCGATGTATTGATACAGTGTTATGAAAAGATATAATAAAAGTAAGAACTAGCTAGTTTAGTCAGTTTTTTATTTTCTAAGAACTTTCAGTTTGACCCTCGTACCTACGCGGTCAACGATTTTCATCACCAGAAGAGGCTCTCGAAGAGTATGAAAAAACATTTCTGGGGTCACCACGGAGGAGTGGCACAAAAGTTTTCAAAATTTGTTTAATCGAATGAAAAAGTGCATTTACGGAAAGGGATATTGGGATATAGGATATTTTAAGAAACAATAAATTAATTTTTGACCTTCTTTTAATAGTTTTTTTTTCTTATTTATTCCGGAAACTTTTAGTGCGTCCCATGTACCTACATCTACTAGTACATACCACTACTAGCTATATGCTCGGAGACATCTACCTACTCACCAAAAAAATTTCATGCAAAATTTTGGCAAGACGAGACCATACAACTCTTATTATCAAGAAGTTTTCAAACCTCATGTAGAAAGAAGCTTTTATCTGTACACGCCCAATCTGAGTTCAATATGCCCTAATTTCACAAGTTCTTTACATACACCTTAGTCATAATATTATGTGGCTTGGCTATTTCGATGCTACAAGAACTATTATGTAACACTAAAGTAATGAACAGTATTACATTGAATATGAATATATTTTTCAGCTTCATGTGACGGTAGTGAACCGGCTATATTTTTCATAGTAAGTCATACATTTTGACTGTAATAACAATAATTATATAACATACGCACTATAAGTGTTAGACGAATCGCGATTGTATTTGCTGATAGGCGCCAGGTCGGGCTCTGATAAGCAGGTCGACGAACCGCCAGCTATCGGTCACCCAGCGAATGGAACAATGGAAGGTAGGCCAGCCAGTAGAACTTGCCAAGAGGTGCTGCGATGACTACTTAGATTATACTTATTGTCAAGACAGTCAAGACTATTTTTCTTTTTGAGAAATTCACTGTAGTCAATTTTTGGTTGTAGTCTACATGACAGGCCTTTCATTTTCGAACTAGTAAAATGTTTTAACTACATCACCATCGAAATTACTTGTAGGGTGGGGTTCGCTAGAATTTTCGACTTGTAATGGTGGTTGCATCTTAAAAATATTGAAAAACACTAATTTAGACAACTCCACAGTGCCACAATATGTACATTGTACGTATTGGACAGTCCGGAGTAGCCTAAATCACACAACTCCATAGTATTACGTACTTATTGCATGGTAGATAATAGAGCATTATCGTCAGAACCTGAGCCAGTCCCATGCCTGATCATCCAGTCACAAGACTCACAAGCAATAAAGGCAAACATTTTTACCTCCTGCCATTAAATGTTCAGTATCCGCCCATCTCTAAATGAATTAACTGGTTTTGAAACGGGAGATGATCGATGCTATCAATAGCAGGCGTGCATGATTCAGCTGAACCATGTGCCAGGGGAGGTGTGATGCTGACAAACATTGACAAATTACAATCTAAAATTGTATAAAGCTAGCCAGAATAACACTGGGACGTATTTATCGTGGACGTTTGATTTTGTAACGCCTCCCAAAACGTTTCATTAAAATCTTCTTCTAAAAGGGGTGGTGCAGTAGGGTGATAGAAAAAGAACGCTGCAAAATGAAATGTGAGTGGCCAGTGTTAACTCGTTGCTGTTTCTGTCTGCCATTGAGGCCAGGCCTGCTAGCTATTGGTTATATCAAGTTTGTAAGTACCTTTTTGTTTCCATAACTCTAAGATGATGATGATAGTCAAATTCCTTGATAAATGGGTAAGGCTCTCAAAAAATGTGCCGTAACACACGTGAAAATCGCAACACCCGGCTGCTTTATCCAATCATGTTTTTCTTATGTTTCTGGGATGTCACGTGTTCGTTTAGAGAAGTCAATCTGGTCACAAATTAACGTTACATTCTGTAAAGCTTGCAAATGTAAATTTGTGTTCGGGTGTTGCGATTTTCCAGTGTGTTACTACGTGTTACAATTTCCGTATGTTACGGTAGATTTTTTGAGAGCCTCGCCCAAATATGATATTTGGACGGCAAGCATTTGCATTAATTTGCAGGGATCTACTACGAAGGGAACTCGGAAATATGAATACCTACTATGCTTTTATAATTCATAGTCAATGCAGATCCCAGTAAATTGACACAAACAATACCTGTGATCGAGAGATCTCTGTGAAACTTCTACAAGATCCCTGAAGAAGACCATTAGGTACTTTAAATTTTGTTTGATCGCCGCGTCTATTAACTACACGATATCGGCCGGTCGGTTATTGTAGTTTGATGTTGAGTTCGAAGCTTTTTAGCATCTATAGAAACTTCGTGAGGAACAATGATTCATGTATTGAAGAACTTCATGACGGCGTTCTAAAAATTCGTCGACCCACAAGAAAAGAAACACGTCTTCCAAAAACCCTAGTTCGTTTCTCTAAGCTTTGGAAAACGGAGAGTGACTAATACTTTATGTGTTGCGTGTGAGGCTATGCCATGACACGAATGTATTATTAAGTGTTCACGACTGTTTAGCACCCATAGTGGTAAACGAATCCGACAAATCCTGCCAGCCACTGATATGTTTGATGATTTATACAGCGTTTGCTGGCCAGCTACTCCTACCGGCAGGCATGCAATGTGCAAATTTTCAACTTCATTCTCATCCAAAAACTTGTGCACATTGGGTTCAAAATGTCCATGTTTCTTCACCAGGCACATTCAGTATTTATGGTGTGGCTATACAGCTACTTGATCCACATCGGGGTGCGGAAGACGGGCCTGTTCCTGCACGGGACCACGGACAACGTGGCGGCTGAATTTAGCCTTACGCTTTACGTAATGGAGCTAATTGTCTGCGTGTTCATGCTGTATGGCGCCCATATGGTGAGGGCACCACTTTAAGAAGTGAACGTTACGTCGTTATGATAAAACAATATGCCGCTAAAATAATTAGGGTCTTCTGCAGACCTAATAATAATATGAAACCCATAAGACAGAGCTCCTAGTGTCACTGCTGTGATGCCTTAAATCTAGAATCTTTCAATGTACCATGATATGGCACTCACATGATGAGGTTTCCGCTTCTTAGGCCCGGTTTTTCAATAGTCAGATAAAACTTAACTGGAGAATAAAACTGATGTTGTCACTGTCTTGTCGTATGATTTAGACAGTGACAGCATTCAATTTATTCTCCAGTTAAGTTTTATCTGACTATTGAAAAATTGGCCCTTAGACGAACAAATTGGTAAAATGATCAGCGCCCATATTGCAAAACTGTTGCTGCACGGGGCCGAGTGAACCGGGTATGGTGAGGGTACCGCTTTCAGACGAAATAATATTGCGCACAAACGGTTGAGCTACCAGAGTCAATTTATCAACTGACTGTGTATGTACTTTGTGTCGTATTAAATCTACATGCTTTCTATTTAAATGCTGTTCTGTTGAATTTTCTGGAGCTATTTCTGCACGAGTGACAGCCGAACTATGCTTTGCCTGAGTTGCTTCCAAAAGAAATATTGTGGCGAATGTGTGGTAAGGGTACTGACTTCAAATGAAACCATAAGGCGCTACGGTGATTAGGTGATTCTTTTAGGATAAATTCCCTAACATGGCAATTATATGGTAGTATCGAAAAGGGAAGTTGGTGAAAATGTACTAAACGTAGTCTTGCTCAGTTTTCAAGCTCTTTCGATCTGCATTTTTCGTTTCCTTAGACTATATAAAAATATTATTTTGGTTTCTTAACAAGCTTCACAGTTTCGAAGGTTTCGTAGTCAACAAGAAACCTAGTTCCACCATGTCCGTCCTTCTGTCTATCTGACCGCGGCCAAGCTCAGAGACGATTAGTACTAGAAGGCTGAAACTTGGCATAAACATACCGGCCAAGTGGGTGTCGGGCCTCGAGTAGTGTAGGGTTCCGTAGAAAACGGTGGCTTATCTGCTTTATAAAACTAACAACTTCATCATCATCATCATTCAGCCACAAGAAGTCCACTGCTGGACATAGGCCTCCTTCATGGATTTCCAAAAGCATCGCAGCGTAGGACGACCAGCCACAAGATGGACAGACGATCTCATCCAAGTGGCAGGGAGACGCTGGATGCAAGCCGCTTCCAGCCGGTCTTTTTGGAAACTAACAACTTAATCAATGGATTTTGTACGAAGTTTTCCCTTTTCCACTAGATGATAGCCTATTACTCGTTACCTCGTAAAGCCTACTTAGCCGTGATAGTTTTCCTTTTAAGTTCATTATAGTATCATCAAACCATTATGTCCCCACCGAGGGGCACTGGTCTCTTCCCTGAGGAAGGTTTAGACCATACTCCACCACGGGGGCCAAGTCCGGATTGGTGGAGCTGAATAAATTACTAATTATTAATAAATTACTTACATTGTATTTCTTCACGTTTCTACAATCAACCGCTTAGCCAGGAGTAGGCCCTTCTCGGGAAAAAATACTCGCTTTTAAAGCTTAATATTTAACAAACAGCCTCTAAATAAGTAAATAAAAAAATGCACGAAAAATCCAACGATATCCACATTATGGTGTTTTTAGCTAGCTGCTAATTTCAAACCAACTGTTCTACTGGTGTCTAGTCGGCTTCAAATCCTATACCTACCTAAAAAAGATTTCCTTATTTTTTTCAGAGGCAGCTACATATTCTAAAATGCTGTTTTTACTACGCGTTTACATCGACTATCGTCATTTTAGTGGCAGAATTCTTGGATGTGGCGATTGGTCAAGACTACAGTATGGAATTTATGTTGGGTTGGTGCATTGCTGGCACCTGTAAGTTACTTCTTACATCTTTTATAACTTTTAGGGCTCCGTACCTCATAAGGAAAAAACGGAACCCTTACAGGATCACTTTGTTCTCCGTCCATCCGTCCATCCGTCCGCGTCCGTCTGTCAAGACTCAAGACCTTTTATCTCGGAAACGCGTGAATGGATTTAGTTGACATTAAAGCCAGGAATTCACTAGGGGACAAATTGTCGCAGAACCTGTCTAGGAACACTGTTTCTACGTGTCGCCGCAACGTCGCGCTCTGTTCCGCGACGTCACACGCGACATTGCAGCGACATCTACGTGTCGCAGAGCATGTTCCGTGTTTTGGCTCGCAAACCAGAACTTCCTGCGACATCAGTCGCGCGACAGATGTCGGCAAGTGTAGACGCGTCTGCGATTTGTTCTTCAACAGAGTGGAGCAATCAGTTAGTACTAAAACTAACTAATCGAACTTTACGAAAGCAATGGATGTTTTTGGGACACGAATAACCGTGACTATAAAAATAAAATAATGCTTGAAAAATGATGCTTGGGAGGGGTTAGCCAATGGCCTTCAAATACCTAGGAATGATGTAGAAACAAACATCCACAACCTCAGCTCACAATTTACGCGTGAAAGAAAATTGCTTCCTCGAAAGGCACGGGTAAAGCACGGGATGAAGTTAAAATATTAATTTCTTGGTTTGCCTACGATGCCATGACATCTCTGCGGTGACTGACTGGTGTAGACAAGGAGAATGTCTCACGACATGTTGCCAATATGTTCCGAGAACACGCACCGTAGATGTTCTGGCACATGTCTCGCAACTTGTCCCTTAGTGAATTCCTGGCTTAAAATGAAATTGAAATTGAAATTGAAAATATGTACCTACCCAAGCTTACCGTCCCTTGAAGCTGTAAAATAAAAATATTATTATGTAAACGGCCCACCGAGGCTTCCGTACTCGCAGCTTTTTCTGAACTTTTACCAAACTTCCAATTTTTCAGTTTTCAAAAGTTTTCGGATTTTTCCCTGTATTTGTAGTATAAGACGATATTACTTGCCAAATTTCGTGATTCTTAGGTCAACGGGATTGAATTTTGATTCCTTTGAGTGTCAAAATATACCTTTTTTTGCAAACGGCCGTATCTTTTTCTATGCAAAGCTAGAAATTTTCACAGCCTCAAGCAACTGTAGACCTGAATATTTAATATTAATTTCAACTCGATACCTCCACGCGTTTCAGAGAAAAGGCTCTTGATGGACGACAAAGTGACCCTATAAGGGTACCTTTTTTCCTTTCGAGGTACGGAACCGTAAAAGAGACTATTTACGTTTGATTTTGGCTATTCAAAGACCTCTTGCCTGTCGTTTTCAGTCATACAATTCTACCTGCTGACGGTCCTATGGAATGTGATGAAGAAGATGGACGTTTCTGAATCCCAACAACTCGAGAACCCACTCCAGCACTTCGTAACGGTCACGGCTTAAATAATAAATTGAGGCATATTTAAATGATTAAAAAATCTTTACTTAAAAAATATTTAAATTTAAAAGAAATTTAATATTTGGGGATCAAACCAGCACTCTCCAGGTCAGATCTACCAAGATATGAGATTTTAGGGAAATTAAGAATGTGTTGATCAGTTTCTCTGAAATCACGAATATTGATAGCTAAGTTTGAAGGCCACTTTCTCATTTTTAAAGCGCGATTAGTCATTGATGCTTTATTTTGTAATAGAATTAAAACGATGTAACTTAAAGCTGTTTATTAATTTGCATTTGCGGAACTATTTTGTATGCAGATATAATTTTTCTATAGATTATTATTTTTTACAGACCAAATAATTTCCGATAGAATGGTTATAGTAATTTCCAATATTGTTAAAGAGCCTTTAAATAGATTGATAAAAAAACTTACTGAAAACTACTTTTTCGATATGTACGAAATACATAATTATTATGATTCATTTGTACGGAACCCTCTGAGCGAGTTCAACTAGCATACATATACCGTTTACATAATATTTCATTTTTTTTTGTGCAAACCGAGATGGCATATTAATTCCAGGCTGATACTTTTCTTTGTAAGCAACTAGATGAAATAGTACTATAAAAAGTATACAACAATTTATTATTATTGTATGAACACCAGGAATGGGCTATTTGACAGTGTGAAAAAAACAGTACCTATTATTTATACCTACGTATTCGTATAAATTATGTGTCTTAAAACCGCTTTAAGGCATTTTAACTAAAAAAAACCAATTATGATGTGTAAAAAAACACAAGATAAAATTTGATAATTTGTATCTGGCGCCATTGTATCGAAAACGGCCTGGATTGGCAGATTCTATGATGACGTCACATGCTAGTAAAAATGGCGTCTGTCATTTTTTCGGTTGGTTTACCGGCAAGTGACGTCATAATCCTGTGCGACGACATATTGCCCAAGATAGCGTTTCGGGGGCTTATCAGAAAAGTAAATTTTCGTTTGCTTTCTTTAGAAGGCCTTTTTTAGAAATACACGAAAGAATTTAAAATGTCCACTTTCTGAGGACTCCATGAACACCAAACAATATGAGATGGCGTTCAGAAATCATTCAAATAGCCTATTGCACATGATGCCAATTGTAATGTACTACGTTGACAATAAC
Source organism: Yponomeuta plumbellus (assembly GCA_947310845.1). Lineage (NCBI taxonomy): Eukaryota > Metazoa > Arthropoda > Insecta > Lepidoptera > Yponomeutidae > Yponomeuta > Yponomeuta plumbellus. Next base: position 11,185,338 of record OX371207.1, on the reverse strand, counting down.
ATAATGGGGGACTTATTACTAAAAGTAATTTCTTTCAGACAACCATTGGCGGGAAAAAATAGAGAAGCTAAATGACGGGTTATATAATTTTATTTGTATTAATATAAGACGATATTACTGGCCAAATTTAATAGTTCTAGGTCAACGAAAAAAACAAGGGGCATGCCAAAACTAATTAGGTAGATAGTCTTCGTACAATAATTTGATACTGGCAAGTAAATGCCATAGCGGTCTTAAGTATAAAAAATGAGTAATGCTTCTCTTCATCATCATCGGCCTACGGTTGTCCACTGCTGGATATAGGTATCTCCCATTGCACGCCACTGAGCACGGTCCTCGGCTACTCTCATCCAGCTCTTGCCAGCCGCTCTGCGAAGATCGTCGCTCCACCGAGTCTGAGGACGTCCTACACTACGTTTACCGATCCGCGGTCTCCACTCAAGAACTCTTCGACCCCATCGGTTATCAGTTCTTCGGGTGAAATGGCCGGCCCACTGCCACTTCAGCATGCTAATTCGGTGGGCTATGTCGGTGACTTTGGTTCTCTGTCGGATGACTTCATTTCGAATTCGATCTTTCAGAGAAACCCCGAGCATAGCCCTTTCCATAGCACGCTGAGCGACTTTAAATTTGTGGATCAGCCCCACCGTAAGTGTCCACGTTTCGGCACTGTATGTCATGACGGGTAGGACGCACTGGTTGCTTCTCTTAAAGCCTCTTTTAATAGACCTCTATTTTACCTTTATTTTCTAGATTTACAAAAGTCCCAACTAAAACGCTGTTGTTTTTTTTTAAATGTCATATTAGGTACGTATTTCATTCGTTGTCAATTGTCAATTGATGAGGCAACATAATTTTGTTTTTCTAAATTTCGTGTCAATCGGATAATAAAATATTTACTTCCCATACAAACTTTGGATCCCCATTTCATCCCTTTAGAAAGTGAATTTTTGAAAAATCCTTTCTTGAATTAGTTAAGATAATATGTCTTAGACCGACATAAGCCCCTTAAGTCCTGCTTTAGTGGATTTTTTCTTTATATATAATACCGTGAGATCTTAATAGCAAATTCACTAGTTTTCCGTAATTTGTAGAATTATAATTGACCCGATTATTAAAAATCACAAATGGTGACCTGCACCATAATAGTGATGCCATTTTTAATTGTTCTTTTCAACGTCATTTAATATGAAGTTTAAAAAATATAAGATTATAATGATAAAACAATATTCAGTTCAGACAAAACAATATTTCAACATATTTTTGTAAAGTTGGTAATTACCGTTGAAAATAGCCTGTTGAATCAGCTGACCGAAGGAAATGGCGTATGACTTTCAAGCCGTGACTTTCCGAAACTCTACTGAGTGTAACAACCTTAAAACAAACAATGATAAGATTATGACCTAAATTGGGTTTCAGACGACCGATAAAGTAAAGTTGAAATTAATCGGCTAATTAATATTTTGTTGTTATACAGGTGTTGGCGATTAAAGCTACATTTACCTCTTTTGTAAATAATTTTTACTTGTTATTACATTTTGATTAAAATTATTGTCGGTTATCTCAAAACCGTCTTTTAATTAACAACAGGGTGTTTGGAAGCTGGGTGCAAAGCCTTAAGGGGGAGTTGGTACAGACCATCTAGAACATTTTGAGCCCTATTTGTCCCAGCCAAAGTCTGATTGTTTTTGTTCTAGGGACGTTAACGATGTTAATACCAAAATCCCTAAATATTCCAATGAAGTGCTAGTAACCCAAAATTGAAGTGGAAATATTTTTTTTATTGTGTTTTTTAGCCTGATCTGTGTTGAATCATCATCATCATCACATCAGCCACAAGAAGTCTCCTCCATGGATTTCCAAAAAGACCGGTTAGAAGCGGCTTGCATCCAGCGTCTCCCTGCCACCCTCCCTGTGTTGAATGATGTGCTTGCACTGCACTGTTCTTGCTGAAAAATATATTTTGGACCTTTTAAAGTTCCCTAAAAAAAAGAAATAAGACTTTGGTTAGGAAAAATACGGCTCAAACTGTACTAGATGATCTATACCAACACCCCCTTAAGGCTTTGCACCTAGCGCTTCCAAACACCCTGCATACCTCTATGTACCCTCAATCAGTCATTTACACTCTTGACTCTACTTCACCCGACAACTTTGCATTCTTACCGTTAATACGTGCAAGTCCATAGAAATAATGTGTTCCATAGTACCTACCTAACGATAATAACTTCCACACACACACACACTTACTTGACCTGGGCCAAAACTAGGATACCCTGTGCTAAGGTAACTAGGCAAAGATTTTACAAAGATCGGAAAACACCCAGACGCAATTTGTACAAATGTACAGTCGACCGCACATATTCTATACACCCATGCACTCTACTCCGTTGCATTACGGGCGAATTTGCAACTAAAATGTGAAGGTTGACGTGCTGTCGGCTGTACGCTGGCCCCAAGTGGAAATCGAACCCACGAACTCTGTCTTGGTAGGTAAGTGCCTTAACGGCTAGACCGACGAGGCAGTCGAACGATAATCGACAGACAAAGTCGAGATGATAGTATAATAGTATAAAGTATAGTCGATAGTATAAAGTATAGTCAAGATGATAGTACAGTTTGCAAATTTAGTACTAGCTAGCACTAAATTTGTAAACTGTTTTGAGTTTTCTACCGCTAAAAGTTTTTGATTTAGTGTCGTTTAAAGTTTGGAAAAAAAGTCAAGTATACAGTGTGAGTCTTCATAAAGTGCACATATCAAAATCAGGGAAACTACACCCCATTTCATCGACGGAAAAAATAAAATAAAAAAAATATTTGTAAAAAAGGTGATAAACAATGGTGTGTAGCAAAACGATGCGCATGGGCTTTTTTCAAACGGTCATAAAAACTGTTGTTTATGAGTAATAAACGTGCAGTTTTTACTTTTAGAAAGCTAATGCCATGTAAAATAAGCTAGAATGAAAAAAAAGTAGGGTCAATAGCATGATTTTAGGAGAAATTGTAAAACAAATGCAAAAATGATGAAAAAAAATACAGATTTTCTTCAAGTTTCACTTAATTGTAAATTTATAGGGTTAGTTTTCTTGGATATTTTTACTCTATGGGTACGGCTTATTATTAGACATCATCACAAAATTTATTTCACTGCGATAACGCACTTAGTTTAAAAATTATGACGATTTATCTAAATGTGTCAACATGTGCAACTCATAATTTTTAAAAAATCATAATAAATACAAATATTTTTTTTTATTGAATTTTTTATTTTTTCCGTCGATGAAATGGGGTGTAGTTTCCCTGATTTTGATATACAATGTGCACTTTATGAAGACTCCCATTGTAGATAAATGGAGTGTAGAGTGGTGTATGAATCGGTCGTTGCGCTCGTTACGTTGAGGAAAAGGGCCCGGAAAAACACTATAAGTACAGTCGACAGCACGTCATGGTATACACCCATGCACTCTACTCCGTTGCATTACGGGCGACTTTGCAATTAAAATGTGAAGATTAACGTGCTGTCGACTGTACTAAGAAAATAAGTTTTCAAGCTTTTATAAATGTTCAGTTCCGAAAATCTTCTAAAAACATTTCTAAAAAAATTGTTATTTATCATAATGAAGAGTCATGAATTCTTCACACTGGGTATAGTATATATAACCGATAAATAACTTGAATAGATAAATTAGATTTTAATTATGCACTGACGTATTTTTGTATCATTGGCGTGGACGCGGGATTTGACTTGGAATTCTTCAGATATGAGATTATTCAAATCAACAAATAATTGAAAGGTTCAGTCTCGCCTATTTTTATTTCTCGCCTTTTGTATACTTTTTTAAATCTACGTAGCGTCAACTCGAATTTTCTTTATTTTTGCGATCCAAACCGTACATTTGATTATGGGCTTTTCGGACAAAGGCTTTTTCGCTACGAATCTGTTGTTAATATTTACATAGTTGTAGGTATTTTTTTTGGTTGATCGCAGGATTTTTTTTCAGTTAAATAAACGTACCTAAGATCGGACAAAACCGTGCAAGTGTGCGTCGGGCAGCACGAGGTGTAGAGTTCTGTAGAAAGAAAGGTTCTTATCTGGCTTACAGAACTTACAGAACCTCATCCAAATAATTTTTAGTGGATTTTGTACGAAGGTGGTGGAAAAATTCAAAATCACATCTCACGAAATGAGTCTCAATAATAAATATTGCGCTAAAGAGTCAACGACCCTCGTATCGTAAGTTTCAGCCATAAACAAAGTTTATTGAACGCACGCGCCGTCTCTGGCAAACAATACCTGCATGACTATAAAATCGTACATACAGTAGGTGCATAATAAAGTACACGCAATACTATTCCTCAGCGCATTATCGCACCTCCAGAACTAAAGTGACCTAACTCAAAATCTCAAAACTTTTGGGAAATGAAGAAAATGTATTCGGCGCTCTGAGCGAGTTGCTCAAGAATAAACAGACCGAACCGAAATATTCCTCCATCTCTCTCTGACCAAATAAAGTCGGTTTTTTTAATATAGGCATGAATGAGTACACCTTTTTGAGTCATTCTGAGTACTTAACTCATTTTACCCAAATTTTGAGTTCGGTCACTTTAGTTCTAGAGGTGCGTTATGTGCCCGCACACTAATTAAGTGTCCTGCCTGCCACACTGAGACATGCATCTGCCTCTGCCTTTACATTTTCACTACACAAACAAAGGTTCGTTCACGAAATCGAAGAAACGAAAAATTCTGCATTGTTACGTAGAGATTTTATATTTCTCAAAGTCAAAGTGCAAATGTAGATGAATTCTGGTCGATAGTTGTCGAGAATGACTCGTAGCCTGCTACGGTCATTCTCGACAACTATCGGCTGCCTGAGTGACCTTAAACGATCACTAAGGCTGTAATTTATTTTTATTTTATTTGTTTACGTTAAGCACGTTAAGCAGTTGGTGCCGGCTGCCGTCGATAGATGGCAGTCGTTAAGCAAAGTCAGATGCCTTAGGGCGGCTTGAAAAATTCAAGGCATCTGACCAGCCACTATTCTTACTAGCCTGAACCAATCCGGACTTGGCCCCCGTGGTGCAGTATGGCCTATACCTTCCTCAGGAAAGAGACCGTGCCTCTCGGTCGGGACATAATGGGTTGATGAAAAAAAAAAACAGATTATGTTGATCCATTGTAGTACAATGACAACTGACACAACGCATGAATGTGGCGATTTAGTTTCATTGTCGCTTCTTTCTAGTTGACGCGCGCACACGTCATATCAAACCTTCTAGGCGTCAATTGAACGAAAATACACGTCACGTGACCCGATTGTGTATCTGTCATCGTATTATAATGCACTAACAGAATCGAAACCCTGTTCGCTCACGTTCAGTCAACTCTCACAATATTTCTGTCTCTTAAGGCTCGTTTACGCCGAGTCAACAACGCGCGACAGTGCCGCATGCTATACACATTGTGGCATGCGGTACCTTGTGGCATGCTACAAATGTGAGTGGTTGACCAAAAAGGGACATGGAGGGATTGGAAACCATTATTTTTTTTATTTGAAAGAATCTGTGGTATTTTAGCTTTGTTTCGGTCTAACCAGAATATTTTTAGGTGCCGTAGTTATTATTTTATGATTTTTTTGTGAGCCGAGCACGAGTCGAAACCTATAGAAACACGAAAATTCAAACGCGATTTTCTCGAAATCAATTATTTTCCCTTGAGGTCCCTTTTTGGTCAACCACTCACAAATAGAAATCACTTGCGGCATATGTGGCAATAAGTCACCAGCCTGAATTGCACCGGGGCAACACTGTGCGGCATTGCGCCTTGCCACAAGGCCGCATGCTACAAAGGTGCGGCAGAAGAAGAAGAAGACGCAGCGACAGTTTGCCACATGACGCAAGGTGTTGCCATGCCACAAGGTTATTGCCACAATGTGCGACGTTGTAGCATGCGGCCTTAAGGCATACTGCAATGCCGCACAGTGTTGCCCCGGTGTAATACAGGCTTATTTTACGCCGAGGCAACATCGTGCCTGGATAATTTCCAAAGCATAGTGCTGTTTATAGAGTGTAACTGGTCTACCTACTTGTTTGATCGAGGGGATACATAATAGAATACGGCTGATCAAGTAACGTGTGCCATGCCGGTTCTTGCCACAATGTGCAACATTTTTAATTTTGTAGCATATGGCCGTGTGGCATGCCGCAATGCCGCAGTGTTGCCCCGGAGTAATTTAGCCTTTATTTTATGTGAAAAATTGTTTACCTACTTAGTAAAATTCTCAGTTCACAAACCGGTAGTATCTATCTATATATATAAAATTCAAAGTCCTGACTGACTGATTCATTCACTCATCAACGCCCAGCCCAAGCCGTTTGACCTAGGAAGCTGAAATTTTGCACAGAGGATCTGTATATAATGTAGGCAAGGAATAAGAACGGAGTTTTTGAAATTCAACCCCTAAGGGGGCGAAAAGGGTTGCCAAAATTTGTATGGGAGGTATAAAAAATGTTGTCTGATTTTCTTGAAACTTAAAATAAATACTCTTCAACACAATTGATTGAACACGTGTTTCGCCGTTTTTTCTAAATTTAACCTTTAAGGGAGTGAACGGGGTTGTAAAATTTTTAACTAAAGTCCACGCGAACGGAGTCGCGTGCGAAAGCTATATCCTATAATATCCACCACACAGTTGCGGCCTTTTTATAGATGCAATAATTCACTACACAGACACATTTGTCATTTACTACGTGAATGCAAGAAGAATGTTCCATACACGTTCCATAATTTCCATCACTTGTACAAATATCAATAATACGAGCGAGTAAATATTATAATTAACGGGTACAGTGAGTAACTTTAACTTATCCATGGGTGCGCTCAACTCTATTGCGTTGCATTACGGGCGATATTGCTTCCAACTTTATCAGCTGGGCCGAGTTACTTACAGAAAAGTACAATTCGTAGTTTATTATGACAATTCGAGGTACATTGCGCAGCAGAGTCATTTCATTAATTTGTATTTTAATCATCGACTTCGCAATGTACATCAAATTGATAAACTAAACTTTGCCAAAAAATTGGCGTTAAAGCATTGAGGAACTCGAGGAAGCGACCTAAATTATTATGATCTACAGTCAACAGCACATCAACCTTCACATTTTAGTTGCAAAGTCGCCCGTAATGTAAAGGAGTAGAGTGCATGGGGTTTACGATGATGTGCGGTCGACTACCCGCCTCTCTTTTTCCTTCAGCAACCTTTCCGTCACAAGGTTGTTTGGAAGAAATGCTGTTAGCAATAAGATCACCTAATGTATTTTTTTAAATTTTAACTTTTATATGTCTCTCGTTTCTTGTGTCCAATAAAGAATATTATTAGGTATCTTAGTGAGATTCTGCAAGACGACGTCTGTGGCGCAGTGGTTAGCGTATCTGCCTACCATGCGAGAGGTCCCGGGTTCGAATCCCGGCTGGGGAGAAAAAAAAAGAAACCCAGGTCTTGGTCTGATGGTATACATCCAGTTTACATGTTTGTGACGTCGCTGTTTCTGGTTCCCACGCCACAGGGTATCCTAGTGTGGGGCCAGAAGCAATGTATGTGCTTGTATGTAAATGTTATGTTATTTTTGCAATTTTTGCAAGAAGACAATTTTTACTCTAATTTAAGGTATACCTTTTTAATATAATTCAATCGATTACTCAGAAGCAGAGCAAGCCGACCTAAGAATACTTTGGACGAATTGATATGAATTATTGTCTCCCTTGGTATACATATCGTCGAATCCAACTCGGCTGGGCAGCATTCGGGACACTTAGAAGAGCCTTTTCCTCCAGTATACGAGTACCTACCTCAATCACTCAAAACAAAATTATACAACAGAGTGTTACCAGTGATGACTTAAGGCACTGAAACGTTGTCTTTCACTATGGGCCCCATAAGAAATCTCAAGGTCACACAACGAGCTATGGAAAGGGCTATGCTTGAAATTTCTCTACGAGACACAATCAGCAATGATGAGGTCTGTAGACAAACGAAAGTCGTCGACATAGCCCACCGGATGAGTAAGTTGAAGTGGCCGTGGGCGGGGCACATAGCACGCAGAACTGATGGCCGATGGGGCCGAAAAGTTCTTGAATGGAGACCACACATCGGCAAGCGCAGCGTAGGACGACCAGCCACAAGATGGACCGACGATCCCATCCAAGTGGCAGCAAAACGCTGGATGCAAGCCGCTTCCAATTAACCGTTCTTTTTGGAAATCCATGGAGGAGGCATAAATGTCCAGCAGTGGACTTCTTGTGACTGAGTGACGATGATGGTATACATAATGATCACAAATTTCCTTGAAGAGTCTCAACGTACCTATTTATAATGGCTGGAAAGCGGTCTTGTGTAAAGTACAAAAGAAGAAAATCGAAAAAAGAGGAAGTAAATATAAATAACATATTATAACATAAAATTACACTAGCATAACATTTACATACAGGCACATACATTGCTTCTGGCCCCACACTAGGATACCCTGTGTCGTGGGAACCAGAAACAGCGACGTCACAAACATGTAAACATCCAAGACCTGGGTTTCTTTTTTTTTTGTTCCCAGCCGGGATTCGAACCCGGGACCTCTCGCATGGTAGTCAGATGCACTAACCGCTGCGCCACAGAGGTCGCCTGAATGAAACTGAGAAAGGTTTCTTGTGTTGGTTTGATGGCGTTAGTAGAGGATGAAGGAAGAGAACTAGCCAAATGCGAGTCGGACTCGCGCACGAAGGCTTCCGTCCGTACCATTAAGATAAGATAAGATAGGAATATTCTTTATTGCACACAAGAAACCAGAGACAAATAAAATTTACCATTATAAAATTGAAAAAAAAAAACACGTTTGTCGTGTTTAGCTTTTAGATATTTGCTTTATTTTAATTTGATAATTTATTTTTAAAGTGAATATATAATTATCACTAAATCTTCTGTGAATATTTCAAGCGTCTACCTGTTGCCGTTATCAACATCGAGCAAAAACGAGCATAAAATCAAGTTTGTAGTATGGGAGCCCCTTAAATATTTATTTTATTCTGTTTTTTAGGTTGTTGTTATAGCGGCAACAGAAATGCATCATCTGAGGCATATAGAATCAAAGGCTGCTAAGTGCCATACTTTCCAAATATGAGCCATCTAGTGTATTTCGAGTTTAAACTATGTTTTTTTCCATTTAGTAACAATATCAGCAAAAGACCACTTAAAACCTCATACAAACCTCACATTATTATTGGGTTCAAAGGCTGCTAAGTCTTACCGCATTGGAATTAAATACGGCAAAGTGGCAGCGTTTACTTTGTGGTACTTTGCAGCCTTTGATTCTATATGCCTCTGTGAAAATCTCAACTGTATAACTATCACGGTTCAAGAAATATAACCTGGTGACAGACGGACGGACGGACAGCTGAGTCTCACTTATAGAATCCGTTTTACCCTATGGGTACGGAACCCTAAAAAAATTACGAAATAATATCGAGCGAATGTGGGTAGGTAGAAGGGCCGGAAAGGGACGTTGTACGCGATATACTTCGACCAAATTGGGGTGTATCGTAACCGGGCCTGCGTGCAATCGTGCATGCATCCACTAATGAATGTTGATGAAGTGAAAGAGGTTGTGTGATAGACCACCACAGGAGCCTGTCTCATAGATATACAATTCACAATTTATTATAACAATAGGCTATTTGACCGATTGCTGAAAACCATCTCAATTTTTTTGTTGGTGTTCATGGAGTGTTCAGAAAGTAGTCATTTTCTTTCGTGTATTTCTTCTAAAAAAAGCAAACGAAAATTTACTTTTGAAATAAGTCGATCAAATCTTCGATTAACAATTAGACTCTATTACGCAGTGCACCTCGAATTGGGGCGTATTAAAATACGAACGTATTGTAGTCTTACGAAACTCAACCCAACTCTTGTTTTTCGTGAAACATTTCACCAAACAATCAAATTTCAATGCCCAAAACGTTGTGATTATTACTTTAATCCCACCTTGCTACGATAATGTTGCGCTGAACATTCTTTTGTGTAATGTTTTTAGCAGCGTATCTCATCATCATCGTCGTGAAACGGGCTATTCACCAACTGGACACACATGGCTGGACACACCTGTGTCGAGTTGGTTAAACTAAAATTAGTATCATTTATTCTTTCGTCATCTGGACACACCAAGATTTTTACGTGTGTCCAGATGGGGAAAGCTGAAATAATATTTTTTATGTTTTCCCCAATTAGTACCTAATGCAGCTGTGCTATGTCTTGGACAAACCAATCGCAAAGGTCCACGCTGTCGTGCCGAGAAGCTGAGCTTGTTATGTAGATACAGCGAGTCCTGCGTTTTTATGATGCCAAAAAGTAAGGAGGAAAAATGCAGTGCTCGACGCGATTCCATATTCAACAATCCTCCTTTTTTCAGATAGGGGGTCACATGGGCTCTGTATGGAATGGTGAAACAGAACCGCGCACAAGCGTTCTGGACCCGCTGTATGAGCTTCTTGGTCCGGACCAAAAGACATCCACCTATGACCGCATCGGCATAGTTCAGCTTTGACAAAATCAATGACTCGCAGAGATAGATCCGCATATCAACATTCAGATGTGGCCGAATTCTGTATTGTACTTTTAAACGATAATAACAGTTTTTTACGTTATCCAGAACATGTTTCTCGAACCTCAGCTTGTTTATCCATGAGGATACCTAGATTTCTCGCCTCGTACACCTCTTCAATATCTATGCCTTTTATACTTAGTTTAGTAAAAGAGTCATGAATCCGGTTAATTTGATGTTTTGTCCCTATTACAAGAAACTTAGTTTTAGATGGATTCAAAACTAAGCAGTTTCTGTCTGACCACTCTGATACGTGTTCTTCGGTTTTGATTTAATAAACTAACCGCAGTAGCCGTATCGCTGGGCCTAAAAGATTTGTATAATTGCAAATCGTCGGCGTATAGATGATATTGGCAATTTTTATGCAATTTATTATATCCGCGCTATACAGAACGTACAGAATAGGTCCCAGAATCGAGTCTTGTGGCACTCCTCTATTGACAGGGCGCGTTTGTGAGTATTTTACTTTACCCTGAACATCACTAAGCTCTACCTTTTGATAGCGATCACTTAGGTACTCAGGTACAGCGATCACTCAGGACACATTCTATTTTTTGCAGAAAAAGGGTACAGTCAGGTTAACAATCGCCTCGCTCATTGGATTATTGACCTCTAACAGTGGTCCCGATCATAGTGTTCTGCGCATGACTGTACTTCGTCATAAATTCGGGTAAAATTCGAACGTTTCACCATCTGGACAAGCGTTAAAATCTTGGTGTGTCCAGATGACGAAAGAATAAATGATACTAATTTGAGTTTAACCAACTATTATGTATTCTGTGGTTTAACCAACTCGACATAGGTGTGTCCAGTCATGTGTGTCCAGTTGGTGAATAACCCCGTGTGGCAACATTGTAATTATAGTTCACTCACCGCTCACTCATTCAATTCAGTCATTCACTCTGCGACTCGGTCAATCGTCCTTCTCTTCGCTGAGGCTGTGACAGCAGGACGTGCTCGTTGTACTTTGGTGAAAAAGACTATCAAGATTATCTTGTGTTGTGTGTGCTTGTGGACAATAAAAGCCAAAAAATATAAGAGACTTGTTTATTCGCCAACCTCCTCTTAAGTGGTGACCCCGAGGCTTGAGTCACGCCGCCGCTCCGTCGCATCGCCTCATAAACGATGACGCTCCGCAGAAAATGGGGCTAAACGGCCCTGCCCCGCTGCCGTCCTGCTGCCACACCGCGCCACCCCGCGCCGCCAAGCGCCCGCTGCATCGCGCCGCCACGCTCCATCGCGCCGTCACGCGGCTGCCGCCCCGCGCCGCCAAGCGCTCGCTGCATCGCGCCGCCGCCACGCGGCCGCCGCACCGCGCCGCCAACCGGTCGCTGCATCGCGCCGCCGCCACGAGGCCGCCGCTCCGTGCTCGCTCCACCGTGCTGCCACGCGGCGCCCGCTCTAACGTGCTGCCACGCGGCGCCCGCTCCACCGCACTGCCACGCGGCCGCCGCACCGCGCCACCGCGCTGCCACGCGCCCGCCCTTTCATGCTGCCGCGCTGCTCAGCCAACGCTGAGCGCCTGCCGCGCCGACGCTGCGCGCACCGCGCTGCCACGCGCCTGCCGCGACCGCCGCGCCCGCCCTTTCGTGCTGCCCGCGCTGCTCAGCCCACGCTGAGCGCCTGCCGCGCCCGCCGCGACCGCCGCGCCCGCCCTTTCGTGCTGCCCGCGCTGCTCAGCCCACGCTGAGCGCCCGCCACGCCGACGCTGCGCGCGCCCGGTGTGCCACGCCGCTTGTGCCCGCGCACGCTGCATCGGCGACGCTCGCACCGCTTGCGCCGCTCGTGCCTGCGCCGCTTGTGCCTGCGCCGACGTTGCGCGCGCCCCTTGCGCCACGCCGCTTGTGCCCGCGCCCGCCGCACCGGCGCCGCCCGCCCCGCTTGCGCCGCCCGCCCCACTCGTGCCTGGGCCTGCCGCGCGGGCGCTGCCGGAGCCGTTTGTACCGCGCCTGTAACGCGCCTGCAGCCCTTGCACCTCCTGCACCTACCGCGCATGTAGCGCGACCACAGCACCCACACCTCACGCCGCCGCGCCACGCCGGCGCCGCCGGCGACTGATCCTTCGCCTACCACGCGCACCCGGCACCCGTTCCTGCCACGTGCGACGCGTCCTGCCTGCCATCCGGTTACGCGCGCCCGGATCGACGGCCGGCTGCCACGGGCCATCTTGAACCTCGCTTTCAACGGACGCGGAGGTACCTCGTCACTGTATTTCGGTAATTTTATACTTAGATTATCCTATTTTTAGGTTATTTAGTTAGTGTATTTACCAATCAAAATGTTACCAGTAACGTAATCACTTGACAGTAGTGCACAGGACGGTCAGGAAAGGTCGGAGGGACCACAGGTTGCCAAGGTGGCATGTAAGCTACCAACGATTTGGTCAGGCAAGCCAACCTCGTGGTTTAGCCAGGCGGAGGCATGTTTCGCTTTATCTGGTATCACATCTGAGGACACTAAATATAATCACATTGTGGCCAGCCTCACCGAGTCTGTGATAGACGTGGTAGAAGAGGTAGTGAACAACCCACCGGCCGAGAACAAGTACACTCATTTAAAGTCAGAACTAATAAGTAGGCTGTCATTATCTAAGGAAAAAAGGTTAACACAGTTGTTAGGGGATGAGGAATTGGGTGACCGGAGACCCACCCAGTTTCTCAGACACCTTCGGACCCTGGCAGGGACCAACATAGGGGACGACTCCGTTGTGCGCCAGCTGTGGCTTCGCCGCCTGCCGGAGCATAGGCCATTCTGGCTGCTCAGGCAGACCTACCATTGGATAAGGTGGCCGAGCTTGCAGACCGAATTGCGGAGGTTTTGCCCGCTACCAGAGTCATCTGCGCGACCACTGCTCCGGACCCTCTTCAGGACCTTGCCCGCCAAGTAAGTGAGCTTACTCGCCAGGTGGCAGCAGTGCAGAGAAGCAGGTCACGCAATCGATCTCCATCAGCGACTCCAAACAGATCCAGAGGTGCTACACCAACGCGAAATGGATGGTGTTGGTATCACAAACGTTTTAGAACAAAGGCTACAAAGTGCACAGGTAATTGCAGTTTCACGGAAAACACCCGGAGCAGTCAGTAGTGGCGGCTACTGACTGTCTTCCTGCTGGCCGCCGCATCTTCGTTACCGAACAACGCACTAAACGTCGGTACCTCATCGATACTGGATCGGACCTCTGCTGCGCACCTCGCAGCTGGTTCCCAGGTCGCAAGCAGTCGCAGGACTATGGCCTAACAGCTGCAAATGGCAGCAGCATTAGGACATATGGTTTGGTTTCCCTACATCTCAATTTAGGTCTTCGACGTGAGTTTGTATGGCAGTTTGTCATAGCGGATGTTGACATGGCCATAATTGGCTCAAATTTTTTAGCTCATTACCATCTTCTGCCGGACTGCCGTACCAAGAGGTTAGTCGACGCTTCTACTGGACTCTCCTCACCTGCTACCAGCGCTACAACTGACCAGGCCAGTATTAACTCCGATAATCTCCGGAGGCTCGAGTTTCACACAATTGCTGGCCCAGTTCCCCGATATAACTCGCCCGCACGGCCTTCCAAGAGTGACTAAACATGAGACTGTACACCATATTAAAACCACTAGCGGCCCGCCCGTCTCCTGCCGTCCCCGTCGCCTGGCTCCTCAGAAACTCACTGTGGCCAAGAAGGAGTTCGAGGACATGGTGAGTTCCGGGATAGCGAGGCCTTCCAAGAGTTCATGGTCCTCTCCGCTGCATATGGCCCCTAAGAAGGACGACGCCTGGCGTCCATGCGGCGATTACCGCGCCCTGAATGCCAGGACCATCCCAGACTGCTATCCGGTACGGCACATTAATGATTTTTCTCACAATTTAGCCGGAGCCACGATTTTCAGCACGATCGACTTAGTAAACGCCTATCATCAAATCCCTGTTAGCGACCCTGATATTCCTAAAACCGCCATCACAACCCCCTTTGGGCTTTTTGAATTTCCTTTTATGACATTTGGTCTGCGCAATGCCGGCCAGACTTTCCAGAGATTTATTGATGAGGTTACTCGAGGACTTCAATTCTGTTTTCCTTATGTCGATGACATCTTAGTCTATTCAAAGGACAAAAGTCAACACATAGAGCATCTCCGAATTCTTTTTCAACGTTTGCAGTATTATGGAGTTGTAGTAAATCCAGCTAAGTGCATCTTAGGAGCTAGTGAGGTATTATTCTTAGGTTTTCATATCACCGCAGAAGGTACTCGTCCTCCCCAAGACCGCATTAAGGCTCTTGTAGATATTGCCCCTCCCAAAACCGTTCAAGGCATGCGTCGATTTCTGGGAATGATAAACATTTACCGCCGTTTTATCCCTCACGCTGCCAAGAATCAAGCACCACTGATTTAACGCTCTCACGGAGCTCCAAGGAAAAGGTGCGAAGCCATTCATATGGACACCTGACCTCCTTCAGAGTTTTGAGGCCTGCAAGAAGAGCCTAGCCCATGCTACCCTGCTGCAGCACCCCGTGCCTGACGCTCCGCCCGGTCTTTTCACTGACGCGTCGAGCATTTACATTGGTGCTTGTCTACAACAGCTGGTTAACGGTCAGTAAGTCCGTCTAGCGTTCTTCAGCAAGAAGCTTACACCGAAGCAAATGGAGTGGCCGGCCTACTACCGGGAGCTGCTCGCCGTTTACGAGGGCGTACAGCATTTCCGGCACATACTGCAGGTCCAGCATGCCACGATTTTTACCGATCACAAACCGCTGCTGTACGCCTTCGTCGAGCGGCGTGAAAAGCTACCCCCTCCACAGCTTAACCAGCTATCCTTTATCAGCCAATTTACCACGGACATCCAGTATATAAAAGGCGAGGACAACGTGGTGGCTGATACGATGTCACGAATAGAAGCCATCTCGCTCGAGCAGGACTACGAGGCCCTAGCGAATTCACAGGAGACTGACACCGAGCTCGCAACACTGACTGGTTCCTCTGGACTGAGCCTGACTAAGGTAAATATTCCAGGAACCAACGTCTATGTCACCTGCGACGTCTCCTCGGGTAAAGCTCGCCCGTACCTAACTCCCCGGTTTCGCCGTGCGGTGTTCGACAAGTTGCACAACCTGAGTCACCCCGGCGCAAAGGCAACAACCAAGCTGGTTACCGAACGGTATGTATGGCCATCAGTTAGGAAGGACTGTAGAGAATGGGCCCGGTCTTGCCTAGCGTGTCAACGTAGCAAAGTGTCGAGACACACCTCAACGCCGATGGGCAGCTTTAACCAATCATCTGGCCGCTTCATGCATGTCCGCATAGACATCGTAGGACCCCTACCAGTTAGCAACGAGTTCCGTTACCTCCTCAATGCCATAGACAGAGTGTCCAGATGGCCGGAAGCATGGCCTATGCGCTCCACCACCGCAGAGGAGGTTGCTGATACATTCACCCGGGAATGGGTCTCTCGGTTCGGCGTGCCCGTGACACTAACTACAGACCAAGGTACGCAGTTCGAGTCTGACCTATTCCGCCGCCTCATGGTCCAGTTTGACACCAAACGGGTAAGGACCACCTCATATCATCCTTGTGCCAACGGCATGATAGAGCGCGTTCACCGGCAACTTAAAGCTTCCCTTATGTGCCATAATGGCACATGGACTAAGGCCCTACCATTGGTACTGCTGGGTATGCGGGCAGCCGTCAAGGTAGACCTGAAGGCCACTGCAGCAGAGATGCTTTATGGCGAACCCATTCGCCTCCCTGGTGAGCTACTAGTTCAACAAACTAACCCAACCTCTGTCGACAACCCAGCTGATTTCGTCGTACAACTACGGCGAAAAATGGCTGACATTCGTCCGGTACCTGCTGTACATCATACCACTAAAACACCATTCGTTTTTAGGGAACTGGCCACGGCGACACACATCTTTTTACGCGATGACACCGTCCGCCGGTCCCTGCAACCTCCATACACAGGTCCCTACTCGGTTGTAGGCCGCTCCAGAGGTGGTAAAACCATTACTATCGATCTAAAAGGTAAAACAACAGTAGTTAGAGCCGATCGTGTTAAGCCAGCGTTCCTAGAACGGACCCCGCAGCCAGGTCATGGTGACCAACTTCCCCTGCAGCCGGTTTCTGCCAAGCAGTCACTCATGCCACCAACCCAGGTTGGCCCGCCTTTCTTACAGCCTACCACGGACCCATCCTCGGTCCAGGTAGCGCCACCTTCACCTGTGGTCCTTTCGCCTATACCGACCCTGCCTGCATCCGTTAAACGCACCCGTTCAGGGAGACAGGTTAGGTTTAGGAACATAAAAGATTGGTAAATACAATAATTAGGTATCTTGTATTCTTTTCACTTCACAAAAGTGTAACACAGGTTGTGCATGAGTATAGTTATGTAAATACTCCAAGGTAAATAAAACAAAGTTTGTATTATTTTGGGACTGAATTTAATAACTTTGTTGCTTATATTGATAAGACGTCCATATAAATAGGGTTGAATATTTTAAGTTAGGATATGTTATAGTAAGTGTAAACATGTCATGTTATTTAACTTCCTACTATGTCTAAGCAAGGCCTTATGCCTGACTTGCTGTGTTTGAGGTAATATTAAGCTCGCTACACCTTAGTCATACACCACCTAAGTCATGCTAAATAATTTGTATTGCTGTTTTTTTTTCTGTAATATTAAGTTTGCCACATACAGCCAGTATACTTACTACTTAAGTCTAGGTAAACATTTGCAATGTAACCTTTGTTTATCCCACTAACCATTCTCCGTAGATGTACGGGCATGTATGAACGCGTTGGCCAAAAAGGACTTAAGAAAATCCCATTTTTACCTATATCTCAAAATTGAAAATTAAAGATGAATAGTCCCTTCATTTAATTTTAGGCTTTTGAGGGTAAGTGCCAAATTATTTACTTGCCAAATGATGCTCAATTCAACTATGTTGACGCGTCAAAGATTGTGCTGCGTTATTTACCTTCGAGTTGATCGCTTTGTTCTTAAAGTTTTCTTCGCATATCTGTTGTTGTTTACTATGGATATTACAGCTACTGGTATGTACTCATGATGATGTTTAATATAGTTTCATTTTGATGCCATTATGTTCATTAATAATCCATTTATTAGGACACCTGTTATTTAGTGACAATAAAATATTCTCTTAGAGTTTTGACAGTGTTCTACAAATTTCTACAGTATAGTTTCTTTGTAGGAATGATAGCCTCATATGTCTATTTTAGTAATCAAGGAAGAAGTCTGCTGACTTTTGTTGACATTAGTACAACTTAGGTCAAAAAACTGACTAAAGTCGTACCGTGAGAAAATTAAGTTAAATTTTTTTATTGTTATTTTTGTACTTTACAGTAATAATACTATCGTGCTTAATTAAGTTTATTTGCAGCAATCCAATACCTACCAATACTGAAGTGGTTGGCTTGTCTAAACAAACTTAATAGGTACTTGATCAATATATTCTTGAACTTCTTTTGTGTGGATGTTTATGTTCTAATTTTTTTAGGTGTGGTAGCCATAACGAAGCGTAAGATGATGATTGTATTTTTAACCACCCAGCTAAGTCCTTTGACGTGAAATTGAAGTATTTACTAGAGCATTTAACTAAAAAAAATCACTGTCCCGAAGAAGAGCTGAGATATCTTAAACACCCATTAAGCAACTTTAGGACCCGTTTTCAAAGAAAATATTCAGAGGTTCATAAGAAAATTATAGTTAGAAAATTAAGAAAAATATTTTAATAACAATATCATGCACGTATCCAATTAATGTAGAGGTATTTAAGAATTATTGTTTAAAAACCGCAGGAGTTTACTTAGGTAAAGTTGTATCCAAGGGTAAGGTAGTACCAAGGTACTACATGCCTACTGCTGGGTTAGGGAGTCACTCGTCATTTTCCCTAATTCGTCAATGTCACTAATTGGTCTTTTTCCCTAACTGGTCAAATCTACAACACGTCAACTGTCAGTCTCCGTACATTCATCTATAAAAGTCGGCACAGGGCGATAGTCGGCATCGCGCTACTGTATTTTATAATATATTTTGTACGAGAGTTTGTCACCGTACTCCTCCTAAAGGGCTAGACCGATTTCGATGAATGAGGTCTCAAATTAAAGGTATTGATCTCTCTCACAACAAATTGTATCAAATCAATCAAATCCACAAATTGCTAATTCATGGTCATCAAATCTTGGTGCTCTCTCTGAAGAAACCCAAGAATGTCGAAATAAAGACATAAAACGGTATGGAGAAAATTACTCTAGGATGTGTTCTCGAGTAGCTTCAATTTCTGACGTTTTCAATCGTCTGATGATTTCGTCACACCCATTGATGATGTAATGAATATGATGATAAATCCCGAGGATCCCGAAATTTCCACTTCTGTTATCAGGAGTCGCATGGACAGTGAAGTTCAAACCGACTACGACTTGCAGTCTTTTTCTACTGACTCATCTGACTTAAATGTAAATAAAATAATTTAATTATGTTTTTTACCGTAATACATATATTAATAACTTGGTCCAAAGTCCATGCTTTTTATTAATTTTATGAAATACCAGCTGAACCGGCATACGTTGTTTCGCCATATCGTCGTCTAAAAGTGTTAACTCCAAAAGCACAAATTTTAAGGAGACTAATAATACCATCCTATTTTTTTACTTTTGGAGTTAGCAGCTAAACACTTTTAGACGACGATATATATTTTTTTCAATATAGGGCTATGAGAAATAGATAAAAACCTATTTTTAGACCTATCGAATATACATATAAAATTTCATGTAAATCGCTCAAGCCATTTCGGAGGAATATGCGCACTAACACTGCGACGCGAGAATTTTATATATTAGAAATAAAATACATAAACATAAAACACGAACAAAAAGTGAGAAAAATTAAAATAAACAGATTTCACGTACAAAATAATAATGGCCAACGCTCTCATACATGTCCGTACACTGTGCGTAGGGGGGTGGTTGCTGTGGGTGGTTGTGGCAACATTGTAATTAGAGTTCACTCACGTGCATGATGGATTTCCATCGATTGACCGCTCACTCATTCAATTCAGTCATTCACTCTGCGACTCGGTCAATCGTCCTTCTCTCCGCTGAGGCTGTGACAGCAGGACGTGCTCGTTGTACTTTGGTGAAAAAGACGCTACATCATCAGGTGAACTTAACTATTTTGTTATCAAGATTATCTTGTGTGTTGTGTGTGCTTGTGGACAATAAAAGCCAAAAAATATAAGAGACTTGTTTATTCGCCAACCTCCTCTTAACCCGTGAAACAATCTTCTAATTACTTTGAAGTTTGAGCTAGATTTTTGTATTTATTTCCGCACACAATGTGCGAAAATTCATTTGCATAGGTTTCACTGCAATCACAATGAATGAATCTCGCTTGTCAGTGTCTGTAACGTCGGTAGCGTCATAGTCATACTTATTCCTGTCTGGCTGATAACACTGTTAGATAAATTATAATAACAGTACATACTTGATATTCAGAACAACTTTGCTTACAATGTTAGTGGTGCTAGTATTGGTAATGCATGAAAATTTCCTAGATTATGTAATAAACATTGGCTTTGGTGTCCATGTTAAGAGAGAATCAAACTGTTGTAACAAAATACGTGAAGATTTTTATTCACAAATGCATTTTTTATGATAAAAACTTAGCAAAACGTTTTCGATCACATTCGCCAGATTCCTTTTTCATCAGAATAAATTAGAGGCTGTTTTTTTTCTGACGAAAAAGGAATTTCTATTTGGACAGAAACAACTTAGGTAAATTTTTACACGGTGGTGGAAGGGACCTCCAACGGCCAAATCTGAGCTAGATCTTTTTTCTGTTAAGCTAGACACTACTAACTTTTTACCCGCGATCTTGTATCGACCTTTTTAACGGATTTTGCACAAATATTGTATGGTACTAACGTTCCTGACATTATATTATCAATTACCTGAAGTCTACGTATTTAATTTGCACCTGAGAGGAAACCAGACGACGGATATTACACGTTTCACACTACGCTGGCGTAAGCTGCCACAACCTTTTTTGCTCATACTCTCATATCGTTTCTTTTCTTTCTCAAACTGGTATTTTAAAAAAGATAACTTTTCAGGAGAGTGTGGCGAGCTCAGAAGAAGGATTACCATAGAAGGAGCGTTAAAAAATGAAAACGTGCCACATAGTCTGATTCGTCAATCTAAATAGCCGCAAGCTACGTGTTAGAAAGAGAAAAATATAGTCGTGTCTTTGTTGCTTTTTTCGAGCGTACAACCCTTAAACGTCAGTTGGTTACCTTTGGTTACCATTACGCGACCAAATTAGAACGGCTCAGAAAATGACGGCATGCAATGTGCCGCCCAATGACATTGATTTAGCAGAGGGTGTTCTGTGTTTGGCAGTGTGTTTGATAAGAGGTTTGGGAGTGCGCCGTTTTCAAGAAGCTTGTGTATTTTATATTTACTAAAGCACCATTTGAAGTGAATTATAGTGGATTCTCATGGTATATAGTATAAGTAACCATCGGCATGGCGTGTGTTGTGTTAGAATGTATATCTCATTCTTCCCGAGAAGATAATGAAACAGCATTCATCAGCTTCCACCGGTAAGTCTCAATTTTGTGTACCTAAAAGGGTATTTTCTCTAAGATTTCAACTATGGGCTACTAGAATTGCAAATTAGCTATTAGAGAATGGTGTTTTCATCATGATTATTGTGATATTTTCGATATAAATCATAATACAAGTTTGTTGTTTGTTGTAGGGGAATAGGGATGGGACTTTCCCGCTTTCTCAGTGAAAAAAAGTATCGCTAGTTCGTAGAGCATATTTAGTTATTTCTTGC
Source organism: Yponomeuta plumbellus (assembly GCA_947310845.1). Lineage (NCBI taxonomy): Eukaryota > Metazoa > Arthropoda > Insecta > Lepidoptera > Yponomeutidae > Yponomeuta > Yponomeuta plumbellus. The sequence goes on along the minus strand of OX371207.1, from coordinate 11,163,864 downwards.
GTTCGTATAGTTGTTTTAATTGTTAATTATCTATTGCAGGTTACCCGAAGACAGCACAAAATAACAAATGTCGATGACACAGTATCACGTACAAAGTAGTCTTGGAAAAATTTACACCGCATTTGCAGCAAGCGACTGTTTCATAAACAATAGCAAGTGGCGTAGGTTGGAAACAAGTGCCGTACCTACTTTACGCTTTTCCTTAGCCCGCAGATCATTGGTAAGGTTATAATTATACATTATAATGATACTTAAAACAAAATAAAGTCTACATACTGCACAATTATGTCGACTGAGGTGCACGTTTTGCTGTATGTATGTACATCAGGAATTTCACATGAGACACGACTGTCTCGTTGGTCTAGTGGTTACTCCACTTGGATAATAAAACAGGTTGTCAGTTCCAACCTGCAAGGCGCCGTATATCACTTGTAGAATTTTTCCTGATTATTGCCTGACTGGGTGTTTTTTTCTATCCTGGACAACGTTTAGCAGTTAAAGGTCATAACTAGTTTAATACTATCATAGTCTGATTCTGGTGCAAGTGATTTTTATTATTTTTTATGTGGAAGTTATCAACGTGAAGTACTTAAATAAAAAAAATTTTCAGGTTGCGCCCTCCGCGGAAATGGACAACGTTCGTGAGCTGCAACCAAGCTGATTTCATTTGAATTTCATAAAATATTATATTATCTTTTTCATTATGGCTGACACATTTTTGTGAAAAAAAAAACGTTACTAGGTAATTGTAAAACAGAAGTCAGGGATAAAAAACATATACATTATAGTAATACGTGTTGGTTTCTTCTCTATTGAGCTGCAACCTGCCACTTTTTATGTGAAAAGCTTGAAACTACGTACTTTATTTGATGCCAAATAATCTTGTACCAATAAATCGTTTGGTTTTTAATTTTCATTTTATTCCATCGAACCTGGACTGATGATGTTATTACAACGGGTGCCTTGAGTAACTATGCTAGGTGGTAGGTATTTATTGGAAACAAATACGTAATCTATTAACGCGACACAGGGTATCCTAGTGTGGGGCCAGAAGCAATGTATGTGCCTGTGTGTAAATGTTATGTTATGTTATTAAATAGTTTTTCCTATTTTGGTCTTAATTTATTCATTATACTTTCTTACAGTGCCACCATCTCATCTGTTCAGTTGATAGCGGCGCTAGTGGAGAATTTAGTAGTAACATTTGAGAAATTTACCTAAAAAAATGAGAACATTTTAACCCATCTTTCAATTTTAATGAACATATATCTATAAATCTTAGTAAATGAATAAATAAAACAAAAAATGGGGAACAGGATTTACAATTAATTACTTAGTTACAATTTTACCCACCTGAACAGATAACTTGGTGGCGCTGTATATGGTGATTATTGATGATTTGCAAACATATTTAAAAAAAAGGTTCTATATTCGCTGTACATATACATTTTGCCATGTTACCACATAACTCGGTAAAATCTTTCTTCGATTCGCTATAGCCCTATTAGTCCCATTTATATTATTGAAAACCTGATGTAGAATTACTTACTGTTACTTATGAATATTTATTGTAACTTATATGGTATGTACCACACTTAGCACATAATAACATAACCGTAAGGGGTTCCAGCTGGTTCACTAGCACCACCAAGGGAAAAATGATATTTTTTTACAGATAAATACATTGATAATTAGATAGATAGATAATGGTGATAATAGTGATTATCATGGGCGCATGACTGTAATTTAAATTAATTGGAATTGGAATAATGGAATTTAGTCGTAGGTTTTTTGGTACACAGCCACAGGTCCGAAAAATCACTATTAAAGATGGTGATGGGATTGAAAAGATACTTTTTGCAAATTGTGTAAAAGAGCTATGATTTTTTTATCATTTAATATTAATTACCAACATTAATTTTAAAAATTACACAGATTATGTAGATCGGAATAAATAATATCGACATCTTTATGGTGTTTGTCCCAGCCCTATCGATTTTGGCTTTGTTCAGTAATCTGTGGCAACCGTGTACGATTGTAACATTTTTAGTGCATGAGTACACTACAGCTGTCTCTTTCTGGCGCAGAGATTTATCGTAAGAGTAACATGGACAGCTATACAACTGTTACTTTTTATTTTATTCCTCCTTCTATGGTACTCCTTCTTCTGAGGTGGCGAGCACATGTCAACTCTGCGCGCGCACTATAAACTCCAGCATTTCTGCATCGCGCAATCAAAGTTTACACACGACTTACTATAAATACAACGTCCAACGGATTACAGTTGGACCGGCCGTCCCCAGGCATACGATCTGCCTGGCGGGAAATTTCCCTTTATAGTGGAAGAGCATGATCACCCGTTCTTCCCTATAGTGGTGACCCCTGACAGAACGCTGTCAACCTTCCTTCGCTCTCGCAGTACACTCCACACACAGTCTCAAGCAAGCCAGCATGTACATATTCTTCCTCTTCCCTCTCACTTCATCAGTTCCACTACAGTCAACGCACCGACTGCTGGTTCTGATGGTGACTCTCCTTTCCCCTCGGCACGGCAGCCATACAGCAGCACGCGCTGCCAGTGGTACAACAGCCTTCACCGGTTCCTACCACATGCGCGGTCTCCATAGGTATTGTCGCCGGTGAAGTGACTGTTAGCCGCCGAAAACCCCTCAACCGCTAGTCGACTCACTGACACAGCGTCTCCTGGCACTTGCAAGCTTTAGAGCACAGACTTCGAATCCTATCAGACCTAGCTATGCGTAGCTACGGTCTTGAAGGGGAGTGATGTGGCGAGCACATGTCAACTCTGCGCGCGCACTATAAACTCCAGCATTTCTGCATCGCGCAATCAAAGTTTACACACGACTTACTATAAATACAACGTCCATCGGTTATGGTTGCAGTTATCATTACTCAAGCCATCATTACAGTTGGACCGGCCGTCCCCAGGCATACGATCTGCCTGGCGGGAAATCTCCCTTTATAGTGGAAGAGCATGATCACCCGTTCTTCCCTATAAGAGAAAGAAAACTGTCTGTCTTTTTATAATATGGAGTTTCGGTAAAAAATGAAATGCCATATAAATACATATAAGTAAAATTAATCTTTTTTAAAAATGCGTCTATACTAAAGAGTAAAAAAAAGGCCTGTCTAAATCTAAGGTTCCGCTTTTGTCAGAAAAAAAAACGGCCTATAATTTATTCAGTTGAAAGTCTTTCCAAAGATCCGTTTTAGTCAGAAATAAAACAGCCCAAAATTTATTCTGACAAAAGCGGAGTCTTACCAAAAGTTCGTTTTAGTCAGAAAAAAAAACAGCCTATAATTTATTCTGACGAAAAAGAAATCTGAGGAATGTGTCCGAAATCAGCAAAACGAGCCAAAACTTCCACCAGCCGACGACATTGTGAAGGAGGCCGGGAAACATTGGATGCGACTAACAAAGGACCGGGGAGGGAACGGCGTGAAAGAGACAAGGCCCAACAGTGGGCTATATTTATGGGCTGATTAGATACATAGACAAAAAAGCGGCCAAGTGCGAGTCGGACTCGCCTATGAAATGTTTTATTTTTATATTTGAGTTGATAGAATGAAAGGTAAATTGCGAGGGATCAAACTCACAACCTTTTATTGGAAATCAAACGTTTTACGCTAGCGCTAGACCATCTAGACAATATAAATATGTAAGTCTTGTACAATATTTCCAATGCCCTAACTTGTTTTTATGTCTACACGGGCGATAAAGTCACGCCACTTCGTGTTATCATACAATTGTCTTACACTATGTGTTAAATGAGTTCATAAAGCCACTTCATTGATTAAGTAGTTATCAATTTGTTTTCTAACACCTATTTTGTTATGTATTTATATGCATTTCCTAGTGATAAAGAAAATAAACAGGTTTTGTATAGGTACTCTATTTTGTCTACCCAGTACTGTTTAAAAAATATTGAATGCGGACGTTTGGACAGATGTATGCTGTGGGCGTACCGTCGTCGTGTCTACGTCACTCGATACCAAAATAAGACCATTTTAAGGTAGTATCTTCAAAATATAGGTATGTCTACACCTACAATAATAAGTCCACTTTTTGTGTTGACGGTGCAAGACATGTGCAAGACGATAGTTATGTCATCCTTAAATTCACCGAACTCCAATTGTTTTGATAGATTAGTGGTATTTCGCCAAAATCCTGATACGGAGATTACAGGTCTGTTCCCTAACTATTTAAATATAATATAACAGATAACTATTTAAACCATAAGCATAAACATTTACATACAGCTCATACATTGCTTCTGGCCCCAAACTAGGATACCATGTGTCGTGGGAACCAGAATCAGCGACATCACAAACATGTCGTGTAAACATCCAAGACCTGGGGGATTTTTTAACAGAAAACAAATATTTAAGGTAATAGAAGATTTCTAAATTAAAATTATCAATTGTGAAGAGAACTTGTTTATTATTTTATTACTATGCGTGAATTAATTGCATATCAAACCAATAATTTTAAAGGTCATAGGTTATAGTCAGAAACCTCTATTTTTATAAGTTATACTTATTTTTATTTCTGTTAATCTAATTTTAATATCTTAAGATTTTATGTAAGATTTTGTATTTTTATTTTGTATTGTATTTGTAATACGTCGAAATATAGTAGGTACATCTTTTTTCCAGGCTATCTAGATCATTTTGGGGAAAAAATCGTAAAAAAATCGATTAAATAACCCCCTCCACAAAAAATGACGTATGACTTCCCAAAAACGAAGCTTACCAAATCGTTCATGTTGTGTTGACCTATATTCTGTGCTATCAATTTAGGAACAATATGTGGGTGGTATTCATTGATATGATATCGTAATTTTTTTAATGCCCGTTAACTTGTAGATAGTGAATTGAAGTAAGTAAGGCACCTTATCTTTATTTCTGGCTTCTGCCCGAGGTAGGTAGGTATGTTCTAGAAAGACATCTAGAACAAGACTTTAAAGAAGAGGTGAGTATGAGTAATGCCGACTATACTTTTGTGGCGTATCTGGCGTATCTATGGGCATTTGTATTATACCAATTACCAACGATTCAATTCTGAATCAGTCTGTATTAGAAGTAGGTATTTTTCGTGCTTCCATTTTTCTTGCAATCTGTCTCACGATAAGATAGAACATTGGCTTCATTGACAAAACAGGCTTGCGAGGTTGCCACATCCATATATTATAACTTTATCTTGACTCCGTGACTTTAAAAGTGCGCTGGCTAGTTTATTCGAATTAAGTAGAAGTGAGATGTCACTACTTCCGAGTTCTCGGCACACAAAGGGCCCAGATGCAGAAGTCCTTAGGGACTTAGGGACTTCTGCATCTGTTCCCTGGTCCCTTCTTGCTCTACAACACACACAGTGGCAGAAGAAGTAACTGGGACGTTTTGATACCACAGGCCGTTATCGCACTTCTTTACTTTTTCTGATAGAATCAGTAGCACAATCAGATAGATCTATTGTATTTTTCATACATAGGGCCACACCTTAAACAGTGGCGCCGCATCACACGTGCCTAGCTGGCCTGACAGACGTTCTGTAGTCCAGAGCTATCCCATAAAAAAAACTGTTTCCCATTTTTCAGGCAAGTGATATTTTTTTTCCTAAAAACACTCCGGTCTAACACGATCATTAGCAAATCGATCTAGCCGTTCTCAAGTGTTGTACTGCTTTTAATGTATTTATTGTTTTAAATTTTTTTTTAAACAAATTGACCACGCAGTATAAAAACCGTTTTCAGATGTTGCGTCAAAAGATAGATAAAATACTGTCTTTATTGTAAACAAAAACGGGGGCTACGGCTTATTTTTATTTTTATTTTGTTTTATTTATTGCATCACACAACAGATATGTAACATTGCATGTTATAATATCGTGAGGGATCTTATGGTCTAGTTACTTATCCTTTACCTAACGTGTGACGACAGCATGTTAAAGTATACACGAGTATTAAGATAGATCAAGCCACATTATATTTAGAGAGCAATAGTTCAGCATATTATGATGTCGTCGTTTTATTTGGATGCATACTTTTGGTATAATATATGTGGCCTGATCCGCACACGAACACGGATCAAGTATAGAAACGCTGAGGTAAATTAAATGTTTGGTGCGTTCTTGGCCTTTCTAGGAGCACGTGTCGGCAACTCGGCACGCTGATCTTAAAAATGTGCTTAGGTTTCCATGAAGTATTTTGTGCGTGAATCGCACATATTTCCCAACCGAAAAGCAGAGCTTTTTCGTTGTGGATCTAAGCATTATCTAATCGCCCGGCTGTACAAATGTTAGATAACTTTTATCTCTTCCATCCAGCAGCAATTACTGTTATCTAACCAGCCGAGGCCCGTATTTGCTTTCTTGTGCTTGATAGGCGTTGTGTGCAGTGACGACTGATACCACGACACAGTACGCTCTCTTCAAGGGGTTTATGTTGATACGATTTGATAGCATGATGCCCACTATAACACTTACCTTTAGTATGAAAATGCAGGTCCAAAACATAAACAGAAAAAAAGGTGAGCTTCTAGTCTCCAAAAATACATTATATTTTGTATACGAAACTTGCCATGTTCCTTGCCTTCATAAATCAGCAGAGTTTATTAAAATAAACGCAAAAAATAACTTGTTATATTTTACACTAGCTTTCGCCCGCGACTCCGTCCGCGTGGACTTTAGTTCAAAATTTTGCAACCCCGTTCATTCCCTTAAGGACTAAATTTAGAAAAACGCCGATACACGTGTACAATCAATTGTGTTCAAGAATATTTATTTTAAGTTTCAAGAAAATTAGACAACATTCTTTATACCTCCCATACAAATTATGGCAACCCTTTTCGCCCCCTTATAGGGGTTGAATTTGAAAAAAATCCGGTCTTTTTCCTTGCCTACATTATACATAGACCCTCGATGCAAAATTTCAGCTTCCTAGGTCCAACGGCTTGGGCTGGGCGTTGACGAGTGAGTCAGTCAGGACTTTGAATTTTATTTATATAGATTTACGGACCAAACTAGACCAACGAAGGAGTTCTACAAAACAGACTAGGAAGTTGGCACAAGACAGAGCCCCGACGGTAGCACTACCTCCGGTAAGGAGAAAGGATTTGACGAGCTCTGTGGCGTAGCGGTCAGCGCATCTGCCTACCATGCGAGAGGTCCCGCGTTCGAATCCCGGCTGCGGACAAAAACAAACCCCAGCAAAGGTAGTATGAGGACGCGAGTCACGCGCGACAACGTCAAAAGTCGCGACTTTCCAGTACATTAACTGTCAAATTCTCGCTACTTTTGGCGTTGTCGCGCGCGACTCGCGTCCTCATACTACCTTTGCTGGTCTCGGATGTTTACAATCATGTTTGTGATGTCGATGTTTCTGTTTCACACGACACAGGGTATCCTAGTATTCCAGGGTATTCTACTCCGATCTGTCATGCATACTTATTTTGACTCTTTCGAGTTGTCTAAATACTTAACCCGACACACAGTGGTCCGAAAATCGAATATGGTGGGCTTAGGGTTCAAAGTTGAGATATCACGCTGATTTTTTTTTACTTACTGTTTATAACAATAGCTACAACTTTTTTATTTAGCGTTTTTGGTTAAAAGTGCGTTTCATAGTGAAAAAAAATATTGTATTTTTTTTGTATGGAGAAAAAGTTATAAACGCGAAAATCTTTCAAATGGTAATACTGTTAGGCAAAGCGGCTAGTAGGCATTATAGTACGCATAATTCTGATTATTTCATGCCGTGACACCATGTTCATAAGTCTGCCGCTTTGGCTTCCACAGCACTTTGCATTTTTCCATACTAAATATTATTTTAATATGTATAATGTGTGAAGCATTTGAAACCTTTTTACCTTAGCTTTTGCACTAATAATAGTTATGAACACTAGTACTGATTTGTAAAACAAAGAATTTATCTTTAATATCTCATGGCTCTAGTTTTGGCGACCATTTTTCATGACCATTGACTCGAGCTACGTGTAATTTAAGTCCTTAGAATCTTGACTATTTGATTAACAACATAACATAACATTTACATACACGCACATACATTGCTTCTGGCCCCACCACACTAATATTGTAATAATATTGTAGCTATAACGACATTGGGTATACCGAATTCCTCGAAATGTAATACGAAGTAATTACCCAAGTATTTGTTATTTATCATACTATCAAAGCGACTGGATGCGCGATAATTCCCAACTACCCATTAAAATCTTTAATCGATTCTCAAAGAATAAAACAAAATGAAAGTATCAATATTTCAAAAAAAGTTTATGCAGCGGATTTATTTTCTTACAACTTTTTTATTTTATTTTATGATTATAGTGAGTTTTTAGCTAGAATGACGTTAAAAATATTTCTCAAAATCTGTATTGAAATACCTACAAAGAAATATTGTGTTAATGACATCGTCACAAAATACGAACTATATTATTGTAAACATTTTTTGTGAGTGTTTGATTTCGATTGTCTTAATATTATTTCTCTTTTTACTATAAAGTCTGTGTCATATTATTATTTCAAAATGGATACCATATTGACTGTATTAACCAAGAAACATACATATATATGATAGCCCTGAAAAGAGCTGTTGCTAAGCTCTGATGAGCTGTATAGAGCCGTAAAGCTGTTGTGGTAATCATGCCAAAGGATCTGCCATTTCTACTGAAACTTCATGGAAACTTTGCTACTTCTTCCTCAACCGCTTTCTCTAGTAGGTCAATAGCTTCAGCAAATAAATTGAGCTTCTTGCATTTGGTATACTTTGGCCTCATGTGAGATAAATAGGGGTCTGAAGTTATTAAAAAGTTATGAAGAATATCTTCATTATTTTGGATATCTCTCGTTGCTCTCTTGCATTTCTGAACTCCTTGTTTCTTGCTTCAGATGCTTCCTCAGACATTATTCCGATGGGAAGACATGAGAAATGTCTGCAAATATCCGCCCCATGTATGAGCAGTTTGTGTACGCTAGCTGGCATATTGTACCAGGGATAATGGTGGACAAAATGCCAGGGAGAATGGTGGCCACTGATGGCTGTGTTTCCATCGTTGGTAGTCCCGAATCCCTGTTTTACGATGTCAATCAAGAGTCCCATCTGTTCTTTGAATTCCTGTTGGGTTAAATTCTTTCTTGCCTTCTTAAGAACTTTGTTTTCACCTCGTGCACTCCACATCTCAAAGTCCAAATTATAAGATATGTGCAATAGACACTCCATGCTTCTGATCCACATGTGAAGTGTAGAGAGTCCATACTGGTATACCTCATCCCGAACAGGTCTTGAGAATACTTGAGAGAGATTATTCATATCACTTGGCTTTGCCAGACATATAGGGCAAGTCGCTGCAGATGGAGTATCGGTGATAATTGTAGCTATCTTGCCGTCAATCATTGTCATGTGGAGATCATGACTTATCTCGAATTCCCCACATCTGGTTACTGTAAGGTTTTGGATCTCTTCCTTCATCGCAGCTTCTTCTTGTTTGACGAAATCGCTGGTTTCTTTTGCAAACTTAAACTGGACAGGCCTGCAGTAAAACGTAGACGACGGTTTCGGATTCTCCCATATTACCAACAAACCAGACTCCAGCTTCAATGGTACAAGGCTCGTCATGAACACAGATGAGTCGTCAAAGCCCGGCAACTCGCTTTTCTGTTTGTAGGTGCTTTGTGCTGACGATCCGTCGAATCCCCATTTGCTGGTCATCTTCAATTCTCTAGTTGATAGATCTAGAGGTTCGCCAACCACTTGCAAGATCCTCTGTACAGTCAAATCAAGTTACGCTTGCAGTTTAACCTTTGCACCATCTTCAGTTATTTCAATATTAGATATATCCGGATAGCACTTCTTTTTAGCTTTTAATAACTTGTAGTATGAAGGAAGCTGTGCTGAATCCTTGATTTCTGACAAGGTAGACCTTAGTGCCAAATATTTCCATTTTGACAAGTCCAGTGAAGTAGATCAAGCTTTGGCTCTTGGCCAAAGCTTGATCTTCTTGAATAGCTTCCTTCTTCTCCTTATTGAACAACAATGATTGAACTTCATGGTCAGCTTGGTCAGGATTTTTCATGAGGTGTTCAATTACTTGGGCAAGGTCAGTTCTTCCTTTTGACTTAAGATTAGAAACAAGAGCAAAAGACAACACATCGTCCGAATATTCGCTCAATGTAGTTGACCGCCTTTTCTTTTGCTTGTTTCCCAGATCTGCAAATGGTTTTCTGGCTGAACTTTCTGTAGAAGTGCACATATCATGTGTGGTTGTTGATGTAGATGGAGTGGCGTAAATAATCGACTCAGGTAACTGATTTTCTTCCTCTGCAGTCTCTTCAAAAATCTCCGCAAGATTCAGATTATTGCATACAGGCCACTTGATTCTATCCTCCAACCAATCCATATGTTTGTTCATGAATGTCTTCTGAGTTCTGTTGGCCAAGGTCCATCTGCGATTCAAGTTCACAGTGATGGATCTTGAAAACTTCAATATTTCTTCCGAATCTTGGTCAGAAACATTGAATGAAATGCAGTCCAAAATTGCTTGATATAACCTCTTGTAATCTTTCAAGTCTCCCTCTCGTAGAATAATAAATAAAATAATAATAATAATAAACTCACGCCCGTTATCCCCGAAGGGGTAGGCAGAGGCACCAGTCTCTAGAACTGGACCCACGTTTTGCCGAGTTTATTAGGTCCCAAACGTGACAAGTGGCAAAATAGCTCGTAGAAATATGTAGAAATCCAAGTTGGTTCCAAATCGAGACATGATATCCAGTTTCTTTCAGCGCAATAGATTTATTTGTAGATGTAGCTTCTTCAATGAATTAATTTGCAATTAATAAAAATATCGTACGCGGCACTTAAATGTAGTTTCTACTCTTCATACGTCACTTGAGTCGACCAATGAGAGTCGGCTAAAGGCTTTAATGGGATGTGGCCATTTAAATATCTAAGTGATTAACTAAGTACCTACCGTACAAAGGTGGTACGGTGGGTACTTAGATAATTTCTTAGATTTGTAGGAATTCATTCATAATGAATGAACTACTCGTGACGAAAAACAAATTTGTGAGATATTAAATCCATTGTATTTTTTTTAGAAAATGATTTTGTATTTGGTCTTAGGTACATCGTTTTACAAATAAAAAATAATGTTTATAACTATCACTAGTGCTAAAGGCGGTGTCAAATAGTAAACATTAAACACATTGTTATATTTAGTATGGAAAAATGCAAAGTGCTGTGGAAGCCAAAGCGGCAGACTTATGAACATGGTGTCAAGGCATGAAATGCTCAGAATCATGCGTACTATAACGCCTACTAGCCGCTTTGCCTAACAGTATTACCATTTGAAAGATTTTCGCGTTTATAACTTTTTCTCCATACAAAAAAAATTACAATATTTTTTTTCACTATGAAAACACACTTTTTAGCAAAAACGCTAAATAAAAAAGTTGTTGCTATTGTTACAAACAGTAAGTAAAAATCAGCGTGATATCTCAACTTTGAACCCTAAGTCCACCATATTTGATTTTCGGACCACTGTGCGACAGAGGGGAAAGTTACGTAATACAAGGGCTGGGGTCCCTGATTTCGAACTTCATAGATACTATTGGTAAAGTGATAACGTTTAAATTTTTACTATTACAATGTTACTGTTAAATTTCGTAAAATGGTTATACATACTTGGATTTCATTACTAACTTAGGATTTAGCAACAAGAGCTGGTAAATAACTATTGATATAGACGATTTATTAAACTTCTACTATTAGGTAGAGTTTGACAAATAGTTTTTGACTTTAATCGCATTTAACAAATATTTTTTTGTTGAGTAAGTATATTTATCTGGTAGATGCCAAGTGAATGTGATTTTAACTAGTCTAACGGAATCACTAAAGAAAGTAATTTATAAACTATTTGCCTCACGCTCGCCCAACATAGAAACATAGAGGCGGTAGAATAGGGTAGTTTCCAGGGTCAAAATAATTACATTCTATTTAGACCGTATTTTAGATTATAAAAAAATACTGGACACGTATTTTTAACAAACAACTTAACGTAACAAAGATACCTATAGCCCATTAAAGTTAAAAAATGCAGCACGGCGTGACGTCACACGTAACTTTAATGGGCTATATCTTTGTCATTTTTGGTCTAATTTACAAATAAAAAAATACGTGTCCCTTATTTTTGAATAATCTAAAAGACGGACTAATTACATTTTTTAGGGCAACTAGCCTATTGTGTGAACGAAAGACAAACAGTTGTTCAGTCATTTTCTTTTATTACCCGTGCTATAGCATGCCAGCACTAAAGCCGGAACAGAAAAGACGAAGACGAAACTAAGCGCTTTGTGTCGCATTGTTAACGGCGAGATCATTTGGGCAGATGTCTGGAATACCCAACCTTTTGTCTGCTTCAAGGGTATCTCAGCGGTCTAAGGTCTATTCCTGTACGAATTGTCTGTAGGTACTTGTAATATTTACTTTTCAATGCACACAAGTCCTACACTGGGGTGAGACTCATTAAATACTAGATTAGGAATAAACTTAGGAATCTTCCTATTTTCCTAATAGGCAGTGAGTAATTTCCCTAGTAACGTCAGTAACGTCCACTACTCATAGTATTTGGAGTCCTTTTATTACGTAACTGTCCACTATATCGATTTTGAACAATTTTGACGACTTACTCCTATTCTATAGTTCTTTGTATTTGATAGATCGGAGTAGATTAAATCAGACAATTCCTTACAGTGGAGGACTTAGGTAGCTCAGTAGCTCCACAATCAAGGCTCATGATTGGTCGGTTGGGGTAAAAAATACTGAATTAACGGTTTTATTTATAAAACCGGCCAATTGAAGCAGAAGGGACCTCACGGTACTAAGAACTTCAGCAAAGTGATTTACAATAGAATTTGTTCAATTTTCTTGCTTTCAAGCTTAGTACAGTCGACAGCACATCATGGTATACACCCATGCACTCTACTCCGTTGCATTAGGGGCGACTATGCAACTAAAATGTGAAGATTGACGTGCTGTCGACTATACATACTTCGCATACAGATCCCTGAAACAAAAAAAAAAAATCCAGTACTCACAAATAATCCAATATACCAATAAACCAATCCGGACTAGGCCCCGTGGTGAAGTAAGGCCTATACCTACCCTCTTCAGGGAAGAGACCCGTGCCCCTCGGTGGGGACATAAAGGATTGATGATGAAAAACTCACAAATAATTTAAACGACCAATCCAACGACATGGTGTAGGCGATAAAAAATTGCATCCCTAATTTAGGTGGTGGGGCCTACCCCATCCAGATTTAGATAGGTACCTATGTATAAAAAATATTGGAGTGATTAATATGTATGAGTACCTATCTATGCCGAATTTCAACTCTCTAGAACTAATGTCTCTGTGCTAAGCCGCGGGCATGCAACAAACGGACAGAGATACATGGACGGAGCTTTTCTCTGCATGTAAGAAAACCGTTGGTACATATGTACAAATCGTTAAAATATGGGTCTAAAATATGATGTCCTGAGTCATTCATTCCAGCAATATCAACCAGTTTTTTTCAACCTCTATTTTGCCAATCCAAAATTAGCTAGATTTTGAAATGGACACCTAATTTAACTTTAAACTTTTTTCTTACTTTACATTAATGAATTACCAAACGGCGTTCTCAAAATTGTACCTATTGTATTCGCCGATGATACCTACTACCATAGTCACATAATGCAAAGATTATAATATAAAATAAAGTTCTAGCTCAAACAAAATCTTGGCTTACAGCGAACAACGTAAAGGTGAATGTAAATAAATCTTATGTAATTTCATACAAACAGTAGCTGCAGTCACCAATCTATAAATCGTTAAGTATAATGACGTAATAATCGAAGATTTGTCAATGTTAAATTTTTGGGCTTAATTTTACTCCATTTGGGTTTGGAAAAACCTTGTATATGTCTAATGTGTGTTCTAAGGTAAACAGATTTGGTTATGCTCTAGGAAAAGTTACCCAAGACGTAGGTATCACAAAAGGCAGCTTTAATGGCTTACAGTGGCTTTGTGGACTCTCCACTCTGCTGCGGTATGGTATTGTGCTTTGGGGAAATTCCGTGGATGTGTATAACGTTATAACGTATTTTTAAATAATTAACGAAACGCTGTGTGTGTGCCATTTTCGGAATTAAGCAGGTCGAATCATGCCGTCCTTACTTCAAAAAGTATCAAATCCTACCATTGCCATTTCTGTATATTTGTAATATTTAACCCTTTCAAGACGACTTTTTTTGAACATCCAATGGTACATCAAAATCTCTATCTCTCTCGTCAAAATTATATAGCGATATATATCTAATATCGCTGCGCCTGGAAAATGAGACAATATTTTTTTTCAGAAGAAATAGTTTATTTTGTTAGTGTTTTCTTAGCCCGAGGCGCCTGTAAGCCCCATTTTGTACTAGCTAGCTTGTAACTTAAAATGTAAATATCAGCTATGTATTTACTGAACAAAGAAAAGGCGTCGTAGTTACGAAGTTACTAAGTTTTCTTGTTTTTCCTGGTACATACAATAAAGATATTCTTATCTTATCTTTTTTCTTTCTCCTGAATAGTATTACGTTTTAAGTATATTTTACGTTTGCCGGTTTTTCCGAGCGCAACGACAACGACAATGGATGTGGGTACCTCTGTAATGTTAAGTTTTGGTGATTTTATTAGAACTCTTTATTGTAAACACAAGAAAAAAAATACATTATACAGTGATACTGTTGTATTTATAGCAAATGTTACTGTTAAATTGTACCTATAACCAAAATCTACACTCACAATTAACATTCTTGATTCTTGAACGTACATTAGTGGCGATTTCTGAATTGAGAATTTCGCTAAGTACCTAATTACTTAAATGTAGTGCTGCTGTCTCGTAAAATTTCTTTAGAAAAGAGGGAGACAGCACGTTACATAAGTAGTTACTTAGTGTAAATTCTCAATTCAGAAATCGGCCCTATGTAATGTAGGTACTTACCTCTACAATACTCTAGATGAAATTATTTTTCTTAGGTTACCAACGTTCACTGTCGATAAAACTGTTCATTTATCTCGGTGTTTCTTTTACAAATGGTCCGTTGTTCTGGGGAATAACCGGATGGAGTCAGTGGGGCTTGTCAAAGGACAGTACCCATCTCAGGGCACTATTTCATAGAAATACAATAATGGTTTTGCTATGACGATTTGAAGTACATTGTATACTTTTTAGGATATGAGATAGTGGGTAGAATGGACTCGGAATCAAGAGACGCAGGTTCGGTTCCCAGTGCGGGCATGTACGTATGACGTGGTTTTCTTAAGTTACGTACAGACACACGTCGACAGTACATCATCCTATACAGCCATGCACTCTGCTCCGTTGCATTACGGACGACTTTGCAACTAAAATGTGAAGGTTGACGTGCTGTCGACTGTACAAGTTATAGTAGCAATACCACTCGCTAACGGAGAAGGAAAACATCGTGAGGAAACCCGAGTGTCTGAGCTACTCACATAGGTACCTACCTACTTAAGCGCTTGAAACCGCTAATCCGCGGTGGGAACGCGTGGTGATTATGCCCAAACATAACATAACATTTACATACAGCCACATACAACCATACTAGGATACCCTGTGTCGTGGGAACCAGAAACTGCGACGTCACAAATATGTAAGCATCCAAGACCTGGGTTTCTCTTTTTTTGTCCCTAGCCGGGATTCGAACCCGGGACCTCTCGCATGGCGAGACCGAATCAGAAATGATGAGCTGCGTAGACGAACGAAAGTCGTCGACATAGCCCAGCGGATTAGTAAGTTGAAGCGGTAGTGGGCGGGGCACATAGCACTCCGACCGAACTGATGGCCGATGGTGCCGAAAAGTGGTCGAATGTAGACCACATATCGGCAAGTGCAGCGTAGAACGACCAGCCACAATATTTTTTTATTTTTATTTTAAGATGTACAGACGATCTCATCCAAGTGGCAGGACGACGCTGGATGCAAGCCGCTTCTAACCGGTCTTTTTGGAAATCCACGGAGGAGGCCTATGTTAAGCTGTGTACTTCTTGTGGCTGAATGATGATGACTCTCTCTCTGAGAAATGGCCTGTGCCCTATAGTTGGACGCATCATCATCATCATCATCAACCCATTATGTCCCCCCCCACCGAGGGGCACGGGTCTCTTCCCTGAGGAAGGTATAGGCCAACTCCACCACGGGGGCCAAGTCCGGATTGGTGGAGCGTTGTAACACTAGTGGCTGGTCTTACTGTCAGAAGTTTTCAAGCCTACTTAAGGCCTCTGACTTGGCTTAACGACTGCCATCTATCGACGGCCGCGGGCACCAACTGCTTAACGTGCCTTGCGAAGTACGGAACCGCCCGGAAAAATGTCACTAGCGTGGCACGCAATAGTGGGACGCATATAGGCTGCCTACTGGGATATAAGATATAATCTGAAGTGATTTCTTCTGGTTGTGCAATAGTGTTTGCTATCTCTATTTATCTACATTGCAAATTCGATGAGACTAGCCGGGCTCGCCCACAGAGGGTTCCGTACTCGCAGTAAAAATTGTCGTTGAAGTTCGAAAACAGTTTGGAATACCAGTGTATTCCAAACTGTTTTCGAACTTCAACGACGATTTTTTTTAATGATTTAATTACAAGTCTACGTATAGTTTTCAGACTTTTCCCTGCATTTGTGCTATATTACTTATTGAATTTCATAGTTCTAGGTCAACGGGAAGTACCCTATGGATTTTAATTACCTCGAGTGTCGAAATAATAATATACGAACCGTACCTATGTTGTTTAGCGGGATAAACGGCTGTATCTTTTTTTTACGTTAACTTAGAAGTTTGATTTTTTCAGTTTCAAGGGACCGTAGACTTGAGTATAATACGGTTTTAATTGCATCTCGATACCTCAACGCCTGCCCAAGGTAAAGTGTCTTGACAGACAGACGGACGGACGGACGAACAACAAGGGTTCCGTTTTCACCTTTTGAGGTACGTACTTCGAATTGCCACACTAAACTATGAAATGTAGTTTTATGAAGTGTTTCCAAAACCTTAGTGCCCTGCCTCACTAGGATGCCATGGCGACGTCGTCAGCGACCGTTATAGCAGTTAATATTGAAATGAATGGTGCCTAACTCACTTGGCGACGGTCTGGCAAGGTCGCCATTCAATACAAACTGCTTGGATACGTATCTGGCGACGTCGCCATGGCGTCCTAGTGAGGCAGGGCACTTAGTTACGCCTGAAAACCTTTGGAAATGCCCAAAAGTAGAAAGATTTAGTCCCGGTTTCTGGTAATACACTAATATGATAATCTACTTAACAGCTGCCAGTTGTTTCGAATGCACTTTGTATAGCTGTCAGCTGTAGATTAACAGATTGTTAGAAGTTAATCGCCAGGATTGAATTTTATGAAGTTAACAAAATGCAAAAGACAGACCGATATCTCAGAAAATAAACTGATATTAAGTAGGAAACTTCGTGGTAAGAAAACAGCTTCTTGCAAAATGTTTCCAACATTAAACGATCTGTCTGCAAATGTGAACTTATCGCCGCGCGCCTGTTCTAAAAGCGGAAGGCAATACGATATTTTATAAAAAATATATGGATCATTCATAAACCAATAAAAATATACGAGTACAAGTAGAAAATACCGGGTGTGTCGTAAATAATGGATAACCCTGTAGCTGCTGACTGGCCACATAATCATCTATTACATTATACCACTGTTATCGTCATTTGGCCATGCATTTTTGAAATATGATTTTTTATTTTTATTTTCAAAAGAAATATTGCTATATTTACAAAATTAGCTACCATTTCCATAAATAAAGAGGTTTTTTGGTTCTGTTTTCTGTTTCTAATTTCTGAATATCGGTACTATTACTTGAATTAGAATAAAATAAGATAGTAACTATTAACAATTATTTAAGAATAAATAGTTTTTTCATAATTTTAAGGTAATTTCTGCCGGATTATGTAACTTTGAGTCAATTTTCTAAAAAAAAAATGTATGGCCAAATGACGATAAGTGGGATATGTAATAGATGATTATGTGGCCAGTCAGCAGCTACAGGGTTATCCATTATTTACGACACACCCTGTATACAATCCGGAATTAATCTAATAACAAAAATGTATGCTTGTTATAATTTTTTTTGGCGAAATTCTGAGATTGGACTGTCAAGTAAATGACATTTTGTATGTTCACAAAAATTTTCAATTACTTTAAAACAGTCCATTAATTTATGTACGACTCGTATTTATGATAATATTTATATTAAACTTTTATGAACTTTCGAACTGAAACTTAAGGCTGTCCTTACGTGGGGAATGTCTCACTTGCAAAACTTAAAATTGTTAATTATTGCAATAAAATGTGTAAACTTTTGATAAATTTTGTCTGAGGGTTGGATGCATAATAAAATTACGAACATTCCAAATAAGTCTATTTATGTTTCGTATACTTGTGTTTTTAGTAGAAACGTTGTTTCAAAAATTATTAATTTTGGAATCTATTTTTTTTCTAAAACTAGGTACAAGATAATGAAAATATTGTCTTGAATATCTATCAAACCCTCAGACCACATTAAAAGTATACTAATTTTGTTTAATATAAGAACAGTCTTAACATTTTGAATGTAATTGTTATCAACTTTCATAACTACATATACTTCATATGTTTAGGTACTTAACTAATGGTAAACAATCTTGATACGCCTTTTTATTGAAATGTACACTTATTAAACCAAAATCATTACACATTCAATGTGAAATTAAATGTAATTTCATAAAAACACATATGTATATAGTAATTTGCAAAAATTATGATTTAAAAGAGTATATTTCAATAAAAAGACTTATCCACATTGTTTACCTTTAGTTAAGTACCTAAACATATGAAGTATAGGACATAGTTACATAACTAAGACTTTGAAAAGAACAGATGAAAACCATTGCTATGGTTTTAATTAAATTACCTATTAAAAACAACAGATTAATAATTACATTAAAATTATTCATTTGTTGTTTTTCTATAATAACAACAGTTTGTACACAGATGAACAGCTTGTATCATGTTCTAACGTTTTTAAGAATGGAAGTTTAAGTACTCAGTACAAAATAATAATAAAAAGAAACGGTTTCAGGTCAGGGTAAGCAAAAAAACAATAAAGTTAAACATATTTTTGACTATAATTCAATAAAAATGCAGATGGAAATAAGGAAAACTTATAAGAAAATGTCATAAACAAGCTTTAGCCTTAAATTTTGTCTTGTCCGTAAGAATATACGTAGTCAATTTTTTTGGAAGTTTAAGATTAAGTTTACATTGGAATTAAATAAAAAAATTAAATACTTAATTATAACTGATGTAGGTACTATAACATTAACCTAATGTCTATTATATTAAATGACTCATGATATATTACTACTTTAGGTTACATAATGTAGGTGTGTAATCTTTAGTACTCAAATGTTTTTTAAATACAAAAGAAAATTAAATAAATCAGCGTAAATGGTTTATACTTCGTAATGAACTGATAATAAATAATATCGCGAACACTGAAATGCTTAAAACTACTTAATAGACTAAGGTACAAAATTATTATCTTCTCTTCAGTGGTCACCATGCTTAACACTTACTATCAAAAGGAGAAAAACTGAAATTACACAAATAATAAACAAAAATAACCGCTTTCTCGGTTTCTAGCTAGCTGCTACAAATTAAACACATAAACAAAATGTCTGTATACAACTTTAATTGATACAAAAGATCTATTACAACAAAATATCGATGTATTGGCGCGAGGATGCAGTCTCTTTGTTATCTAAAAGATAGATTCGAAAGTGTATCTGGATCTATCAGAATTTCTCCTAATCACTTACATTGGTCCCTTAATTAAAATCGAACTTTGTTATAAATATAAAAATATCACACTTCAAATTCAAAGAAAAAAAAATCTATATTATAATCGAAACTTATCTCCTGCCGAAGTACAAAAAGTAATAACTGTGCCAATTTGAATATTACATTCAAAAAGAGAATAAATAAACATTCTATCTATCTCTTCCAACTAAAATTAAATATTTTTAATAGATTTTTTTTTTATTTTCGTAAAGTAGAAGGCACACGGAATGCCATCAACATATGCGGGTGTGCGCGCGGGGGGTGAGGCTGGAAGCGCGCAGGTCGGTAAGGGGGGTGTGGCCGCCCCCCTGCGACACCCGCAGAGTCGGTAAGCGACTCAGCTATTATATAAACATGCTTCATATTATAATAATATGTAGTTATTTTGTTATAAACTTTATTACAGGTTTTGGTTGTTGGCCTCGGGAGTTCGGCGGTTCTCGGATTTCTGTCAGTTTTTGCGGGCGCGATCCCTGCGCGAGAGGGCTCTTATAGAGCGCGCCGGCGGACCGGGAGGGTAACAAAAACAGGCAATCACGAAAACCTCAAAACTGGTTTGTGTTCGCCGACGGTCCTCTCGCGCGACGCAAAACGAGGAAAAAACCTGCGCAGCAGACAAAGCTTGCGCCTGCGCACGGGATCGCCTCGTGTTCTCTCAAAACGAGCCGCCTGCTGATTAAGTCGGATACTCACTAGCGAACTGTAACTGTAACCGAACAGATACAGTAAAAGTTCTAGTGTACAAGTGAAACGTTAGAAACTCTTAACGTCTTGAGAGAACGAACGAGCTACTCTCTGAGAACTCACTAATGTAGGAGAACCGATATGGTAACGAGGTTCTGCCACTACTGTGTACGATCGTATGTAAATATTATCGCCGATAACATGTAAGCAGTAACGTGCAAGATTACAGTTTTACAGATGGTGCGCTGTTATGGAACTATGCGCTGTACACACACACCATGTTTTTATCAACAGTAATGTGCAACGGTTACAGCTTCCTAGTGAGCAACCGACTTTATATCGCTGGCTCGAGGACTATGAGCTGTCTAAGTGATTGATACCCAGCAAATTAAACGCGCATGCCCTTTCAAGCGTTACGTTTCGTGAAAGGGGTGAAATATGAGACGCTGCGGTAGCGAATTCCTCCGAACTCTTGTTTCACGGTAGCCCGTTGTGAGAAGTGATAGGTGTGTATGGTAGGGACAAGCGAGAGGTCGCCGCCAAGCTCCCGAGGTGGTCCGGCCCGCTCCGCCCGAGTGCAGGTGTGGTGGGGACGGGCACCAGGCGGAGCAGGCCGCGACAGCACGCCTCGACGCGGCCCCGGCCGGGCAGCCACTTGCTACGAACGTTACATTATAGAGACTCGAAATAAATAATAAATTATTATCTTAAACCCTTAAAAATAGATCACGAGCGCATCCCCGCGGCACGTTCCCGAGCACGGTTGGGGCAGTACGAAATAAATAAATGTTCTACGGGCTAACTTTACAGAGACCACCGCTCAGCGAAGCCGCCCGGGAACGCTTCCGCGAGCTACGCAATAAATATCTAATGTAAGTGCAATTTACAAGTGCGTGCTGACAAACTAATATAGAGCGTTCATAACCACTATATTCACACCGCAAACTATTGGGACGCCAGTTAACACTTCGTTTTTAAGTTATATAATACAGGGTGAAGTAATAAAGAGCATCGACAAACTGGAGATCATTCGTTGAGCGGGTACGGGTGGCGCGAGGCGCGCGAACGGACGGCGCTGACCTGGAAGACGTCGAGAGGCACTACGGTGACACGGATGCTTATGTTACGCTGGATAGGAGCCTAGATTAGGCGATGACGAGGTCGCCGAACGCCGAGGAGAGGCGGTTGAAGACGGGCAGGCGCTCTTCCTCAGAGTCGGGCGTCTGCGGGCGGCGGAAGGCGAAGGCGGGCGGCGCTGCGGGCGACAGCGCGGGCGGCGACTGCGGCGAATGCGGCGAGTGCGGCGAGCGCGGGGAGCGAGACCCGTCACTCATGTACGAGGCCATGGAGCCACCCGACGACGACAGCGAGGCCACGGAGCCGCCGGGCGATGACGGCTCGCGGCGGCGCGCCTCCTCTGCGTTGTGCACGAAGTGGCAGCGCGGCCCGTACGGGCAAAAGCCCACCGAATGGAAGGTGCGGCACAGCTCCGTCTTGTACTTGGGGTGGCGCTGCAGGTTGCGTAGCTCGCGCATGCCGTGCGCGAACTGGCACTTGTCGCCGTACTTGCAGACGCCGGCCTCCTCGAAGGGGCGGCAGAGCTCGGTCTTGTAGCGGCTGGTGGCGGGCGGCGGCGGCGCGGGCTCGCTGGCGGTGCGCTCGAGGCGGCGGTGGCTGAGCTGGTCCAGCAGGCCGGCGATGGCGGCTCGCTGCTGCGCCGGCACGGACGCCACACGCGCCAGCGCGGGGTGCTGCTCCCAGTTGATCGGGGGGGACACGCCGCCGCCCGCTGCCACGCCGTTTAATGCGTTCGTCATCTTCTGCACTGGTCGAGATTGGTTCTGGAATTGAGAAAAGGCATAATGAATTTATGCTTAGGTGATGATTTTGAAGGTGCTAAACAATAAACTACATTGAAATGAAATGACATTAAATGAAATTTATTTGTCTCCCAAAAAATCTGTTACACATGTTATCCTTAAAATTAGTATAATTGTACATATTGACCTCGACGATTTTAACAAAACATATCCAGAATCGCGAAATCCGTCCAAATGGCGAATGATCCGCAAGCTAACGTCTATTAGATATTATTATCTATACACAACTAGCCGTAAACTGAAACATTTACTAAAGATGAGGAGAGTAGAGATTCAGATAAGAGTCGAGAGCAATACATACAGGTGGGTGATGGATTAAATACTAGATAACTCCGCATCTCGCAAAGAAAGATGCCAGCTTATTAAAATAAACTAATAAAAGAAATGAAATAACGAATGTTGGTATTAATAAATAATATTCATACAGCGGAAAAGGAGTAGGGCTATGAGGGCTATAATAGTAGATTGTTCACCCATTGAATGATTTGCGCCCGTGTAGAACACTGCTTTTCATCTGAGAGGAATGAAATGCCTACTTGCGTTCCAATTTCAAATATTTGACAATTAGGTACTTAAAAGTTTTGCAGCAAAGAGTTTGGAAGTTCAGTAAGTAGTTCGAAACTTGGTTTTAAAACTTATTGCTTGGGTTGGAGCGAAATAGATTCCTCAAGAGTGGAAGAGAAGTCCGACTTCTTAGTAAATGAGTGCATTAGTATATAAATTCAAGATTGGATTTTTAGTCTATTTGCTTAAAGGTACCTAAAGGTAAATAGATTCAAAACCCAATTTTGAGTCTATTTACTTTGATGCATCTTAGCTTGAACAACAATAGCGTGTTTTGGGTCCTAAATTTGGGCATCAAAATGCATCATTTCGAGCAGATGGAGTGAAAATAATATTTAACATGTCATGAGCTCATTAGGCTTCACTTAAACAATGATTAGTTCTTGGGAGTATATTATTATCCCTCGAACTCTTTCGCGCGAAGGGCCTACGATAACTCGACATTGTGTCGCAGTAAAGTAGTTAAATCAGAGAGTCAATTGAATCTCTAGACAGTCAATCAAAGATCGATATTCAATCAAGTCCCTAAAGTTCCGTCAGACAAGTGAGTGAACGAAATGTTCAACGAGTTTCCTAAACGTTCCTAAGTATTTCAACTTTGGAAGGGTGACCAAGACATTTGATTGGAAACTCACTAAGAAAACAAGACTCTTTTTCTTAATTTTGCTGAGTAACCATTTACAACAAAACAAAACACGGAATTTCTTCACGATGACACCGAAATAACAATCAAATTAAATAATCGTGGCGGAGTCGACAACATGTTTACAATTTCACCAAAGACCACAATTTGAAACAAAACACCACTCACACAACAAACGAACGTAGCACAACGTTTGCCAAAAGAAAGACTCTAAAAGTAATCAGCTGTTGTCGTGACCGTCATCTTGTTTGACATTATTAATCAACATGCTGGCTTTCGGTCAGTTAGATAGTTAAACGTTTTCGACGCTGCTTTAAATCAAAATGCTAGCGACTTGATTGAATATCGCTCTTTGATTGACTGTCTAGAGATTCAGTTGACTCTCTGATTTAACTACTTTACTGCGACATATGCACCAGTTACACCATTCGACACATGCACCACCATCTGTGGGATTTTTTTATTCACTCTGACATATATAAAATTGTATGATGTTGTCCTGCTCTCGTGTAGCAATGTCAAATTTAAAAAACCGGTAAGAACTACATCACTAAAAAATGATAGACAATATAGATGACTTTCTTAAGGACTGTGAATACGAAAATTACGGCGCTTTACTAAGTACGACTTTAGTTTACTTTGCTAAGTCTGATCTAAGCGTGAACTTAGGATTCGTCTCTGAATGTCAGCCTAAGAGTTTGTATGTGAATGTACTCGCAGTTACTGGTTGAAAATTACTGTTTTAACTTTGCGACATAATTGGCACATTAAATTTCTGATTTTTATAATTTTATTTGTTGTTAATTACATTATTTAATTTCCGTCATAATAATTGCGTTATTGAAGAGTCCACAATGCGTCTTCTTTTTTTTATCTAACGCAGTTCCCGAAGGAAAAATTAAGGTGTAATCTGACGTCGTCTTGCTGAGCCAGGAAACCCCAAAAAGAGAGAGGTAGGTAACAAAAGTAAGTAAAACCTTATTCCGTTATGAAAGCGTACCCCGAACCGTCATAAGTCTCTTCTTTTCAAGTTTAACAAAAAGATCCTAAAATCGACCCTAGCTTATATTTTTTTCTTTGCAACCGAGGATAACAGACAATTCTAACCTTATTTCTGTATATTTACAATAATTACAAGGCTGCACTAAACGCAATTTCACAAAGTTCGTGCGTTTTTGTGTCGTGAAAAAAACGTAAACAATCTGGCTCGAGGGATCGGGTACCTGCGGAGCAACGAGCGAACAAAAAAACCCACTCCGGGAGGCTGGTTTGGTCGACTACCTGCACCAACCACCATCACGCTCTATCGACCAACTCGAGATTTTCACTAATGGCTTCCACTCTACATTGAAATGCTTAATATCACCAATTAACTGGGCTCCGATGTGGTATTTTGTATAGCCCGGGGTGCGTCGAATTTTAATGATCGCCGTTTATTATACGGGTCCTGTCCAGTCTTCTATCATGCATGAATAATTTACGTCCGAACGAAGATCCCGGGAAAACGATGCGATGCGTTATGCAAATCGGCGAGACATCATTTGTTTTCACGGTGCGTCGAACCTGGCTAGGTATCACCATAACAATGGTGGTCGGTACGAGAGGCGGTTGACATCGGCGGCAGAGCTACAATCGTGGTGATTGTGCACTATTGTTCAGTTCGTCACTGGTCGACGCCGCAAGCCACGAGCGCAACACGAGTTCTGATTGAGTCTCCATATACAATGGAGCTACCAGCTTCAAACGCTTGTAACTTGTATTGGACGGCGAGGAATAATTGTCGCCGTGCCATCCGACGACACCTCTCGCCTGCGCACCATCACACGCGGGGCCAACGGTCGACTCGTGGCGTGTTAAGTAACAGTATTCTTATACTCGTAATGTACAGTGACACCCGAAGCTAATCCCTTTTGCTCGACACTCGCACTTTTTCCGGGAGAGCTAAGCACTACCTTGCGATAACCCCGAGTGTCGTAGACTGTACTGGACGTATCAGTATACATCGTTATACGATGACACGTACAAGCTATCCACATTGCAAAGAGTAATTAAGGGAAATTAACACAAGGCCACATATCCAAATCGAACAACCGTCGAGAGGTGGTGGTTCAATTTGGGCATTACTGATAACTCGGGTGGGGTAAATTATATATCCAGCCAATGGGCGGATTGAGCTTTGCGCGTGGTTTCGCCATAGGTCCAGGTATGGAGCGGTACCGTCGTCTTGGTGAGGCGCCGAAGGTAGATTGGCTTCAAGAGACGCGGAACATAAACGCTATACATAATGTATGATACACTCCATCTCGTATGCGGCCCCAATCGATGTGAATGACACGTCATTGTATATTCTATTCACCTCCGCCTCGTCCGGAGATCGTAAACACGCAAACACTTGTGTTTTAGAATACAACGGACAAATTATTGTGGCTTCACCGTCCATGATGGGTGTTGTAAGTGCCGATAAAGGTTCGTATCAAATGGGAAAGGCTGCCATTAAACTATTCATCAGAACAGTAAGAAACGTTGGGCTTAAGCCTTCGAGGAAGAGAAGCTGTCTGTTGTAATCTAGAAGTAGGTAGCTATTCTATAGAACTGCTTTTTGTTACAAAACGTATCCTGTTTTACAATAGTATATGCCCTGAGCGTATCTATTGAGCTAGTAGCAACAAAACACAAATTATTCCAACGCCTCCACCAGAGCCGTACACGGTATGATTTGATACTATTGTTTCATAGTGGGTAATGAACGACAGCATGATTGTGAGTAAAGGTTGCCTCTATAACTATATTATTTGTCCTTCGTCGGAGATTGTGAGTCTTGGCAAACATCATTTACGTGACTGAGCAGACCCAGTCGTGATTTGCAAAATCCGATCTCTGAGGCAGATGCGTTTAGTATAGGTAGCGCTTATTACGAAACAGTAAGCAGAGAGGATAGGTAGAAGACTCTTAATTCTTAACAAAGCTAGTACTCACGATACGAAAACTACTAACACAAACCAGGGCTTGGGTAAACGAGCAGTAATAAACGACAAAGGAAAGTTACCGTTGTCCTACTCCCAAAACGTCGAAAAGCGAAACGGGGCAGGGAATTTATAGTGAACAATATATTGCCGTCTAATGAAACAATATGGAGTTGCCGGCGACTGGAGGCCCGTCAAAGGCGAAAGTGTAGCAAACAAATGAGCGTGCGGCTGGTGCAGCGCGGGTGAAATGTTCCAGGGAAAAGCGCAGAGGTTAACTCGGTGGCCGGCTGGTGTCGAAGGAAAACGGCCGCCGCGTAATTAGAGAGTTATCAGAGCGGAACATTGGTTAAACGCTGCTTTCCATCGGACGTTGCGCCCGCGCCCGAGCCCCAGGGAAAATTGTAATCACTGTCGATTTCAAATAACTGCGGCGTTGCGTTCGAAAGAGCCGCGAAGTTTGCGCCTCGCGGACCACGACACGATTGCAGGCTGTTTATTATAATACCATATGTTTAACGAGCTCGCCGTCAACAGTTTACATAGAGCGGGGCAACAAACTGTTCCATCCACTCACCGATGTGTGTTTATATATTTTGGGTGTTTGTCTAGGTGATATAATAACGCGCTCAGCTCTGAGGCACGGGTTGCAAGTTGTATTGTGTACGAGTGCGGTTAGCGTCCGACGATGTTGTCAACTGGATGGACACGACACAAACGTGTTTGCCCTGCTTATTAGCTTCACAACTGCCACAGGCTACACAACATTATCCTGTACTAAGCACTAGTTCAACAGCGGTGCTTTTGATCAAAAAGCACGCATACTGCTGAACAAGCCGATGGTAAAATATCTACCACACGAAAATGTAAAGTCTGCTCGCTTGGTGACACTTCTCCTTTTGAAATTGACAGAACATCTTAAAAACAACACGGATGTCCGTCGACTGATAGTGATTAACGACCTTGTAATGATCTGTATGTTAAAAGGCTGTTAACGATATCTAACAAGAGTAAGAAGCAACGACGCTTAAATTGTTAAGTAAATAATAATTAGGTATGTCGGCAGATGATGCTGGTAACGAGACAAACCAAAGCCAATATTTTGGGATAAAACAAAGGCGAACAAATTGCGTGAACAAGTGATAATTGACGAGAGTATTTAGCCTCAACATGAACAGCGAGTCCGAGGGCAACGACTTCGCAAGTCGCAACTGAGAACAAAAGCAAAATGTGGCGCTATACTGAAACGTGCGGAGGTGCAAATATACCAAACGCACAATCGCTTGCCAGAAGGCTTTCTCTGGTCATCGTACTCAATCGAACCCAAACTGATTTGATTACATATTGCTTAAAAAAACAGTCGTTAAACTTATATCTGCGTGCGGTCAATCAACTCGGAAATCTATATATATTTCATCGGAATCTTTATTTACGCAAATAACATACGAATTAACACATTTCCGTCTGCTGCTTTCCTTCGTTTGAACTTGACAGCTACAAAAACTCCTTGGCTATGTAAATTTGAAGTGGATTACCACAACAAACACGTGAATATCACAAGCTCTGTTTGATGTTTCAAACATCAAACTTCGAAGAAAAAAAACAACGTAATAAATAGAATAACATATTGAGCCATTTAAACAATTCAAAAGCGAAACCCCGACTGCTAAAAAGGATTAAATGAGACCTAGATGTGTCTGCTGAATTTAAAACTTTGACATCACATTTAATTTTTATACTTTTTATCTTTTTAGTAGACTTCAGACTTCGTTGGGGACAGTCATTGGCAATCTAAATTTTGCTTTGCGTGGTACTCGATCCTTTGCGTCATCCGCCATATTAATTTTAAGGGTAAATTTTTTTAACAAGTTGTTAATCAAACAAAAATTCACCCGCTCTTCTGGGGTTTAAATCTGAAAATATCGGAAAGACTAAAGAAAAGGAAAAACTAAAATTGTCGTAAATTTAATTTTAAGCATCGTTTGTAGTTTTGTAGTCTACAACTACGTTGTAGTAATAGTCCATTTTTCGTGTAAATTGAAAATAAATGAGTTATTCAATAAAAATACCCTTACAATCAAAATGGATCAAGTACCATACAAAGCATAATTTAGACTGCCAGTGGCTGTCCTGAATTCCGAAGGAAAATTCTTACTTTATAATTTTCCGGGCCAATACTAAGTCGATTTGCTTTCGCAGTTGAGTAAAAAGGAGCTGTCGTTGTTGTAATAATACAGTAATTAATACATTTAGTTTATGGCCGCATGTTGACAACCCCATCCATTGCGTTACAGAGGACTACGTATACTCGTACATAATATTGCAAAAGTCCACTGAAACTACTTGCCGAGCTGATGTCGACACAAGAGAACTTGTTTAATTAAACGTTAATTGCCTTTAATCGAATGTGTTCTATATTTAAATGAACTTATAATGATTTTAAACGTTGGGTCACCATCACAGACCAGACCAACACTGTTTGGGCGGACGTGGTTAAATTGAATATTATTGTCACAATAATAAACGGGCGATCGAGCTTTATCTGTATCATATTTCACCAGACGAAGCCAATTAGGTTCATGTGGCAAAATGAAAACATGAACCCTCCCACCTAACATAAAGTGAGTAATCGTGAAGAGTGTCATCGAAAGCGGTTCATTTCTCCGAGTGAAGACTCGAGGGTCTTGTTGATTGTACCCATCACGTTTATTGAATGATTGCGCGAAAATTACAAGGCTGGAGACGACGGCCCCTCGGCGTCTAGTGGCTCCAACAACCTTCCAATGATGGCAACAATCTATACTTGACATGAACTAACAATAATAACTCGTTACAAAGGCTAACTTTCCACCTTTATCCTTTGTTCATTTTCCTCCTATTCTGGTACACTGTGAATGGGCTAGTGTATCAAGTTGATTAATTGAAGTTGGTCATGTTATGATTTGTGCTTAGTTCTGTTGCGTTTACTGCTGCCCACTGCGTTCAGCAATCCCACTAAGGATATTTGTTTTGTAGGTAGGATGACTAATTAAAATGACACATTCGCCACAATTGTCCACACTTATTACAAGTCTAAGCAAATGTGACCTCATTGCACAAAAACAGTAGAGCTTGAGCATTAAAATAGTAACCGTCCATTGGGTTCGTTTTAAGACAGTGCATTGCTCTCCCACAGAGAGCCAAGAAATCAACAAACATATTAATATTTTATTATGAGCATACTGGAGGGGGTTACGAAATTATGATTAACAGACATTGTAAAAAGCCAAATCTGATTTTATAGAGCTGCCTTGGTGACACATTGCGACAGTCGCTCGTAGATGTCTCCAGACCTTCGAAAAGGAGAGCATCTGATTAATTCACGAATTGTGTAAAAGTTGGCACAAGGCAGCGCAATTCATTTGTGTTCGGGTGTTGAAACTCTTCATTTGAATACTGTAAATGTAAATGTAAGATCATTCCGAATGTTCGCATAACATAGGCAGGCAAACATGGTATTTGTTTAGATGGCGAACATTAGATGAGTAAGCCCGGACGCGGCGCGTAGTAAGGTTTGCATTCAGATGGGCGTCGAAGCGTGTTTGCAATACGAAGACTGGCTATGGTAAATGTCGATTGTGAGTTGATGCTTCTTGGCAACAACGAGCGGAGGCGTGAGCCATTACATTAATAAAGAAACAGCGAAAACCCGCGTGATTTTCCGTCTGATTAGCGCCGCGACTTCACCGAGAGGTTTCGGTTGGGTTCAATAGCTGTACTGATGACATCACAACACTCAGATGTGATGTCTCGAAAAGTTCAACGTTTCAGTGTCTTCCTGTTAGGTGTAGGTACATTCAGGTGGTTTCCGTTTCTATGCACATCCAGAGAATGTTATTTTCGTTCGTGAAGCCATCATAAACCGAACTGAGTTCTCTAACATCTGAGACTTACAAACTCGCTCGCCGCCTTCATGGTGGTCAGAGCGACGAGGGATTGCCATATTGGTCCGTTCGGTTCACATGTTTAACATGCGCGCGGGCAAGCTCTGTTGTTTACAGCGAGGTAGAGCCGTCCGTGGAGCCATAAAACAAAGGGCTGCGTTCAGGGCGTGTTTACCCCTCGGTCACTCAAAGCAGAGGAAGCACGTCCCCCGGCCGGGCCGCTTTTAGCACCTCCTTATTTATAGACGCAACGCAACAAACAGCCGCTGTACCGAACGGCGATTTGCAGAAACGCACAAGTTAAACAACGCTGTGGCAACAACTTAGACCTCTCTTCACAATGTCATGCATGCCATAACGCTCGTGTGATTTCTTCAACCTGTTAGAGCAGTGCAGCTATGGTGCTTATGACAGTAGTCTATTGTGCATGGTCATTAGTGGGGCAGAGGCCCTTACGTCAGGCGTATCTCTGGTTGGTGTAATTCCTTTGTCCGGGGATTTTTATTGTCAGCTGCCTAGTTAGTTGTTGCGTCAAGCTCGCTTTCCCTGTGGCCTATTACGGACTAGGTCTCGCAGATTTACGTTGCACAGGTACATTACCTATATGATGCAATGTTGAGCACGTGCCTTCTATAAAATAGTTTTTGTCATAATTTACCTTGCTCGACAAGCGTGTTAGTGATCGCAGGACAGTCACCTTGCGTCGACCGACAACGGTACTGCGTAACATCGACCGTTGATTTTAATACTGCTTTTTATTGAGCCCTTTTATCTTCAGCGTTGCTCTTGGTTTCTGAGATGCTATGTGCAGGGTTGTGATTTTGAACGAAGATACTCTACGAAGCAGCCTAATTTTGTTCTATACTTATGCACATTTTGCTAGCGGTAGGGAGGTGAATTCGGTTAGGAATATGCTCGCATGTCGAGAACAATTTTATATTTACATTAAAACTAGTAGTATATTTGTGGATTACAGTGAATCTCAGCGGAATTGATGGAATACACGAGAACTGTAATGTTCTTTTTTCTTTTGTGATTTGAGTATGAATATGAAAATTATATTATGTTGATGTAATATTGCATTTCAATTTATATCCTCATCCTTATTACATATTATGTAAAAGTGTTTATAAACGATTTCTAATGTACCAAAAAGCTTATTTACTTATGGTTAAATTCAAAACCATGAAAACGAGGTCTATTAGTTCTTACGATTGACTTAAAAGAAGTAAGTCCAATATGCTGAATCCCGTAAACACCTGGATCCAGCAGGACTAAGATGGTTCAGTCCCGCAAATACCTGAATTGAAATTATCTTGCGGGATGCATTCAAGACTCCCGGCTTATCTCTAGTCGTGGTCGGCTGTTTGATCGCCGTAACGTAATTTCTGTGACTGATACTTGCCATCTCTGAAGAGATTCTAATGTTCGCCGAGGTCAACGATGTTTAGCTAATATTGGTGAATTAAAAATAATAAACATAAACATTTACATACAGGCACATACATTGCTTCTGGCCCCACACTAGGATACCCTGTGTCGTGGGAACCAGAAACAGCGACGTCACAAACATGTAAACATCCAAGACCTGGAGTTTTTTTTCCCCAGCCGGGGATCGAACCCGGGACCTCTCGCATGGTAAGCAGATGCGCTGACCGTTACGCCACAAAGGTCGTCGATATCTCTATAAATATCCATAAAAATATCTATAAAAAAATAATAAAAAGGGCAATTAGGCATACATAACATAACACTTAGGTATACATAACTTACGGAACTGGTTTCTCCACCATCGAACATGCATTCGGGTCTCACCTGGAACGAAACAGAAAACAAAACGTTAGTTTCATCAAATACATTCTACATCGTTATGTTGAGCTATTCTACTCGGTTATTTATGAGGTATTATCTCGGCAATCAGCTACGAGATAATTTTACGTAATAACAGTGCCTAGTCATGCACATTTTCTGTAATGAAATAAACCGTGTCTGGTATATTATCAACCCCATACTGATCATGCCGTTACTTCTTACGCGATAGAGGTAGCTATCGAGGATCTGAAATCAGAATCCTTCTGAGGATAAGAAAGACTCTGATAGTCTTCACTTTTGTCACAAATTTTGCGAGATTTTTCTAAATGTGTTTTATCTTCTGCGATGGTAACTTTTGCAGGTCTGGGTATTTTGTAAATCTGTAAATGGCATGTTTTTGTGGTGTTCTCTTTTTATAGTTTCTTATGATTTAGTCTTATTGTCCTGACGGAATCCGACGAAAATAATGCGGAATTTCACAGTTACCTACACGAAGGAAATCGATCAGGATTTGGTGCGCGTAATATACTCGTAGTAGCGGTCTTACCAAACAGCCAACCGCCTAGATACGAATGAGATAATGCGCAACGCTACAGTTGCGAGAGTTCCCAGCCCAACGGTCGAGCTCCACGGCTAGTCGCCGGCCGACGGACCGGTCTCCATTGAAAGTGACAGCACTTCCTACAAGAAAGTAAAACCGAGTGCGCCCGCGCCGGTATCGCCCCGGAAAACTCGCCGCGGACGCTGGATTTATTATATTTATGGACCCGGACAAAGCGCGGAAATTACGTCTGTCTAGGATACTTTCAGCTGCTACGGACACACATTGGTGATCAGCAGCAGTGATTGATTGATTTTTTGATTTTCAGATTTCTTTATTTATAAGTTTACAATAGTACACGCTTGATACAATAAACAAGTGTACAATATTTGCTTAGACATAGAACATTTTTACCAGGCTGTCTTACCTATAAAAAACATAATACTTACTTAAAAGTTAGGGCTATTTAGAAACTAAGATATTTATCAGTATTAATAACAATGTGTATTTATGTGCTTCTTGTTGGAGGTACATTTTTGTCTTTTACATACTTAACCTAGACATTAAGAGACGGACACGACATACTTAAGAGTATTTTAAGTAATAATCTTTTAAGTTAATGTTTTTTTTTTTTTGGGGTAGTGTAAAGAAAAATATTTAGGTCATAGCGCATCGCAGTGCGAATACATTTTATAGGTGGCAGAGCAGCGCGCACGCGAAAAAGACCCGTATGCGACACGACTGTGGCCTGGGGCCCCATCACGAGTCAGGCTCACCGACGACGAGCGGTTTGAGACCCTTTAAATCTCGTATTGTCGTGATGAATTATCACGGGCACTCATGCAAGGACAGACACTGTCAATTGCGTAAATTAACATGATTCCCGCACACTGACCATCATCAGCACTCTTGTCAATCACGGCTCGCTATAGAACGAGACTCCACCTACCATGCACGAAGCGCAGCGTTAGGGAACGCCGATAAGGGATAAAGGATGGCTTTGAGGGATAAGGAAAGCGGTGGTGGAGTTCACTGTCGAACCGAGACTCGACAGAGTGCGCGATC
This sequence comes from Yponomeuta plumbellus, assembly GCA_947310845.1. Lineage (NCBI taxonomy): Eukaryota > Metazoa > Arthropoda > Insecta > Lepidoptera > Yponomeutidae > Yponomeuta > Yponomeuta plumbellus. The sequence continues at coordinate 11,129,801 of OX371207.1, read as the reverse complement.
GAAACTTTAGCGGCAACACCGAGAATAACCATAACGACAGATTCACGATAGGCCCTCTATTGATGTTACTCGCCGATCAGCAGCAGTGAACAGACGACAGCACATCAACCTTTACACACGTGCACTCGACTCGGTCATACGAGCGACTATGCAGCAGAAATGTGGAGGTTGACCTGCTATCGACTGTAGCCGTATGTATCTCTTTACTGTTGAGTGGTCTATAAAAAACGGGTCATCGCGGTGCTTATATCTACTCCATTTAACAACATGCGTCTTGTATCAGCTTTAAAGATAATGCGAAAGGCAATCAGCTGGTCCACGGCATTGGCTAGTTGCATAAACTTTAAACTTTGGAACTCTCTTTACACTTTGGAACAAAACATTTACCTGTCTATTCATCAATCATCAGTCACATTAGGTAGATAGGTGTTTTTTGCTGGCCAAGATTTAATAATTTTGTTGACACAACCTCCGGCGCGTGGTTAGGTTAAGATAGCACAATTCAATGACTGATAAGCAAGGTTGTTTCAAAACAAACATTTGTAGAAACTGCGATATTCGCGAGTATGTGGGTGCGATCCATACTCTTCATATTGCATGCTACAGAACGTTAACTTAGTCCTTTTTCACGCGCCACGCCACGCGAGTACGCCAGAGCCAGAAATTAGAGTTTTGTTTTGAAATGGTTACTTAAGAGATATTTAGTAACCGATACTAAATTGTCTTAGTTACAGTTTGTGTGCAATAAGAGTAATTTGATTTTTAGATTGAAGAAAATTATTTGAAATCTATTTCCCTCTCTCGTCTCACATTAACACGACGACGACGACGACAGTATTGTGTGAGCAAAACAAGTGTTGTTGAATTACTTTATTTATTTAACCGTTCAAAGTTATATAGAAAAAAACCAGTTAACAGCTGATCAACCTTTACAGCCGATAATAACGTAACCGCGTACGTGTTTTAAGGTACATATTATGTCCAATACATTGTTTATTGTATATAGACGACAGCACATCTACCTTGCACTATACTCAGTTACATTTCAACAAAAATGTATTGGTTGACCAGGACTGAGTTAACCTTCTAATTATTCATATTTGATCCGTCTGTGTCCTTCGACCGGAGCGATATCATCACACGATAGTTCCCACATTTTCCGGTGTTGTGCTGTAAGCAGCTAACCCCTTTGTCTGCACGTGGTAACGAACGACCATAATAATTATAGTATTATTCTAATCATTAGTACTAACTAGGTACTGCACGATTAGGTACTGGTTTACTGAAAGAAAACTTTAGTGTTTTCCACAATAAAGACCGAATAAAATTTAAATCGCAAAGCGTGCCAGAAATAGTTAAAGAAGCACATTTTGTGTCTTGTGCCAAACTATAACATAATATTAAAGTACTAGGTTTTAGAATAATATGTTAACTCTTGGGACATTTTGAAAAGACTAAGTTTGGAGTTATTTTTTCTACAAAATGATCTAGTATTGGAAATTGACATCTATGCTCTGTTCCATAAAGCTACAACTCGTTATATACTTGCAATTGTCACTCATTTTCGCCTTACCTATGTTTCATATAACTAATATTCATCATTCTAGTTACAATTGCATGTAAATCACATCGCGTAGGACCCTTGACCATCAGTCCCATGAAGCTGTGAGAAAATTAAGCTTAAAAAACGTATATTACGACGGTCAATGAAATCAAAATTCATAGGGTACTTTCCGTTGACCTACAACTACAAAATTTGGAAAGTAATATCGTTAAATACCACAAAACAAACGCAATAAACTACAAAACTATTGTCTTTAAAGGCTTGCAGCTCGAGTACAGAACTTGACAGCTCGGGATTGCTGGTTGTATGCAAGCCGCGTTGCTGATGCCACTCTCGGACGAACTTTAATCACCCAGCCGTCCTTTAATAATAATTGAAGGCGACATCAGCGGCTGCACAACGCGAAAGTCCGGTTAGGTTACAAGATTAACAAGCGAGATTGCGTTAAAAATATAAATATAAAGCAGGCCTTATACTCGGCAAGCGGCTAATGTTACGGATGGAACAATCGATGGTAGTTTTAGTCGACAGCACAACTTATGTTACACGAGACTTTACCACCAATACCTAAATGTTGATATACTGGATTGTACATGCAGGGAAACAAGAGATAAAAATGTTGAATAATTGTATTAACTCTATCAGTATAGTTGCGAAAGAAATTTGACATTAGACGATGCGACACAACTCATGTTAAAAAATAACAAAAGCTTAGAAACTTCGCATTTATCAGAAATTACCCCAGAAATAAAGAAAGCATTAACTAACACGATATGTACATAGAGTCTGTAAGAGGGGGTCTACCACTAACTCAATATGTACAAGGCTTGGCCTAACGAACGCGTCCGCGGTTGCGATCAAACTCGTCAGCACACAGTGGTCCCATCTTGAAATTGCTTGAACTTAAGGTCGAAAGTCAGAAATTCGACCTGTTTTTTTATATTATGTATTGGAGAGTTATATGCCTAGTAATAGTTGTGGGGAAAACTTTTCTTACAAATTTATACTTAAGGAGAAAAAAAAACTTTTTTTTTGTTTGGCGAAATTAACCTTTTATTTTTTTTCTTCACATCGATGCATCCTCAGATCGCTACAAGTTCTTACACAACTGATCGTCCCGCGGACGCGTTGGTTTGCCCAAACCTTTAGTACGAGCTGCCACAGGCAACCGTATTGCAATGCAAGTGAGTGTAATATTGAACCATTTCTCAAGTAGAACTCTGCTAGGCGTTGTCGCGGCGGGTTTCGATCAACGAGGCAATCGGGGCCACTTGTGCTAATGAAACACTTCAATTGAATTGGGGGCTTTAATTCAGCGACGCTGTTTACACGATGCCATGGATATGTATGTACGATATTTACGTGATTGTGTGCTATAGATGGTCTGCTGACTTTGTCTGTGTGCGTTGGACTGTAGCAGAGGAATCCACCAACCAAGCTTGTTTATAATATAACGTGTACTACGCAAAGGAAACTTGCAGCACGATCACAAACAACTAAATAATATATAGGAAGGAAAAATCACAACTAATTTATTAACGTGGAGGTTTTCATTGTTTTTGCTCGTTATGAAGAGAGTCTCCTACGTTATAATATTATAACGCACGATTTTACACATCCGCTCTCAATTAAAAAGATGAGGTCATAACTACTCATAACTCGATAAAGAGGCCAGACATGGCAACAAAAACTTTATAAAATTTAATTAACCACATGTATCTTTGTTGGAATCGAGGCCAAATCTCAAATTATCTCGGAATAATCACTTATGGTTGTTATTTTCTTGTACAACGCTTCTGGTTGTTTCTTGTGGCTTCTACTTTATGTATTTTGCCTAAGTACTATGTAGTAACAGCAGGATTGTTTATGAATGTGGTGCGATAATAGAAATGACATTGTGAATTGAAAAACATGTGGCAATCTGGCGAAACCATCTCGACTCTGGCCCACCACTCGAATCAATTTCGTTTCGTATTCAAACGATCCCGTGGCCTTCGTTTCTAATTCATGGCTTATTGATGTATCGAAATAACTCATAAATATATTTAAATATTATGGCTATAGTTCGGCTTCCCACAAAACTCTATACCTATAGAGTCTATAGGTATAATATTATGTGGATTGTACTAACTGACCTTTTAAAATAAAATAAATAAATAAACTCAAGCCCGTTATTCCCGAGGGGGTAGGCAGAGGCACCAATCACTAGAACTGGGCCCACGTTTTGCCTTTTGACCTTTTGATTTAGAGTATAGACTATCACATCACACTAATATTATAAACGTGAAAGTTTTTGTGTGTGTTTATATGTTTGTCAGTCTTTAGCGCTGAAACGGCTGGACGGATTTTAATAAAATTTGGTATGGAGTTAGCCGATACCCTGGATTAAAACATAGGCTACGTTTTACCGCGGGGAAATATCTTATTCCTACGGGAAAATCGATGAACCGCGGGTAACACCACGGGGCACAGCTAGTACACAATAAAGATTACCCCGTAAAGAAAAGTACTTGCCTTTTCACTTGAATGCATGAACATCAAAAGATTGCGTGATTTCTAAACAACCAATCGCTATCGAAAATCGTATGTAAATTTATAATACATCAAATAGGATGCAAACCATTACCACCACCCAAGCATAGAACGTTTCAGTGTCGGACGAACGACACAAAGTGGTTCTTTGACGAAGATTGAGACGATAACCTCCGCATGTTTGTTAGTTAAAGAGATATTGAAGTACCTTTGGTCAAGATCGATATTGAGCAACAGTGAGCAGAGTCAATACGCGTCATTAATGAATAATGGCCACGTTTATTCAGAAACGATGAACAACCTTCACCCGAAGAGGACCGAACAGCAGATAATGTATTAGAACGTTTATTTTATTTAAATCAACTCAAATGAGAGTTAACTATTCCATCGAGTAGATAATATCTACCATTGGATGGATCTTGTTTATATAATATGTAGGTATATTAGCGCAATCAAGATTAGTTACGTGACAAGTTATTTGGGCATTGCACCGGAAGCCATGACGATTAAGGTAAATTGCAGGAAAATATTATACAATTTTGGAATTTCAGAAACTACGCAACGGCGAATTCTTCTAATGGTGGGTACAGACCGAAGCGAATGAACATACGAATAAGTGAAGAGTTGACTGAACAGTGTGGTCGACAATAACTGCACTTGCTTAGTTCTGTAGAGGGCGACTTCGCAGCGAGAATGTCGACCTGACGACAATCAAGAGTACACTGAACACTGGCATAGATCAATTCTAATTGGCACACTGATCCGTTCCTTTTATTCTCTTGTTCGTTAGCTTCGGACTGCAGTGCAGACTCTACATACACACAAAACCAGGATAAACACGCGGGTTTGATCAAACCGTCTTACGACGTGTCGGACGCAACCGCGTCATGACCTTGAAGCAACCGACATAGATTTAGTCAATCTAAATATTAATTAATTATTTATGAAAGACTGGTTTGACCGGTCCGAGGTACAAGCGGAGGTAGGATCCGTGCGGATTCTTCTCTACAAGTATGCCAGACATTTTAGCACTGTTCGACAGATTATCTTGTCCTATTTATTAATTAAGAAAGAAAGAATAGTAGTTTATTGCCATGCAAGAATTACAGTTATTATATTACATTATTAATAAAAAAAAATTCGGGGGCTTATTGACCTTAGCGAACCGAACATTTAGGCTAGGCGCTTTAGGTCAGCTTTTATCTAGTACCGTGCTCAAAGCAATGAAAACGATTTTGGGACACGAAAATCGATTCGACGCACACACAGTTCCAATAAAAGAGTTGTGTTTCGTGGGTGAAGTTTGTGGTTTTATTGTAATTTTACTGTTCGTTTTGGTCTTCGCATTAAACATAAATGATACAAGCCAATGAGATATTCCATAGATTAAAAATACATGTTTGGAAAACCCTGATAGCAGGAAAACCTGGATCACGTCACCAGCAAGCGTCATTCGCAGTACCAAGACCTTTCTACTGCGTTTCATCTTAGGGGTTTTTTTTCGAGACAAAGTGGCAAAGTCGCAAGTACACGACAAAGACTAGTTCCAGTTTCGCTGTTCCAACGATCGCGTGATGTCGCGCGCTCGTTCGACTAGCGATTCGATGCAATTAGTAAAATGTGTTATAGAGACATTAGAGTGTGAGGATCTACGGGTGCGCGCCCGCAGCAGCGTGCCGCACGCGACGCGACTCTAGCGCAGGATGTCGCAATCACGTGCCCGTCACGCGTCAATCTGATTCGCTGCAAAGGGCTCGCCCATCATCATAGCAATTATGCATCACGAAAGTTACGAGAGAAATCATCACGCGTTGCGGATACATTAGAATTTCAAATTATACACTCGAAAAGATTCCTGGTCCGAAATTGCAGTGCACGTTTGTGGAAAACGATTTATAGGTAGGCAGGCAACGCCCTAAAGGTGTTTCACATTATTTTAATTGCTTCACCATTTGATCTCGAGATACGGCGCCAGTTACGCGATTCGAACGGCGGAAACGATAACTAACCTCTCTAGCCAGTGACCTTTAGCAAGTGGAAGGGCTTTCTATGATAAGTCATGCATGTCAAATGGAGTTCACGGTGTGTAATTAGCATCGGAAGTTAATGCGAGTGAGATGGACCCGGAAGCCGATGAATCGAGCAGAGTGAAGGTCGGCGGCGCGGCGGACGGCCTTGCCGCGGGCTGTGCCACTTTCTCCCGATGCAGCTCCCACGTGCGTTACGTAGTGAGCCGCGGCTTCGCAAAACAATACTTTGTTCCACTACGGCCGCGTGGTTACGCCGACGCACTCTATGGAACAACTGACATAATCTCACAAATTACACCACTTCTTTAAAAGGCTCTGCGATGGCTGTTTAGATTAAATTTCAACGGCCCGTAGATGTTATTGTGAATAAACGAAAGACAAAGAGTTGGGCTCGTGATTATTGCGTTGCTCTGTGTTTAATGTCATTCGGTTTTCGTAATCTTGCTTGGCCTACCTACTTGGTTGCTTCTTTGCTATAGCAGCAAGTACGGTTGGCGGTGATTGGTAATTAGTTAGGAAAAACTAGTTTCCAGGTACAGCGATATCACGATCAATCAAATACGATGATTCACAAATATGTCATTGTACATGATTACTTCAGATAATCTAACTCTTTGGAGTTAAACGTCTGAAGCCTTTAAAACTGTATGAGAGATCAATGTAAGCCCGTGTAGTGTTGAAATGTAGAGCCCTAGATCATCAAATTTACGCCTGAATTATTGCCCGTTTAAGTAAACGATGTTATTACACATTTGAAGGATTTATAATCTACAAAAGTAACTTCAATAACATAAGTGAATACGTTAAAGGAAACGGCGAGTCATTTGAGAATTTTTGCGATCCATCTAGCTGATTCTGTATTGCGATTGCGTACACGATAATTATTACAACAGACTCAAGATTCTCACCTCGAGTATCTTACTCAACTGCAATTAAACTAGGTACGTGATCGAGCGACCACCATCATTACTTTGAAGATTAAATGACGTTTCAAAGGAAACATTTCGAGACATTGTAATAGCTAGCTTAACTCTGAAAACCTAATGGGAAGTTAGATTTCAATAAGCCAATTATCGAATTGCAGTAACATGGATTAGCAACTCAATCGACTTAGTGCTCAAGCACTCATCAACGTTCGTGACCGAGATGAATAAATTGATAATTTGAATGCATTTCATAGCGACCGCTTAGCAATTTGAATACTAAGCAGCGGTGGATCCACAACTTGACCGCCAAAATATAGGCCTCTTATGTAACCTCAACATTAAATTAACACTTTAATTTTGTGGGTCACATAGAAGTGTGAACTCGACATCTATTCAAATCTAGCGTGCTGGAGGTTACGAAAATGTTTGTCGTTGGTTTTCGAGCACCTGCGGGATATCACAGAAACCTCGTCGAAGGTTGTAAAAAGTGTTAAAAGCTATGGTTTGGTTGTTTAGTGTACGTGCCATGGCGGTCGCGCGGCTGGCGGCTTGGGCAATGTTTTCACAACTTTGCTGAAATAGCAAGTTTAGTCATTTGCCGCGGTGGCGATACGCCCCCGCGAATACGGATCATTTCCATAGCGGTATACAGTATTTTCTGTATACCGAGATCCGGAGCAAATAAGTACCCCTCCTATTAATGATGCTCTTATATTACGTATCCTAGCAAAGGCTGATGTGGTCCTCTGAAAGTAAAAGTTACCGCGTAGTCGAGCAGAACATCAGCATCAATCTTACCTGTAACAAACGAAAGAGTCACATCAATAAAACTGTCAGTAGAGCGATAAATACCAGGATGTATATCAACGCTTATTTATGAAGTCGTATAATGAGGAAGCATTAAGAAGACGCCGCGGGCAGATAAGCCGGTTGATGTGGGACTAAAAAATAAGCGGCATATTAAAGACAGTTAATTGTTTGTTCGCGTTTGTTACTGCGTGCTGGAGACATGAATTCTAATGCGAATAATGACATTATACCGACGTGACGGTACACGGCGCGGGCGCCAACTGATCGCACGCTAAGTTACGTTACTTACTTGATCACCATCATAAATTCCAAAAAAATATTTCTATTATATTTTTATGTGAAAATATTACACGAATCACATTTGAGGTGTTAATTTAATTGCGAATGTTTTTCATTAGATTCGCGTCGGTTCTGTATGCAAGCGAACGTATGACCTTGGGAGGAGGCGGAGTGAGCAAATGGGCTCATGAAACCGACAACACGCATCTAATAACTGGCTATAAGCGTAGTTATTATTCTTTAATTGCCTAGAGCCTCCTACTTTAATTGTCTTTAATCTTGACTGGAGACAATATATTTTAAAATGTTTGATTTATCGCGTCTTGTCAGCGGGGATCGGCTCCCAGTGCCCTGTGCGTCATTGGGCACTTCTTCAATTGACCAATTGTTGGAGTGGAGAGTGAACAGTAATTTGTTTGTCTGGGGGTGGAATAGGGCCGGGTCGTCCTGACGGGATGCGCTCAACGTGCAGGACACATTGTGCGAACTGAGCGATCTGTGGCAGCGCCTCTTCGCTAATTGCTTGTTATTATGTCACCAACGCAACAGATGTGCAACATCCGCTCCCATGTCTTGCTTGAAAGCTTCTTTTTTCGCCACAAATTAAAATTTCATTGGAATCGCAAGCGAGATGTCACTTGATGTGCGACTGGCGAGGTTGTTCGAGTCAAAGTTATAACAACAAAACTATCATTGTAGTGTAGAAGCGTATAACAATAAAAAGGTCTCAAGAAGGTTAAGTTTTGTGGGTGTGAAATAACGAAGAGTTCGAAATCAGCATAATCAATACCGCCTACGGGCAAGAAACTTTGTTAGGTTAGGTAGAGAACGTAATACAAACTTCCATGTGATTCTGCAGTAGTAAGGCCACGTAAAGTTAGAAAAAAAAAATTTTTGCTAGCAACAAAGGAACACTATAAACCAAGCGAGGCGCGCGATCGCTGGTGCGCAGGAGTTTCACTTTCGTTCAGGCGAGGCGCATGCGGGTCATGCGGTGCAACGATGCGACCTCACGGCGCAGTTGCATAGGCCAACGTGAGGCAATGTACGCAATACCGTCCTTAGGTTCTACAGGTACAGAGCTACCTATACCGCTCCGGGAGAATCCAAATGAGAAACCTCCAACGTAAGAACTTTGAAAATACATTATAATATGTTATGATATTATATTTCTAAGTTTTGTAAGTACTAATTATATATAAGTACTGTTGTAAAATGCTGTAAAATGTCTTTGTAGAGCTTTCATACAAGTAGGGTCTAATAATGCAGAGTACCTCTAATTGGCAAAATCGCTAGGCCTAAATCACATTTAATATAAGCTTTATCACATTTGTGTGCTTGCCTTTGGTGTAGGTACCTAGTAAATAAAAAGAAACTGAGACTGTGTGATGTGTCACACTAAGAAAGGTGCCCGAATCGAACATATAAACAATGAACATGTAGTTCCACAAGGACTTTACATGGCACCTAATTAAGTCCATCGTGTAGCTTCAGAGACAAATTCAGAGAAAGACGACGAGCAGGATGTGGCAGTTAAGAGATTATATTTAGACATGATCGTCTAAGAAATTGTAAATAAAGCGGCTCGGTCGTGATGAAACAGGGTAGGTACGTGCAAGTTGAACAAACTTCCATAAAACGACTGGTGGCGGGTCCATATCTCGGGTTCAGGTCACAACGATAGCTTCTGAACCGGTGATGTACCCGTTTGCTTTATCAATTTGCGTCACGCGATGATTGAGTACAACGAATATGCATAAACACAGCAAGACTAATGAAGTACGATATTTAAGAAAAGGCTATCAGTGAAAAGTGAATTTGTTTTCGAATAAGCCGGATGAGATAATGCGTGACGATGCGAAGCCGCAACTTAAACAGTGGCAAATTAGAAGACAAGTGGCCGTTATCACTCGCTAATGAAGGTTGGGGCGTGAGCTGGGTAGGCCACACCATAGTTATGAGTATCGCAACTGTTTGCCACGGCCAGTGCGCCGGCGCCACCGAAGCATGGCTCCTCGCTACAAGCCATAGACCACCCCACTTGTCACGGTGATGAGTCCACCGCGGTGCACTCGCTTGCTCACAATGAAACGTTACGTTACTTTACGTTACGACACTGAATTCGCCGTCTCGTACGTGGAATTGTGGAAATTGCTCTAGTGGGGTTTTCCGAAATGGAAAGGAAAAGGGGTCCGTAAGGAAATACACTAGTGACGTAGATAACGGCATATTTACATAGGAGTTACACATAATGACATTCAGATTTTTGCGCTAGTTTTGTCTAGAGACATTATATAGAGCCCCTTAAGTTCACCTCAGTTTAGCCATTATTGCGGTAACCCATCCCTTTTGCATAATAAAGAGTAGGTTAGCTACAAAACAGGTTGTAGTGTAATGTATCTATAGAATAATCCACGTAGAGAAACTTGTGTCAGTTACGATCGTTTCACGGCCTTTGCCCACACCGTTTCTGCTCGCTTTTCAAGTATCCAGCTCGGTGACGCGTAAAGCCCCGCATGATGGGCATTTTATTCACAACACTCTAAAGTGCCGAGTGAGTGCACGAGGGCACCTGTTTTTAACTTTTAACCTGCTATGCACTCAACAAATAAATTAATGTTCCGCTAAATTGGTTATGCAGTTTGGGCATATGTTTTAATCATGACACGTCGATGTGAGCATGTTTTTGTTGCCTGCAACAACATTTATTCGTTTAGCGAATTGGTAACCATCTGATACTTCCACAGCAGTCTATAAAATATCTTTATTAGTTTTTATTGCGAGTTTTTACTATACCTCGCAGCTTAGCAACTTGAATTACTCATTAAGGTCTGTTTAGATTGTCGGTTAACTTGCACCGGCGGCGTTTATGAATCACGAATCGAATCAAATCGTTTACGAGGTCACTTTATCAACAAGGGTTTCAAAGCTATGAAGAGAGGCGATGTTTAACAAGGGGTGAGGCACCGCAGTGTTAACAGCAAGTACACTCGACAGCACATCGATATTATCAAGCGTAGACTCTATTAGGTAAGTTAACGGGCAAATTGTCAACGAAAATGTAAAAGTCGAACTACTTTCGTCTGTACTAGCGATCAACACCGATACTTAATCTGCCCACTTAAACACTGTGCACTCGCCTTTGGCAGACTCTCAAGCTGTATCGTGAGCAGGAAGTGTCTGCAAGACCTTGTCCGGTTCAACGACATCGCTGATGACGACAGGCCAGCCCACGCGTCGCCCCTTCCCACCTTCTTAGACGGTTCCGCAATAAGAGAAAATTGACCCTTGCGCTCTGCCCTTTGCATATTTTGCAACGCACCTTTTCTATTAGCTCATCAGGCTCGCATCAATTTATTTATAAATCTTGCTATCGACAACACACGAATTTCAAAATTCGCACAATATTTATAAAGCTGCAGTGTTTGCGATTGGTCTGATTGGTCTGGCAGCAAAAGTAATTTACATCAATAGCATTTGTACTTACTAATTTATTACCTACAAGTTTTGTTTATTACAACAGTGCATAACCAGTAATGATTTACAGCACTAAGTTAGCCGCGTGACAATCTAGGCTGTGGTAGACAAAGAGGATAAACATCGCAAATGCAATGTGAACGAACGGGAAGTATTCCGTACCGTGCGATTCCCAAATTTGGCACACATTGGATCATCTGACGAGTGTTATGCAATCGCTCGACACTGACCTACCGGCGAGCGTGCCGGTCGTACTACTTTCATTATTGACACAGAATCTATAAACGTTCGACTATCGCTGAGCCGCTACGTGATCGCCCGATTGACCATCAACTGTGAAGCAAGCGTGACCTAATGGAGATGTAATCGTTTTATTGTGTTTTATGTAATTTATGGCTTCACTTTCTTTGTGGGGTAAGAGTTTGGTTTCATACGTTTTATTATAATAAGATCTCCATTCGCCGCGTTGCGTGTGGGTAGCGCTCTTGCGAAATGCTAGGTTATACCTACCTAGGTAAGTGGTAATTACGCGAGAGACGTCGTAGACTGTTTTCATTAACATCTAAGTGTTGTTCAAGTTCCCGCCCTTTGTGATTAGCTGATGGCAAATTGGCTTGTATTGTTTTAGCTTGCACTGTTATGAATTAATTATCGCTTCAAGCGCAATGCAACCTTTCAAAAGTCACCCATTACGGGCTGATTTATGAAGATTAGCATTAAAACGAGGCAGTGGATGCATACAATTTGTGGCATGACTCTACGCAATACAAAACAATGAAAAACACATTTCCATTACCCAAATCCAGCGATGATACATACGAGGTTACTCGACCGACTCCAAACTGTCGTGTGAACACAACACGGTCTGATAATCTAAATAATACCTAGTTTATATGCAAAGCAGACACTCAAAGTAACTAATCGAGTTGTCAAATTAATAAGGACTAACCAAGAGGACATAATTTAGCGGAATTTATCTTGCGGATTGTTTGAAGTTTCGAATTGACGGCATTACGCCGTAAACGAACACTTTTACACTCCATTTATCTATACTTGACTTTTTTCCAAACTTTAAACGACACTAAATCAAAAACCTTTAGCGGTAGAAAACTCGAAACAGTCTACAAATTTAGTGCTAGCTAGTACTAAATTTGCAAACTGTTTCGAGTTTCCTACCGCTAAAGGTTTTTGATTTAGTGTTGTTTAAAGATTCGAAAAAAATTAAAGTATAGATAAATGGATTATACTATTCAATGCGAGTATGACCCGCGGCAAACCGGAGAAAAAAGATTGCAGTGCAAAAGTATGTATTCAGACAATACAAATGCAAATATATCTTGGGGAACCTTGTACAGTGTCCCATTAAGGACGTATTAACTTTTGCAAGTCTTTATCGAGGAAATGACAATTTATGTTTATTTCTAGTATTAACATTATCATGGCTACCAATATTTTTGAAGTCTTTAATATATTTTTTCTAACGTAGATAATATTTTCATCAATGTATTGGCTAACAACTGTTAAAATGCTGGTTTCTTTAAAAAAATCTCTTAGCGAATCACTACTAATCACTACTAATAAATGCCTAGACAGACGGGCGGACGGGCAACACAATGTTCCTATGAGGATTTGTAACTGAACGGTTAATTGATTTGCACACTCTTTGGATGAAAACTTCTCTGTTAGGAAACCACACTACATAGTTTCGTTCGCTGGGCGAGTCACCTTGAATGCCGTGTTTTGCTACTCCAGACAATGACTAAGTTCCCGCAATTAATTCGATTTTCATACACAAAGGTCGTGTATTAGAATGTTAATTGTATAGTGGACTTTACTTGTATCTAATACGGGGTGATGCGGAAAGGTCTGTCAGAAGTAAAGGGGGCTATCCATCGAAACAAATTTTATTACGATACCAACTCTGAGACAGTGAAAAAATCATTAGCTGTTTTGAACAAAATTTTGATAGTTGCTACAGCGAATGTAAGAAATAGATTCGAGATTCACAGTTGTTTGGTTACAAGCCCTTTTAGTTGTAGCACTCTGTATAGGCGTCCAATTAATGAGTGGCCCATTTGCCTCGATTAACTAGTTACATAAAATTCCATACATTAGTAGCGTTGATCACGAGTGGCAATCACTACAATGGGTGCGCAACACCTATTATGTACAATCAAAAGTGTATCAGTTGCCCAACTTAGGTTACTAAGCAACAAAGCTATGGTCAGCTGATTAAGCAACGTGGATAACGAAAGCAAAATGAACCAAGTAGCAGCCTTTTTAGTAATAAATTTGCCAATAATACGATCTTGGACTAAACCGTTGTTACTATGCAAGAAATTTCAGTATCGTTCGCACAGTAGCGTTCTAAAAGCCGTCTAGAAATTTTCCATGGTGATAAGAGGTGAAGACAAAATAGCAAAAAAATAATCGACCCGCGTGACCGGTTTTACGTAAATATAAAGGCCAAAGTTGTTAAGTTTATTTGTATCATAAGTAAAACCTACCGATTGTATTTGTATCACGATGGGAGATGTCTCTCCTTTGTTACCCAAATTATGAAATTCAAAAGGATTCGTCAACAATTTCAGATATAGAAGAGAAAGAACTAGTATATCGTGACAAGGGTCAAACGATGGTCTGAGCCTACTTGAGGTTCCAGGCGTGAAATGTACATTAAATAATGTTAAAATACGTAGTTAGGTTACCAAATAGTCGCGTTTTTGAAATTTTGGGAAATAACAATTAATTAAAAACCGACCAGGTGCGAGTCGGACTTGCGCACGAAGGGTTCCGTACCATTATCTATAGAACATTTGAAATTTCGATCGTTTCTTTTATTCTTTGAAAGTATTTAAAACAGTAAGGCACTAAGGACTACAGCAGTACTCGTCCACCGAGTCAATTAGCGCCACCGAGGAGAAAAAATCATAATCTATTTTTACAGAACGAATTTGCAAAAAGTATCTATACAATTCTTGCTTCGCAATGCATGTTAAGCAGTTGGTGCTGGCTGTCGTCGATAGATGGCAGTCGTTAAGCCAAGTCAGAGGCCTTAGGGCGGCTCGAAAACTTCTGACAGTAAGACCAGCCACTAGTCTTATCCACTAATCCGGACTTGGCCCCCGTGGTGGAGTATGGCCTATACCTTCCTCAGGGAAGAGACCCGTGCCCCTCGGTGGGAACATAATGTTTGGGTTGATGATGATGATGATGATCTATACAATCTCTCGATAATGTAGAGTGTTTTTGGGACCCACGACAAAGAACATAGGATCGCGAACCAGGGACTAGATTTATGTTAGGTTACGGAACCCTAGCTACGTACTTTGTATGTTTAGTCTCTTTTCGTGTACCTGTAACTATGTAGATTGAATTAAAAATCAATAAATTGCCATTTACTGCATTATTCACAAAGATTTTAAGCACCTTTCGTTTTCGGAAATTTGTTACACAAAAAAAAGAAAAAAATCTTTCGAATTTATCAAATAGAACCTCTAGGTAGGCGATTTAGGTCAAGTGAAACATCTTCCCATAACAGGCTATACCCACATTAGACAAATACATTTTTTTTTATTAATTCTTTATCGTTTCGTTATGATGCCACACTACTACAAGGTTTTACACACATTTTGTGTCTGTACTTTATGTAGGAGTTACCTTCATAAGAGGTTATGTACTTAAAGAAGAACAATGGGTGGTAAGATAAACAAAGCCAACTTTGCTTGGGCCTCATGAGTTTAAAAAGCATATTCACATCCATTTTTGGGCATGTGCAAATAAGCAAATAATGATTGCTTGTT
This sequence comes from Yponomeuta plumbellus, assembly GCA_947310845.1. NCBI lineage: Eukaryota > Metazoa > Arthropoda > Insecta > Lepidoptera > Yponomeutidae > Yponomeuta > Yponomeuta plumbellus. The sequence goes on along the minus strand of OX371207.1, from coordinate 11,114,380 downwards.
GTTTTCGCGAAAGCTAATCTAGCGAAATATAAATTAGTCAGGCTGATAACCTCTACTGCTTATAAAAATATTATAATATGCCAAGATATGGACGGAATTTTCATCCAAGTACTTAGCGTTATTGAACAAGGTTTTCAAGAAGGTAATGCAAATAGAGCATAAAAAATTCGAATTTTTACGAATGTGAAAATGTTTCGAGGGTTTTAATATATCAGTTGAAGACCGCTATTAGAACGTCTTATAGTCAAGAGACATTCGTATCATAATCGTCAAAATCTGACCAGCGATTTAGCTTTTGCGCAAAAAAAAAGTCATAAGGTCGGGTAGGCAGGGCTGGATTTCCACTGAAAAAGCGTAAAAACAAAGATTTACATGCATGCACATACATTGCTTCTTGGCCCAAACTAGGATACCCTGTGTCGTAGGATCCAGAATCGGCGACACCACAAACATGTAAGCATTCAAGACCTGGGTTTTTTTTGTCCACAGCAGGGATTCTAACCCGGGACCTCAGGCGTGGTAGGCAGATACCCTAACCGCTGCGCCACAGAGGTCGGCATAAAACTTTGATTTTGGAGCCTGGTAAAGTACATATTTTAACTAAACTCAGCAAGTTTGTAACTAAGTAAATCAAGTAAAGTACAATTGAATTTGTCTTATCGTTATTTTGGTTTTTATTTTATTTCAGGTGTATGTATGTGCTGGCACGCCCCAGTGGAGAAATTATGAGAAATACTGTTTTGGACCAGTTATACTAACAACCCTAGTCCAGTTTCAAGTTAGACGATGAAATTGAAACTAAAGAACGAACCGATAGAGAAGTGGCGTACCTGGTCAGGTTTGGCTCATTTGGAACCATCAAAGATATTTTATTCATAATGTAAATGTAAATATATTATGCCGAAGGTCAGATGTCTAATCCATCCAGCCGGAATCCTAACGTTGGCCACAACATTTTTTTAAACGGACAGGACTAAAGGACATTTTAACAGTATGACAATAGGGTAGTTTCCAGGGTCAAAATAATTAAATTCTATTTAGTCCGTAATTTAGATTATAAAAAAATATTCGACACGTATTTTTTCTTTTTTCATTAAACAAAAAATAGCAAAGATATAGCCCATTAAAGTTACTTGTGACGTCACTCCGTGCTAAAAAATGCAGCACGGCGTGACGTCACACGTAACTTTAATGGGCTATATCTTTGTCATTTTTGGTCTAATTTACAAATAAAAAAATACGTCTCCCTTATTTTTGAATAATCTAAAAGACGGACTAATTACATTTTTTAGGGCAACTAGCCTATTGAAATCGTTCAGGCTTTGGTGCGCGTAATATTGCCGCAGATTTGCTTAAAGTACAGATTGTCTGTCACACACATTGTCTGCATAGACTAGGCAGCATCGAGTTTTCAAAATACGTTGACTGGTTGGTTGGCTTACTTCATAGAGCGAGGGTTCCCAGTACTATTATGTCAGAGATCGTGATGAGCGAAGTGAAAGAGTTCACTTCCAATTGCAACTCCGAGGTGCATGAGACAACGTCGCACGCGTGGATTGTAATCTCAATGTAACCGCCTCGTGTTTGTGCAACGTCTTTATGCAAACTGCAATCGTGTGAATGAATCATACGCAACACCGACGCCGACAATCCCAAGTTATAACACTTTCAGACGTCCCCCTTACAAAGAGTTATTGAGATTAGGAAGAGTGCCGATAACACACTTGACATGCACAGTGATATTAAGGTTGTAATTTGATATGATTACATAATATTTGCTACGATGTAAATAAATATAAATCCATAAGTCATACTTAGTTTGTTTGAAATATTACAGAGCTGGACCTAGATTCTGTTAATGCATGTAGTACAACGACAACTTCATGAACAGAACATGGCGATTAGGTTTCAATGCCGCTTGAAGCTTACGTGTGCTCACACATCAAACAATCTAGACGCATGGTATGAAAAAACACGTCACGTCGTGATCCGGCCGTGTATCTGTCATCGTACTACTACTATACACCAACAGGCCCAGGTCAGTTATGAAAATAAAAATAAAATGTTCGGATTTTTTTTATAATGGTATACGGAAACCTTCGTGCGCAAGTCTAAACCCCAGGTCTTGGATGTTTGTATGTTTGTGATGTCGCTCATTTTGGTTCCCACGACACAGGGTATCCTAGTTTGAGGCCAGAAGCAATGTATGTGCCTGTATGTAAATGTTTGTTTTTAATGTTTATTGCACCATTAAAGCCCGCTTGCACCACCGACTAAAATCCATTTAATCCCGAGTTAAACAGAGTTTTGACAGTTCCGCCATACTTTATATGTCAAAATTCTGTTTAATCGGGGTTAAAAGATTTTAGTCGGTGGTGCAAGCGGGCCTTAATGTTTATCGCTACCGTCTACTGCTAAGTGTACGATGTATAATATCCTTGAGAAGAGTGCAATAGTATGATTAGGTAACGTTGTGGACTGATAGAGAATGTAGTGAGGGAACCTCAGCCGGTGGTAGAGGTCACTGTTTAGCAAAGGGCCTAATAGCTCTCGATTTTTTCTCGTTAGGCACAGAAAGGGAGTTCATCTGTCAACGGCCGACGAATTGACAGACTTTGGAGAGCGTTAAGTACGCGCTTAACGTAAATCGAGCATTAAATTATGGATAAATCGGACACCGGTTGTGAAACGGCGCCAAGGTGTTGGGTTGCGGCGCCGACCCGCGATGGCACTTCATGTCATTACGAAACGAGAAAAGAAAGTTAAAATACTGTTTCGGTTGAGAGAATGTCGCTCCAGTCATTGCAGAGTGCGGCAGTACGCAACAGCCGAATCACACAATGCTGTGACAACTAAGTACATAACGTCTTGATGGACTGTCAAAGTACGCTCTAAATGTTGCCACAAACAGTCCAGTCTTTGAACACTCAAATCCTGCAGCTAAGGGCCAGAATCTGTTAATGCATTGTAGTACAGTCACGAGCAATAATTACACTGTCACATTTTGTACGACGTTCACATTTTGTTTCGTACTGCACATGTGTACGACAATTTGCCCTAAATTATCTCAACATTAGTTACCTAATTTAAGACAAATTGCCGTACACTTCTTTCTAGATTGTAAAAATAATAAAAAATAAAAAAAACTCACGCCCGTTATCCCCGAAGGGGTAGGCAGAGGCACCAGTCTCTAGAACTGGACCCACGTTTTGCCGAGTTTATTAGGTTTATTCTAGATTGTATTAAGTAATTTTTTTTTGAAAATGTGACAGTGTTTATATATTATTGCTCGTGACTGTACAATGACAATGAACGCGCCCATTTCGTTTTGATGCCATTTCCAGACTACTCGCGTACACGAATCCTACCTTCTAAGCTTCAACGGAATAAATAAAAAATCACAGGACCGGACTATGAATCTGTTACTGCACTACATTTCACAAATTAATAGTGCAGAGGCCCAGCATGACGATGAGAAGCCAATGGCATCACTCTGCCTTAGAGATAATTGTTAAGTTGAATTTTATTAATGTTGTATTAGGTGACGTCGTGTACAACGTGTTCATGTTCACGAATGATTAATTACTTACTGTCTCTACAAATACGAAGATCTGAAAATTCCGCAATCATCGCGTCCGCTCTGCTCGTTGCAAGACCATGCTTTACGGAAAACTTGTACTTTCTTTTGTTTATAGAGTAATGGGCACACTCTGACTAGAGAAGACTAAATAATAGATGCTCACTTTTTCAATTCATCTATTGATGGACAGTACAGCTGGTTACGCAGCCCGCTAGTAGGGCTATTAAAAAAGTAAGGAACAAACTAGGAAAGGTCATTTTTTCATTTATTTTTTCTAATGCACGTTTAATTTCAGTAAAGACATTTAGATAGATAGATAGAGAAAACTTTATTGTACAAAAAAAAATTCTTAGATATCTTTTTACTCTTGTTCGTCACTTGAAAGTCGATTTATTCTCCGGACGCCACACATTGTTAAAGAGCAAGCTTTCAAATAGAGGAATAGTAGTGGATATTGCCCCCGGTTATTATTAGTCTAGCCAATGTGTATTATAGTAAACAAAGGACGGTTCTACCGTGAGAGGGTAGCAGCAAGTTGATTGTTTTGCGGATGTAGGAGCGGGAACGACAAGTCGATACGAAAGGCGCTAAAGTGAAGGCGATACTCTCGAAGTCTCGAACAATAGAACATTAGGCGGCTGACGCACATTGTGCTATGGCAATCAATAAACGCGGAAGCTGTGACTGAATATCCGGCTAACCAACTGCAACCGACCATGGCATAGCAACAGCGACGCTTAACAAATACGTCTAGCAACTCAATTAACACAATAATCCAAGAAACGCCATTATTTATTGCTCATTTAAAATTTAAAGGTCAATCAAAACTAGACTACTCGCAGCGGGCCAGTGTCAGGCTGACCCTCTTTTTCGAAAACTTGAAAAGAGCATTTTAATGTTGTTTTGGTATTGCGTAACGTAAGTTGATGTGTTCTTAACGTGCAATTATGTAAAGCGGTGGATCGCGGCGAGCTAAAGTAGGTAGGAGAGCGGTGGCCGCGCTGGCGCATGGTCTCGCGGGTAAAAGTGTTACGCTCGGCGTTCAGTGTGCTCGATTCCGAGCCGTGACGCAATTCTACTGAGCGAATGTGTGCCAAACTAAACTGCAATAGAGCCTCCATATCTACTGACGCTTCTCACACCTTGCACCAGTCTCATTAAAATGATAAGTCTGCTGAGAAACATCACGTCCCCTCGTGATCCTGAACCAACAGCAGTATAAAAATAGTACCCTAGACTGAGCCCGACTATTTACCAACAAGAGCACAATGTATCCTTTTATCAGGCGGCGAGATAAGATAGGGCACACACACTATCCCTTTGTTTATGCACTGCACTCTGTGTAAGACCTCTGATACGCTTTATCGCGGCAGTTAGCGCAACCACCGTTCGCTTACTCACTCGTTATGCTGACTTAAATCATCGACGACTTTATTGTTAACGCCAGAAGCCTAAAGATAACAGTCTACTCACGCTAACGCCAGCGAAGCAGTGCTTTAACACGTTAAGCAAGGAAACTAACCAGGCCACGAGAATCAGGCAATGCCCTGTTATCAGGCACTTTGAGATAGATAAGTGGTCTTGATAGCGTAAGTATCTAGGTACCTAATTGATAATTAAACATAATGTGTTATTATACTCCATCAGGTAGGTATTGTTTGTAAAATACTAAGTGATAGCGATGGAGAACGTTTTGACAGTCTGCTCAAATCTCGGTTGCCACAGCACGTTAAAAACACGAGTATCGAACAGAATAGGAGAAGTCGCTTTTATAAATATACATCTGCGTTGTCCGGGCCACTTGAGCCTGAATGGCTGTTAACCCGGGGTGAGGCTTGCGTTAGTTAAGAGCAATTCTGAGCCCCGATAGCTACGACACGGTCCGTCGGATCTGAAACTCGTGACAAAGTGAGTTGTCCGGCAATGAACCCAGAGTAGGTATTACCGCCGAAAGCAGAAACAATTAGCGGCGAGACGCCAGCTACGCCTTTTAGTCAAGACTGTTTGCTGATAACAACCTGCTATGGAAACTTCGGAAATTCTTGACGTTTGTTTGTATAAACCAGAAATCAACCTAACTTTAAATTAGATAGAGACAGGGGCAGTCGACGTTTGAATCAGATTAATCCGTACTTTTTTGTTGACAGCTCCCGTTACGTAACTTAAATGTACGTAATTTTACTAAATTTTGGAATGATGTTGACATTTAAAAAAAATTGGTACCTACTAATGTTGGGTTTCCAGCTTACCAATATCAAGGCTGGTAAGCGGCGATTCTTTTGTCGGTTCGCCCACTCCGACTAACACAGCAGCAGGCCCGATTGTAGTAAAAAATTGAAATGCCGTGTGACGAAATGTGGAATTTTCCATTGATTTCGGCTAACGAACGGCCCTTCACCAATATTACGACATCAAATATGCAACCACATCAGTAAATGTAGTAACTATAACAACCCAACATCGTTAAGTAATAGGCGCCATCCAAAACATGCAATAAGAATGTTGTAAACAAGAACTAGGTAAGGTTGGCAAGTGTGAGCCGAGCAATAAAATAAGATGCGATTGTCGCAACGCTCCAGGGTCGAATAAACGAAACTACCATCTTTGCCTTAAATTAATGTCTAATGTTTTACCGAGTAATAATAGAACGTCCATCATTGAGTAACCGAGCGGTTCAAGGTGAGCGGGCAAGACATTAAAAATCTAAACAGTATTCTCGCTTTTGGATGGAGTAATAATTACCACTGGGCAGACAGTGTATTGTCACCGCCAACTCCTCAAGTCAGCCTTTTAGTTACAATCTTCTAATACTGCATTGTCTAAAACGTTTACTTGGCTGAACGAAAACTAGCCTCTTTTCAAAAAGCCTGTATGAGGAGCCGCCATTTAGTGTGAATTTAGGTAATTCAAAATGTCGTCTACGCAACAGCTGATTTACTTCACATACGTTTGCTCTAGTAAGGTGACCATGATACTTGGTTGAAACTGAACTAATGGGACAAAGAAGATTGTTAAAAAATATTTTTGATAAAATAAAACATGGACAAAAACCGCAATGTGTAGAATCGAAACGCATTATGGCGCGAAAAAGGGAATTTTCAAATGTTAATTCGACGATTTGGTCTTCCTGCGTACTTTCGAATGGTTACGCAAGGGCGAAGCGCCGGAGCAGTTTCTGAAATAAATTAAACGTTGCAGTTGCCGAGGTCACGGATAAACTGAAGTGGCGCATACTGTATGTGACCTACAGATGCTTTGGCGATACTAACAATTTGGCTAGCCACCTTCACCCATGTTATTTGACGTTGTTTGTTGAATCAAACGGCTGAATGATCTTCAGCCCTTTAGCTGGATGCCGCTGACTAATGAACGTCCTAGGCACTTAATTCGACAGCTAATTTTACCAGTTGGCGACAACATAATTATACGTATTGATATCTTCTCAATAGTCAGTCTAGAGTTACAGCTTACAGTCGTACCGTAGGATTTCGTTCACATACGAAGTTGTGTAACCGACGTGTATCATTCTCGAAACATGTTAGTTTGTCATTTACAACAAATTTTAATATATATTTATCTCCCTATTAACCGTTTACATTGCCTATTATATTTTCAATACCTAAATGTTTAGATTTTTTTGCTCAACAGTGCGCTGCTTAATAGATAAATGCTTGCCAGCGTTAAGATTTATTATTACGGTTTTGAAAATAAAGTGCTAGTGGGACACGCTCACCGAAGGGTTCCGTTTGTATTATGGGCACTAATATTTATCTTTGCAATTTCTTTGATGATTTATTTATAAGTAAAATAAAATCTTGGTACCAATAACACCCCTTCTTTCTATGTATATTTTAACGACCAACTACGGAACCCTACGCAAGGCTGGACACGCATTGTGAGTTTTCATTACTATTTTCTAAGCAATTCACTATAACAACGCTTTTTCTCTAAAAAAGAGATCTAGCTATGGGTTAATAAAGACAGACAAACGTAAGCTTCCAAAAAGAGTTCCGCTGGTACCCTCCCTAAAACGGAACCCTAAAACCGCTGGACTCTGCTGGATGTTTTGAGCGGAACACGTTACAGCGAGTCAAATGGGCCCATTGCGGACGGCACGTTTTCGCCGAGGCCGCGAGAACAAAGGGCTGATTCATGCATGCCCCGACTTTTGTCGCAGGAGAAAGGAGTGGGGCTAAAAATAGTGCGGTGGCGGTTATGAGAGTGGCCGTTGGAAACGTTATTAACGTTGTTACAAGAGGCTCCTCGCCGCAGACTCGAACTTATAATAAACGTGCCCTGCTCATAAAAGACCAGCTTTTTAAATTGTAGGTGGATGGAAAACACAAGCGTCTGTAGGCGCTTCTTCACACACGATATCCCGAGTTTTTTGTAAGTCGGTCGCAAAGAAAAAAAAAACGGACAAGGGCGAGTCGGGCTCGCTCACTGAGGGTTCCGTACTCGCAGTTTATCCAAAGCATTCCCCGAACTTCGGAGACTACTTTTGTATGATTTAATTACAAAATAATGTACAGTTTTCAGATTTTTCCCTCTATTTGTAGCGTAAGAAGATATTACTTGCCAAATTTCGTAGCATTTCGGGTCAAGGGACAGTACCCTATGAATTTTGACTCCCGTGTCGAAATACTCGTATACGAAATAACGGCCTTTATTTGTATGTTAACATATTATTATAAATTTGATTTTTTTCACAGCTTCAAGGGACATACCATGTGGTTTTCAATTCGATACCTCCGTGCGTTCCCGAAATAAAAGGTCTTCACAGACGGATGGACAACAAAGCGATCCTATAAGGCTTCAGTTTTTTCTTAGGTTCGGAACCCTAAAACCAAGGTTAAAATCTTAAAAGTACAACCCAAGGGTTCGACGAGACCCTGACAGACTTAGAACACAAGTAATGGCCTTTCCAGCTAAAAATATTACTTACACACGTCAGACGCTCGCTCGCTAGGTATAAAGTATCAAATATGGTAGGTAATTTTAAAGGAACAACCATCCCGAACGAACGGCCATAAAATAGCGGAGTTAAATACGATGTTGTGTTCCCTCCCCGGGCTCCCCGCAGACATAACTACAATACGGAGTCCAAAGAATATCGAATATCGAAGCCTTCAAAATGGATGGACATATTAATATTGTCTCCGCCGCAAGAAATGCATCATAGGCTATTGTAGTACAATAGAAAGTGCATGAACGCGTCATCGATCTAAGTCTACACATCAAACCTAGACGTCAATGCAATGAAAATGGCCAAGTGCGAGTCGGACCCGCGCACGAAGGGTTCCAAACTATTAGCTATACAACTTTAGACCTTATATTATAACCTTTCTTTAGTTTCAGCAAAAACGGCGAAATAAGAAAAGCAAACAGACGGACTGGGTCTTAGTAATAGGGTTTTTAGCGTTTTTACCCTTTGGGTACGGAACTCTAAAAAACCTGTGACGTGACCCGTGTGTTAAATTGTTCTACCCCTATAATGGACAGCAGAATCGGAATCAATCTTTTCAACATACTTTTAAAAAAGGTTTTCTCAATTCGCAGGAAACTTTTTTTTAAACCCAACTACGGAAGATCACCAAAATAAACTTGGCAAAACGTGGGCCCAGTTCTAGTGATTGGTGCATCTGGCTACCCCCTCGGGGATAAAGGGCGTGAATTTATTTATTTTTATTTATTTAAATTTAATATCGTACATAATGATTTTTTTTCCGTCGGTATACAGTTATTAACATTAGCTTGCTCGTAGTGGATAAACGGTCATGCTTGTGCTAGGCGCCCGGTTGCCATGTGCCACGGTATCAGTTATTTAGACGGTTGTCAGCTTCTCGAGTTGCAGGCGTTGCAGCGGAGGCACACAAACATAAGCAAAACGGCGCCGAGTCCCACGCAAAGTTCACATTTCGCCGATAAAGCATGAGTGGAACACAAGTTAGTTTACAGTGTATAAATGCTACGACAGCATTGCTAAGCTCCCACGATCGGCACAATCATATTGTTTGCTTTGCAATTGACGGCTGCAATGCTGCCTGTTGGAAAATCGCGAACGTGTCGACTCAAAGTCTATGCTGCGTATTTGAGGACCCTTTCCAGCTTGGTGGGCGTTGCGAAAATATGGAAAGCTGTGTTTGCAAGGCAGATATTGACAACATAAGGGTAAACACTAGACAGAGGTGGCATTGGTGTCTCCGCACTTCAAGCTTGTTCAATAGAAACTGCGCAAACGCTAAGCTAATAATCTGAACCCAAAAAATCTAAGACATCAGACCCATCAAAGATAATATGTGGCTAAGAAATCTCGCGATTTGGTTTCAGCATCCATTAGGTACGTTACGAGTACAGCAGCAGATGTATTAAACAATTGCCTAGATGAGGCCGTTGATTTGTTAACTTTAACAGGCTCGACCTCATTTCATTTGAAAACTCAACGGATTCTTCTTAGACCCTTTTAAGCAGTCGTTTTTTTTTTCGTCCTAAGTTTTTAATTGGAAGATTTTTAGTGACTAATAAAATGACAGCTGTAGTCAGATAATATGTTGATTTTTTTAGGGTTCCGTTTTCAAAGGGAAAGGGACCCAATAGTAAGCGATCCCTTAGTAATAAATGAGACTCCAATGTCTATCTGCTCGTCTGTCTGTTTGTCCGTCCATCTGTCACCAGGCTTTATCTCATAAGCCGTGATAGCTACAGTAAAAATGTTCACAGATGATGTATTTCTCTTGCCACTATAACAACAAACTCTAAAAACGGAATAAAATAAATATTTAAGTGGGGCTACCATAAAACAAGCGTCAATTTTTCCCAGTTTTTGGCTCGGTATTGATAACAGCAATAGGTAGACGCTTCAAATATTCAAATGTTGTACAGAGAATTCTTACGGAACCCTTAGTGCGCGAGTACGATTCTCACTTGGCCGGTTTTTTAAGCAACATATTGCCATAAGCCACAGACATTCGTGTCGTCATTTACAGGCTATTTTATACTTTTAATGCGACATCTCAGTTACCAAAATCGGTCGTCTATTTTGGCCTTTCTGTTGTCTTAATGAAACAAGATACATACTACATTGTATATCAAACGCGAGTAAAGCGTAAACCTTTCTTTGCTTTAGTCTGGTTTATAGGTATAATTTTCAACATCTACGCGTATTATTTCCCTAGTGGCGCCAGATAGTAAAATATAGTGAGCACTTAGCTAGTTAGTTAGTTAGTTTGGCTTAGGGTTTCCGCACTTGGCCTCATAGTTGGGCCATTGTACGTAGCAGGGCTGTGAGCTTACTCCAGCCAGCCTATCTCTTTCCAGAAGGCCAGCAGTGCTCTGATGTCACTGCAGGCCTCCTGAAGGGTTCCCAGCTTCCCAATGGTGGCGGTCCGTTGTTTCTCCACGCCTTCGCAGTAGATGGTCACGTGGGCGGGTGTTTCCTCTTCTTTCAGGCATCCCCGGCAAAGCGGGCTGTCGGTTAGTCCCATGTTATGGAAGTGTCTGTTCAGTGAGCAGTGGCCTGTTAGTATTGCCACAGCTCTGCGCAGATCATATCTTTTCAGACGAATCAGGCTACGTGAGAGACGTTTTGAGATTATTGGTAAAGCCTCCTTGGCTTGTCTGCATTTCGTTTCTGTTCTCCAGAGTTCAGCATGCTGATTTTCTGTTCGTGTCCTCAACCATTTCCTAAACTAGTTGTAAGGGAGTGGTAGCAGGGGTTCGGGGCCTTGCACTTTAGTTTCCGAGCCTCTTCTGGCGAGTTCATCCGCAGCATCGTTACCCAAGGAGCCGCTATGACCCTTTATCCATTGTAATGTGACTCGGTTGTATGTCGACAGCTTATCCAGCTCGTGGTGACACTCTAGTATCAGGCTGTTGTTTGTGACATTGCTATTAAGTGCTTGTAGGACTGAGGCGCTGTCCGAGACTATGCGTATGGCATAGTCTTGTACATTTCTTGTATTCAACAGCGCGACTGCTCTTGTTATACCGATGCACTCTGCCTGAAAAATTGTATTCAAGGTGCCAAGGGTTGTAGATATTTTTATGTTTAGGTCATTGGAGAAGGCTCCCGCGCCCGTTCCTGTTTCGGTTTTGGAGCCGTCCGTATAAACTCTGACTTCATGTATACCTGAGTAGTCGACTAGTTCCTCTTGTAAATGTACCTTGTATTTCTTGTCGAAAGTAAAGGTTTGAGGTATCCTGTCGCACACCGCTTCCATCATTGGCTGATCCGAAATAGCGGCCGACAAGATTTGTGAGTGCGAAAGATGGTTGTTTTGTTTCCATAGCCCGGTTGTACGGAGCCGTAAGGCAGCACTGGCTGCTTCTTGTTGGATGTGTAAGTGTAAAGAGCACTTAGCTAAACAATAACATTAATAAGTACACCTGCAATAACTTTACTGAGAAGGTTGCAGATCACCATCGACGGTAAACAGCATTTATTTATACCCAGTTATAAATGAATCGGTAGCGCCTATCGTAAACTACGAAATTGACTTTATAAACTCTCGTCTGTCTGTTGCCAATATGAAAATGGTGAGGACAATATTTAACTTCGTCGATATGACATAAATAAACAGAGCTGACATTAGACTTCAATCTCTAAAGTAAAGTTAACTGAAAAATACCTAGCTACTTGAAAACTCATTTCCAGACACCCCATTTAGACCCTGACCTCAATTAGATGAGGGTTCACTCAAATTGAATCAAATATTTCTTTCCATATGTTGATGATGATATGCCATGCAAGAATGCTGAATATGGTTCATGTTATGGCATCAGGGACTTTGTTGTGAGGTAGCAAAACACGTGGAGGTCTTGCTATGTACGTGCTATGTTGGAAATTCAATCTTATAGCCCTTCCTAAGCGTCTAATCTTTGTCTACGTGTAAGCCCATGTAACCTCACAGATGAAACAGTAACTACTTCTGTGTCACATTACGATGGCGAACCCATTTGCTATCGACACGCTAAGAAGAAGACTTCATGACAGTCTTTCAGATAATAACATTATTGTTCTATGTATAAGAAGCTGGAACGTTTAACTTAAGACAAAATGTGTAGCTTGAAGAAACAATAACATGTAGGTAATTAGGTTGCCACATAAACACACACCTTGAAAATAATAAAATTAACATAAGGAGTACAAAAAATAACAAAACAAAAGACATTGCGGAGGCGCAATGCAAATGCCACGGGGCCAAAAAAGAGTCACCAAATCTGCATGCATTGCTGGTGTGCGCTGTAAACAACACAACACCACCGGCAAAATCAGAATTTCGGCATAAATAACACAAACAGAGTCACGACCGAATTAGGTAATAAATAATTAATCAATCCGTAGGCATACCTGCTTGTAGTACGAGTATGTAATATTGTGGAGTGCATTGTGGGATTCATACGAACTAGCGTTGAACGTGTACTGCACGATACCACGCTCCACCGCCTCACGTTATTACACGGCTTACTGACCGACTAACTGAACTAACGACAAGCAAATCAAACCTGTTACAAAACTGTAGCCTTCCGGACTGCAAATCTCCGCCTAAAAGGCCGAAAAAACCTGACTACCACCATCACAGTTAGGCAGGTGGCAGGCGAACTTGGCAGGTTTTAGCCACATCCCATACGATACGAGCGAATGAATTCGATACCGACGTAAGAAAAAGAGCCCTTATGTAATAGCTATTATTTCCACCTTGCGAACTCCCTTTTCAACCAACGAACCGTAGAGCGAAGATAGAGGGTTCCCTTCGATGTGCCTACTATTATCTGAACTTTCGAGCAATAAAGTTGTAGTATAAAAGGGAATCACGGGACAAAGATTCTTTTATCACCAGTCAGGAGTGGCAAAAAATACATACAATTATTATTATTCGTGAACTGCCGTAAATAGAGCAGGTAGAATCGGATTGTGTTTCCCAAAATGTGAGGGTCGACGGTTGGTAGAGGCACTTCCACAATACAAATTAAGACAACAGATAAAAGGTACCTTGTTCTAATGAAGGCTACTTCTTGGCATAGAAAAGACAAAGACTGACTAATAGGCCGCCTTACTTGAGTTACCTATCTATTTGATTGATTATGGAGTTGTACCTAATAACGCGGTAGGTGAGAAGTAAGGTTCATTGTAATACTTGTAAGAAATTTTTAGAATTCATAACATGTTTTAAATAAGCTTTAAAGAAAGGACTGACTACTGATGACTACGCAGCTATCCCCTACAGAATTTAAAATAAGGGCATCCATAAGCAACAAGTGTCTGTGACGCAAAGAAAATACCACAAAAACATTAAGCAGGTACCTAGCTAAGGTAGATAATTTACAGAGCCATTTACAAATAACGACTTCTTACGTTTAGAATAAGAACCAGTATCGCTTGTCGCGTAGCGGAACCAAAACAAGTGGTAGTTACTCGCGATTATGATCTCTATAACAGTGAGGTTGAGTTCACTTCTCTGAAGCAGTTCTCTACAACCAGTTTGGGGTCTTTTTTCAAGGGCTTGTGACGATACACCCCTCTGCCTGATTTTTAGAAGGATCACACATGCACCACACCAAACACGGCTCAGAATGCAATCTACAAAAGAAACGTCCTTGGAAGCCGGGTTAAGATAGGGAGAAAGAGGGAACATAATAATATGGAGCAGGTTTCTATGTAATTCGTCAGGTGATATAGATGCTATTATAGTAGTTATCGCGAATGTTAATGTCTGTATTAAAATCGAAATACTCAGTTGTACAAATCAATTTTGAGGCAATTTCCGTCTAAAGTTACCAAAGCGTGGGTGAGCGCAACAGCTTGCAAAACCTGAAGCGAGCTCTAATTCGAGCTGACAAAATCTGCGCAAAGCCTGGCTAGGTGGGTACGCGGTTGGCAACGAGTTATTTGCAATTAGACCCGCCCGCTCGATCAATCGTGAAAATGCGGGTGTTTCGTAACGTGCCGATTTACAACTTTTCCAGGGAAACTGGCGTCGCAAGGTAACGAACGGCTAAACACGGTCGTGTTCGATTCTCCGCTTCGTTCGTCAAGCCGCAGCCTCTGGACCGGGGCCCAATTCTCTCAAGTTACGAAGATTTCTTTGAGACCCACCCAGCCAGAAAATTGTCGATGGCATACTAAGTAGCTTTGCGTGAGAGGCGTGAGCTGAAAATGGCAGTAAATACGTAGAGATTACGTCCAGCCAATGCAATGTGTTTGTAATAGCAGAATTAGCACCCAGACTAGTTCGCAACATCATACGGGGCGGTTGCACGCAAGCGCATAAGTGACCACGACTGGTTTTGCTTATTTTCCGTACCATGCGGGTCTGTAATTACGATGGTACATTGACTTAGGCAGTTAGCTTAGTGCTGCATGGAGAAAAAACATGACTTACCTTTTAGAGTTTACTCGTACGTAAGATAAGTTATCTTGTAGACAGTCGTGTTAGCTACACCTCAGTAATTATGTTTAAGACTAGCTAACAGCTGCGCTCTGCTTGTTATGAATCAAGGTAGATAGATAGATAGATAGAATATTCTTTATTGTATGTACACCAGGAATTACAAGGTAGGTATACATAGTAACAGAAAACTAATTTGAGACGTTAAGTGAGTATGCTTGTACCCACTTATAATTTTAAAGGCACTCCCATATCTCTTAATATCTATTGGTATAAAAATCCATCGACACATGGTATAAATTATTAATCTAACAGGTACTAATGTCAACAGCTGATCAATATTTAGATTTTAGACCATTGAAATTTTATTTAGATCTTATAGGTTAACGTGCAGTCGCCTGTACCTAGTAGGTACGTTACGTCTAGTTTCCTAGAAGGCCTAGTACTTACTACCTACTTTGAAAGAAATTGGAATATACTAGGCGGAGAAGTGTGGATGATAAAACCGGGTTATTCACCAACTGGACACACATGACTGGACACACCTGTGTCGAGTTGGTTAAACTCAAATTAGTATCATTTATTCTTTAATCATCTGGACACACAAAGACTTATGTGTGTCCAGATGGTGAAAGCTAAAATAATAATTTTTGTGTTTTCACCAGCTGGATACACTCTGTTTTTTTGCAGAAAAGGGTACAGTCAGGTTAACAATCGTCTCGCTCATGGAATTATTGACCACTAACAATGGTCGCGATCATAGTGTTCATGCTGAGTTTCAATTTTTTTTCTTGCTATAGGACCTTCATCATAAGTTTTATTCCCTGAATCTCGATTCCCATAATGTCGCTTTGCGAATTATTTAATTCCCAGTACTTCGCTCCTTGCTTCACAGTGGTTTCCAGTACACCCCGTCGCACTTATGGTATAGTCCAGAGCGGTTAAAAGTACTAGGGTAACAAAAGTTAGTAAGTAGTAGGTAGTAGTAAACAACCCTGTTTAATACTGCGCAGTATTAAGCAACACCATGAACTAAGCCGCATGTTTTTCATGAGATTTTATTTTAGCCCCAATCTCTTACATACTTCTGCTACCCTAGTACTTTTGTACTATTTACTGTAAAATTATTGTATAACTAGCTAGTACCCGCGACTTCGTCTGCGCAGGATTAGTATTTCGAGTAGCTATAAGCTAAACATTTCCATCTTATTTACATATTTGGCAGCGCACGCCAGAATAGCTCGCAGATGGTAGATTTTTTCCTACTTAATTCACACTTATCGTCATATTTTCGACAATTCACACATTATATTTATAAATTGTGGCCTATGTGTTATTCTGATGTATAAGCTATATTATTGTAAACTTTCATTAAAATCCTTTCAGTAGTTTTTACGTGAAAGAGTAACAAATATCCATCCATCCATACTAACAATCTTTCGCGCGTTTATAATATTAGTAAGATTACCCGTTTCCAGCGGTGGAACGTTTGATGGAGGATGATGATTGTGACAGAAAACATTCTGCGCATGACTGTACTTCGTCATAAATTCGGGTAAAATTCGAATGTGTGTCCAGTTGACGAAAACATTAAAACGATTTCAATACGTTTCACCATCTGGACACACATAAAGATCTTTGTGTGTCCAGATGACGAAAGAATAAATGATACTAATTTGAGTTTAACCAACTCGACACAGGTGTGTCCAGTCATGTGTGTCCAGTTGGTGAATAACCCATAAAACCTAGGATAAGATAATGTGTAGCTGTCGCTTCTAATAAAATTAATTTAATATGTATGTATTAATTATGTATGTGCCCGTATGTACATGTTATGTTATAAATACTAACTACAGTAGTGTAGAACAAAATGAGAAATTGACCAACAAATTATAAGTCCACATTCACTTGTTAAAAATTAAAAAACTGGTTTAGATATTGAAGATTTATTTTTTATAGGGAAACCATCTATTTTAACGTTGTTATGTTTTTTTTTAGTAAAGTAATTTAATTAAGGCGACAGGAATAATTTGGTAGCAGGTGGTAACAATTTCTACACTTGCGAAGTAGCATTTAATTGAAGTATGCAATTAATAAAATATCTACACATGAGGAATCGAATCCACAACTTCTGGTAGACAAGTGTATTAAAACAATTAGTGCCAATGACGTATTCAAGTTGAATAAATTGGTCGATAAGTAAACTACATTGAGGCACAAATACATAATAGTACAAGTAATAGAGGTAACTTATATATTTCTAAATAATAACACATAGTAGGTAAGCGATCATCTTAAATAATTACGAAGCAAAATTAAAAGGATTCATAAAAATATATGATCACAAAACACTTTTCCGAATTGACAAATTAAATGTTGTATGTTAATTTAATAAAAAAAATACTTTTACACTACACAATCACTTGACCTGGTCCCAAACTAGGATACCCTGCGTTAAGTAACCGCAAGCAAGCATTTACAAACATCGAAAAACACCCAGGCTGAGGCCATTTGTACAAATGTGCGACGGCCCCCTGTGGGAATCGAACCCACGCCATCTTTCTCGGTAGCTAAGCGCTTTAACAGCTCGACCAACGAGGCAGTCTTCGTTTAATAGTGAAAAAATGTACATTTATCTTGCATTTTTGCATGAGGCATTATTTACGATACGAGCCACACAACTAAGGATTTTAAACACACCTATTTGTAAAAAGGGTGGAATGCTTTGTCTAATAGTTTCAAAAGACACATCTTATAAACAACAAGGAAGCTCAATAAATAAATACTAAATACTAAAGAGTCCATGTGTGGCAAATGAGAGTACAGCCGAATCTTACTAAATCTCACTTGGGGTAGAATATCTTGGCAAATAGGTATCAAGTATTTTTTTTTGCAGAAAATGGCGTGGAAGCGTAAAAGTTAGGTTAAATTAAGTAAAAACGTGTCTTGAATAAAATATTTTTTAATATTTTTTCATAAATCTAACCCTTTTGTACCCAAAATACCTACAAGTTTTAAAAAATGTAGGTACCTACGTGAGAATGGGGAAGGGAGGAGGGAGTCGAGATAAATCTTACGACATCTCACCAATAGGGGGGGTGACATCTCATCTTCAAAAATGCCTCACGTAATTAATGGACGCCCCCTTTGTGATTTGGCCCTTTGGTGCCTGGGTTCTCTAATTGAACATGTGATTTGTTTGTATACATAGGTACTAAATATATTAATTTGCAACTATCATTAGAATGTAGTAAAGGCCTATCTAGGCCTTACCTAGGTACTTATGTACAGCGGCTGAACAAACTTACACGCGCGAAATCTAACCCATTAGTTGCGTTATAACCTCGAACATAACATAACATTTACATACAGGGACATACCTACATTGCTTCTGTCCCCACACTAGGATACCCTGTGTCGTAGGAACGAGAAACAGCGACGTCACAAATATGTAAGCATCCAAGACATGGGTTTCTTTTTTTTTGTCCCCAGCCGGGATTCGAACACGGGACCTCTCGCATGGTAGGCAGATGCGCTAACCACCGTGCCAATTAAACAATTTAAAACCCATTGTTATAATGAGCCCATCGGCCCGCCAAAAATTGTACAGGTTAAGTTACGGGTGACTTTGCCATGAATAAAAATGTCGATGAATAAAGGCCGTGCTGCTGTTGACTATATTTATTGCCATTATAGGTAGGTACCTAATAGGTACCTATTTAAGGTTTAGGTCAACTTACACCACATCTCAAAGTCGCCAATTAGGTAAATCGACTTTAGTAAGAAGAATTTTAGTTAAAAGGTGTTTAAGCCACCCACATTCTATAAAGTGGTGCAATGAAAGTCGACCTTTACAGTATTTTGTGCGGCACGTACCTAACTTGACAGGATTTTGACTGAACATTGACGTAGGTATTTTTCGAGTCCCAATGGCGAGGGACGCGAGATTCGACTCAAAACTACGGGCATTAGTGGGTCAAATTAACAATAACAAATAATTTAATACCTACTCTGCTCCTAAAGTGGCCACATGGTGTACTCATCGGGATCAGGATTTAATTTCGGTCATATTATGCTGCCGGTCATTTTTATGCCTAGATGCATAATGTACCGAAACCATGTCTTTGCCCTAATATTTCAATGAGTAGGTCACGTTGGTGGGTAGGTACTTATATTAAAATAGACGAAGGTACAATCGTTTTAAGTTGGGGTAGACAGGTAGCAAAAGAATCCAGAAAATAAAACACATACCTTCAAGAACAGATCACCAAAGTCGTACAGCGCAGACTGTTGCATTATGGCAGTAGACATCATGTAAGGTCAATTCGTCACTTATTCCAGATTTCTTGATTGAAAATCTACAGAACTGAAGCACTGAAGCACGATTATTTGGGGTCGACGAACTCACTGTAATTTTAGGTTATGTTGATAAATTGGTCCGGAGATAAATAACGAGAATTTTTCGAGATGAAGCTTTGAAATTAATTTTAGTTATGGATGAGCTTGAGGTTCGATGCTTTTTTGTTTTTCTTTCGTACGGTGACCACCACCACGAAATACGCGTCGAACAAGTTGGCCGTGAGCAGTTTTTTTTTTCTGAAGCCCACTGTCAAACGGTGCAATAATTTTTGAACACAATTTCGCAAACGGTGCGAAAATGTACAAAACAGTCCTTTGTTTCGAAAAGTCACACTTTTTCGCGTCTATACGGAAATCCACAGTTTTTGGTCTAAATTCTGCGCAAACTGTCAATGAAGTAACTTTTTCAACTTTACTTTTTTCCTTTTCTCGACTTGATACTCCAAAAGTAGTTATTTCTGGTGGTATAAATCGCAAAAATAAAAAAAAATATATCGCAGAGTCAACGCTCGCGCAAAATGCACCACACAAACATTCCGTATCACGCTCGCTCGCGCACTGAGCCGACTGTAGCCGAGCCGGCAACCAACCGGCAGCGGTTGGATGAATTTTGTTTTCAAATCAACAGGCCGCGATCACGTTTTGGATACCATTCGGGATCTTTCGGCTAACTTCGGCCACACTCGGCTTGTTTTGATTCAGAGGGTGGAACTTTTGTTGTCGTTGGGCGGTTGATCCAAATTATTGCAAACTTTAGAAGTTTTTTGTTATAAAACAAGTAATAATAATTTTATTAAGATATTATTTATTTCCTAAAATGTTATTGTAGGTCCTAAGACCAAACTAACTATCACTGGTTGAGTGGTTACTAAGTTACCATTTTAGTGTCACAAACAAAACAACCGTTCCATTTTTGACATTGAGAAAAACAATCAGTCAGTCTTATTTATATAAAAAGTCTATTCTACTAAAATACTCCTAAACATGGTGTTAACGGGTTTAAAACAGGATTTAACTAAGAAAGCAATGGGTTTTGTTCATGTTTATTACTTTTACAAGAACTTCGCAGGTTATAGGTAGGTATTTATTTTCTGGACTTTGTTACCTGTAGTAAAATACTAAAATATGTACTAGTTGATAAAAAGAAATTGCATGTGAGAAATACCTAATTTAAATAAAAAACTAATAACGCAGTCCACAGGCTTAGGTATGTGTTTATTTAAGTAGGTACCTACCTATAAAGGCTCAGCATAATTAAAACACGATTCCACTAAAACGGCACTTAGTGAGACTTAGATCTTTTTTTTTTACGTTTTACCTCTATCAAAAGATAGAGTCCGTTTTTGCAGAAATGAATGATTAATATCAAGAATTATTATAAATTCACGACATAATTTGTCAGATATTCTTTACCTAAAAAGTAGTGTCAAAATTTAAAAATAACATTGTAGAAGTTGTAAATCCTGGACAATACAAAATTACTAAACACAAACACTAAACACAGAAAATTATTACCTACAGACAAAGTACCTACTCTAGTTTATCACAGATTTAATCACTTGTGTGTTTCTGGAGTTCTGCGGATCCTTCAGTTATCTTTCCTATTTTCTGCTCTCTGCTTTGTTACAAAGCAGTAGCCAGAAACCTACTTATTCTTTTTGTTTACTTTTCTTACAATCCTTCCGCAGAACTCCAGAAACACCTCCCTCTTTCCGTTATCGCTTACTATCGCGTGGGCGTTTTCCATGGTGATTCCCATACCCAGCAGTATCTAGGTGTCATACCGTGCCCGGCCGTGCACCGGACAGTCGAAGAGGATGTGCTCCAGCGTTTCCTGTTTGTCTGGGTCACAGGTGCACGATGGGTCCGCCCTACATTTGAATCGATGCAGATATTCGGCGAACCCACCGTGCCGCGTCAGGATTTGTGATGTCACTTTATCGAGCACTATCCTCCTGACTATCCGATGCGCGGCTCTGGCATCTGGGAGGAAGATCTTGGTAGTAGCGCCCTTGTCTTCTGACATGTACCTGCGGTTCCACTCGTCAAGCGAGTTCTCTCGAATTTGTCGCTTGACGAATTGAGACTTAGGTCGGTCTAAGATAGATCTTAACTAAATTATGATTTAGGTAGGTATAAAGTCAAATCTCCACGAGAGCCGTCCGTCATTGGGGGAATCCATCATGATGGAAGGCGTTTTCTATATTGACGACCAGATTTTGGATTGCAAGCAGTCCATTTTCAAGACGACGCGACGCACGCCCTGGGCCCCGATTCTGTTAGTGCATTATAGTACGATGACAATACACGGTCGGATCAAGTGAGGTGTTTTTTCATAACATTGACGCCTAAATTGTTTGATAATAGGTAGACTTGACGCGGCAATGAAACTAAACCGCCATATTCATACAGTTGTCACTGTACTACAATGCATTAACCGAATCTAGGTACAGGAATGGATCTCCAATCCGATGTAAAGGTGTTGACGATGTGTCCAACACTCCAAATGGACTGCTAGTTTTCGAAAATCCGGTGAAATGAATGAAAATGAAAATCCGGTTTAAAGTGAAAAACGGTGACACAAATTCTGATACCGTCAAAAAGGATTGCACATTGATAAATCTTCTTTTTGAATTCATAGGGTAGAGCATAGGCTTTTGAAAGTCACACGCATTGCCCTACCCTATGAAGCGGACAGTAAAACTGTAACGGGCATTGGCTATAATTGAAGGTCACGCACATTAACCAATGGGCGCACACGGACAACTTTCTTTGGGAGCTTGTTTCGTGGAGTGGAGTATATCTAGTAGAGTTCTCTAATGGGAAACGTGCGGAAACGTGATCCACTACAGGTAGGTATTTAGTGGCCATATGAACTGAAACGTAGCCGTTTAATATAAGCTTCATGTGTCAATCGCCTATTCTAACTCGAAACACCCATTCTAACTCGAAACACGAACTTAAATCAATTAAAATAAGAGTTATATTACTTCCGTTGCCGCAGTTGTCCTCTCGACTGCCTGCCTCGACTCTACTGATAGTAGTGCCATTGTCGCTGAAAAGGGAAGTGTTGGTGATCCTCAAGCACTTGACTATTGTTTCGAAAGGTACAACAAGAGACCACCTATAATAACAGTTGACCCGTGCAGTAGATAGAAGGACGGCTTGAATTGAGCAACGATTTTGAACAGGAAAAGGAGGAGTTTTTAACAGTATTTATATTTATATTGTCCCCAAAGAAATCGCCAAATGGACTAGACTAGAGCAGAGAATGTAGAAGGCTATTTTATTGTTATTTATTTATTTATTTATTGCAAGTAACAATGACTCCTTACATGGGTTAGTACGCAGACAACTATCTTAGAAAGTGCTTAACTAAATGTCACGCGATACTGTTCTATATACCTACACAGAGACGCAGCTCCACGCAGCTCTATCGTCTTCACTCAATGGCGGCTTACAGTAGGTAAAATGTCATAATGATAACTGGAACTAAGTTTACAATATTATTAACTTTATTTCGGGTACACTTAGGGCCGATTTCAGAGTTGGGAATTTTCACTGAGTAAATACTTAAGTAACATTCTGTCACGCTCTTTTCTGAGAAATTTGACGATACAGCACTATAGTTAAGTAATTATTTAGTGAAAATTCTCAACTCAGAAACCGGCGGCCCTTACTTGACTTTTTGTCGGAAGAGTCCGACCATGCTTCGCTCTGATTCGCAGAGCTTAATCATGGTGAGCAGTCGTCTAGTGCTTACGAAAGCTTTAGTTAAAAAAAAGTTTTCAATGTACGCGTACATTGAAAACTTTTTTTCATAAAAGCAAAAGATTTCAAGTTATTAATTTCACTTTCGTCCGAAACTTGAAGTCTCCGCATCCGCCGCCACAGAGACCCGAAATACCATCTATGCGGAGTCAAAGTAATTTATTGTTCAAGTAATTTATCGGGCATTATAACCTTTAAAGTCTGTTTTTCATTCAATGCAAAAAAATAATAATGTCTGTGTATTGCTAGGTAAAAACCAAATAACCCCATTTTACTTCCAAGTTAAAATTGTGTATGCTACGTTGGTGTTTTTTTTTAGACTTTACTCTCATGAGTAATTCAATTTTAATGTCTTTGATGTGATAAGGATATTGGTCACTGACTCTTCTATTCACGGTAAAAAAAAATCTACTGAGTAAACTATAGCTTTTATAGCGGTAACACAGCGTCATTTTTTTTTGCATCTAATATAAAAAACGGACTTTAGTTGATTTTATTCTATGCTAATGCCTACAGTCCTACTGACTGAACTGCTGACCGGAGTTATAACGAGGGCGCATCGAAATTCAATCTGCGAACAACATTAAACGTTGCCATAGTCGGTGGAGTCAGCGAAGATAACACTTTTGTTGGAGACGCAGCTGGTACGGCTTAACAGGGTATTGTAGAGAACAGTTTGTTGTACATAAAAAAGAAAATTACATATATAAAGAAATATTTAAATAAATTCGACAAAAATTGTATTTTTACGATGCAGGACAGAAAAAGTCACAACAAAAAGTAAGACTTTGTAACGCATAAGTTTTATGATTGAATTCCAAACATTATGTAAATACATGAAGTTTATTTTACGAGATAACTTAAATATTGATAGATGCTTCATTATACGAACATCATGTCACGTTTTAGTTTACAGGCGATTTGCATGGCGATTTCTTAAACTTCAACTGGAAATACTTTTCGGCAGGTTATATTAAGAAAAGGTCATCACATGATAGAGAAAAATCATCACTACGTACACATACCTAACGATGGGATTTTACCCTGGAAAATCTTCCCTTTTGGATGATAAGACTGCCTCGTTGGTCTAGCCGTTAAGGAGCTTAGCTATCAACAAAGAGGTCGTGGGTTCGATTCCCACTGAAGGCAGTCGTAAATTTGTGCAAATGACCTCAGTATGAATGTATTTCCATGTGTGTAATATCCTTAAGCGTGACATGGCGGCATTTGGGATCGTACACGACAGCTGGGAGGAGCTCGTTGTGGACAGAGAAGCCTGGAGAGCGAAGGTTCGAGAGGGCCGTAAGACCTGCGACGAAGTATGGTGCTCGGCACTGGCGGACAAAAGAGCCAGGAGGCACCAAATCCGTACAGACCCGACGCCGGACCTTCTCTTTATATGTCCCACATGCGGTAGGGGCTGCCGCTCTCGAATTGGAATTTTCAGTCACTCAAAAAAGTGTCGAAGTCCCACAGGATACTGCTTGAATCGTCCGTAACGGACTCGAAGGCCTATGATGATGAATATCCTTGTGTATCCTGAAGGTGCCTGGTTAACGTATCACAGGGTATTCTAGTTTGGGGCCAAGTCAAGTGATTGTGTGTGTTATAAGGAAGTTATACCTAGTAATTACGCGCGAAGTAACTCCAGGGATCTTTAATTTTTTTTGGAAAATAATAACAGTAAGATACTTTTTATTTTGCATTTATCCCGCAATCCATCTTCGACCTTACGATAACTGCGATAATATTCAATACTAGCTGTTGCCCGCGACTACGTCCGCGTGGGGTTTAGAAGAGTAAAGTGTTTGCAAATAAGATAGGGATACTTTTAGCGCATGCGAAAGAGCTTTCATACTAACTTTGCAACCCCCTCTCGCACCCCTTAAGGGATGATTTTCGAAAAACTACTTTACACGTCTTTCATGACTTTTAATGAAGGACCTTCACGCTGAATTTCATTCGAATAACTTCAAAAATGGCTAAGTTTCAAACTAACTTTGCACCCCCCTTTGACCCCCTTAAGGGATGATTTTCGCAGAACTACTTTACACGTCTTTCATCACTTTTAATGAAGTACCTTCACGCTGAATTTCATTCGAATAACTTCAAAAGTGGCAAAGTTTCATACTAACTTTGCACCCCCCTCTCACCCCCTTAAGGGGAGATTTTCGAAAAACTATTTTACATGTATTTCATGACTATTAATGAAGGACCTTCATATTGAATAACTTCAAAAACGGCAAAGTTTCATAATAAGTTTGCACCCCCGTTTTTCCCCCTTAAGGGATGATTTTAAAAAAACTATTTTACACGTGTTTCATTATTTTTAATGAAGAACCTTCGTACCAAATTTTATTTGAATAACTTCAAAAACGGCAAAGTTTCATACTAACTTTGCACCCCCCTTTTACCCCCTTAAGGGATGATTTTCGCAGAACTACTTTACACGTCTTTCATGACTTTTAATGAAAGAATTTCTTATTGAATTTCATTCGAATAACTTCAAAAACGGCAAAGTTTCATACTAACTTTGCACCCCCCTCTTACCCCCTTAAGGGACGATTTTCGAAAAACTATTTTACATGTGTTTCATGACTATTAATGAAGGACCTTCATATTGAATAACTTCAAAAACGGCAAAGTTTTATAATAAGTTTGGACCCCCGTTTTTCCCCCTTAAGGGATGATTTTTAAAAAACTATTTTACACGTGTTTCATAATTTTTAATGAAGAACCTTCGTACCAAATTTCATTCGAATAACTTCAAAAACGGTAAAGTTTCATACTAACTTTGAACCCCCATTTTACCCCCTTAGGAGATGAATTTTCAAAAATCCTTTCTTAGTGCTCCCCTACGTTACAAAAGGAACCCCTGTGCAAAATTTCAAGCTTCTAACCCATAATAACCCATATACTTTATAGTTTAGCCTATAGGCTAAACTATAAAGTTTAGGCCCTGCGTTGATATGTCAGTCAGTCAGTCAGTCAGTCAGTCAGTCAGTCAGTCAGTCAGTCAGCTTTTCCTTTTTTATATATAGACTAGCTGTTGCCCGCGACTTCGTCCGCGTGGGCTTTAGTTGGAAAAAGTATTTGCAAATAAGTCACGTATACTTTTAGCGCATGTGAAATAATTAAAACAACAAAAATTGTGTAATCGTTAACATTCATATTTATTACCTACATACATTTAATTTTAGTAATTTACAGTAATTTACATTTTATTGAATTAATTTATAAAATCAGAGAACTTAACGTTGGACCCCCTTTTACACCCTTAGGGGATGATTATTAAAAAAAAAACTTGAGTTTCGTGACTGTCAATAAGGGACCTTCATATTGGATTTCATTCGAATAATTTCAATAACGGCAAACATTCATACTAACGTTGCGTAAACATTCATACTAACCCCTGCGCAAAATTTCGAGTTTCTAACCATTATAGCTTGCTTAGACCCTGCGCTGCTATTTGCGTAATTTAGTTAGTTGGCTTCTCCCTAAATTTGCACAAAAAGGGAAATCAGAAATAATCATTATTAGGAACTTATAAACCCAAATACCACTTTTTATTGAGATAACTTTGAAAATCACAGAACTTTCATCCTAATATTGCACCCTCCTTTTACCCCCTTAAGGGATGATTTTCGGAAAAATATTTTACACGTGTTTCATGACTTTCAATGAAGAACCTTCATACTGAGTTTCACACAATAACTTCACAAACGGAAAAGTTCCATACTAACTTTGCACCCCCTTTTTACCCCCCCCCCCCCCCCCCTTAGTGAGTGAATTCATAAAAAAAAGAAATCGGAAATAATCTTATTAGGAACTATTAACCCAAATACTATAACCCCTCAAAGGACGATTTTCGGAAAATATTTTAAACGTATTTCATGACATCCAATTAGGAACATTCATACTGAGTTTCATTCGGATAACTTCAAAAACGGCAAAGTTTCATACTAACTTTGCATCCCCCCTTTTTACCCCCTTAAGAGATGATTTTCAAAAAACTATTTTACATGTTTTTCAAAACTTTTGGATTCAATATGAAGGACCTTTATATTGAATCTCATTCGAATAACTTAAAAAACGGCAAAGTTTCATACTAAGTTTGCACCCCCCTTTTTCCCCCTTAAGGGATGATTTTAGGAAAACCATTTTACACATGTTTCATTATTTTAAATGAAAAACCTTCGTACCAAATTTCATTCGAATAGCTTCAAAAACGGCAGAGTTTCATACTAACTTTGCACCCCCCTTTTTACCCTCTTAAGGGATGATTTTCAAAAAACTATTTTACATATTTTTCATAACTTTTAATGAAGGACCTTCATATTGAATCTCATTTGAATAGCTTTAAAAACGGGAAAGTTTCATACTAAGTTTGCACCCTCCCTTTTCCCCCCTTCAGGGATGATTTTTGGAAAACCATTTTACACGTATTTCTTAATTTTAAATGAAAAACCTTCGTACCAAATTTCATTCGAATAGCTTCAAAAACGACTAAGTTTCATACTAACTTTGAACCCCCTCACTTTACCCCCTTAGGGGATGAATTTTCGAAAATCCTTTCTTTGTGCTCCCCTACGTTACAAAAAAAATCCCTGTGCAAAATTTCAAGTTTTTAACCCTTATAGTTTAGGCCCTGCGTTGATATGTCAGTCAGTCAGTCAGTCAGTCAGTCAGTCAGTCAGTCAGTCAGTCAGCTTCTCCTTTTATATATATAGATTATGAGCTTAATATTTTATTACAATGACGATCTCTGTGGAGCAGCGGTAAGCGCATCTGCCTACCGTGCGAGAGGTCCCTTTCGAATCCCGGCTGGGGACAAAAAAACCCCAGGTCTTGGATGTTTACATGTTTGTGATGTCGCTGTTTCTGGTTCCCACGACACAGGGTGATCCTAGTGTGTGGGCCAGAAGCAATGTATGTGCCTGTATGTAAATGTTTATGCTTACAATATATAATTTTAATAACAATAGTAAATAATTATATAAGTATAACAATACTAAAATATTAATCTGCCATTTTGGGCCACTGCAAAGTTGGCTTGTACAACTTACGAGCTTTGAGTGATTAATTGATTATGATTTGAGTTTGAATTTATTTTGCAAAGTTCTTTATCTTGTTTGACTCCAGATTGATTTGTCAGCATGAGGTGACTTTCTTATTGAGTAAGTGACTTACCTAATAAATAGTTAAAAAAGCTCGTAAATATTTAATCGTAGTTGCAAATTACTTGCTTTACGACTACTACTTACTTAGCTAGGTATGTGTAAACAAAACAATTAAAATTTACGTTCTTTATCCCACTCGAGTGATAAAGTTCTTGGTAATGTGACGTTTTATTTATTTACGATAAACATGATTCACATACTCGACGACAGGGTGCTGCACATAGGATCGTTTCTGCATTGAGAATTTCACTAAGTAAATCAGAAATCAGAAATCAAAAATTTATTTCAACGTAAAGAATTAACATTCTGCTTGTTGAATGTCAATGTAGGTACATACAGTTATGTATAATGTTAGCCGCTGCCTTGGGGCCCGTCTGTAGTGGAGAAAAAGGCAGCGAAAAAAAAACTCCAAGTTAAAAATACTTAAGTAACATTCTGTCACGCTCTCTTCTGAGAAATTTGACGAGACAGCACTACAGTTAAGTATTGGAACTCCTTAGTTTAACTGCCAGCATTAAGAGTTCGAAATCAGGTCACGAATACTTTTTTACGCCAAATGTCTTGTGACATCGTCTACGGTCTTCTTTTCGTTATTGTACATTTTATTAAAGCATTTTTCCTACTTCCATATTTTCCCCTTATATTTTCACGCCAATCTGCTTATTAAGTAGTTACTTAGTAAAATTCTCCACTCATAAAATGGCCCATAGGGTTATAATAAGACACAAAAAAAAATCTACGACTTTCGAATGTTTTTGTAATATTAAATTCTCGTGTCACATTGTTAGTTTTTTTGTTTGCTGAGCACACTCCTCCGAAGCGGCTAGGCCGATTTTGATATAATTTTATATGTAGGTATAATCGTTAAGTCTAAGAATAGGTTGTTATATATTTTTCATAGCCCTATGTGGAAAAAAAATAACATGGCGAAACAACATTTGTCGGGTCAGCTAGTTAGTTAGTTAGTTTTTTATGTAGGTACATTAATCTATCTATCTATCGGTTTCCGAGTTGAGAATTTTCACTACGTAAATACTTAACTGTAGTGCTGTCACGCTCTTTTCTGAGAAATTGGACGAGACAACACTACAGTTAAGTAGTTACTTAGCGAAATTCTCAATTCGGAAATTGGCCCTTTGTATATAAAAATCTCGTGTCACAGTTTTTGCTATCGGACTCCTCCGCAGTTCTCCTCCTTACGGCATAACAGATTATTATGATTTTTTTATATTAGGCTTGCTAGGTCTGAGGATAAGTCGTAGGCGAACTAACATGGCAAAACAACGTTTTGCCAAACGCGCTGTAGCCGAATTGTCGAACCCACGACCGCAGTGTTGGTTCATAAGCATCCTACCTCTAGACCAACGAGGAAGTCAAAACGAGGTATCACAAATATAGAAACATCTCGTGATCTGTTCGAAACTAGCACTTATGCCAGTTGGATAAGCTCTACCTATACCGGTTGTATCACCGAACCGCAAATGACTCAAACAAGTTTGATCTTTTGGCCAGTAATAATAATAATACACCGTTGTCACTCACTCTGCCCCTCGTCTCGATTTTAATTACTGCCGAAAAACTTCCATGCAGTTTGTAAAATGGAAAAGACAGAAGTTTCTTCGTTTCAACCATAACTTTTCCAATTCTGCTCCTATACAAAATATTTAAGGATTCTAATCGTCTAACTGTCAAATTTCTCACTAATTGCTTTTAGATAGATAGTTAAGACATTATTTGCGCTTTGCGAGTTTTGCGACACACACAAAAAAGCATAACACAATGATCATCATCATAACAATATAGAATGTAAATAAATCATAACAATGAATCATCATCATCATCAACCCATTATGTCCCCACCGAGAGGCACGGGTCTCTTCCCAGAGGAAGGTATAGGCCATACTCCACCACGGGGGCCAAGTCCGGATTGGTAACAATGAATAAAATAGAATTATCAAGTCACAAAAATTACATTGAATTAAATGAAATTTATAAATAAAAATAACTAGAGTTATAAAATGACATTCAAATTCAATCATTATAATTAATAAAAATAATGATAATAATTCTCGAATGACATTTAAAACTTAACAATTGATAAAAATAAAATTCCATCAAATCACTTAACACGTTAGCTCTGAAATTATAGTGCGTGCGCCACAGCAGCCCAGCATTATAAATATCTGCTTTCACAAAAGCAAATATTTTGCTGATTTTCAGCTACGGCCAAGGAATGTGAGAACTGAGTGTGAGAAAGAGAAATATACGAATAAAAATTAACCCATAGTAGGAAAACAAATCAGTGTCGCTCTGTAACTCTGCTCTGTTTAGCGAAACTTTAAAATTCTGACAGGATTTAGCGCTCTAGTCTTCGTGTGAAACAAATAATTTCAAGCGTTTTTTTAGATCTGCAGCCTTTTGGGGTATGCTGGGCTTAGAAGACATAGCTCTACTGCTCGCATAGCTGCCCTAAATTGATATTTAAATTTGACCAATGGAAACAGAGACGTTAGTCAGCAAGATCAGCAATGACCCTTCGATTCTCGATTTACGTCTGCCCTTCATAGTCACTGAAGTGAGTGTGTTAACGTGTAGTGCCGTATATGCAAAGGTATTTCTCTGTTGGATTCACTTCTTGGTTCGTGACTGAACGTCATCATAATAGCCGCAAAGGTTACTTCCGTACAAAACCTCCTCATCGATTGCCTTTAATGGAGAAAATACGCCAATCAGTTGGTATTCCCTCTAAGGTTAGATAAGTACAGTCGACAGTATATTACATATTGTAGTAAGCTCCCCCGTAAAGGGATTGAGTGGAGTGGACCTGTAATATCTACTGTCGACTGTACCCTAAGAATTCGTATACAAGTTTATGACTTCTTATACTCTTTGTTGCGCCAGGATGTGTTTCATGAAGGTTGTCATTAGGACATGCTGTTTCCGCCGCTTGCACTGTTATTTCCAGTTCTAGATCAGGGTTTGACCCGGGACTCCGAGTTGTCCTGATTATTATTCTTTTAGTTCAGTGTATTTTTTTATATGGCAGTAGTCTATAGTGCAGTCTCAGTAATCTAAAAACATATCATAAAAGTCAGCCAAGCTTGAGTCGGACTCCCACTAAGGAGACCGAACTAAACTAAATAAAATTAAAGACTCAGGAAAATTGGAAATCATGGCTTCGGATGGTACTAATGATAATAAGAGATGCGTTAGCTGAGGTGCCTCATGGTTTTAGAGACGAGATAGGAGTGTATGAATGAAGGAGAATAATTTAACTGAATTTATTTGTCTGATTTTCCCTATTATACTATTTCCCTGTTTGGCATAAAAAATACAAAAATGTAATATCTTTAAACAAGCAAATCTTGTATATATATTTATATATAATCAGCTACCGAATAGGTCGTTTGATTACCAAGATTACGCGTCAATTTCTACTTTGTACTGCAGCAATTTGATTTGTACAAATAACCTTAGTCTAGGTGTTTTTTTACATGTTTTTCCTTTGTCCTAGTTTCGAACCATAGCAAGCAATTTTGTTGTGTAGATGTCTTGTAACTGTAGATGACAACTTAAACTTATCTAACTTTTCTATCAAAAAGTTATTTGCATGATTACGGCACTATGTTTTCTGACTGAAACATAAGTGAGAGCTAACTTTAGGGCATCTGTTTGTCTGTCCGGGCACCCGCGATTGCCTCGAGTGAACGTCGTTGATG
This sequence comes from Yponomeuta plumbellus, assembly GCA_947310845.1. Taxonomy (NCBI): domain Eukaryota; kingdom Metazoa; phylum Arthropoda; class Insecta; order Lepidoptera; family Yponomeutidae; genus Yponomeuta; species Yponomeuta plumbellus. The sequence continues at coordinate 11,082,384 of OX371207.1, read as the reverse complement.
TAGTTGACCTCCCAGTGACTGCCGGGTTGATCCAATACCCGTCATATGTAAGTAGTTACTTTGTACAGCCAAGCCCCTATCCGTGTGTACGGTTAGTAGTAAGATACTGAAAGTTACAGAAGAATGCTCGCACACGTAAGGAAAATAATGCTGAGCAAACAGAACGTAAATAAATTTCGAATTTCTCATTTATAGGTTGATAGGTTAGAGTGAGGTGGTGTTTCTGCTGCTTCATTTTTCTTGAATTCTTGGTACACTTGCTTATCGAGCGGTAAATCGATGACGATGTAGATTCATTTTAAATTGACCAACATCTAAAACCAATACGACTGAGAAATAGTACCTATTGTTATTGTTACACTTATTGCACAATAAAAAAAATAACAGAATATAACATGTATTGTTATAGACATAACTTTTACAAATCAGGAGGTTTATTCTGTTAAGGCAAAAGTTACAAAATAAGTAAAAAATACATTGACGCTACACAATCTTGATGCGTTTGTGCGAGTGAACTTGAAAAGACAATGCAATAGAAATTTGCTGTCAAAAACATTGGTTTGACAGTGTTATTATTCACTGGGCCTGGCATTATGTGCAGCTTTTCCCTAGATCTTCATCATCATTATCATCAGGCTACATCACTTGAGCCCCCTAAAGTGCGCCATAGCGCCCTGTCTTCAGCTTGCCACATCCAGCATCTGCCTGCAGTTTTTCGCAGATCGTCATCCCACCTGGTCGGAGGGATTTCCTTCCTAGATCATAATAAACTTTTTATGTTTTTACTTTGTATAAATCTATGAAAAGGAAGGTTACTTCTGTCTAGATCCCTGTATGCTTTTAATATACTGATGTATTTTTACAAATATTATAAGTACGTTTAATCTTATCACCAAACTTCTGTGCTTCTTCTATACGCATGTTCTGTGTAACCAGTGGGTATAAAATGTTACAGTCGTCGTGTCTTCCTGATTGCGAATATCACATATTTGCTTTCGCGACAGTAAGGTCGTGTCGGATAAGTGTTATGCTGATTTTGATAACGCAACCACACCTTTCGAATTGCTGGCTAGCTGTGTTGAGCGGTCTCTTAGGCCGAGTTTCATAAAATTCGTATTTATTCTAACAATTACATGTAAATTGCGTAGCCGATTCTTACTAGTTAATATTTACATTTTACATTTATATTGCTTCTGGCCCCACAATACCCTGTGACACTAGGATACCGTGGGAACTAGAAATAGCGACGTCACAAACATTTAAACGTCCAAGATCTGGGTTTCTTTTCTTTTTTTTTGTCCCCAGCCGGGATTTGAACCCGGGACCTCTCGCATGGTATTCAGATGCGCTAACCGCTGCACCATGCGCCACAGAGGTCGTCAAAATATGTGGGTTAAAACGATGCTATGAACATCCACTTGTAGTTCTATGAAATGGGTTCCTGTTTGTGTGGTTTGTGAAACTGGAATCTGGCCCGGTACGGGAACATTCCCCACTTGCCCTATACTTGGTTAGAAGGCGAATCGGAAATATATTCAATGGATAGAGTTACGTTGGACCACGAGACCAGGACCTAGATTCTCCTAATGCATTGAATGCATTAGGAGAATGAACTGCATGAACATGACAATTTAGTTTCATTGCCGCTTTAAGTCAACGCGAGCACGTGTATCAATATTTCTATGCGTCAATGGTATCAAAAACGCGTCACGTGACGCGGCCGTGTATCTGTCATCGTACTATAATGCACTAACAGAATCGAAGCCCGATCTCTTTTGCCTCGGCACCATTCAGAGTCGTTGCATGCACGCGCTTTTGGGTACTTTTTACTTTGCTAATACATCCTCTAACTAATATAATATCGAAGTATTTGAGCTAATTTATTGCAACTTGCTTCCTAGGATTTAATGTTAAGTACGTAATGTGGTTCTAGGTGATTCTAGGTGTCAGTGGTATGAAAAAACGTGCCACGTGACCCGACCGTGCATCTGTCATCGTACTGTAATGCACTAACAGAATCGAGGCCCTGCACATACATATAAGGCATTTTATTTTACATTTTAAGGAATTTTGTTTCTATGAACAAGACTGTAATTTAAACGAGGTCTCTAATTAATTAATTTAAACCGAAATGTTTAAAGACATTAAAAGAACGCGTTTAGAAATAGCTACAAAAACAAGTTTGTCATTAAGGTTAGTCAATTATCACTTGAGGTATGTACTTTGATTGCTATAAACTTGGCTCGTGTTAGCACTTAGTAAGTAGGAATCTAATTGATATTTACAAATATTGCGCAAGTACGAGATGGGTACATATAATTAATTGACACTAGACAAGGTTAATGAGACGTTTCGATTAAGTCCTATCAATCTTTCGATCAAGAATTGTATTGAATTACTTGAATATAATGATAAAACGTATATTTTGACACTTAAGGGAGTCAAAATCCATATTAATACCACAAATGCAGGCAAAATCTAAAAACTATAAGGATATTAAATCATAAAAAAAGGTCTTTGGAATTCAGGAAAAGCTCGGAAAAAACTGGGAGACTCGATTTTACTCGACTGAACTATTATAACATGTTACCTACGAATTTTTACGGACCCCTCGACGTGAGTCTCACTCGCACTTGTCCAGAGAACATATTTTCTTGCCCATGTGAACTAGTACCTAGAGAGCAAGTGCTAGTGACGTCATACAAACACCTAAGACTAATGCAGTCCGGAGTCTTATCTCGACCCGATGTGGAAATCTTGACCTACGGTCATCTGAGCATAGCCAGTCACGTACGACTGCACAAAACTGGGTTACCTAATAATGACTGCGTTTAATTTTGACATAGTTACGTGCATAGTAGACATGAAGTTATCTGTTCCATGCTTTCTGCTTGGTGGCATTGCTAACAGCAGTGATGCGAATAGCAGTTTCAAAACGCGATGTCATTCCCTATCGAAACGAATAAAATTTCCCGGAGTAGGGCTTACAAAAAAAATCGAGATCGTTGCCGAAATAGTTATATTATGTTTACTAAAAAAAACCATCTAAAAATAGTTCCAATAAATTGTGGAATATTCTATTTTGCTGAAAATCGAAAAAAAAAACGTTTCACCCCTCATGTGGTTTTATGTGCTTTTTGCGACGTCATACAATATTTCATTTGAGATCTCAGCCATTTTTTCTCTGCGCGTCTCTATCTATCTATCTTAACGCTGCGCTAACACACAATAATATATTTCTGCATCAGTTTGACACCCGATATCTCGATCAACTTGAAATTTTTGAAATTCTTATGTTCATTGCATAGCTCTTCCCAATTCCAGCGTTCATGTGCTTAGCTGCTATGCAAAAAATAAAGGTAACCACTTTCGCCTCAAACCACTTTGATTTACCTATTTTATTTGGCTCTTGGTACGGGAGCTAGGAAAATAACTTTGGTGAGCGTTCCTACCTACAAAACGCTCCCTATTCAGTCCTTGAATATCCGCGCAACATCCGTGTTTCCGTCTGCTTATTTGCATTTCCCAAAAAATAACCTCACTTCAAGGGGAGCGAGATAAGATAGTGTATTGTGATTGTGTGCCAGAATGAACGTACTGGCACGTTGGTTCATTCTGATTTTGAAATTCGAATCGCGTCTGTTGCTAGTTTCTAGGGCCTACCCCGTTCGATAAATGCAGCACCGAGCAATACTTTGACGACCTCAGTGGCGCAGCGGTTAGCGCAGCTGACTACCGTGCAAGAGGTCCCGGGTTCGAATCCCGGCTGGGGACAAAAAAAAAACCCAGGTCTTAGATGTTTACATGTTTGTGACGTCGCTGTTTCTGGTTCCCACGACACAGGGTATCCTAGTGTGGGCCAGAAGCAATGTATGTGCATGCATGTATGTATGTATGTATGTAAAATAATATTTTATCTTTTAACTGGCTCTGCCTCGTTGGTCTATCTGTTAAGGCGCTTAACTACAAAGACAGAGGTCATGCATTCGATTCCAACTGGGGCCGCCGTACATTTGTACAAATGGCTTAAGAGGAAACACAACGGCAGTTTTTCCATACAAACGTAGTCCCTGTTTCCTCCCTGGATAATGCCAGTAGAGCAATTCTTTTTTTCCATAAAATCTACGGCTACTATACGCATGTCCCTATGTTTTGATTTTTTTCATAAATTTATTATTAAAAGAGATATGAACATTCAAAAACCTAAAAAATTGGCCTGATTTTCCGCTGTATTAAAAAAATCAGAAAAGCAATTTTACTTGATTATATAAAAAATGGAAAACATAGGAACACGCCCAAAGCCTTACTTTAATTATTTATGAAAAAAGTAGTTAAATTGGTTAAGTTTTGGAGAAGAAATCAGGGGACTACGAATCGTTGATTTTATGTATTTTTAATTGGTATTTTCGGTCCAAGCTGCAGTTGTCTCTATCGCGCTCTGCGGGGGGAGGCTTGAGGTTGGGGAGGCGCGGACTACGTATACATACACTAGTGACGTGACACGTAGTCGATAATTTTATCGATACTTTAGTGTTGTTCATTGATATCGATATTTCTAGTTAGAGTATTTTACGTGAAGTGCATTTAGCTGTTGTTCGATTTTTGGAAAATAATAAGTAGGTTATAAACCTTTTATATTATTTATTGAAATGCTCGAAGCACACTAATATCGTATTTTAGTGTCTCTAATATCCTTTAATTTATTTATTTATTTATTGATACTTTTATTGATCTTAAATTTTTAGTAAAAATATAGTACAATGCGGCGGACTTAATGCCATAAGCATTTTCTACCAGTCAACCGCAGGAGGTAAAACGAAAGAGTTGGTAGGCGTGCGAAAGTAATTAAATAAATCTAAAAACATACATATATTGAATAAACTTACATATATAATAAAAAAATATACTAAAATATAATGAGTCTAAATATTACAATAAAATACATAATATATCTACACACTATGAAAAACCTAGGAAAAGTATACACATAATTTACCATAAATCTATGATTAAAAAGATACAGAACATAAGGAACATACAACTGAAAGATCCTTATTACCTGCTTACCATAGCATTCGCTGATAAATTTGTGCCCGGATAACGGCGACAGGCTTGCCACTTGTCACGTTTGGGACCTAATAAACTGGGCAAAACGTGGGCCCAGTTCTAGTGATTGGTGGCTCTACCTACCCCCTCGGGGATAACGGGCGTGAGTTTATTTATTATTTACCATAGCACAGGGTATCCTAGTTTGCGACCAGATCAAGTGATTGTGTTATGTTCAAAGAATTGTTATTATTATGTCCCATGTTTACGCCATCAATCCGTCGAGAATTTTGTAGAGCTCGTGAACGAAGCCATCACATGAGAATCGTAATAGAATTAATGTCTGCGTAATTATTAAACGAATTACAGCATATTGTTACCGCGGCAGCGATACATTCGTGTGCTGAATCGTGTTTGGTTTTCGGACGCCACACGCAATGGTCAAGCACAAATTGAAACAAAAGGCCACTCTCATTTTGTCGTAACCAAACGAAATTACTTGCCAAATTTCATAGTTATAGGTCAACGAGAAGTACCCTATGTATTTTGATCCCCTTGAGTTTCGAAACATAAGTATTTTTACGGCGTATCTTTTTTTTAACTTTAGCTTTATTTTTTATTTAAAATTTAAGTATTTTTTATAGCTTTAAAGGAGCGTAGACTTGAGTATCATCATCATCATCATCGTCAACCCATTATGTCCCCACCGAGGGGCACGGGTCTCTTCCCTGAGGAAGGTATAGGCCATACTCCACCACGGGGGCCAAGTCCGGATTGGTAGACTTGAGTATATGGTTTTAATTTCAATTCGATATCTCAAGTCCTGATGGACGGCGTCCGTCCGACAACATGGCGACCGTATACCTAAGCGTTCCGTTTTTGGTGTTTGTCATCGTGGTGTGTTTTCATCATCATCAGCGCACTATTACCCACTGCTAGGTATAGGCCTTTTCCTCCAAATGCCATTTCACACGGTCACTCACCATTGGCATTCACGGACCTTCCGCCGACTCCACGACATCGTCCGGATTACCATAGATCGAATCTAGTAATTTGCAGAGCAAAATAATGATTAATTTATCTATCTATCTATCTATCGATTCATTCAGCTCTGGCAGCCGATGCCTCTGCTTGTATTTGTTTGGTGCTCAAGACAAATTGTGTGCAAAACGAAACATAAGCTTACGTGCCCAGCGGCCATTAAGTCACTGGCACACACGTTTGACTGTATCGTAATCGTTTCGTCATACTTAAGACGGCTATGTATGTCGAAGTCAACTTTGAATTATAGTTTCCATGAGACTGAGATTCAGAGACGAAAACTAAGCAAAGACTGGTCTCAGAAATGTCAAAATCACGTACTTATAAATATTTCGTATTCGGAATCGAATCTTACCAAGTTGAGTATGAAATGGTGCTTAGCTAAGTGTAAGTCGTCAATATCGGTGACTTTACGTGAACTTAGATAGAACTGTCATTTAGTTTTCTTCAATTTGAGGTTACCTTATTTTAGTACTGTTTTGGTTGGAGTTTGTGATTAGCACAATTGTTTAAAGCGGAGTTTTGTGAGAAAATGAATATTTAAAAAACCGGTAAGAACTGCATCACTAAAAAATAATAGACAATATAATTATGTAGATGACTTTCTTAAGACTGCTCTTCTCTTAGCTAGGCTCCCGATCGACCGTGAATACGAAATTTCCGGCGCTTTACTAAGTATGACTTTAGTTTACCTTGCTAAGACTGCCCTAGGCGTGAACTTGGGATTCATCTCTAAATGTCAGCCTTACCACCGTCTTAGCGTATGAAGTCGTAATAGTCGTAAGATAGAAACTTAGATACAGTCATAGACCAATAAGTAATTGGTCTATGATACAGTCAAAGCTCATCAATGTTAACACGCTGCACTCTACTTCGTCTTTGCAATAAAAACGTGTATGTGGATCAGCTGTTGACAATAGAGACAGGTTTTGGTACTTACGGTCGATAGCCCATCAATCTTACATCATACAGTTAAGTTACGGGCTACTTTGCAACTTTACATTAAATTCTTTTAACCCTTTAACTGGTTGAACTATACTTGAGCCATTACAAACGTGCGAACTGAGTCCTAATCATTTGTATCAGACCTCTCTCTCACACATATCGGAGGCACATCAGGCATATCGGAACTCTCGCTCGCACTTTTATGACTCGGTTCGCACGTTTGTAATGGCTCAAGTAAGTCTGAACTTTATCTCAAAGTGATAAGGTTAAATTTAAGGTGGTAACTATTATGCCATTATACCAGGCAAAGGTTTAACTCGGGCCAGTATCCCGGAGGGGTAGGCAGAGGCTAGGATTTGCCACTTGCCACTATCCAGACTTCTTTTGCTTCATCAATATTCATTAGTCGTTGCATGAACGCATGTCAGTTTTGGGTCCATTTTTATACCTTGGCATTTGCTACATATTATTATCCTCTATTCGCTCGAAGTAGGTATGTCCTCCTGACGTCCCTTACCGGTTCATCTACTCACAGTCGCTTGAATATTTCTTTCGTTAATCTTTCTTCCTTCATCCCCTCCATATTTATGTCCAACCAACGCAACATTCCTTTTTCAATTCTACTTTGCAACTAAAATGAATAGGTTGTGTGGTTGACCTTTACATTTCTACGCACATGGTTTACGTCGCGGGTGTTTTAACAAATGAAAATTTAAAGATCTAACTTTTGCTGAGCTGAATGTGTTGCGCCTGCCCCAGAATAGTCTGCCCTAGAACCAGGACGTTGGGTCGCTGTACATACGTGCATTTGGAGTGATAGGCCATCATTATTCAAGGCCAACTATGTCCTGAAAATTGACTATAGATACGCCAATGGCTGTTGATTGTATATGAAAATACAGGTCCTAAAGAAATATAATTAATACTTAGTGTCTGTGGCCTAAAGTCCTTATGTTTTCCTGACGTTTCTAAACTTCTCGAAGCGTGGGTAATATTGAACCCAGTTACATTGCAAAATAAGCTATAAAATTAATACCTAGCACATAATTTACTGAAACCAAGTTTCACTCGTTCCTTCCGAGGCAATGCCCTATGACAGGCCATTCAGCAACATTCCGTCTGTGTACCTTGATTGTTATCCAATATGGAGGTAATTTCGTAAGGCGCAACGCATGATTTGCCAGTTTAATAGGCCTTATCATTAATATTTCACAGTTTGCCGGAAAACAAACCGCTTGAAATGTAACTTTCGACTCACGATTACCTTGTTGGACATAAAATTAATTTTTTCGGCGTAACAATGCTAAATTTTACATCAAAATGCTTGTCTTTACGATCAGCATTACGGACCGTTTTGCTTTCATTTTCATACCGTCTCTACACGAGAAAACTTCATTACTCTGCCGTCCCTACACCACAAGGTTAATTTAAAAATAAATAAAAGTGGTTAATAAACCATTACTTTTTAATGGAAACAAAAAGGCTCAGGTAGTTAGTTGACTGGTCCTGCCGGCCAGTAAGTACCGTTCACAAGATGGACTCGACTCGAGGACCTCGGAGTGAACGAGGCGGAGTGGTCTTACACCTGGCGAAGATTACAAGCTAACCAATAAGACAATACCTGTAACTGTTTGCCATTACTCGCCCTTGGATCATAACTGGTCCTGGTCACGACACGGAATAAGATGATGCAGAAGCCTCGCTGAGAAAAGGAAAAGTGGACCTTGGACTAAGGATGGAAGTTAATCAGTCCTATTTGTTGATGGAGTGATTCAGAAAACTAACTTAGGTAAAGCTTCTGACGAACAATACAGCTCCCGTATTGTTTTCTTAATTAAGTGGATAGGACTATTTTTTTTGCAAAATTAGAGTACTTCTTTACATGCTGAAGGTAAAATATACAAAAACTTATACTGGTTAATCAATTCCGCATAAAGCACTGAATTAAACTTCTTAGTATTAAGGGTGAGCGTGTGTCTTTTCTGTAGTACGTTTTTAGTATTAGTTTTCACAATTATGTTTTACAAAGCTTTTAGCGAATGTATATAATCATCTGTAAATATCTTAAGGTTTTAATAATGTCATAATAAATAGGTACCTTTTCATGGTTCGGTCTGAAAAAAAAAATAGTATTAAGCTCGCGTATGTACAAATGTTTTAGTTACGCAATAAAGAATGTTCAATCAATCAATAACAAGTTGATCAAAAACTCAATGCCGACGACAGTTGAGGTACACAATAAGTTTTTATATTTTTTACCGTTTATCTAGATTACATATTGATTTTTTTTTTTAAGATTTTGGCCTGGATAATTACATATTGAAATCACCTCCTAGGGTTGGCCTTAGATTTTAGCTTTGATTTTAGCTTTGGAGCTAAACGGATAAATAAAGTTTTACTTTTGTGGTAGAACCGAGTCCTTATTGTATATTATGTTGGTTACTTGAGTTGCAAGTTCATGTGATTACACTGCCTATACAAAGAGGAAACATTATATATGGTTTGGACTAGCGATCGCATTTATAACATGATCTTATCTCTGAGAATTAAGATTTTTCGAAACTAGGTAACCAGCAACATGCCAACTCTCAAGGGCGATTTCGGAGGTAAGCCCACTTCATTAATAGATGGTTTATTAGTCCATGATAGCTAAACGCGTCCACATTCGAAGGTGTAGTCCCCGTAGAGAAACAGATGTGACTCTTAAGCGATTCTGAAAAATTCAAAACTTCAAATAAAATGCTGGTAGAGCGAAACGTAACGAAGATAAGAATAAGATAAGAATATTCTTTATTGCACATAAGAAACCAGAGAAAAATAAAATTTACAATTAAAAACATACAATAGGCGGTCTTATTGCTAACAGCAATTTCTTCCAGACAACCTTGTGACGGAAAGATTGCCGAAGGAAACAGAGAAACGGGTAGTTGGTGCAAATACGAATAATACATACTTATACTTAATAATATACTTACATAAATCTTACTTATATAAATTATTATAAACTACTACATAAATAAGTTATAATACCTATTTGTAAGAGGAGGATAAAATGAATATAATATACCTACATAGAAAGTAAAGTAATTGAGTGATAAATACTTAGTTTAAAGAGATAGATATAGTTCTTTTACCCGATTTTTAAATATAGCTGGTGAAGGGGAGCGCCTTGTTGAGACCGGCAGATCATTCCACAGCCGGGCTGCCCTTACAGTGAATGAAGTGCTGAAGAACCTTGTCGTATGACTCGGTGTCTTCAGCGTCAAACTCTGATCGGACCGTAATGTCAGACTGTGGGAGTCACTTAGGAAAATAAAGCGCTCTTTGAGGTACGGGGGTGTGGCTGGATTGAACAGCACTGAGTAAAGAAGTGAGAGGATGTGAGCATTCCTACGGAGACGGATGGGGAGCCACTTGAGCTTAGCGCGGTATTCGGAGACGTGGTCATATTTACGTAAGCCAAATATAAACCGTATAGCAAAGTTTTGGAGGCGCTCAAGTTTATTAAGTTGCTCTTCAGTTAGATCTAGATAGCTGGCATCGGCATAGTCGAGGATAGGGAGCAACAGAGATTGCGCAAGGGCAATCTTGGTTGCGGTTGGTAGGAAATTTCGTAACCTTCTCAGAGAAGCCGCTGAAGCGAATATTTTCCGGCTCACTTCCGATAGCTGTGGTCCCCAGGATAGATACCTGTCAATAATAATCCCCAAGTTCTTCACCTTCTCACTGTATGGTATACGTACTCCGTCAAAGTCAATTTGTGGAAGCTGTTCCAAATCAACTTTGGACAGCATTCTCGGACTACCAATCACAATAACCTGTGTCTTAGAAGGATTTATATTTAGGCCGTAACATCTGCTCCAGTCTAAAATTCGTTGGAGGTCGACATTAAAATCAGTGATAGCCAAAGGCAGACTCTCTACCGGACACTGCGCGAAATGACGATAACGAAATGAAGACTAGTCTACTAAAAGGACTAAATAAGCTATAAACTATATGGTTTAAAACTGTAATCAGCTCGTTTACGTGCATTTATGGCAACTATCAATCTATACGGCGAGATTCTGTGGTTTACGTCGTTGCCCCATGGTTCTACCTAAGTTAATTTGGAAATAATTCGCTAAGCATTGCTTAAAAACATAACTGTACAAATAGTCATAATAGTATTATGTTGAAAGACGCGTAAGTAAGTAAATATGTAGGTTAGTTTGTAAAGGCAGTTTCAAGATAATAAACAAAGGGGCATTAAAACAAAGTATTACTTTAAAGAAGAACCAGTAAAACCATCGTGTATTATGTTGGTATTAAGCAAAATCTGAAAACCATTTGTTCAATATCGATGATTGAAGTAAACCTTTCATAAGCACGAGACAAGAATCGCTCGTAGCCCCGGCTGCCTGAGTGATCTTAAACGATCACGAATGTTAAGCAACAGGGCGCGTTCAGTGCATGGATGGGTGACCGTCTATGACTACCGCTAGTGGCATTTTTCCGAGTGGTTCTGTGCTTCGCAAGGCACGTTAAACAGTTGATGCCGGCTGCCGTCGACAGATGGCAGTCGTTAAGCCAAGTCAGAGGCCTTCGGGTGATTTGAAAACTTCTGACAGTAAGACCAACCACTAGTCTTTCAAGCCTCCACCAATCCGGACTAGGCCCCCGTGGTAGAGTATGGCCTATACCTTCCTCAGGGAAGAGACCCGTGCCCCTCGGTGGGGACATAATGGGTTGATGATGACGAGACATTATTAACTTTATTCTGGATACACAACTTACTTGTCAGAGACGAGCACCCGACGACGCGAGCTCCGTCTCTGCTCACCTTGATTAAGCTCTGAGTATCAGAGCGAAACCTGGTCGGACTCTTCCGAAAAAAAGTCAAGTAAGTGTATCCGGAATAATTGGTCACTCGAACCCATCTTGTGGAAAGTGAAAAAATCTTATAAAAATAAAGCACATCGATCTTTCCCCTGCGGCCATTAGACGCCGTAAATGCAATTTGTACATTTGTAGATTAGATACGTTCTATGACTAACATGGCCCCCGTAGTGGAGTATGGTCTACCTTCCTCAGGGAAGAGACCCGTGCCCCTCGGTGGGGACATAATGGGTTGATGATGATGACTTACCTACCTTCACAATTTCGTTGCAAAGTCACCAGTAACGTTAGTTACCGCGTTAGATGCTTTAGAAACTGTAGATGCGTTAGAAGCTTGATGTACGGTCTACTGTTGACAATGCCAAGATACAGCAAAATACTTGCCTACTTATTTGAAGAACATAGTTTTAAGCATTTGCGGTTTTCCTTCTTGTGAACAACTGATTAAGTCAGTCCATATAACACGCTACTAAATCACACACTAATTCTAGAATTCTACTAAAGCACACACAATATTTATTTTAGCCACCTTTAGCGTAGGCACCAGTAGAAACAAATTACAAATTATTTTTTTTCAAGAACTGAGGAATTTCACCTTCTACTCACTTGAGACTCTAGCTAGTTTTAAGGCAAAGGGCCGATTTCTGAATTGGGAATTTACACTAAGTAAATACTTAAGTAACGCTCTGTGACGCGCTTTTCTTAAGAAATGACGAGACAGCACATTAAATAATTCATCATCAACCCATCATGTCCCCACCGAGGGGCACGGGTCTCTTCCCTGAGGAAGGTATAGGCCATACTCTAACACGGGGGCCAAGTCCGGATTGGTGGAGGCTTGTAAGACTAGTGGCTGGTCTAACTGTCAGAAGTTTTCAAGCCGCCCTAAGGCCTCTGACTTGGCTTAACGACTGCCATCTATCGACGGCAGCCGGCACCAACTGCTTAACGTGCCTTGCGAAGCACGGAACCGCTCGGAAAAATGCCACTAGCGTTATTTATAGACGGTGACCCATCCATGGACTGAACGCGCCGTGTGTTGCGTAACCTTGGTGATCGTTTAAGATCACTTAGGCAGCCCAGGCTACGAGCGAAATCGGCCCAAAGTCTCAAAAGGCCAGTTCCTGAAATGAGAATTTCGCTAAGTAACTACTTAATTGTAGTGCTGTCTCGACACTCAGAAAAGTGCGTGACAGACCTTTACTTAGGTTTTTTCTTTAGTGAAATTCTCAAATTCAGAAACTGGTTGAAAAACTATTCAAACTTGTCAACTAGCACGTTTCTGGGTGGGTGTGTAGAATTATGAAGTTTATAATCAAAATGAGATTATGTCATAATTCACTAGTGTTTTGTGTTGAGACCAACTGCAAGAGTCGTTGTTTTGTGACAATTCGAAGTACATTGCGCAGCAGAGTCGTGTTTTTAGTCTTTGGGTTAAGTTAATCGATTTTGACATCGTATGTCATAGTAAGCCATGTAATGTAGTTTTATGAAGCAGGCCCCAGTCAGTTTCCGTGGTAGAATGTTCCATGCCCGTGAAAAAAACCCGGCATCTTATACGGCATCCGTGGTCGGGGCGGGTCGCTAATAGTTCCAATAAACGCCGATCGCTCACACAAGGAAGTTGGGACCGGTTCCCCCCCCCGCGCGTGCCCAGCCTCTGTCGCCTCAGCCACTCATGCCATTTATTAAAATTCTCCGAGAAACGTGTTGTTTACGTCGGCCCATAACAAGAGTAAGTATACCTAGTTTGTAGGACTAGACTGGCGTTCTTGCCACGATCAGTGATCAGTGATCACCTATGGCAGCTGTAATAACTCGACGTAAGAGGAAATCCGTTGGCTTAGCATTACTGCTGTCATCTTTGTGTCATGGGCATTAAAGCGACATAAATAAAGCATTCTTGATTTATCTACGTAGCGGAAAAGAGTAGGTTGATGGGGTTCTACAGAGCAGTAGTTCTACAGACCTGAGATTTATGCACCTAGCCATGTATATGTGGGTCATTGTAAGTAACAAACTCCGAATTTGCTGAACACCTCAGATGCTAGAGTTTCCTCAAGATATTTTCCTTCCTAGTCAGCCAAAGGTGTTGTTACTACAGTTTTCCAAATGCACTTATAAACTTAGAAAACAAAGTGATTGGTAAATGCCAGAATCCAAACAATCCTCTTGGATAGATTTGAGGCAAGCGCTTTACCAACTATCGCCTCTGGCAGGACTCTACTTCGATGTTTCGAGTTCGACAGGCACCAAGTTTATGCTGAAAGTTTTTGCAAGTAGCGGTCGGATCTAGAGCTGGTCTGGGATTGTCGGTGTCTAATCGGCGGCGCGGCTCAATGTGGCCGCACGCACTAATTTGAATAATGAACAATGTACAGGCCCTCTATAACCAGTTTGATCACGTGACTGGCGACTTAAAGCCTCGCCGGGAGTAAGTTCGCGCTGCCCACACTGCCTCGGCAAGGAATGCAACGCTCTTGCCGACTCCTGCCTGCGCCGCAATAGCCTTCGACTTTACGACGTGTCATACTGGACGCTGAAGCCTGCAGTTCGATTTGACGCCTTCTTTTATGCGCGTAGTTAAACAAGTCGGGTCTCCATAAACCAAGACACAGCAAAGTTTTGATGAACTCATCTCATCAAGGACATAAGCTCTTTCCAGCCGCTGTCTCGCTCTCTGCTTGATCTCGTGCGCGATTGTTATTCAACCCGCCCTAAAGTTGGATTATGTGAGGAGCCAAGCGGAATGTCAAGTTACATAATTCAAGAACAAAAGAACACGCATAAAAACTGCGCCCGCTGCGTCCGCCGCGGAACAAAGCTCGCATTGGCAACGTTATGTTTTTATAAGCAGAAGTAGGCCCCCGGTCACTTAAAACGTCACATAAATCGCGCTAAAGGAGCAAAATGAGCGCGCCGAGGAGAGGAGATTTTTTTTTGTTTCAGTCCTCGGAACGCTGGCGAAATAGCCAATTTTAAACTAGCGGACGAAAATATATGACGGGCGGGATCGCCTTTGGTGGTGCCGATCTTCCTCTCTAAATACCTCTAGGTTTTGTTTGAGAACCAATCTCCTATAGGGACCTTCAAAAACAAAACAAGTTTGTTATAAATAGTTCAGTTGAGTCGGACGGAACAAATATTTTGCTTAAGCTCGTATGGCGTCGTTGAATTCGCAGACCTAGTTGACAAAATATTGAGATTAAAATCTAATTAAGAGCAGGAAACCGAAACTCATTAAAAAACTTACTTGCTTATTACTCACAAAAAATACATATTATTTTATCTACATGGTACGGAGTAAACATATTATTTTCGTTTTTAGTTCGGTCCCCGCTGATGTAGAGTCATTAACTGCGCGTTTATCGTTCGACACAAATAAATAATGTCGCCTTATCGAAGTCTGAAAGTAGGTTGCCCGTTGCGATTTTCCGTAAATATGAATTGTAAAGGAGTACCGACTCGGTAAAATATAGTAACTATACTCCATATGTTTAGGTACTTAACTAAAGGTAAGCAATCTGGATAAGTGTTTTTATTGAAATATACACTTTTTAAACAAAATTTTTACAAATTAAATGTTTTTATGAAATTACATTTAATTTCACATTGAATTGGTAATGTGTAAAGATTTTGGTTTAATAAGTGTTCATTTCAATTAAAAGGCGTATCAAGATTGTTTACCTTTAGTTAAGTACCTAAACCTATGAAGTATAGGTGCTCAATTAGTCGAACGTTGATTGTCTTCATATAAAATTTAAAAAGAATTATTGTCTTTTTGGAAATTAATGGAGGAGGCCTATGTCCAGCAGTCCTGTGGCTGAATGATGATGATGATGGTGATGATATAATAATAATAACAAGGGCTTTCACACAACACCGTTACTTGACCTGGTCCGAAACAAAGATACCCTGTGTTATGGTAAGGACATTACAAACATGGAACAACGCCCGAGAACTGAAGAACTGAGGCCATTTGTACATTAAACGAGTATAACGGCGGCCCCCAGTGGGAATCAAACCCACGACCTCTGTGTTGGTAGGCAAGGCTAGATACACTTAAGTACAACTAGCTTGATACAATTATCTTTCCTGGAAAAGGTTGTTTTGCCATATGAATTAGCCTGCCTTCATCATCATCATCATCATCATCAACCCATTATGTCCCCACCGAGGGGCACGGGTCTCTTCCCTGAGGAAGGTATAGGCCATACTCCACCACGGGGGCCAAGTCCGGATTGGTGGAGGCTTGAAAGACTAGTGTCTGGTCTTACTGTCAGAAGTTTTCAAGCCGCCTTAAGGCCTCTGACTTGGCTTGCCTGCCTTCATAAAATTGATTAATTCAAAAAATCATAAAAATCGATGGAGTCGATAACAAACACTGTGACACGAGATTATTATATATTTACATTTTTATTCGTGGTAGTTTGATGATCGTATGGCGTTAATTGATGTTAACCTGGTACATAATGGTAGTGTACATATTACATAAATTAATAATCGCTATAGGAATCCGATTTATTATGCATTTCAACTATTTTTATCTGTGTATTATTAAACGATTTTGTTAATACCTATTATCATTAAATGCTATTATGAACATCGAGAAATAGAAAATACATAGTGATATGAATGAATCACCTAATATAGGAAGGCATCATTGTTTTCTGTATTGTAAAACAGAGAGATCTATAGCTCAAGTGACCAAGTCGATCGGCATTAACTGGCCTGAATTGAAAGCTGCTGCGAACGACCGTCAGAAGTGGAAATCTGTGGTAAAGTACCGAAGAATAAGTATTTTAAAGAATTTTGTCAAAGATTTGTATGCATCAACAGTTTACATTATTTGGGAAAAAAAAAATTATTTGCAATTAAATAACATAACATTTACATACAGGCACATACATTGTTTCTGGCCCCACACTAGGATACCCTGTGTCGTGGGAACCAGAAACAGCGACGTCACAAACATGTAAACATCCAAGATCTGGGTTTCTTTTTGTTTTGTCCCCAGCCGGGATTCGAACCCGGGACCTCGCATGGTAGGCAGATGTGCTAACCACTGCGCCACAGAGGTCGTCAATTGCAATATTTTTTTGCATTGTAGAGTAGTTGTTTGATAGATAATGCTTAAAAGCAATGTAGGACAATAATTTACTGGAGACAGCAAAGACCGCGAAGACAGTGAGAATCTAATAAAATTATGTACCTACTAGCTGTGCCCCGCGGTGTTACCCGCGGTTCATCGATTTTCCCGTAGGAATAAGATATTTCCCCGCGGTAAAACGTAGCCTATGTTTTAATCCAGGGTATCGGCTAACTCCATACCAAATTTTATTAAAATCCGTCCAGCCGTTTCAGCGCTAAAGACTGACAAACATATAAACACACACACAAACTTTCACGTTTATAATATTAGTGTGAAGCCGTGATTTTTTGAAAAGAAAAATATATGTACACATTGTGTAGTTCTTTATCAAGCAAGTACATCCAAAATACAAAGCTAGAAAGGTTAATACACGTACGAACTTTACCTTATGATCATGAATTCATAACAGGACCCAGTTTCTGCTAATGCATTGCTGTACAATGACAGCTGCATGACCATGACGTTTCAGTTTAAAGAGAGAGAGAGAGAGAGAGAGAGAAACGTTTATTGCACCAACAGTCACACACAACAAAAATACGAAATACAAATGAGAAGAAAACATTAAAGATAAAAAGAGGTACAAACATAAGGAAATACATTTATACAGTTTTGTCGTGGTGTGTAACCGCTGCTGCAAAAGGCAGCTGACTCAGCATAATGCTGAGGGTGTAGGCCCTCAGCGCTGGTTTTCAGTCAGTGAATAAAAGTTTCATTGCCGCTTTAAGTCAACGCGAGCACGTGTATCAATATTTCTATGCGTCAATGGTATCAAAAACGCGTCACGTGACGCGGCCGTGTATCTGTCATCGTACTATAATGCACTAACAGAATCGAAGCCCGATCTCTTTTGCCTCGGCACCATTCAGAGTCGTTGCATGCACGCGCTTTTGGGTACTTTTAACTTTGCTAATACATCCTCTAACTAATATATCGAAGTATTTGAGCTAATTTATTGCAACTTGCTTCCTAGGATTTAATGTTAAGTACGTAATGTGTATAGCTAGTTAGTGACCTTTATATCTACGTAGGTGACAGCTGCACGTAGCTATCCAAGTTTAGCTCGTATCCCGTACTCAATACGGGTCAAGAAGTTACACAGCGACACTACTGTGTCGAGCTGTGACTCGGAACACAGATTTACTGATGGAGCGATTGTTTAATAAACGTAAATGGCTTGTGGGAAATACAAGCGTTGAACGTAAACATTATGTGAGGTGGCGAGATAAACATAATAGTGGACGGATATACCTACTATCTCTCATAGAGTTTCCATAAGTTGATTAGTTATGCAGAGCGGTAGTGCTGTCTCGTCAAATTTCTTTAGAAAAGAGCGTGACAGCACGTTACTTAAGTATTTACTTAGTGTCAATTCTCAATTCAGAAATCTGCCCTTAGCAACCGAATGATTGTAAAAACACCGATCGGCGTTGCATGCGTCAGCAAAACTATGAGAACGCAAACGTTTCATTTCCTTAATAGTAATTGCTATGGAGGTTAACGAACATTACCTGACTTCGGCGTAATACAAATGTCTAGCTAGACTGATTCGACCAGAGCGACCATACACTACAGCAGAGCTCACCAATAAATTTTATTGGACCGTTTTAAGAAATAATTAGACTGTCGCGATACGTTTACTGTTTTTTAAAGGTCCATTCAAGATAGATCGGTCCGCCGTTGGGTTGCCGCTGCATTATACCTATACTATTCGAACAAATGAACGAGAATGTATATTTCTTTGAGTTTTTAGCAACCCGCGTTACCTACGGTTTCCAACAAAAAATTAGGACTAGGCGCATTTCTACAGTTTCGAAATAATTTATATATACGTAGTGGTACAGTCGACAGCTCATCTAGTTTTACACAGAGACGCCCTGTACGTTACGGGTGAATTTTCAACAAAAATGTAAAGCAACCTTTTATTTGTCAACATTTATTTATAACCTAAAATTACTGACGACTACTCGCTCTTGGCCATTTTATTCAGCCGCCTTTATTATAAAGCGCGTATTCTGGCAAACCCCGCCTCACAATCAACATGACATTGTGCTGGCATAGAATGTCAAGAACGGATAGGCAGACCCTACTCTTTAAAAGCTGTAAAATTGTATTCTGTTTTTAATTGTTTTGGTGTCGGAGTTTGGAATAAAACACACAAAATTTCCTCTAAAATGAGCAATCTTTAAACACGTTTGGTAAAGGCGTTTGAAATAACATTTGCGATAATAACGTTTCGAATCAAATGCCGAAAATGGCTGCTGTACAGGCAATCCTTGGCCTCTGGTGTAGTCTGTCAGCTGTAGGGGTTTCACAAACGTTCTCGATTTAGATCTGCCATCCTGCGCGTGTGTGATAATAATAATAATACGTTTATCTAGGTATAAGTTAGGGACTTCATACACGGCAGCTATAATATACATTAATGTACATTACATCCCGGGATGTATAGCTTTACATTATATTAAAGTATCACACACGGAACAGGTAACGTAATGTATATTTCGCTACATTTCGTTGGCATACGTCTCGATGGACGCACTTCCCGGCTACTAAGATGTTATACAGGGTGTTGTTATAGATCTGTCGAGTTACTTATTACTAGATTTGAAATTAAATGAAAATACCTAATTTATTACCAGATAGTATCATGTTAGTAGTTAACATGCTGTATTAACATTATAAGTACAGCCTGTCTAATAATGGGTCGCACCCTCAGCTGATGCTGCAGGATAGTTATGGCTATCCTGCCAGCGTTGTTTTTAGCGTACACCGTAATTAAACTTGAATTAAATTAAAGAATATAAAAAAGTTTTTGAATCACCAATAAACTTTTTTGAACACCCTGTTCAAAGAGAGATGTATCGTAATGTACGAAAAGGTATTGAGATATATTAAGATGTATCGAAAGGTAAATATACATCTTCGTATCGCTCAGTACCTTTAAGATACGACGATGTAAAGATGTATATTATAGCTGTCGTGTGTGGTCTCCTGACGATTTCTATGGAAAGATGTATTGAGATATATCGTGCTATAATATACATCTTTACCTTATAGCCGTCGTGTGTGGAGTCCCTTAGGTTAAGTAAAGGCCTTGCCTGAAAATCGGCAACATATTGCACTCTGGTGTACATAAGTTACAAGCCGAGGCACAGACCTTGTTGTCTTCGTACTCGTCAAAAAAATATTTGTAATATAATGTTGCCAATTACATAGTTCTGATAAGCGATTTATTGTTAATGCCTTGTTTGAAGACAAATAAACATTTTCTATTGTATTCTATTCTATTAAATTCATGTATTTTCGTTTCTTTTTGTTCAAATAAGTATTTTATTTATGTGTAAGATTTTAAGATCTAGTGTGAATAGGCCTGATTGATGTATATCACTAACTTTAACGAAAGTGTTTCAGGAAATATAAATAGAAAATGTTTATTTGTCTTCAAACATGGTACCTAAATCTCAATTGTGCATTTGCATTTAATTAACGTTGTATACAAGGTGTCTTAGGTGTCCTGTTTTCTGTATATTTTGTTTATTATTCATTTACCGTTAAGCGTCCAACGGCAATGCCAACCTAATTTCAATTTATGAGTTTGGAATTCTGGATTAAATGCACACAATAAGCCTACTTTTCTTTCAATCTCATGTTGCAAAACGACCTGAGATATATTTGCGACATCTATTCAATTGAGAGGTCCTATAATATCCTTAATAATGCAGCGTCATACACAATTACATACCAAAACAGACAGTTGTTCAAATAAATACATGGTGGCAAACGCGCATACTCAGTAAAAACCCAAAAGCCTGTGCTCTGCAGTGGTACGTATAAGCGCTTATAATTAAAGTGAAATGAGCGTAAGTAAATACCACATTCTTCTAATTATTTAGATTTATTAATGGCATTGTATGTAAGAATCGCTCGTAGCCAGGGCTGTCTGAGTGATCTTAAACGATCACTAAGGTTAAGCAACATACGGCGCGTTCAGTACATGGATGGCTCACCGTCTATGACTAACGCTAGTGGCATTTTTCCGAGCGGTTCCGTGCTTCGCAAGGCACGTTAAGCAGTTGGTGCCGGCTGCCGTCGATAGATGGCAGTCTTTAAGCCAAGTCAGAGGCCTTAGGGCGGCTTGAAAACTTCTGACAGTAAGACCAGCCACTAGTCTTACTTGTCCGGACTTGGCCCCCGTGGTGGAGTATGGCCTATACCTTCCTCAGGGAAGAGACCCGTGCCCCTTGGAGGGGACATAATGGGCTGATGATGATGTAGGTAACAAATGAACCGTAAAATTCATCAGACGTGTAGGGTAGGGCGTGGCTAGCTGAGCCGAGTGGTAATTTGGGGAATCGAAATGTGAAAAGAACCCATTGCAGGAGAGCAACTCATCGCGCGACGGCCCAGCGACAATGTGTCGCTCGAGGCAAACACACGCAGGATTTGTATTTTGCGACCAAAAAGTGAAAAAATGCTGGATGACACTATTTCTTCTTGACTGTTAAATAAATATTTTATTTCATGTTCAGTAAACCATGGATTTATGGTGTGGCTACAATTTCTAACTGCTCAACTTTCCCCGTACCTTTGCTCAACTCATCTCACCTATTGAGCATCTCTGACTTTCTTCATTGAAACGGCTGTGGCTTTTAAATGCAGTTGGTTAGAAATTAATTACCACGAACATTTTTGGAACGGGAAAAATTGCTTATCCATCAGTATGTATAACTAGCCATTAAGATACTGTCGAGGAGCTTTGACCGATCAAGTGAAAAATTGCCCCGCGCCCCGCACTTCCCTACACATAAAAGGATGGCCCAATTCAAGAAGTCCAATTTCATAGATTTGCAAAACGACGAAAATGATGACATTGCGAAAGCGGCTGGACGAGACTAGCACTGGACCGGATGGGTTGGCGTGAAAGAGAAGAGGCCTATGCCCAACAATGGGCTCTATTTACGGGCTGATTAGATAGATAGATACATAGATTTCTTGAATTGGGCTGTCATTTCCTATTCTGCGGAGCGCATCTTCTGCATCTGTTTATTGAAAGGACATGGAAGGAAATGGATATAAAAAAATGTTGATGTTTTACATGGAGCTGGGCGCGATAGCGTTTATCGGGCGACCCTCAGCCCGCTCGTAGTCACAGCAGATAGCACGGACGCTCGCTGGACAAACATCAAATACTCAATGCTTATATACACAATGGCGCTATTTATACCACTAGGTACAATGGACAGCACGTCGACCTTTACAATTAGGTACTGTTCTCAGTTATGTTAGAGGGGGGCTTTGCAAGTAATATACAAGGGTCGATCAGCTGTCGAATGTACTTTAAGGTACACATGCAGTGTTTTTAGGGTTCCACAGCTCAAAGATCCTTTTGGATAATGTTTTTTTTTCAAAATTATCTTGATTTTGAAATGCACACTGTTTAAGATGTCATGTTAATTTAGTCGCTGTTTCAGTGTTACTTTGAATAAAAGTATTTAAAATTTTGATATCAAAAGGAAAACGTGGAATCCTTGTAGTGATCCTATGATCACTTTGTTGTCCGTCCGTGCGGCCATCCGTCTGTCGAGACCCTTTTCGCAGAAACGACAATTGATCCACGTTGAAATAAATGTCAAATACTTACCTAATGTTTCCTTTAATACGTTATGGCAGTTAAGATATATAATAAGTTACCTAGGAATATTTTAGAAGAAAGTATCTTTAATAAATTTGTTATTAAGTTAAAACAATATATTGTTGGCAAATGTTATTACAGTGTAAAAGAGTTTATGGAAGAAGGTTATAGACAGTAAGATTTATATTTATAATTATAAATTGCAGTGCCCTTGCAGGGCGTATGTCGTGGATCTAGATACTTTATTGTTTAAAGAACGGTTGTACCACATGAAGCAATAAACTGATTTGATTTGATTTGAAGTTGTTAAAAAAATAAATTTAATCAAAAGCTATGGCAATTTTTGTCATGTTATCCACATAATAAAACTTACTCAAATCCCCTAAGGCCTTTCTAACGACATGTGATTACAAATTATTATAAACCGATTAATGGAAGTAAGTAATAAAATTAGGCATCGAATGCAAACATCCTAATTTTAATATGAAATAATATGTTTTTAACATTACAAGCGTATATTGCAATGCAAGAACATTTATTTTGACAGGTTAGTTTATATTTTTTGGCTAAGTTTTATTAATCAGTCGCGTTGTGATCTTCAAAATAACAATTAAAAACCATTGTTATGCTGAGCCAATCGCCCCACCAAAAATTCAATAGGGTAGAATAGAATACAATAGAATATTCTTTATTGCACACTAGAAAAAACAAAAAAAAAAACACAAAATATAAGGGTAAGAGGGTAAGGGTAGGGTAAGAGGTTAATTCCATAGCAGACATAGTGTGTTCGGAACCCACATGGCTCGAGTTCTACTCGCGCTTGTCCGGTATTTTTAATGAGTTCTGTTATTTTATTCGATTACAAATGTGTTGTCAGATATGAAACCCGTTCGCATTTAAAACTATTTACAACTTGTAATAAATAATACACAAATTTAAAAGCAGCTGTTTTCAAAACAGCTAATTTATTCTAATTGCTGCAGTTATTTTGTTGTGTCCATACGTATATTAATACACAGACTCCTGTATCCCGGAGATCATTGTAAGATATAATATTAGTAAGAATGTCCATCCGCTATATTTAATACATAGTCAGGGTGTCCCAAAACTCGACGTCAAGCCGGAACCGGGTGAAAAGGCAAGTTATATAGGTTATCAGAAAAATATTTAAAAAATCCAAATTGGTTTTTTCAGTAGTCATTTTCTTTCGAGAAATGTTACAAAATTAATTAAAACTAAAATTAAAATTAAAAGTGGGCAATTTTGTAAGCTCAATTTTTTTCAAGTCTCCTTTTCTTCCAAGCTGGAGCACTTGGTTTTGAAATTTTGTTAACAGTTTAGAGAAGCATTATTCAGAGTTACAAAACAAAAAAAAAAATGGAAAAAGTAAAGATTTGTTGCAACAGAATTTTTCACTTTTTTTAAATGCATGTAAAGTTGTATAGGTACATGCAATTTTTTTTGTATTTTTCTGATAACCCCCGATTCCGGCTTGACGTCGAGTTTTGGGACACCCTGTATGCATAGCTTTAAAGCGTCGCGCATCTATAAGACAGTACCAATATAAACCATGTAAATCGTTAAAACGCAATTAATATCATATAACAAAAATAGAATAGAATAGAACATTCTTTATTGTATGTACACCAGGAATTACTCATGAGATTTGACAATATTGTTGTTTAGAATCATTTCAAGTGATTTAAGTGTTTCAGGATGCTTTAAAAATAAACCTGTGTATTCGTACTAAGACTTTCGTAAGCTCTCCACTCCACGTTATTAATCTAGTCAGAGTCTTCCGGAAAAAAATACAGTTAATAATAATAATTACTTGTACACAACACATTCACTTGACCTGGTCCCAAACTAGGATACCCTGTGCTATGGTTACTAGGCAGACATTACAAACACCGAAAAAGATCTACACTGAGGCCATTCGTACGGCGGCGGCCCCCAGTGGGAATCGAACCTACAACCTCTTTCTCGGTAGCTAAGCTCCTTAACGGCTAGACCAGCGAGGCAGTCAGAATGGATCCGGAATTAAGTTAACTACATAAGCACTGCGTATTCGTAGTAAATTATCTACGCCTATACCACAGTACAAATAAAGCCTATGCTATGGTCAAGATGGATGGATGGATGGGTCACCATCTATGACTAACGCTAGTGGCATTTTTCCGAGCGGTTCCGTGCTTCGCAAGGCACGTTAAGCAGTTGGTGCCGGCTGCCGGCCGATAGATGGCAGTCGTTAAGCCAAGTCAGAGGCCTTAGGGCGGCTTGAAAACTTCTGACAGTAAGACCAGCCACTAGTCTTACAAACTTCCACCAATCCGGACTTGGCCACCGTGGTGGAGTATGGCCTATACCTTCCTCAGGGAAGGCCCGTGCCCCTTGGTGGGGACATAATAGGTTGATGATGATGGTCAAGGTCCTTTGTAGAATGAATGCATTGTTAGTAATCCACTGCGGAAATTTTATACTCAGTCGTTTGGTGACTGTTAATTGTTCGTAGTTATCCTCTTCGCCATATCGCTTAAATAATGGTATCAGGTGAGTAGCCAATACTTTGGAAGTTTGCCCTACATTTTGTCATGCGATGCGGAATTTATTAATAGGTAAGGAAGTCAACTGCTCGCACTTTGGACGCTTTGCAGCTAGCTACTGCTCACTGATCACTGGGGGTGCCCTAGTGCTGATGCCCTCCCTTGGCGACGCCCTTGTGAGTATCTGTTACCAACTAGAAATTCTATAGATTCTATAGATAAAGTATTGGCCAAAATGCATACGAAAAAAACGTTTGACATCTGTTAACAGTAGATTAACAGCTTGTTAGCGTACGAGAAACTGGGGGCGAGTCACTGCTAGTTAATCAGCTTTCTAGAACATAGTTCACCCATTATACCTATATTGTCTTTGTTATTACTTACTTTATTGTGACGACGTGACGCTCCGGGTAGTATTATCGAATTTTCTTGATCACTTTATGTAACTTTATCATAATGTATACAAGTGTGTTGTTGGCTTGTTGGCTCGAGTTTTTCCTTGACGTCGTCGTCGGGTAGTGACTCGTCCTTTTGCTATAATACTAGTTTTATTTGCCTTACAAATATCTCAAGCATTTTATATGGTCTGCCTTTATTCTCATGTAGCATATTTGCTGCGGTTACAATAATTATTCTAGCAGATTTAGTTTTATTCTTGTTTAGTAAGTGACTGTCACTATGATTGTATTTGTCTAGATAGTTAACATTGTGGTCTACTAAAGTCAGTGTAAGTGCCCTGCCTCACTAGAGCGCCATGGCGACGTCGCCAGCGACCGTATCCAAGCAGTTAATATTGTAATGTATGGTGCCTACTCACTTGGCGACGGTCTGGCAAACATTCATACAAACCGCTTGGATAAGTAGCTAGCGACGTCGCCATAGCGTCCTAGTGAGGCAGGGCACAAATACATACACTTTGGTGTCGTCCAAATGATTAACCCGTTAGAGGGAAAAGTTACAAATGCAAGGGCTGGTCGCAAACTCTGTGGCCTGTGGTCGGAGTAGGCTAAATAGACAACTCCATACAGTGGAGAACTTACGTGGTGGCACCTCTGGACAAGTTATTAGATACATTCACCATCATCGTCATCGGCCATTTGTCGCCCACTGCAGGACATAGGCCTCCCTCGTGCTTTTCCAAGCCAAGATAGATTGCATGGAATTTTTATTATTATTAATGTCTCTAGTAACCATACTGACTTGTGCAAATTTTCGTTTTTATTTTTAGTATTAAATAACATAACATAACATAGCATAACATAACAATTATAGACTAAATAATAAAACTAAACTAAATATTAAACTAAATACATACTACATAAAAACTAAATATAAAAAATTGTCTCTAGACCGCTGCCGTTGGGGAGAGTTCCCAAGATACTGGCAGCATTTCCTCTCTGAATGGCCAGGCTGATGCGTTGGCCGAGGTAGCTACCAGCTCTAGGGTCGCCTGACGAGTCGATGAGGCGCGTTGATATTTCTTTGAAAAGTTTATGCGCCTCAGGGCCCCAAGGGCCCATCGTCTCGACCCCAAACGGCGCAAATAAGTAACTGTCGCCAAGGACAGCGTATTTGCGCCGTTTGAGACATTCTGCCATAGACGCTGCCGCGCCCGCGGCCCTGCTGGTGTGCGTGATATGGGAAGGCGCCAGTGTGTCGACGCAGGTGGCGTCCCACACCAGCGGCTTCCCGTTCTGCCACGGCACCAGTGACATACTTGTGCTATCAAATTTCCGGACAGTGACTCGCGGTCCCTCAGTTAGGCGCAGTCACAATATTGCCGACCGTTCCCAATTAGCACTCAATTGACCCTGATTGTGGGCGCCCCGGCGACGCTTCAGCCAGATCTGTTGCGTGCGGCTTAGATTTACTAATAGAGGACTGGCAGACGCGAGGACTAAAGGACTGTCCCCATTACAACGGGCTAGCGACGTGCGGGCGCAACGATAAAAACTAAGATAAACCGGGTTTTTAGGGCGATCCCGTGCCAAACAAAGAAGTCGACCGACTTCTTTGTTTGGCGATTCCTTCGCAATTGTAATAAAGTATCTAACTCCGAAGTATTTAAGGATTAAATATATTTTTGGATTTTGGAAAGGATTTTGAATGTTTATTGAATTTAACAGAATGAGTTCATAGTTTTAATTTCCGCGCATTATATTTGAGAAAAAATATAGTATAGGTACAAGCCTTGGCCACAACTAGGCATTAATGAACTCACGTATGTGGCGGCCAGTTGTAACGTAGATACACGTCTAAGATAGATAGATAGAAGATAGACGTCTGAGCGTGGGCTGAATTAGGAACACAAAATAAATATCACATAACCAGAAACCAAATATCGACCTAGCAGGACTGACATACATACTAAAACTCGCGCGCCTACATTGATTCATTATTGTAATAATGCTCATATTGTTCATAGAAACAAGGTTTTAATAATATCTTAACATTTTTTTTCTTGTGGTTACCCAGCTCCATACAAGTCTGCGGATACAATACCGCGGAAGGAAAACAAAACAGGACAAAAGTAGCTGGATGATAATAACGTTATTAAACGTAATAACCGCATGCTCTGATAACCCTATCTTAGTCCAGTTGAAGAGCATGCCAATTATGTGTTAGGTTAGCTATGTGTTTGGTTTCACTCTTTCGAAACGGATATTAATAATTCTGCGCTTACGATGCATCTGGGACGGAACGGTGCATTTCTCAAATATCCATTACACTTATTAAATCACAACCTCAAACACGATTACATGCAACCGGTCTTATTTTAGCCCCATTTAGGTAAAATAGAACCCGAAATATATTTTGTTGTCTAAGAGTTTTGAAAGCTCTAGACATTATTAACTAAGCATTGACATTATTAAGCTTTGCAAATTAGAGCGAAACCTTGTCGGACTCTTCCGACAAAACGTCATGTAAAGTTAATAGAAATGTAGGTAATCTTTTTTTAACTATGCTATTCACGCTGGTCTTTGAATTGTCAAAAACGTCAACGGTCTCATAAAAATAAAATAGGAACCTCCGCTCATCACGATCTGCTTTCATTTCGGGGAACACTCATTACTAAGTATATCTAACCAAACATTATGTCAAAACCAAGATAATCTTGCACCGTCTTAGGCCCTAAATGACCGGTGATTTCAAGCCTCGTGAACTGCACTACCAGGCCACTTCAGGCTGGCCTCTTGCGAGCTGCCAGTCATATATGATTGCGATACTGACAGCACGTTAGAGCGGGCCAAGTAGAGATGGTCGAGTAGTAAGACTCTACCTTTCACTGACGGAAGCTGGTTATGTCACAGCCGGGGCCGGTGCAGTGGGCCATCGGCTGACCGCAATGCGCGACACACTTCTGCCCACGAAAACAAGAGTTACGTTACGTCACGTGACTACTTGCATAATAATTGGGGGCTAGGCCTCGCCCGCGGCTTCGCTTGGCTTCTGAGAAATAAAGTCACCAATAAGTGTGAGGTAATGTTCCGTGATTAATACTCTAGACTAGAGCTACTATTAAGAACTAATAGTAACTCTGTTAATTACTGATGTGCAATAAGCACAATAAATTCGGGAAGCTGCAGGGCGAAATGTTGCTCAGCAAATAACCAGGGAGAGAGAAGCACGAGAGTCGTTCTGATGAGTGGAGTAGGTATGTCAATTTATTGAAGCTTATTTCTCTACAACCTTAAGACCCTTTTTATATGTTACCTGTGTTCATGAATAAATGTTTCAGATTCTTTTTTTTTTTTCAAAATTATGTATGTGTGGTACATAAACAGCTCAGAAGAAATCTCATGTTATGTAATGGCACATTGTGAAGGAACAAATTCATTGTGTCGCTTAAATGTATTCGCATAGTATACCACACATTTCTTCCTTGGAGGTTCCTCCACTAATCAAAATGTTTGCGCTTTCTTTAAAAAATAGGTAATTAAAATCCATAATCATCCATAAAATAGGTATATAAAATCTGTTTTGAAGGTAGAAGTGGTTGTTAAATGTTTTGGATTTTAGATCACTTTGTAAAAACAGATCACAACGTGAAGTTCAATGTAACATCTTACATTGTAAAGTGAAAGAGTGTCAGGAACATTATTCTCTACCATGTTGCGGAAACGGGTTTGCATTTAGGTACAGTCGACAGCACACCAACGTTTACAAGCGTATACTCTGCTTGTTTATGTTCCGGGCGACTTTGCAACAAAAATGTAAAGCTTGACCTGCTGTCGACTCTACCTATTTTATACCTAAAACATTTTACGATCAGGATTCAGGGGAAAATGTTGATTATTTTATATTCAGCAATAATCTACCAGTCAACAGAGCCGCGTTTCATAAAACTACAATTCAAAGTTATTACGAGAATCCAATGTACCTAAATTGCTTAGCTGATCAGGGGTGCAATTACGTAAGTACTCCACTGCCATACACAGCCATAAGTTGTCTGATTTAGCCCCTTTGTTCCAAGTATGTCACATCACCTTATGTTACACTGTTATATTCTGGGACTTTTTTTCCCAGTAGGTATCTCATCATACTCCTACTCTGAACTGTCGTATACATTCATATTTTGACTCTTTCGAGTTATCTAAATGCTTAACCCGATGGAGTGGAAAGTTACGTAATATAAGGGCAGTACTTAGCTATCCTACTAATTGGCTTTGCAAATTGTCGTAGATAAACTTTACTAAGAATTGTAATAGGTACGATGGTAAATGTATTTTGTAATACAAACCGCTGGACCAACAGATTTTGGCTGTAATGTCATAGTAAATATGATGGATTTTATTACGCATCGGTGACAATGTTTTTTTGGTGTTATTTGCGTTAGAGTTGAGTCACTTTTATGGGTTCGAGACATTGCTAGCATTATGCAATGAACTAGGTTTCCGAGACACTAGATTTGTAGATCAGTGTGTTTGTAAATTAATTAATTCTAGTGATAAAAAGCGCTAAGCAACAGAACTTGTAGGAGCGGCTCCATATGTTGCAATTGAAATACCAAAGAATAGTTCACCCTAGTGATGACAGAGCGATTAACATAATAAAGTATTACAAACATGCATTCTGAAAATTTGGAAATAATTAAATAAATAATAAAAAACGATACAAAACTAAAATGGATCCCCATGTTAGTAATACGCGTATTAATATTTAATAACACAAAGTAAATGTGAATATTTATTTGGACCTCTACACTACGATACTTTTATCAGAATCATATAAGATCAAAGTCGTGGGGAAACACTGCTACATTTTTCATCAGTTAATATCTTGGCTTTACTTAAGAAACTGTGCCACCAACAAATTAAGGTAAGGCACGTAACGTTGTGCCCTACAGACTGTACAAAATTGAACTATATCCATGCCCTATCTCCGTCCTAATTCGGAACACGGCCCCGCAAGTTGCCTTACTAACAACGTAGATACACAACACGATAATGAGGTGTTCCACCGACGCCGTCACGTACTTACCACGTCATAGAGACACACGAAAGGTTGGCCAACTACCATACAGTAACTTTTCAGCACGTCAAATTTTGCACCCGTAGGAGACAAAATTCATGACTCAAACAAACAAAGACATCCTGATATTTTAGTCACACAGTATTTGTGAAACAAAGTGTATTAACACGATGACGTGGCTGGCTGGTCAAATTTGCCGAAGAACCAATAACAGTCCATCCGTTCTTCGTAAGAGTTTCGTGAGTATACCGGCAAATACAACCTAGTGTCGCCGGTGGCAAATGATGTAGAGGCAACGTGTACAATATACAACAGTTTAATTACAAATATATATACAGTAGGCTCGGTAAAAGAAATGGGTCGGTAAAATAGATTGGGTTCGTGCCCTACACCATGTTAGGTTGGTTCAGTCCGGGATTGCTGCCATAGGTACTCCCCTAGATTGGGCAGGATGACTTGCCGTGTCGCTTCGGTAAGGACGCTGCAGGCCAGCGAGGATCCTTCCAGGAAGCCCGTGGATAGAGGGTGACGGAGGGAAAATGTAGAGCCGATCTAATCCGGACTAGAAATGTCTAGTCTGGACCTAGGAATGCCCAATCTGGATCTTGACATCTTCATTCTGGACGTAGAAACGTCCAGTCTGGACCTAGAGGCCTGGAAACCGTGTCCAGCATTAAAATTCAACCAAAAGACGTCTGCCGTGCATCGCCACCCAAGCCGGAAAGCACCAGAAGGGAGTTTGAAGGTGGCGGTACACTAAATAGGCAGAACGGTGGAAAATAGTGGAAATAGGAATATAAAAACATGCAGAGCCCATTCACCGTTACATATTTACACAGATAATTACAGAACATAAAATTTGTAGCAAACAGTACAATTTGGAGTATAGTAGAAAACTAAATATTTGTTCACACTCACCCAAAAGCAGGGGCATAGGTCGCAGATTATATGTTAACAGTTCTTATAAGAAGAACTGGACATGAAAATATGGCCGTTAGAGCGGTTGGAGAGAGGCGGCGTAATAGAGCGCACACCCATCTCCTTCCGTGGTCACATTTTCAGTGATCTGCGAGAGCCGAGATGAGTGAATGGAAGAATATTTGAATGAACGTATTGAATGAGCGATTACCATAGGCAATCACTCATTCACAGAGCGTCAAAATAATGGCCAAGAATAAATAGGTACAATTTAGAAATGAGGTTGAAATAAATAACGTTACACTAGGACAGCTCGATGTACGATCAGAAGCAGATTGGAGGATGCCCAAAGGCAGGAAGAAGGAGGTGAAGAAGCCTTTGGTGGAGTGAGTTGTGTCCATGTTCAGAAGTGGACTGTTATGGTGATGATTGGAAGAGGACTTAAAGTGATTAGTTTCAAAGATTATTTATTTCTCTCCAATTCTAATTCTGAGTAGCTGGCGGAAGTGGCTCGTTTTACAACACGTCGATTTGAATTTAGAGATTAAATGTCGATGTGGAAGTACTTGCAAATTTCTCTGCTAATCTTTTCAATGACGATAAAATGGAACTTCTGTGACCGCTTAGCTTGTGCTGCCACGAGCACGTTTACTCGAGCTAGTCACTCTGAGCGTCATCGCGACGGATAATCGAAAGCTCTGAGGCAAAAACGCTTAAGATAGGCACACACTTAGACTGGATTATTAGATTTAAGTCCATCACTTCTATCGTTATTTTATTGCTATAGAGCGTGAGCCAGCTTGACGACCATAGTTCAGTGTACATTTGTCAGTCAGTCTCATACATAACTGACCATTGACACACAGAATGTTTTGGCTCGACTTGGTGCACGTGAAGAGCTATACATTATATGAGTTAATATGCATGTTGTAATCAAGTGCACTGACTACCTCTCCCATTCCCTTCAGCAATATCACAGGGTTGCCGGTAATGAAGCTGTTGAGCAGATGCGATTAATTGAATATTTCAACTGCAAAGTCACCCATACGTACGAGTATCTGACTGACTAAAGAGCACGCGTGTATACATTAAATATTCTATCAACTGTACTTAGACACTTAAGTTTTTTTTTATGTAAGAATATGATGCAACTATCGATTGTCTCTATTGGAATCTCTATTAGTACTTAATGACAGTTATGTGTCTCAAAAGAGGAGGTACTCCTCAATACATAACACAATAATGTACTCTATTGTATAACGGAAAAATAACCGGAGTAAAGTGTGCTACATGTGTCAAATAACGAGACGCTTAAAAAGTTGATAGGTACATTCAATTCGTCGTAAATGACGTATTTATCTAATTCCGCTACATTTACTGTTCATAAGTCAGTTTTAGTGGCTAGTCTTTCTGTCAGAAGTTTTCAAGCTGCCCTAAGGCCTCTGACTTAGCTTAACGACTGCTTTCTATCGACGGCAGCCGGCAGCAACAAGCAAGCAGTCTTACAAGCCTCCACCAATCCGGACTTGGCCCCCGTGATGGAGTATGGCCTATCCTTCCTCAGGGAAGAGACCCGTGCCCCTCAGTGGGGACATAATAGGTTGATGATGATGAAGTCAGTTTCAGATATATTGAACCCCTTTACCTTAGCAAGTATGAATTGGTTCAGTGTACGTTTTGCCTTAGACAAAAAAGCTATATGAACATTGGAAGTAGCTGCGGGCGCAGCGCGGTGAAGCGTGGCAAACTGGCAACTAAGAATTTGTGTCGATCCTTTGCGCTCTATTATGTAACCTTTATAGCGATCACTTTTAGACCTACATTACTCTACAATGCTGCATTCGCAGGTTAATGTAGCCTTCGAGATCTAAATAAATGAAGCGATGTACTTCAAAATTACTCAATAACCCATTGCCTTTAGGATTACGTCATTCCCGAGTGAGGGACTTCACACACGACGGCTATAAAATACATTACATCCTGGGATGTATAGCTTTACATTATATTAAAGTATCACACACGCAACAGGTAACGTAATGTATATTTCGCTTCATTTCGTTGACATACGTCTCGACCGACACACGTTCCGGCTGCTAAGACGTTATACAGGGTGTTGTTATGGATCTGTCGACTTACTTACTACTAGATTTAATAGATAGCTAGCTCATCAGAAGATGATTGAGTTATTTAAGTTATATTATGTATTTTCTTTTGTGCAATAAAGTGTAACAACAACAACAACAAGGTTAAGCAACATAGGGCGCGTTCAGTGCATGGATGGGTGACCGTTTATGATTAACGCTAATGGCATTTTTCCGAGCGGTTCCATGCTTCGCAAGGCATATTAAGCTATTGGTGCTGGCTGCCGTCGATAGATGGCAGTCGTTAAGCCAAGTCAGAGGTCATAGAGTAAGACCAGCCACTACTCTTACAAGCCTCCACCAATCCGGACTTGGCCCCCCGTGGCGGAGTATGGCCTATACCTTCCTCAGGCTTAAGAAACGTAGCTTACGGCCGATTTCTGAATTGAGAATTTCGCTACGTAACTACTTAACTCTAGTGTTGTCTCTAGTGTTGACAGAACGTTATTTAAATATTTACTTAAGTGAAATTCTCAATTCGGAAACCGGCCTTTAGCGAGCCTAATTAGTGATTACAGATAGGACTACAAGTGATGTGCAGCAAATTATTTTTTTGAGACAGGACTCTGAATACCTATGTCGTTTAGCGAAATAAGACTCCTAGTGGAGTTTATGAATGACTAAGAAACTTTTTGAACATCCTGTTCGAAGAAAGATGTATCGTAATATACGAAAAGGTATTGAGATATATTAAGATGTATCGACAGGTAAATATACATCTTCGTATCGCTCAGTACCTTTAAGGTACGAAGATGTGAATATGTATATTATAGCTGTCGTGTGTGGTTTCCTGACGATTTCTGTGGAAAGATGTAATGAGATATATCGTGCTATAATGTACATCCTTACCTTATGCCGTCGTGTGTGGAGTCCCTTAGATTCACTCGATTGGTCTTAGTTTTGTCGAGTCATCGTTTCTCACCTTAGCTTGGGGACTGGCTAGTGAGGTGTTCCAATTTCAAATCTGTGTCTAAATATGTGTGACCTCGTTGGAAGCAGCTGCATGTGTTATTGTTAAAAAGTTTTGTGGCTAAAAAATATTTTTTTTTATTTAATAACAAATTCAAATGGAGAATGTCCGTTTCTTTGTTTGTCTTTTAGTTAGTAATGGTTGGTTAAATTAAATCTTAAGCTTTATGTATCTTAAATTATTCAATTGGCATGTTGCAAAACTCGTACGTAGAGCGCCAGCACCAACTTAATGGCATGTAAATATTTGCAAATATATGAGGAATTCGGCCACATTAAGTACATACACACGTTCATTAAGATTGAATAATTCAAATTACAATAGAATTATGTTTATGGCTCCGCGGGCCACAAATTACATATACATATATAATATAGTCTAGACTTCAAAGATATAATTTTGTCTAACATAGTAAAATTTAATATTTATTAAGCTTTTTAGCATGTGCTTGCAGTCTATTTGAACACTATATTAAAACAGAATATAATACTCATTACTCATACTTTACGGCACGCATTATAGACACACATAAAACACAAAATAAAAATATCTAGTGTTTTAGATCCAAAAAGCTAACCACTATTTAAATTTATTTGAGTAATATCTTCGAATATCATAATTCTCAGTCGCAAAATGTCGTTAACTGGTAATGATTGAACAAAAAATTCTAGCGCGAACAAAAGACATCAACGCGTCTCCGTCAAGTTAAAGTAATAAATTCATTAGTCAAACCGAAGACACTCATTAACTTCCGTGTTCTGTTTACATAAACATGTAATGCAACTGCAACAAGAGGAAACGTTCAAGTACTAAATAAAATCTAGTCCACCTGGAGTTTCCTAGTCGTTCTAAACTATAATATTAACTAGGCGACCGATTTCTGCCCTTCGCTTTGTAATCTTCAATAATCTCTTAACAAAAGTTTCAAGTTCCGTGTGGTTCTTCCACTGAATACCTCAAGTATAGGCCCCTCAGCATCAATTCGCAGGCAGTGAGAGTGGAGCGGGCGGGCGCTTGCGCCGAGCATTACGTCACCGCGCACACACTCACACTTTCACTGTTAGATAATAGCGTGCTACGTCACTGCCTTACTTACACACTTACACGTACAATAGGAAACGGTCAGCAGCTGAATTATGTGCTTGAAGCATTACAGAATTGCCTCCTTATCTACCGGCGAGGTCTAATATCTGTTTTATGAACGTGTGCTGTAAGCGGACTGAATCAAAATGAGACGGCTTAGGAATTGACGTGTTTTGCTAATTTCAAACGCAAACTATGCAAACTTCAGGAAGAGAAAACCTTCAAGACATTTCCAGCTTGAGATTGGAAATTGAAAAAAAATACAGAAGACTTATTTAATATTGATTGCTTAAACTATACACTGCTATAGTTTCTGCCATCAAATTAAACAAATATAGTACCTACCTCAGACTTTATGAACAGCATTTGAGGAGTGGTAAGTAATCGTGTTTTCTTTTACGAATAAACTTTATGTAAATTTTTATGTTAGAGCAAGGTTGATTAAACGTAAATGATGATCACGAGGCAGATTACATAGGTGCTCGCTGCCACCACTACTTCTAATACGATCTGTATCACAACAACGCATCGACCGAATAATAAGCTGGGGCGTTTGGACGTATCCGCCTTACGAGACCTTGACGATTGCTAACCAACAACCCGGAAGAATGGAAAGCTAAACGTTCAAACAAATTCTATAGAACTACAGGTCACTGGAACAGCTTTTTGGTAAGACTCCTCTTGGATACTCGTATTCAGGTTTTAGAGTTCCGTGTTGCGTCTGAGCAAAGGCTTCGGGCGAGTCAGCGAGGTTTTTTGATTCTTAAATGGAGATGGGTCCAGACGCGCATGATGTAATGTGAATTGTGTGGAGGAGTACATTTGCTATGGCTGTAATGTCATAGAAGGATTGTTAAAGATATATCGTTCTCCTTTGCGTGGTGCTTAGAAGCCTACAATTTTGAGCGGATCATCTATTACAAACAGCCTATCTTTGAATAGCTGGCAATAAAGTTTAATTGACCTCGTAAATATCAGAATCGTGATTTCAATAGATGATTTAATTACAAGTCAGCCGGTATTCAAAGTTGACAGACGAGAGTCGGAATGGATCCGATACAAATGATGAATCGTGTCGGGCAAATGTTTCGTCGCTGGTATAGATAATAACGCCAAGCCACGCAAAGTTACAAAAAGTTCACAAATTCACGACGAAGTGAGCGAAGCGAGTCTGAGGCAATTTATGTGCAAAGTGTTGTTGTGCCCGCAAAGTGGCTCAACAAAATGTTCCATTACAAATTTTGCTCTTAGCGTTTTTGCCAGCCAACCTAACTTGGCCACGCCGCAGTGTGGCCTTTGTTGTAACGGAATTAATTACGCTGTCAGATCATTGTTATTAAATAATTATAATAAATCTGTGTATGATTATAAAAATAAGATTTGCAATTCAAATACTCCTTGTCAAGTGGATAAAAAATTCAGGTATTTTGCGCCGTAAAGGATTTTCTCGTCTAACGAGCTTTATTGTTGGTGATGTAGTTAGTGCAAAATTGTGAACGAGGTGTCTCTGCTTGGTTAGCACACGCTAGAATTTCATTTATTTAAATAATCACATAAGCAGCAGGATATTTTTCAAAGTTTAAAACTTCTCTGTCTCGATGTTGAGCTGCAATTACGGTCAAGTTGGACATTACATAATTCCAATACACGACTTTTATGTAAGAACCTTTTTTCAGAGACAACAATTTATTATACAAGAGATCGTATTTTTTTATTGCAATTGTTGAGGTGAAACAATTAATTAGTTTTATTGGGTTTCATAAAATTGGATCAATTAAAATGAACAGCTTTCTATTTTTTACTTCGACGGCTTGAACGGCCCAATCAAGCTCTATAGCTTGTCTTGTTTTTCGCTTGCCTAAATAGTTAGGCAAGCGAAAAACAAGGTGAACTTGAATAAAATGTATGTTTCTAGCGTGTGATACATATTTTGATAATGCGGATCCTTAGTAATGTCTTAAGATTAGAGAAGAATAGGTACTAAAGTACAAAATGATATTGTTTTCAAAATTGGAATTTGTTTTAGGTGGTATCATCATCATCATCAACCCATTATGTCCCCACCGAGGGGCACGGGTCTCTTCCCTGAGGAAGGTATAGGCCATACTCCACCACGGGGGCCAAGTCCGGATTATACAAGGTGGTATACCGTATACCATATACCCATATAATTCTACTGCATTGCATTACGGGCGACTTTGCGACTTAGACGTTTATTCTCATAAGAACAATACATATGTTCATTTAAAATGAGAATTATTAACTAATTAAGTTAGTTAACATGCATGAGCGTATAAAATAACAGCAGTTTCATTTATGATTCAAGCAGACAATAGTTTTATATGTAGGTAGTTAGTTGTATGTTGTAATAATTTGTCACTACAATATCGGTAATTTCGGTAATATCGGCTATAGAGAAATAACAAAAAAAAAAGTTTCCGTGCCATTATCTATCCAACATTAGACACGTTTGTTGTATGTGAGCCCCCTATTTTATTTTATTTTTATTATTTATGTATTTTTAAAATTAATAACATAACTCAATCAAACTATCTGTTTCTTTGTTAATACACAGAATATTCAGGCTATCAAAAACTCCTACGACACACGTAATGTATTCATACGCAAGAGTACTACGCTGCAACAGGCATTTAGACGAGTACGCTGCACTTTACGATAAATATTTATCGGCGACAGCTGATACAATGTATTTTTTCCGCCTGTCGCCTGTATAGAAGGAAAGGCATGTCGTTGGCAAACACGAGTAATTGGCAGCGAATGAGCATTTGCAAATCGGGAGGTGAGAGGGAAAGTGAACTGATTTACTTAGCACGTGCTCATTCCGAATTGAAAATTGTGAAATGTTGGATTTGGGATGTGGTTTCACCTGCAGCTGCGCAAGAATACAAAAGTGGAAAACGCTTGCGTCATTTCGCGTACTCGGACGCGCTTCGATACAATTTTGGCGGGACGAGAAGATAATAACGGTTGTAATCGAGTCGTTATTCACTTTAATACGACGCTTATATTATTATGATTGATTCCATAATTTCTTAGATAGATCGAACACTCTCGCAGCTATACAGGGTATTGCAGAAAGGGCCATTAGAATTTGTAGGGCTTATTTTACTCTTCAATGCAAGCCACTTTTATTATAGGACCGACTCTGAAATCGTGAAAAAGTATCAGCTGTTTTACACGTTCGCTGGAGTAGATACAGTCGACCGGCAGGTGGAACTTTACGTTTTATTTGTAAAGTCACCCGTGGTGAAATTACGTGGAGTTGATCCATGTAAAGGTTGACGTGCTTTCGACTGTATTACCTATGTGTCAAAATGTAGTAAAGCACAGCTAATGTTTTGTTCGCGAACTCGAAGTTGACCTCATAATGAAAGTTGAAAATTGACGGTTTTACTTCAGACCATAACAGAGGACGCCACATCATCGAATTTGTAATTTCACACGTTTACAAAATCGTTTGTGTGAACGTTGTGTAAAAGTTATATGAATACTAGTCCAACAAAGTCGTGTAATCCAATGTATGTTTTACTATGTAAATAAATTATTTATCTATCCATCTATCTATGCGGAACCTACCATTAACGTTAGGCTTTTGACGGATGCCCGAGGATTATCGAGAACAATATGTGGTGTATCTTATCCAGCAGTGGCCAAATGTGGCTGTGGTGTGGACAGATCGATGAAGTGATCGCTCGATCTCCATGTAAGCAGGGCACCGCCGCGCCGTTTTGCTTTTTAAATAGCGTATTTGGAAATAAAACAACTGCTTTGTCCAGGCCCGCATACAAAAAATGTTCCCGTTGTATTGGCCATAGATGGCCGTGTTTACGACACAGCCATAAATATTTAATCATTTCTCGGGAGACAACACAGGCATCAGTATTATGAATTTAAAATATGATTTCCATGGCTGCCACCTCCGCCGGCTGCAGTGACACTGTTCAGAACTTGACAAAGGTGTAAACGGAGTATTTGTTGTGAAGCAGAAGGCTTTGTCAAAAATTAGTCTAAGCTGTACAGTGAACAATACATACCTACATACATACTGTATCCTAACGACGGAATGTGGCGCAATGGTAGCGCATCTGCCTACAATGCGAGAGGTCCCGGGTTCGAATCCCGGCTGGGAACAAAAAAACCCCCAGGTCTTAGATGTTTACATGTTTGTGACGTCGCTGTTTCTGGTTTCCACGATACAGGGTATCCTAGTGTGGGGCCTGAAGCAATGTATGTGCCTGTATGTAAATGTTTTATGTTTGTTTGTTTATTTTTGGGATTTTGGGAAAACCATCGACTAAAATGCAAAATGCAGGGTACATTGTACAATATACCTAGTAGCAAAAAGGCCTTTACAGGTTTTCACTTATAGAAACACTTAACTACAAATTATAAGTCTTTTCAGCCGATTTTGGTAATCATATTATTTACTTAGACTACTATGAATCAATGAACTGCTGTAATCAGCTAAACAACAGCGAGATAAAACACAAACATTGTGTATAATTACAATTGAAAGTCATCGAACTTCATATTGTGACAATTGTTGCAGAGTTGAACGATCGATAACGTTCTATTCTACCTATAATGTTTCAGTAGGTAGGCCTTTGTTTACTCTCTCCGAATTTTAACAGCATTATCAACTAGATGTAATCAAGTAGAGTTCGGTGACCAGAGATAGCACATTTTATCCATATTCTGTGCTCTTATATGTGATATAAGAGCTACTGGTGCAATCACGATTTACGCTGACTTTACCTCTATCTGCCAACTGTTCAATGGCAATGACTTACCAATTGAAAAGGCAAAATTTTAAATAACAAAAGAGTTTCGCTTCAGAACACGTTATATACAGACAACGCTTGCATGCACGTTCTCCTTCGTCTGAATATCATACAAACTTACGGAGGCTGGAACTAAAGGCAACAATACCGGCAAAGTGTTTACACTTAAAACGTTCTTTTAACTACGTCCGGTACAGTCAACAGGACGTCAACCTTCACAGTTTTGCCAGCTGAAGTGACATTATTGTAACGTGACATGAAAGTAAGTTATTTTTCTTTATATTAAGAAATTTTTTACTGTATATCTTGATGAAATATGTTTCGATGTTTATAAAAGCATATGATCATATTTAAAAAAACATAATGGCATACGTATTTAAAAATATCTTCACAGTTGAGTTGTAAAGTCGTCCGTAATGCAACGGGGTAAAGTACATGGGTGTATAGGTTGATGTGTTGTCGACTGTAGTACAGTGTTGCCTGTACTGGGATCAGTCACTGTACATAGTACAGGCAATACTCGAAGCCCAGCTTGGTTCAATGCTACAGGAAGAAAAAGTAAAGTCGTCAGCAAATAAAAATGTACCTACACTACATGCGTGCACTCTACCTAGTAACGCGAAGGGTGTCTTTGCAAAGTGAAATGTATTGGTTTATGTGCTGTTAATTGTATGTTTTTAGTAGCGACTAAAGTCACTCATTCTTTACGTCCCGCAACTTGAGGCAAACATAGCGCAATGCCTTTTGAACGTTTGATACCACTTTCCGGTACCAACATAATGTTAACTTAAATAAATAATAGTAAAGTAAGATCAGTGCCTGGCCTCTGCCTACCCATCTGGGATACAGGGGCGTGAGTACAATATGTAGGTATGTATATAATAAAAACTAATATCAAGTGATTGTGTTGTGTGGAAGATATTTATTCATTTATTTAACTGAAACAATTCCTGCAACTCAGCTTTGAGCCACTATCTTTGCCAAATGTTTCATTAGGCTTTAGGTTCACATGCATGAACGTATCAAGTAATTTAGACAAATACATAATTTAAAAATCTGTAAAAAATTTGTTTAGTATGAATAATTCAAGCACTTCCTGTAAGCAAAACTACTCAATAAGTATCTAGGGCAAGAATTCTCAATGTAGTTTTTTATTATGGAACGAACAGCGTCAAATTTCAAGATTGCATCTATATTTTTGAGAACTTAAATTTATTATTTTAATTTCAAATCTTATATTTTTCATGGTTCCGTAATCGACAAGGAACTCTCATTAAATAGTTTCGCCAAGTTAGTCCGTGTCTACCCATCTGTCAGTAAAGCGGCTTAGCTCAGACGTGATTATTACTAAAAAGCTAATTTAAAGAAAAACAAACGAAACTGTCAAACGATACTTCAATGAGTGACCTGCAACTTAAATTATGCATATTTTATTTTATGAAGCCAGTTAGCATATTGAGCGATGCGATGAGTAAAGAAAAAAAAAAAAACAAGTATCGTTTCCCCCCAACACAAAGCAAATCGTAGTTCACATGCGGGTCGGGTCGCGTGCGCCGCGCGTGTCCCACATAATACGCAAATTGAACACAATAAAAAGCTTCGGTCGACACTTCAGACACGCATTTAATACTGTATTAGTCCGAGGAATAAACATCCCTTTTGAATACACCTGGGAGAGTGGAAGGGAGGTGTGAAGCATTGCATCCTTAAAACTCTGCCAGACCCTTCCAAAATAGTTTTGTATCATTAATAAATATGTTGCAACGTATTATTATTACTATTAAATCTGTGACAGAATCTTGAGTGCGAATATACAATGTATAGTTAATCACTAGTTAGATTCAAAGTCAAATATCACTTATATTTGACTTAGGAAGAGAAAACAACGTTTTTTTTCTTTTTTAAATGCAGTTTAATGTTATGGCGCTTTCCGACAAAGAATCATTGAGTTAAAAGAAAAAATACTGATACGCAATTAAGACCAATACAGCATTTTTTCCAAATAGCATAAACAAATCAAGTTTATGTGTCAGAGGATATAGATAGAGGATTCCAATAAAATTACAAATGTATAAAAATCTCGTAGTTGCAAATTACTTACTTTATGACTACTGCTTACTAAGCTAGGTCTGTGTAAATAAAATATTTAAAATGTATTTT
This sequence comes from Yponomeuta plumbellus, assembly GCA_947310845.1. Taxonomy (NCBI): domain Eukaryota; kingdom Metazoa; phylum Arthropoda; class Insecta; order Lepidoptera; family Yponomeutidae; genus Yponomeuta; species Yponomeuta plumbellus. Next base: position 11,039,604 of record OX371207.1, on the reverse strand, counting down.
CCTCAACCCAGTCGAGTGTTAAAGTACATATTAATGTGACGTTTTATTTATTTACGATAAGCATGATACAGATACTCAACGACAGGGTAATTAGGTGCACGTAGAACTCCAAACACAATAATTCGCTATACTTTCGAATGTTTTTGTAATCTTCTTCTTCTTCTTTCTTCTAATCCTCTTCTAATATATAAAATTCTCGTATGACCGTGTTAGTGCATTGTTATCTATTTTTCATACCCCCATCTGGCAAAACAACGTTTGCGGAGTCAGCTTGTCTAATATATAAAATTCTCGGTCACCACTCACCGTGTTAGTGCGCATACTCCTCCGAAACGGCTTGGTCAAATTTGATGAAATTTTATATGGATAATCTGTAGGTCTGATAACAGGTTATCAATTTCTCATACCCCTATCTGACAAAACAACGTTTGCGGGGTCAGCTAGTCTAATATATAAAAATATCGTGTGACAGTGTTAGTGTGCATACTCCTTCGAAACGGCTTGACCGATTTTGATGAAATGCTATATGTACATTTGGTAGGTCAGAGAATAGGTTGTTATCTATTTTTAATACCCCTATCTGGCAAAACAACAGAACAGTTGTGGGGTGAGCTAGTCTAATATATAAAAATCTCCGAAACGGCTTTTATGCTTTATCACCGATTATTACATATACTTTTTGTGTATATTTGGTAAGTCTCAAAATAGGTCGTAGGCTATTCAATACGGCAAAACAATTTACCGGATCAGCTAGTATATTCCGTAATATATGTACTTACGTATCTCTGTAACAACTCCCTTGGTAAACCTTGTGGTGACTCTGGATTTTCTCAAGTAAAAGACAGTATAATTATTGCCATAGGTTAGTTACGTCTATTACATCAATTAGTTTTCCTTCAAGGCCTGACTATTCGTTTTGATTTGATAGAGTTAAGTGTGTTTTCAATGGTAACTGTCTGGGCCATTAAGTTACAATTCTTACCTTCATCATCATCAACCCATTATATTCCCACCGAGGGGCACGGATTTCTTCTCTGAGGAAGGAATATGCCATACTCCACCACGGGGCCAAGTCCGGATTGAAGGAGGCTTGTAATACTAGTGGCTGGTCTTACTGTCAGAAGTTTTCAAGCTGCCCTAAGGTCTCTGACTTGGCTTAACGACTGCCATCTATCGACGGCAGCCGACACCAACTCCTTAACGTGCCTTGAGAAGCACGGAACTGGTCGGAAAAATATCACTGGAGTTAGTCATAGAACGGTCACCCATCCATGCACTGAACGCGCCCTGTGTTGCTTAACATTCGTGATATTTTAAGATCACTCGGGCGGTCGGGGCTACAAGTGATTTATACCTTACCTAAGTTTATTAATTTAGATTCCATTAGTTACACCGAAAACGGAATTAGGTGTTATGATGTAAAATCTAGCTCGTAATAACGTAATATTACATGAGAGTGTGAAAAAAGTATATGTACTTATATGCTACGTAATGTTCGCTTTGCTACAGATTGCTTCCGTACTCCGTAATTGCCTTACAACACATCGACATTGTGTCGATAATGTATTCGAATTACAAAAACGAGCGGGAAAGGTGGTCGATTATATCGAATCAAATCGCCCTCGATCATGGGAGTCTGTATGTTCTTTAGTAGAGCAAGATAGCCCTCGTGGATCTAGCTGGCCTTCGTGTTACGTGAGAAAAAAAATTAAAACATAAATTGCGACTCTCGGAGTACATCTTTGCGCACTCTTAAATCGTCTAAGGCCTTTCAACATTTAACAAACACATGTTCTCTTATGTTGAAATATTTTTTTGATTTTTTATTTAATTTAGAACGTATGGTAGACTTAAAAAACACACATACATTGATCCCAAAAGATCAAACTTATTTTTCGGTTCAGCAGTAGTTCAAAAATTCATTCTATATTTAGTGACATAAGGCGGTTTCTACTTGAAGTGACCTTACAACCAATTAAGGTTGCTTCATAAAAGCTCAAATATTAGGTATAGTTAGGTCATGTATAATAGTAGTTTATAATAACTATTGTAACGTGCTGGTCGTAGTTTAGTAGTCACTATTGTCAATACTACTACGATGTAATAAATGCTCTGCTTTTTCTCAGATTATTTTTAGCTTATTTTTACAATACAAATTGCCCACAACAACATAATAAAATGACAGGGTAACGTGATTTGATTATGTTTATTTTGTAAATAAGTATTTTTTTGCATAATTATATTTTAACGCGGTAAGTACCCTCGATCGAATCGAAAGTAGCCCCGGCCGCCTGAGTGATCTTAAACAATCACGAATGTTAAGCAACATAGGGCACGTTCAGTGCATGGATGGGTGACCGTTCTATGACTAACGCCAGTGACATTTTCCGAGCAGTTCCGTGCTTCTCAAGGCACGTTAAGCAGTTGGTGTCGGCTGCCGTCGATCGTCGTTGCCTTAGGGCAGCTTGAAAACTTCTGACAGTAAGACCAGCCACTAGTCTTACAAACCTCCACCAATCTGGACTTGGCCCTCGTATTGGAATATGGCCATACCTTCTTCAGGGAAGAGACCCGTGCCCTTTGGCGGGGACATAATGGGTTGATGATGAACCCTCGATGCAAGAGTTCGACTTTTTGTTCGCCTACTTAAATGTATGTACGTCGAAGTGTCATTATGAGCTATGAATTGTATCTTTAGAGCGGCCATCTAGCTCCGCTAGAGTTATAAGCCCAGCTATGCTTTGTGGCGGGCGAGTCTATAGTTACAAGGAAAGGTAGATTTCTTCCTCGAGAAAAATGAAGCTAATGAATAAAGATTAATTTAATGCTTAACCTGGAGTTTTCTAAAGCTAGCAAGTTATGCAAGCTGGCTAACAAGCAGATGATGAACATTCTTTGTCCATAAATGCGGTAGGTGCTGTATAGATTTTTTTATTATTAAAAACGTGGGCCCAGTTCTATTGATTGGTGCCTCTGCCTACCCCCTCGGGGATAAGATTAAAAAGCTTATTTCAGCAGTAATGATAATTTACCTTTTCTTCGTGTATGGCCTAGCCTTGTTAGGGATCGACTGATACTTGAACAAAACGTAGCGATTCTCATCAAATAAATCGCTACTATAAAGAGGAATTGCTCCAAAACTGTTTTGAACTACAAACATCGCAGTTAATTATGTTTTTTTTTTTATATTTTTTTGTAATCATGATTCACTTATCTAGTAGTAGTTATTGAGCAGTTGCTTACAGCTGGTTTGAAATGAAAAACTAAATTTTTAAATATAAATTAAAAGACCAGATTAAATAGGTCCAGCCACTTAATATTTTCAACCAATCAACTATTTTTCAAGAATAAAAGACTTAACCCTAACTATTCCCACGCCATCAATCTGCCCCGTTTAGATTTGTCTATTAATATCTGGTTGATTGATGAAGTTTAATTCTCCCATGACAATGCCTATCTAATCTCGACTCTAAGTACGTAGCAGCACAATTTATTTTCAATTGACGAGACTCGCTGTGATTTAAAAAAATAACGGTAGAAGCTTGCAAACTACACCCGCATTCTCAACCCCATTCAGATATTAAATGTTACCCCAGTAGTTTAGACCGTGAGCCCCAATTATTTCACTTTTCGAGAGCTCCAGCATATGGCGAAGTCCGTTAATGATCGATACTAGACAATCAGTCCATTTAGACGCCACTTCTGCGGGCTCAGCATAAAATTTGTACCAAGCTCTATACATGGACAAGCGTTTCGCATACTTGGTAAATAATAGAATCTAATATATAAAAATGTCGTGTCACAGTAATAGTAATATTTTTTTACCAAAAAACACTTGCCATATTATCCTAATACACATATTAGGATAATGTATGCATTATTATTATTTAATAAGTGTTATTACATATTTGAAAAATATAATTTACGTACAGATTAAGTGTGTAGGGTTGTAACGTCGGTGTCTGTACTAGTATAGAATACTGTATGACAGACACCAGCGCCTTCCACCCGCTAAATGTAGCTGCTTAATTATGTATATTCATACGTACATAAGCTCACGCCTGTATCCCAGAGGGGTAGAAAGAGACCAAGGACTGCCACCTGCCACGATCCTGGCATATCACTTTCGCTTAATAATCGACATCCATTAGTCGTTGCATACGTCGGGATTCAAACACAAATTAATACCAAATTTATAAATTAAACTATACTCAAATTAGATTTATTAAACATACGTTAATCACAAAAATTATTACAGGTTCCCGAGAGCGGCTATATAATAAGGAGCATGTAACGTAACATATTATCAACGAATAAAAAAAATTGTAACAAACAATCAAATAAACTTCGCTTCACCGGTTTTTATGACTTTGTTCTGTGTGTTTGGTAGGACTGAGAATATGTTGCAGGCTTATTAATGTGACAAAACAATGTGTGCCATATTAATTCATCATCATCATCATCAACCCGTTATGCCCCCACCGAGAGGAACGGGTCTCTTCCCTGAGGAAGGTATAGGCCATACTCCCCCACGGAGGCCATATTAATTAGCTAGAAATTAATAAACCTTCTTATATCTTCTTCTTTAGTTCCCATTACTTAATGGGGTTGGCAATGGCAATTCAGTAATTAGAAATTAATAAGAAAATTGTATTAGACTTTGTCGTTAAACAACTAACGAGTATTCTTTTTATGATAGAGAATCGCTCGTAGCCTGGGCTGCCTGAGTGATCTTAAACGATCACTAATGTTAAGCAACATACGGCGCGTTCAGTCCATGGATGGGTCACAGTCTATGACTAACGCTATTAGTGTCATTTTTCCGAGTGGTTCCGTGCTTCGCAAGGCACGTTAAGCAGTTGGTGCCGGCTGCTGTCCATAGATGGCAGTCGTTAAGCCAAGTCAGAGGCCTTAGGGCGGCTTGAAAACTTCTGACAGTAAGACCAGCCACTAGTCTTACAAGCCTCCAAAAATCCGGACTAGGCCCCCGTGGTGGAGTATAGCCTATACCTTCCTCAGGGAAGAGACCCGTGCCCCTCGGTGGGGACATAATGGGTTGATGATGATGATGATGATGATAGAGATAGACAGAGAGCACTTTATTGTACATGAGAAAGGAAATTATACTGGTATGTAGATTTGTATAGGATTTGTACAAATAGGATCAATCCTAGTGTTTTTCCATCTCTGTGACGTTCGTATCAGTGTATTCTGTTATGGGACCATTATAGTTAAATGAAATCTTCCACACAGCATCATCAATTCTCTTGACCCCAAACCAGATAGGGGCATACATGAAAAACATGGAAATACACCAGCCTCCAGTAGGAATCAAACCCGTGACCTCTGTTTTGAAGTCAAGCGTGTAAACTACTCGACCAACGAGGCAATTGATTGTGTGTGTGGAGGTTATGTTACTGAATACGTTTTCAAGATCACGAACATGTTATACCAAGAAATTTTAAATGAGGCTGTTAAGGGTACAAAAGCCGAGTGTCGATAAAAAGCAGAATCTATCGAAAAACACGGGAAACCCTGAAAAGCCCCAGGAAACAAATCGTGATCGGCGAACATTAATCTAGCTTCGAGCACCTCATCTAGCAATTGTGCAAAAAAACCGACGCAAAAAATATTTCTAGAGACTATTAAAAGAAACTGGTTCAGTAAAAAAAGAAGTAGGTAAAGACGTCAGCAGTGTTGTTTTTTTTTGCAAAGAAAACGCGTAACACTAAACTAAAATCTATAGGACCAGTTTGGGGGTACTGAATTATGCAATTCAGATCGAAGACTTGTTGCATAAAATTTTCCAGCACCTAACTATTTAGTTTTTTTAGTCTCTCGTTGAGATACTAGAGACGATAGAAATAGTCTACCTGGGCCGAGTTTAATAAAAATACAATTTGTTGTTTTTACGATGATTCGAGGTACATTGCGTGTCTTGCTCATCCGTACGTTAATCGACATTGCGTTAATGTACATCGAATTGTCGTAGTAAACCATACCTTGTAGTTTTATGAAACAGGCCCCAGGAGTATATCTTGCTGGTCATTGGGTCCATCAATAAGTCCTCAAAGTAGTTTCTGGTGTGCAATAAGTGTTCCTAACCTCTGAGATGGGTCTTGAGAGTGGAAAAACGTCTGGATTTAATGGCCAGTTCAATCGATGAGTTCATAATAAAATGTTAAACTCTGTGGTTAATGCCAAAATTTGAAAATTTTACGTTTGGAGGTTTTTTGCCCATTATTTCTCTAAATTTTCGAATTTGACACCTTGTTGAACTCGTAACGTTCATTAAGTCCCAGTTTATGAGCTGTGAAACTGTAAATGTAAAATTGTCATTTGATTTGAGTGCACGCCAAGTTGCTGTTTTGTTTCGACGAGCATCTTCAAATGGGCACTCAAGAGGGATCTCAGAGATAAGAAACCTTTGCTAAGTGCGAAGTAGTAATAGTTACATTCCTATTTATGTATTTATCTGGAGGCACAGGATTTATTAGAATTACCAGTAAACTTCTATCGATAACCATCAGTAAAACCATTATGTATTTGTTTATAGTCTATTTATATAAGTATTGCCCCTCTACTTCTAGTATTTCGGTTTTTTGCACTACCCACCCAGCCACGATCCACAAAGCTAAGGTTGACTGGTAGAAAATGCTATTTAGCATTAAGTACGCCTTTGTACCAAACATTTGTTTTGTGCAAGAAAGAATTTAATAATAATACAATACGGTATTTGACACTATCAACATAAAAATAATTGAGATGCTCGATAAAAACAAAAATTACAAAATGTTTCGGAAAATGTATTTCTTTTAATCATTTACTAGTTATTACAATTTTTAAATCGATGAAACATAAAAAGAGTGCTCTGAAATGTGACGTCACAAGCAAGTATTTTCATACAAAATTCCGTTTTAAAAGTAACTCATTTGACCTTTTGTCAAATACCCAATTCTACCAAAGGCAAAGCTAGCGATCTTTATCGCAGCAAAGCCAATATGTTAATTGTAGAGTCAGCAGCAGCCGGCATTGTGAGGGGAACTAAATATAAACCCTCGCGGGAGATGGGGCTGGAATGACCCGCATGGCTGTTATTAGCGGTGTGCCAATCTAGCCGCGCCTCCCCTCGTATTAACACGCTCAAAACGAGAGGGTGTCGCTAACCAAAATGGATCAACAGCTTTAAAGTGTCTTTCCGTTAATAGACCGGTGAATGACATCATTATGCATGCTTAAGTACAGAAGACTTTTCTGTTGGAAAGTCACCCGTAACGTAACTGACTAGAGTGCACGCATGGAGATATAATCCTTCGATGGGATGTCAACTGTACCGGTTCTTACCGGTTTCATTATGTGCAATGTCGTAAGATTATCCAATGTTACAGGGTTGAAAAAGCTGACGATCTTATAAAAAAACAGTCTTTAAAACTCTCTTTAGAGGCAGTTTAAACAGTGAGACTAAAATACAGATGCTACCACATATGATTTAAACAGCCCCTTACTACGAGTATTTTGTAGGAATCTTGTTGTTGTAGATAAGACCGTTTGTCTACATTTCTACGCCTAATGTTTAATTTTAATTGTTTAATTACCCTAAGTAGGGTAGACTAGGCTTATGTACTAACCTACTCAGATTAGAATCTTACCAAAAATAAATAATAGAGAGATAACTCGTGAACCTTTTCGCTTCAGTATCGTAACACTGTTAATACACTGTCCTAGAAATATAATAATAGGTGACATCCTCTACAAGCTTTACTCAATCATCTATCATGATACATCCTGTAAACCAGCGATGCATATGACCTGGGATCCTAGTGTAATATAACTCTGACGTGTAACTGGATATACGAGTATTGCACGCATATAAGGGTATTGTCGATTGCCAATTTGAAATTAAGCAATATAGGGCGCGTTCAGTGCATGGATGGGTGATCGTTCTATGACTAACGCTAGTGGCATTTTTCCGAGCGGTTCCATGCTTCGCAAGGCACGTTAAGCAGTTGTTGCCGGCTGCCGTCGATAGATGGCAGTCGTTAAGCCAAGTCAGAGGCCTTAGGGCGGCTTGTAAATTTCTGACAGTAAGAGCTCACTAGTCTTACAAACCTTCACCAATCCGGACTAGGCCCCCGTGGTGGAGTATGGCCTATACCTTCCTCAAGGAAGAGACCTGTGCCCCTCGGTTCAGATATAATAGGTTGATGATGAAAAAACAACTCACGCTTAAAAGCACACTCCTGCGCCGACCATTGAGGGATGTCTTCCGAGAACGTTCACTGAAGATATCACAACATAATTCATTGAACATTGTCTATTCATTACTCTACACATTACATCCATTTCAAACATGGTTTCATATTTTTCCACGTAGGGAATATTGTTGTATTAATTTTTTTTTAAATAGCCTGAAAATTGAAAAGTATTTTAAGCGTCGGCGTCGTCGGGTTATTCTGCAATTAATAATACTATAATTTGTATAAGAGCAATGCAATAAAATGCGCCGGAATATTGTTTGAATATACACATTTTGTGACTCACGTACCTCAATACGTAGAAATTATAAATTTATATAAAATCATAGAGCAAATCCTTATGAATAAGCGTGAAGAGTAAACAGTTCCTAAATAATAAACTCAAAGATGTTGCCGATAGCTGAAAATTTGGAAGTGTTTGTGCGTGTAAAGTTTATCATATCAGTAGCTACGAAAGGGGAACCATAAACTATTTACACTAGTCTTGAAACGATTAAAATGTGTTATTTCTTCGGCTGTAAATATTTTCAACTGTATCTTTGTAAATATTTCCTCCTATTTGTTTCTCTTATTAAAAAAAACCACTAAAATGGCACTCAGTGAGGCTTAGGTCAGTCTTAAGACAGATCTTAATTAAATTATTATTTAAAAAAGTAAAATCTTCACGTTAGAGCCCTCCGCAACTAAAGTCCCGTTCAATTTAACAGAGTTTTAAAAAACCTTGCAAAACTTTGTCAAATCTGTTTTAGGAATTTACAACAAATCGTTTCTGACACAACCACAGACTACATAAAAAATTAATGAAATGCATGACATTAAAAAATAGAACAACAGCGTTTTATCTCCAACTAAAGAAAAATTTAAGCAACATTAAAATAAATAAAAATTTGCCCATTTCATGTCAAGACGTGAAGGCAGAATTTCTCGAGATCGGACTCGGATCGAAAACTTAAAACTTCCGTTAGAATATTGATGATAAATAAATGCGTAATTTTTCAAAAACTTGTGGTCACCCCATTAGACCCAGTTCCGACATGCTATATAGACCTTATCGACGCAGGCCAAAGACGACAAGTCAAGAGATTATCGTAATGTTTATTTACCCAAATTAAACACAGATAAAAATACAGTTCTTCTAAACCGCTATCCATTTCCGACTATGTATCTAAACCAGCATGGTTTATACACATAACTCTAAACTTATCTATAAAATAATATGCATTTGTTACATAAACCCGTACCACAACATTGTTAAGTATTCGGTCGCCATAGCTCGTTCTACTTAGACGATTCAAGTCAAATTGGCTCGTCGTGAGTAGGAAGTTAATGTGGTGCTGATAACGGAGGGAAGAGCGGGTCGAGGGTTTGTTGATAAGGCGCGGGTTGACTGATCCACTGAACTGAGAACGCGTTGTGGTATAGGACCGATAACGTAACATTAGCTCAAGCATCGATTTTAGAGCTGTATTTGACTCACTATCTTCTGTAAACTGTTAGGCCTATGATAGCTACAATGTTATGATGATGGTTTGGTCTTAAGGACTTATTTTAATGTGGATATAACAATTGCGACCGAGTCCAAGATCCTCGCTAAGCACGTCGCTCCTTGAGTAAGGGCCGATCTGAGTTCAGAATTTTCACTAAGTAAATACTTAACCGTAGCGATGTCTCGTCAAATTTATTTAGAAGAGAGCGTGTCAGACGTTACTTGAGTATAAAATTTACTTAGTGAAAATTCTTAACTCAAAAATCCGCCCTAAGGGCCAATTTCTGAATTGAGAATTTCGCTAAATAACTACTTTAATTTGTAGTGTTGTTTCGTCAAATTTCTCAGAAAATAGCGTGACAGTATCTACTTATTGAAATTCCCAATTCAGAAACCGATCTTTACTCTAAAATGGAGAAAAAAACATCAGCTATTGTACATACAAGAGTTTATGTATTATCTGCGTTCCGACCGTTCAAAAGGATTCATATCGATGTTACGAAGGAACCTTACTAACGCGGAACAAAACAAATTACGTACTTAGAAACATCTGTTACAAAATTCTATAACGAGTCTGAATTGAGGCGCGTTCACTTTTACTTTCGTTGCGCTCGCGCCGGTTCCCTCAAGAAAGAGGAGGGACTGCCCCTTCTGTCTCTTTCGTTTCCTCAGAAGAGGCAATGCTTCCCTCCCGCTCTCGCCTCCCTTTGCGTCTTCCGCCGGACCAGTTTGCCGTGCTTAGTCATCGCGGGTCAGCGATAGAGTCTGACTGAAATGTCACCACAATCAATCTTAATGTAAGGAACATTATCAAAGGGGCAACTACAAATTTCTAATTACAGACATTCGACAGAACATCGATGGTTACATTTTTTAACATTTTACGTAAGACAGGATTCGTACTCGGCCTCTGTCTAGGTCTCTTAAGCCTAGGCGCACACTAGCGACACGCGACAGGCGACAGTTCGGCGACTAGACGCGACGACAGGCTACGGCCGTAAATTTTCATATATTTTGTTCGAATCTCCGCACACTTAAGGCTCGTTTACGCCGAGTCAACAACGTGCGACAGTGCCGCATGCTACACATTGTGGCATGCGGTACCTTGTGGCATGCTACAAATAGAAAGGACTTGCGGCATATGTGGCATACGTCAGCCTATTTTACGCCGAGGCAACATCGTGCCTGGATAATTTCCAAAGTTCTGAGGCTCTTTTGTTTTCTTTTTGACACTTTGTTCATCTAAATTGTATATTTGTGCAAGACCAACTAGAACATCACATTTCAATCTATTATTTTTATAATTTGAATTGCGGTCATCCCATAATCACTCCACTTTTTCTAAAATCCTCAATACAGTCTAAATATTTTTCGTTACACCACTACATGACCGATAATTCTCACTTTTGAAAACAAATACAAACAAAAACATAATCTATAAACTGTTTTGACGCACGAAAAATGTCGCATGGAATCCATTGTATCAGGATACAAGCTGCGACAGTCTGCCACATGACGCAAGGTGTCGCCATGCCGCACTGTTCTTGCCACAATGTGCGACATTTTTAACTTTGTGGCATGCGGCCTTGTGGCATGCATGCCGCAATGCCGCACAGTGTTGCCCCGGTGTAATATAGCCTTAAGAGTCAGAGTTGCGGAGTCGCGACGACAAGACGCCTGAAGCAAATGACAACGTCGCGTCTGACGCGGTGACTAGACGCGGCGACAAGTCGCCCTGTTTGCGATGACTCTAAGGGTAATCAAATGAGCCCTAGTAAACCTGTGTGCTTAGTGCGAGTTTTTTTAACTACTCGATCGCGTTAACGTAAACTCATATTCTATAGGAGTGACAAAGCGCGCCATCCACATAGTTGTCTCTTTGTCACTCCTATACAAATTGCAAACGCTCTCGCTATCGAAAGTGAATGAAAAAACTCGCACTAAGGGTCCGGAATGGTGAAGGTGTTCACATAATACCTCAGCGCTTGAAAATTGCCAATCCTGAGTGGTAATGGTGGTACTTCACATCGCTATTCGGTACTTAACACGATCAACAATAAATTATTTCGTATGCTCCATCAAAACAATAAATTACAAAATATTTCGGAAAATGTATCTCTTTTAGTCATTTGCTAGTTATTACAATTTTTAAATAGATGAAACATAAAAAGAGTGCTCTGAAATGTGACGTCATAATTCAATACTTTCATACAAAATTCCGTTTTAAAAGTAACACATTTGAGAGTTTGTTAACTACCCAATTATTAACCATCCATTGCTGGGCATCTTGGCGAATCTTTAGTAATGGGCCTAGATTCTGCTAATGCATTGTAGTACAATGACAGTGGCATGACTGCATCGATTTCATTTCATTGCCGCTTAAAATCGAAGCGCGCATGCGAATTGTTAATCCACGCGTCAATGGAATTAAAAACCATGTCACGTGACCCGAACATGTGACTGTTATTGAACTGCAATGCACTAACAGAATCGAGGCTCTGGTTTTTGTTAAGCCTGCAATGTATTCTAAATCGTTGGCAAATACGCGAATACGAATAGCGATGTGAAGTGCCACCATAAAAACCAGAGTGCTTATACTGAGTTCTTTCATTCACTTTCGATAGCGAGAGCGTTTGCAGTTTGTATAGGAGTGACCAAGCTCGCCACGTAGTTGTCTCTTTGTCACTCCTATGCAAATCGCAAACGCTCTCGCCATCGAAAGTGAATGCAAAAACTCAGTATACGCACTCTGATCTGAGTGCGTATACTGAGTTTTGTCATTCACTTTCGATAGCGAGAGCGTTTGCGTTTTGCATAGGAGTGACAAAGCGCGCCATCTAGTTGTCTCTTTGTCACTCCTATGCAAAACGCAAACGCTCTCGCTATCGAAAGTGAAGGAAAAAACTCAGTATAAGCACTCTGTCTCTCAAAGAAGTATGTGTCCCACATGTCTCACCTGCAGTGGGAAGTATTGTACAAAAATTGTACGTGTAGCTTTAAATCCCGGTTGCAAAGTCCCAACCGTATTAAGGGGGGGTTGAAGCTAAACTAGTTGAATATCGTTTATTTGATATCCTATCGGGCCTAGTTGTACTCACGCTTGAATGTTTTTTTATTACCATAACATCAACCAACCACAGGACGATCTCTGCGGCGTAGCGGTTAGCGCATCTGCTTACCGTGCGAGAGGTCCCGGGTTCGATCCCCAGCTGGAGAGAAAAAAAAACTCCAGGTCTTGGATGTTTACATGTTTGTGAGGTCGCTGTTTCTGGTTCCCATGACACAGGGTATCCTAGCGTGGGGCCAGAAGCAATGTATGTGCCTGTGTATAAATGTTTATGTTTAACCAACAGATTATGCCCTTCTATAACATTTGTGGTCCCTCTTCGACCTCGTAATTTCAGCGTAACTACGGCTTTTTTCTGCCTTCAAATCGTTTTGCTTTTAGTATGCTAGATGACCTACTGTTCTGAACACGAAGGCGCTCCAGAGAAATAGTAGAACTAATCATTAGTGGCTCGGTTTGACTTTCGATCTCTTTTACGTAGCGTCCGACCGCGTCGTAGATAACTAGCCGTAATGACTTACTTAACTATCTTATCTTTTGGCTGCCGCGTTGGTTTAGCAGTTAAGGTTACTTACCTACTTATCAAGACAGAGATCGTGGGTTCGATTCCCAGTGGGGGCCGTCAGTCTGGGTGTTTGTACATTTGTACTGATGGCGTCAGTCTGGGTGTTTTTCAATGTTTGTTTGACCTTGCCTGGTTACCATAGCATAGGGTATCCTAGTTTGGGGCCGGGTCAAGTGATTGTGTACCAGAAACCGCTGTTTCGCTACGTCATAAACATGTAAACATCCAAGACCTGGGTTTCTGTTTTTTGACCCCAGCCAGGATTCGAACCCGGGACCTCTCGCATGATATGCAGGTGCGCTAACCACTGCGCCACAGAAGTCGTCAATTTCAATCAAAAGCTTACAGGATAAGAAAAATAAGCGTCGTCGGTCGTTACAATATACATATGTGCAAAACTTCAGTCTAGAGTTTTTATAAACGTGGAGTTTCTTTGTTAGCTCTTCCGCATAAACTATTAATTGTGAAACGAACAGCTTGACGTTCATTAAGTATATACCTATTTTGTTGTTACAATGAGTGTTTTTTCCTTACTTTGCTTTGAATTTGAATGTTGCTGTTGTTACACTTTCATCATCATCATCATCAACCCATCATGTCCCCACCGAGGGGCACGGGTCTCTTCCCTGAGGAAGGTATAGGCCATACTCCCCCACGGGGGCCAAGCTCGGATTGGTGGAGGCTTGTAAGACTAGTGGCTGGTCTTACTGTCAGAAGTTTTCAAGCCGCCCTAAGGCCTCTGACTTGGCTTCACGACTGCCATCTATCGACGGCAGCCGGCACCAACTGCTTAACGTGCCTTGCGAAGCACGGAACCGCTCGGAAAAATGCCACTAGCGTTAGTTATTGACGGTGACCCATCCATGGACTGAACGCGCCGTATGTTGCTTAACCTTAGTGATCGTTTAAGATCACTCAGGCAGCCCAGGCTACGAGCGATTGCACTTTATTGCACAATAAATAAAATACATAATGCAACTTAAATAACATCTTTGTGATAAAAGGCGGCAAAGGAGAACTTATTTCTAAAGAAATTACTTCCAGACACCCTAGAATGTTCACGTTGCTCAATAGAGAAAAAACTCAGCAGTTTTCTCTCAGCAGCTATTGGGCAACATTGGAAACAATCAGCATTGTATTGCTTGTAAGCTCGTGATAATTTCGTACATACCATACAACATATCATACAAAATACCATGATAATATGCTTGCTGACAGTAACCAGTAGCAGGTACATACATGCTTTTCTTAGTCTGACATTCGAAATTCAACCTATTCCTTTTACAATAAGAGTGCTCCAAAGTTGAAAGTGAAAAGCTTCGTGCTTAGCAATTTGCCTGTGACACGTTTCAGATGAAAATTGGCGTCAATTACTTCACAAGGCCACTTTTTTGCCGACCTTGTAATAAACACATTACAATCATAAAATAATTATACAGGCAGTAATACCAAATACAGAATAAACCGGCCAAGAGCGAGTAGACTCGAGTACGGAGGGTTTCGTTCGTACCATTATCTATATAAAATTTGACAATCTATTATATTAATGTCGAGTAAAAAGGGCAAAAAATCACATGTTTGTATTATGGGAGCCACCCTTAAATATTTATTTTATTTGTGTTTTGTATTTGTTGTTATAGCGGGAACAGATTTCTGTTTATGTAACATCATCTGTGAAAATGTCAACTGTCTAGCTCAGATAGACAGACTGACAGCGGAGTTTTAGTAATAGGGTCCCGTTTTGACCCTTTGGGTACGAAACCCTAAAAAATGGTGTTGGGTTCCGCAGGTTTTTTCAGGAGTGGTGCACTTTTGCTCAAAAAATGTGAAAAAAGTAAATTAAAAATGACTTCGATTTTAAATTGAGAACCTTCTTCTTTTTTGAAGTCTGTTAAAAAGGGCTCGACAAGTAAGCGGTTAGTTAGTACCGAGCTCGATTTGTGGTATATTACTATTGATAAAACTTCTTTTGCATCGTTACCATGACGATCTTACCTATTCTCATCTCCTGGACTATTAGGTTGACATGTGACTAGTAAACGTTAAGCCATGCACAATTGCACAGTCGACAGCATGTCGACCAACATTTTTGTTGCAAAGTCACCCTGAACGTAACCAATTAGAGACACGTATGTAAAGGTTGATGTGCTGTTGAATGTTCTAGATCTGGATTAAAAAATAAAATACTTTTTATTCGATATCTACTGCAAACTTGGAGCAGTGGTAGCCAGCCAGTGGGTAGAACTATGGACTCGGAGGCGGGAGACCCAGTTTCGATTCCCAGTGCGGGCATGTACCTATTACTTTGTTTTCTAAGTTACGTACATGCGTGAAGTGATAGTAGCAATCATCATCATCATTCAGCCACAAGAAGTCCACTGCTGGAATTGGAAGCGGCTTGCATCCAGCGTCTCCCTGCCACTTGGATGAGATCGTCTGCCCATCTTGTGGCTGGTCGTCCTACGCTGCACTAGTAGCAATACCGCTCGCAAATTGTGAAGGAAAATATCGTGAGGAAACCTGAGCGTCAGAGCATACACACACCTCAGCGCTGGAAATCGCCAATCCGCGGTGGGCACGCGTGGCATACTCTCTCTCTCTATGAGAAGGCCTTTACCGAGCCTTTACCCCATCATCATCAACCCACTATGTCCCCAACGAGGGACACAGGTCCCTTCCCTGAGGAAGCTATAGGCTATAATCCACCACCACGGGGGTCGGGAAGTCCGGATTGGTGGAAGACTTTACCCCATAGTAGAACGTACTATTTACTTTTACTACTGGAAACTTAAGGGAAATCGTAAATGTCTCCCGAGAGTCTGCGAAACCCTAAACATTTAGATCGAGATGAAACATGTGCGGTTACGAAGCTTAAAATATGGTTAGGCTTAACGATAATTACATTAAAATGTTGTAGGGGCCAAGACACGGAACGTAGCGACTATTTTTTCTATTTTCCACAACACAGTACTCGAATAAGCTGCCTGATCTAATCAATTTGATTACGATTAGTTGCTTTTCATTAACCAAAGCTCCTTACATAACTTCAAACAAGTTTGCTTAATATTTACCATAACAATCCCTCCCCTGTCAGCTAAAACTAGTTCTTCTTGCCACGTACTAAGAAACCACTTTCAAACTTCGTACAAAAGCTAAGTTTTTGTCGCTCCTAGATTAAGCTTGAGCATAATTTGCTAGTGAATCAGTCAAGCGATTGCTTCAAAGCGGCGCGGCACGGAATAAAAACAAACTTGGTGTGCCAGAAGTCGCGATCTACCACAACAACACCCACAATCTACCATAGACTACCATAGTTTTGATTTATTTGTTTTTTTTTAATATGTTTTGTCTATTCCTTGGTTTTGTCTCATCTTTTATCTTACTTGTCTATTTATAAATAGACAAGTAAGATGAAAGATTTGACTTGTCTTTTTATAAATAGACAAGTAAATTAAATTTTGTTTCTGTAATGTATCTTGTTAGTAAAATAATTGTTTTTCTTCTTCAATCTCGGGACTCCACCAAATACGTAACATAATACACAAATCTAGACATTAACAAACGTCGATTGGTCTCAGTGGAGTAGGTATAGGAGTACAGTGCCACCATCTTATCTGTTCAGTTGATAGCGGAGCTAGTGGAGAAATTAGTAGTGACATTTAAGAAATTTTCTTAGCAAAATGAGACTATTTTAACGCGTCTTTCAATTTTAATGAAAATGTATCTATAAATCTTAGTAAGTGAATAAATGAAATAAAAAATGGGAAACAGGATTTACTGTTAGATAGTTAAGTTACAATTTTGGCCACCTGAATAGAAACTTGGTGGCGCTGTACAGTTATCGCATAACTTAAAAATACAATGCAGAAAAACTTCCTCGAGATAGTGCAGTAGTAAAAAAAAGTAGTTTAGCCTACTACTGAAAAAAAAAATGCATTGTAGATTAGACAACTGGTTTCAACTTTTTTCTTACAAGAAAAGGGAAGTACTATTAGTTATAATTTCATGACACCAAGTACGTTTTGCGGAATCACCAAGGGTGTCTACAAACCTTCCCATTTTTTATCAGATACTAGTACCTTTCACCATGCTACAGTAGGCATATTATTTTCCATATCTATCAACTCATATATTTTAACAGCGTCGCAGATTAGTAGAGCTGTGCAATTTACAAAAGAAAGTGTCAATCAAGAAAGCTAAGCAAATCTACCAGACTAGTTCGAGACTTGAGATTTCCACACACTTTCCGCCTCATGGTTGGGCTACTGCATATGGTAAAGCTGAGAGTTCAGCCACCAGCCAGATATCTTTCCAGAAATCCAACAGTGCCCTGATGATGGGATCCTTGCTTCCCAATAACGTCCGTTGCTTGCCCACGCTCTTACAGTGAATGGTCACGTGTGCGCTCTCACAGTCATATGTACGAGACTATTGAAAAGTGGTACTTCTGTGCCAACACGGCGGTGCTGCGTCGAGCCCCAAGGTCGACCCCACGCGCCACCATCACTTCCTCGTCGGTTGGTTGGCAACGGCCTGGCAACCGGCCGCGGCTGCGCTGGGCTTGGGTAACCAACACCCTCTCTTCGGACAGTAGGGCTTGCATAACATACTTACATACATAGCATCCCACACCAGCCCAGAGCCCTTCTCTAGAGGCTTCGCAAGCCCTATTTACTAGGGATCCAACCGCTCATAGTTGGATAAGGAACTACGAGCGCTTACAAAGTATTGTAGTAAGTAAAATGTAAAGTATAATTATAATTTATATGTTAGACTTTTTACAATTTCGCTGAATTACTAGTTAATTGTTACCGAATCTTTTGTTAGAATCGAAGTTCCAGTACTCACTGGGTTATAAAGGTTGACCCACACATCATCAACCCATAATGTCCCCAGCGGGGCACGGGTCTCATCCCTAAGGTAGGTACAGGCCATTCTCCACCACGGGGGCCTAGTCCGGATTGGTGACCCACTGACAACTGTAAATTATCCGTCAAAACAATAAAGTCTCTTTTTATAGGTGCCATTGATGTGCTATTACTAGGAAGTGGATAATGATCTTAAATGAGGTTCGAGGTTCTTAAGTGAGTTCGGATATCCAATGATGATTCTCCAATCATACAGTCACATATATTATACATTTAACACCATATTTTTTTTATTTAAATTGTTGGATTAACAAGTAAGAACACTAATTCTACTAATCGGGTACTCAATGTACATTGAATTGTTGTAGTAAACAATAGAGATAGTTATAATTTAATAAAGCAGCAATGCGCGAGCCAAACAACAATCCCAAATGCCAACAACACACTACAACAATGAAATCGAATAACTACATGTAAATCCGGCGGCCGCTAAATTAGCAATCGTCAGGCGATATGCTAATACAGTAATAAAATAAATCTACATAAATAGGACAGAGGTTTCCTTAATACTCGTTCACAAATCCGTATTGAAACCGGTTACTGTCAAGTGGATGTGGCGAGGGTAGAAAATTACCCCCTGTTACTCGCCCACCAGAATTTTTTTGATCTACTTTCAACAGATGTCAATTATCCAAAGATGCGCGCAAAGATGGACATCTGTTGACAGTAGTTTAACAGATTTTCAGAGAAACTGTGGTTAAGTAAGAACGTAGTGTTACAGAAAGTTCTGGTGGAACTTAATCGAATTAATAACAATTAGCAGACGCTATTTACAAGTTAATAAAATAGCAGCAGCATCAAAGGAAATATCCATAAACACCCAATATTCATTAATATTAATAAACGTGGGCCCAGTTGTAGTGATTGGTATCTCTGCCTACCCCCTCGGGGATAACGGGTGTGAGTTTTTTTTTTACCCAATATTAAAATGTTGTCGATACGCACAAATGTTTTCAAGCATTTTGCGCGGTATTAGACAGGTTGCGCGTAGTCAGTGCCAGGTGACTTGGGCGAACTGTCGCATTCATCAGCCACTCCTCTCAAGGTTAGCTGGAGAATGCTGGGCTGTAAGACTAGAACGAAGAAATAGCATTACGTACCTAATTTAGGGTTGCCGGTTGGTTCATAACGAGAAACACCTCTAAACGCCACGTGTAGTAACATAGGCCAATCAGAGAGTGTTTCCTTGTCGACAAAGATGCACTGAATGATGTATAATCCATTTATCTATACTTGGCATTTTTTTCAGACTTTAAACGACACTACCTTTAGCGGTAAAAAACTCGAAACAGTTTACAAATTTAGTGTAGCTAGTATTAAATTTGCAAACGGTATCGAATTTTCTACCACTAAAGGTTTTTAATTCAGGGTCGTTTAAAATAAAAAAAATAAAATGCCAAGTATAGATAAATGGATTATAGAGCAAACACTAGTGGCCTAAATATATTCATCGCCTTCTCTTCCCTCTCTTACTTTTTCCAATATTTGCTTATTACGTTATAATGTAGGGCACAGGCCCTCTCTCTGAGATAGGTACAGTATTACCCGTAGCGCGGATTGCCAATTTTAAGCTTTTTTAGTTTTGAGGTAAGTGAGCAAATAGAGGAGAGCTTTCTGCCGAACGCGAACGCCATCGCTCCGAACATTTGATCATTTGTTATC
This sequence comes from Yponomeuta plumbellus, assembly GCA_947310845.1. Taxonomy (NCBI): domain Eukaryota; kingdom Metazoa; phylum Arthropoda; class Insecta; order Lepidoptera; family Yponomeutidae; genus Yponomeuta; species Yponomeuta plumbellus. Next base: position 11,019,641 of record OX371207.1, on the reverse strand, counting down.
TATCTCGCTTCACTGCATTCTCCTCTAAAGCCACATCTTGGAATATGCTTTCAACTTGTCCCAAACTCGTCTCTATGCCACAGTCATCTTGAATCATGGAAGAAAAAAGAGGAAGAGGAAGGCCACAAAGCCCATTAATTTGGTGAAAATACAGAATTAAAGGGAAAGTGGATGAAGCTCTGTAATATAACTGGCTCGAGGTCGGAGTCATTGGAGAATGCTGCATCCCAAGAAGTCAATAGTAATAATATCTATTATAAACGTGAAACTTTGTATGTATGAATGATTGTTACTCTTTTACGCAAGAACTATTGAATGGATTTGATACATTAAAACACAGACAAAATAAAACATAGACATGGAGAAAAGAAGGAAGAGGAGGAGGATGGAGAAGAAAATAAGCTACTCGAAGCACTATAACGGTGAAGCACTATAACCCTTTTTACACATTTATTTGTAGTTTCTTTCAAATCATAATTTAAAATTACATCACCCGTTTCTGGATTCCATTTTGGCATCCACTATCAACATTTAAATCCATACACTGTAGTCGGTAGGTACGTTACTTGTGATTTAGTTACTAAATGTAAAGGTGGATAAGCTAATAAGTGTTGGTCATCGAAACTCCGCTACCGCTGGAAAAAGACACTGGAATCATCGACGAAACGGGAAAACAGAAATAGCACTCACGATTTCAAAGCAAAACAAAACCGGCGTAGTATTACCTTACGATTGCGATTGTAATTGGCGCCGAGTGTAAATAGCCCTTAACGTAACGTACTCTCAACAACGGAACTAGCACGTGGAGTGCGGTAGGCCTATCACAAGTTTGAGTTTACGGTCTCAATACGAATACAAGCCATCTACTACTCTCGACGTAAGCCAACTTATATGTGTTATAACTAGCTGACCCTGGGAATGTGGCTTTACCATATCAATTAGTCTACAACGTTTATTTAGTCCTACCAGATATACAAAATGCCGGACAAGAGCGAGTCAGGCGAGGATTCCTTATACTTTTTTCCGAGCTTTCACTAACTCAGAAGACATTTTTTTATGATTTAATTATAAATATATAGTTTCAGATTTTTCCCTGTAGTGTCGAAACATGCGTTTTTTGCGGCATTAACGGCCGTAACTTTTTTTTACGTTAATTTAGAAGTTTTATTTTTTCACAAATTCATGGGACATAAGTAGGTATGTGTTTTTAATTTCAACTCAAAACCTTCACGTAACCACGAGATAAAGGTTCTTGAAGACAGCCACATAGACGGACGGACGGACAACAAAGTTATCTTATAAGAGTTCCATTTTCTCCTTTTGACGTACGGAACCCTGAAAAAATCAGAAAAGTCTGTGAAATCGTTTCACGGTTTCACATTGACACGAGATTTTTATATTATATAATAATATTATATATTATATCTAATAATACATTTACTCGAACAATGTCTTCAGTTTAGGAAGCTCTTTAAAGGTTCAGTAAGATTAACGCTCGCTTTCCTTTAGCTGAAACGCATCTTCTTCTCACTTAATACTGAATGTAGGTCTCTTCCGATGTACGCCATTCGCTTCTGTCCAGTATTTTCCTGTCACTTTGACTTGAGCCCTAATTTTGCACACCAAATCCTGTCGGAATCCAGACGTTAGTGTGGAATTTTACAATCAGGCTATTGGAGTCCTTCATAGTCGGTATATAAGTGACCATGAATCTGGAAATTCAGTTTTATCGTGCTTTTAATGTAGTTTCGATTTTATACTTTGCAAGTGTATGTAATTCGGATGACAAACCAACTTGACATAAATCTTGTAGTCTGGCAACGACTTTAAAAATTAATTGGTAGTCGCTACAACCCTTAGTTAAAAATCCTTAGGGCATTAAAATTTTCACTAATACCTACTTCATTACAAAATGTAATAAGTTGGGATAACAATATTTTTCGTATACATAACGTCAGTCCTGCAGTAGGCCCTCTGAATTCTACTAAGTTCTGCTCAACCGGATGTTTGGCCAATACACGCAGCTTAGAAATGCGCGGGATTTGGCTGGCCTAACAACTATCGCCTTTGTTGCTAAAATGAAATATGGTTTCAGTCTCATTGTCATCGTCTCATTTGACTTCCTATGCTTCATTGGCGCAGCGGTTAAACACTTGTTTACATCGGCATCGCAGAAGTAATGAATACAATTTGCCGGGCTCGTCTTACACCATTCCGGTGTTATCCATGCCCCATGTCAGTGATAGCAATAGGAAGACTCGTGTAAATACTCAAGTGATTGAAAGACCTTTCGGGGGTATTTGTTTACAGGTTTGTTTACTTCTTTGTGTTCTTGGAAGGTTCTCTGGAATTGACAGCGCTTAGCGTCAGACATTAGGCAGTTTGACCATCAAGAGTCCTGACTGACTTACTCATCAACGCCCAGCCCAAGCCATTGGACCTAAGAAGCTGAAATTTTGCACAGAGGGTCCATATACAGGGTGGCATTTTCACCGGTACAATAAATCAACATACGTAATACTAAGTCCAAAATACAAATACCAACATATTTTGTTACTACCCCGTTGGTACAAAAAAACAAAAATACCAATGTCTGAACTTATCCGCAAATCTTAAAGAAATATGGACTCATTACGCATGAGCACAACTAAACGCACGAACTGGCAACTGCGCGCGGCTTGCGGGAAGGAAAAGAAGCGGCGGCGGCGGTGCAGCCAGTAGGTATGACTTATGTATGACGTAGCAAAAAAAAATCTTACGTGATTTCAATTCTTCCTTCATACTTGCACGGGCTTAGGACCGTCACCGGCGTGGAATGCTTGCACTGGTTGGTAGTGGTATGAATTTCCACACCACGTACTGGCTAACGCCGAAGTGCGCCGTGCGTACCGCGTCGTTGGTGCTCCTTCTGGGGTCTTCCTCGAAGAACGCGAATATCTGTTCCTCGATCTCCACGGCCAAGGGAGGTCTCCCTCCTCGGCCTTGAGCGTGCGCTGGTGCAGTGAACTGTCCGTAGTCTAGCAAATGCTGCTTCACTCTCATGAATGTCCTGGTGTTGAGTATTTGAGGTTCAATAAAACCGGCATTTATCAGGCGGGGCAAACTTTTTTCAGCGTATACCCGCCGAGCTGCACAGTATTTTCCCCACTGAGAAAGTAACTACGAACCATTTCGTAAAGTATTACTCGCGGTTTGTAAAAATCGTGCGCGCGTAATTTTCGACTGCAGGAAGTGCGGAAACGGCGCACGTGCACTCACCTAGGTCAATGCGCGCGGACTGATTGAATAACCGGCCAAATCGTGCGCCGGCCAACCCGCTGCCCGCTCACTCACCCCACCCCGCCGCCCTCTGGCTCGCACCGCGATGACTCCTTGTAATGGGTGTCCATGAGTTACAAATTGGATGAATGATAAATTAATGAAAATAAAAAAATATATATGGTAATTTTATTCGATAAATGTAATCTATTATCGATACCAATGATATGGTAAAATTTATTGTACCGGTGAAAAAATCAGGCTGTATAATGTAGGTAAGGAATAAGACCGGATTTTTTTAAATTCAACCCCTAAGGGGGCGAAAAGGGTTGCCAAAATTTGTATGGGAGGGAGGGACAATAAAGAATATTGTCAAATTTTTTTGAAACTTAAAATCTTAAACTCTTTAACACAATTGATTGAACACGTATTTCGCCATTTTTCTAAATTTAACCCATAAGAGAGTGAACGGGAATGCAAAATTTTAGCGAAAGCTAGTTTATTAATAAAAGTCCCAATAAAACGTAATGGTAAACAATACCAAGCTGTAGTGAAGTTAGTTTTTAACATTGACGCTCCAAGTCCACACGCACAATAGGATCCAGACTTGGAGCCGTCAATGCATTAAAAACGCCAACGAAAATACTGTCTTTCGTCACGATTAACACGATTAATTACGGAAAGTAGTTAAATAACTATTTGTGTTTCACTTACACTAAAGTGCCGCCTATTTTGTGTGAGCAAGAGGCAAATCGTTTTTTAATTTATGTCTGACTAATCGTACTAGTACCTATGTGGCTCATTGTTTATCGTTCCACAATGACTCCCTCTTCGCTGGGAGGAATGATGAGCAAGGTCTTCATTCACCTTCTGTGGACTCCGATACTGGAATATTTTGAACGTTTGAACATACGGTATGTCTGACAGCGAACGCCAGGACCAGATAGAGAGCACTCTATATCCTTCCCCATCATAGCAGCCACGATCCTCAGCATTGAGGGACCGACTGGTCGCATTGCATGTCTCATATTATGCATGTTTCATCTGCGTGTCTCATATCCATGTTTCACATGCACGTTTGGGTTTAACCCGGGAAACATTTTCTCGTACGCTGAGCGGATGACGTCACTGCACTCGTTCACCTCGCTCACATAGGAAGTAGCCGCGGAATGTGAATGACTATAGTGAAGCTGCCCTTTTCAAGTCGCAGTAAACCACCCATTTAAAAACCATCATTGCCACTTAACATTTCTTAAGAAGATTAAACCTTTTTAATTTTATCCCTTGATACCATAAGTAATGCGACAGGTGACATATAAACCGGTAGAGCTGTTTATGCCATCAACGGTGTACAATTAAAATGTTGCAAATAATCAATGATTTATATTCAGAGCGTGTTGTAAACAAAGATATAGGCAGTATGCGACGTCTACTATACGGCCGGCTGATGGCTGAGCGTATTATAAATTGCCTTATATTAAAAACATAACATTTTAGGGAGTTGCTTAAAATGTAAATGTATTACGTTTGCATGTACTGTTTGCTACGATCGAGACTGATCACATAGTTCTTATCCTACGAGGCATAAGTGCGGGTATGGAACTAAACTGTTGTCTTCGTGAGTGACTGACTTTACGTTAATGCGTGTTATAAAATAATATAGGGTCACAAAAATATATTAAAATGGTAATTCTTGTAAGCGACATGGAAATCCATGTCCAGTTCAAAGGCAGCTGTTTTGGGTTGCGTAACAACACTTTCCTTAAGACATTACGTTGCTATTTAAATAATTCTTACTTTAATCAAGCCAATTATCTACGTATAGGTACGTACATACAAAACAGCATAAGATGAGATCTAAAACATATAATCTTGCCAAAATGTTTTAAGACCAAATGTTTTCTGTTGACAGCCAGTAATTTATTTTTCAAATGTTAATACACTATTAATAAGATAAACGACACGAAACGCCTCCAGCTAAACTTGTTTGTGACGCATGCTAACAGCATAATTCCTAGAAAGTAAACGTTCGCTGGCTCTACCCAGACAATCCTTTGTTAGGTCCTATTAGAGAGGTCTTATATCACTGTATTCAGCTAAAGGCAACAAAAACATGTATAAACACACCATGAAGTAAACACTTCCGTGGTCTTTTAATTCGCTTAAAATATCGTGTCTCGATACTGAAATTATAGACGGTGGACAGGGCGGACGGATTTGCATAGTAAATAAGCGGTTTGATGCTTTCTTCAAAGGCACTTCTGCTGGAAGGTTCCATGAAAAGGTAAAAAACAGCATTGTCATTTGGAAATGTTAACTTTTTAAAAATATTTTAGGAGTTTGTAACGCATAAAGAAATATGTTAACTTGTGTTGAGCGATATACTAAACATTTGTATTTTAAACTCTTTTACGGTCTTATTTATAAAAAAAAAACACCGGGAAAGAGCGAGTCAGACTCGCGCACCGAGGCTTCCGTACTTGCAGTTTTTCCAAATTCTTCCCGAACTTCAAAGACAATTTTTTAGAAGTATCCTATGAATTTTGATTTGAGGCCGTATCTTTTTTTACGTTAACTTAGAAGTTTGATTATTTCACCGTATTCATTTACCTACCTCCTCGATATGCGTTACCGAGATAAAGTCTTGAGTCTTGACAGACTCCCGTTTACTCCTGCAAAGGAAGAATTTGGACAAGTAGTACTTGTTAATATATAAAGCACCTGTAACTGCTCATGTTAACCCAAATTCAAACAATAAAGTTTAGATGTACGGACGAACGGACGGAGTGACGGGCGGACGGACGGATGTTAAGATGGAAGAACGGCCGGACAGACAACAGTGACCCTATAAGGCTTCCGTTCTTTTCTTTCGAGGAACAGAACCCTAAAAAATTAAGTAATACTCTCACAATTAAGTAATCTCTTAAGCCTGTATCACACCGGGGCAACAGTGTGTGGCATTGCGGCATGCCACAAGGCCGCATGCTACAAAGTTGCGGCAGAAGAAGAAGAAGAAGAAGAAGCTGCGACAGTTTGCCACATGACGCAAGGTGATGCCATGCCACACGGTTCTTGCCACAATGTGCGACGTTGTAGCATGCGGCCTTGTGGCATACCGCAAGCAATGCCGCGCAGTGTTGCCCTGGTGTAATATAGCCTTTAGAATCATTAAGAAAAACTCTATTTCACTTTTTTTTAGATTTGCTTGATTTATAAAAAAATAAGCTAAAACAGTATCATTTTATTATTATTATGTTGCGCATTTTATTCATTATATGTAGTCTGTGGTTAAAAACTCGTTAGAAAATCGAAAAATAGTACATAGGCCCTGAATAGTGAATGCTAAGAAAACAATTGTATTGTAAATTTTACCCTGCTCACAGTCTTAACAACCCGTATTGCTGACCTAATTGATGGTTATTGTGGGCATCAAGATCCAAATATAATCGACCTCATTCGTTAAATGAGAGTCAATGATTTTAACTTATGATTATCAGTGATAATCATCAACTTAACTATTTTCAGGTTTGGGCAAGTGATAAATTGTCACTTACTGAAAACTGAAAGAAATAATCTTGTTGGGTTGGTTGGTCAAAGTTTGGTTATTGAATATCAAAGTAGTTATAAGGTGGAGTAGCTCATTAATTAAGTAAATATTTCAAGTGATTTGTTTATTTAGCAACCGGTGAAATCGCCCCTGTCGTTGACCCTGGAAGCATGCTGACTCAGACTGCATCTAATAGAGGGGTGTCGGGGGAACTTTCCAAGAAACGTAATTCGTGAATTTTCATGAAGTTTCCATCCTCCTTAGTCAGACTACAACGACTATACAACTTCCGTCAGTTATGTGTATTTCTCTGCGTAAGGTTTTTTAAGATAAAGGTAAAGGTGGGTTAAGAGGAACATACTTTATTTTCAATAAAATATTTTGTGGGTTAGTAAGAACAGTTAAAGTCTTACAAGATCTTTGAAACACACAAAACTTACCTTTATGTGTTGGCTTCCCGTGAACCAAGTTTCATTGCGCTGCTAATGGTTCTTACGATGATATTTGCGTAATTAACATCCAGTTTGTATAAACGTTCCTATTCCCCCTCAAATGGGCCAAGTCATTGTATTTCATAAAAATGAAGTTTAAATTTAAATATTCGTTGCTAAATTCTCGTGAAGTTCTGGGTAGAACTGCTTCAGTCAATATTGAATATCACTCTCATTGAAATAAGGTATAATTTGGAATGAAAATGAAGAGTAAACCAATTCGGGGTAAGAGGAACGAGGGAAGAGGAAATCTATGGATGACTAAAAGTGAAAGATGGCGAGAAATTGCGAAAGATGGCGCAAAAGGAAAGACCTGTCTATACCCAGCAGTGGGCAGAGGTGGGTGGGCTGATGACGACGACTGAAAGGACCTTACTTTTAGTTTGCAAAGACGGCGCTCAACTTAACTAGAAAAATACTACTGCTAATGTATTTTTAAGGAATGTAGTCGGTGTTAATCGTGACGTGCTCCAGGGTAAACATAAATGTTTCGGCAAAATCCCACAGAACTGGTTTGTTGACCGTTTCGACCCAACGTCTCGTTCGACGAGGAGCGCAAAGAAAAAAACTAACTAAAGCAGTATAATGGTGCAGTCGACGTCACATCCATGCTTATACGTAGCGTGTACTGTACTAAATTGCATTAAGGGCTATTTCGCAACAAAAATAACAAGGTTCATCTGTTGACCGCTAATTGAAAGGTTTCATACAGCGACTATTGGTTATTTATTCGATACCGCACTTATAGTGCTTTTGAGCTTTGAGCTGTAATACCTAAACTACTCGTAAATAAGAGATAGTTGCAGAATTTGTGCGGTTTGCAATTCGCAACAAGGGTACCTAGTCATGGCGACGGTAGATTAAACATTATTAAGCCAATATAAAGCCAGCAATATCGCACATGACGTCAGGAGTGTGGAAAAACTTGCTTCGATATTCTCAGTGTGTTGTTGTGGCGTCGACAGCACATCATCCTATATACACATGCACTCTACGCCGTTGCATTACGGGCGACTTTGTCGGCAGTCGACAGCACATCGACCTTTACATGCGCTTTATTCATTTACATTACGGGTGAACTGCTTAACTTAGTTTAGGTACAGGATACATCTTCCAAATTCACGTGAGAAACTTTGTTTTGTTTACAAAGCGCATAGATAGATAGATAAAATATTTTTTACTGTAGGTACACAGAAATAGGAAAGTGCATAGAGCTTATCAACACTGGCATAGATATTAATTTATTAATAACTTTCTTTCCGTCAATGCTTGTCTGGAAGAAATTACTTTTAGTAAGAAGGCCATCGATTACACTAAAGTGAATAATAATTCCCTCTGACGACAATGATAATAACATACTGTGCAGACGCTGAAAAACCCTTTTGCTTAGAAAAACTTGCTTCGATATTCTCAGTGTGTTGTTGTGGCGTCGACAGCACATCATCCTATATACACATGCACTCTACGCCGTTGCATTACGGGCGACTTTGTCGGCAGTCGACAGCACATCGACCTTTACATGCGCTTTATTCATTTACATTACGGGTGAACTGCTTAACTTAGTTTAGGTACAGGATACATCTTCCAAATTCACGTGAGAAACTTTGTTTTGTTTACAAAGCGCATAGATAGATAGATAAAATATTTTTTACTGTAGGTACACAGAAATAGGAAAGTGCATAGAGCTTATCAACACTGGCATAGATATTAATTTATTAATAACTTTCTTTCCGTCAATGCTTGTCTGGAAGAAATTACTTTTAGTAAGAAGGCCATCGATTACACTAAAGTGAATAATAATTCCCTCTGACGACAATGATAATAACATACTGTGCAGACGCTGAAAAACCCTTTTGCTTAGAGAAACTTTCCGGCGCGAATCTTGAATGTCACTGTACTTAGAATTATGATCACTGCTTACAGTAGATAATTGCGGTTGTAATAGTAGTAATGTACGACTTATGTTTGAAACCTTTGACATGTTACGCAACTTAGGTAACAGTCGCGGGAACTTGCTCGACCAGACGCTTACAAACTAAACGAACGATATATTCCATCGGTATAATATTTAGTATCAATTGATAGGTAACACCACATAGCCCTCTCGCTTTATCGTCAATAATTCATATTTATTGCAGCTCGTTATAATCATTGATTCTGTTCACTGCAGGCTCCAATTGGAAGAATTAGGGCTACATAGACAGAAGATTCACACAATGTTAGGTTATGATAAAAACTGTAACTAGCGTAACCCAGTTTCTCCTGCACTTGGAGTGCCAGGCCCCAAAATAGAAAAGATGGACTCCGGTTTATGTTTAGCTAGATATTTAGCCCTTATTAACACTGCTAATGCCACGATTTCGCGGGTGTCCTCCGAAAGTGATGGGTGAGTTCGTGATATCCATATCGACAAATCTCACTGATCGAAGACTCTATTCACCTCACACTTTAAGCAGCGTAGTTGATACCTAAGATCGCCCTTTTTGTCACGATGACGAGACTTTCAAATGTCAAAAGGGACTTTGTCTATTAGGGCCCTGCCTCACCGGGACGCCATGGCGACGTCCAATATCCAAGCAGTTAATATTGAAATGTATGGTGCCTAACTCACTTGGCGACTGTCTGGCTACGTCGCCATTCATACAAACTGCTCGGATACGTGGCTGGCGACGTCGCCATGGCGTCCTAGTGAGGCAGGGCACTTAGCGTCGCATGTATCAACTCTCCGTCCGCGTATCGCTCTGTAACATTTAAGCCAGTCATTATATCCAAAAAACCGACCCTATCCGTGAATAATCAATTCACGGATTTTTTTTCGTAGGTCCGGGGGGGGTGTCACTGGGAGTGTAAATTAAAAAAGTAGACTGAATCAGGCTCAGCCGAAAAACGGTTTTTCTTTAATAACTCGGACATTTTTGATTTTACAGTAAAGCCGTGAGGACAAAAATTGTAGGAAACTTGATTCTCTACAAGTTTAGTTCTCACAATTTTTCTTCTAGGATTGAAACTGATAACCGATGGGGTATACGAGTTCTTGAGTGGAGACCGCGGATCGGTAAACGTCGTGTAGGACGTCCTCAGACTCGGTGGAGCGATGATCTTCGCAGGGCGGCTGGCAAGAGCTGGATGAGAGTAGCCGAGGACCGCCCAAGTGGCGTGCAATGGGAGAGGCCTATGTCCAGCAGTGGACAACCATAGGCCGCTGATGATGATGAGTGTCATTAATCGAAAAACCATTTTTCCATTCGGTTTCGGTTCTCCATTTCCACATTTAGGCTGGTAACCCTAAATACGTCATCAAGTGGTTCTTCTACGTTTTAGCGTTCTATGCTGCAACTACGAACTGGAAGTTGCAGTCAGAACCGGTACAGCGAAGAAGGCGCGATTACTTTTTTTATGAGATAAAATTGAAGCGTCTCTCTCCTACCCCGAAGCCTTATTTAGGCGTCACTGGAGTCCAGTCAGACAAAGATCCCTTACAGACGAGGCAGCAGACTATCAAGTCACTCAACGAGATTGGCTCATTCGAAAGCGAGTTGAATGGTAAATATACGTTGACAGAAGTTTTTTTTTTATTATTTCTTTAATTATTAAGATATTGAAAATTTTAAAATTGAAAATAACCTAACAGTTTCGTTACTACCGGGACTAGAGGGATAACTACCGGGATTACAGCCAGGGGTTACTTGATGGGCTCAATTTTATTTAGACGGGATCTTAGCCTGAATGCTTTTTGTCCTATATTGATTTAGTACTCGGTAGTATTTCATCGGCATATGCCTGCCGTCCATTACATTTGCACACTAAATTAAGCGATGTTTTATCGGTATCGCGTTTCATACTTCACGGATCCGTCACTTGACCTGTTGGAAGCTGTTTTTGGTAGAGTTAGAGCTATAGCCATGTTGGACGCACATATGATTCCGATGTGTCACATCGTACTTTGTGAACTGCCTACTTTGGACCGTATCTCGTAGCTAAAGAGGTTTTTTTTACATAGCCTCCTTTTTGTTACTGCTAGCTGCTAGGCAAAGACCTCCCCTTCTTTCTTCCAACTCTCTCTGTCTCCAGCCTTGCACCATCCCGGCAACAATGCATTTAAGTCCCGTCACGCCATCTTCGCCTTGGTCTGCCGTGACGTCGGTGTCCGTATAAAGTCGGCTTCCCACGGTCCGCGATATCGCGGACGGACGCGGACGGCCGACGATCACGGACAGCCACGCACCACGAGAGGCTCTTCCAACTGACCTGTCGTCTGTATGTGCTACCGCGGACCGAGACCCTTCCCACGGTGTGTCGTGCGACCTGGTCCGCGTCCGTCCGCGATATCGCGGACCGTGGGAAGCCGACTTTAGAAACACGACGCTGCGCTCAAAAACTAAAAATGCAGACTTTGGGGTTACGACCGCCAGGTTAAAGTGGGATTGGGCTGGTTATGTCTACCGCATGAGCGTAGATAGGTTCGCCAAAATTACTACCGACTGGGTTCCGCAAAATGGAAAATGGATACCTATACTATAGTTAAATATACTGTACGAGCTGAGCGGGTTGTAGAATTGATGCTTAGTGATGACCCTACTCTGCTGTATAGGGATGCTAATGTTGTTGTTTGACGAGGATGTAAAGTCTGATAATTTGCCTTTGATATTTATTGTGCGAGTGCTCGCCGGGGCGGCTGATAGAGTACTGGGTACAATTACGTGTAAAATAATACAAAAATGTGTGAAAATGCTAGATGTGCGGTTTGGCCCGTACATATACTTAAATGTAAAGGTTTTCTTTCAGCTACAATTTATGAAATTTAACATATTATAAGGTTAGCTCTATGATTTAAACATAATAAATCCTTTAGAAAGTTGCAGTCTTATTTATAAAAAGTCGATTAGACCGGCTTTAACTCCGTCTTAAAAGTGTTTTAGTGGAATCAATTTTATAATTGGCCATGTAATTAATCATAAGTGTTTTATTACTGTTATCGCTGTAGATTAAAATAAAATAAGTGTATAATTAGACTGTTAAATTCTTAGAATGATTTTATTTTTGGGATCAGACCGGTCTCACGAACGTCTTTAATTTTTTCAGTCTGCTAATATCACATGAATACCTGAGGTTGAACCCGAATGAGCCGTAGTAGAATCTTGACTATCAAGATACTCGAGTTTGGTGAGATTAAAATATTTTTCTTTTGTTAAAATCCACAAAGCGTGTTAAACACAGTCGACGTTTCTAGTTTGAAACTATTTTGCAGTTAAAAGTATTTTTATTATACAAATAAAACGCTAACAGGATTTAAGTTAAGATTAAGAGGTCACATTAAAGAAAGATATAAAAATGTAATAATAGATATGAAATGTTGCATTATGTCTACAACATGTAATTGTTTTTCGCATTTTATGTGAATGAAATGTTAAGTCGTTCATATGAGAAATAAATACCTTAAACCTTATAAAATGTTTCATAAGGCGCCTATTTTATTTCTGTTATTAAAACAGTTTTTCGCAGTAACTATTTATGATGGAGCCATTATTAGATTATAATTATATATAGTACACATCAGAAAAACAAACCAATACACTAGGAACCTTACATAAAATATGCAAGTATTATTCTTGATATTTTATTATTCATAACGGTGATTTCCAATAACTTTTTAATATTTTTAAATAGGACTCGAGACGGAGGGAGGCACAGCATGGTTTATTTAAGAAAGGGACTGAATAACAATTTGGTTCTCGCTTATACTTTAAGCATCGGTGTTATCTATTACTCTACCTCATTCCTGATGATGCAATCAATGCAATAAAGCGTCTCCTTGTCTGCCGTGAGCTATCAGTCCAGTTTTATCTTCGAGTACCTACCCCGGAAAGATAGACACTTGAACGGAAAGTAGTTTGTAGTGGATTGACACCGATTTAGGTAATATATACGTAAACTGAATTGCTCGTAGCCCCCGGCTGCCTGAGAAATCTTAAGCGATCACAAATGTTAAGCAACATAGGGCGCGTTCAGTGCATGGATGGGTGACCATTCTATGACTAACGCTAGTGGCATTTTTGCGAGCGGTTCCGTGCCTCGCAAGGCACGTTAAGCAGTTGGTGCCGGCTGCCGTGGATTGATGGCAGTCGTTAAGCCAAGTCAGAGGCCTTAGGGCGGCGGCTTGAAAACTTCTGACAGTAAGAACAGTAACTAGTCTTACAAGCCTTCACCCATCCAGTCTTGGCCCCTGTGGTGGAGTATGGCCTATACCTTCCTCTGGGAAGAGACCCGTGCCCCTCGGTGGGGATATAATGGGTTGATGAGAGATGGCCTGTAACCTACAGCGGGACGTACCTATAAGACTGCATCTTTGCAGCCTCTACTAACATCTGTAATCCGAAGGGATATGAAGGATTTGTACAACTCTTTCACTTCATGGGTATGGCAGACGAAGAGCATTTCATTCATTAAAAATGTGATCATTGAGAAGCATTGTGGTATTATTTTTAATGGCAGAATACGCAATACTGTGATTAGAGAACTTTGTAAACTGAAATATAAACATAAACATTTACATACAGGTACATAAATTGCTTCTGGCCCCACACTAGGATACCCCGTGTCACATGTAACATAACACGATGTAACATCCAAGACCTGGGTTTTTTGTTTCCCAGCTGGGATTCGAACCCGGGACCTCTCGCCAGGTAGGCGGATGCGCTAACCGCTGAGCCACAGAGGTCGTCAATAATGAGAAGATTTATTTAAGAATTTATAATCCCATCTATAGGCCGCTGGAGGTGTAGACATTGTAAAGTCATCGCAACGTAACTCTTCGTAGTTGCAGTTGCGTGTTTACAAGAAAAATTTTCGTACTCTCTCTTCTTCAATCTCTATAGTTAATTCAGACAATTCTTTTGCCCAAAGGTATAGACGATTTTGTTTCAACTGTAGTGAACCAAAGTCGTTCGAAAAGCTAAAGTCAAACAGGACATACGTGCTACGAAGAACAGCTTGTGCATACAAAACACCACAAATATATTGCTAAGTGCGTCATTTATACTCGTGTTGGCGGATTATAAATAACCATCGTAAAATTAAGTTAATAGACTGATGGTCTTATTTAGAAAAACACGATTTCTTAAAACACTCGTCAGAGGCAGTTTAGGCCGTCTGTGATAAAGGGAAAAACGTAACCACAGTCTATCTGAAATGGCTCTCAAGATTGTTTTAGAGGAATCGTGTATTTGTAAATAGACTTAGTTTAGCAAAAAGGTTCCAACAAACAACATGGTCATTTTTTAGTTAAATATACCAAAATGATCACTCTGCTCTATATTTTGAGAATCAAAGACTTTCATAGCGATCCGATGAGTATGTGCAAAGTTATGGCATATGGTAGTCCAACCCATACGTATGGAGAACGTAAAACCTATCTCAAAAAACTCACTTTGTATGGGTTAGAACCTTTTTGCTAAACTACGTCCAAATAAGATCGCTAGGACTCCATTCCTACCTTCCATGTTCCATTCCCACATTTACAAAAAGCGTTAGTTATATGAGCTCTGCGTGTATTATTTTCTGGTTCAGCATTCTCTCTTGTATTTCACTATAGCACGCAATGACTATTGCGATCGTATTACGTTTTACTTCCAAGAAAATATCGGTCAATCCGCGAGCTTATCAGTCAAAGGTATAGATTAAGCACGAAATGCAGGACTGTTTATTGCTCTGTACACATACGTCGGATTAGGTTTCTAACACATGTCAGTATATGTTCCGGTAATAATTGTGCCGTATTTAATATTAGTACCTGGGTGACCGAGCTTTGCTCGGTACATTTTTTGTAATATAAAATATGTAATATAAAATTAAAATAATCCTTTTTCAACAAAAAAAGAACTTGGAAAAAAAACATCATGACTCGAACTGGGTCTTTTGAAATCGGCCCGAAACGGGTCGCCCGTTTTCCCGTCAGAACTATCCCAACCTTGCAGGTGGATGCGAAATTTACCTCTGTATGTTATTATAGCAAATTTCAATTGCCTTAAAACACGGATAAAACAACGTTTTCTAAAAATGTAACCTAGTTAGATCAATTAAACGCCTCCGAAAGCATCTGCCTACAAAATTTCGTGAAAATCGTTGGAGCCGTTTCCGAGATTCTGATTATATATAAATATATATACAAGAATTGCTCGTTTAAAGAGATTAGATTTGCGAGAAGATTTTGACAACATTATTGACTAGGTGATTAGAATCAATTTTAAAGAATTCTTAACAAGTTCCACCTACCTCATGACCATCATTAACAAATCATAATAACTTTTAAACAACACAATCACTTGATCAGGGCCTCGATTCTGTTAGTACATTATAGTACGATGCCAAATCTATGTTTCAACTCAACTATGTTTCAAAATTGTATTGTTAGATATTAAGATTTGAGTATCAAATAAATAATTTACTTACTTACTTACTTAGATACACGGCCTGGTCACGTGACGTGTTTTTTCATATCATTGACGCCCACGTTGTTTCATATGCGTGCGCGCATAAACTTGAAGCGTCAATGAAACTAAATCGCCATGTTCATACAGTTGTCATTGTACTACAACGCAATAACAAAATCGAGGCCCTGGTATCCTGTGCTACGGTAACCAGGCAGTTACTAGGTACGTGTGTATGTATACAAGGTACGGTTAATGAATTAATCTAGACCAAGCAGATTAGCTAGGCAGCCCCTAGATTCATCAGAAATATGTACATTTATCAGATTTATCAGAAACGGTGTACAGTGTACACCATACCATATATATTTTTGTATATCATATTTAGTATTTATATTATATTTATAACTATAACAGTTTGGTTGCCTAGGCATGTATAATAAAATTGATGTATCTCAGTAATTATAATTTACTTATTTTGTACATCTGCTTCCTTCTCCAATATTTTGCTCCAGTCCATCCAAAGGTTGTCTGGAAGAGATCACTTTTAGTGATAAGGCCGCCGTCTGTACTCTTAGATTAAGAAATACCTGTGTAATTTCACAATAAAGTGTTCTCTATCTATCTATCTATCTATTTTTTTTATGATCATGTCTTCCTACAGGGCCAAGGGACCCTTTTTAGATTTCTAATCCAATCTACCATTTGATGTATTTATAAACACAAAAAAATATAGACAAATGAAAGTACCAATCTAGATTGTGGTAAATAGAAACACTCCACACGAGTAAAGGCTACGTACGTTATGAGCTAAGAAATCGGTCAATCATCATCAACCCGATATGTCCCCACCGAGGGGCACGGGTCTCTTCCCTGAATAAGTATAGGCGATACTCCACCACGGGGGCCAAGTCCGGATTGGTGGAGGCTTGTAAGACTAGTGGCTGGTCTTACAGTCAGAAGTTTTCAAGCCGCCCTAAGTCCCCTGACTTGGCTTAACAACTGCCATCTATCGACATCAGCCGGCACCAACCAACTGCTTAACGTGCCTTGCGAAGTACGGAACCGCTCGGAAAAATGCCACTAGCGTTAGTCATAGAACGGACACCCATCCATGCACTGAACGCGCCATTTCGTGATCGTTTAAGATCACTCTTCAATACTTAATTTTATTGATAATTACGTGAAACTGTAAAAGGAGCAACATTCTTTATTGTCTTTAACAATATTTAAGAACAAAGCAAACTAAAATTGATCTACTTCGATTATAGATCTAGAACAGCATAGTCTAACAAACGCTATAAACAACAGACGTATTACAAGCAGCATAAATGCCAGTATCGAATATCCTTTACAAAGACGCTGACTTCATCAACATAAATATTTCACTAAGAAACTTTCCTTGGCGAATGAACATTGATCGTTTCGTAGAATCGAAGTCGCAAGACAAAGGTATTTTGTTCCAAAGCTAGCTAAGCAAGCATACTGTCGGGTCCAGTTAGCGCTGCAGCCTGCCTGTCTTATTACTATTATACCTTACAAAACATATGAAAGAAAATTACATAAAAAACATGTACGAAAGTGAGCTTATTTCTGTAAGATATCTTCCAGAAAACGTGTGAGAATATGAGAAGTAGTAAAAAGCGGGTTTATAAAAAAACGGCATAAACTACAAACGGCCGAAAAATGGTAATATTTGTCTACATATCGTAACATGTTCATATTGCTTGGTCTCTCAGCCTAGGTAGAGATATAGGAGACCAACGTAGAATTTTATTATTTTTACCTGAATAGCGATAAACAGTATCAACATAAGATCACGGTTTACAAATTATAATATTGAAAACAAATTACGTATTCGTAATTCGTCTGTTTGTTTCATCTATCTTGCCGCATTAGGAATGAGCTGGAATGTGGCTGGAATGTGGTAGGTACTTAACTTACATGACATATTTTGAGCTTATTACTATTTTGAGCTTAAATGTTTTTAATTGATTTTTTGTTGGTCTTCATACATTGTCTTACTATGTGAATTTTGCTTATTTTGTCTTACATTAAAAGTGATAGTACCTATATGACACCCACGGTCCGTGGTCGGATGATATCGTGGAGTGCATTATGTTATATGCGAATGTCGAGTGACTGTGCAAGATGTTACCTGGGGGAAAGGCTAACTCAGCAGTGATGGACAGCGGTAGGGAGACGGTATAATTATTATAGTTAGTTTATTTGATTGTTGCTCTCCGTAGACCTAGGCATAGACTAGACGCAACCAGGTAGAATATAGCGCTTGAAGCGAGGCTAGAGAATGGCGACAGTACAGCTGATGCGGAGACAGTTTACGCAAACAACCGTATTGGCTTACCCGTTTAGCGACTCCGTCTAGATTGCCACGTGCAGGCGCGTACTTTGTCTACGGTAAATATTGTGCAATAATTTAAGGTGAAAAAGGTAAGACTGTCGATAGCAGATTAAAATACCTATTTGTGGTAAAAACCTCGCAAGTTGAATGAAGAAAGTGTGTATTGAGAATTACCACCTAGTGCTTTCGGAAATTTAAGAGGCATTGTTATATTTTTCTGTGTAATAGCTTACCATTTTCATGACCATTGTTGTCGCGCCAAGAAATTCTCTGAATAAATAGTAAAGTGACCTTACAACAGATACCAGACTAGTCTATGTAAATGTAGGTATTATCTCACGAGTTGAAGTGTGACGAATTTCATTGCATGTCATTATCATATTTCTACACCCCGGCATTTCTAGGCTTGTGTGTCGAGGTGACTGCTTAATTCTATAATCCATCCAAATTATAGCAATAACGCAATTCGCATTGCCTCATTGGATCGAATGTCAGGCGATTGTTTCAGTCCTAGGTAAGCGAAGGTTTTGAGCATAACTTTACCTGGTGTATTCTAAATATTCATACTCCTCTTCAATGCTACCTGATAATGCTACCTAATGCTACCTTCTCCACGAAGGTCCGTTCTGTCCGCTATCAATAACAATTTAGACTCTTCTAAAATATTTCAAAATTTCCACAAATCATCTTTATAATATTAATCTCCTTATTGGAGTCCAGCCCTGTGCCTCTCGAAGCCACCTGGAGACCGGTCGCACTCGTTCTACCGGCCCACGCAAACACGGAGCTACACCGCAGTTAAAACCATTTCCAACCATCAACGATCTCACGACGCAACCTCTCGACTTATCATCCAAAGGCGGTGTTCTTTACAACAGGCGAGAAGTATGTTTTGTTGCGAAAGCAATGGACGCTAAACTCTAATTGAGGTTGGCGCACGGGGATCTGCAGTTTTTAAGTAGATGTTTTAGCCCAGCAGTAGCTGCGAACTATTTGCATTTTAAGAGCTCAAGACTACGATTTTCCTTCGGGTACCAAAGCTTAATGCTATATAATGTTTCAAGCAAGTGAACTAGAAGCCGTAGGTGTCACTCGGGCCGGTGTTTCATAATGTGATGAAATTCATAGCATTTGGAACGGATGGTCTCTTCTAAGTATTACCTGCAGCTCGTAAATTTTGTGATGGGCAAATTAAATGGCATCCAAGAACGTCGAAACCTGCTCTTGTTTTGCATATTTAGATTTAGCTATACGCTAGAGGCATATTCATCAACCTTTCAGGTTTGTAGATTATGCAATATTAAGGGAGTTTTTATTTATTTATTTTGTAGCACATATTTCCCGAAAGAGAAAGTGCCTACTAATGCCAAAATGTTCACAATTAAATGGTTTGAAAATAATTTATCTAGGTAAAAAAAACATCTCGGGCATCTTTTACGGTCGGACCGACAGAAAGACAGGCAGACAGGCAAATGGACGGACGGACGGCCGGACATACCGACAGATACGGGACCCCAGGGAAAACTAGCGATCTACTCTCATCAAGCTAAGTTGGTCTAGCCGTTAAGGCGCTTAGCTACCAAGCCAGAGGTCAGGGGTTCGATTCCCACTTGCAGCCGCCGTACATTTGTCTAAATGGCCTGAGTCTGGGTGTTTTCCATGTTTGTAATTCCCTTGCCTAGTTACCATAGCACAGGGTAATTTGGGGTAACTATAGTTTGGGGCCACTATAGTGAATGTGTTGTGTGGAAGTTATTATTGTTATTAAACTATATGGTTCTTGAATTTTTACGACAGTCGCCCTTTTTGCAGGTTGCGTGTTTCACGGGTTGTTCCTTGCGAAAACTATAAATATAAGAAAATTATAATAAATTTCACAAGTTCACACAATATTTGATCTAACCTAACTAATATCTATTTAAAGAAGAAGTTGTTGCCAAATACAAACTCATGGGGTGTTTCAGATATTTCGCATTTAAAAGGTGACCCTGAGTAGAGAAATTCTTGTTCTTTCAATTTAGTTAGGCTGAGAGCATGTCACTGTTAAATAAATAAAACAAAACTGTGTAGACAGCCTGGGGCAAACAAAAACCTCTTACCTCAAATTAACATAACATAACTTTTACATACAGGCACATACATTGCTTCTGGCTCCACACTAGGATACCCTGTGTTGCGGGAACCAGAAACAGCGACGTCACAAACATGTAAACATCCAAGACCTGGAAGTCTTTTTTTTTTGTCCCCAGCCGGTATACAAACCCGCGACTTCTCGCATGGTAGGCAGATGCGCTAACCACTGCGCCACAGAGGTCGTCGCAATTATCACATTGCATTAGTTTCGAAGACAATGAAGAATGGTTCTACCGGGCGGAACTAGAATCTCATAAGTTGACGTCGCTGGGCGGCTGGCCTTCGGCGCCTTCCGGAATACCATAATTTAATAAATAAATATTAACTTCCATTACACGACTAAATTACTTGTACCTGCACCTACGGTCTCTCCACTAGAATGTAGAATGTAGTGCGACGTAATTTTAATAATACTTAGTAGATCTTTATCGCAAACAGGGCGACTTATCGCCGCGTCAGACACGACGTTACATTTGCTTCTGGGGCGTCTTGTCGTTGCGACTCCGCGACTCTGACGCAAAGTGTGCGGAGATTCGAACAAAATATAATTATGAAAATTGACGGCCGTAGCCTGTCGTCGCGTCTAGTCGCCGAGCTGTCGTCTGTCGCGTGTCGCTAGTGTGCGCCTAGGTTTAGATGTCGAATAATTGACTATATTAACTGTTTGAAAAGAATACTTGTGGAGTTTCTTTGTCAGTTTCTTCTCCATCATCATCAACCCATTATGTCCCTGCTGAGGGGCACGGTTCTCTTCCATGAGGAAGGTACAGGCCATACTCCACCACGGGGGCCACATCCGGATTGGTGGAGGCTTGTAAGTGTAAGTGGCTGGACTTACTGTCAGAAGTTTTCAAGCCGCCCTAAGACCTCTGACCTGGCTTGAAGGCGGCTCCCAGTGGCAATCGAACGTCCTTAGTCAGACGTGTAACCGCTAAGACTAGAGTACGCTTTACCTAGCCCACTGTACAGTTACAGTGATACCCGCCTGTTATTAATTAGATGCTCATCATGAAAAAATGTTTTGAAATCTATTAAAAACATTACACACCTAAGTAAGGTATAGTTCTTGTCGTATGAAACTGTCGACTTAGAATAATTTTTAAATGTAAATTAATAGAGTAATGTTTATGTTTATGTCCAAAGTACCAACCAAGTGTATTGAGAGTTTGGTACTATTAACAGTGTAAATTACATATCTATTATACATATCATATTTTACATGTATTATAATGGTTTTTTCAATGAGCCTTCAAACAATGTAATGTTTTTCTTGGTTTTTATTCGTCATAGAGTCGCGTAGGTACGTCCGTCGCCCAGGGCGGGCGGAAGTGGCGCGGCCTCGGCGCGCGCGCAGCTTCCGGTCCGGTAGCCGCTTCCTATAGGGAGTAAGCGGTCTTCGAAGCAAGGCCGAGAGTTATGTGTTTAGATGGCTTCTTACTGATCACATATGAATTTATAGTTCGGACTTTCTCTCTCGCTAGCATATTCTAATATCTTAGTTACTGTAAAAGCATAGTGACAAACCAAGCAGTGGGCAGCGGTGGGCTGATGATGATGATGATAATGATAGTGACAAACATAGGCAGAGAAAACCAATAACCAATAAGTCATACGAGGTTGGATCCAAAAGTTTGGTTCTCATACTACAAGCCATAATATTTCGTGATGTCATATTGGCTTAGCTCTATCTGACAAGATTTTCAATAATAAAGAAAATCGAATACAGAGCCGTGATGAAGTGCCTCCATAAAAAGTCCTGCCACTAAAAGATATCCATCAAGATAAGGGAACACATTGGGTGTATTCCTTAGTAGGTCCTTCGTATTCCAGTGTCAAAAAGAAGGTAGCTATTGGGTAGCTTACGAGGGGTGGAAATGGTGAAACGTCACTCGAAGCAGTGAAAACAGCTGCTCGTTTTCCAAATAAAATAAATAAAAGATCTGGCTCCACCACTGCGAAGGAGTTTGTCAATCCACAAAGTCATGACTTCATTTTTCTGGGATGCGAAGGGGATTATGTTCATGGATTATTTACCAAAAGGCGAAACTATAAATTCAAGATACGAGTATGCTTGCAAACTTTTGCGAAGGCTTCGGGAAGTAGGGTTTAAACTACGGCTGAAGCAATGGTTAGAATCCACAACTGTGATAGGATTATTGATGGAGTGAAAGCGGTTCGTCTGGAACTTGGAAAACAGCAAACCCTGATCTTCTTCGTTCCTTCCTTCGAACTTTCGTTCGATCAGCATTGCTAGTGTTTAAAAAATAATAGTTGGAGCAGCTATTGCAGCGGCTCTGGGATGAGCCGCTCTGCATACAGGTCCGAAAGGACCTCATTGAAACCGCAGTGAATGATGCGGAGCGTGCTCGTCTCTTAGCGAGCTGTGAGCCAGAGTCGGGCCACTGGTTCAGGGCCCTCCCATCGGCCTGCATAGGTACCCTTTTGGATAGGACTACCTTTAGCCTGGGTGTTAGTCTGAGGCTGGGGGCAAGGACCAATGAGCCACATCGCTGCCGCTGCGGTGGAGGCGTCGACGAGTGAGGACACCATGGCCTAGCTTGCCGCCGCAGCGCAGGACGTCTGTCCAGACACGCTGCCCTAAATGACGTCATTCGTCGGGCCCTTGCCAGCGCAAGCGTGCCCGCTGTACTCGAGCCGAGTGGAATAGCACGCGACGATGGCAAGAGGCCCGACGGAATGACGCTCATCCCATGGAAGAATGGGCGGTCGCTGGTCTGGGATGCAACATACGTAGATACCCTTACACACTCCCATGTCTAAGCGACCGCCTGCCATGCGGGCGCGGCGGCAACTATCGCGGAGTCGAACAAGAGGCGCAAATATGCAGCCCTAGGTCAGGGCTATATATTTGTGCCTTTTGGGGTAGAGACTCTGGGGCCATGGGGCCCGGAGGCGCGACTCCTCTTTAAGGAGATCTCGTCGCGCCTAGTTGACGCCTCTGGGGGTCCGAGGGCTGGTGCCTACTTTGGCCAAAGGCTAAGCCTCGCCATACAGCGAGGCAATGCCGCCAGCCTTCTTGGAACTCTACCGGCCGACAGCGATTTGGCTCCAATATTTTATCTAAATTAGAAAATAGATTTGGATTACTTTTTTTTTCAATATTATTATCAGTTTTGTAAATACGCTACCAATTAGTTTATGTTAGTTTTATTAAATTAGAAATTAGTTTATATTTATTATCAACTATATTAATTGCTTTTGTTGTTAGTTAAGTTTTTATCACGTGTTTGTTGCCATTTAAATAAATGTTACTAACATCTTCTTTACATGCGACTCAAGAACAAAAACAATTCGAGAGAATTTACTTATGTAACATGGGTGGGTACTTTAAAATATTCAACGATTTTTATATGGCCGCGGTAAAGCTATAGCTCATTCACATTTTTAGTGTTCTCGGAACGGGGATTGCACCTATAACCTTGTGCTCGCATGCGTCCATCCACGAGACCGGTCTCGTGAAGTTCATGTGTTGAGTCAATATTTTTCTACTCCATACAGCTAGGTATTGTATGCGTCGTGGGATCATTAGATAAAGCAGATATTCACAAATATTGTAGGATATTTACGAAGGCTCTGATAATAGGAAGTTAATTTCATTCTCATGAACATAATATTCGCGCTGATTTGCGGTTACATATATAACAAACTCTTTATTGCTCCCCAGAAATATTCTAGGATACGTAATATTCGCAAATATTCTCTATCTAACGACGACGTATCGTATGAAATAGCCACATAATTACAAGTACACTAAAGTACAATTTTCTAATATACCTTTTATACTCTACAACATACAATTTAAACTAGTGTAAGTCGTTTTTTTCTACAGAAAGGAACGCATTTCTGTTGGTGGTAATGCAACCGTATTTCTGAAGTATTTAATCAACAACTGTAAAAAAGTAATGTCACATGAGCGCGAAAACCTGTTCAACTGAACAAAAATTAGTACCTAAACTATCTAACAACGCGCCAACTTCTCACTTATTAAATGACACCCCATAAATGTACATATAATACACAAAGTCTAAAATGAATCAGCTAATTAACTTAAGAGTTCGAGTTATCCAAATAGTAGAGGCGCGCGCATTCGTAGTTGCTATGTACAGAACTGGTCAAACTAAGTTGTATGGAAGTTTCCCAAATAAGGCACTCAGCGCCGTAGTATGTACGACGAAGTAAAAGATACTCAGAGGCCATTCTAGCTAGAAACTGAACTGAGAAAAAAAATACTCTGTGGAATCCCGTAATGGGCTAGTTGCCCTAAAAAATAACATAACATAACATAACATTTACATACAGGCACATACACCGCTTCTGGCCCCACACTAGATACCCTGTAATTAGATTATTTAAATTACGAAGTTAGATTATTCAAAAATAAGGGACACGTATTTTTTTAGTTGTAAATTAGACCAAAAATGACAAAAAGATATAGCCCATCAAAGTTACGTGTGAAGTCACGCCGTGCTGCATTTTTTAGCACGGAGTGACGTCACACGTAACTTTAATGGGCTATATCTTTGTTATTTTTTGTTAATCGAAAAAAGAAAAAATACGTGTCCAATATTTTTTTATAATCTAAAATACGGACTAAATAGAATTTATTTATTTTGACCCTGGAAACTACCCTCCAACCTCAAGCTCAAGGGAATCGAAGTAAGTACTTTTGGGGTTATACCTTATAGGGTCACTTTGTTGTCAGTCCGCCCGTCCGTCCGTCTGTCTGTCAAGAGTCTTCTCGTGGAGGTAACGAATTGAAATTAAAACCATTTACTCATGTTTACAGTCCCTTGAAGCTGTAAAAAGCTGTAAAAGTTTCACTTCTAATGAAAAAGTTGAAATGAAACCTATGTTAACGATAAAAAAGATAGACAAAAGACAAAGACAAAAGATATTTATTTGTGAAGCATGAGTTCATGAATAGGATGGGTAAAAAGATATGAATGATGAAATGATGAAAAAGCTCCATATTTGCCGCAAAGACGTATAAACGTATAATTCGTCACTTAGGGGAATCAAAATTTATAGGGTACTTTCCATTGACCTAGAACTATGGAAAAACACAACGAAACACCTGGCAACTATACATTTGTTAATAAATAATTTAAAACATTGTCTTTGAAGTTGGAGAAAAGCTGGGACGCTTTTATACTGGGAAACTCGATTCCTGACTATTTGTAATATTACGCATGTGCGGAACCATGGATGGACGACTCCGCCTCACACTAATACGGTTTTTTCTATTTATAGGTAGTAAATGACAAAGTACACTGCGCTACTGTAGCGCAGCTTTATACTTCCACTGTAACAGTGGAAGAAATATAAAGCTGCAAGAAAACTGCATCGACAATATAATATAATATTTGTTATTGAAATTTCAGCCATTTATCAATCAATCATACATTCTCATTCCCCACGGTGAAACAACAAGGTTGTGTAGAGTTCTTACATTAGAGATATGAGTAATTTGAGAACATTTACTTTTCATTTTAACCGATCACATTATTTCCTATATAAAGTACAGAATAAAAACTTTTATGAGGATAATGCAATCAATTGAATTATTGCAATAAAATCTGGTTGTTATGGATGTGTTTGACGGCATCACAAAAGGAGACGGATTTTATATAATGTTGTAAAGTACAATCAAGAGCTAAGAAAATTACGTACCTACTTATTTTTTTTATTTTCTCAGTTCATTTTGAGCTCAGTTCAAACGAATCTTTTTTGATTTTCCATATAATAAAAACGGTCGGTCACGATATTGCAAATTATTTTTATTTTAGTACATCTATTAAAAAGTGCTAAGGGCATTTTACTACAACGAGATAATCTTTGAACTAAAACTTCCCACTGATTCGATGTGTCAAACGATACTAAAATGTCTGGCTGTTTTATAGAGCTAATCTTCTGTACGATTTT
Source organism: Yponomeuta plumbellus (assembly GCA_947310845.1). Classification (NCBI taxonomy): domain Eukaryota; kingdom Metazoa; phylum Arthropoda; class Insecta; order Lepidoptera; family Yponomeutidae; genus Yponomeuta; species Yponomeuta plumbellus. Next base: position 10,993,481 of record OX371207.1, on the reverse strand, counting down.
CTATAGTGGCAGCCAGCGGTTGTGTTGAAATTAGCATTCGACGTAGATTTGACTCGCAACCGGCTCTCTCGTCCTTGGAATAAGGATGTGGTGTCGGGAATCAAAAGTGTTCAGCTATTGTTGTTTTATACAACATGTCATTGAAGTGACGCAAAACCCGAAACCTTTTCCTCAGTGTCGTTGATTATTATACTTCATTTCCAATGAAGGGACGGAGAAATTAACTTATTTTACAACAATTTAAAAAAAATCTAGTTGGGAATTTATGACATGAAATTTTTGGAAGTGACTGAATGAATAATTTTCAGGTTTTGCGTTATTTCAATAACGTATGTTTTTAACACTTTTCTTTGCCTGAAGTCCTTGTAAGATCGTATGGTGTGGTGAGTCTCACAGCCACATTTCATACTAGATATATTACGGATTTTACTCAATCAGTTCAGGGATATTGAGATTTGAAAATTGAGAAAAAATCGCCATGGATATCACATAGGATCCGATATCTAGTGTAGCGTAAGTAATATGCGCTATAAGCGATGTAGCTTATGCTTTGCTAGTATTAAATGTAACAACAGTTTCAAAAAGCCTCTCCAGAAATAAGTGTTCAATATTTTATATTAAAATAAAGCCAATTAGCCAAAATGAGCATTGTAGAAGATAATTTGACCATATTAATACTAGCCGGTGGCCGCAACATCGTCTGCGTAGGATTCTAAGTAGCTTCGATTTTTTTCATACTTACCTTACACTTATCCTTATATTTTGGACAATTTATACAATATCTACCTATATAAATTATAGCTAATGTGTTCTGATGTATGAGCTTATATATTTTTATAAAGTTTCATTAAAATCCAGTCAGTAGTTTTTGCGTCAAAGAGTAACAAACATCCATACCTACAAACTTTCACGTTCATAATATTAGGAAGAATTAATTTAATTAATATTTTTATAAAGTTTCATTAAAATCCAGTCAGTAGTTTTTGCGTCAAAGAGTATTAAACATCGATACATACAAACTTTCACGTTCATAATATTAGGAAGAATTAATTTAATTAATATTTTATAAAGTCTCATTAAAATCCAGTCAGTAGTTTTTGCGTCAAAGAGTAACAAACATCCATACATACAAACTTTCACGCCAATATTGCCAGTGTTAAAAAGGTCCAGTTTTTTAAAACTGTGTTTACACAGAACACAACAAATTAATCGTGTTATGTAGGTACCTAATTTAAACAGAAATAACTGTGTTTATTGAATAAAATATAAGTGATATCACTTTTCCGCAGTTTGCTACAGACTTTCGTACCATGATAAGCTATACAAAGATTTCAGGCAGATGTTTTATACACGACGTTATTTTCCATAATATTGTTTCTGCGTAGATCTTGTTTATTTTGTTTACGTTTTTCTCTCGCGTACTCTATGTACAAGCCCTATGTCCCTGATAAGGAATAAGAGGAAATCATCAGCATCATAACATAACATAGCAACAACATAACATTTACATACAGGCACATAAATTCATCATCACTCTATGTACTGAACTCCCTTTTTTTACATAATTACTCCAATTCAAGCTTGTAATTTAAGAGATTCACTGCCTACTTACTTAAGTTGTTTATCATTCATTATACAACTTATCATTAAGCTCATGATACCCTCAAAATAGTCGCCCAATAGGATTATTATACAGATTGCGGGTTTTTTTAATTTTTCAGCTCTCTGGTTTAATTTACGATAATTCCACATTAACTCTGTCAAACATTGAACATGAACAGCTGAACCTGCTTAGCTTCTTATTTAATTTTAAATACCTCTCAGGTTGATTGTACCTATTTTTTCTGAAATAGAAAATGATAGCCTATTTAGGGAGATATTCTAAGTACAAAGCACTTGGTAAATAATTAGTATTCCCAGTGCAGTGTATTTGCAGTGCTGTGGCCTTTTTTCCAAATTTAATGAAACCTCATGATTTAAAGATTCTTAGTTAATTCATGAATTTAATGTTTACGACAGTCGATTATATTATATTTCATTTTGAAACTAATATGTAAAATCTACCGTTGATCTGATTTCAACTTTGTGTAGTGAAAAAAAATGTGGCAGCTAAATACCCACTAACCCAATATATAAAATAAACAACACACAAAATAACTAACATCAAAGAGAAATATGTCCAATGCTTACGAAAATCTTGGCCACTAGTACGAGTGTTGATGGCACTCCAAACTGAACAGCTGAGTAGGTATTTGATAGTCTTCTATTTGTGTCTACTGTGTGCTCCAAGTAAGATAAGATAAGATAAGAATATTCTTTATTGTACCAGGAAAACACATACAAAACATAAGATACAGTACAATTGGCGGCCTTATTGCTTAAAGCAATTTCTTCCAGGCAACCGACGATGGAAAGTAAGTGGGTACGTAAAGCGCATCCGTTGCAAGGGTGCCGATCCCAGGCTTGACGATTTCAAGGAAACCTCAGAACACAATTGTGTTCTGAGAAGGAAGCCCTATACAGAAAAATTGTTAATAAGAAAAAATAAATCGAGAAATCGATAAATCTATTTGGAAGTTACAATATTAGAGAATAAGATATACCGACGATGAAGCTGATTACTGGCAGCGGATGGATGAAGATGGTGAGGACAAAAAGAAGTGGTGTGCATTATGGAGGCCTTTGTCCAGAATGGAACGAATATTTGATGGTGCTTGATGGATTCAGGTAAGATAAAGATTCGTTCTCGTGACAGATCGCAGTAGAAATTTTAAAAGTAAACGACTAGAGAATCTCTTAACGCACAGTCGACAGTTCATAAGCCTTTAAATATTATTGCAAAGCCGCCGTAAGGTTTTTATTACAAATTGTTATTTCCATAACGCAAAACCTGTGAAAATTGTTTTGTCAGCAACTTCCCTTGCGTAAAAATTTAAAAATTCATAATCATCATCATCATCAACCCATCATGTCCCCACCGAGGGGCACGTCTCTTCCCTGAGGAAGGTATAGGCCATACTCCCACGGGGGCCAAGTCCGGATTGGTGGAGGCTTGTAAGACTAGTGGCTGGTCTTACTGTCAGAAGTTTTCAAGCCGCCCCAAGGCCTCTGACTTGGCTTCACGACTGCCATCTATCGACGGCAGCTGGCACCAACTGCTTAACGTGCCTTGCGAAGCACGGAACCGCTCGGAAAAAATCACAATAATTCCACTTTATTATTTTTTATTCAAGTTTATAAAAAAATATGCAATAAATTTGTATTTACTTAAATCACTCGTGGCCTCGTAGAATCGCTCGTAGCCCCGGCTGCCTGAGTGATCTTAAGCGACCACAAAGGTTAAGCAACATAGGGCGCGTTCAGTGCATGTATGGGTGACCGTCTATGACTAACAACGCTAGTGGCATTTTCCGAGCAGTTCCGTGCTTCGCAAGGCACGCAGTGACTAGCGACTCCCTGAACCAGCCCTTATATTACGTAACTTTCCACTCTATCGGGTTAAGCATTTAGACAAGTCGAAAGAGCTAAAATTGAGTGATCGAAACTGTTTCAAGTTTTCAAGACTGCAGTCTGCTAATACGGATGGAGGTACTTTCCTTTACTATTTTTACGCTAAAGTAGAGCAAACTGAAAACAAAAGCGGACGTAGAGCTAAGTTTACAAACAAACAGAGCAGCCGCCGAGTGGCTGCCAAAACTAAGTCCTTGACCGTGATGTCCAGACTTTTATTCGCGATTTCAGCACACTATAGTAGAGGTACGAACAGAGGTACAACATATAAATATAGTTGACTGTTGACCAAGATTTTAAAATTTCAAGCAAAGAAAATAACTGCATCGTAAATTAACGTATATATTGTGTTTATTTGGTATCTTATTCTATTGGCCATGAATTCTAAATAACTCCCTATTTTAATTACTTCGGACCCTTTAAGCATCAACAATTTGTTACCATCCATACTCTTTTACTTTTGAAGGATCTGCCGAGAGATTGGTTTATTTTTTAGTTTACTTGTATTTTATTTTCAGGCTAGACTAAAAGTAATCTCGGCAGATTCCTAGGAACTCGTAAGAATCACGCACAATAAACATGTGAAACAATTTGCGCAAATGTGGCTTATCCGTATCTACTTACTCCCATTCCATTATACAATAATACTTGAATATTTCCCATTAAAATGTGAAAATTACTTTGCTAAAGTCCCCCAAAACCCCACAAGCACCATGCACACCGTGAGCCTGAGGATGCCTCGTGTTAGAGGCGAAACGCGTCGCATTTTTTCTCACACAAGTATTGTTGTCGGTGGTGGTTCCATACAATTAATATTTCCCTATTTTTTACTGTCGATCTAAGCTAAACTGCTCTTACAAGTTGTATGTTCCATTCTAATGTATTTTTTTCTTGAAACATACAAGTCTTATAATAAGACATCATTGGTGTACATACAGTAATTGTATACCAACCACATAATTATCAGAATCTAATGGTGCGAAGCCAAACACAACCTGTTCTAAGCCCTAAAGGGGTAAGCATCAATTTAAATACGAGAGGGACATTAATTTAGCCACGAATAAGCTTAAACTACAAAGGTTTAGAACAGAAAAGAAACCAATACTTCTGAACCCGCCCATATATTGGCGAGTATGTGGTCGAGTTTATAAATAAGAGAGCCGTGAACTTGCGTGTACGCTGCATAGAGGCAAGCAGGAGGCACGATATACTTATACTCGGTAGGAAGGCGTCGTCGCCGGGCGACCTTCGCCGGTTCACGAACAAGGCTTCTTTGTGCTGCGGGCGAGCTTCGAGCTCCAAAGGCGAGACTATGCTAAAGGTACAGTAGATAAGTCCAGTCTTCGGAGTTGGTTTGTTAAAGGTAAAGACGTACTATACTTCTGAAGGTTTTAAAAAAGAAAGAGATACCACAGACAAAGTAAAACTCAGAAGGTAGGTTTGGTTCTGAATTATTTTTTTTTAGGATCGAGACGTGGAGGCAGTCCACATGGATTGTTTTAGCAACCTTGTACATGAGTATTGCATGTATGTATTGTACATATTTTATGTTTGTGTTTTTCCTCATATACAATAAAGAATATTCTTATCTTATCTTATCTTATCTTATCTTATCTTATCTTATCTTATCTATAGTCCTGCGTAACACCTACATAATTAGAGGCGTGCAACAATACTCTTGACTGACGGTAACTTTCATAACTAATTAATTTTATTATCTGGCTTGTAAACTACAGTACGATCCGTTAATGAATAATAACATGTTTTTTTTCTAAACAGACTATAAAATAAAAACAGCATTTAGAAAAACATACTACTGTTGTTGTTACTTAGTGATTGGTGCCTCTGCCTACCCTCACGGGGATAACGGGCGTGAGATTATTTATTTATTTTTATTTTTTCCTATCGTTGAGGAATGGACTGTATAATTGAAGAAAACTGATGAAAACGTGTAAAATATAGTGTAATAGGAGAAAAAATGGGCAATGAGATACAAAATGGGTGACATGAGAGAACAAAGCCAATAAAAGGAAAAATATAAAAACATCATAAAATATGATTCCAAGGAGTCTTCAAAAAGAAGCGAAGTCTTTTGAGCTACTTAAGGAGAACGTTAAGACTCACAAATCAATAGCTATTGGAGTGAATTGGATGATCGGTATTTTTTTAAAACGAAGTTGGTATAGCTAATTGGGCCTACTAATCAAACTAGTTCGTCAGAAGTCATATGGTTGGTATGGTAATTAAGGTCTTTACACATGTGTCCATCCATCTTCAACTCGTCACAAGTCGGGTCTGGCACAAGTGACCTTATTTCTTGAAATCCTTGACGTAAACATCTGAAAAAGTAACGAGACGAGTCGACGACAAAAGTTTTGGCATCTTTTCATCAGAGTAGCTCATTTTGGCATATGAATGCGATGTTATGTTGATTAGTTGTGATTTTGGATGAGGCGAGGTAAATTCAAACATCGTGAAGCTTTGTCGCCGCACTGTCTTCAGTTTTTGGCCTTATTCCATGAGAAATGGTGAAATAATGGAATGTGAGCGACCTCTTTATTAATGTGTGGGGTAAAGAAGACGAAAGTAGAGTACTACAATCATATGAGAGTATTACGATCGTACTTCAATCTACCGAGAGTACTACAATCATATGGTATTATTAAGCTCGTAACCACGCTAAGTTTTCAGGGATCCTTATCCAAATTTAATGCCAAACGGGAAACGAGACTCTGTCACGTGTCTGACCCATAAAGGGCTTTACCTCCGTAATAGGTAGTTTGTCATGACCAAGCCTAGTTCCTCATGACCAAGCCTAGTGAATGCATTTAGGTGAGAAACGCGCAAAGAAGCATGGACAGTTGCACAGGCTTTAACCTCCAAGCAGCAGGGTCCTGTTGTCCACACATGTCTTTTTCCGAATAGTATTTTTTAGAAACATGCGTAAATGCTCCAAATACACTGCATAAATCAACTGCAATAGACCAATCCGGACTTGGCCCCCGTAGTGGAGTATAGCCTGTACCTTCCTCAGGAAAGAGACCCGTGCTTCTCTGTGGGGACATACTGGGTTGATGATGATGATGAATAGAGAAAGGCAATTGATGATGGGACCTTAAAAATCAATCTCTGTGAAAGATAAGATTTAACCGAGTTGAAGTAAATATCTCAAATAAGTGCTCTATGTGGTTAAGGCACTTTACCTCCTCTAGCAAGTGTCAACAATGATATGCACGCATACGAGTACTACGTATACGGGGCAACGTTTGAGGAAGGAAACCGGGCCTGAATGCGATAGTCTAAATATGGGACCAGTCTCCAACTATTCGCAGCGTAATTGAAATAAAGATAAACAAACCTAAGAACGGTAGCGTTCTATATTTCAAAGTAGTTGTTCGCGTACGAAGGAGCCATTGGTAGAGTTAATTGTTCGGTATGCCGAAATATTGTGTAACCATTTGGTACCGTTTTGGAAAACCTGACACAGCTGCGTTCGATTTATTTCTTAAGTATGCCACTGTTCAAGATTGTCTAAATAATGTAAGTGTACCTAACTAGACTACAACGGAAAAAAAGAGCAAAGGAAACTGAAACATCCGATGTTTTGTCTTATTTTCCTTTGTTGCCTAAAACCGATTTGGTAAATGGCGTTCTCGCCTCGAGACGGCTCTCGCCTGGCTCAAAGAGCGCCGCAAGCCGTGCAACCAGTTTTTACTCTGTCCTCCCCGATTTAAATAACACAGCCTAATGGCAAGGGAGTTCCATGGCAAAAAGCGGTCTTAACAAGGCCTTAACGCACGTCTAACCTCATTATAACTCTAACACAACGGCTGTTAGTCTAGGGCCATTAATTTTGACATCACGAGGAACTAACACGTACAAAAAGTAGTTCGAGCTCTTCCTTATGGCACCCAGGAAACAAGTAAGGTCACCCAGTGTTCCTGCGCTCGTTTCCTAGTTCTAATAAAGTTAGTGTCAACGAATGCGGTTAGCCAAGGCCCTTCACCTTTGCTGAGTGACACAAACATTTTTATATCTGCGCTTATGTATAGGCCGACCAGCATAAATGGTAGAGTTCACGGTAGAGAAACTATTGAGCTAAATGAAAATTTGGCTACGAATGCCTACAGTGGCGCCACCACCTATCTTCGTTACAAATGATAAAGAATAGTTTAGGCAAATGGTCCGCGGAGCCCATTTATCGAACGGCCATCTCACGTTTTGTACAAACTGCCAGCAATAAAATTCGAATACACTTAAAATAGACAAAGAAAGGGAAATCGCCGTGTGATGATACCTACTTCATTTTCTGCGGCGCTCTCATCGGTTGTTTACGTCGAGACACACGGGCTCAGGGAACAAAGAAAGTGAGGGGAAACAGGGAAATGTATTTACAAAACAAAGCCAATAATAACAGTCTATACATTCGGTACTTTACAACACATTAAGACGTAATAATAAAACTTCTACTGAAATAGATTGAGATATTAGGTACTTACCGTGGAAAGTGCTACTATGTATATCGTAAGTTACGATGTACATCGTCCCCTAGCAACAAAGAACAACGTTAATGTTGATAGTTATAATTAGTCATAATAACACTCTGGTCATTTAAGTTTCTAGGGGACCATAATCCCTTAATAGGAGTACCTACAAGCCTTCTTGCATAGATAAAATGCCTTTCGTTCACCAAATGCCTCCCCTCATAGCTACACGTCCGAGGCATCCTGTAGGCAAATGACTAGCCGGTGTTAGAATGAGCAGTCCATTGTGAAACGCGCAAGTAGCTATTAGCTAGCATAGAGACAATGGGATGGACGGGGTTTCGGGGTATACCAGCCTGACCTGCGTGTAACCTTTGAAAGTTTGAATGACTAGTGAAGAGTTCAGGACGTGGAAAATATCGATAATGTACTGTTGTTTCGGTAGCAGCTGTGTCAGGCTATTGGAGTAAGTTTTAGGTATTAAACCCCCCGATTCATCGTGACATTTTTTACACAAAGTTGGGTATTTGACAAGATGTCAAATGAGTTACTTTTAAAACGGAATTTTGTATGAAAATACTTGCGTCACATTTTCTTTTTATGTTTCATCTATTTAAAAATTATAATAACTAGTAAATGATTAAAAGAAATACATTTTCCGAATCATTTTGTAATTTTTGTTTTAATCGAGCATCTCAAATAATTTATTGTTGATAGTGTCAAATACCGTATTGCGTCTTTGTGTGCCGACCTTCATCAGAAAAGCTGTTCAGTTTACGTACAGTCGACAGCACATCATCCTATATAAATCCATGCACTCTACACATTACGGGCGACTTTGCAACTAAAATGTGAAGGTTGACGTGCTGTCGACTGTAAATAACAAACTAGTTTTGTTGAAAACTTAATTTAACCTGTAGAATTTTTGGTGGGCCAGACGGCTCACCATTATAATGGTTTTTAATTATTCAAGGACATAACTCTACTAATACTATTTTTTTTAACAATAAAATAATCTCAATGGAACACATTCAGCAGTGGATTTTTAAAGTAGAAGTAGTTTTTTTTAAGTTTGAAAGTTTGTTAATTAAACTAAGACTGTTTTGAAAAGAATAAATGTGGAGTTTCTTTGTTAGTTTCTTCTCCACGTACTCTATTAATTATGAAACCAACAATTTTGACGTTCATAAAGTATGTAAACATTTTATTTGAATTTTGAATAAAAATTTTGAGTTTGAGTTTAGAAAAACCAAACTTACTTGACAGCTTTTAATTTCATCCATTTTTATAAATTCGAACCTGACCAACACTTCACTTTTTCTTCCTTACATCTACTCAAAATTCTTGCTATGAACTTGTAATGTCGATATAGAAACCAAAATAAACCATAAAAACGTCCCTATGTTAGGTACATACATACAATGTTCTGCGTGCTTAGCATCCCAATAAGTTTATTGTTACTTGAACCTCCCTGGAACTACTGCCACGTTTGTATACACAGATATCGCTTTGCCTATACCGGAATAAAATTTGCATCTTAAAATCCTTAAAAATATCTCAGAGACGCAATAACAAGTTTAACAAAAAGTTAAACAACCAGAGTTCAGTGTCTAGCTAGCTTACCTAAAATTTTATATGTACAAATAACTTGGGCTCAATTCACACTGACGCAGAGTCGAAGCGAAGCGTCACGTTTGAAACTGTTCTAAATTCATCTCTATTTCTCTATCAATACGGTACGAATTCGTGATGCCAAAATTTGAAAACCCTCAGCGACGCGCGTCTGCGCGCGAATTCGCGCGTCTTCGTCTGCAAATTTTCAAATTTTCGCAACACAACGTACCGTATTGATAGAGAAATAGAACAGTTAAAAAACGCGACGCTTCGCTTCGACTCTGTGCCAGTGTGAATTGAGCCTTATAAGATTAATTAAGTCCTAAGCTTAGAACTTACGACCTCTCATTCTTTATGCTTTTATAGACCTACTTAATACAAAATTACCAGCATATTACCTACTCATGATATAAATTAGTAGATAAGTACTTATTTATATTTAAATAGCTCACATTTGAAAACGTTGTGAAAAACGTGAAACAGAAGAACCACTTACAAAAGATTCAACTTCTCATCATTATTTTTACTATCTTTGGAGCTCATTTCTTTCTCATTACTCATTACATTACATACCTGGGCCGAGTTGCATGAAACTACAATTCGTATTATTAAATTGTTAGTAAGTTTACTTATTAATCTGTGTGTTGACTTTGGAATGTAGGTTTCGAATTCCTAGTCCCATGAAATTTTGTTACATGAAACAGGCCGTCGATGTTGTGAATAAGGATCAACCTAATCGTTTCCTACCTAATAGTTAAGAAAAGAAGAAGTCGTACGGTTCGCTTTGATTTTCAACACCGCCAGTCACTTCCATCGTCGTTCCATGCTAAGTAACAGCAAAACCAGGGCCTCAATTCTGCTAGTGCATTGTAGTTCAATGACAGATACTCGGTCGGGTCACATGACATGATTTTTTATACCATTGACGCCTAGAAGGAAATGAAATTAAATTGCCGAGTTCATGCAGTTGTTGTTGTACTACTATGCATTAACAGAATCCAGGCCCAGGAAGATGCCACGAAGAATATTATTGATATCACATTTTTATAGCTTGCCAAGAGAATTGTCATTGGGATGGAGACCTTGTCGCAAAAATTCAATTTTTTCTCATTGGTCTTCACATTGGTATCACAACTGATCACCATACCGAAGGTCGTGGGATCGAAACCCCTGGGAGCCGCCATCCATTTATACAAATGGCCTCAGTTTAGTTGGGTTATGTTTGTGATGAACTTGCTTGGATACCATAGCGCAGGGTATCCCAGTTTTGGAGCAGGACAAGTGAATGTTGTTATATTTTATTAATAACATTATATAGGCGCTGGTCCTCTATACATTTATGACTGGAGTCCGAAGCGCGCAGTTCGCATACGAAGCATCTCATACAGTTCTACGAAACTGAAACAAAGGCGGGACTGTTCTAACATCACTGTCGAAAATAAACCGGCGAGTTGGCGACCTCAGAAAATAAATAACGTCACATGAAGCGACAAAGCGACATATTTAGTTCCGCAACATATAATAATCGCGGTTTGTTAACATTCTTTGAGTTTGACCTCTTTTGAATGTGAGAAATAAAGCCCACGCAATCGAAGTTCCACTTCAAAACTAGTCCCTCTTGACGTAAATGTGCACACGCGACTCTCTTAAGTGCATTATGTCCCGAAAACAACTTGTGTAGAGCCTTTGCTGATCACTCCACTTAATTATTTTGTATAGTCATTGTGCAGAGTGAATTCGCGTGAAAATTAATGTGATGTCGATTTTACTATGGTTTTACGACCAAAGAGTAACTTACTAACTATCCAATGATGTCGACGATTAGTTCCTAATTCTTAATTTTGCAGTATGTATTTCTGCAGATTATTAGTTGGACAAATTCTTTTTTATGGAAATTCTTAATTTTACCAATAATTAATTTTCCGAAAGCCTTATTTTCTCAACTCTAAATAGTGCGAATTCGGATTTTTCACAAAAGAAAGTAGCTATGTACAGTAAGACATATTTATGTAGTTTTAGCCTCATAGTATTATCTCTGAGTATACTCGCCTAAGGACCTCATTGCTACAATATATGAAGAAAATAAATTGTTTTTGTTGGTTTCTATAACGGCACGCAGAAAAAATACACACGTCATCATCATCAACCCATTACGTCCCCACCGAGGGCCTCGGTTCTCTTCCCCAAGGAAGGTATAGGCCATACTTCACCACGGGGGCCAAGTCCGTATCGGTGGAGGCTTGTATGACTAGTGGCTGCGGGTCGTACTGTCAGAAGTTTTCAAGCCGCCCAAAGGCGCGGTGAATTTTTTGATTGTTGATTTTTTTATGTTTTTCTAGTATTTTTTTAATATTTTACATTACGCGTATGAATTAAGAGGATAAGTAAGTATGTCGTTAAGTTTATGATCATGATCAGGGTATTCACCCTCTCACACACACTCACTCATAAACATTATTACACAAAGAGAGGTTCCCTACTCACACACAACACACTTTTAAAAGCTTGCTTGATTAATACATAAATGTTAGTAAATTAAATTCTCTTAAATTTTAAGTTGTTAAGGTACTTTGGAATAATATTACATATTAATGTACAAACACGACCTCTAAATAAACACGCTTAACATACCTTTTGGGATGAGGCGCTGTTTACTGTAATACAGGCAATAAGCCTAGCTCAGTAGCAGATGCTGTATTTTTTTGTGCTATTGAACGTATCAGTCATATGTAACTTAGAAATATTTTGTACTCTTTTGGCCAATAAATATATTCTTATTCTTATTCTATTCTTATTTAAAAAAGCGATAATTGATCGCGTGCCTCACATTTGGGAGGTCACAAGTTCGACTCTCACATATACCAATGGCTTTTTTCTTATTCATTATTTAAGTTATGTACTCGTATATTGTTGGAGCAAGGCCACTCGCCAACTGTAGAGTAAAACATCGTGAGAAAACCCTAGTACCCTATCAGCAAACGCCAACTAATCGTGGGCACACGTTGTGATTAAGCCCATTAGCCCGGGACAAAAAAAAAACCCAGGTCTTGGATGTTTACATGTCTGTGACGTCGCTGTTTCTGTTTCCAACGACACAGGGTATCCTAGTGTGGGGCCTGAAGCAATGTATGTGCCTGTGTGTAAATGTTATTTTATGTTATATGTTACTCTCTCTCACTCTCGTCTTCCTGAGAAAATGCCTGTGCCCTACAGTGAGACGTAGGCTGCTTTGTTATTTGATAAAATAAAAATAAATAAACTCACGCCCGTTATCCCCGAGGGGGTAGGCAAAGGCACTAATCACTAGAACTACTACTACTCACTGTTATTTGATTAGCAGCCAAAAGTAGAGAATTACTTTGTTCGTAGCGTGTCGGACTCAAAAGCTCATCACATCAGACAAGCTTGAAACTCAGCCAAAACACGTAGCAAACTAGCAACGAATCAAAGAGATCCGCATGCAAATACGTGACCAACATTAACGATAACATTTATTTAAATACGTTGACATTTTAGTGACTTTAGAGGCACTGAAATCTTATGTTGTCGTGTTAGGTGTCTTCTTTAAATAAATAAGAATAAAAAATTAATTGCGTCGAAACATGACACAACAACTCTTGTATTTGCATTAATTTTAGTAGTCCTAATGTACTAAGTACAGTCGACAGCACGTCAACCTTCACCTTTTAGTAGCAAAGTTGCCCGTAATGCAACGGAGTAGAGTGCATGGGCGTTTAGGATGATGTGCTCTGCTTTTACCATTAACTTTGGCTTCGTACTTTACTAATATACAGGGCGTCCCACGGCTATGCCACATGGAGGGAAAGTACCTTTAATATTGTAGATGGAACATTTTACTGAAGGAAGACATTATTTTAATTTCAAAAACAATCTAAACTGCATTCATAGTTTTTAAATAATTACACGGTTGAACCGGGAATCGAACCCGCTACACGAGAAAAAAATACCCTGTAGCTTTATCACACCGATCGGAAGGCTTCATTATAAGGATTATGTTTTAATTATGATTATGATTAGTGTAAATAAATAACATACTATCAGAAATAAAAGGAAGACCATAAATTTTAACATTTTTAATACAAAATTAATCAATTTATCAAATGATCAAAATTGTGGAGACTGTGTGCGACAAAGTCGCACTCTTTTGATTATTTTAATCCCTGTCGATCTTTTGATCTTGTTGTGGTAGATATTCAGAATAATACGTCTAAGTTTTATTTGTAGCTCGTTTCATACTGGTTCTTGTAAACTAAACTTTTTACATAACCCCATAAAAAACATCTAACGGGGTTAGATCTGGGGATCTATCCCGCCGAAATTTCACTTCAAATTTTAAAATTCATGGTCTTCCTTTTATTTCTAATAGTATCTTATTTAGCAAAAAATAATCCTTATGAGGAAGCCTTCCGATCGGTGTGATAAAGCTACAGGGTAATTTTTTTTCTCGTGTAGCGGGTTTGATTCCCAGTTCAACCGTGTGTTGAAAATCTATGAATGCAGTTTAGATTGTTTTTGAAATTAAAATAATGTCTTCTTTCAGTAAAATGTTCCATCTACAATATTAAAGGTACTTTCCCTCTATGTGTTATCTAATATGTTTTCTCTGAAACGGTAGGTGCTACGTAAAAAAAATGTATGAGAAAGTTGTAGGGAAGGTGCGATATACAGCCATTCTATGAAGCCGATTTTTGAATTTCGGACGCATTCTCTTATACATACAGGCTAACTTTGTTATTTACCGACCGATTAAGTCCTGTTTTATCTGGCTCGAGGGACCAACTTGTAAATCAGTACAAATTTTCCATACAAAGTTAGCTTTCATCGATCGTCAATAACTCGGCCGCTATTTTGAAATTTCAAAATGTTTTTTTTTCTGCAGACACCTTAATATCTTGATAACACGGTGCCGCCACCATCTCGGCAATTTTCTTGACCTTTGGCCTCCACCAATGGTACTGAAAAAGGGCGGTTTTCTATGGAAAAGTCATTTTTCAATATGAAAAGTATGAATTTTTCAAACTGTAATCGCGATTTCATGGTGAGGTATTGAATACTTCATAATACGTTCAGGTTTCCTTACGATGTTTTTCTTCACGTTAGGGAGTACAATAGGCTAGTTGCCCTAAAAAATGTAATTAGTCCGTCTTTTAGATTATTCAAAAATAAGGGACACGTATTTTTTTATTTGTAAATTAGACCAAACATGACAAAGATATAGCCCATTAAAGTTACGTGTGACGTCACGCCGTGCAGCATTTTTTAGCACGGAGTGACGTCACACGTTACTTTAATGGGCTATATCTTTGTTATTTTTTGTTTAATCGAAAAAAGAAAAAATACGTGTCCAATATTTTTTTATAATCTAAAATACGGACTAAATAGAATTTAATTATTTTGACCCTGGAAACTACCCTATTGCTACTATAACCTCACAAATTTCAAGCGGCGAGGTATTGAATAGCTGATAGGTTCAGGTTTCCTTACGATGCCTTCCTTCACAGTTAAGGAGTGGAATTGCTACTATAACTTCACAAAATGTACATAACTTAGAAAATAAAGTCATAGGTACATGCCCGCGCTGGAAATCTAACCCAGGGTCTCCCGCTTCCGAGCCCATTATTCTACTCATTAGGCATTAATAAATCATAATCAAGCGTGCTATCATTAGAACAACGCGTCAGTCATTTTATTCTACTGATGATTCGGCACAACTTGTGTTCAGACGCTTTCCGGAATCATTGAATTTATGCTGGAAGGTGGCAAACTATCGGGTATTTGTTGGTGTTCTACAGTCTGTTAGCTTTTAGAATATACCTCGGGCTCTAGAGTAGGCTTCGGTTTTCGCCGAAAGCACACGAGTGTAATACTACTTCCTGCTCTGTGTAAAACTTTTCTTCACTATTTTGAAAAGTTATGTAAAGTTATAAATAACAATACAAAATAAACCTTGCCTTATTTCAATATATATCCGATTCTATCCGATAGTAACGAGGAATATTCTAAAAGCTAACAGACTGTACACTACATTTTAAAGCTGGCTCCAAAGAATGTTTGAATCCGTTGTATTTTTTCATAATATCAGAGTAGTTGACTTACCCCCGATTTCTCGAAGGCTAACAGTCTGTTAATCTACTGTTGACAGCTGTCAGTATTTTTTTGTATGCACTTTTGGCAACTGACGGCTGTTAACGATAGATTAACAAACTTTTAGCGTTCAAAAAACGAGGGTTAGTAAATCTGTGAGTAGAGTAGAGATTTTTATCGGAGCTTTTGTATCTAGATCAAAGAACTTAAGTTAGTAGAGCTGCGTTATTTTCATTATGTCAACTATCCATCTGCCTGTTAGTAATTAAAAAGTAAAAAAAAACAGGATATCAGGGACGATACCCTAAAAGCGTATTAAAAAAACAAAAACGCATAATGGCGGAGCCATGCTAAAATAATTTCACGTGTCAAGTGTTTTATTTATTGGAAACTTTGCCAGCATATTTATGGGCTATTACGCAACCCTCCAATCAACGTTTCTAAGGGCGAGAAATTCAATAACACAAAATGACAAGTGTTTCTTATGAAAAGGACCTTCGAAACTTTCCGTTGTCACCATACCGAGCTCAGTTTTTTTGAGCCTTTTTTGCCCGCCCCCGACTAAACACCACTCACTCATTCGGGACACAAAAAGTTGGCCAAGCGTGAACGTTTTTGAAACGCTGGAGGGTTTTATCTCCAACTGTTGAAGGGGTACTAGCGCAGTCGATGGACAATATGGACATTCTTCAAATACTAGCGCATCCTGTCCTGAACTCGTTCCAGGCCTATCACGTTGTTTTCTAAGCTACGTTCAGTTGTGAGTTTGTAAAGTAAGCAACATTACTATTCGCTAAGAAAACCTGAATGACTGAGGTGTTCGTGATAGAGATATAGATAGATAACACTGTATCGCTCAACCAAGATACAGAATTATTATAATAATGTACTTCACAGCTTTAAATCGCCAATCTACTCTATTAAGCTCTCTCTGTATGTTATATAGATTGTTTGTTACCTGTTTTACACGCCAGTAAACAATAAACAATTCAAATAAAATAAAATTTACGATAGGTTTGCGTGGTGAATAATCTCTACACTATATTTGTCTCTCTCTCAGAGAAGAGAACTACCAAGGTACCAGGGAATATTGATTCTCTGAGCATACCAGGGATTTTTTTTTTGTAATTTTGTTACGATAGGTAAGCAAAAATTTTTTTTGGGCATACCGAGATATTCATGTTCTTTTATAATGTAAGGCGTGCAATAAAGAGTATTTATTGATCTAATCTATTTAATTTATTATTTTGGTTTTTAGAAACTCTATGTTCAAAAAGATCCGGATTTCCTAAGAGTAAGGATTTAAAAGGGTTCTACCTTATTCCCGTTCTGATCTCCACCGTACCCTAAATGTGAACGTTTACAATATTAACCACGGAACTAGTGCCGGGACGAAAACATGTGGAGTTATAATATCGATAAACAATCTCCATCTGAGCAATCAATCTAATTCCACGCCAAATTGCTTTTATTACTATTCAATCTAAAAAGAAAGTTAAGTCATATTGCGAGGAAATCATCACGTCCATCAGCTCACTCACTTATATTACCATAAGGAATGAGTAGATTACATTAAGTTGCGTTGTAATGAGCATAGTAATTTATTCAGAAGGTTAGACTCAGATGTTTTCAGACTCTTTTTGTCAAACAATAGAATGCACTCCACACAAGTATATCCGGTAAAACATCAACTATCATAGAATAATAAAATTAATAAGACACGTTATCAATCTGCTTAAATAATTTATTTTAATTTTAATATTATGGAATCCTTAAAAGATTTATATAAGTTAACTTCTAAAGTTAGACTTCTTCTCTAGAAAATTACTTTCAATAACTTTTATTCTATGATTTTTTTATCTGATTAGATAATATTTAGCAAAATATATATTTTTTTTTATTAATAGCAATAATAACTTTCACACAACACAATCACTTGACCCAGTCTCAAACTGAAATAGCCTATTCTATTGTAGTAACCAGGCAAGGATTACAAACATGGAAAAACACCCAGACTGAGGGCATTTGTACAAATTTACGGCAACACCCAGTGGGAATCAAACCCACGACCTCTGTCTTGGTAGGTAATACAGTGATATTTCAGAAACATAAAATATCATTTATTCTGAATATGTTTGACATAATATTTTAACAAAATTTGCGCTTAAATATAAATATTAACAATACCACTACACCACGTACCACCACAGAAATACCATAAAGGCACGTAAACGTTTTTTTTTTGTCTGTTGTCGTAATTATATTATTTTACTTGTCCGTTTAATTTGTTCCTGTGATGTGTCTTGTTGGTATAATAAACGATTTTTCTTTCTTCTTCTTTTTTCTTTTCTAAACATAAAATTTAACATCGAAATGTCCTGGTAAAAGAAGAACACAAGTCAAGGAATTGCGAATTGAAAAAAAACCCTACAGTCTGCCATTTGTGAATAGTCAGGCATAGAATACGTTCTGCATATAAAATAATAAGTAAGTCATAAAATTAAACCTCATAAAACATCAATTTAAAAAAATAAGTCATAGATAATTTATGTTAGTAAGTGTGGCGACCTCACCACTAACCATACCGCGGCTACCAAGCTCGTGCAGCGGAGGCAGCGCAGAACATAGCGCGCACGTTGCCATAGCAACATTCATCAACGTGAAAGATTCCTCTAGGTTTTGCGAATTTGTCTACTTGTAAATAAAATATAATATATCGTTTTATCATCCCCGTCTGGAGTCTTTGCATCATCAGCTCTCTCACACCAACTCTAGCGCCCCCACAGTAATAAAAACCCAATCAATATTATGAAAGTTTTGGGAATCTAAGGAAGCTTATTAAATGTGCCCTCTTTATGACAGTAAGGAGATGGTAAAACAGGGTCTAATAAGACTTTCTCTTCTCAAGCTATTTTTATGATTTTTTCTTGCAATATTTTCATCGAAATTTCGTTCGCTTTCAATTCAGGCACATTTCAAAGCGTTTTTACAGATTATCGAAAATTTCGCCGTTAGCCGGACATCTCTATTTCCATCTCTCAGCGGGGGACATTGTGAGCTCAAGTGCAATGGTTGGGTTAGGTCAGGTGGCAAACGAATGCACGTGCAGAGACGCCGAGCGAGCGTCTCTAGTTTGTAGGTACACGACGATATGGATTGGCTGCCCCACACTAGAGCGGTCGTGGTGGCGGCCGATATAAATCGCAGTCATACAACCCATTCTATGTATTGAACTACAATTCGATTTACTATGACAATTCGATGTGTTTTTCACATCGAAATAACCTTTTTTTTAAACATTAACATAAACATAAACATTTACATACAGGTACATACATTGCTTCTGGCCCCACACTAGGATACCCTGTGTTGTGGGAACCAGAAACAGCGACGTCACAAACATGTAAACATCCAAGACCTGGAGTTTTTTTTTCTTTCTCCTCAGCCGGGGATCGAACCCGGGACCTCTCGCATGGTAAGCAGATGCGCAAGTAAGACAAGTATTTTTTTTTTAATTTATATTTTCGCAACAGACAGTCACTGCTTTACAAATACCTACTTAGGCATATTCAAATTTTGCTTCACGAAAAGACTTAGGCTGACATTCAGAGACGAATCCTAAGTTCACGCTTAGATCAGTCTTAGCAAAGTAAACTAAAGTCGTACTTAGTAAAGCGCCGTAATTTTCGTATTCACAGTTACTTAGGAAAGTCATCTATATTGTCTATCATTTTTTAGTGATGTAGTTCTTACCGGTTTTTTAAATTTGACATTGCTACACGAGAGCAGGACAACATCATACAATTTTATATATGTCAGAGTGAGTAAAAAAATCCCACAGATAATGCTCGTAGAACATCAGTGAAATGACGTTTGGAGTAGTCTGTGAACAAAAGGCTTAAAAGTGACAGTTCTAAGTTCACGTAAAGTCACCGATATTGACTACTTACACTTAGCTAAGCACCATTTCATACTAAACTTGCTAGGATTCGATTCTGAATACGAAATGTTTCTAAGTACGTGATTTTGACATTTCTGAGACTAGTCTTTGCTTAGTTTTCGTCTCTGAATGTCAGCCTTAGAGTGCCAAGAATAACATTTTAGGCTTAGAAGTGTAACTAGTAGATACCTACTACAAAATTTATATTACCCAATGCTATTTACATCGAATTGTGTGACGAATATATAAATTACAGTTTTATGAAATGCGGCCCTGCATGACGACGAACGCTAGTCGCATGTTTTAAATGTCAATGGTTGCGACTTTCCAGTTCATTAATTGTCAAAATTTGACATTTAAAACGCGTGACTCGTGCCATAGTACAATCGACAGCACATCATCCTATACCCACGCACTCTACTCCGATGCATCACTTTGCAACTAAAATGTAGAGGTTGACGTGCTGCCGACTGCACATAATAGGCTGGTGTTCTATGTTTTGTTTGCGACCGCGCTAACGTGTGGCATACTTTACTTAGAATAGGATGTTGCGGTGTACCTACACGTTGTATTATGTAAAGCATGAACTGAGCGATCGTGGTTAGATATAGGTGTCTGAGTGTTTCTACATGCAGGTTGGTTGGTATTGTTTCTCTGGATATCTATCTAGCACGTGTCATGGGAGTAACGCAAAACCTCAAAACCGAGTTTTCAGTATCAATCTACCAATAGCAAAAACGTATTTTAAATCTTTGCTCTACATTTTCTCATTCTCATCATCAACCTATTATGTCCCCACCGAGAGGCACGGGTCTCTTCCCTGAGGAAGAAATACATTTTAAAAACGCTTTATTTATTTAAGTACGTCTCAAATAACTAATAATACACGATCTGCAAACATGATGCGATTTTTTATTATTTTTTATCTTGATGAAAAAGGAAATATAAGATGTTACTTACATGAAAGTATGAAATTCCTGTAATAACAGCAAGTCTCTGAAAACTTTGTTAAGCAAATTAATTCTGAATGAAACCAAAAGATCGATGGGTTATTTTTATCAAAGGTTTATGGTATCTATGGTGTTACTGAATCCTTGGTGCACGCATCTCACTCCCACTTCGCCGATTTTAATCATATAATCTTTATTTTCGTTTTCGACAATATGAAACTACCCAAAATGTTCTTTAACAAAAAATGAAATACCGGCTTTCATCGAATCACTGAAGTTTTTTTACTGTTTCACTAATCAATTGCTTATCGATCAATTACCGGCGAGCCGTCAACTCTGAAGCCCTAGGCGAGAACTGCAAGACCCGGGAGGTAATTCTAAAACCAAAATAACCTGACACCGCCTCGCACCCAACTACTAATGCGGTGCAGAGACCAGATTAAAGTGGTGGTTACCACATGGTACAGATCTGAGGCAAGGGGTGAGAGGGAACGTTCGTGGGAACGTCGCGCATATGGAGGCCAGACTTTGTGCACAGATAAAAAATTCACAGAAGATGTGATTTGGGTTTGCTTGAATTTGTAACGAGGTGATCGCCTCGTTGCTTTTTAATCAATTCGCCACCGTGGACGGACGTAGCTGAGCCAGATTATCCTCAGCCTCCATGCAAGGTGGACCTTGAACGTCATTCTACTTTATTTTTATTATTACGACGATTGTCTAATGCTCAATATTAATTATCTATAATCATAAATATTTAAAAGGCACCTAATTATGTAAGTGTTCTGCTTTTTTATATCCCTAATGTATTTTCATATCTACTTTTTAGACCTTAGTTGAGACATTTATTTTTATTGTTCCCGGGTGCCTTTCCTTTACCATTTAAATAAACCAAAAACTTCTCTGCCCCTGGATACTCTCTTACATTTTACGGATCGCACCCCCTCTTACCTACTAACTGCGACAAATTCAGTTCCATTTATTAAATTTTTGTAGATAATAGCGATTTCTAAGGTTTGGTTCGAAACTGTAGATATTCTCAAATCAAACCGGTGCAAAGTATCGTTGCATAAGACAACATTCCTTCAAGCTTTTATCTTTCTAAACAGCAATTTATTTTTTCCAAATACTGAGAAACTTACGTTTTTAGGCGTTATTAAGGTTGCGCTAGTAAATCTTGTGTAGGGGTTCTATGCGGTTCTAGGTTTTGGCATAAGGGACCAGCACAACCACAAGACGAGACGACACAAGTCCAGTAGAGCCTGACCATCTGTGCCTCTCTATGTGTCGTGCTTTATCTTACGACATGCACATTATATGCGTCAGATGATGATAATAATAATACGGTTCGTTTAGCGTAATCTGCTAGGGTTGTGATGACCGCCTTGTCATGTCAGTTCAACGCCTGATGTGCGGTGTGGCAAGTGGCGGCTCATCATTAGTGACGTCGTCCGATGTGAGATCATTATCTAGCTAGGCGTATGCACGGCTCACCTACTTAACCCTCTTGATTTTTCAGTCGTATCGATCATTGTTTGGAAGTGATCGCTTTTAGCAGTGAGATCGGCAATGTATACAGTAAAATGTTTTAATATAAACTCAAATATTCAGTCGACGCAGTATTATGATCAGCAGTCGATGCTCATACATCGTGAGTCGAGCCATATCAACGCAGGGCAATATATTTAGTCGTTCTTTTAGTTCCCAATTTACATTCATTTTCTGACATTGATTTCATTTGATTCATAACATCACATGAAAGACTAGAGTTTATGTTTATATTCGTACCTGTTCGTCTGGGAATCGAACTTGAGAAAGCTAGAACGTGAGCATGTGTCTAACCCATTCACCAAAGAGTCCAATTACATTTCAATACTTTTCATTGCATTTTTGACAACATTTAGGGTTTGTCCGACTTTTGTTATATTTTCGCCTGTGTGCGACGTCACAAAATACTTCTCGTTGCGTAAAAAGAGCCCGTTTTTCATTTGCGCAGTATGGAAGTTTTATCTTTTGAAGTGAAGTGTTCTTCTTACGAGACGCAGAAGAGAGTCTTCCCCCTATATCGTATATATTTTTCATTGCATTGTCATGTGTACATTACCTACAGTTCTTTTTTGTAATTTCGAGAGTCGGTACATGACACCCTGTTGTAGTGCCCTACAACATTTAATATTATTTAATAACTAGCTGACCCGGCAAACGTTGTTTTGCCAGATATGGTTATGAAAAATAAATAGCAACCTATTCTTAAACCTACCGATTATACATATGAAATTTCATCGAAATCTGCCAAGCCGTTTGGGAGGAGTTTGCGCACTAACATTGAGACACGAGAATTTTATATTTATTATAATAGAACATTTAATATTATCTATATATATGAAATTCAAAGTCCTGATTGTTTTTTAATTCAACCCCTAAGGGGGCGAAAAGGGTTGCCAAAATTTGTATGGGAAATACTCTTCAACACAATTGATTGAACACGTGTTTCGCCGTTTTTCTAAATTTAACCCTTAAGAGAGTGAACGGGGTTGCAACATTTTAAACTAAATTCCACGCGGACGGAGTCGCGGGCGAAAGCTAGTATAATAATAATAGAAGTATTATTCTGTAATGGTCGAAAGATTTTGCAACAAAATACATACTTACGAATGACCTAAATGTTTTATCGGGTTCTTGTCTACTGTTGACCGTCTAAGACATTTGGATAATAATTCGTTAGAGGTTATCGGAGAGATTGCAGCGCAATCAGTAGAACGTTTACCTCATGGCCCAGAGGTTCTGGGTTGTAGTCCATATACCCATGCCTTTTTTCGCGCTTACTCGCGCACTCGCTAATGAAAGAAAACATCGTGAGGGCCTCTGAGTTTCCAAGGAGTTCTCACACCTCAGCGCTTGACACCGCCAATCCACGATGGACTCGCATACTCTCACGTAGACGATACGAAACATATTTTTTACATTTTGACGACCTCTGTGGCGTAGTGGTTAGCGCATCTGCCTACCATGCGAGAGGTCCCGGGTTCGAATCCCGGCTGGGGACAAAAAAAAGAAACCCAGGTCTTGGACGTTTACATGTTTGTGACGTCGCTGTTTCTAGTTCCCACGACACAGGGTATCCTAGTGTGGGGCCAGAAGCAATGTAGGTGCCTGTATGTAAATGTAAATGTTATAAAAAAACATGAAAATCGGTGAAGCCGTTTTGGAGGAGTTCGATAACAAGCACTGTGACACGAGAATTTTATATATCAGATTATTACTTGATCTAATCTAATTAACTAGCTGTCTATGATATAGGAATAGCCTGTATTCGCCTACTGCTGGGCATACGCCTCCCCAAGACACGCCATTTCTTCCTGTCCTGGGCCTCTAGCCGTTGCTAGGAATCAGACTGAGATCCTCGATCCTCGAGCTGGTGGGCATCCAAATTCGCGTTTCCGCGAGTACGAGCTGATTGACTCTAATTAGATTTTAGTTAGATAGATAGATATTTAGAGAACACTTCAATGTACATAAAAAACGAGATTGCACAGGTATTTCTTAATCTAAGAGTACAAACGGCGGCCTTATCACTAAAAGTGATCTCTTCCAGACCACCTTTGGATGGACTGGAGGAAAACATTGGAGAACGAAGTAGTTGTACAAAATAAGTAATATAACAATTTCTGAGATAGTTTTGGGATAGGTGCATTTACACGTTACACGCCAGTCCAGTGGCGCAATTACGTAAGTCTTCACTGCATGGAGTTGTCTGATAGCCTACTCTGAACTGCCAGATACAAATATATTTTGACAGTTTGGAGTTGTCTAAGTGCTTAACCCGATAGAGTGGAAAGTTACGTAATACAAGGACAGGTAACCTTTTAGGTGACTGTCTAGTAAAAGCATGAACTTTTATTAGACACCTTTACCCGCGTTCACTCTAGTCGGTTACGTTACCGTAGGAAAACTGACCGATTGACCGTCTTACAGTTTCAACTTTACTTAGTATACACAACACACATGTAAGCAAGTAGACTCAATAGCCATAACATTGGCCAATTTATCGGGCTTCGCTGAAAAAGTTATCAGCTAACTTTAATTAGGTTCAACGGAAACAGTTGTCACATAAAACCGTAATTACATTCGACGGCTATAAAATGCGTAGTGCGTTAACACTTGCTTATAAAGAACTCTTATATGAACTATAGGGACGGTTTTGATATTCTCATTAAAATTTCCATTTATGTCCTAGCTTTAATAATAGTAAATCTCTGAAATTGATAGTAAAGTAAGGTTTTATTAGTTAGAGAGGCAATAAGAGGTACTTATTTTGATAAATGTTTACATTTGGCAGCACATCAACCTTGACAAGCAGGTACGTACTCTATTCAGTAACGTTATGGGCTACTTTACCAAATAGACAATAGGTATTACGTTTCTGATCTAGAGCTTTTTGCGTATTTTTTACATAATATAGGTAGTTTCAAACCACTTTCTTTCATAAATACGACAAAGTAAGCGCTATTTTCAATCATACATCACAAGTAAAATTTCTTCGGAGCCTCATATCACAAATAAGTAGGTAAGTAATGGAGTATGGCCTATACCTGAGGAAGGTATAGGCCATACTTCACTACGGGGGCCTAGTCCGGATTGGTGGAGACTTGTAAAACCATGGCTGGTTTTACTGTCAGAAGTTTTCAAGCCGCCTAAGGTGTCTGACTTGGCTTAACGACTGCCATCTATCGATGGCAGCCGGCACCAACTGCTTAACGTGTCTGGCGAACCACAGAACCGCTCGGAAAAATGCCACTAGCGTTAGTCATATACGGTCACCCAACCCGGCACTGAACGCGCCCAATGTTGCTTAACGTTCGCGATCGTTTTAAGATCACTCAGGCGATCGGGCTACGAGCAATTTATACATTACGAAGAAGCAAATGCCACTTAATAACTGTTACAAATTAAACATAGATGTATTTCGTATTCCAAGCAAGATCAAAATCTCCTTGGCAAGATCTAGATTCCTATAGCAAAAAAAGGGATAACAAACTCCATCATAGTAAAGTAAGCCTAGCAATATCATCAACATTTACATAAAAGTGGCGTCAAATGTCTGGATCATTAAATATCAATAAAAGAAGCCCATTGTGTCCGGGTGAGGCAGACGTAACATATTTCACATAAAACTATTATAATGATGACGATGGCGTAACGCGAATGCGAAAGTTTCCACAAAATCGAAAACGATGTGACATCATGACAGCAGGGGCCTGTACCTGTCATAGAACTGCAATTCATGATTTACTATGACAATTCAATGTGTAATACACAATCTATGAACAGAAGTAGATTGTGCTTAACGAAAATTGTAGACTCATTAAGATAGGCAGGCCCAAGTTGGTAAAGACCAAAAGTGAAAATGAAAGTGAAAGTGAAAAACATTTATTTCAATTTCAACACCATAACACAAAAATTAAACATTATTTGTAGAGAAACAAAAACACAAAAAATGGTGTTACCTAATACAATCACACTGAACACGAGTGCTACAACAGAAAAATGCTGCAGCTCAGCAAAATGCTAGTAAGAGGCGACTAGCGCTGGTTTACTGCTGCACCTAATTTGCTGAAGTATGAACAAAATTTGACTACATTAAAGAGAAAAAAATATAATTAATTGAAAAAAATGCGCATACAGATACAACAATTGGATTAAAAACATAAAAACATAGATTTTATACAAATATGCAAAAATTCTATTAAAATAATGGCCCAAATGCCAAGTGCCTAATTTGCCGAAAAAAAATTGAGCAAATTGAATACATCACAGTGTGTGTGTATGTGTGCACGCGAGCGTGCGTGCGTGCGTGCGTGCTTGCGTGCGTCTCTCCGTCGGGCGTGCGGACGTGCGTGCGTGCGTGCGAGTGCGTCCGGGTGTTAGGACATAAAACGGGCAATAGATAGCTAGACTAGAAGGTCCATTGTGAAATACCATGACACTCAAAGCAATAACTGAAAGCTGTTTTTATAGGCTCTGCAAGTTTACATCCTACAAGCGAAAGGTTATTCTGATTGTTTTTTTTTTACTTTTTCCACTTAAGTACCAAACAACAGAAGGACGAAGACAAAGCGCGAAAAAAGTCTTCTGAGAACGGTATTTTGCCAGGCAATTTTTTCCCAAAAAAGCTTTTCCCATTCGTTAACCAATATATGTTTTGGAAAATATAAAGAAAAACATTTACGTTCAGATCGCTGTACGTCTACTATACGAGATGCCGGTAGAGAAAAGTAAAGCAAACATTACTTAGTTATCGATTTAACGGGTCTATTTGTTACAATGCAAACTATTAAGCTTATTTATCTGGTACAATACAGTCGATAGACCATTAACGTTTACGAAAAAAATCAGAATAGTGAAAAGCTCAGCTATCGACTACACTGCGACTCCAGACTTTTTTAATTGAATTTGTACGCTTTCAGGTTCACGCTAGGAATAAAACCATGAAATCATAGCGCGTTGGCAAGTCACCCGGTTCGTCAAACTGCTGAGGCAATGTCAGGTTCAAGGCGGGGTATTTTCAATAATCACTCACGGGTGAAGCTGGCTGGCCCGTCTCCAAGCATTCGTTTTCACTTGAACATGACGTGTCGACGGAAAGCGTGAATTATTCGATTATTGGGGAACTAAACTGCATGCGTCTTCTTGACTCTCCACAGCTAGGGTCTGGTGATGTCTAAGTGTTTCATGAGTAGTGCTGGATTAAGCTTCATTGCTGCCTTACGTAATGCAGACCTACGGCGCCCCCTTATCCACTGGCAATGTAGTATTGAAAAAGTAAACGTACAAATGATGAGGTGAGACTATTTTCAGGTAGTTACTTTATGAAATATGTATGTGTTCAAAGATCACCGCACGCACTTCACCTCATACGGTCGGAAGGTACTTATAATTTATACTTATAACTTTAATTTGCGAAAAAAATGGTGCTGGTTACGGTGTTCCTAAGCAATGGCCATAGATAGAGACAGATACAGAACAGTATTGCACAACCAGGAGAAAGAATCATAGATAGATAGATGATAGATGGTGATTGTTATGGTGATCCTATAGTGGTCCTAATGGCGTGCTCGTTCTAAGCATTGGGGAACTTTCGTCTCACTTAGTTTGGAGTGATATTGCTCTTATACCGACGAAGACGTAAAAACATTTTAAAAAATTGTAAAAATATATTTAGTATATATAGTTCGAATCCCGGCTGGGGACAAAAAAAGAAGAAACCCAGGTCTTGGATGTTTACATGTTTGTGACGTCGCTGTTTCTAGTTCCCACGACACAGGGTGTCCTAGTGTGGGGCCAGAAGCAATGTATGTGCCTGTATGTAAATGTTATGTTATGTTATGTTATTTTCCAGCGTTTTTGAGATCACAAAAATGTGAAAAATAAACTTACTATAATAACAAAAAACTTATTAGATTTCGTTTTTTCATTAAATTGTAAACGTTTTCTGAACTCCAGACTCTCCTTTTCCGTTTAAGTGTACAGATGCATAAAACATTATTTTACGAATATTGATAAACGCTTAATCTATATATATAAAAGTAGAAGCTGACTGGCTGACTGACTGACTGAATGACTGACTGACTGACTGACATATCAACGCAGGGCCCATAAACTATAAGGGTTAGAAACTTGAAATTTTGCACAGAAGTTCCTTTTATAACGTAGGGTGGCATTAAGAAAGGATTTTTCAAAATTCACCCCCTAAAGGGGTAAAATGGGGGTGCAAAGTTAGTATGAAACTCTGCCGTTTTTGAAGTTACTCATATGAAACTCAGTATGAACTTTTTTCGTTTAAAATCATGAAACACGTGTAAAATAGTTTTTCAAAAATCATCCCTTAAGGGGGAAAAAGGGGGGTGCAAAGTTAGTATGAAACTTTGCCGTTTTTGAAGTTATTCAAATGATATTTAGTACGAAGGTCCTTCATTAAAAAACATGAAACATGTGTAAATTCGTTTTTCAAAAATCATCCCTTAAGGGGGAAAAAAGAGGGTGCAAAGTTAGTATGAAACTTTGCCGTTATCCAAGTTATTCGAATGAGATTCTATATGAAGGTCCTTCATTAAAAGTCATGAAACATGTGTAAAATAGTTTTTCGAAAATCATCCCTTAAGGGGGAAAAAGGGGGGTGCAAATTTAGTATGAAACTTTGCCGTTTTTGAAGTTATTCAAATGGGATTCAATATGAAGGTCCTTCATTTTAAATCATGAAACACGTGTAAAATAGTATTTCAAAAATCATCCCTTAAGGGGGAAAAAGGGGGTGCAAAGTTAGTATGAAACTTTGCCGTTAAACAAGTTATTCGAATGAGATTCTATATGAAGGTTTTTCATTAAAAGTCATGAAACATGTGTAAAATAGTTTTTCGAAAATCATCCCTTAAGGGGGTAAAAGGGGGGTGCAAACTTTGCCGTTTTTGAAGTAATTCAAATGAAATTCAATACGAAGATCCGTCGCTAAAAGTCACAAAATACATGTAAAATAGGCTTTTAAAAATCATCCCTTAAGTGGGTAAGACGGGTGCAATGTTAGTATAAATGAAACCCTGCCGTTTTTGAAGTTATTCGAATGAAATTCAGAATAAAGGTCCTTCATTGAAAGTCTTGAAACACATGTAAAATAGTTTTTCTAAAATCATCCCTTTAGGGGATAAAAGGGGGGTGCAAAGTTAGTATGGCACCTGCCGTTTTAGAAGTTATTCAAATGATATTTAGTTCGAAGGTTCTTCATTTAATATCATGAAACACGTGTAAAATAGTTTTTAAAAAATCATGCCTTAAGGGGGAAAAAAGGGGGTGCAAATTTAGTATGAAACTTTGCCGTTTTTGAAGTTATTCGAATAAAATTCAATATGAAGGTTTGTCATTAAAAGTCATGAAATACATGTAAAATAGTTTTTCGAAAATAATTCCTTTCAGGGGGTAAAAGGGGGGTGCAAAGTTAGTATGAAACTCTGCCGTTTTTGAAGTTATTCGAATGAAATGCAGTATGGAGGTCCTTCATTGAAAGTCATGAAACATTGTGTGAAGTAGTTTTTAGAAAATCATCCCAAGGGGGGTGCAAAGTTAGAATGAAAGCTCTCTGATATTCAAAGTTATTTCAATAAAATGTTGTATTTGGGTTATAAGTTCCTGATAAAGTTATTGATTATTGCCGACAGCCCATTTTGTGAATTCAATACTTATTGGGGTTGCAAATTTAGAAGGTATAAAAGTTCTTCGTATTTACTTCGTATCGTCGCTTCGATTATTAAACATTTCGCTGCGATTTTTGAATTGAATTTCTTTGTTCTTCCATGTGTTTAAATACCACCTTAAATACTTGCTTACATTCTTATTTTTTTTCATATTGGTCGTTCTAACTCTTGAATAAATTTTCTCAATTCTTCTTATTATTTCTCCGTTCATGTGTTCATAAATATTTCTCAGTTCTTTAAAATACAACCCATAGTAAACAGCCTATACGAGTATATGTCCCACTGCAGGGAATAGGTCTTCTCTCAGAGAGAGTAGTATGGTTTTATTTATTTCGCATGCGCTAAAAGTATCCCAATCTTAATTGCAAACGCAAACACTTTACTCAACTAAAGCCCACGCGGACGAAGTCGCGGGCAACAGCTAGTACATTATAAGGCGATAGGCAAGGGGGTATATGTGCGTTTTTGTATCGAGTGCTTATCTATATTGACTTTTCGACTGATCATATTATGAAAAGTCGTCAGGGAAAAAATACCACGTTACTCAAATTAACGTATAATAAAACTAAATACTCTTACATGTCCAACGAAAACTCATCCTGACTGTGCGGCTTTTAATTCATCTTCTCTTCCGGACATTATACTTGCTCGGGCGAGTGTACGCTGTAGCCCTGTACAGGGCTGCAGTCTGACTTATATTATGGAGCCAGTTCAGAAGTCTCGAAAGAGACAAGATCTAGTTTTTCTAGCATTTGTTATCGGCATAACCTCCACGCGAGCACACCACAGTTTGGCGATTTCAAGCCCTAACCAAGGTTTGTGAATACCTCGGACACTCGGGTTAGCCAAGGGTGTTTTCTTTCCCAACTGCTACAACTTCAGAAATGTACGCAATAAGACCGCCATTGTATGCTTTTAATTGTAAATTTTATTTGTCTCTGGTTTCTTGTGTGCAATAAATAATATTCTTATCTTCTTATCTTATCTTACGCTACTTACAAAACAAAGTCTTTGGTCAACACCGGAATCTGACCCCACAACCTTTGGAATATGAGGCCGTTTTACCGATAATATACCGGCGAAGGCGCCCTATAGTGAGACGTATGTATTATGTTTGTATCATCATCAACCCATTATGTCCCCACCGAGGGGCACGGGTCTCTTCCCTGAGGAAGGTATAGGCCTTACTCCACCACGGGGGCCAAGTCCGGATTGGTGGAGGCTTGTAAGACTAGTGGCTAGTCTTTCTGTCAGAAGTTTTCAAGCCGCTAAGGCCTCTGATTTGGCATAACGACTGCCATCTATCGACGGCAGCCGGCACCAACAGCTTAAGGTGCCTTGCGAAGCACGGAATCGCTTGGAAAAATGCCACCAGCGTTAGTCATAGACGGTGACCCATCCATGGACTAAACGCGCCGTATGTTGCTTAACCTTAGTGATCGTTTAAGATCACTCAGGCAGCCCAGGCTACGAGCGATTCAATGTATGTTTGTATGTATGTAAGAAAATTAGTAGTTAGCCGTCCTGTCAACAAACGGCCGAGCTCAGTGTATTTATTGGCAGCTAGATTAGTTGGCATTGGCATGCTCGGGTCGTCGAACCCCCACCGACTTACACGTGATGGAAAGTGCAAGCGCATAATGTATACACTGTCGAGAAGAACGGTTTTCCTTCTGGGGACAAAAGTTTTCCAAATCCACGGCGGGAAAGTAATGCCTTAATTTAACACGAGCTTGTGCAGTCGACAGCACATCATTCTAGACACCCATGTGCTCTACTCCGTTGCATTACGGGCGACTTTGCAACTAAAATGTGAAGGTACACGTGCTGTCGACTGTACGTGTGAACTTGAAAGGTTTGTCAGGGTGGTGGCAAATGGCAGACCCTGGTCTCTGCCTGCTCCGTTTTGATACAGGCGTGAAGTTATGTACTTATGTATATGCAAGTACTTAAAAAAACTGTTAAAGGCAACATGACAATTGCTTAATACTAGCTTTCCATTGACAGAATCCGAATCCAGCGCTTGGGGCCTGAGAGCCAATTCGCCAACGACAACCTATTGGCATTATGAGCCGTTTTCAGAAGAACTAAAAAAAAAATATTACGGCTGTCAAAGGAATGCAATTTTGGACCTGCCAAATGTTTGTCCTTTCGGAGTTATATTTTATTGAAAATGTTAGTTTTTTTTTCAATACAATATAACTCCGAAAGGACAAACATTTGGCAGGTCCAAAATTGCACATTTGGACAAACATTTGGCTGTTGGCGTCATAGTAACTTTTGTTCAGCTCGCTGAGACCTATTTTATGATGTATCACACATGGCTATTAGGCTGAGGTCCAAAATTGCATTCCTTTGACAGCCGTAATATTTTTTTTTTAGTTCTTCTGAAAACGGCTCATTAGCCCTTCGAGCCTGGGCGCCAGGCGTTAGGAAATTTGGTCTATTTTCCGCCAGTTTCTAATTTGTCAATATCACTGAGTGACTGTCTTCAGATTTCACTATCTTAGGGCCGGTTTTCGTGTTGAGAATTTTCACTAAGTAAATACTTAAAAAGTAACGTTCTGTCACGCTCTTTTCTGAGGAAATTAACGAGACAGCACTATAGTTAAGTATTTATTCAGTGAAAATTCTCAATTCATAAATCGGCCCTTACTCAGTGAAATTCTCAATTTGGAACAGAGACCGGCAGCGGTTAGAGACAGAGGCCTAATTCTCACAATGACATAGGTGTTATCTGTCAACAGGACTAATTTCCAAGATATAATTTCCAAACGATCACCTAATTTCGTTAGCAAATAAAAAGTACAGACCGGTGAGCTATACATACCTATATGATTTACTTTTGTAGAATCAGCCTATCTACTTCAATTTAGACATGAAGAAAACAGGACAGATTTCAAATTACACATTTAAAAGGCACAACCAAGCGACCTTCCAGATGACCACTCCACAAGATGTTTCCAATTTTAAACATCCAAAAGCGAACATAAATAACTCATTGTAAAAGCAAAAAACCGACTGCTACAAAGTTGAGTTGTAGCTTCGAATTTTACTTTGAAAGTCCATATTTCATGGTTTTATGGCCTCAGTTCATAGTTTAACCTATGTATGTCAATTCGGTGTAGGTAGCCTGCGCCTCTATTGTTTTCCACTGGGTTGAGTGACGCCTATTTTTTCGAGATGTAACATAACATTGATAGAAATAAACAAATTGACGTACATACACGCACACAAAAAATATCGGTCTCCGTCTGGTGCAGTCAGATAAAAGCAGCGCCGCGAGCTAAATCAATGCTGACTGAATGAGTGACGAAGTGTGACGGGTGCATTGCTCGCTCCTGACCCTGGGCTGCTGGAGCGGTGCCAGGGCCGGGCAGGATGCCAACAGGACCCTTCCGCCTTGCCACTGGCCTCCTAGGGGCCCTGGATACTTTCTACGCTGCTCAGGAGGCTAATGACCCGTGAATTGTGATTACAAGTTTAGACGAGAAAATCACTGTTTCAGGTGTTTGAACTGTCTTCGTAATCAACACCTACCTTATAAGGATACATATTTTAGATGTAGATAGCCTAGCTCATCGTTATGCTGCAGATATATTATATTATCCCGACTAAGTTCAGTGTTTTTTTTTGCTGTGGACGCTACAGTATATATCTTTCGTTTTTGCAATTACAGTCCACAGCACATCAAACTTTACATGCGCACACTCTAATCAGTTAGTTTAAGGGCATCTTTACACCAAAAATGTAATAGTTTAATTGCTGTGGAATGTACCGTTTAAAATTAATTTTCGACATATTTCCGAATTATGTCTTAGGCCGGACCGGATATAGGTACGACAAAAAAGTTTAAATTCTGCGAAACAGAACGAAACTGACATCCGATAAAATTTAAGTTTCATTTTAATTAATCCGTTGTAGTTTATTGAAATAATGCAAAAAAAAAATTTTTTGTGAAACCTGGTCGGACTTCAACGATGGACATTCTGGATACACTTAATTGACTTCGGACGTAAAGTAAGTGTATCCAGAATACAGTTTATGATGAACCACAGCGAGACAAATATTTGGACAATCAAACGTTCACATTCATAAATAAGAAGGTGTGTAACATAAATAAAAACTCACATTTTTATAACTATAAATAGCTACTTCAAAACACTACAGCACTAAAAACAAAGAAATAATTGAAACAAATAGGACCTTTAGTGTTTTGAAGACAGTTTTTTTTGTGGATATCCCAGTATTTATCTATCTAATCAATACATAAACAGCGCCCACTGTCACAGTCCACTGTTGGGCATAGGCTTCTTCTCTTTCATGCCAATCCATCTCGTTCTTTATCTGTGATGCCGTCCCATCACGCCAATCCGACCAGTTTGCTAGTCTTGTCCAAAGTTTTCCAGCCGCCTTCATAAATGTCGTCGGCCCACAGGGCTGGTGGTCTATATCAATACGACTCCTCCAAATTGTATTTTCTTCAGGCAGAAATCGCTTGTGTCCCTTTTAAAATTTGAAGAGTTTCCTCGATTCCTCCTGGATCTAATCATTTGATCCTGAGTTTATGACTCCGGACCACCTGTTAAGTTAAGTGTCTACCTTTTTCAAACAGAAAAATAATTTTCCGAATTGGTCAACGCGTCTTCGAGTAATTGTATAGAACATACCTACATAAAAACCGACGAATTCAGAACCCCCTTCTTTTTTGAAGTCGGTTATTATCCGCATGTTTACGCGAGAAGGGGTTAGACAGGCTTATTGTCAAAAACATTTGTTAAGTTAACTGGAAAAAATACAAAATTATATAAAAAATGTTGGGCTGAGTAGAACCCCTATTTTAGGAGAGATGGTAATTTCGTTACACCCTATATATAGAGTGCGATCACTATCTCACTTCAGCGAAAACTTCTTTTGCTGCCCTAATGTAAGTGTTGCCTAAAGAGATGCTCATTGTGGAGGTTCATCAATTTGTCGCGACGCGAATCGCCCCACCCTTGTCAGTTTTATCTGATGGTCAAGAATTTGGCACAGGATTGGGGGCCAACAAACGATAAGGCATCTCTGTTACACAAATAAATGTAAGGGCTATTGGAACGATATCACGTTTTGCGAAACGTAGTTACCTATTTGTTCGAGTGGTCGACTAGGTACTTTTGTTCTAATGAAGGAGTGCTTACCCTGCAATTTAATCCAACCTACGTAAGTGCGCGACTTTCCATTTCCCACGATTGTGTTAGTTTGTTTTTATTTTATTTTATTTTGCAGAGCCCGCAGTCGGTTTCATTGTCGTGGAAAAAATAAGTGTCATTTGAACTGTTTTGCCATGATTGCAATAAAGTAACGCGGGCGGAAGGGGCAGGAAGGCATGACTTTACGCAAATTGTTTCTATTGCAACGGGGTACCGACGCCATTGTGCGTGTAAGGATTAGGAGTAAGGCCTGGTTTACATTTGCTTTATTTCCATGCTATTTATCATGCGTTCCATAGAGATTGAATGAAATAGTGAGGGCAAAAACGTACGCCGATTCATAGCTTTTATTACGCACTATGTATTATAAAAACACTTTCAAAAAATCGTAAATACGTAGCATATAACCAACCATTACTGATTTATTATTTGCTTATGTACTGACAAAAAGGAATTGGCGTATATATTCCATTCTAGCTCTATGAAAAGGATGCTAAAAAAGCATGAAAATAAAGCAAATGTAAACCAGGCCTTACATAGATTTTATCTCGACAAAGTAGTTTCCTCGGCAGAATAGATAAGTGAAGCAAATGGAACAAAAAACTGAGCCAAGTGACAGTCGAACTCACACACTAAGGAAAGGTTCGGTTCGGTGTCGATTCTTGACCGGTATTTATTCCAAACCTAAAATATTGGGACTGCGGTACAAACACTGAAAGGTAATAAGTTATTTTGCTCGAAACATCGTTATTTGTGTAGTTGAAACTGAGATTAGACACTTTTCAAGTGCAAAGTTAACTTTGTCATTGTGGTTGTTTGTAAGGAACCCTAAGGGCACAAGTCCTACTCGCACTTGTGCCATTTTTTTAATTCCTGGGAAATTCCTTTTTTTAACAATAACACAAATCTATTATTTAAAAATTTTACTTGACAAATAGTCAATAGTCTACGGGTGAAAAGATAAAGCCAATAAGAAAGACGTACAATCACGAGCAATAATATAATATTCAGTGTCAGATTTTCTAAAAATCTTAACTTAAAACAATCTAGATGTGTAGGTACGACAATTTGTCCTAAATTATGAATAGTTAGATAATTTAGAACAAACTGTCGTAAAGTTAAAGAGACATTTTATTTGCTAAGAACATGTGTCAAGCAAGTTACATAGAATTGAAAAAAAAACACTTGTATAGTAATATACAATACATTAGGGTCATTAGGCCCAACATGTTCTGATGATACCAGCGCACAAATTTGAGTGGACGGAAAGCACGTCCAGTACAAAACTAAATGTGTATGTCGTACAAAATGTGACAGTGTATATAATATATATTATTGCTCGTGACTGTACAGCCATCGTAGGCATAGTAATTCGTTGGCACCCACCCATCGGGATCGGGGCCCTAAGACTTGAAAGAATCCCTGGGGATCGTAGACCTTTAAAGGCCCAAGAAAATTGCTCGCTGTAAAAACAATAACCATTTTTGGCCGTAAAATCCCGATCTTTCTCTATACAACTCAGCAGGTAGAAGGCAAAGAAATTGCTTTGTCAATAAACGGGGAAGCAAATGAGACCCTTCGGAAATAGATGGTGTTAAACACTTCTAACAAAGAACCGTGCAGGCGTTCTGTCTGGGGCTGCTCCGTGATAAAACTCAAAACACATGTTCGTGAAAATATTTATTTGGGCAAGCTCGTAAAAGCCGGCGTACCGTACTTCCAACAGGATGTGCTGTGAAC
Organism: Yponomeuta plumbellus; assembly: GCA_947310845.1. Classification (NCBI taxonomy): domain Eukaryota; kingdom Metazoa; phylum Arthropoda; class Insecta; order Lepidoptera; family Yponomeutidae; genus Yponomeuta; species Yponomeuta plumbellus. The sequence continues at coordinate 10,956,701 of OX371207.1, read as the reverse complement.
TCTGAAGGCTATTTTCAAATAGCGCTATTTTTGCCAAATGTCAACGCGGAGACGACGACGCTTTCATAGCTGTTTGGTTCAGACATACAACCGCCATCTCGGTCAAAACGAATTTGAGGTTTTAAATTTACTCTACACAGTAATTTATTGTAAATAGTATTTTAGGTACCTACTGCATAATTTACTTTGTAAATTCACGCCTGCATCTCAGACAGGTAGACAGAGACTACGACTCTTTCAAGAAAATCAATGTGAATTGTTTGTGTCCTGTATGTCCTATAAGTGTAGTATCTCCATAGATGGCAACCATAAGTAGAATATCTAAATAAGTTAGTGTGTTTTTTGTATACACTGTAATTAAATGCAATCAATGTACGTACAGATGCGCTGCTCTAGAGAAAGAATGGTAGTTTAAGTCCAAATTTTGAACAAAAAAAAACATAAATCAATTTTTATTCAAAGCAGACTTCGGACAATATGGTATTTCATTATTTTTCTTCAATGGCTACTTTTACGTATTTCCTGCATTATTAGGTACGAACATATTTTATGAAAAATAACCATACCTTAAAAAGAGGAGATTATTTAGGAGATTAAGATAAAAAGGGGTAGGAGTATGGCCTATACCTTCCTCAGGAAGAGACCCGTGCCCCTCGGTGGGGACATAATGGGTTGATGATCCGATGATCCGATGATGAAGAGGTTGATGATGATACTCCACCACGGGGGCCAAGTCCGGATTGGTATCTCCAAGTACCTCCTACTAAACATTTCTATCTAGGGAACACTCTAATCAGTTACGTTAAGGCGACTTTGTAACTAAAATGAAGAAGTTATTCTCCTGTCATTCAACTGTATCAACGTGCAAGCGTTGAAGGGGGAGCTTTGCGTACTTTTGTTACTAAGGGCGGGTAATAACTAAACTTACTGTGGAATTGCACCGTAGCACCTAAAGCGGATCTGAAACTGAGTCCTGTTTCAAAATGCAAATACTAAGAGTTGTAGTTTATTATTTCAATTCGAGATACATTTCTTAGCATAGGGCCAATTTCTGAAATGAGAATTTCGCTAACTAAATACTTAAGTACCTAACGTTCTGCCCCGTTCTTTCCTTAGAAATTTGACGAGACAGCACTACAGGTACCTAAGTAGTTAGGTACTTAGCTACAACTCTCAATTCAGAAATTGGCCCAAAGTACTCGTTAATCCGTGGGTTAATCAACTTTGCAATGTACAATTGAACTGTCGTAGTAAACCATGAATTCTGTGGCCTGGTGCTAATGGGGCCAATGTCAGTAATCCCCATCCTCACTGCAGCCCTTTTAAAGCTAACAAATTTTGCTACCGCCATTGGCCTCTTTGCATGACATCTTTGAAAATATTGTCTTTACACTTACGCCCCTTTAGCAAATAAATGTAATAAAAAAAATTCAATACTTTGGCATCAAAAGCTGATATTGGGCAAAATCTGACTTTGGCCCTTTTAGCACCAGAGTGCTTATACTGAGTTTTTTCATTCACTTTCGATAGGGAGAGCGTTTGCAGTTTGTATAGGAGTGACAAAGCGCGCCACATAGTTTTCTCTTTGTCACTCCTATGCAAATCGCAAACGCTCTCGCTGTCGAAAGTGAATGACAAAACTCAGTATACGCACTCAGGCCACAGAATTGTAGTTGTATGAAACGGGCCCCTGCGTGGAGCGTGATAGTCGAACGATGCGTTTATTCGGTGCATCGCTCGCGCTGGCCGGCCTCCAAGACCATTCACAGAAATAGCAATGTCATTGTACTAGTGCACGGGATGCCCTGCCGTGTGGAGTCATTATCCCTCACAGCGGACAAAACAATCATTAGCAAAACAAATTATCCACTACAATTAGGGTTGCCAACCCTACTATATAATATAGTATCCTATTATATTAGGGGCTCAAATACTATATTTCTAAAAAAAAATATACTAGGCTACTATAATAAAATAACTACCAAAAATTTGCGTAAAGCGGAACCCAGCCTTAATCTTCTTCTAAAGCTCGCTCTTCAAGTTAAATAAAGTCAAACAAACAAAAATAAAGAAAATATTTAACCACATACTATTTTTTTTACTATTATTTTGCTATCTACCATATTTTTAGAGGTAATAGCTTCGAGAATACTATATTTGTTAGAAAAAAAGTTGGCAACCCTAACTACACTATACCACCTAGGTACAAGCGTCCACACTAGACTAGGTGTACTCGTAAAGTTTGCACATTTTGATATTTTTTTTTTGTAAATTGAAAAGAAAACTGTCTTTCACCAAATATATAGATACACAAGCTCACGCCTGTATCCCAGAGGGGTAGGCAGAGACCTGGGACTGCCACCTGCCACGATCCTGACAAATCACTTTCGCTTCAGCGACATTAATTAATCGTTGCATACACGCACGTCGGTTTCGGGTAGTTTTGATTTTGCCCTCTGTTAATACATCCCCTATTTGGTCGAAGAATGTCCGCCTGGGGTGTCCCTTACCTATTTTACTAAATTATAGGTAATAATAGGTAATTGGTTTCCATAATTTTATGATAATACATATAATTTAGCGATAAATTTCGCAAGCTCTGGGTAGGATACGCGCGTCGTCGTATCAAAACTGTTCGTTCGCAACATAACTTGATAATGAAACAGAGACCCTATTTCCCAAAACAAATAGGTGCGCCAAAAATAATCTTGTTACATGATGAGATTAGATAGAACTCTTGTACACATATTGTACACACCAGAAAGAAATAACTAGGATACCTTACATTTCTAAGTTTGTTTGATGAGTATGAACTTCAGGATAGTTCCACGACTTTCTCCTATAACTAACTTAAAGCATACTAACACCCTTTTACGGCTTTGCACCCAGCTTCCAAACACCCTGTATATTATTAGTTAGTACAGCCAATTGAAAATTAACCTTTTGTTAGCTCCATAGTCGCCCGTGAAGTAACTCAGTACAATGCATAATTGTAAAGGTTTATACGCTGTCGACTGTTTCTAACTCTGTTATTCATCCCAAAATAGCTGACTCAAATGTCTCGTCTTAGGAGTGAATCTCCGCACGACTATAACCATGAATTATTCAAAGGGTGAGTAAGTTTTGATCTGCAGCAGAGCTTGTCCCAGGATCCAATCCGCAGGTAGACCGTTTATCTTTGTAGAGACTGATAATGATAATATACTATACCTCCCCACGACGATGCAGATAGGAAACCTTCTCACACTTACTCGTCAAACATAAGTTTACTCTAAAGCTTAAGATAGCAAAAGTTCTCTTTATTTATGCCGCAACAAGGGTATAAAAATAAAAACAGTTTCATACGAGACGAACAAAGGTTGGGAGGACCAGCTACATCAACCCTTTCATTTGGTCGGGCGTTGTTGTTTTACTTTTATTCTAAAAATATCGCATTCGCGAACCAATTTCGAAAGGAAACGTGATTCGTATTCAAGGTCGAGCGAATTAGTATTCCGTTCGTGTGTTCGCAGTTTGACCGGACGCAAAAACTCGTTAATATGCTCCTTGTCAAGTTTTTTTTCTAATCTTCATTAAAATTTGTTGCCCGTGGCCAATCTCACACATTGTAGGCTCGCCGAGCCCATTGGCGCAGATTACCATTGGGGATGGATAGGTATCTACTCCTCGGTGGTTATAGAGTTTCATAACTGGCTCCATTGGCTGGCTTGATATCACTTTCAAACGATACGAAAAGATACAGTTTTTTGTTGTTATTATATAACTAAACAAATGGTTGGAAACATTTCCTTGATATTATTTCGAAACAGGCAACTGAGCTAACCCATATCAAACCAGTTGACACGAGAATTTTAATGAGGTCTCTACCTGAAAAAATAAAAAAAGTTAGAGGTGGCCTATGACGCCTATTGATAGCTAGAAGCAAATATTGTATGAGGAAATATTAGTAACAACTGTATAAACATTAATAGAGTCATACGGTGCCATCTCTACCAGCCGCATGCCAACGAAGGCGTCTAGAGACAATGAAAAGGGATACTTATCTATTTCGTAATAGTGGAAAGTAATAGCTGTTATGTTATTGTCTGCTTTCATGCTAATATCATCGCGAACAATCGCGGTCTCATCAAGTCTCATCAAGTATCTTTATGAGACTAGGTGGTATAGCTAACGAGCCGGCAAATGTTATTGTTGTCGCGCTCGTGCCGCTGCCGGCTCGGGATCATAACCTCAACGCGACTCAGTGCCAGCCGGCCGTAAACATACACCACGATACACCTTCGGGAATTCTTGCAACATCTACCCTTATACACGACAGCGAAAGGGCGATATTGCATTGAGTTTATTGAACGGCAAAGTTTGTCTAGCCATCGGGGAGCGCGCAGCCGCTCAATGTTGTCACGCATGCGCCCGCGGGCCCTACCACAAAATCCTCTGTGGCCGCACAAAGCCATCACGAAAACGCGATGCCCGAGTCCTTGGACCACTGGCGAGTTGAGGTGCCACATTAAAGCAGTGAAAATATGTGATAGGACAGTGCGTTAATAAAATACGTAATTTCGTAGTGTTTCATTTTCGTCTTCGATAGATTCAGCGACCATGTACAAAACAGTGCGACACGGTGAGAACAGTCTGCAGTACACAATCCTGCCTCAGACGGAGGAGGTTCTGAACAATAGCGGCGTAAAGGGCAAGGGCCGGGACTACAGTCCTTCGATACATGTGCGGCGTTCGCGACGGAGGTCGACGGTGAAATATGTGCTTCTGGTGACGTTCGGACTAGTAGTGGCGCTGATGCTGGCCGCGATCCCCATCTGCGTCATGAACGGCGCGCTCTACCAGCGCCGCAATCTGCACGACCACCACGAGATCACATCTCCGCCGCTCACTCCGACGGGGCGTGAGATTGTCAAGTCGCGGAAAAAAGAGCTAAAGATCACACCGGAGATCGTGTCGACGCTCAAGTCCAAATTAGAAGCGAGCACGACGACGACCACAACTCTTTCCACGACTGCATCAACTGCTGCCTCGTCGGCACTGAAGGAAGCAGCTACATCGCCACCCTGGGCCATGCCGGCTTTGCGGGCATGGAGGAGCTCCACATCGTCGACAACCAAGCGACCGACATCGACTGACGCCCACGAGGGGACCCCAGTGAGCGGTTCCCCTTCAGGAACGGTTCCTTTAATAGACCACTATATGTCGCTGCGGCCTTGGGCGAAAGATATCATCGTCAGACCGACGATGACGCCTGAAACTGTCACGATGCTGATCTTCCGTTACGGAGACCGGTCGTCGCAGCCCCCGTTGAGGTCTACGGCAAAGGTGGAAGATTTGATTGTGACCACGAAAGGCACAACGCCGATGCCGATCACGACTGAGCCGACAGACGAGAGTTCAAAGATGAAGGATTTGAAGGAGACGATGCTGTCAATGGACGACGATGATGATTTTAAAGATTCTCTGGAGGTCGACGAAGTGTTCTCGCTTCCCCCGATGAAGCCCGAGTCAGTGGGTCCGCGGGACGCTGACGAGGTGACGGTGGCCAAGGCTGGAGACGCGGGATGGTACGGCGCGCGATGGCCCTTCGTCGACACCTCCTCTTACTTCCAATGGACGGTAAGTAATGGTTACATAACACATGCCATGTTTGTTATTGCGCTCGACGTTGCGTGGTGGATCCGCTTGGAATGCTTCGCCACTGTAGATCAAATAGGCAATAAAACTACAGAGCATAAGTGTGTGCGTGTGCTTCTACTTGCCAATGATCACGAAAATAAACGGAAGGAAGGGTTTTTACCTGCTTAACAGTAGGTACTAACATATTCATTAAAGTAATTTTCAATGGATTTTTTACGAAGTTTTACTTAGGCAGGGAACAGACGCCCTACTATAACAAAAATAAAACCACTATAAAGCTTAAAGGTGCGTCTACGCTAGGCAAACCGAGCACGAGCGGAGCATGAGCTGAACACAATTCGTCTAGTGTGGATCAACTTATAAGCCTCGAACGACGAAGCCCAGAATGGCTCCGCTCGTGCTCGGCTCGCCTAGCGTAGACGCACCTTAATACTTCGCAAACGGATCCTTAAATATAAAAAGGGTTTTCCTGAACCCACAACTTTTTCAAGCGAACGATCCAACGATACCCCACTCTATAGTGAAGACTAGAAAAAAAACTATCCCAAATTAAGATGTAGGTAGTGGAGATAGGTACTAAAAAAATAGAATTTACTTTCCTGTTTTATCAGGCAGACAGGCGGAAAGACAGACTGACAGACGAATGAACGTGGCAAAAATATAAAACTAAAAATTCCTTGTTGACCACGAAACCCAAAAATGTTGTAAAAAGCTAATATTATGCTGGTAGATAAATAGCTTCATCAGCGCGTCGGTTCAGCATAACGATTCACTTGTTCTTTTTTATTTGAATGCGCCATTGTGAGAGCCGTTTACTACCGGCTCGAGTGATATCTTCGATACGTCCGGTTGTGAAAATACTGCATGCAGGTATTCAATACTGTGTAAATTACAACTTTATTAATGACACTTCACCTTACGTAATCTACGTTACAGCGACGCCATAATCTTTACATCAAGTGAAGTAACTCGTAACCACACGATACGACGGTTTTACATTTGACGAAAATTGTAACTTCATGACATCGTTATATTATATACCTACAACACTTATACAACGTTCACACAACGGCCTTGATACATTTTTTCAAATTACCAGTCTGATAATGTCCTGTCATTAACGTCGACGTAGTACGCCCCACTTTAACACTAGTGCTTTGAAGCTTAATATTTCGCAAATATTTTCTTCTGAAAAAACTTATTTCGTATAGTATTTCATGATACTGGATGGGGTTGTCTATATCACTATTTCAACGTAAAAAGTGAGCCATCGTCGGCGCTTCCACGGAAGTCGTCACAGTGTCAGAGTCAAATATCCGCGACGAGACGGCTGCCTGCGGCCGACGCGTGTGTATGGCTACAGTTGGCACTGTCCGTTCGCAACGTGCGCCGTTTAAACGCCCTTACTATCTTCACGTAACTTAGTGCCCTGCCTCACTAGGACGCCATGGCGACGTCGCCAGCCACGTATCCAGGCAGTTTGTGTGATACGGTCGCTGGCGGTGGGCATGGCGTCCCGGTGAGGCAGGGCCCGTCACAACAAGCGGTTGTCATAGATTAACCCACGGTTACAAAAATTTTACTTGAAATGTCTCCTCCACTTTATACTCATGTTTACGTACTTAACTAAAGGTAAAACAATCTGGATAAGTCTTTTTATTGAAATACCTATACACTTTTTAAATCTTTTTTTTTTTTCAAATTAAATGTGTTGTTTAGGAAATTAGTTACATTTAATTGCTCATTGAATTGGTAATGATTTTGGTTTAATAAGTGTACATTTCAATAAAAAGGCGTATCAAGATTGTTTACCTTTATGCCCGAGTTACACGTGGCTGGTTTTTCAAGCTAGGATAGCAAGCTAGTACCTACTGTCCTGGCTTGCTGACCTGGCTTGAAACATGCTAGTTCTATTGTTGAAATGAAGCTAGTTTTGTCTACACGACACCAGAAGTAGGTACTAGCTTGCTATCCTAGCTTGAAAAACTAGCCTCGTGTAACTCGGGCATTAGTTAAGTATACCTAAACCACAGAATAGGTACATAATAGTACAGGTACAGAAGATTCACTCCGCAAAATCAATTAAAGAAAAAGTGACTCCAGCAGCGATACAATTAGGTGCAATTCAGATCGCACGGCGCTAATATTCACCTACATGTTGCCTCTCTTTCTACCGCGTAAGTCTTACCTCTTCTGGCGCCTGAATTCCTACCTATTTGCCACTCCGGAGTGGTCGGCGCATGTACTCCGCGTTCGATACCGACACGCGTACTGAAACAGGCCTGCCTTAACATTACTAATAAAGGTTATGAGTTGTGTATACAGCCGTTATGCGAGGTCTGACAAACTGGTTATTTGTACGCTAAATGCGATTAAACCAGTATAAATTGATATACGTCAAATAGTTATTCAGAGTGTACCTATAACTTATTTATTAGTAAGGCCGATGAAGTATAGGTACAATACGATTAAAATCAGTTAACACTTCGGCTTTTCGGATATCATCGCCTAAATCCGGAGACGGAAATGACACGGAATGTATAGCACCTGCTAAGATGACATTACTAACCGGTAGACTTAGGAAATTTATTATGCAGAAGAGACATGAATTTGACTGATCTGAGAGCTTGTCGTTTTCCTTCAAAATTTTTAACACGCTGCTTTTCGAAACTCCGGTTGCTTCAGAAATCCTGTCCAAAATTTTTTTATGATATTTACTTTCTCTTTTTTAAATATATTAACTTCTTTTCTAAAATAGTTATAATATACATTATTTACAATTTCACGAGTTTGAGCAACAATTTTTTTACCACGCTTTTGTTGAAGGCATGATACATAACTATTGTAAGTTAATTGTTATAAAATTTGATAGAATCAAATATTTTCACGAATGAAATTAGCGTTCATAAACATAAATGTATCAGATACGTCAAACTGTTTTTATTGACACTAAAAAGGCAGACTGTCAAAATAGTCAATTATTTTTCTAATTTCAATAAAAAGGTTGGTGTTCGTTTTGAGCTACATAGGTTTTGTTGCTCATATCGTTCTTGTATTGTATTCAACGAGACAACGAGTTATATAATTAAAGTTCATGTCTGTGAATTGATAACTCTATGCGAAAGACGACGGATTCACGACAATTACCGAGGTTGGCCGAAGTGTTAACTGATTTTAATCGTATTGTACCTCAGAATGTGTCATTGCCTTAAAATGTCGTACTCACCAGGGCTACTCTCCTGGCGACAACCTGCTGCTGCCACTGCTGGTGGCGGCTCTGTCTTCGGTGGCGCTGGTGCTGCTCCTCGCCTTGGCGGTCCGACGGCGCAAGAGGTCACACGCCGCGGCCTCGCACATTGGGGTAACATTACTTTTTAGGGTTCCGTAACTACATCGAAAAGAAAAAACGGAACCCTTAGAGCCATCGCAAACAGGGTGACTTGTCGCCGCGTCTAGTCGCCGCGTCAGACGCGACGTTGTCATTTGCTTCTGGCGTCTTGTCGCGACTCTGACGCCTTATTTGATTTTTTTAATCTGTGGTATTTTAGCTTTGTTTTGGTCTGACCAGAATATTTTTAGGTGCCGTACTTTTTTTATGATTTTTTTTGTGAGCCGAGCACGAGTCGAAACCTATAGAAATACGAAACTTCAAACGCGATTTTCCCGAAATCAATTATTTTCCCTTGAGGTCCCTTTTTGTTCAACCACTCACATTAGGTATATGAAAATTTGACAGCCGTAGCCTGTCGTCGCGTCTAGTCGCCGAACTGTCGCTGTCGCGTGTCGCCTAGTGTGCGCATAGGCTTATATGATCACTTTGTTGTGCGTCCGTCCGTCTGTCAAGACGTTTATCTCGGAAACGCCTTGAGGTATCGAGTAAGTCTATGGTCCCTTATTGAAACTATGAAAATATGAAAGTTCTAAGTCAGACGGCCGTTTATAGGTATGCATTTGTAACTTAAATCATTAAAAAAAATGTTAACTTTGGAAAAAGTTCGAAAAAAACTGCGAGTACGCAAGCGCGAGCCTCAAATAAACGAGAAAAATATGGCTTGTTTTGACGACCTCTGTGGCGCAGTGGTTAGCGCATCTACCTACCATGCGAGAGGTCCCGGGTTCGAATCCCGGCTGGGGACAAAAAAAAAGAAACCCAGGTCTTGGATGTTCACACGTTTGTGACGTCGCTGTTTCTGGGTCCCACGACACAGGGTAGTGTGGGGCCAGAAGCAATCTATGTGCCTGTATGTAAATGTTATGTTATGTTTCAGCTAACCGCAGATCTGCAATCGGATGACAACACTAACCTGCTGTCGGATGTACCGGAGGAACCGGAGGAGTAAACTGAGAGATGCCCGCTTCAACCAGTTCATTCAGACCCGATTCTGTCACACGCTGGATGCCCAATGCACAAAGACGCTGTCTCAGAAGGCACTTGGAACTCCGCAAAATGTTAGTGGATTTGGGGCGTCGATGGCAAATCTATGGTTCTGGAAAGTTTTTGCTTCGACATTTCGTAAACTTTGCGAAAATATATTGTTCGAACTAATAGGGTTCGAGAATAAGAAAGTTGGACGGCACAAAATATTATAAAAATCTTAGTGCTCCATAGAGTCCGTTCAGAGATGTAAAAGGTTTTTTGAAAGATTGGAACATATATATATGTATATATATATATATATATATATATATATATATATATATATATATATATATATATATATATATATATAGATTCCAGTATCATTAAATTTCATTGCTAGTACGAATTATTTCCCCTTTAAGTTTCAAGCAAGGTTGACAAGAAAGAGTGTCAAAGTTCTGCCCAGAGAGCACAGGCAACGAGTGCAGCGGGCGTTCGGATCGCACCTTGTTATAATTTAGCTCGGAATAAAGTAGAATTTGGAAGCAGCAGATAGGTAGCACGGAGAAATTAGCTACGTGTGCCTTCTGCAATTTCGATCATAATTCCAACTTACAGTGCCTATGTTTGTATATAAATTGTGCTGCTTGATCTTCGGTCAACTGTACTAATGATGCTTCATCAAACTAGCCGCGGTTCTCCTAAAAGTGCACTAAAGTGTATGTAGTATTTTTAATGGAAAAAAATCTTTAGTGTAGTGGGAGAGTTGCAGTGTAGCGTGCGTTGGACTACATCTTCACCTTACATTGTTCAGCATAGGTAGTATGATGACGCGAGTCACGCGTTTTGTGGTGCAGAAACGTCGGAATTTGACAGTTAGGGCCCTGCCTCACCGGGACGCCATGGCCACGTCGCCAGCGACCTTATCCAAGCAATTAGTATTGAAATGTATGGTGCCTTTTTGGCGACTGTTACGTTAGCGACCGCCTGGATACGTGGCTGGCGACGTCGCCATGGCGTCCCAGTGAGGCAGGGCACTTAATGTAGGTACCTACTGGAAAGTCGCGACATTCAACGTTAGGGCGCGCGACTCGCGTCGTCATACTACCTAGGCAGGGTTAGGTTTCAAGGACCAAACACTCATCTAACAATTTATTTTCCAGGGCAGATACTTAGTTTTACAAAGTTACAACTTCTTAACTAGGTAATTTGTGAAAGTTAAGCATACGTTAGTTAGTCGTAACTAATAAAGAAACGAAATATGGATGGATATGTATTGCCGGAAATAAAAAGTCCTTTCAGCATTCTTCGCTTTCAGCATTAATTTTTGAAGTGTTTCGACTTTGAAACTGTTTTAAATACACCTGCATCCAATGTATGGAGAACAGCGGTTCAACAAACCAACGATGGCCAAGCGGAGATTTCAAGTTCAGAGATACGATATACTATAGTAGATGAATGTATTTTTTATCCCCTTAGATATTCAGTAGGCGAGGAGACTGTTCAAATGCCAAAGTACGTGTACTTATTTTTGGTACGAATATAATTATCGGTATCTACATATGCCCTAGAATAGGAAGTACAGTGTTCAACATTTAGAAGTACCTACACGAAGATTCTTAAGGTCATAGCCCACTTACACGACTCTGCTCCCACCCGGCAAAAATAATATAATTCAAATATGGGCTTTAAATATTGCTCTTTAGATATATTTTACATTGGCATCATAAATTAGCTGACAGCGAGCTGTCACCTGTTAGCTGAGCTGTGGGTGGGAGCAGAGTCGTGTAAGTGGGCTACGACCTTTATTGTGCAGACATAAGTGCGACACGGAGATGTACTTTTGAATGTTGTAAAGTGTTGTACGAAATCGTTTACATAGTGTTACTATAAAACACGATTTCCCTACAACCCTCCTAAAACGCAGTAATAACAGCCACCAGCAACCGTAAAAGCCATTGTAGATATCTGCGGTTTTGTTCTGCGGAAATCGTGTTTTTATGTAGAACAATGTTATTTATTAAATTACTTTGAAGGTTTTTTCAGTGAGCAGTTTACATTTGTGATGATAAGCCTTGCATGCACTTATATCATATCTCTGAAAGTATTGAACGTTTTGTCAAGTACTCGTCAGTATTAACAAGAACCCTGTGGTATTAAATCTACATTTAAGCATAATATTATAAATTTTTTGTAAGGTTAACAAGCGCATCGCACACGTTACAGATGTTATATTTATTTCCTGACTCTATCGTTAGTGCTATCGTCAGTGAACTGTTTTAAAAATAGACTAGATTTATAATAATATCAAAACCAAAAATAATCAATTGCAGAACAATAATAATAATAAAACCTTTTGAACGTGTACACTACACACTGGTCATGTACCATAATATACGAAAACACCATTCTGTTAAGAGGGCTATACCAAACTTTGTATGTTTACATGCATTTGTACATGACATAATCTTTCAATAGCGTTCAGTATATGCAGATGTATATTTTATGATAAAATATGCCTTATCATATTTTAATTAAGCGGTGGTGGCGTAGTGGGGTTGACCCTTGCTTCTCGATCATGAGGGTCTGGGTTCGAACCACGCATGTACCAAAGACTTTTAGTTACGTACATTTGTTTGTACAGCAACACCATTCGCTGATAAATTGTGCCCGGATAACGGCGACAGGCTTGCCACTTGTCACGTTTGGGACCTAATAAACTCGGCAAAACGTGGGTCCAGTTCTAGAGACTGGTGCCTCTGCCTACCCCTTCGGGGATAACGGGCGTGAGTTTATTATTTTATTATTTATTTTTTATATGCCTTATCCATGTGTACTTCTATCGATTTGTATGAACAACGATATCAACAGATAGCGTTCAGAAACAGATAGATATTATACCATCACTCGTGTGTGATGCGCTCAAGAGGCTTATTCTGCTTTGGTCCACTGAGGACTCGACGCATCAATGTATAATAATATCCACCTAAACATTTGGCTCTGCACTATAAATAGGATAGTTTTTCCCTATTCTTGGGTGAGTAGAGTTAAACCGATGAGTCACGGTGTAAAAAAGCTATCCATGACTTTCGAGTGTATCAAAGTGTAAGAAGCCTCGTTAGGCATAAGATGGAATATCCTTCTCGATGTAACATTGTTACCTGTGTTTCGTTAAAATAATTCCGATTCTTTGCAGATGTGCTTAAAAATAATTAAAATCTAGTTATAAGACTGACGTAAATCGTATAATTTTAAAAATATAACCAGATCGGTCGGTTTAATCGCATATTATAGAAACGTAATGGATTTAAACGGTACTATTTGATTTATTTGTAAACTAGGCCGTTAAACAGCAGTGGATGTTCATCAGGCTATTGATTAAGACTTTAAATTGTCACTGCTTGGAGAACACTAATAATGTATCGTTTGTCATTAGAAAACCCAAAATTAGTTTATAGGAAACAGTTCAAAGCCTTCATATCAACCAGCACAATATCGCATATTAAAAGGAATTGCATCGTCGAACACTATGCACCTAACGCAACAATGCGATTATATCAATGACATTTATATCATGCTAGCAATGGAGTGTTAAGCATCAAGTAAACCGCACACTGATACCAATTTTAAATGTATACATTGTGCCTCTTGTACTTGCAAAATGTATGCTTGGTAGTTCTACACTTAAATAGTGAATGTGTGTATTGTGTACATTTAAAATCGGCATCGCAAATCGTCGGCTAAAGTCGCAAACCTTTAGAAATTATTTCTTTAGAAATAAGACCTTTGCACGTAATTTTTATCACAAACATGTTATTTAAGTTGTATTATGTTTTTTTTACTGTGCAATTAAGTGTAACAACAACAACAGCAAACCTCTTAAGACTTTTGTTTTTCAAAAATTTATTTTTCATTCTTAATTAATTTTGCAGCCCCGTTCACTCCCATAAGGGTTAAATTTAGAAAAACGGCGAAACACGTGTTCAATCAATCTAGGTCCAACGGCTTGGGCTGGGCGTTGACGAGTGAATGAATCAGTCAGTCAGGACTTAGAACTTTATTTATATAGATATTGAAAAAAAAATAGAGTTAAGAGGTTTGTGACTTTAGCCGACGAAATATAATAACAATATCCTTAGATGGTAACCCTAACTAGCTTTATGTCGATTTTGTTTAGTGAGTGTCTCTTACTAAGTTTTATATTTGTAACGCTGTCAACACTCCATCATGTACATAATTTAATTAATAAAATGTGTTTCCCACCCAGACGTGTCCTTTTTTTTCAATTATTCCTGAAAAAATGTATAACTCGTAACTAAAGGATGTCAATGAAAGCTTCGGGAATACTTTAAAATTGACTTGTATTCATCCAAAATCCGTCAACCACATGAAACAATATTCACTGTAATAAAATCTCTTCCTATATTTACAAAGACTACTATAGACATGAAATGAATAAAAACAACATAAACTATGTTCTGTTATCATAACACTATTGCAATCGACACTCTTACAAATAACTATCATGTCTTAACTATGTTTTCGTAGACAGATCTCTCATCAGACCCTTATCAACGTGTTAAGAAAATAGTTTTCGAAGTTTTATGATAAATAAGTAATAGTACTTAATTTCTTACATGTTAATTTGTTAATGGTTACCCAACGCATTACCCAGCCGCTGGGCAAGCTAATTAACTGTAAACAACCTACAAGCTAGCTTACTCGCACGCTAATATTATAATTTAGTTACAAAATAATACTGGTTGCAAACAAAACTTTTTACAGGGATACAAATTTTACAAATACATTGTTCATGATATATTGTAGCAGAACTTGTGAATATGAATTAAACATAAAAGCACTCTTTACCCTAAATAAGTTCAACCAATGACTGTGAGTATGTACCTATATGGTTAAGCAAAGGAAAACCCTAACGTTTAATGCTGACAAAAGTAATGTTATAAAAGACCAATGGTCAATGGACTCATCATTAGAGCGGTTATCATGTAGTACAGTCAGTCACAGAAATCACATAAATACTCGTAATTTACGCTTGCACACCAAAAACGTAAAGGTTGACTTGTCATCGAATGTACAAATTAAACATACGTAACATACCCGCGAAAGGATATCAAAGGTTACCTGTCTTATAAAACTACAATTCGTGGTTTCATAAAACTACATTTCGACGTATATTGTAAAACTGATTAACAAACAGATTAATACGTATATTGTTAAACCGATTAACAAACAGATTAATAAGTGTATGGTAAAACCCATTAGGTAAAACATATTAATAAGTACGAAGTATCTGCTACGCAATTTAAATCGGATCGTCGTGGTGAATTGTAGTTTTATGAAACTCGACCCTGATCTGACATTTCGTATCCCGGAATAGGAATACCAATCCAACCGTGAATAAGCGACATTGTTTAACATTTGCTTTAACTAAATACAGTCGACCTATCCGACATGCATATTCATACATCCTGTCTGCCTTCAGGGCACTGGGCCAAGCGACTTTTGACGCTAATTTACTTCGCATAATGAGTGTCAAATCACTAACGATACACTGCTCAGCAAGAACATCGGATTCGGTAACATTGGAGTTGCGTTTAAGTTACAAACATAATAGGCTATTAATTTGACAGTGTGAAAAAAAACTGTGTCTTAAAACTGCTTCAAGGCATTTTAACTAAAAAAACAATTATGATTTGTAAAAAAATACAAGATAAAATTTGATAGTTTGTATCTGCCGCCATTGTATCGAAAACGGCATGCAGAACCGGCCAGTTCTATGATGACGTCACATGCCTGTAAAATAGGCGTCTATCATTAATTCTTTCTTAAGTTCATTGGTTGGTTTACCGGGAAGTGACGTCATAATTCCTGTGCGACGCCATATTGCCTAAGATAGCGTTTTGGCGGCTTATTTGAAAAGTAAATTTTCGTGTGCCTTTTTTAAAAGAAATACATGAAGGAATTTAAAATGACCACTTTCTGAGGACTCCATGAACACCAACGTACAATGAGATGGCTTTCAGAAATCGGTCAAAAGCCTTCTATTAGAGGTGTTTTAGAATTAACCGCCATACGCCTTTGTGACATTCGTTATGTAGTGTCGCCTATATAAACATAGAACTTATGAACTGACTACCCTTTAACAGGCAGAACCAGGCTATAAACCCACTTCCCCGGCCAGAAAGTGCACGATAAAGCGACAGAGTCCAATCAAATTACAAACTGTATGGTCAGGACCGCACGTTGACGCGTCTTAGACGCGTGCGGTAGTCTTAAAAATGTCTATTAACACGATTGAGATATCGTTTTTACAGATTGAATTATATCTCAATCGTGTTAATAGAAATTTTTAAGACTCATTACACTGCCGTACTAACCATACACAACGCATTTGCACGGAGGTAAGTTTCGAGAAAAACGCGCCAATAGTTTTTCTTCTTCTTTTTCAAAATCAAAATCAAATATTTTATTTATTTATTGAAATGTTTTTTTCAATTATTTTGTGTTTCTTTGTTTTTTCTAGTGTGCAATAAAGAATATTCTATCTATCTATCTATTCATAGTACAAACAAAATGTTTACTTTATGAACGTCAAAGTTGTTACGTTTCACAATTAATTATAGTCTGTAAAATATAGCTTGAGCTCCGCGACAGCTGTCATGGACATTGTGTCCATGAAGTTTTGAATGTTTCACAGAATATTTGCACTGTGAAAAGTCCGTACTTACTGCACACTATTCGATGGCAGTAAGTACGGAGTTTTCACAGTGCAAATATTCTGGGAAAAAATTCAAAACTTTATGGACGCAAATGTCCATGACAGCTGCCGCGGTGCTCAAGCTATATTTTACAGACTATAATAGATTACATGGAGAAGAAACTAACAAAGAAACTCCACATTACTTGTCACGTCTAAATTAATACAGATGTTTGGAAAATTTTAAATGTGTCTAATGGTACAGGTATGTATTTTTTTCTATGTAGTCATATTTTTTGTAAATTCAAAAGCCTAGAGTATCATAAAAAAACCCAAAAACTGTTTATTACTAGCATGCTTAACAATATCTCATAAACCAATAACAATATCAATCAACGGGTTATTGATCCAGACAGACAACGCTGACGTGACTCAGAATATGTATCTTAACTAATTTTCGCAAAAAAAATCCAATGCGTTGGTTTTCGTCAGAACGGTAGTACAGAGTTCTTTGAAATTACTTGACATAACACAATATTCCTACTACGTATTCCAACTTGTTGATTTGTGGGTTAATAATATTTCCCAATGTACACCGAATTATAACAGTGTGCATGAGTTGTAGTTCCATCAAATAGGTCCAAGTAATTACATAGACCCGTTAAGTTAATTTCCATGTATTTTGTCTCAACACATGCCAATCACGAATAAAATAACATTTAGCCCACACCTAGCTTGTACCAATATGGGTAAATCTGAACATATCTGAACTACAATGTGTCTGTAATATTTTTTAACCTAACATCTGTTCGCTGTGTCTATCAAATAAATAAAAGAAAATAAAGTGTAAAATAAGGCATCAAAAAGCGGCTCACTCGACTCGTTACTACATACAAATTGACACCACACCGCTGTGAACAAGACGCATTTGGGTTTTGATTCTGTTAGTGTATAGTACAATGACAGATTCGCGTTTGGTGACGTGACATGGTTCTTTCACTCCATTGATGCTTAGCAAGTTTCATAAATGCGCGCATGAACGCGTTCAACCATAATGTGTCATTGTACTAGAATCCATATATTGAGCAATGCCCTTAAAATCTGTTATGGATTCGCGGTACAAAATCAACCGACCGTAAAGACAAAGTAACATATTCCAGCCCCTGGATGGTTCATATACGCATATCGGTACGATTAAACTACAGATCCTCAGTATTTAGCGCCGGATGGGTGTGAAGAGAGGAGTGTCTAAGGCCGAGTTTTCACGGTCTTATTACACTCGGACCGAGTGCGCCATCCAAGTGAACTCATGCTTCTGATTGGACGGTTTTTCGTCACGACACTAAAATGGCCAATCAGAAGCATTAGTTTACTCGGATGGGCCACTCGGTCCGAGCGCACTAAGACCGTGAAAACGCGCTCTAAGCTAAGACCTGCTATTGCGGCGGGAGGCTCGGCCGCAGAAGTCTTGCCAGAACATGTCGACCGCTGACAAGCTTCAGTTGCTGACCGTCCATCAGGACACTGCGCACCCCACCACTAGAGGTCGGCACTACCGCCGCCGTGGCGCCACCTGCCTGTAATAGACGGAAGCGTGAGGTGAGAGATTTTAATCTGTGGACAATGAGGTGGTGAAAGCGTTCGTGCACAGACTTATTGATGATTGAAGAAAGAAAATATATTCATTTACGAACACAATACCAAAAACATACATACAAAAAGGAAGAGAACGGATCGGACAAAACAAAATGTGTAAAAGATAAAATAATAAAACCAATAATAATAAACATTTCATTATGCAAACAGACAAACATACTATGCTGCTGCACTCAATACAGAAAATAAATAGCTGTTCATACAGTCATTTTATTCTCTGTATTGAGTCCTACAGCTCTATTGCTTCTATTGCGTACGTATATACGCGTGATATATTTTTTTAATCGTTTATGTCTGTTTTATTGTCCTTTCATGTTAAGGCGATTTTAGCAGTCCGCCATAACTTTCAGTCTAGATTTGCTATAACTTTATATGTATGTGTACAAATAATTGAAAATCTTAACAACATAACTTATTTAAAAAAATAATCCGAATTCAAACTTGCTGGTTCTGTGTTATAAAATTGTGTGTGTAATAAGTTCAAACGACATGCAAACCTCAGGTTTGGTACCTGGCAATATATCACAATCAAACTCCATGCAGTATTATTAGTAAGTTTATTGTATAAAAATCCAAACGTGAAACTCCAAAACCCAAGTTATACTTTAACACCGCAGGCGTAGATTTTATGTTATGTGCGATGTTAATTCCTTAAGAATAGTTACTAGGAAGCTCCCTTAATCTAGACTCCACCACTCGATAAAAGGTGCAAGTTGAAAAACACATGCACTCAATGTACCTGCTGTATTTTAATCCCCTGGGGTAGTTTAACTTGTTGCAGAGTATTCACCTAAAAGACAAGTAGATATACTGGATGAACGAAAGAGCGATGGGGCGTCAGAGTGCCGATGTAGAAATAGAAAAATATTTATTTTTTCAATTTAGGGGCCAATCAAATTTCTAATAGCAATATCACTTGCTAACTGTAAAGTAAAAAGGTATTTATTTCCGTAAAGGTTTACATATTTAACTGAAAACTGCGGATCCCACACTAGGCGGACCGTGTCGTACAAGAAAACATCGTGAGGAAATCTGAGAGTCTGTGATGTTCACATACCTTTGGCCCATGCTCTCTTTTTATCTGTTTTCTGACAGTGCCTATGCACTATTTAAAGTTTTTTATTTGATTAAAAACCATACATTCTTAAGTCGTATAAAATTAAATGTGATAGTCCAGTCTAGTAGCAAGTGATACACATATTAATGCGATTTCCAACTCCTAAACTAGGATTTACCTGTATCTTACGAGTTGGACCTCTTTCGATAAACGACTTAAATAATTACAAACTATCTAGACTTAAAATGAAAAGGGTAGATTCAGCAAGACAATTTGAATTCATAAGTTAACACTTCTAAACGGGTTAACATTGAAGTAGTTAAGTAAAGTAAGGTTGGTGGTATGTTTTTGCCTAAAGCTTTCGTGAGCACTAGACATTATTAACTTTATGCCGGAAATACTTACTAAACTTTTTGTCGAAAGAGTCCGACAAGGTTTCGCTCTGGTTGCTCAGAGATGAGCAACCGACGACGCGAGCTCCATCTCTGCTCACCATGATTAAGCTCTGCGAATCAGAGCGAAACCTGGTCGGACTCTTCCGGCAAAAAGTCAAGTTTAATTATGGAATGTTAATTCTATTATTAACGAGACTTTTGATTTAACTTATATAACTTATAACTCTCTCTCTCTCTCTCTCTCTCTCTCTCTGTCCATCTCTCACACGTACACTACTGTCAAGATAGACGAATGAAAGTAGAATATTCTTACCTGCTGTAATTTGAGCACTGGAGCTGAGGTAGAAACCGTAGTGGCAGTCTGGGCGCCTGCGATAAACACAAATAACATAAGATTTTCATACCAGTTCAAATAAAAATAAAAAAAATTATTTAGGTTTCAGTAAGACCAGCCACTAGTCTTACAAGCCTCCACCAATCCGGACTTGGCCCCGTGGTGGAGTATGGCCTATATGTTCCTCAGGGAAGAGACCCGTGCCCCTCGATGGGGATATAATGGGTTGATGATGATTTAGGTTTACAAATTGAACATAGGTGTATATTTCAAGCAAGGTGTAGACGATTAAATTAATACGAAGAAAATATGGACAAATAACTCCATATAGACTTCTTTATGTCTTAATAAACGAGTTTAAGTTCCTATTGTAACTGGTGCACTGAACTGCTTTCAATACAAGGCATCTTTGTAATGAAGTTGTGGATCTATTTCTCATGACCAAGACAAAAGAGCCTCATTGCTGGCCTCACATGCAAGAGGTTCTGAGTTTGATACATACAGATAGCAATGAATCTCTAGTGACAATACCACTCGATAACAGTGAAAGGAAACATCATGAGAAAACCTGTCAGCGGTGTTCATATCTCTCGACCGCGGTGGGCACGCGGTGATTAAGCGTACCTCTGGTTGTTCCCAGCAGTGGAAATTATTACTACATCAATAAATGAATAATACTACTAAAAATATGTTGCTGAAATAAAAAATACCGTTTCTAGATTAACCTCTATAGAGTACACGAAAAATACTTTGTAAATTTTTACTTCAAACAATATGCAAGTTTCCTCAGCTCGCGTCGTCGCCGCCGTGCCTTGGTCGACTCATATTGAGGGGTGTTCGTGCGTCACGAGAAGACCCAAAGTAAGCACAGGACCTGAGATTCAAGTCCATTGGTCAGGATATTCTTAAACGTATAACCCTTTGGCTCAACTCTCCAATGATAAGTTGGACACAAAGGACTTTAGAACGACGGATAATGAATATAAGGTTTAATTTCGCTTCAGAGTACCCGCTACCAAATTGGGTAGCCGCCGAACCAGCGGGTTAAAGTGTACCACGTCAGATGCACATACGAAGTACTCACCAATATTACTTAGAACTATGGCTTGAGATGATGTCGTCACTCCACTCGATGTCACCCTTATTGCGCTTCCATCGCTTTGCTGTAAACCAAACAGTTGTTTGAATCCATTTCCCTTTTAGAAACATTATACAAAAGGCCCTTTGCGGCCCGTTTTCATCCACAATATCCCTTTGAAGCTATCATTAAAGGATCGCCATTTTTCACAAATTGGGGGATGGGGGTTCTATTGTTCGACAGCTATAATTTTTTAACTAAAACTTTCGTAAGCACTACACATTAAGTCAAGTGAGTGCATCTGAAAAACAATTTACAGCTATAAGTTTTATAATGGGAATCACTTCGAAATTTAAAAGTTGAATGTTGTGCAGTAGCTATGTCTCACCTGCAGGATGATAAGGCGCAGTAACTAGGTCTCACCTGCAGGATGATAAGGCGCAGTAGCTGTGTCTCACCTGCAGGATGATAAAGCGCAGTAGCTATGTCTCACCTGCAGGATGATATTGCGCAGCAGCTGGGTCTCAACAGCGGGATAATGTTGAGCAGTAGCTAGATCTCACCTGCTGCAGGGTGATATTGCGCAGTAGCTGGGTCTTTCCTGCAGGATTATATTGTACAGTAGCTATGTCTCACCTGCAGGATGATATTGCGCAGTAGCTGGGTCTCACCCGCAAGATAACATTGCGCAGTAGCTGGGTCTTACCTGCGGAATGATATCGCGCAATAGCTAGGTCTCACCTGCAGGATGATGTTGTGCCGGGGCTTCCCGGCGGCGAGTATGAGCGAGCGCTAGCCAGCTGCTGCGTTGATTATCTTTTACATCAACTATACAAGTGGCGGCAGCTGGGTATCACCTGCATCACGTGATGTTCTATCGTTCGTCATAGCTATAATGGGGATCGCTTCGAAATGACAAAGTCGAATGTTGTGCAGTTGCTATGTCTCACATTCAGGATGATATTGCGCAGTAGCTCTGTCTCACCTGTAGGATGATATTGCGTAGTAACTAGGTCTCACCTGCAGGATGATATTGCGCAGTAGCTATGTCTCACCAGCGGGATAATGTCGAGCAGTAGCTAGGGTGATATTGCGCAGTAGCTAGGTCTCACCTGCAGGATAATGTTGTGCAGCGGCTTCCCGGCGGCGAGTATGAGAAGGCTCTAGTCAGGCGGTGCTATGATTATCTTTTATATCTACTGTACAAGTGGCAGCTGGGTCCCACCTGCATTACCTGCTGTTCTATCGTTCCTTATCGTCGTCGCTTCGAAATGACTAAGACGAATGTTGTGCAGTAGCTATGTCTCACCTGCAGGATGATATTGCGCAGTAGTTAGCTATGTCTCACCTGCAGGATGATATTGCGCAGTAGTTAGCTATGTCTCACCTGCAGGATGATATTGCGCAGTAGTTAGCTATGTCTCACCTGCAGGATGATATTGCGCAGTAGTTAGCTAGGTCTCACCTGCAGGATGATATTGCGCAGTAGTTAGCTATGTCTCACCTGCAGGATGATATTGCGCAGTAGTTAGCTATGTCTCACCTGCAGGATGATATTGCGCAGTAGTTAGCTATGTCTCACCTGCAGGATGATATTGCGCAGTAGTTAGCTATGTCTCACCTGCAGGATGATATTGCGCAGTAGTTAGCTATGTCTCACCTGCAGGATGATATTGCGCAGTAGTTAGCTATGTCTCACCTTTTTTTTGGTTAACGGGGTGAAATGCTTTGTGCACCATAACCGCCACCCTTGGGGGAGGGCGACGGCCGTGTGTCCGACTCTCCTCTCCTAATAATAGGAGAGGCATACCTCCTAAAACACCCCGGGGGCCGTCCTGTCGCTCGTGCAATGGGGCGCCGCCGGATCTCGCAAGTGGTAGACCACAGTGCGAATGCCACAGCGGCGCCCCAGCTATGTCTCACCTGCAGGATGATATTTCGCAGTAGTTAGCTAGGTCTCACCTGCAGGATAATGTTGTGGCATTCGCAAGTGGTAGACCACAGTGCGAATGCCACAGCGGCGCCCCAGCTATGTCTCACCTGCAGGATGATATTGCGCAGTAGTTAGCTAGGTCTCACCTGCAGGATAATGTTGTGGCATTCGCAAGTGGTAGACCACAGTGCGAATGCCACAGCGGCGCCCCAGCTATGTCTCACCTGCAGGATGATATTTCGCAGTAGTTAGCTAGGTCTCACCTGCAGGATAATGTTGTGGCATTCGCAAGTGGTAGACCACAGTGCGAATGCCACAGCGGCGCCCCAGCTACGTCTCACCTGCAGGATGATATTGCGCAGTAGTTAGCTAGGTCTCACCTGCAGGATAATGTTGTGGCATTCGCAAGTGGTAGACCACAGTGCGAATGCCACAGCGGCGCCCCAGCTATGTCTCACCTGCAGGATGATATTTCGCAGTAGTTAGCTAGGTCTCACCTGCAGGATAATGTTGTGGCATTCGCAAGTGGTAGACCACAGTGCGAATGCCACAGCGGCGCCCCAGCTATGTCTCACCTGCAGGATGATATTTCGCAGTAGTTAGCTAGGTCTCACCTGCAGGATAATGTTGTGGCATTCGCAAGTGGTAGACCACAGTGCGAATGCCACAGCGGCGCCCCAGCTACGTCTCACCTGCAGGATGATATTGCGCAGTAGTTAGCTAGGTCTCACCTGCAGGATAATGTTGTGCAGCGGCTTCCCGGCGGCGAGTATGAGCGGGCGGGCGAGCCGCGCGGCGGGCAGCACGCGCACGGCGGGCGCGCCGGGCAGCCCGGGCAGCCCGCGCGGCGGCGGCGCTCGCCCGCCCGACAGCTGCAGCGTGCGCCCTCCCATCATACCCTCCAGCGAGATCATCTGCCCCTGGAACCGCAAGGGGCTCGAGCTACACGCGCATAGTTTGACCAGAGTGCGTATACTGAGTTTTGTCGTTCACTTTCGATAGCGAGAGCGTTTGCGTTCTGCATAGGAGTGACAAAGCGCGCCATCTATTTGTCTCTTTGTTACTCCTATGCAAATCGCAAACGCTCTCACTATCGAGAGTGAATGAAAAAACTCAGTATAAGCACTCTGAACGAGTAGAAATTGATTGTGCTTTTGTGGCAATGTCAATAAACACTTTCTTTCTTTCTTTCAAATAGGCTATTTGACCGATTTCAGAAAGCCATCTCATATTGTTTGTTGGTGTTCATGGAGTCCTCAGAAAGTGGTCATTTTAGATTCTTTTGTGTATTTCTTCTAAAAAATGCAAACGAAAATTTACTTTTTAAATAAGCCGCCAAAACGCTATCTTGGGCAATATGGTGCCGCACTGGTATTATGACGTCACTTCCCAATAAACCAACCAATGAACGTAAGAAAGAATGAATGACTGACGCCATTTTTATTGAATTGTGACGTCATCATAGAATCGGCCAATCCAGGCCGTTTTCGATACAATGGCGGCAGATACAAATTATTAAATTTTACCTTGTGTTTTTTTACAAATCATAATAGTTTTTTTAGTTAAAATGCCTTAAAGCGGTTCTTAGACGCATCATTTATACGAATACGTATAACTAATACTGTTTTTTTCACACTGTCAAATAGCCTATTAAAGAGTGCGATTTTGCTAATACTCTTATTTTCCATGCCCAAACTTTTAGTACTAAAAGACATAGTCTCAGCAAGGAGAATTAACCTTTGTCTCTGTTACAATAATTGTGCTTATATTATAATAGACGATGGGCTGAAAAGTTCGTACAATATTTAGTTACACTTCACTTCCGTTTTCTAGATTTTATGGTCAACCTATACTAAACCCCGTTTTTTAATTGGGTATTTGACGAAATGTCAAATGAGTTACTTTTAAAACGGAATTTTGTATGAAAATACTTGGTTGTGACGTCACGTTTCAGAGCACTTTTTTATGTTTCACCTATTTGAAAATTGTAATAACTAGTAAATGATTAAAAGAATACATTTTCCGAAACATTTTATAATTTTTGTTTTAATAAAGCGTCTCAAATAATTTATTGTTGATAGTGTCAAATACCGTATTCGATTCGAACAAAAAAAATAAAACTGTCACGTTGACGTTTCAATACTGAGCCGAAGGCTGTCATTATCTGTGTTGCCTGTACTGGCAACAGTCGTACGGACGGTACGCGTACGGACGTAGGTAACTCACGAGTAAATTATAAAGTGTAAAGCTTTTTTGTATACAATGCAAAAAGAAACTGTCACGTTGACATATAAACATCAAACAAAAGCCTTTTTTTTGTAATATCTTTATTTTACAGGACCATGTACGAACCTTAGGCAACTTATACTATTACAAAACCCAAAGCCTGTTAATGCTTGAGTGTTGCTTGTACCCAAAAATGTGCTGTTTGTGCTACGTAGGAGTAGTACGCCCGCTTAGATAGAAGCTGAATAGATTTTTTTTTTAAACTGCGTAATTATTTGGCGATATTAAATGGATATTAAAATTGTTGGGTATACATGTAGGTAGTTATAGTTATTTTGTATGCTACCTTTCGTTGAGCAATTAACCAATCGCGCTGTGTGTTTCACTGAATATCAAACTATAATATTAGAAATGGTGATCCAAGTTTGACCTTCGACCTTTGCCCGTTGATTTACTTTCAAATCGCCGAAAGGATATAATATTACTAGAAAGAGTAAAACAATTTATTTACCTGAGCGTTAGTGAGCAATTTCGCCACAATAGGTTGTCCAGTCTTGTCCACAGGATTTTGATTTCTAACCACGTGCTGAGTCATCGTCTTCTGCGCCTGGCTTGCTAACTGCACAGTTTGCCCGGACAGTTGAAGCGTTTGCCCACTCGACAGCTGCACAGTTTGCCCACTTGAGAGCTGGAGGGTCTGCCCACCGGGCAGTTGCACTGTCTGTCCTCCAGCTAATTGCACGGTTTGCCCACCTAGCTGAACAGTCTGAGACCCTAATTGCACACTTTGCCCACTTGGCATTTGCACGTTTTGCCCGGTACCTAACACGTTTTGCCCAGCCAAATGCACTGTCTGTAGAGGAATATTCTGGCCGCTAGCCAATTGAACCGTTTGCCCGCTGGGCAATTGAACACTTTGAGTCGGCATCGGCATACTTTGGCTCGCCACTTGCACACTCTGCCCGCTAGGCAGCTTCACCGTATGACCGGTGAGTTGAACACTTTGCCCGCCAATCTGTACAGTTTGGCCGGCCAACTGGACCGTTGACACTGGTATTTGGACAGGCGATTGAGTAGTGTGGACCTGCGGATTGTTCTTCACTACCGTTGGTGGTCTGGGAATTTGGTTTTTCACTTGTGCACTGGTTACTGCCCGGACAGTTTGCGGGGAGGCGAGTTGGACAGTCTGTCCACTTGGTAACCTGACGCTGTGCGTAGGTTGTAGCTGCAGGGAGGACAGTTGAAGTGTGTGCCCTGAAGACAGTTGTACGGCCTGGCCGCTCGGCAAGTGGACAGTCTGGTTGGCTGCTAATTGGACAGTGCGACCGCCTGCCAGTTGGACCGTTCGCGTCGGTAACGATGACGAAACAACAGTTGGGGTGCTGCTGACGACATTCGTCACCGTTGGTGTGCTCTGAAAACATAAAAATAATCATTTTAACCTATATCGACCCTTCGAGTAGCAAATGTCGTAAAAGCCATTTTGACGAAAATGAGTTTTTAATGCTGTCTTATGTAATTTAACGAGCTCTATCGATCTGTATATTTAAAATTTCGATATCTTGAAAAAAATGTCTTTTACTACACAGATTTTTAAGCACCGAAATTCAGTATTTTTTTCAATTTATTGTCGTAACCGCCTATTTTAACATGGGATAACTGTCATTAACTGTCGTAAATAACATATTTTTATGAACAGTGCTTATACAACATTTTTTTGTTATCAAATCCAAGAATGAACAAACGGTTAACTTGTCGTAAAAGACAAATAAGTTTGCAATAATGTTATTACAACATTATTTTCCCTAGGATGCTTGCAGTTATTTTGGACTATTTTGTCGTAACGAACAACGTGTTTAAAACAATGCTTTTATGACAGCAACACTACAAAATAATATTAATAATGTGATGTCGTAAAATGTGTTGTTTTACACTTTCGATACGCTTCGAGTATCTAATATACAAAATTGAAATCAAAGGCCAACCTAAGTGGGCAGTTTAACGAACTGAATCAAACTGTTAATTTAATACTTAGCTAGAAAAAAAAAGATTAATGCTTCTAAGATTTATCACCAACAATAATTTTCGTAATCGCTTTCCTTGACTGGCCAAAATGTCGTAAATTATGTCCATATATCTAAACACTGCTTATACAACATTTTTTATTATCAAAATCAAGAAAGTGTAGATGCTGAATTTGTCGTAAAAGACAAATTAGTTTGCTTTTTTGCTATTACTACATTATTGTCAATGAGATTCTTGAAGTTATTTTAAGATTATTTTGTCGTAATCAACAATAAGTAAACAAAAAATATTTTTACGACGTTAGCATTACAATCCACAACTTGCAAGCAGTCAACAAATAGTAGTAAACAACAGTTTTTTCAGATCTGTTCACCCGGAAGTTCAGACGTTTGGTCATGTAGTGATGATTCAGATTCATCAGAGTCAACGCAGTCATCAAATGACAAAACTAGAAATAAAAAGAAACGTAAAAATAAAAAAGGTATGACCGATGATAAAATTAAGAAGAGGGAGAAGAAAATAAATATGACTAAGTTAAATAAGCAAAGAAAAGATAGCGGAGAAGAGTATTTTACAAGGAAAGGAAAAGTGATCGAAGCCAAAAAGATGTTAGAGAACCCTTGTATTGCCGGTAAGTGCAAAAGAGGTTGCTACGAAATTAGTGAGGAGAGACGTACATCACTATTTACATTTTTTTGGAAGCTCGATGTACAGCGGCGACGCGATTGGCTTGTTCGTTGTGCACGTGAAACACCAATAAAACGAAAAAGAGCCGACAGTAACTGGAGAAACTGTTCCTATGACTATTTTATAAATGATGGCAACGATCACAAAAAAGTTTGCCAAAAATTTTTACTCAACACTTTGAACATAACACAGAGGCAATTATTATATATTTTAGCTAATGCGCAAGAAGGTATGTCTCAGAACGAAAATAGAAAACGGCAACATGCTAGCAAATATTCAGAGTCAGCTAAAGCCTACGTGCGGACGTTTATTGAAAAGCTTCCAGCTTGTCCATCACATTACAACAGAAAGAATTCAAAGCGAATGTATCTGGCACAAGAATTGAAAGATTTATCAAACCTGTTTAGAATTTATCTCAAAGATTGTGAAGAACACAATCAAGAATCAGTGAGTGAATCAATTTTTCGAAATATTTTCAAGAATGAGTATGATCTGGGTATTCACACACCCAAAAAAGACAAATGTGTGATGTGTACAAAAGCTGAAAATCTTGGACAAGAAATAACTGAAACAGATAAGGAGATTCTAGAAAGAAGCTACGTACAAGAGATTTAAAGCTCACCAAACATTGAATGATCCTAACACTGTAACATGTAGCTTCGATCTCCAAAAGGTGCTAAATACACCTTTTGGAGAAAGTATGCTTTTGTATTATTCTCGAAAGTACGCTGTTTACAATTTCACTATATATGAGAGTGGCACACAAAATGTCTTCTGTTTCACATGGGGAGAGTGCGATGGCAAAAGAGGAGGTGTTGAAATCGCGTCATGTTTATATATGTATTTAAAAGAGCTGGACAAAACAGGTATTAAAAACGTACTCATGTATTGCGATTCTTGCACCGGACAGAACAAAAATAAAATTGTTCTGTCCGTCCTTAATTACTTTTTGAATCACTCGGACAACTTACAAGTAATTCAGATTAATTACTTATTACCAGAACATACATACATGCCTGCTGATTCAATTCACGCAACCATAGAGGCAGAGGTTAAAAAAATCATAGTGTGGGCTCCCTCAGAATGGCCATCAAAGATCGAAAGTGCTAGAAAAAAACCAAAACCCTACAATGTGACGGTAATGGAGCATTCAGATTTTATTGATTGGGAACAATTGGCAGAGAAAACATTCACTAAAGATACTGCAAAAAATATATAATTCAAACATATCCGAGTCGCTACATTCAAAAAGAAGAATTTAAACTTAATGGAGATTAAATATTCTATGAAAACCGAAGCAGTGACTGAAAAAATAACGCTTTTTGAAAAACTAAGTAAAAAAGGAAAGGGAAAAGGAAAAGGGAAGGGAAAAGGGAAGGAAAAAAAGAAGGAAGAAATAGATGAAGCAAGTCAGACTCAAGATATGGAAAATCAGCAAGATTTAAATTATTTTCATATTCGGCCAATGTATTTAGAAAAACTGCCAATATCTGCACAAAAATACAAGGATATACAAAAATTATGTTCATCGATGACCATTCCTAAACGGTTCCACCGAGAATACTTAGAGATGCCCTACGATGGTCAAAAAAATGACACCCTTGTCGAAACAGACGCAGAAGACGTCGATGAGGAAGAAGCCTGAATAGTTATATGGATAATTTACATATTTTGATAACTATTTTTCAATGAACGTAAGCGTATGAACGTTCTTTTGATGATTATGTTGATTTGATTTGATAATGTTGATTATTAAGATAATATTTAAGATTTTTGTTATAGTTTGTTTAAGTTTATCACAACAGATCAGATTACAGATCTCAGCTAATGCAAAAGTCTGCCAAAATATTCACAAAATTGTGACATTCTTTACATTATCCTGAAGTTTTAATTTTAGTCATTTAAATAGAGAAGTTTAAAGAGCTTTTTTGTTGTTTGTCAAGTAGAATTTATTTTTAAAAGACTAACTTGTTTTGAAACAAGTACGTTTTTATATGATTGTTTAAGTTAAGTTTTCATATTATTTCTTTTAGTAGTTCCTTTGTCAAAGACTGAAATAACACGAGCTGTGAAAATTTAAATTCTAGTTTAATCTCAGTCAAGCTAAAATTCTAATATTTTGTTTAAACAATTACCTAGTTTCACATTTAAAACATGAAAAAGATTTAGACTGAACAAGTGCCTTGTAATTTAAATATATAGTGTTTTAAGGTACATTGATCATAATTTATAATTATGGTGATCTTGACACGTGATAAACCTTCATGTATGAAGATTATAAGTGAGTTTGTCTTGCATCCGTGCCGCATGATGCTGCGGTATTTTGTCAGGAGTTGTATGAAACCGCATCAATGTATCAATACATCATCACTGATGCGGTTTTATAAAACTCCTTTCCTCATTAACACCGGACTGGCAAAATACGGTGGTATCGTGCAGCATTTGTGTAAAAAATTACTTCACTGATACTCTTTTTACTTGAAGTTTTATCAGGTTCTTATTAGGTTAATGTGAATTTATGATTATAAAATTAGAAATTACAGTAAAACATCATTGTTTTGAAATAATTCAAGTAATAACAGAATAAAGGCTGATTTTTACTACAATAAACTATTTGTTTTAATTATGAACTTGGTATTTTACTACATAAAAAGTAGGTCTTATTTCAACTAAAATGTATAATACAACAGTTTTGATTATCCCATAAATTGCAAATTTTGTCGTAAACGCCATTTTTGTTGAAAAAAAATGTAGTAAAAGCCATGCTTTCTCTTAAACTATTGAAGTTACCTTTTTGATGCTTACACACTTTAAAAGGGATTTTTGCGCTCAGTAACATATATAAATAGCACGAATATAGCTTTAGAAACATAAAAAATACATAAGATTCTTTTTTTCCATTTCTAGTTTTTTGCGATTTCCCAAAAGTAGCGATTTGGCTTTTACGACATTTGCTACTCGAAGGGTCGATATATGTCTGCTTTTATCGCACCGCACCCAATCCCAAAGTATTTTTTTTATAAATTTAAGTTTGATCTCCTAGTTTTTTATTGTTGAGAACAATAATAAAGTTAAGTTTCACCAAACCTTTCTGCAAAATGGAGTACCAAGCGAATGTGGGGGAAGAACCAATACGGGGGTGTCTATGTGAATATAATAAGTGGACCAAAATGTATTACCGAACGGCAAGTTATGTAAAATTAACCAAACCTGACTAGCCTTCACTATAATAATTACGAATAATTACGAAGCGGAAAAAGGTTTGTTATGATCGTGGCAATTGGAAACCCAGTACTGCCTACCCCTCAGAGTTAATGGTAGGAGTGGAAGTATGTATTGCAGCTTTAAAATTACTTTAAACTACTTTAAAATTAAAAGTACGAACCTGATCTGTAGTCGTGACAAGCGGAGAACTCTGTACGACTGGACGTTTCTTTGCTGCAGTTGGAGTAGCTATAACAAAAAAAAAGTGAAGTTAGGTGCATCTAGAAGATTTAATTCTTACCATGATGTAGCGAGTCTAGATCGTGGCATGCCCTACCCGAGATCCAGGACAAAGGCGCAAATTGCTGTATGTGTCAATTACTCTGTATTTTTAGGTGCTTCTAGTATCTCTGACTGATTCGGCATTCAGCCAGTGACACTTTTTGTATCGTGTCATACAGGTTTGCGAAAGAAGTTTGTAAGGATTGCAGGCCCTCATCAGGCCCTGATCTCTGCCTACCCCTCAGGGATAAAGGCGTGACTTTGGGTATGTGTATGTAAAATTTCACTTACTCTGTGTCATGAGGGCGCGCGGAGATATGAGTGATTTCCCAGTAGACGCCGGACTCATAACTCGCACTACCCCTCGGCGGGAGGTGGCACCGGGGATCTGAAAACGTTTACGAGATAGTGCCTGTTTTTACGCTTAACTTCAGTTCTTTTTTTTTTTCTTTTAAAAAAAAATCTTAACATACCGCCTACAATGCTTCTGGCCCCACACTAGGATACTCTGTGTCGTTAGAACCAGAAACAGCTAAATCACAAACATGTAAACTTCCAAAACTTGGGACTTTTTTTTTGTCCCCAGCCGGGGACAACTCCACCGCGGGGGCCTAGTCCGGATTAGTGGATTTTTCTGTATATCACCCCATTATCCGGATCTTAATTGTTAATCGGCCATTGTTAAGGTAAGATGAGATAAGAATATTATTTATTGTACCCAGACAAAAAATTGTTAATCGAGGTTACAAAATGTCACTTTATAACAATGTCCAGGATTTAAGTGGTGCATGCCGCATATAACACCCACTGTTACTTTACAAAATACGTTGCGAAGCATAAACTACAGGGTATTGATTTGTACAGTTAAATCCGACTCAGGGGTGCTTATTTACATGATACTGAAGCCAAAAAATATATAAATAAAATATTTTTTTCAGTGAAAATCACCTAAAAATCATAATGTTATATGGCTTAGCTTCTATCAGTCGCACCTGACCGGTCCGGCGGTGGTTTGCGGCGCCGCATCGCAAAACCGGGGATTTTAGGTGATTATCACTAAAAAAAAATATTTTTTTTATAATTTTTTGCTTCAGTATACTATAAATAACCAACCAACCCTGAGTCGGATTTAACTGTACAAATCAACACCCTGTATACACCATGATTAGTGATGTCTTTCCTACCTGTGAGGTGACAGGTGACGCAGCCGTGACGGTTGTCTGCACCGCAGGCGGTCTTATCAACAGGGACCTTGTAGCAGGCGTCACCTAAAACATATCCAAATTATCTAAAAAATGTCACAAAAAAGCAAAAGCAACTTATTTAAAAAACCTACTGAATTCAGGCCCTGTATAAGAGTTTTAGCAGTCGGGATTTCAGCATGTCTTTATAATTCGTTTTTATTAGCAGCTGACGTCCATCGTTTGTTATTTTTCATGACGTCATAAAGTCAGTGACACACGCGTTGTAAATATGTATATTTCCTTTGACATGTCAAAATAATAAAAAAACGGTTTGGCTTAATACCGTCGTCCGTTAGCGATAGCACCGATAGTCCGTCAATAATCGTTAAAATATAAGAAGCTAGCAAGCTTCTGACCTTGAAAATAACAAAAACAACCGAAGTGACGCTTTCGTACATAAATGGTAAATAAAATAAATGTGAAAAATAATAATTATATATATCTGTTCATCCAGCATACATCCAAGCGAAAAATGCATACAGGCGCGCAAAAGTTAACTCCCATTTGCCTTCGCAGTAAAAAAAAACATTATCAACAGGCTAAGGGATTCAAATAAATGTTATTGCCAGACTGCGGCGAAGCCCAAAAGGAAGGAGAGGAACATGTTACCTGTTTTAAAATCCATTAAAACACCCTTCAATTGCAGTTCAAATAGTCTGTGGTAAAGGAAAAGACAAAGCTCAATTCAAGGAGCCGTTTTCAGAAGAACTAAAAAAAAATTATTACTGCTGTCAAAGGAATGCAATTTTGGACCTCAGCCCATTGGGCTCATTCAAATGCGCAAAATGCTCATTCTTTTTTATAGCACCCCTCGGATTCTTTATAAAGACAAAGTTACATTGCGTTTTATTTTTCTTGATCATAACAAAAATTGAATGATGGTCTCTAAATTATGTAATGCTTTGCCCGTGCGCTATATAGATTTTACCTAGTGCGAGGCTGTAAAATTTTCATTATGGATAAATATTTACGTGTATTGAAAAGATTTTTTAAGTGATGGAGTTTTTAAAAATAAACGTGCGACGTTACCTTAGCCAGTATAGTCGGCGCGGGCGCAGGGGACGCGACTGGCGCTGGATGGACTGTAGTTTGAGTCGTTACCAGTTCTTGTTTCGGCGCGCTTGGCACTTGTACCTAAAAAATTAACGGAATTATCATTACCAAGATTTCTGGTGTATCTTGCCTGCTAAGACTCTAATACGGGCACGTAAACTTCTACATCCATATTTTTTCGTAGTATGTATTAAAATAGGACAAAAGTTATTAGATAAATAGGTACTCTTTGTTGTAAACACCAGAAAAAAAATGTACATTTGTACAAATGTACAAAATGTAAATTTATGAATTAATGTACAGTGTAAAAAGTGTACGATGTAAATACTCTTTAAACCAGTTATAAAAACACGGTCTTATATCATTGTAACGATCACAAAATTGTCAGTATGAGAATTATTGTAGATTTATGATACCTACTATTCGTATTATAAAGCAAAAAGTTTATTTTTATTTCCAAGGTCGGTTCTCAGGAGGTTAAAGAAAGATCATAATTTTGGCAACCTCATATTAATATATACCTTTAATTATACCTCTAAATGATACTTAGAATCCGTAACGCCAAGTACAGTCTCCTTCAAATTATCGTACAAGGCAAGATTCCAGGAACAAGGGAACCAAAAATATCATGCCTACACAACTTACGATAGTGTCTCCAACAGAGTACCAGTTCATTGTTCGTATTGGGTGCCTCAAAAAGCAAGATAGCGAAATTGATTGCCAACCTCAAGGAGACGGCAAATAAAGAAGAAGCTACTTACAGGTTCAGCAGTCGGCACATCAGCCTTCAACAAAGGCCGTTGCTTTAGCAGCGGCGATTTGAGCGGCGCAGTCACAGAAGAAGGCGACGACTTTGGCATCGGAATAGTCGGCATAGTCTGTGCAGCTTGCATAGTCTGTGCAGCCTGAATAGTCTGTGCAGCCTGCTTACTCTGTGCCACGCTCTGCTTAGCTATTTGGGATTGCTTTACAATCTGTTGGGGCTTAGCCTGTTTGGGCGATTGGACGGTCGGCGGTTTTTGTGACTTTGGCGTAGGTAGTTTTGGCGACGGCTTGGCAACTGCGGATTTCGCCGGTTCTTTGGCAACTTTCTGTGGGTTCGTCTTGGGCGATTGCATTGGCGGCTTCGCTGGTGGGGTCTTGGCTTTGGGCGTCAACGCTGGTACCAACTTGGTTTTGGTCTGTCGGCTTGGCGTCGAGGGTTGTTGTATTAACTGTTTGACTTGAGTGGCTTGGGTCGCCTGTCTCAGAAGCTGGGCGGATGAGAGATGCGGCAGGGAGGACATGTCGCTACTGTCATCCACATCGACGTCACTATCGGACGCGTTTTCTATCACTTCTTCGACAGCAACGTCTAGATCCATCTGTTGGTAAGAGTGGAATACAGGTGATTCAGACAGATTTGACCACTTATATTGTCTAAACTATATTTATGCGTTCTTCTTCAAATTATACATTCGCGAGAATATTCTTAAATTTCATGAAAGAGATACCCCAGTATCGGTTAATTCTAGGTTATTTAGGTGCTTTAGGGGAAATACAGGAGTCGTGACTTGTATTAATTCGTAGATTGTGAAATAGTTGTAGCAAAGAGAGTCATAACCTTCCGGACCCAATTCTGAAAGCTACGCAGAGAAGTCATGAACAGAAGCTAGCGTCTAATTATATGATACATTCCAGACTTGTCTTATTTACCCAGCCTTCAAACGGCGGGCGGCACGATATTAGTCGAAATTAATCCTTAATCCGTGGTGGAGTATGGCCTATACCTTCCTCAGGGAAGAGACCCGTGCCCCTCGGTGGGGACATAATGGGTTGATGATGATGATGAATCCTTAAATACGTACAACGTTGGAGACTACAATACAAGTGCAAAAAAAGCTCAAAATCACTGACCGAGACGGGCTTGTTTTGCCCTAGTATTATAACATCTAACCTTAAAAGTAAGTCAGTCAATCAGTCAGCCCTTACGTGTCCACTACTGGACATAGGTCTCTCCCAACGCACGCTACTTCTATCTGCCCTCGCCCCTCCAGGTACAAAGGTTCATCATCCGTAACCCCACACTGAGTGGGGCCGGGGGCCTTCGGGCCGCGAGGAGACAACCTCTATAAAAAACACACGGTGGGGGCCCTCCTCTATGTCCCTCTGTTCAGCAGAGGGCATAGAGGAGGTTGAGGGAGGGTCACAGACGGCAGGTTGGGGGACCTGCCGTCCGACATCGTGACGGGAGAAGGGGGTGGGGGGCCCATGCCCCTTCTCCAGTGAGGGTGGGCCCGGCTCCTTTGCGAGTCGGGTCGACGTCGCCGGGGCGCCGCTGTAGCATTCGCACTGTGGTCTACCACTTGCGAGATCCGGCGGCGCCCTATTGCACGAGCGACAGGACGGCCCCCGGGGTGTTTTAGGAGGTATGCCTCTCCTATTATTAGGAGAGGAGAGTCCGACACACGGCCGTCGCCCTCCCCCAAAGGGATGCGGTTATGGTGCACAAAGCATTTCACCCCGTTAACAAAAAAAAAAAAAAAAAAGGTACAAAGGTTCATGAGTGGAGACCACAAACTAGAAAAAGCAGAGTAGGACGTCCACAAGCTAGTTACTAACCTAACCTTAATGTAACATTGATAAAAATGTTTTTTGACTGAAATTATGTGAATGGATTTACGAAAAAAAAAAAAAAGGGGAAAAAAAAAAAATTAAAGACAAATACATGACGGAAAAGACACAAATATACCCCATAAACAGACCACAAAACCCATTAGATTAAGTATAACACAATTATTAAACAACTCTTGCATCCCATACCATGAAACATATTGAAATTAAAGATATTTTAAAATAAACAAATGACATAAAGGTTGCCACATTATTAACAGTGGCAGGACCTTACAAAAATTTAAAAAAAAATATCTTAATGTACGCTGTTACGTCTTAAAATGGATAGGCCTGTAAAGTCGCAATAACTCACTTCAGGCGATGTGGACCGAAGCATCTGTTCCCGTGGCGGAGGGAGCGCGGGTTGCGCGTGGGGCGCCTTAGCTGAGGCGGGGGCGCCCTTCTGGCGTCCGCGCCCACTCGTGCTCTTTATCCAGTCCTCTTCGGTCCTGTAGTACAGTTGGTTAGTTTGGCCTATGGTTTTCGCCTCATATTTGGGCCATTTTACGTAGCAGGATTGTGAGATCACTCTAGCCTGACAAGAAAGGAAAACCTGGAAAGCTAGCAGTGCTATTGCTGGGATCCCAACTTTCCAGTGATGGCTGATTGATATGAATTATCGCAAGTGATAGCGCAGTCAGCGTGGCAAAGTTAAATAAAATTACTTTTATATTATAGGCTACTTAAAAATGTTTCGCAATCAACACGCTAAGGACATTGATAGCTGTCTGTTGCGCTTTCACTCTTGTAGTAAATAGTCACGAGTAGACGAGAGTTTTACTATAGGCGAGCAGTGATATTCTGTAGAAGGGTATGTTTATCCACTCCTCTTAGGTCCTAAAGTACAGGTGGGTTATAATGGGCGAGAACTGATTGTTGCACTGCATCAGGGAAATCACTAGACTTAAAAATTGATCAAAGAGAAAAATTTATTTGATGGATTATAGCGATGTGTACGGTACAGGGCGAACTAATATTTATCAGTAAATACCGACATTATGTAATACCATAGTCAAATAAAAAATTTGCAACATTTTTCAAAATACGCGGACTACTTCTCAATGGGCATTGTCCTAAATGTTGACAATTAAACGGCAAATTTAAGATATACGGTCAGTATAGTTACTGTCACAATCTTCAATTAACATCTGATTTCTTGTATTTTTAAGAATACAGCTGAAAGTTACGAATTGCAAGGAAATATCGCCTAAAAGTTAAAGTAATAAAACTTATATTTATTTGAAAAGTATTTCTCACCTATTCCTATGAAGGTAGGTCCATATGGCCGATCGCTGGTCGTACTTGACGACGGGATCGCGTTTCGCCGAATGCAAGCGGTCCAGTGCAGAAGACACAGCGCTCAATAGAACTTGGTCGTTGCTCGTCGATATGTACTGGGACATCCTGTGTGGCAAAAGAACAAATTCTTAATGAGGTAAAAACTACTGGCAGAACGTGTAGTCATGGCTCGTACTAAATGTGTCCGGGTGTAACGAGGTGCACTTGCCTCGTTGCTTTTTAATCATTTTCGGCCATCTACTATTCCAAATTTAATTAGTTTTTGACATTCGCCGCAGTGTCCGGACGTATTTGGACAGATATTCCTCAGCCTCCAAACTAAGTGCACGTAAACGTCATCATTCTACATTTTATTATCGCTACTACACGTCTGTTAGTACGTTACCGGATTGCTCTAATCTCCTTAGATACATAAATCATTATTATAAATCTGACAATACCGTGCCCCTGGATACCCTCTTTCACTTTACGGATCGCACCCCAACCTAACCTACCGTGCGACACGGGATCGCTCTAGAAACCTTGAGGAAACTATTTTATGAACAATTCCGGACCGAGTCTGAAAACGACTCCGTTTTTCTTTCCTTAAGGCGTGTATCCCAACAAACTTAAAGCTACCATTTGCTCAGTCACCCGTAACCACTATTTCTGGTGTGGTTAAACAAATAGAGCTCCAGCTAGTTTGCTATTCGCTATAATAATATATTTTGGAAATGTATTCTCTAGCTTTAGTAAATATATTTTGGTCATTGTTGGTTTTGGTAGTAATCCTCGCTCTAACTCTTTATTATCTAGATTTTTTTTCCAATCGCATCTGCACTAAGTCGTCAGACTTTAATCAGATTGGTTTAAAGTTTGAGTCAATTATCTCTAGATAATATCGAATCTATTGATAACACACACGATACACGATGTTATTTGGTTACAATTGGGAACGCTGTAGTCCGTAACACGTTATTACCTTTTTTTTTGCAGGGTGAAATATTTTAGATACCTTAACCGCCACCCTTGGGTGGGTGGTGGCCGTGTGTTGGACTCTCGCGAAGGCCTACCGACTAAAACATCCCGGGAGCCGTCATGTCGCTTGTGCAATGGGACACCGCTGGATCCCGCATGTGGTTCAAATAGTGTTACATCGCGAATGCTACAGAAAATAAAATTATTTATTCATTTATTATTTATTGCAAACTATGATGCCTTCTTTGCTATGTTATTAATTTTATTTTTATTTATTCAATCCACCGTGCGTGAATACCACTATCGTAACGTAACGTAACATTAACGTAACATTTACATACAGGCACATACTTCTGGCCCCACACTAGGATACCCTGTGTCGTGGGACCCAGAAACAGCGACGTCACAAACATGTAAACATCCAAGACCTGGGTGTCTTTTTTTTTTGTCCTTCAGCCGGGATTCGAACCCGGGACCTCTCGCATGGTAAGCAGATGCGCTAACCACTGCGCCACAGAGGTCGTCGTATCTTCAATCTACCTATCTATCAGTGGGCAGCACAGGGAGACTCACTTGAGCAACGTCAGGATGTCATGGCGAGTGCCCTCTCCGTTGGGCAGACGCGCCACTGCGTCGCGCACGAGCGCCATTAGCGTGGCGTGGCGCGGCCGCTCGGCTAGGAGCGAACTGTGGGCGGCACACGTCACGGGCGCACGGGCGCACGGGCCCACCACCGCGCGATACCTACGGACGTAACTCACGTGTAAATCATACGTAGTAAGGTGTTTGCCTGATGTAATTGGCTCACTAACTGTCTGTTTTTTCAAGAATCAAGAATGTTTATTGTGAGCTTAGACATGGGTTACACAGCAGTAACAGTTGCTATAAGAAAATAGTATCACCAAACCTTCCCTTAATATTACAGGTGTACTCACATTCATCCATCCTTCACATAGTATTGTTTATATTATAATATATGATGGATTCAATTCTTTTTTTTTTATTGCTGTAGCCAACACTCCAATAGAGTAAATTTTGTACAATGTATTCTTACCCGTGTTGTAAATAGGTGAAGGCCTTGGCAGCGGACGCAAACCGCTTCCGTTCCTGCGCTCGGAATTCGGCTATTTCCGCGTTCGTGGGCGCTCGGACCACCCAAGATGTTGGATATCTAGCAAAGTTAAATTAAAAGATTTAAGTTAAATTCTTAATTCTGCGTAACACCCACGTCGTCGCTAAATAAGCTGTCATTTTTATCGAGATTAGGTTACACAAGCTTATAGACAGTGAAAGTTAGCTACTATCAATTAGCTTATATTTGTTGATACATTCATATCAGCACATTCTGGCGCTACCATAGTGCCGTATTAGGCTGCGACAGTTTATAGATCCGCTCTTATAGTATGCTTCCGGCTATCATGCAGAAGGCAGTGCTGCTTGATACAGCCCGGATAGTCCGGCGTTTTCTCTCGCTGTCGCCCTGACCTCCGGCCGCTTGGACTCCTCAGCCGGAGGGCGTCCGTCTGGCCACTTTGGTCAGACGAGACCATTAACTCATTTTTTTCCCCACATAATAATAATAATGTTGCTTTGTATTGATTTATATGGCACTGCGTGCACTGAATCGGCATTTCTGCTTCGGAGTGCGATATTTCTTCCGATGACGTCATCCGCAGCAGACGCGCCATTCGGATTCCGATCAGTGTTGCCACTTTAGCCACTTTTTACCTAGATCTGGCCACATGAAAAAAAAATTGGTATAGAAAAATATAGAGAAGTTCAAATAATTTGGGTCGGGACATATGAATGTAGCCGAAAAATCTCTTTTCATCTTCTACTAAATCATAATTATAATGTGTGAAATTTTCCGAAAATAACAACTAATGTCATCAATATCCCCGTCACGATAATGCGAATACAGGTGCACAGGCGAACTTGATTGCTTTGAAAATACCAGTGGTGCCAAGGCCTCCGGTCCGTAACGACTAAATGTCAAAATGTCACTTGGGGGTTTTCCCCCTAAATTTAAGGGGAATACGGATAAAAAAGGGGGATATTTAGGGGCAGGAAACGTTTGGGGTTTTTTTAGCGGGCTGTTCTGGCGATTGAAACTTTCAATAGCAGTGAATAGAAGTGAATTAAATTACTTTTTTTTTTGTCGAAGATGGCATTTTATAAGATTAAAACAGTATTATTGTATTATTTTGGGAACGCTGCCAATATGTATTTTCTAACGCAACCGTGAACGAACGAACGAACAGCATGTAGCTGATGGGCTCATTAATTAATTAAGTCATTCATTCATCACTCATGATAAACTTAGAATTTCATTATACGTAGGTAATTTCTTTCGATTCGATTTCGAAGTTTGCAATAGGTTGTAAGATTGTGCGGTCAAGTGAGATTTCGAAAGTGCAAAACAAAAAGTACCAACAAAATACGTTTTATTTTATGAGTGAAAACTACTTGTTGAAAGCCTACACAACTCATAGCAATGAAATGTTATATGTGGATATAACAATAACAAAATAGGAGGTTTTTAAGGGGAATTTGAAGATTTTCTTGGGGGATTTTTTCTGTAGGGGTCGGCAACACTGGAAAATACCGATACTGCCGACGGAATATCCGAATGCAGTGGACGCACCCTTTCGGCATTTTGTAAATGCTGACGGCTCGTACAGTGCGTACGCTCCGATTCCGATACGGACGATTAGCTTTATAGTGAAGAAAAACGCAGCAGGAAAAAACGTCACACATTCTATACTGACAGTACATACATTATGTAAGGCTTTCTGACCCATCCTCCCTATTTGTATGAAAACACTTAGCACCCACTCCCCTACCAAATCATCTTATACAATAAAAACTAAACAGACCCATAGCTAAAAAATAATAGTCTTATTTTTTTATCTTAATTTGACTCTGTATGCTGCATGGAAATCTCTTTGTTTTCAGAATAAATATTTTCACCTTGGTGGAGGTAGATCGTTGGCTGGCGGTTGCGGAGACACGGCGCGAAGCCATCGCTCGCATATTCTTCCCAATATGGCGTCGCAATCTCGTCCCGCACCTATCCATTGGTACATCTGAAAAATAGGTGAATTTCTTACCTATTTCAACAAAAGCTCAGATTTTCCGTAAAATATTTTACAAACTGAAGGTATGAACGATGATATTTTACAATGCGAAGGTTGCACCCATAGTTGGGAAAATAGGCCATAACAATGTGATTGTTTATTTTATGTTTTTATGTTTACCAGATAAAACATAAAAAGATACATTTAGCGGCTTTTGGCGATATTTGGCAGACTTCATGCAAATAAAGTATTAATGGACGGATTAAATAAATTTAAGGTTCATTGTTAAACCCTAAATTAATTTAATCCTCTGTCTCAGTCACGAACAACCAGTGCGTTAGAGACTTTATATTGAACTTTATAGTAATTATAATAATAGCTACAGACATTTTTTGGTCCATACTTGAGTTTCGGGTATGAATTGAAGATAAGGCACAAAATCGTCAGGATGAGGTCCCCGCTCCCCGGCTAAGAAGTCTAACGCCGAATCCAGCTCAGCACACCAGTCGTCAGACACTGTGGAACAGAATAAGGCAATTCAACACTGATATCAAAGAATGGGATTGGACTCCAGGTCAATATTTGTCCAGTCAGTGGAAAAATATTGACCTCTCGGTCATACAATATTCAGTCTCTTTCTCAGATTAAGAGTGCTATACATA
The DNA here is from genome assembly GCA_947310845.1 of Yponomeuta plumbellus. NCBI lineage: Eukaryota > Metazoa > Arthropoda > Insecta > Lepidoptera > Yponomeutidae > Yponomeuta > Yponomeuta plumbellus. Next base: position 10,914,162 of record OX371207.1, on the reverse strand, counting down.
TGTACCTATTTTATTAACCTAGTGTCTTACGTAACTTCTGCTTACAAGAGTAAGAGTGAGATCGAGTAAGAAATTACGTCATTAGGGCGGAAAAGCGCTGTAGTGTAAGCGAAATAACTGACTTACTTACAATATGGACAAAAGATATTTGGCTTATACTTATTTGTATTTTGGCTTGGCCAAATCCTGTTCAAATCTAGAATGTGTTGAAAAGTCAAGATGGCTGGACAGGATAGGCTGTTCGAGCGTTCATCCTACACAATAGGAACAAGTCCCAGAAAAATACTCCATAGTTAGTGACAAGGTCCTTCCCATTTGAAACGGAACTTACAGTTATACCAAGTGTTGAGAGGAGCTATAGGCGAGCGCATCACAGCCATGCAACGCGATCTCAGCTGCTGTTTCGATGCCCTGTAATAATTTAAAAGTTATCATTTCATCAATCAACAATATGAATAAAATAATAGGATTTATTATCAAGTGACACCAGAGCACATTTTTTAAACAATATACTTTATTTTACAATCAATGTTAGAGTGTGCGAGCGAGACGAACACCAGACGTAGCGGAGGCGGCGGATTTGATTCCCAATGGAGACTGCCATACTAGACTTGTACAAATAGTCTCAATCCAGGTGTATTTTCATTTTAGTAGCCTTGGTTACCATAGCACAGGGTAACTTAATTTGAGACCACAATGTGGAAGTTATTAGTAACTCAAAACATTAGTCCACATATCAACATTGGCGTCCTCCAAGACACGCAACTTCTTTCAATCATCGCCCAATCTCATCCAGAATCATAATCGCGTTTAGACCATTTATCATGATCTCGCCTAGAGCACCTTGGTATTATGACGTGGAAGTTACTATAACAGCAGCCTAAACTAATATTGAGGACCAACCTATGCGCCGCCCGAGCCGGGAAAAGTGCCCGCACTAAACACAGGAAGTTCGCGTACGTAGTCTCCGTGAGGGACTCGTCCGGGTCCACGGGCGGAGCTGGGCCCTCACCCGCCACTGACACTAGGTCTCCGTCGTCCGCTAGCTCGATCGGGAGGGCCATCATGTCTGGGACAGAGCGGTTGGAAGAAGATGAGCCGGGAAGAATGATGAGACTCGTAAGTTGAAAGTTATAGCACAGAATATATAATAGTACAAGTACAGAAGTTTCACTCCGCAAAATCAATTAAAGAAAAAGAGACTGTAGCAGCAATACAATTAGGTGCAATTCAGATTGCACGGCGCTGAAAAACCTACAGCTATATTCACCTTTAAGTTGCCTCTCTTTCTATCGCGTAACTCTTACTCGTCTGACACATTAGGGTTGTCTTCATTCAAAGAATAATTACATCTGAATCTTTTATTACCAGTTAACTTTTGTGAACATATGACGTTTCAAATAAACCTAGGATAGGTCTTAGTAGTGGTAGATCAGAAAACTATTTTACTTTTACAATATTTGTAGTACTACAACCTAAAAAGATACCCATACGGAATACGTTAGGGTGTACCTTGTTTATGAACCTAAATAACTTATTTAGGTGTTATGTATGTAGGTACATGCGTATCAAATCGCACTTTTAGGCAGGTACACAAAATTATAATAACAATACATATGAAACATTTAATAACTTTTTTGCGGTCTAAGTAGCTACAACAAACGAAACACGAACTATTTTGCACGTGTTGCAAGCAACTGGCTAAAACATAGTCTTTAAATTTAACAGGTACGGAATTCATAAAACATTTAGGTATACCTATAGTCCAGTCATTATATCCAAAAAACCGACCCTACCCGTGAATAATCAGTTCTTGGATTTTTTTCATAGGTCCCTCGGAGGGGTCACTGGGAGTGTAAATTCAAAGAGTATACTGAATGCTCGTGCGTATATTCAAAAACGGTTTTTCTTGAATAACTCGGCCATTTTTGATTTTACGTTTTTAACCGTGAGGACAGAAATTGTAGGAAATTTGATTCTCTACAAGTTTGGTCCTTACAATTTTTCTTTTTCATTATTATTATTATTAATTTTTATTACCAAAATATCAATTTTCGGGGAAAAAGGTGGGAACCGAAATTGTTCATAATTTGATTCTCTACAACTTTGTTTCTCTTTAGTCATGCCGTAAAACGTGGAACATAGGAGATAATGATAATATTTTGAATTTGTCGCGTTTTTAAGTTTTAATTTCCAAAATATCGATTTTGGGGGAAAAAGGTGGGAACCAAAATTGTTCAGAATTTTAATCTCTACAACTTTGTTTCTCTTCATTCATGCGGTAAAACGTGGAATATAGGAGATAATGATAATAGTTTGAATTAGCCGGGTTTTTCAGGTTTAATTTCCAAAATATCGATCCTAGAAGAAAAATTATCAGGACCAAACTTGTAGAGAATCAAATTTCCTACAATTTTTGTCCTCACAATTTTACTTTATAATCAAAAATGGACGAGTTATTCAAGAAATTTTCTAATATACACAGGAGCCTGATTCAGTCTACTTTTTGAATCTAGGCTCCCAGTGACCCCCCGAGGGACCTACGAAAAAAAAATCCAAGAACTAATTATTCACGGGTCTAAATCTAAAATGACTGAACTACTGGCTATCGGTTGTACTAAGTATAATTTATACTTATTTCTCTACCAATTATGCTACTTATAACGAAACAGATCGTCAAATTCTAACATGAGAAATTCCTTTAATTCTAATAAACTCGTGTTTTGGAACCTTTACCAACCTTCATAATAACCACTCGCAATCCGTGTTTAAGCAGTTAAACACTGCAAAGTATTTTTTTGCCTTTTTATGTTTGTCCATTTTTAAAACATCAGTCGGATCGGTGAAGTAGGTTACGAACAAAACTCGCGCGCGCGTCACTGCTCGCTCGTGAGTCCCTACCAATTCCCATCCGATGCGGTGGGCGCATGTACTTACGCTTTCGATACCGCCACGCAAAGTGAAACAGCCCTGGTTATAGTTTATAGTTCTACCAGAGATTTTCGCACTTAGCAGCTGGGTTGGGCCATTGCACGCAAATGTTGTGGTATGTATGTAAATTACCTTAGACCATGGGGCTACCTATGTTTTCCTTCAAAATTAGGGAGTGGTATTGCTACTATAATTTCACAAATGTACAGAACTTAAAACACAATCTCATTGGAAAATGCTGGAATTGGAACCCACGGCCTCCCGAACGAGAAGGCGCCGTCCCACCGCTCGGCTACCACCGTTCAAGTTGATAAGTGACGCCTTAGTTCAATTTCTGCTCTATTATTATCAGGAGGGCCATCATGTCTAGGTAAGAGTGGTTGGAAGTACAGATGGGCCAGTGAGAATATACTGCATGACGAGAATCATAAATTGACAAGTGATGCCTTAGTTCTATTAATTCTGCTAAATTATTTCTCCCTCGTCCGCTAGCTCGATCAGGTCTAGGAAAGAGCTTTTGTAGATGAAATGGACAGGGATAATGTTTTGCACCTGTATAATCAAACCTAATTATTTAATATGATTAGATTATTAGAAGAAAAAATATTGTGTCTTCTATTCATGGAAACCTTACACGGACATATTTTTCATAAAAGACATTCAAGTCATGCGACTTCACATAGTGCTTTAACCTTAGTGCTTAGTGCCTTGTGGATGAAGCATTTATCAATATTTGAGTTATCTCTTAGAGACCGCAAGCATACTATAAAAGTTTTTGGTGTTTTTGAGACAGCTTTTGCACATTTTTCAATTTCAATACGAGTGTGAACATCTGAGTGTACACATTTAATTTGTTAGTGAATGTATCCGTTGTATGAAGTGTGGAGCTCCAAATAAAAAAAAAATTTAAGTCGAGTGACAATTATGTCCCTTTTCATCACACAAACAGTAAAAAAGTACAAGTAAAGAAAACATATTTTTATTAAAATATCTAATCATCATTAATACTAATATCACTATCTTCATCATCATCATCATCATCGCTGACAAGAATTATTAAGAGAGCTAACAGTGGCATACTTCACTTGTCTAAAAAGGTTTACGAAACCTTGAATTAGTAGGCAGTGACGCCAGCTAAAGAATAATATAAAGTAATTAACGTTAATTCAATATATTGTTCGTGATATTGAAATATTTGTTATTTTTGTATTCGGTCACTTGAGTAAGTAAATATTTAGATTAACCTTTTTGTAGGTAAATCATAAAAAATACGTAGCATTTTATATTTTATTGCCCTCAAATGGGTCAAATTTGTCCCTTTTTCGGTGGAGAACTTTTTCAGTAGCAATACTTATGAAATGTCAGAATTCTACAGAATAAAAATCAGACTTTAGTATAAATTAAGGCTCCAACTTACCAATGCCATCTAAATCTTCAAGTTTGATGGGAACCGGCTGGCATAGTTTTGCGTTTATAGATATAGTATCTTGAGGCTCCTGTTTGATCACACAGTCCAGTTTTCGGTCCATGAATTTGAGACTGCAAATCAAATTGCTGAGTTACCGAAGCTAACTTCAGTAAAACCGTAAAGACTACTATTACGGAATTAAACTGCATAACCTTTTTATGTGTAGTTAAGTTTCAAATAGTTAAAAGTTTACCCAACTCTATCAGGTAGATTAGAGAATTACTCAATGTGGAAGGAGTCTAAGAGCCCTTACGCACGAGCGACACATTGCGAACGACAGTGTTTACGCGCCCAAAGATTGCAGTGTTATATTTTACCATGCAGTTAAATTTTTTAAGGGAAATACGATTACAGCTGAATCTGTAGAGTATTTTAGAAAATTGTGTTTTTTTTAAGTAACCCCTAGTGCTTAACTCACTTTCCACTATCTGGATACTTGATATCCACCACCTCCTGCTTGATCTCGACTTCTGGAGTTGCCTGCCTTCTTACAGCTCTCGGGCTAGCAACGGGATCCACAAATGAGGACCCTTCTGAGTCAGACTCTTCTTGTTCGCATTTTATCTTGATATTTGGTAAGAGTGGCCTTGTCTCCACACTTTCCTCTTTGGCTTTGTTTGGTTGTTTATTTTCAAATTTGGTTGGTTTCTCTTTCTTAGAGCCACGCCTTAGTTTCTGTATGGGCGTGTGGGCGCTTTTGGCACCACCAAACATAAGTTTTTTAGTACCATTGACTAGTTGTACTCTTTGTCTAATGTCATCAAGAGTTATGCCCCCTGTGTTCAGTTCAGGGTGGTTCTAAAAAAAATCAATTGGTAATTATAAGTGCTGTGTAAGCTTTCTAAAAATGTGACCAGTGAGAGAAGCTACTTCAACCCCCGTGGGGAGTCGTTACCACTATACAATAAAGCATCTAACAAATGATTACAATGTTATAAGGTCTACATTATTGAATAAATAATTAGATAAATATATTATAATACCTCTCTGTACTGCCGCCTTGCTCTGTGAGCAGCTAATACATTCTTCAGACACTCCAAAGAGTTTAGTGATGAAGGGTCATTCCCATCTAGAGTTCCCGATACATTTCCATCTGTATTTTGCTGAAAAAGTTAAACAAAAATATAAGTCTAGAATACTAGCTTATTTATTAGATACTTTTTTTATTATTTGCCTAATTAATTATTATTTGGAGACTACCAGAATACATCTAAACGCTCACACTGTTTGCAAAAGGCAACTCATGAATCACATATTTTTTTTGTTCTTTATGTCATAAAGAATATTCTATCTATCTATTTACATGATACCTTACTCCAGGTCTTGGTTGTTTACATGTTTGTGACGTCGCTGTTTCTGGTTCCCACGACACAGGGTATCCTAGTGTGGGGCCAGAAGCAATGTATGTGCTTGTGTGTAAATGTTTATGTTTGTTTTATGTTACTGTCTTACCTGGCCACTCCCCAACTTGCTCTTTTTCCTTGATGGCTGCACAGGTGGTCCTTCTGGATAGTTCTCATCTTCAGAATCGTCACCTCCAACTTCACTTCTAATAGCGGCGAGCTCCTCAAAGTACCTTTGCCTCGCTCGCACATGGGGTGGTCGATATATATTTCTACTGGAGGATTTTGGGGGCAAAAGGGACAACTGAGGGGTGGGGCCAGGAGGGGTGGCTTTGGCTACTGCTAGTACACGCTCCCGAGATATAAGGACTTCAGGTAGGAGCTTAGCATAGTAGGACTTAATCTGAAATACAGTTAATGAACTGTTAATATTAGATATTCATTTATCAGTGATGTCATACTTGTGTAATTATGTATAGAGTAATAATAGCACATTATGAAGAGACAAACCTTATGCCTTTGCTGTTTAGCTCTAGCCTTCAATAGGAACTTTTTCATCTTTGCAATATCAGGTCTGTAATTTCCTTGCCTCAAATTATTGTGGAAATCGTTCAGTGGTGAAGTGAAGTGAAAAGGCTCACGGTTAAACAACATCTTAATAGTCTTTTCCTTCTCTTCCTCATCGTTATCAGAATATTTTGGCAAGAAGTTTTTGAGATGATCCTTGTGTTTATCCTCTAGAGATTCCCATGTTTTAAGAGAGAAGAACTCTTTAAAGATACCATAGTCTTCTAACAGATCCTGGGGCAACTCCAGGGTATGTCCCAAGATATTCACTGGCTCCAATACTTCCTCCTCCCCGTCCGAACTACCGCTTGAACTTCCGGAGGAACTATTGCTATCACCACTGTAGCTCTGATCACTCTCCATGGTGATGTACACAGGGTATTATGTCGGAGAAACCTCCAAAGCTTCAGTGATGTAATGCTTCGCTTTTTGCCTCGCGCTAATACCGATTTTCCACTCAGTTCACTTGTTTTCCGCTTTGTTTTGATAAATGTTTACGAGAAACTGAAGATGCGGTTTGTCGAAAAATCGAACGGCGAGCCATGAAGTTTTTGAAATCGCCGTCAAGTCTTGTCGGCAATAAAATAGAATGCACACGACAAATACCGATGTTTCATACATGCTATGCGCCAGACGGGCACATTACGACAAGAAAATAGCTTGACAGCCAAACACAGCGACATTTTTGCCCGAAGATAGAATGTGCTTGTCTATGGCCAAATTCCCGTCCCCGTCATCTAGTTGGCTATGGTTTCTGTTGCGTGCATACGATCGAAGTGGATCGAAAATTATTATTAAATTGTTCTGACAATCAAATCTATATATATCTGTTCATGACTTGACCATCTACAACATCGCAACTGAAGACAAAATAAAAGACGTATGTTTACGCGACGTGCAAATATTCGGTGTGGCGAGTAAACATCTACGTTCTGCAAAGGTAGTATGAGGACGCGAGTCGCGCGCGACAACGTCAAAAGTCGCGACTTTCCAGTACATTAACTGTCAAATTCTTGCGACTTTTGGCGTTGTCGCGCGCGACTCGCGTCCTCGTACTACCTTTGTAGACGCATTATTCAGTCAGATTGAGCGTGTAAATTGGATATAAAAAAAAAACCAAAAAAATATATTTGTAGTCTATGGTTTGTAGGGATGGTATACAATCGAAACAAAATTATCGATACTATACTCATGAGTAGTATCGCATCAAAAGTAATCGATACTGGTATCGTACTTGTATTAAACGTAACGAGTTACTCAGAATACTCAGTATCGAGTACTTTTGGCATTCAATTATAGTGTAAATAAAAAGACTTAAATGTAATTTAAAAGTATGTTCATTAGAATAAAATTATGTTGAGTTACAATCCAAACCCATCTTCCTTGCAATCAGATAAATATAATAATTTGGCTGACCTTGGAACCCAATAGGCGGTTTCGGGTCTCCGTGATAAGGGCTTTCGAAAATAGACCTCTCTACCTCTTTACTATATCGAAAATAGAGACTCTCCGCCACAACTGACGTCTCCAGTATTATAAGTAAAACGGATTGCAAACTTATTCACGGAAACACCGTTTTCATACATAGGCTGCTACTTATGTATGCGGAATCTGGGATTCCAATAATTTTAAACGCAATGTCTGACCTCCATGGTCAAATTCGTTCTTTTTTTAAATACTGGCCGCTAATATTTTTCTCTTATATACATTAGTGTTTTGTTTTTGTTGGGTTTTAAATGTCATATCGCTGACAAAATGGAACTCACTCGTGAAAATATTCGTGCTATGATTTATTACGATTTTCGACGTGGTTTAACGCAACAACAGTGCGTAGATCAATTAACTTCGACTTTTGGTGGTGCAGCTCCATCAAAAACGACTGTGTCTCACTGGTTTAGTGAGTTTAATTGCGGGCGCAGTAAGCTCACGGACGAAGTTAAAGAAGGTCGCCCGAAATCGGTGGTTGTGCCACAAAATATTGAAGCTGTGCGAAAACTAATAATGCAAGGCCGCCATGTTACGTATCGCGAGATAGAGGCTATTCTGGGCATATGTATGACGAGCATTCATAGGATATTAAATGAACATTTGTCTGTAAAAAAAATTTGTTCGCGTTGGATCCCGCACAACTTAACTCAGGATCAAAAAGATGCTCGCGTCGAATGGTGCAAGAAAACCTTAAAAAAATTCAACGGAGGCGACTCAAAATCTGTTTATAATATCTACACAGGTGACGAATCCTGGATCTACGCGTACGATCCCGAAACTAAACAACAATCAACAGTTTGGGTGTTTCAAAATGAGCCGAACCCTACGAAAGTGGCTCGTGCAAAAAGCACTGTAAAGCAAATAGTGGCCTGCTTTTTTGGTATTAATGGCCATGTGGCTACAATACCACTGGAGAATCGCAGAACGGTTAATTTGGAGTGGTACACGACCATTTGTTTGCCGGAAGTATTTGAAGAAATACGCCAAAACAACCAGCGACGCAGAATCATACTTCACCGTGACAATGCCAGCTGTCATACATCTCAGGAAATAACTACATTTTTGGATGGTCAAAAAATAGAATTGATGGGTCATCCATCGTACAGCCCTGATTTGGCTCCCAATGATTTCTATTTATTCCCAAATGTAAAGAATAAATTACGTGGTCAACGATTTTTGACCCGTGAAGATGCCGTAGATGCGTTCAAACAGCACGTTTTGGAGATACCTCAATCAGAGTGGAAAAAGTGTTTTACAAATTGGTTTCATCGAATGCAAAAGTGCATCGATCATAGTGGAGAATACTTTGAAAAACCATAAAAGCATATTTAGCCATATACATGCGTTTATTTTTTCTATTCCGCATACATAAGCCGCGTTTTCACGGTCTTATTGGACTCGGACCGAGCGCGTCTTCTTAGTCAACTAAAACTGTAAGCCACTCGGATGGTAGTTTACACACATTTTAGTGGACATGGATTTTTTATTCATTTTTGAACGCGCTTTGGTGTCTGTGGTCAGCGGCTACTGTCAAGAAAAACTTTCTGAAAACTTGAAAAACTTTGAACCAGCTTTGAAGTGGCTTTGAGTTTGAAATGACCGATTTACTGCTGAAAGGCATAGAAGTGGTGGCAGATATGCTTATCGTCGAGCTGCAACAGCAGTAGGATAAAAAAAGAAGAAAAAAATAAGACTTCTTTATTTTGGCCTTTTCTTGAGCATAAGTGCTCCGAATATTGTTTATTTGAGCATTTACTTCGGTTATACTGCTTTCCACATTCAATTTTTTCCGTATCCGCTCCAGCGTGGCTTGTCTGGCGTCTTTATTTTTATATGATGCCAAAGACACATTCCAGTATTCCACAATACTTCTTCACTTTCGTAAAGCTCCACAAACTGCAAATTATCTCTTTTTGACCACTTTCTTCTACGCGGCACAGGAATTTTTTGCGAAGACGCCATTTTGTTTTTGTTATTGCATCAAAGTCAACTAAGACGAGTAGAGCGCGGTCCGAGTTGGCGTTTTGATAATTTGCAATTGCAATATTAAGGTGCAATTTTAAGAGTGCACTAAAATGGCCAGTGTACACGATACGAGTAGCATCTTAGTAGTCATCTTAGTAAACTCGGTCCGAGCGTAATAAGACAGTGAAAACCCGGCTATAACCTCCTAACGCCCAGCTTTTTTTTGCCCAAGTAGTGCTAGACGCCTAAAGTCCTTTTAAAAGGTTTGCATGGTAGATGCCCAGAGATTTCGACGTTCGAAAATGTACTTAAAACTGATCATACAAACGTGGGATTTTTTTTGGTGGATAAACCATTTGTAAATATGGTTTTTAGCTAGGAAAAAAGCCAAAGTTAAAGAACCTTTTAAAAGGCATCTGGGTCGCAATCACTAGTGAACATCAGTTGTGCATCTTTTTCAATTTTGAAGATATTTGATTGTGTCTATCGCAGAATGGTTCATTTTTACGAAATAATGATGTAAAAATTATGAAGTATAGCAAAAAATTCAATTTGTATTTTTTACAACGTAATATTTTTTTCAAATCTGACCGTCAACCACAGAAAGGTTTAAATTAGTCTAATTTTCAAATAAAAGTGGCATTCTATGCTACTTAATGAAAAGCTGAATAGTTAACCTAGAAGGAGAAAGTGATTAAAACTTGAATAAACAATGCTATTATTGGAATATTTCCAAATATTTTTAAAGAAGTGTTCAAGCAGCTGTTATAGTGATAGAAGCCAGTAAGTCTTTTAAAAACCTCTCCACAATTTTTCAATAATATCAGTATGTAAGAAGGGGGAATGAATCAACACGGCTTGGTCCACTTGATCACTTTAATCGTCTAAGAAGTTCAATATAACAGTCTTTCAAAACACAAATATTACACACTGTATACTGAATTTTAAGAACACCCTGTACAGTGCAGTGAGCTGGTCACCGCGCGTGTAACAGAGGGAAGCACGAGAGGTAAGCGGAAGACTGGTCCTCAGAACTGTCCAGCCAGAAAGGTTGAAGCAGTCGAGGGCGCAGTTCGCTGCGTACTGTCTTCTACGATGCGTGAGCGCATGTTTTATAGGGGTCCGGCCATAGCACCGCTTGCTCGTCGCTGCAGCGCTGGGTCGCTAGATGTGCGCTTGACGATCGCGCTTGTTACAACCTCCCCCTCTGGCTCTGAAGTCGTCCCGACGATGAGACAGGAAGTTGCGATGTCGGTGGTGCTTCTCTTCGGTCTACCCCGTTTTCTCAGCTGGGTTGTACCCCTCTCCTGCATCGGTGCCTGTTTCTTGGGGCGTCCACGCTTTCTCAGGGGCTGGACTGGGTTTGGCAGGTTGGTAACGTTTCCAACATAAGGGACCAGTGCTGAGGTATGGTAAACACCAATAGTGACTTCAGGTTTGCTTGGGTCGGCAATTTCATAAGAGGACGGACCATGTCGTTTCTTGATGACGTATGGACCATCGCGTCGAGGAGAGAACTTTGCGCTGACTCCTTTCACAGCATTACTTAAAGGATGGAGTACTGCGAGGACGAGTTGTCCGGGGTTGTAACCAGGGTCTTCTCGGCGATGTTGATCTACGTAATTCTTACGCTTCTCTTCGTTTTGCTCTTGCACTTCTCGGGCTTTTTGGAGGCTCGTGGCCAGTTGGGTCAGCTTAGGCGTGATTTCCGGTATAAAGTGGTCGGACTGTAGAACTTGTCGGAAATCATGGGAATTGTCATCGGGTGTTCTGAGCTCTCTACCGAAAGTCAGGTATGCTGGAGTGAAACTGGTCGCGAGACTTTTAGCCGTATTCATGGCAAAGCGTATGCTGGGAAGTTGTTCCGGCCAATTCCCGTGTCTGTCTCCGACTAAGATTGCCAACTGAGTCTTGAGATCTCTGTTTCTTCGCTCTACCGGGTTTGTCTCCGGGTGGTAGACGGGTGTGAAAGCATGCTTAATGTTAAGGGTGTAACAGACTTGCTGCATAACGGCACTGACAAACTGAGTGCCGTTGTCACTTATCATACGACGTGGCAACCCGAAGCGCAGGAATATTTCGTTTATTAGTGTCATAGCACAGTTCTCTGCTGTAGCCTTCTCAAGGGCAAAAAGTTCTACCCAACGTGTTGCCAAATCTTCTACAATGAAAATCCAATTTTTCCCATCTGGTGAAATAGGCAACGGGCCGAAAAGGTCAAACGACAGGACTTCATACCTTTGATTCATGGTCGTTATCTGAAGCAGTCCAGCGGGCTTCTGGTTCGAGGGTTTGTAGCGTTGGCACTCTATACAATTCTTTGTATAACTGTCAATGTATTTTCTCATGCCGTGCCAGTGATATCTTTGCGAAATACGTTGATAAGTTTTTTCAGAGCCGTAGTGTCCTGCTAGAGGATTGTCATGATACGTGGTTAGCACGTTTGCCCACTCATGTTCTGGAACCACCAACTGCGCGTCATCGGTGTCTGCGTAGGGGCTGTGTCTGTAGAGAAGACCATTGCTCACCAGATATCCTTTGTTACTCCAATAAGTGGCTTCTTCAACGCTATCTGTGCCCTCCAAGGCTTTGACGACTTTGCTGATGTGGGCATCTTTCAGTTGTTCGTCCCTGACTTCCGATGGTCTTCGCGCTGGCATATCTACCACAGAAACGGTGCAAATGCCACATCCTTGGTTCGTCTCTTCAGTACACGGCGGTCTCGATAAAGAGTCAGCCACTACGTTTGTTCTACCTGGCGCGTACTGAATGGTTATATCAAACGCTTGCAAATGCAATGCCCACCGTGCAAGCCTTCCAGTGGGTGATTTTAACGACATAAGCCATTTCAGGGCCTGGTGGTCAGTTACGATAGTAACTGGAAGTCCTTCTATATAACCTCGGAACTTTGTTACAGCCCAGACGACAGCGAGAGCTTCTCTTTCAGTTGTCGAGTAGTTCCGTTCAGCTGAAGTTAGGAGTCGACTGGCGTACTCTACAGGGTGCTCTTTTTCGCCCTCCCCCTGGACCAAAACTGCTCGGTCTTTATCACGTACGGTTTTGTCTCGTCAGCCTGTCGTAGGATAGGGTCAGAAGTAAGGCGAAACTTCAATTCATCGTAGGCATCTTGTTGCTCTTTCTTCCATTCCCAGGTTGCATTCTTCTTGGTTAGACGTGTCAAAGGTTCGGCGATCTTTGCAAAATCCTTGATGAATCGTCTGTACCAGGAGCATGTCTGGAGAAAACTTATAAGATGCTTGACATTGTTTGGTGGGGGAAGGTTTGTGATAGCGGCCGTCTTTTCAGGGTCGACCTGGAGGCCTTGAGGAGTAATGTAATGCCCCAAATATTTTATTGAAGAGCAGCAGAAACGACACTTCTCCCGATTAACTGTGAGCCCAAACTCTTTGAGCTTCTCGAAGACTTTGTACAAATCTTGCAAGTGGAGTTCAAATGTTGTGGAGAAAATCGTTAAATCATCCAAGTATGCCAAGAGTTTTATATTGACTAAACTCATCCTCATTCTGTCAATCAGTCGCTGGAATGTAGCGGGGGCATTCCGCAATCCGAACGGCATCCGTTTGAATTGGAAGATACCGAACGGCGTGATGAAGGCAGTCTTCTCTTGGTCTTCTTTCTTAACGCCAATCTGCCAATAACCAGCCTTTAAATCCAGCAAAGACATATAGGGCGTAGGCTTGGCTTCATGTAAAAGGTCATCAATTCTAGGAATTATTGGGTATTGATCCGCCACAGTGATAGCATTAAGGCGCCGATAATCCACACAGACGCGAATGCTTCCGTTGGCCTTCGGGACGAGGACTATTGGGGCAGCCCAAGGTGAAGCGCAGGGTTCAATGATGTCTGCCGCCAGCATTGCGTTTATCTCTCGCTTCAAGACTTCTTTTCGAGGCGGTGAAAGTCTGTACGGTGGAACTGAAATGGGTTTATTATCACTCGTCTCTATAGCGTGTTCCATAAACCTCGTTGGCGTGCGTTTTGTCTCAAATACATCCTTATTGTCGCTCAATAACTGCCTTAGTTGCTCTTTCTGGGGGTCTGTCATTTCGGGTAGCACGTCGAAAGCGTTAATTCGTACATCCCAATCATGTGCATCAAAGAGACTGGATGCGTGTGGGGAGAGTTGTACTTCCTCTCGGTGGATGTTTATTTGAGCATCTCGCATGACGAAATCCAGGTAGCTAGGCGAATACCCATCAAACAAGCGTGTTCTCTTTTGCCTCGGGGGGGTACAGGCAAGATCAATAGGAGCTAGTTTGTATGCCATCTCCGAGGGAGAGAAACCACTCATGTATTGTGGCATAGGTGTTGCTGGTTACCATAGACCACATCCACACGCTGCGGCAAATTATACAGAAGACTGAGGAGTATAATTTGCCATTATGCTTAGCGTTTGTGGACTATGAGAAAGCCTTCGATTCGATCGAGACATGGGCGGTGCTCGAGTCTCTCCAGCGTTGCCATATTGACTATCGGTACATCGAGGTGCTGAAGTGCTTGTACCACAACGCCACCATGTCGGTCCGAGTACAGGAGCAGAATTCGGAGGCAATTCCACTGAAAAGAGGCGTGAGACAGGGAGATGTCATATCTCCGAAACTGTTCACGAACGGACTGGAAGATGCCTTCAAGCTTCTGGAATGGCAGGAACGCGGCATCAATATCAATGGCGAGTACATCAGTCACCTTCGATTTGCCGACGATATTGTAGTCATGGCAGAGACGCTGGAGGACCTCAGCATAATGCTCGAAGACCTCAGTCGAGTCTCCCAACGGGTGGGCCTTAAAATGAACATGGACAAAACAAAGGTCATGTCAAACGCCCGTGTTGTGCCCACCCCAATAACAGTGGGGAACTCGACTCTCGAAGTGAAAGTGAAAGTGAAAGTGAAAGTGAAAGTGAAAAGCATTTATTTCGATTGTAACACCATAACACAATTTATAAACAATATTTGTAGTAAACCAAAAACATAAAAATAAAGGTACCTCATACAATTATGTTGAACGAAATGTGCTACAACAGAAAAAGGCTGCAGCTCAGCAAAATGCTAGCCAGAGGCGACTAGCGCTGGTTTTCTGCTGCACCTAATTCGCTGAACTATGAACAAAATTTGACTATAAATAGAAAGAATAGACGAATACATACAATAATTGGATTAAAAACATTTTTATAGAAATAAGCATAAAATCGAATAAAGTAATGGCCCAAATGCCAGCAATAAAAATAAAGCAAATTTAAGTTGTAGACGAATACGTCTACTTAGGACATACAGTCCAATTAGGCCGGTCCAACTTCGTGAAAGAGGTCAATCGTCGAATCCAACTCGGCTGGGCAGCGTTCGGGAAACTCAGAAAAGTCTTTTCCTCCGATATACCTCAATCCCTCAAAACAAAACTGTACAACCAGTGTGTGTTACCAGTGATGACTTATGGCACTGAAACGTGGTCTCTTACCATGGGCCTCATAAGAAAGCTCAAGGTCACGCAACGAGCTATGGAGAGGGCTATGCTCGGAATTTCTCTACGGGACCGAGTCAGAAATGATGAGGTCCGTAGACGAACGAAAGTCGTCGACATAGCCCGGCGGATTAGTAAGTTGAAGTGGCAGTGGGCGGGGCACATAGCACGCAGAACTGATGGCCGATGGGGCCGAAAAGTTCTCGAATGGAGACCACATATCGGCAAGCGCAGCGTAGGACGACCAGCCACAAGATGGACAGACGATCTCATCCAAGTGGCGGGAAGACGCTGGATGCAAGCCGCTTCCGACTGGTCTTTTTGGAAATCCATGGAGGAGGCCTATGTCCAGCAGTGGACTTCTTGTGGCTGAATGATGATGATGATGTTGCTGGTTGATTGTTGGGCGTAGTATCTTCCCAGACATAATTCAGCGAATCCGTTGTAGGCGTTACTGCCATAGAGATTTTATGCGGAGGGGTGTTTTGAGTCGATGTGAAACTTGGCAGTGCAGGAGTTCGAGGCGGTGTGAGTGGAGAGTTTAACATTGTATCCGGGCTCCCCGAAGAAACCGTCAGCGGTGTTATGGGACTAGGCAAGTCTGTCATCTCCTTTATCATAGTGTCTTCGAAAGTAGCAAAGTCTTCAGACTCCAACTCGTGCTCCATCTCTGGCTGATCAATGAAGTGCCATGTGTACTGCGGTAGATTTATCACCATGCCGGCATCTTGTATGAATCCTACGCCGAGCAGAGTACGCGTATCTTTCGCCTCTGGCAATACCACGAACGTGGTTGGTATGTTTCGACCATTAACTTGAACTGCAGCTTTGAATGACAACACTCTCTCCTTCTTCGACATCCCGTCAGCCAAAGTCAAACTCACTGTTTGCTCGTTGAAGACACAGCCTCGATCACGTAGCGTGGTATACATGTTATAGGAGGCGACGCTAGTTTTGGCACATGTATCTATGTATGCCGCTCCACTTATCCCTTCAATGTCAACAAATATCACAGGCCTTGAGCGTCCATCGAGGTTGACTGCACTGACAGCGCAGAATTTAAGGTTCTCTACCTTCACAGGTGTTGGTTTAGCTTTGCACGTCGGGCAATTAGTGCGAAAGACTCCCGGTGCGCCGCAGCCATAACATGAGAATTTCGGCTGGGATGGGGATGGGGCTTGTGTTTGTTGTTCATAAACACTGTTCTGCTTCTGTTCTACCTGGATGTCTTCTGCTCGCTTTTTCTTCCTGCATATTTCTACCGTATGTCCCAGGTTTTTACAATAGCTGCAACGTAGCTTAGGTCGGCCTTGTTTGGATACAGTGGGAAATTCCTCCACTGATGACTTGTGTTCAGGTAAAGCCTGCTTGATGCCGCGTGCTGTTTCTAAAAGCTTGTCGAATGACGGCACAGAATCACGGGGCATGCGTTGTCTTATATCCAGCCGGATTAGTGCGTTAATCATGTCGATTTGTTGCGTTTCCGTAAGCGCAGGAGGAGGAAGCATCGCGAACAGGGCCCTTTTCTTCGCAATGAAAGCTTCTGTTGTCAGATTACCTTGGGTATCGTGACTTATTTCGTAGAAGATCATAAAAGTCGGCTTCTTTGGTGCGAAAGTATGACGAAGTTTATCAGCAAACTCATCGCATCGGCGAATATTCGATTTACTTCCTTGCCACCATATAGCTGCATCACCTCGGAGTAGGAGTGGTATGCCAGCTAGTGCGCCACTGTCCGTTACACCTTCGACTGACTTGAAAACCGTAATCGCGGCCAGAAAAGCTTCGACGGCGTTTGAGTCCTTTTCACCACTATAAGTGAATGTGCAAGAAGCAAATGACCCTTTCTTGCTGGCCAATATTGTATGCAATAATTGCTGGAGTTGGTCGTTTGTCATAGCCATCTTAGCAACTCGGTGTTCCAGTGGTCGTAGGCTCGAAATGTTCAGTCCCGAATTTGCCCCAACGTTGTGCGCCACTTTGTAAGAAGGGGGAATGAATCAACACGGCTTAGTCCACTTGATCACTTTAATCGTCTAAGAAGTGCAATATAACAGTCTTTCAAAACACAAATATTACACACTGCATACTGAATTTTAAGAACACCCTGTACAGTGCAGTGAGCTGGTCACCGTGTAACAGAGGGAAGCACGAGAGGTAAGCGGGAGACCGGTCCTCAGAACTGTCCAGCCAGAAAGGTTGAAGCAGTCGAGGGCGCAGTTCGCTGCGTACTGTCTTCTACGATTTTTTTTTTTTTTAGCCCTATAAAGGGCACCCTCCGGAGGACACGGGGGAGGGAGGTGGTGAATGCTCATGCATAACAGCACGGGCCCGGCCGTGCTGCCAATGTGGGACTCGCAGAGTGCGCCTACCCACTAAACACCACCTTGGTGCTGGTTTGGTCCTAAGGACCCCTAAACCTACATCATGAGTGACCCCCCTCGAGGCCGAGGAGGGCGCACAGTCTTCTACGATTTTTTTTTTTTTTTTTTAGCCCTATAAAGGGCACCCTCCGGAGGACACGGGGGAGGGAGGTGGTGAATGCTCATGCATGCACAGCACGGGCCCGGCCGTGCTGCCAATGTGGGACTCGCAGAGTGCGCCTACCCACTAAACACCACCTTGGTGCTGGTTTGGTCCTAAGGACCCCTAAACCTACATCATGAGCGACCCCCCTCGAGGCCGAGGAGGGCGCACAGCGGAGCTCACTAGAGCTACCGCTTATGGGGATTCGTCACATAGTGACAGAAACAGAAAGAAAGAAAAAATTTAAGTGAGAGTAGTGTCCGTCTTCTACGATGCGTGAGCGCATGTTTTATAGGGGTCCGGCCATAGCACCGCTTGCTCGTCGCTGCAGCGCTGGGTCGCTAGATGTGCGCTTGACGATCGCGCTTGTTACAAGTATGATTTAGGTAATTAAAAAATATCAATCTTCTAATAAAAACTTAATTTTATTTCAAATCGAAAGTAAAAAACAATATTTTTTCTTACTAATAAAAACATAAAAAGGAACTTAGCTATTCGAATTATAATTATTATAGAACTTAACATTAATCAACTCGAAACATAAATTTATTCTTTTTTCTTATCATCCGCGAGACGAAAATAATAATAGGTTTATGATAACCATTCCAAATAATAAACATGAAAATACTCTTCTTGTGATAAGTACAAATCATTATCCACGATGTCGTCGTCATCTTCAAACGGATCGATGTCATGATTCATTTAAAAATGTTGCAATTTCCGCATGTCTTATGGGGTTTACTGTAAGTAAAAATAATAATACAACTTGTTAATACTGCAATCTCAATGCTTTAGCTCAGAGAACACACTTACGAAAACTAGTAAAATATGTAATATCATCGATAAAGAAAATGGAAATTACATAGGCATAAAGACGCAAAAGCATTTTAAAATCTTAGCAAATGTAGGGATCCGTAAGGCTTTTAAAATCCAGGATAATGTTGAAACCCACATACCTTCTAAAAGGTCTTCTGAATTTAAGAGTTTATTTAAAAAAAACTTTTGGGATTTGGCCAAAACTACTCATACCATGCAAAAATATAGCTTTTTGGCACCAGATTTAATAGATAAAATCAATCAATAAAGCAAACATAACAAAGAAAAACTCGGATTTATTTACCATGCCGGCGACGTCCCTCCATCTTGTCTCACTATCCGTCGAAAATGACAGATAAAATAAAATTCTGTTGGCACCACTGATGGTCCATTGACAATACAGACACTAACATAAACGTTCCGATACCTTTATTTGTCGTAGCGGAGCGTTTTTTTTTAAACACGCACCTCGTGTTTTTGGCGCGTCCGGTGACTTAAAATAATCGTAATTCAGTAAGATATTCCGCCAACATCGTTTTTACGTGTTCCTTAGGTAAAACAATTAAGTATCTTTAATAAAATGCATAAATAAGTATATTGATCCATAACAAAAATAATAAGAATGTTTACTTTTGCAATGCGGGATACCCGGATTTCATACCGTCCAGGCAAAAATTTTAAAATACTATCGGGCATTTTTATGTTAAAATCGTCGTTTTCTGCATTGAAATGACTTGTTCTGTATAAATATATGCATGAACTTTAATAAATTACCCTAAAAAGCCATTGTGTAGTACGAAAAATAAGAAATAACAAAGTTTTAACGTCCATCCGAGAAATCTCAAAAAGGGGAATTCCCCCACTCCGTTACTACGATTCAGCCCAATTGTGATAGAAAATTATATCAAGTAAAGTGATTTTTTACATCAGGATACATTTATTATTAGATGGAAACCCGAAAACTTTCCACAAATTCTTCAGTTTTCTCAGAAAGTTCGTGTAAAGTGAAGGCGTAGTGCCGTGTCCACTTATATTCCCCCAATACGTTACTAGAGGAAATAATGTAAATACTTTGTTTATTTGTTACTTTTAAGTCATAATAATGCAGTAGAAATGTGTACTTTTAAAATGCGAATACTCATTGTGCTAAACATAACCGAAATTTATAGTTAAAACATTTATTTGATTAAATACAAGATTTCCTAGCATAAAAACCGTTACTTCTCTTTCGTTGCCAATTTTGCAGTGATGTATAAAGGGAATCCAAAATGTAACGAAAAAGAAGCATAAAGTCTTAGGGCACACTAAGAGCATGAACAATTAACAATGTTATTTATTATAAATAAGATTCCCTTTGTTGTTTATCTTTTCATTTGTAGTTTTCCACAGCACAGGTAAGTGCAAAATAAACTATAAAACTTGAATGTCCACGAATATTTTATGGAATAGATACATTATAGCGTGACATAGTATTGTTATAGTACCTACAGCGAGTTAAAAGTAAAGTTTTGATTTCCAATAAATATTATTTCGACTTCATTTTTTTATTTATTTTGATGATATCACACTATTTACATAATAAACTTAATGATTTGCTCGAAAACAATAAAAGTTCTAATCAACAAATGCATCTCTAGCGAAATGTGGCGGATTGTTCTGCTCAGTGGTCGGTGCTCGGTGCTCGGTGCTCGAGTAAATTACTTATATAAGCACCATTTAACTATTCTTACCAGTTCTTTGAAATCACTCAGAATAGTATTTTACTAATCTCATGCTAGTTTCACAATCACCAGAGTTTATAAAAATGCAAAGGTTGCAATACAATGCAAAATTTGTGTACCAAGATTTTTTCGTAGCTTCTATTATCACGCGATGAAGGTAACCCTACTGTACCACCAGCCTCACGATTTCGTTACCGGTCTGTTTCGTTACCGTCCGATATGAAAACCTTACAAATTACGTGAAAAAACAGATAAATTGTTTGGTTGGTCTATTATTTTTATTTAAAATAATATAAAATAAATATAGAGCTTTAACTTCAAATACTGAACTTTGTGGTTAATCTTCTAATCTAATTATAAAAGAGAAAATAAACAGTCAATATTAACCATGTGGTAACGAAATTACAAGTTAATGCTAAAAACTAAATGTTTTTAAAGTTTTCTTGAAAAACTGTAATATTGATTAATACCGTAATGTTTAAAATATTATAAAAAACTATTTCGTAGTCCTCAATATTGCTTCTTTTAAAACTTATTCACGACTTTCGATGGTAACGAAAGGGAAAGAAAGTCTCCACTTGGTCTTCTAAAAATCGATTTATTAGCTAATTATGCTTGTATTTTTACGAATTTTTATTTTGTTTAGATACTTAATTATATTATGAAGGACCACCAAGCTTCAATTAAGTGATTTAACGATATTGAAAATAAAATTGCAATTTTGAGGTAGGTGGGTGTTCAAAAAAAATTGCTCAGCAACTAAAATTGTGTAGTTAATGAGCTATTGAAAATGAAGGCTTTTTAAAAATCCCTTGGGCGTCTGGCTTATAAAATCGAACTAAACGCTGGGCGGCAACCACTAACTTGTAGAAGGATTTTTTTAGGTCTTTAGGCGTTAGGAGGATAAGTAGCAGCCCTCGTATCTTCCCACTGCTTCAACAAAAAAAGTATCGAGTACTGTGGAAAGTATCAATTCTAACTCAATATCGTAATATTTAATTAGTATCGAGTACTAAATTACTCAGTATCGTAACCAAAGAATCGAGTCTACTCAGTTATCGATACTTTTGCAATCTCTAATGGTTTGATCATCACAACGAACGTTTGGTACTACGCACTGAGAAACCTAAAATAATCAAGAATCGATGCATTATGTATTCATTCAACTGAATTAGTAGCGATTTGAGTAGAGCCGAAACTCGTAGACAGGAACGTGAGAAAAGAAACACGGACGGCGGCGATTGTGGTGGAGAAATATTTGACTTTTTGACGTAAATTATTCGTGAAGTAAATATGGCTGACGAACTCAATGTTGACAGTCTAATTCACAGGCTTTTAGAAGGTAAGGATTCGTCTATTACTATATTTCCGTCGTAGGCTGATAGCCCCAGTTGAAATAAAGCGTTCTATCATAATGTTCCATGCGCCGCTGCTCTAGTTGCGTAATTATCTATCGAGGTATGTAGGTTCGTAAACGTCAAACTCATAAATAAATCGATTATCCTCAATTCTTATCTGATTCTACTTTTGATCTTCAGTGTAGTGATCTCGCAGTAGACTATTTTCGTCGTACGCGAGGAATGTACACTGTAAACTGCCTTGGGATGCTATAGAGTAACACGTATATCTACATTTAGTATGTAGCGATGTCAGAAGACATCCAATAGATTCATCGCCTATTGTTAAGCTTTACCCCCTGATTGTTATTGCTGTGATTGTTATAAACATGTCCGTTTCGTTTTATTATGCTGCTTATTGACGGGTAACTGCAGTGTACAGGCTCCAGCAGGAAACAGCAAGCCGAAAAGGGAAATTGAAAGACATCTTTTCTGGAGAATGTATGGTTACTTTCAGTATAGTTGACTTACATATCAGTTGAGCTAGTTTTGTATGGTCTCTTTTCTCTCTTCTGCCACCCCCCTTTTATCTTGTATGTAATACCCCCAGTTGACCTCTACCACTCAAAGTCGTCTGATGTCTTCAGCCCTTATAGTAACAATATATTTGTCTGGTATGAAATACCAAATGTCTGTCTTGCAATGTGTATAAATGAGCTATTTGTATTGTTGTTCTAATAATTATTGTACTCTACTGCTAGCATGGAATTGATATTTGAAACAAAAATATCCTCTATGTTCATCTTGTTCAATAGATTAATTGAGTATCCTTGTCTGTAAACCAATATAATGGAAGCTTGGATATATAACATAACTTCTGTATGTTGACCCATTTGTTTGAATCTGACTTATCAACTCAGCATGTGTCCAACAAGTAAATCTAATTTTGTCAACTATGTATTAATCCTGCCAAAAAACATTTATATGAAACAATCCATTTTAAATATTGTTGCTTGTACTTCAACACTGCGAACATGCATTAAGACAACTTTTCAGAAAACAAAGAAACATTATAGTATCTGTTCGAATGAAATAAATTATAGTGAAATAAGTTAATTGGTCAGAAATGTTGTATCTGATTGCCAGAAAAAAAGTGCAGTATAAATCTATCCAATAAATTAAAAAAAAAGAACTGCAAAATGCATATTTGTGGTGTTGAAGTATAAGCGATAATAAATGCAAAATCCTTAATTCCTAAGGAAGCAATTTTTTTTTTTTATTTTTTTTTTTTATTGAAATCTGACCAACGATTGACCCCGATCTCACCTGATGGTAAGTGAAGATGGAGCCGACGATGTTCCTCGTTGGTTCAGTAAGAGCCTATTCACCTATTATTATTATTATATTATTCTATAATTAAAATGTTGTGATGTTATGCACACTACAAATGTTTAAAATTAGAAAACACAAGCAGGAGATCCTGCTTTAGGCACAAATACAAATACATACTACAATAGGTTAATAGATTTAAATTTGTTGCTTGTGTGTTTGAAATGAAAATGTAAATAATGTCAATAATAGAAGTCACAGCTATACTTCACATTAAGCCGTATCGCCTTGAGTGGATGTCACAAAAAAGGTAAAGCTGTATAGCATAGTAAAAACCAATGCTGCTAATTTATGTACTCATATGTAGTTCAATGCCATCATAACAATAAATCATCATTGTTTGAAGAAATTCGAGATATCATTACAAGTTCAGTCTGGTTGAAGGCACTTGTAAAAACATTTTCCAACTGCGAACCTTGACCAAGTTGTGAAGCTGTCTGGAATTTCAACTTTGATTGGTGATTAATAGTAAATAAATTGCTAACAACAGTTCGAGGATGTCGGCCTGGCAAGACAGTGCAGATGTCGGAGTCAGAGGTCCGCGGCCTTTGCACTAAATCACGTGAGATATTCCTGCAACAGCCAATACTACTGGAACTCGAGGCACCTCTCAAAATATGTGGTGAGTAAATATGCCTTTTTAATGGAAGTTTACCTTGGCGTAAAGGCAATGGTGTATTAGTGTTCTTACCATGAATAATAATTATAGGGAACGAGTGTAAAAAAATTACTTGTTCCATAATAAAGTTACCAACTGCACCTAATATAAAAATTTTTTCGCATTTCCGAAGTGATCTCTGTCTAAGAGTTCTCTGTGATGACGAGTACCCTCCATTTTTGGATGTACACGGGTATTTTGTTACACCTTGTATAGCAATGGGGCATGCCAAAATCTTACAAATGTCTTTTCCGCTTGTTCTATATGGTGGCTGATCTGAAATTACTTTTGGTTGGTACCAAACATAATGATTGAGTACATTTAAAGAGTTGTGTTTTCTAATATAACTCTATAATCCATATTAATATGACAGTTTTATTCTATATACCTACATTGCATAGACAAGTCTTGTCACTTGTTAATCTGTGTGTTAACCTTTGGATGAATAGGGAATGGATGAAAATATCAGAAATGCTTGATATTTTTTTTGGTGATAGGAATAACCTTCCTTAACTCGGGAAAAAAGTTTCAATTTTTTTGGCCCCGTAGTTAATTTTTAAATATACTTAATATTTTTCCATTCGTAGTTCTGGGCTTAGTACGGCATATCAGACATATTCCTTAGGTTAGGAAGGTTATTCCTATCACCAAAAAAAATATCAAGCACTTCTGATATTTTCATCCATTCCCTATTGTAGTTCCATGGAATAGGTCTCAGATACTATACAATAGTAAGCAATAGTAATTATATGAACATATCTAATGTGTCTGTATCATTAATACACTAATCTAATCACCTAATTGAACCTTGGCTTAGGTAACTCAACCTAACCTAACTGCTTATTACACTTTCAGGTGATATACACGGCCAGTACACAGACCTTTTGCGCCTGTTCGAGTATGGCGGATTCCCACCTGAGGCCAACTATCTCTTTCTCGGAGACTACGTGGACCGCGGCAAGCAATCGTTGGAGACCATATGTTTGCTGCTCGCCTACAAGATCAAGTATCCAGAGAACTTTTTCCTGCTGCGGGGAAACCACGAATGTGCGAGCATAAACCGCATATACGGTAAGTTTTGCGGTATACCATAAATGACCTACATAGGCCTCACTGCAGAGCACAGGCCCCTTGATAAATTATCTTGGTTTAATCACCTTGGAAAAGCGAGCATTGACCTGCCAAAATAGTAATAATTGCTTTCACAGAATACAATGACTTATCCTTCTCCTAAATCCTGGACGATTTGAGTTGTCTGTCGGATTCCATACTAATAGCTATCGCGAAATTCAGGATTCAAACAGGATCTAATGCATAAATAGACCAACTAAAGTAAAATGATGAGCAATGCTAACCAGGCAGGTGCCCTTGCCTGGCTACCGATTATAGTAAATGTGAAACTTAATGAAATACAGGTTACTTTTTATGCTTTCTTATTTTGAAGTATATGGGACCAATTCCCGGGGATCTTTTAGTAAAAAAATCCAGCAGTTATCCGTACTAGCTGTCTAAACAAAATAAATAGTACATGAGTAACAATGTAAATCCCTAAAATTAACTAGCCAAACTGTAATAGACAGACACCCGCTAAAAGATTATTGTGTGGATGTGGAGATTCTTGTGATAACGAATCTGTAGGTGTAGCGGAATAAATTATAAAATGCTTGAGTTATTTTCTGCGGCTTCCGAGGTTGGAAGAGCATGAACAAAAAATCTATGTCCAGCAGTAAGCTAGAAAAACGAGAAAAAATCTATAACTCAGGCGTTTCTTCTGAAAGGTTTCTTCCTATTTTGCTGTTTTATTCTTAGCCCAGACTTCACCAATCTGTTTTACGATGCAATAGCGATTAACGGCCAAGTGAGTAAGCCGCAGCGCCTACGCAGTTGTAAATAAGATCTACACCTGTTTGGTACCTCTCAGAGAAGAAAGCTATTTTTGAAAATTACTTTATTTTTAATCCTGCCTTGAACCCCCTTACTTAACTGCAACACAATGGCTTCATTACATCATACAATAGTGAGTGGATTTAAAGCCAATATCGCCGTACATAGCATTGTGCACTGGTTCCTAATGTAGATAGAGATAGTTTATTATATATTTCACAGCACGCCCAGCTCTCCAATCATAGTAATACCTAAGCAATTGCAATTATTTTATCGACTCTGATGCCTACGTCAATGCCAAGAGGGATCGTGATCTAGATTCTCGTTGGCGACCGCCTTAGTTAGATTTGTATAAATGGCATAAGTCTAGGCATTTTTTCATATTTTATGATAACCTTGTCTGGTTACCATTAAATTACGGTTTATCCTATCTTAGCGTCGACTAGTGGTTCTGTCGATGTTATTTATTTATTTTAACATAAATACTGCGTCAACGTGAATCGCAAAACTTTGTTATTCGTACAATCTTCATACGTTACTGTGACTTTTTAAGGCAGTTTTTTACTGAATGTTATAGGAAAATCCGACGGTGTCGAGGAGGGTCTCTCCAAATGTCACCAAGGGGGTCTATGTTTGTAAAAAAAATACCTAACGTAAATAAAATCATAATAATACGTGTATACTGTTAAGCTTTAAGAACTTTGTAAATAAATACATACATACATCTTCGTCGCATATCATCAGAGTATTAAACAAGACCTAAATGACTTTCTTTTTCCCCCACCAGGATTCTACGACGAATGCAAACGCAGGTACAACATAAAGCTGTGGAAGACATTCACGGATTGCTTCAACTGCCTCCCGATTGCGGCAATCATCGACGAGAAGATATTCTGCTGCCACGGAGGCCTGTCGCCAGACTTGCAGGGCATGGAACAGATCCGGCGGATAATGCGACCAACCGATGTGCCCGACACAGGTAAACAATTATTATCATCTACAGGCGAGGTGATCCCGTATGCTGGAGAGAATGCATTCAGGTCGTCCCGCCTTCTTCGCTTGGTCTGCCGCGACGGTCGGTGTCCATTTTGCGGAACCCGGTCGAGAATTTATATTATAACTCACTATTATCTTTATTTAGATGTTTTATTAGAATTTATATTATATAACTAACTAGCTGACCTGGCAAACGTTGTTTCGCCATATTTTTTTTTTCACTTAGGGCTATGAAACAGATAACAACCTGTTCTCAAACCTAAAATTAGATATGACTTCTAATGAAATTGATTTGTAATATTTGTTGTTACATTTTATTTCACAATAAAAAGAATTTCATAATATATCATAAATAACATGTTCATGATAAAAAGTACGTGCAAAGGCGGACTTATTTCTAAAGAAATTTCTTCCAGCCATCCTAAAAATGCATTGCTTATTTGCATGAAAAATTTTATATAGTTTCAACTAGTAAGATTCAGCTTTCAGCTGGTAAGACGTAAAAAATAATTAAAATATTATCTACTATGTCAAAATATTTTATGTGAATCTATTAGACATGTACGAGACACGGAAGGTACGAGTACGTCAATTATAGCGAGATGGCGTGTTACCATTACGAGACATTTCTATAGAGTGATTGATGTGAGTTCTGACTCGACCAAGCTGCGTCACTGTGCTAAACATTAGTACAGGTAGCGCAAATCTTCTAGTTAGCTCTGAAGTTGGCGCTGCGGCCACTGCACAGATGTACAGTTGGACAAATAAATAAGTGGACCATAAAATAACTAATTTTGAAAGTTTATTTCTTTACAAAATTACATGTTTTGTGGAAATCAACTTATAAAAAATATTTGTTAAGGTAGGCAAAGTCACATACGCTAACTTTTACAATGGCTGAACACCTTCCACAAAATCCAATAGAGATTTTGATGAGCACGCGGAGCACGCCACAGCTTCCATATCATCACTGTCTAATTCGTCTTCTGTGGTATCGGCGGCCTCTTCAAACTCATCCTCACTTCTTTCTCATTCACTGTCGTTGACATGAATGACCATAATAATATTTTCTTCGGTTAGGGTGTCTATGACGTGGTCACTCTTCTTATATTCCTGTTCAATCTCTTTGACTTTTTCTAGCTTGCCGTCGTAATACGGTATTCTGCCTAGGCATTGTAATAACTAATATGATCTGTTATTAATATTTTATTCAGTCAATACCATAAAAATAAAAGTAACTCAATAAAGACTATTTATTAATGCGACGCTCGACTGTACTTTTCTCGCAGTGCAAGCGTGTGACAACGATAACTGCTTACTAACACATTGAAATCTACGCGAACGGGGTGCATAGCGGGGTTGAGAGGGGAGCGGCCGTCCCTGCCCGCGCCGACTCCATTCCGCTGACACCTATTTTTTGCTACTGCGACGCGAAGCTCGCCAACTTCAGAGCTAACTAGAAGATTTGCGCTACCTGTAATGTTAATTGTTTCTCAATCTGAATGTAAAGGTTTGCATAGCTGTCTAGAAAGTCAGTCTTATCATAAGGCATTAGTTTATTTACTAATCGCACGATAAAATCAAGTTCCTTTTGTTGAAAAATCAACTAAAAGCAAGTTACTTTAAAATATTTGTAATGTCTCTTTATGTGTTCATTAAATTAATATTTTTATGACTGGCGATGTTCAAACGTAGTTATACACGGTGGCCGGGGGAATGACGTCAAAAAAAATAAATTAGGTCCCTCGTGTCATGGGGTATCCGAATCACCCCCATGTATGTTCCGCGATTTTTCATAGTTTCGGAGTTATGATTTTTTTTCTGAATTTTTATGAATTTTCGCCTTATCAATTTTGAAAATTTCTAAAAAAAAAACTAGAAACTTTTTCAATTACTTTTTTTTGTAACTGAATCTTCACAAGTTGTTCTTCTATGCATAAAATAATCAGCTTCGTAACTTTGATAAAAGTTATTAAAGTGTTGGTCTAAAGTCAAAAATTTACGTTCGGTAAATTATGACTTGAATTTTCAAAAATAAATTAAAAATCCAAACAGATGTTTTAATGGTTTCTTAGTTAGCCTCAGAAATGCGCAAGACTCTCAGATTTCATAATCATTAAAAAAAAGTACTGCTTAACGAGCTACTTTGTGTACATTCGGCCTTCGAAGACAGCGAGGTGAAGAATTATTAAAATTAACAATTTTTTTTTTCTGCCATTTCGTCTTTTCTTAGTTTATTAATGAACGAGTCGTCATCATCATGATGAATAAAAGTGGTTTTGTCAATAAAACACAGATTAAAAAATTTGGAGGCATTTTCCGTTTTACAGTAATTAATTTTGCGCGGTCCGTTCTCGTGGGTCATGGGTTGTAAATGCAGACGCAACTTTTTACCTGTAATAACAATAGTCTTTGAGGATAGGAGGCCGCCGAACTATTGCTATCTCTCTCACTCTCAGCGGTAAGAGTGAGAGGGGCAGCGCAGCAGAAGCGAACACAAAACAAGTTTGTACCTCAGTCGTTCTCACTTTGTGTTTACTGCTACACGTGTCTTCATTTTGTTTTACCTCACTGTCTCGCTTTGTCCGCGGATTCCGCTGCCTACTTATTTGACTACTTTGCTCGTTAATTGGACTGTGTCTTGCATACTGATTTGGACTTTGTTTACTTGGAAGTGTAAAAGATGAGTTACACGTTAAGTGAATACGCAGAAATGCACTATTTTTATGGAGTTGCACAAGGAAACGGCCTTGAAGCAGCGCGACTGTATCGCGAACAACTTCAACGTCGTGGTGGGCCGCAACCTGAGCATTATCCCGACCATCGCGTTTTTATTAACACGCACAATACCTTAATGGCAGGCCGCATTCCTGGCCAACGAGGCGATAGGGAAGGAATCCCTAGAGTTGACCCGTATCGCAGAGAAGTTGTGCTCGAAGAAGTTCAACGAAATCCTTCCACGAGTACCAGAGCTATGGCTCGTACTCTGAACATCCCAAGAACTTCTATCCAAGACATACTTCACGATGAAGGATATCATGCGTTCCATATCCGACGAGTCCAAGCTTTACTGCCTACAGACTACCAATTGCGCATTGATTTCTGCCAAACAATGCTACAAAAAGAACAACAAGATCCTGGATTTTTCAATAAAGTTTTATGGTCAGATGAGTCACGTTTTGAGCGCACTGGAATTTTCAATATTCATAATTACCACACGTGGGCGGTTGAAAATCCACACGAAATGAGAGCGTCGACGTTTCAACATCGTTTCAGCGTTAACTTGTGGTCTGGTATTCTCAATGGCGAACTGATTGGTCCATTTGAATTGCCGTCCAGATTAAATGGAGAAAGATACCGACACTTTCTGGAACATGAACTTCCATTGTTGCTAGAAGACGTGAATATTGAACTAAGACGAACCATGGTTCTTCAAAATGACGGCGCTCCATGTCACTACGCAACGCAAGTCCGAAATTATTTAAATGAGGCGTACCCCAATAGATGGATCGGACGCGGCGGACCAATATCGTGGCCTCCACGCTCACCTGACCTCAACCCCATGGATTTTTTTATTTGGGGCTATTTTAAGGAAATAGCATACGCCAGAGAAAGTGGGAGTGAACAAGAGCTGAGGCAGAAATTAACAGAAGCCGAACGTGTTGTAAAGGAAAACAGAGCAGCTTTTAGACGATTAAAAGATAATTTCCTACGTAGGTGTAGAATGTGTATTGCTGCTGGAGGTGGCAACTTTGAAAACCTATTATAATAAACATTTTTTTTACATTTTAATCTGTGTTTTATTTGACAAAACCACTTTTATTCATCATGATGATGACGACTCGTTCATTAATAAACTAAGAAAAGACGAAATGGCAGAAAAAAAAAATGTTAGTTTTAATAATTCTTCACCTCGCTGTCTTCGAAGGCCGAATGTACACAAAGTAGCTCGTTAAGCAGTACTTTTTTTTAATGATTATGAAATCTGAGAGTCTTGCGCATTTCTGAGGCTAACTAAGAAACCATTAAAACATCTGTTTGGATTTTTAATTTATTTTTGAAAATTCAAGTCATAATTTACCGAACGTAAATTTTTGACTTTAGACCAACACTTTAATAACTTTTATCAAAGTTACGAAGCTGATTATTTTATGCATAGAAGAACAACTTGTGAAGATTCAGTTACAAAAAAAAGTAATTAAAAAAAGTTTCTAGTTTTTTTTTTAGAAATTTTCAAAATTGATAAGGCGAAAATTCATGAAAATTCAGAAAAAAAATCATAACTCCGAAACTATGAAAAATCGCGGAACATACATGGGGGTGATTCGGATACCCCATGACAAGAGGGACCTAATTTTTTTTTTTTGACGTCTATCCCCCGGCCACCGTGTATATTTATGCTATGCGCATACTAGGCGACACGCGACAGCGACAGTTCGGCGACTAGACGCGACGACAGGCTACGCCCGTAAATTTTCATATTATATTTTGTTCGAATCTCCGCACACTTGGCGTCAGAGTCGCGGAGTCGCGACGACAAGACGCCAGAAGCAATGACAACGTCGCGTCTGACGCGGCGTCTAGAGGCGGCGACAAGTCGTCCTGTTTGCGATGGCTCTTATACACGTGATTAATCGCGATTAGGTTCAACTGACAACTTTTTAGATCTCGAACATAACGTAAGTGTACTTAACTTACTAAACAAAGTCATTAATACAAGCTAGGATCATGACCTCCCGAATGTGAGGCCGGCGATCTATTCCACTACAACCGCTGTTGTGATGTTACTATGTTGTTTTTTTCTGGCAATTCTCAGGACTGCTGTGTGACCTCCTATGGTCGGATCCGGACAAAGACGTCCAGGGTTGGGGCGAAAACGACCGCGGAGTCTCGTTCACGTTCGGCCCGGACGTCGTCAGCAAATTCCTCAACAGACATGACTTAGACCTGATCTGCCGGGCCCACCAGGTAACCCAAGTGCTATTTTGTTAAGGCGAAGTATGGTGCGTTTTACCAATTGACGCAATAAAAAAATTGGTTAGTTAGCAGAAATTTT
Organism: Yponomeuta plumbellus; assembly: GCA_947310845.1. NCBI lineage: Eukaryota > Metazoa > Arthropoda > Insecta > Lepidoptera > Yponomeutidae > Yponomeuta > Yponomeuta plumbellus. Next base: position 10,882,539 of record OX371207.1, on the reverse strand, counting down.
GTACCAGAAGCGAATCACTTCATTCAGGGGCACTCGCATGTGGTCTATTCTCTACATGTTGCTTGGATTATCCACTGTTCTAATCATTAAAAATCGCAAACGGCCTCACCGTTTTAAAAAAAAATTGTGTCTGGTCCACGTAGACATGAAAAGAAAACAGGGGTAAGTGGGGGTCCACCAAAAATTTTCTGGTTTTCATAATAAAGAACAATCATTTAGCTTGCATTTACCTATCAACATCAATTGTTGATTGTCTGTAATAATAAATGTTTATAATTTTGTATAACCATTTAACCTATTTTTTTTATCTTATTAACAACCCCAATTTAGGGTGATATATTTTAGGAGTTTTGGGAATACAATACAGTAGAAATGTAGCAGCAGGGGGTCTACCGAAAATAGTAAAAGTTTGAAAGTCGTCCACGAGAAAATAAAGTTTGGGTACCTCTGGTTTAAAGGAAATATAAGTATATTTTTATTTAAGTGTAGATTACGGAGTTGATCCCAAATTAAAAGTACAGATGCTGGTAAAAACCCTGAGCGAAATCTCCGAATAAAGGAAAGTGGGCAGCCTGTGCTACCCATAGCATAGGGAATCCTAGAATGGGAGCCAGTAACCATTTTTTGTAACCGTTTTACAATAAAGATTTTTGCGTTTTCATTTTCACTCTGGTTCTCTCACGATGTTTCCCTTCACAATTAGCGAATGGTATTGCTACAGTAACTTCACAAACATACATAACTTACGACGCAAAGTCATAGGTACATGCCCGCACTATGATCGAACCTGGGTCTCTCGCTTCCGACTCCATTGCTGTACAGCGGTGGGCACGCTTACTCTCTGAAAGAAGGCCTATGCCCTACTACAGTGGGACATACGCATGCTTAATGGTACTTGGACACACTAGTAGATAGGTCATTTGAGTTACGTACTTGCTATGATGGACTTATCCTACTTGTTGACGCATAAAATTAAAACTGATTTATTAATTAATCATGAATGCTTGTATTTTGAATGCTTGTATTTTGAACGTATGATTAACTTATTGATGAGATCCGAGTAAATATAATCAGTACGTAACACAAATGACCTATAAGATAAGATAAGATAAGAATATTCTTTATTGTACCAGGAAAAACATTAATACAGAACATTAACAATAAGATGGATCAATGTTCCATGATATAGGCTGCTTATTTTTTATTTTAGGTTCTAGGAAGACTAACAGCTATTACAAGGTTATAATATACAGAAAAATTAGGACACACTGAGCCATTAGAAGTCTTCACAATTAGGTGTAAATTATACAAAACGCAGACAGTTCACAGAAGATAACCAACATTAAGATACAAACAAAATTACACAAAGGCGTCAAACATGAAAGTAACAATAAATTATTGTTAAATGAGATTGCTTCAGTCCAAGCTCCGCTCACCTCAAAAAGCTATGTGTCAAAAAACAAGTGACTAAGCACACGCCTCGCCTCAGCCGGTGCAGTATTAAACAAATCTAAGATAGGTCATATTGATCAAACAATATATTAAAATTCCTACTTGCACGCACGAGATATCTAGGTGTTCTTTCGTATGGGATATGTAAAATTGTTTTCTGACGAAAGAGTTTAGATAGTACACGAATACGTAATTGGGTCAAGAGATCGGGACAATCGATGTTTCCATTGGCGATTTTTAGTAAAAAAGCTATATCAACATTGTTTCGACGTACGTACCTATTTGTAAGGGAAGAAGGTGACGTTTTTTACATATATCTAAATAATAAGTAGAAGAGTAATGTTCTTTAAGTCTGTAACAAAGATATATATTATTATTTTTATTGCAAAGGTGGTAGAGGACGGCTACGAGTTCTTCGCCAAACGGCAGCTGGTGACGCTTTTCTCGGCGCCCAACTACTGCGGTGAATTTGACAACGCCGGCGGGATGATGTCTGTCGACGAGACGCTCATGTGCTCCTTCCAGGTCAGACTAAGGCGCGAAACGCGTGTGATATACTATACTGTGTGAAAAACTATAATGGTTCGGCCACACTATCGCGATAACGCGAAGATTTGCGTTGTCGCGACATGTCTGGCCAAAAAATTCGTCCTATCGCGAATCATCATCGCAAATACAAACACCCTTCGCGCTGCTGTCGGTAAAATACCGCACATCAAAGGGCAAAATGAATTTAGCAACGTTCTAGATTTCCGCGAACGTAGCGAAGGTTTATTTGATGTGGCCAAGCTCTTCGCCGTAGAGCGAACTCGAAATTTTGTCGCGACAACGCGAACACGAATCTTCGCCTTCAAGTGTGGCCGCAGCATAAAGGCTACTTTGCAAATCAACGTGGCGTGTGTTAAGGTTGTTTTGTAAAATAAATAAATAAAAGGCTGGTTTGACCTAGGGTATGATGTCTCGCTCGCTCAATTTCACAAATAAACTTGTGATTAATGTGGTCTAAGGGTGTGATGGGTAAGTAAATTACGGATATTCAAGGCGGCTTTTGAAGTTAAGTGTATTATTTTAGATTTCGGAATTATTAATTTTGGGAACCACTTGTATTTATTAAAATACGTTCAGGAAGACGTAAATATATTTTTAAAATATCCGTTTTTTTATTATGCATCAAACCCTCAGATCGCATTTATCAAAAGTTGACTCAGGTGTGATGTCCTCAACATCATGAAGACTCATTGCAATAGTTGAAAATGTTAAATTGTGCGACTGAGACAGCATTTTTAATGTAAGAAAGTTCTTTGGATTTAAATAATCGTTCGACTCAGGCACCCGGGGCTACTACAATTTCGGTTCGCTCGTAGCCACGGCTGCCTGTGTGATCTTCATAGATCACGAAGGTTAAGCAACATAGGGCGCGTTCAGTGCATGGATGGGTGGCCGTTCTATGACTAACGCTAGTGGCGTTTTCTCCGAGCGGTTCCGTGCTTCGCAAGGCACGTTAAGCAGTTGGTGCCGGCTCCCGTCGACAGATGGCAGTCGTTAAGCCAGGTCAGAGGCCTTACGGCGGCTTGAAAACTTCTGACAGTAGGACCAGCCACTAGTGTTACAGGCCTCCACCAATCCGGACTTGGCCCCCGTGGTGGAGTATGGCCTATACCTTCCTCAGGGAAGAGACCCGTGCCCCTCGGTGGGGACATAATGGGTTGATGATGATGAATGATGGATCTGGGGCGCTACGACGTAAGTCCTCCACTGTATGGCGTTGTCCTAATTTATTTACACCTAACTGTCAAATTTGTACAGACATATTTAGACACAATCGTCAACTATGATGAACGCGATAGTGAAAGGTTGAGTAATATAAGTGAAGTCGCGACTATCGACATTTAAAATTGATGCTAATCCAATGTCACGTTTATTTGCAAAAGTGGTGCATAGTTGTATTTTATATCCCATGCCCCATGGGTCCTAAGCCTATGTTACTGTTCGTCCCGTATAAAGGTGTTCCAAAATTATTTTTGCGTGATCGCAAGTGAATTTTTGATACTAAACACAGGTTTTTACATAAAATTTTGGTTTGTGAAGAATTTAATGCAAATCTAATATGGGCTGAGAACGCTCGCCTGATGAGTACCTACTAAAATGTATTAAATTATTTTACGTAAACTCTGTGCATTGTTGATTAGTTTGATTACTATTATTAACTGAGCGGACTTGGGTCAACCGAAAACGTCCCTTTTCAATTGCTTTAAAGATCTCGTCCTGCGTTACCTCAATGCTTTAATTGCAACATTTTAATTAGAAACCTGTTTTCTAGCGAACTTACTACATTCCCGATCAGTGGGACACCTTTACTACAGCTTGGCAAAAAAGCTTAGAAACTGGAAGTTTATTTTTTTTACTCTTAAGAAGTGATTGTGACACTACTTTATGTTAATGTGTCCTCGCAATCACTAGCAGAGCCCTATTTTATAGAACTATTCATGGTTAACTATGGCAACAGGATGTACATTGCAAAGTGAACCCACAGGTGCACTTCTAATTGAAGTACGTAACGCGGACGTAACTATGCGCACCAAATCCTGTCAGAATCCAGACGTTTACGAAATTAGTAACTTCTTGATTCAAATTATTTGTATGAATGGAATTCAATTCTCCAAATTCCGCAACTTCTAACTTCCAGTTTCTGCGTAAGAAATCGAGTGAAATACAAATTCGGTTATTGCTTTATGTGGTACAAAATCTCTGTAAGTATCTGTTGCTCTGTGATTTAACAAATTGAAGTTAGTATTTCAACTAATTGAAGCTATCAGTCTGGGTGTTAAGCGTTGAAACTAGGGACAAAGCATAGCACCCAGCCTGATAGATTGATGTTACTTATGTTGATATGAAAAATATTGAATGGAAATTCAATCAAAGATTTGGCTCTATGTAACTTAGCGCTAAGTATCTTTAGATGTTGGTTCCAATTTGGCTGTAGCTTTGATTTTTTTTTAGCAACAAGTATCTGCTATTAATAAATGTAGCTTTCGTTGTAGGCCGAAATCTAATTTAACTTACCAAGTTCGTAGCGGAGATTCGGCACGTGGCTGAGATCACATTGATCTTAACGATACGTTGGGCTCCGTTACGAACGCGGGTCGTTAAATTAATTTCGCCTTGTCTATTGTGTGTGCAGATACTGAAACCGTCAGAGAAGAAGGCCAAATTTCAACCAATGCGCTGAGATGCAAGTTTCAAGTTATTATGTATTATTGTGCAGATATTGAAACCATCTGAGAAAAAGGCAAAATATCAATACAACGGTATCAACAGTGGCAGGCCAGCCACGCCTCAGCGGTCGCCGCCTAAAAAGAAATAACTGTCGTTTGGGATCCAGTGTGCTGCACAGTGAGAGGAATGCTACAAATAATTAATTATATCATGTATTATAATTATTGTTTAGTGCTGTCATTCGACAAAGCCGAATATGTCACGTTGTTGAAATTATTTATCAATTTGCTTGTGCCTTCTTATTTTTAGTTTAATTTTTATTATTAATATGAGTGATATTAATTTATGGATTTAGTTCTACAGAGATTGTGTGTATAGGGCCAGACATGATCTATTCGGTGTTGCCTTATGACTTGCTTATGTCGACCTTTGATTGATCAACGCGGCCTTCAGATCGGAATGTATCCTGCTGAGTTATCCTAACATGTTGATGTTTAGTAAATTGTTTTGTTATTTTTGGAGAGTTTGTTTCAAGGTGGCAACATGTCTTAAAGATGCGGGCATTGGAGACGAGAGCGTCTATATTATCTCTATCGATAAGTTGTAGCAGATCGAAAGCACATTTGCTTTGATTATTCTGTAACTAATGTGCCTATAAATGTAAAGTATAGAAGTCTCGTATAAGTGACGATATTTGGAATTTTAAATTTCAATTTGACAACAATTAGGCATTTGAATTTGTTAACACAGTTACACTCCGCTCAGCTCGGGAAGTTTGAGACAGTCAAGATCGCCTGTATTCCACTTCCTTGCAAGTTGCGCCGAGTATAACTGAGGCTTGAGGCTGATATTTTTGTTCATAACATATTATATTTTTGTTTATTATAATTTAAATATTATTGCAGAGAAGAGTTGGCCTAAGACGTTGCAATAACCTTTGGTCTGTCACGCAATATTATTATTCTAGTGGTTTGTCCTTTGAAATGTATTACACTCACTCCCTTTGCGGTCTTTTTAATTATTTTTGGGAATGAATATCCCAGTGAAATCTTACGTTTCATTCAGTATTAGTTGTTATGAAATAAGAAATTCAAAATTTGTGTTCTCTTTGGCATGATGATCTCCCTTGAGGCTTGGAAGTTAAATAATTTATGTAAGTCTCGCGCTGATTCATTTCCTACATATACAATTGAATGGTGTAGAAGCAGGTAGTCCTCGCAACAATAGTGCAATTGCTATACAACAATTACATAAATGTAAAATTATATGCAGGTAATGCATTGTACAACTTTATTTTTAGCTATGTTAGCATGTCAAATAATTTTCATTAATAAATATTACTATTTAAAAATTTAAGTATTTATTTCGTTTGATTCAATATAATTAATTACAAAATATTTGCATTTACTCAATTCGTCCTGTTGCCTTCTATGAATTTCTGGAAAATGTATTCGAGTAGCTATGTTCTGCTTCAATTACAGGATTGTGTGAAAATCATTGTACTACTTGTTGAATTTACTATTAGTAATAATTTGTTGCTATTTCATCATAACAATTTGATAGTATAAGTTACAGAGGTGACACTATGTCCATGTTTATTATTATTGAGATGTCTAATTTTAGTGTTTTAGCTGGTAAATAAATGCCAAGAATTAAAGATTTTTATGTAACATACTGAAACACTTTTGGTCAACTTAAAATTACACTTCTCCATTTTCATTGACACACTAAAAAGTAATACATTGTTTGATAATTTTGAGTTACAAAATAAGGTATTATTGTATGTAGTACTTTTTATCAGGTGTGTACAATTTTCTGAAATATAAATTTATTTAAATAGTTATGTACTATCTCTCTCATTGTCACTGTCCATCTCTGCCACTAAATCTGGATCCACCCACTCCACCTGGTCAACTTCTACGGTTTTAGGCACTAAAATTTCTATGAGATTGTCATGATTTTCAAGTTTCTGACTTATTCTTGTAATGAAATCATCATTTTTCTTCTGACATTTCTGGATTTCCAGCTGTAGAGCCTTTAAGTAGCCTCTCTTCGCTGTCAAAGTCTTCTTCATCTTGTCGACTCTGACTTCATACTCCTTGGCTAATGAACCAAGATGTTTCTTTTGTTTTCGTAAGTTGGCAGCATCATGAGCCTTTAGTTGTGCCTTGACATCTCCTAGTTGAGGCCGCCTAGAATATACAAGCATTATTAGTCTATAAAAGATGATTGAAAACACTGAAGATTACTATCGTTGAATTCTTATGATTCCTATAAAACCTCTTCAAATGCAGGTTAAATAACCACATGCTATTTAAACCCTGAGAAGTATTCTAAAGGAATTGTGTTTTTATTTAAGATCATGTCACAAACCCTTTATCACAAAGAGTTGTAGGAGAGTTGTAGGGAATTGTGTTTTTTTTTTAAATCAGAAAATCTTTACTTTCTATACTTTGTAGTCACAGTGCTTAATTTATGAGTACTACTGCGTGACCCAAGCTATGGGCTATTGGCAATGTAATTCCTTGTCACTGAACAATACATTGGCCTTTCATGTGGATGGATCACTAGGTAGGTATTTACTAAGATTACCCTGAGGTGAACTCTACTATACAACATGAAACATTAGGCCTCTGCCTCGAATCTTGCGGGCAGCGGGGCGGCGGCGGCGGCGGGTAGGGCGGGAGGGTAGACTCATTTGATTTTACGCATAAGAACCTGACGCTTGTAGCCTGGGCTGCCTGAGTGATCTTGAACGATCACTAAGGTTAAGCAACATACGGCGCGTTCAGTCCATGGATGGGTCACCGTCTATGACTAATGCTAGTGGCATTTTTTCCGAGCGATTCCGTGCTTCGCAAGGCACGTTAAGCAGTTGGTGCCGGCTGCCGTCGATAGATGGCAGTCGTTAAGCCAAGTCAGAGGCCTTAGGGCGGCTTAAAAACTTCTGACAGTAAGACCAGCCACTAGTCTTACAGGCCTCCACCAATCCGGACTTGGCCCCTGTGGTGGAGTATGGCCTATACCTTCCTCAGGGAAGAGACCCGTGCCCCTCGGTGGGGACATAATGGGTTGATGATGAACCTGACGCTCCTGCGCCGCCGCCGCCCCGCTGCCCGCAAGATTCGACGCAGAGGCCTAACACATTTTCATTGCCAAGGGAAGCAATCGAGCAATTGCTTTGTGCAATGTTTCATGAAAAACGGTTCTGTAAGCAGCCTAATATGTCCCACTATAGGACACAGGCTTTCTCTAAGAGAGAATGAGCTTAAGCACCATGCATGCTCACCATGGATTGGCGATTTGCTGACAGTGCCGAGGTATATGAATAGCTCAGACACTTGGTTTCCTCATGATGTTTTCCTTCACGGTTAGCGAGTGTAATTGCTACTATAAGTTTGCAAATGTACGTAACTGCATTTGAAGTTACACCCGCACTGGGAATTGAAACTTCCAAGTCTATTCTATTCACTGGGTTACCACTGCTCATTCAAAGTTCAAAAACAGTTCAGTTCATTGAAGTGACCATGAACTGCACCTCAGTTCAGTTTCAGCACCTCAACCTTTAAGGTTAATTTGTCTATACTTGAGTATTGCGGTAAACAAACACTCGAGCACAAATCACAACATTCCGAAGACATCACACATCGTTGATAACCACAATAAGTTTTAAACACTAACGCATCTAATTAATCAGAAAACTACTCAAAAATATCTCTAAATATGTCTTTTTTTAACCAAAATTGCAATTCAGTATAAAATCAGGACACAGCACAGTGTTTTTTTAGCCCCAAAAAAGTGACATCCGCAGTTTATTGCTCTAATTGATTCAGCTATGTTTATATGACACGACTAGAACTCCCAGGAGTCCAATGATCTTGGTTTTTTTTTTTTAATCGAAAAGTTTTCGTGACCTGTGTAGTAATAAAATAAGAAAAAAATCCTGTAAAAAAATCTATGAAGGCTTGAATGATCGTTGTATCTTGGGTGCTTAGAGCTATTAGAGGCACATATTTAAGAGCTATTAATTTGTTGAAACTTTGCCTAATAACGAAGCAATAATTATTTTTATAGTTTTTGGTTTTTATTTCTTATTTCTTTTTAGACTTTGAAGTAGAGCATCTGACTACAACAGACTCATTCTTTATTATGAGTAGCACCTACGACAAAATTCAAAGATTCTAACAACGCAGTTCTTTGGAGATATGATTTAATTTGTTTCCAAGTTCAAATATGCAAGTCAGGGTTGTCACAAAGGTCAACATCTATTTCACTTTGTGACTTGTTTACGATATTTTTATCATGGCTTTTAAGTTGTCAGGTTTTTTGTTTTTGTAAGTACCTACTTAAACACTTTTTTAGGGTTCCGTAAATAAAGGGTGCCGGACGGGTCTATTATTCTGCCTCCGATGTTTGTCTATCGGTCTGTTCGTCAGTCGATCTGCCCGACCATTAAAGGTTGTATTTTTGCAACCTTAATAGGTAGCTACTTTAAAAGGTTTACAACATGTTTGTCTTTATGGAGAATTACCTATAAAAGTGATAAAAATAAGGGGGTATCTATGCAACAATCGTGTTTATTTGCACGTTTTGTTTTTTGCTCTTGCTTTTCATCTTAAAAACATAGATACAAGTACATACAGTTGTTAGTGTGATTGTAGGGCTTATATTTTATGTGATATAATAAAAAATGATTAAGTGCGAATGAGACTCGCGCATTTTGGGGTCCGTACAAATAGTGTTTTTTTTTTCAAATACATGGCTCAAAACTTAGGTGGTGGCGATGATTATGATGAGTATGATGACGATGATGATGATGGTACGGCGAAGCCCTTTGTACACATAAACTTGGCCCGTTTTTTTAGGACTCCTCAAATGAGTCATTTTGTTTTGTCAGTATGACCGGAAAATCATCTTCTTCATTTAAAATCTCATTTGATCTCATCCAACGAATCTTCACCGACCATTTGTATTTAGCTTTCTTTAGGAGGCTGTTGAAGATTTTACACAGCTGCTGGCAAAAGCAGACGTTTTGAAAAATTTCGGCCCATCATTGAAATTAAAGAATGACTCCAAAGCTCGATGAAACAAATCAGTTATAGTTGTGATTCTGTCTATCTTTCTGCAATGACGCTCTCTATCTCGGCGCCAGAATTTATTACGCGATTCTGCAGCCTGTTCTGACAGCATCCCTATTGGTACGGAATGAGCGTCTATAATGTCACCACCATGTACCAGAATTTTGTGTATTGTTACTGTCATGGGGTGCCAGTGGCCATATGAATTCATATATTTTTCAGCTAGTGAGCGACAGAACATGGCAAACTTGTTTCTGTCTATTGGCAAGTCGGAATTTATTGTCACCAAAATAATGTGCAGTTCGTCTACAAGCCATGTTTCTAGACCCAGAATATTAGCAAACAAATGTCGGTACTTGTCTGAGAGTGCAATTCGCGCAGTGTTGCCGTCATTTGGGGTGCCAGCATTCGGACGAACAACAGCCACTAATAACCCCATTTGGCTTCTAATATCACCCTGGATACGAAGTTTTCTTTGTTCCACAAGGCGACCTTCATCTGAATATTTTTTGGATTCTCCATTTTTGCACAGCTGAATCTTTTTTATATGCTAGGTGAATTGTCTGTAAAAAATATCATAAAGCTGAAATATTTCAGGAATAAGTCAAAAACTGTAATAAGCCTGGTAGATGGCATGTGTTACGGAAAATGTATATGAATAAAAGATGTATTGGCTCTTAAAATTCGTTTATATGGTTAGCCAATCCATTTTAGTGTTAAAAAAAGTCAGATATATTATTTTTTTCGGGTACGTACGAACAAACAATTATAAAATCGAAGGTCAATTTGAGTGATAACCCTGATCAAAATATTTAAAATTAAATATCTCCAAAAAACCGCGTTGTTAGAACGTTCAAATTTTGTCGTAGATGCTACTTATAATAAAAAACGTGTCTGTTGTAGCCACAGGCTCTACTTCAAAGTCTAAAAAGAAATAAAAAATAAAAACCAAAAACTATTAAAATAATTATTGCTTCGTTATTAGGCAAAGTTTCAACAAATTAATAGCTCTTAAATATGTGCCTCTAATAGCTCTAAACACCCAAGACACAACGATCATTCAAGCTTTCATAGATTTTTTTACAGGATTTTTTTTCTTATTTTATTACTACGAAGGTCACGAAAACTTTTTGATTAAAAAAAAAACTATGATCATTGGACTCCTGGGAGTTCTACTCGTGTCATTTAAACACATAGCTTAAATCAATTAGAGCAATAAACTGAGGATGTCACTTTTTTGGGGCTAAAAAAACACTGTGCACAGGTTAGCAAAACACACAGATTTGTTTTGATATTTTGTTGTAGGGATGGATGCAAATGAATGAAAGAACAATTTGAAGTGAATGAAAAAGCGTATGTAAAAGCGTTGATTGCTATCAACGCTTTTTAACGTTTATGGGTTAATAACTCATCTTAATAGTTATTACAACTCTTTAAACCCTTTTTAAGCCTTTTCAACATTAGAAGGACCACATTTAAAATATTTTTTAGAGAGTTATTAATAAGACCGTTAGTGTTCTTCGTCTCTTTATGCGCTCAAAAATCATGACTTACAATTCAAAAAAACACAAAAAAGAATATACAGGGTGTCCCGTAAATCAACTTCAAGCCGGAACCAGGTGAAAAGGCAAGTCATAGTGGTTATCAGAAAAATAAATTAAAAAAAATTGCACGAAAAAAGTTATAGGCATTTAAAAAAAAACATTTCAAAATCCTGTTGCCACCACTCTTTCCTTTTTCCATTTTTTTTTGTTTTGTAACTTTGAATAATGCTTCTTCATACTGTTAACAAAATTTCAAAACCAGCTGCTCCAGCTTGGAAGAAAAGGACTTTAAAAAAAAATAACTTTAAAAATTGCCCATATGTTTGTGAAATGTCTTGAATAAATAATAAAAATTTTTTTTTTACTTTTTTTTATATTTTTCTGATAACCAGTATGACTTCCCTTTTCACCTGGTTCCGGCTTGATTCGTCGATTTACGGGGCACCCTGTATTATGCTGCAGCAAAGATATCCGTTAAATAAATGTCTACCATATTTTTTCACAGATAACTTTTTTCTCGCGCCATATATTTTGTAATTTGATATGGCAATACTAACCTGCCCACGCACACGCACATCTGACACAGACTTTTAGGTCCTATGACCGAAAATCCTAGGGCCAAGGACTTGGGACTAGCATTCATGCCAAAAAATCCGGTTTTTAGAGGAATTGCTGTCTAGTTATGACTAGACTCGTGATTTGGCCCCATTTTTCGGTTAAGAGCCCTAAAAATCACTATCGGGATGATGAAGAGATTTAAAAATCACTTTGTGTAAAAATGTCTAAGAAAAGAAGGAATAATTTTATTTTCACTTACATCGCCACTGAACCTTGTGAACCTCTTTAACTTCGTAACTTTGTTAATTAGGACTAGACTAGAAAATTGGCCTCTTGTATTGAGAATCTCCAATGTGTCAAATTGGCGACTGACTGAATCGACTGGCACATAAGTGCACCTCCTAATAGGGTTTTTTTTTTTGTATACTGATTAGTATCGGGTCTAAAGTCGCTAATTTTATTAATTTCTAAACAAAAATTTGAAATAATATTTAATATGTTACTTTACATTTTTTATTTTACTATGAAATATGGTGGTGTTCAGTACCTTTGAAGTTGTAGTAGGTATTTCAAATTGTGGGTAATTTTTATGTTATTTCTGCTAATAGCAAACTAAAGATTGATTTTTTTATTATCATAATAATCTATCATGTATCTCCAAATAACAATCATCACATTCATGAACATTTCTAAGACCCAATTCATTCATTCACCAATAAATATTGCTAATCTCAAATAGCTCATTCACTGTTTCCCAACCCCGTAAGTGTCAAATTTTATTGGACCGCCATTGTTGTTTACCGCAATACTCAAGTATAGACAAATGCACCTTACATAATGTGCACTCTATTATGTTGCATTAGGGACTAGTCATAGAAAGCGCCCGAGGCGCGCGTACGATATGCTGGGTATTGGACGCTCTTTAAAATTGTATGAAGTTCTATGCAACGGATTACATCAAGCATCAGCGTCCATGGTGCGCGCGTCATACGCGCGTACGACGCACGCCCCTCCTTCGCGGATTAGAAAAGTGCGTCCAACGCTCGCTCCGGGCGCGCGCCCCGGGCGTTTTCTATGACTAGTCCCTTACAGGGCTCTTCGCAACCTAATATTGCTTTATTTTTAAGAACAGAATTTCTCAAATGGAGCAAAAATAGTCTGTGGCAATGTGAAAGAAAGTAGGAAGAATGCTCTTCGCAACTTAATATATTAAGGTTGAATAGATATTGTCATGTAATTTTAAATAACTTGTGGTGACATCTTATCCATTACCTCGGACTATTTAAACTTTAGTTTAAATAGTCTTTGGGGAGTTTTAAGAGTCTTTGACTGGACTATTTATTAAAATCAAGTTAGTTTCTATGTACCACCAAACCGAACATACCACAGTGTCTTATCAGTATCTAAGAATTTTTCCTTCTGTTTCTCCAGGACTGCTATCTTCTCAGGCATGTTCTGAAATTCCCACATTGAGTTGAGTTCCTGCACCATATCATCCAGAATTCCTTGCTTCAGGCAATTGAACATTTGGACCCATTTCACTCGCCGAAGCTTTGCCTTGGGCACTGTGTCCAGAAAGTCTTCTTCTCTGCAAATATTGGTCATAGATAATGACTTAAGGTAAGGCATATAGAAGGCTTATGTTTAGGGCAGTTATACAATTATGAGTGAATTTGTCTACCCCTGACCACAGTAAGTAGCTGCAACGCAACGCAACTAATACCATGAAAAATTATATATCTCTTCCAACACGACCATCACTAATGTCATGGCAGAACTCCCGGTTCAGTTTCAGCCAACATGAGACAGCTAGAACCGAGATTTACCTTACAAGATTGGCAATGTTTCCAAATTCCTTCAAAATCGTGAGATTATCGAATGATAACGCCGAGCAGTTCATATCGACAACACCATCTTCAGTTTTCTCCATAATCGGTGGCCCGCACTTTACACACAATGTCCGTTTCAGTTGATGGGATCATGCACAATCACAGATAGGTTCTACAATACATTATCAAGTGTTAGTTTCTTCCTTTCGTAGTATTCAATAATTTCGTTTGAAAGTAACGAAGCTTCTTTCAAATCCCATTCAATGTTGCCAGATGCTGACCGGGAAAAACTGTCGCCCAAAATAAGCCGTTTTCAGAAGAACTAAAAAAAAAATCTAACGGCTGTCAAAGGAATGCGGACCTCAGCCCAATAGCCATGTGTGATACATCACAAAATAGGTCTCAGCGAGCTGAACAAAAGTTACTATGACGACAACAGCCAAATGTTTGTCCTTTCGGAGTTATGTTTTATTGAAAATGTTAGTTTTTTTTTCAATACAATATAACTGAAAAAAAACTAACATTTTCAACAAAATATAACTCCGAAAGGACAAACATTTGGCTGTTGGCGTCATTGTAACTTTTGTTCACCTCGCCGAGACCTATTTTATGATGTATCACACATGGCTATTGGGCTGAGGTCCAAAATTGCATTCCTTTGACAGCCATTAGATTTTTTTTAGTTCCTCTGAAAACGGCTCATTAGCCTAAGTTGTCTAAGGGCCCAAGTCACAGTTCACACATCAGAATTATTCTGAGAGTCAAACGGATTTCCAGCCATGTTACCCAAAATAGCTTTCACTCAAATTAATTTTATCTATAACACTTTTACTTTAGTGCGTACCTTTTTTATTTTCTAATTATCTTGTTAGACATTCATCGGGTCCGTTGAATCGCTTTGTCGAACTTTGAACTTGTGTCCGTGTAGTCTAAACGTTTATTTATTTAATCGAGCAAGTAGGTTAGAAATTATGAAGATTTTAATCTCCACTTTATTCAAATACTTCGCGTGAACGCAACACGAGCCTGTGATCTTACATTACAATCCGGCCAATCTCTGCTTCTTTACATCCATGTTTCTAAGCAAAGTATTTATGTAAATCAGTGTTAATGGTGCATGCTACAATCCCCTATATTTAATAGATGTCGGCATAAAAAGGTGCAATCGGATAATATGCCTAAAATAGATGGGTTAACGGTTGCCCAGTATTTTTTGTATGCCATTTTTTTTTACATAAACAAAAATGCAGGAGTAAGTTATTATCAATTTATAAATAAAATATTGCTTTTAAAAACAGAATTTCTCTGAGACATTTCTCAAATGCAGCAAAAATAGTCTGTGGCAATGTGAAAGAAAGTAGGAAGAATGCTTATTTGTGAAAGGATGGTTAGATAGTATAGAAGAAAAATAGAGTTAACGCTTACCGATAAGTTCTCTTCATTTGGTATTTTAATATACAGTGTACATAAGTTCAAAGAAACTATGTACTAAGAAGGTTTCCCAAAGCTGGATCAGCTCTCTTTATGATTTGCTACGAATACGATATTTGTCGAAGGTATTATAGGTTCAAATGGAGCAACAACTTTACAAGTTTTCACAAGTATATCGTTACGTAAAATTCTATACATTAGTCAACTATCTACATTTTCAGGTCAACCTCAGCTGTTAATTTTTATCGATACCTGATATTTTATAGCCGGGACAAAGAAAAAAAACCAACCGAATGCGAGTCAGGCTTGCACACGAAGGGTTCCGTACCATCTTCTTCTATCTATCTCTTATATATATATATATATATATAAAAGGAGAAGCTGACTGACTGACTGACTTAGAAACAACGCAGGGCCCAAACTATAAGGGTTAGAAACTTGAAATTTTGCACAGGGGTTCTTTTTGTAACATAGGGGAGCAATAAGAAAGGATTTTTGAAAATTCATCCCCTAAAGGGGTAAAATGGGGGTTCAAAGTTAGTATGAAACTTTGCCGTTTTTGAAGTTATTCAAATGAAATTTGGTACGTATGTTCTTCATTTAAAATTATGAAACACGTGTAAAATAGTTTTTTTAAAATCATCCCTTAAGGGGAAAAGGGGGGGTGTAAAGTTAGTATGAAAGTTCTCTGATTTTCAAAGTTATTTCAATAAAAAGTGGTATTTGGGTTATAAGTTTTCAATAATGATTATTTCCGATATCCGTTTTTGTGAATTCACCCCCTAAGGGGGTAAAAGGGGTGTGCAAAGTTAGTATGAAACTTTGCCGTTTATGGAGTTATTCGAATGAAATTCAGCATGAAGGTTCTTCATTGAAAGTCATGAAAGACGTGTAAAGTAGTTTTTCGAAAATCATCCCTTAGGGGGTAAGAGGGGGTTGCAAAGTTAGTATGAAAGCTTTTTCGCATGCGCTAAAAGTATCTCTATCTTATTTGCAAACACTTTACTCAACTAAAGCCCACGCGGACGTAGTCGCGGGCAACAGCTAGTTGTCTATAAAAACGGCAAAAAAAAATCATGTCTGTTGTATCGAAGCCCCCATATTAAATATTTGTTTTATATTTATTTAATTATTTATTTTTAAAGTATGACGATTTGACGTTTGTTGTATGAGAGCCCCCTTAAATATTTATTTTATAATTTGTATTTATAGTGGCAAAAAAATACATCATCTGTGAAAATATCAAGTGTGTATCTATCACGGACGGACGGACGGACGGACGGGCGGATGGACGGGCAGCGTATGATTATACAAAAAAATGTACGTACATAATTTGTACGGATTTCTCAAGTAAAACCAGCCGTTGGGCACAGGACACTACAGGTCACCGAATTAAATTTTTGTTCGTTAGATTTTGGACCTTTGTCCAAAGATAGTCCAAATGGCGAAAAATCGCTTCATCTGGTAACACTACTCCCAGCCACGATTCATGCATCACATCACAGATTAAAAAGAGATTAGGTAGCGACGTCAGTAACAATAATGTGGTCTTATGTTCGATTCCGACGAAAATTACTTTTTATACCTACAATCTCAGCTCGTCAAACTCTTTGCGATCTTACGGGAACTTCCCGATCGCACTGTATCGTGAGCACGCGGTGAAAGGGGCATTAATGAAGCTAGCTCATCACACGCAGGGGGAAGGACGCGCGGCTAGGCGAGTAATCATTTATATCTGAATGTACCTCATGCCACTACTCTATGGATCTTAGTACTGTTATTTGTCGCTAGATTGAGCTAGTCGTACAGCCGTTTCTCAGAAGAAGGAGTACCATAGAAGGAGGAATAAAATAAAAAGTAACAGTTGTATAGCTGTCCATGTTACTCTTACGATAAATCTCTGCGCCAGAAAGAGACATCTGTAGTGTACTCATGCACTAAAAATGTTACAATCGTACACGGTTGCCACAGATTACTGAACAAAGCCAAAATCGATAGGGCTGGGACAAACACCATAAAAATGTCGATATTATTTATTCCGATCTACATAATCTGTGTATTTTTTAAAATTAATGTTGGTAATTAAGTATTAATATTAAATGATAAAAAAATCATAGCTCTTTTACACAATTTGCACAAAGTATCTTTTCAATCCCATCACCATGTTTAATAGTGATTTTTCGGACCCACGGCTGTGTACCAAAAAACCTACGACTAAATTCCATTATTCCAATTCCAATTAAATTAAATTACAGTCATTGGCCCATGACAATCACTATTATCACCATTATCTATCTATCTAATTATCAATGTATTTATCTCTAAAAAAATATCATTTTTCCCTTGGTGGTGCTAGTGAACCAGCTGGAACCCCTTACGGTTATGTTATTATGTGCTAAGTGCGGTACATACCGTATAAGTTACAATAAATATTCATAAGTAACAGTAAGTAATTCTACATCAGGTTTTCAATAATATAAATGGGACTAATAGGGCTATAGCGAATCGAAGAAAGATTTTACCGAGTTATGTGGTAACATGGCAAAATGTATATGTACGGCGAATATAGAACCTTTTTTTTTTAATATGTTATCAAATCATCAATAATCACTATATACAGCGCCACCAAGTTATCTGTTCAGGTGGGTAAAATTGTAACTAAGTAATTAATTGTAAATACTGTTCCCCATTTTTTGTTTTATTTATTCATTTACTAAGATTTATATATATATATATATATGTTCATTAAAATTGAAAGATGGGTTAAAATATTCTCATTTTTCTAGGTAAATTTCTCAAATGTTACTACTAAATTCTCCACTAGCGCCGCTATCGACTGAACAGATGAGATGGTGGCACTGTAAGAAAGTATAATGAATAAAACAAGACCAAAATAGGAAAAACTTTTTAATAACATAACATAAAATTTACACACAGGCACATAGATTGCTTCTGGCCCCACACAAGGATACCCTGTGTCGTGTTAATAGATTACGTATTTGTTTCCAATAAATACCTACCACCTAGCATAGTTACTCAAGGCACCCGTTGTAATAACATCATCAGTCCAGGTTCGATGGAATAAAATAAAAATTAAAAACAAAACGATTTATTGGTACAAGATTATTTGGCATCAAATAAAGTACGTAGTTTCAAGCTTTTCACATAAGTGGCAGGTTGCAGCTCAATGGAGAAGAAACCAACACGCATTACTATAATGTATATGTTTTTTATCCCTGACTTCTGTTTTACAAGTACCTTTTAACGTTTTTTTTTCACAAAAATGTGTCAGCCATAATGTAAAAGATAATATAATATTTTATGAAATTCAAATGAAATCAGCTTGGTTGCAGCTCACGAACGTTGTCCATTTCCGCGGAGGGCGCAACCTGAAAATTGTTTTTATTTAAGTACTTCACGTTGATAACTTCCACATAAAAAATAATAAAAATCACTTGCACCAGAATCAGACTATGATAGTATTAAACTAGTTATGACCTTTAACTGCTAAACGTTGTCCAGGATAGAAAAAAACACCCAGTCAGGCAATAATCAGGGAAAAATTCTACAAGTGATATACGGCGCCTTGCAGGTTGGAAATGACAACCTGTTTTATTATCCAAGTGGAGTAACCACTAGACCAACGAGACAGTCGGGTCTCATGTGAAATTCCTGATGTATACAGGGTGTCCCAAAACTCGACGTCAACCCGGAGCCGGGTGAAAAGGCAAGTCAAGCTGGTTGTCAGAAAAATATAAAAAAAAATCTAAGTTGTATGATTTCAAAATTATAGGCATTTTTTTTAAAAGTCGCAAAATTACACACCCTGTGACAGTCTTTTTACTCCTGTTGCCACAAATCTTTACTTTTTCCAATTATTGTTTTTGCTGTGTAACCCTGAATAATGCTTCTCTAAACTGTAAAAATTTTGTAACCAGCTGCTCTAGCTTGCATAAAAAATAGGACTTATTTCCTAGAAAAACTTTCAAAATAAAAAATTGCCTAGTTTTAACTGACTGTATTGAAAAAAAAAATGTACTACGCGAGTTTGGCAAGTTATGTCAAAAGTTGGCGCATTTAGTAAAGATTCCAAATTGGTATAATACTTGGTAAATTGTAGCTGATAATATGGATAAAAAAGTTTTTTTCCTGTAAAACCCAGTTTTTAACAATTTTTTCTTACTTGGTGAAAATGGCAAAACTTATTGCTTTTTACATTGGAGCCGATTCCAATGCACACACTGATTAAATTTAACTTAATTGTACCTGTGCTTGTCTATCATAAACCGATTGAAAAAACAGATTGTCCACTAGATTTAGTTTAGTTCTCTTTGTGTGTGGTATGAAATAGGCACCATTTTTTTGTAAAAGTTTAAATTTTAATTGACACAAAATTTTTAATACTAAGGTTTATTTATTAAATTTACAATAACTTTTAAAATTTTTCATGAATGTACCAATACAACTATTTTTACTACAACAAATGTTCAAAATGTCTTCCTTCGGCGGCAATACAAGCCCGACATCTCTTTAAAAATGATCGAGCTATCTTTCGAGCGAATCGTCCATTATTTACGAATTCAGCTGCTTCTGATATTCTTTGCCGTAGTTCAAATTCACTTTCAATTGGCTTTGAATACACTTTTTCTTTGACTGCTCCCCAGTAAAAAAAGTCTAATAGATTCAAGTCCGGTGAACGGGCCGGCCACGAGATTGGGCCAGACCGTCCGATCCATCTCCCGGGAAACTCTTCATCGAGATATTGTCGAACGGAGCGAGCATAGTGTGCTGGGCACCCATCTTGCTGGAACCACATTTCTCTGTAAATGTTTAACGGCACGTCTTCTAGTAAACTTGGTAGATGGTTCTGTAGAAAGTCCAAGTAGACCTCGCCATTCAACGCATCAGGCAACTCAAAAGGACCAATTATTTGACCATTTAAAATTCCGGTCCACATGGACGATGTCCACACGATGGTTTCCTTCACTTAGCGAGTGGTGTTGCTAATATAACTTCACAGTGTACGTAACATGTTTTATAAATTTTATAATTAATCAATTACAAATGGAATACCAGAATTCAACTATACTTTACCTATTGGGGCAGAAAAAATCGCGAAATAAAATAAAATCATTATAGTATAATACAGTTCAAATACAGTTGGGACCTGAGGATACTCCAAAAAAAGTGAGGCCTGAGGAAACTGGGACTCATAGTTGTCATGATGCTGACAAACCTGACAAACATACTGAATCCTACTATTCGTAATAATATTTGAGTAATTGTGAGAAAATTCCGAAAAATAACGAAAAACAAAGATGCGTATTAAAATAATTACCATTTTGTACGATTTTTTGAGCACAACAAGTAATAAATCTTATTGATTTATTAATAAAAATAGCCAAAATGTGTTGCTAAGGGCTGATTTCTGAATTGAGAATTTCACGTACTTAAGTAACGTTCTGTCACGCTCTTTTCTAAGAAATTTGACGAGACAGCACCAGAGTTAAGTAGTTACTAAGAGAAATTCTCAATTCAGAAATCGGCCCTAAGGGTAGGACCCTGAATTAAATAAAGCAGGTTTTTGCCAAGTTTCTACTTCAAACAGTACACGAATTCGACTCACACTTGGCTAGCTTAATATTCCATTGATTTTTGTTACATTAAAAACGAGGTCTAGAAAGAAAAGGGTTTAAAACTAATTGAATCACTTTGTTTACGGGCTTCTAAATTAACAATTAAGGCAAATCCTCGTACTTTAATTTGTGTCTCTGGCTTTTAAAAAGCCGAAGTAAAGGAATAAGCCAACAGCTTAATTACACTTAAGGGCCGGATTACTGCAATACGGGATTTGAGGGATTTACTTTGAATCGGTACTGGGACCGATCCTGCCTCGTTAGATGAGGGTTTTCTACATGTCATTCATGCAAGTTATGCATGTTCATGTAGCCGTCCTTTTTGAATGTCGATTCATCAGACCATAACATTTTCGTTAAGAAAAGCGGGTCATCCCTGTACCTCTCCAATATTGTCCGGGAAAAATTTACTCGATTTTGGTAGTCCCCGGGTAGTAACGTCTGTACTCGCTGTACGTGGTATGGGTGTAATTCATGTCTTTTTAAAATACGACGGGCTGTACTTTTGGGCACTCCGGTGGTTATTTCAATAGCCCTAACTGAAGTGCTTGGGTCTTCTTCGACAGCTTCTAGCACCTCGTCTTCCATCGGGTTGGCGGGTCTTCCTCCACCATGCTCTTGATTTGGGAGGTGGCCCTCTGAGAAGAGTAAACGATGCACATTCGTAAACACTCGATGATCAGGGTAACGAGCAGCGTTTGGGTACCTTTCACGGTAAAGTTTGGCGGCAGCACTGGCATTACACCTGCATTCACCATAAATAAGGTGCATATTAGCGAATTCGCGAGTGGTATACGCAGAGACATCTTGGCACTAGTCACACGATAGTCCAGGAGAAAGCAAAGGTCGTCGTTGAGGGAAAATAAACAGTTCGGATCCAAATCACAAGCAATCACAAGTCCATAAACGAAGCCAAAAGTAGTTAGTACGAAATCAACACAAACGAATACGAAAACAAGTGCAGTAAACGACGGAGCGTAACGTACTGATTTGTGATTGTGATGTGTGAGTACAAAAGCGAATACCTGGCGTCACTCTCTGTCTCGCTCGCACTTAGTAAGATGACTCTCTCCGTTTAAGTCACTTTAGCGTCCATACCTATCTCGCTCGCACTTGATAAGGTGACTCTTTCCGTCTTAGTCACTTAAGCGTCAATACCTATCTCGCTTCTACTTCTTAGAATGCCTGATTCATCTCAAACTACAATTTACGACTCTTTGGAAAATCTTGCGCCCATTAGAATAAAATTTAACCAAGTAAGAAAAATTTGTTAAAATCTGGGTTTTACAGGAAACATTTTTTTTATCCATGTTATCAGCTACAATTTACCAAGTATTATACCATTTTGGAATCTTTACTAAATGCGCCAACTTTTGACATAACTTGCCAAACTCGCGTAGTACATTTTTTTTTCAATACAGTCAGTTAAAACTAGGCAATTTTTTATTTTGAAAGTTTTTTTAGGAAATAAGTCCTGTTTTTATGCAAGCTAGAGCAGCTGGTTTCAAAATTTTGATTACAGTTTAGAGAAGCATTATTCAGGGTTACACAGCAAAAAAAATAATTGGAAAAAGTAAAGATTTGTGGCAACAGGAGTAAAAAGACTGTCACAGGGTGTGTAATTTTGCGATTTTTAAAAAAATGCCTATAATTTTGAAATCATACAACTTAGATTTTTTTTTATATTTTTCTGACAACCAGCTTGACTTGCCTTTTCACCCGGCTTCGGGTTGACGTCGAGTTTTGGGACACTCTGTATACATACAGCAAAACGTGCACCTCAGTCGACATAATTGTGCAGTATGTAGACTTTATTTTGTTTTAAATTTCATTATAATGTATAATTATAACCTTACCAATGATCTGCGGGCTAAGGAAAAGCGTAAAGTAGGTACGGCACTTGTTTCCAACCTACGCCACTTGCTATTGTTTATGAAACAGTCGCTTGCTGCAAATGCGGTGTAAATTTTTCCAAGACTACTTTGTACGTGATACTGCATCATCGACATTTGTTATTTTGTGCTCTCTTCGGGTAACCTGCAATAGTTAATTAACAATTAAAACAACTATACGAACGCAAGAAATAACGAAATATGCTCTACGAACTATCGATACTTTTTTTCACTGAGAAAGTGGGAAAGTCCCATCCCTATTCCCCTACAACAAACAACAAACTTGTATTATGATTTATATCGAAAATATCACAATAATCATGATGAAAACACCATTCTCTAATAGCTAATTTGCAATTCTAGTAGCCCATAGTTGAAATCTTAGAGAAAATACCCTTTTAGGTACACAAAATTGTGACTTACCGGTGGAAGCTGATGAATGTTGTTTCATTATCTTCTCGGGAAGAATGAGATATACATTCTAACAAAACACACGCCATGCCGATGGTTACTTATACTATATACCATGAGAATCCACTATAATTCACTTCAAATGGTGCTTTAGTAAATATAAAATACACAAGCTTCTTGAAAACGGCGCACTCCCAAACCTCTTGTCAAACACACTGCCAAACACAGAACACCCTCTGCCAAATCAATGTCATTGGGCGGCACATTGCATGCCGTCATTTTCTGAGCCGTTCTAATTTGGTCGCGTAATGGTAACCAAAGGTAACCAACTGACGTTTAAGGGTTGTACGCTCGAAAAAAGCAACAAAGACACGACTATATTTTTCTCTTTCTAACACGTAGCTTGCGGCTATTTAGATTGACGAAACAGACTATGTGGCACGTTTTCATTTTTTAACGCTCCTTCTATGGTACTCCTTCTTCTGAGAGCCGTTTACAGAACTAAAAAAAAATATTACGGCTGTCAAACGTCTGTCAAAGGAATGCAATTTTGGACCGCAGCCCAATATGTGTGATACATCATCTAATAGGTCTCAGCGAGCTGAACAAAAGTTACTATGATGCCAACAGCCAAAAGTTTGTCGTTTCGGAGTTATATTTTATTGAAAATGTTAGTTTTTTTTTCAATACAGTATAACTCCGAAAGGAAAAACATTTGGCTGTTGGCGTCATAGTAACTTTTGTTCAGCTCGCTGAGACCTATTTTATGATGTATGACACATGGCTATGAGCCGTTTTTAGAAGCACTAAAAAAAAAAATATTACGGCTGTCAAAAGAATGCAATTTTGGACCTCAGCCCAATGCTATCACACTTCTTGTATCACACATGGCTATTGGGCTGAGGTCCAAAATTGCATTACTTTGACAGCCGTAATATATTTTTTTTTTAGTGCTTCTCATGGATAACATCCTTGGTGCTTCTGAAAACGGCTCATTGGGCTGAGGCAAGGATGTTTGATTATTACATCCATGGGCTGAGGTCTAAAATTGCATTCCTTTGACAGCCGTAATATATTTTTTTAGGTCTTCTGAAAACGGCTCATTCTTTAAAAAAACTCTTTTTAAAAAAACTGGACAAGAGCGAATCAGGTTTTCGCAGTTTTATGATTTAATTACAGAATAATGTATACTTTCAGATTTTTCCCTGTGGGTGTTTGTAGTCTAGGATGATAGAACTATGAAAGGCAAGTATTAGTATCTAAGTCAATTTAACGGAAAGTAGGTAACTACCCTATAAATTTTGATTCCCTTGATAGAGTGTCGAAATATAGGTTAATTTCCGGCTTAAACAGCCGTATCTTTTTGAACTCGAAACCTCCTCGCGTTCCAGTGTTGCCACTTTAGCCACTTTATAGAGCTTTATAGCTAGATCTAGCCACATTTCCGAAATGGTTTGCTACAAAAAAAAATAAAAAATTTTGGTAGCATAATATTTTAGCCACCATTTCTAGCCACTTTTATCATTTTATAAAAGTTCTAATGTTCCATTAATTTATAATGCAAAGAAGTGTAGCTATTTAAAATGTAATGATTTCTTGTAAGTTTGTTTAGTATGGAAATAAACGTAGTTACTTTTTTATGTTTTTGAACGCAACTCTTTACTAAGTTGCATTCAAAAAACATAAAAATGGGGGATTTCATGCATCCAATTATTCATTCATTGTGTCTTTCTTGTTTTGGTGTCGCTCGGTCATTTTTTGTGCTTTCATTCAATCAAAGAGCAGGAAAAAAAAATCAACATCTGATCGAAAAGAAGTGAAAAAAGAGGTCAGCATGGACTTACCTATCAAAAAGAAAAGTATTATTTCGTTTAGCCACTTTTCGCCTTAATTTACTGGTATCTAGCCACTTTTTTACTACTGTTTAGCTACTTTCTCCTTAGGCAAGGTGGCAACACTGACGCGTTCCCGAGTTAAAGGGTCTTGAACTTGAAATAAAGCATTTCCCTACAAAATTTCGTGAAAATCGTTGGAGCCGTTTCCGAGATTCTGATTAGGTATATATAAAGGGTGGTCCAAATATCATGGATCAAATGAAATGGGGAGTTAGCCAAGATCATCTTCTACCAATAAAGTCCTATACAGGGTGGTAAAATTCTCAACGGTTTTGAACTTATGATTGATTTTCGGTTTTTTTCAAGAAAAGAGTTCCTACTACTTATTAAGAGCAATAAAAAAAAAAGTACTTACTTTTGGTGGTTGTTTTTTTTTTTGAGAGTGACTGTCCATGATGAGAATGTAACAAAAAAAATTCATCGTCCCTGTCTTTATGGATCATGAGAAATTAATTAATTTTTTACGGATCTCGTATCATAATTGTTTGATCCAAAATTTTCGTCATTGATTTAAAAAAAAAAGTGTACTGCGGAAACCTGCCCCAGTAGTAGAAAAACTGGACCATTTCATGAGGATTGTAAAAAGATACAACTCAAAGCCCTATCTCTCCTGAGTCTTTTATTATTGACCTTTATTCTCAGCAAAGTTGCATTTTTTTAAATCAACTTTTGGTCCTAACTAATTTGAGTTACAAAGTACTGTTCTAGGACATAAAAATAAGTCGCAAAAGGATAAAAAAATTACACCAGATAATTAGAATAGACAGTTTAATCAAAAATAAAAAAATAAACTTTTTCATAGAAGATGTTCAACTACCTCTCACTCGGAGGCAGAGTCGACATCTTCTAATAAAATTTCTTTTTAACAATCTAAAGGCCCGGTGATTATTTCTCACCTGGTGGGTGGCCGCTGATATTCGTCGTCGAAGCTCCTGCTCTGTGTTGCACTCCTTTTCGTATACCACTTCTTTGAAGTAACCCCAAAGAAAAAAATCTATGGGGTTTAAATCGGGTGAGCGCGGTGGCCATTGAATAGTTCCACCGCGACCGATCCAGCGATTTGGAAATACTTCATTTAGGTGACTCCTCACGTCACGAGTCACGTCACGAAGTGCGCCGTCATGTTGCAGCCACATAGCACTTCTTGTTTCAAGAGAAACGTCTTCTAATAATGGGTCGAGTTCCTCTTGTAAGAATGACAAATAAATTTGACCATTCACTCTTGCAGGCAGCTCGTGTGGTCCTATTAACTGTCCTTCGACGATCCCGGCCCACATGTTGACACCAGTGCGTTGAAACATACTTTCGTCCGACCACATAATTTTATTTAGAAATTCGGGATCTTCTCTGTTGCGCCGGAGCATCTCTGTGCAAAAAAGTTGTCTTTTTTCGTAATCAGCCGGCAGCAGTGCTTGCACGCGCTGGACATGATACGGATGCATCATGTTCCGTTTTAAAACGCGTTGCACAGTCGTTTTCGGGACACCTAATGTTCTTGAAATTCGCCGTTGACTCGTCGACGGGTCATTCGATATTTCTTGAAGAATTTGATCTTCCATTTCCAAATCATGTACCATAGGGCGCCCGGTTCTCGTCGCGCTACTTCCAGGAATATGGCCCTCCACGTAAGCGTTGTGTACACGCTGGAATACTCTGTAGTTGGGATAGCGATCACGATTCAGAAAACGTCGCCGATATTCTCTTGCTGCTTCACGAGCGTTTCCGTCACAAAAACCGTACACAAAATGCATGTTAGCATAGTCACGGGCTGAGTAAGCCATTTTTAATAGTCCAAATTCACTAATACACAACTGAGTCCAGTAAGAAATGCCAAGTTCGTAGGTGAAAATCCAAAACAGAGTCCAGTAAGAAATGCCAAGTTTGTAGGTGAAAATCCAAAACAGAGTCCAGGAAGAATGCAAAGTTCGAAGCGATAAAAAAAGAGCAGCGCAAAAAGTGACAACCGAATAACCGTGTTAAGTAGCGAACAGCAAGCAGAACACTAAGTAAAAGTTGCTGGGGGCGTGTAAAGGGTCACTAGCAGGTAGCTAGCGCAGGTAGTAAACCTCTCTTTGTTCCTGGGACCCCATGTCCAACCGATAAATTCTCAGAATACAAACAAAGCTTTTGTTTAGTGTTATTTTATTAACTGGTGGTACCACAAGAAAAGTGACACCGACGGGACAAGAGCTACGAAAAAAGATCGTAACGACCTGTCCGTTGTTAGAACTTAATTTTTAAATCCATTTTTGACTTATTTTTATGTCCTAGAACAGTGCTTTGTAACTCAAATTAGTTAGAACCAAAAGTTGATTTAAAAAAATGCAACTTTGCTGAGAATAAAGGTCAATAATAAAAGACTCAGGAGAGATAGGGCTTTGAGTTGTATCTTTTTACAATCCTCATGAAATGGTCCAGTTTTTCTATTACTGGGGCAGGTTTCCGCAGTACTCTTTTTTTTTAAAATCAAGACGAAAATGTTGGATCAAACAATTATGATACGAGATCCGTAAAAAAATAATTAATTTCTCATTGTCCATAAAGACAGGGACGATGAATTTTTTTTTGTTACATTCTCATCATGGACCGTCATTCTCAACAAAAAAAAACCACCACCAAAAGTAAGTGCTTTTTTTTATTGCTCTTAATAAGTAGTAGGAACTCTTTTCTTGAAAAAAACTGAAAATCAATCATAAGTTCAAAACCGTTGAGAATTTTACCACCCTGTATAGGACTTTATTGGTAGAAGATGACCTTGGCTAACTCCCCATTTCATTTGATCCATGATATTTGGACCACCCTGTATATACAAGAATTGCTCGTTTATAGAGATTAGATACCTATAAAATTCTCGTGTCAGTGTTTGATAGAACTCCTCTGAACCGGTTTCACCGATTTTCATGATTTTTTTTTGTACATATTTGGTAGCCCAGGGTACAGTCACCAGCATAAATATATGACGGTGGGCAGTAGTGCCAAAATATCTGATTCACCATTGACATCATAAGAATATGATGACACTTTGCCGGTAAAAATATGTGATGCTTTGTGGGCGGTATAAATATCGTATCTCACTAATTGCATAAATATCGGACCATGTCGCTTAAAAATATGTGATCACTGCTAAAATCAAAATGATGTGACTGCTCTGGCTGGAATATTTATCTATTCATTAGGAAGGAATAAATATCGAATAATGGCAGGCGTCATAAATATGTGTAACTTAAACACAAGCAAAAATATTTTATCGATTTGTCATTTCGTATTAGTGCGTGTCGGTGCGTGTAGTTCAGTGTCCGTGTAGGTACCGATATCTTTTTTTTTAATCGGGGTTAATTACTGAGATGATATTTATGTTAACCTCCTTGCACGCAAAACTTTACTGACATCGTAAAAAAACATTTTATCCGTCAAGTCTGTCACAATAAAATGAACATAATATTTTATACCTACACCATTTCATAATTCGAGTCAGTAAAATGATAATTAGAACTGTCATGTTTTGAACCCATGTCTTGGTCTCATACCGACCAAGTGCGAGTCGGACTCGCGCACGGAGGGTTCCGTACCATTATACAATAGGAAAAAAATCACGTTTGTTGTATGGTAGCCCCCATTCAATATTTTGTATTTTTTTGTGTATTTTTTTTATAAAAAATATAATTACTCAGTATCTGCAGAGTTTAATTACAATACAATTATAATATATTGCAGCATGTAGGACCACTCAGTACAGGAGAGAAACTGACCAACTTTTTAGTTAGTTATATTTTCTTATCCAGAAGAAAAATAGGTATTATTGGGAGTCAAGGTTTTAAATAGAGACGTGATTTGGGATGAGCAAGAATTCTGATAGGTATATTTTCCAAGACAAGACAGAAACCAGCCGGGTAGCTCGTTTTTGTGACAAAGTCACATATTTTTGCTTGTGTTTAAGTTATACATATTTATTATGCCTGCCATCATTCGATATTTATTCCTTCACAGTGAATAGATATATATTCCAGCAAGAGTAGTCACATTATTTTGATTTTAGCAGTGATCAAATATTTTTAAGCGACCTGGTCCGATATTTATGCAAATTAGTGAAATACGATATTTATACCGCCCACAAAGCATCACATATTTTTACCGGCAAAGTGTCATCATATTCTTACGATCTAAATGGCGAATCAGATATTTTTGCACTACTGCCCACCGTCATATATTTATGCTGGTGACTGTACCTAGTATGAGGACGCGAGTCGCGCGCGACAACGTCAAAAGTCGCGACTTTCCAGTACAATGAGCGTTTTTCCTTATGTCAAATTTAGTTCTAAAAGAATGCCTAGATGGCGCTGCCATACCGTAACAATAAACGTCGAAGCAAAAAATAATACTATGGTTCTGTGGAATTTGTGATGGTTGATTAAGGAAAAACAAAAATGCTGTTGTCGTTTGGTGATAAGTGCGATTTTGGATATTTTGGAGTCTTTGCTGTAGATTGTGGGTTTGAATTTTTATTTTTATTACGAGAAACCTCGTCTGAATAGCAACCCTGGTTCCTTCTCTTGTTTAGTAATCTGTGGACTGACTTTGACATTGATTGCAACGAATCACAAATTCGTATGAAGAAACGAATGGCGCCATCTAGTGTATCTCAAGGAACTAAGAAAAAAAAAGAAAGGAAAAACGCTCATAACTGTCAAATTCTCGCGACTTTTGACGTTGTCGCGCGCGACTCGCGTCCTCATACTACCTTTGCAGAAGAAGCTTAGCTCTACACGAAATGTGACAACTTTTGAAACGTTTTCTTAATTTTTTTTAAAGAGTGGGGGTGATTTACTAAAACTAGGTATTTAACAAACAACATGAAAAGATAAATATATGAAAACGAAACTTATATTTTCTTATTACAATGCCCATTTCTAAAGCTGAGATAAGTAAGCGCCTAAAACACTAGAGTTTCCTCACATTTCCTCACTGTTTTCCTTCCAAGTTAGTGACTGGTATTGTTAAGGGCCCTTGGTAAATGAATATGCCGAAATTTGATGTTTTCTATTAGCTGTAATTCAAAAAATTTACGATTTTTCGCATTGAAATTTGGAATGTGTATTACAGACCGTATGTGTGAGGGATGGCTGTTTCCAAAACGCGATTGGAAAAACTTTGCTCGATAGAAAAAAATCCAGAAGTCACGTCTAAAATTTTAGGTAAATGCTTATTACGGACGTGTTTTACAATACGAATTCCTATAAAATCACAAACAGATAAGTATTTACCTTTTCCATTTCTTCGCTGTTGTAGATTTCCAAACCACAAGACATTTCTATTAACTTTTGCCAAATATGTGGATGGCGCTTACGATGTTTAGTTTCGAACTCGCTGATTCCATTCTAAACGTCTACCCCGAACGGCGCACCTCCTGTTCTGTGCCAGTTTCGCTTCGGCATTCGCACGTGGGGGCTGTGTCGCTTGTCACTCTGCACGCGCAAAAATTACGAGTCCAAAACACGAGTACCTACACAACTAATTTAAAATTGAGTACTTACAGAAAAAGGTCGCCTAAAGCTATAAATGAGTTGCTATGGTACATACCTACGCTGCCTATTGACTTACATAATAGTAAGTACAGTCGACAGCACGTCAATCTTCACATTTTAGTTGCAAAGTCGCCCTTAAGCCAACGGAGTAGAGTGCATGGGTGTATACCTGCAATAAGTACTATACTTGAGCCATTACAAACGTGCGAACCGAGTCACAAAAGTGCGAGCGAGAGTTCAGATATGCGGATATGCCTGAATTGCCTGATATGCCTCCTATATGTGTGAGGGAGAAGTCTGAATGGTCTGATACAAATGCTTATGAATTAGTTCGCACGTTTGTAATGGCTCAAGCATAGTTACTTGATTGATGCTTTAGACAACTACATACTTCTATTTAAAGTCGGCAAAACGTGGCGCAGTTCTTAGTGATTGGTGCCTCTGCCTACCCCCTCGGGGATAACGGGCGTGATGTTTTTTTTTCTTTTTTATTTAGCTACCCAATTATTTCAGAAAACGACGATACATGGCATACAAATAAAATTTTGAACTGGGGGGGGGTTAATAAGTATTACGATTAGTTATGTCTATTGCCTATACGATATATTTTTAGGCTTGTTGAAAAATAGGGTAAAATGCCCTATTTCGGGTCTCGTATTTTTGAAACATAGGTGTAATTATCTAGCTGCGTACTTATTCATATTTTTTTGGTTTTATAACAACAGGGTAAATGCACCAACAACGGACATACCAGGGGGATTTAACCTATGCGATCAAACTACGTCTGTATCATCTTAGTATACTCTAATTACATAATTCCTCGAAATATAACTACATTTTTGCTTTTTACCCTAATGAGCGTTTTCCTTATGTCAAATTTAGTTTTAAAAGATTCACTAGGTGGCGCTGCCGTACCTTAGTAATAAACGTCAAAGCCAAAAAATACTATGGTTCTGTGGAATTTTTGATGGATGATTACCTAAAAAAACATGTTTTAGTTAGGTGATAAGTGCGCCTACGTCCTATTTAGATATTTTGGAGTCTTTGCCGTGGTTTGTGAGTTTTTATTTTTCATTACGAGAAACTTCGTACGAATGGCAAACCTGGTTCCTTTTCTTTTTTAGTAATCTGTGAACTGACATTGACATTGACTGCCACCAATCACAAATTTGTATGTAGAAATGAATGGTGCCATCTAGATTATCTCATAGAACTAAAAAAAAAAAGAGAAGAAAAACGCACATTGCACAATTTACCCATTTATCAATGACTTGGTTACAGAAAAACTTCAACTGAATGAGCCGTTTTCAGAAGAACTAAAAAAAAACTAATAGCTGTCAAAGGAATGCAATTTTGGACCTTGGCCCAATAGCCATGTGTGATACATCATCGAATAGGTCTCAGCAAGCTGTACAAAAGTTAGTATGACGCAAACAGCCAAATATTTTTCCTTTCGGAGTTATATTGTATTGAATAAAACCAACATTTTCAATACAATATGACTCCGAAAGGACTACAAAACTGTTGGCTGTTGGCGTCATAGTAACTTTTATTCATCTCGCTGAGACCTATTTGATTATGTATCACACATGGCTATTGGACTGAGGTCCAAAATTGCATTCCTTTGACAGCCATTAGATATTTTTTTTTAGTTCCTCTGAAAACGGCTCATTGCGGAATGTAGCTGAAGCATCCACACACTTAGAAATATCATGTAAAACTATCAGAAATTTACAAAGCAACTAAATACACTGTGATGAAAGCACTTTCTTTACGTATTTTACTTACGTAAATCTATTTTATGCATTGTCATTTTCAATGCTCAATTTTTTGCTATTTAAATGGGTCTTATTTAAATGGTTATTTTTGGGTATTTTTGTGAGAAGAAATAGCTAATTGATCAGCAACTCATTGCCAGCAATCATTTCAAAATCAATCAGCTATTATTTTTGTACAGCATATTAATTATACAGGGTGTTGATTTGTCCAGTTTCGTCTGACTCGGGGGTAGTTATTCACATAATACTGAAGTAAAAAAAAAAGTATTAAAAAAATTACTCTTTTGTGAAAATCACCTAAATATCATGAAGTTATATGGATTAGCTTCTATCGTTTGCACTTGACAGGTCTGGCGGGGGTTTTGGGGGGTGAAGCAGGAGAGTGCACTCGCGCGCTCGCTGCCGGCGCCGCAAAACCGGCGACTTTAGGTGATTTTCACTAAAAAAAAATGTTTTTTCATATTTTGTTAATGTTATTAAACACCCCTGAGCGGACGAAACTGTACAAAAATTTGTGAAAGGTTATTTAATTTATTTATACTCAGAGTGTTTGATGTGATGTGTTTGTTTGGATATGTATTATTTATAGAAGCGTAAATTAATAAAAAAAATCCATTCTTATAAAATATAATTGAGATAAATCAAAAAATATAAAACAATTAAGTAGGTAACTAAGTACTTAAGCTATATTTTTATTCGTCATAACGATCTTGCTCCGCCCACTTTGAACGTACATTGCTGTTTTTTTTAACAAAAATGCAATCCTATTATTTTGCTCAACATGTTTTAAATATGCATATCAATCAAATACAATTCTCTGCTGATCAATAATTAAATTTTGCTGATCAAGTAGTTTTCTCGATCGTGAGGGTCTGAGTTCGAACCACGCATGTACCAATGACTTTTAGTTACGTACATTTGTTTGTACAGCAACACCATTCGCTGATAAATTGTGCCCGGATAACGGCGACAGGCTTGCCACTTGTCACGTTTGGGACCTAATAAACTCGGCAAAACGTGGGTCCAGTTCTAGAGACTGGTGCCTTTGCCTACCCCTTCGGGGATAACAGGCGTGAGTTATTTTTTTTTTTTTTCAAGTAGTTTTTTTGCGGACTGAATGTTTTTCATGGTATTGTAGCTGCCTATTTACGATTTAATTTTTACCATTGTCTGATTTTTTTTTATTGCAAACAAAATCTTGTATCCAGAGTATCCAGACCAAATTATTTATGCTGTTTTTTGTGGCTCACCAAATTTTATAATAGCTAAACAATTTAATTACTTCTCTTACAAAATTAGACTTTTTGTGCTTGACATATCGATAAATTCACTTTTTGGCACAAATAATCAGTTTTCTGGATATGTGCAAAAGTATTTCGTTACAGATACTTATGCTGATACCTAGAAAACTGAGGTATCGATTACGAATTAATTTTTATTTGTTATTTTTTAGCTTAGTGAATACAAAAGATTGATTCAATGTACCACAGAGTGTAACAGAAGCTGAATTTGAAATTGAAACTGGCAGCCGCTCCTCGATAAGCAAATTAAATGGATGGACGAAGAATTGTGTCTAATATTTTTTTGCGAAAAAACTCAAGCAAATTTCAATGCGCACTCCGACTTTTTGTTGCGACCTTTTTAGTTATTTAGAAAGCTTCCACTATTACGTTTCGGGATCAATTTTTTTTAATGTATGGTCAGCGATTACTCGAAGACCCGTGAACAGATTAAAAAATATTTTTTTCATTTCGAAAGGTGTCACGGGTGGATGTTAAAATTTTAATTTTTTGGTTGAGATGTTTTTTCAGTATGTAATTGCTTCTGCACCATGATAATTAACGTAAAATAAGCGAATAAATATAACAAATATTATTTTGTTTGACCCGATATGTTCGTAGGATATGTTTAATATTATTAGTCAGCTACAATCAAATAAAAGAAGTATTTAGAATCAGTTATAAAACTGTTTATTTCTAAAAATACATTAAAAAAATTAAAACACTTACTTCTTTTATTTAATTGTAGCTGGCTACTAACCTTCACTCGGTTAAGGTCAGATTCTGAGTGAAGGACTGCTAATGCCTACTTTCATCATTTTTTTTATTTTGCCTACAAACATATTTGGTTTTATGTAACAGGTACCCAAATGTTGTTTGTGTCCAAATTGCAGACGGGTTCAATAATTGGGTCGTTTACCCTAGTATTATATACGTATGTTGACTTTTTATAATTTACTTACAATGATTTCTACCGTTTAACATTTAACATTCGATTATTGGGTCCTTTACCCTAGTATTACATACGTATGTTGACTTTTTATAATTTACTTCCAATAATTCCTAACGTTTAACGTTTACCCTATTTTCAATTTTTCAAAATGTACCTACCTACAATATTACAAGTACATAAATAAGTAGACTATGTTTTGTATCTTGTAAATGCATAAAGATAGCGAAATAAAACCTTATGCGGCACTAACATTACTTGGCTTTTGGTTTTTTATAACTTGGATACCTAAATGATTTCATACCAAGGTATATTATATATTCTAATAAATGATTGTTAGGTGACCCACCTTTATTCGATGTACACCTATTAGAACTAGAAGCCAACTGTCAAGCTAATCTGCCCTATGCAACATGGTAGTGGTTATAATAATAGCATCAAAATTCGGAGAACGGTAGCTCGATTTGTTGCCTATTGTACTCGCTACTGTCTGCACCGCGTTCGCCTCCCCGCGCGCCCGCGCCGCTGCCCCCGCTGATTAAACACGCGGATCGTCGCGAAATCTAAATTTTCGCTGACCGCCTAACCCCCCTTAATAAAGCTTTACAAATGTACATTTTAACTTGGAAAACAAAGTCATTGGTAACCAGGTCCCTACATGGCAGCCGGGACTCGTACCAACGACCTTCGAGGCCAACATTTTTCTACCACTGCGCTACCACCGCTCTCTAACAGATTTACGTATAATTATGCACCCAGGGGTGTAACATTACGTAAGACTCCACTGTATGGAGTTGTCTGATTTGCGGCCGAATACTCAAACGCCAGTCAAATCGATCACTCAGTTGAAGAGCATTCAACTTTGAACACCTGTTAAATTTAAGTGGTATACACCAAACGTCATTCAAGCAAATTCGGACCGTGATCAGCTGAGAAGCCGTCAAATAAACAACAAGTCTGTTTTCATTTACAAAATATTCAAACTTACGTTGTGTATCCGTTTTACGCAGAATTTGTTCAATCAATTTTATGTTTTATGCTCAAATTTTAAGTTTTTACTTAAAAATAAAATAAAATAAATCATTGTTAGATTTATGCAACAAACAAAAACTATTGTACTAGATAAATACCTCGTTTTGTACAAAGCAAAATGTTTAATGTCGAAATAATAATAAGTTATATTGTAGAATGAAACGTTAGAGCTACCTTTTTTTTTTAGTTCGTCCCGCAAGGAACCGGCTAAGGTCGTTGACCATGCTGCCACGTCTTTGGTTTCTGTTCTTCAATTCTTCATCGTTAGAGCTACCTCTCGATGCCATTTGTTTGAAAAGTTTACCACAATAAAAATATTGCGGTACCTATTGCGGTTTTTTTTTGCGCTTGAAAGCTTTTCCCAAATATTACGGCACCAACCCAAAAATGGAGGAAAACCGTTACTTATTTTAAGGTCCTCTTAGATTTAACAAATGCTTAGAAAAGAAGAAGAAAAGCGTTTGAGTATACGAAATTTGGGTTTGAGAACTACTTAGATATTTAAGCAGTTGTTAAATATTTGAGTGACGTTTCAGTATTCGGCCGTAAGAGTCAGTGACGAAGTAGACCACCCAACTACAGCTACTAACTATACCTACTTACTACTAACTGTTAGTAATGGGATCGTTACTAGAGAATTTGGCCACCAAATTACCCCCAAATAAGGAAGATACCTACTTTCATAATAAAATCACAACACCATCGGTTTTGATATTTTAATAGTTTTTTTTTAATAATTTTCAACTTTAGTTCATAAAAAATATTTATAGTAAGTATGTAGGTAAATAAAAACAATTTTTTTCATAACATTTCAAGTTGTAGGTTTTTGTGTTCTCCTAATGTTTTCGTTTTACTGTATTCAAGGCAGTGACTATGTTGTTGCAGTCTTTGAGATCTTGTGTGAAAATCATTATTACAATAATAACATAATATGTTGTATATTATTGTATTTACATTTCTCAATAAAATAAATAACTCATCAATTATTTAACATAGTCGACTGGATAACTGATCGCATACTATGTAGGTAGAGACATTAAATTATTAAATAATAAATTGTATATAAGTTAAATTAGGCAATGCTTATTCGATGTCAGGCTCCATTAGAAGGCAGCGGCTGAAAATAAACAGTAACCAGTTAACATTATCTAAGATTATACACACTGTTAACTACACTCTCCTTCGGATGTAAACTCACGCTTTTATCGCGAAAGGGCACGCAGAGCCCAGTGTTTGTCACTTGCAACGAGCGTAACATCTTACATTTCATCGTTTTTGACAAAAAATGTTTGTTTTCATCCAAGTATAGTGTATCTAGCAGTTTTAAATACCTTCTCTGTAAAAATGAAGAAAACCGAGTAAAATGTTTCTTAAAATATTTGCAAATACTGTAAACACTGGCTAAGTAAAGCTAGTCTAGTCAGCGTAGAGTCAGTATAGAGTTTAGACAGTTTAGCCAATAGTTTGGATCCTTAGCTTGAGCAGAAAAACAAATTAATATTTGTAACCTAAAGTATATTATGATTTAAAAACCACAAACATAGGTATATGTTATGTAAAACCATGAGGGATGCCTTTGCATATGTCCTGTAGAGGGCGTCAAATGGGCGATGATGATGTAATCATTGTTTAAAAGGTGATATACAAAGTTAACTTGATGAAATGGAAGTTTAAACTTCTAATAAAAATTATTGTGTCCAGAGAGATCAAGTTTCCAAAATATTTTTACGTCTGCTGACTTAAACTTCATGTTGTATATTATTATTTTATGTCATCAACATGCTTAACATGATCTCGATGCTTGGCTGGATCATTCTTCAGCTACTCATACTTCAGAGCAGCTACAAACGGCGGATACCATCTTTATATAGAATTTTGAAAATGATAAGCATGTCGAATATTTAGAAGTACCTAAACCGACTATACGTCATACAATAGACGAAACAGCTTTGATTACATAATTGGTTATAGCACTTGTAATTGACTTCAGTGCGAGTTAATTTGCTTAAAATAATTAGTAACTAATCGATGTGTAAAAGGGGTTCTAAATATTTTCGGAGGTAAATGTCAGGAATCTAGTTATTCAGTTAACGCAAAGCCTGAAAGCCGTTTCTTCAGTGGCATACATTAAGCAAAAGTTTAAAATTATTTTGTTTCAACTTGTTTACTTTGTTTTTTTTACGCCGTCAAGTTTCAAGATTCTATAAAAAAAAAAAAGAATTTGAATCTTCATTATATGTAGAAGAAACGGTTTTCCGGTTTTAAGTTATTTGTTGATATAACACGTAGTGCTTTCAAATTACAGTCATCTTGTATGAGACACTATAAGTAAATAAATGTACTTATTGGGTTGCATCATGAAACGATTTACACAAGGAACAACATGACTTGTTCATCAAGGTATCACATTCCCTAGGATGAAGTTGGACAACACATCTGCACGACAATCACCAATGATATTGAGCCATGAGTGGTGTCTTATAAAGTAGGTTTCGGGGTTTCAAAATACCTGATTTGTTTGTAATTAAAGACTACGCATAAACGGTAAAGTCTTGCTAAGTGCGTCCACGGTGAAAGCGTCTTCCAGCATTAGATCTGCCATGACCAGAAAGTATCACAATTAGCTGCTGGAAAGTGATAGTGTTAAAATTAAACATTTTGTACAGCACATTAGAGGTCCGTGCGACCGGAAGCCTGTAGCCGTGGTATGTACAGCGGACACTAACCTAATGGTCTGATCGGGTGCTTGTCCCATAGGAAGGTCCGTTTAACTGGCGACAGGTAGGAGTCGCGGATGTAGGAGGGACTGCGGTCCCACCGCGCCATGGGCTTCAGCTCGGGCCAGTCGTACCAGAAGGGGTCTCGGGTGATGGCCGAGATCGGCAGCGACGGGCTCGGGTTGAAAATGTCGGCCCACGGCCTGCGCCGCAGCCCGCCAG
The DNA here is from genome assembly GCA_947310845.1 of Yponomeuta plumbellus. Lineage (NCBI taxonomy): Eukaryota > Metazoa > Arthropoda > Insecta > Lepidoptera > Yponomeutidae > Yponomeuta > Yponomeuta plumbellus. The sequence goes on along the minus strand of OX371207.1, from coordinate 10,844,097 downwards.
CGGTGTACAGCGGCGCACCTACGCCCCAGAACCGGTTAGCCGAGGACAACACATTCATACAGCCTGTACTTCGTCAACGACCGCACACATCAAGCGTAATCAGGTAAGCGTTCAGTACAGCCCGTTTTGAGATGGTTCTATGAATATATTGGGCGGTCGGAAGTCGAAAGTTATGACTTGTGATTGCTGTTTAGTAAGTCGCTCTAAAGTTCCATGAATAGATATGGTAGAGCTGCGTACAGAAGCACGAAAAGCGATTGTACCTATATTTACAGTTATTTTTCATGCGTTTCTCATGCGTTGAAGTTAGGGATGATGCTATGAAGAACACGGTACACTCGTTTCGAGATAAAATTATGATTATTTGATACACAATGAATACAAACTACATGGAGAAGAAGAAATTGATCGAATGTGAACTAGATGTCTCAATATCTTATTCACACGAGAATTAAATCATGACTAGTCTGAGAAGAAAGGGAAAATATTAGACATGTTCAATTTTCGAACATGTGACGAGTCTAGGGCGGTAAAGGTGCTATACTGAACTTTCTTTTTCAGAGACTTTAGGGATTATTAAAGAGTTTTAAGTTCAAATGGGGGTTGACGAAGGTACTGTGCGTGCATGGACAGTTGTCCTTACCGTCGGCATCGTACGCGACCTCACAGTCCCGCGGCGGGCTGATTCTCGGCTTCACAGGCGTGGGGGACATCCCTCGGAGCGACCGGTCAAAATCTGCCCAATTTTCGGCTTCAGCGAAAAATGGGTCCTTTCTGAACGCGTCGGATAGACGCTCCGGAGACGCTCCTTCGTGGCACATCAATACCAAGCTCAAGTAAAGTAATTTGAAATTCGAATAAGTAGATACTTCGCGCAGATGACACGGTTTCTAATCGGGGAACAGACTTTATTTTGAAGTTTGTGTAGTGGACGACTTTTGATTACTTTTGGAGTGTTGTGTTCTGTGAGGACGTGGTTCATTCTTGCTGGTGTATTTACAATGCAATTCATGCATTATTTTATATTGTTAATAGGTAAGCCTGTAGGCCTAAATCCTCGGGCTGATCCAGAAATTTACTACTATTTGAATAAATTTATAATAGTTAAAAAAAGGCATATTTGTCGTATAGGTAACATTAACAGTTTACAAAAGAGTTCTCTGTATCTGCGAATCAATGTAAGAACAAAAGCTCAAAGTTATAGTCGGTGTCCTAAAATATTACAGAATTAAGTAATATCACTGTATAATTTTATAATACATCGAATGCGTGTTAACAAATACCTATGATAGAGACTAAAGGTAGGTTCTAAGCTACTAATCAAAACACAAGTTGGTCTTTACAATTTTAATATAAAAGTTTGTATGTTAGTCAATTTTGTAATGTCATGTGATCAGATAAATTCAAGGTATTTCTTGCTAATCTGAAAGCAGCTGCGATGTCAAAATAAAAAAAACTGACAACGTTTAATATTAATGTCATTATAAATGTGAACACTCACCATAAATTCAATGCACTCACTTAGACTATCCAAGGACTTTCAGTCATTTTCAGATTCACAAAATACCTTGAGTTGTATAAAAATAAATTATGTCGAAAAATAAGTATTAATTCATATTTTGTAATACTTAGTACACTTAAATGATTTTTTACAGATTTGAATGCATATGCAATTTTTTTAATTTTGAAATATTTTACAAGTAGCCAACCCAAACAATTTATATACATAAACAATTTTGAATTTAGGAAAAAGGTCAAAACTACAAAAGCAATATTATCTATGTTCAACGAACTAAATAAGTATAAAAAACTTATCCAATCTAAGGTAAACAACGAAATGTTTTACTGTTTCGCCATATATTCCACACATGTTTTTGTAACACGAGGATCAATCATCCTACACTCATTGGATTCGACAACAATCGAATCAAATAGGTGAAATCTTGTTCCCGCTAATACTCAGTAAAATATCTGCATCCGCGTTACTGTTGGAATTAGAATATTGCACAAAGACTGAAGAACATTTAATGGGAACTTTATTTCCTACAATTTCTAATTTCTTTTTGCAAAACATTCCAAAAACGACACCCAACGCGAATCAGTTTCATCACCAATGCTTCTCCACCCCAACGTCCTGCGACCCAAATAGTTACGAATAGTTAAGTCGAACTATTTTACTCTTCCGAGACACGAAGAAGGCCGTCGTTTAACGTTGGAGAGGAAAATCAATGGCTGTTCAACATAATATTATAAACCTAGCAAGAACTTCATTTGCGGTCTCAATGCAGCGATATTCATGCACCGTGCTCTGTGTTAACGTAAGAAAGAGTCAAGCAGATAGAGCGCTCTATAAGGCTTGATTTCCCCCTATGCAGACGTTGGAACGCTCGACCGGCGTACGTATGAAAGCGTACGAATCAGCGTACGAAAACCACTGGCTGTGTAATTTAATTATGTTTCACAGTAATAGCACAATGTTTATTCGTAAGCTCGCCCGACGGACGCGACCGTTAAGAGGAAATAATCCTTAGTCACTGCATTGAGCGAGCGTGACCAGTGCTTGCTGGGTCAGCTAATCACTTAAATTCTAGTAGTATTTACCTGTTCCCCAGTGAGGTTTGTTGTCGGGCTCATACTCAATGCCCTTGAGGCTCTTCGGCTCGAGGGTCGCGGGGGCGCTGAGGTCAGTGATGGGGTACGCGCGGTCCTTAAGGTAGAGTCCGTAGCGGGAGGGGTACAGTCTGTCGATGGCGGACATGCGGTCCAGATGGTCTTGCCAGGCCTTGTGGGCATCGAAGACGTCTACGCCACGGCGCGCGCGCCTCGGCACGTGGTAGACTGCGGGGAGAGCGAACATTAGCCTTCCGAAAAAAGCTTGATACTGTACCTAGTGAGGCCTGTTTCATAGGACTACAATTAATTGTTTACTGTGGCAATCCCGATGTACATTTAACATTGCCAAGTTTTAAATGAAAAACTACCACTCACAGAGTCTCTTGTCCCAGGAACAACGAGTTTCGGGTACGTCAAATTGTTGTAATAAAGTAATTATGATACGTAGTTTTATGAAACACGGCCCTGTTTTAAAAAACAAAGGCCTGTTATTGTGGCGATATTGGAGATGTTGTGCTTTAACTTTACATACAAATTTAGAATATATAAAATCCACTGACTGTCTACTTAACTACAACAGTGGTGCAACCCTATATTTTTTTCTAACTTTAATTTTAGTTCTCTTCTGAGAACTTGGTGTATTCGGACTTTATTATTGATATTCATATACTTATAGCCAAGTAACTTTTATTAAGAGTGGAGTTTCCTTATTCCTTCAAGCTATCAATCGCCAATATTGCTTCACGAACAACAGACCTTAAAGTTGTCCTTCAGATTTTTTTCAGATTAGATAATCTGAAAAAAATCTTGTAAATTATTGATTACAATCTCAAAGAAGTAAGGGATGCAAGTTTCCGAAGTAGAGTAAATGAAAGTATTTCAGAAAAAAATACAGTACGATCGGACTATACAACGCCAAAGAATCGTTTATATCACCAGTTCTTAATGGCAATGAATGGGAGAAAACCATGATCAATTCAAACAAAGGGTTGATTAATAAACGAGAGTTAATGAGCATTTTGTCATGCAGCGCTGGGATAATTACAGGACAGGGTACCTTCAAGATATTTTATAGAACTCACCTCTTTGAATCCCATGAGCCGCGTTTATTCGTGGCAAATAAGACATTAATGTAAATGAAATAGTAATATATTTTTCATAATTATTAAAACTGCATTAATGCCCTATTTTCTCCAAGAAAAGCAAATTATAGGTTTTTGTAAACTAAGGGATAAATTAATAACAACGGGTGTTTCCTGACAAATGCTTGAAGATTACAACCTTTGAGTTAAGTCGAAGTAACATTCATGGACAAATATATACAATGTGATGTCATGTTTATGGAGAGGTGATTTCTAACAAAATAAGCCAAGGTGTTCGTAGACGTAAAAATATGTGTATTACTAGATCATGCGATTATGTATTAGCATTTAATGAGTGTTTACAAGCATTAGGTACCCAGAGACCGATACTTAAGCATTGTATGCCAACTGAAAATTCCAGGAAAGTGCTGTAATATTTAGACATATAATATAAACGAGTTGAGAATTTCATAAATCCAATTTTTTTTTCAATGTAAACGTTATTTTGAAACAAATACATATTTGAGTAGGTGTCAGTATTTATTTCTCCATGTAATGTTAAAACGATGCACTGATTAAATTTGAATACCTCTTTGACCTTTTCGAATCTTTTAGCGTTTGACAGGATTCACGCCATCAATATTGGTTTATTTTTAAATATTTTTTTATTCAAATATTTTATAACAAAGATTTTACAGAACGTTGCATATGGCCCATTGATATAAACTCTGATGACAGCCGTTGATGATATTCAATACACCTGACATGATATTTTACACATAAAAAGCTCTTATATTAATTGATGTTATTATATAAGTCTGACCCGAGATTCTTTATGCTGAAACAATTGAAAGGCAAACACATTAAAAGCCTTATCAAGCTGGTTTTAAGGACACTTAACTAAAGCATGTTATATGTTCATAGTAATTACATGTATGTGTATCAACATATATTTACAGTTTCAGTGGCCGTTTAGGAATGAACTTTGAAATGCATGTGAGTGTAAGTCAGTGTGACATGCTATATAACGTGTGGTGTGTGGTTAATCTATGTTCAACATTAACAAAGCTAGCGCCCGTTTATTATTGGAATAACGCAAAACATGCATTGTTTTCCTGCAATATCTTGAAATTTAATTTGTATGTAAACTGAAAAAATGTAATGAAGATTTTTAAACTTGCTTACGGGAAGTAATCGAAGGTTTTGCGTTATTTTAATAACTCATTGTATGTTGTATATAAATTTATGGTATAGAACTGTGACTATTAAATATGCTACTAATGCTAATTTTTGTCGTGGTCTGTTTACAATCGGAATGAAAATATAAGGCACGGTCAGTCGGTCAGTCTAATTCTGTCAATAAATGTTCAATAGTAAGACACTTTAAATGACTCTGCACATTAAATAAGTAATTTACGCCTAATACGATGCAAACTAGGGCGGGCGCAAAGCCTTTAGCGCGGGCAACATAAGTAGGGCGTAGGGCGAAGACACGTCGTGTTATGTATAACACCCACGCGTAGGTACTGTATACTGTATACAGTACGCGTCCTCGTTTGTCGCCTTATCTGCGTGGGTAATTTCCCATCACTTCTGCATACTTAAGAAAGTGATTTGAAAGAACGCTGCAAGGAAAGGGGCGGACCCCTATTCTTTATATAAACTATATTGCACACGAAACATTAAACAGAACATTACATTAAAAAACAACATGTCCAAAGGCGAGCTTATCTCTGTGAGAGATTTCTTCCAGGAAACCTTAGCGAGTTGGTGCAGCGATAAAAACGGGTATGTATACGTGTACAAAATAGACTAAATAAACTACAGAAATCCCAAGCATCTCCGCCCCATTCCCGTCCCACGTCTCACCTTAAAAAAACAAGTCGTTTCGCTACTTACTTGGCCTGTATCGGTCGAGAGAGCGCGGGTAGTTGTGCGCGTAGATGGGCCTGGGTGAGTAACCGTAGGTCTCGCGGTGGACGGGCAGGTAGCGGTAGCCGGGGACCTGGATCCTCTCGGCGGCGACCGCGGGGTCGTCGTAGATCGACTTGGTGTAAGGCCATGAGCTGGACAGCTCGGGGAACACGCTGCGACGCGTCGGCCTGTACCTCTCCTCAGCCCTGATGTCTTCCGATCCTGCGAGTTGGCGGTTGAGTTAGATTTTATACCTACCTACCTACGAGTATCAAGCCAAGTTGCCCACACAACGTAATCACTATTCCTGATTCTAAGCTAGGATACGCTGTGTTTTGGTATCATTTGTGTCATCTGTCATTTGTACAAAGTCCGCCTTTGTACATCGACACATACCTGTTATTTAAGATGTTATGTATTGTTTTATTTCTTTTGTGCAGTAAAGTGTAACAAACAAACAAATGTACGTCGGCTCCCAGTGGGAACCGAACTCACGAACTCCGGTATAGTAATCAATCTTGATACCCCTAGATCAACGAGGTAGTAGGACATCCCTATGGGCTACTTTTATGCGTTCTAATCCCTGCACTGGTTTCAATAAATTATGATTTCTAATTGGTAAGCTGAATATCCCAAAAAAAAACCGATTCTAGAACTAGTTAGGCTGCATTTTCAGTTGATAAATTAATGGGTATGGGTAAACAAGATAAAATATTAAAAATGTTGATGACATACATTCTATAAAAACTATCAACTGCGTGATCAAATCAAGTATTAGATATCCCGATCTTACTTGAAATGAAGTAACATTCGGTAAGTCGCAGTTTTTACACCTCCGCTGAATATAACATTGACTTTACTTCATTTGTTGTGTTGTTGTTACATTTTATTGCATAATAAAAAAATACATGTTATAACTTAAATAACAAGTTTGTGATAAAAATTACGAGCAAAGGCGGACTTATTTCTAAAGAAATTTCTTCCAGCCAGCCTATAAATTTCTCATTTGTCCTTTGTTTTCTCTTCAACTCGGATATTGTAATACTCGTAGTATGGCATAACGTAATAAATAAATGTAAAGTGTGAGTGTAAGTGAGTGAGAGTGTTTCTTGGCTTGGGTATGTTGGTTATATTCACCTGTTTGCGTAGTTGCCAAGAATGTTCACGTTTTTGAATGAGCAATGCGAATAGTCATAGTAGAGTTTCGGTGTGGTCTCGTGTTGTGTACTACAGCTTACCTTTCAGAGACCGCACGAAGGATTGCCAGAATCTGGCTTTCTTCGATGCCGTCTCGTTTCTGCCGATCATTTCTAAATGACTTTTAAACATTTTGGCAGATTTCTATGTCGTGCTCGTGTCTGTGAAGAAAAGCATACAACATTATGAGTGGCCATTACTCATACAAACAACCATTAACATGAACTGCAGAGTCTGTGCCAAAAATGTCGTGACTCGGGTGTACTTGAATAGCCATACACTTGTCCAGACATTAACCTTGCGGTAAGTGTAATTTTGTAGCTGAAAATACTGTCCAGGTGACACAATTGAGTACAATAGTGTACTGGCCCTCGTAAATAGAGCAATGACGTGGGCCGAAGCCGTAGCAGCAAGCCGCAAATAGCAGCGCGGGCTGGCGTGTCGGATGAAGCGCTGGCCCCCCGCCAGCGCTTGCGCCGAGAATCACGAAAACCGGCCATTTTTACGAATGTCTGCCCGACGCTTCAGCTATTTTCGTTTTTTACACGACCTTGGTGCGAGTTTCGCCGCACGAGTCGTCACCTCACTCGTGGCTGTCAGTCTCGCGATCTGATCGACTGACTAATCCACAGCTCGTTACGGTTTATTATAGGTTGACTTAATGTAATCATTTGAGGGAGCATAATATGAATAGAAAACAAGAGCTTTACACGGTCAGCAAGATCTTAAGCTCCTCACCAAATGACAAATAGATAACTCTCTCGGTTTATTCAATACTGATAACAATTTAAATATCCTATTTGATTAGCAACCGATTGTTTTTTTAATCACATAAATGGGAATTTATAGCCGGTGGTGTTAAGAAGTATGGATTTGACAATAACATAAGCCCTCGCCTTTACTAACCAGCTAGCTACCTAGACGTCCAAACAAAACTATAATTAAAGAATGTTTATAAAACCACGAACTCAAAATCAACAAATTCCGTGGAAACTCAGACTGTTGGCTTAGATTAACGCGCGTGCGAACTCAAAATGGAGTGATTAAATTCGCGAAATGAGTTTGCTTTGGGATCGTTGTTTTTCTATGACCAATGACGCAATAGACTTAGATCATGGCGTCTCTGAGCTACGGCGTGTGCGTCACAGGTAAGCTCTATAATTAGACAGCAGCTACACATCATTCATCAAACGTTTAAATCGAACAGATTACAGGATGCCATTTCCAATTGCTGGATTGGATCCGGATGACGTAGTTACGCCGTCTGAAGAAGCAGCTTGAATTATTCAGACTTGACGCTTGCCAATTCACTTGACTTGCAGACAGTAACATCGATCGCCGTAAGCTCGTCGTAGCTTGGTATTGGAATGTTGTAATGCCATTTTGAGCCATTTTAAGACGTTGCAATTTTTTTGAAAGGAAATAGATATTTATTTTTGCTTTCATCAAACAATTATTTATAATAATAGTTAATTAGTTTTCGTACTTTGATAAATATTGTTCACGAGATAAATCAGCCAAATGCGAGTCATTGTTTACTTTTGGTAATTTCCGCTTATGATTTCACCTGTGGCGGTCAAGTCTGAAGGCCATTGTCAATAATGCCATTTTTAGCCTTGAGATTTCTATTTCCCATTGTTATTAAAGTTTTTAAGATAGGTATAGTCGCATCTATATCCTTCAAGAACTATTTAGCGACTAAGCTTCCTTTATTTATTTTGTTCGTTTTCTGTAGGTTTTCTATCGCTTTTAGTGGCATAATCAAGGTTTCGTAAATAAAGCGCGATTGTGAAATGGCTTCAAAAATAATCGGTCGGGTCGGTGTGCCGTCCATTTGGCGGGATTGCAAATTTGGCGCGCGATGAGTGCGGCCGAAAATAGGAACTCGGATCGGATTCACGGCATTCCTCGGGTTGCGCGCTTCAGGGTAATCGATGACAGGTGTCGGTCGGCACACACCTGCGATTGATGACTGATATTGATGTCACCAATCTGTCTTCAAGCAGGCCAAACAATCATTGTCGACGAGGTTATAGATGAGGTGTTGATGTACTCTACGTATTTGTATGTTGATGTTGAATATTCAGAAATAAGCGATAAGAAAATTAACTAAGTACTTTAAATTTAATTGCAAATGGCTCTCAAAAAAGTTAGCACTTCAAAAATGTAGAGTTAAGTTTTGGTAAAACGATAAGTTATTCTAATCTGTTGATTCCTCACATTTATTCCGCTTGCCGTCACTTAGAAAAATATTCGAATGAAAACTTACGTGCTGCTGCGCAACAATATTACCGGGTTACGTTGCGCGCTGATAGCTTTTCGTCGACAATTCACCCGCGAGTGAGACCTCCGAAATCGAGAGTCGCGATAGAGATGGGGATACTATTGCGCAAGTCTAGAGCGAGACGACGCGGTTCGAACGCACTGGGAAAACGAGCTACCGTTGCTGCACGTCGCATACACTTTTGGCACAACCCTGCGGAGCACTAGGTCGCTGCTTACCGATTGATTTTCGTAAATAAGTAATTGGTGTATGTAGTTGTTTCGTTGACGAGCCGACGTCGAGTGTCGGACCGGGGCTGGCGCGCACTGCCTGCGGCGGCGCGCGGCCGCCCGCCCTTGCCGCCCGCCCCCACCCGCGCCCTCGCCCCGCCCGCCGAAGCCGATCAACTATTTTATTTTCTCCACGCTTCAATATTCCACCTACGTATTTACCGTCGCTACGGCTACGTATTGTGTTGGCACTCCGATTTGACTTTATCTTATTTATCGTCGACACTAAGTAATAATTGTAGGATCATTGTTAGCTTTTAACTCGCAAATTACGTAAATTAAAGCCCATTCGTACGGTTTTTTAATCTTTAGTAAAGGCTGGCAAAGATAATGTTGAGATTATCGATATCTTGCAATTAAAATGATGTTTGTAGAAATACAAATATTGCGTATAGTTACGTATTATTTAATTATATAATATTAAATAATATATTTGTAAAGAATGAATACGTAGAAGGCAAGTTTTTCCCCAACTCTAATAATTATCTAATATATAAAAATCTCGTATCACAGTGTTATTCGTACCAAACTCTTCCAAAACGGGTTCACCGATTATTTTGTATATACATACATATATTGTATTTGGTAGGAGGATAATTAATATGTCAATACAACGTTTGTCGGGTCAGTTAGTTTATAGATAAATACATGGGACCCAGACTGAGACCATTGTAACCCCAAAAACCAGACTGAGACCAACCGAATAAACGACCCCTGTTTTGGTTGTTAAGATAAGATAAGAATATTTTTTATTGCAACTGGGGAAAACAAAAAAACTCAAAATATGTCTGCGTTAATCGCTAGACCAACGAGGCAGTGCAAAATAGAATAAATACAAAATTGATCAATTAGATGGCAATACTTATGTTAGTACTATTATATATGTTAGTAGTATGTATACTTAGACAAAAATTTGACTCGACATGCCATAACGAAGGTGAAACTAATTTCAGCTTCCCACACATTTCGGCCGCTCTAAATACATGCTTTGATACCCAAAATAACCGTCTATCTCACCTGAAATCACCAAGTTCAGCGTTCATACGTTGCACATTCTAACCTGACTCAGTCAGCTGACCTTCGGCGAATGACCTTTTGGAAATATCGTAGGAGGTGACAGCGCATCAACTTGTAGGTACATAACGCATAGGGAACTCAATTATGCTGCAGGTACTTAGGAATAAAAAATGTAAAGGTTTACCTGCTGAAGACTAGACAACAGTTAAACAACATACAGGCAGAGACCAGGGACTGCCACCTGCAACGAAAAACGAAACGGAGACAATATTACTTTCATCTTCTGCACATTCGTGTTCACTGCCCTTGAATTTTGTTTTGCATGCTGAGATTTTAATAAATCTTTGACGACGTTCTGATATAATAGCAGGATGTTTATAACACATGTATAGTTAGGTACTTTATGATGCTACAAAATGATCTCTTTTGATAAATGCTCGAATAATGTTCACCTATTTTTATATATGAAACCGACAAGCCAAGGTCGGAACCATCGATCTTCGTGACCTCCAACCAACTTCTGTGGGCAATTTACTTCGAGAATATTTTTCTAGAAATAAAATAATAAAGAAAATAACATGTTATTTGGTTGTTAATATTGTTGCTAACTCTGAATGGGCATCGTCTGAAAAAAATAAAATAGTACTTAATATCTGAAAAAGTCTGAACAACTTTTTATATTTAGATTTCTTATCTGATTTTAATGTCTAGCGTACAACGGAGATACCAAAAAAGTACCAGGTCTGATTACAGAGCAGTCTGTATAGCTTAAGAAGAAATTAAGTTCGATTCAGGCTCTCGCGAGTGATGGTCTCGAACTGTTTGAAAGTAGACATATTTTTGCTAAGCATGTTAATGATATATACGGTGGAATAGAACCCTCATTGAGCAAGTCCAACTCGCCCTTAGCCGGTCTTGCATGGATGAATAGAAATAAGGCTTGCTTTGTCATACGAAGGGGGTCAGAAAGTGATTTAAATAGTCTTGAGTAATAAATATACATATTAACAGCCCCATTAAAGGGCTCAGTTCTAGTGATTGGTGCCTCTGCCTAAACCCTCGGGGATAACGGGCGTGATTTTTTATTTATTTTTTTATTTTTTATTTTAACAGCTCCAAAAATACTGTGACCATCATTTTCAGCTTTCCTTCCGCTCTTAGCTGCTTTAATTACATTCCTGTGCTTTCTATTTGCATCTTTGTAAACATATTTCAGAGACATTGATTACATAATGCACCGTAATTCAGTTTAGGTGCCTACCAACATTTAATTGCTTAGGCACTTAAAGATTAAATGCTAATTGATCAATTAGGCGTCTAGGAGATTGCAAAGTACTAATTAGTACTGTAACAAGTAATGGTAGCCAATCTGGTGTAATCACTGATCTATTAGAAAGCTGAGCATGGTTGTTGGATTGAAAATGAAATTACTATTTATTCTAGCTGCAATATTGATTTGTAAGTACCTGACTCTTGATTGATTTGTATGGCTGTTTAAAGAAATTGTGTATTTTTGTGTTAATCTTTATTAAAATTTCTGCTCAGGTATTTGCGATGCCAGGAAGAAACCCTACGCCTACACGGATCATGCGTAAGAATTGCAATACAACAAAATAAATAATTGAAATTTTCTTATCTTAACATACAATTAAGTGCTTTCGAGACATTTATGTATCCGATATTGTATTCTTCATTTCATTGAGCTTTGTCTACTTGTAAACAATCCGTCAAATTTTACTTTACACACATTGTTTTTTAACCCACAAGAGTATTTCGGAGACATTTTACAGCGTCGTCGCCGCAGATACAGTTCTAAATTAATTACAAATCTTCTGAATATTTCATTAATAGCGCTTTTTCAGGATCGACCCCAAATATGATAATCCAAACTTCGTAAAAGATCGCTATAAATGTAAGTACTGAGCTATCGTTTACTCCGCCTACTCAAGTGGATCTGTGATTGTAAGTTCAGTACCTTGACTGCTGTTCATAAAACTGCAGTTCATAGATTATTGTAACAATTCGCTCTACATACCTATATTGCGTAGCCGATTAGTACTCGTTAATTTATCTTTCTTTATCTTTATTGTGAAAAAATACAATCAGAGCCGGATTAACCCTAAATGGGCCTGTAGGCAATATAATTTTCGGGCCCCTTTTCTTTACCTAATCTGAGTGACTAAATCATGTGATGTATTTTTTTGCCTTCTACCCACATTCCTGAATACAATTTCTATGTATACATGAAAAATTAAACGCGACTCAGTTATTTTTAATTTAAAATATATATTTAACCAAATGCAATAGACAAAAGAAAAAGTGAAGTGATTTCAGTACCTTCTGTTAATTTAAATATGGGCTTTTCTAACTTTTTTAGATATAAAATCTTTTACGACTTCTTCAATGTGGACCTTTTCCAATACATCATTTTCAATTGCCATTATCGACAATGAATTTAAGCGATGTTGAGACATTGTTGCTCGAAGAGAATTTTTTAATAATTTCAATTATGAAAAATTCGTTCTCCTGTCGCGTTTGCTATCATCAAACTTCTATAAATTTGCAATGCTATCATAACATTTGGGAAAGTTGATTGATTAACGTATTTCGAAAGTTTCGGAATGAAAACGCCACAAATTATTATCACGCTACTGAAGCTTACAGAACGCACCCAAAGAATCGGGGATTCCCCCAACGTGAATTTTGGACCTTTTACACGAGGCCAATAGCTGAGACAATCCAGTAAGCCAGTCCAATATTGTCTTCGTGTGAATAGAGCCAGGATTGGCCCAAGCCAATGGATGAAGCCAATCCAATGAAAAGCGCATAAATTCGTGTCTGTCGTTTACACACAAGCCAGTCGGGTAGGCCAGTAGTCTAATCAAATTAATTTGTAATTTAAAAAAAATTGTTATAAATTGCACGAAGCCAATATTTTCCTGGCTTACTGGATTGTCTCAGCTACTGGCCTCGTGTAATGGGCCTTTTACACGAGGCCAATAGCTGAGACAATCCAGTAAGCCAGTCCAATATTGTCTTCGTGTGAATAGAGCCAGGTCAATGCATTGGATTGGCCCAAGCCAATGGATGAAGCCAATCCAATGAAATAGAACGATTTCGAATTTGCTGGCGCCAATGCTTCCCCCACTACTTTCCCATTGGATTGGCTCGTGTATTGGCTTCATGTGAATGCGTTTTCCGGGCCAGTAAGCCAATCCAATACATGTCATTGCGTGTTGTTTATTTATTTTATTTTAAATTTTTTATGGTTATAGTGTGATAAACCATGGGTATACATGACATGGGTAACATTTTTTAAACGTTTTTATTTAAATTTTAACAAATTTTTTAAATTAGAAATTAATTTGATTAAACTTACTGGCCTACTCGACTGGCTTGTGTGTAAACTACAGACACAAATTTTGCGCTTTTCATTGGATTGGCCTATTGTCCTGGCTTACTGGATTGTCTCAGCTATTGGCCTCGTGTAAAAGGCCCATAAAAGGCCCATGAAGTATAGTTGCGTTCCGAAGGATTTATTATTATTATTAGTTCTAATATTAGATAGTTACCTACTAGATGGTTCTGTATGTATAAAGTGTTACATGCATTGAAAAAAAAAGAATAGTATTGTTGATTATCATTTTCGATCAATAAAACTTTTTTTTTGCGGACTGCAGTGGGCCCCTGTCGATCCTGGGCCCCTAGGCAGTTGCCTACTCTGTCTTAAGGTTAATCCGGCTCTGAATACAATAAAGATAAAGAAAGATACAGATACTCCGATAAGATAGAAAGTATGGCCTATACCTTTCTGACCCGTGCCCATCGGTGGGGACATAGTGGGTTGATGATGAATTTGTGGATTAATCGGTTAAGCAATGTAGTTTTAAAGTAAAACAAGGCAGAGCCCCGACGACAGCATGTCCGATTTTGCTTGGGCGGACAATACACAAGGAATAGTTTCATCTTGCTTGCAAGGAGCGGATGGAAGCGGGATCGCGCGGTTCTTTGTCTACTATTCTTGGGCGCGGAATAAAAACCCATCCTACATGAGCTACTTTATTTAAAAAATTATACGTAAAAATTTGAATGTAGGAATAAGTTTGTGAAAAAATTGTCGATTATAGAAATAATAGATTTTTTATAATAAAAAATCAATCGTCGTTGATTTTGTTCATTATTCTAAAACTTTAATTTGAGTTTATTATTTCTGTTTTTTAATTTTAATTAATAAAACCATGATATGTACATAAGATATTTATGGAGTTTATTTTGAAATTAATTAAAAAATTCGGAAAAAATCGGTTAACATAACAAAATAGTTTTTTTTTTACAAAAAATATTTTTTATGTAGAGTGTCACATCCTTATATAGGACGCTTAAAATGCAGCCAAGTGAAATCGTCCATCAGCCACTTAAAGTGCCTTTGCCAACCTAAAATAATTTAAGTATTTTAAGTTAGCAGTGTTATAATTCGTACAATTCTGCATATATTCATGGAAAATCTAAATACAAAGTAATATACTTACTCTGACTAAGTATATACTATACTAGCGTAGTCTTGACATGAATCAATCCTCTTCTTTTATTTTACCCTATTTGACGCCATTCTGCTATCTAGATGGCATAAGTGCCTACTACAAGGAATGTAAACATTCATGTCTATTAGATATTCGACATGACACGGGCTCGAACTAAACCAGGTTTCGAATTATTTCTTCACCGCCTCCTACCTTCTCCATCTTGCATGATCTCTAGCTATACACGTGTATAAACTCTCTACTATGTGGTAACAGGAAATCGTTAATGTAAATAAAATCAATCCTAAATTGGTCCTAATCTGAGTTGATTACAGCAAGTCGTATTCGGACGTTTGTACTGCTTTTGCATACTCTCAGTCTGCAATAAAGTCTTCTCTATGCTACTTTACTCTATTTTATACCTAATGACCCTAGTGAATGCCCTTATCAGCGAAGATACCCAGACCTACAGTGCCACAGCACTGGTACTTTACCTTCAAAGAGAACTACAGCTACCCGGCGCCACCACCTCGGCCCGACTTCTTCGATCCTACTATCCACGACAAATGCAACCCCAACAACTGCATCCAGTACTACAACCCAGTGTGCGGATTTAACCGCAAAAACATCAATTTCCGGTGGTTTGACAGCATGTGCCACCTGATTCTGAACAACATTTGCGCTAACGCTCTGGGCACTTTGAGTGAGTACCTCTGTTGTCATTCCAGTAATATTATGAGTGTTCACAAATCATATGTATCTTCCCTTCTTTTCTCTACCTGCGCGCAGCCTTTCTTCTACTCCACTTGCCTCTCAACTATTAGAGATTGCTCATACTCATCATATTTTTCTTAATTTCTAGGGAAACAACGCTTGCTATATCCCTTATATTTATGAACCACGAATTCCTTCTTCTTCCCTGGTCTAATCCCTTTCCTTCTGCCTAATTCTTTGGGTATACAGGCGTAAGTTTGTATGTATAAAATCTTTCTTCTCTCAACACGCTTCTTCGCATGTATCACGTACATATCTTAGTACCTTTCGTCTTCAGTATTGTCAATCATTAGGAAACCATATTATCGCAAAACAATTCTCTACTGTCGCCTTCAGTTCTTTCCAGCTCATCCATGTAGTTTTCTACCAACTGTGCGCCTGCATGTGGTTTTAGGACGTCCGTCGTCCGCTCTATTTTTATTTACGAGCAAAGCAGCTATAAAAGTTTTTTTTTCCGAATGTCTCACAGAATACAACCCTATCAAGTATGGGAATTGCATCAAGTATGTTTACATCCGATCAGAGGATTGTCCGAAAACGTGTTCCAACGAAGTGGACCCGTTCTGTGCGCAGAGCAAGGTGGACGGGCATATCGTAGTGTTTAAGAACGCTTGCTTCATGTCGTTGAGGAATTGTGACCCGGGGCAGCTTCCCGATGGTAAGTCTGGCCTTTCATGAATATTTCGTTCCTTTCATAATATGGGGCATAGTATTCGCAGTAGATTTCGCCGTCGTGGTCACTACTTGCTATATGGTCAGGTTCGGTTCTTTATGACCGGGCCCCATAGAAATGCAGCCCGACCTTTCACGTTGGCCCAGCGTGAATTCTGTCTAAATCTAAAAAAAGTGGTAAGATGTTCCATACTAAATATTACGACAAAACGTTATGTAAGGAGCCGTGTGACCAGATTTAAATTGGTCATTCTGCTAGGCACTTGGTCAAAATCTGCTAAATTCTGCTAAACTTTTCGTAAAAACTGCGAAAATTCTGCTATTTTGGAAAATACAGTAAAATACCTTAAGAAATTTATTAATTTATTTTTAAATAAAATGGTTTCTACAGTAAGTTTCATCGATACATATTTTTATATGGAGCAGCCGAATTTAGCGAATGTCCAAAAAATACGAGATACCGGAAGTGAAAGTTTACTACTTGTTTTATTAAAAAGTCAAAACATTTACTATATTTATGGAAGCACAATACCTTATTATATGTAATAGCTCAAGTTTTTAATTAATATAATGCTTGTAAACGCAAGCTATTAACAAACACAGACAAAAAGTCTGATCAAAACCGTACTCTTTGATTTCTACTTTTTCTGGACAAACTTCACTGAATTCTTAAAAAAAAAAATACTTCATACGTGACGTGTCCTTCATTCAGTCGATTCGAGTTGCGTAAAAATTTTAACTATCGGGAAGCCCCCAAAATGGTTAGCTGTGTTGCCCACGTTACCTACTTAAACCATAGATTAATGACATGGTCGACCGATTTACCTTTTATTTATTATAGAGGTTCCCATGTACTTTAATTACAATCAGAAAACTTAGCCGAAAATAGCTAAAAGTTGCTAAATATTCCTAAGTGGCTAACACCTACTATTTGTAGCTAAACCCGTTGAAAATCTGCTAGATGTAGCCAAAAAGTGGCTAAACCGGGGAAATCCCCTTCCTTGTTTTCGCACGCGCGTTGTATGTATGTATAGTACAAACAAATACTCTACATTCATACAACTCACAAGCAAAAAAAAGACTTGTTCTCATTTACTTAGTATGAGGATTGCCCCTGAAAACAATATTACCAGTTTGAAAGAAAACTTTTATTAAAAATTGAAAATGGTACTTTAAAATACTTTTTTTTTTACAAACATCCAAGATTCAATTTAGCATCATGCTAATATTATGCTATTTTTTTTTATTCTGCTAAAAACTGCCAACTTTTTCCATTCTGCGACATAATATGCTAAGCTGTAAATTGGAGGTCGTATTCTGCTAAAATCGCAGAATTCTGCTAAATCTGGTCACACTGAGCCTTGATTGATTTCTTCTTACGATTTCATGAGTTTCTAATAGGTATATTTTTTATTGCTTTTAGTTTTGCAATCAATAAAAAAATGGAAGTGGAAGATGTGCATTAGGGTGGGCCGATGAAGTATGGTGAAAAAAAATTATTCGAATTCACTAACCCAAGAGGTGTCAAAAGTTGCAGATTTATGAGTAGATTCTAGAGGTATAATCAGGTTTTTAAAATTAAACTGTCTTGAGCCCTCTACCAGCTGTCAAAAAATCAAGTTTTTTTGAAATTTCAGTAAATAATCAGACAGCTGTTACTGTTTATTCTTTTAATTATATATTACTTTTATAGTGTAGGAATATTTATAAAACAATAAAAAAAAGTAATCATGCCAAGTTTTATTTCGCCGCGACATTTTAATGTGTTTTGTATCAGCCCGTCTCCCTCGCCGATTCTCCTATGACCCTTTGGGCAGCCTCTGTCAACAACTTCACACACCTCTCTACACTTTGCGTATGGCAAGGGTAGTCATGTGGTGGTAGTCCGCTTGTTTTAGCCATTTCTTTTAATTCGTCAATGGGGTTTTTCGAGAGAATTGGCGGCAGTATGATGGCAGTGCGCAGTGTCTATCACAGGGTCAGTTATGGGTTTCACATTTTCCGGCACATCCATTAAAAATTTAATCAATTTATAAATGTGATGGACTCCGTCCTTTAATAGTGGTTGCGCCTTTATGTAGAACCACACTGGTGCATAAACTTTCATAATGTACTCCACGATGCTCTGTAACTATTCTGAAGGCTCGCATGTGCTTATGTATAGTCTCAAAAAGCGATTCGAAAAGGTGAGCCACCTCGAATGAGCCATTTTCCAAGCTGCCGATAGTTTCCCAAGAACGCGTAAAGCAAATGCTGAAATTTCACTTTGATAGATACCTGTCACTAATAAGGTACCCAAATTCAAAGAAAAATTCAAGCTACTATAGTAAAGTAGAAGAATTTGTTGCAAAATCTTCGAAAACTTTATTTGATATAGCTTCATGCAAATGTGAATCACAATGTAACTTGTGCGAAAGAAAGAAAAGTTCCTATCAATACCTTTTCTTCAGGACCAATGAACCGAAAGAAAAATGGTTTTGCGTTGACCTTAAGATCTTTTTCTGTAGTCTAAGGGTTTCTACTCAATCAATATTACCCATAATTATTTTTCTTTCGGTTCTTTGGTCCTGAAGAAAAGGTATTTCTTTGATAGGAACTTTTTTTCTTTCGGACAAGTTCATTGTGATTCACATTTGCATGAAGCTATATTAATAAAGTTTTCGAAGATTTTGCAACAAATTCTTCTACTTTACTATAGTAGCTTGAATTTTTCTTTGAATTTGGGTACTTTATTAGTGGCAGGTACCTATCAAAGTGAAATTTCAGCATTTGCTTTACGCGTTCTTGGGAAACCATGGGCAGCCTGGAAAATGGCTCATTCGAGGTGGCTCACCTTTTCGAATCGCTTTTTGAGACTATTATAATACTTAAACACAGCCACTTTTCCCAAAAAATATTTCTATTGACCTTTCCACCACGAACATTAGATACAAACTGCGAGTTTCATACAGCGAATTTACGACGGAAATCATGTCAAAACTCGTATTGTTTCATTTTGAAATCATGTCGGAATAAATTAGTTTAATAGGGTAATTACACAAATATAAGGCATAATATAGTGGGTAGTGCAATAAAACAGTAAAGTAATCGTTGGAAAGTACATGAAACAAATTACACAAATTGAGTGAAAAATTACAATTTAATAAATATGAAATTGCTAGTAGAGGGCTAAAAGTAGTATGCTGGATTTTTATTGTTATTTTTCCTGTAATCTACACATCCTAATGCACGTTTTAAGTGGTCTTGTCATACCAAATTCCAAAAAAAGTAAAATCGGCCCACCCTAATGTGCATGACTTTATGTAACTGTCGAGAGCATATTAATTTTCAATACGGTCGTCAATACGCTACTTGACTCGTATCAAAATTTGACGCGATAAATGGATATTTCCTGTAGTATGTAACGTAACAAACCGAAATATATTGAATTTGCTAAATAAATATGCAGGATGGCTGCAAAATTTGCAAATTAAAAAAATATTTTTCTAAATCGGAACGGTGAAAACACTATCCGCGATCTTGAAAGCACCTTCGGTTGTAAACAAACATCTGACAGTCGTACGTGTGTAGGTTCTATTGTGATTTGGATTGGATTTAGTGTTTTTGCAAAAACTCTTCTTGTGCAGTTAGTGTCTTATCATTTTATTGATAAGCGCAATCATGGACGCTGGATTCGTGGAAGCTGATAGTACCAATTTGCCAAAACCAAACCAAATCAAACCAAGCATTATTACAGCTAAAAACAGTTTCTGTGTACATTGATATTACAGGACTTACATTAAAGTGATCTTTACATAAATACACCCATGTTTCATAATGATAATTGATATATTTTGCATGTAAACTCGATGAAATCATGAATGCGTTGTTGTTATTTCACTATGCTCACAGATCACTAACAGATTTTAGGACTAGGTAAAGATCGTTTCACCAAACAAGTCCCACGGTAAAATCCTTAAGGCCATAACAATAAAAGCCAAAATTCATTAACTCACACTTCTTTCGTGGCACGAATTCTACCTATGTTGAATGTCAAACATTGTTTACAAAAATAAAGGACTTCAAACCATAGACAAAAATGGCGGACCGCGTTTTTGGCTGTTTACCAAAGCAACGTTTTAAAATAATGTTTTTGTTGCTTTTAGGTCCTCAAAAAAACTACTAAAATATTTTTTGGTCTAATGGAAGAGATAATTAGCATTTAAGACATACTTGAAAAAAGAGTCAAGTAGCGGATTACGTTAACGGGTACTTTTGAAAAAAAAATTACCGATCTGACCACCTTGATTTGATATAGCTCTTCTTGCTCTGTTCCTAATGGAGAACAATAATTTCTTTTAATTTATTTAAGTCATAAATTTAGTCACCATAGCATTTATTGGAATGCCCCCAGCATGTTGCAATTCAAAATAATACGTGTCTGAAAAAAGTTTTAGAAAAAAGCGATAGATGGAGCAAGTAGACAGTAAATTGTAGGGTGTCCTCGTTTTCACTTGTTTATATATATCGAACGATATCTACCTTGTCTTTTACCCTCATTTTGCCGCATCAATTAGTCAGTATGCATGCAGTGAAAATTTCACAACATGATAAAATACTTTTTTTCAGAGTACCAACAAATATCAGCAGATTATTGCTCAGATATGCTACAAAATGCACTGAAGTAATTTTTAATCATGCAAATGTGAATCATACAAGACGTTAATTTGTCCACTATTTTCAAAAATAAAGATTCGAGTAAATGTTTAATGTTTTTTACTCATAAATTACCCAAATCGTTTTTACCTATCACCGTTTGCTTGATGCGTGAGTTTATTTATATAACAGCACCTATTGGAAGAAACCTCCTAGCACTCCGCCCGTCAACGTAGACTCTAAATAATCTGATTATACCTACGTACCAAATCCTTTGAACGCTTGTGAGAAATCAACGTGGAAAACGACTATGAATCGTCTAGAAATTATTTATTATGTAACGAATTGCTGTCTGTTTGCATTAACCCCATTTATTGATATTTAGTAAATATTCTTTATTACGAGTAGGTATACTATTTCGCTACGTGGATTTCTGATTTAATTATTGAAATGTAATTTAACGTTTGTGGGTACCCACTTGATTCAATTTTTAAGAGAATCGTCCCTTGATTTCCAAAAGTTCATATAATCGTAGATGTTTTCTTGTAATTGTATTGCTGGCCCGACCTTATGTCATCACCACTTACGTAGTAGTTCCTACTTAAAGATTTTATCAACTCTTGGCTCTAGTTCAAGTAGAAACAATATTGAAATAAGAATAGAAAAGTGTTATTTGCATATACCCTTACAGGTCTTAAGCTTGCAGCCTGTCTAAATTAAACTTTAGACAGACCAATTAAGGTTTGAAAATATGTCTAAATAATGTAGAGTTGTCAGTCCTAAGTCGGGTAGGTATTGTACAAAATATCTTGGCGTGGCTAACAAAAAAATCCTTCATAATTAGGATTGGAAACCAAGGTCTTAGTTGATGGGTCGTTAAGGCCTTTAAAATGATATTCCTTCCTTGAATTTTACACTCTTACAAGGATTGACAAAGATTGGATTGAACTGTGAAGACTCAATAGCTCTACTATTAATAGCCCAAAATCACGACCACCCTACACCAAGACGGTAAGTAAAGGCTGAAATCAAGTGTTTACTTATATTTCAGTCTTTTTCAGACTACTTACTATTTAAACAAAGCAAAAAAATGATAAGTTAGTACTTATGTTACCTTGATTAGGTCTTAGAATATTACGTGCACATTGTATCTATTATTGGCACGAGGAGCCTACTATGGCGATGAATCAATGTATGG
This sequence comes from Yponomeuta plumbellus, assembly GCA_947310845.1. Taxonomy (NCBI): domain Eukaryota; kingdom Metazoa; phylum Arthropoda; class Insecta; order Lepidoptera; family Yponomeutidae; genus Yponomeuta; species Yponomeuta plumbellus. Next base: position 10,821,922 of record OX371207.1, on the reverse strand, counting down.
CGAACATGAGTGTGGCTATGTAGACGTTTCAGCTCGTGTTGTTTGTTGATGCTCGTTTGTTATTATTGCCGTCCGTGACGAGGTTGGCGCGCGCGCGGCCGCATCTGGCCACCGGAATCAATGTTGTAATGTTAGGCATTCATGAAAGGAGATAAAATAATACTGTAAAGTTGTTTGTTAGTATACTATTTTGTACACAAAGGCTTATTGAGGACATAATTAGAATAATAACAATAGTAACATCAACAGAATCATTTGTGCTCGTCCCAAACTATGGACCTTGTGTTATGACGGGGACACCATTTTTGGTACAAAACTCGAAAAGAACAGCGTCCCCCAGAGTGCGTATACTGAGTTTTGTCATTCCCTTTCGATAGCGAGAGCGTTTGCGATAATAGGAGAGACAAAGCGCGCCATCTAGTTGTCTCTTTGTCACTCCTATGCAAATCGCAAACGCTCTCACTATCGAGAGTGAATGAAAAAACTCAGTATACGCACTCAGTTCAATCGAACCCGCGACGTCTGGGACAGTAGGTATTCAAACGTATTACCACTAAACCGACGATGCAATCAGATAATGCAATTTTTTCTTTCACATCTACGGACCCTCTGCCAAATTAACCAACAGACCATGGATAACCAACAACTGGGAGCAAATTCGGCCTAAAAGACTAGTCATTCGTAATTCGAATAGTTGCGTACCATGTGCCAATTACTTCTCACGCTCCAATAGGAGTCTGATATGAAGAAGATCCGATCTTGAAGCACTCGTAAATCCGATTTATTCGAGTTGGCATTCTCAACTGCGGTTATTTGTCCTTTAGACAGTGATTAAGGGAGTTCTAACAATGTGTATTAGTCTTATCTGTTTTGGCAATATCTTACTCGTAATGTTTCGCATAATTTCTGTAAATAACCCGGCTATAAGCTGTAGGGGTGATTTCTAGAGAGATCTAACATAGGTGGAGTAGGTAGGTACCTACAACACTTAATGCGATTTTATCAATATCTGCTGACAAAATGAAGTTTTCTAGCTAATTGATAAGATTATAAATGAATATTCTATTGTCATATAATCACGTGTAAGGTACCTACTATTTTATGGCTTATCAATTTTGTGACAAACAATGGTGTAATCTTGCATCAAATGGCATACCTACTAGGTAAAATAATAAGGGCTAGTTTCTGAAATAATCAGTAAATGTAATTTATGAGTGTGGTGGGCTGTGTGGTGTCGGCCTAGAGAATAGCACCAACCCAACTCTTCCCGCGGGTGTCGTAAAAGGCGACTAAGGGACACAAAACCGGGGGGTGGGCAGCAGCGCCTCCTGCAGTACAACTCTACCGCACTGCGATCCCCAACCCGCATGCCCAGCGTGGGGATTATGGGCATTACCCCATGATGGCACAACCCAGGAAACGGCCCCCAGTTCCCGGCCGCCTCGCTATTCCTGGCCATCGTGGCAGCGGCCATGGTAACGGCGGGGTAGGGGGTGCTAAGAATCACCGGGCTACCTCAGGCTGCCACAAACATCTGACCCTGGCAACGTTCAACGGACGCACTCTGAGGCTTGACCATCATCTAGCGCAGTTGGAAGTGGAGTTAGAGAACATTAAATGGCATGTTCTGGGGTTATGTGAAGTCCGTAGAGAGGGGGAGGACACCGTAACCCTAGACTCGGGCCATCTTCTCTACTTTCGCGAGGGTGATAAAACATCCCAGGGTGGCGTAGGTTTCCTCGTCAATAAGGCCCTCTCTAACAACGTTGAAGAAATCTCTAGTGTGTCGACCAGGGTAGCGTATCTGATCCTTCGGCTGTCCAAGCGTTACAGCATGAAGGTCATTCAGGTTTACGCACCGACCTCGGCACACTCGGATGATGAAGTTGAGGATATGTACGAAGACATATCCAAAGCCTTACATAACACCACGAAGGCTCACTTCAACGTTGTTATGGGGGACTTTAACGGCAAGGTGGGAACCCAGAGTGGCAACGAGTCCCGAATAGGCCCGCATGGTTATGGAGTCAGGAATCACAGGGGGCAAATGCTTGTCAACTTCCTTGAGAAAGAGGAACTATTCTTGATGAACTCTTTCTTCAAGAAACAGCCTCAAAGGAAGTGGACATGGCAAAGCCCCGACACTGTGACCAAAAATGAGATCGACTTCATCATGACGGATAGCAAGCATATAATCAGAGATGTCTCAGTGATCAACAGGTTTAATACCGGATCTGATCACCGACTTCTCCGAGGCTCTCTGAATATCAACTTGAAGCTGGAGAGAAACCGTCTGATGAAGTCCACGCTCCGACCAAACCCAATCCAAATCATGGCGGGCACCGAGAAGTTCCAGCAGCTTCTCGGGAATAGATTTGTTGCCTTGGAGCCCACCGATGACGCTGACGAGACCCTACACAATCTGGTCGTAACTCTTAGGGACGAGGGCATCAAGTTCTGCAAAACGCAGCGGAGAGGCAAGAAATCCAAACTCTCTGATGAAACTCTCCGGTTGCTGACAAAAAGACGGGAAACCACCCAAGCAACTTCGTCAGAGAGGTCAAACCTGAACAAGAAAATTGCGAAGATGGTACGGCGCGACCTTCGGAGCTCCAACACACGCCTCATTGAAGAGGCAATAGAGCAAAACCGAGGGTCCAAAGTATTCACTCAGCAGCTTGGCAGGAGCCACCTGACGAAGCTTACAACGCACGACGGGAGGACCGTATTGTCGAAGCCGGAGATCTCCGCCGAGATAGAGGATTTCTATGGCCGATTATACGCTGCACATGCCCCTTATTCCCAACGAGACGACCAAGATTCCAGAGCCACCCTGACGCGCCACTACACCGACGAACTGCCTGACATCAGTCAAGACGAGATCGTGCTAGCTCTGAGGCAGCTTAAAAATGGAAAAGCCCCCGGTGAGGACGGAATAACATCAGAGCTCTTGAAAGCTGGAGGAGCCCCTGTTATACAGGAATTACAAAAGCTCTTCAACGCCGTCCTTCACAGTGGGAGAACTCCAAAGGCATGGAGCGGGAGTTTGGTGGTGCTCTTTTTTAAGAAGGGTGACAAGACTCTTCTTAAAAATTACAGACCCATCTCGCTCCTGAGCCATGTCTATAAGCTGTTTTCACGAGTGATCACGAATCGTCTCGCCAGAAGACTCGACGAGTTCCAGCCGCCGGAACAGGCCGGGTTTCGCGGAGGATATGGCACCATAGACCACATTCACACAGTGAGGCAGATTATACAGAAGACCGAGGAGTATAATCAGCCCCTGTGTCTTGCTTTTGTGGACTATGAGAAGGCCTTTGACTCTGTCGAAACCTGGGCTGTTCTGGAATCCTTACAGCGATGCCAAGTAGACTATCGTTATATCGAGGTGTTGAGATGTCTGTACGAAGCCGCCACCATGAGTGTCCAAGTACAGGGCCAGCAGTCTAAACCTATCCAACTGTGCAGAGGAGTAAGACAGGGGGATGTTATATCCCCGAAACTGTTTACAAGCGCGTTGGAAGACATGTTTAAGACGCTGGACTGGAAAGAAAAGGGCATTAACATAAACGGCGACTACATCTCACACCTGCGATTCGCAGATGACATAGTCTTAATGGCGGAGTCGCTAGAGGAGCTGAACCACATGCTGGCCAGCCTAGCATCAGCCTCGCGACGCATCGGTCTTGGTATGAATTTGGATAAAACCAAAGTCATGATCAATGGTCACATTGATCCAATACCGGTCGTCGTACATGGTCACCTACTCGAAATCGTTTCCGAATACACTTACCTCGGGCAGATTCTGCAGTTAGGTAAAAACAATTTCGAGAGGGAGGCCAAGAGGAGGATCCAGCTGGGCTGGGCAGCGTTTGGGAAACTACGCCGGGTCTTCTCGTCATCCATACCGCAATGCTTGAAAACGAAAGTTTTCAATCAGTGTGTCCTACCTGTTATGACCTACGGAGCCGAGACATGGACACTCACGAAAGGGTTGGTCCACCAGTTTAAAGTCGCTCAGCGAGCTATGGAGAGAGCTATGCTCGGAGTTTCTCTGAAGGATAGGATTCGTAACGAATACATCCGACAGAGAACCAAAGTTATCGACATAGCTCAGAGAATTAGCAAGCTGAAGTGGCAGTGGGCTGGCCATATTTCGCGAAGAACCGACAACCGCTGGGGTAAACGTGTTCTTGAGTGGAGACCGCGACTCGGCAAACGTAGTGTAGGACGCCCTCTAACCAGGTGGGATGACGATCTGCGAAGGACTGCAGGCAGATGCTGGATGCGGCAAGCCGAAGACAGGGCGCTATGGCGCACATTAGGGGAGGGCTATGTCCAGCAGTGGACTAATATAGCCTGATGATGATGATGATGAATTTATGAGTACAATAAAGAATGTTCTATATGTTATATCTATCTATCTAATAATTTCGCTAAGTAACTACTCAACTGTTAACTTTGCTGCTTCGTCAAATTTCTCTATAAGGAGCGTGACATAACGTTACTTACGTATTTACTTAGTGATACTCTCAATTAAGAAACCGACCCTATGTAAAATGTTACTTGGAATGACAGGAAAGAGGCCTACGCCCAGGTTGAACAGTGAATAGAAAGATATAATTAAAACATCACTATGCCCGCCATTCTATTTGTATGAGATTCCAATAAATCCGATTTCTCGTGCACTGACGATCTGATTTTCTCCCGCTAAATCCTGTAAATTGGCCAAACAACATAACGGGTGTTTTTTTTAGAGGTATAGAACTTTAAGTCGGCAACAGTTTTTTAAATGACGGCAATTTTGGCAACTGTCACATTATGTTTAGTTTGGTTTGGCATTTTAACATGAATAGACTGACGCCTGAATAACGCTTCCAAATTGTGCAAATTTATTTTGAAAATCATGGTTCTGTTCGAAATACGTATCGCGCTCTACGTCCATTTTATGGTCAGCATAATCGTCCTTCAGAGCAATTAATTCGATTAACTATGGATCGTTTTGACACCATGTTTACTCTAAATGATAATACGCATCCAAAGAGACGTCGTACAGTGCGTACAGAAGAAGACATTGCTGCTGTAGAGCGTAGTGTAGAGGAAGACCCGAAACAGTCTATCCGCCATCGTGCGCAGGAATTGGATATGTGTCCATCCACTTTATGGAAGATTTTGCGGAAAGATATTGGTTTGCGTACTTACCAACCATGCAACCATGATGTGCAGGAGCTGTGGTGTCAGTAAGATGGCGCAACATGTCATACAGCTCGTGCCACTATTGATTTATTGAAGAAAATGTATGGTAACCGCATAGTTACACATTTCGGACCCGTGAATAGGCTTTCAAGATCGTGCGATTTAACGCCATTCTACTATTTCCTGTGGGGTTATGTGAAGTTGCTAGTCTACGCCGATGAGCCCGAAACGATTGACCACTTGAAAGACAACATTCGCCGCATTATTACCGATATACGGCCACAAATGTTGGAAAAAGTCATCGAAAATTGGACCTCCAGATTAAGATACGTCCGAGCCAGCCGTGGAGGTCATATGTCAGAAGTCATATTTTAATTATAATGCCAGAAGGTTATCTTCCGAATAAAGTTAATTTTATGTCTTTTAAAAAAAAAAATGTTTTATTCCATTTCAAAGTTCCTCTAAAAAAGGAACCTCTTCAAACCTCTAAAAAAACACCCTTTACAAAAAATACATCTGTTAACATTAAATTATCAGGTGCGAGAAATGGGGGTTAGTCGCACAAATGTGCAACAAACTAATTGAAGGCAAAGGAGACGATACTTAAAATGTACCCACATTGTCAGTCGCCTTGGCCGGCACCAAAGCTACTCGTGAGACAGAAGGAAATGGCTCCTAAAACGAGGAGAAGAGTTGAACAGACTTTAAACAACTGGCCAGTTTACTATCAATAAAATTTGCACTGCTCTCCCCAGTGTAAATCATCCTTGCAGTGCGGAATTAATGTGGCCTTTAAAATAGCGGTGAACAGATTTAACTAAGTACCTAGGTACCTTCTTAATATTAAGTAAAGTTATAGGTATTTAGGATAACGGCGACAGGCTTGCCACTTGTCACGTTTGGGACCTAATAAACTCGGCAAAACGTGGGTCCAGTTCTGGAGCCTCTGCCTACCCCTTCGGGGATAACGGGCGTGAGTTTATTATCTTTTATAGGTATTTAATGTCAGTAACATAACGTCAACTAATTGTACAATTTACAACGTCGCGTCATATTGACACGTTTGCTTGAGTAAAATGTACAACACTAATATAAAATTTCTTCTTTAAAATCCTTCGCAAACTTTAAATAAAACAACTAAAAACTTATATTACATAAAATTTATGGCACCTCTTGCATTTCTCCATTCAATAAAATTAACATAGTCTTTCATATGCATATTTCTCTCCCGGGAATTTGCAGGGGTTAGATTATCCATTACATTTCTTGCGTCACTTGAGAACTCATTTTTCAAAATAAAACCTGGAATTTCTAACAATCTGTGAAAATTGATGAATAATGACGAAAACGCGGGCAGCTGTAGCGCGGCGCGTTTCAATTGAAATCAATTGATTTCTTTTAATTTTTTTTATTCAGCCGGCGGCGCGACTATGGGCCGTGTCGTACCAGCCAGTCTTTATTCAAACAATATTTGCGTTCGATTTCTTTGGCGCTGAACACTAAGTTCCAAATTCAAAACGTGCGCGGCAAAGATAATTTGCGGCGCATAAAGAAAGAGGATAAAAAACTCGTTATTAAACCCGCCCACTGAAAGTTTCTAATAGAAAACACCAGCTTTGGGTGCATGCACCTAAAGGCAAACCAAGTCGTCCTTTTCGAAAGATGGTATGAAAAATCTATTGATGATGGTGACAGTGCCATCACGTAGAGTCGTTACGCAATACGTTGACGCACTTTTTCACTGTTTACGTTTAGTATTTTCGATTTAATTGGTTTTGTGGGGGCTGAGCTCATTTATTGGCGGACAACGCTGTTGGGAGCTTTCCACGCTTTCAAAAACCCTTCACTTCTATTCTCAGCCTAATGTTTACGCAGATTAGTCGAGCGGTTGTCATCGTGCGAATCTACAATTTCAGTGCTTATGTGTACGTGACCAATAAAACCGCATTTGTATTATTTAGCGATGTTCTTATTATGAAAAATCGGTAAATATCGGAAAAAGCCCTCGGTACTTGCGAAAACTACAAATTTAGGCTGAAATTCAGTACGAACTTTTAATGTTTTATTTTATGCAGTTATGTATTTTTTTACCATTTTTAAATATCATTATGTGACCACAGATATAATTTTCGGTTTCGCACACAACACGCATACAACATTTTCGGTTTTGCACGCATACAACATTTTTCATGTCTTTGTAGATTTTAAGTAAATACTATTTTACTTAAAATCTACAAAAAAATCTTTAAAATGTAAATACCCCTTCGTGGATAACGGGCGTGAGTTTTTTTTTTTTTTATTTTTTTTTCCTATTTTATTTTAACTTTACTTTTTGATATCTCATGTAGCTAATTTACGAGTTTACACTTTGACATTCACTGCTAAACTAAACGAAAAGTATCATCATCATCATCATCATCAACCCATTATGTCCCCACCAAGGGGCACGGTTTCACATTTTCTGCAGCTGTTGATTTATCTATTTTTACCCGACCGACACTGGGGCGTCCCAGGATGCGATCCAGGGCGATAGATCCTTTTTCAGGGATCCTCTCCCAGGGCGATCGATACACTTTTATGGTGTTTTGCTAGTTTTCCCCCCCACCATACACCCCACTAATCTATATAAATCCGTTCAGCCGTTCTTGAGTTCTAAATAGTGTAACTAACACGACTTTATAAAAGAAAGTCGTGTTAGTTACACTATTTATAACTCAAGAACGGCTGAACGGATTTGGCTGAAAATTGGTAGGGAGGTAGTTTAGAACCAGGAAAAGGACATAGGTTTTTATCACGACTTATACGTCGAAAATATAAATAAAATAAAAACATTTTCCCATACAAAATGTTCGTAGGTTTCGTACTGACAGTGTATTTGATGTGCAATTTCGGGTCTACGGCAGACTCGAACAAAATGCACACCAAATTAAAGCGCGTAAAAAAATAGGCGATCCGAGTCGACAACTTACAGGCGGAAAATTCGTATTTCGGTGCATTTTCAATATAAACATTATTAAATTAAATTATATCGTTGCGAAGTAAACATACATGTCAATGTCAGTATTGGTGTCATTGTGAACTGTAAGGAAGGATTAATTTGTTAACTCCATGGTGTGTGAGATACTGTAGCATCCAAGAAGGCTAATAAGCTGTGTAATCTGTGGTGTTTTTCATTGGCGGGAATTGCCATATTGACTTTTGGAACGGTCTGAGAAATAATTGAAAAGGAAATCAGATCATCATCATGATCATCATTCCGCCACAAGAAGTCCACTGCTGGACATAGGCCTCCTCCATGGATTTCCAAAAAGACCGGTCGGAAGCGGCTTGCATCCAGCGTCTTCCCGACCCTTGGATGAGATCGTCTGTCCATCTTAAGGGAAAAGGAAGTAAAAGTCTTAAATTGATCTTTATTGTTTTGCTTAGTTAATGAACTTATTGAAATGAAAAAGGAAATAGATATGAAAAATACCAAAAATCAAATGCTGAACAAAAACATGTGGTCAATATAATAGGTACTGAAAGCTGTAAGTCCACAGAGAGAAAGCTGTTTTTCCTTGATCGTCCAGGTGGATTCTACGTTTGATATGTCGGTAAATTCACTGGCTGTTAAGTTTATGAAGGAAGCTCATTTAATAATTTGTGATTTGCACCCACGACTAAGTCATGATACGTTTTCGAGTTTCGCCTTGCATTCCTTCGTGTGTAGCCAGAACATCTCCAAAAAAGCAAGATTGACTATCCATAATCATGATACGTTTTCGATTTTCGCCTTGCATTCCTTCGTGTGTAGCCAGAACATCTCCAAAAGAGCAAGATTGACTATCCATAATGGTGTGCTGGTCCCAACACTAATGTGTGGTAGCGATACTTGGGTATGGCGGAAGAATCATGAAAGTAGGACTAATGCAGTAGAAAAGAGTTCCTTGAGAAATGTGTGTGATGTTACATTGAATGACAGAATACGCAATAGTGCGATCAGAGAACGTTGAGGACTGAAAGAGGATGTAGTGACTAGAATTGAAAAAAGGAATGCTGCATTGGTTTGGACATGTGGAGAGGATGAACGAAGAAAGACTGACGAAGCAAATATATCGGGTGAATGTGAGTGGAAGGGCCGGTAAAGGATGCCCCAGATGGACATACTTCGATCAAATAGGGGATGTATTAGCAAAGGGAAAGATTAAACGTACCCAAAACCGACGTGCGTGCATGCAACGACTAATGCATATCGATGAAGCAGAAGTGATTTGTCAGGATCGTGGCAGGTGGCAGTCCGTGGTCTCTGTCCACTCGTATGCCTCTGGGATACAGGCGTGAGCTTATGTATGTATGTGGGGTTCCCTACGTAAGACCGAATGACCAATAGCCGAATAACATATGCCCGAAGACACATGCCCGATTTGTTAATTTACCGAAGCATCAATAGACTTTTAACTTCGAATCCCGATCGTTCATAAGGCCGAAAACGAAAAGGCCGACGCACTAACGCCCGAAAACTATTGACCGAAAGAAATCGCGTAGGAACACAAAGTCTATGTATTTTCCATAAATGTATTTCTTACCACATTGACCATTGACTTATTTACAGTCGCCAAGGTGGTAAAAAAACAATATTTTTGGAATCTTGCCGCCCTCAGACACTCAAACACTACTCTCAAAGTTAAAACATTACGGAATAAAAAATGCAGGATTACATATTTTAAAATCGTATTTAGAAGGAAGGGTTCAAAAAGCAGACATAAATCGTATTAAATCGTCGGGTTCACTTGTAAAAATGGGAGTTCCACAAGGATCTATCTTAGGGCCGTTCCTTTTCCTGGTCTATGTAAATGATTTACCGTTTATGGTACAAAAAATGTGCGAGATAGTGCTATTTGCTGATGACACGTCACTTATTTTTAAAATAAGGAGACAGGAAAATAATCTTGACGAAGCAAATAATGCTCTCTCGCACGTTCTAGATTGGTTTACAGCAAATAATCTATTGTTAAATTCAAAAAAGACAAAATGTATGAAGTTTACCCTAGCTAACGTAAAATTAGTTGAAAATAACATTGTGATTGGAAATGAAAAACTAGAATTTGTTGAAGATACTGTATTTTTGGGCATCACAATCGATGCCAAACTACAATGGGGTCCACATATTGTAAAATTAGCACATAGACTTAGCTCCGCAACATATGCTGTAAAAAGAATCCGAGAACTTACTGACGTTGCAACTGCTAGGCTTGTTTATTTTAGTTACTTCCATAGTATTATGTCCTATGGTATACTACTGTGGGGCCGGGCAGCAGACATTGAGACTATCTTCATCTTGCAGAAGAGAGCGATCCGATTTATTTACAAGCTAGGTAGTAGGGACTCGCTAAGAGACTTTTTCAAAGAAACTAACATCCTAACAGTTGCAAGCCAATATATATATGAAAATATTATGTACGTTAGGAAAAATATTACAGACTTCGAAACACTTGGTAGCAGTCATAACGTTAATACTAGGAATAAACATAAATTGTCATTTCCACGATTTAGACTTGCAAAAGTTAATACTTCCTTTATGGGGCACTGTATAAGGTTCTACAACAAGATACCCCGAGATAAATTGTGTTAAGCACACTCTTTGCAAAAAAGCTTATTATAAAATCAACTGACAACTGAAGGACATTAACTGTAACACAATAGGTATACATTGACTGTTAGGCGGTACGAAGTTCGCCGGGGCAGCTAGTATACCTATAAAATAAGCTGACCCCGCATACATTGTTACGCCATATTGCCATCATCATCATCATCATCATCATCAGCCCATCATGTCCCCACCGAGGGGCACGGGTATCTTCCCTGAGGAAGGTATAAGCCATACTCCACCACGGGGGCCAAGTCCGGATTGGTGGAGGCTTGTAAGACTAGTGGCTGGTCTTACTGTCAGAAGTTTTCTCGGCTCTGACTTGGCTTAACGACTTATTACAATGACATGGTACAGGCCGCCGTCTGTGCTCTTAGATTAAGAAATACCTGTGTAATTTCCTTTCTTACGTACAATAAAGTGTTCTCTATCTCTATCTATCTATCTACATATTATATTATTATTGCTATACGCCATATTAAGCCTACGACATATTCTCAGACCTAGATAGATAGATAGATATAATATTCTTTATTGTACTCATAAATAATATTTACAATTTTTTATAAATCTAAGTACAATTGGCGGCCTTATTACTATAAGCAATTTCTTCCAGGCAACCACAATACACAACCACCACACAGACCTACCAAATAAAAACAAAAAATATCACAAATATTGGCAAAGCCGATTCGGAGCATAACCAATATATAAAAAATGTCGTGTCAGTATTTCTTTTCAAGCTCGTCCGAGACGGCTTCACCGATTTAATTTTTTTGTGTATTCTCGGCAGGTCTGAAAATAGATCGTAGGCTAATAATTATGGCAAAACAATCCGTTTCCCGGATCAGCTGAAGAAACGATTAACTCGGAATAGTTTAATATACCTACAGGTACATATACTTGTTACGACTATATGGGATATATTATGTACTACGTAATTACCACTACATAATAAATATATTCTACGTAATGTAATGTAACGATTCAATTGTATAAATAAGCCCAATGCATAAAACGGGATCATCGTAATATAAGTTTAATAAATTATTGAAATAATACTGCACTGCACAAGTGCGAGTCGTACTCACCCACTGAGGGTTCCGTATAAAATTGTAGTAAATTGGCCGGGTATAAATAAAACTATATTGATTGCCAAATCTGATAGTTCTAGATAAACAAAAAGTATTGATATTGATTCCATAAAAATATTGATTCCCTTATGTGTCACAATATACGTTTTATACGGCATATACGCCCGTATGTTCTTTTTTTTACGTTAACTTAGAAGATTTAATTTCGCATGACTTAAAAAGTAGACTAGAGTATACTGGTGAAAGGCTATTTGGTTTAAGCGACATTTTTTGGCTAAATTGAAATATTTATATATTTGGAATCTGCAGATTTTTCTGCTTCTTTTGAGCTAGATTTCTCAAAAAATTAAAAAAATGTCGCTTAAACCAAATAGCCTTTCACCCGTCGATATGGTTTTAATTCAAACTCGACATCTCCACTCATTCCCGAGATAAAGGGTCTTGACAGACAGAGGGTCAGGCGGACAACAAAGTGATCCTATAAGGGTTGCGTTGTTTTCCATTTGACTCATGGAACAATAAGAAACAAGTACATCTACTCCGGACCGCACGAAATGTGACGTGCGGAAGATCGCGTAGGAGTATCTTACTACGCATCATGGGTCAAGTCACCGCGCTAAAATTACTTCACAAAAAAATATCATTCATCAACCACGATTCAAGAAAGTGTATTAAAACAAAATGACGATCGCGGGTGACGTATCAGATTTTGTAGCACAGCAAATATAATAGAAATTATGATACAGCTGAGCAGGTCTTTGCGGTTCTGTAAGCAACCCGTTATTCTTAACATTGCGACAAATTGTATTTAGTTTGGCTGCAACACACACAGATTGGCGACCAAACAATCAAAGAAGCGATATTAACTACATTTAGCAGAGTTCCAATGACATCACCCACTAGGGTCCTGGTACTTTAAATAAAACCAAAAAAATATCCCGTGTTTCACGAACCAACCAACTATTATATTACTATCAACTATGAGCCGATTTCTTCTCATGCGTCTAATTCGCACATGGCCAGTTTATTTAATAATTTGATTGAACTATTAAAATTATTTCTTTCAATGTGGACAGTAATAAAGTATATAGTTTTAATATTTCATTGAATGACATATTTATTTATTTGTCTCATAGTGGCCAGTAGTAATACATTGATACCCAAAGGTACAGAGAGGGGTCTACTATTAGTCTTTATAACACTCTGTAACACAATCTCGCGTGACCTTGCCACGAATAGCTACCGCCCACGAGCCGCCTCGGTCGTAACCGCGGAGAAGTATGCTCTACCTCATTGAGTTTTTGTTTGGTGGATAGATAGTCCGCTTGTCATAACCACGAAGACACATTTGTGATTGTGGTACTTCTTTATTGCTTTGTAGCAATAAAATATTTTTTGTTGTTGGAGGTTTTTTATGTAGTTAACAGTAGAAGAGCCCATGGGTTTAGTTAATTTTACGGGGAAAATGTCATCACCGTCGTAATTAACATACCGCTGTTTACTGCCTCGTGCTAGTGCGAAAAAAAAGAAGTTAACATTTTGAACATAAAATAATCGAAAACTTTCGTAAATTTCGTATTAACTTTATTCCGGATACACTTACATGATTAAGTAAGTATATCATATACATAAGGACGAAAACATTCGTCGCGAGTGACGAAAGACAAAAATAACTAAATATTTGTGTAATAGAGCACTGCTACCATGGTACATCCGTAGGAAATTGTGTGAAAATCTCGATGAACGTGGAACGAATCGTACGGACGAACGGATGACGCCCGTAGCACTTGCGTAGCACCCTGCTACGATGCTATAGTATAAATTTAAGTCTCTTTAAGATCATCTCTCTGTTTCGTTGAGAAGATCTAGTGTACAGTAAAGAATACTCATATCTTATTTTATCTAATCTAAGATAGTAAGTACTGAGTGAAACTAAAAGTATATTAATTATCGTTTATGGGAAGATTTCTGATTCTTATTTCAGAGACAAAGCATGTGCCTGTATGTAAATGTTTATGTTATTTATAACTCCATTTTGACACTTCAAAATATTGTTCATAATAAAACCTCCTAAGTTTGAATGTAAAGTGTCATAGCCAATATCATACAAACTTATCGTTAAAGTTACGGAAGTTATATGTTGACCAACTAAGAAATCGCAAAGAAATACTCAATCAGCTATAGTATCATACATTAGCGAGACAAAGTACTTTTTTTTTTTTTTGTAAGGAACAGCGGACATGACATGTTTTCCACGATTTCTGAGTTGGTCTTATACTCATGGTTGGATTCACCCGTGAGGAAAATAACAAATATAAATGTCTACTGGGGCTGTATGGAGCCGCCTGTGAACTAGTAAATTGAAAACCTAAAAAGTGGTACCGCTTGGGCCGAGTTATCGGATTTGGAACTGATACAAAAAGACGGTGTGTCTAGTCTCATAACGACACAACAGAAGTGAAATGTTCACCATCACCGACCGACTGGAGCCGGGTATATTGAGCGTTACCGACCCGAGTATGATGGTTCAGTTGCTTTCGCCTCCGGACACGTATGAGCACTAAATCCTGAAGGGATCATTTCGTCTAACTGTCAATTTCATATCAATTGCTATCATTCTAACACGATTTGATGCGCGTGAGGAATAGAAACAACACAAAGTGCGCTTAAATATGAACTCACTTCAAAACATCCATTATTTTTAGCTCGTGTCTTGTCCGATCGTTGTAGGACTTATAAACTTATTATTTCACTGATTGTGTCCTTGTAACAGAGTCGTCAACATAACAACAACAAATCCATCCTCTAGTCTCCGAAATCCCCTCGAGCAAACTCATGCATCCCCTTAGTCGGTGACAGCTCAAGACTTGACTTGTCTCGAGAGTGGAGGAGATACCGGATGTACGTCACAGCGTCCGACAGTGGTAGATGGCGCCACAATGGTAGAGAGAGACTACGCTAAGAAGAATAGCATAGAAGGTCTGCTTTGGACAGAGGAAGGCCGTTAGAGATATTATAGGTATATTTCTGAAATGAGCTATTCCCAAAGTTGTGGGTTAGAGTTTGTGATTCACAATAACTTTAGTTCCACCTATTACTTTGAAAAATATTTTGTTTAATTTTCGTGCAATATTTTTAGCGGTTTATATGCTTAGTAGAGGAATTGTGTAATAAAAATACTTATTTAAGTATTTAAGTGAATTTCATTTAGTTGAATCGATTTCATTACGTTTAATTGTTATAGATAACAAAAAAAAGTCAATGTTTCTGTTCTTGACAAACCTTTGTCCCATGAGTTTTTATTTGATTGGCATATTTCAGATTTAAAAAATAATCCTTTATTTTGTTTTTTTTTTCATTACTGCGAGATTTATGTGGATTTGTCATCATCGCCAACGCCTTCAAAATAAAGACTAACGGTAAAGTAATAAATTGTCAGAGAACGCACTCCCTAGTAGACTCTGGACATATTGTACTATTCCTTTTCGTATGTCCTTCTGTGTCCGCCAGCATGTAAGTCCGAACCCCCGTACTTCCGGCCCGTCTCCCGCGCATACAAATGGCAACATTACACATTGTTAACAGAAAACTTTCCTCGCTAATACCCTCTACGTCAAGCGTGCTTACGGGAGCTTCCTCTCGGGCAGTTCTTTGAAAAGTTTTTTCAATCTATTCTCGTTGCCATTATGTTAATTTCTGCTAGAATGCTCGAGTGATATATAAGTAAGTCAAGGTTTGCTTGACCGAGTTTGTGATTTCATTTTATACGCTCTCTCGCTTAATGCAGCACTCATTTTTAATTTACATTACCTACCTGTTGTTAGTTTCAGCCGCACGTAACTGATGATCCCCAATGAAGATTATGTTTAAATTAAAAATGTCTTAACATGACCACTAGGTATAAAATAACAATAAACTCACGCCTGTATCCCGGAGGGCCAGACAGAGACCAGAGGCATGTTTTATAAAATAAAAATTTATAGTTAATCATGACAATTCGAGGTATATTGCGCAGCAATCTATTTGTTTATCTGCGGCTTAATCTACGGTGTACATTTTTGTACAAATCGTCATAGTAATCATGAATTTGTAGTTATATGAAAGAGACAATAAAGTCTCTTACTTTCCAAGATATTGAAAGGTTTCTTTCGTTTCAACAACATTAATTAGTCGTTATAAGCACGTTCTTAGGTTTTGGGTACTTTTTATCAACAACAACTCGCTACCAATTTACTTATTTCGGCTGGAGAAGTCACGCGTGATTGAAAACGAATCTGTGACCAACGACAGAAGAGAAAAATTACGAATGACTGAAAAACAAGAGGAAATACGAATGGAATGGCGTTGTCTACGAAGAAGGAAATTAACCTGAACTCTATTTGTGTTGACAAGTGTTTAGCCCTCTTACTTTATACAACGTCTTCTTGAAATAACTTTAACCCTCACAATATTTTACATTTCGAAATTCAGAAAAAGGTTTGAAGCTCTTTTTCTATAAGTTTGACTTACTAGCAGTTTTCTTGTAAGTTTTTTATCCACACCTTTTTGATGTGGAGATGGTTATAAACTGTTTAACGGCTGCTGGCATCTTGACAGCGGCGTCGTTCGCTAATTAGGTATACGATAGGTATACGAGACTAATCTTTGAACATATTAACTAGGTAATAGAGTGGGCGTCGGGATAACAAAATAATCCTATTGTTTTGGTAACCATAATATAGTGCTTGGTTTTCTCTCAGTGTATTTTTAACCGAGCGGTGCAAACAAAGGAGGTGTTTTTCGCGCATTCGTTTGTGTGTTTGTTTTGTTATGCTTACCGAATGTCAAAATCGGTCTATGAGGATGAGTCAAACGTTTTATTCTTATTTTAATAAAACAGATCTAGTGAAATTTCAATCAGCCACCTATTATGATTCAAGTCCTATATAGGTCATACAGACATACGTTGTAGGCGTACTCGTATTACTAGGGTTTAGGGTCCCTTTGGCACCATCTGGAATAATAAAAATGGGTAATGTTTTCACCGTCTCTTTGAAAGTCCGTCATTACGACACTCGAGACCGGTTTCTGAATTGAGAATTTCACGTAAGTAAATTCTTAAGTAACGTTCTGTCACGCTCTTTTCTGAGAAATTTGTCGAGACAGCAGTAGAGTTAAGTACAGTCTGTTAGCTTTTAGAATATACCTCGGCTACTATCGGATAAACCGATTATATTGCAATAAGGTAAGGTTTATTTTGTATTATTATTTATATATTTACATAACTTTTCAAAATAGTGAAGAAAAGTTTTAATATAGAGCAGGAAGTAGTATTACACTCGTGTGGTTTCGGCGAAAACCGAAGCCTATTCAGACTAGTTACTTAGCGAAGTTCTCAATTCAGAAATCGGCCGTTAATTTACCTCACGTGAGAATCGCTAACAAGACCCGGTAAGTTGTTTTAAGTAAACAGAGAATCGATACACCAACGAGTGAGTGTAGGGTCCAAGGTGCGGCTCAGCAAATGTTTGCCGCACGCCCCTCTGACGGGTTGGTTAGTGGCGCTCGTGCCGCGTTTACATTGCTTCCAAATACAACTGATGTTCAAGGAAAAATGTTGTAAGTGTCTCTGGAGATCATTAATTTATCTCCTTAGTCTTGTTCTATAAAGTTATAGTAACTAGTTGTAAGCTTTTGATTCTAGCGACTGCGGACAAAAGCTCATGAGTAAAATTGTTATTAAATTATTGTTCTATCATACTTCCTATTATAGGTATCACGGTTTCATGATAGCTCTCCGTTAGTGTAGTAGAGATAATAAAAATATTTTAAAGTAATTTTAAAATGTGTTTACTGACTCAAAAATTTGTGTTTCATACAGTCCTCTGACCCTAGATTGCCAATCATATTCGTCCAACCTAGACCCACGTTTGGTTGGTTGGTTTAAATGACTGAGCCCCGGTTTCGCGAATGCTAACATTCAATTAATCTATTGTAAACAGCAATCGTTGGCAAAAGTGCATACAAAAAATTGGTGTCACGTGACAGGTAAAGGTGACCCTCCGTATTATGGTCATATCCAGTTTTCAAATAAAATACTTCTTATTTCACATTATTTAAACTCGACCTTTACAGAAGTATCAAAGACATGATCATTTTATTTTAAGTTCCTCATTACGAGTCCTTCAGTCATCTAGATTTTGGACGATGCATCATCTTGCGAAATTAATGTGCAAGATTACAAGATGCTTGTCATATTCACACGCTCAAATTTGCGTAAAGTCACACGAGTCTTCTATTCACGGCAAAAAAAAATCTACCGAGTAAACCTAATATTTTATAATGGTAACACCGCGTCATTTATTTTTTGCGTCAAATTAAAAAACGGACTTTAGTATCAAGCAAAAAATATACAACGTGTTTATTGAAATAACACTATACTTAAAACTTATTTCTCGATATGATCCCCTTCAAAAAAGCAAAGTACATTAACTTTCACTATATTTTTTATACAAATCGACTGCGTCAAGTTTCAAGTTTTTATGAACAATAATACGAAGAATTATGAATTCTGACCACTTGAAAACGGTTCAATTATTATCGATACTGAAGAAACGGTTTTCAATAAAATATTTAATTATCTTTTTAAAAAAATATATGAACTATTCTCGGCCATTATTGACTAAAATAGAATAGAATAGAAAAAGTTTTATTCACAAATTAAATTACACAGTTCAATGATACTTAAGAGCTAAACAAACAATAGTAAGATCGAACACGAGAGAAATGAAAGGCCGTGCCAATGTAATGTGTCTGACGTAACAGCAGGCTGATGGCAGGCTAAATGTAAATGTTGGTATAAGTGAGTGTTAAATTATATAATTTCGTAGATACTTGATTCTTTTTAATAATTCCGTTATGTTTATATGTCAGCTCGAAATAAATATGTCTTCGATTAAGTATTAAATACACAATTTTCAAATTCAAATTTTGAAGCCAGAAAACTGATTTGTTGAAATCAATGGTAGTTTAGTATTTTTGTAAGCAAACAATGGTAGAGAGAATTTTATTATTTTGTCTAATAAAAATCTCATTTGTAATATATAATTTTGTTTTGCACCTGACCGTTGCATTTGGGTTATAATAGCCGTAATTTTCCCGTGTAGTCATAAGTTTTGACTCGAAATCAAACACTCCCAATGTCCACGCGTTGACGTGACTTTTACATTAATTGCCGCCCTCCTTCGAAACGACCGTGCGCTCAATAAAGCATTCACCGCACGATACCGTGTTCCAGATAATTATTAAACAACATTAGCGCGACAGATAAAACAATTCACGCACCCCCAAGTTCCCATCTCACACCTAACTCGGACGCCCGAAAACAGACCTAAAGCCGACGGGTTGAGGGAGGGAAGTTGTTTGACTGTTATTCCTAAAATGAAGTTTGTTTTGTATCTGGCAACATTGGTAACTGTTGCAAGGGTGCAATTCGTAGATGGCGCAGCACGCGGCGGTCACGTGGCGGGAGCTTCCGGAAGCGCGGGAGGGGAGCGGCGCCCTCCCGCGAAACAATACGCTCCTGTAAATTGAAATAAATTGACTCAGTCACTTTGTTTTGTTACGTAATAGCCTTCGCGGATCGCGGCTGACGAGGCAGGTATTTGGAGTTCTATTGCAGCCACTATAATAGCAAGCCCCGTTACTAACTACATTTTGCCGAAAAACAATAGCAAAAATATGTAATAACTACTTTAGGTTTTTTTAGGTTTATTTTGTAGACTCTAATCAATAACTTTTATTCATTTTATCAATTAAGGCGTTTTTTGAAAAATATCACTGTTCTGAAAGGTTAGGTTTCTTTAGCAGTGTCTATGCTTTCTTGCAAATCTGTCAAAAATATCACATGACATTGTAGAGTCGGTATAAGATTTATCAACCTGGCGGGCAAGCAGCTTAAGTATTTTCATAAAATAACATTGCGCATGTAAATCTGTCACGCTACAAGTAATTATGAGGCAACTACCAAACATATCCCACGAGTGTTGTAAAAACAATATGGTGGCGGAGGGTGACGCTTTCCCGCGCTCCGGCGAAGCGCTAATTATGCAATCAGTTCTCACAATTACCCGTGACATCTTCACCTTGCCTCCCTCACGGCTGAACATGCTCGTTTTAGGCGTATGACTGTCGTTTATTTTAAAATTTTACCATGCTTTTTTTTGGGAATACTTATATTTGGGTCACCCAAATATAAGTATTCCCAAAAAAAAGGGTGGAGCGCTCTATAAAAACAAAGGAAAGTAGAAAATAAACAATCTTGAAAAGAATTATTATTTTGATTATAGATCTGCTAATTTGGTAGCATATTCTCCCACACTTATAAATGTAAAATTATAAATTTAAAAATATAATTACTTTGCATAATATCTACCATTGTAATAAGAATATAAATTAATGGAATTTTAAAATAATTTTCATTAATTGTATCATCTTCATAACTACCTGATAACTAACTTTATATATTTGTCTGTTCAATCTAAACATATTTTTTTTAATTTAATCATAATAGTTACTTCTACACACACCATTTACTAGTTCCGGTCCCAAGCTAGGATACCCTGTCCTATGGAAACCAGACAAGGACATCACAACATATACACCGAGAGTATGGGTGAAGAGCCAAACTGTAACTGGCATTTCCTTTGTTTACTCGTATAGTCACAATAATAATAAGATCAGGAACTGCTGCTCATTAAGTCCGACCTGAAAGAGCTCTCGGGACATCAGTCATGCGGCAAGGGTGCGGCCCTTTCGTTATTAATCTCGGTCGAAGCGGTTTTTCGCGATGTGTTTGTTCAACACTGCTGGTGGAGTTGACTTTGTAACTGGCTTGGCATTTGAGAAAGTCATAGAGATGGTGCGACTAAAATTGGACTACATTTTGAACGTAACCTTTCGCAAGTACTATTATAATTGTTTTTGTAGTGTGGTGGATAGTGGATTGTTTTAAATTTGACGACAGAGGCGTTTTGATTCCCGTTAGAAACCACCGCTCTACAAGCCTGATTACCGTACCACAAAATATATCTTGTAAATGTTTATAGAAAGGTGCAAGAAACTATTTTCAAGCCAGGATTTTAACAAATGTTTTATCATCCACGTCATCGAATGGACTGGCACAAACATGCCCAGTCTTTGACGCTTTAATGTGTTTCAAGAATCTGTCTGGTTTACTACTGATTTTATTATGTCTAAAGTTTTGTCTAAAACAAATAAGCCTATAGTGTGTCATTGAATAAAATTGTAATTTATTTTATGACGCACTTTATCATTATCATAGGATGGATAATAATGAAAGTTGTTGTTGTTACACTTTAATGCACAAAAGAAAATACATAATATAACTTAAATAACAGGTTCTTGATAAAAACAACGTGCAAAGGCGGACTTATTTCTAAAGAAAGTCTACCTATTATCCGCCAACTCCGCCAAATTATACTTATAATAGTGATACTTACCTGGTTTATCATGCACGTAGCATCGTACGCAAAGTACGAAATGCAGGTACTTACGGTAGCGTTTAAATTAAGTGTTTACATGTCCAAATAGTATAAAATAAGTCAGTGTCGTTAGCTCCTAGATTGAAAGTGGCATAGCTTTAGGTCAAGTAATAAAATAAAATCTAATCTAATATATAAAATTCTCGTGTCGCAATGTTAGTATAGCGTTAGTATAGCGCATACTCCTCCGAAACGGCTTGATCGATTTTGATGAAATTTTATATGTATATTCGGTAGGTCTGAGAATAGGTGGTTATCTATTTTTCATAGCCCTAGGTAAAAAAAAAATATCCGGCGAAACAAAGTTTGCCGGGTCAGCTAGTCTAATATATAAAACTACCTGTTGCCCGCGACTACGTCCGCGTGGGCTTTAGTTGATTAAAGTGTTTGCAAATAAGATAGGGATACTTTTAGCGCATGCGAAAGAGCTTTCATACTAACTTCGCAAACCCCTCTTACCCCCTTAAGGGATGATTTTCGAAAAACTACTTTACACGTCTTTCATGACTTTCAATGAAGGACCTTCATGCTGAATTTCATTCGAACAACTTAAAAAATGGCTAAGTTTCATACTATTATTGCACCCCCTTCTGCCCCCTTAAGGGAGGATTTTCAAAAAACTATTTTAGATGTTTTTCATAAATTTCTTTCTTGTCTCCGTCTGTGGTTGCCTGGAAGAAATTGCTTATAGTAATAAGGCCGCCAATTGTACTTAGATTTATAAAAATTTGTAAATGTTATTTATGAGTACAATAAAGAATATTCTATCTATTCTATCTATCTATCTATCTTACCCCCTTAAGGGATGATTTTCGAAAAACTATTTTACATGTTTTTCATAACTTTTAATGAAGGATGAAATTTTAATGAATCTCATTCGAATATCTTAAAAAACGGCAAAGTTTCATACTAAGTTTGCACCCCCCTTTTCCCCCTTAAGGCATGATTTTTGGAAAACCATTTTACACGAATTTCATAATTTTAAATGAAAAACCTTCGTACCAAATTTCATTCGAATAGCTTCTGAAACGGCAAAGTTTCATACTAACTTTGAACCCCCATTTTACCCCCTTAGGGGATGAATTTTCAAAAATCCTTTCTTATTGCTCCCCTACGTTACAAAAAAAACCCCTGGGTTTAGGTTAGGTTTAGGTAGTTTAGGCCCTGCGTTGATATGTCAGTCAGTCAGTCAGTCAGTCAGTCAGTCAGTCAGTCAGTCAGTCAGTCAGTCAGTCAGTCAGTCAGTCAGTCAGTCAGTCAGTCAGTCAGTCAGTCAGTCAGTCAGTCAGTCAGTCAGTCAGTCAGTCAGTCAGTCAGTCAGTCAGTCAGTCAGTCAGTCAGTCAGTCAGCTTCTCCTTTTATATAATATAATATATAAAAGGATGAAGCTTTCGAAAATCATCCCTTAAGAGGGTAAAAAGGGGGCGGTGCAAAGTTAGTATGAAACTTTGCCGTTTTTGAAGCTATTCGAATGAAATTTGGTGCGAAGGTTTTTCATTTAAAATTATGAAACACGTGTAAAATGGTTTTCTAAAAATCATCCCTTAAGGGGGCAAAGGGGGGGGGGGGGTGCAAACTTAGTATGAAACTTTGCCGTTTTTTAAGTTATTTAAATGAGATTCAATATGAAGGTCCTTCATTAAAAGTTTTGAAAAACATGTAAAATTATCTTCGGAAGCTTTTCGAAAATGATCCCTTAAGGGGGTAAATAGGGGGGGTGCAAAGTTAGTATGAAACTTTGCCATTTTTGAATGAAACTCAGTATGGATGTTCCTCATTGGATGTCATGCAACACGTTTAAAATATTTTTCCGTAAGTCATCCCTAAAGGGGTAAAATGGGGGTGCAAAGTTAGTATGAAAGTTTTGTTATTTTCAAAGTTATCTCAATAAAAAGTGGTATTTGGGTTGTAAGTTCCTAATAATGATTATTTGTGATTTCGCTTTTTGTGCAAGAGAAATTTAGGGAGAAGCCGACTAACTTAATTACGCACATAGCAGCGCAGGGTCTAAGCTATAAGGGTTAGAAACTTGAAATTTTGCACAGGGGTTCCTTTTATAACGTAAGGGGGCACAGATAAAGGATTTTCGCAAATTAACCCCCTATGGGGTTGGAACGGGGGTGCAACGTTAGTATGAATGTTTGCCGTTATTGCAGTTATTCGAATGAAATCCAGTATGAAGGTCCCTTATTGAAAGTCACGAAACTCGAGTATTTTTTTATAATCATCCCCTAAGGGGGTAAAAGGGGGTGCAACGTTAATATGTAAGTTCTCTGATTTTCTAAATTACCTATTTCAATAAAATGTAAATTACTGTAACTTACTAAAATTAAATGTATGTAATAAATATGAATGTTAACGATTACTATTTTTTTTTTTTTATTATTTCACATGCGCTAAAAGTATACGTGACTTATTTGCAAATACTTTTTCCAACTAAAGCCCACGCGGACGAAGTCGCGGGCAACAGCTAGTATAATATAGATTATCATGCCACAATGTTAGTGCGCACTCTTCCGAAACGGCTCGGCTGATTTCGATGAAATTTTATATATATAATCGGTAGGTCTGAGAATAGGTTGTTATTTATTTTTCATAGCCCGAAGTGAAAAAAAAATATATGGCGAAACAACGTTTGCCGAGACAGCTAGTTTTCCTATAAATGTTTGAGCTTAATCTCGACTCCATTGTCTACTACTCCCACGAATCGAGGATGACAAATACCAACCGGAAGTGATCCATTTCGGCGGGAAACAGAGCACCGGAAGCAGGCTCGCCGACCGCGAATGTTGGCGGCGCCACCGTCGCAACCCGTGCGCGTTTCAAAATTATCTCGTGAATTTATGTTATTTTTTTCAGGTTCGGCTTAACGATTTGGAAAAAAGCCATATTTTTTTAAATGTTTACCTACTCTTCAGCGACTGAAAAATCAAGAAATAAAAATTGTTTATTGTCAAATGGATTATATTTCTTGCATGTGTATTAATAATTATTATTATGTAGTGGGACGTATACAGGATTGCATGTGCATAACTCCTCAAACACGCCAATGAGAGTTAGTCCTTTACAACGATTCTATAAGATTGAATCTTTTTAAGACGTTTTTGCATTTGTACTTACCATCATAGATATCACTATTTAATGCTCTGACGAAGGGTAGCTTTACTACGTGAAACGTAAAAACGACCTGGTTTTCAAAAGAATGTTCGGAATCTTCAGCCCCCTTACTTCTCCCTGTCACGACGAGGACTGGCACTACCCTTTCCACTATACATCCACATAACCCAAGGTTAGTTGGAAGAAAATACTCATTAGTATTAAGCTCGCCTTTGTACAAATATTCTTATGGTGCAATAAGGAGGTTATTTATTCCGCATCATTATTCGTGTCTAAATTAAATCTATCTGAATAGCAACTAAACTTAACCTAAAATAACAGCAAATATTACCAACGTAAATACCTACATTAAAAAAATCTAATTTTCTAAAGCCTCATTTTAGTAAAGCAGGCAGGCTGGACCTACAGTTATTTGCTAAAATGTGGTCTCTGCTCGTGAAGTAAATTTCTGTTATCGATATGCCCGCAGCGTAATTTTATCAAATAAAATGTATTCTTCCTGTTATTATTCTATAAAACTTGCTGGCCTGGGAGACCTTGTTTTATCATAATTAACTTAAAAACTAAATTACTATTATCAGACATCCCAAATGTCAAAAAAAAAATCCGTGCATCTGTTTCCGAGGAGTTCGATTAACAAACACTGTGGCACAAGATTTTTGTGTATTAGACTAGCTGACCCGGTGAAGGTTATTTTTACATATATGAATTAGCTTACAACGTATTCTCAGTCACATCAATACACACAAAAAATCATAAGAATCAGTGAACCCATTTCGGAGGAATTCAATAACAAATAATGTAACACGAGAGTTTTGTATGTCAGATAAATGATTCTCAACTGAACTCCGATGACGCTCTTCTTACCTAGCAAAACATGAATAGACAACGTCTTTTTTCTATCAAATTCTTGACTCCATTATGGAAAATGGGGCATCAAAAACATATAAAACCGCAATGCAAGGGCGCGCGCATCTGCCATTCGTTTGGCCCGCCTACCGTCGCATCTGCACATGTTTAAAGAACTACTTAAATAAAATCTGAAGATCACACATAATGTAAATTAAACAATCATGCTGTCAAAGGGGCCTGGGTGTCGCGAATCGGAGGCTTGGGGTCGCGTGGAGACCAGGTGTCTCGATGACAAAAAATTTTGATGCTGAATGGCTCTCGTTTTTATCATACAGTTGCCTTCAAGCAAAACACATTTTTTTCTACATTGAACTCTATCTCAAGCTATTAAAAGCTATATGTGATGTTGGAGTTAGCTTTCAGATGATTGTCCGAGAAAACGACAAAGGCAATAAAATATATAGAGCGCTTTAAACGTGCTGCTATTGTATCAAACGAAATCCGTTTATAAACCACTTTTTAAATAAACAAAAAACTCATCTGTGAAAAGGTGTGAAATGTAAATATTTTTACAGGGCTTCCGCATTACTTTATCTATTGTTGATTTCGTCCGTCTATGCTCGACCATTAAGAGAAAAACACGCATTAACACGATGACTGTTAGGTACGGAAGCCTTTTACAGGTTTTTGAAGGAGAGAAGTGAGAGAAGTTAAAGCATAGAAAGTGCGAGCTAGAGAGGAGAGTAGTTATGGCTGCTCTTGCGTGCCATGTGGCACGCATCTTACTCGCATATTGACGATTTATAATATTTGATGATTGCAAAGTAATCAGTAATCAGTCTATGCTAGTTGTGTAAATAAATGTACCTACGTATATGTAAAAATACACGTTCTCTATTTAAAAAAATGTAAATACCCCCATGATACATGATACAGAATTAAATTAAGTTCTTTTTTAAATTAACCCATTTTAAATGAAGTTCTATTTGAGAAGAAATCAACTTATTTATTCTATTTAAATAATGGTCTAAAGCGTAACTTCGTAGATACTAAAATTACGGTCATTTCCATTTATTGTTACATATTAATTGTTTATTTGCACGTAAGTAAAAAAACATTTGACATCGAGCTTTTGATTAAAATGAATAATTTTGAAATATTTTTTAACAACTTTTCTTTATTAAAAACTACGTATAGGAAACAAAAAAAATATCAGTAATTTAATTATTAATCTTAGACCCTTAGACCACACTTATCAAGAGCTTTCAATTATATTACAATAAATAAAAATGTTAAATTGTGCGAGCTACCTAGATAGCATGAGAGCCGTAACAGCAATCACATCAAATTGTAATTTTGATGGTCACCGCGACAAGTAAAAATAAAATTAATCCTTCCCCATCTTCTAAGTTATTGCTATTAATGTCGGAAGGCTTCTAACTTCAGTAGGACTGACAGCAGCTCGTTAGCCTATTACTCACAAACAATTACCTATCCGGTGCTGTGGCAGCTGATCGTTCCACCTGATACGTTACCTACAATGTAGCGTTGTTTAAGTTAACGCTCCAAGAAGGTTGAGGTTGTACGTTGAAGAACACTGGCCTGACGGGAATATCTAAAAAAGAAATTCGTTGAGGTAGTGCTGTGCCCTCAGAATAAGTTCTTATTCTGAGGATGAGGCCCAACCATGGGAAAAACGTAAGTATTAGTATAATTAGACCGACTAGCTTGTTCCAAAGCGGTCAGTGCAATTTCTCGTGGGTTTGATTTGAAATTTTATTTTATTTGGGACACAATCAGTGATAGAAAATTATGATACTCACCCAATGTGTATAAAGACCTGGTATTATGATAAAGATTTATTTAGTTTAGTTTTTGCTCCGGATTTTGTCTAGTCAGAACTAGTTTTTAACCAAATTCCAAAAAAGTGGAGTTTCTCAATACGACGCTTATATTCTCTTTTTTTTGCTATGTTATCGCAATAACTTCGTCTTAATCAATTTCGACCACTATTTCTTGTTCAATTTGATAAAGCGCCCCAGTTTAATTTGGTAAAGATCTTTCAAATGTAGAGAACAGAACTCTTCAATGGACAGCATACAATAAGGTTATTGGGGCAATCCTTTATATTAGGCATATATTTATGTATTTCACAAAATATAGCGTACGTAATTACGTACGCTCTATTTTGTCTTTTACCCCAATTGGGGTAGATTGGTGATTAGTTACAAAAAAAGTTAAAAAAATAATTATAAAAAATACAAGCAGACGTCGGAATAATACACCGTATAATTCTGCAATACCTATACATGTATACGTAGATAGATAGATAAAATTATATCATTACTACATCATTATTCTATCATTATTCTATCATTATTTTTTGTATCATTTGGTAAAGATCTTTCAAATGTAGAGAACAGAACTCTTCAATGGACAGCATACAATAAGGTTATTGGGGCAATCCTTTATATTAGGCATATATTTATGTATTTCACAAAATATAGCGTACGTAATTACGTACGCTCTATTTTGTCTTTTACCCCAATTGGGGTAGATTGGTGATTAGTTACAAAAAAAGTTAAAAAAATAATTATAAAAAATACAAGCAGACGTCGGAATAATACACCGTATAATTCTGCAATACCTATACATGTATACGTAGATAGATAGATAAAATTATATCATTACTACATCATTATTCTATCATTATTCTATCATTATTTTTTGTATCATTATTACTGTTTTTAGTGGTGTAGTGTTCTGATGTCGGTTTGAATTTTTTATTTAATTTATATTACTAAATCCCTTTGTAAAACTAAAAATACCTAGTCAAAACTAAAATTTACTACTGGGATATTTGATTTTGAGATAAAACTAGTTGTCACCCCGATCACTAGAAACTAATTTGTTCAATCACAAACACTCCTTTTACCAATTTCTCACTACGCCTGATTCTACACTACCTGTTATCTTGTACTTTTTGAGGAGCAACAAAACAAAATTGAGCGCCTTCAAAACTTCCTTAAGATTCATATTTGGTCTTTGCAAATGGTCATATTTCCAAAGACCAAATATGTCTCTACAAGAAACGTATGCACGTAGAAATTTGAGGAAAACGCACACGTAACTTTTAGGAATCCTTTTACTTCCTGTTTTCTGTCCGAAACGCTCTGACATAGTTGTAGGTTTTCTCGGGAAGCTCTACGCTGAACCCCGAACACTACTGCTTAAGATCTCACCTCAGCGCACCAACTTCTACAACTCTTCCTTCAGCGTTCAGTCCATTCGAGTTTGGAATGCTTTGCCAGTGGATATGAAAAGCGGTGACTTGGCCTTTCATATCCATATGTAAAAATCAGTAAAGTGTCATTATGTATAATAATAATAACTTCCACACTACACAATCACTTGATCTAATCCCAAACTAGGATACCCTGTACTATGGTAACGAGGCAAGGACATTACAAACATGGAAAAACATCCAGACTGAATGTACCGAGGCCCCTGGGAATTGAACCCACGACCTCTTTCTCTTGGTAGGTAAACTAAAGATATGTAGTATCTATAGGTACCTCCTGTTGCTGTTGTCGCATCTATTATTTTTTTTCTCAAATATGCTTGGAAATTGGAGCATTATTTCGACAACCTTCTTCGAGATAAATCGAAATTGCTGTACTGGCCAATTACACGCGAGCAGCGGCCGGAAAAAGTTCTATGAAAATTCATAACTGTCGTGTTTTGCGGCCAAATAAATTACATACTAAACTCATATCTGTCGTGTTATTTAAAAATGTAACGATCTTTTACTCCGAACATTGACAAGCAAGGAGGTAACTTATCAGAGGTTTTTTTTTTAATTTCGAACTGGCTTGCGATAGAAGCTGGATATACCTACTTATTGAAAAAAAAGAACACTTTAACGCGGCAAAAAATATTGAACTGTTGTTCGTTCGTGGTTCGTCTGATTTTGAAAGTTTATTGAATTTAACAGAATGAGTTCAAGTGATGAAAATGACTGCGATGAACTTATTTAAACGCCACCTGAAATGCAAGAGGCGGCAAGAGCCGCAATATAAAACTTGTTACCGCTAAAATCGAAAGAAAAAAGTTCTGCCTTAGTAGGTAGGTACCTACTACTTATCAGAAATCAGAAATTTATTTCAACGTAAAGAATTTACAGTCTGCTTGCTTTAATTTCCGCGCATTATTTGAGAAAAATCATATGCACGCCTTGGCCACAATTAGGCATTGATGGATGGATGGATTGCTCGGCTTCGCCTCGGCTCACATTTCCACGTTCGTCCATCAATGCCTCTTTTGCTGGCCGCTGCAGTAATGTACTACGAGTATTTCTTTACTACTTTTTACTATGTATGTATAATTTTATTTTTTAATACCGGACTAGTTCCAATGTGATAAAAAAGGTATTATCAAATTAAAAAATATCACGTCCTAGACACGTTGATTGAAAATTAGGGCCTAATTATACGTCAAAGTCAGACGAATGAAATCGCTTAGGTTTTAGTGCGCGTAATATAGAGGCAGCAATGAAAAAAATACAGGCATGCCAATAGCTTTCACACAATTAGGGACTCCACACACGACTTCTATAAGGTAAAGATGTATATTATAGCACGATATATCTCATTACATCTTTCCATAGAAATCGTCAGGAGACCACACACGACAGCTATAATATACATCTTTACATCTTCGTACCTTAAAGGTACTGAGCGATACGAAGATGTATATTTACCTGTCGATACATCTTAATATATCTCAATACCTTTTCGTATATCACGATACATCTTTCTTCGAACAGGGTGTTCAAAAAGTTTCTTGGTGATTCAAAAACTCCACTAGAAGTCTTATTTTGCAAAACGATGTAGGTATTCAGAGTCCTGTCTCAAAAAATTCATTTGCTCCACATCACTTGTAGTCCTATCTGTAATCACTAAATAGTCTCGCTAAAGGCCGGTTTCCGAATTGAAAATTTCACTTAAGTAAATACTTAAATAACGTTCTGTCACGCTCTTTTCTGAGAAATTTGACGAGACAACACTAGAGTTAAGTAGTTACTTATCGAAATTCTCAATTCAGAAATCGGCCGTAAGCTACGTTTCGTAAGCCTGAGGAAGGTATAGGTCATACTCCGCCACGGGGGGCCAAGTCCGGATTGGTGGAGGCTTGTAAGAGTAGTGGCTGGTCTTACTCTATGGCCTACTGACTTGGCTTAACGACTGCCATCTATCGACGGCAGCCAGCACCAACTGCTTAACATGCCTTGCGAAGCATGGAACCGCTCGTATAAATGCAATTAGCGTTAATCATAAACGATCACCCATCCATGCACTGAACGCGGCCTATGTTGCTTAACCTTCGTGATCGTTTAAGATCACTCAGGCGGCCAGGGCTGCGAGCGATTCTTCGATTCAGTTGAGTGATGGAATATAACATTAAAGTTGCCTTTAACATGAAGGATAGTAACAAAAATCAATCTAGCGCAATCAATCTAATGCGGTTTTAAAACGTCGGAGTATGATGAGGCTTTAAAGGAGTTGTTAGAAACTGTTCTCAATATTATTCGTCGCTTGCAGGACACCGAGCTCCCAGCGTTTCTGGCTTCGTCGCATGGGGTTTTAGATCTCGTCACTCGTATATTGAATATTAATGGTGACGGGTTTCACATCCCTTTCGCCGATGAGGCCTTGAGATTATGGCAGGCTCGGAGTCCTGGGAGTGACATGCCGGAGCGGCCAGAGCTTCAACGTGAGTGGGATGAAGTCATAAGCAAGATAACGCTGGACACATTGCTGAACTCCAGTTCTGGGGCTGAGCTTGCGAGATTGCGCGCCGTTTCGAGGCCGGATTCGGGAATATCGTCTATCGGAGACAGTACTGGAACATATCCAAAAATCGGTTCGTTTTGAAAATCCAGCTTATTTACACCAAAGGTCTCACAATAGACTCCTATAGACCGTTGCAATCTAGTGCAGTATACAAATATCTCGAACACTTCTTTTCATTATTTTTTAATTACTAAAAACCATTACAGTCCTAAAAGATCAAAACTTTGATTGCCAATTACTCGAGTATAGTAAATTTTGAAATGTTTCAGTACTGTCTCCGGTAGACGGCTTCATGCTTTGCCATCCCCACAGCTGGGGACCTTTTTGCACTGTGATTCACTCCGGGTGGCTGTTGCTTTGCGCTTAGGTTGTGAGGTCTGTCAACCGCACCGTTGTGTCTGTGGCGTGGAGGTGGACGCTCAGGGCCGCCACGGGCTGCATTGTGTTCGTAGTGCAGGTAGAATCTCTCGGCACCATAGCATTAATGATATTGTTCGACGGGCTCTGGTTGCGGCAAATATCCCTTCTGTCCTTGAGCCTCCGGGCTTATGCAGAAACGATGGAAAACGTCCGGACGGCCTCACTTTGGTTCCGTGGGAGAAGGGTCGAAGTTTTTTGTGGAATGCGACTTGTGTGTGCACGTTCGCGCCCTCGCATGTCGTAGCAACTGCCGCTGCTGCTGGCGCCGCGGCTGAACTGGCTGCAAGGCATAAGACGCAGAAGTATAGCCAGCTCATAAATTCGTACATATTTGTGCCGCTGGCTATAGAAACTTCTGGTGTATGGGGAGCGCAGGGCAGCGGTTTTATTCGGGAGCTGGGACGCCGATTGAGGGACCGTGGCATGGACGTTCGCTCTGGGGCATATCTGAGCCAAAGGATTTCCCTTGCTGTGCAGCGCGGGAACGCGGCCAGTATTATGGGGACTTTTGGTTCGGATGTGGCTCGGAGCGATTTATTTGGATACAGTTATTTTTTTCTTTTTTTGCTTTAATTATTATTTTATTATTATTGTTATTGGCTTGACATTCTTTTAATTTAATTGTTTTTGACGAAGCTTTATGTGAATTTAATTTTTTTAACTTTGTAATGATTTTTTTTTATCTCTACATTTCTTTAAATTGTAACTTTTATTTGTCTCTTGTTTCTTAGGTGCAATTAAGAATATTCTTATCTAGACTAAAAAAAAAACTACCTCAAGAAAAGAAAAATAAAGTGTAGCAACACAGTGGTCATCGAATTTGTAATAATATCATGCCGGTCCTCTAGGTGGCGATGTCTGATAATTCCGCATATAATTTAAACTCTTCGGAATTTTCCTTACTTTACGTGATGTTCAATCCACATCGTTCTATTTTTGGCACATGTGCCAACGCATACGCGCATCAAAATCTCAATCATCTTCTGATGAACTACTTATACAGGGTTACAGGGAAAGTCGTACACAATATTAAAGGAGGTCATTATTTAGGTCATTTCTGATGGATTTTATTCTATTATATGTATAGGGTCCGAAAATTAACCGTTATGGAGATATTGACTGTTAAAGATTTTAAAAAAATATAAA
This sequence comes from Yponomeuta plumbellus, assembly GCA_947310845.1. Classification (NCBI taxonomy): domain Eukaryota; kingdom Metazoa; phylum Arthropoda; class Insecta; order Lepidoptera; family Yponomeutidae; genus Yponomeuta; species Yponomeuta plumbellus. The sequence continues at coordinate 10,789,077 of OX371207.1, read as the reverse complement.
AAATTTTTTTGGCTTTTTGATTGATCTTTTCTCAGAATAGAGCTCATAAAGTGTTTTTTTTTAATGTATTTAGTTAAAAGGCATGTCAATTGATAAAAAAATATGAGCAAAAGCTGCACCTACTACTAACAACTTTAAAAAACTGCTCGGCAACGGTTAGAATGAAATATTTTTTCTCTAAATATTTTGCACATTGAAGCTCTTAAAAAAAAATTACGTATGGAACTTATTCTGCAAATAATTTTAGGTATGTGCATGAAGTTTTAAAATAATGTTATTTGAGTAGGCTCTAGTGGTAGTACCGACATAACTGAACTTCGATACAAAAAAAATCTTTTTACTTCCTGGCACCTTTAAACTATGTAAAAAGGTCAGATAGGCTTTTTTGTGCTCTGGAGACATGCTGTCTCAGGTGTTCAGGTACCTACCTATTTCAGTATTTCTTTTTTAGAATATTCTATCTATCTATTATTTTTGTGTTAGTCTGCTCGAGTGATTCTTCCGTGGTAGATGTGTTAATACGTGCTCTGCAAATGACTTGCGTTTTAGAAACTTCTACGTCTCTTTAGGTATTAAAAAACGTATATCACTTGCTATTACATCGAAAAAACGTTAGCCAAGTGCCACTTAAGATGGCGAACGGTAACATTTTAGTTGAGGTAAATACGTGCTTTTGATAATTTCCCGTAAAACGCGACTTAGTTTTTAACATGGTTGCCTCTATTTCTAATACAAATTCTCATTTTTTTTTTTAATTACTCTTCACTACAGAAGTTCGCAGGTTTCTCCTTATTTTCACAGCCGTTTCCGCAAATATTCTCTGTCTCAAAATTTCGACATTTTTAATGGCGTCATTTTGTTTTAAATTATGTTTTTAATATGATCTCATACATAAAAATCCATTGGCGTTAGATCAGGGCTCCTAGCCGGCCATGCAATGGGACCGTCTTTTCTAATCCATTTGTTTGGGAAGTTCTCGTCCAATCATGCTTCCGTGGTGCGCTGGGCAGCCGTCATGTAGAAAGAACATTGTCTCGTCTCAATGCAATAGAAATTTCGTTCATCAACAAGGGTAACTCCTCCCTCAAAAGGTTTTCATATGTGTCTCGCCATTCAAGTCACAGAATCAAAAAGTAACAAGTCCAAAATCCAAGCCAAGTCACAGAATGAACATGAATTAATACAAAAATCCAAACTAAATCGCGCTTTACGGGAAATTATCAAAGAGCACGTATTTACCTCAACTAAAAATTTACCGTTTGCCATCTTAAGTGACACTTGGCTAACGGTTTTTCGATGTAATAGCAAGTGATATACGTTTTTTAATACCTAAAGAGACGTAGAAGTTTCTAAAACGCAAATCATTTGCAGAGCACGTATTAACACATCTACCACGGAAGAATCACACGAGCAGACTAACACAAAAATAATAGATAGATAGAATATTCTAAAAAAGAAATACTGAAATAGGTAGGTATCTGAACACCTGAGACAGCATGTCTCCAGAGCACAAAAAAGCCTATCTGACCTTTTTACATAGTTTAAAGGTGCCAGGAAGTAAAAAGATTTTTTTTGTATCGAAGTTCAGTTATGTCGGTACTACCACTAGAGCCTACTCAAATAACATTATCTTAAAATTTCATGCACATAACTATTAAATGTTACCTTTTTGAATAGTTAAAGAGTCATAGAAGTTTTTAAAATTATTTGCAGAATAAGTTCCATACGTTATTTTTTTTTTAAGAGCTTCAATGTGAAAAATATTTAGAGAAAAAATATTTAATTCTAACCGTTGCCGAGCAGTTTTTTAAAGCTGTTAGTAGTAGGTGCAGCTTTTGCTGATATTTTTTTTATCAATTGACATGCCTTTTAACTAAATACATTTAAAAAAAACACTTTATGAGCTCTATTCTGAGAAAAAATCAATCAAAAAGCTAAAAAAATTTGATATTTTTTTAAATCTTTAACAGTCAATATCTCCATAACGGTTAATTTTCGGACCCTATATAATAGAATAAAATCCATCAGAAATTACCTAAATAATGACCTACTTTAATATTGTGTACGACTTTCACTGTAACCCTGTATATTAAATCTAGTAGTAAGTCGACAGATCCATAACAACACCCTGTATAACGCCTTAGCAGCCGGAACGTGTGTCGGTCGAGACGTATGTCAACGAAATGAAGCGAAATATACATTACGTTACCTGTTGCGTGTGTGATACTTTAATATAATGTGAAGCTATACATCCCGGGATGTAATGTATATTATAGCCGTCGTGTGTGAAGTCCCTTACTCTTCTTACCTAACATTTCGGAAACATTCATTCTATATATATTTCAGAAAATATTTTGTTACGAAGTTCGAGTAGATGTCATAATTAAAATTTGTCTCTCGGCAATGCCAGAACGACTTTGAGATCATTATTTTCAACTGAGTAACAGCGGTAAGCGGCACCTAGGGTAATTCTGCATTCCTTCACAGTCACATCAATTCTGCCCGAATTAAAAGTACATTTTCTCGTAGAAAATTATTTTGTCGGAGGTTTTTTTGGATGTTTACCTTAACTGATATTCTGTAGTATATTCTTTATCTCAATGTTAGCAACGAGGTAGCTGATTCAAAAGTAACTTGTCATCAAGATTCGTTGTCACTCAGTCGGATATGATCAGTTCTCATAATTGTGTATGTTATTCTAGATACCTACACCTATTTATAATTTTACAGGAATTCCATTCATAATAGGCAGTTGCAGTCAAAATTATAGTGAAGATTACGACATTGGCCATACATACTATTTCATAGCAAACTATGGTGTGGCTTCAAAATTGGTGATTTATAAGGTCTTTTTTGCTAGCCATTGGCACTTTTCGTTTGGATCGGATTCCCAAATTATAAGATCTTACAGCAACAAGTAACTGTGCATATTCCGGATAAAACTGGCATGGCCTTTATTTAATTGGAAAATAATACTTTGGGTACTTCTGTGGCTTTTATTCTATGCAGAAGCAACTACGTTGCAGCAATGACTGGCTGTCCGCATGTTGACTCTACAATTTGCGTTTATGTCCAATGAGACTGAATATCTACGATACTAATGAATACTTCGTTATTAGAAATAGCAAGCCTTAGGCTGCCTTAGATTCTCAGTAATAATAATTTTCTTTGTTTGGTGTAGGTATTACTCTACAGCCGAGGAACACAAACAGAACGGAAAAATCTCATTTCCCCTATTCTCGAAATTTTCCTATTCACCTATTATTATTTATTTGAATTACATACGCAATATTACAGATAAACTAGTAGTTTTAACAATTTAATGATATATTTTAAAGACGGAGGTGTTTCAAGAGCTTGAGCAAAAGCTAAATTAGTAAAAAGTAAAAAAATATCTTAAATCTGTTTTTTTATTTTTTTTAAACAACTTCTACCTGACGAGGCATAACAATCATTAATAATTCAAAGCGATCAATCGCTTTTTGTCTACGCTTCTACGGTAGCAGCTAATAGTAACAGTAGCAAGCACTCCTTTGTTGAGTTTTCGTTTGTGCAAGCCGGCTTGTTTGAATGCTAATCGAATAAAAATCATTCACTTCCTTCCTTCATTTACACACAAAGGACGACGCAGTGTGGTGTTTCTTCGGTCAGGGCAAGGGCGTATGGAGTGATGCGTTTGCCGACAAAAGTCGAAAGAAAATGTAAACAGGTCAGCCGAAAGAAAAATAAATGGAACGTGAACGAGAACTAGGTGGCGTAACTAGCCTACTTTTTCTTGTGTGCCAGTAGTTAAAAAAACCTTTTTTTTTAATACTGGCAGCAGTATTTAAAAACAACTTCTTTTTCTAAGTAGCCATAAACAATTTTCAATGTCAGTTTGAGATTAAAAAACATAAACCCATGCTTGACAGGCACTCTCAGTTGCCAGACTTGCCAGTTTGAGATTATTTTATGCTAATTTTAATTTACGCGCCATAAAAACATGTGTGAGAGTAAGTAAGGACATTTTATTTCATTTAATATATTTTGTCTAAGCAAACCATTATTGAAGTACATTCAAGTCAAAGACATGATATCGGTAATAGAGGATAGATAATATTTCTTGAATCATCCAAGTGGCAGGAAGACGTTTCATGCAAGCCGCTTCCAACCGGTCTTTTTGGATATCCATGGAGGAGGCCAGTGTCCAGCAGTGGACTTCTTGTGGCTGAATGATGATGTTGATGATTTCTTGACTATTTGACAGGTTCCTGAAAACCATCTCAGATTTTTTTTGTGTTCATTGAGTGCTCAGAAAGTGGTAATTTTAAATTCTTTATATTTCTACGAAAAGAATTAAATTAAAATTTACTTTTAAAATAAGTCGTCAAAACGCCATTTTCTTCAGCAATATGGCGTCGCACAGGAATCATGACCATGGATGTAATTTAATCAAAGAGGATTGAGTACTCTGACAAAAAAATGTCCTGACAAGGAGGCTCGAACTAGTGAATGTCATCTCTTTCTAAGTAGGGTGACCTTGATGTCAATGAAAACCGGACGAAACATAAGGGAAGCCAGCCGGAAGGAACGAGCGAAGTTCTCTCTTTAGGAGTAACTTGGGCATTTACTTCCATAATGGGCGACGCAGTACCTAGTGGTAGGTATATTCATTGACTGGAGAACTTTAATGAGCCGTGTTCAGAAGCACTAAAAAAAAATATATTACGGCTGTCAAAGTAATGTAATTTTGGACCTCAGCCCAATAGCCATGTGTGATACATAATAAAATAGGTCTCAATTGAAAAAAAACTAAAATTTTCAATAAAATATAACTCCGAAACGACAAACATTTGGCTGTTGGAAAAAAATTATTTTTCAATAAAATATAACTCCACAACGACAAACATTTGGCTGTTGGCGTCATAGTAACTTTTGTTCAGCTCGCTGAGACCTATATTATTATGTATCACACATGGCTATTGGGCTGAGGTCCAAAATTACATTACTTTGACAGCCGTAATATATATTTTTTTTTAGTCCTTCTGAAAACGGCTCATTATACTTATATTTGCATTTAACGAAGTTTTAACATTATAAAATGAAAGCCAAAATCAAGTCATAAAATTAGCTTTAATCCAAAAATAAACACAAAGAAATAACTCATTTAAATGTATAGAATTTACAACTTGCTTATTGAGTGTTAATGTACAGTAGGTACATTACATACTGCCCTCAAATAAGGTTTGTAGTGGAAAAGAAGAGTAGAGAGAAGAGTAAAGATAAAACTCAACTTCGACCATGTTAAAATACGTTTTTAAAACCTTGAGTGGTATTGGTACAAAAATTACTTAGCATACATTCATGGCTCGATTCGAGTCTGGGCCTTTAATTTGAGAATAAGTAAAGTTCACTATCTTGCATGGATACATGGGTACATGCAAGATAGTGAACTTTACTAATATTCACAGTTATTAATAGTGAACTTTTCTTACATTTCTTATCATCAGTTATAGTAGGCTACTGCTAGACAAAAATGTTGTTGCAGACAAATCTTAGTGTACAAATTGTAAATTCAGATAATAAAATCTAACTTGCCAATACGAATAAAACTCATGTAGCTACATGAGTTATGTAGTCATGAGCTAGATTGATGACAAACATTTGAATGTTTTTTTTTACATTTAAAATATGCATAAAAGCTAATATACATTACAAAATAGAATAGAATTATTAAGTATAAAATTAAATATTCTATTATACCTCCTGTCAATTTTTCTATTCAAACATAATATTCAAAGCTTCTTCTTTTGGGGAATGCATTCAGTCAGTTTGGGCACCTGCATCGAGCTGTTGTTGCTTCGTTGGTAGTTCTTCCAGTTCAACATTTTCTTCCGTCGCTTAGTACCATTACTTTTTTAGCCACAGGCTGTAAATATTTATTTATTACTTACTTTGTAATAAACTTCTTAGCAAACAAAACACAAAGGTAACAGAAAAGTCCTGTGCAACGTACCTAAAGGGGTTGGTAAGCACGTCAATAAAAAGTAAACTAAGTGATACTTTCTGAGTTATTCCCGTTTGAAAATATAAAATATATAAAAAAAAAAATTTATTCATTCAATTGTCCATTATCATAATTTTAAAGTATTTTGCGTTACAACTAGTAATAAATTGGGGACATTTTGTCAAAGAGTATTTGTTGTTTGTGATAATTATTTTTTCTATCGATTGGCATAATGTACACCAAACGGCAACTTTTCATGTACAAACGTACAAACTTTAGGTATGCTACAGAGGTTTGAAGCCTTTTACTCACCACTACAAATGGTACAGGATCTTCCTTCAACCTAGGTAAGACCGTAGGTTTAAAATCTTATTTTCTAAAATACCGGCTTTTGCAGGCTTCACAAAATGCAGGATTTTGTGATGTCGAACCAGAGCCTCATATAGCATACATCCATTTTAAACGTAAGCTTTCGTTTTTAGTAAAACTGAAAAGAGACCATTGGGTAATCAAACACATGGCCTACATTTTACAACATCATGGTCATAGTATTCCACATAAATGAGTAAGAGTAAGACACACTCCTTCAGTTTGTGGCTCTCGCTCTGCACACTTTACTCTAGTTGCTTACTTATACGATTTTATGTTTTATTTGAGAAGACAAAGAGTTTAGTTTTCTATGGAAGGTTTTTCGTAGTGCTCTATCCTCTTTGATTATAACATCCTTGATCATGACACATTCTCAAATAGCCTATTAATGAGACCTAGGACAAGCTAATAACTAGATTGACGTTATTGCCTTCCGCATTTTTCTTATGGTTTGTAAAGAAACCGGGTTGAAGACAAAACTTTAATGAAAATAAATGTAATTATTACAGTTATTTTTCCTAGATTGACTAAATCAAAGGTACTTTCCTGGTTTCTGCGATCTCCCCTGATTTCGGCTTCACAATGGGAGCCGAAAAATCAATTGTATCACGCAACATGCCCATCGTATTGTTGCAATGACTAAGCGACGCCATTGTCCCGTGCAGTAAAACGGGGTGCTTACTTCCTTCGCTCGAATAGTTTTGCACGATTTCCACTGCTCTACCTTATTGGTCCCGTAAAAGATAGTTTAGAAGAAAAGTTGGCATGGATTGCGAGGTTTGGAGAATACAGCTGTAGTGACATGGTACAAGGGACATTTTATATTGTGGGCTAATTACACGGTGTGTGATGGGCTCATGGGACACGTTACGATATGCGATAACATTAAAACTCCAATAATGGCGACGACGCGATTGTGTCAACTTTGTCGCGCTTTCCTTAATGGCGCGGCTAATTGGCGTTCTAACTATAAATTCTCGTGCAACTTTATTGGAAAGAGCGTAAAGGGGTCTTCTTAGGTTTCTTACTCTGAGTTTTTGACTTGCAAATTCTGATAAAATTATTAACTACTTTTATTAAATGTTATGTAGTTATGTAGATACCTACAGCAGACAGCAGGTCAACGTTTACGTTTTAATAGTCGCCTGTAAGGTAACCGAGTATAGTGTGCGCATGCACCTAATGGTTGGCGTGCATATGACGTAGAGCCTCTTAGACGCTCTAGTACGCTTTTTTAAAAACAAAGTGGTTCATGTTGAAAGTTTAACGTAGAAAGTAATTAACTTTACATTCTAAAATCAGAATGCGGGATTTAGTAAAAAAGTGTTTGTTTTAGTTTAGTTAAGTAGTTTATTTCATTTCAAATATAAGTTCTATTTTGTTGCCTCGACAGATTAGATAAACCGCGGCCGTTCCACACTCAACAGATTTTCAATCCAAAAGCTCCGACCAATTCACATTGATCAGAGTATACATACAACGCTTTTATGCCTTTTTACGGAAACCATTTTTAGGGTTCGTACCCGCAGAGTGCCAAGGGTTCTTTTAATATGGCTATGACGCCGCCTGTCACTCTGACCTAAAAGAGCTTTTTCACTTGAACCGTAAAATGTAGCCAATTGTGTTTTTTACAGAATATACATTAAAAAATAAAATAGGTAAAAAATAAGGGAGTAACCTTCAATTTTTTTAGTCTATGTTTTTTTTTGTTTGTTTTCGCTGCCGTATGTACACGGTAATATGTACTAATATTGGTGCGGTGATAGTGCAGGTCCTGTAAAATAACATTTTATGCCAATTTTATGATGGCCGTTTTTTTCATACCTTTAATCGAATTTCAAAGTAGGTACTTAAAGAGGCAGTGGAGCTTGAACGTTGCGAAAGTTCGTGGAGTCATATCCGATTGTCGGTAATGAATGAGCGATTGACTCGGCGGTTGTGGGTGGAAACATCCCCCTCACGACAATGGGATGACATTCTTTGTTACGACTGTTGCGTAAAAAATCCCGTACGACGCGCGTTTGTCGGCGGAGACGACGCGAATCGCATCCGCTCTTCCGACTTTTGTCGGTGGTGTCCTTTTGTCACATCCGATATATTTTTGATAAAATTACGTCACACAATGCCTCGACGCTCAATGACTTGTTGTCCGATTGTTGTGCACTCATTGAGCGAGTGATGTATGGTCAGGGGTCTATTCTAGCGCGCCATTCCTTCCGATCTCATTTGGCTCGGTAATGTTGATCTACGGACACAAAGCGCGTATATTTACTGAACATTACGGACTGGCTGGGAATCGTTACATCACGTCGATCGTAATAAATGGTGTCAGTCGTCCTATCTCATGTTAACATCTTTAACTGAATTTACGTAAAAGCTATTATAATAAGTAGTCCAATTACCCATGCACGATATATTAAATTGTCACAATATTTTACCCAAGCCACCGTCAAAGTCAACCCTTTCAGCGAGGTACCTCTTGCGGTACTATATCAGGATTAACAACCCGTGAACGCGGATCGGGACCCAAGCGACCCGAGCTGAGTTTTTTTGAGTTTTCGGAATTATTGTCTTACGCATTATTAACCCGACAATTCAATCACGAGTACCCACAAGATATTACAAATAAGTATTAGCTTGTAACTTTGTTGTTTATAAACGAATATGGGCCGATTTCTGAATTGAGAATTTCGCTGAATAAATACTTGGCTGTAGTGCTATCTCGTCAAATTTACCTAGTGTACACTAGTATTTACCTAGTGTACACTAGTATTTACCTACTGTACACTAGTATTTACCTAGTGTACATTCTCAACTCAGAAAACGGCCAATGTAACCGAACTTTCAAAAATAAGCTGGGCTTCGCAAGTCACATCCGAGCCCACCGCCGAAGAAGCCCTACCAATACTTGAGGTCGCCGTCGTCGGACTACGAAAAGGAAGACATCATCACCCCGTGCTATGGCAACCAGGCACAGACATCACAAACATCAAAAAACACCCAGACTGAGGCCATTTGTACAAATGTACGGCGGCCCCCAGTGGAAATCTAACCCTAGAATAAAAACATTTGACAAGTGACTGTACTACGCAGATAAATGTAGGCATAAACCTCAACTCAGCATGCACCTGAAATCAGACTGCAGTCTTCCTAGAGGACTTTCTCCATCGATCTATAAACAGAATAATAGCGCCCAACGAGGAGAGCCATGAATTCTAAAACAAGCCCGTTAACTGCGCTAGGGCGCGCGTGATTAGGCAATATCATACCCCCCGCGCTTGCTCCCGATGTCCTGACGGCTCACTTTAGGGGCACACCCGCTAGTTTAGCCCACGTTGTTTGATTTGACGGAGGATTAAGGGCTAAAACGCACTAGCGTAACTTATCATACGGCGTAACTTAACATAAACGAGTTGTGTGTGTAACAATTGAAAATGTACTGAAGCTCGTACTTGCGGTACGGTTATTTTAGTTCATTCATTCAACTCGACTTGAGGTTGAAAGTAAGTGTCCGCAAAGTGCGTTTAGTCCCTTAAGCCTAGTTCGCACTGGGCTAGTAATTTAGTCGAGTAGCGAGTTATTTAGTGGCTAAACGTGTGCGAACCAGGAAAAATTAGTTGAGTGGTTTAGTGAATGATATAATCGAGTCAATCCATTTTACTCTATTTTTCGGTCGAGTAGCGCCCTCCACCACGCGTCCGAGCTCACTAGTTCATCGGCTAAACAGATCCGAACCTGTTGATTAGTCGAGTTCATTAGTGGCCGTAGCGACTAAATTACTCGCTACTCGACTAAATTAATTACTAGCCTAGTGCGAACTAGGCTTTAGTGCAAACTTGGCAGTGAGGAAAGGGTCAGTTTCTGAGGTATTCACAATACTCAGCGAATGGAATAGCTAATCTGCAGTAGGCACGTGCGGTTTTAATCATATTTTAGATTATAACCACTTTGCTTTTTTACGTTAACTCAGAAGTTTGATTTTTTTCATAGCTTCAAGGGACTGTAGACTTGAATGGTATTATAATTTCAGCTCGATACCTCAACGTGTTCCCGAGATAAAGGGTCTTGACAGAGAGACGAACAGACAACAAAGTAATTCTATAAGGGTTGGTCCTTTTAAGGTACGAAACCCTAAAAATAGAACAAAAATCGCATACTGATTAAAATTCCTCTCTCTACTCACTGTGCCTTTGACATTGTACCCGAATAAAACTTTGTGAGAATGACTTAAAGTCCGTTTTTTAATTCGATGCAAAAAAAAATACGATGTGTTTTCGCTTTAAAATATATAGGTACCTATTTTTACTCGGTAGATTTGTTTTTTAGTGTGAATAGAAGACTCACGTGACCAAAATTCATATCACATTAAACTCTTAAGAACATAGTCTAAAAAAACATCTAAGTAGCACACAACACACTGAAGTAAAATGGGGTTATTTGTTTTTTTACGTACTAGTAACAGTCAGACATTGACAGCCTTTGGGGATTCCATTTTGAGCCATCATGGCGTAAACCTCGATTTTTTGTAACAAATGTTACCCGAACACCCGTTAGGGCTTAAGTTTCGTACAGATTCTGTAAAATAAAGTTATAATAATAATAACAGCCTTTGAATTGTATTGAGATGTGAACGTGACAGTTATATTTTTTTGCATTGAATTAAAAAACATACTTTATTACAACATAACATAACATTTACATACAAGCACATACATTGTTTCTGGCCCCATACTAGGATACCCTGTGTCGTACTTTAGATACCTACCTCAGATACCTACCTAACAGAAATTTTGGCAAGTGCCATAATTAAATTTAAACAAGACCATAGCCGGATTTGCTTTCCAGGCGATATTAAACGGATCCATCACAGCAGCTTTGCGGTGTCACTGTGTCACCCTTTATTCAGTTAATTAGACACTCTTTGTCGTAATAGTTTGAGGGTAAAACAGACATCTACTGCTACTATTTGCTTACGTTGCTTTTTAGGCATTAATGTGACCCATCGCATCTGTCGAAAACGGCAACTTTTTGCTTCAAATCTCGAAGTACCCACATAAACAAACTTATCTACAATGCGTCTTTCAGACCTTGTTGAGAGTTTTAACTCAACTCTTAGTAGTTTTCCAAGGTTATCTGGTTATTGATAAATGTCTAAAATTGAGCCATTTAGGAAGGGGGTTTTGTAACAAATAACAAAGGACTTATATTAACAAGTCGCCTACGTACTTTAATAAAGTTAATAACAATTGAATTCTCATATGTTTTCAATATAAAATAACTAGCAGCCATACACAGCGGCCCGGGATTACTGTAAATCCGTGCATGGGCTCGCATCGCGAGGGTGATAACTCTTTTAATATGGTCCAAGTGATAAGCTATAGATAGATATTGGGAGGGTATATAGTAAACTTAATGATATTGTGCTCCTCATCGTGATCCAACGACATCATCATCATCATCAACATGTGTCAGTCCACTGCAGTAGGCCTCTCCCAAGACACGCCACTGAGCCCGATCTTTGGCTCTTCCACAACGACAACGACATCATAATTTGCGGACCTACTGGAACGATGGGCTTGGATGTGACTCGTACAACTCACTTGAAAATCTAATTACACCAAACACTGTAAAATTTGTCATGATCGTTGTACGCGTTTTAGTAAATGGATTGTGAATGAGCCTTGCACTGCTAGGGTTTGGAGTCCTAATACAAAATATCACTACCTTGCCCGTGACTTTGCTTCCGTGGAAATTTCAATGTGTATTTTCCGGACAATAATTAACCGACGTGCTATTCTAGACTTTAATGTATCTCCGTGCCAAGTTTTATCCAGATCAGCTTAATCTGTTCATTACATCCATCCATCCAAACATTTGCACTTGTATTAGTAGTAAGATTAAGATAAGATAAAAAACAAAAGTATTTATTGCCCCATCAAAATAGAATTCAAAGATACGCTGTTATAACCTAATGTGCAGATCTACGAATTAATCAAGATGCTTTACCACTTAACGTAGGTTACATATCGTAGGGTCGACTACCTCTTTACCGTTCTCTATGTAATAACTACATTGTGACTTCGAATTCGTGTATCGTAGACGTATATTGGACGATAGACTCTTAAACATTTAACGTAAACATTAAACATTTAGTAAAAGAAAAAATTTTTGGTGTGATGGACCTTTCTACATTGAATTTGGATTTACAGTTTCATTCGTTTACAAAATATCAGAAAATAGTTGCAAATATGTTTTACCATTACTGTTAAATCGTTTATATTAATGTTAATCATTAACATAATTAAAAGTTCATGAAATAGATTAAGAAAAAAATGTACTATGCAGCTGTTTGTATTCCTTAATAAATAAAATAAATAAAAAATTCCTTCAATATATTTTAACGATTTCAAAATCGCGCTGTATTTGAGCTACCCGCTGCCGCTTTTCTCTTTGGGCAAACTCGGTGCCTCAGCAACGCTAGGGTAGGATCGTGACCTAGCCATCAAACTCCACTGGTGGTTTTAATATTGTCGACGATTTATAAGGATAAGTCTTTGCGAGTAAATATTAAATTTGTTAACGATACTTCGAGATTAAGTGGGGGACCGTATTGCCCTCTAAGGGAGAGATTCGAATACGAATGTCTGTTTATCCTGTTGGAACCAATAGGATTTGCTCGGGGATTTACAAGCGTGTTATATTTTTGCAATATCCGCTTGTCATCAATTTGGATAGTGAATATCAATTTGTGCTATATGTATTGTAAATATATTCCACGTGATATATAGCTTCAAAGTGTAAAAGACGCAAAACCTGGATGCTGTTCAGTAACGACCAAAATCTTTTTCGTCTTAATTTATTTTCGAGTTGCAGTGCCCGCGACTACGTTTGCGTGGTAAGCACCTGAAGGTTCGGAAATTGGTTTAGTGCTCTCGATACAAACCAACATATAAACTTACAAACTTTTCTTCTTTGTTAGGGTAGAGTCTAGATGTAAATATTTTTATTTATAGAAGAATTATTTTATAGATATGTAGAATGAAACACCAAGCTCGTGCGAACAATAGTTGGGTAACAAGCAAAGAATTTCATCTACACAAAGTTGATATCACTAGAAGATATTAAGAAAGTTCTTTAATTCTAATTCAAAATTATTCAGCGCCTGTAATTTCATTTCACATTATGCTAGGTTGTTGTGGAGTGGCGGTCCCTCAAACATAATCGTCTCTTGCTAAGCCACCTAACATAAATTAAACTCCATGATGAACCTCACAGAGCACGTTAATCAGCCGTCACCGTCGCCAGCTTACCTGAGACAGGCTCGTCTCCAGGCTTATCAGGCACAATAACCCTCGCCATCCATCCTCATTATTCCTAGACAAGGCTTCGCGCTCCGCCACGTCACGTCCGGGAAGCAGTTAAGGCCAAGAATGAAAGCCATGGAGGGTGATTATTTGCATGTTTTTAATTAGGGATTAGGGCCTTAAGGCCGTGCACAGAATTGACGTTGATATATTTATGTCCTAGCCACTAGGGGAAAAGTTAACATTGGTCTGATGAAAATGAAGTGCCACACGTCGGCTAAAGTCGCAAAGTCAATTTTTTTTAGAAATTTTTTTTTTGCTTCTTTAAAACTATATTTCTGGACGCATCTTACAGCGAAACTCTTAATTTAAAAAAAAACCGTTTAAATATAAAACGCAAAATATAATCCCTCTGAACTCTATGACGCAATTTAGCTAAACACAGACCACGTATTTTCCCCCGCTCAGTACTGTTTAAGAAGGCGATTTGAATGCACGTAATTTTTTTCCGCTTTTAGGTTGATATATTTAACTTTCGGCGATAAAAGTGAAAATCAGAGCAAGCCTTCATAGACTTCGAACATAATTTCCATGATGAAGTTTTTTGTACCTCCTGTAAAGTTTGGTTCAACGGAGTTAAAAGGTCCGACTTTTGCCGATATAGTTTTTAGACGATAGACATATAAAAGCGTCTCTACGAGTAGCAAACGCGCATCCACATGGAGATGGCCAAAATTCTGGGCATTTCTCTATCACTTGTTAATTTGACTTAATTTTAATTTCACGCCAGTAAGAATACGTCCATGCCTCAAAGTCATGAGCTAAACATTATACCTGGGTACTATCGAACACCGTGAACGAAGATAAATAAGAGAAATATAAATAAGTTGCGTCGTAAGACATGCACGTACGCCGACGCCGGGAGGCGCGTAAATCTTCGCATATTGGGTTCAGCCCCCGTTGTAACACTGAAACACACAGAGGTCGGTTAAAGAATTATTGTTATGATCAAACAGTAACAAAATAGTAATAGTCAAATAACAAAATTGTTTGTGTGTGTGTGTGTGTGTGCGTATGTATATGTATGTATGTGCGTGTCCACGATGACAAGTCGGATTTGCACGAATTATATTTCTACTGTGGGTATAAGTCTAGTTTTCTATTAATTTGGTTATATAAGTAGCATGATAGCATGATAGACTTTCGTATTGTTTGAGGCAAAAGTGGTTTTAACTTGGAAGGTTTGCATAATTTTGTTATGTCTTCAGATAGACAGAACGAATTTATCAAATTTGAATGTCTTATGTACTCTTAATACGGATTGCAAAATATACAGCTATCTATACAAATGTTCAATACATTCTTACTACACCGAAGAGTATGGAGCTGTTGATAAATAATATTTTCGCGATTTCGAAGTTGATCCCACAAATGTTATTTATATCAAGTAAATACTTGCTAAATTTTCAGCCATTTCATACCGTTCAAATAGTCATTCGACCACTAAACATTTCGAGTCAATAACGCTAGTAAAGTTAGCTTTTAAAAGTAGCATCAGTTTCTCAATAGAAGTTCTTAAGTATGCACTATAATAATGGCACAAATAATCCGTAGTGCAGGAGGGATCCAAGTGGCACTCACTAAAATAACATTGAAGATTCTGTGCTATCATATTTTGTGCCCATGCTGCCTGTAAGAGAAACAGCCAACCCTTGGCTGGCTCGTTATTGAGCTCTCACGCCTATTGTATCCGTCCCGCTTCCTCCCACGCTGAAAACGAAGTGGAAGGCGGCAGCGGACTCCCTCTAATTTCAATTTACTCGAGTCGGATTTTCCCAGCTTTACAAGATCGTTTTCAGCACAGGATATGCTTGGGTTTGAGATGATTATTAAGGAAACTAGTCAAGTAAATTTCATTTATGTGAGGTATTTTTATGGAGCCAATGGCCTGGCAAATAAAGCGGTGGTAGCGCATCGATAGAATGCTTACCTATGCAAGAGGTGCTGGTAACCTGGCAAAGACATTACAAACATAAAAATACATAAAGACTGAGAGCAGCTCTCGACGTCAGAAGCATATTATCGTATGTTTGTTTTTGACGAAAATGTGTACCTTCAATCTCAGCACATAGAGCTCTTTCTAACAATCTGAGAAACTTATTTCTATCTTATTCTATTCCTGTGATAATTCAGTTGCATAATGTCGTGTGTAGGCTTATAGTAACTCGTAGGCACGCTCTCGTTTAATGTATAAAAAAGACAAATCCGACCAAATGCTTCTGAAGTCGAAAGTTAAAACATCATCATCGTCAGCCATTTGACGTCTACTGCAGAACATTAGGCCTACCTCATGGTTTTCCAAGTATTTTGGGCCTAGATTCTGCTGATACATTGTAGTACAATGACAGCTGCATGAACCTGGCGATTCAGTTTCATAGCCGCTTTAAGTCTACGCGTGCACTAGTAACAGTATATCTAGGCGTCAATGGTATGAAAAACGCGTCACGTGACCTGACCGTGTAACTGTCATAGTATTACAATAGATTAACAGAATGGGGGCTCTGGTCTTGTGCCACCCGCATCCAGCGACTCCCTGCCGCCTTAGCAGGATCGTCAGACCATATTCTGCTGGGGGCTGCCTACGCTGCATCGACCGGTTCGCAATGAAACATCGTGGGAACTAATGAAATCTATAGGTACTAAGTTCGCTTGATCGTGGGCATTGTAATAAAAAAACTAACGTTTTAATTCCTGTAAATGTTAAATGCTTTAAGAGAAAGCGGAGGAAGCATAGACCAAAACGGCACCGAATAACTACCGCCAATTTATCATGCACAATTCTGATTTAGACGAAAACTAATTAAATAAAACTTGCAATGTTCTATGAATTGCTTTACATATACTATGTTTCGTGATTCCTTCATGTAATAGAGAGGACAACCTTTTGTTCTTGTTAAGACGTAAGTGTACATAAAGTTCTCTGTCCCGCTCGCACTCACGGTGGCGACGGATAAATGAATCAAGAGCATTCTATTTTCAAACGCTGTCTGAGACGGTCAATGTTCATTCTCATTTTCGCAAAGTATCAGCACAATACGCAACCAAAAGGTTACGTACTGTCTAGTATATGTATTTCCTCTTTTACTATCCACATTTTCACGCTTCTGAAGTTATGCACGTAATAAACGTTTACCAAACTCGAAATATTCGTTGCCCCTAAGTGTATGTACAAAAGTTCTTAATTATTATATACGAGTACTCATAAGCTTAGCTAGCTTTTGCAACATGTACCGTCCATGCTACAGAAGGAACATTACTTTTTGACACGTTAACTTACATACTAGAAGAAAACTGTACTTGTTATAACTAATTAGGTCTTAAAGAATATCTAACGGAATCAAAATCTATTTATATTTTGTGTAGATCTGAATTAGGTTTACTTTTAGTTTATTTTTATATACAATGTGATATTAGTGTCGTTTAATGAATTTTGGAATTTTGTTATATGTATATTTATTGTCATGTATTATGGACAATTAATGACACTATACTAGTTCTCAAGCAGATACTTATATTAGTTCAAACAGAACAGAATTTAAGTCCAAACCGAAATCACTTTTATTTAGCAAACAGTTTTAAGCAAATTTCCGAATTCCAACGACAAAAAAATATATTCTGTGCGCACCGAACGTATTAATCAATCGCGCCACAAAAGACTCGGCTAGTGATTGTTTGTTAAGGAAAAAGTTTCCAATAGTTTGCTATTATTCTAGAGTGGGTGTGATCGGGTTCACTTTAGTTTGAGTTATGTTTCACGGACAGTCATTGTAACAAAATAATATCTTATGCCAGTGTCTACGATTGCATCTGCAGCTACGGGCTTGCTACGGGCTACGCAGAGGTAACTCACATGTGCTACGACCGTGCTACGAAATGACGTAGCAGCTTTTAGTTTTACGTTACGGAACCACTTTGCGAATGAACTGGTAGTACAGTCGACAGCACGTCAACCTTCACATTTCAGTTGCAAAGTCGCCCGTAACGCAACGGAGTAAAGATACAGGTGATCTTGGGCTGATGTCGACTGTACCTTCCTTCGCAGTAGCTTTTAGACAAATAACTTTGTGCTAAATGGGTTTCGTTTGTGAGTTCGAATAGATCACTAATAAACTTTGAAAGTAATGTCTGGGGATTACCTACGTTTATGTTTTCCGTTGCTAATGTCGTCAAATAGGATATTTGCAAAATTTACTATCACTGGTGATCTCACGGGCAATAGTCGTAATTCATTCAGAGTTTTCAATACAAACTCCAGAATGTCTGCGATGGAGCGCAAGCAGAGATTATATTTTTACGGACCTTATGTAACTAGTTACAGAATCCATATTTGTAGTTAAAAGTACTGCTAGTGCCGAGTGTGCGGTCTCCATTCACGAGCATCGCTCATTGTCCCATTGTAGCAGCGTCAGTGGCCGCCCAAACATTCATTCTCTTCGCCAGCCGACGGACGCACGAAAAAATCAATGTTTACCTTTATACTTGAGCTTATATTTTTATACAAAGTGTGGTTTTATAATGAGACACGCTTACAGAATAACGCCTGTCTACAAAAGGCGCGATGTGGGCTGAATTAAAGGTGCTATGACAAATGGTCAATAGTGTAATGAATGGCCTTCTCTGTACAGGACTCAAGAAGTACTGGAGACGTTAGACATTCCTTCGACTGTTAAAAATATATGGCCGTCAAAAGAATGAGAACGGCCAGTTTTTATTAAAAACAAAGGTTGGAGAAATGTTGGCACGCACCACCGGATTCGCGCCATTGAAAACAAAAATACACAAGTAACTAAAATGTTGATTTGTCATTGAAGCTATCAATTAAAATCTTCTAATGTAATGTTTTTTGTATTTTTTTCCAGTGTGCAATAAAGAATATTCTATTCTATTCTATTCTATTCTATTCTATTCTATTCTATTCTATTCTATTCTAATGTGTAACGATACATGTTGTCAGACCGCCAAGGTTTTGACATTGTTTCGTTGCATAACTCAAGAGAATCAACACGTCTTCCAAGTTCATCAATTTCTCAGTCCTATATGTCTTTTCTCGCAAGTGGCTACTCTCAGGCTCTCTGGGTGGCCGCGGTGCATTCATGCGCGGCATTGTGGTCACGGATTTGTGTAAACAGCCCAGTGTAAGTGCTGTTTAGATTACTGCCGTCTACACTAAGCACCGGCCACTTCCGTACGGATGGCTACGCGGACAATAATAATGTGAGGAATTCATGTAGACTATAGAGTAGACAAATGAACTGATACCTATTATATTCATAATTGTATGATAAAAAGGTGCGAATAGTTAACAAAAACTATGGTGATCCCCTGCCTTCGTCTTAGAGTGCCTTTGGGCAAATTAATTGTGGCACGGTTTCAGCTGAAACCACATAAGCTTTGTAGAATTTACACTAAGTTACTAGTTCTATGAGTCATTAAAATGACTAGGAAGCATGCCCAATAATAATGGCACTTGCTCTCATCATCACAAATACCACATGCAGCGTTCTACGTGACGCTTACATTGCGCTTTACCTTTAAAACATCTGGTAGGTTATCCAAATTACCTTATTCATTCATTCGCAGCCCTGCAACATGTGGCGCTTTGTTCTTCATAGACAGTAGAGGAGACAACAGCCTGAGTGTCCGAGTCCATAATAAAATAACTGTTCGGTCCTTTCAGCCTCTTTGGTCCAGCGTGGGAACACAGATCTCAGCTCATTCGCATCCGGATTGGTGCTGTACCTGATTTTTTTGCGCACAGCGCTGTAAAACACTCGTTGGGCTAAATAGCTGCCCTTTGTATGAGCTGTGAGTGGAGTGCTCCGCCTTTTAAAGTGTCTTGAGTCCATCAGACTGTCTCTCTGTTTGTCTCGAGAGGAAACGTCATTTGTCACGAGAGCGTCGGCAAATCGGGTTTATGACTCTGATACAATGTGGGTATGTTGTTTCTTTTGTGGTGATGATGTCACTCGAAAGCTTGTTGCAACATGCTATATTAAGAAACATTCATAAGTTAAAATTAGAACATATAATTATGAGAACTTGACATGCAACCTTTGGTGAGTTCAGTCCTATTTGTTTGTTTTTCTTTTGATTTCATTAGGTCCTCTTCCAGTATGCAGGGTTACATTAATAATACCTGTAAAACGACAATTCCAGTAGGTTATTTACGTCAACTTTTGTTCTTCGACAATTGGCCATGCTACTTATTTTTGATATATGTTTTTTATAAATTGGTAATTTCCTTACTTCTGAGTTTTATTCTTTAAGTCTATTTTTTATATTTTTCTTAAATTTTGGTATTTGTGACGTCATCGTAGTATAATTAAAGAGTTAGTCTTTACCCACATAAAAAAACAAATGTCTTTTTTTAAGTAAGGTAAAGGATTAATACTCATACTGTCTTTGCTGACGTCATAGAAGAGTCATTTAAGGTCAACGCTATCTATTGAATATTTAAAAAAAATATAGACTTACAAATCTGATAAATAGAAATTGTCCTGAAAGCATAATTCTCGAAATGGTTTTGAGATTTCCGTTCATGTTAAAAAATGTAGCATGGCCAATGTTATTTTTTTTTTATGTAGCCTATAATATAGTTCCACTGCAGGGCACAGTTCTTTTATAAAAAAAGAGTATGTCTGTAGTTTAATTACCATGCGTGCCCACCACAGGTTGGTAATTTCCACCAATGAGGTATGTAAACACCACAGGTATTCAGGTTTCCTCACGATATTTTCCTTCACGGTTAGCGAGTAGTATTGCTACTTCATAATTGTAGTTAGAAAACAACGTCATTGGTACGAGTAGATGCCGGGATTCGAACCCACGACCTGCCAAATTTTGACCGACGTTCTGCAGCTCCGCTACCACCGCTCTTAAATATTTAATATATTTTTTTAGAGTTCCGTATCCCAATGGGTAATAGACCCTATTACCATAGAATTTAGAAGGAAATTCAATGCTACGTGGGCCATACTGAAAGTTTCTGGATTCTGGTAAATAAGACTACCTATTATCTTTATAACACATTTATTGTTTTTCAGAGTATATACCCTCACTATTTACGCATTTTTGCATTCGCTGGAACTATTGTGAAAAGCAGTGGGTCCAGTCTTCCTTAGGGACCTCTTCGATGGCTTTGTGAAAAGCATTCACCGCCATTTCCGGGCTTGTAAAACGTAAACCTCTGAGTTTACCTTTAATATTCGGGAGCAGAAAGAAATCACAGGCTGCTAGATCTGGACTGTATGGCGGATAAGTCATTAATTCTACTTTTAAAGCCTTCAAATACGCATTCGTTGCCTTAGCGGAATGTGCCGACGCGTTGTCATGATGAAGGACTATTTTGCTCAGGGGACGCTTTTCGCGTATTTTGTCAAACACTTCAAGCAAACACGTATTAACATACCAATCTGTAGTTACGGTTCTTTGGTTTTCAAGCGATACAGTGATGTAATGGCCTGATTTGCCGAAAAACGAAGCAACCATTTTCTTGCCAGTGCTGCGGCTTTTTTTGACTTTCGTTGGCTACTCTTCAAAAGGAAAGACCCATTCCACCGATTAACTTTTCCTTTCTGGTTCAAAGCAGCACACTCAAGTTTCATCACCTGTTACAATGTTATACACAGCCATTGATTGTTCTCCGTCATATTTTTTTATCATTTTACGGCACCACTCTACACGCAGTCGTTTCTGATCTTAGGACAAATCATCCGGTATCCATCGAGTGCAAAGTTTCCGAACCTTCAGATGCTCATGCAATAACTTTTGCACTTGGCTCATTCCAATGCCTAAGGTAGTGCGGATTTGCTGACAGGTAATTTTTTTATCCGTTTCAATTAGTTGTCGCACAATATCAATATTAAAACCGGTAACCGCGATCGCCGGCCGGCGTTCACGTTTAACGTCATAGAGATGATCACGTCCTCGTCTACATTCACCAAAGCACGAATAAATAGAGCAACGACATGGGACTTCATCACCAAATGCTAACTGAAGTCTTTGACAACTCTCTTGCTGACTGCCATAGCGAAAATCTTAAAAAATCATAGTACGGAAATTTTCTCGACCTAAATTCATTGTAATAGCGACGCACTAATTTAAAACAACGCCACGATGAAAAAACAAATGACAGACTCACAATTTAAAAATAAATGTACTGACAGAGAGTTCCTTGTTCAAACCCTATCAGTGGTTTTTTTATTTTCCTTTTGTAACTAGTCCGTTCCAGAAACTTTCAGTATGGCCTAAGTATTACTAAGACTTCGCTGTCCGTCTGTCTGTGTATCGATAACCAGGCTGTATCACATGAACCGTGGTAGCTAAACACTTGAAGTTTTCATAATGTGTTTCTATTGCCTCTATAACCACAAATACTAAAAACAGAATAAAGTAAGAATTTGAGGTATTTGATTTTCCGTTTTTGACTCGATATTAATAACGGTAACTGGTAGAAGCTTGAAATAGGTATGAACAGAATACTTAGTTTTATATTCACTTTAAAAAAAAATATGTAACGAAATTAAAATAAAATTAATGTTCAAGGGAGATTCCCATGCAACAAACGCGATTTCTTTGTTTGTTTGGTATTGACGGCAGTCGGCAACAGATGGACGCTTGAAATACTCGAATGAACGACCCTCGTGAGCGAGTCCGACTCGCATTTGCCCGTTTTTGTTTGTTTGTTGTTGTTACACTTAAAAAATAACATAATATAACCAAGTATAACTTAAATCTCAGCCTGGGCTGCCTGAGTGATCTTAAACGATCACTAAGGTTAAGCAACATACGGCGCGTTCAGTCCATGGATGGGTCACCGTCTATGACTAACGCTAGTGGCATTTTTCCGAGCGATTCCGTGCTTCGCAAGGCACGTTAAGCAATTGGTGCCGGCTGCCGTCGAGAGATGGCAGTCGTTAGGCCAAGTCAGAGGCCTTAGGGCGGCTTGAAAACTTCTGACAGTAAGACCAGCCACTAGTCTTACAAGCCTCCACCAATCCGGACTTGGCCCCCGTGGTGGAGTATGGCCTATACCTTCCTCAGGGAAGAGACCCGTGCCCCTCGGTGGGGACATGATGGGTTGATGATGATGAACATGTTTGTGATAGAAATTACGTGTAAAGGCGGACTTATTTCTAAAGAAACTACATTACTTTATAATACTGAAAGGTTTTTCCGCCTCGTACTAGTGCTGTTTGATTGATAAGTAGTGCTAAAACGACGACGACTAATGAATTTGGGTGAAGCTAGAGTGATTTGTCAGGATCGTGGCAGGTGGCAGCCCCTGGTCTCTGCCTACTCCTCAGGCACACGTGCGTGAGTTTATGAATGTATGCTTAAAACCTGGCACAGCCTTTTAGGATGATTTTAAAATGATTGAAAGGGAATCGATGCGTTTTTGTTTCGATCCCTAGCAAGGCTAGGTAATTCTCGATAAAAATATAAAATAAATATTATTACTGGGTCATTCTAATCTATGAGTAAAAAAGTGACTCCATTTGATTCTTATATTGAAATTGTTACTAGTATGTAGTGCGTAAAGTAATAATCATTTGCAAACAAATAAATAATCCATTTGAAAAAAAAATATTAGAAAAATTTGTTATTGAAACATTCAATCGTCATGTCTTGTGTATGTATCCGAACCCGATTCCAAGTTAAAGTTAGAAAACAAAAAATAAAAGAAATTATTTAATAAACATCACTTATAATAAACAATTTACTTTTCTTTACATCAACATAATGTTGAACTTAAAACTACTTGCTATAAGATTGTTTTAAGAGTTGCAAAGATTTGTGTAATTTCATAAATACCGCTGTATCCAGAAATACCGTCATGCCTGTGTAAATTGTTAATTAGGATTAAAAACGCGGCAACATGTTTTACAGGTAAAACATTTTTTAATAACAGCAACACTAAGTCGTTCTGCTGTCACCTACATATTGTTATTGTTGTGATTTTCTTGGCGGCTTGAGGATAAATTATAAAAAGTGTTAAAATCGGGGTGTTAAAAAGTTCCTGCGTCATTTCTGTTCGAAGTACTAATGGGTAAGTAAATGCATGTAAAATTTTCAGTCAATTACTGTTATTTACCTAATTATGGCATGTCAACATAACCTCAAAATGTAGCAATAGTTTTGTTCCAACATTGAAGTTGTCATTTCTGTGTATGTCATTTCTGAATGTCACCTACACACAGAAATAACGTTATACACAGGAATCATACATTATTGATTTCTGATTTAATTTAGCGTACTTCGGCTGATTAAACCTAATATAAACTAACTACCTATTCGAAACCTACATACTGAAATGCAACAAACTATTGGCTAACATAATTTTTTCCCATAATTTTAATAATGTTAATGCCAGCTGATACGTTGTTTGTTTAAGTCTCTTCGGATGGCAAAAACATCAAAGAAAGCTGTATCGGAGGCAGAAAAGCGTGCCAAACATTGAGTTACGAACAAGTTAAGTATACGGCGTGCTCGACAAAAAAAATACTGAAGAAGAACTGGAAGAAAGAAGACAAAAGAACGGAGAGATACCCAAAGAAGAAGGAAAAAAGGTCAATGAGAAACATTTCCGATGTCACTCCAAGACAAAAGAGAAAAATACGTAATAATTGGAAAGAAGCGTCAGAAAGCCAGATCGCCAGAAGAAAAAAAATGAAAAACAAGTGAATTTGCAAAATTTGCATAGTCCTAGTCCTAGTGCATCATCAAGAGCACTATCTGGGCAACGTTGTGCCATGTGGAATCGTCGCCAATATGGAGCATGTGGTTAAATCATTGAAATTGGCAAAAATTATTGATAAATAGTTCGGCTATTAGTGTTGTAAAAAGTCTATGCTGTGATGGTAAGTTACAAGAAGCTTGTTTAACTAAGGGATACCCTAAATGTAAAGCCATGGCATACCTCGATTAGATACGATAGATAGGTTAGTAAAAAGGTTGATTCTGTTGTGAAGGGCCAATAAAAGACTGTTGCTACTGTTAAAGATTAAATAGTACCAACCAAGCAAAAACTTTGACAAATTCAAATACAGACATTGCCTAAGTTCGTGAATCACTTATCGGTGTTAACAGTAGATTAACACCTTGTTAGTGTACAAGAAACCGGGGGTAAGTGATATACTTATGAATGACTGATTATACGAAACATTGTTCCTATTATGGCTCCGTATATAAAATTACACAGAAATGATCATAATCTCTGGGAAGAAACTGTCATTTCTGTGTAGAAAATGTCTCTTTTTTTTGAGTCATTCATTCTTACTTTTATTTGTAACTGAGATAGATTTAAAGTGATAACATCGTTTGTTACCCTATCGAGTAATTGTTCTGTTGGCAAGGGTTTACGATTTGTTTTCCAAGAGTTTTCGGTCATTCCTGTGGAAAACCATGTCATTTCAGTGTAAGCGTAATTTTAGTTTTGGTCATTTTTTCAATAAAGAAATTAAAATTGATCTCTGTTGCTATTTTTTCCGTGTATATCTATAGAACACACGTCGCAAGTATGAAAATTAGGCGCTTCTGGGATTTTTGTTCATTTTTAACTCTAGATTAGAATCACCCTACTACATAATAAAAACATCTTTCGAAGAACGCAAATCCCGATAAAAGCAAAATGTAAAATGAAAGCAAGCACCCGCACTGCGAATCGTACTTTGGTTTCCCCCTTCAGAGTCCATTGTTGCCCACTGGGCTATCACTGCTGAACGGGCGTGTAGAGTCGACAGCACGTCATCCTTCACATTTTAGTTGCAAGGTCACCCGTAATGCAACGGAGTAGAGTGCATGGGTGTATAGCACGATGTGCTGTTGACTGTACCTGTACACATTGTGTATTTTTAAAGTTACGTACATCTACGAATCTGTGATAACAATACCACACCCTAACTGAAGGAAACCATTGTGAGGAAACCCTTGCCTTGGTTTCTTCCGCACGTACTGACTTGTCCTTCATGTGGGTTAGACTAAATAACTTGTCAGGATTGGTATAGGTTCCAGCCCAGACAAGCCTACTCCATCTCAAACATTGTCCAAGGCACTGCAGCTTCCGTGTGGTCCCTTCACCCATATACTGTGAGTGAACTTGCCACTGGACACCGGATAAATATTTTCATTACGTAGATGCAAAGGCCAAACCATAATATGGTTGTGTTAAAAATAATCAGGTTCTGATAATTTGGTAGAGTATGTAATAACGCTTCTAACCATATGTATTGAAAATAATGGACATACAAAATATTAAACAAAAATATTGATCTAAGAAAAAACTCGTAGATAAAACCGTTTTAAAATACACAATCTAATTAGGGTATACGATGCGACTGCCAGCGTCGCTACGTGTCCCTAAAGTAAAATATAAAGATTATAAAAAAGGGTAGTTCGGGTATTGCGCATTTTTACCCTGTATACAACTCCACAACTTAGGTGCCACCAATAAAAGCTTACAAATGCGTTATTCGCGAATCATGTTATTGTCATAACATATGATTCTTAACAATGTCACAATTAATTATCCACGCCTCGAGATCAAGCTACAATCTACTATACTCCAGGGAGGGCCAGTAAGAAATCAATTTCATTCATAAATTCTAGACATACCTGCCTACCCGAGTAGTATGAAAAGTTGTATTTTTTTTATGAATGACCAGGGTTTTTGTGAATGAAGCGAAGGCGATAAAGGACACCTTTGCCGCAAGCTTCCGTCCGCTCAATAGACGAGGCGGGAATCAATTTTACCCGCCCGGGCACCCGCTGATATATAAACGATACGCAAACACAAACTTCGTACTTTTAAAAATGAAAATTTTTTACAAGTACGTAATAAATGAATAAAATCAAAGTATATATTTCTATAATAGATAAACAGATAAAACGTATATAATACACAGGATATAATATCTTGACTCATAATCGAGACCAAGAAGGTAACTTGATTGATTGATATACTCGTATTTATTAAACTTTGGCATCGTACTCGTTAAACTAATACATACAAGTTTGGTGTCATATCGACTGTAACCTATTCCGAGTTACATTATACAAAAATTACAATTAGAGTGTGTAATTCACAACAACTACTACTGTTTAATGTTATTATGAATATTGCTTTATTTTTTTTTGCAAACTTAATTCTTACAATCAATATGATTATATTAAATAGATTAGACTTTTTTTCACAGGGTTGTTTCGAAAATGCGATAATCCGGAAACGACCCAATTAGAGTTTGTGTATTACAACCACTTTTGTTCTATCATTTTTTCTCAGATTTATGAAGTATCAGAGTTAATATAATTTTGGGTACTTTAACTGACGGCCAGGGCACCATCACTGCTCCGTCTTCTGGAAACTCGAAACAAAAATACAAACTAGAGAAAATAGTCTTAGAAGAAAATTTGTTGAAAAACTGGGTACAAATTGGGTTCTTTCAGGAATAACAATTTTTTAAGTAACGCTGTAAATAGAGTATACTGAATGTGATCAAGTTAGAACGGTCCTTCTGGGCATTTGACGTTCTGCTTAAACAGTGCAGAATAACGAATCATTCGCGCAAACGCCTCCGATGTATGCACTGAATTCGGGATAAGCCGCGATCACTGCCTCCTTTCTGCCAAATAAACTACCATTGAGGATTATAGATGCTTTGTCGTATTGCCCCAACATGTAATACGGCCTTTTAATGTCAATTGAACTTATGTCGCGCGTACACAAAATACTCGGAATCGCAAAGAATAGGTGGAAACTTCCCCTAGTTATATATGTAGGTATTTTTGGGCATTCATGGAAAATAGGTACAAATTACGAATGCTACCTTGGAGCTCCTAGGTGTATTAATCACGTTATCAGCAATATTGATAAATTCTAATCAAACAATACATGTCTTATTAATCAATGTTTACCTACTAGACATCGATATTATTTTATTTTATCTTTAAATATTGTAAAGGCACTTGTACATTAGCAAAGATATGCGATAAAATCTTTAGCTTTATCTACATGTAAGCTTAAATGCCTAACCACTTGTCTAAATAGAACACCAATAGTAGCACATGTAAAGTAAAAGAATATAATAATGCAATATTAATTTACTTCTATCACACAAATATTTTACAAAAAAATAAAATTTATCATTGGCTTGAAATCAATGTTTCCTAGGAAAGGAACATCATTTATAACAAAAAAATACTTACTTATCTAACTTGTTGCTTTCACTTGTTAGTCCACATTATAGCTACCGTCTCTACAGTTACAAATTTTAAATTCATAAAAAATACTCGCGATATCTTTTGTATTTTGGCGACAGACTGTCTGCTGCGTTAGACCAGCATTCCAGCGATGTATTCATGCTTCATTTTTGCCATTACAAATCCTTTTAAACAGCGGTGCTGTGACGTGGGTCCTCTTTCCGGCCTCGGCCGAATAAAGGACCCAATTATAAGAATTATAAGGACCCACCCGTCTGAATAGCAACTAAACTTCGCGGCTTCCGACTTTCAAAGAATCTGGACTCGCTAAAAGGATAACGGATTAGCTTGAGTAATTTAATACTCAAGAAGAAATAACGTATCAAATTTAAAAACTCCGAAGGTGGTAATATCAATCTGAAGATTGATAAAAAAGTCTCTTTCTTCGCAGAAGGAAATATAAATCTGTTGCAAACAATGTGTGGATGCGAATGCGTTTTTTTCTTCACAAATGTCCAAACTGTTCGCTTTGTCAGGGACCTCCTGTGGCTATCTAATTTTCAGATTCGTTTTATCGGGCAGTGGTCAGTGAGTAAGTGCCCAGGGCAGATGTGTAGAGACGACTCTTTCCTCAAAGAATTCAAAATTAATTCACCTTAGTCTAGATAGATCATCTTCTTTATCCAATTTATTCTATTACAATAGCCAACGTATTATAATTTTTTTATCCCCTTTGAACATTAGTTTAATTTTAATGGTCGGTTTAGTTTGTCTGTTTCGTCTGTGAGCTCATCAGTAAAGGGAGCCATTAGCGTGCGATGATGGCTATCGAAACGTATTTGTATTCAGCATGAAATAACCATCTTGTGTTCATAAACTACACTACGAATCTCAATAATAAAAGTGAATATAAAATTGGCCTTGCTTTCGTAATTGTTTCAATTAAGTATGTGATGATTATTTAATTCTATGCAAATACTTAATAGCGGATTTTTTCTAATCGCTGATCAAATCAAGTGATAGTAATCTCTATGTTTATAAATTAAATCGCACGAAATTCGACCACTCGGCCGTTATTTCATGACGAATGTCCTTAAATAAAATATTTACTCTAAATTAATCTAATCTCAAGCGAAGTGTTAATTTAAACGTAAGTTTAGGCCCATTACTTACATATTGTTGATGGCATATCGGAATAAGTACGATGGAATCGTACAGGCATAACGTTCCGTTGTGTATCAAAATTTGAACTAAAGACATAATAATATTATATTTACCACATCTGGGGTGCAATTACTTAAGTTCTCCACTGTATGGAGTGGTCTAATTTAGCCCCTTGTTCGCGGTATGTCACAGTTACACTGTTACATTCTGGGACTTTTTTTTCTAGTAGGTATGTCGTACACTCCGAACTGTCATACATACCTACATATTTTGACTCTTTCAAGCTGTCTAAATGCTTAACCCGATAGAGTTGAAAGTTACGTAATATAAGGGCTGGCCTAATAACAAGCTGCACCAGTTCCACCACCCAGTAAAACGAGCTCTCATCATATAGCCATCAGTGCAGTCGGTTCGATGCCGGCAGCGACGTGTGATAAGGATAATTAATCATAGCGATGACCATTACACGCATTAGCCACCACAGTTGCTGAGTCACGCCTCGAGGTGGTCGACGGAAGGACTTTCAAGCAAACTGGATACTTAGAAGGGAATTAGGTGAGATTAAGTGCCTATGCCAACGAATTTAATGTATTGGGTTCACATTTAAACACCGTACACGAAACATATGCCCTATAGTTTGCGTATACCGTTCCCGGAGCCATCTATAAAGAAAGTGAAAGTTGACTATACTTGAGCCATTACAAACGTGCAAACTGAGTCATAACATTTGTATCAGACCTCTCTCTCACACATATAGAAGGCATATCAGGCATATCGGAACTCTCGCTCGCACTTTTATGACTCGGTTCGCACGTTTGTAATGGCTCAAGTATAGGTACATAATTGAGTAAACACAAATTATTCATTCAATTAATGCATATCTATATTTTATAGATATAAGATAACTTAACAAAAATCACCACATAAAGATGTTGTTTTTGCTGGCACCATAAAATTTACATACAAAATAAACTAAACAGCTTTACTGGATAGACTAACCTGTAAAAGAAGTGTTCTAACAAAGTAACTTAGTGTGTACAGTGTGGGCGAACATAAATTGCATTTCTTTTCGAAATAAGTGGAAAGTTTTAAATTGGACTGACAGCGAGGTGGGGCGAGCGGGTGCTATCGATTTTCTGATTTAGCTCCCAGCCAGATAAGGACAAACCAGACTGTGCTCAACCATCACTGAGCTTCATAACACAGAAATGCGGTAATAACTCAATTTGACAGCATTTAAAACGAACTTCAAACGTGGTAACGTTTTTCTCTGATCATTGATTGATACGAATTGATTCTTGAACTAAAACTTTTCGTTTCGGACTCGTCCGATAAAACAACACCCGTAAGTAGATCTGGACTAAAAGTTTACAACGAATTGATTCCTTTATATGTATAACTCGCACTGTATACCGGACGGGTAAGCGACACTAAATTTTGCTTTTTACCACGATCCTGACAAACCTCTTTCACTTCATCAACATTCATTAGTCGCTCCATTTACGCATCCCGGCATCGGGTACTTTTTATCTTGCCATTCCCCCTGTTTTGACAAAGTTCAAGACAAAGACAAAGAACGTCCCTCACGGCCTGTTTCCTGGCCGAAAATACGGAACAAATACTGAAATAGTAAGAAAATAGCTGCGACTGCACGCCGGGTTGCAAACACGAATCAATCTCACTAAACACACCAACAATACAGCCGATAAAAAGGCCCAATAAAATAAAGTGTATCATTAGCAAAGAAATACGGGGCGACTGCGCAGCGATTCCTTTGATTGGTCGACGATTTATCGAGCGGAAGCGCCGTTACGCCGTAATATTTCCGCCCAAAGTTTCCCTTTTTTACACAAAAAAGGGCGCGAGAGGTCTTAATCAAAACTTATTGAGAGGCTCGGACGAAAACGCGGGGCTGACAAGATAAGACCGGCTCTGATTTATTGGTTGCAGATTTCCTTTATTCGCAGCACAATATGTTCAATGACTTATTCTCAGAATAGTAATAACTTCCTAACAACACAATCACTTGTCATATCGTGATCCTATAACATGGCCCAGGATATAAACATAACATAACACAAATATTTACATACAGCCACATACATTGCATCTGGCCCCACACTAGGATACCGTGTGTCGTGGGAACCAGAAACAGCAATGTCACAAACATGTAAACATCCAAGACCTGGAGTTTGTTTTCTCCCCAGCCGGGGATCGAACCCGGGACCTCTTGCATGGTAAGCAGATACGCTAACCGCTACGCCACATAGGTAACGCTCGTAACAGAGCAAGGATATCACAAAATATGGAAATACATTTACACTGAGGCCATTTGTGCAAATCAATCACGGCGGCCTCCAGCGGGAAACCAACCCATGACCTTTACTTTGGTTGACAAGCGTGTCACCGTGAGACTAACGAGGCAGTCAAAAGGTACAGTCAACAGCACGTCAACCTTCACATTGTAGTTGCAAAGTCGCCCGTAACGCTACGGAGTAGAGTCCATGGGTGTACCTATAGGATGATGTGCTGTCGACTGTACCTTTAATACTCAGTTTAGGTTACAGCAGTAATCGCGGTTAATTTTATAGATTTAGTAGGTCTCCATACGCTTCATACAACGCACAAGAAAGACATGCGATATGTGCGTTTATAGGAAATTGTGAAATATTCATCTTTTCCATTTGATGGCCTATAGCGAATAAGGTTCAGATAGTCCCGCGGCTATGACGTAATATGTCTAGGAGAAGGACAATGTATTGTTACACAATTGATCAAAAAAATCGCCTCGGGGACAAAATAAATAAAACAGAAGACTGATTTAATTACAGCATTAAAACCAAATTCACCTGAATTTTAATGGTAGAACAGTGCGTTCCGGCTTTGAAGTAGTCGCAAAAATTATTTTTCATACCAGAGTGCGTATACTGAGTTTTGTCATTCACTTTCGATAGCGAGAGCGTTTGCGATTTGCATAGAAGTGACAAAGCGCGCCATCTAGTTGTCTCTTTGTTACTCCTATGCAAATCGCAAGCGCTCTCACTATCGAGAATGAATGAAAAAACTCAGTATACGCACTCAGGTTTCATTTGAGGCCACCATTGACGATGCGTGCAATGCAAATGGAGCATTGCAATGCAAGCATTCGAAAATCCATTTATATTTATGATTTTGTTTTTGTATTCATTGAAATGTATAGGGAAACCCTTGTGTTTGGAAAATCTAGGCGTCATAATAAAGATGAGAAACGAAAAGACAAAAAACGATGTAGAATATTCTTATATTAAATTGTTTATTATACTGTTACCTTGTAAATATTTTATGTTTGTATTTTTCCTCGTGTACAATAAAGAATATTCTTATCTTATCTTGTCAAAAAAAGATTGCGTCTTTTTTTAAGAAATTAAAAAAAGTCCCGGGGCACGCATTGTCAGTGGACTTGAAGTTCAGTAGATTTACCTATCCGTGGATGCCGTCCATTTGGACCTCACATCAACCAACACATTTAAAATCAATTTAGCTACATAACGGATATTGCACAGTCCTCGATTATTCTCATCCAGCTCTTGCCAGCCGCCTTGCGAAGATCCATAGCCGAGAATAGCCAAGGACCATGCTCAGTGGCGTGCAATGGGAGAGGCCTATGCAGTGGACAAGCATAGGCCGATGATGATGATGATGATAAACGGATGTAGAAATCTGCGACAAATCAGAGATGACAATGCGCCAAAGAACTAAAGTGATAGACATTGCCTACAAGATAAAGTGAAAGTGACAGCTGCTGAAGAACCGATAGTTGGAGAGGTAAGTTTTCGGGTGGAGAAAACAAACTGGAAAACGCAGTGTTGTGCCCATCGGCTCCCTAGATCAACCATTTTAGGCAAATTGCTGGTAGTGACTGGATGAGGATGGCTGAGGACAGAAAAAAGTGTCATGAGATCTTCTTTATTGTACTAGGAAAATCACAGAAAAAACATTTACAAAGATACAGTATAATTGTCGGCTTTATACCATACTTACTTAGACACACCTTTGGGAAGCTTAAGTCCAGCAGTTGATAAGTACATGCTGATTAATTTGTTTATTATGTTTCTTTCTGTTAATAAAGGTACACTATCGCTTGTGCAATAAAGATTTAATAATAGTATTTTATAATAGTTTAATAATAGTCATAAAGATTTCGGTTAATAATATGTCAGTTATATTTTTGAAAATGTTTTGCATTTTATTTCTTTCGCCTCGTCTCCGTTCCTCCGGTCTAGGCTTATCTCGTCGCGTCCCATTTCATTTAACATCGTCTATTGCGTGCCTAACACGTATTTGCGCTGAATGTAGCTTCTGTACAAATTTATTGTACCCAACGTCGATGTAACCCCAAAATGCCGGCATCCGTCCGCGATGATATACGCGAGGGTATTTCCTGACACCGGCCAGTAGTTACTTGATTTAGCGGAAACTCAGATAAAACCTAATGCGCACAACAAAAAAATATATCACAATACTGGCAGCTATAAATATGACGGCCTGTCGTAAACCTTTATGCCGCGCCGTGTCGCTGGCACGTGAAAAATGAGTCACCACACCACCGGCGCAAATGTGTTATAGTTTTACTATTTTTTCCTGCGAGATAAATTGGGATAAACACACAACGTGTTATTGAAGTAACAAAAAACTTTTTCTTTAAGCCTTGACTATCGATAGTTAAACTTCCAATATGTATGAAAAAGTTTAAATTAAACGTCCAATATCGATGCAAAAGTTTTTTTTCCTAATTTTTTCTACGCAGTCATGAATTTTGAGAAATAAAAATAATAATGGAGATAGTATTCCTAATGTTTTAATAGTAATTACTCTTCAAGGTTTTTAATGAAGACATTTGTGAATTTTCTTTTTTGATGTTTCCGTAATAACATAAACTGTCAAGCCTGAAAGAAATATATTTTTGACATTGAATCATGTTGATGAATGAATAAATGAATGATTTATTGTCACAGATATTCTGAGTCTATGAGTTGTACTTTGCTCCGTATAAAATATGCTGTTTAATTCTTTTGTATTACAAACTTGCCCGTAAACAACTATCTGGATGCCAGAGTTTCCCCACACAATATTAAAATCTCGTGCTAATTCGAAGTTAGCCAAAGATTGTCTAATACACGCCCCAGCTAAACTAACTACCATGAAAATGAAAATCATTGTAAGCCGCAGCCTATGGTTATTAATATTCGTTTGGCCGCACAACATAACGTCTCTATTAGCCGGCTAGCAATAAATACAGTGAGGTCGCGAGGGCGAATACAGAACAAGGAAAGACAAATGCTTAACTCGCGAATGTAGAAAGTTTTATCCAAGTCTAGAATAGAAAAAGTGAAGAAGACGAAAAAAAAACATTTATTAAATATAAGAAATAATAAGAAATAAGAAATAAGAAATCATTTTCAATATCATTGTCGATACATTATTGGCCAGTTTCTAAATTGAGAATTTCGCTAAGCAACTACTTAACTGTAGTGCTGTCTTATGAAAATTTTCAGAAAAGAGCGTGACAGAATATTACTTAAGTATTTACTCAGTAAAATTCTCAATTCAGAAACCGGCTCTATACCTCTTAGTGTGTGTACCTATAGAAGATAATAAGAGGCATCTTCTGAGTTCTATCCATTTAATGTCAGAGGGTGACTATACATTACAGCTCATAACTTGTGTCTTAAGGCAAAAAGTGGAACGTAAAAAAATTCTGAGGTCTAGACGTTCTATGTCTGACGGTTAGTAGACATTTCAAATCGTAGCGTGGGTCTTAAGTGTGATGGGTGACAATTGTAGAACTTTTTGGGTCTATCCATTCTATGTCTGAAGGTAATTACGTATTACACCTCGAAGCGTACCTATGTCTGTAAGCTAATAAGAAACGGAGCGGAGAACTTCTAAGTTCTATCCATTCTATGTCTGAGGTTGAATACACATCATCGTTGCGTGTCTCTGTAAGATAATAGGAGACAAGCGGAGAACGTCTGAGTTCTAGCGGAGAAGCAGGTACTGAGTTCTATCCATTCTGAGGGTGAATACATATTACACTTCGGAGCGTGTGTCTGTAAAATAATAGGTGAAAACCGGAGAACTTCTGAGTTCTATCCATTCAATGTTTGAGGGTGAATATACATTACACCTCGTAGCGTGTGTCTGTAAGCCCTGGCGACGTCCTTCGGGCGGACGGTTCGGGTCTAGTGGCGTTTGATTTACTGATTGGATTAGCCTCGAGTCTATTAGTGTGAATTGCAAAAGAAAACTGGGGCGAGATTCGTGGATTGTACATTGTTTTACCCAGTGCGATGTATTTAATTTAGGAAATGAATACATTTAGTAAAGAAATAAAGTTGAACGCAAATTTTATGAAATCCAATTAATAAATTAATATTGAGGCCCATATTCGCACTTTTTGCATATTGTATGTTATCCTTATTCTGCAATAAATATTTTGTATTTAGAGTATAGTATACTCGTAGCGTACATTTATTCCCGGTCCCAAAGAACCTTATCGAAATTTTCGAGCTTTCTTGAAAATGAAATTGAGAAAACTCAATTGAGATTAGTAATTTCAATGCGCAATTAATTCAAATGAATCTGATTTCAAAAATATGTAGCGCTGACTTCTATTTACTTTTTGCCGCTTCTACTGAAAGAATGCCGAAAGTTACGTGTCCATTGTGTCCATTTTTTATATTTTAATTTAAAAAAAAAAGCTATATTTGGACAGCAAAATTTTATTTAAAAGTTTGATGTTAAGTATGTAATTTTTTAACATTCTCGATAAGAACACTCGTCGTGAGTGATTACACTTGTGATTCTCCTTCTTTTTGTGTTCCGCATCACATTATTGGAGATTCAGGTGAAGTCAATAACCATAATGTGTTCTTCACTCTGTTATCACATTTCGGGTCGAGCGCGCACTGACCGCGCGGCCTCGTCCATCATAACGATATTACGCTTACATCCACAATATTGTCTCTTCACAACCACCCCGCAACCCAATCCAGACTTTATTACGACTGCTTTAAGAGGAAACTGCTTTGGAATGTGGGACTAAATCGATATAGCACCCGTTAAAATAGGTCTGACTCTACGCCTAGGGGCAATCAAGTTCCACCTCTATTTGCTCCAGCGAAAAGTTTTCTATCACTTGTGTAATGAAATTGGTTTTTAGGGCCTTTTCTTGCCGTTCAGTGTCCAGGTTGTGGCTATAATATGCCTCGTCATAACCATAAAGCACTTATTAGCGCACACATCGGGGGAGTCCATCAATCGAGATTTGTGATAAGTTTCCTTTCTACACAGGAAACGTACTCGTCCGTAATGACTTGGGGATGTTAGGAAGATCGTAGATTGTAATATTCTACTATAATATCTTTAGTGCTATAAAATAGTGTACTGACTACCGAATCGTATGTAGAAGAAAATTACAATGGGTCGGTTTACATTTTAATTGCAGATTTTAAGGGAAAATTGCGTCAAATATGCACAGATCCTTGAACTGATTCTCATCACTCTCTCGAGTTGTCGAGATATACCTACTAACAGTAAAACATTTTTTTTTGTAGAAACGCACCTTTAGTACCTATAGTTTCTGAGAACTTACCTGAAAGATGTTATTGAAAGATCCATCGCGATCTATTTAGCTTTCAATAAAATAAACATAACAAAACACATCTAAATCAGTCATGCATTTAGAAGCTGCGATACCACAGATGGATACAAAGGCAGGCACAGACTTCAAACTTTATTACTAAATGTTAACTGTACGAATCTTAACTAATCCTAGAATAAAACAATACTTCCCCCAATTACATACTTATCCCGTTCCAAAACTAAGAAGCCGTAGGATTTTTTTTTACTACATGCATACATCAGACGTTAATGGCATAAACTCACGCCCTCATCCCGGAATAGTAGGCAGAGACCAGTGTTTACCACGTCCCATTATCATTATGACCCCACCGGGGGGCACGGGTCTCTTCCCTGAGGAAGGTATAGGCCATACTCCACCACGGGGGCCTAGTCAGGATTGGTGGAGGCTGTAAGACTAGTGGCTGGTCTTACTGTCAGAAGTTTTCAAGGCCCATGATCCTGATAAATCGCTTTGTAAACGTAAACCAAACCAAACATATGCCGACTAAGCTTTCAGGATGGTATAGGCGCTGGGCAAGCCTACTCCATCTGAAACGATCTCTCAGGCACTGCAGCGTCCGCATGTTACCTTCAGCCATATAATATGAGTATAATCCATATATCTATACTTGGCATTTTTTTCAGACTTTAAACGACACTAAGTCAAAAA
Source organism: Yponomeuta plumbellus (assembly GCA_947310845.1). Lineage (NCBI taxonomy): Eukaryota > Metazoa > Arthropoda > Insecta > Lepidoptera > Yponomeutidae > Yponomeuta > Yponomeuta plumbellus. Next base: position 10,751,666 of record OX371207.1, on the reverse strand, counting down.
CGCATGTACCAATGACTTTTAGTTACGTGCATTTGTTTGTACAGCAACACCATTCGCTGATAAATTGTGCCCGGATAACGGCGACAGGCTTGCCACTTGTCACGTTTGGGACCTAATAAACTCGGCAAAACGTGGGTCCAGTTCTAGAGACTGGTGCCTCTGCCTACCCCTTCGGGGATAACGGGCGTGAGTTTATTTATTTTTATTTAAATCAAAAACCTTTAGCGGTAGAAAACTCGAAACGGTTTACAAATTTACTGCTAGCTAGTACTAAATTTGCAAACGGTATCGAATTTTCTACCGCTAAAGGTTTTTGATTTAGTGTCGTTTAAAGTCTGAAAAAAATGCCAAGTATAGATAAATGGATTATAAAGATGCTACTGGACGGTGTATATCATCTCACTACGTAGCTGCAAAGGTCAACTTTTTTTAAACATAAGCCATTAGTCCTGAATTTCCTAGTTTCTATTCGATGCTTACGTAAACTTCCAACTATGCTTGTAAGTTGGATATTAGTATTGTGTTTTTTAATTAAAGTGGGGTTTAAGCTAGTAAAGATACAATTGGAAAAACTACAATTACTCGCTTCAATAGATTTTCACAGCACCCACTGAATGGGCCTATTCACCCATTGAAATCACACCTATATGTGTGTTCGCACTATCGAATAAACAAACTCTATCCCACGTGTGTCAATCTGGAGGCTGTTTGTACATCTCGGCTAATCGGCTTATGCCGCTACCATTGGGCATTGGGAACTTTATAGAAGGCGTTTCAAGAATTTATCGAAATTATTTTTCCTGGTTTGTTTGCCCATTGTCGCGCTGCCGACGGCTTTGAAGCGCCTATTGTGCGATTGTTATTATTTATTTAATAACGAACTATGGACGCTTTGTTGGTGACAGACCGTGAATGGAGAGGAAGGCGTGGTACTTATTGCCACTCGGCTTACCTGTTTCTTGTAGGTGAAGCTGAGTAATGTGTCTTGAGCTGGATATGGAATATGGTTGGGACTAGCGCTGGCTGGCCCCCATAATGCTCGTGAACGAGTGCTATCCGTTTGTCTAGCCACAGCATTAGTGTTTCTTTACTTTTTTAAGAAAATGTCATTATAATAATATCAATAAATAGAATTTAAATTCTTTACGTTGAAATAAATCTCAGATTTCTGATAAACACGTTTAATTACCTACATAGGAGTCTTGATTTTGATTCCTGATTGAGGCCGCCTCGGTTTGATTTATACAAATCATTATGCGCATGATATTATATTTCAAATCCTGAATAAACTATCATATATTATTCAATGACTTGACAAGCTACAGACATGAACTTGAGGCTTTATGGATTATTCTTTTTAACGTAGATAAGCAAGCCAGCATTGATGTACTCGTAAACTTAAAATCAGTTTTATCATTTTGCTATGTTCTTGCTGCTAAATAGCACAAGGTATCCTAATTTGAAATCAGGACAAGTTAATGTCTTGTGTAGAAATTGTTACCACCTGAAGATTAATAAATAAAATTTAGTTAATGGGTCAGGTCATCGTCAAACCGGCCAGACCGACATCTGAAGCGGCTTGCCGGTGGCTTTGGAATTGCCTGGCTCAAGGAATATAAAATATTAGATGGTGGATCTGTAGTAAAATATTTTACTTCAAGTTGAACTAGTTTAAAGTTTCTGTGATACTACAAATCTTAAGATACTTATAATGTGTAAACTAACTACTAACTAACTAACTACTAACTTATAATGTGTGGACTGAGTGAGCACACACAAACATTTATTATCCAAAAACCTGCCGCGTTAATGGTTTGTTATCTATTTTACCAATTCACATATTAATTTTACTTAACTATAGACACATTTAGCAGTTTAAATCTTCAGTTTCTTCGTTAGAAATCGGGTTTTCGAAAGTGTGTGGGTTGAGTGAGTATAAGAAATTAATTGTAAAATCTTAAATACGTTACCAGATGATCTATAAATTACAAAGGTACTTAAAATAGGTTTTACTAAAGACTAGTGTATAAATATATTATGTTAAATTAATACGGTCACTGATTTCGATGGTACTTTGTGAGAACTGAGTGAGCACACGTTAAACACTGTAATTTTTTTTGTATCGTTTTACTAATGCAGATATTACTTTTACAATTCTTTTAGAACTTTTACTAAATGAACAGCATACTTTTTTTATTTTTAGAAGGGTGCTCACTCAATCCACACGCACACGGAAATGTGAGCATTATTTCGACAACCTTCTTCGTGATAAATCGAAATTGCTGTACGAGCAGCGGCTGGAAAAAGTTCTATGAAAATTCATAACTGTCGTTTTTCGCGGCCAAATAAATTACATACTAAACTCATATCTGTCGTGTTATTTAAAAATGGAACGATCTTTTACTCCGAACAATAACAACCAAGGAGGTAACTTATCAGAGGTTTTATTTAAATTTCGAACTGGCTTGCGATAGAAAGTCGGCAAAAATTAAATCAAATAAAAAGTTCTACCTTAGTAGGTACTATGTACTTAGTTTTAATTTCAGCGCATTATTTGAGAAAAATCATATACAAGCCTTGGCCACAACTAGGCATTGATGGACTCGCGTATGTATGCCTCGGCTTCGCCTCGGATGGACGAACGTGGAAATGTGCCACGTTCGTCCATCAATGCCTCTTTTGCTGGCCGCTGCAGTAATGTACTATATTTTCCATGGGGTCAAATTGTTTTCAGAGAATATAATTGGATCATGAAAGTAGGTTTAATTCAGTAGAAATGAGGTCCTTGAGAAATATGTGTATTGTGTACTGTTACTTTGAATGACAGAATACGCAATAGTGTGACCAGAGAACGTTGCGGACTGAAAGAGGATGTAGTGATTAGAATTGAGAAAGGAATGTTTGGACATGTGGAGAGGATGAAGGAAGAAAGACTGATTGAGCAAATATATCGAGCGAATGTGAGTGGAAGGGCCGGTAAGGGACGCCCGAGGCGGACATACTTCGACCAAATAGGGGATGCTTAGCAAAGGGCAAGATAAAAAGTACCCGAAATCGCCGTGCGTGCATGCAACGACTAATTAATGTCGATGAAGCGATTTGTCAGGATCGTGGCAAGTGGCAGTCCCTGGTCTCTGCCTACCCCTCTGGGATACAGGCGTAAGCTTATGTATTTATAATTGGATTTGATTGGAATCCAATCATATCATATACGCACTAAACTTCAAATAGGTGTACCTGTCTGCCTGAAAATATACTCATTATCACGTGGCAATAGATACAGTTGCCTTAGAAACCTCTTTTGTATTATTCGATACTCGCACTTACATTTATACATTTACTGTAGGTAAGCTGCAAGTGACTTTGACTGTGTATTGTAAGTACATACAGTAACCAGGTCGAAGCTATCAGTCCCGATTAGATAAAGAGACGGACAGCGTATAGCGAAAGTCAATATTTAGCTTATTTACTCGTAGCTATTGGTTTCATCACAAAAATATTTGCCAGTCAGTGAGTAAAGATCGATTTTGTTTGCTTGACCTACAATGAGACTGGCAGTATCGGTCAGACAGTTTCGTATTGACGTAAAGGTGCGGCAAAATGTATTGAGCTACTGGCCAGAAATAAAAAAAAGAAATATTTTTACAGGATTTATTGAAAGTCAGAAAATCAGCCAGTTTTGTTATTTAAAAAAAAGACTTTTTTGTCTAACTGCATTCATATAATGAGAATCTTCTAACAAAAACAGTCTATGCTGTGTTGTGTAATCATTTATTTAGGTATCATTTATGTTATAGATAGTGATACAATTTATACATGGTTGAATTAATATTTTCGATGTTATTCGATACATTTTCGAAGCTATTGTACGAAATTGGCATGTACATGTTACTATACCAGTATTCATAGTAATCGTACTATACAGTTAAAATGGTAACTTTATAATCAGCACACAAAATAACTTTTATACAGTATAATAATTATGTTCATATATATTCACTTGTTGACTACGAAGATAAACGTCTTCTTTATTTATGGTTATACTTATTTTTTAAAGATTATAATATTCGACAATAATAATACTGATTCTTAACTTCTAAATATTGCATTTGATAAAATCTGGTCATTTTATAATATTTCTACTTACAAACTAAATAGTTCTCAAACGCTTTTTACATAATTTACATAATAATGGAATGATTCTATAACATTAATTATTAATTAGTTTGGTAATACGGCATCAATAGGTCTGTAAATATTATATCATAACCTGTGTTTGAACTAAAATAAAAAGACAGTAATAGGTTAATTTTATAGTTAATAGACTTTTATTACCTATAAGTAGGAACTCCAGATACCTTATTTTCACTTAATTCCAACGATACTTATTCATAAGTATTCGAGTTATTATTTGAACGGATGAATTTCCAATATTTTTTTACCAACAACGACTACAAGTCACCTATAATTAGCCTACATTTTGTTAAACTTAAACTTTACAAAACAATGCAGCGACATTACCATCACACCGCCCTTATCAAATACATAGAAAAGGGGGGTTGCCGATAGAGAAACGTCACTACATATGGACTAGTCAACCACTTTCAGTCGTCTGCGAATTTCACCACCAGCAACTGGGTTGCGGTCCGTGACTCGAGACAGGGGGTTGGTGGTGCATGGGCTGGTATCCCAGCGACATGCCCAACGGTGGAAGGCCGTCAGGCTTACCCATACACGGCCTGCCGTCCTTCACAAGGACCGGCACAGCCACTCGCCTCGGCGACGTCAAGCCACCCACACCTAAGTCATGCACCCCCTTCTCCTGGACAGCCCGCTTCGTCTTATACCTGTGATTTTGGAACCAGATCTTCACCTGGGTCGGCGTCAATCGGATCAAGCTGGCTAAGTGCTCGCGCTCGGGCGCGGATAAGTATCGCTGCTGGCGAAACCGTCTTTCCAACTCGTACGTTTGCGCTTTGGAGAACAGGACCCGTCGCTTGCGCTTCTTGTGGACGAGAGAGTCGTTTGTCGGTTGGTCCTTGTCGCCGTCGTCTTCGATGTCGGCGTCTTGGTCGTCGGGGTCGTGTTCCTGGTCGTACTCATGGTCGCGAGGGTCGATGGCCGGGGAGGAGGCGGAGGCACCCACGTACGAGAGCTCGGAAGCCCGGGACGTGCTGTCTGGACTCGCTTGCTGACCGAGAACACCTATGACAATGGAGATGATTGTGTTAATGCAAAACGTTGTATTATAAATCTGTAGTGGTAGGTATTTTTAACTTTGTCTAATTTTGTCCCGCTGAAAATTGTAAAAAAAATGTCATAAAAGACATTTCTGGGAAGTACGTAATTAATTTTCTTTCAATCAAAATATTTACAATTACTCATTTGGGAATATTAACATACCTAACTTTGGCCTTTGAAACAACGAATGAGATAACTCATACAGCGTCCAGTTGTACCTACCACCACCTACCACTTACACTAGATGGGCGTAGAGACCATTTCGACGCTTCAGTACCTGGGACAACGTTTTCAGATGGAGTAGGCTTGCCAGGACCTATGCAATCCTCACAGCTACTTCATCATCAACCCATTATGTCCTCACCGAGGGGCACGGGTCTCTTCCCTGAGGAAGGTATAGGCCATACTCCACCACGGGGGCCAAGTCCGGATTATCATCTACGCAGTTTTCTATTATTAGTCTAAGTAATAATAGAAAACTGCGTAGCCTACCTACAAATAATTATCTACGCAGTTTTCTATTATTATCTAATATCGGTGAGTTGTTTTGTCTGTGCCTATTCATCTCCAACGAACAAGCTAGCTTAAACACAGCAGTAAAGTCAAACAAATAACGCAACGGGAACAAATCGCAGCGGCAGCAAATGTAACGTCACCGAGTCACCCCTCTCGCAGGGCCATTCCGTTTCACACGGGTGGCGGGGGGCGGGCTGGGGCTGGGCGTGACAGGGGTAGGGCGGGAGGCGAGGGGGCGGCACACCCACCCCAGCTGCCCTATTGTTCGATCATGGTGATGCTCACCTCAATAAGGGAATCCGGGGTTTATTAAAAGTACCATGTCACGTAGATGGTTTATCTTTCGCTTTCCGTGAGTCGCTTAGAACTGGGAGGAGTTTGCGCCGTCAAATGTTGCAATAGGTTTATTTATCATTGTTTATTGCGCATGTTATCTTTGTTTATCTTCTAAGTAACGGTATTTCATTAAATCAATAACAATAATTGCTTATCGACGCCCCGACGATGATATCATTTATATCATCGACAATGGTCGTGATTTCCTAGTATCTTAACTTAGGTACCTAAATAGTTAATGTAGGTACATCTGCCTCCTGATCAATCAACGTGGAAACTATCAAATCTACCTGGGTTTAGTACGACAGAAGGACCTACTCCTTTATAAAATAACGACTTTATTGGTAGGTATAAGAAAGCTCAATTCTCAACAGCAGATTACTTTAAAATCTTAAGATTCTCTGGAATAATAATTGAGAGCCCCATCGGAGGCCCATTAAGGAGGAGGCCAGTGTCTAATTGCCATCAAATAGCTAACTAACTTCCCCACAACAGCGTGTAATTGATGCCCTGGCAGCTGCTCTTCCATTAGCCCCTTTGTAGGGCGTCCAACATTGTCCTACGGGGACTCTATTGGCGGTACATTGTTGGCGATTGGTGACAAATTTGTTCCGCGTCACCCCTCGTGTTAAACAATCACTGCTACCCTCGTTTGTGCCGGGGCGTGAACTTTTACGCGATTTTCTCAGGGTAGGACGAGGTGGCAATAAAATTGTCGCTTCCGAATAATATGTGAGTATAAAGCCTCTCGTCTGGAGGTATTTTTTAATAACTTAGTATACTTAGTCGGTGGATTTTTAACATGAGAGTCATTGCTAAAGAGAAAATACCTTTGCCCAGCAGTGGACTCTATCCATAGGCTGGATAGACATTGTTTTAACCTATACGGTTTTGTGTAGTTAAGGAAGTCAAGATTTTTGTAGAACTCATGTTCATAAACAGACGATATTTACAGACAGATAAAGACAAACGATTTTTTTAAGTTTCTAGGCAATTTGTACAGTAGCTCAAAACAATAAAGGGCAATATTAGTAACACAAATATATATGTATCACTGCGGCAAGCGCTCATCACAGAAAAAATATTGGCAGACCATTGGTTGCAACTTTTGCGACACATTTACTTAGAATGTCTCCTCTGGTGCAGACGTAGAATACTAATATGCATACAGAAAGACAGGCAAAAACTTCTGTTGTTATCATAATATTGTTAGCGAAGAAAGTTTTTGTTCAAACACAGAAACGGCAGCTCCGAAAACCCAACGCTACAACAGCAATCGACACGAGCCAAAAGTGCTCGATAAGGCGATAAAAATAATTAATGACAGCAGATTAGCCCAAGGCACTCCACTGGAGGAGCATTTCAAAAAATAATCTCGGCCTCTCCAATCCGACTACCGAATACTAGCGTCGAGTGGACAAATTACACTTGATAAAATTCGACTCTCAACTTACAAGTGCCTCTACACATTATTATGCATGTGTAAATATAAGCGTAGGTACTTATAATAAAAAAAACGTTCGATGGAATTATTAGTCAAACTTTATCGGATTGACAGAGCTCTATAGTATTCCATGTTATCTCTATCCGGTCTCGTTTGAGGAGATTACCTTATTTGTGTGAATATACCGCAAGATGGACAATATCTATACCTGCCTCGAGCTAGTCTATCTCTTTGATAAAACTGACATGTTTTTTAACGTTTCAATACATAACCTAACCATACTCAACATGGACTATAAAACTCAATGCAATTTTCCGTAAGCTGGGCGGCCGATTAAGGGACCGTGGCATGGACGTTCGCTCTGGGGCATATCTGATGAGCCAAAGGATTTCCCTTGCTGTGTAGCGCGGTAACGCGGCCAGTATTTTTGGGATTTTGGGCTCGGAGTGATTTTATTTGAATAGGTTATTTTTCTTTTAATAATTTTTTTTTTTTTTTTATAAAAAAAGTATTTTTTTGGATCTGTAAGATAATGCCACTATGAAATGCCTCAATCACAAAATCTTTCAATCAAAACAAGATCTTTGAACCGGCGTGGCAGGCAGAATTCTGGAATATTTCCAACAGCAGCGTTGGCGCAGATAGGGGGGAGCCGGGCTAATTCCAACTTTTTGGAAATGCTCAGTTTTCTTTCAAAGCATTTATTTCAGATTGTACATCGTTTGCTTCAGAACTACAAGTTGTTGATTGCTCGTATTGAATCTTGTTAGGTATGTTATCGTACCAACTTATGTTTTAAGAAAGAAAGTTTATTAACTACGTAGATTTATGACAATTTGAGAAGAGATAACAAGTAAAAAACTCACCAGTAGTGTCGTGGTGGTCAAGCGTGAGCCACGGCTGGTGGTGCCGCAAGAACTCGTGCGAGTAGTGGTGGTGCGGAGGCGCGTACGCCGGCGGCTCAAGCCCGCCGCCCTGCGCAAGCGCAGGCTCGGACTTGCCTTCGTTCAGACCCAGAATGTCCGAGATCTGGAATCCTGGCCGCTGGCCCGGCATCTTTATGCTGTCCAGGAGACTGTGGACAAAATTAAATAGATTAGAATAATTATTTTATCACTCGTAGCCCTGGCTGCCTGAGTGATCTTAAAAAACGATCACGAAAGTTAAGCAACATTGGGTGCGTTCAGTCCATGGATGGGTGACCGTCTATGACTAACGCTTTTGGCATTTTTCCGAGCGGTTCCGTGCTTTGCAAGGCACGTTAAGCAGTTGGTGCCGGCTGCCGTCGATAGGTAGCAGTCGTTAAGCCAAGTCAGAGGCCTTAATAGGGCGGAAAACTTCTGACAGTAAGACCAGCCTCTAGTCTTACAAGCCTCCACCAATCCGGACTTGGCCCCCGTGGTGGAGTATGGCCTATACCTTCCTCAGGTAAAAGACCCGTGCCCCTCGGTGGGAGCATAATGCGTGCATGATTATGATGATGATGATTTTATCACTCAAACAAACAATCGCTTCTCCCGGGCGCTACTATAACTCGTGCATTGTAAAGACTCATCCAATTCAACGAACTCCGCACTGTCAAATACACAGGTAGGTACATGGTTTGATGAAGTGAAAGTGATATGTGGAAAGTCTGGTCTCTGCCTGCCCCTCTGAGATACAGACGTGAGTTCATGTATGTATATGTATAATATTCTTGGAAAACCCAATAAAGTAGATAGTTACGGAATAAGAGGGCTGGTCCTAAGCTAGGTTGTAACAGTATTAACCAGACACTAAGACTATTTGGCGGCACCCAGCGGCACTCGAATCCCCGACCTCAGTCGTAGTAGTCAAAGTTTCTACCGTTAGACAAACGAAGCGGTATTGAATGGTTGAATAGAATAGGCTAGTTAACTGCGGAATATTTTGGTTTCTACTGAAAAGTGTCCGTATGAACAAAACTGTATTTAAAAATCTAACTGTTTGGCATTGGAGATTGGCAATAATTTGTGAATAAACCTTTGTTACTTCTTCTTCACGCTAGTGGCATTTTTTCGAGCGGTTCCGTGCTTCGCAAGGCACGTTAAGCAGTTGATGCCGGCTGCCGTCTATAGATGGCAGTCGTTAAGTCAAGTCAGAGGCCTTACTTGTACTGCATCTTATTGTTAATGTTCTGTATTAATGTTTTTCCTGGTACAATAAAGAATATTCTTATCTTAGGGCGGCTTGAAAACTTCTGACGGAAGGACCAGCCACTAGTCTTACAAGCCTCCATCTCTCCGGACTTGGCCCCTGTGGTGGAGTATGGCCTATACCTTCCTCAGGGAAGAGACCCGTGCCCCTCGGTGGGGATATAATGGGTTGATGATGACTTCATGTACCTAAATTGTAACTGATCTCCAATGGAAGGTCGTAGGGTTCCGTCCTGTCCGTCCGTCAATCGACAAGATATTTTTCCCAGGAACGAATAAAGCTATTACGTTGAAATTAGTATCAAATAATTAAAGTCTCGGTCATACGAAGGGGAAATAATATTAATACAATAATTATCACATCCTATTGACTGTTGAATAACGAAATTTGGGAAAATGGAAGTAAAAAAATAAAAGCCGTTAATTTTTCGCAACAACTTTCTAAAACTCTATTCACACAGACACTGTGACTTGATTAACGTTATAAGAAACGCTTGAAATGCACAATTACAAAATGTAGATCATATTGGAAAAAACATCTAATAAATAAATTCTAAATTTATTCTTTCCTTTTTCTCGTCTTTATTGTTGGTGCATACGTACATACTTTTTCACTACAAAGTAAAGTTTCGTAACCCTAAGAACGCGAGACATACTATTTGTACTCTCTATCTGTTTTTTCTTCTGAAGCCACTAGTAGACACAGTAGTTGTTACTTAGTGAAGTAGGAAACGATTGTTGGGAAAAAGGTTAGCTTCGTAGATGAAATAAAAACTACGTTATGTTCAAACAATGGTGTAGTTAGTTGCCTAATTGAAGAAATCGATAGATAGAAGCTGCAATCACTAAATAATAATTGTAAGTAGGTACCTATCGAATTCTCAGAAACCGGAGGATCTACTCAACTAATATCTAGTAAATAATAAACCGCCCCACTACAATTCTCTTGATATATATAATTCAGATTCAATCATAGGCGTGTTGTAGGTAGGTACCTTCTTGCGATCAGAAGAAGTTTAACTTTAAATTATAATGTGACTGAAATACTTGTTGAGTAAAAGACTTCAACGCACGCAATCGAAGTGAGCTATAAAAGGGCAGCGGACACAAGTGTCGATCTCGACAACAAAACGAGCCGCAGCAAATTCCGAATAAACACCAAACGGCACGTACGGATTTTGTAATCCCTCATATTACAATGAGAGGCACAGGACTTCACTTGACGGGCGCATTAAACATGTCTTGAGGGCGGATAAGTGAAAGAAAACACACCGGCATTACTGCACCTATTCACTAACTATTGTGCGGCAAAGGACCTCTCTAGAGTACGTGACCCAGATAAAGAGTCGGTCTTGCGGGTCGGTGTCTATCAAGGCTCGTATTATGAGGCTCTAGTCGTACGTGACGCGATGAAAGGCCGCGGGGCCGCGCAGGTTGTAAACACGACCATTAACAACTCCTCCGCGCCGAGAGGTGCAAAAACTGTCACTTGGGCTGTCACGATCCACTTATAGCTCTTAAAGACGATGTTAATTTTTTAACGACTCAAAATTGCATCGAGTTATCTATATCGTCCAAAGGATAGCTTCTTTGATGTAGGACCTAACTTCGAATCGACTCCGATACCGTACCTAAGTAGCGAATCGACTTAGCTAAATTCCAGTGTGTCTTGGCTAATACATTTCCAAACCATTGGTAATTCATCCTCTAAATTATACGCTGAACACAAAGTCACACTGAACCACAATTTCACTGCTATCTGTATGTTCGTGCAGCAAGAGTAGCCGTCGCGTAAGCTCACCCGGGGAACGCGGACCGGAAAGCGGCGGGATAGAGCGCCGGCAGGAAGGCCGGGCCCCACGGCGGCAGCAGGATGGGGCTCCAGGCCAGCAGCCCCGGCGGCAGCAGCGGCGGCGGCGTGCGCGAGCCTTCCTCGCACTTCATCTCGGGAGAACACGCCTTAGGGATAATGGTGACGGCTGGCGAGACACTCGCGGGAACACGTGCTACGTGGAGCGACGTCGCACCCGCACTGAACAACCCTCGAGTGGCCCTCGGGGTGAAGAACACCCCACGAGCGCGCTCTCAGCGTCGAGGGTGCTTACCGCCCACCAATGGCGACGCGCAGCCCGGTGGGCGGGGTTTCTGCCGGCCAATCCCCGCACGGGGCTAAAGCCTTCCCAACAAAAAAAAAACTGGAGTATACTCTCTGAATAGAGGAGCTTTCGACGGATCGCGTTATGTTATGTCGCTTTTTGTAATGAGTGCGCGCGTTAAGCCCATTGTTGAGGCCGGGTTCGTTATGGACGCCGCCGCTCTAAACGCCGAATAACGATTTTCACTTAGAGTGTTTTATTAAGACCATGTAAGCCCCTGTTTGGGGTATAATTGAAATGTTTTTTGTTGTCCGATGGCGACCATGTTGTAGTGCAAACTTGCTTTTATTTGTGTTCACTCTTTATCCTCTATTGTTACGCCTACTGCAACATTGAACATTTAAAATATGCCACTGCTATGTATTTCAAAATTTACGGTTAATTCGGTATTTAACACTATCATAAATAAATTATGTGATATGCTCATTAAAACAAAATATACAAAATGTTTCGGAAAATGTATCTCTTTTAATCATTTACTAGTTATTACAATTTTTAAATAGATGAAACATAAAAAGAGTGCTCTGAAATGAGACGTCATAAGCTAGTATTTTCATACGAAATTCCGTTTTAAAAGTAACTCATTTGTCATTTTGTCAAATACCCAATTGTCATCACAACAGGAAGTAACGCCTCGACATCCGTGTCCTTAAAAAAAACCTACTTGAAACTAAAGACCCACACTCCAAAATTAGTTTTGCCATCTGATTGTCAATGGCCACAGACATTGGGGTCCGGAATTTATCTCTTGCACATGTGTTCGGCCAGTCAGCCCCGGCTGAGGCTTCCCAGAACAGGTATTACAGAAAGGCCCAAAGGCGTTATCAGGCTTGCACGTGTGGACAACTCTGCCCCATTGTCTTGAGAGGCACTATTGTTGGACGCAGTCAAAGGGAAGGCAAAAAGTCAATGGGACTCTCGGCTAATGTTTGCTTGGGTGTCCGTCCTTCGATCATTACCCGATTGAGGGCTTTATATTCAAATTACTTCTTATTTTAAGGTATAACCGTTTTAATTTCAAATAAATTGTTACACCGGGTAAATTGTAGTCGCGTACACCGCTTAGAGCAAAAACGGAGGCAATGAGTACCTACTTCTTTACCTGCCCAAACGAATGACTTCAGATCTCGAAGAAACTTTTAAATAATAGTACTTTATTTCCTTATTCTCTGTCGCATAATCTACCATGGCACACCTGCAAACCATAAAACTATACAATCCCTTTCTCTTACCCTATATCTTTGTTTCACCACTTTTGAAGTGTAAGTAGAAGCAAAATTGCAAATGATTAAGCCCAAAAAGCTTAGAGATACGAAACAATGCAGCCGTTTTACGACATGCAGGTGTGCAACGATAAACAAATGAGCGGATTCAATGGGGTTCTAACGCGGTGGTGATTGGCCAAAGGAATCCCGCCACTTTGAGACTTGCAGAGCAATCAAATACATAACTAGAAGTGCTAAACTCACGCCTACATCCCAGAGGGGTAGGCGAAAACCAATTGAGTTTTTTCACTTGCCACTGTCTTGGCAAACCTCATTCATTAGACCATGTGCAGTCGACAGCATGTCAACCTACACATTTTAGTTGTAAAGTCGCCCGTAATGCAACGGAGTAGAGTGCATGGGTATATTGCATAATGTGCTGTCGACTGTACATGTACAACCATTCGCTAATTTCCCCTATTTATAATATAGGATGATCCAACCGACAGCGATAGCTTTAACCTTAGGTGTAACCTTAAACTTAACAACCTACTTAATAGTTCACAGAGGAAAAAAATGTTATACGAACAACATCGTGTGGTTTTAAAACGATATGTATTACGCGTTTGCACCTACCAAAAAGTATGCAACCTCCTTGCTAGTTAAATCCATTGAGTTCAATGTTCATTATTTTTCAGTTGATCGTCTTTTGTTTTTCTCTTTATAAAAACATTAGTACAAATTCGAAAGCAACACGTTGTTGTATTAAACTCAAAGAAAAAATAATATATGGCTTAAAGGTCTTGAAACCAAGCCAAAACTCTTCCAAAAAAAAAACTCTATTAAAACCTGGGATTCTATAAAAAAAATTGCCGTATGTAAAATTAAGAAAAAAACTACAAGTTTATTGGAAATATAAGTAAGTAGCATTAAGCTCGCCTATGTGCAAAACTTGTGTTTTATTGCAATGAAGAATTTTACTAATAATAATAAATATGATAATTCATATATTGTTTATTGTTATAAAAGTTTAAAAGCGTTATTGTATGTGTTACGAATAAAGCTAGAAACTTTCCGAGATGTTTCTGAGTTGAGAATTTTCACTAAGTAACATAAGTAACTTTCTGTCACGATCTTTTCTAAGAAATTTGGTCAGACGACACCATAGTTAGGTATTTACTTAGTGAAGATTCTCAACTCAGAAACAGGCCCAAAGTCCGAAAAAGGATTATAATAACTCTATTGCATCGTTTGTCCGAAGGTGTAAAAAATATACTTAGCAAAATAATGCTAGCTGGGTAAGTAGACAATTTTTTTTTTTAAATAATAACATTATAACGAGGATAATAGATAATAAGGTGTTGCAATATCTATCTATATAAATAAAATTCAAAGTCCCCTGACTGATTGATTCATTCACTCATCAACGCCCAGCCCAAGCCGTTGGACCTAGGAAACTGAAATTTTGCACAGAGGGTCTATACATAATGTAGGCAAGGAATAAGACCGGATTTTTTTAAATTCAACCCATAAGAGGGTGAAAAGGGTTGCCAAATTTTGTATAGAAGGTATAAGGAAAGTTGTCTAATTTTCTTGAAACTTAAAATAAATACTCAACACAATTGATTAAACACGTGTTTCGCCGTTTTTATAAATTTAACTCTTAAAGGAGTGAACGGGGTTGCAAAATTTAGTCCACGCGGACGGAGTCGCGGGCGAAAGCTAGTTATTAATATTTCCAGTCCTTCTTTCCTGGGTAATTCCAATTAGTTTTTCATCTCACCCATACTAATCACGTTACCATACGATCAAAACATGCCACGCTCTACGAAATATGACATTACCTATGTATTAACTTACTGAATATTTCAATATCCCTAGTGAAAAGCTAATTGGATTTGTTAACTTTAGGATATTCCAAATCTCTTCTTAACCCTCGGCCGGTCGCGTGGGGTCTTTGAAAGCCTAGGTGTTTTAAATATGCAATTTTTTTATTTTTCATATTGTCCTAGCAACCTGAAATTTTAGGTACCCTCCTAAGTTAGATTATACTTGACTCAAATCGCAGCTAACTTCAGCGTGCGCGCATGTGCTGTAAGATACGTACGTATTTTCTGCGCGAGGGCTCTGAAAGACCCCACGCGACTAACCGCGTGAGTAAAATTTTACTCACGCGGTTAGTCGCGTGGGGTCTTTCATTGGTTTTTTAAATTGGTTTTTTATTATTATTTCATTCTAAAACATGATTTATTGGTATTTTTTACATTGTTTTAAGCTTTTTTTGTTATCATTAATATAAGTTCGCAATATACGTTCTTGTGGTCTATCCAAGACAACAAGAACGTATATTGCGCTCGTTGGAAGAAGAAAAAGATGATTTTCTTGATAGTGAGGACGATGAAGAAGAAGACGCTATATACCCGGACGAAATAAGTGAACACAACACAGATTCAGTGCAAGACTGTGAAGACTATATCTATATGTCACTTTTGTAAGGGTAATATATTATTATGTCCAGTACATTCCAAATCGGTATATACCGACTATTTTCACGTTTGAACGCAGTCGGTATATACCGATTTGGAATACCGACGTAAAAAGTAAAAGTATGAAGTAAAAAGCTTATCTGTTTTTTTGTTCTATATATTTCCGATTTTTAGTTAATGTTGTTGATTGACCTCTATAGATACCAAAACATAATGAAAAAGAAGATTATTGTTTAAGTTAATATATTTTTTTATTTGGTACTTTATGTCCTGTCAAAGACAGAAATTTAAGTTCCTACTTTCTAATTTTAAGTTTTGAGGAGTAAATATGTGATATTTCTGAATTACTTATAGTCGTTTTAATTGAATACAATTTAGTTATTAAAAGTATGATAAAATAAATAAACAAATAAAAATAATGAGGTATTTTGTGCCCTATTGAACTTTGGGGTTTTTAAAAACCCCACGCGACCAACCACGTTAAAATATCTATGCACGACCAGCCGAAGGTTAAGAAAAACAGTACCAATATTTTTTATCCTTTGGTAGTCATTGTTTCAATGTATTCATCGTACTGAATAGAAGTGCCAACGAGTGGTGCGGATTTCGAAACAAAAAAAAAATAGACGCACAGGTGTTTGTTAGCCAATACTATCTATGTTATATCTTTACTACCAACGAATGACTTCAGTCGTCAATTGTTTACGCTTGGCCACATCTGGTTTGGATAATATAAATGCTCTCACCACGAGATAAAATGCTTCTGGGATGTTCCTTCGAGAAAAAGGCTTGCGTCCTACAATAGGACGTATAGTCGACAGCACGTCAACCTTGACATTTTAGTAGCAAACTCGCAACTAGTTGCAATGCCCGTAATGCAATGGAGTAGAGTGCATGGGTGTATAAGATGATGACATGTGCTGTCGACTGTATGTACCTATAAGTTTATGTTAAGTAGGTATAATAATAATTTCCACACAACAAAATTACAATATCCTTAATCACAATTTACCATCTACAACTATCCACAATTTTTTACCTTATCTTTCTAATAAAGTGTATTGAATTAAGAGCACTCGAATAACCAACCGGTAGAGAACATTGAGTCCGAAAAATCATCGAGGTAGCATCGAAGTTATTACTTAATTCACTAACATATTTTACTAAGACAATACATAGGTAGTAAATATACTCCAACTTTACTTTATTTCTTTAGGCATATTTGCAAATTATACATTGATGTTACACGGCAGGTATAGGACAATGATTAATGTTCTGACATATATTTCTATTATAAATGTAGGTACACGGCCGTTATACAAGAATAACTAATAAAACACAAAAATAATCATTACAAATAAACTTTTAAAAACCTTGAAAATGACATGAACAATTTCATTTAGATAGATTTGCTGACATTAGCTTTGAAAGTTCTAAGCTGAATGAAATCTTTTCTTGAAAGTCTTATACATATTTTCTGATATAACTCATAGGCCTTCATAATATTTTGGTATTATATGCATACCTACCATCCACTGTTATTTTCAACGTCAGGACCTCCTCAAGTTATAAGCTATTGTAGACCACCATCACCGATGTTTGCTTACTGTACTTACATTCGATAGGTGATTGAAAAATGTTGTTACATAGGGCGAGTTTCTGAATGGATAAATAATTTCACTAAGTAAATACTTAAGTAACCTTCTGTCACGCTCTTTTCTGAGAACTTTTCTGAGAAGAGACAGCACTACAGGTATTTTATTTCTCAATTCAGAAATTAGCCCACAGTCGCCCATGAGGTAACTCAGTAGTCAAACATACATACAAAGTGAAATGCTGCAGAATTTAGTTACAGTTTAGACTGTACAAGGCGGGTGAAAGTGCAACAATAACAATGAGCAATTATTTACATCCCCTAAGTGGCGTGCACGATATGTTTAATTGACTTATTGAAAATGCGTTTTAAAAATATCTATCCGACTCATCGTTGCGTGCATGGTTTGTACGTAGAATATGGAAGTATATCAGAATGCATACATTTAATAACTATGTAAACATAAGCATTCACATACAGGCACATACATTGCTTCCGGCCTCATACCAGGATACCCTGTGTCCAGTGGCGTAGCTACTGAGGGGCTAGGCGGGGCAGTGCCCCGGGGCCCTCAAGCTCAGAGGGCCCTCGCCAGAAAATATCGATGGAACTCAACTTTTGAAAATTTACCTTACCTTACCTATCTTACCTACACCAAGTATAAATTGTAATTTATGTTGTTACTGTTTAATATTTTTATTACCAACCCTGCAGTGCAAAAAAAAGAGCTCATGATAAAGTAGCTTAACAGTTTTAAAGTATTTGTATATTTTCACTTAGTAAAACCTAACCAGTTTAGATTGCAGTGGGACCCCATTTTTTCATTTACCCCAGGGCCCTAGGTTACTTAGCTACCCCACTGCCTGTGTCGTGGGAACCAGAAACAGCGACATCATAAACATGTAACATCCAAGACCCGAGGTTCTTTTTTTTTTTTTTGCCCCGGCCGGGATTCGAACCCGGGACCTCTCGCATGGTAGGCAGATGCGCTAACCACTGAGCCAAAGCGGTCGTCGTATAAGTTATGTATATGTTAAGTATCTCAGTTTTTATCTTAACGCCATTTAGTTGAAACACCCTACTATGTTTGGAAAACATTAAGGTAAAAACCATTAAAAACAATATCAATGGCTCATTTAAATTTTCCGTAGTAGGCAACCATGTCCTAAACTCGTTCCTACTGAAGTATTATGCACCGCACATAAACCTCTTCTTTACTTTAGTACCTAAATAACTAATCTGGAAACGATTTTAAGGTAAGGAGTTGCAAGCATCTGAAACAACCAAGACTACCACAAAAAACACGCCTGGCCGAAATAGAAGAGCAATCAACATCGCGGCAAAAAATAAACCAGTCACTGCTTAGTCCCCGGCCGTGGTATCATAATAATGCCCATATTTTATCTGCACGTTTACCCTACACTGTTGATTGAGGGCTGCGCCAGATTTGCTGAGGGGCAGCCGGCAGGTGCGCGCGCCCTCCGTTTATGCGGCTCAATGCGCAACGTTCGCTGTCTTCCTACACTGATGCCTGCCACAAAAAGCCATAGGTTACCTACGCTTACTGTACATAATTGGAATGATAATGAATGGTTTTATGCAAAGTAGCACAGAAACTGCCACTTGATGAAAGTGAATGAACTTCTCGACCAGTTAACCTGGGTTAGACTCCTCATAGTTGGGCCATTGTACGTAGCAAGGCTGTGAGTGTACTCCAGCCAGCCTATCTCTTTCCAGAAGCCCAGGAATGCTCTGATATCACTGCAGGCCTCCTGAAGGGATCTCAGCTTCCCAACTATGGCGGTCCGTTGTTTTTCCACGCCTTCATAGTAGAGGTCACGTGGGCGCGTGTTTTCTCTTCTTTCATGCATCCCCGGCAAAGCGGGCTGTCGGTTAGTCCGTTGTGGAAATGTCTATTTAGTAAGCAGTGGCCTGTTAGGGTTGCCACAGTTCTGCGCAGATCATCTTTTCTCAGACGAAGCAGGCTAAGCGAAAGACGTTTCAAAATTGTTGGTAGAGCCTCCTTGGCTTGTCTGCATTAAGTTTCTGTTCTCCAGAGTAGAACCTGGGTCTCTATTTCAAAATCTAGATCATTTTGGAGATACATTCGGTCTAACCGAAAGTAGTAGAGATTATCTCTAATCAGAATAATCGATTGAGGTTAAAGTATCACGCCCATAACAATAATAATTGCTGGGTCACCTCATTGCAAGATTAAATCTAAAACAGATGTGTAAAGTTATAAAGAGGTATCTTTCAAACGTATTCGGGAGGGTCATGATGAATTATTGTAAATGTTCACTCATCGCGCGCCCTCCGACCCTCCGGGCATCTGATCGTCAGAACACCTTGACTATAAATCGACCAAAACTCAATAAAAACCGGCTGGTTCACCGAGCAAATCAAAATCGATTACTATGAATATGAAATTGTCCCGATTAATGATACCAAATTTTCGATCTGTCCACGGCATCAACCGTTTAATTTTGCGGCCCTAAAACGTGCCATTACGCGACGACTTTTAAAAAGACAATCGCTCTGCATTCGCAATCCTTAATGATAAAATAATGGGCCTGATCGCAGGCAAGATAGGAAAGTAATTTGTTTAAAAGTAGAATAGATACAGGCAATAAGGAACCGGCGGCGCCGGGCCGTGCCACGCACCGCGGTCGCCAGAAAAAAACTACCCTATATGACCGAAACTTGCCTCCATTACACGTCAATGTAGCTCGCCTCATTGCGACAAATCACAACAAAATTATACCTTATTATTTTCAGCAAATGAGACGTGGTTCTTTCAACAAACAAATCTGCAAAACCAAGTTAGCTAAGTCCTATTAGCTCCTGTATTAGCAGAGTCATAAAGAATGCTTTACATTGTAGAAACAACGCGGCTACACCGCAGCGTTTTTCCAGTTCAAGGATATAAAAACTTTTCCCGTAAAACGTTACTTCGCTTTGGTCTACAATACTTTTACCACTTGGCGTCCGCGGCACGTTGGGTTACCCAAAAATAAACTGCGCGCACACATGACACCATCAGCACCTTGGATACTTAAGGAGGATTTACGGGCCAGGAAGCGAGCGACTTTGGCTCGATGATATTTCGTTACGGCAATCTGGTTAGGCCGGGTCTAAATGGCTGGCGGCACGCTAGGGCGAAGAGGGTTTCGGGGCCAATTAAGGGCACCACGGAGGCCTGGGAGTGGTGCCAGCTGGAGGCTCGATGGTACTCGTGGGCGCTTCACCGCGCTCTAGTGTGGCGGCGGGACACGCAACCCGCGCCCGGCCGCGCCGCCGTTGGCTCCAACATACTCTCAACCAATTTACGTTACATTGAGTGCATAATAATAAAATTGTTATAATGTAAGCAATAAATGCCTTTAGTTTCCCATGCGCTCTAAAGTTTACCTAATATATAAAAAAATCGTGTCACATTTTATTAAGAGTTAGCCTCCGAAAAGACTTCACCGATTTTTATGAATTATTTCGCGCCTGTTTGGTAGGTCTGATAAGATAATTGTTGTACCTACGCTAATTTTGTCAAAAGATTTTCAGGGTTCTACGGACACAGTTTGATCCAATATTAAAAATATTCTGTGACAGAATATAGCGAAATAATAACCTATGTGTGCCTTTCTGTTGTAGTGGGTTGTAACCGGAATATGTTACTACCCACTACAACAGAAAGGCACCACAAGTCAACAAACTCTTAGCACCTCATACAGGATGTTGGCAGACAGGCTGTATATAAGAAAGTTTATTCGGAAACTACATTTTTACCATTCGCTGATAAATTGTGCCCGGATAACGGCGACAGGCTTGCCACTTGTCACGTTTGGGACCTAATAAACTCGGCAAAACGTGGGTCCAGTTCTAGAGACTGGTGCCTCTGCCTACCCCTTCGGGGATAACGGGCGTGAGTTTATTTATTTTTTATTTACATTTTTAGCATTTTTTTAATTATATTAAATTTAAAAATAAAACCAAATTGTTTTTTTAGCAGAGTGAAAGTTTTAAGGGATATACATCAAATGTATTTAAATGTTTATGTTTATTTGCGTTATCGGCAGTCAATTATTGCAGTAGTCATCAAATATTGATTAAATTAGATCAAGAACATGCTGCAGGTAAAAATATACCACATTTGAACCCAATACCACGAAAAACTGACATTTAAATAATAACCAAATACTCTCAAAACTGACGTTTAAATAATAACCAAATACTCTCTTATTTTAGAAACCTTAGGCTTAGTTATATTCGTTATAACTTAGGCTTAGTTATATTAGTTATAATATGTTATACAAACAAACATTGTTATATATTACAATCTATCAGTCAAACACCCTGTAGAATGCACCCTTCAATTGACAATTTGTCTACACATAGTGGAAGGCAGCCCTCACGACGACATCGGCTCGCGTGCTCGACTCCAGACGAGACTTACGTAATGGTTTTCCAACTTATCATACTTACAACCGAGGAAAATTATTGATTTGCAAGCGGTGGAAGCGCTGAACGCTGGCCTTAGATAGGAGACGTCGTGGATTCGAATCCCGATATGTAACAATGACTTCGTATGCTAATTTACGAACCTTTTTGAATTTGTAGTAATAATAATATGCGGTCGTTTTACGATAAAAACAAATCTGCCAATATAACCCTTATATTCTATAAAAAATAACTAGCTTTCTCCCAATTACAGTTCAAGAGATAGAGCTCTACAAAGGTAAGGTAGACGTAGTAAGAGGGTCCCATCTCAATCGCCGCATCCTTCAACCAAGAGAACTACAAAAATTTATCCTTGCTATCTGAAGCACAAGACTAAATAAATGCGGTACGCCAATAAAACAGCCCTTTCAATCTGGTTAACACGGACGCGGTTCTACAGTAAATCATCTAAGTCACTCACGCGTAAGAGTTATATCTGTAGTCATCCTCCGGCGGGACGTAGTCAGGTGGTATGATGGACCAGCTGTTATCGAAGTACCCGTTCCCGTAGTCCACGTAGCCCATGTCGCTGCCATCGCCCATCATTTTCATCATACGACTCTATTTCGGCAACAGTAAGACCCCTTTTTGCACCGCGTATTATTCGAATTTGGAATCTTTGTCTCGATCTTTTGTAGCCACTCAAAACAATAGACGATCGAGTCGATTACATAGATAATTCTCTTTTAGATGTGTCTCCCTGGTAGAGAGTCGCGGCGGGACTGCAGTATCGCGTCGGCAGATCGATGCTTGGTGTCCTTATCAATAATATGGTATCGTTATCATATCGAGCAGCTTTCCCTCTGATAGATATGGGACTTTTATAAATCGAGTGATAGTACGCGGTGCTACCACTGAATATGATGGCACGAAGGTTCGCATGATAGGAAGGTATAGTCAACAGGCAGAGATAGTAACAAAAACACTCGTAGTCCAGGTGATCAACCTCTAAATTGTCTGTGTGGGCGTTTGGGGCAGAAATATAAAGTTCTACTCAGATTTTTATAGTAAAGATGATAATAATAATAACTTCCACACAAAACAAACAGTTGTCCTGGTCCTAAACTAGGATACCCTGTGCTATGGCAATCAGGCAAGGACGTCAAAAACATGGAAAAACAATCTTCAATCTTAACTCCGGTCTCCGATTCCTATGAAACTAAAATTGCACCTTAAGTAAAGAAGTAGGTAGCTTTTGATTTTAATTTTTATTATAACTTGTCAATCTTTGTTAACGACGGAGTTATCGTGCTTTTAACCCCGACAGCGTGCAATTTCGACCATGTCGAAACATCGCGAATAAATGTTTAATTTTTATAACAAAATACTCAAGGTGGTACTGTGTTCGTCTATCTTATCTTTATACAGTAGACAACAAAAAGATTTTTACACTTTACGTGCAAAGTCACCCTTAACGTAGTGTAATCGAGTCTGGACTGGATATTTCTTTCTTAATACAAGACTCTACCTATGGTGATATAAAACCCCTTATCTCTAGCAGATGGTACATAGGTAGCTTCAGCCGAAGAGTAAAGTGCATGATAGCAGCGAATTTCTTGAAAAACAGGTGAGTCCACTCAAGTTATGGCAGTAAACTGGATTCCCTTTTATCACATTCCTACGTAACATAGGTACGTACTCGTATGACTCAGAAAGACCCAATATCAAAAGAAAAACATCTGCGTCAGGGAGAATTGAACTATTTGGCACGCTCTATCAATAGAATGGACAGAAAAACAGTTTATTGAACCCCCATTGACTCTAACTTGCCAGTATCAATTTTGACGTATTAGTTTCTAATGAGAAAAAAAATACAATTCACCTAGAAATTATTCAAATAGTAACGCCAAATACGACTTTAAAATATCAATCCAAACCATTTAATTTGATAAATTTTAATAAAATTATGAAATTAATTTATTTGCAGACCAATGAATACTCGTATGTCAGTTTTATTCGAGAAATGAAATGTTTTGAAACAATTAAAAATTAATAAAATCCACGATATTACAAAAAAAAAAACTCGAAAACGGTCTTTGTACCCCCAGCCAGCTGTCTTGTGTATCGATCTAAACAATACCATTCCTATAAGTCCGTGCCAATGCCGTTCGTCCCACAAAAAAGCTTATCGCGCGTACCTCTGGTGGGACTCGAACCCACAATCCTCGGCTTAGGAGGCCGATGCCTTATCCATTGGGCCACAGAGGCGATGGCGTAGCAGCACGAGAGAGCGGTATGCTTGTACGCGACGCCGCGTCACGGTTGCGTCACCGCGCGTCATAGCAAATCACCGTACGGCCGCGTTCACACTAACATGTAGGTACCTACCGCCTCGCCGGATATAGACACCTTAGAACAGACGACTGCTGGTCGATATTAGATGGAATCTACTGTCATACTCTCTCGCCTTATTGTACCTATTGGTCTAAGTTTTTATCGCATTCTCTCAAGTTGCTGGTTTAGAGGTGTAGGTAGGTAGGCGAGTAATGTAACTACGGCATTGCTCCGTCTAGCGTAGAAAAGTGGTTACGAGTTTAATTGTTTGTTCCTAGTGATTGGAGTTATCGTATTCGGATAAGTTTTCGAAGTTATACACGAATACGAAAACGCACCTTACTAATTATTCCAATTGGAAGACCATATTTTCTGATACAGTGGATCTAACCACGGACACATTTTTTTTTTATCGATACATGAACCTTTACAATTTCGTTGCAGTCACCCGTGTGCTTAGTGCGAGTTTTTTTAACTACTCGATCGCGTTAACGTAAACTCATATTCTATAGGAGTGACAAAGCGCGCCACCTGGTTGTCTCTCTGTCACTCCTATACAAATTGCAAACGCTCTCGCTATCGAAAGTGAATGAAAAAACTCGCACTAAGGGCCCCGAACGTATGAACGTATGAACCGTACTCTGGTCAGATAGTGACTCTACTACCTATCTGAGTAGCTTGTAGCTAAACGTCGACGTGCGGTCAACTGTACCTACTTAGATCGTGCTTTAATTGAAAGGTAATTCTAAACTGACCTTGTTACAACTTCGTGTTTTTTAAATTTTGTTGGGCCGTAGAAATAAATCTATTTCACAGTTCGTTTTTACGGACACGTCATGACAGCCCACGTGTGTAATTACGCTACCGTTTGATAAGGCGCGAGTGACGTCGCTATGGGTTATTTCGGCGAGTACAGGGCAACAGAGCTATGTGTTATGTTGTAGAGCCGAAATAAATAAGCCGCGACTTTACTATAACAGAGGCTATAACCATGTCCACAAAATTATAACCTATATAGTCGACAGCACATCATCCTATACACCCATGTACTCTACGACGTAGCATGACGAGTGACTTTGCAACAAAAATGTGTAGGTTGACGTGCTATCGAGTGTACATTGGCGAATAGACGTAAGCTCAAAATAAAATTACAGATTATAAAGTTATTATCAAATTAGTCAAATTATTTGATATAATTGTCGACCTACTTGTGTAGGCATTCCAGAGGGGTACTTACGATTTCACCCGACTGCGGGATCGAAGTAGGGTGTTTTTATATACCTACTCATTTCAGAATTGGAGAAATCAAAACAGGCATGGTCTGTAAAAGCGTCAGCCCAACAGTAGACGCATCTTTACTCTGCTTTTTATATCTAAATGTAAATACACCGCGCCTTTATCGGTTAATCAGGCATCCGATGAATTTATTACGCAGTCTGTGACTCCGTGTTCTTAGCTAGAGCATTATCGACCCCGATAGAATACGTTAAGAATCATAACAAACTTCTTTGAGAGTGGAGTAGGCAGATTGATGGTAGAAATACTTGATGCAGATAGTTTGTCTCATTACTAATGAGTCATTAGAAACGCAACGCTGACAGGTAAGAAAATTCTTAGTTTTATTAGTTTTCTTCCCACTGAAACTGCTCAACATTCATGTTATTTACTTGATTCATTTGAACAAATACGGCGCATTTAGGATGAGTTTGCGATGGACACGTTAGAGGGTTATTTTTAATTAATAATTTTGCCAAAATGTATTATGTATCGGTTTCTAAAGTTTGGATAACTTGAATGCTATTAGTAGTCCACGTGAAATGCTCCAGTAGCTACTTTTGCTGCACAATAGAGCGAGCACTTATAGAACATTTGAGTATAGGTATCATACTTATCTGACTGACCTGTATTTTACCCGACTGCGGCGGAGTCTAAAAGGAGGGTAATGTGTATGGCTCGTAAGTAAAAGTAAAAGTCGTGTTTGCGCGAATTTCTTAGGTCGAAACCAGCATAAAAAAACATTTAAAAAAAACGTTGAACAGGCATACTCATAAAAAGTCACGCCACTCACGTGCCGTGGAGTGTCGGTTAAGAATAGCACTCCCCCATATCTTCTCGTGGGTGTCGTAAAAGGCGACTAAGAGAATACCCGTGCATATTATTACCCAGCACATACGGGTCGTGCCGGAGTCGGGCAGCAGCGACATCGGCACGTATACGGTCTGCGATTGCCAACCCGCCTGCTCAGCGTGGCAATTACGAGCAAATCATTCCATGAAAAGCCAGAACGGACCACGGCCCCCAGTTCCCGGTCGCCCTGCCATTCCTGATCAAGGCGGCGGTCACGGTAACGGCAGGGTAGGGGGTGCGAAGAATCCCCGGGTTACGAAAGGCTGCCAAAAACAACTGACCTTGGCGACGTATAACGGACGCACATTACGGCTGGACGAGCACCTGGCACAACTGGAAGTCGAACTCGAGAAGGTAAAGTGGGATGTTCTTGGGTTATCTGAAGTCCGAAGAGAGGGGGAGGACACCGTAACCCTTGAATCAGGCCACCTGCTGTACTTTCGAGAGGGAGACCAGCTATCTCAGGGTGGCGTAGGGTTCCTGGTAAATAGAGCTCTCTGTGACAACGTTGTAGAAGTGTCAAGTGTGTCCAGCAGGGTTGCGTACCTCGTCATTAAGCTAACCGAGAGGTATAACCTCAAGGTTGTGCAGGTTTACGCACCGACCTCGACGCACTCGGACGATGAAGTGGAAGATATGTTCGATGACATATCAAAGGCCTTACACTCCACCACCAAGGCCCACTACAACGTTGTCATGGGAGACTTCAACGCCAAAGTGGGAGTACAAAATTGCAACGAATCGGTAGTAGGATCCCATGGTTATGGAAACAGGAATCATAGGGGGCAAATGCTAGTCAACTTCCCCGAAAGGGAGGGGTTATTCTTGATGAATTCATTCTTCAAGAAAAAGCCCCAAAGGAAGTGGACATGGCAGAGCCCCGACACTATGACAAAAAATGAGATCGATTTCATCATAACGGACAAGAAGCGTATATTCAGAGACGTCTCAGTGATCTATAGGTTTAATACCGGAAGCGATCACCGACTTGTGCGAGGCTCTCTGAATATTAATTTTAAGCTCGAACGTGTCCGTTTGATGAAATCCAGGCTCCGACCAAACCTGCACCAAACTATAGTGGGATCTGAAAAGTTCCAGGAGAAACGATTCGCTGCCGTGGAAACCACAAATGACGTTGACATTGACCAGGCCCTCGAGAATGTAGTCGGAATCCTCAGGGAGGAAGGCATGAGATTTTGCGCAATGCGGCATAAAGGCACGAAGTCGAAATTTTCAGAGAAACACTCAAGTTTATGGAGGAACGACGTGAACGCCCACCAGTCACTGCGTCAGAAAGGCATGCTCTAAACAGGAGAATTGGCAAACTAGTTCGACGCGATCTCCGATGCTCCAACACTCGTTCAATAGAACGAGCAATCGAGCAAAATCGGGGATCGAAAGTGTTTGTTCAATCTCTTGGGAGAAGCAATCTGACAAAGTTGACCACCACGGATGGAGTGGTTGTTTCCTCCATACCAGAGGTTCTTTCGGAAGTTGAAAACTTCTACGGCCAGCTGTACGCTGCGCATGCATCTCGGCCTGATCCCGACAATGAGGATTCCAGAGCTACATTGACACGCCACTATACTGAAGACTTACCAGAAGTCAGCCTAGACGAAATCGCGATGGCTCTTAAACAGCTTAAAAATGGAAAAGCCCCTGGAGAGGACGGTATTACAACTAAGCTCTTGAAGTCCGGCGGTAAACCCGTAATGAAGGAGCTCCAGAAGATCTTTAATGCTGTCCTCTTTGATGGGAGAACTCCGGAGGCGTGGAGTAAGTGTGTTGTCGTGTTGTTCTTCAAAAAGGGTGATAAAACCCTTTTGAAGAACTACCGACCCATTTCACTCTTAAGCCACGTCTACAAGCTGTTTTCAAGAGTCATCACGAACCGTCTTGCGAGGAGACTCAATGAGTTTCAGCCACCTGAGCAGGCCGGCTTTCGATCGGGTTACGGCACCATAGACCACATTCACACAGTGCGGCAGATTATACAGAAGACCGAAGAGTATAATCGGCCCCTGTGCTTAGCGTTTGTGGACTATGAAAAAGCCTTTGACTCGGTCGAAACCTGGTCTGTTCTGGAATCTTTGCAGCGATGCCAAGTCGACTGGCGATACATCCAAGTGTTGAAAGGTCTATACAACGCCGCTACTATGGCCGTCCAAATCCAGAACCGGCAATCTGAACCTATCCCCATACATCGTTGTGTGAGACAAGGGGATGTTATTTCCCCCAAATTGTTTACAAATGCTATGGAGGATATGTTTAAGACGCTGGACTGTAAGGGGTACGGCATTAATATTAGCGGCGAGTACTTTTCACACTTGCGATTTGCAGACGATATCGTCATCATGGCGGAAACGCTGCAAGATCTGCAACATATGCTGAGTAGCCTAGCTGATTCTTCCCAACGCATTGGTCTCCGGATGAACTTGGATAAAACCAAGATTATGTTCAATGAACATGTAAATCCGGAGCCAATTGCAGTTCAAGGCAGTATTCTCGAAGTCGTTAAGGAGTATGTTTACCTCGGGCAAACCATGCAATTAGGTAAAAACAACTTCGAGAAAGAGGCTAATAGAAGAATACAGCTGGGCTGGGCAGCATATGGGAAACTACGTCGAGTCTTCACATCGCCAATCCCACAGTGTCTAAAGACGAAAGTCTTCAACCAGTGCGTCCTACCCGTCATGACATACGGCGCCGAAACGTGGACACTCACGGTGGGGCTGATCCACAAATTTAAAGTCGCTCAGCGTGCTATGGAAAGGGCTATGCTCGGGGTTTCTCTGAAAGATCGAATTCGAAACGAAGTCATCCGACAGAGAACTAAAGTCACCGACATAGCCCACCGAATTAGCATGCTGAAGTGGCAGTGGGCCGGCCATATCACCCGAAGAACTGATAACCGATGGAGTAGAGTGGAGACCGCGGATCGGTAAACGTAGTGTAGGACGTCCTCAGACTCGGTGGAGCGATGATCTTCGCAGGGCGGCGAGAACTGGATGAGAGTAGCCGAGGACCGTGCTCAGTGGCGTGTAATGGGAGAGGCCTATGTCCAGCAGTGGACAACCGTAGGCCGATGATGATGATGATGATGACTCATAAAAAACCGGACAAGTGAGTAGGACTCGCCCACCGCCCACTGTATGATTTTTTTCCGGGTTCTACCCGAACTTTCTTTTATGATTCAATTACAAATTTACAGTTTCAGATTTTTTCTTGTATTTGTAGTATAAAGACGATATTACTTGCCAAATTTCATACTCCGTCCATCTGTCTGTAAGGAGCCTTTAACTCTGGAACGCGTGGAGGTATCGTTGGAATTGAAAGCAAACACTCAGATCTATGAAGTTGTGAAAAAATCAAACTTCTCAGTTATCGTAAAAAAAATACGGCCGTGCCACAAAAAAACGTACATTTCGACACTCAAGGCAATCAAAATTCATAATTCATACTTTCCGTTCACTTAGAACTTTACTATGAAACACAAGTAATATCGTCTTATAAATAATACAAATACAGAAAAAAATCTGAAAACTATACATTTGTAATTCCATCATAATATAATTAATCTTTGAAGTTCTGGAAAAGCTCGGAAAAATGTGCGAGACATGATTTCTGAATTATTTATGTTAATTATGTAATTACCAACTCGGTGGTCAGTTCGACCCCCACTTGTCCAGTTTTCTTTACCGACCTTTAGTTACGATTCACATCGTAGGGTGCAACGTAGGAGGCAGCTACGCCAGCTATTATACGGCGTGTATCAAGATACCCTCATGACAAAACTCAAAACTTACGACGAAATATTTGGAACAGTCACCGGGAGTATTTAATGTATTTTTTTTACTATAATTTTGTCCCAGAGTAAATTAAAAATTAGAAAACCCTTTTTGAAATAATATAATGAGGCATTCTCAACACGTTTTTTAGCAAAAATTTCCCTAACAAGTTGAAAGCTATGGATTTCAAAGAATAAAAAGTTGTATAAAGTTCTAATTACATTATATTTTTATACCAGCTTCGTCTTAAAATTACAATACACATTTAACTTAGAACTATATAAAACAAGCGTATATACTCGTACTTAATTGGACTGTATACACAGTAAAATCTGGATGGTTTGAGAGCCGCGGTTAAAATAAAAAGGTCTACTATAGTTTTAAGCAGAAACAGACGTAAAATAAAGAAACGTGTTTCAGAACAAATATAATACTCGTATAAATATAAATATAGATAGAAAAAATCTTTATTGTATGTACACCAGAAATTACAAAAACTCAGGCCCGTTATCCCCGAACGGGTAGGCAGAGGCACCAGTCTCTAGAACTGGACCCACGTTTTGCCGAGTTTATTAGGTCCCAAACGTGACAAGTGGCAAGCCTGTCGCCGTTATCCGGGCACAATTTATCAGCGAATGGTGTTGCTGTACAAACAAATGTAACAAACAATAACAGATATTTTTGGGAAATCCAAAAATCATAAAATCAAATTTAAAAAATCAACTAGCGTATTCGATAAATTTTTGTTAAGGCACGTTTATTTTGATATGGCCCTCAAACCACCCAAAATTCGTGGAGTACATAAATTATACAATACGAGTACATACATTCAATCAGTCTATACAATGTACATAATTGCATTGATACATAATAATACAGTATACCTTGATTTTTAATTAGGTGGACTAGACTGACAGTTGAGAATGCTCTTATTTTTTTAAAATGTTGTCAGACCAAGATCGTAGTGATGTGACTTGATGTGTTGATTCAATGTTCGATTTCATTCAATCATTCACTCTTCAATTTTATTTCCTTTATTTGGGGAAAATAATTTAACTTAATCCTGATGATCTATTGATCTATTGATGATCTATCTGATGATATTTAATGATCACATTAAATACCTACCAATTAGGCAAACATACTTACATCTGAAAAACCCACAAACTTTAGGAAATATACTCTAATATTGTAGAAAAATCCAAATTTTGTAGGAGTATACTTTAAAAAATATTGTTAAGTTATAAAATTAAATGTAATCTTATCACAAAATCCCCCAACTTAAGTATTATTTAATTTTAGTGTTTATGGTTTAAACGAGTTACATTACATTCACCAGTCTGCAATTGAATGAACGAAAGATTGAATGAAAATATTTATAAGTCGATCACTCTGAGCACAACACTATTTTTTATTTTCCCTTACGTGGCAACCCACCAACTGTCAGTTTAGTCCACCTAATTAAAAATCAAGGTATAGTCGGTCGATTAAAGACAGTTTTTAACTACGAACAAAAATAATAATAAGGTCATACTCCATTTACAAAGTTATATACTAAAGTCGAGTAATGTAGGTAATGTCATTCATAACAAAGATAATAGAAAACTATACTGTCTTATCGTTCTACAAAAAGTTAATCTGAGAAAAAAGCTGGCTGCTCTCTATTCAACTTTTTTTATTTTCATACATATTGACCGCATGAAGTTACAAAATTGAATAAAAAATTTACTTTCATAAAAATGTAGGTATTATTTAAAATTTTAACCTTACTTATTGCATGTGGTTTATAATTGCTTACTGAAAAGACGTTATCAGTTTTTGCGTAATGTCAATAACATTATGCATGGTTACCTGATAATACGTTTTTCATGGTTAGGTACCTCGTTTGTCCAATAACAAGAAATTTTGGGTTTCTTTTGTATTTTGTTACTTACGAAAAAAACCACAATAACATAACATTTACATACAAGCACACACATTGCTTCAGGCCCCAAAATACAAAAAACATTATTTTATGTAGGACAATAGATTATCGAAGGATGCATTGGTAGAGCGCATTTTAGAGGTAATCCTGTACCTATTATATGATGCAAAGGCAAGTGAAAACCTAAAGAGAAAGAGTTCGCATGTCAAATGTACAGAAGTCGAAAGCAATAGGCCTTATTGCTTGGCATGAAATATAAATTACATTTCAGTATTCAAATTCGACGTAAGTTTCAGATTAACTTTTCGTAGTCAGCTGTTCTACGAAACTTTGCTTCGTTACTACACTACTTCTTTGGAAATACAGGATAAACAAACATGCACAATTATATATCCTCGTGAGGCCCAATGTCTTCAAGTGATCACAAAATCAATTGTTCTTTTCAAGGTCGGGCCTTACGAGGATATCTCTAGCTACTCTGAACATGCTATTTCTAACTACAATACATCCTGAGACCGTAAAAACACACCGATGGTTCAGTTCAATAGGTTCCTATTAGACTGTTACGAATGCTAGGTAATGGCAGATTTATATATTCTAATTAAGAGTACATTCCGATAAACTTGATGGAATATTTACCTTCATTACATAATTTATACACGATTTTCACCAGTCTTTTCACCACCATTACTTTGAAACTAATTAGTGGCAATGTATTTTTTACTTTAAATTTTCAGTAGGAGAAATTTTCAGTAGGATACTTGGGGAGTATCGAGAATCTATACCATTCACGATGATGGCAAAGTTTTGAAACCACTTCCGTAAGCACTACAAGTAATAAACTTAGTACCACTCGACATGATTAAACATAACATAAACATTTACATACAGGCACATACATTGCTTCTGGCCCCACACTAGGATACCCTGTGTCGTGAGAACCAGAAACAGCGACGTCACAAGCATGTAAACGTCCTCCTGTAAACATTAAGCTCTTAGAATAAGAGATAATACCTGTCGGACTCTACCTACGACAATGGACAATATGTCTAGGGTCACGAATCAAGAAAGTTTCTTCTAGGATATGGATATGAACGGTCACTAAATAAGAATATATTTTTTGTTTATTTTTAGGTGCTGTAGTTTTCAAGAAAATTATTTCTTTATTCATTTCGCTCAGTGATACAGATCATTACGCCATCACAGACTAATAAAATGTCAGAAAGTATCATTCACGTATCATTCATTCGAATCTGTCAAAAGTAATTAGTCTGTTGCCTTTAAAAAATAAATACTGAAGTTGGTACAGCGCCACCAAATTATATGTTCAAGTTGGCAAAATTGTAACTAACTAATTAATTGTAAATTCTGTTATGTTACTACCAAATTCTCCACTAGCGCCGCTATCAACCGAACAGATAAAATGGTGGCACTGTACCTACAAAACACGTCAAAGCAGAAATCACTGACAGAGCAGTGACAGATTTTTTTTTAAATGCTTCAACGTTGGATGGCGTGGATATACGACTATGATTCCGTTCTGTTTTGCTTATACGCCCTTTTAGAATGAGAAGGTTTTCAAAACCAAAATCATGAATGAAAATCTTATCTGAGGTAAAAACTAAGAACGTAGGGCTATGCAGTTTAGCTTCCTTTTCATATACAGCAAAGGAAAAAAATCCCGAATTATTGTCCATTCAAGTAATAATTAAGTTAATTACAGTAATGTTGTTAACGTGCCCCTCGGTGGGGGCATATGGATGATAAGACTGTAAATTAAAACCAAACTACGTTTGACCTACTAAGGAGCCGTTCAACAATCTCACGTTAACTGGCCTAAAAAAATCTGAGCGCTCTACTTATCGACCCTACAGGAGTAGTGCACGATGTCTCCGTTGGGATAGCGCACGAAAGCGCTCTGGTTACCGAAACGCTTCTTGCACACCGGACACACGATGTAATCCGTGATGGTGACGCTCTTCGACTCGTGATACTGTTTCAGCTCTTGCACCTGCCGGGGTGACCAACGTTTAGTGTTATTTATTGGCAAAGAAAGTTAAGTTTTTATTCAACTCAGAAACAACGACTAAGGTGCACGCAGACCCGGCCACACCGCCCGTAACGCAGTCGTCGCAGTCATTGCTTTTGTTAATAGCCTCGTATATCTGTTGGGGCCGCAGTCACCAGTGTCGTTTCCGTCGCCGCAAGCATCGCACTGGATTTCTTTCTTAAACTTTCTTAATTTGATCAGGAATTACAGTATGTTTAATGGCGAACAATTTGTTACAACAAACATACATAAGCTCACGCCTGTATCCCAGAGGGGTAGGCAGAGACCAGGAACGGCCACGTGCCACGATCCTGACAAACATACCCTTTGTACACTAAAATCCATTGAAAAGATCCGTTGATCCGTACATTTGAATCAAGATCTAGATAGTCGTGGGATTTTTTTTATAATCCATTTAATGGACAATATCCATAAAACTACTCGGTTGATTACGAGGGCAGTACAGCAAATCAAAAGTAAATTTCAAAGTTAATAGGACTGGCTATAGGATAAGGACTCACTTGGGAATGCTCCGCGTAGAGTAACCCTTTTAGCAGCTGAGTCCGTCGCTTCAGAGTGAGCTGGCTGTCGAGTGCACTCTCCAGGAAATGCTTCAGGCGCCCCAGGGGAACACAGTCGGGAAGCACAGACAGCGCCTGAAAGTACAAGGACAAATTATTACTCTGAGTTCAGTTTCGTAGTTAGTGAAGATTAAGGAAACAGAAAGGTTGTTTAATTTGTATATGCTCCAATAAAATTGAATTACGCATAAGAGCAAAGTCTAAAAAAACACCTACGTACCATACACAATTTTAAATTGGATGTAAAATGGGGTTATTTGGTTTTTACGTAGAGTCTGACAAGCGAGTCCTGGGACGCGATTGATATGGCCACACTCTGACTGTCAAACTTAGGTATTTCAGGTACGAGTAGTACAGCTCAAACAGTTTGATACTCGTCCTAGATTTAAACAAGAAAAAAACTTTTGTTTCTATTCAACATAATTTTACCTATGTTTTAGTATGTACATACGAGTAATAATGTTTTAAAGCAAACAGGAATAATTTCTTGTTGTAAGGTCTGTCGGATGACGAAAATGTTAAATGTCAGATCGAAGACTTAGTCAAAGAACTCAAAGATGTTGAGAAAAAAGATATGAATCAGATTTTGATTATGGTTCAGCTTTAATAAATGTTTATAAGTTTATGTGGTGCATCTTTATTATCCCTGTTTTTGGTGGAGTGGAAATGTTGGTTTAGATGTAGTTAATGTTTTCGTTTTGTTTATATTTATTTATGTTTGGACAAAATTCATTGGAGACTCCAAACTAATTAAAGAAATAATCATGTTAGGCAAAATATCAAGATGGTTTATTCCATAGATATCTGAATAGTAAAGCTTATTTCTCAAGCCTTGGAACGGTATGTCCAATCTACATACCGTTCCAAGGCTTGAGAAATAAGCTTGCACAGGGTGCAAACACTAACCTCATTTGGGACATCTGAGCGAGCGCGTCAGACGTGTCAGAAACAATTTCGTTTTGTTAGAAATGCCGGCCTGTGCGATCGTTTTTTGCAAAAGACACAGTGACAAAAACAACATCCAGACCGATGGAACTTCATTTCACAGGTAAATGCCTAAAACACCACTTATTTCTAATAAAATTATATTTTTGTCGTAATGATACAACAACGGATAGATAGCGTAACCATGGAGACACTTCTTTGTTTCTTTCTCATTCTAAACGGATGAGCGTGAGAAAGACAGAAACAATTTGTGACGGAACTAGTGAGGAGATAATTATGTAGGAAGTCAATATCGATAATTAAATATGTACTTCCGCCGCCGGCGCCGCCGCCGTATCCAGATTCATTGTGTATGATGTATCCCATCAAAAACATAAATGTGAATGATATGAGAGCCAAGTTCAATAGGTATTAAGAACATACTTCGTTAGCGACTTCGCCGACAAAAGAATTGAGATCTTTATGGGTGCTGCCAAGTTCTCTGAAGAAAATCATGAAATTTTAGTTACAAGATCACTGAGATGTAAAATGTAATTCAAACTCAAGATTTGACTGCTAGTTTTTACCAACAACCAATTTCAGAAAAGTTACATAGGTATGATATCAACCTAACAGCATAAGTACAATACAAACAGAAAGTACACTAACCTCCGTATGACTAAACTAAATTGCTTTTTGTTTCTGGTGTAGTCACTTTATAAAGATAAGGCTATACTGAGACAAAAATTTATAATTTAACATACTTAATTATTTGACTTTATTGCGTGTTTTGATAAAATTTTGCCATTTTTTTTGGAAGGATTATTATTTTTCGTTCTAAAATAGTTAGCCAGAAATCACTCACGCAATTCGTGTTAGATTTTTGGCGCTTGCATGAAGAGCTAACAGATGAGAAAAAGCTGATTGAAAAAATGTGATTTTCGGTATAAGAAGTACCTATTGAAGGAGGTACTTTAGAGCTTAATAATGTATGAGAATTACAATAAACAAGTTGATTGATTATTTTCGCCCAGTTTTTCGGTGATTTCGGTGTAGTCTGATTTCGGTGATTTAAATATTTCGTTTTATAGCCGAGAATCTGACTACCCAAAATATATCATGTTTTACAGTTTTTAGCCCTTTATCCAAAACAATCGATAAAATTCCTGAAAGGCGAACAAAAAAACGACCACCGAAGTCAGCCCTTTTTGCCTCTTCTGGAGAAATGCCTAGACGTGTTATTTATTTTCATCCTTTTGCCACATATTTTTCAGTTCTAACTTAGGCGCCACGCACATATTTTATGTTTGCACAAACAATTAAATTTCTCGTGACTTCAGACACACAGAAATTAGCTACTAGATGCACCTAATTATCGACAACTTATCGACTAAAATCTGTCCCAGCTAGAGTGTGGTTGTGTGGGTGCGTACCATGAAGTGTGCGCACATCTCGTAGCGTTGTGTGAGTAACTCGGGCTTGCGACACCCGGTTCTCATACAAATTCGGTGATAGGTCCGGTCTCCTTAACTTCAGATGTCTGTGGTTTATTCAGACGATATGCAGGGTTATCAACTAAAAGATTTTTAAATTTCCCGCCAAAGGCTTGAGCCACGACTCACTTGTCGCACTCTACTACCAACACTCAGACATTGACAGCCTTTGAATTGTATTGAGATGTCAACGTGACAGTATTTTTTTGCGTTGAATGAAAAAACAGTCTTTAAACTAGATTAAATTAAATGTTTTTATTTCAGAATACACAGTTTCAGATTAAGAAAGAATTAAGTATTATTATAAAACATTTTCTATTTACACCCTACACTACACCCTTCCCCGTCATAGCGACCACAATCCTCAGTATGGAGGGACCGACTGACTGAATTAGATAAACATTGGTAATTAGGGCTTGCAGTTCTTTTGTAACTTTTAGTACAGTTGAAAGTCTTTCGTTGTTTTTGTAGCACAAACGGCCGTGTATTTTTTTACGTTAATCTTGAAGTTTGACTTTTTTCTACAGCTTCAAGGGAATGTAGATCTGAGTATATGGTTTTCAACTAGATCGAAATTAAACGCGCGTTCCTTCACACGTTTATCTCTTAAAGGCAGATAGACGGATTCCATTTTCCTCTTTGAGGTACGGAGCCCTGAAAACCAGTGGCGGATTTACCCTAAGGCCCAGTAGGCCCGAGCCTAGAGCGGCAGATATTAGGGGCGGCAAATTGTGACAAAAAAATCACTGTTGATAGCAAGGAATAACTCAAATGCAAAGTACCTAAATATTTAAAAGGCTGTGCATAATTATGGCGGGCCTCACTGCACTGCAACGAATAGCAATTTTTATAGGTATGCGCCACTAACTTCATTATGTACCTAGTCTAGCGTAATTTCACTATGTCTATATACCTAGTCTATATGATAGGTGCTGCGTGCTGTGCTGAGAAAGGGGCGGCACATGGCCGGGCCTAGAGCGGCCAAGACTGCAAATCCGCCACTGCTGAAAACCGACTTCAAATCACTATAGCACTAAAAACAGAGTTTATTTTGTACAAGTATAGTTTGTAGCTCGTGCTATGTTACAAGACCAGCACATACATTTTTAGCACCGAAACAAAAATCTATTTCTGCAATACCTAAATCGAATTTAAAGATCATATTGGTTTCAATTATTTCTCTGCTTTGAATTAACATCGGACTATTTTCGATAATGTGCAAACGATTCCTGAATTTTGACAAAAAAAAACCGTCTGAATCACCTGTAAATACTTACTTTCATAGGAGAAATATGGTCGGCATGCTTCTCCAGTATGTCCAGAGTCGTCTCCAGATCAGGTACAACCGTCTTCGGATGCTTTGGCACATTGGACAGTGGACCAGTAAGGGTGCTGGTTTGTTCTGGGTTCATTAGTATCCGCATAAGGGTCACATAGACGTCCTGGTTTTTATCCTTGTTCTTTTCGCACACCGTCTCGCAGTAGCGGATGGCTCGGTCTACATCGCCTGTTATCGAAAAGATGTAATCATTTAAAATAGCGTACCCTCTAGAAACTTTAGAAAAAATAGATGAAGGTATTGTTACTAATTTAAGAACTCATTAGTCAGTAAAGGAAATACACAACTTTTTGGAACACACCGCGTTGACCAAACTTTACAATATTGTCGCAAAATCTCCCGTAATATAACTGGGTAGAGTCCATAGAATGTGTAAAGGTAGATGCGTTGGCATACTTTTTGAATGGAACTACAGTCTATTTTTTGAAGCGAACGACTAAGTGTCAACATGTCAAATATTTGGTTTTTCAATATGCCACATTTATAACGCTGCATAATATTTAGCAAAGTTATACAAAACGATATGCCTAGTAAATACCATGAAGC
Source organism: Yponomeuta plumbellus (assembly GCA_947310845.1). NCBI lineage: Eukaryota > Metazoa > Arthropoda > Insecta > Lepidoptera > Yponomeutidae > Yponomeuta > Yponomeuta plumbellus. The sequence goes on along the minus strand of OX371207.1, from coordinate 10,712,974 downwards.
AATTAACACAATAACACTGTTATTACCTGATTTATCCCCCACTTGCAGTTTCTTTAACTAATATTTTATTTTATCATGAAAATACCATTTGCTTAAGAGATCTATGCCCCAAAAAATACCTAAAATTTCAGTGGTCCTCAAATAAAAGCGATCCTACTGCTGCCAAATATGTTCGCAACTAGGAAAGATGACGGACTTAGGCCGATTATGATCGACTATTTTATGCTAATGAGCTACGCGAAGTGTAGGAAGAAGTATGGAGAGCTGACTACGAACCTCTTTTTTAATTAAAGACAAAAAAAAGTAAGATTTACGTTGTTGTTGATGGGAGTGCGACTAAAGAAAATAAAATAGGTAACTTATCTTTAGTCTGTTCATCATTGTAAATAAGGTATTGGTAAAGTTTTTTGGTCCATCGTCCAGTTGTTTTATACTTTTGTGTTTGTTATTACGAAACGGAAAATATGGGCGAGCGAGCCGGACCCAACGCTGATTCTGCCAAACCGATGTATACGATGCCACAGAATACATAATAGTACAACGATGCAAGCAAAGCTGCGTGCATGAGCTATTTTGAGTGAGATGTAAGTTTGAGAGATGCTGTGTCTTTGTTTACCTTTAGTCGTTCGCTTCAGTAAATAGAATATAGCTGTCCTCGAGAATACGCTACTTGCCTCGTATCAAATTTGACGCGATAAATGGATATTTCCTGTAGTATCTAACGTAAGAAACCGAAATATATTGACTTTGCTAAGTAAATATGCAGGATGGCTGCAAAATTTGCAAAAAAAAAAAATATTATTCGCTTTTAAATCGGAACGGTGAAAACACTATCCGCCATCTTGAAAGCACCTTTGGTTGTAAACAAACATCTGTCAGTCGTGCGTGCGTAGGTTCTATTGTGACTCATACTTCTTTCGTTTACCTATGTTGAATGTCAAACTTTGTTTACAAACGTAGAGGACTTCAAACCATAGACAAAAATGGCGGAATGCGTTTTTGGCTGTTTAGCAAAGCAACGTTTTAAAATAATGTTTTTGTTGCTTTTAGGTCCTCAAAAAATATACTAAAATATTTTTTGGTCTAATGGAAGAGATATTTTGCATTTAAGACATACTTGAAAAAAGAGTCAAGTTGCGGATTCATGTAAAAAGTAGCCTAATTACCAACATATAAAAGCGATTTCACTGCTGCACGTAAGGAAGTCAAACTAAAATACTAAGTATAATCCATTTATCTATACTTGGCATTTTATTCAATAATAAAAAAATAATCAAAAACCTTTAGCGGTAGAAAACTCGAAACAGTTTACAAATTTAGTGCTAGCTAGTACTAAATTTGCAATAATAATAATAATAATAATAAATATTTTTCGGTATCGAATTTTCTACCGCTAAAGGTTTTTGATTTAGTGTGGTTTAGTCGGAAAAAAATGCAAAGTATAGATAAATGGATTATACATTGTCGCATTCAACATATGAGTAAAGGTATTCAGGGTCAGACTTCAGGGGCCCGCGTGGCATTTCAACCTTATGGACTCACCGCAAGCAAAGCATACCATCAGCTATAAATCAACAAAGAAAAAATTGTAATGCAAAATTAAGGAAAGTTTTTCATGTTCTTTTAAAAAGCAACATTTACAGGTACGACAAACAAGTCGATCGATAGGGCCGGTACGGGCTGGGGCCCGGGTGGCAAGTGCCATCCTATCTCTACGGCCAGTCCGACGCTGAAGGTACCTACTTACCCAAAATCTGCACATATATCGCCAACGCTTGCTCATGCCTTCCAAGCTTGCCTAGTATAACCGCCCTCTCCTCAAACAGGCTATCATTCGGAAAGTGCAAAATCATCCTTTCAGGCGTGTACGACGAAGACTCCTCTAGGAACGCTATTAGTTTCGCTTTCGTATGCACCAGCTCCTCCTCTGTCGTGTTGGCTTTTTTGTCTATAATTTTCTCTCTGTATTTCGTTATAAGGGCGTCGTGGAAGGACGGATTGGTCTCGTTCCAAGAGTGTATGACATGCTCGAGGTACGGTATCACTAGGGGCTCGTGTTCTCGCAGGAGGAAGTCCAGGATTCGAGGCCGCGGCAGGTTTTCAACCTCGGCTATGTCTTCGGTGAATATTTTGAGCCCTTCCTCGGGGTGCTCTTTCAGGATCCAGTCGGAGAATTTGAAAATCAGATTGAGGTGTTCGGCACCTGCGAAGAGATATCTCATCTGTCAATATGACTTTCACTTTCGCTGGAATCTTTAAAGAACTAGCTGGACCCGGCAACCGTTATTTCGCAATTTTTTTTTTCACTTATTAGTGGTATGAAATATAGATAACAACCTATTCACAGACCTATCGAATATACATATAAAATGTCGTCAAAATTGGTCAAGCCGTTTCGGAGGAGTATGCGCACTAACCCGTTGAGTGGTAACACGAGAATTTTATATCATCATCATCATAATTTAGCCACAAGAAGTCAGTGCGCTGCTGGACTTAGGCCTCCTCCATGAACTTCCAAAAAGACTGATCCAGCGACATCCAGATCCAGATGACATCCAGCGTCTTCCTGCCAGTTGGATGAGATTGTCTGTCCATCGTCTTCTAATATATTAAATTCTCGTGTCACAGTGTTAGTGCGCATACTCCTCCGAAACGGCCGATTTTGATGAAATTTTATATGTAGATTAGGTAGGTCTGAGAATTGGTTGTATCTATTTTTCATACCCCTATTTGGCAAAACAACGTTTGCGGGGTCAGCTAGTAATTTTATATATTAGATAATAAAATTCTTCCTTCCAGAAAGTCTAACCCCGGTTTCTCGATCGGTAACAGTCTGTTAAACTACTGTCAACAGCTGTCAATCGCTTTTTTTGTGTGCACTTTTGCCAACTGACAAATCGCACACTGAAGACATAAATGGTATTAGGGTGAATATACGGTATTTGATTTTTTTGTGTCACAGAAGGAAATGTAATCTGTTCCATTCAATATTGATAATTTCTCTATTTGACACAATTTTTAAATGTTTAATGATGAAGATTTTTCCATTTTTTTGAATTTTGTAAGCACCAGAGGAAAATTTGTTAGAGGACTAACACATGTTCCTCTATGTGTAATTCCTGGTGTACATACAATAAAGAATATTCTATCTATCTATCTATTGGCAGAGTAGTCACAAATTAAAGCAGGTAAGTGACAGGCCATTGATTATATAGCTAAGAAAGGGGACACGTATTAAATAAAACATGAAATATGCCAGAGGAGTGACAAAATCGCACAAAACCTACCAAAACATATCACTCGCTTTTCTGATCACCGTTTAACGTAATACATGACATCTACTACACACAATAAACACTGCATTGTGCAAATATACAATTTCGTAACTATAAAATACAAAAACATAGACTTGCCAGAGGAAATACTCCAACGACTGGCAGAAACATGCTTTCCCACAGTGAATCGCAAGTTTACGCTATATTATAGGAATTTTGCTCAACATCATTAGCTTGTTTCTAACTTTAACACTATTTTATGCGCGTAGTTCATGGACAAAAACATACCATTGCGGTTTTAAGTCAAATTTTACTTCTTTGAGTTTCGCCAGATGAAGTGACATTATTGTAACGTGACATGAAAGTAAGTTATTTTTCTTTATATTAATAATTTTTTTTACTGTATATTTTGATGAAATATGTTTCGATGTTTATAAAAGCATATGATCATATTTAAAAAAACATACGTATTTAAAAATATCTCGCCATAAAATCATTATAATTTAGAAATGGGGAGGCCAGAGGAGTATACATTTACAACTATTTTTAACGATTATGTCTTAAATTAAACAATTATCGTGAATAAACTATGTGGGCCAAATAAAAGACCATATTCTTTAATGCTTAAGCATACGGACGCAATAATATAATAAGTTTAACATAATATTTGTCCATGGACCATAGAAATTCAAATAGCGCATATTGACCCATTAAACAAAAATCTTCATTTTACAGCATGGCCGTTTTGCGATGTGGAACCGTAATAGTTGTCAGTAAAGCCTTGTGACTAATCACAAAGCTTTACTGACAACTTTTACGGTTCCACATCGCCCACCAGAACATTTAAAAAATCTTAAAACGGCCATACTGTAAAATGAAGATTTCTGTTTAATGCCATTTATGTTTTCAGTGTGCGAACTGTTAACAACAGATCAACAGACTGTTAGCATTCGAGTAACCGAGGCTAAGTCCTGACAAGTGTCTATAAGAGTTGTTCTCACCTAAATGCTGCAAGTAGTTCTTCGTCCTATGATAGCCTTTCAGACTCGAATCCGATTGCTTGGCCTGATCTCTGAGTAGCTGCAGAGCCTTGGTGTGTTGTCCCTTAGTCTGGTAGAGGATTATGAGCTCGCTGTGCTTCCCGTGCTGCAGGAGAGCCTTCTCAGCTTCCTCAAGGCGGCAGTTGTTAGTGCGGAGTAGCGGCGCCACGAACGCGTCGTTGGTCTATGGTAGAAGGCATTCTAAAGTCTGTTTATTCATTTAATGCAAAAAAAACTGTCACGTTGACATCTCAATACAATTCAAAGGCTGTCAATGTCTGAGTGTTGCTAGTACGTAGAAACCAAATAACCCCATTTTACTTCAAAGTTAAAATTGTGTATGCTACCCTACGTAGCATACACAATTTTAACTTGGATGTTTTTTATAGACTTTGCTCTTATGAGTAATTCAATTTTAATATCTTTGATGTGATAAGGATTTTGGTCACATGAGTCTTCTATTCACGGTAAAAAAAATCTGCCGAGTAAACCTACAGCTTCCATAGCGATAACGTCGCGTCATATTTTTTTTGCATCGAATTAAAAAACGGACTTTAGAATAAGTACCTAACTCTCTCTGAGAGAAGATTCTGAGTCCTAAAGTGGGACGTATTCCGGACGTGTTTCCATTATTTTTAAAGAGCCTCTAAATGGGTCTCTTTTAAAATCACATTGCTATTGCCAACATAAAATACCAAATTCTCACTCGAGCACACTCCATATCATCATCAATTCAATTCAATTCAATTCAATTCATCAACCCATTATGTCCCCACCGAGGGGCACAGGTCTCTTCCCTGAGGAAGGTATAGGCCATACTCCACCACGGGGGCCAAGTCCAGATTGGTGGAGGCTCGGAGAAGGAGGTGGAGGAGTGAAGGTGGAGGCCACTCCATATACTGACTGATAATACTACCGCATTGAGTACTGAGACGAGGAGTTTTGAGGAGCGTCTTGGAATACAGGTTTAAGAAGGCGGAACCAAACAATGTATGTTGAAATTAGTTACATTAAAGAAAACTTTATTAAAACAAAACATGCCCATGAAGAGCAAACAGAAAAATTATTTGACTGTTATAAGATGTACCGCTCTTTCTACACTACATAATCTATTAAGTGATACATTTTTAAGGTATACGTATCAAATCTTCTCCAATGATGACTTATTTCCGGTACATAGGCAAAAGCTTTCATTAATTTAAAATTTAGATTAGAAATGAGCATTGGAAACCTTTTGTTTTATGTAATTTTTCATGAAAAACACGAGCAAGAGACTTGGCTTTAGTAAAAAAAAGAACATCCTCTTTGATGGCAAGATCATAAACGAACACGGTAATTATCGAACACGTCTTACCTGCAAGTAGCATTTCAGCAGCGTCGTGTCAATCAACTCTAAGAGCTGCGTGACGTTCCTTTGACTGCCGACTTCACCTTCTTGACTGCCGCTTGGCTCCGTGGCGGCCTTCGTAAGAGATTTCCAACGCATATAGATGCCTGACCTCAATTCTCTCAAATATTCTATTAGAGCAATCAGAGCATTCTCCAAGTCTTTGCCAACCAGTTTAGACCGCGCGCTGTCTGTAGGTGTCTTGTTATCTAGGTCAGGAAATAGCTTGATGACCTCCGTGGGGTCTGTATTCAGTTTAATGAACTCTTGCATAGATTTCTTGTATTCCTTCGTGTCGAACAGCTCAATGGCGTAAAGCATTTGTATGGAATGTAACTTTTGCTTCTTCTCTTCGACCGAGCAGTCCGACAAGTTCTGTAAATTAAGAATGGTTATAGCAATTTTTGACCAAATATGTTGCTCGGCAGACTTGTGTACTGCGATTATCAGTTGGTGCACCTCGGAAGCATGACAAGATTTTTTTTCAAAAAATCATGGTTTATTTACGGAAATGCTACCTTGTAAAAGATTCTTGGCCCTAGGTTCTAAAAAAGCAAATTTATATATATAATAATAATATTTACAACACCTATTATAGGTTAGGTTAGTTTTGGGGCAACGTGTGTATAATACACCCGAAACTCGACGTCAAGCCGGAACCACCCGGTGAAAAGGCAAGTCATACCGGGTATCAGAAAAATATAACAAAAATCTATTTTTTTTGTATTTATTCAAATATTTCACAAAATTAATTAAAACTAAAAATAAAGTTAAAACTGGGCAATATTTAAGTTACTTTTTTTTTAAAGTCTGCTTCCAATCTGAAATTTGAAATTTTGTTAACAGTTTAGAGAAGCATTATTCGGAGTGACAAAACAAAAAAAATTGGAAAAAGTGAAGATTTGTGGCAACAGGATTTTTCAATTAGTTTTTAAATGCCTGTAATTTTGTATAGGTACATACAACTTTGATTTTATTTTTATTTTTCTTATAACCAGTGTGACTTCCCGTTTCACCCGCTTTCACACCTCGTATGTAAGAACTCGATTTCGTGTGGACATTCGGTATTACACGCCATACTCACAGTGAGGTCTATAGCGATTTGGAATTGTTTGTCCTTCAATAGCTGCTGCCTCTGCTTGGTCACATCCACTGAGCTAAGGCACCACACCTGTCCGATGGATGCCACGTATATCAAACCCCGCTTACACCTGCAACCGATTAAATATTGTAGCGATTGGATGGATATGGCTGTGCTCACCACATAATCTTCAGAGCTATTTTCAATCCCATATTGGGTTACCGCATGACGTTCTATCACTTTTTAAAAGGCAGCCAGTTTGCCATAAAGCCACAATAAATTAAGCGACAGCTGTTATTTAAATGCAAGTCAATAGGCATTATCTTGGTGTACAAGAAACCAAAGGTTGAGGACTGTAAGCTATTAATAGTAGATTGTTCACCAAGGGCTCAAACAAAATTTTTGCGTCGAGGTTGTGAAATTGAATCCAGAGTGAACTGAGGCGATTCTTGCATTAAAACCCGAGCGAAGCGAGGGCTTTAACTAAGATCGCTGAAGGAGCGAGGGATTCAACATTACCGAGACCAAAAATTATTTGCATCCGTGTAGAACACTCTGCTTTTCACTACCATCTGACCCTTGGGCCGCACTCATCGCGATAACCCGAAGATTCGGGCTATCGTGATGTGTGTAGCCAAGTATTCGCGTATACTTCGGAGCTTCGTCAGGACTTCGCGTAGCTGTCGGTAAACTTTCACAGATCAAAGAGTTTTATCAAATAAATAATAACTACGACATAAATGTAAAAAATCATTATTTGCTGCCATAAAATACAGAGCAACCGCGGCGTCCATTTTGTTTTTTTTGCATTTGACATCGCTTGCACATCGCGATAAACTTTACATCGCGCATTGTGTGGCCGCGAGGATTCGCCGTAGACCGAAGACGAAGTTTATCGCCCGAATGTTACCGCGATGAGTGCGGCCCAGGCATGAGAGGAATGAAAATGCGTACTTGCGTTCCAATTTCAAATATTTGACAATTAGTACTTAAAAGTTTTGCAGCAAAGAGTTTGGAAGTTCAGTAAGTATGTAGTTCCAAACTCTGTTTTAAAATTTATTGCTTGGGTTGGAGCGAAATAGATATAGGACGAATCCTCAAGAGTGAAAGGGAAGTCCAACTTCTTAGTAAATGAGTGCATTAGTATATAAATTCAAAATTAGATTTTGAGTCTATTTACTTAAAGGTACCAAAAGGTAAATAGATTCAAAACCTAATTTTGAGTCTAGTTACTTTGATGCATCTTAGCTTTAACAACAATAGCGTGTTTTGGGTCCTAAATTTGGGGATCATTTCGAGCAGATGGAGTGAAAATTAATATTATTACAATAATTACCTATACAACAGTCTTGCTTTGTTCAACTCATGTAATGTTTGTATAAAGCATTCCGGCTCCACAGTCTTCACTAAAACTTGGTCCTGCAGCAAGCCCAGAATGTATGGTTCGTCCAACACTGTGATACAGAAAATCTGGATTAGAGGTTCCACTTGGAAGGGCCCTATACGACAAACCATTTATGAGTCTAGATTCGTCCAGTAATCTAACATAACATAACATTGACATACAGGCACATTCATTGCTTCTGGCCCCACACTAGGATACCCTGTGTCGTGGGAACCAGCAACAGCGATGTCACAAACATGTAAACATCCAAGACCTGAGGTTCTTTTTTTTTCTGTCCCCAGCCGGGTTTCGAACCCTGGACCGCTGCGCCACAGAGGTCGTCATCGATGATCAATCTGTTGCGGTATGACCTTGAAAATTAACATTTGGAAAGGAATGTAGAAATACTCACCAACGCCCAGTGGCGGTGCGTCCCACTTGATAGTTTTCTTGATTTCAATGTCCTTCGCTTCCTCGACGACGACGGAGCCGTAATCCCGGCCGAGCAAGAAGCAAGTCTCAGAGTACTTGGAGACGGTCGGCTCGAGCGACCGCGAGCTGCTTGTCGGGAACAGCTCCTTGGGATTGCTGGTGCTTGAAGACAACTGGAATGAGAACGATCATCGAGACAAATTTTTAAAGTGAAAGTCAAATATTTTTATTCATAGTACAAAAAAAATATGATTCTTATGTAATCTGATATATTTCGATGATAAAAATAAACAATTTTCAATTGCAATTTCAATTTCAATTTCAAAATGCTTACTTCATGAACGTCAACGTTGTTAGATTCACAGTTAATAGATTACATGGAGAAGAAACTAACAAAGAAACTCCACATTTATTCTTTTCAAAACAGTTTTAGCCTAATAAATTAACAAATTCTTGCATTGAATTTGCACTTTCAAACTTAAAAAAATATTACTCTTGGATGTGTTGAACAAGTTATTCTCTGATTAAATTTAATATTAACCTACTGTTTAATGCCAGGAAAAGAAAATGCCGGGTTAAAGCAGGATTGCTATTTGCTGGCAGTGTCAAATGAGGTTGGAGTCGCGTTGTGCGGTTGTGCGAGACTGAGATAGTAAAAGAAACGAACAAAGTACTAACATCAAAAAGCGTATACCTTCTCCAGTCTTGAAACAGACAAATAAATGTCTCTTGCCCCCACGAAATGGCTATGGGCACATCCACCGCTGTCTTACCACAGCAGAGGTGTAGCGAGAGGGAGATAAGAAAAGAAGGTAAGCAGAAACAAAAGACGACCTCTGTGGCGTAGCGGTTAGCGCATCTGCTTACCATGCGAGAGGTCTCAGGTTCGATCCCCGGTTGGGGAGAAAAAAAAACTCCAGGTCTTGGATGTTTACATGTTTGCGACGTCGCTGTTTCTGGTTACCACGACACAGGGAATCCCAGTGTGGGACCAGAAGCAATGTATGTGCCTGTATGTAAATGTTTATGTTAAAAGTATACTAACATCAAAGAGCGTATACTCGGCCTTGAAGCCGACACACAGGTACTGTTGCCCCCACGCCATGGCTTTGGGCACGTCCGGCACTGTGAAGTCAAACATGTGCTTCTTGAACTCGCCGTTTTTGCCGTAGTAGAGGTGGAGTTTGCGCTTCACGGCCACGCAGAGCCGGACCATCGAGTTGGATTCGCCCGTAATCGATAGTGCGGACTGAAATCATTAAATCAGACATTCATACAACATACGCGCGAACTCAGTAAATCAACCAATCATGCATTTAATGAACGGAAATCAAAGAACAATTACAAGAAAATTAAGAAGTTTGAAACCACAAACAGCCAAAAGTTGAGGTGGGGTGAGCCTACTGACTGGAGGGATCTTACTTGTCTTTTGCGAATCTTCAGTTTAGGAGAAACAAGGGGCGTCAAATAACCAACTGGCACAGATCAGTAACGTTGGAGGGGAAAACAATTGGGTTGGGATGGGGAAAATCTCGAAATCGCCATTCAAGACCGCAGCCAGTGGAGATCTATTAGAAAGGCCCTACATATAGGAACCAGAAATTTGATAATTATCTGCCGCCATTGTATTGAAAACGGCCTGGATTGGGCGATTCTATGATGACGTCACATGCCAGTAAAAATGGCGTATGTCATTCATTCTTTCTTACGTCATTGGTTGGTTTACCGGGAAGTGACGTCATGATTCCTGTGCGACGCCATATTGCCTAAGATAGCGTTTTGGCGGCTTATTTGAAAAGTAAATTTTCGTTTGCTGTTTTTAAAAGAAATACACGGCTTTAAAATGGCCACTTTCTGAGGACTCCATGAACACCAACAAACAATATGAGATGGCTTTCGGAAATCGGTCAAATAGCCTATTATGCGGCTGTCTCATTTTGGGTGCCTCATAGTAAGAGGATGTTTCCAAGATTAATCACTGTTTAATTTGTATCGAGATAGTGTCCGTATAGTTGGCTTTCACGTGGTCGAATTTAGTAATTTCAAGTATGCCACCGAACTGTGTATTAATAGTGCCTAATAGTGCTACAAGGCACAATTAGCTAGGACAAGTATTTCCGGAGATATTCAGGCGACTCACTGAGGCAGCCAACTAGACGTCTACTTAGCAGACACATCACGAACGGCTGTGTATAGAGTTATGGTTTGTATGCCAGATAATTATGCGCTAATAGTGCTCCCTACATGCCAAGTTTCCAGAATAGTGCTTCAATACAAGCTGAGAAAACATACCCTATTGTTGAGGCAGCCAACTAGACGCTTTTTCTTACCATGATTTCTTCGTAACGGCGTAGAGTTTTAAAACAAAAACTATACCAAATAACTGTGCGTTAATAGTGCCTTTTAGTGAAACACAAATGTCATCGAAACACCTATGCGTTTCGCCAAGAAATTAATGCGAACTGCTACGTACTAAACAATAATTTTGGAATCAATTAAAATTAAGTCTTATGAAAACGCAATTAGGGTGAAAATTGTTTGCAACAATTATATGACACCGTCAAGCAGAAAAGTTATTATTACACTCACTGCCATCCACTTAGTGGCTAGTTGCTCCAAAGCAGGCTGCGCTGCGTACACTGCGTGTCTTGGGCATTGGTGGTCAATAGTGGGCTAATGATGAACAAGACACGGTATTCGTTCTCCCTCACAAATTGGAATAATATTCCTCAAAAGGAGAATAATATTTCAAATGTTGTACCGTATGTCCAGATGACCCGCTTTGGTGGGATGTTCCTGGTTTTAGGGTGTTGTTCCCAGGGTGCCTATCGAGACTCTTTTACCTACTCTGCCTTCACTGTCTGTCTTTCCCTATCCAACCTTTGAAGGGCTGTAACTTAGCAGTAACTTAGTATGTTATGTTATGGCTGATTACCTAAAAAAATTAAAATAATTTTTTTGATTTGAAGATTAAGAACGTCTTTTAGGTATATCTTGTAGTTACTGAGATATAATACTTTTTTAACTAGGCGTGCGATAGCGCGAGCTCTTCGGCGTAATGTTCTACTAGTTAGTGACGAAGGCTTCGTTCGTTCGTTTTTCTGTAATTCTAACTCTAATTTCGAAGAGTCTACCCACAGCGTCCTACACTCATAAATGCTTAGTTTTAAAGATTTTCCGTAAAAGTAGAGATGGGAAAAATTTACTAACCGACAAGCTTTGATCAAGGAAGCTATCGTAAAAATATAATACATATCTTTTTTTTAGAATTTATATTAGAATATAAGTTGCCTTAACAAAATAAAAAACATGTGGAAGTTGAGGCAAAACCAACAAAATATTAATTAATTTTTTTTCTGTAACTTTGACCTAAATTAAATTTTGATTGAAAATTGGATTAATATTTTATTAAAGAAGGTAAATAAAATGCACTTAAACTGTCTTGAGTTTTATTAATTTTAACAAAGCAACAGGTACACAATATTAGGATAAGTTAGGTATTATAAATCTACTCGTATATCACAATATAGTATATACTATGTGTTTTAAGAACATTGAGACAAATTTAACTATTTAGTCCTATTCATTATTATAATAATATTATATTAATAATTTATTATTATAATCAATACAAAATGTGAATATGTTTAGAAAACTAGTAACATTTCAGTCACAACACGATGCTCAGTAACAATTAAAATAAAATGTACCTCATAGGCACTTTAACTAAACGCCACGTAGGAAAAAAAGCAAATAAGCCAAAATTACTTAAGTGATAAAAGAACAAATCCTTTCTGAGGAAAAAATATATGCGCCTAACACTATATTGCCAGATACTGAAAAAAATTATTAAGTGGAGTATAGTTACCGTTCGAACAGAAATTAATCTTATATTTATGTGGATTATACACAAATCGCACTAATCCTGCCAAAGTCACGTTTCGATATGACATGAGTTTTAAAAAAAAAACAGTAAAAGAGGGTAAGTAAAGAGGAAACTTCCTTTTTGTGGACTTTGCATGCAAGACGTACACAAGATGTGTGAAGAATACAATAAAGTATGATTAGGTATTTTCAGTAACATACAACATTTTACAAAGTATTTACAGGATGGCAGATGTCTACGCTATATTTTTGAAAATGAAAGGAAATCTCAAAAAACCGGGTGTGCAGTGTCCCAATACGACAACACCGCAAACAGGCAAATTACCGAGACCACCCTCGTGCTAACTTTTTTAAAAGTGTTGAACCAACTCCGGATACTTTAGTCCTTGCCATATTTGCTCATTGATACTATTTTTTCACTTTTGTCCTTACATGTACCAGAACCGTAATGTATGTAAAAGTATGCATTAATTTCTTGGCTAAACGCATAGGTGATTCGGGGGCATTTGTATTTCATTAAGAGGCACTATTAACGCACAGTTATTTGGTATAGTTTTTGTTTTAAAACTCTACGCCGTTACGAAGAAATCATGGTAGGAAAAAGCGTCTAGTTGGCTGCCTCAACAATAGGGTATGTTTTCTCAGCTTGTATTGAAGCACTATTCTGGAAACTTGGCATGTAGGGAGTACTATTAGCGCACAAATATCTGGCATACAAACCATAACTCTATATACAGCCGTTCGTGATGTGTCTGCTAAGTAGACGTCTAGTTGGCTGCCTCAGTGAGTCGCCTTAATATCTCGGGAAATATTTTTCCTAGCTAATTGTGCCATGTAGCACTATTAGGCACTATTAATACACAGTTCTGTGACATACTAGAAATTACTGAAATCGACCATGTGAAAGCCAACTATACGGACACTCGAGATAGTCGAGTTAAGGAGCTCTTTTGCGAATGGGCTTGCACTAAAATTAATTTATGACATTGTAACTATAATTACCAGCTTTCAGTTTTGTACTGGATATCGAATCGAAAAACAATCGAAAATACTTTCTTAGTTACTTTACCTTGTTGTCTAATGCAAACAACGACGCCCCTTTGCTATCTTGAAAAGTCTTGGCAAGTGGGAAATTGGTTCCATTTAGGTCGTAAGTAGCGAGGACTCCATCGGTTAAGCAAAGAAACAGGTTGTCCTCTGAAAGTTACAATAAAAGCAGCTTTGATACGACTCGAGAAAAATTCAAACAAACAGGTCACGACCTAATCTCAGATAATACATAATATAACACAAAAAAAATCATATAATCTGTAAAGACGTTTCTATGGAGTTTGATAACAAACACTTTGAACCCAAGTCTTTTATATATTAGACAATAATTTTATCAAGAAAGCTAGTTTTCTGATATAACAGAGTTTACATTGTTCATATTGGAAGAAGGATTTTTCTTCCATTGACAACAACGTAGTACCTTACAAAATTCCATCAATTGAAGATGTTTAAAATATGAGAATAATTGAAAAAAGGTGGCCCTATGTGATGGAACACAAAAAGGTGTCGACCAACTCCGATTTTATCAAACTCCCAGACTTTCTCAGCACATAACAATTGGGTAGTTGACAAAATGTCAAATAAGTTACTTTTAAAACAGAATTTTGTATGAAAATACCGGATTATGAAGTCATATTTTAAATAGATGAAACATAGAAAGACTGCTCCTTTCTATGTTTCATCTATTTAAAAATTGTAATAACTAGTAATTGACTAAAAGAGTAATTTTTGTAGTAGTAATTTTCCGAAATATTTTGTAATTATTGTTTTAATCGGGCATATCAAATAATTTATTGTTGGTCGTGTCAACTACCAAATTTAACTTTAAGGTGCTAGCTCCTTTGGATAAAAGGAAATAAGCACTGAAAAATTTATATTTTATTAAATTTTGTTTTAACTGCTTACACATCAAAATGTTTTTTTGTGAAACTAAATTAAAAAACCATACATACATAATGGCGATCTTAGTTACTAATATATATTGCTCAGTTGAAGTGGCAGTGGGCGGACCACAACACTCGGAGAAATGTTGTTGGGGCAGTAAAGTTCTGACCTGGGTCACATGCTAGAAATGGCATATGAGTACATAAATGCTCACCACCCCCATTTAAGACAGGGAACTGTGGGAACACAAAATATGTGTCATCAAAGTTTACATTTGTCATCAACTTGTATCATCTAATTAATAGATCTATCACCACGAAATATTTTCATTCTCGGAAATATTTAAAGTGTCGCCAGGTACAAATTAACAAATTAATGTCAATATGTACGTAGAAAACGAGATGGATTATCTATATAATTGTAGTTGATCCATTGAATAAACAATTTGTTCTCAAAATAATAAGTTTATTCCAAAAATAACAGCTCTGTACTCAGAAAGTAGATCTGTCATCAAATAAATCTATTATCGTCCGCAGATTGAGATTTGTTTTTATTTGTTATTTTGTCATCAGTACAGTAGTTACGAATTATTTCGATCAATGGACAATATTTCTATGGTCACGAATCAAGAAAGTTTCTTCTAGGATATGGATATGAGCGGTAACTTAATAAGAATGTATTTTTTGTTTATTTTTAGGTGTTGTAGTTTTCGAGAAAATAATTTCTTCATTTAATTTCGCTCAGTGATACAGATCATTACGCCATCACAGATTAATACAAAGTCAGAAAGTATCATTCATTCGAATCTGTCAAAAGTAATTAGTCTGTTGCCTTTAAAAAATAAATACTGAAATAGGTACACATAGGTGGCGCACCAAATTATATGTTCAAGTGGGCAAAATTGTAACTAACTAATTAATTGTAAATTCTGTACCCCATTTCTTGTTTCATTTATTCACTTACTAAGATTTATAGATATATGTTCACTAAAATTTAAAGACGGATTAAAATATTCTCATTTTCCTAGGTAAATTTCTTAAATGTTACTACTAAATTCTCCACTAGCGCCGCTATCAACTGAACAGATAAGATGGTGGCACTGAAACGAAATCACTGACAGAGCAGTGACAGTTTTTTTTAAATGCTTCAACGTTGGATGGCGTGGATACACGACTATTATTCCGTTCCGTTTTGCTTATACGCCCTTTTAGAATGAGAAGGTTTTTAAAACCAAAATCATGAATGAAAATCTTATCTGAGGTAAAAACTAAGAACGTAGGGCTATCCAGTTTAGCTTCCTTTTCATATACATCAAAGGAAAAAAATCCCGAATTATTGTCCATTCTCGAAATACCTATACTATTCATTACCAATTTAATAGTTCAGTTCATTAATTTTATGAAAAATTGTTCAAAGAGGCGGAGCCAAATTGGCCTACTAAATAAACCTACAATAGGTACAATTTATATTTTATGATTGGTATTAAGTAATAATAATTATTGTGATTTAAATAATCTGTGTTTCATTTATTATTCTAATACATTCATACTACTCACTTATATCTAAATAATAATTCAAAATTAAGAAATATTTACAGGGTGTAAATAAAACTACGGCAGATGTAGAAACAACAATAGGTACAACCAGTACACAAGTACCTAATGTAAGATAGTAGTTAAAGTCATAGGTACAAAAACATTATTTTTCTGGATCTTTATGATTTTTTTAAGTTACATACCTATTTCATTTTCTTAATGACCGTTTTTCCTTAATTTGATTATACAGTTATCAGGACAAATCTCTTAAAATAAGTACAAACCTATTTATTTGATACTTGATAATATATCCCGATGATTATATGTGATTTATTATGAAATTGTTTTTATATTATTTGGCGACTACAGTTTGATGACAGATCTATTATTTTGCGGACAAACCATATTTAAAACATTCAAAACTTAATAAATTGATGATCGCTTAAATCATACCCTTTAAGATATAGGTACCTACCTGGTATTACTTCAATTTGCTGTATAGGTCTCTTGCTAAAGTTTTTAGCCAGTTGCAGTAACTGCACTTCATACTTGTTAGTTTCCTTGTTCTTTGATAACGAGTACATTAACAGTTGACCTTGGCGTGTTCCTAAGAGGAGATTGTTATCTGAAAATAAAATTAGCCATCAAAGCAAACAAACCTTAGAATCCTATGTGAAATAAAATGCAGAAATTATTGTCTCACCATAGGCCGCAATAGCTTCAATCTGTAAAGCTACGCTTAGCAAGTTGGATATCTCGTACGCCTCGTGCATTTTTGCAGCCCGGAATATGCACTGTTATACGTAAAAAAAACACTTTTCGGAAAGAGATGTTGCTGCACCCAACCAGTTTTTCTTATTTCAGTGATTGGATTCGGATTGGATTAGATCAGTAATCCAATATTCAGGGTTGAAACGCCTTCAATAAACCGTTAGCACTTAATCAAGTTAGCAACTAACTAAAAGTAATAAAAATAAGCGCACTAGAGCCAACAAACCAATAGGTCTGTGCAACAAACAATGTTTAGATAACGTTTGTTTTTATGTCAAAAATCGATTCCACTTCCACAGACTATATCTAAGGTCTTTGCTTGCTGGACGCTCGTGCATGACGTAGGGATATGGTATCGAAACAAAAGTATCGATACTTTACTCATGAGTAGTATCGTATAAAAAGTACTCGATACCGGTATCGTACTTGTATAAAAAGTATCGAGTTACTCAGGTATCGAGTACTTTTGGCACCCAGTGTAGTTTAAATAAAAATTAAAAATATTAATGAATCAAGCTTTATTTCAACTCGCAGTTACATACAGATATTTAACAATTATTTTAAAACACTCTCCATAATAAAATAATAAAACTCTTATAATCTAAAAAAAAACAAAGAGGTAGCTTGAATGGTAGATTGACTCTCTTTGTAAAATTCGCGTCACGATATGTAGATCAACCCCTAAATAAAGCTCAAAAGGCTGAGCTTCATGTGCGAATGCAGTCAGCTAACTTTTTTTTGAGAAGTTTAATGATGTTCAGGATGAGCTTGAATCAATCGTTAGTGATGACGATGGGAGTCAGTTGGAGTACAGCGAGTCTTTTGAAGAGCAATTTTATAGTTGCATGGCCACTGCACAATGTCTAATTGATGGCGAAGACGAAGAAGAAGAAGTCCTAAATTAAATTCCTCATCAAATGAAATTAGGGCCAATGTAAAATTACCCGACATAAAACTGCCTGCCTTCGATGGTTCTTACGATTCTTGGTTAGAGTTCAGGAATTCATACGAGTCCATGATACACAGTCGCACAGACCTTGATCCAATCCATAAATTTCATAATTTAAAATCATCTTTATCAGGAAGTGCCCTTCAGGTCATTAGTGCTTTGGAGTTCACTGCTTCTAATTACCAGCATTCATGGGAACTCCTAACGGCTAGGTTCCATAATCATCGCCTCCTAGTACATAATCACGTCAAGTCGTTGCTTACCATGCAATCAGCAAACAAAGGGTCGCCCATTCAAACTAAAAAAATAATTGATACCTACCGTTTGCCGAAACATGCGCGCACTAAAAACACTAAACGAACCGACCGCTACGCGGGATACATTAATTATTTATCTGTTGGTCTCGAAACTTTATTCTTCAAATGACGATCTGGGTTGGCGTGACATGGAAGAGTCCTATGCCCTGCAGTGAGCTCTGTTTAAGGGCTGTATAGATAGATAGATAGATAGATAGATAGATAGATAGATAGATAGATAGATAGATAGATAGATAGATAGATAGATAGATAGATAGATAGATAGATAGATAGATAGATAGATAGATAGATAGATAGATAGATAGATAGATAGATAGATAGATAGATAGATAGATAGATAGATAGATAGATAGATAGATAGATAGATAGATATAACGAACTCAAATCAATTTTTGATTCAGTAGTGTCATTTTCAATTTGTTGACAGATAGAGACAAGCTTGGTGCTAAGAACTGATGATTTTAGTTTTATTTAGTCGCTCAACCTGTTTAAAATGTGCTAAATCTACCTAAATGGCAACACTATATGTACAAACTATGCAGGCGTTCACTGTTTCTTCAATTAAGCCTAATTACTTAGGCCTTAAGAGTCACGCGATAATAAATTGCACTAACAAACTATACCTATTTCTAATGGAGACATTCCCTATTTCTGACGGGGACTTTCCCTTAACCTGACGGGAATTTTCCCTAGTCGCAAAGCTTCTTGGGACTCATAGACCCATAGACAAGACGAATGACAATAGGGATGTTTGATTCAACGAAAAAAGTAGCGATTACTGTGAAAAGTATCAATATCTACTTAGTATCGTATTAAATAGATGATAATGAAATAGACGATTTCGATGCCTGTGCAATTCGACAAAAAATTCTGTCCTTCTATGCTGTTAGGAAAGAAATCCCTAAAAGTGTATCCAAATAATACAGTCCTAAGAAGTAAACAATTATGGCGGAATAGATAACCATAGACTACTATAGTGCTGTGATATATGTTGGAAAATGTCGATGTCGATAAATTTATTATGGTGCATTTCTGCTGGCGCTATTGAAAGCTATAGAATAATATGTACATCCAGAGATTAAGTAATAGGTACTACTTCACATGAAAATAATATGGATGTAAGGAGGAATTAAACTACATAAAACATTAAATAGAGTTTATTACAAATAGCATTTATTTTTAAGCATGTAGCAAAGTAAAGTTATTAGTTTTCCTAAATAAATAAAAATATGCATAAAACATTTGTATTATTATTACTTATTAAATAAGAACAATATAAAGCTTTATTTCTTGACCAGATTACAATACCTATATATAAAAATATTTTGAAATGTTCATATTTTATTTCACATGGCACCAGCACTGAAACCGTCAAGTTAGTTTGGAATAGTACCGTTAGTATGGTCAGTGAAAAATATTCGCAAAATTTCATCAATCTGATGATTTGTGCACACGTTTTGAATATTTTTCTGGACTAGCGACATCTTGCTTTTGAGTTAATTGATATATATTGTATCTGTGCTGACGAAGTCCTCCGCGAAACGTATTTCGGCAAACCATCCTAATAGGCATGATTAACATGAAAACTATTATTAAAGAATGAATAGTTTTAGAAAAAAATGTATGTCAAAATAATTCCATAAAAAACAAACCCTCATTGTCGTGCATTCGAATCTCTAATTCAACCTCTCCAGCGTTGCCAGAATGTTACAAGAGTAACATTTTACGTTACTTTTGGCCCTCCTATGTTACCTCGATGTTACACGACCCAATATGTTACTTTTGTGTTACTTCATCTCCATTAGTATACTATGATGGCGTTTTTTCATATTCATTAATGACAAACCAGGTTATAGTATTGAAAGACATTCTTAAATTGGTTGGACAAACATCATTGATTGTATGTTATGTTTTTTCTTTTTCAACATCGCCAGTCTTTCCATCAACAAATTATTAAGATTTTTTCGAATGAAACAAGAAACTTATTTTACTTTTTGTGTAATAAACTGCCATAGCCATAGCCATAAAGTATTGTATCGGTTTCTACAATAAAAAAAAGGTTATGTTATATGTCTCGAGAAAATGTTACTTTTTGATCTGCCTCTTCTTATATATGACTATCTGCCACTGGCAACTGTTTCTGAATAAATAAATGAATGAAATGAAATGAATGACAATACTGCCTCTCGTCTCAACCAAAAGTCCAAAACATAAACCAACCAAACAACATTGGGGAAATCCCCGTCCACTAAGTAATGCGTTCGGTCCATTCCGAATAGTGCCAACCGATTTAAATAGCGTTCGATTTGTTATTTTGCAAACAGTTAGTTACGTTATTTTAGTCGCATAGATTTGCTTTCAAATGAAAAAAAAACATCCACCTTTTGTACACTATTTTTTTAGCGCAATAAAGAATTCATAATATTACTATTATTATTATTTTGAGTCACTAATATGTAGATAGTTGAAACAATTTTTCGATCCAGGGATCCGTTTGCAAAGTATTAAGTGCTTTTAAGTGCAAATTTTACTTGAGTTAATAAAATTTCGTAGTCTTGAAAAAAACCTGCTTTAGAAAAAAAACCGTTTTTTGAAATGTTTTTTTCACCGTTTTTTTTGCTCAGAAAAAAAACCGATTTTAATCATCACGGTACCTCGACCAGTAATAAGACTATCATCCTTGACCTCAAGTTTTTATCGATACGGAATAACATCCAGCCCTAGCCACCATAGACAAGACAGAGTAATGTTAGGCTTGTAAGTTTGAGGTTATGGCGAATTCAGTCAGTTTTCTGCAAAAATTATTAGTTTTACGATGAAATTGACGTACTATTACAAAAATAATGGTATTGCACGTGATTACCCAGATGCTACAATAATTATCTACTAGCTATTGTGTGTGATTACACAGCGAATGCGTATTTTTCTTCCGGTAAGTGGTTTGTTTACATCATAAGACTGTATGTAATATTCCGATGGACCTTACACTCAGTAAGCTGCTTGTGGAGTTGAGAACAGACATAAATTTTGAAGGTGGGCGTACCTCTTTATGGAAAATATTAAAACAATTGGGTTTTAATTACAAAAAATGCCAGTCTAAAAGAAAGACACTGATGGAGAGGACGGACATAGCGGCCTGGCGATATAATTATCTTCTTAAGATAAAAAAGTTCCGGGAAGAAGGCCGGACTATTGTCTATTTGGATGAGACATTCATTCATTCCTCCTACGGGGTGCAGAAATGTTGGCAGTTTGATTGAATCTGTCGAAGGTGCATTAACCACGCAATCGGGTACAGGCCGCCGATGGATAATTGCTCACGCTGGCACTGAAAGCGGATTTATTAATAATGGTTTATTGTTATTTAAATCCCAAACGAAATCATCAAATTACCACGATGACATGAATAGCGACAATTTTTTAAAATGGCTGAAATTGCAGATTTTGCCTAATTTACCGCCTAACTGCGTTATAGTTATGGACAATGCTCCGTACCATACCGTCCAAACAAACAAAGCGCCAACTATGGCCAGCTTAATGGCAGACATGGTCTCATGGCTGGAAAAAGAAGGTCTGATATTTTCGCCCAACGTCTCTAAAAATGTTCTATATGAACAAATAAAAAAACATAAGCCTAAGCCTGTATATAAAGCAGACCAATTAATGGAAGAACACGGCCATACTTGCCTTCGATTACCTCCATACCACGCGGATCTCAATCCAATAGAATTGATTTGGAGTGTAATGAAAAGGCGTTTTGCAGAAAAAAATGTAGGCCAGAGGGACGATGAAGTTGAACACCTGGTAAAGGAGTCTTTTACTTCCATACAAGCGGATATATGGAAAAATGAGTGTACTCACGTCGTGCACATAGAGGAAGACTATCGCAAAAAGGACAGCGTAATAGATGAAGAGAGTGACCGCTTTTTACTGTGTGTTGGCGATAGTACCTAGCAGTGAAGAAAGCGACAGCGAAAATAATTTAGACGATGACGATGCTGAAGAATGCGAAGTGCCTCTACATTTGGTGGATCACAATTATTATTAAAGAATAAATAATAATTCAATTCTTTCGCTTTTTTCTTTCCTTTCATAGTTTTCCTCATTATTTAATGTACTCTAATCATATATTGTATTGACAAAACCATAAGTTTTGACAAGGACAAAACATGTGAATAAGCTTATGGACACTAATCGGAAGATAGTAAAACAAACCCTCAATCCTTTTATTTTACCCAAGTAATGGGAATGATTTCTTATTTAACCTGGTAACTCAGAACATATCACGTTTGCTGAACGTCATGGCCGCGCAATCCTCCGGTTCCGATTTCTTTAGGTTGAATTTTTCGTAATCGGGCTTATCTAAATAGTCAAAACCGATGTTCAGAGCTTAGTCTTAATTTGTCAAAGCCGATGAGGTCTGAATTTACACTCGTTTTCACATCAGAAAAACAAAATTACTGAAAAACAGGACGCTGGCCGCGCAATCGAAACGCTTTTTCAAATGCCGATATCTAGTAAACAAAACAAGTCTGAGATATGTTTTATGTACCAAATTCTTTGACATTTTAGGCTCCTTCGATTAACATATCGTTTCACCACAAAAACCTATAGCAGCGAGAGTTATTTAAAAAAATATAACCTCTCACACAATGTTTGGATAGGGTGACCATAATATCAGGTTTCACGTAAATTCACGAAACCGCTCATTGGCACAGTGACCTAAAGATCTTCAAAGTCCTTTGTATATTATGTCCGCTGCAAGTGGGTACTTGAAACGTCTGGCTGTTTTAAAATACTTACCTAAACCATGGTAAAAAAAAGGTAGTGCAGGCCGTGTCCATACGGCTGCGGTGGCGTTGAAAGTTTCAACCTGCAAAGGTAGTATGAGGACGCGAGTCGCGCGCGACAACGTCAAAAGTCGCGAGAATTTGACAGTTAATGTACTGGAAAGTCGCGACTTTTGACGTTGTCGCGCGCGACTTGCGTCCTCATACTACCTTTGCTGGCAGTAATACTCCTTTTCGTATCGGCTATGGGTGCGTTTGGTGACACGTGCTAGCACAGAACGAATGAGCCGTTTTCTGAAGAAAAAAAATCGACTGGCTGTCAATAGAATGCAATTTTGGACCTCAGCCCAATAGCCATGTGTGATACATCATCGAATAGGTCTCAGCGAGCTGAACAAAAGTTACTATGACATTGAAAAAAAAAAACTTATGATATTGTATTGATAAAAACTTTCAATACAATATAACTCCGAAAGGACAAACATTTGGCTGTTGGCGTCATAGTAACTTTTATTCAGCTCGCTGAGACCTATTTTATGATATTTATCACACATGACTATTGGGCTGAGGTCCAAAATTGCATTCCTTTGACGTTATTGGAATAAAAAATGTAATATAAATTATGCTCATGCATGCATTATACGAAATATGAGTAAGTAGAGGTAAAGTAAAATTAGACACTAGTACAGCGGCTATTATTTACGGCGCTTCGACTTCCAAGTCACTGGCTGATGTACACTGCACGCGGAATCCTTTGTTTTACGGGGTGGCAGCCTTTGACAGAGGTATCACAGGCCAAGGCGGCGCGATACAAAGGCGACCGCATACAAGTGAACTACGGAGAAGAATTACTGTAAAAGTGTACCTATCACAGAAAAGGTTTGTTTTTGGTTGACACTTTTATGGGACGTTTTGTAAAGCTTAGGGTAGGTACACTTCTCAGAAGTAGTTTGTTTAAAAATACTGTAGCTAAGTAAAGAGTACCTAATTTTTAAGTTTTAGCGGATAATTGAAATTTCAGAAAAATCCAGGCCCCACATGATCGTTGGCTACTCTGAACTGTCTCTGTCTTGTGCTTATGAGTGTCGTATTTTTTTGTTATACGTTTCGTCGTCTCGTGAACTATTACTCTGCAAAGGTAGTATGAGGACGTGAGTCGCGCGCGACAACGTCAAAAGTAGCGAGAATTTGACAGTTAATGTACTGGAAAGTCGCGACTTTTGACGTTGTCGCGCGCGACTCGCGTCCTCATACTACCTTTGCTGGACTCCGATGGACTCAGTGTATGGACAATATTCAAGATAATTTATTGTGAAACTTTCTACATTCAACAGTGACGGTTCAGAAATCAAGCTTGAATTTTGTATAAAAAAGACAATGTCAAATAAAGTACGTTGATACTGTGTCCTACAATAATATTATTATGCGATGTGTCCACAAAATCATCCATTTACAGGTCAGTTATCTAAAGCTGGCACGTTCACAGTACTCACACTTATGCAATTTCACTATACAGTGTGTTTAAAAATAAATGATTTTGATTCAAAATGCGACTCTAGTTTAAGTGTAGACTAGAGTTAGGTTTTAGTAAGATGGGTGCGTTGTAGATAAATAAATACAAATATATGTGTTACTTGTTATAATATATTTTTATCAAATTCGAGTGAAAAGTATTAAAAATAAGGTGGAATCAATGGTCACAAAATAGTTTTAATTTTCAATTAATTTTCACATAAACAAAAATAATTTCACCTAAGAAAATCTTTACCAAAACAGAAAATAATTATCCCAGAAATCCTCAACAATTTATTTATAATTATCTATCTTATCTCTTTAAACGAGCAATTCTTGTATATATATTTATATATAATCAGAATCTTGGAAACGGCTCCAACGATTTTCACGAAATTTTGTAGGCAGATGCTGCCTACAAAATTTCGGGTGCGTTTAATTGATCTAACTAGGTTACATTTTTAGGAAACGTTGCTTTATCCGTGTTTTAAGGCAATTGAAATTTGCTATGATAACATACAGAGGTAAATTTCGCGTCTACTTGCAAGTTTGGGATAGTTCTGACGGAAAAACGGGCGACCCGTTTCGGGCCGATTTCAAGGGACCCGGTTCGAGTCATGATGTTTTTTTTCCAAGTTCTTTTTTTGTTGAAAACGGATTATTTTATATTACATATTTTATATTACAAAAAAAGTACCGAGCAAAGCTCGGTCACCCAGGTACTAATTTAATTATGTAACAAAGGGTCACGGACGCTCAGTGGCCAGTTACTGGATGAATGAGCCGATTTCAGATGAACTAAAAAAAAATCTAATGGCTGTCAAAGGAATGCAATTTTGGACCTCAGCCCAATAGCCATGTGTGATACATCATCGAATAGGACTCAGCGAGCTGAACAAAAGTTACTATGGCGCCAACAGCCAAATGTTTGTCCTTTCGGAGTAATATTGTATTGAAAAAAAAAAACTAACATTTGGTTGTTGGCGGCATAGTAACTTTTGTTCAACTCGCTGAGACCTATTTTATGATGTACCATCACACATGGCTATTGGGCTGAGGTCTAAAATTGCATTCGTTTGACAGCCGTTAGATTTGTTTTTTCTCTCTCCACCAATCCGGACTTGGCCCCCTCCACCAATCCGGACTTGGCCCCCGTGGTGGAGTATGGCCTACCTTCCTCAGGGAAGAGACCCGTGCCCCTCGGTAGGGACATGGTAGGTTGATGACGAAGATTTTTTTTTTAGTTCTTCTGAAAACTAATGAGCAGTTTTCAGAAGAACTAAAAAAAAAATCTTCGTCATAAACCCTACCTGTTTTTCTTATTGCTTGCCACAGATAAAAACTTTATTACTCTTCTGTGATTTCATCGACTGGAAGGAATCTGTGATCAACTGAGCAACATCATTCGGTTTCTATTGTGGCTACGCGAATGTTCTGTTCTCCTATTCTTCTTCTTCTTTTTCAACGTTTTTTCCATGATTTTAGCACCAGTAGCAGTTGTCCGAAGTCCAATCACAATCAAATGCAAGAGACAAAAGAAAAGAGGAAAGACCACAGAATAAACTGGCAGTTCCCATTAGAAAAACAAAAACCCTCTCTTAAAAATGCCATTTAATGACTATTTCATTTAATGACGTTTTCAGAATTAAAAAAAACAAATGGCTATCAAAGGAATGCAGTTTTGGACCTCAGCCCAATAGCCATGTGTGATACATCAGCGAATAGGTCTCAGCGAGCTGAATAAAAGTTACTATGATGCCAACAGCCAAATGTTTGTCCTTTCGGAGTAATATTGTATTGAAAATGTTAGTTTTTTTTTTCAATATAATATAACTCCAAAAGGACAAACATTTGGCTGTTGACTTCATAGTAACTTTTATTCAGCTTGCTGAGACCTATTCGATGATGTATTACACATGGCTATTGGGCTGAGGTCAAAAACTGCATTCCTTTGACATTTTGACAGCCATTCGTTTTTTTTTAGTTCTTCTGAAAACGGTTCATTTGGAACTACTTTTCTTAGCTGTCAGAAAAATCCCTCATTGAAACGCACAAACGGTTGAATACCAAAAAGATCACGCTGTATATATCAACAGTAGCAAAAGTAAAACTATAACTGTCCCCTTCACACTCATAAGCTAGACCGCGCGCAAGAGAGACGGGCAGACTTTTCATGATGCGCATGCAGAACACGTCACGTCGCGCGCTTATTCACAGACACTACACAAGCGCAACGTGAAAAGTGTTGAACGTGCCAGCTTTACTTAACTGATCTGTAACAGCTATTGAAACTAAAATCATGAAATTGTCATGCATTTTGATAAATTGGCGGCAAAGGTTCTATTTAATTTTACATTAAACATTATTTTAGGACGGCCGGTAATTTGTAAGATGTATTTAATATCTCGAGAAACAAATTCGAGAAGGAGGCCAAGAGGAGGATCCAGCTGGGCTGGGCAGCGTTTGTGAAACTACGCCGGGTCTTCTCGTCATCCATACCGCAATGCTTGAAAACGAAAGTTTTCAATCAGTGTGTCCTACCTGTTATGACCTACGGAGCCGAGACATGGACACTCACGAAAGGGTTGATCCACCAGTTTAAAGTCGCTCAGCGAGCTATGGAGAGAGCTATGCTCGGAGTTTCTCTGAAGGATAGGATTCGTAACGAATACATCCGACAGAGAACCAAAGTTATCGACATAGCTCAGAGAATTAGCAAGCTGAAGTGGCAGTGGGCTGGCCATATTTCGCGAAGAACCGACAACCGCTGGGGTAAACGTGTTCTTGAGTGGAGACCGCGACTCGGCAAACGTAGTGTAGGACGCCCTCTAACCAGGTGGGATGACGATCTGCGAAGGACTGCAGGCAGATGCTGGATGAGGCAAGCTGAAGACAGGGCGCTATGGCGCTCATTAGGGGAGGGCTATGTCCAGCAGTGGACTAATATAGCCTGATGATGATGATGATGATGATTTAATATCATTTTTAACATTTCCTTATTTTAAAAGTGGCCATTTGGATAGAATTCCATTTCTAACGGATTTGTCAAAAAATGGCGCCAAGACCAACCAATACCATGCGCTCGCCTTTAGTCTATAAAAGGGAGGCCTCCACGATAAAGCGGCAGTCTTGTTCTGGCGCTGTGATCAGGCGGAAGCTCTGTCCGATTTAAGAATTTATATTTATAATTTATATTAAAAGTTAAATTAAATTGTGAATGTTGGAAGTGTTTATAAATTGATGTGAGATTTGTGAAGTGAATTGTGTTGTTCATAATACTTGTTATTGCAAAAAATAAAACCTAAGAAAACTCGGTAATTATACCAAATCTAGCTAAAAATCTACCAAATCTAGCTTTGTCACGATAGATGCAGGTGCGGCCCCAGCATTAGAAAATCTATTGATCTAACGCATTCCGTGAGTACTAGCGAGCTGGATGGAATTTGAATAACTGAGCAATATATGAACCCTCAAATGATAATGTAAACTGGTCAGATATATCTATATATCTTGACATCCCGTAGCATAATATCGCAGGCAAATGGTTCCGTGGTTTATATGAAACCGGATATGGTCACCCTATCCAAACATTGTTTGAGAGGTTATATTTTTTTAAATAACTCTCGCTGCGATAGGTTTTTGTGGTGAAACGATATGTTAATCGAAGGAGCCTAAAATGTCAAAGAATTTGGTACATAAAACATATCTCAGACTTGTTTTGTTTACTAGATATCGGCATTTGAAAAAGCGTTTCGATTGCGCGGCCAGCGTCCTTAGGTTTTTCAGTAATTTTGTTTTTCTGATGAGGAAACGAGTGTAAATTCAGACCTCATCGGCTTTGACAAATTAAGACTAAGCTCTGAACATCGGTTTTGACTAATTTAGATAAGCCCGATTACGAAAAAATCAACCTAAAGAAATCGGAACCGGAGGATTGCGCGGCCATGGCGTTCAGGCGTCGATATCTTCTCAAGTAATGGTGATAGAATGAATTTTCTTTCTTCGACATTTGTTGACAAATTCACACATGCATTGACAAAAAAAACCAGGCCTGTACAGCGCCCCCAAGTTATATGTTCAGGTGGGCAAAATTGTAACTAACTAATTAATTGTAATACTGTTCCCCATTTCTATTTTATTTATTCACTTACTAAGATTTATAGATATATTTTCATTAAAATTGAAAGACCGGTTAAAATATTTTCATTTTTCTAGGTAAATTTCTTAAATGTTACTACTAAGTTCTCCACTAGCGCCGCTATCAACTGAACAGATAAGATGGTGGCACTGTAGACCCTGTAGATGCCGAGGCCGCGCAGTTCTCCGCGGTCCGTTCGCGCGGCCATCTTCAAACCTCAATAACTTCTTTATTACTGCTTTGACAAATTTCTGGTTTTCACCATTCAGTTTTGACGACAAAATCCTGACATAGTAAGCACTTTTTGAAAACAGAACATGGCCGCGCAATCGAATCGGTAACCCTATTTGCCAGTCCGGCCGGAGTGGTCGCCGCAACGCCGCATGTACTACGACGACCTCTGTAGCGTAGTGGTTAGCGCATCCGCTTACCATGCGAGAGGTCCCGGGTTCGATCCCCGGCTGGGGAGAAAAAAAAACTCTAGGTCTTGGATGTTTACATGTTTGTGACGTCGCTGTTTCTGGTTCCCACGACACAGGGTATCCTAGTATGGGGCCAGAAGCAATGTATGTGCCTGTATGTACATGTTTACTACGCGTTCGATACAGACACGCGTAGCAGGCCTGGCCAGGGCCTATTTAATATATGCATGCGCGCGCAGACTTGAAGCGGGAATAAACTAAATCGCCACGTAAGTTAATAAGTTTTGTACCTACACTCCGTACCTGCACTTCGGTATAAGACCTCTATGGCGCAGCTGTTAGGCCATCTGCCTACCATGTAAGAGGTCCCGGGTTCGAATCCTGGCTCAACAGCATGGGTTTGTCAACACAAACCCCAGGTCTTTTATGTTCGCCTGTTTGTGATGTCGCTGTTTCCATTTTTCCTTGTTCCCACGATCCTAGCGTGGCAATGTAATGCCTGTATGTAAATGATTGTTTGTTTGTATGAGGTGGACCATATAAAATTGCAGTTTTTGTTAGGTCCTACTTAAGATAAGGACACTTATTTATAAAATAAAAGACCACAGGTACTAGTCATTTAATATTTACTTTTATAATTATGTTATTTTCATTCATAACTAACAACGATATGGGTGTTACGATGTATTCAAATTCAGTAAAACAAATTAAAACAAAATACAAATTTCACTCACTATTAAATTTAATATTACAATAATAGTAGTAAGAAAAACTCCTTTAATTTAAACAATTTTGTCATAACCCCATTTCGAAACATTTCATTTTTTTTTAATTTATGATAGTGAAATTCTCATTTTTGTAGTAAATGTGCACGCAAATCGTGAGTGTGAAAATTCAGTGGGATTTGTATGTAGGATCTGATAGTATCGCTTCATACATTTCAGGTCACTAGTATGTCTTAAATCTTTTATACAGAGGGT
Organism: Yponomeuta plumbellus; assembly: GCA_947310845.1. NCBI lineage: Eukaryota > Metazoa > Arthropoda > Insecta > Lepidoptera > Yponomeutidae > Yponomeuta > Yponomeuta plumbellus. Next base: position 10,683,141 of record OX371207.1, on the reverse strand, counting down.
CTTTAGAAGCAACGTCGATTACAAAATCCATATAAGATAGACTTAATAAAATATGCATGTCTAGACTACCGAGCCGCGAGTGCGCTGGGACGGGCCCTCCCGCGCGGCTCATATCATTAAGATAATTATAATATTTACACGAGATATAAAGGTGTCAGCGAATCAAGTCTTAAAGACGACAACTAAGCTCTACTAAATGTGATTTGAAAATGACGCGGCGCACGCTCAATCGATTGGCAATACACTAATGTTACGAATAATTTATTTATCTAGGTAATTCAAGATTAGTTAGTGTTTTTCGTGTTTCATTTCCTAGAAAAAACCTTATAGCTTTTTTTATTGAGACTTATTAAATTGTAATATTTTTTAATTACAAGTCAATGCGGCTAAACTAAGTAGTGTAATATAATAATAATATTGTGAGATAAAATTTGTATTATTGCATTGAGAAAACGTAAGACTATTTCGTTAACGGGCATGTAACACAACACCATACGACATTACTGGCCGATTCGTAATGTTCCAGGATCCAGAATACTCTACCAGTACTTAGTCTGTGACGAGATATGCGCGATTGTGACTTGGTCCGTAACTGGGCGGGTCCGCCTCGCCGGGGCAAGCGGCACAAACAATTTCCATCCACACGGGCACGCAATATGCTAGACTAATTTTACAAACCATGAACAATAAATTTAATTCGTGTATTTAAGTATCTTAAGAGGACACAATATCTTCGCCTAATTTTGTTTGCCAAATCGAAGTGCAAAATTATTAAAAACAAGTTGCTTGCTTAAAAACTACGACATGAAATTTTAGCAATATATTAACCATTTGTCTTGATGAATGAGTACCCATCATAGTGTTCTCAATGATAAGTTTCACATAATAGAAATGTAATTTATTGAATATAGAATACAAATTGTTATCCAAAAACTATGCTGATACATAAGGACATCGACAGTGATAATCTGACAATACATCTATCTATCCAGCTCTGGATAATCAATAAAAATGGTTACCATAGAAAGTTGCTTGAGAAACAATATCTATAATTATGTATAGTAATAATTCTAAAACTTTTATATTTTCTGAATTGTTTATACAAATACATAATATTCTGAGTTATTAATACACATTATAAATTATCTCGAGAGATCAGTTACGCTAAATATAAAAATGTACAAGTATGTGTGAGCAACAGAACGTTGCGTGAGTCCGTGGGACGTCGGGCGCGAGGCGCGGGCACCTACGCCTCTCCGCTTGACGCGTCCCACTGATCGATCATACAATACGCTACGGCTCTACCACACAATGACATGTCATCTCTACTGATTACAAGACCCCAAGCAAGGTTATGATTGTTACTAACGTTCGCAGCCGTTATATTTGTCTATATTAACTTAACGATTCAAACCGAGACAGCACAAGACATGAGAGGAGTATAAGTAACAATAATGTAACAAATGACAACTTCGGAAATATTGACAAGAATCTATAGCGGTAAGTGAACAAAGAAATGTTCGACCAAACTGTCCTTTACCAATTAACTTTAGGTATGTACATAAAAGACAATTTGAGCTTACAAAAGTATAAAGTAATCAATCACATTGCAATATGGTTTAGAATCTACAGTGGATTTACCCTTCTTACCGACTACGACAGCTCAAGCTTTATTGACAAATACACTACAGTATCACACGATTACTCGCCGAAAACACCTATTATGCATTTTAATATTTTTCTTGGTGGCCAACACGAAAAGAACTATTACTAAAATAGCATACTGATGATTCTAAGTTGTGAATGGTTGCGCGGCTTTCAGTTTCGTAGAGGTGAGAAGCGCACATCCGAGCCGCGGGTACAAGAGTTTGTACAAGCCCTCCGCAGAGGAACAATAAGAAGCTAAACTTTAACTACCAATTTATCATATCGATACATGCAAACCTTGTAGCTGTCAGCGCGACGCGCGACGACTCCTGCCGAGTCTACAGTGAGTTATGTACAGGGAGCGGACGCCCGGCAAACGGCCCGACCGACCAGTCACACCGGCTGAATTGATTACACAACAAGTCCTAGGAATCTTAAATGCAACCGAAGTGTCGCGCTGAACAAAATTCACAGAGGCGGGGGTCGACGCGCCGTAACCTCTCCGCGGACACTCGGCCGAGTCTTTACATGAGGGTTACGATTACGTTGACGCGGGGCATGCGAGTGCAGGGCCGGCGGGGGCGACGGGGGGGCGGTCGGGACAGGGGCGGAGCGAGGGCGGCAGCGCGGGGCGGGGCGGGCCCTACGAAGCGCCGGGCGAGCCCCCGCCGCCGGCCGCGGTCGACGCCGCTGTCTCGCCTGGAACGACGCAAAATCAACGTCAGTTTACGGCCGTGGGTGATGAAAAAAAAATCATAATATAGGGTCCGCCAAATAACTTTTTTTTTTTTGAAAATGCTATAAAAAAAACTACTGAATATTTTTTCAAATTTCTTTTTTTATTTGAAAGTACAATCCCTCCGGTTAATGATGGAAAATAATTTCATTCAAATGGCTGCCTCGGCTGGCCACGCAGTAGCCTACACGACGGCGCTACGTGCCACACAGCCAACGCTACACTTGATGTTTTGCGCCCTGTTTTTGTCGTTTGGCCACCTCGGAGCTGCGATTTGACACCGTTGGACTACTTTTTGTGGGGTGCCGTCAAAGATAAGTGTTACGCCGACAAACCAGAGACAATTGACGCTTTAAAGGACAATATTCGTGAAGCCATTGGTGAAATACAGCTGCACACAATCGATAATTACTTAAAAATTGGACCCATCGTGTAGGCTACTGCATGGCCAGCCGAGGCAGCCATTTGAATGAAATTATTTTCCATCATTAACCGGAGGGATTGTACTTTCAAATAAAAAAAGAAATTTGAAAAAATATTCAGTAGTTTATTTTTATAGCATTTAAAAAAAAAAAAGTTATTTGGCGGACCCTTTAGTTGAATATTATTGAATTTGCGACGGAGACGAACGCAGCGGATGCTGGACATAAAAGGTTTGCATTAGGGTATACTTATGTCCAGTAGTAGGCGATCGCGGGCCGACTGATCAGTTTGTTTCCCGTTTAATATGTCAACGGCGAGACAGTCTGTCGTGTGGTTCTGATTACGTTTGAGACGGATTTATACATTGACATCAATGATATTCATAAATTTCGGTCGGGAAATCGCAATATTACTTGGCTTGACAAAAATATCAGTAAATATTGTAGCATTGTATTCTCTGAAATAGAAGTATCATTTGTGTAACTATGTATCGTCAATATTCAAAACAACGCTCATTGAAAGAAGTTCGTCTACATGAACTACCCATCTCTCTTTCTGCTTCGGAAACCGTCACAAGGTCCAGCTAGACTAGACGGTAATAGCTGGACAATTGAAATTTTCACAGATGATGTATTTCTGTATTTCTGCTGTCGATTTTATCAGTTCTGTTTTGTAATAAATATTTAAGTGGGACTCCCCATACAACTAACGTGTATTTCGTACCGCTTCTTGCTAGATATTAATAACGGCAACAAGACACTACAAGATTTTCAAATCTTGTACGGATAATGGTACGAACCCCTTCGCATTCGCACGAAGCGCATTCCGGACCCATGGCACCCCCAGAAGACACCCCTGGGGGTGCCACGGGAACTTTGATTCGGACCCGTGGCACCCCCATCATACAACGATGTACCAGGGGTATCATGAGTCTATTTACTCGTTCCCATGATCCCACCAATCGAATAGTAGCTAGTGGACAAAAGGTAAACAGTGCCAAAAAATTTCAATAGTTTGATTTTAATATTTATTTATCAATATTATATTATAAGGTAGGTAGGTTTACATTGTAACAAGTTTAGACATCAGAAGCACAGCACTAATTGATCTAGGAGTGCCACGGGTCCGAAACAAAGTTCCCGTGGCACCCCCAGGGGTCTTATGGGGGTGCCATGGGTCCGGAATGTTCGAGCGCGATTCCGACTTGGCCGTTTTTTTTTTCTTTTTTATGACTGTAACTTTGTGTGTGTGTCTGTTATTAGTTATTAAAAAAAAAAAAAAACTCACGCCCGTTATCCCCGAAGGGGTAGGCAGAGGCATCAGTCTCTAGAACTGGACCCACGTTTTGCCGAGTTTATTAGGTCCCAAACGTGACAAGTGGCAAGCCTGTCGCCGTTATCCGGGCACAATTTATCAGCGAATGGTGTTGCTGTACAAACAAATGTACGTAATAAATGTATATCTTTTATACTACACCTGCTTGGAAAGTACCTTGATACTTTATCAAATTTACGGTAGAAAGTACGTCATTGCATATCGAACAAATATGCGGGGAGAAAACGCATCTGAGAGGGAGAGAAAAGTGTATGAAAATCCATTTCTTACGTGGTTTTTCTTTTTTAATTTTGGGTAAGACTATGCGCCGGTAACCTAAATATCAAAAGCCAAAAAGTTTTTACAGTGAGTTTTTATCTCCAAGTTCGCAAAATGACACTGGCCACTAGCAACAATTTCAATATAAATTTCAATTAGTAAAGATACTGGCCACTAGCAACAATTTCAATATAAATTTCAATTAGTAAAGATTTCGTTTTTTATTTCCCTTGTAGGTGTAGTTAGTATAAAGCACTATGTATCACACGAGAGAAACTGCGATTCCCGATCTCAGGTGTCAAACGACACCCTCGACGGTAATCGGTCACTTAAAGATTTCGTTTTTTATTTCCCTTGTAGGTGTAGTATAAAGCACTATGTATCACTCGAGAGAAACTGCGATTCCCGATCTCAGGTGTTTCAAACGACACCCTCGACGGCAATCGGTCACTTTCTCCTCTCGGTGAACAATGTACAATTTCTTCTCACCCTGCGGCTCGTCGGCGGCCGCGGGCGCCGGCTGCGCGGAGGCGCCGGGCGCGTCGTGCGGGAGCGCGGGCGCCGCCCTCGGCTTCAGGAACTCGTTGAGCGACGGCTGAATGCCTAGCTCGTACTCGGTGAAGTTGAACAGGGGCGGTAGGGGGCGCCCGTTCGGCAGCCGGGCGCCCGGCTCGCGGAGCTCGTCGAAGAAGCAGTGCGCGCACGCTTGCAGCGGCGAAAGGCGCGCGCCGGGCGTGTACTCCAAAAGCCGGGACACCAGCGATATGGCGTCCGGGGGCGTGCACGCGCGGAACACCTGCGGGCGCACGTGCTATTCGTCAGTTAAGTCTAACAGTGCGAAAGTCATTTTTGGCCGTTTCGACCTTTCGATGCCATTTGATGAAGAAAAGTGGCGCGCTTCTTTCGACCGACCAATTGTTTATCTTCAATAAGTTGATTTTAAATACTTTTCCCAAATAATGTACACCTCTAATATAGCTAATTGAAATTTTGAAATTTTACAGTTTTTTCGCTCTCCTGTAAAGTTGTCATTTTTTACTTACGCACTGTTAGAACTTCACTGACGTATTGTAACTTCCGGAAATGACTAGCCGAAATGCCCTTAATTTTACCTCGCAGTACCAACTCGTCAAGAGTGTAGTTGAATCTTTGGCAATTGTTGAACAGGTTAGAATGTGCTAGACGGTTGCCAGAAGTGACCAGCTTTGAATTCTTACTGTGTAAGACACTACAATACGAGTGATACATCGGATCGTCTTTCACATTAGTTTAACCACTGAAATGTCCCTGGAGACTACACTCCCCAAACGAAAGAATTATATTTTTAAACTAACACTTTGGTAAGCACTACACATTACATATGGTTCTACGGATTCTTGCATTCTGTCGGAAGAGTCCGACCAGGTTCGCTCTTATTCGCAGAGCTTAATCATGGCGAGCATAGACGGAGCTCGCGTCGGTCATCAGTTGGTCATCTCAGACTGTCACCATGATTAAGCTTTGCGAATCAGAGCGAAACCTGGACCTAGATTCTGTTAATGTCATCATCATCATCAACCCATTATGTCCCCACCGAGGGGCACGGGTCTCTTCCCTGAGGAAGGTATAGGCCATACTCCACCACGGGGGCCAAGTCCGGATTGGTGGAGGCTTGTAAGAGTAGTGGCTGGTCTTACTGTCAGAAGTTTTCAAGCCGCCCCTAAAGGCCTCTGACTTGGCTTAACGACTGCCATCTATGGACGGCAGCCGGCACCCTGTTAATGTATTGTAGTATAAACACAACTGCATGAACATGGTTACTTAGTTTCATTGCCGCGAGCGCGTAGACTTAAAGACACATCAAACAATCTAGGCGTCAATGGTATGAAAAAACGCGTGACGTTACCCGACCGTGTATCTGTCATCGTACTATAATATACTAACAGAATCGAGGCCCTAGTTGGACTCTTCCGACAAAATTCAAGTGAATCCGTAAAACCATCTACAGAATTAACATCATCATCATCAACCCATTATGTCCCCACCGAGGGGCACGGGCCTCTTCCCTGTGGAAGGTATAGGTACATAGGTAATTATATTTGTTTGAAAACGTGGCGCCGTCACTGTGTATGTGGATAATCCTATAATATCCAATCCTAATCCAAGGACAGGTCAAGGGCCCAGACTCAACTGATCCAACTGTGGCTATATCTCCCAAAACTTTTTTCAACTAAACATTTCATAATTTTATTATATTATAATTAACCTGATTGGAGAGTACAACAGAGTTACATGATTTTGAGAGATAATTATGTCAAGTCGAACAAAGGCTAGGGTTTTTTGGTCAAGTCCCCACGAAAGTTACCTATTTCATATTCACATTTTTAACATCATCCTAAATAATATTATTATGTTAGGCACACGAAATGTTTGTAATGAAAGAGTGTTTTTTTAGATAATGTAGCTTCGGCGCTGAAATACAAGGTTACCTCTAAAATACGCTATTCATGAAACATGTCAATTAGAGGGTGTTGTTTTCAAGTTTTGATCTCCGACTTCGGAAATCGTTTAGTAAAATTTGCCTTCAGTAATTTGTTTAATTTACCGAAATCTGCGATGTTCTTGAAGCAAATTAATTTAGTACCTAAAAGTACGTGAATCTTGGTATTTAGCAATAGGCTATTTGACCAATTTCTGAAAGGCATCTCATAATGTTTGTTGGTGTTCATGGAGTCCTCAGAAAGTGGTTATTTTAAATTCTTTCGTGTATTTCTTCTAAAAAAGCCAAACGAAAATTTACTTTCTAAATAAGCCGCCAAAACGCTATCTTGGGCAATATGGCGCCGCACTGGTATTATGACGTCACTTCCCAATAAACCAACCAATGAACGTAAGTAAGAATGAATGACCGACACCATTTTTATTGAATTGTGACGTCATCATAGAATCGGCCAATCCAGGGCGTTTTCGATACAATGGCGGCAGATACAAATTATCAAATTTTACTTTGTGTTTTTTTACAAATCATAATTGTTTTTTTTAGTAAAATGATTAAAAGCGGTTCTTAGACACATCATTTATACGAATACCTATAAATAATACTGTTTTTTTCACACTGTCAAATAGCCTATTGACTTATTACTGGAATTGTGCTTTTTATGAAACTATTTGTAGTGCAGCAAGGCTTATAATGTTAACGAATTATCAAAAGAACTCTACCAGATGGACGTCTTATGTCAGATAACACTGACACTGGAGAAGATAATCCGCTATAAAATCAAATCAAAGCAATTACTTGGACGTCTTTACAAAGTTCCACAAATGAAACGCCAGGCCAGTGTCCTATTGCAATGTAACGAAGTGCATGAGTATAAAATCAGCTGCAGTGCACGTGTTTGCATTCTGAGCAGGAATGAATAGAACTAACTGGATTATGCATGGCATGACTAACATTTGCCACGCTTATCTATAGTATATCTATGTCGATCTATTCTATGTGTCAACTAAGCCGTTGCTATGGTACAATACAGAGGCCATATACAAAGCATTAACCCGACGGTTTTAATCAATAAACAAACTATTTCAGTAGCCGAATGATTTGTTAGCGGTGGTTGTTTTGTACATGAACAAAATGGATAACAAGAGGAAACAATTTGCACTGTTAATTGTTAGGAAACATTATTGTTAGGTCTTGAAGTGATGAAGTGAACCACAGTGCAAGACGATGCAATAACTCCGGACATGGCGCGGGCATCGCAGCTCCGGAATAGCCAAAAGAAACAAACGCCACTCGGCAGCGGTACGAATGCACACTGAACACCAACAAACAATCAATTTGCAGTAAGAATCAGCACCAACCGATTAGAGATCGTGACATCTAGTCGTAATTTTCATGCTAATGTCATTGGCATTAGAGATTATATTTCGCGCTAATTGCCTTCATTACCACTTTGCAAGCTTAAGTCAGCGTTATCTCTTTCATTTAAAGTATGCATTCGTGTGTAATGTGGGCAAGTAGCGGTTGCCACAGTGTCTTACTCTGATGCGCTGGTGGTCAGTGGCAGTCTTGTACATGGACCTTCGCTCCAGCATGTACTGAAACGACGCGGGACCATTAGAGCTACGTCAGGGACGCTTATGTGTCCACACAACCAAACAACTACAGTACCCGTCAGTAGTTTGACCGATCTAAATCGATGCTATGATGACACACGTTGAAATCGGTGTTCTGTTTTGGGTAAGGTCATGTATTGAGTTTTCTCCCGTTATATTCTTACGTAGCAAAGTAGGTAAAGTACAACGGCATAGGCATAGCAATATATAACAATATATAGCAATATATAATATACTTATCTAGTTAAAGTATGGAACGCAAAACGTTGAATAACATATGAGATGAAACGAATGCGCATTTAATTCATGTAATAAGCTATGACTTTCATAGACAGTGAAGGACAATTAACCGAACACAGTAGTTGTTTGTCGCGAAAACTAAGTTTAGAAGCGTCACGATGCATAGTGTAAGTGATATTATACTACAGCCTACAGTAGTGACTGTAAGTAGGCCAAAATTAAGCCAAATTCTCAGCCAGAAACTTGGCAACATCAAGACTTGGCTTTTACCAACTCGACTATAAAACATAAATTGATACAAAAAGTAGTGAAAAGAGGAGAGTTTACCTTCATCCAGGGATGGCTTTTGATTTGTGGGAATTTGAATTCTGTGTAATTTGGATTCATTTCTCGGATTTGTTCTCGCGTCGGAGTGCCTAGAACCTGTAAAAAAGAATGTTCATTATTTGCACAATCTCTTCAATATGCATAATTCATGTGCGTGTAACATCTCGTGGTTATTGTAATTTGATAGCGAGGGCAACGCGCAATAGCATTTATCAAGTCTCCAATAAAAACACAATTTGTAGAATCTCATTCTCTAAGTAGGATCAAATATAATTTGAGTTTATTCCTCTCTGCTCGATTGGTTTTTAGCGTGGTCCGGCACCCTTATTCTCTGATTTATCTTTTTACTTTGATCTGTCAAGATAATTATGAACGTATTTAATAGATCGTATGTCAAAAACGTACATGCTTTTAAATGTCTAACACGTGCGTTTTTTCGTATATGGAGGATTCCGTGGATTCCGTATCTTTGGGATATTTCAACCACTTGATAATATCAACTTCAAAATAATACGTCTTTATGAGTTGTTACATAAACAAATAGATCTCGAATACCGTAACGACACAAGCGTTTGGACCAATTGACCAAGATAGTCGATAGATCATTATTTTTTCTTCACTAAATAGGTGATCGCTTATGAGGAGACCGGTGAGGTCGTCCCAATATGTTCGAGAAATTTGTATAAATATTAATAATTTAACAAGATTTGATATTTTTTCGTGGCTAAAAGTCGGTCCCACAGAATGAGTTGTTTGAATTGATGAGTGTAACCACTCACCTTCGAGAACATAGAGGTATTTAATTAAGATACACCAGTACTAAGACGACATCAAAATAAGGAAGTAAAGTTTACCTTGATGATCTCAACAAGCTGGTCGACGCCGGAGTCGCCGGGGAAGATCGGTTGCCCCAATAATAGCTCGGCCACCACACAGCCGGCACTCCATACATCTGTAAAACATGTTTTTGTTAACATCATACTTGGAGCACAATCTCTGCGATCGCATTTAAGGGAGTCCAGGGGGTAACACTGGCACCACAGAGGAAAAAAAACGTATTTTTTTTTTACAGCACCAATTTGCAAAAAGTGTCAGTATTATCTCGCAATCATGTAAACAGCGATTTTTAGGACCCACGTAAATAGGGTTTTTGCTTTAGGTACACGGCCATGGGTTCTAAGAATCACACTAGAAACATGATAGAGAAATGGTTCACACTTTTTGCAAAAAAGATCATATCTATTTCCTCGATGGCGCAAGTTTTACTCAGTGGATGCCCTTAATGTTAGTGCACAGGGCACGGCGCCGGCGCAGACGTTCTATCCAACTCGAAGGCGGAAAACGCTCTATTACTGTCTTGACTCTGCTTGTTCACGGAGTAAATATTTTTTTTTATTATTTTATGGTCTATCACTGCCTTTTTCTGCACTACCAATACGTAGTGGAGAATAAGGCAGTGATAATATTGTATATTGACGTAAAGCAAGCAGAATGTATCTAAATTCATTACGTTGAAACTAATTTTTTATTTCTTTTAATTAAATTCGTTAGTCTTACTAAAACTCGAGAACGGCTGGACTGATTAGGCAAATTTTTGGGAATGTTTCCAACCTATTTCAGGGAATGTTTGAATGGTGAAAAAAATCTGGAAAAATTATGTAAAAATTTAGCGGTACGAAGTTTGACCTAGTTAATGATGATAATTATTGTTCTTAGTCCAGTTGTGCGAGTTTTTGAGAATGTCTATATCTAGGCTACGTACTCACTATAGTACGTTTGTTTTTTTAAATATTTCTTTCTCTGTGCTTATTATTTTTATACTTTATACACGAAGTATAAAGTGCACTAATAATAAACTAAGTCTTGGCATGGGGGCTCGGCAGGTCTGATTCTACCGTCTGCTTGGCTGAACACGCAACGAATCTCTTTAATAGAAACTGAAAACGACCTGAATGAAACAATTAGCATTCAACCGAGTCCTGGCCGATTACCGCGATAGGTTGATCGCACGCGAGAATTATAATGAGTGTACACTTTTTGCAATAACACGATGCGTAAGGTCAGATGCAAATTGTTATTGCTGTTTGTTTGCTACGCTACTTACCCACACAGACTAGAATTATTAATATTTTCGTTTTAATCTTTTGGGACACTTCTCTCACTAACATTTGAGTCATATAGAAGCATAGTCAGCAACATCCACTTTAACTGAAAGCGTACATAAGATATTTTTACTTACAATTATAATGTAGTAGCTTCTAGTTAATATGAGTTTTATACAGTAGGTAATGTAAAAGTAATGTACTAAAAATACCTGTATAAAAAAGTCCTGAAAGAAGCCTGATTATTCCGTAAAATAGCTAATACTTTTGGATGTGAAAAAAGTGGATGTTGCTGACTTTGCATCTATATGACTCATTTAGCCTTTGGATTCTGTTACTCTAGTTATCATTTCCCGGCCTCTCCCTTTTTACTTCCGCAGCACCTCAGGCTTTCTAACTGTTTAGGAGCTAAGTAAGTGCTTGCGTCTTGCATCAGAACAAGTGGCCCTTACCTATAATCGCACATCGTGGCACGAGCCGCAGCAAAACACTACTCAATATCATTAGTTGCGGCTGTTGCGAAACAATTATACCTATCATGAATAATGCATCGGCTCGCCCACAAATTAAACGTTTTTATGCGCCTCTCAATAGTACCCGTAAGAACAATGCATACAATGTACGCCTAGGACAGGTTTTGTATCAGTAAAATTCGTGGTAGATCGTTTGTGAAGATGCTCAAATTTGCTAATGGTCAAGCAGTTTCTACTGGTCTATTTACGTTGGGATTCGGAGATGTATTCAGAGCATTGTTTACGTAATGATGTTTTACTCTTTACGTCAGATACGTAATCCGAGAAGATATTAAAATAATTTTGCTAAACTGAATATGCTAACTACACTAGAAAGTTGTTTTTAACACCTGCTCGACAAAGAATATTTTAATAGCAGTTCGTGTGACGTCAAAAAAAGTTTACTTAGTGCAGTAGTTTTAATTGAAGTTCACGATAGCACAGCAGAATCGCTCGTAGCCCCGTCCGCCTGAATGATCTTAAGCGATGGCGAAGGTTAAGCAACATAGGGCGTGTTCAGTCCATGGATGTTGGGTTACCGTTCTATGACTAACTCTAGTGGAATTTTTCAGAGCGGTTCCGTGTTTAGCAAGGCACGTTAAGCAGTTGGTGCCGGGTGCCGTCGATAGATGGCAGTCGTTAAGCCAAGTGAAAGGCCCTAGGGCGGGCGGCTTGAACTGAGATGTGTTTGATTTTACTGTACGTATACGGATATATTATATGCTGCATAAAGATAGAAACTGACAATGTGCAATAGAATAGGTATCAGCTGTGCTATCATCATCATCATCAACCTTTTATATCCCCACCGAGGGGCACGGGTCTCTTTCCTGAGGAAGGTATAGGTCATACTCCACCACGGGGGTCAAGTCCGGATTGGTGGGGGCTTGTAAGACTAGCGGCTGGTCGTACTGTCAGACGTTTTCAAGCCGCCATAAAGCCTTTGACTTGGCCTAACGACTGCCATCAATCGACGGCAGCCGGCACCAACTGCATAACGTGCCTTGCGTAGCACGGAACCGCTCGGCCGCAGCCTGATTATGTGCACCAAATCCCATCGGAATCCTTACGTTTGCGATAGTAATTAACGCAGATATTATTTGTATCGTTCAGGATTTGGTACGCGTAGTATAAGAGCTGATATCAGAGATCAGAAACCAAAAATATATTTCAACGTAAAGAATTACATTTTCTTTACTGAACGTCAATGTACAAAGGCAGCCGCTGCTTTCGGGCGGTACCAATCGACTGTTCATCTGAGTGCGTATACTGAGTTTTGTCGTTCACTTTCGATAGCGAGAGCGTTTGCGTTTTGCATAGGAGTGACAAAGCGCGCCATCTATTTGTCTCTTTGTTACTCCTATGCAAATCGCAAACGCTCTCACTATCGAGAGTGAATGAAAAAACTCAGTATAAGCACTCAGTACCACGATACGCGCGTCACTCACCGATCTTGGTGGTGTAGTCGATGGCGCCAAAGATGAGCTCAGGCGCGCGGTAGTAACGGGAACAGATGTAGGACACATTCGGCTCGCCACGCACCAAGTGCTTTGCCGAGCCGAAGTCGCACAACTTGAGGACGCCACTCTTGGGATCGAGGAGCAGGTTCTGCGGCTTGATGTCCCGGTGGCAAATGCCCAGCGAGTGGATGTATGCGAGGCTCCGGAACAACTGGTACATGTAAAGCTGGAACGGCACGCCCATTAGAATTGAGTTAAAATTAACATAAACATTTACAAACAGGCACATACATTGCTTCCGGCCCTACACTAGGATGCCCTGTGTCGTGGGAACCAGAAACAGCGACACCACAAACATGTAAACATCCAAGACCTGGGGATTTTTTTGTCCCAAAATAATAAGTGAAAGGGAAAAAGCTGGATTCCCTGTGCTATGGGTAGCCAGGCAAGTGTTTTTATTTACATACGGAGATAATTACAGAAACATGCCTCTCATTCTGATTCAGATGATAAAATTAGGTACTACGAGTAACCATCTATCCAAAAATAGAACTCATTAAGCGCATTCATTATAAGTTTGTGTGTCTTATTGAGAGTTGATATAAGGGCGAAAATCAGATTAGATTTAAAGCAGGGGGCTGCCAGACTGAGATGATGACTTATTTCAAACTCATGCTATTTCTTCAAACATTTAAATTTTGTCAAGTCAATATTTCAATGCCAAAATAATAAAACATTGATGTAAAGAATAAAAAAAACAAGACGCCAATTTATGTAGGAACATGACTTTAAAAATAATGTTAAGTAATAAGGTTTTTAATGTACAACAACATAATAGCGTGTGAACTTGTTCGCAGACGTTCATTGTGGAATGGTGAAGCAGTGACTGACATTCCTTGCGCACAAAAAGTGCATTTACATATTTAAATGCCAATTAGTAAGTAGCTAGTTGAATGTCCACTGTCATTGATATACAATGAACAAGATCATAAAATACTGCTTGGAACTAATACGAGAGAAACTACTGAATTACGTAGCAAAAAATAAGTACTTTTATTGATGACTAACAATTTCTCGAAACTGGCATTTATACGTACCTTTATAAAACTAATGGGTATGGTTTGTTCATCTTTGGAGTAATGACGAGCGACTTTATACACTGTCTCAGGTATATACTCCAGCACCAAATTCAGGTACACTTCGTCTTTCTGCAACACAAAAGTAAGATAAATAACACTTCCACAGTCGCTACAACTATGTATGTATATGTAATTTGTTTGAGAGTAAATTTTTGATATCTACAAACTCTTTTATCGCTAATGATGCATAGGGGGGTTTATGAGAAAGTCAAATAAATGTGGAAGTTGATTGATCGAGGCCTTTTTTGTATGAATTAGGAATATTGTAAAATCATTGCATTTTTTTTATGAAACAAAAACTTCAAAAACTCAGCACAAAAGCAAAATGCATGTGTTCAATGAAAATTTATTATGAAAAAAAAATCAACTTTAGCGTAATTCATGTTAAATAAGGAATTTCTGTAGGATTTCTTGAATAATCATAACAATGAATGTCAACTAGTTAAAAATAAACAGTGCAAGTGATTTCATGATTGTGAGGAGTTGAAGCTTATGAAAACAAGAACGGAAACGTAAAACAAAAGTTAGATAAATGTTTGACAAACAAAAAACCAAATGTATGCAAAAAAGTATGTTTGGACGATAACAAAGAAAAATTCTGGCGTATTTCAAAGCCTCAATTAGAGACCAAGCTCATGGCGAGAGGTGACTGAGATGAGATCTTAAACTCGCACACAACTGTTAATCAAGTTATACTGGACAATCTTTGCAATGGATCAAAAATTCACTCTCATCCTACAAACTTTGGTATACTCAAAAACTGCATTAGTAGGGAACCGTGCTCTGTTGCAAAGCTATGTTCAGTATTCCTTGGCAAATCGTGTCAGAGCTAAAATGTGCGTTAGCACACTAGCGCAACAATTTGATTGGTTGAGACATACTGCGACTTCGAGTGACTGCATTGCGTTTAACATAGAGCTGACAGCCGCGGGCACTGCGGCCTTCCCCAAATAAAACACACAAATAACACAACCTTAACAACCTACCGACTGAAAACAATACTATACAACAACAATATCGGAAATTGAATTGACCAAATATTTACATTCATAATCGGGATTTGCATTACTTTATACAACAGCTTGGAAGTCTCGAGACCCACGTGTGTGGAAATATTATAGAAAAGTCATTAACTTCATATCAGTAAGTTTTAAAGCAACTTATGTCTACTATAACTAGCTGCAGATAATATTCACCTTTTCTCCACTGGAGTAAAAGAAGTATTTCAACTTGACAATATTACAATGCTCCAGTCGTCGCATTATTTGAAGTTCTCGGTTCTGGAAAAGAAATCATTATTTTATTTATGAGTTACTCCTCTGCATCTGAACTCTCGAGGTCTAAAGTAAATTTTACGTTATGTAACTCGTGCGCCCTGTAAGAATTTTCTCGATAGCGGACATGGCCCTTCTTCACACCTCGGACAAAAATCCCGAAGCTTGAAAAATGGAAAGACTTGATTGTACTGGTAGAACGTTCATTCGATTTGCACCACTTGAAATGTGACTTAATCAGCCGTGAGTTTCAGATAATACATTTCGCCTTCCGTAAACATAAGCATGGTTTACACGCTGCGATGACGTCATTTATAAATAAACATTTTGCTACTGCCTTTTAGGGTTCCGTAACCGAAAGGTGCAAACTGGACCCCATATTATGTATGCCGACGACTTCTGTCTGTGTGACCTATGAATAATCTTAATCTTTTGAACCGCAATACGTACAGTTAAAATTTTAACCGTATTACGTGTTGTTATAGCAACTTACCCGAGAAATTGAAGCCCTACTAAAAGTAAAAAAATAAGGGTTAAGGGGGAAACTAAACGAAAGAACTTTTTTTAAAGTTTTTGCGCTGTTCTAGAAACGGTATTACATGCGTACCAAAGTCAAACATTGAGATAATAATGCATTAAAGTCTGTTCGCTATCATAGTGTCACTTTGATATTTACCGCCTCGGCACATGGCGGCTTTTGACAAAAGAAATTAAAGGAAGCCGACGCGGCGCAAACACGCCGGTGAATTTGGCTCGCAGCTCGTCTCATTCTACTATTATGTAGATCACGCAATTAAAGAATTAAATCAATCAGTATTTTAGAATGGATTTATAACGAAACGATCCTGCATCACATCGTAGGTAATTATTCTAAATTCCGGTGGAGATGAATATTCTGAGGACACTTCGAGTGATGAAGAGCAGTGTTTTATTTTGTGCTTCCCTAGGTATATTGCGTACTATGTTTTTTTACTAAAACAAAAGATTGCCTTCGTGTGTACCGACACTATCTAAGCGAACGGACTTTACCTATAGTATAACAAGAAATAATCATCAATACCGGCCATTGTGAGTCTGCATTCCGAACTAAATTAAAGAAAACCAAATTCTGTAAGGCGGTGTTGGCTTGTCAGTTTTTTAGTGTTGTATTCATAACTGCCTTTAGCTATTATTAGATGATAAAAGTATACGATGTTCGAGTCCAACTGAGATAATTGAGGGGACTATCGTCCATCCCGTCGTAAAATCGCGGAGGTAGGACACATCTATGTCTATTTAGGTAACCTACATTATAGGTTAGTTAGAACTTCTCCATAGCTACGCTGAGATAGATCGCAGCTATGTATTGTACATTCAATGTGTATTGTGCTACATTTAGCATGATGATTGTATTCCTCTAAAGCAAAGCAACATTCATATCATTCCTTTACAATCAAGGCGTATTTCATTCGCATTTAATTAATCTTAACGTAATGTGTTTTAACAACACAATATTTTGAAAAACTTTGAGATAGATATGGTCGCTTAGACTACATATTTCCAAATTTTTCGGATGAGTTTTACTTTCAATTGTAGAGTCAATTGGACTTTTTCGCCTAGGCAGCCCTGTGTAAAATTAAATAGATTTAATTTAATAAACTTTCATTTAATAGTATTCAGATAAGAACCCACCAATCGTGGCCTATGTTAGGATAACTGAAAGGTAGTGTCCGTATAGTTAGTTTGCTTTCACATGGTCGATTTCAGTAATTTCTAGTATGTCACAGAACTGTGTATTAATAGTGCCTAATAGTGCTACATGGCACAATTAGCTAGGAAAAATATTTCCCGAGATATTAAGGCGACTCACTGAGGCAGCCAACTAGACGTCTAGTTAGCAGACACATCACGAACGGCTGTATATAGAGTTATGATTTGTATGCCAGATAATTGTGCGCTAATAGTGCTCCCTACATGCCAAGTTTCCAGAATAGTGCTTCAATACAAGCTGAGAAAACATACCCTATTGTTGAGGCAGCCAACTAGACGCTTTTTTACCATGATTTCTTCGTAACGGCGTAGAGTTTTAAAACAAAAACTATACCAAAAACTGTGCATTAATAGTGCCTCTTAATGAAATACAAATGCCCCCGAATCACCTATGCGTTTAGCCAAGAAATTAATGCAAACTTTTACATACATTACGGTTCTGGTACATGTAAGGACAAAAGTGAAAAAATAGTATCAATGAGCAAATATGGCAAGGAATAAAGTATCCGGAGTTGGTTCAACGCTTTTAAAAAAGTTAGCACGAGGGTGGTCTCGGTAATTTGCCTGTTGCGTGTTGGGACACTGCACACCCGGTTTTTTGAGATTCCCGTTCATTTTCAAAAATAAGTTATAATGTTATACTAGTTAGTTCTTGAAGTTAGAACTTGTAAATAATAAGTACAAACTATACTTTCAGACTGATTAAAATAAACACTTGTATGATTATGATTATTACTATTCTGTGACGATTTGCTTTCTGTGCGATTTGTGTATAATCCACATAAAAATAAGATTAATTTCTGTTCGTACGGTAACTACTCCACTTAGTTAATTTTTCCAGTATCTGGCAATATAGTGTTAGGCGCATATATTTTTTCCTCAGAAAGGATTTGTTCTCTTATCACTTAAGTAATTTTGGCTTATTTGCTTTTTTTCCTTCGTGGCGTTTAGTTAAAGTGCCTATGAGGTACATTTTATTTTAATTGTTACTGAGCATCGTGTTGTGACTGAAATGTTACTAGTTTTCTAAACATATTCACATTTTGTATTGATTATAATAATAAATTATTAATATAATATTATTATAATAATGAATAGGACTAAATACTTAAATTTGTGATCTCAATGTTCTTAAAACACATAGTATATACTATATTGTGATATACGAGCAGATTTATAATACCTAACTTATCCTAATACTGTGTACCTGTTGCTTTGTTAAAATTAATAAAACTCAAGACAGTTTAAGTGCATTTTATTTACATTCTTTAATAAAATATTAATCCAATTTAAAAAAAAAAATTTAGGTCAAAGTTACAGAAAATTTTTTTATTCATATTTAGCTGGTTTTGCTTCAACTTCCACATGTTTTTTATTTTGTTAAGGCAACTTATATTCTAATATAAATTCTAAAAAAAGATATGTATTATATTTTTACGATACCTTCCTTAATCAAAGCTTGTCGGTTAGTCAATTTTTCCCATCTCTACTTTTACGGAAAATTTTTAAAACTAAGCATTTAAGAGTGTAGGACGCTGTGGGTAGACTCTTCGAAATTAGAGTTAGAATTACAGAAAAACGAACGAACGAAGCCTTCGACACTAACTAGTACAACAAGAAGCCGAAGAGCTCGCGCCATCGCACGCCTCGTTAAAAAAGTATTATATCTCAGAAACTACAAGATATACCTAAAAGAACTTTATCTTCAAATAAAAAATAAAAAAATAATTTTTTTAGGTAATCAGCCATAACATACCTATTCTGTGAAAATTTCGACTGGTTACTGCTAAGTTAAAGCCCTTCAAAGGTTGGATAGGGAAAGACAGACAGTGAAGGCAGAGTAGGTACAAGAGTCTCGATAGGCACCCTGGGAACAACACCCTAAAACCAGGAACATCCCACTAAAACGGGTCATCTGGACATACGGTACAACATTTGAAATATTATTCTCCTTTTGAGCTTCGCCACCGCAGTCGTACACAATTTATGAGGGAGAACGTAAACGAATACCGTGTCTTGTTCATCGTTAGCCCACTATTGACCACCAATGCCCAAGACACGCAGTGTACGCAGCGCAGCCTGCTTTGGAGCAACTAGCCACTAAGTAGATGGCAGTGAGTGTAATAATAACTTTTCTGCTTGACGGTGTCATATAATTGTTGCAAACAATTTTCACCCTAATTGCGTTTTCATAAGACTTCATTTTAATTGATTCCAAAATTATTGTTTAGTACGTAGCAGTTCGCATTAATTTCTTGGCGAAACGCATAGGTGTTTCGGGGACATTTGTGTTTCACTAAGAGGCACTATTAACGCACAGTTATTTGGTATAGTTTTTGTTTTAAAACTCTACGCCGTTACGAAGAAATCATGGTAAGAAAAAGCGTCTAGTTGGCTGCCTCAACAATAGGGTATGTTTTCTCAGCTTGTATTGAAGCACTATTCTGGAAACTTGGCATGTAGGAAGCACTATTAGCGCACAATTATCTGGCATACAAACCATAACTCTATATACAGCCGTTCGTGATGTGTCTGCTAAGTAGACGTCTAGTTGGCTGCCTCAGTGAGTCGCCTGAATATCTCCGGAAATACTTGTCCTACCTAATTGTGCCTTGTAGCACTATTAGGCACTATTAATACACAGTTCGGTGGCATACTTGAAATTACTAAATTCGACCACGTGAAAGCCATATACGGACACGAAAGGTACGCGCCAACTAATAGTAATAGACCCGTCACGAATGACGGCATCACAGTGTACGCTGAGTCGTAGTTCCAGCAATCGAACTTCCCTCTAACAGAAAGTCCTCGGCGTATGACACAGGAAAGACGCGATGAAGACGCGACGCGTTCTATGGAGTTCGCACCCCTCGACCCGTCTCTCCTGTGGTCTTCGTCCCGTCCCTTCAGTACATTTTGTACGAAAGTGAATTGTAAATATTTTCCGCGCCCTGCCTCGCTCTTTTTGATTGACCAACGCCTTCGGCAGACAAAAAGCGTGCTCTCTTCACTTGCATCACTTGTAGGACTAACATGACAAGTGTTGACTCGGCTTTTGTCTACGCATTCAGTCCTGTCTCATTCTAGGCTACAGAAATGTAGCTTTGCAATCTCTATTGCAGGTAGAAAAAAGCAGCCATTATTTACGACTACAGGCACCACGTCCTGAAAGATTCCAATTATCTGTCAAATTCCATACTAATTGCTATCGCAAAGGTCTAGATTCCGACAGGATTTGGAGCGCATAATTAGGCTGTAGCTTTGCGAACCCATGAGACAGCATTTATCAGAGTACATCCCTACGCTCGCTTTCTGTCTGTCGAAGGTGAAGAGTACTTGCAGACTCACCTTAAACCTTTTGTCCTGGAGCACCTTTTTTATGGCGATGAGCTCGCCGGTGTCGCAGAGCTTCGCCTGGTAGACGACGCCGAAGCTGCCATTGCCGATTAGCTTCATGTCGGCATAGCTAACCTCTTGGGGCCGGTCGGGTCCCTGCCCCGGCGTCGCTACCACGGTCGTCACCTTTGAGCCGTCTTTACCTGAAACAGCAGGCAATGTTAGGACTGCCGACAGCAGACACACAAAAACAAGTGATATTCGACGGGATGCAACCGGGGTGCCGAACTAAAGGTGGGATTTATCCAAATCAACTCCTCTATAATGGTGGACATATCTTGGATCAGTATCCTTGTCTGCCAGTGCAGACAAGGCATATTTAATTATGACAAGTGGCTATAATTAAATAAGCCTTGTTATAAAAAGATCCAGGGTGTAATATACGAGCAAGTGAGTTGACTTTAAATGGCCGGTTCATCACCGTTATCATACAATGGAACAAATATATGGGTCCTTAATTATATTAGCATTGATTGACACGCACTAAGATAATATTCCTTGTGGGCACGATCGAGTACGGTTCGAGTAGAGCGTAGCCTTCTTCCTAGTCGATCTTAGGTAAATGGTGGCCTGTTTAGCTTCGTTAACTAAAGATCAATGGGATTGGTAGTTTTGTTAGTTTCTGGAGAACCTTCGTGGCTGGTTATACCTAACCATCTGCAAAAACGTGAAAAGACGACTCGTGCGGTAGGAAGAGATAGGGGATACATAACATTATATCTACGTGCAAGTAGTTTTATCAGCGTGAAGAAGATATGATCACGAAGGGTGGTCTCGAGTTGAGCGGCGCAGCTGACTAATTAAGAGATTCAACTATGATCTCAGTAACATGGTTGGGTATTTAGATAGAACAGCGTAAACTAAGCTGGACACTCAGCGCAGGGTGTAACTTTAAAGAAAATGTTGAAAAATTCTTTAGCGTACTAACAAATTTCATTTCACTGATATTTAAGGGCCCTATAAAAAAGCCTTACAACTAACTTCAGCCGCTAACATACTAATAAAAGGTACAAAAAATAAAATGCAGATTGGAATTATGAACAATTAAGAATTATGTACAGATACTTTCATCGATCGAAGATCTACTTTTTTCACAGTCACCGACAACTTGCCGTCATCTGAGCCAAAACTGACTAGCGAGCAGTTAAGCATCTTTAATGCGCTTGCTGGCGAGGATTTTACCCCTAACCCTCTCCAGCATCGATCGGATCGTAATCAGTCGTAATCATTGAATAACAAAGTCAATAGGTAGATGGAAACACAAATTGCAAGATAATACGATTCGATAAGTATCTCCTTTGTTATTAATGAAAGATTGGCGTCTGACAAGATATTTTTAGACCCATAACAAAAAAAACTTTCAAGACATGCGCGCTGAATTTTTACCCGCCTGCGGCATAGATAAAAAGAAGGGTTATGATTATAGCAGTTTATGTATAATTATTATTATTACATATTTATTTATTCACAATAAAACATTCAACCTTTGTGGCGCAGTGGTTAGCGCATCTGCCTACAATGCGAGAGGTCCCGAGTTCGAGTCCCGGCTGGTGACAAAGAAAAAACCCAGGTCTTGGATGATTACATGTTTGTGACGTCGCTGTTTCTGGTTCCCACGACACAGGGTATCCTAGTGTGGGGCCAGAAGCAATGTATGTGCCTGTGTGTAAATGTTATGTTAATTACAATTACATTACTTTGTCAAACTGCTATGCATTTTATCGGCATAATGTATGTGTGTAAGTACTTGCTGCTTACTATTAATATGTAATCGCCAATTTACGTCTGTTCCACACTGTCTTACAGATACTCATCCAATGTTTATGAATTTGGTTTCATTCGATACGTTACTATGGCTGGGTTATTATTTAAACGAAATCAATGCAACTGATAATGTTTTTTTTATCGTATCGAGTGGCATTTTAAATGAAAGGGGAAAGAAGGGAAACATTCAGTGCATAAATATACCACTGTACCAGATTCCCTGACCCCCATACAAAACATGTCGTAATATTGGACGTGGAACCTGTTTCCTGCAAAATGATTTATAAAGCATTTTAATATAATTCAGCTTGTAATAAGTACCTAATAATAAACTACCGAAGACTTCCATAGAATTAAATAAACAGGTAGTAACATTTAAAAAACAAAAGACTTACGATAAGGGGATTTGTTGATTTTTTCTCAGAAACTATCTAGATCTTTAAATTAACACATTGGTGGTTTAACTTGAAAAACATTTTTATTTTGACTATAATATACGAGGGGTGGCTGATATATAATCTACTTTGTTAAATAAAGTTACAAAAATGATACTAGCCACTATGAAGTTTTAATACTTATACATTCCTTATTAGAAAATAACAGCATTCATTTGTTTTAATTGTTTTCATTACGAATAGTACACTAACATAGTGAACATGTCGGAAGAAAATAATAAAATGCTTAAACTTCAGCAGCGTGCGGTGATTAAATTCCTAACAAAAGAGGGAAATACTCCGTCGCAAATCAAACAACGGATGTCCAATGTGTTTGGTGATTCGTGTCCTTCCGATTTTGTAATAAAGTTTTGGTCTAAACAATTTAAACATGGCCGTGTGAGCTTGGAAGATGATCCCCGTAGCGGACGGCCGGTTTCTGCAGTCACAGAAGACACAGTGGATCTAGTGAAAAAAATAATACTCGCAGATCGGAGAGTCAAGCAGTGGGAGATCGCTAGGGATGTCGGGAGTAGTAAGGAACGTGTTCACGTAATTATTCACGAACATTTGGGGATGTCGAAGGTGAGCACCCGGTGGGTGCCCAGAATGCTGACGCCCTTCGATAAACAACGACGCGTCGAAAGTTGTGAGGCATTTTTGGACCTGGTAAAAGACAGAGAAGAAGAAACTATCTCCAGAATAGTAACCTGCGACGAAACCTGGATTCGCCAATGGGACCCCGAAAGCAAACAAGAGTCATTGCAGTGGAAATTTAAAGGGGAGAAGCCACCGCGCAAGTTTAAGGTTCGGCCATCAGCAGGCAAGCATAAGGCAACATTTTTTTGGGATGTAGAAGGGATTATTTTGATAGATTACCTACCAAAAAATACTACGATGAACGCCGCTTACTACGCTAGTTTACTTGACCAACTGCGAGAAGCCATCAAAGAAAAACGAAGAGGCAAACTCACTAAAGGAATTTTAATTTTGCACGACAATGCTCCGGTCCACACAGCTTTCCATGTAAGGTCGGTCTTGGACAAAAACGGCTTCACAGAACTAAACCATCCACCCTATAGTCCAGATTTGGCCCCCTGTGACTATTTCCTTTTTAGAAATTTGAAGAAAAGCCTAAGGGGAAGGAGATTTTTGACTGATGAGGAAATGAAGGCTGCTGTGGATGATCATTTTGACGACCAATCCAAGAAATATTTTTTTGACCGTTTAATGTCTTTTATTGACAAATGTAATAAGTGTATTACAGTTGCAGGGGACTACATTGAAAAATAAAAAAATATTAGCTTCCTATGTCTTTTCTTTCTATGTTAGGTAGATAACTTTCCAGCCGCCCCTCGTAGTGCTGTTTTGATTGATCGCTATTTATTGTTTTTACATTGTTTTTTCCTCTTGTAGTACCTACTGCGTTTTTAATTGCAGTGGATTTAGTATCTTGAATTTTGGCTTTTGCTGAAAACACTATTGTCAAATGTAATTAATATTTTGTAGTACAAAATAATCTTCCGTGCGATGGTATGTAGTTCCGACACTTAAATTAGAACTCTTTATTGTACACACCAGAAAAACAAACAAATACATTAAGAACCAGGTCAATAGGTCAATTCAACAAGTGAGTAATTAATTAACTGATCGTGTAACTAACCTTCTTCGTCAGACCCATCAGATCCATCGCCAGTCCAGGAAGTCACAATTCCTTGCCCATAACTGTCCATTGAGTTTTACGAATGTTAAGTAAAAAATATAATGCCATTTGATTGTTTATCAATAAAATAAATAATTCCCAAGTAAAGGTGACAGATCCAACACCAACTAGAGTCGAACTAGTTTTAGGAAAAAGTTCGAATACTATGATAAGAAAGTAGGTCTTTACAATAATATTATCGGAATTATGGTACTTGAATAAATAAAGTTGTTGCTATCGAGCTGCTCCGAAACGGCTTCAACGATTATTATGATTTTTTTGTGTACATTTGGTTCATTCTGAGAATAGGCCAGAGGCTAATTATATGGCAAAACAACTAGTGTATCAAACACTGGTGATAGTACTTATTGTTTAAAAATCTCTAAATATAACTAGCTTTTGTCAGAAATGCACTAAATACATTCAAAATACCATATGAAAACTTACGAATGTATCCCGGAAAGGTAACAGACACCTATCCGGGCCCTAACAACCTCTTTCGCTTTATCAAGCGATTATAAATTTATTTGGGTACCGATATTTCGGCACGTTTGCAGGCAGACGACAATACCCGAAGCCCGCGACTTGTAAAATCTTTAATTTACCCGCGAACAAACATGCTGCCTGCAACGGTGCCGAAATATCGGGAACGCTAACACATTAATAATTAATAAAGGTAAATACCTTTTCTTTCACAATATCTTCAATGTAGGACCTTGTAGTACCAAAGTTTTAAAAAGTGTATAACAAAAACAAATATTATTTTCTTATTTTTATCGATAGAGTTACCATACGTCCTGTAATATCGGACTGTGATCGATCATAATTTATCATCTTATTTTAGTCCCATCATTTGATCATACCGTCCCATGTTACTCCATGTCCCGTATTACGACTAGAGCCGACTCGTGGGCTGTAGCAGTTTAACAATTCAATTTTGGCGGAGTTTAATTTTTTTTGCCTTATGTGAATTTGGAGACAAAAGGTCCTATATTCGATGTATGGAAAGAAAGATTCCTATAAGTCATGGTCACCCTAAGAGGTTTATAATTTTTATTTATTTATTTACCTTATGGTTTTAGTCATAGCGGTTCTGTAGTAGCACCACGTAATCAACAATGCCTGAATTACGCTATTGTGGCTCCAGTCGAAATTAGCTTCAAAATAGAAATGTAAATACCAAGAACAGGTGCCGCAGTAGACATGTAGAATTCCGCTATTCACTTCTGGCAGTCAGATCGATCGAATACCTACTTACAAAGTTTCAAACCGATACAACATTTGAAAAGTAGGCCAAAAATTAATTCTTTGATTTTCTGCACATTTGCGTAATAGAGATAGTTTGTCAATTTAATAAAGTGTGTTAAAAAGAATACTATGACTCAACTCTTTCTCATTTGAAGGTCCCTGACGAACATTACTAAATTCATTGAAGCGTGACAAAAACGTGACTCGATCGCGCACAAAAAAACTTATTTGAAAATGAAATTAAAATAATTTTATTCGTAAGTATCCACTATGCCCTTCTTGTCGCTACGCGGTTTTTTTTTGTCGAAATAAATTAGTTACCTACAAAAGCATGCTTGGTCATTTATTTTATGAAATATTATTTAGTCCTTAATAAAGAGTTTTGTCAGACCAGAAGCAACAGAAGCTGAACATCACGTCTAAGTAACGTTACTAGAAACATGATGCAAGCAAGATGATGTTAAGTAAAAACTGCCTAACCATATAATTTGCCAAGCTTATAATAGTCGGCGCAGTAGTTTTGAAAAAATCCGCAATTTACTCCTGCCGGACTCAGATTGATTTATTTTTTAAGTCCTTTACTTACTAACGTTAATACGTACTCCGCTGGCTCAGCGATCCGAAGCGGGTCTTGGCCTCCGACACAAGAAGTCGCCTGTCTTAGACCTGCGCGGTCTCTTGCCAGTTTTAAGTCCTTTATTTAGCATAAATCTTTTGTACCATGTTTAAAACCAAGCATAAATTCAGCCAGCACAGTCGGTCGACGACATTGTGAAAGCGGCTTGGAATAGAAATATTGGACGAGACTAGCAAAGGACAAGATGGGTTGGTATGAAAGACAAGAGGCCTATGCCCAACAGTAGGTTTTGTTTATGGGTTAATTACAATATATTGATAGATAAATTTAACCTATGCCAAAACATTTCTCAGGCTACGCAGGAAGGAATATTATAAAGTATTCTCCTTTTTTATGTACAATAACATTAAGGAATGAAAATTACACATTGTTTAAGGTATGCTAACTTTGTAGCACTGCATAGCACATTTATGATTTACCTAACGAGGTTACTTATTAAGTTTGATTTCAGTTTAAGAGGACCTCATCACAACATAATAATTATTGTATTGTGATCCGAATTACATAAAATTGCAACGATGTACTAAATCGATACGAACAGTTAGAAGTACTTTTATGTAAATTAATTTCTATATTCGTAACCTATATTATATTTACGTTTTATTTTTTAATTACTCGTATTACAATTCAGGTAGAGTAGAGCTAACAAAAGCTTGTTAAAAACAACACGCTCATTGAGTAGCAATTACTGGTAATGAGTGGTCAGTATCATCAAATGGGACTGATCTGCGAAACATGAACATTTTTATTAGATGTAAACGTACAGAGGAGGTTTTTCATATTAGGAGAAATAATAGATTGGTTACACAATAAATATTGAACCAATTACCCTTGGTAGTTGAAAATCAGAAACTTGGTTCTCCGAATTAAATAATCAGAGCTGCGAATCGATGATGCTATTTGTACGTGGTGCAAGCTTACGGTTCTGTTCTTGAAAGTGCCTCTAGTCAGCTTAGATACTTAGGCCCATGATACCAGCCTATCGGGAAATTTATGAGTACAATCATCATTCAGCCACAAGAAGTCCACTGATGGACATAGGCCTCCTCCATCGATTTCCAAAAAGACCGGTTGGAAGCGGGTTGCATCCAGCGTCTCCCTGCCACTTGGAGATCGTCTGTCCATCTTCATGAGTACAATATAGAATATTATTCTATCTATCTATAAATACCTATGGTAATACGGTTGAGATTTAAGACTGGCGATGGTAACCATAATAATATGTATGACCTATAAGTAGAGATGTGCCAGATGGGAAGCTTCCCATTCCCGGGAATAATGGGAAGCTTCCCACTCCCGGAAATAATGGGATCGTTCCTTATTTATCCATTATTTCCGGCAACAATGGGAACGATCCCAATGATATGGTTAGGAACATTTTTTCTTATTTCTCTGCCAACTTGCGGGGGTGTCACTTTAAATGTTAAATTGTAATGTTATTATCGACAGATCTTAAAAGTCGTAAGTAAAAAAATTAAAAGATGTACTTATTCGACGCGAAATTCTTTACTATTTCAAATCATTTTGCGCTATGCATTAAAGAAAGAAAGAGACATCTATACATCATCGAGGAGCTAAATGCGGAGAAGGGATAGCGCGCGGAGGAAGTGCAAACAGTCAGTATTATTCCACGGTTGGCGCTGTGATAGCGTTCTTTTGTTGTTCCTTCGTCAATTTTCAACTTTTAATAAAAAAAATAGCGCCAGCAAGAGGCAGTGTTCATGAACATTTTAGAATAGTCAAGGAAGGTCATAAGGAAAAGACTTTATGTAAATACTGTGACGCAGTGTGGAGTAAAAAATGCAACAAAATTCGCGCGCTATCTTGTAAAATGCAAGAAAGCCTTGTTAGTGATTAAACAATCATTTGAAAAAAACAGACACTAACGGCAGCAGAACAAAATGTGGAAAAATGAAACAAATATATTTTTTGCGGGTTTAATAGTCACTAAGCGAGAAACTGTTTTCAGAAATTGTTTTATTTACCAAACATACTGAAGAGATAGGAAATTTTAATGGCAATTAATGTGGTAAAATATAGCTGTGATTAGAAATGAAACTTGTGGTTAAAAAAAAGTAGGCATAAGGAAATAACTAAAGTAACTTCTGGCAAAAACATGCAAAATAAATGAAAGATGATTTCCCAAACCTTGTCCGGCGACGGATGACGACTTTGGGTACTCGATCTACGAGTGTAAGACCTAGCATGGCTCGCTCCATTGCTCTTTGTGCTACTTTAATTCGGTTCATATTCTGCTTTGTGAGCATCCAAGTTTCGGCTCCATATGTGAGGATGGGTAGAACACACTGGTTATATGTAAGTCTTGGTTTTTAGACATTGCGGAATCTTTGATTTGAAAACATCGGCAAATTTCTCGAAAGCACCCACCCAAGCCGAATCCGCCTCATGATCTCCTTTACCTGGGCTTCTCGGTGAAAAGATAAACAATGTCCAAGGTAGATATACTCATTGACAACTTCTATCGGGCAATTACCGACAGTGATGTTCGGCATAGTCACCAGATGGTTAGCCATGACTTTTGTTTTGGACATGTTCATCTTGAGACCGACCTCCACTTCGTGCAAGTCTGCGAGCATACACTGAAGATCATCGGCAAAACGCAAGTGCGACATATAAGCGCCGTAAATATTGACACCCCTCTCACTCCAGTCTAGTGTCTTACGTCTTCTAAGACGTTGGTGAAGAGCTTAGGCGAGATGGTGTCACCTTGGCGAACACCCCTGTTGATATTGACAGGCTTAGTAAGCTCATCTTGGCCTCAGTTTTAGATAGTTTAGCTCTAGTTGTAACACTTGGAGGCCGAACTAATAGCACTCCCATATTCCGTAAAGCCAGCAAATGCTTTATAAAGTCACAGTTTATATCTATCTATAATATCTTTATCTCTCATTATTTTCTTGTTTCGATCATAAACAAACAGTTTGTTCGGTGCTGCTATCGATTTGTTTTTGCACAGAGAGACGTTTTGTTCGCTTTCTTAATTCAGCAGATATAATGCCGTATCTACATAGTCATTACGTCACAAGCGACGCCATGACATTTTCGAGCGTTTCCGCGCGTATTTCAAATTGAATAGTAAAAGATACCATAAATTTGTACTATGTTTTTTTGTTGATTTTTTTTTCGAAAATACCTAGTAGCCGTCTACCTACATAATAGAAGGAAAATTCAACATCTGTCATTATGCCTATTACACTATTTTACAAATTATGATTTTTTTCAATACCCATAGACAATTTATAGTAAATTTTATTTGTGTCGACCCTCGTATCATTATAACATACACCATATATTTTTATCACGTCACGTTTTTTAAATATACCCCAGAGTCCTTTTACATGGATTTATACTTCGTGTCTAGTTTGTTACGAAAAAATTTTAAGATTAAGGTAATTATTGAACGGGATTTCCTTTTAAAGATGTCTTCATGATAGTGTAAATTAAGCCGAAACAGTTTGTTATGTTTGCGGTAAATTTATCTTAACAAAAAAAAAAAGGAAACATCACAGGAGCGGTAAAACGAGCCTACTTCCAATACTTTCAAATTCCTGTATCAAATCTTGATAAAAAATGGGTACCTGGAGAAGTATGTGATGACTGCAGAAGTATGCTCCAGAAAAAAAACTTAAAATTTGTCATACCAATCCAATGAAGAGAACCAACAATACCTGCAACTGACTAACTACTACCTTTGCCAAACAAAAACTTTTGGCTTTAATAACAAAGACAAGAAACATGTCCAATTGTCCAGTATCCTGATGTTCCAACGGTCACAAAACCTGGGCTTCACTCGGATGGAGTTTCTAATCCGTCATTGCCTAATAGTTCAAATTAAAAAATATATATTCAGAACCAATGAATTCAATTGAAGAATTTTCTACGAAACAGTGCGATCTTGACAGTGATGATGATGATCTTATGGAAGATCGGCGAACCTCACATGATTACACATCCACTTTTTGCACTCAGATTTGGATTTTTTCCCGAAAACCTAGGAAGCGTGAGTGACGAGTATGGCGAACGTTTCGATCAAGATTTCAAGTCATTTGAAGACAGGTACCAAGGTTTTTGAGACAAAAATATTTTAGCTGATTACTGCTAATCTATCTTGAGAGAAACTGACCCGACTAGTATATAAAAAGAAGTACTTTGAGTCATTTTTAATGTTTTTATTGTATAACTTTACTAAGCAAACAATTTGCAATTTTTTTTAAATTAATATTTTCAAAACGTGATTTGCTTATTTTTTTTTTTACTTCAGTATCGAACTAAGGATGGTTTATTCTAAAGATACACATCACTTTCATGCGTGTGTATTTTTTGTTGTAAACTAGTGTTATTGTAACTCCCTTACAAAATATTGATGAACTCAAGTTTTTAAATTGTTTTTTTTTTTTCACTTTTCACACAAACTCGAAACTCGCTACAGCTAATTTTTATGAACAGTAAAATAAAATTGACATTCAGAATTTTTTGGTATTTTCCAAAAACCATCAGTCAGTATCCTCGGTCAGTAACCTCTAACAGAGAAATTTCCCGCCAAAATAGAATTTAGGACATCCCAAGGGGATTTTGTTTCATATTGAATATCATGCTTCAAATGAATCTTGTTAGGTATATACTCCTACTAACTTACGAATAAGATTAAATATGATTTAAGAAAACGTAATCAGAATTGAGATTATTTCGCTGTCTTTTTCTCCACTACAACTCATCCCGAAGACAACGGATATTACAATATAACATTGAACAATTTACGTTAATATATTGTTTTTATTTCCGAGTCTTTACTTAGGAACGAGGACAAGTTTTCCGCGTTATAATATGATTTTAATTCAATTACCTACCTACAGTAATAACAAGTATTGGAAACCTGCCCGATAGTATGGCAATGGCATGATGGACGACATGCAAATATCTGGCGTAGTTGGTTTCAACTTAAGAAATAATCATCAATTTATTCTGCTCAAGTTAAGTTGTGTGGAAGTTTATTATATTTCAGAAAATATCAGCATAGTAGGTGACTTCGACAATTAACAGGCTCTGCCGCGAACCATCTTGGAAAGGGGAAATCTTCTTTCCATTTTTATCTACAATTAGCAATGGGCAAGATAAGAAGTACCCGAAACCGCCTTGAATGCAAGCAATGACTAATGAATGTCGAAGAAGCGAAAGTGATTTGTCGGGATCTTAGCAAGTGGTAGTCCCTGTTATCTAATGACTTTGTGGTATGACTTCGACATTGACATTTACATACAGGCACATACATTGCTTCTGACCCCACACTAGGATACCCTGTGTCGTGGAACCAGAAACAGCGACATCACAAACATGTAGGTAAACCTCCAGGACCTGGGTTTCTTTTTTTTTTGTCCCTAGCCGAGATTCGAACCCGGGACCTCTCGCCCTCATCTACAATAAAGTGTTATCTCTCTCTCTCCCACTCTCTCTCTGTGTGGTTGAGGCCCTAAGCTTCCCATAGGAGTAAGAGGACCGAAGAAGTTAACATTAAAAATAACACACAGACTACAGACATTAGTCGTGTTACTTTAACTGAAGAGTCATTAACAGTTAATGCATTGTAAGTCTTGTAACTATTTGTTTAAAGGGCTTGCCTAATGAGCCATAACTATATTATGTTAAAAATAATGTAGCAATAATCGTCTCAAATTAAGTACGTAATACGAACTGTAACTCCAAAACGGACGAAAATAGAAGTTTCCTTAGTTTTCCAATAACCGAACTGGGTATTTTGTAGTTTGAACGAATTAATTTTCTTCCTCGTACGAAGACTCACGAGGCGTGTTTTTCTTGTTTATTCAACACCAATTGGCTTATCAACAAACATTAGGTAGCAGTTTCCTCTAACGGTCAGTGTTCATTCTGGGTTGGACATTTCCATCTGACCCTATGGGTCGATGGGGAGCGGTATATTTTTCTGCTTAACTATTGAAAATGTATACTCCTAATTAATGTTGTTCAGGATACGCTCCCCATCGACTCACAGGGTCAGACGGAATCGTGCGACCCAGAGGCCAAATTTAACTCCTGTATAATGTGCTATCAGAATAAACACAAAACTTCTGAGAAGCAATCAATGTTTCAGTTCTTTTCAACACAAACAAAGTGGACGCTAAAAAGATTTCACGCAAAACATATTTACGTAATAATACTATACTACTGGTCAAACCCACAGATTTGTTTATGATTGTACACCAAGGTTAACTGGAAGATAAAAACAATTAGCATTAAGTTCGCTTACCTAGGCGTATTTTTTTAGTTTATATGTGTACACCAAGGTCAACTGGAAGATAAAACTATGGCATAGAATTAAAGCGGCAGTTCAATATTTGAGTTATGGTAGGTAAAAAAATAATAAACGCATGTTTGCAAACTAGTTTAGCTGTAAAAACTGAGCAGTAAACTAAATAAAAATGAGTCATGAAATAATTTAAACGGGCAGTTCAATAAATACTGAGCAGTGGAATAGTTGAACTGGGCGGTTAGGCGCGTATAGTTAACAAATCGTAATTGGTTAGTAATAAATTTTATTTAAGCAGTTCTATAAACGATGAGGCGGTAAAATCTATTCCTTGTGTATTTCAGCATTGAATGTCAAGAAGGGAAAAAATATGAAGCATAACCATATTAACCATGCATCATTTTTTTTTTCCTTCTTCACTTTAAATGCTTAACATGAACATTGAACACATTATCTTATATTTTACATGGTCAGAGAGTAAAACTAAAGAACATTACGACAATCTGTAAGTATTTATAATTTGGCATTAGGATCCATGTTAAAATTAGGTTACAAAAACTAAGATACATGTTAATAGTCAAATGAATCAGCGACAGAAACTTATTGTATAATAAGAGCAGGTTTGGCTTACAATCTGTAAGTATTTATAATTTGGCATTAGGATGCATGTTAAAATTAGGATACAAAACTTTAAATATGCAAACTCGAAAAATACAAACGCTTTAAACTCCGCCCCTTTTAACGAAAGTTTACCTCTCTTTTCAATCAAAGTGACGTCCGGATGCTACCGCTCACTTCGAACTGCCCATTCCAACCGTTTTACTGCTCATTAATTTATTGAACTACTTGAGTAATTTTTGCACTGACATTGAATGATGAAATAACAGACCAATATGTTTTTACTTACTGCTTATGTTTTACTGACTCACTAATTTACTAACCGCCGAAAAATTAAATTACTGTCCATTTAATTTTTCAACTGATCATAATAACTTCTGTGTATTGTTTAAATAACAGTTGTAAAAATTAATTCCCTAAAACTATTAGCATTAAATTCGCCTACCTAGACATATTTTTTTATTTTACCCTTTGTATTTTTACAGTGCAATAAAGTACTTCAATAAAATACAGAACATACACTGTCACACCAGTGGTAGACAATTCTTATAATAATTAAAAGTCCCCACTAGTGGTGATGGCAGCACAACTTAGGAACACTCAACATTATCTACTAGAATCGCGAGTATTCCAAGTGGTGCGCTGTTTGTGAACAGAGTTTATCCTGCACGACCTTAGCTCGGCCACACCCAAGCTATGGCAGGGGTTGCTATCCCCTGTTGACGCAATCCTCTATGTACATTCCACCCTCGTTATACAGCTCTTTGCCCGAGTGCCTTTCACGGCTGTAAAACAGAGCAAGCCAACTCATTCGAAACTACACACTTCAATATTGTTATTAAAATCCAATCCAATATCATAAAAGGTAGTCACTCATAATGATCACGATTCGAAATAGAAGGAAGGCGAGCAACTTATTATGAATTAATTTTAAAACGCAGTCGGTGTTGCGGTGTATTGCCCTGGAATTCGAATCGGGGACTTCGGAGACGTGCAAGCTAAATCTACAGTGATGAGGACAACATCTATGAAAAGAAGGAATCACTGTAAGCGTGGAGCCGCTGATCAATGCAATTCCTTGTTGACACAAACATACCGGACTTTAACACTAAGCCACAACATCAAACTCAATTTCAAACAACTAACAAGAATGATCGGTTACATCACCATCAAATAAAACCAACAAAAACCAACGTGCTTCTAGAACCCTTTACTATAACTGTAATGAAACCTTCACGACAACCCGATAGATTTCAATACAGTTATAAGTATCGGGGAGTGTGAAATGTGAAACTAAACATGGTCTAATGAGTGTCCATCTAGCACTTACGATGAGTGCCAGCGGCCTTCTTATCCGAAGACACCTCAGCTTTTTTAGGAGTATCCACGTCGCCTGTCAACCGCGATGAAACACAAAAGCAGCATTAGAATATTGGCATGATTACACAACAAATGTTCGTGATAGAGAACACAATGTATGAAGAGAGCACACAAGAAGACACTCAGTGACTAAGCACAGACAGTCCCCGGGGACACTCACTGATGGTACGTCTAAGTTTCTTGCAGAATGAGGAGAGCCTGTCGCGGGCGCGGTTCAGCTGGCCGGCTTTGTCGGTATCAAGGAGACGCACGAGGGAGGGCTCGGAGCGTACGGTGACCTCGCCCACGGGGCGGAGCGCCACCGCGGCCACGTCCGAGACCCCCAGGTTGTCTACGCATACCGGACCCGCCGATCGCTCCAGCTTGAAAGTGGATCACTCACGCGCGCGCCTTCTGGCAGACTGAGTGCCGGCACTCACAGTGTTACCAGATGCTGGCCCGAAAATCGCCTAGGTTCTCGTAGCCCCAATCTCCTAAATTTTCAGCCGCCTACCCCAAAAGAGAGTTCATTGGTAAGCTGCGGTTTTATTTAAATTCACTCATTTAGTCTTAAAAACGTGAAGAAAACCTTAACTAAACTGCAGGCTAACCGCCGCTTTTTATAATACACAAAAGAAAAAACACAA
Source organism: Yponomeuta plumbellus (assembly GCA_947310845.1). Taxonomy (NCBI): domain Eukaryota; kingdom Metazoa; phylum Arthropoda; class Insecta; order Lepidoptera; family Yponomeutidae; genus Yponomeuta; species Yponomeuta plumbellus. Next base: position 10,647,759 of record OX371207.1, on the reverse strand, counting down.
TGAATTGAATAAATAAAGACACTATTACGGAAAAAAAAACTTGTGACCCCAAGTAGCCTACAGGTCGCCAGAAATAAATTGAAGGGCGACCTGTCGAGGTTTGTACATTCGGTCGCCATTTCACCTTCCGAAATAGCCAAAATTGCGGTAAATCGCCTCATCTGGCAACACTACCGGCAGTGGCCAGCAGTCGCACGCAGCGCGTCGCACAACCGCGAAGGTAGCATCATCTAACACCAATGGCAGAAAACTACAATAATGTGCTAATTTACAACACAAACGTCACATTCGATGCATGCACCTATTCAAGCGTGACACTTGTCGTCATGCAGGTGTTCTCTTTGCCTCAAGAGATCTTTTGTCGGGCATGATTCACCGCAATCACAATAGCATGGGTGTAAAAGGTACGCATTTTTGCTTTATCTTCGTCCGTAACAGAATGCGACAGTTTTATAGAATTTACGTCTTCGATCATTTGATCTGCGAGCATTATCTTGAACGTGCACGTCTCTTTATAACCCCCATGATAATTTTCTAGCTTCATGCTGCGTCACAGTCAAACAAACACAAAATTTAAATCGTAACGGCAAACATTCAATAATAAAAATAGATAGTGGATACATAAAAACTAATGCTATTCCTATTGAATAGCTTGAGGATATCCCTCATTTTACCTCTTCACCAACAAGAAGATAAAGGGTTTTTAATTAAAACTCGGAAATACCTATGGTTGACTGGTATAAATTGCTTACGCACTACAGAAGTCCGCCACATTGCCATTGTATACCTATTTGCAATAAACGTATTAATAATAATAAACGAATTATAACCAAATTATTGGTTCTTTTATCTAATTGCAACACGTTTGATTTAAATACGGAAGTATTTTAATTATGAATAGAGTGGACTTTTAAGATGGGACTCAAGAGGAGAACATTGTATGATGAAGTAGCTCTGGTATCTTATCTCTTATAGCGTATTACAGCGAATCAATACCTCCTCGCTAATGGAATTAAGGCTGTCATCGACTCGGGGCAATTGGATTACCACTTTTGGCGAAGTTTGTTGGATTCAAGCACGCGAAGTAGCAACACGCTGCATGTCCCGAATCAGACACGCTTTCACTTAGATTCGTTCATTATAGCGGCGAACGAAAGAGCCATTCTTTTAAATAGAAGTTGAGTTGACTGTAACTATTACAGTTGCGTTGCATTTGTTTAAGGCCGGCGCGCGCCACGAGCCGTCCCGCGCATTGTTGCGGGAAGATGACACCGCTATTGTGGGGCGGCATCGAGCCGTTGTACTGCGAGGGTACTATGGCATCGTCGTCACGGGACCAGCTCCGTGACGCATGAGCTGGGCGAGTCAGAGGAGCTCGTGTTGCTAACTAAGCGGACTAACTTCCGTCATCCCAATGACGATCAAGTGCTGAAGACCGTCCGACACAATCATAAACGTCGGCTAAAGTCGCAAACCTCCCACTCAATTTTTTACTTCCAAATTTTTTTTGCATCCCTAGAAAGTAGATTTCTGGACGCATCTTATAGAATCTCTTAAATTTTGAAAAAAAAAATGGAGTTAAGATGTTTGCGACTTTAGCCGACGGATACACTTGACAACTTGTTTATTATGTTATGACTAAGCAGGGTTCATGACGGTGTTCGTAATGTAATTTATCGGAAATAGTAAAACGTATGCATTGGTAAACTTTGGTATCGTTAAAAAATTCCTCTGTAGCGAATATCGTCGAAATATTGTAATTATAGTTCTGGGCGAATTTCCAAATCTGGCCGTGGCAATGACGTGAGACGGGTTTAGAGAGAAGAGAACGAACTCAAACGGTGAATCCTGTCGCTATCCGCAAATTAGTTTGAGTACAACACTTAGGTTATACCATGTTATACATAGAACGTAAACTATTATTAAAGATAGAGCTCTATCAGATCAATAAGTTCGCAATTTCTACTGTACCCAATAATGTTAGCCGTGCAGGCAGCAAAGTTAGGCACAAACTCAGCGCGACAAGATTTTGAAATCGATGTCAATCGAGTTATCTTATCAGAGCTTGTCAAGAAGCGATCGTAAACTAGCGATCAAAATTCAAATAAATTGCTATCGATACAATATAAAACGTAACCAATTGGTAAACTATGCCATAAAGATTGCACAGGAAGGTTTACTGAAAAAAAAAACACAATTTGATAGACAAACGAATGGTTATACGTAGATTGGGCTGAGACAATTATGACGATACGGTGTTGCCACAGTGATAGCCCTGCAAAGATAGCCCGCATGACACGATCGTGACATCTATGATGTCCTCTGCGTTTGTATGTCTAAGCTTTGTTCAGAGATTGGCAGCTAGTACCTTTTTGTTTGATATCACAAATTACAAAAGAAACGTCATACCCACTCTGGTCAAAAGAAGAGACGACTCCGCCGACTTGGGCCTGGAGCGAGTATCCGGGTCCGCATTGACGGTGTAGGTGCCACGGCGGCGAAGCATCGTTCAGACGATGCACCAAACTTAATAATGCACCCTCGTGAACTCCTCAGGTGCATGCTCGCTTTACTATGTTTGAGGTCACAGTTTCTCTTAAAACGAGATGCTAAATTATTCAGAGAACTTTTAGAGAGATAACCGAAGGAAAGCCACAACTTTGATGCACAATTGGACCGGATAGTGATAAATCACAACTGTTTTCGAACTAAACTTTGACCGGAGCGGGCGTCTCAAGGCGCCCCAGTGGTACACCAAACACAACCGCGGAAGTGGGCTAACAAATCTATAGGTAATTTTGCAACATGCGCCGGCGGCGACGATGTCGGTCGACTGTGACCGGTGCCGAGCGAAAGGCGACGCAAAAAACGAGAGTGCGTTGGCACGGTTCTTCCGTAAGTGGTTGAGCGGGCAGATCGCCGTCAGTGGCTGATAAGGCGACAAGATAACACGACTATTTTGACGTCGATAGCAATAGATCAATACGAAATTATTTTTCTACTATGGATATGGCTGCGTTCTGAACGAGTTGTGTAGTTGAGTATACAACGCAGTAGCATCGGACGTGGCTGTTCCGAGCAGGTAACATGTCTCATTAGTTGACTACGAAACGCCATACGGATCAAGGTTGGGTCGCCGCCGCCTCACTACTGCCGTGTACAATATAGTCGTATTAAAAATGCACCAGTTGAGTGCCCCGGGTGTAAAGCCAGCAACCGCGAGCGGGCTAACTAACCAGCTTTAACTTTGAACTGAGACAGCAGCTGACTATGTACAGACCTCAAATTAATACCGCTACACAAAAAAGACACACCATTCATTTGCGGTGAGAGATATTATGGTCATTATGAAAAACGCGGAGTAGCGAGTCTCGTACCCGAAAAATAACTCACTGTTTTTACTGATTATTGGCGGAGAGCGCAGGTTGACTTAAAATGAGCCGGACTTTAGTCAAAATAACAAAAGATTTTGCTCTTCTTTTCCGTCGCAAACTCATTCGAACTGCGCAAGTATCTGCAGGAAAGAATACAGGAAGTGTCTTCTGGGTACTGAAATAATTTTATTCGGGCGATTTCTACAACACGCTCCCATTGACAACTGAAGCCTCAATTGACCCCGACCTCTCCCCCGACATTTCAACCATCGCCTTAGCTGGTAACAGTAACAGTGCAGCGCCTAACATCAGCCTCACGCAACTAACCATATGATTTAGCCTAGGTATCATGCATAGTTACAAGAAGCATGTATCAAAAATGTTTGTGGCCCTAATTGTACGCCTATATGATCTCTGTAAATTTGATCTTTCTCTTCGTCTCTTCCTGAAACCCACGAGTCCCTCCGTACCAGTCTACGGCACCACGGGGACACCGGCAGCTGCAACGTTGTCGAAACGTCGAGAATTGGCCATGCTACATTTTTGAGCATGAATGGAAATCTCAAAACCATTTCGAGAATTATGCTTTCAGTACAATTTCTATTTATTACATTTATAACCTCCTGATGCCCACGGTACTTCTGTGAGTACTAAAGAAGTAAACATTTTTTTCTGGACTAAATGCCCACGGTCCTTCTTCGAGGACGAATACTTTACCACCATTTTTTTAATTTGAATTTAGCGCCATTTTTTACGGATTGAATCCGGAAGGAACTGACATTCAATTACTAACAGCTGTCATAAGTGTCATCTGTGGCTAATCAATCGTTCCTTCAACAAACGTCAAAAGAAGGAACCATGTAGCGGCCACGTCGCGGAAGTAAGTTTTAATCTCTTTTTATTTCTGTGATCTTATCATTTCTTCCAATAACTCTCATAAAACCTTATTTTTGAATGTGTCAGCAAATGGCAGACACAAATATTTTATCATTATCGTTTGTAAATAACATTCTATGAGCATCAATTTACATTGGTGATCGTGTGAGTACCGTGGTCTTTAATTACATATACGTTTAGTCCTCACTTGAGGACTTTGGGCCGCTATACTATAATTTTAGATAAACTTGTATGTGTATTTTTTTACAGAATATAACGATATTGAAGACGATTTAGCTATTTCTGACATACATCTCTCAGAGGAAGATGGCCCATTATATGAACCCATTGAAAACTCCATTGAAGATGATGATATCCAGGAGCAGTCACCTGAGCCTTCTATTGTTCCCGGATCTAGCTCACCGTCAACTTCAACTCCCGGATCTAGCTCACCTTCAACTTTGTCCAACTTTTAGAAAGATATTTTTGTTTTATAATTTCAGAAGGGTTTTCTTTTGTTATTTTTTTTTTATATATAATTGATATAATGCTGATCTCAATAATATGATAATTGATAAGTGTAACAGATTATCCAAAAGAAATATAGGTACTAAACTTATGTAAGACAATAATAATGTACCTTAGTGTGTTCCTTAGTAGTTACTAATTTTCAAAGTGGTGTGATTGCTACCGATTTGTCTAATAAACATTTTTTGGAAAAGTAAATTAGTCCTCTTTTACTTTCATTTCCTGCCCACGGTCCTCACACAAGGACTATTTATTTTCCCTTAAAAACTATTGAAACTAGTTACTTTTTTATTGCATTACCTGTTTAAACTATTGCTAACACCGTATGATCATTTTTGTGACATTTATTCAAGTTTAAGTTTCTGGGCAGTAAGCTAGGTAAAAGCAAAAGTACTCGTGTGAGTACCGTGGGCAGCTAGCCAAAAATATTTTTATTACGGTTGGGCATCAGGAGGTTAAATAAGTCTATATTTTTTAAGCTGTTCAATAAAAAGCCTCGACCATGACGTCAGCAAAGGCAGTGTGACAATTAATCCTTTGCCTTACTTACTTTAAAAAAAAACAAATCAACTGACTTTAAACATTTTTCTTTGTATGTAGGCAAATAATTTAATCCTCCTCTGATGACGTCACAAACACCAAAACTTTAGAAAAATGTTAAAAATACATAGATATATAATGAATAAAACTCAAAAATACAGGAATCAGTTTCTTAAAAATTACAATATTTTCAAAATAAATTATAACAAAAACATAATATCAGAATCATCAGAAATAAGTAGCATAGCCAATTCATTGCACCTAGTAAAAAAATTCAACCGAGAAATATGCAATTAAATAAATGTATATGAGAAATGGCACGTGTACCATCTTTTTTATTATGTAGGTATCTTTAAAAAATCTATGAATGCAGTTTGTATTTAACCCTAGATCACTAAACATTAGTCTCACGGGCGACACGGCTCCGACGTAATCGCTGTATAGGTAGGTTCCTGACACTCCCCGGCCCCACCGCGCTCAGTACCCTCCTAATCCAATGTTTTAATGCCCCGTGTGCATGCACAGCATCCACACATATTTTACTTCTGGAGTTTTGGCGAATTGTTAGTCTCACGGACTAATGTTTAGTGATTACGCGTGTAAAGTTACTCAAGGTAAGTTTTGAAAAATTTTGTTTATTTGACTTCTTGTATAAATAAAGTGACCTTTTATTGATTTCTGTAAATTTTATTACTTTTGTAATATAGTATAAAACAAGGTGTCATTACTTTTGTGTGTACTTATAGAAAAAATATGTATTTCAAAATATGTAAAGATGTTTATTCTATTTTTGATGGATTTGATACGGGAACAAGATACAATTCTGCAGATTTGTAATGACTTACAATGAGAGTGATGACCAAGAACTCGCCTGTCGAACTACCTGATGAGCTATCAGACTCTGAGCAAGAATATAACTTAGAGGAAGATCTCTGCGTAAACACCGACACAAGTGACGAATAATCCTTGGTTTCTTCTGATGAGGAGCTAAACATAGTCAGAGGTAATCGAAACCGACATTTGATTTTTCACTCTGATGATGACTCTCCCGAGCGGTCGCAGCCACACCAACCAACGACTTCAGTTCAAAATCCGGTATAATATCCAAGTAAAGCCTACATTTGTGGAAAAAATAAATATAAATAGGCAAAACATGCATGAACATGAACATGTTGGCATGAACTTATGCATCATCAATACGTATGTCGTTTATGTATCAAACATGGTACAGCAACGACAAAAACCGGTAAAACGAAGAGCATTTGTGCAAAAATTGGCTGACGATCTTATAGTGCCGTGTTTGCGGGAACGGTAACTTTGAGAAAGAATATCAAGGCCAGTATCAAAGATATCCTACAAATTCAAAAAGTCGTCGCTCGTACTTCTCAAGCCGAGCCACACAAATGAAAAATTTGCGCATTTTGCCCATATCAGAAGCACAGGATGACGAAAGTGTCATGCCACTCCTGGAGGAAGGCCATTTGTGGCGAACATACTATTCCTGTCTGTTCAGACTGCCAGGAATAACATTTTTGAAGTTCCTAACAGTTTTTAAGAAGTCTTAATGTATGTATTCTCATGTTACCTACTTTTTTAATTTAATAAATGTCGTTTCAAGAAAAATATTTACATTTCATTTTGTTAGTCAAAATGACTAATGTTTAGTAATTGTGTAACTTGAAAATATGTTTAGTGATATAGGGTTAAGGGGCTCCACACACTAGCGTCACCAAGGAAATTAAATCATAATTTTTTTTTTTACAGATAGTTTTTGCAAGAACTGTCTGTATAATCTCTCAATCATGTTAACAGTGATTTTTAAGACCTACGACAAAGCGTTTTTTTAGGGTTCCGTAAGCCTTACAGTCTCGCCATGTCTGTCCGTCTGGCTGTAGCTTAGCACAGAGACGAAAAGTACTAGAGAGGTTAAATTTGGAATCTAATAGGTAATATACAAATTACTCGGCAAAACGTGGGCATAGTTCTAGTGATTGGTACTTCTGCCTACCCCCTCGGGGATAACGGGCGTGAGTTTATTTAATTATTTATTTATTTTTTATTTTATAAATTTATTATGACGACAAAACGGTAGGATAAAAACTCAAAAAAACATTTTTCTATGGTAGGTGTATGTACCTCTCCTATACCTAAATTAAGAATGTTGTTTTTCTCGACTACACAAGTGTGGTATCATGGGATTGGTCGTTGCAAAAATTTGTGGGTGTAGAAAGACCATTTTTCGATTTAGGGTTCCGTTTGAGGAATATTAAGCTTTGTAGCGCAAATTGTTTTCTAAGAAGGGCGTTCACCTCAGATCCCTCTCCCTCTCCCTCTCCCGGCTAAACGGTTGATTGTAGAAACTTGAAAAAAATCAAGTCAATAGCACATATTATAATGAACTTAAAAGGAAAAATCGCGGCTAAGAAGGCTTTAAGGAGTTAACGCGTAATAGGCGAACAACTAATAAAAGGAAAACTTCGTACAAAATCTATTTAAAATGACTTCTATGAAGTTGTTAGTTCCGTAAACCAGATAAAAAAACGTATTTCTACGGAATCCTACATTGCGCGTGACCCGATACGCACTTTGCCGGTTTGTTATTTGTACTAAAGTGTTCTCTGTCTTTGGAACTAATACTTTTGGTTTGCCTGTGGCACAAAACAGTTTGCTAACTTATTAAGTACATAGATACAGTATGGACAAATAAATTAGATGGTATTAAATTACTACTGATATTTACCAATTTTCTTCATTGTTCATTGACTCCTTGGTCATACTATAAATATACAATGACAAACAGACTTGTCATCTTTTTGGAAAGCCTGGCCTGATGCCAGATGACTTTGCCTGCAGAGAATCATGGCCTTGTCCATGATCCAATATTTTAATGTCCTAATGGCCTATACCTTCCTCAGGGAAGAGACCCGTGCCCCTCGGTGGGGACATAATGGGTTAATGATGAGTGATCCTCATTACAATTCCTGGTTTACTATGACACTTTCATGTACCTTGCCTAGTCAATTCGCCGTTACAGCAATTTGCATTGAACAATATTGGTTAGAACTGTGAGACCAATTAAGTTAAGAGTTAGAGCAAAACAAGTTAGGAGAAAAAACCGGCCAAGTGCGAGTCGGACTCGCACACGAAGGGTTCCGTACCATTATCTATACCACATGTCATATTTTAACTGTCTACTTATTGACGTTATTATTATAGAGCAAAAAAAGGCATAAAACCACATAAATTTGTTGTGCCCCCCCCTTCAATTTTTATTTTTTTATTTTAATTTAATTATTTATTCTTAAAGTTAATACATATTTATGAACTTTATTCCGGATAGACTTACATACTTGATTTTGTGAATATTTCACGCGTCTATCTGTTGTCATTATTGAGACCAACAAACGATTGTTGTATGGGAGCCCCACTTAAAATATAATATACACTTCTCATCATAAAAATCGAAACACCTCTGAAAGTTGAGTTTTTTTTTTTTAATTCCACTTACAGGTATATTATTAGACAAAAATCCGCCGATCCGCCGTCAACGATATAGGTACCTACAGTCTATTTACTGAAGCGAACGACTAAAGGTAAACAAAGACACAGCATCTCTCAAACTTACATGTCACTCAAAATAGCTCATGCACGCAGCTTTGCTTGCATCGTATACCTACATAGGTTTAGGTAGGTATTGTTTAAGGAAAACTGACAGACAACCAACAAGACAAGACCTAAAGAAAATAAAATAGTTTAGAGAAGTTGCACTCGCATCAACAACGTCAATCGTGAGTAAATATGGCGTCGGGTGGCTATCTTATTTTTTTTTGCCTTTAATTAAAAAAGAGGTTCGTAGCGTAGCGCATTAAATTAGCATAAAATAATAGATCATAATCGGCCTTTGAACAAAAGTCCTACATCTTTGCTAGTTGCGAACATATTTGGCAGCAGTAGGATCGCTTTTATTTGAGGGCCACTGAAATTTTAGGTATTTTTTGGGGCACAGATCTCTTAAGCAAATGGTATTTTAATGATAAAATAAAATATTTAGTTAAATAAACTGCGCGTGAGGGATAAATCAGGTAATAACAGTGTTATTGTGTTTCTTGCTTATTGGCATTTATTAGCCATATCGTTTTGTATAACTTTGCTAAATATTATGTAGTGTTATAAATGTGGCATATTGAAAAACCAAATTTTTGACATGTTGACACTTACTCGTTCACTTCAGTAAATAGGGTGTAAGAAGTTTAATTTTAATTATAAGAAATAATATTTATTAAGCGAAACCTTATAATATCCACAATTAACTAGCTATCATGGATACAGCCTGGCGACCATTCAGACGGACAGTGGAGTAGTAATAGTAATAGACTTAGTAATAGTGTCCCTAACCTTTTGGGTAAAGCACCCTAAAATCAATGGCGCTAGAGTCAACTGGGTCTGAGATGTTGCCTCTCGAGATGGAACAAGAGATTTTTATAACCACCTATGTAACCTTTTGGCTATGGGGCTACAGGTGTTAGTATTGACGACCTTTGTAGCGCAGCGGTTAGCGCATCTGCTTAACATGCAAGAGGTCCCGGGTACCAACCCCGGCTGGGGACAAAAAAATCCAGGTCTAGGATGTTTACATGTTTGCTATGTCGCTGTTTCTGGTTCCCACGACACAGGGTATCCTAGTGTGGGGCCGAAAGCAATGTAAGTGCCTGTGTGTAAACGTTTATGTTATTTGGAAGAGCCGTTAATTAAGTCCAATCAAGAAGGGTCTTGGAATATGGGTATAAGATTTTAATGTTGAGGAGGGCCTCGAAGTCACAATACTCAACGGAGATGGAGTTGAGGAGAGAGTGAAGGAATTTCCTTAAAGTAGTATTATCAGTCAGAGTTTTGTGTGTGAAGTGAGAATTTGGTTTCTTATGTTGACAAATGGCGATGTGATTTTAAAAGAGACTCATTAAAATTAATAGAAATCAGTATGAAAATAATGACTACCTACTACAAAAAAAGATCTTTCACGGTCCTAGCGTACCTTAGCTTCGACAGTTGATTCCTCAACTCAAGTGGGAAATTTACTCAAGTGGAGGAAATCTATGACATTTTATAATAGTGTTTTCCTTAGTCGACGAAGAGAGAGATCCAGAGGCTTTGAGAACGTCCTGGAATGTGGGTGTTAGACATTGAGTAATGTGAACAATGCGAAAGCAACTCTTTTTGAAATGAAAAACCGACCAAGAGTGTCAGGCACAGTATAATGTTCCGTGGTTGGCTGTATAAATATGCAGAATCAGAAGGGATTTTGTAATTCACATTTAAGATTTCATGATATTAAACCAGAAGCTTGGTTGGCTCCACACATATCGACTTGTCGTTCCTGTGGTCTAGTTGTCAGGACGGTTTAGGTGCCGGGCAAGGGTATTCCACACATACAATATAAACTCACGCCTGGGACTGCCACTAACCACGATCCTCACAGATCACTTTCGCTTTACTAGATTAACAAAATATTTTTAACTTTTTTTTCAACATTTACACACAGGCACATTGCTTCTGGCCCCACACTAGGTAGGATACCCTGTGTCGTGGAAACCAGAAACAGAGACGTCACAAACATATAAACATCCAAGACCTGGTTTTTTTTCGCCCCAGCCGGGATTCGAACCCGGGACCTCTCGCATGGTAGTCAGATGCGCTAACCGCTGCGCCACAGAGGTCGTCGATTCAATAGTTGTTGTGTGTACATACTCCGGTTTTGGTACTTTTTATCTTGCCCTCTGCTAATAAATACCCTATTTGGTCAAAGACTGTCCACCTAATATGTCCCATACAGGCTCTTTCCCCTTCCACGTGAGCCAAATGCAATCTACACAACTTTAGATTTATTCTATTAATATCAGGTAAAAAACGGCCCTCCCTTAAAACTGTATCTCTTGAACGGTTATAGCTAGACAGTTGAAATTGTCACAGATGATGTATTTCTGTTGCCGCTATAACAATAAAATAAAATAAAAATTTAAGGGGGATTCCCATACAACAAACATAATTTTTTTGCTTAATATTAGTAAGCAACAGGCTTTAAATATTCACAGAATATTTGTTTGTGTATAAAATAAATTAAGGGAAGGCTCCCATATAACAAAAATGAATTTTTTGCCATTTTTCTCTTGATCTTAATAACAACAGAGAGTAAAAATAAAGAAAAGGTTACAATATAGTGCCTTAACAATGTAAGGTATGGAACCAGACTCGATCCAACGAAGTCTGACTAGCAATCGGCCAGTTTTTTTTTCTGTGCCTGGCCAGCTATACCTATATCCATTATATTTTAATTTTATCATTGAAAAAATTATAAGTAGATATTACATTATTTTAAAGAAATAACTGAAAGTAAGTTTTAGTAAGTAATTAATAACTTTAATTAATAGTAATTGAATGGTTGTATAGAAAGTTGGAACATGGTTCAAAAGAAATGTGAAAAATGAAGTAGGTAACTAGACATAATTATAATATTTAATAAAAAAATATTTTTTTGCTTTTTAATTGAACTGTTTACATTGTCCTATAAGTCTGCAAATGCATAAATCATTGTTTTACAATATAACTCTAATATTGATCAACACTTCATACATCACCTAGTGTGGGATCCGCAGTGTTCTGTTAAACAAGTAAACCTTTATGGAAATAAATACCTTTTACTTTTATGAAAAGGTGTTATGTGACAGAGTGACGTCATAGTCTAAGAGTCTTTTGTATGGCACATTTTTGTAGCACATAACTATTGGACTTGTCGACTTGTTGTATTATAAAAAATACCATGTTAATGAATTATCTTTTGATGTGTCTTTTCATATTCTATTAAAAAAAATGTTGTCCATTGTACCTTTCTTACCATAATTAGATGATAGCAATTCTAGAGAGTAATAATAATTTACAGTAAAAATAACTAAACATGAATAAAGTAATTGGTAGGTTGCTGGAGAATTCTCAATAACCATCTGTAAACGGTAAATTGGTATATTTTTAAACTGCAGCCAACTGCAGCTATTAAAGCCAAAACAGATTGTAAAATAGACCTTGCGCCTGTCATATCACAGGTGATTTTGACAGTTGAACACTTCAGGCTGAACAGAGTAACCACGGATATCAGAGTGAGGTTAGGAAATGGCTTGGCCAGATTATTAGGAAAAGTGGGGCATGCCTGTGTTCATTTTGGGACAGTGATTGGACCCATTGACCTCCAGTGCAGGTCCTAAATAGCGTACTTATATTACGTCATTTTAACCTCAAATTATCGTTAAGAACACCACTTACGCACTAGAAAAGTGCAGAACCTAGATTCTCACAGGGTACCATGGCAATTCCTGCAAAGCCTAGGCTAGGCAGTGCAATATTTTCGAAAAAATATGCCCGCAAGGTGCGACGCACTTTAGGAGAAGCTCTTTCTACCTTTTTACGCACTTTGCGTGATGTAGCTGGCACGCATATGTGGCAAACCCCCAAGCGCAGCCTGTGGCCATTTTTACTTTGCGACAGATATGTCATGCACCTCCATCCGTATTGATGAAAACTAATGAAAGATTTGGAAATGAAGACCTGCTGAGGGATGACTTGTGGCAGTTTACAGCCATATTTAAAAATTGTCAGAGCTAGATACGTCACAGACGTAAGAAATCACGATGGCCGACAAAAGAATGGTTAGGTAGTATGTACTTACTGCTAATTTTTACGCCTCCAAGAGGTGGTTTTGGTGGTTGGTTTTCGAATGTCTTTCGAACGGATTTGCTGCCCTCGGCGAATGACGTGGTCCTAGGGCGTCCACTCATTATTAGATGTATAAAATAAACGGCTGTAGAATCCTGAACTTCATAGATACTTCACATTTCTCGTTACACCCTTGCACTCGCACTGAACTCTCTCACTTAGCTAGCGAAATACTAAGTTATGGAAGTCAAACAATTACACTAGGACACTTTGAGAACGAGAATACGATTGTCTCAGTTATGTTTTACAATATCATTTTGATAAATTTTCAAAATTGTCATCACTACAAAGGTGAACTACAGATTTTAGTTGCTTCTGACTTGTACTCATTCGGCAGCTTTCGGCTTTCGGTCGTACTTTCGATCACTGAACGATGGTGACGTCACAAGAAAACCAAAGAGAATAATTGTGCTGGAAGCGCCATCTCTCGCAACAAAAAGCGAAACTATTATTCTTATGATAAAACAGTGCTTGTCTATGGTATCGTTTGAGTTCTCAGAAATGTTGAGCAAGTTCAAGCAAGTTGCAATGGGCAATCATTTTCACCCTACATGGTCCATCAATCTCCAATCCAAATCCAACGAAATAGGAAATAGATATTTCTGCGATTTGGTGCACCTGCGTCTATCGTGCGTGACAAAGATTCGCGCCACGGGCATTAAGGTCCCTACATTCCACAGAGTACATAGGGTAAACTATACATTGATTGGCACTTTAAGCAAAACCTTGACTTAATTTGCTTCCTAAGCATTCAATTTCATCTTCAATCACTATTAACCATTTTTATTAGTTATAATATGAGTATAGGTTGGAAATAAAAAATAATTCTTGCTTGTTGTCATAGTTTTATTTAAGAATAATAATAATAATTTGAAAATGTCTCCAAAACTACAGTCATTGGCATTACAGGTACAAACATTGTATTTGCACTTATAATTTGGTATGTATGTTTTGTACTTAAAAATTCTAATTATAAAAAACTACCAAAATGCCCTTTGAGCAATTTTACTTCTTAATATTTGTTTAAAACTCACTGTGCCAATGACTAGGTGGGTGCCAGCAATACTATGGTTTACCCTACTGGCGCGAAGCTTTGTCACGATAGACGCAGGTGCGTGCGGTGCGGGCTCAGCCAGAAATAAATCGGAAATACCTATTTCAATTTCATTATCTTATCAATAACATCCTACGTGTACAATAACATTTACATACAGGCACATAGATTGCTTCTGGCCCCACACTAGGATACCCTGAAGCCGTAGACAGAGAATAGAATAGACTGGGCCCGCGCGTACATATACCTTTGAGATGGAGATAGAAGTAGGTATTTTTTGAGAGTTGCCAGCATAACACATAATTCCCGAAGTATGTTTTGCATATTAACAACTCGCAAATAGAAAATCGGGAAATAAATAACTCAACAAATGCAAACATTTTTATTAAATTATAAACTAACAAGATTCTGCATACATAACCCATTATTGCAAATATCTGTTAAATGCCATTTTTATCAATGTTCTTTAAACAAATTAAGTTTTGTATAAAAGTTTCTTATCCTTTCTCCATAGTTTACTATTTTTTTGGAGCATGATGCATGACGTATTTAGATATTTTTTTACATACATTTAATCAAAAGTGGATAGTGGCTGTCAAGAAAGGAATGTTCGGCGAAGTGATCTGATATATCTGTAAACAAATATAGACAGACACATTTTTTCAAGCACTTTTGTAAAAGACTAAGGTGATAATTTTTCTGGCCAATGGTTTTGGATCTGCGGTACATTTCAACTAATCCGCAAATAGTTATTACGTCTTTAGTGGTATAATGAAGGCCCCCTTTATCTTTTTTCATCTACAGGCTTTTGTACGCCATCGAACTTACAAAAGCAGACAAGCAAGTGTGAAATTTAATTTGTGATTCCATGTTCCATACAACATTCTGTCGGCAAAGTAGGATCAGCTCTTTAGCTTTAGACATGATCCAATTTCTTTATCAATTTGTTTTTGCGAGGAGAGACATCCACCTGCAAACAAATTGTACTTATGTTAAGCACAACTTAGTCCACCTGTTAATAAAATTATTTCACCACATCATGTGTAGGTACATTTATTACTGTGCGTCTGTGACAGACATGTTATTCTAAATGAAACTTTCTACGCTTATAAGTAAGATATTATAACAGTAGACCATTTGTAATGAAATGTCTGTCATAGACGAACAGCAATGTCGCCGTCCGTCGCCAGATACAACGTGGAGGACATCAACATCACCAGATATGGTAGACCTACTGACCGGCGTTGTTGACTCTAGGTATATTCTGATTTTTCAGGCTGTCCATCCTAGGAATATCAGTAGCACTTTTACTAGTACTCGCAACCGCAAGCATTGGAAAATACGTTGATGTAGCCTCCTGAAGAGTCTGGAAGGAACACAAAAACTGCGTTTAAAAAAAACCATTTAAAGTATATTATAGTTAAGTACCTTGACTATGCAATTACTAAAGATTGAATAAATAACAGACCCAGGACTAAGACTTAATTTTAAATGACGCCCTTAGTATTAATGCATTGAGCGGTCAACTCGCGAATAGATTTGTGAGGTAAACTATAACATAACAATGTACGAATATATTAAATCACTGAAATATTCTACATACCCATAACTCATTTTATTTTAGGGAGTCCTCGCAGGCAAGTTCCGTAAAGGAAGCTTCCGTCAGAAAAGTCAAACTCTTTGTTTTTCACAGACAATGGGGCTCGAAATGACGGGAACAAACACGGGTATACTTTGTCGGTTGTCAGTCTAAGTGACCCGTGGCTTCCATGTAGCCTGATCAGATCGGTATCTACCTGTAAAATAATTTTGTACAATGTAATCATTATTTGGTACGTTTGGGACCTCGTCAAAACGTGGGCCAAGTCCTAATGGTTGATTCCTCTGCTTACCCACCAGGGGATATCAGGCGTGAGTTTTATTTCATATTTAGCCGTCTTTGCCAACGGGATTTTTTATATCATTAGTCTGGTAACCCTAAAATTAGTATAGACCCTCTAAATTAAAATGGACGTAGTTAGATTGCGAATCTATCGTACGAGCACCTACATAATTTAGACGGGTAACACCAAAACAATCAAATTCTCTATTTTGTTTTCACGACTAATTTAGGGGTAATGGTGGGCAGTAGATGCATTTTATGTGCGTTTGATTCCTTTGCATAGTCTTCCACATCATAAAAACAGCTCTAAGAGAAGAATTAAAGGCACTTACGAATATAACCTCTAAGTTGGCGTCTTTTCGCTCATTGCGGCTTCCACAGCCTAAAATGCTGTAAATCTCCATTGTATCACTTTCGTTCAACTGCACCGAAACATAAAAACTACAATCCTATGGAGAAAAACACGAATATCTGCCGAAAATCAATGTGAAACTAGATAAATCCCAGATTTGAAGTAAGTTTGTCTGCCACACATCGAGCTGTGGCAAACAAACAAAAACGCATACGCGAGTAAGGGACAGAGGATCATTACTGTTTCTCGCTTACACTTTACAAGACTCGTATTAGGTAATCTCTTTCTTATTTTTTTTCTCTATGGTTATGTCTCGTCTATTCTCTATTCTCTGTCTACGCCTGAAGCATTCCATTTATTTATTTATTGTAAAGTTAAGATAACAACGAGAGACATTAAAACTATTAAACATTAAACAGATCAGTCTTGAACCACACTGGAACCCAAATGCAGAAAAAAAAACCAAAAACCAAAACCAAACCAAAGATGGCCCTCTACCCTACCTAGCCCAAACCCCATTTTGGGTTAGGGTTGGTTTGGTTTGGTTTTGGTATTCAGTTTTTTTTTATTATTGGGGTGCTGCGCCAGATAACCTTCACGTGTACAGCCGCTTCCGTTCCCTCTGATTCTCTGAACCAGAGGTGGAAGGGCAAGTGGCGGGGTCGGTGCACCTTGAGCGTTGGTCAGTGACGTTTCCTTGGGGATCTTGCTGGCTAACGGCGAATAATCTGGCAGCAGGGGTCGCGTGGGCCCTGATTCACTCTGTGAAGCGGGACCCAGGCGGCGAGGGGGAAAGGGGGGCGCAGTCTCACCGGGAGCGCGCGCGCCTCAAACTAATCGGATCGGAGTGGCTGCGGGCGAAGGGTCGGGGGACCCGCCGCCCACGATCGCGGCGAGCCGGAAGGAGTAGGCACCCTCGGGACACTCGAGGGTGCCTTCTCGCACAAGGAGAGGGCCCGCGCGCTCGCTTCTCTGCTTTCAGAGAAGCGCTGGAAAGCGACCGACGGGCGACTCAGCGTCTTCCTCTTGCCTCGTTGTATGGGCGACGGGGCGGGGGAGGGCGGCGAGGAAGTGGTTGGGGCCATTATGGCCCCCCAGAGGAGAAGCGGCGTTTCCTTGCCCCGTTGTATGGGCGATGAGGCGGGGGGCGCCGCTGGGGAGCCAATCTGGCTTCCCACCAGTAGAGCCCCTTCGGGGCGAGCTCTTGCCGGGCCACAGTGAATTAACCTCTGGCCTGTCCTGTGGCCCGGTACCAGGGGAGACACGGGTTGAAGGGAAAAGATCGAGTATCGGGCCTGTTACTCGTTAACTTGTAAAGCCTATTAATGCTGTGCTACTAACCTGAATTTTTACACGTCTCTACAATGAGGGACTTCACACACGACTGCTATAATATACATTACATCCCGGGAGGTATAGCTTTACATTATACAGTGTGGCCCTGGATAAAGTGCAATCCCGAAAGGGGATGAAACTAGACCATGAATCATTGACTAGAAAAATATAAAAAAAATTTATAAAAAATTATTGTAGGATTTATTGGTATTTTAAGATTTTCATGTTTCATTAAGGACTCTATGTACAAAAGTATTGATTCCTTCCAAAATAATGGGTCTATTTCTTTGAAATAAAAAAAAACAGTATGCCTAATACCTGGCGATGACCATGAAATAATAAATAGTCCGCAAAAAAGTAACTATCTTGGGTAAAAAAATGTATTTTTATGAAAAAAATGATTTTTTTAGACGTTTATTTTAAAAAACTTCAAATTACTAAAAAAATGTGCCCTATAACTATGTAATTTTATAGCTTACTTTTATTCTTTACCATTTTAGCTTCCTAATAAAAAAAAAAACAATGTTCTAACTAAAAAAACACGCTATCTACGAACTTGTAAAGTGGAGCCTAATCGTGTTACCGTGCAGGTAGAGACCGTTTTTTCCATTGTTTCCGTCCTACTCTGTGCCCTTCGGCAGTCGCAGTCCTTTTGTTCTACACTCAGGTTCTCGTTCTCGCATTGTGTTCTCGTTGATTTGTTATTAAGTTTTTGTTACATTGTTGACTGTTACGTTTTCTACTGTTCGTTACGTTTGGACTGTTCCTGTTCTGCTGTTAAGTGTTGACGAAATGCCGCGATTGACAGAGTTCTCACCTCGAGAAATAGCCGACATGCATTATTATTATGGCATGTCACATGGTCGCACAACAGTCGCTCGGACTGCATACATAAATGCTTTCCCGGGCAGACTCATACCCTCAGCTCGAAATTTTCAAGAGATTCATAGGAGGCTCTCCAACATTGGACTTGGTTTGGCACGAGATCGCCGTGAGCAACCAGCTGTCGTTATTGACAATGCGATAGAAGAGGCCATTTTAAACGATCTGTTTGCTGACCCTACAACAAGCATAAGACGATTAGCGTTGCGTCATGGCATATCGAAGACGTCTGTCTGGCGAATTTTGAAAAAGGAGGGATTGCATCCTTTCCATTACCAACGAGTACAACATTTACACGAAAATGTAGATAATCGTCCAAGATGCGTAATGTCGACGTGGATTCTAAGAAAAATTAGAGCTGACCCAAATTTTCCCAAACGCATTTTTTTGGATGGACGAAGCGACATTTACCCGAGACGGCATTACAAACTGCAGAAATTTGCACCAGTGGTCTCACGAAAATCCACGATTGAAGCGGGCATCTACTTTTCAAGTAAAATTTTCAATAAACGTATGGGCATCGACGACATTTTAATTGGTCCAGTCATTTTACCCAGAACCCTAAATGCTGAACGTTTTTTAGAATTACTACAAAATTTACCCATGTTGATGGAAGATGTTCCCCTGGCTACGAGACGGCGTGGGCGTATGTATCTCCAAATGGATGGATGACCTGCACATTATGGGCGGGAGGTGCGGCGATTTTTGAACGAAAATTACCCGAACCGGTGGATTGGCCGAGGAGGGCCAGTAGGCTGGCCAGCGCGTTCACCTGATCTGACACACCTAGATTATTTTTTATGGGGTGTCATGAAGCAAAGAGTACCTATACAGCACGCCAATAAATACCGAGGCACAGTTGCACGACCGAATAATTCAGTGCGCAAATGACATTAAAAATGATCCAGGAATGATTCGCAGAGCCACTAACCAAATTAATATTCGTGCATTAATGTGCTTGCAAAATCGAGGAGGCCATTTTGAACATTTAATGCATTAAATAAAAATGCAAAATTGTAAATTACGGATAATTTTATTAATAAAGTTATTGTGATTAAAGTCTGACTTTTATTACCTACTAAAATGTAAATAACTCCTACCTAGCCAATTTTTTAGTCAGAACATTGTTTTTTTTTTATTTGGAAGCTAAAATGGTAAAGAATAAAAGTAAGCTATAAAATTACATAGTTATAGGGCACATTTTTTTAGTAATTTGAAGTTTTTTAAAATAAACGTCTAAAAAAATCATTTTTTTCATAAAAATACATTTTTTTACCCTAGTTACTTTTTTGCGGACTATTTATTATTTCATGGTCATCGCCAGGTATTAGGCATACTGTTTTTTTTTATTTCAAAGAAATAGACCCATTATTTTGGAAGAAATCAATACTTTTGTACATAGAGTCCTTAATGAAACATGAAAATCTTAAAATACCAATATATCCTACAATAATTTTTTATAATTTTTTTTTATATTTTTCTAGTCAATGATTCATGGTCTAGTTTCATCCCCTTTCGGGATTGCACTTTATCCAGGGCCACACTGTATTAAAGTATCACACACGGAACAGGTAACGTAATGTATATTTCGCTTCATTTCGTTGACATACGTCTCGACCGACACACGTTCCGGCTGCTAAGGCGTTATACAGGGTGTTATGGATCTGTCGACTTACTACTAGATTTAATAGATAGGTAGTTCATCAGAAGATGATTGAGATTTTGATGCGCGTATGCGTTGGCACATGTGCCAAAAATAGAACGATGTGCATTGAACATCATATAAGTAAGGAAAATTCCGAAGAGTTTAAATTATATGCGGAATTATCAGACATCGCCAGCAAGTGGACAGGCATGATATTATTACATAATTGATGACCACTGTGTTGCTACACTTTTTTTTCTTTTCTTGAGGTACATTGATTTTTGTTACTATCCTTCATGTTAAAGGCAACTTTAATGTTATATTCCATCACTATATACAAGTTGTAACTTCCTATGTTATATCTATAAAATCATAGGTCATCAATTATTATTATTATTATTATTATTAATACGTTTATTGCACATAAGTAAAAATTACAATGGCAACGCGGCGGACTTAATGCTACAAGCATTTTCTACCAGTCAACCGTAGGAGGTGTATCAATCGACTGAATCGAAGAATTGCTCGCAGCCCTGGCCGCCCCTGAGTGATCTTAAACGATCACGAACGTTAAGCAACATAGGGCGCGTTCAGTGCGCGGATGGGTGACCGTTTATGATTAACGCTAATGGCATTTTTCCGAGCGGTTCCATGCTTCGCAAGGCATGTTAGGCAGTTGGCGCTGGCTGCCGTCGATAGATGGCAGTCGTTAAGCCAAGTCAGAGGCCATAGAGCAAGACCAGCCACTAGTCTTACAAGCCTCCATCAATCCGGACTTGGGCCCCCGTGGCGGAGTATGGCCTATACCTTCCTCAGGCTTACGAAACGTAGCTTACGGCCGATTTCTGAATTGAGAATTTCGCTAAGTAACTACTTAACTCTAGTGCTGTCTCGTCAAGTTTCTCAGAAAAGAGCGTGACAGAACGTTATTTAAATATTTAAGTGAAATTCTCAATTCGGAAACCGGCCTTTAGCGAGACTATTTATATGAAGCAAATTTATGTGGAGCAAATGATTTTTTTGAGATAGGACTCTGAATACCTATGTCGTTTAGCGACATAAGACTCCTAGTGGAGTTTTTTGAATCACCAAGAAACTTTTTGAACACCCTTTACGAAGGAAGATATATCGTAATATACGGAAAGGTATTGGGAGGTATTGAAAGGTATCGAAAGGTAAATATACATCATCGTATCGCTCAGTACCTTTAAGGTACGAAGATGTAAGGATGTATATTATAGCTGTCGTGTGTGGTCTCCTGACGATTTCTATGGAAAGATGTAATGAGATATATCGTGCTATAATATACATCCTTACCTTATAGCCGTCGTGTGTGGAGTCCCTCAATGTCAATTATTGTCTTCCCTCCCGCCCTCAGAAGAAGGACCTTCTTCTGAGCTCCCGCCAATGAAAAACACCACAGATTACTTACTACACCTTCTCAGTTGGCACAGATTATAATGACCTTTTTGGATGCCACGGTATTCCACACACCATGTAGTTAACAAATTAGATCAAAGGGCCGGTTTAGATTATCTTAGTGTTTAGGAGAGTGCTTTACTTTACACTCTGTTGCAACATTATGCTGAATCGGGCCCATTTTGGGGGCTCAACCTTTAACGACCTCTGTGGCGTAGTGGTTAGCGCATCTGAAAACCACGCGAGAGGTCCCGGGTTCGAATCCCGGCTGGGGACAAAAAAAAATCCCAGGTCTTGGATGTTTACATGTTTGTGACGTCGCTGTTTCTGGTTCCCACGACACAGGGTATCCTAGTGTGCGGCCAGAAGCAATGTATGTGCCTGTATGTAAATGTAAATATGTAAATGTAAATTATTATTTTCATGTTGTACAGTTTATTTTTTTTTACGCTTTTTATGCTTTCTGTGTTATTTTTTTATTATTGTACGTGTGTACATTCTGTGTGTGTGTGTTTTTTTGTTTTGTTTTGAGTATCAAATAAATAAATTTTCTTTCTTTCTTTCTTAAGGAGAGTGCTTTTGTAGAAACGTGTAAGCGCCACTTGCTTTAGTACGTTTTACGGTATAGTACGGTTATAGTTGCCTTTCAATTAGAATCAAAATAGAATTGGTTTCTATTGTTCTATCCAGTAACACCTGAGCGCGTTACTATCCTCGTTACTTATCTGTGTATAAATTAAAAATTTAGTGAGAACTTTAGGAGAGTGCGCAAGTGACCCGTGATGGGTGCGTGTTGTTTTCATTAACTCGAATTATCAAACTTACTTATGTGTTCCATTAAAACTCATAGTATTTTGAGTAGGATAGCGCATATTTCGCGACGTCGACGAAGTGACACTCTACTGGAAGAAATATAAACGTTCACTCGAAAGTCGAACGTCTAGTAATGTACTAATGCACTTGCCTCTCTAATTGTATTATAGCACTCTCCTTAACACTAAAATAATGTAAACCGGCCATAACAGTTCACAATGAAAACTTGTGACACTAACACAACAATGATGACATTGACATGTTTACTTAGCAACGCCATTGTTGAATTTAATAATTTTTATATCGATGCTGCTCGATAATACGAATTTTCCGCCCATATGTTGTCGACTCAGATCAACAATTTTTTTACGCTCTTTCATTTGGTGTATATCGTTCGAGTCTACCGTAGACCCGAACGAAATTATTAATATAGACTAGACGAAAACCCAGCTTCGCTCGGGTAAAATGTAGACGCAAAATAATATTCCACTATGTTTTTTTTATATGGTGACGCCTCTGTACTTATCAACCACCAGTAGATATAAATCTCTTAATACATTCAGATACATAAGCTCACACCTGTATCCCAGAGGGGTAGGCAGAGACCACGGACTGTCACCTGCCACTATCCTGACAAATCACTTTCGCTTCATCGACATCCATTAGTCGTTGCATGTACCCACATCGGTTTCGGGTACTTTTAATCTTGCCCTTTGCTAATACATCCCCTATTTGGTCGAAGTATGTCCAACTGGGGCGTCCCTTACCGGCCCTTCCACTCACATTCGCCCGATATATTTGCTTTGTCAGTCTTTCTTCGTTCATCCTCTCCATACATCTCCAAACCAGCGCAACATTCCTTTTTTCAATTCTAGTCACTCACTACATCCTCTTTCTATACATCCTCAGTCTCTGATCACTATTGCGTATTCTGTCATTCAAAGTAACACCACACATATTTCTTAAGGATCTCATTTGTACTGCACTAATCCTACTTTCATGATTCTTCTGACTTCTGCCATATCCAAATCTCGCTACCATGCTTACATCAGTATTGGAACCAGCACACTATTACGGATAGCCAATCTTGCTCTTTTGGACATGTTCTGGCTACTCACGAAGGAATGCAAGGCGAAAATCGGATACTTATCATAACTTTGTCATGGGTACCTCATCACAAATTACTAACTAAATGAGCTTCCTTCATAAATTTAACAGCTAGTGAATCTCAATGAGACGTAGAATCCACTTGGCTAATCAACTAAAAACAGCTCCCCCTCTTTGGCTTTACAGCTTTTAGTTTTGTATTGACCAGTTGACCACATGTTTTTCTTCATCATTTTAATTTTTGGTATTTTTCTTATCTAGTGGCTTTTTCATTTCAATAAGTTTATTGGTAGGTACCTATAACTAAGCAAAACAATAAAGATCAATTTATGACTTTGATTTCCTTTTTCAATTATTTTTCAGACCCTTCCAAAACTCAATGTCAATTATTATCTTCCCGCCAATGAAAAACACCACAGATTACTTACTACACCTTCTCAGTTGGCACAGATTATAATAACCTTCTTGGATGCCACGGTATTCCACACACCATGGAGTTAACAAATTAGATCAAAGGGCCGGTTTAGATTATCTTAGTGCTTAGGAGAGTGCTTTACTTTACACTCTGTTGCAACATTATGTTAAATTGGGCCCATTTTGGGGGCTCAACCTTTAATGTATTTTATTATTATTTTCATGTTGTACAGTTTATTTATTTTTACGTTTTTTATGCTTTCTGTGTTAATTTTTTTATTATTGTACGCACTCTGTGTGTGTGTGTTTTTTTGTTTTGTTTTGAGTAGGTATCAAATAAATAAATTTTCTTTTTTTCTTTCTTTCTTTCTTAATTTCTTTCTTTCTTAAGGAGAGTGTTTTTGTAGAAACGTGTAAGCGCCACTTGCTTTAGTACGTCTTATGGTATAGTACGGTTCTAGTTGCCTTTCAATTAGAATCAAAATAGAATTGGTTTCTATTGTTCTATCCAGTAACACCTGAGCGCGTTACTATCCTCGTTACTTATCTGTGTATAAATAAAAAAAAATAGTGAGAACTTTAGGAGAGTGCGCAAGTGACCCGTGACGGGTGCGTGTTGTTTTCAATAACTCGAATTATCAAACTTACTTATTTGTTCCATTAAATCTCATAGTATTTTGAGTAGGATAGCGCATATTTCGCGACGTCGCGTCGACGAAGTGACACTCTACTGGAAGAAATATAAACGTTCACTCGAAAGTCGAACGTCTAGTAATGTACTAATGCACTTGCCTCTCTAATTGTATTATAGCAGTCTCCTAAACACTAAAATAATGTAAACCGGCCATAACAGTTCACAATGAAAACTTGTGACACTAACACAACAATGATGACATTGACATGTTTACTTAGCAACGCCATTGTTGAATTTAATAATTTTTATATTGATGCTGCTCGATAATACGAATTTTCCGCCCATATGTTGTCGACTCAGATCAACTATTTTTTTACGCTCTTTCATTTGGTGTGCATATCGTTCGAGTCTACCGTAGACCCGAACGAAATTATTAATATAGATATATGGACTCGGGCTATGTATGTCCATGCGGCGGTAAAACCTCAGAAGATTCTTCTGAGGGTAAAACGGCCTCAGGCTCAGTATTTGCCACCGGCGCCGGCGGCGCATTACGCACTGATTTTCTGCCAGGGCCTGGTCTAGTGACCCACGGAGCGATCCATCGAGCGAGACAGACAAATACCCAATATAATACAGTACCTACAGCTTGTCCAGAAAGAGTACAAATTAAAGAGTACGCTTTTGCTCGGACTTTTTGTCTGTGTTTGTTAATATCTTGCACTTACAAGCATTATATAAATTAAAAACTTGAGCTATTACATAAAATAAGGTACTGTGTTCAATAAAATATAGTAAATGTTTTGACTTTTCAATAAAACGATTATGTAGCAAACTTTTACTTCCGGTTTCTACTCTTTTTGGAGAAACTGTAGGTAACTACAATACATTGTAAATTTTTGGTGCGGATGAACTTACGTGGGTTTTTATGGGACGAGTCGGACTAAATTTCGCTCCGGTTCGCAGAGCTTAATCCGATAAAAACCCACGTAAGTCGATCCGGACCAAACATTTACAATGTGTAGTGCTTACGAAAGTTTTAGTTCAAATAACAGTACAATACAGTACAACTCAATACAATATCAATACAATACAATACGATAGTGTGCGACACAGTACAAAACGTACACAATATACAAGGCGAACTTCAGTTGTGTAGTAAGGGGCAGGCAGGACAAAATAGATAACGGTCACAGGGAGGAGTGGCACATAATGCTGGAAAAAAATGAGGGTTTAGGTTTTTTGGGTGATAACAAATAACCCTTAAGTTTTACCTTGAAGCATTGAAGGTTTATCTGCTAGTAAGGACCTTAAGAGGAGGAGGAATGTCATTAGAGCATTTGGACGCCGCGAATCTGAAGCTGCCTCAGAAAGCTGCCGTTCGGTGCGTCGGAATTACCGTTCTCGGGCTTGCAAAGATACTTATTACGAGACCACTCAATCTTGTTGAACAAGATTTTTTTGCACAGTTTGTTGAACATTTAAGATCGGACGGACAGGCAGAGAGCGGAGGCAGAGTAACAGGGTCCAGCAGGTTCGGACCCTAAAAAAACATCTCCGTAATTCCGGCGTAAGGGAGACAGCAGAAAATTTTGCAAAATGTCTGCAAAATGGAGATATTGCTATTAAATGACAGTATCGGTATCGCGTAGGAGCAGAACCTGTCTTCGTCGATAAGGTGGCCTGCCTGTCCACGAATTTGTATTTAGGGCAGACTATGCAACTAGGTGAAAAAAAAAATGAACCCGCGAAATTCCATCGGGATTGGGCTGCGTTCGGATAAACTTCGCCAGTTTACCTCCTCGGAAATTCCTCAGAGGCTCACGATTTAATCAATGCAACCTACCAGTTATGGTCTAGCTACTAGTAGCTGGCAGGAGCGCGGTCGCGGTTTCTTTGATGGTTCATATCAGAAAGGAGACAGTTGGCAAAATAATTAAACTGATCGACATAGCCTTTATAAGATTAGCATGTTGAAGTATTATTGGGCTTTTATCCGTAAAACAACCTGTAATATTATTGAGCTGCTCACAATCTACTCAACTGATCCCATACGTCCACCAGCTCGTTGAACATACGACGTGAAGCAGATTGCTGATGGCGGCGGGATGGGGATGTCCAGGGACAGAAATAAATTGTAGGCCTAAGGTAGATGTCATATCTCTATGTACTTAATAGAGATATGACCTACAGTCTATGGTGAGTCATCTCTAGTTTGAAGAAACTAGAAGAAGCTAATTGTATCTACTTAGCTTGAACTGGGAGAGCCCTTTCAATCGTGCTTTTGTAAAGTTCGGGCCAAATCATTCAACAGACTTGATATCGACCTTTTTGTTTCCCTCCTATCCTATTCATCTTTTGCACGATTTGCAAATAAGATTTACTTGATTTAAATAAGTCTAAATATACGGCGATGCAAACGTTAATGGCGACAGACACTTCGATAGTGCGTGCCAGTTAAAAGATCAGAGTTCGTTAATAAGTATCACGAATATGCTACTATCCTAACACAACAAGCACACAAAGACAACTACACGTGCTATCAAGCGCTGGTGAATTTTTAATTATATTATGTTTAATGTATATCGTGTCGTCTGTGTGAGCCAGTTGGGTTCGAATCATTTGATGGTCGATCAATTCATCAGTATAGCTGGAGGGGCGCAGTAGTCTCACGCGCAGTTGCGCCGCGTACGAGCTGCGGCGCGGACTAGTTCGCCCAGTCGGTCGTGTCGTGCGTGCCACTTTCTGATAATGCGAGTTGAGCTCCGTCGCTCGCGAGCGATAAGATACCACTCAGTACTAAACGCACGTCGCGCCATACAACATGGAGTGCTATACCTCAGACAGTTGTGACAGTGACTCTAGAGAACAAAAGACCTTGGATTTGTCTAACCAATTTCTCGACACGCAGAGTGTCTCCACGGAACTGGACGGCATTGTGAATGAGAAGGACTGTGCGGACAGTTACGAAATATGCCTCTTGTACGGGAACAGAATCGAAGCTTTACCTGAGACCATCAACCGATTCCGCAACCTGAAGGTGCTGGACATCAGTAATAACCGCCTGACAAGCCTGCCGGATGTACTCGAGAACTGCCCCCTCACCTCACTGATAGCCAAACACAACCATTTAACAAACGACTCGTTGCCCAAATGTTTTAGCTTGGAGAAGAACACGATTCGAGAGATCAACTTGAGCGGGAATCAGCTCAACTTCTTCCCTGATCAAGTATTAGAGCTATGTTCACTGAAATACCTCTATTTAGGATCAAACAACATCGTCAATATATCAAAAGACATCTGGAAGCTAAGCAGGTATGGCGAACGTGACAAGTAATGTATCAGGTATTGTTTATTAAGATCCACTCCACAAACGCTAATGTAACGCTAAGAATAGATAATTATGTTTTCATACACAAGTACCTCGTTGGTCTAGCGGTAATACGTTGAAATACCATATCAGAGGTTCGATTCCTGCTATGGTCTGAGTAATTTGTACAAATGACCTGTCTGTGTATTTTTCCATGTTTGTAATGTCAGGGTTATCTAGTTTGGGATCGAGGGAATGTAATATATGGATGTTATGTTAATAAAACTAACAATAGATAATTATTTTGTCAGGTGGCGATTTAACACAGCAGAATAAACACTTTAGTTCCATCTTGCTCTACCTCTGATCATGAAAATAATGCCATGAGCGAAATTGAGTGTTAGGTAGCTAAGAATTCATGTAATTTAGTAGGTAACGTAAATATTTAGTCCGTTGTAAGATACTCTTATGAGTGCAGGTTTAAAATAATAATTTATGAATGGCACCGTAAGATACACTATAATACGCTCTGAAACAACTAGCTAAATTAGTCTTATCGGTAAACTTAAATAAAACATTAATTCTAGATAGGAAGGTAGGAACTTACATTACGACTGCGTTATCTTGTCTGGACTAAAAGCCACAGTTTATTGTAGAGATATAAATAATTTTGAATAAACAAAGGAACAATAATATTACAAATAAACACACGTTAATGGACAGGCAGTGACGTATTTATCACATGCCTATGAGCTGACCTGAGTATCTATAAAACTAACCAAGTGGTAGAGCCGATAATATGTACGCTCAAAACAATTTATCGTTTTGGTGAGGTCAAAGTTAGGGTATCTCGCAAACGGACGGTATTATAACGATTCGATTTGATAGCACATCACGTAATCCGTCAATGCCAAAACGTAAACAAAATAAAGCGCACGCATTGCATCGAAAACCTGTAAGAAATTGATAACTGGTTACAAGAGTTCCTGATGCCACAGCCTTGCTTTCGGACAGTAAATTAAATCTCAATGGTTCTTGGGAAAATATCGTCATCAACCCATTATGTCCCCACCGTGGGGCACGGGTCTCTTCCCTGAGGAAGGTATAGGCCATACTCCACCACGGGGGCCAAGTCCGGATTGGTGGAGGCTTGTAAGACTAGTGGCTGGTCTTACTGTCAGAAGTTTTCAAGCCGCCCTAAGGCCTGACTTGGCTTAACGACTGCAATCTATCGACGGCAGCCGGCACCAACTGCTTAACGTACCTTGCGAAGCACGGAATCGCTCGGAAAAAATGCCACTAGCGTTAGTCATAGACGGTGACCCATCCATGGACTGAACGTGCCGTATGTTGCTTAACCTTAGTGATCGTTTAAGATCACTCAGGCAGCCCAGGCTACGAGCGATTCTCGTAGAGAATGGGAAAATTTGCTTAAGATAAATTTCAAAATTAATAAGCACGCGTATAAGCAAGCTAATATTATAATATTTTTCTTAATTTTCGATCCGCATATGATTCCTATAAAGTAAAAAATATATATTAATGACTTCCACAGAACATAGTATGAAATCATTTGTCTTGGTCACAAATTAGAATAAGAAAGAAAGAAAGATTTTATTAGAATTGTCACAGAAACACTATGAAGACACAAGAATAATATCCTGTGCTATAATATCACATCCAGACTGAGGTAATACGCATGACGCAACAGTTTTTTTTAATCAGCATTAGGCAACCCCAAAATGGCATAGGAACACAAAGTCTATATTCCCAAAAAGACTACCACCTTTAATGTTAACATTACCATAATGACTACTTTCCACGTAAAGACCACATTCTCAAATGTTAACATTACCGTAATGACTACTTTCCACGAAAATACTACATTCTCAAAAATACCACCTTTAATGTTGACATTATTTTATTTTTCATAAGAACCAAACTGTTTGTGTACCAGAAAGTATTAGGCGCTCATGTAAAAGAAGAGCTCCACTTTTAGGAACAATGGAGGAAGGGCGTTCTTTACGCTCCTTTTGAACGTGTTTGAAATAGGATTAGGCTCCCATGAAAGACTTAAAATAGAACAGGCCTCCATAAATATGAAGGATAGTAAATGATAATAATAAACTATAGATGTGTTAGAACATCTATTCTTCCTACATACGCGTAGATGAAATGTTTGAGAAAAAGTATTAGGCTCTCATGAAAGCGCAAGCGTTTAAAAATACAACCTCTACGAGTGTTTCAGGAATTGCGTATTTTAGAAATAACCCTGAATAAAAAGGCAATCGAAACCTCCATCTCCATGTGAGCTTAGTACTTTTTGCCAGAAGCATCTAACATAATAGAATCACAGAAAACACTAAAAAATAACTAAATACGTACATAATATGACTTGACATCAATTAATAGTTATCCCTCGTGGACTCGTTAACGGGAGAAAATAATGGGACCACGAGAAAACACCCAGCAACTTATCTACTTTGTGAAAAAGTAGTCATTGTGGTACAATAAACATTTCAAGAAGTCGAGTAGACTTTGTGAAAAAGTAGTCATTGTGGTAAAATAAACATTTCAAGAGGTCGAGTTTACTTTGCGAAAAAGTAGTCATTGTGGTAAAATAAACATTTCAAGAAGTCGAGTAGACTTTGTGAAAATTTATTGTGGTAAAATAAACTTTTTGTAAAATAGACTTTGTGTTCTATCCAAGACCCCAAAATTATCCCAATAATAATATAATCCCGGAAAATGCTTCAATACAGTTTTGAAGCTGATTTGGTTGATAAATCAGCTTCAAAACTGTATAAAAACTTATTGCTCCACCTAACATTTATTTTTAGCTAGGGACCGTCAGAACTTAAAACCCTAGGTGGGCCGATAGAATATGTGCGAGTGTATTATGTGAACACGAATGTTGTGTAGGATGCTTTTACACTTAGGTACTTTACCACCTTATTATAAAAGTACCTATTATAATGGGTATATGAAAAACTGTATGAAATATCCATGCTGATTTTACAGGATAATATTGTCAGCTTCTTACAGCACTTGGGCCTCTATAGGGTAGTCTAATGGGGACCTTAAGTTCATGTAGGCACAACAGTACGATTTTCCTTTAAAACTACATATTAGCACTTCTGGGCTGTGTGTGGCCTCCTCCTCCGGGTTAACAACCGCAAACGGAGGCAATTGGCTCACATCGTAATCTAATGTTTACCTCGGACTATAAAAAAGTATTTTCAGCTTACAGATTCTGTCCTTGGGAGGGAACCAAATATGCGACGTGCCAGAATCCGTGGGACGTCTGACATCGCTTCAAGCTCTGGTATTGAGCGATAATTACATCGAACAATTACCAGCGAGCATCGCTAACCTGAAGCAACTACGGTCGCTGTTGCTACATAAAAATAGGCTGAAGACGTTGCCCACGCAGATAATCAAATTGAAATGTTTGACGGAGGTGAGACAATGAAAGTAAATCTCAGGTTTCTATTCCGATACTGATATTGCCGTCGGTATGCTGTGGTTTCTAGTTCAATGTACTTTAATGGAAGTTTATTGACAGACTAGGTACACGTAATGTACACCTAAGTAAATAGTAAAGTAGCTCACCTACTAGTACCAGCTACGATCGCGAATCAAATGAAACTATTTCAGTCACCATTATCGGCAACCCAGAACAAAGCGTGCTATTTTTTCATGCGATAAGCAATAACCTACTTGTTTTCGTTTAGAACAGAGTATTTGTCACGCACGAGGATAAATGGCAGTAAATAAACATGCGAACATCGATTTCTCGACAGCTTAGTCTCCGAGACAATCCCCTGGTCGTGCGATTCGTCCGTGACATGACTCTGCAGCCACCGTCACTTCTGGAATTGGCTGGGAGAACCATAAAGCTGAACGAGATTCCCATTGTCCCGGGTGAAGTGCCCGCTACCCTCGTGCAATACCTGAGTGCGGCCCAGTGTTGCGTCAACCCCAAGTGCAAAGGTAAAATATCTGAATAGGACCCAATTCTTATTTTTCTATGTGTGTAATTTTCCAAACTCCATAATAGGGTAGTTTCCAGGGTCAAAATAATTAACTTCTATTTAGTCCGTATTTTAGATTATAAAAAAATATTGCACACGTATTTTTTCTTTTTTCGATTAACCAAAAAATAACAAAGATATAGCCCATTAAAGTTACGTGTGACGTCACTCGGTGCTAAAAATGCAGCACGGCGTGACGTCACACGTAACTTTAATGGGCCATAGCTTTGTCATTTTTGGTCTAATTTACAAATAAAAAAATACGTGTCCCTTATTTTTGAATAATCTAAAAGACGGACTAATTAAATTTTTTAGGGCAACTAGCCCATTATAATTTCTTCATGTTTGGGCCGCGTTACTTCAATTAATTTGACGACCTCTGTGGCGCAGTGGTCACCGCATCTGCATACCATGGGAGAGGTCCCGAGTTCGAATCTCGGCTGGGGACAAAAAAACCTAGGTCTTGGATGTTTACGAGTACATGTTTGTGATGTCGCTGTTTCTGGTTCCCGCGACACAGGGTATCCTAGTGTGGTGCCAGAAACAATGTATCTGCCTGCCTGTAAATGTTTATTTGTTTATGTGTATTCATGATGAGCATTTCATATCCGAGTGTTATTCGTTAATTTATGGGTTAATCGACTTTACAAGGTACATGAATTGCATTGTACCACGAAATTGTAGTGTAAATATTTTCGCGTTGCGATTTCATTTCCAACTTCCCCAGTGGATACCCAATATTTTGTAGGATTCAGTAGCTCGATCATGTAAGATTCCTTCGTCCATTTGAATCCACAAAAAGTATACCTACAGTAGGGTTCATAAATACAGTTTTTGATTAAGTCCACCAGTGATCCAATAATATGATATAAAATAATATGAGCGCCCAAGCATGATGTGTGTCATTTAGGTAGGTACCTAATCAAGAGCCATCGGCACGGTTGTAAGTTTATCGCACTGTTCATTAGAGACCAAGTCATGAATGTGCTTATCTTTAAAATATTCTATCTAATCCTATCGAGTAACGATGACGGAAAAATTACAGACTATTCGCTCGCCTTATCTTGACTGTGGAATAGAAGAGACAGTTAATATCGAAATAAAAATTAACCTGTAGAATTTTTGGTGGGCCGAACGGCTCATAATTATTTTTTTTGAAGATTTTATTCTATCGTTTTGTCGACGTGATTAATATAAAGCGTCAAATTTCAGCTTTCTAGTACCAATTGACTCTGAGCTAGGCCGCGGACAGACTGATATGCGAGAGGTCCCTGGTTCGAATCCCGGGTGGGGACAAAAAAAAAGAAACCCAGGTCTTGGATGTTTACATGTTTGTGACGTCGCTGTTTCTGGTTCCCACGACACAGGGTATCCTAGTGTAGGGCCAGAAGCAATGTATGTGCCTGTGCGTAAATGTTATGTTATGTATGTTATATGGCGAAACTAAACGGGTTCCTTGTAGACTACGGAACCCTAAAAACGATTGTTATTTTCAACGTCAGGGGTGCAATGAGCGTTTTTCCTTTCTTTTTTTTTTCTTAGTTCCTTGAGACAATCTAGATGGCGCTATTCGTTTCTACATACAAATTTGTGATTCGTAGCAATCAATGTCAAAGTTAGTCCACAGATTACTAAATAAGAGAAGGAACCAGGGTTGCTATTCGGTCGAGGTTTCTGGTAATAAAAATAAAAATTCAAACCCACAATCCACAGCAAAGACTCCAAAATATCCAAAAGCGCACTTATTACCGAACGACAACAGCACTTTTGTTTTTCCGTAATCAACCATCACAAATTCCACAGAACCATAGTATTATTTTTAGCTTTGACGTTTATTACTACGGTACGGCAGCGCCCATGTAGGGATTATTTTTAAACTAAATTTGACATAAAGAAAAACGCTCATTAGAGTGTGACAAGTGAGTCGTGGCTCAAGCCTTTGGCGGGAAATTTAAAAATCTTTTAGTTGATAACCCTGCATCTATACGCCATGAAGCATCTTGATACTTTTGCTTAACTTTATTATTTGTTTAATTAGTTTGGAGTCTCCAATGAATTTTGTCCAAACATAAATAAATATAAGCAAAACGAAAATATTAACTACATCAAAACCAACATTTCCACTCCACCAAAAACAGGGATAATAAAGTGCATCACATAAACTTATAAACATTTATTAATGCTGATCCGTAATCAAAATGTGATTCATATCTTTTTTCTCAACATCTTTGAGTTCTTTGAATAATTCTTCAATCTGACGTTTAACATTTTCGTCATCCGACAGACCTTACAACAAGAAATAATTCATGTTTGCTTTAAAACATTATTACTCGTATGTACATACTAAAACATAGGTAAAATTATGTTGAATAGAAACAAAAGTTTTTTTCTTGTCTAAATCTAGGACGAGTATCAAACTGTTTGGGCTGTACTACTTGCAGCTGAAATACCTAAGTTTGACAGTCAGAGTGTGGCCATATGAAGAATTCGAAATAAATCGCGTTCCACGACTCGCTTGTCAGACTCTACACAAGTCCTCCACTGTAAAAGTAATGTAACTTAACTTAAGGCTGTAACAAGGGCGAATGACTTTGAGCATTTGACCTCGTGAGTTAAAGAATAATAAACTAGCGCAATCTCTTGAATGTTTGTTGTACTTCTTCGGCGAATACTTTATAAGCTAATCCATAATCCAAAGAGTACACAGATAAGAGAAGTGGCGGATGTTCGATGGCTATTTTCCCTGCGCTAATTAAGAAATCGTACAATTTTGTACTTAGCACGCTTAATATTAACATTAAAAAATATATGAGCAGATAGGATTGCAGATATTGATGTGGCCGATATTTGCATGAAAGATTTAAATGAAAAGCTACTATCGTTTAGCAGCGAAATTAGATTCTGTGGAATATAAAGCTTTTGAAAAAAAAAAATTTTTTGCCATCTAGATAGGTTAAATGCAATTTTTTTTCCGTACGAATTAGTCACTGATATATCCTCCACCAATCCGGACTTGGCCCCCGTGGTGGAGTATGGCCTATACCTTCCTCAGGGAAGAGACCCGTGCCCCTTGGTGGGGACATGATGGGTTGGTGATGATATCCTTTATTACCAAAGATTTTATTCAGAATTTTTTAGTGCGTACTTTTGCCTAACATTTCCGTTAAAGCTAGCCAATTTTGCAACTTTACCCTTGTTACACCCTTAAGTAATGTAACACAAATAATGTAAAATCTGTACAAATTTCGTCCTTTTTTTATTTGATCATGTCACTTAGTTATAATGCTAGTTTAGAATTAAGCATAAATGACACACTTTCACACACACATCCGCAATTTACATACACAAACTTCAATGAACATAGACACACATATACCATAACATCCTACATTGTTGTACAATTTTACTCTGTAGCCAAAATAAAAATTACGAAAAATACATCTGTAACCCTCGATTTTGCCCGTTCTTATACGAATTTCTTAAACATTTTTCATGGCGGGATTAAATAGTGTAAATTTAATAAACTCATTAGAGGAATTTAATATTGCATCTCCCATTACTTGTGACCCCGAAGAATGCAGCTCTTACATTAAAACACCTAATCTACAACTTAAAATCCTACATCAGAACATACGCAGTATAAACTGTAATTATGAAAGTTTACTTATACTACTGACTAGTCTGGGTTTTGATTGTGATATCATAGTACTATCCGAATGCTGGCTTTCCTCTATAGATAAGCTGCCGCAAATTAAAGGCTACAACTCATTTAAAACTAACGTAATTTATAACCAGAATGATGGCGTGGTGATATATATAAAAAACCAGATAAATTGTGTAATACAAGAACCTAACCTGACAGATGCAAATTGCTTGACCGTCCAGGTTAACAACGACACTTTGTTGATAGCTCTCTACAGACCTCCTAGCTTTGTTAATCCGGAGAAGTTTCTTGAATCCCTGGACACCTTACTTTTAAAACACTCTGCCACAAAATACATTATCATAATGGGTGACGTTAATATAAATATACTAGATCCAAATTCTACTACTACAACATACTTAGATATCTTATCTTTTCAGGGTGGATTTACAATCCTGTCGAAAATTCACGTTGAGGGGATAAAAAAATAGATATTGCTCGAGAATCGTAACTTTTTTACATTTACATGCTTTAAATATACCTGTTTTATAATGCGCTTTAACACAAACATACTCAAACTCAATAGATTTTTAGTAATAAAATGAATACTGCTATCAAAATCATCACCGTCTGTGAAAAAAAACGCTACTCTTGACGTTTGCCGGCAAAAAGTCGAATACCCGACGTAGGAACTAGATTTTAATTCATTATTTACGTTTACCCATATTGTATATAACTTTATAGAAAAGAAAATAATAATTTCTTCGTAAAATTAATAATCAATTAACAAAATTTTAGCATCGATATTCGTCAACACCGTCACGGCAACATCAAAGTGAAGGTAGTTCTGTATGCGTTGCATTTACGCGGCCAGCAATACCCTAATCTGCTTCCTCAGTTCATTAGCTAACTCCGAAGCGAGTCGCACGTGCATAACATGCTCTCCGAGTGCAAAGATTTTGTTGTGAGTGTCCAAAAAAGTTGATTAGACAAAGTTACTGTCGTTACCGTCAGACTGTGGTTCAAGGTAAGTACATAAAATAGCATTACGATTAATTTCAATAAGATCTTGATGTAAGTGAAGATGCTAAAGAAAATAGCGGTATCTTATTATTGATATTACTTTTCTAGAAAAATTTATGTAATGTTCGATTCGTCATCACCATACCCATCATCACCGTTTACAAATGATGTGCGATCCCCAACCCGCATGCCCAGCGTGGGGATTATGGATTACCGCCAATGATGGCACGACCAAGGAAATGGCCCCCAGTTCCCAGCCGCCTCGCTATTGCATAGCGGGGGCTGCTAAGAATCACCGGGCTACCTCAGGCTGCCACAAACAATTGACCCTGGCAACGTTTAATGGGCGCACTCTGAGGCTTGATCATCATCTAGCGCAGTTGGAAGTGGAGTTAGAAACATTAAATGGCATATTCTGGGGTTATGTGAAGTCCGTAGAGAGGGGGAGGACACCGTAACCCTAGACTCGGGCCATCTTCTCTACTCTCTCAAGGGTGATAAAACATCCCAGGGTGGCGTAGGTTTCCTCGTCAATAAGGGCATCTCTAACAACGTTGAAGAAATCTCTAATGTGTCGACCAGAGTAGCGTACCTTATTCTTCGGCTGTCCAAGCGTTACAGCATGAAGGTCATTCAGGTTTACGCACCGACCTCAACACACTCGGATGATGAAGTGGAGGATATGTATGAAGACATATCCAAAGCCTTACATAACACCACGAAGGCTCACTTCAACGTTGTTATGGGGGACTTTAACGGCAAGGTGGGAACCCAGAGTGGCAACGAGTCCCGAATAAGCCCGCATGGTTATGGAGTCAGGAATCACAAGGGGGCAAATGCTTGTCAACTTCCTTGAGAAAGAGGAGTGATTCTTAATGAACTGTTTCTTCAAGAAACAGCCTCAAAGGAGGTGGACATGGCAAAGCCCCGACACTGTGACTTAAAATGAGATCGACTTCATCACGACGGATAGCAAGCATATGTTGAGAGATGTCTCAGTGATCAACAGGTTCAATGCCGGATCCAATCACTGACTTTATGAACTATGAGAAGGCCTTTGACTCTGTCGAAACCTGGGCAGCTCTGGAATCCTTACAGCGGTCGTTCTATCGAGGTGTTGAGATGTCTATACGAAGCCGGCACCATGTGTGTTCAAGTACAGGGCCAGCAGTCTAAACCTATCCAACTGCGCAGAGGAGTAAGACAGGGGGATATTATATCCCCGAAACTGTTCACGAGCGCGTTGGAAGACATGTTTAAGATGCTGGACTGGAAAGGAAAGGGCATTAACATAAACGGCGACTACATCTTTTCCGAATATTATCTCGGGCAGATTCTGCAGTTAGGTAAAAACAATTTCGAGAAGGAAGCCAAGAGGAGGATCCAGCTGGTTTAGGCAGCGTATGCGAAACTACGCCGAGTCTTCTCGTCATCCATACCGCAATTCTTGAGAATGAAAGTTTTCAATCAGTGTGTCCTACCTGTAATAACCTACGGAGCCGAGACGTGGACACTTACGATACGGCTGGTCCACCAGTTCAAAGTCGCTCAGCGAGCCATGGAGAGAGCTATGCTCGGAGTTTCTCTGAAGGATAGAATTCGTAATATAGATCAGAGAATTTAGCAAGCTGAAGTCACAGAACCGACAACCGTTGGGGTAAACGTGTTCTTGAGTGGAGACCGCGACTTGGCAAACGTAGTGTATGACGCCCTCCAACCAGATGGGATGACGATCTGCGAAAGACTGCAGGCAGATGCTGGATGCGGCAAGCTTACGACAGGGCGCTACTACTAGAGGAGGGCTATATCCAACAGTGGACTAATATAGCCTGATGATGATGATGATGACAAAAAAATTAATAAGTAGATAGTTACCTCTTTAATTACAAAAAAATGGACCAAAAACCACCGATGACCACAACAAACCATGTGATGATTATGTAAGAGAATCTTGTTAAATTATGAAAAAAGAAAATTAGGTCAGTTTCTTGGTAATATAATCAATCGTAGAATAACACAGAACAGTAATCAACTACTAAAAAGTAGTTGATTACCAAAAAACTGACCAAATTTCAATTAACTTAGTAATAATAATGGTGATTACGTGTTACTTGTACAATAATTTATGTTTTTTTACATGACTTACCAAAAAAACTGACCAAATCTCAATTAACATAAAAATATAATAATAATAATTAAGTGAAAAGTTAAAGACTGTTTAGGATTGTTAGTAAAATTGAGTTGACTTAAATCATTAGAGGTAGAAGAAAATGACTGTATACGATTGTTATCAGAATTGTGTTGATTATATCATTAAAAACATTTGATTTTCATATATTTTGTTTTTAATTTGACATACCTACTTAGTTAAAGCATCATCACCATACACACGAAATCATCACCATCCATAGATAAATCACCGCCATACCACAGTCGTCATCACCATCTCACCTCTTTTTATTTGAATGCTGATATCTTCGGATCGACGTTTAAAATCTTTGTCTAAACACAATGTAAGAACATTATAGTTATCCTACAATGATTTTATCTGGTTTTACTAGCATTCCAATGTGTTTTAATTTTTTTGAATTTTTTGTTCTGAGAAATTTTTGTTGGGTAAATCCACCCTTCACGGTCTTATGCCCGCTAGCTATACTCCTACAAGAGCTAAAAACTGCTTAGACCATATTATATTAAAAACAAAGTTAAATGCATATAGTTTTACCCTGAATACCTCTGTAACTGATCATCTGGCCACATTACTAAGTTTAAATAATGCTAAAATAAATCAGAACCCAACAAAAATTATAATATATAATAAAATTAATTATGAGACTATACATGCAACTTGCAATGTAGACAATTTTGCGCCCATTTACAAAGAAAACAACCCCGAAATTGCAATGCACTTATTTTTAAAAACATTAGCTACATTAATAACTATTAACACTGTTACCGTTAGATTACCTAAAAGTAGGATAACACTTAAACCATGGATTACAGTGGGGCTTCTACGCTGTATTAAAAATAGGGATAGGATGCATAAAAGATTGAGAGTGGAACATAATAACGAAATTTTAAAAACAACGTATAAGAGATATAGAAATTTTTGTAATAATCTTCTAAAAAAGCTGAAAAGGCAATATGATAGAGACCAATTATTGAAAGCAAAAGGTAACTCTAAAAAACTTTGGGATTCAATCAAAACTTTAACAAACACCAAAAGACAAAACTCTATTCCTCAGGAGCTCCTTGAATCAAGAGATTCCTCTGTGACCATAGATTCAATAAATACATTTTTTGCCAAGGTGGGACAGACCTTAGCTGAAAAAATTGAAGTGAACTTGCCTCCCTTGCCAGGCTCTTTGTGTAATAATAAAACTACTGTAAATTCTTTTGTTCTTTTACCAGTAGGAAAAGAACAAAACAACAGTCAGTAGACTGTGAAGAAGTGCAAAGAGTAATAAATAATATGAAAAGTGACTGCACCGCGGGATGGGATATTATCACAGCTAAAGCACTTAAATGTATCTCTGAGAAGATTGCCCCTGTGCTTAGCTTTTTGCTAAACCTTTGTATGGAGAATGGTGTTTTTCCTGGAGTTTTGAAAAAATCCATAGTCCATCCTATCCATAAGACGGGAGACAGATCTTGCGTGAACAATTATCGGCCCATTTCGATACTTACTTCTGTGTCAAAGATATTTGAGCGTATTTTAAATTCTAGACTTACAACTTACCTTGAAGAGTTCCATCTATTATCTCCTTCCCAATTTGGTTTTCGTGCTGGACTCTCAACCGAGGACGCCGTACACGAACTTGTTGACTTTGTTGTCAAGAAGTTGGATAGCCGTGAAAAATGTCTTACCATCTACTTAGACCTTGCAAAGGCGTTTGATACGGTGTCTATTCCTCGTCTAATTCAAAAGTTGGGAAATATGGGTGTCAGGGGTACGCCACTTGACCTGTTTGTAAGTTATTTAACAGACAGAAATCAATTCGTTAAAATCGGTGACGTTAAAAGCAAAGAACTCCCCATAACGCACGGAGTCCCGCAGCGTAGCATATTGGCACCGACACTTTTCCTCTGTTATTTAAATGACATGTATAAACTTAATTTAATAAATTGTAAAATAACTGCTTATGCAGATGATACTGCCTTAACTTTTCATGCTCACAGCCAAGAATAACTCCACGAGGTGTCCCAGACGGGCTTCACTAACGTGTGTTGCTCTGAACTCTCTCACGTTAAATGAGGATAAAACAAAATATATCATTTACACAATAAAAAACAATGCTAACACGTCACCTCTACAACCCCTTATAGCTCACAAATGTAGTTTTAATCTAGGAATTCCTTGTCAATGTCCGTATATTGGTGAAACGGTCAACATTAAATATTTAGGCATAATTATTGACAAAAATCTCTCCTTTAAAGAACACATTCACTCGTTGTCCCAAAAAATAAGAAAGTTGTCCTACCTCTTTAAACATCTTCGACATGTTGCCGACGTAGACGTGATAAAAATGGTCTACTTATCACTAGCTCAATCTATTCTTACTTACTGTATTAGGAACTGGGGTGGAGCCCCAAAAACCTTTCTCATGGAACTAGAAAGGGCTCAGAGAATGCTCCTTAAGGTTATATATTTCAAACCTAGACTGTATCGAACAATGAGTTTATACGCTGAAACCAAGGTCTTAACGGTCAGACAACTTTACATACTGTGTACTGTAATTTATTAACATTCTCGGACCAACAATCAAAATCGTACAAATAATAGCAATGTCAGAAGATTTTACACTGTTTGTGAAAGTAAGCCAGTGAAAACGTCTTTCGCACAACGATTTTACTGTTTTCGTGCTAGTAGAATGTACAACACACTAAACAAGAGCATAAATATATTTGATCTTACCAAATATGAACTCAAACAGAAATTAAAAGCATACTTAAACAGCCTCTCTTATGATCAAACAGAAAAACTTTTTGAAATTGATGTGTAATACCAGTTCATTTTACCTACGGAATGATATACGCATATAACTCCTGACTTTCTCACCTCCCATGATAGTTTCCTGTATGTACCACTTACCACACACATCACTACCATCATTCACAAATTCACAATCACCACACCTTTTCACACACCCACTGCTCAGTTGTTGAAACCCGAACCCAAGACTCCGGTCGCAGGGCT
Organism: Yponomeuta plumbellus; assembly: GCA_947310845.1. Taxonomy (NCBI): domain Eukaryota; kingdom Metazoa; phylum Arthropoda; class Insecta; order Lepidoptera; family Yponomeutidae; genus Yponomeuta; species Yponomeuta plumbellus. The sequence continues at coordinate 10,605,936 of OX371207.1, read as the reverse complement.
GAGCAGACACACACACACACACACACACACATACACAAATATACACACGCACACTTACATACATATATCTTATTTTCTTTTATATAAGTTTTGCAAACATCTGCCATTTTTTATACTAACGTATAATATTGTATTGTATACCTTATGCTGATGACGCTTCGAACATGATACCGTTCTTTTGTAGATCGGGAGGCCTGGAAACCTAAGATACAGATCTTTTGATCTAGTTTAGGCTCCAGTCTTTCCACAAATAGTGCATTCTGTTGTATTGTATCATTTATCCAATGTTATTTTGTATACGAATGTAATTTGTGGACAGAAAAATAAATCATTAGGTATCTTATCATTATCTTAAAATCATTATCTTATCTATCTTATGTAGTTGTCTGATTTAGTCTACTCCGAACTGTCAAATGCAGTTTGACGTATTTTGACAGTTTGGAGCTATCTACTGCTTAACCCGATAGTGTAAAGTTACGTAATACAAGGGCAGGACTTTTGTGGTTACATTACATGTTGGCCCACTCGATGACCATCGATGTGTCCTCTTTGTCAGTCAGCCCCACCCTGATTGAAAATTTCGTCTGCGTACGGTTTGGACCCTCAGAATTCTGAGTTTGGACCAGTGGAGGTGAATTATGCGTAAAAGGCGAATCTTGACATAAGCAACAATCAAGATCGCTAGCTAGAGACAGCAAGGTACCTACCGTCGCGTCGGCGTCGCTACCTACTACGTTTGCTGTGATCTTGTTTCCATTGGCAGGGCGACGGGTGTGTGTGTGCCCCGCTTACCCCAAAATGGTCCAGACTAGTCTTGATACTGTGTTAGGCAATTACTATTCATGCTCCCCCCTGGAAAATAACCCTTTAGATACGATAATAGTAATTTCACATTCATACAGTGGAAATTTAAATAAATAATTTAAAAAAAACTCACGCCCGTTATCCCCAAAGGGGGTAGACAGAGGCACCAATCACAGTGATGGCAAAACGTCACGTTTTGCCGTGGAGAATTATGATAAAGATCTCTCAATCTCGGAAACAGTAGGTATTCAACTCACCAATCTCTTTCAATTCCAGGCGTGTTCTTCGACAACAGAGTGGAGCACATAAAATTCGTCGACTTCTGCGGCAAGTACCGCATCCCGCTTCTACAATTCTTGTGCAGCTCCAAGTGTATCACGGGAAGCTGGGAAAGCCGCGAAGAGACGAACCACTCACACCCGCATATGATGAGGAAGGTTCTGTTGGGTTAGCTTAACAAACTTCCAAGTTTTAGAAGATTTAATCATTCAATTAGTCAGTGATCGGATTGACAGTAGTTTTGGGGCAAAAAAATCTAGGTATGTCATAGCCCACTTACACGACTCTGCTCCCACCCGGCAAAAATAATATCATTCAAATATGGGCTTTAAATTTTGCTCTTTAGATATATTTGACATTGGCATCATAAATTAGCTGACAGCCGACAGCGAGCTGTCTGCTAATTTATGATGCCAGGGTGGGAGCAGAGTCGTGTAAGTGGGCTACGACCTTAACACTGCGATAATTCGATAGGGATATAATAGAAGGTCTTCGGTGCATGGACCGTCAAAAATTTTCGGGATACTGGTGGGTTCATCTACTACATTCCCACCCTTGGACCCTGGGTTCTACGGTTATGTAGATATGATGTTTTTAACATTTTTTCTAAAATTTATTAGGTTACGTTAGGTAGCCTCATAAATAATTTTTTTTTGTTATGTAAAAGTCTACCAATTTTTTTTCCAACCTAGTAAATGACCCCACCACCAGTACCTACCCCGAAAATTTTTGACGGTCCATGCACCGAACACCCTGTATATCCGCGGGCACCTTACCTATATTGCTACTATATACTACTCGCAAAGTTGATAGAAACAAGCAGCAATTTGAAGTGTTTCGTTGATAGCGTTCGTATTGCTGTTTTCGCCCATTCGAAAATCCGTAAATAAATGTAAATAGGTACCTACCTATTTTAATTGTTATAGATTTCTTGAAATTCGGAGGTCTTTTTGTGTCGCGAAGTTCTGTGAGGTCTTGCTCCATAGTATCTCTACCATACAGCTTTTCTCTACAAACTCATACTCGCCCATGAATTAAAAAATATTCTTTGTTCATCCCCATAAAATTAGTTGAGTGGTGGTCAATGGAAACATTTTTTTAAACTTGTGTCAACAGTCCCAGCGACTGATTGGGGGCTGGCAGATGGGAATCTTAGCATGCGAGTAATAAATATACATTTCCATTCTGATCACTGACGATAATACTAGGCAATGGACTCTTCACCTCTAAGCATTTTTTTATTCGAAAACAGATCCTGGGCTTGTCTTAGGCCATTCTAAGCTTGGCACAACCCAGCTATGATATTCAACATATTCATGACCTAGCAACATAGGTTGCTATTTTCACTCTAACACTTGCATCCCCCATTATAGTTAATTATTGAATCTAATTCTTTTGTAGTGACTGCTTGCATTTGTTGGTATTTCAACAGATTTGATCCATCTCCTATTTTTGTATTTAGAGAATATAAGGATTGAATTTATGAAACAAAATAATCATAGTTATACATGTATAACAGAAATAATATGCATACACTGGCAACATAATACTACATATTTAAGAAATAAATTTAGTCATAAAATATTACATGACAAATACAGAACAACTGAGAATCAAAATGATTTTGTTAATTCGTTTTTGGGGTCCTGCTGTTTGACCAAAAGTCATTTGGCAAAATTACACTTGACAAACAATGTTTGACAAAAAATGCTTTCGCCAATTGATCATTTTACTACTAATCATTTTACAAATGACTCACTTATCCAAATGATCAACACTTAAATTTACATTTTACAAATAATTATTTTACTTAATGAACATTTAACAACTGAGTTATCAGACAAAACTACTATTGGTCTAAAAACGTTTGATAAAATGTATTATTTGACAAATGTTTCGTTTATTAATCAATCTTACGAACGGGGGGTCGGCGATGTAAAGAATACGTGACAACAGAAATATAGGTGCGACGACGCGCGTAGCGAAGTGGAGCGCGTCGGAGCGTTAGGTTCTCTATGTAAGATCGAAAACAGACTCGACTTTGATGCGTTCAACATTTTGTTAAATGACATTTGGACAAATGCTTCATTTGCGAAACATATTATTTGGTGAAATTAAAAAAGGTCAATTGACATTTTAATATTCAAAACATTTAACAAATGTAGTGTTTGCTAATGGATCATTTGCTAAGTGAGTTTTTGTAAGATGATACTTTTGTCAAATGTCTCGTTTGCCAAATGAACATTTGGTTAAACGTTGTTTGTCGAATGACCATTTGTCAATAATTTTTTGGTCAACCATTAGTAATCCTTGTTTTTAGATGACTACCTATTTAAATAATTTGCTAAACTTGACTCATTTGTGATAAAAACAATAATTCTAATGTGTAATCAATATCTTTAATTAATTCTATGTATCTGTTTATGTTGTAATCTAAGGAAATATAGTTAATTTGTACAGAACTTATTTTAATCTGTCTCTTGTAAAAATTTCATCCTTTCCTCTTTGCCTCTCATGATTGCAGCTTTAAATAGTTTACAGTAGAGTTCAATGGCTGCAGGAGAGTCATCATTTCCTGGCACAGGGTATGTGATCAAGTTGGGGTTGCAGTTGGTGTCAACTATGCCGACGGTTGGTATTAACATCTTTGCACTGTCCCTCACAGCAGTATGCTGATTGAGAATATTATTCTGTGTATTCAAAAATATACACAAATCAGGCAACCTTGTAATAGCTCCAAACTGGTAATTTGCATTAGTAAAGATGCCTCCACGCCAGAATCTCGTATGGGCATACTCACCACATTCCTGGGCAGTTTTTTCAACCAAATGTGCATTCAGGGCATTTCTGTTGAAAAAACAAATGATGCCTCCTCTGTAGGCTATATGGGCAGTAAAGTTCAGTGCTTTGCGTAAATGCTCAGCTGTAATATCCAAGTCAAATATCAAGTGACCCAAACGTGTCCCATAGAGGTAAGGTACCATGTAATCATTGAGCGAGCCTTCCTTATGCCCAAAATGAACTCTAGCTTCAAATAAGTCCTTCACAGTAAATAAATCATGGACACGGAAGTAATCCGGGTGGTTAAGAGGTGTCGTCTTTTCAACTTTGTTTTCTGGAACTGAAGTAAGTGGCACTTTATTCGTTTCGTAGGCATAATGATTACGTCGTTAATTTAGGTAAAACACCTTTGACTTACCTGCCGTTACTTCAGTGATTGCTTGTTGCGCATTTTGGGGTACAGCCGCGAAACTCCTCACCAATGATGCTCTATTTGTTGTGGTACAGCGAGCTGAAGAGTTGTAAGATATAATGTTACAAGCGGGTATTCTGTTGACGCTATGCATTTCACATTATTAATTTCTACTTACCGATCTGCCGCGGAATCATGGCAAAATTAGCCTCTGAGGCAATTAGGTACCTAATTACTCTTATTATTTAACAGAAACTTTAGGTTCAGTTTCACATAACCTCAAACAAACAGATTATATCACAGATTAAGAAGAGAACTAGGTATATTGAATGAAAAAATATCGATATCAGTCCGACTGACATGAATAGACGTGATACTTGGACCGCGCGCCGCCGGTCGTGTGGTCGTCAAGAAAGCGTAGGAAGAGGCGCGTCGTGTAAACACGTGTGTACAGGTTGTCCAGAAAGAGTAGAATTTTAATAGTATGGTTTTGCTCAGACTTTTTGTCTGTGTTTGTTAATAGCTTGCACTTACAAGCATTATATAAATTTAAAAAAATCATCTGTTACTAAAGATAAAATAATTTGCTTCAATAAATATAGTGAATGTTTAGATTTTTCGATAAAACAAATAGTAAACATTCACTTCCGTTTTCTAGACTTTATGGACAGGCTGTAAAGCGGCCCACTCAAAGCCCGATCTGCAGGGCCTGCTTGCAGGCACTGCCACGTTACTGCCGCAGGGTTGATAGACACACATATCCCTGCAAATCATTTCACGCCTGAACACCTTAGTGACTAGACGTACATTCGATATTTACCGCTAGTTGCGCAGATATGGTTCCCATGTAAATGTTTATATTAAGATAAATGTTTACATTGATTTCTGGCTACATACAAGGTTGCTACATATTATAAAATTTCCCATGTCTCCACACTTTTTTTTCACGGGGTATTTTGTTAAGCTACACCCAACAGAGATACAATATTATTATGTATGACACAAACAAAACTACTTTATCTTTCTTGGCAATAAGGCTTTCCAAAGGAAGGATTACGAAAAAGGAATCAGAATCATGAAAGATAGAAAAATAAGATAATTAGATACCTCTAAAAGTAAATTTCATAAATCTAATATATAAAGTTTTCGTGTCACACATACTCCTCCAAAACGGCTTGACCGATTTTGATGAATTCTTTTATGTATATTCGGTAGGTCTGAGAATAGGTAGTTATATATTTTTTTACAGCACTACTAAGTGAAAAAATATATATTTGGCAAAACAACGTTTGCCGCGTCAGCTAGTAATTTTAATACATATTATTATGAGTTCAGTCCTCAGAAGAAGTCCTTTTTCTGAGGTTCAGTCAGTGGCAAAAACGTAAAACTTGGACTTTCTTTTTTTTTAAGTCACACACAGACCAAACAGATTGAACAAATCGGCTCGATTGCCACATACATGGCCCTGCTTGTAGAATGTGGAGTGGGGAAATCGGCTTGTCGGGTGGCAGGACGACTCTGCGGCCCTGCCGCAGGGTGAACAATAAAAATATCGGGCCTACAGGAACACACACAGTACGATTTGGCAGTGACACTGCAAGCAGGCCCTGCAGATCGGGCTTTGAGTGGGCCGCTTAAGCGTAGCGCCGCAGCTGCCGCACTCACAGATTAAGAAGAGATATGGGCCGATGGACGCACTCTAGTATTATTCTGTGACTCCCTTGCCCAACCCAAGCCCAACCAAAGTCATGTCTGTGTGGCTCAAGCTTTTCACTTGCCCCAGATTTAGCTGCGTTCAAAAATGTTATGTTAACTCTACTCTGTATTCGAGAGAGTGACAAGACAATGACAAAGCGATATATTTGATGTTTTAAAAAAGCATTCTCAAGCCAAGAAATCACTGGTATTTTGTTTGTGGAGTTCAAAAGTAAATACAGAAAATGGAAGAAATTGGTATTATCTTGCCGGAAAAGGTATCAAAACTTTTAATGATTGTTTCCTACGGCCTATATCATTGTATTAATTTTTTTTGTTGTTTTCTAGGATGATCAGGTTACCGACACAAAAGGCCTACCATTCTCTGGTCCGCAAACCTTCGATGACCTAGAAGCGTCAGAGGACTTATATACCAAATACAAGGTAATCAAAATAAATGATCCCGCTAGATTATTTTCAATAAAATAATAACATAACATTATGCTGTGTCTTTCTAATTGTAGAAATTGCAACGAATGCTAGAATTCCTTGAAGTGCAAGAGGAGTACATAAAGGATGAACAACGTAACCTGAAGAAGGAGTACTTGCATGCGCAGGAGGAAGTGAAGCGTATCCAGTCGGTGCCTCTTGTTATTGGACAGTTCTTAGAGGCTGTTGACCAGAATACTGGAATTGGTAAGAAAGTTGTAATCAACCATGGCCTTACTTGAACTCAATCTTTGTCATGAAAAGAATATTTAGAATAACATTAAAATATATAGACATATACAGATTGGTATTTTGTGGCAAACAGTGAGGGAAGATCTTACCTTGATCCACCTAGAAGAGTTCTTGCTTAATGGTTTTTGTTCTCTTTTATATACTCTTTAATATATGGTCTGAACAGACTTCTGGAACTGTTCTCGATTAACAATAATGATTAAAATGAATAAGGCTTTGCCTTGCTGGCTGCCAAATCAGCCCTTGTTATTTTTAAGTAGTTGTACCTAGTTTTTGTTAGTTTAAAATGTTTTATTATGTCCTTGAAATGAACAATTAAAAACCAATTGTTCCTTTAGAAGTTCAACCTCTATCGGCCCGGAGTCAATGTTTTCATCACATAAGCCTATCAGAATCCTCATGATCTATTTCTTTCTATAACCTTAACCTTTAACTGACGACCTATACGTCTCACAGACGTCATCGAATTTGTTTTGACCATAACTCACAAAATATTGCTCAAGCGGCACCCACCCTCCCGGTACCTTCCTCACTCGTTGTCGTCTACCTGTCAATCGACGCCGCGCTCGCGGTGAGCAATCACGTGTCCAGAGTGGAGCTGTCGACGTCCCACAGACGTAAGTACGGTGTTAGTGTACAAAAAATATATACGTCTGTTATTCGTCACATCGGTGTTTGTGCCTTACTACTCATAGTGTCTTAAAGACGTGACATCGGTATTTATGTTTTACGTTACTTTGCAGAATGCCGAGATATATAAATGCAACATCCAGCAAGCGGCCAGGACCTGCTGTTGACGACGAAGTACCATCAACTTCTCGTAAACGGAGTAGGCCTTTAAATAAGGAAGAAATAACTTTAAATCTCATCAATGACAGTGATGAAGACTGTAGTGTTTTTGACGATGACATTGGAGATCCTGATTATCTTTTAGAAAGTGATCACGATACTAATTCAGAACAGTCGGAAGATTGTGAAATTCACCAGGATTCAGAGGAAATTCACCATGCTATAAGCCCAGATCACGACTCTGAAGAAGGAGCTGGTAGATGCCAGAGCAGTATTAGACGAATTGAGGAAGGTGTCAGAAACGACCAAGACCGAGTTAGACAGAGTGGTGAAGATGGGTCCAGAAATACAGTTACTGAAGAACGTACTAATGAAATGGAAAGTAATGAACCAGCTTTAACCGAAAAGTCAACCACAGAACGATTGCGCAGCTATTATGGAAGAAATAGATATAAATGGTCATCAGTAGAACCAACAAGAACATCTCGAATGCGCGCCCATAATATTGTCAGTGTGGCACAACAGGTGAGGACGATTGAATTTACATCCGTCGAGAATTTATGGCAACTACTAGTCTGTGAAAGCATGATAGAGATGATACTGAGTCATACTAATAAGAAACTAAACATCTACAAAGACAAATTTAAAAACAGTAGTAGATCTGAGCTTGGCCCAGTGAACAAACGCGAACTAAAAGCTTTCATCGGTTTATTGTTCTACTCATCGGTATTTAACTCAAACCATGAGAATGCAGAGTTTATTTTTGCAACGGATGGCACAGGACGTGAAATTTTTCGATGCACAATGTCGAAAAATAGGTTTTTGATTTTGATAAACTGTCTGCGCTTTGATGACTTCGAAACAAGAGCTGAAAGGTTGCAAAGCGATAAACTAGCCGCCATTTCAGAATTATTTAACGCGTTTATAAAAAATTGCCAGCAAAATTATGCTATGGGTACTCACGTTTGCATTGATGAAATGCTTGTGGCTTTTAGAGGACGTTGCAAGTTTAAAATATATATGCCAAGCAAACCAAACAAGTATGGGCTGAAAATAATGTTACTCGTCGACGCCCATACTTTTTATGTGTACAATGCATACATATATTTTGGCAGAGGGTCTGACGGTGAAGGACTAAATGATGAAGAAAAACGACTTCCAATTCCTGCACAAGCTGTCATACGCCTCAGTAAAGTCTTAGAGGGCAGTAATCGCAACATAACTGCAGACAATTGGTTCAGCTCATTGGAATTATTACAAGCGTTGAAGGACCGTGGTTTGACTTACTTGGGCACCCTAAAAAAGAACAAAAAAAAGATTCCTCCGGAGTTCCAACCAAGTCGAGACAGGGTTGTTCAATCTGCACTGTATGGATTCACTAAAGACTATACCATGTTGTCTTATGTTACTAAACCTAATAAAGCTGTTATATTGGTATCATCTATGCACCACAACAAAGAGACTGATGTTGTCACTAACAAACCCGTTATAATTGCTGATTATAACAAGACAAAAGGGGGCGTTGACGAGGTGGATAAGAAATGCTCCAATTATTCATGCTCGAGAAGAACGCGACGCTGGCCCATGGTTTTGTTTTACAGGTTGATGGATTTGAGTGGTGTCAATGCTTATGTACTTCACAGTAAATACAGGCAAGAGATGAGTCGCGGTCGTTTTTTGCTTTCACTTGCTCGGGAATTAGTCCTTCCCGAAATGAAATTGCGCGTATATAATGAGAGAATACCTCGTGAATTGCGGCTAACCATTGAGAGAGTAATAGGACCCACTGATATGCCTGAACCTCCACCACCAAAGAACTATCCAGCACTCGATCTAACTCGAAAGACCTGCGTGGTTTGCCCCAGTCGCTTGAAAAGGCGTACAAAGTATGCTTGTTATAAATGCAACAAACCAATGTGCCTTCAATGCTGCGTTCAAGTATGCTCAGACTGCAAAACACGCCAAACATAAATGACCAAATTGAAGTGATGTGATTTTTTTTGTTTTTAAAGTAAGAGTTACGTTCTTTGTTTTATTTTGACAAATGACTATAGAAGTTATGTTATTTTAAGTTCTTAAGTTGATTTTTTTGTAACTGTAAGAAATATGAAGACTGAAGTAAGTGCCTAAAAATTAGTTTCGTAAAATGACGATCTCATTAAAAATGCCTTATTGTTCATGTAATGATATGGTGTTTTATTTCAAACTTACAATTTATTTACCTTACTACATTTTCTTTCAAATATAACAACAAAAAAATATTCGCAATTTACGAATACTTTATTGTGTGCAGTTTTTATACGTACGTCTCACAGACGTAACCTCGGTGTTAGTGCGATGCTCAGACCAGGTCGTCAGTTAAAGGTTAATTAAAAAATTACACTTTTAGAGTAAGAGTAGGTACAATGGGTTATGCTGAACCCGAGCAGAAATGCAGAAACTCTGCATAGATAAAACAATTGAAATAAGGTTAGGGCTGATCTTTAACAACTCATAAAGTAGGTAAATATTGTATTTGTACTATGAATAAAATATTTGAATTTTTTAATTTTTACGTAACCTAACATCTTACACAACGATCTTCTTGTACAATGACTCTGCTATTTTGCTAAAAATAGTCAACAGTTCATAATATTTTAACATTGAACAGCTGTTTATTATATGTATTAATATACTTTTTTTTTAAATCAATTTAGCTGAATTGCTTTGATTTCCGCACCATCATCATCAACCCATTATGTCCCCACCGAGGGGCACGGGTCTCTTCCCTGAGGAAGGTATAGCCCATACTCCACCACGGGGGCCAAGTCCGGATTGGTGGAGGCTTGTAAGACTAGTGGCTGGTCTTACCGTCAGAAGTTTTCAAGCCGCCCGCTCTAAGGCTTCTGACTTGGCTTAACGACTGCCATCTATCGATGGTACCCAGGACCAACTGTTTAATGTGCCTTGCGAAGCACGGAACCGCTCGGAAAAATGCTACTAGCGTTAGTCATAGAACGGTAACCCAACATCCATTGCATCCATGCACTGAACAAGCCCTATGTTGCTTAACCTTCGCCATCGCTTAAGATCACTCAGGTGGACGGGGCTACGAGCAATTCTGCTGTGCTATCCTGAACTTCAATTAAAACTACTCCACTAAGTAAACTTTTTTTTGACGTCACACGAACTGTTATTAAGTTAGACTGATTTATCTGACTAAAATTTATTTATACCTTTCAGTGGGCAGCACAACTGGCTCCAACTACTATGTCCGTATCCTGTCGACGATTGACCGTGAGCTGCTGAAGCCATCAGCTTCGGTCGCCCTCCACAAGCACTCAAATGCCCTGGTTGATGTGCTTCCACCAGAGGCTGACAGCTCCATCTCCATGTTGCAAGCTGGTGAGAGAACTGCTAGGAGTGTCTCTAAAATGCATAGTTGTTCAATAGTCAAATTATTATGGTTGTTTCATTGCCACAATTGGTAGTGTAGAAACCCATCTTTCCAATCATATAACCCATGCAACTTAAATCGGCTCCTTGTGCATTTTTATTTTGTTTGGAGTACATACATAATTTCTTTCTTGTCTCCGTCTGTGGTTGCCTGGAAGAAATTGCTTATAGTAATAATGCCGCCCATTGTACTTAGATTTATAAAAATCTGTAAATGTTATTAATGAGTACAATAAAGAATATTCTATCTTCCCATTGGTACCATTGACATCAAATTGTACTAATAAACAAATAGTCTTTGTGCAATACCAAGTATAGGCCAATAACAGAATCTATTGTTGTGTTTATATTATATTATTCAATCGAAAAACTATGTGAAACAGAAAATTATCCGGAAACATTATGCAGGAAACAAGATAGCCATGAAATGGTAAATAATAATCTAAAAAGTAAATCCGACATACGACAGCTAGGCAGAGACCAAGGACTGCCACTTGCCACAATCCAGAGAAATCACTTTCAATCATCGAAATTCATTCGTTTTATTAATCTGATGCGGGCTCCACACTCGCGCCGCGAAAGCCCGCGAGGGCCGCGAACCGCGGGTGTGGATGGTTTCGCGGCATCGCGGTCGCGCTTCTAGGCGTTCCCAGTCCGGTGGCGGTTTTTTTGTCCGCGTGAATCACGGCCGCGGTTCCCCGGCGAGTGTAGAGCCCGCTTGACTATAGTTAGAGCTAGCTAATTCACCTTTCAACTTTCTTCAGCACTTTCAATTCTTTTTCTGGCACACACAACACAATAGATTTAAATCAAATTATGCTCCTGAGCTAAAGACTGCTGGAGTGGGAAATCTGTACTCCAATCATACCTGGAAAATGTGTACACAGTAACTGTACTCCTCAACTTCCAGATGAGAAACCTGATGTCCAGTATTCAGACATCGGTGGAATGGACACGCAGAAACAGGAGATCCGCGAGGCGGTGGAGCTGCCCCTGACCCACGTGGAACTCTACCGTCAGATCGGAATTGAGCCCCCGCGAGGTGTGCTCATGTACGGACCGCCTGGTTGCGGCAAGACCATGCTGGCTAAGGCTGTGGCGCACCACACAACAGGTATTAATGATTTCTTCTTTGCTATGAAATTAGGCAAAACACTAATAATGTGGGTGTACCTGCGGTGGGCAGGTATTGTGATATGGGTCAATATACGCTATTTGAATTTCTATGGTCCATGGACAAATGAATCGGTAGTTTCAGAAAGAACATTAGTCCAAATTTTGTGTGATTGACTTATTGTTGTCTATGGTATCCTTGAGGGTAGATCTACAGATCCCTATAGAAAGTACATTAGTCTAATGAATATCAGTTGAACCACGTGTACGTACTACGTCTCAGTAGACGCAGAAACAACATTAGTCCCACTGAGGGGTCAGTTTTTTATGTCTCCTGAAAAGAAAGCAGATTGTGACTAATGTTCTTTCAGAAACTACCGATTCAAATATTATGTTAAACTTATTATATTATTGCGTCCGTATGCTTAAGCATTAAAGAATATCGACACCTTAATTCGCTAACCAGCCAACTCCATATACGATTTCTGTGGCGCAGCGGTTAGCGCATCTGACTACCTAGCGAGAGGTCCCGGGTTCGAATCCCGGCTGGGGACAAAAAAAAAAGAAACCCAGGTCTTGGATGTTTACATGTTTGTGACTAGTGTGGGGCCAGAAGCAATATATGTGCCTGTATGTAAATGTAATGTTATGTCATTCTAACTCAAATGGAGTTGGCTGGTTTGCGAATTAAGGTATTGATATGGTATTTTATTTGGCCCACATAGTCTATTCACGATAATTGTTTGATTTAAGACATTAATCGTTGAAAATAGCTGTAAATGTATACTCCTCTGGCCTCCCCATTTCTAGATTATAATGATTTTATGGCGAGATATTTTTAAATATGTATGCCATTATTTTTTTTTTAAATATGATCATAATAATATGCTTTTATAAACATCGAAACATATTTCATAAAAATATACAGTAATTTTTTTTATTAATATAAAGAAAAATTACTTACTTTCATGTCAGGTTACAATAATGTCACTTCATCTGGCGAAACTCAAAGATGTAAAATTGGACTTAAAACCGCAAAGGTATGTTTTTGGCCATGAACTGCGCGCATACAATAGTGTTAAGTTAGAATCAAGCTAATGACGTTGAGCAAAATTTCTATAATATAGCGTCAATTTGCGATTCACTGTGGGAAAGCATGTTTCTGCCAGTCGTTGGAGTATTTCCTCTGGGAAGTCTATGTTTTTGTATTTTATAGTTACGAAATTGTATATTTGCACAATGCAGTGTTTATTGTGTGTAGATGTCATGTATTACGTTAAACGGTGATCAGAAAAGCGAGTGATATGTTTTTTGTAGGTTTTGTGCTATTTTGTCACTCCTATGGCGTCACTCCTCTGGCATATTTCATGTTTTATTTAATACGTGTCCCCTTTCTTAGCTATAATCAATGGCCTGTCACTTCCCTGCTTTAATTTGTGACTACTCTGCCAATTGTGTCAGTCCTCTGGTGACACATTTTCCTCTGGTGCTTATGAAATTCAAAAAAATGGACAAATCTTCTGGCCCTCATCATTAAACATTTAAAAATTGTGTCACATAGAGAAATTATCAATATTGAATGGAACAGATTACATTTCCTTCTGGGACACAAAAAAATCAAATACCGTATATTCACCCATATGTTAAAGTGTCTAATCTCGATTGCTTATTAGGGGAACTTAATAACATTGTTAATTAATTCAAAACAGTATTCCTTTTGTTTCTCTGTTTGGCAGTACCTAATCTGTTCTCGTCAACCATTGGTTGGCTTAGATAAAATACTAATTAGTATTAAACTTGGGCTACTGTACAATATTTACTTGGTGCAAGAAAGAATTTTAATGATAGTGATAAATTACCTTAACTTACTTAATTGAAAAAATATCTAATTATTTCAATAAAACTTCCTGTCACAGTGCAGAGTTAACCTACAGACTTCGTCACTTCACCTTTCGCTATCGATTTGATTGTTTTTCCAGCCGCTTTCATCCGCGTGGTCGGCTCTGAATTCGTGCAGAAGTACTTGGGCGAAGGCCCGCGTATGGTGCGCGACGTGTTCCGGCTGGCCAAAGAGAACAGTCCGGCAATTATTTTCATTGACGAGATCGACGCTATTGCTACCAAGAGGTAAGAGGGAACATAGCCCATTTGTGTATTTTGCTGTTTGATCTGGACAATTGCATAAGTTTTTTGTAACAATATCGTCAGCTGTTGTAACTCATTGCCTTAAGGCAGTATCAAATTCAATAGGATGAATCTTCACATTGCAGATTGTTTTATTCTTCTTTTTCATTTAAAGAACCTATTCGACATTTGATGGCCACTCCGTATCTAGAGATGGTTCAATCAAAATTAAAGATTCTTTAAGAACTAGCCATCTAATTTTGCTGTTACGTTTGTTTTGTGTAGATTTGACGCCCAGACTGGTGCCGACAGAGAAGTGCAGAGAATTCTGCTGGAGCTGCTCAACCAAATGGATGGTTTCGACCAGACCACCAATGTCAAAGTAAGTCGAAAAATGTTGGAAGTAGTGGAGAAAAAGGCAGCGGGAAAAGAACTCCACTCTGACCATCTTTTCTAAAATAATTTTTAACTTAATACCTGATGATAATAAAACTGACCAACGATTGACCCCCAATTCACCTGATGGTAAGTGAAGATGGAGCCGACGATGTTCCTCGTTGGTTCAGTAAGAGCCTATTCACTCTACCCTTAAAGGCACCCAAATTATACCTTTCCGGAAATACATCCGGAAAACAGCCTATTATATAAAAATAATATATTAAACATAAAAATCTTAATAGCCTAGTATTAAACATAATTATATTATGATTCCATGATTGCCATAAATTTAAAAGTCAAAACATAGCTAATTTTCCAACAAAAGTAGGAAAAACATTAATGCTGCTGCCAGAGACACGAACAGCGCCTATTCACGAATGTAACACGGGGGTCAGCCATCACCCAAACTCAGCCATAGCTGTTAGCTTAGCTGTCTCAATACGGTATTTGACACTATCAACAATAAATTATTTGAGATGCTTGATTAAAACAAACATTACAAAATGGTTCGGAAAATGTATTTCTTTTAATCATTTACTAGTTATTACAATTTTTAGATAGATGAAACATAAAAAGAGTGCTGACGTCACAAGCAAGTATTTTCATACAAAATTCCGTTTTAAAAGTAACTCATTTGACATCCTGTCAAATCAAATACCCAATGGAGTTGCTAACAATAACTTTCTTTGTCTCCAGGTTATCATGGCAACCAACCGCGCCGACACTTTGGACCCTGCTCTCCTCAGGCCCGGCCGTCTTGACAGGAAGATCGAGTTTCCACTTCCCGACAGGTATACTTCTTGTAATGCTTGTGTTTTTGATTGATTGGCTGTGTGATTTCTTTTGTTTCTCTGTTTGGCAGTACCTAATCTGTTCTTCTCAACCATTGGTTGGCTTAGATAAAATACCAATTAGTATTAAGCTTGGGCTATTGTACAATATTTACTTGGTGCAATAAATAATTTTAATGATAGTGATAAATGACCTTAACTGACTTAATTGAAAAATTATCTAATTATTTCAATATAAACTTCCTGTCACAGTGCAGAGTTAACCTACAGACTTTGTCACTTCACTTTTCGCTAATTGCTTCTGTTGCTAAATAGCAACAGAGGCAATCAGCAATTCCGAATCACCGCCAGACGCTCTAGACAACCAGCCATTCTCACGATTACAGTTATTCGTACGTTACCTGATGTAACCTAACTTCTTACTGAAATCTTACTACCAACTTATTTTAAGGGCCGATTTCTGAATTGAGAATTCGGTGTAAGTAAATACTTAAGTAACATGCTGTCACACTCTTTTCTGAGAAATTTGGCGGGACAGCACTAGAGTTAAGTAGTTGCTTAGCGAAATTCTCAATTCAGATTCGGCCGTAAGTCTAACCTAACCTTAGACGTAACTTACGTCTTTTCATGAATTGGCAACAGAGGATGCCTCAAACAGCGACTTTCTTTATCCCTTCAGACGCCAGAAGCGTCTGATCTTCTCCACCATTACGGCGAAAATGAACCTCTCCGAGGAAGTGGACCTTGAAGAGTTCGTGGCGCGGCCGGACCGCGTCTCGGGCGCCGACATCAACGCGATCTGTCAGGAGGCCGGAATGCAAGCCGTGCGAGAGAACAGGTGAGTTGTGAATATTCTTTAGCTGTAGTCGAGGTAAAGGTTGTAAAACTGTCTATACAGGGTGTCCCAAAACTCAACGTCGAGCCGGCACCGGGTGAAAGGGAAGTCATACTGGTTATCAGAAAAATAAAAAAAAATTAGATTTTTTCATTTTAAGTACAATATTTTTTTTTTATTATTTATTCAAGAAATTTTACAAACATAATAAAAACTAAAATTAAAATTACAAATGGGCAATTTTTTAAGTTATTTTTTTTTAAAGCCTCCTTTTTACCAAGCTTGTGCAGTTGGTTTTGAAATTTTGTTAACAGTTTAAAGAAGTTATTCAGAGTTACAAAACAAAAAAAAAAATTGGAAAAAGTAAAGATTTGTGGCAACAGGATTTTTCATTTTTTTTTAAGTGGCTATAATTGTTTTTCATGCATTTTTTTATTTTTTATTTATTTTTTGATAACCAGTATGAATTGCCTTTTCAGCCGGTTCCGGCTTGACGTTGAGTATTGGGACACCCTATATAGTCCCACTAAAGGGCACAGGCTTTCTTTTAGGGAACAAACCGCGGATTGACAATTCTGAGGTATGTGAAAACCTCTGGCACTCAGCTTTCCTCACGAATGTTTTCCTTAACAAAGTCCTCACCTTCCTTAGCAAGTGGTATTGCTATTTCCGGGATTCGAATCCACAACTTCCCGATTGAGAAGCCGGCATTTACAGCTCCGCTTCAACCGCTCATTGCCTATACCTACGCGAAAATAGATTTTCGGGTCTAATTTCGCTGCAGTGTAAGGTTATTTTTATGTGGAGGATAGAGTAGCAATATGCGTAGGTACTTATACCATTTGAATATCAATCCCGATCATAATCACATTTCAAGGAACCATTCATTGTTCTTAAAATCATTTTTATACCAAATAACTTCTTTAAGATAGTTATTTTGATAAAAAAATACTCGGACGACGAAAATTTCAATAGTTTGTATAGCTGACATATTATTTTTTACTCATCAAAGTCTTATTTGTCTTTGGAAAGTTAGTGTTGTTCAATGTTTTGAATTGATTTTAAAACTCATTGATTCAAATGTTTCAATATTTGAATCAATAAGTCAGTTCGAAAAAATTTACTTTAATATAATTATGGCTAAACTCTATTGTTCGGCCGCTGGGAGTTTACGATCCTGCCACATATGACTAGTGATGGGAGAAAATCAACGTTATCATTCCTTACGTTATTCTTAACTAGCTTTTGCTACCGACTCACGATTAAGTAGTTTTGTTTTTTAGACGACCTTCACTCAGTCATCTCTTGTGCCATTTTCGCAGGCATTTTAGAAGGGTCATCATCTTTTTTGTGCCGAATGGCGGTGAAGTGTTGTGGCGAGCTGTGCGACCTTTTATTTGAGCCCAGATCAGCTCAATCGCTTTGTACGGCAGTGGTACGGAGAGATTCTGAGAACGCGATGATCATTTTCTAAAGCCTGTTCATCAACTTCGTATCGCTAAAGGGACCGTTATTATTTTCGTTATTTTTGGTACGTCACTACAAAAAAATACGGTTGACAAACCTTGTGACAGCGTAGTAAGGATTTTACGCACGAACATTAAATATTGATTTCTTCTTATTTCACATTTAAATCACTGTGCAAAATATAACATTGATTGTAAGTTTACACAATGATATAGTTTCAATCCCAATTATTTGCTAGTAGGATAAATAGGACATAAAAATATTTTAATCGAAAATGTAACGCCACTTCAAGGTTACGTCGTCCGTTCTAACATGACCTGTCAGGATCGTAAACTCCCAGCGGCCGGACGGTAGTTGCGAATTGCGTGATTTTTTTAAAAGCAAAAGGTATTGAAACTCAAACTTAGCACAGTGGGGTTTCTAACTTTAAGGCGTAATTATTTTAATAACGTGGGTCCAGTTCTAGAGACTGGTGCCTCTGCCTACCCCTTCGGGGATAACGGGCGTGAGTTTATTATTTTATTTTATTTATTTATATTTTAATAACAAACAATTTTCTGTTGCCACTTTTATCACCCATGACGACTCGCTTTTTCAAATCTGGCATTTTTTCTTCCACAACAAACCGTCATGTTTATGTTTTGAACGACAAAATGAGTTTGCATTGTCGTTTAAGATGAAGGATATAATTGCATTCTCTTTACTAATAACTCAGAAAAAGAATTGAGCCCCAATAAGCGTGAAGGGAGTTCAACTCCATCTACGCATAAAAGGGTAAATATTAAAAACACGTTTATACTTCACTCACTGTCACTGTACTGTGTGAGTGGGAATTGTTCTGAGTTCAGAGTGCTTATACTGAGTTTTTTCATTCACTCTCGATAGTGAGAGCGTTTGCGATTTGCATAGGAGTAACAAAGAGACAAATAGATGGCGCGCTTTGTCACTCCTATGCAAAACGCAAACGCTCTCGCTATCGAAAGTGAATGACAAAACTCAGTATACGCACTCTGAGTGCTTATACTGAGTTTTTTCATTCACTCTCGATAGTGAGAGCGTTTGCGATTTGCATAGGAGTGACAAAGAGACAACTAGGTGGCGCGCTTTTGGACATTTTCTTTGAGATTTGGTTGGACTTACTCTTGGAACGACCGACTTCTGCGTGACATCACGGACTTTGTTTTTGCTTACGAATGGATCTCTTTCTCAAGAAACACGGACGTATGTTCTTAAACTAATATTTCTTTAAAAAGTAATAAAGATAATACATATACACAGAATCACTCAGAGATGCTACGAATAAATCCAAGAATAATTATAAAGAGAAAAATTATATAGTGTTTTTAGATTATAATGAGTGAGCCGCAATTTCTACTAATTTTTCTAAAGAGCCTTGCCCTAAGTTTTGAAATATTGCAAAAGCCCTTTTACAAATTTAATTTATGTACTGAAAGCCTAAAACATAACAACGTATTTTAATGCATATTAGGCCGTTATAATTGATATATTAATGCATGGTGATCGTTTATCATGTTTGTGCGATAGTCACTTAGTTAAATATTCCCATTAAACATGAATGACAAAAGTGAATCCTGATTTTATAGAAAAAAATCGATAGGTACACAAAAAGTGTATCTTGATTTGAATTGCTTCATAATCATTTTGGATTTATTCAAATACTTAGGATAAACCAACGAACAGTGACCCATATCCCATATCTCATTGATCAATGCTCAATCACTCACTTTGACATCAGTATAGGTACAACACTATCACTGTCTATCGATCATAGACAATTGTCAAATAATTATCTTGTCTATGATTGCCGGATTCTATTGAACTCCACTATAATTGTATGCCATATAATATTTCTTATTTTTCAATATCCTACTAATATGAACTATAAACGCGAAAGTTTGGGTGATCGCCATGGATGGATGTTTGTTACTCTTTCACGTAAAAACTCCGGAATGGATTTTAGTGAAAGTTTACAATAATATAGCTTATACATCAGAATAACACATAGGCTACAATTTATAAAGATTATGACGAAAAGTGTGAAGTAAGTAGGAAAAATTGTAAAAAAAAACCTAGAGTTGATGCAATGTATGATGGAAATGTTTATCTTAAATAGTCCTACAGAAAAGCCCGCCGCAGTATATATCTACACCATTATAGCCAAAATGTGTAAGCCATTCAGCGTAGTTTCCAAAGCAAAAAATCTGCATGTCGTTATCGTTAAATATAGTTTATAGGAGCATACTGCAGTGGCTACCTTGATTAGGTAGCCACTGCAGGGTGATTAGGGCTCTGCAGTGCTTAATTACCGTATTTCTTATGTTGACAATATTGTTACGTTATTATAGTGTAACATCTCAATATTGTCGGGCTGTTATATTTTCAAATGCAACCCAAAAATTATTTATGTGATAATTTTTAATGTTAGTTCTTTTCTACGCCACGCTAATATAAGCTACTCGAAGTACTAATCCTGCGCAGACGAAGTCGTGGGTACCAGCTACAGTCTGTTTTTTCATTCAATGCAAACAAAAATATTGTCACGTTGACATCTCCATACAATTCTTAAGCCCATTACACAATGAAAAGAAAAGAAGATATAAGAATAAGAAATAAGGAATAGCGGAATCCAGCAATGGCAGCACCGTTGAGCAAGACACAATTCAAGAATAAGGAATAATAAATAAGAATAAAATTTCCGTCGCGGTGGGAATCTGTTCATTATTTCTTAAAGCTAATCGCAGGGCATTTTTTCAACGAACTGTCATGAGTGTCAGTGTTGCCACCTTGCCCAAGGAAAAAGTAGCTAAACCTTAGTAAAAAAGTCGCTAGTTACCAATAAATAAAGGCCTAAAGTGGCTAAACAAAATAATACTTTAAAGAGTTGCGTTCAAAAACATAAAAAAGTAAATTTACTACGTTTATTGCCATATTAAATAAAATTACAAGAAATCATTACATTTTAAATAAGTACGGTCGGGGTCTAAAAATGTTTACCAGTTTTCAAACTTTATTCTTTGTCGCAAGATGTGCATTATAGTCTATAATGCTTTAACAATGTACTTATTACCTTTCAAAGTTCCGGAGCCTCGATTCTAACAAGTATCTAAATTCATTTCTTATTTGACTGGCGATGTCGAAAAAGAAAAAACATACAATCAATGACGTTTGTCTAGTTGCAACCAATTTAGGAATGTCTTTCAATACCATAATCTGCTTTATCATCAATTAATATGAAAAAACGCCATGACATTAATGAAGAAGAAAGAAGTAACACAAAACTAACATATTGGGTCGTGTAACATGGAGGTAACATAAGAGGGACAAAAGTAACGTAAAATGTTACTTTGTAACATTCTGGCAACGCTGCACTCGTGCTTCGTGCACACACCAGCTGCAGGTCCGCTGTGATTGGTTGAATATTGTAGCCTATCGTCTATTGTGTTTTGGTTGCTGTGCTATTTCTTATTGATTGTTCCTTATTTCTTATTCTTATACCTTATTATTTTCATTGTGTGAAGCCCATTACACAATGAAAAAAAAATAAGGCATAAGAATAAGGAATAAGAAATAAGGAACAAGAAATAAGGAATAGCGGAATCCAGCAATGGCAGCATCGTTGAGCAAGACACAATTCAAGAATAAGGCAAACAGTTGATTTCTGTCCTATTCCTTATACCTTATTTTTGTTCATTGTGTAACCGCCTTATTGGGCTTCAGGCTGTCAATGTCTGAATGTTGCTAGTACGTTAAAACCAAATAACCCCATTTTACTTCCAAGTTAAAATGTGTATGCTACGCGGGTGTTTTTTTTTAGACTTTGCTCTTAAGAGTAATTCAATTTTAATGTCTTTGATGTGATAAGGATTTTGGTCACATGCGTCTTCTATTCACGGTAAAAAAATCTACCGAGTTAACCTATAGCTTTTATAGCGGTAACACCGCGTCATTTTTTTTTGCATAGAATTAAAAAACGGACTATATAGTTTCTATAAATGTTTGTGATTGTCGTGATGAAGCTCAAAGAGGCATCATGGGTACTAACCCCTTCGTCTGGTCTACCTGTCAAGATTCGATTAGCTGGCTAATGATTGTCTATCTTTACAGGTACATAGTGCTTCCTAAAGATTTTGAGAAAGGGTACAAGAATAACATCAAGAAGGACGAGAGTGAATATGAATTCTACAAATAGTGTGCTTGTAGTATTTTATGTAATCATCTAAAGATAATTAAACTCATTTAAAGTAATTTAAACTAGAGTTTTATTAAGGTCTCCAAATGGGAATTTAAAATTAAAACTAAACAGTTCATTTCAAATTCTATATTTTATAACAATTCTTATCAACAATGTGATAAATCATAATTTTACAATATATTTGGCATATAACCTAACTAAAAAAGTTTATTCCAAGATGAAACATGTCATGAATCCATATCAAAAATTTTAGTTATCGTTCAGAATAATGTGATGTGTGATGAATTGAAACACATAATCTTATGAAACAAAAACGCCTAAATTAAAACAACGTAATTTATGTTAATAAGTTATCAGGTGAAAAACGTGCTTCAGACAATCTAAGCAATAAGGCACTAATCTAGGCTTTCAAATATACTAACTTATTTATAGGTGAGACTGGTCAGAGCTATACTCAGCCGAACAACAAAATATGTCGACTACCTATTTTTAAAATGTACTGCTGAATATATTTACGTTCAAGTTATTGTATCTACATAGCCATGATTCCCGCGAATGCATGTATCTGCCTAATGCAGCTTTAAGGGTCAACTATTGGGCCTTTTAAACGAGGCCAATAGCTGAGACAATCCAGTAAGCCAGGACAATAGGCCAATCCAATGAAAAGCGCATAATTCGTTTCTGTCGTTTACACACAAGCCAGTCGAGAAGGCCAGTAAGTTTAATTAAACTAATTTCTAATTTAAAAAAAAAATTTAAAATTTAAATATTTTTATGTTAAATTTTAACAATTTCTTTTGAGTAATTTTAAAAATGTTACC
This sequence comes from Yponomeuta plumbellus, assembly GCA_947310845.1. Classification (NCBI taxonomy): domain Eukaryota; kingdom Metazoa; phylum Arthropoda; class Insecta; order Lepidoptera; family Yponomeutidae; genus Yponomeuta; species Yponomeuta plumbellus. The sequence continues at coordinate 10,583,198 of OX371207.1, read as the reverse complement.
CATGGTTTATCACACTAAAACCAAAATCAATTTAAAATAAAATAAATAAACAAAACGCAATGACATGTATTGGATTGGCTTACTGGCCCGGAAAACACATTTACATGAAGCCAATCCAATGGGAAAGTAGAAGCATTGGCGCCAGCAAATTCGAAATCGTTCTATTTCATTGGATTTTCTTCATCCATTGACTTGGGCCAATCCAATGCATTGTCCTGGCTCTATTCACACGAAGACAATATTGGACTGGCTTACTGGATTGTGATTGAGATTGAAAGTTACTGGCCTTCTCGACTGGCTTGTGTGTAAACGACAGAAACGAATTTTGCGCTTTTCATTGGATTGGCCTATTGTCCTGGCTTACTGGATTGTCTCCGCTATTGGCCTCGTGTAAAAGGGCCATAAAGGCATTCTTGTTATCTAAAGTTTAACAATGTTAAAGATGCACACTGCATCTTACTAAGAATATTATTTCGCATCTTAGCAACTGTCCATCATAAGGTTGTCTGTAAGAAATTATTACTAGCAATAACGGCGATAACTGTATGCTGTGTCTTTTTAAATATTTGTGTCAAGTATTCGGTGTTCAATCATAACTTATTTAAAGGTTATTGCTAAAATAACATTTCGTAAATTATATCAGTTACAAGTTCTTTATCTAAAAGTATGAGAATGATCTCAGCAGGCATGTTCGTTTTTTGATAATTGTTCAGAAAAGGAAATATTATACAAAATTATAAAATACCACAAGTAAAGGTTGTAGGTTCGCAATCGATTTGCGTTCATGTAAGTAATCATGTTACAAATTCGTAGATGCCAAACAAGGACGGTATTTCTAGGAGGCAGTATTTAACAAAATCCTTGTAGACATTCTAAAAAGAGGTGGGGTTCATCCAAGGACGTTATAATCGTCCTTGGGTTCATCTCACTCTTTCATAGAATTTGTGGTTTATAATACGCTACTTGACTCGTATCAAATTTGACGCGATAAATGGATATTTCTTGTAGTATCTAACGAAAGAAACCGAAATATATTGACTTTGCTAAGTACATATGCAGGATGGCTGCAAAATTTGCAAATTAAAAAATTATTTTTCGCTTTTAAATCGGACCGGTGAAAACACTATCCGCCATCTTGAAAGCACCTTTGGTTGTAAACAAACATCTGTCAGTTGTGCGTGCGTAGGTTCTATTGTGATTTGGCGTGGAGGGCGTTCTACTCAATCAACGTGATTTGGATTGGATTTAGTGTTTTTGCAAAAACTCTTCTTGTGCAGTTAGTGTCTTATCATTTTATTGATAAGCGCAATCACGCTGACTGACAAGACGCTGGATTCGTGGAAGCTGATAGTACCAATTTGCCAAAACCAAACCAAATCAAACCAAGCATTATTACAGCTAAAAACAGTTTCTGTGTACATTGATATTACAGGACTTACATTAAAGTGATCTTCACATAAATACACCCAAGTTTCAGTCGATAAAGAATCGGGGTCTCTCTTGGCAAGTTTGAGCCAAGTTTTTCGTATGTTTATTTCACTGGGCACACGAATCCGCGACTTCCCGGCGGTCTTTATTGACGTGTTTTTGCAGTTTCGAATAAGGCAATAATGATAATTGATATATTTTGCATGTAAACTCGATGAAATCATGAATGCGTTGTTGTTATTTCACTATGCTCACAGATCACTAACAGATTTTAGGAATAAGTAAAGATCGTTTCACCAAACAAGTCCCACGGTAAAATTCTTAAGGCCATAACAATAAAAGCCAAAATTCATTAACTCATACTCTTTCGTGCCTATGTTGAATGTCAAACTTTGTTTACAAATCTTTAGATCTTCAAACCATAGACAAAAATGGCGGACCGCGTTTTTGGCTGTTTAGTAAAGCAACGTTTTAAAATAATGTTTTTGTTGCTTTTACGTCCTCAAAAAATATACTAAAATGTTTTTTGGTCTAATGGAAGAGATATTTAGCATTTAAGACATACTTGAAAAAAGAGTCAAGCAGCGGATTATGACAATTCGATATGCATAGCCATTGAATTATGATGTAAATAAAAGTACTTCAAAATTCAATGACATTGCAAAAACTATTAACCCTTAGATTAACAAGTACGCCATTTACCTCGAATTGTCATAATAAACTACGATTGTAGTTTTATGAAACTCGGGCCTGTCTTGACTCCGAAATACCTCTTTTGCTTCGTCAACATTTCCTAGTCGCTGTATGAACGTTCGACGATACATCAGTTGTTACAAATTTACAAAGGATTTATACAATAACAGGCGGTAGACAAGGCCAAGTATAGTGAGTACGTGCAGACTTAACATTTCACAATCTTAATTTTGTGACTGCTACAAACTTAACTCGCTTATAAATAGAAAAATGTTAATTCAAAACAACATTAAAATTTACGTCGCTTAAGAAATAGATGAAAAAATACATAAGAAGTAAAATGATAATGTTTCTTATTCCGGAATGTAATCATAAGGAAGTCATAAAGTTAAATCCTGTTAAATATTACTTATACATTAAAAACTATAACTAATAACATTTGTAAGGGCTTAAGTACGTAGGCGATGCGATTGCAATAGGCAATAATACTGATGATTTTGCTACCAATTGATTTATTTTAAAACTTTTGTATAAGAACATTTAATATATTGTAACTTTAGAGTTTAGTTCGACCTTAGCTACTTCGAAAAAGCTAAATTAATTGTCAAGTTACTTTAGAACACATCAACTGGACGGGGAAAAATGTTTGGAAGAGAAAAGATTAAATCACCCTCTCCTAAATATCACTAACTTCTAAGGCAATATTTACTTAGTTCTCTAAAAAACGTTCACAAATACGATTTTATGGCATTACAATACCTATCCCAAACAATATAAATTGTACAAAATAGAATATCTCAAGTGGAAATTACAAGGAATGTGATCATATCAACAGAACAAAGGAATGAGTGAATAATTGCACTTCACTGGCTCAACGTCATAATGAATATTACAAAAGTAACTCGATTGATCACCCAAAATATCAGTTGTGAGAAAAGACATAAAACAAAGCTCGACATTATCTTGGTCACTGGTCAGGTCACTGATTCGGCGTCTGAAATAAAAAGATATACTCTGCAATAATGCTATAGGCATGATTACTATTACTTCCACAAACATAATCACTTGCCCTGGTCATAAACTAGCACAACGGTAGTTAGGCAAGGTCATCACAAGTATGGAAATACAACCAGATAGAGGAAATTTGCACAAATTGCCTTGGAGGCAATGGGAATTGGAGGCCAGCCGGCACGGCGGGGGGGCTGGTGCCAGAAAGCGTACATCAACCTACTGTAGACTACATAAACATTTACATACAGGCACATACATTGCTTCTACTAGGATACCCTGTGTCGTGGGAACTAGAAACAGCTCCATCACAAACATGTAAACATCCAAGACCTGAGGTTTTTATTTGTCCCCAGCTGGGGTTCGAACACGGGACCTCTCGTATGGTAGGCAGATGCGCTAACCGCTGCGCCACAGAGGTCGTAATGAACGGTCGTCACGAAGACTGAGAAAAACTGCACACGAAATGTGCCGGATCCAGATCAGTTACGCAGTTACCAAACATCAATTACTCTGTCGCATTACACCGGTGCGTGCCAAACCTACCGTAGACTATAAATCTACACACGTAGTAAGAAGTACTTAAAGGAACCACTGAGTGAAACTAGCGCCAGCGAGGACAAAAATCATATATTTAAAAAAAAAAAGATATTGTTTTAAAGCTTCCACCGAAAGTGTTTACACAGTTTTTAGACGGCTGAAAATACTGCGAATAAACCTTTAGCGTTACCTGCTGCATGAGCGGCACGACTACGGCGAGCGGGTAGCGTGATGCCACGTACTATACACTGTGTCACTAGCCGCAGAGTCTACTGAGTGCGTATACTATGTTTTGTCATTCACTTTCGATAGCGAGAGCGTTTGCGATTTGCATAGGAGTGACAAAGCGCGCCATCTAGTTGTCTCTTTGTCACTCCTATGCAAATGGCAAACGCTCTCACTATCGAGAGTGAATGAAAAAACTCAGTATACGCACTCTGTTGGTGCGTCGCTGCGTGTCGCATGAGCGGTACGAGCACCGCCGTGCTCCTGCCACCTACTGTCCACTGAGGATCTAAATACACACAGTGAGGTCACGAGCCGCAGAAGCTGAGCGTTACGAGCACAGCGTGCTTCCACTTATTGTATCCATGGATCCAAGTACACATAGTAAGGTCACGAGCCGCAGAAGCTGAGCGTTACGAGCACAGCGTGCTTCCACTTATTGTATCCATAGATCCAAGTACACATAGTAAGGTCACGAGCCGCAGAAGCTGACCGTTACGAGCACAGCGTGCTTCCACTTATTGTATCCATAGATCCAAGTACACATAGTAAGGTCACGAGCCGCAGAAGCTGAGCGTTACGAGCACAGCGTGCTTCCACTTATTGTATCCATGGATCCAAGTACACATAGTAAGGTCACGAGCCGCAGAAGCTGAGCGTTACGAGCACAGCGTGCTTCCACTTATTGTATCCATAGATCCAAGTACACATAGTAAGGTCACGAGCCGCAGAAGCTGACCGTTACGAGCACAGCGTGCTTCCACTTATTGTATCCATGGATCCAAGTACACATAGTAAGGTCACGAGCCGCAGAAGCTGAGCGTTACGAGCACAGCGTGCTTCCACTTATTGTATCCATAGATCCAAGTACACATAGTAAGGTCACGAGCCGCAGAAGCTGAGCGTTACGAGCACAGCGTGCTTCCACTTATTGTATCCATAGATCCAAGTACACATAGTAAGGTCACGAGCCGCAGAAGCTGAGCGTTACGAGCACAGCGTGCTTCCACTTATTGTATCCATGGATCCAAGTACACATAGTAAGGTCACGAGCCGCAGAAGCTGAGCGTTACGAGCACAGCATGCTTCCACTTATTGTATCCAAGTACACATAGTAAGGTCACGAGCCTCGCGTTACCTGGTGGTGCGGCGCGGCGTGCTGCATAAGCGGCACGAGCACTGCGGGCGGGATACCTGCTGCCACCTACTTTACACTGAGGATCCAAGTACACATAGTAAGGTCACGAGCCGCAGAAGCTGAGCGTTACGAGCACAGCGTGCTTCCACTTATTGTATCCATAGATCCAAGTACACATAGTAAGGTCACGAGCCGCAGAAGCTGAGCGTTACGAGCACAGCGTGCTTCCACTTATTGTATCCATAGATCCAAGTACACATAGTAAGGTCACGAGCCGCAGAAGCTGAGCGTTACGAGCACAGCGTGCTTCCACTTATTGTATCCATAGATCCAAGTACACATAGTAAGGTCACGAGCCGCAGAAGCTGAGCGTTACGAGCACAGCATGCTTCCACTTATTGTATCCAAGTACACATAGTAAGGTCACGAGCCGCAGAAGCTGAGCGTTACGAGCACAGCATGCTTCCACTTATTGTATCCAAGTACACATAGTAAGGTCACGAGCCGCAGAAGCTGAGCGTTACGAGCACAGCATGCTTCCACTTATTGTATCCAAGTACACATAGTAAGGTCACGAGCCGCAGAAGCTGAGCGTTACGAGCACAGCGTGCTTCCACTTATTGTATCCATGGATCCAAGTACACATAGTAAGGTCACGAGCCGCAGAAGCTGAGCGTTACGAGCACAGCGTGCTTCCACTTATTGTATCCATAGATCCAAGTACACATAGTAAGGTCACGAGCCGCAGAAGCTGAGCGTTACGAGCACAGCGTGCTTCCACTTATTGTATCCATGGATCCAAGTACACATAGTAAGGTCACGAGCCGCAGAAGCTGAGCGTTACGAGCACAGCGTGCTTCCCCTTATTGTATCCATGGATCCAAGTACACATAGTAAGGTCACGAGCCGCAGAAGCTGAGCGTTACGAGCACAGCGTGCTTCCACTTATTGTATCCATAGATCCAAGTACACATAGTAAGGTCACGAGCCGCAGAAGCTGAGCGTTACGAGCACAGCGTGCTTCCACTTATTGTATCCATGGATCCAAGTACACATAGTAAGGTCACGAGCCGCAGAAGCTGAGCGTTACGAGCACAGCGTGCTTCCACTTATTGTATCCATAGATCCAAGTACACATAGTAAGGTCACGAGCCGCAGAAGCTGAGCGTTACGAGCACAGCGTGCTTCCCCTTATTGTATCCATGGATCCAAGTACACATAGTAAGGTCACGAGCCGCAGAAGCTGAGCGTTACGAGCACAGCGTGCTTCCACTTATTGTATCCATAGATCCAAGTACACATAGTAAGGTCACGAGCCGCAGAAGCTGAGCGTTACGAGCACAGCATGCTTCCACTTATTGTATCCAAGTACACATAGTAAGGTCACGAGCCTCGCGTTACCTGGTGGTGCGGCGCGGCGTGCTGCATAAGCGGCACGAGCACTGCGGGCGGGCCGGCGCGGCGCAGGAAGGCGTGCTGCGTGAGCCGCGCCGCCGAATGCCGCAGCGCCGGGTCCCGCACTAATGCGCACTCCACGAACGCCACCAGGTCGGCCGGGCAGCGCGCCGCGTTGCGCGGACGCGGCGGCGGCATGTCGCGGATGCGCCGCATCGCCTGAGGAGTTATGGGCCTTTTACACGAGGCGAATGGCTGAGACAATCCAGTAAGCCAGTCCAATAGGACAATATTCGAAATCGTTCTATTTCATTGGATCGGCTTGGGCCAATCCGATGCATTGTCCTGGCTCTATTCACACGAAGACAATATTGGACTGGCTTACTGGATTGTCTCGGCTATTGGCCTCGTGTAAAAGGCCCACGAGGCCTGGTTTATATTTGCTTTAGTTTCATGCTTTTTTAGCATGCTTTTCATAGAGAAAGAATAAAATAGAGAGGGCAAAAACATATGCCGATTCATAGCTTTTATTACGCACCATATACCATAAAAATACTACTATGTATTATATAAAATACGTAGTATACAACCAACCATTACTGATTTATTGTTTGCTTATATATTTATAAAAGGAATTGGCGTCTCTACTCTACATTAGCTCTATGGAAAGCATGCTAAAAAAGCATGAAAATAAAGCAAATGTAAACCAGGCCTTAGTTGGCGAAACTAATTTAAAAGGGCTCCTTGTTTACTACGGGCCTGAAAACGGTCTATACAGGGCGTCCCAAAGTTACGGGACATGAAGGGAAAGTACCTTAAATATCGTAGATAGGGTATTTTGCTGAAAGAAGGCTTTATGTTATTTTTAAAAGTTAATAATTCTGCATTCAAAGATTTTCTAAAAATTACTTGCCTCGTCTGGGAATCGAACCGACTTAAATGTAAAAAAAAAACACCCCCACTTTTATGATGCCAATCGAAAGACTGGCCAAAAAATAATAACTCTTCTTAAGTAACATAGTATTTTAAAAGAAAGGAACAGCGTGAAATTAATTATTTTAATCAAATTAAAAACATACACGAAACTGTAAAAATAACATAAAGTCTTCTTTCAGCAAAATACCCTATCTACGATATTTAAGGTACTTTCCCTTCATGTCCCATAATTTTGGGACGCCCTGTATACTTAGCACGATTAAAACGCAATAGCACGTCGAAACCAGACAAAGGAAATTATAAGTATCTAAATTGGTAAAAGGACTGTAATAATCGTTGTTACAATTTTTTGTGGTAAACTTTACCTGTAACGGTGGTTCATTGAAGAACGGCGGCTCTCCGTCGACCATTTCAACGAGCATGATGCCGAGTGACCACACGTCGACTTCCGGTCCGTACGGCAGCCGCGAGATAACTTCCGGCGACATCCAGTATGGCGTGCCGACGAGCGACTTCCGCTTTGGCAGCTCCTGCGATTCAAGGCGATTCGGTATAAGGTCATAAGGTGTTAGTTTATAGCTTAGATTCAAGGCAATTCGGTGCAAATTGCGGTGTCCGTAATGCCGGCTACACACGTAACGATATATCGTAGCGATTAAACTGCGCAAGCCGATTTGCGCAGATTTATCAATCGTGTGTATGACGAAAATCAGCAACGACTTGTCATACACACGATGAATAAATCTGCGCAAATCGGCTTGCGCAGTTTAATCGCTACGATATATCGTTACGTGTGTAGCCGGCATAACCTGTCCGTGTAAAAGGAATACTTGAATTAAAGGCGCCTCATTTCTGTTTTATTTGGCAGCATTTAGTAATACCGATTTCAACTGGTCACTTATTCCTGTGTGGAGCGTAAATAAAATGGAGTGACCTAGAAGGAACTATTAAAAACCAACCTAACGGGGACCCGATCGGCCCAACAAAAATTTTACAGTCATCGTTGCTAAAACTAACATCAGTTCCTGAAATAAATACATTCAAAATTGATATCGTGGCGCCGGTACGTCCCCCGAGTGTTGTACTATGATAGCCTTGGAAAAACTTGAGAGTACACAAGCCTGGTTTGCTATACAATTAATAGCAATTGCAGGGAAATTATCGACGTAGAGCGAAGGCCGAAAGTGGATCGAAGCAGCAATAGAGACCTGTTTTCTTGGTAATTTGTGTGAAGTTGCGGATGGGAAACGGGGAAAGTGGACATACGTAGAGGATGCTAAAACCTGTTTCGAAGGTCTAAAAGACTGATATTTTTTCGAATAATGTACCTACTCTGATTTATTTCTCTGATCGGTCGTAGGCTAAACAGGATCACGAATCGCGCGCGAAAACTTACCCTAACTCTAGGTACACTCCATTTTTCTATACTTGGCATTTTTTTCAGACTTTAAACGACAATAAATCAAAAACCTTTAGCGGTAGAGGGCTCGAAACAGTTTGAAAATTTAGTGCTAGCTAGTACTAAATTTGCAAACGGTATCGAGTTTTCTTTTCTTTCTTTTAAAGGTTTTTGATTTAGTGTCGTTTAAAGTCTGAGAAAAACGCCAAGTATAGACAAACGGATCCTAAATACCTATTACTTACTAGGCCGAACGTGCTAAGAACCGAGAACCATAAACATTTTTTTTTCTAATTGCATCTGCCATCTGTCGCCAGAATTTAACCAAATTGGTTCAAAGATTGAGTAGCGTTCGGGAGGTCAGACCACTGTCTACAACTCCTTAATGGGTCAACCACTTGAGGCCTCTTGAGGTAAGAGTATTGGGGTGAGTGGCTACTCGAGCCTTGTATTTCTCCTTATACGAGGCTACTTCTTCTTGCACTGTTGGTACTTTGAGGTATTCGTGGACCTCAGCCGTTTTTATAGACAAACAAATAGGTTTAAACAAATCACCAATATATAAATTGAATTGCTGTTCGTTAGTCTCACTAAAATTAGAGAACGGCTGGACCGACTTGGCTGATTTTTGTTTTTTATATTTGTGGAATTCCAGGGAATGTTTAAATGGTGCAAAAATATGGAAAAATTACGACAACTTTGGCAATACGAAGTTTGCCGGGACAGCTAGTTATAATATAAAAGTTAGAGACCGTGGCAAACCCTGTAAGTCTTGCGTATAAATCATTGACGTTTTAATAGTAATAACGTAGCCATTTTGTTTTACCTACAAATAATAAATATTCGTGCAGCCAGATGTCACTCGCCGATAATACTAGGAAAATGTTTATGGTGGCGTCGAGCTACAGGAATAAAAGATGCCAAATCAATGTCCAGTAATGGCTCGACAATAGTCGTACGGTCAAGTTTTGATTCCATTAATATTATGGCAATGAATAAAACCACGTAGCAAAGACGGTACCTTTTACGCCGACTGGATACATTTACAGGATCTAGGGCAACTAATGTTGCTACACAGAATCCCCATATACTCAAGCCTATATATGTGTATTATGTCTGTAGGGCACAGGCCTTCTTTCAGGTAGAGAGTATAAGAGGAGAGCTTAATCAACACGCGGGCCTAATGGTTTGTTCAATGGTTTAGCAATTCAAGTTCTGAGTCTCCAGATATATTAAGCTTTTTAGTATTAAGCTCGCCTTTGTACAGATATTGTTTCTTGTGCAATAAAGAATTTTCAAATCAAAAAATATGTTAAGAAAATGGGGGAACTATATTTACCGCTAAAACAGCTGATATTTTATTCGCGTTTTCGAAGTTTTCCCCATAGAAATGTTGTTCTTATTGACGAGTCGAATACGCTACATTCGGATCTACATAAGGCAATTTTGTTACACCCTGTGTACTACTATTAATAAAATCAGTGGCCAACATTACTATAAACTGCTTATTAAGGATCATAATGTTTGTGAAATACCACTAACATTTTTGGATGGACTTTGTTATGTCATATACTTATTTGGGAGATATATTTTAAAATAAAACAAATATAGCACAAAAAAGAGATAAGATCACATACACTCAAATATAACAAAGTTTGATTTGAATGAGTCACACATAAACTACAGTGACATAGCGAGTAGTTATCTCAGCCCCCACTTATGGTATAATGATATGTCGGCGCTGCGCTTGTTATTAATATAAATAGCAAAAAACATCGTGTACCTGTGACACTTGAGCGCAAAATCCAAAGTCAGACAGTTTCACGCGCCCATCGGCCGTCATGAGTATGGAGTCAGACTTGATGTCGCGGTGTATAACGCCTTGCCCGTGTAGGAATGCCAGCGCCTTAAAAACAATACAGGGAAATTAAGTACGCGAATATAAATAAATATAATACAGACAAAGAACACACAGAAGGCTAGAACTACCACAGATTACTTCGTCTTCATTTTGTAACAAGTTGTGGGATGAGACTCAACTATGATTCTTGAGTCTGTTTTAATCTCCGATCTTGATTCAGTGTGAATTCGACGATACCAAATACAGTGTTATTTTTTTGCACAAAATGTTTGGTAGACCAAAAGCCTTGTGAGACTATCCAAATTTTAAAAAAATGCCAACGATTTATAAGTTTTCGTGGGATTAGGATATGCGTGGAAGCAACACACATCTTTTATTTAATGAAAACTTTGTATAGAAATGTATCGTAAAATGTTCGTAATTTATCTATCAAACCCTCAGGCCACATTTATCATCCTTTTATTACAATCACCAAAAACGACAAATTGTTTCAACAAACAAGGATGCTTTCATCACACTAATATTATAAACGTGAAAGTTTGTGTGTGTGTTTATATGTTTGTCAGTCTTTAGCGCTGAAACGGCTGGACGGATTTTAATAAAATTTGGTATGGAGTTAGCCGATACCCTGGATTAAAACATAGGCTACGTTTTACCGCGGGGAAATATCTTATTCCTACGGGAAAATCGATGAACCGCGGGTAACACCGCGGGGCACAGCTAGTAGTCAATAATTTATTATGCGTTGTTTTTAAGAGAACCGTTCCAAGGTCTTTGGAACATACTAAGTTGTTTGTAACATTCTGTTATAGCAATTTAGAATTCAACACGCGTGTCTCACTTCTTTGTGGTCTGTAGTTTATGATTTGGCTGTCATTAAAGTTACAGTTAGGATTGCGGATAAATGTTGGCGTGAAATTACATAGACTCCTACTGGTCTAATAGTACACATTATCACTTTTGGGTCTGGTTGCTAGTTCTAGGTAGAATGTAAGACATCTTGCTTGCACTGCACACTCAATTCTATGCAAGAAACTCGTACACTTGATCCGTCATCGAAAATAATTTGGAGCTGCTTCTTTACCAATATTTTCAGAAAAGTATTCAAATAATATAAAAAAAGAACAATTTTTTTTTTAACAATTATGTTATGTAAAATAACTCGTTGTTTATATCTAGAGTTAATGTATCTGGCAGAAAAAGTAGGTATTTAAGGGTTAGTAGGTGCCATGACCTCACCTTCAAGCACTGTTTGCACACAGTGGCAATCTGCTCGGGGTCCATACGGGCTCTAGTCACGATATCTGTAAGCGCCCCACCAGCCATATACTCCATGACGACCCAAAGCTCATCGCCAACCAGGTAGGACGCGTGCATCTCTACGATGTTTGGGTGCGGGTAGTCGCGCATTATCACCTGTTTGGGCAGAGGACCGCCGAGGTTACAAAATAATTTTCATACAGTTAAATTTCAAGATTAATCAATAGGTATAGTTGGTTTTGAAAAGATGCTCAAGTATTAATTACACAGGCACACGAAAAGCCTGCTTTGTCTGTGGACTAGGCCGATTATGCTGTCAGGATGGTATAGGTGCTGGGCAAGCTAACTCCATCTAAAACTATGTACCAGTCACTGCAGCATCCATTTGTTGTTTTCATTATCATTTCCTTGCCTATTTTTTCTTTGTTTACTGGTTTTTAATTTAAAGTAATCCTTAAGTAGGAACTAAGTTACTGACTACAATACGAGGCCCTTAGTCTGCGCCGTGTCGTCAATGGTTGCCGAGCTTCACCGTGTAGGTAATCATTTATATTACACGTTAAGGGATTCTTTTATATTGCAATCTTGCCGCTGGCACTGGATCATCCTTACAGGCCAGGCCACACGATGAGTCACTATTGCGCTGCGACGTTTGAACGATGACGCTGAGTCGTTCTATATTCTATTTACTGAAGCGAACGACTAAAGGTAACAAAGACACAGCGTCTCTCAAACTTACATCTCACTCAAAATAGCTCATGCACGCAGTTCTGCTTGCATCGTATACATAGGTTTGGCAGAATCAGCGTTGGGTCCTGGCTCGCCCATATTTTCCGTTTCGTAATAACAAACACAAAAGTACAACAACAACTGGAAGATGGACCAAAAAAGTAGGTACCAATACCTTATTGACAATGATGAACAGACTAAAGAAAATAAAATAGCCTACCTACATAGAGAAGTTGCACAACACGTCAATCTTACTTTTCTTTGCCTCTAATTAAAAAAGAGGTTCGTGGTCAGCTCTCCATACTTCTTCCTACACTTCGCGTAGCGCATTAGCATAAAATAATCGATCAAATCGGCCTTTAAACAAAAGTCCATCATCTTTGCTAGTTGCGAACATATTTGGCAGCAGTAGGATCGCTTTTTTTGAGGACCACTGAAATTTTAGGTAATTTTTGGGGCATAGATGTCTTAAGCAAATGGTATTTTCATGATGAAATAAAATATTTAGTTGAATAAACTGCGAGTGAGGGATAAATCAGGTAATAACAGTGTTATTGTGTTTATTGCTTAATGGTATTTATTAAGCATATCGTTTTGTATAACTTTGCTAAATATTATGCAGTGTTATAAATGTGGCATATTGAAAAACCAAATTTTTGACATGTTGACATTTAGTCGTTCGCTTCAGTAAATAAGGTGTAGATATAAATCAGAATGCCATGTCACGTGGTGCGTTGCAAGTTCGAGCGTCGACAAAATGCACGCGTGACGCAGAAGTTGCGACGTCGAACCGGGCATCCTAGCAAAGTATTGTCATAAAAAAAAAATCATTTGCGATTGGCGAGTCCAATAAAAAAGAGTAAGCTATAAATTCGCCAGTTATCAGCGAAAGAAAGTAATGTGTGTGCCATAGAATAATCGCTGTTTCAAGGCTCACCCGACTCCCTCTATCTATCCTACCTACACCACTTACCACTTCATTGAAGAGCAGCTCCCTCCTCTGCTGCTTGTGGAGGTCCATCATTTTGACGGCGACGCGCCGCCGCGTGCGAGTGTCTGTGGCCGCGCATACGACTCCCGTGCTGCCCTCGCCGATGCGCGCGAAGCCCGTGAGTGTGGCCCGCGGGTCGCCTTCGCTGACGACGAGTCGGAGCGCCGCCCGGAACTGCTCGTGTGTCAGGCGCAGCTCGTGCTTAGACGCGTTAAGAGGCAGAGAGCCGGCCGGCGTCGCTGCCGGATGGCGCGCTGGAAGGACGCCGAACGATCCTTGTGGTTCGCCCGCTGTTGCGATGGAAACATCGGTTAGAGGTGTAACGATTTAATATTGTGTTTGTTGAATGTATAAAAAAAATATATTGTGTTTTTACACGTAAAAAAAATATATTTAGACAGGATAAATCGCACACTGAAAACATAAATGGCATTAAACAAAAATCTTCATTTTACAGTATGGCCGTTTTAAGATTTTTTTAATGTTCTGGTGGGCGATGTAGAAACGTAAAAGTTGTCAGTAAAGCTTTGTGGATTAGTCACAAAGCTTTACTGACAACTTTTACGGCATAATATAATGAGACACTTTTTAACTCTTACAAATAAGTGTGCACCAATTATTATTGTATTAACAACGATTGAACCTGTAAGTGATGTCACTTCTGCTTGCAAACATATCTTTGATATGACACAAGTGGGGCAGGTGGAATCAACAGTGTGATAAGGCTCTTAAACATAATACATCAGGTTGCTGTCTGTCTACATAAGATTCTATGATTGTCAACTTGAAATTCCAAAACATTAGTTTATTTTTATTTCATAAGGTAGCTTCATATTGGGTATAAGACGCGAATAAGAGAAGAGATTTGAAATGATATCAAACTATGTCAAAAGGATGACTTGGAATGTGCAGAAAATTTTGAGGTTAACACAAGATAGCATGCAGTGCCAAACACTACTTAATTGTCCCTCATTAAATATATCAAATGATTATGATGATAAATGTAGAGCATATCGGACCACCAAAAATTCTACAGGTAAATCTTAGTTATGAATTTTTGAGTGCTGGATAGAGAAAAGTATTGCCTCTTACCCATATGAATATTGTTTCCATTAGAGCCATGATGCACAGGGTGTTGCTGTGGGTGGTTGTGCTGATGGTATGGCATATTCGCATTCTGTAGGTTCTGATAAGTGATTCCAGCATGTTGATTGTCATTCATCTCTCCGAGAGGCCTGATTGTGGCTTCATGAGTCCGCTGTGACCAGTCTACTGGTGATTCTGTTATTGGTTTGTTCAATGTATAATTGCTGTGTTCCCTTCGTAAGCTGGGGTACTGCTGAGGGGCAGGAGGCACTGGTGGGGAGGATTCTTCTGGTACTGACGGTGGGACATTTGGCTGATTTCGAAAGTCCCTTCGTATCCTCGGTGGGCTTGTACTTCTCAGGGAGTTTGATCTGGCAACATTAGAAGTCTTCGGCAGTAGAACACCATTCTGTGTTGATTGCGGGACAGTTGAAATTGGGCGGGCTATGGATGACACAGGAGTGCTTCTATGGTCTCCTCTGACTATAGTTTTTAAATCTAGTATCTCGGTGGGTGTAATCTCCGATGGATCAACTAGAGGTAGTGGTCTGTTTGTTGATTTTAATATCTGAAACAGGCAAGGAATATTTTGAGTAAGTTTGTGAATTACTAAGATGATTTACATTGAACAAAGCTATGAGCTAAGATAAAATATAAAAGATGTGTTATATAAATTACCTGATTGTTCCCAACAAGTGAAGCCCATTGCAGTGGCAGCCCAACGAACTTGCCCTCTCTTCTGTCAAATCCAGTGTGCACTCTGTGCTCAAAGTTGCTTGGAGGGGATATAAGAGGCTTCTTCTTTTTCTTAGAAAACATTCTCAATTTCCTGTAAAAACAATTTACATCAGTGAAAACAAACACAAATGTGTGTACACAATAAAATTTTGGACCAAATACCATTTACTTTCGGTAGAGTAGCCGCCCTAAGTAGCCACTTAATAGAGGTAATGAAAGGGAAAGCTTGAAAAATCATTACGTACACTTTCTTTTATGGTAGGAATCATTCACCATCGATTTGACACGGATATTTCACTCAATAGTGCATATCCATCGTTTTACAAACAATACAAACCTTCTCTCCGGGGTCCTCGTGTACTCACTTGTAAGGAACACGCACTGAATATCAATCAGCAATTACAACTCCATGAAATTCTTCGCATATTTTTATACAAATTCAATTAGGTGCTCGAAGCATCCCTTACACCTGTGCACCTGCCGTTGAGGCAGTCGGGGAAGTAACCAAGGCTCACTGAGAAATACTTTGGGTAGGTTTAGTTGCATGAAATTTTATCACAATTTTCACCAGAAACCCGCTAAAATTATGGAAAATTGCAAAGAAAGCAACAGCAAGCAACAACGGGGTCGGAGTCAGACTTCATAATCATTGACTATTCCAAATCAATCAAACAGTTGATAAAACATAATTTTGATTCATAATTTGGCCAACGGTGTAATCTTTTACTAGCAGAAAATTGATCAATGTTGAAATGAAAAATGTCAAACGTCAACCAGGGTTGGATTTAGGTACGTTGAAAGGGAGAGCACAAAAAAACAAAAAAGATAGTATTTTCAAGTATTTTGTACAAAATTATAGTATTTTTGTTTTTCGACCATATCACCTCTATTCAGACATTTTTTCCTAGGCGTGGATTCTCTCGGTATTTCGTCATTTTCATCCCCGCCCCCAACTTTACCCACCAACCATTCGTTTCAATTTCGATTCGAATGAAAATGAAAAAATGAATGCACTCACACAAAAAAATGCACTCACGACGAGACTACTTTATGCACAATCGTACCAACAGAATAATAAATAAAAGGAAAGAATATCGAAAAAAAAACAAGAGGCGTTTTGTACGAAAAATGATGGAAAACGGCTAATTATAGAATGTTCTAAAAATATAGTATTTTGTTGTACTCTCACCAGTTTTGGATAGTATATAGTACGAAGCATGAAATTAGAGTACAAATACTATAATTATACTACGAATTCCAACCCTGACGTCAACTCAAGTCACTATGATGCGTTCAACTTTCAACTTGTCATGGTGCCTCTACATGATGGGCTAGCGGTGGCCCAACAAGATGGTCATGCGATGCATCGCATCGCGATGGTTGAATCGCCACTTCACGATGGTGACCACATGGTGACATTCATTTGTGATCTTTACGTTGGTCGAGATGGACGTGGTCGGCCAGCCGACGTTATCTTTGTGTGGTTTATGTTTGGGATTCCATAACACGCTTTCTCCCCGATTTAATTCTAGAAAATTTATTGTTTCACTATGAGGCCACGTAGTCATCAATGGGCGTATTTCCTTTCTTTCTTTTTTTCTTAGTTCCTTGAGATACACTAGATGGCGCCATTCGTTTCTTCATACGAATTTGTGATTCGTTGCAATCAATGTCAAAGTCAGTCTACAGATCACTAAACAAGAGAAGGAACCACGGTTGCTATTCGGATGAGGTTTCTCGTAATAAAAATAAAAATTCAAACCCACAATCCATAGCAAAGACTCCAAAGTATCCAAAAGCGCACTTATCACCAAACGACCACAGCATTTTTTCTTCTAGTTAACCAACCATCACAAATTCCACAGAACCATAGTATTATTTTTTGCTTTGACGTTTATTATTACGGTACGGCAGCGCCACCTAGGGATCCTTTTGAAACTAAATTTGACATAAGGAAAAACGCTCATTTGAAAGTTGTTTTTGTTCCCGGGATTCCGTGGAGTGGACTGTATTTGATGATGGTAGAAAGGGTGCGATCATTTGGACATTCAAAAGCGGGACAAAGGATAGGCAGGAAGACTCACCAGATCCGAAGTGCAAGGTGGCCAGAGGTCAGCGTACCTCTAGCGGGAGCCTCTTCCAGTTCCACGGCGATTCACCTTCCACGACCGCCCACCGTCGGCAGCTAGACCTTGACTTGTTGACCCGAACCTGGTCCGCCTTTCAGCCTCCAGGGACTTTCCTTTTGTGTTGGTTTAGCACTGGTACCTACCTATTTTAGTTTATTATGAAAGTTGACAGCAACGATAGTGTGTTTATTTTAAAACTCGAAAAATCGACAAAGCGACAGACAACGAAAATAAATGAACTTCTTCTTTTTGAATTTAGTTGTATGTGTCAAAAAAAAGGTTTTGTAGTGGGAGGAGACAGTTAGCCTGTGTGGTGTGAACAGACGAAAAATATTAAAAGTGTGGCCATCACTGAATATGACTGCCTAATGTAAACAAAAGTTAAAGCGTAAACGTCCACACTCAACCGCGTTCGAGCAGGCACTGAGGAATGGGCCATGTGTAGATGCGTACCGCCATCGCTGGCCCACTATCTTTGATGTGCGGCCAAAAAACCGACACCGACGCCATCCCACAACCACCGCACGTGCCATAAGCCATCCTACAATTCCTACACCACTATACCCTCCACACGCTGGCCCATTCTGTTCGCTATCATAGTGTCACTTTGATATTTACCGCCTCGGCACGTGGCGGATTTAAAAAAAAGAAATTAAAGGAAGCCGACGCTGTGCACACACGACAGTGAATTTGGCTCGCAGCTCTTCTCATTCTACTATTATGTAGATCACGCAATTAAATAAGTAATTCAATCAGTATTTTAGAATGGATTTATAACGAGATGAACCTGCATCACTTAGGTAGGTACCTATTCTAAATACCGGTGGAGATGAATATTCTGAGGACACTTCGAGTGATGAAGAGTAGTGTTTTATTTTGTGCTTCATTAGGTATATTGCGTACCATGTTTTTTTTCTATTTAAAGTATTTTGGTCGTCTAAGTTGTATTATTGAAATAAATGTTTTTTACTAAAACCAAGATTGCCTTCGTGTGTACCGACATTTTCTAAGCGAACGGACCCTTTAGGTTGGTTTTAGTGAGCACAGCACAGAATAAGGGGTGCTGTTGTATGTGGTTCACCTAAATGGAATCAGTTAAGGCGTAGATGGATAGTTTGAATAAGAACTAATTTAATGTATATTAAACACTAGACGAAAACCCGGCTTCGCTCGGGTAAAAAGTAGACGCAAAATAATATTCCACTATGTTTTTTTATATGGTGACGCCTCTGTATTTATCAACCACCAGTAGATATAAATCTCTTAATACATTCAGATACATAAGCTCACACCTGTATCCCAGAGGGGTAGGCAGAGACCACGGACTGTCACCTGCCACTATCCTGACAAATCACTTTCGCTTCATCGACATACATTAGTCGTTGAATGTACCCACATCGGTTTCGGGTACTTTTCATCTTGCCCTTTGCTAATACATCCCCTATTTGGTCGAAGTATGTCCAACTGGGGCGTCCCTTACCGGCCCTTCCACTCACATTCGCCCGATATATTTGCTTTGTCAGTCTTTCTTCGTTCATCCTCTCCACATCTCCAAACCAACGCAACATTCCTTTTTTCAATTCTAGTCACTCACTACATCCTCTTTCTCTACATCCTCGGTCTCTGATCACACTATTGCGTATTCTGTCATCCAAAGTAACACCACACATATTTCTTAAGGATCTCATTTGTACTGCACTAACCCTACTTTCATGATTCTTCTGCCATACCCAAATCTCGCTACCATGCTTACATCAGTATTGGAACCAGCACACTATTACGGATAGTCAATCTTGCTCTTTTGGACATGTTCTGGCTACTCACGAAGGAATGCAAGGCGAAAATCGGATACTTATCATAACTTTGTCATGGGTACCTCATCACAAATTACTAAATGAGCTTCCTTCATAAACTTAACAGCTAGTGAATCTAGTGACGTATGAGACGTAGAATCCACTAGGCTAATCAACTAAAAACAGATCCCTCTCTTTGGCTTTACAGCTTTTAGTTTTGTATTGACCACATGTTTTTCTTCATCATTTTAATTTTTGGTATTTTTCTTATCTAGTGGCTTTTTCATTTCAATAAGTTTATTGGTACCTAACTAAGCAAAACAATAAAGATCAATTTATGACTTTGATTTCCTTTTTCAATGAGCGTTTTTCCTTATGTCAAATTTAGTTCTAAAAGAATCCCTAGGTGGCGCTGCCGTACCGTAATAATAAACGTCAGAGCAAAAAATAATACTATGGTTCTGTGGAATTTGTGATGGTTGAATAAAGAAAAACAAAAATGCTGCTATCGTTTAGTGATAAGTGCGATTTTGGATATTTTGGAGTCTTTGCTGTGGATTGTGGGTTTGAATTTTTATTACGAGAAACCTCGTCCGAATAGCAACCCTGGTTCCTTCTCTTGTTTAGTAATCTGTGGACTGACTTTGACATTGATTGCTACGAATCACAATTTTGTACGTAGAAATGAATAACGCCATCTAGATTATCTCAAGGAACTAAGAAAAAAAAAGAAAAGAAAAACTCTCATTATTTTTCAGACCCTTCCAAAACTCAATGTCAATTATTGTCTTCCCGCCAATGAAAAACACCACAGATTACTTACTACACCTTCTCAGTTGGCACAGATTATAATAACCTTCTTGGATGCCACGGTATTCCACACACCATGGAGTTAACAAATTAGATCAAAGGGCCGGCCGGTTTAGATTATCTTAGTGTTTAGGAGAGTGCTTTACTTTACACTCTGTTGCAACATTATGCTGAATCGGGCCCATTTTGGGGGCTCGCCCTTTAATGTATTTTATTATTATTTTCATGTTGTACAGTTTATTTATTTTTACGCTTTTTATGCTTTCTGTCTTATTTTTTTTATTATTGTACGCATTCTGTGTGTGTGTGTTTTTTTTTGTTTTGTTTCAAATAAATAAATTTTCTTGCTTTCTTTCTTTCTTTATTTCTTTCTTTCTTAAGGAGAGTGCTTTTGTAGAAACGTGTAAGCGCCACTTGCTTTAGTACGTGTTACGGTATAGTACGGTTCTAGTTGCCTTTCAATTAGAATCAAAATAAAATTGGTTTCTATTGTTCTATCCAGTGACACCTGAGCGCGTTACTATCGTCGTTACTTATCTGTGTATAAACTAAAAATTTAGTGAGAACTTTAGGAGTGTGCGCACTCGAATTATCAAACTTACCTACTTATGTGTTCCATTAAAACTCATAGTATTTTGAGTAGGATAGCGCATATTTCGCGACGTCGACGAAGTGACACTCTACTGGAAGAAATATAAACGTTCACTCGAACGTCTAGTAATGCACTAATGCACTTTCCTCTCTAATGTGGCGTTTAAAAAAAAAAACTAGTTCCACAACACTTACTAGATGGCGTGAAAGTCAGAAAAATATATCTGTCAAATCCACCCGACAAAACATTTTATGTAAAAAGGATGCCAAGACACAAGCTCATGATGTGATATGTATGCGTACAGTTTAAAAAGTTATCAGGGTATTGTAAAACGGCCAAGCCCTATTCTTTACCATGATGATTGTATGATTGGTAAAATTAGGGCTTGTTTTGTCATCCTTTTTATGATATGTTTTTTTGTAGGATGGTTTATTTATTCGGGCTGTGTTTTTATTCCATACAAAAGTTTTCGTCGCTTTCTGACTTTTCTAGTAATCTGACCTAATTTGGCCCATACACTTTCTATCCCTATCAACAGCAAAATTAGATGGTATGATGTAGGATTGGTATTTAATCTACGAAACACTTCAAGAAGAGGTAGGTGGGTGAATCTATATTTTTATTTCTATATTAGTTGGAGTTGACTGACAATCTTACATACTGTAACGACAATAACTGTATACTTATTATATTTCTGTTGTGCTAAGAACTGTGAGAGATTAATGACAACAATGACGAATTAGCGACAATTCGAGGAGATTCACCCAGGTAGGTAGTGCACTATCCATCTTCTCGCGTCTTGGCGAGGGCGCTCCCGTGCCCCTAGAAGACTGCACAGACTAAGTAGGAAATACTGTAATTTTGTTACACTGCTGTATGTAAGTTTTTAATTACTTTACTTTTAGTTTTGGTTTCGATACCTTGTAAATTAGGAACTTTCTTTGAGTATACAAAAATGCGTACCTGTGCCGTTGTGACGTGCAAAAATACAGGAATTCATACATTCCCCAGTACCAATGAAACCCTGAAGCGACAATGGATCAAAGCAACCAGAGTCGATGTAAATCGAAAAATTGGATGGAACATGCGTAAACATTCATGTATTTGTTCGGATCATTTCACCCCAAACGATTATATGACACGTAAGTACGAATTTCTTCGTTTAAGTTCAGTAAAATAAAATATTAGTGAAGTAGATGTAAAATATTATTATTCAATTTTGCTTTTCTCTGTTTTTAGGTGGCAAACTAAGAATACTAAAGAAAAGAGCTGTACCATCCATTTTTCCTTGGACGGCAATGACTTCGACTTCATCGAGTGATATTGCCGAACCGAGAGATTCGGAACGGTCGACCTAACCAACACCCAGTACATTAACTGTCAAATTCTCGCGACTTTTGGCGTTGTCGCGCGCGACTCGCGTCCTCGTACAGTGCCACCATCTTATCTGTTTAGTTGATAGCGGCGCTAGTGTAGAATTTAGTAGTAAAATTTGAGGAATTTACCTAGACAAATGAGAATATTTTAAGCTGTCTTTCAATTTTAATGAAAATATATCTATAAATCTTAGTGACTGAATAAATAAAACAAAAAATGGGGAACAGGATTTACAATTTACATGTTAGTTACAATTTTGCCCACCTGAACAGATAACTTGGTGGCGCTGTACTACCTTTGCTGCGTCAAGAAGCGCGCGGTCACAACCACAGATTAAATAAAAAATGCTACGTTTATGACAGAACTATTTTCGCCAACTGAGCGCCATCTATTGAGTTTTTGTGTTATTAACTTTTTTTTTTCTGAAAACGGCTAATTGTATTATAGCACTCTCCTAAACACTAAAATAATGTAAACCGGCCATAACAGTTCACCATGAAAACTTGTGACACTAACACAACAATGATGACATTGACATGTTTACTTAGCAACGCCATTGTTGAATTTAATAATTTTTATATTGATGCTGCTCGATAATACGAATTTTCCGCCCATATGTTGTCGACTCAGATCAACTATTTTTTTACGCTCTTTCATTTGGTGTGCATATCGTTCGAGTCTATTAATATAGATTATTAATATAGATTACTACATACTAGATTCTACGACTACGATTCTAGATAACTTTTTGGCAAGCGTAAGAATCACCAATAGGTATAAATTAACGAACGCTTTTCGAATGCCAGCAGTCCATTTGGAGTGTTGGACGCATGGAGCCTTTTACATGCGATTAGAAATCAATTCTTGAACGCAGTGGACGACACCACGTCTTATAATCAATTTATGTAGGTATAGTACCGTGGTACTACCACTGGTAACTAAACTTGACCAATGACCACAACGAGCCGTTTTTAGAAGCAAAAAAATATATATATATATATATTACGGCTGTCAAAGGGAGGGATTTTCTGACAGCTCCTAAAAAATGGTTCCAATCTCATTACTAGAATTTTAGATGGCGGTGTTATCTACGTACGTAGTTTTTTTTTAAATACCGCTGAGAGCCCTTCATTGATCTGTGTTTGTACGTCACTGGGTGTATACCGAAATGCGATGAAATCCATCACAGCGCGAATCCATATAAGTGCAGTAGGCACAAAAACCCTACTTCGTGCGAAATACTTTGGGACTACTAAATTTGGTCGGATTGGCGCTGTAATCGATTCCTTTTTTTTTTAGCCCTATAAAGGGCACCCTCCGGAGGACACGGGGGAGAGAGGTGGTGAATCCTGCTGTTTGACCAAAAGTCATTTATCAAAATTACACTTGAAAAACAACGTTTGACAAAAAATGCTTTCGCCAATTGATCATTTTACTACTAATCATTTTACAAATGACTCACTTATCCAAATGATCAACACTTAAATTTACATTTTACAAATAATTATTTTACTTAATGAACATTTAACAACTGAGTTATCAGACAAAACTACTATTGGTCTAAAAACGTTTGATAAAATGTATTATTTGACAAATGTTTCGTTTATTAATCAATCTTACGAACGGGGGGTCGGCGATGTAAAGAATACGTGACAACAGAAATATAGGTGCGACGACGCGCGTAGCGAAGCAGAGCGCGTCGGAGCGTTAGGTTCTCTATGTAAGATCGAAAACAGACTCGACTTTGATGCGTTCAACATTTTGTTAAATGACATTTGGACAAATGCTTCATTTGCGAAACATATTATTTGGTGAAATTAAAAAAGGTCAATTGACATTTTAATATTCAAGACATTTAACAAATGTAGTGTTTGCTAATGGATCATTTGCTAAGTGAGTTTTTGTAAGATGATACTTTTGTCAAATGTCTCGTTTGCCAAATGAACATTTGGTTAAACGTTGTTGGTCGAATGACCATTTGTCAATAATTTTTTGGTCAACCATTAGTAATCCGAATGCTCATGCATAACAGCACGGGCCCGGCCGTGCTGCCAATGTGGGACTCACAGAGTGCGCCTACCCACTAAACACCACCTTGGGGCTGGTTTGGTCCTAAGGACCCCTAAACCTACATCATGAGCGACCCCCCTCGAAGCCGAGGAGGGCGCACAATGTGCCGATCCAAGCGGAGCTCACTAGAGCTACCGCTTAGAGGGAATCGTCACATAGTGACAGAAAGAAGTTTAAGTGAGAGTAGTGTCCCCGGGGACACTGTTGGGAGCGGGGGCTACATCTGACTGGGCCTGGGCCTCTAGTAGGAGGTCTAGGTCGGATGAGAGCTTATCGGGTGGGTCGACTAGTACGTTCCTGGGCCTGCGCACCAGGTGACGAGGGTTAGTCGTGGGGGGAGAGTAAACTGCTGATTCGCGGATCAGGGGGTTAGTGTTCTTCAGCCGCGCTGAAGAACGACTCTGAGAGGGATTTAATGAACTGTTGGATAGTTGGAATCTCCATATCCCGATGGAGATCGGCATTTCTGACGCACCAGTGTGCGTTCAGAGCCCTACGTAAGAAATTATTCTGGACTATCTGAAGTTGATACATGAGATTGGGGGCCGCGTGTGCGAAAACGGGAGCCGCGTAGGTCATCACGGGACGAATGCAAACTTTGTAGAGCGTGCGCTTGTTTCTGGCTGTCATTTTACTTTGTCTGCCTACCATGGAAGATAGGCGGCCAAGGTAAAAACGAGCGGTCCGGGTTACCTTCCGGATGTGTGTCCTAAAAGTTAGTCTGTTGTCTAAGGTAACTCATAAGTACTTGGCTGATATTCGCCAGGGGACTGGGGTATCTAACATGCGGATGGGGGGGTCGCTTAGACCCCTCCTGCGTTTGTGGTCGCAATCGATTCCATCGCATTACGGAACGTGATGGTCTTAGTGATGTGAACCGGTTCTACGAAAACCGTTTTTTAAAGTAATCGATTTTTTTTATAGTCTCATTTATAGGGTGCATATGGGAGGCAAAACTAATGCACGTTTTTTTTTTAACTGAAACCCTTCCAGCTCAGATAGGTATTGTGTAAAAGCTTTATTAATTCTGTTTATGTTTTGTTAACCTCTCCTGACAGGTCTTTAGGGCTAAGCAGATTATAATAACATAACATTTTTTTGCATAACATAACATTTACATACAGGCACATACATTGCTTCTGGCCCCACACTAGGATACCCTGTGTTGTGGGAACCAGAAACAGCGACGTCACAAACATGTAAACATCCAAGACCTGGGATTTTTTTTGTCCCCAGCCGGGATTTGAACCCGGGACCTCTCGCATAATTGCATAATATTATGCCGTTGACTTAGTTTGGATCCAAAATAATGATTTTCTTACAAACTTACTTAATTTTAAGTTTTTAACAGTGCGTTTTCAAGACTTCTCATTAATTAATTGATGATTGATTGACTTGTTTAATGAAAAGAAAATAACAAAATGCCTTAAAAACCGGTTTTTTTGTAAAAGAAATGAGAGGTTTTTTATTAAAAAAAAAACGTAGTTTCCAAGAACTCTGTAGACGGCATTGAACTGACTACGTCTAGGTGCCAATGCCAAAAAGCTTTTAAAAAAAACTACTGACACTTACATTTTCGTTTGCTTAGGAAAAAAATGTACCTATGCCTTCACCGTTATCCCCGAGGTGGTAGGCAGAGGCACCAATCACTAGAACTGGGCCCACGTTTTGCCGAGTTTATTAGGTCCCAACGTGACAAGTGGCAAGCCTGTCGCGATTTTAGATTTTTTACGATTTTCAAAAAGTCATTGAGATGTGATGTGTGTGACAATGAATGACATCAATTAATTTTTTATAAGTTTCGTTTAAAATAAAAATAAATAAACTCACACCCGTGAATCGGCTGCCTGAGTGATCTTAAACGATCACTAGGGTTAAGCAACATACAGCGCGTTCAGTCCATGGAAGGGTCACCATCTATGACTAACGCTAGTGGCATTTTTCCGAGCGGTTCCGTGCTTCGCAAGGCACGTTAAGCAGTTGGTGCCGGCTGCCGTCGATAAATGGCAGTCGTTAAGCCAAATCAGTGGCCTTAGGGCGGCTTGAAAACTTCTGACAGTAAGGTCAGCCACTAGTTTTACAAGCCTTCCCCAATCCGGACTTGGCCCCC
This sequence comes from Yponomeuta plumbellus, assembly GCA_947310845.1. Classification (NCBI taxonomy): domain Eukaryota; kingdom Metazoa; phylum Arthropoda; class Insecta; order Lepidoptera; family Yponomeutidae; genus Yponomeuta; species Yponomeuta plumbellus. Next base: position 10,556,890 of record OX371207.1, on the reverse strand, counting down.
GTGGTGGAGTATGGCCTATACCTTCCTCAGGGAAGAGACCCGTGCCCCTTGGTGGGGACATAATGGGTTGATGATGATGACACCCGCTATCCCCGAGGGGGTAGGCAGAGGCACCAATACGTTTCGTTTTACGATGTAAAAATTACACCCAAGTGAAATAATCAAAACATGATGTGACGTTCCATTCCTTCAGTAACTTACCAAGTTCAGCGCCATCTATCCGCCCAGATGGGAAGAGTTTAAAAAAAATTACAAGAAAATACCTCATTGGAAAATACCGGTTCCAAAAAGTTGTAATTAGTTCCATCACTAATGTGTCTAGACGGAACACAGAGTAATCAGTGAACACTTTAACAGATTACAGATATATTGTGAAAAAAAAAATTCAAGTCACGTTTTATCAGAGCCATCTATCGGAGTTTCGAGAACTATATTTTTTTTTAATCAGCTCTTGGAAAATCCCTCATAGCCATGTGTGAATTGTGTGATACATCATAAAATAGGTCTCAGCGAGCTGAACAAAATTTTCGTGCAATCGACCCTTACGTTATGTCTTTTTAATCTGTGTGTGTTAGTTGACAAAACACACAGACCTATCTCATTGACAAAACACGAAAATAATTCAGCGTTGCCAGAATGTTACAAAAGTAACATTTTACGTTACTTTTGGCCATCTCATGTTACCTCCATGTTACACGACCCAATATGTTACTTTTGTCTTACTTCATCTCCATTATATTATGATGGCGTTTTTTCATATTAATTGATGACAAAGCAGGTTATAGTATTGAAAGACATTCTTAAATTGGTTGGTAGCTATATTAGACAAACACCATTAATAGGGTATTTGACCAGATGTCAAATGAGTTACTTTTAAAACGGATTTTTGTATGAAAATACTTGCTTGTGACGTCACATTTCAGAGCACTCTTTTTATGTTTCATCTATTTAAAAATTGTAATAACTAGTACATGATTAAAAGAAATACTTTTTCCGAATCATTTTGTAATTTTTGTTTTAATCGGGCATCTCAAATAATTTATTGTTCATAGTGTCAAATACCGTATTTTATGTTGTATCTTTTTCAACATCGCCAGTCGATTATTCGATCAACAATTTATTAAGATTTTTTCGAACGGAACAAGAAACTTATGTTACTTTTTGTGTAATAAATTTTAAATGTTACTTTTAGTATAATAAATTTTGTGTCGGTTTCTACAATAAAAAAAGTTTATGTTACTTTTCTCGAGAAAATGTTACTTTTTGATCTGCCTCATGTTATATTTGACTATCTGCCACTGGCAACACTGAAATAATTATTACTTCTATTTTATTGTTGACTGCCTGAAATAAAAATAATCATGGATGGAAAAAAGAAAAGTAAAAAGCATCAGAAAGACAAGAAATCAAAAAAGAAACAAGACAGTGTAAGCTTTACTAGCAGAGTTTTTTGGCTGTTTGGGCGGGAAACAGCAAAGATACGAAAACTTTTTCCAAAATTTTAAAATTATTAGTTATTTGTTTTAAACTAAGTGCAAACTATTAATAGGTGGTCAAAGCGACACGAAACTATGGATGATGATGAGGGGCCGGGGGAATAGCCCCCGGACCCCAAGACTCCTCGTATAGTGAGGAATTTAAAGAGACCTGCTTCAGCGGTGGCGGGAGATAGGTATTTAGGTGAAGACTGTTATGTGCCATATTTTAAACCTAATTATAAAAGACTATACCCGGAAAATAGCCCCAACCTGACATTCAAAGTGTTCGTTGAAAGTGTGAAACCCTGCGGAAAAATCGGGAACAAAAGCCCGGTTTATCTAAACAACATCTTCTCTAGCGAAGTGAAAGGTGTACAGTCCCTGCAAAGAGTCAATGCCAATAAGATAAGTATAACTTTCAAACTGGCCAATAATGCTAATAACTTCTTACTAAATACCAACTTCCTCACCAAGCATGAACTGAAAGCTTATTGGATGGTTTAAAGAGCAACACAAATCGAAAAAACCGGAGTGATCCGTTTTGTACCTACAAATATCTCTAATGAAGAATTATATACAAAATTATCATCCATCTATGAAATAATAACAGTCAGAAGATTCACAAAAAAGGTGGGAGACGAGAGAATACCTTTACAGACAATAAGCCTTACATTTTTATCCAATAATTTACCAGAAATCGTGCAGTACGACTTGTTCTCATACAGAGTATTTGAATATGTCCCTCCTCTACAACAATGTTTCAAATGTTTCAAATTCAACCATTCTGCTAAAGTCTGTAATAGTTCAGTTCAGAAGTGTAGTATATGTTCAGGTGAACATTCTTATAGAGAATGTGACAGGCCAAACGATCTTTGCTGTTCTAACTGCAGTGGACCTCACTTGGCAATATCAAAATTATGTCCTATTAAAATGAAAAAAATGATGGAAAAGAAAAATAAAATAAGTTACTCTTCTGTACTGAACACAAAATCTATGACTGAATTCCCTGCTCTGACTGAAACCTCCCGGCCTAGTCCCTCTTTTGTAAAAAAGAATGTAAATAAAATTGTAAACAAATCTGTAAATAGTTCTGTACATAATGTAAATACTAACAGTGATGACATAAAATCACAAATAATTGGAAGCAGTGATGTACTGTCGGCCCTGGTACAGACACTGATCCAGCTTGCCAACAACCCTGAGGGCAGCTCTATAACAACGGCTGCTATCAAAGATATGCTTATTAAAAACTTAAAATAATGGATAGTAATTGCACAGGTAACAGCTCTCACATACGCATTGCACAATTTAACATTCAAAGCGCTAATAGTAAAAAGGCATTATTAATTAGATTTCTTAATAAACAAAGTATTGACATATGCTTATTAAATGAAACATGGTTCAAAAATAATGATAGCATTAAATTTCCAGGTTACAATGTATTCAATCGCAACTCTAAGAATGCTCATAATGGAGTAGCAATTGTTATTAGGAAAACACTTAAGTATAAAATCTTAGATACCAATTTTTATGAAGATATACAAACTGTCGCTTTATCCCTTTCTACAGATAATGGTAACCTGACTGTTTTATGTGTCTACTGCCCCCCTACTAGTGGGCACATTAGAATAAATAAATTGCGCCATGTTGTAAGAGATTTGCCTAAGCCAATATTTGTATCTGGTGATTTCAATGCGCATCATGTTGCCTTTGGATGTGTATCAACCAAAGGCAGAGGGCATGAACTTTATAATTTAATTGATGAGAATGATTTATGCATATTAAACAATGGCAATTATACTACTGTCAATAGACCTACACAAAATCCATCTGCAATTGACATCACTTTTGTAAGCCCATGCATAGCCCCCTTATGTGAATGGTCAGTACACGATGATAGCATGGGTAGTTACCATTACCCTACCATCACTCAAATCCAGCTGCGCATTGAAAAATACCAGACAAATGAGCCAATTGACAAGTTTTTGTATAAAAAGACTGATTGGTTACATTATAAAAATTTATCTCAGCAATTATACCAAAACATGGAAATAAATCAATACAATCCTATAAATTCATACAATGAATTCTGTAATAAACTTGAAATGCTTAAACAACAATGTATACCAAAGTTCACTAAATCAAGTAAATACCGTAGTAGACCTCCATGCCCATGGTGGAATGATATTTGCGAACAAAGTGTAATTAAATCCTATGAGTCACTAAAACACTATAGAGCCAATCCGACCATGGACAATTATATTAATTACAAAAAGGCAGACGCACTCAAAAAAAGAACATTAGCTGAACAAAAACATTACAGCTGGGATAATTTGTGTAACACATTTAATAGAACTACGCCAATCAGTCGTATATGGAACTTAATTAAAATGTTTAATGGTGCAAAATCCAAAAGTAAGACCTATAATGATGAATTCATTCCCCAGTTCCTGAATAAGCTATCAGATAACAGTAATCTTATCACTGAAAATTTGCAATCCTTCTTTTCAAAACATAATAATGATAGTAACTCTAAGTTTTTGATAGAACCATTCACTTGGCACGAATTCATCATGAGCCTAAATTCAAGGCGGGACACTGCTCCCGGCTTGGATGACTTTCCTTATCTTCTAATCAAGAATTTAGATGAAGGAGCCCAAAAATTATTTCTTGCAATTTTAAATAACCTGTGGTCCAATATGTCGATTCCAGACTCATGGAAAACACAATGTGTTATTCCCATTCTAAAACCAGATAAATCTCCTGATTGTGCAGATTCCTATCGTCCTATATCCCTTTCTTCCTGTTTGGGTAAAATTTTTGAAGCAATGATTAAGGTTCGTCTCGATTGGCATATTGAAGCCAATAAAATAATTCCTGATATTCAATATGGCTTTCGAAGAGGTAGAAGCTGCGCAGACAGTTTCCTTTCATTAATATCAGACCTGAAAAAGTGTAAAGATAACGGATTAAGTACAGTGTGCACATTTTTAGATATCCAAGCTGCATTTGATAGCATTGACCCAGGAATTCTAGTTAAAGTACTCTCAAATTTAAGGATACCTGGCATATTATGCCAATGGATATATAACTTTCTTAATAATCGAATTTTGTATGTCAAACACAACAATATATTATATGGTCCTCGCCCTGTAAGTAAAGGTACAATGCAAGGATCTATTTTATCACCATTACTGTTTAACCTGTATGTATGTGAAATCCTGCATTATGTAAATACTGATAGTGTAAATATATTACAGTTTGCTGATGACATTATTTTATACAGCTCAAATTATTCTATAGATACTGCCATAAATAACATTAATAATTCTCTCAATAAACTAAATTTCTATTATGCCAATAGGCTCCATCTTAAGGTCAATACTAACAAGAGTCATACTATGTTATTTAGTAAAGATGAACCACATGTTCAAGTTAAATATGATGGCACTCCAATTCCAATCGTTCAAACACATAAATTTTTGGGCATAATATTAGATAGAAAATTAACATTTGAACAGCATATCAAACATATAATAGCCAAGTCACTAGCAGGTTTAAATATTATGAGATGCATGGCTGGTGTTTCATGGGGAGCCGACCCAAAAACTCTGGCCATGCTATATAAGGCTATAGTTAGAAGTCATTTTGACTATAGCACTCTAGCTTATGTAAATAGTGTACATGTAAATAAATTAGATATAGTCCAGAACAAAGCTCTGCGAATTATCTCTGGCGCTATGTGTTCAACTCCCATAAGGGCCATGGAAGTTGAAACCAAAATAATGCCTCTACAGTATAGAAGGCTTAAATTAATTAAAAGATATATTCTAAAATTGCTCTCATCTGATAATCCTATAATAAATAAAATCATACCTAATTTAACTTACCATCAAAATTCCGAATTTCCAATGTTCCGTGAGACAATATCCAATAGTTTAATTGAAGGCATGAAGAAATTTTCACATATTTATAAACAAGGCTCTTGTTGGTCTTGTTTTGCTCATCCATATAAGAATACAGTATATCCAGTATCTGTAATTGATAAAATTATTTCTGATAATAAAAACTTTCTATACTTTTTATCAGATTATGGAGATGTTTATAAAATATATACGGATGGCAGTAAGGGAGAATGTTACTGCCGATCTGCTATATATGACTCACAAACGGGCAATTCGCAGAGTTTTACTTTACACAGTAGTTGTTCAATTTTTACAGCAGAAGCATATGCAATTTTTGAGGCATTAAAACTTCTCAAAGTAGTTAAACCTAACCTTAAAAGAATCTTAATCTTAACAGATTCATTAAGTGTCATTCAAGCACTAAAGAATTTAAAATTTAACTACAAAACTAACTATATCCTATATGCTATTAAATCCCTCTTAATATCCAATGAAGCTTTAGGAATGCAGATATCTCTAATGTGGATACCTTCACACAGAGGTATATCTGGGAATGAAATAGCTGATAAAGTTGCGTATGAAGGTACAAATTGTTTAGATGTAAGGCGCGCTTTTTGGGTCCCTATGACCGACTATTACAGTGTAATAAATTTAGAAATATTAAACTCTTGGGAAGCATTCTGGAAGAGTAATCAAGAGAAAGAAGGCAAAGGACTTTGGTACGGAAGCATCCAAGAAAAAATACCTAACTCACCTTGGTACGAATCGAAACTGGCTATCGCTAGCCGCAGCTTCATAACCACAATAAATAGATTGCGTTTTGGCCATAACTGTGCACCATCACACCTTTCAAGAATCAACATTGGAACAAATATCTGTGAACACTGTAAAAACTCAGAAGAAGGAGTACCATAGAAGGAGCGTTAAAAAATGAAAATGTGCCACATAGTCTGTTTCGTCAATTTAAATAGCCGCAAGCTACGTGTTAGAAAGAGAAAAATATAGTCGTGTCTTTGTTGCTTTTTTCGAGCGTACAACCCTTAAACGTCAGTTGGTTACCTTTGGTTACCATTACGCGACCAAATTAGAACGGCTCAGAAAATGACGGCATGCAATGTGCCGCCCAATGACATTGTTTTGGCAGAGGGTGTTCTGTGTTTGGCAGTGTGTTTGACAAGAGGTTTGGGAGTGCGCAGTTTTCAAGAAGCTTGTGTATTTTATATTTACTAAAGCACCATTTGAAGTGAATTTTAGTGGATTCTCATGGTAATAGTATATATAACCATCGGCATGGCGTGTGTTGTGTTAGAATGTATATCTCATTCTTCCCGAGAAGATAATGAAACAACATTCATCAGCTTCCACCGGTAAGTCTCAATTTTGTGTACCTAAAAGGGTATTTTCTCTAAGATTTCAACTATGGGCTACTAGAATTGCAAATTAGCTATTAGAGAATGGTGTTTTCATCATGATTATTGTGATATTTTCGATATAAATCATAATACAAGTTTGTTGTTTGTTGTAGGGGAATAGGGATGGGACTTTCCCACTTTCTCAGTGAAAAAAAGTATCGATAGTTCGTAGAGCATATTTAGTTATTCTTACGTTCGTATAGTTGTTTTAATTGTTAATTATCTATTGCAGGTTACCCGAAGACAGCACAAAATAACAAATGTCGATTACGCAGTATCACGTACAAAGTAGTCTTGGAAAAATTTACACCGCATTTGCAGCAAGCGACTGTTTCATAAACAATAGCAAGTGGCGTAGGTTGGAAACAAGTGCCGTACCTACTTTACGCTTTTCATTAGCCCGCAGATCATTGGTAAGGTTATAATTATACATTATAATAATACTAAAAACAAAATAAAGTCTACATACTGCACAATTATGTCGACTGAGGTGCACGTTTTGCTGTATGTATGTACATCAGGAATTTCACATGAGACCCGACTGTCTCGTTGGTCTAGTGGTTACTCCACTTGGATAATAAAACAGGTTGTCAGTTCCAACCTGCAAGGCGCCGTATATCACTTGTAGAATTTTTCTCTGATTATTGCCTGACTGGGTATTTTTTTCTATCCTGGACCACGTTTAGCAGTTAAAGGTCATAACTAGTTTAATACTATCATAGTCTGATTCTGGTGTAAGTGATTTTTATTATTTTTTATGTGGAAGTTATCAACGTGAAGTACTTAAATAAAAACAATTTTCAGGTTGCGACCTCCGCGGAAATGGACAATGTTCGTGAGATGCAACCAAGCTGATTTCATTTTAATTTCATAAAATATTATCTTTTACATTATGGCTGACACATTTTTGTTAAAAAAAAACGTTAATAGGTACTTGTAAAACAGAAGTCAGGGATAAAAACATATACATTATAGTAATACGTGTTGGTTTCTTCTCTATTGAGCTGCAACCTGCCACTTTTTATGTGAAAAGCTTGAAACTACGTACTTTATTTGATGCCAAATAATCTTGTACCAATAAATCGTTTGGTTTTTAATTTTTATTTTATTCCATCGAACCTGGACTGATGATGTTATTACAACGGGTGCCTTGAGTAACTATGCTAGGTGGTAGGTATTTATTGGAAACAAATACGTAATCTATTAACACGACACAGGGTATCCTAGTGTGGGGCCAGAAGCAATCTATGTGCCTGCGTGTAAATGCTATGTTATGTTATTAAATAGTTTTTCCAATTTGGTCTTGTTTTATTCATTATACTTTCTTACAGTGCCACCATCTCATCTGTTCAGTTGATAGCGGCGCTAGTGGAGAATTTAGTAGTAACATTTGAGAAATTTACCTAGAAAAATGAGAATATTTTAACCCATCTTTAAATTTTAATCTACATATAAATCTTAGTAAGTGAATAAATAAAACAAAAAATGGGGAACAGGATTTACAATTAATTACTTAGTTACAATTTTACCCACCTGAACAGATAACTTGCTGGCGCTGTATATGGTGATAATTGATGATTTGCAAACATATAAAAAAAAAAAAAGGTTCTATATTCGCCGTACATATACTTTTTGCCATGTTACATAACTTGGTAAAATCTTTTTTCGATTCGCTATAGCCCTATTAGTCCCATTTATATTATTGAAAACCTGATGTAGAATTACTTACTGTTACTTATAAATATTTATTGTAACTTATATGGTATGTACCACACTTAGCACATAATAACATAACCGTAAGGGGTTCCAGCTGGTTCACTAGCACCACCAAGGGAAAAATATTATTTTTTTAGAGATAAATACATTGATAATTAGATAGATAGATAGTGGTGATAATAGTGATTATCATGGGCCCATGACTGTAATTTAAATTATTGGAATTGGAATAATGGAATTTAGTCGTAGGTTTTTTGGTACACAACCATGGGTCCGAAAAATCACTATTAAACATGGTGATGGGATTGAAAAGATACTTTTTGCAAATTGTGAAAAAGAGGTATGATTTTTTTATCATTTAATATTAATACTTAATTATCACCATTAATTTTAAAAAATACACAGATTATGTAGATCGGAATAAATAATATCGACATCTTTATGGTGTTTGTCCCAGCCCTATCGATTTTGGCTTTGTTCAGTAATCTGTGGCAACCGTGTACGATTGTAACATTTTTAGTGCATGAGTACACTACAGCTGTCTCTTTCTGGCGCAAAGATTTATCGTAAGAGTAACATGGACAGCTATACAACTGTTACTTTTTATTTTATTCCTCCTTCTATGGTACTCCTTCTTCTGAGTGTAAAAATGCCGTTGGAAACGTTGAACATTTAATTTATGACTGTCCATCTTTCAATGTACAAAGACTGATTTTCGCGAGTGATTTGTTAGAAATAGGCAAAAGTGACTTTTTCTCCCGCCACCACCTCAAAGACTTGCTTAAAACTCCTGAATGCTATCCTATCGTGTATAAATTTGTGAAAAATACAGTGTCTAAAATATAAGTGTAAATAGAAAAAGTTTAACTATTTGTATTAAAATGTGAAGTGCATTATGACTTTATAAAAATAAGATATGGCTTAAAGGTCTGAAACCAAGCCAAAACTCTTTAAAAAAAAAAAAAAAAATTTACTAGCAGAAACTACCTATTTTAACCTCTTCACTCGCACCCCCAATTCACCCCGCTGACATTAACTGAAAGGGGTGTCATGGCGGCGCAAAAAAAATAAATGACCAGGTTGAATAAATATCAAATTATTATCTAACCAATTTACGGATTTGTTTGAAATAAAAAGAATTATACTCTAGAATAGTTACATTACTAAGCAATAACAACTTTATCAAAATTCAGACTCACAATTTTTTACATTCAGAGTACGAAAATGCAATTACTAGAAATAAGGGCCTAGTGTCCCAAATTTTTGTGTGTGTGCGAACTATTACGTAACTTTAGGAAAAGATAATTTATGTAACAAGGTGCTGAATATACACCTATTCATTCTATCAAGCTTGTTTTTGTCTTCCCATATAAGATTTATTACCAAAACAGGATCAAACTTTTTGCGAGAATGCTAACGTTTCCTACTGAACAGTGTAAGAGGGACAATTTGAATTTGAAAATGTACTGTAATCGTGGGTCTTTACGAAGTGAAAACCACTTTTATTGAATGAAAATACTGTAATCTTATTGGAATACTATGCTTTTTATAGAAATATTCTACAAAATCTAGTAAAAATGAAAAATATCGACTGCATTATATTTTGTACCAAGGTCACAAATAAAAGGGTAAATGGAGAAATAAAACAGTAGACTCCTAATGAAATATTTATTTTCCTTTTTTACACTATTTACAATAAATATTCAGACAAAAATAAAGAATAAAACAATAAAATAGTATTTTAGTTGTTTTGTCTTGTTTAGGAGGGATGGGGTAAGGGAGAGTTTTTATTGGGCAAGAATCGATAAAATGCGGGGAAAACAATTTTCGATAAAACGCATGCAGAGCGGGCTGACATTACGCAACATCTCCCTGCGCACTTCGTCATCCCCACTGCTGCTGCTGGAGAGCCTGCTGGAAAAAATAAACAGTTAAAAAAAGTAGTACTTTTAATTTTCTCTATAAATATAGAATAATTTACTACGATAATAATTACCTCTCATCCCGGGAAGCCAAATCTCGTTCATATCTGTAAACAATAATATATTTATTATTTATCTACTTGCAAAAAAAAGTTACCTCTGCATAATCTAGATAGAAAAAAAAATGTATTGTACCTAGAGGTAGAAGGTGGGACGCTCAGTGCCTCCAGTGGCACTAGCTCCCCGTCCTCTTCCTCCACCATGATGTCCATTGCCTGGAAGAAGTATAAACCTAAAATAACGGAACGAACAAGAAATAATACAAAATTAATATTTATAATTATAATTATTATAACATACCATCAGGTTTGCCACCCCAGTCTCCTCCTCATCCTCCTCCTCCTCCAGCTCAACCTCCAACTCCCCCTCGCTCTCGTCCTCTTCCTCATTGTCTTCCAATAAGTCGAGAAACTCTTGGGGGATTGGGTGCCCGGGTCTCCACATCTATAAAATAAATAATAATTATTTTCCTATGAACTACGAGTGTTATATTAGAATCTAATTGGAAATTTCATTCTAATATAACATTCGTATTCATATTCTCTGTGTATTGAAGTTGATAAAAATTAAATGTCGATAATCAATTGAACTAATCACTAAGCCCATCACTATAGAACCGGATGAGAAGGCCGGAGGTCGTTACCCTAATGGTCGATTTCCGGTTTACGAACTGATCGGAAAACAACGGCAAATGTTTTGTTTTTGTAATATTTTTCACTATTACTTAGTAATTCAACAACAACAACTCAAACAATGATCAAAAATTTTGAAAGAAAGTACAACTCTTTTCAAAGTTGCTATATCGAACATTTTCTTGGGCCAAATTTAAAGTATTTATAGCATTCTTTAGGTAAAACTATGTGTAATGATTGAAATAAATGCATAAAGTAACACGTAAATACACTTTTCACTTACCTTTCTAACAAAAAACCAGTTTTTCTTGTAGATTTGTTCTCCGCTCTCGCCACTTTCTAACAAGAAATTTTCGACTAAGATTGACAAGTTTTTTTTTTAGGAAGTCTTAGAGTATTTTACCACAGATTAAAGGCAATTTCATGCCGAACATAAGCGAACAATAACCATAAACCGATACCATAGACCGTCAAACACATTTTCGCATTTTTTTGGTCTGTTGCCCTTTGGGACAACTCTGTCTCAGTTGCGCGTTTGACGTTACCCGATGCGCTGAGACAGATCTGTCTCTGCTGCTAGTGAGAAGGTTAAAGAATATACTTAGTAGAAAACGAACATTATTTCAATAATAACCTCTTTGTTTTGTTACAGTGTAGTTCTAACTCGGAATCCGACGAATGGGTTGAGATGGAGACCAAGGCCCAGGCAAATCGTGATCGCGAAGATTGGATGTCGATGACTGGTATGCTCAAAATGTACACCAAAGATGACATAAAACCCAAAAGAGAGGAAAAAGAAAAGAAGAATATAGATTCTTACAATCCTGCTACAAGCAGTAGAGAGCTAAACCCTTACTGGAAGAAAGGAGGGACAGGGTTACCACAGGCGCCTGCAAGGAACTTCAAGAAGCCAAGTGATGATGATGATTATTACTCAAAATCAAGAAACGCTAGAGATTTCAGGACACCCAGTGATGCTGAGTATTATTCTAAATCCTCAAACTCTAGGGATTCCCAAAAGCCTCAAGCAGATGGCTGTCATACATCCAAATCAACAAATTCTAGAGATTACAGTAGGAGTACTTCCCATTACACCAGAGAATATTCATATACCTACAATAGATCTTCAGGTGGATGGCGAAGAGGGAGTGATAACAAAAAAGAAGAATCAAGACGAGAATACTCTCAATCACAACACAATCCTGGAGATAGGTATGAAGAAGCAAGAGATATAAGCATTGATAGTCCAGAAATTACGCTGAAGAACATTCAAGAAACAAGTAAACAAAAAGACAAGTACCTGAGTGATGAAAAGATGAACAAACTAGCAGCGAAAATTGTAAAAGCAGAAATAATAGGGGATAATAAACTTGTGGCTGAACTTAAAGCCAAGTTGGAGGCTGCCAGAGAGTATAGGAAACAAAATCTAAATGCTGGCAAAGAAGAGGATGAAGGTGTTATGCTCATGTCTACCAATGCTATTGGCAACAGCAGGCCTCTGACTAAATCAGCACTAGGGGATGCAAGGAGTAAGGGGGGGAAGAGGAAGGCTGAAACTCACAGTGCAGGTGAAAGGCAAAAGTACTTTGGCAATGATGACAAGTACAACTTAGCACAGATGGTAAGTAAAATAGTGTACATCACTATTTAGATATAGAAAACTTAGCCCAAAAAAGGAATTAGTCTAATTTTTATTGTATCTAAGTAATGGTATATAATTCGTAGTTATATAGATAGATTAAAAAAAAGATTAAAAGATAGATTAAAGTGTTCTCTTCTAAATGTTTGTATAGTGTGGCTTTATAAATAAATAAAAGTCCAAAAATTATGACAAATTTAAGGGAAATAGTTTGTTAGTGTTATAACAAGAACATTCATAGTACTTGTATAATATACTGAAATGGCAATGTATGTACTATACCCACCAAATAATTTTAATTTTATTTTGACATTTTTTGAAAAACCTATCTCAAAAGTCGCAGAGAAATCTGCAGATTCCAAATATAAATATCTCAATTTAGCCCAAAATCTTGCTCATACAAATAGCCTTTCACCCGACGATATAAGCAACATTTGAATAGTTCAAGCAGTGAGGTAGTGGAATTAGTACACAGAAATCTCTTCTTCCTTGTTGGTTCATCTTGGTGGTTCCTATTTCTCTTTTAAATAATTATTTTTTTATATTTGCAGTTTGAAGAAGAAAAATATGGTACCAACTATGACAATGACGCACAACTTGCAAACATTGCATCCAAAGCAAAGAATCCCAATGATGACCTTGAGGATATTTTCACTGATGAAATATCCAAGAATAGAAATGCTTCTAAAGATGAACAGAAAGAGCGAGACAGAGCTATTAAACAGCATGTTAAAATGGAGAGGTCTTTGGAAGGCTGTGACCACTGTGTGGATTCAAAGAATATGCTTAAACATCTGATGGTTAGTTGTGGAAACAAAGTCTACTTAGCTCTCCCTGCCAAAAAATCTTTGGTGGAAGGCCACTGCATTATAACAACGATCCAGCATGCCACTTGCGTTACTTCAGTTGATGAAGATGTTTGGGAAGAGATTATGGTGAGAAATTTGACTGCTGAAAAGAGTAACACATATTTTTGTATCACATAATTGAATTACGAGTATATACTTACTGCTTATCATACTCTCAGGACAGATCTAGATGGATTAGATTTAAGGAAGCCTGTTCTTTGTTGAATGTTTGCATTTGGTATTCACTTATTTAGTGTTAGATAAAAAGAGATGGGAAAATATTTTTGCATGGAAGTAAAGGCTTATTTAATTTAAATTAATTACAATATCTCCTTTCCAGGATTACAGAAAAGCTCTAACACAGTACTTCAACTCCCAAGATAAAGATGTGGTGTTTTTTGAGACAGCAATGCGACTCCATAAGTTCCCACACATGGTCCTAAACTGTGTTCCCTTGCCGCGAGATATTGGTGACATGGCAGCCATTTACTTCAAGAAAGCTCTATTAGAATGTGAGACAGAATGGTCAATAAACAAGAAAGTTGTAGAGCTGAAAGGGAAGAATATCAGAAAAGGTGTACCCAAAGGTTTGCCATACTTCTGGGTGGACTTTGCAATGGACCCAGGTTTCGCCCATGTTATTGAGGATCAACAACTGTTTCCTAATAATTTTGCTGAGGTTTGTACAAGTGCTGTAATTTTGTGGGAGTTTTGTTTTAAAAAATGTGTTTTATAAAGGTTTGCATGCTAATCAACGCATGTGTCTATTAATATCTACATTGTTTTGAACTAAAACTTTTGTAAGCACTAGGCATTATTAACTTTATTCAAGTAAGTGAATCTGCAATAGAGTTAATAATGTATTGTTTTGTTTACAGGAAATCATTGGTGGTTTTCTCGATATTGACCACAATCTTTGGAAGAAACCACAAAGGGAGCGCAGTGATGAACAGAGGAAAAAAGTTTTGGAATTCTTAAGGACTTGGAAAAGTTTTGACACAGTCGCTAAACGATAGTTTAAATGTAGAGAATATTTTGTACAAACTCTATTTCCCAGTCACACTAATTAATTAGTGTTTGGCAACTTTTGTTCTAGGAATTTTTTTTCTACACAATTATCATAATCAGCAGAAAAAACATTGTATTTACATATTATTGGGTGACTTCCTGTCCATATTTTCATGCCAAAGGCTGTCAGTGCTGTCCTTGTTGACTACAAAACCCTAAAAACTATTTTTAAACCCAGTTTAAAATATATGTAGTTGATGGTATAATTAGCTGCCCATGAAAAAAGAATAGATTGTTAGTTTAAAGTATGTATGATTTTACTAAGTTACATAAGGTAAGAATAAAATAATAATTGCAGTGTGTTTTCTCAGTTCAGGATCCATTTTCTTCCTTCAGCATTTCTTCTATTAACCGTTGTCTCTCAGCAGCTTGTCTCATTTTCGTTAAAACAACAGATTCATAGTCTCTGTCTGATATCAATGATGGCCCTCCCATTTCTTTTCTCGTTGTCAGGACTGGTCTGTCGTTCACCCATTTTAATGTCAAGGGATTGTTAGATAAACCTGGAAAAAAAATGTATTTATTAAAAATTGATTTTTTTTTACTTTCTCGCGCAAGGAAACCACATTCGAATGACTGAACTGCAAATCACCGAATGACCTTTTTGTTTGAAGGCCATGAAGTTAAGGAAAAGAAATATACTGTTTGTCCAAAAGAATAGTGTCAAGGGGAAGTCCAGAGATTGAACAACTCTAGGGGTACCTGAATCGCCCCATGCAAAATATGTTACGACAATGAAGCCATTATTCTATGTTAATGTCATGAGACAGATTGCAAGGAAAGGAAGCATAAATGACTACCTTAGAACCCGAGACCTAGGGCACAACAGAGTGATCTAAGAGCATCATGTTACTTAGGTCAGTCTGGCATGCCTTCACTTTGCAGACCGCACTAATTCTATAGTGAGATGGCGAGTGAGTGAGATCCCTCAATGGCGTTAGCAATGAGGAGCACTTTGATTAGTGTGGCATGAATGATTTATGACTTTCATTGCTATTGTCCTTGTAACCTCATTATTGGTCAAAATGTCACTTTGGTTCTAATGTCAAATACTTTCTGGGCAGTGATAGATTCATATAGTGGGGTAAATTTCAAAACATCAGTATGCAGAGTGTTAGTAGTGTAGTGTAGTAGGTACCTTTTTCTAAATCTACAGCCATTTCTGATGCCTCTTTAGTGGCAAACTCTACCAAGGCACTGCCTTTCTTCTTTGGAGAAATAATAATTGCAACTATGTCTCCATATTTTTTCAACATTCTCCGTAAGCTGGCTTCATCATAACCTCCATTAGTAGGATCATCTTTCTCTGCCTTCCATTTAATTTTAATCCGGTTGAGTGAGGAGTCCCATACTGGGTCACTGATCTTGCCCATTGTTCTTTGGATTTCATCTTTCATTTTTTGTTGTTCTTCTTGTAAAAGTTTATTGCCTTCTTTTTGTAGTCTTTGGATCTCGGCAGCAAGTTTCTGTTCATCGGTAAGGTTACTTCCACCACTGCCTGAGCTGGCCTCTCGCTCACGCCTTTCTAGATCCTCTTTTAACTTCTGCCGCTTACTGTCGAGTTCTTTGTGCCGTAGTTTCGCTGCTTCTTTGGCTCTCAACACTTTGTCGTAGGCAAATCTAGCCGATTCATCTGTAAGGATTTCCAGAGCCCTCGAGAGCTCATGGAATGTCTCGGCTGCCTTAGGATCGTCAGGATTTTTGTCCGGATGGCATTGTAAGGCTTTTTTACGGTAAGCTTTCTTAATCTGGAATAAAATTCAATAATTATGTGTTTGTTTGTGACGATGCTAGGTTATTTTCAGTCATACCTCAGATTCTGTCGCTGTGATCTGAAGATCTAGGATAGCGTAGAGATCAACATCACCGATGTCTTTATTAGCCATTTTTTACGAAAGTTATGTTGATAAAGTCCAGCAAGCTAAGCAAAACAAACTTTTTATTATTATAAATTTTTAAAGTGACGACGGCGGGGGTCACTATATTGCACGGACCGAGAATGTACGGCACGAGAATGTACAGCCCGGGAATTCGTGCCCAAATGACACCAATTATCAGGATGTGCATTCCTGGCTGTACATTCCCGTCCGTGCAATCCCGGTCCGTACCGGGAATGCACGGACGTGGAACGTACAGCCCTGGAATCGGTGACCATTCGGTGCCTCGTTCAGATCACAGAGAATACAATAACTACGTTGTTCACATCATAGGTTTTGCGCGTTTTACTGGAGTGTGTTCATTTGGGATTCGTTTAGAAATTCATTTCACTACAATATCAAGACTTTTTGACATTTGGGGAATACGGAATATAATTTCTGAATAAATGTAAAAGCTTTGTTTCAGACAGATTCGTTAATCAACATTAGCGAAATTGTACTAGACAATCAGTACCATTCAGTGCAGTCAGTCCGTAAAGCAGAATTGAATTGAATTCGATAATGTAGCAGTGTTTTTGGTGTAAAAAACAGAGATTGAAGCTAGCTTCCATAAGTTCCGCATCACGTTGCTGGTGTGTCCCTAAGTCGTGTTAAAATAAGCCGTTCGCAGCGCCTGAATTAAAGGTTAGGTACCTGCGATACTAGACAATAATCAAATACTTTTAGGGCACAGTGGTAGGTACTGACGCTTCCAGTTTCTTGCCGACGGATGGTACCTATTCGTAACGCCAGCAGTCAATGTTTAGATTTGGTAATTCTCTCCATATTCGATTTAACACAACTTTCGACTGGCCTTTAAATGTTTTTAGTAAATAAAGGATAAATGAAGTATGTATTTTATTGTTTTATTTATGAAACGTTCCGGACGAGTCAATCAGTTTTAAATTATTTCTCTTCTCGGGTCTCGGGTACCTACCTACCAACTAAAATTACACTAAATGTCGTCCCCACGTTTTCCGAGGCAATCATAATTTATACTTCTTGTAGGTATATCCTCGTAGTCATACTGATACGAAAAATTTGTATGACCACCAGGAAACTGCGTTTTTACTTATGTACTAATTTGCTCTGTTTTGAATCATTACTCAATTAGATTGGATTGCGGATAAAAACCTTTAGTTCCTATTCCACATCTACTTTGCTAGATACCCCATACTATGGTAAACAGGCAAGTACTGCGCAAATTAAGTTATGTCAGTAGTAAGCAAGTCCACAACCTCTGATTCGGCAATTAAGTGGTTAAAGAATGATGCCTGATAATCAGACATTCAATATAGAGCTGATAAAGGGAAGTACACTCAATCTGGTAATTTGGTAAGGTGAAAAAATAAATCTGATGCTGAAACGCCAGGGGCATTATTTTGGTGGAGTGATACATACCCAGATACCTACCTATAATATTTATTTTTTTATAATATCAGCCAGGTGTTAGCAATATAATATTATGTCATACTTACATCACATGAAAGAGCCAATTAGATAATGCAGTTTTCCTTATTAACAGAAAGTAGTTAGGTATACTCACTCTGTGAGAAGACCTTTGCCCTACAGTGAGACGTAATGTAGGCGTTACTTTATACTAGGTACCTACCAACCTATTGCCGCTCCATATTTTAAAATAGGTGTATCGCTCATAGTTCAGGCTGCCTGAGTGATCTTAAGCGATCACGAAGGATAAGCAAAATCGGGCACGTTCAGTGTATAGATGGGTAACCCTCTATAACTAACGCTAGTGGCATTTTCCGAAGGGTTCCGTGCTTTGCAAGACAAGGCAGTTGGTGCCGGCTGCCGTCAATACATGGAAGTCGTGAAGCCAGATCAGAAGCCTTAGGGCGGCTTGAAAACTTCCGACAGTAAGACCAGCCACTAGTCTTACAAGCCTCCACCAATCCGGACTAGGCCCCCGTAGTGGAGTATGGCCTGTAGGTATAGGAGCGAGGGGCACGGGGCTTTTCCCTTCCTCAAGGAAAAGCCCCGTGCCCCTCGGTGGGTATATAATGGATTGATGATGTATCGCTCCTTAACATCTAAACTCTGATAATTTCTAAAATACGATGCTTTAAAATGCTCCTCTCCAGGCAGTTTAAAAGGAAAGATGTAAAAAACTTGATGAAGAGTACATTAGTTGAGCAGTGTTTTTACAAATAACACCGTTTTATTAATTATTATTTCGATTTCGTTCTTCAGTACATAGGTAAACTATTCCAGAAATTCCATACTCTGTTATTATTTTTTTACGTTTTCGCCAATATATAATAATTACAATTATAATGTATCTTTACGATAATAGTGTAATAATGAGTTAAGTGAAGGAAAGTTATTTAACAGCAGTTGTAAGTAAACCAGACAGTAAGTTTAAAACAATTTATTAAACTTAACAATATTTCCAATATTTTTTGTATCCTCCAAGTATGAACAGTACATGAAGATATTTAAACATATGGTGCTCTATGCAGTAAGACTAGCGCCGCCACCAATAAAAAAACGGCCAATTGCGTGTTGGGATACGATCAATGAAGAGTTCTGTAGAAATATGTTTTTCTTATGTGTTTTACAGAACTAGCTTCATCAGCTTAATTTTAAATGAATTTTGCACGAAATTTTCTTATTATTAGTTGGTCGTCTATTACTCCTTTAAAAGTAAAGCCTTCTTAGCTGTCATAGTTTTCTTATAGTTCAACGAATATCAGATTTACTAACGAAAAATTGCCCTTTAACCAGTAGAATTTTTGGCTCACCGTAACAATGACTTTTTTTAGGGTCAATAACGCAAATGACTATACAAACTATGGATGATAGATTTGTCGTAGTAAATCGTAAAATAAGACAGCACTCACAAAATATGGCTGATTTGGCATAAATGCTATCTAGTCACACACCGCTAAAAATCACTATTATTAACGTGTTTGAGTGATTGCAAAAAAGCAAAATTCTGAACATGTTCTGTTTGTGGACCTTACATTATAATATATACGAGGCTTTTACATAAACTAATCCAATGTAATTGCATTTCAAATTACATTTTTGTACTCTTGAACATTACCTATTATTTAAATATTATATTAATATCACACATGGTTATTAACAATTATAATACATTACTAAATCTTGTAACTATGTATTTTAACACATTCCTATTAAATAGTATTTGTTATGTTCTAGCTATTCTTCTATCTTACAGTAGATAGTATTTTCTTTTAGGATTCCTTGTATCGATACCCTGAATTAATTAAAATCAGATATTGTGCTGAGCATAGAATTACCGAAGTTTCTCTTACGACAAGTCCGTAACAAATAATTGCCGACCTGCCTGCCGACAGATTGTTTACGTAGGAAATCGGAGGTTTCGTTAGTTATTGCACCTGTTATATTATGAAAATGTTGGATTGTGCAAGTGAGACGGTGCTAGACATACCGTTTTAAAAATTATATCTTACACAATAATACAATCACTAGTGCTGGTCTTAAACTAGGATACCTTGTGACGGATAAGAAGGACGTGTAGAATACCCATGAAAATACAGTCAGACTCAGCTGGATGTATTTTCATGTTTGTGATGAGTAGGTATTGTTGAGATCACTTTAAGAGGCACTCTGTACCAATGTACAGCGGCCCCCAGTGGAAATCGAATCTACGACCCGTCTTGGTGCGCCTTAATGGCTAGACCAACTGGGCGTAAGCACATACAATATTAATATTAAATATTGTATAAGTATTGAGGAAAGCAGAATATTCACTAAGACCATTGTACCTATCCCAACAATCTCTGGGAAGACAATGTTGCAATGCCAAGTACTATATATTTCATAAGGATTCGCTTTCGCTTTTCAGGGTCAGTATGTTGATAATAACCCTAGAAACATTCATGACATTTCTAAACAAGTATTAAAGTATAGATACAAGCGAGGGCGAATACTAGCTTCTCGGTTAACAAATGCCCATTAAAGTTGTAAAAAAAGATTAAGTAAAAAAATAAAAAAACCGGGCAAGTGAGAGTCGGACGGCGCACAAAGGGTTCCGTACCATTCATTTATCTATACCACATTTTAAAACATCAAGCGTTACTAATATCGAGCAAAAAAGCTGTTTGCCCAACAAACACTAAAAATGCCCAAGTTTTTAGTGTTTTTTGTGACAGCAGCAACTTAAATACATTATCTGTGAAAATTTCAAATGTGTAGATATCGAGATACTGACTGATACAGTCAGATGGACAGTGGAGTCTTAGTAATAAGGTCCCGTACCCTTAGAGTATGGAACCTCAAAATAAGAAATTCCAGTGCTGTTCTTTTCGTGGAACTACATACTTCATTACTTAGCTAAATTTTAAGGGTATAACGTTATTTTAAAACATTGTTTCAGTAGTGAGATTTTTTTTGAGCCAGTGTTGTGGGCTCACCCGGTGGGCCGTCATTTGCTACCGTCTTCATCGCTGGTGTCGTTAGAATTGTTCATCGGAGCTGTGTACACATCTTTGTTCTCGAGAGCAAGTTGCGCGATATACCTATTCGCGGTGAGGTTTTCAGCTTCGTTGCCGGCGTAATTCCCTAGGCCAACATTGTCAGCTGCTTTTGCAGGCTGTGTTTCTGTTGGTGCTTTTACCGTCGAAGATCATGATCACGTGTCCATCGCCGCAAAAAAAATACGCGGACGCTTTTATCTTGCGGTGCTTCAGGAATAGAGCGTCATTCCCGCTTCTCTTTAGATTTCGGTCTACGTCCTGTCCCGTCCCGGGTACGGTCTGGTCCCGGTTGGCTGCAAAAGAAGAGGTGGGGTAAGCATACAGTCTGTACAGTTTGCTGTATACACATTAATTTTAAGCATTTTGTTTCGACTTAGACAACACGACTTGAAAGTTATTGCAAAAGAGTAGTGTGTTCTTGCACGAGGGGTACTTTTACTGAATTCATGTACAATGGTAACGGTTCGAGAGAGGAGTTGCAGCAGTAGGTACATGGAAATTAAGGCGAGACTTTTAGACAATTACAAGTACAGTTTAAATTAAAGAAAAAATATTGTAAAACGAATGTGGATTACAGTGAATCTGAGTGGAATTAATTGAATGAAGAGTGTGTTTCAATGTGTGTAATATCGTGCTCGCATTATAAAGGGGGAGGAGGGTGGTAAGAGATAAATTAGAGTGAAACTGTGTGTGTGTGTGTGTGTGTCTTCGCGGCTTTAACATTGTGCGGTCTTAAGTTAGTCAAAAATCCTCATTGTGCGGTCGGACCCCATTGTGCGGACGTCCGCACAAAAATTTGAGGGAGCTTCAAATATAGCTATCGAATTCTCGCGTTCTGATTAGTCGACTGGTGAAATATGAGCAAATTTTCGGGGAGGACCTCATATTCGGTATTTTTGTCAAATTGAGTTAACACAAACCAAAATGTAGTTCAGGTGTGTACCACCACGTGGCGCCACCAGTCCCCATTGTGTATATAAGTACAAAATGTGATAAAATGCGGACCTTTGAAAAGGACCGCACTTCATACGTAAAATTAGACTCATGCTAATATGTATGTATGTTCAATCATTGAGAGCATCTCAGAGATAAAGCACTTATCACTGCGACTATAGCAAAGACAAAACACATCGTAGGTACTATTCAGGGTGTTACGCAAAGATAGGGGTTAGGTTATGTTTGCAGAGTTCTTAGGGGTATTAGGTTTGTAGGGTTTTAGTTTTGTAGGTTTTGTCACGTTGTGTGTTTTCTCCAATGACTTGAATTCATTGTCATTCAGATTTCAGTTCTGTTGACGGCTGGTTCCTCATACCGGGCAGGAACCACCCACGTCATAGTTTGTAGGGTTCTGAGTTTGTATAATTCATTGCCTGTTACGAAATACGACGGGTGTCGGTTCAGCTAGTTTTAAATAAGCCTTTATTGCTGTAAGTATGTTTTTATTGTTACCTAGAAAGTGAAAAACAAAGTAAAAAATATGACAACATTTTTGAAAGTTCACCCTCTAAGAGGGTGAATTGAATGGGGTACAAAGTTAGTATGAAACTTTGCCGTTTTTGAAGTTACTTGAATGAAATTCAGTATGAAGGTTCTTCATTGAAAGTCATGAAAATATTTTTTCGAAAATAATCCCATAAGGGGGTTGCAAAGTTAGTATGAAACTTCTCTGATTTTCAAAGTTATTTCGATAAAAAGTAGTATTTGGGTTAAAGGTTCATAATAATGATTATTTCCGATATCCCTTTTTGTGAATTCACCCCCAAAGGGGGTAAAAAGGGGGTGCAGTCACTATGAAACTTTGCCGTTTTTGAAGTTATTCGAATGAAAGTCAGTTTGAAGGTTTTTCATTGAAAGTCATGAAAATATTTTTCCAAAAATCGTCCCTTGAGGGGGCAAAAGGGGGGTGCAAAGTTAGTATGAAAGTTCTCTGATTTTCAAAGTTATCTCAATAAAAAGTGGTCTTTGTGTTATAAGATTAAAAAATTAATAAACTCACGCCCGTTATCCCCGAGGGGGTAGGGAGAGGCACCAATCAAGTTGCTAATAATGATTGTTTCCGATATCCCTTTTGTGAATTCACCCACTAAGGGGGCAAAAAGGGGGAACAAAGTTAGTATGAAATTTTGCCGTTTTTGAAGTTATATGAATGAAACTCAGTATGAAGATTCTCCATTGAAAGTCATAAAATACGTGTAAAATATTTTTCGGAAAATCATCCGTTAAGGGGGTAAAGAGGGTGCAAAGTAAGTACGAAAGTTCTCTGATTTTCTAGGTTATTTTCAATAAAATGTTGTATTAGGGTTAAAGTTCCTAATAATGATTATTCCGACATCCCTTTTTTATATCAATCCCTAAGGGGGTAAAAAAGGGTGCAAATTTAGTAGCGAGAAGCTGACTAACTTTATTACCGACATAGTATCAGCGCAGGGTCTAAACTATTAGGGTTACAAACTTGAAATTTTGCGCAGGGGTTCCTTTTATAACGTAGAGGGGCACTAAGATAGGATTTTTGCAAATTCCCCCCCTACAGGAGTAAAACGGGGGTGCAACGTTAGTATGAACATTGCCGTTATTGAAGTTATTTGAATAAAATCCAGTATGAAGGTTCTTCATTGAAAGTCATGAAACCCGAGTAAAATATTTTTTTCATAATGATCCCTTAAGGGGGTAAAAGTGGGTGGAACGTTAATAGGTATGTAAGTTTTCTGACTTTCAAAATGATTTCAATAAAATGTAAATTTAAGTAATTAATATGAATGTTAATGAACACACTTTTTTTTTGTTTTAATTATTTCACATGCGCTAAAAATATTACGTGACTTATTTGCAAATACTTTTATCAACTAAAGCCCACGTGGACGAAGTCGTGGACAACAGCTAGTATAATTATAAAAGGAGAAGCTGACTGACTGACATATCAACGCAGGGCCTAAACTATATGGGTTAGAAACTTGAAATTTTGCACAGGGGTCCTTTTAAAGCGTAGGGGATTTAGAAAGCACTAAGAAAGGATTT
This sequence comes from Yponomeuta plumbellus, assembly GCA_947310845.1. Lineage (NCBI taxonomy): Eukaryota > Metazoa > Arthropoda > Insecta > Lepidoptera > Yponomeutidae > Yponomeuta > Yponomeuta plumbellus. The sequence continues at coordinate 10,532,795 of OX371207.1, read as the reverse complement.
TTGAAAATTCACCCCCTAAGGGGGTCAACCGGGCTGCAAAATTAGTATGAACCTTTGCCGTTTTTGAAGTTATTCGAATGAAATTCAGTATAAAAGTTCTTCAATGAAAGTAATTTAAAATGTAAAACGTGTAAAATATATTTTTTTAAATCATCCTCTAATGGGGTAAAAGGGGGATGCAAAGTTAGTATGAAACTTTGCCATTTAAAAGTTATTAAAAAAAAATGCAGTATTAAGATTCTTTATTGAAAGTCATGAAACTCGTGTACTTTTAATTCTCAAAATTCTCCCACTAAGGCGGGAGAGAATTTTCAAAAAAGTATTTCGAGAATTTACGGACTCTTTGCAATGACAGTAATAGAAACTTTGGCCGGGAGATCCGATCAGCACCATATACCGGAACGCAATGGCCTCCCGCCGCCAGCGTGCGACGTGAACTCTTTAGTTTCAGTTTCCTTGTCAATGTAATGTTCACATACCCCACGATTCACGATTCTCCAATTAAATGGTGACGGATGGGACTATTGTTATGATAAAACTTACTTAAATATACGTATTTACGTATAAAGTTAGATATATTTCAATAAAATCATGACAACTGGCTTTCCGCACTCGTAATGAAATATACTATGGTGTTTTCTCGTCTCTTTGAATGACGGTTAAAATTGCGGTGGCGGCGCAGCGGCGCGAGAAGGACGCGCGAGGCTTCTTAAAATTTTCACATAGTGTATTATGAGGACTGCAGGTTGATGTGATTGAGTGCGTATTATAATATTGTGAGGACGCATTGTTTAGGTATCAGAAAGGGGAGAGGGTGATTGATTATGTAACAACATCAAAATGTGGTCGGTATGTTACTTCTCATAAACGGCACTAAAGTGGGGACAGTGTGTAAATGCATTTCTATTTAGCATAAAATGCGGTCGGTGTGTAACTTCTCACAAACGGCACTAAAGTGGGGACAGTGTGTAAATGCGTTTGAATTTCGCATAAAATGCGGTCGCGGTGTTATTTCGCACGCGTTTGTTCTAAAGTGCGGACCGACCGCATAATAAATTGGGACCGCACAAGCCCGATTTTTGACACAAATTATGAAGAGCTCTATCTCTGTCTCATTCGTGTGTATGGAAACTTCAAATAAAAGTTCATGCCAGAAGGAGATAGCTCTAGAGCGTAAACAGATTTACACAATGCTAAGTCAACGGGAAAGATAGGACCGCATAATAGTGTATTCTGTCAAGGTCCTCACAACATATGAGCCGCGAACATGTGTGTGTGTGTGTGTGTGTCAGTGTGTGTGTATGCGCATGCACGTCCTGTCGAGGAGTGCGGTCAATGGTAACTGTGAAGACAATCTGTGTTTCTTTTTGTCTGCTGGCCTATCTATTAACTGTGGACCCGTATCTCAGTTTGCCTGTCAGTTAGTATACAGGGTGGTGCAAATATCATGGATCAAATGAAATGGGGAGTTAGCCAAGGTCATCTTCTACCAATAAAGTCCTATACAGGGTGGTAAAATTCTCAACGGTTTTGAACTTATGATTGATTTCGGTTTTTTTCAAGAAAAGAGTTCCTACTACTTATTAAGAGCAATAAAAAAAAGTACTTACTTTTGGTGGTTGCTTTTTTTTTGAGAGTGACAGTCCATGATGAGAATGTAACAAAAAAAAATTCATCGTCCCTGTCTTTATGGATCATGAGAAATTAATTAATTTTTTACGGATCTCGTATCATAATTGTTTGATCCAACATTTTCGTCATTGATTTAAATAAAAAAAGTGTACTGCGGAAACCTGCCCCAGTAGTAGAAAAACTGGACCATTTCATGAGGATTGTAAAAAGATACAACTCAAAGCCCTATCTCTCCTGAGTCTTTTATTATTGACCTTTATTCTCAGCAAAGTTGCATTTTTTTAAATCTATTTTTGGTTCTAACTAATTTGAGTTACAAAGCACTGTTCTAGGACATAAAAATAAGTCAAAAATGGATTTAAAAATTAAGTTCTAACAACGGACAGGTCGTTCTCAGGCAGATTCTCAACAACCTCCCGTTGCATGTAACGCACAAAACGTGTCCACATGGTACAAGTGCCAATGTAGGCACATTTTCGGAACATATGCCACAGAGCAAAGAGGCAGGGGGCTGCGGTTCAGGTTGAAGTTCATCCTCTGCTGGGTCTTCCCGTACAACCACTTCAACCTTCATTGTACTTCATTGTATATCTTCTCAGACATGGCAAGCTACATTGTATACTTTTGTAAACTGTATGTTGTAGCAATTTTAGTCATCCGCACTGCAGCTGCGTTCTCTGGCAAACTTCACAGGTGTTCAAAATGCTAGTTGTCGGTTCTTCCCCTTGACCATTCCTTAAAGTGATTGTAAGCTATTGGTACATAGTTCAAGCCCTTGCACTGTAGTTTCGGTCCACTGCTGACAAGTTCAGCGTCAACATTCGGAAGTTGCTATGACGATGTTATCGTAACTCGATTGTTTGTGGAAAGTTTTTCAACTCGTGGAGGCACCAACACTTAGTAGGCAGTGGTTTACACGTTCCCAAGCTTTATAGTAGTTTTCATCAGTTACTTCTAGGTTACAGATGACTCGAGCAGCCTCACCTTCCAAATAAGAATTGAGGTAGTAGAATTTATGAATGCCTTTAATCTTAGGATTGTCGTGAACCAATGAGCTGAATGTTTCTTTGAATTCAAGCTATTTGTAGTAGGTTCCATCAAAGTTTGGGATTTTAATGACAGGTAGTCGAAAGCCCAAGTCATTTTCATGTTGGCAGTGTGAAGACATCGAATTGGCTTGAACAAATGCCTCTTCTGGGATTGGCTTGGAAGGTGAGTTTGCCTTTACAAGTCCCTGTGCTGTAGCAATGCAATGGTTAGAATTCTTGAAGTTGGTTTGCGACATTCAAGATCTCTATCTGACCCTGCAGCTCATCAAATTCAATTAAAAGTGTCTCCATTCTCGTTAGCCTCATGACAAGTTGACTAGCTTCTGTTTCAGAAATGTTGTCAAACGATTGAATTTGCTCTAAATAATTTTTAAATTTTGTAACTTGTCCTTTAACGGAACTTCTTTTGGTATACAATTCCTTAAATTTATTTTCATCTGCCATGATTAGTTAATATTTAAAACAATGAGACCAGCGAGACAAGACACAATTAAAACGGTAAATTAAATAGCATACAATACGCTCCTCACTCCAAGTAGCAGCTGGTCCACACGAAGCCGAAGTAAAGACTACTGGCGCTGTCACGCAGTACAGTGCAAGCCGTAGTCGAAGTAGGGGCAGCGTGTCAGTAGGGGCCAGGTGACGATTGGGGAGCGCAGCGTTGATGTGCTGGAATTGTTTTAATTGGGATAGCTTAAATGTCTGCCAGCAAAATGTTTTAAGTGCTGGAGATGCAAAGAGAACTGGCAGAATAATGGATAGAAACTAGCTTGAATAAGAGCAATAGTAAGATTAAAATTCAAAAAAGAGGCTTTATTAAGTTTAGGTTAAGGTGACCTTTTGGTTCAATAAATAAGTTTTTGGTATGTATGTAATTTAGTAGGCAAGCAAAGATTAGTAGGGCCTTAGGCAAATAAGAAATTAGGTTTGTGGCTGCTTAATGACTTTGATATGCTGGCAAAATAGGCTTAAAGAAGGTGCCAGATATATGATAGGTGAAGACAGTAAAAATTCAATGTAGGCGTGCGGTTTGTTGTAGGCGTATGCATACAGTAGGCAGATAGGCAAACCACACTGTAGATAAATAGGCAACCCGCTGTAGGTAAATAGGCACACCACACACAATAGATAAAAGAAATAGCTTTGACCCTCGAGAAAACTAGTCTAGCTAAGTACGCTAGTCGAGGGGGAAATAGGATAGATAGAAAGGAATGGGCTCACATTAGTAGGGCAGGTAGGCCTTGCTGAGTCGGTCTTCTTCCGGCTGCTGGCTTGTAGACTGCCAAGGTAGACGAGGTCCCAGTGTGCAAGGTCAGCTTGTAGGTGTGGTGTCTTGGGGTTAGCTCTCTGGATGGGTCAACGTCTTCCCGGTCACTAATTGCACGTACTTGAAGGGTCGTGGCGAATGCACTCTGCTTTCTTGAGAGGCTACGTAGGCTGCACAACTTGTAGGTACGTTGCACGCGACACGGAGAAGTGCTCTTTGAGGTCTGGCCGCACGATGTAAACACGTAGTTAGGCACGCAGTTGAAGGATCGTGGCGAAAACACTCTGCTTTCGTTAGAGGTTCCTTGCTGCACGACTGAAGCGTAGGGCGTGGCACATGGCGTGATTTTACGTTTTGCGTCGAAGTGTTTTTCCGGACATTTTCTTTTGGTTGCAGGTCCTGTCACGGTCGCCAGATGTTTGGGATCTTGATTAAAACCCAGTAGATTGAGGAAATTCAGTATAATCAGCGACTGAAGCGTAGGGCTTGGCACATGGCGTGATTTTACGTTTTGAGTCGAAGTGTTTTTCCGGACATTTTCTTTTGGTTGCAGGTCCTGTCACGGTCGCCAGATGTTTCGGATCTTGATTAAAACCCAGTAGATTGAGGATATTCAGTATAATCAGCAAAAAGTAATTTAACGGCGCGGACGCAGTCCCACTAGTCTGTGCCGCTAGTTTGACAGCTTGTAGAAGAGAGAGCGGTGAAAAACACAGATTACACAGACTTAAAATTAAAAAAAGTGATTGACACCGTAGAACGTAGATGCATCGCGTAGTCGCGGCTGCGACTAGCGACTAAAACAAACTCATAGAAATGTACGTAGCAAGCCACACGCCATTAGGTGACTCGCTTCCGAGCATGAGAAGTTTGCGCGACCTATTAAAGTCGCGCAATGCGAACATGTGCGAACCCGCGACTTTGTGAGTCACACGTTTTGTGATGTAAATCTGTCAAAATTCGCGACTTTGAGTGACTTTTCGCGACAAGTGAATACTTCAAATAATGAGCCGTTTTCAGAAGAACTAAAAAAAAAAAAAAAAATATGGCTGTCAAAGGAATGCAGTTTTGGACCTCAGCCCAATAGCCATGTGTGATACGTCATAAAATAGGTCTCAGCGAGCTGAACAAAAGTTACTATGACGCCAACAGCCAAATGTTTGTCCTTTCGGAGTTATATAGTATTGAAAAAAAACTAACATTTTCAACAAAATATAACTCCGAAACGACAAACATTTGGCTGTTGGCGTAGTAGTAACTTTTGTTCAGCTCGCTGAGACCTATTTTATGATGTATCACAAATGGCTATTGGGCTGAGGTCCAAAAATGCATTCCTTTGACAGCCGTTTTTTTTTTTTTTTAGGTCTTCTGAAAACGGCTCATTATTTGAAGTATTCACTTGTCGCGAAAAGTCACTCAAAGTCGCGAATTTTGACAGATTTACATCACAAAACGTGTGACTCACAAAGTCGCGGGTTAATATAGTAATGATTAAAGTGATTGACACCGTAGAACGTAGATGCATCGCGTAGTCGCGGCTGCGACTAGCGACTAAAACAAACTCATAGAAATGTACGTAGCAAGCCACACGCCATTAGGTGACTCGCTTCCGAGCATGAGAAGTTTGCGCGACCTATTAAAGTCGCGCAATGCGAACATGTGCGAACCCACGACTTTGTGAGTCACACGTTTTGTGATGTAAATCTGTCAAAATTCGCGACTTTGAGTGACTTTTCGCGACAAGTGAATACTTCAAATAATGAGCCGTTTTCAGAAGATCTAAAAAAAAAAAAATATGGCTGTCAAAGGAATGCAATTTTGGACCTCAGCCCAATAGCCATGTGTGATACGTCATAAAATAGGTCTCAGCGAGCTAAACAAAAGTTACTATGACGCCAACAGCCAAATGTTTGTCCTTTCGGAGTTATATAGTATTGAAAAAAAACTAACATTTTCAACAAAATATAACTCCGAAACGACAAACATTTGGCTGTTGGCGTAGTAGTAACTTTTGTTCAGCTCGCTGAGACCTATTTTATGATGTATCACAAATGGCTATTGGGCTGAGGTCCAAAAATGCATTCCTTTGACAGCCGTATTTTTTTTTTTTTAGGTCTTCTGAAAACGGCTCATTATTTGAAGTATTCACTTGTCGCGAAAAGTCACTCAAAGTCGCGAATTTTGACAGATTTACATCACAAAACGTGTGACTCACAAAGTCGCGGGTTAATATAGTAATGATTAAAGTGATTGACACCGTAGAACGTAGATGCATCGCGTAGTCGCGGCTGCGACTAGCGACTAAAACAAACTCATAGAAATGTACGTAGCAAGCCACACGCCATTAGGTGACTCGCTTCCGAGCATGAGAAGTTTGCGCGACCTATTAAAGTCGCGCAATGCGAACATGTGCGAACCCACGACTTTGTGAGTCACACGTTTTGTGATGTAAATCTGTCAAAATTCGCGACTTTGAGTGACTTTTCGCGACAAGTGAATACTTCAAATAATGAGCCGTTTTCAGAAGATCTAAAAAAAAAAAAATATGGCTGTCAAAGGAATGCAATTTTGGACCTCAGCCCAATAGCCATGTGTGATACGTCATAAAATAGGTCTCAGCGAGCTGAACAAAAGTTACTATGACGCCAACAGCCAAATGTTTGTCCTTTCGGAGTTATATAGTATTGAAAAAAAACTAACATTTTCAACAAAATATAACTCCGAAACGACAAACATTTGGCTGTTGGCGTAGTAGTAACTTTTGTTCAGCTCGCTGAGACCTATTTTATGATGTATCACAAATGGCTATTGGGCTGAGGTCCAAAAATGCATTCCTTTGACAGCCGTATTTTTTTTTTTTTTTAGGTCTTCTGAAAACGGCTCATTGTGTCGCGCAAAATATTATGTGACTCGCTTTGAGCATGAAAAATTTATGCGAGCCAAGTTCTCGCGGCTTATCTCGCGAATTTTGACATTTCGTGCGACATTTTTGTCAACGTCTCCGGAGACCGCGACTCACATATTATTTGGATAAAACACTGCATTATCAACCACCAAAAAATATTTAAAGCTTGATATCAACATTGTGTGTCATTGTAAGGGAAATAAGTATCTTATTAATTTATTACAATGAATAAGATACTTTCTCGGCAGTAAAAAGTGTAGGTACCTATAGTGATGGGAAAACTATCGGTGCCAATTTCTCAACTTAACTCGCCAAACACTCGCCGTCTACGTAAAGGTGATGATGATGATAATATCTCATTACTTAGTTTCAGACTGAATCTACTTTGGCTGTTATTGCCAGGAACAGAACAAACAATACGGACCATTAGTGCGGCATTGCAAACTACTTAGATTGCTATTTCCTCTGCTTAATGTTTCAATAAAATCTATTAATGCCCAGTTGGTAAGTTAAATTAAAAGTAGGTACAGTTTCACAAAAGTAATATAGGAATGATTAAAATAATTGAAACTTATGTAAATTTCTTAAGTTTTCTTTTAGACTACCACAAGTAGCTACGCAAACTGCAGTAAACCAGTGCCAGCAATAACAGTTTCATAAAACATTTTATTGCCTACAGACTGTAGCAGATTAACAGAATGGATCATTCATATTTGGAGTCACATTGTAACAAGTTTTATTTATTTATTTTATAGACAGGCAACCCATGTTAGATTTAAAATATATTACATGCACATTGTACAACTTAAAATCCAACCTATCACTCATTTGTGCTAGTATTATTTTTTGGTGAGTTAAGAAATTCCAAGGTAGATATGAGTTAAGTCTGGACCGACTTTATAAAACAATAATTGGACTTCAAATTGAGTTATTTTGAATAATTAACGAAATCTTATAATATGCCTTGCTAGTGAATTTTAATACCCACACTACTTTCAATACTACATTATTCACGGCAGAAACCAAATAAATTAACGCAGGAAAACATGTTTGCATATTTTTACTTTAATAAAAACAGTATTTTGTTTTGTGTGCAATTAAACATTTCTTATCTTATCTTAATTGAATTTGATCCCCCGCCACCCTCCCCAAATCCGGTCGACAAACTTTAAAAAAAAACAGAGTATTTCGTGAACTCTCCGATGAAAGGTAGATGGTGAGAACGGAGATTTCAAAAGTATTCATCTTTGACATCCAGAAACCGCGGGTATTGCAGTTTCTCGATGATGGTGCGCCAACACATCTCCACACTGACAGTAAATAATTCTCATAGGAATGGATGTTCTTTGTGACATCCTTAGCCTAGTAGAGTAGTGTAGGTACAAGTTGTTGGTTAATCCCATGGTAAGGTTTTTTTGGCACTAAACTTCATTGTAGATCTTCTCAGACATGGCAAGCTACATTGTATACTTTTGTAAACTGTATGTGGTAGCAATTTTAGTCATCCGCACTGCAGCTGCATTCTCTGGCAAACTTCACAGGTGTTCAAAATGCTAGTTGTCGGTTCTTCCCCTTAACCATTCCTTAAAGTGATTGTAAGCTATTGGTACATTGTTCAAGCCCTTGCACTGTAGTTTCGGTCCACTGCTGACAAGTTCAGCGTCAACATTTGGAAGTTGCTATGACGATGGTATCGTAACTCAATTGTTTGTGGAAACTTTTTCAACTCGTGGAGGCACCTGAGCACTTAGTAGGCAGTGGTTTACACGTTTGCTGTCCTTATTTGTAAACTTCCTGTTCGCTACTTGAGATGGCGATGCGCTGCCTTTTTTTATGAACCTTTCCCAATTTTTATGTAGTGAGAATGCTACTAATACATATAAGGATTTCTGCCGATACATCGACATGGCACGTGAACTGTTTTTTAACCGTGAAATCTTTCAATTTAAGTTTAATATAGTTTAGAAACAAAATAAACACAAACTTCAAATGTCAACAAGTCACAGACAACCACAGAACACCTACAAGACAACAGAGCGTTCACACAGGTTAAAAGAGTGAATGAATTTGATTTCCGTTCATTCAAAGCTAGGTTTCTCGCAAAAAGGTTAGTAACACTGATGAGTCACACGGCCCGAGTGGCGTTTTTGTAGGGTGTCGCGTGCGGCTCTGAGTGACACGCGTTCTCGAGTCACAAAATGCCACTCAGTAGTGGTGACTCACGAGTGGCATGGTGAGATAGGCATGCTACGGCCGCAGGAATAAGGAATAGCACAGAAATCAATGTGTCTTGCTCAACGGTGCTGCCATTGCTGGATTCCGCTATTCCTTTTTCTTGTTCCTTATTTCTTATTCTTATACCTTATGTTTTTTCATTGTGTAATGGGCTTTACCGCCTGCAAAGGTAGTATGAGGACGCGTGTCACGCGCGACAACGTCAAAAGTCGCGACTTTCCAGTACATTAACTGTCAAATTCTCGCGACTTTTGACGTTGTCGCGCGCGACTCACGTCCTCACACTACCTTTGCAGGGTTGCTATTCGGACGAGGTTTCTCGTAATAAAAATAAAAATTCAAACCCACAATATACAGCAAAGACTCCAAAATATCCAAAATCGCACTTATCACCAAACGACAACAGCATATTTGTTTTTCCGTAATCAACCATCACAAATTCCACAGAACCATAGTAGGCCCTATTAATAGGTAAGGAAGTCAAGTCCTCGCACTTTGGTCGCTTTGCGGCTAGCTACATTTGATATCTAAGGGGTTGAGGGGGGGGGGGGGGGGAGGGGGGCAACCGTCCCCCCTTGGCGACGCCCTTGCTTACAAAACCAATTGCTTGGTTTGACTGGGACCAATCCGTTCAGTCCCGTTCAGTAAGTACAAACTGGCGAAGATTTAATTTTACAGGATGACCTCACCTTTTATGGTAGGTTAAACTGCTGTTAATATAACTTGTTGACTGTCATCAACGTGTAATGAGGCCATCTAGATCTCGATCCACGATTATGACCAGTGATTTAAAGACAGATCAATTACACTCGTGCAACGCGTTGAACAAACGGTTCGCGTCTACTGACCAAACGATTATTCATCTATGTCTGTTTTTTAGTTCAATGCAAAAAATAAAACAGTCACGTTGACATCTCAATACAATCCATTGTCCGAATGTTCCTAGTCCACAAAAACCAAATTATTCCATTTTACTTCTGTAACGCTCAGCCCAGTCCAGTGCCATGTCAAACCAGCCATAGCCAAGCCAGCCATAGCCAAGCCAGCCATAGCCAACCCAGCCATAGCCAAGCCAGCCATAGCCAAGCCAGCCATAGCCAAGCCAGCCATAGCCAAGCCAGAGCAGCCGTGACGTCAGCATTCGTCACCGCCCCGCGCCGCACCGCGCGCCGCGCCTCGCGCCGCGCCACGCGCCACCCGTTTGCCCCACCTCGCTCGCACCGGCCGGTTGCGAGGGTGGGAGAAACAACGCCTGCCTATTTAAGCCGTTGCAAATGTGGGATCGGCTTTTTTCCTGTTGTAATTATTTAATAGGGCGAAGCTCTGCCCAAATAAATTTCTATTTGATTAACTTTGTCGTTTGAGTTCCTGCCCTTCTTTACACTTCCAAGTAAAAATTGTTTGTGCTACGTAGGTGATTTTGACTTTGCTCCTCTATGGAATTAAACTTTAATGTCTTTGATGTCATAATGTAAGGATTTTGGTCACACGAGTCCTCTATTCACGGTAAAAAAAAATCTACCGAGTAAACCTATTTTTTAGAATATACGGTATTTGATTTTTTTGTGTCCCAGAAGGAAATGTAATCTGTTCCATTCAATATTGATAATTTCTCTATTTGACACTATTTTTAAATGTTTAATGATGAGGGCCAGAAGATTTTTCCATTTTTTTGAATTTTATAAGCACCAGAGGAAATGTGTTACCAGAGGACTGACACTATTGGCAGAGTAGCCACAAATTAAAGGAAGGGACAGGCCATTGATTATAGCTAAGAAAGGGGACACGTATTAAATAAAACATGAAATATGCGAGAAAGAGAAGTAACAAAATCGCACAAAACCTACAAAAACATATCACTTGTTTTTCTGATCACCGTTTAACGTAATACATGACATCTACACACAACAAACATTGCATTGTGCAAATATACAATTTCGTAACTATAAAATACAAAAACATAGACTTACCAGAGGAAATACTCCAACGACTGGCAGAAACACGCTTTCCTACAGTGAATCGCAAATTGACGCTATATTATTGGAATTTTGCTCAACGCCATTAACTTGTTTCTAACTTAACACGTTCCCAGTCCCCATACAAGATCTTTGGCACTACCCATACGTCCAATAGATTTTTTGTTTTAACACAAACTAATGGCCTAGTACTTACCCGAATATGCGTTTACAAATGGAAAATTTGTTAATTTTCCCGGAAAAACTCGATGACGCCGTATGGAGTCATGGACGTATGAATCCAAATTCTCGTGACTCCGCTTAGAGTCACGAACGTATGACGATAAAAATGTGTTTATTTTCAATGGCGCCACCTACCAAAATTATAGTATTTTTAATATAGCCTCATATTAAAATGACCACAGCTTGTCAATGGTGCATTCTAATATTCTATGGAAGATATTTCGTAATTTGTGTAACAAAAATTGGTAAAAAATTTCGTGATACAGACATATTGCGAGTGTTGGAAAACAGTGACGTGGAGCTAAGTTCCGAAGAAGAAGAGGATATGCTTTTGGTCAGGAATCTCCTATACTACATCTACGTGAATGAACATCCAAAACAACATAGAACTTGTTGTCAATCACTGTTATAAATTCATGGTAAAAACACTGGCCAGAAAAAAAATACTGTCTTAGCAGCTCACGAAGTAATTATGAAAAAATAGCTTGCAATAAAAAAAAAATGTACCGACAGTCATTTTCTGGCGCTGCAGAGTCATCATCCGAAAGTAAACACATATTTGAGATGATTATCTTGAAAAACCAATAAAAACCGAACCTCTAACAAGAAACGCTGTGTAGGATGCTACAATAAACTGGTTTCAGAAAGTAAAACTTCAAAAAATGCTACAAAAGTGACAACTTTATGACCAAAATAAAAAAGTTTTCTGTAGCACTTGTTATAATGCTATCCGTTGATTTGTTTTTCATTAAATATAAAATTTATAATTTAAGAATAGTTTAATTTATAATGTCACATAAAAATTTCTTGAAAAAAAAATTTCGTCGGGTTTTTCATGTTTTAAATACTTCATCTTCTAACTTATACGCCCATTGGAATATCTTTGCTCCAACTCGCACGTCCACAAAATAAATTTACTTTATTCTACCTTGCGAATGTGACTCCTACTGGAGTCATGGACGTCCCAGTCAGTACTGTCTGTGACTCCATGTGGAGTCATTGGACTGGGAACGTGTTAACACTATTGTATGCACGTAGTTCATGGACAGAAACATACCTTTGCGGTTTTAAGTCAAATTTTTCTTCTTTGAGTTTCGCCAGATGAAGTGACATTATTGTAACGTGACATGAAAGTAAGTTATTTTTCTTTATATTAATAAAATTTTTTACACTATATTTTGATGAAATATGTTTCGATGTTTATAAAAGCATATGATCATATTTAAAAAAAACATAACGGCATATGTATTTAAAATATCTCGCTATAAAATCATTATAATCTAGAAACGGGGAGGCCAGAGGAGTATACATTTAAAGCTATTTTTAACGATTAATGTCTTAAATTAATCAATTATCGTGAATAGACTACGTGGGCCAAATAAAAGACCATATTCTTTAATGCTTAAGCATACAGACGCAATAATATAATAAGTTTAACATAATATTTGTCCATGGACCATATTAATTGAAATAGCGTATATTCACCCATATAGAAAAATATAATGAAGTTCGTTTTATTAAATAAATAAAATACGTTTTATTTTATGAGTAAAAACAACTTGTTGAAAGCCTACACAACACATAGCTATGAAATGTTACTTGTGGATATAACAATAAAAAAATTGGGGGTTTTTAAGGGCAATTTGATGATTTTCTTGGGAATTTTTTTCTGTAGGGGTTGGCAACACTGGAAAATACCGATATTGCCGACGGAAAATCCGTAGACGCACCCTTTCGGCATTTTGTAAATGCCGACGGCTCGTACGATGCGTACGCTGCGATTCCGATGCGGTGGACGCTTATCTTTAGTCCTTATTCTGAGACCTACCCAGACCTGAGAACACATCTGATGGCTGCGATCCGTCCGTTTACTGACATCGTTTGGATTGACTTGTCTAGTGTAAGATCCAGCCAGATCAAGACGTCAATCTTTTGCGACCCATAGCCTCGATAATGTCACGCACTAGATCGAGCGTGTAATGGCTGCGAAATGAATGAAATACGCATAATGGAAACGAGGCACCACTCTGTCGTGTCTATGGCTGTACACGGATTCTCGCCCGTACCGATTTTGTACAGCCCGATAATGCACGACCCGATAACGTACGGACGGGAATCCATGTACATGTACACGGATTCCATGGCTGTACATTCCCGGGGCATACGTTCTGTGCACTTCAGGGCTGTGCATTCGCGGTACGTGCATTACCGTCTCCCTATTTTTACTTGTCCACAAATTTTTTTTTTTAAAGAGTTTTGGCTTGGTTTCAAGACCTTTAAGCCATATCTTAGTTTATAAAGTCATAATGCACTTCACATTTCAATACAAATAGTTAAACTTTTTCTATTTACACTTATACAGTGTGGCCCTGGATAAAGTGCAATCCCGAAAGGGGATGAAACTAGACCATGAATCATTGACTAGAAAAATATAAAAAAAAATTATAAAAAATTATTGTAGGATTTATTGGTATTTTAAGATTTTCATGTTTCATTAAGGACTCTATGTACAAAAGTATTGATTTCTTCCAAAATAATGGGTCTATTTCTTTGAAATAAAAAAAAACAGTATGCCTAATACCTGGCGATGACCATGAAATAATAAATAGTCCGCAAAAAAGTAACTATCTTGGGTAAAAAAATGTATTTTTATGAAAAAAATGATTTTCTTAGACGTTTATTTTAAAAAACTTCAAATTACTAAAAAAATGTGCCCTATAACTATGTAATTTTATAGCTTACTTTTATTCTTTACCATTTTAGCTTCCAAATACTGAAGTAAATAAAATAAAATTTACATTTTAGTAGGTAATAAAAGTCAGACTTTAATCACAATAACTTTATTAATAAAATTATCCGTAATTTACAATTTTGCATTTTTATTTAATGCATTAAATGTTCAAAATGGCCTCCTCGATTTTGCAAGCACATTACTGCACGAATATTAATTTGGTTAGTGGCTCTGCGAATCATTCCTGGATCATTTTTAATGTCATTTGCGCACTGAATTATTCGGTCGTGCAACTGTGCCTCGGTATTTATTGGCGTGCTGTATACTCTTTGCTTCATGACACCCCATAAAAAATAATCTAGGGGTGTCAGATCAGGTGAACGCGCTGGCCCTCCTCGGCCAATCCACCGGTTCGGGTAATTTTCGTTCAAAAATCGCCGCACCTCCCGCCCATAATGTGCAGGTCATCCATCCATTTGGAGATACATACGCCCACGCCGTCTCGTAGCCAGGGGAACATCTTCCATTAACATGGGTAAATTTTGTAGTAATTCTAAAAAACGTTCAGCATTTAGGGTTCTGGGTAAAATGACTGGACCAATTAAAATGTCGTCGATGCCCATACGTTTATTGAAAATTTTACTTGAAAATTAGATGCCCGCTTCAATCGTGGATTTTCGTGAGACCACTGGTGCAAATTTCTGCAGTTTGTAATGCCGTCTCGGGTAAATGTCGCTTCGTCCATCCAAAAAATGCGTTTGGGAAAATTTGGGTCAGCTCTAATTTTTCTTAGGATCCACGTCGACATTACGCATCTTGGACGATTATCTACATTTTCGTGTAAATGTTGTACTCGTTGGTAATGGAAAGGATGCAATCCCTCCTTTTTCAAAATTCGCCAGATAGACGTCTTCGATATGCCATGACGCAACGCTAATCGTCTTATGCTTGTTGTAGGGTCAGCAAACAGATCGTTTAAAATGGCCTCTTCTATCGCATTGTCAATAACGACAGCTGGTTGCTCACGGCGATCTCGTGCCAAACCAAGTCCAATGTTGGAGAGCCTCCTATGAATCTCTTGAAAATTTCGAGCTGAGGGTATGAGTCTGCCCGGGAAAGCATTTATGTATGCAGTCCGAGCGACTGTTGTGCGACCATGTGACATGCCATAATAATAATGCATGTCGGCTATTTCTCGAGGTGAGAACTCTGTCAATCGCGGCATTTCGTCAACACTTAACAGCAGAACAGGAACAGTCCAAACGTAACGAACAGTAGAAAACGTAACAGTCAACAATGTAACAAAAACTTAATAACAAATCAACGAGAACACAATGCGAGAACGAGAACAGTAGTAGCAGCGGCGAGAATATCGGAGCGACTGTGTAAGTCCTGTTTCGAACCCCCTGCCTCCCCTCCCCTCGCCTTCCCTCTACCTGAGTGTAGAACAAAAGGACTGCGACTGCCGAAGGGCACAGAGTAGGACGGAAACAATGGAAAAAACGGTCTCTACCTGCACGGTAACACGATTAGGCTCCAGTACCCCCTGATCCGCGAATCAGCAGTTTACCCTCCCCCCACGACTAATCCTCGTTACCTGGTGCGCAGGCCCAGGAACGTTCTAGTCGACCCACCCGATAAGCTCTCATCCGACCTCGACCTCCTCCTGGAGGCCCAGGCCCAGTCAGATGTAGCCCCCGCTCCCAACAGTGTCCCCGGGGACACTACTCTCACTTAAATTTTTTCTTTCTTTCTGTTTCTGTCACTATGTGACGAATCCCCCTAAGCGGTAGCTCTAGTGAGCTCCGCTGTGCGCCCTCCTCGGCCTCGAGGGGGGTCGCTCATGATGTAGGTTTAGGGGTCCTTAGGACCAAACCAGCACCAAGGTGGTGTTTAGTGGGTAGGCGCACTCTGCGAGTCCCACATTGGCAGCACGGCCGGGCCCGTGCTGTGCATGCATGAGCATTCACCACCTCCCTCCCCCGTGTCCTCCGGAGGGTGCCCTTTATAGGGCTAAAAAAAAAAAAAAAAAAAAATTAGGCTCCACTTTAAAAGTTCGTAGATAGCGTGTTTTTTTAGTTAGAACATTGGTTTTTTTTTATTTGGAAGCTAAAATGGTAAAGAATAAAAGTAAGCTATAAAATTACATAGTTATAGGGCACATTTTTTTAGTAATTTGAAGTTTTTTAAAATAAACGTCTAAAAAAAATCATTTTTTTCATAAAAATACATTTTTTTACCCAAGATAGTAACTTTTTTGCGGACTATTTATTATTTCATGGTCATCGCCAGGTATTAGGCATACTGTTTTTTTTTATTTCAAAGAAATAGACCCATTATTTTGGAAGAAATCAATACTTTTGTACATAGAGTCCTTAATGAAACATGAAAATCTTAAAATACCAATAAATCCTACAATAATTTTTTATAAATTTTTTTTATATTTTTCTAGTCAATGATTCATGGTCTAGTTTCATCCCCTTTCGGGATTGCACTTTATCCAGGGCCACACTGTATTTTAGACACTGTATTTTTCACAAATTTATACACGATAGGATAGCATTCAGGAGTTTTAAGCAAGTCTTTGAGGTGGTGGCGGGAGAAAAAGTCACTTTTGCCTATTTCTAACAAATCACTCGCGAAAATCAGTCTTTGTACATTGAAAGATGGACAGTCATCAATTAAATGTTCAGCGTTTCCAACGGCATTTTTACAGTGTTCACAGATATTTGTTCCAATGTTGATTCTTGAAAGGTGTGATGGTGCACAGTTATGGCCAAAACGCAATCTATTTATTGTGGTTATGAAGCTGCGGCTAGCGATAGCCAGTTTCGATTCGTACCAAGGTGAGTTAGGTATTTTTTCTTGGATGCTTCCGTACCAAAGTCCTTTGCCTTCTTTCTCTTGATTACTCTTCCAGAATGCTTCCCAAGAGTTTAATATTTCTAAATTTATTACACTGTAATAGTCGGTCATAGGGACCCAAAAAGCGCGTCTTACATCTAAACAATTTGTACCTTCATACGCAACTTTATCAGCTATTTCATTCCCAGATATACCTCTGTGTGAAGGTATCCACATTAGAGATATCTGCATTCCTAAAGCTTCATTGGATATTAAGAGGGATTTAATAGCATATAGGATATAGTTAGTTTTGTAGTTAAATTTTAAATTCTTTAGTGCTTGAATGACACTTAATGAATCTGTTAAGATTAAGATTCTTTTAAGGTTAGGTTTAACAACTTTGAGAAGTTTTAATGCCTCAAAAATTGCATATGCTTCTGCTGTAAAAATTGAACAACTACTGTGTAAAGTAAAACTCTGCGAATTGCCTGTTTGTGAGTCATATATAGCAGATCGGCAGTAACATTCTCCCTTACTGCCATCCGTATATATTTTATAAACATCTCCATAATCTGATAAAAAGTATGGAAAGTTTTTATCATCAGAAATAATTTTATCAATTACAGATACTGGATATACTGTATTCTTATATGGATGAGCAAAACAAGACCAACAAGAGCCTTGTTTATAAATATGTGAAAATTTCTTCATGCCTTCAATTAAACTATTGGATATTGTCTCACGGAACATTGGAAATTCGGAATTTTGATGGTAAGTTAAATTAGGTATGATTTTATTTATTATAGGATTATCAGATGAGAGCAATTTTAGAATATAATCTTTTAATTAATTTAAGCCTTCTATACTGTAGAGGCATTATTTTGGTTTCAACTTCCATGGCCCTTATGGGAGTTGAACACATAGCGCCAGAGATAATTCGCAGAGCTTTGTTCTGGACTATATCTAATTTATTTACATGTACACTATTTACATAAGCTAGAGTGCTATAGTCAAAATGACTTCTAACTATAGCCTTATATAGCATGGCCAGAGTTTTTGGGTCGGCTCCCCATGAAACACCAGCCATGCATCTCATAATATTTAAACCTGCTAGTGATTTTGCTATTATATGTTTGATATGCTGTTCAAATGTTAATTTTCTATCTAATATTATGCCCAAAAATTTATGTGTTTGAACGATTGGAATTGGAGTGCCATCATATTTAACTTGAACATGTGGTTCATCTTTACTAAATAACATAGTATGACTCTTGTTAGTATTGACCTTAAGATGGAGCCTATTGGTATAATAGAAATTTAGTTTATTGAGAGAATTATTAATATTATTTATAGCAGTATCTATAGAATAATTTGAGCTGTATAAAATAATGTCATCAGCAAACTGTAATATATTTACACTATCAGTATTTACATAATGCAGGATTTCACATACATACAGGTTAAACAGTAATGGTGATAAAATAGATCCTTGCATTGTACCTTTACTTACAGTGCGAGGACCATATAATATATTGTTGTGTTTGACATACAAAATTCGATTATTAAGAAAGTTATATATCCATTGGCATAATATGCCAGGTATCCTTAAATTTGAGAGTACTTTAACTAGAATTCCTGGGTCAATGCTATCAAATGCAGCTTGGATATCTAAAAATGTGCACACTGTACTTAATCCGTTATCTTTACACTTTTTCAGGTCTGATATTAATGAAAGGAAACTGTCTGCGCAGCTTCTACCTCTTCGAAAGCCATATTAAATATCAGGAATTATTTTATTGGCTTCAATATGCCAATCGAGACGAACCTTAATCATTGCTTCAAAAATTTTACCCAAACAGGAAGAAAGGGATATAGGACGATAGGAATCTGCACAATCAGGAGATTTATCTGGTTTTAGAATGGGAATAACACATTGTGTTTTCCATGAGTCTGGAATCGACATATTGGACCACAGGTTATTTAAAATTGCAAGAAATAATTTTTGGGCTCCTTCATCTAAATTCTTGATTAGAAGATAAGGAAAGTCATCCAAGCCGGGAGCAGTGTCCCGCCTTGAATTTAGGCTCATGATGAATTCGTGCCAAGTGAATGGTTCTATCAAAAACTTAGAGTTACTATCATTATTATGTTTTGAAAAGAAGGATTGCAAATTTTCAGTGATAAGATTACTGTTATCTGATAGCTTATTCAGGAACTGGGGAATGAATTCATCATTATAGGTCTTACTTTTGGATTTTGCACCATTAAACATTTTAATTAAGTTCCATATACGACTGATTGGCGTAGTTCTATTAAATGTGTTACACAAATTATCCCAGCTGTAATGTTTTTGTTCAGCTAATGTTCTTTTTTTGAGTGCGTCTGCCTTTTTGTAATTAATATAATTGTCCATGGTCGGATTGGCTCTATAGTGTTTTAGTGATTCATAGGATTTAATTACACTTTGTTCGCAAATATCATTCCACCATGGGCATGGAGGTCTACTACGGTATTTACTTGATTTAGTGAACTTTGGTATACATTGTTGTTTAAGCATTTCAAGTTTATTACAGAATTCATTGTATGAATTTATAGGATTGTATTGATTTATTTCCATGTTTTGGTATAATTGCTGAGATAAATTTTTATAATGTAACCAATCAGTCTTTTTATACAAAAACTTGTCAATTGGCTCATTTGTCTGGTATTTTTCAATGCGCAGCTGGATTTAAGTGATGGTAGGGTAATGGTAACTACCCATGCTATCATCGTGTGCTGACCATTCACATAAGGGGGCTATGCATGGGCTTACAAAAGTGATGTCAATTGCAGATGGATTTTGTGTAGGTCTATTGACAGTAGTATAATTGCCATTGTTTAATATGCATAAATCATTCTCATCAATTAAATTATAAAGTTCATGCCCTCTGCCTTTGGTTGATACACATCCAAAGGCAACATGATGCGCATTGAAATCATCAGATACAAATATTGGCTTACGCAAATCTCTTACAACATGGCGTAATTTATTTATTCTAATGTGCCCACTAGTAGGGGGGCAGTAGATACATAAAACAGTCAGGTTACCATTATCTGTAGAAAGGGATAAAGCGACAGTTTGTATATCTTCATAAAAATTGGTATCTAAGATTTTATACTTAAGTGTTTTCCTAATAACAATTGCTACCCCATTATGAGCATTCTTAGAGTTGCGATTGAATACATAGTAACCTGGAAATTTAATGCTATCATTATTTTTGAACCATGTTTCATTTAATAAGCATATGTAAATACTTTGTTTATTAAGAAATCTAATTAATAATGCCTTTTTACTATTAGCGCTTTGAATGTTAAATTGTGCAATGCGTATGTGAGAGCTGTTACCTGTGCAATTACTATCCATTATTTTAAGTTTTTAATAAGCATATCTTTGATAGCAGCCGTTGTTATAGAGCTGCCCTCAGGGTTGTTGGCAAGCTGGATCAGTGTCTGTACCAGGGCCGACAGTACATCACTGCTTCCAATTATTTGTGATTTTATGTCATCACTGTTAGTATTTACATTATGTACAGAACTATTTACAGATTTGTTTACAATTTTATTTACATTCTTTTTTACAAAAGAGGGACTAGGCCGGGAGGTTTCAGTCAGAGCAGGGAATTCAGTCATAGATTTTGTGTTCAGTACAGAAGAGTAACTTATTTTATTTTTCTTTTCCATCATTTTTTTCATTTTAATAGGACATAATTTTGATATTGCCAAGTGAGGTCCACTGCAGTTAACACAGCAAAGATCGTTTGGCCTGTCACATTCTCTATAAGAATGTTCACCTGAACATATACTACACTTCTGAACTGAACTATTACAGACTTTAGCAGAATGGTTGAATTTGAAACATTTGAAACATTGTTGTAGAGGAGGGACATATTCAAATACTCTGTATGAGAACAAGTCGTACTGCACGATTTCTGGTAAATTATTGGATAAAAATGTAAGGCTTATTGTCTGTAAAGGTATTCTCTCGTCTCCCACCTTTTTTGTGAATCTTCTGACTGTTATTATTTCATAGATGGATGATAATTTTGTATATAATTCTTCATTAGAGATATTTGTAGGTACAAAATTTAGTAAGAAGTTATTAGCATTATTGGCCAGTTTGAAAGCTATACTTATCTTATTGGCATTGACTCTTTGCAGGGACTGTACACCTTTCACTTCGCTAGAGAAGATGTTGTTTAGATATACCGGGCTTTTGTTCCCGATTTTTCCGCAGGGTTTTACACTTTTAACGAACACTTTGAATGTCAGGTTGGGGCTATTTTCCGGGTATAGTCTTTTATAATTAGGTTTAAAATATGGCACATAACAGTCTTCACCTAAATACCTATCTCCCGCCACCGCTGAAGCAGGTCTCTTTAAATTCCTCACTATACGAGGAGTCTTGGGGTCCGGGGGCTTTTCCCCCGGCCCCTCATCATCATCCATAGTTTCGTGTCGCTTTGACCACCTATTAAGTTTGCACTTAGTTTAAAACAAATAACTAATAATTTTAAAATTTTGGAAAAAGTTTTCGTATCTTTGCTGTTTCCCACCCAAACAAACAGCCAATCCTCTCCACAAATAGCGATGCGCGCGCATCAACTTTTTTTTTTAGGCAAAGGTACAAAAACAGCCAGTATTACTAATAAAGTAAATTAATATTTTTGTGTTTTTGTTACAGATAAATGGTTGTAATTTATTGTCAAAATTAATTAAATTAAAGAATTAAATGTTTATTTGTTATATTTTATTTCCCAAAGTTAATTTTATTCATAAAATATTGACCACTTTCTTGACATAAAACCCCTTTGCTAAGATTTTTAAAAGTATCGTTCATTTCTAGACGGAGTATCTTAAAACTTTATTTAAAAAAAAAACACGGGCCTTTTATATTACATTATCGCACAAGTACGTAATGAGATACATTACGATATTGAAATTGGTGTAATTACAACCACTTTACGAGCAAATATGTTATAAATATTTTAACAGGGTTCATGTCAGCCTGCTGACAGACAGACAGGCGGACAGTGGAGTGTCAGTAGTAAGGTCCCTTACCCTTTAGGTACGGAACCCTATAAAACGATACTTAACGTTTTTATTCATCCATTCGTTATTCGTGACGAGTTTATTCATCCATTCATTATTCGTGTCCACAGTACAACATCATAACAAATAATTTATAGGCGAGCCTGGATCCAAGACAGGAAAGAGGTGACCCGAGCGAAGGCAGCAGGGAAGCCACGCTGGCACCCGGAAGCGGAACCGAAGGAGGTGAGACCGATCTAGAAGAGAAAGGGTAAATTGCTTCAAAATAATATGACTTCCTCCCAATATAATCACTTTCTCCAGTCTCAATCTGTAATATCCTATGCTATGGTAACCAGACAAAAACATATCAAACATAGAAAATACTCCCAGACTGTCAGGCCATTTGTGAAAATCAGTTTCCGAATACGTGCGTATCTACTATATGATTGCACTGGCTGACTAGGTTACGGAGGCTTACGAGTTACTTTACTTTAAAACACTCGATAAATGACGATTAAAATAATCTGTGGTTGCGATTTTACAAGGAAGAGAACTCAGAATAAGGAGATTAAACAACTGCCTCTTGGTGGTGGTTAAGAGGAATCAGGTTTTTGTAAATAGAACCTACCTACTATAATCCATTTATCTATTATTGGCATTTTTTTTTGGACTTTAGCGACACTGAATTAAAAACCCTTAAGCCCATTACACAATGAAAAAATAAGGTATAAGAATAAGAAATAAGGAACAAGGAATAAGAAATAGCACAGCAACCAAAACACAATAGACGATAGGCTACAATATTCAACCAATCACAGCGGACCTGCAGCCTGGTGTGTGCACGAACCACGAGTGCAGCGTTGCCAGAATGTTACAAAGTAACATTTTATGTTACTTTTGGCCCTCTTATGTTACCTCCATGTTACACGACCCAATATGTTACTTTTGTGTTACTTCTTTCTTCTTCATTAATGTCATGGCGTTTTTTCATATTAATTGATGATAAAGCAGATTATGGTATTGAAAGACATTCCTAAATTGGTTGCAACTAGACAAACGTCATTGATTGTATGTTTTTTCTTTTTCGACATCGCCAGTAGTTTTTGAACGCAACTCTTTAAAGTATTGTTTTGTTTAGCCACATAGGCCTTTATTTATTGGTAACTAGCCACTTTTTTACTAAGGTTTAGCTACTTTTTCCTTGGGCAAGGTGGCAACACTGACACTCACGACAGTTCGTTGAAAAAATGCCCTGCGATTGGCTGGCTATAAGAAATAAGGAACAGGTTCCCACCGCGACGGAAATTTTATTCTTATTTCTTATTCCTTATTCTTGATTGTGTCTTGCTCAACGGTGCTGCCATTGCTGGATTCCGCTATTCCTTATTTCTTGTTCCTTATTCTTATATCTTATTTTTTTCATTGGGTAGTGGGCTTTAGCGGTAGAAAATTCGATACCGTTTGTTTGCACGCACTAAATTTGTAAACTGTTTCGAATTTTCTACGGCTAAAGGTTTTTGATCTAGTGTCGTTTAAAGTCTAAAAAAATGCCAAGTATAGATAAATGGATTATAGATTACAAATTGTGGATGAGCGTCAAAATATTGGAAGAATTAAGACTGCAGTGCGAAGGCATCACCATACGTGCCGGCAGGGGATTCGCAATTTCAAGTGCTGAGTTAACGAGAGCTAGCGTTTGGTGAACTCATTAGGATAAATACTTCAGGCATTCAAGTTTCCTCACCATATTTTCCTTACATAGGTACAGTGACTGTAGGGCACCAATAGGGTAGCCCCCCTACCAGATGGTCTCACGGCCTAGTTAAGGTGGCAATGAGGCGCTAAATGCGAGTGACAGAAGATCGGGAGAGTTGGAAAACGGAAATGAGGGAGCCCTAATAGGACACATGGCAGATGAAGATGATGATCATAGCGATTAGTATAGCTACTACGATTTCGCAAATGTACGTAACTAAGAAATGAAAGGCCTTGGTACGCGCCGAGGTTATAGATACCACAGCTAAAAGAGTTAACTGCCAACCGCAAATCCTAAGCGTACAAAAACTATTGATAGTCTACTTTTACAGCTCCATACCAGGATTCTCTGGTTGCCCCAGTCAGCAGCAAGAGGACCGCCGGAATCACCGCCGCAAGTGCTTCGACCGTTGGCGCCGCTTACGCAGAGGGTGGAGGTCTGGATGATGTTGCCGAAAGTCTGCCGGCACACCGCGTTGGTGATAACCTGGAGCGACACGTAGGACAGGAACTGGTTGTTGCTGATGCCAGTTGCTAGAAGATAAAGGCGCAATAATAAGGACGAGATTTTAGCTCTTAAATGTCACGCCTGATGGAAAGCCTGATTTTTTTCTTGGCACTTGTCACTAGTGAGGAAGAACCAATCTCTTTTCAATAACTTGTTTATAAACACAACCGAGATGATTCCTTGAGTTTTAAGACGACGAGGACAAGAAGTGTAGAAATAGGTACTTACAGTCGCTGGTCCTGCCGAATCCGGAGGCGACGGCCCAGTTACCGACGAAGAGCTGGCTTGTGGCCCCAGTGGGAAGGGCAATGTTGCGAACGTTGTCTAAAAAAAAAATAAAGGCATTATTGTAAACTTTTAGTCCGGATCTACTTACGGGTGCTGCAAATGAATAGAATTCGTAAATACGAATCATAATATTATGATCCTATAATCGGACTCATAATAATATTGTAGCGGTTTTATACAAACACTTCAACACTTCGATGTAGCGATTTGGCACCGTTGGAGAGATTCAAGTACCATAATAATATCTCGATCATATCCAAGGCTTTTTTCGTCCACAAACGCTAAGCAAAGTGGTAGATTATATTCATTGGTCTTCTGTATAATCTGCCCCAGCGTATGTATGTCGTCCAACATACTAAAACTGCGTGAATGATAACTTGAAATTAAAAAATACTATATAGCACTTTTCGGCTTATAACCTAGCTAGACCGGCTTATAAGCTACCTAACCTAGAGCATCTAATGATCAAAATTTTTCTCGTGCACCGAGTTGAGAATCTGTTGAATTTTGGGATTCCCGTTGAAGTGACGCTTGAAGAACGGCATTTTGGCAATTGCTCTGGAGTATTTCTGATGCAAGGGATCTCGCTATTGCTTTGCAGCGCGGTAACGCTGCCAGCTTTTTGAGGACTTTTTTGGGTCTTTAACTGACTATTTTAAAAATTAATAACGTAATTGCTATTATTCTAATTATTTATAACGATACATAAGTGGATCTATTTAGTTTAAGTTATAATTTTTACTTGCATGTAACATTTTCCATATATAAATATTGTTCCCTATCTAGGACATCTTGAATGCGAAGCAAGAGATTTATCGATATACTATCACCACTACTATCCGGTTACAAATTATGTGATTGATATAAGCGGTCGTTAAGCCAAGTGAGAGGCCTAACGGCCTAGCCACGGGGAACGGCGGCGCGAACGGCGGCGCGAACGGCGGCGCGAACGGCGGTGCGGCAAGCGGGACGAAAATTCGCGCGGCGCGGTTTGCCGGCCACGGGCAGGCGCGTTTGCCGCCGCGACTAGTAGGGCTGAGTAGGGCAGGCCGGTCAAGAGCGAAATGTCTTTATCTCAAAGTAATTTTTTTTTGTTCAATACATAATATTTGGAAGAGCGTAATCTACTCCATAGATTTGAATAGGAATCGAGGTATACTATGGAGAATTCCACATTTTTCCACCGAAACATTTTTCGAGTCTACTAGAATTATTGTCGAATTATATTCTTTAGGATTGGAAAAAAAGTCAACGCAGCTAGAGTTTTAAGTGCCGCTGAAAAATTGATCTAATACATAGGTGCTATTTAATTAAGCTGACCATATTTTGGAGAATGATAGTAGGTATCAATGAACTTTTTCATAACTACATTTTTTCAGAAATATCGCTGCTAAAATATGGTCAGTTAATTGAATGTTACTCTGTATATTAATGTTTCATGAAATTAAATAACTTTTAGGTAATTATGTTCTTTATCAAAGTAACAAATATACCCTATTTTGTTAGTATTTCAGCAATAACAGTCTCGGTATTTATTATTCGCGGCGAAAACAACTAAACTCGTTTGATCTCTGCACTAGTCGCCGCGACTGCCGCTCGACGCCGTGGCTTGCGCCGTACTTGTTCATGTGTTTGTTTCACTCGCCGGCCGCGCCGCCAGTCGCCGCCAGTCGCCGCTCGGTACATTTCGCCAGTCGCGCCGCCGTTCGCCCGCTTCGCGTGGCTTGCTCCGTACATTTCTATGAGTTTGTTTCAGTTTGCCGCCCCGCCGTTCGCACCGCCGATCCCCGTGGCTAGGCCGTTAGGGCGGCTTGAAAATTTCTGACAGTAAGACCAGCCACCCACTAGTCTCACAAGCCTCCATCAATCCGGACTTGACCCCCGTGGTGGAGTATGGCCTATGACTTCCTCAGGGAAGAAACCCGTGCCCCTCGGTGGGGACATAATGGGTTGATGATGATGATGATGATACGCCGAGTGAAATATGAAACATGTTACATACAGCCCTTTCAACTTAACAAAATTAAATCACCTTCTATTCAGTGTAGGAAACCACAATACTTACTACTGTAGCTTACGCTGCTGGTGGAAATCATAGCGATATCGTGGGTGATGGTGTTGGGGTTCCAGTTGGCATGCATTGCCACGTTGGTGGTGGTCAAACGAGTACCACCGGTGAAAAGCCGGACGGATCCGAGGACCACAACGAACTGTCGAGCTTGGCTGCGACCGTCCCACCAGCAGTGAGCGGCGGTTAGTTGCCGGTTTTGTCTCACCAATACAGCTCCACAGACGGAAGTGCCACCGGTTGTCAGGGTGATCACAAGACCAGCCTGGAAAGGTAGGATAATTAGAATCTAGAGTTTCAATGTTATTGTCTTCTCATATTGGGTTTTTTGGGCTGTATGAATAGTGCTATGAAATAGAATGGAACTATTTTTTTTAAGTGAACAAAAAGAATAAAGTCGCCTAGATCAATTTACGCTTAACACTAGAAAGACCGACATTTGTGTCCTACCTATAAAGACCAAGATCGTCTTATTGACGATAGCATACCCATTGACGTTGATGTCAAATTATTGTTAGGGAGAAAGACAATTATTATTTTATAAGCTTTTAATTATATAATCAGAGACACATTTTGTACAAATTATGTTTTTTTTATATGTGTTATACATTTTCCACAAACTGGTTTCTTGCATGTATCACAAAAGTAAGACGTTTTATTTCTTTTACATTCTATATTTATTTGATAAGTTCGTCTTTTATTCGACCTCGTGCCTTCTGCATCTATGTCTACAGGGTGGCCGGTGGAATGACGTCAAAAAAAAAAATTAGGTCCCTCGTGTCATGGGGTATCCGAATCACCCCCATGTATTTTCCGCGATTTTTCATAGTTTCGGAGTTATGATTTTTTTTCTGAATTTTTATGAATTTTTGCCTTATCAATTTTGAAAATTTCTAAAAAAAAAACTAGAAACTTTTTTCAATAACTTTTTTTTGTAACTGAATCTTCACAAGTTGTTCTTCTATGCATAAAATAATCAGCTTCGTAACTTTGATAAAAGTTATTAAAGTGTTGGTCTAAAGTCAAAAATTTACGTTCGGTAAATTATGACTTGAATTTTCAAAAATAAATTAAAAATCCAAACAGATGTTTTAATGGTTTCTTAGTTAGCCTCAGAAATGCGCAAGACTCTCAGATTTCATAATCATTAAAAAAAAGTACTGCTTAACGAGCTACTTTGTGTACATTCGGCCTTCGAAGACAGCGAGGTGAAGAATTATTAAAATTAACATATTTTTTTTTGCCATTTCGTCTTTTCTTAGGTTATTAATGAACGAGTCGTCATCATCATGATGAATAAATGTGGTTTTGTCAATAAAACACAGATTAAAAAATTTGGAGGCATTTTCCGTTTTACAGTAATTAATTTTGCGCGGTCCGTTCTCGTGGGTCATGGGTTGTAAATGCAGACGCAACTTTTTACCTGTAATAACAATAGTCTTTGAGGATAGGAGGCCGCCGAACTATTGCTATCTCTCTCACTCTCAGCGGTAAGAGTGAGAGGGGCAGCGCAGCAGAAGCGAACACAAAACAAGTTTGTACCTCAGTCGTTCTCACTTTGTGTTTACTGCTACACGTGTCTTCATTTTGTTTTACCTCACTGTCTCGCTTTGTCCGCGGATTCCGCTGCCTACTTATTTGACTACTTTGCTCGTTAATTGGACTGTGTCTTGCATACTGATTTGGACTTTGTTTACTTGGAAGTGTAAAAGATGAGTTACACGTTAAGTGAATACGCAGAAATGCACTATTTTTATGGAGTTGCACAAGGAAACGGCCTTGAAGCAGCGCGACTGTATCGCGAACAACTTCAACGTCGTGGTGGGCCGCAACCTGAGCATTATCCCGACCATCGCGTTTTTATTAACACGCACAATACCTTAATGGCAGGCCGCATTCCTGGCCAACGAGGCGATAGGGAAGGAATCCCTAGAGTTGACCCGGATCGCAGAGAAGTTGTGCTCGAAGAAGTTCAACGAAATCCTTCCACGAGTACCAGAGCTATGGCTCGTACTCTGAACATCCCAAGAACTTCTATCCAAGACATACTTCACGATGAAGGATATCATGCGTTCCATATCCGACGAGTCCAAGCTTTACTGCCTACAGACTACCAATTGCGCATTGATTTCTGCCAAACAATGCTACAAAAAGAACAACAAGATCCTGGATTTTTCAATAAAGTTTTATGGTCAGATGAGTCACGTTTTGAGCGCACTGGAATTTTCAATATTCATAATTACCACGTGGGCGGTTGAAAATCCACACGAAATGAGAGCGTCGACAATTCAACATCGTTTCAGCATTAACTTGTGGTCTGGTATTCTCAATGGCGAACTGATTGGTCCATTTGAATTGCCGTCCAGATTAAATGGAGAAAGATACCGACACTTTCTGGAACATGAACTTCCATTGTTGCTAGAAGACGTGAATATTGAACTAAGACGAACCATGGTTCTTCAAAATGACGGCGCTCCATGTCACTACGCAACGCAAGTCCGAAATTATTTAAATGAGGCGTACCCCAATAGATGGATCGGACGCGGCGGACCAATATCGTGGCCTCCACGCTCACCTGACCTCAACCCCATGGATTTTTTTATTTGGGGCTATTTTAAGGAAATAGCATACGCCAGAGAAAGTGGGAGTGAACAAGAGCTGAGGCAGAAATTAACAGAAGCCGAACGTGTTGTAAAGGAAAACAGAGCAGCTTTTAGACGATTAAAAGATAATTTCCTACGTAGGTGTAGAATGTGTATTGCTGCTGGAGGTGGCAACTTTGAAAACCTATTATAATAAACATTTTTTTTACATTTTAACCTGTGTTTTATTGACAAAACCACTTTTATTCATCATGATGATGACGACTCGTTCATTAATAAACTAAGAAAAGACGAAATGGCAGAAAAAAAATATGTTAATTTTAATAATTCTTCACCTCGCTGTCTTCGAAGGCCGAATGTACACAAAGTAGCTCGTTAAGCAGTACTTTTTTTTAATGATTATAAAATCTGAGAGTCTTGCGCATTTCTGAGGCTAACTAAGAAACCATTAAAACATCTGTTTGGATTTTTAATTTATTTTTGAAAATTCAAGTCATAATTTACCGAACGTAAATTTTTGACTTTAGACCAACACTTTAATAACTTTTATCAAAGTTACGAAGCTGATTATTTTATGCATAGAAGAACAACTTGTGAAAATTCAGTTACAAAAAAAAGTAATTGAAAAAAGTTTCTAGTTTTTTTTTTAGAATTTTTCAAAATTGATAAGGCGAAAATTCATGAAAATTCAGAAAAAAAATCATAACTCCGAAACTATGAAAAATCGCGGAACATACATGGGGGTGATTCGGATACCCCATGACACGAGGGACCTAATTTTTTTTTTTTTGACGTCAATCCCCCGGCCACCCTGTATATTATCAGGATCAGTCATTAGACGAGCTGGGCCTGGGCGACTTTTTATATATTCGGCTCATAACTCAGACACGAGTTGAAGTATGAAACTGTGCCGAGAAATATAATTTTGTGTATTTTTTCTGTAAATAATCCACGAGTTGATAACAGCTACTTCTAAAATATTATTATTTTGCAATTGTCTCTGCATTTCAATTTCAGTGAGATTTCGACGAGCACACATATCGATTTTATTCAAAATTAGTACAAAGAGCGACAAATAAAGTAATATTCTCATAACACACCACTAATATATTCAACACTGGTCGAACAATAAGCTAGCACAGTAATAAAGAGAGATTATTGAGAGATAATGTAAATAAATATTTCTAACTACCCTCAAGTATCAAAGTTAACCGATTCCTTTGTATTGGATCATTTTGACGATAGTGGTCTTTGTAGGTATTACTCATTGTAATTCCAGAAGTAATTAAAATAACGACGTTTTATGTCAACAGGATGTTTAAAACCGCAAAAGATTAAGTCACAAAATGTCATGTTGCAACGAAGCGTAGCTTTGAAAATATTACCATTTTACTTAACGAAATCTTCAATTTGACGACTTCGGTCTTTCTAGTGTTAAATTGTACTAACCTGATAGGGGAAGCTACCTAGGTTGGCAGCGGATCCACCGACAATCCTGCTGGGGTCATCGCCGGCTTCAGCTTCACTGGCCTGGATCTCTAGGGCCCGGTCGATACCGATCTTATTATGGTAGTCGAAGGCCGTCAAATCCTCAATGGGATATTGACCGTCGACCACCCTTGGTGATTCGGCCAGAGCCGCGGCCACCAGCAGCAAAATTCCACAGAGAACCTTCATGACTGTAGTCAGACTCCTAGGTATTGGGTACCAGACAAAATATTAGCCTTCTATTTATACTGGTTATAATCGTAATTGGCATTAAAGGTAGAGATTAGCGTCTATATTTATCAATGGTATTATAAAATGATTGATTGGGCTTCTGTTATAATGCATTGTGTTTCGTTTTATTTGTAGAATTTTTTAAACAAGATTCTTATTTATTTAATACCAAAAACTGGCGTGATAAAACCTATGAAGCTAAAGTGATCCATCAGGACGACCTCTATGGCGCAGCGGTTAGCGCATCTGTCTACCATGCGAGAGGTCCCGGGTTCGAATCCCGGCTGGGAACAAAAAAAAAAGAAACGCAGGTCTTGGATGTTTACATGTTTGTGACGTCGCTGTTTCTGGTTCCCACAACACAGGATATCCTAGTGTGGGGCCAGAAGAAATGTATGTGCCTGTATGTAAATGTTATGTTAAAATGTTATATAGGTCTCTGACAATCCCTCTGGGATACAGGCGTGAGATATTTGTGTGAATGTGTTATTAATGTCGAAAACATAAGTAGGTACCTATTTTTGCATTTAGAAATTAGAGACGCAATTAGTTTAGTTACATAATTAAAATTATTATCAATGAAGTGATTAGAAGTGCACAGAAAACGATACATTTTTTTATCACTAAATTATATTTCGCTTGCATGGAGTTTGGAATAGGCTAGTTTCCTAAAAAAATTTAATTAGTCCGTCTTTTAGATTATAAAAAAATATTGGATACGTATTTTTTCTTTTTCCTATTAAACAAAAAATAACAAAGATATAGCCCATTAAAGTTACGTGTGACGTCACTGAGTGCTGCTCATTAGTTAGAAAATTTATTAGGTCGATGATATGTCGGTTCAAAACGCATACCTACTGTATGCGTACCTAAAATTAGAATAAGAAGACATCGAGATGCCAGTGACCTGTATAAATGATTGATTTGTAATATTTTTTTGTGACTTTGTGTGGTTTTTCATTAAAATAACATTAAAGTACTTTACTTTTTTTTTATTCGAGTCAAGGATTTTAAGATAAAACTTAGGATTATACTAAATATCTGTACTATGGACCACAGTAGGTATGCGTCGAGCTAATAAATTTTCGAACTAATGAGCAATCGCACTTGAAATTTTCGCAACAGCGTTTTTCGGACAAACGTTACAACGCACCAATAAAGCATCGATGGAATAAAACATCGCGACACTGATTTATCGACACATCGTGTTCGATATAACAAAAATCGAACCATCAGCTTTCGCAGACAAGTAGGGAACCCCTCTATCTGTGCATCAAAGTCTGGGCCAATCCGGTCAGTGACACATTCATTCGCAGCTGGCATTGTCCTAATAAAAAGGTTCCGTTTTTAGGGTTCCGTACCCAGAGGGTAAAACGGACCCTGTTACTGAGATTTCACTGTCCATCCGTCCATCCAAAAGTATCAGATTTTTAGAGTGAAAACTTCTTTCCTAGGTACACTTTTTTGAACAGTTAAGGGCCCTTAGTAAGTGAATATGCCGAAATTCGATGTTTTCTATTAGCTGTAATTCAAAAACTTTACGATTTTTCGCATTGAAATTTGGAATGTGTATTACAGACCGTATGTGTGAGGGGATGGCTGTTTCCAAAACGCGATTGGAAAAACTTTGCTCGATAGAAAAAAATCCAGAAGTCACGTCTAAAATTTTAGGTAAAAAGTTCAAAATTCAAAATTTTTTATTTCAACGTAAAGAATTTACATTCTGCTTGTTGAATGTCAATGTACATACAGTTATGTATAATGTTAGCCGCTGCCTTAGGGCCGTCTGTAGTGGAGAAAAAGGCAGCAAAAAAACTCCACTCTGACCATCTTTTCTCAAATCAACTTAAAGCTAATACAAATTAGGTATGAGTGTTTGTATACCAAGAATCTCAAGATCCATGAGTGCAATCAATACTTGCAAAGTCAAACATCATTTAATATGCTTAAAAGGTAATAAAACACCAATGCTGCGGCCAGACACACGGACGGCACCCGTTCACGAGCGTAACGCAGAGGTCAGCCATCACCAGTCTCAACCATATTAGAGGGAGATAGGCGACCCGGCCACCGCGCCACCATTCGCATGGCCTTTGGCAAACTTGTGTGATAAAGTTCTTGTCAGTTATCTATAATAATAGCATAGTTTTGATATGCAATCACAGCGTCTGTACATATGTATGAAATTTATTAAACCCTATATATTATTAGAATACCAATAACTAGCTCGTTGTGGAATTGGTTTACTGCCAAGGGTTTTTATCATCTATAAAGTCATCTATTCTGTAGTATGCCTTTTTACACAGCGCAGTTTTAATAACAAATTTAAATTTATTTCCTGGCAGGGATAGAATACTTTCAGGAATTTTGTTATAAAAACGTACACTATATCCTACAAATGATGTATTTACCTTGGCTAATCTGAATCTATATGAGGCAATTTTGTTTCGATTTCTGGTGTTAACGTTATGTATATCCCTGTTTAGCTTAAATGTAGTTATGTTTTTACGTACATACATTATGTTATCGAATATATATTGGCAAGCTAGCGTAAGAATTCCTATTTCCTTAAAAAACTCACGTAGTGAGTGTCTGGCAGGTAAATTGTAAATACCTCTAATAGCCCTTTTTTGGAGAATAAAAATTGTTTCTATATTTGCCGCCCGCCCCCATAGTAGCAGACCATATGACATAATGCTGTGGAAATAACTGAAATAAACTAGCCTCGCAGTTTCTACATCTGTTAGTTGTCTAATTTTTCTAACTGCAAATGCAGCTGAACTCAACCTACCCGCTAACTTTTCTATGTGTTGATCCCATTGTAGTTTTGAGTCTATTGTAATGCCAAAAAACACCGTTGTCTCAACTAAGTCTAGTCTGTCACCAGCTATTGTTAAACTTGTGTCCACTTTTTTGACATTGTGCAATGAAAACTTAATACCTTTTGTTTTTTTGGCATTTAACATAAGATTGTTTACGTTAAACCAGTTCAGAATTTTAGAAAGAGCATTGTTTACATCGTCTAAATTACATTGACCTCTCTTGATTTTTAAAATTAGAGAAGTATCATCCGCAAACAATACTATTTGTGACAATTTCTCAACTAGGTACGGCAGATCATTAACATACACTAAGAAAAGGAACGGCCCTAAAATTGAACCCTGAGGAACTCCTATTTTAACATCGGATCCGGGTGACTTAACTACATTAATATCAACTTTCTGCACTCTATTAGCTAAATACGATCTAAGAAGTTCTAAAGATTTATTACTGAGACCGTATCTGATCATCTTACGAAGGAGGGTTTTGTGGTCTACGCAATCAAAAGCTTTGGATAGGTCACAGAAAACCCCGATGGCATCCTGCGCCTCCTCCCACGCATCAAATGTGATTCATCAACGCCACACCTTTTTCTTTTTTTTTTTTTTTTTTTTTAACGGGGTGAAATGCTTTGTGCACCATAACCGCCACCCTTGGGGGAGGGCGACGGCCGTGTGTCGGACTCTCCTCTCCTAATAATAGGAGAGGCATACCTCCTAAAACACCCCGGGAGCCGTCCTGTCGCTCGTGCAATGGGGCGCCGCCGGATCTCGCTTGTGGTAAACCACAGTGCGAATGCTACAGCGGCGCCCCGGCGACGTCGACCCGACTCGCAAGGAGTCGGGCCCACCCTCACTGGAGAAGGGGCATGGGCCCCCCACCCCCTTCTCCCGTCACGATTTCGGACGGCAGGTCCCCCAACCTGCCGTCTGTGACCCTCCCTCAACCTCCTCTATGCCATCTGCTGAGCAGAGGGACATAGAGGAGGGCCTCCACCGTGTGTTTTTTATAGAGGTTGTCTCCTCGCGGCCCGAAGGCCCCCGGCCCCACTCAGTGTGGGGTTACGGGTGCGGGGCCCATAGTGGACCCCGCGGGACATCCAGCAGCGCAAGCCACTGGACGTCCCCCTCCCTCTGGTTTTGGTCCGCGCCGGCCGAAGCCGGTACCCCCCATATCTGGAGGGCGTTCCCCTATCCGCCACCCGGGGGACGCGTCCGATGGAAGACCAGAAACTCCACACGGATCAACGCCACACCTGCGTCTGTCGTTGAACGACCCTTAGTGAAACCGAATTGTTTTTTATGGAAGAGTTTATTTAATGTGAAGTGTGTCAGCAATTGGTGTAAAATGATTTTTTCAAATACTTTACTAAATACTGGAAGTATTGCTACGGGTCTAAAATTGTTCGGATCATCACTGTCACCTGACTTAAATAAAGGAACAATTTTACTAAACTTTAAGAGATCAGGGAACGTCCCCTGATCAATACATTTATTAAAAATTATGGCAAGGTGTGGTGCCATGATATGAATTACCGTGGATATCAATTTAACTGATAGTCCCCAGAGATCTTCGGTTTTCTTTATATTTATTTGTTTAAATGCTTTCAAAATGGTTTGGGGGCTAACGTGGGAGAATTGAAATGCTATTGTGCACGGTTTTATATTTTCTAACATCAAGGATTCTGCTGACTCTGGGGAAGAATTTAAACACCCTGTTATATTGAGGGGGATGTTTGTAAAGAAATTTTCGAATATTTTTGCGATATCCTCACTTGTGCCAACTACTTTCCCATCTACCCTTAGTACAAAATTTTGATCCCTAGGTTGCCTGTCTCCTTGTTAATTATTTGCCAAACCGTTTTTATTTTATTCGATGACGCTTCTATTTTTTTACTTATACTGAGAGCTTTAGCTATAGAGCAGGTTTTTTTAAAGGTTTTAGAATATTTTTTTACATATTCTTTAAAACTCGGATCCTGATTTGATTGTTTTTCTTCATACAATTCATACAATTTCTTTCTACTTCTATGTATACCAGGAGTGGCCCATTCTGAAAAACCACCTTTAACGCCTTTAATTTTTTTAATTTTAAAAACCTGTTCGAATTCGTTTGCTATTGTGGTAAACAATTCTTTATATAATGTGTTGGGATCATTGCTATCAAATTTTAGTAAGCCTATGTGGGTACTTAATTTCCTTTTAAATAATTCAATTTTTCTGTCTGTTATGGGCCTACAAATTATTTCTTGGCATTCTTTTTCTACTGTTGTAGGCAAAACAATGAATAAACCACTATGATCTGACTGTAGGTTATTTATAATTTTCTTTTCAAGATGCCCACAGTTGCAAAACACATTATCTATAAATGCTTATTACGGACGTGCTTTACAATACGAATTCGTGTAAAATCACAAACAGATAAGTATTTACCTTTTCCATTTCTTGGCTGTTGTAGATTTCCAAAACACAAGACATTTCTATTAACTTTTGACAAATATGTGGATGGCGCTTACGATGTTTAGTTTCGAACTCGCTGATTCCATACTAAACGTCCCAAACGTCCACCCCGAACGGCGCACCTCACCTCCGCGAGGCCCAGTTTCGCTTCGGCATTCGCACGTGGGGGCTGTGTCGCTTGTCACTCTGCACGCGCAAAAATTTGAGTCCAAATCACGAGTACACAACTAATTTAAAATTGAGTACTTACAGAAAAAGGTCGCCTAATGCTATAAATGAGTTGCTATGGTACATACCTACGCTGCCTATTGACTTACATAATAGTAAGTACAGTCGATAGCACGTCAATCTTCACATTTTAGTTTCAAAGTCGCCCTTAAGCCAACGGAGTAGAGTGCATGGGTGTATACCTGCAATAAGTACTATACTTGAGCCATTACAAACGTGCGAACCGAGTCACAAAAGTGCGAGTGAGAGTTCAGATATGACATGATATTTTTCATATTATTGATATTATTATTAATAAATGGTTGGACTTACCGGAATGTTATTTTATTTGGACAAACACTGGATACCAACACCACACAAGACAAAACAACAGTAAAGCCACCGAAAAGTACTTAAAGGGAGCCAAAAACAGAGAGCGCACGTGCCAGCCAGAGACAGCGACGCAGGAACTTCTGTGGAATTTGTGATGGATGATTACCTAAAAAAAAAAAACCTGTTTTAGTTAGGTGATAAGTGCGCCTACGTCCTATTTAGATATTTTGGAGTCTTTGCTGTGGATTGTGGGTTTTTATTTTTCATTACGAGAAACTTCGTACGAATGGCAAACCTGGTTCCTTTTCTTTTTTAGTAATCTGTGAACTGACATTGACATTGACTGCCACCAATCACAAATTTGTATGTAGAAACGAATGGTGCCATCTAGAATATCTCATAGAACTAAAAAAAAAGAGAAGAAAAACGCACTTGCACAATTTACCCATTTATCAATGACTTTGTTACAGAAAAACTTCAACTGAATGAGCCGTTTTCAGAAGAACTAAAAAAAAACTAATAGCTGTCAAAGGAATGCAATTTTGGACCTCGGCCCAATAGCAATGTGTGATACATCATCGAATAGGTCTCAGCGAGCTGTACAAAAGTTACTATGACGCCAACAGTCAAATATTTTTCCTTTCGGAGTTATATTGTATTGAAAAAAACCAACATTTTCAATACAATATGACTCCGAAAGGACTACAAAACTGTTGGCTGTTGGCATCATAGTAACTTTTATTCATATCGCTGAGACCTATTTGATGATGTATCACACATGGCTACTGGACTGAGGTCCAAAATTGCATTCCTTTGACAGCCATTAGATATTTTTTTTAGTTCTTCTGAAAACGGCTCATTGCGGAATGTAGCTGAAGCATCCAAACACTTAGAAATATCATGTAAAACTATCAGAAATTTATAAAGCAACTAAATACACTGTGATGAAAGCACTTACTTTACGTATGTACTTTACTTACGTAAATCTATTTTATGCATTGTCATTTTCAATGCTCAATTTATTGCTATTTAAATGGGTCTTATTTAAATGGTTAGCATAGTATAGGTATTTTTGTGAGAAGAAATAGCTAATTGATCAGCAACTCATTGCCAGCAATCATTTCAAAATCAATCAGCTATTATTTTTGTACAGCATATTAATTATACAGGGTGTTGATTTATCCAGTTTCGTCTGACTCGGGGGTGGTTATTCACATAATACTGAAGCAAAAAAAAAGTATTAAAAAAATTACTCTTTTGTGAAAATCACCTAAATATCATGAAGTTATATGGATTAGCTTCTATCGTTTGCACTTGACAGGTCCGGCGGGGGTTTTGGGGGGTGAAGCAGGAGAGTGCACCCGCGCGCTCACTGCCGGCGTCGCAAAACTGGCGACTTTAGGTGATTC
This sequence comes from Yponomeuta plumbellus, assembly GCA_947310845.1. Classification (NCBI taxonomy): domain Eukaryota; kingdom Metazoa; phylum Arthropoda; class Insecta; order Lepidoptera; family Yponomeutidae; genus Yponomeuta; species Yponomeuta plumbellus. The sequence goes on along the minus strand of OX371207.1, from coordinate 10,494,695 downwards.
ACACTAAAAAAAAATGTTTTTTTATATTTTTTTTTCTTTAGTATCATGTTAATAACCACACCTGAGCTGACGAAACTGCACAAATTAACACCCTGTATAAGATGCAATGAGCTATTATGTTTAATAAAGTTCTGGTAGGCACTTAGGGTAATAAAAACAAAAATTGTGAAAGGTTATTTAATTTATTTATTCTCAAAGTGTTTGATGTGATGTGTTTGTTTGGATATGTATTATTGATAGAAGCGTAAATTAAAAAAAAAAAACATTCTTATAAAATATAATTGAGATAAATAAAAAAATATAAAAAAAATAAGTAGGTAACTAAGTATGTACTTAAGCTATATTTTTATTCGTCATAAAGATATAGCTTAAAATAAAGATAAAGGGAAAATTATACGATCTTGCTCCGCCCACTTTGAACGTACAATGCTGTTTTTTTAACAAAAATGCAATCCTATTATTTTGCTCAACATGTTTTAAATATGCATATCAATCAAATACAATTCGGTATGTAAAGTATTTTCCAGGTATTATTTTTATATTTTTATTTCATAAAACATTTAATTTTAAGCCACTAATTTGAAGCTTTTTATTTTCCAATTAACGGTTTTTTCTTAATTATTTTTTAAAGTATTATTCGTGATGACGTCATTTCGTAGCCTGAATAGCTTTAAGTCTTTGCCACGTTTTCAGTACATACAAAAACACTAATAGATAACTTCAAACTTGACATTGACAACAAACAGTTGACACTTGACTTGTATGTACTGAAAACGTGGCAAAGACTTAAAGCTATTCAGGCTACGAAATGACGTCATCACGAATAATACTTTAAAAAATAATTTAAAAAAAACCGTTACTTGGAAAATAAAAAGCTTCAAATTAGTGGCTTAAAATTAAATGTTTTATGAAATAAAAATATAAAAATAATACCTGAAAAATACTTTACATACCGAATTTTTTTACCATTATCAAAACTATTTGCGGAGCCAGGATTGCTGTCTGATTTTTTTTTATTGGAAAAAAAATCTTGTATCCAGAGTGAATGAATGAAATGAAATGAAAATGAAATGAATGAAAATGAAAAAGCCTTTTATTTCTTACTGAAAAATGTTTACAAAGTAAGTATTCTAATTCTAATATTAACTTAATTTAGGTTAATGTTATTGTTATTGTTAGTATATTATTTTTTAAGTTTTTTTTTATTTTTTTTTAATTATTATGTTTTTTTTTTTTCTTATATTTACTTTGATTAGGTTACTCTTACTGTTATTGTTAGTATGTGTTTTTGAGTATTTTTTTAAAATTATTATTATTATTATATTTTTTTCTTTTGCATGTTATTAACCCTTAACTATTTATTATTATTAATTTTATTGTTGCCTTCAGTAAGAACCCCGTGACGGGTACAGGCCTCCTCCAAAGATGACCATTTTTCTCTGTCTTGTGCCACTTATGCTATAGGTCTCCCCCTGCTTCTTTTGCCTTGCGGGCCGCTTCTCTTTTTACTTAATGTTACATAACGATCCAGAGTATCCAGACCAAATTATTTAAATGCTGTTTTTTGTGGCTCACCAAATTTTATAATAGCTAAACAATTTAATTACTTCTCTTACAAAATTAGACTTTTTGTGCTTGAAATATCGATAAATTCACTTTTTGGCACAAATAATCAGTTTTCTGGATATGTGCAAAAGTATTTCGTTACAGATACTTATGCTGATACCTAGAAAACTGAGGTCTCGATATACGAATTAATTTTTATTTGTTATTTTTTAGCTTAGTGAATACAGACGATTGATTCAATGTACCATAGAGTGTAACAGAAGCTGAATTTGAAATTGAAACTGGCAGCCGCTCCTCGATAAGCAAAGTAAATGGATGGACGAAGAATTGTGTCTAATAATTTTTTGCGAAAAAACTCAAGCAAATTTCAATGCGCACTCCGACTTTTTGTTGCGACCTTTTTACTTATTGAGAAAGCTTCCACTATTACGTTTCGGGATCAATTTTTTTTTATGTATGGTCAGCGATTACTCGAAGACCCGTCAACAGATTAAAAAATATTTTTTTCATTTCGAAAGGTGTCATGGGTGGATATTAAAATTTTAATTTTTTGGTTGAGATGTTTTTTCAGTATGTAATTGCTTCTGCACCATTATAATTAACGTAAAATAAGCGAATAAATATAACAAATATTATTTTGTTTGACCCGATATGTTCGTAGGCAAAATAAAAATAAAACAAAAATATTAAATTAGGTACATATTGATGTACCTAATTTAATATTTTTGTTTTATTTTGCCTTTTTAATATTATTAGTCAGCTACAATCAAATAAAAGAAGTATTTAGAATCAGTTATAAAACTGTTTATTTCTAAATAAAAATACATTAAAAAAATTACTTCTTTTATTTAATTGTAGCTATCTACTAACCTTCACTCGGTTAAGGTCAGATTCTGAGTGAAGGACTGCTAATGCCTACTTTCATCATTTTTTTTATTTTGCCTACAAACATATTTGGTTTTATGTAATTGGTATCCAAATGTTGTTTGTATCCAAATTGCAGACGGGTTCAATAATTGGGTCGTTTACCCTAGTATTATATACGTATGTTGACTTTTTATAATTTACTTACAATGATTTCTACCGTTTAACATTTAACGTTCGATTATTGGGTCGTTTACCCTAGTATTACATACGTATGTTGACTTTTTATAGTTTACTTCCAATAATTCCTAACAATTAACGTTTACCCTATTTTCAATTTTTCAAAATATACCTACCTACCTACAATATTACAAGTATAGATAAGTAGACTATGTTTTGTATCTTGTAAATGCATAAAGATAGCGAAATAAAACCTTATACGGCACTAACATTACTTGGCTTTTGGTTTTTTATAACTTGGATACCATACCAAGGTAACTTGGATACATTTCATACCAAGGTATATTATATTCTAATAAATGATTGTTAGGTGACCCACCTTTATTCGATGTACACCTATTAGAACTAGAAGCCAACTGTCAAGCTAATCTGCCCTATGCAACATGGTAGTGGTTATAATAATGGCATCAAAATTCGGAGAACGGTACACAGTGGGCTGAAAATCGCTTCCCATAGACTTAGAGATCGAATGTTCAATGGACATTATTTCTAGGGTCACGAATCAAGAAAGTTTCTTCTAGGATATGGATATGAGCGGTCACCAACTAAGAATATATATTTTGTTTATTTTTAGGTGCTGTAGTTTTCGAGAAATTAATTTCTTTATTTAATTTCGCTCAGTGATACAGATAATTACGCCATCACAGATTAATACAAAGTCAGAAAGTATCATTCATTCGAATGTGTCAAAAGTAATTAGTCTGTTGCCTTTAAAAAATAATACTGAAGTAGGTACAGCGCCACCAAATTATATGGTCAGGTGGGCAAAATTGTAACTAATCAATTAATTGTAAATTCTGTTCCCCGTTACTTGTTTTATTTATTCACTTACTAAGGTCTATAGATATATGTTCATTAAAATTTAAAGACGGATTAAAATAAATTCTCATTTTTTAGGTAAATTTCTTAAGTGTTACTTCTAAATTCTCCACTAGCGCCGCTATCAACTAAACAGATAAGATGGTGGCACAGCTACATAAACAAACACTTCAAAGCAGAAATCACTGACAGAGCAGTGAGTTTTTTTTTAAATACTTCAACGTTGGATGGCGTGGATATACGACTATGATTCCGTTCTGTTTTGCTTATACGCCCTTTTAGAATGAGAAGGTTTTCAAAACCAAAATCATGAATGAAAATCTTATCTGATGTAAAAACTAAGAACGTAGGGCTATCCAGTTTAGCTTCCTTTCCATATACAGCAAAGGAAAAAAAACCCGAATTATTGTCCAATAACCAAAGTTATCGACATAGCTCAGAGAATTAGCAAGCTGAAGTGGCAGTGGGCTGGCCATATTTCGCGAAGAACCGACAACCGCTGGGGTAAACGTGTTCTTGAGTGGAGACCGCGACTCGGCAAACGTAGTGTAGGACGCCCTCTAACCAGGTGGGATGACGATCTGCGAAGGACTGCAGGCAGATGCTGGATGCGGCAAGCTGAAGACAGGGCGCTATGGCGCTCATTAGGGGAGGGCTATGTCCAGCAGTGGACTAATATAGCCTGATGATGATGATGATGATGATGATTGTCCATTGTTGATTTTTTTTCACAGGAATCCACTAAGGAAGGCTAATCTGTCAATATATTTGAAGCACAGTAAGTTTGGCATTGTAGAAGTACTTTTTTTTTCACTTAGTTAAAAAAATGTATGGAGATTACTATAAAATTGGCCATAACTTGATTATCGCACATTTGCGCGTTATTTCCTTCAACACGATTATTGCCTACATTATTTTGGATTTTTCTACATACTGCACTGTGGGCGCACTCGTGCGGTTTTGGTCGAAAAAAAAAATCAATTTAAAATATTTTTTCAAGTTATTTATGCGTATATTTTGTTTAAATTATGTACTTATATGAATATTAAGAATCATAAAATATAACTAAAAAACAATTACATGTAAAAATAAATAAGCCTATACAAGTACACCATTAAAATACTAGCTACAAATCCTTTACATTACAATAGGTACAAAAAATACAAGTATAATTTCCAATAAATATGAATAAAAGAATTACAATAATAAATTGCAAACAAAAATCATACAAATTATTTATCTAAATCAGTTTCTTCCTCCGTATCTGTGTCACTTTCAATATTTTCGACGTTACAGAACTCAATATCATGTTGTTGTAATATTAAAAGATCTAATGCTTTTTGACTATTTTTTTTCTTTAATGCTACCCTCATAACTGGTCGCATTGAAGAAATAAAAGGATCAGAAGTGAGAAGCATCCTTTTAATGACATCTTCGTTTGAATTCTTTCTGCTGTTCTTTCGCGAGTGAAATTCTCTGTAACGTCGAAAATCCTTGTTGCGAGCTTCGGATGCTTCTTCAGATAAGATCCCAGTAGGGACCAGGGACATCCTTATAATTTCAGCACCATGAATTAGCAACTTATGCACTGTAGCTGGCATATAGTACCAGCTGTATTGATCCAGGTACCTTTCTGCAGTACTTCGGGCATATTTTTTGTACTTATCGACATTTATTTCTTCACCAGATGTAATGACTTGAAGTATTACTGCAAATCTTCGAATCAATTCTTCATCCACTCCTGTTATCTTGGCTGTCTGTTTTGGGTCTCCGAAAAATTTTCGTGCGGTATTTCCATCGTTTGTCGTTCCAGAGCCCTGTTTGACCACGTCGACGAGAAGTCCAAGCTCCTGTCGGAATCGGTCTTGCAGCAGCTGCTTTTTGGCCAACATGACAGCCTTATCTGTATCTCCTCTTACTGCCCAAGTTTTCAACTCCAGTCTGCATGCTATATGTAGCAAACATTCCATGCAGTTAATTTGAGCATATAAGGGAGATAAGCCGAATTTCAACATGTTGTCGGCTACTTCTCTTCGTATTACTGCATCAATATTGTTCATTTCGCTCGGTTTTGCTAGACATAAGTAGCAAGTTGCACTGGATCGAGCTTCGGATAAATAACTGCAAACTTTTCCGTCGATCATAGTCATGACTAGATCATGATTTATATTTATATTTCTGCATTCTGAGGTCACCAATGCACCTATTTCCTCTTCCATTTTCTTCATTTCTTCTTTGACGAGGGACTCCCTTTCTTTTGAGAAGAGAAACTGTACAGGTCTACAGTAGAAAACTGAGCATGGCTTCGGGTTTTTCCATACAACTTCAGTCCCGTTAGTTAACTGCAGCGGAACAAGTGTTGTCATAAACAGAGATTCATCTGTTTCACCTCCTTCAATGCTTTGCTTGTATCTGCTTTGGCTTGATGAACCATCAAATCCCCACTTGGATAGCAAAACCAGTGTCTTACCCATATAAGCATCCGCTTCTGGTAAGGTTTTCAAAAATTGTTGTATGGTTATATTTAACAGAGCTTGGAGATCTATTTTCGCCATGGTGTCATTTATAATGAAGGCTGGATCCGGAGGATAACAGCTTGACTTGGCTTGCTGAATCTTGAAATACGATGGGTAGAAATCTGTTAAGCCCTCACGAATTGTCACCTCTCTCAGAGTAATATATTTCCACTTTGTAATCCCAGAGACAATAAAAGTCCTAGCGCTTTTTCTGGTGTAAGTGCAGTTTTCTTTGACTTGTTAATTTCTATATCATTATAGATTCTTACTGCTTCTTCAGGATTCTTCATTAAATGTTCTATTACTTTAGCTAAACATTCGTTTCCTTCTTTCTTCAATTTGTCTAATATGACACAGATTGACTCATTGGTGTCTTCATGGCTTTTATGTTGTAGTCTCCTTTTCCTTTGTTTTGCTCCCAAACATTCAAATGGTTTTCTTGACTGTAAAGTAGTTGAAGTTCCAGCATCAACTGAGTGGCTAGTTGAAGATAATTCAATGCAGGAAATTGTGCCTTCTTGATATACTGAAGCTGGTCCATCTGGTATACGGTATATGTGAAACAACACAACATGGCCAGTCAATACTCATTACGAGCCAGTCTTCATATTTTTTTCTAAAGATTTCCTGGTTTCTATTCGCTGTCTTCCATTTCTTGGTAACTTCTTGGCTGAATCTCCGACAGAATTCCTGAAGTATATCGAGATCTTCATCGGACAGATGTAGGTTTAATAGCGATACAACTTTTTCCAATAAAGTAGAGTAGTTGCTTAGCTTTCCACACTGCTTCAAAATCACGAACAAGTCAAGTTTAGTTGTCAGACTTGGTGATCCCATATTTTTCTCTTTATAATTTGGGCAAGTATGTTTCTGTAACAGGACACAATGTCAATGAACACAGAAGCTATTTTACCCTCTATATAAACGCAACTACAGTACCCCTAATGGTACGAATTAGTAAATTACACCTAAGGTATACAATTCCTAGTATACCTCAGGTGTAGATAACTAATTCGGTGATTAGTAATTATATTTCATTGCTGGTCAGCTGGTCACAGTTATATTTCACTGCAACTAAGAGGTGATTAAATCTAAATTTGAGTTTCTTTTGTATATCAATTCACATCGTAAATTATGTTATTGTTAATTATAAGTCTTACTAATCTATCTATCTAACCAGCTCATAAGTTTTCGAATATTTTTTAATTAAAGGAGATTTTCCGTCCATTTCAATATTGATTCAAACTGTACTAATTGTTGTTGTATATTGTTATTGGACAACCTCTGTGGTGGAGTGGGTAGCGCATCTGCTTACGATGCGAGAGGTCCCGGGTTCCAATCCCGGCTGGGAAAAAAAAGAAACCCAGGTCTTGGATGTTTACATGTTTGTGACGTCACTGTTTCTGGGTCCACGACACAGGGTATCCTAGTGTGGGGCCAGAAGCAATGTGTGTGCCTGTGTGTAAATGTTATGTTATGTTAATAACGAGATATACACATTAATAACTTTAAAAAAATAATTAAATCTATTTCATTTTTTTTCGACCAAAGTCGCACGCGTCCGCCCATTGTGCAGTATGTCGAAAAATCCAGAATAATGTAGGCAACAATAGTTTTGAAAGGAATAACGCGTAAATGTGCGGTATTCGAGTTATGGCCAATTTTATAGTAATATCCATACATTTTTTTTAACTAAGTAAAAAAAAAAGTACTTGCACAATGCTTAAGTTACTGTACTTCAAATATGTTGACAGATTACCCTTCCTTAGTGGATTTCTGTGAAAAAAAATCAACAATTGAACATTCGATCTCTAAGTCTATGGGAAGCGATTTTCAGCCCACTGTGCGGTAGCTCGATTTGTTGCCTATTGTACTCGCTTCTGTCTGCACCGCGTGCGCCTCCCCGCGCGCCCGCCGCTGCCCCCGCTGATTAAACACGCGGATCGTCGCGAAATCTAAATTTTCGCTGACCGCCTAACCCCCCTTAACGAAACTGCCCTAGCTTGAAGTAATTTTCCATTCTATCGAGTTAAGCAATTGAAATTGTCAAAATATGTATGTACAACGGAGAACTGATGCACTGAACCATGACAATCGGGTCGGCGACGTTTAATTGGCGTTGTCTTAAAATATTAGTTTTGTTTTTATATTTTACTAGCTGTTGCCCGCGACTACGTCCGCGTGGGCTTTAGTTCAGTAAAGTGTTTGCAAATAAGAAAGAGATACTTTTAGCGCATGCGAAAGAGCTTTCATACTAACTTCGCAACCCCCTCTTACCCCCTTAAGGGATGATTTTCGAAAAACTACTTTACACGTCTTTCATGACTTTCAATGACAGACCTTCACGCTGAATTTCATTCGAATAACTTCAAAAATGGCTAAGTTTCATACTAACTTTGCACCCCCCTTTTACCCCCTTAAGGGATGATTTTCAAAAAACTATTTTACACGTATTTCATAATTTTAAATGAAAAACCTTTGTACCAAATTTAATTCGAATAACTTCAAAAACGGCAAAGTTTCATACTAACTTTGAATCCCCATTTTATCCCCTTAGGGGACGAATTTTCAAAAATCCTTTCTTAGTGCTCCCCTACTTTACAAAAGGAACTCCTGTGCAAAATTTCAATTTGCTAACCTCTATAGTTTAGGCCCTGCGTTTATATGTCAGTCAGTCAGTCAGTCAGTTAGGCACAATATTTAGGACGAGAGTTTAACACTTAAAAGTCATTACTGATTGAAAGCCTGATTTAGTCCTGACCTTTATCACAAATGAGGAAGAACCTATCTCTTCAAGTACTTGTAAAAGCAACCGAGTTGATTTCTTTAGTTTAAAGGGTATATGACGAGGGCTAGAAATAGGTACTTACAGTCGCTGGTCCTGCCGAATCCGGAGGCGACGGCCCAGTTACCGACGAAGAGCTGGCTTGTGGCCCCAGTGGGAAGGGTAATGCTGCGAATGTTGTCTAAAAAAAATAAAGGCATTATTTGTCAGAACTTTTTACAAATTTCCTTCAGAAACCAAAGCAGCCTAAACGTCAGTGGTCACAACTCTTCTCTCACAGAGAGAGAGAGAGAGAGAGAGAAGAAGAGAGAGGTTAGTGGTCACCGCGGTTTGGCGATTTCGACGACTCGCGGTTCTATGGAGGTAGTAAATCCAGGAGGGCATCGGGAGTTCAGTCGCAGCATCCAGGCGAGAGAGGTAGTACACCTGAACCTTCGTCCGCGCGCGCAAACCTCTAACTAGACCTAGCAGCCTAGACCTTCCGCGTCCACAGTGTTCCTTAAGGCAAGTCCTCAGTGAATACATTGCGTGTGTTTAATAAGCTAGGTAGGAGAGATGCCGCAAATTAGAGAAAGGAAAAGTCCAGGAAAGAATCCGTTTTCCGCGAAACAAAGAGTTTTCCATCGAGAGGCGTCTTTAAACTAAAACAGTGATATTTCCCATTTCCACGTGCAATATCTGATATCTGATAGTTTTGTCATTAGGTAAGTTTTTATAGTTTAGTTTTAGTTATTTTTAGATTATCCCTTCCCGTGGCGTTCGCCCGCTGCGGGCAGGTGGCTATTGTTTAACTATTGTTATGCTAATTAGCGCCATTAGAAGGGTTATGTAAATATTTTGTTTCGAAAATATAATATATCTGATTATATTTATCTACGTAATTATATTTATTTGGGAATTAATTTGTACAACTGTTATGTAAACAATACAAAAGTTATTATGATCTGTTGAAAAATTTAATGGGCAGTAATTTAATTTTTCGGCGGTTGGTAAATTTGTGAATCAGTAAGCAAGGAGAATTAAGTAATAAAATATTGGTCTGTTATTTCATCATTCAATGTCTGTGTAAAAATTACTCAAGTAGTTTAATAAATGAATGGGCAGTTCGAAGTGAGCGGTAGCATCCGGACGTCACTTTGATTGAAAAGAGAGGTAAACTTTCGTTAAAAGGGGCGGAGTTTAAAGCGTTTGTATTTTTCGAGTTTGCATATTTAAAGTTTTTGTAGAGTCTGACAAGCGAGTCCTGGGATGCGATTTATTTCGAATTCTTCATATGGCCACACTCTGACTGTCAAACTTAGGTATTTCAGCTGCAAGTAGTACAGCCCAAACAGTTTGATACTTGTCCTCGATTTAAACAAGAAAAAAAGTTTTGTTACTATTCAACATAATTTTACCTATGTTTTAGTATGTACATACGAGTAATAATGTTTTAAAGCAAACATGAATTATATTTCTTGTTGTAAGGTCTGTGGGATGACGAAAATGTTAAACGTCAGATCGAAGACTTAGTCAAAGAACTCAAAGATGTTGAGAAAAAATATATGAATCAGATTTTGATTATGGTTCAGCATTAATAAATGTATTTAAGTTTATGTGGTGCATCTTTATTATCCCTGTTTTTGGTGGAGTGGAAATGTTGGTTTTGATGTAGTTCATGTTTTCGTTTTGTTTATACTTATTTATGTTTGGACAAAATTCATTGGTGACTCCAAACTAATTAAACAAATAATCAAGTTAAGCAAAAGTATCATGATGGTTTATTCAGACGATATGCAGGGTTATCAACTAAAAGATTTTTAAATTTCCCGCCAAAGGTTTGAGCCACGACTCACTTGTCGCACTCTATCCTAATTTTAATATAATTGTACCCTAATGCCAAATTATAAATACTTACAGATTGTAAGCCAAACTTGCTCTTATTATAAAATAATTTTCTGTCGCTGATTCATCTGACTATTATTAACATGATTGTATCTTAGTTTTTGTATCCTAATTTTAACATATATCCTAATGCCAAATTATAAATACTTACAGATTGTCGTAATGTTCTTTAGTTTTACTCTCCGACAATGTAAAACATAAGGTTATATGTTCATGTTCAGCATTTAATGTGAAGAAGGAAAAAAAATATGATGCATGGTTAGTAGGGTTACGCTTCATATTTGTTCCCTTCTTGACATTCAATGCTGAAATACACAAGGAATAGATTTTACCGCCTCATCGTTTATAGAACTGCTTATATAAAATTTATTACTAACAAATTACGATTTGTTAACTGTACGCACCTAACTGCCCAGTTCAACCATTCCACTGCTCAGTATTTATTGAACTGCCCGTTTAAATTATTTTATGACTCATTTTTATTTAGTTTACTGCTCAGTTTTTACTGCTAAACTAGTTTGCAAACACGCGTTTTTTATTTTTTCACCTACCATAACTCAAATATTGAACTGCCGCTTTAATTTTATGCCTATTTATTTGTGTACGTATACATTTAAATCCCACTAATCAAAATTTCATTAAAGCATTCAATTTATAGATTTCCCACTAACTAGCGACAACATAAGGCGCGGCGGTGTTTCAGCGGACTCCACGCTAGCTAGGGCTTATCATAGGTTTACGACGAGGAAATTAGACAGGCTATGTACATCTGGAGGAATAATGTAGTAACATTAACAACACAGGATATCAGAATGAGGCTGCACGGAAGGAACAACATGAGGATAAATCTTTATCCCAGGACTATCTTCAGCATCACAGGACCATCACCACCATACCAGGATTATCTTCGATATCACAGGATTACCACTATAATGGGAACATCCACTAATCGCCATTTAGATAATGGACTTATCATCGGGAATTAGCTTTCTACTTCTCTTCGGTATTTAATAGGGTCGTTTCAAAATTGTGTGGTTGTGCTACTTGTAAGTAGAATGTTTACCTTATTACCAAGCGAGAGGTCCCGGGTTCGAATCCCGGCTGGGGACAGAAAAAAAGAAACCCAGGTCTTGGATGTTTACATGTTTGTGACGTCGCTGTTTCTGGTTCCCACGACACAGGGTATCCTAGTGTGCCTGTATGTAAATGTTTATGTTATGTTATGTTTCTGTTATTATTGATTTTATGTGTACGGAATAATTTCATCGCGAAAAATAATTTGATACGTTATCTTTGTATGATTTTTCTTCTTTAGTAATACACCACACAACGTATAGGTCTTTTTCGAATTAACTAGACTATTTTCTTTGGCCAATTAATTTTCAGAAAATGATATCAACCCTTCAGGTTTAATTTTAATGTTTACATTTTACCAACGTGGCGTTTCGCATCTCATTTAAATTTTAGGCACCCCACGTTTGATTCAATATCTCGATCGAATCGAAGGCTTTTTTGTCCACAAACGCTAAGCAAAGTTGTAGATTATTCTTTGGTCTTCTGTATAATCTGCCGCAGCGTATGTACATATGTCGTCCAACATACTAAAACCTTTTCGGAAACCATCCTGTTTGGGAGGCTGGAAGTCATCGAGCTTGCGTGAATGATAACTTGAAATTAAAAAATACTAACACATTCGGATTATAGCCTAGCTTAGGCATCAAATGACCAAACGTTTTTTCTTGCCTGGAGTTGAGTATGCTGGACTTTGGGATTCCCAAGGGAGAACTTTATACGAGTTGAGGTGACGCTTGAGGAACTGTGGCAATTGCTCTGGGGCATTTCTAATCCAAAGGATCTCCCTATTGCTATGCAGCGCGGTAACGCTGCCAGCTTTTTGAGAACTATTTTGGCTCAGTGAAATCTCGGGGTAGTTTATTTAAATGACCATTTAAAAAAAATATAACCTAATTGGTATTATTTATAACGATACATAATTGGATGTATTTAGTTTTAGTTGTAATTCTTACTTGCTTGTAAGATTCGAATGAATGTGAGGCAAGCGATCTACCAGTACACTATCACCACAACTATCAGGCTATAAATTATGTGATTGAGATAAGTCTACTAAAATATTAAAAATATTATAGAAAGCCTTTTCAACTCAACAAAATTATACCACCTTGTATTCAGTGTAGGAAACCACTATACTCACTATTGAAGGTAACGCTGCTGGTGGTAATCACAGCGATATCGTTGGCCAGGGTGTTGGGGTTCCAGTTGGCATGCATTGCCACGTTGGTGGTGGTCAAACGAGTACCACCGGTGAAAAGCCGGACGGATCCGAGGACCACAACGAACTGTCGGGCCTGGCCGCGACCGTCCCACCAGCAGTGAGCGGCGGTTAGTTGCCGGTTTTGTCTCACCAATACAGCTCCACAGACGGAAGTGGCACCAGTTGTCAGGGTGATGACAAGACCAGCCTGGAAAGGTATGATAATTATAATCCAGAGTTTCAACTTTATTGTTCTCTCATATTGGGATTTTTGGTATGATTAATGCTATGAAAAAGAATGGAAGTATTTTTTTACGTGAACATCAAAAAACTTTGGAGCTATACTAACCTGGTAGGGGTAGGCACCTGGGTTGGCAGCGGAACCACCGACAATCCTGCTGGGGTCATCGCCGACTGCAGCTTCACTAGCCTGGATCTCTAGGGCCCGGTCGATACCGATCTTATTATGGTAGTCGAAAGCCGTCAAATCCTCAATGGGATATTGACCGTCGACCACCCTTGGTGGCCCAAGTGATGTACAGTGTCATACACTACTTTTTCTACTCTCATACTATAACACACAAAATAACATTGCAAATAAAACGCTGAATATGAATGAATGAATGAATGAATAACCATTTATTGCCAAGAACAGTGTTTCATACTTATAATAATATCTTAATACAGACTAAATTAATGATATATACAATTTTAACTAAGATCTAAAATGGAACAGCTTGGCAATAGGACTGTCGCTCAGCCTGTGCTGATAGATGCAGGGCACCCAACAGTGCTGATTTTCAGCGACGTCCTAGACTCATAAATCACTAGGTATATTATGTTAAAGGTAGAAGAAAGGTAGAACACAAGCACAAATTAAGAGAATATCTAAAAGTAAAAATAAAAAAAAAAAAGCAAGTAACTGCTAACCAAACTAGTGTTAGTGTCATAGTGTGGCATCACTTAGCACTCAGATGGACTTAATTTAACTCAATCATCTACAATACTTAATATTCTTATCTTATCTAAACCGGACAACAAAACTAAGACCACTTAGGTTTATACTTATTATACTTATATTCTCTATTATATACATTCTCCTTTTTTTTTCATAGTAAAAAAAAAAAAAATCTCCTAAGGTAATAGAGAGAAAAAAAATAAAAGAAGAACAGATTGCTCCAATACATGCCACCGCGAATACCCACCCCAACGTCCCCATCAAACCCAACACAAACAGACTCCATATGACTTCTCTATTATAAATATTAAACACACAATAAGAGTAAAATAAAATAATTTATTAAAGTAAAATAAAATAATTTATTAATTACCTTTTTTAAATATGTAAGTCTCTTGTGTGTAAGTAATTTGTTCCTGTAAAAGTAAATGTTTTAAATTATATTTAAATGTATTTTTTGTTATATTACTCTGAAGGGGCGGAGGAAGATTATTCCAAATCTTCGAGGCCGCATACTTAAAACTTCCCTGGAAATTAGCTGTTCGATGTTTTGGGATGGACATTAAATTTTGTGCCTTGCTTCTTGTGTTGAGACTGTGCGTGTCTCCAGCCCATTTGAATTTTTCGTATAGATACTTTGGTCTTTTAAAGTGTACAATTCTATGGATCATGCTCGCCAGATGCAGTTTCCTACGGCTCTCCATTTTTAAGACTCTCTTATTGCTTAGAAATGGCGTAATGTGTGCGCGCCTTGGAATGCCATAGCAAAATCTTGCACACGCGTTTTGCATCCTTTGTATGGCCCGACTGGTCTTTTCAAAGAGTCTGGGTCCATAGACTGTATCACAGTGATTAAAGATAGATAAGACCAAGGCCTCCACGAGCAGCACCCGCACCTCTTCCCTCAGAAAGCTTCTTATGCCATACAGAACTTTAAGTCTGAAAAAGGCGGTCTTGAGCTTCTGATTAATGTGCTCTACATATCGTAGCTCACTATCCATAAGCAGGCCCAGATTTCGTGCTAATGAGACTCTTTCTATTTTCTGTCCATCGATGCAGATATCCGTTGTAATATTTTCCGAAATTTGTTGACACTGGTGTTTTGTCCCAACTAACATAAATTTAGATTTTGTTGGGTTGAGAACTAAAGCGTTTCTTTTGGTCCATTTGTGAATATTTTCTAAATCATTATTGATGTTTTGAATAGCTTCATTGGTATTAGTCAGCTTGAACGATTTATATAATTGTGTGTCATCAGCATACAGATGAACATTACTGTATTCGACATATTTAGTTAAATCTGAGGTATACAGAATAAAAATTAGTGGACTTAAAATAGATCCTTGTGGGCAACCCCTTGCAATTGTTTTAATTTGCGACTGCAGCGTGTTGCCCAGCTCATCCTCAGTGACCACGTATTGTTTGCGGTTGGTCAAAAAGGAGCGAAACCATTCGCGTGCCGAGGGTGCGATGCCGTAATAGGCCATTTTAGCTATAAGCAGTTCAACACTAATGCAGTCAAAGGCCCGGGAAAAGTCAAGTAACACAAGAACACTGGCCTTACCCGAGTCCGAGGCTGACAACATATCATCAGTCACGTGTGCTAAAGCCGTGGCCGTACCGTGGTGACCACGGAAGCCAGACTGTGTAGCTGGTAAGACTGACTCATTTTCTAAAAAATTTGTTATTTGAGTACATACAACCCTTTCTATTATTTTTGAAAGTATCGGCAGGATGCTGATGGCTCGAAGATCTTTGTGCGCCTCTACTACAGAGCTCTTAGGGAGAGGTTTTACGCGTGCTATTTTCCATGCGTCTGGAAATACACATTCTGCGATCGACCTATTAATAATTGCTGTAATTATTGTTAGCGTTACGGATAATGTCATTTCTACCATTTTTGTGGAGATAGAGTCGTACCCGCTCGCATTTGTTTTAATGGTTTTAATTATTTTTAAAACTTCATCTTCTGAACATCTCTCTATTTCAAAAATATTTGTACCGTGCCTATTTCGAGTGAAGAAATTTATTAATTCAGGATCTATATTTGGGTCTCCAGGGACATCTAGAAAGAAGTTATTGATTTTGTCAGGATTATTTAAATGGTTTGGAATGCTTGAGTAACTCTGATTACCAAACCCTGAAGTTTGTTTAAAGAAACTCCACATAGCAGCTGGCTTTTCTTTGTTGTTGTTTACATAGTAGTTGTAAAATGCCTCTTTCTCTCGTCGGATGGAACTAATTACTAGGTTTTTTAAATCTTTATAATATCTCAGGTGTGAGTCTTGTTTAGTTTGGCGTGCTCGCACCAGAGCTTTGTCTCTAATTGACATCATTTTTTTTATGCAATCTGTTAGCCATGGGCACGGATTTTCTTTTATTTTCACTCTTCGTAAAGGGGCATGCTTTTCAAAAATTGTCACTATAAAAGTATTAAAAAGTGTAATCATATTATTGACAGTGTCAGCCTCGTAGATTTGGTCCCAAGGTGTTTCTTGGAGGTCTCTGAGAAAAGGTTCCTCCTCTACTTTATGTAAAGCGCGGGTCCACCTGTAGTGGTGTCGTCGGCGGCCTATCGATATTCAACTCCGCTATGACTAGACCATGATCACTCAAGGAGGGGTTGTGATGTACAGTAACTGTTTTACATATATCGGGCGAGTCGGTAATTATTAGATCAATCAGGGTAGCTGATTCTTTTTGAATTCTAGTTGGGTCTCGAACAAGTTGGTGAAAATTTTGTTGGGTTATAAACGACAGCAGCTCAGGCGCTGCTCCCTTCTCTGGCTCTAGTAGGTTAACGTTAAAATCACTAAGAATGAAGGAGTGTCTGCAGTAACCGAAGGTGCTGACTGACTCACTTAGGGCATCAATGGCTCTTCCTGGCGATAGACCTGAGCCAGGGCGGTATGCTGTTCCGATTGCGATACGAACAGTGCTCGGCAACGTGACTTCAAGCCACATCTGTTCTAATTCAGAAGGGGGATGCTTTTTGTTGCGTACCCGTAGGCCTCGTCGTATATAAAAGCCTACCCCACCACCTCTACCACCACCGGGTCTAGGTGAATTTTTGAGCGTGTATCCAGGTATAGTGGGTACGTACTTATCATGACCTTCCCTAGTCCAGGTCTCGTTTAAAGCTAGGAGATCCGGCTTGTGTTTTTCTATAGTAGCTTGCAATTCATCGTGTCCTGTATGTAGTGATCGAATGTTGAGAAGGCCTATCTTTAAATTAGTGCTTCTATTTGAGATAGCCATCTGTATCATATATATGATTATAATAGTGGATA
The DNA here is from genome assembly GCA_947310845.1 of Yponomeuta plumbellus. NCBI lineage: Eukaryota > Metazoa > Arthropoda > Insecta > Lepidoptera > Yponomeutidae > Yponomeuta > Yponomeuta plumbellus. The sequence continues at coordinate 10,477,501 of OX371207.1, read as the reverse complement.
GAGTTTCTTGTTGTTGACGTGCAGGGCAAGTGGTTATAATAGAGAGTATAATATGCCGTATAGAGAAAGGAGTAAATGTTTATGTTAAGTGTGTGGTGGACGAGCGGGCAGCATTGGTGTAAGTTATGACGGTACATTATCATAGCCATTGTTACAAGTACTTCAAAATACATTTTAAAGTAATTAAACACGTAATTATTTAAGCCTAAAGTTATAATAGACATGCAGTTAAATAGAGAACGCTTGTGTATGAGTAAAAGCTCCATTACCAGTCATATAGCAATAAGGTCGTCTTCGGATTGTACCTTGATAATTTTACTGTTGTCGCTCTGTCTCATCTTTATTTGAAAATTTTTTGCCCAGACGTATTTGAAGCCTTTTTCTTTACCAAGGGCACGGGCTTTTGCATACAGGATTTTCTTTCTTAGGGTGAGATGTTCATTTATATAGAATCGCCGAGTTGGCGCAGGGAGGCCCAGCTGTTCGGTGGTGAGTTCACGGCGCACTCGCGCGGCACTCAGTAGCTCGTCGCGCAGTCTCTTCGTCGACAGCTGCACTATGATATGCCCCGGTCCGTCGCGTCTTGCTCCCGGGGCTGCACGGTGAACGCTGCGGATGCTTTCCATGGGCACATTTATTCCTATTAGGCTGCCTATGTTCCGCACTAAACCCAACAGATCTTCAGCTTTTGACTCCGGAATATTTTGTATTTCAACATTGTATTGTCGTGAATTTTTATCCATATTTTCCAACCATATCAAAAACATTTTTTTTCCATTCCATGAACTCGTGGTTACATTTATTATAGTTGCTCCTAGATTTCGCCGGTAACAGGTACATAGTCATGTTTGACGCAGCTTCCAGAATGTGGTGTAAAATTACCACAATCCTCGCTTTCAGACATGTTTTTACACAAAAACTAATTTTACAAACAGAACCAAACTTTGTTTATATTGAAAAGCTTTTTAAATGTAACATGTTGGCGCCAAGGCGCAAACATTGATTGCGCATGCGTGTTGCGTCACCGCGGACTCGTTCATTGAAACCTTTTTTTTTAAAGTAGAGGTTCATTCAACCTTCTTGGTCCAGCTGGAGGTTGTATAGGTGTATCGTTATGATTAAAAAGTTATATTATGATACAGAGGTGTCCACAATACCTGTATCGTAATAAAACTTTTATATTTTTTATTTTTGGCCTATGCGTAATGTTTGTCATAAGAGTTTTGTTTTCAGTTTTATAATCTTTGTATTATAGTATCAGAGTAGATAAAACTATTAATAATAATAATAATAACAAAATAACATAATAATGCACAGAAAGCGATGAAAAATGTAAATACTACTACGGCAGTTTCGTGTATGTTTTTAATTTGATTAAAATGATTAATTTCACGCTGTTCCTTTCTTTTGAAATACTATGTTACTTAGAAGAGTTATTATTTTTTGGCCATTCTTTCGATAGGCATATTAAAAGCAAGGGTATATTTTTTACATTTAATAAGTCGGATCGATTCCCAGACGAGGCAAGTAATTTTTAGAAAATCTTTGAATGCAGAAATACTAACTTTTAAAAATAACATTAAGTCTTCTTTCAGCAAAATAGCGTTTCTACGATATTTAAGGTACTTTCCATTCATGCCCCATAATTTTGGGACGCTCTGTATACAATATATTAAATTTATAGATTCCTTGCATTTACTTGCTTAAAGAAGCAATTTACTCGCAAATAATTACATTATCAATAGTGACTCGCAGTCATACCGCTTTTTTTTCTGTTATCCTGGCAGCTGTTAATAGATTTAATGCAAATTACATATGTAATATATATAATATAATATATATACTTTATTGCACACGAGACATTGAACAGAACTTTACATAGAAACAGCATGTACAAAGGCGAGCTTAATTATATCTATTCATTCGTATTCAACTCGCAGTTTGATGTTATATTTTCGTTAACATAATAAAATTATGTTATCGTGACCCGTGGTCATACCGATTTGAATTTGCTTTCACTTTCATCATCATTATGTGCCCACCGAGGGGCACGGGTTTCTTCCCTGAGGAAGGTATAGGCAATAATCCACCACGAAGGCCTACTCCGGATTGGTGGAGGCTTGTAAGACTAGTGGCTGGTCTTACTGTCAGAAGTTTTCAAGCCGCCCTAAGGCCTCTGACTTGGCTTACCGACTGCCATGTTTCGACCGCAGCCGGCAACAACTGCTTAGCGTGCCTTGCGAAGCGCGGAACTGCTCGGAAAAATGCCACTAGCGTTAGACATCCATCCATGCACTGAACGCGCCCTATGTTGCTTAACCTTAACCTTAACCAGCCGGGGCTACGAGCGATTCTCGAGCCCTGGTGCTTTCACTTTGAATTCACTTTACTAAGCAATACAATTTTCTCCTTGGAAGTTCGACTACCTATTTCTTAGAGACTTTTCCTGAAGACTATGGTGAATCTATTATCGTAAAGCTCGACCTTTTCTTCAGCAGAGCGTCTTGGCGTCTAAAAATAATACAATTGAGATTCTCTAAAAACGTTAAGGATCTCTAAATAGGTTAAGGGACTACCTGGTTAATTATATTATATCGGAGAATGAACCGATAACATATAATTACATTTAGACGGACAACGGACCGTCACAGTTATTTTGTCTTCTTTTCATCTTCCTAAGACACTTTTGCCATAAAGACTTATGAAAAGAAAATTTTGTACATACTCCACGTTGTGTAGTCGTTAGTTGTGTTAAGGTCACAGCACACATATCAACTGGGAAAGAGATCGTCACCGTATCGTCTCGAGCCGTACGGCTCGTCGTCCCCGCGCTTACGTCTCTCCGTACCCGAGCTCACATCTCTTCGCCCACCCCAAGCATTACATTAAAGGTCACAGCACACATATCAACTCGGAAAGGGATCGTCCGCCAATCCGGACTTGGTCCCCATGGCTTATACCTTCCTCAGGGAAGACACCCGTGCCTCTTGGTGCGGGCAAAATGGGTTGATGATGGAATCTGGTAAGTACCAGTGGTCGGCGAGCCGTAAGCGCGGTGTCGCCTAGCCGTAGCCGAGTCGAAGTACAAGAGCTGCTGATACGCTTTGGTTACGATGCATACGTCAGGTTGACGCCTGGTTGACACGAGGCGAAAGGCGGTACGGTGACGATCCCTTTCCGAGTTGATATGTGTGCTGTGACCTTAAAGCAATCTGGTAAGTACCAGTGGTCGGCGAGCCATAAGCGCGTTGTCACCTAGCCGTTGCCGAGTTGACGTACAGGAGCTGCTGATACGCTTTGGTTACGTGTATACGCGATCTAGGAGTGATTCTGGATACTAAATTAACATTTGAAAAGCACGTAGACAATGTCGTTCAGCGTGCTTATCGCAATCTTGGATTTGTTCTTCGCGTATGCCAGCCCTTCAAAGATATTACTTGCGTCAAAATGGTATACTTTGCCTATGTAAGAAGTCTACTGGAATATGCCAGTTGTGTTTGGTCACCACAATACATTACACACGTTCATCGAATAGAACGCATACAATCCAAGTTTGTAAAACATTTAAATTTTAGAAGTAAATGCTATAATTACGATTACGAATCGTCTTGCAGATATCATCGTTTAATGAGCCTCGAAAATCGCCGCAAGCTACTAGACATGTCGCTACTGCATGACCTCTTGTCAGGTAAACTTGACTGTTCCGAGTTAGTTTCGGAATTGTCCCTATCTGTACCTTCTCGTCGAACTCGCCATACTTGTAACAAGTTGTTTCATGCTTCGTCTGTGAATACAAACTATGCCCAAAACTCGACCCTGATACGTCTAGCTCGCCTTTACAACAAAAGTTTTTGTTCGGCCGACCCATTTCTGGGTTCCAAGGCTTCTTTTAAGCACAGTAATTTAACTATACTCAATGATTATTCGTAATTTCTTGAAGAAACCCCCCCTTCCCTTTTCACATACACACCCACATACACACACGCACACACACACACACACACACACACACACACACACACACACACACACACACACATAATGTGGCAATTCTTGCTTGTTTGAATTTTTAATATTATTGTAAATAATATTTTATTTCAATGAAAATGCATGTATTTTATATTGCTGAGCGTTATTGCGGTTTATTTTCTGTAATTATGAAATGTCTATTTGTGGATGTCTGTTATTGGCCTTGTGAATTGTATCTTTATTATTGTGTTAAAATTATTTGTTTTCGCTGTTGATGTCCCTAATAAAATAAAATAAATAAAATAAAATAAAGTATACGTTAGGTTGACGCCTGATTGACGACCAGGTGAAGGACGATACGGTGACGATCCCTTACCGAGTTGATATGTGTGCTGTGACCTTAAGCAGGCAATTTAATGAAATAAAATCCTAATGTCAATAAGAAACAAAACCTCTTTACACGTAAAGCTGTTCTACACGTGGCCCGACCAGTCGGTTTCCTTTATCGCAATATCATTGCCTCTATCAGGAGCGATCTTACCGAGATACGAGCGTAATCTTAATTAGATAAAGTGAATGAGTTATAAAAGAAACGAATGAGGTTCGTCGATAGTTTCCATTAATTAAAAGGCTTAATGATGAAGTTACTCTTTGCCCTAGCTGCTTTGGTAGTAGTAATTGCTGGGAAAGAACTACCAAAAGGAGCGCGGGGGCCTGAACTGACAGCGTTTGGATACCTGACCAAGTATGGCGTTCCTGCAGCCGAGGCTAGGCGCAAAACGGAGGAGAAGCTATTAGCTTCCAGAATTATCGGCGGTGAACTATCAGAACTAGGTCGGATTCCGTATCAGGTTCGTGCAGCACTTTATAAATTTCAGCTCATTTTACCTTTTGTCATTACAGCTAATTTTTAATGTCGTCAAATATTTGTTAAAGGCTGGTATCCTGATCAACCTTGCTGGCTCACAGAGCTTGGCTCTCTGCGGCGGTGCACTCATTAGTCTCAGCCGTGTTGCGACTGCTGGTCACTGCAGCTGGGATGGCATCAACACTGCTACGCAGTTCACTGTGGTTCTAGGCACTATCCTGCTATTCTCAGGAGGTGTCAGAGTGACAACTAACCAAGTTGCTGTACACAGTGGCTGGACACCGTCATCGGTTCAGAACGACATCGCTGTGCTGTTAATCGAGACTCTTAATGTTGTTGGTAAGGATTTTGTCGGCACTGTTGTAATTTTTTTTGCTTGGATACGGGGATTTTCGGAGACGTGTATTTTAGTGCTCTGCACACGGTGGTCAGCGGAGAACAATATTTTCTGCGTAATAAAACCATACATCCAAAGATACACACATGGGCGACTTATAAAATTGAAAAACATGAATTGAACACTATCTGTATTATCACGAGTACACAACAGACATTAGTCTAGTGTGAAATTCGCTATGAAACTTTGACTTATTACGTACGTTTTCATTAGTAAACTATATTATACCCTGAATTTTTGTGAATTGGAAACTAAATAATTTTGGTCTAACATCAATATTAATTTTCAGATCCTTCCATCTCTCCCATCAGACTGCCTACCGGATCCGAGCTCAGTGAGACCTTTGTCGACTTAGCTGTTACTGCATCCGGATGGGGAATTCAGCACTACCGTAAGTGTTGTTAAAATATCTTTATCTACTCTGATACTATAATGCTACAGAGATTATAAAACTGAAAACAAAACTCTTATGACAAACATTACGCATAGGTAGGCCAAAAATAAAAATAAAGTTTCATTACGATACAGGTCTTGTATGGACACCTGTATCATAATAGGTATAACTTTTTAATCATAACGATACACCTATATATACAACCTCCTGCTGGACCAAGAAGATTGAATCTCTACTTAAAAAAAAAATTTTTCAACGAACGAGTCCGCGGCGACGCAACACGCATGCGCAATCGATGTTTGCTCCTTGGCTAGGCGCCAACATTTTACATCTAAAAAAACTTTTCAATATAAACAAAGTTTGGTTCTATCTATCTGTAAAATAAATTAGTTTTTGTGTAAAAACATGTCTGAAAGCGAGGATAGTGGTAATTGTACACCACCCGACATTCTGGAAGCTGCGTCAAACATGACTATGAACCTGTTACCGGCAAAATCTAGGAGCAGCTATAATACATGTTAGTGCATGGAATGGAAAAGTAAATTTGTTGATATTCAGCGTTTTATTAGCAATATTATTTTATGTATTACATATAGTATGAGAGTAGATAAAGTAGTGTATGACACTGTACATAACTTGGTCTTATAACACTCGTGTGATACTATAAAAAAACTCGCCTACGGCTCGTTTTTTTAAAACACACTCGTGTTATATGAACCCTTATTATGCAACAGTATCATAAACTACTATTATCTTCTTCAACCACTCAAAGATGAATTTTAACGAATACTACGTAAAATCTTGTCCAGATATTAGTCATTTGTCCAATCCCATCCCCACATTTGGTTGAGGTTGGTTCGAGGATTATCATGATCGCTTATCTATGTAAGTACTTGCCTTAGAAACAGTGCCATATTCGTATCTCGTTGGATGGTCGGACAAAATCGGGCGTCATATAACATCAGATACAATTATAACATCATCGTGACCACGTATTTATGATCGCATATCTCGTGCACTAATTTCAGAGGGTTCTGCATGAACAAAGTATCGTACAGCGATAGAGTTGCTTCACCTTTTTACCTTCCTCTCACTGAACTACGTGTATGGTGGTGCAAATATGGTGCGAATCAATCTCTTTATCTAATCAGTATCCAGTCCGTATCGATTTTATAAAGGATCCCGTCAGAGTAATTAAACTGTGTACGAAAGGAAGAATTTTGATTTACGATCACCCCTGATGGAGATCAGAATGACATCTATAACCTAGATGAATATACATACATGATACATACAAGCTATGTAAGTTTGCCAACCAAGTATAATTTGTCAATTTTAATTGATTGGATAGAAAATTAAAAATTGACACATTATATTGTGCTTGGTGCCGCCTGGTCGTTGGAGTTGTTGTGGGTATCACGTAGGGATAAACAAACACCAGGGTTTGCCACCAGCTACAATCCTGACCTAACAAAGTTACTTCGAAAATAAAATTAATATCTTTAACTACCTTTTCAGCCGACAGTATCACTGAGGACCAAGCCCTGAGCCACGTGTACCTGCATATCCTGAGCAACCAGATATGCTCATTTGGCTTCCCTACCATTATACAGAACACTAACCTCTGCACCAGCGGCACCTTTGGCATCAACGTCTGCCCGGGAGACTCCGGTGGCCCCATCGCTATCAACAGGAACAACACTATGGTTCTGGTGAGTGGCTGCTGTGTAACTTTGTCAATACAGTTGTTTTTCATCCAAATCCTCATATTTTTTTAATAAGGTCGCCTTTACACCACCGATTCATTTATTGTGCAACAAAAAAAAACTTATAATAGAATAATAGAATAAGCGTTGTCGGCGCTTCGGCTGCTTACGTAAAAGCAGCACCAAAGACAACGTGACTAATGTTGCCTCAACGGAGTCCATCTTGCAACTGTGGCGATTGGAAGCGCGACGGTAGCGCGTTTGCATCGCGACAGAAGCGCTACGGCCGCGCGACGGTAGCGCGACGGTGGCGCGTTTGCATCGCGACAGAAGCGCTACGGCCGCGCGACGGTGGCGCGTTCACATCGCGACAGAAGCGCTACGGCCGCGCGACGGTGGCGCGTTCGCATCGCGACAGAAGCGTGGTTACGTGGGCGAGGGCACACAGCTAGCGACCGCATCGCGGCTGTAGCGCGGCGAACGCGCCACCGTCGCGCGGCCGTAGCGCTACAAAAAGCCGCCGTGGGCGAGGGCCCTAAGCTCTGCGAATCGGAGCGAAACCTGGTCGGATACGTCCGATAAAAAACCGGGCCATATTTAACAAAATAGAAATTGTTTATTGCCAAATGAACTATGTTATATGCATGTGGATTAATAAGCAAATCCAATATTATTCGAAATGGGCTGTGAAATGAAAAAAACCTGTAGAATTTTTAGTGGGGCAATCGACTCACCATAGCAATGGTTTTAATTATTCTTTTCAAGATAAAAATGGAACTGAGTACGGCCGCTGGCGACTTTTGGGTCGTTATATGGAAGTTCACGACCGTTGACAGCCTTCTAGTTCCTTCAATTAGAGATTGAACTAATCACATCACTATCATTAATATTTGCTATGTACGTAGCTTGTACACGCTTGCAGCCTGAAAATATGTCCTAACATGTACTAACTACCATTTATTAATAGGTCGTTACTCTATTGCAGACCATTGATTGGCGATTTAGCCTATACTCTCTCTCTCTCTCTCTCTCTCTCTCTCTCTCTGAGAGAAGGCCTGTGCCTTGCAGTGGGACGCATATAGGCTTAGTCTGAAAACGATGCGTTAACATTATGTAAAATGTCCGTATGTGATTATACTGGGTGTCCCAAAAAAATAGTGTCAAGCGGAAGTCCAGAGATAGAGGACCTCTAGGGGTACCCGAATCACCCCCATGTATGTACCGCTATTTTTTGTAGTTTTCGAGTTATATATTTTTTCATATTTTTGTGCCACCTTGACCTACAAGACATTATCGGCCACAGAAATGAATTATTAAGATACATGCTTTTTTTTTTCGTGAATAGTGTGCCTTGCAGACTCAAACTCAATTATGGGTCAATCTGATACAATAGCACCATAAAAAAATTAAGAATCTTTGAAGAAAATTTTAAAATGTTTGAGGACTCCAAAACTTCAAAAAAATCGTGGAAAATACATGGGGGTGATTCGGGTATCTCTGGACTTCCGCTTGACAATATTTTTTGTGACACCCTGTATTAGAGTAAGTTTATACCTGACTGTTTTTATTTAATATGTATAAGATTGAGGGTGATGTTGCGTAGCACATCTTGATCTGTGGTCGTAATTAGTATTTCATTGGGGTTTGTTTGAAGTTTTGCATTGTTGTATTCAAGAACAATCAAGTCCATTCTTCGAAATAGGGGCCTTTTTACGAAAACAGGTTAAGTTGAGCTCTATCCTAGTTATTGTTAAGAAAATTGGTGTCTAATTAACAACAATATAAGGCCGCAGTCTGTATTCTTAGATTAAGAAATACCTGTGTACTTGAAACTTTTTTATGTACAATAGTGTCCTTTGTCTATCTATCTATAATAATAAAAATATTTCATCTTAATTTCTAACACCAATCAGACCAAGACTGTAAAAAGGAAACCTGCTCTATATTTTAGATAGATAGATATAGTACATTACTGCCGCGGCCAGCAAAAGAGGCATTGATGGACTACGTGGCCGAGGCGAAGCCGAGGCACACATACGTGAGTCCATCAATGCCTAGTTGTGGCCAAGGCTTGTATATGATTTTTCTCAAATAATGCGAGGAAATTAAAACTATGAACTCAGTCTGTTAAATTCAATAAACTTTCAAAATCAGACGAACCACGAACGAATTTTTGCAACGTTAAAGTGTTCTTTTTTTTTAAAAGGTATATCAAGTTTTCTATCGCAAGCCAGTTCGAAATTTAAATAAAACCTTTGATAAGTTACCTCCTTGGTTGTCATTGTTCGGAGTAAAAGATCGTTCCATTTTTAAATAACACGACAGATATGAGTTTTGTATCTAGTTTATTTGGCCGCAAAACACGACAGTTATGAATTTTCATAGAACTTTTTCCGGCCGCTGCTCGCGTGTAATTGGCCAGGTACAGCAATTTTCGATTTATCTCGAAGAAGGTTGTCAAAATAATGCTCAAATTTCCAAGCATGTTTGAGAAAAATCATTTATTTGCATTTACACAGACACATATATCATTGTAAGAGGTTCATTAAGTACAGCGCCACCAAGTTATCTGTTCAGGTGGCCAAAATGGTAACTAACTAACTAATAGTAAATCCTGTTCCCCATTTTTTGTTTCATTTATTCACATACTAAGATTTAGAGATACATTTTCATTAAAATTGAAAGACGAGTTAAAATAATCTCATTTTTCTAAGTAATTTTCTTAAATGTTACTATTAAATTCTCCACTAGCGCCGCTATCAACTGAACAGTTAAGATGGTGGCACTGTAGACCGCTTTATAAGACTTCAAAAAGGTAAAACTCATTAACTGCTTTTCCATTTTTTATTTCATCACCAACCCAAAGGCCGGTTTCTGAATCGAGAATTTCACGTAAGTAAATACTTAAGTAACGTTCTGTCACGCTCTTTTCTGAGAAATTTTACGAGACAACACTAGAGTTAAGTGGTTACTAAGCGAAATTCTCAATTCAGAATTCGGCCGTTAGTATCTCAAATTCACATTAGCGCAGTTTCTACGATTAGCAGTCACTGAATTTTACCTTTATACCGGGTCGACGAATGCAATGAAAACAATATAAAGCAGACTATACAGTAGGTAGTAGGAAAAGCAAACAACACAGACAAAACACTATTTTACTACAAAATGCGAGCGAGAGAGGTGTGAAGCTGTTCTTATTATTATATTTGTTTGCTCCAGGTCGGGATCTACTCGTTTGGTTCATCGCTGGGATGCTCTGCTGGTCTGCCCGCCATCCACACCAGGGTCACCTCATATGTCGACTTTTTGAACAGCGTATGAATTTGTTTTGTGGAAGTGCACCCGAATAAATTTTATCATATTCAATACTTAGAACCTTGACTAGGTATTTTATTTTCAAAAACAAGTCCCATGTTAGGCTTGATTGACAAAATGTCAAAAAGAAAAATGTTGGGCAAAAGCGGTATCCAAGCATGACCGTGCGCAACTAAATGATTCGTACCTCGCCTTGATTCGGCGTTTCTTCTTTTTATAACAGCTTATTTTATTTAAAGCCGGCATCTCACTTGGCCTCTCGTATTTAGTAATCAGGAAAAAATCAACTATCCATTACCGGGTTTCTTTATCATTTCATTACATTTCACAACATGGGACTAACCGACAGCCCGCTTTGTCGGGGATACCTGAAAGAAGAGGAAACACCCACCCACGTGACCATCTACTGTACAACGGACCGCCATCGGTGGTAAGCTGGGATGCCTTCAGGAGACCTGCAGTGATATCAGAACATTGCTGACATTCTGGAAAGAGATAGGCTGGCTAGAGCAAACTCACAGACATGCTACGTACAATGGCCCAACTACGAGGCTAAGTGCGGAAATCTTAGGTCTAACTAATTCGGTATGTAAAGTATTTTTCAGGTATTATTTTTATATTTTTATTTCATAAAACATTTAATTTTAAGCCACTAATTTGAAGCTTTTTATTTTCAAAGTAACGGTTTTTTTTTAATTATTTTTTAAAGTATTATTCGTGATGACGTCATTTCGTAGCCTGAATAGCTTTAAGTCTTTGCCACGTTTTCAGTACATACAAGTCAAGTGTCAACTGTTTGTTGTCAATGTCAAGTTTGAAGTTATCTATTAGTGTTTTTGTATGTACTGAAAACGTGGCAAAGACTTAAAGCTATTCAGGCTACGAAATGACGTCATCACGAATAATACTTTAAAAAATAATTAAAAAAAAACCGTTACTTGGAAAATAAAAAGCTTCAAATTAGTGGCTTAAAATTAAATGTTTTATGAAATAAAAATATAAAAATAATACCTGAAAAATACTTTCCATACCGAATTACCGGGTTTCTGACGAATCTTTACACTGACTCTGTAAAACCTGCAATGTGCTACAAATCATCAGCTACGCAGAACCGTTCTTGGCGCCAACTCAGCTATTCTTCGTCGATATTTGAATGTATGCGTTCTTGTTTTACTCAGAAACAACTCTTACAACACTTTCTTTTGTTTCTATCTAAATTCAATGGTTTTAGGTATTTAAGCACGTTTCTTGCTACCCATAGCACAGGAAATCCTAGTTTGAGAGCCAGTAACCATATTTTGTATGTTTTGTTGTACGTTTTACAATAAAGTTTTTTTCATTTCATTTCAGGTAAAATATATATTTACTTTATCTTAGCAACTACTTAATAATGCATGCTGTGTTTCACTGTAACTAGTAAAGTATCGTAATCTATTTACCTTAAGTTTGATGTATCTATCAGTACTACTTATTAAATGTTGTGGACTTAAAAAAAAAATTAAAAAAGGACAAGAGCGAGTCGGGCTTGTTCGCGATGGTTCCGTACTCACAGTTTTTTCCGAACCTATCCGGAACTTTAACGACTATTTTTATGATTTAAATGGAATTTATAGTTTCAGATTTTTCCTGTATTTGTAGCATAAGTCAATATTCTATCTTATCTTCCGGTTTGCAATATCTATCTAGTAGCCAGTGCTCTGTGAAGCAAATTACAATAAGTGTATTATATGTTTAGCTACTGTATGTTTTTGTAAGAACAATTTTGATTCCGATAACTTTTTAGAAAATTATCCTGTATGTGCTAATTAGGAAATAGTACATTACTGCAGCGGCCAGCAAAAGAGGCATATAAGGACGAAAGTGGAAATGTGGGCCGAGGCGAAGCCGAGGCACACATACGTGAGTCCAATGCCTAGTTGTGGCCAAGGCTTGTATATGATTTTTCTCAAATAATGCGCGGAAATTAGAGGGACTAGTCATAGAAAGCGCCCGAGGCGCGCGTACCATACGCTGCGTATCGGACGCTCTTTAAAATTGTATGAAGTTCTATGCAACGGATTACATCAAGCGTCCGCGTCCGTGGTGCGCGCGTCATACGTCATGCGTCCCCTCCTTCGCGGATTAGAAAAGTGTGCTCATCATACCATAATTGACGAGCGTACGATAGGCGTCCAACGCTTGCTCGACGCGCGCCCAAAGCGCAGCGTTCCGGGCGCGCGCCCCGGGCGCTTTCTATGACTAGTCCTTAAGGCAGAACTTTTTATTTGAAATAATTTTTGCCGCGTTAAAGTGTTCTTTTTTTCAATAGGTATATCCAGCTTTCTATCGCAAGCCAGTTCGAAATTTAAATAAAACCTCTGATAAGTTATTTCCTTGGTTGTCATTGTTTAGTATGTAATTTATTTCGCCGCAAAACACGACAGTTATGAATTTTCATAGTACTTTTTCCGGCCGCTGCTCGCGTGTAATTGGCCAGTACAGCAATTTCGATTTATCTCGAAGAAGGTTGTCGAAATAATGCTCAAATTTCCTAGCATGTTTGAGAAAAAAATAATTTCTTTACGGGGGACTTTTCTATTGTCTACGTTGACAGCTTAAATCAGCGAACAATAATTGATAAGACTTAAACTATTTTTATAACCTCAGGGTACGGAGATTTAAAAGAATCAATTTATTCATCTTAAATTTGGTAGGTATAGCTTAGCTCAGAGGTCTCTATGCCGTTGTATTAACAATGATGGGGTCACTCACTTACATTGAATGTCAACAATTTGATAATACGACGCTTTAAAAAGAGGGGCACCTGCACTGTGTATACTAGGTTAATAGAAAATTTAGCATAACTTTATTCGTATCAAAAAAGAGTAAGCACTTCGTCTCTATGGCCCAAGGTCATTTTGGGAATCCGAGACAGTTTTTGATAGCACAGATAATTTGCTATTCCCATTAATAATACCAATATAATATTATTTTGTTAAGAAACAGGTTACTAATACTACTAACTATTTAAGGGCAAGAGGCATTTTGCATACAAAATCTACAGTTAGTCATTGATAGGTATCGATTACGGCATTTTAGGCATTTTCTTAGGCTATGTGTAGCGAGATTTGGTCAAAGACACCCTTGCTGATCGGGATTTTAATTTGAAGATTGTTTATTATTCACAGTTAATACGGTCATTTTCATTTCAATATTCTTGAGTCACATAGAATGCGAGCAAGTTAAAACTGAGAAGGAAAGAGATATTGAACAGTCTAGTGTCTTTATTATTCACAGTTAATACAGTCATTTTCATTTCAGTATTCTTGAGTTACATAGGATGCAAGCCAGTTAAAACTGAGAAAGAAATGTACATGAAACTTGTGTTCAAGGTTTAGTTCAGGTGAGTGTTGATCCAAGCGGCGTAGTCGGTGACACGAGCGAAAACGGCGGGGAAGCCAATGGAGCAGCCGAGACCAGAACCGAAGGACACCACACCGATCTGATGAGAGAAATTTGATCCAAATGAATGTCGGATAACAGCTAATGGTAAGAAAATGGTATAGAGAATTTAGCTTTAATGTACTGTCGTAACTTGTGCAATTATTTTTTATTAATCAAATTATTACTAAACCAAATTACCAAATTATTTTAACCACAGACAGAAAATAATTTGGGGAGAAAATGTTCTATCAGTGAACATCCAAACAGGGGTCAAGAAAAGATGATATGAAATTCGGAACTTTATGGTTCGGAAGTAACTATAAAGATACTATTGCGTATTGAACGAGGCTCTTGGTACCTACTTATGCAATCAGTCTGCCCAAATTGAAAAAACGTACTTAAGTGCTGCCTATGACGCCTCGACGACTTATTAGAAAACGGGGTTCTATACGCGTTTTTTTAGCACGTCCAGACAGTCTTCATATGAAGCAAATTCGCTGGACTGTAGAAAAATCATTCTCATCATTATTATTCATCTATACACAAGCAACTTTAATCAGTTGCGTTCTGACCTTGAAAAGAACAATTTAAAAACCAATGTAATGATGAGCCTATCGGCCCACAAAAAATTCTACAGGTTAAACTGATGTTCACTGAAGGACCTCTAATAACCACAGTCATTGTCTCAGAAAATGAAACACCAGCTCACCAAGATCTCCCTGTCGCCCCTGGTGACGACGAGAGGGCCACCGGAGTCACCGCTGCATGGACTGTAGCCACCTATGCCGCTGGTACAGATGTTTGAGTCCTGTACGACGCCAGGGAACGCGAATCCGCAGACGGAGTTACTAATCACGTTCAGGTTGACTTGGCTCAGGGACTGATTGGCGGGGATGCCCGCACCTGTGTTAGTTAGAAAGGTAACGTTAGGCGCTGATCAATAAATTGGCGCTTTTGTAAGTGTTTTGTCTTTTGTCAGTCGGCAGTCAACTGTTACATAATTGGTAAGCGCAGGTTATCACCAGACGTAACTGACGTGGCGTAAGTTTATAGTTTTAATTTCAACTTGATATATTTACGCGTTCTAGGGTCTTGACAGAAAGATGGACGGACCGACGGACAACAAAGTTATCCTATAAGGACCCTATTTTTTCAATTTGAGGTTCGGATCCCTAAAATACTCAATGAGTATTTAGCCAAAATGTGCTCAGTACCTGGTTAATTTATTAGAATTTGATTTCACTCCTTACTTAGAACAGTGAAGACTTACCATCAGCCGTGATTCCAAAACCGGACGCACGGGCTTGCTGGCCAGCGAAGGTCTCGGTCAGCTCGGAGCCTTCAGGTAAGGCAATGGGCCGGATAGAGTCTGCAAAATAATAAAACAAGTTAACTCTTTGGGACCTTTGAGATATTAGGATAAGATAAGATAAGAATATTCTTTATTGTACCAGGAAAACACATACAAAACATAAGTAAACATACATATTAATGTCATGATTGTGATACAGACACGTAATAGTTAAGTAGATAAAAGCTGAATAGGTAGAAGTTATCGAGAAAAACAAAACTAAATGTATTCCCCAAATTTAATTAATTTACCTAATACGAAGGGATTTAACAATTGTGTTCATTTACAAATTTACAACTCTTTAAGTACAATAAACATGGTCGAGAATTTGTAGCAGCTATTAAGTTCTAATTACATGTCCGATTTGTGTGTGTGTGCTCGTGCGCCGGAGGCTGCACGAAGTCGGATGGCCGAATGTCATGATTTTATTGAAATATATCTAACTTTATACTTAAATACGTATTTTTAAGTAAGTTTTATCATAAGATTAGTCCCATCTGTCACCATTTAATTAGAGAATCGTGAATCGTGGGGTATGCGAACATTACATTGACAAGCATTAAATAGTAAAAATATTGAAGGGTAGTTGTAAAAGGAAACGGAAACTAAAGAGGGGTTTGCAAATGGCTTCACGTCGCACGCTGGCGGCGGGAGGCCATTGTGTTCCGGAATATGGTGCTGATCGGATCTCCCGGCCAAAGTTCCTATTATTATAATGGTACTTCGGCGCAAAAAAATTACTTGTCTCAGTTTCAAAATATAATGTACCCTATGCTATGGTTTCCAGGCAAATACATCACAAACATGGAATAACACACAGACTGAGGTCATTTGCACAAACCAAGTAGTTTAAATTAAACGAAGTTAGCCATAATGACTTGTTTCTTATTTTAGAAAAGAGTTATCACGATAAATGCCACATGATATATGTAGGTGCGGGGTAGGAGATCAAATGCAGATTTATCGGGTGTTAATAAAGGGAATTCAATGATACCTACTCGAGAGAGTGACGGGAGTAGGCAGGTAGATTGCAGCGACATCATTCCTGATCAGCAGAGGGAACCAGCTAGGGTGGGTAGCAACAGAGCTTGTTTGCACTCTGACGCCTCCGCTGAAGAGTAAGACTGAACCAAGCACAACGGTGAACCTCCAGGCTTGGTTCCTGCCGTCATTCCAGCAGTGGGCGGCGGTGACGAGGCGGCTGCTTGTGAGAAGGGATGCCCCACATACACCGGTGCCATTCAAACCGACAAAGTCAATCAGGAGACCAGCCTGCAACAGGATAAAATAAAGAAGAATAAAAATATGCTTCTAGATTTTTTTTATCGAGTACTCAAACTAATGACAATCTATAAATTATCAAACATCCAAAAAAATTATAACCACAAGATAAGAGTATTATTTCTTAGATGGCTGAATTACGGAAACAAAAAAAAAAAAAATACAATTGGCGGGCAATATTTTATTGGAGTTTTATCGGTTACAGAAAGACTTTCACAAACGGCTGGAAGATTTCACCTGCCAAGGGTTTGCGCCGAGAACGGCTGGCGAGCCGCCGACGATCCTGTCGGGATTTTTCAGTAACTCGTCCTCAGCTTTGCGGATCTTCTCACCCACGGCGATACTTCTTTCTAGGTAGCCGAAGGCCGATAAGGTCTCAGTCGGCAGTTGTGCGGCGCTGGCTACCGCCGCCAGTAGGACAACACCTATGAAGACCTTCATCGCTGAGTTATACACAAGCAACTGCAGATGAAATTGTCAGGGCTCTTATATTAACTGTCATTTATCGATCAGCTGCGCCGTGAAGGATTAAGTTAGTTATTTGCTTAAGATAATAATGTACTACATTGATATTTAATCAACCGCATGAATTTGATTACAAAATCAATATTTCTAAGCGTTAGTTTATGCGATTAGAATGTTTTATCTAGCTTGATAAGTCTTTTTCGAATTTATTTGTACATTGTCATCCTAGGGGTCAGTGGCGTAGCTAGGTAATCAAGGGCCCTGGGGCAAAAAAATGGGACCCAACTGCTATCTTAACTGGTTAGGTTTTATCAAGTAAAAATATTAAATATACAAAGGAGAGTGGGCAAATTTGTATGGCCGATTGACCCACAGCCGCCACTGATAACGCTATTTTTTTTGGTAGGTATTAAGGCTGAGATCCTCTGTGCGGAGGGGCAATAAATTTTGTCCGAGGGTAACTTAATTATGAGGATGAATAGGTATACCGTAGAATGGGGTTACTTTGATTCCTGGGGTTACATTGATAAAAACTTCGTTTTTTATTTAAACTTAATTTGTACGAATTCGGAACGCAACTTTGAAATTCGGTTTTTGCGGTTGGCAGCCTTGATATCAGTGTCAACGTGTGAGTAGGCGCAGGGAGGACTTCGTCGTCGGTTTCGTAGAAAAAAATAAATAAACATGTAAGTAATAGTTTTGTAATCATAGCTTGAATATCTTCTACTAGTGTGTTTATAACAAAGACTTTTATTTAATGTGATTTAATCGGTCAAAAGTTTCATAACCTATAAAATAACCTTTTTTTGCAAGTCGTAACTTAACGGACACCAAATTAATTGCAGTACATTTTGTACGGGGTGTCATTGATCACCTATGAGGGTTTACTTTGATCACTGATCAATGACACCCCGTAAGGTGGCTTTAATTTGGTTTTTAATACTTTTACAGATATTTAGTCTTGTTTTTTAGCATCATGCCAAGAACTTATAAAAGGCGTTTGGGATCGAGAGAATATCGAAACTATACCGAAGCTGTATTAGATCAGGCAATAACAGAAGTTGTTGAATGCCGGTTGTCAATACGCCGAGCATCAGAAAAGTATAATATTCCTTATGGAACATTGCATAACAAGTACCATGGCAAATTTGGCAAAAAACCTGGAGCTCAACCAGTTTTCACCCAAAATGAGGAGGCAAAGATTTTAGAATGTGCTGCAAAAAGCGCAGAGTGGGGATTTCCTCTATCACTTCTAGATCTGCGTATGTTTGCGAAAATGCTCTTGGATAAACAAGGCAGATGATAATTGGATAATCAATTTCAGTTTCCATTTGAAATTAATATTAAAGAACTTAAGCAGTCGAAATGATTATTTCTGAATAATTGATCTCATGAAACGATCTCAAGATATTTTTCTCCTTTGTTCCTTTTCTAAGATATAGTTTTATACGCATTATGATTGTTAAATTACAGTCTAAGCTAAGATTCTATTTAATTATTATTCTGTTTATGTTATTGCTAAGTCATAAGCCAGAAAGTTCCTATTAAAGCTGATTATTTCCTAAAAATATCGTTGTTTTTTACGATCAAAGTAACCCCAAAAAAATAAAGACCTTGATAAATCCTAAACGCATGAAGGGATTTAATTTTTTTTTTGTGTTTTTATCCTTGATGGGGTTACTTTCAAATTCCATCAAAAAACAAGTGGGTCTCAAAGTAACCCCAATCTCAGTGTAACATTGATCACCATCGTTTTACTTTTTTTCTGTCAAATTAGCAACGGTAAAATATTTCTCAGGCACAAAATCGATAGAAGAATAAAAACCGATATTGGTGTTTTTTTGTACATTTTTTACTTTCATACTTAAAGAGTTATTTAAATATTAATTTCAAAATCGATCAAAGTAACCCCATTCTACGGTACCTACCTTACTGGTAATGTAATAAGACAGTGAAAATATTACAATAACATTTATTTGATTATATACTTATTAAGTGTCATCGTTTATTATTATGGAGCCCATAAAGAGAGCTGGCTTATGGATTTGGCCATATCTAGCCATCCCAAATACCATGTTATCACTATGACATTGTAGGCAACAGCCCAGAGTTCTGTTGCCTGCTTTGCACGAGCAGTAATTATGTATAATCGCATGTAGCCCCGGCTACTTCTTTACCCGGCGAGTGATCTTAAACGATCACGAACGTTAAGCTACATAGGGCGCGTTAAGTTCATGGATGGGTGACCGTTCTATGACTAACATTTTTCTGAGCGGTTTCGTGCTTGGCTAGGCACGGTCAATTTTGCCCACTGTCCTTCCCAATCCGGACTTGCTTGGACTTGAATTGGACAATTTCCAGCGGTTCCGTGCTTCGCAAGGCACTTGAAGCAGTTGGTACCGGCTGCCGTCGACAAATGGCAGTCGTTAAGCCAAGTCTTAGGGCGGCTTGAGAACTTCTGACAGTAGACCAGCCACAAGTCTTACAAGCCTCCACCAATCCGGACTTAGCCCCCGTGGTGGAGTATGGCATATAGGCTATAACTTACTTAGGGAAGAGACCCGTGTCATAATGGGTTGATGATGATACAAATACTTTAAAAATGCTAAACTACTTTATCATCAGCTCTTTTTTGTGCACTGCCGGGTTGGTATTAAAATTATTATTAAACAGTAACAACATAAATTACAATAAATTAATACTTGGTGTGGGTAAGGTAGGTAAGGTAACTTCGTACGAGATTTTCTGGCGAGGGCTCCCTGAGCTTGAGGGCCCCGGAGCACTGCCCCGCCTAGCCCCTAGGTAGCTACGCTACTGCTAGTGGTGTAAGTAACCCGATGAAAGAAAGTCTTTAACCCGAAGTAAAATACTGTGATTTTCGTTACGAATATACGGAAGTTATAAATAAAAACATGAATTAGCTAACTCAATCAGATGAACTCATTGTGTTAAGGGGATCTAGTGGGCTGACAGGCGCCATAATTATTTTTATTATTATATATCTCTTAATCATGATAACGGTGATATTTAGGACTCACAACAAAGAATCTAGTATCACAAACCTGTGACTGGAAGCATCTATGCCAAAAGCGGCTGTTTTTGGCGTTAATGATATCTAGTCCTAGCTGCTTTGCCTAAGGTTCAAGTTCACAGGTCTCAAAAATCACTGTTAACATTATTGAGATACTCGTAGTACAGACACTTTTTGAACAATGATTCTGTAAAAAATCTGTAAAAAATTATTTGTTTTTTCTTTAGTGGCGCTAGCGATGCCCCCTGGACCCCTTAATACAAATTTCTGTTATACGAAAGTATAAACAACACTTTACAACTGAAAAAACAACTGAAGATCGGATTGCCGCTTTCACGCCTATATTTTCTTTGTCGTTTGTCACAATGTCGCTTATTTTGACTTAACATATCTCACAGTTCTATTAAAATAATATTTATATTCTTTCATTACAACTTAATAAAGAGTTCTAATCTAATCTAATCTAATCTAAAGTTATGTTATTTCTATTTTACATCGCGCTGTAATTATGTGAATGTAAAGAAATTCGTGCAGCGCTGGATTAAGAATAGCGTCAGTCCATTTCCTTCTGAGGATGTTGTGAAGGCGACTAGGCCTGCTTTACATTTGCTTTATTTTCGTGCTTTTTTAGCATGCTTTCCATAGAGGTTAAATAAAATAGTGACGGCAAAAACACATGCCGATTCATAGCTTTTAGTGCGCACCATATTTTGTAAAAGTACTTTAAAAAAATCTTAAATACATAGTATACAACCAACCATTAGTGATTTATTATCTGCTATCTATATATATAAAAGAAAGTCGTGTTAGTTACACTATTTATAACTCGAGAACGGCCGAACCGATTTGGCTGAAAATTTGTGGAGAGGTAGCTTAGAACCAGAAGAAGGACATAGGATACTTTTTATCACTATTAATACGTCAAAAATTAATATATATGTTCAAGCTTTTGATACCAGAGCAAGCTTCACAGACGTACTACACATGTCAACGATGACATATGTCACATGAAGAAGATCACGTCATTTTGGTCCAATCAAACGCAAGAAGGTGCCGTGCTGTCAATAATTTAGCCAATAGGAGCGCGCCAACCACTCACCCTTCCATAAGCCTTTTTAACCTTGGTTAGACCGCTACGTGGCTAACGAGCTTACACGCTTGAACTTTTGTAATCTAATTACCGAATAAAATGTAAAATAAGTAATCGCAAAGCTGCTGCATCATTTATCGACTGCCTTCCTCATCTGCATCCTCACCACCGTGTCCGATCGCGGACATATATATAAAAGAAAGTCGTGTTAGTTACACTATTTATAACTCAAGAACGGCCGAACCGATTTGGCTGAAAATTTGTGGAGAGGTAGCTTAGAACCAGGAGAAGGACATAGGATACTTTTTATCAGTATTAATACGTCAAAAATTTAAATAAAATAAAAACATTTTCCCATACAAAATGTTCGTAGGTTTCGTACTTGACAGTGTATTTGATGTGTAATTTCGGGTCTACGGCAGACTCGAACGAAATGCACACCAAATTAAAGCGCGTAAAAAAATAGGCGATCCGAGTCGACAACTTACAGCGGAAAATTCGTATTTCGGTGCATTTTTACAATAAACATTATTAAATTAAATTAGGTCGTTGCGAAGTAAACATAGATGTCAATGTCACCATTGGTGTCATTATGAACTGTAAGGACTAATTTGTTAACTCCATGGTGTGTGAGATACTGTATCATCCAAGAAGGCTAATAAGCTGTGTAATCTGTGGTGTTTTTCATTGCCGGGAATTGCTATATTGACTTTGGGAAGAGTCTGAGAAATAATTGAAAAAGAAATCAGATCATCATCATGATCATCATTCAGCTACAAGAAGTCCACTGCTGGACATAGGCCTCCTCCATGGATTTCCAAAAAGACCGGTCGGAAGCGGCTTACATCCAGCGTCTTTCCAACCCATGGATGAGATCGTCTGTCCATCTTAAGGGAAAAGGAAGTAAAAGTCTTAAATTGATCTTTATTGTTTTGCTTAGTTAATGAACTTATTGAAATGAAAAGGAAATAGATATGAAAAATACCAAAAATCAAATGCTGAACAAAAACATGTGGTCAATATAATAGGTACGGAAAGCTGTAAGTCCAAAGAGAGAAAGCTGTTCTTCCTTGATTGTCCAGGTGGATTCTACGTTTGATATGTCGTTATATTCAGGCTGTTAAGTTTATGAAGGAAGCTCATTTAATAATTTGTGATTTGCACCCACGACTAAGTCATGATACGTTTTCGATTTTCGCCTTGCATTCCTTCGTGTGTAGCCAGAACATCTCCAAAAGAGCAAGATTGACTATCCATAATCGTGTGCTGGTCCCAACACTAATGTGTGGTAGCGATACTTGGGTATGGCAGAAGAATCATGAAAGTAGGTTTAATGCAGTAGAAAGGAGTTTCTTGAGAAATGTGTGTGATGTTACTTTGAATGACAGAATACGCAATAGTGTGATCAGAGAACGTTGAGGACTGAAAGAGGATGTAGAATTGAAAAAAGGAATGCTGCATTGGTTTGGACATGTGGAGAGGATGAACGAAGAAAGACTGACGAAGCAAATATATCGGGTGAATGTGAGTAGAAGGGCCGGTAAAGGATGCCCCAGACGGACATACTTCGATCAAATAGGGGATGTGTTAGCAAAGGGAAAGATTAAACGCACCCAAAACCGACGTGCGTGCATGCAACGACTAATGCATATCGATGAAGCAAAAGTGATTTGTCAGGATCGTGGTAGGTAGTAGTCCGTGGTCTCTGTCTATACCTCTGGGATACAGGCGTGAGCTTATGTATGTATGTGAACGTAATAGTTATTTTGGTAAATAAGATTTAAGAGCTATATCTACTGGTGGTCGATAAATACCGAGGCGTCGGGTTCCCTACGTAAAGACCGAATGACCAATAGCCGAATAACATAATATGCCCGAAGACACATGCCCGATTTGTTAATTTACCGAAGCATCAATAGCCGAAAACCACAAGGCTGACGCACTAACGCCCGAAAACTATTGACCGAAAGAAATCGCGTAGGAACACAAAGTCTATGTATTTTCCATTAATGTATTTCTTACCACATTGACCACTTATTTACAGTCGACAAGGAGGTAAAAAAACAATATTTTTGGAATTTTGCCGCCCTCAGTGGTCATTTAAGAAACATAATGAAAACTACCGCTCTTCCCCATTTAACACTCATAAAAATTTCGCAAGTCCCAGTCGACTGCAAATAAGTGGTCAATGTGGTCGGAAATACATTTATGGGAAATATACTGTCGCGGTCCTATCCCGAACCATCTAGAATAGAGCCTTCTAGAAGCCTACCGAATAGTCGCCGCATGCTGCGTTTTAGTAAACAATAAACGCTGCAAGCAATAATGACTCGTATGTCCACTAGCGTAAGGTTCAGAACATTTGAATGGGTTACTGTTCGAGCGACGTTGCCTCGAGTAGGCACGTAGGTACGGGAATGTTCTAGAGCCCTTGGCCGACCCATTTCTGGGTTCCAAGGCTTCTTTTAAGCACAGTAATTTAACTATACTCAATGATTATTCGTAATTTCTTGAAGAAACCCCCCCTTCCCTTTTCACATACACACCCACATACACACACGCACACACACACACACACACACACACACACACACACACACACACACACACACACATAATGTGGCAATTCTTGCTTGTTTGAATTTTTAATATTATTGTAAATAATATTTTATTTCAATGAAAATGCATGTATTTTATATTGCTGAGCGTTATTGCGGTTTATTTTCTGTAATTATGAAATGTCTATTTGTGGATGTCTGTTATTGGCCTTGTGAATTGTATCTTTATTATTGTGTTAAAATTATTTGTTTTCGCTGTTGATGTCCCTAATAAAATAAAATAAATAAAATAAAATAAAGTATACGTTAGGTTGACGCCTGATTGACGACCAGGTGAAGGACGATACGGTGACGATCCCTTACCGAGTTGATATGTGTGCTGTGACCTTAAGCAGGCAATTTAATGAAATAAAATCCTAATGTCAATAAGAAACAAAACCTCTTTACACGTAAAGCTGTTCTACACGTGGCCCGACCAGTCGGTTTCCTTTATCGCAATATCATTGCCTCTATCAGGAGCGATCTTACCGAGATACGAGCGTAATCTTAATTAGATAAAGTGAATGAGTTATAAAAGAAACGAATGAGGTTCGTCGATAGTTTCCATTAATTAAAAGGCTTAATGATGAAGTTACTCTTTGCCCTAGCTGCTTTGGTAGTAGTAATTGCTGGGAAAGAACTACCAAAAGGAGCGCGGGGGCCTGAACTGACAGCGTTTGGATACCTGACCAAGTATGGCGTTCCTGCAGCCGAGGCTAGGCGCAAAACGGAGGAGAAGCTATTAGCTTCCAGAATTATCGGCGGTGAACTATCAGAACTAGGTCGGATTCCGTATCAGGTTCGTGCAGCACTTTATAAATTTCAGCTCATTTTACCTTTTGTCATTACAGCTAATTTTTAATGTCGTCAAATATTTGTTAAAGGCTGGTATCCTGATCAACCTTGCTGGCTCACAGAGCTTGGCTCTCTGCGGCGGTGCACTCATTAGTCTCAGCCGTGTTGCGACTGCTGGTCACTGCAGCTGGGATGGCATCAACACTGCTACGCAGTTCACTGTGGTTCTAGGCACTATCCTGCTATTCTCAGGAGGTGTCAGAGTGACAACTAACCAAGTTGCTGTACACAGTGGCTGGACACCGTCATCGGTTCAGAACGACATCGCTGTGCTGTTAATCGAGACTCTTAATGTTGTTGGTAAGGATTTTGTCGGCACTGTTGTAATTTTTTTTGCTTGGATACGGGGATTTTCGGAGACGTGTATTTTAGTGCTCTGCACACGGTGGTCAG
This sequence comes from Yponomeuta plumbellus, assembly GCA_947310845.1. Taxonomy (NCBI): domain Eukaryota; kingdom Metazoa; phylum Arthropoda; class Insecta; order Lepidoptera; family Yponomeutidae; genus Yponomeuta; species Yponomeuta plumbellus. The sequence continues at coordinate 10,452,366 of OX371207.1, read as the reverse complement.
CGGAGAACAATATTTTCTGCGTAATAAAACCATACATCCAAAGATACACACATGGGCGACTTATAAAATTGAAAAACATGAATTGAACACTATCTGTATTATCACGAGTACACAACAGACATTAGTCTAGTGTGAAATTCGCTATGAAACTTTGACTTATTACGTACGTTTTCATTAGTAAACTATATTATACCCTGAATTTTTGTGAATTGGAAACTAAATAATTTTGGTCTAACATCAATATTAATTTTCAGATCCTTCCATCTCTCCCATCAGACTGCCTACCGGATCCGAGCTCAGTGAGACCTTTGTCGACTTAGCTGTTACTGCATCCGGATGGGGAATTCAGCACTACCGTAAGTGTTGTTAAAATATCTTTATCTACTCTGATACTATAATGCTACAGAGATTATAAAACTGAAAACAAAACTCTTATGACAAACATTACGCATAGGTAGGCCAAAAATAAAAATAAAGTTTCATTACGATACAGGTCTTGTATGGACACCTGTATCATAATAGGTATAACTTTTTAATCATAACGATACACCTATATATACAACCTCCTGCTGGACCAAGAAGATTGAATCTCTACTTAAAAAAAAAATTTTTCAACGAACGAGTCCGCGGCGACGCAACACGCATGCGCAATCGATGTTTGCTCCTTGGCTAGGCGCCAACATTTTACATCTAAAAAAACTTTTCAATATAAACAAAGTTTGGTTCTATCTATCTGTAAAATAAATTAGTTTTTGTGTAAAAACATGTCTGAAAGCGAGGATAGTGGTAATTGTACACCACCCGACATTCTGGAAGCTGCGTCAAACATGACTATGAACCTGTTACCGGCAAAATCTAGGAGCAGCTATAATACATGTTAGTGCATGGAATGGAAAAGTAAATTTGTTGATATTCAGCGTTTTATTAGCAATATTATTTTATGTATTACATATAGTATGAGAGTAGATAAAGTAGTGTATGACACTGTACATAACTTGGTCTTATAACACTCGTGTGATACTATAAAAAAACTCGCCTACGGCTCGTTTTTTTAAAACACACTCGTGTTATATGAACCCTTATTATGCAACAGTATCATAAACTACTATTATCTTCTTCAACCACTCAAAGATGAATTTTAACGAATACTACGTAAAATCTTGTCCAGATATTAGTCATTTGTCCAATCCCATCCCCACATTTGGTTGAGGTTGGTTCGAGGATTATCATGATCGCTTATCTATGTAAGTACTTGCCTTAGAAACAGTGCCATATTCGTATCTCGTTGGATGGTCGGACAAAATCGGGCGTCATATAACATCAGATACAATTATAACATCATCGTGACCACGTATTTATGATCGCATATCTCGTGCACTAATTTCAGAGGGTTCTGCATGAACAAAGTATCGTACAGCGATAGAGTTGCTTCACCTTTTTACCTTCCTCTCACTGAACTACGTGTATGGTGGTGCAAATATGGTGCGAATCAATCTCTTTATCTAATCAGTATCCAGTCCGTATCGATTTTATAAAGGATCCCGTCAGAGTAATTAAACTGTGTACGAAAGGAAGAATTTTGATTTACGATCACCCCTGATGGAGATCAGAATGACATCTATAACCTAGATGAATATACATACATGATACATACAAGCTATGTAAGTTTGCCAACCAAGTATAATTTGTCAATTTTAATTGATTGGATAGAAAATTAAAAATTGACACATTATATTGTGCTTGGTGCCGCCTGGTCGTTGGAGTTGTTGTGGGTATCACGTAGGGATAAACAAACACCAGGGTTTGCCACCAGCTACAATCCTGACCTAACAAAGTTACTTCGAAAATAAAATTAATATCTTTAACTACCTTTTCAGCCGACAGTATCACTGAGGACCAAGCCCTGAGCCACGTGTACCTGCATATCCTGAGCAACCAGATATGCTCATTTGGCTTCCCTACCATTATACAGAACACTAACCTCTGCACCAGCGGCACCTTTGGCATCAACGTCTGCCCGGGAGACTCCGGTGGCCCCATCGCTATCAACAGGAACAACACTATGGTTCTGGTGAGTGGCTGCTGTGTAACTTTGTCAATACAGTTGTTTTTCATCCAAATCCTCATATTTTTTTAATAAGGTCGCCTTTACACCACCGATTCATTTATTGTGCAACAAAAAAAAACTTATAATAGAATAATAGAATAAGCGTTGTCGGCGCTTCGGCTGCTTACGTAAAAGCAGCACCAAAGACAACGTGACTAATGTTGCCTCAACGGAGTCCATCTTGCAACTGTGGCGATTGGAAGCGCGACGGTAGCGCGTTTGCATCGCGACAGAAGCGCTACGGCCGCGCGACGGTAGCGCGACGGTGGCGCGTTTGCATCGCGACAGAAGCGCTACGGCCGCGCGACGGTGGCGCGTTCACATCGCGACAGAAGCGCTACGGCCGCGCGACGGTGGCGCGTTCGCATCGCGACAGAAGCGTGGTTACGTGGGCGAGGGCACACAGCTAGCGACCGCATCGCGGCTGTAGCGCGGCGAACGCGCCACCGTCGCGCGGCCGTAGCGCTACAAAAAGCCGCCGTGGGCGAGGGCCCTAAGCTCTGCGAATCGGAGCGAAACCTGGTCGGATACGTCCGATAAAAAACCGGGCCATATTTAACAAAATAGAAATTGTTTATTGCCAAATGAACTATGTTATATGCATGTGGATTAATAAGCAAATCCAATATTATTCGAAATGGGCTGTGAAATGAAAAAAACCTGTAGAATTTTTAGTGGGGCAATCGACTCACCATAGCAATGGTTTTAATTATTCTTTTCAAGATAAAAATGGAACTGAGTACGGCCGCTGGCGACTTTTGGGTCGTTATATGGAAGTTCACGACCGTTGACAGCCTTCTAGTTCCTTCAATTAGAGATTGAACTAATCACATCACTATCATTAATATTTGCTATGTACGTAGCTTGTACACGCTTGCAGCCTGAAAATATGTCCTAACATGTACTAACTACCATTTATTAATAGGTCGTTACTCTATTGCAGACCATTGATTGGCGATTTAGCCTATACTCTCTCTCTCTCTCTCTCTCTCTCTCTCTCTCTGAGAGAAGGCCTGTGCCTTGCAGTGGGACGCATATAGGCTTAGTCTGAAAACGATGCGTTAACATTATGTAAAATGTCCGTATGTGATTATACTGGGTGTCCCAAAAAAATAGTGTCAAGCGGAAGTCCAGAGATAGAGGACCTCTAGGGGTACCCGAATCACCCCCATGTATGTACCGCTATTTTTTGTAGTTTTCGAGTTATATATTTTTTTCATATTTTTGTGCCACCTTGACCTACAAGACATTATCGGCCACAGAAATGAATTATTAAGATACATGCTTTTTTTTTTCGTGAATAGTGTGCCTTGCAGACTCAAACTCAATTATGGGTCAATCTGATACAATAGCACCATAAAAAAATTAAGAATCTTTGAAGAAAATTTTAAAATGTTTGAGGACTCCAAAACTTCAAAAAAATCGTGGAAAATACATGGGGGTGATTCGGGTATCTCTGGACTTCCGCTTGACAATATTTTTTGTGACACCCTGTATTAGAGTAAGTTTATACCTGACTGTTTTTATTTAATATGTATAAGATTGAGGGTGATGTTGCGTAGCACATCTTGATCTGTGGTCGTAATTAGTATTTCATTGGGGTTTGTTTGAAGTTTTGCATTGTTGTATTCAAGAACAATCAAGTCCATTCTTCGAAATAGGGGCCTTTTTACGAAAACAGGTTAAGTTGAGCTCTATCCTAGTTATTGTTAAGAAAATTGGTGTCTAATTAACAACAATATAAGGCCGCAGTCTGTATTCTTAGATTAAGAAATACCTGTGTACTTGAAACTTTTTTATGTACAATAGTGTCCTTTGTCTATCTATCTATAATAATAAAAATATTTCATCTTAATTTCTAACACCAATCAGACCAAGACTGTAAAAAGGAAACCTGCTCTATATTTTAGATAGATAGATATAGTACATTACTGCCGCGGCCAGCAAAAGAGGCATTGATGGACTACGTGGCCGAGGCGAAGCCGAGGCACACATACGTGAGTCCATCAATGCCTAGTTGTGGCCAAGGCTTGTATATGATTTTTCTCAAATAATGCGAGGAAATTAAAACTATGAACTCAGTCTGTTAAATTCAATAAACTTTCAAAATCAGACGAACCACGAACGAATTTTTGCAACGTTAAAGTGTTCTTTTTTTTTAAAAGGTATATCAAGTTTTCTATCGCAAGCCAGTTCGAAATTTAAATAAAACCTTTGATAAGTTACCTCCTTGGTTGTCATTGTTCGGAGTAAAAGATCGTTCCATTTTTAAATAACACGACAGATATGAGTTTTGTATCTAGTTTATTTGGCCGCAAAACACGACAGTTATGAATTTTCATAGAACTTTTTCCGGCCGCTGCTCGCGTGTAATTGGCCAGGTACAGCAATTTTCGATTTATCTCGAAGAAGGTTGTCAAAATAATGCTCAAATTTCCAAGCATGTTTGAGAAAAATCATTTATTTGCATTTACACAGACACATATATCATTGTAAGAGGTTCATTAAGTACAGCGCCACCAAGTTATCTGTTCAGGTGGCCAAAATGGTAACTAACTAACTAATAGTAAATCCTGTTCCCCATTTTTTGTTTCATTTATTCACATACTAAGATTTAGAGATACATTTTCATTAAAATTGAAAGACGAGTTAAAATAATCTCATTTTTCTAAGTAATTTTCTTAAATTAAATTATTAAATTCTCCACTAGCGCCGCTATCAACTGAACAGTTAAGATGGTGGCACTGTAGACCGCTTTATAAGACTTCAAAAAGGTAAAACTCATTAACTGCTTTTCCATTTTTTATTTCATCACCAACCCAAAGGCCGGTTTCTGAATCGAGAATTTCACGTAAGTAAATACTTAAGTAACGTTCTGTCACGCTCTTTTCTGAGAAATTTTACGAGACAACACTAGAGTTAAGTGGTTACTAAGCGAAATTCTCAATTCAGAATTCGGCCGTTAGTATCTCAAATTCACATTAGCGCAGTTTCTACGATTAGCAGTCACTGAATTTTACCTTTATACCGGGTCGACGAATGCAATGAAAACAATATAAAGCAGACTATACAGTAGGTAGTAGGAAAAGCAAACAACACAGACAAAACACTATTTTACTACAAAATGCGAGCGAGAGAGGTGTGAAGCTGTTCTTATTATTATATTTGTTTGCTCCAGGTCGGGATCTACTCGTTTGGTTCATCGCTGGGATGCTCTGCTGGTCTGCCCGCCATCCACACCAGGGTCACCTCATATGTCGACTTTTTGAACAGCGTATGAATTTGTTTTGTGGAAGTGCACCCGAATAAATTTTATCATATTCAATACTTAGAACCTTGACTAGGTATTTTATTTTCAAAAACAAGTCCCATGTTAGGCTTGATTGACAAAATGTCAAAAAGAAAAATGTTGGGCAAAAGCGGTATCCAAGCATGACCGTGCGCAACTAAATGATTCGTACCTCGCCTTGATTCGGCGTTTCTTCTTTTTATAACAGCTTATTTTATTTAAAGCCGGCATCTCACTTGGCCTCTCGTATTTAGTAATCAGGAAAAAATCAACTATCCATTACCGGGTTTCTTTATCATTTCATTACATTTCACAACATGGGACTAACCGACAGCCCGCTTTGTCGGGGATACCTGAAAGAAGAGGAAACACCCACCCACGTGACCATCTACTGTACAACGGACCGCCATCGGTGGTAAGCTGGGATGCCTTCAGGAGACCTGCAGTGATATCAGAACATTGCTGACATTCTGGAAAGAGATAGGCTGGCTAGAGCAAACTCACAGACATGCTACGTACAATGGCCCAACTACGAGGCTAAGTGCGGAAATCTTAGGTCTAACTAATTCGGTATGTAAAGTATTTTTCAGGTATTATTTTTATATTTTTATTTCATAAAACATTTAATTTTAAGCCACTAATTTGAAGCTTTTTATTTTCCAAGTAACGGTTTTTTTTTAATTATTTTTTAAAGTATTATTCGTGATGACGTCATTTCGTAGCCTGAATAGCTTTAAGTCTTTGCCACGTTTTCAGTACATACAAGTCAAGTGTCAACTGTTTGTTGTCAATGTCAAGTTTGAAGTTATCTATTAGTGTTTTTGTATGTACTGAAAACGTGGCAAAGACTTAAAGCTATTCAGGCTACGAAATGACGTCATCACGAATAATACTTTAAAAAATAATTAAAAAAAAACCGTTACTTGGAAAATAAAAAGCTTCAAATTAGTGGCTTAAAATTAAATGTTTTATGAAATAAAAATATAAAAATAATACCTGAAAAATACTTTCCATACCGAATTACCGGGTTTCTGACGAATCTTTACACTGACTCTGTAAAACCTGCAATGTGCTACAAATCATCAGCTACGCAGAACCGTTCTTGGCGCCAACTCAGCTATTCTTCGTCGATATTTGAATGTATGCGTTCTTGTTTTACTCAGAAACAACTCTTACAACACTTTCTTTTGTTTCTATCTAAATTCAATGGTTTTAGGTATTTAAGCACGTTTCTTGCTACCCATAGCACAGGAAATCCTAGTTTGAGAGCCAGTAACCATATTTTGTATGTTTTGTTGTACGTTTTACAATAAAGTTTTTTTCATTTCATTTCAGGTAAAATATATATTTACTTTATCTTAGCAACTACTTAATAATGCATGCTGTGTTTCACTGTAACTAGTAAAGTATCGTAATCTATTTACCTTAAGTTTGATGTATCTATCAGTACTACTTATTAAATGTTGTGGACTTAAAAAAAAAATTAAAAAAGGACAAGAGCGAGTCGGGCTTGTTCGCGATGGTTCCGTACTCACAGTTTTTTCCGAACCTATCCGGAACTTTAACGACTATTTTTATGATTTAAATGGAATTTATAGTTTCAGATTTTTCCTGTATTTGTAGCATAAGTCAATATTCTATCTTATCTTCCGGTTTGCAATATCTATCTAGTAGCCAGTGCTCTGTGAAGCAAATTACAATAAGTGTATTATATGTTTAGCTACTGTATGTTTTTGTAAGAACAATTTTGATTCCGATAACTTTTTAGAAAATTATCCTGTATGTGCTAATTAGGAAATAGTACATTACTGCAGCGGCCAGCAAAAGAGGCATATAAGGACGAAAGTGGAAATGTGGGCCGAGGCGAAGCCGAGGCACACATACGTGAGTCCAATGCCTAGTTGTGGCCAAGGCTTGTATATGATTTTTCTCAAATAATGCGCGGAAATTAGAGGGACTAGTCATAGAAAGCGCCCGAGGCGCGCGTACCATACGCTGCGTATCGGACGCTCTTTAAAATTGTATGAAGTTCTATGCAACGGATTACATCAAGCGTCCGCGTCCGTGGTGCGCGCGTCATACGTCATGCGTCCCCTCCTTCGCGGATTAGAAAAGTGTGCTCATCATACCATAATTGACGAGCGTACGATAGGCGTCCAACGCTTGCTCGACGCGCGCCCAAAGCGCAGCGTTCCGGGCGCGCGCCCCGGGCGCTTTCTATGACTAGTCCTTAAGGCAGAACTTTTTATTTGAAATATTTTTTGCCGCGTTAAAGTGTTCTTTTTTTCAATAGGTATATCCAGCTTTCTATCGCAAGCCAGTTCGAAATTTAAATAAAACCTCTGATAAGTTATTTCCTTGGTTGTCATTGTTTAGTATGTAATTTATTTCGCCGCAAAACACGACAGTTATGAATTTTCATAGTACTTTTTCCGGCCGCTGCTCGCGTGTAATTGGCCAGTACAGCAATTTCGATTTATCTCGAAGAAGGTTGTCGAAATAATGCTCAAATTTCCTAGCATGTTTGAGAAAAAAATAATTTCTTTACGGGGGACTTTTCTATTGTCTACGTTGACAGCTTAAATCAGCGAACAATAATTGATAAGACTTAAACTATTTTTATAACCTCAGGGTACGGAGATTTAAAAGAATCAATTTATTCATCTTAAATTTGGTAGGTATAGCTTAGCTCAGAGGTCTCTATGCCGTTGTATTAACAATGATGGGGTCACTCACTTACATTGAATGTCAACAATTTGATAATACGACGCTTTAAAAAGAGGGGCACCTGCACTGTGTATACTAGGTTAATAGAAAATTTAGCATAACTTTATTCGTATCAAAAAAGAGTAAGCACTTCGTCTCTATGGCCCAAGGTCATTTTGGGAATCCGAGACAGTTTTTGATAGCACAGATAATTTGCTATTCCCATTAATAATACCAATATAATATTATTTTGTTAAGAAACAGGTTACTAATACTACTAACTATTTAAGGGCAAGAGGCATTTTGCATACAAAATCTACAGTTAGTCATTGATAGGTATCGATTACGGCATTTTAGGCATTTTCTTAGGCTATGTGTAGCGAGATTTGGTCAAAGACACCCTTGCTGATCGGGATTTTAATTTGAAGATTGTTTATTATTCACAGTTAATACGGTCATTTTCATTTCAATATTCTTGAGTCACATAGAATGCGAGCAAGTTAAAACTGAGAAGGAAAGAGATATTGAACAGTCTAGTGTCTTTATTATTCACAGTTAATACAGTCATTTTCATTTCAGTATTCTTGAGTTACATAGGATGCAAGCCAGTTAAAACTGAGAAAGAAATGTACATGAAACTTGTGTTCAAGGTTTAGTTCAGGTGAGTGTTGATCCAAGCGGCGTAGTCGGTGACACGAGCGAAAACGGCGGGGAAGCCAATGGAGCAGCCGAGACCAGAACCGAAGGACACCACACCGATCTGATGAGAGAAATTTGATCCAAATGAATGTCGGATAACAGCTAATGGTAAGAAAATGGTATAGAGAATTTAGCTTTAATGTACTGTCGTAACTTGTGCAATTATTTTTTATTAATCAAATTATTACTAAACCAAATTACCAAATTATTTTAACCACAGACAGAAAATAATTTGGGGAGAAAATGTTCTATCAGTGAACATCCAAACAGGGGTCAAGAAAAGATGATATGAAATTCGGAACTTTATGGTTCGGAAGTAACTATAAAGATACTATTGCGTATTGAACGAGGCTCTTGGTACCTACTTATGCAATCAGTCTGCCCAAATTGAAAAAACGTACTTAAGTGCTGCCTATGACGCCTCGACGACTTATTAGAAAACGGGGTTCTATACGCGTTTTTTTAGCACGTCCAGACAGTCTTCATATGAAGCAAATTCGCTGGACTGTAGAAAAATCATTCTCATCATTATTATTCATCTATACACAAGCAACTTTAATCAGTTGCGTTCTGACCTTGAAAAGAACAATTTAAAAACCAATGTAATGATGAGCCTATCGGCCCACAAAAAATTCTACAGGTTAAACTGATGTTCACTGAAGGACCTCTAATAACCACAGTCATTGTCTCAGAAAATGAAACACCAGCTCACCAAGATCTCCCTGTCGCCCCTGGTGACGACGAGAGGGCCACCGGAGTCACCGCTGCATGGACTGTAGCCACCTATGCCGCTGGTACAGATGTTTGAGTCCTGTACGACGCCAGGGAACGCGAATCCGCAGACGGAGTTACTAATCACGTTCAGGTTGACTTGGCTCAGGGACTGATTGGCGGGGATGCCCGCACCTGTGTTAGTTAGAAAGGTAACGTTAGGCGCTGATCAATAAATTGGCGCTTTTGTAAGTGTTTTGTCTTTTGTCAGTCGGCAGTCAACTGTTACATAATTGGTAAGCGCAGGTTATCACCAGACGTAACTGACGTGGCGTAAGTTTATAGTTTTAATTTCAACTTGATATATTTACGCGTTCTAGGGTCTTGACAGAAAGATGGACGGACCGACGGACAACAAAGTTATCCTATAAGGACCCTATTTTTTCAATTTGAGGTTCGGATCCCTAAAATACTCAATGAGTATTTAGCCAAAATGTGCTCAGTACCTGGTTAATTTATTAGAATTTGATTTCACTCCTTACTTAGAACAGTGAAGACTTACCATCAGCCGTGATTCCAAAACCGGACGCACGGGCTTGCTGGCCAGCGAAGGTCTCGGTCAGCTCGGAGCCTTCAGGTAAGGCAATGGGCCGGATAGAGTCTGCAAAATAATAAAACAAGTTAACTCTTTGGGACCTTTGAGATATTAGGATAAGATAAGATAAGAATATTCTTTATTGTACCAGGAAAACACATACAAAACATAAGTAAACATACATATTAATGTCATGATTGTGATACAGACACGTAATAGTTAAGTAGATAAAAGCTGAATAGGTAGAAGTTATCGAGAAAAACAAAACTAAATGTATTCCCCAAATTTAATTAATTTACCTAATACGAAGGGATTTAACAATTGTGTTCATTTACAAATTTACAACTCTTTAAGTACAATAAACATGGTCGAGAATTTGTAGCAGCTATTAAGTTCTAATTACATGTCCGATTTGTGTGTGTGTGCTCGTGCGCCGGAGGCTGCACGAAGTCGGATGGCCGAATGTCATGATTTTATTGAAATATATCTAACTTTATACTTAAATACGTATTTTTAAGTAAGTTTTATCATAAGATTAGTCCCATCTGTCACCATTTAATTAGAGAATCGTGAATCGTGGGGTATGCGAACATTACATTGACAAGCATTAAATAGTAAAAATATTGAAGGGTAGTTGTAAAAGGAAACGGAAACTAAAGAGGGGTTTGCAAATGGCTTCACGTCGCACGCTGGCGGCGGGAGGCCATTGTGTTCCGGAATATGGTGCTGATCGGATCTCCCGGCCAAAGTTCCTATTATTATAATGGTACTTCGGCGCAAAAAAATTACTTGTCTCAGTTTCAAAATATAATGTACCCTATGCTATGGTTTCCAGGCAAATACATCACAAACATGGAATAACACACAGACTGAGGTCATTTGCACAAACCAAGTAGTTTAAATTAAACGAAGTTAGCCATAATGACTTGTTTCTTATTTTAGAAAAGAGTTATCACGATAAATGCCACATGATATATGTAGGTGCGGGGTAGGAGATCAAATGCAGATTTATCGGGTGTTAATAAAGGGAATTCAATGATACCTACTCGAGAGAGTGACGGGAGTAGGCAGGTAGATTGCAGCGACATCATTCCTGATCAGCAGAGGGAACCAGCTAGGGTGGGTAGCAACAGAGCTTGTTTGCACTCTGACGCCTCCGCTGAAGAGTAAGACTGAACCAAGCACAACGGTGAACCTCCAGGCTTGGTTCCTGCCGTCATTCCAGCAGTGGGCGGCGGTGACGAGGCGGCTGCTTGTGAGAAGGGATGCCCCACATACACCGGTGCCATTCAAACCGACAAAGTCAATCAGGAGACCAGCCTGCAACAGGATAAAATAAAGAAGAATAAAAATATGCTTCTAGATTTTTTTTATCGAGTACTCAAACTAATGACAATCTATAAATTATCAAACATCCAAAAAAATTATAACCACAAGATAAGAGTATTATTTCTTAGATGGCTGAATTACGGAAACAAAAAAAAAAAAAATACAATTGGCGGGCAATATTTTATTGGAGTTTTATCGGTTACAGAAAGACTTTCACAAACGGCTGGAAGATTTCACCTGCCAAGGGTTTGCGCCGAGAACGGCTGGCGAGCCGCCGACGATCCTGTCGGGATTTTTCAGTAACTCGTCCTCAGCTTTGCGGATCTTCTCACCCACGGCGATACTTCTTTCTAGGTAGCCGAAGGCCGATAAGGTCTCAGTCGGCAGTTGTGCGGCGCTGGCTACCGCCGCCAGTAGGACAACACCTATGAAGACCTTCATCGCTGAGTTATACACAAGCAACTGCAGATGAAATTGTCAGGGCTCTTATATTAACTGTCATTTATCGATCAGCTGCGCCGTGAAGGATTAAGTTAGTTATTTGCTTAAGATAATAATGTACTACATTGATATTTAATCAACCGCATGAATTTGATTACAAAATCAATATTTCTAAGCGTTAGTTTATGCGATTAGAATGTTTTATCTAGCTTGATAAGTCTTTTTCGAATTTATTTGTACATTGTCATCCTAGGGGTCAGTGGCGTAGCTAGGTAATCAAGGGCCCTGGGGCAAAAAAATGGGACCCAACTGCTATCTTAACTGGTTAGGTTTTATCAAGTAAAAATATTAAATATACAAAGGAGAGTGGGCAAATTTGTATGGCCGATTGACCCACAGCCGCCACTGATAACGCTATTTTTTTTGGTAGGTATTAAGGCTGAGATCCTCTGTGCGGAGGGGCAATAAATTTTGTCCGAGGGTAACTTAATTATGAGGATGAATAGGTATACCGTAGAATGGGGTTACTTTGATTCCTGGGGTTACATTGATAAAAACTTCGTTTTTTATTTAAACTTAATTTGTACGAATTCGGAACGCAACTTTGAAATTCGGTTTTTGCGGTTGGCAGCCTTGATATCAGTGTCAACGTGTGAGTAGGCGCAGGGAGGACTTCGTCGTCGGTTTCGTAGAAAAAAATAAATAAACATGTAAGTAATAGTTTTGTAATCATAGCTTGAATATCTTCTACTAGTGTGTTTATAACAAAGACTTTTATTTAATGTGATTTAATCGGTCAAAAGTTTCATAACCTATAAAATAACCTTTTTTTGCAAGTCGTAACTTAACGGACACCAAATTAATTGCAGTACATTTTGTACGGGGTGTCATTGATCACCTATGAGGGTTTACTTTGATCACTGATCAATGACACCCCGTAAGGTGGCTTTAATTTGGTTTTTAATACTTTTACAGATATTTAGTCTTGTTTTTTAGCATCATGCCAAGAACTTATAAAAGGCGTTTGGGATCGAGAGAATATCGAAACTATACCGAAGCTGTATTAGATCAGGCAATAACAGAAGTTGTTGAATGCCGGTTGTCAATACGCCGAGCATCAGAAAAGTATAATATTCCTTATGGAACATTGCATAACAAGTACCATGGCAAATTTGGCAAAAAACCTGGAGCTCAACCAGTTTTCACCCAAAATGAGGAGGCAAAGATTTTAGAATGTGCTGCAAAAAGCGCAGAGTGGGGATTTCCTCTATCACTTCTAGATCTGCGTATGTTTGCGAAAATGCTCTTGGATAAACAAGGCAGATGATAATTGGATAATCAATTTCAGTTTCCATTTGAAATTAATATTAAAGAACTTAAGCAGTCGAAATGATTATTTCTGAATAATTGATCTCATGAAACGATCTCAAGATATTTTTCTCCTTTGTTCCTTTTCTAAGATATAGTTTTATACGCATTATGATTGTTAAATTACAGTCTAAGCTAAGATTCTATTTAATTATTATTCTGTTTATGTTATTGCTAAGTCATAAGCCAGAAAGTTCCTATTAAAGCTGATTATTTCCTAAAAATATCGTTGTTTTTTACGATCAAAGTAACCCCAAAAAAATAAAGACCTTGATAAATCCTAAACGCATGAAGGGATTTAATTTTTTTTTTGTGTTTTTATCCTTGATGGGGTTACTTTCAAATTCCATCAAAAAACAAGTGGGTCTCAAAGTAACCCCAATCTCAGTGTAACATTGATCACCATCGTTTTACTTTTTTTCTGTCAAATTAGCAACGGTAAAATATTTCTCAGGCACAAAATCGATAGAAGAATAAAAACCGATATTGGTGTTTTTTTGTACATTTTTTACTTTCATACTTAAAGAGTTATTTAAATATTAATTTCAAAATCGATCAAAGTAACCCCATTCTACGGTACCTACCTTACTGGTAATGTAATAAGACAGTGAAAATATTACAATAACATTTATTTGATTATATACTTATTAAGTGTCATCGTTTATTATTATGGAGCCCATAAAGAGAGCTGGCTTATGGATTTGGCCATATCTAGCCATCCCAAATACCATGTTATCACTATGACATTGTAGGCAACAGCCCAGAGTTCTGTTGCCTGCTTTGCACGAGCAGTAATTATGTATAATCGCATGTAGCCCCGGCTACTTCTTTACCCGGCGAGTGATCTTAAACGATCACGAACGTTAAGCTACATAGGGCGCGTTAAGTTCATGGATGGGTGACCGTTCTATGACTAACATTTTTCTGAGCGGTTTCGTGCTTGGCTAGGCACGGTCAATTTTGCCCACTGTCCTTCCCAATCCGGACTTGCTTGGACTTGAATTGGACAATTTCCAGCGGTTCCGTGCTTCGCAAGGCACTTGAAGCAGTTGGTACCGGCTGCCGTCGACAAATGGCAGTCGTTAAGCCAAGTCTTAGGGCGGCTTGAGAACTTCTGACAGTAGACCAGCCACAAGTCTTACAAGCCTCCACCAATCCGGACTTAGCCCCCGTGGTGGAGTATGGCATATAGGCTATAACTTACTTAGGGAAGAGACCCGTGTCATAATGGGTTGATGATGATACAAATACTTTAAAAATGCTAAACTACTTTATCATCAGCTCTTTTTTGTGCACTGCCGGGTTGGTATTAAAATTATTATTAAACAGTAACAACATAAATTACAATAAATTAATACTTGGTGTGGGTAAGGTAGGTAAGGTAACTTCGTACGAGATTTTCTGGCGAGGGCTCCCTGAGCTTGAGGGCCCCGGAGCACTGCCCCGCCTAGCCCCTAGGTAGCTACGCTACTGCTAGTGGTGTAAGTAACCCGATGAAAGAAAGTCTTTAACCCGAAGTAAAATACTGTGATTTTCGTTACGAATATACGGAAGTTATAAATAAAAACATGAATTAGCTAACTCAATCAGATGAACTCATTGTGTTAAGGGGATCTAGTGGGCTGACAGGCGCCATAATTATTTTTATTATTATATATCTCTTAATCATGATAACGGTGATATTTAGGACTCACAACAAAGAATCTAGTATCACAAACCTGTGACTGGAAGCATCTATGCCAAAAGCGGCTGTTTTTGGCGTTAATGATATCTAGTCCTAGCTGCTTTGCCTAAGGTTCAAGTTCACAGGTCTCAAAAATCACTGTTAACATTATTGAGATACTCGTAGTACAGACACTTTTTGAACAATGATTCTGTAAAAAATCTGTAAAAAATTATTTGTTTTTTCTTTAGTGGCGCTAGCGATGCCCCCTGGACCCCTTAATACAAATTTCTGTTATACGAAAGTATAAACAACACTTTACAACTGAAAAAACAACTGAAGATCGGATTGCCGCTTTCACGCCTATATTTTCTTTGTCGTTTGTCACAATGTCGCTTATTTTGACTTAACATATCTCACAGTTCTATTAAAATAATATTTATATTCTTTCATTACAACTTAATAAAGAGTTCTAATCTAATCTAATCTAATCTAAAGTTATGTTATTTCTATTTTACATCGCGCTGTAATTATGTGAATGTAAAGAAATTCGTGCAGCGCTGGATTAAGAATAGCGTCAGTCCATTTCCTTCTGAGGATGTTGTGAAGGCGACTAGGCCTGCTTTACATTTGCTTTATTTTCGTGCTTTTTTAGCATGCTTTCCATAGAGGTTAAATAAAATAGTGACGGCAAAAACACATGCCGATTCATAGCTTTTAGTGCGCACCATATTTTGTAAAAGTACTTTAAAAAAATCTTAAATACATAGTATACAACCAACCATTAGTGATTTATTATCTGCTATCTATATATATAAAAGAAAGTCGTGTTAGTTACACTATTTATAACTCGAGAACGGCCGAACCGATTTGGCTGAAAATTTGTGGAGAGGTAGCTTAGAACCAGAAGAAGGACATAGGATACTTTTTATCACTATTAATACGTCAAAAATTAATATATATGTTCAAGCTTTTGATACCAGAGCAAGCTTCACAGACGTACTACACATGTCAACGATGACATATGTCACATGAAGAAGATCACGTCATTTTGGTCCAATCAAACGCAAGAAGGTGCCGTGCTGTCAATAATTTAGCCAATAGGAGCGCGCCAACCACTCACCCTTCCATAAGCCTTTTTAACCTTGGTTAGACCGCTACGTGGCTAACGAGCTTACACGCTTGAACTTTTGTAATCTAATTACCGAATAAAATGTAAAATAAGTAATCGCAAAGCTGCTGCATCATTTATCGACTGCCTTCCTCATCTGCATCCTCACCACCGTGTCCGATCGCGGACATATATATAAAAGAAAGTCGTGTTAGTTACACTATTTATAACTCAAGAACGGCCGAACCGATTTGGCTGAAAATTTGTGGAGAGGTAGCTTAGAACCAGGAGAAGGACATAGGATACTTTTTATCAGTATTAATACGTCAAAAATTTAAATAAAATAAAAACATTTTCCCATACAAAATGTTCGTAGGTTTCGTACTTGACAGTGTATTTGATGTGTAATTTCGGGTCTACGGCAGACTCGAACGAAATGCACACCAAATTAAAGCGCGTAAAAAAATAGGCGATCCGAGTCGACAACTTACAGCGGAAAATTCGTATTTCGGTGCATTTTTACAATAAACATTATTAAATTAAATTAGGTCGTTGCGAAGTAAACATAGATGTCAATGTCACCATTGGTGTCATTATGAACTGTAAGGACTAATTTGTTAACTCCATGGTGTGTGAGATACTGTATCATCCAAGAAGGCTAATAAGCTGTGTAATCTGTGGTGTTTTTCATTGCCGGGAATTGCTATATTGACTTTGGGAAGAGTCTGAGAAATAATTGAAAAAGAAATCAGATCATCATCATGATCATCATTCAGCTACAAGAAGTCCACTGCTGGACATAGGCCTCCTCCATGGATTTCCAAAAAGACCGGTCGGAAGCGGCTTACATCCAGCGTCTTTCCAACCCATGGATGAGATCGTCTGTCCATCTTAAGGGAAAAGGAAGTAAAAGTCTTAAATTGATCTTTATTGTTTTGCTTAGTTAATGAACTTATTGAAATGAAAAGGAAATAGATATGAAAAATACCAAAAATCAAATGCTGAACAAAAACATGTGGTCAATATAATAGGTACGGAAAGCTGTAAGTCCAAAGAGAGAAAGCTGTTCTTCCTTGATTGTCCAGGTGGATTCTACGTTTGATATGTCGTTATATTCAGGCTGTTAAGTTTATGAAGGAAGCTCATTTAATAATTTGTGATTTGCACCCACGACTAAGTCATGATACGTTTTCGATTTTCGCCTTGCATTCCTTCGTGTGTAGCCAGAACATCTCCAAAAGAGCAAGATTGACTATCCATAATCGTGTGCTGGTCCCAACACTAATGTGTGGTAGCGATACTTGGGTATGGCAGAAGAATCATGAAAGTAGGTTTAATGCAGTAGAAAGGAGTTTCTTGAGAAATGTGTGTGATGTTACTTTGAATGACAGAATACGCAATAGTGTGATCAGAGAACGTTGAGGACTGAAAGAGGATGTAGAATTGAAAAAAGGAATGCTGCATTGGTTTGGACATGTGGAGAGGATGAACGAAGAAAGACTGACGAAGCAAATATATCGGGTGAATGTGAGTAGAAGGGCCGGTAAAGGATGCCCCAGACGGACATACTTCGATCAAATAGGGGATGTGTTAGCAAAGGGAAAGATTAAACGCACCCAAAACCGACGTGCGTGCATGCAACGACTAATGCATATCGATGAAGCAAAAGTGATTTGTCAGGATCGTGGTAGGTAGTAGTCCGTGGTCTCTGTCTATACCTCTGGGATACAGGCGTGAGCTTATGTATGTATGTGAACGTAATAGTTATTTTGGTAAATAAGATTTAAGAGCTATATCTACTGGTGGTCGATAAATACCGAGGCGTCGGGTTCCCTACGTAAAGACCGAATGACCAATAGCCGAATAACATAATATGCCCGAAGACACATGCCCGATTTGTTAATTTACCGAAGCATCAATAGCCGAAAACCACAAGGCTGACGCACTAACGCCCGAAAACTATTGACCGAAAGAAATCGCGTAGGAACACAAAGTCTATGTATTTTCCATTAATGTATTTCTTACCACATTGACCACTTATTTACAGTCGACAAGGAGGTAAAAAAACAATATTTTTGGAATTTTGCCGCCCTCAGTGGTCATTTAAGAAACATAATGAAAACTACCGCTCTTCCCCATTTAACACTCATAAAAATTTCGCAAGTCCCAGTCGACTGCAAATAAGTGGTCAATGTGGTCGGAAATACATTTATGGGAAATATACTGTCGCGGTCCTATCCCGAACCATCTAGAATAGAGCCTTCTAGAAGCCTACCGAATAGTCGCCGCATGCTGCGTTTTAGTAAACAATAAACGCTGCAAGCAATAATGACTCGTATGTCCACTAGCGTAAGGTTCAGAACATTTGAATGGGTTACTGTTCGAGCGACGTTGCCTCGAGTAGGCACGTAGGTACGGGAATGTTCTAGAGCCCTTGCGGCCGGATATAAATAGCGGCCGCCGCGGCGCGCAGTCAGTTCCGTTTGGAATAGCGAAGAGTGAACTTCGAGCGAACATACCTGCGATACGAGCGATAACCTACGACCTAAGCGATACTACTGGACTTCGATTGGACCTGCGATTGGATTCTACGTGTGGACTTCGTGTCGTGAAGACCTGCAGACCAGACCCTGCGTGAATAAATCCTAAGAAGTTGTCATTGGCGTTTTACATCCAAATCCAGAACCCTAGCCCGTAACATTTGGTGTCAGAAGTGGGATTTGGAGATGCCACTGACTCCGAGAGAGGATACTTCTGGAGTGAGGACCAGGTCCAGAGGTGCTGCGGAGGCCACGCCCACTGCGCCTCAGGCCACGCCCATCGGCCATAGGGACACGCCCACTGGCCCCGCCCACCAGGCCACGCCCACCGACCAAGCCACGCCCCCTGGCCCCGCCCACCAGGCCACGCCCATCGAGGAGACACAGCGTATCTGCCCAACGGCTCCGCCCTCTGGCCACGCCCACCAGGCCACGCCTACCGCCCCCGTGCACCAGGCTCCGCCCACCGGCCGTGACCACCAGGTTCCACCAACCGACCAACAGGCTCCGCCTCCTAGCCACGCCCACCTGGTCACGCCCACCGAAGACATTAAACCTCCGTCACGTCCAATGGAGGTTTTGGATATGTCATGCCTGATGGCAATGTTAAAGGGCATGCGAGAAGAACAGAGCAAGCAGATGCAGTGCCTGCAAGAAGAACAGAGAGGCCTGCGAGAAGAACAGAGCAAGCAGATGCAGTGCCTGCAAGAAGAACAGAGAGGCCTGCGAGAAGAACAGAGCAAGCAGATGCAGTGCCTGCAAGAAGAACAGAGAGGCCTGCGAGAAGAACAAAGAGGCCTACGAGAAGAACAGAAGGCAGACCAACAGATGATCCTTTCTGCCGTTACAAAGTTCAGTGATACGGTCGCTAAGCTACATGAAGATGTAGAAGTAGTGAACGAACGGGTAACCGAATTAGAGGAGGACCTAAAAAATGTGAAAACCGGCCTCACTGGACTAGAGCAGGAATTTCGGCGTATAAAATCTGCTGGAGTCACGTCGAGTGGAATTGTCGGCATAAACCAGGGGCCTAAAGTGAAAGTGCCTCCGTACGACGGTACTACGTCTTGGGTCGCCTACCGACAGCAGTTCCAGACTGTCGCTGCTTCAAACGGATGGACGGACGAACAGAGCTTGACAGCCCTCACCATCGCGCTCAGAGGTTCGGCCTTATCTGTCCTGGAGGCATTGCCCACCTCAGGCAGCGAGTTCAAATATCTGCTGGAGGCACTTGAGGCCAGATACGGGGAACGACACCTGGAACACGTTTTTCGTGCTCAGCTACGCGACCGAACTCAGCGCCTGGGTGAAGGACTTCAACAATGGGCGTTGGAAATTGAGAAGCTGGTTCGAAAGGCGTACCCTTCTACTGATAGTAAGATGGTGGACACGAATATTTTGCAAGCCTTCGTCGACGGAATCAAGGATCTTGAAATTAGGGCTGCAGTAAAGCTTCGCCACCATTCTTCATTAAAAGAAGCTCTGGCACACGCCCTGGAAGTAGAAGCTGTGCGTCAAGATATCCGGCAAGGTTATAAACTTCGAGAAGTTACGGAGGAGGTTAAAGAGATCAAGACACCGCCCAAGAAGAACTCCGGGCCCATGTGTTACAAGTGTGGGGAAAGAGGGCATCTGCAGTTCACGTGTCCTAAGAAGGAGAGGCAAGCAACCAAAACAGATGACAGACTGGATGCGCGTCTCAAAAATATGGAGCAGCGTTTTGAAGAATTCGTAAAGAAGCACGACGCTGCGCCCTCCACCGTGAATCAGGGAAACAGGACTGCGGGGCGGGTACTGGCTGGAGCGGAGGTAGCCCCAGTAACCAGAATCACACAAGCATGGAATGGGAACAGTCTACTAATACGCGGTGCAGTGAACAAAATAGAGTGCAAAATCACCCTAGATACAGGAGCCTCTAGAACAATAGTGAGACCAGACCTGGTGAAAGCTGGGAGACGCAAAGGCACCAGTTTATGCAGACTTCTCTCCGCTTCTGGCCAGCAGATACCCGTCCTGGGTGAAAGATCGGTTACGATATGTGTTGGGGAGGCGTCATATATTCACGACGTAATCGTAGCCGAAATTATGGATGATTGCATTCTGGGCCTAGACTTTATGAAGAAACACAACTGTCACATCGATGTCACTAACGGTGTCTTTAAATGTGGTGATGAGGAGAACTTCATACTTGGCGGTCCCGATGGAAATGTCACGTGCCTGAAGAAAATCGTAATACCTGGACGAGCACAAACTGAAGTAAAGGTGAAGCTGCCTTCGAGTCAGAAGAATCAGCGGAATAGGTGTGTGCTGATTGAAGATACACGATACAGTGCAGCCAGTCAGAAATTGCTGACAGCAAGAACTCTCGTCTATGGAGGCAAGACCGCTGTAGTGAGGGTTGTGAATATAGGCGATCGTGAGATTACCCTTAGCAAAGGTGACGTTATTGGACGGTGTGAGGAAGCCGTTTGGATGAAAAGCTGCCAATCATCTCCAAGCTCAAACACATCGAATACCAGGAGTGAAATTATAGTCACTAAGCTCCTTGAGGATTCTAAGAGTAATCTGAGCTATTCGCAAAGCATGAAAGCTAAGAGGTTGCTACTGCGCTTTAGGGATATCTTCTCTGACGAAGGAAATCCTGGAAGAACATCGTTAGTTCAACACAAAATCGACACCGGACAGGAGCGACCTATTCGTCAGCGAGCGAGACGCATACCGATTGCCAAAGAAAAGGAAGTACAAGACATGTTGGAAGACATGAAGAGAAACAAGATTATAGAACCTTCTGCTAGCCCATGGTGTTCTCCCGTAGTGTTGGTAAAGAAGAAAGATGGTAGCACAAGGTTCTGTGTAGACTATCGACGGCTTAATGATGTGACGAAAAAGGATAGTTATCCACTGCCACGAATAGACGATACCCTAGACACTTTGAGTGGCATGAAATGGTTCTCGACGTTAGATCTGAAATCCGGGTACTGGCAAGTGGAAATTGATCCGAGGGATAAAGAGAAGACTGCTTTTTCAACTGGTAAAGGTCTATGGCAATTTAACGTGATGCCTTTTGGATTGTGCAACGCGCCAGCTACATTCGAACGACTTATGGAGTGTGTACTGGCAGGATTAGTTGGGGAAGCCTGCCTTGTCTACTTGGATGACGTCATAATCATGGGAACAGATTTTGAGGACCACTTACAAAATCTAGAGCAAGTTTTTAAGAAGATAATGGGAGCAAACTTAAAGTTAAATCCGAAGAAGTGCAGTTTATTTAAGAACAAGGTTAGCTATCTCGGTCATGTGATAACCAGCGAAGGCATACAGACCGATCCAGCCAAAATCGAAGCAGTGCAAAAATGGCCTACTCCCAAAGACAAGACCGAAGTGCGAGCATTTTTAGGGCTATACTCATATTATAGACGGTTTGTTAAAGGGTTCTCTGAAATTGCCAAGCCTTTACACAGACTGACTGAAGACAAGCAGTCATTTCATTGGGATGACACATGTGAGAGTTCATTTCAAAAATTAAGAAAATGTCTTTGCGAGACCCCAATCTTGGGATTTCCACAGGCTAACGGCCAATTCATTGTTGACACTGACGCCAGTAACACAGCGATCGGAGGAGTGTTATCGCAGAAACAGGGCGACAGAGAGGTTGTGATGGCCTATTTTAGTAAATCGCTATCGAAACCTGAAAGGAACTATTGTGTGACAAGAAGGGAGCTCTTGGCTGTGGTAAAGACATTACAGCACTTCAGCAAATATCTCCTCGGCATGCGGTTTACGCTTCGCACTGACCACGCCGCCCTGAAGTGGCTGTTACAATTTAAAAATCCAGAGGGGCAAGTTGCTCGATGGATCGAACAACTGCAGGAGTACGACTTTATGATTGAACACCGCAGCGGAAAGGCGCATGGAAATGCTGACGCACTGTCAAGAAGGCCGTGTCCGGAAGACTGCAAGCACTGTGCCAAACAAGAGACAAAGGAACTGCCATTGAGATTGACAAGAATGAGTCCATCGAGATCTTGGGAAGATGAGGCGATGAAAGAAGCACAGGAAGATGACGAAGATGTACGGCTCATTGTCGCATGGAAGAAACGAGGCGAAGATAAGCCAAGATGGTGCGAAGTCGCTCCTACTAGTGTTGTTACCAAGGCATACTGGGCTCAATGGGACAGTTTTATTCTTCAGAACGGAATACTTTACCGTAAATGGGAGAAACCTAACGGCAGAGAGTTCCATCTACAGATAGTTGTCCCAAGAGATAAGGTACAAGATGTCCTTCGTGAAGTACATGACGGCGTGTCAGGTGGACATTTGGGCGTAAAGAGGACTTTAACAAAGATTCGAGAAAGGTTTTACTGGCTCCATTGTCGAGAAGATGTGCAAGATTGGTGCCGCAAGTGTGCTACTTGCGCCGCGGTGAAGGGCCCATCAACTAGAAGCCGTGGAAATCTGCAACTTTATAACGTTGGTGCGCCATGGGAACGCATTGCAGTTGACGTGGCTGGACCGTTCCCAGTAACGGAATCGGGAAATAAGTATTTCATGGTAGTTATGGATTACTTCACTAAATGGCCAGAGGTATTCGCCATACCCAATCAAGAAGCCACGACTGTTGCCTCCAAGTTGTTTGAGGAAGTAGTTTGTTGGTTTGGTGTGCCCTTGGAAATACACTCCGACCAAGGCAGGAACTTTGAGTCTCAAGTATTTCAAGAACTCTGCAAAATATTGGGAATGCATAAGACTAGGACCACCCCATATCATCCTCAATCTGACGGCATGGTAGAAAGATTTAACCAAACACTTGAGAGACATTTAGCAAAAGTCGTTGACAGGCACCAGAGAGACTGGGACAAATACATACCGCCATTTCTTCTGGCCTACAGAATGGCAGAACATGAAAGCACGAAGGTAACCCCGGCGCGTGTAAATTTTGGCCGAGAACTGAGAATACCAGTAGATCTGCTGACTGGAGGCCCTCCTGACGACTCACGTTCTCTACACGACTACATTTCCGAGTTACGTGAGAAAATGCGAGAGATTCATGCCATAGTACGGGAAAACGGATTGGAGTCGAGTGAAAAGATGAAGACTAGGTATGACCGCCGAGCAAATACAAGCGGCTTCGAAGAAGGAGCACTAGTCTGGCTTCACAATGTAACTCGACGAAAAGGAAAATCTCCGAAATTGCAGACAAGATGGGAGGGACCGTACAAAGTGGTAACTCGGTTAAATGACGTGACGTACCGAATTCAACGGCAGCCAAGAGGTGCACAAAAAGTGGTTCACATCGACCGCTTAGCTTCTTATCACGGCAGTAATGAAGATGCTCGGGACGAGCATCTCTAAGAGGGGAGCCGTGTCGCGGTCCTATCCCGAACCATCTAGAATAGAGCCTTCTAGAAGCCTACCGAATAGTCGCCGCATGCTGCGTTTTAGTAAACAATAAACGCTGCAAGCAATAATGACTCGTATGTCCACTAGCGTAAGGTTCAAAACATTTGAATGGGTTACTGTTCGAGCGACGTTGCCTCGAGTAGGCACGTAGGTACGGGAATGTTCTAGAGCCCTTGCGGCCGGATATAAATAGCGGCCGCCGCGGCGCGCAGTCAGTTCCGTTTGGAATAGCGAAGAGTGAACTTCGAGCGAACATACCTGCGATACGAGCGATAACCTACGACCTAAGCGATACTACTGGACTTCGATTGGACCTGCGATTGGATTCTACGTGTGGACTTCGTGTCGTGAAGACCTGCAGACCAGACCCTGCGTGAATAAATCCTAAGAAGTTGTCATTGGCGTTTTACATCCAAATCCAGAACCCTAGCCCGTAACAATACTTTGTGTTCCTACAGGGGCGTCCATCTCCGGCCCTTCCACTCACATTCGCCCGATACATTTACTTCATCAGTCTTTCTTCGTTCATCCTTTCTAGATGTCCAAGCCATTCATTTTTTCAAAAAGATAAATCCGTTCAGCTGTTCTCGAGTTTTTGCGAGACTAACGAACAGCAATTCATTTGTATATATATAGATGTCGTACAGAACAATATTTGCTTTAGGCCGCCGACCCTACAAATAACATAGCAAAACAACGTTTGCCGGGTCAGCTAGATTTGGATAGTGAAATAGCTAGCTAGTTAGCTGATAGCTTTCACTAGCTGTGCCTCGCGGGGTATCCCCCGGTTTAGCCCACGGTTTATTAGGTAAAATAAATTGGTAAAACAATTCTTTTTAAAAAGTTTTGTACAAAGTTCCCCATACATTTCCACGAATTAATTTTCATCGATTTTCCCATGGGAATAAGATATTTTCCCGTAGTAAACCGTAGCCTATGTGTTAATCCAGGGTGTCCGCTAACTCCATACCAAATATGATTAAAATCGCTCCAACCGTTTAGACGTGAAGAAGTAACAAATATACACACTCACAAACCTTCGCCTTTATAATATGAAGTATGATATGATATTAAGTATGATACGTTTTTTTCACCCTGTCAAATAGCCAACTTACGATCAGTTAAACTGTAACACAATAGGTATACATTGACTGTTAGGCGGTACGAAGTTCGCCGGGGCAGCTAGGGCAACCAGTCGGTCGAAATGCTCGCTGAACCCCCATCGACCATCGAGGACGACACCCAGGTACTTCATGTACCGTTCGTTCAGCACGGTTAGTTGCGCCACCCACGTTCACCGAAAAGCTCTAAAGGCAAGGCAAGGCAAGGCAAGGCAATGCGCATGCGCCCGCAGACGCGCGTCGCTAAATATTGTCAAATTTTCGCAACACAAATTCGTACCGTTTTGATTGACAAATAGAGATGAATTTAGAACAGTTGAAAAACGTGACGCTTCGCTTCGCGACGCGACGCTTCGACTCTGTACCAGTTTGAATTGAGCCTTACGGAGTACGGATAGACAAAGATCTGTATTGAGACATACTTGGTATCCCGGTAATCCTGCGCAGACGAACTCGCGGTCACCAGCTAGTAGAAAATAAAAATAACAATCAGGAATAAGTAATAAAAATAATTGTTATTTACTTCTGTATAAAAATAAAAAAATGCAAAATTAGTCTTTGCATCGCTCAGAGCCCACGCCCACTTTTTTTAGAATCTGAATTAAATTTCAAATGGCCATTTACATCCAATATTATCATTCTCGATGGTACAATCTGATACTTACTAACTCTTCACAGAACCGTAATGCCTTAATTCGGTAGTTGACACGCGACCAACAATAAATTATTTGTTAAGCTCGATTAAACCAAAAATTACAAAATATTTCGGAAAATATACTTATCTCTTTTAGTCAATTAGGTACTAGTTATTACAATTTTTAAATAGATGAAACATAAAAAGAGTGTTCTGAAATATGACGTCATAATTCGGTATTTTTGTACAAAATTCTGTTTTGAAAGTAACTTATTTAACATTTTGTCAACTACCCAATTGGTGTGTGCTGGAAGGGAGACTCTAAGGTCTTTAAAATTAGTTTTTGAAAAAAGTCTTCCATTAGGCCATCAACTGCCTCCTCATTTCGCCTCTTTTTTCTCTAACGACTGATGATTTCGTCCATGTTAATCTGGTTACGGCGACTGTTGTGGGACCGTCAGGCATCGTCGATATGCCCGCGTGTGGCTGACGTAAGCAATCTTTGCAGTAAACCTACGTCCTCAGTGCTTTTTCTCTAAGTACACCTCCATATCTTCCGCATCTATAGTGCTTTTAAAAAACACCTCTTGAATATATCAGGTTTTATAACTTTCATTTGTGATGAGAGATAAGTAAAATGCAGGTACTGATAAAATGCTGTGCACAGCTAAAGACTTTATTTCTCTAAATAAAACGGGATACCGCCGTTTAGCCAAAGTATTTTTCGCCAAATTTTACTTCCCAATAAACTTATGGCATCAGTTTCATTTCCCAAATGAAACTTTAGCAAGTTTTCATTTCGCATTTTATTCATTTGGTCAAATTATCATTTCGCATAATTTTACTGCGTCAAGTTTTATTAAGACAAACGTTTATTATGCTAACGTTTTATTTTGGCTTTTATTCATTTGGTCAAATTATTATTTGGCATAAATATAGTTGACGATTAGGTACTAATTATTATTGAACGGGGGGTCGGCGATGTAAAGAATACGTGGCAACAGAAATATAGGTGCGACGACGCGCGTAGCGAAGCGGAGCGCGTCGGAGCGTTATGTTCTCTATGTAAGATCGAAAACAGACTCGACTTTGTTGTGTCATTTACACACATTGCCGGCAACGTATTCGGTATTGTATGGAAAGGTACTTTTTGCCAAACGATACTTTTGACTGAATAATGCTTGGTAAAATGAATTTTGACCAAGTATTTATTTGGTAAACAATAACTTGCCATAATAACTTTTGCTAACTGTTTATTTGCTTTAAGTTGTTTTCAGAAATGTTTTTTTGCCAAGTGATAATTTGCGAAAAATAGTTTGGGAAGTAATACGTTGGGAAACGATTTTTGGCAATACATTAGTAAACCAAATAAAACAGAACGATAATCTTCAAAGAACAACGGCCATCTTATTTTTATTTTGTCTTTTCTTAATCACTAGTGTTGCCAGTCTCAGACACAGAACATTTTTTTTCTGTTTATTGTGGACTTTCCATCATTTCGGTACATACAAAATTCGTGTTATTAACGGATTATTGATTCCACAGTTTTATCTCTCACATTTGTATAAGCTTGCGGTATGTGAAGCATTTGCTGACGTTTTAATGCCTTTTCAATGTCGCAGTTATTGTATGGAGTGAGTGCACTGTTTTGGAATGTTGGTTGCTCCTAAAAAACAAATGGGGAACTTGAGTGCGACTTAGATTGATGTGGCATTGCTTCTTTACAATATAAATAATATAAAAACAAAGGAAAACTTTACGAATAAAAGCTTTCTTTATGCTTTTCGGAATGACCAAAAAATGCAAAAACTGAAATTACTCTTATAACAAAAAAACCTTATTAAATTCTAAATCTCTTTAATTAATACTGAGCGGTTTTATAAGACAACTCGATGTACATTGCAGAAGTAGACTCTGCTGCGCAATGAACCGCAATGAATCGAACTGTCTTAATAAACTGCAAATTCTAGTTTTATGAAACTCGGCCCAGACAATATTGACTGCATCCAACGACAGCTGGATTTCTAACTCAAGCAACTTAAGCGGATCGGACCGCTTACAGCAAACGATGGCCTCTGAAAATGTAGCAGCCAAGGAACGTCAAAAAGCAACCCCAAAGAAGACAGCTGGAGTGAAGGTTGATAACAGCTTTTATGATCGTTGTCGGCTTTTCCACGCGAGCTACGCAATTAAAATTCCAAAACTGCAGAACAAAGCTTCCAAAGTCGTATAGAAAAATGGCTGAGTGGCCAAGCAAAACGCAAAAAACGCTGCAACGTAAAATGATTCCATCCATAATGGTTACAGCCCGATGCACCAAGATAACGCTGGACGATAAAATCTTGAACAAAATAAAAAATACGGTTTACGCTGAAAAACAGCTCTGATGGATAAGCAAGCTAAGCATGCGCCCATTATCGATGATAGGATAGGACCAAGCGTACGCCCATTATCGATGATGATAGGATAAAGTTACCATTTTAATATAACATGTAAGCTAGTAGTACTCACTTCATTCTCTACAGTACTTCTAAGATACTACCTGATAATATATTATTTTCGTTTCATTTCGTTTAGTTTTAGAAACGCTGGGTCCCTAAGTATTAGTCACGACGTAGTAGTCACCAGAACGCATCGAAACGAAGGTGCGCTTTCGCACTATGTACAGTAGAGCACTTTAGCCTCAATTCAACCAACTTCAAAAAAGTCATCGGGATCCTTTAAATCGGTATCCCAAGGGGTAAGGGATGTGTTACTACTATTAGTGCCAGCCAGCCAAATCGTCCTTTGTAAGATTTGTAACTGAGATTTGAGGTACACCCGTTCGGTTCGAATGGTAGGTAAAATGAATCATCATAATTCAGCCACAATAACTCCACTACTGGTCATAGGCGTCCTCCATGGATTTCCAAAAAGACCGGTTGGAAGTGGCTTGCATCCAGCGTCTTCCTGCCACTTGGATGAGATCTTTTGTCCATCTTGTGGCTAGTCGTCCTACGCAGCGCTTGCCGATGTTGGTCTCCATTCGAGAACTTTTCGGCAATATCGGCCGTCACTTCTCCGTGCTATGTGCCCCGCCCATTGCCACTTCAACTTACTCATCCGGTGGCATATGCAACGACTTTCGTTCCTCTACGGACCTCATCATTTCTGATTCGGTCTCGTAGAGTAATAGGCTAGTTTCCCAAAAAAATGTAACTAGTCCGTCTTTTAGATTATTTAAAAAATAAGGGACATGTATTTTTTATTTGTAAATTAGACCAAAAATGACAAAGATATAGCCCATTAAAGTTACGTGTGACGTCACGCCGTGCTGCATTTTGTAGCACTGAGTGACGTCACACGTAACTTCAATGGGCTATATCTTTGTTATTTTTTGTTTAATCGAAAAAAGAAAAATTACGTATCCAATATTTTTTTACAATCTAAAATACGGACTAA
The DNA here is from genome assembly GCA_947310845.1 of Yponomeuta plumbellus. Lineage (NCBI taxonomy): Eukaryota > Metazoa > Arthropoda > Insecta > Lepidoptera > Yponomeutidae > Yponomeuta > Yponomeuta plumbellus. The sequence continues at coordinate 10,423,211 of OX371207.1, read as the reverse complement.
ATAGAATTAAATTATTTTGACCCTGGAAGCTACCCTATTCCGAGCATAGCGCTTTCTATGGCTCGTTGCGTGACCTGGAGCTTTCTTATGAGGCCCATAGTGAGAGACCACGCTGGTTGTATAATTTTGTTTTGAGGGATTGAGTATAGAAGAGTTTCCCAAATGCTGTCCATCCGAGTTGGATTCGACGGTTGACCTTTTCTTCACTTCGTGAAGTTGGACCACCCTAGTTGGATTGTATGTCCTAAGAAGACGTATTCGTCTACAACTTCTAGAGTCGAGTTCCCCACTGTTATTGGGCTGGGCACAACACGGGTGCTCGATATGATCTTCATGTTGTCCATGTTCATTTTAAGGGAAACTCGACTGAGGTCTTCGAGCATTATGCCGAGGTCGTCCAGCGTCTCTGCCATGACTACTATATGGTCAGCTTCGATTTGGCGGATTGGTGCGTATTGGTGCCAAAAATCGGCGACTTTATTGTTCAATAATCTTCACTCTTACAGTAAAGTGGATTGTAAACCTCTAAAGCTAAATTCAACTAGCTGTTTTAGCTACGTACTGAAGAAATACGTAAAAAAACATTTACATTAATAATAATCTCTTTCTGACGTATATCTAAAGGGTTGCATTCTTCAGTCGTTGACTTTTAACCTAACTTCAATGAATTTCATTGGGCTCACCTCTCAGTTTCTATTTATTAATATGTGGTAGACCCATGTACTTTTTGTTTGTTTGTACAGCAACACCACTCGCTAATAAATTGTGTCACGTTCTTTTCAGACCTACGGTACCCCTGGCCATACCCCTGGTGGTACCGTGGGTCTTTTAAAGTTAAACGGTACCACCGAGTGTAGGTTACTAGTGGTGACCTACAATCTTTTTTAAGTTTGACTGCTATCCCACTGTGAACAACTGACCCAACGGGCCAAAACGTACTAGGCTTGCATTATAAGCTTAGAGCAAGTAAAATAAAGTCCAGAAAATTACCTGAGTATACTTTATTTACCTTTAGTGGTTTGGTTAGTATAAAAGGAAACCTAACATGTTCAGTTTATGCAAGCCTAGTACTTTTTGTCTTCAGAAGTATACTATTTCACTCCGACCAACTTCATAGTTGCCCCGTTGGGAACTCTTTTAAAAGCTTAATATGGTTGATTTGAGTAGTTGGTCCGATAGGAATAAAACCACGTACTGAGTTCCGATCGGAACAACTAGTTGATCCGTTTAGTCGGTCGATACGGAATAAGGGCAACCTTGAGTGTTTTTATTACTTTCGTGTCGACATAATCACATCACTAGTAGTCAGTAGTACCGTTTAACTTTAAAAGAGACACGGTACCGCTTGGCAAAACGTGGGCCCAGTTCTAGTTAATTGTTGCCTCTGCCTACCCCCTCGGGGAAAACGGGCGTGAGTTTTTTTTTTTAAAGTAAATATATAATTAAGTTTCCTTTGAAAATTTCAAGCGTTTACGTGTTGCCGTTTCTCAACGGCAATAGGTAAATGAATATTGACTTATTTTAAGTATTTATTGTTATAGCGGCAACAACAACACATCATCTCTGAAAATTTCAACTGTCTAACTGTCACGGTTCATGAGATACAGTTTCTTGACAGACGGACGGACGGACAGCGGAATCTCAGTAATAGGGTCCATGTCACTCTTTGGGTACGAAACCCTTTTTTTTTTTTTAACCGGGTGAAATGCACTTACGCACCATGACACCGCGACCCTGAGGGAGGGTGGCGGCCGTGTGTCAGGCTCACCTCCCCTAGTGATAAGGAGGCATACTGACTAAAACACCCCGGGAGCCGTCCTGTCGCTTGTGCAATGGGGCGCCGCTGGATCTCGCAAGTGGTGTGACCACAACGCGAATGCTACAGCGGCGCCCCGGCGACGTCGGCCCGACCGAAGCCGGGCCCCTTACCTGGAGGAGGGGTGTGGGCCCCACACCCCCCCCTCCCGCCACGGAGTCGGACGGCAGGTCCCTCAACCTGCCGTCTGTGGCCCTCGCTACACCGGCGGCATGAGGTGCGCGTACCTCCTCCTACGCGCGCCGGTTCTTCGCCGACGGAGCGGTGTGGACCGAGGGTCGTCCTCCCGCAACCGCTTCTCGGCCTCCTTCAGCCCCATGACTTGGTGGCAGAAGTGGGCCATCGCCTTCCACGCTCTCTCCCTGCGGAGCATGATAGGAATCATACTCGGCAGGGAGAGACCGTCATCAAAGTGTTGCTCCAGAATATGGTGCTGTGGACCCCAGGCCGCACACTCCTCTAGGGTGTGCTCCGCCGTGTCCGCTGGAGCGTCGCACTCGCGGCACTCCGGCGTCTCCTCCCTCCCGATGCGGTGCAGGTACTTACCGAAGCACCCATGCCCGGTCAGCACCTGCACCATCCGGAAGGTGAGGGGCCTGCGTTTGCGACGCATCCAGCGCTCGGGGACCGGCTTCACGGCCTGTATGGTCCACCCGCCATATTGGGCCACCTTAAGGTCTTCGGCTCACCTCTCCACCAAGTCATCTTTCGCCTCGCGGCGCTCGCGGCGCACCTCCCTTGGGGCCGGGTTCTCGCCCTGGGCCCTCTTGCCCGTGACAAACCGATATACCCGGGCGAGAACCTCGCGCTCCCAGGGAGGGTCCGCAGCCAGGAGCGTGGCTGCCGCCCATGACACCGTACGGTATCCTCTGATGGCCCTCTGTGCGATTACCCTCTGCGGTCTCCGCAGGAGGGCCTTGTTGGCGGCACAGAGGGCGTCCACCCACAATGGGGCACCGTACAGTGCCATGCTGCGGACAATTCCCGACATTAGTCTTCGGCTCCTGGCGTTGGGCCCTCCCTTGTTCGGGAGGAGCTGCCCGAGGGCTGCGGCCGCTCTGACGAGCCTTGGCCCCAACTCCTTGAAGTGGGGGCTCCGAAGCCCCAGCGCCCGTCCAGAATGAGGCCCAAATATTTCATCTGGGCCCCGATCCTTACCACCGTTCCGCCGCCGAGGACGATGTTCGCGCCTGGCGGCGGCCCGGCTCGGGGCCCATGAAACAGAAGGGCCTCAGTATTCTCCAGGGCCACCTCGAGGCCCAGCCGCCTGATCCTCCCGACCACCAGGTCTGTCCCTACAGTGGCGAGTCGGGAGGCCTCCCTGAAGTCTCCTCCCCGGGCGGTGACTAGAGTGTCGTCTGCATAGCATATGACATATATAGCTTGGAACCGGAGCGCCTCGATAATGGTGGCACGGGGGATGCTGTTGAAGGCATTCCTGATGTCCAGGGACACAGCCAGGACCCTGGACCCCCACCCAGTCGCCTCCACCGTGAGGCGCTTCAGGGCCAGGACGGCGTCCACCGTCGACCGCAGTGCCCGGAACCCGTATTGGGCCTCAGAGAGGCCGGGCCCCGGTCCGAGCAGATTCCGGTCGAGTCGGGCCGCCAGAATGCGTTCTAGCAGCTTCTTGACTTCGTCCAGCAGGACGATTGGCCTGTATGCCAAAGGAGAACGGCATCGGCAGAACGACCCGCCTTCGGCAACAGGACCAACCGCCCCACCCTCCACAGCTCCGGGAACTGTCCAGTGCGGATGCACATATTGAAGAGTTCCCGAAGCTGTTCCCCGAGGTACTCTCCAGCGCCACGAAAAGCACCTTCCCGGGGACCCCATCCGGACCCGGTGCCCTCTTTTTGGACCGAAGGCACCGTATGGCGGCTCCCATCTCGCCGTCCGTCCGACTGGCGGCCATCGTGGAACTGGGGGTCCAGGGTCTCCGTCGTCGGGGCCGTCTGAGGGCGCATTTTATTACGCGCCCATCGGTACGGACGGCCCCACGGGTCCCTGCATGGCAGCATGGCCTCCCTGGCCCTCTCCTTCGCCCTGCTGATGGCCAGCTGCACCGCCTTCCTGGCCTGCCGGTACACGGCAAGCTGGCCATCAGTGCCCTCCAGGCTTGGCCGACGCCTGCCCCTCGTGTAGGCCCTGCGGGCCGCGGAGCATGACGCGCGGAGGTCGGCGATCTCCTGCGACCACCAGTACACTTGTCCCCGCCTCCGGGGTGGACGTCCGCTCACCCTGGGCATAGCCGCGTCACATACGGCAGTGAGCGCCTCCCGCATGTGCGCGGCCATGTCGTCCACCCCCAACTTGGGTACGAAACCCTAAAAATCTATAAAAATAAACATAGTAATTACATACAGGCACATACATTGCTTGTGGCCCCACACTAGGATGGGAAACATGGGAACCAGAAACTTATTCTTCTATCCTTTTTTTTTGTGAGGCTATTTGTGGAATATTAGATCTAAGTTTTAACTAAAATCTAAGGTAATTAACCTGCGGTATTAAAAGACGCAAAATTAGCTTTAATTTTTGTAATAGCCAATAATGTTGTTAGTGTTATTCTGATCACAGGTTTTCGTTGATGAAGCCGATGTATGACGTCACGCGAGCAAAAGCAGCAGGGAACCCTGCAGAGCATCCAAAGGCCGACCCGAATGAGGTGACGCCGATCTGAAAGGTTAATAAATAGGCAATCTTGATTATTTGGGTGAGTTGGAAAAAGAAAATACGAATGCCTGCTAGTCACAAATTCAGTATATAGCAAAAGGGGAAAAAATCTAGGACATGCAAATCAAACATGCATTTTTTTTTATACTAGACGAAAACCCGGCTTCGCTCGGGTAAAATGTAGACGCAAAATAATATTCCACTATGTTTTTTTTAAATGTGGACGCCTCTGTATTTATCAACCACCAGTAGATATAAATCTCTTAATACATTCAGATACATAAGCTCACACCTGTATCCCAGAGGGGTAGGCAGAGACCACGGACTGTCACCTGCCACTATCCTGACAAATCACTTTCGCTTCATCGACATCCATTAGTCGTTGCATGTACCCACATCGGTTTCGGGTACTTTTAATCTTGCCCTTTGCTAATACATCCCCTATTTGGTCGAAGTATGTCCAACTGGGGCGTCCCTTACCGGCCCTTCCACTCACATTCGCCTGATATATTTGCTTTGTCAGTCTTTCTTCGTTCATCCTCTCCACATCTCCAAACCAACGCAACATTCCTTTTTTCTATTCTAGTCACTCACTACATCCTCTTTCTCTACATCCTCGGTCTCTGATCACTATTGCGTATTCTGTCATTCAAAGTAACACCACACATATTTCTTAAGGATCTCATTTGTACTGCACTAATCCTACTTTCATGATTCTTCTGCCATACCCAAATCTCGCTACCATGCTTACATCAGTATTGGAACCAGCACACTATTACGGATAGACAATCTTGCTCTTTTGGACATGTTCTGGCTACTCACGAAGGAATGCAAGGCGAAAATCGGATACTTATCATAACTTTGTCATGGGTACCTCATCACAAATTACTAACTAAATGAGCTTCCTTCATAAACTTAACAGCTAGTGAATCTAATGACGTATTCAATGAGACGTAGAATCTACTTGGCTAATCAACTAAAAACAGCTCCCTCTCTTTGGCTTTACAGCTTTTAGTTTTGTATTGACCACATGTTTTTCTTTATCATTTTAATTTTTGGTATTTTTCTTATCTAGTGGCTTTTTCATTTCAATAAGTTTATTGGTACCTAACTAAGCAAAACAATAAAGATCAATTTATGACTTTGATTTCCTTTTTCAATTATTTTTCAGACCCTTCCAAAACTCAATGTCAATTATTGTCTTCCCGCCAATGAAAAACACCACAGATTACTTACTACACCTTCTCAGTTGGCACAGATTATAATAACCTTCTTGGATGCCACGGTATTCCACACACCATGGAGTTAACAAATTAGATCAAAGGGCCGGTTTAGATTATCTTAGTGTTTAGGAGAGTGCTTTACTTTGCACTCTGTTGCAACATTATGCTGAATCGGGCCCATTTTGGGGGCTCAACCTTTAATGTATTTTATTATTATTTTCATGTTGTACAGTTTATTTATTTTTACGCTTTTTATGCTTTCTGTGTTATTTTTTATATTATTGTACGCACTCTGTGTGTGTGTGTTTTTTTGTTTTGTTTTGAGTATCAAATAAATACATTTTCTTTTTTTCTTTCTTTCTTTCTTTCTTAAGGAGAGTGCTGTTGTAGAAACGTGTAAGCGCCACTTGCTTTAGTACGTTTTACGGTATAGGACGGTTCTAGTTGCCTTTCAATTAGAATCAAAATAGAATTGGTTTCTATTGTTCTATCCAGTAACACCTGAGCGCGTTACTATCCTCGTTACTTATCTGTGTATAAACTAAAAATTAAAATAAACTAAAGCGGTGGTGGCGTAGTGGGGTTGACCCTTGCTTCTCGATCATGAGGGTCTGGGTTCGAACCACGCATGTACCAATGACTTTTAGTTACGTACATTTGTTTGTACAGCAACACCATTCGCTGATGAATTGTGCCCGGATAACGGCGACAGACTTGCCACTTGTCACGTTTGGGACCTAATAAACTCGGCAAAACGTGGGTCCAGTTCTAGAGACTGGTGCCTCTGCCTACCCCTTCGGGGATAACGGGCGTGAGTTTATTTATTTTATTTTTTATTAAACTAAAAATTTTGTGAGAACTTTAGGAGAGTGCGCAAGTGACTCGTGACGGGTGCGTGTTGTTTTCATTAACTCGAATTATCAAACTTACTTATGTGTTCCATTAAAACTCATAGTATTTAGAGTAGGATAGCGCATATTTCGCGACGTCGACGAAGTGACACTCTACTGGAAGAAATATAAACGTTCACTCGAACGTCTAGTAATGTAGTAATGCACTTGCCTCTCTAATTGTATTATAGCACTCTCCTAAACACTAAAATAATGTAAACCGGCCATAACAGTTCACAATGAAAACTTGTGACACTAACACAACAATGATGACATTGACATGTTTACTTAGCAACGCCATTGTTGAATTTAATAATTTTTATATTGATGCTGCTCGATAATACGAATTTTCCGCCCATATGTTGTCGACTCAGATCAACAATTTTTGTACGCTCTTTCATTTGGTGTGCATATCGTTCGAGTCTACCGTAGACCCGAACGAAATTATTAATATAGATGAAGCTGAAGATAACCACTCAGGTTTAGACAGATATAGTGACCTAAGACCAAATAGGGCAAGTGTCTTATCAAGACAAATATGGACGAGCTTGAACCTCACGCTTTAGCAATCTGTTTTAAATGACCTACGTCCCTGATAAGGTACCTATAACAGGAACTGATGATCATGAAGATCAAATAGAGAATATTAGCGAAGGAAAAAATAAAAGGTACCCGAAACCAGCGTACTATCATCCTGTTATACTTGCACTCATAAATGTCATTGACATGAACGAGAATTATTAGGATCGATAACTAACGCTAGTGGCATTTTGCCGAATGATTCTTAGCAAGGCACTTTAAGCAGTTGGTGCCGGCTGCCGTCGATAGATGGAAGTCGTTAAGCCAAGTCAGATGCCTGAGGGCGGCTGGAAAACTTCTGACAGTAAGACCAGCCAATAGTCTTATAAGCATCCACCAATCTGCACTAGGCCCCCGTGGTGGAGTATGACCTATAGGCTACCGGAAGGAAGGTATACCGGTTTATTAATTGTCATGCCAACTATCTTTTGTTGTACTTCATGATGCAGTATGGGTTGCTTTGGAAAGTACTCACCAGGATATTCCTGTTATTGCTGTTCACAATGAGGGGGCCGCCGGAGTCACCCTGGCAGGTGCTGGTGCCACCGGAGCCGCTGGTGCACAGATTGCTGCTCTGGAGGATTCCGGGGAAGGTGAAGATGCAGACGTTGTTGGCAATTACGTTCAGTGACACATGGCTCAGGACCTGGTTGGCTGAGATGCTTCCGGCTGGATAAAAAGAAGATCTATTAGTTTTTAATACAATGCAGTCTTGTTTGTTTCAAAGATGAGAGAAGGCCCGTGTCCTACAATAGGACATAATAATATAATAAAAGGAGAAGCCGACTGACTGACTGACATATTAGCCTAAACTATAAGGGTTAGAAAGTTGAAATTTTGCACAGGAGTTTCTTTTATAACGTTGGGGAGCACTAAGAAAGAATTTTTGAAAATTCACCCCCTAAATGGGTAAAACGGGGGTGCACAGTTAGTATGAAACTTTGACATTTTTGAAGTTATTCGAATGAAACTCAGTATGAAGGTTCTTCAGTAAAAGTCATGGAACACGTGTAAAATATGTTTTCAAAAATCATCGCTTAAAAAGCTGGGGGTTGCAAAGTTATTATTATTATTAAAATTCTTTATTGCACCAATATGTACAAGGGCGTGCGTTAGTATGAAAGTTCTCTGATTTTCAAAGTTGTTTCTATAAAATTATGTATTTAGGTTATAAGTTCCTAACAATGATTGTTGCCATTACAGTGCATCCGACTGGCAGGAAGTCGCTGGATGCAAGCCGCTTCCAACCGGTCTTTTTTTTTGGAAATCCATGAAGGAGGCCTATGTCCAGCAGTGGACTTCTTGTGTCTAAATGATGATGATACAGTTGACAGAACCTGTTATTACCTTTTTTTTTGTATATAAATACAGATTATATATAAACGATTCAGTTCGCGGTTACTACTCGTATACTAAGGATATTATAGAATACTCGTAGTCGAGTCAGTCTAAAGGCCTCAGTCTGGGTGTATTTTAATTGTTTGTTCTCACCTAGTTACACAGGCCACAAGGTATCCTAGAGACCAAGTCAAGTGATTGTATTGTGTGGAAGTTATAATAAAATTATTCTTAAATGCGCCGAATCGAATCGAATTTATTCCGTGGGTCAACCCGCGGCCCGGTAATGCTGCGGCCGAATTTTCGCTTTTGATCTCAAAGAACAGAAATGAGAACTCACGACTGCTAATAAGTCCAAATCCGGAGGCGGTTGCGCTCCATCCAGCGAAGTTATTAGTTAACTCATTTCCAGACGGCAGAGCTACGGGGGCGATGCTGGCTGTAACAAATACAAAAAAAAATATAATAACAGAAGCATAAATCCACTAGTATGTATAAAAAGAGCGTCAGGTAAATGAACTGTTTTGCATCAAATTGTTCAACAGCATGCTTAGCAGCAGGGTCGTAATTCAGCGTGCTTAACTCATAATTATTTAATTAGACTACAATAAAGCATCAGTCAGGAGACCACACATCGGCAAGCGCAGCGTAGGACGACCAGCCACGAGATGGACAGACGATCTCATCCAAGTGGCAGGGAGACGCTGGATGCAAGCCGCTTCCAACCGGTCTTTTTGGAAACCCATGGAGGAGGCCTATGTCCAGCAGTGGACTTCTTGTGGCTGAATGGTGAAAGCATCAGTCAGACCTTTTGACGGAGGTTCTGAGCTGGTGCCAGCATAGTAGTGAAGAAAAAATCTTACCAGAAGTAGACACGGCATTAGGCAGATAGATAACGGCAATATCATTGCGGATCAGCTGCGGCAACCATTGGGGGTGAACCACGACTGTCTGGGACTGAACTCTGGTGCCTCCAGTGAACAGCGTGATGGATCCCAGGACGACGGTGACCTGCCACGCCTGGTTCTGGCCGTCGAACCAGCAGTGGGCAGCGGTCACGAGACGGTTCGCACTGACTAGAGACGCCCCGCAGATGGCGTTTCCGGTGATGCCGATGAGGTCGATGATCAGACCGGCCTGGAGGATTCAAAGAAAAAGATCAGGGAAGTGAACAGTAAGGTTTTGTTAGTTTCATTGTCGTCATGGAACTGTGTGTCTACCAATAAATACCTATACTAGCGGGCCCAGTAAATGTTGTTTTGCCACGTTTTTTTTCACTTAGGGCTATGAAAAATAGAATACAACCTATTCTCAGACCTAACGAATACACGTATGAAATTTCATCTAAATCGGTCAAGCCGTTTCGGAGGAGTTTGCGCACTAACACTGTGACATGAAAATTTTAAATCATGTAAATAACCACCCCTGAGTCAGACAAAACTGTACAAATCAACATCCTATATTAGAAAGATATATCATAGGATCATATCTCTGCCTATGGCATGTTCTCATGGATTATCTCAACGTCAGAAGCATTAGGTCAGATTTGTCATTTTAATACTTTACAAGAGTGCATTCCTAAAAGTAACTATACCTACATACGACATTATGCACCTGAATTATCCCAGCAATAGAATAAGATAGAAATATGTTTCTCAGGTGGTTAGAAAGAGCTCGATGAGCTGAGATTGAAAGCATAAAAAGTCACTTTAGTGTGAATCAACATATGACCATATGCTTCTGACGTCTAGATATTAACATAATCCTGTATTTAGGTACCCTATAGTAAATTCCTTTTTTGTATACGAAATCTGGTCGGACTCGCCCGATAAAAATATACGTAAGTTGATCCGGACCAAAAATTTACAAAGTAGAGTCTGACAAGCGAGTCGTGGGACGCGATTTATTTCGAATTCTTCATATGGCCACACTCTGACTGTCAAACTTGCTGCAAGTAGTACAGCCCAAACAGTTTGATACTCGTCCTAGATTTAAACAAGAAAAAAACTTTTGTTTCTATTCAACATAATTTTACCTATGTTTTAGTATGTACATACAGTCGACAGCACGTCAATCTTCCCATTTTAGTTGCAAAGTCGCCCGTAATGCAACGGAGCAGAGTGCATGGCTGTATACCATGATGTGCTGTCGACTGTACATACGAGTAATAATGTTTTAAAGCAAACATGAATTATTATTGTTTTAAGGTCTGTCGGATGACGAAAATATTAAACGTCAGAGCGAAGACTCAGTCAAAGAACTCAAAGATGTTGAGAAAAAAAGACATGAATCAGATTTTGATTATGGTTCAGCATTAATAAATGTTTATAAGTTTATGTGGTGCATCTTTATTATCCCTGTTTTTGGTGAAGTGGAAATGTTGGTTTTGATGTAGTTAATATTTTCGTTTTGCTTATATTTAGTTATGCTTGGACAAAATTCATTGGAGACTCCAAACTAATTAAACAAATAATCAAATTAAGCAAAAGTATCAAGATGGTTTATTCATACAATATGCAGGGTTATCAACTAAAAGATTTTTAAATTTCCCGCCAAAGGCTTGAGCCACGACTCACTTGTCGCACTCTATTATAATTACTTATGCAAAAGTGAGGTAGAGTGCATTATCTCACTGAGGTAGATTTATCTTTTAGATAGTAAAGCGATCGCTCGCTACCACAGAAAGTTTGGTATTACTTAAGGCAACGCAAAACACAACTGGAGATTAAAAGTGACGATTACCTGGTGAGGGAACTGATTGGCCGCGGAGGGCGATCCACCGACGATCCTTGAGGGGCTGCTTAGATAATCCTCCTCAGCCTTTCGGATCCTCTCAGCTTCGGGAATCCCGAATTTGGTGAGGTACCCGAAGACGCTGGCCTCGGTTGGCACCTGCCTAGCAACCACACATGTCGCCGCAGCCAATAGGAGGATGAGAAACTTCATTTTGAAATGTAGCTGTAGAAGTTAGCGCGTTCCTTGGAAATTAAACAATTTATACCGATTATTTATCAGTAATATAAAGTAACTCAGAGAGAAGAAGATTGATTAAAGGGATTTGTAGACTAGTGGTTTGATTGATTACGTGTACCTGACACTGATATTGTGTTTCATTCACAAATATCGAACCTCGGGAAAAAACCCTTTAGATAATATTAATAACTAGCTGTGCCGGCAACTTCGTTTGCATTGGGCTAGAACATCTTACGTAATCGCTCGTAGCCCCGGCCGCCTCAGTGATCTTAAACGATCACGAAGGTTAAGCAACATAAGGCGCGTTCAGTGCATGGATGGGTGGCCGTATACTTGTCTACAGATTAATTATTCGTATAGATTAGTAGAAGATAGAGGAGATGAAATCTAAACTCCGTATTTAAAAAGTATCACACTAGGCTGTAGGTAGGTACCTAATATTTGAAAGTAAATTATTCTGGAACAAATGTCCAGAATAATGTACTTTGTTAGAACAAATATATATTTGTACTAGCCATAAGCTAGTTACAGTCTGTTAGCTTTAATGCCTGGGCCGCAGTCATCGCGATAACATTCGGGCGATAAACTTCTTCTTCGGTCTACGGCGAATCCTCGCGGCCACACAATGCGCGATGTAAAGTTTATCGCGATGTGCAAGCGATGTCAAATGCAAAAAAACAAAATGGACGCCGCAGTTGCTCTGTATTTTATGGCAGCAAATAATGATTTTTTACATTTATGTCGTAGTTATTATTTATTTATTCGTAGTTTGCAATAAATTCTAAAATTTTATCATTACTCCAATCCATGTTACGCTTCAGCTTATGCACATACTCTGTGAAATAACACGTCCGCCACGTTTGACAGGTGCACGCTGACTGAAGTGTGGCCGCTCAAGCGAAGTTCATCGCGATAAAACTCTTTGATCTGTGAAAGTTTACCGACAGCTACGCGAAGTCCTGACGAAGCTCCGAAGTATACGCGAATACTTGGCTACACACATCACGATGACCCGAATCTTTGGGTTATCGCGATGAGTGCGGCCCAAGGGTTAGAATATACCTCGGGCTCTAGATTAGGCTCCGGTTTTCGCCAAAACCACACGAGTGTAATACTACTTCCTGCTCTGTATAAAACTTTTCTTCACTATTTTGAAAAGTTATGTAAAGTTATAAATAACAATACGAAATAAACCCTACCTTATCGCAATATTATCGGTTTTTGATTGCTCAGCCGAGGTATATTCTAAAAGCTAACAGACTGTATCTTGTATGACATGTCCATCCGCTGGTATAGAGACGTGACGCGAGACGGAACCCTAAAGTTACGTATTTCGTGTTTTATGGAAATTCCAAAATTATTAGATTGGATAAAGTAAAGATTAAACCGATATTATATAATACGTACAATACTGCATAGTGCATGTGATTACATACAAATTACTTACAGATACTATCTTATTGTAAATATATCGAGCAAGTGGCTAATTTGCGATTACTATTAACATCAATCAAGGTATTATTTTCAGTTATCAATTGACACATAGATAAGTTCATTACATCTGAGCCTTGATTGTCGAATGTAGACGATAACAATGAAGTAAATACGAATATTTGTTTATCTTGAGTGAGTCAGGGCGTATTACGACTACTTCTTTAAATTATTTGTTTGATTTTCTATACATATACATATCGATCCACATTAATTTAGGCTTCATTTAAAAAAAAAACCATTAGTGCTTACGCTAAATACATGCAGTAAAGTATTATTGAGTTTAATGAAGAACTGAGTAGAATTTTAAGTGAGGCTTGCAACAAAATCGTTAGACGTTTTTGTAGTTGCTATTTTATTTAAATGTGACGTTTTTGTACAGTCGACAGCGCGTCAACCTTCACATTTTAGTTGCAAAATCGCTCGTAATGCAACGGAGTAGAGGGCTGTCGATTGTACAGTTTGACATCTACCTAGATACTTTTAGCCTCTAAACAATCGTGGTGCAAGCCGCCCTAAGTCTGTGTAACATTTTAAAAACTACCGGTCACCTACGTGACGCCTGAACTAAATGAAACGTGATCTTTTAAGATCATCTTTTCATATTTTCACTAGCTGACCCGGCAAACGTTGTTACGCCAATTTTTTTTTCAATAAGGGCTATGAAAAATAGATAAAAACCTATTCTCAGACCTACCGAATATACAATAAAGTTTCAACAAAATCGGTCAAGCCTTTTCGTAGGAGTATGCGCACTAACACGGCGACACAAGAATTTTAAATATTATTGATAATCGACTGATACCTCAATTCCCTTCAATTCCAAATCTTATCAGACGGCTGTTTTCCTCATCTACTATAAAGAAGCATAATTATGCACAACATGTAACTTAGAAAACAAAGATACGAAGAAATAATTAGAAATAACTATCCTAGAAACAAAGAAACCATCAATCAATCAATCAGCTCGTACTCGTCCACTGCTGGACAAAGGCATCATGCCACTTCCTTTGTATTCGGCCATTATCTAGCCACGTCTAGCAATAAATCTAAATCTCTCTCGATTTAATCGTTTTTAACGTTTCGAAATTCTATTTCAACTTTTAATGTATAAAATCGAAATTTATGTATTCTGTTCTGTGATGTCTAATTTAATCAAGCATATTAAAGAATATTTTGTGCAGACGACGTCTTTATTTTATCACGTCTGGCGTAGCGAGTAATGAGTCAGCAATAAGAAATCCAGCGTTTTATTGAAGTCTCTTTTTGCTATAATTGATAGATAGTTCATCAACTTTTACAGCCGTATACTCTACTCAATTATGTTAAGGATAACTTTACAATACAAATGTAAAGGTTCTTGACTGTATGTACAGTGTGGCCGGTTAGCCGTCGGACTCATCCCGAACATGGGACCACTCTCACAATGGCTGAATGATGATGTCACACTAATTATGTGATTTTCTGATCCTTGTCATAGTTGGTCACTTTTTGAGACCTCCCGCCCACTCCCAAGTGTATCGTCACATATTTTGCAATTGTATATCGGCAGTTTTGAATTTAGGTATTTGCTTTGAAATTAAGTTCTAATATAATCAACATCATATTAAATATTTGAAAAAAATAACAAAACAATGAATTATATAAAAATTATAATTTTCAAATGTTACGTCACGAAACTCAGTCGCCGGTCATCAGTCGGAGGGGTCGTTCTCTCCGACCCCTGGTCACACAATGTCACACTTTGTCGACCCCCTGCTCCCTCCTTAACGTGTGACCCATAGATATCGTAAGTGAGCGGTGCCCGCGTGCCTCACATTAGCAATGTATTGCCTATGCGTAGTCTATGACAGTTTTTCTTACCTCAGTTGCCGTGCGCTTCTAATAAAGAAAACAATTGTGAAAACTCTACTAAAATGCCTTATTGTGCTGTGTTAGAGTGCAAAAATAAAAGTTGGGGACCAAAATGTACCGATCATGCCGTAACATTCCATCGGTAAGTAGTATTTCCATTGTATTTAATTTAATAGAAATTAAATTTGTAATGACATGAACAAGGAAAGCAATCCGAAAGTGAGAAAGTAAAACCACCTTTATTTACTGGAATATAATGTTCAATTTTCGTCGAAGTCTGTGTACTTTTTCTACAAATTTCTGTCAACATTTGAATGCTACTCAAATGAGTAGCAATTGCAGCTGGGACACAACATTATAAAAATCTATCGATAATATTTTGTCAATGACTTAGCAGTAATAAATAATTATCGGTACTTTAGGTAGAGTACCTGCGTCTAATTAGGTACTTTGGGAAAATAATTGTCGTTATTTTATTTTAATTGAAGACCTCTGTGGCGCAGTGGTTAGTGCATCTGACTACCATGCGAGAGATCCCGGGTTCGAATCCCGGCTGGGGACAAAAAAAAAACCCAGGTCTTGTATGTTTACATGTTTGTGACGTCGTTGTTTCTGGTGCCCACGACACAGGGTATCCCAGGGTGGGGCCAGAGGTAATGTATGTGCCTGTATGTAACTGTTTATTATCATCTTATATTATTATTATTATTTAACACATTTTTAGTTGCAATTACTTTTGATACTGCGCAAAATTTATTGTTCATGTTCCTTGACGCTGTTTAGTTCCTTTGCGAGAATGTGGTCCTGACTGCAGGATCATGTCATTTTTGTAAACTTTTAATCCGGATCAACTTACCCATCCCATTTTGAGACGAGCAACCGAACGACGCAAGCTCCGTCTCTGCTCACCACCCACTCACTGCTCTGCGTATCGGAGCGAAACCTAGTCGGACTCGTCCGATAAAATAACACCCGTAAGTAGATCCGGACTAAATGTTTACAATGTGTTGTGCCGAAAGTTTTAGTTCAAAAAACATGTCATTTTTATTAGTATAGATTGGCGTATTGTCATCAAAACTAAACCAGCATGCATAATTTCAAAGTTAGATGATTTTATGTGCTCGTGTAGTAAAATCATCTGGGGGGGTCTAGATAATTTAATCAACGCTTACTCCTTATATGTATGGGGAAGTCTCGTGACTTTCGTTGGCAAATGTCATCTCCATAATATAAGTGAAGCACAAGCGTTGATGGATAACGACATTTTAAATAAATAAATAAAAAATTAAACAAACTATACATACGATAAGTTTGCTGGGCCTCGTTTCAAAAGCGACTATGGTTAGTTTCATATGAGAATTCCATATACGTTGCGTAGCCGATCATCCAGAAGGTAGGTTAATATACTAACAGGCTGCGTAATTTACATCGAATTGTAATTGAATTAAATATCAACTGTCGCTTTACGAAACAATTCTATAATTTGTCGATAGGCCATCCATAGCTGAGAAGCACCATTGCACATACTTGTTTTTTAATTTTCGACTTTATGGTCTATCACATAAAACTTCTCGACGGTCAGACGCGGCGGGATTTCCAGCTAGTGTAGAGTAGCGGTACTACGAACAAAGATGTAATGTCAAACTTAATTTCATCATTATCATTTGATTTTGATCGTTGTTTATATCACGAAAAGGTTCATATGTTACGTGGAACTTTTATGATGTAGAACTTTTCGGCATTGCCTTTATTTACCAATGGCAGCTTGGCATTCATAGTGTGGGTTTTGGCTTATGTGTGAGTTTGGTCACACTGGTTTTCCTGCTAACAGGTCATGTCACTCCTTCTACTTTTTTTTTCTGTTCTGTGGACACAATCGAGGCTACGTAAAAAAAAGAATATTCCTTATTACACACAAGAAGCAAGAGACAAATAAAAGTTACAGTTAAAAAAAAAATACAATAGGCTTTCTTATTCTCTATAAATTGTACACGATAAGTTTGCTGGGCTTCGTTTCATAAAGCGACTATGGTTAGATTATGAGAATTCCATATAGGTACATTGCATAGCCAATCATCCAGAAGGACAGTTAATATGGTAGCCGGCTGCGTAATTTACATCGAACTGTGGTACAGTTTGGCAGAAGGGAATACATTATGTTACTTTGTCAATGTAGGTACTAAAAAAATAAATGATTAAGAAACATTGTCATAACAAATTCATTTTCAACTGTCGTTTTATGAAACAGTTCTATAATTTGTCGATATGGCAATAATTATGTCCCATCCTTAGCCTGAGTAGCAACATAGCAGATAGTTATTTTTCAATATTCCACTTTATGACATAGAACTTAAAGCTTCTCGACGATCACACGCGGCGGTAGTTCCATCTTATGTAGAGTAGAAACTTAATTTCATCATTATCATTTGATTTTGATCATTGTTTATATGATTGAAAAGGTTCATATTTTACTTGGAACTTTTGTGATGTACACCTTTTCAGAATTGCCTTTATTTGCCAATGGCAGCTTGGCATTCACAGTGTGCGTTTGATTTGTGTGTGTGAGTTTGGTCACACTGGTTTTCCTACTGATAGGTCATGTCACTACTTCTACTCTTTTTTTCCTGTTCTGTGGTGACCTCAGAATAAGGACTTATTCTGAGCATGTGACGCACCTTATGGATGGTTCCTTAGCAGAATTATTTGAAATCCGAACATTGTACACTAAAATTGTACAGTTTAAAACTAAGATCTATCCGCGTGCCGGTGGAAAAGCAATGATATGACATCGCCCGTCATGGGCTTGTTAGTATACAACTTTGTACTAACTGACAAAAATACGACGAGAGACGCAACTCGTCTGGTAGCGCCCCAAACAGACGAACACTGGGAGCTATGAATAAGTTTGGAGTCCATGTAACATAATTTGTGTGACGAAGAATGCAAAATGCGAAGGGATATTAAGAAAAGAAAAATGCGAAAGGGATATTAGGCTGGCTTCCCACGGTCCGCGATATCGCGGACGCGGACGCCTGACGACCACGGACAGCAACGGACCACGAGAGGCTCTTCCATCCAAAGCTGGCTTCCCACGGTCCGTGACATCACAAACGGACGCGGACGGCCGCGGACCGAGACCCTTCCCACGGTTTGTCGTCCGAGCTGGTCCGCGTCCGTCCGCGATATCGCCGACCGTAGGAACCGAATCCTTTCATAATATAAAAATAAGGGCTCTACTCTGTTCTATATTAAGCGTATTAAAATGTACTGAATAAGTGATATTTTTCCTCGATTTCGAAGATTTTCTCATAGTCAATGTTAATTATGCGAAAATCTTCAAAATATTCTCATATTTAAGAAAATCCCTATTTGCATCCTAAAATAAGTATTTCTAACTTATTTTCCGATGCAAAAAGGGGAGAAATCCCTATTTAATAACCTTTATTATATATCCCTATTTAATAACATTATAGAAATAAAACATGTATTTCAATGTAAAGAATTTAACTTCTACTTGTTGAATGTTTGTGTACTTTTGATGTTAATGTTGCTTATCTTTTCTCAAAAAAAAAGTACGGAGTTTATATACTTACGCCTATATTGTACCGAGATAAAAGACGAAGGCTTACCACTTGTCCTGACCTTGACCCTAGCTCTATTTGAATGAAAGCTTTGATAATAATGATAGGTAAATACGAGTACCTTATCAAAATAATATCACCTTTATTGAAGATAAATCACCTCATCATCATCATCAACCCATTATGTCCCCACCGAGAGGCACGGGTCTTTTCCCTGAGAAGATATCCGGATTGGTGATCGAGTCGGATTAAATCACTTAATCGCGATTAAAATAAGTTATTTAGATTGCCAATGGTACCTTTTTCCTCGTAATTTCTGTCTCTTTAATTATTTTCTTATTCAAAACACAGAATCTTATCTTATTTAGAAAAATCACTAAACATAAACTTTAATATACAGGCACATACATTGCTTCTGGCCCCACACTAGGATACCCTGTGTCGTGGGGACCAGAAAAAGCGACATTACAAACATGAGTGATCTTAAACGATCACTAAGGTTAAGCAACATACGGCGCGTTCAGTCCATGGATGGGTCCTGTCTATGACTAACGCTAGTGGCATTTTTACGAACGGTTCCGTGCTTCGCAAGGCACGTTAAGCAGTTGGTGCCGGCTGCTGTCGATAGATGGCAGTCGTTAAGCCAAGTCAGAGGCCTTAGGGCGGCTTGAAAACTTCTGACAGTAAGACCAGCCACTAGTCTTACAAGCCTCCACCAATCCGGACTTGGCCCCCGTGGTAGAGTATGGCCTATACCTTCCTCAGGGAAGAGACCCGTGCCCCTCGGTGGGGACATAATGGGTTGATTATGATATGATGAAACATCCATGACCTGGGTTTTTTTGTCCTTCTCGCTTGGTAGGCAGATGCGATAAGGGTTGTGCCACAGAGGTCGTATGTGGCTTAGCGTCACTGATGAATAGTAGAGACGTTTTAGCGATTAGGTACTCCTTTCCACCATATTTCTTCGTAGCTTCACACCCCTGATTCCACTGCTACACAAAGTCAGAGTCTGCTTTTCGTAGGGGACTGTCAGTCATGCCCTCGCCTGGAACAACCTATGATATTAGCTGCCCAGTCTTTAATGACCCCTGCGTCAAAGCATCAACCCCCCTCCAAGCCCGAAATATGCAACCTCACTGGGGGCAAGGCAGCTCAACGTGCACTGGTTCCTAAACATAATCTGCCCGCCGAAGCCAAACTCTTTAGTTATGCTGACATTGTACTGTATTCTGATTCAATTTGCACACGGTCTGTTTGTTTGCTTTGCTGCCCAAGTTTGGCGGATAACGCGGTTATAATAGTAAAAAAACAAGCAAATACCTATACGAGTCAAACTCGCGCAAAAAGGGTTCCACTATTATCTATACAAAAAATGAATATATCAAGCGTATCTACTGGCGTTATTGACATCGAGCAAAGCACGGCAAAAATTCACATTTGTTGTATCACCGCAATCATTTACGTGTAAAGTGAATCTATAAATAAAATTAATATTAATTAATTAATTAATATTAATAAACTCACGCCCGATATCCCCGAAGGGGTAGGCAGAGGCACCAGTCACTGGAACTGGGCCCACGTTTTGCCGAGTTTATTAGGTCCCAAACGTGACAAGTGGCAAGCCTGTCGCCGTTATCCGGGCATAATTTATCAGCGAAAGGTGTTGCTGTACAAACAAATGTACGTAACTAAAAGTCATTGGTACATGCGTGGTTCGAACCCAGACTCTCAAGATCGAGAAGCAATGGTCAACCCCACTACGCCACCACCACCTTCTGAATCTATAAATAAATATTGTTAATATGTACTGTGAATATTTCAAGTAATTAATATCGAGCAAAAGACTTACATTTGTTGTATGGGAGCACCCCATTATTTTACTCTCTTTTTAGAATTTGTTGTCTTTTTTTCGTATTTATAGCAGCAACAAAAATTCATCTTTTGGAAAAAATACTGTCTAGCTATCATGGTTCCTGAGGTACAACCTGGTGATGGACTCGTGACAGACACGCAGACAGACAGACAGACGGAGAGACGGAAGGAAGGACGGATGGATAGACGGACGGACAGACGGCTAAAGCCCATTACACAATGAAAAAAAATAAGGTTTAGGAATAAGGATTAAGAAAAAAGGAACAAGGAATAAGGAATAGCGGAATCCAGCAATGACAGCACCGTTGAGCAATACACAATTCAAGAATAAGAAAGACAATTGATTTCTGTGCTATTCCTTATTCCTGGCTCCTTCTTTCTTATTCTTATACCTTATTTTTTTCCATTGTGTAATGAAAAAGGGACGGCTTAAGCGGACGTGCCGATGGACCGACCGATGGACGAACGGACGGACGGACGGGTCGACGTACCGACGGTAATTTTTTCCTTTGGGTAGGGAACCCTAAAAATATTTAAATGATTACTTTTTTGGCACTTAAAAAGGAAATAAAATCAGAAAAAATCTGAAAAATACTTTTTTTATTATTACTTAATTTTAATATGCGTTTAGCGTCCTAACTCAAATGTTTTAGCATTATTAATAAATTACTGGCTGACACACCTAATGTTGTTTAATCTAATATTAACAAGCATAATTTACTTACTTACTTACATACTTACATACGACCTTTTCTCAGACTTACCAAATATACACATGAAAATCAACATGACAATTATTTACACAAATATTTTTTGACCGGTGTAAATAAGTACCTCCTCTCTCCTTATTTTATTATGGGTTCCTAATAACTAACGCGTCAAAAATAATATTTTGTAAAATAACTAACGCTCTTGTAAAACAGCTGATTAGGCAATCCATCTTTGACATAGGTATTCGCTTCCAGGCCTAGCGATATATACCATAACAACTACATACATCTAATATTAATACTACACTCGATTGGTCTTTGAGTGTAGTTCTATGTATGTCTAAAAATGTGAAATCACATTTAAATCAATTGGCAAATACATAGTTGACCCCGATATAGCGGCAAGGCGCGCGCGATACAAATAATTAATTAGGGTCAACCTCGTTGTCAAATCGTTGGACGATCGATAAAACGAATACATACATCATAGCTGATAAATTTGGTCTATCAAACGCACGTGCTTATGAATAAGTAATGTATGCATTTATTATTCAATTGTAGTGACGTGATATTTTAGCTTGCTTGTCTGCGGAATGGGCACGGTGCATACATACTAGTTATAAAAATAGGGTGTAGTTGTACGTACCTACATACATAAACTCAAGCCTGTATGTCAGATGCGTAGGCAGAGACCAGAGACTGCCTTTTGCCAGGATCCTGACAGATCACTTTCACTTCATCGAAATTCATTAGTCGTCTAAGGTGCAGCGCAGACGACAGATTTTTTGTGCGATCGAGTCCGTTTTTTGTGCGCCGGACTTTCAAGATTTGCAATAAATACTTAAATGATTTATTCATATTTTGACTTGATTGTTTTGATAAACCTAAATCGTTTAAGTAGGTAAGCCTTAAATCTGTAAGATAAATTATAAAAAATGAACTATAAATGTTCCCCATTGCATAGGTTCTATTTTCACGGACTAAAAAGTGCGTCACCGGATAGTTTGTCGTCTGCGCTGCATCTAATTGTGACCGTTGACAGTATGTTACCGTAAAACATAAAATGATACTATCTTCTACAGGACATTGCGAAATTTAAAAGTCGTAATGAAATTAAAAATACGGTGCTTCAGTACATCGTCTACCGTGGTTATATAGAGCATATCTTAAGTATATTTCCAAAACTTTTGTTTCTTATTCCACAAAGTCTGTTATGATCGGTTATCACGTGGACATTAGCTCAAACTTTTCAGACATTTATTTTCTGTGTAGGAAACCAACCCAAAGACCATTTTTTGACTTGTTAAAGCAGACCCTTTGCTTTGAGTATCACTTAGGCCATGACGTCCTATTGATATTGACGTGGTGCCACTGCCAATAATTGTCAATATATTCGATACTCTAGCTTTTGCCCGCAACTTCGTCTTCGACTTCGGTTGATTAATTTGGGAAGCTTATTTTTTATCGAATTTGCTTTTATCTCAATCTACTTATGACCACTCTGAATTGTTCAGCAATATATCGAGCTTCACTTTCATCCCCTTCAAAAGATGATTACCTTGATGAAAAGTATAGCTAACCATCCCTAATTTCATCTAAATAGATTCAGTGGTTTAAGCGTGAAGAGGTATCAGACAGAGAGACACACTTTCGTGTTTATAATATTATACTTTATAGCATAAATATAGTATGAAGTAGGTATGCATACTGAATCACTCAAATAACGCTGGCACAACGAAGGGTCAGCAAGGATTCGCTATGCGGCCACAGAGTGGAAAGTCATGTCACAGTGAATTTTTTATCAGCTTCAGACGTACCACCTCCGTCGGTGTTATGTATTGGAAGGCTGATTTGCCTACCTAGTATGACGTTGCATAGCGAGACATACCCAACTGTGTTTCCAATTATCGAAAATTTATCTCCCTAAAACCCAATTCAAAAACCCCTAAGACCCTCAGACGATATCTCCTTAAAGAGAAGTCACGCCTCCGGGTCCCAAAAAAATTTTAATTTATTATTTTCCATTTAATGGGAATAAGCTATATTTTTGACACTACTTAAATCCTATTAATTAAGTAGGTACAGTAAATTGGATATTGATTTGAACTAAATCGAATACTACGAGAACAAATGCAATCATTGTTGATGAACTAAGTAACTTGTTTATTAACTCCCGACAAATATTCAAGCCCATTTCATTTTCCTCCTTTACATTAACTAATCTAGTGGATGATCTTATTAATTTATCTTACATTATTTATAAAACACTAAACTAATCGTATACTACAGTAGCTTTTAAAGAATTTGGAAGATATTGTCATACAATGCGGCAGGCTCTTCTCCCTCTTTAACCACGCTATTTATTAGCACATACATACAACACATACAAGCCCATACACTTGAACGTCTTGAGCGCAATTTTAATAAGTAAAATATGGTTCGTTCCCGCTATGTTTGAGACCGTGGCGCCCCAGTTGTGTCGCGATTCCTTGGAAAATAGCAGGACATGCAACAGAATACCCACCCACTTCGTCCTTATCAAGGATAAAACCCACCAACGCGGTCGCGGATGCGTTCGCGGTCTTTGGTTGCGGTTCCTACATACGTCATTTAAGGCAGTAGTATTTTATACTCGTATGCATCGCCATCGCAACCGCGACCGCGTTGGAGTGTTTTGTCCTTAACTTGTGATGCTACATTTTTGAACATGAACGGAATCTCAAAACCATTTCGAGAATAGGCCATTCAATAAATAGGCCAATCGGCCGTTGGCCGATTCTATGATGACGTCAGATGCTAGTAAAAATGGCGTGTGTCATTCATTTTTCTTACGTTCATTGGTTGGTTTACTGGCAAGTGTCGTCATAATTCCTGTGCGACGCCATATTGCCCAAGATAGCGCATTAGCGGCTTATTTCAAAAGTAAATTTTCGTTTGCCTTTTTGAGAAGAAACACACGAAAGAATTTAAAATGATCACTTTCTGAGGAATCCATGAACACCAACAAAAAATAAAAAAAATATATGAGATGCTTTTCAGAAATCGGTTAAATAGCTTGCTTTCAGTACAACTTCTATTTATCAGATTTATAAATAAGTTTGTATTTTTTAAGACATTCATTATTCATCATCAACCCATTATGCCCCCACCCATTATGGCCGGGTCTCTTCCCTGAGGAAGGTATAGGCCATACTCCACCACGAGTGCCTGGTCTTACTGTCTACTAAGGCCTCTGACTTGGCTCAACAACTGCCATCTATCGCCGCGGCAGCCAGCACCAACTGCTTAACATGCCTTGCGAAGCACGGAGCCCCTCGGAAAAATGCCACTATCGTTAGTCATAGACGGTCAGCTGTCTAAGCACACATTTGAGATCATTCGTGAACGGTTATGCTCGTGAACGGGTGCTGTACGTGTGTCTGGCCGCAGCATTGGCGTTTTAAGAAAATTAATCAATGTTTGACATTGCGAGTATTGATTGCACTCATGGGTCTTTAATTTTAATTTTGACCTTAAAAGTAGATGGACATTTGCACCAAATATTGTATTAGACTTAAGTTGATTTGAGAAAAGATGGTCAGAGTGGAGTTTTTTTTGCTGCGTTTTTCTCCACTACACTCGGCCCCAAGGCAGCGGCTTATTGACATTCAACAAGCAGAATGTAAATTCTTTACGTTGAAATAAATTTCTGATTTCTGATTTCTGATTCAGGCAGCCGGGACTGCGAGAGATTGTGTATGTGATGCGAGAGAGTATGTGAAGGTTCTGCGTTACGACGCCTTATTTGGTTTTTGTTAATGTATTGTAATGTCATGCTGAAAATCAGTACCAACCGGTGTTGCATGCATCTCCGGGCGGCATAAGTCCGTGATTTTTAAATTGCGCCATCTAAAAAGCAACGACAATAGAGTAGGATTTAGTGAATGGGCAACGTTAGGTATTCGAAAGAGCAGAAACACACTTTATGAATTATATGACAAAAAGACTTATACACATGATGCCAACTTCATACAGTACGTAAAAAAATATTCAAAATTATTTAAGGCCGTCTGCCATAAAGCTAAATGCGATCATATAAAAGGTAAAATCCAACAATCACCGAATAAAATAAAAACAATTTGGACCATAATAAATAGAGAAACGGGTAAAGCAAAATTAGGAGACCGAGATATTTCACTTAAGATCGATGACAAAATAATAACAACAAATGAAGGTATCGCTGCAGCTTTCGAACAGTTCTTCACTAATGTCCCAATCGTAACTACAGCTCCGTTAGACTCGTCGCCAGATCGTGCGGCGACATTATTAAGGGACCATGTCCCCGCGTGCGAACACGATTTTACATTTAATTACATTGAGCCTCATGACATTGTTAAGAATTTTAAATTATTGAATCTTAAAAAAACCGAGGACTTATGGGGTTTGTCTGTAAAAATAGTTAATTCAGTGATAAATATCCTAGCTTTGCCGTTAGCACAGATTTTCAATAAATGCGTAGATGAAGGAGTATTTCCAGACCTCATGAAATATAGTAGGTTAGTGCCCTTATTTAAAAGCGGTGATAAACAAGACCCAACCAATTTTAGACCCGTTTCAGTCCTACCAGTATTAAGTAAAATATTTGAAAGAATTATCTTAGATCAATTGCTTATTCATTTCAATAATTACCAACTCCTCCATAGTCAGCAGTTCGGTTTCACTAAAGGGCGGAATACAACAGACGCTGGAGTCATGTTAGTTAAACATATTTTCAGTGCGTGGGAGGATCATAATGATGCTATAGGAGTATTTTGTGATTTGTCAAAGGCATTTGATTGTGTAGACCACAAAACACTGCTCTCAAAATTAAAACACTATGGAATAAAAAAAATAAGTTTAGATCTTCTAAAATCATATTGAGAAGGAAGGGTTCAAAAAGCAGACATAAACCGTATTAAATCGTCAGGTTCACTTGTAAAAATGGGAGTTCCCCAGAGATCTATCTTAGGGCCGTTCCTTTTCCTGGTATATGTAAATGATTTACCGTTTATGGTACAAAAAATGTGTGAGATAGTGCTATTTGCTGATGACACGTCACTTATTTTTAAAATAAGGAGACAGGAAAATAATCTTGACGAAGCAAATAATGCTCTCTCGCACGTTCTAGATTGGTTTACAGCAAATAATCTGTTGTTAAATTAAAAAAAGACAAAATGTATGAAGTTTACCCTACCTAATGTAAAATTACTTGAAAATAACATTGTGATTGGAAATGAAAAACTAGAATTTGTTGAAGATACTGTATTTCTGGGCATCACAATCGATGCCAAAATACAATGGGGCCCACATATTGTAAAATTAGCACATAGACTTAGCTCCGCAGCATAATCATACCGCGAGTATTACGAAATGATTCGTAGTTACTTTCTCAGTGGGGAAAATACAGTGCAGCTCGGCGGGTATACGATGAAGAAAGTTTGCCCCGCCTGATAAATGCCGGTTTTATTTAACCTCAAATACTCAACACCAGGACATTCGGACTTCGGACAGTTCACTGCACCAGCGCACGCTCAAGGCCGAGGAGGGAGACCTCCCTTGGCCGTGGAGATCGAGGAACAGATATTCGCGTTCTTCGAGGAAGACCCCAGAAGGAGCACCAACGACGCGGTACGCACGGCGCACTTCGGCGTTAGCCAGTACGTGGTGTGGAAATTCATACCACTACCAACCAGTGCAAGCATTCCACGCCGGTGACGGTCCTAAGCCCGTGCAAGTATGAAGGAAGAATTGAAATCAAGTAAGATTTTTTTTGCTACGTCATACATAAGTCATACCTACTGGCTGCGCCGCCGCCGCCGCTTCTTTTCCTTCCCGCAAGCCGCGCGCAGTTGCCAGTTCGGGCGTTTAGTTGTGCTCATGCGTAATGAGTCCATATTTCTTTAAGATTTGCGGATAAGTTCAGACATTGGTATTTTTGTTTTTTTGTACCACCGGGGTAGTAACAAAAAATGTTGGTATTTGTAATTTGGACTTAGTATTACGTATGTTGATTTATTGTACCGGTGAAAATATCACCCTGTATAGAGTTAAAAATCTGTATTTTTTTTAATTTGCCTGCCGCGAGGCCCCTGCAAGAGCGAGGCCCCGGGGGATTGCCCTGTTCGCCACCCCCTAAGGCCGCCACTGTTGGCGGATCATATCAGAAATGAGACCATTCGTCAAAGAACCAAATCTGATTGACATAGCCTAACAAAATAGCATGTGGAAGCGACAGTGGGTAATTTCGAATAAAACATTTTTGTACGATTGATTGCCGAAGAACTGATAGTCGATGGGGTACAAATTGTACATGTTACTTAAGTCGAATTATAATAATACACTATAATGACGACCAAATTACAATGTCGACCTCTGTGGTGCTGCGGTTAGCGCATCTACCTACCATGCGAGAGTATCCCGGGTTCGAATCCCGGCTGGGGCCAACAACCAAACCCCAGGTCTCTGATTTTACATGTTTGTGATATCATATTCCGTGAAAATAATTCGAGAACTTACTGACGTTGCAACTGCTAGGCTTGTTTATTTTAGTTACTTCCATAGTATTATGTCCTATGGTATACTACTATGGGGCCGGGCAGCAGACATTGAGACTATCTTCATATTGCAGAAGAGAGCGATCCGATTTATTTACAAGCTAGGTAGTAGGGACACACTAAGAAATTTTTTCAAAGAAATCAACATCCTAACAGTTGCAAGCCAATACATTTATGAAAATATTATGTACGTTAGGAAAAATATTAAAGACTTCGAAACACTTGGTAGCCATCATAACGTTAATACTAGGAATAAACATAAATTTTCATTTCAAAATTTAAGAAATTCTAGGAAGCGTTTTTGGATAACGCATAGCTATCAGCGCGGACGGCGGTCAACGGTTCCGTAGGTCGTCACTCATGAATAGTATCAACTGTAGGTTCTGAAAGGATCGTAAAAATATCGTGGTCGTGAATATCCTGAGTGGACCATCTGTCGATTTTTGTTCGTTGCTGAACTGCTGATTCCGTCGAAACGGGCACGCGTGCGTGTGACGTTTTAATAAACTAGCTTTGGATTATTGAGTTCGCCGTGATACGCCGAGGCGCTGCCTGCAGGCTGCTGTGAGTCGTCGAGATGTTGCCTTCATTTTCTTACTGCCTGTATAGGCGATAGTACATCAACCTTTACATTTCAGTTGCAACTTACAGTTTAGTCGCGCGTAAAGTACTAATCGGTTACTTTGAGCGCGACTAAACTGTCTGTATCTTCACCATAGTGTCAGTCCCGTGTCGACAAAATAACAATAGAAAACTATTGTTATTTTCAAGGTCAGGACTGAAGAGGTTAAGTCAAAATTTTGTCAGCGTGAGTAATAGGTATATGTATTTTATTTATGCCAAATTTAGAATTTATAGTACTTGTCAGTTTTATGCGAAGCCGTGGACAGACCCACAAACAGACAGACAGACAACAAACGGACATGGTGTTACGTTTACCCTAGTTGATTACGGAACCCTAAAAAGGTAGCTATAAATTTCAACGTAACGGCGATAGGCACAACGATCACCTAATTAACCGATAAAATAATTTGTCAGTGGTCTATAATGACACAAATTAGTCTACGATTACAGTAATGGCAATGACCTACTCCAGTAAATCACAAAGTCATTACGAAATTAACGAGAATGTAAAATTCTTCGAGCCAGAGCTGTGCACATGTCAATGCCAAATTTCAGCTTTCTCGTACTAATCTTCTCTGAGCTAGGCCGGGGACAGACGGATGTATCGACGGATAGACAAACAGAAAATATGAGTGCTTTAGAATCAAAAGTGGCAATCTGCACTTTTTTGGGAAATTGACTTGTAAATAGGGCAACACTCAGAATTTTAAACCCTTTTTAACGTATTTTAGTATCGGTATAAAATATAGCTACATTTCATAGTAAATCGACTTCAAAGTGACAGGTTAGTTTCACTTACGGCTACCTGTAATAGTTCAAAATAAACATGGCAATCATTTTTGGCACTTACGCGTGCTACTAAACAGTCAAAGTGCAGATTGCCGCTTTTGATTCTATAGGACTCATATAATCCTTTCTTTATCGACTTAATCATACTAATAATTAATCTGATGAAAGTAAAAAAGGGTGCATGTGAATAGAGTTAGAGCTGCTCCTGTGCTACGAATCTACGAGAAACTGCTACGAGTGCTATGAGATTAAAATCCGTAGATGTTTAGAAATGCCATCTACTTCGACTTAAATTGGTGACACTTAGCCTCTACAGGGTCTTCGGTGCATGGATCGTCAAAAATGTTTGTGGTCCTGGTGAGGTCATTTACTACGTTAAAAAAAAAAAAAAATACAAAAAATTTGGTTATTACCTAAATTTTGGTTACCTTTAGTTATTATTATTTTTTATTTCTGTTTTTTTTTATTTTTTTAACATAGTAAATGACTCCAAGTACCCCAAAAATTTTTGACGGTCCGTGGACCGGTCCAATATAGACGTTGGCACTATAGACGTGATGTAAAAAATGCAGTGCGTGTCAGGCCACGCGCAGTATAGAGTTCCGTAAAAACGGGGATTTGCTTCACGGAAGTAACAACTTCAACAAATTAATTTTCAATGGATTTTGAACGAAGATTTCCTACTGTAAGCTTATCACTTGATAACTTGTAAAGCCGACATAGCCGTGATAGTTTTTCTTGCAAGTTCATTAAATGTGTGAATGCTTTCACGTTTCTAAAATCAATCGCTTAGCTGGGAGAGGGAGAAAGGTCCGCCTTTTTAAGATTTTATTTTACATATATGTATAAATTTAAATCAAATTTCAGCTTTCTAGTACTAATGGTCGCTGTACTAAGTCGCGGACAGACAGACGGACATGAAGGTTTATTGTTGACTACGGAACCTTAAAAAGCTTTCAGAAAGCTTGTTCTGAGTTGAGAAATCTAATTAAAAATTGGCGAACCATTATTGTTACCTACTAGTTATTTCCACCTCTCCGACTGTCAGAACAATGAATGACGTGCGGACTCAAGTTATTACATTTAAAACAAACTAGCTTAAAAGCTAGTTGAATTTGCTACGGCCTTCAAACTTCCTCAAATTCATGGTGTGCTTATAATTAAGGATGCAATAATCAGTTTAGGTGTTAAACGGCACTCTGGCTAGCGCGGCAGTTGTGAACGATTAACCGGCGCGGCGGGCGAAGCAATTATCGTTCTAATTAAATTTATGCAGCGTTATGACTAATTTATACGAAAACAACCACTTGAGCTCTCCACGCTAACAATGGCTCGACTGACGGTTAAAACCGTTCAAATCGACGATCTGCTCTCGATGCTCCAAGATTAAGGCTGTATTTATATGCTATCTTGCTGGCACAATATAACATCTTTGGTGATTGTAATAAATTGAGCACACACACTTTTAATATATGTGATCTGAGGATTTAAGTTGATAGATAGTAAAATTACTTCATTCCCACTAGTTCTAATGATCAGTTCCATCATAGGACCAATGGGATTTTTTTCCCAATCTTCCTACTTTTAAATGTCCTACCAAATAGTGGAACTAGTAGAAACATTTTATTCAACACAAAAATATTCTGAATGAATAAATACATCATTTTTACACAATATTTTACAAAACAGGGCACGGAATAGTATGGTATGGTAGTGGGAATGAAGGGTAAAATTAGGGATGCTTTAGACATATTTTTGTTATCCTTGTCTAGATTTTGATTGAGAACAATTGATTGCAAAATTAATAATTAGTATCAACTTTTCTTTACTGCTGAAAACTGCTAAAGTATATTTTGACCTAAGCGTATCCATTAAATACATTCTGCCTCATAAAAAAATAGTAGTAGATACATCATAAACCTGGAAACTCCGGACAATAGTTGACTAGTTTTACGGTAAATAAAAAAATTTAAGTGAATGGAAATTTAGAAAACTAATTATCTTTCTCATAAAAAAACTGTTTTACATGTGCACAACTAGTGTCTCTACTATGACGTACATACTATGACGTCATAGTCGAATCTAATTGCCGTCGCTATGCTGTGGTGTCGATCCGTGCCGACATTCGTCATTGGTTCGTTTCCCATACGAGAGTTTGTGCCAGCTTTCCGATGCACTTTTCTAGGGCCTTATTACGAGGAGATTGGAATGAGTTTGGCTCTGCTGGAGATTCTGGTGGGTTGGTAGAGAGTGCACTTTGTACGATGTCAGGTAGTGAGTATGATTTAGAGCGGTGTTATGCGAGTGCCCACTGAGCGTTAAATAAAAAAAACCCTTCAGGTGGCGAGTGGATCAGGTTCAATTAAATGATTCATTGGATTTAAAAAAAAATAATAATTTCATATTAACTTTGTCCAATAAGAAACCTTATTTGGACTGCCCCAAAACTATTCACCGGTTCCCGCCGAGGGGCACGGGCCTCTTCCATGAGGAAGGTATACCAGTAGGCTTGTCTTGGTGGGGCTTGTAAGACTAGTGGCTGGTCTTACTGTCAGAAGTTTTCAAGCCCGCTTTCCTCGACTTGGCTTAGCCGGAAACTATTATTGCTGGACACATGTCTTCCCCAAGCATGCCACGTGCTTCTATTCTCGGCCATCATAATCCAGCCACTGACAACAATCTATTCGGATCGTCAATCCAGCGAACTATGGATACATCAAAACAAACGAAATCACCGTATTTTTTTCTGGGTTATTAATTAAATAGACACTGGGTATCTGTGCTGATGAGCGCCAACCGCAAGTAATTTAAAGGTTGTTGGTAGTTTTTCATACAAATTCCTGATTTGTAAACAGTTTTTACTTTGATGATGATGCTTGAAGTAATCATCATGATCATTCAGCCACAGAAGTCCACTGCTGGACATATGCCTCCTCCATGGATTTCCAAAAAGACCGGTAGAAGCGGCTTGCATCCAGGGTCAGCGTTTTATTATTTAATTAATTTTATTTTGTATACCTAATGAATTTGAAATGTGTCATAGACAGTAAAGTAAATCTCAGCTTTCTAGTACTTATCACGTCTGAGCTGAGCCACGAACGTACAGATGGACATGGCGAAACTGCAAGTGCTTCTTGTTGACTACGGAACCCCCAAAATTTGTTTGGACTGTCAGCTTAATAGCTTTGCTACTTTTCAGACATTTCTTCAAGGTCACCTAGATTTAACCTTCATAACGTAATATAGCTTTCTAGTACTTAGGTACTAATCGTATAAAAACCATTACGATAAAGATACATAAAGACATTAACTGTACTTAAAAGATTGAAATTCCAGACTTGAAGCCTAAAAGCAGTTTTACTCGCTTATAAATTCGAAGATTAGATAAAAGCAAAATCGTGAATTAAAATCACTACGATAAGACCTGTATAAGCAGAAGATTAGTAGGATAATATCATGACAGTTGAATTTATTTAAGCAATGTGATTAGCTACTAACGCTTTCAAAAGGTACAATATTTGTGCGAGTTAAAAGAAATGCTATAAGTATTCTCCGACAAAAGGATAGACGAATATTTTAAAGGGTACTGACACTAGAGAATCAGGTTGATTGCACTTTGGTATGTTTACCTGTAGCCCCGGCTGCCTGAGTGATCTTAAACGATCACGAAGTTTAAGCAACATAGGGAGTTATGAAAATATGGTATGAACATTCCTACATATTTTTTTACAAAAAAAAAAAAAGTAGTATAGAACGATGATTATAATTTAATCATAATTCGACTTATTAGTCTGGCGACCCAATATTCCAATTTTCACATCTTTTTTCTGCTAAGAAACTGTTAAAGTGCTTTATTTTTCCTTTGTGTTTCTCTTTTCCATTAAGAACAGGCCAAATTCTTATCGCTATAATCTAACCAGTAATAACAGAATAAACCGAATTTCTCACATACGAAATATAAATTGGTAAAACGGAAAAGCTTTGAGAAAAGAAACGTGAACCGAAAAAGTATGAAAGAGGATCCAAATTCCAACCCTAGTTATCAATTTCTAATCTGTTAATTGTAAATTTTTGGTCCGGATCGACTTACGTTTATTTTAGGTAACTAAAGTTCACGAAAGTTTTAGTTAAAAAATCTGTTAATTTACTTTTAATAGCTGTCATTTCGTCAAAGAGTCTCCCAAAGTTGTCTATCGTTTTTTTGACAACCCTGATTTTTATAGTGTACGAAAAACTGTTGATGACGATAGCGTTGATGATACGTTAACGTTGATAAGACGAGCTTGTGTAGAACTTTATTTGCTCGACTGGGGCCAGGCAGTGTATTGTGGCGTCACATGTCACTGCCGCTGCGGCAGCTTCTTGACAGCAGCAATCACTCCGGTGGATATCTCGAGAGGTGCGCGTCGAATAGCGAGCCATCGAGTGTGGACATGGAGATAGGAGAGAACATTAACAAACGCATTTTGCGGCGCTAAAGTCAGAATTTGACAGTAAATGTAAAGTTACGAACTTCGACATTTACCCCCGGTTTCTCGTACGCTAACAATCTGTTAATCTACTGCTAACAGCTGTCAAATCGGGATTTGTTCCGGACTTGTCGTGTTCCAGATCTGTCGTACTCCATGCAGATTTATCGTATTTCATTATGTCGTATTCCAGATTCGCCGTAATACGTACAGTTGAGCAGGTGAGGTTAATTGTTTCATTTTATGCATTTAGTAAGTTACGAAGTGTTTTAGTTCTATCGAAGAAGAGAGTTTTTTGTTCCATTGCTTTTATTTTTGTTAAGAAAAATAAGTAACAATTTGTATATTGTTTTTTTTTTATAGCGAGTATGCTTCTATGGCGGACTGTATTACGGCGAATCTGGAGTACGACAGATCTGGAATACGACAAATATGGAGTACGACAGACCTAGAATACGACAAGTCCGGAACAAACATTTTTTTCTGTATGCACTTTGGCCATCTGACCTGTTAACAGTAGATTAACAGTCTCCGTACGATAAACTGGGGATAAAACTAGCGTCGTCGTCGTACCATCCGTCCTGCTAATCTTCAATCTGGCTTTGCCGATGATGACTTTTCTTTTTTTAGTTTGAACTAGTCACGGGGATGTAGTCGATGGATAATATCGATATTGTGATGTCAGCGCTATGCAACACCGATCTAGAAAAAATACTAGAAAGAGTATCTAGTGAGAAATTGTAGTATTAAATTTGATAGTAATCACAGTTCTTCTCATCCATTATGTTAAGCATAGTGTGCATTTTTCAAACTCCACAAGCAAAAGATTAATTCGCGCGTATGATACATTTGTGTTAGAGGTCTGTAATAAATATAAACCCCTTTTTACTACTACAGGGTCAACCTGTTTTCGTGTGTTGAGTCTAAGTTTACGTTAAGTATCATATCACTTTGAAAAGATAAACCTATTATTGGTCTCACTTATCATACATTACTTTAAGTTTGTAATTCCTGAAGTATTGCTGCTATAACTTCATGAATGTACTTAACTTAAAAAACAAAGTCATTGGTCCGCGTTCTAATGCTCCACTAGCACCACTTTTAATAAATGAACGATATTTTTCATGCAAACGAATACGTACTTCTATATCTACGATATCTGTTTATATGTCTGCGTGTTTTTTTTGTAGATTTGATTGTGTTCCCATGCTCAGCAATGGTATCTCTGTCTGACATAGGTTTTCAACTATTTAAATAGATAATAGGGTGAAAGCTCGGCCTGTGTTTCAGCGTAAGCAAGCCATTTGAACTGTACTCTGTTAATCAATCTGCAACGTTCAGTAGACGGCTAGATTTGGTTCCTAGCAATGCTTTAATTCCAGGCATCAGCGCATTCCATTCGTACACCCGCTCTCGGTCTCCTAGACTCCCGTCATAGCATTTACTGGCAAGTGGGTATCGAATGGACGCCACGAGTCGAGTGGCCTCGTAATGAGAACCAGCGGACACTCGATATCGGTCTGTGTAACCCCAAAATCCGATTAATGTTCGAACTCCAAGCACTTGCATCTCTGCGATGTAGAGCAGCGTTGAGACTGGTTAAGTGTACCGTGTTCTATGTATATAAGTTGTTCCAAGAAACCAAGAAGGCAGTTCGATTTATTTTCTTCTAAGGATTTATTAAAAGAAAAATTGACTGTAACCCCTCAGCATTGACAGCTTTTTCTTTCACAACTAAGTTAGTTATTCACAAAGTAATATTTGAAATTTATCACAGTTTTCAAAGAATAAAACATGCTCATACAAATGTGGTCTATATCATCTTCAAAATTAGATTGAAAGTGCCGTTGCAAGACCAACCCGCCGGCCGGTCTAAGAAACAATAATTTTTTAGGTATTAAAACATGCAAAAAGTCGGTAGTCCTAGTAATAAAAAAAACTAAGTATAGATATAGTTTTAGGTACGAGATACCCGATTCAAATATTGATAAACGAGCGTTAGTTGTGACGTCACTCCACTTTCTCTTGATTTAGGTTATTAATATGTATTGCGAACAGTATTTGTAGAAAATAAAAACCTACTGTAGTGTATATTTGAAAATGTTGTATGCCTATTATTTTTCCTGGTACAATAAAGAATATTCTTATGTTTACGAATCTTTATCTTTTTTCAACCTCTCCTATGAGATATTGTTTGCTGTTCTTCATTGATGCGCTTAAGAGCACAGCTAAGAGATAAGTGGTATTCCCATCGACACTAGTTAAGTTAATACCTAAAAGGGGTACATTACTATTTGCGATTTCATCCCGGTAACTTGATAACGCCTAAAGTTTAATGTCATGTCAAACAATGACACGAGAGAAGAGCATTGTGCTTAGGGGGGAGTTAGACAACTCAGATTAATTATTAATACGCGTAGGTAAATCAAAGTTACGTATCATTAGCTCCTCTATATGCAACAACTTAAGCACATAATAGGACACAACAGGATGGGGTTGGAATCCCCGAGAGGCAAGAAGGATTAAGGTCGCTACACATCACGAATTCTCATAAAAGGATCGGTAACGTTACGCCATGTTTTTCGACCATAATTTTCAAGTCCGTAGAATAAACGGATTGCAAGCTTATGTAGTCCCGGAAACACCGTTTTCACATCTTCTCACTGCGCTCCAACGAAAAAAGTATCGAGTACTAAATTACTCAGTGTCGTAACCAAAGAATCGAGTATACTCAGGTATCGATACTTTTTGCGTATCCCTATAGAAAGCAGTCATCTTTGGAGATGAAGGTTTTATTTTGTTACGTAATGACCGAATGAATGAAGCAATGAATGAATGTATGAATAACCATTTATTGCCGGGATGCGAACCCCTCCTTGTCAAATGCGAAGCCAGCATTCCATTATTGCGAATTTGCAATACTATAGCTCATTGTGATGTGCTACAACCTTTAGTCATATTTGCATTACCGTCCTATCGCACCACTTTAGACGGATTTTAAAACCTATTAATGTGTGGAAAGTATGTCCATTAGAGAGGTTAAATTCTTTTAGCTCACCCATTATGAGGTTGCCGGCAGCTTTAGCGTGCGGGACAGGTTCCTGGGGAGAAAAAGTAGAGGAATTTCATCCCCTCGTAGGTCCATATACCTGGGCTTTTACCCTCTGTATAAACTTTTAAATTGCGTGTCGGGAAATGCCTGAGCTGTTCTGAGCGAGGTGTTAAGGTAAGCAGACTTTAATGGATATCAATATTAGTTTACACTTGAAATCGTAAACATTTATGCTTCATCAGTAACAGCAAATGTAAAAAATTCAGAGCAACTTTTTTAAAAGAAAATAATCTCCATTGAGTGATTTTATACGCCGTTTCTCACGAACTCGGACAAAATAATGAACTTAGACTGCTCCTCTATCTAGCGATAAAACGTACCTTGCTAGAGGTCATAGGTTTGAGTCCCGTTGCGGACCGATGTACTTTTGTACGTTTGCCCTCACTCTTAGCATTTTTCATGTTTATTATTGCCCTTGTCTGGTCACCTCATCACAGAGCATCCTAGCTTGTGAGCCATACGTCATAGTGAGGTGTGGATGTTAATAAAAATAAAATACAATCATTTGCCATAAAGACAGATAGATAGAATATTGTTAAAGTTCATAGAACAAAAGACAGAGCTAGCCTTTGCACACGTATTGCAATTATTTACCGCCAAACGGCTAGGTACTGTATATTTCCGAACCCCTAGTTCTCGAACGATAAGCTCGGTTGTGTACAATTGTATCGGGGCAAATGCATTCGAATAGTGGAATTGTTCTAGAATCAACAATAGAACTCCCTCACGCAGATATGTATACTGCATACAATTAGCCGTTAGATACACAAGGCTCCAGCTACATGAATGTATATTTCTTTTAATACAGATAAAAATACACTGAAGACCAACATGTATAAAAATCTTATTAAAGCTGAAGGGCATCAAGTTCATTTTCTCTACAAAGTTCGTTTACGAGAAGCATAGAGTGGGTGCGTGCTGCCAGACTCGTTTGAAAGATTACCCGGCTAGCCGTTAACCCGGGTTTAACTCGAGTTTAACTAACATCGATCGCTGCATGATTGACGCGAGGGGTGGCGTCTATTTATGTCGTGCCAATGTCAGCGGTGTATTTGGTTATTTACACCGTTAATTAACGATCGAGTTTGTCTGTTGTTTGAGAGTTTAGAAACGAAGTTTGACTTGGCTTTGCGAGTTGTTAGATGTAACACTGCCCTTTCATGCGAAATGAAAGAGCGTCGCTGTACGATAACAACATTTGAACATCTGTATCGCGCGTGGAACAGCCTGATTTAGCGCGCTGTTTTTGCCATAGTAAATTTCAATTTGACTGGTGTGTTTTTGGGTCACGGAACAAAACATTAATGCTTTTGCAGATTATCACGGACGCTGGACCTGTATGCAAACGCTTTGCCTGTGGTACACTGTCCAATTTATCTCTCGCGCTGAGCATATCGAGAATGGCCCTTACGGCGTTTGTAATAAGGTCAGTAAGACTGTAAATGGGTCGTTGGTCGGTGTGTGTGTATAAACTGCTATTTGTCACTTGATGTCACATTCACTGCCCCACGATGTTTCACCGGACGACACATTGCACACCCTCTCCCAAAAACCCATAGTATTATGTACTACGTTACGTATTTATTTATCACTACGAATATTATTATAAAAAAAGCTGGTTTCGAGGAAAATATCGATGAGTGCTGGATCAAGGGCTTATAATTAATCCCTGCGTGAGTAATTACTGGTCTTGCCTAATTGCGTCGATTAGCAAGACTTGTGTTATACAAGTAAAGCTGGTATCTTATCGCGAATAATTTTTAAACGTTTTTGAAAAAGATGGCGAGGATTATCCAGTGTGTGAAACTTTTCATATTAAAAAAAAATTAAAGAGAAGAAGGTGAATTAAAAACCGCAAAAAAAATATCGGCGAAGCAAATTACATGCGCTATTGAAAATGTCGAAACTAGCGATTATTTTCGTCTTACAAAAAACACGATGGACATCTTTTTTATGTATTTTAAATCGTATTTTATCGAATATTTAAAGGTATTTTCGAATGTACACCATAGTAATGTGCCATTAGTCGAGATCGTGGCGAGTGACAATCCTTTAGGTGTCTACCTCACCGGGATAGGAGCGTGAGTGTATGTAGTAATAATGTGGATTTTGTTATTATCATAGTTTTATTTTACACCTAGTTGACAGGTACCCTTGAAAAGGTTGAATGCCGGATGTCTTATCGGGGCTATATTAACAAGCAGAAATGTATGATTGGTGACGGAAATGGTATGGGTAAACGTCATCCTTTGTCTTTTCATAAATATTAGCTATATTCTGCTGATATAGCTCCATGGACAGTAAGCTGAGGTCAGAACACTTGAATTCTTAAGATAAAGAGAGCATCTACACTATTTTATTCAAGAGGCTATCTTAAGTCTTGTCTTAAGGTCGACCATAAAACAATGCGCTATATATGCCGTGCACGGGGCTCGGAATGTCAAGCCTTTCTGACAAAATGCTAGTAAAAGCACAAACAAGAAAAAAGAAAAGCAAAATTGTTAAAAATGCAAATTGTGTTGCCAACGTGACAGCGGCGGGACGTTAATGTCACAGGACTAAATAACATTAGAGCGCCCTTGTTACTGCAATTATGGACCCCAACCACTACGGGCGAGTGCAGAAGGTCCATCGAGTCTCTTTGGGCCAAATTCTTAATTGAGAATTTACACTAAGTAAATACTTAAGTATCGTTTTATCACGCTCTTTCTAAAAACTTTGACGCGACAGCACTACAGTTAAGTTAAGTTACTTAGCGTTAATTCTCAATTCAAAAATTGGTCCTTTATTATCAGTTAGATTTCATCGATATTTTGGGCAACTTATGATTAAAGTCAATCAACAGATCCCACGGCCGTCTTCAATAAGCGTATTCTTGACAAAACCTTTCATATAAATAACATAATACTATTTCACTTTCAGACAAGTATTTAATTTTCCAGACAAGAGCGTTAATCCACCGTGAGCAAATTATCATTTTTATCTGTTTGATACAAAGTTATTATGTATTAAACGGGTCTAATTGCGATTATTTATTAATAAGTAAAATAAAATTATCTTGTATTCTCGACGTTTCTGCAACGTCGAGAACACAAAATAATTTTACGTAATTTTCCTCCATTGTTACGTAGAAAGTACTGAATCTTTCATGGTAGCTGCAGAAAACTCTACAGACGTCAAACCAGGGATTTTTGACGTCTGTAGAAATAAAAATATTTACAAAATAATTGAAAGCACACATATAAATCTTCATTCGCGTAAAATGTCACTAGAGAAAGGGGAGTCTCATTGCGGCTTTTAAATGTAACTAAGAAGGAAGTTTAAGTTGGCTTACCGCACTAGAAAGTCACTAGAGAGAGAGTCGGCCAGCAGAGCTAGAATTTCACTAGGTAGTGTGAGTTGGCTTGTGGACATAGAAAGTTACTAAAAAGAGAGAGTCGACTGATGCCGCTCAAATTTCACTACGAAAGAAGATAGAGGGAATCGGCCCGCGATGATAGAAAGTCAACAAAGAGGGATGGAGCATTACGGCGTGGCACTGAAAAGTCACTACAGAGATATCGAGTAGATATGCGGTGCCTGAAAATCACTAGAGCAGGAGAGAGAATCGCCCGAGTCACTAGAATGTCACTAGGTAGAGAGTCGGCTTGCGGCAAGTAAAAGTCATCCTATGGCACTAGTGTATCACTAGTGAGAGCATGAGAGTCGGCCCGCTAAAATTCCACTAGAGTCGCAGGAATGACACATCAGTAGAGAGAGAGTTACTTTGAGGCACAAACTGCTTGTGGCACAAGAATGTCAATAGAAGGAGGTTTAGTCGGCCTGCAGCACTAGAATATCGCAAGGAAGATAGTGAGTTGGCTAGTTTTGCTAGAACATTTGTTACTCAATAGGGTTGGCCTTTTGTGTAGCGCTATAGGCCCCCACCGGCGACTAACGCAGGTTAAAATGTCGAGCCGATTTAAAGTTTCATCCAGCTTTACCCGGCCTGCATGACGCCGAGTTTAAAGCATCAATCAAGCGCTCGCCACCACTCAGCTCTCTCCACAGTTTATGGGATAAGCGCTTTTTGATTGTGTCTGGGGATCCGAGCCCGGGGCGGGCGGAGCTATGTTCAGTCTGTTGAAAAAATACATGTGATGGTACTCGGGTTGTTAAGCTGGCTTCCCACGGACGGCACCGGACCAGCTCGGACGACACACCGTGGGAAGGGTCTCGGTCCGCGATAGCACAGACAAACGACAGAGCATTTGGAAGAGCCTCTCGTGGTGCGTGGCTGTCCGTGGTCGTCGGCCGTCCGCGTCCGTCCGCGATATCACGGACCGTGGAAAGCCAGCTTTAGATGGTAGAGTCACACCATGATTGTCTCAAGATTATTTCCTGGTATTTAAAATAAGGTTTTGGAATTTAGTACCTCTTTAAAAAATGTTCGAGTTGAAGAGTTGCGCGGAGAGACGGTTCGTGCTTTCTGTAAAATGTTTCAAAACACACGAACAGGAAGTGTCTCCTGCAAGGCATGTGTAAGGCACAGAATATTTAAATATAGCAGCAATATATTTAAATAATAAAAGCGTGCTATACGTGCGTACGTGTTGATGCACCTTCCTCAGGGAAGAGATCCGTGCCACCCGGTGGGAAATAATGGGTTGATGATGATGATGATGAAAGCGTTCTAAGGCTGTCCACACACAGTCGGAATTATTCAATTTCAGAATTTCGATTCGTGACTTTGAACGCAGCGGCAGTGTGTGGCCGGCTTTAAAAACGAATGGAATCGGTAATTATTGTCGACATATCCTGAAATGGTTAAGTTTACAAACTCATTAAAACAAAAGTCATCATTTGCATCAGAACAAAATAATTGCGTTGTTTATCCAAATTAAACGGGCCTTATTACCATTATTTGTATTAAACCGCGGTGTTGTGCCGTATATGGCTTGCATTGCGAAACATAGGGTCATTGCTCATACGCTTCCCATTGAGGGCTTATTTATGACAAAATTGCTTATTTTATAGATTTGAAAGGATAACGCTTATTGGTTTTGGTCTCTTTTTGTTCCGAAAACTATTTAGTTGTAGCTTTCTTGATATAGATAAAATGTGTTATTTACTTACTGCCATTGGTCGTATCGGTCAAAGCACCGGTGGATCAAAGTCTCTTGGTTTTACAGACCCAAACTTGTTGTCTTTGCGATTATCTAGTAGAAATCAATAACATAACATTTACATACATACTTCTGGCCCCACACTAGAATAACCTGTGTCGTGGGACCCAGAAACAGCGACGTCACAAACATGTAAACATCCAAGACCTGGGTATCATAATTGTTTGTCCCCAGCCGGGATTCCAACCCGGGACCTCTGGCATGGTAGGCAGATACGCTAACCACTGCGCCACAGAGGTTGTTCTCTTGCTCGTAATAAACTGTCTACCGTAATATAGGATATCATGGTTTGGACCAGGGCCTCGATTCTGTTAGTGCATTATAGTTCGATGACAGATACACGGTGGGGCCATGTGACGTGTTTTTTCATACCATTGACGCCTAGATTGCTCAATTTGAGTGCGCGCGTAGACTTGAAACGGCAATGAAACTA
Organism: Yponomeuta plumbellus; assembly: GCA_947310845.1. Taxonomy (NCBI): domain Eukaryota; kingdom Metazoa; phylum Arthropoda; class Insecta; order Lepidoptera; family Yponomeutidae; genus Yponomeuta; species Yponomeuta plumbellus. Next base: position 10,381,041 of record OX371207.1, on the reverse strand, counting down.
AATCGCCATTTTATTTAATTTTATTTATTCAGAACAGAAAACAGGTTACAGACACATTTCCACAATTTTATTGTAAATCAGATCTAGACTATGACTCTAAACTTGTGAACCTAGCATGCATTTAGACTACTTGTAATTTGGATTAATCTTAACTAAATTTATTGTGGAGGCGCGCCTCCTGTTCAAGGAACTAGCGGCGCGCCTAGTCGACGACGCAACCGGAGACCAGAGAGCTGGCGCGTACCTCGGCCAAAGGATAAGCCTGGCCATCCAAAGAGGCAACGTCGCCAGCATTCTGGGCTCATTGCTGCGGGACAATGACCTAGGGCAGATATTTTAATGTAATTTTAAGTTTTTAATAATTAGTTTTGTTTTAATATTTACTTTATCATTGTTATTTTAAATTTAGTTATCGTCGAAATAAATCATATAATTATTTATTGTTATTTTATTAATTTACTACATTCACTCAGGGCGCTCTGAGGACGCCACGGACAGCTTTTATAAAGTCTATGTCCAAATCTTTTTTATCTTTTACCAGATTTGTTCATGAAGTTGTCATTATCTTACAATGTATTAAGACAATCTAGGCCCATAATATCCTTCACGTTGAGCTGGCAGACAAAGCCCGTTTTCATCAAGAATATCAATATTATTATAGACTAGCTTTCGCCCGCGACTCCGCCCGCGTGGCCTTTAGTTCAAAATTTTGCAACCCCGTTCACTCCCTTAAGGGTTAAATTTAGAAAAACGGCGAAACATGTGTTCAATCAATTGTGTTGAAGAGTATATATTTTAAGTTTCAAGAAAATCAGATAACATTCTTCATACCTCCCATACAAATTTTGGCAACCCTTTTCACCCCGTTAGGTGATGAATTTAAAAAATCCCGTCTTATTCCTTGCCTAAATTATATATAGACCCTCTGTGCAAAATTTCGGCTTCCCAGGTCCAACGGCTTGGGCTGGGCGTTGATGAGTGAATGAATCACTTAGTCAGGACTTTGAATTTTATTTATATAGATACATAGATGGCTATGTGAAAATGCCCTTTCGCATGCATTGCGGAAAATAGGCGGATGGTAGGATGAGTGAATAATTTCGTCCGTAAATGTCGGCCAGAATTAACCTGTTCGCTGTAATAAATACTCAACACTCAGTCCTGCGGGCGAAACCAATCAGGACGTGTTGATTAATTCGGTATTTTTTTAAAGATATGAACGGGCAACTCGTAACGAGTTCTGACGAAACGACTCGCACTGGCTGTGAGTCTGAAAGAAAACAAATAAAACTTAATTGTGATTAGTTTATGTATTATTTTAATAGGAGTTCCGAGCAATTTTGGTCTCTAGAAAAATGTTCTTGTAACAGGCTTAACATAGCAGGCTATTTTCTTCGAGTCTACAACACGGATACGGCATGGTTCTACGGACATCACACGGGCAGGTAGATGGACATTTGTACTTACCAACTCTGTATTAGATTTAAGATGATTTGAGAAAAGATGGTCAGAGTGGAGTTTTTTTGCTGACTTTTTCTCCACTACATTCGGCCCTAAGGCAGCGGCTAACATTATAATTTTATGTACATTGACATTCAACAAGCAGAATGTGAATTCTTTAAGTTGAAATAAATTTATGATTTCTGATTTCTGCTCAAAGAATTTTCGAGCACCTCCTTAATTAACGCAATAGACCGTATACTTTCCAGCTGATAAGGCGATTCGTGATCGCAGTTAAGTAGAGATTTATTCTGGCACACAAGTGTGATAGTCGTGCAAATGCCGACTGCCTCGATCGTCTAGACGTTAAGGCGCTTAACTACCGTGACAGAGGCGTGGGTTTGATTTCTGCTGCAGGCCGCCGCACATTTGTGCAGATGGCATTAGTCATGGGTGTTTATCCATGTTTTTATTGTCCTTGCCTGGTTCTCATAGCACAGGGTATCCTAGTTTGGGACCGGGTTAAGTAATTGTGTTGTGTGGAAGTTGTTATTATTATAAGCACCTCTTTATTATTAACTTTATACTGGATACACTTACTTCATTCCTCTGTCAGTGACGAGCAACCGACGACGCGAGCTCTGTCTCTGCTCACCATGATAAAGCTCTGCGAATCGGGGCGAAACCTGGTCAAACTCTTCCAACAAAAATCAAGTAAGTTGATCCGGACCATATTACAATTATTGTTACAATTATTATTATAGTTTGGATGGATTTGCCTTAGTACCTTTTTTCTCATGTATAAACGCTCCACGCTGTATAAATCATTTCATTACGGAGATTCAAAGGCTATCATCATCAAGCCATTACCTCCCGACCGAGGGGCACGGGTTTCTTCCCTGAGGAAGGTAGAGGCCATACTCCACCACGGGGGCCAAGTCCGGACTGGTGGAGGCTTGTAAGACTAGTGGCTGGTCTTACTGTCAGAAGTTTTCAAGCCGCCCTAATGCTTTTTGACTTGGTTTAACGACTGCCATCTATCGACGGCAGCCGGCACCAACTGCTTAACGTGCCTTGGGAAGCACGGAATCGCTCGGAAAAATGACACTAGCGTTAGTCTTAGACGGTGACACATCCATGGACTGAACGCGCCGTATCTTGCTTAACATTAGTGATCGTTTAATATCACTCAGGCAGCCCAGGTTACGAGCGATTCGGCTCAACGGCTATAGGGTTTTCTCACTGTACCTACCTAAAAATATTGTCGAAATACACTGAGAACTACACAAAGTACAATATAGTGCTTTAGAAGAAATATGTACGAGTATCGGTTATTCCTTTCAGGAAAGGGCGTGAGGAAAAAGAGGGAAAGATTTAATTTAGTGTCAGTAAAAGTGTCTTTTATTGTTTTAGTGAAAGAAGATAAAAAGAAAGCCCGTAAAGAGACAACGATTCAGACTTCACCTTCCAAGTTCCGTGATTGCCGAACAACTTTTTCATTGCGCCCAATACGGTACAAAAAAGATGCGTTGGTACATTTTTTGTTAACTATGTATGTGACTATAGTCTGTAAAATATAGCTTGAGCTCCGCGACAGCTGTCATGAACATTTGCGTGCATGAAGTTTTGAATTTTTCACAGAATATTTGCACTGTGAAAAAATTCAAAACTTCATGGACGCAAATGCCCATGACAGCTGTCGCGGAGCTCAAGCTATGTATTACAGACTATAGTAATGTTTTGATACTTTGTTACCTGTATAAAATTTATTCAGGAAAAAGGAAAGTGAAGCCTTGAGTTTCGAACATTTAGAATATTTTTTAAATGTCATGTCACGTGGATACCGTATCTTTTTTTTACACAAACTTATAATAGAAGTTATATTTCTGTTACTGGTTCCCACGACACGGGGTATCCTAGTGTGGGGCCAGTAGCAATGTATGTGCCTGTATGTAAATGTTAAGCTGAAATTTGGTAGATACATACATTTTAATTACGACGCCAAGAGTATAGAATGGAAACGTAAAAAGAAAATTGTTTGTAACTGTTTCTTTTGCCTACACCATAGTGTTGGGTATCGTTGGATTGGACTCTTTCTGTGGAACCCGTGGCTCGACACACCCTTGGCCGATTTTTTTATTGACGTCCTCTGTAGCGCAGCGGTCAGCGCATCTGCCTGCCATGCCAGAGGCCCCGGGTTCGAATCCCGGCTGGGTACAACAAAAAAAGAACTCAGGTCTTGTATGTTCACATATTTGTAACGTCGCTGTTTCTGGTTCCCACGACACAGGGTATCCTATTGTGGGACCAGAAGGAATGTATGTGCCTGTATGTAAATGTAAATGTTATTATGTTATAATGTGAACGTATTGAAATTACAGTATAACCAAGAACGTTTACTGCATTAAAGCAGTCTCAATGGAATTTGTACTAAGTTTTCCTTTTATAAATTGGTCGACTATTACTAGTTAAATTGTATTTAGACTTCTTACCTGTGGTATTTTGTAACTTAGTCATATAAAATTTATGCGGGATAAGGGGGAACCGTGACGCCGATTCAAAGGAATCCCTGAAACCAAAACTAGTTTTGCTTCAACTACTCTAATTTTTAATTATAGATAAAAAATAATATTAACTATACTCTAAATAGTTATTATTTTTTAGTTAATTTATTAGTTTTATTTACAGTCATTTTTTTAAATTTACGTAATACTGGAATGACATTTTATATTTTGTTAAGTTTTAGTTAGATGCAATTAATAAAATATGTGTATTATAATAATGTTAATTAAACCTTCCTTGAGGACAAAAAAGTTTTATTTTACTTCATTATTATAAATATATAACTATGCCAAAGGAGAATGACCAATGAGTTCATGGTACTATTTGATAAAATAAAAGAATCAGGGGTTTAAAAGTAATAATTAAAAAGTATCTGTATTGATTGTATAACTTCAGTGGGAGATGGTAATGCACGTACCGCGAATGCACATCTTGAGAACGTACGCCCTGGTAATGTACAGCCCGTGAATCCGTGTACATGTACATGGATTCTCGTCTGCACGTACTCGGGTTGTGCGTTATCAGCGTTTCTAAACGAATCCCAAAAGAAATACCTCACACACTCCAGTAAAACGCGCAAAACCTATGATGTGAACAACGTGGTTGATTGTATTCTCTGTGATGTGAACGACGCACCGAATGGTCACCGATTCCAGGGCTGTACGTTCACAGGCAGGAATGCACATCCCGATAATTGGTGTCATTTGGGCACGAATTCCCGGGCTGTACATTCTCATGCCGTACATTCTCGGTCCGTGCAATAGTAACCCATTTCAGTCACTCAATACAGATTACAAACACAGATTAGATTAAATTATTGCAAAAATCGTAAAAGGTGTACTGTGTACTACATTGCGAAAGTGCAAACTGCGAACGGGGAGTTTTTGACGGAAATTCAAACGAGCGGTTTTATTACGGTTTTATTTTTGTAAATTGATCCTAGTGGATTTGATATTGTTTAATTAATGTAGTTTCTTGTTAAAATGACCATGTGTATGAACAATCCAACCGGCCCTTTTGGAAATCGTTGGGAGATTCTAATGTCCAGCAGTGGACGTCCAATGGCTGAAATGGTGATGATGATGATGATGTATGAACAATATGTGGAATAAATAACTAAAATAAACCGCCATTGTGGGCTTAGGATAGTCTTTGTCTATGCTTATCAGAAATTATCTCTTTGTCCCCCATTAGGCTCCTTAAACATTGCGACTTTTTGCAGCGATATAGTCGCGATTTAGACGATTTGCTAGTGCATGGATACACTCGCAAATCGTCCATCGTTACACACAAACGCTATCTGCAAAAAGTCTCAGTATGTAAACGCCTGCCTTTGGCTAAAAGCATAAAGAATCTGTGGCATAAAGCACAAACTTCTTCCGTAGGAACGAACCTCAGAATAAGGGAGGAACGAACTGATAATGACCTAATGCTTATAATTAAAACTAAAAGGTGTCAATGCCAATCCAAAATAACACCAAACCACCAAAGTTGTCATAACCTCAAAACATGGGCTCAAAATTAAGATTTCTCGGAACTCCCATCTAATGTTTTCATAATATTTTTCCTGCATAATCCATGCTAATTTCTTATAGTTTACCGTTGGTTTCATCAATGTGCAAGAAGACGCAAAAATAGCTTCCGCCACCTTTTTCTTTTTTTTTAACGGGGTGAAATGCTACGCACCATGACACTGCCACCCTGAGGGAGGGTGGCGGCCGTGTGTCAGGCTCACCTACCTAGTGTAGGCATACTGACTAAAACACCCCGGGAGCCGTCCTGTCGCTTGTGCAATGGGGCGCCGCTGGATCTCGCAAGTGGTGTGAACCACAACGCGAACGCTACAGCGGCGAAACAGTTTGCCACCTGGGAAACCATAAGGGAGGCCCTGCCCTGTCCTGCAGTGGGAGTCAAACCGCTCATGATGATGATGATATGGGAAGTGGTTTAGCCGTACATTTGGCCTCAGTCTGGGTGTTTTTCCATGTTTGTAATGAAGGGACCATAGCACAGGATATCCTAGTTTGGGACCAGGTCAATGGATTGTGTTGTGTGGCTTTCGATTTACATTAGACTTCTTTGATGTTCTTCTTCTACTCTGTGGCGTAGTGGTTAGCACATCTGCTTACCATGCGAGAGGGCCCGGGTTCGAACCCCGGCTGGGGAGAGAAAAATAAACCTCAGGTCTTGGATGTTTACAGGTTTGTGAAGTCGCTATTTCCGGTTCCCACGACACAGGGTGTCCTAGTGTGGGGGCCAGAAGCAATGTATGTGCTATTATTGTTGTTATGGTTATTATATTTATTTCACATTAGACTTCTTTATTAGAAACTTAACATTTCATAAAAACATATTTACGAGATTTATAAAGCTGTAAACTATGAAATGGTAATGTATGTACGTATGTAAATGTTATGTTATGTTTAACTTAAATAATACTTACATCAAGATGTTAGATTAGATAATAACTCTTTATTTTTTAACCGTAATTTTTGATGCTGTCCAGTTTTCTCAATTTCCCTGGTAGTCACTACAGATGAGCAAACAGTACCTAACGAAAGTAAGAAGCTTAAAACAGATACGTAATAAAAAGTTTAAGAGGGAACTTGTAAGAAACTTAGATTGAAGTGCATTTTTGTACCATACATAACGTAGAAAAACTCAGAAAAAAAACCTTAAAATGTTTTTTTCGTGTTACCCTAACAATAAAAAAATTATACTTCGTCATTTTGTTGAAATGACTCAACAGTAAATTGTCGTAGAGAAAAAAAGCACGAGTTTTAAGGTGCCCTCTCGAACGAGAATGAAACAATTTTTTTGCAAGTTCTCTATTTTAGATTGATATGCTCTTAGTCGTTGTGTCATAAAGGCAGGCAAGCAGGCTATGGAGCCTTGAACAAAGCACATTATTATAATGCTAACTTTCATAATAAATGTAGGTCCAAATTAAAAGCGACACGACCATTAGAGGGCCTCTTGGCAGTGGAGAATCAGTTTATTAAGTGCGCGTTAGCAAAGTCGCGGGCCGACAGAGTCGTTTATCATCATTCATTACCCTCTGTCTATTGCCGACTAGGGCTGCTGTACATCTGCGGAGGAAGACTAGACAAATTTGCAGTTTTTTACAAGAGAGTACGTGAAGTGATTTCAATCATTAATCTTTAAAAAGAAGGTCGATAGCGTAATACATTTGACACCCGTCAAAATTATTTATACTTTATTTGTACACGAAAAAATTTTTTGCGAAAAAAAGAGCAGAAAAAAGGCGAGTACGTAGGGAAGGTTATTTTTGTTGAAGAAAAGTAGTTCATAAGCTAAGCGTCCACTGCATCGGAATCGATCCGTGCGATTTGTTGCTTTGTATCGATTTCTATGGTATGCATGCACTGGATCGGCATTTTTGTGCCGGAGAGCGATATTCCTTCCGATGACGTCGTCTGCAGCCGACGTGCTTTTTGGATCCCAATCCGTGTTGCCACTTTAGCCATTTTTTAGCTTGATCTGGCCACATTTACAAACAATTTAGCTACGAAAATAAATTTTAGTAGCTAAATTTTTTACCTACATTTTTTAGCTACTTTTATGTATTTCTATTTCCCATATCTTTCGTTTCCTTTTGTTTTTTTCCTCCTCAGCTGACAACAAACAACTAATGACAATAATATCCTCGTCACTATCCTCCATACCGATATTGCCGACGGAAAATCCGAATGCAGTGGACGCACCCTTTCGGTATTTTGTAAATGCCGATGCCTCGTACGGTGCGTAGGTACACTAAGATTCCAATCCAGTGGACGCTTAGCTTTAAGGAGATTTTGATAAGTGCAAATTACCCATGTAATAGCCCTTTTCATAATAAAATAAATTTGATGTAGTCAGCGACGAACAAATACTGCTACACAGTTTGTGAGAGCCCTTACATTTCGATACGGCTCAAATAGTTCCAGATCAATCACACCGTCCCGCCCTGTCATTTACATTTGGAAAGGGACAAAACATGACCAGTTGGCGACCGCCAACTTAATTACACCGAAGGGACTGACTAGGGATACGTTGTTCTATAAGAATAAAGGGCAAAATCATGTCGTCGTCTTCACAGTTTCGGGATTTTAGTTTGCATTTCTTTTATTCCGACGTGAACTACCTTTTGCTGCTGACGCGTTTCCATTATTAGGGCATTTATTTAAGGCTATTTGTTAATCAGAAACATCGAACATCGGATCTTAAGATAAAGATAAAACTTTTTATTGTTAAAGAATAGTAACTAATTTTATTACTGTTATCTGTCCCGTTCGCAATTTTTTATAAACAATATTTTAAAAGAAAAATAAGTTTTCTTTTGATGAGTTTATTTAATATTTTAACATGTTTAAACTGTCATAGAAAAAGTTCAGGGAAGCAAAATGTCTCTTAAATGCCTCTTTTTTTCAAATTCGAACACATTTAAAATCATGAATAGTATCCCAAATGTGAAACTATTTACAAACTACAAACTACTGCTACTACAACAACTAAACTACAACCAAATAGAGTTTTTTTAAAATAAGTACTAGATGACACTTCATTACAGACACCCAGATTCTTTACACCAAAATGCATTTTGCATGCATATTGGTATAAAGAAACCTCTTTTCGGGCTATTTTGGTAATGAGCGTTTTTCCTTATGTCAAATTTAGTTCTAAAAGAGTCCCTAGGTGGCGCTGCCGTACCGTAATAATAAACGTCAAAGCAAAAAATAATACTATGGTTCTGTGGAATTTGTGATGGTTGATTACGGAAAAACAAAAATGCTGTTGTCGTTTGGTGATAAGTGCAATTTTGGATATTTTGGAGTCGTTACTGTGGATTGTGGGTTTGAATTTTTATTTTTATTACGAGAAACCTCGTCCGAATAGCAACCCTGGTTCTTTCTCATGTTTATTAATCTGTGGACTAACTTTGACATTGATTGCTACGAATCACAATTTTGTAGAAACGAATAACGCCATCTAGATTATCTCAAGGAACTAAGAAAAAAAAAGAAAGGAAAAACGCTCATTGTCTTTGCGACAGACAAGCCACTGAAATAAGATAATAACATAACATAACATAACATTTACATACAGGCATATACATAAAATTGAACATGGAATAGTTTTGTATAACAATACTTATCGTAACAGACAGTAAAAAATATGAGTAAAGTAAAAAGAATAAATGTTAATTTAAATTTAGGTAAATAAATAATTTAGTCCTGGGGTTATATACAATCATTAGATTGTTTTTGTAATAAAACATAGAGCAGCACAGCAGTTCTTGTAATGATCAAAGGTATTTGGCCATCAGTTCTTTTTACTTTTTTATACTATAATATTACGAAATTAAATTTCATGCATTGTGGCGTTAATTTGATACTTCCTGAGGTCCCATCCCCTAAAATCCTAAGGCCACAAGACGGCAGAAAAACACCATCCGTTGTTGAGACGATAATAATCACTATAGTTGTAGGTATATTGTCGAACTAAGCTTAACTTTCGCTAATGGAGCGGAGCGCTGGTCCAAACCTTCCTAGATGGGAATTCCCGAGGGTCCAACGGGTACCAATCTGGTGCCATTGGGATTGCCTGTTCGATGTGCCCCTTAGTAAGCTAGATAGACGCAGAAACACTGAATCGGACGAATTAATTATGATCGCAAGGATGTAGCGTGCATCGTCATCATTATCGATATTTAGTCGTGCCGTGTGTTTATGAATTGATAATAATAATAACTTCCACACAACACAATCACTTGACCTGGTCCCAAACTAGGATACCCAGTACTTCGGTAACCAGGCAAGGACATTCATTATCATCATTTTCATCATCATCATCGGCCTATGGTTGTCCTCTGCTGGACATAGGCTTCTCCCATTGCACGCTACTGAGTACGGTTCTCGGCTATTCTTATCCAGTTCTTGCCCCCCCCGCCTTGGGAAGATCATCGCTCCATCGAGTCTGAGGACGTCCTACACTGTTTAGCGATCCGCAGTCTCCACTCAAGAACTCGTCTACCCCATCGGTTATCAGTTATTTGAGTGATATGGCCAGTAAGGACATTACAACCATGGATTTGGCAAATATAAGTAATGTTGATGTCTTTTCAAATTTACCCAGTAGAACGAGATAATTTCACCAAATTAATATTACGCATTTAGTTACGTTTGCGACAGTCTCGCTTGCGATTTGGATAAAAAGTTATGTTTATTTATGACGTATCTTAATTCAATTGAATTTAAGTATATTTATTCACAATAAAACAAAATGTTTACTTTACTTACGTAAAATTAGTTAGTTTCACAATTAATAGATAATGTGGAAAAGGAGCCAACAAGAAACTCCAAATTTATTCGTTTCAAAACAGTAAAGTTACAGCTTAATTAACAAACTTTCCAACTTTAAAAACTAAATACTCATGGATGTGTTGAACACTAGATAGAATTCTCCTCTGAATACATGTCAGTACATACATGTTTATCCGTTTCATCCGAGTTCATTTGCCAAATCAGTGGAATCAATTTCGTTTTTTGGATATGCAAATGTTTTTATTCAAAATATTTCTTTATGAACGTCAAAGTTGTTAGTTTCACAATTAATAGATTACGTAGAGAAGAAATAATAAAAAAACTCCACATTTATTATTTTCAAAACTGTACAAAACATTTCTTATTTTCAAAACTACCTGGCAATATTAAGCCATTCTGGATTTATACATTAATTTTCTGTTCGTTCCGATTTTAGACACAGATTACGCGGTGTCTCTGAAATTCTTAAATATTTAATGACCCATCATCTCTTTTTAAGGCATGATATCTGACTGCTTAGCCGGTATTAGCTAAGTGTTTTTTTAAACACAAAAGAAGGGATTCTGTGGGATAGGATTTTCATTTCAGCATTTGAAATTCAGTTCAAATGCTGCAAATTCAGTTTCTTCTTATATATAAAATTCTTGTGCCACATTGTTAGTGCGCATACTTCTCCGAAACGGCTAAAGCCATTTTGATGAAATTTTATATGTATATTCGGTAGGTGAACATGTTGTTATCTATTTTGTATAGCCCTGAATGATAAGGGTGGTCCACCCCAGTTATTTTTATTATAATCCTCTCAAAGAATTTATAATATAAATTAATTTTTGCTAGAAAAAATAATTGTGTATCGCTGTTTTAACAATATTTAAAATATGATTTTAGTGGAAGAATTAACATTTTTTTAAAAGAAAATATTAATATTGAGACGTTAGCTTGTTTCAGTAAAAAGTTATTTTAAGAAGAACGCAGAAATGTGAATTCTCCAGACACATTTCCTTTATTTGCCGAAAAACATGAATTTAGAGTTCAGTCACTTTCGTTCTCACAAGGCGATATGGCGAAACAACGTAAGCCGGGTCAGCTAGTATTTTAATAAGTAGAAAGTAGAGTAGTAGTTCTAATGGTAATATATGTATTAGCGCGTACTTTATTTAAAATAAGTATTAAAATATCATAGCAGTGTTGCGACGTACCGCACTGGACAGCAAGAAAATTTGATAATCCAACACAGAACAATTATTACCTACGATAAATTAAGGGTAAACGGAACTTTAACGGCTATACATAACTAATACATAATTCAGACTTTCACATCTGACCCAAAGTCTTATAAATCACTGAGCTAAGGAACACTTTTTTTGCGCACCCCAAATCAAATTCTGGAGAAATAAATTGCGACTAAAATCGAGTAGCTAACATATAAGCAGTACAAGACCACTAAATAAAGACAGAAGGTCTGGTTTCAACAGTTAAAATTTAGTACCTTTTGGTAGAAAACTGAAACAAAAAAAATTTTTGTCGAGAAAGAGATACCTCTCTCGAGAAAAATAGAAATAAGAGAATCCGGAATTCAGCTACTTAAGAAAGAAAGAGAAAGAAGATTTTTATTAGAATTGTCACAGAAACACAATGTGAACAAGTACGTAATAAACTAAATACACAAAAGTCAACAAAAAAAAATCATGAAAATAAAATGCCCCGTGACCGCGCGGTCCGACTGCTTCGTCCGACTGATCGGACGACACGGACTTTTTTTCCTGTTAGTTCGATTCATCGGAAGACACTGAGGCATGTAAAATTGAAACCAGCCGGGCTCCGCACTGGACCCGTATTGCAGTCTCTATATTAGGTACTAAATAAACCAATTTGAGAACCTCGCTGCTTGCTTACTTATGTGTCTTGGCTACAAAACTTAAATCTTCAAGAAATATATGCGTCTTTCAGGATGTACGATGATGTATACATTAAGAACTTGTGAGGCAGTAGAAACAATCTGTAGGTCTGAGGTACTTTTGTACTATTATAAATAACCGATTTAAAAGAAGACTGATTTACCGGTTGCTAAAAAAATATAAACGTCAACACATAAGTATTCACAACATAGTTATTTTCCTCAACTAGCACCTTGAATACCGCGAATTAAACTTTCTGCGTCCTGCGTCTTCGAAGCGTACAGTACTCGAGCGAGGCGGTTTTCTTAAGATGCACACAAACAGGCGCTCCGCTCCACTGGATGCTACCCGAAACACCACTTAGGTCGGTATAATTTTCAATGAGTAATGGGCTGCAGTGGTGGGGCGACCTAGGTCAACGCATTACCGAATGGAGGAACCGCTTCCTGTCACGCGAACTGCGATGTATTGGAGCAGGCACTTTTTTGTTATATGTAAGAAAGGTAATCTCATTTTACTTTAGTATATGATACTGAAAATACTACTCACGGTATTTTGTCACATGAGTGGTGAATTACAGTATCCATACATTCATCATTCGTATATTAGACCACATTCGTCCACAGCTAGATTATCCAAGGCACACCACTATTCTACTCTAGGCCGCTGGCGATTATGTGTCGATAATTTGGATATATTTCAAGGTGGTCGGTACGATTTACCCTTCAATACAAGGTTAATCTTATCAGTCACTTTCAGACTAATTTACAGAAGAGTATTTTTTCGGGTCTGGGTTCGAACCACGCATGTACCAATGACTTTTAGTTACGTACATTTGTTTGTACAGCAACACCATTCGCTGATAAATTGTGCCCGGATAACGGCGACAGGCTTGCCACTTGTCACGTTTGGGGCCCAATAAACTCGGCAAAACGTGGGTCCAGTTCTAGAGACTGGTGCCTCTGCCTACCCCTTCGGGGATAACGGGCGTGAGTTTATTATTATTATTATTATTTTTTTCGGACTAAACGGAAAAATATATTTTACAACCGATACCATCTCCATTCTCTTCTCATTCCTTCGGTTACTGTTCAGTCCAGAGATTGGTCACGCTTATCTCCATGGCAAACATTGGGCCAGGATGACGAGGTCTGTCAGATGGGGGACCAGATAGGACCCTTCATTGCTTTATTTGTAGACAGTCCCCTGATAACGTCAACGTCTACTGACATTGATTAAAAGTGAGCGTGTTCATCGTGATGCGATGCTTTAGATACTTGTCTATTCGTATTCGCGTATTTGTCGACGATTTATAGCACATTGCAGTTTTTACATAATTAGCGCTAAAGATTTTTCAAAAGAACCTGGTGATGGATAATTAATAACTGTCAAATACGATTAGGAAAATGAGGCGTCGGTTTTAGACGAATACCTTTATCGATGCGTTTCTTTTGTGTAGCTACCGAGATTTTGCATGCTCAAAAGAAGTAGATTATTTTAAAGACTGCGTGATTTAGTGACAATTCTTCATTAAAATGGTTTTGCACGTTGATTACTGTTTTGGGAGGCCCATATAACTAAGCCATAATATTAGGCTAGCTGGAAGAAATTTCTTTTGAAATGAGTCTGCCTTTATACATCGACACTTACCTGTTATTTAAGTTTTTATGTATTTATTTTAATTTGTGTACAATAAAGCGTAAGAAACAAACAAATATTGAATGGTTAACAAGTGACTAAATATTGGAGTCTATTTAGTAAATTTTATTATCTGAACAAACTATGAAATTCTAACGGTTAATTCCTATGCCAAAGAAAGTTTTGTCACGGGTCACAGCAACTTTAGTCGTTCGTAAACACTACTTACGTGTTAAGGCCCCTACCGTCATCATCTGCAGAAACCACTAAACATCGCTGTAAATGATTATCCCGCTCGCAGTAATATATGGTAATTAAAACAGAGTGTCAGTCCATCATGAATTAAAATATGCAACAAAGCCCCAGCCACAGGCGGCTAAGCTTCACAAAGAGTGCACCAACATCTCTCGCGAAAAGAATTCAAAGAAAACAATATGTTGTCTTTAAATGCATGTGTATAAAAGGAAGTTAATGTACAAAAGCCTCAGTAGAAAGGCTCGGCTCACGTTGGATTACCACTGGTCTAAACTCCATTATTTCACGAGTGGTTCAAACTGAAAAGATAGGCGGAATTAATTTAATACTTCTTTGGCAGAATGTTTCTGCAAAGTAACAATTATTTACGAGTTTAAATATTAATTTAAGGAATTTAAATATTAATTTAATTAAAAAAATAAAACATAATTGAAAAACAATATAAGAATAAAGTAACACTGAGTATACGGAACCTGCCACATTCATATTTTGTTTTGATAAATCAAAAACTTTTTGGGTTATTTCAAAATAAAAAGTGTTAGCAGCCAAAAGGAAAAATTTACAGCGTTTTTATGGTATGTAGTGTAGTTATTACTAATCAGCGCTACGCTTGTCGTTGATCGTGTTTGATTGTAGTATAAGTGTAGCATGATTACCTCAGATTACAAGATTACCGAGCGATGCAAGACTACGGCGTAGTACGTCTACGTAGCCTTCGTAGGCATGCGCACTACGGCGTAGGTCGTACAATAAAGTTGGCAGCTACAGAAGGTTAAAAATGGATAATAAACTAAATAGGTAGGTACTTGATCAGAAACATAAATGCTCGCCTTGACCGTGATTGGGCAGCAGGTTTATAAAACACTGGCGCAACTTGCATATGAATGTAAATCGTACCTTCGTAAGTTTTTGTTTATGTGTTTTTCTTGGTTTTAGTGTCTTAAAATTAATTAGTATTCTAATGTACTAAATATGTCGTTGATATTTATTGAACGATGTTCAATCAACCGAGTGAATAAATGAGTAACAAAACGTGGTCGCAAAATAAGTCAAACATGGTCAGCAAAAAAAATATTTTGTTTAGTTTAATAATTCTCAGTAAAATTATTCTATGAAACTGTAGGTTGCCCAGCATCTATCAGCACAGGCTGAGCGACAGTCCTATTGCCAAGCTGTTCCATTTTAGATCTTTGTTAAAATTGTATATCATTAATATAGTCTGTAATAAGGTATTATTATAAGTATGAAACACTGTTCTTGGCAATAAATGGTTATTCATTCATTCATTCATTCATTCATTCAAAACTGCTACACAATTTGAACCCGGGACCTCTCGCATAGGCAGATGCGCTAACCGCTGCGCCACAGTTATGACTCTCTTGTGCGTTCACTAGTTGAACTCGTTCATAGTTCACTTTCAATAACCTGTTGAAGGGTCCCATCGCAACAAGAGTACGCAGTGGAGGGTTAACGCATTTTCAATAGGATCCGGAGTAAGATATAAGGAAACTATTAGTTCACCATTACGAACACTACATTTATTGCAGTTTCCTTAAAATACACTTCTATAAAAACACATTTTCATGCTACTCTGTCCTGAAATAGTTCAACGCTTGCACCTGTGACTTGGCCCACAAAGGTATCCCCGTTACCGTAATGCACTGCACGCAGAGCGATAGAATAAATAGACGCAGCGTTCACTCTGCGGGATTTTACTTTCGTACGAAGGAATTAGCGAACATTTGCAAATGGCCTTTTATACTGCGCCCGGGATAAAACCGTGTGTTGCTTTTAGGTTTTGCTGTTTTTAAACGTTCGTTTCTGTCTATAGTTGTTGCTGGATGCTTTATTTCTACAGCACTCATATTGCATGGCCTTGGGAAGCCATATGAAATTACAAGTAAACTAAATCAATTAGCAGTAAGATTGGGGGCAATTGCACTTATTATATCTTGGTAAATGTTTTGATGTGTTTTTCCTGGTACAATAAAGAATATTCTTATTTTACCTTATCTAAATAATATTGTTGCACTTGATTATTTATCTTAATTAAATCTATACTGGAATAAGTCTATACTCCGTTCCATAAAACGAGATCCTAAAGAAAAACGTCCATGTGCGTGCGCCCATTGGTTAATGTGCGTGACCCTTAAACGCTATGAAACGGAACGTCTTATAATCTATTGTTTCGCTTGTCTCTAGCCGCGTGTGAGATGCAAGTATTGGCTATCCTAGGATCTCGACTCATGGAACGGAGTATACGATTAGGTAGGTTGATAAATACAATTTTACCACCATAAATACACAACCAGGAGAAAGAATTAGAAATGGTTAATTATATCTATCTAAATAGTGACATGCCTAAGAACTGATTATCGTAGTGCAAAGGACCTCGAGACCACGAATTTAAATAACGAAAAACGTTATTTAGTAATAACAATAACAATTAACGGTTAACCTAATAAATAATCGCGATCAGACCCATTAAATGAATAACTAAATAGTTATTACGTTACGTTATTACGTTGTATTAGTTATTACTAAGGCTTGCTTCCGCCAACGCTATCTAAAGCTGGCTTTCCACAGTGCGCGATTCTGCCGACGGCCGACGCCGGCCGACGACCACGCACAGCCAGGCACCACGCACGAGGCTCTTCCCACGGTGCGCGATTCTGCGGATATCGATACGACCACGTACCCACGACCGGTACGGCGCACCGCCACAGACATCTGTGCTACCGCGTCCGTCCGCGATATCGCGGACCGTGTGAAGCCAACAGAGCTATGAATTTCTCTATTCAGGGGTACGCTGTATCCAGTTATTAAATCCAAAAAGATCTCGCAATTACACATTTGCAGAGCGATAACTGACAGCCCTCTCAGTCGTTGTATTCGCCGTTTATTCCTGCATAAGTATTTACCTATTTACCTGCTTGTTCAGTGACTTGGCGCAAGTCACCGTAACTATACCTGACTGAATACATAGCCTGACTCCGTGTCTGCTACGTGCAGTAAACCTCAGCAGTCGCGTTGGTGGCGGCCGCGACTGACCGAGCATCGCTCAGCAACCGCAATCGTTACCGATCACTTGCAACACAGACTTGGAACAGAATGGAAGGGACTATCAGAACCTTTGCATTTATAATTTACAATTTATAATTACTGTAAAACGGAAAATGCCTCCAAATTTTTTAATCTGTGTTTATTGACAAAACCACTTTTATTCATCATGATGATGACGACTCGTTCATTAATAACCTAAGAAAAGACGAAATGGCAGAAAAAAAAAAAAAGTTAATTTTAATAATTCTTCACCTCGCTGTCTTCGAAGGCCGAATGTACACAAAGTAGCTCGTTAAGCAGTACTTTTTTTTAATGATTATGAAATCTGAGAGTCTTGCGCATTTCTGAGGCTAACTAAGAAACCATTAAAACATCTGTTTGGATTTTTAATTTATTTTTGAAAATTCAAGTCATAATTTACCGAACGTAAATTTTTGACTTTAGACCAACACTTTAATAACTTTTATCAAAGTTACGCATGTAAAGCAAAGCACTTTAGCGTTTTGATCAGAGACTCCTCTTCAGTTGTACAATGGCATCGGTTGAAACTACATTGCTTCATTGCTTACTGCTTTTAAAAAGAAAAATACGTAAAAATAAGTGAATCTATTAGATATACCCATTTAGCGCGCGCCCCTCTTCCCTCTCCTCTACCTTTTTGTACGCACGTTTGTATCGCGTTAAACGTGCGTTTCAATCAATACAAACGCAACAATCTGTATCTACCGCGTTTCTGATACGCGCGTCGTCTGCGCGTATAAAATACGCAGTGTGCTTAGGCTCTAAACACACTTCTCTGGTTTTTGGTTTGCCTCTTAACACTTAAATTTTCAGCACTATAAATTCTATTTATCTGTAACATAACATAACATTTACATACAGGCACACACAATGCTTCCACTGTACTATTGTGATTTGACGTAGTTTGGCAAAAAGGTTCCAGCCCACAACATTGTCATTTTTTACTTCATCATCAACCCATTACGTCCCCACCGAGGGGCACGGGTCTCTTCCCTGAGGAAGGTATAGGCCATACTCTATCACGGGGGCCTAGTCCGGATTGATGAAGGCTTGTAAGACTTAAATATGCCAAAATGATTACTATGCTCTATATCTTAAGCATCAAAGACCTCTTACCGATGGGCATGTACAAAGTTATAGCACAGGTAGTCCAACCCACATGTATGGAGAGCGTTTATTTTCCTAAGCCTAAAAACTAAAAAAACTTTGTGGGTTTGAACCATTTTGCTAAGCTACGTACAATTTATATTTAACTTTGTTTTAAATATGTACTTTGTTAAATCCATGTTGTACTAGTATGGCAGTAGTTTAACAAAAATGTGATCACTATTGTGATATGTATGACATGCAACAATAATAATCCTGGTTACTGCGCTGCCAAAAACAAAATTAAAAAATATCTTTATATTGTAAAATTAAATCACCTGTGTTTAGATACACGTTGGATAAACAGTTGCATGATGTCTTAATTATATATCTATTATTAAATTATTTTTATTAAAATCCCATACGAAGAAATACGCTGGCTCAATTTAGAATAATAGTTAATTTAAAGATGAATTGTCTTTTACTTCTTTGGTCTATGTATATGGATCCATTGCACATACGATTTTAAACCTTATCGCTTTACTCCTCACATACATGTACAACGAGAGAGATAGAGCTGTGGCTAATCAATGCTGTAAGGTCGAGAATTAAGTGGTCAGTCGGGAATGTATTCATGCTCTGGCGATGCACCACAACATTGTAGGGGTTGATTCTTTCTGGTTGCAATCGGGGTTTGTCATTGCCCCAGTGTATATGTTCGTGCGTTAATCAATCTCCCTAAAGACAAATATTTTTTGAAATTTGAATCTACGTAATGAGATGATATAAGTTTTTTTTTCAACTTCTCTAACCCTACCTCTTACTCTTTC
This sequence comes from Yponomeuta plumbellus, assembly GCA_947310845.1. Taxonomy (NCBI): domain Eukaryota; kingdom Metazoa; phylum Arthropoda; class Insecta; order Lepidoptera; family Yponomeutidae; genus Yponomeuta; species Yponomeuta plumbellus. The sequence goes on along the minus strand of OX371207.1, from coordinate 10,361,925 downwards.
CACATCACCCTTGGTTAGCTGGAAAAAAATACTTTTTAGTATTAAGCTCGCCTTTATGCAGACATACTAGATTGGCGAAAGGACCACCGGAACGCTGCAGTGCCTGGGAGATTGTTTATTTCGATATAGTGGGGTAAAGGTAGAAATGTATATAAAAAGAAATATTATGGGAAGAAATTAAGTGCGATGCCTGAGATTATCCTCATGCAAAAGGTTGACTGGAAGAAAATGCTACTAAGCATTAACTAAATTATGGGATCCCGTATTGTTGGGCATGAAGATGATGTAATAAATAATTTAATAATAATAAATGAATGTAAAATTTGTTCACATTGTGATAACGTTCAAAGAGTAGTTTTTGTGTTTTTAAAACGAAATATGAAATATTAATTCTATCTTAATTAAACGAAGTGCTTTGTGCAAAGCAATCACTGGTATAATATATGTTTTTTTAGATATTTAAACCTACAGCATTGAATTTAGAAGGAATTCAATGCCTATAGTATCCTTTACAATCCTGAGTGATGCTACAAGTACTAAAATGGAGATCGAAGCACGAGATTGCAGGTGAAACTTAACATCTAGACTTCTCTCAAGGCTAGTCTAAAATGGCATCTGTCCCCTTTCAACAAGGCTTATAACTAAGTAATGCGAGTTCAAGTTTGCAAATTCCTGTATGTTAGCGCTAGGTACGTTATCAAGTAACCGCAGCGTCGTATAGGACGTTAGGCTCAGTTCAAGTGTGACTTTGTGACTATTGCATGTCATGAAGATGTATTGCATTGTTGTTATTTTCTTGTCCCATGTATAAAATTTATCATAATTTTACACACGCAATTTTTATTGTTATATGTGTGTAGGTATATATGAAGATTCAAATAAAAGTTTATCTTCATTGTGTGCAACAAGTAATAAATACAATAGCAACGTGGCGGACATAATGCTGTAAGTATTTTCTACCACTCAACCACAGGTAGTGCAAGAAATTAATTGGTAGGCATACGAAATAAACTAAAGACGATTTACTTTGGTTGAAATTCGATAAGATGACAACTACTCAATAATAAATAAAGCAAATAGAAGATTTATTTATCTATTTATCTTGTTAAGAAACGACAATACATGTATGGTTTTGTAGGATTATTTATTTATTCACTAGTAGGTACATGAAACCCAACAGCTTAAAAACCTACATAATAACTTCGAAATAACAAGTATAAGCTTATTACAGTTTTTACCTAGGTATAAATTATTACTTGTGATGTAGTCGTAAGATAATAATATTTTTTACCGTATACAAGAGAACATGACATAAAAAAATGTCGTTGTTTGATTTATCTTGTGAACTGAAATCCAGACCCGATTTATCTTACTTTGACGGGCTCGTGGCAAGAAGCAAACCTTGGTGTCTGGGTTGACAAGAGTTTACATGATTTATCTAACTATCGATAGACGGCAGTCGTTAAGCCAAGTCAGAGTCAAGGGCGGCTTGAAAACTTCTGACGGTAAGACCAGCCAATAGTCTTACAAGCCTTCACCAATCCGGAATTGGCCCCAGTGGTGGAGTATGGCCTATACCTTCCTCAGGGAAGAGACCCGTACCCTTCGGTGGGGACATAATGGGTTGATGATGATGATGATCTAACTGTCGTTAAAATCGAAATATCCACTTTACAATATTAAGGACTCAACGAGTACTCCATTCGAAGAATGAAGGTGAGGATTATTTTACCTCCTACAAAAGTTCATCTCACTAGTCTTCTAGCAAAGCATCAGCTGTACTAAGGAACACTGGGCACCAGTGAACCTTTACAAATCGTCGTCGGTTAGAGATTTCGACCCGTCCCGAAGCTTCTCGAGGATCCTATCATAACAATGCCGCCTAAGCGGTTTATTTGCTCGCTTGCGGATGCGGATACAATGAATAACGCAGTATACGAATCTGATTGCTTCGCGAATTTTCGTTGTCAAGAGGAGATCTTTGAGACGAGGAAAAGGTAGCGAGTAAAATCTAAATCTAAAATCTAAAAGTTTAAATAAAATATCTAATTATGATTTATTTCTCTAAAGATGATGAAACAATGACGAAATAACAGCATTTAAGGTGATGCCAATCGATCAGTTTCTGAGATAATAATTGGCCTTGAATGGGCGAATTTTGTTCGGTTAATTAATTAATTTAATAATTAATTTATTTATTTATACTTTTATTGCACTTACATTTACTTTATAAACTTCATCTATGTAGTACATACTTATCATTGTTTCCATTGGAAATTGAGTAAGATCCTTGTAAAAAAAGTGGGACATCACTGGCTCTGGAAGATATATTGTACTCTTTGAATTTTCTAAACTAGGTACAAATTTGTATCAAAAACTCACAAGATTTTTTTCTATAGCGCTTTAACTTTGTAGCTGTGTTACAGGCATAAGTTATAATTCTCACCTCAGAATAGCGATCAACAAGACGCTACAAAGACAAATGTGTCTCTATAACTATTCTATTTAATGGCGTAATTAAATCGTTCGATACCAGACATTAACTTTACTAGCACCACAACTTGCAACCTCCTACTGGTGCCAGCAAATCAGTACAGTAAGCTTGCTCCAAGTGTACTGCAAATCAAGTCCTTGAATCCTACGAAATAAGATTCAATTGAGTTTCCGATATACCTGGGAAGCGAGGGGTCACGGGTCATAACTCCAGGCCCCATATAATGCTCCTCAAAGTAGAGGTAGTAACAACAGAAGTTGTTGCAGGTGCAGTGGTGAGAATATTGTTTAACCATAAATAATTGTGCGTCAAACATGTTATCTTTGTTTTTAATGCGCTAGTACAGCATATGAACGTACGTGGACAATAACGGTACACTGAAAAAAAAATGACATTTTGGCGTAATCTTAAAATATCATGACAAGTATAAAATAGGTGCGTTCTCCTAAAATAAAGAAATAATAGGTTTATATTACGCTATCATTGAAATGTGTAAGATGGGATCGAATTATTTCGGTAAATAACGAAGAATTATGATACTCATCATCTTAAAAATTAATCACATAAAATAATAGTTTCCTTTTTTAAATAATAACATTATTGAATAGAAAATGGTTCACTGTCCTATATTCTCTAATGTATTCTCTTCTATAATGTATTCTCGTCCTATTGAAGTCGGTGACACGTCATCCTATATGCCGTTATCATCAGAAACCGTATTATCATTGTAATTTTGGTGATATCACTATACTCCGTACTTAAAGTGAATTCACCATACTTTAATCTGAATTCAGGTTATTTATGATTAACAGTTTTCTCAGTGTACAGGAAAAACGTCGTGAGGAAACCTGTGGATTAGTTGCCACGTATTGACTTGTCTTTCCTGTGGCCTAGGCCGACTAAGCTGTCAAGCCTCCTCCAGACTACTTGCGAAGTTCCCCGACAAAGTCCTCGGGAAATTTGACCGAAGTACGTAGCTACACACTCGAAGTTCGACGAAGTAAGACGAAGTGCCTCTCCACACCTACCGTATTCGCCTAGCCTTGGTCAACTTTGCGAGCAGTGTGGCCACATCAGGATGGTATTGATGCTGGCAAGCCTACTCCATTTAATCTATGCCCCAGGCACTGCAGCTTCCAAGTGGTTCCCTTCACCCATCAAGTGTGTATGAAGATGCCACTGAAAGCTGTATAAATTAGGTGACGATCATAATGATCGTACCACTGTAAAACTAAAGATTCGTAATGTAAATATTTGATACGACACAATCGCACACTTGTAAGAACAACGTGTATTTCGGAAACCCTTACTTTACAGGAGAGCATCTAAAATTTTCTGAGCATTTCTGAAAAAAAGGCTCGAAAATTGGTGTTACATGTACTTTTTAAACGATTATTGTCCGGCATTTTCGAAGTAAGTAAAATCACGTCTTTACTGAAAAAAAGATGAATATGAATAAAAAAATATTTACTTCGAAATATCACGTTGTTCTTGCAAGGGTGCGAAATATTTTATCAAATGCTTTAAAGGTAATAAAAAAGGTTTGCTCTTGTTTTCTATATAGAAATACCGACTTAAATTACAACCATTATAACGACATCAAAGTCACTGTTCAATAAGTCAGATTTACACTACGGCCAGAACAAATTGTAGATTTTTTTAGGGTTAATGATTAAACGTTTCTGTAGGTACGAACCAATTTAGATGCGCATGTTAGAATTCTTATAATCATCCCGGGTAACATAGAACACCATCTTCAACCCATTGTGTCCCCACCGAGGGGCACTGGTCTCGTCCCTGAGGAAGGTATAGGCCATATTCCACCACGGGGGCCAAGTCCGGATCGGTGGAGGCTTGTAAGAATAGCGGCTGGTCTTATTGTCAGAAGTTTTCAAGCCGCTCTCTGACTTGGCTTAACGACTGTCATCTATCGATGCCAGCCGGCACCAACTGCTTAACGTGCCTTATGAAGCACGGAACCACTCGGAAAAATGCCACTAGCGTTAGTCATAGAACGGTCACCCATCCATGCACTGAACGCGCCCTATGTTGCTTAACTTTCGTGATCGTTTAAGATCACTCAGGCAGCCGGGGCTACGAGCGATTCATAGAACATCTCAACCCCTACCGTACCGTACGGTACCGGCAACCATATTTTGTTGTTGTTATAAAAAAATATTTCTGTCAAAAAACTTAGCTGTTCTTTATTCTGTGCCCTGATAGGTTGCGCTGGGTGAGCATCGCGCGGTAAATCTCAGCATAGATTGAAATAAACAATATGAACTTCGACCTAGAAGGGTGAAGCCAAGCGAGTAACGTAAATTTTCCACTTGTGTCGTTTTGTCTTTGGCTGGGGGAAAGTTTTTTATTAATGGCAGCAGTAAAACCTGGAGAAAATTGTGGAGACAATGAGGGCGCAAGATAATTACGCTGAACCAATCCCACAGACTCTGTGAAAAAAGCAACAAAATATGGAAGCACCACCTTTCTATGTTTAGTTGAGCTCTAGTTTTGTATGTGTACATATCTACATATCTTCTTGAATCGCTCGTAGCCTGGGCTGCCTGAGTGATCTTGAACGATCAGTAAGGTCAAGCAACATACGGCGCGTTCAGTCCATGGATGGGTGACCGTCTATGACTAAAGCTAGTGGCATTTTTTCCGAGCGATTCCGTGCTTCGCAAGGCACGTTAAGCAGTTGGTGCCGGCTGCCTTCGATAGATGGCAGTCGTTAAGCCAAGTCAGAGGCCTTAGGGTGGCTTGAAAACCTCTGACAGAAAGACCAGCCACTAGTCTTGCAAGCCTCCACCAATCCGAACTTGGCCCCCGTGGTGGAGTATGGCGTATACCTTCCTCAGGGAAGAGACCCGTGCCCCTCGGTGGGGACATAATGGGTTGATGATGATGACATATCTTCTTCTTCTTCTAATATATAAAATTCTCATGTTAGTGCGCATACTCCTCTGAAACGGCTTAACCGATTTTGATGAAACTTTTCATGTATATTCGGTGGGTGTGAGAATAGGTTGTTATTTATTTTTCATACCCCTATCTGGCAAAACAACGTTTGCCGGGTCAGCTAGTGTATATATAAAATTCTCGTGTCACAGTGTTAGTGTGCATATCGTCCGAAACGGCTAGACCGATTTTGATGAAATTTTATATGTAAAACCGACCTCTCCGCACTGGATGGGCACAGAGCTCTGGTGTGTCCGATTCCAAGGCACTTGAAGCAACGGAAAGGCACATCTTCAAGTGCCCGGACCGCCGCCGCCGCTCCGAACCCTACGGGGAGCCGCTCCTTGGCCAGGACAGCGGATCAGCGGACACGGATAGCGCCTAGTCCGCCGCGGACGCGAAGGATGTAAGTTTCGGTAGGTCTGAGAATAGGAAGTGAATGTAAAGGTAATTTATTTCGAACAAAGAAAAAAGGCAGTACAGAAACAGATTAACAAAAAAGCGTTGTCATATAAAAGAGCACAAAGAAAAACTGCTAAAATATTTATTAAAATTTCAAATAAAAACAAAATATAATTAAAATTTCATTGCAACTGTTACAGCTGCAGATATTTTTGTGCTCTCGCTAACATCGCTAACTGGGAAGAAAAGCATCGCGAGGAAACCTGAGCATATGAGCTATTCACATACTTCAGCGCTTGAAATCGCCGATCTGCGATTGGTGCACGCGTGGTGAATATAACATAACATAACATTTACATAACATTTATTTACATATATTGCTTCTGGCCCCACCCTAGGATACCCTGTGTCGTGGGAACCAGAAACCGCGTCACAAACATGTAAATATCCAAGACCTGGGTTTTTTTGTTGTCCCCAACCGGGATCCGAACCCGGGACCTCTCGCATGGTAGTCAGATGCGCTAACCGCTGCGCCACAGAGGTCGTCGAATATGCATGTACTTGTAACGAGGTGCAATCGCCTCGTTGCATTTTTTTTTGGCCATCTCTTATTCTAAGTTTAATCTGTTTTTGACATTCGCCACCGTGGACGGACGTAGCTGAGCCATTCAATCCTCAGCTTCCATCCAAGGTGGACCTGAACGTCGTTATTATTTTACCACACAACCTTATTACCACCCGCATTGCTCTACTGTGCACATTATTGAGATCTAACAATCCCTTGTTAATCATCAACAAATATTTAAAAGGCACATTAATTTTATTAATGTAAGTTGTTCTGCTTTTTTTATATTCCAACTGTATTGTTATATTTTATCTTTTTAGACCTTTAGTTAAGATTTTTTATTTGCATTGTTCCCAGGTGCCCTTTCATTTAAATAAACTGAAAACTTCTCTGCCCTTGCATACCCTACTTTCATTTTACGGATCATACCCCCTTCTACCCAACTGCGACATACTCTCTCTCTGAGAGAAGACCTGTGCCCTGCAGTGGGACGTAACTGCAGTGAAACATCTAGCTTAATTATGAACTCTATGACAATAGGTACATTTCCAAATCATGTAAATATTTAGTCAACTTTTACAACCCATGTCATTTCAGCATTTCCCATACGTCAGCCCTGCACCATACACTGTATTAAGCCCTGTTTTGAATTTTAAATAACCATACTTCCGTCTGTTTTTATGATGTTTGTGTTCTACGCGTATTTATGAAGGGAAAAGGAATCTTTTTATGTCGCGGGGCGTAAGGAAGGAAGGTACAAGCAAGTTACATTTGAATAACCCATAAAAGGCAACGGCCACTACGTTTGAGCCGACACGACATGTCTTACCTTCTTTATCCGGCTGCGAAAGCAAAGGGGGGGTTAGGTTTTCGTGCGTGTGTATGTATGTTTGTATGGATGGAAGTATTTGTTCCATATTGTATAATTACCGCTGTGAGGTAAATCGTTAGACCGATTTTGACATTATGAGGCATCAATCAAATTAAAGCTATTGTCTGACAATGCGTGCGTTTTAACGTAGTCAGTTGAATTATGAAAAAAACATTCACATGTCACATTAAAAATAAATGTAAAATGAAAACCCTACCCCACTATAAAGTTTTAAGCAAAACATAGATAAGAAGTAATATATTAAGGAGTCATCCCCACCCCCACCTCTGCCCACTGCTGGGTGTACTCGTATATCGTATATCCCTTTTCGTCATCACGCCAATCTTCGCGATCCCGACCTGGCCACCTTAGAAGTATTAATTTAATAATAATATAAGAAATAGGCATGCTCATGTAAGGTACTAAATATACTTAAGTTTAAAATGATATTTTCGTACTTACAGTGGCGACTGTACTAGTTCTTTATTAGAAATGTGTTACAGTAACCAGCGCCACTCCCCGAAAATAGTATTGTAAGTTAATTCTGGAGTACCTGAATAAATAAATAATGATTTTTTTAAACTAGACTTTATTTATTTATGTATACAAAACATTATTTATACAAAACATTATATAGTACAACATACATTTATACGTGTAGGTGTTATTAGTTGTATCGTACATTGTCTTACAATAAATATATTTTAATAATATATTTTTAGTATTTATATGTTTTACTGGAAATGTCGTCTGAATAATGTAATGTTGATTATTAGCTTTATTTTGGATTGTTTCTTCTTTTGTTTTGCCTAGATTACTTTAATCTTATTTGTGATTCACTGTCCGCAACTACATGTATTTACCCGTTTCTTGTCAGAGATGTGATACTACCTTGCCGTAATACAGTTCATACTAGTAGGACCTGGGGTTGTGGACCTTTTCTCACGTGTAACCACTACTTACAGATGACTATTTTACTGTACTATGTAATTGCTAAACAAGTGAAAATAAATTTCATTTAATTGCTAAATGACTTTAAATTAAAAATTATAATTAGATCATGGTTTACAATTTATGCTCTTTATGGGAGGCTTCGGTGATTTGCGAATGTGTGTGAGAGTATTAGTCTGTGTGTGTGTGTGTGTGTGTGTGTGTGTGTGTGTGTGTGTGTGTGTGTGTGTGCGTGTATGTGTGTATTATATATGTGTATAAGTGTGTGCATGATGATTTATGTCGTGAGACTTACGCCGGTTGGACCTAAGTAGCCTACCTGCAAGAAATCTAATGAGAATTCCGAAATGTTTATGTTATTACCGCTTAAGAATTTTCACGGTGGTGTTTTTTGTTATAATTCTGAATAGGTACATCTTAAGTTCCTGATGTTGAAAATAATTTCATCAAAATAAAGAATTAAAATAATAAATTAAATTAACAGTCAGTCGATGTTTTTTTACTGGCCTTAAAAAGTAAGGGCGAAAATACCAGACCGAAGTAGTCTACCTAGACTGATGTACCGGCGCGGGCGCGGGATGCCGCAACTCTGACGTCATTAGCCAAGTCCTGCGACGCGTGACTCACTTCATGATCCGTGACCCCTCTCGCCCCGACCACCCTCACCCCTTCGCCCCTAAACGCAGACACGTGTACGTATTAATCGCGATTTTTCGCGATAAATCACCGACAACCTCCGCCAAAGATAAAAGGTCCGATTGTTATACAATTCAATTTCATTCGGCTCACACTGAATTCAATTTTCGTTATTTTCCGAGCAATTTCGTGTGCGGTCGTTTTTCTGGTTTTGTCGGTGTCCGCGGTTTTGATACAGTTTTAGCGAGTATTTTCCATTAAAATGATGTCATTCGAGCTTGATATAAATCCAATGCAATTTGTATTAAATACCTATGGCGGCGGCTGTCCGCAGACCCCACACCTGCCCGATCGAAAATGGGACCACAAAGTTGTTATACAAACCGAATTATGGCTGTGAAACGACTATAGAATGTTATTTAAAAAGGGAAACCTTGTTCCCATATACCTTATACATATGAGCACTTAAATAACCAAAATAATGATAATTTATGAGTCGAGCTCTGCACCCAAATACACTTCCCGGGCCTTGTGGGTTCCATTTCGACACGGAACGGCCGAAGAAGCTCGTTCCGCGGACCGCAACATTCTTCATTTGGCTTATACGCACACCCGCCAACACGTTTTATAGGGAACAATACAAGCTTTATAAAATTTGCATACCTTCATTCGCACTCTACGGCGGCCATTACCTTTCCATTTTGTAAATAATTTAAGGGCCCTATAGGACTACGGGCAGATATTAAAAGTGATGGGTCCCCGAGGTTTAATATTAGAAGTCCCCTCGTATTAAATTTTCTGTCACGCGAAACTCCCAAATGCATACGGCTGATATTTTTCGCACATGTTCATATTTTCTTCTTTGTCCTCGCATTCGACACAGAATGTCAGTTTAGCTGTCGCTATTTCGATTTTGTTCTCGGAATTGAGTTTTGGCGATTGGCATTTTTGCTTTGGGGGGCTCATTGAGAGTTTGCACGTTTTGTGATTGCACGACTATTTCCGCAAAATTGCCAAATGTATCACGGGACATAAATACAGATTGCTTCTTTAAAGTATTTTTGTAATAATGTTGTGCAGTGTGCACGTCGTTACATCAATGCTGAAGTTCTTTGAATTTATAAACACAGCACTGAATTATTGTTCACACCGACCCGGACGAATGAACAGGCAAGAAGGCTTAAAATTCGAACCCCGGCTGGGGACAAAAAAAAATACAGGTCTTGGATGTTTATGTGTATAAGATGTCACTGTTTCTGATTCCTAGTGTGCCTGTATGTAAATGGTCATGTTTAATTTTTATGTTTTAATTTTCATTACCTTAAAAAAAGATTTCACTAGTTAGTCTCTCTATAGGTACCATTTTCATAATTTCATTTTTCATTTCATTTCATTTATTCAATGCATTCATGTACAATTATATAAGATACAGTGTGTTACTTACTTAACTAATTGAACATGAACCCTGTAAGGGTATAGCAGAATTGACTTTAATGCCTAGGTATTAAGTTTTGTTGACGACTATTTGTCCCTGTTACCTCGGGCACCATTTCATATTCATACGACTAACGCTAAGCAAGTTACTGTTGTGCAGGGCAGGGCGTTGAATAATCGAGCTCATTTCGAATGCATCAAATTCACAGAGAACAAAACTAATCTAAAGCTGTGAGGGGCAATAAAAATGTCCCACTTCCCTGTGCGCCGTCGCCTAATAATAGATGAGGGCAAGGTGTAATCTCAGACAGAGTTATTATGAAATTTATATCTTAAATTCTCTACATTTTTCATCGCTACGTATGGAGATACCCGGGAGTGCCGGGACGACTCTTGACAAGTTTTAACTAGTAGAATAATGAATGCACTCTCGCACAGTGCCTTCAAGCTGTTGTTTACGTTCAACAGAATAAAACGGAATTGCCAATCAAATTATAAGCAGATTAGTTAGGGTGTACTAACCTTAACAATGGGCGTTGATTTTATCAAAATTGAATCTCTTTATTAAAGAAGAGAACTAATCTAATTTATCGCTTATTTCATCTTATAACTCAAATAAAAATCTTTTATTCGGCAATTATGGGATAAATTTTGACACCCTGCTCGGTAACTGACGCTTTTGTGAAAGTTTTACTTTGAATTCTGACACTTGAAACGATACTTCTAAAGAAAGCCTCAAAGCGACACGTTTAAAAACAACATAAGGTAAATTTCCAATAAGGAAAAGGAGTTGGCTAAATAGGTATGGGCGACTGTCCTAACCATGTAACCAAAACTTTTCTTGTAAAGGAGCACCTGCACAGCAGCCCTCGCCAACCCTCAAGCTCCTACCGTTGTTAGTTTTTTAAAGACATATTTGGCCGCGCCTCCCCCGTGTGCGGACAAATATGCCCGGTTTCCCCGCTCGGGATAACAAGGAAGATGTTTGTTCTTCCCATTTCTAAAAAGCCAAGCAATAAAACGTTTGCATTTTACATTTTTTTTGGGAGCCATAAATAAAAGTGCCCTTGTAAAATTGCATTATAAGCATTTCTAAAAGCGAGTCCCGTCACCTTCTCCGCCACGTTATTGCCGAGGGACGTTTAAGTTTTGAATAACGGCACCGTATTGATATTGTTAGCGGGTGGCTGGCGATTTATGGCTTATTACACAGACCTCTTTGCTAAATAAATAAGCAATAGTTCAATTTAATTTCGAACTCTCATCGGATTCAAACTTCGTGATTAATATTACGTTTGCCAGTCCGATTCTTCGAGGGTATTTATTAAAAAAGCAATCTGCGTACGGACAATAATGTACAAATTAAATTATCCGTAGGCCCTGTCCTCCTGCGTCACGTATACATACTGTGCTCTGTCAGCCCCCAGTTCGGCTCGAATTAAATTACGAGTTGACAAAATGAGTTACGCCCTTTCTGTAGATTAACAAACAAAAAGTGTTAGGGTCAGGAGGCATTAATGTTGTTAGAGGCAAATGAGTTCATTCTTCGTGGACGCGTAGCGCCTTCCGGCCTGTTGTGAAACACAATGCGATCATTTACGCCGGACATTGTTCTTGTGACATCGGCGCCGTTCGCGATTCAGTTGTGCTTTTATCGGTGCCTATTTGAATGTAGGATACTAGTAGGTACCTATTCACTGCTCGGTCGCCCTACAGCGTAACACGACACGGACCAATGGTTCGGGACGGGTCTAAGTTATTATCGCTTTAGTTTGGAAACTTGGCTTGTTCTTTATCAACTCACAGATTTATCCAAGTTAGTACTTTAGTTTATTTATCACCCAATGTAGCTATACTAGAAAAGTATTGGTAAGAATAATTGTCTTCTTCAAAGAGGGCGTGGGTTGTACCATTGCCAGGAATAGGATGGCAGGGCCTCCACACATATGAGACAACATCAATTGGAGACATCACACTCTGTACAACACGTCTGTATAATAAGGAATTCCCTATGATTAAACAATAGAAGGTCTCGTAGTTTTCTCGGCTAAACTCGGATGCATTCAACTCATCTTCTCAGATAACTAGGTATATGAGCCGAACATAAAGAAATATAAGTGTGTTGGAGATTATAGAGTAGCCATAACGTGAAAGATGTAAGCTTCTTTTTGTGTTCTGAGGATATAAGACATGATTACTCTCTTTAATTTCTCTCTATCTCACTGCGTACGTCAATACGCTTGGTGATAAACTCCATATTGTTGTGATTTTAAGAGAGCTCGTCTGACCCACTGAAGGTCAATATGGGATAAAAAAGTATTCTCTATTCTCAGAGCTCCATTAACTAGTAAGCAGATGGAGAGGAATTAAGGAGGAATAGTCGACAGGAGTGCCTCACTAGTGCATGTCGAGTTGAGAGCGTGCCAGAGTCGAGGGTTGTCACTGATAGCCGGTATATACGAGGATGCACGGCGACTGGACGTGGCATAAAGTCGATCGCATTATATTTCCTTTTTAATCATCCAACTATCGATATTAATCCTACGCCGCAACAATTAAAATAAAACGGTGGAAAACCTGATAAGTAGTCGTCAGCATCTATTGTAAAAAGGGCGGCCAAGCGATCGGCGCTCGGGCCATAAATACTGACCACAAAGCAACCTAATAGAAGGGGCGCGGTAGAGTCACAATTTTCCACGGTTCGCGATCCAATTAATTTAAAAATTCCTCCATGGGTACACGAGGCCTGAAAGGGCTTTATTGTTATGTAAATTAGTGTAAATTTTGTTGGCAGACGTAGGCATGACTAATTGTTAATTCGGCTAATGCGCTTACGAGAGTGGGACACCGCGGACGCGTGGGCTCCTTACCGATGAACAGAAGACCGGGTTATGAATCAAAGATGACGATGATGATGATCAACATCGACTCATAAGTCAGAAGATCTTTTTTAAGGTTCCGTAGTCTACAAATAACCCTTATGGTTCACGATAACAGTCTGTTCGTCAGTGCAAGTAAAACATCGATTAATATGTTGATATCTGCTACTAGCTACAAAACCTCTCGCATCAACTTGTTCCACGCGGTAGTAACAATGAAAACTGACGCGAATAATTGGAAGCTGAGGCAAAGACGACCTTCTACCAAGATACCTTTTTATGGAAGGGTGGAAGGCTGATCTCAACGTATAATAAAGGATTACACGCTCGAACTGACCGCGAGCTTCTTTTGACCGCTGCACCCCTGGTATTTCGCTTAGGCTGTTGGCAGCCCTCTCTCTGATTTCGTAAAAGAAACTTATTTAAGAGTTTACATTTTGATTTGATTACTTTTAATCAGCATTACTCTTAAAAAATACTTTCTCTGTTCTTGTTTTAAAATTACCGCACCCTTTTCATATTTTGGAATGGGGGAGGAAATTCACGTTTTTTTGTTACACTCTTGCAAGTTAAGTAGATAAGTTTCTGTTCGTCATAATCGACAATAATCCATTTAAAAACAGAACCTTGTTTGTAACTTTATTCCGGATTCGGACTCTTCTCACAAAAAAGCAAGCAGCAATCCAGAATAGAGTAATAATATGAATTTCGACGACCTCTGCGGTGCAGCGGTTAGCGCATCTGCATACCATGCGGGTTCGAATTCCGGCTGGGGACAAAAAAAAAGAAACCCAGGTCTTGGATGTTAACATGTTTGTGACGTCGCTGTTTCAGGTTCCCACGACACAGGGTATCCTAGTGTGGGGCCAGAAGCAATGAATGTGGCTATACGTAAATGTTATGTTATGTCATGTGTAGTGCTTACGAAATTCGTAGTAGGTATTACCAGCTGGCACATAAACTTCCCAACTATACAGTTAAATTTCTCGATGAACGTAATTTTTACTCAAAGGTTTTCACCTTTTCGTGTTTCGCTTTCTATAAAGGCGCACAGGTGCGTTTAAAAATCCGTATGAAAAAAGAATGGCCACCGACAGTTAATTTTAAACTTTTTTACAGCTTTATCACAACGTCTACACGATGGGCTAATCATTTTGAGCCAATACCAATACAGCTCATGCGCTTGCAAACATTTCAATTTCAGCATTTGCTACTTATGATTAGTCGAATGACGAGTCTCCAGCGAGTCCAGTGAGAGCTTTTGGTCCATGTGTCGAGGCTACATACGGCCATGCACCCCCTAGAATTCAACAAACCGAACCCGCTTCATAGTTCTTTGCGTAATTATTAAATGAGCGCGAAGTCCGCGGGGTGGTCGCACGTGCGGCTTCCACCACCGTGTAATGAAACATTACGTGCACCAATGCTGCTGTGATGCAACTGTTTCTGCAGACTATGCCGTGTCTTACTGGAAGATATGGTGGAACTTGGGACTTCTCTATGTATCTGTAGACATAACTTTTGTTGCGGGACCAACTCTGACATCGCGGAAAAATCAGCTGTTTTATGCATTAGCAAAACGAAAGTTTGCAACCGCTGATATTACTATTTGTTTGAGATTTCCGAGTTGGGTCCGTATTAAAAAAATATATATTATCAATGAGTAGACCATGCGAGAGAATGCTTAAAGAGACTCTGTTTTTTTTTTTTTTGTTATTTAGTATTTGAGTGAATTATGCTAGGTATGTTGTATTTAACTAACTTTGTAGTGATTTGGCATTGGCTGTAAGTTACAAATGTAAATAAATAAATTTGATTTGTACATCTATTTAGTAGAGTTTAATTTTTTTTAAAAGCACAGTCATATCTATGCAACAAATTTTTGATAAAACAATTAAAAAGCCACATAGGTAAAACAAATAACCACCGTTGAATCAACCCTTTATTAAATTATTGTTATTATCGTTATTATCGCGAATTTTCGGTCTGGAACAGTAATGCGTGGTTCATAATGACGGAATTACGTTTTCGATAGAACTCATTCACACTCGTTATAAAAAAAAAACAATTTAAGTACATGGGCCTCTGGGTCAAAGAAAACCTAACTGATGACGTTGACGATGATGGGGACAAAAAAAAAACAGGTCTTGGATGTTTACATGTTTGTGACGTCGCTCTTTCTAGTTCTTACGACACAGGGTATCCTAGTGTGGGGCCGGAAGCAATGTATGTGCCTGTATGTAAATGTTATGTTATGACTTGGAAATATAGCGCTGGGCATTATCGGTAGGATGTAAAGGTAACGACTAGAAAAGGTGTAGACACTCAGTGTATGTACATCAACTGTATAATTATGTGTGTCCAGTTGTCCACTGCCGCGACACTTAAGCCTGGTTTTCACAGGCCCAGGTACTGACCAACCAGTGGACAGCAACTGTACGTGTACATTCTGCTATCTATACCACTGTCATTTTCCCGACTTGTTCCCATTACTAGGTCTGCATAAAGCCTGGTTTGCAACAACAACAAGCCAGCAGCTGATCGGTCAGTACTGGCTCAACTTTGTTTTCACGGACCCAGTAGCTGCCAGACAGTAACTGTCCTTCACTGAACGCCAGCTACTGGGCTTGTGAAAACCAGGCAGATGTACTGGCGATGTCACACAGTGTCCGTGTCGCAGCCGTGGAGACGTCGATTCGTGTAGACAGCTAATACACTTGAACCGGAACATAAGATGTTTACACCAATGTCGACATGAAAAATTGCTTACCATGTGGATGCTACCGACACTAGTATTGGCATTCATATTTAGGGTTCCCTAAGCAGTGTCGCTGTCGTCTTGTATGCCTAGCTTAACATTCTTGCACGCAGGTTTGCACGATGTTCAAAAGAAGTAAAAATCGCATTATTCAAAGCCTACAGCCAAAGCGTGTACAACTCTTTACACTCGTACTCGCCTCATTAATATTAGGGTGATTTTCAGAACTGCATAATTTCATTGGCGCATTTTTTTCATACTAATTGCTTAAAAAGTAACATAATTGTAGTCGATGCCACCAACACCTACGAATACGTTACAATACAATCTTCAGGGGACAATAAGCCTACTTTATTGAGTTTGTATGAAAAAATGCGCCAAAGAAATCATGCAATTTGAGCCATTTTTTGCGAATCACCCATTACCGTCATAAATGCCTATACAAAAAAAACCCCAGGTCTTAGATGTCTACATGTTTGTGACGTCGCTGTTTCTGGTTCCCACGACACAGGGTATCCTAGTGTGGGGCTAGAAGCAATGTATGTGCCTGTATGTAAATGTTTATGCTATGTTTATGTTATGTTAAATAGTGCTTACGTGAAAATCAAGACAAGAACACAATAACTACAACCCGACTTAAATTCTCTATGAATTGCGCGCAAAATTTTTCGCAAAAATTCAAATATTAAAACAATACATTTCGTCTTTCTACGTACCTCGGGAACTTCTTACGGAGTTCTCTATATCGTTTACACATTATCTCCACACGGTAACCTCCCCTAATCCTGAGGCACCTGTGACGTCATAATTCCTTGCACTCGGAGGTGATAGCGATTACCGCGACTATTACACCATTCGCCCCCGGCGCAGCTACGACAACTTAAGTCTTAGGGTATGGATAGACTGTGGGAGTTTCTCCCGTAATTTCAGTTTGGCAAATCTGAGAATCGCTCGTAGCCTGGGCTGCCTAAGTGATCTTAAACGATCACTACGGTTACGGCGCGTTCAGTCCGTGGATGGGTCACCGTCTATGACTAACGCTAGTGGCATTTTTCCGAGTGGTTCCGTGCTTCGCAAGGCACGATGAGCAGTTGGTGCCGGCTGCCGTCGATAGATGGCAGTCGTTAAGCCAAGTCAGAGGCTGAAAACTTCTGACATTTAGACCAGCCACTTGTCTTACAAGCCTCCATCAATCCGGACTTGGCCCCCGTGGTTGAGTATGGCCTGTACCTTCCTCAGGAAAGATACCTGTGCCCCTCGTTGGGGACATAATGGGTTGATGATGATGAAATCTGTGAAGCGATGCATAGATGGCTTTTGCTTGAAGTTGATATACATTTAGTTGGCCTTTTTATCTTTATCAAATAACAAAGATACACCGTAAATCGTACCACGAAGAAGAGAGGCCAGTAATGGAGTAAATAGGTGTATTTTTATGATACCATAACAAGATTATTATATAACAATAGTTAGTTCAGTGATAAATATCCTAGCTTTGCCGTTAGCACAGATTTTCAATAAATGCGTAGATGAAGGAGTATTTCCAGACCTCATGAAATATAGTAGGTTAGTACCCTTATTTAAAAGCGGTGATAAACAAGATCCAACAAATTTTAGACCCGTTTCAGTCCTACCAGTATTAAGTAAAATATTTGAAAGAATTATCTTAGATCAATTACTTATTCATTTCAATAATTACGAACTCCGCCATAGTCAGCAGTTCGGTTTCATTAAAGGGCGGAATACAACAGACGCTGAAGTCATGTTAGTTATACATATTTTCAGTGCGTGGGAGGATCATAATGATGCGATAGGAGTATTTTGTGATCTGTCAAAGGCATTCGATTGTGTAGACCACAAAACATTACTCTCAAAGTTAAAACACTATGGAATAAAAAAATTAAGTCTAGATCTTTTAAAATCATATTAAGAAGGAAGGGTTCAAAAAGCAGAAATAAATCGTATTAAATCGTCAGGCTCACTTGTAAAAATGGGAGTCCCGCAAGCAAGCAAGCAGCAAGATCTATCTTAGGGCCGTTCCTTTTCCTAGTCTATGTAAATGATTTACCGTTTTTGGTACAAAAAATGTGTGAGATAGTGCTATATGCTGATGACACGTCACTTGTTTTTAAAATAAAGAGACAGGAAAATAATCTTGACGAAGCAAATAATGCTCTCTCGCACGTTGTAGATTGGTTTACAGTAAATAATCTATTGTTAAATTCAAAAAAGACAAAATGTATGAAATTTACCCTACCTAACGTAAAATTAGTTGAAAACAACATTGTAATTGAAAATGATAAACTAGAATTTGTTGAAGATACTGTATTTTTGGGCATCACAATCGATGCCAAACTACAATGGTCCACATATTATAAAATTGGCACATAGACTAAGCTCCGCAGCATATGCCGTGAAAAGAATTCGAGAACTTACTGACGTTGCAACTGCTAGGCTTGTTTATTTTAGTTACTTCCATAGTATTATGTCCTATGGTATAATACTATGGGGCCGGGCAGCAGACATTGAGCCTATCTTCATCTTGCAGAAGAGAGCGATCCGATTTATTTACAAGCTAGGTAGTAGGGACTCGCTAAGAGATTTTTTCAAAGAAACTAACATCTTAACAGTTGCAAGCCAATACATTTATGAAAATATTATGTACGTTCGGAAAAATATTAAGGACTTCGAAACTATTGGTAGCCATCATAACGTTAATACTAGGAATAAACATAAATTGTCATTTCCACGATTTAGACTTGCAAAAGTTAATACTTCCTTTATGGCACTGTATAAGGTTCTACAACAAGATACCCCAAGATATATTAGAGTTACCCCCAACGCGATTTAAGAATTGTGTTAAACACACTCTTTGCAAAAAAGATTATTATAAAATCAACGATTATTTAGAAGAAAAGGACGTAATTAAATTAAATCAGAGGATAAATGTGTCTAGTGTTCAACACATCCAAGATTGTATGATTTTGTATGTTTTATTTGTATTAGCTTTAAGGTGATTTGAGAAAAGATGGTCAGAGTGGAGTTTTTTTTTCGCTGCCTTTTTCTCCACTACAGACGGCCCCAAGGCAGCGGCTAACGTTATACATAACTGTATGTACATTGACATTCAACAAGCAGAATGTAAATTCTTTACGTTGAAATAAATTCTTGATTCTTGATTAGATAATCTTCTTCTTGTTTGGTTTAAAAATGAATTGCTGTAAATTAGTCTCATTAAGACTCACCTAAGAACGGCTGGGCTGATTTGGCAAATTTTTGGTTTTTTATATAAACAGTACGAACAAAAATAAAAGAATGTGATACGAAGTTCATGGTATCATCTAATAATAAAGGTATTTTAGATATTTCCAGATGGATTCCTTAACTACAAATGTTTGTCTCGATGTTTAGAACAACTTCATTGAGTTTCACCGGACCTTTTCAAAACTTATTCTTTAACGAACAAACGAAACACAACACAAACAACGAAAAGGTGCGTTATTATGTAACGAAAAAAAAACATGAATTTCTTAATCCGAGTTACTAAGAAAATCACAGGAAACTTAATTGAGCCGAGTATATTCAGTTCAACGTCACGGACCCGCGACGGTTCTAGAGTTCATTTCAAAAACACAAAACTAAAATAAAATGTACTGTATCTACGAGTATAACAGATGTTAAGTACCGATCCCAGATATTGCACAGTCTGGCAGAGCCCTTAGGATTAGGCGTACCCCGGCTAGGTGCAAGTTCCGGCATCAGTTTATGATGCAATCTGCAGCGTAATCTTCGAATCTCCGACAAGACAAACTACTTGTAACTTGTTGTAACGCTAGTTCTCATTTACAGTGCTCACGGCCACTGCCGCCTTATAAGTTCATCTCCTATGCGAAGCACGAAACTGGCTGAAACTAACTCTTTATCGGGTACGGTTAAAATGCTATATGTACACATTTTGAGCTGTGTTCGAAGCTGTAAATTTTGACAGTGATGACAGTAGTTTTGTACAGGGTTAACGCAAAAATGCGCAATCAAGGAAACAAGTAATTTACAGAATTTTTTATTTTATCACTTCTGGTAACTAAGATAATAAGCTCACTTTTTGGCAACAATATAAATAAGTGATATTTAATTAAAAATAAAATAAATCGGAGACAAACTGAAGGAAAGAACTCACGGATGGTTGTTGTAACACAAGCTAATTGGGGTGTCTCAGGAGTTGTAAATTCTATGGTTAAATACCTAACTACTAAATACAAATATTACTAATTAAAATTAAAAAAAGCAAAATATAATAATAACAAATTATTAATACATCTACAGCAAACTAAGCAGTCTGTATACGGCACAATGAATCGCTCGTGGCCCCGGCCACCTGAGTGATCTTAAACGATCACGAAAGTTAAGCAACATAGGGGGCGTTCAGTGCATGGATGGGTAACCATCCATGACTTACGCTAGTGGCATTTTTCCGAGCAGTTCCGTTCTTCGCAAGGCACGCTAAGCAGTTGGTCAGTCAGGTTTAGTCAGAAGCCTTAGGGCGGCTTGAAAACGTCTGACAGTAAGACCAGCCACAAGCCTCCACCAATCTGGACTTGGCCCTCGTGGTCATGACCTACACCTTCCTTGGGAAAGAGATCCGTGCCCCTCGGTGGGGATATAATGGGTTGATGATGATGATGATGAATACGGCACAATACTGGTTCCTGTCCCGCCCTGCCCATGGGATTGGCGATATCAAGCAGTAAGGTATGTCACCTTATTAGGTACCACAAGCGCCCATTTTTCTTTGCCAATTTTTACTACATCGCACGATGAACCGTAAATACAAAAGCTAATAAAAAAGATTGATTGTCGTGGTAGGTATCAAAATAGCTCCAAAAAAGTTACCAGCTTTTAATAGAGGCAATTGTTATACAACAATTCGTCAATACAATAACACAGTCCAATTTGGCAGCGAACGCGACGTCTGGCATTAGCAATTCATGGGTACATAATAACACACAACAGTTGTAATCAGGCGTTTCGTTATGAAAAGAAAAATCACGTTTCGACGCCAGGCACACAAAACAAAAACCACGAAACGCCAGCTCAGTATTCCGGGTATCCATATCTACCTTACATTCCATATTTATATAATCAATTAAAAAATATTGTTGCTAGATGTAAAACATTATTTTTAATAAAACAAATTAAAAAAACTGAAATAGTGGAAATATCAACGCCTGCTTAGTTCAATTTATTGACTACTGTGCATTAAAAATGTTTACAACCAGAAAAACTGAAAGAATTTGAAGGTGTGTATTAGCTGTTATTATATTATGCACTTTTACATGTAAGCATAAATAAATAAATGACGACTGTCTAGCCGCTTCTAAAATTTGTGGGTTAGCACGAGACTCTCATAGAGTACTCCCGAGTTATCATCACGCCTAATGATTATCTAGAGATTACAAAATATTTTTGTTTACAAAAAGTTAGAAGTACTTAATTACCTCAATTCCCAACCTTAAGGGTAACGTTTAGTGTATTACCAAGTATGTGTATCAAGTGTGCATATTTGTTCTAGTATTCTTTAACAAAAAAATGAAAAGTTTTTTATAAGTTGATACAAACTTTCTGGCTGTCTTGGTTGGTGATGGGCGTCGGCGGCCGTGCCAAGCACAGATTTCGACGGCAATGTATCGTGAAATTAGTTTAGTGGCACTATATAATTACGCTCCCTCACTTTTTATGACCGTGCCCCTGCGAGGGAGCCCCACCCCTGCCAGCGATGTTATGACAAAATGTCAACTCGGCCTGCGATTTGATGAATCGACAGTTTTAACGTTTCATTTTGCAATAGGCTATTTGACTGTGTGAAAATAAAAGTATTTTTAATATATGAATATAAATGAGGAGTCCTTAAAGCTCTAAGGCATTTAAAGGCAAATAAACAAAAAATGGATCATAATAAAAATGATGATAATTTTTTATAATTTTGTATGTGGATACATTTTATCGAATACGACCTATTGGCCGAATCTTTGATGACCTGTGTCAGTTAGTAGGTATATGTCGTTCTTACGTTCAGTGATACTTGTTTACTGATCATTGATGTCACTGATTCCTGTGCGACGCCATAGTGCCCTAGGTAGCGTTTTCAGAGCTTACTTTCAGAGTAAATTTTTAATTGTTTTTTAGACTGCAAAAAAATTAAAATTAGCACTTTCTGAGCAC
Source organism: Yponomeuta plumbellus (assembly GCA_947310845.1). NCBI lineage: Eukaryota > Metazoa > Arthropoda > Insecta > Lepidoptera > Yponomeutidae > Yponomeuta > Yponomeuta plumbellus. The sequence continues at coordinate 10,339,758 of OX371207.1, read as the reverse complement.
TCGGTGAACACCAACAAAAATTATGAGACGGTTTTCAGAAAACTTGTCAAACAGCCTATTGTTTCGTCATCCGTTGTTGATGTATAAACAATTGCCGATCGTTTCATTTACTGAATAATGGTGGTATTAGGTTTGATTAAAGTGAATGCAAACGATTTATTTCATAGGTTTTATTATATAAAATCTTAAAGGCTACATTTTGAGATGTAACTTATTTATTACAGTATAATAACATTGTGAAATTTACAGAGCTACTCAATTAGTACAGACAATAGACATTATATAATTATTGCGCAAGATAGTCCCAAGAACAGGGACATCCTTAAATGTAGTATTCACTAAGATACTTAAGTACGAGACCTTAGCTAGTTTGATAAACGAAGCTCACATTATTTCTTAAGATCTTGTTAACACTATTTCGATTTTATGTAAGTATTTACATAATGATATGAGAAATCTGAAAATATATAATTAGTCATATTAAATAGTTTTGCCAACTGAAAACTATGTATTTTTAAGCACCTATATTATTACTACGTTCAATTTGCGGTCGCTATTAATCTCTACTTTGCCAGTTTAAAATATTTTTTATCGATTAAAATTATTTTCTTGCAATTGTAGAGTCGAGCTGTTAAAACCCAATTCAACATTATGATACATATGCTGTAGTTACTACAAAGCTCGGCTAAGCTTTAGTTGTGAAAGATTTGCACATTGTATTTACGTCTTTTTTGGACATTAAAATACTTGAAATTAAGTATCAAATGATTGCTTGATGTATAAGCATGTATAAATAGTTACACATACTCAATACTACTTATTACAATTACATGGAATTGTATGGCAGCGGAACAATCGAGTCTATGGCAATTTTCACAATAAATGTCTAGAAAAAATACTTTTTACGTAATACTATAATCATTATGTATAATAATCCATTTTTTATGTTTGATCGAAAAAGTTAATGGTTAATTTAGTATGATCTTACAGTAAAATTACGTTATGATATGGATTCCAGTATTTTTTTTCTTTATACCGAAGATGAGAGTTAAAGAACGAAATAGTTTAAAAATGTTAGAAACATAAACGGTTAGGTAGCTAAACAAGACGTAATAATGATCACAATTTTGTACAAAAATATGGCAGTGATTTTTGAGTTGTAAATTGGCTTCCTGAATATTATTTGCTTAACGCACGATGCTTCCACGATAACTATAGAAGGCCTGAAGTGCAACTAATGACTTTTCAATATAAATAGAGTTCAAATGTGAGCTTAATACTTCATTGTAAGCCATGGCATTCTATCCATTCTACACTTATCTCAGTGGCACTGTCGGTATTCACTTCCACAATACTCTACAACGATGTCAGCCCGAGCGATATGTTCAAAAGTTGATTCAAGTAATGACAGTTGTAAAACTAAATATTACGATTCCAATAATCAAGAAAGTACAAATATTGAAACCTTTAACTTTGAAGCGCCATTATACTTGTCGCACATCGACGAAAGCTTAGGCCTAACACGTTTTCATAATTCAATAATTAAGGTTAAAAATTACATTTCCTAAACGAGGTTCTTAACGTATCACAGGCTTAAATTATATTCATTTTTACGACAAAGGGACGTGCATACTAAAAGTACGTACACTTACATTTATAGGTATATTGGAACGAAATTAGGTAACTATTTACAGAGATAGGGGAAAAATAATGAGGCGAACCCTCCCACAACCCTCAGAGATTTCAAATTACCGCCCAGTATATACACACAGGCGTATACGTTTTACATTTGGAACAACGCACGACTCATCTTGATCCTCGTAACATTATTGAATCAAGAGGCGTCGCGAGTTTTGATTATTGTTATTAATTATGAGAAAACACATTAAAAAAACCCAGATATGAGTAATGATAATAGCTACGAGGTAAAAGTATTCGCTACACAAGGCAAGTATAAGTACAAAATATAAATGCATGACAGCTTATAAAATTAAAAATGTCACATGGATTTCAATTCTAACAATTTTCCTACATTCTTATCCAACGAACATAGCGTAACTTACAATACAAAAATCTCTTAATCTTTTTTTACATTTTTCATTACCAACAAGCAATCCGTAACTTTCTTATTTATTCATTCCATTATATTTGAAATAGTAAAAGTCATAGAAATTTGATTGTCCAATTGATCACCGTCTCTCATGTTCCATTAAATGGAAACTGTAAAATTTTCACAACACATGGATTTATTTTCAACAAGAAAGCGTCACTTGTTTTGGATAGCTACACTATAACTTGAGCTTGACAAAGACATCTATGGAGTCGCTAAGGTTTGTGTAAAACGGAGCGGAATCTTCGTGGATGGTCTCATGAGATTATGTTCCAGTACCTTAAGCTTACCGAGACGTAGGGTATCGGTATAGCGCCAGCGTAATAGTTAACTGACTGAAACATGAGATAGGCGATGTTCAGAAGCTATCACACAATTTCGTTGGGATGATTATTCTGATTCGAGTCGTTCTGTCTCGCGCATTGCTGAGAAAGAAAAATCAGTATTAGTGTTACATACCCGTAAAATTCGTTCGAATACGTTCACAACAACTAAGTAGATAATACTTACATCTTGCTTTCGTTCCCACGTTTTCATTGCCGTTTTATATTTTTCGAATTCATGACACCAGTTCGAGTAGATTTTCTGGTATTCATTACTCTTTTCGGGAGGCGAACACCTGTGAAAATTTATTGAAATGGTCACAAGTTTGCTTAGTAAAATGGGTGCCTATTAATTGTTATTGAAAATATTTTTACCTGTGAGTATCAACGGTGATGTTATAGGAGCAGAGAAGCGATCCACCCAGCCAGCAGTCGTACCGGCCAGCATCAGCCTCGTTCACGGATATAATCAGCAGTCCGTGCTCTGACGTCTCTATGTATTTTTCTGGCCGACTGTGAAAACAAAGTATAACGTTTTAAAATATCAAGACTTACTAACCCTTCTAGGGCGAAATGAAGACTCCAAAGCTGTAATTAAGAGCAAGATAAAGTTCATTAACAGTAGCTAACTTTTTGGCGGTTATGATTTTTGCTTACCAGGAAACCATTAAATCTATAATTTCTACAGTTTCCATTCCATTGGTAATGAATGATTATTTCTGTACCTGATATGCAACAGATAGGAATAATAATATATGCCCCGAATTTATTTTAGGCAAACAGACCCATACAGTACATACCCTAACGTAATTTACGAAAATTCGATATGAAAATACAAAGTCCAAACTCAGTTTTACAAAGTTAGACAGCAATGCATGCAGTGGACCTTACGTCATTATCTACAGAATTCTGTGGCCTCATAATTAGGGTGTTTTCTAATCGACTTTTCCGTCAACTACATACACATAAGTACTATGTGTGTAAATTGTTTGAATACTTAAAGTGGGATGCAACCTCCGCGAATAATAAATACCCCAGGAAGTGCGATAACGGCAGATTTGGGAACAGTTTAATTAATGTTGTTGCATGAGTGTACAGTTTAAGTGTTTTCGGAATAATATGCTCACGTTCGTATTTGTACAAAAGGGGTTCGGGTTGTTGCACTTGAGTTCTGAGGAATTATAATAAAGTCTTTGAACTTTCGGCTGCTGTTACGATCGAGGGAGGTAACGTTAACCACGTGAAGACCAAGATTGATCTGACTGTGTTACGCAGAAAAGTTCTATCCCGTCTGTAAATTTCGAGAAAAACAAAAATACCATGATTTTTTTCAGTCGTATTTAATGGTATCGTGGTTACAAATAATCATGGATAGTAAATGGCGCTAGATAGGCCACACACTACGGCGGGACAAGAGATGCCTGACCAGACAAGCCCTCACGTACACGCCCTCGGGCAACCGAAAGAGGGGACGGCCAAGGATCACCTGGAAAAGATCTATCGCGGATGACCGTCAGAAGTGGAATTCTGTGTTTGAGGCCATGTGCTAGGAGTTAAAGGACCAAGGAAAAGAAGAATATGATTACAAATATAGAAAGTCTGTACTAAAATGCGGAACCAAACAATATAATAGGTACATGAAAAAGCATTTTAGGGTCGTAGAACCAACGAGAATGACGAATAAATTTTCAACTGTATCTTTTTGTATTAACAATAACTAAAAGCAGAAGTTATATTTTTCCATTATAAGTAAACCGAATTTTAATTATTTTAAGCATTATGAATATAAAGGAGAGTAGAAAAAAATAATTCTTCCATCGTTTCAAATCTGATTCAAACAATTTCAGAGTACTTACTTAAAGGTGATTGGATGCCGCCCCTTCTCTCTGGAGTAGTGGTACCAGGTGACGGCCCGCGGCTGCAGCACTTCTGGCATCTTCACGAAGCTCCCAAGATGCAGACTCTGGCCCCAGGTGGCCGACACGCTTTTGCGAGCAATGGATGAATCGCAGATGTCTGCTGTCTCGTTGGCCACGTCTTGAATTAGCCTGATGAGTGGAAAGAAAGTCAGGCTTTGAAAATTGAGTGAAGTAAAGCAGCTTGAATTTTACAAATTAAATGAAATAACATTTAAAATAATTTAGTTTTATTGATTTCCTCAATTTAGATTCAAAGCATTAATTTTATATGTTTACTAAAGGAAATTCTAATTAAACATAGGACAAATCTAAGGTAGTCTCACGTAATTAAAATATGTCTAAAATGGTGAAGCATAGAGGACACATATTGTACTATGTACTAACATTTTGAAAAGTCGTGTTTAACTAATAATAAGAAAGGACAAACATTTGGCTGTTGGTGTCATAGTAACTTTTGTTCAGCTTGCTGAGACCTATTTGATGATGTATCACACATGGCTATTGGGCTGAGTTACAAAATTAAATTATAATTAAATTGTTGAGGATTTCTGGGATAATTATTTTCTGTTTTGGTAAAGATTTTCTTAGGTGAAATTATTTTTGTTCATGTGAAAATTTATTGAAAATTATAACTATTTTGTGACCATTGATTCCACCTTATTTTTTTTACTTTTCGCTCGAATTTGCTAAAAATATATTATAACAAGTAACACCTAATTATGTATATTTGTATTTATTTATCTACAACGCACCCATCTTACTAAAACCTAACTCTAGTCTACACTCAAACTAGAGTCGCATTTTGAATCAAAATCATATATTTTTAAACATACTGTATAGTGAAATTGCATAAGTGTGAGTACTGTGAACGTGCCAGCTTTAGATAACTGACCTGTAATACCACTAAGCTTGTGCGTGACTTCGTCACAACTTTAACAAGACCTAGCACGGTAGCTTCGAAAAATCGTTTATCACACGAAAAAACTTACCCGGGCATGTACTCCCTACACACGCCGGCGTCCCGGTCCCAACCGCAGTAGGGGTCACGCGCGCAACGCACGCAAGCGTCGTACCGGCGAGCACACAACGCCAACCGTAGCTGCAGCACGCGCCGATCGGAAGACGCGTACAGCGAACCGTGGGTACGTGAGAGAGCCATCGCCTGGTGGGGAAAGGGGTTTTTAATTATCTTGAGGGCATTCACTTGTCCAGGTCCCTGGTTAGCCCGTATGGCGTAAATATGGAGATACAGGCAGACTGAAGTCATACACATAATTCTTAGTATTAACGATCACACAATACTATACAATAATTGTCCTGGTCCCAATGTAGGATACCCTGTGCTATGATGACGATATTACGTAACTTTCCACTATATCGGGTTAAGCAAGTCAAAATAAGAACGTATGTGACAGTTCGGACTAGGAGTATGAGATACCTACTGGGAAAAAAGTCCCAAAATGTAACAGTGTGACATAAGATGGTGTGACATACCGGGAACAAAAGGGCTAAATCAGACAACTCCATACAGTGGACTTCCGTAGTTTTTGAAACGGGTAGAATTTAGTAAAGTAAGAAGATTTTAACTGAAAAGGAAGACATAAACTTCCTTCTTTCTCTCCTTCCCTCTCTCAACTTTAACTTAAATTACCTTTTTAAAACCTTAATGTTTAACATATGCGACTAGCAAAAATGAATAAATGCGCAAAGGAAACGACAACACCAGTTATTTATGAATTATGGCTAATCCCAATAATTACTGCCAGGATCACGGATGTCAGTGTTAAAGAATATCTCGCAAGCCTGGAGCTCGCAGTAACACGATGTATTTCCGGAGTATTCTAGAGTATGATTTCTCACCTGAATAGGTTCCCCGGGCGTGACATCGAATATATCGAGCAGAGCCGACTGGCTGTCACCGTTACGAGTCCATTGAACTATCTTGTGTATCTTGCCTTCGTCTGAAACAAAAATAAGCACACTAAGGGCCAATTTCTGAATTGAGAATTTTCGCTAAGTAACTTAACTGTTGTGCTGTCTCATCAAGTTTCTCAGAAAAGAGCGTGACAGAATGTTACTTAAGTATTTTCTGAGTTCTGAGTTTCTGAGTTGAGAATTGAGTTTGAGTTGAGTTGAGAGTTGAAAATACAAGTGGCAGGGAGATGCTGGATGCAAGCCGCTTCCAACCGGTCTTGTTGGAAATCCATGGAGGAGGCCTATGTCAAGCAGTGGACTTCTTGTGGCTGAGTGATGATGATGATGGTGATGAAAATTCGGAACTCAGAAACCGGCCCTATTAGTATTAATATTAAAGAAGGAGGATGGAGGTCGATGGATCTCACTCTGCTAGTTTAAAATTAACGCAACGACAGTTAGTTATAAGGCAAAATCAAAGTTACTTATTGTAATGGAGCAGACAAGAGAAGATAGAAAAACAAACAAAAAAAAACTATTAGTATTGTTCAAGTACAGTAAACAGTAATAGATCGATGGCGTTTGAGTACGAAGAGGATAAGGTAACCTAAGAAGTTACCGAACATTTCCATCACTCGAAGAACAAAAGGGAACGCCTTCAGCTAAAACCTTTCCTATCCTTTACACACCCTCTAGCATTCAAACTAATTACAAGTTTCATCCATTAGACCCACGCATTGTTAAAATAACATGCTAAGGAAGGACCACGACGAAGACTGTCAGTTTTTTTGCAGGAAAAACATGGTAGTATGATGTGATTTGTCGACCAGAGGTCTTGTTAAACGGAATTGGTTACATGGAATTATGGCCCTTCAACCCTAGGTAATAAGCACATAAAAATATATTTTATCACAGGCACAGTGTTCAATTTCTGTAGGTAATTAGGGTGCTAAGCACGTTTTGTTAAGTATCTCTACAGCTGAAAAAAACAGTAGCAGTTGAAATAGTTAATTCATGAATCATTGAATTTACACTTGATTTGTTGCACAGATGGTGCTTCGAGTTTGCGCGCAGGCAACGGGAAATTTTCGCATTGTCAACGACATTGTCAACTACGGTCAATTTTATTTTATAGGTCGAATGACGTGTAACCACCCGAAAAAGCAATACAATATTAGAGTCGGCAACATAAAGTAATGAATTCCATCTCACATGATTTTTCAAAATGATTTTAAATCATACCCCCATGTTCGACTTTCGCAGAACCGAGGCGAGGTCTGAATGGCTTAGTTGGCAACAACATAAATATAAACATTTACATACAGGCACATACATTGCTTCTGGCCCCACACTAGGATACCCTATGTCGTGGGAAGCGGAAACAGCGACGTCACAAACATGTAAACATTATCCAAGACCTGAAGTTTTTTTTTCTCCTCAGCCGGGGATCGAACCCGGGACCTCTCGCATGGTAAGCAGATGCACTAACCGTTACACCACGGAGGTCGTCAACACTTGCACGGTATGCTACAGTCAATGGTTTATAAGTCCGTTCCTCTGTACTTTATTACTCGGCGCGTAACTAGATGTATCTCAAAATAGAACCATCCCTTCCGTCTTTCTGTGCTCCAGCTCACGACGCAGGTAACATCATCAAGGTAATTAGACCCCAGCGGCTAGCGGTCAAAGCTATTCGAGCGATTTCATTTAGTCTAAAAGGCGTAGGGTTGTAGTCGACCAAATTTCACCCTTTCATGTGTGCACTCTATTCAGTTGCGTTACGGGCGATCTTAAGACAAATCATAGGTTTACCGGTTGTCAAGTGTATTCACGGTGTGCGGTATTAGGACTCTTCGAGAAAGGTCCTTTAATTAGGTGTAAGATCATCTATTCTCAAAGAAAATGTTTTTCGGTTGACTACTTCATCATCGGCCTATGCTTGTCCACTGGTGGACAAAGGCCTCTTCCATTGCACGCCACTGAACACAGTCCGCTATTCTCGTCTAGTTTTTGCCAGCCGCCTTGCAAAGATCTCCACCGAGTCTGAGGACGTCCTACACTACGTTAGGTACCGATCCGTGGTCTCCACTCAAGAACTCGTCTACCCCATCAGTTATCAGTTCTTCGGGTTCTTGGTTGAGTTGATCAATATTTTGAGACATTTGGTTGGTATTGGTTAAAAATTAAATTCTATATACCTACAATTTTTAAAGGCACACATTTTGATGGTAGTAGTGGTTGTGTGTTTTTACTCAGTGACAGCGATATATTATGTTCAATATTTAGCGACCAGTTAGGGGAAGAATCACAAGAAATGGAGAGTCCATCACACAGCTTTTTAAGTAATTCCATTGACGTATTGGAATAGAGGCAATCAATAGAAAACGATAGCAATTTGTCAATAGGAACACGTCTGCCGCACAGAGCGCTCACGTTTCGGACACAAAAGCCGGCATATTGTTCGAAAAGGTCACAATCCGACCCACACGGTCTCGATACAAAGCGACCGAATCAGAGCGAATTAATATTCGGGCCACGAATCTTAATAGCTAATTGGATTAGAGGCATGTACTGAAATTGCTTAACTCTGTTACACATAACGTTACATACAATCCTATACGTGTTATTTCTCATGCGTGACGTAGGCCCCTTTCCGAACGGCACTAATTCTACGTGTGCGCTCTTTGTTTGTAAAGGGAGGGTTACCTCGAAAATGCGCAATTCCTGAAACTTATCAATTAGGGTTTTCTATTCACAATAGTTTTGTATCAAATATTAGTATATGCCTAGCTAAGATACCTTAGGTCGCTGAATATATCGTTGGTTCAAAGGTAAAACTCAGTAAGTATAATTTTTTCTCATAATTATATTTAGGTACCATTTGTTTACAAATTACAAATGCTTACAAACCATTTTGTGAAAGTGTCATTTTTTTCTCAAAATGAGATTTTGCTACCTTAATGGTACCAAACATTTGTTTTGTGCAATAAAGAATTTAATAAATAAATAAATAAATGTTCCTTCATTAAAAGTCATGAAATACATGTAAAATAATTTTTCGAAAATCATCCCTTAAAGGGGTAAAAGGGAGGTGCAAATTTAGTATGAAACTTTTTTATGAAGCTATTCTAATGAAATTCAGCATGAAGGTCCTTCATTGAATGTCTTGAAACAAATCTATATCTATCTATATATCCTCGTGAGGCCCGACCTTGAAAAGAACAATTGATTTTGTGATCACCTGAGGACATTGGGCCTCACGAGGATATATAAAATTCAAAGTCCTGACTGACTGACTCACTCATCAACGCCTTTTATGACGACAATTTTATGGAGTAATTAAGATTGTAATAGGTAGATTTAGATTTAATCCAATTATAATCTACAAGACAAAGCAATTGGAATATTCTCAGGTTTGTCTTTGAGCAGGTGAATCACGAGCCCCGTTTACATGTGCTTGTGAAGGGTTGACAAGTCAGCATGAGTCTACTGTTTCAAAGGATAGTCAGTTTTACGGTCCACAGTATAAGAGATAATTTGGCATGCTCGACTCTTGCGAATTGTCACGTACACATTTCAACCCTTAAGTTTTGATGTGATTAGGTATAAGTAATATTGAATGACGCTAATAGTGTGTCTTGGGCTTAGAGACTGCAAGTATGTGAAATTAATTGGATACAACGTCTATGCAAGTTTCGTCTACTTATCAGAATTCAAAAACAGAAGCCATGGTTGAAAATGTGACTATGTGAAAGTAATTTTGTAAATTAGGGAGCGACAATTTTAGCTATAGAGCCAGCCCCATAAAAAAACCCTACCCGAAATTTGTGATTTTTGTTGTATTTATGTCTACTTAATGAGGGCTTTTCAAAGAGTCATTAAAAAAAATATAGTACCGCAAATTAAAGTTTCAACAGTTTCGAAACAAAGTCTAGTTTAGATCACAGACTACAAAGAGATGTTTAGACTATTACAGAATAATAACGATTAAAACCACAGACCTAAAAACATGATGACATTTTGCTCTTCTTGCAGCGCCATCTAGTTTTTTTAATGAACTGAACTGACAGCTGCTATTGAAAAGCCCTCATTATTAATTGTTCTTTCTTGTCCGTATAATCTGTTAACCCTAAGTCTAAACATTACTATACTTATAGCAATCTTGTACTTACAGATTACACAATGCAAAGTTACATTACAGATATAGAGTAACATATGTTTATTATTATAATAAATACATTAAAAGACGTTCACAATGTAACTTTGTTTTACTTTAAATATATTTTAACTAACATTAAAAATACATTAAGATGCTGAAATCGGAAAAAGTTTTAATTTAATTCCACTATAGAAGAGCTAAAATATATTTCTTGTTTTCGGGGTTGATGCTACACAATAAAAAAGATCACATTGATGAGTTCTATTATGTAATGCATTAAGAGTTTATGGCATCCCCAATCCACCGTGCACCCAGGGCCGGACCGTGAGTTTAGGGGGCTAATAGTACTTAGAGGCCCACCCACCTAATTACTCAAAGTTTAGGAAAAAAATAAAGCAATAAAATATTTTATTTTAATTATAAGCCTTAGTGTTTGTTAAATAAAACCGTAAATAAATTGACAAATTATAAGAAAAAAAAGCAACCTTTCTGCACTTTTCTTTGGAAAATTCTTTAATTTGCTTCTCTAAGTTGTATAGACAGATATATAAAATATTCTTTAGTTAAATCAACATTTCGACTTGAATTAAATGAATTGAATGGGTTTGATTAATCGCAGGATTCGTGAGGCTGCAAACCTTACGTCCTGTTTAATTTAATAAAATTATGGATTTTTTCGCATTATCGTCTATTTCTGATTGACTGGACTTAGTTGGGGGCCTTAGGTTGAATCCAAAGGGCGCTGGGGCTGGAGCCCAAAAAGCCATACGGCCCTGCGTCCACCTACGCTTTCCTATAGCTAGATCCGCATATAATTCGCCCAAGTCCAGCCATACGTCCGTATATTTGTCTTCGGCCGCATATTCCGATCACGGGGCAGGCCGAGCAAAATAATTAAACAATCCTCCAGCGACGTGCGCCCGGCTCTATCTCGGGGGAAGTCTCGGCTAAATACTAACGAATATCAGAAGGAAACCCCGTATGAAAACGTCAAACGTAGCCGGCCCGACATGATCGAGCGGTTGGGCCCTGTTGGAACTACAAATTGAGCGATTCTGAGAATTCAGCTTCTAGTGGACAGTGCAAGGTTACCCAAAACACGTCAATTAGAGTTTGTTACTTACAATACCTTTATTCTATGTTAGGTAATGAAATGTTACTAAACGCGATTAGACCTGTTTATGACAATGTCATCGGGAGTCATTGAAAAATACGTTTTTTATGATTTTTCATAATTCTTGCTTAATTATTCTTCGTTCGATTGGATATTTTATTTCGCTGCCATTTTTGCGAAAACGATACGTAAGTCTAAATTTTGTTTCATTGGCCACTTAATCTACCCGATGGGGCCGCTTAAATTCTATGGTCATTATTATATAGGTATAGAAGTTAACTGGAGCCTAACATAGCCTGGCCCTAAAGAGCCCAGGGTCCTATTTCCTAGACCTACAATAATGGTCTAAAGACAATTTGATCAATGTTACAAACACGATTAACCGCTATGCTACGCCATGTACTTATTGTCATAATAAACTATCAATTGTAGTTTTATGAAACGCGGCGCGATAGTTTCAAAAATATGAATCTGAGGAAAAAACGGTTTTCGTCCGTTCAAAAAGTTTTTGCAAATTGCTAATATGTTGAGAAACACTTAACGAGAAACAGTGTCGAGAAAAATCCTTGTTCATGCGATACATGGTTTTCATTATTTTTTTCAGGCGTGTTTAATATTTTAGTGATTACTGTGTCTGTGTTTTTGTCAAATTTGCCGTATTATTTGTCGGAAAAAACGCAATTTTACTTCTATGGAACTAAGCAATACAATATGTAAAAAAGCGTTTTTATCGCAAGTTACGTATTGTGGGCTGGATTGTATCTGCGTAACACCAATTGGTTTCAGAAATTGCGAATTTTTGAGGTAGCTCTGCACAGTAAGCCGACCTGTCTACATTACATTGACTGGCACGATCGAAATCAAAGTAAAAGTAAATATAGCATAACGTTATGCTAATAGCTTAATTCAATATTGAGAAAGGGTGAAACGCCATTCAGTTTAAAAGGCTTTGGTTTCTAAGTAAATTGAGATGGAAAACGCAAGCATTCGCTCCGTAATCGGATTGTTTTTTTTTACGACTCGGGAACTAATTAAACCAGCAATATTTTCCGCACAAGCGATAGCATCTCAAAGCCGTGTGCCTTCAAAAGAAATAACCCCATGATCCAATAAAGAATCCGCTCCAATAGGCCTAAGTGAAAACTTTTCCGCGGCCCCCGAACAATATAAGTTTTATTTCTCCGAGTGGTATAAATTCCGGAACACAAAGTAGCTTTAACCTCTTTATTGCTTTTCATAAAACCCCCGCCGAGGATAGATTTACCTGTTACGGATCGGCCGAGATTTCCTTGAACGCACGATTGGTGGTTCTTGCTTAGGAGGTACCGGGCGGCTTCACATGTTTGCCTTTCACAACTTATAGAATTAAAACAATAAGCCGAGCTGTGTACACCCTCTATTAAAAGTATTTTGAGCTCCTTGGTCTAGCGGTATCATACCTTATTATCGTGCCGGAGGTCGTGGGTTTGATTGCCGCTGACACTGAAGTAGATATGTATTTTGCTTTATTTAATGAACTTTTTTTTATCTAAAAACATATTTACATACAAACATACAAATTTAATTACAAATTAAATACAAATTAAAGGCTCGGCCTAAAGAAAAAGGCTTGAGTTTTTAGAATCGAGTCGCCTCAATGGCTGTCAAATCGCGGCCAAGGCGATAAGTTGACGAGTTTACATCGTCTTACATAGTAAGTTTTCTGCGTTTTTGGAATTCCACATCAATAATAATAATAATAATAATAAAAGTAGCATAAAACACAAAATTAGTAATTTATAGTAATAGCAAAGGCTAAAGGCTTGATCTTTCATCCTATAAAGCCTTATAGGATAACACCTCAGTTGCAAGTCGTTTAAGAAAGGGCTTGAGGCGTGAGTCTTTTCTTAAAAGACTCACACTTTATAATAAAAATCTCAAGCCTCGAGCCTTATTCTAGGCTGGAGTCCCCAGAATTGAGGCTAGCCTTAATAATAAAGGCTTAAAAGGCTAGAGTCCTTTCATCACTACGTGGAGATGCTTGCTCGCACGCGCTTATGGTTTAGATTTTTGCATAATTAAAACGTTCAACCGTAATACCGAAATACCGATATTAGGATTATTCAAAACCGGTTTTTGAAATGCTAATATTTTGTTCAGTTCCGGTTTTTTGGTATTACCAAAAACGGGTATCCATGCTCTACTGGAGATAAATCTGCGATTGTGGCGAGCGAGAGCATGCAAGCGCACAGGAACGTTTGACGGAGTTTTATCACGAATCGCAATATGTATTTTATAGGGCGTCGTAAATCGACGAGGGAGCTTCAACTTTGCCTACGAGCGTTTCGCACGATTTTTACGAGATCCACAGCCGAATTTGTTGATTATCAGCAATAATGCCTAAATTACACAAATCGTTTTATGGCTGCCCCAGAGGGAATATTAAACGATCACCTAATGTAGCTATTCTACCTACATGATCATCACAGTGATTCCACTAAACTATGTCAAGTCTACATAAAATGATGTAACAATAATTATTGACTGAGTTTAACTCGCGACCGAACTACCGGCATAATTTGGTTATTAGTTACGAAATTCCAAATTGAGTTAATGAAACCAATTTGGTAGCAAATAACGGGCGTGCGATCGAAGTAAACGTATGATTATTATACACGTGACTGACGTATGGGAGCCATTCTTTTCGTCAGCCACGAATCGAAACTATTACTTGGGTAAATGAAATTCTATTCGAATGACAAACCAGGCAGCTTGTCGTTTTATTTTCGATCAAATCACATAATAGAGCCTATATTTGTGATATCAAATAGGGACTTTCACTCCGAAGGTAAGTGGTGCGAGCGATTATTCCGGACACGTTTCAAAGGTGTATTTTTAAAGAAGGTTTTCATGGTGGCCAGCATTAGACGTCGCCCCCCGAAAACTTTCCCAACCGTGCACCTTTTGATATTCAATATACCGCGGAACCAGAGCAATCCTTTGATGAGATGTTTTATGCAAAAAACGTTGGGTGCCGTTAGCGGGGCGCGAATAAGCGTTCCGAAGTGAACACATTAGTATTCCCGATCTCGCGCGGGACCACGGCCTCTCTCTCCAGTTTTTGGGGGAATAAAAATCAATGTTTATTTCCACAGGACGCGATTTGAATTCTAATTACACGCATAACTAATTGCGTTGTGTTCGCGCAAATGTGCGAACGTTCTTGGGAATCACTCTCGCGAGCTGTCCTCCCCAAGTCATATCGATCGGGCTGATTCACGCGGAGCATTTTGGCACATGAAATTGAGGCCACGTCGAAATGCTTATAAACTTCCAATAACTGCGAAACACAATCAAGGTACTTGCCCGGAACCGGGCGGAAGCTAAGGTGTTGCAAACTATAAATTACTCGAGAAACTCTGTTGCTGCGCATCGCATCGCAACTCGACTATAAATATTGTTCATTTTCGTCCTCCTGTAATGCCAGTCGATACCGCCCGGAGCGATACCAAGTTCGGCCAACTGAAGTGCTGAAGAAAAGTGATGCCAGTCTACGGAAATTGCAGCAAACGACCCGCGGAGTGTTATTACAACGTGTATCTCACAAAACGGCCGTATCTCAAACGCACCTTAACATATCATTTCGCGCCAACCCCATTTCATGTTTATAGCAAAACTTGGTGTTCCATGCACTTAAGCAAATGGGTTTCCAATACTTAAAAGAGCAACATCGGCGGCGTATCGGTGTATCTCTGCATGCTAAGTTGTAATGTAAATTATTACACACGTCCGTACCTTCCATGAAGCGTCAAAAATATTATACGGGTGTACTTCGTGGAAGTTTCTCACAGCAGAGACGTGGTGCTTTATTGCAACACTAAACCAGGCGGCAAACGATACTTTACAGAAGGTAGAGCTCGTGGAATATTATTTTCGGGCGCTAAGCGGGGCAGGGGAAATTTTAAATAGGAGTTGCGTAACTTTAAAGCCAAAACATTGTGGTAGCTCCCCCAGCGCTATTATCTAGTCGTTTGCAGTGTACGTTCTTGTTATTGTTTTTTGACATCTCGGAGTCGGGCGGCGGGTAACAAGCCGCGGTACGTGACATGTCGCCGGCAGAGAGGAACTGCCATGCGAGCACTCGGTAACTAAGTTTCGACATCAAAGGACGTAACATTTCGGTGACTTTGAGCTTCTATAATTACACCATTAGGTTAAAATTGCAATAACATTCTGTGCACCCGCCGCGACTGTTTAGTCGACTGTGAATTTTAAATTGTTTTTAATAGCTTTAGCCACAGCCGGCGCGCGTCAAACTCGCCCCATGTCGGGTGCCAATTTATGTCTCATTCCGGCTTTCTCTTAAAAATAAACACGATGTTTCACCCGAATGGCAAAGTTACAACAAACATCGCGCAGACGCTTCCGTGAAAACAAAGCAATCATGATTAAATTTCAGTTTCAGTTCAAATTAAGTAGGCCCGTAACAATACATGTTTATACATATTGTGTTGTTGACACAAATACTACGGCCCGCACGTTGTGTAAACATTAATATGTTTCTAAATTGTTCACAAAGGCGCCCTTGATGCCGCGGAGACGTCTAACTCACAGAATTTAATTAACTTCGTTAACTTCTAAATACTCTTAACGGCTTTGATACCGGAGGTTCTGGCAAGCAGCAAGTCTCGCGCCGCTGTTTAAAGACAATTGACGCTTTATCAGTCGCGGGCGAAGTCTTGCCAGTTACTGGTACAGTCAGCGGGACTCGTCTCCTTTACTCTCCCTCTTACCGCGTACATGATAAATGTGATTATCGAATAAAATGCAGTGTCTCAGAATGTGGCTGAATGTACCAACACTGGTTTATATTAGGCGCGACGTATAATGGAACTTGGTAAGGCACGGGCCTGCATTGCGGGAATATCACACGTTCATTTCTCATTGTCTGCTAACACTTCGGGCGCTCAAAGTTTCTGCTGCAGTTTGATGCATATTATAGCGCGGTAAGCACTCCAAATGGGCTAAAACGGTGAGGAAATGCCGCGCCGGGAAGCGACGGCACATGGGTCGCGCTTTATTGAAAGAGTAAACTGTGAATAAACTGTCCTTTTTCTTTTTTTGGATGCCTTAAGCTCTTTGTGATGCATTTTGTAGAACATTGCACGCTCACACGGTAAATAAATAAGTGAAAATCGCCGGTGTTGCGCCCTTGACGATAGTGACAAACGAGACTCTATAATAAACAGTAAACAAGTTTGGAAACACTGTCATCTAGTAACACTGTTGGGGCAAAGTTTGAGTAATTATTGTGGCACGTGGCGGCACAGGAGGGCTCGTAAAAGGAGAGCGTTTAAACAATTTAATATTCAACACACAAGCATTTGAAACGCCAACTCAAACGTGGCTCTCCTTTTGGAAAAGTTGTTCCGTAAACGAACCCCCGTTCGTTAGATATCTACGTGAGGTTAATCCACTCCGGTGGGAGCGGTCGGTGCGGGCCGAGGGAAAATTGGCGAAAATTGCAACAACATGGGCGAAAATTACCACTTGGTGCTGTTGTTTAGCTCGCCGCATCGAATTTATGCGGCGGTGCGCGTGTGACGCAGTGCCCCCCGCGTATACCGTGTGTTTAATGCACCACGCCGAAGAACTACCAACAGTCATAACGTCCCGGACGTTGCACCGGCATTCTTATTAATGTCCGACGGTTATGGACTTTAAATATTCTACCGCGTTCATATTTTAACACGTGTACACAGTCTAGGCGAGCGAGCATAGTTGCCGCGGTCGAGACCGTAAATTGAATTAGAGCCGAAAAAGTTACCCCCGTATGATAAATCACTTTTAACGTTTCGTGTCCGGATTGCACTTTCGTAGGGCTATGGCGGGGGTTAGTGAAATACCGTTGGCATCCAGACGAGGTCCGAATGTCCGGCAGTCACGGGCTAGACGAATTATGGCCTTTGTGCCACTTTCACTCGCCGTCGCCACTTTTTAATTTTCCTGTCCGTACCTACGTACTGGCCGGTACGCAGGCATTTTTTAATTCGTTTGCTTTTTATGAAATTTCATGCCAGCCCGTGTCGCGAATGCGATTTCATTGTTTACGAGTCTGTTTGAGACCGAATGCGTGGGTTCAGGGCCCTAATTACGCGCACCAACTCGTGTTAGAATTCCGACACATGCTATAGCAGTGTGTATAGAATTCGACAGTTAGACGATTGTAAGCGCTCGGAATTTGGTGCGCGTAATAGAGGAGCAGGTACGTCCCCTATACCGAATGACATTTCCAGCAGTTCATTGGCTGTCTACGGCGTAGCGTAAGTAATTATCGAATAAAATGAGAAGCACTAAAAAAGCGAGTCATTTCATTAAACCTTGTTAGGTTATTTTGCTTATATAGATAGGTAGGCAAGAAAAATGATACAGAAATTGTGTAGGTACCTAGACTGATACCTTTTGTTTATGTGGTATAGTGGCCGGCTCACATATCTCTCTCTAACATGATTGAGGCTGCTGATGGCTGACCATTGCGTTAAGCCTGTATTACACCGGGGCAACACTGTGCGGCATTGCGGTATGCCACAAGGCCGCATGCTACAACGTCGCACTTTGTGGCAAGAACCTTGTGGCATGGCAACACCTTGCGTCATGTGGCAAACTGTCGCAGCTTCTTCTTCTTCTTCTGCCGCACCTTTGTAGCATGCGGCCTTGTGGCAAGCCGCAATGCCGCACAGTGTTGTCCCGGTGTAATTCAGGCTTTATGCTGTTTTGTGTCTGGGCGCAGCATATTTTTTTCTACTTTTGCAAGAAAATTAAATAATGTTTTGGTACATAATTAAATTTATTGATAGAAATCGTGGAATCTTATGATATAGGTAACAAATGATGAATTAGGCTTAAGATGATTTGAGATTGATATGATTTAATGCAGTTATCGATATGTTTTTAGTAGGAATGACTGACTGAGGAGACTGATCAATGTACTTATGAACCAATTTACCACTGAGTAGATTTATTTAGTTCGTTCAGCTTTGGCCTAGATCTAATTTTTGTAAAAAAAAAATGTAACAATTTAAGAGGCAAAAAATTTCTAAATAGGGCTCATATTTCGTGAATTAATAAGTTCAATAATTGACCCACGAAACTTGATATACGTTATTGCTTCCCGTATTTAATGATTTCTAAAAACATTGGTTTAAATGTAAACCCACGCAGTTGAAATTAGATACTTACTTGTCCCAGCGTAGTAGACGGTGTACTCAAGCTGGTGTCCCATCATATCGACCTTGACGCGGTCAACCACGAGCCGCGTGAAGAACAAGTCTCTCTTGTAGTAGATCGGCTTTTCGTTTTCGTGTGACACCGCCGTGTCCATCAGGGGGTGAGATCTGAGGGTGAAACAGTAAGACTGTAGAGAGAAATGTGGTGGAGGTATATAAAAAAAGACATTATACTTGAGCCATTACAAACGTGCGAACTGAGTCATAAACATTTGTATCAGACCTCTCTCTCACACATATAGGAGGCATATCAGGCATATCGGAACTCTCACTCGCACTATTATGGCTCGGTTCGCACGTTTGTAATGACTCAAGTATAGTGACATTAACACGCTATCAGACCAGAGACCCCAGTGTGGTATCACGGTGAAACTTTTTGGTACATGGGGTCACAATGGGGTGCACAATGGGGTCACTCATAGCATTTTAAAGATCAATTATTGAGTTTTAATTGAAAACAATTCGCGCGGTGCGAGTGGTAGCTACGAACCGAAGCACGATGGGAATGAATGCAAATGGGGAATAGCAGAAGAGGAAACGCGATAACAATACAACGAGACAACAAGCAAGGCGCGATGCGACACGATAATGTCGCCGCAGAAACGTCATCCAGATAAAAACCCCCACCCTAATGACGGGAACAAAATAACTCATTCATTTAATTAAAATCGCTGCGAACGCTCCCGTTTTATACATTATTCTGGGCAGACGACAGGTGAAGTGTTAAAAACTCGACGTTTCCATGCGAGGTTTTTGAAAAAGTGCGCGGGGCGAAAAAATATTCACTCAAAATGTAATTCTCATTTGGGAGGTGAGAGGTGGCAGATAATTAACAGGACGTGTCGCCAGATAAAAGTGCCCGAGATTTCAATGAGCATGGAGTTGGAAACGTGTAGGTCTTTTGTCGAGAAATGACTTTGGCGTCTGTTTGTGGTTTACAGTCGAAGGTCTTGTTCTAACATCATATACATTTTGGAGAATAGTTTTAGGTATGTATATTAAAACAATCCATAAGCATAGCCCACTGCTGAGCACATGCCTTTTCTCTGTCACGCCGACCTAACAGAAGAAAGAAAGAAAGATTTTATTATTATTGTCACATAAACGCAATGAAGGCACAAGTACATAATAAACAAAATACACAAAAGTCAACAAAACAAGAAAAATAAAATAAAGACAAAGGAAACAAAACAACCGTTTTTTAAATCTACGACAGCAGGGCTGGTCGTAGCTGGCATACATTTTGAAGGGTAAGCATAGGCACACTGATGAATCAGCCACTCATTATGTAGACTATCGAGAAAAGAATAAAGTATACCACAGGATAGTAAAAGATGACAAACGCTCACGTCTCTACAAAATTTTATGCTAAAAAACAACTCACATTTAGAGCAGTTTTACTTTGTTTATAGTCGCGCTGTCTAACGATCGCGCAGACCTAAAATTTGTTTCGTTATCGGACGCAAGTTTTATAACAGTATTTCCCCAATTCGGCCAATTCTTAGTGGACGTTTGAGTTGATTATAGAAACTCATTAAAGACATTTCTGAATAAACGGCAATTTTACAAGATGCGAAGGACTGCAGGCAGATGCTGGATGCGGCAAGCTGAAGACAGGGCGCTATGGCGCTCATTAGGGGAGGGCTATGTCCAGCAGTGGACTAATATAGCCTGATGATGATGATGATGATTACAAGATGTCGGAAGTGGAAACATTGCTCGAACAACTTCTACACTCAGACAATAACCACAAAAGTAACTGAACAATATTGTTTCAATAGATTTAATAAAATTGTAACTGTCCTGCACCTATTTTGAAATAGTCACTGGCCTTATATGATTTGATGCCTCTTAATTTGAGCTATTTTTATAATTGACTTTCTTTATCATATTGTTACTATACGGAAACGTGACTATCACGATATATATTATTTATCTGTAAATAGGTTATATAGTGAATAGTCATTAGATAAAATTAAGTATTATTTCTTATTTGCAACTATGGATGGACGATCGCCATTAAAAATATTTGTCTTAAAATCATAGTTCAAAAGCTGCGAAATCTCTAGACAAAAATTGGCTACTTAAATCTATCTGTTAACATTAAAAATATTCTTATTTCGGTCGCCTGTGTCTCGATTATAAGTTTTCAATGACAGTCTGTCAGTTGTTCTAGATACCAGAATTTTTATTGTTTTTTTTTAACAACCAAGTCGTTTTGTACGACGAGTCAAGTCCCTTACCTAATAAAGTTGAGCACTGTATCCGGCAACGAGGATGTATCGTTGACACAGGTACCAGGTCTTGGCTCGGGTACCCTGCTGCTGATAACAGGCAGCCAGGCTGAGCTCGATGTGGCCTGCTCCTTGAACTTGCCCTCGAAAGCCTTCTGGATATCAGCGATGGTGAAGATGCAGATAGCCGACCCCATAAGACCCGTGGAGGCGGTGGTGAAGACGCCGTAGAACCGCGTGTCATCACCAGGAACTTTGTAGATGCTTTCTGTTGCAGACAAAATATAGGGAAGGCTTAAACAGAGACAAAAAATATTGAAGGTAACTTTTTCTTGAACGAATGAAATCAAATTCAAGTCCAGTCCAGTTTGTAGTTCGAATGCTGAATTTATCAAGTACAGAAATAACGAATGCCAATAAAAAAACTTTCGTGTTATACCTACCTACGTGAAACTTATTTCGATTCTTGTGACCCACTAACATACATGACAAGTGTCATATAAATAATTGAAAATTACAAAGTGGATAAGTTAGTTGTTGCAGCAATAAAAATGAAGTTTTTTTAATAAACGATTCAAACTATTTTGAACTTCTTCCAAAGCACAGACATTCTATAGAAAACTACTTTTTCCTGCTACTTAAAAATAAAAGTAAATCGTTTCAGCGATACTATTCTTCTCAAATTACGTTCCGTTCTCCGTTGGCTTAGGCTGTGCGTTGCCTGCCACTCTGTAGTCGTACAACAATATGACTTTGGAGCCTAATCATTTTAATTAGAAACAATTTTCTGTTGACACTTGTATCACCCAAGTACAACTTCTTCAAACCTATAACATTTTTGATATTCCACAACAAATTCGTATTATTGTAACAAGTAAACAATTAGCCAGCAATACAGTATGTAAAAAATATTAAAATGTTTCTTTCGTACAGCAATTTTACCTCCTACGTTACAAATATCCTATTCCTATCACACACAGCTACTTTGTGAAAGGAACAGCGAGATAATTTACACAAAGTAGTTTTCAAACTAAACATTTCGTGGGCACTACACATTGTACACTTTTGTTCGGGAAAAAAATTAAGCACGTAAATAAGAATTAAGTTAAGTTTATAAAAAGTGCTTTGTTCGAAAGTCAGCACATATTTATTTCAAACACAATGTTCAGTTCCTACTTAGCGTCAAAGAGAGAGCAAATATCACGCCATCTATTGTAAATACCGAGCACTTTGAGTTCCTATTACGGTCTCATAAGTTATGCAGGCGATGTAGCGTGGCCCGCCCGCGTGAAAAACCGTGGCTCGCGCAAGCACCGAGCGTTAATATTGTATGAGTCGGTCTGGGGCGACGTGAGACGAGAAGGCGGCTTGGATCTGCCAGGGGAATCTACTCGGCAGCATTTGAATAACCGCCCGATCGACGCGTCTATCTTTCAGAGTAAGTTATGTTTCGATCGGCACATTAACCTCGCAGATCGAGGTGACGCGCTTTCGGGAATGCAAATCAGGAAGTTGACGCTTTTGATACTAAAAAAGTAGACTATTTTGATAGATATTATGTAAAATTTGGTATTGAAATAATACACAATTATGTGTAGTGCTTACTAAAGATAAGATAAGATAGAAATATTCTTTATTATACCAGCGAAACACAGACAAAACATTTACAAAGAAGAGTACAATTTCGTGGCCTTATTGCTGAAATAAATTCCTAAAGTTTTAGTTCAAACATTTATTATAACCAGTAGAACTTTAAAGCAATCAGTTCTTTGAGACAGCATGTAGGAACATAACGGAGTAAAAATATTTTGTTTCATTTTTACATTCTGATGCCCGTACATCTCCTGCGTACTCCCGTGAGGTAGATCCTAAAACGTCGACGTTTTGACGTCCAAATTGTGTGTAATTTTAGAATGCCGTGGCGGGATCAAAACGTGTGCGGGCGGGAATAACAAATACTAGTGGTTTGGTCTGTGCCTCCAACTCTAATTCTTACTTATTTAGTGTTGTGCTGTTTAGTGTGTTAAGAGAAAATGCGCTCTTTATCAGACTGCGCATCTATATTTTCACATTTTAAAGTTTTAATGGAGACAAAACCATTACTTTCATTATCAGCTATCACTTTTGTCTATTTATCCATTGCCTATCGAGAAGTGTTTAACACGATGGCCAGGCAGGTTAACTTTAACAAAGTTAAGACATAGAAAAGTTAGCGGGTAGGTTGAGTTCAGCTGCATTTGCAGTTAGAAAAATTAGACAACTAACAGATGTAGAAACTGCGAGGCTAGTTTATTTCAGTTATTTCCACAGCATTATGTCATATGGTCTGCTACTATGGGGGCGGGCGGCAAATATAGAAACAATTTTTATTCTCCAAAAAAGGGCTATTAGAGGTATTTACAATTTACCTGCCAGACACTCACTACGTGAGTTTTTTAAGGAAATAGGAATTCTTACGCTAGCTTGCCAATATATATTCGATAACATAATGTATGTACGAAAAAACATAACTACATTTAAGCTAAACAGGGATATACATAACGTTAACACCAGAAATCGAAACAAAATTGCCTCATCTAGATTCAGATTAGCCAAGGTAAATACATCATTTGTAGGATATAGTGTACGTTTTTATAACAAAATTCCTGAAAGTATTCTATCCCTGCCAGGAAATAAATTTAAATTTGTTATTAAAACTGCGCTGTGTAAAAAGGCATACTACAGAATAGATGACTTTATAGATGATAAAAACCCTTGGCAGTAAACCAATTCCACAACGAGCTAGTTATTGGTATTCTAATAATATATAGGGTTTAATAAATTTCATACATATGTACAGACGCTGTGATTGCATATCAAAACTATGCTATTATTATAGATAACTGACAAGAACTTTATCACACAAGTTTGCCAAAAGCCATGCGAATGGTGGCGCGGTGGCCGGGTCGCCTATCTCCCTCTAATATGGTTGAGACTGGTGATGGCTGACCTCTGCGTTACGCTCGTGAACGGGTGCCGTCCGTGTGTCTGGCCGCAGCATTGGTGTTTTATTACCTTTTAAGAATATTAAATGATGTTTGACTTTGCAAGTATTGATTGCACTCATGGATCTTGAGATTCTTGGTATACGAACACTCATACCTAATTTGTATTAGCTTTAAGTTGATTTGAGAAAAGATGGTCAGAGTGGAGTTTTTTTTCGCTGCCTTTTTCTCCACTACAGACGGCCCTAAGGCAGCGGCTAACATTATACATAACTGTATGTACATTGACATTCAACAAGCAGAATGTAAATTCTTTACGTTGAAATAAAAATTTTTAAATTTTGAATTTGAATTTGAGTTGTAGAGCGAGTAACAGGAAACATATTTTTAATTTTAAGTTACAGTTTTTAAGACTTAAGTACTACTTTATTACTGAGCAGTGTAATTTATATTTTGATTTTAGTTTCATTTACAGAGAGAGCGAGAGAGATAGGAATGTTTGTATTCGATTAGGTCATGTATCACATATTATTATGGCAGGGGAATAAATTTTATTATACATAATAATATAAGTAATATATCAACCTTCGAGCATTTACACAGCTACTAAAGCGAAGCTTTTCAAGATCTTTACAGTTCTACTGCTAAATGACGTCAGGTGTTACTAACAACACATAATTTACAACACAGGTCCAAATATATATCTCTGCGGGACGAAAAGACTTACGTATCTCATTGAAGTAGAAGGGGAACTCTCCGGGTATGCTGCAGTTGAGTCGCGCTTTCAGGTACGTGGCCCAGTTCTGGCTGAGGATATTTTTGCCCCCAGTGTCTCTTTTGCAGACTCGAGCTACTCGAGAATATACTGCTTTTCCACAGTTGATGTACTCTACAGCAGTTTCCCGAAAGAAGAAGAGAACGTACTCTCCGACTTCAAATGAGCCCACGAAGTTAGGTTCTGGAATTGAAAAGAGAGGGTTAGGTTCGTAGTTATAGTTCGATGTGGTTTTGCACGTCAAAAATATTGTATTCGTGTAAAACTTTGTAACTGTTCCATTTGCTGCTGTTAATTGGCTTTAATAAATAATTACGCAACAGCACAGTCACGATGTAAAATTTACTATAATGTTTTCGAACTGTGCAGCCGCCGACGAATTCCCACGTCATTTCCCTGGACGAATGTACGAAATAAATATCAGATGAATCCGGGTGTCAAATTATCTGATATAGCGGGAACATGGCAATAATAAGTGCTTATTTGTGGTCTCATAATGAAATAGGCACGTGTGACGGATTAAAGGCACACGGTTCGATCGGCAATATGTTTATCCTCATTGTTAAACTGGGCCCCTCCAGATCACGCTCTGCGCCTAATCAACACAAAGCCCGATTCTTATTAAACTTTAATAAGGTTTCCGGGGCAATAATTTGAGTATAAATTAATGCTATAAATGCTATACTGGCTATAAATTAGACATGTTCGCAATAAAGGCATGCATTTTAGTGATAATATTGCATTCATGTCGTGCTGATTTCAGTGGGATTGGGGCATTATTACGCATTAGAATAACAATTGAATAAACGACATGCAAATTCTAACCAAAATTCGAACAACGAATATTCATTGCCCATTCGTTACCATACCACTCAATTTCGTACGATAATTTGTACTAGAGGAGTGTCAGGTAATGGTAAAATTGGAAATATTTTGAGTACTCAATTAGAAGCAGAACGATATAGATCTTCACTTTCCGCTGCAATATTTCACGTTAGACAAAGTAATATGTGGGATTTGCCACACTCGAGAACCAGGTTTTAAAGACATAAGA
Organism: Yponomeuta plumbellus; assembly: GCA_947310845.1. Taxonomy (NCBI): domain Eukaryota; kingdom Metazoa; phylum Arthropoda; class Insecta; order Lepidoptera; family Yponomeutidae; genus Yponomeuta; species Yponomeuta plumbellus. The sequence continues at coordinate 10,313,907 of OX371207.1, read as the reverse complement.
GCAACCACAGTATACGCCATCGGTATCGATCGAGATTCCAAATTCAGTATTTGAATTCCATATACCTGTATGCCGCCTAAGGGCCTTAGGCGCCGTGCAGGTGTCTGGAATTTACTCTATTGACGAAGATGACGACCTGCGCTAATGTACAGGGTGAGAACACAAACTCGCGTCTGTGTGTCTTAGGCCTGAAAATCCGGCAACAAGCGTCCAAGATAGTTTCGTAATCACATTTGGAATATCTCTCCTCGATACAGCGACAAAAGCGCTTTTGGCTTCAGTTGAAATTAATTGACAAACTGAGACGCTATATTATCGTAAATATTTAACAAATCTAGTCAAAGTGGGTTAAAATTATTAAGTTTTAATCTACTTCTAAGTTTATTGCCGTATCGATTCGAAACATTGTTAGTATAATGGTAATCACAAATGGCCACAGTCTTGGTGTATTTCCATATTTGGGATGTAATTGCCTTATCACTGTGTTTGGGATTAATGATTGTGTTGTGAACTGTAACTAAAGGCGATGTTTCATTAGCATGTCTAATAAAAGAGCTGGAATAACGATCAGTGGGAAATTAACGGAAATTAAGCGAATTCGGCGTCGGTGTAATTTCTACTCCGACGTTATTGTGGTACATTCGCAAATTAAGGCTCAAAGATCGTGGTCGTTAGAGCGGGCGGCTCGAATTTCATTGTTTAGGCGCAAACAGTGGGCACATTACGAGACTAATGTTACTGTGAAATGAAAACAAGGGATGCCGTTGCCAATGCCGAAAAATTTGTTTTCACGACTTTTATTCAAGAATGACACAGTAGTGTGATTTCCTGAAAGCCTACCTTCAGAAAGACAAACCTATTGCTAAATGTCCTAAATGACAGTTGCAATAAACATCAAATATAAATATTTACATATTTACATACTTAAGTCTTAAATTGCTTCTGACCCCACGCTAGGACACCCTGTGTGGGAATCAGAAACAGCGACATCACAAACATGGAAACATCCAAGACCGGGTTTTGAATCCGGGAACTCTCGCATGGTAGACAGATGCGCTAACGCAAAGACAAATGCAATAAAAGAAGAAGATAGAATGATTTCTGATATTATTTATGATTTCTAAATACATTTCTTAAGTTTTAGTCGAAAGGAAATATAGTCGTGATTCGTTAGAAGACCGTTAACCACTCGTCAGTGGCAACAAAAATGGCGAAAAGCCGTTGTCTGTGGAGCCTGAATCGGGCCTCGTCAAGTCGTCACAGACAAGGGTGGCCAGGTCACCTACTGCTACTAAAATGCCAGTTTATTCGTTATAATTTATTTTCGAGCCACTGTTTAGGAGAAAACTGTATTTTAATTAAATTTGATATCTAGTGACAAACATCACTACGCAGTTCATCTTTTTCTTGTGGCACACAAGTGTGAGCAATCCAAGAACATCAAATTTTCAATGGATTATAGTGGTATTTATAGTGTTTTAAATAAAATAAACAGGATTATTTATTCTAATTAGCTTTATTTACAGGCCGTTACCCCTTAGCATTACTAAACAGTAGCAGTTACATACCTTGCAATAGAGAAAAATTAGAGGAAAACGGTTTTAAGTGGCAGACCATAATGGCTAGTCTTGCACTGCACTGGTGATTGCGCGGGTTTTTTGAATGATGACAGCTCAAGGCTAAGTTTGTTATCTATCCTCTTTCACTGGAAATACACCGTAATGAGTGTAAAAGGGATAGGTGTACGTTTGTTTGATTTATTACACATATTAGAAAATGTGACCAACGATGTCCAAATCGGGCTTCGCCACAAATGCGGCATGTTGACAAAATGTCAAAATCGGGCCTCGCCACTGACGAGTGGTTAAGAACGTGAGCACATGAATCACGAAACTAAGTGGATGTTCGTAAGATAGACGGGACATCTGGTTAGACGAGAAGACGGACGGTGGATGAAGGCAGTTACAGAGCGGTGACCGGGAATTGCGTCTTTCGCTGAGTAGGCCTCCTACTCAATGGGTTGATAACATCGAGAAGTCTGCAGAGGCACGGTAGACGAAACTAGCAGGGGACCGGCGAGGTTGGCGTGGCGGTGAGAAATCCTATGCCCAACAGTTATCAGTTAACGGGCATCTTTCATGGGCTGTATAGATAGATGCAAATATTGAAATCACATAGTAGATGCTAAATCAATCATTAGATGATCGATTGACGATTGGTGTGTGTCTATTAGCTTTTTATTTGTTTATCCATGGATAAGCAATTATCTATTTACACATTTGTACTTACTTATCCAACACATTGGTGTTAGTCGCTCTAAGACGTTTTTTAGACTTAATCACTACAGTCGGAAAGCGTGGGCGTAAGCGAGCATTATTAATGTTGGCCTCAACGTTTCCGTTCGATTCATATTACACCTTTTGGCGAACTCTAAATCGTGTAAAAGCCGATAATTGCAACATTTGCTTTAATAATTAGGGAAATAATCGGCCCAGTCTATTGTTCACGAGTGAGCTTAGTCTCGTGTTTACGTTGTTTTCGGCGTTCGTCGTTTATTTTAGTGCCAGTTCGATTACGGATTGTTTTGACTATAACAAGCCAATTTCTATTACATTAGCCAATTTCCATTACTATTCTATGTATCTGTATAGATTGCTAGGTATTCAGTAAATCTCAGACACGAAGGTCACTGGATTGCTTAGCACTCGAGATCATTATCTCTCGTCGTCTATTCAATATATACTCGTAACATAGGCTTGGCTTTGAACGCGTAGCCTATCTCAAGCGTAATGCTTAGGTTTCTTAGTAACTGTATCTATGTTTACTAAAAGGGCTCATCAGCCTTCGATGTAAATCGGATAAACACACGCGACTTTGTTTATAACGCGTTTTATGTCATTCAAAATGAGCAAAGTCGCCCGTTGCCATGCTATTAGTATAGGCCTGTTAAAACTAAATGCATTATGTCAATTTGACAAAAAAAACTGCTGCTGACGAACGATAAGTGAGCCGATGAGGTGCTGAACTGAAACTGGAAAGATCTACGACGTAATATGACAAACTACTTAGTTGCGTTATGACCTTCAAAAGAACAATTAAAAGCTTTTGTTATTATGGCCGTTTGGCCCACCAAACCTTAAACTGGTTAAAGAAATAAAAATTAAGCAAAGGAACTAGATCACTCTTTTCTTTTCCATGAATAACTCATAAGAAAAACGAACACAGCCAAAACCATCCTTACTGTCCAGCCATTTGGAGTCGTATTTCAGCGTCCGCTTGAACTTGTAAGCCGTGCGTCCGCTCGTGACGTTGTGGAGGTCAGTCCGGAAGATCACGGCGTCCGCCTTCGTGAACTCTGCATTCGTCCCGGAGTAGAGAGCCGGGAGGTTGCCGGGATTTCCGTTCTCGACCCATAAGGCTGTCGAGTTGTCCGCTGGGTCATACGGACACTTCGCCACGCCCATCCCGATGCCGTGGACGTACTCCCGCCGCGACAGGTGCGTAAGGTTTGACTGAAACAAACAAAGACTAGGTTAGCACTAAAGAAATTACAGTCTTTGCCTGTGGGATAAACGATGATTTGTAAGATTATAAAACAGCAGACGTCATACAGGTTTACCTACAAAATGTGGGATTCCTGTATAAAGTCAATTAGAGCTGGAGTTTTTTCTTAAATGTATATTTTATAAATATGTACCAGCGTTTACAATTGTATTAAATTCATGCTTTATGCGCTCTAAATTATGCAGATTCCGGTAGGTCATTTTCGGTGTGGTTTACCGATATGAAGTTATTACCGATATTATGATCTTACTTGTAACACGTTTGGGTTGTCATTCTATTCTATTATCTTTATTTGGAAATCTAACAGCACAAAATAACATAAGTATTTGCAATCAAGTATCGTAACAATAAAGCCAAAAATAGATTTCACTTATAACTATTACTATGGAAGTAGGTATACACCTGTACCCAAAACTGAGCTCTATTCATGAGTGAGGTAGAGGTATAGAGGCTGTGCATGGTTTGGGTTCATGATGCCTTACTTAGAGAGGGTCTTTGTAATACTTATTCCTAAAAAAACAATTTTCAAAACGTTCCAAATGACCGTAACCAATAGGTTTGATGGTCTATAAAGCGCACGCACCAGACGTACATCAAGACACCGGCAGTGATGGTGGTGGGTCCGGCTGTGCAATACATAATAATTTGATGATAATTACGCACTTCAAAGCACTTACAAGCCTCCACCAATCCGGACTTGGCCCCCGTGGTGGAGTATGGCCTATACCTTCCTCAGGGAAGACACCCGTGCCCTTTGGTGGGGACATGATGGGTTGATGATGACGCATTTGAAGGAAAAGGTGTCATTTTACAAAATCAATGAGCAAAAATCAATGATCAATGAGAAGGTGGTTTTCAACAGGTGATAATAATTTTTAATGAATAAATGGTTGGTTTTCGAGGGGCCGACCGCGCCCCACTGGGAAAAAAACAGTAACTAGAGTTCACATTTTACCCTTTGCTTACTTTATTTTTCATCATTTAAGTACCACGGTAGAGTGCGCATGGTCGAGTTCTAGGAGCCAAGAAAATGTAATTAGTGTGTTCATTGACACGATAAGAATTAGAGTTACCAGGGTGGGAAAGAGGAGACTTAATATTGCTAATCCCATGAAAACAGCCCTCTGGCATAAGTCTCCTCTCTCTCTCTCTCTCTCTATATATATATATATATATATATATAATATTCCTTTTTGCAAATAGTAAATTCGAAACACTGTTACGAGTACATAAAATTGAATAATGTAACATTATCCCTTCATATTCATTCATATTCCGCTGACTCAACGACTCGAATTGAGTCTTGGCCTCACTCAATTATTACAAAGATAAATTGAGTAACACAATTATTGTCTTAATCAATTTATGGTGGTAAATATTTTGTATGTATGTATTTTTCCTGGTACAATAAAGAATATTCTTATTCTATCTTATATAATAAGTCCCCACTTGTCTAAGTCTTGTGTGGTCATGCCTCTGAACATGTGCGATTTGTTTTGTTTAGTATTTGCTTGAGATAAACAAAGGAGCGTCACCCATTAAATGTGAACTTGCTTATAACCATTTCACCGTTATAAGCCGACCCCTTATTTCGAGAGTTTCTCCATAAATTCCTGAATTCGTAATGGACATCAAAAGTTGTCCTATTAAAAGAGGATGCTCGAAACACTTCAATTTTATGCCCCATTAATCATAAACAGCGCTGTAAGTGCGACGCGTGAGTTTTAAAGTTACAGCAAAATATACAGTAGAGGAACGATCCCCCACTAAACATAACATCTGTTTTTAATTTCACAGAAAAAACTGAAACTTTACGAGCACTGCACGTTCGACACGATTTATTAAGCCCAACTTATTATTTTGAAGGAGCTCGCATATTTTTTCACAGCGTTCCGTCCTCTGGGGAACTCCTCTATTAGTATAATGCGATGGGTGGCGGTACGGTTTCCGAAATTATCATAAAATTACTAAATGTAGCATAAACTTGGGGTGGGCAGGCGAGCGCCGCGCCGTCGTGGATTGAGACTTTATGTAAATTTTAACGACGCTGCGACCATCGGGGCCACCTGTGACCCACCCCGCCCGCCCTCCTCGCCACCTGTCGAAAACCTATGTCTTTTTTATTTCAATAAGCTGCGGATTAAATTAGGCGTGCGAGAAAGTGCCTCCGTGACGCGGCGAGTGTACCCGGCTGAGCTTTTCTTGTAGCCCTATCGCACGGTCTTGAAATGATCATCGTAAAAAATAACCATTTACATACAGGCACATACATTGCTTCCGGCCCCACACTAGGATACCCTGTATCGTAGGAACCAGAAACAGCGACGTCACAAACATGTACATACATAGGCTGCTACTTATGTATGCGGAATCTGGGATTCCAATAATTTTAAACGCAATGTCTGACCTCCATGGTCAAATTCGTTCTTTTTTTAATTACTGGCCGCTAATATTTTTCTCTTATATACGTTAGTGTTTTGTTTTTGTTGGGTTTAAAATGTAATATCGCTGAAAAAATGGAACTCACTCCTGAAAATATTCGTGCTATGATTTATTACGATTTTCGACGTGGTTTAACGCAACAACAGTGCGTAGATCAATTAACTTCGACTCTTGGTGGTGAAGCTCCATCAAAAACGACTGTGTATCACTGGTTTAGTGAGTTTAATCGCGGGCGCAGTAAGCTAACGGACGAAGTTAAAGAAGGTCGCCCGAAATCGGTGGTTGTGCCACAAAATATTGAAGCTGTGCGAAAACTAATAATGCAAGACCGCCATGTTACGTATCGCGAGATAGAGGCTATTATGGGCATATGTATGACGATCATTCATAGGATATTACATGAACATTTGTCTGTAAAAAAAATTTGTTCGCGTTGGTTCCCGCACTACTCAACTCAGGATCAAAAAGATGCTCGCGTCGAATGGTGCAAAAAAACCTTAAAAAAATTCAACGGAGGCGACTCAAAATCTGTTTATAATATCTACACAGGGGACGAATCCTGGATCTACGCGTACGATCCCGAAACTAAACAATAATCAACAGTTTGGGTGTTTCAAAATGAGCCAAACCCTACGAAAGTGGCTCGTGCAAAAAGCACTGTAAAGCAAATGGTGGCCTGCTTTTTTGGTATTAATGGCCATGTGGCTACAATACCACTAGAGAATCGCAGAACGGTTAATTCGGAGTGGTATACGACCATTTGTTTGCCGAAAGTATTTGAAGAAATACGCCAAAACAACCAGCGACGCAGAATCATACTTCACCATGACAATGCTAGCTGTCAAACAACTACATTTTTGGATGGTCAAAAAATAGAATTGATGGGTCATCCACCGTACAGCCCTGATTTGGCTCCCAATGATTTCTATTTATTCCCAAATGTAAAGAATAAATTAAGTGGTCAACGATTTTCGACCCGTGAAGATGCCGTAGATGCGTTCAAACAGCACGTTTTGGAGATATCTCAATCAGAGTGGAAAAAGTGTTTTACAAATTGGTTTCATCGAATGCCAAAGTGCATTAATCATAGTGGAGAATACTTTGAAAAACAATAAAAGCATATTTAGCCATATACATTTGTTTATTTTTTCTATTCCGCATACATAAGTAGCAGCCCTCGTAAACATCCAAGACCTGGAGTTTTTTTTTCTCCCCAGCCGGGTATCGAGCCCGGGACCTCTCGCATGGTAAGCAGCTGCGCTAACCGCTACGCCACAGAGGTCATCATCATCAATCCATTATGTCCCCACCGAGGGGCACGGGTCTTTTCCTTGAGGAAGGTATAGGCCATACTCCACCACGGTGGCCTAGTCCGGATTGGTGGAGGCTTGTAAGACTAGCGGCTGGTCTTACCGTCAGAAGTTCTCAAGCCGCCCTAAGGCCTCTGACTTGGCTTAACGACTGCCATCTATCGAAGGCAGCCGGAACCAACTGCTTAACGTGCCTTGCGAAGCACGGAACCGCTCGGAAAAATGCCACTAACGATAGTCATAGATGGTCCCATCCATCCCATCCCATCCATGCACTGAAGGCGCCCGATGTTGCTTAACCTTCGTGATCGTTTAAGATCACTCAGGCAGCCGGGGCTACGAGCGATTCTTGAAATGTGATGGATGACAAATGTACAAAAACAATAATTTACAAAAGTTTATGTTGATATTTCCTTATGTTTTATGGAGATTCTCCAGCACGGACGAGTGTTAGTTTTTTAATTAGGTAATTAATTCATTATGACAAAGAAACCTACGGCTTATTGAGTATGTACGTACAAAGTTCTCTAATCAAACGTTTCTTTTCCAATTAACATCTTCTGAACATCTAATTTAATTAAAAAAACCGGGCAAGAGCGAATTGGGCTCGCCCATCGAGGGTTCCGTCCTCGCTGTTTATTTTCGAAGTTTTCCCGAATCGTAAGGACATGTTTTTAAGATTTAATGACAAATATACAGTTTTCGGATTTTTTCCCGTATTTTTAGTATAAAACGACAAATTACGTACTTGACAAATTTCGTTCTAGGTCAATGGGAAATACACTATGAAATTTCATTCCCTTTAGTGTCGAAATAAATGTTATGAAATTTGAATCTCTTTTAGTGTCAAAATAAACGTTTTTGCGGCAAAAACGGCCGTATCTTCTTTTTTTACGTTAACTTATAATTTTTGAAGTTTGTTTTTCACAGCTTCATGGGACAAGTGTATTGTCTTGCTTAAGTGTATGGATTTAATTTCAACTTGATACCTAACCCAGCGCATTCCCGAGATAAAGGGTCATGCCAGACAGACGGATGGACCAACGGACAGACAACAAAGAGATCCTATAAGGGTGCAGTACTTTCCGTTTGAGGTACGGAGCGCTAAAAACAATTAAAAAAATAATAAAACAATAGTTATAAAAATAGAATAGAAAATCTTTATTTGGTACTTATATGTACAGTTATTAGAGTTACCAGCCACTAGTCTTACATAACAAGCCTCCACCAATCCGGACTTGGCCCCCGTGGTGGAGTATGGCCTATACCTTCCTCAGGGAAGAGACCCGTGCCCCTCGGTGGGGACATAATGGGTTGATGATGATGATGATGATACAGTTATTACATACACTAGATAGTTAAGATAAGCTTAAATGAAGACAATAGTACCAATGATTAGGTAATGTAATTTCTGGCGTACATTATAATACAATACCCTACCTTAACTCCATATCTCCTACAAAACTTCTTCAGTCCACGTATTTCATAAACACCACTTTTGTTTCGAGAGGTTTTTATTGCTCGGCAAACAAGCACCCTCGGCGAGGAAACAATCCCGCTGTTTACAGTGAAAGCGCGAACCTTGAACCGAACTCCAACCGTTGCTTGCTTTCAGTGCCCGATACATTATTTCCCCGTTTCTCCGCGTGGAAACACCGTCCTAAGTCTAGGATAAACAAGCAAATGGGTCGGACGGAAGCCCCGGTCCCTCCGAAGAAAGTTTGCCGACGGCCCGCAAGCCTCTCTCATTAGGCCTCCTCGCTTTTGTTTATTTACAAAATGTGTTAAAGCTTACTGAAGAATCCTGCCCCCATTGATTAAATAACGACGTCGCCTTCAAAAAAATTTGGCGCCGCCGATACAACAATAAACGCAACAGTTTTTGAGCTCTCCACAACTAAGGGCCGTAAATTGTGCTTGAAGTTAATTTGTGTTCAAAGCCGCTTTTCTGTCTCTCTATCGATCGCTAGGAGTTTACGTGTGAAATACGGCGGCAGATACATAAAGTGGGGTGTTTAAAAGTTCGGCATGTGTTTTTGAATGTTAAGCGGCGAGACAAGAGATAGTTGGCACCTGCACACGAGTTCGACGCCACGAAGTGAAATATTGCTTTCGGATACATCGTGCATGTTTGAATCTCTCTGTATAGAGATTCTGAAAAGTTTCGCACAATGAACGCTATGAGAAAAGATTAAGAATAAAAAACTGGCTGAGTGCGGGTCAGACTCGCGCACAAAGGATTCCGTAAATTATCTATACAACATTAGACGCTATATTAATTTATATCAAGCTAAAAACGGCACAACATTGCGTTTGTTGTAAGGAAGCCCCCCTTAAATATTGATTTTATTCTGTTTTTAGTATTTGTTGTTATAGCGGTAACAGAAATACTCGTACATAATCTGTGAAAAAATTTGATGATGGACGTACAGACAGACATACAGTCGTAAACAAGGTAAACATTTAGTCCGGATCCCGTAAGTTGATCCGGACTAAATGTTTACAATGTGTTGTGTTTACGAAAGTTTTAGTTCAAAAAAGACATACAGTCAGCGAAATCTTAGTATTAGGGTCCAGTTCGGCGCCTTTTGGGTACTGAACTCTAAAAGTCGACGCTAAAATTAAGTGATATGTTCTACCAAAGCAGGGAGGCAATTTGAAATGAGTTAACGTTCAATAACTCGATATATTACTGGTTAGCAGTTCGGTAAACTAAGTTGAAACTTATTTGATTCAATTGTACCATTAATGTTTGATTTGGTACACAAGGGAGTCCGAGTGGCCATATAACTTTAATTACAATACGATAGTTCTGTAATACCCACCTGACTTTACTATCAAGATAACTTCAATTCTCGAATGGATTGCAAATTCTCCTCTCAGAATATTGAATATCTGAAAATGTGCACGGCTTCCCAATGAATTGCAATACTGGAATAAAATATTTTCAAACGTACTTTATTGCATTTTGTCAGTCACTGTTTCTTTCATCCATCTGGCGGCAAATTTAGCATAATAGAACACAACATAATTATTAGTGAATCAATCTACCACGAGATAAGTGGCAACATTAAGGTCAGATTTTTAATTCGAGAGACTAAATTGACAACTGTTTGACGGATAAAGGGTTACCAGGGTTAGATAAAATTAAATAGAGACGTAGCCAATATCGATGATATCGACTCGACCAATTGGTTTGCTAAGTCGTAATAATTAGCGAATATTATAATTGCAATAAACCCTTTTCAAGTAAGCTTTTTTGACAGTTGTCAGTTGGGTTCACCAAAATTTATCAAATGTACGCAACCCCGCCACGGAACAGTAAGAAGCCAGGAGCTACACAGTGTATCCACCACGAAATAGTTTGAATAAATTCGGCTGGCCTTTCTTCATTCAGAAAGGGGTTGCATCAGCGCCATCTATCGATCAAAGGAGTACCACTTTTTTTAAGTTTGAAAGCCGCCATCCTCTTAATAGATCCTTAAGTACTAGGTTAGAAAGAAGAAAACAGTTTGAGTAAGCGGAGACACAACGATGTTTTATTGGAAGTACCATTTATTCAGAATTATGATCCTCTCATTTCATCATCATCAGAGACGTTTATATTATATCAAACGAATACTAATCAACGTGGTTGACGCAGTCTTTCCATGAATTTATGTATGAATGTTCGTATGTTATGTGTTAATCTGTTCCCTCACAGAGCCTAAGCGACTGATCCGATTTTGACAAATGAGGATCGTTTAATTTTTCTCAATTAGCCAAAAAATTATATATGGCAGCCGTGTGGTTGTCATTCCATTGTCACGGGTATCAAATTAAAGGTATTTAATAAACCTTTTCAGAAATGTATAACAAATGTAGGGTCAATATAACAAGGAAAAATAAAATATGTTTGTTTGTCCAAAATTACTTTGATAGTAAAAAAACTTAATAAAAATTAAATTATGCGTTATATAATTTTATTGCGGACAATATTTTCAACTCATATGAGTCGCGTGGTGATTAAGCCCCATACTCTATCTCTGAGGGAACGCCCTGTGTCTTACAATGGGACATTATACGCTAGTTATTTAATGATACATCCATTTAATTTTTCCTATTTTTTATTTATTTAAACCACTTTCCACAATGTTAATTACTCGTATAATATGAGAAGGTTAAAAATTTAGGGTCGGTATCAAAACGACTGGATTCTCAAAACGACCAGAACCACATACAGACTTGATCGTAAAACGGCAACATCTGCAAAAAGCCTTTATCTCGTGTAAATTTTAAATTAATTTTATTAAGTCATCATAACAAATGGACAAAAACCAATGGGTACCAAAGCCGATATCGATACCAAATCCGATTAAAATATCGACAAGAACAGCACTGGCCTGACTATTGCAACACTTATGCGAAAAGAACTGTCAAATTGGTATCTCGAATTATGGATTCTACCTTAGTTTGTGTTTTCAAAGCAGGTATCTAAGTATTACGAGTGTATTAGAAATTAAGGAGTGTTGTACAAAAGCGGCTCAGGCTTCACGCAAAAACCTAATAAGGTTTAAGTGATGCCCTATGAAAATGTAAAATCAAAATGTGTTGTCAATAAATGATTTAAAAAAAAGTTACTTTTTCCATTTGTTTTCAACTCCGAAAGAGATTTTGGCATGTAATGCATACATTCACATAAACTCAAGCTTGTATCCTGGTGTGGTAAGCAGAGACCAGGATTTGCTACTTGTCACGATGCTGATGACCTTTTTTGCTTTACCAACATTAGTTGTTGCGTGCACCCACGCCGGTTTCAGGAACTTTATATGTTCCATTTTATGAAGTATGGTCGCCTGAGACGTCCGTTGCCAGCCCTTCCATCTACCTTTCCCCGATGTATTCTTTTGCTTACGTTTCTACTTTTATCTTTCCATGTGTCAAATCAAACGCAACATTCTTTTCTTTATTCCATTCACTTCAGTCCACTTTCAGTCCACAACGGTCTGTAGTCAAACTGTGTAACTTTATGACATTGAACTTAGCTCCAATAGTACAGTCAAATTAAATTTCAAATTGTACAACGTAACTTTAGTAACTGAATTTCCGAAACTCCCAAGCGAAAAGTTTCTTCATATCGAAGGGCTGTTAAATCTATTAGGTAAGCTCTTTGGAAGACTAATCCTATTCATCTCGTAAGTTCGCTCTTAATAATAGGTACCTCGTAGAGGCACCGGCTATCAAAGAGTACAATGCTTCTGACATCAAAGTTAATACAAAACCCGTCCAGTGCAGTTTAATCAATAACATCTAAGATGTTACTATAACCGAGGCACGTACAAATAGAATAGAGATTATAAAGGAGCAACGCATGGGTAAACACGCGATAATTTGATGTTCAGAACGTGAGCAAAGTTTGCTGAACTCAGTTTCAACATGTCACTATCAGTTGATATTGTAAATTAGTTATTGCTCTATAGTTTATGAAGCGAAACTTTGAGACACAACACAACGAGGTGGCTAATTTAACTTCTGTACATATTGACTTGAGAAGAATCGCTATTCTGAGATGTGTCTCCATCTAACGAGCGGTTCCGGGTTCAACCAGCGGCTGGGGACAGAAAAAAAACCCCAGGTCTTGGATGTTTACATGATTGTGATGTCGCTGTTTCTGGTTCCCACGACACAGGGTATCCTAGTGTGGGGTCAGAAGCAATGTATGTGCCTGTATGTTAATGTTTATGTTTATTTTAACTATGTCCCATCCTTTTAAGAAGGTCCCAAACTGTACCTATTATGAATCATAATATGATTCATAATAGGTACAGTTTAGCATCTGAATTGGAACGAACAAGATACTACAGAGTTGCCAATAAATAGTATTTATCGCTCCTAGCCTGGGCTGCCTGAGTGATCTTAAACGATCACTAAGGTTAAGCAACATACGGCGCGTTCAGTCCATGGATGGGTCATCGTCTATGACTAACGCTATTGGGATTCTTCCGAGCGGTTCCGTGGTTCGCAAGGCACGTTAAGCAGTTGGTGCCGGCTGCCGTCGATAGATGGCAGTCGTTAACCCAAGTCAGAGGCCCTAGGGCGGCTTGAAAACTTCTGACAGCAAGACCAGCCTCCACCAATCCGGACTTGGCCCCCGTGGTGGAGTACGGCCTATACCTTCCTCAGGGAAGAGACCCTCCGTGTGGAGTTTCTGGATCTTCCATCAGACGCGTCCCCCGGGTGGCGGATAGGGGAACGCCCTCCAGATATGGAGGGTACCGGCTTCAGCCGGTGCGGACCAAAACCAGAGAGAGTGGGACGTCCAGTGGCTTGCGCTGCTGGATGTCCCGCGGGGTCCACCATGGACCCCGCACCCGTAACCCCACATTGAGCGGGGCCGGGGGCCTTCGGGCCGCGAGGAAACAACCTCTATAAAAAACACACGGTGTGGGCCCTCTCTATGTCCCTCTGTCCAGCAAAGGGCATGGAAGAGGGCCGGATGGGCGGGGAGGGGCGCGGGCTCCGCAAGCCGGGCTTGGGAGGGAGGGATTTTGAGGGAGGTAAGCCAGGGACCAGGGACTGGGCACCCCATATGGTCTCTGGCCGAGGGGTGTTTTTATGGGAGGGAATTTAGATGGGCCGAGGATCCGGGCAGAGGGCCACAACGGGTCCTCGGTAGCTGGAGGCTTGGGGAGCTCGCGCCTCTCCGCCGGGAGAGCCGGTGGCGCGGGGGACGCCGCGCGGACCTTGCGCCGCCGGTTGAGTGAGGGTCACAGACGGCAGGTTGGGGGACCTGCCGTCCGACATCGTGACGGGAGAAGGGGGTGGGGGGCCCATGCCCCTTCTCCAGTGAGGGTGGGCCCGACTCCTTGCGAGTCGGGTCGACGACGCCGAGGCGCCGCTGTCGCGTTCGCGTTGTGGTTACACCACTTGCGAGATCCGGCGGCGCCCCATTTCACGAGCGACAGGACGGCCCCCGGGGTGTTTTAGGAGGTATGCCTCTCCTAGTACTAGGAGAGGAGAGTCCGACACACGGCCGTCGCCCTCCCCCAAGGGTGGCGGTTATGGTGCACAAAGCATTTCACCCCGTTAACAAAAAAAAAAGGGAAGAGACCCGTGCCTCTCGGTGGGGACATAATGGGTTGATGATGATGATAAGTATTTAGAAAACAATGAGCGTCGATAGAGATGGAATGAATACATCCAAGCTGATTACTTTATTTCATTTCAATATGTCACTTTTTGTGATAACAGCTAACAATCAAACAAACAAGGCGTTCCAATGTCGACAAAAGGTTAGCAACTACTTTAGTCTAAAAGCATTATTTTACTCCAAGAGTTTCTAATAGTCCGCAACTCCATTAGAATTGAAAAGCTCAAGTTTCTTCAATTTAACTCAGTGTCAATCTAACTCTAGATACTTTGTTAGAGAACTATTTTAGCTCCACCCAATTCCATTTCAGTCTGGAATAAGTGACTTATTCGGCACAAAAGACTCCAAAGGTGACGGCGCATCAAGCTCCAAACTTCCCAAGAGGTCTACATAATCAAAATAGAACACAACCTCTATAATACACGGCGAACGGAAAGTTTTGACGTCGTATATCACTTGCATCTCGAGCTCATTTGGCATTCCTAAAATACGGATATACACAGAGTTGCATGGAAATCTTGCCGGGAAACTTCTAGACGTACGAAATAAGTTAAAAACACTACCGTATGCGCGCTGGATAATGCTCTCCTTAATGTATTTGGTGAGCTAATAAGTTAACTTTAGTTTTAGGTAGTCCTTTGAGCATTTGCTCTAAGATGATATGAAGGGATACATCCCGGCTTAAGGCAGATATGCTGATTTTGAGTGATCTTTGTAAGACAGCAAGACACACTCAGTATGACCTAATAAGGAGTAGTTTGCTGTAATGTTACGTCTTAGTAACTAAAAATCTTATTTAGAGATAGTCAATTATACTAAAACACGGGGTTAAAGCCGGTTTATGGCAGAAAGACATGAAATAAACATGTTTTAAGTTCGTCCTAGGAGTGTTGTAGCGGCATCGACATTTTTATAAAACTATTTTTTTTTATCTTATAGGTACCTACACCACTTAATACCCCGAATTAAGATAGAACAATCGCCGCTAACAGAAAAACACTAATAGGTTTCCGAGATCAGCCAGACAGATATAAGAAAGAAAGAAAATAAATACAAAGAAAACCATCGCGGATCGGCAAGAGAGCACTAGCGTTTTAGGAGAAACCAATCGCCAAAAGTACACTTCTAAACCAGTAGGAGATAACTCTCTCTCATTCAATAAAGTAGCGGCAAAGTGTCGTGCCTACATTGGCCTGTAATATCGGCGCTGCAACTGCACCTGGTCGCCGCCGGCGTTGCCGGTGAAATACCGCCGCGGGCTACACGCCGATAATACCTGTCTACTTACGTCATGCGGACTGCCAATACAGTGGCCGGGACGAGCGGCAGAAACCGGCAGTGGCTGGAATTGTCCGTGCGATCAACGTAGCGAGTCTTTTGTGGTCAGATTTAGACGGATAACTGTGGCTTAGTCTCAATAATATTAGATTACTTCTCATTGATTCAAGCCTGTACTTCGGAGGGGGAGGCAGAGACCAGAGTGTGCCGCATGCCAAGAGTCTGTCAGACTTTCCCTTCATCAACATTCATTAGTCACCTTTTTATCGTGTCCTTTAAAATACCTCCCGTTTGGTCGACCATATTGTACGTATGGGTGGTATCGAAAAACAGTGAAAAAGTTTCATACGACTATGAAAATTTATTGTTGATATTGAAAAAGTGCGGAACGACTGCACCGGCGTCATTGGAAGCTTTGCAAATTTCAAAATTCCAGTATAGCACCGGTTTGTGATAGAGTTCACACAGGATTTCATACAAAGAATTCTAAAACTCATTTCGTTCGGGTTGTGTGACTCGCTTAGATGCACCGTTTTTCGTTTTTTTTTTGCGTATATTATCTTCTGTGTTCTAGTGCCAGGTAAAATCCTTCTTCAATTCGGACCCAGTTATTTAGTAGGTACCTAATCAAGCCAAAATCTTACTATGCCCAAGATTCCGATGCGTATTAATAAGTTGAATGCAATTTATTTTTCTAATTGAAATTATTGTTATTAATATTTTTGATTAATATGCATGTTTTAATTACAGTCCTCTAACGTCCAGAGCAAGAGAGAAATAATTTACATAATTTAATCTCATTCAATATAAACTCAATTTAAAACATCACCATCTAAAGAAGCGAGCAAAATATAGTCAGTCATAAGCTTAAGCAGATAAAACGGAGCGTCAAACGCCGCGGCACGTCATTGCGTGGATTATAAAGTGATTTACCAAAGTGCACTTAATGACGAAGCGGGCCGTGTTTCGAGCATTTACCCTAATGAAGTTCACGTATTACGTTGTAGTATGTCACCGTTTCGCCGAATAGCATCCCATTGACCTGACTGCTGAGAGCCGTAATCGTAATATATCGGGTCACACTTTGTCAGTAATCCGGAAACCCAATGCTTTTTATAACTCGATTATAACTAGTAATTACGATTGCAACGTAAACCGCCGTTAGATGTGGCCTAAACTTTATTATGTTTATTCTGGATACATTTACTTGATAAAGTTCATAATTTGTAGTACGTTTTAGTTAAAAAAATGGCCTAAACTTTTGTCTAAGATACCAAGATGTTAAGATCAGAAAGGACGCATAGGTACTTCTTTCTTTGAACGTTCCTGGCCCGGGCGCTTATGTAAAAATAGGCTAAGAAATGAAAAGCAATAAATGTTATTCTGATTATGGTCTAAAAGCGGATTGTGTCTGGTTACAGGGCTGTTGATTTAACGTTAAATGTCCATAAGTAAGTCTTATTTTTTAGCTCAAACTAAGTAATGTGTTACGCGAGACTGGCGCCATCTAGTGACAATGACAAATTAAGAGATAGATAGATAGATAGAATATTCTTTATTGTATGTACCCCAGGAATTACACATGAAATTTGACAATATCATAGTACAGTACAATTGGCGGCCTTATTACTAAAAGTAATTTCTTCCAGACAACCATTGATGGAAAAAGATAAAGAAGCTAAATTACTGGTAGTCGGTGCAACTAGACAATATTAAACAAGATATTTCTATATCTAATACACATAAGAGGATCTAAGCTATGGCTACTTTGCTCTGCCCCAACACATAGAAATTAATTACACGTGACACGTAGTTAACACAGTTTCAGCCCTCCTCGAGGCGACATGTTTTCGTTGCATGCGGTTTTAGCAAGTGATCCCCTACTACCAAACTGAAAATTTTCAGGAGATAATCATAATGTACATAATTATATTGACTATGTCCTACATAATATTCATTGCTGTTTTTTATACATATTTATTTTATGTCAATACAGGGTGGTCCAAATATCATGGATCAAAGGAAATGGGGAGTTAGCCAAGGTCATCTTCTACCAATAAGGTCCTATACAGGGTGGTAAAATTCTCAACGGTTTTGAACTTATGATTGATTTTCGTTTTTTTTCAAGAAAAGAGTTCCTACTACTTATTAAGAGCAATAAAAAAAAAGTACTTACTTTTGGTGGTTGTTTTTTTTTTTGAGAGTGACGGTCCATGATGAGAATGTAACAAAAAAAAAAATCATCGTCCCTGTCTTTATGGATCATGAGAAATTAATTGCGATTTCCTTTTAAATTGGGCTAAAGGTAGCTCTTTTAGTAATTTTGGTAGGCGGTTGTATATTTTTATCAGCATTTGATAGCAGCTTTGACAAAATTCTGTTTTACAAGGGGCGCCCACGATTTTATTTGGGTATCTTGTATTAAAGCTGTAAACTTCGCAGTACGTTTTAAATATGTTCCTATGACTGTGAGCAAAGCAAGCCATTTCATAGATGTAGATACTAGGCAAGGAAAGAATATTTAGTTTCTGAAACAGAGGTTTGCACGAGTCTAGAGGGGCTGCGCCGCACATTGCCCGTATGCAACGTTTTTGGATTATAAATACCCTATTTATGTCTCTGGCGTTTCCCCAAAGTATGAGACCGTATCTCAGGACTGATGCCACATATCCATGGTATGCTATTAGAGCTGTGGATGTGTCAGCTGTTTTTTTAAGCCTACGGAGAGCGTAAACGAATCTATCTAGTTTGCTACAGACTTTTTCTAAGTGTGGAAGCCAGGTGCAGATTTCATCTACGACGATGCCTAAGAAGGTCGTAGATGGCGTATTTTCTAATGTTGTGTTGTTACACTTGACCGTTATATGTCGATGTCTCATTTTTTTGTTATTAAATTGTATGTATTTTGTTTTCTTCTCGTTAACTTTTAAATTATTTGCACTCAACCAGTCTGTTATTTCATCTATTGTTTTATTTACGTCAGTTTCAAAGTTCATATCGTCAATACATTCAATTATCACTGAAATGTCATCTGCGAAAAGGACACAATATAATAATAACAATATAATAATATAACAATAATAATATCTCCCACACAATACAATCAAGTTATCGATATAGCTCAAAGAATTATCAAGCTAAAGTGGAAGTGGGCTGGCCATATCTCGCGAAGAACCGACAACCGCTGAGGTAAACGTGTTCTTGAGTGGAGACCACGACTCGGCAAACGTAGTGACGATCTGCGAAAAACTGCATGCAGATGCTGGATGCAGCAAGCTGAAGACAGGGCGCTATGGCGCTCATTAGGGGAGGGCTATGTTCAGCAGTGGACTAATATAGCCTGATGATGATGATGATGATGATGATGATGACACAACACAATTACTTGACCTGGTCCCAAAGTAAGATACCCTGTGCTATGGTAACCAGGTAAGAACATCGAAAAACACCCAGACTGAGGCCATTTGTACAAATGTAGGAATCGAACCCATGACCTCTTTCTATTAAAAATCTTGTGTCACAGTGTTATCAGACTCTTGGGAACGGTTTCACAGATTTTTATGATTTTTCGGGTATATTTGGTATGTCTGAGAATAGGTCGTAGGCTAATTACCTAATATGGCAAAACAAAGCTTGCTGGGTCAGCTAGTATATTGTACCAAAATTTGTACCAATCCCTAAAGGTTCAATGGCCATATTTGATACAAAATGTCCGTTTTCTTCAATCACGCTTTCTGTAAAATTTCATGCAATACAAGACAGCGGCAGGTGCCAAAACAGTCGAAGCCTTAACTACGAACAAATTTATTTAATATTAAGTAAACTCCAGTATATAACTTAAGCGACAATTTTATTACGGAAAACCAGCTTACAAAGTTTGCTTTTGATGAGTCAAAGGGTGTGTAGAACGAAGTTGGTCACAAAATTCGCTTTGAAACTTCTTTGTGTCCGCTTCGGAATTGATACGATACAGCCGTTATTTTTGTTGAAGTAACAGTAACTTTTCCAGAACCTAACTAACTTCCAAGTATATAGGAATTTATCTTATGCGAAGCTACACGAAATGCGTATACTCTATTCTGATGTTCCCAAAGGCCTCTTGTTTATAAAGATAATCCGATCAACTTCACGCTTGAGGGAATAAAGGTTTTATCAGAAACAGGCTTACAGGGAAACGCAAATAAGTACGTTCTTCACTAAAAAATGAGGACAATAAACGTAATGTGGCACCGACTGTGGAAGCTACAAAATCGTTAAAGCCAACCGACCGGTTATAGAACCAAAGTGATCAGCGAATAACAAAGCGCCAGTGATTTGTTCAACGCTTAGCTGCAATAACATTTGAGCGATTTGTAGCAGATTTAAAAACATGTCGCATATTTCTTGTTTGCACACATCCGCGATAATGTTTATGAATTGTTTCCAATTCAGATTGAAAGCGACAAATGTGCGCGTAATCGAGCTGAAAACCAATGTATTTGTTCGTAATAAATGCGTATTGTCTTGGGGTTTCATTAGGAGTTCATTTCCGAAAGTGAGTTCTACCCCATTGGAGTTGAAAAAGTACGTACTGTTTGAAATCGATATTCGTGATCGACATTCACCCGCCCTTTTCAATACTTTAGGTTGAAAAGTGACTCACCAGAGTTCGGAGTTAATAAAATAATAACAAGTACCTAGCCAATAAGCGATAAACTGGAACGGCAATGTTGGTCATTTGTTTCCAATTCCCATCCAATCGCAAACGGCCATTTGTAACAGATTTGGTCTATTTCATATCGGCACAATGCGTCCCGGCCGCAATGGCATTTACACTATCAATTGCGTACCAGAGGACCAATAGTTCCGTACGGGTCACTTAATACTCGTTGGTTCTTAAGGTATTGGGATAATGACTATGTTTGCGTGTAGCGATTGCGTTAGATAAAGTTGCAGAATGTCGCGCGATTTTTGAAAGTAACGCGCTACGACCCTCCTTGGGGGTGCACAACGCATTACTCAAATCTCAGATCTGTAACGGCCTGTTATTTGTTGATACAGCTTGGTAAATCAGTGTAGAAATTTTAGGGCAAGGTTACTACGTACAGCTGACGTTAACATTTTGCAAAGCCCGAAAAATCTCCAAATCATATATGTTGTTGTTACATTTTATTGCACAATAAAAAAAAACATAATGCGGCTTACTAATAAATAAGTTATACACTTTCAGCCTTACTAATAAATAAGTTATACACTCTGAATAACTATTTGACGTATATCAATTTATACTGGTTTAATCGCATTTAGCGCACAAATAACCAGTTTGTCAGACCTCGCACAACGGCTGTATATACAGCTCATAACCTTTATTAGTAAGGCTGTCTGAATAACTATCTGACGTATATCAATTTATACTGGTTTAATCGCATTTAGCGTAGGATTGGGATGGTGGGATTGGCATCAGGAAAGTATCAGATGTCTCCCTACCCGCCTTCCTATCCTCAGCCCACAGCACGAACTCCTTGTATAAAAAAATTATACTCGCCTCCATAGGTGATATTGAGGTGTCGTGCTGTGAGCAGGCCAGGAAGGCCTGGATACTGGCCTGCCCGAATAAGCACCCTCCACTAAATTCCGCAGTGCAAAGACAGTGGGATGAGCCGCTCTGCAGGGCTGTTCATTTAAATCTTTTGGAGACAAGCAGCGGCCCTGCGGAGCGAGCTCGTCTGCTAGCAACAGCAGAATACGAGTCGGGGCTGTGATTGCAGGCACTTCCATCGGCGAAAGTAGGCACGCTGATGGACAACATGTCTTTTACAGTTGCCATCGGCCTCTGGTTTTGCAGCCCAATGGCTGCAAAACCGTTCAGCCCCACCGCTGCCTTTGCGGAGAGAAAGTCGACGAGTTGGGGCACCACGGCCTATCGTGTCAACGCAGCGTGGGCCGACTGTCGCGTCACGCGTCCCTGAATGATATAGTCCGCAGGGCTCTTTCCAGCGTCGCCGTGCCGGCCATCCTTGAGCCTAACGGTATAGCACGGGACGACGCGTCGTCGCGACGGAAGGAGACCTGACGGTATGTCACTGGTGCCGTGGCAGAACGGGAGGCCGCTGGTGTGGGACGCCACCTGCGTCGACACACTGGCGCCTTCCCATATCACGCACACCAGCAGGGCCGCGGGCGCGGCAGCGTCTATGGCAGAATGTCTCAAACGGCGCAAATACGCTGTCCTTGGCGACAGTTACTTATTTGCGCCGTTTGGGGTCGAGACGATGGGCCCTTGGGGCCCTGAGGCGCAGAAACTTTTCAAAGAAATATCAACGCGCCTCATCGACTCGTCAGGCGACCCTAGAGCTGGTAGCTACCTCGGTCAGCGCATCAGCCTGGCCATTCAGAGAGGAAATGCTGCCAGTATCTTGGGAACTCTCCCCAACGGCAGCGGTCTAGAGACTATTTTAATATTTAGTTTAGTTTTAATACTACTTTAGTTTTATTATTTAGTCTATAATTGTTATGTTATGTTATTTAAGTTAGATTTATTTTTATTTATAGTTCATTATTAATTAGAATAAAAATAGTTATAGATAATAAACTAATACTAATATATAAATATCTTAGATTCTATATTTACAAATAAAATACATAAGTTTAATGTATTTTTGATATTGTATAACACTTTCCCGTCCATCACAAGTCTTGTTAGATTCTTAAATGTACATTTACTTACATTAGACCCTTTTAATAAAGTAGAAATGGATACTTACACGCAACACAAAGCGACTCGCAGTTTTTCCGAAGTTTTCCCGAACTTTAAATACCTTTTTTAAATAACATGTTTGTGATAAAAATTACGTGCAAATGCTGACTTATTTCTAAAGAAATGTCTAAATTTCTAAAGAAACATGTTACTTAGATGCGTTTTGAAAACAACAGCTATTATAATTAAAGTTACTTTAATCACGATAGTTGTGATAAACTTGCTGTTGACAGAAACGCCTGGTTAGAAGTAGTTCGGAAGACCTACCTACCTACGACGAAGTGCGGTGCTCGGTATTGGCAGAAAAAGGAGCCGAGAGGTACTCAATCCATACCATACCATACGCGTGACCGTGTATCTGTCATTGTACTATAATGCACTGACAGAATCGAGGCTTAGGTCAAGTGATTGTATCGAGTGTGTATGTATTTTATAACGACCAGGTTCTTCATCTATATGAGAAAAAATAACACTTTAAAATTAAAGCTCTTTGGGCCTTTTTGCAAAAGCTTATTATATGCAGATAAGTTGATCAAAAAATACTTTAAAAAAGATGTGTTTTAATAAGGCTTCTCTTCGTGCAACTGAACACAGACATAGTTTGCTTTTAAAATTGAATAGAGACACCCTAAAAGTTAATTAATTTCGAAGTCATTTCCCATTCAATTAAGACAGTTTCAACGCATTTAAATCTGGAGCTATCTCTGTTTTCACAGGCTTCGACGAGATGGCCTCGCGGGGCCATTCAGTCCTCCCCTTAAAGTAATATATTTTTGATATTCAACTGAAAGTCGGATTTATCTCGGCCGTTGAATTACTGTATTACGTCATAAGAATACTCGGGGGAACCATGAGTTCTCGAAGTGATTTAGGTTCATTCGACAGCTGATCATTCTCTGATCTCTAATTGTATTTTTTTAATTATCTTGCCGTAAAGGCTTTACTTTTCAATTTTACTGTGATGTCGTCCACGATCATAACAATATAACTGATAAGAGTGCTTGTGCCTAAGTTGATATTGTGAAAATACAGCCAAGTGTGAGTTGAACTCGGGTCCGTAAGGGTTCCGTACTATTATATACAATATTTGAATATTTCAAGCGTCTACCTGTTGCCGTTATTAATATCAAGCAAAACACGGCAAAAAAATCACGTTTATTCTATGGGAGCCCTCTTAAATATTTATTTTATTGTAATATCATCATCATGAACCCATTATGTCCCCACCGAGGGGCACGGGTCTCTTCCCTGAGGAAGGTATAGGCCATACTCTACCACGGGGGCCAAGTGCGGATTGGTGGAGGCTTGTAAGTTTAGTGGCTGGTCTTACTGTCAGAACTTTTTCAAGGCGCCCTAAGGCCTCTGACTTGGCTTAACGACTGCCAACTATCGACGGCAGCCTGCACCAACAGTTGGTTCAGAAAAATGCCACATTGTAATATATTCATAATATATTTTTGTTAGCATATTATGGCTGCTACTTTTGAATCTGAAAGAAGAAAGAGAAACCTTGTATATGACACTAATATTATAAACGTGAAAGTTTGTGTGTGTGTTTATATGTTTGTCAGTCTTTAGCGCTGAAACGGCTGGACGGATTTTAATAAAATTTGGTATGGAGTTAGCCGATACCCTGGATTAAAACATAGGCTACGTTTCACCGCGGGGAAATATCTTATTCCTACGGGAAAATCGATGAACCGCGGGTAACACCGCGGGGCACAGCTAGTGAGTATGTATATGTTTTGTGGCAAGTAATAAATGATAATTATTATCTATCTATTTAATAAGATTACTTATTTTTAAAGTAAAAATAAACTAAATATTCTGTGAATATTTCAAGCGTCTACCTTCTTCCTTTGTTTTAGCGGCCACAGAAATACATCATCTATGAAAATTTCAACTGTCTTGCGATTGCGATGCATGAGATACAGCCTGGTGACAGACGGACGGATGGACAGTGGAGTTTTATTAATAGCGTCCTTACCGATACGGAATACTAAAAATGACATTTAACAGTACGAAACTTGTGGTTACCCACACGCACAACGCCGGAGGAAAAATATGCACGTCACATTGATTTTCAATTGCCTTTAATATGATTTCACGCTGGGGTTATTTATTTACTTCATTGTGCTCGCGGTTGTTTTTTTATATTTACACAATCATGCTGGTTTCAATTTGGCGCTATTTCAATAAACCGCGGGACGTTCACGCCACCATTCGAGTGTATTCTTATCGAGCATCGCAGACCCACCACGCGGAGGCAGAGCAAACAAGATGCGGTATTCCCCGTTTATGTTACATTTTACGTTCAATAAAACTCGTCCCATGCATACTTTAAAGCCGAAAATTTGCAATTGCATGATAAAGGAGCGCCTTTACGCCCCGACCCGCGATAAAACGTGTGAAGGGTCAAAATAACCGTCGATACATCATAAAATTATATGAAAGTCAAGTGCAGGGCAAGTGAGAGGCGAACGCCGCGGGAATTTATGGCGGTCTGCCCGCGAAGCCTATTGTCAAAAGTACCTTTTATTACTTTTTTAATAATTTCATAAAATCGCCCGCTCTCTTTTATCGGACAATCGATGGACTGGCTGCGCGGTACTCGACGCTTCCCTCCCCGTAGTGCTGCATAAAAATGTCATCAAACCGGCGTTTGTAGACATAACTACACATAGTATATTTTTAACCTGAACCAGCCCAAGCTATATTTATTAAAGCATTAAATATGCAAAGTATTTTTAATCCGTGGGTTCACTAACCATCCAAGTTAAGATTACCTAATTAAGGGCAAAATGTGTGTGACTTTCTCTATAACATTAATCTAGGGTCTGTGGACTGCCCGCTTGCACCACCGACTAAAATCCATTTAACCCCGGGTTAAACAGAATTTTGACAGTTCCGCCATACTTTATCTGTCAAAATTTATCGAAATAACCCGTTAACTCGAGTTAAATGAGCTAACCCAGGCTGACGCAAGTGGGCCTTATTAGGCTTGTAACTCAAACTCCTTGAAATATTGTTCTATACAACATGAGTACTCACAGCAGCAGTAGTTTGCTTTATCGTCATCATCAGGCCATGTATACAAATGGCCTCAGTCTGAGAGTTTTTTGTGACAGCTCTCCGTTAACTTAATAAGGTAACTAAAAATGTTAAAGAGTAATTTTATTACAGGTGTTGTCACCGCCAACCCTATAGTCCAGTCAAATTACGAAAAAAAACGGGTTAAATAAACATGAGCGAACACAGTTTGGGGATTTTGAGGATCGATAGGGGGGTGCATCGTGAGCATAAATTCCAATTTGAGGGGCTGTACTGAGGTCAGCTCAAGGTCATTTCGATGGAAACGCGTTTAATTCGATATCTCGAGAAATATCAGTGTTAGCCAAAAAATTGTAGAGACCTTTTCTCTTCTAAATGAAATTTATTAACTTTTTTATTTAAAACTTTTTTTTATAACATCAATATTTTTCAACTTATTACTCCCGCAAGGCAAAAATTTTATTTTTTTCCCTATTTTTCGTCGTTTTCTCCCCAACCATTCAATTTTATTGAATTTTACCGATCATCAACGTGTATATCTTTTAATTATGCACAATTTTGTTCTTAAACTTTTTTCTGTAATGCCGATACCTTCGGAGTTATATATTCTTTTACCGAGCGAAAGCCACGCCATTGTCGCAACGTGTACCCACACTGCCTTAAACCGATATATGGGCCGAATGCCGCAAAAAATATTATTTTTGCACGCGATTAGTGGTTGCGACACAACATCGGCACCATTCAACCTAGGCAAGATGAAAACAATGACCGCATTCAAAAAATCTCCGGATTTGGTTCCGTTAACTGAAGTTTTTCTGCAGGACAAAGCAGATAAAACAACTATCGCTTCAAACGGCGAACAATTCATTTTGAATTTGTATCGCAAGGCAGGTGACACGAATTGTACCAATCTCAACGAGCTCCGATATAAGGGATATAAAAAAATGGCAGGCAGTGGGAGGGTTAAATTAGAATCTCTTCCTCCTACCTCTGATGCGGCATTTTTTCACTCGCTGAGGTGCTTTTACCAAGTACAATACTGGCTGGAAAATTATCTGGAACCCGAGGAGTGGGGCTGGCGTCGAACCCCCCGTGGATTGGAGCCAATAACGATGTCATCGCAACCAGCTCCGGATAATTTACTGAGATCGATTGCGTGCAAATGCAAAACCAAGTGCGGCAAAGCGTGCGGATGCAGAAAGGCCGGCCTCTTTTGCTCAGTGATTTGCAATAATTGCCAAGATAATTATTGTTCCAATATCGCCAATATTATCGACGATGATGATCTTGACGTAATGGACGAGGACGACCTATGCCCCGATACCGTCTTTAATATTCACGAATCACTTCCATCGACCTCGGGTGCTTAATTTTCCGAATTTCATAACCTATTTTTTTATCAATAAATGTGTGAAACAGTTTTAATTGTTAATTTACTTCTTACCCAAACAGACCCATAAATTTACCCAAATTAAATACCCAATTTTTAAATAGTTTAATCGATTTTCTTTTTATATTGCGACAGTGGCGCGGATTTCGCTCGGTAAAGTAATGTATAACTCCGAAGGTATTGGCATTACAGAAAAAAGTTTGAGAACAAAATTGTGCATAATTAAAAGATATTCACGTTGATGATCGGTAAAATTCAATAAAATTGAATGGTTGGGGAGAAAACGACGAAAAATAGGAAAAAAAATAAAATTTTTGCCTTGCGGGAGTAATAAGTTGAAAAATATTGATGTTATAAAAAAAAGTTTTAAATAAAAAAGTTAATAAATTTTATTTAGAAGAGAAAAGGTCTCTACAATTTTTTGGCTAACACTGATATTTCTCGAGATATCGAATTAAACGCGTTTCCATCGAAATGACCTTGAGCTGACCTCAGTACAGCCCCTCAAATTGGAATTTATGCTCACGATGCACCCCCCTATCGATCCTCAAAATCCCCAAACTGTGTTCGCTCATGTTTATTTATTTCGTAATTTGACTGGACTACTAGACTTTATTTAAATTTAAAAGAACATACCGTACTTTTCTTACTATACAGAAAAACAGGCGGGTGATTCTTTTTACAAAATTACAGGATAAGATGGTTTTCTCCGCACTAGCACCTCAAAAATGTTTATCATCAACTCCTACACATTGGGCCGTAAAAATTGTCATTTGAAGCGTACGGGCGGAGTCGTTCGGTTAGAAATTTCCTCTCTTCCACGTTGCGCTGAAGAAATCTGCGCTCATCTCTTTACTGGCGTCGTTCGGAGTCACTCGCCGTGAAATTCGTGGCCGTTCTTAGACGCCGCGCGATGCATTTAAGGGGCTGCATAGAGTAACACTAGCAAGACCGATGCACTACGCTACGCTATTACCTACGCTTATATATTTTTGTAACATTTGAGGGAGAAAATTTCATCTGTAAAAAACATATCGTATTTGCAAATGTCCGTGTAATTTCTAAATCCTGTTAATAATGTTATACTATACCTAGCTGACTCGGCAAACGTTGTTTCGCCATTTAAATTTCATTTGTAGGGATGAAAAATAGATAACAACCTATTCTATAAATCCTACCAAATGTACATTATGTATAAAATTTTATCAAAATCGGTCCAGCCGTTTCGGAGGACTTGTGAAACGAGAATGTTATTAGAAAATGTTATGTTATATGTTGTTACGTTTGTTGTGATATGCCAAAAAAGTAGTTTTTCGCATAAATACTATATAGTTTCTTCATTCTGAGTATGTTCTTGGTCGTGGGCTCTGAAAATCACTATTAACATGATTGAGAGATTACACAGACACCTTTTGCAAATACGTTCTGTAAAAACATATATGATTTTTTACTCTTGGAGCCCCTTAAGTGGAGTCACTGGCATCCAAGGTTTTATAAGGAAGTGAAAGGGATCACGATTGTCTAGAAACGCAAATTTTTACGTAGCTTATCTTCTCCGTTTTAAAGAAGTACTGACAAAGCTTGCGTTTTCTTGTTGCCACGCAGCGATGGTTACTTTTTAGAGTTCTGTAGTCAAAAAGCGCTTGAATCGCTCGTAGCCCGGCTGCCTGAGTGATCTTAAACGATCACGAAGGTTAAGCAACATAGGGCGCGTTCAGTGCACGGATGGGTGACCGTCTATGACTAACGCTAGTGCCATTTTTCCGACCGGTTCCATGCTTTGCAAGGCACGTTAAGCAGTTGGTGCCGCGTGCCGTTGATAGATGGCAGTCGTTAAGCCAAGTCAGAGGCCTTAGGGCGGCTTTCACTTCTGACAATAAGACCAGCCACTAGTCTTACAAGTCTCCACCAATCCGGACTAGGGCCCCGTAGTGGATGGCCTATGCCTTCCTTAGGGAAGAGACCCGTGCCCCTCGGTGGGGACATAATGGGTTGATGATGATGAGTCAATAAAAAAACCTTTATAGTTTCGCCATGTCCGTCCGTCTGTCTGTGTGTCCACAGCCCAGTTCAGAGACGCTTAGTATTAGCAAGCTGCTTGGCATAGACATAAATATTAATTATGCCAACCAGGTGGGATGACGACCTGCGAAAAACTGCAGGCAGATGCTGGATACGGAAAGCTGAAGACAGGGCGCTATGGCGCTCATTAGGGGAAGGCTATGCCCATCAGTGGACTATGATGATGATGATGATGCCAACAGAAACGTACAATAATTTAAAAAATATATCTCTTGGCTTGCCTCCGCTACCAAACTAGGTATGCAGGTTTTTTTTTTCGCTTAGACCATAGTGATCATTTTATAGCTTCTAACCGGTCTTTTTGGAAATCCATGGAGGAGGCCTATGTCCAGCAGTGGACTTCTTGTGGATGAATGATGATGGTGATGACACTATAGTGTAAAGTATCATTGGATTGCTCGTTCTAAATTAAGCTTGGAAATATTAAACTTTGAAGGCAACGGTTAATACTGTGCAAGTTAACGAGTCAAACTTTTAATAGAAATACTTCACACAACATGAATTTGTTAGTTCTGTAAAGCAGATAAAATAAACCCTCTTTCTATGGGTGGTTCTCATTGTTAAATGTTTTAGAAGTATAACAACATAACAACATTTTAAAACTTCCTTATGCAGTTAATATATTATTATCGTCTATCGGAGACAGTACTGGAACATATCCAAAATTTTGAAAATCCGGTTTCTTACAAGGTATCAAAATAAACTGCTCTCCCGATGTTATGCTTGTATAAGCGAGTAGTATTATTATTAAAAATTCACAAATGCATTTTTGAAGAACTATCCATAGATAGTGCCACACGTATGGGTTTGATGAAAAAAAAATTATGAGTTTCAGTTCTGTGTATGGGGAACCCCCAAATTTTATTGTTCTTTCCTATTTTAGTATAAAAATCTTAATGCGGTTCACAGAATACATCTAATTACCAAGTTTCAATAGTACAGTTCTTGTAGTTTCGGAAAAAAGTGGCTGTGACATACGCCGTGAAAAAAGTGGCCGTTTTATGCCATTTGGCTACGGAACCCTAAAAACTAATAATTTACTTATCCAGTAACTTAGCGCAAGACGCTTTAAGAAAATTATAAAAAGCGAGAAGAGGCCGAGCGGAATAAACATAAGATAAGAATTTCCGTGTAAAATTTATAACTACTCCAACTGCTTGCCAGTATGGCAGCAGCTTTATCTAAACACACGCAATAAAGTGGAAGCTATTCTTATTTGGCGTTATTTAGTAGGTATCTGTTGCGTCCCTGGCGGGTTGCCAACGGTTATAGCAGGATCAGTTGAAGTGGAGGCTCTTTAGGTAATGGTCCGCATTTGGTACGACGCCACCGGGCAAGACTGTGCTGTTAATAATAATGAGTAGGAACAATCTAATATAATTTTATTGTTTCTTCTAAAATAAGGTAAACAATAATGAGGGTGCTCTTTCCTTTAGAAAAAAAAGTCTATTTTTCTAGTTGTTCACATACAATTAAACTTAATACCCACGATATTTTATTGTTCAAGCGCCTTCCTTTTCATCATAGCAACAAGCCGCTTGAGACCCATAATTTGCAGACCGAACGCCAAGCGTTGTTAAGACTACTTTCGGTATGTACCTGCACACTTAACTTTTTTTTTATTATTTTACGAATTGTCATCCAAAGTCTGTATCGGAAGCAAAATTATTGATAATTTACTTAATTTAACTCTGTCATGCGAGTTTGGGCTTTTATTATTAAAAAAAGTGAAGGCCGAAGGCAAAAGGAAAAATAATTATATTTTATTTACCAGAGAGATAAAGTAAATCAACATAATTGTATTTACTGTAGAAAGAAAAGGGAATGACTTCTAAGAAGTAGGTTGCCCTGGTTTAGGAGGTGCTTACGACAGTGCAAACGTAAGAAAAAAAATTAAGAGTTACCCGATTAGTTCTAAACTGCTTTTTTGTTACACCTAACTGATCCTAGAATAGCGATTGTATTCGACAGATTATTAAACGTTAATTAGCAACATTTATTTCTTCACTTTTGAAATTGAAAAAGAATAAACCGTTATATTGATGAAGCCAGAAACCATAGAAACAACTTGCGTAGTTGCATCGGCGTAGTACGCTACAGCGCTACGACGTAGCCAGCAAGCAGCTACGCCTCGTAACATCTTCGTAGCAGTCAAGACGCATAGACCGCGCCTTCATGAATGGTGGTTTTTAGATAAAAAAACAGTACATAGTCTTGCTATTTTCGCCAACAAAACTCGGCTGGTGACTAAAAAAACCAAGCTCTATGTGCTCACGATATGGAGCTGGCGCTTAAGTCATGGCTTTCAAATGAGTCTCAATATTTAGTTCGAATTTATTTGGCTATTTTTTTAATCAAAAATTCTTCCAAGTAACAAGGTCAATACTCACATAGAGCACCCAGTCCTTTGGGCTGTGCGCGTTAGTGCCACACACGTAGAGTCGGGAACCGTCTCCCATTGGCTGGATCACTCGCACGTGGTTGCGGCAGTCGAAGTGCTGAGGAAAATAAGGATTTTAGTTACGGCACGAGTACGTACACCGGCAATACGGCAGTGGACTTTTCAGCAGGTTTATGACGAGGCCACCTAACGGGGTGTTGAGTTGTTATACCGCAAAGGTATTTTACCATGGGTTTTTATTATACAGTGTAAGAGCGTACGCTTTGTACATATGTATTAAGATTATGTATAAGTTAGTTTTTTCTGTTTGTATATCCTGCGATGCTTCAAAAGTGTTGTTCAAGAACATTACGAGGTTGGCTCGGCCGATGTCATAAAAGCAAGCAATTTTCTAACTTATTCTAACTAATATTAGAAAAACACGATGAAAGTTTTCATTAAAATATTTTCCACATTAAGGACGATACAACGGGAAATGGCCGAAACGTTTGGAAAAATGCCACTAGCGTTAGTCATAGACAGTCATCCATCCATGCACTGAACGCGCCCTATTCTGTTCAACCTTCGTGATTTTTTAAGATTATTCAGGCAGCTGGGGCTACGAGTGATAAGTTAGGAATAAATATCTTAAATTTCAATAATACACAGCCGTCATATTTTGGACGTATCAGCGTCAGTCAATTTAGATTAACAAAATAAAGACCATTATTCTGTCGAATAAACTAGATTTTATCGCATCACTTTGACTAGCCTATCAGATTTTGATATGCTTAATGAATCGTTCATTTCGTGCGTTATAAATGCGCTCCAGGTTTATTAATACAGCGAAATTGAATTAAAAATAAAGCAAACAATTATTTGCTAATCGATGCAGCGTAAAATCAGTGCATTGAAAGTGCACTGATATATCGTTCGGCCGACTGCGTTTCCAGACCTCCCAGTGGGTATTACAAATAGGAACAGAAATACGGACTCGATACCTTGTTTTAAAAATTGAAACAATTACAAATAATTTAATATTCAAATTAATAATCACTTCGAATAACAAACTAAAATTAAATAAAGACTGTAATAAAATATATACATTGCCAAAAGAAAAAAAATAATGACATACTGTAAGAAATATAAAGGTATTTAAAAGCATATAAAGGTACATAAAAAGAAAACTACTCTAACAGAGTGATGTAGAAAACAGGAGGTTCTAGTCGTCGATAACTTCTACTACGAGCACAAAATGAAATCACAAAAAAAATCTGCTGATCGATATAATTTAAATGCCGCATGTGTTGAATCGCTCGTAGCCTGGGCTGCCTAAGTGATCTTAAACGATCACTAAGGTTAAGCAATATACGGTGCGTTCAGTCCATGGATGGGTCACCGTCTATGACTAACGCTAGTTGCATTTTTCCGAGCGGTTCCGTGCTTCGCAAGGCACGTTAAGCAATTGGTGCCGGCTGCCGTCGATAGATGGCAGTCGTTAAGCCAAGTCAGAGGCCTTCGGGCGGCTTCAAAACTTCTGACAGTAAGACCAGCCACTAGTCTCACAAGCCTCCACCAATCCGGACTTGGCATCCGTGGTGGACTATGGCCTATACCTTCCTCAGGGAAGAGACCCGTGCCCCTCGGTGGGGACATAATGGGTTGATGATGATGTGATGACTTTAGTAAGGAACAGCTAATATTTGTTTGCTATTTTGGCGTGGTGCTTTTTGCAAAAGATGTTTGTATTGACTAGAAAAGCCCCCTTTTTGAAGGTTCCTGGGGATTTCATTACACCCTGTGTAATTATTCTCAGTCCAAAAATGCCAGCAACTCATCGGAATTCATTGAAATTTGACGGGCCTTAATCATGCGTAGCTCAGCGCTGTGGTGCTTTTGGGCAGATGCATTGCATATCTCCAGGCAGACTCATTGGTGTATAGTTTTTGTATGTAGGCATTGAACGTTCGGCCAATTCGTGATTATGCAAATTTGCGCCCGATATAAATATTGAACGAAACATTAATATTCCGCCCGGACAGAAAATGCATTGCTCATTTCTGTTGGTAAAACACTGCTTCAATTACCAGTTTTCAGTTAATGCGGATTTTTGGCCTATCCACGGCATTTTGTGAGGTAATCAGTTTAAGAAAGAAATCATGTAGCTATTGACTTAAAAGTATTATTAGATATTCTAACAGAATCGCTCGTACCCCGGCTGCCTAAATAATCTTAAACAATTACGAAGTTCAAGCAAAATAGAGCGCGTTCAGTCCATGGATGGGTGACCATCTATGACTAACGCTAGTGGCGATTTTCCGAGCGGTTTCGTGCTTCGCAAGGCACGTTAAGCAGTTGGTGCCGGCTGCGGTCGATAGATGGCAGTCGTTAGCCAAGTCAGAGGCCTTAGGGCGGCTTGGAAACCTCTGACACTAAGACCAGCCACTAGTTTTACAAGCCTCCACCAATCTGGACTTGGCCCCGTGGTGGAGTATGGCCTATGACCTTCCTCAGGGAAGACATCCGTGCCTCTCGGTGGGGACATAATAGGTTGATGATGATTGTTAGATAGGCACTCGTCATGATCTACGCATTAAGCTCTATGATGTTCATTAGCTAATTGTTTTCCTCTTTTTTCTCGAAGTAGCTCCTAAACTTTCATTAATGTGAGATTGATTATACGATTCCCACTATGCTCACGCGAACAAAAAGTTTTGAGTGTATAAATACTTCTTCTACACAAAGAGAGAGCGTTTTGTTGCTTAGAAAAAAGGCACCTCGGGGCGCGCGAGAAGTTCCTAAACGTTGTTTGGAAGTAATTATGGGATTAATATACAGTCGGCACCTCGCTAGTGACGTGCACGAACTCTTTTGCTCTCGGAAACAATCAGAATTAAGCTGCAGAACAATTTAGGCCCACGTCGAAGTTTCCTTTAACGGCACTTAGCAGGAGCGCTCGTATAACTTCTCTCGGAACTAATGCTCTCGATTGGTCCATTTCGTTAATTATTCTGCACTTTGTACGTAAGTAGATTTACGGGTAGCTTATCTTCGCCTCGCAGTATTTTCCGCTGATTTCTTCGAACGTCGGCTGTCTCCCTTTTTTAATGGAGGTTGAATCGTTTTATTGGCAAATGAAATTTGCATTTGTATTAACAATGACGGACGGACGGCCGATGCGATGTAGGTATACTTAACGACTTTAAGCTGCTAATTAATGCTATAATTGATATTGACAGTAAAATTAGGAAATATCTGTCTAGAATATCTCCACTGGCAGTTTGATTTATAATTCAAAACGTCTAAATGGTGATATAAAAAGTTTTTTTTTAATAAGGCATGTATTATATTATTCATGTATTATTAGAGAGGTCATAGCGACGCGATAGAACGCTGGCTTCTCATTTGGGAGGTCGTGGGTACCGGCATGTTTCAATGACTTTGACACTTACTTAAATTTTTATTTTATTATTTTATTTTATTTGGGAAACTTTCAGCTTGCATTAAAATGAGCACAATATATTTGATTTTACTAAAAGCTAAAAATAAGTTTCCGCATATGGTTTCCGGTATGGTTTTGTCGGAAGACCTGGTCGGAACCTGGCGAAACCTGATCGGACTCTTCCGACAAAAAGTCAAGTAAGTATATCCGGAATAAAGTTAAAAATGTCTAGTGCTTACGAAAGTTTTACTTCAAAAATGACTTTGTTTTCTAAGTTACGTACATTCGTAAGGTCGTAATTGCAATACAACTCGCTTACCGTAAAAGAAAACATCGTGAGGAAACAGTCTACACAGTCTATTAGCTCTTAGAATACGGGTATACTTCGCCTACTATCGGATAGAATCGGATATGTTCTAATAATAAGGTTTATTTTATTTGGTTATTTACAACTTTACTTAACTTTTCAAAATAGTGAAGAAATGTTTTATACAGAGCAGGAAGTAGTATTACACTCGTGTGCTTTCGGCAAAAACCGAAGCCTACTCTAGAGCCCGAGGTACATTCTAAAAGCTAACAGACTGTACCTCAGCGCTTGAAATCGCCAATCCGCAGCTCATACTCTCTCTCACAAGTCTGTGCCTTATCTTGGGTCGTATATAGGCATCCTTAATTCATGTATCATATGATGTACACATGTACATGTGTACTATCAGTTATCTTCCTGAAAAACTTTTACGTGTTATGAAAGATGAGGTTCGCTAAAGCCATAAAAGAGGAAAGGTCCTCGTCGTAAAAAGTAAAACCTGAGATTCTCAGCCACACATATGAATTTTTCATACAGCATCGCTCAAGTTACGTGATTCACAAACTTGCGGGACATTATTCTTAATACTGCGATAATTTCTCCGCAAAAAATACCGGAGAAAATACCACCTTAAAAGCGAAAACAGATTGAAATCAGATTCTGTCGACGCAAAGCTACGCGACACTTTCCAGCCTTTTTCGTGTCGCGCTTTACGTTACAAGCAAATAAAACTGGGCAATGAAAGTGAGATTGTTTGATTACACTTCATGAATCAGCAGTGATTTTATAGTTTTACTGCTTACACTGTGAGAGTGAATCCACTTATTTGTAATGGAACTAAACTTAACTGGACTAGACAAATGAAATATAGCTTACTAATTTGACGACCTCTGTGGGGTAACGGTTAGCGCATCTGCTTACCATGCGAGAGGTCCCGGGTTCGATCCCCGGCTGGCGAGAAAAAGAAACTCCAGGTCTTGGATGTTTACATGTTTGTGACGTCGCTGTTTCTGGTTCCCACGACACAGGGTGACCTAGTGTGGGGCCAGAAGCAATGTATGTGCCTGCATGTAAATGTTTATGTTTAATTTTTACTTAGGTCAGTAAGCAGTCTGCAATGGGACAAAGGCCTGTGCTCTACGGCCCACTTTAGGCCACAGGTCTTCTCTCAGAGAGAGTGTGGGCTTATTCCCCACGAGTGCCCACCACAGATTAGCGATTTCAAACGCTGAAGTATGTGAATACTTAAATTTAATCAGAGGATAAATGTGTCTAGTGTTCAACACATCCAAGGTATTATTTCGTAAGTTTGATTTGTATTAGCTTTAAGGTGATCTGAGAAAAGATGGTCAGAGTGGAGTTTTTTTTCGCTGCCTTTTTCTCCACTACAGACGGCCCCAAGGCAACGGCTAGCATTATACATAACTGTACGTACATTGACATTCAACAAGCAGAATGTAAATTTTTTACGTTGAAATAAATTTTTGTTTTCTGATTTCTGATAATAGCTCAGGCACTCAGGTTTCTTCATGATGTTTTCCTTCACAGCTAGCGAGTGGTATTGCTTCACATATGTACGAACCTTAGACAATCATCATCATCATCATCATCATTCAGCCACAAGAAGTCCACTGCTGGACATAGGCCTCCTCCATGGATTTCCAAAAAGACCGGTCGGAAGCGGCTTGCATCCAGCGTCTTCCCGCCACTTGGATGAGATCGTCTGTCCATCTTGTGGCTGGTCGTCCTACGCTGCGCTTGCCGATATGTGTTAGACAATAAAGGTTAAATAATAACATAATATAACATTTACATACAGGCACATACATTGCTCCTGGTCCCACACTAGGATACCCTGTGTCGTGGGACCAGACACAGCGACGTCACAAACATGTAAACATCCAAGACCTAGGTTTTTTTATTGGATTCGCGGGATTCGAACCCGGGACCTCTCGCATGGTAGTTGGATGCGCTAACCGCTGCGCCACAGAGGTCGTGGCCAGACCGGGGATCCAACCCAGTCCATTCTGAGCCCATTGTTTTACCTACTGGGCTACCACCGCTCGTGGGACCCTTAGTGGACGTCTACTTCGAGTTTCGTCGCTCTAGCAGTATCTCGTCCGATTATCATATCGGACCTCGTGGGTTCAAATCCCATTGGGCTTCAGACTGGGTAATGTTTTATATTTAAGATGTCCTTATCTGGAACCCTGCATAGGGTATCCTAGTTTGAGACCAGAACGAGTGATTCTGTTGTGTGGAAATAATTATTTCTGAAGTGGATGATATTTTATATGATTGTCACGTTTTGATCAATGACTTTTCTTTCTCGCTATAACTACATAAGATGTTTATTGCTGTGTATTTCACAGCAGTACAAGCAGCAGTGTAACAAACCTCACAAATGTGAACTCTGACCTTTTATTCAAGACTTGTTACTACGGAATTCACTTTTGGTGTCATAAACTTTTGTGTTTGCTGTATAAGAATGAAGGACTTTTCAGGTAAAGTTACAAGAATGACTACTCAGACGAAAGTTACTTTTTGTCTTTACTTTTATAGGGAAACTTAAAGTTGTTATAAAACAAGGTTTAGATGCGACAAGGAGGTAATACTCGTAATACAGATGCACACGTGAACTAAACTACTAAACTACTTTGTAAGCTAATAATTCCTACACGGAAAAAAATCGTCGCGTATTTTATACATTCTAAAAAAATATACATTTACTTACAATCATATCGCACCCCTAGATGAAAACCCCACTAAGTCGAAATAATATATGAACATTTATTTAGCTATTTTTTCAACTTCCTGACCTTATACCGGACCGGACAATATAACTCCCATAACGTCTCTTTCAAGTTGAAGGTATCGTTATGGGAGTTATATTGTCCGGTCCAGTATAAGGTCAGGATATAACTCCCATAACGTCTCCTTCAAGTTGAAGGTATCGTTATGGGAGCTATATTGTCCGGTCTAGTATAAGGTCAGAAAGTTGAAAAAATAGCTAACTAAATGTTCACATATTATTTCGACTTAATGGGGTTTTCATCTAGGGGTGCGATATTTCTGTATATTTAAAGTAGGTGGACTTTTATTCAGAATTGTCACTAAACCCAAGATCTGAGGTAGATGCTAGTAGCGATTGGATAAGGAAAGAAGTCACCACTTCCATCACCGCCTTTCACCGTCGGTAATTAATAAATCTATATATATAAAATTCAAAGTCCTGACTGACTGATTCATTCACTCATCAACGCCCAGCCCAAGCCGCTGGACCTAGGTAGCTGAAATTTTGCACAGAGGGTCTATATATAATGTAGGCAAGGAATAAGACGGGATTTTTTGAAATTCAACCCCGAAGGGGGCGAAAAGGGTTGCCAAAATTTGTATGGGAGGTATAAAAATGTAGCCTAATTTTCTTGAAACTTAAAATAAATACTCTTCAACACAATTGATTGAAAACGTGTTGCACCGTTTTTTCTAAATTTAACCCTTAAGGGAGTGAACGGGGTTGCAAAATTTTGAACTAAAGTCCACGCGGACGGAGTCGCAGGCGAAAGCTAGTATGGAATATGGATAATCTGTTTCTGGTTCCCACGACACAGGGTATCCTAGCGTGGGGTCAGAACCAATGTATGTGCCTGTATGTAAATGTTATGTAATGACCTGATGAGTTGAATTTGATCAATTTGTAATGCATTGTAAGTGGCGTAATTTTATCACATACTCGTATAGGTCTGTTATCTAAAGCTGGCACGTTCACAGTACTCACACTTATGCAATTTCACTATACAGAATGTTTAAAAATATATGATTTTGATTCAAAATGCGACTCTAGTTTAAGTGTAGACTAGAGTTAGGTATTAGTAAGATAGGTGCATTATAGATAAATAAATACAAATATATGGGTTACTTGTTATAATATATTTTTAGCAAATTCGAGCGAAAAGTATTAAAAACAAGGTGGAATCAATGGTTACAAAATAGTTTTAAATTTCAATAAATTTTCACATGAACAAAAATAATTTCATCTAAGAAAATCTTTACCAAAACAGAAAATAATTATCCCAGAAATCCTCAACAACTTAATTATAATTTAATTATGTAACAAAGGGTAACGGACGCTCAGTAGTCAGTTACTGGATGAATTACCCTACCTTTTTTCTAATTGCTTGCCACAGATAAAAACTTTATTACTGTTCTGTAATTTCATCAACTGGAAGGAATCTGTGATCAACTGAGCAACATCATTCGGTTTCTATTGTGGTTACGCGAATGTTCTGGTCTCCTATTCTTTTCCTTTTTCTTCAACGTTTTTTCCATGATTTTAGCACCAGTAGCAGTTGTTCGAAGTCCAATCACAATCAAATGCAAGAGCCAAAAAAAGAGGAAAAACCACAGAATAAACTGGCAATTCCCATTAGAAAAACAAAAACCCTCTCTTAAAAATGCCATCTACTGACTAATGAGCCGTTTTCAGAAGAAAAAAAAACGAATGGCTGTCAAAGGAATGCAGTTTTGGACCTCGGCCCAATAGCCATGTGTGATACATGTTATTTTTTTGAAATTGAAAATGTTAGTTTTTTTTCAATACAATATAACTCCGAAAGGACAAACATTTGGCTGTTGATGGCTGTCAAAGAAATGCAGTTTTGGACCTCAGCCCAATAGCCATGTGTGATACATGTTATTTTTTTGAAATTGAAAATGTTAGTTTTTTTTCAATACAATATAACTCCGAAAGGACATACATTTGGCTGTTGACGTCATAGTAACTTTTATTCAACTCGCTGAGACCTATTCGATGATGTATCACACATGGCTATTGGACTGAGGTCCAAAATTGCATTCCTTTGACAGCCATTCGTTTTTTTTTTTAGTTCTTCTGAAAGC
Source organism: Yponomeuta plumbellus (assembly GCA_947310845.1). Taxonomy (NCBI): domain Eukaryota; kingdom Metazoa; phylum Arthropoda; class Insecta; order Lepidoptera; family Yponomeutidae; genus Yponomeuta; species Yponomeuta plumbellus. The sequence goes on along the minus strand of OX371207.1, from coordinate 10,273,897 downwards.
GGCTCATTTGGAACTAGGTACTTTTCTTAGCTGTCAGAAAAATCCCTCATTGAAACGCACATACGGTTGAGTACCAAAAAGATCACGCTGTATATATAAATAGTAGCAAAAGTAAAACTATAAATGTCCCCTTCACACTCATAAGCTAGAACGCGCGCAAGAGAGACGGGCAGACTTTTCATGATGCGCATGCAGTACACGTCACGCCGCGCGCTATTCACAGACACTACACAAGCGCAACGTGTAAATGTGTTGAACTGGTCTAGTCCAGATTGGTGGAGGGTTGTGAGACTAGTGGCTGGTCTTACATCAGAAGTTTTCAAGCCGCCCTAAGGCCGCTGACTTGGCTTATAGGCTGCCATTTATCGACGGCAGTCGGCACCAACTGCTTAGCGTGCCTTGCGAAGCACTGAACCGCTCGGAAAAATGCCACCAGCGTTAGTCATAAACGGTCACCCATCACCCATGCACTGAACGGGCCGTGTGTTGCTTAATCTTCGTGATCGTTTAAGATTACTCAGGCAGCCGGGGCTACGAGCAATTCGTATCAGGCTCTCTACTCGTCACAATCTTTTATTTGGCACTCGATGACTCAGAGGTCACGCTTAGCATCAACATAAGGCTGAGACTAGTCCCGAGTTTCACCTTTACCTATAGACACCTACACACGCGAAGTTTTACTGCATACTTTCTGAGTTTATGTTCATTTTGCATGAGACTCCGTCTGCGCGCTTTACGACTTTCTTATTAGATATTGCGTTAAGACTGAAGGCGTGAGATAAAACGTTAAGGTCGTATTTCCAGGAAAAGAGTTACATAGGAATGAGCCTCTTCCATAGAGTTACCTCTCATAAATGTGAACTGGATCGACAGCAAAATGTATATCGTATTAAACGATACGCCTGCGTCAGTTAAGTAACTTCTTCTTGTGAGGCTGATTGACTACCGATAGTGAAAGTTCCAAAGGTGTATTTCGATGTCGGCAACGCTTATGAAGGTGATACTAATCCGGACTTGGCCCCCTTGGTGGAGTATGGCCTATGCCTTCCTCAGGGAAGAGACCCGTGCCCCTCAGTGGAGACATAATGGGTTGACGATGATGAACGCTTATGAAGGCGAAACCCAAAGAAAGTACTGTCAGTTTTCAATACTGCTTCACTACATCTCAATACAAAACTAGCAAATGAACATGAACAACGCGAGGAATAAACCTTGTGTCTGTAAAGTTCCAGCTAACTCACTTATCCAATAAAAATCAATCGGCAGCAAGCCACTCGACATAAGTGTATAGCAACAAAGCGTTGTGCGAACCAGGAACTGTATACTGGGGGCATTATCGAATTAGAAACGGCCAGAGCGGGAAACTCCTAATAATTGCCGGGAATGTCAGACTTACTTGCCTTTGGGCCCATAATGCCTAACCATTTGAGACTATATTGAAGTTGCGAAATTCTTGGCACCTATCCTCTCGCAGTTAGAATTCGGTAAAACGTTTTTGAATTGATTTAATGAGTTGCATGAATCGCTCGTAGCCCCGGCTGCCTGAGTGACCTTAAACGATCAAGAAGGTTAAGCAACATAGGGCGCATTCAGTGCATGGATGGGTGACCGTGTATAAATAACGCTAGTGGTATTTTTCCGAGCAGTTTTGTGTTTTGCTAGGCATGATAAGCAGTTGGTGCCAGCTGCCGTCGAAAGATAGCAGTCGTTAAGCCAAGTCAGAGGCCTTAGAGCGGCTTGAAAACTTCTGACAGTAAGGCCAGCCACTAGTCTTATAAGCCTCCACCTATCCGGACTTGGCCTCCGTGGTGGAGTATGGCCTGTACCTTCCTGAGGGAAGAGACCCGTGCCCCTCGTTGGGGACATAATGGGTTGATGATGATGATGTTTAGTCAGTTGCATTACGACCTTGACCATTATGAGGCGATCGGCCCACCATTATACAGGCTAAAAAGGATGTTATTGCGAATATTAACAAATACTACTTATCTGATTCGTTTTTTGTTATGCGTTTTTTGTGAACCTTCTTTAACCTATTTTCATTCCATTTAGGTATATGTTTTTACTTAAAACTACAGAATACTACTTATCTGATTCATTTTTTGTTATGCATTTTTTGTGCACCTTCTGAAACCTATTTTCATTCCATTTATACGTTTTTTGTAAGTTTTTTTGCAAGTTGGAGTCAAATACCTTATTAGAAGTTATACTATGACATTGTGATGTGCACTGCAAAGTCAATTAACCTAAAAATTAACACTTACTTTGCGTACAGAGTAACTTTCACTCTGAATTTTAGTTTTAGAATTCGCGGCTCCGATACTGTAGATCTCGTTTTTCCAAAGCAAATAATTTGTTGACACTCAAACTGTAGCGAGTATCGCTATCGATAAATGCACCATGTGGAAATTCCTCTTTGAGTTTTAGTATGGAGCTTAGGTAGTCAGAGACCCTTTTCAAATGTTCAATCCTACTTATATTAGAAATGTGAAAGTTTGCGAAGATGTTTGGATGTGTGTTACATCAATCACGCAATAACGGCCGAGCGAATTTTCATAAAAATTTGCGTACACCATCATCTGAATCGCGACAGGTTACTTGATATCCCGGTAATACTGCGCAGACGAAGTCGCGGGCACCAGCAAGTCTAATTGATGTATATTTAGTTTATACGGTTGGGGAGACATAATCGAGGATGTATACGATTTTAAAATATTTCAATAACTAAACATATTATCCAAGCTGTTCTGTCATAATCAGTGACAATAAAATTAAATGTTAATACATGAAGACTACCTTAATTAATTTTTCTACATTTAATGTGTGTCTTGGGTTTTGTACACTTTTGGCCTCAATCTAGCTTACAATACATTAGAATGCGTTTTATTAAAATTTTACATATATACCTAACTAGCGACTCGCTTCGGCTTCGCACGGGTGGCAAAGACGTTTCCGAGGAAATAGCTATATTAGTTCCGTGGAAAATTCCCGGGGTAGTATTTTTTTTACACCTTAGGTTACTTTATTCGAGATTTCGTACGGAACCTTAAACTTTTTGAAAATTCCATATAGCCTATGTTACTCACGAAGAATGTAGCTTTCTAATGGTGAAAGAATCTTTAAAATCGGCCTAGTAGTTTCTGAGCCTATTCATTACAAACATACACACAAAGAATCGCTCGTAGCCTGGGCTGCCTGAGTGATCTTAAACGATCACCAAGGTTAAGCAACATACGGCGCGTTCAGTCTATGGATGGGTCACCGTCTATGACTAACGCTAGTGGAATTTTTCCGAGCGGTTCCGTGCTTCGCAAGGCACGTTAAGCAGTTGGTGCCGGCTGCCGTCGATAGATGGCAGTCGTTAAGCCAAGTCAGAGGCCTTAGGGCGGCTTAAAAACTTCTGACAGTAAGACCAGCCACTAGTCTTACAAGCCTCCACCAATCCGGACTTGGCCCCCGTGGTGGAGTATGGCCTATACCTTCCTCAGGGAAGAGACCCGTGCCCCTCGGTGGGGAGGTGATGGGTTGATGATGATGATGATGATACACACAAAAATACAAATTTTTCTTCTTTATAATATTAGTCTGGATCTAGTAAAGCTCAAACTGTAGCGGCAATTCGAACAGAAAATATCCGCAAATGGAATTAGCACAGCCCAGTGCGCCCTCGCCCGCCGATCCTACAGACGGCTTCCAAACCGCCGAGAAATAAAACAAATATTGCTTTTACGCTGCGATTGTAAATCAAAATTAACGGCCTTAATATAGCAAGGCAGCCGCTGGGTCTAAAGCCCCCTGCTATGAAATATGCCTGCCTCCCGCCGGTTACAGTTAAAAATGGGATTAACCGCTGATGGAAAATAGTGCTAGTGAGCAATTCCGCGGACCGTAAGGAAGTTTTGATTAAAATTACCGCAAGTTTTTATATTAGCAGGCTTCTAGTTTTTCTGTTTTCTACTGCCGCTAGTGATTTGCTTTAAATATATCCTCGTGAGGCCCAATGTCTTCAAGTGATCACAAAATGAATTGTTCTTTTCTAGGTCGGGCCTTACCAGGTTAAGGGGCAGTCCATACGGTCTGACAAATAGTTTTACTTTTGCTGTTGTTGGTATATTTTTGTATTTTGGTACTATACATTCTGTATTATAAATATTTTATTGTATTTTTTTTTGTGTTAATGTAATGTGTTTGTACTATAATATATTTTTTAATTAATCTAATGTAAATAGCTTTAAGTGGCTTAGGCTTTAAGTAACTCTGTGTGAAGCAATTTTAGTTTTGAGATTATTCTTGAGTTTATATTTTAAAATTATATACGAAACAAAAAATTAAATTGCAGGCGATTTCAAGGGCAACCTCAGATATAAGAGCACTTTGCTTATGTTTATCAAAAACTAACATCTGCTAATATCGCATTAACAGGCAATACATTGGTTAATTTGCACACAAAAAGCAACTAACAGATTTAAAAGTATAGATAGATAGATAGATAGAGAACACTTTATTTTACATAAGAAAGGATATAGTTACTTTAAAGTTACTGTGCGAAAAATGGAGTGGAATTGTTTAACACTTTCTTACCTCTGATTTCCCTTTGGAGACACATTGTGCCACATTACTCGGCTCTAAGTTGATTGCGTCCCTCTGAAACAAAATTTCATACGTTTTATTGCTCGGTAATACAAATGCAGATAGTATTAAAATCGCGTCAATATGGTAAAGAGTTTCTCACCTCGCAATGTGAAGATGTGATATTATTCATATTCAGCCGATATAGCCGGTCCCTGTAAAGATGGAAACAATGTCAGTGGCTGTAGCACGGATAGCAATATTTCAGGCTTCAAATAATAAATTCTGAATTGAAAATATTTCAGCTTTATTCTAAGTTGTGGGCAATATTTTTTCGGTCGAAACGATTTTTCCAATACGGTTGTTGAAAAAAGTGACAGTTTTAAAACTAGGTTGTACAGTCGACAGCATGTTAACGTTCACATTTTAGTTGCAAAGTCACCCGTAATGCAACGGAGTAGCATGGGTGTATAGGATTATGTGCTGTCGACTGTACGTGGAAAAGTTAAGTTAAGAACTTTACTCTCTATTCACAAAAAAAAAACTAATATATTTTTTTTAGCGAGTATGTCACGCACGGTAACGAGCTTTTTGAACTAGCACTGGTGGTATTACCATAACGTAATTGTAATCAAAACTTATAATCAAAGCATTGTCCCTTAGACATAATCTTATTACATTCTTATTAAAAGAACGTTCGGTCAAAGCCACACACAATGTTTATAATGAACCAATTTTTGTCGGCGTTTTTATGGTAGAAAATGCGGCTGTCAACAATTTAGTCCGATTACCTTCGTGATACGTAACCACACACCGCGTCTTATTATCCACAATCTGGGCCAATCATAGCCGCCGTGTATGTAGTTAGAAAAGCATAAATAGAAAAGTATAAACAAATAGCTGCTTTTCTAGACGTCTTAGCTTCGAGTCTGTGTGGGTTAGACGCCGAGCTTCTGGCTCCAACACACTATGCCGCCGGCACTGTCGGCGAGTAGAAAGCCGCCGGCAATGCCGCACAAGCCGAGCCGCCGGCAGGCCGGCGCGTGTCGTGCCGGCGGTTTACGCGGCAAGCCGGCGGCAGTTAGATCCCGGCATTCGATTGAAAGTGCTGTGCACCGGTCTATCCGACTGACAACTACAAAAAAATGGCAATGATGCTCTGCGACAGCCAGCGGCAAGCGCCGGCGGCCTAAACATGCCGGCGGCATACCCGCGCGGCAAAAAGCCGCCAGCCGTGCCGCTGGCATAGTGTGTAGCAGCTAGAGCATATTGCCGCCAATGACCTTTGCAACACAACTCCTACACTACACGTACAAAATCCTGAACGGTTCCAATAGTCTGTCACATTAGTATGTTTGACAGACGATTTGAATCGCTCGAAATTTTGGATTTATTTAGGGTAAATAGGCCCAAGTTCCTCCCAGGACGCAATTAAACTTTAATGGCCGCATGAATTTTCAACAACAATTTAAAACTTTTACATGATAGTATTACCAAAATCAGAACTTTTTCAGAAGATTTATGTATGTAAATAAGTAAATAATGAATTCATAGTAAGTTATAATTGACATTAGATATTTTAATACTCTTTTAATTTTTGAATTCTAGAAACAGCCTTTATAATTTTCACAGTCACAATATAAAAAACGTAATTATGTAGATATTTCGTACATTAAAAAAAACTCTAGCAGTCCAACGCACACACAGGATATGTTAACTTTTCAGGAATAATATCTGGGTATGTGCTTAGTAAAGAAAATATAAATAGAAGGCTCGGAAATAGGACGACTAAACCATTAACTTACCTACCAAGTGGCCAATAAACTGCCTGTTTTATTTACTAAATTATAGTTTAAGTACAGTCACTAAGAACTGTGCTGTACAAGGCAGGCAACCGACTAGAAAGTCTGCAAAAGCATGTGCCTCAATGTCTTTAGCAAAACGACTGTTGTAAGTAATATGTTACAATTCCGCGAACACTGCCTGTACAGGGTATATTGCTTTTTTTCTATAAAATAAATGACGTTGGAGTCTGACAGTAAGACCAGCCACTAGTCTTACAAGCCTCCACCAATCCGGACTAGGACCCCGTGGTGGAGTATAGCCTAAACCGTCCTCAGGGAAGAGACCCGATGCCCCTCGGCGAGGACATAATGGGTTGATGATGATGATGATGAAATGGCGTTGCGCTATGAGGCGAAAAAGAGGTTCTAAGTCAGTTCAGTTCCAGATTCACTAGTAGATACTATTACAAGTCGTTACGAGTAATCTACACTGCCAAAGGCTGGAAGTATTGCCGGCAGCAGAGGGAATTGTCATTGTTCTAAAAAAACAGTTCTGTTTTCATATAATTTTTTTCGGTTTAATAGGGGAGAGAGAGCAATGGCTGAATATCTAAATGTTGGTAACTGTAATTTCTTTTTCAAGCGAAAATAAAAATCCAGATATTTTGAAACCGGAAGTAAGACATTCACGGAAAAAAGTCCTCAACTGATATCATACGAGTTCTACATTGTCCTAAAAAGCAAGTTCTATTTTCATATATTTTTTTCGGTACAATAAGAGAGATATAAATTTTGGCAACTGCAATTTCTTTTTCAAGCGAAAATAAAGATCCAGAGACTACGAAACCAGAATTAAACGTCCTCAACTGGGTTCCTACGAGCCGTCAGTTTCGATTGATACCATGGCTCTATACAAGATCTCTGTAATCAGTTGCGTTTTGTCCTTGAAAAGAACAATAATAACCATTGATACGGTGAGTCGATCGTCCTACTGAAACTTTTACAGGTTAAATAAAAACTAAAAGACCCTTAATTTGCAAACGCAAAAGATAAATTGTTTTTTCACGGTCTACCGCGACGTCAACATCTAAGTGTTATTAATTTAAAAAAAAAAGGTACTTTTATTGACATCATATTATGACAGGAACGTTAGAAGGTCGAATCCGTCTCAGGCTTATTCACAAAAATACAAAACGTCTATGAATACCATTAATCAATAATTGTAGCACTATGTTCACTGACCTTATGAAAATGAAGTACTCGTATCATTTGTAAATACTGTCAATATTTAGGACAATGCCCATTACATAAGTCTTTCACTTACGATTTAGCCTACTCCGAACTATCTATTAACTAATATATGACAGTGCATACATATTTTGACACTAACAGTATTTAGATACTGTTAGTGTCAAAATATGTATTTTTCCACTCTATTACGTAGTAATTAAAAATTACGTAATACAAGGGCGAGGGCCTGTTTCACAAAACTACAATTCATGGTTTACTATGACCAATCAATATTGCAAAGTTGATTAACAATACAGATTAAATGATGGGAAGTCAAATAAATTAGAGTAAGAACTCATAGAACAAAGTTGTTGTGAAATAGCAACTCTAATTCAGATGCTGACGATACGACTCGCGCGATTCAAATGTCAAAAGTCATGCCTTTCCAAAATAACAAAAACTGTCAAATTCTGACATATTATAAAACACGCGCCATTATCCTGCCATTGAATAATTCAATGGTGCTACCTATGTTATAATTTATACTAGCTGATCCGGCAAACGTTCTTTTGTCGTACGACTAAACTATTCTTAAACGTTCAAACATTCACAAAAAAAAAACAGAAATATCGTTGAAGCCGTTTCGGAGGTATTCGATAACAAACACTAATGATGATGTTTATAGAGGGTGTCCCAAAAAATATTATCAAGCTGAAGTTCAGAAAAAGTGCACCCCTATGGGTACCCGAATCACCCCTATGTATGTTCCGCGATTTAGTTTTCGAGTCCTCAAACATTTAAAAAATTTATAAATTTTAACTAACTTTGTAGTTCTTTATTTTTTATGGTGTCAATTTATCAGATTTACCAATGTCTTGTAGGTCAAGATGGGACGAAAAATGCGAAAAAAGTTATAACTATAAAAAATCGCGTAAAATAACGGGGTGATTCGGGTACCCCTAGAGGTGCTCTATCTCTAGACCTCCGCTTGACACTATTCTTTGAGACGCCCTGTACCTATACTAGATTTTATGATATGACAGTTCAGAGCCAAAACCTAAACTACCAATATTTGGTACACGTTAGTACTGGATACTCACATAGCACCGACATACAGGGCGTCCCTCTTCGAATCCATGAAGATCGTCCTGTAGTACAGGGTGCCGCACGTAAACTCCCTGACATGATCTGCAGACAAAGAAAGAAAGGTGTTTAAAAGACATTATAACAAAAGACACATACATTACAGACATTACTGGCAGGAGACAAGTGGCGACTTCTTTTGTCGGAGGCCAAGACCCACTTTGGGTCGCTGAGCCAGCGCTTTATGTAAGTATTACAAAAGAAAACCGACTTCTAGTTTGATAACCCTGTGTTACTCCATATCACTTAAGGATTCTAAATAGTTTATACATAGAGCTGTTGATAAAAGAAAGGGACTGGGAAACTTTGCATTAGTTATACATTAAATTTGTTTAGTGGCGTTTATTTATTAAGCATTTTTTACTATGAGGTATTGTATAACTATTTGCCTCTTTTTCACACAATATGGACGAGTTTATTTTATAACAGCGAAATAAATAGTGGTGCAGTCCCTTTCTTTAATTTACAGACTTATATCCACTTCTCAATTGGTTTTAGCATTTTAAAGTGGTGTTACGATAAAGAAACAGACCCACATACATGTATAAGAAAGTAGAAAAATTACACCCTTTTCTGTCTGTTACACTGTCTGTATCAGCCACAGTTAAATATATATAAATACAGACTAGATTGTCATCAAAGGTTCGCTCAATTTGCTTGAATTGAGCAGCGTCGAGAGAAGTGATAGAATTACCTATTAAAATTGCAAAATACCCTTCACAATGTTTTTTTACACAAAATTCGAGTCTTATTATGCCCAGATGGGTCACAAACAAAATTGATAAGTAAAGGGTATTTTATTCAACAAGCAACATAATGTCGTCTCAAAGAGATCAAATGCCGGTCGCGTGGAGGTCGAGCCCAGAGATACGTTTGAGCTATATGAGAAAAGATGAGAGAATACATCAAAGACTTCGGTATAGTGAAGGCAAAGCATATTGACCTGTGATCTATATGTACAATTGTACATCAACTATGAGGCTAACCGCCAATTTCGCGAACACTAACAGTCTGTTAATTTATTATTAACAGCTGTCAGTTGTCAAAAGTGCATACAAAAAAAACAGCTGTTAACAGTAGATTAACAGACTGTTAGCGTTCAAGAAACCGAGAGTAAGTGCGAAAATCTTAGGTCTAACTAATTAACTATCCCTTACACAAACTTCCAGGACACCCAGTGCGATCAACACCTGACGCTGGTCGCTGAACACGAGAGCGAGCGAATGAGACATCAACAAATCAACAAATTGAGGTAGTCCAGTTTGCGCACCCGCCTAAATAGCACCTGCACAAATAGCACCTGGCCTAGACCAAATTGGGCACCTATATTTTTGGCAGCTGCTGTTAGTGAATTAAAATGTATTTATTCTGCCAAAAATATAAATAGGTGCCCAATCTGGACTAGGCCAGGTATTTGTGCAGGTGCTATTTAGGCGGGTGCGCAAACTAGACTACCTTAACAAATCTAGGAATTGCTCGGCGGAAGCCCCCAGCTGAGGGCCAAGAACTCTGCCTTGCAGGCCAAACTTGACGTAAGATACTAATGCGCCATTTTTATTTATTTAAGAATCCGCCAGAGCTACGATTAAAAAGCGGGACTTCAATATTGGATACTGTATTGAGTTAGAATACCGTTAGTCACAAGACTGCGAATATTTACACAGTAATATTTTTTTATCATATTTTTATATCATCGGGTTCTCCTCCGGATCTCCTCATTGCCGATTCGATCACGCAGTGAAACTCTTAACATAGCTCTCCATTGCTCGTTGGGTGACATTGAGCTTTCTTATGAGGCCCAAAGTAAGCGTCCGGGTATCACATTTATAGGTAATCTCTGGTTATACACCCTTGTCTTGAGACACAGAGGTATTTTTGACTCGAAAATGTATTTCAGTTTCCCGAATGCTGTCCATCCGAGTTGCATTCGACGAGTGACCCCTTTCTCCAAGTTGGTCTTATCCAAAAATAATAATGCGGCCTGTTGCCCCATTGTGGGGCACAGGCCTTCTTCCAGATACAAAGCATGGGCTTGTCACCCCGCGTGCTCATCGTGCAATGGCAAATTTAAGCGGTGAGGTATGTGAACAGCTTAGACACTCTTTTTATTCCTGTTTGGCGTAAAACGATTAATTATAAGCAGTACCGAATGAGGGCTTTTCAGAGCGTCATTAAAAAAAAATAGAGCAAATTACCGATAGATGGTGCTGGCGTCATGACATCACTGTACCATATCTGTGGTTCCTGTCCTATGATTTTACAAAAATGCACAATGCATGGGCTAGTCATGAGCAAAGACACAATTCACGTATGTATGTAATAAACAAAGTAAAAATACTTCGAGTTTCAACAGTTTCGAAACAAAGTCTAGTTTAGATCACAGACTACAAAGATATGTTTAGACTATCACAGATTAATAACGATTAAAACCACAGACCTAAAAATATTATGACATTTTGGTCTTCTTGCAGCGCCATCTCATTTTTTTTTAATGAACTCAACTGACAGCTGTCATTGAAAAGCCCTCACTGTTACAGTTAGATTAAGGAATCTATTTAAACATATCCCAAAAGGATATTCTTTTATTAACTTACTCCAGATACACTTATGTACTTTGATTTTAAGTATTGTTACGAAAGTCTTAATTCTTACTTTTGTCTACATTTTAGTGACTGTAGATCCCTTACCTAGTGTATACGCACATCAAAAATCTTGTCTGTTGTAATGGTTTTTCGATATGGTTTCCACTTTTTGAGTAATTTCGGCATCGACATTAAGAATGTCGTATCATTTAAGATGTTTACTACGTTACCGGCAAAACTTAATGAACCCTCCCTTTGTGGACCTTAGATATTTACTATTCACAGCTTACATAAAGAAATTCCTTCTTCTACATATGCAGAAGATATACGATGCTTTGTTTTATCGTTTTGGGATGTGGATATGTCAGAGGCATAAAAATGTGAAAGCCCTTTATATTAATTTATTACTCAAGTAAGGGAATTCGCCATAAATTTTTGCAACAACACTTTTTGTATTCGTGTACAAGCGGAGCAAATTTGAACGTCTTTATTTCATAGTCACGCTTATTTACACAATGGTTAACAGAATAAATATTACAGTCTGAATATACCTACCACTGCAGCGTTGTACAATAAATGTCGATGCCTTTGTTTCCACTAAGCCAAACGACAGCAACCATGCGTTATGGCACAGCACTTCATGCACTTTCAGTTATACCCAATGCTAATACGCTGCATATTGAACACGTTCGATTTACTTCCGCCCACACTAAATCTGTTCACAGTCTTCAACGACGTCTTGTTACAGGAGTCTTTGGTGACCTCGGTCTTCGTATTGTCTTCATAGACGCTCGGGTGGCCAGCAGTGTTAGCAGTATTTGGCAACGTGTATTCGGTAGTGGAATATGCAAATGGATGTCACAACAATGTTGCCAGGCTCCCTACGGTGGCGGCGCTGCCTCTATCTGCTAGATTCTTGTCTAGTTCATATACAATGGAGGAAGGAAGTCGTTCTGCTGCAGAAGAGTGTCTCTCTAACAATGCAGTGATTTTTTTTCTAGAATGGACATTACTTGAAACATATAGCAAAAATTTTTATATTACATCTTTTGTTAGATTTTTTTTCATTTATTTTCCTTTAAATAAACTGTAGTTTTTATGATTTTTCGTATAACTATGGCCGTTTTAGCGGCGATGTGGGGTTATAATGCTAAAAACATTGTGTTAAATAAAAGTGGTTTTTATCTTATAAAGGACAATGATTTACAGAAGACTGCAATCTTGGCAGAGTCGAGATTTTTTGAGTGGTTTATTCTACAACTCTAGATATGTGAATAAAACACTGATAGAAACATATACTCTAATTGAGATGTCTCAGGAATTGCGAGTTTTTAAATAACCTTGTATAATATTAGAGAAACACAAGGCACTTTAGTTTGTTACTGTATCAGCTGATTCACTCACTGAGGCTGCAAGTGTCTACACCTGCACAATTCCCTTCGGTGAATAATATCGTATTCACAATGCAAACATCGACTCGACTTCATACGTTGAAAAATTGCAAAAGATTCGCGGAAACGGTTGCTCGAGGTAGACTAAACAAATCTTTAGGTGGCTTGAAAATCTGGTTACGATTTTATTTACTAGCTGTCACTTAATAAAGTATCGGTGATCACTTACTTATGCGAATCTCTAGATAGTAAGCAATTTCAGACAGCGCTACTACGACAATATGTAGTTGAGACAGCCTAGTTTACAATATTAAACTTTGTTGACTGCAGGAATGCCTGAGCAACAATATGCGAGCTGCTCCCCATGCTGCTTTGCAAATTCTTTTATGATAAAAGATTACCTTATTTACCATTCATCTTGAATGAAAACATATTAATAAGTAAGTAGCAAGTAACATAGTATAGATTGTATACAGTAGATTATCTAATCGATAGATTCCAGATCCCAGATCTGGAAATTTAACTGCCAAGTGTAGATTGCAGGCAGTTCTTAATCAGCACAGTTAGCAGAATCAAGATAATGGCTCTCAGTTTGGCGCGTTCATTATTTGCTGCGCTATCTATTGAAAGCATGTGTCGATTCCATTGTGCCGGGTTTGGAAGGTGTCAATCAAAAAGTGAGAGATGAAAAATCCTTCATAAGTCGCTTTCGTATTTTAGATCTATGTTTCCGATCACGGACCATATATTCCTTTGTACTGAAATTGAAACCGAGTGGTAGGTACATGCTCACTAAAACGGAACATGTACACTAACACAGTTTTTACTAATACGGATGGTAGGAACTCATCTCTGCTGTTACTTTTACCTACTTAATTTTTAGACTACCCTATGACGGTTCTCGTACTAGTCGTACTCCACTTCGAATGACGTTAGCTCGATGCTTGATAAACTCCGATGGTGCGTTTTGTCGGTGGATCAGTACCTCGAAAGATCAACACCTCGAAAGGTTTCTACCTCGAAGGGTCTTTGCCTCGACGGTACACTACACCGATGGCTTGTTGCCTCGAAAGATCATAAAATCATCAATATCAAAGTAAATTTAAATTATGACGTAATAAAAAGTCCACATATTGAAATGTACTGGTCGAGTATATCGAAAATCAGAAGAGTTTGAAGGTAGCTAGTATTTTGAATAGGTATACGGGACCTATTTGAAATATCTAGTGGCCTATGCGTATCAAGTCCAGTCGAAATCCTGATGTTGCGATAGCAATTAGTACGGAATTTGACAGTGGAAGAGTCGTTCAGAATTTGATCCGCGTAATGTAGGAATTGTTTCCAAAACTACGGTGCTACGGCCAATCAGCAAACTCCAGTCATGCTCAGTTCATTTGCGTGCGTATTTGCAGCACATTACGTTAGGCTGTCTCTAAACACAGGCTATGAAGGTATCGTGCCGGCTAAACGGGTCGCGTGCGCCGCCTACCGACAGGATCTTGATACACCCAGCTTTGTAATTGTAGTTTTGCTTATTACCGACCGGTTGCGAGACCCGGGCTTGCCCTAATTGTGCTTCCGGCTGTTGTGTGACCGGCCTTATCTTGCCCTGCGCCGTGTGTAAATGTCCGATGCATGCGGGCGCCAAAACCTGTTGTCATTGTGAGGCAACCACCTAATGAAATTGGTACGAAAGGATGCGGAGTGTATAAGATCGCCTTATCCTTCTAGGGAAGTCTCTGCTTTATTACGAGTATTAAATTGTGATCCAAAACACGGCTCCAATTAGTTGATAACTTCGCGGTTTCAGAGATTTAATTATTTTTTTGTGTTATCGAGTATGTAAGGAGGGGAGGTAAAATTCAAATTAAAATCACCTTACCATATCAAGAAGGTGAAGTGATTCTAATATACTCACCCCCGGTTTCTCGAACGCTAACAGTCTCTTAATCTACTATTGTCAGTTGTTTTTTTTGTATGCACTTTTGAAAAGTGTTAACAATAGATTAACAAACTGTTGGCATTCGACAAACCGGAGGTCAGTTTATAAATCTTTTGTAATTATTTCTTCTGATTGTGCACTATCACTATTAGTTGTTACATTAGAAATCAGAAATCAGATTCATTTATATCAACCTTCTGAGATACCCTACTACTTATAATAACTGTCAGCCTTGTCGTCCATTACGGATGATTTAGACAAAGCAGAAGCCGATTTAAGCAAATAAAATAATCGGCGTTCTGCGCGGTTTTTAGTGAAACACAACTGAGCAGTGTGCACTAATACATAAGTCATTGTGCCAACTTAATCATTTTGGATACGCGTGCAAGGTATGTTATTCATAGTGAAAAGACGCTATTGCGTGAACCGCGAAATGTAGAAAGTTGTGTTTGTTTCAGGAAAGTTTATTATTCTGTGTCCGGAGCTACATATAACGAAGGCGACTTCATTGGGGTAATTGTTTTATCGCATGAGCCCTGTAACAATGTTCAGGTTGTGCCCGACTAGGAGTCACGTTGGCTACAACGTAAGTTTGATACAGTTTGGAGACCGCACCAAGCCGTAACGCTAGAGCTACGCACACATGGGCACCTGCTACGACTCGTAGACTTATACTCAGAAGTCTACGAGCTATCCATTTATATAAATAATTTCGTACCGGTCTACGGTAGACTTGAACGAAACGCATATCAAATTAAAGAGCGTTAAAAATTATTCGATCCGAGTCGACAACTTACAGGTGGAAAGTATTTTCAATATAAAAAGGAATTAATTAATTGCTATATAATGGTATTGCTTAGTAAACATGTCAATGTCCTCAATGTCACGTGGATGTCATGTCATCCATTACGCGTCACAGACATCACAGATTTCTGATATTCTGTTCTCCATTGTGACATCTATGGTCGGAGTTCTTTGATTTTGGGCCAGATACGTGATAATTACTCGTATTTAGGTCAATAAGATTTAAGAGAAATATATAATCTACTGGTGAAATATCGAATGACCCGAGCGAAGCTGGGCTTTTGTCTAGTTTAATATTATAATATATTGTTTGTATGCTGCTTGAGTACTGGGCAAGGCTAAAATCGAAGGTGAACCCTTACAAAGTTGTAATAAGCCCCGCCGCCCCTGAGATCGTATCGCGTCAAATTATTTTGGTCAAGGATAGTTTGGGCAAAGACTTGAATTGTTATTTATACATTCATTTGCTAACTGAGTTTGTTCACTATTGTTACGGTTAGGTTTACTTAATCCTTTCCTATCCTACCCTGTATTATCCTAGAGATTTGATATTCCTCATGTCTTTGTCAAACTTACAGAACAGCGCGCCACGATATAAATACATACATAATTCCCACAGGATTGAGCTGTTATTTATGTACATTAAAAAACAGATGACATTCGCTTCATCAAAATTCTTGAGTTGTATCATGGCAAGGGGCAGTTTCAGAGCCTCGATTCTCCTAATGCGTTGTAGTTCAATGACAGTTGTATGACTGCTTAGATTTTATTTCATTGCCGCTTCAAAAAACGCGCGCTCGCGTATTCGTAATTTTGAGCGTGAATGGAATTAAAGCAGGTCTCGTTGCCCGACCATGTAACTGTAATTGAACTGTAATGCACTAACAGAATCGAGGCCCTGGTCTCTGAATACCCCTCTCGGGTACAAGCGTGAGCTTTTGTATGTATGTAATTAGCTTTTAAATTTTTATTTCAGAATATGCTTTAAAGAAGAGAATGCAGATGACATTTCGCTTCTTCCGACATAACATAACATAACATTTACATACAGGCACAGCTTATTCATTATTACATACATGCATCTATATATATATATATACATATAAAAGGAGAAGCTGACTGACTGACTGACTGACTAACTGACTGACTGACATATCAACGCAGGGCCTAAACTATAAGGGTTAAAAACTTGAAATTTTGCACAGGGGTTACTTTTGTAACGTAGGGGAGCACTAAGAAAGGATTTTTTAAAGTTCTTCCCCTAAGAGGGTAAAATGGGGGTTCAAAGTTAGTATGAACCTGTGCCGTTTTTGAAGTTATTCGAATGAAATTAGGTACGAAGGTTCTTCATTTAAAATTATGAAACACGTTTAAAATAGTTTTTTAAAAATCATCCCTTAAGGGGGACAAAGGGGGGTGCAAACTTAGTATTAAACTTAGCCATTTTTGAAGTTATTCGAATGAAATTCAGCATGAAGGTCCTTCATTGAAAGTCATGAAACACAGGTGAAATAGTTTTTCAAAAATCATCCCTTAAGGGGGTAAGAGGGGGGTCCAAAGTTAGTATGAAACTTTGCCATTTTCGAAGTTATTTGAATGAAATTCAATACGAAGTTACTTTACAAAAATTTATGAAATAAATGTAAAATATTTTTTTTAAAATCATTCCTTAAGGGGGTAAAAGGGGGGTGCATTTTTGAAGTTATTCGAATGAAATTCAGCATGAAGGTCCTTCATTGAAAGTCATGAAAGACGTGTAAAATAGTTTTCCAAAATCATCCCTTAAGAGTGTAAGAGGGGGTTGCGAAATTAGTATGAAAGCTCTTTCGCATGCGCTAAAAGTATCCCTATCTTATTTGCAAACTCTTTACTCAACTAAAGCCCACGCGGACGTAGTCACGGGCAACAGCTAGTACATACATAAAGCTCACGCCTGTATCCCAGAGAGGTAGACAGAGACCAGGGACTGCCACCTGCCATGATCCTGACAAATTCATTCATTATTAGTCATTTAGTTATTTTCGTATTTAGTTATTATTAGTCTCTGAATAATCCGCCAAGTGTTATAACAAAACTCTTTACAGAAAAATAGAAAACTTGCTGTTTAGAAGAAAACGTGGAGAGACAATTGAAACGTAGAACTTTTCACGGCCAACCCGTTGCGCTGAGCTCCAATCAATCAGCAGAACAACTCTATCGACAAACGCCCATGCATCAATCGTATTAAAATCGTGACAGATTTTGCTTACATCGACGAGTCCCGTGCCTGCCACGGCAAAGCGTTCCTACTCGTTACCGTTGATGGATTACATGGCGATTATTGTCGACAGGAAATACGCACATTTTTCTCTCGATCGACGCAAAACTACTAAAGGTACTGCATTCGTTGGAGGTGAATGTACGTTTTTGACGCTCTACTGTTTAAAATGCTAATAGTGTTATTTACAAACACAAACCACTAAATCTCTCCTTAAATGAAATTTTATTGGGTAAAGGAAAACTTTTAACTACGTTTAATGTGTAAAGATATCGTCTTTATGTAAATAGAGCCGTAACATTCTATCCTTGTTCGTATACCATTCGATCGCGAAGGGGACCGCATGTACTTTTTTTTTTCTTCTTGAGGTTAAGAAAATATTTCGGTTTTTTAACTATAACTTTTATAAGCACCACGCTTCATTAGCTTAATTTTGGATTAATTTAATTGTTTAATTAATTGAATCCTAGATGTATGTGCCTATATGTAAATGTTATAGTATTTCCTTTCTTATTTCCTTATTTAAATTTCTTACCTTATTTCTATTTTACACAAAATCTGTTTGCGTCTGCAAATTGTAGATTTTGGGTAGTGTAGACATATTCAGCACTAAAAATTGAGAGTTCAATTTAGAGAATAACACTTCTAATGTTGAGTTATGTGCCTTACCTTAGCACCTCTTAAAAACAATTTTCACCATCGTCCGTGTTTCGTTTTTCGTAACAAATTTTTTATTTGGCAATCGTAACGGAAGGCGGCCCAGTATCAAAATATCGCCTTACACGACTCCGATTAGACTAAGGCCGTACAATTGGCTAACACGGAACTTTGCCCCATTAGCTTAGTAGCTGTAGTACAAACTCGGGAATTGGATTAAATCGGTGCCAAGCGAGTAACTGTTTATAATCCGTGACACAGTTGAAAAAAGAGTAACAGAAGAATCTACTTAAAGGAAGAAAATTAGAGGTAGAGTTTCAAATGCCTCTATGAGTTCGGAAATAAAATAAACATAAACATTTCGCTCGTAACCCCGGCTGCCTGAGTGATCTTAAACGATCACGAAGGTTAAGCAATATAGGGCGCGTTCAGTGCATGGATGGGTGACCGTCTATGACTAACGCTATTGGCATTTTTCCGAACGGTTCCGGGCTTCGCAGGGCACGTTAAGCAGTTGGTGGCGGCTGCCGTCGATAGACGCAGTCGTTAAGCCAAGTCAGAGGCGTTAGGGCGGCTTGAAAGCTTCTGACCGTAAGACCAGCTACTAGTCTTACAAGCCTCCACCAATCCGGACTAGGCCCTCGTGATGGAGTATGGCATGTCTTCCTCAGGGTAGAGACCCGTGCCCCTCGGTGGGGTCATAACGGGTTGATGATGAAACGTTTACATACAGATACATACATTGGCTCGGTTCCTACACTAGGATACCCTGTGTCGTGGGAATCCGAACCAGCGACTTCACAAACATCTCAATCTTACTTATGTTGCGAGTAGCTACCTTACCGTTATTCTTTCTACAAGAAGTCTCAGTTTCAAGTACAGCTAGGTATTAGCAGAGTAAACCTTCTGCAGCTTTAAATAGTCTTCTTCGTGTTATTGGCTCCGACTTAAAGTAATAATAACAACGCGAACGAGAAAATTAGGCTGAACCAGTTTGTTATCATTGGGTGCCGTTCGGGATCCTGTTCCGTGGAATAAAGTGCTCTGTAAATAATATTAACTTGAAACACGCTAAACAAAGCTGATCAATAGATTATGAGTTCAATTACCTAGACATAGCTACAATAAAATTTCCATAGATACACAGATAACATATCGCAGGTAGTCAGTAATAGCCAGAGAGTTATCTAACATTCAACAACTTTTATTAATCCTTCGAATCCAAAGGATTTGTCACGAAAAACAATGGCCAAATGGAAATAGATACGATTTACTACGCAAAATGCAATTAGCCTGATGCAGTACTCACAAATGCTTTTATGAAACGTCAAAATCCCAACGCAAAAAGTCTCGCATTTGATTTCATCTTATCTCTTCGAACTACTTTTACGGCACGGGACTTCTTTGAAAGCTGTAATGACATCGAAATACGTAATAAAAATATATAAATACAGACATAAATACACATATTGAGCTACCAGAAATAGAACAAGTAAATAAATAAATAATAAAGGTGCATCTCAACTCCAAAAAACCTCCATCCAAAAACATCTCAGTGTCTTTACGTATGAAGCTACCATATTAAATAGCCACGTTTTCTTTGCTGTCATCCGGACATTTTTAATATCATACTGTTTAACAGCCTTTTTATACAAATGACTGTCTAGAAATCTAAAAGTAAGCTAAAATTGCTACAAAAGTAAAGCGGAAACGCCAGCGGCAGTATTTGCTTTGAATCTGTATTTTCATTAAAGTAGTCACTTACTCGCGTCGAATAAAGTGTCTGGTTACGAATGAGGCAGCTTATGAGATTTCAGTCACGAGTCCTGGAATGTAGCTTCGTGGCGTTTTCAAGCTAGTATAGAGGAGATAGAGTCTTAAGTATATCTATTTTCACAGAAAATGTTTGTTTGTTCCACATATAAGAATAAACACATTCATGAACTCAACAAGTACATTAAACAAAACATTAAATGAAAGGGTATAAAATAAGGAGTTCCCATGACACATCGTATCCTAGTGTGGGGCCAGAAGCTATGTATGTGCCTGTATGTAAATGTTTATGTTTATGTTTATGTCAAGGAGTACCTAAGGGGAAAGTGCGCGCTGTTAAATGTACCACTTAATGAATCAATCATCAATCTTTGTTCCACCTCCTGCGGTTGCCTGGTAGAATATGGTCTGATGATCTCAGTCTGGGTGTTTTCGACGTTTGTGATGTCTTTGCCTGGTAGCCATAGCACAGGATATCCTAGTTTGGGACCAGATCAATTGGTTGTGTTGTGTGCAAATTCTTTATTATTACCTATTTATTTATTAAAATTCTCATAGCTTTAAATCAGCCGTATTGTAAGTTTATAGCCTGGCTGCCTGAGTGATCTTAAACAATCACGAAGGATAAGCAACATAGGGCGCGTTCAGTGCATGGATGGGTAACCGTATGTGACTAACGCTAGCGGCATTTTTCCGAGGGGTTCCGCGCTTGCACGTTAAGCAGTTGGTGCCGGTTGCCGTCGATAGATGGCAGTCGTTAAGCCAAGTAAGAGGCCTTAGACAAGGCGCTATGGCGATCATTAGGGGAGGGCTATGTCCAGCAATGGATTAATATAGCCTTCTGATGATGATTATGATGATGATGATGAAAAGCCTTAGGGTGCCTTGAAAACTTCTGACGGTAAGACCAGCCACTAGTCTTGCAGGCCTCCGCCAATCCGGACCTGGCCCCCGTGGTGCAGTATGGCCTATATCTTCCTCATGGAAGAGACCCGTGCCCCTTGGTGGGGAAATAATGGGTTGATAATAAAAAGTATGTAAATAAATTACATCAATCAGAAAAGAAATTCACGTTATAACAATCATAGTCAGCACGTCTTTAGTAGGTATTTACGTTTCTGTACCTCCTTTACTCTAGCACTGAATACAGCCAAGCCAAGTCGAACTCACCGCGAGTTTACCGAGTTAATCTCGACACGTGTAAAGATAATGTACAGAACGGCTACAACTATTGGCCTGAGTCGTGACTTATAGCGCGAAGTCACTCCGAGTTACTCCAACTTGCGGTGCAGCAACGTCGAACTTTTTTCAAGAAATTTAATATGAAGGTGGGCGTGCAGAGATTCCATTGGCAATATTTGAAGCAACGTTGAAGCTGTGGCGGTTTAGGTACTAAAGCTTATTCACGATGCAAAGTCGACGTCAAGTGCTCATTCGTGGTTCTGGGTTCGATGGAGGCCACTGGAGGCGATTGTACTTAATTTGTAGATGTGGCCTTCGTCTGGACTTGTTCCCGTGTTTTTGATGTTGTTGATGGTTACTATAATACGGAGCGTCAGAGTCCCCACCATCAGGTGGGTGTGTGAGATTCCATTGGCAATATTTGCAGCAACGTTTAGGCTGTGGCGGTTTAGTTAGTGAAGCTTATTCACGATGCACCGTCGACGTTGAGTGCTTATTCGTGGTTGTGGGTTCGATGGATGCCACTGGAGGCGATTGTACCTAATTTGTAGATGGCCTCTGTTTGGATGTATTCCCGTGTTTTTCATGTCGTTGCTTGGTTACTATAGTAGCCTCTGTATTAACCAAACTACGAGATCAAAATCACGGGAATACATCCAAATAGAGGCCATATCTACAAATTAGGTACAATACAGAGTGTCCAATAGATTTGGACCAAGACAAGTGATTGTGTTGTGGAAAAGTAACTTTATTATTGTTTTGTTTTTTGGTTAAGTTTTCAATTTTATTAAGTAGACATAAATTATTTACATAGACATTAAAAAATATATATATTATTGTTTGGGTGGACGGACTAGATTAGCAGAAGACCGGCGAGTTTGGTGTGACGATGACGTTTGTGTAGATAAATTGAGATGGGTATTAAAATATTTTTATATTCCGGAACTATGTGAGTTCTACACATCAGGATAACTACCTTCTTCTATCATCATCATCATCATCAGCCCACTCTTGCCGGGTATATAAGGCCTTTTCCCTCAAATGCCATCACATGGTCTCTCGCTATTCGCATACACGGACCTTCCGTCAAGTCCGATCTTCCCCTATAGACAATTTTAAAATGCGAAACTTATTAATAAACTTCTGACACAATAATTAAGATAATATAAGATTTTTATTCATGAAAATCAGAGATACATAGCTATGGTACAATAACATTATGTAGATTAAATATTTAACTTAGTGTTACATAAAGGGAGTGACAGTCCCTGGTGCCTGTCTACCCCTCTGGGATACATGCGTGGGCTTATGTATGTATGTACGCATGTGTTACATACCTACAGTTTATTGTTGTTTGTGTAATTTTTTTGTAAAATGAGTTTTTTGGTCGCAATAAACGAATTTTTACTTTTAGGGACTTCACACACGACAGCTATAATATACATTACATCCCGGGATGTATAGCTTTACATTATATTAAAGTATCACACACGCAACAGGTAATGTAATGTATATTTCGCTTTATTTCGTTGGCATACGTCTCGACCGACACACGTTCCGGCTGCTAAGGCGTTATACAGGGTGTTGTTATGGATCTGTCGACTTACTTACTACTAGATTTAATAGATAGCTAGTTCATCAGAAGATGATTGAGATTTTGATGCGCGTATGCGTTGGCACATGTGCCAATAATAGAACGATGTGGATTGAACGAATCATATAAAGTGAGGAAAATTCGGAAGACTTTAAATTATATGCGGAATTATCAGACATCGCCACCTAGTGGACACTTGGACAGGCATGATATTATTACAAAATGGATGACCACTGTGTTGCTACACTTTTTTTTCTTTTCTTGAGGTAGATTGATTTTTGTTACTATCCTTCATGTTAAAGGCAACTTTAATTTTATATTCCATCATTATATAATTTGTAATAATAATTTGTACATATATCCTATGTTATATCTATAAAATCATAGGTCATCAATCGACTGAATCGAAGAATTGCTCGCAGCCCTGGCCGCCTGAGTGATCTTAAACGATCACGAATGTTAAGCAACATAGGCCGCGTTCAGTGCATGGATGGGTGACCGTTTATGATGAACGCTAATGGCATTTTTCCGAGCGGTTCCATGCTTCGCAAGGCATGTTAAGCAATTGGTGCTGGCTGCCGTCAATAGATGGCAGTCGTTAAGCCAAGTCAGAGGCCATAGAATAAGACCCGCCACTACTCTTACAAGCCTCCACAAATCCGGACTTGGCCCCCCGTAACGGGAGTATGGCCTATACCTTCCTCAGGCTTACGAAACGTAGCTTACAGCCGATTTCTGAATTGAGAATTTCGCTAAGTATCTACTTAACTCTAGTGTTGTCTCGTCAAATTTCTCAGGAAAGAGCGTGACGGAACGTTATTTAAATATCTACTTAAGTGAAATTCTCAATTCGGAAACCGGCCTTTAGCAAGCCTATTTAGTGATTACAGATAGGACTACAAGTGATGTGGAGCAAATGATTTTTTTGAGACAGGACTCTGAATACCTATGTCGTTTAGCGAAATAAGACTCCTAGTGGAGTTTATGAATCACCAAGAAACTTTTTGAGCACCCTGTTCGAAGAAAGGTGTATCGTCGTAATATACGAAAAGGTATTGAGATATATTAAGATGTATCGACAGGTAAATATACATCTTCGTATCGCTCAGTACCTTTAAGGTACGAAGATGTAAAGATGTATATTATAGCTGTCGTGTGTGGTCTCCTGACGATTTCTATGGAAAGATGTAATGAGATATATCGTGCTATAATATACATCTTTACCTTATAGCCGTCGTGTGTGGAATCCCTTACAGTTGATACTTTATGAATTACGTTGATATCATTTTCGAAATATGGACTTTGTAATAAAAGTAAAAGTTGTTTGTACCGAGTCTAAGAGGTTACGTCACCTCTTGCACATATACGGTATTTTCGATACAATAAGTTAGTTTTCAATTATTTTTGTGTGAGAACACTCGAACTTTTAATAACGCAAAGTCATTAACGTTAGACTGAAGCCCAATTAGGTACGAGAGAGACTCCCCTAGCGTAGCAAAGAACACTCTGTAGCAAATCGGATGAGAAAGTTCACCGCGATTAAACGGCGAAGCCCATAAAAATATACTGAGTAATCTTCTCAGACCGTAATAAAGTATTAACGCGAACTTCGGCCTGTCACCCGCCGTTATAAAATGCTCCATGTGTACTTTAACTTAAATTGCCTATACATGCCCCTCTGCAGGGCACAGGTCCGTTCTTAAAGAGGGAGGGTGTGAGAGAACCCTCAACCATCTGAGAGGGTTCGAATCCCAGCTGGGGACAAAAAAATCCCCAGGTCTTGGATGCCGCTGTTTCTAGTATCCACGACACAGAGTATCCTAGTGTTGGGCCCGAAGTAATGTATGTGCCTGTATGTAAATGTTTATAGCATTTAAATGTGAAAATTACTTTGCTAATTTACGCCAAAAATCTCACAACCACCATGCGGTTAGTTAATGCACCGCTAACCCTATCACGTTTTCAAGCAGAAGCAAGACCCGAACACACTACCACCGACACCAACACTTGTGTGACAAAATGCGATGCGTTTTGCCTCTAACACGAGGCATCCTCATGCTCAGGCTATTGGTGTCGGTGATGGTGTATTTTCACATTTTAATGCTATTATGAATTTCTGCAAATTAACGCCTGATTCCATAATAAAATATAATATCGTAAATGTTTATGTTTACGTTAGCCGCTGCCTTCAGGCAGTATTTGCCGCGGAGAAAAAGCCAGCAGGGTAAAAAACTCCACTCTGACCATCTTTACTAAAATTATCTACGAGTAAAACATAAATACATCAGGGGTAGCAGACCCTGGTTTCTGCCTACCCCTTCGTGGTACAAGCGATTATGTTAGCGAGTTTATGTTGTACTTTATTTTTCTTAATCGAGCAACGTTATTTTCGGCCAACGAGCCGGTAAAATGGCAAAACCGGGCGGTTTCCCCCTCTTGGGGTTATTAAAAAATAATTTTGTTAATTTAAAGTGACAGATCAGGTAAGATAAGGGCCCTCTCTGCGCCTTGTTTCAGGGGAAAGGCGGAGTAAAATATCACGACGGCTAAACGAAAAAAGAAACTTGGCAAATACCTAAACGAGCTCAAAGTTGGAGTTCAAATCTTAAAAGTTCCTTCGAGGAGTGCTGTCGCCAAGGACCTAGACTAATTAAATAGAAACTTGAAAACATTTCCGAGTCCGCTCACAACGGCTACAGAAGAAGCTAACGGGAGATTTTCAGCATAATTTCCTCAGTGACGACATATTTCGTAGCTATTCTTGAAAATTGTCCTGTGTTTTATGAAGGAATGGTTTATACTTTGGTATATTTCTGTGGCCTGGTGCTAAAAGGGCCAAAGTCAGATTTTGCCCAAAATCAGCTTTTGATGCCAAAGTATGTATTGAAAAATAGTTATTTGTGCTAAAAGGGCGTAAGTGCAACGAGAATATTTTCAATGAGATGTAAAGAGGCCAATGTATAGGGTGTATGACTTTCTACCGGTATAGTAGAACGGGGATTACTGACATTGGCCCTATTAGCACCAGGCCACAGATTTAGAAAATGTTTCTAAATTAAGCGTGCTTACATAAGACAAAATAAAACTTTACTGTGGTATTTCTATTTTATCTACGTATAAAAATGCGTTATTAAACGCAAACTTGTACTTATTGCTGGTACTTATACCTGAGCGAGTCAGTGAAACCTGTAGAGCCAGACATCTGGCTCGATTTAATATACTATTGTAGTGCCCGAGTTTCGTAAACTTGAACTGATGAGAACTCTTTGTATTGGACCTATGAAAGCTCCTTGTGCGGGACAATTTAAGGGTCAGGAGGATTATAAATAGTTCTATGCTATTAAAAGCCAATTGTTTGGACAATGTAGATTTCAATGGCGAAAAAACGTGTGTGAACAATGCCCTAAAGGCTATACTGACCGGCAGTGGTGATCGCAGGATCGCGGCAATCGTCGATTAATTAACATAAAAAAATACATATAGGCACCAATTCGGACTTGGCCCCCGTGGTGTAGTATGACCTATACCTTCCTCAGGGAAGAGATCCATGCCCCTCGGTGGTGACATAATAGGTTGATGATCATACAAGCACATACCTACATTGCTTCTGACCCCACACTAGGATCGCCTGTGTCGTGGGAACCAGAAACTGCGACGTCACAAACATGTAAACATCCAAGACCTGGGATTTTTTTGTACCCAGCCGGGGTTCAAAACCGGGACCTCGCATGGTAGGCAGATGCGGTAACCAATGTGCCACAGACATCGTATATTGGAATAGCACAGGAACTGGTGCGCGTAATAGGTTGGAATCACTCGTAGCCTGGGCTGCCTGAGTGATCTTAAACGATCACTAAGGTTAAGCAACATACGGCGCGTTCAGTCCATGGATGGGTCACCATCTATGACTAACGCTAGTGGCATTTTTACGAGCGGTTCCGTGCTTCGCAAGGCACGTTAAGCAGTTGGTGCCGGCTGCCGTCCATAGATGGCAGTCGTGAAGCCAAGTCAGAGGCCCAAAGCGGCTTGAAAACTTCTGACAGTAAGACCAGCCACTAGTCTTACAAGCCTCCACCAATGCGGACTTGACCCCCGTGGTGGAGTATAACATAACATAACATTTACATACAGGCACCTACATTGCTTCTAGACCCACACTAGGATACCCTGTGTCGTGGGAACCAGAAACAGCGACGTCACAAACATGTAAACATCCAAGACCTGGTATGGCCTATACCTTCCTCAGGGAAGAGACCCGTGCCCCTTGGTGGGGACATAATGGGTTGATGATGCATAGGTTGGAAAAAGGACCACATTTTAAGTCTAGCGGGCGCAAATCTAACACTAAGAGTGTAACCCTTCTCGGCTGATGAATTACCCGAATGCCAGTATTTGCCGCATATTAACTTCACCTTATTAAGCTGACGAGCCTCGGCTCGTGAGCCCTTTCTAATTAACTACATACGTCTTCACGGCACTCTACAGTAACGCTATGACGTTAATTGTAGTGTAATAAAATTCATTAAACCTTATAGTTTGTAGTACTTTTCGGATAGAAAACCAAGAAGAAGAAGGACTTCTTCGAAGGAGGTTCGATATTTGCAATTTTTGCAATGTAATTTTGTAATATTATTACATCATTACTAAGTGTGAGTGACAGACAGCTATTGTCGATTCAAGTGTCAATGATAATAAAAAAAACTAGATAAGAAATAAGTTTGAAATTTTAATAATTTATTAATAATTTCGACGTGTCGCCCACTCTTACACTCCACGCCCACAATTTTAATGTATTTTAGTTGTATTTAATCGCTTAACCGGAAGTGCAAGTCGATCTCTAACTGTTGTTTAAGATTTCAATAATAAGACTTTCTTTATCTTCGCTCCTTATTTTTATATTTCTTTTATTATCTTTTCATGTTAAATGACTCAGCAAAAAAATCTGTGAATCAATTTATAGTTACGAGTATATGCATGAAATCGATTGAACGATACCAAAAAGCGTCGCACGAACCTACCTATTTATAAAGATTGAAAAGTAACAGGATTCCTATATGCAATAGCACTCCTCAAAGGACATCGACTTAAATTATCTGAAATAAATGTGCACTTGGATTTTTGATTTCCCGAATTCATAAGCGTACTCCAATTTTATGTTTCAAGTTAACTGAAGGAATAAATAAAAACTGCATAAAGATAACACGAGTACATTTGGCGTAATCGTAGTTTCAGTTAAGTTGACCAATGAAACTAAATAGGTAAGAGGAATTTTTCAGAGCGACGGATGCGGATAGATTGAAATTGAATTCACGGATATTTAATTGAAATACTAAAATAAAATAAAGCCGCCGCCAATAACGCACCCGTAACAATTCCTGTTATCGCACACAGACCGGTGAAAACTTCGGTGCTATAAAAGTGGCTTGAATTATTCTATCGAATTCATGGGGTGAGAGGAGGTATAATCGTAGCGATCCACAAATTATGGGAATTTATTTTGTATAGAGCAAATCGGCAGTGGAAAACGATATATTTCCTACAAACTTTGAGGCGATTGTTGCAGAACTTTCGAGTAGAAAAAACCGGGCGGTTAGCTCTTATTATAATCCTTTCCGTATTCATCTTCGACAGACATGGAAAGGCTTTCGGCGTAGCGCGGTCTAATTCCGAATGCACCTCGAATCGTAAAAGAAGTCGTAAAGAAGCGACTCCCCCTCGTCCGGGTGCAGGGAATCAGTGAACAAATAGTTGATTTCTTATTGGCTTCCGCCCAGACTCAGATTGAAAATTCGCCATAAAGACATTGGGACACGCCTCGCCGGATTAAAGGCGAAAACTAATAAAGAAAACTTCTGCGACACCCGTATTTTTAGCAAACGCTCTCTTAAAACTTCTTAACCTTTATTAGGTTTGCCGAATGGTAATAGTTTTCGGACCGCTTTTCTTTCCGAGACCCATTCTCATTCGTGCGACGTTTTATATTGGGCCACGTTTTCGTGTCGAAACTTTCAGCATCAAGAACAATTCAATTAGGGCTGTCAGACAAATGAAAGTTAAAAAAATCTTTATCCTTTGACGCTGGAGGGCATAATGAGACATTTAAGCGAATAGCACGGCGACTCTCCCGCGTGGATGAGTTATGAAAAAGTCACGACGCGACGACGGGAGATAAAAGTAGTGAAAGGAAAGAGGAGATAATAAAGACAAAATACGGCAATAAACATGCTCGAAAAACATTCCGGGGCGAGTAAACGGCTCAAAATGTGGAACAGGGTAATGTGAATTTCATTTACATAAATTATCTCACGACAGGGACGATGTGATAGACTGCGCTGCGCCGGGGGCGGGGGCGGAGGTGAGGGGGAAGTTTGTTTGCTCAACACGTTCGCAATCGGTTCAATCTCGCCCCAGGTTATTCCCAAATCGGCAAGATAACCGGCGAGAGGAAACAGATACGGATGATCTGAAACGCTTTGCTTCTTTTGTACTTGTAGATAATCTAATTTTAATGACATATTGAAAGTGTCTCTGAGAGTTATCAATAATCTCATACTGGGTCGAAACAGGGTTCGAAATACAACTAAGTATATCTGCGAATTTGTAGCGATACTAGGTAAATGCTAACCGTGGAGGAAAACGTATTGATTCGTCATTCCTGTGGGCTAGGCCGACTAAGCTGTAAGGATGGTATAGGTGGGTGATGAGCAAGCCTACTCCATGAAAACAATGTCCCGGGCACCGCAGCGTCCAAGTTGTAGCTTTACCTATCTTGTGCGAGTGAAGTTGTCAGTGGAATAATCTCATTACGTAGATTCAAAGGCCAAAATATTTTTTTCTCTGCATTGTTTCAAAATATACCATTCCTGGGAATTATACGGCTTAGAAAATATTATGATGCAAATATTAATATGCTTTTTCTCACATATTTTTGCTGAAATGCATTTGGATCATAATATGTATATGTACCAAAAATATATTACCAAAGAACCTTATCGAAATTTTCAAACTTGTGTTTAAAATTTCAACACGCATTGTATTTAATATCAGAATCTTAAGCATGCTTATCGCTAGTTTATGGATAGGTACTTTCCGTGCTAAAAAATGCTCAATGTTTTGCGTCCATCGCATTGTTGAAAGTTTAGTAACAATTTTTTTATATTTCTCAGCTTTATCCTCTTCCGTCCTGACCTTGAAAATAATAATGGTTTTCAATAGTCAGGTCTGAGGAGATTAAATAAATGAAGTCGTTTGTTTTAGTGTCCAGTAAAGTCATAGCTTGGGTCAAGCTCAACCAGGATTTTACCATCCTTTATATGAAAAATCAGGCCATGCCGCGTTGTCTCGGCCAACCCTAGCGTTGAGGTCACCCAAGATGTATAAATGGTCACTTGAGCGCACGGCTTGTACAGTTGTCGCGAGCTGACTGTAAAATTGGTCTTTGGCTTCAGCGGTCGCAGCCAGTGTGGGTGCGTATGCGGAAATTAAAGTAACAGGGCCGCAGTCACTGTTCAGGCGCAACGACAGGATACGCTCAGATACACCTTGAGGAGGTTCTATGGAAGCAAGAAGGTCATTGCGAACCGCAAATCCTACACCATGCTCTCTGGTGGAGCTCGAGTCCCTGCCCTTCCAGAAAAAGGTGTAGTGCGCCTCGCGAATGGATCCCTCGTCCGGAAGTCTTGTTTCTTGCAGAGCCGAGATGGCGATGTTGAGCCTACAATTTGTATATGCAGATACTCAATTAGTAAGTAAAATAATGCTATCTTTACTATAGATATTTTCTTTTTATAGTTGTCCTTAATATACATAATTATAAAAGTAGTAGTCATAAAAGGTTATTTTCATGATTAAATAAAAAAGTAAAATATGGGTCCATGGGAACCACACTAGTGAATTATGCTACTATTTGACAGGTAGTGAATTGAGGGTTAATCCTTCTAAATATCTAGTATATTAAGGCTAAAATTAGAGACCAACTATTTGGAAATTATTCAATAATGTAAGACCAATCTAATGCTTGCGCTCATCAGCCTTAAAAAAGTATTGAGAACGGACTGGCCCGTCTATCGGTTTTTGCTCTAGAGATTAATTTTCTCGAAGCGTTTAAAAATTTACCACTAGCGGGTAACGAGTTTACTCAATCAAAAATTGCTTTTTAGAGCTTTTCAACCATCTCTAAATACTAAATTATATGGTGTATTTCGAAGTGAACCTCTAAACAGCTCCGCGTCAAGTTATAAATTTCCTCGACACACTTAAGTCTCATAATTTCCCACACATCGTTCCGACGCGAAATATTTCGGCGTAGGTGAGTATAAAATTTTATTACTGACATTACCCCCTTACCGTTAGTCTATAAACACTTTCTGTTCCGGGACATTCTCCCCGGTGGAAGCATTCTTTGTCTCAGTCCCCTCTGATGCCACATTTGCGTCTTATTAACGAATGGTATTATTTTCCGTAAGCGCACTGTTTGATTTTCAATCTCGAGACAGCACAATCGACAATACTCGTAAAAGACACAGAAGAAACGCTATTTAGCATTAAGTACGCCTTTGTACCAAACATTTGTTTTGTGCAATAAAGAATTTAATAATAATAATAAGAAACTACGAAACTTAGCACGCACTGTGTTTTTGTAGTTCTGTTTTACTAATTTTGCGGAAAACCGATAAGAAACATTACATAAGCAGCCTCTACATAATGATATGTCGAACAGCGGTACAAAAAATGCTTACATAGAATAAAGGGTTAATGACTACGCGAACTTATCACGGAGATGGAATTTCCATATATTTAAACACCTGTTTTAATATGCTTAAATCCACTACAGTCTTCAATCACGGGACTCAGGTTTTATCACTTAGCGGGGAACCTATTGAATGGCAATGGCAATTTTTGCCCGTCTATCTATACGGCTGACGTGGGCTGCTCAATATCATTTCAGTTTTGCGGTTACAACTCCAACAGGGATTTCGGTGTTTCTAGAGTGGAGCGAGGATTCGGCACACGTTCGGATTATATCTTAATTTTGTCTGTTTTGCGTCTTTGGATAGATTAGCCAGTCAACTTTATCTCTTACTGCTAGGATTTTGATGAGTACCATGAATCCTGTACAGATCACCCCGTTTCTGACATGCCAAATCATAAAGATGAGGAATTAATTCTTCTGTTCGTATTTGATATTGTGAACGAGATTCGCTCGCTTCGTTCCGCTAATGGTGCGTTTCCAAATGGAATTTTTGAAACACTACACCCGGGGAAAGCTTTATTGCTCGACCTCGTACAGGGCTTTCAGAGATGAGGTTACACCCTTCCGCCTTCATTATTTTGATCTAATTGAACTAATATCGCGGTTTTAATATATTCGTTAAGGCAAGTATCAAAACGTTGTGCGATTATGTTAGCGATTTCAATATTTGTCTCTTAATACAGCTACTAATTACGAGTCACGGACTCAAGGTCGCTGTCAAGATCCAGTACAACGTAAGAGAGTTATTTAAATTAGTAATAAGTAAACATATCTTATACCTTCCTCAGGGAAGAGACCCGTGCCCCTCGGTGGGGATATAATGTGTTGATGACGATGATGAAACAATAACCGCCTTTTTATGAAAACACAATTCCTCTAAAACACTCCTCAGAAATAATCTGTCCTTTGCTACAAGTTATTTGATTTTCTTTTACCAGAAACTATTCAGTAATTCAGTAAATTTATTCATTATTAAAAAAGAAATCAATTACATTCCTTGTGCTAAATTGCTATTGGTGCTTGTGGTGCAAATTCAAGGAAAAACTATGACATCTGAACTAGTGGTAAACCCCCAAAACTGTATCTAAATAAATAAATAAATAAATAAATCTTAGATCTCACTATCAAACGTATTTGAGGAGTGATTTCATAATGACAACTTCCACATAAAACAATCATTTGTACTACTCTCACGCAAGTGTTGAGCAATGGTAACCAGACAAGTGGGTTGGGTTTTAAGGAATCGTGTCTCTTTGTAAAAGAGACCGTAAGAATGCATCTCCCTTTCTGTATCCTGGATGAGTACCGGAGCGGAGAACGGGTGTAATCGCCGTAGTCGGCCCACGGGCACGCGCCGGCTCCCTCGATCTTAGCGCCTAATACAGTCTATAGGCTGTATTGCGAGTGTCTTGTTTTATTAGGTCGTTAAAATCAGTGCAATGTTTTTCAAGTGTTTTGTGCGATTCAAATATTTAATGTGCTATGAAATATAATTTCGAACAATAAAATAACTGTGCAGAGATAATTTTGACCTAAAATTCGCGAAATCACTGATTTATAATGACTGTCAAGTTGCGTTTGTAATTTACAAAAACTTTTGTTGTTTTTGCCATGTTATATTTTCATTCAATCTTAATTTGTACGAGATTATGAAAATATACAAGAATACTCATATTTAATTGAATCCAGAACAACATTCGTTAAGTATTGGGCTTGATACTAAGTTGCAGTTCGATTGATCAAACTACTAATGTCCACCTTTAACACACTCAATTGATGTTGTTTACTATGTTCTAATCTGTTCAGCTGAAATGATAGTATTCGGCTTAAGAGCTAAGGTTATTGTAGCATGTATGTTTCATTACCATAGATACAGTTTTTTTTTGTCGGTTAGGAGCTAAAATTACTGGCCAACAAAAGAAATTAAGCGCTCCAAAAATGTGACTGATACTTTTTGTTTCCTAAATAAAATTTCATGGAGTGTCAACACGAGTGCCAATATTGGCAACCTGTGTCGTCAAATCGTGTATTATAAAAGTAAAAGAAAAATGTGCTAAATGCAAAATCAAATTTGATCCGCAGACTTTTTGAAATTAAAATGATATGTTGCATAATATGTAACGATTAGCATATCATACACAGCCTAGGTACAGGCTTCGGCTTACATTAGTTTATTTCGTTCAAATTATTTGGTTGTAGAATAGCAATTGCTTGAAATAAAACTCATGCCAAGCAAGTTAAAGGTTAAACAAAAAGGCAATAAATATATTCCGCCATAAAAAAGAAAAAGTAATACCGTAAACAACGAACTACGTGATCGCATGATCGCATCGCATCCTTCCAAGTTATGTAGTCATTGGCACATCGTGGCGACAGTCCTGACGCGGAATCACGCCCGGTTATTGATATCGCCGGTGTCGGCCGATATTGCTACCTGTTTGTCTTGCATCCACTATGATATTGGCCAGGGCATTGTCAGCTTTATTGTTATACTTTTTCCTTATTGCTCCTTCGGCTGAGAGGGATCGGTGGAATTGGCATCTCCAGCTGTTTCGTGCGTACAACTATTCCTTGAGTGGCGTCGTTCCACCGAGGGGATGGCTTTCCGATATCTTCAATTTTTATAGACATTCTCGGCCGAATCTTCTCGGGCTTTTTCTCCTTAATATTCTTTAGCATAGAACAGAATATTTTATTAAAAAGCTATATACTCTGTCTATTTGTTTGCTAAACAAAGCCCGTGTACATAAGAGTAAATGTCTCAACGGCAGCTGACGTCTTGGAAAATAATTGACAACAAATCTTTTTTTTTTTAACATTTACATACAGGCACATACATTGCTTCTGACCCCACACTAGGATACCCTGTGTCGTGGCAACCAGAAACAGCGACGTCACAAACATGTAAACATCCAAGACCTGGGTTTCTTTTTTTTTTGTCCCCAGCCGGGATTCGAACCCGGGACCTCTCGCATGGTAGTCAGAGCAAAGTGCGTAAATTGCTTCGGTATCAAGCTTTACAGGTTCATTCTGATGTCACTCCACGTGTTTACATATTTTTATCATAAAGAAAACGTGCTCGTCGCTCGCAGTCGTATTGTGACATTTAAGTATTTGTGAAAGCTAGAAGCTGAAAGTAGCTTTGCATAGATAATTGAAAAACTGAAAGGTTTTTTATCATCTTACAACTTAAAAATAAATAGTTTTATTCGGTAGAACGTTTCACACTATTTCATCGGTTTCTCAGTTCAAATAATATAATAACAACTCGCTACGGTTGACTGGTACAAAGAGCATTTAGCATTAACTCCGCCGCACTGCCATTGTAATATTTACTTTAGTGCAATAAATGTATAAGTAATACAAATACTTTCAAAAATATGTTAAATAACAATAATCACTGTTAACACGAATTATTTTTCACATTCCTAGAAGCAACTAAAGCAAATTCAAAATACAAACTACAGGGTGATTTTGAATTCGTTGACATTATTTTGAGTGATTGTTCTTTCCTCTGTGAAAAACCGTATTATTAATTTTCATCAGTAGTAATTGTGCAGGTATGACATGTTTGAGAAGACCGCACAACCAGCTGGCCAAACAGAGTCTAACGTGGCAAACTTCTGGCAAGAGACGGCCGGGCCGCCATCGCATTACCTGGAGGCGTTCCGTTGAGAAAGAGGCTGCCTCAACGGGACTCAGTTGGAACGAGTTAGAAGTTGCCGCACAAGACCACGAGAAATGGAGATCCCTTCTACGAGCCCTATGTCCCTGATAAGGGATAAGAGGAAATAATCATCATCATCATAATTTGGTGAATTTTATTACTTTTCGTCCTGATATTATTTATGTGAAGTAATTAAGGGTAAGAGAAAATTTATTGATGCTTATTTTTCTTCTAAATAACGCTACCACTATGATTTTAAATAATTGTGAGAACTTCCTTTAAAAATACAGTGAATGAATTCAAAGTCACCCTGTAGATACATCTTCTCACGTAGTCTTATTGAAAGTCAGTTGATTTTCGTAATTCAGGCAAAGATAAGGGAAGTTTTCACAACTAATAAACTTTTATATTTTGTTACTTATACTTTGACCAATGTGGCAGTTAAGATTGGATATTGAAAAAAAATCATACAAAGTTATTCACATACTTAGGATGACCGTTCGACTGTCGAAAAGTGATGTTCGATATAGATGGTGGATTAAATTTAATATCATCAATTGGCGAAAATGAGTTTGTATTGAAATTGCCTACTGTAAGATGACCCTTAAGTCCACTCGACCGAAAACGCGAGCGGTTCCGCCCGCGGCGTCAAATCACAACCTGGGCTGAGGGTTTATTGAAAGATAAATATTTCAACGCCTTAGGAAGGGTGTGAAATAGGGACATGTTTGTACAGAAGGTGACGTAAATATGCTTACTATCAGAATTATTGTGATAAGCATTTTGTTTGTTAAGCACTTTACAATTTACATGCGTGTTTAGGGAGTTTACGTTATGATCAAGCGCTGAAAATGAAATAAAAAAAACAAAAACATACTTATTTACATTCCCTCACTTGCCCCTGTCTCGTTCTCTCATTCTCTCTCTCTCTCTCTCTCTCTCTCACACACACACACACACACACACACACACACACACATACATTGCACCGACACAATGTTAACATTAGTACATCTTGGTGAACATTATTATTTTCTTCGCATCATCCTTACTAGTATAATGTATGCCCTATTTTATTTATTGCCTGTCTTAAAACTACATAAATATGTTTTAGACTTAATAAAATTGAAGCTGAACACTGAAACACAGTCTAATATCTATAATAGTACAGCAGTACTCGAATAACTCACTATACTTGAGCCATTACAAACGTGCGAACAGAGTCATAAAAGTGCGAGCGAGAGTTCCGATATGCCTGATATGCCTCCTGTATGTGTGATAGAGAGGTCTGATACAAATGTTTATGACTCAGTTCTCACGTTTGTAATGGCTCAACTATAATTATTAATTTGTTTATATTATTTAGTAAATGTCCTCGTACATGTTTAATTAGGGTCCCGTACCTCAAAAGGGAAAAACGGAACACTTATAAGATCACTTTGTTTTCCGTTAAATAAATTAAACTTTTAAGCGAACGTATAAAAAAGAAACGGCCGTTTACAGAACAAAAAAAACGTAATATATTGCGACAGTTAAGGGAATCCAAATTCCAGTTGAACCAAAAGTATATGGTAAAAATTTGAAACTATTAATTTTCTATTAAATCTTTAAAAAAATCTTTGAACATCGGGAAAAGTTCAGAAAAAACAGCAAGTAGGCAAGGAACGCTCCACCAATTCGGTCTTTGCCCCCGTGGTGGAGTATGGGCTATACCTTCTTCAGGGAAGAGACCCTTGCCCTCGCTGGGAACATAATGGGTTGATGATGCTGATGATGAAGGAACGCTCACTGGACGGGACCGCATAGCTCTGATACTGTTTTTTATTTTTAAATAATTTTATTGTATAATTATTTCTTACTCCACCTTATATTCCACCCACTGCATTTATACTAACTTTCTGCACAAAGAATTTGAATTCAGCTTCAAGAGGTTTTCACTACTTGTCACTGAGACGGCAGCTAGCTACAATTTGTTGCACAAGTAACTCACACAAGAGATGACCTTTTCAGTCCTTCTACGAAATTCAGAAACTCAGGTAAATCTCGGCACCTCTTTCATTGTGACAGCGGAATCGAGGAGAAATATTCGGCCCCATCCAGCGGAGAAATCCCATAGCAGTTTATGCCCATTGAGCTGGAACAAGTTTATGGGGGCCTGTTTCCTTTATTGCCACGTGAAATCAATAAGGTGCGTGACGTAGCAGTGTTATAGCTGAAAGCATGTTTGGGTACCTGCTAGGCGGTTCTTGGTGGTACCTACTGTTATTTAGGTTATCGGTCTGTTGCAATAGCCAACGAGTGATTTTAAGAAGAAATGAAGCTTGTGATGTTATACGCGCTGGCTGTCTTTCTTACCTTCTATCCTACGAACATAAGTCTCGACGTCAGAAGATTTTTTCGGATTTGTCCGACGGATTCGTTCGCATTTTTATACTTTACAGGAGAGCATGCCTACAGGTTACTGTAAGCCTACATAAGTCATTATGCACCTGAATTATCCCAGCAATAGAATAAGATAGAAATATGATTCTCTGATAGTTAGAAAGAGCTCAACGAGCTGATATTAAAGCTATAAAAAAGTAATTTTCTTCGGAGTCGAACAAACGACCATATTGCTTCTGACGTTGAGAAGATAGATGTCTCTTATTTGAAGTAATCCCAATGTCGTTATTTATGAATAGAACATTGAGTTTTGTATGACGGAAAAAACTTCGGATAAACCAAAATCACTTCATACCATTTTCATCCCCGGTTTCTCAGATTTATCGCCAACAGTCTGTTAATCTACTGTTAACAGCAGTGAGTTGTTTTTTTGTATGCGCTTTTGCCAACTGACAGCTGTTTAACAATATCAATCAGAAATCCGAAATCAAAAATTTATTTCAAGGTAAAGAATTTACATTCTGTTTGTTTGTACATACATATGTATATAGATTAAAAGACTGTTAGCGTTCGAAAAATCGGGGGTTCGTCTGGTAATCAAGTAGACCTAGCCTGAAAAACCTTACTTGACAATGATGCCGCGCCAGTGTTAAAAAGTAACAGATTTATCATATTCAGAAGTCTCGCAATCGTCTCTCGGTCTGCGCGAGTAATTATTCAGAATACGTTATATAGGGTTCAGCCCCGACGGATACCCCGCAGTAAGTCACGGGACCTCAGGGGAGCAGCCTTTGCTGTTCATAATTGAAAATCGAAATTTGTTTAGGACAGTGCAGGGCCTTAATTCGATTCTGCGACGACGCCGCGACGCCGCGCGCAATCGGAAAGCAATAACAATAAATATTCAACAACACGGCTTCAAGTGGATCCCTATTTGTTCCCACAATCGTACGCTGATTGTGTTACCGAGACCGCGCGGTGAATTGCCGATGTAAGCACGTTAGGCGCAAATAATCAAATTTGTAAATTTACTACCGATTCGTCGCTGGATAGTCAGCTTTGCATCTGGAATTCAAGCAAAAAAGATTATTTTAAAACATTGACCACTTCACCGTTTGTTGTGCAAAATTAAAAAAGCAAACTTAAGCCTTTTTATCTCCGCTGAAATCTCACATAACTATCACAAATATTTACCTAAATAACCATGGAAGGAAAGTCAACTTCTCGGCAAGAAACATTTAAGTTAGTACCACAAAAGGAACCAGCTTTTATGATATCCGGGTATTAAAGGTGCGACTCAATGATTATAAAAGGGATTTTATGGCAACACTGCAGCTTCGTCGTAACAAAGTTGTAGTCTGGCAACCCCACGCCTTACGCTGCGCGGCCTGTCACCGCAGCTTCTTACATTTATTTGATATTTATTAGCAGTAAAACTCTTCATCTCAGTCATTTATGAAAACTCAGAATGCACGGAGCTGGCTTTACGCATCCGGTTTCCGCGAGAAGATACAAACATACGCTTATTTTGTTACAGGGGAAAGCCGTAAAAAATCTACATAAAAGTGAATTATTACGTAGCCAATCCTAACCAGGTGGATTAAAACGAAGGTTGTCGTGCAGAAAATTTAGAGTCGTGGCATTCATTTCAGTAATATTTTGATTTTTATTGTATGTATAAAATATGTATGTGTTAAGACACAAAAGAATAAACAGATTTTAATGCTTATGACACTTGTTCTGAGATTACATGACGTGGAGCAATTTACAATGGTGTTACAATTACAATGCATTAGAATCTATCATTACTGAGACGCTACATTTATAATACAGAATATTTATCGTAACTGCATATATTTTATTTTAAAAAAAATTGTTTCTTACTTGATGTATTCTATAACAATATGATGACTGCAGGGCACAGACTATGTCCCCAAAAAGAGTATCAATGTTATCTGGAAGAGTTCACTTTTAGTGATAAGAACGCCATCTAAAGTCTGGGGTTAAGGATATCTGTGTTATTCTTTTTTTGTCTACAATAAAGTGTTCCCTATCTACGAGTATCTGTCTTAACACCGATAATTTCTGGTCTCCTCAAATGTTTACTCACTGTTAGTAGTGCTATAGTTTCCACAAATTATTAAACTAAAGGCTGGTTTCTGAATTGAGAATTTCACGTAAGTAAATATATAAGCAACGTTCTGTCAGCCTCTTTTCTGAGAAATTTGACAAGACAACACTAGAGTTAAGTAGTTACTCAGAGAAATTCTCAATTCAGAAATCAGCCGTAAGTATAACATATTTCATAGTTTTCTACTCCAGCAGGTCATAGCCTGTAAAACCTGCCCCTATGCTTTATATCTCCCATAGCTGAACGTGAACATAACACACGGTTAGGAAAAGAGGCTGTGTAGCAGGGGCAGCGCCCCCCTTGCCTTGGGACTCATCTTTCTGTAAGGGAGCCTCCCATGCTACCTTTACATCACTTCTGAAATAACGAGAAAACTCTTTTATCTTTTACACTACTGGTAGAAGCAGCCAATATTTCAGAGTCGCCTTCTTAATAAAGGTGGTTGGGTAGAATAACTCGCTTAAGTTCCACTCGACGTTTTAAAATTGTTTTTGCTGCATTACAATTATTATTATTGCTAAAGCCGCAAATGGACTGAGTTGGATTTGATTGTTTTAAAAATTGTCGCCGAGTTGGTAGGAACAATTAAAACATCCTACGTTCAGGTCAGGATATTCCTTCAACCATTAGCAATCACGAGGGTCACAAGAGGACTATATACCTAAGGGAAAACAGAAAAACCTGGCATTATCGTGATAATGTAGATAAGTTGGGTAATGTAGAGATGACAGCAAGTATGAATGACAGAGTAATAAAATAGAAGTAAGACTGTTCGCAACAGTCACTACAGTCACACAGTCACTTGATCAAACTTGACAGGAGTGAGAGGTGAAGTAGCGGCTGAAACGCAAGCAGCAACCGAGGGGCGGCATGTAAATGCGCGTTCTGTAAGGGAGCCTTCCCGCTGGAGCGCATAACTCGCGAATTTCCGCATCTCAGACACAGTATTGGGCAATAAAGCGCGCTGGCTAAGAGTATCGGGCTTGTTTGTGCCTTGGCTTGAGTTTTGTGCATATTGAGTTATAGGTGGTCGGGAGACTTAAGATGGCCCAGTGCGCGCATTTCCTATGCAAACGTAGTTTGGTTTCTATTTACAAACAATCCGACGTATCGCAAAGAAAATCTGCCAATACGCTTTGAGAACACAATTAATCTAGAATCGAGCGGGTAGAGTTACGATTATATAAAAAAGAAATGAGAACCTTGTGAGAAGCTTTAATAATACTACTACTATGATTTCGCCAAGTAGCCTGAATAATTGAAACAATGAAACTGTTTTATTGACGGCCTGATTGGTCTAGCGGCAACACATTTTATTACCAAGCCATGTTCAATTTCCGTCGGGGGACGGACGCCTTCAAATGACATCAACCTGGGTATTTTTTTATATTTATGTCTTTGTGTCGTTTCTAACCTGAGCCACGAATGTCAACAGGTAAAGTTGGATTGACAAGCAATTGAAACGAAACATGTCACCATAAAATATTAAGCCAAGTAAATCAAGAAATAAAGTCACTAATTGCCAAGCTCCACTAATAAATGCGATATTTTAAAATCACCATAAGGCGACGCGCAGTAGTTTGCTGCAACAATAATATAAACAAAAGTATCCGAGCACATGAGCGTAGTAAGGTATATTGGCAATATCCAGGGTGTTATTAGCTAGGGGTCCCCCCTCACTATCACTCATTCACCTAGCCGTATCACTAGCGGGGTACGCTCGCCCCTTGAGCTCTGTCACCCACAAGGTAGAATGCCACAGAAGTGTCGCTGCAGCCGCGCTACTCATTGACTTCCCAACGCAACACAATCACTTGTCCTGCCCTTATATTACGTAACTTTCCGCGCTATCGGGTTAAGCATTTAGACAATTCCAAAGAGTCGAAATAAGAATATATATGACAGTTCGGAGTAGGAGTATGAGATACCTACAGAGGAAAACAGGTCCAGAATGTAACAGTGTGACATAAGGTGGTGTGACATACAAAAGAACAAAAGGACTAAATCAGACAATTCCGTAAAGTGAAGTCTTACGTAATTGCACCCCTGGTTCCGAAATTAGGATATGGTAATCAGGCAAGGATATCACAAACTTGAAAATATGTACATCCAGA
Source organism: Yponomeuta plumbellus (assembly GCA_947310845.1). NCBI lineage: Eukaryota > Metazoa > Arthropoda > Insecta > Lepidoptera > Yponomeutidae > Yponomeuta > Yponomeuta plumbellus. The sequence goes on along the minus strand of OX371207.1, from coordinate 10,231,943 downwards.
CAAAGGCCATTTGTGTTAGTGGCCTTTGCACAAATGGCCTCTGTCTCTCTCATGAGAAGATATGGCGGGCATGGTAATCGGACGTGATACTGCTAGACCAAGAAGGCAGTCTGACATTTGTCATGAGCTTTATATTTTGTGCTTGACTGTAATGAAACTGTTAGTAAGGCCATCCAATGTACTCTTTTATTATTATTTTATTTTATTTTAAATTGTAACTTTTATTTAACCCAGGTCTTGGATGTTTACATGTTTGTGACGTCGCTGTTTCTGGTTCCTACGACACAAGGTATCCTAGTGATGTATCTGTATGTAAATTTTATGTTATGTTATGTTATGTTATGTTATGTTATGTTATGTTATGTATGTAAATGTTATGTTATGTTATGTTATGTTATGTTACGTTACGTTACGTTACGTTACGTTACGTTACGTTACGTTACGTTACGTTACGTTACGTTACGTTACGTTACGTTACGTTACGTTACGTTACGTTACGTTATGTTATGTTATGTTATGTTATGTTATGTTATGTTATGTTATGTTATGTTATGTTATGTTATGTTATTTACCTCTCTTGTTTATTGTGTACAATAAAGAATATTCTTATCTTAGCTTACACTGAAGATAGCTGATTCTAAAACTGGCACGATCATAAAATCACCCTGATGTACTTATGAAGATGTACCTAATGTATTAGTATTATAATTATGTAGTATAATGATTTCCTTATTCTGGTCTGAAAAGACAAGATTTCTCATTGAACCAACTGTGCGAAACCGGCTATTCTCATCTTAGATCAGACTAACGAGTTCTCAGCACGAAAATAAACTTCTACACTATTTACAGTTTGTATTTACACTCAGAACCCCGCTCGTCACACGACTAATCACAGAGGATGTGCCATAGACGCGGCATGCATATTTATTATCCCTGCCTACCGCCGAACTTTCGCTGAAGGAACGTGGGTGTTTTTCATTTGCTCAAGTTATTTATTTAGCGGAGGGTCCCTCAGGTAAGGGCTAAGACAAGATAGGGGCTTGTCACAGAAGGATACGATTGAGAAGACGTAATAAGGTTTCACAAAGGTTCACGTACGCATATAATAGAGAGAGCAACTGTCAAACCGGAACCTAAGTTAATACTTTGAGCATACCTCAGAGGTTAGGGTATCTACATTTAGACAAAACTAACGCTAGACGATTTTAATTTCTAGGCTCTAAAATAACTATCAACATTATTGTTGCTGTTGAGGTTTCTGATTTCTTAAATTTTGAAAACAAAAATACGAGATAGTTTTTTGTTGAGATCATTGGTATACGAACACTCATACCTAATTTGTATTAGCTTTAAGGTGATTTGAGAAAAGATGGTCAGAGTGGAGTTTTTTTTCGCTGCCTTTTTCTCTACTACAGACGGCCCCAAGGCAGCAGCTAAGATTATACATAAGTGTATGTACATTGACATTCAACAAACAGAATGTAAATTCTTTACGTTGAAATAAATTTTTGATTTTGATTTCTGATTTCTGTTGGTCGTTTCTGACACCCGGTCCGGTTAGGCACTGGAAGACCCTTAAAAATAAACGGCAATTCCATGGTCTTCGTCTACAGCTGTTCCAGACAACAAAGGTATCAAAATATGGTCAAAGCCTCTGCGAATGCTGGTCTAAGAAGGCTTCTAACGGAACGTTGATGCTTCTGCTATATTTATTTTGTACCTTCAGGTAAGAGCTTAATGTTTGATGAGATCTGATTCGACCGGTCTAATTTCTTGCCGCGCGGTCTCTCTTGTTGAACGATAGTCCGGTCACGTCGGTTTGTTTCGGGACAAATTTAATTATAACAACGAATCGGTTCGGGCTGATTAATGAAATGAATAGCGAGTGCACTTGGATTATATTGGAGTAAATGCTTTTCCATTCCAAAATAAAATTGTGATTATAGTGTTTTCTCGAAACCCTTGGGTTGTGAATCCCACTGGCACTTGACCGCTTTATGTTTATTAAATACTAGTCATTAAGCACTGTATGAGTGCCGTTACTTTCCTAAAATGAAACATTTTAAAACTGTAATCCACTGTTGTTTATTTCACACTTTTCTGACACATTAGAATATAGACTAGGACTAGGCCCTATACCTTCCTCAGGGAAGAGACCCATGCCCCTCGATGGGGACATAATTGGTTGATGATGATAAACTGAAATAATACAAAACATAATAATAAATAACAATAGTAAAAAACAATATCTACAAAAAAGTAAAGTAAATAATAAAAAGGCCTGTCACCAACTAGGGTTCAGAACTTCACTTGCATCAGATTCGGGCAAAAAATAGTCGATTCCCCGACCCGTATGCTATCACTAGGCAAATTTACCGAACTAGTGTAAGCTGGACTTGCACACCGAGGGTCCCGTACAAATTTGCAAGTAGGTAATAGTTCAGGGATCGAGTCTCAGTTTTTATCGAGTTTCAGTTTTTATCGAGTTTCAAAGACAACATTTTATTATCGATTACTGATGTATTGTTTTCTATGCGGAGTATAAGACGATATTACGGGCCGAATTTCGTAGCTATTGGTCGACGAAAAGTACTCTATATTTATTTTTCCTTCCGTGAGTGTCTAAAATATACGGTTTTTTGCGACATGAATCATCAACCCATTATGTCCCCACCGAGGGGCACGGGTCTCTTCCCTGAGGAAGGTATAGGCCATACTCCACCACGGGGGCCAAGTCCGGATTGGTGGAGGCTTGTAAGACTAGTGGCTGGTCTTACTGTCAGAAGTTTTCAAGCCGCCCCTAAAGGCCTCTGACTTGGCTTGACGACTGCCATCTATCGACGGCAGCCGGCACCAACTGCTTAACGTACCTTGCGAAGCACGGAATCGCTCGGAAAAAATGCCACTAGCGTTAGTCAGAGACGGTGACCCATCCATGGACTGAACGCGCCGTATGTTGCTTAACCTTAGTGATCGTTCAAGATCACTCAGGCAGCCCAGGCTACGAGCGATTCAATAAAATTTTTGCGACATAAACTGCCGTAACTTTTTTACGTTAGCTTAGAAGTTTGATTTTTTTCTACAGCTTCAAGGGAAAGTAGAGTTGAGTATAATTTCAACTCAATACCTCAACGCGTTCCCGAGATATAGTGTCTTGACAGACAGACGGCCGGACGAACGGACAACAAAGTGACCTTGTAAGGGTTCCGTTTTTTTTCATTTTGAGGTACGGAATCCTAAAAGAACCCAGTATTTTTATATACCTCGTAGACAGAAGAACATTATTCAGGACATAGGTGGAATAACATTGACAGTATTATATTATGTGTTCGAGCTTGAAGTCAATTTTTTTAGTGATTCTTAAAACACTTAACTAAAGTTTTATTGTAAGACCTGTTTGTGTTAAAATTTTAATTCAAATTGTCGTGCTATTCACATTGACACTAGGCCAACCTTCACACGTTTTTTTGAAAATTACGTAACTGTTTGAGTAAAGGTAGCCGTGCTGTCGACTGTACTTAAGAATATAGTGTGCTCTTGGTGAAAACCCCGTAAAATAAAGCTGAATTAAAAACAAAGAGCCGGCAGCACAAACGGCTCATAAAACCGTTACACGCACCTCGCAGCAGTAAATTAAAACCTCCTCTACCGAAAAGAAAATCCAATAAAACCTAATTAAGCTCCCTTTCGTTAACAAATCGACGCTGATGTGAGGGAAGAGAATTTTGCACGTCGCTGCTTTAAAAAGTGTAAATAAATATTTTCAATTCCAAATTCCGTTCCTGTCGGATGCTAATGCTTAACTGGGCAATTCTTAGTGCACTTTAATCGGGGCAGGTCGGGTTAATTAAATAGGCCCCGGGCTCATTTTCATGGAATTATTTGATCTCGCCTCGAAAACCAAATCGTGCGGATTCATCCGCCAACTTTGCAGACTTCATTTAATTTTATTTTTGTACAGAGATTATTTCAATTTGGCGTCTGGGGCGCTTGGCCTCTCCGCGGTAGCAAAACTACATAAACACATAAACTCGCCTTTATTGGCGTCTGTCTGAGATTTCCTTAGAGCCCTGTAAATGTTGCCATTGCAACTAAACTCTGATTTATGTCTACTATCGACTCTTCCAGAACATGGACCGTGGAGTTTATTTTGGATATCAAGACGGTCACCTGACACCACTTTTTATGTCAAGGAGTCTTTACAGCAACAACTGCGGTACGTTCTGAGAGTAATAACGGTATACCTGTTAAAATAGCTGGTGACTCATAATCGTTAAAGGCACAAACGTTCATAGCACATTAGCCTGGCCGTGAATACACCAAGGGTAGAGTTAGCTTTAAATTACACGTTCCTCGAGAAGGCTTTATGGATAGTGGGTCTATTACCTAAACAAACGTACGTGATTAATCATCCTCGGGTGCATACGACGGGGCTGCATAATTTAATAATTTCACACACCCTTGATTAAAATTTTGCAATAACGCAGCAAGACGCTAGGGCGGCCAAAGAAATTAAACGGCCCATAATAATTTAGTTACGCCAGTCGAGTGATTAAAATCTTACAATTAATTAGTAAAAGTTCGCGGGAGCGCTGAGGGTTCCGTCGGTTTCCGATCGTTAATCACTCGCGCATTATTGGCCTATCTGCCTCAGGATGCAGCCTGAAGTCTGCAGTGGTGTTTATAAACAACTCGGTCTCTATCCACTTCATAGATGTATTTAACTTCAAAGAGGGAACTATTCATAGAAATAGGATATTTGCGTTAGCGAGTATTTTTTGAGGTTGTTGTTTGGTTGTCACAAGTACGATAATTTAGAACTTAAGGTGATCAACTGGGCTAACTGGTGCCACCGATGAAAAAAGAAATAGTTTTCTCTCAGTTTAAGCTTTTACTCTACCAAAATCTAATAGCGTATAAATATTAACTCGCGTTTGTCGCCTAATTCTTAGATTAATGATTGGTAAAATGCAAAATTTGCTTACTCTAGGATAAGAATTAATTTGCTCTATAGTAAATATTACTCCAGTGAGATCGTATCGGGCCTTAATGTATGTAGACACCTCTGTAACACTTAGATCTCATCCGTATATTTCGATTCATTCTTGACAAATGCTATTGCAACTAAATAGAAAGTTTCATTGTCAAACTGACCGTCTAAAAACGACGTGCATAAGTAGAACTATAGCAGGAAATGCACTTTTCATGAAGCTAGAAGGTCACTATTTGTCAACAACAAAGGAAGATTTATGTACGTGAAAGAAGCTGAGTGCAAAGAAACAGTACCGCTTTCACCGCGCTTCCCTCGACCCTTCGTGCAGTAAAGTTGCTTTGTCGAGAACTGAGACCCATTCATAAGTGTGCATGTATTCGTAGATAACACTTTATTGCTCAACCAGGATACAGAATTATTGGATCATCATCATTCAGTCACAAGAAGTCCACTGCTGGACATGGCCTCCTCCATGGATTTCCAAAAAGTCCGGTTATTATTGAACTTTGAATTTTCCTTATAACGGTATACAATTGGTCTCCGCCAATCCGGACTTGACCCCCGTGGTGGAGTATGGCCTACACCTTTTCTCAGGGAAGAGACGAATCATGTTGATTATTTATCGTTTGTATAAAAAAATAGAAATCGGTCCAGCTTGAGTTGGACTGGTCGCTAAGGGACCCGAACGGAATAAAAAAATATTTTTTTCCGCTAATAATAATATTTTCGCTTATGTATATTTTACGCATGGCACGCTCGACGCACGAGTGCAACTCCCACTAGGTTGGTTATTAAAAGAAAAATGTGATAGCTGTTTTTGAGAAGGAATATATTCTTAGACCGCTAGTTGCCCCGGCTGCTAGGGTGATCTTACACGATCACGAAGGTTAAGCAACATAGGGCGTGTTCAGTGCATGGATGGGTGACCGTCTATGACTAACGCTAGGGGCATTTTCCCGAGCGGTTCCGTGCTTCGCAAGGCACGTTGAGCAGTTGGTGCCGGCTGCCGTCGATAGATGCCAGTTGTTAAGCCAAATCAGAGGTCTTAGGGTGGCCTGAAAACTTCTGACAGTAAGACCAGCCACTAGTCTTACAAGCCTCCACCAATCCGGACTTGGACACGGACCCCCGTAGTGGAGTATGACCTATACCTTTCTCAGGAAAGAGACCCGTGATGGTGGGCGGCAGCATAAAGGGTGGATGATGATATTCCTATCGTAGATAGTAACAGTCAAATCAGCATATTCTGCCACAAACTTTCTAAATAGGAGAAAACAACTTAGCCGCCGATTGTAATTGGTAAAATGTGAATAGTTTCGTGAGTGACCCGACGAGCAAGAAGCGGTTCAATCTAGCAATTATCAGCTGCACACTGTTCTGCCATGATGCTATTCTCAAGTGTAATTACACGACTCAACTTATAGTGCCTGTCAACTTCGAGCGAAGGAAACGGAACCCGCTGAAATTAGTGGCCTGCGGTCTGCTGCCAGAAATTACCTACAGGTAAACTCGTACCTCAGCAGTTGAAAAGCGAAATAAAAGCGCCGAAGCTTTGCAAGGGTATTTTGACCGCTGTATTACTAACTAAAGAGGATGCAAAAGAAACGCCTCGCAGTTGGGAATTCAAAAGTTTTGCTCAAATTCAGAACGGCTGAATCCTAAACAGGAATAGAGTGCCACAAGTTTGTTCCGGAGAAGTCACCTGAATTATAGATGCGCGATCCCGGCCGAGTTACGTCGACTCATTCGTGTGATTTCGAGACAATCTGATCTTGTGTATTCCCCGTTTTGCCCTTTGAATGTTTTATTAGATCGCTTTTACATATTGGGGTGGTTCTAATGGCCCTGAGGTGTCTTGATTATCTTTCCTTTGTTTACTTCCTGAGTGTGGTATCGTGTGTTAAGTTTCAGTGTCTCACCAAAGCCCGAAATTATCGATCAGACAATAATATCACTTCATTGTTCCGAAGTAAATTTACTACGGCGCGCATAAAAGCGAATTTGACAGTAACAGCGGGCCTGAGAGGTCGTATTATGTAATTTAAGTGCAGCAAATTTCAGTAATAAAGGGCGAGTTTAATATCGGGAGCGAAATCGGAGCCGCGGAACGTTTCCCAGGAGTCGCGGACATTTATTGGCGTGGATGAAACAATAAAGAACGGTTAAGTGCGTTTTAATGCGAACAAGAACGTGGCTAGACAATGGCAGCGATTGGGGTCCGGCCTGTGGTCAGACTCCGCGTGGCAGAGCTGGCGAGGCATTACTGTTAATTGAATATCGATATGCCTCGCCGAATTTTTGGTGTACGGTAGGATTGAGAATTTGTACGATTTCTGGATTGAGAATTTGCACTAAGTAAATACTTAAATAACGTTCTGTCACGCTCTTTTCTGAGAAATTTGACAAGACAGCACTACAGTTAAGTATTTACTTAGTGAAAATTCTCAACTCAGAAACCGGCCCTTTGACACATTGTCGCAGCTGACATTGTTATATTTGCTTAGATACTTACTTAATTTTGACGAAATTGTCTTCATTTTAGCAAGATTATTGCTTTTCTGCTTTACGTATTAAGAATTTTCTGGGGACTGTGAGCAATTGATTTCGAACACCGTTACGAGGTAATTTCGTGAGCTAATACAGATAAAAGATGATAACGACTACGAGGCGCTTACCGGTATTTAAAGGTCTAAGTTATTAATCCTTAGGTAAACCTCCACTATTCTCTTAAATTTGGTTTAAGTAGCATTCAACGAAAATTCTACTCAAAACAAAGAGTATTTAAATGGCTACTTAAGAAACTCTTGTGAATTGTTGCGACTCGGCCTTAATTGTCAAGTTTACTCAAAAACGAGACATGAAAATCATGAGCTGACCAAAAGCTGGTAAATGTTATATCGGTGAATGTTGTTTGCACGTACATGTTCTATCGATGAACAAAGCGTTCGCGTCCGTTGTTCAGTGCAGTGTAAAGGGAGGTAGAACTGTAGGTTGTAATAAACGGACCCGCATAAACTTTGAATTGCTGACCACCGTCGGACCTACGTGCCTTTTGTCTGTGTCCGGCCGCAAATTGTTAAAGAAATAAAATAAAATCTAATTTACCGCCTTACTGCATTTATAGGGAATGCTTTACGAGGGCTGCTGACTCGAGAGCGATTCATTGTTTCGGCCTTTCTATAAACCATTGCAGATCTTTGTATTTGTTTTCTGAATATTTCGTTGGGGCTTGACTTTTGTGTTTTTTTGGTTGTGAACATTTTTCAAAGAATTCTTTTCCTTCTACTAGTACATCGAAGAAGTATAAACACACCCCTACAAATATGCCAGTCTAAATTGAGATAAACGAGGAGACACTCAGAAAGGCAATGCATGGTGTCGGTCCCTAGACTTTATATCATCTTATTCGCTTTCATTGCATTCGTGGCACTCACCGCCTCCATCCACATACATTACGGCCGGACAGTAGAAATTGGGAACATATTTGCAGATAATACAGTTACAGAAACAGGGAACTGAGGGGAATTGCATCGGCCCATACAAACAGAAAAATCGCCCCGAGCAAGCTGCAAAATGTCCCGAAAATACATTAGGCGCATTAGAAACGACATTAAGGGTCGGCCCGACCGATAACAATTAGGGTGGTACTGCCAGCTTAAAGGGAATTAACAGTCCGTTGAGAGTTAGCACTGCTTTAAAGAATTTTAGATTAGATCCATATCTTTTGTTGCCACCTTAACTCGGAAAGTGACGGGCGCCTAGCTCGACTTGATTTAGGGTTCAAATAAGCAAATTAAACCTAAGAGAAAAATGTTTGAAAGAGGCACAGCGGAGAGACTTATTTCAATAAAGAAACGCGTGAACAAGGGCGTGAGGTACACGTCAGAACTTTCACACAAAGTCTTTCCTCGAGAAGGGATGTCTTCATAATACTGAAAGGGGTGAAAATATCATGTCAGTACCAGAAAGAATTCTCGTAAAAAAGACGTCAAAAATCCGTCTAACTTCATGAAAGTCTCGTACAATATGCATAACTTGTTGAGAGAGTAATCAAAAGACGATAAAGTGAAGGAGAGGACACGGCAAAAGGCTAAAATGTAAGTAAACCTCTCTTAGAATTCCTTTACCCGCGACCCCTCGGGCAGAAGTTGCCATAAGATGGGAAAAATTACCGAGGCTCGCGAAACTTTTTTCGATTTGAATTATGAATCTTTATTTTTATGTTCCGCCCGTGCGAAGTTTGCTTTGAATCGCTCCAACTTCATTTGTTGACGTTTTAAAAACGTAAATACGTAAACTCACGCCTGTATCTGTACCCGACTGAAAATAAGCGTTGCAACGGATCAGTCTGTTGCAATATTTCGCTGAGTCGGAGTCATTTTGGGGGCTCAATACTTAAAACCTATGAACACTTCTGTCATTTTCTGCGATTTTATTACTTGCTTGTTTTCGTGTTGTACCGTTTATTTACTGTTACCCACATTTTTGCGTTTTCTATTAAATGTTGTGTTATGCATGTATATTGTTATGGTTTTGTGTTTTGTTTTCAGTATTATGTCGACAAATAAATAAATTTTCTTCTTCTTCTTCTTTCTTGAGGAGCCAGGTAGAGACCACAGCTTGGAATTTACTAAACGTACAGTTGTTTATAATGATTCATTTATAACGGGGATGAATGGCTAGTATTTGACACAGTTGTATAGTCAATTAAGCAAACGCATTGCAATGTTGACCAATTGGTATAACCATGTGCATTAAATAAACACCTCGCGTGATTCTTCACGCGATCTTCTGATCGCAATGCGCGAAGTAAAGTTGCTCCGTTAATACCATTGGATTCCGATTGGTTACTTGACTACAAACCTACTCAATGAAATAGCCATTCCCGGGTCGTCGTCCTAATGATATTGCCATTGTGAGTCTGTGTTTGATTTCCAATGAATATTAAAAGATACGCAAGTATCACTGAAAACTAGTAATGTTATTAAGTAAATTAAGTCGTTAGTTGTCAAAGAGAAGTAATTAAAATGGTTAGCAATTATATAATTTGGTCAGCAACAAAAAACAGCATTTAAGTAATTTGGTCAGCATACAAAGATTTTGTTTGCAATAAAAAAAATCAGGCAGCAATCCTGGTTCCGCAAATAATTTTGAAAATGGCAAAAAATTAAATCATAAATAGGCAGCTTACAATAATATGAGGTGGCATAATAAACATTCAGTCCACAAAATAACTACTTGATCAGCAAGATTTCTAATTGATCAGCAGATAAAACATGTCTATCAGCAGTGTGTCTGATTGGTATGCATATTTAAAACATGGTGAGCAAAATAACTAATTAGATTGCGTTTTTGTTGAAACATCGGCAATGTACGTTAAAAGTGGGCGGAGCAAGTGCAGAAAATTTTCGCTATGTCTTTAATTATAGTTTAAGTACTTAGGTACCTACTTAATTGTATTAGTTTTTTTTAATTTATCTGAATAATGTTTTATAACAATAAAAAAATTTACACTTCTATAAATAATAAAACATACCTAAACATACACATCCACTCAGAGAGTAAATAAATTAAATAATCTTTGTAAGAAATGCGTCCATTTTCCGCATGACAAGTACAGTATTTTGTTACGTTTATATATGTAGCACAAACTTAATTTATTTTTCTTCCACTCTGAATGCTTACCAAAATTTTATTAAACAGGAGCAGCTCATTGCAGTTCATATAATTAATATGCTGTATAAAAATAATTACAGCGATCCAGAATGACATAGATAGATAGATAGATAGAGAACACTTTATTGTACATAAAAAAGGAAATTACACAGGTATTTCTTAATCTAAGAGTACAGACGGCGGCCTTATCACTAAAAGTGACATAAATTGATGATTGATTTTGAAATGTTTGCTGGCCTTGAGTTGCTGATCAATTAGCTATTTCTGCTCACAGATTATATTTTTCTGCTCACAAAAATAGCAATACTATGCTAGCCATTTAAATAACACCCGTTGTCAAAGCCCTATCGATTTTCACTCATTAATTCATAAGGGATAATAGATCTGTTGGAAAATTGATGTTTTTCAACCACACTCGTACCATAGTTCAGTTCGCCTATAAAATCTTGAAAAAGCGAATAGCTGATAGAGTGTACCTACTGAATAATCTAATGTCCGAATATACCTTGTTAATACCCAATTCGCATGCTTGTTTTTTTTTTTTTTTTAAACGTCCGACAAGGTTTGGCTTTACGCACATACGTTTCTTCTGGCCCCACACTAGGGTACCCTGTGTCGTGGGAACCAGAAACAGCACCGTCACAAACATGTACCATCCAAGACCTGGGTTTCTTTTTTTGTTCGCAGCCGAGATTCGAACCCGGGACCTTTCGCATGGTAGCCAGACGCGCTAACCGCTGCGTCACAGAGGTCGTCATCGCTATGAAAACTAATTCGTGCCCCTGCAGAGCACGGGCCTTCTCTCAGAGGCTTAGACAACACGCATTCCCACCTAAGTCACCTCAGCTACCTACTGAAGTTTCTTCAAAATGTAAGACCGTAGATAAATCTTGTTCGATCTCAATGCGAAGCAAACCAAAATTTTTGAACTAAAACTTTCGTAAGCACTACCTACACATTGTAAATTTTGGACTCGTCCGATAAAAATAAACGTAAGTTAATCCGGACCAAAAATTGACAAACCAAAAATGTTCCACTTCCTTCCAACAATGTTCTTTCAGAAAGAGAGAGATAGAGAGAGAGAGAGAGAGAGAGAGAGAGAGAGAGAGAGAGAGCATGTTTTTGAACTTTCCTAAGGAAAAAAGTTGCGATTAGTGGCACTAGTCTGATTAAACAGCACCCTTTGCGAATGCTGTTTAATCAGACTAGGTACACATTACTACTGCCATTTCATTGTAATGTTTATTTATGTGTTTTTTTTGTGTGCATTAGTAGAAGACAATATTTTTATCTTGTTATTAGAAAGCACACGGACTCAATAAAGCGTATCAATAATAAGGATACGACGTATGGTACTGACACGCGTGCTCATTAGTAGCACGAAAGCATGCTTTTATTGAGCAAGTGCTTTACTCCCAATCTTTTCTGTATTTTTGTATTCGATGTATTAATACATACACATTCTACCTTTGTTGGACTGCATTGTTGTTGTCAGTGTTACTATCTTATGAAATCATAAACTTATTTCAACATAAATTAGATTTGTTGAATGTCTATGTGCCTACATACAGAAAAGATTGGGAGTAAAGCACTTGCTCAATATAAGCATGCTTTCGTGTTACTAATGAGCACGTGTGTCAGTACCATAAAACGTATCTAGTTAGCAATTTCAATGGAACAATTTAAACTCGTGACAATAATTATTTGTGAACAGTCAACGTTGTAATCGATAAATTCGTTTGTGGTCGCTTTGAGCACCTTTGATATTTTTTTATCGGTTTTGTTTTAAACGTTCCGACCAATTTTTTGAAATGAACAAATACCGGATGTGTATGCATGCATAAACTAACGAAAGTGAATAAAATTAAGGAGATTGGTCAGAATCCAGGCAACGGCAAACCCGAGTCTCTGCCTTTTGCCATACGTTTCGTCGCGTAGCGCGAAGCCGCGGAATTTTACATTGTATGCTACTCACTTTATATAGAAAATACGCCCAGGGTCACTGCTGATGCCGACGCGTCACCGAGCGTGCATTTCGCCAAACTGCGCGAAAGCGCGGTGCGCGTTGCGGGGTAGAACAATGCCTAAAGAACGATCGATTGATATATCGATCGTAAATAGTCTCCTAATTCGAGTATTCAAAAACCAAGTTGATCCAATTACTGTAGAATCGTAAAAAATATTATTTCAAACACTACTGCATGTTTTGAAATCGGTTTGTAAGTAAATACACCTTCAGCATTTTCCAAGAAATAAACCAAAATACCCAGTCAAGCGAGGAGTCAAGACGCTTGATTAGTAAAAATGTATAAGTTCTTTTAACGAAGTTATCAGACATAAAACTTGGTTGGGCTCAGAAAACAAGGGCTCACGGCCAACTCAAGGTTGTCCGTAAGCCCTTGAAGCCTAGTTTATGAAAAGAAATATGAGAATTTCGACTTTGAAATGCCTTGGAAGTAAAGTTGTTTAAAGTAATGGCCACCGAGATGTCAACGGGGTAGCTTGAGGTGACACTTATTAAATTACTGATGGCATTTTTTGGTAGAGCTTTACCTTCCAAAGAGGAGCAGGAGAGGCTTTAAGGCTTCGGAATGATAAAATACTTCTGCATTGCAGGAGTCGAAATCAAAAATATTTTGCTAAGTAAGAAAGTATTACGAACGAGGGTTCCGTACAGAATATTGGCTTACTTAGCAAAAATATTTTTTTTTGAGACCATTCCTTAGATCGTTGAATCCGCTAATGGCTCAATTCATAGTTGGCTGATTGTTATTGATAGGTGTTAATCTTGTTCTGAAAGGGCCTTGGTCCTGCAGAGGGACACCTATGAGGATAAATAAATAGTAGATTAGTAGCCAAGGGCTGTAAGGCATCAATTGCAGCCCGAGATATTTAGGCGCACGAGCGCAGCGAGGGCGCCTATAGTTCGAGGGTGCAATTGATGCTTACACCCGAGCTAACTACTCTGCTTTACATCTCGATTGTGAGGTAAGTAAAAAAAACCGGCATTACAAGAATAAAACATTTACTCGTTTTTCTTTTCGCCACTTCATGAACTCGTCGTAAGTTTTCAAATATCTCTATTTAGAACTTTCAGGCAAAATATTGTTAATTGCTGCTTCAGCTTCCATTTTCATTGAATCGGGAGTGCAGCTTATATCTTCATCACTTGCAGAACTCATGTTTTTTTCCTAATTAGCACGTTATTATAAAAAAAATCCAAAAACAAACAATATTTAAAGTCAAAGTTTTCTATTCCCGCCTTTTTCCATCTTTTTTTTTATTATTTTTTTTAAGAACGAAATTGAGCTTCGCCGTTCGATATTTAAAATTGATGATTATTTACTCATACGAAGACAAGGCTGAACAGCGAAGCGACCTCTTTTGTCATTAGGCTGAATGCATGATGTCTATTGCCAGTATGATGGTTAGTTTTTTTTTAATAACTTACCGCCCTAGGGCTTTTCTAGCTACATTCTTACCCTAGAGCGCTAATTGGTCACCTACAAGCCCCATTTGGGGGTAATAAGAACCTACTTACCGAATATGAGAGATGTAAAATACTATAGTTACTGCTGTGGACTATACCATAACGACACCAAAATCATTTATTGAGAAAATCATATAACTCATGACATGACTCATATCTTATTTTTGGTTTTTAATATTTGTTTGGTAATTGACCACAATAACACGTATCATGTTAAAATTTCAACTAGCTAAGTGTTACTTTTCAAAAGATAAAACCTGAAAAACGGTCAGGCCGACATCGTAGACAATGTCCCAATGGCTCACTTTGGGCAAGGAACCCTAACACAATAAAATTACGTACGAGAGCAAAAAAGTGCCTGTGCTCGGTTCCGTAGGCGCGGCGTCTTCCGTCTCGGGTGGAAAATATGTAAACTTTTAAAATTGTATTTGCATTTCATACAACCCGAGATATTGACTTGAGCACGGAAACTTACATAGTCGCACGAATAGCGACAAGGGAGAGATAGTCACTCAACTCCCGACTTAACAACATTTGTAGAGCCAATTGGGTCAAAGATTTGCCTTTCCCGATTGTGATATCGTTTGTTATTGAAGAATATTAGGCCACGGCCATTAAGTGGTATTCTGACTTTAAAAAAATCTATTGTTACTTATCCATAGATACTTATATTCCGGTTACTTAAGTTAGAAACTAAGCTGTTTACTAGTAAAAGCCTCTTTCTAATCGGGCTGCCCGTTTTTTTTTCATTTCAACTACATAATGGGACATACGACAAAATTCATTTTATTAATTGTATAGAATGACAACAGAAAATATTTGGAGAAGAACAGTGCAGAGTAACAGCGACTTGTGCATGAAGAGCTTAAAAAGTACTAGTTAATGACAGGAAATAACGATAGTGCTTACGGCATTCAATCCGCCGTATTGTACTATATTATTTTTCAAATGTACAAAAGTGCAAAAAAGTATCAATAAATAAAATAAAAAAATTATAAATAAAATGATTTGTGGACAAAAGATAAGGAAGGTTGACACTACATGGGACAAACGCTAGGAAGGGAGAAGAAGGCATAGAGTTGACAGCTGTATCGATTGAGGATTTACCTAGTTATGTTACAGTTCCTCATTCTGTCTTATCTGGAAATTTGTGCGATATCAATCAAATAATCAGCATGTATAATTCAGCTATTGGCCATAGGTGTCCGCCAGGCTGTACTACGTAATTCTGCTTCTTTTTTTATATTCGTGGTAGCTTCAAATAGCATAATCAGATTTCTGTGAGTTGAGAATATTCCCAGCGGTACATTTGCAGTCAGGGTTGATAGACTGTACCGCACATACCTTGCGCGCATGGTGTACCGCCGCATCATAGGGGACGAGATACCTTTGTGTTTCACTATAAAGTGCCTTGAGCTTGTGGCGCTTCAATTTGCATCTTTTACAAGCGAAAAATATGCAAATACCATTCTTTTGTATCATTAGGGCATTCTTTGTCGCACTTGCCCGGCGTTATCCGACATCCAACATTTGCGCAAAGTTTCAGACTCTCAAAGACCTTTATAATTAATTGCCTCAACATTGTTATCAATGTGGAACTTCGTAAGCCGCTAACAGGGGCCTTTATTCAATATTAATTGTTGCAAAGTTACCTCAGGGTCCGGCCGGGAAATTTTAACCTTTCTATGCCCTTTCGATGACCATAAACGTCAAGGAACAATAAATGGCTTAGAGTGACCTAGTGCAACCCTTGATCGGGGAATGTCGGGGGTGCCTTGGACTAGCGTATTGCAGTCGCCCCGCTGTCCATACCACCCCCGTCAAAGGCCAGCCTCGGGCCTCGGGGGAAATTATTGACGGGATTTAAAGGGCACTGCTTACGTTAAAATAATAAAAAAACACACGCAGACATATGCAGCGCATTCCTAATCGATAGTCGTAGTCGTAATAGAATTTTATCAGACACACTCCACATCTGAGCTTGTATTGATATAAATGACAGTGACAGCGAAAGTGTACGTTCAAAGTATAATCCAATTTTTTTTGTGTGAAAATTAAAGTTAGTATCCACGTATACGATGTTTTCAATACAAGTAAACTTTTATGCTGTTTGCTCCTCAAACACGGACCCTACAAATATGCACTTGGAGTACATCGCCGTTGATGCGATTCACCCTACGCTGTCAAAAACTGTTTTCCTTTAGGCTTACGAATTCTAAAGCAGGGAAACTTCCCCGCCTCACGTGCGACGTGCAGGATGAATTTGTCAATCAGGATCAAACGTCGCACCGGCAACTTAAAACCAACACTGACGCATCAAGAAGAAGTTTTTCTAAATCATTGTCAATGTCAATAAAAGAAAATTAAATAAACAACCCCTCGGTGAGATAAAAGGAGGCTGCACTTATACACCGTACTTTTGATGGTGGATTTTTGAAAAGTCAAGGTGGGCCATTCCGTTTTTGTCTCAGTGTCCATTCCAATTTCATCACTACGATTGTAGCCAATTTTAAGTTATTACCGAATGTAACAGTTTTTTGCAATAATCCGAAAAAGAGCGGTCCTGCTCATCAAAACTAACAATTTGCACTATGGGATAAGATCTGATTTCGCGATAAATTATCACTTTAACTTTGACTACATTTAAACTGACTGCTTACTTTTAAAACGGAATTTTGTATGAAAATACTTGCTTGTGACGTCACATTTTAGCACTCTTTTTATGTTTCATCTATTTAAAAATTGTAATAACTAGTAAATTATTAAAAGAAATACATTTTCCTAATCATTTTGTAATTTTTGTTTTAATCGAGCATCTCAAATAATTTATTGTTGATAGTGTCAAATACCGTATTCACAGGAGTAATTAAATGGTTAGTATTGAGAAGTAGAAACCCTCCCTAATATTGTGATGTCTAGTGGACAGCCGATGGTCATTTACATTTTTCTTGTAAAGTGACTTTTAACATAACTGATTAGAGTGCAATTATCTGTAGGTTGATATGATATCGACTGCTCAAGAACACTTTGTTTAAGGTATGATACAAGTTAACACGTATCAACGAGGTATTATTTGAAATTTAGTAAATGTCAGAACTTATTAGTCACCGAAAGGACGATTAGAAAATAATGTCAGTTATCAACTGAAATAACTGAATAAAAATCTCTAACATGGTTATTTCATTTGTTTCTGTTAATAAATAAATTCATAAACTGTGATGGTAGGAATTGTAATATTTTGCAATAATACTACAATTATTGCAAAATATTACAATTCCTACCAGCACAGTTTATTTAGGCTGACAATAATATATTTAAATTAATTTACTTTAAATTAGCCGTATTATTTATGAATACGAACTAAATAATTGTATAAGAGGATTATGTTGTTTTGTCATCAATTTGTTTATTCAAAAATATGTTAAATTAGTAAGGCATCCATAAAATAATTTAAATTCAGTTTGCTGGCGAAAAAGGGAAATAGCCACTTGTAAAGTTGACACCAAGACGATTTTAACCCAGCATTGTATTAATTATTCAGGGCGTCACTTTCCTGCGTTAAAGGTGCGCTTGTGGGGGAACAAGGTAATTTGTTTTTGTAGAGAAAAAAAATGTCAGGAAAAGAATTTAAGAAGGTAGCGTCGGAACATGGGGTGGGACTTTAACATTAGGTTGGGTAGAAGAAAGTTTAATAAAATTGCTTGGGAATGCAGCGCGGAACGAGATAAGTTGTTCTTAGTTGAGTGTGTCTATCGATTTTAGATGTTGTTCCGAGCTGCAGTCGGAGAGCCAGGAAATAGAATTCACACATACAGGCAACTTTAACGGCAAAATAAAGTATTCAATACGAATGAATGTCTCGGGCGGGAAGCATTTATCGGCGTTTTCCTTATTTAATCTCCACGTTAGAAATAACGAGAGCATGAAATATTAATTGTGCGAGCAAAGAATTCGAGACACCATTTGTAGCTATTCATTGATCCTATACAAAATGCACACAATTCCCAAATCGCGGGTCGCATTCCATAAAAAGGTCTCAGACGTAATTAAGCCTACAGGAGGACTGCATTGAGCGGGTGTGTACACAAAAGAATATTTCTTCTACACCAATCTCATTTGTAGCCGAGAGGGGGAGGCTTAGCGTACCACCCAGCATACTTTAACTTTTCAATTGTAACTTTTGATGGCTTTCCGAATGTAAAAATAATCGCTGTATCGTAGCGGCGCGGTAGGGTGCGCGAATCAAACGGCAAGTACAAAAGAATACCAATTTTTATGCGGAAAATTGAGTTGTGAGAGTATCTCCCGGCCGTGTTATTCACTTCTACCAATTTAAGTTTCATAAATTTTCTCGTCTCAGAAGATATTTTTATTTACTCGAGAACTTTTATAAAGTACGAGGAAGAGACTGCCAGGTCTGAGTAAATTTAATTCTAAGAGGGTGGCAAAAGAGTCCAGCTTGTTTTGTCGCTCTAAGAACTGCACAAATTCATACGTCATTGAGTTAGAAGCAATCACAGGTGCGCGCTTTCAAATCAATCGTTGCTGTTACCATTCATTTTGGTCGGAAGACAAGACGTTTACATTCAATATTGAACGCATTTCATGCTAGATAAAACTCATGAATCAGAAATCCTTATGGGAAAGTGAAAGGAGGTTGGGTTCGTTTCCTAAAAAATCCACTTCGAGGCGGGACGCGAGTCGAATTTCCTGTCAGATATGAATCTTCCCTACTCGCTTTAAGGTGATGTATTTTACTATTTCTACCCTCTGGGTTGCTAACAGGTCTGTTTCTCCCGCGCGTCGCCTGGGCCCTCGCAGAATTGATTTTCAATTTGTTTGAAATGTGCGCCGCGGTGCAGCCGCCAATAAGGAAGCGACATAGCGGAAAATTATTTGGTTGGAGATGCCCTTGATGAAATTTGGGCTGGATTACTTGGGGAGATCTCCAAGGATAACCCTTCTTACCGTGTAATTTTTACATGCGTTATTCACCTATTTTTCGCAAAACTCAAGTCTATAAGAGAGCTTTCAAAGATGTGAAAAACGAGATACAAATCTCTACACGACTTGGCAAAGGTGAAAGAGGAGTGCGTTGCGCTTAATATTCATCGCGACATACTCCCTCGAGACAATAATAAATTTCTATTAACTTCTGAGATGTTACTTCCATTTTATTGTCAAGTGATAGGGATTAATTCCGTTGACTTATAACTGTCATACATCTGCTGTCTTGGGGAGAGTATAAAATAAAGCTTCCCCGCGATTATATTAATACGACCAAGAGGGGGCTGATACAAAATGATCCGTCTAGCGGCTGTAAGCCGTCTAAATGCCGAGCGTGAGGTTGACTTAACTTTTGTCTTCTGACTCTTATACAGTCAGTCCGAAATCGCGATTTCTGGGTCCCGCTTCATAGAACTACAATTCACAATTAACGATAAAAGGTCGACGTAATTTGTACAGCCAATTAACGAGTAGGTATTAGAGCTCTTGTATTAGTAGGCTATTGTTATGTATCTAAAATTGTCAAATTACAGTATAAATAATAGTAAAAATGTTCGTAAGCACTAGACAATAAATTTATTCCGGTCACACTTACTTCACTTTTTGTCGGAAGAGTCCAACCAGGTTTCGCTCTGATTCGCAGAGCTTAATCATGGTGAGCAGAGACGGAACTCGGGTCGTCGGCTGCGATCGGATGGTAGGTCAAGTAGTGTATCCAGAATAAATTTAATAATATAAATAGCTATAAAAGTTTTATAAAACGCAGCCTTGTGTGTTTAATTCTGTTGTCTAGACTGCTGCAAATGGCTTCTATCGAACTTCCATAATATTGCGTAATCAGAAGTTTCTCATTTGAAGGAAATGCAATCGACAACTTGGTAATTCTACGCTTTGATCCCTCACAAAGGTATTCATAACCAATAGGCAATACTAAAGTTGCGAGGGCGCCCCACGGCGAGAGAGAATAGCTTGATTAATTTCCAATGATATTTGATAATATGTTCATCTGACAGTCCGAAGGGTGGTTAGACAAATAGCCAGATCGTGGTGTCTTTAGCTTGGCGACAGCCAGGAGTGGCTGATACTTGGTATTGCATCTGTGTGATTTAAACTTTAACTAGTCTGACATGATCTCGAGCTGATCATAGATTACTTGATTATTCTCTTTTGTTAAAATGTAGTGTAGGATAAAATTTACAGCTCCAGTTGAGAGTTAAAAAAATTTCGGAAGTGCGAGGTTAAATTGCGCACCGATAAATCCGTAACACAGTAAATATTGGGATATAACGGATATTAGGTACGTTAGTAAATAATACTCGGCCAAAATTTTTCTTAGTCAAACTTGATCAGTTTTCAGGGTTTCGTACCCAAAGGGTAAGGGGACCCTTTTATCTACACTATTCGTCTGTCTGTCACCAGGCTGTGTCTCATGAACCGTGATAGCGAGATAGTTGTTTTTTTTTACAGATTTTGTATTTCTGTTCCCGCTACAACAAAAAATACTAAAAACAGGATAAAATAAATATTTAAGTAAGGCTCCCAGACAAAAAACGTGTATTTTTGTAATTTTTTGCTTGACCCCTTGAAATATTCACAGAATATTAAGTTGTATATTCAATTAAGAAATAAATAAAAAAGAAACATATTTAAGGGGGCTTCAATACAAAAAAAACATGATTTGATGTCGTTTTTTTACGAAATTAATAACGACGACAGGTGGACGATTGAAATATTTAAACTTTGTTAATTAACTTAGATAATGTGACAAAAACGGAACCCTTCGTGGGCGACTCCGACTCGCACTTGGCCGGTTTTTTATTATTTATGTTATACTTTACGGCCTGTACCTACTTCAATCACACCCACCCAAGTGATTTTCATACTCATGATTATGTATTACCATTTTTTCGATAGAGAAAAAATAATGAAACTTAAAAAACTCCTCATTCATGTTTCATGTACCTATGAGGATGATTTTTTTAAATGTTTTTGTATTTATTATTATATGGACGATCCGCTATAACAATGTATACCTATTTGGTGAAAATTTTAATTTCAACCCATTACGGTTCATTCACAAAGTATATATCTACTGTATAATATGTATGTCTGTTAGGCAGGTGTTATTATGCCTAGAGATAGGACCCCGTCGACGCTATAAAAAATAATTATTTGAGTAACTTACCTACTCACTATACAAAACGGTTCTTAATTCTATTTCTCACCGCCGTCTCCGTTACAAGAAATGCAACTTTGTAGCTCACGCCCGTATTGTAGTTGTCACACTACACAAATACAATGCCGGGAGTTCCATTTTCATATGAGGAGACATTCTCACGAGTATTTTCAAACAGATGAGACGGCCACATAGGCGTCTATAAGTATAAAGGTCTTACTACATTATATTGAGCTGGGGCCGGGCAAGCGTAATGTTAACAATCTAAAATACCTTGTCCGACATGTGGTTAAAATAATACAAAAATTAATTTATTGACATACAGTCTTGAAACTTGACACGATTAATTTTATTATTACTGTACATTTTACAGTTATCCAATGTTTCTAGTAAATTAACAACCAATTAATCTACTGTTTATAGTCACTCATTAACTTAATTCCTGATTCACTTACTTATTTATTTGTCCCAAGAATCCTACCAGCTGTCAGTGGTTTTTTTAATGAATTTTGATTAACTGATATTTGTTACGTTGGAAAGTATAGTAAGGCAGTTATTCTATTTATTTATTTAATTATCATCATCATCATCATCATCAGGCTATATTAGTATTTAATTATACGCTGTATAAGGCTTGACACTGCAATACGATAGCAAAATAAAATCTGATCCCGTCTCGATGGACGGGCCGGGCGTGTCGCCGAGCTTCACCAGACAGTCTTTAATCTTATGTAGTCGTATTTATGTATCATTTTAGACTGTTATCGTCACGTCCATACACCGCCCCGGACCAGTGTGATGTAGATATACCCTTATAAATATAATTAAACTTGACGGCTTTGGAACGTTTCCGTGATACGCGATTATATAATAACGTGCCAAGTGCCTCATTATAAGCCAGCAGACGACAGTAAAAATGAAAATGGAAGAAAAAGAATGCATCTCAATGGTTGTACAGACGAATACTGTGTCGAAGGAATTTTCCCGCTGTTTATTATTGCGTTAACAAAATTGGAATTCGAGATAAAGATTTCGCTTTTAGCAATCTGTTATTACTTGGAAGCTTGCATTCTGTTCTGTTAACTTCAACTGTTATTCAAAGCAAGGGGAGGAGTTGATAGAAAAACTTCATTTCCCCTACGGCTTTTTTGGTAGGTATTTACAATTTTTTTACTATCATAAGTATTGGGTTATTATAGTAAAATGTTATGTAATTAATTGAAACGAAGTACTTAATGTAGTATGGAACAGTTTCAGTTAAGTGTGGCAATTTCATTAAACTTTCATTTTTGTAATATGTTTTTAATACATTATTTATTTGTTCTTAATGCAGCATTAAGTCTGCCATATTGTACTATATTTTTGCAATAAAACTATTAATAATAATAATACACTTAAGTAACGTTCAGAATTTCGCGACAAAAATGTTTCATCACACCGTGACCGACCACAACGATATCGCATTTCAAGTCACAATGTTGGATCACGGTGACTTTTATAATGTCAAGAGATGCCATCTTATGATGTCACAGATATTACACGGTGATGACGTCATTACATCCTACACGCGACACGCTCTAAGCTGAAATCTGAGACGCCACTAATGTTAAGGATGGCGGGTGTTTTGATAAATTCCCGCCTGAAATCGCGCGCCATGTTTTTTTCGGCGCGAATTTAAAATGGCGTAATCCCCGCGCGCCTGATGGCGCTCAAACGCATTGGGGAGAACACGTGGAAATGAGCTGCCCTGTTAACGTTGCTTTGTCGGAATTACTGTCATCTTTGACAACTGTGCATGTTGAGCACCTCATTTAGGGGCGATGAGATGCTGAACGTTTTTGTCATGGACGTAATTACACAACGCATTTAGTATTTTCGCTGGAAATAGGAATCTTAGCACGGGAATATATTTATACCTACTCCATTGTAGAAAGCTTTCCCTGGATACAGGTAGATAAATTACCGAAAATCCTAGTAAGATTGGCCAATCATTTGGGCTTGTTTGATGGTACTTTCTACTGCGCAATGCAATTTAGATTCGCTAAATATTTGAAGTATTAAGATACCAATAAAAATGTGTCTATTTCGTTAAGATAAGCGGGAGTCCAATTAACACATAGCCACTTTTTATTCTAGGATATTATCAGCCATAATTATAAGAACACGATTCTTTTAAAGCACTTAATATGTAGTATATTTAATCAGTTCTCTCATGGCCTTAAAAATAATAATAAACTGCTCAACAAAAATTCCTTGTAAAATCTTCCCCACAGACTATTTTAACTGTCGTTTATCGAGTGGTTTAATAACCTTATTTTTATTAATAAGGCCGTATGAGTTTGCTCCACATCATTACAAATTTGACGTTTCATATTTCTACGACACAGCAAGTAGGTAAAAAAAAAGGTTTCTTTAGGGCTTTGTTATTTTTCTAGTTTGTAGAATTTCTATTTTTGCTAATAAGTCAGCAAATACATCGAGCAAATGCGAGTGGAAGAGCCTTCTTTGACCAAATAGGGGATGTATTAGCAAAGGGCAAGATAGAAAGTACCCGAAACCGGGGAAGAGACCCGCGCCCCTCGGTGGGGGCATGATGGGCTGATGATGAAAATGATGAAACGTACCGTTTTAGTGCGCACTAAAACGGTGACACGAGAATTTTATATATTAGAGAGATTATACTTTATTTCTGAACTCACTTCGTCTGGCAATTTACATTTTCTCTGCCACGGACTATCGAAACAATTCATAACCTATACTATTAATGAATGAAAAAAATAACAATTAAAAACTATAACTCGACAGCAATAACAAGAAACATTGACTATTATTATTAAATGTTGAAATTTTGAAAATAAAAAAAATCCTATCCATTTTATATCACTACTGCTGATCGAAACTAATACGAGTAGAAACAAATTCATCATCAACCCATTATGTCCCCACCGAGGGGCACGGGTCTCTTCCCTGAGGAAGGTATAGGCCATATTCCACCACGGGGGCCAAGTCCGGATTGGTGGAGGCTTGTAAGACTAGTGGCTGGTCTTACTGTCAGAAGTTTTCAAGCCGTCCCTAAAGGCCTCTGACTTGGCTTAACGACTGCCATCTATCGACGGCAACCGGCACCAACTGCTTAACGTACCTTGCGAAGCACGGAATCGCTCGGAAAAAATGCCACTAGAGTTAGTCATAGACGGTGACCCATCCATGGACTGAACGCGCCGTATGTTGCTTAACCTTAGTGATCGTTCAAGATCACTCAGGCAGCCCAGGCTAAGAGCGATTCAAATTAAGCGACCTCAATTTTTTGTCACATACCTATCACCCAGATGTAAGTGACGAATGGATTAAACTCAATCATCAAAATTTCACAAATAGTTTAGGCGCTTCAGTGGAACTTACGTAAATACACAGTCCTAATACATAATCTTTCTTTATGTCGCCGCCGTAGTCGGGTAAGAAGGCACCGTCTTTTATTTACCTTGCGGGCGCTGCCCGGGCGCACCCCGCAGCGCTTCGACAGCAGTGCAACATTTGGCGCTACCCTCATGTATTCCTGAGGGCATAGCCGCCCCACTCATTATCCCCAATAGTTATTACTGTCATTTTTCAACTCGTTATTTACTCTGAGGCGAGCTGATAGCACGACATTTGCTCTCAAAGGCCGAACTCCAAGATCTGGGGGCGACGGCTTCGCGAGCCTTAGGGTGGCTTTACGTGGGCTTACGGGGAAATTGAAAATAGCCCTTTAAAATTCGTCTCAGTTCCCTTGTTTACCATTAGAGATTTCGCTTTGATAGGCGCTCTTAAATGTGACCGAAATCCGAGCGCTAAATAGAAGTTGAACGTGTTTTTTTTGCGTTTTTTGTTTTTGCAGGTTCTCGTGGTGAAGATTTGGTAAGGTCGTTAGAGTAAATTATGTCTTATCTGCGAGTAGCTAATAATGAAGTTTTGATTCATTAACCTCCGGTTTCTCAAACGCTGACAGTCTTTTAGGGCCAATTTCTGAATTGAGAATTTACACTAACTAATTACCTGTAGTGCCCTCTCGTCAATTTCCTCAGAAAAGAGCGTGACAGAAGGTTACTTAAGAACTTACTTTGTGTAAATTTTCAACTCAGAAAACGGCCCTTTATCTACTGTTAACAGCTGTCAGTTTCTGTTTGTATGGACTTTTGACAACTGACAGTTATTAACAATAGATTAAGAGACTGTTAGCTTACGAGAAAACCGGGGTTTATCTTGAAGCGGCAATGAAATTAAATCGAATCGATACACACTTAATTATTGTATTGTCCAAACTTCCATAATCTCAAATCTATACGACAGCTGGAAGTAGATAGTAATTGAATTCTTAGACCTAAATGTTAGCAGCAGACTAAACTATCTGTTACGTTCAAGATAACCTTATAAGGTTAAGGTGTTAAAAAAGTGTTAAAAAAACACGGGAATGAAATGTTGAGAAATATTTAACCAAAGTGCCTTAAATGCTCCCCGAAAAACATACTTTTCAAGGTAAACCAGTTTATCAAAGTGTCGTCGGGCGTCACTTGATAACAGAGGAAACGTCGTCTTGATAGAAAGAAATGGGAAAACTTTAACGAAATGTAAATACACAAACTTCACTAGGAGTTCGCCATGACTTTTCTCATTTTGACTAACTTTGCGGAGTTAAAAACTGAGCGACGGACTCAAGACGTTTTTGAAAGATGTCTAAAGGTGCTGGGACACTTTTTCATTGCATAAATTGTAAGTAATTAAACAAGCCGCATAATTGTTGTTGAAATCAAAAGACTTTGGAATCGATTATGCAAACAGGGTCTCGGCCCCGGGAGATCCCAAATCACTTTCGATTATTGGCGATAGCGAGGGCCCGGCGACGACGCGCCGTTTGCTCAAAGAGAACATTTATTATTCTTAAAAGCTTCTCAAGTTCCTTAATTCCGGCGGTGACATCACTTTGTCAAACATCAATTATCTTCTGACAATGATCAATGATGAAGTAGGCGAGTGCCCACGCCTGGCCCGCAATGAAACTTTTAATGGTGAAATATTCGCCGAAAGCAAAGAAAACCATTTTTGTTCATAAAGGTTTCAGGTGATGCTGGTCTAGACAAAGGATCCCGTAGAATACGTATTGCAGTTTTTAGACAGATTCATTGGCATAACTTGATATTGATCAAGTGAAACCTGCAATGGATAGGTATTACCAATATTTTCCAAAGGCAAAGAAAACCATTTTTGTTCCTAAAGGTTTCAGGTAATGCTGGGCTAGATATTATAGGATCCCGTAAAATACGCATTGCGGATTTTAGACAGATTAATTGGCATAACTTGGTATTGATCAAGTGAAACCCGCAATGGATAGTACCAATATTTGCCGAATACAAAGAAAACCATTTTTGTTCGTAAAGGTTTCAGGTAATGCAAGACTATACGAGGGCTGCTACTTATGTATGCGGAATAGAAAAAATAAACAAATGTATATGGCTAAATATGCTTTTATTGTTTTTCAAAGTATTCTCCACTATGATCGATGCACTTTTGCATTCGATGAAACCAATTTGTAAAACACTTTTTCCACTCTGATTGAGGTATCTCCAGAACGTGCTGTTTGAACGCATCTACGGCATCTTCACGGGTCGAAAATCGTTGACCACTTAATTTATTCTTTACATTTGGGAATAAATAGAAATAATTGGGAGCCAAATCAGGGCTATACTGTGGATGACCCATCAATTCTATTTTTTGACCATTAAAAAAATGTAGTTGTTTCCTGAGATGTATGACAGCTAGCATTGTCATGGTGAATTACGAGTATGATACTGCGTCGCTAGTTGTTTTGGCGTATTTCTTCAAATACTTCCGGCAAACAAATGGTCGTGTACCACTCCGAATTAACCGTTCTGCGATTCTCCAGTGGTATTGTAGCCACATGGCCATTAATACCAAAAAAGCAGGCCACCATTTGCTTTACAGTGCTTTTTGCACGAGCCACTTTCGTAGGGTTCGGCTCATTTTGAAATACCCAAACTGTTGATTGTTGTTTAGTTTCGGGATCGTACGCGTAGATCCAGGATACATCACCTGTGTAGATATTATAAACAGATTTTGAGTCGCCTCCGTTGAATTTTTTTTTAAGGTTTTCTTGCACCATTCGACGCGAGCATCTTTTTGATCCTGAGTTAAGTTGTGCGGGATCCAACGCGAACAAATTTTTTTTACAGACAAATGTTCATGTAATATCCTATGAATGCTCGTCATACATATGCCCAGAATAGCCTCTATCTCGCGATACGTAACATGGCGGTCTTGCATTATTAGTTTTCGCACAGCTTCAATATTTTGTGGCACAACCACCGATTTCGGGCGACCTTCTTTAACTTCGTCCGCGAGCTTACTGCGCCCGCGATTAAACTCACTAAACCAGTGATACACAGTCGTTTTTGATGGAGCTTCACCACCAAGGGTCGAAGTTAATTGATCTACGCACTGTTGTTGCGTTACACCACGTCGAAAATCGTAATAAATCATAGCACGAATATTTTCACGAGTGAGTTCCATTTTTTCAGCGATATGACATTTTAAACCCAACAAAAACAAAACACTAACGTTTATAAGAGAAAAATATTAGCGGCCAGTATTTAAAAAAAAAGAACGAATTTGACCATGGAGGTCAGACATTGCGTTTAAAATTATTGGAATCCCAGATTCCGCATACATAAGTAGCAGCCTATGTATATAGGATCACGTAAAATACGCATTGCGGATTTTAGACAGATTAATTGGCATAACTTGGTATTGATCAAGTGAAACCCGCAATAGATAGTACCAATATTTGCCGAAGACAAAGAAAATCATTTTTGTTCCTAAAGGTTTCAGGTAATGCAAGAATAGATATAGGATCACGTAAAATACGCATTGCGGATTTTAGACAGATTAATTGGCATAACTTGGTATTGATCAAGTGAAACCCGCAATGGATAGTACCAATATTTGCCGAAGACAAAGAAAACCATTTTTGTTCCTAAAGGTTTCAGGTAATGCTGGACTATAATTATATAGGATCCCGTAGAATACGCATTGCGGTTTTTAGACTGATTAATTGGCATAACTTGGTATTGATCAAGTGAAACCGGCAATGGTACCTATATCGTTAAGAATCTAGTAACATAAGAGCAACATAACACAAACTCACACCTGTATCCTAAACGGTTGTCAGAGATCAGGGTCTGCCACTTGCCACGATTGGGACAGATGTTTTTTGCTTCATCAATATTCATGAATGAGTAATCATTAAAAAAAATATCAAAAAGATGCATGTAAATGCATGTACGCGGGTTTCGGGTACTTCGTTTATGATACTGTCCTAAGACAAAACCAACAGAAGGAAGTAGAATTAAAAACAGCAAAGTAAATAAGTGGAAAGCAAGCAATAATTCAGCGGCTCAGCGGTCATAACTACAGGACACGCCCGAGGAAAAGTCATCGCGTCCAGAAGACGCCCCGATATCAATACTAAATGTAACACGATAAAGCCTTATTAACCGGCCCACAGGCAATGCTCCGGAGCCGCATTTGTAAAAGGGCGTGTAATGGATTGACGGCCACTCGGAATTAAGTTTGTAAATATTTTATCAGTTCTATTGTCGAGCGGCTTCTGATTGACAGCCAGCCATCTCCCCAGTCGCCCGCGTGCCGCACTGGGAAACAACTACTTTTATGCAATTTTCACTGACAATCCATTCTGTTGTCACTGACATAATTCATTCCTTCATTCATTCTGCTCAAGGGTGATGGCAGCGTATCGGTAGTTCGAGTCCCGGCATTGTACTAATTACATTGTTTTTAAGACTTCTAAAAAAGGAGGAGGTTTTCCATTCGACGCGTATATTCCCCTTTTTTGGCTAGATTATTGCATATCATTTATCAAATCTTAACTGATTTTGACATATTTTTTATTAATACACTGTCTTAATGCTCCCATTTTTATTTAGTGAAGATCTGATGTAGACATTCATAGATTGAGAACGGAACTCTTCAAGGGACAGCCGAAAATAAAGTCTAATGGGAGCAATCCTTTAGTAATATGTGTATGTTTCACAAAATATATCGTAAGTAGTCCCAGGGTAACTTGGTGATTATTTTCAAAAACCGTGAAATAATTTAATTATATTAAAAACTGACTTCAGAACACTACACCACTAAAACGCAGAATACATTAGTAGGTATTTCTGAAGTATATTTTGGAGTCTGTTCCAGTTTCCAGACCAGCTTATACATTTTGGCCACCGTCCATCACCCTCTCTCTGAGAGAAGGCCTGTACCATACAGAGAAAAGTGTATAAGCTACTTATGCAATCCATTCAGTGGAAGCGATGAAGTTCGATGGTAAGATTCAACGTCTGTTATTGCAAAGGGATTAAAAAAATCTGCAGTAGCTTTAATTTGCTTCCAGAGATTCGCTGAACTGAATTTACTTACCTAGTTAGCAGTACTGATTAAAAAGTAGCTGTTTTATTTAAAGTACTTGGGTAATGAATCGTTGGTCAGAGTTTCCCTTACTCGTCCGGGTAATGAATATGGCTCAGCTGCGTCGTAACTGTTAACTAGTTTGTAGTTGCAAAGTAGCTTTAAACAAAACACCTGAATTCGGAGCGGAGACGCGGTGGGGCCCTAAAATGCACGTAATTAATCAACATTTAATTCCATATCGCACTGTAGTGGAGAGCTCGCAATGTCCTGGGACTCCTAGGAAATTAACCGACAGCTTAGCTGCCCCGAAACTCGACCGACGACGTAGCAAAATATGCAAATGAAGAGGCGACTCGTTTGACGAATTTTAATGGATATTTAACTGTGTTAATTATAAAGTTTCAAGTTGGCTTAATTCGGCGGAAACGTTTGGGCACCGGCGCATTATGTTGTGTATATTTAAAAAGACGTCCTCGCGCTGCTCCTGGATTTAATTACCAATTTTCAAAGTGCCTACTTGCGCTGAAAAATTATTCTCCAGAAAGGTTTCCTGCAATAGATTAACCTTATGACGCGTATTTACTTATCTGAATTGGAGCTCCCGCCTTCATATTAACATGATGGATCTTACCTGGAAAAATGAAAAGCAATTTATTAAACAAACTGAACAATATGTTTACGTTCATATTGAGCAAGATACGTTTCAGCTGATGTTGATGCAGATATTACGTACAAATTTATATCGAGTGAAGTATACATAGTCTATTAGCAAAGCATTCTTTATTTTTTTTCAGATTCCACATAGAAAGTTAAAATGAGACCAAGCCAACTAATCTCAGGGTATGATGTACTTACAAATTGAGCAAGCCTATCTAAAAATAGTTATGTTTGTGTGTGAAAAAGTCCGTAAATATAGCTCTCCTACTTTTCTGAACCACACGTAAGTAGACAGCTTTGATAAAAAGTCACAACGTAGACTAACATTAGGAGAGCTAATTGAATTTTTGTTCGGTAACTTGACGTGGACCGTGGAGCATCTCCTCCTTAATTAGTGACGAGGGGTTTGTTAATTTATATGGTCCGAGCGACTCGGCCCGCGCGGCCCACGCGGGATAGCATCGAAACTCCCTTAAGATTAATTTGCTGAGTACTTGCGAACTTAACTCGTTTGCTACTCACCGAGTTCCCAACCCTCGGAATTAAATTTAATGAAACAAATTCTGAGAATGAGCAAGTTGTTTTAGGTGAAGCGGATAGTTTGGCGGCGACCAGCGCGCCACTGTTGACATTGTTGCTTTGCTGAGTCCAAGATGAGGCCCTCAGCCGTAATGATCGACTTAAAACTTCCACTCAACTTTCTAAGGTGTCCTCGTCCTTCGGTTATAAGGTTACGATCGGAAATTTGATTAGGGAAATATGGGATGTTAATTTAAAAGCCGGTCGCCATTTTGGATGGGCCGAAGCCCTAGAAAGTCTTTTGGGCGAGTGTTTATGTGGGCGGGAAAGAAGCCTTAGCTGACATGGGTGCTAGTAACGAATACGCTACACAGTGGATTTGTGTACCCGATATGAGCTGTTCAATGAGCTCTGGGTATTAATCACGAATTCATCGAATATTCCAGAGAGATTCAAATTAGTTGAGAGTTTGAGATATCTTGAGTGGATTAGATGAAATATAGCTAGTTACTAAGTAATCCAGGTATGATTGAAAAGCATTAGAAATCTATTTGTGGACTATCTTTGGAATTTAAGATTACTTTAATCGTCAGGCGCAAAATTAAAACGCTCATAATAATAAATCAAAACGAAATAAGCTCCAGAAACTTAAGTTACCTATATTATAAGAAACATAAAATCTTTAGCGGGCACTCCGACAGGTGCGCGAGTGGAAAGTGACTCGCCGAGCACCATTTGGGGCCAAGTGTTTGCGGGAGGGAAATTAAAAATTGAAAAACGCCGCCATGATGGTACTGGCGTTAATGGCTGTACATAATAATTAAAGCAAAGGCTTATGTGCGCGTCAAGTGGGGGGTGTGGCCGGGCCGCGCGAATGGGCTCTCTCGGCGACATCTGAGAAGCCCGGTCCCTTTGGAGAGCGCCTCCGCGCGCCTCGACCTGCTTTATATTGCCCTGTCCCGACCAACTTCACTTTGATTTAAGAGAAAAAAGCCGTTTTGATGCTACACAGCTCTTCAGATGACACAAAAAGGGAACAGCCGAGCCGCTCGCCCATGTCAAACGTCAATGCTCGCGGATTGTCAAAGTGAAACGATTTGAAACAAGATAAGCATGGCCGTCGACTTACTTTTATGTGTCACTCCATTCAAGAGGGTTTTCGGGGGTTTTTGGATAACACAATGGCGCATCAAAGTGTGGTCGGGCAGTTCAGCGGGATCTTTGACGACGCAATTCCCATCGTTAGAGAAAGTTCTCAAGACGGAGGAAAACTTTTATCACTCGTCGGTTCGATTGCAAAAGCCGCGCCAAACTACTTAACTAACCCCTTTTGGACGGGGAGGCCATCTTGTTTCGCACGCCCAGAGTGACGGCTGACAGGCCGCCATTTTGGAAAAAACTCAAGTGTCGCTTCCTTCCGCCTCGCTGAGTCGCTATGAGAACTACCGCGCGCCGTCACCCCACCTTTTTACATACATCGGATTCATTGTTTTAGGGACGTATTGTGTGTCATATGCAGGAGCCGCCATGCTATCGCTTCGGGAAAAAACAGACGACTTTTTATTTCGAATATATAAAGAAGCTCATGGGGTACTGTAGGAAAAAAAAATGGAATAGTATAGATGACTTTTTAAACTTATGCTCTTAATAATATTTGGAAACACATCTTATACAGTAAACACTACAGTATACTGTGTACTGTATACTAGTAGAGACGAGTTATGTTCTTTAAAAAAACTAGGTATTTAAAATTAGAAAACTGAAGCGATTAGAAAACTATTTATACCAACCAGAAACGAACCAGAAAAATGCTTTGTTTCGTTTAATTATTATTAGTTAGCCAAACATTAACGAAAGCTTCACGATAAATTAAACAAATGTGATGTTGTGTGCTAGTAGAGACGAGTTATATTCTTTAAAAAAACTATTTAAAGTTAGAAAACTGAAGCGATTTAGAAAAATATTTATACCAACCAGAAACGAACCAGAAAAATGCTTTGTTTCGTTTAATTATTAATAGTTAAACAAACATACAAAAGTTTAAAGATAGATTAAACATTGTGTTGTTTTACTGTCTACAATTAGCTCGGTTCAACCTTCGCTTGTAAGTAATTGATATAAAATATAAAAGAACTGCGTGATGCCCACTCATTATTGTATCAAATATTCATTGCACAGTTTACCGGCTGCCCGCCTCGTCACAACGTGACTCCACATAATATAACCTTAGGTTTTCCTTCTGTAAACGCTTTGGTAATTTGAGCCTAGGAGAAATCCCCCTAATTCAGGGCCGAGCGATAATTTGCGAACTTATTCATGCATGCTGCATACGAACGTGACGTTGAGATGTTAATCCGATCGTATACAGGATAACGCACTTCTCGCATGTATATGAATCAGGGACTTAACGAAAGAGAGGGCGTATGTAATCATTGATCCTTTCCCTGCAGCTTGACGCGACAAGTCATGAGTATGGAGTTGATAAGTTGTCATTACATGCCCTCAGTAGTTCCCTCCTCGCCAGCCCTCCGTTCTAGGCTTTACAATTTTAAATGTCGACGGAGAGGTAGGTGGGACTCACCTTTTGTGTCTGAAGCGAGATGACATGGTCTGGTGTGCATCTATTTTTATACAAGACGCTGGAATGGCAGCCATCATGTCTCCGGCTAGGTAGAGTTCGTGCCACGAAAGAAGTCCCGTGAGGTAATGAATTTTGGCTTTTATTGTTATTGTCTTAAGGATCTTACCATGGCACTTTTTGGTGAAAAGATATTTATCTGCAATCGAATTTTCATAATGGTTTTTTGAAAAAAAAAAAAATCGTGTGGTCTGGTGATTATTGATAGTAGAACGAACAACACCGAACGAACAAATACCGGTTTGTATAATCCAATAAAAGAGCTAGAAAAGCTTCAAATAAAAAAATCGAGTGTTGAAAGATTTTAATAAGTCCATTGAATTTGACACCTCAGCACTCCTGACTCGAAGCTCCGGTTAGTCATTAAAAGTCTTTATTAAACAGTTGCTGCCCAACTTTGCGAAGCCGTCTGCGTTATGACTTGCAATCAATGGACCTATTAAGGCATAGTTAGGACTTTAAAACAATCGGCTTTATTTTAACAATTACAGAGATTTGAATTAGGCAAATCATATACACTCACACACTCATTTAATTTAATGCTTGTACATTCTCCACTGTCTTCCCTAAGCAGTGCTTTAAAATTTTAATTCTAATTTTAACTCTTTGTATTGATTGTATTTTTTTCAAAATCACTTAAACCGAAAATCTTAAGACTGTTTCCTAATAATCGCCAATTGTTAAAATGTCAACCTACCAGACCAGTCCCCCACTAAACAAACTATAGTCTAGTGTGGGGGTCGCCGGTAAACATTGTCGTTGTATTCTTAACATAAAACAATTCATTTCAAGTCTTTCTCAGTGTCTTAGTAACATTGTGTAAAGTGGTTTAAATAAAAAAAATTGTGGCGTGCGGTTTTTTTTAAGACTTCTCTTTGAAATATTTTTTGGTTGTCTAGTAGTTAGCTTTTCTGTCCATGTTTATTAGTTCATTAAAATCATAATATTACGGTGACTTCTACGCTTAAATTATCAATCATACAGTCCATTAGGTTTCATCGTTTTTAATTTTTATGTCATGTTTATGTTTTTTTTACATAGTTTGCCAATAAACTTACAGGCGTTACTCAGACTCATTACCATGGAAATCTTTACTATAAACATTGCCGAGCCTAATCTTATTCGAGTCTTTTTCCGGCGTCCTTTCCTCTCAGCAGAGATAGAAAATCGACACAGCTAATCAAAGGCAAAGCTCACTCAGGATTATACAAACATGGCGTCCTTGGAGCAATCACGGACCTGGGATGCTGTTTGCCTTGTCCTCTCCGAGAAAACAGATGGCTTGTCAAATAGAAAGCAAACAGTGCCAGAACAAGCGTCTCGATACAAAGGCACTCGCAATTTGTCCCATGACAGATATTTTTGTAAAGTCCTTCGTTTCGTTAGGTGCTAACGCGCGAAGCTAAGAAAACAAACTTGTTTATGTTTTACGCTATTGCATTGTGCTTATTGTAAATTTAGTGAGTATTCTACAACTGGAGAGACAAGACAGGCAGGCAAGTTTACAACCTCATGGTTTATGTAAGACACGAGAGGTTTTCTCAAAGCGGGGACGCGGTAGATGTGTCGCTGCATTTTCTGAAAATTCATTTCGGTTTAAACTTTATGGCACTTTTTTTGTCTTCGCTGGGAAACAAGCAAATAAGCCGGCAGTCGCAAAGATATATGAGAGCGTAACGGGTCCCAAGCCTCTGTAACAACTGCAAACAAAAAAAACGTTTGAGGACCACTGCACCGCACAACTTTCCGCTAAGTTAACTCGCCCCCCATAAATAAGCCGTTCGGTTTTGCCCGGGAATGCTCGCCGATTGCAAATTTCGACGCCAAAGTCCAACTGTAAAGTCGCATAAATTACACTCCGTCGAGAGTGAGAGAGAAAAACAATCGGGAAGTAGCACTTAGCAGCTTGAGTAATCGCCGTTCGCCAATGACAGTTTGTGTGAGATGAGGAATTTGGGCGCGGCTGCCGCAGGCCAAGCCAAGCCAAGCCGAGCCAAACCTCGGCCAGCCCAACTTGTCTCCGAGCCGACCGCAGACGCTAATGCGTTCGCTGTTAATGCATTCGGTGACAAACTGCTTGCGAATAACGACTTGAGGTCGATTTGTCAGATTAAACTTTGTAGGGATTCGCTCTGCCACCTCTATCCTATCACGGGTGTAACACGACTGTAAGGCTGCGCTAATACTGTATGGATTCTAAATTGTACTATTAATCTGCCCGTGCGAAAAGTAGTACATAAGGTGATTCAGTAGTTTTTACTGTAATCTTAATCACCTATCGATAACTACTCCTTCTCCAATGGTTCACTCCAGTTCATCCAAATGTTATCTAGAAGAGGTCACTTTTAATAAGGCCGCCGTCTGTACTTTTAGATTAAGAAATACCTGTGTAATCTCATTTTTGTGTACAATGAAGTGTTCTCTACCTATCTATTCGTATCTAATTATGCGTTCGAAATCCTGACTGATTCTTGAGTGTGCAACAGCAATAGTATACAATATCAAAATTCGACGATTCAGAATTTGGATTTAGATTTATCTCTCAGGATTTGGTCACATGATTTTGTAAAATATTTGTACCTATTATTAATATTTTGTAAAAGCACAGATTTGTAAAATATAATTTTGAGTAGGTATATTTTCCCATTTGTGATAGTTTTGCTTAGCTACCTGGCTGGCTATTTTATCTGAAGACTATGAGCATAGACTACATTTAACACGGTTGATTACGGTTCACGGATGCCAAATTAAACCCCTTGGTATCCACGTGGTCCTAATAAAAATTGGTTAATTCCGGATTCTCCCGAGACACCTCGGTGGTCCTCACGGGTCCTCGTATTTCTCTCGGAGAGAGCAGTCCATTTGCTTCACGCCTCATACCCGCAAATAAATCACGTGGTCTGAGTCCCGCGTAACCGTACATGTACCGTCAGGTAGGGAAGTGGATTTTCCTAATCTTGAGTGCCACATTGTTTTAGTGATGCAATCGGAAGAAAAAAGAGTGAGAACTCACATGACGAGAATTAACATTTGGAAAACCGGCCATGGGCCTCGTGCAGTGTGGGTTCATAACAACTTGAACGACCAATCTCACCATACCCCACAGTATGACGTGAGCAAGAAAAAAATGCATTCTTAATTTAGGTGTAGGGCTCCCCTTTAATTTTTTATAACTTTTTGGCATACCGTTTTGTCTGCGTTATTAAGATGTATGCCTATGCCAAATTTCAGCTTTCTGGTACATCGTGTCTGAGCCAGGCCACAGACAGATAGATAGATAGACGGATGGATGGTTTGTGTGAATAGTCCTATTCATTTTCCATACAAAAGTTGTGGTACGTGTGAAAAGGCCCTAAGGGTTACTTGTAGACTTTGGAACCCTAAAAAGTTTTATTTTGTATTTATTACCATGCCGGAGGTCGTTCATTTTTCACAGGGGCTGCCGAACATTTATACGAATGGCCTAAGGCTGAAATTCAGAGACGAATCCTAAGTTCACGCTTAGATCAGTCTTAGCAAAGTTAACTAAAGTAAAGCCAATTTAAAAGGCCACAATTGACATTACGAAACTTTAGCCCTAACGGATGTTCGGAAAACATTTGTTACAAAAAATTGAACTTTACGCCATGATGGCTGAAAACGGACCTCACATGTGTCAGTCCTAGCTTCATAGTGAGGTGATCTGCAAAAAAAACATCGATTAAATCGAATGAACCGATACGGACATCAAACATTTGTGAATCGAATGCAGCTATTGTGAAAAAGTACGTATAGGTACTGTACTTTTAATTGAGTTCCATTGAAAATCAAATCAAATAAACAAGTATTAATCAAAACCTTGTCCCATTATTGTCTAACCTACATTTTTATAACAAAATAAGACACGTATATAATTTAACCAAGAAAAAATGTGAGTGGTTGACCAAAAAGGGACCTGGAAGGATTGGAAACTGTTATTTATTTTATTTTATTTTTTCAATCTGTGGTATTTTAGCTTTGTTTAGGTCTAACCAGAATATTTTTAGGTGCCGAAGTTATTTTTTTATGATTTTTTTTTTGTGAGCCGAGTCGAGTTGAAACCTCTCTATACACGAAACTTCAAACGCGATTTTCTCGAAATGAATTATTTTCCCTTCAGGTCCCTTTTTGGTCAACCACTCACAAATGCATTTGTTCACTAGAACTAATAGAATTATAACGAGTGTTGTCATCGTCATCACTGTTGTCCGCTTTCAGAGATATAATTAATTCTTCTTCGATAATGTTGTCTATCTCACATCTCGTTCAAAATTATTGAAAATTATTGTCTTTGTCTTCTAGACGACTTTGCCAAGAACATTCTACGAGTTTTTTTTTTTGCTTGAAAGTGTAATAATATAATGAAACGGACCTAGGCCTTAAAAAGAAAAATACGTCTAAAAAATTTTTACAAAGATTTGCTCTAGGCCTGAACACGAAAAATATATTTATAAAACACAACAACGATTTAACTTTGGCCTTCTACGAAGAATTACCTGTATTGACAAGTTGTCTTCGGATACAGAAAAAGGAAAAACGTTAGACCTGACTGCACGGACGAAAGTACTTTGCCTATTCTGCTATTAGCGGAAAAACAAGATTAAAAAAAAATATAATGAAACGGATTTTGTTTCTATTTAATTATTTTTGTATTTTTTAGATTATTAAAAGAATACTATAATAATGTTTTTCACTTCTCATGCTATAAAAGTTCGTCTTTATGTGATGCGTACTAGTTGTACAATCTACTAATAAAATTATCACAATGTGGAATCATGTATGGCTATACATTCCTTTACAGGTAATCATTGCATTCAATTCAACTTTTTGACTGATGATTCCTTCCATTTTTACGGTAACATCCCTACTTTTTAAAAACATAAAGGGTTGACCGACATAACCTTGTAATGTAGTTCAGTTTTTTAGGACAAACATTGTTTATTAAGTTTAGAATGGTTTATTAGTCAAAATAAATTGCAATAATGCCTTCTTTTGACATTATTGCAATTAATATGTATTATTAACTGAAAAAAGTGAAGCAATTGTGCAGTTCTAACTTTGAAAAAATAAATAATATTGTGTGCCCTGCGTTACAAGGTTACGTTGATGAATTTTGATGAAGTGTCAAATGTGACCTATTAAATTTGCTTCACTTTAAAGTCGTACTTAGTAAAGCGCCGTAATTTTCGTGTTCACAGTACTTAAGAAAGTCATCTATATTGTCTATCATTTTTTAGTGATGTAGTTATTACCGGTATTTTAAATTTGACTTTGCTACACGAGAGCAGGACTGGATCATACAATTTTATATATGTCAGAGTGAATAAAAAATCCCACAGATAATGCTCGTAGAACATCAGTGAAATGACGTTTTGAGTAGTCTGTGAACAAAAGGCTTAGAAGTGACAGTTCTAAGTTCACGTAAAGTCACCGATATTGACTACTTACACTTAGCTAAGCACCATTTCATACTAAACTTGCTAAGATTCGATTCTGAATACGAAACGTTTTTAAGTACGTGAATTTGACATTTCTGAGACCAGTCTTTGCTTAGTTTTCGTCTCTGAATGTCTAAGCCTAAGTCTGGCTGCATTTCCATGTTTATAATCTCCATGCCTGGTTATCTATAAGCACAGGGTATCTTAGTTTGCGACCAGGGCTCTAATAATGCGCACCAAATCAGTTGGCTATAGCAACTTGTATGGAATCGTTTAGGATTTGATCACGTGCGTCTACGTGCATATCATCATCATCACTATAGGCCCTTGATACTTTTTCGAGTGAAAAGTCCGATTCGAGATTGGCAGGCCCGACTGTATGTAGGATATACTGGGTGTTGATTTGTACAGTTTCGTCCTACTCAGGGTGGTTAATTAGTGAAGAAAAAAAAAATTTGTTTTTAGTAAAAATCACCTAAAAATCATAAAGTTATAAGGCTTAGCTTCTATCGTTTGCACATGACGGGTCCGGCGGGGGATTCGCGGGGCGGGGCGGGAGAGTAAGCACGCGCGCTCGCCGCCGGCGCCGCAAAACCGGTGTTTTTGTTTTTTTTGCTTCAGTATCATGTAAGTAACCACCCCTGAGTCGGACGAAACTGTACAAATCAACACTCTGTATAAAAGAAAAGTCCGAAGTCGGGTGAGTACGGATTTGCTGCCTCCTGGCTCTTTTGTCTGCCAATGCCGAGCACCATACTTCAGGTCTTGGGGCCTTCACTCGAAAGTTCGGGGGGGCACGTAATTTAAACATATACATTTTTTTAAACATAAACATTTACATACAGGCACATACATTGCTTCTGGCCCCACAATAGGATACCCTGTGTCGTGAAAACCAGAAACAGCGACGTCACAAACATGTAAACATCCAACAACAATAATCCACAAACAATTTAAGGACAGGTTAGGTGATTGTGTTGTGTATAAGTTACTTTAATGAAAGAAAGAATACCTCTTTACCCTCTTTACGGGGTCCGCCGCAGTAGGGTAAAAAGAGACGCTCTATATTTTTTCGTTTTTGGATTTATCACCCGCGATGCAAAAGCTCAGTCTGCATTCTAAATCCTTGTTAAAAATTGTCTTGGAAGCAAAACCGACTATCTAATTTTCTGTAATACTTCAATAAGAACAATTATATATCGCAGAAGTTTAATTTTATTTCCTTTTGAAAACGCTGCCAAATACATACACTACACGATGTTGTAATACAGCAAAGTCTTCAGACCTTTTCGATTACCTTCACAGACTGCATGGAAACTCTCGCATTAGTCAAAAGAGTCCACAATTAACGTCCAAGTAGACCTGAAACATGCCATTTCCTTTGCTCTTAAGATCCTGAAGTGACTTGTGTAGTTGGCTGTACAGCTAAGGAGAGCGTAACTAACGTATGCTTGCCTCGACTTTAAAAGTCAATTCAGCTGAAAGAGATGGGGATGAAATTCACCTCAGACCGTTTCTTTTTCTTGCACAAAATAACTATATTTCTTTTCCACGATTGGTTTTCTTAACTGTAATTGATTACTGTTGGGTAAAGTGTGGCTAGTTACTTTATTTCTTTCTTTGTTACCTTGCGACGGGTAGGTACTGCCTTTTGCAACGTTCATAACGCTGGGTGAACTCACTGAAAGAGGTTTCTCAACTGGTAGTTGCAAATTAAACAATGGGCTAGTTGCACTAAAAAATGTAATTAGTCCGTCTTTTAGATTGTTCAAAAATAAGGGACACGTATTTTTTTATTTGTAAATTAGACCAAAAATGACAAAGATATAGCCCATTATAGTTACGTGTGACGTCACGCCGTGCTGCATTTTTTAGCACGGAGTGACGTCACACGTAACTTTAACGGGCTATGTCTTTGTTATTATTTGTTTAATCGAAAAAAGAAAAAATACGTATCCAATATTTTTTTATAATCTAAAATACGGATTAAATAGAATTTAATTATGTTGACCCTGGAAACTACCATATTACAATAATATTTCGGCCTTTTTAATATATAAAATTCTCGTGTCATTAGGCGCATACTCCTCCGAAATGGCTTGACCCATTTTGATGAAATGTTATATGTATATTCGGTAGGTTTGAGGAAAGGTTGTTATCTATTTTTCATAGCCCGAAGTGACAAGAATAATCTATACGGCGAAACAACGTTTGCCGGGTCAGCTAGTAATGCTTAATTCCAAGCAAAACCTCGATTTGTATTTCAAATCAAAACCACATTGAAACCTAAAGTTATTAGGGGACCGAAAAGGTTAAAGTGACAGAAGAAAAGGCTTCTGCCAAGTAGTCGGCTGTGCTTATAGATAGAAAGTCTTTATGAGCAACTACTAACAAAGTAGCAGAATGGAGTTACAAGTCCTAATGACTTGAAGCACAAGCGTTTATTACAAGTTAGTTTTCATAGAGGCTAGTTCTGACCGCTCTGTTTTGGCCACGTACGACTATAGTTCTCGGACAGTGGCGATATAGCCACAACTAAAGCTCTGGTTATATTAGTGCTCGAAATTGTCAAGATAATAATGAGCCGCCAAATAAATTTTCTTTAATTAGTTTTAGATTAAATCGCACAAAAATTGTTACACAAACATACATATGAGCGGTAATTTTCTGTTATTAAGATCAATTAGTCTACATAAGGTGATATCTGTTTTCAATTCACAATAAATTACAGAATTATTTTCACTCCAAGGGCTAATAGGATAATAAGATTGTTTAGTAATGGAATCGATTTAGTTTGGAGTTGGACTTGACAGAAAAAAAAAAAAAAGTTTAGACTTTTTACCCTACAAAAGTATAGCAACAACACACTTGATTACCAATAATGCTATACCTATTTTTATTTCCTCAATGTGCCATTGACTAAACGACTATTTTCTTAGAGTATTAATTTAGAATACGTACAATATTTTAGAGTATTTTAGTTTGGAGCCTTACGTGAGTGTTTTAGGCCTTATTAATTTGCTACAAAATCGCGCTAAATTTCTTTTCTCACACGATGGGAAAATATTGACGGAACAGGAAAGTTGCGGATTAAACAGTTTTACTGTTTTTATAAAAAAAAAAAATCATAATTAGCCGGAGTTCTATGCTAGCATTCTAGATTCGCCCTTGTAAACAGCACAGCGAGTTTAGTTCACTCCAACTTTCTTTGTTTCCTCGTGAGCTTAACTATTGTTTGGAGTTCAACTTACTCCGCCGGATGCCGAATGGACAGAGCTTGTCTGTGAGAAATTGTTTTGTGTGAGTTCGAAAAGGAAAACATTTTGCTACCAGCTTAAGCAAATCGCTTCTGCGAACACGGTTGTGTTGGTCTTCGGTCAGAAGCGAGCTGTGTAAATACATTAAGTGTATTCATAGTTCATAAATATTTTATATAAACAAAAACTGTGCTCAAATATTAATAAAAACGAGACTACACAGTAGACTAAAAGCTCTTGACTGTCTGCTGAAGTTCTACAAATTGCAGATAATAATAATGACTACAGCTGTTTTCCATAAATTATTCGTAGCTACTGATCGTTAAACTTTGACAGTTATTCCATATAACTTACATAAAAATTCTTTTGTGGGTAGGCAGAGTATAGATCGCACATAGACAAAGCTCACATTTGGCAAAAAGGATATTCTGTGGTTCCATCGCTCAGAGGGTAGTGTCCACGCTCCCCAAATAATTAATTGCCAGTTATCAAGTTATAAAAACAATTGAAATAATATATAATCTCTTTTATCTCATTTGCCAAATAATGTTTCGCACTTCTAGCGATTTCTGTATGCGCAATAAATATCAAAATAATTAAAACTTTCACGTATTTATACGGCAAAAAAGGCAAATTAAGTTTGCAAAGAAGCGCAGAAAAATAAATCCTTACACATATTTCACGTTTCAGGATTAGCCAGCAATTAAAAGTTTGTTTCTTTTAATAATGCCGTTTATCATATCCGAGCAGCTGAGACCGGTGGGGTGTCCGAACTTACAACTACACTCCCTACCGCATCCCGTGCCAAATCCGAGAAGCCCATTAGAAATACGATTTATGCATACAATGTCCAGCCTTTTCTAGCGCCAAGTATGTTTTTAAAGCATAAATTAACGCGTAAATTGTTAAGTCAACTTCAGCCGTGTCGGGCGAGAGAGCTCGCTGTGTTATCTTCTTATGCAAACGAGTTACAATGACGAAGCGTCAAGAGCACCTCGAAACTCGCAAGTAGTATTGGAAGTTTGCGCCCGCATAAAAATGTTTTGTTTCGTTGTAATTGCGCCAAGTGGCTGTTTAGCCGGACTTTTCGGCGAGTCATTGTTTTCGACGTGCCGGCGCCGCCGTAATAGGAATATTTCGGTGAACACCCTCGCGAGGAATTCGTGACTCTCACAAAATATCGGCCCGCGCCGGAGTCATAGCAACTGCTCACAAAGACTCACTCGTTATTGCCCGCACTCAAACGTAACGATACTAGTTGAATACTACCAATTATAATACACACAGGTATCAAACACGAAAGGGCTCTCTTATGGTCCACTGAAATTCAACTAGAGACGAAACTTGCGGACCGCCGTAAGAAACCCGCAAATATTGATTTTAATTAAATATTTCCATCGTCTCATTCAATAATTAATATCGTGATTGCTTAAAGCTGAGCTCGATTTATTGTCGGTCGACAAAAACAATCAGACCAACAGGCCGTTCAAACTGAATATTAATCGCCATTTTACCGAAGAATGGGAATAATCCGAAAGGAGAGCCCAGGGGCTAAAGGAAATAAATTTGTAATGCAAAGTTAGAAATTCCATTTCTGTGTTACCGATAAGTAAACGCTCTTACGTCGGTCGGCGAACAAAGGTAAGAATACGTTTAGCATTTTACTTTCCAATTCAGACAGTTACACAAAGAAGCCGGGACTTGGTGAAATAATCTACCCCCAGTTCGAACGATTAAGCGTTGAGCCAATAAGGCCTAGGTATTCCGCAATTTATTAGCCTTGCAAATTCGCGGCCGCTCCCCGCTATGAAATATGGCATAACCGCAAGACTCCGCCGCCGCCGGACCATTCTGCTGCCCTCTACCTATTACTCCCCCGCTTTAGCTCTAATTAAAAAGCCATCAAAGAGTTTTTAGTCATTAATCATGAAACTGTTAACGTTGAATGCTGACTTCCCATCGAGTCCGAGCCGCGAAAAAAGAAGGATTACCGCCGTGATATTTTACAAAATGCCAAAAAATGTTCGGGGTTAGTGAAGTGGTAAGACGCCTGTAAAAAATACGGACAAAAATCTCCCGTCAGCGGTGTACTTAGAGGGTTTAATGCGGATAAGTCTTAAGTTGATTCTAACGGTTAAAGGATTGAGATGAAAATTCTTTTTTCAACAGCGGTCTGTGCAGAGAACCAACACAGATACTTTTAGGTCCTGCCAATTGACTGCAGCTATATTTCTTGCTTTCGTCCTCCCTAGAGAAAGATATAATTATTATTTCACTGAAACAGTGATAACTGGTATAAATATAATATATTTCAGTTGTAGGTTTATTTTCCGTACAACGCAACTTAATTAATACAATTCGGATATGTTCAGCAAGCGGCTGGGGAACTTATCAATTTTCAGAATGCTCGGAATTCCCGAGCCAAGATGCACGTACATTGCTTCTACATTATTTGTCACTCTCAATAATTATAAGCGGAGAGATGGCATCACCACAAATTTGGCTACGCGGATCGAATTTGATTTCAAGTTTTGTTTATCTATTGTCTACCCCGTTAGTATTATTTCTTATCCCGCGTGCAAGA
This sequence comes from Yponomeuta plumbellus, assembly GCA_947310845.1. Lineage (NCBI taxonomy): Eukaryota > Metazoa > Arthropoda > Insecta > Lepidoptera > Yponomeutidae > Yponomeuta > Yponomeuta plumbellus. The sequence continues at coordinate 10,187,015 of OX371207.1, read as the reverse complement.
AATAGAGAAAGAACTCACGTAGCGGACGAGAAAGAGATGGCGCGATACTTTGTCTATTCTCGCGTGCGAGATAAGAGATGCTAAGGGGGGTAGTCGATTGAGTTTCCTAAAGTAGAGAACATAGCGGTATCAAATTTAATACAGATTAATTGTGCTTCACCTTGCTTCATCCACCCGGTGCTCGGAAAAGCGATACTAAACAGCATTAGGCCAAATGAAGAGCTAATTGTTTACATTGGATGGCTGTTTGCACTTACCTGGAGCAGTCAGACTTCATGAGAATGAGTTCATTATCATTAACTTTATGAGCTTTGTGCGTTGTACATTGTACATCAGCAGTCACTTTACCATTTTTGGTAGTTAACACGCTTAGTTTAGCGTAACATTGTTCTAGATCCTAATAGTTTCATAAAAAATGTATATCATAAATTCTTATGTATGATAATGATACAAAAAATGTATATCATACATTTTCATTTATCATAATATTAATTTTTTGTAGTTACCTATGTATCAAACTATTAATATCTAGAACAATGCAAATATACCCAATACTTCATTTTACCTGCGAGTTTCGTTACAATCGTAAATTTATTAATAAACAAAAAATATAGTTAATATGGAAAATAATGTTAAGTAAACTATTGATGGCGAGTCGACTCGCGCGCACCGAGGGTTCCGTACTCAGTTTTTTCCGAGATTTCCCCTAACTTCAAAGACATTTTTTATGTCTTCATTGAAAATGTATAGTTTTTAAATTTTTCCCTATGTCTACAGTATATGATGGTATTTCATGCCAAATAACATAGTTCTAGGTTAACGGGAATCACCCAATGATTCCCTTGAATATACATTTTGGGCGGCTTAAACGGCTGTAACTTTTTAGGGCACAGTACCCAAAGGGTAAAACGGACCCTATTACTGAGACTCTACTGCCCGTCCGTCCGTCCATCCGTCCGTGTGTCACCAGGCTGTATCACAGAGCCGTGATTATTAGACAGTTCAAACTTTCACAAATGATGTATTTGTATTGCTGCTGTGACGAAAAATACTAAAAAACAGAAGAAAATAAGTATCCCATACAACAAACGCGATTTTTTTGCCGTTTTTATAGATAATAGTACAAACAATAGGTAATAGGTAGACGCTTGAAATTTTCACAGAATATTTAGTTATTTTAATTTGAAAAATAAATCATTAAAATAAAACCAATATTTAAGGGGGGCTCCCGAATAAAAAAAACTTATTTTTGCTCAATATTGATAACGGCAACAGGTAGACGCTTGAAATATTCACATAATATTGAGTTATATTATTCACTTTAAAAATAAATAATTTAATTAAATTAAAAAAAATACTAAAGGGAGCCCCTCCCATGCAATAAACGTGTTTTTTTGCCATTTTTATAGATAAGTAAAACTTCATACTCTACTAGGCACCAGAGGTAGACTCTACTTACGACGGTACATTCTTTAATTTAATGCAAAATACATTGTATTTTTGCAAACAATTGCATTAAAGAAGTTTAATTTTCATCCTTAATACAAATCTTCAAAAAGTTCTGTTCGAATAAGTGATTGTAATAATAGAGACAATACAGGAGATTCCTAACGTAAATTTAGACGCGGCATGTACTCCGTAATAAGCTTTGTAAATTTCAAATTTAATTTATTTGTATCGGTATTAGAATGGACACATCACGTTACAAAAATCAGAGTTAGTTACATTATTATATACATACTAACTGACCCGCCAAACGTTGTTTTGCCAAATAGGGGTATGAAAACTAGATAACAACCTATTCCTACCAAATAAACACATAAAGTTTCATCAAAATCGGTCAAGCCGTTTTGGGGGGACACTGTGACACGAGAATTTTATATATTAGGTTATATTAATTACATCTAACTAAACTAAATATATAAACACTCATTAATTATTAGATAAGATAAGATAAGATAAGATAAGATAAGATAAGATAAGATAAGATAAGATAAGATAAGATAATAATTTATTTAGTTACCACAAAACACAAATATATAAGACAGGCATAGCATGTAAATTAAGTAAATAAAAAGAAACTCCTGACTGCTGCCGTTGGGAGAGTTCCCAAAGGTACAGGCAGCATCGGTATTGTGTAATGTGATGTGACAAATAAAACTAACAAAATGATGAGCATCCCGACATCACTTTCCTGATACCGTAAGGTAAAGAAAGCCGTAGGCTATACAGCTCCACTACGTCAATGAGTACACGGTCCAACTACCATACCTACGAAGTAATGTCAAGAATGGACCGCGAGTCTTGTCCGGTGCCTTGAACTTGCCTCGCATTGTGTGCATGCCCCTGGCTGACACAATCAGCACGAGTCCGTCCGCCTAATCTGCATTCGCCTGAAGAGCTCTCGGAGAACGATGGGGAAGCGCAGAACGTCTACTCGGACTAGGGTTAGACTTTTACTACGGCTCATTGTACCAGTGGCTGAATGTGGTACGAATATGGTGAACGCAGAGGTCATCATCAACCCATTATGTCTACACCAAGGGGCACGGGTCTCTTCCCAGAGGAAGGTATAGGCCATACTCCACCACGGGGGCCAAGTCCGGATTGGTGGGGGCTTGTAAGACTAGTGGCTGGTCTTACTGTCAGAAGTTTTCAAGCCGCCCTAAGACCTCTGACTGGGCTTAAAGACTGCCATCTGTCGACGGCAGCCGGCACGCAGAGATACAGAGTACAATTCCTAATTTGTGCAAAAATGCCCACGGATAATTTTTTCCAGTAAACCAAAGATAAAACTTCTTAATTATTCTTTTTTTTATCATCATCATCATCATCGGCCCACCCTTGTCCACACAGGCCTCTCCTATTGCACGCCACTGAGAACGGCCCTCGGCTACTCTCATCCAGCTCTTGCCAGCCGCCGATATTTCTTTGATTATTTAAATTTTAATAAGGATTCACTATTAGCTTCTTAAAATAAAACTTTGCTTGTTGGTAGTGGTATGAAAGTCACTACCGAAAAAACAGTACTAAATACGATGAGCCATTTTTTAAATAGCTCATCGTATTTAGTACTGGTAATCCAATGAACATCCATTCCATCCAGTATTAATTTCGTAATATGGATTCTGTTCCTATCCTAGTGAACCTTCTTACGTATTGCTTTCTGATGTCCAGCTATCGATTCGACATCTGACTGATATCAATTATCAAACGATGATCACGATCGCGTAATGGCCACTTTGTCATGTCAACGTCGACGTTGACGTTGTCTAGTCTCGATGGATACGGGACTATTGTTCCATGGTCGATTTGATTTGCAGAGGATATATGGAGCATTCTATTGCTGAATTTCAGATAATACTCTATTTGCGATGATTAGTTCTAGTGATTTTCAGTAATTAGTTAAGCATATACAACACTACATAGCATCACACAAACGAGTCAGTCCTGCAAAAGTCAGTTTTGCTATATACACCTAATGTTTTCTATATAGCAAGGAGAATTATAGTAACCAAAAATATAATAACATAATATTAAATCAAAAACAAGTCACAAAAGTAGGTAGTTATGTAGGTTTAAGTTTCGAAGTTATGCTTTACCTGTTACTGTTATTAATATCGAGCACAAAATGCCAAAAATGTCACGTTTGTTGTAAAAATATTTTATTCGGCTTTAGTATTTGTTATTATAGCGGCAACATAATTATACAGTCTGTTAGCTTTTAGAATATTCCTCGGGCTCTAGAGTAGGCTTCGGTTTTCGCCGAAAGCACACGAGTGTAATACTACCTACTTCCCGCTCTGTATAAAACTTTTCTTCACTATTTTGAAAAGTTATGTTAAGTTCTAAATAACAATACAAAATAAACCTTACCTTATTGTAATATCAGTTCAATTGATAGTAGCCGAGGTATATTCTAAAAGCTAACAGACTATACAATAATCAGTGAAAATGTCAACTCGAGCTATATGGACAGACGGATGGACAAACAGTGGAGTCTTAGTAACAGGGTCCCTTACCCTTTAGGTACGGAACCCCAATAACAAATTCTATTACCTGCGCATCGTATCTATTGCTCAAATCGTTTGTAAATACATTAAAAGTCTATCTACAGTGCACGAATAAAATTGCCGTTATAAAAACAGTATTAAAACGAGCCAATAGCGCAGTTTATTTTTATGGTAGCGTGATCTCCAGCCAATTTACGTTAGTTTGGGGGAGCAAAGGTAAAAAAGAATAACAATAAAGTAATATAATTTGGGACCGACGTCGTTACGTATTTGTGTCGAGGGACTGCTCCTAATTTAATGAAAGAGTGGGATTCATTCCAACCATTATACGCGATAGAGACGTGACGGGAGTATAATGCAGTTACTGGTAAAACGCCACGTGTTCATAATTTCACAATATGCGACGAGGGTGTTTGCCGCATTCCAATTTGAGAGCGCTCTTTTGAAATAAGTTGCCCAGGCGTCCTGCTATTATCTGATCCAGGTAAGGGAAGACGAGATTTAAATATATTTAAGAGATACAAACGAAGTCTGGTTTTAATTTTGATACTTTTACAAATGTCAGTATGGAGGCTTAAGTTGATCGCACATTTGTCAGCACCGCACGCGCCGCACGCTCCGCACGCGCCGCATTTTAAAATTGGGTCGCACATTTGTCAGCAACGTACGCGCCGAACGCGCCGCATTTCTGTGTGTTGCCAACAATTATTGCAGTTTTTTCTTGCCTCTGGTGTGAAACGGTGCGGTGACATTGTGCTATGGAAGAAATTGGGGTGTAACCTTGGGGGCGCTATGGGCCGAGGACTTAAAAAGATTTTGCAAAAATTTTTTTTTTCTTTTTTTTCTTCCTTTTTGTAATCGGTTTAAAACGCTAAAATAATACGTTTATGTTCATTGACTTTTTTTAGTAAGATTGTTTTTTTGTCGAGTTATGACAAAAAAATTTTGCAAAATTTTTTTTTTATTCTTGCATTGTGTAGGGACGATCTATGGGAGCCAAAAAAGGTCCCACAACTTGGTACCGTAAAACGCGCCGTTTTCGAGTTATGGTTGAAAAACGAAAATCCACGTCTCGAAAATTTTACAAGTGTCGGAAAGCAGTAGCTGTATAGCCTTGGTAGCGATTTTTTTTTCTTTTTTTTTTTGCTGGGCATGGATAAGGAAGGTCTTGAGGAGCAAAAAATGTCCCGTAACTTGGTACCGTAAAATGCACCGTTTTCGAGTTATGATTGAAAAACGAAAACCCTTTTTTTTCTTTTCTTTTTGGTTGGGCATGGGTAAAGGGGGTCTTGGGGAGCAAAAAAGATCCCGTAACTTGGTACCGTAAAATGCACCGTTTTCGAGTTATGATTGAAAAACGAAAATCCACGTATCGAAAATTTTACAAGTGTCGGAAAGCAGTAGCCATGTACCATTTACTACCATTGGGGACACAGATAACAGTTAACTGCATCGGCAATGTCGTCGAAAACGGTGCATTTTACGGTACCAAGTTACGGGACCTCTTTTGCTCCCCAAGACCCTCCTTACCCATGCCCAACCAAAAAGAAAAGAAAAAAAAAGGATTTTCGTTTTTCAATCATAACTCGAAAACGGTGCGTTTTACGATACCAAGTTACGGGACCTTTTTGCTCCTCAAGACCTCCCTTGTCCATGGCCAGCCAAAAAAAAAGAAAAAAAAATCGCCCCCAAGGCTATACAGCTACTGCTTTCCGACGCTTGTAAAATTTTCGAGACGTGGATTTTCGTTTTTCAATCATAACTCGAAAACGGTGCGTTTTACGGTAGCAAGTTGTGGAACCTTTTTAAAAATTTTTGAAGTCAAAAACATTTTTTTTATAAGGATTTTTTTTTCGTTTATGCGTCCAATTGGGTTCCTATAGTGCCCCCTGCATACACCCCAACGCCTACTCCCCACCCCAAACTTTACCCACCAACCACAACATTAATTCAAAAAGGAACTTATATGGAGCATATTCAGCTCTTCGGATCCGAATGAGGCAACACTGAGTGGCAGCACGCATTATATGACGTCATCAAAATTATTCCGTCGGAGTTCGGATGCCTACCGTATTTTACGAAATGCGGCGCGTACGGTGCGGATAAATATGCGAGATTTCATATCATTGCATACAACGAATTCTAAAATGCGGCGCGTTCGGCGCGTGCGGCGCGTGCGGTGCGGATAAATGTGCGACCAACTTTAGTCGTGCTTAGGACTGACAATGAGGGAATAAATAAAAACCGACTTCAAAATACTACAGCTCTAAAAACAGCGAAATAATTTAAGCAAATATTTATTATTATTTCTTTATTTACTTTCATAAATATTGCAACAAAGCAGCCTTTATGAGCTTTAAGTTCTATGATAGTGTTGTAAAAATATAGTTTGGAGACTGACAAGTTACTGATCTAAATATACAAAGTGTCTTCCGACAGTAGTAAGAAAGGAGAAATAATTAAAATTAATATGGCCGGTAAAATAAGTATTGTAGAAATATACTTTGGAGTCATTAATTTTAGGCAACGACTCCAAAATATATTTCTACACTGTACTACTACTGTTCCAGTACGGTTTTTATTTTTTATTAAAAAGTATATATTGCAAGATTTTTTATCAATGTAACTCCGACAAATTGCGTTTTTCGAAAGCAAATAAATGCACACGAGTCACTATAAAAACACCTAACATTCTCCAAACCGGTACACGCTTCTTCGAGTAATTGAGAACCCCCTTTTTTTCGAGGATCAAAAATTAATGAAAACTCTCATCATGAGTATCACATGAGCACATGAGCCTTTTTATAGAAATTTGTCACAACGTTCATATTTATTTTTAATTAGTTTATTCGCGATTCTAAACACGAACAAACCTCTATTTGTCTTCTACAAATACATGTATATTAGTAAAGTTTCATTGTGCTCCGTGAGGTTTGTAAAAAACGCTCCCCTTAATCCTACTATGACAATAAATATTTTGAAAGTGTATTTAAAAAGAATATTCTCCTACCCCTTTTTAAACACGAAAATACAGTTTCTCTTTTAACAAAAAAAAAATGCACTCCTCAATCGCAAATGAAATATAGGCACAACTTACTAGATGAGTTTCTTTCTTTAGGTAACTACTTAAAGGTAGGCGCCCCACTAACTCTTACGGCCGATTTCTGAATTGAGTATTCTCGATTTGATCAGTTGAGTTTATATCAAGCGCTGAGCAATACTTAAGTTTTGAGTGTTTCACAAAACACAAAATACTCGTTCGAAACATGCTTTTAATTTCCTACGGCCAATACTTAGTTTTCAGAACAAAACGCAGCTTACAACAGAGGCTGCGGGCAGACAGTCCCCGAGGCCCTCCGGCGGCCACCTGAAGCCGGCACTTGGTAATTAATTTTGTAACGAACCCCCCAAATATTTAGAACTCGGTCCTTGCAGCTGACAGATTCAACACATTGATAACGATGCCCGTCAGAAGTTTTTAAGACGCCGGTATCGGCCAAATTAAATCAACCCCAAGATTAACAGTTTGAAGCGGTGCTAGCGCGGTGTCAGAATTCAGCCCAGCAATAAAGTGGAGTGTACTTTAATAGATTTCGGTCCTGTAAATAAAATTACTCCTGATAGAGATCGATGTTGATGCTGAAATTTCTTCAAAAGGGAAAATATTTAAGGGCTCTCGCTTACGATTAATATTGGTCGCAATGTTGAGGTGCGTATTGTGAAAGAGCCCTAGCATCGCTTTTGACTGATTTGCAACGTGCAACCGTATCGATGCGGCTGCAAACTCTCTACAGAACCGTGGCTATATTAAGCCTGTATTACACCGGGGCAACACTGTGCGGCATTGCGGCATGCCACAAAGCCGCATGCTACAAAGGTGCGGCAGAAGAAGATGAAGAAGAAGCTGCGACAGTTTGCCACATGACGCAAGGTGTTGCCCTGCCACAAGGTTCTTGCCATAATGTGCGGCGTTGTAGCATGCGGCCTTGTGGCATACCGCAATGCGCCGCACAGTGTTGCCGCGGTGTAATATAGCCTTTACCAATGGTATACGCTCAGATTCACAGCAGCACTACCGAATCACTAGGTACGCAGCAACGTATCGGTTCTGCATCGTCACCAAAAGTGGTAGTGGGCGGGGACTCCAATAAAAATATTTAACTTTTAGCAAGGCAATAATATACATACATAGAATAAGAAAACACAGTCCAATATCTCAACAGCAGATCTTAACATTAGTTAGATAATCAGCTGTTTTTGAGTAGCCAATTTGTAGTTCAAGACGAAGAAATTTCACTGTGAGAAAACCTTCAAAATGATCTCCATTTTTGGATGATAATGAGGATGAGATGGTAGATCACAAAACCTAGATGATGGTGCTAACGGAATATAAAATATGTAGTAAAAGGTTAAGGTAATAAAAATAAATAAAGACTACCGATTTCATTCGTCCTTTAATTGAATTTCAGTTAAGCGAGAGTCTGTTCTGACTTTTAAGACAGTCTTGAGAATTTTGTAATTAGCGAGACCGGATATCAAGGCAATTAATTCCGAGGATTATCTATCGAGCAAGCACGCAACAAATCGGTCGATAAGATTCGCTAGTCGTATCGTAAAATTTCATTTTACTATGTCATTAGGGATATTGCCGCTATTCATTCATAAAGGCCGTCAGTTAAACAGTACCTATTCGGACTCGTACGACTTAGGATGATAGTAGAGTTTACAACTTTGATATTTGATAGACATTGAGCTCGGTTGCATAATTTTAAGTGATTTGGACATGGATTAACCTATTTATTTCTCACAATCTTGAAACTAACATAAGAATTGAGATTTTTTACTTTTCCTTTTGATAACACTTTAAGTGATTTAATTTATCGATGCCGCAGAGAATACTTCCAGGTTTTCCGTTATTTCAACAACACGTTTGATATACGTACTTAAATTAAATTTGTACTAATGGATCATTGAAACACCATACTGAGTTTCGAATGTGGGTTTTAATAGTCAGTTTACAAACGTAAATTGGACGTAGTTTAACAAAAAGTTTCCAACCCACAACATGGTCATTTTTGAGTTTAATATACCAAAATGATCACTATTCTCTATATTTTAAGAATCAAAGACTTTCATAGCGATCCAATAAGTTATGGCACATGGGTTCAACCCACATGTATGGAGAGTAAAATATAAAAACTCAAATATCTCTCTTTGTGTCGGTTGGAACCTTTTTGCTAAACTACGTCCAATGTGAGCACTTGGCACGTTACCTCACAAAATTGAACAATAAAAAAGTACCAGAGACAAATAGAAAAAATCATTCTCACATTATTTTAACTTTATTTTTGCACAAAGGAAACAAATGTTATGTATTTTTTTTTGTGCAATAAAGTGTAAAAACAACAACAATGTTAAAACAAAACATTTTTTCCCAGGTTTTGGCTAAACCATAAAAAAATCTGTTCTACTATAAATTAATAAAGTTTTGTGTCAATTCTTACTTATTTTAATAAGCTCAATTACTCAAACCTAGACCAGTGCGTGACTATTATTGAATATGATGATAAAAATCTCTCGTCCGATAGAACCGCCTCTGAATGCCCCTATCAGGCTATAAATTAATTAAATTCGGTAGTTCCGTGGTTCCCTTGGTTTGTTTTACGAGAACGGTACCTATCCGATAAGTAATTTATATTGGTAATCGTTAATTTTGAATATACTTGCATCAATGGAATTCCATTGATGCACGCAATACATGATATTTGTGAAAGAATACATTGACATGACTAGAAGGACGTAACTCTCCCGTTTCTTCCCCCCTTTCCGGATTCTCAAAATCTCAGTTTTTATAAGTTCATAAAATAAGCAACTTCCTCTTTTTTTAGCAACTTGTACCACAAAGGAGTACAATAATAATTGTAATAATAATACAAAGGAGACTAAATACCTGTGTAATTTCATTTTTTATGTACAACCAGCTGTCCCGGCAAACTTCGTACCGCCAAAGTTTCCGTATTATGTTATTCCATATTTTCTCACCATTTAAACCTTCCCTGGAATTCTAGCAATATAAAAAACAAAAAATCAGCCAAATCGGTCTAGCCGTTCTCGAGTTTTAGTGAGACTAACGAACAGCTATCCTTTTTTACTTTGACGTCTCAAGTCGTCTCACAGGCTTTCTCTTATATAGATATCTTTCTCTTAGAGAAATCACCATATAATGTTCACCGTGAATTGGCAATTTCAAGCGCTGAGGAATCTGTACCTAGGCTTCATTTATGTTTTCATTTAACTTTTACAACCTCTGGTAAACATGTCCGAAAACGATCCGACTCCTATTGATAAGTGTCACAAACACAAAGGCGAATTTGTTCAAATAATAATCCGTACGCGAAGAGAAATCTGTGCTGCAGCTATATAGATACCCTGCAGACGTTACCTTTGACATTATAAGTCAGCACCAAATCGCAGTTTTTTAATAGATCAATATGACAAAGCTTCTCACCACTGTTTTGACACGAGGCGTCAATACGGTGGCAGCGAGCGCCGGATTCTAGAGTTACCGGCTCGCGGCCCCAACAAAACCTGTAAGGCTTGAGTGCGAAAACAAAACGACGAGCATTCGAGGATCGAATTACCACGCAAGGGAGGACTGGCGCATTCGAATTAAAGGACTGACTGAACGTATTGATCACGGCGTCTAAAGGTGGGTTTTTCTTTATTTGTTGTCCTGACAGCCGGTAAAGTGCCGCTACTGTTTTGTGTGTACCAGTTGTTTTTGTGAGACTGGATCAGTTGACGGTTTTTTTTATTTTTCTTCTATTGTGTCGATGTTCAAGTCACTTTAAATGTAGTTTGATTATACTGCAATAAATTAAAGTGCAATGATGGCATGTTGTTTCTTTAATCTTTGTAAAGGGTATACATATCCCACAGTGCGATGGAAAATGATGATGATGGTAATGACGAGTATAATTTAACCGAAAACGGGGCAACGATTTCATAATTTATAATAGTATTTTCTACCTACCTAAGTCATTATCATCAACCCATTATGTCCCCACCAAGGGGTACGGGCCTCTTCCCCGAGAAAGGTATAGGCCATACTCTACCACGGGGGCCTAGTCCGGATTGGTGGACGCTTGTAAGATTAGTGGCTAGTCTTACTGTCAAAACTTTGCAGGCTGCCCTAAGGCCTCTAACTTGGCTTAACAAATGCCATCTATCGACGGCAGCCGGAACCACCTGCTTAACGTGCCGTGCTTCGCAAGGCACGTTAAGCAGGTGGTTCGCTCGGAAAAATGCCACTAGCGTTAGTCATAGACGGTCACCCATCCATACCCTGAATGGTGCTTAACCTTCGTGATCGTTTAAGATCACTCAGGCAGCCCGGGGCTACGAGCGATTCAACCTACCTAAGTACCTACTTATAAATATTTTTGTCAAAGTACTTTTTTTTTTCCTAAATCACAGGCAGTGAATTCTAACACAAAGCCCCTAATTACTTAAACCCTAGTACAAATTAAAACTAATTTGGTTTGGAGACTGCAATAAAGGAAAATAAATAAACAATGAGGTTAGTTACATAGCTCTCCTAGTAGTTAGAAGAGCTAAAATCTAATGTTATGCCTGAGGCCGAATCTTAATTAAGTCTTGGCACCTCCACGGAACTAATTAAACTTATTCCATTATTGCTCCCAATGACTTTCGGAGGTCGGAGGGGCTAGCCAGTCCTTAAAAGATTTGTTGTTATTGCCCTTTCTAAGAACAACTTCTTGGGCGAGTACAGTTTTTCCTGTACGAGGTGTGTGCTGTAATTCGCTAACCAGTTTTAGTTAGTCTGGGCCCCATTTTATGTTACTGTAATACATAAATAGATAGATAGAGTACACTTTATTCTACATGAAAATAAGGAGATTACACAGGTATCCCGGACAGTAATATGTGATCTATTGTTAATTTTATTGTTATCGGATGCTATAGCATTCACTGTCCGTGTCCGGGAAAGTGTTAATCTAAGAGTATAGACGGCGGCGGCCCCATAGTTTACTATGACAATTCAATGTACGCTGCATTGTCGATAGCCCACAGATTTACAATATGGAAGAATAATCATCATTTATTTCAGTTTTTTCTTTTTGTCTGTTCAATATAATATGTTTTCATTTTTCTTGAATTTAGAAGGTACCTACTCTGAACGTACATAGGTAGTAGCGGATATAAAAAGTGTTTTCAACCGCAGACAGGTAAATTGTCTTTCTTATTTTTTATCTTCGTTAGTTATCTTTCACAACGTAAATCAGGATGGCGCTGTAATTTAAGCTTAAAATAAAAATTAAAAAAAAAAACAAATTAAAACAAAAAAGTTGAAAATAATTGCATATTTATGCTTACTTCCATTACAATTATTATTTTCAAATTATATATCTTCTTTTGTGCAATAATGTGTAACAACAACAACAACAATTCGGTATTTGAACAATAAATTGCTGTGAATCGCTCGTAGCCTGGGCTGCCTGAGTGATCTTGAACGATCACTAAGGTTAAGCAACATACGACGCGTTCAGTCTATGGATGGGTCACCGTCTATGACTAACGCTAGTGGCATTTTTTCCGAGCGATTCCGTGCTTCGCAAGGTACGTTAAGCAGTTGGTGCCGGCTGCCGTCGATAGATGGCAGTCGTTAAGCCAAGTCAGAGGCCTTTAGGGGCGGCTTGAAAACTTCTGACAGTAAGACCAGCCACTAGTCTTACAAGCCTCCACCAATCCGGACTTGGCCCCCGTGGTGGAGTATGGCCTATACCTTCCTCAAGGAAGAGACCCGTGCCCCTCAGTGGGGACATAATGGGTTGATGATGAATGAAAACCAAAAATTACAAAATATTTCGGAAAATGTATTTCTGTTAGTCATTTACTGGTTATTACAATTTTTAAATAGATGAAACATAAAAAGAGTGCTCTGAATAATGACGTAATTTTTCAGTATTTTCATACAAATTTCCGTTGTAAAAGTAACTTATTTGACATTTTGTCAAATACCCAATTATTGTTAATTTTGGAGTCGGAGAAATTATGGTTAGGTATATTGTAGTGTTTTCTTGGCTGACACCGACTCCAAAACTAGCAAAAATTGTAACGCAAGTAAGTAAGACTATGCAATTTTTTTTTTAAACTGCGAGTACAGAACCTTCGGTACTTTTCCGGTGTTTTTCGAAGTGACGCTAGTGTTAGCAAAAGGGATAGTGCCAGGAAACATTTATGGACTAAATGACTTTGTTCTATTTGTAAATCCACAATTCCTTAAAACACTTCACAAATGTACAAATTTCTTCAAATTCTCATATAAACAACTTTTTAAACTGAGTGTTTTAGAAGAATCGTGTTCTTAGACTAGTTATTAATAATATCAATATGATAGGTATACCATACAAGATAATAGGCACTACTACATTGCATTGGAACGAGTAATTATATTATTAATTTAGAAAGTGAAATAAGTAAAAATCTCGCCAAATCTGCCAAACGTTTTTGGATAAATAATTTCAATTCATAATAATCGGGAATAATTACAATATTCATTAAAATAATTGGACTGGCAACATCAGGCTCGTAATGAAGAGGAACACTACAAACAATGTAACAAATAAAATCACCGAAACAATTCACTGAACCTCTAACATGCTGCAAAGGTATTGTGAACAGAAAAGGCATCAAGCACTATGATCTATCTTGAATACTTGAACGCAAAGTTTCCAAAAAGCGGTTTGACGAAGGTAAGACTCCTTGAAATGTCCTCAACCCTTTGTCTCCTGGGAGCACAATGGACAATCGCAATGGTTTTGAGAAATGTGAAATGGGATACCCTCGCATACATAGACGTGACCAAATTTCGGAAGCGATATGTTTAGAGGACACCTTTCGCTTTATGTAAAGTTTCGCTCTTGGAGGTATCTGTAGAAATAGGTTTCTAAATAAACTACCCATAGGCGAATAGAAAGCTTAATTGAACAAAGCCTAAACAAAAATGATAGCTAATAATATTCAAAAAGGGACTTGCGACAAATCACTGGTTAAGTAAGTAAATAGATACATACTTCTCCAGGGGTAAATCGATTCATATATGATTGACAGAGTGGTCAGTCATACAGTTACTATTGATAATTCTGCAAAATATCTGAGTGCAAGACGTTCGGACTTATTCACCGGCTAGAACTTACCCTAGGAGAGGTCTATCTGGGTCAGATCTCTCTGGGTATAACTTACTCAGATAGATATTCCTGTCAGATAAAGTTGGCACAAGCCGAAAGCTGGCTTGCGCCACAGATGCACAGCACTTTTTATCCGTTTATTCACAGTTAAGTATGCTCTACCCAGTGAATTAGTGATTTCGAATAAGACAATCTGCCAAACAGTACTAACTGAAAAACAGACTCAAAATTACGCACCTAAAGTCTTTATGTAAAACACTGTAACAGCATTTTATATACTTTGTCGTCTTTTACGAAGGTATGGTGAGCAATGGGCATTGGTTGAGACTTTGAGAGTCGTGGTCAGTGCTCAAAGAAGGCTTTCTTACTTAGAGTTGAAGGATGTCGGACGTTGGCACGCCTCCCGTACTTATTGTGTGTTTCCTCCTTTTTCACCTTTTTCACTTTAGCCGGCCGTCTGAGTGGCTCTTTCTTTCGATTCAGTCCGCGTGGCCTTTGTTTGTTTCACTTCTACGGCATGGACATTTGACTGCGACTCGACTTGGAACGTCTGAAGTTGAGCTCTTGAATCCCCAACTAGAGGTATGCTAACTACGTTTTGTTCTGTAGTAAGTTTTTATTGTAAAGTGGTAGAGAATTTCAGTTTCTGCCTACGCAATGAAGACTAAAAAAGATACATGGATTAATAAATCGTCCCCGTCCCCGCCCGTCCCTGTAAATCTGAGTGGTAGACAGAGTCCAGGGTTTGCCACTGACCACGATGCTTACAGACGTCTTCCGCTTTATCTATATTTATTAATAGCTGCATGCTTGCACGCCGGCAATATAATAACAAAATCTTACATCAAAATTCCAACAAAAAAGAAACATAATTTCGTTGTGTGTGACAAAAACTAGTCGAAGAAAGGAAAGGTGCGTGTGCATATGGGCGATGTTTGCAGCTGACACCGAAAAATATGGCATTATTATGATGTCCCTAATCTACTTCACGGTTCGGCGGACGAGCTTAGGTCGGCGGTAACAATAACTGACTTAATATTCCCGATAATAGGTTCTGCTATTCGAGAACGCTTGTGATTGACACTTCGAATGACGCTCGCCTTGAATCGAAAGGCTCCAGATCTGATCGGTTTGTATTGTGTTGAGATTTGAACGCAAAATTATGTACATATTAAATCCAAATATGTAAACGTATTTAGAAGGAAATAAATTGTATTTCAAAGGGTTTCATGTTGAAAAAATTATAACATAACATAACATTTACATAACAGGCACATGGATGTATTGTAGGTACGGTGTACGCTTTTATTTTTTTGCTACTAATTTTTAATAATACTACTCTGTATTATAGTATTACAAAAAATGAATACTATCTATACCGATTATATTATAAACTTAGAAAGTTTATATCTATAAATATTTGTAAGGTTGCATGTAGGGAGATTATGCAAAACTTCTTATCCGAATTAAAAAATCCGCTTACCAATATTTCGAATGGACTGTCAGGATGGACATAACTACCACGTGAACGAATGCACGCCGTTAGTTATCAAGAAAATTAAATATTGAAAAATATTAAGGGCAAAGGTTTGTGACGGAGGAAGGAAGTTTTTGAAGGAAGACCTTCGTAAGCAGTACACATGATAAACTGCTCCTGATACAATTACTTGATCTTTTGTTGAACGAGTCCGACCAGGTTTCCCTGTGATTCAAAAAGGTTAATCATGGTGAGTGTATCCAGAAATCAAGTAAGTGTATTCGAATTGGTCGTAGCCTGGGCTACCTGAGTGATCTTAAACGATCACTAATGTTAAGCAACATACGGCGCGTTCAGTCCATGGATGGGTCACCGTCTATGACTAACGCTTGTGGCATTTTTCCGAGCGGTTCCGTGCTTCGCAAGGCACGTTAAGCAGTTGGTGCCGGCTGCCGTCGATAGATGGCAGTCGTTAAGCCAAGTCAGAGACCTTAGGGCGGCTTGAAAACTTCTGACAGTAAGACCAGCCATTAGTCTTACAACCCTCCATCAATCCGGACTGGCCCCCGTGGTGGAGTAGGCCTATACCTTCCTCAGGGAATAGACCCGTGCCCCTTGGTGGGGACATAATGGGTTGATGATGATGATGATGATTCGAAATAAATGTAATAATGAGTTATATCGTCTGTATTAGGGCCGCTGTTTACGAAACGCGCGACGGCATCGCTACTAACGCGCGTAGGTCGCTTTTGCACCGTAGCGATGCAAGCGCGCGGCTGTAGCGCTGCTAACGCGCGTTAGTAGCGATGCAAGCGCGCGGCTGTAGCGCTGCTAACGCGCCACCGTCGCGCGGCAGTAGCGCTACAAAAAGCCGCCGTGGGCGAGGGCCCTTAGGATTACTCAGGCAGCCGGGGCTACGTGACGTCGCTGTCGTTGTCGGCGCTTCGGCTGCTTACGTAAAAGCAGCACCAAAGACAACGTGACTAATGTTGCCTCAACGGCAATCTTGCAACTGTGGTGATTGGAAGCGCGACGGTAGCGCGTTTGCATCGCGACAGAAGCGCTACGGCCGCGCGACGGCGATGCGTTCACATCGCGACAGAAGCGCTACGGCCGCGCGACGGTGGCGCGTTCGCATCGCGGCAGAAGCGTGGTTACGTGGGCGAGGGCACACAGCTAGCGACCGCATCGCGGCTGTAGCGCGGCGAACGCGCCACCGTCGCGCGGCCGTAGCGCTACAAAAAGCCGCCGTGGGCGAGGGCCCTTCCTCTCAACCTCATAATGATTTTTGTGGCCCACGACAAAGAACTTAGGATGACAAAACGGCCGTTTTTTGGCATAAACTACCAGTATGGTTATGGAACAGCGGATTTCCCTGCTTCGGGTACATACTTTATAGTTAAGGGGATCGAGGGAGTAACTGTAGTAGAGTCTAAGGGCCGATTTCTGATTTGAGTATTTAAGCTAAGTAAATACTGAAGTAACGTACTGTCACGCTCTTTTCTAAAGAAATTTGACGAGACAGCACTATAGTTAAGCATTTACTCAGTGAACATTGTCAAATCAGAAACCGGCCGTAAGTAAATATAGTGTTTGCCCCTGGACCCTAATGGAGAGGCACAGAAAGAAGATTTATCATCATCAACCCCTTATGTCCCCACCGAGGGGCACGGGTCTCTCCCCGAAGGAAGGTATACGCTATACTCCACCACGGGGGCGATGACTGCCATCTATCGACGGCAGCCGGCACCAACTGCTTAACGTGCTTTGCAAAGCACGGAGCCGCTCGGAAAAATGCCACTAGCGTTAGTCATGGACGGTGACCCATCCATGGACTGAACGCGCCGTATGTTGCTTAACCTTAGTGATCGTTTAAGATCACTCAGACAGCCCAGGCTATGAGCGATTCGTAAGATTTAAGCCGACATTTAAATAAGGTCTCACTTGCCATCGAGTTTTGGATTCATTAGATTCGAGCATATATCAGTCATATGAGACTTGGCATTAGCGTATTTTCATTATGTACCGGGCGAGTTCATGACACAAGTTTGCACATTCATTAAGCCCTTGGCGCAGTGCTAAAGCCCTAAATATGTAATGGAAGTAAATTGCACAATAATATTGCGGCTACGAATGACCAAAACTCGGCGATAGCTCATCCAAATACTGACGTGGCAATTTCAACTGACCGATGAAAGCGCGATATCGAAATAAATTGCTATCGGTTTTAATACCAACAATTATGAGCTTTATTTTTATGTCGCACGTGCTATTTTGAATCAAAACAGCGGTAATTAAGCCGACGATTTCGTTTTAAGCCGTGTAGTAAAAATATATCGAAGGTATAATGTAGAAATACGATAATAAGTCAAGAGGAATAAGTGTAGTAGTGTTATTTAAGAAAGGAAGCAGAATGCTAATCAATAATTACCGACTGATATCACTCCTCAGTCACTCCTACAAGCTGTTGGATGAATCGTCCTGCCCAAAGATTCGATGAATTCCAGCCTCCAGAGTAAGCTAAATTTCGAAAGGGTCATTGCACCATAGACTACATACACACAATGCGGCTGATAATACAGAAAACTGAACAGGACAATTGTCCGCTGTGTCTGGCATTGGTGGATTATAAAAAATCCTTTGACTTCGTCGAGACTTGGGGTTATTTTGGAATCGCTATACCGATGCCACATTGATGGGCGGTACATGGAGGTGATGAGATGTATAACGCCGCAGAATCATGCCGGAGCCATTATTCGTGGGTGAGGTAGCACTCGAAGAGTAAATGAGAAAAAAACATGCCTCAATGAGCGTTTTTCCTTATGTCAAATTTAGTTTTAAAAGGATCCCTAGGTGGCGCTGCCGTACTGTAATAATAAACGTCAAAGCAAAAAAATAATATAATGGTTCTGTGGAATTTGTGATGGTTGGTTACCTAGAAGAAAAAATGCTGTTGTCGTTTGGTGATAAGTGCGCTTTTGGATACTTTGGAGTCTTTGCTATGGATTGTGGGTTTGAATTTTTATTTTTATTACGAGAAACCTCGACCGAATAGCAACCCTGGTTCCTTCTCTTGTTTAGTGATCTGTGGACTGACTTTGACATTGATTGCAACGAATCACAAATTCGTATGAAGAAACGAATGGCACCATCTAGTGTATCTCATGGAACTAAGAAAAAAAAAAGAAAGGAAAAACGCCCATTCAGGACCCTACACCTGAATTAGGGATGTTTTTTGATGAGGTGGCCAAAAAAATGTTGTTAAGTTCTACTTTTTTGCTGGTGAGTTTCCTAGCAAATAGTCTTTGAGATAAGCCGCGGATAGGCTGAAGAAGACAGAATACAGGCGGACGGAATGGCGAATTTATAAGGGTGTCTTATTTGGAACTAAAATTTTCATAAGCACTACATCCTAAACTATCTTCTTAAGGGTTTCTTATTACCTACTAAAGAAGATAAAATAGAAAAAAAATGAAGAAATCAATTGTGTTAATAGTATGGTTTGACTTTTTTGATGTTTTTTTGTAATATTTTAAGGTGTGGCGGCTGACCGCGCACTTTTGGTTTAGTCAGCAAGTTCATGTAGCGCGGCCAGTCGCGCCCCACCGCTCCTAAAGCGTAGTAGCCCATCTAGTATAATCAGACTGTACGTAGTTTTTCTGTGAACTTAATGTTTTATAACTATTATAGTGTGTGCAAAAAATGACTCTTTTATTCAACTCCATAACTCCGTATAGACTATCAATGGCCTAAAGTAGCAAAAGCGCCATAAAGGGTTCCGTAGTAAACTAAGAACAGTTTCGCCATGTCCGTCCAACTCTCTGTCCATCTCTCTATCCGTCTGTGTATCCACGGCTTATGGGGTTTAACTTATTTATGTAATTCAAAATAAACTAGGCGGCACTTTTTGAACTCAGTCAGAGACGAGTAACTGACGACGCGAGCTCGAAGACTCGCTCTGATACGAATCAGAGCGAGTCAGACTCTTCCGGAAGTATCTTTATCCGGAATAAAGTTAATAATAGGCGACACTTTTTTATTTTATCCTATACTAGCTCTTGCCCACGACTACGTCCGCGTGGGCTTCAGTTGAAAAAAGTATTTTTAAATAAGTCACGGATACTTTAGGGCAAACGAAATAATTAAAACAAAAAAAAATGCGTGTTCATTAACATCATACCTATTTATTACTTAATTTAGATTTTATTTTGAAAATCTATACTTTTGTATTAACGTTCCACCCTGTTTTACCCCCTTAGGGATTGAATTAAAAAAAGGGATGTCGGAATAATCATTATTAGGAACTTAGATTGGGTTCTAAGTTCCTAATAATGATTATTCCGACATCATTTAGCAACATTTTGTTGAAAAATCTTTGAAAATCAGAGAACTTTCATACTTACTTTGCACCCCTTTTTACCCCCTTAAGGGATGATTTTCGGAAAAATATTTTACATGTGTTTCATAACTTTCAATGAAGAATCTTCATACTGAGTTTCATTCGAATAACTTCAAATACGACAAAGTTTTATACTAACCTTGTACCCCCTTTTTTCCCTTTTAGGGGATGAATTCACAAAAAGAGATATCGGAAATAATGATTATTAGGGGCGTTTAACCCAAATACCACTTTTTATTGAATAACTTTGGAAATCAGAGAACTTTCATGCTTACTTTGCACCCCCCTTTTACCTCGTTAAGGGATGATTTTCAAAAAAATATTTTTCGCATTTTCATGACTTTCAATGAAGAACTTTCATACTGGGTTTCATTCAAATAACTTCAAAAACGACAAAGTTTCATACTAACTTTCGACCCTCTTTTTCCCCCTTAGGGGGTGAATTAACAAAAAGGAATATCGGAATAATCATTATTAGAAACGTATAACCCAAACACCACTTTTTATTGAAATAACTTTAAAAATCAGAGAACTTTCATACTAACTTTGCATCCCCTTTTTACCCCCTTAAGGGATGATTTTCGAAAAAATATTTTACACGTGTTTCATGATTTTTAACGAAGAACTTTTATACCGAATTTCATTTGAATGACTTCAAAAACGGCAGAGTTTCATAATAACTTTGCACCTCCATTTTACCCCTTTAGGGGGTGAATTTTCAAAAATCCTTCCTTAGTGCTCCCCTACGGTGTAATAGGAACCTCTGTGCAAAATTTCAAGTTTCTAACCCCTATAGTTTAGGCCCTGCGTTGATATGTCAGTCAGTCAGCTTCTCCTTTTATATATATAGATAGACACATCTTCTTCTTCCAGTTGTACTATTATGTAGTGCTTAAAATTTAAACATTTTTTTTCATAGCTTGCAGCTTTTTATTATGATTTTTTTTTCGTGTAATTTCAAAATGTTCTTTGGCTCTTCTGGAAAGTTAAAAAAATTATCTTCAAGGGGTTTCCCTTGAGTAATACTTGCACCACAATACTTGCACGGAAAAAATATTCGTCTGTGCGAACAAAGCCATTTATCAGGTATTAAACATATTATATTTATTTGTGCCTGCCAATAAATCGTACATCATAGCTATCTATACATATGATTATGGACTTGACACTTCAAAGAAGTACTTGGCTGATACATACACACCTATCTACCCCTATATCTACTCGAGGAACTACAACTGTATTAAAATCCTGACTCCCAGCATCGTTGCTAAGAGGGCAATGAAACAAAAGAATTGTTTTGTCCCGCTCCCCCACACCGATACAGATCTTTCCGTCTCACGAGGCACCATGAACTCATGAGCGTGTCTGGCTTATAAGTGTGTTGGTGATACTTGTTTTAGGATTAATCGCGTGTATGTGTGCGGTCCGACATGTTTTGCGTAGGCCTAAGGTTCAAATTTTTATATTCTTTCGGAATTTTGCAAATAGTAGACATTCTTGCTGAACAAGATCGGGATTTTGGGCAATCAGTTGTTGAGGTAACGTCTTGAAACAATTGGATTAAAGACAACGTAATAGTAGAGACAAAATACTAAATTTACCTAGAACCCGTAAAAAAGGGATGATGGTTGCTCTTCAAAACAAACCAAATTAGGATACCCAGATAACCAGACAACGTAATGACAATTATGGCACTCAGACTGGCCCATTTGTACCAATTGAATTTGGCAGCGGCTACTAACGGGAATTGTAACATTGGCATATCAATCTTAACTTGTCTAAAACTACAACTCACCTCTCCTGTGCCTCATGTGGTATTTGCTTTTGGGAGTGACTCCACTGCAGCAAGGCTGTTCGAAGTAGAAATTGTAAGAACTGTCCACATCGTTAGTCTGTGTTATGGCCTGCGACTGGGCCTGCCAGCCAACACCGACCAGCAGCAAGACACACCATCGCACCACCAGGGTCAATAAACCCATAGTCCGCATACTTAAACAATACATAGTTATTCAAAGTTCCAATAAACACTTCAGCACTTAAAATCTGCAAATAAAATTTTGCTGTTAAAACGAATTGCTTTTTTCGTCGCACCGAAACCATTTTTGCATATTTTGTATCATATTCAGCAAATAAATTCCTAAGTACTGTCAACAACACATCAGCCTTTACATGCGTGGGCTCTACGTTTAGATACGGGCGAAAATGTAGAAGTTCTTGCGATGGTCAACTGTAGTTAAACTTTAAGCTTAACTGTTAGCATGGTTTACCACAACATTTTTGGGTTTACCCAGAGGGCAAAGCCAAACAACAGGGCTTACCACAAAATCCTGCTATTTATCGTGAATAACATACTTATTTACTATGATCACGTGTTGAACAAATCTCGCCGAAGTAATCTAGGCCTAAATAGTGCCTGTGACGCGCCACGGCCGGCCTAGGCCGCCGGCACGCAACCTTTGCCCAGCAGAGTCTAATAAATTAAAACAATTACTCGCTCGTATCGTACATTATGTTACACGAACATTTAAAACAAAGCAAGTTAATTAAGTTTACACTTGAATGCGTATCTTTTAGGGCTCAATCAATTTGTACCTATATTACAGGCGGGTTGTGTACTTTTTTGCAAGTTTCACAACCATATTGTTTGAAAATTAAATAAAACATAAATATCCGCGACTGCACAGTTTGATTTCTGAATAAACGAGGACTGTTAGTGTACAAACAGAAAAAGCAGGGACAAACAAAGACCAAATGTCACACAAAATAGCTCACCCGTATAGAATACAAATACAGGGTATAAAGGCAATTACGGTGAAATAAAAAACGGCGACATTACACACGCTCAGCCATTTCCCAATATCAATTTTTGTTTGTTGGGTTTCCATTAAAAAGACCTTGTATTGTGGGGTTGGATAATGGTTGCGAAGACCATTACGAGACCTTAATGGCACAACTCGTATTATGGAAATATGCAACAAGGCGTCAGCTACCCTTTATCCTAACAGCCTATCATATGGAAGTCGTAACAATTAATTGTCATATTCAGCGGATCGGAGGCGACAAACTCTTTTGTTTCTTACAATAACCCTTTTCCTTATTAATGTGAAGCAAAATATACTATTCCTCTATTAACATATTAAATATTAAAAAAAGACGTATATTTGATTCTCATTAAGGTGACGCTTGCACTAACTTTATTTAGTATTATTATCTATTCCTTATTCTGTGGGTAAGCTCTTTACAGCGAATAGGTATAACAACATCCATAACATTTGCAAAACTATCCACTGATTAACCGTCAGATATGACTGACTACCTAGCCTATCACCAAATTATTCGTTATCTCCGGGTAAGTATTTTTCCATCTACTTGCTTATTCAGTAACTTAGCCATCGTTCGACATGCTTTGTCAGTGGACCGATTTTTGATAAAATAGAAAACAACTACAAATAGTACGGATAACGTTTTTCCAAAAAAGACTATTTTTGGGACCACCACAAACCTCATTAAAATTACATTTGATCCATATCGTAAAACCCTAAGAGATTACTTATTATCCTTTTCCACCCGATATGATTGTATAAATAAATGTCTTCTGGTAAATTTAACCTGAATCTTTGGGTTCGGGCCCTCGTCACGAGTCTGATATCTCTTGCTCAATGCGGTCAGGGATCGCACTGTGAAAGACTCGACGGATGAATTAAATAGATTACACATGTACAAAAAGGAAAAGGGTAAGTGAAATACATACATAGAGCTATGACATTTTGCGAGAAAATTTGTTGTCAGAGCTACAAAAATATTTAATTTTTGTAAGATGTTTATGTACCTTTCACGAAGATTTATTTCCAAACTGAACGTCTTTGAAAACCAACCCATTTTTACAAATCTCTAACAGTCAACTTAACAACAAGACAAAAAGCAAAATTATGCACACATTATTCGTGGACGAGTGCATAGTTTATTATAGGTACTAAGCAAGTGCTTTAGAAATTCATGTTTTATTACTGTTATCAAAAAGGGGTTCCATTTTTTTTTTAAATGATTAATGATATCGGTTTAAGGCATGAATGATTTTTGTTCAATAGACAGCGGATCTTCAGTGTGAATATATGTTTTGTGTGACTCCCCTTTCGTTTTGAAATAACACTCAGTAGGAACATTAAATTCGCCTTTCGTACTCAGTTGATATCCTTGGGGATTTGACGGATGCTCTCTGGTTAAGTAGGCTTCAACAAACACGTTTCGGTGACTCCTCTTTGCTACTTTAAATAAGTGTATATTCGAAGCAAACTAGCACGGGCATAAATCTGAACAGGAACGCTTCAAAATAAACACCACCAGTTGTAGGGTCCGTTTTCTTAGTAAAGTGTGGTCAGAGACCCCTCTTTTGTATCGAGGCCCAGCTGACCAAACCGGTCCTATAATGATGTCTTCATTACTGGCAGCAATTCACTGTGAGGCCGCGTCGTCGTTGGCCGTTGAGTTTTTATCGCGTGAATTATTATGTTCTTCAACCTCTTCTTTTCATGTTTAATTTGCATATTTAGAATGCTGGTTACGTAACTGTTGCTCTATGAATTAAAAATAATTCAAATTGTGTTCTGAGATTTTTTATTTGTAAAGGTAATGACATCATTCCAAGGTGCATTGTTTTTGTCAGAAGTAATCTGGTATTGAGATTTTAATCTCGATCCTCATATCTGTCGCTCTAATTTGCTGACACAATTAAACCGTTACTGCCCATTTCACGGACGACCCCGATCATTATGAAGGAAGAATGTTAAGAAATTTCATCCGCGAACCCATTCAGCCGCCCGATTGTAAGGAGGTGTTCCAATTGAATGGTACGCAGAATAGGGGCACACGGGTATAATGAAATTTCGCCTTAATAAAGAACGGCGAGGCCGAAATACAATACTGCATGTTTCCTCCCGAGCACGTATCCATGTCATGCCATTAAAACCATATAAAAATATCTACCGGCACATCTTCGTTAAGTAAATTAACACTTGCGCATGGTTTAACGAGTGTTTTTATTATTAAAAAATATGTTCTTATATCTTATCTAATAGTATATACCTCTGTGTGTTATGTATCTATGTTTAAATTGTAGAAGTTCCTTTTTCCATTGTCGTTTTAAGAAGTCGTCTTAACTGTTTTATAATTAGCTTATAGTTATGAATTTATTCTTAGGCACAACTTTTATGCGGCAGAATAATCTTTCTAACAGAAATAAATGTATCCGTAAAGTTACATAGCATACTATATTTTGTTACTGGCCTAACGAGATCGGTTTATTTCTAAAATTTATCGGAAACGCATAAATTAATTATCTTGCAATACCACAAATTCGTAGGTATTAAGTACTTGTGTGACGATGAACCTACATCGGTTGAGTAAACCTATTATTACTATGCAACAATAGTCACGGTTTGAATTGCTCTTTAAACAAATGCAAATACATTTGCGGTAATTTATAGGTAACAATGAACGATTTATCTGCCAGACACATACACATACGTGGCTTGCTGGCAGTCAAATATTTCGTGCATAATCCAGGGAGAGGTTCCCAAAATGTCATCGATGACTTGGCAAATGACGCAGTAATCCAAACGGCTAACGGCTGGCCTGCCGAGATACCGAAATTCCTGATCCTCAGAAATTTGCTTTGAATTATTAATTAATACAAAACTGAAACGGCAGCGAATCGTAAGCTCCTTAGAAAAGGGAAACTGAATAAATATTAGCGGCCCGATAGTAGACCGCCTACAAATAAATAAGTAATATTAATAGTACTGGGTAGCCTCAGAGTTCAAAATTTATTGCGGAAATCCTTTACGATGATTCAACAGTGGTAAGTTGGTGACTCATCATTGTTCATGCAGATTCTTAGACATCGTAAGCTTTGTTTGTTTTCTTCTCTCTGCACTTAAAATTTGATCCAAATTATAACTTTGTTCGAATTCAAAATCAGGACCCCGGATGCCATATCTTAAATCGTTTATATACTGATGATAAATGAATACATTAACGAGTATACAATAGGTAACGCTACTGATTACTCAAAACGGTTTCGCTGTAGGTCCTGTATGAATTAATACGATCCAATTTAGTTAATCACGCTGTTCATAAAACTGGTCATTTTAGTGATTACGTGGCTAATATTTACTCTCCCTCATTCATAAAATGTTATTATCATAAAAATACTGGTCCGAAATATCCCTTAAATCTTAAATGCATACAAAGGCAAAAACATATTTTCTTATTACAGTAAATGTGGTGAATAGAAAACAAAATCTCTGTATAAATATCAATAGTTCCAATGTAAGTGGTGTCCGAGGCAAACCCACTGGCGGGGAATCCGGAGATAGATACACACGGCCTACTGGATTCGAGGCACGTACTGGATGCACGTAAACGTCTGCCTGCTAATATTATTGATACAAATAGAGATAACAATTGTTTTGGACAAGAAGAAACAGCGGACGTGGCGATGGAAGTAATTGTTTGCCGACCAACATATTGTCTACGTTTCTTTGATCAAGTCGGGATATTTTTGTTCGTGACGGTAAAAGGGGATGGCTATAACTGCACTTTTTCTTTTCCTTTGATCCCTTGTTTAGGATTTTCTTCAGTGTTTGTGGATACAGATAAAGTTTTCGTTGCTGCGTGTCGTACATATTTGGTGTGTTTTGTTTCTGAAGCTTTAAACATTCAGTAGCTCTTTGATCATACCTGCCTAGGTGAAATTGACAACACGCCAACCTTTACACCTATTTACTCCACTCGGTAACATTAATAGAGTTTGCAACTAAAATTTAAAAGTTAACCTGAACGACAGTAATACACTAAAGTACTATTGAAAAAATAATTTCATAAATTTGTTATTTATTTTTATTCAAAACTTTTGGCAAAGACACTTACTAAGTTTTGACGCCAACCACGCTTAGGAAGGCCAATTTCTAATAAGTTATTGGAACAAAAGGTATCGGAGCTAGTAAAAAGTTGAAATCGTAACGGGGTAAGCAAATCCTGAAAATAATTTATTTCATTCTCATTACCAAACACAGCATGGTGTCTTATTTTATAATATACAGTACATTTATAAAATAAAGTGTAATTCTTTTTGATTCTCAAGAATCAACATTTTTTGTTATTTTTAGTTTGACCCCAACTTCAACAGAGTCAGTTCCTTCGTGGATAATCTATTTATAATTCTGGCTATTGTACAATTTCCTTGGCAATTAATTCTAATTATTTAAGTTTACCTATTACATTTCTTTCAAACTTTTAATTACCTATTAGAGATAAGACCGCAAATTGTATACTACTACTTAGACGTAAGGAAAGTACAACAATTCTGTATCCTGGTTGAGCAATAAAATGTTATCTATCTAATTCTGTATCCTCGTTGAGACGTAAAATGTTATCCATTTTGGTAAAGAAGTTAGGTCGATTGCTGTGGGTCTACTATCCCTACGTGTCTAAGGTCAATTAGATTATCTATATCCAAGTTAATATCTGAGTTTATGATATTTGTAAGGGGAGTAGGCCATTAGTGTAGAGTTTACGTTACATTGCGTCGGCGGCGTGTCTATTTATACCGAGGTTGTTCAACTCGTCACACACCTTGAGACAAATGTACACCGAAATGCAATCTATTTCAAGATGTAAACACCCTCCATGTTACTTGCATTCTCATCTTTGTATATACCAGTAGACGAATTGGTAAATTATGAGATAAAATGTTTTGAAATTCTGGGGTTTTAATATTAATAGGTAATAATGTTTTTTACTGTTTTTTAAATAACCATCAATGGAGTTTTCTTATTGCTTTTCCTTGTATAAGATAAAATGTTAATCACCAACAGAATCATCTCAGTTAACTGGTAAAAGCTTCTTTATGTTTTTCATTAGCACTTCAAGTTTTCATGAGCTTCATTATCCGGTATAAGAATTACGAACAAAAAGTTCGTGTTGCAGAATCACTTCACAGAATATGATACAAAGTATGCCGTAGTGGTTTTGTTCGCTTAGAGCATTCTCCAACGAAATAGGCCTATCCTCAAGAATGGTCTGACGACCAACCTCTTCTGAAGTCCGTTGAACCAAACACGTTGCTGCTTTACGAAAAATCAAACAACACAGCGTTCTAGTGAAGCCAAAGGACACTTTATTATCCAAGGAATATCCAGCGTAACATAGGGAAACACGACTCTGCACTTTTGTTGTGATTCAAGTTTACTGTCGAAGTACGAGAGAGTTGCACGCGAGAGACTCCGACACAACCATCGCGCGTACCGGCCGGCGCTGAACTAGCTCGCTGGGCCCATTTCATACCAAACTTTTTAAGTCACAGAGACGGCAGTGCTATGTCGCGCCTCTACAGCCCGAGCACACAACCACAGCCGACACCCTACGCACGAACACAACAGCACGCTACCCAAGTTCACTAAATAAACCGACACTCACACAGGCGCGATCAACTTCGTCTACCCCTCGTTCGTGAAACGAGCGAGCGAGAAAGGTATATCAACAATGTATCCCAGCGCCCAAGGTGAAGCAAGAGGCGGACAACACAACAGATGTATATCGCTTCGGGCAGGTAAGTGTTGAAAATGTTGGTGAGTGCGAGAGGGATAGAGAGTGAATTTAACTTACGGAAAGCCGGCCAGGAGTGAAAGGGAGGCTAATATCCCAAGTCACCCACTCTGTACATTCCTTCCTGATACCGGTGTGCCGTCGTACCTTTCGATCGTTCGAGTGGCAGATGAACCTTTTTAGGGTTGTCACTCTTGATCGTAATTAAAACTATATTGGACGCGATTTGACAGTGAAGCGAGACGTATGATACAGAGTCTACCATCTTTATTTGATTTCAAAGATAGTAAGAGCGTGTTTCTCTCAAATGAGCTTTCCAAGATACTTCACTCGAGGCACTTAAACGTTTTATGTCGATTCGTAAATGAAAGAAATAAAAGTTTCAGCAATTCAGCGTAGACAATGCGAAGCGTGCACAGTATGCCGTCATTTAGAGTTGAGCTAATAACTTAATCATGCTGGGTGGTTACACCCCTAACTCAAGACGTCACAAAGTCGCAGGTAGAGAGTGCAAGGTCTGCGTACGTGAGAGGAGAATTTTTGGAAGCATGTTTTTTTGCAAGCTTCACTTTGGCTTGGCTACTTGCCTTTGTGCCTTCTGATGCCGAACAATGATGACGTCTTTCTTATTAAACGATGCCGCTTCTTCTACGTGTGCTTTCATGATTAAAGCTACTACTAGGCGGCAACGTATTCGTTATTCTGTATCGAAGATAACACAAACACAAAAATACTCTCCTATGCTGACGATACAGCTTTGGTTTTCAGCGACGTTTCTTGGAATAGAGTACAATCCAGAGCAGAGACTGGCCTAGCTAAAATAAACTCTTGGCTGTCACATAATCTTCTTACACTCAACCCTGTCAAAACAAATTTCCTATGTTTCCATAAAACCAAAAAATCAGATCCGGCTACGACTCAGCAACTTTTGTTACATAATTGTCTTAATGACTACAAATCAAGACCCTCTAAATGCACGTGTACTGATTTTATAACGAGAGTAAGCTCAATAAAGTATTTGGGAGTTCACATTGACGAAAAATTAAATTTCACTGACCACATCTCTTCCGTTTCAGCACGTGCTAGAAAATTAATCTAACTCATGAAAATGATGCGGGATATAATATAACTGACGTTACAATACGCAAACTAGTGTATACTAGTCTTTGCGAATCGTGAATCTATCATACTGTATCTCCTCTTGGGGTGGAGCTGCAAAAACACATGTTATACAGCTAGAGAGGGCCCAGAGATCAATATTAAAAGTCCTACATAGTAAGGCTTATAGACATTCCACCCAACTTCTCTTGCCTTGACATTATTTTAATTTAATTCTTTTTGACGAAGCTTTATGTGAATTTTGTTTATGTTTGTAATGATTTTTTTTAATGTCTATGTAATTAATTTATATTGTGTTTTAATTTTGTGAATGATAATAAACTAGTATTTGACAGATTGTCGAATGAGTTACTTTTAAAACGAAATTTTGTATGAAAACTGCTTATGACGTCACATTTGAGAGCACTCTTTTCACTTCTCTATTCAGAGTGCAAAGTATTAACAGTACGACAACTATTTATACACAGGACGGTTCTATCTGCACATCGTAGACTTCACACCTCACCTGATTACGAGACAATTGTAAATAAACGTGTCCGTCGTCTTCCCACCCCTGCTATGCATACCACATTTGGTCAACGCTTTGCCCCATTTCTTCAACCATTCTTATTTAATAAAATTATTCTTTATTGTGATATTATAGAGGCCACAGAAGCCTGCGCTAAACAAAAACTTAAACTATATCTCAATAGCCTAAACTACACTGAAACAGAAAAACTACTAAAGACTATCTGAATGCAATAGAAATAATAATAATTGATAATAATGATTAAAAAATGCTTATAAAACATAATTAATAAACGTGTATATATTGCAATTATATGTTTATAGAAGCATATATGTATGTATTTGGGTGTGTGTATATATATATATATATGTGTGTGTGTATATGTATGTGTGTGTATGTATATGTATGTATGCATATAGATAATTGATAATGATAAATATATTTACTTATCTATCCTACCTAATAACTTATATTATTAGTCATGTTAGCACTAAGTATACCATGTCACTAGAGTAAGTACGACTAGAATAAGTCTTTGATTAAATTGTAAAAGTAAAATTTAACTATAACTAACTATAAACGGTAAGCGCCAATTAAACGTATTGTTAACCCTTCCTCTGGTTACCACAGCACAGATCTACATCTAGTGTGGCAACCAACGTAAAACACGCTTTGTAATGTTTTCTCTTTTTAATATTTTTTTTTGTATTTTTTTGTATCATAATATGCAGTATGCTAGCCATACATATAGACCGCAATTGGTCCATTTGGCTAGCATATTATATTATGTAGAGTTCAAGTTATTTAGCGAAACTGCATGGCGAACACAGATAACAAGGGTAATAAAATCTCCATATCTCTGTTAGAAAATAAATTCGAAACACTGGTCATTACGAACAACTTGGGGAAATCTTCAAAATCACGTAAATAGATAAAATACTAGTGTACATAAATAAGGACAATACACAGTGTAGGTATTTCTTAATCTAAGAGTATAAATGGCGGCTTTATAATCACTAAAAATAAATAATATGAGTACGGCATAAGTAATAAATTTCACCTATTTTGAAGGATTGAAAGTGGTTACCAACAGAAAAAGTTCGTGTTAAAGACTAGACTATCCTCTTTAGTATAAGGAAAGGCCTTGCCTGAAAATCGGCAACAATTGCAAACTGGTGCACATTAGTTACAAGCTGAGGGACAGACCATTTGGTTATAATATTTAAAAAAAGTAAAAAAAAAACTCACGCCCGCTCACCCCGAGGGGGCAGGCAGAGGCACCAATCACAAGAACTGGGCCCACGTTTTGCCGAGATCATTAGGTCCCAAACGTGACAAGTGGTAAGCCTGTCGCCGTTATCCGGGCACAATTTATCAGCGAATAAATAATATTTAACATGTCAAAAAATTACTAATATATAAAGCTACAATCCGGTATACTCACTGACTGACTGATTAATCATCTATATGTTTTCTCAGAAACGGTGGTTAGAGAAAAAAAGGCGGCTGAGATATCAATGATCAAAGTTGACAAATTTTCTATGGAGGTTTTTCACTGAAAATCCACTTTCAGTACTAAATTCAGTCCAAAAAGGGGACAAACTTGCGAGGCCGAAGGCCCAGAATCCGCGAAGCGGGCACGGGAGACCCCGCTGCGGCGAGGCCGAAGGCCGAGACGTTGCGTGTTCCGGCGTCAAGTGACAACGCAAAAGCCAGATCGGAGAAACTTGCGAGGCCGAAGGCCGAGCTCCGCGAAGCGGGCACGAGAGACCCCCAGCGGTGAGGCCGAAGGCCGAGCTCCGTCCAGGCCGTTCCGTGCTCCGGCGGAAATATAACAACGCAAAAGCCAAAATGGACAAACTTGCGAGGCCGGAGGCCGAGCTCCGCGAAGCGGGCACGAGGAACCCCGCCGCGGCGAGGCCGAAGGCTGAGCTCCGTTCAGGCCGAGGCCGAAGGCCGAGACCACACGTGTTCCCACGCGTCAAATCACAACCAATAGTGTCTAGCGAGGCCCTAGGCCGAGCGCCGCGGAGAGCGAAGCTCGTAGCGGCTGGGGGTTGACGCGCGAAGCGCGCAGGGGGCTCGCCCCCTAGTCTATACGAGTATAAGTAAAATTCAAAGTCCCCTGACTGACTCACTCACTCACCCATCAACGCCCAGCCCAATCCGTTGGACCTAGGAAGCTGAAATTTTTCACAGAGGGTCTTTATATAATGTAGGCAAGGAATAAGACCGGAATTTTTGAAATTCAAACCCTAAGGGGGCGAAAAGAGGAGTTGCCAGAATTTGTATGGGAGGTATAAAAAATCTTGTCTAATTTTCTTGAAACTTAAAATAAAATACTCTTCAACAAAATTGATTGAACACGTATTTCGCCGTTTTTCTAAATTTAACCCTTAAGGGAGTGAACGGGGTTGCAAAATTTTGTTCCGCATGCTGAATAACTAAAGTCCATGCTAGTGTGTCACTAAATGTTCATCTTAGTTATGTATTATAAGCGATTATGGTGCTTTAGTATGATTGAAGACAAATAAATATTTTCTATTTTTATTTCGTCCTTCAGATGAATATATAAGGCACATGCCTTTGTCAAGTAATCCCCTGAAAAGGCATGTAAAGCTTGCTCTTATAAATCGATCGATCTATGAGTCCTTGTTACTTGAATATTTTGTTCAAAATAAAAAACCGGAAGGTCAAAAAATATACCATCAAGCGAGGCGAGACGAAGGCGCGTGGTGTGGGGAGCGCGTGAGTGGAACACTACTTGGAAACCGGAGCCGGTGGCACCTCTCCCGCCTCATGCTAATGCGACCGGACAGCCTATCACAATATACATCGTGTTTCGAGGTAACTCCTCGGAATTAGTGTAGTATTATGTTCTGGCCGTACATTTTTTATACCCTTTTCATTCCTCGCGCGAAATCCGAAGAGACAATCCTTTGTTTTTCGTGGTCCTCAAATCTCCACTTTGCGCCAATTCACTTAGGGTAGACTGAGCTGAAACGAATCGACACTCGGCTTGAAAATCAGGCTTGGAAACTCTGATAAGGTCTCTAACGGATGGTAAGTAACCGATGTTTATATTTCAAATATGGATTACATATTTGTTATAGTAGGTTCTACAAATATCTGAAACTATCCAGTTCTTGTTAATTAGGATAACAGATAGAGTAAAAAAGTAAAACCTATCTTATTATAAATAGAAATAATAACCTCATAGTCTATCAAACATGAACAGAATTTACTTTAATTAAAAGCAGCCACACAAAAAAGTGTACCTGTCAAAAATATAACTTAATTATTTATACACTTATTCGCTTTTCTGTTGGAAGAGTCCAACTAGGTTTCGCTCATTAATTTAATAACGTGTAGTGCTTGCGAAAGTTTTATTTCTTAAATATTAGGTATTAGTATATTAAAAAAACTAAAGTCATCTGCCCTCCACCAATCTGGACTTTGCCCCCGTGGTGGAGTATGGCCGGTATAGGCCATACTCCACCACGGGGGCAAAGTCCTCAGGAAAGAGACGGTGGGGTCATAATGGGTTGATGATGTAAGTGATCTGTCAGGCTTGTGGCAAGAGGCAGTACCTATTCTCCACCTACCCGTCTGGTATACAGGGGTGAGTTTATGTTATGCTGTGTTAAAAAAAACTAATTGTAAGTAAATACTTATGTAACGTTCTGTCACGTTCTTTTCTGACTTCTTCTATTTTGTTCATATCGTCGGGGGCTGCTTTCACACACGCTGTTAAATCTGGTGATCCAAATCGATTTCGGCATACGTGTTCGTTAAAACTCGTGAAATACTCGTGAAATATGACGTGCTTCTGACAGTTTGACACGGGTTAAGTGTTTACGGCACACTTCACTAACTTTTTAGCTTCGAAAAGCTCTGACTCGCCGCAGATAAACCCATAACATACACGATACTAATATTATAAACGCAAAAGTTTGTACGTTTGGATGTTTTTGAAGTAAAACTTTATCAAGCACTAGACATTGCTAACTTTATTCTGGATGCCCTCACTTGAATTTTTATCAGAAGAGTTCGAACAGATTTCGCTCTGATTGGCAGAACTTACCTACTATTGATCATAGTGAGCAGAGATGGAGCTCGCTTACCATGATTAAGTTTGGATGTTTGTTACTCTTTCACGCAAAAAATACTGAATGTATTTTAATCAGTTGCGTTCAGCAATATTATAATCTTGAAAAGCACAAAAAATTAAAAACCATTTTTGCGGTGAGCCGTGGAATAACACATAGGCTATAATTTGTAAAAACTATCGTGGGAATTGCCCAAAATAGAAAAATAATTTCAAGTAAGTAAGAAAATATCTAGTATGAAAATCAATCGGAAAAGTGCGAGTAGGACGAGCTTTAGACAACCTTTTCTGACGAGCCTTTCGGGCTTCTAACTACGAGTAACGCCTATTATATATTTAGTTATAACACTGGAAACCCTGTATAATTCTTTCTCCTTTCTACAATAGTGTTCTCTCTATCTATTTATATGTATGTACTGCCTTGGACGCCCTCTATATAGATAAGTTAAGACTAAAAACATATTTATGGCACTAGGTTGTACTTATTAATAATAATGCTGTGCCAAAAACTATAAAGTCAAAAGTAGTACCTACCTCAGCTGTTGCTGACCTGGGTCAGTACCCTGCAGCGCCAATTTTCAGCCACTGCCTTCACCCTAGTAGTTGTTGCGGGAGTAATTTTAGATATTTACGACGTCTTTTATGTGTGCCATTAAGTAAGTATAAAGTTTAATTAAAGCATGTAATTCTGTTTTTTGAGATGCCTACAAAACACAGATTTTCCATTCAGTAACCATTTGCCGTTGTATAATACATTGATTTCAGGTCTCGAAAGAAGACGGAGGAATGCGCATGTACATAAAGAAGTGATTTCTTAAGGTAGAGATTCCAAAAAGAACGTTTCTGCAAACTGTTTCGTTTCCGAATATTTATTTACCCGTGAAAAAGGATTTCAAAACCTGCAGTTCGTTTCAGTAACTAACAGGAACTGACAAGTTCACTTCCGCAGGACGCTTTTTGAAGAAATATTGTCACGAGCTCGAAAGTTCAATCGAACACTCTTGTGTCCCAAAAATCCTCGCAGTCAGCTATCTACACTCCATAAATTGCAATAAAATTTACTCGACGCTGCTGAAGGCTTTAGAATAAATTGTTTTGACACTGCACGTCGCGCCGCGCAGTGTGCGTGGAAATAGAGTGATCCGCTACTCCATAAGCGCAAAATAACGACGGGGCCGTATTGTGGCTTCTCGGGATCGGGTAAGTCGCTATTATATTTCTTGGGAGGAGCTCGACAATGGCGTACCAAGGCTTTGCTGTCACCGATACAATACGCAGCGGCTCATGGTTTATTTTTCCGGGGCTACCGAGTAAGATGTACCTACCTATGTAGATGACGTAACGTTACCTGTCTTTAAGGCTGGTCGAGAAAAATGCAGACCCAACCGTTCCCTGGAAGACGGCCGAGTCTTTTGTGTGTTGTGTGCCTCATTGTGCTTAGGTGGCTCTTATCTCAGTTACTATTCATCACAATTTAAATAACATTTTTTATGAAACTTTCCATTGACGCAATATGCAACTACGCGATAGGCGAAACAATAGAACCACTACACTTATGAATTTTGATGTGGAGAAAAAGCGGGAAGCGGCAATTTTCGGATGACGATGAAAGCATCGAATAGACGGTGCGACAAATGTCCAGCATATAATAGGAGCAATAACAAAAGTGAGTCGAGCTAACCATTGATTTGGATTTCACGTTAGGCCCGCCGGGGAAAAAAAGCGAGATCCTTTGTGTGGGTAGTGCCCGCAAAAGTCTGGCCACTGAGCGCACGTCCTGACCCAATGGAATTATTTCACGTGGACAGGTGAATACTAATAATTCTATTGTTGTGGACGCATATGTTGCGGGAAAAGAACTAAAGGCTCCAGGATACAATGGGTGAGCGTAGACGGGGCGCGAGTAGCGATAAAATGTTAAGGATTTTAGAAAATAATCTAGACCAAAGCATTTCCTAGCCTTAGATCAACTACAGTATTCACAGTACATTAGTAGCATTCAGTAGGCATTTACAACAGTATTCATAATATTCATAACTCCGGTATATATATATCAAATATTTATAAAATATGTGGCGTTAGGTGCCACGACCACTCGGCTAGCTAGAGTTTTAGTAGGTTTGGTTGAAAAGAGTTTGTGTGCAAAGGAATAAAATGTTTATTTGTCACAACACGACACGGTTTACAAATACGGATTAAGTTGTATAAGGCACTAACAATTTAACACAATGAGTTAAAACAAGAGAGCGCACCTTGCGCATGAGTTGCTCATAGCGTCCTGTTGCTAACTAACTAGTCCTAGCTGCGGGGTGAGGGGAGTAGCGACGCGGAGGTTTACCCCGTGTCACCCTTAGAGGGCGCTTGCCGTCAGTATTGCTCGCTATAAATATAGTTAAATATAAAGAAACTTTTTTAGATATTCAATCAGTTTTCACGGGGCTGAATGTATGATAGATTGATAGATTGGAATTCTTCCTGAAGAATCTGGTTTTCCGTAGGAACTGTGATACGACGACGTTTGTATAGAAACTTAGGTTTAATTAGGGCTTAAAGTGTATAACAAATGCTTGCGCAAACGCCCACGTGGAAAATTAAGTTAACGATGTGGCCGCTAGGCGGTGCAACAAGCAAATAAAAACGCCTAAAATAAAGGTAGAGTAGCAAAAGCTAATAAAAAACTATCACATTGGTCACCCAGGTCTCCCATTCAATACTGTGTACTTCAAATTGGTACCTACAGATATAAAACCGCATCATGTTTGCCATCACACTCAGAGATTGCCGAGGGTTACTCGCATTCTCTATTTAATAAACGTCAGTTGAGCGCCCAGACGCGCCGGTATAACCAAACTCCTTGACAGGGCAACGGAGCTGTTTGACGCTAACTCGACGTTGGGCTGGCGGGATGCGCCTGTGCTCCAAAAATTAAGGAGTTTCGATGTTGAGACAATCGAATACAGCTAGAAGGTCCAGTTATACAGAGACGTACCATAATTCTGTGGTGATTTCAAAACAGACGGGTTTTCGGTTAAAATTTTGTTGGGTTTAATAAACAATTTAATCAGCAATGAGGGTTTTTCAAAGCATCATTAAAAATATATATATAGTACCGCAAATTATCGATAGATGGTGCTGACGTCACATAATACGTCAAAATTGACATGACATCACTTTACCTTCTCTGTGGTTCCTGTCCTATGTTTTTACAAAAATGCACAATGCATGGGCTAATCATGAGCAAAGACACATTCACGTACGTATGTAATGAAATAAAGTAAAAATACTTCGATATCTTTCAAGTTTCAACAGTTTCGAAACAAAGTCTAGTTAAGATCACAGACTACAAAGAGATGTTTAGACTATCATAGATTAAAAACGATTAAAACCACAGACCTAAAACATGATGACATTATGTTCTTTTAGCAGCGCCATCTAGTTTTTTTTAATGAACTCAACTGACAGCTGTCATTGAAAAGCCCGAAATCGCGTTAACTCGATGGGCACGGGTTATGATCTCTTTATCTATGAGACAGGTGTAACATCTTCCTCACATACCGGAAAAAAAGTCATTACCTGCACCACCTTGTAAGTCACATCTACCCTCCTTTAGTTTAGTCTATATAGCTTCTTCATTGCCTTCTTCTACTTCTCTTTCTTTTTATCGACCTTCTATTCTGCGTTACGTTATGAGTGCGTCAGCATTTTTTTCTTTTTATATTAATAAACTCCTCTTCTATCCTTGACTGTCTCCGAAACTTTACTAAGCTTTTCGTTACTGTTTAAAACCAAGCTCGCTTCAGTTCTTTATAGTTTTGAACTAAGGTCAGGCTTGTGGAATTTATTTATCCTAGAACTTGGGGCTAGGTCCAGTGGGATCGCAACTTCATTTGTGATCTATCGGGCTTCGAGAAAAGTCTACTAGTGACCAAATATATTTGGGGTTGTGAGTGATTTACAATTGTGTTCATTTATCTAACTTCTAATTAAAACTAACTTGTTTGTTTTAAAATCAAAATTGATTGCCGTCTTAGAACCACTTGCAGTAAGTTCAGGTCACCGTCGTATCTAGCAAGTAAAAGATAAATTACAAGCCTTAGATGATCAATTGATACTTAGTTCACTTATTACCAAATAAGGTAAGATAAAATAAGAATATTCTTTTTTGTATAAGGAAAAACACATACATAATATTGCGACATACCTAAATAACTGAAATTTATATCAACATGCAAAAAAACTTAATATAAAGCTTTTTGCGCGAATTTTCAGTTGGATAATCCATGATTATTTATAAAAGAAAGACGTCTGGTGTCAAGCAGCACATTAATATTAAATGTATTCAGAGGAAAATTGTGCCTACTGTTCAACATATCCATGAGTAATAATTAGTAAGTTTAAAAGTGTGTTAATTAAGCTAAAACTGTTTTGAAAAGAATAAGAACCCCCCCTTTTTCCCCCTTAAGGGATGAGTTTTGAAAAATTATTTTACACGTGTTTCATGATTTTAAATGAAGGAATTCATATTGAATCTCATTCGAATAACTTGGATAACGGCAAAGTTTCATACTAACGTTGCACCCCCCTTTTTCCCCTTTAAGGGATTATTTTTGAAAAACTATTTTATACATGTTTCATGATTTTAAATGAAGGACCTCCGTACTAAATATCATTTGAATAACTTCAAAAACGGCAAAGTTTCACACTTTCTTTGCACCTCCCCTTATTCCCCCTTAAGGGATGATATTTGAAAAACAATTTTACACCTGTTTCATGATTTTTAATCAAGAACCTTTATACTGAGTTTCATTCGAATAACTTCAAAAATGGCAAAGTTTCATACTAACTTTGCACCCCCATTTAACCCCCTTAGGGGGTGAATATTCAAAAATCCTTTCTTAGTGCTACCCTACGTTATAAAAGGAACCCCTGTGCAAAATTTCAAGTTTCTACCCCTTATAGTTTGGGCCCTGCGTTGATATGTCAGTCAGTCAGTCAGTCAGTCAGTCAGTTAGTCAGTCAGTCAGTCAGTCAGTCAGTCAGTCAGTCAGTCAGTCAGTCAGTCAGTCAGTCAGTCAGTCAGTCAGTCAGTCAGCTTCTTTTTTTATACGTATTATATTTAAATTGACGAAATGATAAAAAATCTACTACTATAACTGAAAAGCTAGTGGAACAGGCTTACTCGTAAAATACAACCTTAGCTAGGTCTAGATTCTGCTAATGCATTATTGTACGACTAGCTGTGCCCCGCGGTGTTACCCGCGGTTCATCGATTTTCCCGTAGGAATAAGATATTTCCCCGCGGTAAAACGTAGCCTATGTTTTAATCCAGGGTATCGGCTAACTCCATACCAAACTTTATTAAAATCCGTCCAGCCGTTTCAGTGCTAAAGACTGACAAACATATAAACACACACACAAACTTTCACGTTTATAATATTAGTGTGATGACAACTGCATGTCCAGGGCGATTTAGTTTCATTGCCGCTTCAAATCAACGCCCGTACATGTATTTGTAATTTTAGGCGTTAATGGAAGTTGAAAACATGTCTCGTGACCCGACCATGTACCTGTCATCGAACTATAATGCTCTAACAGAATCGCGGTCCTGAGCCTAGATTCTGTTAATGGATTTTAGTACAGTGACAACAGCATGAATCACTCGTAGCCTGGGCTGCCTGAGTGATCTTAAACGATCACTAAGGTTAAACAACTTACGGCGCGTTCAGTCCATGGATGGGTCACCGTCTATGACTAACGCTAGTGGCATTTTTCCGAGCGATTCCGTGCTTCGCAAGGCACGTTAAGCAGTTGGTGCCGGCTGCCGTCGATAGATGGCAGTCGTTAAGCCAAGTCAGAGGCCTTAGGGCGGCTTGAAAACTTCTGACAGTAAGACCAGCCACTAGTCTTACAAGCCTCCACCAATCCGGACTTGACCCCCGTGGTGGAGTATGGCCTATACCTTCCTCAGGGAAGAGACCCGTGCCCCTCGGTGGGGACATGATGGGTTGATGATGACAACTGCATGAACGCGGCGATTTCATTTCATTGCCGATTTTAATCTACACGGGCGCACGTACCAAAGCTTTTAGGCGTCCCGACCCGACCGAGGATTTGTCTTTGAACTATAATGCACTAGCAGATTTGAGGCCTAGGTCTTAGCAGCTTATTGCAGCTTAGAGATCCAAATAATCTTAATATAAATAATCTCTTAGATTAAGAAATACCTGTGTAATTTCCTTTTTTATGTACAATAAAGTGTTCTCTATCTATCTATCTATCTAATCTAGTTCTCTTCATCTCCAATCATGATAGTCAAATATAGACTTTTCAGACAAACTTCGGTTCACTATAAGAATTCATAGAACTGCGGTCATGTTTGTACTTCCACAGCTGTAGCCTTATGATGGATAACCTGAAATAGACGTTATATAGAGACAGATCCATATCGCAATAATCAAAGACACCATGTTCTAAGTGGTTATTATAGAGTGAAATTCCTTTACAGCCCTTGAAACAAAAAGGCCCGTAACTAACTAATCGATTGATACAAATAGCCAGAGTATAAAGTATCGAACAAACAAACCTACTTACACGCACACCTCACTCATCAGGTGTAATGAACGATTGGATTGAGCAGCATCGACGGCTGGTAATCAATCACGCGTCGCTATTATTGTTGTGATTCGTTTTGGCTTTGTCCCGATGCAATTGATATAACACGATACGGCATCGATACGATAATCTGTCTCTTTTATATTTCAGGTCAATTTATTATATTAATTACGAAATGGCAGTTTCAATTGTTGACCTATTTGAGCATTTATATATTCGTTATTGTATTATTTTACCTCTTAAAATCTTTACTACTCTACTTTCTAAGCCTTGCCATGGGTTATTATAGGCTGCCTATGATTGAATGATTACCAACGGGTAATCGTGTAAGCTGCCTATGATCGCAGTCACCATGTCGGGTCTTCCAAATGTGAAGCCGCTTTCAAAACCTCCTTCTCTATCCTCGACGTTGTTGTGTTTCCAATTGGGCCAAAATTTAAGGATTTAATGCAGAAATAACGTCGTAGTATCATTCTGGTCATAAGAGGTAGTTTTATACTTACGGAAACTATGAAGTAGGTACTTTGGAAATAAAAGCAATTTTGAGCGAATTATTCAATGCTCGCAATTCGCAATATTACAATTAGGATTGTTTTTAAGCTGAGCATAATTATGTCTCGCTCTAACGATTTAAAATGTTTAGTGATTGCAATAAAAACTTTCGATGAATAGGGTATATCTTGTAATAAATTTTTGAATGAAAAAACCTGATGTTACAATTAATAATTAGGAAAGCCAAAATATACTTAAAACGCCTAAGGCTTAGTTATACATCGAAGGCTTAGACTACATATGTAAAAATTTTACTCATTTTATTAAAGTAGTTAAAAAAACATTGTGCGAGTGAGACTGCATTCGTCGCATAAAAGCAGCCTTAATTGTAACGGAAGGTGGTCAAATTAGCGTCAAGAGTACAGGGACTGGAAAGGCCCAGCGCAGTCCCAAGCCCATTAGTTTGATTAGCTCGTTCTGCCCACGCACTCTGATTGTGCGAACGTTTGCCTTTGATTGATTCCATCGAATGGAAACGTTCAGTGGCCAATTTTTCCGGATACAGCCTGCACGGCGGCCGATTTTGTCGGCTTTATTGAGTGGATTTAACGTGGCATTATTATCATGGATGTTTTTTGTTACAAATTGCTTTGATTCTGCGGGCGCATTATATTCTCAGAGGCACAATTAACCGCCCACTTTAATTTTCCGACGTAACTTGAAATATTAATTAGGGAATGATTTCCACTCGCATTTTAAGATTGTCCCTAACGTGTTCTATAGGGTATACCCACGGCATCAAAGTACTACGTGAGTGGTCATGGCGAGTGCGAATCATTCCCTAATGAATATTTCAAGTTACGTCGGAAAATTAAAGTGGGCGGTTAATTGTGCCTCTGAGTATACTACAATAACAGATTTCCGGGTCAGGTCCTTTTTTACAGATTTCTGTACGGAACTTTCCGCGAGCGGCATTGAAGCAACAATTAAATAAAATCGACGCATTCAAGCATTATCATTGTACTACGATGTGACTACGATACATCAACAGAATCTAGACGCTCTTGTTAGAAGTTAGCCAGTTGCTTCTCAAGTAGAGTTTGCGTGTTTGGTTCCAAACCGGGTTAACACTATTAATATATTAGGTAATATGATAAGTCAGCCAAAACAGCTGTTTAAAAAACCGCAAAAAAGGGCTATTTTAGGCTCACTAATGCCGACATGCGCCAACGCAACACAACACATCAGTTCTAGGGCAAGTTTCTGAATTGAGAATTTCACTAAGTAACTGCGTAGTTACATAGCGAAATTCTGTTAAGTAACCATAGTGCTGTCTCGTCAAATTTCCCAGGAAAGAGCGTGACAAGACGTAACGTATTTACAGTATTTACTTAGTAAAATTCTCAATTCAGAAACCGGACCCTACTCATATATTTATCCAGAGGTTAGATAGGTATATCCTTACCATTATTAACTTTATTCCGGATACCTTTACCTCATATTTAGTAAATAAGTCCAACATAATCTAGCCATGACATTTTCGGAGCCATACACATTTACAGTGCCACCATCTTATCTGTTCAGGTGATAGCGGCGCTAGTGGAGAAATCAGTAGTAACATTTGAGGAATTCATCTCGACAAATGAGAATAGTTTAACCCGTCTTTCAATTTTAACCTTCCAGCGGTCGCGCGCGGTCTCTGAGTCCGCAGTGAACTTGTTTTATTAATTGTACAGAAACTATGGCTAATAGACGGTTGCGCTTTCGTGATATCCTCGAGCGGGTCAGTTAGTACCTCTCAGTTGCCCTATATCAGTCATCGCTTGTGCTAGTGCTGCTTTGTTTGTGTTTGCGGTCTCTGATTCCGCGCGCGACCGGTCGTGTACAAGAAAAAATTAATGAAGTGTAATTCAAATCGGGTGAGTATTTGTTTTTGTAACATGCTATTTGTTAATAGTTGTGTAGAAAATTATGTTCTTTTTTCGTAAAATATACCTTTTAATATATTTCATTATTTATTACGCTGTGGGTTGTACATAACGGGTTACGAAGATTGCGTACGACGAATATCTCGTATGCTGGAGGAAGCAGACCCAGATGAAGATTATGATGATGTTTCTGACGATGAAGACAACCCGATTCAACACACGGCAGCACAAGAAAAGTGTTCTAAGTTCACTCTCCAATTGAAGACAATTGGAGAGTGAACTTAGAACACATGTCTAGAACATGTGATTGTTACGCCGAGAATGTGCGTTTCCAGCAGAAAAGATGGGTACTGATGAAGAATAGTTTATCCTAAATACTCTTAAAAAGTATTTAGAA
The DNA here is from genome assembly GCA_947310845.1 of Yponomeuta plumbellus. Taxonomy (NCBI): domain Eukaryota; kingdom Metazoa; phylum Arthropoda; class Insecta; order Lepidoptera; family Yponomeutidae; genus Yponomeuta; species Yponomeuta plumbellus. The sequence continues at coordinate 10,143,147 of OX371207.1, read as the reverse complement.
GATTTGTTATTTTGTTTTTGTCTTTTATTTTATCAGAATTGAAATATTTCGTAAAATGTTATCAAAAAAAGGTTCAAAAAATAAATGTAATTATAAAATTCCTATAACATGGTGTCAATGATACGTTGACTGCTCTCTAAGATAATTGTAACTAGTATGCTTATTAATAATCAAGACTCAAAAGAAAATTTCGTTTTGTTTTGTTAGATATTGATTTATAACGTTATTTTGTGTCACATAAGTAAAACTTTGAGTTTTTGTAGACCTTTACAGTATCCAATTCAAATTAATAAAACGATGAAAAAGCCATGTTTATTATTGATATTTATATAGACAAAAGACTTATTTTTATCAAGTGCTACACAATGTCATGAAAAATTTAATCGTTTCCTCATACTAGACTTGTAAAGTTGCGGAATCAGAGACCGCGCGCGACTGCTTATGTTCGGCGCAAGGGTGCGACTACTGGAAGGTTAATAAAAATATATCTATATAAATTTAAGTAAGTGAATAAATAAAACAAAAAATGCGGATCATTTTACAATTTATAAGTTGGTTACAATTTTGCCCGCCTGAACAGATAACTTGGTGGCGCTGTACAATGTATGACTGACAACCCTGTCAATCAGCTATTTATTCGTTTATCCAAGATTTTATTTACTTATTCAGTGACTTGACCCTAGTCGTCCTAAATAATGTAACAATGTTTCTAGGTTTCCAATGATTTGTTTTCAGAAGATTGAATATAAGAAAATGGGGCACAGGTGTACGAGAAGCCATTTCATTACGAGCGCGACCTTCTCTCCTAAAGAACCGTTAAACTGAAATGGTCAGTCGTTCAATGTGGAGCGAAAACATTTCAATGTCAATGTGCGAGCGACTTCAAACGACATTCCCAACAAATATTGGCGAGGGTATAGACGGAGAAGACTAACAAAAAGTTCGCGAATAAAGGCGGGGTCGCGACTCGTGACGACGGTCCGAGACCCTGCTAACGCCCGGCTGAATGAAGATGTCATGTTTATTTGCCTTAAAAAGAGGCACACTTTCTTACCTTTACACTACAGGCTGTTTGCGCAGTGAAAAGCACGTGACATTGAAGAGGAGCATCCGCATGAATCTTTGAGAGCGCCTTGATGGGACGTCGCGAGCAAATAGTTTTAAATTTAGCCCGAAAGAAACTTTATTTGGGTAAGACGCTCCCATCTGGAGTGCAAATTCGTGTCGCTGCAAAGGTTCTCTTTAAAATGACATCAGGTTTGCTCACGGGGCCTATTACTGCGTATGTAGCGGCGAAACTATTCAAAACTTGGCCGTGGAATGATCCGTTATTATTAGAGTTTTTTTTTGTGCAAAACAATTTCTTCTTTAATTAGTTTTCTTTCCACTCGACGCGCGTGCTTGGGTTGTAAAATTGCGTAAGAGGTCTTCATTCTGTCGATGTAAAGGTACACGTACGTGGAATCGATTTAGAGAGCCCCGCAAAATCGAAGCCGAGGCCACCACTTTCAAAGTGGCCCATCAAACTGCAGGAAAAAGGACAAAACAAAATATATAAAGGAAATTGCTTCCACAAATCCACTCGTATCTTGGACAATAAACGAGGAACGGCCGAGCCGCCCTAATAGCAATGAAATCACGAAACCAAAACTGTCTCCCATGCCGCTCAGTTCGATCTACTTAGGGCATAGGAATCTCATGGACAGGTTCATTGTAGGTAAGCAAGCATTGATTTTTTTCGTAAATACAAATACGTGTCACAGTATTGTTATCAAACTCCTTCAAAACGCCATTACGGATTTTTATGTTGTTTTCTGTCTGAGAATACGAGTATATCATAGGCTTATCAATATAGCAAATTGAGGTTTGAAGGGTCAGATAGCATTCTTATATGATTTAAAGCATTTTTTGCCTCTAGCGCACTGCTTTGGAAAAATCACGGCAAGGTACATTATGGCAACATCAGAATACGTATTCATTATTGCAGAATTTGTTACATGTACATTTCCACTTAAAACTTGAACCCATGTTTTTCATTTATTAATATTTTTTGTAAATCCTGTGATCGGTAAAATCGGTTCAAGGTCACAACGCAACAGATTACGACCTCTTTGTAATGACGATAAAACACAAAAAAAAATAAGAAAAAAATCTGCAGTGCGATTACAATATAACTCCGCGTCATAGTAACTTGTGTTCAGCTCGCTGAGACCTATTCGATGATGTATCACACATGGCATTGGGCTGAGGTCCAAAATTGCATTCCTTTGACAGCCATTAGATTTTTTTTTTAGTTCTTCTGAAAACGGCTTATTCAACTCATCGCTCTACAGGGTGAAATTGAACGCAAAATATGTAGCAATTCTTCTGGATTGTTAAGTCTGCGTCCGCGGCGACCACTGGAGTGGGCGACTCGCTTTGAGATACGCGGTACGCGGTCGATCGGGGGCAGATTTTTGTGCTCGCCACTGCATTTCGCGCTGTTCTTGCAGAAACCGTTTGTATTGCTTACAGTTTACGGGGGTGCACCCTTTTCCAGGCTCGACCTTTTTTTGGCTCTCCAACCGACTTTGTACTGCAACTTTAGTTTCTGTTTATGTGCCCTGAAAACCATTGAAAATAAAAAGGGCTTCACTTACGAAACGAACTTGTGCGATCCAAGTATGGTCAACATTTTTAATGAGAACTACTACGAAACATTATCTCGAGAACCTCTTGTGTATCCACGTTCCAATTTTTATTCTTTATAAAGTAAACTACAGGTTAAAATTGCTTGTCGGAGCGTAAGCAAACAGTTTTTTCTTTTTCCTTGTGTCAGAAGCATATAACGTGGTCAAAGGATAAAAAAGGAGGTTAAGCTTTTACTAGTACGCTACGCCTTTAAGCGTAAATTTCATTATATTATATTTTGTGCTATTAAAAACTACATCTACCTTTATCCGACTACGAAAGCAAAGGAGGGTTATTGAAGAAACAATTTCCCCTTAGAAAAGTACGACTAAAATTAGTGCCCTTTGCAATTACTAGACTTCACCGGAATCAGTTATATTTATCAACTGCCTCTTCAGTCTAGCGGTTGCACTCTCAGCTACCAAAACCGAGATCCAGGGTTTAATTCACGCAGGAGGCCTCTGCCACGTTTGTGATTGCCTGGTGACCATAGCACATGGTAACCTAGTTTGCTATCAGCAGAAATGAATGTGTTGTGTGGAAGGTATTATTTAGGGTTCCATATCAAAAGGGTAAAACGAACCCTATTACTGAGACTCCGCTGTCCGCCCGTCCGTCTGTCACCAGGCTGTATCTCATGAACCGTGACAGTAAGACAGTTGAAACTTTCACAGATTATGCAGAATAGAATAAATATTTAAGGGAGCTCCCATACAAGAAAGATAGATAGATAGAATATTGTTTATTGCACACTAGAAAAAACAAAAAGAAACACAAAATTATACAAAGGTTCATGGTACAATTGGCGACCTTATTACTAAAAGCAATTTCTTCCAGACAACCTTACGATGGGACATTGCTGAGAGAAATCTGAAAGACGGGTAGCCGGTGCAAATTTGAACTAACGTGATTTATTTGCTCGTCTTTGATAACGGCATCAGGTAGACGGTTGAAATATTCATAGAATATTTCGTTACATTATTCACTTTAATAATAAATAATTAAATTAAAATAACATACATATTTAATGTAAGCTCCAATATAACAAACGTGATTTTTTTCCAATTTATTATAGTCCGCCTCAGACTATAATAAAGCCAGAATCGCTCGTAGCCTGGGCTGCCTGAGTGATCTTAAACGATCACTAAAGTTAAGCAACATACGTCGCGTTCAGTCCATGGATGGGTCACCGTCTATGACTAACGCTAGTGGCATTTTTCCCCTTTTCCGAGCGGTTCCGTGCTTCGCAAGGCACGTTAAGCAGTTGGTGCCGGCTGCCGTCGATAGATGGCAGTCGTTAAGCCAAGTCAGAGGCGTTAGGGCGGCTTGAAAACTTCTGACAGTAAGACCAGCCACTAGTCTTACAAGCCTCCACCAATCCGGACTTGGCCCCCGTGGTTGAGTATTGCTTATACCTTCCTCAGGGAAGAGACCCGTGCCCCTTGGTGGGGACATAATGGGTTGATGATGATGATAGTCCGCCTCGCATTTGGCCAGTTTTTTTATTTGAAAAAAAGGCTTACCTATCCATTCTAAAAGATGGGTGAACTACAAGGAAAATCAAGATCAATAGATAAAAAAAAACTGCTTATTTTGGTACTTAGATCAGTTTGTAGGAAACAAATCCAATTATCGTTGGTTAACAAGGTGGAAGAGATCTATATAATCTGCCTAAATATCGCAGATTAAGGTCCTAAACAATCATTAAGACTAAGTTAAGCTCTTCCAAACTTCGCCATACATTCTATGTTCGGATATAGATTACCTACTCGTTAGTAACATTTAGACTACAATGTAGGTAATCGATTTCAATCTGCCTTTTGCTCTAAAAGGGATCGCTCTGACTCCGACATAGTTCGCGAAATTGTTATCTAACTTTACTTTCATACTGTATTTTAGAATATAATTATGTTCGTGTTGCTAGTCGTATGAAGGAAGAAACTTCTATAGTACTCAGAGAGTTGAAACTTACTACAACAGCTGTGGAGTTTAATATTGCAAAGACATTTGATACACTTTGTAGTTTGTATGCGACCTAGCTAGAAAAAATATAATCAAATAATAAATAATGAATGAATGAATTAATGAATGAACGAAAGAATAAATTAATGAAAAGTAGTTCTTAGGTCACGTGAATTATGAAATGTGAATTCGTCCTTCATCATCAACCCATTATGTCCCCACCGAGGGGCACGGGTCTCTTCCCTGAGGAAGGTATAGGCCAAGTCCGGATTAGTGGAGACTTGTAAGACTAGTGGCTGGTCTTACTGTCAGAAGTTTTCAAGCCGCCCTAAGGCCTCTGACTTGGCTTAACGCCTGTCATACATCGACGGCAGTCGGCACCAACTGCTTAACGCGCCTTGCGAAGCACGGAACCGCTCTCGGAAAAATGCCACTAGCGTTAGTCATTGACGGTGACCCATCCATGGACTGAACGCGCCGTATGTTGCTTAACCTTAGTGATCGTTTGAGATCACTCAGGCAGCCCAGGCTACGAGCGATTCCTCCTATTCGCGAATTTGTCCTAACCATACTTAATTAGGAATTTTAAAAATTCGCAAAACTAAGAATTTGTAAAATTAAGAATTTTCGTAAAGAAGAGTTCGTCCTGATAATCATTTGGAAAATTACACACATCAAAAAATAAGAATTGGGTCCTAATTGCCGGCACCTTCTAATGCAGTAACAAAGACAACAACGATACCTCATACTACACTTTTCACAAGATCAACTTACTTAGGGCCGGGATATCCGTGCGTATGGATTTGTATTGGTCATATTGCGCTGCGCGTTAGAATTGGGGAAAAAGATGCGTTTTAAATTCAGAAATACAAATCGTATTAAAACGAATTTTTAAAACATTCTATGATATTAATTTTGGAATATTTTTATCAGAATAGCTCAAAATAAAAATCAATGTTTGTAATTTAAAGTAACTTAAAAATCATAGAAAGAATGAGCAACGGCTCTAGATAGGACATTGAAACGTTTTTTTATGACATTTTAAATACTTTTAATTTAACAGTAAAATATATTTTACAAGTTTAAATACTTTTAATTTAAGAGTTAAATATATTTTACAACAACTGATCTTAATGTAATAACCCCGACTTATTTAGATAAATATTTATGATAAATTTATTGTTTCTGAAGTTTCCTTGACTGAGTATATCTGTGAAAGATATTACTTTCTTACCAAATAGCGGAATCTCTTACAGAATCGCTTTACCTTCTATATTATGTTCGATTTTTTTTGTGTTAAATAATATTTCGGCCTTATTGCTGTTAGTGACATGGCCGCCGTTTGTACTTATTTTAAAATTGAAACTTTTAAATTTACATCTCTGGTTTTTTGTGTGTAATAAATAATATTATTGTCTTATCTCATCTTATCTTTACATTTAACAAAATATTTATTTCAACAAGTTATGACCACAAAAACCCCTCCACGGGACATTATTAATTCTAGAATGCAAAATGAGAAATAATGTCGTAACACGGAGCGCTAACATTGGTTTTGCTAGATGAGGAAGTGTCAAAGTTAAATTGAATATTAGAGAGAAGTGATCTCAGCGCGCGCAAAGTTTCTCAGACGACTGAGTAGTTAATCCTATACCACAATTCGTTTCAAGTTGAACGTTCAGAAACAATTGCCTGTTAGTCGCATTGCTTATTCATTGTTAGTCTCTGCTATTGTATTTAGACAGCAGAGTTCTAGGCCTAGCGTTTTGGCACAAAGGGAGGCAGAATAAACGTGTCAACAGTTCGAGGAACGTTTCGGACAAACAACACGCTCGCTCGATTTTGCATGTGCTTGATCCAATTTCCTCAAGTTGTAGTTTGGGGTTTCTTAGAACTAAATACCTACTAGTGCTTAAGGAATAGGAACCTCGAAAGTGCATGGACCTTATTTATTAATGATTTTAATTAGGTGCCAAATACATTAAGCATACAGCAATATCACGAAAGTCAGGAAAGTTAGGAATTTAGGAATAGGATACATCGCTGGCTTATTAATATTTCGCTCTAAGAAACTTATTCACATGAAAGAAAAATAAAAATTATGTATTAAAGTTTAATATCTGTGCTATAAAGTGTTCTCTATATATCCATACAGGGCGTCCCAAGACTATGAGACAAGAAGGGAAAGTACCTTAATATCGTAGATAGGACTTATGATGTAAAAAAACACCCCTATTTTTATGCTGCAAATCGAAATAATGGACAAAAAATAATAGCTCTTCTTAAGTAACACAGTATTTTAAAAGAAAGGAATAACGTAAAATGTTTGATTAAAATTTCAAGAAAATTATTTATTGACTCCGTCGTCGTCGGCGATAAATAATTTTCTTGAAATTTTACTCAAACATTTAACGTTATAATACTTCTTACCACAATTCACCATCTAGATGGTGATCAGCTCTAGAGCTGAGGTCAAAAATACTGATAAATATTAAACATTTACATAAACATTTACATACAGGCACATACATTACCTTTTGTCGTGGGAACCAGAAACAGCGACGTCACAAACATGTAAACATCCAAGACCTGAAGTTTTTTTTTCTCCCCAGCCGGGGATCGAGCCCGGGACCTCTCGCATGGTAAGCAGATGCGCTTACCGTTACATAAATTAATTTCCTCAAAATATTGCTAACTATTTCAAAATCACCCTGTAAGCACTACTATGGCATTGTGATGCACTGTTTGCTAAAGAACTCCTCCGAAAAGGCTTCACCAATTTTCGAATGTTTTGTGTATATTTCGTAGGTCTAAGAATAGAATACAGCAAAACAATATTTGCGGGCCCAGCTAGTGTACTTAAAAAATAAGTTAGCTCTAGCTACCAACATTTCCTCTTTGATCGGTTGATTGACAATCTGTAGATCGAATACCGAAACTCGGACCAAAGTATCGTGTTTCACCCAGGAACTCCTCTTAATATTACTCAGGATTAGTCAACACTAAAAGGATTAGTCAAGATTGAACGAGTGCCTGACCGAGCAAAAAGCGACTTAAGCACTTCGCTACATTGGCCTGTGATATATCGGAGAGTCTCATGTCATGTCGCATGACACCCGCCTCGTAAAATCTAATAATCTAGTTCAGAAGTACTCAACCTTCTATATCTTCCAAGTAACACAACATTTATATACAGGCACATACATTGCTTCTGGCCCCACACTAGAATACCCTGTGTCGTAGGAACCAGAAACAGCGACGTCACAAACACGTATACATCCAAGACCTGGGTTTCTTTTTGTTTGTCCCCAGCCGGGATTCGAACGCACTAACGGCTGCGCCACAGAGGTCGTCAAGTGGCACTTATAGTTGGTTTAATAAACGTTTTTTTTCTTTCTTTGTAAAAGAAAATCGTCTTATCATCGTGCACGTTACCATTGGGTGTACCCCAAACTGACACAGTCGCAGATAGATCTTTTACGTTTTGTATGGGCCGCAGCGCCACAGTAACCGCGCTGGTGTGTGGCAGGCATAATGCCTGCTGTTGTTGTTGTTACCAAGACCACAGGTTGAGTGCGCCTGATCTAGATGTTAGTCTGGAGACAGCATATCAGAAAGCCTCTCACGTACCGAAAACGTTGCCGGCTGAATCATGCCCCTCCACATTCTTGATTCAAGGTCTTATTTCGTATAAGACGATGTTTTTATCTCTTTCGTATAAACGGGAAGTCACGAGATAGCTTCACTTATACAGCTACGGTGGATGGATCTGGATAAGTAATACTGGCGTATCTAGAATGTCCGACCCTAAGGTCGGTAACATCTAAATGTTACCGACTAATTTTATTACAAGAGTTTTTTATCTCTTGCGGTCTCGGCAAGAAAAACCACTTTACGTAGGCCGATAAATAAATAATGTCGGCCTTTTTTGTTACGAAGATAAACTAATAAAATCATAGTAGTATTGTTTCAGAATATTTGAAGGACAATAATTCAGCCGTGCAGCAATATTTAGAGATGAGGATAATTACAGGAAGTCAGACATGTTCTAATGTGTTTGCGCTGTTGACTTACCTACACTTAGCAAATAATTAAGTTAGTAGACGTGAAATAAAACGTCAACAAATTTTCCAGGATGAGTGGAGAAGATTAAAGTCCCATGAATATTTCGCGTCGATTGAGTGAATTTTTGCTATGTACAGTACAAGGCCAATTTTGAGGCTAAGTAGGGAAATCACACATCTATCATTATTTTTTGGCATGTGGCAGTTTTTGGTCTCCCTTTGGGATACAGGGGTGAGTTTATATATGTATGTATCTATTATTTAATAGACTTAAACGTTCCAATTCCCATTGAAATAAGATAATATACAATATGTAACGAAATATGTTACTCTATGCCAAATTTAAGCTTCCTAGTAAACATAAACATTTACATACAGGCACATAAATTGCTTCTGGCCACACACTAGGATACCCTGTGTCGTGGAAACCAGAAACAGCGACGTCACAATCACGTAAACATCCAAGACCTGGGTTTTTTTGTCCCCAGCTGGGGTACAGCCAAAAATAACACTTCCAAACAAATTAATTTTATATCATCCTGTATTCATGCATACACACATACGATTGAAGTACGAGTATCTGGCGGTAAACAATGCAAATAATGACATGTGAAATTGTGTTAGGACCTTATAATAGAGCCCCATTTTTCTGTTTCTCGTAGTATACGATGCTACCTCGTAGATTACGGAGGTATTTAATAAACTCATGTCAAGTATTAATTAAATAGTGCTGAGTCAGCTGCCGTTTACGGAAGCAGAAACACATCGTGACCATTGTTTGTAAATGTTTCTTTAAGTAGGTAATCTGTTTTGTAGTGTCTCAATGTATTAAATAGCCAGTATGTCTATGTTTTGTGTAACTGTTGCTGTAATAAATGTGTTTACTTCTACTACTAGTAACCCTGATATGTATCTATGTTGCTATTTCATCCTAAAAGAGGGTCCACTTCGAAAGTTATTTATTTATCTCATAATAGACTCCGGTCTTACCGGTTTTCCAACAAATACAACAGGTTTAGTAAAAATAACATCACGAAAATGAGAAAAATCGTTTACGTTAACCATTTTCAAAATGGTTTTATTCGAACCTAGACTCTCATGATCGAGAAGCAAGGGTGAATCCCGCCACGCCACCACCGCTTTTGTCATCATCAACCCATTATGTCCCCACCGAGAGGCACGGGTCTTTTCCCTGAGGAATTTATAGGCCATACTCCACCATGGGGGCCAAGTCCGGATTGGTGGAGGCTTGTAAGACTAGTGGCTGGTGTTACTGTCAGAAGTTTTCAAGCCGCCCTGAGGCCTCTGACTTGGCTTAACGACTGCCATCTATCGACGGCAGCCGGCACCAACTGCTTAATGTGCCTTGCGAAGCACGGAACCGCTCGAAAAAATGCCACTAGCGTTAGTCATAGACGGTGACCCATCCATGGACTGAACGCGCCGTATGTTGCTTAATCGTTTAAGATCACTCAGGCAGCCCAGGCTACGAGCGACCGCTTTTGTATTCAGACCAAACAGTTATTGCTAAAATCAAACATGCTTTTTTCCAAGTAGGGACCTCGAGCAAAGGTGAATCAGTAGGTAGGTCACGTTCAATTAGGGTCCAGCTCCCCAGGGGGATTACATCTTCTGTGGCGCACTGACCGCCAGCCGCAGCTCTCTGATATTTGCTTGCCAGCTTCGGTTTCACTGTGACATTGTTATCTCGGTTATATTTTCTGTGTAGGTCTGTCTGTAAAGTTTCCCTAACACTCAGAGTTCGGTCGAATGCAAAAGGTGCCTTTGAATTAACCCTCTTAGAACTTTTTTTATAAGCTTATTGAGTTTATTGTACTGTGTACTTTTTTATATATTTTAGATTCAGCGAGAAAAAAGGGTTGAAAACTATTTGGGCCTTTTATTCGGTGGGTAACTGGTGTAAAAATATCTAACAAGGATACCTGTCTAAAACCTTTCGACCTTCGAATTTTTCATCGGAACGTACCTTTATCAGGAATGCTTAAAATATTGATGTCCCAATTTATATTTGCCCTATAAACTGTTGGTACGGGCGTATTAACATACTTTCCAACAGTTCAGTGTTGTCGGGAAGGCTAGGGGACGTTTATAAACCCCCTCTAGCAACAAAACTCATTACAAGACGCCAAATAAGAAGTCGTAAAGTAACCTTTCTACCGGGGCCATTAAGCTATGCCAAATGATATTTCGTCTGCTTTTAGGGCCGTTCTAAAAAGATCCATGTAGCACTTTATTATTTATCATGAAATCGATAACAATTAAACTAATTATAATTAAGAGAAAGCAATAATAATAATAATTTCGGGATTAATTTGATATTAAATACAGTAATAGTAGATCAATAGTAGAGTAGTGGGCTGGTCATGTCAGTTGAATGGACTCGGATAGGTGGGCGAGACTCGCCACCGAGTGGGTTCCACAAGATGGACATCGAAGTCGAGGCCGGCCTAAAATATGTTGGAAAGACGATCTCGACCAACACCTGACGGAGTGGTCTAAGGTGGCCCAGGACCGAAAACTTTGGACTGAACTGTAGTGGTACACAATAATGGAGGCTACGGAAAAAAAATAGTAGACAATAAACCTTATTGCAGTAAAAAGATAAATGTAAGAAAGAAGTCGTTCAATACTAGGGTAATACAGGGTCGTTGCCTTCACTAATAAAAGATCCGCGACCTATTTATTAATAGGTACGTTGTTGGCCACAATCTCATCCTCGTTCGCTTGCCACAGCAGGGCCAGTTTGGCGTGTTAAAGTTTATGTAGTTTTGGTTAATTTTATTTAGGTTTACAAATTGGATTTTTAATTTGTCTCCTTGAAAATTATTATAAAATATTCATCTTCGTATTCGATTCATCTTTGATATGGTAAAGCTGGTGGCCTAAGACCTATGACCTTGAAATATGTTTTTATCTGTAACGAACCTGTAAATTAAAATTATTATTAATAAATAATAAAAATTACAGTCAATGTTACTGGCTTTAAAATGATTTTCTACGCTTTTCCTTAACATAATCCGTGACCTGGTAATTTTAGACAAATGCCTATTAGTGTTTAAGGTTTTAAATAACCGGCCAAGTGCGAGTTGGACTCGGCACTGAGGGTCCCGTACAAATTTATAGGTACTTACATATTATAAATGTTCAGGAATCGATTCTGGCACGTTTTTTCTTTTCCTGACGAAGTTCAAAAAGTATGTTTTATGATTTAATTACAATTGCACAATTTTCCGATTTTTCTCCAAAGCTGAATTTTCCTAAGTAATTCTAGGGATTAAGCCATGCCATTTGTTGCTGGAGAAAAAAATCTCTAATATGATTAAGGTCTAATAAGGGTTCGCGAGCTAGGTGCACCGGAGCGGAAACGCCCGGTCCTTACCTAGGGTTCGTTTACATGGGGCGCGCAGGTCTCTCGGCAAACAAGTCCCGAATTTAATCTCTGCCCCGCTTTATCTCCGAGCCAATGGGAAGAAAACTTTATTTTGTCCGTAAACAAAGGTAATCGAGTGGTTTTTTTCCACACAACCGACTCTGTAGATATTGAATGGTTTCGAGAAATTCGGAGCAATAGGTCCAAACATTTTAATTTCGGCATGCCTTTATTGATTTACTTACTCGCTAGTAGATCAATTTAGTCTGGGTACTTTTAATTTAGGATTGAATTGATGACCAATGAAGCAATGTATGTGCTTGTATGTAAATGTTTAAGTTTATGTTTACGACCAAACGACGAAAATCACAAAAACTATACAGGGTTTCGCTCGGCTGGCTGAGTGATCTTAAACGATCGCTAAGCTTAAGCAACATACGGCGCGTTCAGTCCAAAGATGGGCCACCGTCTATGACTAACGCTAGTGGCATTTTTTCGAGCGATTCCGTACTTTGCAAGGCACGTTAAGCAGTTGGTGCCGGCTGCCGTCGATAGATAGCAGTCGTTAAGCCAAGTCAGAGGCCCTAGGGCGGCTTGAAAACTTCTGACAGTAAGACCAGCCGCTAGTCTTACAAGTCTCCACCAATCCGGACTTGGCCCCCGTGGTAGAGTATGACCTATACCTTCCTCAGGGAAGAGACCCGTGCCCCTCGGTGGGGACATAATGGGTTGATGATGATGATACAGGGTATAAAGGGGTTGTAAGTAACGAATTACTAAGTTGTCATGTATTGGTCACGTTAGTCTAGCCGTTAAGGCGGTTACTTACCGAGACAGAGGTCGTGAGTTCGATCCCGCCAATTGCGATTACGGGCCGCCGTAAATTGGACGTAGCTTAGCAAAAAGGTTCCAACTCACACAAAGTGAGTTTTGAGATATTTGAGTTTTTATGATTAAGCAAATTTACGCTCTCCATACATGTGGGTTGACTACCATGTGCCATAACTCTGCACATACTCATCGGATCGCTATGCAAAAGTCTTTGATTCTAAAAGTATAGAGAATAGTGATAATTTTGGTATATTTAACTAAAAAATGACCATAAGTTTGTGAGTGGTTGACCAAAAAGGGACCTGGAGGGATCGGAAACCGTTATTTTTTACTTGAATTTTTTAATCTGTGGTATTTTAGCTTTGTTTTAGTCTAACCAGAATATTTTTAGGAGTTATTTTTTTATGTTTTTTTTTTGTGAGCCGAGCACGAGTCGAAACCTATATAAACTTCGAACGAAACTTCAAACGCGATTTTCTTGAAATCAATTATTATTCCTTGAGGTCCCTTTTTGGTCAACCACTCACATTGTGGGTTGGAACCTTTTTGTTAAGCTACGTCCAATTGTACAAATGGCCTCAGTCTGGGTGTTTTTCCATGTTTGTAATATCCTTGACTGGTTACCATAGTACAGGGTATCCTAATTTGAGATCAGGTTTGTGTTGGATCGAAGTATTTTTTTTATTTATTTAAGTTCATAAGTTGACCAGTTTTTTTCACGTTTATGTTTTCGTGAAACCACAGCTCATGCCACATTACGATTTTTCCCGCTTATGGCAAACAATAATTTCAGTAAATAATACTACCTTCTTATCAAGCTTGGCTATGTACAAAAATACGTTCAATGTTCTTAAAAAATATTGGAGAATCTTCGCTCAAGTTTGTTTTGTAGGATTTCGTAAGTAATACAAATCACCAACTCTTATCAGATTACAACGTAAATATTACAGCAAAGATTTTAATTTTTGACAATATTTTGAAAGATATATTGTCCTACCTTCAATTTTCATAACTACTGAGACAAAACAGGCAAATGTTATTACGACATTGAATTAGTTCTGCAGTTTTCTTTTTGTGAACAGGAAATGCTCAACTCTTATGAGTTCCAATGCTGTCCACGAATTCGGAGCTGCGAAATATTATAATTATAACGTTGAAAGTTATGAAGCAAATGAAAATTCTATTTTCAAACATAGTTTTTTTGCACAATACATGGACAGATTTCCTTTGAAGTTCAAAATACGAAATTCACTTGTATCAAGCTTTATATCATTTCATCCAATCTAAATACATTGAATGGATGTCTTGAACGCCGACGTTTATAAATTGCCAAAGGATAATATGAATGGGCCGAGCAAATCGACTTAACGTCACATCACCTGCTCGGGAAAACCTGTGAGCATATCGATCTTAAACCTTTTATGTTCCTCGTTCGAAAGAGGTTTAGCCGAAGATCAACCGAATGAAAAAAGATACGAGTGTAGTGCTTACCAAAGTTTCAGTTCGGAAAAAAGATACTGACAGCGTTACTTTGCCGTGGTTATTGTAAAGCTGGTGGCATGGTGCGCGATTCTGCGGATATCGATACAACCACGTACCCACGACCGGTACGGCGCACCGCCACAGACATCTGTGCTACCGCGGACCGAGTTCCGCGGCTGTTTACAGATTGAAAATTGGTCGTGTTGAGATGATTTTATATTATTTCTCCCAAATAACGGTGAATGTTCGTGAAAGTTTCAAATACTGTAACGGTTTACCAAAGTGTGCAAGTAAAAATTCCTAGGCCTGAGGGGTTAACTACATTACGTGTATCGAAAATATTATTTAACAATTATCTGAGAATATTGTAAAAATGCTTTACCCTTACTTATTAATAAAAGTACGATTATTAACACTAAATACTCAGAGGTAGTTTAAGCAGTCTGTGGGTAATGGAAAGTTGTATAAACTGATTATTTAAACTGCATTTGAGGAGTGTTTTAGAGGAATTGTGTTATTAGAAACTATTAGATACTGGGATCTTAGTAATACGACTATAACTTGTAAGTATGCCACGTTCCTTACTAAGGTACCTTTTTAGTGGCTTGAGAAGAAAACCCGTCGTCATTCTTATTCAATATCAGAAAAGTATTTTGGTTGAAATGAGATCTTTCGGTATTGTTTCAGCTTGTCTCTCGTCGTTTGAAGTGTTGAGCCGATTTCACTGTGATTTTGGGACTGATTCTATTTTGCCTTTTATCCAAGAGCTTGCAATTTTTGTTGTTTATCTTGTCACGCAAATTCTTACATCATCAAATGGAATGGAGAATTTGCATCTGAAAGTTCTATGGCAAGCAGAAAAGACATCACAAACATGAAAATACACCCAGACTCAGGGCATTTTTGTGGGATTTTTTTTTTTCATAATATTATTCTTTGGAACACTGAGATCAGGCGACCTAACCCTAGGCGCACACTGGCGTCACGCGACAGGCGACAGCTCGGCGACTTGACGCGACGACCAGAGGCTACAGCCGTCAATTTTCATATATTTTATTCGAATCTCCGTACACTTGGCGTCAGAGTCGACGACAAGTCGAAAGAAGCAAATGACAACGTCGCGTCTGACGCGGCGACTTGACGCGATGACACGTCGCCCTGTTTGTGATGGCTCTAATAGCAAGAAGGGTTGCTACTCGCTCCGAAATGTAGATGGGCAGATTATGTTTGTTGCAGAAAGAACGAAAGATGGAGTTGCAAACTACTGGAGTGGCAATCGAAGACTGGACGACATTTATAAGGCAGGAGGGAAGAACTGAAGAAAAACAGCGCAAAGCAGAAGCGACTGGCGCTTGCATGAAGAGGCCCTAGTCCAATAGTGGATACTTACTTGTTATCATAAGAACAACGATGCAGGTAAAATTTCTAAAACGAAAAGAATTTGTGCTAGATTTTTTCTACACATATGTATTGTTTTAGATTTATCGTCCATTTTCGAAGTACACACAAATTGGCAAAAATGAGTAGCTAGGCAAGAATAAAACTTTCAGATGCAAATTCTCCATTCCATTTGATGATTTAAGGATTTGTAGAAATTTGTGGTGGCTCCCAATGCCCATCGAACCGGCGACCTTCGGCATGGTAATCAGTCCTTCAAAAAGTTACAATACACGAGAAGGAGAGATTCTTAAACAAAAAGCTGCCTTAACAAGATAACGTTAAAAATGGCTGTAAAACTCTGAGATAAGATACGGACAAAAGACAAAATAATTACACTGAGATAATCGTGGCGTTAAAACGTTTACCCCAGCACGAATCTTATCGCTGTATTTTTTCTTGGTTTAATTTCGTTTCCATCTTTACGTGAAATGTATTCTCCTGATAGCGTCCGCCCTAAAGAGTCGGAAACATAAATGTCCTGAAGGAAATGAAGGAAAAATCCTCTCTGGGAGCGAAGTCACGAAATAAATGTGACAGAGGGACGATGGACGGCCGCTGCTCGTCGATGGGCACGGTTTTCTCCGAAAACGAGGTTTGACATTTTTAACAATCGAATTGTTTGGTAGCTTCGAATAAACATAAATATATACATTGCTTTTAGCCCCACACTAGAATACCCTATGTCGTGGGAACCAGAAACAGAGACATCGAATGTCGAGTACTTTTTATAATTTTTTTTTATTTTTTTACGACCTTTGTGGCGTAGCGCTTAGCGCAACTACTTACCATGCGAAAGGTCCCGGGTTGAATCCCTGGCTGGGGAGAAAAAAAAAACTCCAGGTCTTTGATGTTTACATGTATGTGACGTCGCTGTTTCTGGTTCCCACGACACAGGGTATCCCAGTGTGGGGACAGAAGCAATGTATGTGCCTGTATGTAAATGCTTATGTTTATAACTCTATAATTTATTCTATAGTATAGTATAACTTAATTACGGATTCACTTCCTTGCTTGGTTGTCACAAGAGGCCAACCAAGTTTCCAGCACAAACTTAATAATGAGTAGTAAAGTTTCAGTTCGAAAGTGGTCTATAGTTTTTAACTAGTGTTCAACTCTGTTAAAAAAACCGCGATTATTATCGATTCGGTGTTTATCGTACTTACCCGATTATAATCGGTTGCAAATTTCAGTAATCACTAAGTTTTGTTTAATAATAAAATATATAATATTATGGCTTATAATTTGAAAAAAAAAAACACGAAGTTCCAGTAAATATTCAGTAATTTATAAAGCTGACTATAATTTACTGTAAAATATTTTTTATTTGTTGCATTACTGTTTAATTTGCTTCCTTCTTCCTCTGAATGTATCGAAAAATATAAATTTGAAAAAGATCTTATGCATTCTTCAAAAAACAGCATTTCAGGAATTGCACATTTTAAAAATAACCTGCTGTATGTATTATTTTTCCTTACCAGGTCCGAATTTAATTAAACCATAACTCGTAACTTATCATGACAATTCGATAAAAATAGTGTAGCAGTCTTCCTATATTTAGCCTGTGAGTTAACCGGCTTTGCAATATAGATAGATAGATAAATCATTTATTTGCATTTACACACACATGCATTGAAAACAAACAAAACAGGTTATACAGTAGTAGAAAAAAACACAAACAAAACATAATGAAACAGTATAACAAACATTATGAAACAGTCTAACAAAATACATGGAATGGTTATCATAAAATAATATTGTGTACCATGAATTAGCTTAATTCCTCATATCCTTACTTGAAGTTTTGTTTCTACGAACCAGAGCAAAACCTAGCCGGACACTATCGACAAAAAACAAGTAAGAGAAACTTTCATAAGCACTACACATGGTTTTTTGGTCCGGTTCAACTTACGTTTATTTTTTATCGGACGAGTCCGACCAGGTATCGCTCCGACTCGCAGAGCTTAACCATGGTGAGCAGAATGGGATACCGCCGTTTAGCCAAAGTATTTTTCGCCAAATTTTACTTCCCAATAAACTTATGGCATCAGTTTCATTTCCCAAATGAAACTTTAGCAAGTTTTAATTTCGCATTTTATTCATTTGGTCAAATTATCATTTCGCATAATTTTACTGCGTCAAGTTTTATTAAGACAAACGTTTATTATGCTAACGTTTTATTTTGGCAAGTGTTATTTTCAAATAATGGAACGGGGGGTCGGCGATGTAAAGAATACGTGACAACGGAAATATAGGTGCGACGACGCGCGTAGCGAAGCGGAGCGCGTCGGAGCGTTAGGTTCTCTATGTAAGATCGAAAACAGACTCGACTTTGATGCGTTCTTACCTTGCCTCTTGTTGCCTCTTTGGTAAAATGAATTTTGACCAAGTATTTATTTGGTAAACAATAACTTGCCATAATAACTGTTGCTAACTGTTTATTTGCTTTAAGTTGTTTTGAGAAATGTTTTTTTGCCAAGTGATAATTTGCGGAAAATAGTTTGGGAAGTAATACTTTGGGAAACGATTTTTGGCAATACATTAGTAAACCGAGCAGAATTGGAGCGAAACTTGGTCGGACTCGTTCGATAAAAAATAAACGTAAGTTGATCCGGACCAGAGTCAGAGGCCTCAGGGGGCGGCATGAAAACTTCTGACAGTAAGACCAGCCACTAGTCTTGCAAACCTCCACCAATCCGGACTTGGCCCCCGTGGTGGAGTATGGCCTATACCTTCCTCAGGGAAGAGACCCGTGCTCCTTGGTGGGGACATAATTGGTTGATGATGATGATGATGATCCGGACCAAAAATGTTCAACAAGTGAATTCAGAATTGCAAATAATACGTTGTTGTTACAAAATGTTAAAGCCATGAATTATTATTGTGCCATGAACTACATAGTTGTACTTCTAACTGTATTATTTTGTACGCCCCCCGTCTCTCCCTCTTTACCCGTGGGACTCGGGCGCTAGTGATTAACGTCCTACACCAGCGGCGATTATTGTTTGTTACATAATAATATGTTTTTTGATCTCGCCGTTTTCTTCATATTACGTGTTGTTTCTGTTGCTCTCTTCAACCCAGAAAGGTCAGCGATGTTGATTAAAGCAACGTTATCATTGTAGGAATCCTTAAGGAGGTCTCAGTGAAGCACGTTAAAGGTCCCCTCTTGATTGCAATGTCTAGTTATTGTTTTATTTAAGGTAAAATAGTTGGAGTTAGCACTTAAGAGCTCAGAGGTAAGAGTGCTTTGTTAATAGGACCCTTAGATACATTGAATATTTACACGAAACTAAGGTTTTTAATCACTATCTTAAGTAGTTATGTTATTTTAATCTATTATAAGTATTATTCACATAATACATACATCACATTATCATTATAACAAGTTGTTATGTATATGATTAATATTTAAGTTGCACTACCTGTACATTGTTTCATCAATAGGTACTTAGATTAATTGGAAGAGAATGCTAAGTAGCTTTAAGCTCGCCTATGTGCAAAACTTTTAATGCAATAAAGAATTTAATAATAATAATAATCATCTTGTCTGGCCACTTTGGCCAGACGAGACTACATATTACCTTTTTTTCTGCATAATAATAATAATATTTCCAACTTCTGTAGTGGTGCAGAAAGTGATTGACGTGACACAGCAAATTTAATAGGTGATTGTATCTCTTTCGCGGATTTATATCATGATTATCGAAAAATATCTGAATATACGGAGTACCTACGCCAATCCTAATAGAAAATCTCGAAGCGTAGAGTTTCTCGACCCGTACTAAAAAAGGGGTCGAGCCAGCGAGTAAGCAACATAATTTAGTTTTTACTTAGTGAACAGAGGCGCTGGTCAGATTACTTCCAACTTGCTACAGTGCGACGAAAGCGGACGAGTCTGCAGGGAACGCAGACATCTGCAGCGCGTCCACTCACACGATAATAACATGTCAACTTTCGCCACGGGAAATCCTGCGCCCGGTTGGAGTGACAGATTTTGCTCACCAACAATACCGGGCAGCACAGAACACAATTTACTCAAGAGAAGAAAATCAACTACAAACAAAAAAAATAGTGTGCGTACTAGCGCCACCTGCCGGATGCCCACAGCAACTTCTCAGTGGCGGCAAAATTTGAATGTTCCAATAAGGTGCCAGGCACATAAAAACAAAAAGTATTTTGGATGAATAAGCAATTTCATTAATTGCAAACTCAGAAACTTTTTACAATACTACAAGACTTTTAAAACGATTCTGAGTTTGCAAATGTAATTGCTTATTCATCCAAAATACTTTTTGTTACTTACAACTAAAATACTTCAACGCCTTTTAGAAAACAATAAAATATTAAAGTGAAATATTTAATCCATACTTTAATGTAAACAAACCAATACAATGATACAAGATTATTCATAATAAAACAACATTACAAAGAAGGAGAAGCACAAGCTCAACTCGACGAATGTTGAATAAGAGTCACTTTCTCAAAACGAACTAGGAAAAACACAGATGGAGAATCACAAACAAGCTCAGCTCGACGTCGTATCCAAGCAATTACACAAGAAATATTTCAGAAACAAACCGAATCCGTTACCGAAATAAGTATACAACATACGCAAATAAAATTCGCCATGTTGTAAGTAAGCATGACGTTTGGCGTCGCCAGTTGCCACACTCAAAGTAAGTTTCTACTAAGTTTTTTTCGACAAAAAACAAAAATAAATTTCAATAACGCACGAAAATTGATATACTATTTCAGAATTATTTACAAATCTTTTGGTCTAAAAAATTGTGCATTTGTTTTTTTTTACAATAAGTCTAGGCCTGACTGAAATTCTACAAATCTTACCGAGGATTTTTTAATTTCAAAATGGCAATGAGGAAATCTAGCCCACGAAGGTATTCTCGGTCGCCCATACAAAGTCGACACCCCCTGCCGGGGAGTGTGCCGGCCGTATCAACCAGGTAAGCTGTCACCGTTTTGTGACTGATGGAAAAGTCGAGGAAAAATATTTATACCGGTCGGAAATCAATTAAATGATTCCGAAATACAGCTAATAATGATAGCATTGATTAAATACATCGTATACATATTGATAGGTCTCAATTTCAATACCAATCGAATAGCCTACAGATGGCCAAATTAATAGAAAAGAGTTACAATTCAGCATTCTGCTTATCGCAGTTTAATATAAACTAGCTGTCAATAAATTGAAATTTAACAACTCTTCGGTTGGCTTAGTTTTATATACTCGTAGGACGACCTCGATTAGGCAGTAGTGCACAATATACAAAACTAATATTTTTTATACTTTTGACGGCATTCAGTCCAGCTAGTCACTTGAAGAGCTATTAGAGAGTGAATATATCTGGCCAGTAGCCCCGGGTCGGTAGCGAGTCGTTGATCAAGCGCAGTGCGCTCGTCATTTGTTTCAGAGTCACAGCCTTCACAGGCCGACCCTCGGTGCCCCTCGGCAAATACACAGAGTGCTCCGAAAAAGTGCGCTATTGAAAAAGTAAGATAATACGAGTAGACGTTTGACAGGCATTTTTGTGAATTCATTTTTTTGTAAAACTCAGGGAAAAGTTTGAATAGTTTTACTAGCAGAGTTGTTGGATTTTGATCCGGTATTTTTGAACTAACATGTTTAACTCTGTTGAGGATTATCTAACTTTATTTTAGGTTTTGCTATGATCCGGTTCTGGTCGTTACGTTAAAATACTATTATATTTTGATTATGAATGATTTGAAAGCTTGATTAGATAGTTAGATTAAATGCTTGTAGCATTAAGTCCGCCGCATTGCCATTGTAACGTTTATCTATGTGCAATAAACTTATTAATAATAGATTAAGAACACTTTATACACAAACACATACTAGTACTCTAGTGTGTGTGTGTGAGCACAGGCTTTGCACGCTTAGCGTAGAACGTTGTCTTTTGAAAATACAATTTTTAGAAAAAGGTATCTTGTAATACCTATAGTTTTCACTGTAAGAGAAAGCAGCTTTATGGTTCCCAGCACCTGAGCAGCCTGAAAAAAAAGCGCACAGTCATTATACAACAATGCCGTAAGTTTACATCTAAGCCAACATAAAACTAATTTCCGTGCCCGCTGCGGCAAATTAGTTTTTTAAGTTACGCTCAAAAGCTAGCAAAGCGTACCACTTAATATACATCGAGGAGAAACCTTGAGGCGAAATTTGCAAAGGACCTTACAGATGCTACATGCATCAGAACATCTAATATAGTGGGCTAACCGGTTAGTACCGGTTACAATTACTAGATTTGATATTTGATACCGCCAATTGAACCTTAGTCGTGGATAGAGATAAGGTGGACAATTATATTGTCCTCAGACTCCGTGGAGGAGTATAACATACATATATAAGCTCACGCCTGTCTCCCAGGGGGGGGGGGGGGTTTGGTAAAAGCTAAAAAAGCCCATATTTGAATTACATTATTTTTGCCGGGTGGGAGCAGAGTCGTGTAAGTGGGCTATGACCTTTAGTATTAAAGAAGGAGATACTAAACGATTTAGAGAGAGAGAGAGAGAAAAACTGTGGAAAGGGACAAAGAAAACCTACAATGTTTCTACAATGCATTGTACTTGTTCCAAAGTACTGTGACATTCAAAGAACAGAATAAGTAGTCAAAAATTGTTTATTTTGGATCGCATCGACATTTACCAGCATAAGGTAATAACAGGTAATTTTAAGGCTTCCTTAGCTGCTGAAGAGCTACATAGTACATAGAGTTTATAGTACATAGAGCCATACAGTTTATAGAGCATATATTCTGAGAAAATGGATAATAATAAGAAAAGTATAAATTAAATACGAATTAAATTTTTTGCAGTGTAAATACACACATCAAAAGTGTCTAGGGATCAAGTACGTTTTAGAGTATTGCTGCAATTAACGTTTAATATATTAACTTTTTTGGATAGCTATTGATTTTTTTAGTGAGATTCTATATTTAAATAAGGAATTTTGCTTGAATTTCGATAATAAAATGAAAATCAGTTGTCAATGAGGATTTGTATAAAACTGAGTACTTGCGTTTTGACAAAATGATTACAATATCTGCATCCGAACTGAAATAAATTACGTTATTATGGATAGACGACGTCATTTAACTCGAGAAGAGATGATGAGAGCCGTCGGAATGTTGGAAGCTGGTTCCAGGCAACGTACTATGGCTATCGCTCTTAACACTACACAGAGTGTCATAAGCCGCCTCTGGACACGCTATCGCATCACGGACAGCGTGGCCGAGTGACATGGAGGACGATCTCGCATCGCCACTGGCAGACAGGACCGCTATATCCAAAATACTGCCCGACGGAATCGTAACATAACCGCCATGATGTTGGTTAGGCTTCACAGCTCCTCAGACTTGCTCTTAAGCGATCAAACTATCCGAAACTGTTTACGTGAAGTGGGTCTGTGTTCCCGAAGGCCGCTGAGAGTCCCACCTATAGCACCCTGCAATCGTTGGGCCCGTTTACGATGGGCTCGCGAACCCAGAGATTGGGAGGAGGAAGACTGGCGTTATGTGTGCTTTTCCGATGAATCCCGTTTCGGTATGAGACCGGATACAAGACGTACTCGAGTTTGGAAGACATCTGGACGTCAAGAACGCTTAAGATATTGTCAGGAAGTTCATCCATATGGTGGGGGAACAATAATGGTATGGGCCGGTATTTGGATCGGCGGAAGAACCGATCTCATTTGGATCAGGGACAACCTTAATGCTCAAATTTACGCGGAGAGGATTGTTTCAAGTGTAATCATCCCTTTGCGAGGCCGGTTGGGTGATTCGTTTCAATTAATGCATGACAATGCACGTCCACACACGGCTAGAGTCGTAACACGCATTCTTTCCGAAGCTCATATTAACGTTTTGCCGTGGCCTGCTCAATCACCAGACCTTAATCCGATTGAACACGTATGGAATATGTTTCAAAGAAGAGCCCTGCCGAGTATGGATACCGTCCATACTCCACAACAACTTTTTTTACTTGTTACAAAACACATGGGCGGCCATTGCCCAAACTGATTTGGATGAACTCATATTGGGCATGCCAAATAGCTGCGATTGTTTGATTCGCATTAATGGTGGAAATACAGATTATTAATTTTCTTATCTTTACAATAAACATTTAGATAATCATCATTTTTGCCCTTTTTTGTCATTTAATTAACGTCGTTAATTTAGGTTAATTTCCCACAATTTGCAAAAACTGTAATTTTTCTTTATTTTTACAAAATATAGGAGTAAGTGGTTAATTAAAACATAGTAATTAAAATATAAAGTAAATCTGGAAGATTACATTTTGGTAAATTTTGTTGCCACAAATCATTATTTTTACCAATTTTTTTTTTGTTTTGTATCCCTGAATAATGCTTCTTTAAACTTTTAACAAAATTTCAAAACCAGCGGTGCCAGCTTGGAAGAAAAGGAGACTTTAAAAAAATAACTTAAAAAATTAGCCATTTTTTTTATTTAAGTTTTCATTATGTTTGCGATATTTCTTGAATAAATAATAATAAAAAAATTATTGTACTTTAAATTAAAAAACCTTTTTTTTTATATTTTTCTGATAACCAGTATGACTTGTCTTTTCACCCGGAACCGGCTTGACGTTGAGTGTTGGGACACCCTGTATATTGTAGCAAGTAATAATAATTTAAAACATACACAACACAAACACTTGTTCCGCTCTCAAACTAGGATCCCTAGGTAACCAGGCGAGTAAATTACATGGAAATATACTCAGATTCAGGCTATTTGTACAAATATACTGCAGCCCCCATTGAGAATCCGGCATTGGAATCAAATGTGATACTGCTAGAACAACTACGTAGTTAATTTAAAGTATTATACAGGGTGTTGATTTGTAAAGTTAAATCCGACTCAGGGGTAGTTATTTACATGATACTGAAGCAAAAAAAAAATTAAAAAATATTTTTTTAGTGAAAATCACCTAACATCCCCGGTTTTGAGGCATTTAACTGTACAAATCAACACCCTGTATAATAATATCATAAATTGACTACGTAGTTGTTCTAGCAGTAGGTATCACGTCTGATTCCAATCAACACCCAGTATAGTTTTGCCGAGAAAACCGTAGCATGTGTGGTTTACACATCATTATACGAATTTCCTCTTTGGATCTTTTACTCTATTTTGAACAAAAAACCGTCCGCGACGATTCTTTAGACTGCACTTTCTCTGGTAAAATTAGTTTGCTTCGTTACTGCTCAGTAAATCCTAACAACGTGTACATTGTAACTGAAACGCGAACGAAACTACCCAGGACGGTACAGCTGTAATTAAACTTTACAATTAAAGACATGAGATTCGTCGTAAAACTCAAGTGAAAGCCATTCTGGGCGTCTGTGGAACTTTCCAGAATAGATAAACATATTTTATGCGGGATCCAACCCGTAACTTAAGGCTTTATCTCGCCGATAAAGACAATCATATTGGCATAGATTTTATGACGTGTATTCTCAAATTTTACAAAGGGTTGCCAAGAAAATATGTAACTCTTCAAATACCTCAGTTAGATCTATGAATAACTTCTTATGATAATAACAGAAATAAAGAAATAGTATTTCTACAAACCAATGTCGACTGCAGAATTAACAGTATTTGACAGGATAGGTTTTATAATCAAAGCAGCTTCATAGACACGATCAGGATGCTTATAGAGAGAGAGGATACTATGGGGTTAATCAGCCTGCATACCCCACGCGGATATGTGACTTGAAACGTTAAGGTATGTACATACTGTACAACCTCAGACATGTCGAGTGTCACAGAAATGAGTGACATAGGGTTATTATTAACATTAATAATTTCGTACCGGTCTACGGTAAACTCGAACGAAATGCACATAAAATTGAAGAGCGTAAAAAAAGAGTCGACAACTTACAGGCGGAAAATTCGGATTATCGAATATTTTCAATAGAAAAATGAATTAATGAATTGCTTTATAACGTTGTATATGGTGTCTGATGGTCTATATAATGCAAAGTAAATATGTCAATGTCACGTCATTACACGTCACAGGGTGTCACAGGTTTATATTCTGTTATCCATTGTGACTTCTATGGTCTAAGTTCTTTGATTTTGAGACCGAGACTGTCAGACTGTGAGACTGAGACAGCGATTGAAAGTGATTATTATTACGCATCTACATTTTACCCGAGCGAAGCCGGGTTTTTGCCTATTCCATATTAATAATTTCGTAGCAGTCTACGGTAGACTCAAACAAAATGCACACCAAAGTGAAGAGCGTAAAAAATAGTCGATCCGAGTCGACAACTTATAGGCGGAAAATTTGGATTTTTGAGTATTTGCAATGTAAACATTATTTTTTTATATAATGGCGTTACGAAGTAAACATGTCAATGTCACCAATGTTGCTTTGGTGTCACGTCATCACGTGTCACAGATGCCCATTGTGAACTCTATGGTTTAATTGGTTGAAATAAAAGAGCAAATGGATATAATAAATACCAAAATTTAAATGCCGAACAAAAATATGTGGTCGAAACAATGTGAAATATTATTATGCGATTGCATTTTAGCCGAGTGAAGCCGGATTCTCATCTAGTTTTATAACAATTATAGCTTCCTTTTGAATTATAATTAAATAAAGTTGGCTTTATCCGCACGCACCCTGTACACGAATGCGGGGAGCATAAAACGACTGACAATGTCCAACGTATGAGGACCATTCGTCGTCGACAGGCCACCATCGATACTTTTAATTGGGCGTTGTAGATCTACGCGCCGCGGGGTTCGGACGGGGACGCGCGGCGTAAGTCACAACTCACTGTCGAGACTCACAGATGGACAAAAGTACTGACCTTTTTTGTCGCTCTCGAAGTTAATTCACAAAGAATATGCTATTAATTCTTAGTTATGCGTATTAATAGTACTATGAGTATTAATTTACGTAAATCGAATTTTCATGACGATATCTTTATGACAGATAATTTTTATTGACATGGTTTTGAAGCCATTTGATGTTTTTTACGATTGTTTCAATTTAATTTATTTTACAATTATATAAATGTTTAATTGGAATAGTCTTATTGATATATATTAGTTACATATTTTTATTGACATTTTTTAAACTGTGTTCGATATTTTTCAACGATTTTATTAATTTTCATTAGAATTTAGCTTGAATATTTACTATGTAAAATGAGCAATATCCCAATAGATGTTTCTGTAAGGATAGTTGTAAGTTATTTTAAATAAATAATAACCATCATAAAAGGAAAAACAGATAAATCTGTGTATACCACTGTCGTGAAACGTCTGCAATAACTAATAACAGTTAATTTTTAGCTAGTTAATTTCTAGTTAACAATATTGCGTCCTACTGATGGGCCTTTGCCCAGCAGTAGGACACAAAAATGGAGGCTACGTAAAAAAAAATTGTTTTGAGACTACTACTAAATCGAGGTACACTTCAAATTCGCAAAATAGTGAATCCCATGAGTGGTCCCTCGGTCCACATACATAATTTAATTTATAACATATTTGCTCGTAAAGTGGTTGTAGTTACACCAATTTCAATATCGTAATGTATCTCATTACGTACTTGTGCGATAATGTAATGTAAAAGGCACGTGTTTTTCTTTAAATAAAGTTTTAAGATACTCCGTCTAAAAATGAACGATACTTTTAAAAATCTTAGCAAAGAGGTTTTATGTCAAGAAAGTGATCAATATTTTATGAATAAAATTAACTTTGGGAAATAAAATATAACAAATAATCATTGAATTCTTTAATTTAATTAATTTTGACAATAAATTACAACCATTTATCTGTAACAAAAACAGAAAAATATTAATTTACTTTATTAGTAATACTGGCTGTTTTTGTACCTTTGCCTAAAAAAAAAAGTTGATGCGCGCGCATCGCTTATTTGTGGACAAGTAAAAATAAATCCGCGCGCTTTTTCTTTTCGCTGTATTGTTTTTATTTGAAAATGTCGTCAAGTAGTGATGCATTTATTAATTTGACACCGCCACAAGTCTTAAACGCGGCGAAAAAGGCTACTCTAAGCCTCTTGCCTGAAAAATCGACCGATAGATACTTACAAGCATATCAAAATTTCATCTTATGGAAAACAAGCCAAAATGCAAATTCATTTTCAGAAAATGTGTTTTTAGCCTATTTCATGGAACTTTCTCATAAATATAAGTCAAGCTCATTGTGGTGCTACTATTCAATGCTAAAAAGCACTACTATGAAAACAAACCATGGTATTGATATCAAGTCATACTCCAACTTGCTAGCATTTCTAAAAAGACGCTCAGATGGCCATATGAGTAAAAAGTCGAAAGTATTTTCGGCTGACAATATCAAGACGTTCCTAAAAGAAGCTACGGATTGCCGATATTTAGCAACAAAGGTCAGTTGAAACTAAATAATTGTGATTAATTTCTTTCACTTTCGTATTTCTTTACTATATAGTTGTTTATACGTTATTTTTATCTCTTTTCAGGTTGCATTAATATTCGGTATAAATGGTGCATGTAGACGTCAAGAGTTGGCAAACATCACAACTAATGATATCGAGAACCATGGGCGAGTTCTTCTTGTCCAGGTTTAAAACACAAAAAATAAAATTCCAAGGTCGTTCACAATACAGGACCCTTTTTACAACGTAGTGAAGAAATACGAAGCGCTTCGTTCAACAAAAGCTAATTCCAACAGATTTTTTCAAAATTACCAAACTGGAAAATGCACTAAGCAACCCATTGGCATTAATAAATTTGGAGCAATGCCGAAAGAAATTGCCACTTTCTTAAATTTGCCTGAAGCTCATGAATACACAGGGCACAGTTTCAGAAAGTCCTCGGCTACATTGCTCGCCGATTCAGGTGCGGACTTAAAAACGCCACGGAGGGTGGCGGTCGAGCAGTGTAGCCGAGGGATACATAGATGACTCGATAAGAAATAAAGAAGAAATTAGCTCTCGCATTACAAGGAACATACATTTGGAGTCAAGTGTTGACTTTCAACCATCTACGAGCACACACGCGTACATTCCACCAACGTCGCCGCAGCCGCAACCGCCTCCGCCGCCGCCACCGACGACTGCAGAACTCTGTGGTCTCGTTTCTCCTACATTCACTCAAGAGAGTAAGAGAGAAACTGGGGAAATTGTAACTAATAATAATAACTTGACAACATTAAAAGATAAGATAAGATAAGAATATGCTTTATTGTACCAGGAAAAATAATTACAGAACATTAACAATAAGATGCAGTACAAGAGGCGGCCTTATTGCTTATCAAAAGTGCCAACTGGCAACGTAACAATCACTTTTAAAAATTGTTCAATTTTTTATAACTGCTTTAACAATTAATTAAAGATTTATTCGTTTAACAAAGTCAGAGTTTTATTAATTTCCTCGTAAATATGTTATAAAACGTCGTATGACATACGTGCGCTTTGAAAATTACAGCCTCTGCTTCCTTATAGTAATATCGCCTCGGCTGTAATTTTCAACTTACCGCACTTATATCATAATGTACTATTAACCCCTAGCATTTTCGGTAGGTCGATTAGCTAAACATAACAACGGTTTTAATATATTCTTTTCATGGTAATATCGCAAAACTGATCAAGAATCAAGAATGCTTATTGTGAGCTTAGACATGGGTTATACAATTAGCAGTAACAGTTGCTATAAAAAAAAAAAGTATCACCAAATCTTAGCTTAAAATTACAGGTGTACTCACATTCATTAAAATTGTCACAGTGTAATGTCGCAACTGACTAGCGATTCCCTTCGTAAATCGGTTCCGGAGATTGACGTTGTGTTTGCAAAAGGCGCGTTTAATTGCTGAAATAGCTTTTAACTGCAACTCTACGTTCTAAAACCTCTCGTCATTTGTGTCTTGGACCAAGCGTTTAGATTGCGGCTGTCTCTCTGAAATTGGTCGCATTTGATTCGTTTTGTTCCGGCCGGTCAGAGGACAGACCGTTTATTACAGTATGAGTGGAAAACTATTACCCACTGCAGCATGAAAACTATGCAAAATTCACTTCTTTGAACTCGACTTTTCTTTAAATATTTGTACGGGGAATTATGTTTATTTGCAAATGCTTTTTTGCAAACAATTACCGAGAGGGGGAGGAATGCATATCTTCGTGCTTTATATGGCGACGGGGAGCTCTTAATTGTGCTTAGGTTCGTGACTACCTGTTTTTTCTTCGTGTAATTATTTATTACGTTGATGTTAGCGCTGGTTCTACTTAGACTTATGATTCTCGCGCGTAGCTTCATAGCAAGCGTGAGCTATGTGTACGAAACAGTTAAAACGAGACGGTGCTTAGTGCAGACTAAAACTTATGAATATTTCATGTCAAGCAGTTGCGTTTTTCAATTTTCATGATTTATCTTCAAAATTTATACATCAGATCAGTCAATTTTAATATTAAAACAGTCCACTTATTCCACGGTTTGGTTTGATGTTAATACCTTAGACGCTAGGTTCACTTCACAATGGCTTCCTTTACAGTAAAGTTAGTGAATGGTATTGGTAGTGCAACTTGTAACTTAGTACTTGCAACTTGAACATTTGTCAGCAATTGTCAGTTAATGTTCGTCGCTTACACCTTCCGAATGCGAGCCAGCTTTCTACCACTGCGCTACCGATATTAGCGCTTTTGACATACTTTTCCAATCCAACCACCGCTACAGCTCTACCTGTGTTAAACTCCGCTAGCTCTCCGAGCATTAGCTGTCATTTGCAGAGACTGAATAATTGACTTCGGCCGCGCCTTCCTCTAAAGTTTTAATTATTGTCGCGAGGCTCCTCTAAAGAAATTCAACACCGGGAAACAATCCCGAATCCATTCAATTATTCAAACTTTTAATTAATATTAATAGAAGCGCCCATTCACAAAAGAAAGAATACCGAAGGCAGATAACAAAAAAAAAATCCTTAGAAAACTGCGTTACCCGCAGCTGCGGACTGTAAATTAATGCGAAAATAATAAAGCGTCAGAATGGAAGTCCGAAAACAGGCGACGAGTCGAGGCGGAGTGGCGCGAATAAAAATTAATTCCAAATGGTTATTAGTGGCCGTGAACAAAAGGAGGCTGGTGTGGGTGAGTGACTCCATAATAAACGTCACGACAAGGGAGATAGGAAATTAAACGAAACTAAAGCGGACCCGGGCGGCGACATCTGGAGAGGAAGTTCGGGGCTGCTGCTGGACTAAAAAAAATGCAAGTCACTGCAGCCGATTCTGTTTACTCTTTGCTATGCGAATAGTCCTGTGAGCGACAGGTTAAAAAAGTAGCTCTTTTGTTTCTAGCGCACGCTTTTCTGTTTCGCTGCCGTTGATCACGGCCGCGCCGTCGGAAAAATGGCTAAATATTGGCGCGAGAAAAACGCTAAGTACTATTTTACGCTTCAGTGGGAGTTGGTGAATCGTTTAACAATGTATGAGTACTTACCTTTGGGCAGCGGCTCTATAACCACTTTAACGGCGTGGACGGCGGTGAGGACAGTAAATATCCATATTATTAGGACGGGTAGGGGGCCGCGGGCGGCCGGCCGCAACTCCTCCATCTCAGATTATCTTACTCGCTCGACATACTCGTGCTCTTCCCTATACCTGAAACAATGAACATGTTTTATTAGCAAGGCGTCTCGGTAATCCGAGCCCCGAGTTCCGAGGTGCGGAGCGTGCGTTCGCCAAATACCTCACGTCTTTGCATTTATGAATAATAACTGAAAAAAGTTAAACTCGCGAACCCATCTTCGTCTGAATATTGTAGAATTCGAGAGATAACGCGGTGAAAGGAAAAAGATTTTTCTTTCCTCTCGCAGTATCTGCTCAGTGTTTCTTTCACGCCGGCAAAGTTTGCGAGGTGGATTATGATTGTCTCTCAATTCTATCGGATTATTTAAATTATTTCAGTTTCGCCGAAATATTGTGTAAGGGAACATAATCTCTATAAAATGAGTTTTTTTTCTAACAATGCTTGGACAAGCCTTTAGACAAGCTGCGGAATGTAGTTTTTGGTGATTTATTCCCTTTGTTCTAGTTTTTGTTTTAGTAGTTATTGCGCACTATTACTTCTCTTTTGCGCATCCGGTCCCAAACTAGTTTCGTCCAATGCTAAAGTGGAGATGGGTGGGGCATTTGGTTAGACCGGAAGATGGCCGTGGACTAAGGTAGCCACTGAGTGGTGGCCAAGAACGGGTCGACGGTCGGTGGGTAGACCACCAGCCCGATGGGCGGATGACATTGTGAAATCGGCTGGGAGACATTGGATGAGACTAGCACTGGACCGGATGGGTTGGCTTGAAAGAGAAGAGGCCTATGCCCAACAGTGGCCTCTATTTACGGGCTGATTAGATAGATAGAATATTAAATGTTTTTAGGTTTTGCATAATGTTTGTGACGTCGCTGTTTCTGGTTCCCACGACACAAGGTATCCTAGTGTGGGACCAGAAGCAATGTATGTGCTTGTATGTAAATGTTATGTTGCTATGTTAATGATGGTTGAAAAACTTTAAAACTCGGCTACGCAATGTGTATCAAATTGTCGTAATAAACTACGAATTATAGTTTTATGAGTCATTTAAAGCTTTTAGTCAAAATAACTAGCCACTAAGTGGGGGCAAAGAACGGTTGGACGGACCACCAGGCTGGTGGGCCGATGACATCGAGAAAGCGGCTGGAAAATTTTGGACGAGACTAGAAAATCAATTTAGTTAATTTATTTCAAATATAAATATTAATATACATTTGTAAGTGATCTCATTCTAGTAATATTGTAACTATAGAGCACAGACGTTGCTCGACATTTAAAGAGGGCAACAATGGTTTATGACGGCACAATGTATCTTACATTGTTTATTAATTAGTAGTTGGCAATTTAGTTTTCAGAAATATAGGTCAAGAAACCATATACAGGGCGTCCCAAAGTTATGGGACATGAAGGGAAAGTACCTTAAATATCGTAGATACGGTATTTTACTGAAAGAAGACTTTATTTTATTTTTAAAAGTCAGTAATTTTGCATTCAAAGATTTTCTAAAAATTACTTGCCTCTTCCGGGAATCGAACCGACTTAAATAAAAAAAAAACCCCTTCTTTTATGATTCCAATTGTAAGAATGGCCCAAAAATAGTAATAATTCTTCTTAAGTAACATAGGATTTTAAAAGAAAGAAATAGCTTAAAATAATCATGTTAATCAAATTAAAAAAATACATGAAACTGCCGTAGTCAATTAAGTAGGTATTTTTTTGTAAATTAATTAATTAAATGCTCGAAATGTGATTCCTCATGTCTTACGCAAATCACCAGTCCTTTAATGAGTCCGCTGCCTGTTGATTTTAATTTTTCATTTTCAACTTAATTGACTTCATCAGTTTATGTATGTTTTTAATTTGATTAAAATGATTAATTTCACGCTGTTCTTTTCTTTTGAACTACTATGTTACTTAAGAAGAGTTATTATTTTTTGACCATTCTTCTGATTGGCATCATAAAAGAAGGAGTGTTTTTTTTTTACATTTAAGTCGGTTCGATTTCTAGACGAGGCAAGTAATTTTTAGAAAATCTTTGAATGCCGAATTACTAACTTTTAAAAATAACATAAAGTCTTCTTTCAGCAAAATACCCTATCTACGATATTTAAGGTACTTTCCCTTCATGTCCCATAAGTTTGGGACGCCATGTATAGGACCACTGTTATGAATGAAGATTCAGCCCCGGCTTTTAGCAAGACGCCGGGCAGCACTAAGCAATGCGTGCTAGTATAACGTAGTAATAATAGATGGTTGTTTGTAATTTGCACTCTGGGTAAGCTGCAGTAATTGCTATGTGCAATGTGCACAAAATACACGTTTTTCAACAGAAGATTCACTCGAAAAACAGGCGCGTAAAATCGTGTAAGTTACATAAAAGAATTTTTTTGAATCTACAAAAAATTTTTTTGGATTAAAAAAACAGTACTTTTAAAAATGTTTACATACTACTGATGCCTGTATCCCGGGGTAAACCGAGACTGGCACTGGCACTGCTACTTGCCACGATGGTCACAGATATCACTTTCATTCTTTCCTTTTTGGTCGTCCCAGCAGAAGTAGTACCAGCCCTTCCACCCACATCCACACGGTATATTTTTTTCGTCAAAACAAAGTTCCAAAAACGTTTATGGTAGTATTTTTTTTTAATTCCCGTACTCACCTGCCTAATTTGTTATATTTACCTATTGAAAGTGGAACCAGAACTTTGTATTTATTATTTGCCTTGAAATAAAAATTCGAAGGAAAAATATGTTTGAAATTAAAAACTTAAAATATATCTAAGTGATTTTTATACTTGAGATTCAAATTAATTATATTATCCGATTTATTATATTTAATCGGTTGCGTTTTGAGCTTCAAAAAGAACAATTAAAAACCATTGTTATGGTGAGCCGATTGAGCCACCAATAATTCTGCAGGTTAAAGTAAAGTTGTCACTATGAGTTGACCTTCTAGGAGTCAGGTATTTGTTCGCGCAATGGGCGTCATTAGTAGATACTGCACAAGAGTCGGTCCTTATGTCCGTGAGCACGAATTTCCCTTTGGGAGAATGCAGTGTTAATTTGTGCAGATTAACAAACGATTACCTGCAGCTCCTGCACTAAATCGATACGCTTAATTTGATAGAGGAATTTCCTTGAAAACGTTGAATTCTCCGTGAAAATAATTAGATCTTTCCTGAGCGACAATTCACAATAGGGAACTTGTGTCTAACTTAGATTGGAGTATCATTGCTATTATACCATAGAATATACATAAAAACTAGAAAAAAAAACCTGAACTTTTCTTTTCACCGGTATTCGGGATCTTAAATGCCAAAGATTTAATTTTTGAATTGAACTCCAAGCGTTTTCTAATAAGGGTGTAATGTAAATGCATAAATGAGTGTAAATGCAGTGGACTGGTCACATCTGCCGTAGGACTCATAACCGTTGGGGACAGCGTTGGACTGATACCGGCTGATCATGATGATAATATTAAAACATTTTTTTAATGAGATACTTCAAATATTGATACACGCTTCACACTTTATAAGGCGCTATGAGCAAGTTGTGACGTCGTACCTAGTTTGAGCCCAATTTGTATGAAATGTTCATGTAGGTACTACGTGACTATGTTGTATTTTTCGACCGGTCATATTACGAAAATAATTGTGTTGGATGTTTATATGTTTGTGATGTCGCTGTTTCTGGTTCCCACGACACTGGGTATCCTTGTGTGGGGCCAGAAGCAATGTCTGTATGTAAATTGTTATGTTAATGTATGTTTTTGAAAAGTATTAGTCGAAGAGAAAAAATACTAACATTCGTTTACCTTGTGTTCTCTCCTATTAGAAAATATACTTATGTTGCACGTTATGTTAAAAGGCAAGATTTTTTGTTTAAAGGACAAAAAAAATGGTTCTTAAATATAAATTGGCAATATTTTTGAGGTGGCTATATTCCATGAATCCTTTTTTATGAAATCTCTTTCGCTTGTATATCCAACTCATCTATAAAAGGCGAGCATCCGACACAATCACCTATGAACGCCCACGTTGAACTAATTAGAACTAATTTTGCAGAGAGTCATTTAATAATGATTATGAAATATGAATGGACTTTTAAATATTCGACCCCTAAAGGGCTGGAAGGAAAGAAGGAAGGAAGGATTGGTTTACGGTCAGATTTATTCAAAACATGGTACAAATGTAGGTACCTACGTTTGCATAATGTAGGGTTGTATGTTTTTTACATTACCTGCTTAGAACTAACTTATCTAGTTATTATTAATATATAAAAGGAGAAGCTGACTGACTGACTGACTGACTGACTGACTGACTGACATATCAACGCAGGGCATAAACTATATGCGTCAGAAACTTGAAATTTTGCACAGGGGTTTTTTTAGAACGTGGGGGAGCAGTAAGAAAGGATTTTTGAAAATTCATCTCCTAAGGGGGTAAAATGGGGGTTCAAAATTAGTATGAAACTTTGTCGTTTTTGAAGTTATTCAAATGAAATTTAGTACAAAGATTCTTCATTTAAAATTACGAAAAACGTGTAAAATAGTTTTTCGAAAATCATCCCTTAGGAGGGAAAAACGGGGCTGCAAACTTAGTATGAAACATGCCGTTTTTTTAATTTATTCTAATAAGATTCAATATGAAGGTCCTCCATTAAATGCTATGAAAAACATGTAAAATAAATTTATATTTATTTTATAAATATAACGAAATCGAACGAAATTCAGAATAAAGATTCTTGATTGAAGGTCATGAAACACATAGAAAATCGATTTTCGAAAATCATCCCTTAAGGGGGTAAGAGGGGGTTGCAAATTTAGTATTAAACTTTGCCGTTTATGAAGTTATTCGAATGAAATTCAGAAAAAGGTCTTTTATTGAATGTTTTGAAACACATGTTAAATAGTTTTTCGAAAATCATCTCTTAAGGGCATAAAAAGGGGGTGCAAAGTTAGTATGAAACTTTGCCATATTTGAAGTTATTCGAATGAAATTCAGTATGAAGCTCCTTCATTGAAAGTTATGAACGACGTGTAAAGTAGTCTTTTGAAAATCATCCCTTAAGGGGGTAAGAGGGGGTTGCGAAGTTAGTATGAAAGCTCTTTCGCAGGCGCTAAAAGTATCCCTACCCTATCTTATTTGCAAACTAAAGCCCACGCGGACGTAGTCGCGGGCAACAGCTAGTTATTTATAAACATTTTGTTATCTGACGATTAGGTCTTCTAAAACACAACATAATGTAAGAAACCTTTTTGCTTCATCAATTCACTTGTCTCTGTAAGCACACTAGTTTCCGGTAAGTACTTCAAATTAATACAAATCATTTTAAAATAAAAATAAATAAAAAATAAACTCACGCCCGTTATCCCCGAGGGGATAACTGTGCTAAATAATTGTGCCCGGATAACGGCGACAGGCTTGCCACTTGTCACGTTTGGGACCTAATAAACTCGGCAAAACGTGGGCCCAGTTCTAGTGATTGGTGCCTCTGCCTACAAATCATTTTATCATAAGAAATAAAACATTTCAGATAAGAAATGGCCAAAAGTTAAATGATAAAAAGAAAATTGTACCCGTTACTCTTTGGACTGTGGTCCACCACTATCATTTTCATTTCCGCCCACACCTCCAAGAACAAAGCGCCCAAAACAAACACATCCAATTTAAAATGCAAGTACAAGAGTGCAGCCAACACCATCCGGACACAGTATCATGTGCCAAACTAGATCGTATGGTCACACAATAAGAGCTATCTTGGTAGTTCTGAGTCCTATCAACTGTAGGTTATACACACATGAGACGCTTGATTGGAAGCTCTTGCAATCGATGCAAAATCTGTACACCTTGAAGTAAAGTTGGCTCTGCAGTGTTGTTCATTCAGAAGCAAGACCGTGGTTGAAACGGGCTGAGCTGAGATGGATCTACTGATTTTCTTTTTAATTGAACGTTTGATATTAAAGGCAATTGACTTACTTTTAAATGTACTTCAAAATAATAGAGGTTTTCAAGACGAAGTTTAGCAAACAGGTTCCAATCCACACAAAGTAACTGTTGACATATTTGAGTTTTTAGGTTTAAGCTGATTTACGCTCTCCTTACATGTGGGTTTGACTACCATGTGCCATAACATTGCACAATGCACATACTCATCGGATCATTATGAAAATCTTTGATTCTTAAAATATAGAGCGTAGTGATCATTTTGGTGTATTTAACTAAAAAATGAAATAAAAAATGCCTCTGCCTACCCCTTCGGGGATAACGGGCGTGAGTTTATTATTTATTATTTCTATATTTATATTATTTATTATGTTAATGTACCTACGATTACTTAACATAGGTACTCGTACATTACGTGCTTAAATACCTAAAACAATAACAGATGTGAAAGTTGCATCCGATCAAAAAGTAAAGCAAAGAGGAATAGTTATAAATTACTGATTGTGGCTCAGAAAATATTTTATTTTATGTAAAGGATCTTTATGTATGTCTAATACGTTGCTATAGTGATTGTGGAGGCGGCATAGACGAGGAATAGCCGAGTTGGCACCAAGAACGGTTCTGCGTAATGGAGGGCATAGGGAAGTTATTGGTTTACGGGGAAGTTTACGGGGGACTCTAAAGTTAATTTTAGATAATAAGGAGGGGGAGTTGATTTTATTGTTTAGTAATTTATACAAAAAAGAAATATCATTAATATCTAAGCGCTTCGTCAGAGGAATCATGTTAAAGTGTATGAGTCTGTCCCTATAGGATTTCACCGTTTTGCTAATTCCCTGAGAGTATGCCAGGTGCCACATGAATCTCTTTTGTATTCGCTCTAACCTAAGCATATGTGTCACGTAATGAGGACGCCAAACTACACTATTGTATTCTAGAATACTACGAACAAGGCTGTTAAAAAGTAATTTTTTAGTCTGCGGATTTTTAATTTTTTTTTGCCATTTCTAATAACAAAACCTAGCATTCTAGAAGCTTTAGCAACGGTGTTATTGATATGAGGAACAAAATTAATTTTTGATCAAAAAATACTCCTAGATCCTTGATAATTTCGAGTTCCTTGAGCGTAACACCATCTATGCAATATTTAGTAGGAATAGTTTTTAGGTTCCTGGAGAACTTAACTTGCTAGCATTTATTTGCGTTAACTTTCATACCATTTTGGTTGCACCATTGAGTTAGATTATCTAGGTTATCTTGTAGAAGTTTCGCGTCTTGGACTGAAGTGATTGTTCTGACTAATTTAAGATCGTCTGCGTAAAGTAATGTATATTAATGGTGACGGGTTTCACATCCCTTTCGCCGATGAGGCCTTGAGATTATGGCAGGCTCGCTGTCCTGGGAGTGACATGCCGGAGCGGCCAGAGCTTCAACGTGAGTGGGATGAAGTCATAAACAAGATAACGCTGGACGCATCGCTGAACTCCAGTTCTGGGGCTGAGCCTGCGAGATTGCGCGCCGTTTCGAGGCCGGATTCGGGAATATGGCTTCATGCTTTGCCATCCCCACAGCTGGGGACCTTTTTGGACTGTGATTCACTCCGGGTGGCTGTTGCTTTGCGCTTAGGTTGTGAGGTCTGTCAACCGCACCGTTGTGTCTGTGGCGTGGAGGTGGACGCTCAGGGCCGCCACGGGCTGCATTGTGTTCGTAGTGCAGGTAGAATCTCTCGGCACCATAACATTAATGATATTGTTCGACGGGCTCTGGTTGCGGCAAATATCCCTTCTGTCCTTGAGCCTCCGGGCTTATGCAGAAACGATGGAAAACGTCCGGACGGCCTCACTTTGGTTCCGTGGGAGAAGGGTCGAAGTTTGTTGTGGGATACGACTTGTGTGTGCACGTTCGCGCCCTCGCATGTCGTAGCAACTGCCGCTGCTGCTGGCGCCGCGGCTGAACTGGCTGCAAGGCATAAGACGCAGAAGTATAGCCAGCTCATGAATTCGTACATATTTGTGCCGCTGGCTATAGAAACTTCTGGTGTATGGGGAGCGCAGGGCAGCGGTTTTATTCGGGAGCTGGGACGCCGATTGAGGGACCGTGGCATGGACGTTCGCTCTGGGGCATATCTGAGCCAAAGGATTTCCCTTGCTGTGCAGCGCGGGAACGCGGCCAGTATTATGGGGACTTTGGTTCGGATGTGGCTCGGAGCGATTTATTTGGATAGAGTTTTTTTTTTCTTTTTTTGCTTTAATTATTATTTTATTATTATTGTTATTGGCTTGACATTCTTTTAATTTAATTATTTTTGACGAAGCTTTATGTGAATTTTGATTATGTTTGTAATGAACTTTTTTTTTATGTTTATGTAAAGAATTTAGGTATGTTTTACATTTTGAATTAACATTGACATTATGTATTTTTGGTGAGTTTGTGAAGCGTAATAATGTGAACTTTTTGTAAATGTAATTTTTGTGTTGTGTAAGTTTTATTCACCTTGGCTTATTTATTAGCTAACACTCTCTCAGAGAATGCCTTTCCATTTATAGACTACTTAAATAAAGCAATGCCATATGATACCTAAGTCAAGAGTATACATACTTGTACACACCTTAGAACAATTTGAGACACAACATTTGTAAAAAAGAGGCATAAATTGTAGTCATAAATAAATTGTATGATAGCAATTATTATGTAGTTGCTATATTTTAATCAGTTACGTTATGAGCTTGCAAATAAACAATTAAAAGCCATTGCTTATGGTGTGCTGATTGGCCTACCAAAAATTATACAGGTTAATATTACCTACTTATGTAGATCCCACTTCATATTCTGTATTTTTTTATCTAAACTGATATGAGTATACCAAAAGTAAATTTGAGCCAGGGTTGCATTCAGGTATTCGCATCTCGGAATATCTGCACCAATATTGCCGCTTCAGCGCTGGCTCTGCATCTCTCTACACAGCAAAGGGGCAAAGGTAAAGTTGCAATCACACAAGGCAGTCCTAATTACGGCGATGGGCGTGCCGGCCGCCGCGCCGACACCTGATTAAGGCATCAAAGATCCACCCAAAGCCTGCCCGTAATTATTTGGTCTTTCACGCGCGGCCTTCTTGTGACGAACTTGCACTTTATAAGACAAAATTAGGGTGCACACTTGTGTTTTGTGACTGAATGAATGAGTAAATGAATTGTTTGATTTAAAATGGTGCTCCTAGTCCCATTTAACACGTTCAGTGCGGCATGGGGTCGAAAGAACCCTATTCATTTCTGTCCTACGGGACGGGCGAAGAAATGCTTGTCTTTCTCACGGGACGGGAGCCATATCTATGGCAATATCTTGAGTTGGAAAGAGATACATAGATTTTTGGGATTGTCTCGTCAAATTAGGTTAATAGCGACAAAAAAAAAACATATCGGGTGTTTTCGATCCGATACGGCCAGGAAGCAAATTTTTTTCACTCGGTGCGGCTATCGGGTCGAAAGGACCCGACACCCGATGACCCGAAATCCGCACTGTATGACGAGTCACTTTTCTTAGTGTTGTCATCGAGTAACGTCGTATTTCGATATAAATATGAAGCGTTCTCGAAGAGCATTATTGCTTTGCCCAGAAAACGATGAAGGTTCTACCGAAATCGAGAATGAAAGCCAAAGAGGAAAAAAAGTATTTCGGAAAGTTTTTCAAAGTCAAAATGTCATAAGTCTTTCTATTTTTACGAGGCAAATTCTACAAAACGTCACTTCTGTACAAGAGACGTCACCAAGAAACATACATATTGAAATTCTGAAAGCCATGTTCCTAGTATTTTTAATAACAACCTATATAATTTTGTTAAATTGTGTTGAAACTCTAAAAATTGTGGTTTGACCAATATTTTATTGTTACCTTTATGCATATAAGTAATTTTCTACCAACTAAAATAACAAATAATTACGTTGGTTTGACGATGTTTTATTGACATCACTAGTTTTTGGTCCATAAATGTTTCGTTGAGTGCTGCTATCGGGTCGCAATGACCCAACAAATCTTAACACTTATTTTGATACCTTGTAGCTGTC
The DNA here is from genome assembly GCA_947310845.1 of Yponomeuta plumbellus. NCBI lineage: Eukaryota > Metazoa > Arthropoda > Insecta > Lepidoptera > Yponomeutidae > Yponomeuta > Yponomeuta plumbellus. Next base: position 10,101,711 of record OX371207.1, on the reverse strand, counting down.
AGAATTAGGGACGAACTTAGCTTTGCACTAAGCATTTATTTAAAAATGCGACTACAATATAAAATATGCATAAAACATAAACAATGATTAGATATTACACTTCAAAGTGAAAAAGGCGAACAGGTCCTTTCAACCCGATAACGTCCTGCAGCAAAGTCTAGCAACAGGTCTAAGCGACCCGATATAGCACCAACTGAAAGTAAGCAAAATTGGCCGCCGCACGGAACGTGTTAAATCCACATAAATGGTACACTTATAAGGCGTATTTTTTTATTGCGTTACAGACCCCAACCCAATAGTTTTCTGATTTTGTGAAATTAAATTAACGAAACAAGTACAAATACCTCTTGTACCGGAGGTACCAAAATTAGAAAAATTCAAGTATCAAGAGTATTTACTATGAGTCTGTTGATAGTGTAAAGAAACTCTATATTGACAATATAAACATCGTCATTATTTTGAATATTGAGTTCTAGTGATGGGTGCCTATGCCTACCCCCTCGGGGATAACGTGCGTGAGTTTTTTTTTTTTTTTGACATTGTAAAGAACAGCGTGACAGGCCTTAGAGCGGCTTGAAAACTTCTGACAGTAAGCCACAAGTCTTACAAGCCTCCACCAATCCGGACTAGCCCCCGAGGTGGAGTATGGCCCATACCTTCCTCAGGGAAGAGACCCGTGCCGCTCGGTGGGAACATAAAGGGTTGATGATGATGATGATGACAGTGTAAAGATTCTCACTATTATTGACAATAAAAAAACTGGCAGTGTCCCAAGATTGACAGTGTAAACATTCTCACTAGGTCGGCCGCACGTAATAGCACCGGGTGGCGCTACGATCTCCGGCTCTACCTACAATAATGCGACAAGCGGGGAAGGCTTTGAAGGAAATTTTAATCAAACTCCTTTTAAAAGGATTCCTATTTTTGAGGACGTAATTGAGCCAGAAAGGGTTGATCCGAAAGGAGTTGTGAGATAAAACGCGGTGAGCTCCTATCGTTGATTTTGATTTTTGGCGTGACTGTTAAAACTTTGTACTTGTAATAATAATAGCGTTATTAATTCTATTTTGCAAATTTGAAATGTCGAAATAAGCATTAAAGGTTTTTAATTTGTTAGGGTATCGTACCCCAAAAGGAAAAAATCGGCAAAGTGCATGTCGCTTCACGCGCAATGTGGGGTTCCGAAGAAAGAGAGGTTTTTTACTTTGCTGTACAGAACTACCAACTTTATCAAAGTAATGTTCAATGGATTTTGTAATATTTTTTTGTGGTGATAATGGTTGCCGATTACTCGTTACCTTGTAAAGCCCCAGTGGGTTTTGCGACTAAAAAGGCGTGATCGATTTCTTTTCAATTCATTATATGTGGTAGGTACTGCTCCGATTTTTTTCTGATACTTGTGATTAATATGCGAAATTCCAGCTTTCTAATAGACTTGTCTCTGTGTTAAACGCGGACAGAGAGACGGACAAACAGCTACGGTCGGACGTGGCGAAACTATAAAGGAAAGAGGAATTCTGAACTCCATAAATGATAACCTGGAGCCATATCTGTAAATTACTCCAGCAGATTTTTCAACCTCAAGCTAAAAAGTTAAAACCCACCGACCACTACAGGTAACGAGGTGATTCTTATCTAATGACCGGGAGAAATTTTCATTCAGAAAACTTTTTCGTGGCGCAAAATTAGTGAGATTGCTGGACTGGGAGACGGGGTAAAGAGGTAAGTAAAAGAGGTAAAAAATGTGTATAAAAGTCTTGTAATTATGCCTTCGGTACGTCATTAACAATTGTTTAGAGAACACCGCCGTCGCACCCACGTTTTACATTTTTAATAAAAGACTGTCCGTGGAGCGGCTGTCAGTCCTGTCTTTATTTAGTCTTTTGTATTTTGTTAAATGTACAATTAGGTATATGGCACGTCCCAGGCGAACATGCTTGACCAAATAAAAAGTACCCATAATCGGCGTGTGTGCGTGCAATGACTAATGATTGTCGAAGAAGCGAAAGTTATTTGTCAGCATCGTGGCAAGTGGCAATCCCTGAATCACAAATATACAGTGTTTAGGGTAGGCAGTGTTTGTATGTATAAATTGTACATTTGACGTTTCCAATCGTGTTTCTGGTTATGTGTTTGGTTACTGAGTATTTGATGATTTTTTTTATATTGCTTATTTGAAATGAACCCGTCAGCTACAAAATATATCTTATTACCTTAAAATTTTTTGACATTATAACATAGTTCTACTGCTAAGAGTAGTGTCCTTTAGCTAATTAAGACATGATAGTGATCAAGCATGCAGGTGATCTGAAATGGTAGCAGTCGATAGAAGTGTAATGATATAAGAGGGAGTACAAAGTATTCTGGTATGAAAAAACTAATGAGGGTCAACCGATTAAATTTTCTAATTGCCACCTTAGATACTTTCAAAAAAGAGCCATAGACAAAAACGATTATTATAACTAAAACTAGAACAAAAAATACCGAGAATACTTTGAACGCCCCTCGTATTAAAAAGACAAAGGCATAGACAGCTCTGATGTTTTATTGATTAAATGTCAACTATATTTTGTTGAATTGTTGATAGATAGATAATGTATGTGTCTATATGTAAATGTTATAACACTCAATTGGTCAACAAGAAGACACAATTACAATGAATTTTCTACTCACAATAAATTCTTAACTGCCTATCTCAAAGTAGTTGTATGTACCAAGTAGATATTTTGTTTACTTGTTACTTTAGATGCTTGAAGACAGTCAAAACACAAATTACGCTTACATTGTCCTATAAATTCGATTCTGAACGAACAATAAAGAGATATCTATTAAATTCTCTATCCGTCTAATTGTTTGCTTAATCAGAGCTCAGAATTATCCTCATTCCAAGAAACAACGAAGGTCTATTTATAGATATTCCGCCCGATTTTGTTCAGACAAAAGGAATCTTGGTGTATTGGAAAGATAATCAGCCCATGGTACACCATTAAACGCAATATTCCCTGTTCCTTTGTCAACTTAGTGACGCTATAAAAGTAGGACGATGCGCCGTGTTTGCTATGTCCAGTACTGTTGGAGTGAGTAGGAGACGCTGCGATTCGTGTGAACATGCTACTTACGTGATTACCTCAAAAGTACATTTAATCTTCATTCGTCAACTGCATATACACACAATCTTCTACTTGTGTCTATGCTGTGCAATGCACTTTGCTATGCGCTATATGCACATCTACTACATTTTAACGCGATGTTATAAGCGTGTGTTTAATCAAATATTAATTTATTTTTAAAAGGACATCAATTAAATCTGTCGTAAATATATGAATAAATCTAATAATTTGGTTAAATGTTATTAATGTATATTAAATTTATTCAATTCAGTAATAAGTTGAACCACTTCCAACAACCGGTAATTTAAAAAATACTGTTGAATTTTTCATACAATCTTTAATCTTGCAATTTCGTACCAGTTTTTTAATTTATTTTATGTAGGTGGTTTAATTATATTAACACTGAATAAACAGTTTTTAGATTTTGCGTTATTTTAATAACACGTTGTATATTACGAGTCTGAGGAAGGAGTAGATGACGGTTTACACCATTATGTGGTTTCCTTTGTTTGTGATACTATACAATTGAAACTTTTGATGTGTGTGACAAGGAAGAGTGTAGCAAGTAGCAGCATTGTAAGTGGTATAATGTAAACGGGGCAACGGCGCCTCGCCGGCAGTGGAGCCGGGGAATAATCGAAGGACGGTTTATCAAGCAGATAGAGCCAAGACAAAGGAATATTTTCTAGGCTATTATCAAAATTACGGACGCCGAGAAGTAATAAAATTAAAGCCCAGAAGTATATAGTCTACTTTTGGGGTCATTGTTATATTTAGATAGGTAGATAGAATATTCTTTATTGTATGTACACTAGGGTAATTATGTTGTGATCATTATTTACTTAGTAAATACTGTATATACTGTAAATATTAAAAATTTAAAAAAAAATAATAAACTCACGCCCGTTATCCCCGAAGGGGTAGGCAGAGGCACCAGTCTCTAGAACTGGACCCACGTTTTGCCGAGTTTATCAGGTCCCAAACGTGACAAGTGGCAAGCCTGTCGCCGTTATCCGGGCACAATTTATCAGCGAATGGTATTGCTGTACAAACAAATGTACGTAACTAAAAGTCATTGGTACATGCGTGGTTCGAACCCAGACCCTCATGATCGAGAAGCAAGGGTCAACCCCACTACGCCACCACCGCGCCAAATATTAGGTTTGACACAATTGACATGAGACAAGATTGCCACTAAATCATGATGTGTTTACATGTTGGGGATATCGCTGTTTCTAGTTCCAACGACACAGGGTATCCTAGCGTGAGGCCAGAATCGAAGTATGTGCCTGTATGTAAATGTTTATGTTTTTATGTTTAAATCGAGCAGTGGCAATAACATACACAAATTATTTGGTAAAATTAAAAGAAAAACTTCTGTGTGCTCCTACTTTATGTCTAAGGTGAGGACAATGCCTGTAATACTCGGAGGCATCTTACTTTAACAGCATCGCCTCGGGAGAGTATTGCGTCTTGCGCGGTAATTATCGTTGTCACAGCTAAGCACTTCGAGTAACAAGACAGTGATTATGCTTCTGAGGCGCTGGGCTTTGCATTTAATGTCCAATTTAATAAGAAACGGTAGCACGATGTTGGTTTATGCATTAAATAAGGATGGGATATAATACTGTTGGAGAACTTTGAGATGTGCGTGCATGCAACAACTGATGAAGAACTGGCCGTAGAAAAACATCATGGCTCCAAAACCTATCAGTGGATCAGCACCGAAAATATAGAACTTTTGCGAGCAGCTACATCGCGTGACAGTGTGGCCAAAATGCCATCTCCCACCCTCTGATAGGGGATGGCACCGGATGAAGATGATGCAATTACTGTGCATTTGGTCATCATCATCATTCAGCCACATGAAGTCCACTGCTGGACATAGGCCTCGTCCATGGATTTCCAAAAAAACCGGTTGGAAGCGGCTTGCATCCAACGTCTTCTTGCCACCTGGATGAGATCCTCTGTCCATCTTGTGGCTGGTTGTCCTACGCTTGCCGATATAATTATGGTCGCCATTCGAGAAAATTCCATTCATTCCATTCTGCATTGGTATCTAACAATAAATTCCACAAAACATCACCTATCCTGGCTTAATGCGACATAACCAAGCAACGACAAAATATACACTAGACCGAGACCAATTCCACAAATGTACAGTGCCTCCCAGATAAGTATAGTATCCTTTGTTGTACAACAGAAATAACTTGATATCCATTTAGTGACGGCTTTTTTAGTTAATAGCTGACCCGGCAAACGTTGTTTTACCATATTAATAAATTAGCATACGGCCTTATCTGATCTAATCATAAAAAAATCGGTGAACCCGTTTCGGAGGAGTTCTATAACAATCACTGTGACACGAGATTTTTATAATTAGATTACTCGCAAACAAAATATTAAACAATATATTATTATTGTGCTACGAGGGCGGAGTGATAAATCTGGTAAAAATTAAACAAAGATTAAATTTTATTTAATTATTATTAGTTATTTTTCAACGCACTTTCCTTCTAACTCAATGCACTTCATCCAGCGTTTCTCAAGCTTTTCGATCCCTTCCAAAAAATACGACTTAGGCAACCCTTCGAAATAGGCATTGGTTTCGTGCATGATCTCCTCGTCGGAGCCAAATCTTTTCCCACCAAGCCATTTTTTTAAATTCGGAAACAGAAAATAGTCGCAAGGGGCCAAATCTGGCGAATACGGTGGGTGACAAAGCAACTCATAGTGCAACCCGTGAAGTTTGGGCATGGCAATCACACAGGTGTGCACTCGTGCATTGTCTTGGTGGAAGAGGATTTTCTTCTTAGCCAAATGCGGTCGTTTTTCACGTGAAATGTTGTTAAATTGGTCCAATAAATTGACATAATACTCGCCATTAATTGTATTACCCTTATCTAGGTAGTCAATATGGATTACCCTACGTGCATCCCAAAAAACTGTAGCCATCACTTTATTGGGCGATAAAACTGCTTTGGCCTTCTTTGGAGCAGGTTCACCGGTAGCAATCCACTGTTTCGATTGTTGCTTGGTTTCTGGGGTATAGTGGTGCATCCATGTTTCGTCTACTGTTATGAAACGACGCAAAAAAACTGTTTTTTCCCGTTGAAATAACGCCAAACCTGCCTCCGATGTTGTCACACGCAAGGGTTTTTGATCAACAGTCAGTAAACGCGGCACCCATCGCGCGAAGAGTTCTAAATGTTGGTGTAAGATATTGCGTACACGTTCGTCTGAGATGCCTACCATCCCGACTATCTCCCTCACTTTTACTCTTCGGTCGTTCAATACTATGTCGTAGATTTTAGCGATCATCTCTAGAGTAGTGACCTCAACTGGGCGTCCTGGATGCACAGCATCACTTGTACTTGTAAGACCACTTCGAAAATCAGTAAAACACTTAGGAATAATTTTAATCGACGAAGCAGAGTCCCCATAATATTTGTCAAGTTAATGATTCGTTTCCGTAATAGTTTTTTTGCGCAAAAAATTGTGTTAAATCAAGACACGAAATTCACTTTTCTCCATCTTTGCAAAAATGTATTCAATTAATTTCTTTTATGGTTGTCAAAAAAAAAAAACCGGCGGTAGTGGCTGAAAATAGTAATTTAGTCCTTCAAAAGAGTTTTGAATAAGGAGGTTCCATGCAATTTGCGATACTTTATTCCAAAATAGATTTTTACCAGACTTATCACTCCGCCTAACCCTCAGAAGGTAACAGTCTGCTAGCGTAGTCTGCAGCGGACGGGAGCGACTCTTTGAACAAAGAAATCTGTCAGGTCTCCGGCCGGGCGGTTTCATATCGTGTGCTGTGCCTGTGCGGGCCTGTAGCCGGTTTGCTAGACTGCTTAATAGTATAGGTATGCATGGTTTGTGTACTGTTGTGCCGTTGGGAATATTCTCAGCTAACATAAACTTAATTACGTCATATCTAGAATAAACAATGTATAAAAGTCTTATGATACTAGTAAATAGTATGACACTTTTGTTGATTTTTTTGCACAAATTTTGCTTGCTTCAACACCGAGCACTCATTTTCATTATCAACCCATTAGACTTAATGGGGACACCCACCGAGGGGCACGGGCCTCTTCCCTGAAGAAGGTATAGTCCATACTCCACCACGGGGGCCAAGTCCGGATTGGTGGAGGCTTGTAAGGCAATGGATGGGTGACCGTTCTATAACTACGCTAGTGGCATTTTTGCTGTGCTGGCTGCCGTCTAAAGATGGCAGTCGTGAAGCCACGTCAGAGGCCTTAGGGCGGCTTGAAAATTTCTGACAGTAAAACCAGCCACTAGTCTTAAAAGCCTCCACCAATCCGGACTAGGCCTCCGTGGTGGAGTATGGCTTTGTACCTTCCTCAGGGAAGAGACCCGTCGGTGGGGACATAATGGATTGATGAAGATACGTAACAAAGGGTCGTCATTGGTGTCGTCATCTTTTTGTCATCCAGCCCCAATCGGTTATCTACTTTCGATTGCCAGCTTAACATTCTAGGATCAAAGGATTCCTTTTATTATAGACAACGTTTTTGGTATACTTTATTAAGAAAAGAAAACCTAAGTATACGCACACGTATACTACGCACATGTATGTGCATAGGCAACCACGACTGTAAATAGGCAGACCCCGTCTCCGGCAGTCGACATGCAAAACCAGACCGAAACCCTATTCTGTGATGCAGTGTTGTACTAAAATCAGTCTGTTCCATAATAATACTAGTTCGTTTTGCTAAAACAAAAACCATTCGATCATTGTTAATTTTCGTCAGGATCAACTTACGCATATTTTTATCGGACAAGTTTATCGACATAAGTTGATCCGGACCAAAAATTCACAATATGTAGTGCATTTGATCATCATCATCAGCCCACCTTAGCTCACTGCTGGGTATAGCAAATATAATTATGGCAAATGCCATTTCACACGGTGAAAATGCATCATCCGATGCTAGCGCAAACAAAATTCTCATAACTCTATCAAAATTCAATGAGGCGGTATAAAAAGTGGTATAAAAAGTACGTCTAAATTATTTCTATACGCAGAATCAAAGTGGGCTATCTATTTTTCTGGACTAGTATGAGAAATTAAAGTATTGTTTTTGAATTAAATAGCGAACGCGTTTATTACTTAAAATGTCAGATGGCCACTGATTTACATTTAAAAAATTGTTTTATTTCAACAAATTAAAATTACGCAAAAAGTCAAAAGCATAGGCGATTGCCTATCAACAACCATCAATACATAATCAAAAGTTAAAAGTAGAAAAACATTAATTTAACGCCAAAAAGACATGCAGAAAGAGATAATATAGAAAATAAAGAAGAAGAAACGTGAAACTGCAAGAACAAAAAATAAATACCGTAAAATGTAAAGCTCAGTAAGTGTAGATGGTATGTTGACGCAACAGAAAAAGTCCTCGTGCTCAGTATTTTAAAAGGCCCTTATTGGAAATAAGTCTCGTTTTTAATTTTTATGTATTCAAACACTTTTTAACTTTTGCTAATTTAGCGATTTTTAGTTTTGCATTATTTCAATAAAAAGTACAATTACGTTGACTTATTTCAGTTACGAGCTAACAATACTCAAATATTCAGGTTTACCCACAGTTTTCTGTATTGCGAATTTGCAACGTCTGCGCAGGAATTTTTAGGTCCACCAAGAATAGGTCCTTGCCGGCAACGAGGTACCGTCAGCGCGACAAGTCTGCCAGAAGGCCAGATAACAGAGTGCCGGTCACAATAGAAAATGGCGGTGTGATGACTGACCATTAACTAAGTGGGATGAGAAGGTCACAAGCATATAGTTTTAGTATTTTTAGACGCGAAAAATTAATTATATAGGGGTTCGTTTCGATAATCTGAATTTTAGATTATTTCTTTGTGTCAGAAACAGGGAGCCGATTCTCACTTCATTAGCAAATAATACGTATACGACTCTAAGGCGTATGACTTGAATTCTACATAAAAAAGTCGAACGACACCCAAATTCTGTATTCTGAACGCCATGCGACATTGAATTCGAGTGAAAAAAGAAATGTCTAACGACTAAAAGAGTAATCTGTGAATCCTACGTTCCATTTTCTCGATTGTAAATTGAAAGTTAGTCAAATCTTAAAACATTTACAATTTCACTTTTAAATTGATACATTTTGCGGCAAATTATTATATGAGTGTTATTTTATAAACTAAGAAACTGTTTAGATACAGAATATGTGTTATTTAAAAGTTTAATACACTTAACTCTTAAAATTTTCCACTAAAATTTTACTTCTAACGGAAACGTCAACGTAAGGAACGTAGGGCAAGTCGATGAAATCAATTACAGCGCGAATCCGACCAAATTTAGTAGTCCTAAAGTATCTCGCACGGAGTAGGGTTTTTGTGCCTACTGCACTTAAGTGGATTCGCGCTGTAATCGATTTTATCGCATTTCGGAATACACCTACCCTCAACTATCAATGAATGCGTTCAAATTTCATACAGACTGTCAAGTACAAGTTGGCGTTCCTGTGGCAGCGCTTCCTACACCCTTTGTGTTGCCACTTTTTTTGTTTATTTTGCCCATATCTGCCTAGATAATAATTTTCGATGTCTCATTTTGAAAAGATTTTGGGTAAGTTTTCTTAATCAGGGTAAATAAAACAAATAAAAGATGATAAAACTAAAAAAAAATTTTCTTAGAAAAAAAAGTTATTACGAAGTTATAAAATTATTGTTTACAGTAGTTATGGTCTGTTAACGGCACTATTCCTTTCACGAACTCTTCAGACTCATCTGCGTCAGAAGAATCTGTGTCGCTGCTATTTAAATCAATTAAAAATGGTTCCATTACTGTTTCAAGGCGGTTGTCTGCTGTGCGATAATTATTTTCAACATTTTTAACGTGATTACAGTGTTTCTGCCATTCTTCAGAAGTTATTTTGGAAAATGCATTATGGATTCTCTGTTCCATGTTTTCAGAGAAGCCAGTAACATTTGTGTCTGCAAATATTCTTTTGAACGAACTCCAAATTAATTCGATTGCATTAAAGTCGCAATGATAAGGCGGCAGTCTGACAGCCTTATGACCATGTTCCTTTAATATTTCATCAATCAAGTAAACTTTCTCCTGATTGATTGTTTTTACAATTTCATATAATTCTGCTTTTTTCATGGTTTCCAAGTATGAAAGATTCTATTTTTTTATGAATTCTTGCATTTGTTGTTTCGTACTGCTCATAGTCACGCGTTTATTGATTTTAATACAATATTATGACGCATTGTCCATCACTATTAATGAATTGGGCTCTAAATTTGGGATAAGCTTTTGTTGCAGCCATTTACTGAAGTTATCTCCATTCATCTCATCGTGATAATCTCCACTTTTGGTCTGAGATTTGAAACACAAAAGACTATTGGGGATAAAACCTAAACACTTCCGGCATTAACGATGATCCATCTCTGACCTTCTGAGACTTCTGTAAGGACACCTTCAGTTTCCTCAGACTGCCAACATTTTTTAACTTTATAGCCAGGGTGTAAATAAGTTTCGTACAAATAAACGATCGGCCTCGGATTGTCACTCCTTCTATTATTGTCTATTTCTCGTAAAAATCTTGATCGCCAGACAACCACATCATATCGTTCCATGAGAACCATCCTTTTCGATTTATTCTTGTTATAGCTAAAACCCAACTTGTGTAGTATTTTTCTGAGAGATTCTATACTGCCCTTGAAATTTATGTCTGCCTTTAGATCGCAATGTAGTTTTCTGAGAGTAGGGACTGAATTATTTAAATAATAAGATTGGATTTTGCGTCTAATAACACAGAGATCAAAGTCATCCAAATTAGAGACAGTTAATTTTCTTTTTCTAGTTTTACCTGGAGTGACTAGTTTTACCGCCTTAGCCTCGGAAGCAGTTTCTTTTGGTATGAAATTGTTATCACAAGCTGTGGACGTGGAAGGTCCTTGTGCTGCTTGATTAAGGACTTCAGTTCTCGCTGTAAAATTACTTTCCACGGTTTTTCCCTCCAAAACTATACGGTTCACGGTTCTTTCAGAAACACCTTAAATAAAACAAAAATATTTAAGTTATCTATTCACATTTACTATAATAAGAATCGCTCGTAGCCTGGGCTGCCTGAGTGATCTTAAACGATCACTACGGTTAAACAACATACGGCGCGTTCGATCCATGGATGGGTCACCGTCTATGACTAACGCTAGTGGCATTTTTCCGAGCGGTTCCGTGCTTCGCAAGGCACTTTAAGCAGTTGGTGCCATCTATCGACGGCAGCCGTTAAGCCAAGTCAGAGGCCTTAGGGCGGCTTGAAAACTTCTGACAGTAAGACCAGCCACTAATCTTACAAGCCTCCACCAATCCGGACTTGGCCCCCGTGGTGGAGTATGGCCTATACCTTCTTCAGGGAAGAGACCCGTGCCCCTTGGTGGGGACATAATGGGTTGATGATGATGATAACTCCGAAAGCACAAACATTTGGCTGTTGGCGTCATAGTAAAGTTTATTCAGCTCGCTGATACCTATTCGATGATGTATTACACATGGCTATTGGGCTGAGGTCCAAAATTGCATTCCTTTGACAGCCATTCGTTTTTTTTTTTAGTTCTGAAAACAGCTCATTTGGAACTACTTTTCTTAGCTGTCAGAAAAATCTCTCATTGAAACGCGCATACGGTTGAATACCAAAAAGATGACCCTGTATTTATAAACAGTAGCAAAAGTAAAACTATTACTGTCCCCTTCACACTCATAAGCTAGACCGCGCGCAAGAGAGACGGGCAGACTTTTCACGATGCGCATGCAGTACACGTCACGCCGCGCGCTTATTCACAGACACTATATCCTATTTGCTGAAGCGAACGACTAAATGTCAACATGTCAAAAATTTGGTTTTTCAATATGCCACATTTATAACACTGCATAATATTTAACAAAGTTATACAAAACGATATGCCTAATAAATACCATTAGGAATAAACACAATAACACGTTATTACCTGATTTATCCCTGACTCGCAGTTTATTTAACTAAATATTTTATTTTATCATGAAAATACCATTTGCTTAAGAGATCTATGCCCCAAAAAATACCTAAAATTTCAGTGGTCTTCAAATAAAAGCGATCCTACTGCTGCCAAATATTCTCGCAACTAGCAAAGATGATGGACTTTTGTTTAAAGGGCGATTATGATCGATTATTTTATGCTAATGCGCTACGCGAAGTGTAGGAAGAATTATGGAGAGCTGACTACGAACCTCTTTTTTAATTAGAGGCAAAAAAGTAAGATAGCCACCCCGACGCCATATTTACTCACGATTGACGTTGTTGATGCGAGTGAAACTTCTCTAGGCTATTTTATTGTCTTTAGTCTGTTCATCACTGTAAATAAGGTATTGGTAAAGTTTTTTGGTCCATCGTCCAGTTGTTGTTGTACTTTTGTGTTTGTTATTACGAAACGGAAAATATGGGCGAGCCGGGACCCAACGCTGATTCTGCCAAACCTTGGTGTTTGAGCTATTTTGAGTGAGATGTAAGTTTGCTGTGTCTTTGTCTTTGTTTACCTTTAGTCGTTCGCTTTAGTAAATATGTAGAATATACACAAGCGCAACGTGTAAATGTGTTGAACGTGCCAGCTTTACTTAACTGACCTGTAAGTGTCATTATCACTTAATCCTGTCAGAAATCTGACTGCAATGGGAATTTAGTACGGAGTTTGACAGTTAGACGTATGGCATCGTTCAGGATTTGATGCGCATAATATAAGGATGGAATTAGGTGAATAGATATAACTAATTATACTTACACTAGTTTTGGTATGCCATAAATACCAAAACTATCACAGGACATCACATAACAAATCAGATGTAAGCAATTTCTTTCATCAAAATCTTAAAATGTCTTAAGTTAAAAATAATTATGTACAAAAAAAAATTACAAAAATAATTGATATAGCTTGTAAGAAAAAAGGATATTTTTAGTTAATTTCAAATCTGAAGTACAAAATAGCGAGATGTTTGATTTCTTTATTAGTTTTATTATTTTATTTCTGCTGTGCAATAAGCACTCCTGTATTACAGTTGAAACACTTAAGCACCGTTTTGCCTTATTCTGTTTTGAAAAATCTGAAGGAGGAAACTGATATTTAGGTGGTCATTTAATTCAATTCTGAATCCAGAGTCCAGCAGTAAATTAATCGTTCCTGTACTTCTGTTTTTATTTATTTCATGCTATGACATCGACCGCTATTGCATTCGTGAATATTTTCGCCTTTTTAACTTCCTTTTCTGCCCTTTACGCTGATTGTTTTGCTGCTGAGTCTGTGAAAATTGATCAGTGCCAGTAAGGATATTATCCGTAAAGATTTGTTATAAAAATATAATGTATTTTGTTTTTATGCTTAATTGTTTGTAGAATTAAATTTATTCACCGCGAAACTTTAACATTCAAGAAAAATGGTGGGTTGTTTTAATTCAAAATTTGAAATTATATGTTTTTTTCAAAGTGTTACTGAAAATCTTATGAACGTTACAAGTAAAACCAGATGTTCCTTTGAAAATCCAGATCATTTTACCAAAACAACCGGACAGATATTCGCTATATCTGTCTGCTATACAAATTGTAGAAATTTATTACAATTAAATAAAAAATATTAATTGCACATCAAAATGCCTATCAAACACTGTGCCCCAAAAGAAACGATAAACGAAACGAAAAAGAAATTATTTGGTATGCAAATAGAATTTTGGCATGAAAAAATATTTTCGTTAACTAATAAAATTAATTATTGGCTTTGATGTGCGTTTCTTGGTTGGACAAAATTTAATTGAAAATTAATTTATTTGTAGCGTTTTACGTATTTTTTTATGCTACAGTATCTAGTAAGTGTACATAATGGGAGATATTATATATGCTTTACTCTTTTGGTGTGCGATTAACAAACATACATAAGCTCATGCCTGTATCCCATAGGGGTAGGCAGAGACCAAGGACTGCCACCTGCTACGAGGCCTGCCTGTATGCGATTAAATAGTTCCTAATAAGGGTATTGCTATTTGTCGATCATTCCCGGTCAGTCCTAGTTAGTTTAAATTGCGCAAAAGAGGTGCGAAAGCTCGTTCATGAATTTATCAAACGTATTTTCCCCGTAGTCAGACTGAGTAGAAAAATCAATGCAAATCTCTATGCAGATCTATCAGGCGCTGCGTATAGTTACGAGAAAATAAGCAGCGAATTTTCACACCCCTCGCTTTTAATGGTCTGGTTAGCACGTACTGACGGCAGAAAAATTGCACGGGGGATTGCTTAACAATGAAGTCACAGTATTTTGGTTTGCGATTCCTGTGGGATTTGGTGGAGAAGGTTGCAGGTTTAGTACTACAGATGGTTATCTAGACACATTATAGAGTATTTTCTACTATAGAAATTACTCCAGCATGGGGAGTAATATGGCACGTGTCAAATGTTTTATGGCGTTAAAATAGATAAAGGGTGATTTTTTTGCTGGTATCTTTTTGGCAACACTGTTTTTGACAGATCACGCGTGAATCGTGTCTTGTGTCATTGTCAAACTTGTTCAGTTTGGTCTATAATTTAACCATGAATCGACTTACGAACGAACAACGCTTGCAAATTATTGAATTTTACTATCAAAATGCATGCTCGGTTAAGAGAGTGCATCGCGCACTTCTTCCAATTTATGGGCAGTTTGGTCGGCCTACTGAGGCAGCTATTCGGAATCTTGTGACTAAATTTCGAACCCAGTTTACATTATTGGACATTAAACCACGAACACGCATACGTAGAGTGAGGACCGAAGAAAATATTGCGGCTGTATCCGCCAGTGTTAGTGATGACCGTGAAATGTCGATTCGCCGCCGTTCGCAGCAATTGGGCCTCTGTTACTCCACTACGTGGAAAATTTTGCGAAAGGATTTGGGTGTAAAACCTTACAAGATACAGCTGGTGCAAGAATTGAAGCCACAAGACCTCCCAAAACGTCTAACATTTGGTGAATGGGCATTGGCAAAGTTGGAGGAAGATCCACTTTTTTATCGAAAAATTGTGTTCAGCGACGAAGCTCATTTCTGGTTGAATGGATATGTCAATAAGCATAATTGCCGCATCTGGAGTGAAGACCAGCCAGAAGCATTGCAAGAGCTACCACTGCATCCCGAAAAATTTACTGTTTGGTGTGGATTATGGGCCGGTGGCATCATCGGGCCGTACTTTTTCAAAGACGACAATGGCCGTAACGTTACTGTGAATGGCGAGCGCTACCGTGTGATGATTGGCGATTTTTTTTTGCCCAAAATGGAAGAATTGGACATGCCTGACATGTGGTTTCAACAAGACGGTGCCACATGCCACACGGCACGCGAAACAATGGCCCAATTGAGAGCCGCCTTCGGTGAACAGTTTATCTCACGTTTTGGGCCCGTCAATTGGCCGCCTAGATCGTGTGATCTAACGCCTTTGGACTATTTCTTGTGGGGCCATGTTAAGGCTCATGTCTACAGGGATAAACCAGCAACGATTGACGCACTGGAAGCCAATATTGAAGCATTTATTCGTGATATACCGGCTGATATGTTGGAGAGAGTGTGCCGAAATTGGGCCTTGCGAATGGGCCATCTAAACCGGAGCCGCGGCAAGCATTTGCATGAAATCATCTTCAAACATTAAATTATATTGATCGTTCTATCGATTCCAATAAAGATTTCATCAAATTTTTCAAATTTTTTGTGTTTTTTTTAAAAATCAAATCCTATACCTCTTAAAAAATCACCCGTTACATAGAATATTTTTTATTGTACGTACACCAGGAATTGCACAACAAAATGTCAGAATTTGTCTGTTAGTGTAGTGGAAAGTTGCGACTTTTGACATTTAAAACGCGGGACTAGCATCTTGTACAGCGCCACCAAGTTATCTGTTCAGGTGGGCAAAATTGTAACTAACTTATAAATTATAAAACCTGTCCCCACTTTTTGTTCTATTTATTCACTTGCTAAGATTTATAGATATATTTTCATTAAAATTGAAAGACGGGTTAAAATATTCTCATTTGTCTAGGTAAATTTCTCAAATGCTACTACTAAATTCTCCACTAGCGCCGCTATCAACTGAACAGATAAGATGGTGGCACTGTACTATCCAGGCAGAGAATTTGTTCAAAAATATAAAGAACAGCACAATTTGAGGCCTTGTTAACAATTTATACTTTAATGATTTTTAGATGAAATGAAAAAACTTTATTGCAAAACGGTTCCAAAACATGGACACTGGCACATGTACATGTTAAATGCGTGTTAAATACTAAACATAAACATTTAGATACAGGCACATACATTGCTTCTAGCCCCACACTAGGACACCCTGTGTCATGGGAACCAGAAACAGTGACATCACAAACAATATGTTGTTCATTCATCTACTTGGCACTATATTAGGATGTCAATTGTTAGCTCAAACTGCGAAATACGTTATTAGGGACTAACGCCATCTAGCGGCCCGAATTGAAAAGGTCAGAGTAATTGCTACTAATTTCTACTTACCCCCGATTTCTCGAACGCTAACAGTCTGTTAATCTACTGTTAACAGCTGTCAATTTTTTTTGTATGCACTATTGACAACTGACAGCTGTTAACAATAGGTTAGCGTTTCAGAAACCGGCGGTTAATGATATAGAAATGAAATTGCACACAATACTTAGCTACAGAATAACACCCCTCGCCGAGCCAAAATGTCTTCGTTGCATGCGATTTTGACAAGTCCCCCTGTCACCAAACTGAACATTTTTAAGTAAAATCTTAACATGGCTTCTTCTGTCGACGCTACGGTCTAATTTCTCGCCACCGCCTCTCCAGCACAATCCACAAAGTAGCGAAAGTGGCGCGGAGTGCTCGCCGGCGCAGACGATGCGTCCGCCATTGTTGTCTTTGATTTAGGCGCGCCTCACATGCCTTTGACAGGCAGGGCTAAGTCACAAATGAAGGATAGTACAAGGTCTCTGAAGGCCGCTCTAATTTGCGATGTTTGGCCACGAGTTATCTGCATATTTGTCGAAAGTGGCAGGTATTCAGGGGGAATAAGATATATAGATTTACGCAATCTCTAGCCTTACTGGAGATGGTGCCTACTTAGGATCACTGAGCACTCTTTCCGTGCACATTTATTTACAAAATCGAGATTATACTTAATATAACATATATTTTTTTTGTGATTTGTCAGGATCGTGGCAAGTGGCAGTCCCTGGTCTTTGCCTATCCCTCTCGGGTACAGACGTGAGCTTATGTGTATGAACATAATAAATAAGATAATATTTAAGAGTGGCCTGTAAGATAAGCAAGCTTAA
The DNA here is from genome assembly GCA_947310845.1 of Yponomeuta plumbellus. NCBI lineage: Eukaryota > Metazoa > Arthropoda > Insecta > Lepidoptera > Yponomeutidae > Yponomeuta > Yponomeuta plumbellus. Next base: position 10,084,234 of record OX371207.1, on the reverse strand, counting down.
TTGAAGTTGGGCTGGTCACATGCAGAAGAACTGTTGGTCGATGGGGTGCTAAGGCTCTTGAGTAATGATCAAAAACAGACAAACGCAGCGTAGGACGCCTAGGACCGAGGATGTTATTCAGGTTGCTGGAGTTACTGGATGAGAATAACCGAAGAATTGGAGAGTCCTATGTTCAGCAGCGGACGAGCACAGCTGATTGATTGAACGAGTAGGAAAATTTGTTTTCCTCAATCTATGTATAGCATGTTTCATACTATTGGATTATTTTAGTGGTGGAGTATGGCCTATATCTTCCTCAGGGAAGAGACCCGTGCCCCTCGGTGGGGACATGATGGGTTGATGATGATACTATTGGATTATTTCATACTTTTCTCAGGTCTTGGATATTTACATCCTATTGTGGGGGTAATGTTATGTTATGTTTATAAACTTCATGCTGGATTCACTAAGTTGATTTTTTGTGGGAAAAGTCCGACCACAGTATGTTTGATGTGATTTTTCTTCATTAGGATTCTGCAATAATACCTATAATAATATGGTCGGAATAACTTCAGCCTTCATTGCGCATCGAGTTCCGAAGTTCCCGTAGACGGTGTCAGTAGGAAATTGAAGTATTTATTCTTGAAAAGCACATTGAGTGGGGATTCGCGATAAGCTTGTACTTGCAGTCTTAAAATCACTTATAAATTGAATGTATAAGAATCTCTGTATTTTTGTTTTTTCAAAGGTAAAAACGGTCTCTATTACTGAGACTCCGCTGTCCATCCATCGTCTTCTCATGAACCGTGATAGTTAGACAGTTGAAATTTTCACAGAATTTTTGTTGCCGCTATAACAACAAAATACTAAAAACAGAATGAATAAATATTTAAATAAATATTTTTATTCATAAATAAATATGTCGTATTTGCTCGACGCTTGAAATATTCACATAATATTTAATTGTATAAATTTCTTTAAAAATAAATAAATAATTACAATAAAATAAAACAAATACATGAGGGGGGCCCATACAAAAAACTCTCCCATACATAAACACACGCCTATAGCCAGAAAGGGTATCTACAAAAGACAAGGGTTTTGCGCTTGCTATTAGCCTGATAGATGACTTACCCTTCATCAACATTGAAGCACGCACGCTGGTTTCGGATACTTTTTGTCCGCTATTTGGTGGAAGTTCACCTGGGACGTCCCTTACGTACGGGCCCTTCTACCCACATCCGCTTTACATAATTATACATTACTAATACAGTTATACTCCACCAATCCGGACTTGGCCCCCGTGGTGGAGTATGGCCTATACCTTCCTCAGGGAAGAGACCCGTGCCCCTTGGTGGGGACATAATGGGTTGATGATGAATACAGATATATATACTGTTATTTGGAAAATTGTATTTTACTCAAAGGTGCAAAATGAGAATTCTCCTTTGGCTTAGCAGACAAGATTTAAATGTCTCTCGATTACCAATTAATAATACATCCTCAGCAGTATTTATTATTATTATTAATACTTGTATTGCAATCACATTTAAATTAATTTTTTGTTTAATTAATAAACTCACGCCCGATATCCCCGAAGGGGTAGGCAGAGGCACCAGTCACTGGAACTGGGCCCACGTTTTGCAATCACATTTAAAAATTAAAATATAGTACAATGCGGCTTTACTTTACTAGTTGGTTAAAGTGTTTGTGATAATACTTCGTGTTTGATCTTATTAAATGTGAAGTTGGATTGATGAATGCAAACAGACATTTGAAGCAGTTTTAACTATGTGCCGATTGTATTTTCGTAAAATTTATTCTTTTCTTAGAGTTTTTTGTGTTATTATAAATTAATAAATTTTTAGTGCTTTTCCGTTGTGCTTTTATTTTAATTGCATCTCAGCGCGCCTTAATGTCCCCGCGACAATCCGAAGAATTCATCGTGAAAATCCTTAGAGATCCGAATATTTATTTAAATACCGAAAAGCCAACAGGGCATTTTTCATTCCGTCATAACGTTCATATTAAGTTGGAGAGGTAAGTAAATATGCACGCAATTTTCATCCATTCCATTCCTAATGACTTTCAGTGACACGGCGCAAAACCCCTCATTTTACACTTTGACGCGTTCGCTTACGGGCTCCTGGCGCGATGACGTTTTCCACCAGTGGCTAAAAGAAAGCGACACTCTAATAAACCTCTTACCAGAAAAGGATAGAGTCTAAATTCGTCTGGTCATGACAGTCGTGTAGGCCGACTTCTGTCTATTCTTGGGTCTCCAAGGATAAGTAGGAACGGCGAAAACAAAAAGGTTTAACGCTCTGAGCTTAACTAATCCATATTCGTTCTTAATGCTTCTGTGTATGTGGTCGAAAATGGGATGGCGCATGCAAGGGGAGATATTGTAGTTTTTTCGTGTTAGTTTCCGCTGTCGGATTGTTTTGTCTATTGGTAATATGAGAGTCGGTTCGCACCTCTGAACAACGCCGAGTTACCTTTTTCACACTTTTTATGAAAAGGCTCTTCAATAGGCGTTGGCGTTTGTGAATATTTGTGGTATCGCGTTGCGGGGAAACTTTTTGTGTGTGGCGGTGCGGAAACTAGCTTTTTTAAGAGGTGTGAAGTAACTTAAGAGGTAACTTGAGAACGTTTTATGACGTTGACTATTTTTTTACAGTTTTGCTTTCAATATTAGGACAGTAAAAAAAAAGTTTTGAAGCTACAGACTGAGACCCAGACTGAGAAAAGAAAACCTTAGGTCTTGGATATTTAGATGTTTGTGACGTCGCTATTTCTGGTTCCCACGACACAGGGTCTCCTAGTGTGGAGTCAGAAGTAATGTATGTGCCGATATGTAAATGTTTATGTTTTACAAAAAGTTCTTTTCTTCGACCTAATAAACTCGGCAAAACGTGGGACCAGTTCTAGAGACTGGTACCTCTGCCTACCCCTTCGGGGATAACGGGCGTGAGTTTATTATTTATTATTTATTTATATTTCTTTTCTTCGAATCGGCGAAGTTAAGGGCTTTTAAAGCTGTGTTCTAGATAAATCGTGTTTTATTTTTAAAACGATAAAATTCTTAACGGTATAATCCTCTTCGCACCATTATTTGATATTTATTTTATTCTGTCTACCATTTTGAAATCCAAATCAAAAATTACGTAATTACGTCACCTATGTCTATTTCTTTTTTTTTTCTCTGGAACTTCAACTTTTGACGAGACATTTCGACTTTACCTACTCGCTAATAATCTTTTTTTAAAAGACATTTTGCGAAGCTCACTTCTCGACAAAGGGCTGGGATGTCTGAAACCAGAAATACCATTTCTAACGGTCAATTCCTGGAGCGGCGTCGACCGGGTGTAAAATAATAATGAAGCCAGTCAGCAATACCGGCCAGTGACCAATATTCGCTGTGGGAGGCAAGCTTGACATGCCTTCCCGTCGAGGTATGTAGTACGAAGTATGGGGAAACTATGGCGCACTTCCAGTAGCTCCGACGCATTGGATTGTTATAGTACTACGTTCGTATAACGAATGAACACAAAAAAACATCCGTGAGATGTTGCTGGAAAATCGATTATGATTTTTAGGTCACTAAAATAATAAAGAAGATTGGCGTGTAATGAATTGAATGAACTATCAGTATTTTTAAAGCATGGAGCGTATAGCTCCCACGGTCCGCGATATCGCCAACGGACGCGGACCAGCTCGCACGACACACCTTGGGAAGGGTCTCGGTCCGCGGTAGCACAGACAGACGATACAGGCCAGTTGGGAGAGCCTCTCGTGGTGCGTGGCTGTACGTGGTCGTCGGCCGTCCGCGTTCGTCCGCGATATCGCGGACCGTGGGAAGCCAGCTTAGGAATGAAGCGGCACTGCGCTTGTTTGAGATCCTCATGTTTTGAATAATATGAGTGTCGAAATAAGAAAATTCCAAAGATATCTCAGAAAAATATATTTTATTTATTTTATTGAAAAAAAGACATTCAGAAAGTCCTAAGCGGAATTTAGGTGATCCTTGAGAAAATAATCGAAATATCCAATAATTACCAATCCGGACTTGGCCCCTGTGGTGGAGTATGGCCTATCCTTCCTCAGGGAAGAAACCCGTACCCCTAGGTGGGAACATAATGGGTTGTTGATGATGATGATGATGATCCAATAATTAAGTTGTATTGAATAAGGAGTAAGGAGTGAGGCTATAAGTTTTTTGCTTATTCCATGTTTATATTTTGGTGGGATCCATTTAGTTCTTACAATCCATTGAATCGATTAAATAGTTTGCATACAATATCGAGCTTGAAAATCAATTATAACATCCAATAAAGTTTTACGTTACTGAAAAAATTTAGATTGCAAATATCAATTTAGCTTAATGTAGTTAAATAAAATTACCTTAAAATTTGCATCCAACTGTTGACAATAATATTAATATAGGTACTAACCATTCAATGTTAAATGTATTAATATTATTATGATATATTTATATTATATACCCTTGTCCAAAATATTCCTAACATCAACATCTGTGGCAGAAGGGTAGGTATAGTAGAAAGCCTTGCCCGCAGCTATACAAGTTAGAGTAACCTGGAAGATTCACTTTTTTAATTATATTTTACAAAATTAAACATAACTTTTATTGCAAGCGACATAGAAGACAGAATGATGTGGCTATTTAATAATAATAACTTTCATACAATACGATCGTCTGTCCTGGTAGCAAACCAGGTCCGCCTTGGTAACGACATGTTACATGAACATAATTATAACCATACGCCACCTATAGGTAAATCATCAGATAATTTTATTTCAATCACAGCGGCATCCAGCGGGAATAGAACCCACGAACTGTTTAACAAAACGTGTCAAGCCTTACTGCTACACCAAACAAGCGATCAGATTCTCAGGATTAATATTAATTTCTGGCTCCTAGCATTTAATACCTATAGGTTTTTTAAAGCACTAATCATCATCATCAACCCATTATGTCCCCACCAATGGGCACGGGTCTCTTCCCTGAGGAAGGTATAGGCCATACTCCACCACGGGGGCCAAGTCCGGATTACCCCCTTCACCTGACCCCTTCAGAAGAATTTTCAAGTCGAGGAGTGCTTTCAGGCAGAGACCAGAGTTTGCCACATGCCTCTATGGGTTCATTAACATTAATTAGTGACTATATGCACGCACGCTGGTTTTGGGTAGGTACTCTTTATTTTTCCTTTGCCAAAGGATCCCTTATTGGTGAATTACCCTTGTAAAAGATCATCGGCCTTGACGCCCACTGCCGGACATAGGCTTCTCTCATAGTTTTCCGAGAATCTCTCGCAGCCGCGGCTGATTGAGTGATCTTAAACGATCACTAAGGTTAAGCCACATACGGCGCGTTCAGTCCATGGATGGGTCACTGTCTATGACTAACGCTAGTGGCATTTTTCCGAGCGGTTCCGTGCTTCGCAAGGCACGTTAAGTAGTTGATGCCGGCTGCTGTCGATAGATGGCAGTCGTTAAGCCAGGTCAGAGGCCTAAGGGGGCGGCTTGAAAACTTCTGACAGTAAGACCAGTATTCTTACAAGCCTCCACCAATGCGGACTTGGCCCCCGTGGTGGAGTATGGCCTATACCTTCCTCAGGGAAGAGACCCGTGCCCATCGGTGGGGACATAATGGGTTGATGATGATAGAATAGAATAAAATGATAGTTTTCCAAGACTCCCTGTTAAAGTAACGAGGTCGTCGGACCGTTTGGTGGACGACCTGCCTACGTTGCGACGTCCGGTTTGCGGTCCCCAGGTCGGAACGCACTGTCGTGTCGTTACGATTGAGAGATTATTCAGACACGTTTTGCGAAAAAAATTCGTCTGTAAAAAAGATATGAGTTTTAGGGTCCCGTAGCCAAATGGTAAAACGGACCCTTTTACTGAGACTTCGCTGTCCGTCCGTCCGTCCGTGACCAGGCTGTATCTCATGAACCATTATAGTTGACAGTTGAAATTTTCACAGATGATGTATTTATATTGCCGCTATAACAAAAAATACTAAAAAACAGAATAAAATAAATATTCAAGGGATTTTTTTGCCATTTTTATAAATACGGAACCTTTCGTGCCAAAAAAACGTTTTTTTTTCTTGGTGGCGCTCTACACCAGACCTCCTTAAGCCTCCTCTCGCTCTGAAGGAAGACCACTACAACGTATGTGATGTATTATTGGCTGCTTGTAAAAACATTTGTTTATTTTTAATCTGGGAGCGAGTACCAGTAACATGGGAAAGTTTCCCCTTTCTCACGCGGTGTAAAGGGGATCCCCCTAAACACGCTTTTACACTCTGGCCTCTCATAGACAATTCGCTATTTGAATGAGGCTTTCCTTTTACCCGTGCACCAATTGAAGGGACCAGATATGCTCAAAAGTTCGTCAAATTCAAATTCATTTTGGAACTGAAGCACAGAATCTTCTTATATGAAAATGGTTGTTACTACAACTCAAGAACGGCTGGAACGATCTGGCTCATTTTTAGTTTTTTATTTAGTGGAATTTCAGGGAAGATTTAGATGGTGAGAAAATATGGAAAAATTACAAAAACTTTGGTGGTACGAAATTTGCCGGGATAGCTAGGACCTATAATTATAAAAATAGGTTAGGTAGATACGACACTCTGTCGGAGACCTTAAAGTTGGATGAATGGGGAACTTGCCTCATCATCAACCCATTATGCCCCCACCGAGGGGCATGGGTCTATTACCTGAAGAAGGTACCTATACCTTCTTCAGGTAAGAGACCCAGACTGGTGGAGTATGGCCTACCATACTCCACCACGGGGGCCAAGTCCGGATTGGTAGAGGCTTGTAGACTAGTGACTAGTCTTCATGTCATAAGTTTTCAAGCCGTCCTTAGGCCTCTGATTTGGCTTAACGACCGCCATCTATCGACGGCAGCCGGCACAAACTGCTTAGCGTTAATGTTAAATTATTAACACCTACCTTTCTGGTGCGTGACTTGAATAAGTTTTTCCCTTGGAGTTTTTTATAGTGTAGTGTGGATTAATACTAACTATTACTTTCTACTAGAGAGTCCAGACTTTTCCTTTATGCCGCCGTCTGCCGCTCTCGAATCTGACTTTTTAGTCACTCGAAAAAGTGTTAGAGTACGAGTATTAGGTAGGTACTGCTTAAATCGTCCGTAGTGGACGCGAAGGCCTATGATGACGATGAGTAATGGTACTGACACACGTGCTTATTAGTAGCACGAAAGCATGCTTTTATTGAGCAAGTGCTTTACTCCCAACCTTTTCTGTATTTTTGTATTCGATGTTTTAATCTACCCGTCTTCCTTTTTTTTGAGGTTTGATAACCTAAGACTGCATTGTTGTTGTCAGTGTTACGTCCTTAGAAATCATAAACTTATTTCAATGTAAAGAATTTACATTCTGTTTGTTGAATGTCTATGTGCCTACATGCAGAAAAGATTGGGAGTAAAGCACTTGCTCAATATAAGCACGCTTTCGTGCTACTAATGAGCACGTCTGTCAGTACCATTAGTACTGAAATTAAAATACTTGACTTTTAGTTCGGGCGTCTGTCTTATTATATCATCGTATACGTGCGCGATGTTCCTCGCTCAGTATGGAAATACCTACTTTTGTTCTCTCTATTTCATGGTTTTGTAGACAGCGCGGCTGAAGACGTAGCCCGTGTGCATGACGTGTGAAATAAGAAACTTGTCTGAGGAATTATGTAATAAATCAAAATAACGTGCAATTGTTCACTCTCAGTTTTCTTTGTCGTAAATGTCTTAAGAGAAGGTGAATTAATATATTTTCTTATTAATAAACGATATGTTAGAGCCAAACCATCTCAAGCCCATTATTTCATACGTTTTTTAGCATAACGATGGAGCGGTGGTAGCGCAGCAGCTTTATTTTTTATTTTATTTGTTTACAAAACCCAGAGCACTAGTAAAATAATATTAACAGCTATAAACATAATTTATCTTAGGCCAATTACGGGCTTATTTTATATTAACGAGACTTGAAGACCGGCATTATTATTCACAAAGTCTAAAGAGAAAATAAAGGGAAATACAATAAAACAAACTAACTTTGAAATAAAAAAATCAAGCAAACAGAATATTAAAAATTAGGTGAAAAAATCATGACTGCAGACTGTACAGACTCCTGTTTAAGTACTGTGTGTGGGTGTGGGTGTGGGTGTGTGTGTTTACAATCGGTTGGTCGTGGGTTCGAATACCGGCACGTCCAATGACTTTAGTTTCTAAGTGACCGTAATGTAATAATAATAATTTCCGCAGAATACAATCCCTTACACTGGTCTCAAACTAGGATACTCTGTTCTATAACCACCAGACAAGGACGTCAAAAAAAAAGAAATTCCACCCAGACTGAGGTTTTGTGTGCCCGCTGTCTGGCTGTATTTCCATGTTTGCCGAACATTTTGTATAAGTAAACAAATGTATGTAATTTTTTTTTTTGACACATCCGTCTAAATGTAATTCTATTCAAATGACCACTTTTAAAATAATGAACTGTTAAAATTACCGGCCGTCCTAAAATAATGTTTTAATGATACATTAAATAGAACCTTTGCAGCAAAGGCAAATGGTGTACCGCCCTATTAAATGAATGTTTTGGGGTTATATTTTCCCAACTTTAGTATTTCGCAAGTCCCTTTTTTTATGTTATTCAAATATTTTTTTAAAGTAGGGGGAAGAAAATAATTAAATAAAACGCAATTCACACACAGAAACGGAACGCCATGGATTGTTCTTGCCTCAGGTTCTTGCAAGCAAAAAAAAAACAACTGTCATGTAAAAGTGAAAATCAGTAGAGTTCGAGTTAATTAATTTTGGCTTTTATTGCTATATTATTAAGGATCTTACCGTGGAACTACATCATACCAATCAGGTGAAACGATCTTGTATTCTGTGGGACTGCTTCGGGCAAAAAAAAAAGATACTTGCCATCTCCACCACCAGGGTGGGTCGTCTTTGTATGGAGCGTGAGCGACAGTTCCTGATTGGTTGGAAAAAAAGGGCCACTGGTGCCACCAATCAAAAGCCTGCACTTTTTTTTAAACGTTGTCAAAATATCACAGAAACAAAATACAAGTCTGTCTGTTTCTTTTTGTAGTCTGTGCAATTTGCTCGTCATGGCGTCACCACGTGATCTCCTCCATTTTTAAAGGTTTGATTGAATTGAAAAACTATTTTCACCAAAGATCATCCTCCGTAAAACAGAATTGAATATAAAGATCATCCAAGATGCACCAGAAAAGAAAGTGTTGTCACAGTGGGAGGAAGCCGGACAGCAGTACAGCAGTGCTTTATACCGCTTCCCTAAACCTGGTGTAACTAATCGCCAACGGTAAAAATACTTTTTCTCAAACTTACTTTATTTCACCTAATGGCGCTAATTAGCATAATAATAGTTAAACACTGGCCGCGTGCCCGCTGCGGATATTTGCCAAGCGAAGTACTTACTACCTACCCTAATTAAATTTAATTCTAATATGTTTTAGGTGTGAAGAATGGGCCAAATATTCCTTGTTTCCCTGAACAGGATTCGTCCTCAACACAATTCCATCGAGAGCTGTATAACAGTCATAGAATGTTGTGCTCAAGACATTACAGGCAAGAGGCATTCTTGGATTTGTCGAATAAGAGAATTCATAACAATGTTTTTCGAGGAAATCAAGCAAACTTGGTATGATAGATAATATAATATGTAATTACGTAGGTACATTAAAACTGTCCAACTAAAGCCATTTTTTTTTAGGTTTTCACACCATCCAATAATGGCCATTCATACTGTGAAAAACCGAACAGTTATTTGGAATCTATGCCAGGTACACTCACGTCCACGGATCCATGTAAGCAGCCCACTCAAGGTTAGTACTTATAGGGCCGGTTTCTGAGTTGAGAATTTTCACTAAGTAAATACTTGAGTAACGTTCTGTCATGCTCTTTTCTGAGAAATTTGACGAGACAGCACTAGTTAAGTATTTGCTTAGTGAAAATTCTCAATTCAGAATTCTGCCCTTAATATCTTTGTATTGTACTTGATACTTTATGGTACTGACTTTAAAATTAAGGAGGTTCTGTGTTAAGCTGTATGTATTTAGTACAGTCTTTGTTACTCTGGTTATTTTTGTTTGGAAGAAATGAAACAATACCTCATATCCATTTTGTATTAGTTCACACCAGTACTTAATTCCACTTAGTAATCCGTTTTCGGTTTTTGCACAAACTGCCTACATTATATTAATAGAACCACTCATTTCATAGTTATCCTATGTACTTGTGCCTAAACAATATGTATTTAAAAATTTTCAGGTGACTCACATGCAAGTAATGAGATCCGACTGAAAGCGGTGGAGCCAATATCTGTTCCGTCTAAAGAGATTGTAATGAGAAACCGCCAGCTGTCAAGGTTAGTTAGTAACTAGTTTTTCTCATTGGTCTAGTATAGATAGTCTATTTTAACACTCACATTCCTCAACCCTTCAATTTTTTATTTTCTAATAAAAAAAAAAAATGTAACTATCTGAAGTTCCTTTTTTTCGTGTCGGCTGCAGCCAGTTGTTATCAGAAATGCTTATGTGAATTTCTTATTTATTTCAGCCCAGAGATTTCACCAAATCGAAGATTCGTACAAAGAAAGAAGATATGCTCTATAAAAAATGCAGAAAATTATGTGAAAGATTTGTGTCGTCTACGCAGTCAGATCAAAAATTACTTTTCAAGTGGAGCGGTGACTGCAGATCAACTGACAGTTCTATTAAAAGAGGTAATAACTATATCAAAATTTTACTGATACAGGGTAATCTTTTTATTCCTGTTAATAAGTTAATGTAACAATTTTTCTTGTGCTTGTAAAAGTGCAATATAAAAATTAAAAAGCTATGTAAAAATTACCCTTTATACTGCACACGAATGTCATTTGATAGCAGATGATTTTATAACAATTTATATTTTGTAAAGGAATCTCCTTAGTTCGTATTTTATAATAATAACTGTAGTATTTGCCACCAATTTGAATTACGCTTATGTATTTTTTTTATTAATTGTTTACAGGCGCTGAAGAGAAGTCCACATATTTATCGACTTTAAAGAATTTTCAAATTTTCCAAGAGATGACTGGGCGAGTGTCATGGAGCTTTTAGTGATGGTTATAAAAGCGACTTGGAAAAGAGAAAGGTTATAGAACTTATATTGATCTTCTATTGTGCAGCATAGCATCAAAGCATTTATAAACACACTCCTACACCCTCGTTTGATATTATTTGTGTAAATAAATATTGTTAAAATTAAACGCTTCTGTTTCGCTTATTGGTACCCAAAATAGGATCATAGGGATACAAATAAAAGTACTTGGTCAGTCATATGGAATGCAAACTTTTGCCAAAGGCTCGCGGCTTTTGGCAAAGTTTGTATTCCATATCACCGGTCAAGGATTTTTAAAATTTTTATCGGTCCCTGAAACCTGCCACAAATTTGAATTTCCCGCCAACGCAAAGCTCTAAATTTGAATTTCCCGCTGCTACAAAGTTGGTTTGGGTTACATTCGAGATGGCGCTGCTAGACACGAAAACTGTCGCTTTTTTTTCTATGGTGTTGACCTTCTTCTGGAGTATAGGTGTTCTGTGTCCACCACAACAAACTTGACATTGGCAGAACCTATATGCCATTAAAAAATAATTTAATTGAATTGAAGTCTCGTCGTCGTTGTTTTTATTGTACTGAAAAAAGTAACCGTGGCAGAGAAGCAATAATAAGTTATTGTTGCAATGCATTGTAGAGCTGTGGGGTGTTGCTCCCGTGTGATGAGTAGGTATCATCTGGTACCTGGGCTATGCTCGCCATGAGGGAGTGACGCGACCAGCTAACTTCTTGGATGACGTTATTTTAAGAGCGTAGGTAGTTCATTGAAAAGGCGCCGCTATCCATACGTTTCTGTACTACATGTAGATAAGATCTGTCTCAATAAACACAATTTAATGAAAAAGTTGTTTTTGTTATTCGAATTATACAAGTATGTAGTATATTATGTAGTAATAGTAGACTATGACTATAGTGAGAGTTCTAAAGTATCCTAGAACATGAGAAGTAGCTTTACACGCAGAAAACTGCTGTTGCTAGTTGAGCAGTAAGTACCTAGTATGTATTTGGTTCAAATTATGTTTCTTGATTTTTTATCTGACTGTTTATTTATACATATATGTATGTACATAGGTATGTACGTATGTGTGTATAACAGAATGATTTTGTTTCAATTATTTGTGTTGGTATTTATCTCAACAGTAACAGTCACGCAAACGGGGTCGTAACATAACCTCCAAACTTCATAAAAAAACAAGCTTAAACTTTATAAAAAAAAGAAAACTAATGCAACAAATTATTATACAATGATCTATTAAATGTAAATATTTCATGTTTCAACACGCCTTTTTGTATTTGTACGAGACTTCCACTGAAGGCTGCCATTGTCCTTTATCAAAAATCATGGCACTACTGTCGTTGAACGGTAATACACTTACAGAATCGAGGCCCTGGTGGGCGTTACAGGTGCGTAGAATCTTTATTTAATTATGTACGTAATTGTTTTTTACAAACGGTCCAACGGGCCGCGTGGTATGATTAAATTGAACAACAAACTCTAAAATGGAAATCCTCTACGAACTAATAAACGTATTTCATTCAGCCAACGCAAATATCCCGGAAATTCCAACTTATCCATTTATCATCTTCGATATTCAATACAGCGTTGTGGACACCGGCCGATCGTCGTTTGTTATGGGCATTCCGTACATTGTACAGTAAAACTACTCCTATAATTTAAATGAAAATCTCCCCGATTCGAATAACTGAAACCGTACGGCGACACGTTCCAGCTTCAAAAGGGCGACATCTAAATTTTGTGTAAAATACCGATTGAGTTATTTGAATAGTTTTACTGTACGTTTTAGTTTCTATAGCGTGCAGATAGTTCGCATAGCCTGACTGCGAAACTGGATACGGTATGCGGAGAGCCTATGTATCAACTAAGTATGTACCTATGTTTGCACCCTATACTTGCCATTATGGTTCGATTTCGGAGTTATAGAAGCATGTCTTTAGTTAATGAGAAGATTGTTAGTTTTGATAAATACTCGAGATATCTGATATATGCATGCATAGGCCTTCACATCTTCGTAATGAGATTATTTCAACAGCGTCCAGTGGCATATTTCCTCATACTAGACGGATGGAGGACGCCCCTAATTGATATTATAGTCTTACCGTGGGATATCCAAGTAAAAACAATAACACAAAAAACAAATTTAAAGAATAATACCAGCTAACTAGCCGTAATAATTACTAATTTTTTTTATAATACATTTTTTTTTTTTTTTTATTTGGGATAACAAACAGTGATATACTATGAGTAATTACAAAATAGTCAAAAGTAATACTAAATAAATCACCCACGACATTATCCTCGGCTTACTTTACAGTGTTGCTGCTTGTGCTAAATAAAAGAAGATAAAAACAACTAGACTAAAACTGAGTACTTACACAAATTCATGCAAGAAAGTAGTACGGAAAAATCAAATAACAAATTAATCTACGCATTCATCAGGGTACGAATTATTTTCTTTTTAAAATAATACTTTGCTTCATAAAAAATATCCACATGGGTGAAGTAAGTTTTGTATGTGTCTACAAGCCGACGCAAAGGTGAGCGCACGCCGGCATTAGTGCGGCAAAGGCCAGTAGCAAACAGTCTGCATTATTTACTATTAGGTACCGATGCACGGACAGACAGACATACGGAGTCTTAGTATTAGGGCCTCTTACCCTTTGGGCACGGAGCCCTCAAAGGACACCAAATACAACACAATCATTCTTGGTCCAAATAAATCGCACCTCCAGAACTAAAGTGACCTAACTCAAAATTTGGGTAAAATAAGTTAAGTACTCAGAATGACTCAAAAAGGTATACTCTTTCATGCCTATATTAAAAAAACCATTATTTGTTCAGAGGGAGACGGAGGAATATTTCGGTCTGTTTTTTCTTGAGCAACTCGCTCAGAGCGCCGAATACATTTTCTTTATTTCCCAAAAGTTGGAAATTTTGAATTATGTCACTTTAGTTCTGTAGGTGCGAAATATTCGATTTTCTTAGTGTCTAAGTAAAGTCAATAATTTCAATGCAGCATTCTTTAAAAAACATTTCAGCTGACAAGCAAAACTAATTGATGTTTCTGACATCTTCATAACTTCTAAGCTCTCCTTAATCTGTACGTCTGTATTCTAGGTAAGTCGGTAGTTGCAAGCGAAGATATGCGCGGAAGGGCGATTAGGTAATTACACGTGAGGTATTAACAGACATGAGTTATGGTGTTGAGAACTGTTAACCACATTAAGATAATCTTAGTGCAGCTAATAGCCGTGTTCCAAGGAAACTGATTATACTTGAAATAACGTATTTGGCCTGCGCAGACGACGGAATTTTCTCCGTGACGGAGCAAAAAGTACGCTCCGCGAATAAAAAGTCCTCCGCGGATTAACCGCGAACTCAACGCACATGGGCGTGTGGCATTTTAAGGCATTTGAACTAAAAAAAAATGATTATAAAAAAAAACAGAGGATAAAATTTTATAATTATATCATCATCATCAACCCATTATGTCCCCACCAAGGGGCACGGGTCTCTTCCCTGAGGAAGGTATAGGCCATACTCCACCACGGGGGCCAAGTCCGGATTGGTGGAGGCTTGTAAGACTAGTGGCTGGTCTTACTATCAGAAGTTTTCAAGCCGCCCTAAGGTCTCTGACTTGGCTTAACGACTGACATCTATCGACGGCAGCCGGCACCAACTGCTTAACGTGCCTTGCGAAGCACGGAATCGCTCGGAAAAATGCCACTAGCGTTAGTCATAGACGGTGACCCATCCATGGACTGGACGCGCCGTATGTTGCTTAACCTTCGTGATCGTTTAAGATCACTCAGGCAGCCCAGGCTACGAGCGATTCGATAATTATATATCTGCAGCCATCGTATCGAAAGCGGCCTGGATTGGCCGATTCTATGATGACGTCAAATAGCTTATTACACATGGTATGGTTGAATGTGGTTTCAGTAAATGACCACCGACTACCAAACTGAAAGGAGTTCCTCGGGAAAAACTTTACACTTCACACAATAAGTATTTCTTTGCATGTCCTTTTATTGAAAGACATAATCTAATATCCGCAACATGCTTACATAAAACTCCGGCTGCGAGACGCACTGAAAGAATTTTAATACTTTCGAGTACTTCATTGCTTTAACCGTGGCGATTGCAAGGCGACAATACGTGAGAAGAATCTTTGAAGAGACATTGTTCCGTTCGAAGCTTTGCGAGGTTTCTCCATAGATGAATGTGCCTGTCTGATTTACGAGATTGCGATATTTTTCAATGATCAATGGCTGGTTGTCGCTTAGATTTGGAATTAACCAGTTGTGGTATGACCCTGCCACAAAATAAAACAAAATTGCCTCGTCCAAATTCATATTAGGCAAGGTAAATACATCATTTATAGACATAGTGTACGTTTTTATAATAAAATTCCGGAAAATATTTATCTCTGCCGGCAAATAAATTTTAAATTTTCTTTAAAAAGGCGTTACGTAAAAATACCTATTATAGAACCGCCTACTTTTCAAAGCACAGAGGAATTTTGATACACTTGATATGATTTGGGAGAATATGGCCCGAGTAGCGTTTTTTTCACTGCCTTTTTTCACTACAACTCGCTCCTTTAGGCAGCGGCTAACATTGCACCTTGACACTTAAAGAAGAGAATGTAACTGAAATAAATCTTTGATCATGCTAAGCAATCTACACTCGTCTCGTATCCAATTAAAACTGCGGACCGGTAAAAAATAACAATGTCCACTGCGTTTTGGAGTGGCATAAAAACGTCCAGTCCAGCGTGGCCGCCCTGCCTGAACCCGCTGCAATCACACTGTTATCAATGTTTGATTTCAATTAGCACTTCGGTGCGGACGACAGAATAGAGCTCCGATTCTCTGAGCCGCACGCCGACTAGCAACAAATTGAAATCTAAATTCTTTTCATTTAAATGCATGATTATTTTCAATTTTTGCATCACGATCAGAAAGCCAAGAGATCTTGGATTGTGTATATCAAAACAGATAGAAATACTTTCTGGAAGTAAAAAAGACTGTGTCACGAACGGTTAGGTAACCAATAAGTTTATAAGGAGACATTTTTTGGCACTTCGTTTGGTAAACATTTAAGGCCCGGTCCCAATAACCTACCAACCAGCTACCACCAGTTAAAATGTTATCTAGTCATAGGCCACTCAAAAGAAAATAAAAACGCAACATTTCAATATCGCGTTGACAGTTAACTGTCAGTTATCGGTAGATAGGCTATTGGGACCGGGTATTATTCTCTATCAATTTACCGCTTAGGTAAGTTGAATGAAGAGAGAGAAAGCGTAAAAACCACTGCGATTTCAACCGCTGCATAATTGCTGGTTTCCTTACGATGTTTTCCTTCGCAATATACGGTGTAAAAAAAGAGTTTCCTTGAGTTCTTCGTTAAAGCTGTTTTTTCATACATCATATAAAATACACCAACGTTGTCGCCGTTGGTAGTTGCGGTTGGCGGTTTCATACTGCCGCAAATGACGTATGTATTCATCATCATCAACCCATTATGTCCCCACCGAGGGGCACGGGTCTCTTCCCTGAGGAAGGTATAGGCCACACTCCACAACGGAGGCCTAGTCCAGATTGGTGGAGGCTTTTAAGACTAGTGGCTGGTCTTACTGTCAGAAGTTTTCAAGCCACCCTGGGGCCTCTGACTTGGCTTAACGACTGCCATCTATCGACGGCAGCCGGCACCAACTGCTTAACGGGCCTTGCGAGGCACGGAACTGCTCGGAAAAATGCTACTAGCGTTAGTCATACGCGTGTATTATTAGGTATTTATTTATTTAAATTGCACATTACAGTGAAGACCATTGCGTTAAAAAATTCATACATAGAAAGTTTGTTTAAATGACCGCGACCGCGTTGGTGTGTTTTATACTTTATACATTGTATGAATAAAGACATCACCATGAGTGCTCACGTCGTCGTGTAGGCAATAGTCCAACAACTTGAAAACTATTTGTGGCTGTCCACAATTTTAATAAAATGTTAGTACAATTTTGGGAATCGGGTCCCTGAAGTGCTTTTCCAACGCACTGAGAGTGCTAACTGAAAATTAAATTCTCCTTCGCAAACGATATAGGGACGGAATCAAATTCATTTTCCAACCATAACAATGAATTTTTCAATTGTTCTTCTGAAATATTTATTAAAGATTAAAGGAAAGGCTTTTATAAGCACTACACATTTTTAAGTATGTTCCGGATACACTTACTCAATTTTTGTAGGAAGAGTGCAACCAGGGCCTCAATTCTGCTAGTGCATTACAGTTCAATGACAGGTACTTGGTCGGGTCACATGACATGATTTTGTATACCATTGACTCGTAGAGGGTTGGTACGTGTGTGCGCGTAGATTAAAAGTGGCAATGAAATGAAATCACCGCGTTCATGCAGTTGTCATTGTACTATAATGCATTAGCAGAATCGAGACGCAGGTTTTGCTCTGATTTACAGAGCTTAATGATAGTGAGCAGAAACGAAGCTCGCGTCGTAGACTCTCAAAGTTCAAAGGTTCAGTCCTTTTTTCTTAAATTATGTTACACCTTGGAAGTATACTTAGTAGTTAATGCAGGTATAAAGGCATTCGGGTAGCGGTTACTCCTTTTATTAGCATGGCAGTTAACCAAATTAATGTGTTATATGGAATCAGGCGTTACTTTGCGGAAATCCATAATAGCATTGAAATGTGAAAATTACGTTTTAATTTCCGCCAAAATCCCACAAGCACCATGCGGTTAGTTAAAGCACCGCCCTCCCTCCCACTTTTTCAAGCAGAAGCAAGACACGAACACACCAACACCGACACCAACACTTTGTGTGAGAAAATGCGACGCGTTTCGCCTCTAAAGCTGGCTTCCCATGGTCCGCGTTAACGCGGACGGACGCGGACGGCCGACGACCACGGACAGCCATGCACCACCCACGAGGCCCACGGTGTCGATTCTGCGGATATCGATACCGCCACAGACGTCTGTGCTACCGCGGACCGAGACACTTCCCACGCGTCCGAGCTGGTCCGCGTCCGCCCGCGATATCCCGGACCGTGGGAAGCCAGCTTAACACGGGGCATCCTCAGTCTCAGTTGTGTCGGTGGTGGTGCGTTCGTGTCTTGCTTCTGCTTGAAAAAGTGGAAGGGAGGGCGGTGAATTAACTAACCGCATGGTGCTTGTGGGATTTTGGCGGAATTTAGCAAAGTAATTTTCATATGTTAATGCAAATTACTGTGATTAGTGAGTAAATACAAAAGAAAAAAGAGAACCAAAATTACGTGGCATTGGGGTTGAGATAAAATTATCTAAATAGTGCAAAAATATCGTCTAAGCAAATTGACCAATTTTTAATAATTAAATATTGATGTTCTAGATAAAAGGAGAACTTGAACTCAAACTTTAGTAAACACTACAATTATAAATTTGTTTTATGTATAAACTGGTCAGACACTTCCGAAAAAATTCTAAGAAAGAAGTTTATCCGTAAAACTATTTATAACTTGCACTAAAAATATTTTAGTACAGTTGGAAAATACACGTTAAAAGAAAAATAAAGGTGGTAGTTTTTGTTCTCTGTGAGTAATGCTTTTCATAATATAACTAGTCAAAAAGTTAATAGTCGCGTGATACAAAAACACGAAATAAAAATCGGCGTTAGACTATGACGTCAATCACTCATGTAAAGTCTTATAATAATATAAAGCGTTTTTTATCAATATTAGAGTTTGAAAACCAATAAATAAGCGCCTAGGAAACTTTTAGAGCACTGCATTCAAAGATTGTAATCAGATGTATGTAAAATATGTAAAATAATGTTTTAATGATACATTAAATAGAACCTTTGCAGCAAAGGCAAATGGTGTACCGCCCTATTAAATGAATGTTTTGGGGTTATATTTTCCCAACTTTAGTATTTCGCAAGTCCCTTTTTTTATGTTATTCAAATATTTTTTTAAAGTAGGGGGAAGAAAATAATTAAATAAAACGCAATTCACACACAGAAACGGAACGCCATGGATTGTTCTTGCCTCAGGTTCTTGCAAGCAAAAAAAAAACAACTGTCATGTAAAAGTGAAAATCAGTAGAGTTCGAGTTAATTAATTTTGGCTTTTATTGCTATATTATTAAGGATCTTACCGTGGAACTACATCATACCAATCAGGTGAAACGATCTTGTATTCTGTGGGACTGCTTCGGGCAAAAAAAAAAGATACTTGCCATCTCCACCACCAGGGTGGGTCGTCTTTGTATGGAGCGTGAGCGACAGTTCCTGATTGGTTGGAAAAAAAGGGCCACTGGTGCCACCAATCAAAAGCCTGCACTTTTTTTTAAACGTTGTCAAAATATCACAGAAACAAAATACAAGTCTGTCTGTTTCTTTTTGTAGTCTGTGCAATTTGCTCGTCATGGCGTCACCACGTGATCTCCTCCATTTTTAAAGGTTTGATTGAATTGAAAAACTATTTTCACCAAAGATCATCCTCCGTAAAACAGAATTGAATATAAAGATCATCCAAGATGCACCAGAAAAGAAAGTGTTGTCACAGTGGGAGGAAGCCGGACAGCAGTACAGCAGTGCTTTATACCGCTTCCCTAAACCTGGTGTAACTAATCGCCAACGGTAAAAATACTTTTTCTCAAACTTACTTTATTTCACCTAATGGCGCTAATTAGCATAATAATAGTTAAACACTGGCCGCGTGCCCGCTGCGGATATTTGCCAAGCGAAGTACTTACTACCTACCCTAATTAAATTTAATTCTAATATGTTTTAGGTGTGAAGAATGGGCCAAATATTCCTTGTTTCCCTGAACAGGATTCGTCCTCAACACAATTCCATCGAGAGCTGTATAACAGTCATAGAATGTTGTGCTCAAGACATTACAGGCAAGAGGCATTCTTGGATTTGTCGAATAAGAGAATTCATAACAATGTTTTTCGAGGAAATCAAGCAAACTTGGTATGATAGATAATATAATATGTAATTACGTAGGTACATTAAAACTGTCCAACTAAAGCCATTTTTTTTTAGGTTTTCACACCATCCAATAATGGCCATTCATACTGTGAAAAACCGAACAGTTATTTGGAATCTATGCCAGGTACACTCACGTCCACGGATCCATGTAAGCAGCCCACTCAAGGTTAGTACTTATAGGGCCGGTTTCTGAGTTGAGAATTTTCACTAAGTAAATACTTGAGTAACGTTCTGTCATGCTCTTTTCTGAGAAATTTGACGAGACAGCACTAGTTAAGTATTTGCTTAGTGAAAATTCTCAATTCAGAATTCTGCCCTTAATATCTTTGTATTGTACTTGATACTTTATGGTACTGACTTTAAAATTAAGGAGGTTCTGTGTTAAGCTGTATGTATTTAGTACAGTCTTTGTTACTCTGGTTATTTTTGTTTGGAAGAAATGAAACAATACCTCATATCCATTTTGTATTAGTTCACACCAGTACTTAATTCCACTTAGTAATCCGTTTTCGGTTTTTGCACAAACTGCCTACATTATATTAATAGAACCACTCATTTCATAGTTATCCTATGTACTTGTGCCTAAACAATATGTATTTAAAAATTTTCAGGTGACTCACATGCAAGTAATGAGATCCGACTGAAAGCGGTGGAGCCAATATCTGTTCCGTCTAAAGAGATTGTAATGAGAAACCGCCAGCTGTCAAGGTTAGTTAGTAACTAGTTTTTCTCATTGGTCTAGTATAGATAGTCTATTTTAACACTCACATTCCTCAACCCTTCAATTTTTTATTTTCTAATAAAAAAAAAAAATGTAACTATCTGAAGTTCCTTTTTTTCGTGTCGGCTGCAGCCAGTTGTTATCAGAAATGCTTATGTGAATTTCTTATTTATTTCAGCCCAGAGATTTCACCAAATCGAAGATTCGTACAAAGAAAGAAGATATGCTCTATAAAAAATGCAGAAAATTATGTGAAAGATTTGTGTCGTCTACGCAGTCAGATCAAAAATTACTTTTCAAGTGGAGCGGTGACTGCAGATCAACTGACAGTTCTATTAAAAGAGGTAATAACTATATCAAAATTTTACTGATACAGGGTAATCTTTTTATTCCTGTTAATAAGTTAATGTAACAATTTTTCTTGTGCTTGTAAAAGTGCAATATAAAAATTAAAAAGCTATGTAAAAATTACCCTTTATACTGCACACGAATGTCATTTGATAGCAGATGATTTTATAACAATTTATATTTTGTAAAGGAATCTCCTTAGTTCGTATTTTATAATAATAACTGTAGTATTTGCCACCAATTTGAATTACGCTTATGTATTTTTTTTATTAATTGTTTACAGGCGCTGAAGAGAAGTCCACATATTTATCGACTTTAAAGAATTTTCAAATTTTCCAAGAGATGACTGGGCGAGTGTCATGGAGCTTTTAGTGATGGTTATAAAAGCGACTTGGAAAAGAGAAAGGTTATAGAACTTATATTGATCTTCTATTGTGCAGCATAGCATCAAAGCATTTATAAACACACTCCTACACCCTCGTTTGATATTATTTGTGTAAATAAATATTGTTAAAATTAAACGCTTCTGTTTCGCTTATTGGTACCCAAAATAGGATCATAGGGATACAAATAAAAGTACTTGGTCAGTCATATGGAATGCAAACTTTTGCCAAAGGCTCGCGGCTTTTGGCAAAGTTTGTATTCCATATCACCGGTCAAGGATTTTTAAAATTTTTATCGGTCCCTGAAACCTGCCACAAATTTGAATTTCCCGCCAACGCAAAGCTCTAAATTTGAATTTCCCGCTGCTACAAAGTTGGTTTGGGTTACATTCGAGATGGCGCTGCTAGACACGAAAACTGTCGCTTTTTTTTCTATGGTGTTGACCTTCTTCTGGAGTATAGGTGTTCTGTGTCCACCACAACAAACTTGACATTGGCAGAACCTATATGCCATTAAAAAATAATTTAATTGAATTGAAGTCTCGTCGTCGTTGTTTTTATTGTACTGAAAAAAGTAACCGTGGCAGAGAAGCAATAATAAGTTATTGTTGCAATGCATTGTAGAGCTGTGGGGTGTTGCTCCCGTGTGATGAGTAGGTATCATCTGGTACCTGGGCTATGCTCGCCATGAGGGAGTGACGCGACCAGCTAACTTCTTGGATGACGTTATTTTAAGAGCGTAGGTAGTTCATTGAAAAGGCGCCGCTATCCATACGTTTCTGTACTACATGTAGATAAGATCTGTCTCAATAAACACAATTTAATGAAAAAGTTGTTTTTGTTATTCGAATTATACAAGTATGTAGTATATTATGTAGTAATAGTAGACTATGACTATAGTGAGAGTTCTAAAGTATCCTAGAACATGAGAAGTAGCTTTACACGTAGAAAACTGCTGTTGCTAGTTGAGCAGTAAGTACCTAGTATGTATTTGGTTCAAATTATGTTTCTTGATTTTTTATCTGACTGTTTATTTATACATATATGTATGTACATAGGTATGTACGTATGTGTGTATAACAGAATGATTTTGTTTCAATTATTTGTGTTGGTATTTATCTCAACAGTAACAGTCACGCAAACGGGGTCGTAACATAACCTCCAAACTTCATAAAAAAACAAGCTTAAACTTTATAAAAAAAAGAAAACTAATGCAACAAATTATTATACAATGATCTATTAAATGTAAATATTTCATGTTTCAACACGCCTTTTTGTATTTGTACGAGACTTCCACTGAAGGCTGCCATTGTCCTTTATCAAAAATCATGGCACTACTGTCGTTGAACGGTAATACACTTACAGAATCGAGGCCCTGGTGGGCGTTACAGGTGCGTAGAATCTTTATTTAATTATGTACGTAATTGTTTTTTACAAACGGTCCAACGGGCCGCGTGGTATGATTAAATTGAACAACAAACTCTAAAATGGAAATCCTCTACGAACTAATAAACGTATTTCATTCAGCCAACGCAAATATCCCGGAAATTCCAACTTATCCATTTATCATCTTCGATATTCAATACAGCGTTGTGGACACCGGCCGATCGTCGTTTGTTATGGGCATTCCGTACATTGTACAGTAAAACTACTCCTATAATTTAAATGAAAATCTCCCCGATTCGAATAACTGAAACCGTACGGCGACACGTTCCAGCTTCAAAAGGGCGACATCTAAATTTTGTGTAAAATACCGATTGAGTTATTTGAATAGTTTTACTGTACGTTTTAGTTTCTATAGCGTGCAGATAGTTCGCATAGCCTGACTGCGAAACTGGATACGGTATGCGGAGAGCCTATGTATCAACTAAGTATGTACCTATGTTTGCACCCTATACTTGCCATTATGGTTCGATTTCGGAGTTATAGAAGCATGTCTTTAGTTAATGAGAAGATTGTTAGTTTTGATAAATACTCGAGATATCTGATATATGCATGCATAGGCCTTCACATCTTCGTAATGAGATTATTTCAACAGCGTCCAGTGGCATATTTCCTCATACTAGACGGATGGAGGACGCCCCTAATTGATATTATAGTCTTACCGTGGGATATCCAAGTAAAAACAATAACACAAAAAACAAATTTAAAGAATAATACCAGCTAACTAGCCGTAATAATTACTAATTTTTTTTATAATACATTTTTTTTTTTTTTTATTTGGGATAACAAACAGTGATATACTATGAGTAATTACAAAATAGTCAAAAGTAATACTAAATAAATCACCCACGACATTATCCTCGGCTTACTTTACAGTGTTGCTGCTTGTGCTAAATAAAAGAAGATAAAAACAACTAGACTAAAACTGAGTACTTACACAAATTCATGCAAGAAAGTAGTACGGAAAAATCAAATAACAAATTAATCTACGCATTCATCAGGGTACGAATTATTTTCTTTTTAAAATAATACTTTGCTTCATAAAAAATATCCACATGGGTGAAGTAAGTTTTGTATGTGTCTACAAGCCGACGCAAAGGTGAGCGCACGCCGGCATTAGTGCGGCAAAGGCCAGTAGCAAACAGTCTGCATTATTTACTATTAGGTACCGATGCACGGACAGACAGACATACGGAGTCTTAGTATTAGGGCCTCTTACCCTTTGGGCACGGAGCCCTCAAAGGACACCAAATACAACACAATCATTCTTGGTCCAAATAAATCGCACCTCCAGAACTAAAGTGACCTAACTCAAAATTTGGGTAAAATAAGTTAAGTACTCAGAATGACTCAAAAAGGTATACTCTTTCATGCCTATATTAAAAAAACCATTATTTGTTCAGAGGGAGACGGAGGAATATTTCGGTCTGTTTTTTCTTGAGCAACTCGCTCAGAGCGCCGAATACATTTTCTTTATTTCCCAAAAGTTGGAAATTTTGAATTATGTCACTTTAGTTCTGTAGGTGCGAAATATTCGATTTTCTTAGTGTCTAAGTAAAGTCAATAATTTCAATGCAGCATTCTTTAAAAAACATTTCAGCTGACAAGCAAAACTAATTGATGTTTCTGACATCTTCATAACTTCTAAGCTCTCCTTAATCTGTACGTCTGTATTCTAGGTAAGTCGGTAGTTGCAAGCGAAGATATGCGCGGAAGGGCGATTAGGTAATTACACGTGAGGTATTAACAGACATGAGTTATGGTGTTGAGAACTGTTAACCACATTAAGATAATCTTAGTGCAGCTAATAGCCGTGTTCCAAGGAAACTGATTATACTTGAAATAACGTATTTGGCCTGCGCAGACGACGGAATTTTCTCCGTGACGGAGCAAAAAGTACGCTCCGCGAATAAAAAGTCCTCCGCGGATTAACCGCGAACTCAACGCACATGGGCGTGTGGCATTTTAAGGCATTTGAACTAAAAATAAAAGATTATAAAAAAAAACAGAGGATAAAATTTTATAATTATATCATCATCATCAACCCATTATGTCCCCACCAAGGGGCACGGGTCTCTTCCCTGAGGAAGGTATAGGCCATACTCCACCACGGGGGCCAAGTCCGGATTGGTGGAGGCTTGTAAGACTAGTGGCTGGTCTTACTATCAGAAGTTTTCAAGCCGCCCTAAGGTCTCTGACTTGGCTTAACGACTGACATCTATCGACGGCAGCCGGCACCAACTGCTTAACGTGCCTTGCGAAGCACGGAATCGCTCGGAAAAATGCCACTAGCGTTAGTCATAGACGGTGACCCATCCATGGACTGGACGCGCCGTATGTTGCTTAACCTTCGTGATCGTTTAAGATCACTCAGGCAGCCCAGGCTACGAGCGATTCGATAATTATATATCTGCAGCCATCGTATCGAAAGCGGCCTGGATTGGCCGATTCTATGATGACGTCAAATAGCTTATTACACATGGTATGGTTGAATGTGGTTTCAGTAAATGACCACCGACTACCAAACTGAAAGGAGTTCCTCGGGAAAAACTTTACACTTCACACAATAAGTATTTCTTTGCATGTCCTTTTATTGAAAGACATAATCTAATATCCGCAACATGCTTACATAAAACTCCGGCTGCGAGACGCACTGAAAGAATTTTAATACTTTCGAGTACTTCATTGCTTTAACCGTGGCGATTGCAAGGCGA
Source organism: Yponomeuta plumbellus (assembly GCA_947310845.1). Lineage (NCBI taxonomy): Eukaryota > Metazoa > Arthropoda > Insecta > Lepidoptera > Yponomeutidae > Yponomeuta > Yponomeuta plumbellus. The sequence continues at coordinate 10,058,451 of OX371207.1, read as the reverse complement.
CAATACGTGAGAAGAATCTTTGAAGAGACATTGTTCCGTTCGAAGCTTTGCGAGGTTTCTCCATAGATGAATGTGCCTGTCTGATTTACGAGATTGCGATATTTTTCAATGATCAATGGCTGGTTGTCGCTTAGATTTGGAATTAACCAGTTGTGGTATGACCCTGCCACAAAATAAAACAAAATTGCCTCGTCCAAATTCATATTAGGCAAGGTAAATACATCATTTATAGACATAGTGTACGTTTTTATAATAAAATTCCGGAAAATATTTATCTCTGCCGGCAAATAAATTTTAAATTTTCTTTAAAAAGGCGTTACGTAAAAATACCTATTATAGAACCGCCTACTTTTCAAAGCACAGAGGAATTTTGATACACTTGATATGATTTGGGAGAATATGGCCCGAGTAGCGTTTTTTTCACTGCCTTTTTTCACTACAACTCGCTCCTTTAGGCAGCGGCTAACATTGCACCTTGACACTTAAAGAAGAGAATGTAACTGAAATAAATCTTTGATCATGCTAAGCAATCTACACTCGTCTCGTATCCAATTAAAACTGCGGACCGGTAAAAAATAACAATGTCCACTGCGTTTTGGAGTGGCATAAAAACGTCCAGTCCAGCGTGGCCGCCCTGCCTGAACCCGCTGCAATCACACTGTTATCAATGTTTGATTTCAATTAGCACTTCGGTGCGGACGACAGAATAGAGCTCCGATTCTCTGAGCCGCACGCCGACTAGCAACAAATTGAAATCTAAATTCTTTTCATTTAAATGCATGATTATTTTCAATTTTTGCATCACGATCAGAAAGCCAAGAGATCTTGGATTGTGTATATCAAAACAGATAGAAATACTTTCTGGAAGTAAAAAAGACTGTGTCACGAACGGTTAGGTAACCAATAAGTTTATAAGGAGACATTTTTTGGCACTTCGTTTGGTAAACATTTAAGGCCCGGTCCCAATAACCTACCAACCAGCTACCACCAGTTAAAATGTTATCTAGTCATAGGCCACTCAAAAGAAAATAAAAACGCAACATTTCAATATCGCGTTGACAGTTAACTGTCAGTTATCGGTAGATAGGCTATTGGGACCGGGTATTATTCTCTATCAATTTACCGCTTAGGTAAGTTGAATGAAGAGAGAGAAAGCGTAAAAACCACTGCGATTTCAACCGCTGCATAATTGCTGGTTTCCTTACGATGTTTTCCTTCGCAATATACGGTGTAAAAAAAGAGTTTCCTTGAGTTCTTCGTTAAAGCTGTTTTTTCATACATCATATAAAATACACCAACGTTGTCGCCGTTGGTAGTTGCGGTTGGCGGTTTCATACTGCCGCAAATGACGTATGTATTCATCATCATCAACCCATTATGTCCCCACCGAGGGGCACGGGTCTCTTCCCTGAGGAAGGTATAGGCCACACTCCACAACGGAGGCCTAGTCCAGATTGGTGGAGGCTTTTAAGACTAGTGGCTGGTCTTACTGTCAGAAGTTTTCAAGCCACCCTGGGGCCTCTGACTTGGCTTAACGACTGCCATCTATCGACGGCAGCCGGCACCAACTGCTTAACGGGCCTTGCGAGGCACGGAACTGCTCGGAAAAATGCTACTAGCGTTAGTCATACGCGTGTATTATTAGGTATTTATTTATTTAAATTGCACATTACAGTGAAGACCATTGCGTTAAAAAATTCATACATAGAAAGTTTGTTTAAATGACCGCGACCGCGTTGGTGTGTTTTATACTTTATACATTGTATGAATAAAGACATCACCATGAGTGCTCACGTCGTCGTGTAGGCAATAGTCCAACAACTTGAAAACTATTTGTGGCTGTCCACAATTTTAATAAAATGTTAGTACAATTTTGGGAATCGGGTCCCTGAAGTGCTTTTCCAACGCACTGAGAGTGCTAACTGAAAATTAAATTCTCCTTCGCAAACGATATAGGGACGGAATCAAATTCATTTTCCAACCATAACAATGAATTTTTCAATTGTTCTTCTGAAATATTTATTAAAGATTAAAGGAAAGGCTTTTATAAGCACTACACATTTTTAAGTATGTTCCGGATACACTTACTCAATTTTTGTAGGAAGAGTGCAACCAGGGCCTCAATTCTGCTAGTGCATTACAGTTCAATGACAGGTACTTGGTCGGGTCACATGACATGATTTTGTATACCATTGACTCGTAGAGGGTTGGTACGTGTGTGCGCGTAGATTAAAAGTGGCAATGAAATGAAATCACCGCGTTCATGCAGTTGTCATTGTACTATAATGCATTAGCAGAATCGAGACGCAGGTTTTGCTCTGATTTACAGAGCTTAATGATAGTGAGCAGAAACGAAGCTCGCGTCGTAGACTCTCAAAGTTCAAAGGTTCAGTCCTTTTTTCTTAAATTATGTTACACCTTGGAAGTATACTTAGTAGTTAATGCAGGTATAAAGGCATTCGGGTAGCGGTTACTCCTTTTATTAGCATGGCAGTTAACCAAATTAATGTGTTATATGGAATCAGGCGTTACTTTGCGGAAATCCATAATAGCATTGAAATGTGAAAATTACGTTTTAATTTCCGCCAAAATCCCACAAGCACCATGCGGTTAGTTAAAGCACCGCCCTCCCTCCCACTTTTTCAAGCAGAAGCAAGACACGAACACACCAACACCGACACCAACACTTTGTGTGAGAAAATGCGACGCGTTTCGCCTCTAAAGCTGGCTTCCCATGGTCCGCGTTAACGCGGACGGACGCGGACGGCCGACGACCACGGACAGCCATGCACCACCCACGAGGCCCACGGTGTCGATTCTGCGGATATCGATACCGCCACAGACGTCTGTGCTACCGCGGACCGAGACACTTCCCACGCGTCCGAGCTGGTCCGCGTCCGCCCGCGATATCCCGGACCGTGGGAAGCCAGCTTAACACGGGGCATCCTCAGTCTCAGTTGTGTCGGTGGTGGTGCGTTCGTGTCTTGCTTCTGCTTGAAAAAGTGGAAGGGAGGGCGGTGAATTAACTAACCGCATGGTGCTTGTGGGATTTTGGCGGAATTTAGCAAAGTAATTTTCATATGTTAATGCAAATTACTGTGATTAGTGAGTAAATACAAAAGAAAAAAGAGAACCAAAATTACGTGGCATTGGGGTTGAGATAAAATTATCTAAATAGTGCAAAAATATCGTCTAAGCAAATTGACCAATTTTTAATAATTAAATATTGATGTTCTAGATAAAAGGAGAACTTGAACTCAAACTTTAGTAAACACTACAATTATAAATTTGTTTTATGTATAAACTGGTCAGACACTTCCGAAAAAATTCTAAGAAAGAAGTTTATCCGTAAAACTATTTATAACTTGCACTAAAAATATTTTAGTACAGTTGGAAAATACACGTTAAAAGAAAAATAAAGGTGGTAGTTTTTGTTCTCTGTGAGTAATGCTTTTCATAATATAACTAGTCAAAAAGTTAATAGTCGCGTGATACAAAAACACGAAATAAAAATCGGCGTTAGACTATGACGTCAATCACTCATGTAAAGTCTTATAATAATATAAAGCGTTTTTTATCAATATTAGAGTTTGAAAACCAATAAATAAGCGCCTAGGAAACTTTTAGAGCACTGCATTCAAAGATTGTAATCAGTTTTCAGGTAAAGCTGTCAGGTGGCTCAAGTCAGTCAAGCTGTCAGTCAGATAAGACTGGATTCATTTTTCAGGTGATACTTTTCGATGCTCTCTTATTTTTATTGGCCGTATGAAGACTTTTGATCCTTATCAGTAAAAGTTGTGACGAGTAAAAAGTTTCATGTACTCGTAGTTACTTCCCATCTCAAATAGCCAGGACCTTTCCTACTATTAATACAATCGATCCTTTTATTTTGAATGAAGCATATACAAATTGATGGGTTTTTAAGCTTACAGATATTTTAAATTTTAGCAGTTGAGGGTCGTAATATTGAATAATGAAATTGTGCCTCAAATTCTTCGAACTCCTCTGTAGTTTTAATTAACAGAGTAACACGTTCAAACTAAGCGGGGTGGAGAAATACACACTGTAACCCTACATAGAAGTACTACTCAGGAGTACGGATACACTTACTTAACTTTATGTTTATCAGGAGTACAATTCATAATGACTAGGGCCTATGAAAGTTGTAGTTCAAAAATTTAATTTTATTCAGCCAGATTCATAACCGTTTTTTTTAATAAGAAGATACTGACTATATTACTTAGCAAGATATTTGTTTAGCCTAGGTCATTCATGTAATTAGTTGAAGGAATATCAACCCATTTATTTTTTTACTTTGAGAGTATTGGAAAAAGGTAGACTGCTATGTAAAGTTCCGCACGTTTAGTTTTTTTAATAAAAAAATCTGCTTATTTAGATGAACTCTATATATTAATCTGTAAAACTACGCAAAAGCCGCTTCATACACTGAATTCATCCATAAAATTAGAAAAACAATTAAATTTATTTGGATATTAGAAATCAAAAACGTTTTTAATGCTTTGCTGACTAACATGTAGCTGCTGGTTTATGTATTCCGCTTAATGCTGCCAAAATTAATTAATTACATTTAATTTTCTTGCCAAATACGTGTTGTTGCTTACCTATTTATTCTGCCCACTAATATAATTATTACTTACCAAGGTTTTATTTATTACTTAACGATAATTGTTATTTGATGTACATAACAAATCACAACAATTACCCAACGTAAAGTTAAGTAAATCAATATTGTAAGCACTAAATTAAGGTCTAAAGTATGCACAAGATCACCACCAATAATTTTGTGTATCTTAATAGAGTATTAAATGGTGGACATAAACATTTTGGACTTCTTAGCATTTTTCATGCATATCATTCTAAAATGATTTTCGTATGGCTCGTTCTATGTGTGCGTGCTCAATTTTAGTACTTTTTGTCATAATGAATAGTTACATAGATCTTATTATCCAAAAAAAGATCTTCTGTGATGTACAATTTCACGTCGACGCGCAAAATTCTCATAACGCTTCGCTGTTCCGTACAGGAACGCAAATAAAATGGAGTCTTAATTGAGATAATGTAAACAATGAATTTCCATCAGTGTACAGAACAAACAGTGTGCGCTGCGTTGCATTATGCCTAGTTTATTAACAATTGCTCTCATGCTGCTTACGAACTAACGGAACAAATGCAAAGGAAGGCATTCGCCGGTTGTTATTCATACTATAGATTTCAGCTCATGATCCTTTGCATTATAGATTGTTTTACTTGAATTTGAGTCAGAATGAATTTCTTCGCATTTATTTGGTTGGTCCATATCGTCGATCGGTAAGTGGTGGAATATTGAAGATATTTCCGAATCACTAACGGTACAGATCAAATGTTTTTTTTTATCCGTCCCAAAATTACTTTTCAGTAGTAAAACAATGATTTTACTGCAATATATGACAATTTTTGAAATCTTTCAACGTCAATCGCTCAAAACAGAATATTTTGAAATGTAGCTCAAAACCATTAATGATTCCGACCGACGATATCTGGCATTATATGCTACGTTATTCGCTAGCGTTTACTTCGAGGACTGTATAAATACTGTACGGTTTATATTCGGTTTACGAAAATATGACCACATATCTGAATATCGCACTAAGCTCAAGTGGCTCCCTATCCGCCTCCGCAGGAATGCACACATTGTCTCACTTCTCTACTCCGTGCTGTTCAATCCTGCCACTCCTATTTATCTCAAGCAACGCTTTAAATTTCTCAACGATTCCCACAGTCGCACGTTGCGATCGGCTCAAAGGCTGTTGCTGAAGACACCTACTCATTCTATCTATCTATCTACAGATGACATGAACTTTTAAAGATTCCAAGCAATCTTTAACTCGGTTTTTTTTTCATAACACATTCAAGGGTACCGGAAGAATATCAGCGCTGAAGTTCTTCCGGAACTTTCAGCACATGCTGAGTCGGAGCCCTTTTACACTTGCCACACCTGCGTTGGTCACTTACCCAGTACGTTGGCCAGGTACATTACTGTATCGTGTATGGCCAGTTGGCCATCTGTCTCCGCTTGTTATGTATTTTAATCTATTATTATTAATCTTGTTTCTTTGCTTTCTTAGTGTTATGACTTGTAGTTAGATGTGTTTTGCTTTGTTTTGTATACGTATGTGTGTCTTATGTAAATAACCTATCTATCTATCTAATTATAAAGTAGTAACTTCTACACAGTACAACACACTTGTTCTGGTTCGGATATCCTTTGCTATTTTTTTATATTTATTTCTTCACAATATGTTTGAGAATTCAGTAAGTGCCTGAACACTTCACTAGGCAAGCCCGTGCTGAAGTGATCAGATGCCATTATCGATTGCTGTGTAGGTGAGAAGAGGCTATGAAGACCTGACAAGGACAGTCTGGGTGTATAAATAGAAATACACTTAGACTGAGGCTAGATGTACGAATTGATGGCAATCCCTTGTGGGAATCGAGCCCACATCCTCCGGCATGGTAATTAGACGTGATACCGCTATTCCCACGAGGCAGTCGAGTGAATCTTAGATTGAAACGAACTTATATGACGTATAAATACACAGAAAACATTTTTACAACGTCAGGCTATAGAGTCTAATACTAATCTACACTGACCGGCAAAATTAAGAACTGCAGTTTTCAAACTTCAAGTTCTTTTGTTATAAAAGTTGGAGATTTAAAAAGCGTTTTATAGCAAATTTTATCACCTTTCTTTGAAACTATTGTAAACTGTACATTAGTATAATTTATTTTGTAGAAATATGTTTTACATGTTAGAGAATTTTTAACAACTGGTATTTCCTTTTTAGTTTCGAGGTGGTTTGGCATAATGAACACGAGGTTTGTATCTATCTTCCCTAGCTCATCCCAGGCGTGTTTAATTAGATTCAGCAATTCAGAAATTCTTGAATTCGTAGAATCAGGAATTCTTGATGGCCAGGTTATTACACTGATATCAAACTCGCAAATATACTATTTCAATAGCAGTACGATGTCATTTCAACAGTATACCCCGTGCAAATTAAATAAGCAATTCTCACGAAAAATATCAAACCGCGGGTATGGAAAGTTGTATGGATAAGTTGCATGGATTATATAATTGGAATGCGATTGACCCCTTGTTTCAAAAGACATAGTAACTATTTTAATAATGGATTTCATTCTAATCTGACTGTATTCAGTAGATTAACCTCATATGAGTCAGATAACGTGAAGGTCCAGAGACTATCAGAAGTTTTCTTATTACAAGTTGCTCAATCACGACTTCTTCACAGATGCCCTAGTCTAAGGTTGGGAAATGTAATCTATTAAGTTAGGAAATTCACAAATCTTGTTATTTATCTGACCATAGTTAACTACAATATCACCTCTACTTAATAGAATCGAAGATAATCGAGTGTTACTTTAGTGTAAATAGTCAAATAATGGAAAATTTTATTTTCAAATCTAGACTGAAACTCAGCCTGCCACTAACGGCCGTGTCTGGACAGTTAATTAAAATCAAACATTCGCAAAGCCCTCTTCCGGGAACTGAAATATTGGATCTTAATATCGGAACCATAGGATTTATTTCATAATAACTGGCGCAAAGAGTAATTAAGTTCTTACCTCAGACAGATTTGTCGCAAGTGATGGAGTTTTTCATTGTATTATATTCGATTGCATTTGTACCTTCTAATTGAAAATCTGGACTTTAAGCTTGTTTTCCTAAAATTCAACTTTAGCCAATGTCTTGGGGACACGAATTCCAAATTAGAGTAAATATGTAATTTATTAATGATATTATTTTTACTAAATTCGTTCCGGAGCCACTTACAAATAAGTATCATTGTATGTGATTCCAGAATTATGTTAATAATGTGTAGTGCTTACGCAAATTCTAGTTTTAAGATATTTTTAATAACTCAAATAATTTTGGAAATCCGATGAGGAGAGTGTTAATTCTGAATTGTCATGTAGAGGAAAGCGCAGCCCTCGGCATGAATAGCGCATTTAGAATAACCAAGCTGATAGGTATTACAACATAGACAATCTAAGTGCAAAAAGTCATAGCGCCTCCTTTATTTCAACATTTTTTAAACGTATTATCAATAACATGGTAATTGTCATCTTGCGATGATGAGATAAGGTGTTAAAAATACAGTAGATAGCACTTCGACTTTCATACTGACGATCTGATATTTTTGCAATAAGAACAAATTAACCCTTACTTCCAAATTAAAAAGATTAATCAGCTAATAACAATTTCAATGTCATTGTGTTTTGAACTAGGTCAATCAGTACTGTTTGAGCGATGTGAAAACATAACGAGTTACTTTTTTAAGTGTTTAATTACTCGAGTTTTAATTAATTACTCGAGCGATGTGAAAACATAACGAGTTACTTTTTGAAGTGTTTAAAAAAATAACTCGAGCAATGTGAAAAAAATATCGAGTTATTATTTTAAACACTGATTTTATAGAGGTTCTTAACTGACTACGAATTAGCAGTCCAGTCACATTGAGTGATCTGACTGGAGTAAAGTTATGGAACGAATTTGCATGTGACTAAGATTTTTTTTTAAAAGGCCGAGCTTATAAATGTGTGTTGTTTGAATGATCAAGAAAATCCCTCGTAGCCCCGGCTGCCTAAGTGATCATAAATGATTACGAAGGTTAAGCAACATATTTCGCGTTTAGAGCATGGATTGGACCGTTTATGACCAATGCTAGTGGCATTTTTCTCTGCTTCGCAAGGCACGCTAAGCAGTTGGTGCCGGCTGCCGTCGATAGATGGCAGTCGTTAAGTCAAGTCTTGATAGGGCGGCATGAAAACTTCTGACAGTAAGACCAGCTACTAGTCTTACAAGCCTCCACCAATCCGGACTTGGCCCCCGTGGTGGAGTGTGGCCTATACCTTCCTGAGGGAAGATACCCGTGCCTCTCGGTGGGTACATAATGGGTTGATGATGATTGATTGATTTACACAGTACAATTTACCTAATTCTTGACTGATGGCTATCCTTACAAGAGCTTGTTTTAACTTCGAAAAGTGAATGGACTTTCTGTGACTTCGACATTAATTCCATTTATAGGTACTGCAGGGAGTGCATAGCTCAGCGATCATATTAAATCGTTAAGTGGTTTGATAAACACAGACACCGAGGGGGTTGAGCAATGACGCGATGGGAATTCGGGATAATTCATCATCATAGTGATGGTATGAGGGAGGAATTATTCGAATCGGCAGAGTGGTGGACCAATTTACTTAACTAAAAATTTTAACAGTGAATCATCATTAAAATAATTACACAGGTATTCTGTTTCGGTTTTGAAACGTAAAGTTAGTTCTGCTTGTGGAGCAGTAGAAAAAGTTTTTTACTTGTCGAACGAAATCCCCATATAAATCTACAAATGATAAATGTTAAAAAAAACGTTATGAAGACAATAAGATAACGTTAAGCAGTTGGTGCTGACTACAGTCGATAGATGGTAGTCGTTATGTTTGTGACGTCGCTGTTTCTGGTTCCCACGACACAGGGTATCCTAGTGTGTGGCCAGAAGCCTGTATTTAAATGATATGTTATGTTAAGCCGATAATGATGATGATGACAATAAAATAATAACTTAGCTCTGTAAATTACTGGTCAGAAATAGAGATTTATCTCCTTAACAAGATAGGTTCTACTTATCAAAACCAACATCTTTTACTATGAATTTTTTTTTGATATGACTTTTAAATCAGCTGTTCCATAATAAACTTACATAAACAGCTGATATTTTTTTCTCGTAGTTTTTTTTTGTTTGTTTTTATGAGTAAAATTCCTCGTTTTCGGATGTATTCGTTCCATCCAAAATGGAGCCCATCTAAGTAAATGTTACAAAACACATTTGTAACCATTAATAAATGACTGACGAACAGATATGGGCAGTTCTCAAAAACGTGACCAATCTCTATTATTTTAACACTTTTTGAAAAAGTTCGTATTCTCAAATTTTTTTTTTGCAGGACGTAGTCGCGGGCAACAGCTAGTGTTTATATAAAACAACAGTTGCCATAAGCCAATAGCCGATCACCTTGTGTTCATAATTTATCAGCAATGCAGAAAGTTATGGACGAAAACACTTTAGCAGCAGTCTGGTTAAAGTAACCAAAACTGAAAATAATCGGGAAATTTCTTTTAGTTAAATGTCTGGTGTATATTTAAAACTCCCCTGTTTCTATTGAGAAGGTAAATTTATACACCGCCTTAAAAAAACAGGGGAGTTTTTTAAGATATTATTAAACGACTTATTTGTCGTATAGGCTGCATTTGCCAATAGATAAAAATCTCAACTTAAACATACATAAAGTGAATAAAAACAAAGCAAAGTACCTATTCTAAGCCTAATGAAGCAAGTGTATCCACAACTAAGTAGGCTGTAAATTTGTATTTTAAGCAGGCAAGGAAAACTTATTTAAATAAAATCCCTGAGGATATTATCACCTTGTTAAATATTAATAATAACAATTACGTGCATAATGACGCAATTTATCAATAGGATTATATCTTAAACCTCTTTAACCTAATGCATTTATCGATAACCTGTCATTGAAAATCAGGTGAGCGAGGGTCAGGTTATGGAGAATATGACCGTTAAAACTTCCTAGCAAAGATGCTGGACTAAATACGGTATTAATACTTAGTTATATCAAATAAAACACTCATTGACATCACATCATGCATTTGCAATAGAAATGGTTCAGCGATGACAAAGTTAAGGAAGACAGAATAAAGATACTTTCTTGTTACAAATTCCAGAAGTGAAGTAAACGTCTTAATTTCCTTGAAAATACAAAATCACAGCGTGTCTACCTCCTAACAAGTTGTTGTGGACGACTGGCTGATGCAATCGAAGGGGCTTCGACAGAGGGGAGGGTGATAGTACTCGCCCTGCGCAGGAGTTTTTGTGAAGGCAGGTTATGTACAAAAATCATGTTGACAATTAATTAAACCCGTTTATATCGCAAATGGAATGTTACAATGAGACAAATTATTTTTAGTGTACATATTGAATATATTTACAGAAGACAGAATACATTCAATATTATTTTTATAGCAATTTTCTATCGGTAAAATTTACTTTAGTTGAGTGATGCGCGTTTGGACATGCAGGTTACTGAAAGAATGACTATAAAATTTGTGGTTTTGTTATCTAAATAGAAAAATATGTCTTCATTAATACTTGGCCTATGTGTCGTAATTGTCTTTATTTCGTCACATCATCTTAGATGCGGTACTTCATGTGAGATAAAAAAATATCTAACTAATACCGTCATGCAGGTTAATGGGTCACGTTTTTGAGAATTAGCCATATAGTATAACTACAAAACATCAGCTGTATTAGAAGTTTAGAATCACAAGGTGATGGATGACCCTAAGTTATGGCCATGCAAACACAACTAACTATCTTAACATATTGTTACTGGTTACAAATCTGAAGCCCAAAGTAGACATAGACATAGACATAGACATACTTTATTCGTAATATTCATTACAAGTCACATTAAATTTCATTTTCATTAAAATCACATTAAAATTACATTTACATTAAAATTAAAATCACATTAAAATTTCATTTACATTAAAATTAAAATCACATTTAAAATTCAAATTACATTTACATTATTTATTAAAATTTTACAAACAAAGATAAAATCCGATTCATATTAGGTCAAAAAAACTAAATGTCAAAAATATAAAATTTATTAATTAATTAAACTAACACGGCTGCGCAATGACATTATTAATTGAGGAATTCGCCGTAGGTATAGAAACACCTCTCAATAAGCCATTTTTTTAAATTTAATTTTAAAAGCAGACTCACTGCTTGCACTCGTAATATCCTCCGGAAGTTTATTGTAAACTTCCGGTCCCATGACGTGGATAGACTTAGCCGTTTTGGTCAAGTTGCGGGCGACCGTAGCCAGTTTTTGCGCGCCCCGCGTGGCGTAAGCGTGCCGGTCCCCGCGGCGGGGATACTGCTGCAGGCGCTCGCGCGCGTACAGCGCCACCTGCATCACCAGCAGCCCGGGCAGCGTGATGATGCGCTGCTTCACAAAGTGCGATACTCGCGCTATGATGCGCACGGCTCGCTTCTGCATTCGGAACACGCGCTCCCAGTCGGCGGCGCGAGCCCACAGGTCCACGCCGTACTGCAGCAGCGAGTGCACGGTGGCGAAGTAGCACGTGCGCACTGAGTCTGCCGGCACAGTCGAAGTGAGTCAGCGCAGCGCGAAGCATGCCTTGCCCAGACGAGCGCACAAACTGTCGATGTGTACCCCCCACGTCAACGCCCTATCCAGGTGGAACCCTAGAAACGGTGCTGAGTCAACCTGCCTAATTTGGACTCCTTCAACATCGACTGCTAACAAAGGCTTGCTGCGTGCTGAAAAGTCAAACTCGATATATTGAGTTTTAGTCAGATTGAGCATCAGACCGTTCCCGCGAAACCATGCCCAAAGGCGACCCACAACCGCGTTTAACCGCTTCTCTAAGGCTGCTGCATTAGAGGCAGTCACAACGGCTGCGACATCGTCTGCGAACATAAATATTTCGCCGTCTGGCACCGCGTTCGGTAGGTCATTTAAAAGCAACATGAAAGCTATGTTTGAGAGCGACGAACCTTGCGGCACACCCATGTGCGTCGTCAAGCCGTCTGATCGTAGGCCTCCTCCGTCGCCCACCACAAATTGAGTCCTTCCGCGCATAAACTCGGTCAACAGGTTCAAAGGAGGACAATCGATACCATAATGCCGCAGCTTAGTGTGTAAAACACTATGGTTTGCGACATCAAAGGCCTTCGAAAGGTCACAGAAGAGCACGGCGCATGCCTGTCGGCGATCGCGGGCATCCAGCACACGTCGCACTACCTCTCTCGCCAGCTGCGTGGTGGAGCGCCCTGTTCGGTATGCGAATTGGCGGTCGGACAGCCCTGAAATATCGCTGAGGTACTGCGTGAGCCGGGCGCTGAGACCATTTTCGAAGACCTTTGCGATCGCGGGTATAATGGATATGGGCCGATAGTAGTTTGAGTCCTCCCTTTTACCTTTACCCTTATACAAAGGGCTCACCTTCACTTGTTTTAATGCCGGCGGGTAGGATCCCGCTTTTAAGCACCGATTGAATAAAACACTAAGAGGACTTGCAATATTCATCGCGATCCAATTAAGATGCTGCATAGAAATTTCGTAGATATCGAGAGTTGGTTTTTTTGATATTCTTTTCTGGATTGTGTGGACAATCTCAGCCGGTGTGAAAGGCACGAATCTTAGCGACACAATGGAAGGTTCGCGGGCCGATATAAGCATAATGTATACCTTATTTATGTCGGCGGGTGGTGCTCCACACAATTGAGCTGCGTTTGCAAATTGATTGGTCATGCTATTGACCAGATTTTTTCTTGTATCGAAGCTGCTACCATCCGTTTGCTTTATAATATGCGTAAAGTCCACACGATTTGAAGTTTTTTTATTCGTTTCTGAGTTAACTATGCGCCACATAGCCTTCGTGGTGTTATCGCTATTTTTTATAATGTTTTCAAAATACTTTATCCTCTGGGAAAGTAGTAGAGTTATATTCCTTACATAAATTAGTAAATAATGATTGAGTTATTTCATCGATACTCGGTTTGTTCTGAATATATTGATATAAGTCAAACAATAATTTTTTTTTATTAAGAATCTCCTTAGTCACCCATGTATTTTCCCTGTTATATATAGGTTTCTTTTTGATTGGGAAACATATATTGAATTTATTAGTTATAATGGTAATAATTGATTGCGCCAAGTCATTCACGCACATTTTTTTAGCGAATGTATCATTCCAGTCGACACTATCTATGGCTGCAGCAAATTGTGCACGCGCCGCGGCTGAGTAGGTACGTGCTAACCGGGTAGCGGGGCACCGCCCCACGGACGCCCAAGTGGTCACTCAGGTTTGTGTCAACGGCTCGCACCGCCACCGACCCGTCCTCAGTGTTCGTGTATAGGTGATCAAGCGATGTTGACGATGTATGAGTTATGCGCGTGGGGAAGTCTATCCAGTTCCAGAAATTGTGCGCTGCGAGTGTATCACACAGTTTTATGGATTCTGGACAACGTACCAGCGTATTAATATTTGTGTCGCCTACGATTACACAGTTTAGGCCAGTGTCATTAGACTTATCGAGAAGTGCATCTAAAACTACCATAAATTCGCGTGCGCTTATTAGATTTGTGCGGTAGATACACACTACGAGTAACTTATAATCCACTAGTTCGATTGCTATTAAACAAGGACAGCACAAAAAATCATCATTGCGGCATTATTTATTTATTTATTACAGATGTATGGTGAACCAACAGCTATTACAATAAAATATAATATAATGTAGGGATACAGAAAGCCAATTACAGGCATTATAAAAGAACAAAAGTGTCTGTAAACGGATAACTCTATATGTTTCAAGAATTACACAGTTTTAAGTAAATATATGTTATTAGCACAAAAATGCGTAAAAAAAATTAAGCAAACCTTCATAAAAATAAGAAATGCTGTATACATTATTAACGAAATGTAGCAATACTAGATTGTGATCTAGGGTCACTGAGTTTCTGCAAGTGATCAGCTTTTTTGACTTTATAACAACTGGGACAATAAAATCACTATCACGCTCATTTTATGGTTGAGAGTAACTTAAAAACATACGCCGTAAACAAAGTTGCAATAAACCTGCAGTAAATCCAGCAGAAAACGAACGAGTTTATTCTTTATCTAATAAAGGTGAAACAGATAGCCTATAACACACTTTTATTGCGATGTTAACGACTCTTACTAGACTCGTGATTTGAATACAAATCGAGAGTTGTAAGAACTATGAAGGCAAGTTTTACTGCCGACTCGTATTACACCGTCTAATTAAACAAGAGTGTTGGATGAAACGAACGTGATCAGATATTTTGAGAGTATCTTTCGGAAAGACGAAATTCAGTTTTTTTTCGCCTTTTTCTTACGTACATAATCCCACGCTCTACAAAAAATCTCTAAAGGCTAAACATCGAACAGAATATGCGTCCTGTTATATATCAATATGTACAGATACATCTGTCAAATAACACCTATGTCCCAATTCCACTTTGGATTCCGTCAAGCTGATACCTACCTCACATTCTGCAAAGTTCCGAAACTCCACAAATTTCGGAATATCAGCCCTGGAAATTAAAATTGGGCGGGTTCGCCCCGAATTGGCCATCAGGCTCAGGCGGCGACAAAGAGATCGCGGCTTATCTGCCGGATTTAGATGAACTCACCCCCCTGCGATACAAAATAATAGCCGGCTCGATAGCCTCATTGTTTGAGCATGAAATTAAAATTGAACGGGGTTCACACGTGCGCGGGGCCCCGATAAGAGGGCCCTTTCATGACGCCAATTCGCAAAACTCAGAAGGCATATTACGAGCTCCAGGCTTCCGCAACGATTCGAGAGTAAAAAAGTATAATTATGAAAATCAAGAAAGTTTTGAATTTTTTTTTATCCGCTTTACAATGCAATGTTAATGCTTCGACCTACCAAACCTCTAAACATCCTTTTAATATATTGAGCTTTATTAGAGCCATCGTCCGCAGTGACTTTTTTTACCACAATGAGCTCATTGTAGCATGTTTATTACAAAATCACCCGTAACTTAACTGAAGTGCTGCCGACCTTTGGTGGCGATGCAGAAGCGTCACAGCACAACCTCTGAGTCCCTAAAAAAAGTGCAACAGACGTGACAATGGTGTCCATACCACCGCCATAATCATCATCAAACCATTATTCGACGACCTCTGTGGCGTAGTGGTTAGCGCATCTGCTTACCATGCAAGAGGTCCCGGGTTCGATCCCCGGCTGTAGAGAAAAAAAAAACCCCAGGTCTTGGATGTTTACATGTTTGTGAAGTCGCTGTTTCTGGTTCCCACGACACAGGGTATCCTAGTGTGGGGCCAGAAGCAATGTATGTGCCTGTGTGTAAATTTTTATGTTTATTATGTCCCCACCGAGGGGCACGGATTTCTTCCCTGAAGAAGGTATAGGTCATAATCTTGAGGGTGTTATATTCTTAAAAAAAAAAACTTGAGATAATGGCAAAAATGTAATTTTTACTGGGACCCAATCAAGTGCGCTCGGACTTGTTCCTAGTCTACGTGGCCGAGAATATGTAGCTATGGATACGCATACGCCTTATAAATATCCCGGGCCTTCCAACAAAAACGGAACGTTTTAACGATCGTCATGGAACGTCAAGCTTGTAATAACCCCACAGAGATGTTTGTCGATACGTTGATTTACTTAAGGGGTTTGCGCTTTTCTATTTGTGCATTAAAATAACGAGTGGTTTTCGCTCGTGCTATGGGCGTAGGTGGATAGAGGGCTTGTTGGATTTGCTCGAGATTTCTGTTTTGATGTTGTTAGTTTCAATCGTTCGAATTGTTCGTAGGGGTCAACGATATTCGGCCTTTTTTAAATATGATCGTTTTGAGTTTGACGTCTAAGTGTAGCTATTTATAAAGCCACTTAGCCTTTCAAGTAGGTAATTGCTTTTGGGTTATGAATTTTCTCATTATGATAATATTAATAGTAATAATCTGCCTAGCTGTTGGATAATAAATATTAGATTAGATTTAGATTAGAAATCTTTATTGTACACACCAGAAAAAGAAATAAATACATTAGGAAACTTAAATATCTAAGTTTTGGCGTATACAATAGACCAACCCCTTTTAAACAAAATCATACGTATAGGTTGTTATTGAAAATACATGGTTCCTCCAAGATATTTCTAAGAAAAATTTTTTTTGGAACAATTTTATTCAGATTTACTACAAAGATTCACTTAAAAAAACATTCGCACAAACTGCGTGGCAGTTTGTTGGTGAAATATAGCGCACTTAACTCTAAGTACCTGGGTGACCGAGCTTTGCTCGGTACTTTTTTTGTTATATAAAATTAAAATAATCCTTTTCCAACAAAAAAAGAACTTGGAAAAAAAACATCATGACTCGAACCGGGTCTCTTGAAATCGGGCCGAAACAGGTCGCCCGTTTTCCCGTTAGGACTATCCCAACCTTGCAGACAGACGCAAAATTTACCTCTGTATGTTATTATAGCAAGTTTCAACTGCCTTAAAACACGGATAAAACAATGTTTTCTAAAAATGTAACCTAGTTAGATCAATTAAACGCCCCCGAAAGCATCTGTCTACAAAATTTCGTGAAAATCGTTGGAGCCGTTTCCGAGATTCTGATTATATATAAATATATATACAAGAATTGCTCGTTTAAAGAGATTAGATAAAATCTGTGTTTAAGTTTACCCTTTCACCACAGACTAGTTAAAATTTAATTAACTTAAATTAATCGTACTTTTACAAATAAAGCCTTAATCCTTTAGCTAATGATAATATTTGACCGCACTGGTTCACAAAAACAAAACCTGCCATAATCGATTAAATATCGAACCAAAAGGCATAGCTCTCACCACTCTAGCGAACCAATATCACACAGCTAATCCACAGCACGATAATTGAATAAGCGGCCTCTCTTAAATCATCATTTACTCCCCCACATCGTACACTGTTCGCGCCCGATCATTTGCCTATTAACAAATATTGTCTACAGCATGTTATGTGGTCGATGCAATTTAATTTATCAATAGCCGCCTGTGTGGCCTAGGCTTGCATAGGGACTAGACCTCTAGGTAATCTACTGTCGAATATTCGTTCGTTGGTTACGTTGGTAGGTCTTGTTTATAGGTAGTAAAGAAAATCAGTATAAGTCATCCAGTCAGCCAGCATCAAATATCACACATTGTTAGTTCTGCTTTTTTTGCTGTTGCTGCTAAAATACTTAAAAGTCTATAGTTTTCAAAGCCATAGTAGTTTTAATTACATATTTCTTTGTTTTAGTGCTGTAATGTTTTGAAATCGGTTTTGTTTTATTTATCAAAATATATTTTGCGATTTTTTTGGGAATATTACACTACCAATCCGCCAAATTTTGTTTTCCGAACGCATATGTATAAGTCACTATAAAAACCACAGAGTGATAAAAACACACAAATCGCTTCAAGAGTTACCTCGATTTCTCCAAGATCCATAAATAGATCCTGTGTAACCCATTCGAACAAAAATATAATTTTCGAAATCGGTCCATGCGTTACTCAAAGACGCGAGCAGGTTCGATTTTCAGTGCAAGCTAAGAAAACAATTTCGTAGGTACATTGTTTTCTTAGTTATGTACATTTGTGAACTTTTAGTACCAATACTACTCGTTAACGGCGAAGCAAAATATCGTGATGAAACCTGAGAGACTGAGCTATTCAATACCTTAGCGCTTGAAATCGCCAATCCGCGGTGGGCACGTGTGGCGATTAAAATTCATACTCTCTCTCTCTCTCTGATAGAAGACCTGTGCTCTATAGTGGGACATCTATAGGCTGCTTAAATAACATGAGTATACATAAAGTGGTCACTGATAATTAAAGCATATTCATTTGTACGATGGAACTAAAAATTTTCAAACTTTCAACTTTCTTTCACTAACTCCTCTCAAGAGTAGGCTTTAACTCTGTCTTAATCAGTTGCGTTATGGCCTTTAAAAGTACAATTAATAACCATTGCTATATTGAGCCGATTGTTCCACCAAAAATTCTACAGTGTTTTAGTGGAATCGACTATGGTTACGGCCTCCATTTAAATAAAAAACACGAAGGTTACCGGTTAATGTTAGACCGTTTCGGTTTTATTTATAAAAAACACGACTCCTCTAAAACCAATCTAAAACTCTGTTTTTTAATCAGTGCTATATCTTTTTCGAGTAAATCATCTTTTGTCACAGTGGAGTTTTATTTTTGCTGCCTTTTTCTCCGATACATTCGGCCCCAAGCCAATGAGCGGCTAACATTAACATTATAAGTACAGTCGACAGCACATCATCCTATACACCCATGCACTCTACTTCGTTGCATTACGGGCGACTTTCCAACTAAAATGTTAAGGTTGACGTGCTGTCGATTGTACATTATCATTCAACAAATAGAATATGAATTATTTACGTTGAAATCAATTTCCGATTTTTCGTTTTCCTTGTATAAATTGCACGACGGATTATTTTTAATCGGCATTGGAGTGTTTTAAGGAATGAAGTCTTAACAAATAAGACTGCTAGTTTGTGCATTTTAACATGAGTAAGAGCCCTTTTCCTTGATTTCCTTTTCCCAACTCAAACTAAATATCGCTGTGTTTTATCCCTGTTTGCTCAACCCCTGGAGGCATTAGACGTCGACGATTTTAATTAAGATTTAATTAAAATGCTACTGGCTTGTTTGTCCAAATCATTTTAGATGCCAGAGAGTGATAAGAAATTAATAAAAGTTATAGTATTTTTTATAAACTTCATCATCATCATCAACCCATTATGTCCCCACCGAGGGGCACGGGTCTCTTCCCTGAGGAAGGTATAGATAGGCCATACTCCACCACAGGGGCCAAGTCCGGATTGGTGGAGGCTTGTAAGACTAGTGGCTGGTCTTACTGTCAGAAGTTTTTAAGCCGCCCTAAGGCCTCTGATTTGGCTTAACGACTGCCATCTATCGACGGCAGCCGGCACCAACTGCTTAACGTGCCTTGCGAAGCACGGAACCGCTCGGAAAAATGCCACTAGCGTTAGTCATAGACGGTGACCCATCCATGGACTGAACGCGCCATAAGTTGCTTAACCTTAGTGATCGTTTAAGATCACTCAGGCAGCCCAGGCCACGAGCGATTCGATTCGATTCGATTATAAACTTAAGCAACGATAATAAAATATTTTGCTCAATATTTCTGTTGAAATAAATTCGCCTTTGCTCATATTTTTTATCACGTGACTGAGATTTAAGTTTTTATTTTATTGACAAAAACTGCAATAATTGTAAAAAACAAAATGAAATGTTTTATTCAATAAGAATCTTTTTACTCGCGTACACAACTCGAGTTGATTACGGGTAACTCTGCAACAACGATGTTACAGGGTTAACATAATTATTGTAATACTGTATTATCAAATATGTGGGGATTACAAAGTTTATGTTGGTTATTGCCGCCAATTTGTAACGTTTTCTGTACCATGTAAAAACCTCTCGTGTAAATAATTTACATAGAATTTTAAATGCTGTATTTTTTTAAACTAGCGATGTTAGTAAAGTTCTCAGTGCCACGAAGTTCGCGGCGTTTTACTTTATAGATAAGGGACAGCATTAAGATACCGGTGGATCAATATATGGCGTAGTTGCCTCTCTCCATTCGTTTCAAATTACCTCTAACAAGGCAGACTAAAGTTTTCGCATTACAGAGAACCCTTCCTATTTGTTTTTTGTTACATAAAACTCGTAGTGACGGCGGCGGTCGTCGCAATGCCTCATTCCTTATTGACCCAATCAGCGATGTCCTTAATTGTCAACTTTTAAATATATATTTTTTATTTTACAATGTACGTTTATGAACGGAATAAGAACAATGTTGAAAAACCAAGAGATTTGCTAAAAATAACTACAAACAAACAACTATTGGATTTTAAACAGTTACGCAGATTCGATTCTACTTAGTTAAAAGAATTCAGTACATTGTTTAAAAAAAAAACAAGCATCTGCTAACAAACAAAAATTCCCAATAAACAATTCTTGGTTTTTAAACAGTTTTGCAGAAAAAAATAATGTATTTTTGCAATAAAAAATCTTAGGAATGAACCTATTGTCGCATTTGTTTACCAAAATATATATGAATTTTCTGTAACTACAAGCATGTATGTATGTATGTTTTCTTTTAATAAAAGCTCGCCGTCCATTGAGTATTTACTCTATAGTCTTTTTCAGAATTTTTTCTTACAAGTTGAGTTATTGTTAAACGCATAGTGGGCTTAAGAGGAACAGCCCATCGCAGGAGTTTCCAAACTGGCATTAGGGCACTGGCCACGCTTATGGCCTCTTTGCATGCAAGCCTGATACAATTTTCCTTTGCCGAAAGACATGATTATAATACGAAAAAAGCTTTTTTAGTTAGAGCCGGTCTAGAAAATTAAATTTCAGCTTCTCATCGTTTTTTTTTCTGCTCTGTTATTTCGGTGGGCACTGTTGAAATAAATACACAAAAAACCCAATGTTTTTACATAGACTCACGTACATTAGATACATTAATGAAAAATAATTAGTATGGTATAAACGCGGCAGAACGTGGGGCCAGTTCTAGTGATTGGTGTCTCTACCAATCACCTCTCTCGCTCTTACCCCCTCGAGGATAATGGGCGTGAGTTTATTTTTATTTTTTTTCTATGGAGTCAGTTTATGTCTCATTACAGGGCACAGAGCCTTTCTCAGAGAGATTATGGGCTTAATGACCATGCGTTCCCGCCGCGGATGGGCAATTTCAACCGCTGCGGCGTGTGAAAACTCAGATGTGCGGGTTTCCTCACGATGTTTTCCTTCAAAATTGACGAGTGGTATGCTACTATGTATAACTTCACAAATGTAAGTGTTGTCGATTTTTTATCGTGATTCAAATCAGTTCCTTTCCTTACTATACACCGCTCTCTAAAGACTGATTTTGGAAGATACTATCAGTAAAAACTCAAACGTGAACAAGGAAGTCACGCATGAGTATTATGAGTAACCCCTGTTCGTCTGCTCACATGCATCATCGTTAGCACGAAATTGATGTCTCGAGTGCACCAGTTTTATTGTTTCGCCGATATCGCTACCGGCTGGGTATCGGGGTATCGATGGTGATTAGAACCACGCTATTTAGCAGTTAACTAACGACCGTCTTGGACTCCTTAGCGCTAATGGTTGGTAAGTCTTCGATCCTTTTGCCCTGTAAGTTATCGCACATCGTTAAGTTGGAGTTTTGTTTGAAATTTGCTAAGTTTTATTTACACGTTGTGTGTGATTGAAATAACGCTAAATATGAAACCTGTTTCATTAGTATCAACTATTAAAACATTTACTAAGGGCTGATTTTTCAATAGTCAAATAACGTTTATCTGAGGAATAAAAATGGTGGTTTGACATAACTTTCATAAGCTGTCATACCGCCATTATTATTCCTCAGATAAAAGTTATCCGACTATTGAAAAATCAGCCCTAAAACAACATATTGATAATATTATGAAATTTTATTCTTCATACCAGGTTTTAAGTTTGTTTTAAAATAACGTAATTAGTAGTAAAAATAAATTTTTTGATATAAGAATTTTGTTTTACTTATATTAAAATCTACTTCCGCTTCATTGACATTTATTAGTCGTTGAACGCAGACCCGCCGGTTTCGATTACCTTTTTAGTGATTTGTCGTGACCGTGGCTGGGAGTGCCTCTGCCTACCCCTCTGCGATACAGGCATGAGCTTATGTATGTATCTATTTAAATACCTACTTTACATGAGTAACAAATTCAACAAAGCTATTTTCATTGAAATTTGTACGACATTCCCTTTTATATGTTTGTTGACTATTACTCGTCAACGTGTAAAGCCTACTTAGCAGAAATAGTTTTCCTCATAAGGTCATTATAAGTACTAGAAGTTATTTAAGTTTTTTAAAACAGATATTTGGCCAGGAAATGGGGTGGTCGCACTATTATAACCAAAAAAAATTGTACTCTAGTGTACATTATAGAATATTTTTATCTTATATTATGCACTTTTGCAAACGAATCCCGTATTCTAAAAACTGGTCTCCCTGAGCACAAAATATCTTTAAACTATTATCTCATACGGAAGTAAAAGAAAGTTAATAAAAAAAATTGTCTCGAATTTAGATGTGGGCGTAGTACCCTGAGATTTTTCAAAAGTTTTACCACTACGTAGTTTAGGTGCAGGAGAGTTACACAGTTTTTTTTATTCTATTGTTTTATAAGCATGATCAATGTGTAGGTATAACTATGCCGAATCTCAGCTTTCTAGTACTAGTATTATTTCTAGTACCAATCGTAACTACGTGACTTACCGCGTACAGATGGTTGCACACATATACGCAGATGGCGAAAGAGTAAGGGTTGACTACGGAACCTAATGTGCACAATAACTATGTACATTCGTAATAATTACTGAAGATTAGTTAGTGTCATTAATCTTCAGTTCAGTGGATAGCAACATAAATAAACTGAAACACTCGTGTACGAAAAATAATAAAGTTGCTGAAAAAGTTATTTCGGTCACATGCTCAGTTGAAGCGAATTTTTATAAACCCTCAATATTGATTAACTCTTTTTACGTTCACGAGGCAACAAACTATCATTAAACAAAATTTTGCCCGTTAAGTGCATTTTATAGAAAGGCACAGAAGGATAACTTCAGGACCAAGAGGGTGAAAAGGGGTAATTTTATTTAAAAATCCGAAATAAACAATAATAATACTCGTAATAATAATATTTTCCACAAAACACATTACGCTTATCTCGGTCCCAAGATAGGCTACCATGTATCAGTATTAACCTTTTCTCGCATTTTTTTTTATATTATTTTCATTCTGTCTGTAATTTTTAAATAAAATCTCATCTAATCAAAATCTCATCAAATCAATATTGTGCAAATATTTAATACAAAACTATAATATAATACGAATCTCGGCCCTGAGCTCGGCTACCATGTCATCATCATCATCATTCAGCCACGAGAAGTCTACTGCTGGACATAGGCCTCCTCCATGGATTTCCAAAAAGACCGGTTGGAAGCGGCTTGCATCCAGCGTCTTCCTCGGCGTCGGCTACGGTGTTATATAAACTTTATTTTCATTCTGTCTGTCATTTTGAAATGAAAATCTCATCAAATCATGAACTGGGAGCTTTCTACTTGCGAAATATATTTTATTCTCTTTCCTTCTATTTTTATCAACTTTACTTTCGATTGGTTAAGAAAAACACGTACTGCGTTGTACAGCACCAGATTATATAACCGACTGCCATGTTGGTCGAGACGTTAAGGCGTTTATTTAACAAGAAAAAGGTCATGGGTTTGATTCCTACCGGAAGCCGCCGTACATTTGTACGAATGGCCTCAGCCCTGGTGATTTTCGATGTTTGTACCTGGTTACCACAGCAAAGGGTATCCTAGATTGGGACCAGGTCCTGTGACAGTGATATGTGGAAGTTACTATATTACTATTATATCTTTCTTTTTTCTAATATAAAATTATCGTGTCACAGTGTTAGTGCGCGTACTCCTCCGAAACGACCGGAGCGATTTTGATGAAATTTTATATGTTGATTCGGTAGGTCAGATAATAGGTTGTTATTTATTTTTCATAGCCCTATCTGGCAAAACAACATTTGCCGGGTCGGCTAGTTTTACTATAATATTATTTCTGTAGATAATTTGTAAGGGCGACAGGCTTGCCACTTGTCACGTTTGGGACCTAATAAACTCTGCAAAACATGGGCCCAGTTCTAATATTGGTGCCTCTGCCTACCCCCTCGGGGATAACGGGCGTGAGTTTATTTATTATTATTTTCTTTTTTTTAGATAATTTGTTCCGCCTTGATGGCGTGTCTCATCTAGACGACGCGTGAAAGAAAGCTTCTGCGCTCACATTATTTAGCGCGTCAGGCGCATAAATAAGAGAATTTCGTCGCGCCGTCCAGCTAAGTGCACACAATATGAGCGGCCGCACCATATTTAATCGTTATCAGGGCAACAGAGCGCGCCGTATTCATCGCGGCGTGATTTACTTACGGCTTATCCCACCTACGCATGAGTTATGAAGCGGCTATGCGCTGCTGCCTTGCCTCTAGCGCGGGGTCAGCTGGAGAACGGAATACGGTGGTTATTAAGCTTTTGGGGTTGAAAAACAAGTCAATAGTGAATCACAGAGAGTTGGCTGAGATCTGGCCGTCGGTCAGTGGGTAGACCGCCTACCCGATAACATAACATTACATTTACATACAGGCACATACATTGCTTCTGGCCCCACACTAGGATACCCTGTGTCGTGGGACCCAAAAACAGCGATGTCACAAACATGTAAACATCCAAGACCTGGGTTTCTTTTTTTTTTGTCCCCAGCCGGGATTCGAACCGGGGACCGCATGGTAAGCAGATGCGCTAACCACTGCGCCACAGAGGTCGATAGGTTGTGCCAACGCTGTTTGACAAAGGTACGTCATAATATCTGTTTATTCAAGAATAGTTAGCTCTATTCAACGAATAAGCCCCACGTCTTGCACCGTGACATTTAGCAATCTATAGACAGATTGTATGATTGTCGAAGTGAAATCCTGTGAAATAGTTATATGTTTATTCCTGGATAAGTATTCTTCTATTTACTTACTTCTACAATGATTTGGTGCAAGTCATCCTTAGTTAATTTGTATACCTAAGCCCTTCATTAAAGGTGTCTCGCTATATATGCCCATTAATGCAGCACACTTTAGTACATGACTGCAAGACATACTAGGCTTCTTCTTTATTCTTGATCTCCTGCTAACGAGACGAGTTCCTTGATAGTTCAGTAAAGTAATGATAAAAGTATAATATTTACCTAATTGTTTACTTTTTATTTGCGCGTAAGTATGTATGCAAGATATTAAACGATCCATTAACGATCACGAAGTTAAGCAACATAGGGCGCGTTCAGTGCATGGATGGGTGACCGTTCAATGACTAACGCTAGTGGTATTTTTCCGAGCGGCTCCGTGCTTCGCAAGGCACGTTAAGCAGTTGGTGCCGGCTGCCGTCGATAGATGGCAGTCGTTAAGACCAGTCAGAGGCCTTAGGACGGCTTGAAAACTTCCGACAGTAAGACCAGCCACTAGTCTTACAAGCCTCCACCAATCCGGACTTGGCCCCCCATGGTAGAGTATGGTCTATGACTCGTGTTCCTCGGTGGGGACATAATGGGTTGATGATGATTTATGCAAGAAAACCTTTGTTTTTACGAGTGTTAAATAAAATATAATTGGCATCAAAAATGGTTTCCACGTTAGGTAACCATACCTGAAACACTGCCAAGACCTTCCTTCACCGTTCTAGTGCTTTCTGTCTCAGTCCATACTGATAATCAGTATAAACTTTATAAATGTGTCTGTAGATAGGTACCTATAGGCGATAATAGGAGCGCACTGAACTGTATGAAACACGGGACGATTTTGCGCATTAGCGTTTGTTTTATTCGAGAGTGGTGACTCAGAGGGGGGCGTGCATTTAAGCGTGTGCGGAGATAATGGAACTTTGTCGTCAGTTAACATTGATAGACAGAATGTATGGCACATAGAGATACCCTTTGGGGTACGTATAGTCCATTTGGCAGCGATTGTTAGACGATTTAAAAGGTTATTGGATTATTTCGAACTCGTGTGTGCAATTGATAAATTTTATTTTTTTGTTTTCGTGTGTATTCTCCAGCAGCATTGTAAATCATGTTTTATTTGTTTGAAAATTACAACATCAGTCTTTTCATAATCCAATGCAAGTGTTAACCGAAAAAATAAAAGTATAGCTTGTAAGATTTCTTTGAAATTTTAAAACAAACAATACTTTTAATTTTTTCTTTTCAAGAGCGGGATCTAACAATATTAAACAAAACATATCCCGGAGTGGTATGGAGAGACCAAAGACTGAAGATTGATCCCGACATATAAAAAAAAATCGTTTATTTTATGAAAAGGATGTTGACATTAGTATCATAGCGCCTCCCACACTAGGCGCATTTGTATTCGTACATCGAATACGAATTAGTGGTTACGTGCAAGGACGCTGGTTTCGGGTCCTTTTTGTCTTACCCTCTGCATATGTTAATGAGCTAATACATGCCCTATTGGGTCGAAAAATACATATTATGTTGTTGTGTATTATATACATTTTAAAATACATAATTCGATTCATCATGATCATCATCATCAGGCTATATTAGTCCACTGCTGGACATAGCCCTCCCCTAATGAGCGCCATAGCGCCCTGTCTTCAGCTTGCCGCATCCAGCATCTGCCTGCAGTCCTTCGCAGATCGTCATCCCACCTGGTTAAAGGGCGTCCTACACTACGTTTGCCGACTCGCGGTCTCCACTCAAGAACACGTTTACCCCAGTGGTTGTCGGTTCTTCGCGAAATATGGCCAGCCCACTGCCACTTCAGCTTGCTAATACTCTGAGCTATGTCGATAACTTTGGTTCTCTGTCTATAATTCAATTAAACACAAAAAATACATTTCGATTTCACAAAAACATAGTCCAAACTTTCGCTAACGGCACAGTCGACCAAGAGACAATCCCAATGACATTGCTAAGTAATCCGTGAGTTAACCAAACAGCCTGCACGTGGTATTTACTGTACGAACAAACGTCAATATCAGGCTCGTGTCACGAACACAGCACCCACCTCAGCGCGAGCGTTGGATTTGAAATTACAATCAGCTCATTACATAGGGCCGCCTAATGAATGACTGAGAGTCGCTAACACCCAAACTGATAAGGGCGTAGCGAATGCACGAGTGCGGACAGACCTACTCCCGATATGACGACCTCTGTGGGGCAGCGGTTAGCGCATCTGCCTACCATACGAGAGGTCCGGGTTCGAACCCCGGCTGGGGAAGAAAAAAAAACAGGTCTTGGATGTTTACATGCTGACTTTACAATTTTTCCACGGACAATATTTTTTATCAATTTTCTGATTTCCTGTATTTCATAATGTAAGATTAACGCCTATTTCTAAAATAAACCTCCCATAGAACAAACGTAATTTTTTTTGCTTGATATTGAAATCAATATTTTTTTAGGGGAGCTAGCATACAACGAACTTGATTTTTGTCCAATTGTATAATGGTACGGACCCCTCCGTGCGTGAGTCTGACTCGAGTTTGGCCGTTTTTTTGCATCAATTTATATAGACTACCAAAGGAGGCAAGGAGGGTTAGTTCCCACTGGGGTCCGCCGTATAAATGGCCTCAGTTTGAGTGTATTTCCATATTTGTGATGTCTTTGCCTGGTTACGATAGCACATGCTATCTATGTTTGGGATCAGCATAGTTTATTGTCATCATCATCATTCAGTCACAAGAAGTCCACTGCTGGAGATAAGCCTCCTCCATGGATTTTCAAAAAGACTGGTTGGAAGCGGCTTGTATCCAGCATCTGCCTGCCACTTGGATGAGATCGTCTGTCCATCTTGTGGCTGGTCGTCCTACGCTGCGCTTGCCAATATGTGGTCTCCATTCGAGCACTTTTTGGCCTCATCGGCCATCAGTTCTGCGTGCTATATGCCCCGCCCACTGCCACTTCAACTTACTAATTCGCCGGGCTATGTCGATGATTTTAGTCCGTCTATGAACCTCACCATCTCTCATTCGGTCTCGTAGAGAAATTCCGACCATAGCACTATCCATAGACCGCGCTTCAGTGCCATAAGTCATCATTGTTGTTATATGGAAATTATTATTAAAATTTATGTTCGAAAATGTCCGTCAAGTCGCCATTAAAAAAGCTTCAGTAAGACTAAAAGTCATTGAAATTTGAATTTGGGTAGCAGAAATGAGAGAGTAGACCCTTTGCGCAAAGGGAAGGGAAGGTGAGGTGCGGGGGCCTCGATGAAGGCCCACCATAACACCGTGATTAATGGAATCCGAACGCAACGATAATGATAATGACCCGCACTGGCTGTTTGCGAGTGCATCATCCGAACCGCTATTCATGACCGCCTCTACATCATCATTTCATAATCTCGACAGCTATCTCATTCACACCCTTGGCGCTAAACAAGGAGGACGAGATCATCAACGTCAAGTGGTTCTGAAACTGAAGTACGAGTCGAAGTCGGTTTGGTGGTGATTAAGCATTGATTTGCATTCTGTTGCAGTCGTGGCTATACATATAACCACCGCATGATTGTTAATGGAATGGCATTTAAGGATTTGCTTATTGTACTCGTATTGTTTCTATATATTTGATACCTGAGTTACCACAAGATTGGACGAGAGTGATAACAAAAAGGTTAGTGTTATAAAGTTATTTGATAAAAGGTAGAAAGAAAAGGAAATGAAATAAAAGATTATTAGAAAGGAAAAGGAAGAATGAAGGGAAAATAGTTCATCAGACAAAGAATATTATAGAAGCGGTCGCAGCCTGGGCTGCCTGAGTGATCTCAAACGATCACTAAGGTGAAGCAACATACAGCGCGTTCAGTCCATGGATGGGTCACCGTCTATGACTAACGCTAGTGGCATTTTTCCGAGCGGTTCCGTGCTCCGCAAGGCAAGTTAAGCAGTTGGTGCCGGCTGCCGTCGATAGTTGGCAGTCGTTAAGCCAAGTCAGAGGACTTAGGGCGGCTTGAAAAGTTCTGACAGTAAGACCAGCCACTAGTCTTACAAGCCTCAAACAATCCGGACTTGGCCCCCGTGGTGGAGCATGGCCTATACCTTCCTCAGGGAAGAGACCCGTGCCCCTCGGTGGGCACATAATGGGTTGATGATGATGATGATTCTAGGATTCCAGCTAATTCGAGAGCGAGAGAATCTCTAATGCCCGGTCCCAATAACCTATCTACAGATAACTGACAGTTAGCTGTCAACGCGATATTGAAATGTTCCGTTTTTCTTTTCTATTGAGTAGACTATCACTAGTTAACATTTTCACTGGTGATAGCTGGTTCGTAGGTTATTGGGACCGGGCATTTGAGATAGATTGTGATATAAGAGGTAACCAGATCGTCATTAATGGAAATCCATTCTTAGTGTCTGCTTCTCAAGCGTACAGTGAGTTAGAGTATGTACATTATCGACGAATAGACTACTCGCTTACTACTACCATAGAGCTACTAGTTTATGAATAGTACCTAATAGCTTTTCAATAGTAACTTTATCAACTGATGTTCACTTTACATACACGTATATTGACTCTCATTGTCGGTTGACGTGGGATTGCAATTATTCTTTGGACTTTAACTTATTTTTTTTTTCTTTTACATTACCCCTTTTGTGTCCTACTGGTATTTTAATGCTTTTTTGATGCTGATTTAATGCGCGGTAAAAGAGAGCTTACGCGTCTTTAAGTCTTCATGTTCGCTTGCGTAGAGAAACCGCCTGCCTCGTCATTTTAATACTCTGGAGTGTTTAAAATGACAGTTGCGAATAGACAAATTGGCGCTCGTGCTACGCGCGATATGAAGTCCGTTGATTACCAGCCTGCTGTTGTTGGTAAATTACCTACAGCAGCAGGTTAGTAATCAATGCCCAGCTAGGCACAGCCGATCATACAACATCGGCCTCTCTAAACAGTCGATGCTCGGATTACCCGGTTTATCTACTCAGCTACCCCGATGCATTTCATCGGTCCTGTTTGCTATTTGTCTTGGCGCTAATGCTCCGAAATGCCGCATTGATATTCCGCGCTGAATCCTACCGCCACAGACTAATAAAGGTAGATAGAGCGAATCATGACTCGAAAACGATGCGCGTGCAGCTATAAGCACAATAAATACGCAAGTAACGGTTGACGCCCAAATGGTTAACGAACGGCTAATGTATGTTTCCTATGGCCCTTTCTCCACTGCTCCTGTCCGGCAAACTTTAATTACCGATCCAATTTAGAAACACAAGAATACTAATAAGTTTCTCCGCAACTCCGGCATCCGGTTTTTAATGGTCCAATAATTTGGTAGATCGGAACGGTATTTTACCGGTCCGAAGTGATCAACGTACAAAAATAACACACGTTTTCTCACCGCGCCTACAACCCAAAAATGTTCCCTTACTATTTTATTTACATTAATAGAATGCGTGGAAAACGTCCCATACCTCGAATAGAAAAACTGAGGAATTTTAGTAAAGTACTGCACATCCATTGCCGATTAAAGTCGGATGAAGTGGAGAGGCATAATCCGGCATTCGATATTTTTCTCATGCCTGTTTCCGGTTCCGACACCGGACCGGAACAGTGGAGAAAGGACCTACCTATTAGTAATATAACATAAGTAAGCCCTAGCTAAGCTTTGGCAGCGCAGCAGTGGAACGCCTGCCTCAAATTCGAGAGATCGCGGATTTGAATCCGTGGAGATTTATCATGACTTTGTTTTATAAGTTACGAGAGTTACATCTAACACCGAAACTTCTCCCATCAATCACACTCAACGTGTAAAACCTACCTCGAGCTTTAAAAAAATCATGCTATGCAATCGTGACTGCATTTCTATGCGTTATAAGTCTATGGTCGCCGCGATGCCGGGCACGTCGCAGCCGCTTATTAAATCAGATGGATAAACAGACACCTGCGATTGAATATGCGGGCACACTTTCGGGTGTGCGGGTATACAAAGGTAGGTACGTATTCAACTTAACGTAGATGCGGTTTTGGTTACTAGGTGCAATAGTTCCTAAGTAGTAGTTCGTAAGTAGTTAGAACTGAGATTTCCACACTCAGCCTCATAGTGAGGCCATTGTATGTAGCAAGCGCTGATGTATGTGATCACCTTAGAAAATAGGATTTCCTCACGATATTTTCATTTTCGATGAAGGACTTTGCAAATGCAATGGAACTTATATAACAAAGTCATTACACACCCCGTTTCGAGCCCAAGATAACCAAAATGTAAGGCCGTGGGTCTATTGCTGTGCTGCCCAGGCGCTTGCATTTGGTAGGTAACGACCAAATAAGAAGATAAAATATAGTAAAATGGAGAGAGAAGTCAGGGAAGACTCTGTCTGAAAGACGCACATCTAACGTATGAAAATATCGTGTCACAGTATTTGTTATAGAACTCCTCCAAAACGGCTTCAGTGATTTTTATGAAATTTTTTAGTGTATTTAATAGGTCCGAGCGTAGGTCTTAGGCTTATAATCATAGCAAAAGAACGAATGCAATAGCAAAAAAGAATTGAATACAAAAAAATATTCTACTCTACTCAAATCTGCAAATCTGTTTTTAGTCGAAGGCACAAAAATATACTAAATATTGTTGCATTGATTGGCGGTAGGTATTTATTAGCCAAAATTTAAACTAATTAGAGTTAAAAATATCATGACTGTGTTTTAATGAAGCAGTTGCTGAATACATCGTATTTTGTGTGTATTTTGAGGAGTCATTCCTTCTTTGATATTAATTTTGAATGTTGTAAATATATTTGCCTGGTATTCGGTATGATCAACTCATAATCTTTGCTGTTCACAAACATTTACAAAAAGTTGATAACAATAATATTAGTGTCTTCCTAGTCCCAAACGGCTAAGTGTCCGTGTGCTACCTTAACTAGTCAAAAACATTAGAAGCACGGAAATGCACTCAGACTGAGGGCAGGTATACCTATGTACTCATATAACAGTTTCACATATAGAAAACCAAAAATAATACTCAGAAACGGTTCGATTCGAATGATAATTCTGGCCACTACATTGCAGCACCACAGCTCTATATCACTCAGTAATAGCTGCGTGTCACAGTGATTGAGCCAATATGATCTGATATGGTCACTGTATTAAGTTAATACGCTCGCCACGTACTGTACAGACTTAGGCATTTACTAACGCTATCGTCGGACCCAGATGGCTGCACCGGGGTTACCATTTGAATACCTGATTCCATTCAACGTAGGGTTTGTTGGATAATCGACCTTAGATTGTTAGGAGCAAATGCCACGAAGTAGTTACGGGTTACGGTTGTGTATCTAGCATTTGAAGTCAAGATTTGTGAAAAACAGAACGCCCGTTCTAGAAATTACGTAGGAGAAACATTTCTGAAGTGCGTTCAAGCAACGACTAATGTATGTCGAAGAATTGGAGGAGATCTATCAGGATCGTGGCAAGTGGTAGACCTTTTCTGGATTATATCCCGGGATTCAGGCTGTGGTGTGTTCAACTGTTCAAATAACTTCTGTTCAAGCATCTCATAAATCATCATCATCATCATCAACCCATCATGTCTCCACCGAGGGGTACGGGTCTCTTCCCTGAGGAAGGTATAGGCCATACTCCACCACGGGGGCTAAGTCCGGATTGGTGGAGGCTTGTAAGACTAGTGGCTGGTCTTACTGTCAGAGGTTATCAAGCCGCCCTAAGGCCTCTGACTTGGCTTAACGACTACCATCTAACGACGGCAGCCGGCACCAACTGCTTAACGTGCCTTGCGAAGCACGGAACCGCTCGGAAAAATGCCACTAGCGTTAGTCATAGACGGTGACCCATCCATGGACTGAACGCGCCGTATGTTGCTTAACCTTAGTGATCATTTAAATCATTCAGGCAGCCCAGGCTACGAGCGATTCAAGCAATGTCATAAATAAGTTTGATTAAATAAAGACTGTTATAATTTGATTGTTATGTATCTACACTTCATTCGTGCTACTTTATGAATAGTTATTTTATGTTATTGCTGTGTGTAAATAGGAGCTAGGCTAAATGTACCAATATGTTAGTCTGTCTGTTTACTTTCCAAGGTGTATCAGTCTAAGTATTGAAAGTAGTTGATGTTGAAGGTACCCAGATAGATTTAGAATTTGGAAAGAATTACATCTTTGAACAAAAACTTTCGTGAGCACTACACATTACTTATTAACTCTATTCCGGTAGTATCTATCTATCTCTTTAAACGAGCAATTCGTGTAGCAATTCTTAGAATCTCGAAAACAGCTCCAACGATTTTCGTAGGCAGATGCTTTCGGGGGCGTTTAATTGATATAACTAGGTTACATTTTTAGAAAACGTTGTTTTATCCGTGTTTTAAGCCAATTGAAATTTGCTATGATAACATACAGAGGTAAATTTCGCGTCTATCTGCAAGGTTGGGATAGTTCTGACGGAAAAACGGGCGACCCGTTTCGGGCCGATTTCAAGAGACCCGGTTCGAGTCATGATGTTTTTTTTCCAAGTTAATTTTTTGTTGAAACAGGATTATTTAAATTTTATATTACATATTTTATATAACAAAAAAAGTACCGAGCGAAGCTCGGTCACCTAGGTACTAATATGTTATACTTACTTGATTTATCGTCGGAAAAGTCCGACCAGATTAAACAAGAAGGTTACGAATAGTTAAAAATGGTTAAGAATGCTTTGGTCGAATGGTTGGTGGAATGTTGGTTAAAAATGAAATCATCAAAAATTAAAGAAACATAAATGTAAATAGAGTTTTTTTTTATGAAATAAAATACAAAAAATTGCCAAAAACGTTTTCGTGACATGCCCGTCGCGTCGGCCCTAGAATAAGCGTCGACCGCACGTGGCGAGATTTTATGCGCTAGTATTCTAGTCTCTCCTAAATAGTATTAAGGTTCATTTTACTTTCAATCGTTGTTGCATTTATTGTGGATTGTCCTTAAAAGACCCAGTACAGACACAATAATAATGACAGCGTGATGACCGCGATAGGTTAGGGTGCATCGTCAATGGAAAATTCATAAATGCCATTTGAAATACGGCTGACCAGTCCAATATTCATGCAGCGAAGAATTTAAAATGTCGTTGTCTATTAGTCTGTAGTAGTCAATGGGTCGATATGAACCATATTTTTTACTCCATATCAATTTAACGCTTCACATCATTCAGCGTATCTCTTACCAATTTATCTAGTACTTATGTCCTATGTTTACCTATTGAAAAGGCTTCGCAAAGTCCATAAGCTTCATATTATAAATTCTTTCAGATTTAACTGGTACTCACAAGTATATGTTTACCTGTTCAAAAGTATTCGCAGAAATCATACCTAAGTAACTCATATTATAAATTCTTTCAGATTTATCTGGTACTTACAAGTATATGTTTACCTGTTCAAAAGTCTTCGCGGAAATCAAAAGTAACTCATATTATAAATTACTAATTAGACTTACAAATGTTACAGATAAAAGGCACGACGACAGTTTCTATGAGTTTGATATTCAGTCGAATACACTGAGTTATTTTGAGGTGAAACATAATAATTCTTGTTATTCAAGAATAACATCACATAACATTTACATAGAGCCACATACATTGCTTCTGGCCCCACACTAGGATACCCCGTGTCGTAGGAACCAGAAACAGCGACATAATGTTGAATGTGTGAATTATTTCGGCATTTTACTTACAAAAACGGCTATTTATGAACACCACACTAAGGCAGATACCGTTTACATTTCATCGTAGCCAGTGGGTAATAATAAAGGCGAGGCCTTCGATAACATCTTTCGTAGGGTGTATCCGTTGCCACGTGCGCCGCAACCACGAGTTGAATTTCGTACAATTATTATTTATGTATATTTATCGCCAAACCTTTAAGGTGATTATTACTAGAATTGCGAGTTGTAGTGAAGTCAGTGCTCAGTGAGCTGTATTGCGATCATGCAGGTTTTCTATATTTGATAGATACCGTGGCAGTGACTGGATAAGGATAGCCGAGTATGAAAATAATTGGCTTGCCTTGGGCTATCCCAATCGCCTCTCGGCTTGAAATTAGCCCAAAATTATGGGCTGATTGATTGGTGTTTATAATTTACATAATTATGTTTGTAATTTATAAACATAACTATCTGAAGAAACTTCAAATCAAAATAAAAACCCGCACACTTTTTAACCTAGTCTGAGAACACGAAGTGACACGCTTATGAATCTTATTATACATGACAGCCCACAGAGACTGAATCATGTACGGAAAAAGAGTCAAGCCTTTTTTGGTATTTATACTCAACACTTGTAGAATAATCACAAACCCACACACACGCACACACGCACATACAAACGTTTGCATACAACGTTGCTGTTTCGACGCACGCGCGCCGATGTGTAAACGACTATGCATCAGTTCGTAGCGGTCAGCAAACTCATGGTTCGACCACTGCATGATTCTATGTCAGCCGTGGAATCGATAGCTAACCATCGCGTTTTATGAATATTTGAATAGCATTGTACACTTCAGTTTTCAACGCCTTTGAGGAGCATTCTTATTGCGCTTGGGTTAATGGTGAGAATTGAATAAATCAAAGCAGCGCTGCTTGTGTCAGCAAGCGACGTTCATATCGTCGCGGTTGCTAGAGCCATTGGCTAATTGAAATAGGTACCTAGTTCTGTTTGTAGACGATTACGGTGTGTGATTGTAGCAGCTTATATTTTGAATTTTTAACGAACTGTGCCTGGGAAATAATGTAGTTTTGAAATGCGAAGACAGACGTTCTCGCAAATATCGTATTATGACATAACAAACCGCATTGTAAGAGGTGTGAGTTACAACCATTTTGCAGATGACATGGGCGTTGTTGTTGTACAGTAAATTATTCCACGCCGTTTTTGTTTCGGGTGAAAAAAGGGCAAGTTCGTATTTGAAAATGCGAAAAAAATATTAATACAGAGAGCGTCGCACGTAAATTACGCAACAATTCGCATGGAAAATGAAATGCCTGCTTCCGAGCCATTAAGCAATTTGGAATTTAACACTCGTCCCTTCATTTTCCTATTACCGCTGGAAACGCGCGATTTACTTACTCGACTTACTTACCCTCCAGGGGTTATTAGCGCCACATGAACTAAATTCCTTCCATTCCAAGGACGCTTCACGAATATGGGGTGGCGGAACTATGAGAATTCTAACCCCAGCACCGTCCAGACAGAAAAAAAGCACCGACATTTTGAAATTCCAACGACGGAAAATTTTATTCTTGGATCTTTAAGAAACTCACTCAAATGTACAGAAGCGCCCAATTTCGCCGGAGTTCTATACGTTTTCATCGCAATGAATTCGCTTCACACAGCCAAGTATAGTGGAAAAGGCGAAAAATCGTTTACCGACAATCTGCTTCAAAGAGAGGCGGCGTAATCGAAGTGGAATAAATCAACACAGAAGAAAATTAAATACGTGTGTGGAGTGATTGAGCTATCGGCAGTTGTGAGGCACCTCCGCTTTTTATCGCGACTCCTTCAAGAAATAAAATAAATCAGCGAAAAAACACGATCCTCCACGCGTGTGCATCGTTCCGAGTGAACGAGCCAGCTACGTGTGACGCCTCTAATACTACCGATTAACCAAACGGCTTTTCTTCGAAGTATTCTATAACATTTGATCTATTTTGACAGTTAAAACTTTTTGTGCTAAAAGAGGTGGTAGCGCGTCGGTAGAATACTTGCCTCACATTCAGAAGGTTTGAATCCCGGACACACAATAACTTTCGTCTATTAATTTGAAGTAGCAATATCACTCGCTAGCACTGAAGAAATCTGAGTGTATTTGGTGTCAACATTCTGAGGAATTTTGAATTTGCCAATCCGCGTCGGACACTCTGAGAGAAGGGTTGTGGATGTGTGCATGTGGAACGATCTGTCTCTGGCCGTAATATTTTCTCCTTCCCTTCCAGTATTTAAGAGCAGAGTTCAAAACCATGATTTTCCTTAATTTAAGTACGTTTTTTCTTTTCTTTTTCTCTATTATTAAGTAGGTATGTTTTCGTTCATATCCTCCTTCCATATGACATTTTTTATTTATGTATGTTTATTCTATATTTATTTCATATTTATGTACTATTTATGTATGTGTATTAGATATAGAGATAATTATCTTGTTGCACCGACTACCTGTCATTTAGCTTCTCAATTTCTGTCCGTCAATGGTTGTCTAGAAACAATGACTTTTAGTAATAAGGTCGCCAATTATACTGTACTGTGTTATTGTCAAATCTCATGTGTAATTCTTGGTAAAGAATATTCTATCTATCTAGAATATAAACTGTTAGCACCCATTCTAATCTCATACTGAAGAAAAAAAAGAAAAACATTTATTATACAAACAAGACACATCACAGAAACAAAATAAACGGAGAAGTAATATAATATATGCAACGCAACAGACCAAAAAAAACAAATAAAATGAAATAAAACCATTGATGTAGTCCAGCAGTGGACTTTTTGTGGCTGAATAATGATGATGATAGAAGTAGATGTGTGTCTAGGTTGCCACAAAAGGCAGCTGACTCAGCATTGTGCTGAGGGTGTGAACCCTCGAACCTGCTTACAATATT
Source organism: Yponomeuta plumbellus (assembly GCA_947310845.1). Lineage (NCBI taxonomy): Eukaryota > Metazoa > Arthropoda > Insecta > Lepidoptera > Yponomeutidae > Yponomeuta > Yponomeuta plumbellus. Next base: position 10,020,457 of record OX371207.1, on the reverse strand, counting down.
TTTTATTTTTCAATTATCTTCTATCTGAGTACTCAAATATGAGGGAATTACCAACCGATCGGTTTGCCATGGAGGCAATTAGTTTTTGGCCCTTGTCTATCACTGTCATAGGATGTTTCTATTGATGCCCTTCCTCTGACGTGTTTGTGTATCCACTAACCAGTAACCAAACCTGTACCTGAGAAAATGCTAAAATCTGAGAGTCTTTTCTTGGCAAAGCTTAGACACATCAAGCCCTTAGTGTTTCTACGACTCATCGCTACTGTCTATTAGTCTACATAATAATTATTTTTCATACCCAGTTTTCAGTAACAGTACCTAAATAGTATTATAAAATTTCAATCATAGCGGCCAGTGACTTATGGCATACGAATATAATCTCTCTGAATAGGCTATTTGACAGTGTGAAAAAAAACAGTATTATTTATACGCATTCGTATAAACATATGGTATAAATTATGTGTCTTAAAACTGCTTTTAGGCATTTTAGATAAGATAAGATAAGAATATTCTTTATTGTACCAGGAGAACACATACAAAACATAAAAAAGATACAGTACAATTGGCGGCCTTATTGCTTAAAGCAATTTCTTCCAGGCAACCGACGCTTTGTAAACAAGATAACATTTTATAATTTGTATCTGCCGCCATTGTATCGAAAACGGCCTGGATTAGCCGATTCTATGACGACGTCACATTTAGTAAAAATGGCGTGTGTCGTTCATTCTTTCTTACGTTCATTGTTTGGTTTACCCGGAAATGAGGTCATAATCCTGTGCGACGCCATATTGCCCAAGATAGCGTTTTGGCGGCTTATTTGAAAAGTAAATTTTCGTTTGCCTTTCTTAGAAGAAATACACGAAAGAATTTAAAACGGCCACTTTCTGAGGACTCCATGAACACCAACAAACAAATATGAGAGGGCTTTCAGAAATCAGTCAAACAGCCTATTTAGCGCGTGTAACAGTCCACAAGTAGAAAATTCGGAAAAACCACATCCCACCTAAGCGTTTTAATTGAATGCATCGCAATCCGTCAGTGAGACGCGCCACTTAGCAAAACAAAGCGATAAATTAAAGGAGGAAACTGGAAGCGAACGCTCACGGCTCGTATTGAAAGATTTACTTCCCCTGTTTAATTGCAATAACGGCTAGGCACGTTGGTATCGTATTTTTCTTTTTACACTCCGCCTCTTATTGCCTTTGGGCCGTTAAATAAATTTATGACGCCCGACAAAGTTCAGCCCACGGTAGCGGTGGGCGCGAGGCGAGAATTAGGTGGAAATGCGAACGTGAAATAAAAAGCATAGTCTCAGGTGCATAGTTCGCCGAGACCGGACCCAGGATTAGCTCTTGACTCGCGGTTAAATGGACCGGCCCCTCATAAAAGTTCCTTAACGCTCATAGTTAGGCGTTACCTTCCTGTAGGTAACCCACGAATTTCTCTCTGCAAAAACTTTTGCTAGGACCCACAACACTAGCGTGCCATTACGCGAGCTGTAGGATTTTGTCATTACGTCCAATGTTGGTCTGTACTAGACATGAAATTTAGACAATTTTTTACGGTTCATTCACTCGTTTGCTTACGTTTTTTAGAACAAAAGAGCGGTGGGCATAATTTGTTAACCGTATTTCGCGTATAGCCCGGCAAAGGGAGAGATTCAATTACATTTGCGTACCATAAATAAAAAGGAAATTCGGAAACTCACATTAGCGCCAAGCAGCTCCTTTAGAACCACCGATGTAATCTGAAACAAAGTACAAACAGGGCTAAATTACAATAAAATTGTAATAAAAACTTTGGGCACGCAACCGAAATGGTGTTGGGAAAATTGACCAAATTATTATTTACGGTGTGGAATTAAAACGAAATATTAAAGTATATTCTCCCCTCTTTGGAAATTCTCGTAGATAAAGTCGGACCTATGTAGTGGGCAGGCGCCCCAAAAAACGCAGATAGTGCTGAGTTTCATAAAACTTCAATTAGTAGATTAAATTATTACAAGATTCCACCAATCCGGACTTGGCCCCCGTGGTGAAGTGGCCTATATTTTCCTCAGGGAAGAGACTCGTCTCCCTCGGTAGGGACACAATGGGTTGATGATGATGATGAAGAATATTATAAGCTTCCACCAATCCGGACTTGGCCCCCGTGGTGAATGGCCTATACATTCCTCAGAGAAGAGACTTGTGCGCCTCGGTAGGGACGTAATGGGTTGATGATGATGATGAGTAGATTATTACGACAATCCGAGGTAGATTGCGTTGCAGTGACTTGTTAATCCGTGAATTGAACGTCTTTTTAACATAGATCAATCATCATGTAAACCACAAATTGTTGTTTTATTCAATATCAAGATAGTATAGGTAGATCTGCGGATCTCGGCCACCAGCCACCACTGTGACCACACCAGTGTGGGCAGGAGCTATAGGGCCGCCGTTTTCAAATATTTTATGTTTTTTTCGGAGACCAATAATGAAATGAAATGGAATCAAAACAAATATTTTTATTCACAATACAAATGTTTGCCTTTGTGAACTTTTATGTGGAGACAAAGTTAACAAAGAGACCACATTTATTCTTTTCAAAACAGTTTTAATATTTGACGACCTCTGTGGCGTAGCGGTAAGCGCATCTGCTTACCATGTGAGAGGTCACGGGTTCGAACCCCGGTTGGGGAGAAAAAAAACCTAAGGTCTTGGATATTTCCATGTTTGTGACGTCGCTGTTTCTGGTTCCCACGACACAGTATGTGCCTGTATGGAAATGTTTATGTTTATTTGAGTCGCGTAAAGTTTAATATACCAAAGCCACTTTCAAGTAGGTAGGTACTTAACATAATAAAATAGAAACATTGGTCGGTTATAAAACCGCAGACCGCCGCGCATTTCACGAAAGAATTTCTTCAACCGCAATAGAGAAGCGCGCTTGTTTTAGACGCCACATCAAAAAGAGTTTAACCTGCTCCACTGTTTGCCTTTGTTTAACCAAAAGTATTTACCTACACAAGTTACACAGGCTTCAGCTGACTAGGCTACAAATCTATATATATAAAAGGAGAAGCTGACTGACTGACTGACTGACTGACTGACATATCAACGCAGGGCCTAAACTATAAGGGTTAGAAACTTGAAATTTTTCGCAGGGGTTCCTTTTGTAACGTAGGGGAGCACTAAGAAAGTATTTTTGAAAATTCATCCCCCAAGGGGGTACAATGGGAGTTCAAAGTTAGTATGAAACTTTGCCGTTTTTGAAGTTATTCAAATGAAATTTGGTACGAAGATTCTTCATTTAAAATGATGAAACACGAGTAAAATAGTTTTTTTTTAAATCATCCCTTAAGGGGGAAAAAAGGGGGTGCAAACTTAGTATGAAACTTTGCCATTTTTGAAGTTATTCGAATGAGATTCAATATAAAGGTCTTTCATTAAAAGTTATGAAAAACATGTAAAATAGTTTTTCGAAAATCGTCCTTTAACAGGGCAAAAAGGGGGGGTGTAAAGTTAGTATGAAACTTTGCCGTTTTTGAAGTTATTCGAATGAAATTTGGTACAAAGGCTCTTCATTAAAAGTCATGAAATACATGTAAAATAGTTTTTCAAAAATCATCCCTTAAGGGGGTAACCCCCTTTTACCCCCTTTTTCAAAAATCATCAATTAAGGAGAAAAAAGGGGGTGCAATGTTAGTATGAAACTTTGCCGCTTTTGAAGTTATTCGAATGAATTCATTATGAAGTTCATTCATTAAAAGACATGAAATATATTGTGTAAAATAGTTTTTCGAAAATCCTCCCTTAAGGGGGTAAAAGGGGGGTGCAAAGTTAGTTTGAAACTTGGCCGTTTATGAAGTTATTCAAATTAAATTCTGCATGAAAATCCTTCATTAAAAGTCATGAAAGACGTGTAAAGTAGTTTATCGAAAATCATTCCTTAAGGGGGTAAGAGGGGGTTGCGAAGTTAGTATGAAAGCTCTTTCGCATGCGCTAAAAGTATCCCTATTTTATTTGCAAACACTACTCAGCTAAAGCCCACGTGGACGTAGTCGCGGGCAATAGCTAGTATAACATAATCCATTTATATTTATGAATTTCCCGTAAACTAAAATATTTAACTGGTGGTGGTGGTGGAGTATGGCCTATACCTTCCTCAGGGAAGAGACCCGTGCCCCTCGGTGGGGACATAATGGGTTGGTGATGAAACATTTAACTGCTAATATTTATTTTGCGATCATTCAATCCTTTTGTCTTACGGTATCATCATCACCCATTTCATGCACTCTGCAGGAAATATGCCTTCTTTAGGGTTTTCTAAGCTTCCCGGTTTTCTGCCGCCCGCATCCAGCTACTCCGCGTCACCGTAACCAGGGCCTCGATTCTGCTAATGCATTGTAGTACAATGACAGTTGCAAGACTCCGTCGATTTCATTTCATTGCCGCTTTATATCGAAGCGCGCTCGCGATTGTTAATTCCACGCGTCAATGGAATTAAAAACCATGTCAAGTGACCCGACAATGTACTTATCATTGAATTGTAATGCACTAAAAGAATTGAAAACCAGTGCCCCGATTCTGTTAGTGCATTAAAGTACGATGACAGGTACACGGTCGGGTCACGTGACGTGTTTTTTCATACCATTGACGCCTAGAAGGTTTTATAGTGTGCGCGCGTAGACTTGAAGCGGCAATGAATTAAATTGCCATGTTCATGCGGCTGTCACTGTAGTACAATTTATTAAGAGAATCAAGGCCCAGGTCGTCTGACAATCTGGTGGGGGTCTTGCCCACTAGATGGTCGGAAACTCAGTTACAATCTGCTTCGAAGCGGACCGTTTAAATTTTTTTGGAAAAAAATATCAACCAACAAGGAAATGTTTCCCAAACATTTTCCCAAAAAAACAGATTATTTCAGTAATTATTATAACGGGTCAAGTTAAATCATCCTTTTTGCAACTCTACGTTATGAAAAAGGCTACCACAAAAGGCTACCACAAAAATTCTAATTTGTTGCGTGATTGTTCGGGGTGTTGTTTTAGGGTTGCGTTCCCAAAGAGCAAGGGTCTCGTCTACAGTTCGTTTCTTAATTCAATGCCAAAAAAATGACGCGGGGTTACCGTTATAAAATATATAGGTTTACTCGGTAGATTTTTTTTTACCGTGAATAGAAGATTCCTCATAAGAGCAAAGTCTAAAAAAAACACTTACGTAGCACAAACAATTTTTACTTGGAAGTAAAATGGGGTAATTTGGTTTTTGCCTACTAGCAACATTTAGATATTGGATTCATTATTAAATCCATGATTGGATTGTATTGATATATCAACGTGAATGTTTTATTTTTTTGCATTGAACTAAAAAACAGACTGTACTATGATTCTACTGTCTGCTTATCTGTCCGTCCGTCCATCCGTTCTGTCTGTCTGTATGAAACCAGGCGTCATCTCATGAACCGTGATAACTGACAGTTGAAATTTTCACAAATTATGTACGCCCCAGGCGGACATACATCGACCAAATAGGGAATGTATTTGCAAAGGGCAAGATAAGATAAAAAGTACTCGAAACCGACGTACGTGCATGCAACGACTGATGAATGTTAATGAAGCAAAAGTGATTTGTAAGGATCGCGGTAGGTCCCTGGTCTCTGCCTACCCCTCTGGGATATAGGCGTGAGTTTATGTACTTAACTATATCTATGCTACAAAAATTAAAATAAAATGTCGTAGTTCATACTTAATCAGTTGCGTATTGGTCTTTTAAATAACAATAGGCTATTTGACAGTGTGAAAAATGTACGTTTACGTATTCGTATAAATTATGAGTTTTACAACCGCCTGATGGCATTTTAACTAAAAAAAATTATAACTTAAGAAAAAAACAGGTTATATCTGCAGCCATTTTATCGAACATGAACATTTAACACTGAAACATAATTAATTGAATTTAACCGGACCTCCCATACAACAAACGATTTTTGAATAGAATAGAATAGAATAGAAATGTTTATTTGGTACCATTATTAAAATAAAACTTAACATCTACACATTTACAAACTAAGAATTTTTTGGCCACTTTGCTTGATATTAATAACGGTAACAGAGTATAAAAATATTCTAATGTTCTATATACGAGTACTAGCTATTGCCCGCGACTACGTCCGCGTGGGCTTTAGCTAAGTAAAGTGTTTGCAAATAAGATAGGGATATCTTTAGCGCATGCGAAAGAGCTTCAAAAATCAAGGGATGATTTTCGAAAAACTACTTTACACGTCTTTCACGACTTTTTCAATAAATGACCTTCACGCTGAATTTCATTCGAATAACTTCATTAACGGCAAAGTTTCATACTAACTTTGCACCCCCCTTTTTAACCCTTTAAGGGATGATTTTCGAAAAACTATTTTACATGCATTTCATAACTTCAAAAACGGCAAAGTTTCATACTAAGTTTGCACCCCCTTTTTCCCCTTTAAGGGATGATTTTTAAAAACAATTTTACACGTGTTTCATAATTTTAAATGAAGAACCTTCGTACCAAATTTCGTTCGAATAACTTCAAAAACGGCAAAGTTTCATAATAACTTCGAACCAACATTTTACCCCGGGTTGTGGGATGGGGATGAATTTTCAAAAATCCTTCCTTATTGCTCACCTACACTATAAAAGGTACTCCTGTGCAAAATTTCAAGTTTCTAACCCTTATAGTTTAGGCCCTGCGTTGATATGTCAGTCAGTCAGTCAGTCAGTCAGTCAGCTTCTCCTTTTATATATATAGACTAGGGGCGAGCCCCCTGCGCGCTTCGCGCGCCAACCCCCAGCCGCTACGAGCTTCGCTCTCCGCGGCGCTCGGCCTAGGGCCTCGCTAGACACTATTGGTTGTGATTTGACGCGTGGGAACACGTGTGGTCTCGGCCTTCGGCCTCGGCCTGAATGGGGCTTGATCTGGAATGGGAGTATGATCTATACCTTCCTCAACAAGAGACCCTTGCCCCTCTGTGGGGACATAACGGGTTGATGATCATGGAAACCTGGGCGCACTTTTACGACAAAAAGTCAAACAAGTGTATCTGGAATAAACTTCATAAGGTTCTTAGTCTTTTCTTACTAGTGTTTTACAAGCAAATACAATTATAACCAAGCAAATTCCCTTTCAAACTCTTCGTTATATCTGGCAAACTCGTCTTCCTCGCGATCGGCGAGATATGAAAGAATTACCGAAGAATCCGGAACATTCGCTAACTGAGTTGTCCCATGTCTGGGCCCTGGACGTGGCCAAACAAAATGTAATTTTCCCCAAGCTACCCTCTTACGTGACCCGGGGAAAGATATAACGCTTTTATGAAATTATTTTACTCGTTCCTTTTATTTTATAACGAGGTAAGCGCAAACATCTGTTTGGGACGACGGAATTAGCGAAATAATACTCAGTTGGAAGCCCAAAAGTGATATTTGTGGGTTTAAAGTACACTTAGGGCTGCGTCACACCTGTGTTGCTAGAAAGGAGTCGTAATTTTCCTGACTTTGCAATTTTTCGAGACCCACCATATTTTGTCCATTTCGGTTCTCTTTTGTTTTATTTTTACTTAGACTTTGAGAAAGTTAAAAAGTACTTACACACGTTCAAAAGCTCATGTATTTTTTTTACAACCAATTAAAATATTTTTTCTCTTAATGTCACATACATTTTTTTTTAATACGATATAACAATGATAATAATGAAGTCTTATTTTTATTTAGTTTTTGAACCCTAATTGAACTTAAACCTTTTGTAAAGCCTGTTCGCTATCATAGTGTCACTTTGATATTTAAAGTCCGTTCGCTTAGATAGTGTCGGTACACACGAAGGCAATCTTGGTTTTAGTAAAAAAACATTTAATTTCAATAATACAATTTAGACGACAAAAATACTTTAAATAGAAATAAAACATGGTACGCAATATACCTAATGAAGCACAACATAAAACACTACTCTTAATCACTCGAAGTGTCCTCAGAATATTCATCTTCACCGGTATTTAGGATAGGTACCTACCTAAGTGATGCAGGGTCGTCTCGTTATAAATCCATTCTAAAAATTTTTATTTACTTATTTACTTTACATTTACTTATTTAATTGCGTGATCTACATAATAGTAGAATGAGATGAGCTGCGAGCCAAATTCACTGGCGTGTTTGCGCAGCGTCGGCTTCCTTTAATTTCTTTTTTTTAAATCCATCACGTGCCGTGGCGGTAAATATCAAAGTGACACTATGATAGCGAACAGACTTTAAGAAGGTATTAAAAGGCGGAAGGTTAGCAGTTCAATAAAAAACACTGTGACACTGCAACATCGCCTAGCCCAGATATGTGGCAGAATGGGTTGTGGGTAGTGTTGCCTGGAGAGTGAGGTGTCCCGTTCCAGGGTGAGCGCCAGTGTAAGGCTTAGATGAATATTTCTCACACAAAATTTATATTCCCCGGAACCAGAAACCCCACTACAAACAGGATCCAAGATTTAGTGGGAAGTCTTCAGAATAAAATAATTGAAATGACCAAATTGTAATGTATAATCCTTTAAATTTTCACTACATGGAACTTACTAGAAGCTAGTTTTTAATATTTCTACTATATTACTTAAAAAATAAACATTTGAGTGCTAATAAAGAGCTTAGTAAGAAATGGGTTGCCAGCGGGTGTTATCCTATATTGGGTAATACTAAGTTTACAAAAGAAAAGAAAGAATGACTTTTATAAGTAAGGCAGAGTGCCACCACGAGACTGGTGTGGCGTCCTGGTTAGGTAAGAAAGGGAACTACCAAACCTCCGTTCCTTCCCGGGTCTAGGACCAGTTGCCTAGTGTCCCCGGGTAGCGTCAAGTCCGGAGCAAGGGCGAGGCACGTGGCACAGGGAAAGACGTGGTCCCTGGTCACCGCACAACTCAGCCTGCTGCCGCAAGAGTGCAGCTGGTGCCCGTCTTGTAGTAAAGTGTGAGGCTTTGGTCTGTCACTTGACACTGGAATCTGGAATTCGGATCCGGAATCTGGAGTTTGGATCCGGAATCTGGAGCCCATTAATGGGGATTTACGTCCGCTTCAGACCAATGAAGCCTCCGCGTGGTCGCAGCCCGCGGTGTCAAAGACAAAGGTTTTGCTCAAATTCGGAAAGACGGCCCGTATATGCTCCCGCTTTGCCGGCTGTCAACGAAGAGGCCGGGACGACAGAAAACCTCAAGATGGCCGGCCCTTGACGTTTCGTTCTCAATCCAAGGTGAGATAAATAGAGATAACAACTTTACGTTGATTGAAGTAAATTAAACAACAATAAAAAGAAAACAACCGCTGTAAAACTTGTAAGGAAGGTTGATAAAGGAAACGTGTATCGGAACGCAAGCCGAATACGTTCCGAAACGTACTAAGAAAATACTAAAATATAAGCACGAAAAAAATCGTGTTACAACACGAGGTTTTTTATATCCTCCTCCTGCCCGACCTTGAAAATAACAATGGTTTATGTACTTATCTTAGTACATTGGACTGGAGGGGGATTTATTAGATTATTATTTATCTTTTACCATAACAAAGGGGAAAAATATATTTTGTTTCAACTAACATATTAATCTCGATAAATTTCATCAAAATATTCAGCTTTAGAAAAATAACTATGTGTAAATGAATACCTAATAAAAAATATTTTTTAATATAAATATACTTCATATTGCACACTAACAATAAGAGGATGCTTTCTCAACCAAATGCCCAATTTCTGACTATTCTCATTGCCGCAACAGCTGTTGCCCAATTCAGCAGATGCTCCAAAATTCGAGTAAAAACTGAATCATTACAGAAGATAACCAATTAAGAGCTTACTTCCCATGAAAAATATTAAAATTTGCAAGCGAGACGGAATGGTAGACGTACCAGCAGCCTTAAACCATATTAAAAAAGTAGCGTAAAGGTCATAGCACACTTAAACGACTCTGCTCCAACACCGCCCTAAACTAAGACGAATGCTCGCAGTGCACGCGGCGACAGCTAGCAGGCACCCAGCAGTCCACGCGGCGACAGCTAGCAGACGGCCAGCTGTCCACCAATTTCATCTGGTAACCCTGCTGACCGATTGAGCGGCGACTGCTAGCAGTGAGCGCGCGGACACCGCGCCGACCGCTTATTTATAACTGAAGAGTCTAAAGAGCAATATTTAAAGCCCATATTTGAATGATATTATTTTTTCCGGGTGAGAGCAGAGTCGTGTAAGTAGGCTATGACCTTATGTCGGCTTTACTGCTTATATATCAATGTTAACGTTTATGCCTAGTTTGTGCTAACGTCATCTAACAGCACTATCCATCTGTTTATCCCGGGTTAAGTTATATCTAGGATTAAGTCCAAAAATTTATTGTATCGAGAGATTTTCAGAGCTAGGTATCCATAGATAAATTGTGTTACTGAACACCGTTCCGAATACGTACTTACCTACCTATTTATTTACTTATTCAGTAACTTTTTGTGTCGTTCTTTTATGACATAGTTTGCAAATTTTCGGTTTTTCTAAAAGTGCTGAGTTGGCAAGCTGTAGTGAACGTCTTGAGCTCTCATTGAGAAACTACGCCTTTCAAGACAGCCTATCTAACTTCCGCGTTATGAAATAAATGCTTGGAATATTTATGTGCGCATAGAGGAAGGAAATAAGATAAGGCACCCGGTTGTCACACCCTCCAGAAATGGTTATTTTGTACAAAACTTGCGGTGGAAAGGGACAGGGATTCTACTCCTAAATAATTAAATAGAAAGTGTCACATTAAAGTTGATCTATAAAATTTCTGTTCTGTCTCGCAAAGCCTTAAATTTTATCACAAGTGGATTTTGTTTTGTTCAGTTTTAAAAAATAAGTATGTCCGAACAAGACTTCACAAGCTTTAATAGCAGCCTTAACGTCTTCCCTTACAGTTGCGCCAAGGTATAGTATTGCATTGCACTTTTTTTTTTATTGAATGTCAATAAATCGGCCGAGGTCTGTCACTTCGGCTGGAATAATCCCTTTTTATTTTACTTCCAAACTCTCGCTCTATAATACCACTTATAATCGAGATTTATGTCTAGAGAGTTCAAGTCTAATTATGTGGTTGGGAACCTTGTCGTTTCTTCAATGAAATGATGAAATAGATGCAGCAAAACGTATATTTTAATTTACAATAATTTTTGAGACGATGAGTAGGCAAAACGTTCTCTTCAAGCAACGGCTCACAGATTGTATGTAACGTTTTTTCTTTTTTGTCTATGATGCGCACACTCACGCCGCAGGCGCGCGCTCTTGCTTGCCAGTGGCATGCGTTCAAGCGCGCGGATAACGGTTCGGCCCGTCGAACGTAGATGGCTCTGAACATGCCGGCCACCTTGGAAGTAACGCCTTCCAACTGAAGATTCAGCGATGTCAATCGGAGTTGCAGACAGTCTTCCCTGCTTGGTCCATCGCTGGCTGCACAGGAAGCGGACAGATTTTGGAGCAGGCTCGCTGGATGATGCCTTTCGCAGTACGGATTTCAGCGACACGCGTTACTCCATCCTTGCCAGGGATTGTTCTTGTAATTCTGCCCATCATGCATTTGAGTGGTGGAAGATTGTCATCCTTTATGACAACTAGGTTGTCCGTAACGATTTCGTCTGTGTTCACTGTCCATTTCGTTCTCCTCTGTAGCTCAGACACGTATTCTTTCGCCCAACGGTCCCAGAAGTGCTGCCGTATTTGTTCCACTCGATCGTAACGCCCCAGGCGTGTGGATACAGTTGTGGTCTGATCTTCACAGGCTAGCGCAGTCATCGGTAGGCCGATCAGGAAATGTGCAGGAGTGAGAGGCATGTAATCCGAAGGATCTGAGGACAGAGGTGAGAGGGGGCGGGAATTTAGGACGGCTTCTATTTGCGTCAATACCGTGCTGAACTCCTCATATGTTAATTTAGCATTCGCCATAACACGTCGCAGGTGATACGCACAGACCGCCAAAATGAGGAGCATACGGAGGTATAAAATGAACTTTAATACTATTGTTACGAATCGCTCGTAGCCTGGGCTGCCGAATCGCTCGTAGCCTGGGCTGCCTGAGTGATCTTAAACGATCACTAAGGTTAAGCAACATACGGCGCGTTCAGTCCATGGATGGGTCACCGTCTATGACTAACGCTAGTGGCATTTTTTCCGAGCGATTCCGTGCTTCGCAAGGTACGTTAAGCAGTTGGTGCCGGCTGCCGTCGATAGATGGCAGTCGTTAAGCCAAGTCAGAGGCCTTAGGGCGGCTTGAAAACTTCTGACAGTAAGACCAGCCACTAGTCTTACAAGCCTCCACCAATCCGGACTTGGCCCCCGTGGTGGAGTATGGCCTATACCTTCCTCAGGGAAGAGACTCGTGCCCCTCGGTGGGGACATAATGGGTTGATGACGAACTATTGTTGCTAGCAAAATCTATTATGTCTTTGGAGTTATCGAATACAGCTGAAATTTCTTTTTCAGCGCCTACAAAGTTTTTCCCATTGTCAGAGAAAATTACAAATGGCTTGCCGCGCCGTGATATGAAACGCTTTAGAGCTAACACATAGTCTTGTGTTGATAATCCGCCTACCAACTCCAAATGTATAGCTCTAGTAGTGAAGCACACAAACAAACAAATGTAACACTTGATGAGTTGTGCTCCCCTGCCTTTGCGGCTTAACATGAGCATGGGCCCAGCATAGTCAACTCCGCACTGCATGAAAGAAAAACTGGGTTCAGTTCTTTCTGTGGGTAAATTTCCCATGATTGGCGTCACCGTTTTTCCTTTCATGCGCGTGCATTTAACGCAATTATGAGCTACTTGCCTGGCCAGATTCCGAGCCCCGAGCACCCACCACACATCACGCGTAGTAGAAACAAGCAGTTGAGGACCCGCATGTAATAATCGGTTATGTTCGTAGGTAAACAATAGTACATTGTTCACCGAGAGGAGAAAGTGAACGATTACCGTCGAGGGTGTCGTTTGAAGCCCGAGCCGTAGGCGAGGGCTTTAAAACACCTGAGATCGGGAATCGCAGTTTCTCTCGAGTGATACATAGTGCTTTATACTACACTTACAAGGAAAATAAAAAACGAAATCTTTACTAATTGAAATTTATATTGAAATTGTTGCTAGTGGCCAGTGTCATTTTGCGAACTTGGGGATAAAAACTCACTGTAAAAACTTTTTGGCTTTTGATATTTAGGTTACCGGCGCATAGTCTTACCCAAAATTAAAAAAGAAAAACCACGTAAGAAATGGATTTTCATACACTTTTCTCTCCCACTCAGATGCGTTTTCTCCCCGCATATTTGTTCGATATGCAATGACGTACTTTCTACCAAAAATTTGATAAAGTATCAAGGTACTTTCCAAGCAGGTGTAGTATAAAAGCTTTGCAAACCGGTGTTTACCAGACAATAACATTGGATGTTTTTTGTCGTAAGAAAAACTTGTGGAGTTATCCAACCGGCCACCAACACGTATAATATCCTCTTCAATCCTCACACTTTATTCACAGATTTACCTCCTTTCACTTTTACAAGTTTGCCTTTTAGGTTATTATATTCTTCATAAAACGATTCTTGTTGAACAAAACGCGTCAACATTTTAAGTGAAGATTGTAACTCAGCTACAGGTAACGGACCGGTTTTTCGATCATCAACCCGGCGAGCATTATGTATAAATCGCAACAGATATGCTCCTGTTCTTTGTAAACGAATAAACGATGAAAACCTATCAAGGTCAAACAACTTTGGCGAATTTGTTGAGGTTAAAGTGACAGTTTGCAATTTCACTTCGGGCAACTCAATGTTAGTACCGTTAGCAACGTCACTTTGAGTTGACCAATTTTGATCGGGCTCACGTAAAAATGTCGGCCCACACCACCACAGACTATTCTCGTCGTACTTGAGCGAGTCAAGACTGACGCCTCGCGATAATAAATCTGCAGGGTTCTGTAGGCCTTTTACGTGAAGCCACGTTTTGTCACCAGTACGTGCATTTATGTCTGACACTCTATTTTGCACAAACGTTTTAAGTAGGTATGGTGACATACGAAGCCATCCTTGAACTATTGTGGAGTCTGTCCAGAAGTAGATTTTCTGAAATTCCAACCGAAGAGACTGAATAATTTTACTGTAAAGTTTTGCACCGACCAGCGCTCCACACAGTTCAAGACTGGGAATGCTTATTGTTTTTAGAGGGGCTAACTTAGTTTTAGCAAATAATAAACGAATTGATACGAGCTAACAATCGTCATTAAACGAACGAATATATGCGCACGCACCGTATGCATTTTGAGATGCGTCGGTAAAAATGTGTAATTGTTTGTGAGGTGCGTTTGCGGACACAACGCATCGTGGAACCCTAATTTCCTGTAAGTATTGCAAACTTGATAAGAAAACATGCCATTTAGACGCGATGTCTACTGAAACTGTCGTCCCAGTCTTTTTTACTGAGCCACAGCTGCTGGAGCATTATTTTTGCCGTAATAATCGCTGGAGCTAACATACCTAACGGATCGTAAATCTGTGAAATGACAGAAAACATTAAACGTTTTGTTATCACACTTTCGGTGTCATCTAACTTCGTAGTAAAGTTGAACTCGTCTGTTATATTAGACCATCCTACACCTAAAGTTTTTGATTGAACTTGATCGCCTAAAATAATTTTTTGTCTCGTTGCTGACGCTACCGAATTGAACATCCATTTACGTAATGGTAGGCAAGCACCGTTCTTTGACGTTTTATCACAAATGTCCAACAAAGCGTCCAAATTGTCATGACCAGTAATTAGGTCATCAACATAAAAATCGTCATTGATAACTTGTGCGATGACGTCATCCTTGCATTCTTGCACTAGCTGTTTCAGGCAGCGAATGCTAAGGTACGACGCAGACGTTGTGCCGTAGGTCACGGTATTTAAACGATATAGTTGGACTGGCATGTCCCTATTTGCCCTCCACAGAATGAGCTGAAGATTGCGTTGGTCAGACTGTATCAATATTTGCCGATACATTTTTTCGATGTCAGCACAGGCGACATATTGATACTGTCTGAAACGGAGTAAAATGGAAAATATTTCGTTTTGAAGAGGCGGCCCTACATATTGTATATCGTTAAGAGATTTGCCGGAAACTGTAGCAGCGCTCGCGTTAAAGACAACTCGCAATTTTGTTGTTGTGCTACTTTCGCGGTAGATCCCGTGATGCGGTAAAATATAGTAGGGTTCTTTTAGGCTGTCTACGCCCTTTGGGACTAGACTCATGTGCCCTAACTCTTCATACTCTCGCATAAAGTCACAGAATAAATCGTTGTACACGCGTGAACGGCCCAATTTTCTTTCTAAAGATAGAAATCGGTTTTTTGCCATATTATATCGACCCTTCGAGTAGCAAATGTCGTAAAAGCCATTTTGACGAAAATGAGTTTTTAATGCTGTCTTATGTAATTTAACGAGCTCTATCGATGTGTATATTTAAAATTTCGATATCTTGAAAAAAATGTCTTTTACTACACAGATTTTTAAGCACCGAAATTCAGTATTTTTTTCAATTTATTGTCGTAACCGCCTATTTTAACATGGGATAACTGTCATTAACTGTCGTAAATAACATATTTTTATGAACAGTGCTTATACAACATTTTTTTGTTATCAAATCCAAGAATGTACAAACGGTTAACTTGTCGTAAAAGACAAATAAATTTGCAATAATGTTATTACAACATTATTTTCCCTAGGATGCTTGCAGTTATTTTGGACTATTTTGTCGTAACGAACAACGTGTTTAAAACAATGCTTTTATGACAGCTGCACTACAAAATAATATTAATAATGTGATGTCGTAAAATGTGTTGTTTTACACTTTCGACACGCTTCGAGTATTTAATATACAAAATTGAAATCAAAGGCCAACCTAAGTGGGCAGTTTAACGAACTGAATCGCTTTCCTTGACTGGCCAAAATGTCGTAAATTATGTCCATATATCTAAACACTGCTTATACAACATTTTATTATTATCAAAATCAAGAAAGTGTAGATGCTGAATTTGTCGTAAAAGACAAATTAGTTTGCTTTTTTGCCATTACTACATTATTGTCAATGAGATTCTTGAAGTTATTTTAAGATTATTTTGTCGTAATCAACAATAAGTAAACAAAAAATATTTTTACGACGTTAGCATTACAATCCACAACTTGCAAGCAGTCAACAAATAGTAGTAAACAACAGGTTTTTCAGATCTGTTCACCCGGAAGTTCAGACGTTTGGTCATGTAGTGATGATTCAGATTCATCAGAGTCAACGCAGTCATCAAATGACAAAACTAGAAATAAAAAGAAACGTAAAAATAAAAAAGGTACGACCGATGATAAAATTAAGAAGAGGGAGAAGAAAATAAATATCACTAAGTTAAATAAGCAAAGAAAAGATAGCGGAGAAGAGTATTTTACAAGGAAAGGAAAAGTGATCGAAGCCAAAAAGATGTTAGAGAACCCTTGTATTGCCGGTAAGTGCAAAAGAGGTTGCTTCGAAATTAGTGAGGAGAGACGTACATCACTATTTACATTTTTTTGGAAGCTCGATGTACAGCGGCGACGCGATTGGCTTGTTCGTTGTGCACGTGAAACACCAATAAAACGAAAAAGAGCCGACAGTAACCGGAGAAACTGTTCCTATGACTATTTTATAAATGATGGCAACGATCACAAAAAAGTTTGCCAAAAATTTTTACTCAACACTTTGAACATAACACAGAGGCAATTATTATATATTTTAGCTAATGCGCAAGAAGGTATGTCTCAGAACGAAAATAGAAAACGGCAACATGCTAGCAAATATTCAGAGTCAGCTAAAGCCTACGTGCGGACGTTTATTGAAAAGCTTCCAGCTTGTCCATCACATTACAACAGAAAGAATTCAAAGCGAATGTATCTGGCACAAGAATTGAAAGATTTATCAAACCTGTTTAGAATTTATCTCAAAGATTGTGAAGAACACAATCAAGAATCAGTGAGTGAATCTATTTTTCGAAATATTTTCAAGAATGAGTATGATCTGGGTATTCACACACCCAAAAAAGACAAATGTGTGATGTGTACAAAAGCTGAAAATCTTGGACAAGAAATAACTGAAACAGATAAGGAGATTCTAAAAATCCACATGGAAGAAAAAGAAGCTACGTACAAAAGATTTAAAGCTCACCAAACATTGAATGATCCTAACACTGTAACATGTAGCTTCGATCTCCAAAAGGTATGCTTTTGTATTATTCTCGAAAGTACGCTGTTTACAATTTCACTATATATGAGAGTGGCACACAAAATGTCTTCTGTTTCACATGGGGAGAGTGCGATGGCAAAAGAGGAGGTGTTGAAATCGCATCATGTTTATATATGTATTTAAAAGAGCTGGACAAAACAGGTATAGAAGACGTACTCATGTATTGCGATTCTTGCACCGGACAGAACAAAAATAAAATTGTTCTGTCCGTCCTTAATTACTTTTTGAATCACTCGGACAACTTACAAGTAATTCAGATTAATTACTTATTACCAGGACATACATACATGCCTGCTGATTCAATTCAAGCAACCATAGAGGCAGAGGTTAAAAAAATCATAGTGTGGGCTCCCTCAGAATGGCCATCAAAGATCGAAAGTGCTAGAAAAAAACCAAAACCCTACAATGTGACGGTAATGGAGCATTCAGATTTTATTGATTGGGAACAATTGGCAGAGAAAACATTCACTAAAGATACTGCAAAAAATATAAAATTCAAACATATCCGAGTCGCTACATTAAAAAAGAAGAATTTAAACTTAATGGAGATTAAATATTCTATGAAAACCGAAGCAGTGACTGAAAAAATAACGCTTTTTGAAAAACCAAGTAAAAAAGGAAAGGGAAAAGGAAAAGGGAAGGGAAAAGGGAAGGAAAAAAAGAAGGAAGAAATAGATGAAGCAAGTCAGACTCAAGATATGGAAAATCAGCAAGATTTAAATTATTTTCATATTCGGCCAATGTATTTAGAAAAACTGCCAATATCTGCACAAAAATACAAGGATATACAAAAATTATGTTCATCGATGACCATTCCTAAACGGTTCCACCGAGAATACTTAGAGATGCCCTACGATGGTCAAAAAAATGACACCCTTGTTGAAACAGACGCAGAAGACGTCGATGAGGAAGAAGCCTGAATAGTTATATGGATAATTTACTAATTTTTGATAACTATTTTTGAACGTAAGCGTATGAACGTTCTTTTGATGGTTATGTTGATTTGATTTGATAATGTTGATTATTAAGATAATATTTAAGATTTTTGTTATAGTTTGTTTAAGTTTATCACAACAGATCAGATTACAGATCTCAGCTAATGCAAAAGTCTGCCAAAATATTCACAAAATTGTGACATTCTTTACATTATCCTGAAGTTTTAATTTTAGTCATTTAAATAGAGAAGTTTAAAGAGCTTTTTTGTTGTTTGTCAAGTAGAATTTATTTTTAAAAGACTAACTTGTTTTGTTAAAACAAGTACGTTTTTATATGATTGTTTAAGTTAAGTTTTCATATTATTTCTTTTAGTAGTTCCTTTGTCAAAGACTGAAATAACACGAGCTGTGAAAATTTAAATTCTAGTTTAATCTCAGTCAAGCTAAAATTCTAATATTTTGTTTAAACAATTACCTAGTTTCACATTTAAAACATGAAAAAGATTTAGACTGAACAAGTGCCTTGTAATTTAAATATATAGTGTTTTAAGGTACATTGATCATAATTTATAATTATGGTGGTCTTGACACGTGATAAACCTTCATGTATGAAGATTATAAGTGAGTTTGTCTTGCATCCGTGCCGCATGATGCTGCGGTATTTTGTCAGGAGTTGTATGAAACCGCATCAATGTATCAATACATCATCACTGATGCGGTTTTATAAAACTCCTTTCCTCATTAACACCGGACTGGCAAAATACGGTGGTATCGTGCAGCATTTGTGTAAAAAATTACTTCACTGATACTCTTTTTACTTGAAGTTTTATCAGGTTCTTATTAGGTTAATGTGAATTTATGATTATAAAATTAGAAATTACAGTAAAACATAATTGTTTTGAAATAATTCAAGTAATAACAGAATAAAGGCTGATTTTTACTACAATGAACTATTTGTTTTAATTATGAACTTGGTATTTTACTACATAAAAAGTAGATCTTATTTCAAGCAAAATGTATAATACAACAGTTTTGATTATCCCATAAATTGCAAAAATATGCATAAATTGTCGTAAACGCCATTTTTGTTGAAAAAAAAATGTAGTAAAAGCCATGCTTTCTCTTAAACTATTGAAGTTACCTTTTTGATGCTTACACACTTTAAAAGGGATTTTTGCGCTCAGTAACATATATAAATAGCACGAATATAGCTTTAGAAACATAAAAAATACATAAGATTCTTTTTTTCCATTTTTAGTTTTTTGCGATTTCCCAAAAGTAGCGATTTGGCTTTTACGACATTTGCTACTCGAAGGGTCGATATGATTCCCCCAAAGTATCGGCTGACTCCTTTAAGGGCATCCAAACAGCACACCTACCATGTTCATCGCGCTTGGTGGTTTCTGTAAATATAGCTTCGCATTTTAAATCGTCTGACGATAAAATAAGAGTTGCGTTAGGTATTTCTTCTAATTCCCAAAATTTATGCAATTGCCTTTCAACTTCACCAGTTTTATTCGTTTTCATGTGAATAGGACCTGATATAATCCAACCTAACTTCGTGTCGTGTAGGTATGGACCGGAACTAAGTCCTATTTTACACTTTTCTAATAGGTCCCAAAAAACGTCGGCGCCTATCAATAAATCAATTTCCGATGAAATGTTGAACGTCAGGTCAGCCAATCGAATATGGCTGGGTATTCGTAAAGACTCGGTACTAACGTCTACCGAGGGTAAACTCGATGTAATGCTTGGTAAGACAAGGCATTGCACATCGGTCTCGAATTCGCTTGTTTTTGAACGCATATTTATTTTACATATGTGGGTAGACTGTGAAACGCTTTGTCCTACGTCACTGATACGAATAGCGGACTGTATTGTCGGAATGTTTAAACGTTTGCACAACCTTTCCGTAACGAAGCAATTCTGACTTCCGTTGTCAAGAAGTGCCCGCACAGTGTGGTAGTTATTATCCGCATCGGCTAAATCGACTAGCGCGGTGGACAATAGTACCGGTTGCATTGCATTAGAAGTCAACACACTTCGACAGTCATCTGTTTTACCTACGACGCTCGGCAAAACAGCTGACTGCGCGGTCGCATGATTTGACAGCGTTGTAATTTGCGTCGGACGCGCATGCGTATTACAACTTTCGTTATTATCGGTGTGTAACAACGTATTGTGTTTTGTTTGGCACAATTTGCATGGCCCAAACACACATGCGTTTAATGAATGACTGACTCGAATGTTTTTATCTTTAACTATTTTCCATCTTTCTTCAACAGACATATTGAGAAACCTGCCACATGTATACAGTGCGTGATTACCTCCACAGAGCATACAGGTGGCAACCTTTGTCGCTCGACTATTGTTCGCTTTGTATGAACCTTTACTGTTGCTATGCATCGATACATAGCTATATGTATGTGAAGAAGTTTGGTGTTTCTTACTATCGCTTGACTGTTTAGATTCAACGGATTTAGACAGGTTGAGTTTGTTGGTTGGTTTTATCATATCTAGCATGTCAGCCCGGTTTTTTAACCCTGCAGTAGTCGCGCTGTATTTAGAAGCGTTTGTGGTCGCGTGGATTACATATGTAGGCCAATTTATAAGTAACAAAAAACAAGTAGTATCCTTTTTATTATTTATTTTTCAGACTTATGTGTTTAAATTGATGCTTTTAAAAAAAAAAACGTAACAATCAAAATAAATACCTCCTCTGGTTTACAAAAAAAAATTATAACAAAATTTTCCCCTTATTTGGTTATAACAATCACACTGTCTGACTTACTTATAGTTAACACAATATTATACCGTCTAGTCCGGCCTGTGATGAAAGGAGGCAATTTCTCCCAAGGAATGCCGTCAACGCCAGTGCAATATTTTGTGGGCCTATTCCTCTGAGCTCGAGGTGGTCCGTCATCAGAGTTTGAACTATGTTCCGAATCCTCACCCGGAGTATCGCCCTTCTTCTCTGACTCAGATTGGTGGTTTTTCTCTTGAACATGATCTCCTTCATCATCGGAGCTCAAATTATCCTCACAGATATTATCCTGGGTATCCTCCTCATCCACACATGCTTCAATTTGTGATAACAGTCTATTGTCCGTGTTTACCTGAAATATAACACCGTCTCATATTTTTTTGAGCGTTTTTATAAAAAGGAAGTATTTCTGAATCATTTATAATATTGTATTACGCTACACACAAGAAAAAATAATTCTAATAAAACAGATAGGTTAGCCAAAAGAACTCACGTATTTGGTCGCGCGGATTACATATGTAGACCACCACCAAGATGGCAGCTCTCCTGTGACTCACCATAGGCGACCGACGTCCGCACAACACTAAATGCATGCGCAATATATCTGTCTTCAACTACACTGAACGTCGAAAGTATAACTTTAAAAGATTTAATTTCTTTTGAGGTCTTGTACGCGTGGATTACATATGTAATCCACGCGACCACTCTAGGGTTAAGAACGTAAGTAACTCGATTAACTTTAAACTAGTCCTTGCCTCCCTACGTGAATCAGACAGAAGTAAACCTTTGTAGTTCTCCCATTCACGATCAAGCTTTGACGCAATCAAGTAAATGACTAAAGTGTCCCACGATTCGGTGGGCTCGTTTGGAGACTTTAGGGCACGTAAGTTGCGGAGTGTTGAGTCTATAAGCTTCCTAATCTGAGATGGGGACTCTTTGTTTACAGACGGGACACTGAACAATGACTTGACATGATTTTGAACGAGTAATCTGTTATTGTGGTACCTATTTTCAAGAAGCTCCCAAGCGTGAGAGTAGTTAGGCGCTGTGAACTCGAGTGAACTAATTACTTGTAAAGCAGAACCACTGAGAGACGATCTCAGATAATGAAATTTTTGAATCGGATCTAAGTCTTGCCGAGCATGTATCATTGTTTCATATGAATTACGAAATTCTAGCCACTGATCACATGAGCCATCAAAGGCAGGCAACTTGATTTCTGATAACTTAACTGTCACAAAACCAACAGAGGAATGACGCTCTTCATTTAAGTTTAATATACACTTAGCGGCAGCCATTAAAGCATAGTACTGTTGTTCGAATTGATTTCTATATTCTAATTGAACAAGAAGTTTATTTTCATCAACGCTTTCTTCAATTTCACTTTGAATACCACAAAAGTTATGAAATAGCTCCGTGGTGGATTGAACTCTCATTTGCAACTGAATTTTTAAGTTAAAATCTAGCTTTGACTTGTCTAATGGCGCAATAAACTTTTGGAATAGTGTGAGTCTTCCTTTGAGAGTACCTCGCTGTTTTTTCAAGTCAGCCAGTCGATTGCTAGACTTGCTAGTACTTGGAACGGGTGTTTTTGGTTTGTCAATCGTTTTTGTCGCCTCTGCGGCAAACCTATACTCATCGTCACTCATTCTGGCGGTCAACGAAAGGCAAAGAAGTACTTACAGCCCTGCAAATACCGCGCTGCTTCGGAAGATCGCTCCGGCGATCGATGCTCCAACTACCCCCGGTTCGGCAACGACTCGGCGTTGAAGAGGTTGCTGGAACGTAATTCGACAAGGTATTAACGCAAATGCCAGGGTGAGGAGTGGGAAAAGGAATTGATGGCCTGACCGATGGTGGTTGCTGAAGCTGAAGAACCGACGTCCTCTTGAGATTCGCAACGACGAAACAGCAAGTGGGTAGGTAGGTTTTCGATCCACGTCTTCGAAGTTTCTTCGTAAATCCGGCTTCTGAAGGTCCAATGGTTGGGAACCTTGTCGTTTCTTCATTGAAATGATGAAATAGATGCAGCAAAACGTATATTTTAATTTACAATAATTTTTGAGACTATGAGTAGGCAAAACGTTCTCTTCAAGCAACGGCTCACAGATTGTATGTAACGTTTTTTCTTTCTTGTCTATGATGCGCACACTCACGCCGCAGGCGCGCGCTCTTGCTTGCCAGTGGCATGCGTTCAAGCGCGCGGATAACGGTTCGGCCCGTCGAACGTAGATGGCTCTGAACATTATGTAACCGTTTATTAGAACCATTGATAAAACATGGTTACATTTATTCATCGATCAGAGGTTGTATTTTTTCTTTACTTAACTCTGAATACCTACGCAATATTATAATCTTCGTTGCGCTTAAAAAACGATAAATGTACAATGCTAACTATTCAGGACAAAGAAAAAACATAATAATAAATAATAATAGTAAAACCATAGCTGATATTTACATTTTAAGTTTCAAGCTAGCTAGCACAAAATGAATTTCACAGGCGCGTCGAGCTAAGGAAATACTAACGAAATACAAAAAAAATAAGTAATTTTACTAAAAAAACTGTTTGTCAGATTTTCCAGGCGCAGCGACGATATCAAGTAACTACTGTTTGTTCACCACTGATTGATAATTGTAGGTACCACGACAGTGGGATCAATTATTATCTACCGATAACAAAAAGGAACCCTCTCAATTAGTTTAAACGAGGGCATTGCTCATCGTTAAGCTTTTCCAGAGCCTCAAGAATTTGATACTTTTCCTTTGGACAAAATGTTATTGAGGTTTCGTCCCGCAAGAATTAATTTCCTTGGCCTCGGAGATCCTAATACAATTCTCATTAGTATAATTCGCAAAGCATCCGAGCAGAGGAAGGCTTGAGCAGATCTCACTGTCCGACTCAACCCCTCTTGCACTGAATAAGAAGGTAGGAAAGTACCCGGACGGTCTACGCTCGGAGTCTCTTTGACGGATTAAGAAACGAGACATCGACCAAAGAACTAAGGAGTTTTTTCATCATTTCCTTATCGCTTATATTAAGAACAGATAAACTATTGTATAACAGTGAAAAATGAATAAACGTAGATACTACGAGTATGATATCCTAGCACAATAATACCTATGTTACTACATGCCGCAATGTCGCCATACTTTCTTGTTATTAGTATAAAGCCTGTATTACACCGGGGCAACAATGTGCGGCATTGCGGTATGCCACAAGGCCGCATGCCACAACGTCGCACATTGTGGCAAGAACCGTGTGGCATGGCAACACCTTGCGTCATGTGGCAAACTGTTGCAGCATCTTCTTCTTCTTCTGCCGCAACTTTGTAGCATGCGGCCTTGTGGCATGCTGCAATGCCGCAGAGTGTTGCCCCGGTGTAATACAGGCTTTACACGGTTACAAAACTTATGAACCTGACTCTATAACGCTCTGGTACGGTGTGCAAAATCATTATCATCCTCCCTCATGGTTGTTCAAGTTTCCCGGTCTTATGCAGCCGCATCCAGCAACTCTCTGCCACCCGTAACCAGTCTATATATTACGTAACTTTCCACTCTATCGGGTTAAGCATTTAAATGGCCCAATTCAAGAAATCAATAAGTCCAATTTCATAGATTTGCAAAACGACGTAAGTCCAGATCATGATTTCTATCTATTTCTATCATGAAATCTATGAAATCATGATTTGGACTTAAGTCGTTTTGCAAATCTATGTAATTGGACTTAGTGATTTCTTGAATTGAGCCATCCATTTAGACAACTTGAAAGAGTCAAAATATGCATGTATACAGTTCGAAGTAGAAGTATGACGTACCTACTGGGGAAAAACGTCCAAGAATGTACCAGTGTAACATAAGGTGGTGTGACATACCGGGAACAAAGGGGCTAAATCAGACAACTCCATACAGTGGAGTACTTACGTAATCGCACCCCAGGTCGGAAGACCATTACAGTCAGTCGGTGGCCAAAACAAATATACGAAATCATAAAGACGCGTGTCAGCAACAAAGGTGCCACCTGAAACAGGAGGAGCTTTCCAGGGTGGTGCACAAAAATATTGTTACCTTGTCGATCAGTGAAGTAAACGAAGACGGAAGTCATCTGTTACCTTTAGCCCTGTAAGATCAGTAGGTATGTGTACTCACTCTTATTTATTGTACTGTATGCAGCATTAGATGTATGCACAAATTGAAATATTTTTAAAATTATTACAAAAAGAAATAAAGGAAAGTTCACCTGAAAGGTTCATCTCACGGGTATTTTGTCGACTAGTGATATCCTCGTAAGGCCCGACCTTGAAAATAACAATTGATTTTGTGATCACTTGAAGACATTGGGCCTCACGAGGATAAGAACGAAAAGAAACCAAAACCCATCAACTAGCTTTCGATTAACTCTTGAATGCTTTTGTCCTGTTTGGTTCACTAAAGTAGTTTTCCTTCTTAATTGCCTCTTCTTGTGTAAATTTTTACCGACTCATTTTTACCTTCTAAAAAATTACCTACAATCTATTTCATTTTCTAATCTTCTATGTATAATAAAATACATACCATCTATCTTTTTTTAACATTAACATACAGGCACATACATTGCTTCTGGTCCACACTAGGATACCGTCACAAACATGTAAACATCCAAGACCTGGATTTCTTTTTTTTTTGTTTCCAGCCGGGATTCGAACCCGTGACATCTCGCATGGTAGTCAGATGCACCAACCACTGCGCCACAAAGGTGGATCTATCCCTAATCAAAGCTTGTCCCATTGGTCTAATATAGCAGAACCAGGTTTGATTATGCGGTGGTACAAGATGACGTGTATTCGATGCTCTCTGGAGACTAACGGTTTTTTAAGTTTTACGATGTCTTGAGTATGATTTTGGGATTTGGGACTATAAAAACGACACTAATTGGCACCATACTTCTCAATTACTGGGACCCATTGTGATGTGTGGATGTGATTTCTTTATTTCTTTTCTTATCTTTCGGGATAATACCTTTTATATTTTTACAGTGCGTACCTGTGTTATAGCTACATAATTAGTTTTATATCAAGTAGACCTTCTAAGTCTTCTTGCTTTAACCCGCTGCCATGAAATCTCACAGCTACAATCAGAGCTTATGCATAAATTTGAATTTTCAATTAAGGATACTTTGAAGAAAACTTTATTAGACATAAAGAGAAACCTTTGGTCTCTTAAGACGAAATACGTATTAGCTGACAGAGTAGGAGTAGAGCTGTATTTCTATGAAGAATCATGCATACCGTTATATCACAACGTAAAATAAAATAAAAAAATGGTCAGGACAAGGAAATGTGTAATTACGAAAAAATACAAACACATTTAAAAATTAAAAGTCAATGTATTTTTTCTTTACAAAAAAAAAAAAAACTCACGCCCGTTATCCCCGAGGGGGTAGGCAGAGCCACCAATCACTAGAACTGGGCCCACGTTTTGCCGAGTTTTTTCTTTATATTTTCTTGAATTTTGTAATAAAATTAGAACTTTAGGTAGACCAACACATTTTCCGTTGAGGGAGGTAAAAAAACTCATAATTTTATTCCAGTAACATACACATTATTTGCTTTAATTCTCAATTCTTTCATGAATTTTTGGTATATCCATGATACATTTTTTAACCAATTTCTACACTTACCCTCAGTTTCTGAAAGAGTGTTCCAATGTAACAAGAGGTTAATCTAAGATTAATTCAAAATACCGGCACGTGATTGGCTGAAATTAGCTTGACGTGAGATTAACATGAGATTAACATTTGATAGCTCTTCTAGAAGCCGAGCGTGAATATATGAATTTAATATTTTAATTATGACTAAGATACAAGAATTAAAAAGAAAATGTTTCCAAAATGCTCTTTTTCTTTGTTTTTTCTTACCCGTCAACGATTGTCGACTCCATAAATTTTCCTGTTCCGTTTAACGGCTGCACCCCAAAACGCTTGAAAGGAACGCTCGCTTGATATCTTAAATGAGTTTCGTTATCTCAGACGAAAGAAAATGGGATTAATAGTTAACAGAGATCGCTGCAGGCGCTAACCATCCTTTTATCCCGAGCGGGGTAAATTGTTCCTAGAAGTGAGTTTTGCCGAGAAAAAATTGCAAATTGGAGAATAGGAAAAATATATTCTTCCACAGTCTTCAAAACTTAGAAAAAAAAAATCACACTATCTACGTTCTCGGGCAGGGCACATATATTTTCGATGAGAAAATATGGGCCTAATCACCATGCGTGCTCACCACAGATTAGCAATCTGAAGCGCAAAGATATCCAAATTTCCCTTCCATATTCACTTCTCATATATACAGGTTGTTGATTTGTACAGTTTCGTCCGACTCAGGAATGGTTATTTACATGATACTGAAGCAAAAAAGAAATTAAAAAAAAATACCATAGGTTATAGCTCAACGCTAGAATGCAGTCCTTCTAAATATCATAAAAGCTTTTTCACACGTATCACAACCACACCACAACCACAACCACACGTTAACCACACCACGTGGCCGGGCGTATATTTTGTATGGAAAATGAATAGGACTATTCACACGAACCACATTTTGCAGTCGTTATCGACCGTGTGTGTCATACCAGCCACAACGCGACCACATCGCAACCACGTCCCAAACACAACGCAACCTTTGAATGCCGGAGTCGTACTGTGTCTGCACACGACGTAACTGCATGGCAACTACTGGCGACAACGCAACCACATCAACATTTTGTCGGTACCACAACGCAACTACTGGTGACAACGCAACCACATCGACATTTTGTCGGTACCACAACGCAACTACAAAAAGCTGCAGCGACACTATTCACACGTAACCACTGCTTGACCGCCTTTTGTCGTTGCGACGTGATGTGGTTGTGGTACGTGTGAAGAAGCCCTTACAATGATAATGACTTCCACACAACGTAATCACTTAAATTGACTCAAACTAGGATACCCTGTGCTATGGTAACCAGGCCAGGATATATCTTAGAAAACTTCTGTCGATTTTTGAGCGTTATGCAGAATCCCATAGACTTCTGTATAATGCGAAGAAGACGGAACTACTCGTTTTTAGATGGCGGGCAGGTCCGGATGTGGTACCCCCGGTGTATTTGGATGGGTCATTGTGAGTGAGTTTAGGTATTTAGGGCACGTCCTCACAGAGAAACTGACGGATAATGACGACATAGAGCGGGAGGCTTTTATTTAGGTGTATTAAATTTCAAACAATCTAGAGAGATTATAAGCTTCTGCCTACCCCACGGAGATACAGGCGTAAGCTTATGTATGTATGTTTCAAACAATCTTTAACATTAAGAGGTGATACACTAACAAATAGGTATCCTAGGTAGGTAGTTACGATGCTCTGTACTGTTTTTGTTTTTGAATGTGTGTATGCTTTGTATTTAAACCTGTGTTTTGTTTCTGCTTCCTTTTTTTGTCTTGTATATCATGTTAAGCTGTGTTTTTAGTATTGTGTCGTTAAGTAAATGTTTTATCTATCTATTTATCTATCTATCCAACTTTTTATTCACATCATGATAATAACAGTTTTGTTTTAGCCTTGCAAATCCTAAGCTGTAAGTCTTTGCATAGGGAAGTTATTACCTCAAATGTCGAGGAGTATCTTCTTCACACACTGCCACAAACTAGCCGAAATTATACACGACTCGGGGTCTTTATGGCCTCGCGAACGTTGTTAAGATAGACGGAATTAACTACTGCGGTTAAGGGTTAATGGTGCTTTTGGATAGTTGAATACACCAACCCTATGTAAACACTTTCACTTAGTAATGACTAGGTCTAGATCAGCCTTAAGCTATTATTTTAAAGTCTGACTAATTTATAGAATGTTGATTTTTTTCAGCCATTATTAAGTTGTCTTTTTGGTCGAGCCGTGTGTGGTTTAATATTAGCAGCGAGTCTCCGAAATATCAAAAATTGGCATTTTCGTGTGTTACGAGAGTCTCATTCATCACCGAAATTGAACATGTTTGTATTGTTTTTATTCTATGCTAACGTTACTAAAATACCGGAGCCATTTTTCATTATAGTAAGAGAATTATAACAAAACAATAAAATCGTAAAAAACCGGTCAACTGCGAGTTGAACTCGCGGACGAAGGGTTCAGCATACTTAGATAATAGTACAGATACTTTTGTCTATACATTGGAATATTTGAAACGTCTACTTTTTGCCGTTACATACATACATTACATACATAGCAAAAAAACGGCAAAAAAATTAAAGAGATAGAATTTTTCGTTGTGCGGCTCCCAAACAACGAAAGTGATTAAATATTAATTTTAATTACATATTTTTAAGGTATATAATTCTGCCGCGCTAACAGTAAGAGCAGTAAGTCGGAAATTTCAAAGTTAAGAAAATCGGGCACAAAGTTTTGGATTACTACTAAAACTTATAAGCCAAAAAGTAGTAAGTAAAAATGTAATCCAAAACTTTGTCCCCGATTTTCTCAACTTTGAAATTTCCGACTTACTGCTCTTACTGTTAGCGCGGCAGAATACTTGTACTGTAGTCATATACTAATGCAACAAAAAAGAGCAATAAAATCGCGTTTATTGTATGGGAGCCGTACTTAGGTAAATATTTATAATATTATTAGTATTTGTTGCTATATTTGCAAGTATTTCAACGGTTTAGCTTTCTTAGCTTTCATGGTTAATTAGGTACACCCTAGTGATAAACATACAGACAAACAGTTTTAGTAAAAGGGTCCCTTACCCTTTGGCTACGGAACCTTTTTTACCGGGCTTTTTTACCTACATCCAGGAGTCTTATCCAGACTCTCCCAAATATGCAGCAAGCATTATAACATAACATAACATTTACATACATGCACATACATTGCTTCTGGGCCCACACTAGGATACCCTGTGTCGTGGGAACCAGAAACAGTGACGTCACAAACATGTAAACATCCAAGACCTGGGTTTTTTTTTTGTCCCCAGCCGGGATTCGAACCCGGGACCTCTCGCATGATAGTCAGATGCGCTAACCGGTTCGCCACAGAAGTCGTCCATGCATTGCCTATACCTATTACCTAACACCGCTTCTATCAAGAATAATTTTGTTGATCAACATGTACGATTTAACGAAATTCCATTTAATGTAATTTCGAAATTACATGTAATTCAAATTTCATTACGCGCTTGATCTGTAAAGTAAAACATTTAGGTAATTGAGTACAATTTTCTCAATATAAGTTATTTTCACTTTATGCTTCATTGTATTGGAATCATGAATTATTATAATCACTTTCTCAGAGCTGAAAAAAGCAAATATAGTGACCGAAGGAGACACGTGCAAACATTCTCTCATACCACATTAGTAATCTCATAACCTCACACACTATCCCCCGAAATCCATTTACGCTGGCAGCATTACCATAAAACGTTGTCGACCTATTTCTATATAATTCCATGAGCGTTTACATTGCTGCTGTTGCAATCAAAGGTAGAAGAAATGTGATATAGCAATTGGCCATGCTACTTATTTTATATGATAAAAAACACACATATATATATAAATATGTATATGTTTTTTATCATTTGTATCGGTACTTTTAAGTTTAGTTCATTATGTCTATTTTTAATATTTTCTAAAACACTGGTGCTTATGACGTCATCATAGTATGATTAAAGAGATAGTCTTTACTTATATGCAAAAAAAATATGTCAGTTACTGTTGATTTGGTTTGTTAATTTTTTTTAAGGTAAATTGTTAATAAATGCTCATACTGTCTTTACTGACTTCATAGAAAAGGCCTTTAACCCTTTACAAGGCAGAGGTATAATAGTTCCCACCATAAATTGAACCTTATCACTTTGAAATAAAGTCCAAAAACAATGAAAAATTTATACTAGCTCTGC
Organism: Yponomeuta plumbellus; assembly: GCA_947310845.1. Taxonomy (NCBI): domain Eukaryota; kingdom Metazoa; phylum Arthropoda; class Insecta; order Lepidoptera; family Yponomeutidae; genus Yponomeuta; species Yponomeuta plumbellus. The sequence goes on along the minus strand of OX371207.1, from coordinate 9,989,574 downwards.
CCGTTAAAGGGTTAAGGTCAAGGCTTTTTATTGAACATCCCAAAAAAATATAGATTTATGTTCCAATATGGCAAATAGAAATTGTACTGAAAACATATTTCTCAAAATGATTTAAAACCATTTTGAGAAATTTGTTTTCAGTTCGCCGCAGCCGTTCAAAAACTTGAACATACTACAGGCCATTTGTGTAATCAAATACGTTTTACAGAATTTCTGGAAATTACATTTTAATAATAGCATGTACTTCAAGAAGGCTGTCGTCGACTTTGAACCCTAAACTTCGTTACAATTAAGCTGAAGATAGATAGATAGAAGAACAGACTCTCTATAAAGTAAAGATGGTAAATAAGAAAATACGATGCAAGAACGCAAGGGGCCGAATGTAAATGGATATCCAAACATCTTCCTATTTATACTCTCTTCTAAACAGAGCGGCAGATCAAATAGCCTTTGTCCTTCCCTCCTTACTTATTCAAACAAAATTACATATGCTCGTAGCTAGATAGCCATTGCGTCCGAAATTTTACGCGCTAGAGATAGTATCATGAATATAAATCTATCGTAAAGGACTATGGAGAGACGCCCGAGTCGCCTGTATGGGTCACTTTGCATTCTTTGTTCGGCGTCCCTTTACGGTGTCGGTTTATGGTGCCAGGGACCTAAGTATTAAGTCCCGCTAGACAGAATGTTTGTATATCGATTAGGTGTTGCTTTTGTTTTCTGTAAAGTAATGAATTTATTTATATAACATCTAACGTAAGATATAATAATTAATAAATACTTAATAAAACTAATATAAACTAATGGGTATTTACAAAACTAATACTAATAATAATATTAAAAAGTAATCTAAATCTTGGAATAACGCAAAATCGAGATACCATACCAATTACATTTTACACATTTAATTTTAGTATTAGTTTTTACAATTATTTTTGACGAAGCCTTTTTGTCAATGTTTTATATTTTAAATTTATGTCTCAGATTATGTAGATGGGAATAAATAATATCAGTCATTACTTTTGTTAATGGATCTGAAAGAAAATTTCTCAATCCACTTATTGCAATGAAATATAGGATATTATGTTATTTTTCTGTCGTTTTTCTATTCATAGTATAAAAAATGACTGCTGCACAACCTGCAAACTCAGGTTTGTGAACCATTTCCAAATGAATAACCACTGTTTCAAAACATTTTTTTTAGCGACTACGATTCAAACTCCAGAATGATAGTGTTTACAGTTGATAATTTTCAAGTAGCAAAAGCGTTTAGCGGTTTAAGAGTTACTGTCAAATATTACTTGAGAAGGACAAGAAATTTATAATAACATATGACCCATTACCACAATTGGATGTACCTATTCTACAAATAAACCAAGTAATCAAGTGTTGGTTCCTTGCAAGGAATTCTATAACATTGCCGGGAATTAGTCGCTACGTTTGTTGGTATTTTCATCCTCCAGCCGGTAGCATTATAAATATTTATGAAAGTACTGCCCGAATTAAATCCAGTCGGAGTTTCGTCTGTATTGTTCTCATACATACCGAGTTATCTGGAAAATTTAACGTTTCATAAACATAGGCCTCTCCTATTGCACGCCACTGAGTACGGTCCTCGGCTACTCTCATCCAGCTCTTGCCAGCCGCCCTGCGAAGATCATCGCTCCACCGAGTCTGAGGACATCCTACACTACTTGCATTTCAACTTGTAAATTTGCAGTTACTTAATCCCAATTTCAAACGAGTTTTTAAGAATTGTTTTGTATAAATAAGAGTTGGATTTGGACCGACATTGTTATCATTCTACTGCCTAATCATATTTCTATTAAAATTGTAAAGACTAATGTATAGTCTCACATTTCACTACCTTTATTAATTAGAAATGAAAATAACAAATCATGTCGTATGTACATATCATCATCATCATCAACCCATAATGTCCCCACCGAGGGGCACGGGTCTCTTCCCTGAGGAAGGTATAGGCCATACTCCACCACGGAGGCCAAGTCCAGATTGGTGGAGGCTTGTAAGACTAGTGGCTTGTCTTACTGTCAGAAGTTTTCAAGCCGCCCTAAGGCCTCTGACTTGGCTTAACGACTGCCATCTATCGACGGCAGCCGGCACCAACAGCTTAACGTGCTTTGCGAAGCACGGAACCGCTCGGAAAAATGCCACTAGCGTTAGTCATAGACGGTGACCCATCCATGGACTGAACGCGCCGTATGCTGCTTAGCATTAGTGATCGTTTAAGATTACTCAGGCAGCCTAGGCTACGAGCGATTGTATGTACATATACTTACGCCTAAATCCCGGAAGGGTAGGGAGATACCGCTTACCACCTAACAATCACAGACAATGGCTTGTAAATCAAATAATGTTGGACAGTACTAAAAACCATAATATTAAAATTTTGTTATTGCCGACAGTAATTAAAACTAGAGCTAACCACAATTTACGCGCTGCATATGAAATCTCTCACCAAATTGGTTAGCCGTTAATTTGCGCTTTGCGTAATTTAATTTAATTATGCTAGTATCGCACCGCGAACTAATCGGTTTGTTTACACTTACGCTGTTTGAAATTCCAGTAGTTCAGGGCGTACTTATTTATCTCGAAATTTCAGTACTCTTGTGGTATTGTACGCTTTTAAACGAAAGTCTGGAAGACAATAAAGCCGGAAATAAAGCTTATTTTATTATTACATTTGTGAATTTCAGTATTACTACGTATTAGTGATGTAACCAATGCCAGTTTTGAAGCATTCGCGAATGCGAATATTCAGTTTTTAAATTACAGGGCCGCTCATTTACTTGAAACAACACTTTATTAGTTTACTTAGAGACAAACATACTATTGTTTGTTTTCTAATGTCAAAAAAAGGTGATTAATTAAAATCAATTATAAAGGTTGATTATAGAAATATATAATTGTTTGCTGTAAGTTTTGTAATTAAAAAGAAAATAAATAAATACTTTTTTTTTAATTTACCTGGTATTGTTTTCACATTCTGTACTTTTGTTTCAAGTTCATATTCGCAAAATATTCAAAGATATTTGCGAATGCGAATATGCGTTACATCACTATTACGTATACGTATTGCAGGATATATCAGTATATTTTATGACCTGGAGTGTTCGATGACTGTTTACATTGCTGCTGTTGCAATCGAAGGCAGAAGAAATGTCATACAGAAATTGGCCAACCTACTTACATTATTTCTTAGTATTTATGACCTGAAAATCTTATCGTATTGTAAGTCATATGTTTTGTAAGTATTAATTAATTGTTCCGGGTGCCAAGAAAATATAAAACTTAAAAAAGAAAATAAAACTCCTATCCCAGCCCCAGCCTTTTTGGCTCTAACATCACTCATCGGGTTCAGGCAGTTTTCGGTCCTATCTGGCTACGAGAGGCCGAGTCACCTTTATTTTCTGGCAAGAACATACAAATGGATTGGACATATATTACGAAAAAGTAGAAGAATACATTGTCTAAGACTATAGATACCGTTGCCGAAGCGACGTGTGGGTCCTCAATCTAAAAGGGGCGTCATAATTAGAGTAAAAGCGTTACACAGATCTGCGACACTACCGCCTCTCTACCTCAAAGAACACTTACAATAGGTAATGTACTTAACGCCCGCACTGCCTTGTATGCGACATTATTCTCGAGGCATCAAAAGGGCTAGAGGTGGAGTGGAGAGGCCTTTTAATTAATGTTTTATTTTTGTAGTGTTTTTTCTCTGTCGATTAATTATAAAAAGAAGGGCCTCGCTGCACAAATCGCCCATGTCACTTCAAAAATTAGGCAGATTAAGTTACAATGCAAGTACGTATATTATAAAATATTATCCGGATACACTTAGATAATTGTTTTTTTTTATCGGAAGAGTCCGTCCAGGTTAAAGATAAAGACAAAAAAGTATGTAATGCCTCATCAAGATTTTTTTCAAGTGAGGTTAACTTTCAGTTATAAATAACATAGTATTAATAAAAACAAGTAATATTCTTATATTATCTTAAGTAAAATGTAATAATAATTGTTAAAGTTATATTAATTTTTTTGCGCCTCTGCATTAAAAACGTGATAATCGTCTCCGTATACGTAACGGTACCCTTGATCATACTGCATTGAGTGATACAAACTGTATCATACTTTTTTTCTACTAGTTTCATCTCCGCTCTTATAACACAAGAAGGTACTTGCAATGACTCATTACTTCTTCTGTTGCTTACTTAATTTTTTGCCAATAGTCTGTTTTGACATTTTACATTTTTTATTCCAATTCCACATTTCACATTAGAAAATTAAAATTTCAGCAAAAAAAAATCCGCAACATTACAATTTTCATTCAATTATGTATTGTATTTATTAAGCTGTACTCAATTGCTGACATAATAGTAATAATAGCACAAGAAAACATTATGAGCCTTCACTATGCATTATGATTTTACCGGCGTAATTCCATTTGTAGGTAAACCAAATCAAAATCTGCGTCTCCATACAGCTCAGCCGCTGAGAACGACCCGCAAACAAAGTAAGTAGAAATAAACCGATATCACACACTTGCAAGAACAACGTGTTATTTCGGAACCCTTACGTTACATGAGAACATTTTTTAAGACTTCAAAGTAATGGGCGAAAGAGATAGCGCTATAACGTGACGCAGTGTCTCTTTTGCACATTATTCCGGCGTTTTCGGAGTAATTTAAATCGCGTTAAAAAAAATATCTATGAATAAAAAATGGTTTTCTTTGAAATATCACGTTGTTATTGCAAGGGTGTGATATACAAAACAGCGGCTCCACACATTTCGCGCTCGCAGCGCCCTCGGCGAGATAAAGTACATTTAGATAAATGGAAGAGAGGCGCAACCTTCAGACGGGTGGGCACTCAGGACTAAACGACAGTCTTAATTTCCCAAAGTAATAATTAAGACTGAAGGAGGGGACCGAACTCCGAACAGTATAGGGACTTAGAGAGCCTTAATTTTTAAACAAGCTTTAAGCACAAAGTTCGATACATTCCTCTCTAATTATATTAATAAATAGGAGGAACGTCGTGGGCGAACTTAAGTTTCTATAATTTTCGTGGAAAGTTTCGCCGCTTGTTAAAAGCAAGTCGATATTATATTAATTATTAATTTGGATGAGTTAAGTGATACCTTTTCTGTTTTGTTTTGCCGTCGACGATTAATAGGTAAATAGGTTCTGTTTAAATAAGCTGTGTTTACGTGATCCACTTATTTTTATTAAAATAAGTGTAGCGACTTCTCACCGCTGGTTTTCAAAGTAAATGTTTTACTCAGTAGGTAAATACTTGTTATTATCACTATTACGTAGGAAAGTTTTTTTTCCTTAACCTTCTCAGTCCCGTGTCGACAAAATAACAATAGAAAACTATTGTTGGTTTCAAGGTCAGGACGGAAGAGGTTATCTTAAACCATTTTATTTTTTTGCTAAATGATCAAAAATACTGAAGACGTTATGGTATATATATTATTTTAATATTTGCGGTTTCCAGCCTTACGGCCGATTTCTGAATTGAACATTTCGCTAAGTAGCTACTTAACTCTAGTGCTGTCTCGTCAAATTTCTCAGAGAAGAGCGTGACAGAACGTTACTTAAGTATTTACTTAGTGAAAATTCTCAACTCAGAAACCGGCCCTTTGTTTCGAAGCTGCTATTCAATACTTTAAATTCAACTTGGTAGAAAGTACAATAGCATTGAAAAATGTTTTCTATTAGGTATGTTAAATGTTTCAGAGTTGATCGTACGAGTATATCTTATTTGCCTATATGCCCGGAATATGCCTTATCAAGAGAAATTATAATTGAGATGGCCGGTGCCTATACTTTTATTACTTTTCATTTTGTCTTAACATGATTCATGCTTTAACGTTAAGACATTTTTGAGTAGCAAAAATATTTTTTATTCGCAGTTTTTTTTTTCAAAATATGCTTTTAAATTATTATGATGAACTCCACTCTTCCACTTAAAAAATGTGAACAAAGAAGTCACACTGTAAATTGCTCAAAAAAGCATAATTACTTAGTGATATTCTCAAATCAGAAACCTGCGGTACCCAATTATCTAGATACCAAAAGAAAGCGGACAAAGATATTACTTTTACCACCCATTGGGTAAAAAAACTGGTTAATTTCTTTAATGTGTCCCTCCCGCTACAGTAATTAGGTTAGCGAATGCAGATAACAAGTTAAGGCGACATAGCCGATCCGGGCGAAAACTTCTCAACTCAGAACATAATCATTTATTTTATATTCTAATTTGGCGCATGAATGGTTTTAATTTCAGACAACGAATTGTTATTAGCCTCAAGTTTTGTTTATAGAGCAGCGTTAGGATTTCGCTTCGGCACGTTTGGGCCAATTATCACTGGATTGTTGGTCCTAGACAAGTTTGTTCTCTCGATTTAATTAAATCGGATCATTTTGCAGACCATTTAAAAGCTAATTTAAATTATTTAACAACTATTTTTGTAAATCGATCGCCTCCTAATAGGCTCAAGTGAAGTAATCAGACGTCTCAATAGGCATGAAAATATCGTCTATCGGAGACAGTACTGGAACATATCCAAAATTTTGAAAATCCAGTTTTTACACCAAAGGTTTCAAAATAGACTGCTCTAGACCGCTGGAATCTAGTGCAGTATACGAATATCTCGAAGACTCCTTTTATTTATTTTTTAATTACTAAAACCATTAAAGTCCTAAAAGATCAAAACTTTGACTGCCAATTACTCGAGTATAGTAAATTTTGAAATGTTCCAGTACTTTCTCCGATAGACGATATATTGAGTAAGTTGTTAAACAGAATATTGTGATTTTTTTACAAACTCAAGATAAATAATCACTAGCATTATCGTCAGCCCACCGCTGCAAAATGCTGGTATAGGCCATTTCCCAAAAGCTACCTTTCAAAAGAAATAGGCTATTCATAATATCAGCTATAATTAATACGTCCCGAAGATAACCGTGACTAATGCCCGAGATATTAGGTGGTAGGTGATATTAGGATGTAAGATATTATCATGCTTATTTTGAATCTATACCAGGAGCAGGATAACTGATTATTTCGTGACTAGAACCAAGTAATTGTATTTCTCTAATTACAACACTTAAAACCATTGCACATGACGACATTTGGATGTGCTTTTAAGCGTGTTTTGTGACATCTTTGAGCCCAGAAAATATAGAAATCCTTTACAGGTGAGGGCACTTTTTGATTTTTTCCAGAATTTTTTTTTAGTTTAATCTCTTGAACTGCGTTTTGGAATTAAAGACGTGAGTGGATGAAGGTGATAAGTGCAATTTTTCAGATTTTGAGTAAATTTAAGTTAAAGTTTTACTGCAATTTGTTTCCACACAAAAACACCGAAAACCGAAAATACGACATAAATGATCTTCATCCCCTCACGTCTTCAATTTTTTTTTACATAGCCTCTTTTGAGTCCTAATGCTGGACAAAGGTCTCCCCTTCGTCCTGGTAAGAATGCATTTAGGTCGTTCCGCCATCATCGCCTTGGTCTGCCTTGTCGCATGGACACATTTTGAGGAACCCAGTCGGTCGCAATTTTGGCCCACCTTTCTGTACTCATACGGCAGATGGTTTATATTTAAGATTTGTAAATATATGCATACAAAAATTAGTCATGGTCAACAGGCGAAAAGCGTTTCCAGAGTGTGTCGTTTAGACCTACTCGTACTTATTCAACGAACCAAGCCAATTATTTGTGGCCTGTGTAGAGGGTAGAGACGGGTAGAGTTAATCTGTTCCTAATACGGTCCAAAGAGACACGTTACGGAGGGCCATTCTAGGCATTTTACTCATCCATCGTAGTTTGGCAAAAGACTGGATTTGGGCAGGGCGGCAGGACGGTTGGTGGACTAAAGCGTTCATAGTCATCCGATAGTCGATTATAATATTATTAATAATCAAAACAACAATGTCACACAATACAATCACTTGATCTGGTCACAAGCTAGGATAGTTCGTGCCATAGGTAGGATAGGTTACCATAGGTAACCAGGCAAGGACCTTACAAACATCGAAAAACACCCAGGCCCTCAGTGGAAATCGAACCCATGATTCCTTTCTTCCTAGCTAAAAGTCTTAATGGCTTGACCAACGAGGCGGTCGTTAATTAAAGCCGTCGTGGAACATAAGTTTTGTATTACATGTTTCAGAGTTAAGTGCGTTTTTGAGGTAAGCTTGAATAATTGAAAAAAAAACCGGCCAAGTGCAAGTTGGACTCGCGCAGGAAGGGTTCCGAACAATTATCTATAAAAACCGCAAAAAATACTTTTTTTTTGTATTGAAGCCCGCCTTCGATATTTGCTTTATTTCAATTTAACTATTTATTATCGATGTGAATATATAACAAAAACAAACAAAAAATCACGTTGTGGTATAGGAGCTTCCTTAAATATATATTTTATTACATTTGTTAGTATTTGTTGTTATAGCGGCAACAGAAATACATCATCTGTGAATATTTCAACTGTCTAACTATCACGGTGCATCAGATACAGCCTAGTGACAGACGGACGGACAGACAGCGTAGTCTCAGTAATAGGGTCCGATTTACCCTTTGGCTATGGAACCCTAGAAAAGATCTAGCCTTGGTCTGAAGTTGAAGCTTTCTTCACACATTTCTGGTTTCTTGAACCAAGAAATTTTTTATATAGCCTCTATGTTTGTGTTACATTGCTGCGCAAAGGCTTCATCATCAACCCATTATGTCCCCACCGAGGGGCACGGGTCTCTTCCCTGAGGAAGGTATAGGCCATACTCCACCACGGGGGCCAAGTACGGATTGGTGGAGGCTTGTATGACTAGTGGCTGGTCTTACTGTCAGAAGTTTTCAAGTCGCCCTCAGGCCTCTTGACTTGGCTTAACAACTGCCATCTATCGACGTCAGCCAGCACCAACGTGCCTTGTGAAGCACGGAACCGCTCGGAAAAATGTCACTAGCGTTAGTCATAGCGGTCATCCAACTACGAACTGAACTACTCCACTCCAGTAGTATTGACAGTGATAAAAATTCTCTCAGTGTATAGTCGATTCACCTCATGATGATATGCTTCTGTTTTTGCTCTACACTGCTGGGTGTATCCAGCGTGCCCAACTCGTCAGTATTGATGGGCCAGCTTTGTATCTGTCGGGGGCCATTTGGGCCGTGTAACGCGGCAATGTTGTTTCCCGTACGATTGTGCCGCACCTCGTTAGAGGGTTATGCGCTTAATTTCGCGAACGATTTGAATCTGCGAGGCGAGGGTTTCCTTCTTGGCTTCTGAAAGGTTGCTGGATATGTTACCCACTTTGGAAAATAGAGCGGTGAAGTATGCCCAGTGGTGGGGGGAGTAGTTGCAGGACAGCGGCGCAGCAGGGAAACAACAGGAACGGTTGATCACATTTTTAATTAGTACATTGTTAAGACTCCAGTCTCTAACTAACTTATTCTAGTCTTACACTAGCTTATATATAATAATCCTACGTGCTCTACGTGCTTTGGGAGGAGTTATCTATATTTCCTGATACGTGAGGCATGTGGTACGTGATGTTGTTATTTGCCTATCACACCTCCCCTGAAAAGGTAGGGATTCCCTCCCCTGAAAAGATTATTCATAAAATAATTTTAATCTATTCTTATGCACTAAATAGTCCTTATTGTCTTTATCTACTCTTACATTAGTTCCGGCTATTTCTTTTATTCTAAATGGTCCTAAATACAGTTCATCTAATTTACTGCTATTTTCGTTCTTAATTAATATTAAATCTCCCACTTTAAATTTTACATCATTGGCTGTTTTATCATAACAATTTTTTCTCTTAGTCTTATTTATTATTAAATTATTTCTAGCATCTACATGTGCTTTTTTCGAAATTTTAATTCAAATGGGTAATTATCGTATACATACAGTGGTTCAACTTTAACTACAAGATTACTAGGGATATTACATGGTTTACCAAACACTAGTTCAAATGGTGAATACTTTGTGCTGGTATTTACGGATGTATTATAAGCAAAACACCAATATTGAATCCATGTACTCCAGTTTGCTGAATCGTTTTTTGTTTGAATTCGTAAATAACTACCAAGATGTTTATGCCAATTTTCTAATGACCCTATGCTTTCATGGTGGTAAGGCGTTGAGTTTAGTTTCCCAACATTCAACAGTTTACAAAATTCATTCAAGGTGGAATTCATAAATTCTGTACCACAATCCGTAGCTATAGTTTTTGGTATCCCATATCTTAAAACAAAATTTTCCACAAATGCTTTGGCTACAGTCTGAGAATCTTTTCTATTTAAAGCATAAGCCTCTACAAATTTTGTTAATTCACACTGTAATGTTAAAATATATTTATTTCCTGCCAAGTCTACATCTAAAGGACCTACAATATCTAAGTACACTTTCTCAAAAGATGTTGAAGCTGTGGTTGTTATGACCATATTGTCTCGAACTTGCCTTGTATTGAACTTTTGTTTCTGACAGTCCTTACAACGTCTGACGAAATCTTCTACGTCTTTACGCATATTTTGCCAATAGAACTTCTTTTGAATACCACTCAACATCCTAGTGATACCTGCATGCCCGCTAGTGGGTAACAAGTGATAATCATTTAGAATTATTCTAATCATGTCACGATCGGTTACTTTCGTTTTTCCTTGTATTATACATAATCGCGGTAAATTACTTTCTTTACTCTGTTGGTAATTACGTATTAACGTTTCTACATTTGATTTATTAAGCTCATTTTTAACTATTACCAACTCTACTATCCCTAAACTCCTACATAGATCTACCAGGTCTCGTAACGATACGTCTAAGCGTGCCTTCGTCAATAGAGAATCCTGATTCAAATAAACCATAGAGTCCACAATAAGTACATTATTCGCGGGTCCGGACCGCCTTGTTTCCAACATTAGTTTCGATAATTCTCTATATACTTTACTCGAGCAAATAATCAATTCCGTATCTCCTTGTGTCCCTTTGATTATGTCAACTACTTTAGGCTGGCCGGGCACTAAAGGTGATACAAAATACAAAAAGCATGATACATTACTGTGCTTGAAGACCGTTTTTAGAATATTATTGTGACCTAGATAATAACAAACTTAATACAAATTTAGATACATTTTGCTACAGTATTCTGAATAATACGTATGTATGTGTCCTGATTTTTACATGATACCAAATACATACTTTGAACATTGAACTCAAAACAGATGGCAATGCATGAATCGTGTTCCAATACCATGTTTTAGAATATAATTATGAGCTATATATTTACTAAATGCATAAATGCATTTACTTGAAATTTTGCAGGATATTCTCTCTTACTTTTTAATACTTCAATTTTATTATTATCATTAAGTAATTATTATTAGGGTTACACTCTGTTGAAAAAAAAAACATAGATGCATAAATGCATGCTTATAAAAGCCTATTTTAAATTATCCACCTAATGTCACATGATAAAAAAAATACCTATACTATTTTGGAAAATATCTCACTTTTGCTTTATTAATGTTTACATACGAATTTAAACTAAAAACAGTAACAAATCCTTGTAGGATGTTTACATACGAATTTAAACTAAAAACAGTAACAAATCCTTGTAGGATGTTAACTTTTATCGGTCGTATCGTGGTATTGGTACATTTCCCTATCGCAGTCTTAAGAAATTACATCAACATTTCACACTCGGTTTTTAACCCATATTGAGGCTTCTATAACACTTAGGTGATCAGTCTAATTCCTATACAAGCTCAGGGAAGAAAGACTTTAAATAACTTTTGGGTGATCAATCCAATCGTCACTCAAGACTTCTTAACCTTGGTGTCCTTTCTCCTTTATTTCATTCATTCTAAAATATGATTATACTAATGCCATACTACGCCATGGAGTCATCTGCTCCAGGCACAAACAAAGTTAAGCCTTACACTGAGGACACGGTAGTTCACACTATGATCAAGGACATTAACTGGGATGTATTTCTACACCCTTTATCTATTTATCTTATAATGTAGCTATACTACTAGGGCATGGTCACCCTATCTCAAGGCATATCAGGTCATTCTTTTTAGAATACCTGTAATAATCCAGCTGTTCTCATGGAGGACACAGTAGTTCGCTCCATGATCAAACTCGAAGGATTAGTCCTACGCAAATTCTCTAAATATGTACCGTACCCAATCCACTTTTTACAAAAAAAAAACCACTTGCTAATTTAATCGATTTATCATTGGATTTAAACATAATTTACTAATTTACTTTATTGTCTCAAAACAGTGGACGCATTTCGATTGCATCATTAAAAAAAATAGGTATCGCTAGTCGGTATTTACTGCTTGACCTAGAAAAACCATACCTAGGCAAATTGTTATACGCCCGATTATCTGAATTACGTAATGAGCGCCCGCGACCTTGCTGACTTGCTGATTTATGTCCAGCGGTGCGCGTAGTAATTACTATTTAGGTGATTATGAAAATACTATGAAAAAGATTCTACTAGGATTAAAGGACTATACTTGTGACACTAGGCGTTACAATAATGAATTTGAAATAACCCGAAAAAATAAATGACAAAAAAAAAAAAAAATTCAAATACCCTATTTACACGCCTCGGCGCTTACCCGGGCCGGCGAATTCCGCTGACGCTGGCTGTCGCGGCCGATGACACGGTGACGGCGCGCGATGACTCCTCGGTCCATGGTGCTCGGCGTTGCGATGCTCTGGATAGTTGGACCGGGCTATTCCCTGGACTCCATCCGTGACTCGTACGCTTCATTCTTCTTTTTTGGATGCCGATTTACGGTTTTTTTTTTCTATAATTCTTGATGTCTTTGAATAATTGTTGATGCGGTTCTTTGAATCTTCTGCTCGCCATCTTCTGGTTCTTCTTCTTCTTTATTTTGGGTTCTTCACAATTGTTGGTTCTCCATTTTTTTTTTTTCATTTTTTTTTCCGCCGTCCTGCAATCTTCGGATTATTTGCCTATCACAGCGGCGAATGATACCATTTAGCATTGAATTTAGATACAGAAATTCAATGCACCTTGCATCCCCTCAGTCCTGACCGTGAAATAGAAAACCATTATTATTTTCAGGGTCAAGACTTAAGAAGTTAATACATACATACATAAGCTCAGGCCTGTATCCCAGAGGGCTAGTTAGAGACCGGGGGCTGCTACTTGACATGATCCTGATAAATTAATTTCCCTTCATCGTCATTCATTAGTCGTTGCGTGGAGGCACACCATCTTGCCCTTTGCTAATAAATTCCCTTTCAGGTCGAAATTTGTCTGCCTAGGGCGTCCCTTACCGACCCTTCCACTCACTTTTTTTTAAATTCAGTGACACCAAAACTGCGACGTACGAAAATGCGACTTTTAAAGTTTTTGTTTTTGTTTTGGTGTTCGACTTAGCAAAAGCCTTAAATGTCGCAATAAATATAATGAAAGTCAATGAGGAAAAGCGATTTGTCACGATCGTGGCAAGTGGTAATCTTTTTTTTTATAACTTTAACAACATAACATTTAGATACATTGCTTCTGGCCCCACACTAGGATAGCCTGTGTAGTGGGAACCAGAAACAGCGACGTCACAAACATGTAAACATCCAAGACCTGGAACTTTTTTTTCTCCCCAGCCGGGGATCGAACCCGGGACCTCTCGCATGGTAAGCAGACGCGCTAACCACTACGTCACAGAGGTCGTCTTTGGACTTTGGCTACCCCTCTGGGATACAGGCGCGGGCATATGTATGTGTGAAGGCTTTTGCTGTGCCCGACAGGATCCATAATGATACAATTACCTGTAAATTAAGATCTACCAAACTTATGGCTGCAATAAAGTATTGAGTATTGAGATCTTCCATAAAAACTTTCATACATTACATATACTTTTCCTGGTCTCAAACTAGAGTACTTAATAAATGTAATTTATGAGTACGTAGTGTAGGACGCCCTAACCTAACCAGGTGGGATGACGATCTGCGAAGGACTGCAGGCAGATGCTGGATGCGGCAAGCTGAAGACAGGGCGCTATGGCGCTCATTAGGGGAGATCTATGTCCAGCAGTGGACTAATATAGCCTGATGATGATGATGATGATGAGTACAATAAAGAATATTCTATCTATCTATCTATCTACCTTCTGCAATTGTAACCAGTGAAATATGTTCACATGTTTATTGGTTCACCTCCGAATATGAAGTGCCGCGCTTAGCCACAAAACAATGTATTTTAGGTAAAACTTATTACTAACTAAACACTACGAATATATGTCACACAAACACTACTGTGAGCGTATAATACATAGACATCGTTTATGTTGATGTCACCATACTTCACCAGACAAGGACGTCGCTACAAACTTGACAATATACCAAGATTGGCACCATTTTTAAAGGCCACAAAGGATGGCGGCCTCCAGTGGAAACCGAGGCGACGACATCTGTTTTAGTAGTCAAGCGTGTTAACCGCTGGACCAACGAGTCAGGCACTCTGAGAGTCTTTACTCTTTCTTTACTTTAAGAAAATCGCACCCAGAATATTTAGATGTTTGAATCTATTGAACCCAATTTTGATGGTAGGATAGAATGTTTTTATCCGGATTTAATCCGGATATCGAGGACCATTTCCCTGCTTTAATTAGCAAATATTTCAGGTAATACCCCTGTAAATTGTACGATACTATTAATTAAACCGGTACAGCGTTCAAACGAAACTTTTTGCCCCAAATACGGCTGGCTGATAATCTCCGCTTCAAACGCGTACTTAAAATTAAACCAAACTAAACTGGCACCCTTGCATTATCATTGTCCATGTGTGCGTGACTAATAGCAACAGTAGTGAGGGTTTGGTTTAGCACTGTAGCAGGATTTGCAAGCGCTTGATGGCGATGAGTGAAAACGACTGTCGATCTCTGTAGCCCAGCAGTTAGCGCATCTGCCTACCATGCAAGAGGTCCCAGGTTCAAATCCTGGCTGGGGACAAAAAACCCAGGTCTTGGAAGTTTACATATTTGCACGACACAGTGTACCATAATGTAGGGCCAGAAGCAATGTATGTGCCTGTATGTAAGTGTTTATTTAAGGTAGGCTGCCTTACATTTCTGTTGCTAAGTAATTTTTAAAATAGTTTATTAGAGTGCACGGACGTAAAGTTTGACGTGCTGTCAGCTGTACATCACATGTACAGCAAGTAAAGAAAATATATTAGATTAGAATATTATTTAGGACTTGCCTCCTCCCTCTTCACTTCCCATTAGCTCGCCTTTGTAAAGTCTTATTTCTGATATAATATTTCGTCACTTGTTTAAAATATTCTTATTATGACTTGTACACTAGATGTAAACTACTCCGGGCTATGTAAACTACTACTATGGGCTTAGTACTCAAAAGCAAATCCTTTCAGACAGCTGAAATTATCTTGATTAAAACATCATTGCACATAGTACTGTAGGTGATATAATATGTGTAATAAGGAACGCTTAAGTGATTAGTTAGATCGAATTGCACACAATGTCAAGCTTCAGCTTCAGAGTTTTACATCTTGATCTAGATAGAATGAAAATAAATTAACAATACTAGAACAGCAACTGATTGCTTTAAAAACTCAGAACTTAAAGTTTATTATAAGATGTGGGTCTAATAGTTTGTAGTTTAAAGTTCTTAGTTTTAACAACAATTTATACATTGTATAACACCATATTAACACGTGGTCGTATCCCGGTCCATTACTTGTCAATAAAATACTGTGTCAAAGCAATTATTAAATCCTACCTACCTACTCTGCCTACCCCTCTGGGATCCAGGCATGAGTTTGTATACCAGCAAGTCTTCACTCTATAAATCACTAGCAAACTTGAGCGTAGTGTAGAGTTCGTCGCTAACGCAAGAGCATCCTATGTTTCAAGCATATTATTTGAGAGATAGGGTCGTATACGACACTGGGTTGTCCCGTTACAACCCGTTGCTGCACCACGTGCGTCACGGTCCAGCGAGTGCTTGCGGGGTGTTTTAGACCCCACGGTTTTGTTTAAAAAACCCTAATGCATTTGGGGGTCGAGCGGAGTGTGACTTGAAAGAAAAACAGCTTTTCGATGTTTTCCGCTTTACTGTACGTGCAGGTTGTTTCACACACGTTTTGTGAGACCTTTGTGGGTGGTTCGCCTTATTAAATAGTTTTGTAACGCCCTCTCTAACTGTAATTACAGGGGGGAAACGTCCTGTCAACCTAAAGAGGTCACGCCGTCTATAATTGTACGATGTACATTTGTGTATTCTGGGCATTTCAGAAACTCAAGGAAAATTTTGTGCTCAACTATAAACTTAACTTCTAAATAAAACTACACGGCACAAACATAGCCGCTGCTTTACCAACGAAACAATTTCCACCCGAGCGAGCCGTTAGTTAAATGCAGAAATAATCGAATTAGAATTCAAATGCAGAATTAAACCAGCCGGTGAAGATTCCACCTCACTCGGCTTAACCCTAACCGGGGCATACGTTTTAATAATGTTTTCAAAGCTTTTTATCTGCGCGTAATCCTTTCATAATGATGCTCGGAACTAGGGCCTCTACTCGGACACCATTTACATTGTCTCTGAATGGAGAACTTTTAATACAAAGATGTTTTATGTAATTAGTGAGGCTATATCAAAAGATAAATAGTCGTGATTAAGATTTTTCTGTACAATTACTAATAATTTTCATATTATAACTTGGCGAAGAGTAATTCTAGTCACGACGTCACAGTGATATCTTATTATCATTTATGGAGCGTGATGAATACTTGAATATGGGTATAGACTTTTGAAAAAATTTATTGTACGATAAAATTTTTGCAAATGTTGTTAATCCACGGAGGAGGCCTATGTCCAGCAGTGGTCTTCTTGTGGCTGAATGATGATGATGATGATGTTAAATGTCTTCACACGTATGATTACAAAATAAAATATTTTGAATTTTTGGAACGTGATAACTTTAAAAATATTTTGTTTATTTTTGGGTTTTACTGAGTTCATTCTCACATACATAATCATAAATGTAATATCTAATTTTATGTTTAGCACACAGACAAATTTTGTCTTAAACATATATTGCTTTGCACCTCAGAGATGATTCTTGAGTGCATATTTGGAGACACAAAATTAAACAACGACTTGACAGCGACTTAAACCAAAATTGTTACAGATTGAGAGTGAATGTACAAAGGAGAATGGCATGCTTCAGTGGAAGTCTCGTACACCTACAAAAAGTCTTGTTGAAACATGAAATATTTACATTTAATAGATCATTGTATTAGAATTCGTTCTATTCATTTTCTTTTTTTTATAAAGTTGGGAGTCCTAAGTTAAGGTTGTTTTTTTAAGAAGATTGGAGGTTATGTTACGACCCCGTTCGCTTGACTGTTAGAGATAAATACCTACACAAATAATTAAAACAAAATCATTCTAATAGACACACACGTACATACCTATGCACATATGCTGGTCGCGTCACTCCCTCATGGATAGCCCAGGTACCAGATGATACTCATCACATGGGAGCAACACCCCACAGTTCTCAGCCCTAAAATGCAGTTGCAACAATAACTTATTATTGCTTCTCTGCCACGATTAAATCTTTCAGTAACAATAAAAACGAAGTATCTTTTTCCTGAAGAGTGACGAGACTTAAATTCAATTAAATTATTTTATAATAGCACCCCTAGGATTTTGCCATGTCAAGTTTGTTGTTGAGATGGCAAGTATCTTATTTTTTTTTATTTTTGCCCGAAGCAGTTCCACAGAACACCTAAAGATCGTTTCACCAAACAAATCCCATGGTAAGATCCTTAATAATATAAAAATAAAAGCCAAAATTCATTAACTCATGGGACTTCTTTCGTGAACCGAACTCTACTGATTTTCACTTTGACATGACAGTTGTTTTTTTCTTGGCTTGAATGCATAGATTATTCTGAGCTTGCAAGATAAAACAATCGATGGGGCGTTCTGTTTCTGTTTCTAAATTGCGTTTTATTAAATTATTTTCTTATTTTCTCCCCCCAACTTAAAAAATATATTTGAAAAAGTGAAAAAAGAGCCAGTTGCGAAATACTAAAGTTGGGAAAATATAACCCCAAAACATTCTTTTAATAGGGCGGTACACCATTTGCCGTTGTCCTTTAAACAATTTGAATTTCTATTGAAATTTGGCAACCTAGTTCTCTTCATGTACAGCTACTGCTGCTATGACAGCTTTGAGCATTAATAAACTGTTAACAGACATGAAGCATACTAACCTCTACTAACTATTACTACTGAAACTAAAGCCCGCACTATCATCTATATATATAAAAGGAAAAGCTGACTGACTGACTGAATGACTGACTGACTGACTGACATATCAACGCAGGGCCCAAAGTATAAGGGTTAGAAACTTGAAATTTTGCACAGGAGTTCCTTTTATAACGTAGGGTAGCACTAAGAAAGGTTTTTCAAAATTCACCCCCTAAAGGGGTAAAATAGGGGTGCAAAGTTAGTATGAAACTCTGCCGTTTTTGAAGTTACTCAAATGAAACTCAGTATGAAGTTTTTTCGTTTAAAATCATGAAACATGTGTAAAATAGTTTTTAGTAAAATAGTAATTAGGGGTGCAAAGTTAGTATGAAACTTTGCCATTTTTTAAGTTATTCAAATGATATTTAGTACGAAAGTCCTTCATTTAAAATCATGAAACATGTGTTTCATCATGAAACATTAGTTTTTCAAAAATCATTCCTTAAGGGGGAAAAATGAGGGTGCAACGTTAGTATGAAACTTTGCCGTTATCCAAGTTATTCGAATGAGATTCTATATGAAGGTCCTTCATAAAAAGTCGTGAAACATGTGTAAAATAGTTTTTCAAAAATCATCCCTTAAGGGGGAAAAGGGGGGGTGCCAATTTAGTATGAAACTTTGCCGTTTTTGAAGTTATTCAAATGGGATTCAATATGAAGGTCCTTCATTTAAAATCATGAAACACATATAAAATAGTATTTCAAAAATCATCCCTTAAGGGGGAAAAAGGGGGTGCAAAGTTAGTATGAAACTTTGCCGTTATCCAAGTTATTCGAATGAGATTCTATATGAAGGTCCTTCATTAAAAGTCATGAAACATGCGTAAAATAGTTGTTTGAAAATCATCCCTTAAGGGGGTAAAAGGGGGGTGCAAATTTAGTATGAAACTTTGCCGTTTTTCAAGTAATTCAAATGAAATTCAATACGGAGATCCGTCGCTAAAAGTCACGAAATACATGTAAAATAGGCTTTCAAAAATCATCCCTTAAGTGGGTAAAACGGGGTGCAATGTTAGTATGAATGAAACCCTGCCGTTTTTCAAGTTATTCGAATAAAGTTAATAATAAAGGTCCTTCATTGAAAGTCTTGAAACACATGTAAAATAGTTTTTCGAAAATCATCCCTTTATGGGATAAAAGGGGGGTGCAAAGTTAGTAACTGCCGTTTTAGAAGTTATTCAAATGATATTTAGTTCGAAAGTTCTTCATTTAAAATCATGAAACACGTGTAAAATAGTTTTTCAAAAATCATGCCTTAAGGGGGAAAAAGGGGGTGCAAATTTAGTATGAAACTTTGCCGTTTTTGAAGTTATTCGAATGAAATTCAATATGAAGGGTTGTCATTAACAGTCATGAAATACATGTAAAATAGTTTTTCGAAAATCATTCCTTTCAGGGGGTAAAAGGGGGGTGCAAAGTTAGTATGAAACTCTGCCGTTTTTGAAGTTATTCGAATGAAATGCAGTATGTAGGTCCTTCATTGAAAGTCATGAAACATTGTGTGAAGTAGTTTTTAGAAAATCATCCCAAGGGGGGTGCAAAGTTAGAATGAAAGCTCTCTGATATTCAAAGTTATTTCAATAAAATGTTGTAATTGGGTTATAAGTTCCTGATAAAGTGATTGATTATTGCCGACAGCCCTTTTTGTGACTTCAATACTTATGGGGGTTGCAAATTTAAAAGGTATTTATAAGTTCTTCGTATTTACTTCGTATCGTCGCTTCGATTATTAAACATTTCGCTGCGATTTTTGAATTGAATTTCTTTGTTCTTCCATGTGTTTAAATACCACCTTAAATACTTGCTTACTTTCTTATTTTTTTTCATATTACTATACTATTCTAACTCTTGAATAAATTTTCTCAATTCTTCTTATTATTTCTCCGTTCATGTGTTCATAAATATTTCTCAGTTCTTTAAAATACAACCCATAGTAAACAGCCTATACGAGTATATGTCCCACTGCAGGGAATAGGTCTTCTCCCATCCCAATCTTAATTGCAAACGCAAACACTTTACTCAACTAAAGCCCACGCGGACGAAGTCGCTGGCAACAGCTAGTATATAATAAAGAAGAATGAGTGAGTAGGCCCCATCCTGAGCTACTCATTTAATTTTCTATTCCGCAAGCGCTAAGCTGGGCCCACACGACGAAGACTTACGCTGCACAGTTGATGTAAGTAAACCTACGCTCTGTATCGCAGATATTCTTGGTTTATTATGACTATTCCGTGTACATTACGCTAATTAACGTACAGATTAACAAATAGAAAGACTTAGCTACGCAATGTACGTACACCGAATTGTTATAGTAAACAGTGAATTGTAGTTTTCATGACGTTAACAATCCTGAAGATTGGAGAACTATTTAAGTGAGCTAATAACATACTAACGCAGCCTATATTGGGAAATGTAATACTATGCATGAGGACTATAATTTAATTTAAAACAATGTAAAAGTAGTTGTTAAATTGTCAAAAAAAATATGTAAAAAAAGTACCCGAAACCGATGTGCGTGCATGGCGTGCGTGCAACGACTAATGAATGTCGATGAAGTTAAAAAGAGATTTGTCAAGAATCGTGGCAAGTGGTAGTTCCTGGTCTCTGCCTAACTGTCTGTTATACAGGCGTGAGCTTATGTATGTAACTTTATCTATGCTACAAGATTTAAAATAAATTGTCGTAATTCATACTCAATCAGTTGCGTTAGAGCCTAAGCACACTACGTATTTTAAACGCGCAGATGACGCGCAGATGACTCACGTATACGCGCTTCAAACGAGATTCGAACGCAACTTTGTAACCTAAGCACACGGGTAGATCGCGAAACGCGCCTTTACTGCGCGTATACGCGCAGATGAAGCAATACAAACGCGGTATGATCGCTCGTAGCTTTAGCGTTTTCATATATAGTGCGCGCCCCTCCTCCACCCCTTTGTACGCACGTTTGTATCGATTCAAACGCGCATATACATGCGTTTGCATCGCGTTATACGTGCGTTTCAATCAACACAAACGCATCAATCTGTATCTACGGCGCCGAATACGCGCGTTTCTGATACGCGCGTCGTCTGCGCGTATAAAACACGCAGTGTGCTTAGGCTCTTGCAGTCTTACCACAAAAAATAAAATAAACACTGGTTTAACATGCGTTTATTTAAACAATGTCTAAATATTTAACCATTGTTTAACGGTGTGTTTAGCAACCAGGCCCCTTCGTTTTTCCAACTTTAAACAATGTCTAAGCCGTATCTTTTTCTAGGCTACCGTTAAACACTGTTTTATGATAGCACTTTTATAGTCTTGAAAAGAACGATGAAAAACCTTTGTTATTATGAGCCAATCGGCCGACCAAACATTCTTCATGTTAAATATACATCAAAGTTTCAAACCACAAACGTATAATATTTTAATCTCGTCTATTTTCAGACGTCGGGTTCAACTTTAATTACTAATTCTCAAAGAGTACATTTGCATTTTAAAATTAATGAAATTATTATGAGTGAATTTTAAGTTGAATCGCAAGGCGTCTAGACGAGAAGTTATTTATTGCTTAATTCGCATCACAACCACGTTTTCACTTAACCCGTAATGGCTTAATTTAACATCATAACAAAATTCAAGTTAAAAAATATTGACAGAGGGCAAAACACATTTTTTCAAATTCTTAATTAAGTAGATAAATATCTAGCCTAACTTCAAGGGAATAGATCTAAGTAATTTATTTGTTACCAAAAATAAAAGTTGTTAAACCAAACACTGCACTATTGCGGCGTCTCCTCACCCTTGCGAGCCTAGCAGATTGCGCTAACCATTCATATGTAGATTGCAACAAAAAATCTAATAAACAAGGATAGGGGTACCGGGGACCCCGTTCATTATTGAAAAGAATGTTAGCATTGCACCGGGCTTAGCCCCGGGTCCTATCGCCAAAGAGTTGCACTAACGAATGGCCACCCTACGCCATCCCTCTTTAAGCCTGACACTTCAATTTGAAACACTTTGCCGATATTTTTTTGTAACCCTTCCTGCAGGAATTGCACCTAGACGCCCCTTTCGATGGCAGGATAAACAGTGCTGTTTTGATAGTGTTGTAAATTGTCATTATGACCATTATCCAACTAATCGTGTATACACCAACACTTCAAAAGATAGTCGAGGTGAGAAGATTTTTTTTCTCGCGACGACGTGAGTGAGGTTCAGAGAGCGTTTTTTTAAATATAAAAGCCCCGTATTATTTATTTCATTGTTGGATTTTAGGACAACCATCGAATAATATAACAAAATGTAGCTTACATTGTATAATATAGTAGCAAAAATACTTAACAGGCTTTCACTTATAACTACATTATAGTAAAATACTTGTAGTCATGGTAATAAAAGAAAAGGAAAGTAACAGGTTTGGCGTTTACAAAAATAAAAACAAATAATTATAATTAACCTAGACTGCCAAACAAAATTGTGCATTAACAACCTCAAAAAGTCTACACGTACAAAAATAAATATTTGTAGGTTTTCAATAATGATGATCGACCGACTCGGCAACGCAATTGATATCAAATTGTCATAATAAACTATGAATTGTAGTTTAATGACACATCCGAAGCATCTAGTGAAATACTCATTGTGACATTAACAATAATAACTTCCACAGAGCACAATCACTTACCTTGGACCTAAATTCTGTTAATGCATTATAGTACAATGACGTACCTGGTGATTCAGTTTCATTGCCGCTTCAAGCCTGCGCACACATATCAAACCTTTTAGGCGTCAATGGTCTACAAAAACACGTCACTTGTCCCGACAATGTATTCTGTCATCGTACTACAATGCAGTAACAGAATGGAGGCCCTGGTCCAAAGCCAGAGCATCTTTTGTGCTATGATTGCTAGGCAGAGACCTCACAAACATAGAAACACGCCGAGACTGAATGATTCAGAAATCAGAAATTTAACTCAACGTAAAGAATTTACCTATAGTGGAGAAAAAGGCAGGGAAAAAAAACTCCACTCTTACGATCTTTTCTCAAATTGAGAGAGCCCCTTGAGAATCGAACCCATGACCTCCATCATGGTATTCAGACGTAATACCGCTAGACCGACGAGGCAGTTGTACTGAGGCTTGACCAATGGTTTTGCAGTCAGTCGAATCGTAGCCTTTGGCCTAAACAGATCAAACGATTTTTCACTTAGTTTCACTGCTCGAATTCATTCCACACTCGCCCCTTACCTCGTACGAGCTACGGATGCATTTGTTACCTCGAAATTTATTTTATCAAGTAAACGTTGGCCTTCCGCCCATTGGCTCGGAATTAATTTGCAGTTATGCGGGCAATCGCGGGATAGGTACAGATGAACGAGAAAATTTATGCGCCCCGATATTGGAGCAATGCTTCGTATGTTTTTATTAAATGTGTCATCGTAGCGGGCTCAAGTTAATTTGGAGATAATCTAATGAAAAAGTTTGGTGATGGAGGAGAACTATTTGTTTCAGCTCACTTGGCTAATTACTAAGTATAGCTAGGCATAGACTCCAAAATATTCAAAATATCTACATATATTATGTTCGTCGGTCGTTACAAAATTTTATTGAAATCCATATTTTCGTTATAAATATAAAACTTTTATTTATGAATTTGATCTAGAAATATATATGTACGAATTGCAAAAGTTTATTTTAGAGTCTGTGCTTAGCTAAACATGGTAATTACGAAAGAGTATATTTCTACAATACCTGTCTGAATGTTTTGGATTTTTAAGAGGTAACGCTCATTTTAATTGTTTCTGTGTGCCTTAGTATATTGAAGTTGGTTTTGGTTGCTTATTTACACATTTACAATACGGTCGAGGAAATAAAAAAATGCACCATAATAAATCATCAACAAAGATGAGACGCATCGTAGAAAGCCCACCAGCTCGCTGGGCCGACGATTAGTGGCATATTGCCACTGCCAGCGGCTGAATGAGGATATTCAAGGATAGAAAGAAGTGCGATGCCTTGAAGGAGCCTTACGTCCAGCAGTGAAGGAATACGGGCTGATTGTTTGAATCATAATGAACAGATAAATACCTGTGAAAAATGAAATCTCTCATCATCAACCCATTATGTCCCCACGGAGTGGCACGGGTATCTTCCCTGAAGAAGATATAGGCCATACTCCACCACGGGGGCCAAGTCCAGATTGGTGAAGGCTTGTACGACTAGTAGCTGGTCTTATACTGTCAGAAGTTTTCAAGCCGCCCTAAGGCCTCTGACTTGACTTAACGACTGCCATATATCGACGGCAGCCGGCACCAACACCAACAGACGGTGACCCATGTTGCTTAACCTTAGTAATCGTTTAAGATCACGCAGGCAGCCCAAGCTACGCGCGATTCGATTCATGAAAAATGAAATCTCTACTGATAGCGATTTTAAAGAAATTAGCTAGTATTGTTTGAAAAAAAGGACCAGGTGTATCTTTGAACTGACACTTTTGCCATCTATATTCTATTTACTGAAGCAAACGACTAAAGGTAAACAAAGACACAGCATCTCTCAAACTTACATTTCACTCAAAATAGCTCATGCACGCAACTTTGCTTGCATCGTATACCCACATTGGTTCAGAAAGGTACTATTTAAGGAAAACAGACAGACAACCAAACAAGACAAGACAAACACTAACGAAAATAAATTAGAGAAGTTGCTCTTGCATCAACAACGTCGTATGAGTAAATATGGCATCAGGGTGGCTATTTTACTTTTTTTGCCTTATATTAAAAAAGAGGTTCGTAGTCAGCTCTCCATACTTCTTCCTACACTTCGCGTAGCGCATTAGCATAAAAAAATCGATTATAATCGGCATTTAACCAAAAGTCCGTCATCATTGCTAGTTGAACATATTTGGCAGCAGTAGGATCGCTTTTATTTGAGGACCACTGAAATTTTAGGTATTTTTTGGGGCATAGATCTCTTAAGCAAATGGTATTTTCATGATAAAATAAAATATTTAGTTAAATAAACTGCGAGTGAGGGATAAATCAGGTAATAACAGTGTTATTGTGTTTATTGCGTAATGGTATTTATTAGGCATATGGTTTTGTATAACTTTGCTAAATGTTATGCAGTGTTATAAATGTGGCATATTGAAAAACCAAATTCTTGACATGTTGACACTTACTCGTTCGCTTCAATAAATACAGTGTAGGTTTGGTTAATATTTTAGTCACTACTTCTAAGTTCCAACGTAGTCGACACTTACTCGTTCGCTTCAATAAATACAGTCTAGGTTTGGTTAATATTTTAGTCACTACTTCTACGTTCCAACGTAGTCAGTGCTACGCGCCTACGGCGTAGCAGCGAGCGTAGCGGATTCACTAGCTCGATTCAAGCAAATGAGTGAATTCACCGAAATCACTCGAGCGTAAACTTTTTTCCTCATTTTGAACTGTCAAAGGGGCGTCGACCTCGGTTTTTACTTCAACAATTGTTGATTAAATTGTTTGAAAAAGGGCAATAACAAAACGCTGCCCCCTCGAACATACTGCAGTACACGAGCTCATTATAAACGATACGTTGTCACCAGATATCAGCTGAATACATAATTCATACTGGTTATTGACCTCTGGCCATGGTGCATTGGTTGTATCGTTGTCGCTTTCCGACGTAATTTCACTAACAGCTTTGGTAAATAATACGTTGCAATGATTAATAGCATTTTCACGAGCGTCGCTTCCAAAGTGACATAGTTATGAATTGCCCAGTCCAATCAAATCGGTTTCAATAACAATTTGTCATTCCCGACACACTAATTAAGTACTTTTATTTTATACTTCCTTCAATGTACTCTGTGTATACTGTCGCAAGGTTTAAGATACTTCGGTAAGCTTGTGTCGTGCGATACATATTTACAAACAAAATTAAACTCTATATTCAATGGAGTAAGGATTAAATTATCTTTAGTCTGCGGTAATGGGCGACTTAAAAGCGAGATCCTTAGTAACAAGTGCAAAATACATCCCCCGATCTTTGTACCTGACACCCCCTGGAGATATTTCAAGGGTGAATAAGCTTGCATAATGGCAAAGGGTACAATATTTTAAATTTCAATCGCTGCGAGCGGTCCAGGGTGTTACTTTGAAAAGGTTTTTGGTCCTTAACTAAAGTTGTATCAGTTGCGTTTACATAAAATACCTTTATGGAAACTAAATAGCTAGCTATTTAAGTTGATTAACTTTTGTTAGCGAATCGAATAGCTACTGCTAGTTCCTACGGGTCGTTGATTTTTGATTTCTGATTACAATAAAATTGTATTTTCTTTATCCAAACTTACATTATCCTTAGTTACTCTTGAACAAGAAAATATTGTATCGGTTCTTGTGGCCCAAATTAAATTGTGTTTATGTTTGTATATGTAAAAATATATGTATGTTTGTACGGTGTAAGTCCAAAAGTCAAATTAATATTTTATTCAGAATAAAAACAATATGTTTTCTTTATGACCGTCAAAGTTGTTAGATTAGATAGATACACACACACGCAATAAAAACAATATTGAGCAGACTATATAGTAGTAGGAAAAGCAGACAACACATACAAAACACAATGAAACAATATGACAAAACAAAAACATTAAGAAATGAGACATTCAGCGATGCTTTATCCAGTGTGAGTACTGTGGATGTGGCAAATGCAAAAGGGCTCTGACTCAGCATAAGTTGGAGGTATGGTACTCCAGCGCTGATCTTCCACCAGTACCCGTAAGGTGGCGTGCAGAGCTCGGAGAAATAGTACAAAGTACGAACCAGTTCAAAATCTTCAAAATCAAAGTCAAAATAGTAACTAATATTAAATAAATAAAATATGAGATAAAAGTCAGGGGTTACAGGGATTCTGTTCAGCAGAGGGCATAGAGGAGGTTGAGGGAGGATCACAGACGGCAGGTTGGGGGACCTGCCGTCCGACATCGTGACGGGAGAAGGGGGTGGGGGGCCCACGAACCTTCTCCAGTGAGGGTGGGCCCGGCTCCTTTGCGAGTCGGGTCGACGTCGCCGGGGCGCCGCTGTAGCATTCGCACTGTGGTCTACCACTTGCGAGATCCGGCGGCGCCCCATTGCACGAGCGACAGGACGGCCCCCGGGGTGTTTTAGGAGGTATGCCTCTCCTATTATTAGGAGAGGAGAGTCCGACACACGGCCGTCGCCCTCCCCCAAGGGTGGCGGTTATGGTGCACAAAGCATTTCACCCCGTTAACAAAAAAAAAAAAAAAAAAAAAGGGGTTACAGGGATGTTCAATAGGAACTTTGTTTTCTAAAACAAAATAAAACACGAATTTAGATAAAGATGATTGCATTTTTTATTGTATTGTATTAGAAAATTATATAGTAAAGTATATAGAAAATTATGAATGAAAAATGATATCTGGCAAATGTCCACCACGAGCACGCTGACAGAGGTCGATTCTTTCATCAAAATTTTTAATCACTTTTTGGCAAAATGGCGGGTTTATTTCGTTAATAACATCTCGGATTTTTTTATTCTTTTGGCTCCGTATGTCGCCAATTTCCTTCAATTGCCTGAGCCAAGTTAAAATAAAAATATGATTTGGCGAAGATACTTCAAATATCAAATACTAGGACCATTCTTCTTGCTTGGATGATACTTAAGAATGATAACGTCATGGTTTTACTGAGCGCTATTGAGTTTTAGCTGAGCTTCCACTGAGCATCGACTGAGCATGAACGGAGTACCGTTCATCACAAACTGAGCATCAACTGAGCGTTATCGGAGCCAACCTCCTCGTCGCCTCCAACCTCCCCTAATAGCGACCCCTTTCCACACGTACTGAGATCACTGAGCAACCCCTTGGTTGATAACATCTGAGATACTGAGCATCGCAATCACTACACTGGCCAGTTGCCACTGAGCATTGCTATGACACTGAACTTGACACATACTTAGTTCAAACATTAGAAACACAAGTCAATAAATGGTATGCAGCCAGATCGAGATAAATACATATTCTGAGAATAAATACCTGAGTCTCCTCAGAACAGCGCTCACTTGGTTGGTCGTTCGTAGTTGTCTGTCTTCCCCGCGCGGCGGATTTTCTTGCACTGCTAGGTAAAAAATATAACTACCCCCAATAAAAAATATGAACATAAAAATCGCATACATTCGCGACACCGTATAGACTCTGTCCTTAACATAGCCCTACAAAAAATTATCCAGTGGTGTTAAATCACACGCGGCAAAGGTCAACGGATCACGCTATCGCCAGATATTAGGAACTCAATTTTGGCCTATTTATTGATGACGTGGATATTCATTGACATGTGGTTTCAACAGGACAGTGCCACATATCACACAGCCAATGAAACGATCAGTTTATTGCATTATCACTTTTCGTTCTAATTCCCAAACTTTTCTCTTCGTAGTACAATAAAAATTTGAATCGTCTTCATCTAAATTCTTTGTTTTATTTTGTTATAGAAAACAAAGTTCTTGTTGAAAACCCCTTTACAATAGTAATAGCATAGCGCGAGTCAAACTTCAGGTTAACGAAGTAGACAGCTGAATTGATGTTAGTGGGATGTCAGTGAAAGTAATTGCATAAATTGTAAAAAGATAAATAAAATAGCATATTAATAACGAAACTTTAGTTAAGGTACGGCATACAACAGACATGATTTTTTTGTCGTTTTCATAGATAATGGTACGGAACCCTTCGTATGCAAGTCCGACTCGCACTTGGCGGGTTTTAATTTTTTGCTCTTTAGTTCTTATTTTGCCTAAATGAATAAATGTGTGTTTTGGTGCATGAATCAAATGATAAGATAAGTTTATTATTAATAACATAATTTACATTTGGTTCCTTAATAGTACTATTACAAAATTAGTTATCCTTAAAAGCTATGCGTATTATTTATATATGTGAATGAAACGCTATCGGTATTCCTAGCATGGCTGATCGGTGAGGCAAGTATGGGACGCTTCGAGTCTGGCCCCGAGAATATGTTATGGAATGGTTTTTAGTTATATGATCTGTTTCGTACGATTAGTTACATGATCTATTTTGTTGTTGTTGTGCCTTTTTATAATATAAAATAAATTGAACTTTATTCATCAATATACAAAGTTCAAAAACAAGTTTTTATATAAATATGTACATAAGTACATTAACAATAGATATTTGTGATGCAAAGAGCATAATTACTGTTTTTCAGACTTTGCCTGGCTCTGCTCTGCTCTGCTTTATAGACTGTTCTAATTTTTTATTACCTTTACCTTTGTTCTAAATAATAATATTTGATAATAAATAAAGTTGCCTCTAGATACTTTATACAACATTGAACTTTATAAAATGGCCTAGTATCATTTCTTATCATTTTTAGGCCCCGTTTCACAATGTTCAAATAAAGTTCCAGATAAGCTATCCGCAACCAGGGCTGCCGTTTGTTCTAAATTTAAATAAATTTTCGTATATTGCGTGTGTTCGTTTGTAACTTCAAATTTAGTACAAACGGTAGCCCTGGAATTTTATCTCCAGATTGTGAAACAGGCCCTTAAACAAAGAATATTCCTGTTTAAATGAACTGTTAAAAAGACCTTCAGAGTAAGACCCTGCCTAACCCTGTGGGGTATAGAACAAAGCGGGCGTTCTATGACTTTCTCTTATTAGGTGTCGCAAACTTATTGCTTTGACTCCGATGGACTAATGAAGTTCTTTGAAAAATGTTAATGTGTTTTTTTTTGTGTTATTAAATTAGGTTTTTTTTAAATTCGTTGGTGCATTTCTGGGTGTGAAGGGCTGTGTTGATTGGGAATTTGATTTAGTGGCCTTTGATATTTAGTTTCACAATAAGATAAGGGTGTCGAAATTGTATACTAGGTGTAGGAATAAGGCCAAACGCGAAATTAAAATTAAATTAGTAGCACAAAGTATAAATTAAATTTTCACACAATCTCGAATCCTAATGCGGCCAATTTGCTTAAAGCCAAATGGAAATAATTTTTTACAACTGTTATTTAAACAATACAGAAGTTATCATGATCAGTTGAAAAATTTAATGGGCAGTCATTTAATTTTTCGGCGGTTAATAAATTAGTGAGCCAGTAAAACATGAGCTATATAAATTATCTAACCAGTAGAATTTTTTGGTGGCACGATCGGCTCACAATAGCAATTGTTTTTAATTGTTCTTTTCAAGGTCAAATTTAAACTTATTAATGAAAGAAACAATCAAAATACATTTACAAATATACGGGACGACCTCTGTGGCGCAGTGGTTAGCGCATCTGCCATGCGAGAGGTCCAGGATTCAAATCCCGGATGAGAACAAAAATCCCCAGGTTTTGGATGTTTACATGTTTGTGACGTCGCTGTTTCTGGTTCCCACGACACCGGGTATCCTAGTAAGGGCCAGAAGCAATGTATGTGCCTGGATGTAAATGTTTGTGTAAATGTTAAGTAATTCAATTAAACTAGCAATTTGGCTCACAGACAGGGCAATGATACCCTTATTTTGCTTCACATATGTTAGTTTTGGACTGGGTGTGAATATTTTGATTTTGAACCACAACGTTTAGTCAAAATTTACGATTTAACAGAACTTAAAAAGCTTAGGACTGCTTCTATATCTGGGATTCCTGAGTCAGAGGGTTTCGATATTCCTGCCTGCCTATATTTAAATATTTATCAGACTCGATACAGCAGTCCTGCCTCAGTGGCAAAACCTTCCTCTTATCTTGCGCAGCGCAGTTTATAGGAAGAAAGCTAATAAACCATCCACATTAATAAAATATCACGTCCATTTGTCCCTTTCGAGTCTCCTTCATTTCAACACGACTGAGCACCCCCCGGAAATCCCGAGAAACTTCTTTCCAAAGATTAATTTTCCAAATCGCTATCAGCGCTTTATGATTGCAAATTTGTTACAGTAGAGCACACCTTTTGGGAACATTGCTTGCGCCCTCCTGGGTGAAATAGGTGCCCAAATTATTATTACCCTTACTTTTTATTATTATTTCAATGTAATAAGCAGAGAAGTCGTTTAGTCTGTCCGTGTGTGGTTACCACACACAGACTACACCGTTTAGCTACAGAACGAATGAACCAACTTCGATAAAATTTCACGCAGAAAATTGGAAAAAAGTATAAATTAAAATATTTACTCAATTAATGTCAAAATTTAAAGATTATTAGATGACTGAGCAAACATTCTTTTACCATTATTATTATTAATTAGCAGATAATGGCATATTTTTCCTACTTACTTGACACTTATCGTTATATTTTAGACAATTCAACCAAGTCCTTATAAACTATACACTATAGTTAATCTTATGTGTAAGCTATAATATTGTAAAAATTCATTAAAATCCATTCAGTAGTTTTTGCGTGAAAAGTAACAAAGATTCATATATACAAACTTTTGCGTTTATAATATTAGTAAGAATGTAGAAAATAAAAAAGAAAGAGGCTTCATTTAAAAAAAGTATTTAACATAAGTAACAGAGTTTTTAACTTGAAATCAAGTGACTACCCCGGAGATTATAAGCAATACTATTTATAATAAGAAACATAGACAAAACTTCAATGCAAATTCATAAATATAACGGTGTTAAATTGTAAACAGAAACTGGTTTCGGCGAAATCTGGCTACGTTGCTTGTGTTGAAATAAAATTGGCCACGACGAGTGAAGCCGTGAGCAATAGCTAGCAGGTCATAAATTTGATTGAAATTCGGTCACATTTTCGTAGGCCTTCGTTCGCTTATCTCACAACTGCAGTTGGCTTGAAAAATACCTTCAACACTCGTGATTTGAGCTCCCTCCTCTCTTTCCGATCGATTTGAGTTTAGTGCGACAATAAAGGTGTTTAATGTCGGCATTTGCATAGGAAATTGAACTCGTCGCTCGCTGGGGTTTCAGTCTGAAATACGTACAAAATGCGAAATTTGAAACCTCGTGTTATTATGTAAAATGTGCACTCTGATGTCAATTGACCCTATTTTACCTGAAATAATTCTTTGCCACCGAAAGTAGTGATTTATTATTTGTTATTGAGATTAAAAAGTTATATATAAGTTATTCGGACTCCACAAGACGAATTAGTTTTTAGCAGTTATTTTTAATTTTGACAGGCTTGGCACTTGTCACGTTGGGACCTAATAAACTCGGCAAAACTTGGGCCTAGTTCTAATGATTGGTGCCTCTGCCTACCCCCTCAGAGATAACGGGCGTGAGTTTTTTATATATATATATATATATATATTTTAATTTCTTTACTACTTTATTAACCCCGATGTGAGTTCAACTATAACCTTATTATAATAATCATACTCGTCACTTAATTTCACTTTGATTAAGTAAAACGGCAAAGTTCTGACTTATGGAATAACAATCTTTTAAGATTGTTATTTTCAAGGCTAGGTCTTAGAAGGTTTAATAAAAAAAATGTAGTATATCTCATTAATAGCTTTCACACAACACAATTACTTTACTAGGTCCCAAACTAGGATATCTTATGATAATATCCTGTATTTATCATAAACCCATTATGTCCCCAAGGAGAGGCATGGGTCTCTTCCCTGAGGAAGGTATAGGCCATACTCCACCACAGGGGCCAAGTCCGGATTGGTGGGGCCTTGTAAGACTAGTGGCTGGTCTTACTGTCAGAAGTTTTC
This sequence comes from Yponomeuta plumbellus, assembly GCA_947310845.1. Taxonomy (NCBI): domain Eukaryota; kingdom Metazoa; phylum Arthropoda; class Insecta; order Lepidoptera; family Yponomeutidae; genus Yponomeuta; species Yponomeuta plumbellus. Next base: position 9,956,544 of record OX371207.1, on the reverse strand, counting down.
GAGCCGCCTTAAGGCCTCTTGGCGACTTGGCTTGGCTTACTACCCTGTATTAATTTTATGTAAATACGTAAACACCCAAAAAGGGAAGTAATTACACAATCTTTGTATGTTTCACAAACATTGTGACTAACAGTAGCAAGACTGAAGCGCAAAAACATCTGAACCCAAAATAGAAATTGAACCGATGGCAGAATAACGTCTTTGCCGCTCGTTGACTTAATTTTTATGGTGTCAAGAGTTCGCAGAGCTATTTCCGTTCACGATTATTTCAAACTGTCTATTAAAGTTATCATAGAAAGGGTGCTTTCATTGATTGTTACCGTTTCGATTGCGCGGCCATGTCCTTTTTTCAAAAAGTGCTTATGTCAGGATTCTGTCGAAATTTGTCAAAACTGAATGGTGAAAACCAAAAATTTGTCAAAGCAGTATTAAGGAAGTTATTGAGGTTTGAAGATGGCCGCGCGAATCTCCCGCGGAGAACTGCGCGGCCATGTCAGATCTCGGCATCTACAGGCTCTACAGGCCTGGTTTTTTTGTCAATGCATGTTTGAATTTGTCAACAAATGTCGAAGAAAGAAAATTCGTTCTATCACCATTACTTCCGAAGATATCGACGCCTGAACGCCATGGCCGCGCAATCCTCCGGTTCTGATTTCTTTAGGTTGTTTTTTTCGTAATCAGGCTTATCAAAATTAGTCAAGACCGATGTTTAGAGCTTGGTCTGAATTTGTCAAAGCCGATGAGGTCTGAATTTACACTCGTTTTCTCATCAGACAAACAAAATTACTAAAAAACCTAAGGACGATACCAAATTCTTTGACATTTTAGGCTCCTTCGATTAACATATCGTTTCACAACAAAAACCTATCGTAACGAGAGTTATTTAAAAAAATATAACCTCTCACACAATGTTTGGATAGGGTGACTATAATATCAGGTTTAATTTTAACCACGGAACCATACAATTTGCCTGCAACATTATATAATAGAATATATGACCAGTTTATATAATCATTTAAGGGTCCATATATTGCTCAGTTCCTCAAATTCCAACCAGCTCGCTTAGTACTCACGGAATGCGTTAGATCAAAAGATTTTCTAAGATTGAGTACCATTATGGAAAAAAAAATAGGAGTTTTAGCTAGATTTGGTACAATTACCCACCAAGTTTTCTTTGTTTTTTTAATTTTGCGATAACAAGCAATAAAAAATCGTTGAAATGTATTCTGCAGTTTCATGATTTCAGTTTCAATAGCTGTTAAATGGATGACACATCGCATAGTAATATTATTGTAGGACACATTATCAACGTACCTTATTCGACATTATCTTTTGTATCCAAAATTCCAGCTTGATTTCTGAACCGTCACTGTAGAATGTAATCAGTTTCACAAGAAATTTATCTTGAATATTGTCCATACACTGAGTTCAAGAACCGAAGTCCAGAGTAGGTCACGAAACGACGAAACGTAAAACCAAAATAATACGACACTCATAAGCACAAGACAGAAAGTCCAAAGTAGCCAACAATCAGGTCGAGACTGGATTTTTCTGAAATTCCAATTATTATCCGCTAAAACTTAAAAATTAGGTACTCTTTATTTAGCCACATGCAGTTTTTTAAACTAAATACTTCTGAGAAGTGTACCCTAATCTTTACAAAACGTCCCATAAAAATGTCACCGAAAACAAAACTTTTTGTGTGATACCATTTTACGTGACCGTCAGAATGGCCGGTCAAGTGTCGTATTTTACTTTGAAATATGTTCCAAGAATTGCTTACTAATTGCTTACATTTGCTTACCGCCATGAGAAATTTGCTTACTGCGTATTTTAGAAGAATTCAGTCATTTATGGTTGACCGGCCATCCTGATATCAGGATGGCCGGTCATAAAGCCGTAGCATAGTAACTGTGTGGAATTACTGATTCTTTTGTAGCTCATAAATTGCTTACGAATTGCTTACTTAACAATTTGTAAACTAAGGTCGTGTAGCTATCAAGGAAATATAAATATCGTATAAGTCAGTTATAGCGTAGGTACTGAACCACCAGCGCCTATTATAACTCTAAGAGCAAAAAGTTATTATCTTGTAGCTCATGTTTACTTATCAAAAGGCTCTGCTGCTCGTTGCTTTTATTTTTCGTAGCAAGCAGTATAGGTATTTACTTTTTATATTCAAAATTTAAAATCAAAGTTTTATTAAAGTTGCGTGAGTTTTACGAGTGAGTACTGCGTTTCGACAGTTTTTTCACTGACCCATAATTGGGTAGGTAGAGTAGATTAATTTTTTTTACTTGCTTGTCCAACCTAACATGGCTTTGGTCATACATTTTGCGTCAGAAATTGACGCTAACAATATCTATAATATCAGTGAGGGATACCGGATACATGGCAGTTTGACTCACAGAAAGGACGTCGAGCGAGCGCGGAGAAAACCCCCTAATCTTACCAACTCACTTTCGTACAAAGTTACATTGAAGGGACGGGACGCATCCCACACAGAAGAGGGGCAAGTACGCCCTTTCCCCACGTTTTTATACGTCCTACACGCCTTACATCTTATAGTAGATAGACATAAGTAAAAACTTATGCAACTTCAATACAACTTTGGTTTTAAATATAAAAGTAGATACTGCTTGCTTAAAGGAAAAATAAAAGCTACGAGCAGCAGAGCCTATCGATATGTAAGCACAAGTTACAAGATAATAACTTTTTGCTCTTAGAGTTATAACAGGCGCTGGTGGTTCAGTACCTACGCTATAACTGACTTATACGATACTTTTATTTCCTTGATAGCTACACGACCTTAGTTTACAAATTGTTAAGTAAGCAATTCGTAAGCAATTTATGAGCTACAAAAGAATCAGTAATTCCACACAGTCATTATGCTACGGCTTTATGACCGGCCATCCTGATATCAGGATGGCCGGTCAACCATAAATGACTGAATTCTTCTAAAATACGCAGTAAGCAAATCTCTCATGGCGGTAAGCAAATATAAGCAATTAGTAAGCAATTCTTGGAACATATTTCAAAGTAAAATACGACACTTGACCGGCCATTCTGACGGTCACCATTTTACCGTACTTCTTCTCCGTAATCCGCTTGTATGCGGTCGCCTTTGTATCGCGCCGCCTTGGCCTGTGATGGCTCTGTCAAAGGCTGCCGCCCGCCCGTAAAACAAAGGATGCCGGTGCAGCATACATCAGCCATTGAATTTACTGTACTAGTGTCTAATTTTACTTTACCTCTACTTACTCATATTTGGTATAATGCACGCATGAGCATAATTTATACTATTTTTTTTTATTTCAATAACCAGAACTGCTTGCTAGTATAACGACACTATCTAAGCAAGCGCGGTTTAACATGCACCCCACTTCGTTCTGTGCTAGCACATGTAACCTAATGCACCCATAGCCGGCAGTAATACTCCCTTTCGTGAGTATTACTGCCAGGTTGTAACTTGGCAGCAGCCGTATGGACACGGCCTCCACTACCTTTTTTGTACCGTGGTTAAGCTAAGTATTTAAAAAAAACGAGACGTTTAAAGTACCCACTAGTAGTTAACATATACAAAGGAAGGACTTTAAAGGTCACTGTACCAATGAGCGGTGCGTGAATTTACGTGAAACCTGATTTTATGGTCACCATACCCAAACATTGTGTGAGAGGTTATATTTTTTTAAATAACTCTCGTTACGATAGGTTTCTGTGGTAAAATGATATGTTAATCGAAGGAGCCTAAAATGTCAAAGAATTTGGTACATAAATCATATCTCAGACTTCTTTTGTTTACTAGATATCGGCATATGAAAAAGCGTTTCGATTGCGAGGCCAGCGTCCTTAGGTTTTTTAGTAATTTTGTTTGTCTGATGAGAAAACGAGTGTGAATTCAGACCTCATCGCCTTTGACAAATTCAGACCAAGATCTGAACATCGGTCTTGACTAATTTAGATAAGCCTGATTACGAAAAAAACAACCTAAAGAAATCGGAACCGGAGGATTGCGCGGCCATGGCGTTCAGGCGTCGATATCTTCGGAAGTAATGGTGATAGAACGAATTTTCTTTCTTCGACATTTGTTGACAAATTCAAACATGCATTGACAAAAAAACCAGGCCTGTAGACCCTGTAGATGCCGAGATCTGACATGGCCGCGCAGTTAATACTACTTTGACAAATTTTTGGTTTTCACCATTCAGTTTTGACAAATTTCGACAGAATCCTGACATAAGCACTTTTTGAAAACAGAACATGGCCGCGCAATCGAAACGGTAACCATTGATTTACTGTTCATTTTCGTATTTATTCATGACGAATCTTGACAATTACTATAAAACAAACGCAGATTATCTTGTAGTCTACAACAGGTCGATAAATTAAATCAGTGAACTCACGGATAACTTTGCAATCCACCTACATATAATGTTACTTTTTGTTTCAATCACTTCTCCAATTTAATTAGTTTGTACCAAATAAAACCTGAAATGCACTCCCGACCTAGGGGATGACGGATGAGGGGAATCGGACGAATTCAATTCGTAATCAGTTTTAAAACAAACAAAACGTTCTTAATGCTACCCCGGAAGATCTAGTTAGAGCCCTAATGAATCTATTGAGATCTTGTGGAGCGGCGTCAGTCGGAGGGGACTGCGCGTTGTGCCAATGATTTGCGCCAGAGTTGTCGACGCTGCAGTCTACCTGATTCAGTAACTTGTACAACATTTTTTCAATCGAAATGAGACGTCTCTTTTTGCATCTTTACAAATAGAATGCAATAAAGACGTTTGGATCGCTCGAAGCCCTGGACGCCTGAGTGATCTTACTAGTGTGACTACGGATAAGTAAAATGAACCATAGTCGCACTAGTGTGACTGTGGATGATGAAAATGAACCATAGTCACACTAGTGTGGCAATTTGGTGTGACTACGGATCGGTTGGGAAATGATCATGAAGGTTAAGCAACACAAGGCATGGGTGGGTGACCGTTCTATAACTAACGCTAGTGGGAGCGGTTTTGAGCGGTCCCGTGCTTCATAAGGCACGCTAAGCGGTTGGTACCGGATGGCGTCGATAGATTGCAGTCGTTAAGCCAAGTCAGAGGCCTTAGGGTGACTTTAAAACTTCTGGCCGTAAGACCAGCCACTAGTTTTACAAGCCTCTACTAATCCGGACTTGGCCCCCGATATGCTAAGAAGAAGTTTTCTTAGCCACTTTCTAAATGTTTATTTCAGAACCTTGAATAGGGGTCTCAACTGGCTCCGTCTCAACCCAGTGAGCCGAGGCAAGGTCTAATGCCATTCGCACCCCGTGAACTCGCTTGGACGGCGGCAGCCTTAAAAGATCCTATTATCGTACGTAATTGTTTCTGCTCACTGCTGATTGAAAGCAAAATGAAGTCTCAATTGGTGTCGTAAATAAAGCACATCCCAAATACCAGCTTTTGTGTAGGCTGCATCACTGTACTGGCAAAAATTAATAATTTAAGTGATTGTTATAAAATAAGTATACATTTGACGACTGTGGTTTGATGAGATGACTGAGGGTTTGATGGAAACTTAAAATGTCGATATTCAAGGTACAAGGACAGATCTGGCAGATGGACAGTCGCTAAGCCTAGTCACAGGCCTTAAGGCGGCTAGAAAACTTCTGACAGTAAGACCAGCCACTAGTCTTACAAGCCTCCACCAATCCGGACTAGGCCCCCGTGGTGTAGTATGGCCTATACTTTCCTCAGGGAGACCCGTGCCCCTCGGTGGGGACACAATGGGTCGACGATTTTTTTGTGTTTGTATTCTTATTTGATGTCCTGTTACAATTTTGTGTGTGCAATAAAGTATAATCAACAATAAATAAATCATCGTTATGGCATCAAAGCTCCTAAGAGATTCAAGATTCCTTGTAAAATTTTTCTTCAATGTTAACAATACTTGTTACTAAAAAATAACAAATCCAAACTCGGACAACAAAAACTTTGGTGCATAGCGGGATTTGAACCAACCGCCTCTCAGCCAGCCTTCTATCTATGCACTGCACTTTACAGTCTGAAGTTGAAATTATCAGAACATTGAGAAAAGGCTTTATAGCCGCCTTTTTATTTCATATATAATGACTAATTCATGCATGAAATAAGCTCAAAACATCAAAATCTCGCACATCTCTAGGGTCTGTTGCGAACATATTTTCTTATCGAATACTAAGATAGAGGGTAATATGATTATATTGAAAATTATATTTAGGTTGAGAGCTTGCCTACACAAACTATTGAAGTACAAAAGGTTCTCTGATATTTAGTAGGTATAAGGTACTAAAACAAGATTCCCCGAGATATATTAAAGTTACCTCCGATGCGGTTTAAGAAATGTACACTTATGTATATCTTGATTTTTAATTAGGTGGACTAAACTGACAGTTCAAAAAGCTCTTATTTTTTTTAAATGTTGCCAGAGCAAGATCGTAGTGATGTGACTTGATGTGTTCATTGAATGTTCGATTTCGTTCAATCATTCACTCTTCAATTTTATTTCCTTTATTTGGGGAAAATAATTTAACTTAATCCTAATCATTAAATACCTACCAATTAAACAAACATACCTACATCTGAAAAACCCACAAACTTTAGGAAATATTTCGTTTAAGTAACGAGATGACAAACCGACTAGACATATAATATCCACTTTTTTTTCATAAGGTTTTATGATAACTCTGTAGTTAACCGTTTTCAACAAATAATATTTTGGCTAGTGATAGATTCGTATACCATATTGTGTCCTGTCTGAGGTATTTATTTGTCACATTGTAACACCTTAGCCTTTAACGCTTGAATAATAAAGTTTTGCCTTCAAAACGTACTTTATTTTTCATTATATCTTGAAGGATCAATACAATAGTATCATGGCTGGGTTCCTCATCAGAAATTAAAAACAATAAATAAATATAAACCTAATATCCAGTGAATCTAACGACATAATATGCGACTTAGACAATAATCCACATGTGCCATCTAGGAAAAAGGAGAAGCTGTTTTCTCAATGTAGAATTACAGCTTTCATTATTGTAGCGACCACATGTTTTTGTTCAGTATTTAATTTTTTGTTTTTTTTTCATATTATCTATTTGATTTTCCATTTCAATAGAATCAAAGATTATTTAGAAGACAAGGACGTATGGCATTAAATAGTAGTTTGATATTAAATTTAATCAGAGGATAAATGTGTCTAGTGTTCAACACATCCAAGATATTATTTTGTAAGTTTGATTTGTATTAGCTTTAAGGTGATTTGAGAAAAGATGATCAGAGTGGAGTTTTTTTTCGCTGCTTTTTTCTCCACTACGGACGGCCCCAATTTTAAATCTAGTTTTTATTTTATTTTTTCCTATGCCAAAACAGAAAGGAATGAATATGGTATGTCTGTCATATTGTTAAGTTATAAATGTATAATTTTATCACGAAATCCTCTAACTTAAGTATCATTTAATTTTACAGTTTATTCAATCTAATCAGCCCGTAAATAGAGCCCACTGTTGGGCATAGGACTCTTCTCTTTCACGCCAACCCATCCGGTCCAGTGTCTCCCAGCCGCTTTCACAATGTCGTCGGCCCATCGGGCTGGTGGTCTGCCCACCGACCGTCGACCCGTTCTTGGCCACCACGGCCGTCTTCCCGCCTAAACAAATGTCCCGCCCGTCTCCATTTCAGCTTAGTAATTCGTGTGCGTACGTAGAGATTATAATGTGATTTAATTTGTTTATTGGAGTGTAAAACAGGTAACAAACAATCAATATGACATACAGAGAGAGATAAGATAAGATATAAGAATATTAAGAGAGCTTAATAGAGTAGATCTAGAATGTCACCCAAAGCACACACACACGTGAGATCAGGAAAATGTAAACAGGCTTACATAACCCAACGACGTTTTAAACTTACCTAGCCTCAGATTTAACAAATTTTTTAAACATTTTTAACAAGTTTAAAGGTTTAGGTTAAAGAATTACCAAAACTAAATCTTAAATCACTCAGGGCCGGGCGAGCGAGTTACATTACATACACCAGTCTGCAATTGAATGAACGAATGATTGAATGAAAATATTTATTATTCGATCACTCTGAGAACAACACTATTTTTTATTTTCCCTTAAGTGGCAACACACCAACTGTCAGTTTAGTCCACCTAATTAAAAATCAGAGTAAAGGTTTATGAAAGCATACTCTGTGCAAAAAAGTTTATTATAAAATCAAAAATGATTTGGAAGACAATAATGTCTGGTTTTAAGCAGTAGATCAATATTGAATGTACTTAGAGAAGAATTTTTATGTATTTTTAAAAATAAAACTTTGTTAATTAGACTAAACCTGTTTTAAAAATAATAAATTTGGAGTTTCTTTGTTAGTTTCTTGTTTTTATCTATTGACACAGAGTATCCTAGTGTGGGGCCGGAAGCAATGTATGAGCCTGTATGTAAATTTTATGTTATGTTATAAATTGTAAAATAACAAATTTGACGTTCATAAAGTAAATTTTATTTTATAATAAATGAAACATATTTCATCGATTGATTAAAGCTTACAGAAAACGTAAATACAGAAAATAAGGCAGTTTGAAATAAATACTTCACACTGATATTTAACTAAATTTCTCCATACAAAATTCGATTTAAATGGAGACTCAAGTAACATTTCAAAGGCAAACTACGGTCGTGGGTGCGACTTCCACTATAGGCCGCCGTTCATTCGTACAAATGGCCTTAGGACCGATTTCTGAATTGAGTAAATACTTAAGTAACATGCTGTCATGCTCTTTTCTAATAAAATTTGACGAGACAGCACTACAGTTAAGTAATTACTTAGCAAAATTCTCAATTCAGATATCGGCCGTTAGTCCTATTAGTATTTCCATCTTCGTAACAACTTTGCTTAGTTACCATAATGCAGATTATTCTATTTTTGAACTACAACTTTTGTAAGCACTACTTAACTTTATTTCGGATACACATACTTGAGCTCGTGTAGTCGTCAGTCGTTAAGCTCCGGGAATCAAAGCGAAACCTGGTCGGACTCTTCTGACCAAATATCAAGTAAGTGTATACGAAATAAAGTTAATTGCAGGATGTTAAGATGGAAGTTATCGATATAGCTCAGAGAATTAGCAAGCTGAAGTGGCAGTGGGCTCGCCATGTCTCGTTAAGAACCAACAACCGCTGGTAAACGTGTTCTTGAGTGGTGCGCAAACTGCACGCAGATGCTGGATGCGCCAAGCTGAAGACAGGGCGCTATGGTGCTCATTAGGGGGTTGCTATGTCCAGCCGTGGACTAATATAGCCTGATGATCATGATGACAGGATTAGAACATCCTGTCATCATGAGTTTGTGACTAGGTCAAATGATTGTCTTGTGTGGAAGTTATTGTTATTTAGTGCAACACGGCCTAAGTGTAGCTTCGCAACGTCGATATTTTGTTGTGAAGGCGCGATGACGCCACCTTCTGGTACACTAATTGCATTTAAAGCGATAGAGGCGAGACGAGCCGAGGCAGCGATGTTAATGGATGGTATTAATTAATGCGGACGCCTCTTCGAATTTCGGATCTGTTTCATGGCAAATCAGGCTAGGCATGGAGCTGAAGAAGGTTCCATTTGTAACTAAAACGTTTACGTTGTAGGAACGCAACCAACCATGTGCGATTAATACAGTTTGTAAGGTAGGGAATAATTTATTTGTCTGTCAAACATAGTTTGAGTATTATGTCGTTCTCATGCACATTGTGTTAGCAAGAGGCAAAGAGTAAGTTTGAAACTAACCTTGCTGTACTTAGATACAAAATAATATGATTTTATTGTGAATACTGTTTTTTATCCGAGCGAATAGTTGGGGTTAGTAGTAGAAATCCCATTAAACAATTTATTGAATTGTTTTTTACTACTGAAGTAACTAAAACGTGTATTAATTATGCAAAACTCAGTACCACTGAAAGCCAAATTTATGTAGTAGATTTAGAGTCATCTTTGCGATTTATTTTATGCAATCATGTTTAATAATTTTACAAATAATGCACCGCATGTTTTTAGTACTAACCAGAAGAGAGTGAAATATTTTTTAACCGACTTCAAAAAAAAGAGGAACACCTGATTGAGGTGTAATACCTTAAATTCTGTATACGCGCCTCATTATTTTCAACCACAACCAAATGTCGATAGCACATTTTGAGCACTAGTTCTAGTACAATTTAAACTTAGTACCTGGGTGACCGAGCTTTGCTCGGTACTTGTTTTGTAATATAAAATATGTCATATAAAATTAAAATAATCCTTTTCCAACAAAAAAATAACTTGGAAAAAAAACATCATGACTCGAACTGGGTCTCTCGAAATCGCCCCGAAACGGGTCGCCTGTTTTCCCGTCAGAACTATCCCAACCTTGCAGGTACACGCGAAATTTACCTCTGTATGTTTTTATAGGAAATTTCAATTGCCTTAAAACACGGATAAAACAACGTTTTCTAAAAATGTAACCATGTAGATCAATTAAACGCCGCCCCCCCCCCCCCCCCCCCCCGAAAGCATCTGCCAACAAAATTTCTTGAAAATCGTTGGAGCCGTTTCCGAGATTCTGATTATATATAAATATATATACAAGAATTGCTCGTTTAAAGAGATTAGATAAATCGAAATAACAAAGAAAGTGAATCAAATTTAGAGTATGCTTAGAGCCTTTCTAAACGCGTAACTGTTCGAACTTTGAACTATTTGCTTCGTAACTTTTCGTCTGTGGAGTTTAAAACACAAAGTCGTTTTTAGCTTAAAAGGATTTTTCCCTGAACGACCTAACAGCACTTTGAGAAAATATTTCAATCCTCTGTCAAAAAGAAGAAAGAAAAAGTTGACGGCACTGAATGGTAAATTAATAGAAGTATATAGTGAGCCATACACAAACTACCAATGTTACTGTTTTTTTTTGTATAGCGGTATCACGTTTGGTTACCACGCCGGAGGGCGTGTGGTTGATTTCCACTGGGGGCGGCCATATGAACGGCTTTAGTCTGGGTGTCTTTTGATGTTTGTAATGTCTTTGTTTGATTACCATAGCACAAGGTATCCTAGTTTGGGACCAGGACAAGTGATTACGGACACACACTTCACACATTTTAGTTTATTGTACAGATTTTACTTCATCAAAACTAATAATCATCATCATCATCAATCCTTTATGTCCCCACCGAGGGGCATGGGTATCTTCTCTGAGGAAGGTATAGGCCATACTCCACCACGGGGGCCAAGTCCGGATTGGTGGAGGCTCGTACGACTAGTGACTGGTCTTACTGAGGGAAATTTTCAAGCCGCCCTAAGGCCTCTGACTTGGCTTAACGACTGCTATCTATCGACGGCAGCCGGCACCAACTGCTTAACATGCCTCGCGAAGCACGGAACCGCTCGGAAAAATGCCACATGCCACTACCGTTAGTCATAGACGGTGACACATCCATGGACTGAACGCGCCGTATGGACTGAACCTTAGTGATCGTTTAAAATCACTCAGGCAGCTCAGACTACGAGCGATTTGTTAAAAAAAACTAATAATACTAAAAATAATAATAATTCACCACTGGCTTCGTCAAGAAAGTTAAATAAATAGGTCAATTTATAAAAGTCAAGCATAACGGAGCATATCTGATGCAGAAGTTCCCATAATGCTGGCTGCATTAGATACCACGTTAAGTAGCCAGGGAAATCCGTTGCATGAGATATGCCCCAGAGCGGCAGTCCAAGCAGCGGGGTCCCTCAAGCGCCGTCCTAACTACCAAATAAATGATTATAATTAGTGATAACGTTATGTAAAAGTTACTGCTACATTACTTATTTAGCTGGCAAAAGGGTTTGAAATATAGATTCCATAATAACCAATTGAACTTTTCCTGGCGAGGCGGGAAGACGGCAGATGGACCAGGGCAGTAAAAGAGTGACGGCCGAGAAGCGGGCGGAGGTTGGTCGGTAGACCAACAGCCCGATGGTGGGATGATGTGGCGAGGTTAGCGGGCGGCCCCATGGATGTGAATGGCGAGAAAACGCGAGATGTGGCGTAATGGGGAAACGGCCTATACCCACCAGTAGGCGGAGGTGGACTGATGATGATGATGGTGAACTTTTACTATGTTCAATTTTGTTTTGTTTTTCCTGTTTTTCCATAAAAACAGTTCATACAAACAAAAAACTTGGTATAATTTTATTACACTGCAGTCCCTAAAGTATACAAATAATTAACAAAGGCCAACGGGCCAAATTATTATAATCAGTAGACAAAAAATTAAACACTTAATTTTACTGTTGGTTATATCGTAATATTTATGATTGTTCTATAGTGGTTTGAAACCCTCGATGCGCGAGTCTGACTCGTTCTTAACCTGTTTTGTTAGCAAATATGTAAACCCGGTTTTCTGTGAGCCACTGACAAATTTTTCGAGAGTACACTTTCGATTGACGCACCTGACAGCGGTCTTTTATTTTTACGGTGTATTTCACTCTGATCCAATTTTAGAGCTAAATATTTATCACAAATAAGTGCTACTCCGCAATACGTGCGTATCTGCCGAAGTGTGGCATCCTCATGTGTATTTCAAAAAGAACTTACTCAATACAAGCAGTGCCTCAGCACATTTTTGATATTAACGTGTTTAATCAGTTGCGTTATGTACTTAAAAATAACAATTAAAACTACTGATACGGTGAACCGATTGGCCCGGCAAACATTCTAAAGGTTAAGTTACCCCCAATTTCAGTAGTTACTCCCACTACGAACTTAAAATAAGAATGAGTGTTCTTTGTAATGCACTGGATGTTTATTTGCAATATTGGCAAAGTCAATGATATGATAGTAATAATGATAATGATAGTACTTGTTGCAGAAATGGTATGGTGCATATTTTTTAATCTTAATATTTCAATGTTGTCGCTGTTTCGTTGCTGGAAGTGGCACCAGACTTTGTTTTGAATAAATAATTTTAAAAAAGGTTGAACTTTATTATATCAGGAAATTTAAAGTGGACTATAATTTATTGTGATAGATTGACAAATAAAACTAAATATGTAGCTATTCTTGGGCATTTTGACCAATCCTTTCTTTTTCAATCCATAACGTCTTAAGCTTTCAGCCTAATCTATATAAATAAAATTCAAAGTCCTGACTGACTGACTCACTCATTAACGCCCAGCCCAAGCCGTTGGACCTAGGAAGCTGAAATTTTGCACAGAGGGTCTATATATAATGTAGACAAGGAATAAGACAGAATTGTTTGAAATTCAACCCCGAAGGGAGGGGAAAAGGGTTGCCAAAATTTGTATAGGAGGTATGTGGAAGAATGTTGTCTAATTTTCTTGAAACTTGAAATAAATACTCTTCAACACAATTGATTGAACACGTGTTTCGCCGTTTTTCAAAATTTAACCCTTAAGGTAGTGAGCGGGGTTGCAAAATTTTGAACCAAAGTCCACGCGGACGGAGTCGCGGGCGACAGCTAGTCTAATCTAATCTTTGTCGTGGCAATATTACTAGAGAAACTGAAACATCTTAAGTCATCAGCAGATCCAAATTTAGGTTTTTTGAAGCATAGTCCTTTGTAAGGAAATTGAAGAAGATGTATGACTTAAAATGTCGATGACATCTTGTAGCACATAGCTGGCTGGCATCAGCATTATTAATTCAATCGGTTGTAGAGTCTATGTAATTGTCTGGAACCCTTTCATTTGTTAAAAAGAAAACAAAGAGAGAGAAAAAAAGGAGAGATGATAAAAATGCATCGATTACCTCAGTCTTTTCTTATTGTCTCGGTTACAAAAAAGTCATAAAGGAGCGGACCGGAATTCGTCATAATTTCGCTGCGCGGTAGAAGAGCGCCAGGCGTCTCACTTTGCGAAGTTTAGCAAACTAAGTTTGACATCTGCCGGCCTCAGCGAGCTTATTCAACGAGGCGTTTGTGAAATTGAAAACTTTACCGACTAAAACCCCGACCTGCTAAGAGAAGGGTCGTTATTTTTGTACTGAGCATCATTGTTGCAGACAACAGACGTTAAATAGGATTGAGTTAAAAAGTACATTGGGTATTTATGTGGCAATAGTGTGTCAAAAATACCAACGTATGTTTACATACACAAAAAAATATTTATTTACCAATACCTCTATCAATACCCATAGGTAATGAATACTTACAAGGGAATAATGACACGTAATGAATCGCTCGTAGCTCCGGCCGCCTGAGTGATCTTAAATGATCACGAAGGTTAAGCAACATAGGGCGCGTTCAGTACATGGATGGGTGACCGTTTCTTACTAAAGCTAGTGGCATTTTTTCCGAGCGGTTCCGTGCTTCGCAAGGCACGCTAAGCAGTTGGTGCCGGCTGCCGTCCATAGATGGCAGTCGCTAAGCCAAGTCAGTGTGGGTGTATGTAAGAAGTTCAAATAAATTGTTTATCTATCTATCTATCTATCAGAGGCCTTAGGGCGGCTTGAAAACTTCTGACAGTAAGACTAGTCACTAGTCTTACAAGCCTCCACCAATCCAGATTAAGCCCCCGTGGCGGAGTATGGCCTATACCTTCCTCAGGGAATAGGCCCGTGCCCCTCGGTCTTTGACACTACAACTGTTGCTAGTAGCTAAGTAAATCGTTCAAATATTGAAAGTAATAATGTTTACGAAGTGGTCTTCTTGTCTCAGTGTTCGATTTATCTTATTGATATAAGAAACATAAACCACAACGAAAAACTTATTAATTTCGATTATATTAAAAAAGAAAGATCGAGTCGTCGAGACAACGTCTTAATGAAATTGAATAAGGGAGCCACTGAGTGGTGGCCAAAAACGGGTCGACGGTCGGTGGGCAGACCACCAGCCCGATGGGTCGACGACATTGTGAAAGCGGCTGGGAAAAATTGGTCGAGACTAGCACTGGACCGGATGGGTTGGCGTGAAAGAAAAGAGGCCTATTTACGGACTGATTAGATAGATAGATAGCCATTGTAACTTTCGTAAGCACTACACATATTAAATCCATCTATAATTATAGATGGATTTACGGATTCCAACAAAATTCAAGTAACAGAATCCAGAAATCCATCTATAATAGCAATGATAAATCTTCTATAATATAAAAATGATTCGCTGAATGTGTTGCTAAGCACAAATCTCGGGAACAGTTGAACCGATTTCTCTAATTCTTTTTTTTAGAATATTCCTTGAAGCACGAGGATGGTTATTACAGAAAGAAAAAAATTAAAATTGCCTTTCAAAGGGGAAGGTTTATATGGTGAGAATATATGGGAAAAAACGAAAACGTTGGCGGTATGAAGTTTGCCGAGACAGCTAGTAAGTAATAAAAGCGACACGCAACAGAGCACAAAAATGTAGGTACTTAAGGAAGTATCCATACAAAACACCCACATATCGCCAATATAAACCCACCTTTACACTCACACGCCTAAGTGTTATATGAGGAAATTCTCCGCGGGGCTCGGCGGAGGAATTTTAGTTTTATTATCGCGGAGCTCCATCACTATGGATGAGGTTATCACATTCCATTAGGTTAAGGTCATGGAATCACAGTCGGTATTTTTCGATGGTGAAATCTTCAGTCTTCTTGAAGTAACGCTGAGTGAGCTGCCTTTTGTGGCAACTTAGACACACGACATTAATCGTGATTACCAACATTTGACTCCAAACTGGGAATCTAAATTTGTGGAGGTTTTACAATGTATCGAATGTTAAAATATGTTTTCTAATATGTCAAATGCTTAAGTGTCCGTAGGCTGATAGTATGGGTAAATATTTTAAACAAAAACAATTGAGTTGGCCGGCGCCGGCCATGAAAGTCTCAAAACGTAGCTTTGTATGGTTTGTTGTCGATTCTGTACTGTCGGTTCGTAGTTGAGTGAAGTAATTTTGTGTTTTTCTTTGACGTGTATTTTTTTTCAAAACTATCACAGTATGTTTTGGAATCATGGTTAGAAGTTCCGCTTAAAACACGGTGAACAAATTCAAAGTCACCTGATAGTTTACTTGTAACGTCTACACTAGGAAACGGTATCAGGTTTTTTGAATTAAAAAAATGCATTTACCTACAGCGCCACCAAGTTATGGTCAGGTAGGCAAAATTGTAACTAACTAATTGTAAATTCTGCTCCCATTTTTTGTTTTATATATTCACTAAGATCTATTTCATTGCAATCAAAAGACGGGTTAAGAATATTCTCATTTTTCTAGCTTCTTAAATGTTCCTACTAAATTCTCTACTAGCACCGCTGCGGCTATCAACGGAACAGATAAGATGGTGGCACTGTATACAATTTTAGGTATTTTTATTCACCTAAGTCACCGGTCATCAAGGTGTGATCGAGCGCAACTATGACATTAGACGTGTTTCCAAAAAGGTTGGCCTCCAGGCAGCCCTTTGGATCCTACTATTTGATGCCTTTTATTGTATGTTATTATAAATGTGAAAAAATAATACCTACTACATTATTCAATACAATACACTCAATGAATTGAATTTACTACTGACTGTTCTTTTTGTCATTTTGATAACTGATAATACATGAAATATTGACTTGCTAAATTTATTTTAGTCAGTATATTTATTTAATTTTAATCTTATAAAAATAGTTGTGTTTTAAAAATGATTCCTCTAAAACACTTCTCAGAGACAGTACATATAATAAGTTGTTACGTTTTTCCTTTCACTGTGCATTATTCAAACAGCCTCTGAGGTGTTTCATGGAATAGAATTTTGATAAATAACAGCGCTAATTTTTGAGTCAGAATTATTTGCAGGCCTGTGGTACGTACGTATTATTATTATTTGTTAGATATAAAACTGAAAATAAGAAACATGCATTGCTTATGATAGTTGACAGTTTTGAACTTTATTACAAAGTGATAAGATTCAATTTATGGTGTCCATATTTTGGACAGAGCCCACAAAGGTTAACAGATTGTGAGTTATAAGAATCTTTTGATCAATTGTTATATTGTTGCAGCTGTCAGTCGGCGTAATTGCTTACAAAAAACTGTTATCAGATTGCTAGTTTACAATAAAGAATAAACTTAAACATTTACATACAGGCACACACATTGCCTTTGCCCCTACACTAGGATACCCTGTGTCGTGGAAACCAGAAACAGCGACATCACAAACACGTAAACATCCAAGACCTTTTTTTTTTGTTACCGGGGTGAAATGCTTTACGCAAGATAACCGCCACCCTTGGGGGAGGGCGACGGCCGTGTGTCGGACTCTCCTCTCCTAATAATAGGAGAGGCATACCTCCTAAAACACCCTGGGGGCCGTCCTGTCGCTCGTGCAATGGGGCGCCGCCGGATCTCGCAAGTGCACAGTGGTCCCACGCTCTAAGAGTAGCGGTCATAGGGTTTCGCGATAATAATGACTGTCGTTATCATAGCTGATTATTGTTATTATGGTGTTTTGTAATACTTTAAGCTATGACGCAATAAAAAAAACAAATTAAAATATTATGCATTTTTATTACACTCAAAAAAGGTTTGCAACTTAATAAATATTAAACCTTACTTTTTACATTCTATATTACAAATAAAGTTATACCTAACTAACACCTAAGTACAAACACAGAAATGGACAAAAAATATAATATTTACATAATAGGAGTGAGGTAAAAAACAACATAAGTGCCTATGTTATTTTTTACATTTTATTCTAAACCTACAACAAATTCAATACTTCTTTTGATAGAATATACTTCTTCTGCTGTGGTAACCTTCTTAAAGTAGAAACATAAGGATCCGAATTAAGGACAAGTCTATGTATCAAGTCGGTGTTTGTGACAACTCGAGACATTTTCCTCGTGTTGTCACGCCTGAATAGCTTAATTAATTTATTGCAAGATTTGGCGTCATCGTCTGAAACCTCACCTATTGAAAATAATGTGTGTTCAATTACTTCCGACCCATGAATGAGGACATTAATTATGTACAGACGATGGCAAGTTGTATCATGAATAGATAGCAACAACTTACGTGCTGTTTCTAGAGAATACTCTTTATTAATTTTGTATCCCAACGAAAGATACTACAGCAGATTATGACATCTGTCAATAAGGATTTTATCTAATCCAGTAATGGCCGTTGGGTGTTGTGGCTCCCTACTGTTGCACAAGTTGGCAGAACGCAAACTTCAATTTCGTTCAGCCTGTCTCCGTCCGTGCTTAGAGACCATGCGAGAATGGTTGAGTGAGACGTGCTTCCAAATAGCTACCAATCTTGTACAAACTTTAGTAACTCTTTTTCCAAGTCATCAGCTATGTGATTCTCAACATCAGACAGCAATTGTCTCAGGTCTTGAAAAACTCGATGCCATCTCTCCAGTTCAGATTTTTTGTCTTTAATAGACAGCCAAGCATCTAGTATGAGCATTCTTTTGAAAGAACACTTAATACTAGTAGGTACCTAAAACAAAATAAACTTATTTTTATTTATTTTTAAAAGCGGATCAAAATACATATTTCGTAGGAAGTGCTACGCGCCTGCTACGAGTTCAGGCGCGCGGCGTAGCACCTGGCTGCACCCTACAGACGCAGCACGACGCAGCTAAATTTGGGAAGACCTAGTAGTAGACATTATAACCCATATTTCTATACCAATTTGAATGGTACAAGTAGGTACAAACATAAGTAAAAGCTTCAACGTAAAAAATATACAGACATAAATACGTAACAAATGCCACGTTGGCGTAGCACTCTATTTAAAAAAAAATGTAGATGGAAAAGGCAAAATAGTGAAGTAAATTAATAATACATACCTGTAACTTCAAAGTCCATTGCAAATTAGCAGGTCACAGGCAAGTTGGAACTACAAACACGCGTGGCGTCTTGGGCTAATTAAAGCACTTGGTGATAACAGGTTGACGACTAATTTCTTGTGTACACTTCGGATGCCGAAAAAGGAATGTTGGGAGCAATAGATCGCGAAACCTTTTATACCCTCTGGTAGTATGACAATTAGTGGATGACTGAGCGAGATATCATGGCTTAGCTCCGTCATTGCCTACCGAGTCCTATGACCTACTACGGTACCACCGTGAAGTGGTGTGAAATCACAACGCGAATGCGACAGCGGCGCCCCGGCGACGTCGACCCGACTCGCAAGGAGTCGGGTCCACCCTCACTGGAGAAGGAGCATGGGCCCCCCACGCCCTTCTCCCGTCACGATGTCAGACGGCAGGTCCCCCAACCTGCCATCTGTGACCCTCCCTCAACCTCCTCTATGCCCTCTGCTGAACAGAGGGACATAGAGGAAACATCCAAGACCTGGGGTTCAGGAAAATAAGTTACTATTACGAGGCTGTGGCTAATTGAGGATGGCAGAAGGAAGTAGCGTGCCTTGGACGAGCCCAGTGTGCAGCAGTGGACGAGGACGAGCTGATTGAATGAGTTATTATTTTGTTTATTTTTCCTTAAGGCTTTGAACTAGTTTTGGATCTAACTGAAACACACCTTCTGTCGACTAATGGGTTCCGCCCCGGGTTCACCTCTAGGAATTTAATAACGCTCTCCAATTGGCGAAGTGAAATAACAAACTGGAGCCGTCAGTAGCAGGAAATGCAATAACGCCCTGTTATGGGGCGGGTAATTAAGTATTCGCACGGCTTATATTGTTTCGAGTTGAATCAAAATGTACCGCAGGAGGTCAAATCGGCTACTGTTTTTTGTTGAGTTTACGTCTTTTTGAACTAAAACTTTCGTAAGTACAAGACATTATAATCTGTCCTCCGGATGCACTTATAATACGAGATGAGCAACCGATGACGCGACCTCCGTCTCTGCTCACCGTGACTAAGCTCTGTGTATCATAGCCAAACCTAGTCGGAGTCTTCCGACAAAAAGTCAATTAAGTGTAGATATTCGGAATACAGTTTATAGTTGACGCCTCTATTTGCATCAGATAAAAGAAAACCGATATTTAATCTAAGACAATCATGGTCAACTTTTGAGCCAGCCATGGCCAAATCAGACTTAAGTTCATTTATTCATTTATGTTAGTTTGCGCAAACATCTTAAGATCTTGATTTATCAAGAGAATCATGAGAATGGCGGTGACATTTTGTTTGAGCTCATTTGACTATTGCCTATATTTCGGATTATTGACAGTATTTTCGTTTTGGGTACTTTTTATAATTTTTACTACAATAAATTTTGGCTTAGCTTACGCGCTTAAGATTGCTTTTATAATCTGTGACAAGTATGCTTTACGTCATTGGCAACTTTTAAATAAAATAAATAAATAATAATAAATAATATTTACATACAGGCACATAAATTGCTTCTGGCCCCACACTAGGATTTGAAATTTAAAGTTGCTGTTTAAATTTGTAAAAGCCAAGTTTAAAGTTGGACAAATACAAAGTTGTCCTGCAACCTCAAGCTGTTGCAATTGTGAAGAGTGTCATCAGGCTGAAAGTCGCCTAAACGGTTATGGAGAGGTCAATAAAAATTTACTTTCATATTAATTTACGAACAACATTATGGGTTCTTTAGTGTAGATCATCATGATATATAGGGTTTAATTAATTTCATACAAATGTACAGACGCTGTGATTGCATACCAAAACTATGCTATTATTATAGATAACTGACAGGAGCTTTATCACACAAGTTTGCCAAAGGCAATGCGAATGGTGGTGCGGTGGCCGGGTCGCCTATCTCCATCTAATATGGTTGAGAGTGGCGATGGATGACCTCTGCGTTATGCTCGTGAACGGGTGCCGTCCGTGTGTCTGGCCGCAGCATTGGTGTTTTATTACCTTTTAAGAATATATAATGATGTTTGACTTTGCAAGTATTGATTGCACTCATGGATCTTGAGATTCCTGGTATACGAACACTCATACCTAATTTGTATTAGCCTTAAGGTGATTTGAGAAAAGATGGTCAGAGTGGAGTTTTTTTTCGCTGCCTTTTTCTCCACTACAGACGGCCCCAAGGCAGCGGCTAGCATTATGCATACCTGTATGTACATTGACATTCTACAAGCAGAATGTAAATTCTTTACGTTGAAATACATTTTTGATTTCTGATTTCTTTCTGGTTTAAAATGTAATTTTACAATCATCATACAGATATAACCATTTATGTTATTGTTGTTTGTTACACTTTATTGCACAATAAAAAAATACATGATATAACTTAAATGTTTCTCATAAAAATTACATGCAAAGACGGACTTATTTCTAAAGCAATTTATTGCATTGCCTGTAGAAGAATAAAAAATAAAACAAATATTGTTAAACTGTCTTTGTGATCAGGTATTTCACTTGTAAGTTAAAATCATCAAGTCAACACAATTTGGTTAATTGTGTCTACTAAATAAAAAAACGAAAGTAGAAAAAGGCCTGGTGTACATACAATAAAAAATATTCTATTCTATTTTATTCTAAGAAGGCACAGGTAGAAAATCGCTGTTCCTAACGTATTTTTTTTAAATTTTTTTTTCATTCATAATATTTCTTTTTCTCAAAGACTTTAGCAACAAATCTCTGGCGCACTTATTAATTTGTCATGTCGTGCTATAAGAGCATCACACTCAATAAGAAATTAACGATTTTATTCTCATTTTGTTTATTGTTGAGTTAAACTTCTGAAAAACATATTGGTTTTGCTTAGTTTGCGGTATCGATTCTATGAATCTACCGTCAGTCTATAGCAAAATTTGCATCGTGATATTGCATAGACTTTCTGCATTGATATTTGGTAAGCCAATTAACCAGGCGTTTGATTGAGATTGGATTTAGTTAATGGTTAGAAATGTATTTTTATTTCATGGTGAAACATCCTTCTTATTTAGGAGCTTATTCTTTGTTTTCCTCAAACTGTCTGACTTTTTAGTAAACAGCTATTTTTTGGCATAAATCTCCAATAAAGAAAGAAAGAAAGAAAGAAAGCATTTATTTACATTGCAACAAAAGCACACATAAAATATAACAACTCCATTATCGTTTGTTACATTTAATTATTTTGTCCTAAACACAGACTATTTGTAAATTAAAACTAAGTTAAGAATATTTTTTATTGCACATGAGAAACTCTAGACATTAATAAAAGGTGTAATGAAATAACATGCAGTGAACGGACTTATTGGTAACAGCAATTGCTCAATCGAATGTAAGCGATCATAATGAGTTTCGTCAATTAAATTAGTTTAATTGAGAGCCATCGCAAACAGGGCGACTAGTCGCGTCTAGTCACCGCATCAGACGCGACGTTGTCATTTGCTTCTGGCGTCTTGTCCTCGCGACTCCGCGAAGTGTGCGGAAAGTTGAACAAAATATATGAAAATTGACGGCCGTAGCCTGTCGTCACGTCTAGTCGCCGAGCTGTCGCCTGTCGCGTGTCGCTAGTGCGCGCCTAGGTTTAAACACGGTGATTGCATTGGCAAGTTGCACCTAATTCTGATAAAAGCTTAGAAGCTAATATTTTAAAATCAAAAATGCTCAGTTTATGCCCAGTCAAGTATTTACCGTGATTTTGGTCTTTATCGCATAGGAAACAAAGACGTCATGCAGCTTAGTGATTGTGTAGTATTGAAGATATTTATTTATACTCAAAGAGAAAAGGCGCAGTGGTTTAGAAAACTGTGTAAATAGATAGAATATTCTTATTAAATATTGTACGAGTATGTACACCATGAATTGCACATGAGATTTGACAAAAACATAGTACAGAACAAATGGTGGCGTTATTACTAAAAGTAATTTCTTCCAGACAAGCATTGACCGAAAAAGATACAGCTAAATTACGGGTAGTCGGTGCATCTAAACAATGCAGATAATATTATTCACTTTTAAAAAGTACATCAACAATGCTACATCAACCTAATTGCAACAAATTTTTTTTTATCGCATAGCACTGATTTAATTGATTTATATTTGTTTTTTTCCAAAACATTTTCATTTTGTAAAGGAAATCATCACGGTTTAAAAAATAACAAGTGGACTACAACTTCATAATTTGTATAATAATAAAAAAGGTTAAGGAACATACGGCGCGTTCAGTGCATGTATGGGTCACCGTCTATGACTAACGCTAGTGGCATTTTTCCGAGCGGTTCCGTGCTTCGCAAGGCACGTTAAGCAGTTGGCGGCGGCTGCCGTCGATAGATGGCAGTCGTTAAGCCAAGTCAGAGGCCTTAGGGCGGCTTGAAAACTTCTGACAGTAAGACCAGCCACTAGTCTTACAAGCCTCCACTAATCCGGACTAGGCCCCCGTGGTGGAGTATGGCCTACACCTTCCTCAGGGAAGAGACCCGTGC
This sequence comes from Yponomeuta plumbellus, assembly GCA_947310845.1. Taxonomy (NCBI): domain Eukaryota; kingdom Metazoa; phylum Arthropoda; class Insecta; order Lepidoptera; family Yponomeutidae; genus Yponomeuta; species Yponomeuta plumbellus. The sequence continues at coordinate 9,933,216 of OX371207.1, read as the reverse complement.
CCCTCGGTGGGGACATAATGGGTTGATGATGATGTCTTTTACTAAATTTTGAACTCCGAGCCTACCACAGTCAAACGTAGGAAAATAGGGTTGCGTTCCTCATACTTTATAATATGAATCCATTTTTAGCGAAGTACTCCTGCGTCCTCGAATCACGTTACATAGCGTTTTCAAGTCGTCAAAGACCTTTGGAGTTAGAAATAACCTATTCTACACCCTAAGAGATTGGTTTAACTAACACTGACAACTGCAAATTACTAGGCAACATAGGCAAGCAACCGACAATTACCGCGGCTGCTTCTGGCTAAGTTTGCTTAAACCAATTTATTAATAAAGCCGCACGCACACAGCGGCAGCAGAAGTACACACAGACAAACATTAAAATCGATACAGCCTTTTCCGCACCATTGATTCGCAGGAACCGTCTCATAGCACAAAATAAAATTGAACAGAACAGTAAACCTTAAAAAAATGTAGATGTACAACGGCGGAATTATTTTGAGATCCTTATCTGGTTATCATACCATAGGGTATCATAGTTTGGAGCCAACATATAGTGATGGTGAGAATTTTATTGCTATTAAGACATAATATTGACACGATAATAAACATATTATAATCAAAGAATTTTGTTACAATATAACAAAATAACTTTTATATTTTAAGAGCGGGTACACACTGACTTACAGCGCGCTTACTGCGTGTTTGCATGTGTACACTTCAATCTGACCTCATAGTTCTTACAACGCGCGTTACAAAAGCGCGCGCTTCAAAACGCCTAGTGTGTACCCGCTCTTAGGGTAGCGCAAAATCGTGACACAAACGCTCTTCTTCGACTTCCATTTTTTTGTTTTAAGGACTAGCTTGAGTGAATATTGGTGGAAAACAGATTATCAAGTTAAAGAACGAAATTGTGGCCAATTCGTCCTTCTGTAGTATTGTTTTCATGCCTGGATGGTTTCCTTTGAACCCTAATAACTGCGATCACAAAGACCCACACACAGACTGAGGAAAATTAGCTTTGGATTATCTTATATTCATTTGTAATTACAGACAACTGCGCCTAGAGTGGAGCGCCTCATATAGCCAGTAGAATTTAAACTAAAGGTTTACCAGGGGAACATTTCATTTTCGAACCATCCTAGTAATGTTATCACTTGACATAACTTCCAAGATTAATGCACTGCGCCACTGACGACCTCTGTAGCGCAGCGGTTAATGGATCTGTCTACCATGCGAGAGAATCCGGGTTCGAACCCCGGCTGGGGACAAAAAAAAACAGGTCTTGGATGTTTACATGTTTATGATGGTTCCCACGACACACGGTTACCTTGTGTGGGGCCACCAGCTGTGTATGTGCCTGTATGTAAATGTAAAATTTTGTTTAAAAATATTTGTGACAACTCTCTGAGATTGCTCGTCACATAAACTCACGTGTGTATCCCGATGGATCAGGCATAGACCTAGGTTTCCCTCTTCCCACGATCCTGACAAATCTTTTTCGCTTCATCAACATTTCATTATAATGTTAGTCGTTGCTTGCACGAACGCTCGTTTCAGGTACTATTTATCTTGCCATTTGCTAATAAATACTTTCTTTAGCCGAAATATTTCCACCTGGGTCTCCCCTTACCGGCCCATTGACTCGTCGTCAATACTGTTTTCTTCATTCTCTCCATAGTAGTACCAAGTAGCTACATCGTTAAATTTATCCTTCAGTTATGAATTAACAATAAAATACTATGAAAACTTATTATAATACTAATCAATATGTTTAAAGAAAAAATTATAAAAATATATACAGAATATAGCTATCGTAATTCAGGTATATTTAACTGAATGCAAACCGAATGCTTCACTTAGTATTCTGATAAAAATATCACTATTCAAAGCACAGCTATTTTAGAATATCGAAAAAAAGCCCCTGTTATGTTGTTAAAAACAAAACAGTTATACTTCATACTTTGTTGTGAACAAAACCATAGTTGTCGTTCTATTTCGTAGTTGTACTATCGTAAACCTTAGAACGGATTTGTAATAATTATTTTGCCCTATTACGTTCATTAGAGCATTTAAGTGTGAGCGAGTTTTCTTTGAAGTGCCTGTTCTAATTATAAATGTCTTCAATTCGAGTCTTTGAACCATTGTTGCACCTACCTATTTATTTACATCAATTTTCAGGTACTAACAAAATTTACAATACATAAAAGAAAATTGGAAGTTTGTGAACCGCAGCCAACATTTACATTTTGATTAAAATAGATTCAGTTCAAATTAGAAATCTAAGACTACACCAGTACACCAATTAAAACTACAAAAAGGAATATAAAATACCTAAAAACCTGACTGCTGAGTAAGTATTAACTACTAAGAAGGCAAGCCTATGCAGATAATAATTTCGGAAATTCTTAACAGTCAAGATTTTGTTATATTTGTCTTAGGAGTTTTTTATTTATTAAAAAACTAGTAGTGCGATGATGAAGTAATAAGCACCAAGTTGAACACTTAGCGTGACTATAAAAGGAATTTTTTGCTTATTAACTAAAATTATATGTACATCTAATTCAGCATTTTATTGGGTGTAAACAAACATGGTGTGAGACTCGTGCCCATCGGTGGGGACATAATGGGTTGATGACGATGATGAAACAAACACATTTTTTCTCCCACAGTTGAAAAATCGATATTTTCTGGCTTGATATTTTTAATTTGTGAGTCAATCAATCAATTGGGATGAGCAAAGAGATCATGTTATTGCTTTCCATATTTTAAAGATTTCCTTTAACGGTTTTTGTACTTAAGATCTAAAACTGACTGAAATTAAATTGAAAAACACATACACTCAAAGCGAACACATTATCTTCCTTTTGCTATCCGCCGTAGTCGGGTAAAAATAGAGGATTCGAGCAAGACTGCTACGCGTGTAGGCCACTGCCGTAGCAACGGTTCGTAGCGCTACGTGGCGTAGCTAATGGGCGTAGCACCTTCATCAGTACTACACTACGCTGGATCTTATGAAGTCTTAGATAGAACTAATATACCTATAAATATCACAATAAGAGTTTCACTCTTTTTAAAGGCTTTCGCTGTGTATTAGACTAATTTAGTAAATAGTGTGGCTTAGTAAGACACTGGACAAAAGTTAGGTATGTAATTAACGACACGGTTTACTTAACAATTCACTGTTCCCGCCACACAAAATAGGTGTAACACACCAACCCCTCCGGCCGGTCTTCACTGACAAATGAAAATATAAACGGCATGTCAAAAATATAAACACATCGTGTCGTGTCCGATTACTATCAGAAAATTGCTCACTTTTTTTCCGTCGCGCCTGCGATGTCGTGACTGGAATCGAAAAAAAGCTATACAATTGTATGAATGTCTAAAGCCTATCTTGATGACAAACGCAGGTATCAATAACAGTGTCTGATAGCACGCAATTTATTATTCAGGAGCGTGGTAAGACTTACCTATAATCCATTTATCTGTACTTGGCATTTTGTTCAGACTTTAAACGACACTAAATAAAAACCTTTAGCTGTAGAAAACTCGAAACAGTTTACAAATTTAGTGCTAGCTAGTGCTAAATTAGCAAACGGTATCGAAATTTCTAACACTGAAGGTTTTTAATTCAGTGTCGTTCAAAGTCAAAAAATGCCAAGTAAAGATAAATGGATTAAAGGTTTATTGATTCATTCTCGTATGGCACTTTTGCAATCACTGCCTTATTGATCTAGCTAGCGGTATCACGTCTGATTACCGTGCCGGTTGTGGTGGATATAATTCTAGCTAAGGCCGCCGTACATTTCTATACATTGCCTAAGTATGGGTGCATTACTGCGTTTGTTGTGTCCTTGCTTGGTAACTAGACCACAGGGTATCCTAGTTTGGGTCCAGGACAAGGGAATGTGTGGTGTGGAAGATGGCGACCGAAAAGAGCTCAGACTCTTTTACATTACTTACTTTTTGCACTGGTAAAACTATTTTCCGTTTTTTGACGCACTCATTCGCAATTTGGAACTAACTTCACACTGGAGGTAGCATTAAGGGGCATACTGGAGTATTGAAAAGCGTGCGAGTTTCGAAAAAATTACGACTGACCAAGGTACAACCATGTCCAAGGTTGAACAGGTTCCCCTACATCAATTGAGTAGATATTCAAAAAGGCACTGAAGTATTAAAACTGTCATTATAATATGGTCACAAATACGAGCTCATTTAATATTGCTATTTCACTTGAAATCGGGCGCGGATTTCGTTGCGTGAACCATTTGCATTAAATTAACACAAAACAATTGTTGAACAAAAACACTCGGGCCGCGAATTTCGACAGTAAATCATGCAAAAGAGTGTGCCCATGCCGTTAACGGCACCAAATAATGTTATTAATGGAATCGTACAACGTTATTATAACAATTGGGTAATTTCTCGTTTGTACCTTTCAAATCGTGGTAATGAGCCGTTTTCAGAAGAACTAAAAAAAAAATAATAATATGGCTGTCAAAGGAATGCAATTTTGGACCTCAGCCCAATAGCCATGTGTGATACGTCATAAAATAGATCTCAGCGAGCTGAACAAAAGTTACTATGACGCCAACAGCCAAATGTTTGTCCTTTCGGAGTTAGTATTGAAAAAAAACTAACATTTTCAACAAAATATAACTCCGAAACGACAAACATTTGGCTGTTGGCGTAGTAGTAACTTTTGTTCAGCTCGCTGAGATCTATTTTATGATGTATCACAAATGGCTATTGGGCTGAGGTCCAAAAATGCATTCCAAAAATGCATGACAGCCGTATTATTTTATTTTTTTTTAGTTCTTCTGAAAACGGCTCATTTAAATAAATACTTAGAGTGCGGCAAGTGAGTCGTGGCACAAGCCTTTGGCGGGAAATTTAAAAATCTTTTAGTTGATAACCCTGCATCTATATGCCATAAACCATCTTGATACTTTTGCTTAACTTGATTGTTTGTTTAATTAGTTTGGAGTCTCCAATGAATTTTGTCCAAACATAAATAAATAGGTGTAAGCAAAACGAAAACATTAACTACATCAAAACCAACATTTCCACTCCACCAAAAACAGGGATAATAAAGATGCACTGCATAAACTTATAAACATTTATTAATGCTGAACCGTAGTCAAAATCTGATTCATGTCTTTTTTCTCAACATCTTTGAGTTCTTTGACTAAGTCTTCGATCTGACGTTTAACATTTTCGTCATCCGACAGACCTTACAACAAGAAATAATTCATGTTTGCTTTAAAACATTATTACTCGTATTTACATACTAAAACATAGCTAGGTAAAATTATGTTGAATAGAAACAAAAGTTTTTTTCTTATTTAAATCTAGGACGAGTATCAAACTATTTGGGCTGTACTACTTGCAGCTGAAAAACCTAAGTTTGACAGTCAGAGTGTGTCCATATGAAGAATTCGAAATAAATCGCGTCCCAAGACTCGCTTGTCAGACTCTATCTTATCTTTTATTATAATGGCTCCAATAGACAAGCGACAGCTAGTCAGCGACAGCTCGCGACGCCTGCCGTCTACGGTTGCGCGACCGCCGCCGAAAGTCGCGCAACCGTCGGGGGTCGCTGACCGTACAAACCTCAAGGCGGTGGTCGCGCTACCGTCGGCGGCCGTCGCGCGACCGACAGCGGCAGTCGCCGACCGTACAAGCTTCTAGTCGCCGACTGTCAGCGGCCGTCGCGCGACTAACTGTCGCTCGTCTGTTTGAGCCCTAAGCACGGTATCTCATCTTATTCAATAGTTTATGTTAATTAACGGCTAGACATAGGCCTCCCTAACGGGTTTCATGCGGTTCACTAGCGATACCAACTCAAAAAAAATCATACCTTTTATACATTTAAAAGAGACTTTTTAAGATCCAACGGCCTTGAAGGTAAGTCTAAATGAAAACAATTTGTAAAACTATATATGATAAGGTTACGTTAGTGGCGCGAGTATTACTCAGAGAAACTCCTCAAGGCACGCTGCCTTTCCTGTTGTAGTCTCGTGATCCCATGTCCCCAATGGGAAATTTCCTTAGATTTCACATTAATTTTGAACGCAAAAGTGTATGTAAATAAGTTATATTAAGTTGATTAAATGGTACACAACTAGATAATCACAAAAGCCTATTCAAATTACTGTTTTATAAAAGAACTTCAAAAAAGCCCAAAGAAGATACTCCAACAATATGTTTTAATTAAGCACGTATGCAAAACCGCAAAGAAAACGGAAATCGCAAAACAATGAGGCGGCAGTTTCGCGCCAAGCCGGAACTGCCCGGGACAGTACCAACGAATTTAATTAAGTAGAAGCACCACTTCCACTTAGGCCGTACTGAGCTTTCTCTCATCATCATCAATCCATTATTTATGTATCCAGCGAGCTGCATGGGCTTCTTCCCTGAGGAAGGTATAGGCTATACTCCACCACGCGGGCCAAATCCGGATTGATAAAGGCTTGTAAGACTAGTGGCTGGTCTTACTGTCAGAAGTTTTCATGCCGCTCTAAGGCCTCTGACTTGGCTTAACGACTGCCATCTATCGACGGCAGCTTGCACCAATTGCTTCACGTGCTTATGAGGTTGCTCTAAACCAGTATTATTCTACTTGGAAGCCTCGGGGTTCGCTAGAAGTTTTCACTTGTAAAAGGGGTCGCGTCTTCAAAAACATTGGAAAACACTGCTCTAAAGAAAAAAATATCTGATTTTAATGTGAAGAGCATGATCATTACCAGAGGGAACAAAATAAAAAAAACCGCATTGAAAATTGATTATTTTGTACCATGAGCACCCATCCAGGCTACGAAAAATAGATGAAAAATCGCCTTATCTAGAAAAACACCCCAATCTATCTATATAAATAAAATTCAAAGTCCTGACTGACTGACTCACTCATCAACGCCCAGCCCAAGCCGTTGGACCTAGGAAGCTGAAATTTTGCACAGAGGGTCTATGTATACTGTAGGCAAGGAATAAGACCGGATTTTTTTTAATTCAACCCCGAAGGGGGCGAAAAGGGTTGCCAAAATTTGTATGGGACGTATAAAGAACGTTGTCTAATTTTCTTGAAACTTAAAATAAATACTCTTCAACACAATTGATTGAACACGTGTTTCGCCGTTTTTTTTTATTTAACCCTTAAGAGAGTCCACGCGGACGGAGTTGCGGGCGAAAGCTAGTAACTGGATATAAAGGAAAGTCTTACAGGTGAAGAGTTATAGTCCAGTCGACAGCACATTAATCTTTGTATGCGTGCTTCGCATCCAGTAACGTCACTGTTGACTTTACAACTGACAACGTCTGTGGCGCAGCGGTTAGCGCATCTGACTACCATGTGAAAGGTCCCGGGTTCGAATCCCGGCTGGGGAAGAAAAAAAACCCAGGTCTTGGATCATTGCATGTTTGTTACGTCGCTGTTTCTGGTTCCCAGAAGCAATGTATGTGCCTGTATGTAAATCTGAATGTTATGTTAACTAGGGCAAGAATCTGTACCCAAACAGCCGTCGTTCCGTTGTAGTGTTAGCACCAGAACTGACTCCGGAAACATTCGTGAGCATGTAGCACAATAAATAACGGACACTAAGCTGATTAGCATAAAGCCCTGCGCCAACACTCGCCGTTTAACCCAAAAATCTGTTAACGAATGGGAGCTTTGCATACAATTTAATGAATTGAGAGCTCTTTTCTAAGTGACACATGTGAGTGGAGTAACAATATCATACTGACAAATCATAGAATTTGTTAAAGATTATTATATTCACATTAAAAAAAATTGTGTGTTTACGTTTAGAGTGATAAGATACCTAAGTGTAATTAGTTAGAAGATAAGTGTGATTAGTTAGAACGTAAGTATAATTAGTTAGAAACTATAGTTTTAATTTAATTATGTTGTTTAAATACCACCTCTTTACCGTCTTATTTGTGAATGCATTGTTCCTTAAAACACCTGTTTTACGCTGTGCAAAATACTGCGGGTGATCAACTTCTCAGACAAGGACTCAAACTGCCTTCGAGGAATGTATTATAAGGTGTTTTTATAAAGGACCCTTTTTTCCGCTTTTTCTATCTATCTAAAAGATTGAAGCATGTGGGATTGGGTATTAGTTCTACTGTCCAATATAAAATTTGGATCGGTTCTCTCATAGAAATCATGACATCATAGAAATCATGAATTGATATTGGTTGCCTGGAAGAAATTGCTTACAGTAATAAGGCTGCCAATTGTAGGTCAATTTATAAAAAATCTGTATGTGCAATTTATGAGTACAATAAAGAATATTCTATCTTTCTATCTATCTGACATCGTACCCACGTCTCCACACCTATCTTATATTAAGTAAATAACTTTCCAATCCGGACTCGGTCCCCGTGGTGGAGTATGGTCTATTCCTTCCTCAGGGAAGCAACCCGTGCCACTCAATGGAGACATAATAGGTTGATGATGATGATGAACTTTCACACAACATGACCACTTATCTTGTTTCTAGCTAGGTGTTATGGTAACCAGGCATGAATACATCCAGGCTGAGGCCAGTGGTACAAACAACGGCATGGCTATCAGAGGTAATGCAACTAGACCCTCGAGGTAGCAAGCTACTCAATCCTTTTCTTCGTTTGTAAGCCAGAAGATTAAAAAGTAAGTTGCCAATAACTTATCTTCCCTTTATCTTTGTCGCTTACCTAGCACCAGTAGCGCAGGATTCAGCAATTAGAAACGGGCCATTGTTTTAGCTCTTTTCACCGGCGATTCCAGTTGGAAAATGCAGACGCAACGCTCTCTTTAGTACACACGAAAACTGAACCACCTTTACATATTGGAATTTAGAACGTTCTTTGCGAAGGCGTAGAGTTCAGTTCGTATTGGCAGAGTTAAAGGCTAACTGCAACGTTGCAGGCCATTGTTGCGTCGCGCTTGCTTTGGAGGCCTTTCATTGGTAGGGATCCAAGTTCGAGATTCGCTGTCTCGGTTTTGGTAGTGGATTTACCACAGAAGCTGCGACGATGCCCAATCACTGATAGCAAATGCAGTCTAGTGTGAAAATTATAGTCAAGTTGGCATCTCTTTTTCTAAAACCTTTACAAGTACTGCACTTTTCAAAGCATCAAGGAGATCTACTGAGTTAAACTAGTGACAGCGTAGAAAGAAATTATGATATCTTTTTCCAATTTGCTAAAAGTATCTGTACAATAGTTTTAGTTCAAAAAAGTATCTGTACAATATCTTAATCATGTTAATAGTGATTTTTATACCCATGGCCGTAAGTTTAAAGCAAAAAACCTAAGGGCCCGTCCCCATCACCACGGCGCGGCGCCGCCACCGTTCAGCGTCGGCGGCGCCGTGCCGGAGCGCGGTGCCGTGTCACGGTGCGTTCAATTCTCAGTCGATTTACCAAACAGTTTCAATGTTTCTGTTTTTTTTTCTTTCGTCGTCGTAGTAACAACATGAGAATAACTTTTTCGTGATTCTTTCCGACACGCCCGAGCACACCAACTGTGAAATATTGACCGAGAATAGGGGCGCGCGGCGCACCGTCTATAGCACCGCGCTCCGGCACGGCGCCGTACCGTGTCACGGCGGTGACCGTGCCGTTGAACGGTGGCGGCGCCGCGCCGTGGTGATAGGGACGGGCCCTAAGACTAGATAGCATTAATACAAAAACGGCTGCCTTAAATACTATCAAGACCCAGATTCGTGATCCTTATGGCAGGAGTTTTATCTTCTCTAATATAAAACTTAATCGCCGAATGTGTTGCTAAGCGCAAATCTCGAGCTCAACTGTACCGATTTCGCTAATTCTTTTATTAGAATATTTCTTGAGTACAACGATGGTTCTTACGCAGAGAAAATTTTTAAAAATTGCCTAAAAAAGGGAAGATTTAAATGGTGAGAAAATATGAAAAAAAACGAAATGTTTGGCGGTACAGAGTTGGCCGGGACAGCGAGTTTACAATAAAAACGCTCCAGTTGCATTGATCCAAAATTTAGATGTTCAAAAAGCGTTAGACGAGCATCTGTGTTTAATTGTTTTTTTTTTTTTTTTTTAATCTTTATTGAAGGGTTTGGTCACATAGTGATCATGTCACCCTAATTGGACACATGGTGATACTAACAGAACAACAGAATTAATTAATATTACACTACAATGTTTCGTCTTATTTTAAGGGCGATCTTAACTAAATTAAGTACGGCCTTAGCCTCAGTCGACATTGGGGTGGCCAAAGCGATGTTACAGCCACCTACTTCGACACGCTTTTGGCTCGCGCCAACAACCACACGCCCACAAACAATAATAATAATTGTAACATGACATTTGTGTGAACGTCTAAGTAAAACCCTGAGTTAAAGTTCCCTTAATCCATTTATCTATACTTGGCATTTTTTGGACGTCGCTTAGACACTGAATTAAAAACTTTTAGCGGTAGAAAATTCGATACCGTTTGCAAATTTAGTACTAGAGGTTTTTAATTCAGTGTCGTTTAAAGTAAAAAAAAATGCCAAGTATAGATAAATGGATTATACATCGTTTTAGTGACCACCCGTTTCAAATCTGCTTTTTGTATAGAAAACTAAATAGTGCAAGCCAATACGTCCTTCTCTCGCTCACAGGCTCAGAAATGGCCATTTATAGCCCTTTTGTAGGTATGTATATCATGATATTTTCCTTCAGAGTTAGCGAGTGGTATTGCTACTTGAAATATGTAGATATTCTACTAAAATCTTAATGCCCCTACAACGTGTAAGCTGATGTTACGTAAGCGATACCTATCTAAGTAATTGGACGACTGCCTACGTGTAAAATAAATTAGTCCCGTATCTCAAAAACACGAAAATGTTAATTTTGTTTCAACAGTTGCCTATATAACTAGTGGCAGGTTGTATAGCAGTAAATAACTACCAAGAAAAGTGATTACGTTTCTCGGGTGTAATTATGAAATGAAAAAGCCTTTTATTTCTTACTGAAAAATGTTTACAAAGTAAGTATTCTAATTCTAATATTAACTTAATTTAGGTTAATGTTACTGTTATTGTTAGTATATTATTTTTTAAGTTTTTATTTTTTTTTATTTTTATTATTATGTATTTTTTTTGTCATATATTTACTTTGATTAGGTTACTCTTACTGTTATTGTTAGTATGTGTTTTTGAGTAACTTTTTTTAATTATTATTATTTTTTATTTTATTATTATTATTTTTCTTTTGCATGTTATTAACCCTTAACTATTTATTCTTATTAATTTTATTGTTGCCTTCAGTAAGAACCCCGTGACGGGTACAGGCCTCCTCCAAAGATGACCATTTTTCTCTGTCTTGTGCCACTTATGCTATATATAGGTCTCCCCCTGCTTCTTTTGCCTTGCGGGCCGCTTCTCTTTTTACTTAATGTTACATAACGATTGTTCTAGCTCTAGTACATAGTCGTTCTTATGTGGATAGAGTCCCGACGTTGTATGTTGCGATCTTTAATTGTTGTGTAATAATAAATATATTATTTTGTTTCGTTTTCGTGTTATTCTTTGGAGGGTTGTGTCATAATCTTCCACGGTGACCGGCCGGCTTGGAAGATAATCGTTAGTTGTTTTTAGTTATTTCTGTGTGTCTTTAGTGTCTGAGGAGGGGCAAAATGCCCCTAATTGCTATGAGTTCTTGTCTTTGTTTTATTGGTTGTTGCTTGTTTTAAATGTATTTTGTTGATAAGGTAGTTTGGCATGCCCGGTTTTTTTACTCCTTCTGAAATGCTGCTTGACCTTCTGATTGACAAGTCATTCTGATGTATTTTGTTCTTCTTGTTAGCTTGTGTGTTCTTGTTTTCTTTTTCTATGATAGAATTCTCCGGCGAATTAATATGTTTTATTTTATTATTGTTATTTGTTATTAATAATTTGTCGTATTTTATGATGGCTGTATTTCCTTTCTCCCTTTCCAAATTTCATTGCTCTTGTAGTTGTTTTCTCTTTTCCAATATATATTTTGCATAGTCTTCTTTCATATAGTAGTGTGTGTCAGTCAACGCCCTTTTTTGTTTGAAGATTTTAATTTTTATGCCAAGATTTGAAAAAGTTACCACTACTGGGCGGGGTTTTTCGCCTTTCTTTCCCAATCTTGTCACCTCTTGTATGTCGCTATAAGTCAGCTTAATCGCGAAAAAAAGTTCTATCCATTTAATTATATTGTTTGCTAAACTTTCATAGGATGTTTCTACGTCGTCGATGCCGTAGAAAACAATATTTCTTTGCCGAGCCTGTTTTTCCAAAATATGAATTCTTTTTTCTTGATTGTTCACTAATTCTTTTAGATGTTCATACTTTTCTTCCCATACAAAAAATTTTTCTTCTAGTATTTTGTTAACATTTTGCGTAACCTGCTCTGTCACCGATTTTCCACTTTCTTTTATTGTTATTTTTTGTTCGTCCAAGTCCATTTGTATTTTCTGTAAAGCCATTAGGATTTCTTCTATGTTCGTCAGTGGCAACAAAAATGGAGAAAAGCCGTTGTCTGTGGAGCCCAAATCGGGCCTTGTCACAGACAAGGGTTGCCCGGTCACCTACCGCTACTAAAAGGCAATTTCTTTCGTTATTATTGATTTTCGAGCCGCTGTATAGTGGAATACTGTATTTTAATCAAATTTGCTATCTAGTGACAAACATCGCTATGCAGTTCATCTTTTTCTTGTAGCACACAAGTGTGAGCAATCCAAGAACATCAAATTCTTAATGGATCATAGTGGTTTTTATAGTGTTTTAAATAAAATAAACAGGTTTATTTATTATAATTAGCTTTATTTACAAGCCGTTACCCCTTAGCATTACTAAACAGGTAGCAGTTACATACCTTGCAAAAGAGAAAAATTATAGGAAAACGGTTTTAAGTGACAGACCATAATGGCTAGTCGCACTGTTTTTTGAATGATGACAGCTCAAGGCTAAGTTTGTTATCTATCCTCTTTCACTGGCTCACCGTAATGAGTGTAAAAGGGATAGATGTACGTTTGTCTGCTTTATTAAACATATTAGAAAATGTGACCAACGATGTCCAAATCGGGCTTCGCCACAGATGCGGCATGTTGACAAAATGTCAAAATCGGGCCTCGCCACTGACGAGTGGTTAAGTAGTAATTTGTTTAATTTATAGTACAATATTGCTTTTTAGTGCCCTCTGCCGGCACTCCTTTGAACCAATTCGTACTCGGTTTAATAGTTTGGTGTTAGTTCAGTCTTCTCTCCACAGATGTCGCTATGAATTTATCGATTTGCTAAGACTTGAAAGTCATGACAACTCACAATAAATGTGAGGTTATGTTTTCCTGACTAATTAACTGTGAGCATTTTTTCCACACCAATTTTTCTTGAATTTCACTCTTGCACTTAAAGAAAAATTCTGTTTGGGTACTAAAAGACTGTTGCACGCAAATGTTCACACAAGTTCTATTTATGCGCTGATATTGTTTTTTATTTTTTCTATAATATATTGATTTTTATTGTCTAAATTACACTTTATCAGAAACAATCACTGGTGTTCTGTCGCTATTCACTATTCACATTCGGGTGTAATTATATCCAAATGTTAATATGATACACCACCCAGAGGTTACCAGAAAGAGATCGCTCTAAGCAATAAAACCTCGAATAGTAGACCATTACTTAGTTACATATAGGTATTAGTATTAATTCTTTATTGCACAAAAGGTAATGTACAATAGGTGGAATTAATTTCAATGGCGTTTTCTACTAGTCAAACAGCTGCTGGTGGTATAGTACCTACAGGAGAGGCAAAAATTGAGTCAGGCGTGAATTGAAATATCACTTGTGATTCCTTCTTCTGCTTGTGCAATAGGTAAAGTGCTCTCTATCTAATTATAACCGATATATAATACAATATTGAGCGAAGGTTCATTAAAAAAACATCTCTAGTATCTCTCAAACTCTAGAAGCATAAGTGAAAATTAGTGATTCTCGGTTGAATAAATGAACTGCGTCAAGCATCTTAATACACAGACGTTGAAGTCTCAATTTCTCAACCATTTGTTGACGTCTGATGAACCTAAGTAATTGCTATTTTTCATTTCGTTTCGTTCCTATAATCGTTGCACGTTCAGTAATATTGCATGTACTTAATTACTTAATTCTTCTGCAGGCCCGGTGAAATACCTCGGTCGTGCTTGCTTGCGAACTAACGACGGCGACGTAGATAACTCTTCAATAAGGACAGTTCTTTCCTTCACCTCCTGCGGTCGACTGGTAGATAATGATTATAGCATTAAGTCCGTCGCATTATACATATTTTTTCATTTTAAATAATAAAAATATAAAAGTATTAACAATAATAGTAATGACCGGGCGCAAAATAAGGCGTTTTTGGTCGACATCACTGTCCCGTATGATAAGAACCTCGTGAAAACCGAAACAGATAAGAAAATCAAGAATGGCGCCTCCTCTACCTCCGGTCACTTGGACTCCTCAGCCGGAGGGCGTCCGTCTGGCTATTTAGAAATTTAACATAGATAATATTATGTTAATGTGTTGTAAACTTAAAATTCAATTTAGCGAAATTTGAATGTTCCTTGACTTTAGATAATTTTAGGTAAAAATAAATTTCCTTTTAAGGCCCGGTGGTAGAACAAAGCAGAGTTATGTTTAAGCCTAAAATCAAGCAAGCAAGCAAGAAAGCTAAAGCAAGTCTAAAAGCTATCATTAGACTCACTTTGCTTTAGATTTTTCCGCCCAGCGACTTTGTAAGGCTTTTCCTAAATATCAGCGTTATCAGTAAAGCGTGTTCCCTGGCGACTGTAGACTGAACATAAAGCGCTAAAATAATATTGCTGCGCTTAAGAGTTTAGGTTCAAAAAGGTTTGCCAACAATTAAACACAAAACTGTGTAAAGGGGAAAAGAGTGTTAAAAATTATTCTCAAATTATTTTGGATCACATAACATACATATACAAGTAAAAAAAGATGCCTAGACGATTGAGGTCAAAATTATCTGTATGTGCTAAACTTACTGGGCCGTTGATAGTCAATCCGATGTAATGACAAAGTGACATAAATTCTCTTAATAAATTATCTTTTTACATTAAAGATTGCTACGATGCACCATTTTCAAAGCTTTAAAAACTAATAAAAAAACAAAACTAATGTTTGGAAATCGTAGCATTAACAGTAAGTTGACGGGTTCGGTAACCGTTTATTTTACATATTCAACTTGTTTTGCCCTGGAATGCAAGCTGAAACACGCAATGAATAATTAAACGATTTCTTCAAACTCAATGCAACCAACAAATCTATCTAAAGACCATACCACTACCTACGCAGATTTACATAACTGCTGTTGTTTTTTCATTTAATTTACTATTTTTTTATGAAGTTGCAGACGCTAAATTACCTATTTGCATAGCGGTTGCTAATTTGTTTGCAATTAGCTAACTGAATAAATTGGTGAGCTCGGTATTAGGAATAGTATTAAAGCCAAAAGGTTTATTTATTAAGCATAATAAAATTATCTTCTTAGGGTATCGATGGTAAACAATGTTCTCCATATTAACGTAACATATCCACACCGTCTGGATAAAAGGACCTGTGTGTTTTTTCATAATAACGCCATCTGTTGGATGGCTTGATAACCGCTTTACTTCACTACTTCCTAGCAACCACCTACGCTAGAGACGCGCCACCTAGTGTCGGGAGTCTGAACTTTTGCGAGGTTCAGTAAAGCATACGAAAATTTTATAGATGGCGCTTTCTAAGAAGTTAGGTTGCTTAATAGAGTGAGTGTCTTAATGTTTGTCTCATGCCTAAATAAATAGAGAATGCGTGTTTGGTGCCGTGATGCATTGTTTATTTATAATTTGCAATTAATTAGGTATCTAATTTGACATAGAGTATGAGTTTTACGGTACTTACTGCTACGTGGATTGATGAATCTCTGAATGAAAAATAATTGGACTTACCTACCATTTCTACGTAGCAAAGTGGATCCGATGACAGTTCACTTGGAACTTAGTAGAAAAAATTATTAGTACCTGAAACAAAGCGAAATATTCGTATATAGTCACTAAAACAACCTCTAAATAACAATGACTTAGCATAAGCTCCTAATCCTGGGACCCATTTTGATATAAATAAGTAGCGACCCTCGAATATCTTTGCATTCGTGAGCACAAGTAATTAAGCATAAAGTCCAACAAAAGAAAGCCACCCTTGAACCGGATGCGATGATGCCGGGCAAAATTCG
The DNA here is from genome assembly GCA_947310845.1 of Yponomeuta plumbellus. Lineage (NCBI taxonomy): Eukaryota > Metazoa > Arthropoda > Insecta > Lepidoptera > Yponomeutidae > Yponomeuta > Yponomeuta plumbellus. The sequence goes on along the minus strand of OX371207.1, from coordinate 9,916,969 downwards.
CGAGCAACAAACAAACATTTTATATATTCACCGGAAATGCGTAACAAGACGGTCGAGTCACGCCGAATGGGGCAACACCGGATGTCCGCTACATTTACACGTTATATTTCACTGGGGCTCAACTCCGTAATTATACATTGAAAAATGAAGTGAAAAGTACCTTATTAGCATGATTCTTATTGCAAAAACTTTCTCGTTGAGAAATCCTCTGGGGTATACCTACGTCACTCATCCGGTTCATTCGCAACAAGGACGGATTTAGACTTTTGCAAAACAGATTAGCTACCTTCAATAAATTGAGAAGTTAAAAATGTGATAACATGGACCGAACTCCATGTTAATAAGTTTCGATGAAATAATGCATTATTCGGATGAGCGATACAGAATCGGGTTCGTTACACTATCACTATTTGATACTCAAAAAGGGTTAAACGATTTTTATGATAATTTTTTTTTATTTGTTTTTCGGCGCACATGGCGGAATGTCTAACACATTCACATGGTAAACACATAAATAGTAAACACTTATAAACGAACATCGGAATGAACGGATTGTCTGATTTTTTTTTTATTAATTCTTCGGCAGTATGAAGTTAGTGTTATCATGATTTTTTTTTTATTTGAAACCAGCAAAGTACAAAGTAAATGATCGAACAAACACACTTCACTTATTAAAATCTTAGAGTGAGCAATATTTATTTTGTTGAATACTACATAATTATTTTCTAAGCTAAATAAAAACATGTATTTTAGAAAATAGGATCAGATAGGAACAAATAGCAATGAGACTCCGGGATACTAAGATTTTTGTGTTTATTAAATTAATCGCTGTCTCGGCTCTCTATATCGATATGGTAATAACATAAAATATAACATAACATAACATTTACATACAGGCACATACATTGCGTCTGGCCCCACACTAAGATTCCCTAATAAGTTAAGCGGAAAAATTAAAGACGAAGTCGGCAATAAATTGGTTCCAGCTCGGTAGTAACTTCAACGACTTTGCTTAACTGACAAAGTACGTGCCACGGCATAGCTTGCCTTGTCCTACATTCTCGTAAGCAAACACAGGTGCTCTATTGCCGGCATAAAATTTCCATCCCACACATGGTTCTTTCTTCCTCATAAATCTATCTTCCGTATCGCTTATGGGTAGACAATCGTGCCATAACTCAGACACACAGACGGGCTATAAACAAGCCAGCCAAGAGATACGTCGTGACGTCACAAAATGCAGGGGAGTGACGCAAAACACACGGCCCGTGACCAGCCCGTGACGTCATTTGTCACTGTCACTCAGTTCAGAACGTCAGTATAAATCACTGCGTTTGGCAAACTTCAGCGGCGGGTATTTGAGAGATTATTTGATGATTGGTGAACGATTGAGATATTTTCTACTTGAACATTTTTAATAAGTAATTTTTTTGTAACATTAAGCACACAAAGGCCCATAAAAGTTTCTTAAGTCTAATAACTAAAAGTCTGCCAAGATTTTCCTATCAGAAAACATCCTTGAACTTAGGCTGTTATAGATTGTGTTTTTTTTCAGTCGAGATTTATGTCGGCTGCGAGGCTGAGGAGAATTAATACATCGCTACGTTTAAGCAAGGTTATTTTCTAACTTAAACTTTTAATATTCGTGAGAAGTTCCGTGCGAAATTTTCTTTTGCCGTGTCGGGGTTTCGCGACTTCCATCAATCTTTGTTGCACGACGAGGTTTCACTTGTAATAGCTCTTTATTAAATTTGCCGAGGCGAGATGAGTTAACTCACGTATGACGTCACAATACCGTGATGTCTTCGGATTCATTTTAAAGACGTCAAATTGGTATTTAATAATCAGAGTGACATGATTGGCTCATGTGTTGATCCCGTGTCGCTCGTTTGTTAATTAGTGAAACATTATGCAAATTCGTGTTTTCGCAAACACATCAAATATTACTTCATATATTAGATAAAAAGGAAATTTTACATTTAGAGTTTCTCTATAAAGCAACTCTTCCTCCTCTGCTTTGCGACGCCAGCAAAACTAACCTCAACTACTACGTCAGATGAATTTTTTGGGAATTAAAAAGTGGATATGCAAATCAGTACGGGGTAACCTCTGTCAAAATTTCAAGCATACAGCCAACAGTTCCAACTTCGAAAATCTGGAACACTGTGATGTCATGCAGTCTCAAGACAAGTAGCAGTCACGTCAAGCGTACATAACTCACAGTGTCACCTGCATCCTGTTAGCATACGCTTGATTTATCACACCACCCCTATCTCATATAATGCTGTAATATAATTCACTTCTATGCTATTGTAAATAATCCGTTTTAACTCTCTGTGAAGTTGGGTGTCCACGAACTGTAGTGTCCATTAATTAAATTGAAGTTTAATTCATAAGTTATGAGCTATGATCAGAGCTCAGGATCAGAGGTAGATAGATATCATTGGGACACGTTCAAAATTTTTTTCTCGAACATTAATTAATAAAAAGTGTTAGTATATACAGTATTAGTCATTTTATGTTCCAACTATTTATTGCTATTACATGTTATTTACAACATCATGTTATTTACGACAAATAAGCATTTTCCTGCTGACTCTATTCCAAAATCTGTGAATGCCAATTTTAATTGTACTAAAAATCATATTTGCTTTCTTAAGCACGTTTTCCAATATCAATAGAGATTGAGGTATTTAGTTTTGCCTTAACTCAAGTTACTGTATTTTTTAGGGTTTTGTAGTCTAAAACCAAAAAAATTACATTTGGCAAAGACTTGCATATTAATTACGCCGAAAACGGTAACTTAAACTCTCAAATTTTTTTTATTGTACACATACGAACAGAATGCAATAATTTCTTCTCGCCTACACCATATAGTATGAGAAATCGTTGGATTGGTTGTTCAAAAATATTGTGGGAGTATGAAGGTCAGTTTTGGATTTCAAAAAATGTCCGTTTGTGAAATATTAAGCTTCAAAGCGCAAATTTTAGTACGAGTAAGGCATCCCTCTTCTCCTGGGTAAACGGTTGAAAGTAGAAACGTGAATTCATAGACATAATAAAGAACTTAAAATGAAAACTATCACGCCTAAGTATGCTTAACAAATTAGCGAGTAACAGTAGGCGACCAACTTATAAAAGGAACACTTCGTACAAAATCCATTGAAAATCACTTTATGATGAAGTTGTTGTGTAAAGCACATAAACCCCCAATTTCTATGAAATTGTACACTACGAACTCGACACGCACTTGGTCGGAGTTACAGATATCGATAATTAATCATTTATCTGTGGCACCTGAAGTAGCTCAACTTTATAGTCCAGATTGTACTTCAAAAAAACTTTACACAACTTATTGCTGCATTCATAAATCAAACCTTGCTGTAGCGTTGCCTCGATGGGGCATGACATGACCTAGTTCAAACACTGTTGCTTGACAATAGATTGTGCTGTCAAATGTACAAATAACCCCCAAAATGTGAACTTGTTGCAAGAAATTTTAATGTTGATCTGAACTTCCGCGTAAATACAGTCAACTGTACAAATGTACACACATGTACTCTTTTCAGTTAAGTTACTAGTGGCTTTGCAAGAATATTTTTAGTTCGAACTGTTGTCAACTATACCACAAAATAGAAAAATACGGTAACAGATAGACAATACAGTATTTGACACTATCAACAATAAATTATTTGAGATGCTCGATTAAAACAAAAATTACAATATGATTCGGAAAATGTATTTCTTTTATTCATTTACTAGTTATTAATATTTTTTAACACATGAAACATAAAAAGAGTGCTCTTAAATGTGACGTCACAAGCAAGTATTTTCATACAAAATTCCGTTTTAAAAGTAACTCATTTGACATCCTGTCAAATACCCAATTTCAGTTTGTCAACGAAAGGCATTGTAGTAACTAAATCCCATAATATAGACCTGATTTTTTTCTGTTATCTACTATATTATGAGTATGCCTATCATTTATTTTCATACACATCCTGCGGTTACCTGCTAGAAAATGATTGTAGCATTAAGTCCGCTACATTGCCATTGCATATTTTAATTATGTGCAATAAACGTATTAACAATAATAATAATATTTCTGAACCGATTTGAATTATATAGTAATCCCAGTTATCATAGTTACCTAACGTACCATAGCGTAGTGTTTTTGTATCGTTAGACAAAACTGTGCTTCCTGAACTTACCTATAACTTGCTGTGATACTTATTTACTGACAGAACCATCAATCACAAGCCACCGGTTGGCGGTATACATGGTGCTCCTTAATTAAACCAGCGCAGATGTCACGTAACACATAGATTTCAATTAATTCCTGTCATAGTATGCGAGCACTGATAGCTGTTTCATGGCGTACGATATTAGTTCGTGGGCTGGTGAGTGATTTGATTTTAAAGAGTTAATATAAATATAATGGCAGCTTACACAGCTTGGCATGCATGAGTTCAGTTTTGATTACTAACACATCAATCAAGATATCACGTACATACTTAAACTCACGTCTATATGCCGAAAGGGTAGGCAGAGACCAGGGTTTGCCACGATCCAGACAAACGTATTTCGCTTTATCGACAATCGTTAGTCGCTGAAATCATGAAAGCTTGTTTCGCGTACTTTTTATCTTGTCGTTCGGTAATAATGCCGCTAGATCTATTTATGATAGTGATGTAAATGAAAAAGAACCTGAAACCGTTGTGCGTCCATGCAACGACTAATGAACATTTTTTTAATACAAGGAAAAGATATGAAAGTATTTACTAAAATAACCACGAATTCAGAGGTATAATAAATAGGAAGAATAACAAAAAAGCTACACTTACTAACTTCCAAAATAAACGAGTAGTTCATTTCCTGGATAGAAAAAACGTCCTAATTTAGCAGAAGGGCGGATTTGATGAACTACATAATCCCGCAGGAGTGGAGGACATTCCACCTTCGTCACTACTAACGAAGACAAATTAAGCCCCACCTATCTTGCGGCTGGACTATGGATTATCTCCGTAGGCGAAAGACACGGCCAGACAGAAGCCGAACTTTAATATGAAAGTATTGAAGAAAGAAAGTTGGTAAGATTATAAGATTTGCTTGTAAGGCCAATTAATTATAAAGGCTCGTTGAAACTACGGAAGGCTGGGTAAGTGACATACCTCAAAAGGTTTCACCCCTTGTGGAGTGGTGCCGTGGCGAGACAAATTGCTTAATGCTGCAAATTAATAATAATTTGAAGCAATGTATGTATGTAAATTGTAGAATCGCTCGTAGCCTGGGCTGCCTGAGTGATTTTAAACGATCACTAAGGTTAAGCAACATACGGCGCGTTCAGTCCATGGATGGGTCACCGTCTATGACTAACGCTAGTAGCATTTTTCCAAGCGGTTCCGTGCTTCGCAATGCACGTTAAGCAGTTGGTGCCGGCTGCCGTCGATAGATGGCAGTTGTTAAGCCAAGTCAGAGGCCTTAAGGCGGCTTGAAAACTTATGACAGTAAGACCAGCCACTAGTCTTACAAGCCTCCACCAATCAGGACTTGGCCCCCGTGGTGAAGTATGGCCTATACTCGTACCTTCCTCAGGGAAGATACCCGTGCCCTCGTTGGGGACATGATGGGTTCATGATGATGATGATTTAAAAAAAAAAAACTGACTTCAGAACACTACAGCACTCAACACAGAGAAATAATTTAAACTATTGTAAGTGTTATAGAAACATATTGTTGCGTGGGTGCCTAAAACGATTGTGTTAAGGTCATAGCCCACTTATACGACTCTGCTACCACCCGGCAAAAATAATATGTTTTACATTGGCATCATAAATTAGCTGACAGCTGACAGCGAGCTGTCTGCTGTCATTGATGCTAATGTAAAATATATCGAAAGAGCAATATTTAAAGCTCATATTTGAATGATATTATTTTTGCCGGGTGGGTGCAGAGTCGGGTAAGGGGGCTATGACCTTAAGTCATATATCTTGGCACCGACTCCAAGCTATATTTCTACACTAGCTACAATGAATTTAAATCCCATATTAGTTTTAATTAAATATCGGTTTTTACTGCTGCAGTATTTCAAATTTATTTTTTGTAATACCGTTTGTTTTAGTCCAGGAAGAGTGGAGTCGAGGGGCGCTTCCATGACGAAAAATTCTTTATTTTAATTTACTAAGGAAAAAAAACTATTTAATCAAATTTATTGATTTTCTATAATTAAACTAAATTTTTGTGGCAATTTATAATGTAATAAACTCATAGAATGGATTATAGTGTAGAAAGAGTCGAGCCTCCTAGTACAGGTAAATATTTACTTAAAAGGAGGCTTCTACAATGTTCTGTACGTGGATATTTGTATTTGAATAAAGTCATTTTTGATTTAAATTAATTTCTACTTTGCGTGATCAGTAAGAGACGACATGTTTCATTTTTTTTTCCGGTGGAATCGGATCACAAGATCGGGTACTTCTCAGTGTTTTCTTGTGAAACTGATATCGTGCTTAAGTATGATATCAGTTTCCATCCACGTGATCAATTTCTAAGAACTACCAGATTCTAAAGGCAAACAACTTTACAAGCGACGGTTACTGGTTACTGTTGTCTCCGTTTCAAACCATCGATGATTATTCACCTCCAATCTCCCGTCAATGATTTGCTGTGTAGAAACGGACTCCTCGATGTAAGGATGCCGGAATTTAAAGAGGCGATAGCAGAAGATAAGTGGACTCGAGAGTCGTCGCGCTACCTTTTCTCAGCGCTTGCAAAAACTGACTCGTAACATAATTGGTTTTTTAATTATTGTCAATCGGTAAACATAAATTTGGTACATGCATTAAAAAAGATAGATAGATCATCATCATCAACCCATCATGTCCCCACCGAGGGGCACGAGTCTCTTCCCTGTGGAAGGTAAAGGCCATACTCCACCACGGGGGCCAAGTCTGGATTGGTGGAGGCTTGTAAGACTAGTGGCTAGTCTTACTGTCAGAAGTTTTCAAGCCGCCCTAAGGCCTCTGACTTGGCTTAACGACTGCCATCTATCGACGGCAGCCGGCACCAACTGCTTAACGTGCCTTGCGAAGCACGGAACCGCTCGGAACAATGCCACTAGCGTTAGTCATAGACGGTGACCCATCTATGGACTGAACGCGCCGTATGTTGCTCAACCTTAGTGATCGTTTAAGATCACTCAGGCAGCCCAGGCTACGAGCGATTTATAAATAGACAGATAGAATATTCTTTATTGTACTCATAAATTACTCGTTAATTAATTAAAGCTTACCCTCTGTCATCAGGCTTTGTCAGTATGTGTCTCAATAAGTTAAAGTTCTGCTTATTGTTTTCATACTTTTGCGTTCTAGTTTGAATCAGAGGCAGTCACGATTTTACTAACGAAGATGTCTTGCAAAATAAATAATAAATCGTCTAGTATCATTTATTAGAACTATAATAACACCAATAAGGCTTTGCCTGCTACGTCTTGTCAAAAATCTCACTCGTATTCCTAATGATGATTTATTAACATTTTCATTCAGTACCACGGGCCTTTAGTTTACGTCACTTGGATATAAATTACGACCTACATTCATTAGATTCTGTCACCAAGCAGGGCGTGACATTAATTTGACGTCGGATGGAATGTCAACTCCGTCACTCACTCTCGTCGTAGGTTACTGAGTCGATTCAATGGTACCTACCTAATTTCCAATAGATTTAATTTTGTTTATCTATTTATTTATTTATTTCGGAGACAACACAGAGGCATGCCACTTGTATCAAACTTAAGTGATAACATTTTTTACTAGGCATACAGCCAGAATTAATACTGTACAGGGAAAACCATGGCAACTAAATGCAGACTCGGTGAACCTGTTATTTAAGTCATATTATGTATTTTCTTTTATGCAATAAAGTGTAACAACAACAACAACAATCTTGCTCTTTTGGACATGTTCTGGCTACTCACGAAGGAATGCAAGGCGAAAATCGGATACTTATCATAACTTTGTCATGGGTACCTCATCACAAATTACTAAATGAGCTTCCTTCATAAACTTAACAGCATTGAATTAAGTTAACAGCTAGTGAATCTAATGACGTATGAGACGTAGAATCCACTTGGCTACTCAACTAAAAACAGCTCCCTCTCTTTGGCTTTACAGCTTTTAGTTTTGTATTGACCACATGTTTTTCTTCATCATTTTAATTTTTGGTATCTTTCTTATCTAGTGGCTTTTTCATTTCAATAAGTTTATTGGTACCTAACTAAGCAAAACAATAAAGATCAATTTATGACTTTGATTTCCTTTTTCAATTATTTTTCAGACCCTTCCAAAACTCAATGTCAAATTATTGTCTTCCCTCCCGCCCTCAGAAGAAGGACCTTCTTCTGAGCTCCCGCCAATGAAAAACACCACAGATTACTTACTACACCTTCTCAGTTGGCACAGATTATAATAACCTTTTTGGATGCCACGGTATTCCACACACCATGAAGTTAACAAATTAGATCAAAGGGCCGGTTTAGATTATCTTAGTGTTTAGGAGAGTGCTTTACTTTACACTCTGTTGCAACATTATGCTGAATCGGGCCCATTTTGGGGGCTCAACCTTTAACGACCTCTGTGGCGTAGTGGTTAGCGCATTTGACTACCATGCGAGAGGTCCCGGGTTCGCATCCCGGCTGGGGACAAAAAAAAAATCCCAGGTCTTGGAAGTTTACATGTTTGTGACGTTGCTGTTTCTGGTTCCCACGACACAGGGTATCCTAGTGTGGGGCCAGAAGCAATTTACGTGCCTGTATGTAAATGTAAATATGAAAATGTAAATTATTATTTTCATGTTGTACAGTTTATTTTTTTTTACGTTTTTTATGCCATCTGTGTTATTTTTTTATTATTGTACGCATTCTGTGTGTGTGTGTTTTTTTGTTTTGTTTTGAGTATCAAATAAATACATTTTCTTTCTTTCTTTCTTTCTTTCTTTCTTTCTTAAGGAGAGTGCTTTTGTAGAAACGTGTAAGCGCCACTTGCTTTAGTACGTTTTACGGTATAGCACGGTTCTATTTGCCTTTCAATTAGAATCAAAATAGAATTGGTTTCTATTGTTCTATCCAGTAACACTTGAGCGCGTTACTATAATCGTTACTTATCTGTGTATAAACTAAAAATTTAGTGAGAACTTTAGGAGAGTGTGCAAGTGACTCGTGACGGGTGCGTGTTGTTTTCATTAACTCGAATTATTAAACTTACTTATGTGTTCCATTAAAACTCATAGTATTTTGAGTAGGATATTTCGCGACGTCGACGAAGTTACACTCTACTGGAAGAAATATAAACGTTCACTCGAACGTCTAGTAACGTACTAATGCACTTGCCTCTCTAATTGTATTATAGCACTCTCCTAAACACTAAAATAATGTAAACCGGCCATAACAGTTCACAATGAAAACTTGTGACACTAACACAACAATGATGACATTGACATGTTTACTTAGCAACGCCATTGTTGAATTTAATAATTTTTATATTGATGCTGCTCGATAATACGAATTTTCCGCCCATATGTTGTCGACTCAGATCAACTATTTTTTTACGCTCTTTCATTTGGTGTGCATATCGTTCGAGTCTACCGTAGACCCGAACGAAATTATTAATATAGATACTGCATTTACTTTACAATTGAAGAAGAAGAAGAAAAAAACATTTATTACGAAAACAGTACCCACGCCACAATAACGGAACAATAACTTACCAAAGAAAAATATTACTACGTAAAATTTGTAAAATGAAAGCTAAATAGAAGGTCACGGAGTGTCACTGGTGTTATAAATGGCAGCTGACTCAGCCATATGCTGAGGGTCAAGTCTATAGAGTGGTGGTTTTCAGTCAGTACCAGGAGCTACCCCGGGAGCGCTACAGACTGCGGTACAACCGTGAAAAATAAGTACTATAAAAAGTAGATACTGTGCAGAGTAATTACTGTATTGTATACATCGAATAATACTTATATGGCATAAAATATGTATAGACTAGCTGTTGCCCGCGACTACGTCCGCGTGGGCTTGTTGAGTAAAGTGTATGCAAATAAGATAGGGATACTTTTAGCGCATGCGAAAGAGCTTTCATACCAACTTTGCAACTCTCCCCTCCCCTCTTTCCCCTTTAAGGGTTGATTTTCGAAAAACGTCTTTCATGACTTTCAATGGAGGACCTTCATGCTGAATTTCATTCGAATAAATGTAAAAATGGCTAAGTTTCATACTAACATTACACCCCCCCTTTTATCCCCTTAAGAGATGATTTTCGAAAAACTATTTTGCATGTGTTTCATGACTTTCAATGAAGGACCTTCATATCGAATCTCATTCGAATAACTTCAAAGACGGCAAAGTTTCATACTAAGTTTGCACCCCCCCTTTTTCTCCTTTAAGGGATGGTTTTTAAAAAACTATTTTACTTGTCTTTCATATTTTTAAATGAAGAACTTTCGCACCAAATTTCATTCGAATAACTTCAAAAACGGCAAAGTTCCGTACTAACTTTGAACCCCTATTTTACCCCCTTAGGGGATGAATTTAAAAAAATCCTTTCTTAGTGCTCCCCTACGTTATAAAAGGAACCCCGGTGCAAAATTTCAAGTTTCTAACCTTTATAGTTTAGGCCCTGCGTTGATATGTCAGTCAGTCAGTCAGTCAGCTTCTCCTTTTATATATATAGATAGATAGATAGATAGATAAAACATTTATTTAACGACACAATACTAAAAACACAGCTTAACATGAGATACAAGATACAAAAAGAAAGCAGAAACAAGACACAGGTATACAGTATTAAACAAGTACTTAAATGGTTTGCATTGAAGTTTCAAGTGAAGAAAATAAATTACCATTAAACAAACAAAATGTGGGCGCAGTTCTTAGTGATTGATGCCTCTGCCTACCCCCTCGGGGATGACGGGCGTGAGTTTATTTATTTTTTTATTTTACAGACAAAATCATTCACAAAACATAAATATATACTTACATATACTTCATTGCTGTGCCCTAAGTAGGTATCATATTATCAGACCATGTAACATCCAAATCACTACATGGTCGCAATAAAGTTATGAACTATGAACTCCGTCCGCATCCGAATTGAAGGCATAGCTGAGCTAGTAATGAGATTAAATGTGCCATTGCCAAAAGTAGAGATAACGCTTTCTTCCTGGATAAAATATTCGTTCCATTTTTTTTCTGTTTTCATCCTAATTATTCCTCTTCCACATACTTTTGGGGCAAAGTTTGGCAGACACAAATAGCATTTTGATGAGTCATCTTATTCATTAGACTGCTTTCATGCAAACCCGCTAATTTGAGGAACTGAACTTTGTTCAAACTTGACTCGAGATTGCTGCTAATTACGGACAAGACTTGGGTTTTTTCCCGCGGCAACTTGCTCGTTTCAGCTGTTCTTTTTGTTCGTTATTCTTCAGTAAACCATGCTGTGACGTGACGTGACGTGAGTAAACGTGACGTTTGCATTTAATTCGAATTAACTTTCGGAATGCCGAAGCGCGGATACGCGCGGCAGTACTAGAATGCCTAAGCGCGTATCCGCGCGCATCCGATATGGTGTAGGTTTTGCGCTATTTTAATATGTAATACGAAGAAATTGTGTTTTTCTAAATCCTTATAAACGAATGAACTACAAACAATAGTCACCTACAGAGTACAATGTCAAAAACCCCCTCTGGCCCCGTGGTCCAACTGCCTTTGTCCTACCAATCGGACGATATGAACTTTTCTTTCCAGTTGGTCCGATTAACTAATCAGACTATCATTTTCTTAGACCACTTACTTTGTCGCACCGATCGGACGACGTGAACTTTTGATTAAGTCATTCAAGTCGTTGAAATACGAGGCATACGAGGGTGCAAAATTTTCGGTGGCTCCGGCATTTCAAAGGAGTAGGATAAATAGTTGTAACCTGAACCTTCGCCCTTCTCATCCAGGGAAATCGAAACTCTGAACTACGTAATTTCTATAATTTATAAGGTACGCAACATCTAAAGAAGAGTTAGTGCTTAACAACAACTTTTGTTCTAGTTCTGAATAAGCGCCATTACCTCATTTGTTAGGGTTTCGTAGTCAATAAGGAATCCTTCATAGTTTCGCCATGTCTGTCTAGTCTTACTAAATTATCACGCCGACACAAAAAAGGATAAAATCCTTAAAACAATTGTAGGATATAAATTATCCCCTAAACCTAAATAAATTAGGGATGCATTTTTTTCTTGCCTACACCATAGAGGGGGTTATCGTTGGATTGGTCATTAAAAAGTATTGAAAGTGTGTAAGTTGATAACAAAAGTTGAAGGTGAGATAAGAATGGCTGCATTAAATATTTTTTTCCCACTTACACAAGTAAAAAAAAATTGCGAAATATTAAGCCGAATTTGTTGTTCCTCTTAAATTATGTTTCAATTGTTATTCTGCTATTTGGGCAGAGATAAATTCTACGTATCATGAAAGTCATGAAAAACGGTCTAACCTGGAGTTATAAACACTACAACTACAAATAATCAAATGTATTATAAACAAATGAGCAAATAACAAATGAATGACTGTTTTCGAAATTCAAATATACCAGCTAAATATATTTGTAAATAGGACAGTACGACGAAACGACGATTTCATATGTAAGGACCTAATATAACTTCCCTTTCTATTTTCGTAATAATAATGTAGTTACTTTTTGATTTTGTTAGAGAATTTGATGTCACCCTTTATAAAGGTAAACTGTAGTAAAAAACTCCTGAGACCAAAAAAAATACCTAAAAGTGTTTCGCCGCAAACTTTGTTTCGGGGACTTTGTTTATTGGCAGCGATTAAATAATAAACTCGGAGTGACAAATGCGAGTTTTTCCCAAGTTACTCAGAAGTTGGTGACTTTTACGGAATGAAAACGTACAACAGAAGGTTGAACAGGTACAGAAATATAATTGTAAGAACTTAGGTATTCAATTATCATGTGAACACTAACGGTTTAAATTTAAAGCGACATTTTGATGTAGTGTAGATGAATAATTAGTACGACTTGGAATATCTGTCGTTTTATCGTGATAGTAATATATATAAAACGAAACAAAATAAAATATCATTAGGAAGTAGAAATTTGGTCAATTCATAATCTCCTCAAAAGATAAAGATTTTAAAATCATCATCTTAAAACCTTTATCGTTGATATCGTTGATGATTTTATTGTTGATCAAAATCGACGATTTTTTATGATCACTAACTCGTTTTTCGTGTTGGTTTATATTACTGAAAAATATTTTCAGTTATGCGGGTGGCATTTTCACCGGTACAATAAATCAACATACGTAATACTAAGTCCAAAATACAAATACCAACATTTTTTGTTACTACCCCGTTGGTACAAAAAAACAAAAATACCAATGTGAACTTATCCGTAAATCTTAAAGAAATATGGACTCATTACACATGAGTACAACTAAACGCACGAACTGGCAACTGCGCGCGGCTTGCGGGAAGGAAAAGAAGCGGCGGCGGCGGCGCAGCGAGTAGGTATGTAAAATTTATTGTACCGGTGAAAATGTCACCTAGAATTATCTTATGTTTTATTTATATTATATTTTTACTCTTGGGTTAGCACTGTGATATTTATGCGCGAATCGTGCTCGCTGTAGTCTGGTTTAGTTTATTAATTTTTTTAAATCAGTAGTAGCCGTGCTCAACACGGGTTTGAATCCTGGCAGCATGGGCAGCATGTTGGTGATAACGAAGTAGCAATACTACTGCCTAACGGTTAAAAAAGTAACGTGAGTTAACCTGAGTCTCTGAGGAGTTTACGCACCTCAGCGCTTGAAATCGCCAAGCAACCGGTGCGTCTCGCTCTGAGAAAAGACCTGTGCCCTACAGTCATTAAGATAGGCTGCATTATTGTATGTTCTTAAATCAAAAGTGGCACGGTATCACTTCCGAGCTGACCATAGGTATTGCGTACAATTAACGTCGCTCCAAGCCACCGTGAGTCCGTGAAAGCGGCACAAAACTCAACTACTGCTTATTTTTCAAGTGTTGACTTGAGCCTATCTTCTGTACTATTATTGTGTGTCCGGAATTTGGTTGGATTACCGGGGGCTGAGCGTTTTTTGTTTTGCCAAATGATGATCGATCGGTCGCACTCGTAACGTAAGCCGTACGTTCTGGAATCTATTAGGGGAAACATGTGGATTTTCGGGCAATCCGGAAGCTTTACTGACTCTATTCATATTTATTTTGGCCTCTAAAATACTTTTCGTGTCGCAGTCAATGAAGTTCTTACAGCAGGCATGTTGTTAATTAATTTAATAAAAAGCTTCACTTTTATCTGCTTACTTGCGCATACTCCTGAAATGGCTTTACCGATTTTAATGACATTTTGTATGTATATCTCTCTCAGCAACTCTCCATCGTCGGTTGTCTGGAAGAAATCGCTTTAAGCAATAAGGCCGCCAATTGTACTGTATCTTTGTAAATGGTTTCTATTTGTTTTTCCTGGTACAATAAAGAATATTCTTATCTTATCTTTTCTTATATTCAATAGGTTCCAGATAAGGTTGTTATCTATTTAATGGTTATTATATAATCTAACTAGCTGTGCCCCGCGGTGTTACCCGCGGTTCATCGATTTTCCCGTAGGAATAAGATATTTCCCCGCGGTAAAACGTAGCCTATGTTTTAATCCAGGGTATCGGCTAACTCCATACCAAATTTTATTAAAATCCGTCCAGCCGTTTCAGCGCTAAAGACTGACAAACATATAAACACACACACACAAACTTTCACGTTTATAATATTAGTGTGATTAATATGGCAAAACAACGTTTGCCGGGTCAGCTAGTTTGATGTATAGGTAATTTACCAAAAAAAAGTGAAAGAGAATCTCGAATGATCGTTATAATTAATTGCTCAAAATTTAAATTTGTTTGTTTTTGATTACTTCTGTAACGAAATTTTTTTTTTTTTTTTAAATTTATTTTACAAAAACAAAAACCTTATTCAATTACACAATTACGCCAAACTGCAAAACAGTTTGTTGGCGAAGCGCTCTATCTCTGTATATAACCAACTTATTTAATACGTATATTATTTGTATACATAAACAACATCATACATATCAATGATTCGTTTCAAGTACATTATCATGTTTTGTATGTGTTTTCTCCTGGCACAATAAAGAATATTCTTATGTTATCTTACATAGGTGTAGTTTTATTTTATCATTAGTTCTTTAAGTTTATATTTAAGCGTGGCTTTACATACTTTGGTTTCATCAAGCAAAAGAGGATAGCTATTACAAATTTTAGGTGTCAAATAATCTCTTGTTCGTTCTCCATAGTAATTATTTGCAGGCGGTTGTATTAATTTATGTTTACTAATTGTTCTTGTAAAGTGACTGTGCATTATTGGGAATTTATGATTTTCTGTATAATATGACTCTATTGCTATTAAATATTTTACTTTAGTATGAACTGGAATAATTTTACAGACTTCAAATAGCTTATTATAATCGTTTTTATATTTAATCTTTGAATTTTTGTCTACCACATATTTTATCAGTCTTAATTGTAGCTGCTTGATTTGGTCCAAATAGGTTTTAAATTTAAGTCCGTAGCAGCTTAATCCATAACTTATTACTGCGTCCGCTAGTGCGTAATAAACAATATACATGGTGCTTTTGATTAATATTCTACTTAGATGATAAAATTTACTTAATATAGATCTAAGCCTATTACACACAACCTTGACATGCAATTTCCAATTGAAGTACTTGTCTATAGTAAGCCCGAGATATCTGAATTCATCCACTAATTCTAGGATTTGACAGTTGCAATTTTGTTTACAATTGTGGATACATTCATATGTGTGGCCTAATATATTGATCGACAGTTTTAGCTTTCTTGTTGTGCGGTGAAAAAATATGCATACATTTAGTTTTTGCGAGATTCAAAATTATGCCATTATCATGGGCCCATTTCGTAATATTTTCAAAATCATCCTGTACCTTGTTAGCCATATCTACAATGTTTTCGCAGCCATACAATAGACACATATCGTCAGCGTACATAAAAACTTTACAATTTTTGACTACGTTCGGCACGCTGTTCACGTGCATGATATAGCCAACGGGCCCATAGACGGATCCAGTTGGCACGCCTAGGCTAGCGCAGGCTTCTGACCCTGCTGTTCCATTCACAACTGTAAGTAATGTTCTACTATGTAAGTAGCTACGCAGCCATCTATTGGTTAGTCCACTTATCCCACATTCGTCCATGGCCTGTAACAACTGCACGTGATCCAGCGTGTCGAACGCTTTTTTAAAATCTATAAACAGTGCAAGCACTTGCTTTCTACTGTTAAGGTTTGTGTTTACAAAGTCTGTGAACTGCGTCAAGGCCGTGGCTGTGCTGCGACTTTTTCTGAAGCCGTGTTGGGCATCTGACAATATGTTAAAGTATTCAAGAAAGCCACTTATCTGTTCGACAACTACTTTTTCCATTATTTTGTTTATGACGGATAAAATCGCGATTGGCCTGTAATTTGAATAGTCTAAGTGGCTTCCTTGCTTATAAATTGGCCGAATTATTGATTTTTTTAGACTTTCCGGATATATACCTTTTTATATACATTGATTGATAAAGTTAGTCAAAATTTTGCTTATTTTAGTTTTCACATACTTAATGTCCTGAACCCTAATTTCATCCCTCCCCGGTGCCTTGTGACAGCTCAGTTGATCTATAATTTTTTCTACTTTGTATGCGCTTACTTTTCTAAATCTAAACGACACATTGCTCTTATTTACATATGATTCGCGATCCAAAAATTTAGTGTTACAGTTATGCTTAATATTATGTATTTCTTGGGTAAAAGTATTTGAAAAGTTACTACAAATATTTTGAAGATTGTCTGTTTTACCTAAATATTTCATTATTACATTATCTAGATTACTTTTATTACGCCCCAACCATGTATTTATATTTTCCCAGATTTTTCTAAAATCTCCGTTACATTTCGTTATTTCCTTTTGTCTGTATTTATCCTTAGCTGCATTAATTGCTTTATTAACCTTATTTCTATAACGTGTATATTCTAATCTTTTATTTATACAGGATGATTTTGCCTTCCAGGCTCTAAACAAGGCATCTCTCCGTTCTATCATTCGACTTAGCTGCAAGTTAACCCATGGTTGCGGTTTTCTTTTAGTACTAATTTTTATTTCTATTTGGCTTTCCTTATAAACGCCACTAAAAATACTGCCTATTTTCTCATAAATAATCAAAGGACATTCAATTGATAACAGTTCGGTCCATTCTATACAGTCTAATTTTTCCCTAACTAGCTTATTACTTACGGTGTACCTCATAGCGCCATTACTATAGCGGTCATTTTGGTCTGCCCGGACGGCTAGTCTCAGGCCTAACATGTGATGGTCCGACAAGTTACATGTGAGCATGTATGCATCAGCGCGTCGCGCGCTATGAGCGCGCACCCACACATGGTCAATGCACGATGTTGTCAGCTGGCCGTCTACTACCGCCTCGCGCGTTATCGCTGTTATCGGGATTGCGCACTGTAGGCCGTGTCCACACAACATGTTTTTGTAACGGGTAGTTTAGTTTAGTATTCGTTTTAGCTCCAAGCAGATCCAGGTTCATGTCGCCAATAACAACCACGTCTTCTGTTGCCGGAATATTCTTGAGAAAAGTATTAATTTCCTCCACAAATCGTGATTTGTTAGTTTTTGGCGGCCTATAGGTAGCTAGTATATGTAATGTACTTTTCTCCAATTAAGTTTTCCATACAAGGTTTCCGAAGCCGAGGTTTCTATTTCATCAGCTGTAAAGTTTATATTTTCTTTGTATACAGGGTGTCCCAAAACTCGACGTCAACCCGGAGCCGGGTGAAAAGGCAAGTCAAGCTGGTTGTCAGAAAAATATAAAAAAAAATCTAAGTTGTATGATTTCAAAATTATAGGCATTATTTTAAAAATCGCAAAATTACACACCCTGTGACTCCTGTTGCCACAAATCTTTACTTTTTCCAATTATTTTTTTTGCTGTGTAACCCTGAATAATGCTTCTCTAAACTGTAATCAAAATTTTGAAACCAGCTGCTCTAGCTTGCATAAAAAATAGGACTTATTTCCTAGAAAAACTTTCAAAATAAAAAATTGCCTAGTTTTAACTGACTGTATTGAAAAAAAATGTACTACGCGAGTTTGGCAAGTTATTTCAAAAGTTGGCGCATTTAGTAAAGATTCCAAAATGGTATAATACTTGGTAAATTGTAGCTGATAACATGGATAAAAATTTTTTTTTCCTGTAAAACCCAGTTTTTAACAAATTTTTCTTACTTGGTGAAAATGGCAAAACTTATTGCTTTTTACATTGGAGCCGATTCCAATGCATACACTGATTAAATTTAACTTAATTGTACCTGTGCTTGTCTATCATAAACCGATTGAAAAAACAGATTGTCCACTAAATTTAGTTTAGTTCTCTTTGTGTGTGGTATGAAATAGGCACCATTTTTTTGTAAAAGTTTTAATTTTAATTGACACAAAATTTTTAATACTAAGGTTTATTTATTAAATTTACAATAATTTTTAAAATTTTTCATGAATGTACCAATACAACTATTTTTACTACAACAAATGTTCGAAATGTCTTCCTTCGGCGGCAATACAAGCCCGACATCTCTTTAAAAATGATCGAGCTATCTTTCGAGCGAATCGTCCATTATTTACGAATTCAGCTGCTTCTGCTATTCTTTGCCGTAGTTCAAATTCACTTTCAATTGGCTTTGAATACACTTTTTCTTTGACTGCTCCCCAGTAAAAAAAGTCTAATGGATTCAAGTCCGGTGAACGGGCCGGCCACGAGATTGGGCCAGACCGTCCGATCCATCTCCCGGGAAACTCTTCATCGATATATTGTCGAACGGAGCGAGCATAGTGTGCTGGGCACCCATCTTGCTGGAACCACATTTCTCTGTAAATGTTTAACGGCACGTCTTCTAGTAAACTTGGTAGATGGTTCTGTAGAAAGTCCAAGTAGACCTCGCCATTCAACGCATCAGGCAACTCAAAAAGACCAATTATTTGACCATTTAAAATTCCGGTCCACATGTTTACTTTGAATCGGTACTGGGACCGATCCTGCCTCGTTAGATGAGGGTTTTCTACATGCCATTCATGCAAGTTATGCATGTTCATGTAGCCGTCCTTTTTGAATGTTGATTCATCAGACCATAAAATTTTCGTTAAGAAAAGCGGGTCATCCCTGTACCTCTCCAATATTGTCCGGGAAAAATTTACTCGATATTGGTAGTCCCCGGGTAGTAACATCTGTACTCGCTGTACGTGGTATGGGTGTAATTCATGTCTTTTTAAAATACGATGGGCTGTACTTTTGGGCACTCCGGTGGTTATTTCAATAGCCCTAACTGAAGTGCTTGGGTCTTCTTCGACAGCTTCTAGCACCTCGTCTTCCATCGGGTTGGCGGGTCTTCCTCCACCATGCTCTTGATTTGGGAGGTGGCCCTCTGAGAAGAGTAAACGATGCACATTCGTAAACACTCGATGATCAGGGTAACGAGCAGCGTTTGGGTACCTTTCACGGTAAAGTTTGGCGGCAGCACTGGCATTACACCTGCATTCACCATAAATAAGGTGCATATTAGCGTATTCGCGAGTGGTATATGCAGATATCTTGGCACTAGTCACACGATAGTCCAGGAGAAAGCAAAGGTCGTCGTTGAGGGAAAATAAACAGTTCGGATCCAAATCACAAGCAATCACAAGTCCATAAACGAAGCCAAAAGTAGTTAGTACGAAATCAACACAAACGAATACGAAAACAAGTGCAGTAAACGAAGGAGCGTAACGTACTGATTTGTATTGTGATGTGTGAGTACAAAAGCGAATACCTGGCGTCACTCTCTGTCTCGCTCGCACTTAGTAAGATGACTCTCTCCGTTTCAGTCACTTTAGCGTCCATACCTATCTCGCTCGCACTTGATAAGGTGACTCTTTCCGTCTCAGTCACTTAAGCGTCAATACCTATCTCGCTTATACTTCTTAGAATGCCTGATTCATCTCAAGCTACAATTTACGACTCTTTGGAAAATCTTGCGCCCATTAGAATAATTTTTAACCAAGTAAGAAAAATTTGTTAAAAACTGGGTTTTACAGGAAATTTTTTTTTTATCCATGTTATCAGCTACAATTTACCAAGTATTATACCATTTTGGAATCTTTACTAAATGCGCCAACTTTTGACATAGCTTGCCAAACTCGCGTAGTACATTTTTTTTTCAATACAGTCCGTTAAAACTAGGCAATTTTTTATTTTGAAAGTTTTTCTAGGAAATAAGTCCTATTTTTTATGCAAGCTAGAGCAGCTGGTTTCAAAATTTTGATTACAGTTTAGAGAAGCATTATTCAGGGTTACACATAAAAAAAAAATAATTGGAAAAAGTAAAGATTTGTGGCAATAGGAGTAAAAAGACTGTCACAGGGTGTGTAATTTTGCGATTTTTAAAAAAATGCCTATTATTTTGAAATCATACAACTTAGTTTTTTTTTAATATTTTTCTGATAACCAGCTTGACTTGCCTTTTCACCCAGCTTCGGGTTGACGTCGAGTTTTGGGACACCCTGTATATTATAACTCCTCCTCCTCTTCGTTCTTCTCTTGTATTCGCGTACATGTTATACCCCGTAATAGAGTAGAGTGGCAATTCATCTCTTTTTATATTTATTTCAGAGAGTATAATTATGTCTATCTTTTCTTCGCAGTTGCTTAACAAAACTATTAATTCATTGAATTGTTTTCGTAGCGATCTTATATTTAGATGCACTATGTCGATTTCATTTTGTTTTTGTATAATGTTTTGGCTCCATTTTTGTATATTATCGTATTTTGTAAACTCAATATCGTCTTTTATATGTGAAAAAGAATCGAATTTTAATGTAGTAAAGAAATACACCCCGTGTGAACGCGCGCTATTTGCGCTTAAGTTTATTTGCCTGTATTGGGCTCAATCAGACTCATCAATTATGTATTTTATAAGCACTCTATGTTGTGATAGTATATTGTACTTCAGCAAATTACAAACCGTTAATTTTTGAACTAAAACTTTCGTAAGCACAACACAGCAACAGCTCTGCGAATCGGAGCGAAACCTGGTCAGACTCGTGCGATAAAAACAACACCCGTAAGTGGATCTGGACTAAATAAAAGTTTACCGTTAATTTCCTTATTTAAAGAGAAAACCTTACGCATGTTATCCGAATTACTTATAAAATATATTACGAAGATAACTCAATTCTGGTTTACTTTCACAGTTACTCAAGTTAAGTTTGAACAAACAGAGGAAAAACATAATAAACTAATTTTTAATGTAATTTCTGTAAGATGCTTTGAACATTTTGAATGATAGCAAATTCTTTTTGTAGGTATTTGCTCTTTCGAATGAAATTTACTGGGAAATCTTTTAAAAATGTATTTCTTCGTTCATGATTAATTGTTTTGTTGGGAGTATACAAATACGGAAATTCCATGGAATTGAGATATAATATAACGGCAACAGGCTTGCCACTTGTCACGTTTGGGACCTAATAAACTCGGCCAACCGTGGGCCCAGTTCTAGTGAATGGTGCCTCTGCCTACCCCCTCGGGGATAACAGGCGTGAGTTTTTTTTTTAGGTTATAAAGGTTGATGGCTATTGAACCAACGCATAGTTAGCTTTAATTTTAGGGATACAGCTCTACAATTTCTGTGGTTAAGTCTATGCTATTACTGTAAATTGTTTGAAAAATATATATACATAAATAATTTTATAATGTTTTTAGAATATCCTTCTCTTATCTTTACGCCTTTAACGGTAATTGGAGGGTTGCGTAGAGACCAGGGTTAGTTGCGTGCCACGATCTTGACTAATCTCTTTCGTTTCTTCAACATGCCTCAACCGGTTTTAGTTAAAGGAGAATGGCAGGCTTCAGTGGAAGTCTAGTACACCTACAAAAAGTCGTGTATCAACATGAAATATTTACATTTAATAGATCATTGTATAAGAATTTGTTGCATTAATTTTCTTTTTTTTATAAAGTTGGGAGTCATAAGTTAAGGTTGTTTTTTTCAGAGGTTTGGAGGTTATGTTACGACCCCGTTTGCTTGACTGTTAGAGATAAATACCTACACAAATAATTAAAACAAAACATTCTAATATACACACACACACACGTATTAACCTATGTACATATTGTACATATATGTATAAATAAACAGATAAAAAATCAAGAAACATAATTTGAACCAAATACGTTACGTATTACGTATTACCTACTGCTCAACTAGCAACAGCATTTTTCTACGTGTAAAGCTACTTTCTCATGTTCTAGGATATTTTAGAACTCTCACCATAGTCATAGTCTACTACTACTACATAATATACTACTTGCTTATTTCTAATAACAAAAACAACCTTTTCATTAAATGGTATTTATTGAGACAGATCTTATCTACATGTAGTACAAAAACGTATGGATAGCGGCGCCTTTTCAATCAACTACACTCTTAAAATAAGGTCATCCAAGAAGTTAGCTGGTCGCGTCACTCCCTCATGGAGAGCATAGCCCATGGGCTCTGGTATCCGGCATCTCGTACTGTACCAGATGATACTCATCACATGGAAGCAACACCTCACAGTTCTCAGCCCTACAAAAGTTGCAACAATAACTTATTATTGCTTCTCTGCCACGATTACCTCTTTCAGTTAGGTACAATAAAAACAAAGTATGTTTTTCCTGAAGAGTGACGAGACTTAAATTCACTAAAATTCTTTCCCCTAGGATTCTGTCAATGCTAAGTTTGTTGTGGAGATGGCAAGTATCTTCTTTTTTTTTATTTTTGCCCGAAGCAGTCCCACAGAACACCAAGAGATCGTTTCACCAAACAAGTCCCAAGGTTAACTTAACAATATAACAATAAAAGCCAAAAACTCATTAACTCATAGGACTTCTTTCGTGAAACGAACTCTACTGATTTTCACTTTGACATTACAGCCGTTTTGTTGGCAGTTGGCTTGCAAGATAAAACAATCGATGGCGTTCCGTTTCTGTTTCTAAATTGCGTTTTATTTAATTATTTTCTTTCCCCTACTTTAAGAAAATATTTGAAAAACTGAAAAAAGAGCCAGTTGCGAAATACTAAAGCTGGGAAAATATAACCCCAAAACATTCTGTAAATAGGGCGGTACACCATTTGCCGTTGTCCTTCGAAGAAGTTCATGAAAAATAATATTTTCCTTAAATATTATTATGTGTATATTAATAATTTAGTACCGGTCTACGGTAGATTCGAACTAAATGCACATTAAATTGAGGAGCGTAAAAAATAAGTCGATTCGAGTAGACAACTTATAGGCAAAAAACTCGGATTGTCGAGTATTTTCAATAGAAAAATGAATTGATTAATCGCTATAATAAAGGCGTTGCTAAGTAAACATTGTCAATGTCCTCAGTGTCATGTTGGTGATAAAGCTTTGTATTTTGTTGTCCATTGTGACCTCTAAGGTCTAAGATCTTTCATGCACATTTAAAAAATAGTGAAATATTATTATGCGTCTACATTTTACTCGAGCATAGTCGGGTTTTCGTCTAGTATATTCATAAATATTAAAGACAGGACAAGAAGAATACAAACATAATATTAAAGGGCACATCACTATCTATGATTCTGTAAAGTACAGTCGACAGCACATCATTATATACACCCATGTACTCTACTCCGTTGAATTACGGACGACTATGCAACTAAAATTTGAAGATTGACGTGCTGTCGACCGTACGATCCTTTTTAACTACGAGTAAAAGAAATTACTCGCAGTCACACTGGTGTAGCAAAACAGAATATTATCTTTTATTATCGGCAATTTTTGTGTTCCGTAGTCCGGAGTAGGGAGTGATTCTGACATGCACTTTGGATGGTTTTTAAAAGGTGACCGAGGTAAAGGTAGCCGCTAATATTGAAACCACAACGCTATATCATCCCAACCATTCCATAATGGTATTATGGAATGGTTGTGATGGACCCTTCCACAAGTAGCCCTATGGCGTTAGGCCAGCCTCACTGAGGAGCGAAACTCGCATTAAAGCCTCTACCATTCCAGCACGCAGACGCAAAGTTACACTGCCAGTCTCAATACGCATTAGTGCTCCCTACTCCACTTCGGGCAACCTAAAAATGCTCCTTCACATGTTCAAAGCGGCCGAATACGCCGCGACGTGTGAATCGCATAAACAAACGCGTCGCGCGCCGGGCGAGTGGCCCGAATGCCTTGAAAGGAGCTGGCTTTTCACACGAGTGCCGAGCCGACTTCTGTAGCTACGCGACGCGACACCTACGTATGCCGCAGGCTTCAGCCAACTACGGGAAAGATATCACACTGTGTGCTTAGATGTGTTATGATTAAGATGCTACCTGGAACTAAATAACTCTAACTTTGAAGATAGAGTCGTGGGCTGGATTGCGACTGGGGGCCGCAGTACGTTTGGACAATGACCTCAGTCTAGGTGTTTTTCCATGTTTGTAATGTCCTTGCCTGGTTATCATAGCACAGGGTATCCTAGTTTGGAACCAGGTCAAGTGATTGTGTTGTATTTATTTATTTATTTTTATTTTATTAATTAGACACAACCAACAGATGTTAGATACATCACTTAAGATAACATTGTGTGGATATGTTCTAGTCTAACATCCAATTACAGGTGTGCAACAACTCTCTTGACTTAAAGTAAATCATTTCTGAAATAACATAAATAACAATCTTTTTAATTTTAAATTAAACTTTTTCAAACGCTTTTTAAACTTATTTAAACACTTTATCTTAAAACTAAGTAACTAAGTTGAGTTGAAATGAGATCAAAGCATATTATAAACACAAAACTTGACGATTATAGTAAGATAGGCCGCAGCATTTCCAACTTCCAATCACGTAATCTATCACTATGAATATCCAGGTCAAGTGACCGTTCAAGTTTGTTGTAGAGAGCTTGTAGTCTATTAATGGGAGCAGTTTTTCCTAAGTTGGTACGGGAGTAGCTTATGCTGAATGTTTTTATTTTGGATTGGCGTGCATTGGGGCGAGGTACGTGGAAGTTAATCATGCCAAGGAGATGTGGTTCGGAGACTTTGTTATTTAAAAGCTTCTGCAGAAAAGATAGATCGAGATATTCTCTACGCTGTGCCAAAGTATTCATTTGAAAGTGGTCCAGTCTTTCTTCATAAGTTGCGCGACGCCCACTCCCTCGGAAATGGTCTTTGTAAGCTAGGTATCTAGTAAATGATTTCTGTATTTTTTCTAGACGATCACTATGTACTTTGTAGTAGGGGTTCCAAATTTGACTGCAATATTCTAAATGTGAGCGTACGAGAGAATTAAATACGGTGAGTAGGCTGTCGGTCCGCTTAAAATGCTTCCCCATTCTTTTAATAAATCCTAACATTTTGTTACAAATATCCGCTAGATGATTAATGTGTGCATTAAAAGTAAGTTTGCTATCGAGAATTACTCCAAGATCCCTTATCTTATCAACTTCTTCTAGTATATCGGTATTTAGATTGTACGATGAGTTAATTGGAAGGCGTTTTTTGGTGAACTTTATGTGGAAGCATTTTTTTGCGTTCAGAGACATTCTGTTACGAATGCACCACCCGTGTATTCCGTCCAAGTCATCCTGGAGCAGTTTTGTATCTGAAGGGCATTTTATTTCTCTATATAGTTTTAGATCGTCGGCTTGGACCATTGTTTTTTATAAATAATATAAAAAACAATGGTCCAAGATGGGATCCTTGCGGAACCCCAGATGTAACTTTGTACTCTTTAGAAAAACTACCATCTTTCACCACTCTTTGAGTACGGCCGTCTAAGTAAGATTTGATCCAGAGCAATAGCTTACCATTAATTCCAAATAAATATTCTAGTTTGTGAGCAAGTATGGTGTGATCAACCCTATCGAATGCACTCTGAAAATCGGTATAGATAGCATCTACTTCATTACCAATGTCAACTGACTTAGAAATATCTGTTACATAATGCATTAAACAAGAAGTAGTCGATTGTATGTAAGTTATTATTATGATTAACTATGTAATAAAATTTAAACCGGCATGAGTGCATGTCTCTGCCTACCTCTGGGATACAGGCATATGTATGGAATAAAAAATCGTGTAATATTTTGTAATTTGTTGTTGCAAATAATAAGCATAGTACAACTTAAGACCTGGTTTACATTTGCTTTTATTTTCGTGCTTTTTAGCACGCTTTTCATAAATCTAGAATAGAAAAGAGACGCCAATTCCTTTTATAAGAACATAAGCAAATAATAAATTACTAATGGTTGGTTGTATGCAATGATTTTTTGAAATTACTTTTACCTAATTATATAGTGCAAAATAAAAGCTATGAATCGGTATATGTTTTTGCCATCTCTATTTTGTTCAACCTCTATGGAAAGCATGCTAAAAAGCACGAAAATAAAGCAAATGTAAACCAGGCCTAAGTATGATTACAGCTACGTTTTCCCAACACTCGAAGGAGGGAGGGGTAATGTGTTTGCTTCGTATTATATTCTCCTATAACTCTTCAAGCATTCGTCAAGCAGATTTTGACAGATAAAATCTCAGTCGATTCGTTGGATGTACCTACGCAAGTGTCTTATGATGAAATCAGCATGAGTATGACCAGAAGAAAGAAAAAATCAACAACCCGACTAGTGAACATAAATCACTAGGCAGCGGGGGTCCAATTTCAAGATTTTGCCTCTTTACAAGTTACTAAGCAGACGGGAATAGCCTGAGGACCAGTTTCTGAATTGAGAATTTCACTATAGTCTGTAAAATATAGCTTGAGCTCCGCGACAGCTGTCATGGACATTTGCGTCCATGAAGTTTTGAATTTTTTCACAGAATATTTGTACTGTGAAAACTCGTACTTACTGCACACTATTCGATGTCTAAGCTACGCTATATTTTACAGACTGTAAGTAAATACTTAAGCAATGTTCTGTCACGCTCTTTTCTGAGAAATTTGACGAGACAGCGCTACAATCAAGTAGTTACTTGGCAAAATTCTCAATTTAGAAAGGTCCTCAGGCTATTTCGGCCAGCTTAGTAGGTAGTTAATACTGAGCAATCGTGTGGTTGTGTTTTTAATTTTTTTAGGGGAAATAGATTGATTTAGGACCTAATTGATTTGACTGAAGTCCTAGCATTTTTAATACCCAAGTGTGAGCGTTGAACCTTAAATTTCAGGAAGCCATCCTTTCTTCTTGGTCTTCCGTTTGAGGAAACCTGTAGTTATTCCCGACAGCAGTCTCCAATCAATAGCGGGGTCTCGCGAGGGTCCGTGATCTGTATGAAAAATGTGCGGGCAGGGGCGCCGCGGGGGCCGGGGTTGGTACGCGGTAATTAGTGGTCTCGTGGTCTCACTAAAGGAATGCATTGCCACGCGATTATGAGTTTTACTTGTAAGCTAAAGGGAACGAGTTCAACCCAAGTCCAATTGGACATCTAGATAGATAGTCGAGTACATTTGGAGAATTATTTCATAGCTGTTGGATCTTACTGAAATGTGTTTTAGGGCAATATTGCGATGAAGTTTGATGTTAGAATTACTTGTCTCATTATTTAGTAAATTTATCGCGATTGATTCTTAGGTAAACTTTAACTCCAGGCTTATGAACAATGTTGCAATTACCGTGGTCACAACTGTTAAACATATAACCATGAATGCATCGCAAGTCAATAAAAATTATAATGATAATAATGAAAACGTTCACACAACACAATCTCTTGACCTGGTCCCAATCTAGGATACTGGTGCTATGGTAACCAGGTAAGGACATTACAAACATGAAAAAACACCCAACCTGAGTCAATTTGTACAAGCTCACACACTCACATACGTAAGAGCTCGTGCACGCGCGAAAGCACACACACTCACACACACACACACACACACACATACACCCATACGTATAGGTACCTACACACACGCACGCATGCACGCATGCATATACACATTCAACATCCTCCTCGTTTATTTTCATTTTGAGTGCGTCGAGAAAATAATTCACTTAAATTCCAGTCTCAAAATTGATAAAATAAATTAACTAGAGTAATTTATGCAAGGGTCAGTTATTGTACGCTAAAGCCTCAGATGTACTGAAGGAAGAAACTGACTCCTAAGATACAGGATCCCCTAGTTTAGGCGCCCACTAGTTAAGTAACTAGTGTCTGTAACTTTGTAAGTAGCTACAGAACTGTAATTAATTTGGTCAATAAATTAATTAATTATTAAAAAAATGTTAGGCGGCTACCATTGGGAATTGAACCCACAACCTCTGTATTGGTAGATAAGCGCCTAGTTGTTAGCTAGACTAACGAAGTATTCAACAACTCTTTTATGATCGTTTAGTTGATACTGTACATAGATAGATAGAAAACACTTTTTGTTTAATGGTCCCGACCGATTTCGGTCACGGCGACTACTTCAGCTCCTGTTTTGGTGTCGTTGGTGCGCTCGCATGTGGCTCGCATAGCCACCCTTTTTTATAAAGGCTCTGCCACACTGCAGACATGTGAGCACACCGTCGATGTAATTATAATTTATCGCAGCAGGTGGACGGGCTTTACAGGCATTTCTCTTCGCGCCCTGCTCAGAAAACACTTTATTGTAAATAAAAAAGGAAATTACTGTAATGTTGCACAGTACCGAATTCAGTATTAATTGACCATTTTCTTGACCTCTCGTTAATGATCTGTCTAGGAATAACCACGGACACTCGTTATGGAGGGAATCTGCATTCCATCAGCCTAGGCAAATAAAATGAACGATAGTTGCCGAGTTAATTAATGCGAATTGCATCAGGAAATCAATCCGGCAATGCTTCAAATAAATGTAATTGCTTTGGAAATATTAATTTACGTGAGCACTTGATCTGTTGAGAGTGCCACTTGAGCCGCGCGAGGTTATTCCATTAAGTGAAAATTTTAGTTCGTTGGATTCACTTTATTCCCAATTATTTGATCGCGCCCATTTAATTTTTGGGTATTCAACTCAATTTGACGACCTCTGTGGCGGAGTGGTTAGCGCATCTGCCTACCATGCGAGAGGTTCCGGGTTCAAATCCCGGCTGGTGACAAAAAAAAAGAAACCCAGGTCTTGGATGTTTACATGTTTGTGACGTCGCTGTTTCTGGTTCCCACATACACATATATAAATTCATTGCTCTGGGCCAAAAGCAATGAATTTATATATGTGTCTGTATGTAAATGTTTATGTTTGTTTGTTTTGTTTAATCATCTATTTCCCAAGTGCGGGTTTTCGATGGTATTGTGTTCGCCGTGGAAGCTTTCTTTCTGAATTTTCCACATAGTGTTGTTTCATATAGACCGACGTGGTGTTTTCATACTTGTTTAGGAATATCAAACATTGAATATCAAACATCAACATTGTATTAGATTTAAGATGATTTGAAAAAAGATGGTCAGAGTGGAGTTTTTTTTTGCTGCCTTTTTCTCCGCTACATTCGGCCCGAAGACAGCGGCTAACATTTTATCATTCAACAAACAAAATGTAAATTCTTAACGTTGAAATAAATTTCTGATTTCTTTCGTGACGTTAGCTTAAATAATAATTTTATTATGATGGAATGACAAGAAGGACAACGTGGTTTTAACCCTTAACCAGGCATGGGTAGTAAGAGTTTTTCATTGCTTTTGGACTTTATTTCAAAGTGATAACGTTCAATTTAAAATGGTACTTGACAGTAAGTATATATATATATATATATATATATATAATGTCCGAGCTACTGCAGCGTCCACGTGGTCCCTTCAGCCATCTAGTGCGTTTGAAGGTAGCACTGGCTATATCATCTCATTACGTAGATGCAAAAGCTAGTATATATATATATATCGCTTGAATCGCTCGTAGCCGGGGCCGCCTGAGTGATCTTGAACGATCACTAAGGTTAAGCAACACACGGCGCGTTCAGTCCATGGATGGGTCACCGTCTATGACTAACGCTAGTGGCATTTTTTCCGAGCGATTCCGTGCTTCGCAAGGTACGTTAAGCAGTTGGTGCCGGCTGCCGTCGATAGATGGCAGTCGTTAAGCCAAGTCAGAGGCCTTTAGGGGCGGCTTGAAAACTTCTGACAGTAAGACCAGCCACTTGTCTTACAAGCCTCCACCAATCCGGACTTGGCCCCCGTGGTGGAGTATGGCCTATACCTTTCTCAGGGAAGAGACCCGTGCCTCTCGGTGGGGACATAATGGGTTGATGATGATGATGATGATGATGATGATATATATATTATTATATATACTAGCTTAGTATACTAGTATATATATATATATACTAGCTTTTGCATCTACGTAATGAGATGATATAGCCAGTGCTACCTTCAAACGCACTAGATGGCTGAAGGGACCACGTGGACGCTGCAGTGGCTCGGACATTGGTTAGATTGCTGACGCTCGCGTTATCCTCGTGAAAGGGTCCAGAGTGCGTATACTGAGTTTTGTCATTCACTTTCGATAGCGAGAGCGTTTGCGATTTGCATAGGAGTGACAAAGCGCGCCATCTAGTTGTCTCTTTGTCTCTCCTATTCAAATCGCAAACGCTCTCACTATCGAGAGTTAATTGAAAAACTCAGTATACGCACTCTGTTTTTGTATCAGTCCGCAGCATTGATGTTTTTCCTACCTTTTGTAGGAAAATTAATTAACGTTTTGACTTTTAAATGAGTGGCAATCATGGAATCATATCATATTATACCTAAGCTCTGATGTATTCAGTTTTAAAATTGTCTAAATTTTTGCATCCGTAACAACCCTGATTTGTACAAATGTGCGGCAGCCCTCATAGCAAGTATCTTTATTCTCACTAGTTCACACTTCTACCGGCGAGCTAATGAGAAATATTTTTCGAAGTACAAGTTTTACAACAAAGTAGCTACCTATGTCACTGCAGGAAAAAAGTCATTTTCGCAGAGACAATACCAAATGAGGCTGCGAAAAAATTGCAGCCAATCCGCGACGCAAACTGGTGCGTATGTGTGTCGAGTTGGATTTGAGCCCGTATTACCTACAAAGTTCATAAAATATTACCTACAAAGTACACCTACAAACGTATTACCTAAAAAGTACATAAGTTCATGCCTGTATCCCAAAAGGGTAGGCAGAGACCAGAGACTGAAACCTGCCGCGATCCTGACCAATCACTACAAGAACAACACAACTAGGTACTATTTTCTGGTTCCCACGACACAGGGTATCCTAGTGTGGGGCCAGAAGCAATGTATGTGCTTGTGTGTAAATGTTTATGTTTATGTTTATGTTTATTTATTATTCACACAAACTTTCTACTACTATTTACACGTATAGTGCGTAGTGCGTATAGTGACACTTTTACTGTATAGTAGCCTTGATAGTAGCTAAGTTACTTGTAACTGACCAACTTTATTGTTATTGATAAAGTACCACTGGTAAGATCTATACCGATGGGTGTACACCAGGTGTAAGGTGCACATGGCTAATAAAGAGCAACTTATTATCTACCTAGCAAACTTAAACAGGCTTGTGAAAATTACTCGTAGTTTCTATCACTCAATCAACCTATATTCGTCCATAGCAGGACCTACAGTCATCCTCATTCAGCCTAGCAGTTATATGTCTGAGACTGTCGGTACAGCAAATTGGTGGGCGTCCTACACCGCGTTTGACAGTTTGTGGTATCTACTCGAGAATCCCGTCAACTATCAGTAGCCTACTGTCGCATGTCAGTAGACCGTGTACTCCAATATGTTCAACTATTTCAACTAGTTGAACAAACAGGACTGCTTTCGTCCAGTTTGTTCAACTAAATATTATTATTTATAACAGTTGAACTTTTTGGAGTGAAAATTCCAGTATGTTCAATCGTTATATATTTATTAGTTTAACAAAAAATCACAGTGCTAGAAAATAATTAGCAAAGCCGTCCTGTTTTTTCAACTAGTAGAACAGATAGTTGAACATATTGGAATATACCAGACTGCACGAACTGCTGGCATAAGTCCCTGGCATGTGCAGCGCAGGCCCTTAAATTTACAATTTCTCAGTCTTTACCATTTATTTTATACGTGTTTACTTTTGTCTAATATTTCCCCTTCAGCAGGTCTTTGTTTCAGAGTCTTTGCAATATATAAGAGATTCTCCTAGCCTGTTCAGAGTACCTACATATACTTGATAGGTTTAGATAGGTTAAATCTTTTTATTTAAATATACACTTTTGAAATCAAATTTTTTACAAATTTAACGTGATTTTGTGAAATTACATTTGGTTTCACATTGAATTGGTAATGTGTAATGATTTTGGTTTAATAAGTGGGGCCAGTCTCACTATTCCCATTGAGCTTTCCCATTGATGGTAATAGTGATACTACTTGTATCACTATCCCCATTGCGTTTAATACCGCTACTATTCGCGACCAATAAAACGCACGATATTATGACCTCTTTGTTATTGTTTTGATAATAGGCAATTAGTTATAATAATACCACCACAAAATTTGAGGAATTTTGGTTTGCCGTTGTAAATACAATTATTAGATATACATAAATAATTACTAAAAGCCCAAATAAAATTTTATATTGCGTTTTGTACAAAACATACAAAAATTTTATATTATTTTACACCCGAAGTTTAAAAAAAACCGCTCCAAATGGAAATAAATGAGACATTTTGTAGGAGAACATAAGTCTCGCTATTACCATTCGGTGTTTCGTAATACGCTACTTGACTCGTATCAAATTTGATGCGATAAATGGATATTTCCTGTAGTATCTAACGTAAGAAACCGAAATATATTGACTTTGCTAAGTAAATATGCAGGATTTCTATCCTGATCTAAAAAAATATTTTTCGCTTTTAAATCGGAACGGTGAAAACACTATCCGCCATCTTGAAAGCACCTTTGGTTGTAAACAAACATCTGTCAGTCGTGCGTGCGTAGGTTCTATTGTGATTTGGATTGGATTTAGTGTTTTTGCAAAAACTCTTCTTGTGCAGTTAGTGTCTTATCATTTTATTGATAAGCGCATCATGGACGCTGGATTCGTGGAAGCTGATAGTACCAATTTGCCAAAACAAAACCAAATCAAACCAAGCATTATTACAGCTAAAAACAGTTTCTGTGTACATTGATATTACAGGACTTACATTAAAGTAATCTTCACATAAATACACCCAGGTTTCATAATGATAATTGATATATTTTGCATGTAAACTCGATGAAATCATGAATGCGTTGTTGTTATTTCACTATGCTCACAGATCACTAACAGATTTTAGGACTAGGTAAAGATCGTTTCACCAAACAAGTCCCACGGTAAAATCCTTAAGGCCATAACAATAAAAGCCAAAATTCATTAACTCATACTTCTTTCGTGGCACGAACTCTACCTATGTTGAATGTCAAACTTTGTTTACAAAAATAAAGACTTCAAACCATAGACAAAAATGGCGGACCGCGTTTTTGGCTGTTTAGCAAAGCAACGTTTTAAAATAATGTTTTTGTTGCTTTTAGGTCCTCAAAAAATATACTAAAATATTTTTTGGTCTAATGGAAGAGATATTTAGCATTTAAGACAAACTTGAAAAAAGACTCAAGTAGCGGATTCAATGGGAATAGTGAGACTGATTTGAAAAAAATAGTGCAGTCTCAGTATTAGCACTGAAATGGGTAATGGGAATAATGAGATCTACCCAATAAGTGTACATTTCAATAAAAAGGCGTATCAAGATTGTTTACCTTTAGTTCAGTACCTAAACCTATGAAGTTACCTATTTTATATCTAATGTACCTTAGAGTCACTATTGATACGTAGTTTGATGGCATACTTGAAATTACTGAAATCGGCCACGTGAAAGCCGGAGGCCGATTTCAGTAATTCAAGTATTCACTCGCTAGGTATTGTAATCAATCATCATTAGGCTCAATTTTTATGGTCATTGAGCTTCAATCTTTGGATCAATACTCGCCTCGTTGACTGCCTCGTTGATCAAGCTGTTAAAGCGCTTAGCTGCCAAGAAATAAACCGAACAGGTTTCCGAGAGCGGCTAGATAGTAAGAAACACTTTGTGACATAACGTATTTAAAAAAAAAACTAGGACGTGGGTTCGTTTCCCGTTGGGGGCCGCCGTGCATTAGTACAAATGGCCTCAGTCTGGGTGTGTTTCGATGTTTGTAATGTCTTTGCCTGGTTACCATAGCACAGGGAATCCTAGTTTAGGACCAGGTCCGAGTGATTGTGTTGTGTGGGAGTTATTATTATACAAAACCCGCCATCAAAAAGACTTAAATAGCCGAGATTATTATAAACAATAAACATAAACATTTACATACAGGCACATACATTGCTTCTGGCCCCATACTAGGATACTCTAAGTCGTGGGAACCAGAAACAGCGACGTCATAAACATGTTAACATCCAAGACCTGGAGTTTTTTTTTTCTCCCCAGCCGGGGATGTTTATGTCATGTTTTCAAGACAGAGTTTTTTTAAAAGCCTCTTCTCCGACCTAACCTGACAGAGGTCCAACAGCACTAGTCTTCACGGCCCATGAGCAGGAACTGTAGTGTGTTGTTTTCTTTTTCGCACTCGACGAGCCCTCTTGGGTGCGTATCAGAGACGGTGAGTGTCGGCGGGTGTAAATTGAAACACTTGCAAATTTACCCCATGCATTATTCATCCGCCAAACACCCTGAGTCGTTCTGCCTGCGGCTTCAATTTTACCTGCAAGTCTTATGTGATATCAGAACGCGCAAGCCTGAGTCAGCTGTATTAAGGGGATCTACTGACTTAAGCTAGCGCCATCGCCATCAAGGAAAAAAAAGAATTTTTCGTACAGGTAGAATTTAAAAAGTCTTCACAATCTATCAATCATGATGAAATCGATGCGTTTGAAACTAACAACATTGACAACATTGACGTTCATAAGTAAATGTTCTATTTAGATTATGAATAAAATATTTGAATTTTGGATTTTTTTTTTAATTTTCTTTAAACCCATGACTGTGAAGCTAGCAGAAGCAGTGGAATAATAGAACAATAATGGAAAAAAATCACTCTAGTTCTATCATCGATCTGTCCAATATAACTAGTGGGAATGATCCCTAAAAAACAAATATCTAGACAGCATTAAAACATAACATAGAATTTACAGAAAAGCATATACATTGCTTCTGGCCCTACTCTATTGTACTCCGTGTCGTGAGAACCAGAAACAGAGACGTCACAAACATGTAAATATCCAAGACCTGGGTTTCGCCATTAACGCCAAAACCTACTATTTAAGGCATAAATGTTAAATAGTATTAGGTTTGTGATCCTGGTTTCTTTGACTTTGGTTTCCTAAGAGAAATTGAGAAATTGTACAACCATTTTTTGCAAATTCGATCTGTAAAAAAAGGATTTTTTTTTTCCTCAGTGGCGCAAGTGGGTAGCACTGTAAGTAATTACTAGAAATTACCTATCTCCGAAAGTAAATTTACTATAGAGGACTAAGAGTAAATAGCCTCTGATGAGGTTACACTTAGTTTGAAGTACTACTTGTCACTAATTTAGAACACCAATTCAGTAACTACTAATCAAATCCTTAACCTAACAGTCTCAGTCTAATAATAGGCCTGTTTCTACAAACTCTGCGGCTTAATCCATCAGTACCTTTCTATGTAGCTAGTCTTAAACGTTTAGGGGTCTGTGCACCAAATATTGTCAGAATAGGGCTTAGTGCACCAAATATTGTCGGAATCCTGACGTATGCGATATCACTTAGCATGGAATTTAACAGTTTGACTTAGGATTTGATATGCTGGTGATTGTGACACTGACAGTCGAGATTTTAGCAGCGTATCTATTGTTCGACAATGAGTATTATTTTATTGTGAATAAATGTAATGCTGTGAAACTAATCCCGTAGTTTGATTTTTTATATGATACTATCTGACCCGGCGAACGTATTTTCGCTATTTAAAAGATTTGTAAGGATTATAATTAGAAGGTATTACTGTGCACCGCCATTTGGAAAAAAAAGTCAAATCCCAGTATGCCAGTCTTCCAACAAAAATCTTCAAACCCATTTATGTAACGTTCAAAACGTTAATTGCGATTTAAAGCTTTACTAGGCGTCCAGCCACAATTACAGTGACAGTAATGAATATCGACCCGATAGTTTCATTAACTAGTTGTCATAAGGTATTCCGACAGGGCCACGGCATGTAAGTGAAACGGGTCAGCCATTATACGACCTAACAAATAGGATCGCGGTGCTAAGCCCCACAAGATGGTTTACGCAACGAGCCCTTGGTTCGGAAACCCGCAACCTGTATTATTCTAACCCTAATAAATTAACGCAGTCAAATGGGCATTGTTGGACAAATTAGTTTTGCGCCTGCCTTTAGTTTCAACGAATGAGAAAACGCGAACACCCAGCAACGGACCCATTGTTTCACTCAGATCAAAGCCTTGGAAAACGCAGCGAAAGAAAAGCCGAGCGATAAATTAAAAATTTAAGCCCCTAAATCTACAGAAGCGTGAATTCACAATAATAATAACAAAAAATACACATTCTCCTTCGAGATTCTCACAGAATTTTCTTTTTCGCCCGGGCGTTTCCTGGAATGAATTACAAGTGTTAAATTCGTAACAACAAAAGCGGAGTAACAAAAGGCCCGCGGCCGTCACATCCGGCCCAGCGACCCTTCCCAACTTAGCAGCCTGATTACGGACATCCGACGCCGAGAAAGAAACCCAAAATACACAGACGTGCCAAAACCAAGTGCCCACTTCATTTGATATTTGTAAATACAAACGAAATTTCCCAAAACTTAACACAAGTCTTCGGTCTTCACATTTTGTATGGAATGGGTGTGAGTCAGAAATGTGTTTATGTGGAAGTCGATGTACTCAATCAGGTTAGGCTGAGGTTTGTAATGTTTTACGTAGAGATGAAATCGAGGGTCTACTCGCGTTACTGCGTCCCTTGCAGCCACCATAGTGGGAGCGGGAGTAGGAGGAATAACTTTCCTTGTCGGTGTAGTCTCTAGATCAGTAAACGGGCCCTTGCCGTAGTACGGGTCAGGCCGCGGTTTCCTCCAAAGAAAAGGCTTTTTATGTTGAGGCCCGTGGTGCAAGTTTCTATGCCGTTGTTCGTCCATCCGTGCCTCATCCTTGGTTCGGTCGAGAGTCAACTGGTACATTTCTGGCAGCGACAAATACCAATAATCAGCGCCGTCACCGATGATGGGAAACAGTCGTTTGTTCGAGAAGCGCGGTCTGTGTTTGCGGACAAACTCATCGTATTTCCTCTTAAGTCGTTTCATGTACTGATGGTAATGGATGGACGTTAGTAGTTTCTCAAATTCGCTTAGCTCTTGGGAGAAGGGGATGGAGTACACGCCTGGGCAAGAGGCCGTTCGGAGAAGATGGTGGAGTTTGAAGATGACAAAAGCGAGCCACTGCCTAGCTTCTTCTTCCAGAAGTTTCAGATCGTCACTGCGGCTCCTGATCCCATACTCAACCGCCTCGGCAGCCTTCCTTTCGCTGCGCTCGCGTACTGTAGCCAGCCAGCGCCGATACGCTTTAAACCAAAACTTTGTACGCCGTGAGTAGTAGCCGCGCCACAAAGCCTGAGGTGTGAATAAGCAAAACTAATAGATTATTTATTATTATTTTATACTTCATTTTTGTTTGGATTGCCAAAACTAAACGATTTATTGAATATAATTTCCTTCCACAAGTTCTACTCGGCACAATCACATGTCTTAGTCCACAAATAGGATTCCCACAAACATGGCTACACACCCTGACTGAGTCTATTTGTATAATTTTTATAATCATAAGTAGAAACGACAACCTCTGTGATGGAAGTCAGGTTTGATATCGCTAGACCAACGAAGCACTTCATGTACATGGACTGTATCTGTGCAATATTTTCTTCCGAAATTAGATTTTCGAATAAACAATGTCTTTTTTCTCAGAACTATAAAGTTGGAAACGCACCATCGCCGAGAATATAAATGAAACATTTTTACCAACCTCAATTTTTGTAGACGCCTCGTAGTAAAACAGCGCGTGTTTCCTCCTGACGGCTGCCTTTAAGGCAGCCCTGTACAATTTCCTAGCCAGGTGGCAACGGAAGGCGCACTGTATGATGGTGGCAGCGCGGTGCAACCTGGCCATGTGTTGCCTAGTAAGCCAGCCGCGGGCCATCCGCTGGATCAGCACAGCTGCCTTGAAACGCTTGTGCCTGCGCCCCTCAGCGATATCTGTTATACGCTGGAGCTCCGCGATGAAATCTTCCTCCGTCTGAATGTATCTGCGCACTGTCGCCATTTCACTCTAGCAGTTGTACCATTTGTTGAAGATGGTCTCAAATGGAGATGGTCTGTCCCAGAATTTCTATTACATACTTTGTGGAAATATACGTAAACATGTCGGTAACTGTCAATATGACAGTAGCAGAGAAGTAGTTTATGGTTTAAATCAAACCTGACCTGCATAGTAAAATAAAAAACTGTTTTGATAAATCAATGATCTTATTATTTACTAGCTGACCCTGTGAACTTCGTATCACTTTTTCTTTCGTTCTCAGCCTTTAAACCTTTCCTGGAATTCTAGAAATATAAAAAACCAAAAATCAGCCAAATCAGTCCAGCCGTTATCGAGTTTTAGTGAGACTAACGAACAGCAATCCTTTTTTATACATAAGACTATCTGTTGCCCGCGACTACGTCCGCGTGGGCTTTAGTTGAGTAAAATGTTTGCAAATAAGATAGGGGTACTTTTTGCGCATGCGAAAGAGCTTTCATACTAACTTCGCAACCCCCTCTTACCCCCTTAAGGGATGATTTTCGAAAGACTACTTTACACGTCTTTCATGCTTTTAATGAATTAACTTCATATTGAATTTCATTCGAATAACTTAAAAAACGGCAAAGTTTCATACTAACTTTGCACCTCCCTCTTACTCCCTTAAGGGATGATTTTCGAAAAAATATTTTACATGTGTTTCATGACCTTTACTGAAGAATCGTTATTCTGAATTACGTTCGAATAACTTCAAAAACGGCAAAGGCTCATACTAAGTTTCCACCCCCCTTTTCTTCCCTTGAGAGATGATTTAAAAAAAAATATTTTACACGGGTTTCATAATTTTAAATGAAGAACCTTCTTACCAAATTTCATTCGAATAACTTCAAAAACGGCAAAGTTTCATGATAACTCATGAGAACCCCCATTTTACCCCTTTAGGCGATGAATTTTTAAAAAATTTTTATAAATGAAAATATTTTAGCCATTACCTTCATGGAGCACATAGGTGGTGTGAGAATTAGTGCAGGCGTTTTAATGTTGTTATCTAAATAAGATTTATGAGAGCTTTTTATCATTTTAAAAATGATGTTTTCTTTAGGTAGCAAAAAGGTAGTAAATATCATAACTAACATGACATGAAAATCCAAGTAGCCAGCCAACCAGACGTCAACTTTATTCTTTTGATAAATTCGATACCGTAAAGGTAGCAAATACTTTATGATAGGTAGTAAATAGTAGCAAATGGGTAGTAAATAATACGCATGGTTTGATTTCTATATCTCATTTTGTCCAGCGGACCTGACGGTCACCTTGTAATGGGTGCCCATGAGTTACAAATTGGATGAAGGCTAAATTAATGAAAATGAAAAAAAAAATTTGGTAATTTTATTCGATAAATGTAATCTATTATCGATACCCATGATAATAATATGGTAAAATTTATTGTACCGGTGAAAATTTCACCCGGTATATATAGATAGATGTACGAGTAGTAAAAATTTCTTATGTTCAAAAGAGAAGAAATGCATTTATTTAACGCCAAATAGAAAGAGATAGATAGAAAATAGAAACAGAAGAGAATACGAGAAATAAAGAAAAAAACAAAATAAACATAAGAGACCACATCAAGTAGGGGACATCAGCTATGTCCATTCGGCGGTAAAATGGCCTCAGGCTCAGTAATTCATCATCATCATCATCAACCCATTATGTCCCGACCTAGGGCCATGGGTCTCTTTTCTGAGGAAGATATAGGCCATAGGTACTCCGCCACGGGGGCCTAGCCCGGATTAGTGGAGTCTTGAAAGAGTAGTGGCTGGTTGTCAGAAGTTTTCAAGCCGCCCGCCCTTAGGCCTCTGGCTTGGCTTAACAACCAACTGCTTAACGTGCCTTACGAAGCACGGACCCGTTCGGAAAAATGAAACTAGCGTTAGTTAGGCTCAGTAATTACTACAGGTTTATTGCCTACAGCACTGATTTTCGTTTATACTTAACTCTTACACAAATCATCTCATTACGCAAATGCAAAAGCCAAAGTAGAAGTTATACTTAACTTCACAACACAATCACTTTCCCTGGCCCCAGAGTAGGATATCCTGTGCTGTTATTATCATTATTTTTTTAAAATAGCAGTAAATTTTCTACAATTCTTGGTCACCCGATAGCTGTATACAGTAGAACATGTGGTTAGTGTACTTTAAGCAGGAGATTAAGCACCAAAGGCATAGTCCTTCTCTCAGAGAGAAGAGAGACATCATATAGGCATAGATTACTACTAGTTAGGTATCCACCTACCCTACGTATAGCAGATCGGATTTGAAATTATGAACACTACAAACATAAGAAAATACACAAGATTGTTTCTCAAGTTCAAATTAATTTGTTAAATTTTTTGGCATTTTGTAAGTCCGTGCGTCCGTTAATTTAACGAATTTTATTGGAAATCTATTGCAGCCTAGTAGACTTATCAACGAGGAATAGTAAAAGTTATTAGTGAAGTATATCGAGCAAATGTGAGTGGAAGAGCCGGTTAGGGACGCCCCAGGAAATACTGCGCTGTGATTGCATACCAAAACTATGCTATTATAGTTAAATGACAAGAACTTTATCACACAAGTTTGCCAAAGGCCATGCGAATGGTGGCGCCGTGGCTGGATCGCCTATTTCCCTCTAATATGGTTGCGACTGGCGATGGCTGACCCTTGCGTTATGCTCGTGAACGGGTGCCGTCCGTGTGTCTGGCCGCAGCATTTGTTTTCATAGTTGCTTAAGCATATCAAATAATGTTTGACAGCGCCCTACGGGTCCAATATAACAACGCCTTCAGGTTGCTGCTGGGGCTGCCTCGATACAGTAGTGCATCGGGGATGTTTGCCTCCGCGCGAACTGATGATTTCCACGCAATATTCCGCAAACGCATAGCATCCTTGATGTGCAGGGTGAGGGTCAGTACCAGCAGCCTCCTGAGGGTGTTGGCTGATCGGATGGATAGCCAATGGGTGTCAATGCACCTTATGCTGGCAAGCGGTGGGGCTGGCTGGGACTAGGCCATTCCACTTTGCGTGGTGTAATTAATAGTATATTAAGAAGACTAACAGCACATAACAACGATTAACATATTATTTAAACATACAGAAGGCCAATTCTAAGTCTCCACTACTAGAAACAGCTTAGAAAAAAAGTACTTTGAGCAAGCACACAAATGACAGCTTAAAAACTACCTTAACTCTTGACAACTGAAAAATCTGCACTAAGTTTTACCCTCAGAATAGGAGCCGATGAGTTGAAGATGTCAAGATCGCCAATCTTTGCCAGTTTATTAAATTCGTTACACACCCTCCACAAAAATGAGTTCTGCCTATACCTAGATGAGACTTTTTCCAGATGAAACACTGGATTTACACGCTTTGATCTATCAACACTATTGGGCTTTGCCTGAAATAAATATTGATTATGGGTATTGAATTTCGACTTTCTTAAGTACATGGATATTCGTACCAAATTTTGTATTAGATTTAAGGTGATTTGAGAAAAGATGGTCAGAGTGGAGTTTTTGTTTGCTTCCTTCTCCAATACATTTGGCCCCAAGGCAGCGGCTATTATTAGCATTAAAAGTACATTGATATTCAGCAAGCAGAATATGGACTGTGCAGTGGACTTCTGGTGGCTGAATGATGATGATGATGATGGTCAGAGTGGAGTTTTTTTTTGCTTCCCTCTCCAATACATTTGGCCCCAAGGCAGCGGCTATTATTAGCATTAAAAGTACATTGACATTCAGCAAGCAGAATATGGACTGTGCAGTGGACTTCTGGTGGCTGAATGATGATGATGATGATGGTCAGAGTGGAGTTTTTTTTTGCTTCCTTCTCCAATACATTTGGCCCCAAGGCAGCGGCTACCATAGCATTAAAAGTACTTTGACATTCATCAAGCAGAATGTGTACTGTGCAGTGGACTTCTTGTGGCTGAATGATGATGATGATGAAGCAGAATGTAAGTTCTTTGCGTTGAAATAAATTTCTGATTTCGGAAAACTATGACCAAATAGGGGATGTATTAGCGAAAAGAAAAATAAAAAGTATCCGATGGCGTGTGGGTACCTACGTAAAAACTAAGTGAATGTCGATAAAGTGAAAGTGATTTGTCAGGATCGTGGCAGGTGGCAGTCCCTGGTAGCCTACCCCTCTGGGAGACAGGCGTGAGCTTATGTGCAGCTGAGTAGTTTTGTACATGTAAGTGTTGATGGAATTCATATTGCGAAAAAATACTGTTACAATCCTGTAAGTGGCGAGGGCACCACTCAATGGAACATTTTTTAGGTTATTTTGGTATTAAATTAAGGTAACCGGTCTCATGCGGCCATTTTATTTTTTATGGCAATGAGCTGAATTTGGAGGACCCTCGGTCCGAACCCCTCATTCGCAGTGACTGAGTGAGATTGTATGAATAATTCAATAATATTGTACAGGTACGATATTATACCTATACTTTATGTAAAAATCTCGTGTCACAGTGCTTGTTATTTGCACACAACGTAAACATATTTTAATAAATAAAAATCAATCATAGAAACCGTGCTTAGGTAGTAAAATAAAATAATCGAGTCATAATAAAATAAAATAACATAAGATAAGAATATTCTTTATTGCACATAAGAAACAAGAGACAAATTAAAGTTACAATTAAAGAAAATATATACAATATATCTTATTGCTAAGCTATATTCTTTATAACTTAGCATATTGACATTGACATTTTTATCTCCGTAAGTTTATGCCACGTTGCCAATGTATTTTGTTTTCATATCAAGTGTTCGTACTTTGAATACCAAGCTGCGGTGTTTACTATTGGTACTTATTATCTATCTATATATATAAAAGGAGAAGCTGACTGACTGACTTAGAATCAACGCAGGGCCCAAACTATAAGGGTTAGAAACTTGAAATTTTGCACAGGGGTTCTTTTTGTAACATAGGGGAGCAATAAGAAAGGATTTTTGAAAATTCATCCCCTAAGGGGGTAAAATGGGGGTTCAAAGTTAGTATTAAAGCCCACGCGGACGTAGTCGCGGGCAACAGCTAGTTATTATTAAATTCTTTATTGTACCAGTAAAAATTGTAAAATTGGCGGGCTTAATACTAAATAGTATTTTATTCTAGCCAACCAACAGGTACTTGATTCTAACTATTCGGAATCGTTTAGTAACTTGACTGCATGGAAATTAACAAGGTTTTTTTTTTTGTTACATCTCCACTTTGCCAGCGCGAGTTTTTCAAATGGAAAAGGCGTCTTTAGCATTCTAATGAGAGGAGACGAGGTAGTAAAGTTTAATAATTAATAACTGACCGCAACAAGGTAAGCTCCGGCGCGGTGGAAATAATGGGCGCGATGAATCTTTAACTTGGTTGGGCCTAGGCGAATGAAGACGTAGCATGATAGTATCAAATTATCCTGGTAAATAATGCATTCTACAGTCCGTTTTTTAATTCTAGATAGAAAGAGAAGTAGATTTTTTTTTACCGTGAATAGAAGATGTGTGTGTCCATAATCCTTATCACATCAAAGACATTAAAGTTTAACTCCTCATAAGAGCAAAGTAAAAAAAAACCACTTAAGTAGCACAAACAATTTTTACTTTGAAG
Source organism: Yponomeuta plumbellus (assembly GCA_947310845.1). NCBI lineage: Eukaryota > Metazoa > Arthropoda > Insecta > Lepidoptera > Yponomeutidae > Yponomeuta > Yponomeuta plumbellus. The sequence goes on along the minus strand of OX371207.1, from coordinate 9,872,842 downwards.
TAAAATGGGGTAATTTGGTTTTTGCGTACTAGCAACATTCAGACATTGGATTGTATTGAGATGTCAACGTGACTGTTTTATTTTTTTGCATTGAACTAAAAAACAGACTTTAGTGTACAGTGCCACCATCTTATCTGTTCAGTTGATAGCGGCGCTAGTGAAGAATTCAGTAGTAACATTTAAGAAATTTACCTAGAAAAATGATAATATTTTAAGCCGTCTTTCAATTTTAATGAAAATATATCTATAAATCTTAGTGAATAAATAAAACAAAAAAGGCAAACAGGATTTACAATTAATTAGTTAGTTACAACTTTGCCCACCTGAACAGATAACTTGGTGGCGCTGTACATTTGAAAGCTAGCGGTAGTGGGCGTTGACATCTGAGATACAGTGTTTACCACTAGTTCAGATGTTCAGATTTTAGTCCGGATCAGCTTACGGGTGTTGTTTTATCGGACGAGTCCGATCCGAGTTGATCCGAGCTTACGAAAGTTTAATTCAAAAAAGTCATCGTTTTCCCTTAAATTTACCTACATAATTTGCACTACAAGCACCAATAGCAATTTAGTGCTGTCGACTGCACAATAAAGAATATTCTTATTCTTAAACACTATTACTAAAGTCTACATAACGTTTCTGCAAACATTGTAAAAACATAACCCCAGGAGTTCAGACCATTAAAAGTAACTAACAACCTGAAAAAAATTGTAGTAAAGTTCCACAAATTGTTACGTGGAAAAAATTAAGAAATTTTAGTATACTTGTGGTTGTAGAGTTACTAAACAAATTGTATGCGAAACCAAGACACTACAACGCCATCCGCTCCGGAAGCCCTAACTGCGTTTTATCGTATAAAACGCAGTTAGAGCTTTATTTAATTATTAGATCTTACGGTTATCATTATTTTTTTACTTAAGCCAGAGTCCGGTAAGCTATACTAAATTATGTCCAACTGACAACGTGAAATAGTAACAACACAATAATTTCATATTCAAACAACAGACATTCTTTCACGGCTGTAACGTTGTAGACGTACATGTCTTTAATAAAACATATTTTAAACTAAAACTAGCCTATTTTCTTAATTTTAACAATTAACTACATAATAAATAAAATAAAACATTAATTAAACCTAATAACTACAACTAAATAAATTTTAAAAACATAACTTCTTTTAAAGTACATTCGCACTGAAAATACTGAAATGTAATCTGTAGTCATTAACAGTTTTTTGGTAGAAATTTAGTATCATGAAACTGGTCACACTATTTATTTTTAGTAGAAATTTAGTATCATGAAACTGGTCACACTATTTATTTTTTGTAGAAATGTAGTATAATGAACTGGTAACATTTCGTGACGATGAGCTTTGCCATCACTGGACTGGAACGAACGCTTGCATCTGCTAAGATAAATTATTACTTTCGCATATACATAGTGCGACGTTAAAAATACTTAATTTAATAGTTAGTGCACCTAAAGTGTCCTTAACCGTTCCGGGTCCGCTAGACAAGTCGCTGTATACCTGTGTTTTGCATAGATCCTCAGACCCCATATTGGGTAAGTTGTGAACAAGATTTTACTTATTTAATTTGTGTGCTAACGTTTTTTCTTAGCTTTTCAATTGCTGTTCATTTGTATTATAATTAGCGATAACGGCATTCAACAGACCGTGGGAATATTCCAGTGGTCGCATCATGAATACCGTATCCTACCTTCATCTTTTCAATATTTTCACCTTTAAACTTATAACGTAAATATTTCTTTTAAATTGCCTTCTGCATTAATTATCTTTTATTTAATTTAAAGCCTACTTTATTCTTCGCAATTGTAAACTCCGTTCTGATTGTTTTCACCACGGCACCGCTTGCTACATAAGTACTTACCTACAATGCGTTGCCGTCGGTGGTAACACGGAACGTTATGGAATCATTCCTAACGTATTTCGTTGGCCATTCCAGGGTTTCAGTACGGGACTTAGAAGACCTAGGCTTCGCTTGCTGCATCACCCACTGCTTTGCTTCCGCCTCCTCGGATATCCAGTGAAGCACGGCGACCTACAACCCTGCCAGTGGCTGACGACCTGTTCCACCGGCATCTGACCATCCAGGGGAGTGCTTAAGCTACGCAGTGAAATCAGATACTAGGCCGACACACCACGACCCGTTCTACCGACTTAGGTGGCCTGCGGCCATCAATAAATTATCTTTTCTTTTGTTGGACTAACCTACTTCTTTTGTTTATCTCCCAATAGGGACCTTAAGTAAACAGGTAGGGAACGTCACACTGGCGCCCTTAAACGTGGTTTGTGTCTGATTTTGCTGCGCAGTAAGTAGTAAAGTGTTTGTTTGTGTGTGTATTGTAAAACGTTTTTTTTGTTGCTCTTTTCGTAACTGAGGTGTATTTTGCGTTTTTTTAAAAATATAATTTGCATTTTGTTTTCTGTTAAAAAACGGCATTTTTTTTAACTTGTTAAAATTCGTTATAATTAACTAATGACTAATTAGTTAACTACCCACTCATTGTTTTGTGAAATTTTTTCGGTGATACCAGCGTAATACACATCAGTTACAATTATTTTTATTTTTCAACGCTTCTTTTATTTTTGGTTCTGTGCGTGTTTTTGTTTTGTGTATAGTATTTTTTTTAAAAGAGTACAACGTTACCTAATTTTCTTTTGTAACGGAACGGAGTCATTTTTTTTTCTCTAACTCTTGTTCACATTTTACACAAGTTGTTAAATAATAATTCTTGTGGCTTTCTCCCATTGCAAATTTTTTTTTTCCATCATGTTCCCCATTAAATTTTTGTCCCTTCAAAAATCGGAACTGGAATACGAGGTATCCATCAGAGGTACAGTTCCAGCGTCCAGTGTTGCGGAATTACGGAAGCAAATTGTGGAGCTGGCTATAAACTTTCCCTCTGAGGATATACTCGAGTCCGGTTTGGATGCTAAGAAGGACTTACAGGGTGTGTTCGAGGTTTTGTCTAAAATACAGGCCAATTTTGAGTGTGTTAAACCCGACAAAGCACTTGTCACGCGGACACGGAACATGTTGCACCATTTACATCACCGTCTAAATAGGATGCAAACGGTTGATTTAGATAGGGTCGCTTATGAGGAAACCGTATGCTTATATAAATCTTACATGCACAAAATAATTTCCTTGGAAAATAAGAGTGTAGACCCTCTGTCAATACCCTCTGCGGAACCTTCTGTTCCCAATACAAGCGTTCCTTGCGTCGTTTCGGTGACCTGTGAGCGTGGTAGTGCAGGCGAATTATGCAAGCTTAAATATAATGGCAAAACTTGCGTACGTGCATTCGTTGAACGCGTCACGGAATTTTTAGAGTCACGGAACCTTGCCGACGATAAATTTCTTGCGTATGCGACCGAAATTTTTACGGACCATGCGCTTATTTGGTACAGAAGTGTAAGAAATCAGGTGTCAAGCTGGGCTGATTTAAAACAACTGCTTATCAAAGATTTTGATCAATCTGATTATGACTACAGATTGCTTTCAGAAATCAGACGTAGAACACAGGGTGAATCAGAAAATATCACCATTTTCCTTTCAATAATGTCCGGCATGTTTTCTAGACTTTCTAAGAAAGTCTCAGAAGACGAGCAGCTAGAAATTGTCCTACATAACATCCGCCCTTGTTATGCGAGTACTTTGGCATCAGTCACAGAAATAACAACAATAGAAGCTCTCAGAACCCTATGTCGTAACTATGAGAACATACAGGCTCGACTTTCTCATTTTCGCGAACCTTCTGGCGTAACACCTGATTCCTTAGCACCCGAGTTTGCTTATTCTTCAGGTACTCAAAATAAAAAACAAAATTATAACGACAGTAAAACCTATAATAACAATAAAATCTTTTCAAGTAACAATAATAATAACAGTAACTATAATAAATACAACAATTACAACAATTACACAAACAAAAATGAACCTAAGAACTATATACATTCAATGGAAACTGGCAATAGGACTCGTTTCTGTCCTAGGTGCAAGTCAGATGCACATAATTTGCGTCAATGCCCGAATAACAATGTTATTGTTTGTTTCCGCTGTGGTCGTGACGGTGTTAAAACACCCGACTGTCCGGACTGTAACAAACACAAGCCATCGACTTCAAAAAACTAGATGCTCAGAATTGTAGCAATAAATCAAGTAGTAACTTTGATCAATCCGACTGGGATAGTTGGTTAAAAACAATTAAAACTTTCTTTAATAGTTACAAGGTTGCTACAATTCTGAAACATATACCGGCTAATGATCCTAGACCTTATGCCACCATTCGCATAAACAACATAACTGCTTGTGGTCTTCTAGATTCTGGCGCGGCTGTATCGATTCTCGGTAATAACGCTCACAAAATTTTACTTGATAGTGACCTTAAGTTAATTGAGAACGATTGCATTTCTGTCACTGCAGCTGGAGGCCAATCACTGAAAAGTATCGGGTACATTAACTTACCCATTCATTTTGACAACGATTTTCATATCGTTAAAGCATACGTTGTTCCCGACATTGAATCTCCTCTTATCCTAGGTGTCGATTTCTGGCGTAGTTTTGATTTGTGTCCAAAGTTGTTAGGTAGTAGTATCACCTTCCATGATTCTCCTTTGTCAGAACTCAAGGTAGGTACTAAAGAAACCTTCATACAGTCGTATGACAAACTGGACGACTCTCAGAAACTCATAGCCGACAACATCATTGAGCAGTTCAAGGACATCTCAACTGATCGTAAGGGCCTGGGCAGGACCAATTTGATTACCCACCGCATAGACACCGGCGATGCTCAGCCTGTTAGACAACGTTATTATAGGATGTCTCCAGAGAAGCAGCGCATACTGACAGACCAAGTAGACGAGATGCTGTCCCTCGACGTGGTCGAGCCTTGTGAGAGTGCCTGGTCGTCTCCGGTGCTCATTGTTTATAAGAGTAACGGGCAACCTCGTTTTTGCCTGGATTCCAGGAAGCTGAACTCGGTCACCAAGAAAGATGCCTACAACTTGCCTTATGTGGCCGAGATTCTAGACAACCTGCGCGACGCTAAGTATCTTACTAGCGTCGACTTGTCAAAAGCTTTCTGGCAAATCCCTATAGCTCCAGAGGACCGAAACAAGACCGCATTCTACGTTCCCGGTAGAGGCACACTCCATTTCAAGACCACAGCGTTTGGACTAACGAATGCGCCAGCTACTCAGCAGCGTTTGGTCGATTTGCTGTTTGGCGACTTCGATTTGAAGACTTTTGCCTATTTGGATGACATCATCGTAATTAGTAGCTCATTTGAGGAGCACGTGTCACTTTTATTGCGCGTGTTGGACAAGCTGAAGTTGGCCAATTTGACTGTCAATCTTGACAAGTGCAAGTTCTTCAGAAGTCAACTTAAATACCTTGGATACGTGGTGGACGCAAACGGCCTCCGTACGGATCCCGAGAAAGTCGAAGCTATCCTCAATTACCCGACACCTACTTGTCGGAAGGACTTAAAGCGTTTTCTCGGGACCGCAACTTGGTATCGTCGTTTTGTGCCCAATTTCAGCACGATCGCAGGTCCTTTAAATAAGTTGACTTCCACTAGGAAGAACGCACCTGCTTTCAAGTGGTCACCTGAGGCTGACGCAGCTTTTCAGAAGCTGAAGGAGTGTTTGGTTTCGGCCCCCGTTTTATCTTGCCCGGACTACAGCCTGCCTTTCGAAGTCCATACGGATGCGAGCAACTACGGAGTTGGTGCTATGCTCACGCAGGTCATTGATGGTAAAGAGCACCCCATTGCCTACATGAGCAGATCTCTAACCAGTGCAGAGAAAAATTACAGCATCACAGAACGGGAGACCCTTGCTGTAATTACGGCCCTCGAGCACTGGCGTTGCTATCTAGAGAGTGGGATGACCTTCACCGTCTACACCGACCATTCAGCACTTAAGTGGTTCCTCTCGCTTAGCAATCCGACTGGAAGGTTGGCTCGATGGGGGGTTCGTCTGTCATCGTTCAACTTTGAAATCAAGCACAGGCGTGGGGTCGATAACGTTATTCCCGACGCTCTTTCAAGAGCTGTACCTTGTTCCTCTGTGTCAACGTCCAACTCCATTGGAACTACTAATGACGACTGGTACAAGAAGCTGTATAACGGTTGTCTGAGCTCGCCCAGCCAGTATCCAAACTTTCTTATAAAGAATGGGTCCCTTTATCGGCTGAGCAAGAACAAGTGCAACCTTACTTCAGAGTTCGCATGGAAAGAGGTCGTCCCGAGAGACTTGCGTGATAAGGTCATTGAGGACAATCACTCGGAGCCAGCCTCAGGACATCTTGGTACCTTCAAAACCTATAGGCGTGTAGCTTTACGCTATTATTGGCCTGGGATGCACCAGGATGTCGTGAAGTTTGTAGGCTCATGCCCCAAGTGTTTGTCCTACAAGTCACCAAATCACGCAACCTTAGGTGAAATGGGTCGTCCGAAGCAATGCTCACGACCATTTCAGATGATCTCGGTCGACTTTGTTGGTCCTCTTCCCGTGACAAAGAAGCAAAACAGCTACCTTTTAGTTGTCACTTGTTGCTTCTCGAAGTTCTGTAAGATTTTCCCATTGCGAAAGGCTACAGCCGATGCCGTTGTCAGGATTCTGGAGGACTCCGTCTTTTTGATACACGGAATTCCTCAGACTATATTCCTGGACAACGGTAGTCAATTTATTAGTCGTGTCACGAGCGTATTCTTTAAAAAATACAACATCCCCAACATATTTTTCACCCCCAGGTATACCCCCCAAATTAACACGGTGGAAAGGTACAACAAGACCATTGTCACCTGCTTATCAACTTTTGTTGATAATGACCATCGGTCTTGGGATACCTTTGTGCCTAAAATCCAATTCGCCATCAACAACTCTGTCAATGAGGCCACAGGATTCACACCATCTTTCCTTGTTTATGGTCGTGAACTTGTTACCTGCGGCTCTCACTATACTGACAGTGACTTGGGTGATGAGGTTTTGTTTCTGCCTAGGGACATTTATGCTGAAAATTTGGGATGTCTTTCGTCAATTTTCAATAATGTTCAGGCCACTCTTTGGCACGCACACGTTAAAAATACGTCTCAATACAATTTAAGACGTAAACAGGCTGAATTCAATGTCGGAGACGTAGTCTTTAAGCGCACTTACGTTTTGAGTGACAAGGACAAGTATTTCAGTAAAAAACTTGCGCCTAAATTCATCCAGTGTCGTGTTACCGCGAAGAGATCGCCACTGGTCTATGAGCTAGAGGACATGTCAGGTAAAGATTTGGGCACTTGGCATATAAAAGATCTGAAATTGTCTCGTTTCCCTAGCCGCAAATAGGTTTAATTTATTTATTTTACATATATAAATATAGATTTTTTTTTAAACATCAACATTACCCAAACGTATATTTTTACCATATTAACATCATAATAATAATAAATTGTGGAAATATTAGTCATTTTTTGATATATAAAAAAAAAATTACTTCTCTTATAAAAGGATCGCGTTAATAATCTTATATGATTTTTATTGCTTAGTTATGTATGAAGTTGAAGATTGTATGTTTTTTATGACAGGTGTGTATGAAAGCGTAGTATTTTTACATTTTATTTTTATTATTTTACCGGATTTTATTGAGGATAAAATCCTTTCCGTAAGACGGGGGGTAATGTAACGTTGTAGACGTACATGTCTTTAATAAAACATATTTTAAACTAAAACTAGCCTATTTTCTTAATTTTAACAATTAACTACATAATAAATAAAATAAAACATTAATTAAACCTAATAACTACAACTAAATAAATTTTAAAAACATAACTTCTTTTAAAGTACATTCGCACTGAAAATACTGAAATGTAATCTGTAGTCATTAACAGTTTTTTGGTAGAAATTTAGTATCATGAAACTGGTCACACTATTTATTTTTAGTAGAAATTTAGTATCATGAAACTGGTCACACTATTTATTTTTTGTAGAAATGTAGTATAATGAACTGGTAACATTTCGTGACGATGAGCTTTGCCATTACTGGACTGGAACGAACGCTTGCATCTGCTAAGATAAATTATTACTTTCGCATATACATAGTGCGACGTTAAAAATACTTAATTTAATAGTTAGTGCACCTAAAGTGTCCTTAACCGTTCCGGGTCCGCTAGACAAGTCGCTGTATACCTGTGTTTTGCATAGATCCTCAGACCCCATATTGGGTAAGTTGTGAACAAGATTTTACTTATTTAATTTGTGTGCTAACGTTTTTTCTTAGCTTTTCAATTGCTGTTCATTTGTGTTATAATTAGCGATAACGGCATTCAACAGACCGTGGGAATATTCCAGTGGTCGCATCATGAATACCGTATCCTACCTTCATCTTTTCAATATTTTCACCTTTAAACTTATAACGTAAATATTTCTTTTAAATTGCCTTCTGCATTAATTATCTTTTATTTAATTTAAAGCCTACTTTATTCTTCGCAATTGTAAACTCCGTTCTGATTGTTTTCACCACGGCACCGCTTGCTACATAAGTACTTACCTACAATGCGTTGCCGTCGGTGGTAACACGGAACGTTATGGAATCATTCCTAACGTATTTCGTTGGCCATTCCAGGGTTTCAGTACGGGACTTAGAAGACCTAGGCTTCGCTTGCTGCATCACCCACTGCTTTGCTTCCGCCTCCTCGGATATCCAGTGAAGCACGGCGACCTACAACCCTGCCAGTGGCTGACGACCTGTTCCACCGGCATCTGACCATCCAGGGGAGTGCTTAAGCTACGCAGTGAAATCAGATACTAGGCCGACACACCACGACCCGTTCTACCGACTTAGGTGGCCTGCGGCCATCAATAAATTATCTTTTCTTTTGTTGGACTAACCTACTTCTTTTGTTTATCTCCCAATAGGGACCTTAAGTAAACAGGTAGGGAACGTCACACGGCCTAGACACGGGCTCGTAGATGAGCATAAAATTTGGAGGTAATTTAAAGTTCTCACATTCTTTCCGGCATAAAAATAAATCCACATTTTTTGGGACGCGTGATAAAACATTCACTACAGAAGCTAAACTTGAGCTTAGAAAAAATCCCTGCTGGGCTTATGACACAAACGACAACGCAGTCAAACCTTTTAGTCAAATTTAGTTTGCTTTAATGGACAGAATAATTGTTTTTTGTATTTTGTCTTTGTCATCTAACAATTAGGAAAGTATAAATGGGTCTAATTCAGCGATTAAGTCAGAAACCAAACACAAAAAGTCTCTTAACCTGTACAATTTTTCTTCTTCTTCGTCTTCTAACAATGGGTTTTAATTGTTATTTTCAAGGTCATAACACAACTGATAAAATTGTTAACCCCAAGAAGCAACTTGCCCATATCCCTTGCATCTCGCCGCGTCTCTATAACACTGGGGACATTACCACGCTGAACAAAAAGAGAGATCCTCTTCTTCTGTTTGAGTAGTGCCTCCGAGTTGTAGTCAAAAGCATGAAATGTACCTACGCACTACGCATAATTTAGTATTATGTAATTGTAATTGCTTAAGCAACCATTAATACCTAATTGTGGTCCTGATAATGTATTTCAGAACAAACAGTAAGAAGTAGTGATGATTTATAGCTTTTTCTTTTATTGCCTTATTGAGTCAGTTGAGACAGAATCGAATATGAAAATTATAGGTTCTTGTTTTCTTTCTAAAATAACCAGTCCTATTCGTGGCCGCTGATGCATGTCTTATGGGCTACAACTCTTAAAAATGAAACATTACATTACATAACCTCACGCCTAAATCCTGGAAATGTAGGAAGACCAACCTAATTGGCCATCTTAGTATTTATTTCAGTGTAATAATACCTATAACTTAATAAATTCTGAAACTTTGTTAACAATGTAGCTTATCATAGTTTCAGAAAACCCACAAACTCGAACCGCCATAATGTCTAGCGCCCTCTTTAGTTAACCTTCTTTACGACTATTACACTGACGGGGGGCCATTGGAATTCCTTCCCGTGGAGAGGTTGACACCGTCACCGCCCCTTAGCTCAGATTATAACTGGGTTATAGAAAAATGAAAACTTTCCTAATATGCCGCTTGCAAACTTCGCCTTTCGTGGAGTTTGGCAATATTGCTGCTTTCAGGACGGCATATTGCAACTTAAATGTGGCAATATATTGTTGGAGCGGCACAAAGATGACATCATGCAACTTTAGTAGTTCGTGGGTACTCTTATGCACCTGTGGAATTTGGATGGCAACCGGTAACACGTATTAATTATGTTTATAATTTTCAAGTAAATACCCGTACTTGTGGTTAGGGAGACGTTTTACAGTTAGGATTTCCATTTATATCGAAAACTCATTGTAAGCAGCCTATAATAAGTTCCACTATAGGGGACAACATAGGCCTTCTCTAGGAGAGAAAGAATGGGCTTAATCACCACGTATTCTACCGTGGGTTGGCCATTCTAAGCGCTGAGTATGTGTACACCTCAGACATGCAGGTTTTCTCACGATGTTTCATCGTAAGCGGAAACTCATTAATTAGTAATTTTGATTGTGCGACTAATTACTGTTCCAATACTTCACAAATGAAAATAAGAACGAAAATGTAAGGTACCTATTTATTTACAAAGTTTGAGCTCCATATCACTGTCTAGTTTGGGGTTCTATGAACAAGGTAAGGTAACTTGACTCACCCCCAGTCTTACGTTACGTCTTTAAGTTAATATAAATTAGTTTAGTTAAACTTTGTAATTATAATGATGCAGACTATATAAGTACGACCCACTATAGGGTAGAAAGAGGAGATGCTCATGCCCAGCAGTGAAAGAATGACGTATTTCGAGCAGGGCAGTGTATCTGATACTCAGAATTACCGAACGGTATTTGTTGAAGATCATCCAGGTTTAGGTACTCTCCGATCTCGAAACATACAGGCAAGGATTGTATGAGGAAATTTCTAAAGCCATACATAAGATAAGACATACATAAAGGCGAAGGTTCTTAGCGCCTATGTTTTTGGATATTATGTTTCCTCATTCCGTCAAATTGTAACCGATTCTGGCAATTCTTTTGGAGGTTTCCGTACCCAAAGGGTAAGAACGGCAACCTAAGAATCCACGCTCTGACGTCCTGTCTGTCCGTCCATCCGTCTGTCTGTATGTCACCAGGCTGTATCTCACTAGAAAGTTGAAATTGTCACAGATGATAATGTATTTCTATTCCCGCTGCAACAAGAAATACTAAACATAGAATTAAATAATTATTTAAGGTGGGCACTCACACAACAAATACAGTTTTTTGCCGTTTTTTTTGCTCGATATTAAAACAATATAGTCCCTCATCATCTTCAACACATTATGTCCCCACTGCCGAGGGGCACGGGTCTCTTCCCTGAGGAAGGTATAGGCCATACTCCACAACGGGGGCCTAGTCCGGATTGGTGGAGGCTTGTAATACTAGTTTCTGGTCTTACTGCAAGAAGTTTTCAAGCCGCCCTAAGGCCTCTGACTTGGTTTAACGACTGCCATCTATCGACGGCAGCCGGCACCAACTGCTTAACGTGCCTTGCGGAGCACGGAACCGCTCGGAAAAATGCCACTAGCGTTAGTCATACACAGTGACCCATCCATGGACTGAACGCGCCTAAGGTTGCTTAACCTCCGTGATCGTTTAATATTACTCAGGCAGCCAGGGCTAAGAGCGATATAGTCCCTACGGTTGTAATTAATGGTACGGGACCGTTAGTGTGTGAGTAGTGCGAGTAGCGAGTAGTGTGGTCACATTTTAATTTGTCGAACATGTTCGGAAATAGCAAACAGAACTCTTTAATTCTTCAATTGAATCCATCCTTTATTAAATTGTGAATAAAATTTTAATTTCATCTAAGCAGAATAAAGGCAAGGTACAGGAATCGTGAAATAAAAAGAGATATAGAAAGAAAAACTTCTGAACATAATACTAATTTGGGGTCGACGCGAGCGGCTTATAAATTTTGGACACCGGTTCCAAATTATTATTCACTCGCTTGTCAAGTCGCTTTTTATTTTTTATTCAATAGTTGAATTCAGTTGAATGATACCTAGCCCCTGTCATTTTTTTCAGAAACATGACAAATACATTTTTGAATTCTCAAAGTTTCAAGCGTGACGCGCTCGTTTTTTCATTTCTATGAAACTGCCCGCGGATATATGTAGAAATGTGTTACCTACTGTGCAATTTTCCCTTATTCATTCGTTACAAACATTCCACATCGCACGTTCGCCAATAAACGGCAAGCTTATTTGGTTCACTCGACTCTGAACCGTATTTCGGTTGGAATTGAAAACATTGTCAACACGCTCGTCCGACCAAGCTTTTCTGTGGCATTGGAAAGGTTTGTTTTTAACAACTGAAATGTTGAGTGTAAAAGTTTTATTTTCCTCGTATGCAATACGGCGATATTAGGTACCCTTATTCATTAAGCGTAACATTTCGTAACCTTATTTATTAAGTTTGGTAAAAATAGACATTAAAACATGTCGGTGCAATGTGAAGTTATTAAACGTTAACCAACGGATTAAAACGCTCTAAGTGGATTGTGCGTGTTTAACTCGTCTATTAAATATAATAATATTACCTATGCATAATAAAAAACGTATTTGAAATGTTTCTTCCGCGCGTTATGTATTTGGAGATAAAAATAGGGCAGGTCACTTTACAATAACAACACAACAACTTACAGAACCATTAACACGTAACGATTTCGATAACGGATTACAGAACGATTTCTTATTGTAAAATTTACAATACGAAATCTTTAGTTCAAAAAAAGAGGCAGGTTACGTTTATATAGTAATAATAATAACTTTAACACAACACAATCACTTGAAAAATATGGCCCGGATTAACTTACTTGGTTTAACCAAGTAAGTTAATCCGGGCCATATTTTACAATGTGTAGTGCTTCATCATCAACCCAATAGGTCCCCACCGGGGGCACGGTTCTCTTCCCTGAGGACGGCAGCCGGCACCAACTGCTTAACGTGCCTTGCGAAGCACGGAACCGCTCAGAAAAATGCCACTAGCATTAGTCATTGACGGTCACCCATACATGCTCTGAATGCGCCCTATGTTGCTTAACCTTCGTGAAAGTTTACGATCACTCAGGCAGCCGGAGCTTGTGATTCGGGTCGATTCGGGCGATGTGTAGTGCTTACGAAAGTTTTAGTTCAAAAACAATCACTTGACCTCTTCCCGAACTAGGATACCCTGTGCTATGGTAACCAGGCAAGGACATCAAATATGGAAAAAACACCCACACTGAGGCCATTTGTATGTACAAATGTACGGCGGCTCCCAGTGGGAATAGAACCCATGACCTCTACTTTGGTAGGTAAGCGACTAACCCTAGGCGCACACTAGCGACACGCGACAGCGACAGCTCGGCGACTAGACGCGACGACAGGCTAGTAGTATGAAGACACTTGGCGTCAGAGTCGTGGAATTGCGACGACAAGCTAAGAGCCATCGCAAACTGGGCAACTTGCCACCGCGACAGTCGCCCTGTTTGCGCCAGATACAAGCGAATGTGACGTCCTGTTTGCGCCAGATACAAGCGACTGTCGCCGCGTCTAGTCGCCCTGTTTGCGATGGCTCTAAGCCTAGGCGCACACTAGCGACCCGTGACCGGCGACAGCTCGGCAACTAGACGCGACGACAGGCTACGGCCGTCAATTTTCATATTTTGTTTGAATCTCCGCACACTTGGCGTCAGAGTCAACGAAAAGACGCCAGAAGCAAATGACAGCGTCGCGTCTGACACGGCGATAAGTCGCCCTGTTTGCGATGGCTCTAGCGCGTATTTGGAATACAGTTTAGGCTCAAAACTTTTATAGATATATTTAGGTAGTACAAAGTGCAAACTGCTACCGATCGATCCCCGTTTTATTACACGTCTGTTTTCCCTAGCAGGAAGTAAAACCTTGAGGCTATTTAGGGTTACCTAATGAGCCGTCACGGAATAAACTTTCCAACCTCTTTCAATAACAACAAATTCACAAAAAAGTGCTCAATCTCCATGTCAAGCAAAAGGGGCCGTATTCAGGCGCCACTTTTGATGTAAATTTAATGAGGGAGCTAAGGGGGCCATTCAAGAGTGACTGACCATTACGCGAACAAGGGGCCCGGGAAAACACTGCGACCAGTCAGCCGCTTAGTGTACACTGTAAAACGGTGTTTTTGTCCCTGTTCAGTTTAAGATTTTTAAGGACCTCAGGTCTTAGATGTTTACAAATTCAAAGATTTTATTCACAATAAAAAAAAAATGTTTACTTTATGAACGTCAAAGTTGTTAGTTTCACAATTATTAGATTACGTGGAGAAGAAACGGACAGAGAAACTGCACAATGTAATGTTTTCAAAACTTTTTAGCCTAATCAACAAACTTTCAAGCTTAAAAACATGTTTGTGATTTTGCTGTTTCTGGTTCACACGACACAAGGTATCCTATTGTGGGGCCAGAAGCAATGTATGTGCCTGTATGCAAAATGTTAATGTTAATTTCTGGTGTACATTCAGTAAATAATAACGCAATACACTTATTTACTTGTCCTGGTCCCAAACTAGTGTTAATTGGGTATTTGACAGGATGTCAAATGAGTTACTTTTAAAACGGAATTTTGTATGAAAATGCTTGCTTGTGGCGTCACATTTCAGAACACTCTTTTTATGTTTCATCTCTTTAAAAATTGTAATAACTAGTAAATGTAACAAGTAAAGAAACACATTTTCCGAATCATTTTGTAATTTTTGTTTTAATCGAGCATCTCAAATAATTTATTGTTGATAGTGACAAATACCGTATTGTCCATCTATACATATAGCTCATGTGATCTTGTTTACCCTGTTTACCAATAACAAAGGTTTCCAGCCCAAAAAATAAAGCTCACTGCTAGATTAAGGCCTATTTCCTGTCACACCCTGTCCTTCTTGTCTTTTGAACTGACATAGAAACAGAGTAAGAACAGCGACAGAGGTTTTTCATTATATTGGCAAGTCGCAAACTGTTATTACACCCTGTTAGCTTTTAGAATATACCTCTGGCTCTTGAGAAGGCTTCGGACTTCGCCGAAAGCACACGAATGTAATACTATTTCCTGCTCTGTATAAAACTTTTTTTCACTTTGTGAATAGTTATGTAAAGTTATAAATAACAATACAAAATAAACCTTACCTTATTGCAATATAATCGGTTTTTGATTGCTGAGTTCAGGTATATTCTAAAAGCTAACAGACTGTAAATCTTTTTTGGGTTCTTTTTTTAGGATACATGCGTTAATTTACGTACAAAAAATCAGAAATTTTAACTTGCAATCTATTGAAATACCAGCATCTCAAATAAACTTACAACAGATTTGAAGAAACGCTGCGCTACAAGAACTAAAAAGCATGTCCGTCGCTTGCTGCAGTTTTTTTAACACAATGCAGTTTTTTTACGTTGAAATATACAGCGAATATAATAAATATGATAAAAACTTAACTAACACTCAATTAAACTAATCTATAAACTAATAAATATAAATAATACTTTATAAAACAAATATAAACTAATTTCTAATTATTCCTATATCCTAGAGTATATGCAAAAAGTTTATAATTAATCATAGTCAGAATCCGTGGCTTCTTCGGGTACCGGAAACAAGAAACATTTCAACTCAACAACGTAAATAAAATAAGTGCATTTGTATGTAAAGGTTTTTTTGTACCGTAAATAGCATAATATTTCCAACTAAAACATCAAGGAAAGTCCCAGGTTAGGTCCCAGAGAGCCACCTCCCGACTGAAATGCAATAAAAAGGTTCTTAATGAGTTTTCACCGTCAAAAGTGGGCATTTATGGTACGCGAAGCGACTCTAATAACTCGTTTCTATTCACAGATGAATATGAAAAAAGTCGCGGCACCTTAAGGGCGTTTATTTTATTGGCGTATTTCTCACTCACGGATTGAAATTTTTTTTCACGATTGTAAATGTACGCTTTTAACAAATGTGGTCAGAGGTGATACTAGCTAGATCTTTATCTGTGGGGGCGGCACTAGAAATAAACCGAAATGGAATATCATCATCAACCCATTATTCCCCAGTGAGGGGCACGGGTCTCTTCCCTGAGGAAGGTATAGGCTATACTCCACCCTGGGGGCCAAGTCCGGATTGGTAGACGCTTGTGAGCCTAGTGACTGGTCTTACTGTTAGAAGTTTTCAAGCTGCCATAAGGCCTCTGACTTCGCTTAACAATTGCCATCTATCGATTGCAGTCGGCACCAACGGCTTAACGTGCCTTGCAAAGCTTGGAACCGCTCGGAAAAATGCCACTAGCGTTAGTCATAAAACGGTCACCCATCCATGCACTGAACGCGCCCTATGTTGCTTCGTGATCGTTTAGGATCACACAGGTGGTCAGGGCTACGAGCGATTTTGATTATATAGACGACTATTTATTGCCTGCTCTGTTAAGCTTTTCTGCTAAAATAATTTACAATTAATATTCGAATGTAACGACCTGGTCACAAAAAAAAATGTGTGAGATATTTTTTTCGAATCCTATGGGAACAAAGTCTAACTATTTGTTTATTGTGATTCTTTACTTGTTTGTATCAAAAACGTTGTAAGAAAATATCAAAATAAAAGTATTCATTATTCCATTTCGTCACATTCAGGAGGTCGTGAGTTCGAACCCCGGGCATGTACCTGACTTTGTTTTTTATGTTATGGATTACCATTTTGAGTAGTAAGATCACTGAATAAATATAAAGGAAAATATCATAATTATAAGGGATACCTTAGCGCTTGAAATTATCAATACGCATTATTATTCTACAATGGGACGCCATTATTATATAACCACTGCTCCTGAGACAAAAGAATGTGGAACCCTTTGAAATGCCCACATACTTGGATGCATTCATAAAATATACAGGCCGTCTATGTTTACCTGTGTCTCAGGGGAATTACGACTTCTAGCGGGTCTAGAGAGATGTGAACTTCAAATTTAGTCTCTACCGCAGTGCCACAAAGAAATATTACGATTTTACCAGTACATACGTATTATATTACAGTATTTTTTATAGCATTTCATTGCTCTTTACATACTGAATTCTACCTCATTCAATAAATAACTGACGTTAAGCACATATCCACGCGCTGGTCGATAGGCAGTAGAAAAAACATGCTTATTTTTTTTAAGTAAACGTAAATATGTAGCAGCCTATAAATATTCAGACATCCATTCGATACCTTCAACGGTTCGATTAACCAACAAAAGCATGTGTTGATGATGAGAAAGACATATCAATTAGGATTAGTCAGTACCTAGTTCATTAATCAATCAAGGGATATCCCGATGATGTTGTCACAATATAATAATATTTATACCGCGAAGCTACGACAACATGCCAGCAAAACTGGTCAGTATCTAATTAGGAAACAAAATAGAACCTCAATCTACACAGAGTGGAGAGTTTGTACGGAGCGTTTGGGTACAACAAACAAAAGCCGAGCTAGACTTCATTCTTTTCCCTTTACATATTCATTGTATCATCCCGTGCAAAAGTGCTAGCCTTCTGACGGCGTAAAACAACGGAGAGGAATGCCCTTTAATTACGTGCCGCGTCCGTCTGACTCCGGCTCTGGCCGAACTAATGTAAAAAGAAGAATTAGGTTTTTTCTTTTTTTAAGGTATCTTGAATTAGTGCCACGCGAAAAGTATAGAGTGGGTACTGTCTGGTTGAAATTAGAGTTTTTTTTTTAAAAGCAGGAGCTTTTTAAACAACCGAGCCAGTGGATCCGTGGGATTTCATTACGCTGGGGAATGATCTGGTAGTGAAGGAGGCATATCTGGGGCTATTGAGCAGCTGAAAACCCGCTAATCGTATCGCTGGAAGGGTAAAATCGCTAAGGACACACGTGAGCTTCAGGCAGGCGAGTCGTACGAAATCACATAGATCAGGATACAATATTGGATTTGTGTCGCCGAGTCAACCACTAATTCGAAAAATTTGGTTAGGATGATGTGAAACGGAACGCCACAGAAAATATGTTTAGTCCCACGATTGGGACATTTTAAGAAGGGGTTGAAAGAGCATTGTCTATGTCTGTCATAATATCTTTGTATTATTAATTATGTTTATATGTATGTTTGTATTAATTTTCTTCAGGTATTATTTCCTCTGGTTTGTGCAGTTTATTTGTTTTTTTCTGTAATAGGTTGTTAAGGATTTTGTAGTTTATTTTGTGCACGTTTATAGATCCGTTTTTTTGCTCCTTCTCAGAATCTCGAAGGTTTGCTGGAAAAAATCTCTTACAGAGATAAGCTCGCGTCCCATGGCTTTGCCACATGGAGGGAAAGTATTGTAGGTGTAACATTTTACTTAAAGAAGACATTATTTTTATTAAGAAAACTATTTGAACTGAATTAATAGATTTTTAAATAATTACGTTGTTGAACTTGGAATCAAACCCGCTGCACGAGAAAAAAAAATACCTAGTAGTTTTATCATACCAATCGAAAGGTTTCATAACTAGGATTATTTTTTGCTAAATAACATAGTGTCAGAAATAAAAGGAAGACCATGGGGACCAAAGGGACACTCTGTATAATATCCTGTTAAATGTTTCGTGTGCAATAAAGTATAATTTAATTTAAGGCTCTTATTATTTTGCAATGCGGACGCAAGGTTATATTAGTTACGTTTTACTAACACACTAGTGATCCATGGTATCAAGTGTGCCAAGTGCGTGGTTAGTACAGGGAATAAAGACAAAAAAAGTCCAAAATTCAGCTTGCTACGTTTTTATTCCCTGTATTAGTAACCATATTTGAAATTCTTTTCACGTTTCGTGCATTTATAGTTACCACTTACTTTTATAAATGGGAAAATACAATTCACAAAGTTTCAGCCCGATGTATTAATTACCTGTAACAAAACAAATAAATCAATTAATAACTTGAAATCCGTACCTAGTTACACTGGCAACGCTTGGTTCTGTACTGATTGACTATTCTAATTTAATTTAATAGGGTAAACTATACATTGATTGGCACCTTAAGCAAAACCTTGAATTAATTTGCTTCCTAAGCATTCAATTTCATATTCAATCACTATTAACCATTTTTATTAGTTAGAATATGAGTATAGGTTGGAAATAAAAAATAATTCTTGATTGTTGTCATAGTTTTATTTAAGAAAAATAATAATAATTTGAAAATGTCTCCAAAATTACAGTCATTGGCATTACAGGTACAAACATTGTCACTAATAATATCAGTTATTGGCACTTATAATTTGTATGTATGTTTTGTACTTAAAAATGCTAAATATAAAAAACTACCAAAATGCCCTTTAAGCAATTTTAATTCTTAATATTTGTATTGAAAACTCACTGAGCCAATGACTAGGTGGGTGCCAGCAATACTATGGTTTACCCTAGTCCGTCTACCAGAAATAACTGGGAAATATGTCTTAGGCAGAGATTCTCCTTAACGCCACCAATCAACGAGGAAGGTCGAGATTTTAGGTTTTATTATAAGCGAACACAAATTAAGTTACAAGTTCAACAGTGCGTTCTTAATGCATTGTACTGTACATGTGTACGACAATTTTTCCCAAATTATCTAACCATTGGTTACATAATTTAGGACAAATGTCGTACATTTCTTTCTAGATTGTTTTAAGTTAAAATTGTTAGAAAACGTGACAGTGTATTATATTACTGCTCTTGACTGTACATCATAAAACAAATAGCAATTTATTCCGGGTAACCTCATGTTAGTGATTTTGATTGATTCTTAGGCCTGATTTACATTTGCATTATTTTTATTTTTTTTTAATACTAATATACGCTTTCCATAGACGTTGAATGACATGAAACGGCAAAAACGTATGCCAATCAATAGCTTTCATTACGCAACATTATCTATCTATATGAATAACAAAGTCCTGACTGACTGACTGACTCACTCATCAACGCCCAGCCCAAGCCGGTGGACCTAGGAAGCTGAAATTTTGCACAGAGGGTCTATATATAATGTTAGCAAGAAATAAGACCGGATTTTTTTTAATTCAACCCCTAAGGGGGCGAAAGGGTTGCCAAAATTCGTATAAGACGTATAAAGAATGTTGTTTAATTTTCTTGAAACTTAAAATAAATACTCTTCAACACAATTGATTGAACACGTGATACGCCGTTTTTCTAAATTTAATCGCTGAACTCGTCTGAGCTTAGAATATATTATGAGCATAGAATATATTATATTTTTTGCAATAAGTAAGATTGCATAACCTTTCCCATGTCATAAGGGCAAACAAACTATGTTTTATAGGTAGTAAAAGCCTGTATACTAGAGCTAGGCCTTGTAAAGTTTGGAACAGTTACAAACTCTTACATTATTTTATTTTTATCAAAAAAAAACCCACGGCATAAGTTAACTTCTAAAGTATTGTTAAAAATATCGAAATATAAGCCAATTAAGGCCTTAAATAATATTAACTTAGAATCTCGTTTCTTTTCAAACTATGTCAATTTGCAAGAGAGATACAATTTACACTAACTACCTACATACATACTAAGATTTGTCTCAGTCCATCCCTCCACCCAATATTTGCTTACGGGACCGCAAGCAAATATCAATCTGCCTTGTATCCACTAATAAACTGAGCAAACAGATTTACTCTAAATCCAAAGTGTCCGGTTCACCGGATAGTTGCTCTAATGAAATAACTCCTGTCCAGGAAGTCTTACAATTAACCCAATCGAGTAATTCTGCCGGCACCACAAATTCTATCCGGGCAAAGATTGGAAGGGAAATATAGAAGGTTTCATTGTTTAACGTTAAAATCTAACAGTAATTAGATTTTAATGTTATTAAATATACAAAGGTTAAGCAACATACGGCGCGTTCAGTCCATGGATGGGTCATCGTCTATGACTAACGCTAGTGGCATTTTTCCGAGCGGTTCTTTCGCAAGGCACGTTAAGCGGTTGGTGCCGGCTGCCGTCGATAGATGGCAGTCGTTAAGCCAAGTCAGAGGCCTTAGGGCGGCTTGAAAACTTCTGACAGTAAGACCAGCCACTAGTCTTACAAGCCTCTACCAATCCGGACTTGGTGGACATGGTGGAGAACGGCCTAAACCTTCCTCAGGGAAGAGACCCGTCCGTGTGGAGTTTCTGGTCTCCCATCGGGCGCGTCTCCCGGGTGGCGGATAGGGGAACGCCCCCCAGATATAGGGGGTACCGGCTTCGGCCGGCGCGGACCAAAACCAGAGGGAGGGGGACGTCCAGTGGCTTGCGCTGCTGGATGTCCCGCGGGGTCCACTATGGGCCCCGCACCCGTAGCCCCACACTGAGTAGGGGGTGCGACAGGGCGGCTCCCGGGGTGTTTTAGTCGGTATGCCTCTCCTATTATTAGGAGAGGAGAGTCCGGCACACGGCCGTCGCCCTCCCCCAAGGGTGGCAGTGTCATGGTGCGCAACAGCATTTCACCTCGTCAAAAAAAAGAAAGGGAAGAGACCCTCGGTGGGGACATAATAGGTTTATGATGATGATGATGAAATATACAAAGCTGAAGTGGATATGGGCGGGACATTTGGTAAGGTGGGAAGACGGCCGGTGGACTAAGGCAGCCACTGAGTGGTGGCCAAGAACGGGTCAGACCACCAGCCCGATGGGCCGACGGCATTGTGAAAGCGGCTGGGAAACATTGGACGAGACTAGCACTGGACCGGATGGGTTGGCGTGAAAGAGAAGAGGCCTATGCCCAACGGTCGGCTCTATTTACGGGCTGATTCGATAGATATAAATATAGCATAAACTCATGTGTAGGGGTAGGCGGCGACCAAAGACTGGCACTTGCCACGATCCTGACAGATCAGTTTCGCTTCATCAACGTTCATTAGCCGTTGCATAGACGCACTGATACTTTTTATCTTACCCTTTGCAAATGCGTGCCCTATTCGGTCGAAGAGTAAGTTGAAGTGGCAGTGGGCGGGGCACATAGCACGCAGAACTGATGGCCGATGGGGCCGAAAAGTTCTCGAATGGAGACCACATATCGACAAGCGCAGCGTAGGACGACCAGCCACAAGATGGACAGACGATCTCATCCAAGTGGCAGGAAGACGCTGGATGCAAGCCGCTTCCGACCGGTCTTTTTGGAAATCCATGGAGGAGACCTATGTCCAGCAGTGGACTTCTTGTGGCTGTATGATGATGATGATTCGGTCGAAGTATATTAGGCTGGGACGCCCCTTACTAGCCATTCCACCCACATCATTAATAACGTTAACAAAATACGGGACGTGTTAGCACAGCACAAGATAAGAAGTACCCGGTACCGGAGTGCGTGGTGACACTATAGTTTAGAGCACATTCAGTGATGTAGAGACCCTCAACTGACAGCAAAAGTCTTGGCAAGCTGCCCGACCGCTTTATCAAAATAGGATGCACTCAGAGAGTTAACTGGCTAATACGTGCATTGTATACCTAAACTCAAAACCACATACGCTTGATAAAAAAAGTTTGTATGTCTTGACCAGTGCTTCCCAACCACTGGTCAATTAATATTAAGAAGATGCAAAAGTTCTTTTCATCATCATCATCATCATCGGCCTATGGTTGTCCACTGCTGGACATAGGCCTCTCCCATTGCACGCCACTGAACACGGTCCTCGGCTACTCTCATCCAGCTCTTGCCAGCCGCAAAGTTCTTTTGCATCTTCTTAATATTAATCACTAGCGATCCGCCCCGGCTTCGCACGGGTGGCAAAAACGTTTCCGTGGAAATAGCTGTATAGTTCCGTGGGAAATTCCAGAGGCAGTAATTTTTTTACACCTTGGGTTACATTATTCGAGATTTCGTATAGAACCCTAAACTTTTTAAATGTTACTCACGAAAAATGTAGATTTCTATTAGTGGAAGAATTTTTAAAATCGGCCGAGTATTTTCTGAGCCTAATCATTACAAACATACAAACAAAAATACAAATCTTTCCTGTTTATAATATTAGTATAAAGTATAGATATATACATGTTTTCCACAGAGCAAGGCTTCTGGTGCTATTATAAACACCTTAGGGTAGATACCTAGCCCGGAGAGAATTTAATTATTTTCGGGCGGTTTACAAAATTAAGGAGACTTGCCCGCAGCGGTAGCGGGCGATCAATCTGCCAAATCGCTTGTTAAGGGCACAATCAGCTTTTTCAATTAATCTTCCTCAAATTTTTATTAAATGTAGGTATAATAAATACTTAAAATTGATCTCGAGTTTCTCCAACGAAGTTTTTGTCTAAATATTATTTATCAGTATCACATTATTTAAATACCTTACTACAATAAACGCAAATTGCTGAACTATGTTGAAGTCAGGTGAAAATGTATATTTTTTTATGTATAAAAGCTATACATGAATATCGTTCAAGTACAAATAGTAAGTATAATATTAAGTTGTTTGCTTGAACGAGGTATTCCATTCATTCTAATAATAGGAAGTCATCATACTATGTTAAATTATGACTGTGTGAGTTACCACCTCTTAGTTATCTTATAATTAGCAGATGGTAATGAATCTTACAATCAGTAATTCAGCACACATGACGCTTTTAAGGCACCAGTGAATTAAAGAATCTGAATTCCTTTGTCTCGCAGACAAAGACGGCTTATCTCAAATATTTTCAAGCCAACTTCATAATTATGTAATGTAATTTTCAGACAAACACTGAAAATCTTAGTTATGCAGCTATAAGTTAGGCACTTTTTCTAGTGTTAACACTTCCCCTCAGCACTAAAAGTAGGTTTCATTTATAAGCAGTGCTTAACAAATAAATCATGTTTTAAATTGTACACACTAACGGCCGTGCTTTGATTGGTTTAGCGTTCAGCGTAATTCGAGTATAATTGGACGGGCTGTCAGGGAGAGTCAATTAATTGAGTTTCAGCGTGACAAACTGAAAAGCGTATCTCAAGCTTGGAAGCGTTTAAAAATATAAAAGTAAATTAGTCAATTTTACCGTCGCTTTCTATGTTAAAAATTTATAGAAATAAATGTCTAAGTACAACAAGAATGTAGATAGGTATGCTTAGGTACCAAAAATTAAAATTATTTAAACAACATGGAATGGCAAAGTTTTTGTCATCATTATCATCATCAGCCGCTTCTGACCACTGGTGAATGTAGGCCTTTTCCCCTAACGCCGCTCTCACTATTCACATTCACGGGCCCTCTCACGACATACATCGTAGCTGTCATTTCAAAAAGTCGTATGTTAGATTTTTGTGTCGCATTGTTTTAAAAACCTATGACGCAGCTTGAATTTAGTTACAATAACATCATATATAAATAGATACAGGAAAAAGAAAGCTAATCCCATAAAAAAGGGTTTCCTAGGTCCAAAAGTCACAGAAAAAATTGGTTTTTTGTGCTTTCTGAAAACAGTCTGTTTTCACATATGACTTTTTGAAATGACAGCGACGACATTTAGAAATTAATTAATCAGAACTCGTCGTAATTAGACCACCTTTTATTGTGAGGAGAAATTCATAATAGTTAAACGACTACCTCGTTGGTCTAGCCAATAACGCCCTTACCTACCAAGACAGGGGTGGTGGCTTCGATTCCCACTGGGGGCCGCCGTACAAATGCCCTCAGTCTGGGTGTTTTCCATGTTTGTAACATCATTGCCTGGTTACCATAGCACAGGGTATCCTAGTTTGCGACCAGTGGGCTCATTATGTAATTTTCGCAACGGATATTCATACGTCTTAAAAAGTCATGTATACCACTACTGTATAGCACTACCTTCTTTTGAGACCCTATGTTAGAGCGAGACAGTACTCCGTACGATGTCGGTTTTTGTGTTGACGTGACTTTTTAAGACGTATGAATATTCGTGCGCGAAAATGATTATGTGGGAGTTATTATTATCATGTGTATATTTTAGTTACTCTGACCTTTCGTGTCAGTTGTATTAAAAGACGATTTGTGACATCCTATGTATAGGAGCCTCCGCTTCTTGTCATTCCCGTAACCACAAGTAATCCACTCGCTAAGGCATATAAAGTTTGGGAACCGATGCCGCAAGGTATCGCAGACCAAGAAAATACAAGTGTCTCGGCCAAAGGTGATGAAGAGAAGATGGTGAATGAGAAACCAAGACTTGATGAAAAAGATGAATTTAATTCGTGGTTTTACATTAGGTATTTACAATGAAGACTGCACGTATCGGCCGCTGTCAATTTTCGAATATGCTCGATGGATGTCCGCTCGATGACGTTTTCGGGCCCCCCCGCCCCTCTCGCCACTCTCCGTGACGCCTTGCTAATTAGGGTTCCTTGGCAACAGGCAAAGCTTGTGGATCGCTCTTCGTACTACACCTTTCTGGGTGTAGACAACAAGGCCCTCGCCCCAATTAGATTCGTTTCTGGATAAACAGCCGGTAGCTAGTAGAGTATGTCTTTGAATGGTAAAATCATGTAGCTAGTTATGCCAGGAGCCTTAGATATTTCAATGTTTTCGTTAACTATATTAGGCCGCCCATTGTACTTTTTTAAAATGTAACTTTTATTTGTCTCTTATTTCTTGTGTGTAATAAAAAAATCTAATTTCAAAATTCTCGTCTCACAGTGCTAGTGCGCATACTCCTCCAAAACGGCTTGACCGATTTTGGTGAAATTTTATATGTAATTTTATATGTGTGTATGTGTGTGTGTGTGTGTGTGTGTGTTTGTATATGTTTGTAATGAATAGGCTTGAAACTACTGGACCGATTTAAAAAAATCTTTCACTGTTAGAAAGCTACATTCTTCATGAGTGACATAAGCTATATTGGATTTTACAAAAGTTTAGAGTTCCGTACAAAATCTCGAATAATGTAATAGGTGTAAAAAGATTACTACTAGGAACCCCGGGAATTTTCCACGGAACTAATATAGCCATTTTCCCGGAAAAATAATTCCCACCCGTGCAAAGCCAGGGCGGCTCGCTTGTTAGGTATATTTTCCAAATATGGTATTGTCCGAGCGGTTCCGTGCTTTGCAAGGCACGCTAAGCAGTTGCTGCCGGCAAGCCAAGTCAGAGGCCTTAGGGCAGCTTGAAAACTTCTGATAGTTAGACCAGCCACTAGTCTTACAAGCCTCTACCAATCCAGACTTGGCCCCCGTGGCCTATACAATCATCAGGGAAGAGGCCCGTGCCCCTGAGTGTAGACATAATAGGTTGATGATGAAGACCAAATATGATCTCAACGCAAACCTTCAAAACAATATAACTAAAGTAATTGAGCATTAGCATCATCAGCTCTTTCTTTGACTAAAACACAGAGAACAGATTAAAACCTATCATTGAATAAATTTATTACGTAGATCAAACAAGAAAAAAAGAATTTAACTAAATACAGAAATCATGAATGAAACAAAAAAAAATTTTTTAACAAATGGCCTCTTCTGGGCGCGTCATCAGTAGCAATTCATTCTCCCACCGCCACAGTTGCTGTAACCGCGGTAGCCATGAGCCCTGCAGCACTCGTTCCTCTCGGGGATGGTGCGCTTGCAGACCTGGTCGCAAGGACCCACACGAACTGCATCAGTGACGATCACCATTGCAAAAGCAATCAGCAGGAGCACGAAGGCAGTCTTAAGAGCGGCCATTGTAGTGGAGTAAGTTAAGTTGATATGATTCCGAAGAGACACGGTTTTGTTCTGTGAAC
Organism: Yponomeuta plumbellus; assembly: GCA_947310845.1. NCBI lineage: Eukaryota > Metazoa > Arthropoda > Insecta > Lepidoptera > Yponomeutidae > Yponomeuta > Yponomeuta plumbellus. The sequence goes on along the minus strand of OX371207.1, from coordinate 9,846,084 downwards.
CGTCAGCGCTTTCCTCCATATTTATAGGCGGGTAAAGTTATCATCATGCGTGTAGTTGTTAGAAGATCGGGGAATGAATTATTCTACTCAGCTACTATTATTGGACCAACTCTGAAGCAGTGAAAAGATATTTGCTATTTTATAAACACACTAGGGGAAATATGATAATTTATTATGTAACAGCTTACAGATTTTTCGCGATTTTGGGGTCAGTAATCAGTATATTTAATTGTCTATCGAAAAATCTATACTCAACTCGACTCCAGTATAGGATCAAAACAAATGAAGGACTTAGCCACGATTCAAGCATTTGCATAATTAGCTCATCCTATGACAAAAATACAGAGAACAGATTAAAACCGACTTTAGGCGACTTAGGCCAAGTCACTGGATAAGAAAGTAAAGGGATATTTCAATACTTATCCAACGAATAAATAATTTACTGACAGGTTTAACAGTCATACAATTTATCTATGGATAGCTTTGAAATGTCATGTTTTTTTGTCGTTTTTGGACTAATGCACTAGATAGAGCTTATTACCTATGGATAAATATGTAGATAGATAGTACACTATCTATCAAACGAGGTAGTCCAGTTTGCGCACCCGCCTAAATAGCACCTGCACAAATAACAGCAGGCCTAGTCCAGATTGGGCACCTTTTGATATTTTTGGCAGAATAAATACATTTGAATTCACTAACAGCACCTGCCAAAAATATCCTCCGTAGTGTGCGCATAGGCTTAATGGCCCCAGTCTGGGTGTGTTTTCATGTTTATGATATACTTGCCTGGTTACTGTGTCACAGGGTATCCTAGTTTGAGACCAGGCCAAGTAAGTATGTTGTGTATAAGTTGGTTATTATTATTATTTAAATAACGTATCCGAAACCGGGGTGCAGGCAACGACTAATGAATGTCGATGAAGGGAAAGTATTTGTCAGGATCGTGGCAGGTGGCAGTCCCTGGTCTCTGCTTACCCCTCTGGGGATACAGGCGTAAGATTATGTGTGTATGTATGTTATGTTTAATTCTGTAATAACGCTGAGAATTAAAAAAAACGTCTCTAGAGAAACACCCCACATTCTTTATTCACAAAGAGACCAAATCTAGGGCAGTTTAACAATTTGCAGTCGGGAATTTCCAAACGTTCAAGTTTCCTCAACCGTTGGGGAAACCAGTTTGATAGATATGCAATAAGTTTTTTCCTTAAGCTGATACATTAGCATTCGTTGGTCTAGCGGCATCACGTCTGATTATCACACCATAGGTTGTGTGTCTGATTCCCACTTGGGCTCGCCGTACAGTCGACAGCACGTCAATCTTCTCATTTTAGTTGCAAAGGTGCCCGTAACGCAACGGAGTAGAGTGCATGGGAGTATGTACCTTTTGATCAAATGGCCTCAGACTGGGTGTATGGCTATGTTTGTGACATACTTGCCCGGTTACTATAGCACAGGGCATCCCAGTTTGGGATCAGGGCAATGTGATTGTGTTTTAAGAATAGTTTTTCAAACAAATAATATTTAAAACACGGTGGTATCATGATGGTAAAACGCCGACCTGACATTCGGGAGACCGTGGGTAGCATACATGTGTATCCCGCGTAGGCTGGGCTGCCTGAGTGATCTTAAACGATCACTAAAGTTAAGCAACATACGGCGCGTTCAGTCCATGGATGGGTCACCGTCTATGACTAACGCTAGTGGCATTTTTCCGAGCGGTTCCGTGCTTCGCAAGGCACGTTAAGCAGTTGGTGCTGGCTGCCGTCGATAGATGACAGTTGTTAAGCCAAGTCAGAGGCCTTATGGCGGCTTGAAAACTTCTGACAGTAAGACCAGCCACTAGTCTTACAAGCCTCCACCAATCCGGATTTGGCCCCCGTGTTGGAGTATGGCCTATACCTTCCTCAGGGAAGAGACCCGTGCCCCTTGGTGGAGACAAAATGGGTTGATGATGATGATGATGCATATATCAGGTCTTAGGTGCTGGTGACAGGCCGTTAACAAATTATTAATGAAGCGGTTCACTGGGTGACGACTAAAAATAATCTACTTGTCTTCCAGCATTTATTATTTCTGTGTACGTATCTTGGTACGTATTTTATGGTGATGAGACGATCTCTGAAGAGCGTCGGACTGAACTGGGGTAGGCCTTTGCCCAGCAGTGGGACACAATAACAGAGGCTACGAAAAAAAATACGTATTTTTACACGGTTATCAAATTTCAATACACCTTTTCATCGTCAAAATCAAAATTCGACTTAATTATGTTGTTAAATTGAGCTGTCTAAAACACGCTAGTATTTAGAGCGAGTAAAAGCCAGTGACATAAATCGAAGTGTGAATTATTTCACTCCCTAAATTGGTTCGTAATTTAACAGATGACAGGAATGTAGTAATAACCGTTTATTGTTTGAGTGCTCAATTTAGGTCACAAAATTAAATTTGAACTCTTTATTGTAGACACCAGGGTATAAAATCCATCGCACGCTTACAATTTAATTAACAATACACACGAAACTACCGACTAAGATTCTCCCTGAAATCCACTTCATCAAAGGTTGTCTCGAACAGTTGATGTAAGAAACCATATATTTTGTATTTTTTTCTAATATTAATATTTATGTATACCGGGTGTTAAAGAACCGCAGCCGGATCGGGAAACCACGCATTCTCTACATCATACCGAACATTTTTTCTTAAAACACCATAGCTGGGAAATCAACGGTTTACGAGATATTGAGGTGTAAAGTCGGGCCTATTTTTTACATTTTTTTGCAGAAATAGAACTAGAATCGTATAAACAATAGTTCTCCCATAGAAAGTCCATGTGAATTATCAATATTTCAAAACAAAAACCGATTTTGAAAATTCACCGCGCAATCTATTCGCAACCCTTCAAAGGTCGTCGTATCCATCCATCACATAAACATAGCTACGCAACTATCGCGCGGCGCGGCACTCGACCGCGCGCCTCGCGCCTCACCAGCTATCAGGTGTTTCGCGTGGGTTCCTTGACCCGGGCCGACCGGACGCTCGCGCACGTAAGTAGGTTATTTCGTTCGATTGTCGCACGTATCCCGTGCGTAGTAAGAGCTACCATTTATTTACAATGACAGTGGTGTAAGTCCGGAAATTTTACAAACCTAATGTTTCTGTATGAACCCGATTCTCCTGACATCACAAACTCGTCAAATCTGGAATAATAATAAGTTTGTGATGTCAGGAGAATCGAGTTTCTAAAGAAACATTAGTCTAGTAAAATTTCCGAAGTTACACCATCGTATTCGTCCAGAATCGCTCGTAGCCCGGTCTGCCTGAGTGATCTTAAACGATCACTAAGGTTAAGCAACATACGGCGCGTTCAGTCCATGGATGGGTCACCGTCTATGACTAACGCTAGTGGCATTTTTCCGGGCGGTTCCGTGCTTCGCAAGGCACGTTAAGCAGTTGGTGCCGGCTGTCGTCGATAAATGGCAGTCGTTAAGCCAAGTCAGAGGCCTTAGGGCGGCTTCAAAACTTCTGACAGTGAGACCAGCCACTAGTCTTACAAGCTTCTGCCAATACGAACTTGGCCCCCGCGGTGGTGGAGTATGGCCTACACTACACCTTCCTCAGGGAAGATCCGTGCCCCTCGGTGGGGGCATAATGCGTTGATGATCAATGCAATTAAAAAACCGCCTAAGTGCGAGTCGCAATCGCGCACTGAGGGTTCCGTACACACAATACGTAATCTGTGGTATGCTATTAAAAATCTGGTTGTACGGGACCCAAGTGCTCTGTCTGTCTGTTAGAATTGGTCGTTTTTTTATTACATGTTGTTATACGAAAAATAAGCCCTATGATCATAGGGGTGAGGGTGGCATAATGGGGACGCGAGACACAACGGGGCCACCCACACATACAAGTAACTAAGCACGTTAATCAGGTTTTGTTTTCCCCAGTAATAGGGAATTTTGCATCGCCCTGAAGTGCAGCGTGACCGGTGATTGGAGTGCACGCGTTTATTTTTTATTATTTGATTTCTTACTTCACCAAATTCGGTGCCAAATGACATTACTTCACCAATTCGGTGCCAAATGACAATTCAATAAGTAACTAAAGAGTTGTCATTAGGTTTCATTAAAATATGATTTATGTTTATTTTTTGATATTTATTTCCCTTAACGACCCCGTTATGCCCCCTCCCCTTAATAAGATTTACGAATGAAGGTATAACCGTTCTTACGAGAATGAGAAAAACAATAAATTACTGTTTTCTGTATGGCGACAGCCCTTAAACATGAACATTTACATACAGTCACACACATTGCTTATGGCCCCACACTAAGATACCCTGTGCCGTGGGAACCAGAAACAGCGATATCACAAATATGTAAACATCCAAGAACTGGGGGTATTCTTTTAGCCCCAGCCAGGGCTCGAACCCGGGACCTCTCATGAGAGGCAGATGCGCTAACTGCTGCTCCACAGATTTCGTCCTTAATTTTTTAATATTTTTACAGTAAGTATAATACCTACCTAACAAATAATAAAGACAGTCTTCATTATTTGTTAGGTAATCTGCCATAATAAATAACACGTAGCCTGTGAAAAGTTCAACCGGCTAACTATTACGATTTCAAAAATAATGTAGGACAGACAGACAGAAAAGCAAACGAACAAAAAGTGTATGCAGAATGACAGGGTCCCGTTTATAAGATATTCCGGCTAGGAACCCTAAAATCATAAAGCGCGGGCGCCGGGCGCGGCGCGCGGCTACTCAAATGAAAACATGCCGAAAGGCCGCCGACGATCCGTTCAAGGCCGCGATGCCGCGTGGCATAGTTCGGGGTAGAATAAAGGTTGTTACACACTCGTTATGTACATGCTAAAAGTGGTGGACTAACTTTCTTGATAAAAAAAAGATTCAAATGAATGAATAATGTGTACCTAGTGCTTACGAAAGCTTTAGCACCGGAATTACATCGTTTCTTAATTTTAACGACTTCTTTAAAGCAGTTAGTTACATTACAGTTACAATGCTCGTGATTAATCTCATCTAGCGCAATCAATAACAAAATAACAACTTCTTGTACACATAATACAAGTTCTTAAATAAAAAATGTGATCAGTAGTACTGATTTTTAGAACCTATGTAGGTTCCTGCCAAGAACTTTTGTGCAGGAATATTTTGAATACCTAGACCTACGTTTTTGACCCTAGGTTCTAGGACTTTAAATTCTCAGCTTCCCGGATTTTCGGAAATCCACTTTTTGCCAATATGGAGGCCTCTGCCGATCACAACATCTTATTTTTTAGGGTACCATTTCACACACGATTTAACCAATTAAAATTGCACTTTCATGGGATGAGATGGGTAACAGAAGTTTGATGTTCAGTGAAAATACCAAGATGTCTGATGTGTAGGATTTAAGAGCCCTTTTCCATTTTGCAGCCCTTTCCCTCGTACGTTTTGACATTTTTAATCCTTGCATTAAGTATGTGACAGTGCTCTGCTTTGATAACCTTCAACAAAATTACATCACGGATATTTTAGGCGTATTGTAATTTTCGTATGCCTACTTTTGATAGGTAAAAAAGGGATTTGAAAAATACAAACTTCAAATGCCTCATTGTCCTATTGAAAGTAAGTTTATGAAAATTGCAATGTCAGTAATTTTAATTTTGTGGAAATTTATCACAGTACATTTTGTCAAATGCCTAACAATTATTTAATAATAAAATAATAATAATAAAAAAGCTTTACATTTTGCCAAATGTAAGCTGGCTCTTCAATTTACTCGAGCTCGGGAGCCATCCTTTAAGCGTAAAATTTTTGAAAAAAATTTCAAGGTCTAGGAACATTTTTCTTCGACAATTGCGTGCGCCTTATTTCCTATAAGCTCTAGGGCCATCAATGTACAGAATCAAAATTACTAGTAGATTCATTTGTAATACCTACGCTTGATCGTAAGAGATTCGCATTTTTTTTCAAATCGTGTTACAAAAAAAGGTTATTTTGTTTTTTACAATCATAGCGCGCCGCTAGTGGCTTAGCCAAGCTAAGAAATAAAAGGACTCGCGGGTTCAAGTGGTTAAAATGATTTTGTTATTTATTTTTTAATTTATGTCCGTAACACTGTTTTGTGTGTCTAATAAAAAATATAAAAATAATATAAACTTGTAATTACTTAATTAAATACCTACTTTAGTAAAAATGAGTGCCTAATAGTTAGGGAATCTTGCTGAATTTGAGGATCAGATTCACAAACCAAAATAAAAAAACCAAACTTTTCTACCAACTTCCACAAACCTAGATTTTTTTTTATTTTACATTTTACGTTAGCTTATGTACCTTACTTACATAAGCTACCGCCTATATCCCAAAGGGGTAGGCAGAGACCAGGGACTGCTACCTGCCACGAAGGAGTCTGTCACAGTGTGATGAGACCTTTATAAGGAACGAAAGTTTGACTCGCTCACTCACTCACTCAATGACGTTCAATCGAATCGATGCAATTTGTTTCCTTAGTTCCGTTTCTCACGTCAACATCGGACACGAACGCGTCGCGGTTTTTTTAGTTGTGTACTGCGCTCTTTGTGCTACTAAACTACAATGCCTTATCAATACAGTGCTAGGGAGTATCTGGATATGATATTCTGCTACGGCATAGCAGAGGGAAATGCAGCTGAGGCCCTGCGTTTGTACGGCATCAGATACCCCAACGCTCATCAGCCAACGGAATCCAGGGTGATTCTACGAGCCGTTTATCGGGTCTTGAAAAATCAGCCGGTCGTGCCCGTTTCAGAAGGCGGTGGTCCTCAAATACGTCCTGCAACTGAACAGGCAATTCTCTCTGTGATGAAAGAGAACCCGCGCTTGGGCGTTCGGACAGCGGCGCGCGTGCTGCGCCGGCGGCACGGTCATCGTGCGCGACATCGGGTGTCTTACGTCACAGTGTGGAAAGTTCTGAAAAAGGATAGACAGCGGCCCTATAAAATCCACAAGGTGCAAGCGCTCGTGCCAGGCGATGCAGGACGCCGTATGGCGTATTGCAGGTGGTTGCTGCAGCACAATGAAAATGACCCGGATTTTGTTCAAAATGTCATTTTCACTGATGAAAGCACCTTCACCAACAACGGTATGTGGAACCGGAGAAACGCCCATTGGTGGGGTTCCGAGAACCCATTCCAGATACAGGAGACGGGGTTCCAGACAAGGTGGAAGTGGAATGTGTGGGCCGGTATCGTTGGTGAAAAAATTCTGGGCCCTGTCTTTTTGGCGTCCAGAATGAATGGTGCTGCCTACTTGGAGCTGCTCAACGGTTACGTAGCAGATTGCCTTGATGATATGCCCCTGGCTCGGTTGCAGCAAACGTGGTTCCAGCACGATGGCGCGCCACCACACTGCACGCTGCTGGTGCGGCAGCGGCTAAATGAGCTGTTTGACCGTCGCTGGATCGGTCGCCATGGTCCTCACGCTTGGCCAGCACGTTCACCCGACTTAACCCCGCTGGACTTCTTTTTATGGGGTTATGTTAAAGAGCGAGTGTTTGACCGCCCATGTGAGACCGCTGAGGACATGCGAGAAAAGATCATCGCGGTTTTCGACGACCTGAAGCGAGTATCGGCACGGGAAGGGCTGTTACAGCTGGTTCACCGCCAAACGTTGCACCGAGCGCGCGTTTGTCTTCAAGTAGACGGTCGGCAGTTTGAGCCGTATCTTGTCCGCGCTGAGCGGCCTCTTCGTGACGAAGACAACGAGTAGGTAAGTTATTAAGATAATAAAACCTGGATATAAATTATACCTACTCAAATGAGCTTCAAAAAATAGTGTACCCCATAGTAGCTCTTATCGCACAAGCATAAGTGCGTCAATCAAACGATACACGAGTGAGTGAGTTAAGACCGAATCGTTCGCGGTCGCCGCGCGCCGTCACCCGTCCATCGCATCGCCCCGCCCGCCGCCGCCCGCCGTCCGGCGCTCTGTGCCTTGTACATGCATGCGTTTCATTGCGCGCTAGTAGAAAGTATTCATTTTGATACCTAAAAATAAAAATAATTTCCCAGCGGTATTTTTTGGTTAAAGTATCTTAATTTGTTGTCAGATATGCATACGTTTCGGCTCTGGCTGCAGTTCTTTAACACCCTGTATATCTATATCGTACTGTAGTGGGGACTCCGTCCGCGTGGACTTTAGTTCAAAATTTTGCAACCCCTTTCACTCTTTTAAGTGTTAAATTTAGAAAAACGGCGACACTCGTGTTCAATCAATTGTGTTGAAGAATATTTATTTTAAGTTTCAAGAAAATTAGACAACATTCTTTATACCTTCCATACAAATTTTGGCAACCCTTTTTCAAAATGACCCTCTGTGCAAAATTTCAGCTTCCTAGGTCCAACGGCTTGGGCTGGGCGTTGATGAGTGAGTCAGTCAAGACTTTGAATTTTATTTATATAGGTAAAGAAGATTGCGTAGTTACACAACTTGCGGCATCTGCATTAGAACTGGTGAAATTTACTGAAATCATTACGTCGTAGGTCATTAATTCAATACTGTTTTTTTTTTCTAATTAGGGTGCTAATAAACACGTTTTAGAGAGAAAATGAGAGAAAGTATATAACATTTACATAATATTTACATACAGGCACATACATTGCTCCTAGCCCCTTACTAGGAAACCCTGTGTCGTGGGAACCAGAAACATCGACGTCACAAACAGCGAAGTCATCCAAGACCTGGGTTTTTTTTTGTCCCCAACCGAGATTCAACCCGGGACCTCTCTCATATGCGCTAACCGCTGCTCCACTGAAGACGTCTGTCTGTATGCTATGCATATGCTGGAAACGAACTAATGACGAAGAGAAAATATGACGGGCCTCTTAATCACCCCCGGTAATCGAACCCACGGCTGCTGACATGTTAATCACACATGATACTGGTAAACCAACGAAGCAGTTGCTAGATCAATAATTCATGGTTATTTATAAACTGACTCCCCTCCTCCTCTCAAGCTCCGAGGAGTAAATTGGCCATAAACTCAACTTAGGTATTTTCCCTAATTAGGTAGCTGTTTTTAAGTAGATTTTGAAGGCACTTTGAAACTTGAATATAATATAATCTCCTAATAGGCTATTTGACAGTGGGAAAAAGACAATATTATATGTTAGCACGTATATATGTACAACAAGCCTCCACCAATCCGGACTTAGCCCCCGTGGTGGAGTATGGCCTACCCTCCTTAGGGAAGAGACCCGTGCCCCTCGGTGGGGACATTATGGGTTGATAATGATGAAACTCGCTATATTACGATAAGTTCATTCATTGCAAACTAGTAACTTACTGAGATAAGGTACTTAATCATATCTAGTTCTTAATAGCATTCAATTATTATTTCTGGTGGTTCAATTGCTAAAAGCGACCCAAGATCGAGACCCAGTGCATTGTAAATAACTTCTCGGCCTTTCCGCAACGCCCCGTAGATTTACTACCGATAACGTACTGGACGATACATTTAAATGTATCGTAGTATCGTAGATACTGCATCTATAGAGATACTGGCTATAAATACGGAGAGAACGGTTGATAATTCGCACAACGTATTCTCATCTCTTAGGGCTCACTTAGAAGTTTTTACACTTACACAATGGCCGATGTCAAGATTACCTTCGTGCTGCTGCTGATTGTCTGTGCTATGATTATCGTGAGTGAGTCGGCTTATGTCAGGGCTTGTGACTAGTTCTGCTCCATCAGCAGCTTAGAAAAAAATGCGTGCTGCAGGGCTCAAGGCTACAGCGGGTACAAACACTGCATTGGTGGGAGAATGAATTGTTACTGAGACGTCGCGCCCAGAACGAAAGGCAATCTAGATTATAATTTATAGTTTTTTTATGCAATAAATATTTTTTCAATAATTTCGTTGACTCGTTCTTTTTTCTGTTTTCGTTATAAGCATGGATAATAATCCAAGAGATCTGAGGCCCAAATTTGCGCACCAAACCCTGTTATGGTGGCGCCACACAATATGGCTATTTGCGTTGGTGTATTTGGCAAAATATTAACCATAAATTGCCGGGTATCCTTACGAATAACAAGAACTGATTTTTGTAAAGATGCAATGTGTTCTAAATCGTCGGCAAATACGAATAGGCAAGTGTAGTGTCAGCATTAGATCATGACCTTTGCTATAACAATATTTACAGTTACTTAATTGGAATCAGTCAAGATTTGGGGAGCATAATTAGGTAGCTTGGTATTTTAATTCAGTATTTTTAAGTTTTACCATTGGCTCAGATCCTTCAATTCCATCTGTATAATTATCTTGGGAAAAGACAGAATTATTGACTTAGAACATTGTTAAGGCTTTTTGACGGAAAAAATAAAGCTTCTAAGTCAAGTCAACTTATCTTTAATTTACATTTCTATTTATATTTTGTTTGTTTGCGGCACGTGATACATTGTACAGCCTATGAAATATTCATTTCCAGTTCACAACTACCATAAATAAACATTGTGGTTAGATTGTATATAAGAATTTGTTTATTTACTGCAAATTTAAGTTAATGCCTGCTTGTAAATAACTCCAAGGATGCAGTCCAGTTCCTGAAATGAAAACTTCTTAAGGGTACCACTGAGTGAAACTAGCCCCACGGAGGAAAAAATTTCTTTTTTACAGAATCAAATTTGCAAAAATTGTCAGTACTATCTGTTTCATCTCTCCGGTGTCTCTTCAATCCCACATGGTTAAAGGGTCAGCTTTCCCCTTTTTCTCTCTCTACTTCGCCCCATCCATGATCTTGTTTACTACATCCATACACCTAATTATCGGTTTTCTTCGGTATCATTATTTTTAATAAAAAATACGTCTTACACTGAGTATAATTTGTTTCCCAATTGAAACGCCGCCCAGGAATTGCACTTCCTTGCCAAGGAGGAGGAGGCTTTCATTTCATGTGCCCGAACCATCTCTAGCACTTAGTATAATACTAATGGCAATTTATCACGTAGTCTCAAATTACGATCCTAATATTATTATAGAATGTTTGATTTACAGTGACTGTAAAAAATTGCAATCTTTGGACGCTCGCCTCCATGAATCTGTATAAGTAAAATGTATTTTCCTTGAACTTTGAAAGGTCTTTTTCTCTGTAATCTTAATCCCTTTTTAAAATAGCCCTGTAGGTAACATAAGAAAACACTAACTTGACCTGGTATATTCTGTGCATTATGATACCACATAACAGCAGCTAAGGAAACTGTATCATTTACGGTTTCAAGTAGCCAGTGCAAGGATCGACTTGCTACGAGTATATCGTGTATATCCGATGTCACTGCGGATTGACGGACTCGACGTAACTCAAACGAGATCCGAGACTACTGCAAGCTGGAAACGTTGCGCCAGAATTACATAGTTACTGATACGATTTAGACATAGTTCCCTGTAGATACCCAGAAGTGTGCAGCGGTGGGCTGATGATAATTATGATGATTGTGGAGTTTCTTTGTTAGTTTCTTAATTGTGAAACTAACAACTTTGAATTTCATAAAGTAAACACTTTGTTTGGACTATGAATAAAATATCTGAATTAAATTGAATTCATGATTGAGTTTTTGTCCGAAAAGTCTGAGTGGGTACAGCTATGAATCACAGAGCTTATCATAGTAATTCCAGAATTTTGTTAACAATGCGTTTATTGGTCGAAAATTATCTACTTTGAATGTGGTTTACAGTAAACCAAATTTTATAAAATCACATTTGTATCCCGTAGGGAAAGGTTTGCAAATTGTCATGACCCTGACCGACGTATTTCGCTTCGACCGACTACGATAATGTATATTAGCAATGGGCAAGACAAAACAGTAAAAGAAAACGGCGTGCGTGTGTCGACTAGGTAATAAATGTTGATGGAGCCAAAGACGTCTAATCAAATTAAAATTGCAAAAAGGTCTTCTAGCCCTTCCTTGTCGGCTTCGTAAAATGTAATATATATATAAAAATGGCATCTCGTGTCACAATGTTTGTTATCGAACTCCTCCAAAACGGCTTCACAAATTTCTAGGAATGTTTTTGTTCATATTTGGTAGGTCTAGGAAAAGATCGCAGGATAATTTATTTGCCAAAGCACAGTTGCCGAGTAAGCTAGTATTATCTAAATGCCTCTTCTCATGAAAGATAGTAAGTAGTGATCCGCAACGTGTAACACAGTTAACACATACAAATAAAATTAATTCATGTTTGAAATAAAATTGTGTGACTGAATATTTTTACAATAAAAATGTAAACATAAAAATTTACATACAGGCACTTACATTGCTTCTCGCCCCACACTGATACCTTGTGGCGTGGGAACCAGAAACAGCGACATCACAAACATTAATACATCCAAGACCTGGGGATCTCGACCAGGGCCTCGATTCTGTTAGTGCATTATAGTTCGATGACAGATACACGGTCGCCCCACGTGACGTGTTTTTTCATACCATTGACGCCTAGATTGTTTGATTTGAGTGCGCGCGTAGACTTGAAGCGGCAATGAAACTAAACCGCCATATTCATGCGGTTGTCATTCAACTACAATGCATTAACAGAATTTAGGCCCTGGATGTGCATGAGGGTCATACCTTTCTTTTTTTCAGTGCATAAAACTGAACGAAAGAAAGGTCGGGCGTGCAGACCCATGTGCTGTGCACGGCGCGCCGTAACGCCAAGTGACCAAAAACTTAAGACCTTTTTTATGCACCATTATCACTTTTATTCTGCGTGATACTAAATTAAAAAAATATATTTTGGTATGTAGGTATATTGTACTCAGCATACGTAATATAAAAATTAGACTGGCAACAAAAAATCAGGCTGAATTGAAGAACTGCGATTCTATCGCCCATATAATGAACTCGTGTGTAGTCATTATGCTGTCCATCAGATGGCTTTAAAATAGAAAATAAAAACCGACATAGAGACACTAAAACAAAGAAATAATTCAAATTAAAATGGACTTCAAACTCAATGTAGGTATTGGAGAAATATAGTTTGGAGTGCCAAGTGCCGGTGCCAAGTACATAATACATTCTGGACTCCAAAATATACTTTTACGGTAACATCATCATCATCAACAACTATATTTTTTTATTTTAAGAAATATATTGACAATTTTCGTCAATATCAGAACAATTCCAAATTCGTTAAGCCAAGTCAGAGACCTTAGGGCTGCTTGAAAACTTCTGACAGTAAGACCAGCCACTAGTCTTACAAGCCTCCTTCACCAACACGGACTTGGTCCCCGTGGTAGAGTCATCATCATCATCAACCCATTATGTCCCCACCAAGGGGCACGGGTATCTTCCCTGAGGAAGGTATAGGCCGAAGGTGGAGTATCTATGGCCTATACCTACCTCTAGGAAGAGACCCGTGCCCTTCGGTGGGGACATAATGGGTGATGATGACAAAAATTCCGCCAAATTGTAGTTTACGAATGCAAATGCACACGTCATTATAAAAAAATTCACTCGTTGTTCCAGGTCCTGACTTGGTGACATCATCATCAACCCATTATGTCCCCACCAAGGGGCACGGGTCTCTTCCCTGAGGAAGGTATAGGCCATACTCCACCACGGGGGCCAAGTCCGGATTGGTGGAGGCTTGTAAGACTAGTGGCTGGTCTTACTGTCAGAAGTTTTCAAGCCGCGATAAGGCCTCTGACTTGGCTTAACGACTGTCATCTATCGACGGCAGCCAGCACCAACTGCTTAACGTGCCTTGCGAAGCACGGAACCGCTCGGAAAAATGCCACTAGCGTTAGTCATAGACGGCCACCCATCCATGGACTGACCGCGCCGTATGTTGCTTAACCTTAGTGATCGTTTAAGATCACTCAGGCAGCCCAGGCTACGACGATTGGTGACAGAAACCATGTAAAGTTTCAAACAAAAAAACAGTTTCCCAAAACAGTCCACGCGTCGTCGTTTAATCGGGGAACATACCTACATAAAGAAACCTCCTTTTTATAAAGCCGGTCAAAAATTCAGCTCGCTCGACAACTTTGGGAGTAGCTCATGCGGCAATGCTAATGTAATCACATTTGCGTGTTGCGGCTGTTATACGTTCCACATTGTCGCTATTTTATGAAGCGAAAATGGAAACGCTCACGAGGCTAAAAATAAGACGTGGAGGAGGAAAAAATTATGCGTTTTCTTGGTACCAGTATACGCCTTTTGCGCATTCAAGTGGAAACTCATGAATGAAATGATAGAATATGATCTTGCACGCTACGAAATAACTTGCGTTTGGATGAGGCCAGAAGTCATATCCATTCATAACAATTTGTGTAACGGAAAATCTACATGACTTAAGGCGGATTTCTGAATTGATAATTTCGCTAAGTAACTAATTAACTGTTGTGAAGACTCGTCTAATTTCTTAGAAAAGAGCGTGACAGAACGTTAAGTATTTACTTAGTGAAATTCTCAATTGAAAAAAATCGTCACTTAAGAAACTTTATGATGCTTAAATTGAACTTTTAATTTTGTATTTCAATAAAATTGCAACTGCATAAAACTATTGGGCCGATTTTAAAAATTCTTTCACCATTAGAAAGCTACATTCTTCGTGAGTAATTCCGATTGTCAAAAAGTTTAGGGTTCCATACAAAATCTCGAATAATATAACCCAAGGTGTATAACAATTACTACCCCCACGGAACTAATGTAGCTATTGACTACGGGGCCAAAAAAAATGAAACTTTTTTCCCGCGTTAAGGAAGGTTATTCCTATCACCAAAAAAAAATATCAAGCACTTCTGATATTTTCATCCATTCCCTATTCAGCTTTTCTCACAGACTTTCCTTCAAAGCAAGACAAAAGTGGGCTTTAAACTATATAGTACACAAACACACAGTAAATGTGTGAGAGACCATGGTAGATGTACGATAATGATTAAATTTCAACCGTAATTCGTTGCAATAAAAGAGGCAACATCTTGATACAGTGAACCTTTCTGAACCGAGGCCAGTTCAGATCCTAAGCAGCAATAAAATCAAACCTGCAGCCATTCAATCAACAAAATGCGGCTCAATCAAGCGGATTGAACCATCGGACCGATGCACGACTGCGTCGAATACGTTGCTGTAACAAATGCATTGTTCCCTTACCGATGAAATAAAAAGAATACGCCAATAGATGTTCTATTGAACCGCACTGTTGAGGAGTTACAGTAGGAGGGTATAAAGTGTTACTAGTTTTTAATGGGAATGTAGGATACATTTCCTCAACAACCTTTTCCACAACCTCTTAACTCTTGAAAAAAGAAACTCATGCCCGTTATCCCCAAGGGGGTGGGTAGAGGCACCAATCACTAGAACTGGGCCCACTTTTTGCCGAGTTTAACTCTTACTCTTGACTCTTGACTTTCAAAAGAACCGAAAACCAGTGTCATTTTCAAAATTAGGACTAAGAAAGTTAAATATTCTTTTTTTGTCATAAATAAGGTAAAGACGACGTGATTGCATATTAATAATTATCTTCTTCTTCTTCGGTCCTTTGACTCACAGGGGAACACTAGGGGACCACAAATTTCCATTTCTGACGGTCGGAACTTAATAATTATTATACTTACATGTTATAACTGACAAGAACTCAATATGTTGGTTTGCTTAGGGTAATTCAATGTGGTCAGGTCACCTATCTTCCTCTTAAGGTAATTGTTGCGACCAGTGATGGCTGACCCCTGCATTATGCTCGTGAACGTTTAATGTTTGTTAATGTATTGTTTCCTATTTTTGCAAGAAAATTTACAAATGCGTTGACATTTAAAGTTGCTAATGACTTTCATGGAATATTACCGACTGATTTATGATATATATAGGCAACAACTGATTTATTAGATTTAAGATAAGATGATTTGAGAAAAGATGGCCATGGTGAGGTTTTCCCGCTGCCTTTTTTCCACTACAAAACGGCCCAAAGGCAGTGGCTAATATTGAAATTCAACAAACACAATATAAATTCTTTACATTAAAATTTTAATTTGATTTGATCCATTCAACTGTCAAATCAAGTACTTCAAATGAAGTGAAAATATAAAAATTACTTTATTTTGATATATTTTTTATTCAGAAGAAATTATAGGAATGAGCATATCCTTTAAGTATTCTTTCCTAAGTTTCGAAACGGGCGCGATGGCAACGAAAATGTGAAAAAATTGCCAACCCGCGGTGGACAAGCGTGGTGATTAAGCCAGTACTCTCTCTCCTTCTCTCTCTGAGAGAAGACCTGTGCTCTGCAGTGGGACGTAACAAATAAAGTATGAATTATCATGCATATTGGAACATACTAATTTAAACTGACTTTGAAGAGTCTTTCAGAGAAATCGTGTTTTAATAAATAACATCACTAACCTATTGGTGTTGTTTTAATAGCGTGATAAAGGTACGTAATTACACGTTTGTTGGCGGTCGAGGGACTGTACCACCGCTACAGTCAGCTGGAAGCAAGGAGGAGAGCCTGATGAACGAGCAATGTGCTTTTAATAGCAATACCTTTTGCTCCCTTTTCTTTCATCTATCCCCAACGAAACCACGAAGAGGGAATCCATAACAGGACAAATTGTTCCACCTTCTGCGGTAGTAAGGAATTAAATATTGTGAGTGAAAAGGTGTTCATTTGTCAGGCATTGTTTAAATAAATCACTTCACAATCACTTCTCCTGATCCCGAACTAAATACCCTGCGCTGTGGTAACCAGGCAGGGACGTCATAATCATTAAAGTACCTACTCCCAGAATGAGGTAATTTGTACTAAATCTACTTTTGTGTTCCTATGCTGTTCAGCCCTCCACTCTTGTGTTCGATCTCTCTTGTCCCCAGCTAACTCGCGTTATCGCGTTAAGAATCATCATTATCAATCCATTAGTCCCCACTGAGGGGCACGGGTCTCTTTCCTAAGGAAGGTATAGGCCATACTCCACCACGGGTGCCAAGTCAAGATTGGTAGAGGCTTGTAAGACGTTGATCTTACTGTCAGAAGTTTTCAAGCCACCGAAAGGCCTCTGACTTGGCTTAACGAGTGCCATTTATCGACGGCAGCCGGCACCAACTGCATGCCTTGCGAAGCACGGAACCGCTCGGAAAAATGCCACTAGCGTTAGTCATAATGACCCATCCCTGGACTGAACGCGCCGTATGTTGCTTAACCTTAGTGATCGTTTAAGATCACTCAGGCAGCCCAGGCTACAAGCGAAAACTTAACGCTTGATCAAAACACAAATATATATATTATAAAATGCTGAAATCTACGTTTAATCATTAAAATAATTGAACATCAACTTTTTTCTAAATCAGTTTCTCGCAAAAAGTATTTTTATAGCAAAGGGCAAGATAAAAAGTACCCGAAGCCGGCGTGCCTGCATGCAACGACTAATGGAAGTCGATGAAGCGAAAGTGATCTGTGTGGCAAGTGGCAGTCCCTGGCCTACCCCTGTGGGACTCAGACGTGAGCTTATGAATGTAGGTAAGTTTTTTTATATTATCAAGGAAAAACCGTTTATGGAAAAGCCGCGGCGGCGCTTGTTATTGAATATAAAACACATCATTTAACCGTGCTGTCTATTCATATTAGTCATGTTTTTCCTTAATGTCATATTACCTTATGATATTGAAGAAAATTCAAAGTAAACAAATGGTTTGCTTCCATGACCCAGGTCAGCGTTTATCTGTGATAAGGTTGAGTAAGTTAGGCGTCAATGGAATAGAGATCAGCAAAAGTTTAGACCATTGTACATGCTTTTTACGAAACTGTTTTTTTTCTCGTTGTAATGAATAGCTCGTAGCCCCCGGCCGCCTAAGTGATCTTAAACGATCACGAAGGTTAAGCAATATAGGGTGGGTTCAGTGCATGGATGGGTGACCGATCTATAACAAACGCTAGTGACATTTTTCCGATCGGTTCCGTGCTTCGCAAGGCACGCTAAGCAGTTGGTGCCGGCTGCCGTCGATAGATGGCAGTCGTTAAGCCAAGTCAGAGGCCTTAGGGCGGATTGAAAACTTCTGACAGTAAGACCAGCCACTAGTCTTACAAGCCTCCACCAATCCGGACTTGGCCCCTGTGGTGGAGTATGGCCTATACCTTCCTCAGGGAAGAGACCCGTGCCCATTGGTGGGGACATAATGGGTTGATGATGAATGAAGCGGCTTATATACGTCCTACTGAAGGTCACGTCCCTTCTCTCAAAGTGAGAGAGAGAGTATAGTCTTAATCCACACGCGTGTCTACCACTGGCGATTTCTGGGGCTGAGGCATCCGAATAGTTTAGGCACTCAGGTTGCCCCACGATGTTTTCCTTGACAAGCCTGAGCTGCGTGGAAGCTATGCGAGCTGCTCTGTGAAAGATTTCTTCCATCAAACCATGGGAAAGCGGTGTGAAGGTGTGAAACGGGTGTCAAACATAATGTAATACATGATTTGTACATGTAGAGATTCGAACCTAAGACCTCACGTATTGCTTGATATGCATAGGTCCATATTATACTGTGCTACCACTGCTTCTTCAGCTATTTAGGGTTCCCCACCATACAAGGAAAACATGGACTCCTTTTAGGATATCACAAACTAAGGCCCACAGTATCTTGAAAGTCTAAAACTCAAGCTTCTATGTATAAATGTACCTTAGGTGCCGCGGGCCTGCGAGGTGCGGTCAATATGATTTCTGTCTAAAATAATCGTTAATCAGTTGTGTTAAGACCTTGAAAAGAACAAAAAACCAATTTGACGAGCCGATCGACTCACCAAAAATTCTAGTTTCAGGTTCATAACTTATGCTAGAGATTAATAAAAGCTGCAATTTTGTTTTCAAGTTTTACCAGGCCTGTTTCACTACGCGTGTCGGTATCGTCGTCGTCAGTACATGCGGCGACTACTCCGTAGTGGCAAATAGGTAGGAATTCAGGCGCCAGAAGAGGTAAGAGTTACGCGGTAGAAATAGAGACAACATGTAGGTGAGTGTAACATAGCTTTTTTAGCGCCGTGCGATCTGAATTGCACCTAATAATTGTATCGCTGCTAGCGTCCCTTTTTCTTTGATTCATTTTGGGGAGTGAATCTTCTGTACCTACCTGTACTATTATGTATTCTGTGGTTTTACTCCTATTGAAAACCTCAATGGCACAATTTCTACTCGCACTTGTCAGATTTTTCAATTTATCTATAGTGTAGCAAATGTTTTCGACAAGCAATTTATACTTTGTAAAAACGCTCATATGGAACTGATTGCTATGAAATAAAAGGAAGGCGTTCCATAAAACACACACCCACACACACACACACACGCGCGGCTCTGTAGTAGTCACGTGCAGTTATATGTTATATTGCAATTAACTACAACAACCTTATGGCATCACAATTTAACTACATTAGCAGTGATTTATAAATAACACTTCTAATATATCGTAATCCTAATGAAGAATTCCCCTTCACGCGGAAATATATAATTAATCGTTGAAGTTAACTGTCCCTGACATTACGGTCCATTGAACTAATTAGGTACCAAAATTGAGGATAATAACGTCGACCAAGATACTGCTTCCGAGAAAAATATAGAGATAAAGAGGATCGGCTTTGTGGTTCAACCACGTTTCATTTATATTTTAGAGTGTTTTCATTTCGTTTTGATTTTTTTTTTTGTTTCCCTGACCACTTATCACCAACTACATCACATACTTAATACATATTTTAAACCACAAAAAATAAATTCTTTTTACGGTTTAAGTAGTACGTTTGGTGAGTAAACAGTCCATTTTTTACTATTTTGTTTGTATTCTACTTTTATAAAAACAAATCAATTATATAATTATAAATTAGTTTATATTAGTTTTATTAGTTAAGTATTATTTATATGATTTAGTTTATAGTAGATTAGTTTAATAGATTCTTAATTAAGTTTTTATGTTGTTGTTTTTGTTTTGTTAAAATAAAAAGTAAGTTTACTTAAAAATTGTTGAGAAGTAGTCCAAATCAAGTCATCAAAAAATGTATTCCTCGCCTCGTTTACTGTGCCGGCGGTTTTTGACGCTTAGAGTTATAAAGTGAATGTTTATTTTTGACATCGGATGGGTAGTTTTGGAGATTACATAAAAACCGAAAAATCAATTTTTTTTTCTATATATTTGTTGAATGTCAATGAGTAATGCCACCTCCTTCAGGTATAGTTAAAAAAATAAGAGTAGTTTTTTTTCTTTATCTAAAAAGATAGGGAAAAGAACTCTACTCTGACCAACTCATATAAGTTGTAGCAAGTCACCTCGACCTTAAAACAATTTAATTATATCGTCCTTGCATGGGGCTTGAATTTTGTATGAAAAAACATGCGGTATCAATAATGCCATAAATAATAATGCCCATGGTATATTGCCGTATGGGGCTGTTCGGTGAGGAGATCTTCTGTTTTATACTATGTGTCTCCAGCACAATGCTGATAAATTAGGCAGCTATCTCGAATTTAGGCCACTCTTGCAAGGAGCACTTCTCTTATTTTAGTCGGAAAATAAAAGAATAAAAGTAGCTCTTCCTTTCAATCTGTGATAAATGAATACTTTGGTACAGCGTTTTTTTTTCGCTTCAGATGAGGATTGATGAAGTCTTTGTGTTAAGTGTAGGTACCTACCTCGTTTAGCGTCAATAATGACTGTGTAATTGTTTTGTGGTGTACAGCCGGCGGCACAACCTTTAACGCGTGCATTAAGAGTGCAGGTTACAGCTGATTTTTTAATTAAAATGTAAGGGTTGGCCTACTGTCGTACCGTCGACAAAAGGTCAACCTTTATATTTTGGTTACAACTAATGATCCCATCATTTTCTTCATAAAATTCATAGATGTGAAATGTAATGCTCATAACGATTGAATTTTTAATTTCGGTTTACAAAGATAAGTAATAAGATAAGAAGATGAAGGAAGAAAGACTGACGAAGCAAATATATCAAGCGAATGTGAGTGAAAGGGCCGGTAAAGGCCATCCCAGGCGAACATACTTTGATCAAATAGGGGATGTATTAGCAAAGGGCAAGATAAAAAGTACCCGAAACCGGCGTGCGTGCATACAATGATTTGATGATTTGATTTAATGAATGCCGATGAAGCGAAAGTGATCTGTCAGGATCGTGGCAAGTCCCTGGTCGCTCTTTGCCCCTCTGAGATACAGGCGTAAGCTAAATACATGTACCTATGTATGTATGTACGTTTGTATGTATGTTTGTATATGTTGATAAAGAATTTAAGATTTTTTTATCTAAGAATAGCCTCACCTAAAGAAAAACCTGTATTTTAGTGGAAACCTTCAAATACGGTAACCTAAAAACATACACTCTACATACAAACATACACTTTACACAGCCATAAAAGCTTCTAAAGAAATAAAGTAGACAGAAAATGCTAATGCAGCGTCACGAGATTCTATGAACCACAGAATTAGGTGTGCGAAAGTGACAAGCAACCCTTTGAGAAGAAAAACTATCCCCTCCGTTAATATAAATTACTTTGGCGGATCTGGCACTTCCTGCCCCACTGCTATTTCCACGCACTCGGCTGCCCCATCTTAGACCCAACTAAAAATAGACTTTTGAGGCAAGCATCTGTAGCGTCAGTGACACTGCGTTAGTGACGCCACGACTATAACGGTAGCCCCGCGCGCCGCTGCGCTCGAATGCCGTTTCCAACATTTACATAGTACATTCATCTGATGCTCTGTCGCGGCGCCACTAACGCAGTGTCACTGACGCTACAGACGCTTGCCTCGAAAGTCTACCTTAAGGCTGGCTTGCGCCAACGCTATCGACAGTACTTACTGTCAGTAAATTATCCAAAAACGTCTTGCGCCATTACATTTGAGGTATCCGTAGAAAAATGCAGGTACGTCTGACAATCCTGTCAATCAGCTATTTATAAATTTATCTTACAGTGCCATCATCTTATCTGTTCAGTTGATAGCGGCGCTAGTGGAGAATTTAGTAGTAACATTTAATAAATTTACCTAGAAGAATGCGAATATTTTAACCCGTCCTTCAATTTTAATGAAAATATATCTATAAATGTTAGTAAGTGAATAAATAAAACAAAAAATGCGGAACAGGACTTACAATTAATTAGTTAGTTACAATTTTGCTCACCTGAACAGATAACTTGGTGGCGTTGTACTTGCATATCCAGTGAATAAATGGAAGTCACCGTAAGTTGTCAGTTTAAAAAAATATTTTTCAACAAGGCTTTGTATGGCGCATCTGGAAAAATAAATTATTTTGGTTTGGCATCGTAATTAAAATAATAGAAGTCTTTGAACCTCTTTTTTCATAGCCTCTTTTGTGTCCCACTGCTGGTTAAAGGCCTCCCTTCCTTATTTACAACTCTCTCTGTCTCCAGCCACCTCGTACCATCCCGGCAAGAATGCATTTAGGTCGTTCCGCCATCTTCGCTTTGGTCTGCCGCAACGTCGTCGGTAGTTTTACTTTCCATAATAGTAGGTAAGTGTTTGATACAAGCCATACAGTTTTGACGTACTTTCTAAAACAAAAAAAATGCTTTCCTTGTGTAATCTGTAGAATTCTAAATGACCCGATCGGACAACCATAACATTGGTTTTTAATTGTTCTTTTCAAAGTCATAAGCTAGCAAGATACTTCCACCTCTTAGTTACTTCGGAACTCACTTCAGTTGCAGTTGAAGTAGTTTAAACGCGCCAAAAGACAACTATCCTTGGGTCATAGAGAGAAATAAAAATTAATGATCGCCAAGAGTATTTTTTCGTGTTGGTCTGAGTACACACCATTAGTTCCGTTTTTCGCTCAGAACCGCAATTTATTATGTGAATGGCGTGCTAGGTGAGACTGTAGAAAATGCAGATCTCTTTATCATGTGGCCATTTTCTTAGAATTCATTTGGGAACCACTACGGAGCTGACAAATGTAGGCCATGCGCCGCCGGCAGAATTTTCGATAACTTTTTAGCAATCTAAGGCGATGTCTCAAGCGGCAATCTCCGTACAAAATTAATAATTACTTCCTGTTCCATTTTTTATGTCTTGTCTAGTTGTGTGTACCTAGTATTGTAGTGATTAGTAGTGACAAGTGACTAGGAATTTATTAGAATTAATCTAGCCTGATTCATTTGTGCAGTTAGATCATTGGTTTCAAAATGTGATATTGGTATTTTTAATTTATTCAGTTGCATAATTACACCGGTACTATAAACGAAACAAATGAGTGTATGAAACAAATAAGAGACGAAAATATTAAGGCCTAAAAATATCTTGTTTCTATGTTAAGTTTCTTCAAAATTAATACGTATTAATTTATAAGCTGCTTCCAGTACGGCGTCTACATTTGTCAAGGGACACAAGGGTGATTCTTGGTGATTTTCCGTAATTCTTATTTGTTCCGACTAATTGGATTGATGGAGTCGCTCGGTTGAGTAAAAATAATGAACGACTCGGTAAGGAACTTTGCCGCAGAATCGGAGAAGAAAAAACATTTTTTTGATGATAAATCGGTTTCCAGCCATGTCTACAGACCGGTAGGGTTAGACTGTTAAATATTCGCAATAAATAGGAAAATATAAAATAAACACTCAAACCCTTCAAACCTAAGGATTCGGTGTTTTTTAAAAATTCATTTAATTATCTCCAATAAAAATATTCAATCGGCAAGGTCATCCACACAACCAACAATTATTTTGATCACCATGATAAATAAATGGGATAAATAATGGAAAAGTAAATGTTTTTTGACCAAATTAACATGTGGTCAAAATGTGATTATAAAGAGGAAATATTTGTATTTGTGTGTGTGTGTGTGTGTGTGTGTGTGTGTGTGTGTGAGGGTGTGTGTGTGTGTGTGTGTGTGTGTGTGTGTGTGTGTGTGTGTGTGTGTGTGTGTGTGTGTGTGTGTGTGTGTATATTTGTAATGAATAAACTCAAAAACTACTACGCCATTGGAAAGCTACATTTATCGTAAATGACTTATGCTATAGAATATTTTGAAAATAGTTAGGGATCCGTATGAAAACTTCGATAATGTAACTCAAGGTGTGAAAAAGATACCAAAAAATTATTATACCGCGGAAACTATTGACAATAGAGCAAAGTAATGTACTATTGTTTTATAGAAGACATCAATATCTACAAAAAAGTTTAAATCTTTTCGTATTCAAGACAGTTGCAAGGCCTGTGATTACTCTTTGAATTAATGAAATCGGACACTCCATTCCATATTATTACGGATTTTGTTCTGTGTTTCAAACCTTTGCTTGCGACACCGGCGGCCACGGCGCGTGGCAACGGGCAGCGCTGAGAGATAGGTCGGCTTCCTACGCAGCAGATGCTAAATGTTTTGACTTTTTTATTAGCACATTTTTTTTGTTCCAGTTAAAAAGTATTTTTCAAAACCTAACCTAACCTACTACAAAACTTTCCTGTCCTATTTTAATTTTATTTACATTACTAGCGGTCCGCCCCGGCTTTGCACGGGTGGACATCATTTGTTTAAACATGCTGAGATAAACGTGGAGTAAATGTATCAATTTGCTACGTTATTGAGGCTGACGGAAGTGGAGTGCCTTAGGGTAGGTCTATGTCGAGCAGTATCTATACGCGTACAGGCTAATTGATCAATTACTTAAAATCGGTTGCGATTACTGACGCCTTTCCAGAAACCGGGGTTGCTCAAAATGCTGGGGTTCCTCAAGCGCACTGGCAAACAATTCAAAAGAGTTACCAGCCTTAGGATTTTGTACGACTCACTAGTGCGCTCACGGCTTGAGTACTGCAGTCAGGTGTGGAACCCTTTTTACGAGGTACACATTGCTCGCCTAGAAAAGATACAAAAATCTCTCACACGATTTCTAGCATTTAAGGACTCTAGGCGGGCTAGTTATGCAGAGAGACTTTCTGTTTTCAAAATGTGCACCTTGGTACAGAGAAGAGATTATCTCGATATGGCATTCCTGCACAAAATAATTAATGGAGCAATTTCAGACCCATGTGTTTTGGGCAGTCTCAGTTTATTTATACCTAAGCTAAATATGAGATCGTTCCGTATTTTGACTTTCCGCCCTGAAATAGCTCGTACCAACCTTGGCAGATTTTCTCCTTTGTTTCGACTTCAAAATCATTATAACGAGTTAGAGAGATCGAATGCTCTCGATATTTTCAATGATAACCTTGTGACTTGGAAACATAAGTTGCTGCAGCCACGTACCAACTGATCGTATTCAGAGTTTTTTTTTACCTACTGATTTGCTATTTAAAGTTTGTAAATTTTTTGTCCCTATTTTAAAGTTTTTTTTTCCATTTAAATATTTTTAGTGTGTATACGATTCACTCTCGAATGCTGTTGCACGCCTGTTAGTAGTGCACAGATCAGGCCTAAGATTTCTTGTTTTAAATAATATTAGTATTTTTTCATCTGTGTACTGTTGGTGTCTCTATTATAAATAAATAAATAAACCAACGTATTCTTTGGATGATTGCAAACACTTTTACAAATTCAAAGACTTAAGAGATTTTGAGGTGCCGAATACCGAATATTTATTCCCGAGAAAGACAGATTAAAAATTCAAGGCGTACCGTACGGTATTCAAAATAAAGGAACGTCGAAAAGCCTTTCGTTTGTTTCAATCGCACGCTTATATTTTTAATAATTTAGTAATCCAAAAACTTCATTGATTTTTCTTTCCTCCTGGCAATTTGTTTTTATAGAAAAGTAGTTTGTATTAGTGTCCACAATGTACGACTATCGGGTCGTGCGTTAGTTTTTTTTAGCAGCCCTCATGGCGGAATCTCCGCAGGATCTCAGCAGGGTGCTTCACAGCCTGCCAGTATGTGGCCCTAGTAATGAACTTAGAAAAAACAAAAGACTGAATCATTCTCGCAAGGTAAAGCTAAGTATATTAACATGAAGAACGGCCCCAAGTCTATCAGGAATTCCACTCACACATGCCGAAACCCATTTTCAACTTTACATTTCCTCAATCGAAACTTTAATAAGAGGTTTGTGCTCACGTCCTCGCGCCTCGAATTCGGGATATTGCCGAGTTCCATTTATCATAATTTGCCTCTTAAGTAAAGGGAACTAGGTAACGTCGCATCGCTTCCGCGGCACATGATTTGCATAATAACGGAACTAAGTGTTCTACATGCCGACTTTAAGCCCTGATACCAATGTGCGAAGGTAACTTTTCCCCTAATCGTTTCAGTCAAATTTCTTGAGAGCTCGATCAATCCTCACGTGCAGATTCGACTATTTGAATATGTGTTAGTTAATTTGTACAATGTTTATGAAGTAAATTCAGGCTAACCGGAGTGAGATTGTTACCGTTGTAATGATGATAGATTACCTTTATACCTCCTTCAGAATCTATTTATTGATGTTAATGCATTAAGAAAGAAGACGATATTTTGGAAATAAAACTTTCGTAAGCATGTGAATTGTTCTCCGGATACACTTAGTTGATTTTTCATCGGAAGTATCCGACCAGGGCCTCAATTCTGCTAGTACATTATAGTTCAATGACAGATACTCGGTCGGGTCACGTGGCATGATTTTTTAAACCATTGGCGCCTAGAATGATTGGTAGGTGTGCGCGTGTAGATTAAAAGTGGCAATGAAATGAACTCGCCGCGTTCGTGCAGTTGTCTTTGTACTACAATGCACTGACAGAATTTAGGCCCTGGGCCTTGATTCTTTTAGTACATTATTGTACGATGACAGATACACGGCCGGGTCTAGCTACGTCTTTTTTCATACCAATGACGCGTAGATTGTTTGATATGTGTGCGCGCGTAGACTTCAAGCGGTAATGAAACTAAATGACGACCTCTGTGGCGTAACGGTTAGCGCATCTGCTTGCCATGCGAGAGGTCCCGGGTTCGATCCCCGGCTGGGAAGAAAGAAAAAAAAAACTCCAGGTCTTGGATGTTTGCATGTTTGTGACGTCGCTGTTTCTGGTTCCCACGACACAGGGTATCCTAGTGTGAGGTCAGAAGCAATGTATGTGCCTGTATGTAAATGTTTACGTTTATGTTTATGTTTAAATCGCCATGATCATGCAGTTGTCATTGTACTACAATGCATTAACAGAATCTGGGGTCCAGGTCAATGTACCATTAAATTTATTCATTTTATTTACTTATTTTTTCCGACGATTTACAAGAAGAATATATCGTATATTGACTGAATTACTTTTGTAATATGTAACGTATCTAAAAGAAAAGGCGATGGAGTGTACCAGATTCCCGGCAGGCAAATACCCTCTTCAAATCGAAGACCTTATATCGCGTAATTTATCACCGACAGGCCTCCTCGGCAGACCAATCAATCTTGACCATTCGTCACACAGTTTAACCAATTATCTTACCGTATGAAATGAGTTTTTTTGTGAAGGATTCGGTAGTTCTTTCCATTGTGATAAAAAGGCACAGCGGTTGTAGCTCATCGGCAGAACACTGACCTCCCATTCAACAGGTCGTGAGTTTGAATCATTAAGTGCATTAGTTTTTTCAGAATTTGTGGTAACAATACCACACGCTAACTGTGATGGAAAACTTCATGAAGTAATCTGATTATTTTTTTATTTATCTGTATCTGCTCTGCAGAGCCTTCTATGTTATGGATGTTTGTATAGCCTTGAGCGGCAACTCCAATCCCGTACTGAAACTAACTACTTCTTTGAAAACACCAAGTGGTCCTATTCGTTATACTTAGGCGGATCCAGTGGGACACTTCCGCCACCGATGAAAAAAAAAATTATCTATTGTTACCCAACGAATTTGCAAACAGTGTCTGTACTATATCTTAATCATGTAGACAGATTTTTAGGTCCTACGAAAGAATGTAGAGTCACAAACTTGGGCATGTATGAAAAAAAAGGGGTCCGGACCCGTGCTTCAACTAAGTTCTCCACCTGGGTGAAGCACGGAGACTTACAAGGTCCCGTGATAACGTTATTGCCCCTAGTACAGTAAATAGAAAGTAAATAAAATCTAAACACAAATAAGAGTTCAAAAAATCATATCCCTACCCTGAATAAATTGCTAGCGGTTTACTAATGTATTGCCAAAAATCGTTTCCCAAAGTATTACTTCCCAAACTATTTTCCGCAAATTATCACTTGGCAAAAAAACATTTCTCAAAACAACTTAAAGCAAATAAACAGTTAGCAAAAGTTATTATGGCAAGTTATTGTTTACCAAATAAATACTTGGTCAAAATTCATTTTACCAAAGAGGCAACAAGAGGCAAGGTTACGCATCAAAGTCGAGTCTGTTTTCGATCTAACATAGAGAACCTAACGCTCCGACGCGCTCCGCTTCGCTACGCGCGTCGTCGCACCTATATTTCTGTTGTCACGTATATTTTACATCGCCGACCCCCCGTTCCATTATTTGAAAATAACACTTGCCAAAATAAAACGTTAGCATAATAAACGTTTGTCTTAATAAAACTTGACGCAGTAAAATTATGCGAAATGATAATTTGACCAAATGAATAAAATGCGAAATGAAAACTTGCTAAAGTTTCATTTGGGAAATGAAACTGATGCCATAAGTTTATTGGGAAGTAAAATTTGGCGAAAAATACTTTGGCTAAACGGCGGTATCCCATTGCTAGCAGTGATATCGCAAAATACCGATTCTTTAGACGTATCGGTAACTAAACGCCGCAAAGAACACTGTGAGAAGGACCATTTTATATTACATTCGCAAATGCAATTAATTCATAACAAAATTTCCCAGGGCCTTTATTGGAAAAAATGCTTTAAAATAAATCGTATTGATTAAACATTTGTTAAATTATGTATTTTTTTATTTACTTGACTGTACTAAGGGACAATAACATCATCAGTTGGAGCACGGGACCTTAGAAGTCCCCGTGCTTCACCCAGGTGGTGAACTTTGGTGAAGCACGAGTCCATTGGTTAAACAAATATGATTTTTCCTCGTGGCGCTAGTTTTACTCTGTGGGACTCCTTAAGTTTACTGGAGCCTTTGTCTTAAAATGTTATTACTTAACTGTAGTGCTGTCTCGGAAAAGAGCGTAACAGAACATTTTTTAATTTACTAAGTGAAATTCCCAATTGAAAAACCGGCCCTAGTAAGGGCCGGTTTTTGAATTGCTAAGTGAAAAAACTACTCAGACGCAGTATCGGTTATATTCTTAGATGAAGTAGGATTTACCAGCACGTATCGTCGTGTCAGCTTAGTCGCCTCAATCCACAGGAAGGACAGTGACATGTGTGCTGAGGTAACTAAAATACCATATTATATATTACACGTACCTATTCTGAAGGATAGAACACAGAGATTAAGAGATGCAAAGGTAACAGAGATTTCAACACAGCCCTTTGCATACTTCAGTGTTCTGGCCAGTGTTCATGTATTATGGCGAAGCCAGGACTCTCAGAGAGACAAGAACTGGACGTAATTGAAATGGGGTCTTACCACAGGATGCTCAGTAGATCAGGTATATTATACAGGGTGTTGATTTGTACAGTTTACTCCGACTCAGGGTAGGCTATTTACATGATATTGAAGCAAAAAAAAAAAATAAAAAAAATTTTTTTTTTAGTGAAAATCATCTAAAATCCCCGGTTTTGCGGGGCACAAAACCCCCGCCGGACCCGTCAAGTGCAAACGATAGAAGCTTAGCCATATAAATTTGTGATTTTCACTAAAAAAAGTTTTTTTTTTAATATTTTTTTTTTTGCTTCCCTATCATGTAATTAACCATCCCTGAGTCGGAGTCAACTGTACAAATCAACACCCTGTATAGGGTTACAAACGAGAGGGTACTACGGCGTGTTAATTAATCCCGAGAACTGTCATTGCCTATAAAAAGACTTTTCAAGTGTTATATGTGTAGACTTCTTCAAGGTCACCATCATGAAGAATACATCATTGATAAGATAAGATAAGAATATTCTTTATTGTACACGAGGAGAAATGATAATAATCTGTAAGTAAGTAATTTTTCTTTCTTATTTTACTTGGACTTCTCTAGCACTACCCCTTACTCTTTCCATATCACTCATGGTCAGGTGGAAGAAAATACTTTTTAGTATTAAGCTCGCCTTTGTACAGATCTTTTCTTGTGCAATAAACAATTTTCAAACAGAAATATGAAGATTAAGTTAAGAAGTAGGGGCGCGCTGGTAGAAAAAAAGGCAAAGCTCGGTAATAACAGATAATGGGCTGGAATGGCCAGCGTCAAAGATCCTGAAAATCAGTGCTGTGGATAAAACCACGGTGTTTACTGAGCTCGAAGCCATTTTATTGCTGCATAGACATACCCTGCGTCCTTTATTTGTTTTGAAATATATATATATTTTTTTTTGCTTAATTGTTTTCTTTATTTGAAATCACATGTTTTAAAGGGTGTTTTTTTTTTTTTTTCAATATATTTTATTTTCGGAACTTTTGTCACAAGGTGACGATGACAGTTCCATCGTACCCGTTATAAAATTATATCCTAATTAACTATATACATAACAAAAACGACTTAATTTTAGCTTCTTTAGACACATTGCAGAGCAAAAAAAAAACAAATTTAGTCTCTTAACATAAAATAAAATAATAATTTGGCTGAGTCAGACAAAGGCTCAGCCAATATACTTTGAATGAGTCCTACATGTAGCCTATTAAGACAGAATTTATCGGCCAGTAATTGTCTCTTCTCTCCGTTCCGAACACATTCCATTAAAAAGTGGTAACAGTCTTCTTCAATATCACAAATATCGAAGTTTAGAGAAGTAACTTTTTTCATCATGTATGCGAATTTATTCAATGGAATGTGTCCGGAACGGAGTCTAAGTGCCATTACAATTTGTTGTCTTTGCAACTTAGCAGCACCAAACCATGGTATATGAGGAGGTTCACTGACTATAGTTCTGTAGCGAATTCCCTTTTCCTTTGAGGTTTCATTAAAGTATTCCTTCCAGTTTTAAAGTGGTGTTATGTTATTGATTTTCTTCTTCTATTTCGCTTGGCAAAGAAACCAGAGGAATAGATAGAGCAGACAGCTAACCTGCATTTGTATAGAGGCGGTATTATGATACACACCTTGATACAAAAATAAAAGACAATATAGCCAACTTGTAAAATGCATGAGGTACTTATTTATTCTGTAATCTAGGTAATAACCGGTGACACGCAGCGGCGCTGTGGCTTTTATAAAACACATTAAAGGGTAGCTTAATAATTAATCGCGGCCAGCAACATCGATAGCGATCGCACACGACACGAGAGTACCAAACAAAAGCTCAGCTTACTCCTGGTTTTTGATAAGCTTACAACCTGTTAATCTACTGTTAACAGTGCTCAGTTGTTTTTAGGGTTTCGGAAAAAACGGAATTTTTATGGGACCACTTTATTGTCCGTCCGTCCATACCCCCTGCCGTCTGACTGTCACATCCCTTTATATCGATATATCGGGAACGTGTTGAGGTATGGCATTGAAATTAGAACTATTTGCTAAAATGTATAGTCTCTTGATGGCAGTCCTTAAGCCAAGTCAGAGGCCTTAGGGCGGCTTGAAAACTTCTGACAGCTTACTGTCAGAAGGCTGGTCTTAACCAGCCACTAGTCTTACAAGCCTCCACCAATCCGGTCTTGGCCCTCCTGGTGGAGTATGGCCTATACCTTCCTCAGGGAAGAGACCCGTGCCCGTCGGTGGGGACATAATGGGGTCATTATTAATTTTTTTACTGGCCGAGGATTATGTGTGCATTAGTTGCTTAATCAGTTGCGTTATGACCTTGAAAAGAATAACAGACAGCTCGCTGTCAGCTGTCAGCTAATTTATGATGCCAATGTAAAATATGTACATACATAATATATCTAAAGAGCAATATTTAAAGCCCATATTTGAAGTTGCGCGTAGTAATAATGGCATAAACAAAATAATATTGTTAAGCCTATAAGAGATTATATAAATGACCATTACACAGTATCTGGTTTTTACTGAAATTCGGTGTGAAAAGGCAATTTTTAAAAATAATAAAAAAAACTCACGACTAATATCCCCGAGGGGGTAGGCAGAGGCACCAATCACTAGAACTGGGCCCGCGTTATCCAGCTAAAACCTTATATTACAGCTGCTTGTGATGGCTGTACACAGGAGTTTTTGCTTTTAAAGTTTTCCATGTGACAAACTATCCGCCCAAACTACACTTTTTGCAGATCTAAAAAGAGCAAAATACTCGCACAATAAAGAGTAAAAAGCGAATGAAACGTACACAAACTGGGGCTCAAGCCAGAGTTACTTTTGGACCCTATTCCGCGGGGTGTGGGGGCGAAAATTGCTTGATTTGGTAACCGGTGTGTAGCCCGAATCCGCGACAAAATAGTGGGCGAGAGGCGAGTCAGCACTTTACAGGCGCAAATAAAAATTGAAAAATCCCGGCTACCCGCAAATCCCCGTAGGGTTCTCGCACTCACGTACAACACGCACCGCGCTGTTACCATCGAGCCACATGATATTTTGGTGCAGAAGCTCTATATACGGGTACACGATTTTACTGACTTTAAGGTCTGGTAATTCTACTGTAGCGATTCCTCTTCATAGTAACTGGCTGGCACATCCGTCTAGGATGATTTGAAATTCATCATCATCAGGCTATATTAGTCCACTGTTGGACATAGCCCTCCCCTAATGAGTGCCATAGCGCCCTATCTTCAGCTTGCCGCATCCAGCATCTGCCTGCAGCCTTTTGCAGATCGTCATCCCACCTGGTTGGGGGCGTCCTAATCATTTGAAATTATTGAAAGGGAATCGCTACGTTTTCCCGTTGTCAGTCAATCCCTACCAAGGCGAGGCGATTGATGAACGAAAAGATAGTATTTTTGCTTAAGACATATTTTCATAAGAGCAAGTACAGTTACTCATAAACGATCATTGATCATTGTAAATTATTCTCCGGGTACACTTGACTTTTCATCGGAAGAGTACGACCAGGTTTACAATTTAGAATGTGTAGTGCTTACGAAGGTTTTAGTTCAAAAAAGATCTTTGATCATCACGTTTTGCAAATAAGAGTGCTGCCTAGGTAGTACGACGATGCAAGTCGCGCGCCATAACGTCAAAAGTCGCGACTTTCCAGTACATTAACTGTCAAATTTTCACATTTTAGCGCCACAAAACGAGTGACTCGCGTCATCGTACTACCTATGCAGGAAGTCATACCTACTAATGTTCCATTCACAGCATTATTTTGCTTCTTCTTTCCTTTCGTGTAATCTCTGATTGACCACCACCACGGTATTAATAATTACCTACTGCTTTTCCTTCTCGTAAGGCAGAGTTGGTCAATCGAATGTTTTTATTATTATTTAGGTTATTATACCTAATTATTAAGTTTCCACCATTTAATAATCATAATCGTAATAATCGTTTTATACAATGCGACGATCCAATGTCTGATACTAGAACCTGATTCACGTTAATGGCACTGATTGCTGTAATGCAGGTGATAAGCCTAGCACAGCAAAAGAAGCTAATACAACACCTTGGACCCTCAAACTAGTTTAATTGTAATCTGTACCTACGCTGTAGAATATTTTCTTGGAAATGAACATTAATTATTGTCTAGATTATCATTTATTATTATTAAAGGTTGTTTTGGTCAATAGGAAAGTTGTTACCGTTCTACAACGGTAACGTCCGATTCAGATCGGGGCTCAAGTTTGTCACGGGCTTTTGATAATCGACCTCTATTAAAGATTACTGACTTGTGAGTTGCTTCAGCTTTGCTTTGCTTCCGTAGACAACTCTTGATTCGACGTGAGGTCACTTCTCAAGTCGGGGATTAGTTCTTCATAACTTTTGCCTCCGGAAATTTTGTAGTCCGAATGGCTCCGGTTTCATATAATGTTATTTATGAGTACAATAAAGAATATTCTATCTATTTATCTACCTCCAGTTAACAGCTGATCAATTTGCATGTTTGCTTTCAAAGTATTCTAAAGCTTTAGCTACAAAATTGGAGTGTAATAAATAGACCTTACTATAATAATAATAACTTCTACACCACAAAATCTCTTGACCCGGTCCAAAACTAAGACACCATGTGCTATGATAACCAGGTAAAGAGATAACAAACATGTAAAAATATCGGGATACCGCCGTTTAGCCAAAGTATTTTTCGCCAAATTTTACTTCCCAATAAACTTATGGCATCAGTTTCACTTCCCAAATGAAACTTTAGCAAGTTTTCATTTCGCATTTTATTCATTTAGTCAAATTATCATTTCGCATAATTTTACTGCGTCAAGTTTTATTAAGACAAACGTTTATTATGCTAACGTTTTATTTTGGCTTTTATTCATTTGGTCAAATTATTATTTGGCATAAATATAGTTGACGATTAGGTACTAATTATTATTGAACGGGGGGTCGGCGATGTAAAGAATACGTGACAACAGAAATATAGGTGCGACGACGCGCGTAGCGAAGCGGAGCGCGTCGGAGCGTTAGGTTCTCTATGTAAGATCGAAAACAGACTCGACGTTGTTGTGTCATTTACACACATTGCCGGCAGCGTATTCGGTATTGTATGGAAAGGTACTTTTTGCCAAACGATACTTTTGACTGAATAATGCTTGGTAAAATGAATTTTGACCAAGTATTTATTTGGTAAACAATAACTTGCCATAATAACTTTTGCTAACTGTTTATTTGCTTTAAGTTGTTTTGAGAATTGTTTTTTTGCCAAGTGATAATTTGCGGAAAATAGTTTGGGAAGTAATACTTTGGGAAACGATTTTTGGCAATACATTAGTAAACCAAAAATATCCAGTATATAGTACATCCAATATACGGAGGCCCCCAGTGAGAATCGAACTTAGAATAGAATAGAATAGAATAATCTTTATTTGGCACATAAATTTACAAAAAATATATAAACTTAACATATTAACAATTATTATATGCATATGTACCAAAAAGGTCTCCGCTCAGCTTTATGCCATGGTTGGGCCATGGCGCTGATTTTCAGCGGATGCCTTACACTTACAAATACACGACGTTGACACGACCAACAATAAATTATTTGATATGCTCGATTAAAACCAAAATTACAAAATATTTCGGAAAATGTATATCTTATAATACGAAATATGACGTCACAAACCTTTTATTGGTAGCTTTAACGGCTCGACCAACAAAGCGCGATGGTCTAGGTAGAAAGGCCCTCTGGAATTGTGAGAATCCCGTGAAAAAGAATAGAACCCCGTTTTGCGCTAAACTGTTTTCAGATTTATGTCAATCTGTAAAATATCGGATGTGTTAAGCTTGAAAGTATTTTGGTTTTTTTTGTGACATAATTTATGGAGATAATTTTATTTTGTAGATGGACAAAGTTGCACTGAAGAGGGACATCTGTGTTTTTTATATTTCATGAATGTTCGTCTCATTGGAGCTCCCTCCTTCATCTCCACAAGCATGGCTACTTACTAATACAATAAAAATATAGTAAGCTTTCTGTTATTGCCGATTTGAAATACAATTTTTATTGGCGATAAACACAATGAAAATCAAAATTATAATATTATTTAATTAGGTGATTAAGGATTGGTTTACATTTGCTTTATTTTCGTGCTTTTTTTAGCACGATTTTCATAGAGGTAGAATAGAATAGAGACGCCAATTCCTTTTATAAGAACATAAGCAAATAATAACTTACTAATGGTTGGTTGTATACTGTGTATTTAGGACTTTTTTAAGTACTTTTACAAAATATGGTCGTACTAAAAGCTATAAATCGGCATACGTATTTGCAGTCTCTATTTTATTCAACCTCTATGGAAAACATGCTTAAAAAAGCACGAAAATAAAGCAAATGTAAAGCAGGATTAGCATTGAGGTTAAAAATAAAACTGTAAATATTTCGAACTTTCGTTTTATTCCAATAAAGATAAACACTAAAATATCTAGTAATATGTAGCAGAATATAAATAAGACTGTCACGAATAAACAGAATTGTAAAATACGACCCCGACATAGTGGAATGAGAAAGTTAATACTGAAATCCAGTGAAGTTATCACATCGTATGTTTTTCCTTCCTACCTACTGCGCGTGTTACTCCTCATTTAACGTCCACCATATGTTTTGCTTACCTCCCGCGCGAAATCAAGACTAATGGCCTAGACAACACGGACTATATTAGCGCTGCTGGTTTACTATCCCATACACTGCCCTATTTATACTATTCTTACATCCACTTTCTTGTGATACCTTTCTGCACCTAATTTATCGGACATCCTAAGACGGAATAAAGAAGCTGAGACCCATTTTCACGTAAGCGCTGAAACGGAAAAAGGTCGCGAAGAGTTTGTTTTTGAAAGGTAAGCACTCAATTGTCTGAGGGGCGCATCAAGTTTTAATAAAACGTGCTTATTGTCCCGAATCGCTTACGCGTGCTACTCGAAATTGGTCCTTATAGCAATATAATGTAAAATATGTTTACATAAGTGTCTCACCGTTATCGATAACGTAAATGGAGCCGGTAATACTGCGCGCCCGATCGCTAGCAAGATAAAGAATTAGGTCAGCGACTTCTTCGCTTTGTGCCATTTTGCCAAGCGGATACGTTTTACCGCGAGCCTTGTATAGTTCCTCGACTTCTTCCTTGGAAAACCCGGCATTTTCCGCGAAAGGAGTCTCCGTCCCTCCTGGGTTAACAGAATTCACTCTCACTCCATACTTAGCCATTTCCAAGGACACACATTTAGTGAACTGATCCAACGCAGCTTTAGAAATGCAGTACGGTAAGTAGTCTGCGTCTTTTATCGGCTTGAAGGCGGCAACGCTTGATATATTCACGATATTTCCCTTAGTTTTTATCAGGTGAGGTGCCGCCAAACTTGTCATTAGATAAGCTGCCCTCACGTTCGTTTTCATTACAGAATCAAATGGCTCCACGCCGTCCAAAATACTTCCCCGCTTACCGACAGCTGCATTGTTCACCAGAACGTTTATACACTGATACTCTTCGATAGTCTTCTCAATGATTTGGTGTACGTCATCATCGTTGTCCAACTCAGCTTGGATGATTAACGGCTTGATTCCTTTTTGAGCCTCGCAGTCCGCAGCTGTTTTGTTGAGGTTCTGCTGGTTTCTACCAACAAGGACGAGTCTGGCGGATTGTTTTGCAAACGCGACTGCTGTAGATGCCCCGATACCAGAGCTGGCGCCTGTTATTACGACTACTTTGCTCACGAAGTCCATCTCTGGCGGCGTTTTGTTGATAAATAAGCGGCAGCGTAGTGATTGCGCAGCTATGCTAACCTCTCTGAACTGAATGAACGTTTGTTAGGAAATACTAGTAGGAAGTGGTAGTTAACCTTCGTGGTTTTTACTTGATTTGATTGGATTGTATTTTGTTTGGTGTTGTGTAATGAAATACAATTTGTTATCGATTGTTCATTGGGTAATTATTTTTTTGTTTTTATTTGATGATGCAGTTGTATTTACTTAGATGAACCTGTCTCACGATACCTCACCTCTCGCGCCTTTATATGAGTAAAAAGTTTCAGATGAAAAAATACGCTATTGTGATTTTATATACATGGCGCACTAATAAATCAAATAACAAGACGAGGTACGGTTAAAGTAAAATATTTTAATACAATTTAAGTCTCCTGACACTTTCATTATATTCGCGTCAGTGTTCCCGGAACCACTGATTTCCTGATAGCACAGATAGTCCACTTAAAAACATAATTTTATAGCTTTTATTCCAACGGCTTGTCTCGGTACTAGATTTGTGGATTCTCTCACAAACATAATTACTACCCTTCCATCATGGAAGGGTACTTAACAAAGGAGGTCAATCAAGGGAACTTGAAGATCATTAGACTTGTCAAAGCCAGTCTAAGAAGAGCTTCTGCCATTTCATTTTGCGTTGAAACAGCTATAACGCGTTGATGCCATTTCATTTATTATCTTATAAGCCCATGGGAAATTGCCCGTTGTTTTCTACTGTTATTACGAAATCGCATTTAGTTGATTATTTTGCCAACTTATTTCGAGGCGGCGGAAAACTACTAACTATATTTAATTGTGTACTACTCTTTTACTTGGATTTTATCCTAAAAATTAGTATCAAAACAGAACATGATTAAAAGATTGTACTGACACATTTTATCTGAGTGCAGCAAAGTTCAAAGGCAGAGTATCTAACGTGGTAGTCTCGATTGTACGTATGTATGTCCGATGCATAACTCCTGAACCAATTGACAGATTTTGACAAATAATATCTCAATCGATTTGTCGTGTTTGTGCGAGTGCATTCGGAATTCAGCATTAAACAAACAAAAACAGTACCATCAGTACCATCAACTTACTACTGAGCAGGCTGGACCCAAATCCTAGCCACATCAGATCAAAAACTCTCCATAATACTGACCGCGTTACAGCCTGGACACGGGACTATTCGCCCGCGCGAAAAATCGCGCGGCGCGAACGGCGAGGCGTCTTACCGTGTGGCTTGCTACGTACATTTCTATGAATTTGTTTCAGTCGCTAGTCGCAGCCGCGACTGAAACAAACTCATAGAAATGTACGTAGCAAGCCACGGGGGCTCGCCTCGCCGCCGGTCCCACTGCGCGAATTTTCGCGCGGGTGAATGTCCCGTGGCCAGGCCGTTACCGCGCTGCATAGCAAGGGAAATCCTTTGGCTCAGATATGCCCCAGAGCAAACGTCCGTACCACGGTCTCTCAATCGGGGCCCTAGCTCACGAACAAAAGCTCTGAACTGCGTTCCCCACACATCAGAAGATTCTATAGCCAGCGGTACATAAATGTAAGTATTCATGAGCTGGCTATGCTTCTGGGTCTTATGTCTCGCAGCCAGTTCAGCTGCGGCACCAGCAGCAGCGGCAGTAGACACTATAGGGCGCGAACGCGCACACACAAGTCGCATCCCACAACAAACTGTTTATGCTTATATAAAAAGTAGGTTTCGCCCGCGACTCCGTCCGCGTGGACTTTAGTTCAAAATTTTGCAACCCCGTT
Source organism: Yponomeuta plumbellus (assembly GCA_947310845.1). NCBI lineage: Eukaryota > Metazoa > Arthropoda > Insecta > Lepidoptera > Yponomeutidae > Yponomeuta > Yponomeuta plumbellus. The sequence continues at coordinate 9,807,060 of OX371207.1, read as the reverse complement.
CACTCCCTTAAGGGTTAAATTTAGGAAAACGGCGAAACACGTGTTTTTTCTTAGTTCCTTGAGACAATCTAGATGGCGCTATTCGTTTCTACATACATATTTGTGATACGTAGGAATCAACGTCAAAGTTAGACCGCAGATTACTAAACCAGAGAAGGAGCCAGGGTTGCTATTCGGACGAGGTTTCTCGTAATAAAAAATAGAATTCAAACCCACAATCCACAGCAAAGACTTCAAAATATCCAAATAGTAAGTAAGCGCACTTATCACCAAACGACAACAGCATTTTTTTTAGGTAATCAACCATCAATCACAAATTCCACAGAACCATAGTATTATTTTTTGGTTTGACGATTATTACTACGGTACGGCAGCGCCACCTAGGGAATCTTTTAAAACTTTATTTGACATAAGGAAAAACGCTCATTGTGTTGAAGAGTATTTATTTTAAGTTTCAAGAAAATTTTACAACATTCTTTATACCTCCCATACAAATTTTGGCAACCCTTTTCGCCCTCTTAGGCGTTGAATTTAAAAAAAATCTAGTCTTATTCCTTACCAACATTATGTATAGACCCTGTGCGATCTGTGCGAAATTTCAGCTTCCTAGGTCGAACGGCTTGGGCTGGGCGTTGATGAGTGAGTCAGTCAGGACTTTAAATTTTATTTATATACATAGATATGCATGTATTGCAAATAATGTGACATTTTGGTGTAATTATACTGCTTTGTTGCATTATTTATCTAAATTAAATAAATCTAATACGTAAAAGGCGAGCATCCGACAAACTCACCTATTGCCCAGCCTAAACCGTTTCACTTAGAAAATTTAAAATTTTGCACAGAGTGTCCTGAAGAAGGAGAAAGGATATACGAGATAAGTATTTTATACGTATTTTAAAAAAAAATACCCCTAAAAGAATTGAATAAAATAAAAGGGATGCTTTTATCATGATTAAACTTTTTTCAAACTTAAAACAAATGCACCTCAATAAATATTACGAAATGTTTCCTTCTCAGTTTTTGAAAACTCAACCCTGACGAGGGTAAAAATTGTACTGAAAGTAGAGCACTTGTGGTCGGATTTTTTCGAATTGAAGAAATAATGCACTTCAATAAAATTAATGAAATTAGTATTTCTCAGCTTTTAGCGCATCTGCCTACGATGCGAGAGGTCCCGCGTTCGAACCCCGGCTTGGGACAAGAAAAACCCAGGTCTTTGATGTTTACATGTTTGTGAAGTAACTGTTTCTGGTTCTCACGACACAGGGTTGTTGAGGAACTTGTTATGAGGAAGAGGATGAGAAAGAGGAATTTTTTAAAGTCGATTTTGAGGAAGAGGATGAGGATAAGGAATCTGGCAGACTAAGAGGAAGAGGATAAAGAAAAGGATGCTAAAGACGAAGAACAAAATAACATTACATTTACGCTAGTATTGAACTTCTTTACCTACATGTTTCCATCTCTGTCTTCCTTTAACTTTTTAATACGGCGAGACTTCTCTCTCTCTCTCTCAAACATATTTCGTTTCAACAAAACTTATAACTCTCCTTCCTCTTAAATTCCTCATGAGAAAGAGGAAGAGGATTTTTTTAAAATCAATTTTGAGGAAGAGGAAGAGGATGAGGAACCTCAAAAATATGAGGAAATTCCTCATTTTGAGGAAGAGGAAGAGGAATTCTCATCAACCCTGCTGTATTCAAATGCTTACCAATGTTTGCATTATTTATATTATTTGTTTGGTTTTATATGTTTGGAGTATTTGTGGTTAGATAATATAACAAGTGTATCGACTTAAATTAAATTAACAAAACACATATTTCTCAGTTATAAACGTTATTCCGGATATACACTTACTAGATTTATTGTGGGATGACTCCGACCAGGTTTCGCTCCAATTCGCTGAGCTTAATCATGGTCTAATGCTTAGGAACGTTTTATTTGTCAGTTTTTTTATTCAAATAAAGGCCTGCCTGGCTCCGCGGCGCGGAGAAAAAGTACGCTCCGCGAACAAAAAGTCCTCCGTGTATTTACCGCGAACTCAACGCACACGGTGTTGGGAAATACTGGGTCCATCCCCATAATACTGAGATATTTCAAATACTGGGATATTTCAAATCCAAATACTGGGATTTTTAAATACTGGGATATTTCAACGCGGACTAAAGTCCGACGTGTGCGTTGCTTCGCCTAATCACATGAATTCTATTTTTTTCGGGGACTCCCCCGTACTTTTGTCCGGTCCACTCACTGCATGTTCGCGGTTATTCGGGGGTCTTTTTGTAATCAGTACAAAGCTGCGCTGGCCTGTAGAGGATAAAAAGGTCCGCGGACAAAAATCCTTCGTATGCGCAAGCTATAAGTGTATGAATATATTATCAAAATTTATGACACAATTTTGTGAACACCTTTGAACAGATTAGTCAATAGATAAGTTCAGAAAATTACCATTTAGTTTGAAATAAAATGTTCAGGTAAACAGATTAAACATTAACGCTAAGCCAAATGGATACAAATCTCCCGACCTTAAGCTTCTAAAACAAAGCCCTCGTTAGACCGAGCCAACAGTATATCACATAGAAAATATGGTATTTTAAAAGACATTAACAATTCAGGATTCGGTTAATCCATCCTCTCGTTTACAGAACAACATTTTTTTTGTTTTGTGGAGCTCCTGTGTAAAATAATAAGTAAATTTGTTTTGAATTAATTTAGAGTCTCATACCGAAGTATTTTTTACGTATCATACACTCCCTGTTTTTTTTTAAGATGGGTAGTGAAGTCAAGTCAGTGGCCTTAGGGCGGCTTGAAAATTTCTGACAGTAAGACCAGCCACTAGTCTTACAAGCCTCCACCAATACGGACTTGATCCCCGTGGTTGAGTATGGCCTATGCCTTCCTCTGGGAGGAAACTCGTGCTCTTCGGTGGGGACATAATGAGTTGATGATGGTACTCTTAGTGCATTTCCACTGCGCGGCACACGCCTCCTCTGAAAGATAGAGTACTATACTTCGTTACTATGCGTGTCCAACGCGGATTGGAAAATTCAAGCCCCATAACTAATTTTATCTATACTTACCTTAATGAAAACTAATTTTGATTGTTAATTATCGGTACCACAGAGGCAAAATCGTCATCTAAATTGCGTATAATATAGGTACGAGTTACCAACTTTTCTAAGCTAAACTGTTTCAGGGTATGATAAACTAGAGTTTCATCTAAGTACTGTCAAAAATTTCCTTAACCTGAAAAGATACACTTGTGTCTTGTAAGAAAACTTCAATAATTTTGTATCCTGATTGAGAAATACCTATCTATATCCTTGTGAGGCCCAATGTCCTCAGGTGATCACAAAATCAATTGTTCTTTTCAAGGTCGGGCCTCACGAGGATATTCAAGAATCAGGAAGGACACAAAATTATGAAGGTTTCCTATATCTAAGTAAGAATGTAAGCATAGACAAAAAATTACATAGGTATGTCTGTAGTGTTAGTCCTTCTGATTGTCACTTGTTTTCTACATCGGGGCCAAACTACGATGCATCCTACCTACCCGGGGCCTCGATCCATTTACATGACTGATTATTCAGCCGCTACCACCGAAGTACATTAAGCCTTACATCCATAAGACGTAAAGCCGATTATGGCATGGCAGCAGTTTGAGACGAATTCAAATTTTATCTCCGCCGCCTGTATGGACGGCATTGTTCAGAACCGGCTGTGTGTTAACACGTTGCACGCTGCCCGCATCGAATTTTCGTCCACCAGGAGGTTAACTTGGCAATAACAGTAGAGGATACTTTAACAGTAGAGCAGAAATCGGGAGGGAATCGTGTAACCTTCCATTTTCTGCATGCCCAACCTGGGCCGCGTTTTATAAAGCTAAATAAATTCAATAGTTTAATACAAACTATGAATCAGCCAAAGGCCGACTGTCACCTACTTGTAAACCATACTTCTAACATCATACGAATCACACGTGTCCAAATGGAGTTTTTTTTTATTGAGCTACAGTGTTATTTTGAAAATAATGTGCATGTTACAGTTTCTGGATCTTAGCTACAGCAAGCATCCTAGGTAGTTGATTAGAATAAATTAATACTCTTTATTGCATACCACTACACGTTGTACAAGTAGATTAGTAGATTGGGTGACAATATGTTCGTCCTATTGATTCTACACCACTAAGTTGACTTTTACATGCGCGAACTTTAACTTCGTTACGTGCGTTACGAACGAGTTTGTTACGAAAACGGATAGGTCGGATAGTTAACGACTTTAGGAGTTCCTAATAAACATAAACATTTACATACAGGGACATACATTGCGTCTGGCCCCACACTAGGATACCTTGTGTCGTGGGAACCAGAAACATTGCATATTAGTTAATAGACAGATTATACCTACATGCGAAATCTGGACTCTTTCAATATAAACCAGTTAATCCGGCAAATAAAGTAAGTCAATCCGGGCCATATTCTACAAGATTATACATCATGTGTCTTTACGATTTCATTTTTAGCGCTTATTACGTATGTGCCGATTTAAGCTTCTGTAGTGCATAATACCAGTGGACATGCCTGACGGTAAGTAAACACAAATAGGGATTTCAGTTCACTGTTAACTACATAAAATAAATCCAACAATGGTTGTGTCCATACCTAGCTATGTTGGTAGGCTGAGTAATCATGCGATATTTTCCTGCGACAATAGTTTTTACCAAAGTCACCGACATAGCCCACCAAATTAGCATGTTGAAGCGGCATTGGGCCGGCCATATCTCTCGAAGAACTGATAACCGATGGGGTAGACGAGTTCTTGAGTGGAGACCGCGGATCGGTAAACGTAGTGTAAGACATCCTTAGACTCGGTGGAGCGATGATCTTCGCAAGGCGGTTGGCAAGAGCTGGATCATAATAGTCTAGGGCCGTGGTCAGTGGCGCGCAATGGGAGAGGCCTATGCCCAGCCACTGCTGGGCCTATGCTTGTCCACTGACAAGCATAGGCCGATGATGATGATGATGATGATGAATAGTTTTAAATTTGGGACAAAAACTTAAGCCTAGATCTTTACGTCTACATCTGGACGTATCAAGAAAGTCAAAGGTAGACACTAATTTTCAATACTTTAATTTTGAGAAACACTATCATCTATATCCATACTAATAATATAAATAGAAAAGATTTGTATTTTGGTGTGTGTAAATGTTTGTAATGAATAGGCTCAAAAACTACTAGGCTGATTTAAAAAAAATCTTTCGCCATTAGAAAGCTACATACATATTATATAATATTATATTTAATTTTATACTTTATTACACACGAGACATTAAACAGAACATTACATTTTATGTACAAAGGCGAGCTTATCTCTGTAACAGATACATTCTTTGTGATACATTCTACATTTTTCGTGAGTAACATAGGCTATATCGGATTTTCAAAACATTTAGGGCTTCGTACATCTCCGTACGTAAATCTCCAATAATGTAGGTAACCCAAGGTAATAAAAAATATTATTCCGGGAATTTCCCACGGAACTAATATACCTATTTCCACGGAAACATTTTTGCCCCCCGTGCGAAGCCGAGGCGGGTCGCTATTAATTTATAAAAAACATGAAAATGCTAAAGTCATCTCATCCCTTTAAACGCACTATGATAAATTAATATTGTAACATAGTAATTTAATGAAAATATTGTGTTTCCTAGAAAAATAGCCAATTATTTTTAAATTCTGCGTAGTGGGCACTCCGACGTGGCGTAAAGAGTACACTGTGTAAAAAAGCTAAACTAAACTACTTATGTGGTGGTAGCGCAGCGGTAGAACGCTGCCTCATATTCCGGAAGTCGTTGGTTCGGACCCTGCCATAACAATTACTTCGTTTTCCAAGTTATGTTTATTTATGGAATTATAGTTGTAATACCGCTCATTGACGCCAAAGAAAAACATCGGGAGAATAGGCTAGTTGCCCTAAAAAATGTAATTAGTCTGTCTTTTAGATTAAAATACGTTTCCAATATTTTTTTATAATCTAAAATACGGACTAAATAGAATTTAATTATTTTGAGTTTCCAGAAACTACCCTATTGTTTGTATTAATCAGGAATAACTCCTTCAAGTTCCATCGGGTCTTCCTGAAACACAGTGTATTAGTAGCACAATTTGTTTTTATTGCGCAACTAAAGTCAATTTCAGCCGGCGTGTCCAAACAGTGGGGTCCTATTAATTACATAGTGTCCCGAATAAATAGACAGCTTTTTCCCCTGGGGAGTGAATGTATGAGCTTACATGGCCAGCAATAGTCATCTAGCCATATTATACACCGTCTCGCAGGATGACTCGGTTGAATCTAAGAAGGTACATTTATTACAATATTACTATTTGACCCCGCAAACGTTGTTTTGTCATATCATGTAGCTTACGAACTATTCGCAGTTTAAATATACAGTCAGTTTTTTCATTTAATGCAAAAAAAAAATGTCGCGTTGACATCTCCATACAATTCTTAGGCTGTCAATGTCTGAATGTTGCTAGTACGTAAAAACCAAATAACCCCATTTTACTTCCAAGTTAAATTCTGTATGCTACACAGGTGTTTTTTTTAGACTTTGCTCTTACGAGTAATTCAATTATAATGTCTTTGATGTGATAAGGATTTTCTTCACATGAGTCTTCTATTCACAGTAAAAAAAATCTACCGAGTTAACCTATTGCTTTTATAGCGGTAACACCGCGTCATTTTTTTTTGCATCGAATTAAAAAACGGACTAAAATAGCTAAAAGAATAAAAAATAGCTTAAGTCGTTTTGGAAGAGTTCGACAACATGTGACTCAAGATTTTATACATCTATGTGGAGTTTCTTTGTTAGATTTTTCGCAATGTAATCTATTAATTGTGAAACTAACACTTTTGACGTTCATAAAGCAAGCATTTTGTCTGTACTATGAACAAAATTTTGGAATTTGAATTTATACTTAAGAAACCTAGCTGATTCGACAAACGTTGGTATGACATATTATTTAGTTATCAAATATCATCATCATCATCAGGCCGTATAGGCCACGGAGGCCTAGTCCGGATTGATAAAAGCTTGTAAGACAAGTGGCTGGTCTGAAGTTTTCAAACCGCCCTAAGGCCTCTGACTTGGCATAATGACTGCCATCTATCGACGGCAGCCGGGGTCAACTGGTTAGGTGTCAAATATACCCAAAAAAAAAATCGGTAAAGCCGTTTTGGAGTTCTATCGAACTCAAACAATGTGAGACGAGATTTGTATGTATTAGATAATTTAATTCCAAATCGCTTTGTAGCCTGGGCTGCCTGAGTGATCTTAAGGGATCACTAAGGTTAAGCAACAGACGGCGCGTTCAGTCCATGGATGGACCACCGTCTATGACTTACGCTAGTGGCATTTTTCCGAGCGGTTCCGTGCTGCGCAAGGCACGTTAAGCAGTTGGTGCCAGCTGCCGTCGATAGATGGCAGTCGTTAAGCCAAGTCAGAGGTCTTAGGGCGGCTTGAAAACTTCTGACAGTAAGACTAGCCTAGACTTACAAGCCTCCTGTAATCCGGACTTGGCCCCATATTACATGTTGCCCGTGGTATCGATTGGCCTTCGCTTCAGCGTATAATGGACGTACACAAATATTGAAAACAAGAAATTCAATTTCAGTTGAAAGCCAACCAATACATGCCGTTTGTCAATACTGGCTTAATTAGGCTGGACTTAATGAGTGTTTTACAAATTCACCAATTGCTAGTGAGATTTAAGAAATAATAATTTATTCATTATTATTTATTTATTACCGATGAAAATATATCTGAATTAATTGTTTCATAAGTAACTATAAAAATCACAAAGAATAACACTATTTAATATTGGCAATACTTATACAAATTAAACTTCAATAACAAATAATTGAATTTGTCGGTTTTCAAATGTGAATAATATAACACGGCTAAATAATCCATACATTCTAAATTGAAGCAAGTTTTACAATTTTATTTAATCATAAATTAATCAGTGATTTGATCAATATTCTGTCACGCTCGTGAGTACAGTCGACATCAAGTCAACCTTTAATTTTTTGTTGCAAATTCGTTCTTAGCGTAACGTATTAGAGTGCATGTTTGTAAATTTTGTGCTCTCAATTGTACATCCGCTTTTCTGCATTTATACATAAATTATGTCCATGGAACACGGCTATTTCCATTTGATCGAGGAATTGAATAGAAACCATGTACCCTTATAGTTAAGGGACCGCTGCCATTACGCAAACGCAGTTGTCGACTATTGTGCTAATTGTACCTTGGCATAGGTAGGTACTTAAGGTTCCGTGTGGAGTTTCTGGATCTTCCATCGGACGCGTCCCCCGGGTGGCGGATAGGGGAACGCCCTCCAGATATGGGGGGTACCGGCTTCGGCCGGCGCGGACCAAAACCAGAGGGAGGGGGACGTCCAGTGGCTTGCGCTGCTGGATGTCCCACGGGGTCCACCATGGGCCCCGCACCCGTAACCCCACATTGAGCGAGGCCGGGGGCCTAAGGGCCGCGAGGAGACAACCTCTATAAAAAACACACGGTGGGGGCCCTCTCTATGTCCCTCTGTCCAGCAGAGGGCATGGAAGAGGGCCGGACGGGGAGGGGGGGGGGGGGCGCGAGTTCTGCAAGCCGGGCCGGGAGGGACATTGGGAGGGGGGCCGGGGACCAGGGATTGAGGACCCCATGGTCCTTGGCCAAGGGAGGACTAGGGAGGGGAGGAGGGCCAGAAAACGGGTCTTCGGTAGCTGGAGGCTTGGGGAGCTCGCGCCTCTCCGCCGGGAGAGCCGGTGGCGCGGGGGACGCTGCGCGGACCTTGCGCCGCCGGTTGAGTGAGGGTCACAGACGGCAGGTTGGGGGACCTGCCGTCCGACATCGTGACGGGAGAAGGGGGTGGGGGGCCCATGCCCCTTCTCCAGTGAGGGTGGGCCCGACTCCTTGCGAGTCGGGTCGACGTCGCCGGGGCGCCGCTGTCGCATTCGCGTTGTGGTTTACCACTTGCGAGATCCGGTGGCGCCCCATTGCACGAGCGACAGGACGGCCCCCGGGGTGTTTTAGGAGGTATGCCTCTCCTATTATTAGGAGAGGAGAGTCCGACACACGGCCGTCGCCCTCCCCCAAGGGTGGCGGTTATGGTGCACAAAGCATTTCACCCCGTTAACAAAAAAAAAAAAAAGGTACTTAAGGGTGTAACAAGGGTAAATGTTGCAAAATTGGCTAGCTTTAACTGAAATGTTAGGCAAAAGTACGCACAAAAAAAATCTGAATAAAATCTATGGTAATAAAGGATATATCAGTGACTAATTCGTACGGAAAATAAATTGCATTTAACCTGTCTAGATGGCAAAAATTTTTTTTTTCAATAAGTTTAATTTTACACAAAATCTAATTTCGCTGGTGAACGATTATAGCTTTTCATTTAAATCTTTCATGCAAATATCGGCCACATCAATATCTGCAATCCCAACTGCTCATATATTTTTTAATGTTAATATTAAGCGTGATTAGTACAAAATTGTACGTTTTCTTAATTAGCGCAGGGAACAATCGCCATCGAACATCCGCCACATCTCTTATCTGTGTAATCTTTGGATTATGGATTAGCCTTTAAAGTATTCGCCGAAGAAGTACAACAAACATTCAAGAGATTGCGCTAGTTTATTATTCTATAACTCAGAGGTCAAATGCTCAAAGTCATTCGCCCTTAAAGAAATATACAAAAGGTGTTTTTATAAAAAGTAGTTAAAACTGACTTGGAACACACTAGTCTATTCAAATAAGTCGAGGTTAATGCATAAAATTACCATAAATAGTGATAGTAAAAAAAAATGTCGTAGGAAGCCGACTGTACAGAAATCAGAAATCAGAAATTTATTTCAACGTAAAGAATTTCCATTCTGTTTGTTGAATGTCAATGTACTTGTAATGTTAATGTTAGCCGCTGCCTTAGGGCCGAGTGTAGTGGAGAAAAAGGCATCGAAAAAAAAACTCCACTCTGACCGTGTATGTACCTGTACCTCACCTAACTCCTAAAATGTATATCTAAGGAAGTACTTACAGACCTAAATACACTTAACTTAAAGGTGAAAGACCCGAGTAACGCGCCTAGATAACCTCAGTCTAGGGACATCCGTAAGTTGGGATCTTATCATAAATCTTGCCAGCTCAGGATGGATAGCCCGTCGGCGGCAACACCCGGAGGGTACGTCATCATTTATACTTTATTATTGGAGGCTCAGGGCTCAAAATAGAACAGCACAAAAGGTCAACAAGGCCTTATTAACTTAAATAGTACCTATTTTATTTTGTAAACATAAACAATATATAATATTTCATGATTTGTTTTAAGTACACAGATCTAGTTATTTCATTTTACCATTAGTATGTTTACGTTTTGTGTACATAGAACATTATTTACATACAAAGTGCAAGACCGGAAACTTGGGAAAGCATGATCCCTCATGTACTGCAGCGGGCACCACATGGCTCATGATGATGATTTTTTTTTTTTATTTGGATCACAGCTTGTCTATGTACATTCAAATGGAGATGTTCGACAACTTAAATTTAAATCGCAAGCTGCTTAGGAGTTATCACTAGATGCAAGTAATTAAGTGCCTATAAGTAATTCCACCAATCTGGACTAATCCGGACTTGACCCCCGTGGTGGAGTATGGCCTATACCTTCTTTAGGGAAGAGACTCGTGCCCCTCGGTGGGGACATAATGGGTTGATGATGATGTAAGTAGAATCAGTATGAGTATGAATAAACTTAGAAAACGTATGTCTAAACTAATAATAAGATCCGTTAGTCAGTATATATTTCTTAATTTTAGGTAAGCTATCCGAAAATAATATCAAAAGTACCTATTGCTGAAATCATTCAGTACTTTGCATAACCAGGGAACAGTGGAGTTGGCGCCGAGTTCATTCTTGCGCAGGGGAGGGGAAAATCATCATCTTCATCATCAGCCCACCTCTACCCACTGATGGGTATAGGTCTTGCAGAGATCATCATCGTCATCATTCAGCCACAAGAAGTCCACTGCTGCACACAGGTCTCCTGGGACAACAAGACCGGTTGGAAGCGGCTTGCATCCAGCGTCTTCCTGCCACTCAGATGAGATCGTCTGTCCATCTTGTGGCTGGTCGCCCTACGCTTGCAGGGATAATTATGGGGAACACTAAAATTAATTTTGGATAGAAGGGGATGATGATTTAGTATTTAAAGGTTCTGTTTCAAAATCTGCATATAAAGTTCCGGATAAACTATCCGCAACCAGGGCTGCCGTTTGTTCTAAATTTGAAGCCATAAACGAACACACGCAATATATGAAAATGTATTTAAATTTAGAACAAACGGCAATGTATTTAAATTTAGAACAAACGGCTGCCCTGGTTGCGGATAGCTTATCCGGAACTTTATCTGCAGATTGTAAAACAGACCCTAAATACCCTATTAAATACTTTGTATAGTTGGGCTTATCGTTTAATCTCAAATCCACTGTATTTGAACCGATTTCGTAGTTCGCCGTTCTGTAACCACTTAGTTTGTAGCCAAGGGTTCGCATGTAACCCTTCTAATGGTGAAGCGCACTTCACTGCTACTGTTGCAGAATAATTTAGCACTAGTTCTGCGGTATATGCGTCTACTGCTCTCTTTTGTCTCATAACGGGGAATTAGAGTAGCTTTTCTTTGATATTTCTAACGATATTGTAATGGTAAAAAGTTTTTTTATTTTGACGGAGGGTAACATAACACTTACCAGGTTTTAGTTTATTCCAATTAACCTGAATCTTTTCATTTTGATGAAATTGTTATTAGAAGCTTAAATTTAAGTAATGCCAAGAATTTGCAACAAAAACTTGTTGAAATATTCGAATTGGTATTTGTTAATTTCCTGTCATATCATACAAACACATAGATTGATTTATTCACAGAAATTACAAGCTCAGGGTTGAAAGATCAACAAACTCGACTAGCACATGTCTAAAACTTTTTAGCAATTGGGTTTTATAATAGAAGTCCCTAAATTAAGTTAAAAATTAAGTAACATAAAAAAGTAAGTAAGAAAAAAATACAAATTTTTCGCCTGCTAAATTTAAATAATCTTTGATACTTATATAAAAAAATCTCCCGTCACGGTGTTTGCTATCGAACTCCTTCGAAATGACTTCACCGATTTTTCAAATAAACAGCGTGTCCCAAAAATGACACGTCACAGTGACACTGGAGGTAGACCTGCTCAAGAGACGTCGAATTAACCTAACATGACCTCGCACTATAGCACTAAACTTGTTAAAAAAAGGGAAAATTTAGAACAAGTTTAAATTGGCCATATCTCAAAAACCGTGCAACTTTTACTGAGGTCATGTTAGGTTGGTTCGATGCCTTTTGAGCATCCGGTGTCACTGTGATGTGTCATTTTTGGGACACCCCGTATAGTCTGAGAATAGCTCGTAATAATATGGCAAAACAGCGTCTATCGGGTTAGCTAATATTATTTTAAATACTTTTTCTTTGTTTAGACAAAGACAAAGACCCCAGCTCTACTGGAATTAGGGTTAGCCCTAATCGGGTCGGATGTATATCTACGATCTCTGTTTTGGGTTATCTGTTAAGTTAATCCTGTTGTTTCTCTTTCTATTCTTTAGTTTGCTAAGTTTGGTGCGTTAAGGTCCGGTGTGAGGTGATGGTGATGGTGATACTATGGAGTTTCTTTGTTAGTTTCTTCTCCATGTAATCTATTAATTGTGAAACTAACAGCTTTGACGTGCATAAAGTAAACATTTTGTTTTCTATTATGATTAAAAACGTTTGAATTTGAATTTAATATGATCTGGCCTGGTGTGCCCAATTGACGTGAGCGATTTGTTTTATAATATCACCTTTTTTTTATTTATTTTTTATTTTATTTATTTGGAATAACAAACAACTACATATTAAAATATTACAAAAAAATAATAATAATAGAATTTTAGATTAATAAACATGTAGTCCACTACGTTATCCACATTTTACTTATAGGCAAGTTGTGAACTATGTGTGACTCATTAATTATCTGTATATAATAACAAAAATTAAATAATTTATAATGAAACTAACATAATTAAGATTATATAAATTGCAATTAACATAAATAGTATAATAATTTTATTGTAAGCCGCCGTTGTGGGTCGATGCCTAGTAGACGCGCCTACTCATGTTACATGCGTAGGCGCGTCCGCTGTTTGTGTATGAGGTAGTAAAATCGTAAAAAATCAGCACCTGGAGTGGAGAGCGCATCGACCCTCACACTTTGCTTGGCTGGACAAAATAAACAAGTGCAAAAAAAAAAGGAAAAATAGAGACAAGAAAACGGTTGTACCTACTTCACCGATTACTAAGTACCCTGATAACCTGTTGTCTAAATTTACTCATGGAAAGTGAGAATATGTCGATGGATTCAAAGCGCGCGTTATAAGTCTCGACGTGTCGACGCAGTGGCAATCGCTTGCCCGCGTTGGTCCTACATTTGCCTATAGCAAACAAGCGTCGTGCGCAAACGTCGTGATTATTATAATATCAAAGCGCAACTATTTGCTAGTTAACATAAGTCAGGCGTTCTATGATCATCAACCCATTATGTTCCCACCGAGGGGCACAGGTCTCTTCCCTGAGGTAGGTATAGGCCATACTCCACCACGGGGGCCAAGTCCGGATTGGTGGAGGCTTGTAAGACTAGTGGCTGGTCTTAGTGACAGAAGTTTTCAAGCCGCCCTAAGGCCTCTGACTTGGCTTAACGACTGCAATCTATCGACGGCAGGCGGCACCAACTGCTTAACGTGCCTTGCGAAGCACGGGACCGCTAAAAAATACCACTAGCGTTAGTCATAGACGGTCACCCATCCGTACACTGAACGTGCCAGTTGTTGCTGTGATCGTCTAAGATCACTCAGGCGGCCGGGGCTACAAGCGATTCCGGGGCGTTCTATACCCAGGTGTAATAAGTGAGAAGTATTATGTTCAAAGATGCCTGAACGTGGAGATCTTTGAGCAAAAAAGCTTCGTATTTCTCCAATATCTACCATAAATCTATATAGGTAGAAATGTTAAAGTCAAATATATGCGGGAAGCCTAGTTGTTAGTAAGAAAAGGGTTAACTACATAGATATATATCTAGATAACTGCTTCACTCGCAGGCTTGTCTCTGCCTAGCAACTCGCCCAGACAAAAACACCAAAGCTCGTTAACGCAAAACTACTTTGAACAACAAATTGTTTTTCTGTTGTGGCAAAGGCAAGCCATAAAAATCTATAAACTACCACGAGCGCCTCGCAACACGAGCGCATAAAAACAAATGTGCCAAAAAATCCATTCCGGAAAAGACGTTAGCATGCATTTCCTGTTGGAAGATTTACATCGGCCAACTCAAGTTTCTGGTACGTTAGCCCTTCTGTCGTTGTGATTGGGGCTCTTTTTCTGAAGCGCGGCATGGGTGCTATGTTTGTAAATGTGTGGGTGGTGCTCTCGACTAACTCAGTCCGGTTATAGGCAGATAGGGGAAATCTGTCCGGATATGTAAGACGCGGTCGGCGCGGGAAGTTTCCATGCTTATCCGTGTGGCAACGTCTCCTTGTGCTGTCAATGGTATGTCAGGTTTCATAGAAACTTTAGAGACGCTTCTGTCCAGGGGTGCAATTACGTGAGACTCCACTGTATGGAGTTGTCTGATTTAGCCCTTTTTTCCCTGTATGTCACACCACCTTATGTCACACTGTTACATTCTTAGACTTTTTTCCCAGTAGTTATCTCACACTCCTACTCCGAACTGTCATATTTTATACATTCTTGTTTTGACTTTTTCGAGTTGTTCAAATGCTTAACCCGATAGAGTGGAAAGCTACGTAATATATAGGCAGATTACAACATTGGTACGCCGGCCGCCGCCTTGTTTCTAAATTGAGAATTTCACTAAGCAACATACTAACACTAATTTTTATTTATTTATTGGTAAAAGATGTACAGAACAGCATTATAGACACAACATTACAATGCAATTATGATAGGGTATTTAACTAACTATAACGCCAAATGCATGTACAATGTACATACAGCATGACAGGCTATGAAGCAACTAACATACTTAAAATAACTAATACATGAAATTAAAATTAAAATGTGTGACAATTCATGAAGAGATGGCAGTAAACTAATACAAAATATTTCTTTGACGTTGTAATTGTTTAATAAATCTGAAAGGATAGCGAGTATAATCAGTTGCAATAACACCTTGAAAAGAAAATAAAAACCTTTGTTATGATGAGCCAAACATTCTACAGGTTAAGAAGAAAAGTTTATTAATCCGCCGGACAGACTCACAGGACAGACTGATGCTTACCTAAATATTTACTTACTAAGTTCTCAATTAAAAAAGGAGCGGTGATTCAGTGCGAGAAAAGTTCCGCAGTAACAATCAGATAAATGCAAAAAAAAGGAGCCATCTTTGTAACTCACATTCCGACAACAGCGCAATCTATCAGATCCTCAAGGTCTGTGTCAAGCTGGCTTCAGTCCCTCATGAATATTTAATTTGCAGAGGAACAGATCAGCTTGACGGAAGTTTTTTTCCATGATATAATCTCCGGGGTTTGGGTTCCGACTAGTGACGAAGTGTGTTTCAAGAGTTTGTAATGTACAAACATTCAAATATCAGTGGTTGACCAAAAAGGGACCTGGAGGGATTGAAAATCGTTATTTTTTTTTTATTTGAATTTTTTAATCTGTGCTATTTTAGATAGATAGAGATAGAGAACACTTTATTGTACATAAGAAAGGAAATTGGCTTTGTTTTGGTCTAACCAGAATATTTTTACGTGCCGTAGCTATTTTTTTATGATTTTTTTTTTGTGAGCCGAGCCGAGTTGAAACCTGTTTATACACGAAACTTCAAACGCGATTTTCTCGAAATCAATTATTTTCCCTTGAGGTCCCTTTTTGGTCAACCACTCACATATTGTGTCCGAAAACTTGTAGTAGTAGGCCTGCCAAAACAGTAAATTCATAAACATAAACATTTACATACTTCTGTTGTGGGAACCAGAAACCAGAACAAGAAATTCATAAATATCTGCCGAGTAAAAAATAAAGGAAAAGCCACAAAGTGGAAACTGAGCTCTTTACGTTCTACGAGTATACGCAATGTATTTACTGTATTCAATTTAACCTGACTTGCTTCCGAGTCCGTTGCTTTAATTTAATATTACGTGGAAGTGAAAATAACGTTTTTTAAGATTTTTCTTAAGATTTTCGACTTCGTAGTCAGAAACGTTATTATTAAACGGAAAAACTATTAATAACTTAATTCCGGAATTAAGTTATTATTAATGTCTAGTGCTTACGAAAGATCGGGCAGTTTAGTTCGGAACAACGTTTTTTGATATTTTTTTATTCATACCGAAAAACTGAATGTTTTGCAATTTTAAAGACCGAAAAATTAAAATTAAAAAGACAACGAAATCCATAAAATTGAAGTATAGTTTGTGATACTTAAATTTTATCGATTTAATTTTCTGCTTAATTTTAGATAGATAGAATCATCATCAACCCATCATGTCCCCACCGAGGGGCACGGGTCTCTTCCCTGAGGAAGGTATAGGCCATACTCCACCACGGGGGCCAAGTCTGGATTAGTGGAGGCTTGTAAGACTAGTGGCTGGTCTTACTGTCAGTAGTTTTCAAGCCACTCTAAGGCCTCTGACTTGGCTTCACGACTGCCATCTATCGACGGCAGCCGGCTCCAACTGCTTAACGTGCCTTGCGAAGCACGGAACCGCTCTTAGGCTGACATTCAGAGACGAATCCTAAGTTCACGCTTAGATCAGTCTTAGCAAAGTAAACTAAAGTCGTACTTAGTAAAGTGCCGTAATTTTCGTATTCACAGATGATTCACAGTACTTAAGAAAGTCATCTATATTGTCTATCATTTGTTAGTGATGTAGTTCTTACCGGTTTTTTAAATTTGACGTTGCTACACGAGAGCAGGACAACATCACACAATTTTATATATGTCAGAGTGAATAAAAAAGTCCCACAGATAATGCTCGTAGAAATCAGTGAAATGACGTTTGGAGTAGTCTGTGAACAAAAGGCTTAGAAGTGACAGTTCTAGGTTCACGTAAAGTCACCGATATTGACTACTTACACTTATATTCTATTTAATGAAGCGAACGACTAAAGGTAAACAAAGACACAGCATCTCTCAAACTTACATCTCACTCAAAATAGCTCATGCACGCAGCTTTGCTTGCATCGTTGTAATTATGTATTCTGTGGCATCGTATACATCGGTTTTGGCAGAATCAGCGTTGGGTCCGGCTCGCTCGCCCATACTATTTTCCGTTTCGTAATAACAAACACAAAAGTATAAAACAACTGGACGATGGACCAAAAAACTTTACCAATACCTTATTTACAATGATGAACAGACTAAAGATAAGTTACCTATTTTATTTTCTTTAGTCACACTCCCATCAACAACAACGTCAATCTTACTTTTTTTGTCTTTAATTAAAAAAGAGGTTCGTAGTCAGCTCTCCATACTTCTTCCTACACTTCGCGTAGCCCATTAGCATAAAATAGTCGATCATAATCGACCTTTAAACAAAAGTCCGTCATCTTTCCTAGTTGCGAACATATTTGGCAGCAGTAGGATCGCTTTTATTTGAGGACCACTGAAATTTTAGGTATTTTTTGGGGCATAGATCTCTTAACCCTTTCGTTCGCAGTGACAACCGTGTACAACATTGTAAAATAAAAATAAATTACAAAAAGTATTTAAATTTATTTCGTACAAATGAATTCATATCAAAGCATAAACACAACGCAATTACTAAAAAAAAAAAATAAGCAGGTGAAAGTGCATGTCTTCTTTCTCTTTTTAGCAAGATGGCGTCACGGTTAGGAATCATGCGCGGATCGAAGGTAAATATTTTAAAATATTGTACTAAAACTTAAAGTTTTTGGGTGTTGCGATTCCGTATTTTATTAGGATATAATAGGTGTATTGAATCATCATCAAATGATTTAATTTTATCCATAAATTATAAATTTACGAAGGTGTAAATTGACATGTTGTTTGGGACCAACACTGCGAAGTAACCTAAAAAGTAGTCTGGTTTTTATATGTTGTCCTCATACAACACTGCGATGCTTGTAGTAAAGTACTTGGTATTTTTATGTTGTTACTATACAACACTGCTCACGACAACTACCTTTCCTAACAAATAACTTTGTCTGGATTGTGGCACAAGCTTTTGCACTAACTGCATATTATTTAAACTGAATGTATGTTTTAGGGTTCCTTCGAAAAAAATAATTATCAGGTTGTTATTTATTGTTTGCGCGTGTTTATTTTTTGCTTTGGGTGGCTTTTGGAATGTGTTTTGGTATTTTTTGCTTCAGATTAAGCCACAATAGCAACGGACTCGTGCTATTATGGCACTGGTTCCTCCTGAAAATGCACCTTCATCAGACAGCAGCAGTTCCTCAGAAGATGAAGTAATTATACAGGATCCTAACCCAAGTAATTTGGACGATAATGACGTTACCTACTGCAGTTCAGAGCCAAGGTCTTATCCTTCCTCTCTAAATGACCTAGACATTAGTGACAGCGATAGAAATCCCACAACACATAACGCGTTTCTATCAGATGAATGAAGAGACTATTCCATTGTCACCTGTCATCACTGAAATGTTTCCTACTGGTCGCCCGCAACAACAACTTCCATTCTTAAATTCGGTGTCATCTGTCTTGTCCCCATCAGCAAACTCACCGGTCGAGAGAACCACAGCTACCACTCTTTCAAAGAGAAAAGCAAAAATTGCACCAAGGATTGTGACCAAAAAACGAAAGAAGTATATTAGAAAACCACTAAAATTCAAATTCAAAAATGCCAAGTTTGATCACGCAGCTACAGTAGAATCTCCGCAACTCCGCATTCTTCCAACGGAACCCTCAAATCTCCTCTTAGTTACTTTCAGCAGTTCTTTTCAGAGGATATAGTTGAACTAATCATAAGCCAAACGAACTTATATTCTGTTCAAAAGAAAGAAGGTGCCAAAAATATCAGCGTCACGAAAGATGATATAACCGATTTTCTGGCCATAACTATTATGATGGGGGTTATTCAAATGCCAGCCTACAGGGATTATTGGAGCAGTTCTTTAAGTTGCCCCCAAATTGCTGATGTCATGACTTTGAAGAGATACGAAAAAATACGGCAATTCCTCCATTTTGTGGACAACACTGATACGAATGATGACCGGTACTTCAAAGTGCGACCTGTGCTAGAAAAAGTTCGTCGCAATTGCTTGCTCCTCGAAGAAGAAGGCCGCTATAGCGTAGATGAAATGATGGTTCCCTACAAAGGAACAAGAGCTGGTAGCAATCGTCAATATTTACCAAAGAAGCCGAAGAAGTGGGGATTTAAGATCGTTGTTCGTGCAGGAGTTTCTGGATTGATATACGATTTTATCCCATACGGCGGTGAAGATACTTTCAGAAACTGTTCATTCACTGAATACGAAGATAGCCTGGGCCTTGGAGCTAAAGTAGTGATTGCTCTTTGCAAAACTATACTCGGAAAACCAGCGACAGTCTATTTTGACAACTTTTTCACATCGCTCGAGCTCATCCACCATCTGCGTAATGAGTATGGCATTTTTAGCCTAGGAACGATTAAAAGTAATAGACTGAGAGGCTGTCAAGAAATACTAATCCCAGATAAAGCGTTTGCCAAGAAAGCCAGGGGTTCAAGCCAACAAGTTGTCTGTAACGACCAGAAGGTGGTTGTGGTCAAATGGCTTGATAATAAAGTAGTCACTCTAGCAAGCTCTTTTGTTGACTCACATCCCAAAGAAAAAATCAAGCGATACTCAAAACAAGAAAAAAAAAAGGTAGGCGTTGAGTGCCCCCAAATTGTGAAGCAATATAATGCTCATATGGGCGGCGTTGATTTAGCTGATATGTTAGTATCACTGTATCGCTCAAACTTTAAAACCAAAAGATGGTATATGGCCTTATTTGCCCAGGCACTTGACATTTGTGTTAACAATGCCTGGCTGCTATATAGAAGACATAATCAAGATGCCAAAAAAACACTGACTTTGAAAAAATTTCGAGTAGAGCTGGTAGCAGAGCTGCTTCAAAAAAATCGCATTCGGCAAACTGAAACGAATGAAAATCAGGCGGCATTAAAGATTATGAAAGATTAAAGAAGACATACGGCGCGTTCAGTCCATGGATGGGTCACCGTCTATGACTAACGCTAGTGGCATTTTTCCGAGCGGTTCCGTGCTTCGCAAGGCACGTTTAGCAGTTGGTGCCGGCTGCCGTCGACAGATGGCAGTCGTTAAGCCAAGTCAGAGGCCTTAGGGCGGCTTGAAAACGTCTGACAGTAAGACCAGCCACTACGTCTTACAAACCTCCACCAATCCGGACTTGGCCCCCGTGGTGGAGTATGGCCTATACCTTTCTCAGGGAAGAGACCCGTGCCCCTTGGTGGGGACATAATGGGTTGATGATGATGATGATGATTAAAGATTAAAGCTCCAGTTGCTCCAAGACCACCTGATTCAGTCAGATATGACAATTTAGGACACCTACCAACATTTGTAGCGCAAGGAAGGTGTAAATATTGCAAAAAAGGCTACACTAGTGTTTTTTGTCAGAAATGCAACCTACGGTTATGTTTGTTAGAAAAAAGAAATTGCTTTTATCATTACCACGCTAATCAATAAGTCTTATTTAAGTTAAAAGTGTTATTTTGTTATTTGTCTTTAAATAAAGTCTGATCCAACAAGTATAATTTGTCATTTTACTTAATTACTAGCTGGCCCGACGAACTTCATAGTACTTCATACCGCCTCTTACCCTACCCTACCCTATCCCAACCCTACCTACCCTACATACCCTACCTACCCTACATACCCTACCTACCCTACCTAACCCTACCTACCTACCCTACCCTACCCTACCTACCCACCCTAAACTACACTACTCTACCCTACCATACACTATCCTACCCTACCCTACCCTACCCTGCACTACCCTTCTTACCTTTTAAACCTTCCCTGGACTTTCACGAATATTTTAAGACCAAATTTAGTCAAACTGGTTCAGCCGTTCTCGAGTTTTAAGCAGACTAACGAATATCAATTCATTTATATTTATATAGTTTATAACTCTATGCACGCCGCAATGTTGGTGGCAAACAACATACATAGACACATGTTCTTATTAGAAAGCTTCGCAATGTTGTATGTCACCAACATATGTTTTTTTTATAGTTAATAATGAATTAATTTTTTTGCATTTTTCTAGCATAATTTATACCTAGATAATACCATTAAAACTAATAAAATATAAAAAAAATGATTTTTTTTCTCCTGCGAACTAAAGGGTTAAGCAAATGGTATTTTCATGATAAAATAAAATATTAGTTAAATAAACTGCAAGTGGGGGATAAAATCAGGTAATAACAGTGTTATTGTGTTAATTGCTTAATGGTATTTATTAGGCATATCGTTTTGTATAACTTTGCTAAATATTATGCAGTGTTATAAATGTGGCAAACCAAATTTTTGACATGTTGACACTTAGTCGTTCGCTTCAAAACATAGACTGTAGCTAAGCACCATTTCATACTAAACTTGCTAAGATTCGATTATGAATACGAAATGTTTCTAAGTACGTGATTTTGACATTTCTGACACCAGTCTTTGCTTAGTTTTCGTCTCTGAATGTCAGCCTAAGTGATCGTTTAAGATCACTCAGGCAGCCCAGGCTACGAGCGATTCTTTTTTTTTTTTAGATAGATAGAATATTCTTTATTATATGCACACCACGAATTACACATGGAATTAGTGTTTAGTGATTTCATGGCACACATTAAATTTCAAAAATAAAAATGATTAAATTCACGCCCGTTATCCCCGAGGGAATTAAATTTCAACTCAATCTAATTTTAAGTTTGCTATATTGAAAGCATTGACACCAATACAGTTATAGATCACTAAGTTCAATCCAATAACACACATAAATTATCATATTTGCACCCGAGACGACATCTAATCTGCGATCCAATACAATCGTCTCAATCCAAAACTTCCCGTAGAAATTGTCTCCTACAAATATCATAATATCAGTCGAGTTTCATAATATTTTACGTCTGCCATCGAGGAATGTCTCAGAGGCCGTGCAGAAAATATGGCGGGCAATAAAAATGTCAAGTCATGTCATCAGAACAGAAAGCTTGAGGCGTTTTGTCGCCAGATGGGGCACTGAATCAATGAAAAACTGTTTTCCTGCGTGCCTCACTTCGGCGATATATCAGAACGCCGGGAAGGTACGACAAGTTCAGGGGTCGGTAATAATGGCCCGTGTTATGTTTGCTGACAGGACAAATGCTGAGCCAAGCACCTGCTTGTACTGATATATTTCACATACATTCTTGCGCAATTTGGGCTCTTTATGGGAGCGAATATTTCGTTGAATTTTTATGGACTCTGTTTTCATATTTTCTTGTATCTCCTGTCTGTTCAAAAAGGATTGTGGCAATAAATCCACCACATTTTCATTGTATTTTAGAGTTCCGTACCCAAAAAGTAAAGCGGACCCTACTGAAACTCCAATGTCCGTCCGTCCGTCTGTCCGTCTGTCCGTATGTCGCCAGGCTGTATCTCATGAACCGTGATAGACAGTTGAAATTTTCGCAGATGATGTATTTCTGTTGCCGCTATAACAACATTGCTGCCTTTGCTTCTATATGCCTCAAATATTTAAAAATACAATAAAAAATGTATTTAAGGGGTCCCCCATACAATAGACATGATGTTTTTGCCGCGTTTATAGATAATGGTACGGAACCTTTTGTGTACGAGTCCGTCTCGCACTTAGCCGGTTTTTTTCTATATTTTGGATAATAAAGTACGATCATCATCATCATCATCGTCAGGCTATATTAGTCCACTGCTGGACATAGCTCTCCCCTAATGAGCGCCATAGCGCCCTGTCTTCAGCTTGCGAAATAAACGGAAATGTTTTAGCGATCATTCTAGCGAACGTTCTAGAGAGCGCTCTATGAAATCGACAGTAAATTTGCCTCGACGTTTTTGGCGAGCAAAGATTTTCCTTCAATGTTCAATAGATTATGACTGTGACAACTTAACTAGAACGTACGCTACGATGTAGGACGCCCTCTAACCAGGTGGGATGACGATCTGCGAAGGACTGCAGGCAGATGCTGGATGAGGCAAGCTGAAGACAGGGCGCTATGGCGCTCATTAGGGGAGGGCTATGTCCAGCAGTGGACTAATATAGCCTGATGATGATGATGATGATGACGCTACGATGATCATGAAAATATTCTTTGCTATGTTTGACTCTACGATTGGTTCTGTTTGATGTTCAGTTCAACAGAGTCCGACTACTTGATTGCTCAACATTCAGTCACAGGTGAATAGTTCAGGGCTGCAATTGAATATGACGACCTCTGTGGCGTAGCGGTTAGCGCATCTGCTTACCATGCGAGAGGTCCCGGGTTCGATCCCTGGCTGTGGAGAGAAAAAAAACTCCAGGTCTTGGATGTTTACATGTTTGTCACGTCGCTGTTTCTGGTTCCCACGACACAGGGTAAGCAATGTATGTGCCTGTATGTAAAAAAACAATGTTAATTACGTAAGTCCTCCACTGTATGGAGTTGATTGATTTAGTCTACTCCAAATACACAAATATTTTTTTGACTCTTTGGAGTTCTCTAAATGCTTCACCCGATAGAGTGAAAAGTTACATAATACAAGGGCAGGTCCATCATTTACCGCCTTTTGGTGACTATCAAAACTTATAGTGCTAATGTCGGAAATTCACCCCACAATCTTGAACTTAATTTAGTAACAGCAACAATTGAAGCCCTTTACACACGTAGCTACAATATATTTTCGATATATTTTCTATACAAATATGACCGCACACGTGGCTACAGTATACATTATGTATATTGTTATAATATCTTCGAGGTCACCAACTTATCCCGTAATTTATATTAACGCATAGTAATAGGCCGACCATTAATTAAATGAAGGCAAAATATATAGTATAATAAAGCATCGTCTCCAAACTTACAACCTGTTTTGTGCGTGCCGTTAACCCAAGTAAATAAATAAATAAATACAAGTTAAGGCAAACGAAGTACATAAATAAAGAATTAAAAAAAACATAGAAAAGTCAATTTAAATGATACTTAATAATTAAGTTTAATAGAATAATTCTATACCTACATCTGACATTTAAATTATTAAATATTCACTAAAAGCTTTATTTTATTTTATTTTATTTACTAGGAAACCAACAGACACGGTACAAAACAAAACAGTACATGAAAAAGGTGCTACATAAGGCCCAATAATAGGTTAACATTAAAATACTTATAAAAATCAATACACGTTACACGAGAAATTGCTACTGCATACAGCTAATAAAGACTGCGGAACATTACATAATTAAGATTTTTCCCTTATACTCCTGAACAGATGGTTCTTAAATGAGTTCTTAGTAAGATAAAATAAATCTATGTCATTGAAAATATTGTTATAAGTGCTCATAATTCGACAGAGTACACTATTTTGCCCGTAATTGCTGTGGCTGAATGGAACCTGAAAAAGAGTTTTTATTCTGGTTGACGCTCTTGGGACTCTGAATGATAATGATGTCATCATTATTTTGCAACCTGTTACAATCGACTAATCCATTTACAAGATTATAAAGGAACATCATATCCGTAACTGTGCGTCTACTGTGCAGAGAAACCATGCCATGTCGCTCAATGGAACTGTTATAATCGCAATCAACTATACGTTTGCGGTAATTTAAATGGCGCGTAAATTTCTTTTGTATGCTTTCGATCCTTGAGGAATGAATGTTATAAATAGGATTCCAAATTAAGGAGCAATACTCGAGTTGACTTCGGACGTAAGCATAGAAAAGAATTTTTAAGGTTGACGAATTTTTGAATTCCTTCGAGAGACGTAAAATAAATCCCAGCATTTTATAAGCTTTTCCTATAATATATTCTATGTGCTGGACGTACGAAAGTTCAGTATCGAGATAGACTCCAAGATCTTTTATAACGTTTACTTCTTTTACAATCGTCCCCCCTATGCGGTAATCAAAACAAATTTTGGTCTTTCTCCTGGTAAAAGTAATTTTTTGACATTTTTTGGCATTAAGAGAAAGCTTGTTTTCACGACAATAAATTGATAATCGATCCAGATCGTTCTGACTTTGTTATACAAAGTGACATAAACATAAAGTTTTACCTGTATGTGTACACATACATTGCTTTTGGCCCGACACTAGGATACCCAATGTCGTAGGAACCAGAAATTTTCCCAACAGACAACCAAAATAAGGGCTGTAAACTCAAAATTAATAAAATTCTACTATATAACTTTTTGTTTTGAAAAATATCAATCTAACAGAAATTCAAAATAGAAACGTTTTTGTAAAATACTGCACTTTCTAAAAAAGTCCGTACAATAGGTACCTACGCTTTGATGAAACAATTCAGATCGTGGCCACACACATAATATGAACCCTCAACAGTCTACAAACAATGACCTACTTCGATTTCTTCAAGAGATAGCAGCGAATTCAAGAGAGAAAAAAGTCTAATAAGAAAAGAAAATGCAAACTCCACAAGTCCCGCTTGGAACATAAGAGCCCGCGCAATCAGATCTCAAATAGCCTCTTAACTGGCAGCGTGTTTTATTTTTCTTAATGGCAGCTTATTTAGCGAGTCGCGTGCTGGAGCCAATTTATGTAGACGCCTTATCGCCGGCAGTAATGTTCAGTGTAATACCACTTCCGACATGGAAAATGCTGCGGCATCATTGTTCTGGCCGGTGTGACTTTTGTATTGTGCTAAATATTTTTGACTGCTGCGCGTTTGCTCGTTTCCGAGATGCTGAAGTCTTGGATTGTCCACTCTTTAGATATGAGTCGGGACTCCGAAGTCAAGTAAAGTCACTGGTAATTTACAATTTGGATTGGGTGTATCTGTCTGTTCTCGGCCTAGAGCAGAGAAGTTTGTTACTTTCTAAAAAGCTAGACTAAGGCATATATTATAACGTTATATTAATCACGCTAATAAAACTTTACAAATTTTAATCGTTAAAAAATCTTTATTTTTCAAAAGGAAAACTTGGCAAAAATTTCATTGAAAATTACTTCTATAAAGTTTTTAGACTGCTTTTACGGAACCCTTCACTGCGCGTGGCCTGAATCACTAGGCTTTAAGGGATTTAAATAATTTAAAACCAATAGCAATCTAAAAACATGATATGTGTTTGTCTAACATTAACAACAAAATAACATTATTTTTTTATTTTTTTACATAATTTGGAACCACTGCCTTCGGCGATACATGTATGGCTGGGCGTTTGGGTATTTTTCATATTTCTCCCGAGCCAAAATAAGAGAAAGTCAGTCTACATCGCCGGTCTTGGGGCAGTCGAGTTCAGGCTACCACGAACATTTTACCTCCGCCTATCCCCCGGGAAATCCGTATCCATGATGGCCTCCGGCGCAACCGAATATTTAGTAAAGACGTTTAACTCAGTTCGCTAACGAAGTATGGCAAATGTAACTACAGTACGATCCTACTGTTTACTCTACTGAAGTATACAAAAATGGAAGACAACTATAATTATTGCGGGTATTTTACAACCAACTTCTGAGGTTTTGTTCCAAAGCTCCCCCACAGTAAAAGTGAGTAGAGAGTGTTCACGTATATCTATAATTTGTACAATTTCGTGACTTTCACTAGAGTCCCTAGTCTAGGGCCCTCCCTAAGTG
Source organism: Yponomeuta plumbellus (assembly GCA_947310845.1). Taxonomy (NCBI): domain Eukaryota; kingdom Metazoa; phylum Arthropoda; class Insecta; order Lepidoptera; family Yponomeutidae; genus Yponomeuta; species Yponomeuta plumbellus. The sequence goes on along the minus strand of OX371207.1, from coordinate 9,780,128 downwards.
TATTAAATATAGGTAATCCGATCTTCTTACGCCACCAAACCATTGCGTTTTGGTAAAAAATCCATCTAGTTCTAGATTAAGAATCTAGAATAAGCCTTAGGTTCTCGGTAATAGAAACTAAAAACCACAATTTGCTTGATGATTAGATTTGCAAAAATGGTATGTAAACTAAGATTTGTTTTTTTACATTGCTGGAGCTAGTAAGCCTCACGCAGCCCTTCAAAGTACTACTCAGGCATTACAGCGCTAATTGTGCTAACACGCTACTGGAAAACATTTGGTCTACGAGTATTTAGTACGTTTGTGGCTCTGAGTTAATCTTTTGATGTATCTCGCTTATTGGCTGCCGGCAATCCGCTGCCGGTCTCGTGTTTATGTCGAACCAATCAAACAAACGCCCCAATAATGACGTTACGGCTTCGGCCGGTCAACTATTTGCACTTTACTCTGCAGATTGGCGGTTTTTTGTATGGTCTGCCAATTTTTTACTCTGATCTTGTTAGACCTAGGGTTTTGCGTCAATGTGTAAGTACGAAATGTATAAAATTTGTGAAAGAAAGTGTCTTTGTTGTTGGCTTTTACATCTGCGTCGAGAGACACCTTCACTCACATACATAAATGGCACATAAAATAAATGGGTGATGGCACAACTCAGACGCTGCAGTGCCTGGGGCACTGTTTTCAGATGGAATCTTTCTTATTGCCATCAGAAATGCGTTATTCTCGAAATACCCAAATCAAAATCATATCTTTAAGCATTTCTGTGAAACAGCGCCTCTACAAAGAAATCTTAAAACTTAAATATTTTTTTAAATAGAAAATTATAGGAAACGGTTTCAAAAGTTGTAGTGCAACAGTTTTATATGTTACATACTTACCGACATGTTTCATTTACTACTCATTTTATAAATAACCCTGTATATTGTACTGTCCCAAATGATCTAAATATGTACAGATCATTGATAAAAATCATTAAGTCTTATGAAATTACAAACATTGTATAATTTTATTCCGGTCAAGAAGAATAACGGAGAACAGACGATGGCAGTCATTTTCTACAAAGTCATTCAAATAAACCTAATTTTTCGTTAATGACCCTATGGGCAATTAGGTCAAAGGCTCTTTATTTTCAGACGTTTTATTATAATAAATTCACAAAACGATATCTAATTTGTCTCTTAAACGAAATGCCTATTTGAAAAACGGCAAAATAACTTTACCGGTTGCCTAATGTTTAAGTGATAAAAAATGAGACTGGACAGTTAGATTCACTTTGCAATACATCCCCGTAGCTTAGCGTGCGTCAGCCGTATCCACCCCAGTTTTCTGCTCAGGTACTTTGCGTCACAAACGAAGGAGACACGAAAAGGTCCCTTAATAATCACCAAAGTCCTTAGTAATCACTATTTGCCAATTGCAATTTTTTCACGAAAAATTTTTAAGAGATATTTTTGCCTCCGGTCCGTAACGACAAAATGTCACAATGCCATGATTTAAGCAAAATCAAGCTAAGCAAAAGTATCAAGATGGTTTATTCAGACGATATGCAGGGTTATCAACTAAAAGATTTTTAAATTTCCCGCCAAAGGCTTGAGCCACGACTCACTAGTCGCACTCTACCTACTACTTTTTGAATGACTCAAATCCCTCAAGAAATGACAAAATTCGAGATTCGATTTCATTTATAACTTAGAGTAAATTCCTTAATTTCTTTGGCGGTGCAGCGTGACAATGCTGCCAGCGTACTGGGGACCTTTGGTCCAGGTGCGTTCCGGGGAGGTTCGTTAGGTTAGGTAGGTTTTTTTTCCTTTTTTTTTCTGTGTGCTTTAATTGCATATTTCATTGTATCAGTATTATCGACGAAACATTTAGTGGATTTTGTGGTCTTGCAATTAACGTTCTGTCACGCACTTTTCTAAGAAATTTGTCGAGACAACATTACAAATAAGAAGTTACTTGGCCCTATGGCCATTTGCATGATTTTACGACGGCCCCCAGCGGCCCCCAATATTGTGATCCAAATTGAGAGACTATGAAAATTATACGTCAAAATAAAATACGGTTTATTTTTTTAAATACTATTAAGAAGAAGATGAAACAGTATTTAAAAAATAATCTCAATAAATTATGTGAAGTAAAATCTCCATACATCACAACTTAAAACGTTTTAGAGAGTAGTTAAAGAAGTCATCAAAAAGGTATTTTTGTAAACTAGACAGGTTTGCATAATGCATATTATGACACGATTCATAACAATAAGATCCATTAATCCATTTCAGTCAAAGCTGTACGTCATTATTTTAGGTAGTATCAACGTTTAAACATCCTAGAGAATAAGTGACTTCCTGGCGCAAGATTCGCAATTTCAAATCTCAAAAGTTAAATCAACATTTCGTGTTAAGTAATAGCCAGCCCTGACCTTCTAAAAGTATTCCTTCCAGTTCCGGCGACCCAATGTTATACATGAATGGAGTGGCGGGAGGGGCGTGCGCACAGTCCTATAGTGGACTCCCCAATGACAGCGATTTTTTTGGGTATTTAGTGAAGCTATCGACCTCTCACGTAGGTTAACATTAACATAAATAAGGCGAGATAAACACTATTACTACCTACTATTACTTATTTAAGATTCGCCACCGAGGAGGTGCCACAAGGCGGACGTTGAAGTCGAGGCCGGATGAGACGATCTCAGGCCGGATCTGCCGGAGTGGTCAGAGGTGGCCCAGAACCAAAAACTGTGGACTGAACTGGGGGAAGCCTTTGTGGAGGAGTGGGGCACAATGATAGATGCTACCAAAAAAAAAAATCATTCACAAGAAAGTTTAAACGATATTGTGCTAACAATCGTAACGACCTCTGTGGCGCAGTGGTTAGCGCATCTGCCTACCATGCGAGAGGTCCCCGGTTCGAATTCCGGCTGGGTACAAAAAAAAAAAGAAACCCAGGTCTTGGATGTTGACATGTTTGTGACGTCGCTGTTTCTGGGTCCCACGACACAGGGTATCCTAGTGTGGGGCCAGAAGCAATATATGTTGTTGTGTGTAAATGTTATGTTATAATATAAGAACATAATTTTTTTCCATATAAGAACATTAAACTTAATTTTTTTTGTTTGAAAATTCAGCGCAATTGTGGAAACTTCTGAATATCTATTCATACTGCATTAGTGCGTACATGGTTGCACCTCACTCTTCATGAAACTTAGTTTTAAAATTCAATAAAGTTATAATAACTTAATAATTAGGTAAAGTCAACGTTACGATCGACCTATACCTACATACATCACGATAGGTTATCAGTTGCTGAATTTAGGCAAATATTTAACGTTTAATCTCATTATCCAATTATTATCTTTAACGTTCAGTTGCCATTTAGCAAAGGCCTATTTATATATTCTTGCCTAAAAGATAAACTTCCAGGTGATTGTACAAAATACTGGGGCTGAATAGATGAGCAGCGGATAGTTGAATATATACCTAGATGGGCCAGATAGCCGACCGGCTAAACGCTCTCGTAAATAGATGGGCTTTCCCGCCTTGCGGATATAGCGGGGTGAACTGAGCGTTGTAGCTTTCAAACGATTATGAAGCGGTTTTGAAAGTTTTTCTACTCAAACAGCTTAAAAATTAGAGAATATCTAAGAAGGCCCCAGTGGGATAATATGCCCAACAGTGGGTGTGGTTCATGGTCTGCAATTAAACAGCCCGTGAGTTATTGCTCATGCTATTGATTATTCATTCTTATTCGTAGATAGATAAATAGACAAATCTATATCGTAATATAATTTTTTAGACTACCAACTACACAGAAAATCTATTTATGTATGAGCCTTACGAAACCTAAAAACTATGCTACACAGGCGTGAGTTTTTGTAGTGAAGAGAATAAAGCACAAATAAGTTGTCTTCCTATCTTGATTTTTAAAAATTCATAGTTTTATCTCCATTTTTTTAAAATAAACTTTGGTATCCCTTAATATTTCTTCAACCGTGAACTTAATCCAACAGCAAGTAACACAATATCTGTCAAAAACGTTTTACCTGTGGCTCAACCTAATCAAAAATGAATCAGAATCAGAATCAGAAATTTATTTCAACGTAAAGAATTTACATTCTGCTTGTTGAATGTCAATATACAAACAGTTATGTATAATGTTAGCCGCTGCCTTGGGGCCGTCTGTAGTGGAGAAAAAGGCAGCGAAAAAAAAAAACTCCACTCTGACCATAAAAAACTCCACTCTGACCACAATGTATGGTTAGTGTTTAGTAATTGGAATACCGCCCACTATTATATTACACTATTATTTTTAACAGAAACAATCTTAGGCTACCGAAATTATGCCATCAACAATAACTGAGGCAACTGACAAGGGCTCTACCGATGCTGGTTTTTGTCAAAATTTATATAGAAAACTGGCTTATCTAGAGCTCTTGATAAGGCGGGACCAATCATCATAAACGTGGCCAGAATAGACGCTCAACGTTCGGTTCTCACGCGAAACACCTATACTGTAGAGTGAACAGCGATATCCAGAAGTATCACAAAAGAGATCGTACATCAATCCACCCAGAATGGAACGTCCACACTACACCACGTAATTGAAAGCCTTCCAGATTTTCAAATTCACAAGGTTCTATCATCATCATCATCAACAACCCATCATGTCCCCACCGAGGGGCACGGGTCTTTTCCCTGAGGAAGGTATAGGCCATACTCCACCACGGGGGTCAAGTCCGGATTGAGGGAGGCTTGTAAGAGTGGCTGGTCTTACTGTCAGAAGTTTTCAAGCCGCCCTAAGGCCTCTGACTGGCTTAACGACTGCCATCTATCGACGGCAGCCGGCACCAACTGCTTAACGTGCCTTGCGAAGCACGGAATCGCTCGGAAAAATGCCATTAGCGTTAGTCATAGACGGTAACCCATCCATGGACTGAACGCACCATATGTTGCTTAACCTTAGTGATCGTTTAAGATCACTCAGGCAGCCCAGACTACGAGCGATTCTATACGAGAGGTTCTATAGAAGTTCGTATTTATAAATAATTTTACGTACAAATAAAGTTCGGATCGGTGACTAAAGTAGTATCCGGTGAAGCGAGTCTCGTCGACCATGTATATTTATACTGAGAACCTTATTAGTATTTAAGGATTATTTTAGTTTTGATAATATTGTACGCACAGTTCCAGACCGTCGTCGTAATGGGGATAGACTTTTAAATGCCGCGAGATGTTTACACAATAGTTCTATAATATATAGGTATTTAATGACACTCGCTACCCATTTGCTAGTAACCACGGCTACTGAAACGTCGCCAAAACATCGGTCGAAAATTATGTTTACTGTAACAATATTTTTTGTTGCACGCAAGATATAAAGTATAGAAAAAAAAATTAAACTATAATGCTTACCTGATAATTTTTATTGCGATGGGCCCGATAATGAGTGTAAAGCCAAGTTAGGTACTTCTATAATATTTTCGTAATAGTAGCGTTACGAAAATATTATATTCTTCTACTGTAAGATAAATTGATAGCAACTGTAGATTTAATGGGTAAACGTTATTTAATGTCACAAAGTATTAGTTTTTTCTTGCATTATGTACCTTAACTTTGATGTTCAAAGGCTGTTCATAAAGACTAAAGCACACTTTGTGCAGATCCAAGAACACTTTGTAGACGATATCAGAAACAACTACATTCCTTTATGTTTTTCATTTTGGACCATCTACTACTATTTACATCACATTTACTTTAATCGCTAAATTTGTTTTCTTTGTATTAAGCTGTGTGGACTATTCCAATGCATCGTCTTTCACATTGGCAGCTGCCCTTCTGGCAGTTTTCGCTTAGCTACCGATAGCAGAATTATCCGCGATATTTACCGACACAAATTGTTATTTGCGAGAGGCACCCCTCCTAGTAACTAGGCGCCGTTTACGTGATCACAATGAGAAGTTATCGGGTGTTACGTCACCTTTTTAGGCGAAATACCTGAGCGCAATACCTATGGGGTGAGAAATTCGGTGCCAGGTGAGACTCGAGTTTTCTAAAACACCTGGGGGTAAAACTATACGATAAAAGTGTTACTAAAGTACATCTGCTAGTAATTCTATACAGTAAAATAGTAGTAAGACAGTTTTGTGAAATTGTTTTAATTTTTTTGAATACCTGATGCTTTTGTGATGAATTACAACTGGTAGCTGCTTGAATCAAAGGGAATTTGGTGTTTCATGCGTAAGTTGCCCTTATAGTCTTAACAGACTTAAGCTCAAGGAAATGTTCTCATCGCCATACCTGAAAAAAAACACAAAATAAATTCATCAAAAAGCAAGTAAAGGAAGTACGAAATAAAAGTTTATCCAGCCTTTGTTTTTTGTTCTAAAAAGCACCGACTGCTTGGGTGGTAAAGAAACTTTTTCTTGCGCGTTGGTCGAAGCCAGGATAAAAAGTAAACCATCTCTTTAGCAACTGTTACCTCATCAATTATTTAGTCACTTCTTAACGTTTTCCGGGGAAATAGAAAAATCTTTCCTCTGAACTTGCTCGAAGACGGCTAAGGCCGATACTATATTCTTTAAGCGGATTCCGTAGGAAAACTATGCCTCGTTCACATTGCAATTTTACATAATAAAATTAATAGTAAGTTGATGCGTTTTTATTTTTGATGGTTCCTGATGCTACGCGATGCTAGTTATACATTTAGGTCTAATATCGTTTATTTATAACGTTATTTTAATTACCTTATTTTTTAAAGTTTTGCAACGCTTTTGTTGCTGTGGTCACGAGAAGATTTTTAAAGTATATAAAATTAAATTAACGATTTTAATGCAAAGTTAGCGCTGTTATATAAGCGTCTCTGTGGTATTTTTATTTGCATTAGTCTTAAGCTTCATAAACGATAGTTAATCATATTTCGACAAAATACTAAAAGTCCAAATATTAAATTTGGTCTTTTAGTGATGTTTGTACCAAATGTGTGGTTTTATCCTAAAATCATCGTAAGATCGCTGATGGCACTCCTCAGAATATAACTTTGCGATCATCAAAAAACCCATCCCGATAAAGTATTTATGTCTGAAACATTTACTTTTATACTACCTAATACAGTTCCTAATAACATTATTTTACTTCACACTTAAATTCAACTCGTAACTTTTATTGTAAAAGAGAAACGGTTATTATTTCTTTGAATATTAATACCATGTACAATACTGAATACTTAGAACCTTTCTTTGATCTCAGAAAATAGGTGCTAGGTGGTGCTGAGGTTGCGCAATTTGCACATCCAGCAATCATAATCCCCATCACTACCGCAAACATCCAATGAAATTTCATCAAAAGTCGTCGAGCTCGATACAGCCGTATTGATTGTGTAAGTAGCGATGTTTAAAAGCTTACAACCCGACTAGTAGCAGATATCGGGAATGCCGGATTTGCGTCAGAAGCTCCAGTAAATTAGCACAAATCCCCTCGATTTCCAATTCGATGCCGTGGGAACCCTAAAATCTTTTCCTCGGGAAACTTATTCGCGCAGAAATAAAAACGGACCCACATCGTCTTCGTGCGTTCATACCGGGCAGTAGTAAATCATTTTAATAATTGATCCGTACTGAAATATTCATGAAACTCTTGCCGGAGGCTTCGCTGGGAAAATGGAAGAAAAATGCTCCGGTCTCGGTGAATATTTTGGCCCAAACGTGTCTTCGGGTTTGACGCGGCTTTGACCTAAAAGAAGCTTTGGTCGCATTTGGCGCGCAACTACTTGAGTTACAAAAAGAAATCCCTTCTCGTTTGTTTACTTAGAAAAGAGTTGCCCCAAATCTTGAGGAACGTCAATAGACATTTTAAGTATCGGAGATCGTGAACATAGAGAGGAATTGGATAGTTTTATTCGTTTGAAAGATCCAACTACAAAAATGTTACACCCCGTACAATCGTTGGCACGCCCTTTTAGGGCTTGCATTTTGAAAATCGTTTAAAACGAGGTTATTCCATAAAGTTGAGGTACTTTCTGATACTAAATATTTTATTTTCCTTGCAAATACTTTTCATCCTCTCGAAGGAGGTTGAATTCTCAAAATCTGACAAAAACATAAATTAAAATAGTACATTACTGCAGCGGCCAGCAAAAGAGGCATTGATGGACGAACGTGGAAATTAACTCATTCTGTTAAATTCAATAAACTTTCAAAATCAGACAAACCACGAACGAACAACAATATTTTTTGCCGCGTTAAAGTGTTCTTTTTTTTTCAATAGGTATATCCAGCTTTCTATCGCAAGCCAGTTCGAAATTTAAATAAAACCTCGGATAAGTTACCTCTTTGGTTGTCATTGTTCGGAGTAAAAGATCGTTCCATTTTTAAATAACACGACAGATATGAGTTTAGTATGCAATTTATTTGGCCGCATAACACAACAGTTATGAATTTTCATAGAACTTTTTCCGGTTGCTGCTCGCGTGTAATTGGTCAGTACAGCAATTTCGATTTATCTCGAAGAAGGTTGTCGAAATAATGCTCAAACCAAGCATGTTTGAAAAATTTTTTTTTCATCCTAATACATCTGTTTCAAGTTGCGAGAAACTCCGACCACAAATACCAAAACATCCCGTACAAATGGCACTGCTTTTTACCCACTTAGGGGTTGAATTTCGAAAAACTGAGTAATATTAGTTTCATTTTTTTTATTTTTATTTTATTTTTTTAAATGTACGCCTTCAAGAAAATTACTCCATTTTTTTACATGTACGTACCAGTTTTGGCAAACATTTTCACCGCATGTTAGGGATAGAATTTTTAGAAACGATAAATGTTGTGTTTCTGGAATTATGTAGTACCTACTTTTGTCCAAGTCTATTTATATAAAAGGAGAAGCTGACTGACTGACTGACTGACTGACTGACATATCAACGCAGGGCCTAAATTATAAGAGTTAGAAACTTGAAATTTTGCACAGGGGTTCCTTTTGTAACGTAGGGGAGCACTAAAAAAGGATTTTTTGAAATTCATCCCCTAAGGGGGTAAAATAGGGGTTCAAAGTTAGTATGAAACTTTGCTATTTTAGAAGTTATTCGAATGAAATTTGGTACGAAGGTTCTTCATTTAAAATTATGAAACACGTGTAAAATTGTTTTTTAAAAATCATCCCTTAAGAGGGAAAAAAGGGGGTGCAAACTTAGTATGAAACTTAGCCGTTTTTAAAGTTATTCGAATGAGATTCAATATGAAGGTCCTGCATTAAAAGTTATGAAAAACATGTAAAATGGTTTTTCGAAAATCATCCCTTAAGGGGGTAAAAAGGGGCGTTAAAAAGTTACTATGAAACTTTGCCGTTTTTGAAGTTATTCGAATGAAGTTCAGAATAAAAATTTTTCATTAAAAGTCATGAAATACATGTAAAATAGTTTTTCAAAAATAATCCCTTAAGGGGGCAAGAGGGGGGTGCAAAGTTAGTATGATACTTTGCCGTTTTTGAAGTTATTCGAATGAAATGTAATATAAAGTTCGTTCATTAAAATTTATGAATTACTTGTAAAATAGTTTTTCAAAAATCATCGCTTAAGGGGGTAAAAGGGGGGTGCAAAGTTAGTATGGAACTTTGCCGTTTTTTAAGTTATTCGAATGAAATTCAGCATGAAGGTCCTTCATTGAAAGACATGAAAGACGTGTAAAGTAGTTTTTCGAAAATCATCCCTGAAGGGGGTTCCAAAGTTAGTATGAAAGCTCTTTCGCATGCGCTAAAAGTATCCCTATCTTATTTGTAAACAAATTAACAAATTGCCATACTATGCTTTGTTCTATTACCGAGGACACATTTTTCCTTTAAAACAAATTCTATTAGAGTTAGGTAAAAATAAACTAATAACGTCGTCGTCAAGCGAGACGTCCCTTTACGCGACATCAAAGAAATTCGGTAAGAAAATTGCAAAGACTTTTACAGTACGTGTCTTGGAATAAAATGGTAAAGCGTTAAGTCAGGTCGTTAGAGCTACGGCCTCGGGTCTGTCCTGCAAACATGGCTTTGCAGCTGTGCTTCGGGATACCAGCCCTTATTGTTACATTAGGAAGAGGGGCCACAATCGATTATGAAGATGGTAAACGTAGCCTGGGAGTAACTCGACACTGCAGAAACTGGAGCTCTGCGAAAGTATCGCCGGCGTCAGTTATCGAGCACTAAGAAATAACAGTCGGATGCTGAAACGAATACAATGCTTTGAACAACAATTTTAGGAACGGTGGGACTCATTTAAGGAAATTGAAAAACACAATATTATTTTAATTATTATGATATTATAGCTGACCCCGCAAACGTTGTTTTGCCAGATAGGGGCATGAAAGATAGATAACGACCTATTCTCAGACCTACCGAATATACAAATAAAATTTCATGAAAATCGGTCTAGCCGTTTCGGAGAAGTTTACGCAGTAACACGGTGACACGAGAATTTATACATTAGAAGAATAAAAGAATAAATAAGAATATTCGCAATGTATGTGAAACTTTCAGCGTTAGGTTTCCGAGCGTAATAGAACCGGCGTGCGTGCACGCAAAGACTAATGAATATCGGTATGCAGATAAGTTGGTGAGTTTATCTCATCAATATGAATCGTTAGTTTCAAAATTCGGCATTATTCATGTACATTTAATTCCCATATTAAATGCCGTCATTATACAGAGCAAAATGCGACTAGCAGCAACTCGAAACGACATGAATTCGTTATAAATATTTGATTTGGATAACAATTGAGCGAATTCCTTTGAAGCTGAGAGAAAGGGAACCAATTACTTCACTTCAGCTAGATGAGGAATAAAATATTATTACAAATTTGTTTTGGGAAATAAAATTACGGAAATAATTATGATTGGTTTCCTAATCGAGTTACAGCTTCAATGGAGCTCGGGCTTAAGAGAGCGCCTCACACGTGGCGATTTCCATAAAACGGGCTTTCAAATATTAATTTGCTTATGAGAAAAGTGTGAAAATATGAAAAAAGCAAAGCCTTGACTTGCTTTAAGTCATTGGTGAGGTCACAATACCTCACTGTTTAAACTGAAAAACAAATGCTTGCATGTGTCTACCTTCTGTACGACCGTTGTTATGGGTATTTATGTATATTATAATTTAAATATATGTAAGTTATGATTTAAATATATTTACGAAGTTCGGACTTGGCTCCCGTAGTGAAGTATAGCCTATACCTTCCTCAGGGAAGAGGGCCGTGCCCCTCGGTGGGGACATAATGGGTTGATAATGATGATGAGGTAGTTCTATAATATTTAATTATAAGTACTTATATTCTTGCAATCTTTTGCTACTTGTTATTTACTCATCGATATATTTTCGATTTTCAATAAATTTATTTTCTTCTCGGCTCTAGCTAGTACCGTAACGAGCGGCTTTGCAACAAAAACGTGACAAATAATCTAACAGCAGGTACAAACCATCATGTTAGTGGTTAAAATACACCGTAGCCCTAATATTATGCGTCGTAAAACAAGATTGACATTTCACCTCAAGGGAGGGACCTAAAAATATACGCAAACATGTCAGGCGCCACGTTTATTTTGAGTTTGTACAGCTAATGGTCGTATCCTAAGGAAATGAGTGCCCTTAATGTAAAGGTAACGCGATATACCTTCTGCGGGAATAAATATTCAAGACTCAAGGGGAGTGAGTCTCTTAAATGCATAGCTGTTTTAGAGAGTGACATCAGCACGACAATAGTTATTTCATTGACACTATTCGTAGTACTATTACTAACACATCTACAGTAGAACGCCGATTATCCGAATTAATTGGGACCGGGGTCAATTTGGATAATCGGACTTTTCTTCACTATTTTGAAAAGTTATGTAAAGTTATAAATAACAATACAAAATAAACCTTACCTTATTGCAATATAATCGGTTTATCCGATAGTAACTGAGGTATATTCTTAAAGCTAACAGACTGTAGTTAGACTTGTAATAAAGAAAAACCGGCCAAGTGCGAGTCGGACTCGCGCACCGAGGGTTCCGTACAAACCTGCAAGGTTTACAAAGTTCGTTCATTACGACAATTTAAAAAATATATATTTTGTAATGTAACTAAAAATTTAAGGTTTTCGGAATTTTTCCTTTATGTGTGCTATAAAACGTTGCTTCATGCCAAATTTCAAGATTCTAGGTCGACTGGAAGTACCGTTTAGGTTTTGATTCCCTTGCGAGTACTTGCGAGTTTCAAAATATGCAGCTTAAATTGCTGTTTCTTTTGATTGCGTTGACATAGAAGTTAGATTTTGTTACAGCTTAAAGGTATTATAGACTTGAGTATTTGGTATGAATTTCAATTTAATACCTCTACGCGTTTATGAGGAAATGGGTAGTAAGTTTAAAATTTATAAAAAAAAAATATATTATGTGATGTAACTAAAAATTTATGGTTTTCGTAATTTTTCCTTTATCTATGCTATAAGACGTTGCCTCGTACCAAATTTCAAGATTCTGAGTTCACGGGAAGCACCCTGTAGGTTTTGATTCCCTTGCAAGTGTCAAAAATTTGCGGCATAAACGGCTGTATCTTTTGATTGCGTTGGCTTAGAAGTTTGATTTTTTCACAGCTTCAAGGGACAGTAGACCTGAGTAATTGATATAAATTTCAGCTTCATACCTCCACGCGTTCCTGAGAAAAAGGGTCTTGACAGACGGACGGACGGACGGACAGACGGACAACAAAGTGATCCTATAAGGGTTCCGTTTTTTCCTTTTGAGGTACGGAACCCTAAAAATAAACTGGCACACATAAAATATACTTAACTTTAACAAACACAGTTCTAAAATAACGCTGACTTGAACATCTCGATCAGAGTAAGTTGCAACCCCATCAGGGCTTAACAAAAATACGAAGTATAAAAAAAATCACAACAATAATAGAGGCTTAGGACCGATTCGGATAATTGGCGATTCGGTTAATCGGCGTTCAGATAATCGGCGTTCTACTGTACAACATAAGGTATGTTTTATGCGTGAAAATTGCTGGTGAGTGGGTTCCACGCGACGGATTTAACAGACGTGGCTGCACACGGTGAGAATAGGGGGAAAATCTTTAAACATTTTTGCCCGGATGGGAGAGGGTGGGCCAAGACAGGAAGGAGCGTAAGATAGTGGCAGAGACTTTAGCCCAGTAGTGGGACGCAAACATTTGTCACAACAACAAAAATTAAAAAATATGAAACAATTCATTAAGATAGTAGGTATGTGCATACATACATAAACTCACAGCTGTACGCCAAGGAAGTAGACAAAGACCAGGGATTGCTCTCATTCGCTTCATCAACAGCGTTAAAGAATAAATGTGGAGTTTCTTTGTTAGTTCCTTCTCCACGTACTCTATTAATTGTGAAACTAACAACTTTGACGTTCATTAAATAAACATTTTGTTTAAATTTTTAATAAAAATTTTGAGTTTTGAGTTTGAGTTTGAGTTGCACACTCGAATATTTAAGTATTCTAACCGACGATCTTAATGTAGCTTGATTGAATAGTAAATGTTGATGTGGTCTCAAACGTACTGTAATGGATATATCATTAATACACGGAAATTACACGAACAAAACTCCTTACGTTTTAGCGAAACCGACAATTTCCCACTGACCTAAATACAAGAGTATCTCTCATCATAGTCATCGCAATGCAGCGAAGCGCGATGCGGCTAAAGACGAAATCAGATGGTTCTTTTTTCGTTAATTTTTGACACAAATTATGCGTATCGTAGGAGGATTAAACCACTTTTGCATGTTTTCCCGTTTGTAAGAAATACACATTATTTCTATAAGCAAAACTAAGACTTATTTGTATGATAGCCCCTGTAATAATGGATAGTCCTTGGTTAGGTTAATAATCTACTTAGTTCGATCTGATATTTCCGAACTTAGCCGCATAGTACATAGGAAGCGCTGAGGTTTGTGAGTACGTACCTCAAATAATATAGATGTAGATACTGTGGACTCAAAGCAATGATGAAAAAACTCTTCACTCGAGTAAACGTTCATCGCAGTGAAACGTCTGATAACGCCTTAACAGACTACGCGAACAAAACTTTTCCAATCCCTCCGCAGTGAATCTCACGAGCGACAACGGATTATTGCGACCCACTACCAAAGTTCGGCTTTACTCTGTCTATTGTCGTACAACATCGTACACTGACGCTGCAGCCGGTGGGTCAGAGATTGGGATCTCATAGTTGGCTAAATGACATCGGCAATGTTCTAAAAACAAATGAAAAATCCAGTGTGGGAATTTTCGGCACAAAGAAAGAAGCGTCTGGTGTCACAGCGACATAATGAGTCAACCTGGTGTCAAAAACTGCATTTTTTTTTTCATTTATTTTTGCTTAAACCCAGAGCTTATACTTTTTTTAAAGTATATTTTATTCCCTGAACGAGTGACTCCCTAACCCGAACTTCTCTAAATTTATAACATTGTTTAATTATTATCACTATTTTAATTTAACATAGTCTCAATTGGGTATTTGACAGGATGTCAAATGAGTTACTTTTAAAACAGAATTTTGTATGAAAATACTTGCTTGTGACGTCACATTTCAGAGCACTCTTTTTATGTTTCATATATTTAAAAATTGTAATAACTAGTAAATGATAAAAAGAAATACATTTTTCGAATCGTTTTGTAATTTTTGTTTTAATCGAGCATTTCAAATAATTTATTGTTGATAGTATCAAATACCGTATTAAGACCCATAACTTAACAAAAAGTTGATGCTTAAGAAAAAATCTTCGGTACCTATATGACTTTACATTGTAGTAGTTTTATTATTATTATTTATTTATTTGTTAGACACAATACTACACAATGTTTATTTTAAGTGATGACTTAAAATAAACATTATGTAGATATGTTCTAGTCTAACATCCAATGAGAGGTGTGCAACAACTCTTTGTTTACCAATGCCATAGATGTAATCGCTCGTAGCCTGGGCTGCCTGAGTGATCTTAAACGATCACTAAGGTTAAGCAACATACGGCACGTTCAGTCCATGGATGGGTCACCGTCTATGACTAACGCTAGTGGCATTTTTTCCGAGCGATTCCGTGCTTCGCAAGGTACGTTAAGCAGTTGGTGCCGGCTGCCGTCGATAGATGGCAGTCGTTAAGCCATGTCAGAGGCCTTAGGGCGGCTTGAAAACTTCTGACAGTAAGACCAGCCACTAGTCTTACAAGCCTCCACCAATCCGGACTTGGCCCCCGTGGTGGAGTATGGCCTATACCTTCCTCAGGGAAGAGACCCGTGCCCCTCGGTGGGGACATAATGGGTTGATGACGAGATGTACCTATACCAAGTATTTGTCATACTTGTACGAGGTCGCCTCTAACATGTGCAATTTCTGTAATCAGAGCTAATGTTAACAGTAGCTTTTGTTGAATTAGTTTATTCTCAGATTTATATTTTCGTATGTTGCCATTATGTTATGAAAATCGCACATTATTAGTACTATTAGCAAATAGTGTTTATTGGATTGGAATCTATTCCATTCCCATCCTTCACGCCTTCAGGTGTACGGTTTGACAACTCGCCCCTTTCACTCTACTAATGTAAGAAAGGGCCTCGCGTTTGCTTGACACTGTGACCTAATTTATCGTCGCTATGTGTGATGAACGTAAACAGTTCCGTTGTCGCTTGGAACGATATGGGACGATTTCGGAAACGATTTTGGGCGAGTTTCGGATACAAAAGAGGGTTTTAAGTTAGGCAGTTAAGTTGATAAGCAAAAACGCGTCATTTAAATAAAGCTAAAGCTTACCGCTTTTAAACCTTTTCTTCAGTATCGACAAATAAACCAAACCTAACCTAACATGTGTATATAGGATGATCTGCTGTCGACTGAACACATCAAAGTAACAAGTACATCTATGTCATCGTCTACATTTTAAAGGTGCATCTATCTATGATCTCGACCAACATCTACTGCAGTGGTCTGGTTGTGTGCAGCAGTTCGGCCGATAGTATGAAAACAAGTAGGCCAGATTTTATTTCTAAATACATTCATACAGACAACTGTTTCCAATAGAATAACCGATTGTTGGTGCATGAGTAATATGAGAGTGGAATTAGCTACAGTCAAAGGCGACAGTAATTTGAGTTCTAATTACGATCCATTATGTAAATTGCCATAGGCTGAATGTAGTTATGCGTAGTATTAAATCGATTCCAACCTATCAGGAGACCAAACATTCGTATTTACTAGCCCAAATAGCACAAAAGTTGCACGTTTCTCATGTAGGTAGTTATAGGATTTCAGTTAGCATCGACGATCAAAGCAGTGTTTGAATTATTTCTTGGAAGAGCATTGCATTCACAGGATTCGGTTGCTTGAATAATTGATGTAGTTCGGTATTATTAATTTTAATGTCAATGAGTAAAGGTCTCACATAGCACCGAAATGAAACAACCACAGTCCACAGACTATCCTACTAAGGGCCGTATCTGAATTGAGAATTTCGCTAAGTACCTAACTAGGTACTTAACTGTAGTGCTGTTTCGTAAAATTTCTCATACAAATTTCAATACTTTCACATAATAACTTGGACTTGAGCGTGAAACAGCGGAATTTAAACAAAAAACGAAACATGTAAAAACAATGTTTTTGTTTATTGCTACGACATACGATACGTTCGTAAATAATTCAGAAAAAAGCGATCGGCTGAACGAAGGAAGAACGAACGGAACATTATCTGTTAATGTCCCTCGTTCATGCGCTCTAGGCCATGTTCGTTCACTCGGTTAATTTATTCATTTAGCCACCCTGGAATCGTGAGAGAGGTGAATGAATAGAACGAATGGCCGATTAGAAGAGGGAAACGTTTCCCTTAGTTAATTGCTTGGTAACGTGTCTTATTCGTATTCGTACATGAACGACACAATACTAGACATGACTATTATCTACAAGTTAAAAACAAAGTTGAGTTGGCTAGAAATGCAAAATTATAAATCAAAGACAAAAGTCGAGTTCACGCCTGTCACTTTAACCCAGCTGCAATATTATATTTCTATTTTATTATCAAAATATATGTAGGTCAATATTACATAATACGGTATTTGACACTATCAACAATAAATTATTTGAGATGCTCGATTAAAACAAGAATTACAAAATGTTTCGGAAAATGTATTTCTTTTAATCATTTACTAGTCATTACAATTTTTAAATAGATGAAACATAAAAAGAGTGCCCTGAAATGTGACGTCACAAGCAAGTATTTTCATACAAAATTCCGTTTTAAAAGTAACTCATTTGACATTTTGTCAAATACCCAATTTTAAGTACTTATGTTCTTTAAATCTATTGCTACTTGTCAACGTATTTTGATTTTCTTATTTCTGTACATTCTAAATATCCATTCCTACCGATTATGTTCTTCCTGCAATTATCTCCATGAAAATATTGTCTGGAAGAGATTGCTCTAAGCTATAAGACAACCAATTGTATACCATTACTTAGATAGAATTGCTCTTAGCCCCGGCTGCCTTCATGATCTTGGACGATCACGAACGTTATGCAACATAGGGCGCCTTCAGTGCATAAATGGGCAACCGTCTATGACTAACGCTCGTACGATGTTTCCGAGCGGTTCCGTGCTTCGCAAGGCACATTAAGCAGTTGGTGCCGGCTGATGTCTATAGATGGCAGTCGCTAAGCCAAGTCAGAGTCCTTATAGCTGCTACACACTATGCCGGCGGCACGGCCGGGCGGCTATATGCCGCGCGGCTTTGCCGCCGGCATGTTTAGGCCGCCAGCACTTGCTGCTAGCTGCCGCAGAGCATCATTGGCATGGCCCGGTGGCCGGGTCGCCTATCTCCCTCTAATATGGTTGAGACTGGTGATGGCTGACCTCTGCGTTACGCTCGTGAACGGGTGCCGTCCGTGTGTCTGGCCGCAGCATTGGTGTTTTATTACCTTTTAAGAATATTAAATGATGTTTGACTTTGCAAGTATTTATTGCACACATGGATCTTGAGATTCTTGGTATACGAACACTCATACCTAATTTGTATTAGCTTTAAGTTGATTTGAGAAAAGATGGTCAGAGTGGAGTTTTTTTTCGCTGCCTTTTTCTCCACTACAGACGGCCCTAAGGCAGCGGCTAACATTTTACATAACTGTATGTACATTGACATTCAACAAGCAGAATGTAAATTCTTTACGTTGAAATAAAAATTTTTGTATTTGTATTTTTTGTATTTGTATTTTCTAGCACAACACTTTCCATCGAATGCCGGGAGCGAACTGCCACCGGCTTGCCTGCCGGCGGCTCGGCTTGTGCGGCATTTCCGGCGGCAATGGGTTGTTAGTGATGCTTTAGATACGAAGAAACTAAAATAATTATATATCCTGGTTGAGCAATAAAGTGTTATCTATCATATCTACCATCTGTCCTCCACCGGATAACCGTACCGTGCTAACCCCAATCTATCTCGGATTACACAATACGTACAGCTTGTACGAGTTAGTAATAACTATGTGCCACTAAATGACGGAACGCCTTTCAGTCTGTCCTACTAGATTGAAGGAAGGGGTCACAATTGTTTGGTGGGATCGATCGTTAGTGCAGTGTATGCCTAGCTAACGTATGTAAATGGAGAACTCGTGTATTGTGGCAAGCTTAACTTCAAATACAGCGAATTATACTTGAGTAACTCCTATGAAACGTTAAATAAGAGCGAGTGTCGAACAATCTCGCTTGAGTAGTATCTTGCTTATTATAACAAACGCCATGAAACTTGAAGTAGGCACTTAATAATAGCGCTGAGTGAAATCTATCTCGATGGTTTAAGTGCGTAGTTTAGAGTACTGAGTTTGTGTTAAATATTTACTACGGGAAGCTGGAATTCTAAAAGCATTTTCAGACAACGCTTGCCGTCAGTTCTGTAAATTCTTAATTTGTTCCCTCGTATAACAAGTTAGGCCTACGCCAAAGAGAGAAATCATAGACATAAAGGTATGTAAAAGCGGCAAATTGTGTAAAATTGTGAAATTGTGTGGCGCCTTGCACTCCTTCTTAAGTAGCCAGAACATCTCCAAAAGAGCAAGATTGGCTGGCTATCCATAATGGTGCGCTGGTCCCAACACTGATGTATGGTAGCGAGAATTGGGTATGGCAGCACAATCATGGGAGTAGGATTAATGCAGTAGAAATTAGGTCCTTGAGAAATATGTGTGGTGTTACTCTGAATGACAATATGCAATAGAGTAATCAGAAAACATTGTGGACTGAAAGAGGATGTAGTGACTAGAATTGAAAGGAATGTTGCATTGGTTTGGACATGTGGAGAGGATGAAGGAAGAAAGACTGACAAAGCAATTTTAAAACGAATGTGAGTGGAAGGGCTGGTAAGGGACGCCCCAGGCGGACATACTTCGACCAAATAGGGGGTGTATTAGCAAAGGGCAAGATAAAAAGTATCCGAAACCGACGTGCGTGCATGAAACGACTAATGGATGTCGATGTGAAAAGTGATTTGTCAGGATCGTGGCAGGTGGCAGTTTATGGTCTCTGCCTACCCCTCTGGGATATATGTGTGATCTTATCTATGTATGTATAAAGGTATAAAATTAGCACTTCGCAAAGAAATATGTTTTATTTCTATTGATCATTGGATTGATTACCTAAATATTGATCACTCACAGGCCGCAAAATGTATGAAATTTACCCTACCTAACGTAAAATTAGTTGAAAAGAACATTGTAATTGAAAATAATAAACTAGAATTTGTTGAAGATACTGTATTTTTGGGCATCACAATCGATGCCAAACTACAATGGGGTCCACATATTATAAAATTGGCACATAGACTAAGCTCCGCAGCATATGCCGTGAAAAGAATCCGAAACCTTACTGACGTTGCAACTGCTAGGCTTGTTTATTTTAGTTACTTCCATAGTATTATGTCCTATGGTATAATACTGTGGGGCCGGGCAGCAGACATTGAGACTATCTTCATCTTGCAGAAGAGAGCGATCCGATTTATTTACAAGCTAGGTAGTAGGGACTCGCTAAGAGATTTTTTCAAAGAAACTAACATCTTAACAGTTGCAAGCCAATACATTTATGAAAATATTATGTACGTTCGGAAAAATATTAAGGACTTCGAAACTCTTGGTAGCCATCATAACGTTAATACTAGGAATAAACATAAATTGTCATTTCCACGATTTAGACTTGCAAAAGTTAATACTTCCTTTATGGGGCACTGTATAAGGTTCTACAACAAGATACCCCAAGATATATTAGAGTTACCCCCAACGCGATTTAAGAATTGTGTTAAGCACACTCTTTGAAAAAATCTTATTATAAAATCAACGATTATTTAGAAGACAAGGACATATGGCATTAAATAGTAGTTTAATATTAAATTAAATCAGAGGATAAATGTGTCTAGTGTTCAACACATCCAAGATATTATTTTGTATGTTTTATTTGTTTTAGCTTTAAGGTGATTTGAGAAAAGATGGTCAGAGTGGAGTTTTGTTTTTCGCTGCCTTTTTCTCCACTACAGACGGCCCCAAGGCAGCGGCTAACGTTATACATAACTGTATGTACATTGACATTCAACAAGCAGAATGTAAATTCTTTACGTTGAAATAAATTCTTGATTCTTGATTCTTGATTCTTGATTCCGCTCCGTCTTTACTCTTAGGTTAAGAAATAACTGTGCGGTCGAGGTCAAAAAGGTCAAGGCATACTAGGTCACAGCACATATCAACTCGGAAAGGGATCGTCACCGTATCGCCTTTCGCCTCGCCGTCAACCAGGCGTCAACCTGACGTATGCACGTAACCAACGCGTATCAGCAGCTCCTGTACGTCAACTCGGCTACGGCTAGGCGACACTGCGCTTACGGCTCGCCGACCACTGGTACTTACCAGATTGCTCTAAAGTAATACTTGGGGTGGACGAAGAGACGTTAGCTCGGGTACGGAGAGACGTAAGCGCGGGGACGACGAGCCGTAAGCGCGGGAACTGCAAGTTGACCACGCACCGCATTGCGGTTCGGAGCCAGTTCCGAGGCGAGGCGATTACGTTACGATTCCGATTAGTATGCGTTGCAGTAGGGAGTTCCATACAAACAATGCTGAACGGCTCGAGGCGATACGGTGACGATCCTTTTCCAAGTTGATATGTATGCTGTGAGCTTTAAACTTGAATAAACTTGACTTAAAGATAGTCGCAAGGCCGTTAGAAACCATTCCACTTAGTTTGGTTTGTGAATTAGTTGCAAGTTTAAATGTATACCGATGTTTGTTTCTCAATAAATATCTTTATCTTTATCTGTGTATTACCACAACAATCCTGTATAATCTGTTTCAAGAATATCTCTATAGTGCAGACAAGATTCATATTTCTGGAAGTCTGTAATAGCTTTAAGAAACTGCGCGAAATGCGCGCCTGCCTCCCGACACGCGACACTTTTTTCAATCAGTACTGCTCGTCTTCCCAGCGAAGTTTTGAGTTTTCAATCAGTACTGCTCGTCTTCCCAGCGAAGTTTTGAGTTTTCAATCAGTACTGCTCGTCTTCCCAGTGAAGTTTTGAGTTTTGACTCTTGCGAATTGTACATAAATGTATAGAAGTATTCATATAGAACTTGACTTATACAGTTGTTGTAGAAATTTCCTCTTAAACGTTTGATATCGATATAGTTATGAGCGTTTCTCTTCTATGTGTCTTTAACTTAGTCCATTGAAAGCGCTGCTAATTGTGCAATTACATACATATAATATGTAAATTTGTTAAGTTTTAACCATATTGTACAATTGTTTTCAATAAATAAAATAAAAATAAAAGTAAAATAAAAGAGCATTAAAATAATGCATAAATAATTTTATTCTTCAGTAGCGAGTTTGAAATCTGAACTCAATGTATTAATTTCAGTGATAATATTTTAGTACAATATTGTAGATGTTAAGAAAATCTACACGGAAAATGTCTATTTAGGTTTATATTTTCTATTATGTACAAAGTTTCTATTATATCTTATGTTTGTCTGCCTCGTGTTTTTTACGTTTCACTTACACTTAATACATTGTACTGCTAGTTTTCTATGAAATGTAATAAATAAAAAGTTGTATGATTACCCAAGATCACTCATTACAAAACAAAATCAATCTATGTACAGGTCAGTTATCTAAAGCTGGCACGTTCACAGTACTCACACATATGCAATTTCACTATAAAGCATGTTTAAAAATAAATGGGTTTACTAATGTATTGCCAAAAATCGTTTCCCAAAGTATTACTTCCCAAACTATTTTCCGCAAATTATCACTTGGCAAAAAACATTTCTCAAAACAACTTAAAGCAAATAAACAGTTAGCAAAAGTTATTATGGCAAGTTATTGTTTACCAAATAAATACTTGGTCAAAATTCATTTTACCAAGCATTATTCAGTCAAAAGTATCGTTTCTGTTTTCGATCTTATATAGAGAACCTAACGCTCCGACGCGCTCCGCTTCGCTACGCGCGTCGTCGCACCTATATTTCTGTTGACTTGCCAATATAAAACGTTAGCATAATAAACGTTTGTCTTAATAAAACTTGACGCAGTAAAATTATGCGAAATGATAATTTGACCAAATGAATAAAATGCGAAATGAAAACTTACTAAAGTTTCATTTGGGAAATGAAACTGATGCCATAAGTTTATTGGGAAGTAAAATTTGGCGAAAAATACTTTGGCTAAACGGCGGTATCCCAAATAAATACAAATATAATATGTGTTACTTGTTATAATATATTTTTAGCAAATTCTAGCGAAAAGTATTAAAAATAAGGTGAAATCAAATAGTCACAAAATAGTTTTAATTTTCAATAAATTTTCACATGAACAAAAATAATTTCACCTAAGAAAATCTTTACCAAAACAGAAAATAGTTATCCCAGAAATCCTCAAAAATTCAATTATAATTTTATTATGTAACAAAGGGTCACGGACGCTCAGTGGTCAGTTACTGGATGAATGAGCCGATTTCAGATGAACTAAAAAAAAAAAATCTAATGGCCGTCAAAGGAATACAATTTTGTGTGATACATCATCGTATAGGTCTAAAAGTTACTATGACGCCAAAAGCAAAATGTTTGTCCTTTCGGAGTAATATTGTATTGAAAAAAAAAACTAACATTTTCAATACAATATTACTCCGAAAGGACAAACATTTGGCTGTTGGCGTCATAGTAACTTTTATTCAGCTCGCTGAAACCTATTCGATGATATATCACACAACACATGGCTATTGGGCTGAGGTCAAAAATTGCATTTCTTTTGACAGCCATTCGTTTTTTTTAGTTCTTATGAAAACGGCTCATTTGGAACTACTTTTCTTAGCTGTCAGAAAAATCCCTCATTGAAACGCACATACGGTTGAATACCAAAAAGATCACGCTGTATTTATAAACAGTAGCAAAAGTAAAACTATAACTGTCCCCTTCACACTCATAAGCTAGACCGCGCGCAAGAGAGACGGGCAGACTTTTCATGATGCGCATGCAGTACACGTCACGCCGCGCGCTTATTCACAGACACTACACAAGCGCAACGTGTAAATGTGTTGAACGTGCCAGCTTTACTTAACTGACCTGTATTATCTGTTTCGAAGTAACAGTTTGCTTACATCGAAGAAACACAATTATCATGCAGTTTTATATCCATAAATATCCAGAAAATACATGGTTTTCTTGGTAAAGGATCCACGAAGGTTATTTTCCTCGTTGATTAAAGAATATCTCGAACGCCTATACAAAGGATCTCAAATAGCAAGAGTACTTCGTAAAAAGGGGCATCCTTATCGTATCGTAAATATCTTTTTTTTTTGGTGATTCACGTCACAGGACAAAAAGGGCTAACGCAGAAATGCAGCCTATAGCATATCAACAAGCGTACATTAGTTGTCAAAAGCAAAAGTTTAAATCTGATTTATAAAATCGTTAAGCCAAGTCAGAGGCCTTAGAGCGGCTCGAAAACTTCTGACAGTAAGACCACTAGCCACTAGTCTTACAAGCCTCCACCAATCTGGACTTGGCCCCCATGCTGGAGTAAGGCCTATAGATACCTTCCTCAGGGAAGACACCCGTGCCCCTCGGTGGGGACATAATGGGTTGATTATGATGATATAAAATCTCGTGTCAGTGTTTGTTATTGAGCTCCTACTAAACGGCTTCACCAACTTTAATGATTTTTTCGTGTGTATTTGGTAAGTCTGAAAATTGATCGTAGGTTAATAATACGGCAAAACAACTTTGGTCCGGTCAGTTACTATTTATATATATTTTTTCATTTCAGTTTTTACTTAGAAGTGATTCAATTACTGGTTTGAAGAAGTGGTTTTTAGATTTTGCGTCCAATGACGCACTGTGAATGACTAAGCCTATGCGTACACTAGGCGACACGCGACAGCGACAGTTCGGCGACGAGACGCAACGACAGGCCACGGCGGTCATTTTTCATATATTTTGTTCGAATCTCCGCACACTTGGCGTCAGAGTCACGGAGTCGCGACTTCAAGACGCTAGAAGCAAATGACAACGTCGCGTCTGACGCGGCGACTAGTCCGGCGACAAGTCGCCCAGTTTGCGATGGCTCTTAGGAGTGAAAACGATGAAACGCTGCAACAAGTCACTGCTACCATAGGTTCACTAACCTACCCCCTCTATCAGCCTCTCTTCATTCGACATTGTTGTGTTCCAAACTGCAAAAATGTCAGTAAAAACTCCTTCGACAACCCACAACGCAACAGCCAACAACAAATGCCTCGTCGGTCTGACGGCCAACACATTTGACGGCTAAATAAAACAGAGGTTGTGAGTGATTCCCACAGGAGGCCGCCGTACTGGCTTTTACAAATGGCCTCATACTCCCAGTATCTCTATGATAGCCTAGTTTCGAAACAAGACATGTAAATGTTATGTTAAAGTTATTTTTGAACTAAAACTTTTAGAACCAAAAAAACACAGATCTGTGTTTCGTGAGCACTCCACACAATTTACTTTATACCGGATACTGTCCGGACTCTTCCGATGAACCGACGTGCGTGCATGCATCGACTAATGAATTTCGATGGAGCGAAAGTGGTTTGTCACGATCGTGGCAGGCACTGGGAGTCGCTGGTCCCTACCCCTCTGGGATACAGGCGTGAGCTAATGTATATATGTATGTTTTCCGATGAAAAGTCAAGTAAGTGTATCCGAAATAAAGTTATTGTTATTCCTAATCGGGTTTCATCACGATGCCTGTAACGGCTAGGGAGAGCGGTAGCCATATTCCCTCATGTGACTGACGTGGACTAGTGCGACAAAGAGTCCTGAGAGGGGGACAATAAGGGATCCTACAAGAATTTATGTTTCCCTTTGAGATGCGGATCTCTGAAAATTAAGCTGCTGAGTAGAACCTTCCACAACTTCCCGAGAGCTGCCAAAGATTTACGTTGGCAAGATTGACTTTATTCGTCAGGCAATTTGCGCGAGGGTCGACATTAAATCGGCTGTATTCGGCGCAAATGGCGTTATCAAGCGGACTGAGATAAAGTATGTCGGGAATAGCCAGTCTTAACGTATCGCGCCGCTGATATTTTTACGCTATCGGCGGAGATTTCGATTCCATTTAGGGAAGTATGGAATAAAAAAAAGATAGTATACAACCAACTATTAGTGAATTATTATTTGCTTATGTTCTTATAAAAGGAATTGACGTCTCTATTATATTCTAGCTCTATGGAAAACGTGCTAAAAAGCACGAAAATGAAGCAAATGTAAACCAGGCCTAACTAACAAAATATATATTTACCCCATTACATAAAATAATGATTAGCTTAAGTATGGTATAGAAAATGGTTGATATTAACAATCAAGGGTTTACCGTTGGTACCCACAATAAACTGTATTCTGTATGGTGTCCTCACCACTGGAATATGGAATAGAATGGAATATATAAGGTTCATACAAATCAAACAGTTGACAGATGTTAACAGAAGATTAATATATATAATATTAGATAATGAGAAACATTGAAAAATCTTTTATATCTGAGCAAGGAAGGATATTATTATTATACTTTGTTGTACACAAGAAAGAAAATATGTTACAAATTTCAAGCGAGGTGAGTACATAGGCGAGCTTATTTCTATGGAAATTTCTTCCAGCAAACCAGATCAGTTGTGAAACGATTAATTTAAATAGGTAGGAGAATGACATGTGCACATTAAAGAAGTAGAATTTGGGAACGATAGTAGCTAAATATACTACGGAACTTACATAGAAACGATCAAGCGTAATAATTTATTTTTGTCATGTAGGTACAGTGACGTTGAATATAAATATCTATACAAGATAATTTATTAACATTAATTTCTGTTACATAGTTAACTACAATGATTTCTCATGTAAGTATACACTTTATTTTTTACTGACGATGCCGTCGTTGAAAAAGTTTTTATTCTTCATTACTTTCATAACATGGACATCATCAGAGGCCCTTATTTTGTTTAAGGGTCAGCTAGTTTATTTATTTTTTCCGATTAAGGAGGATGACAAATAGCAGCAAATGTCAACAATTTGAAACCGAACAAACGAATGAAAGTTAACTTTATTTCCAAGGCAGATGTTACTATTTTGAATGCAGAACTTGAGACCATTCTGTTAAGGTTATCGTAAAATTAATTGAAAAGCACCTGAAAACTCACATACTTAGTAACATTCACTTAAAAAGCAATGTTGCCGTTCACTCCATAAAAGCAAATGTTGAATATTTTCCCGACCAAGATACTGTATTTGACTACGTTTAATGCCATTACCATAAGTATGGAATAAACGAGTGCGCTATCTAGAATGGAACGCTTCTTAGGTCATCACAAAACTGGCACTACTGAAAGTACCATTCTTGAAGAGGCACTAAATAATTTAGCCTATATTCCTCCCAGTCTAGGGCACAGGTCTTCTCTCAAAGAGAAATAGAAACAACCAAAGTATGGACTTATATAGGACTATCGACCACGCGTACCCATTGTGGAGTGCCAATTTCAAGCCGACATTGTCAATAACTGTATATCATAGTAAGTAAATCGCAAAGACTCATTTGTTTCACTTCACACTTATTTATTTCACTCTGAAGTAAAAATTGAGAAAAACGTTTAGTACCAGCTGTTGGCTGCCGTCGATAGATGGCATATATGGCGATAGATAGTAAGCCAACATAGGGCGGCTTGAAAACTTCTGCCAGTAAAATCAGCCACTAGTCTTACAAGCCTCCACCAATCCGGACTTGGCCACCTATACCTTCCTCAGGGAAGAGAACCGTCCCCCTCGGTGGGGACATAATGGGTTGATGATGAGGAAACACGCGGTTCATTCTACCCAGCACGTGCGGATGTCCAAGCTTAGTCTTCTGTCCAGCCTTATTTTGTGTATTGGCCTCTTGCTAGAGAGCTTCAAGTTGCTTGGCAACAAGTATAATTTAATGACCATTTATGTCGTATAATGATGCAGAGTGTTTAACTTGAAGCGGGGGTACTTTCAAGACATACATACCTCCACCTACGGCCTAAAGTACGCCATTTCGTTCAATTACGACCCTTATTTCACGCACCGTAAGAGTAACGAAGTTGCCGAAGTTCAGTCGTAGCTGAAAGTAATGTGCCTACGTGCTACGCGCTGGTAGCGAAAACGTGTCTACAACAATTTTGCACGAGTGGTTTTGTCAATATAATTATCTGTTCAACACGTTTGCTAACGCTGTTTCAGTTTGAAAGGTACTTGGTATTTTAAAGTGATTTGAAAAGTAAATATTTTTTATGCTTCTCCTCATTATGTTCGAGGAGCAATTTCAGAAAGCTAACGCCTTGTTTCTATTTCCGACATTCAAAGCTTGACCTTCATCGTTTTTCAAACAGTCTAGAAAGAAAGAAACATATTTATTGTAGCAACAAGACACATCACAACAACAAAATAAACAGAAAAGTAGCACAATATGGTAACACAACAGACATTTGTAGTCAAACTTCAAGTACTAAGCTTTGTACTTAAAAATTCCTAGTCTTTCCTCAAACAAATATGAGGCCCTTATTTGAAAAATCAACCACTTTTACGACTAATAATCGTTTCTCAAAAAACCGAACGCCTTTCCTTACGGAGCAAAACCACCGAAGCGGAACAAAATGCTTCCTCCCTAGGAACATCATAAAGTATGCCCACGCGCACTAAATCACGCCATAAATTATCGAGCATGAAATATTCAAAGCGCCTCGACATAGGGTGTTAAGAACAGTGGAAAATTTCAGCCACGCTCCCTTGACGCAGCCTCTGGCCTGGGTTCTACTGGGGATGGGATTAAGGTCATAGCCCACTTACACGACTCTGCTCCCACCCGGTAAAAATAATATCATTCAAATATGGGCTTTAACTATTGCTGTTTAGATATATTTTACATTGGCATCATAAATTAGCTGACAGCTGACAGCGAGCTATTTTCTCTGCTATTTTTGCCGGGTGGGAGCAGAGTCGTGTAAGTGGGCTATGACCTTTAATCAGAAATTTAATTAAACCTTTACGGACTTACTTACAAAAATTACACTAAAATACTCCTAAGGCGGTTTATAAGTGGAAAACGTTCTAAAAGTCGTAGTAAGAGCGTTTTATCGAAATTTACTTATTTTAAATAAGACTGTCCATAAATCCATAGGTCACTGGTTCAAATCCGGCTCAAAGGACCAATGTACGGAGCGGTATGCAATATTCACACCCCGTAGTGTCACGTGTCATGCAAAGGGAGGGGAGTTGTCAATGAGTACACAGCCGATTGGTATGACGGTCTATAATGCACTAATTAAAATATTACAGAGTTTGGTGTAGGTGAAACTTAGTGGGTCGCGCGTGTAACAAGCGCTGTTAGCGGAAAATATATAAATGTGTGAGTGGCTCATACAACTGTCATGATTTAAGTTATGTTTGTGCTGCCTTCGGATTACAAACCACCTGTGGTTAGTTATTTTTCTTCTTAAGTTTTTCATAGAATAGTATCTTCTTCTTCTTCTTCTTCAACCTATAGTCACCTAATACTGAGTGTAGGTCTTTTCTAATGCACACCATTCATTTAGGTCTTGGGTTTTTCGAATCCCGCCTTTTCCTATCACTTTGACCAGGTTGTGAGTCTATTGAGCTAGATGCTTACTCTTCTGCACCCATTTCTAAGTCTCTAGACCTGGCTCTATATGGCTTGCCCATTTTCACTTCATACGGGCAATCACCTATGTCAATCAGTTTCGTTCTCCTTTGCATTTCGGAGTTTCTGATCCGATCACGGAGATACACTGGAGCTCTCTCCGTAGCCCTTTTGAGTCACCTGCAGCTTAAGAACAGTTTGTTTGGTGAGAGTCCGGCTCGGCTCCATAAACCATGATGGAGATGACACATTATTCGAAGTTTCTGTCGTTCTAACGCTTGAGGTTTATTGGCATATCAGCCTCTTCCAACACTTCGGACAGTTTATCAAAAGCTTCAATCCTTAAAGGATGATTTCATTATTCTGTTAAAATAGTATAATTCTTTCCAAACTATAATATGTGCGACTAAATGAAAATTTATTCAAGTGTTAAGATAAATTATGACCGTTCCTATAAGTACGTCAATAAAGAGTAGGGGCCCTGTTGGACGTATTAATATCAAGTTATACGGAACATCGAACTCTTCAGCCGGCTGTTGGTAATTAAAAGCTCATTAATTGCTTTACCTACCAACTTGCTAGAACGTGTACCTTTACTACTTAATAAATTACCTACTCGTTGTATTACTGTTACGGAAAGTCAAGATACTAATGCTTTTTGAACTAAAACTTTCGTAAGCACTCGCGCGCTCGCCCGCAGTCAGAGTGCTTAGTGCGATTTTTTTCATTCACTTTCGATAGCGAGAGCGTTTGCAATTTGTATAGGAGTGACAAAGCGCGCCCCACATTTGTCTCTTTGTCACTCCTATACAAAATGCAAACGCTCTCGCTGTCGAAAGTGAATAAAAAAACTCGCACTAAGCACTCTGACCCGAGCAACCGACGCACGTCGCGAGCTCCGTCTCGACTTACCATGATTAAGCTCTGCAAACCAGAGTTAGTGTGCTATGGATAGCACAACACCAGTAAAACGGTAAATAGGTATATTTTTTTTACATTAATGCCTAAGCCTACATTCTTAACTACAATAGCCTAGCTGGCCAGGCCCCAGGCTGCGGCCAGAAGCAATGTATGTGTCAGTATGTAAATGTTTGTAATTATTGTTTATCAAAAGCAGACTATAGATTGCCCAATTTTCCAATTTTCACGAGATAGCAAAATTACAAGCATTTTTCCCGTTGAAAATCCTTTTCACCATCAAAGCCGTGATTAACACAATCGAGTAATAAATTAACAATAAAATATCCAATGAAAACCGGCCCATTGGCGTCCCATGGAACACGAATTCAGCTGTGATGTGATGAATCCTAGTTTGGGAGCCAGTAACCATTTTTTGTAACCGTTTTACAATAACGTTTTTTCATTTTTCATTTCTTATGGGTGTCATTGCAAAACCACCAAAACAAGACTTCACTAATAGTATTGTGGTCTAAAGTAAGACACTTCATTTACGTTAAACTCGGTTTAGCTTAACTTAAACCTTAAGACGCAGGAGTTATTTCCTGCGAATATGCTGATCATAAATATAGAGCGATCTAGGTACATAATCAAGGGCTTAAAGGCAGATACAAGATACACTAAATTAACCTAATTTAGGCAATAATTGTTTCATGCTAACCTAATTTACTTTAAGCGATCTGTAAATTATGTACAGTCTGTTAGCTTTTAGAATTTACCTCGGCTATCCGATAGAATCGGATATATTCGTGTAATAGAAATATCGGAACTAGTATGACACTTAATTCGAAATCGGAACTAATATGACACCTAATTTCACGACAGAGCAGGAAGTATTACAAAGCTGAAGTGGAGATGGGCGGGACATTTGGTAAGGCGGGAAGACGAAGGCAGCCACTGAGTGGTGGCCAAGAACGGGTCGACGGTCGGTGGGCAGACCACCACCAGCCCGACGGGCCGACGACATTGTGAAAGCGGCTGGAAAACATTGGACGAGACCAGCACTGGACCGAATGGCTTGGCGTGAAAGAGAAGAGGCCTATGCCCAACAGTGGGTTTATTTATAGGCTAGAGAGATAGATAATAGCTCTATATGGAGCACAATAGTGTATGGAAAGCCTAGGGCGCCAAAGTTATTCCACGCGAATAGCCAGAAATAACTATTGATCGGTTTCTCCGTAAAATTTTACGAGAGCCTAACTTTTTATTCGCATCCACCAATTCTTGATGCCGTATCACGAGGCAGTCACATCACGACCGGTTGAGTGTATTACCCGCTTTACGACCTTCCACTAAAGCTACGGGTCTCTTTAAATCGTTCATTGCTTTCTTCTTCCTCTGATGGTTGAGTTTCAGATTAAGAAGTCGTAGTCAAGAAAACTTTGGGACGTTTCTATAATAGTAAAGTTAGTAAACCTCCTCGTAGATTTTTCAGAAAATTACCTACTCATGTAAATTAATAAACAGCTTTCACTAAACCTAATCACTTGTCCTGGTCGAGAAATAGGATACCTGGTGCTATGGTAACTAGGCAAGGACATCACAAACATGAATATACATCCCGTCTGAGGCCATTTCTACCAAACTAGCGACCCGCCCCGGCTTCGCACGGGTGGCAAAAACGTTTCCGTGGAAAATTCCCGGTGTATTTACTTTTTTACATCTTGGGTTACATTATTCGAGATTTCGTACAGAACCCTAAACTTTTTGAAAATCCAATATAGCCTATGTTACTGACGAAGACTGTAGCTTTCTAATGGTGAAAGAATTTTTAAAATTGGCCCAGCAGTTTTGATCCTATTCATTACAAACACACACACACACACACACAAATACAATTTTTTCCTTTTTATAATATCATTTATATATTTATACCAAATGTACGACAGAACCCAGTACCGGTGAAACTCATGACCTCCAGCGTGGTAATCAAACCAATGAGACAATGTCAAGGTAGAATATCGAGTAGACAATTTACTCGAGGCTGACATAATTACGCCTGACACAATTCAACTTCTCTGGGACCTCAGCTACTTAGGTAAGGCTCTTTCCATCAGAAAAATAGTTTATTGGCAACAGAATACTGTGAACAAAATAAAAATGTATCTATTAAGAAACCTATATTACTGAGGCCTTTAGCACTCTAACTACCGCTAACGTTTCGCTACATTACGTCTCGCTTTATCTGTCTGTAGTTTTTTATTTACTTCTTATGTTTCTATCGCTAGTTAACATACCGCTGCCACAGAATACATAATAGTACAGGTACAGAAGATTCACTCCGCAAAATCAATTAAAGAAAAAGGGACTGTAGCAGCGATACAATTGACAACTTTTCAAAATTGTATGGAGCTCTAATTCCAAAACCATTTGCAATTCCATATTTGGCTTTGTAAAGCACGTAAAAATTACTTTCAGTATTTTCTATGGTTGCATTTCCAAGAAAATAGTAAAAACACAAAAATACGCTGATGACGTCACACCGTGGCTTTCAGTGAGCACGCCTTTGCCGCGATAAAGAAAAAAAAAAGTTAAGTCATATTATCAGGGTGACCATCTGACCATACTTACCATATTAGTAACCTTGAAAAAGTCGGCTGCCCAAAATCAAAACATTTTATCTCATCCAAACCAAATTGTTCAGGAGAGCCAAAAAACAGGAGGGTTACTTTGTAGGCTTGCCCTAACATAACTACTAGAGTTAGAGCTTCACTGGTTAGACCAAAAGATGCGGTAACTACTTGGCTTCCGATTCTCATACTTAAAATTTAAGTAAAATCAATAGTACAACTTAAAACACACTTACTTTATTTATTTTTGTAAATGTACAATAATATGAGCGGAAAAACCATCTTAAAACCTAGCATGTGTAGTTGCTAGGTTTTCAGATTGACTTGGTCTAAGAGAAAATCTTTAAACCAATTTAATAACCTAGTATCGTTTTATAAAATAGTTTAGAGTATACATTAGTTTCCAAAAAAATATATTAATAAAGAATCGCTCGTAGCCTGGGCTGCCTGAGTGATTTTAAACGATCACTAACGTTAAGCAACATACGGCGCGTTCAGTCCATTGATGGGTTACCGTCTATGACTAACGCTAGTGGCATTTTTCCGAGCGGTTCCGTGCTTCGCAAGGCACGTTAAGCAGTTGGTGCCGGCTGCCGTCGATAGATGGCAGTCGTTAAGCCAAGTCAGAGGCCCTAGGGCGGCTTGAAAACTGCTAACAGTAAGACCAGCCACTAGTCTTACAAGCCTCCACCAACCCGAACATGGCCCCCGTGGTTGAGTATGGCCTGTACCTTCCTCAGGGAAGAGACCCGTGCCCCTCGGTGGGGACATAATTGGTTGATGATGATGATGATGAGGGGTACACCATCGGCCATATGTTCATCGTGCTATGTGTCCCGCCCATTGCCACTGTAACTTACTCATCCGGTGGGCTATGTCGACGACTTTCGTTTGTCTACCGACCTCATCATTTCTGATTCGGTCTCGTAGAGAAATTCCGAGCATAGCCCGAAAGGTTCTTGAATGGAAATAACACATCAGTAAGCGCAGCGTAGGACGACCAGCCACAAGATGGACAGACGATCTCATCCAAGTGGCACGGAGACGCTGGATGCAAGCCGCTTCCAACTGGTCTTTTTGGAAATCCATGGAGGAGGCCTATGTCCAGCAGTGGACTTCTTGTGGCTGAATGATGATGATGGGTACCCGAATCATCTCATGTAGGTATATATCGCGATTTTTTGTAGTTTTCGAGTTATAATTTTTACATAGAAAATAGATGGGGGTGATTCGGGTACCCCTAGGGTTCCTTCCGCTTGACACTATTTTTTGGAACATCCTGTATACTTTAAGAGTATCGTAAAGTTCGTTAACCTTTTCTAAAATTTGCCTTCTACCACTTTGGGTTACGCAAAAATGTGGCGAGTTCATCTTGAATATTCGTTCGTTGATGGCTCAGTAAGCTCAAGATCTTCGAAAAAATTTGCGTTCTCGAAATGCAGGTCGACGTTTTTGAATGGGGGTATAAAACTTGTGTGGAGGATCAGAGACGGAGTCATCACTTGAATATTATCTGTTTTATCAAGAAGAATCTCTCCACATAATGCGTCATCCTCGGCTGATGTCCCTGGGACAAGATTTCTGTTATCGACAGCATTTTGTCCCGTCACTGGGCTGTGCGTTTTGGTGATTGCAGTGATGTCAACCAAATGGTAGAAAGATTGTATGAATCAATAAATAAAATAATTGAAAGTCACGTACCTAAAAGAAAACGTCGACCTCAGGCTTACCCACAGTGGTTCACAAAAGATTTGATTTTGCTTCTTAAAGAGAAAGAAAAGCTTAGAACTAAATACCGCAAATACAAAAATCCTCGTGACCGCCTTGAATACGAAATTCTGCGAGCACGCTGTGGCAAGCTGTTTGGCAAGTGTCATAGTGACTATATCCATAACATTGAAAGCAGCATGAAAAATAACCCTAAGTTATTCTGGAGCTTCGTGAAAAGCCAGCAACATACTACATCTAACATACCTTCTGAAATGAAATTAGATAACGCAACGGTCACTGGTGGTAGTATGATTGCTGGCACATTTGCCGCTCACTTCCAATCAACTTTTGGCTCTGCTTCGAGCGCAGGTATGGATGTGGCACCGACATTAATTTCTCCTTCTGCAAATATTCTTTCATCGGTTAAGCTCGACGAAAGAACAATACTCAAACACATGAAAATAATAAATATCAATAAAGGTCCCGGACCTGATTGTATCCCTCCCATTTTTGTCAAACGATGTTCCTCTGCCCTATCATTTCCCCTTAAAGAAATTTTCAATAAATCCCTAACAAGCGGGATTTTTCCTGAAGCATGGAAGAAGCCCGTATAGTTCCTGTCCACAAAAAAGGCAACACGGAATGTATTCAGAACTATAGACCTATCTCAATTTTAACTTGTTTTTCTAAGTTATTTGAATCGGTCGTGAAACCAATCGTAACTGCACATACTCAACACTTAATCAGCTTGAGGCAGCACGGTTTCCGTGAAAGACATTCAACTGTCACAAATCTCTCTGCTTACGTCTCTCACTTAATGAAAAGCGTTGATAGTGGTCGCCAAATTGATTCAGTATATACAGACTTTAGTGCTGCATTTGATAAAGTAAGTCATGGTATTCTCTTGACAAAACTTCGCGAACAGTATGGTTTTACGGGACAGATACATGCATGGTTTGACTCTTATTTGAGGAACCGTCCCCAATCAGTAGTAATTCACGGATATCAGTCTGAATCCTATATAGCTTCCTCCGCAGTTCCTCAAGGTTCCTTGCTGGGTCCGGTCCTTTTCGTCCTTTTTGTCAACGATATAGTATCATGCGTCCACCACAGTAGTTGCTCATTATACGCGGATGATATGAAGATATTTAAGGAAGTCATAGACTCTTCCGACGTCCTAAAATTGCAGTCCGATTTAGACAGAGTAGCAGTTTGGTGTTCTATTAATCGCATGGAGATGAATGCCCTTAAATGCCAGCACATTAGTTTTACTAAAAAGAAAAATCCAGTCGATTCCGATTACTATATTAATGGAGAGCAGGTTAGTCGGGTTAATGAGGTTCGTGACCTGGGCATAATCCTGGACTCGACTCTCAGTTTCGTTCCACACATTGACCATATCATCGGCAGAGCGGCCAAACTACTGGGATTCATTAAACGCTCAACGAAGGATTTCAGATCTGCTGGCACCAGAATTGCTATTTTTAATGCCCTAATCCGCAGCATATTAGAATATGGAGCAGTTATCTGGAATCCTCTTTATGCCACCCACTCCACGCGCATAGAGTCGATCCAACGAGCTTTTACAAGACATCTCGCGTTTGTGTCTCCGGGAATTAGTCATAGATCCTCATACGACGCCAGACTGAATCACTTCAACATGTTGCATCTGTGGAAGCGTAGACAGATGCAAGATTTGATATTCCTACACAACCTAATCAATGGCCGGGTAGCATGTGAGGATTTACTTGAACATATTGATTTAAGAGTTCCGAGACCTAACTCCAGACTGAAACAGTCAGCCGTTTTCTCTTTACCTATCTGCAGAACTAACGTAGGCGTCAATGCACCATTGAATAGAATGCTCCGAACTTACAATGAGTGCTGGAGTGAATTAAATTTGGATATTTATCATGACAGCCTTGGCACATTTAAGTCTAAATTAATTCCTAAAATCTGAAAGATAAATTGTATAAAATTTCTTAATTGCATGCAAAATCTGTACTATCGCTATGTTAGAACATTTTGATTGTAATTTAAAGCTATGTACCTAAGTACCGTCCTAAATGTTTACAAATGCTGTGTATACCTTTAATTGGCATAATCGCTAGCCCTAAGTCACATTTATTATAAGTTTTGTTATGTTTGCGTGCTTGCTGTTGGTGTACCTAATAAATAAATAAAAAATAAATAAAATACTTGCAAGCACAGCTTGAGTTACTAATTTTACTCGTTGCCGTTTTTGTTGACATCACAAATTAAAAAAGTAGCAAGTGTGTACGACAACTTTAAAACCTAGCAACTCATAGACTTACAAGAGTTTTCAATTTGTTATGCTGAGATGCTATGTTTTCAATTTGTTCTACGAATAAATAAGTCATCACAGTCCAAATTACTGGAACTTGCTGATTATTATTTTAGTAATTCGTACGAAAATAGGTGTCTTTAAGAGCCAAATACGTGGCTTTCGACCTAGTAAGCCGGAAAATGCAAAAACCCGATTTTTTCAAAAATATGGAGATACTAGGTTTTGATATTGGGCAGCCGAAGTAGCTACTAAAGCATAGTATTCTGTGACATAAGAGACAATCTGATAGCAAATACCTTTGAACGCAGATAAAGGCTTTATAAAGACAAAAAACCAACAACTATATACATAAGGGATGATGAATTGAACTGAGCTGATTTAATTTCATAAACGAAAAACATATTTGCAGATGTTAAAAAATACAGAAACTGTTAACTTTAACACGGTCCTGGCTATACTAAAATGACATATATAACTATGTTTTTTTAGGATGTTAGGCAAAGGAGAACGTATTGTGAGCCTTGTTGTTTCGTCACTTCCGGTAAAAATATTTTAAACTTTAAAATTAAAAATGTATAAGAAAACGTCCGTATTTCAGAAAATAAAAAAATATATGTCTCCTATCTTTATGATATCTTTTAAAAATCATAATAACATCAGTACGTATTTGTGATGAAAATATGTCAATTAGGTGCAATTCAGATCGCACGCCGCTAAAAAAGCTACGTTATAATTATTCGCGTACATTTTG
Organism: Yponomeuta plumbellus; assembly: GCA_947310845.1. Taxonomy (NCBI): domain Eukaryota; kingdom Metazoa; phylum Arthropoda; class Insecta; order Lepidoptera; family Yponomeutidae; genus Yponomeuta; species Yponomeuta plumbellus. Next base: position 9,742,629 of record OX371207.1, on the reverse strand, counting down.
CGTGTTTGTTTTTTTTTAATCTATTTTATTTTCGGAACTTTTGTCACAAGGTGACGATGACAATTCCATCGTACCCGTTATAAAATTATATCCTAATTGTCTTTCTACCGCGTAACTCTTACCTCTTCTGACGCCTGAATTCCTACCTATTTGGCACTCCGGAGTGGTCGCCGCATGCACTTACGCGATCGATACCGACACGTGTAGTGAAACAGGCCTGCCGCTGCACAGATTAGTTTCTCTGTACGTATTATCGCGATTTGCGGCGTCTGATTGTCAGAGTATTAAGCCAGCGCCTCACTTGGCCATTGGTATTTGTGTATTTGGCAAGTATTAACCATCAATTGCCGGTTTTTTATGAATATTTAGAGCTGTAAATAGCAATCAAATGTACTATAAATCGCCGGCAGATACGCAAATACCTATTGCCAAATAAAGCGGCAGCCGAAAAGTAACGAAAAAGCGACTGACAGACTCGGTAGAAAGAAAAACAAAAAAAGATTCTCAGCGTTCTATTTTCAAAATATTTACATGTAACCAACCATGTCAGTCAAAACTCGTTACGGAGCCGGAAACTATTCGGAGCGCGTTCCTTATTTTTAAAAAACTTCACAATCAAAAAGGTATATCTTTAGAGCAATTTTTAACACGGACGCCCCATTTTCGGGGCGCGAGGGCGGGTGACGTCAGGGGTGGGGGATACGATAGGAGTTGGGTGAGGGGGGGGGTGAGGCAATAAGTGCCCCTTCTATTTCACCGGCACTTTAACTCGGGTGCAGTGATTTGATAACGCCGTTTGTTTCAAGCGGCCACTCTTCGGCAGTAATTTGACGATTCCAACCTTGAAATTGAGCATTGGCGAGAACAGGAGAGTAGCATATATTGGAGGCATCGATGACCACAACTCTGGACTAGTACGGGCTAATGGATTAAATTGGAAATTAAGATGACGCGAGATTATCTATCTATCTATATAAATAAAAATCAAAATCCTGACCGACTGACTCAGTCATCAACGCCCAGCCCAAGCTGTTGGACCTAGGAAGCTGAAATTTTGCACAGAGGGTCTATATATAATGTAGGCAAGGCATAAGACCGGATTTTTTTAAATTCAACCCCTAAGGGGGCGAAGAGGGTTGCCAAAATTTGTATGGGAGGTATAAAGAATGTTGTCTAATTTTCTTGGAACTTAAAATAAATACTCTTCAACACAATTGATTGAACACGTATTACTTTCGCCGTTTTTCTAAATTTAACTCTTAAGGGAGTGAACGGGGTTGGAAAAATTTTGAAAGTCCACGCGATCGCGGAGTCCCGCGGAGTCGCGGGCGAAAGCTAGTTTACATAATAAGAACAATTTTTTTTTGACCCTTTCGACCAATCTTACTTCGATATTGATAAATGCTCAATAAATTAGACTTTATACAACAGTTCCGTTAGTAAGGGATCACATAATTGCACTCTTGCGTTCTTGTTGCCTAGTTGAGCTCTTAATTATCATCAACCCATTATGTCTCCACCGAGGGGCACGAGTCTCTTCCCTGAGGAAGGTATAGGCCATTCTCCACCACGAGCTCTTAATAAGAAATGTATATTAGATAAAAACGTAATAATAGTATTTTTGAACTAAAACTATCTGAAGCACTAGACAATATTGACTTCATTCCGTATACACTTACTTGACTTTTTATCGGAAGAGTTCGCAGAGCTTAATCATTGTGAGCAGATACGGAGCTCGCATTTTCAGTTGCTCGTCAGACGTCATTATAGTAAATTGTTTACACACTGAGGAAGAGCAACTAGTTTTAAAGGCAAGGATGATTCGAAAGTACTCCAATTGAGCTTAAAATAGCGTTGCTTCTAATGTCCAAACTCTGCTTACTGTCACCCTCTATGAAAAAATAAGTAAGTGCAACTTATTGATATATCTCAGTAATTATTATTTTACTTATTTTGTACATCTGCTTCCTTATCCAATATTTTGCTTCAGTCCATCCAAAGGTTATCTGGAAGAGACCACTTTTAGTGATAAGGCCGCCATCTGTACTCTTAGATTAAGAAACACCTGTGTAATTTCCTTTTTGATGTACAATAACGTGTTCTTTATCTATCTTATGATTAAGAATTGAATAGAACATTGATTTATTAGTACCAACAGTTTTAGCGTCTACTACAATGTTTTTTGGAGCTAATAGAATATTTTTATTCCCTCTACTTGAAGACCAATTATTTGTTATACAAACTTAGTAAAATTCAATTAAAGTATGTAAACAGTTACGAACAAATTTAACAGTTACTGGTTCGTACAATGTTCGTGATTGATTTTATTGGTGATTGGAACTTTTACTAAAAATATACACGTTTCAAATTGAAACCACTCGTTATACTTATATATCAAAGAGCTATTTTGACCGCTGTTTACAGGATTTCACTAGCTCTTTTTGAATAATAATAAGTACCTGGGTGACCGAGCTTTGCTCGGTACTTTTTTTGTAATATAAAATATGTAATATAAAATTAAAATAATCCTTTTCCAACAAAAAAAAACTTGGAAAAAAAACATCATGACCCGAACCGGGTCTCTTGAAATCGACCCGAAACGGGTCGCCCGTTTTCCCGTCAGGACTATCCCAACCTTGCAGATAGACGCGAAATTTACTTCTGTATTCTGCAAATTTCAACTGCCTTAATACACGGATAAAACAACGTTTTCTAAAAATGTTACATCTGCCTACAAAATTTCGTGAAAATCGTTGGAGCCGTTTCCGAGATTCTGATTATATATAAATATATATACAAGAATTGCTCGTTTAAAGAGATTAGATTAGATAGGCGTTTTCTTTCACTGTCAGCCTGATTTCGGACTGCTTGGACTCCTCTGCCGAAGGGCGTCCGTCGGGCCGCTTTGGTCAGATGAGACTATTACCTTTTTTCTACATAATCATGATAATAACTTCTACACATAAACATTAACATTTCCATGCAGACATACATTGCTTCTGGCCTCACACTAGGATACCCTGTGTCGTGGGAACCAGAAACAGCGACTTCACAAACATGTAAACGTTCAAGACCTGGGGTTTGCTTTTTGTACCCCACCTAGGATTCGAACTCGGAACCTCTCGCATGATAGGCAGATGGGCTAACCACTGCAGGACAGAGGCCACATAAGATAACCACTTGATCTGGTCTCAAACTAGGACACCTTGTACTATGGTAACCAGGCAAGGCCAGCCAGACTGAGGCAATTTGTACAGATAACATAACATAACATTTACATACAGGCACATACATTGCTTCTGGCCCCACACTAGGATACCCTGTGTCTTGGGAACCAGAAACAGCGACGTCACAAACATGTAAACATCCAAGACCTGGGTTTTTTTTTTGTCCCCAGCTGGGATTCGAACCCGGGACCTCTCGCATGGTAGTTAGATGCGCTAACCGCTGCGCCACAGAAGTCGTCAAATATATCGATATCGATCGATCGATAGTTGAAAGATGTGGTAAACATTTTCATATCACACGTTCAAATATAAAATCCCGTTTTCATCAGGAAGGCTGAGATCATGCAAGTGCCTTCAAGAGAACGACAATCATGTTCACTAACTGGTAAGAATAACATATTTATATAAAATTTTCTCAATCTAGAATTTGGTATAGTGTAACAACAATATTTTTTTCATTCATTAATCGCTCGTAGCCCCGGCCGCCTGAGTGATCTTAAGCGATCACGAATGTTAAGCGGCATAGGGCGCGTTCAGTTCATGGATGGGTGACCGTTCTATGACTAATGCTAGTGACAATTTTCCGAGCGGTTCCGTGCTTCACAAGTCACGCTAGGCAGTGCCAGCTGCGGCCGATAGATGGCAGTCGTCAAGCCAACTCAGAGGTCTTAGGGTGGCTTTAATAATTCTGAAAGTAAGACCAGCCACCAGTCTTACAAGCCTCCACCAATCCGGACTTGACCCCCGTGATGGTGTATGGCCTACACCTTCCTCAGGGAAGAGACCCGTGCCCCTCGGTGGGGACATAATGGTTTGATGATTCACTATTTATTATGTAGCAAAGTCTCAGACCACATTTATCAGAATTAAAACAATTTGTTTTACAATAATTGAAAATGTTAGGATGTGCATACGAGGTTGATATTAGACGTAAGTTACAATTTCAGAACTAACCTTACCAGTAAAATGATTACTAACTAGTTAGTGTAAAAGAAAACCAAGACCCACTCTTTGTTTTGTTAGAACGTTAAAATTTCTAAAAAAGTCAGACATCGAAAAGACTTTCAAAGTTAAATAAGTTTTTAATTTTATTCCTCCAACTTCAATTTCATCAAACAAGCTTCCATCAAAAGTCTGTTAAACTAATTCTTCGGTAAAAAAGAGGAGAAATGTGTTTTCTTTTGCGAAAGACATTTTTCGCTAATCGGGTAACATTCAAAATCACATGGAGGCGATTTAGATAGCCTTTTTGTTTCTAGAGGGGGGTTCCTACCTTTGGTATTTTGCTCGACTGCACTTTTTCATCATTCAGGCACATACATTACTTCTGGCCCCACACTAGGATACCCTGTGTCGTGGGAACCAGAAGGAACCAGCGACGTCACAAACATGTAAACATCCAAGACCTACGTTTCTTTTTTTTTTGTCCCCAGCCGGGATTCGAACCCGCGACCTCTCGCATGGTAGTCAGATGCGCTAACCGCTGAGTCACAGAGGTCGTCAACTTTTGGAACAACGTTTATAGCATGCACAACTTAACCCGGCGCAAATCACGTCAAAATAACTACGTGGACGATGACACCGGACCATCATTACCCAGGACTTACCGCCAAAATTTCAGGAAATTAAACAACTAGGGCACTACTCTTAAAAAGAGTTTTTGAAATAAGGGTCTTAACATATGTAATAAAATAAAAAATACAATAGTTTTTCTTATTAATTAAACTTTTATTAGCTTTCTCATTAACTCCGAGCAAAATCAACCTGGGAAACATAATCATCATAATCATCATCATCAATCCATTATGTCCCCACCGCGGGGCACGGGTCTCTTCCCCGAGGAGATATTGGAAACATAACATGTATATAAAAATGCGTGGACAATTTTACTTTAAATTCTACCTGCCTAAAGTCGGGCTTGTGGCAAGCACATTGTCAACTGGCACATGATCACTACGCGCGCATTGCTTACTCCGACATTCCTGCATCGCGCAAGCAAAATATTACAGATGCCATCTTCTGATATATAAAAATCTCGCTGAGTATTTGTTTTTGAGCTCCACCTAAACGGCTACACTGATTTTTTCTGGGGTATATTTCGTTGGTCCCATCAAAACGACGTTTGCCTATATAATTGACGGAAAATCAAACTGGGCCGTCCTTAAGTCGGCTTCCCACGGTCTGCAATATCGCGGATGGACGCGGACCAGCTTGCACGACACACCGTGGGAAGGGTCTCGGTCCGAGGTAGCACAGACGTCGGTGGCGGTGCGCCGTACCGGTCGTGGGTATGTCGTATCGATATCCGCAGAATCGCGCACCGTGGGAAGAGCTTCGTGCGTGGTGCATGGCTGTCCGTGGTGTCAGCCGGCGTCGGCCATAGAATGCTTTCATAGAATGACAATTCACGGTTTACTGTAGCAATTTGTTGTTCATCAAAACGTCGAACACCTTACTTATTGACAAGTAGGAAGACTCGGCTACGCAATAAACAGTGATTATCATAATTGGCTATTAACTGCAGTTTTGTGAAATACCGTCTGCTTGGCGGGAAAAAATCTATTACAGTGGACAAACACGATCACTCGCTCGTCCCTATAGGGTTTTTGTATCTCGTGTTGTTCTTTTCAAGGTTATAACGCTACTGATTACAATATATTACAGGGTAAAATGGATTGCCCCAAGCTCCGGAGTGTTCTTGGACTAAGAACAAATCTTTTAATTATAGGCAATACATTTTTTATGCTACTGAATTCTTAAAAGAAAACATTCACAATGCGATATTTGACACGATCAAAAATTACAAAATATTTCGGAAAATGTGTCTCTTTTAGTCAGTTACTCGTTATTACAATTATTTCAGTATTCTCTTGGTATAATTGTAGTCTGGTACATTGTTTCTATCTCTCTAGGCTAACTCGACACGTGTTAGTTGGTTTGCGTGCGTATAATTGCAGGCCGCGCGCTCACTGCTCGGCCACGCCTCTTACGAGCGCCACAAAATGATACCGAAGGCATTATTATCCCCTCTTTCTCGATGTTACTCTACTGTTAAAAGATTCAGTTGGTAAAAGGGCATACAAAAAAAAAACTTGCAGCTGATTTTAAGTTTGTATAGATTGCTACTGTTTGGGGAACTATAGGTAACGGGATGTTTTCATCAGAAATTTGTACAGTAAATGTTATTAATTAATGTTATAATGTTATTAGCAACATATGTGTGTGTATGTAAATGTTATGGTATGTTATTTACGAGTACAGTAAAGAATATTCTATCTATCTATCTACGTTGGGTATGCCTCTTCTACAATATTTCGTAGCAAACGCGTAGCGTGGAATGTTGCTACGTTGCTACGTCTCTGCTACGTAGCATCGCCACACATGGGTTATTAAAATAATGTCGGTGACTAGTTGTAAAGAAATCATAGAACTTAACTTTCAAGATGTTTTAATGACGACACTCTTTAAATACTTCACGTCTGTAGTGGCAGGATGAACATTTCCAGATTTAATTTTGGCATATAAAAAAACAAGTTACAGCTGTTTTTTAAGAGTAGGTACTATATAAGTTGCTAGTATCCCTGGATCTGCAGGTATATGTGATATGTATAGGTTTCATAATAAAGCGGTACGTTGAACGTGCCTCTTCTCAATCTACCCGTCATGCTCATTATTACAATATTTCGTAGCAAACGCGTAGCGTGGATTGTTGCTACGTTGCTACGTCGCTGCTACGCCGTATCGCCTATTCTTGGGTTAAGGAAAAATTATGTCGATGACTAATTATGTAGTTATAAAGAAATCACAGTACTTAACTTTCGAGAAGTTTTAATGAGAATCTTTAACTACTACACTTTAGTAGTGACAGGAAAAACATTACAAGTTTTAATTTTGCATTTATTTAATATTTTTATATCCTCGTAAGGCTCAATATCTTCAAGTGATCACAAAAACAATCGTTATTTTTAAGGTAGGGCCTCACGAGGATATGATATTTTATGAGTATTCATAATGAAAAATGTATACATTTTCATTCAAAACCACACAGAAACTGACACTAAGGGACCCCCACAAGTTAAACTAAGTTATTTTGGTATTGTGGACAAAACTATTGAATTTTGCTATACCTATGACTACATTTTGATATAAAAACAAAAAAAAAAACAAAAAACTAGGTGCTCATTTTTAAATTTAGGTTATTTTGTCTTAGTACGAGACTATTCAATCTCCATTGTTGTCTTCGTAATAAAGCTTAATTTCATTTGAAGTAACCTTTCTAGGAATTCATTACGTCAGTTAACATTATTTATGTCTATCATTTTTTTGGTACAAAAACTTACAAATCTCCGCATCTCATTTAGTTTCCGCTTAATATTTCTAAGTGGGCTGACCTCAGTCACGGCGTATACGAAAATATTTATGAGGCCGTGAAGCCAAAGTGGCCCGTGAAACACTTCCGGCCTGTCCCGTAATGGAAAGAAAACAAAAATAAGTCCACGTCTTTCATGAATTTAAGATAAGGCCTTAAGCGCGTAGTTAATCTTAATCTTTTATAATAATTTATAGAAATAAAAATCTCCTAAAATACCCTCACAACAAAATGCTACCGAATACAAAATCTAAGCTCTTCGTAACTTTAGGGAATTATTCATATTAGAAATATTCCTTTGTGTTTAAAATTTACACAGCGACAAAAAAATCCATGCTTAAATGGAGGCTTCTACTCGATAACTTTTGCTACAACTAAAACTTGGAACCTCAATAAAAGTATCAACTTTGTCAAACTTTGGTCACCACTTGGAATCTATTTCATAAGCTGAAATTCGTGGTTTACTACGGCCCACTTTCTGAATTAAGGATTTCACTAAGTAAATACTTAAGTAACCTTCTGACACACTATTTTCTAAGAAAATGGACAAGACCGCACTACAGTCAAGTAGTTTTACTTAGCAAAATCTCAATTCAGAAACTGGCCCTTTGACAATTCGATAAACATTGCAAAGTGCATTAAACCAAAGATAAACACTTAGACTGCTTCGAAATACTCGTCTCGTAATCTACTAAATAATTTTATGAAAAGCGGCCTATCAAAGATTGGAAAAACGAAAAAATTACTACCGCATGAACATTGCGACTTAGTTTCATTGCCTCTACTATAGACTTACTACTCGTATACATATCAAACAATCTAGGCGTCAATAGTTGAAAAGACACGTCACATGACCCGACCGTCTATTTGTCTTCGTACGATAATGCACTAACAGAATCGAAGCTTGGTATAATTAGTACAATCGTCGACAACAGATCAGCCTTTGCATAATGGCAGCAGTCCAGAATCGAGCCCTTGGTCCTCGATACTAGCAACATTTGTCCATCCGTCTTTCCTCATAGTCGATGTTATTCCGAGCATAACCTTAGCCAAAATACCTAAGGCGAATTTTACTAGGTAACTATTCAGGATTTGCTAAATTGTGAACAAAGTTATCTGGCTGCGTGACTAAACTTTGTACTCCATAGTTTGACTTGTTAATACGTAGTTTGGAAATAATTATAAGTATTAAGCGGACTACAAACTGAACTGCGAGTACCTATGAATAATTAGTTTTTTTTCGCTGCCTTTTTCTTCACTACACTCGGCCCTAAGATAGCGGATAATATTATAAGTCCATAGACATTCAACGAAAAGAATTTAAATTCGCTGAAATCAATTTCTGATTTCCAATTCTATCGTAAAAACAAGATAGCTAAGAAACTATGTAGTTAATCTTTGCATTTCACAGAGTGTGAAATTATAAACTCTTGCCTTTATCCCAGAGGAGTAGGCGGACTTTAGGGACTACCACTTGACATCATCTGTGATCATATAGCCAGCCCAGTCCCACTTTAACCTGGCGGTCGCAACCTCGACATGTACAATTTTAGTTTTATTTTCTAATACCCCTTATGGCCGTAAGTGCCGCAAAAAAAAAAAGAGATTTCGACACACAAGGGAATTAAAATTCACAAGGTAGGTACCTTCTTTCCGTTGATCGAAAACCATGAAATTTGGCTTGTAGTAGCTCGATAAGTATATCAAGAAATTTTCTAGTAGCAATTAAAGGGAAAACATGTATTTTCCTCTTCCGATGACCGTCCCATCTCCATTCTCCCATTCCTTTAAAAAATCATAGAGCGCCTTATCCACCATCATGTCATTATTTTCCTAAACAAGAATCACCTCCTCAATCCTCTGCAATCAGGCTTTCGTGCTGAGCATTGTACAGTGACAACATACGGTATGATATGGAGAACAATCAGCACACTATCCTAACGCTGCTGGATTTCACCAATGCCTTCAATACGATAGACTTCTTGATATCTTGTTGGAATATTGCGTTCTCTTAACATATCTCCAACGGTTATTGACTGGATTCGTAGTTATCGACACGGGCGCCTAGTCTAACTCTCATCCAGCTCTTGCCAGCCGCCCTGCAAAGATCATCGCCCCACCGAGTCTGAGGACGTTTCTACACTACGTTTAACGATCCGCAGTCTCCACTCAAGAACTGGTCTACCCCATCGGTTATCAGTTCTTCGGGTGATATAGCCGGCTCACTGCCACTTCAGCATGCTAATTTGGTGGGCTATGTCGGTGACTTTAGTTCTCTGACGGATCACCTCGTTTCGAATTAGATCTTTCATAGAAATCCCGAGCATAGCACGCTGAGCGTGCTTTCAAAGATCAATTGGAAATTTCTCCCACAAATTAGATTTGACTGTGTACAAATTCCATATAGAGAGAAGCAAAACATATTTTGAAAATCACATTATAAAAAATACTAACTCTAAGACTTTATGGAAGAATTTAAAGGCAACGGTTGGTTTACACTTTAAAGCTTCGTCAAGAATCCCTGATCATTTTCAGAACCCAGACGAAATGAATGTTCATTTTCTAAACATCCCAGGCAATGGAGAGGTTACTATATCAGATTTGACATACTTCGAGTTCGGCAGATTCTGTTCGTCCACCTTCAATCTAAGTACAGTTGATGAAACCTTCATTGCGCATATAATTCAGCACATGCGATCAAATGCTCAAGGTGCAGATCTTCTAACTTTAGATATGCTAATAATGTCACTTCCTACAACTTTGGGGGTCATTACAAAAATTATTAATAAGTTAATCTTGACAAACACCTTTCCTGATTCTTGGAAGATGGCACTTGTGAAACCTATCCCTAAAATCAATAACCCCAGTAACATCAAAGACCTTCGACCAATAAGTATTCTACCGTGCCTGTCTAAAGTATTAGAAAAAGTGGTCTACTCCCAAACAGCATCTTATGTAGAGCGTATCGGGATTCTTCCAGAGCGTCACTCGGGCTTCAGGAAGGGGCTTAGTACCAACACTGCTTTATTAGATGTGGTCGATAATATTTTGGCAGCGCGTGACAACGGACACGGTACCATATTGACTTTATTGGACTTTTCGAGAGCCTTTGACTGTATCAATATAGACCTCATGCTATCTAAGCTTTCATACTACGGCTTTGGGATTGATACAGTCAAGTGGTTCCACAGCTACCTCACAAATAGACACCAGCAAGTGGTCTTGTATAAGCGTGATGGTGACTGGTGACTGTATAAGATCACAGGTTGCTCCGGTGGATCGTGGTGTTCCACAAGGGTCCATTCTTGGAGCCTTATTCTACGCCCTCTATAGCAGTGATATCATACACAGTGAATACTGTGTATGATATCACTGCTATAAAACTGTCGATATCATTTGTACGCCGACGACTTACAATTATATATCCATTGCTCACCTTCTGATGCCGAAAAAGCTGTAGCTTCACTAAATGCTGATCTAGATATTGTCTCTGCTTGGTCTACTAAGAATTCCCTAGCGCTTAATCCTACCAAGTCGAAGTATATGATTATCGGTAGCAAACACCAAGTTAGTGCCACTTCAGCAAAATCTCTTTTAGTAAGCATTGGTGATAAACTAGTGGAAAGGGTATATGAAGCTAGAAATCATGGCGTTATTTTTGATGGGGAACTCCGCTTTGAGAGTCACGTTGCGGAACTTACTCGTACTTGTTTCTACCGCCTCAGTGTTATGTACCGGATTCGTGGCTTTCTAAGTGAGGAACTCCGGGTAAGGCTTTGCGAGGCGCTCGTTCTGTCAAAGCTTAATTACTGTATTGCTGTCTATGGCCCCTGCCTCTACGCTAAGACGCATCGCCTAATTCAGCGCATACAGAATGCATGTGCCCGTTATTGCTTTAATATACCACCTCGGTCTCATGTCACCCCCTTCCTTAATAGCGGAGGTATACTAAACATGAAAAGTAGACGTATTTATCACCTGGCTTGTTTAGTCTTTGGTGTAATCAGATCTGGTTCCCCCAAGTATTTATGCGACAAACTTAAGCGGTCAACAGAGTCTCTGTCCTCAGCATATACTGGACGCAGGATGTGTTATATACTCTGTCCAACACATAAAACCGTTGCTTTCCGTGGGAGCTTTAGATACGCAGCTACCAAATGCTGGAATAATATCCCGCCACCATTTAGATCATTAAAATCAATTTATACGTTTAAATTAAAACTTAAAGAGTATTTGTTGTCTTCACAGATGCATTCCACCTAAGTAACTTACTTTGCAACACCAGAAATGCTTTTAACTTTTAATAATAACTTCTAATAATTATTTTAATTTTAAATACATATTTTAGTTCAAGATCGATAAAAGTTAGGTGTAATATGTTTAGTCAAGCGAAGGTTTGGTCTCTTGTTGCGTGCTTCCTCTGTATTGTTGCTTCACATTAGCCATAAGTCCTTTCGTTGCTATCTAATATTGCTTTTACGGTTAAATATTATTTACATGGGGGTATTTGTTATATATGTATTATTTGTTGTTATATATTCTCATGATTGCTGCCGTTGGTAGCTCGTCCGTCACTTTATAGGTTCTGACAGAATATCAGCGTCACGAGTTCTCCAATGGGACCCGTGACAAATGCTGAGTCAGAAACCTTTTCTGTTACCATGACACACAGGCCACCATAAGAGTGTAACACTAAATGATTATTTTTGTTTCTATTTTTCAATTTCAATTGTGTAATTGTTATGTTATGTGTAGAATTAGTAACATAATAAGTTATGTTTTTGTCAGTAACTAGGCTATGCATGTTAGTTATAAGATTTAAAATGTGTGTTGTGGTACCTGAATAAATGCTATTCTATTCTATTCTATTCAAAAGAACTTGGGGCTTATCATTGACAAGTGTTTGTCCTGGGTGCCACAGCTAGTGGAGGTGAGCTGGAAAATGTTTGCTTCAGCGACTTCTCAGAGATGGTCACTGAATTTCCTGCCAACTTCGACCAAGTTTGCGCTTGCCCAATCCCTACATATCCCCGACTATGCTGATACCAGCTATCTTAACCTCACCGAAGAGCAACGAAATAAGCTTGAGCGCCTGCGAACTTTCTCTATTCGGTTTTTTTTAACACATTTTTTTTTAACGTTTACATACAGGCACATACATTGCTTCTGGCCTCACACTAGGAAACCCGTGTGTCGTGGGAACCAGAAACAGCGACGTCACAAACATGTAAACATCCAAGACCTGGGTATCGTTTTTTTTTTGTCTCCAGCCATGATTCAAACCCGGGACCTCTCGCATGGTAGGCAGATGTGTTAACCACTGCCCCACAGGGGTCGTCAAAAATTTCTATATTAATGGTTTATATTTGGCTTGCGAAAATATGTATGACCATATCTCTGAATATCGCGTTAAACTCAAGTGGCTCCCTATCCGCCTCCGAAGGAATGCTCACATTGTTTCAATTCCCTATTCGGTGCTGTTCAATCCAGCCACACTTTCGTATCTCAAAAGACACTTTGAAATTTTGAGTGTCAAGCACAGTCACACAGCTGCCTCTGGCCGTAAGATTTTCTCGTTTCCTATTAAAGAATAATAAAAATATTATTATTCTTTAATTTAAGTATGTTTTTCCTTTTTTCCTGTATATGGAAAAATTGTTCCATATGATGTATTTTATTTATTTTTGTTAATTTTACTTTATATTTATGTACCGTTTATAACACATGGAGATATATAATTGTCTAGTTGCACCAACTAGACGAAAAAAATTGAGAAGTTAAATGACGGTTAGCTTCTCCATTTTTTCCGTCAATGGTTGTCTTGAAGAAATTACTTTTAGTAATAAGGCCGGCAACTGACAAATTTACGTTGCATTCTGTAAAGCTTGCAACTATAAATGTGTGACCAGATTGTCTTCTCTAAGCGAACACGCGACAACCCCAGAAACCTAAGAAAGACATGATTGGTTATAGCAGCCGCGTGTTGCGATTTTACTACAACTTCACTACAATTTCTACAAATTCACGCGTGTTACGGTACATTTTTTGAGAGCCTTACCCATATAGGTACGTCCCACTGTAGGGCACAGGCTTTATCTCAGAGAGAGAGAGAGTATGGTCTTAATCACCACGCGTGCGAAATGTGTATTTGAAAAGCTCAGGCTTTCTCACTATGTTTTCTTACACTGTTGGCGAGTAATAGTGCTATTATAACTTCACAAACGAACATAGCTTAAAAATAAAGAAAAATAAGTGCCGCAAAATGCCGTGACTTGGAACCGAATCTGGGTCTCTCGCTTCAAAGTCCATTATTCTACACTCTAGGCTACATCGCTCGCGATTCGCAATAAATGGAAACCCTTAAAAATACTTTTAATCTTGTTGGGTTGGTAATGCGGGTGTGCGGCACCGGGAGCCCTGACGATTCGAATCCTGTTTGAATTTATTTCTTCCATCAACGGGGCTCGACTGCTGTCGACAAAGTTCTCGCTATCTCCTTTTTTGATTCCGTATTAGACAAAGAACCCCTAGAATTTCACCATCTCCGTCTGTCTGTCTGTCTGTTTGTCTTTTTGTCTGTCCGCAGCCTAGCTCAAAGAGGATTAGTACTTGAAAGCTTAAATTTGGCCTGAATATACGTTTCTCAAAAAACCAACAATCACGTCAACAAAACGGTAGAATAAAATCTGTATTTTTTTTAAGGGTATACTACCTAAATTTGGGATGATGATGAAAATCTTTGAGATGTTTTGTATAATGTAGTTATTAACAACTTTTCTGTCATTGTAATTTCTTTATTATATTTTTTAATAACAAACAACATGGCCGCAAGAGATAATTTAAATCTTGTAATTTTAGTCACTATTGTACACAAAGTATTTTTTGTCGGTGCTTGTAATTCCCTATAACACGTATATGAATGTGCAAGTTGTGAACGAACTCAATTACAGCTTATTTTTGTTGATTTTTGTCGTGAACTTTATTACATTTTTTTCAAATTATGTGGGTATACATAATTTTGTTTAACTTACCTTTTATGCCTCAAATTACAGCCTCCGGTATTTCGTTGTACAAGGTATAAACATACCATCTTAACACATATAGTTTATGTTTTATCTTTCAAATGACCCTACTGTAAAATCACAAGGCTATTCACTTAAAAAATGTATGTGGAAGAAAATTCGCCGAAAGTGTTTAAACATTTGTAGAAGAATTGTCCCGAATGACAAACCCTCAGTTCTAAGCATTCGGTGGAAAATTATCGGTCGGAACGGATTTCGACCGCGACTGAACTACAGTGGCCCACATCCTCTCGGAGGGCGTCCGGTGTTTTCATTTCGGATTTGCCGCAACTTGCCGCCAAATCCACGTCCCGCTCACCTGCAGGTGGTTTTCTTATTCACGGAGCACACCGGACGAATGTGGATGGAATGAATGAGCACACCTGAGAATACTTTGGCTAACACAGGGCTGATTTCTGAATTGAGAATTTGCACTAAGTAAATTGGTCATATCAGAGTAGACAAAAGTTATCAGGAATTATTAGATCCTTATCACACTAACGAATTGCGAGCGTTTTCAAGCGTTTGCGGAGCGGTCGCGCAACGAATACGTTACGGGCACGCAACAAATACGCAGCGCACGCGCAGCGAATTCGTTGCGGCTGCACAACGAGTTCGCCGCGAATAGCAGCGTGGTCGCCATTTTGTACTGTCGTGTACAGACGCCAGTCCGTCCGCCCCTCCTCTCTTTGTCGCAATATGGGATTGGGTGCGGTCGGCAGAAGTAAAAGATAGGGTATCCAGAGGCAGAGTAGTTTTTGTATTTATTTAAAGGTAAGAAAAAGGCACCTGGGAACATTAAAAAATAAAGGTCTTAACTAAGGTCTAAAAGATAAATATAAAAATACAATTTGGAGAATAAAAGAAAGCACGAACACTTACATAATAAACAACAACAACACTTGATAAGCAACACAAAGTAGTCGTTCTCTTCCATTCGATTAACTGATAATGGATCTTCCCAAATTCGTCGATGCTTTCGTTTTCGTCTCCGGCGTCTTCGAAGTAACAGAGTCAACAGGAGTGTTTGCTCGTCGGAATCCATTTTGTTACTGAATGTACAAAAAGTTGTAAAAAGTTCCCAATGCACCACGCGTCCGCAACGTCTTCGCTGCGCAGCCGCAGCGTGTTCGTGACGCATTCGTTGCACGTCCGCTCCGTTCCGGATCTTCTCGCAATTCGCTAGTGTGATAAGGCTCTTATATGACATGTGTTGATGACCTCTGCGAGAATAGGATTTATAAGCTCTAGGGATTGAAGAGCGCTACTTAATTGATCAGGCAACAAGGCATAAACGAAACATACTGCTCACAAGTCATCACCCCCCATATATAAGATGGTATAAGAAAAGCAATCTGTAGGTACAAGCAAATAAGATAATTACGTCATTCTTTATTAAAAGGGTCTCATCGCGCAAGTCGAGAATCCAAGGTAATTAAAATTTACTTAATAAATAATCGCGATTGAACTCGTTATAAAAATATCTGCGAGTATCGAAAGTCGTTACAAATTGTTAGAAAAGGACATAAAATGTTAATGATAAATAACAACTAAAACCTGTGCACGATTCGAAAATGCTTCCTAAAGTAAGAGGTATCAATAATTCATATCCAGATAATTCGTATCAGCCAAACTACTCCAAATTATGTGGTTATACATTATTGCCTCGCGAAATTTCGAATATCGAACTCACTTCGACAATGAGCACACGCGAATCTCATGTATCTTAATCAGATTTTGCAACTTCCACCTCATTCGCTTGCTGACGTTTGTTCGGTGTGTTCCCGCCAATCGTTTACCTTCGACACGCGATCTCACGACTTTTTGCGATGTAAAAAGATTCCACCGGAGGGAAATCCTGGCTTTTCTTGTATAATAAACCAACGCCTATCCCTGTGGAATGGATATTCGCTTACGTATCAGATTATGAACCTGATGTTACCAAAGTAATTTGGTACTTAAGTATACCTAGAGGAATAATCTCATAAACACTACGTACGTCAGCCTTATTTACCCTCCAAAGATACTGACAAAGTTATTAGCATGAAACTAGAATAGGTTGTGAAGAAGAATAAAAGCCAAAGAGAAACAAGGATTCAATTTAAAACTGAATAAACAAAAGCATGATATTATCTATATACCCCTACCTGAAAGTGACAGCAAAGGACATTCTAGCTACCTATTTGTTTCATAGATACAAAGTAGATAGTAAACATGAAACGATACTGATTATTATCGGATAAGTACCAAGCGTTTAAATTAAATGAAGTAACGATTTAATACATTAGCCGTTAATGGCCGTGATATTGGACCGTGATTACATTTAGTTCCATATAGCATCTGTAAACTGATATTACTATAGAAATGTTAGGATTTACAAGCAAATAGGTTGCAATAATCGTTCAGCAATATGATACGTACGAGATCACGCACTAATTGTTCAGACAACATGACCCTTATTACAAGGGGAGATTGAACCCATCCAAATGCCAGTTTACAAGATAGTAACAGATGCAAACGCTCCTTACCTGCATGAACCAAAGCATTCATCAGATTGACAGCACCTGCCGACCGCAAAATTATCCATCCGTGCGGGGTGACATCACAGAGCCAAGTAAGCCAACAGAACACTTGATCATTCACATTGTACTAAGAATTACCACCGTTTGTGTTACGAATTTAATTTATTCCATACATTTACATTCATTCATCCGAATCTGAAAGTAAATAGAGGCGAGTCACGTGTGTTTTTGGCCGCGAAGCGTCCGTGTCGCGGGTGCACACTTTAGCCCGTTTCTTGTTTTAGTTTGGCAGGGATTGGCGCGACGGGGCAATGTTTTTGGTGTATTTTTGAGCGCGGCGGAGGGCGGGCGGCACGACGTGGCTCGGCCGCGGAGGCTCGCTAGCGACTGGGCGGGGGCGGCGCCCCGCGGCACAGACTGCGCGCCGCCCGCCCTGGCCCTCTCGATACAACATTAATACTTGTTTTGCTAAAAGCGATTTCGATTTGTCGGCCCCAAAATTGGGAAAGTTAGCGGCGACCGCTCCTGCTAACGATAGAGCGAAGTGTTTGTTAATTAACATCATATGCCCGTCGCCGACCCAGCTTGGTAGCTGAAAACCACGGACTATACTTTAAAAAGGATAAAAATAATAACTATGTGAAGAAATATAAAAATATTGTTAAAATGAAAGTGAAAGTACGTCTTGCCAAAACACAAACACACAACGAACATTTTACAAACATTAAAAAACATAATATAAATCATCATAAAAGTGTTGTTTTTGGTGTGTATACCATAAATAAAATTCTTATCTATTCTATTCTATTTTAAATTATTTTCTGTGTGCTAAGTAAATTTTGGTCAATATTTTATATACTTACTGACCTAATTAAAACCATCGTGACTGCATTGCGTGCTAAGCGGAATTAAATTTAAATTTTACCTGGCGTTAATCACAATATTTTGTTGGGTCATTTTATAACGACAAACGTCATAAAACCGATGCTAATGCAAGCACTTAAAAATCATTGTCATCATCATCTGCCATTTGAGGCCCAACGCAGGGCATTGACCTTCCTTATGGCTTTCTGAGTAGAAAACAAAAATTTGTAATAATAATAAATAAAGCGACAGGCTTGCCACTTGTCACGTTGGGACCTAATAAAATTTAACATTTACATACAGGCACATCCATTGCTTCTGGCCCCACACTAGGATACCCTGTGTCGTGGGAACCAGAAACAGCGACGTCACGAACATGTAAACATCCAAGACCTGGGATTTTTTTTTGTCCCCAGCCGGAATTCGAACCCGGGACCTCTCGAATGGTAGTCAGATGCGCTAACCACTACGCCACAGAGGTCGTCATAGCCAGTAATAAACTTGACAAAACGTGGGCCCAGTTGTAGTGATTGGTGCCTCTGCCTACCCCCTCGGGGATAACGGGCGTGAGTTTATTTATTTATTTTTAATAAATAACTACACATAACACAATCACTTCACCTGCGCTAAAGTAACCACGCAAGGACATTACAAACATGCAAAAACACCCAGACTGAGGAAATATTTCATTAAGTCACTCAAAAACAAACCAATCCCCAAATGGTCGTCAGTGAGGCACAAACCAATGTGTAGTCGACAACACATCAACCTCTACCGAAGCAATGCCTAACTTAACTTAGTATAATCACGTGTAGGTACGAACGGTCATATATTTTCATGAACAGGAAAGTAATATTATATTGAAAAAAAAACAATCTACAAATACGTATAAATTAAGATTAGACAAGAAAATGCGGAAATGGCGTTCCTTAGATTGGAGTGACATTATTTTTATACCTTATAAATAAAACTCATAAGAATTTAAAAAATAAATCCAATAATATTTTTTTACGGTTTTCGAGAACAAAGAATGTGATAAATAAAGTTACTTTTAAAGTTACTTTAATAATAATAAAAAACTTATTAAATTTAGTTTTTCGTTGAATGCTTAACATTTTTTTGTAATTTTTTGTTTGTAACATTTTTGCAAATGCCTAAAACATAATTTTATGAGATAACTCAAATATTAATAAACGCTTCATACGTTATAAGCCGTTACGTGAGGGTGTGACGAATAGTCTAAGGCTGATTTGTATAGCACGTTTTAGTACCCCGTGACTATATTGACTTTTCAAATGGCTATAAATTATTAAAAGTTTAAGTCGCGGAGATACAAAAATACCACGTTTATTTATTTTTTAATGTGTCTTCTGTAATTCTACTAAAATATTTTTAATGCAGGTTCCCTTTTATGCCCCATTTTTTGCAGAGATTATATTTTCTGAGATTTGTATCTGTCTGGTATCATAAATTCCGGATATGACTGAAGTTTTTTCACCATTTTCATATTGACTATAATTTTCCAGAGACATACTTTACCGTTGGGGGATCTCGAAGTCAAGCCGGAAAGTAATCTTAGGGATTATTGTAGCTAACCACTGCGTGCGGTTTTGCCTGTGTACCTAAATAAATACTTGCTTTTGTTAGCGATGGCTATATTACCTATATTTTGGGCTGATTTCTGAATTGCGAATTTTCACTACGTAAATATGTACTTAACTGTAGTGCTGTCTCGTCAAAATTCTCAGAAAAGAGCGTGACAGAACGTTACTTAAGCATTCACTTAGTGAAAATTCTCAACTCAGAAACCGGCCCTTAGGCTATACCAAAAATAAGGCATTTGTTTTACGCTGCCACAGTAAGATCATTACTAGGTGGCTTAAAATAATTACTCTTTTCTATACTAATATTATAAAGAGGAATAGCAATGTCCTAAATACCTTATCTCTCAGCAAATCTCCCAAAGTATTTAACCGATTTAAAAAATTCCCTCACCACTATTTAGAATACCTTTGTTCAAAATTATAATCCCTACAAATAATTAATTTATATGGCGAAACAACGTTTGCCGGGTCATTAGTACAACACAAATGTAAAATCAAACTCTACATCCATAATCTACTTTGTTAAGGCAATGTTCCACATACGCTTTGCTTAGTACCCTTCCAGCGCATCTAACGCACATAAATTATTACTAAAAAATGTTCCCAGGTACAAGCGAAATTTCGTTTTAGTTGCACGGGGACACTACAAAGTAAAACATAAAGTAGAAAAGAGGATTACGCCCGTCATGAGAGTTGAACCGCGAGCAGTGTGTTACGCCAAAATCCTCGGCAGTGAGTTCAGCGAAGACAAATATTGTGACAAAAGCGCTGCAGACACCGGGGAACTTCGCTGGACAGGGCAAACAGTGGGGAAGGGACAAGGGCCCCGGGACAAGACATCCTACCTCTACCGCCCAGGTAATAGAGTTCAGAATTCAATTCAAAGTTACGGCTTTTAAGTGTAGTCCGTTCTAGTTTGCCGAGGATAGTTGAACAAGCCTTATCATAACTGTTACACACAGGCCTGGGATAGTGCTTTGAGTTGCTTTTTTGTTTTTCAGTGAACAGTAAGTTTGGATTATATTTTGCTTTGTGTCTATTTTAAAGTAGTTTCAATGGCAACTACGTCGTGAACTCACTTAAAATATTTACTTGATTGTTTTCATTTCCTCGTTACACTATGTGTGACGTCAATATGCATTTAGAGCATTTCAACTACTTTGTGTTTCTTTATTAGGTTTACCTATTCATTCACCACTTGTGCTTACGTGCCACTAGCGTATGTGAAGGCGAACATCGTGAGGAAATCTGAGGTTTTCATATACAATTCCGGGGTGGACACGCGTGTTAATATTATATTCTCATACTATACTCTCATAGCATACTCTATGGAAGAAAGCCCGCGCTTTGCAGTGGGAAGTATAAAAAATACATAAATGTAATAGGTACTATCTCATAAATTTTTTTAATAAAAAGTTTAATAAATAAAGTCTTTAATTAAACAAATAAAAGTATTGTGTGCTGCGTTATGGCCTTGAAAAGAACAATTTAAAACCATTGTTATAGTTAAGTGACCAAAAATTCTACCGGCTAAAATTCTGTTAACAACAACATCAAAAACAAATAAAAACGTTGCCTGCCCCACATCCTGCTTTATACTATAATAATCTACCAAAATATGTAAGTACATACCTAGTGGCAACTTAAACTCAAGAGTTATGTGAAATAGGTGATTTGGGTTGAATAAACTTGTACAGTAACATCTTCAACATCTACAACACGTTCTCAACTAAGTTTATTTAATTCACAGAAAATGCCAAATCTACACGTACCGAGTCAACTAAAAAAACCGCAGTTTCTTTGTGTAGACATTCAGCTAGTAATAATACATTTGTTTACCTAGTAATAGTAAACAAATCGACCCGGAGGCAGCTTACATTACATTGTGTATTGACACTATAGAAAAAAACGTAGGCCTTTGCATCTACGTAATGAGATGATTTATACAGCATCTAGTGATATCTCAACTCATAATAGATAGGTGAAAGGACCACTTTGACGCTGTAATGCTCAGGCATTTACAGACATGGTTTTTAGATGGAGATTCAGATGGATGCCATCCTGACAGCTTAATCAGACTAGTCCATAGAAAAGACATAATAATATGCGCAGCCAACTATGTTGACACTATCTTTATCATTCCTGACCTTGAAAATAACGATACAAATACAAATAATACAAATAAACTTTATTTCTCTATCCACAAATTAGGTACAATAGATGTGATACAATATGGCACAATAAGAATAATTTGTGGAAAGACTGGGTCCTAAACTAGATCAAAGATCTGTATCTTAGGATGCAGATAATGGGTAATAATAATAATCTATATAAATAAAATTCAAAGTCCTGACTGACTGATTCATTCACTCATCAACGCCCAGCCCAAGCTGTTGGACCTAGGAAGCTGAAATTTTACACAGAGGGTCTATTATAATGTAGACAAGGAATAAGACGGGATTTTTTGAAATTCAACCCTGAAGGGGGCGAAAAGGGTTGCCAAAATTTGTATGTGAGATATAAAAAAATGTACTCTAATTTTCTTGAAACTTAAAATAAATACTCTTCAACACAATTGATTGAACAGGTGTTTCGCCGTTTTTTTTTAATTTAACCCTTAATAGAGTGAACGGAGTTGCAAAATTTTGAACTAAGTCCACGCGGACGGAGTCGCGGGCGAAAGCTAGTATAATAATAATAATATAATACCATTTTACAATATACAATGGTTTTAAATTGTTATTTTCAAGGTCTGGACCACGTCTGGACTGATGAGTCTATACAAACAAAATGTATATTCTTCACGTCGAAGTAAATTTTTCTTCTTTGATTCTCAGCCTAGGAAACATCAACTCGTGGGTGAACTGTGCGAACATGCCTGAATTCGAACACGAGACCTCAAGATTACCAAGGCACCTCAACTATTCGTGTCCGCTGGACCATGTGGGTTCTTTATGCATTGCCGCGTGAGGCGATGTTGAAAATTTAATCCCGCGGGAACCGGACGGCGACCGCATTATTGGGAGAATGATATGAACTACCACAGAATGACTGCTCAGGCACTGTTTGTGGGTCTAGAGAGATTTATTCAGTTTATTGGCTGTTCGACTGCCTCATGGGTATAGCGGTGTTACGTTTTATGGCCATGCTGGAGGTCGTGGGTTTGAATCCACTATGGGCCGCCGCGCATTTGTTTTTTGTACAAATACCAATAAATAAATAAATTATTGTTATTGTTATTTATTTATTCACTAAAAACAGTGCGAAATTACAACAACATTAGTTTGCCGAACTGCTAATGCAGTTTATCGGCAAGGTTTTGGTTCTTATATACTTACTCAACTAACATTACTTTCTACACAACTAACATTATCGGTAATATTTTATGTTTACAACTTACTTAAAACAAAGCGCTTAAGCATACTTTTGAATTGTGCTTTTCTGAGGTGCTTATTACATAATTCCGCTGGGAGAGTTATGTAAATGGCAGGTACCAAACAATTACTTAGCCTAGATCCATAATAATATTTTCCATATTTCGAATATCCATGCCTGGTTATCATGTGTCCTAATTTTGGACCAGGACCAGTGACTGTCTTGTGCGGACTGACATCAGATGTCAAAATTTGCACTGTGATTTAAAAAAATGCCTACTTTTCCGCAACTATTAGCGCCCAGCGCAATAAGTCCTACTATATAGAAATCATGTATTACGTGATCCTGTGTATGTTTTATTTACGATAGGCCGTCTCATACCACCAGCAGCTCAACGTTCTGCCGCAAACAGTTTGTACTGACAGCGCAATATTGCGCTGACGCGAGCGATTGAGGTCAGTCTCCCTGATGAAAGAACTCTATCGGAGCTCAGTCCAGTCGGGCTTTTTATTGTGTTTTTGTGGTCGTTGGTCGTAGAGGCAATAAGTTAATAAACCTAATCCAAGACCCCGTTTTCAGTGTTATCAGGTGGTACAGTACTTCAGTCGTACTTCTGAAAATGTTTGTGTTTTTGTTAGATCGATAAAATGTTGAAAGATAACAATAATTGTCTAAACATTGAACCTTTACCTTTTGTTGCAAACTCTCCCGTTGGTACACAGATTTTTCGTTTCGATATTGATATGCTTTCAGCCGTACAGTTCTATCTTTTTAATGGTCACACAAGCAGAACCTTACCTGATAAAATCGCAAACAAGCAGCCTACACGAATCAAAAGCATTCAAGCTGAGTGCACAGCCGCCGCAGACACGTATGAAACTTCTTTGTGGTCGACACTTTTTGAATTTGAAAAGTGTGACCCACTTCCCTGCTCCCTGCCCACCGCACACATAATACTGTGGCACACACCCGTATATTATAACTACAGAAGCTTAACAGACAAGCGGGATGTCGGTTGACGTAGCGGGTGTTGTTAGTATAATTATTGACTTTGTTTTGGTTATGGATGTCCTAGGCATTACGGCGTCTGAATGGAATTCTCATATTTTTCGTGTTAGAGTAGAATTAATGAAAAAAGCGTAAGTATAGGCCTAAAGCATTGTTAACAATATATATTTTATATAAATTGCAATATGAAAAACTCTTGTTGGTAAGGAGTTATTTTTATAAATTCGCTTATCCGGCATCTTAGACATTCCTTATCCTTAGACATTGAACAATCAGTTTTATTTAATCGTTCGCCGCACAATTTTTTTAAGTACTACAAATAAAAACTCTAACAACGGTTTCTTCAGGGTCAATAGTATTTTTTCCATAACAATTGCATGCGTCAAGATGAAAGAATTTAACAATATTTTTATCTAACGTGTAAGGCTGATGATTTTTTTTTTTAAAACAACGGCACATATTAATCTACGCTCAGAAAATTAACGCAGGAGTTTATCTTCTGGCAGTATATTTTGACACACTCGAGACTTGAATAATGCCTGCAGACATTAGCATAAAGAGATACAACAAGCCTTTGTTGCCAGAAAATAGTTTCAAGTGAAACAAATGCACAATCCAAGCCAACTCACCCGTTTGGATTTAAGTAGCAAGTCATTTGGGGGACCGAGGGTACTTGTAAGGGGACGACTTGGTAGAACTTTAAGTTTTTGAACAACAATTTGCATTCTTAAAACTAGAAAGAATGTATAAAACTTGTAATGGTCGAACTGCCGTGCAGGTTCTTCGGTATTTATTCGGTATAATTTTGCGTCCTGGATTCGACGAGTGCGGGTTCCTATTTTTGTGCGTACGTATATTTCTGTCAGTCTGAGCTTTAAAATATTTTTTTGTACGTAAAGTACGTTTTTTCATTTGATGTAAAAAATAAATTACGCGGTGTTACCGCTATAAAATATATAGGTATGTTTACTCGGTAGATTTTTTTTACCGTGAATAGAAGCCCCATGTGACCAAAATCCTTATCACATCAAATACATTAAAATGTAATTACTCACAAGAGTAGAGTGTAAAAAAAATGCCTAAGTAGCATACACACAATCTTAACTTGAAAAGGTTAAGCTTTTTAAAGTTTACCTATGCATAATTCTGATCTCCACCAATCCGGACTAGGCCCCCGTGGTGGAGAATGGCCTATACCTTCCTCAGGGAAGAGACCCGTGCCCCTTGGTGGGGACATAATGGGTTGATGATGATGAATTCTGTGGGTAAACAAAAACACGAAATACTCGAAATGCAAAGTAAATGGATTTATAACAGTGGTATAATGTAGAATGCAGAGAGCAGAAAATGTAATAAGGCCCAAAAGATGTTATGAGTAATGTGTGAGTAAATAACATTGTCTTCGCCGATAATAATAAACGTTCTATTACGTAACAAAACGTCGGAACAGCGAAAATGTGGTAATGCGGTGTATCCCAATAATTCGCAATGTGTCTTTCCTTATTACATACGTTTTTTGTTATTCCAAGATTTCCATTACCTGAATGGCAAGGGAAGTTCAGAAATGTTTCTTGAGTCTTATATTGCTTGATAAGAAAATATCGGTGAATTTTGTGTGCTTACATATTCAGCTCAGCTAATGAAACTTCGACACTGACTTGCCTTTCATTTGTAGGATTCCGTACCTCAAAAGGAAAAAATCGAAAATCTTAGGTCATTTACCCACTGCTCCGGTCCGGCGTCGGAACCGGAATCAGTCATGAGAAAAATATCGGATGCCGGATTATGCTTCTCCACTTCATCCGATTATAATCGGCAATGGACGTGACGCAGTGCTTTATTAAAATTCCTCGGTTTTTCTGTTCGATGCAGGGGACGTTTTTCACACATTCTATTAATGTAAATAAAATAGTATGAGAACATTTTAAGGTTGTTGCAAAAACGTGTATTGTTTTTTTACGTCAATCACTTCAGACCGGTAAAATACCGTTCCAATCTAGCAAATTATCGGACCGTTAAAAACCGGATGCCGGAGTAGTGGAGAAGCTTATTAGTATTCTTTTGTGTTTCTAAATCGGATCGGTAATTGACGTTTGCTGGACCGGAGCAGTGGAGAAAGGCCCTAATACATAGGGTCACTTAATTGTCCGTTCGTCTGTCCGTCGAGACCCTTTATATCGGGGACGGGTACAGGCGTCAAATTTACATAATATCTACGAGTATATTCTCAAGTTTATGGTCCTTATAGAAGTTGTGAGAAAAAACTTCTTAGTTAATGTAAAAAAAGATACGGCCGGCCGCAAAAAGTAAGTTTTGCCTCAACGGATGAGTGATCAGGGAATCCAAATTTTAGATCTACTTTATCAATCATTTTCCAATCCGTCTAAATAAGCCTCCAAAACTGCAACTTTAGCGCTAAGAAAGCTGTAGTTATTCCCGATAAAAGAATTTCTTATTCACTAGTTCTCCGTGAAGTGTTTGGAATTTTCTTTTGCGGGGGAAGTTTTAAGCCCTGGCTGTAAATTACTCGAACGACAGGTGAGGCCGTAAAGGTAAGATTTACGCCCAAGGGCTCAGCGGGTCCCCTTTTCATAAGATGTATTGCTTAACGAATAACGCTGTCTATAAGTATTCATCTGGGAGGGATATTCTGACCTTACGCCCAAAAGTTTTCGCCTCTTATCGAGGGTATAAATTGGGAACTTTGAAAGTGGAATTCGGTTATCGACAGGCTACATTTGCGGTGGCCGCGGTCGCTCCACAGCGACACTATGCAGTTATTTTTGGCTGAAAAGCTAATGGATTACTTCCATAATCCCCCAGTGGTCATAAATTTGGCGCGAACATCAGGCAACTGAAAATATTTCGTTTAAGCAAAAATCGCAATGTCACCCTCTTATTCCGGTTTAATGATTTTACATGCTGGAGCCGTGTTTAAAAGTTGGAGTGGATTCAAGTCGATTATCGTCTCTGGTAAAGTTTTGCAGTTGTTAGTGTGTACTTATGACGCTGCCGGTCTTTCAATGTTCGCTAAGTATTTTGAGAGATTGAATACTGTATCGGCTTAGCAGGAGCTAAAACTTTGGTAGATCTTCGGAACAACCTTGTCTTCTAACTTCCGAATAGTCCGTACTTTAACACTTATATCGGGCCGAAGGAGGAAGTTGTGGTTAGCTCTGACAGACAGCCGAAATCAAGGATAAAATCCTATACATTTTGCAATAGATACAATGACATAATTATAATTGATTTTTTAACAATTTTCGTAAGTATAAGATAAGATAAGAATATTCTTAAACAAGTTCACAAACAATTAAACAAGATACCAAATAAAAGTTACAATTAAAAAAAGATATACAATAGGCGGTCTTATTGCTAAGAGCAATTTCTTCCAATAGTATAGATTACTATACTATTAAGTATACTGCTTAAAAAGCAAATAAGTTATCCGGAGTAAGTGAGTCCGAATTTATAATAATTGATTTCGTGAAAGGGTGAAAGAGTACTAAAATTTAGTTATTTCAGAGTGACATCATGACAGCAACCAAAGTTGTCGAGCGTATGTGAGTGGACGGGCCGGTGAGGGAGGTCCCAGGTGGACATACTTTGACCAAGTGAGGCATGTATTTGCAAAAGACAAGATAAAAGGTACCCGAAACCGGCGTACGTGCATGAAACGACTAATGAATTGTCGATGAATCGAAAGTGATTTATGAGAATCATTCAAGCCAAGTGGCTGTCCCTGGTCTCCTACCCCTGGTGGCCTACCCTTCTGGGACACAGGCGTAATCTTATGTATGTATAATGTTACAATAATTATCAACAACAGCCCACCACTGCCCACCGCTAGGACTTTACGGTCGACTTACACCATACAGAAAAAATTATCTACATATCTTAGTCACGATCTACGAATACTCTTAATTGATGACTGTCTCCATCCCGTTTGGATTCGTGAGACAGACAGAGTTGACTATCATAGTCGACTGTAATGTTTTTCTTTATTAGGGGTACCAATCCGGCCTTGGCCCCCCTGGTGGAGTAGTGGAGTATTGCATAATACCTTCCTCAGGGAAGAGACCCGTGCCCCTCGGTGGGGACATAATGGGTTGATGATGATGAGGGGTATTAGGTCTCACTCAGACTCGCTCTTCCCTACACGGCCTTCACTACTCACAATCCATTGTAATAAGCCCAGCATAAAATCCATTTTAGCGTTTGGTAGATAATCCCAACTTTAATGCAATGTTAAATAGGTACCTATACAGCGAAATGCAATTTTGGAATGTGCCTTTCCGTCCGGCTGAGTTCACGGCACGTACTATGTACAGAGGGACAGTCAGACTTCATTTGTTTCTTTTAAATATTATACCATAGACAACTGGACATTTATATTTATATACAGGCACATACATTGCTTTTGGCTCCACACTAGGATACTCTGTGACCTAGGAACCAGAAACAAAGTCATCAGAAACGTGTAAACATCCAAGACATGAGGTTTTTTTTGTCCCCAGCCGGGATTCGAACAGATTCCCAACCGCTGCGCAACAGAGGTTTTTTTTTTCAGCTTTAAAGTCCTTATTCCTTATTGCCTTATTGCCTTAGTGAGATATGCCTTAGATAGATAGACAGGGCATGGCAAAACTAAAGGATTCCGCAGCAAGGGTTCGCTATGGAGTAAATATAATCTCTAATTGCCAAACTACAGGACCACCTAGTTTGGCAATTAGCGGACTGGATAACTGTACAAATAGCCTTTAAGTGATTTTATAAAGCCCTCAAGGCTCGTACAATCTGTTAGCTTTTAGAATATACCTCGGGCTCTAGAGTAGGCTTCTGTTTTCGCTGAAAGCACACGAGTGTAATACTACTTCCTGCTCTGTATTATAAGTGAAATTAAGTGTCATATTAGTTCCGATTTCGAAATTAAGTGTCATATTAGATCCGTTATTTCTATTACACGAATATATCCGATTCTATCCGATAGTAGCCGAGGTATATTCTAAAAGCTAACAGACTTTAATCATCATCAACCCATTATGTCCCCACCGAGAGGCACGGGTCTCTTCCCTGAGGAAGGTATAGGCCTTACTCCACCACGGGGGCCAAGTCCGGATTGGTAAAAGCTTCAGACTAGTGGCTGGTCTTACTGTCTGTTTTCAAGCCGCCCTAAGGTCTCTGACTTGGCTTAACGACTGCCATCTACCAACGGCAGCCGGCACCAACTGCTTAACGTGTCTTGCGATGCACGGAACCGCTCGGAAAAATGCCACTAGCGTTAGTCATAGACGGTGACCCATCCATGGACTGAACGCGCCGTATGTTGTAAATTTTATTTGTCTCTGGTTTCTTGTGTGCAATAAATAATAGTCTTATCTTATCTTATCTTATCTTATGTTGCTTAACCTTAGTGATCGTTTAAGGTCACTCAGGCAGCCCAGGCTACGAGTGATACAGACTGTAATACGTGTTTGTTACTCTTTGTTTTTATGGTGAGAAATAAACTTTACTTACTAACTGCTGAACCCTAATATGCAGTTTCGTACATCTGTGTGCCCAAAGTCTATCCTCCTGGAGTATGTTCCCGGTTCCTGTAGCATCGCAAAGTAAACTTCGGCCGGAGTTCGCCCGGCTTCCGAAATCAAAGCCCCGCGAACCCGTCAACTCAATCTGCATAAACAAACAAGAAAGACGGTCCGGTGTTTTAATAGCACCAAGTAAAGGCACGTTCAGATAAGCAGCAAAGATTCCAATGGCTCAAACTAGCAAATAACCCACCAAATAAGCCGTAGCCCACAGATGACTGCTCTGATAAACAGCCTAGCAACAAAGCTAAAAGCACTAACCAATGGTATCATTAAAATCAAAATCTTTTTTTCTTAACATTGCATTTTTTATGCCTCACTGCTGTGCAAAGGCCTTCCTTCCTCATTTATATTTCTCTCCGTTTCCAGCCGCCTCGCACCATCCAGGTAAGAATTGCTTTTGGAGAAGAGAATCTGCTAAATAATAGTAGTGGCTTATTCATTGCATAAAAAAATATTAAATAAGTACTTCCAAAATGATAAGTGTGAGGGGGAGGGGGACGTATTGCCTGCCCCTCATGTGAGGGGAAGGTATTGCGTCCCACTTCCGGTACTAATATTATTCATATTAATACCTTAATGTATGAGAGCAACCTCTCTGGAAGCACTATAATCTCACATGGAGGATTTAGTTTTCAGAGCTTGAAAATAAGATTGTACCTATTACTTTTTTCTGAAATAAACAGTTAACATTTTTTTTAATGATCGACTGACTGCCACTTTTACACAGCTCGCCAGTCTGATAGCTGACAGCCAGCCCGTGTCCGCTCGAGACAGTGTATGGTATACACTATCCATCTATCCATCTATTAACATACACTACAGGTAGATCTTAGTCAGATTGATTTCTTTGTTGAAGCAAGGAATCTGGCAGCTTAGCCAAACATTTGTCCACTCGGGGGTGGTGTTCGAATTATTCTACTGGGCGGTGTTCGGTTATGAAATAGTAATCAAGCAACGTGAATTTGACGTGGTTGGAGGGAGGCGTGTCTGATCGGAACCTTAGGTTTTAAGCATTGGCCTTTGTAAAAGCTATAAACAAAGTAGGGAAACGATAAATGTTTAATTAGCAAAGTAGGCAACATTGTTGGGCGCTTAACGACCACCGGTGGACTTAATATAAATTCAAGAGGCATGTTTCTTAATTGCGTCTAATTTATTTGCACGGTAAAAGCTCCAATGGTTACTTGGTTGAGGTAATAATGATTTTCTTGTCGTATTCTGTAAAATATTGATTTCAATATGTTAATACGTTTCTCATAATTGGTAACTTCAACGGCTAGCCGTTTAATTCAACCAAAAACGCCGTGATTAGACATCTTTAATTTCATTTTCATCTAATTGTGTTTTTTTTACTTAGGCTACCTTTTTGCTTCGACCTAAATGTAGAGCTTAACGAACCGTCAATGAAAGGTTAATTTCTTTAGTTCTTAAACTTGTTCTTTCATGGGCTCTCATGAGTGAGAGAAATACAATCGTCGGCACATTACCATAACGAGCCAACCGGGATGGTTAATGAATGGCCTTGCAATTGAAACAATAGTGGATTAGCATCCGTCTTATCTGTTTATGCAAATTCAACCCCGAGCGGCAGGGATGTGCGTCGCAGAGTAGAAGTGGAAGGTCGCCACCGTGAAGGATTTAAGGAGCTGTACCAGCAAACTGAAAATACAAATAAGGACTAAACTTTTTATGATCATGATTAGTCATGATCTGATTCATATTATAATAGAGCGAGGGCTTAAGAAAGTTTAATTTCAAAATTAGTACGACTAAATTATTATGAAATTGTTAATGGTAATCTTGTTAAAACAAAGAGAAAATCAAATTTAAAAATAAACCAGTACCGAGCGGTGTTGCTTGCAAAATCTTTAGGCGGCATATTCACGGGCGGCATGTACACATGCAAACAAAACTTTTTTTATGTTATGACTTCTATTTCGTAGTCTATAAAATTTTAGCATATTTTTTATGCATTACATAATTTTTTGTAATGCTTTTTGGAAATCCATGGAGGAGGCCTATGTCCAGCAGTGGACTTCTTGTGGCTAAATGATGATGATGACATAATTTGTGTTTTGGCAGTAAATACCTATAGTTCACTTTCACTCTCAATTTATTGTAGTATTTAAGCGAATAGTCTAATTATAGTCTCAATAAATACTTCACTTGCTTACCTACTGGCAGGCGCTTGCAACCTCGTTCGAGTCCAAGTGATTGAAATTAAAAATAAAACACATCAACACAAGTGCACCCGCGCCAGAACATTTTCGTTCTTTCTTTGACCCGTTTTCTGACGCTTACTTTTTCAGCTCATCCCTGCAAAGTCTTAAAAGACTCCTGGACTGCTCTTTTGACAAAAGAATTGTGTGATAGGTTAAGTAGAATGAGTAAAGTATTCTTTACCATTCTATAAAAGCAGGATACATGACCGATAAGCCCATATATTACGCGTACCGAAATCTGAATCATTACAACCGTCTAATGGTCAAACTTCATGTAAATTGCCATAGCAAATATTAGGATTTCGACAGGATTTGGTGCGCAGACCAAAATGGTACAAGTTGGTAGCGGATGACATGAAGCTGCAGCAAACGACGTGTCGCAGCGACACTACTGATTTCTACGTATTTCTATCAAATTCCTTCCGTAGTTAGCGACATGATGCTACGAGTAGCGACGCGTCGTTGAGCGGCAGACGCCAGTGTCGCCCGACCAAAGATCTGACGCCGGATCAACGACACGTCAAGCGATTTTTTTTAAATATCATTTTGGCTTCAACAACTGGACTCCATCTGCTGTTGCCGTCTGCAGTCAGATTCGAAATCATGACGGACGCAACGACGTGTCACAGCGACATGAAGCGACGACACGCTACTGCTGCGTGGTCGGGTACCAACTGGCACCTAAAGGTCCTTCTGTGTTTTCTACTAAACGACTCCACAAAAGATGTATCAGGGGTATATTGTGCGGTTCCTGACGCCAAGACGTATTGTGACGTAATCCACAGTAGATCGTTAGTCACTTGTACCGGTGCAGTTGTTTCTTGCGGCTAAACTACAATTGGATTCTGATTCTCCGACTCGATCCGTATCGATTTCTACTTGAGGTTCCCAGAGGGCGTTCATTTTGAAATTAATCAGACTCCGACACAGGCGATGTTGGCTTGAGGAGGAATAGATTTAGAAAAGGATGATAACATAAACTCACGGCTGTATCCCGAAGCGGTAGGCAGAGACCAGGGTTTGCCACTTTCGACGATCCTGACAGACTTCTTTCGCTTGATCAACATTCATTAGTAGTTGCATGTAAGCACGTTGGTGTTGGGTATTTGATATCTTCATCATCAACCCATTATGTCCCCACTGAGGGGCACTGGTCTCTTCCTTGAGGAAGGTAAAGGCCATATTCCACCACGGGGGCCAAGTCCGGTTTGGTGGAGATTTGTAAGACTAGTGGCTGGACTTACTGTCAGAAGTTTTCAAGCCGCCTTATTAAGGCCTCTGACCTGGCTTAACGACTGGCATCTATCGATGACAGCCGGCACCAACTGCTTAACGTGCCTTACGAAGCACGGAACCGCTCAGAAAAATACCACTAGCGTTAGTCATAGACGTTCACCCATCCATGGACTGAACACGCCCAAAGTTGCTTAACCTTCGTGATCGTTTGATATCTTGCTCGCAGCTAAATAAAGGATATTTTAGTCACAGTGATTTTTATCGAATTTCTCCAAAACGGATTCACCGATTTTTATGTTTTTTTTCTGTTTAATTGTAGGCTAACTAATATCGACGGTTAAAAGGTAATAGGGGATAAGCGACATTTTGGTCCAAAATGACTTTTGAATGCCATCTTACTTAAAAAAAAATCTGCGTCGAATGCGCTTACTCCCGCGGCTCTACGATGACATTTTTGTATCGTAGAGCCGCGGGAGTAAGCGCATTCGACGCAGATTTTTTTTTTAGTAAGATGGCATTCAAAAGTCATTTTGGGCCAAAATGTCGCTTATGCCCTATTACCTTTTAACCGTCGATATACATACCAAAATAGCGTTCGATGGATCATCTAATAATGAAATATTATTTGTCGTAAAAGGTAATTTCATGGCGCGGCGCTAGCAATTGTAATACAGTTCTGATAAAGAACTAGTACTATTGAGATGATCAAGTACATTATCATTCATGTATAATCTATAAATTTGTTGTAAATAAATAATTCTTATTACGATGAGTGACAATACGTTTTATTTGGTAACTACAACTTGAAGTAAAGACCAAAATAGAATTAAGAATATGAAAGCCGCTGAGTGAAAATCAGAGTCGAATCAACTAGGACTCCTTTTGCATCGCATTACAGAAGAGCTATAAGAATATTTTGTTATGTCCAAGCGCTGATATTTCTAGCTATGCAAAATGTTGTCGCGTTCGCGAAGTTCTCGATATCGAGTCACTTATTGCCCGACGGGCCTCACATTCTGATCCAGTTTTTTTATAGACTAGATTTCGCCCGCGACTCCGTCCACGTGGACTTTGGTTCAAAATTTTGCAACCGCGTTTACTCCCTTAAGGGTTAAATTTAGAAAAAACGGCAAAACACGTGTTCAATCAATTGTGTTGAAGAGTATTTATTTTAAGTTTCAAGAAAGTAAAGTAAAGTAAAGTAAAAAGTATTTATTGCCATTTTAAAGGTAACATTTAAACATTTGCTGACCCCCACACTAGGCAGAGCCTGTCCCGTGGGGGAAGGATTAGATGTGGCAAATTAAATTAATTAATTAATTAATTAAATTTTTAAGAAAATTAGACAACATTCTTTATACCTCCCATACAAATTTTGGCAACCCTTTTCACCCACTTTGGGGTTGAATTTCAAAAAATCCGGTCTTATTCCTTGCTTACATTATATATAGACCCTTTGTGCAAAATTTCAGCTTCCTAGGTCCAACGGCTTGGGCTGGGCGTTTATGAGTGAATGAATCAGTCAGTCAGGACTTTGATTTTTATTTATATAGATAGATTCGTAAAGGATCGACGCCGGCGCCGTATCGGTCACGACAGGTTGATTAAGCGTTTCAGATTTTTTAATCATCATAAAAATCTCACTGCTTTCTACTACTGAGTATAGGGCACTTCCTACAAATGCCAACCGCGCTTCACAGACCCTTTCCATTCGCATCCACCTTCCACTTACTTAGAATTAAAATAATCAAATCCATAATGTTATTCGCTATAAAAATATTATTGACTAATGAACGTAAAAGTTACTGTTGCAGTGAAAAAGCTAATAAAGAAACCCAAGCGGTATTTTTTAGCTTTTCAAAAGTTTTATTTATATTAATTAACAGAGTTTACTATAAAAAAAGTACTCGTAAAATGTGTTAAACACTAGACAAAATCGTCATCTAAATCCAGATTAACATTTTTTTCGTTTGTTAACAGCTGTCTTTATGTTATAAGCAATCCTTAGATTTTTTAAGCCAAGTTGGAGGTAACTCTTGGCAGAAAATGCTATTTAGCATTAAGTACGCCTTTGTATCAAACGTAACGTTTTGTGCATTTAATAATTTAATAATAATAATAACTCTAATATATCGAAGGAATCTTTTTGTAGAACCTTCTACCTCAGCTTATACAGTACCCCATAAAAGATATTATATTAACTTTTGAAAGTTTAAAACATAGAAATAATAATATATTACTAGTTCTAGTATTAATATTCTGATAATTATAAAAGTAACAATTTGCTTACGCAGGGTTGATTATTTTCTTACTTCTACTTACATCTAAAAAAATAGAGTAAAAGTATTAAAAGATGCAATAGTTTTCAATGCAGTACTTGTCGTGGACAATACCTACATAGGTAGTTGACAAGGAGTGAATTTGCAAAAAAATTGTACTTAAAGCTTTAAGGTCTACTCAGCTGTCAACTGTATTAACATGCATGGCGACCATTAAAACAATAATAATAACTTCCAATAATACAATGATTTTATCTGTTCCAAAACTAGGACAACCTGGATCCATCATCACAAATATCAATAGTAGGAGTAATAAATAGGTAGCGAGAAGTATGTACGGCAGTTAATTATTTTGTAAATAAACATTAAACAATAGTAAATAGGTTTATTTCAATTTATCAATTTTGATATGAAACGTATTGGGACCAAAATGTTGGAAGTAACTGCAACATAACTCGATATCGATGGATAAGCAATTTGCAAGTGAAATACGAATGTCGGATGCACGGTGAAGCCAACGCCATTTTATTTTTTATTATCATATTTTTGCACGCGAATATTGTTCAGCTCAAACACAAAAGCTTTGCAAAAATGGCGAGCTAACGTAATTATTTTCTGAAAAATCCGCCGTCAAACGTGTTTTTTTACTTTTAAGTTTTCCTAACTCTCTATATTTAATTAAAAAGTCAACCGAATGTTAACTGAGTAGAGAGTAAAAAGTGTGAAAGTTGACGTGGTGTGTCGTAATAAAAATGTAAATTAATTTATACTTATGTTATTTTCTGATATACAAAATCTCGTACCACAGTGTTTTTATTGAGCTTGTGCGAAACGGGTTCACCGATTTTTATGATTTTTTTTATGAAGAAAATAATCAAAATGGCCAAGCAAGGTTTGCCAGGTCATCATATAGTATAATACAATATTTTCATGCTTTTACCTATCCTAATACCTTCAACAACATATTTTTATTTCATTACTACAGCACTAGTGATTCCATCATCATGTGGTAATAAAATATTCTTTATTTGGGCACACCAGAGCATGCCAACCATAAGGTGATCGAACTTTTAGTATTTTTTGTTATGATTTTGTTTCTTTATGCATAATTTGTTGTGTTATGACCTTGAAAAGAACATAAGGCGTTGAATTGTACAGTTACAGGTGATATAGTGTTGGGCACAAAACATATTTTTTTTATGCATCGAACACTAGCTCTATATGTTTTTACATCATTATTAGAATTCAGGTACATAAAAAGAATGCGGTTACATAAACGCAGCCTCATAAAAGCGAAAGTCAGAAAATAAGTGCCGACAGATAAAGTTGGCAGCCTCAGCGGTAGAGCTTCTGAAACAAAAGCTAAATTAATAAGCCGATAGCAGTTTGATATCATTTCCTCCATCTCAGTATCACGCGGGAAAAAAGCCTGTAGTGAGTACCCCAACTAAGTAGATTATCTTAGCTGGAAATGGAGCCGAGCCGGCTATGCGTCCCGGCACCGATCCAGCTGGCAAGTGCAGCCTTTGCGGAACATTTCATTTGAACGTTTCGACGCTTCACAGATTTATTTCGGACGGACCAGTGGTTCGAGCTGCGTAGTCTTTAATCTGTTGCGTTTTGACCTTGAAAATTTACAATGGGAAACCAATCTTATTAAGCAATGTATGTGCCTGTATGTAAATGTTTATGTTTATGGGTATCGATTGGCCCCGATAGAACGCAACAGGTGAAAATGCAGTGTTCATTAATTTACCAAACAAAAAAATACTTAGCAATAACAAAAACTTAATGGATAGTAAGAACATTAAAAAAAACGTACGTCATATAAAGCGGCATAAAACACTAAAAGCACTCCCTATCGTCACGTCAAATTCAGATTCAGAGTATTATACTTGTGTGCTGAATCACACATGACCACTTTCACACAACAAAATCAAATGTGCTGGTTCCAATACCTAGCATGCATTGTGCTACGGTAACCAGACAAGCACATCACAAAGATGGAAATAAACACAGACTGGGACCCTTAAAGAGAATCTAACGCTTCTCCTCCGCCATTGCAATCAGGCGTGATATGTCTAGACCAACGAGGCAGTCCCAAGCATAGTCACACCTAGTTCCCACTGAATCTTTTTTAAGGCTTGAAATTTCACTGTTTCAATGCCAATTTTATTGAAACCTATATTTCGGCGAACTCTTTCAATGCGATTGCCGCAGACGATCATTCAATGCGATATGAAAGTGTAAACACGAAGATTGAACCATCGGGCACCTTTTTTAATCAACATCAACCCATTATGTCTCCACCGAGGGGCACAGGTCTCTTCCCTGAGGAAGGTATAGGCCATACTCCACCATGAAGGCTAAGTCCGGATTGGTGGAGGCTTGTCCTAAGACTAGTGGCTAGTCTTACTGTCAGAAGTTTTCAAGCCGCCCTAGGGCCTCCTGCTATATATCGACGGTAGCCGGTACCAACTGCTTAACGTGCCTTGCGAAGCACGGGACCGCTCGGCAAAATGCTACTAGCGTTAGTCATAGAACGATCACCCATCCACGCACTGAACGCGCCCTATGATGCTTAACGTTCGTGATCGCTTGAGATCACTCAGGCAGCCTGGGCTACGAGTGATGAGACTTGCAAGCTGGTAGAGCTGGTGGAGCGATTAATGCTTTTCAATGGCATTGCTTCAATGTGAATGAACCATGTAAATAGGTAAAGTCGTTCAATATCCGACGTTCAATAGCATTGCTGCAATGTGATTGGTCTGTATAATATCGCTTTTATCTGCTAGTTGCAGTTACCTACACGGATCGCATGTATCAACACATTTACGCGAGCTTGAGTACAGCCCATTACACAATGAAAAAAAAAAGGTATAATAATAAGTAATAAGAAATCACACTTCACACTAATCACACTAATATTATAAACGTGAAAGTTTGTGTGTGTGTTTATATGTTTGTCAGTCTTTAGCGCTGAAACGGCTGGACGGATTTGAATAAAATTTGGTATGGAGTTAGCCGATACCCTGGATTAAAACATAGGCTACGTTTTACCGCGGGGAAATATCTTATTCCTACGGGAAAATCGATGAACCGCGGGTAACACCGCGGGGCACAGCTAGTAAGGAATAAGGAATAGCACAGAAATCAATTGTCTTCCTTATTCTTGAATTGTGTCTTGCTCAACGGTGCTGCCATTGCTGGATTCCGCTATTCCTTGTTCCTTATTTCATATTCCTTATTCTTACACCTTATTTTTTTTTCATTGTGTAATGGGCTTAACACGTCGACTTCAAACACCATAATATGTGACTACCGCTACGTCCGTACGCCGGCCATTATCAAACCGTTTTTAACACACTAATTAACAATAAAGCCTCCGTGGAGCATTGTCCGTGAAAATGGGGTGCACGTTCGAGGATTTCTCTTCTGATTGTGACGTTGATGTGAATATTAGCTCTGAAGTTTGGATTTCTTGTAGTAAAAGTATTCGTTGAGCCCCCTTTTCATGGTTTTCCGATATCCCGCGCGTGAGTAGTAGAGAAAACGAGGAGCGGAAGAGAAAGGGATAGCGCGAGTCTTTGACTATTCTTGCGCGCGCGCATCTCTTATAGAAGTAAGTAGTATATATTTATTCACAAAAAACTTTTATTTAGGTTATATTATGTATTTTCTTTTGTGCAATACAGTGTAACAACAACAACAACAGCATAAGAAGTAAGTAGTAATTGTAGAGTCAATTTTTTAGTAGAGCCCTGTAATATAATCAGCATCATCATTAACCCATTATGTGCCCACCGAGGGGCACGGGTCTCTTCCCTGAGAAATGTATAGGCCATACTCCACCACTGGGGCCAAGTCCGGATTGGCGGAGGCTTATAAGACTAGTGGCTGGTCTTACTGTCAGAAATTTTCATGCCGCTCTAAGGCCTCTGACTTGGCTTAACGACTGCAATTTATCGATGGTAGCCGGCACCAACTGTTAACGTGCCTTGCGAAGCACGGAACCGCTCAGAAAAATTCCACTGCCGTTAGTCATAGACGGTCACCCATCCATGCACTAAATGTTGCTTAACCTTCGCGATCGCTTAAGATCACTCGAGCAGGTAGAGCTACGAACGATAAATACATTAAACGGGTCTAATCGCGCTTATTTTTATGTAAAATTAAACATTAGAACTATGTCAGAGCATCGCGAGTCATTAAAAAATAGTAACGTATTTTCAGGAATAGAATATCCTCACACTTCGCATTTAAATTAAAAGTCATTGTGATGCCTGGGGCTTGTTTACCCAACATTAACCGCTGCATAGTCAGCCGGAAAACAATAAGGCTAATGGTAGCGCTACAATCTCACCTGCACTCGTAAAAGAGGTATTAAATAGTGCTTTATGGTGGAGAAACATGCATAGGACACTGTTATTGCATTATAATACTGATACACTTTTGTTTTGAGCCTTATTCTTCATGTGAAGTAGTATTTGATAAGCAACCAGAAAATTTGAAGAGACTGTTATAAGCCTTGGTATTTTGAATTTGATGAATATGACGGCGCCACCGTCAGTATTTGCGAACAACGTGTGCAACGGGCGTGACGTCATTAGTTCCCCCACCACGACACAGTATAAAAGGCAGAGGTTGCCAGTCGAAAGGCATTTTTGTCTGTCGATCGTCGCCCGGTGCACACGTTGCACCCGCGGCCGTGTTTAATGTAAAACTAAATAATTTAACTGTGAATTGTGATTTAAATTACCTTTATTGAAATAAAGTAAAGTAATCAGAACGAGTGATTTTGGTGTTTAAAAAAAACCATGTCGGCCCCTGATCCTATATCAGAAGTCTCGGATCCGCCTCCACTTTCTTGCGTCATGGAACAAATGGCAATGTTTTCTTCGGGAATGGAAGCAATCTTCCAGAAAATCGCTGAAAACTTGACTACTCGCCAACCTGTTCAAACATCATTACCGAAACTAATCAACTTCGACCCCGACGAGCCAGAAGCAGATATCGTCAATTGGTGCACATTGAGTGAGCTTATAATCAAGAATAAGAATCTGGAAGGAGTGGACTTGATTCTGGCGCTTTCACATTCACTCAAGGGACGTGCCGCAACGTGTTTGACTAAAATACAGACTGATAAGATATCATGGCCTGCGATCAAGGAGATCCTCATTTCAAGATTCTCGAAGCCGATGACTATGCAAGACCACTTCGACCAAATTATCAAGTTCCACATGGA
The DNA here is from genome assembly GCA_947310845.1 of Yponomeuta plumbellus. Taxonomy (NCBI): domain Eukaryota; kingdom Metazoa; phylum Arthropoda; class Insecta; order Lepidoptera; family Yponomeutidae; genus Yponomeuta; species Yponomeuta plumbellus. The sequence goes on along the minus strand of OX371207.1, from coordinate 9,702,026 downwards.
TGGCAAAGAAAGCCCAGCCGAAGCCGGTATGAGATTGTGGGGACTAATAGAAAAAATTCCCGACTCAGATATGCCAGAGAAAGTTATGACCGGTTTCACAATATCTGTGTTATCGCAATGTGATGATAAAATTCGCCGCGAGTTAAATTCTGTGGTGATCAATGACAAAAATCAACTGTTCCGCACGCTACGAAGCTTCACCTTAAAACGACGAAATGAAGATCCAGTTTCAACAGAGTCTGATGCGAAACGATTCCGAATCACTCCGTTTCGTGGGAACTGCCACTTTTGCGGAAGACCAGGGCATCGTGGTCACGAGTGTCGTGATAAAAGCAGACTTATCTCCAGGTCTGCTCCAATCGCAACTAAGTTCGAACAACCACGGCCGTCGGTAACCAGTCCCCGACCTGCTGTCTGCTGTTACGTGTGCGGCGACCCGGGCCACGTGGTCTCCAGTTGCCCAATGCGCTACAAGAAGAAGGAAAATGGCGTTTCAGGTGCTGCCGCCACGAGCTCCAAGCAGGTCAACGTGTGTACCAGGACTTCTCACGGAGTTTTACAGATAAGTGGTATCACATTACCTTTTATATTTGATTCGGGTTCCGAGTGTAGTCTTATTAAACAGAGCCATAGTGAAACTTTGAAAGGCGAGCGGTTTTATGAACAAGTGTCACTAAAAGGTTTAGGCAGCAGTAGTGTGATATCTGCAATGCAAATTAAGTGTCCCACTAAAATTCAAGATCTTACTTTAGAGATCATGTATCATGTGCTCCCTGATGATAGCCTCAGCGATGACGTACTGTTAGGACGTGATATTTTAGATACTGGTGTGTCTGTGGCTCTGGGCGATGATGGATTAACCTTAACTAGGACTAAAAACACAAACTGCTGCACGGTTTTTAATGCTTTCGACGATGAAACTATCGACACGGATCTTGAGGGAAAGGATAGGGAACGGTTATTCAAAATACTTGAAAAATATTACAATCACTTTATTCAAAAACTTCCTACAACACAAGTTGAAACAGGCGAACTAAAAATCGAGCTAATTGACCCTTCAAAAACTGTTCACCGAAGACCTTATAGGTTGTCCCCGACTGAGTTAAAAGTCGTTAACGAAAAAATTCAAGAGCTATTAGACGCAAATATAATCAGAGAAAGTACATCACCGTTTGCGAGCCCCATTCTTTTGGTAAAGAAGAAAGATGGTAGTGATCGTCTATGCGTTGATTATAGAGAACTTAACAGTAATACGCGCTCAGATAGTTACCCACTGCCTTTGATTAGCGACCAAATAGACAAATTAAACGGAGCTAGATTCTTCTGTAGCATTGATATGGCTTCGGGATTCCACCAAATTAGAGTCCATGGAGACTCCGTGGAAAAGACTGCCTTTGTTACCCCGACTGGACAGTATGAGTACCTGACTATGCCATTCGGACTAAAAAATGCCCCACAGGTTTTTCAACGCTCAATTAACTCAGCGTTAAAATCCCTTAACGATGACAAAATATTAGTCTACATGGATGACGTTCTCTCTGTTTCTGAAAGTGTGGAAGAGGGTCTTTCCCGTCTGGATAAACTATTAGAAACTTTATCTAATGCCGGTTTTTCATTTAATTTCAAAAAATGCAAGTTTATGAAGAAGGAAGTCGAATATTTAGGCTATGTCATTTCCTCTGGTGAGCTTAAACCAAATCCACGCAAAGTTCAAGCTTTACAAAATGCTCCAAAACCTAGCAACGTTAGACAAGTCAGGCAGTTGATCGGACTAGCAACATATTTCAGACAGTTCATCCCAAACTTTTCAAAATTGCTCAGACCACTTTACCCACTAACCTCAGGAAAAGGGCCTATAGTTTGGACCTCTGAACACGATAGTATTCGTGACGAAATTGTTAAACATTTAGTGACAGAGCCAGTACTAAAAATCTTCAATCCATCTTTGCCTATAGAGTTGCATACAGATGCCAGCAGTGACGGTTATGGCGCCGTTTTGATCCAGAAGTATGACGGCCTGCCTCACGTAGTTGCTTATTTCAGTCGCAAAACAAGTGATGCGGAGAGCCGCTATCATTCTTATGAGCTGGAAACGTTGGCCGTTGTCAAAGCCGTAGAGCATTTCCGTCACTACCTCTATGGCCGTAAATTTACAGTTTTTACAGACTGCAATGCTTTAAAGTCCTCGCACTCAAAAAAGGACTTGACCCCTAGGGTGCATCGATGGTGGGCAATATTGCAGTCGTACGATTTCGATATAGTCTACAAAGAGGGCAAAAACATGGCCCATGCGGATTTCTTGTCCCGTAACTCTCCCCCAGAATCACAAGACGTTAAGTCAAAGTCGAAGATTGTAAATTTTTCTGAGTTAGAAAAGGGTTGGCTTACAGTAGAGCAACAGCGAGATAGCGAAATCTCAAACATAATTAGTAAAATACAATCCAACGATTTACCCCCCGAAATATCGCGCACGTACGATATTAGGCAGGGCATTCTGCATCGTAAAATAGAGCGTGCAAAAACTACTAAGTGGTTGCCAATCCTACCACATTCACTGATATGGTCTCTCATAAGTCATGTGCACTCTGAAATAAAACATCTGGGTTATGAAAAGACTCTCGATAAGATGTATGAGCTTTATTGGTTTCAAAATATGTCCCGAAACGTAAAGAAATTCGTAGACTCTTGTGTGATCTGCAAGTCATCGAAGGGTCCTTCAGGTGCTCAGCAGGTCCGATTGCATCCTATTCCAAAAGCAGCGGTACCCTGGCATACATTACATATTGATCTTACTGGCAAGTTGAGCGGCAAAAGCGACCGTAAGGAGTACTGTTCTGTCATCATTGATGCTTTCACAAAGTTTGTTTTGCTAAAACACACAACGACGCTAAATTCCGCCAATGCTATTAAAGCAGTTAAAGAATCTGTTCATTTATTCGGTGCTCCAAAAAGAATAATCGCTGATCGCGGACGTTCGTATGATAATTCTGATTTCAAACAGTTTTGTGAAAGCAACAGTATTGAGTTACATCTCATCGCCACTGGTTCTAGTAGATCTAATGGGCAGGTAGAGCGCGTGATGCGAACATTGAAGGGTTTGCTTACCATAGCTGAATGTAGCTCTGATCAGTCGTGGCAAGAGCAGTTGGGTGACATACAGCTTGCTCTGAATAGTACTCGTTCTAGAGTGACAGGTTTTACTCCAATAGAATTGATGTTTGGCAGTCAAGGCAGTTCGTTAGAAATAGCTAAAATATCTTCAAATTCCGACGATCCAACTAGATTAGATCTCGAAGCAGCGCGTTCTAATGCCTCTGATAACATAAAAAAATCGGCTCAGTCTGATGCTCTACGTTTCAACCGAGGAAAAGCGAGAGTTAAAACCTTTTCCGTTGGTGACTTTGTTTTTGTTAAAAGTGAAGAACGACACCAAACAAAATTAGATCGGAAATACAAGGGCCCTTTCAAAATCTCTGCAGTTCTCGAAAATGATAGGTACGAGTTAAGACACATTAATGGGTCAAATCGGATATACAAATACGCACACGAAAATTTGCGAGAAGTACCACGTGGTCCTTTAGGTTTGTTAGAAGTTTCTGATAGTTTTGATACTGAAGATGGCGTGACGGCGTGTGAGGACAATGTTCTTGTTCATGAAACCAATCGTCATACTGATGATGTAACTATACCTAGTTCGAGTAGCGATACTATGTCTGTCGATAGTGATAGTAATTTTGTGAACATAGGAAGGTTTCGTACTAACTCTGAAGACAGTTCATCGTCAGACACACATTCTCATATTGTTATAACCAATGCTGAAATCAATCAATCGAATTAATTTTATTAATTATCAATCAAGATTAATTTTAATTAGGTACCTATTTTAAGGACAAATTATGAATAGAGCCTACAAAAAAAGTAATAAGAATAAGCTAAGGGAGTCATTGTAGGGTTTAACCGGTCCAATGTCTTCGCTAAAGTGGTATATCCGGGCTAGCAACACCAGCTAAAGGGATACACCTGGTCTAGCATTAAAAACTATAGAGAATTGATCTGGTCTAGCTTGCTATAGAGATCAATTTCTGGACTAGTACAATCCGGGCCAGTAGGATACTGAAGGGATAATGTTGCTGAAGGGTTTACTGACCGGTCCAGCATGATCTGAAGGGTTAATGTGAACCGGACCAGACATGATAAGATGATATTTGTTAATTGTTATAGTTACCTGGAACTTGTCAGGATGATCGAACGATTTGTTTCTTTGTTCCCAGACAACTAATGAGGACGCGTACGAGGACGTACGCTCGTCAGTATGGCCGTGACGGCGCCACCGTCAGTATTTGCGAACAACGTGTGCAACGGGCGTGACGTCATTAGTTCCCCCACCACGACACAGTATAAAAGGCAGAGGTTGCCAGTCGAAAGGCATTTTTGTCTGTCGATCGTCGCCCGGTGCACACGTTGCACCCGCGGCCGTGTTTAATGTAAAACTAAATAATTTAACTGTGAATTGTGATTTAAATTACCTTTATTGAAATAAAGTAAAGTAATCAGAACGAGTGATTTTGGTGTTTAAAAAAAAACCATGTCGGCCCCTGATCCTATAAATACATACATACATAAGCTCACGCATGTATCCCAGAGGAGTAGGCAAAGACCAGGGGCTGCCAAGTGGCAGGCAAGTGACACGATCATGACTACTCACTTTGGCTTCATTGACATTTTACCTACAATTAGCCGTTTAGCCGAGAGTGGTGGGAAGGGCGCACAATTTTATGAAAAAATGGCACTTTAAGCGTAATATTTCATAAACGGGTCCGTAAATCTCGGTGTTTCTACGTACACCCACAATAAGGATTTTTTACGAAAATATATTGACAGAAGAGGGTAAGTCTCCATAGTAGCTTTGACCTCCAACGTTACACGTTTTACGGAACACTATAATGCGCACGCCCTGAAACGCACTAAGCGTTTTTTTTTTCTTTTGAATTATTAGAACTCAAAAATACAACTTATTGGGGTAACTTATCACAAAGGCACTTATTCGTAACCGTCAATCCCAAGTTGAGAATAATAATAACCAATTAAATTGTCTTCAGAACAGAATCGTGAGGTTGACATCTAATGTAAATGAGAACGAAACGCGCTGTACAGGAGAACATCTGGCGCACTTTAATTTGTTTCCGAGCATTGTGGATGCCAAATTAATATTCCAATTTATTCCCACTCTCTGTGTCGCGGGACGCATAATATCAGCTGCAGAAGATTAACTTGGTGTAGGTACCATAAGAATCAGCCTATGCTTTATATCTTCCTGCAGGAACGGTACTGCGTCAAATGTACTGATAGGGTTGTTTCTAAAATCAGTAATTCTTGACTGCCCCCAGTTAGACTTCGAGTTTTATAAGCCCTTTTGTCCTCTTGCCTTTTTGACTACTGGTCGTCTACAACATCTGAAATAGATTAAAAGTTAATTAATTTGGACTTTTCTTTTATTACATTAGGTACTCTATACCTTGACTAACGTGCCTAATATCTACCTTATCGGATCATTTCTTCTGCAATGAGCAATGTGCAATTCTCCACATATACAAAACATTGCTCAATACGCTACTTGCCTCGTATCAAATTTGACGCGATAAATGGATATTTCCTGTAGTATCTAACGTAAGAAACCGAAATATATTGACTTTGCTAAGTAAATATGCAGGATGTCTGCAAAATTTGCAAATAAAAAAAATATTTTTCGCTTTTAAATCGGAACCGTGAAAACACTATCCGCCATCTTGAAAGCACCTTTGGTTGTAAACAAACATCTGTCAGTCGTGCGTGCGTAGGTTCTATTGTGACTCATACTTCTTTCGTGGCACGAACTCTGCCTATGTTGAATGTCAAACTTTGTTTACAAACGTAGAAGACTTCAAACCATAGACAAAAATGGCGGACCGCGTTTTTGGCTGTTTAGCAAAGCAACGTTTTAAAATAATGTTTTTGTTGCTTTTAGGTCCTCAAAAAATATACTAAAATATTGTTTGGTCTAATGGAAGAGATATTTAGCATTTAAGACATACTTGAAAAAAGAGTCAAGCAGCGGATTCCTTGGGCATTTAAATGTTTAAAAATGTTTTTTTACCTACATATTTTGAGGTACAATATAGCGGTCTAAAATATACGTTAATTCATTGTAAGCACAACTCAAATAAAAAATCTATACTTATTTTTTACTTAATCTTGGTATAATTATAGATGATCTTCTGTATGTATTGTATATTGTCTGCGCAAACGGAAGAATCAATATTTCTTCGCAAAGACTCTAGGCAGGGTCGGATGCGAGATTTCTGACAGTTCAGGGAGTGTACAAATAAAGATTTGGGCTTTTAATCACACCTAAGACGGCCCATCATGGAGCATTTTCCCATACAAAAGTTTTATTTTAATTCGCTTTCATATATTTAAAGGACAGAAATCAAGGTTTTCTTGAGCTTACAAATGAGAACAACAAAATAAAAACTAAGTTATAGTCTCTTAGGACTTTATACCTATAGAAAACATTGACAATTTAATTTCTTTAATTTTTTTTTTATAATTTCGATTCGGTTTCTTTAATTTATGTCCTCTAAACGTATTGGTAAAGTTTAAATGCTACCCAGCATGCCAATTTTAAATAAAAATCTATTAAATGGATTTGCTCCGGGTAGGGCCGCCTAAAATTGGGACCTAATAAACTCGGCAAAACGTGGGTCCAGTTCTAGAGACTGGTGCCTCTGCCTACCCCTTCGGGGATAACGGGCGTGAGTTTATTATCTTTATCTTATCTAGGGCCGCCTAAGCGATTTTGTGTTCATTTGACATAATATAGAAATAATATTACGCAATGTTTTCGTGCTTTATTATTTATGTAGTTTGTATGATTACTTCATCTCTTTCACAAACCATTAGTATATCACAATTTATAAGCGCTTAAATTCACTTGTTCTTCTTTTTTAATTATAATTTTATTTTTTATAGTAAAAAAAATCAATCAAGAAACCGATCTTTAAACTGCCATGCCGTTGAAAATGTAAATGCCTTCAGAAAGAGAGAGAGAGAGAGAGAGAGAGAGAGAGAGCAACACGGTATTACCTATAAGAAAAAAAGAGGAAATATTAAAAACTGAAAAAAACATAGAAATGCTTCATTAAAGTTTGAAAATTCTACTGATTACCTATATGGTTAATTGTCATCGTCAACCCATTATGTCCCCACCGAGGGGCACGGGTATCTCCCCTGAGGAAGGTATAGGCCTTACTCCGCCACGGGGGCCAAGTCCGTTATACCTATATGGTTATTAAAACATAAGTAATAAGAAAGAATATTATTTTCAACCATCATCACCAACGATTTACCACGGAACCATGTTTTGAGAGTTCCGTTTATATAATATATACGAACCTATTAACTTTTGTAAGGGTCTCATATTTCATGTCAAACAGGTGTTTAGTTCACTTTGCGATTACAAAAAATAATATTCCATTTAGTAACCGCTGTTTCTGATAAGGGTTGAAACAAGTTAAAATTAGGTAGGTACGCCATTAAATAAAACTCAACAGAAGTTAGGATTTGGGTGTTTATACGAAAATGCGCGAAGTTTAGTTATAAAACATTCGGATGTACCGAAAAGTATAACGTTTCTTGAACACGAAAGCCGATGCATGAAGAAACACGCGCAGTACAGTGTTCCGCAAAAGTAGGGGTTTTCGGAAGATTTTTATGATTATTTATATGTTTATACGAACCACGGGGCCACGTAACAACGTGCTGAGCTTCTTTGTTGGATTCTTAAGCTTATAGCTTTGGCGTTCATTAAGTAACCATTTTGTTTCATAGTGAAATTTTCTTTTATTTCTTTGATGTTTTCCTTTTACATACCTCGATATATTTGTTTCGTCATTCTTTCTTCCTTCATCTTCTCCAAATGTCCAAACCAACGCAACATTTCTTTCTCAATTGGGTATTTGACAGGATGTCAAATGAGTTACTTTTAAAACGGAATTTGTATAAAATACTTGCTTGTGAAGTCACATTTCAGAGCACTTTTTTATGTTCCATCTATTTAAAAATTGAAATAACTAGTAAATGATTGAAAGAAATACATTTTCTGAATCATTTTGTAATTTTTGTTTTAATCGAGCATCTCAAATAATTTATTGTTGATAGTGTCAAATACCGTATTCTAGTCACTACATCCTCTTTCAGTCCCCAAGGAAAAAATATCCTTCTATTTCTTCTTTTCACGTCACTTCACACGATGTTATTATGATGCTTTGTGAATTGGCAAGAGCACACGATTTTACCTTTACGTAAAGCATCTAATTTGCGGTGTTTGACTTTTAGATTTATTTAGATAGCTGTTTATATTATCACAAGTAAATACGTGAGAAAAGCTTCCAACAATGTATTACATTACTGTCCATGAAAGACAAATTACTCCTAAGTATGTCCTTACCTACGTTATTAACACGTTACTATTAATTGGATTAAATAAAATTATTGATGATCGATACCTCACAGTGATATCCATGCATGCACTCGTATTCATTTCATTCAAATGCAAACGATGTAATTCTTAATCGGTATTCACAATAATGTATCGGATTGAAATGATACTTTGTTATTTCGCATCTTCAGAACTAAAGTGACCTAACTCAAAATTTGCAACTTTTGGGAAATGAAGAAAATGTATTCGGCGCTCTGAGCGAGTTGCTCAAGAAAAAACAGACCGAAATATTACTCCATCTCTCTCTGACCAAATAAAGTCAGTTTTTTTAATATAGGCATGAAAGAGTGTACCTTTTTGAGTCATTCTGAGTACTTAACTCATTTTACCCTAATTTTGATTTGGGTCACTTTAGTTCTGGAGGTGCGATTTGTTCGGTATTTAGCTATAATGTATACCTGTATAATTTATTTTATTTATATATTTTGTTCATGATTTCACATCACAACTGTCGATGGGATAGTGAAAGCAATATTAACAATTTATTGAAGAGTAGCAGTCTCATTTACAAAGATTTGATTCCAGTAAAAGTTTCATCAATGTTGCTCAAACAGTTATAGATATATTAACGTTTAAAAACCGGCATTTTTATGACTGACTGACTGACTCACTTATAGATCAAAAACCTAACCCACTTCTAGATGACCTAGAAACTTGATATTTGGCATCAAGGTAGACCATTGGGCATATACAAAGGAAAAAATTTAAAAACTCAAAATTATTAAAATTAATATCCGCATAGTATTTAGTTCCAAATTCTGCCAATAGATGGCGCTTTTTAATTCTATATCGCGGTATGATTTGGTCTCAACCGATACTATATAATATCTGTAAACAACTTTTTAAGCACGTTTCATTGAAATGTAAATGAGTTTCTGAAAAGTCGTATGTTCGTAGCCGATTTCTAATTCATCGGTTATCGGTTCCTTGTAGACTTGCGCAAAGTGTGTCCTTAGAGGGAGTTGTTATATCTCATATCTTTGATCACCGGGACACATTATATCCCAATCATATCTTACTCACCGTTGTATCCTAGCTCATACGACGTACAACAGAGTGTGAGTGGAGATAAGAGTCGTGCGACACAAGTGATGAGTCTAGTCTACCTATTTCCTACTATATCCAGCTCACAATTTCTTTCATAATCACAACAGATTGTACCTACTATATTTTCAAATTTTCTTCATACTTTACAGACTTAGGACTGACAACCTGAACAGAGTTAATATAAATGTATCACTTTAGTAGCAAATATACGAACAAATTAGACTGTGAAACATGTTGAGGTGGGCATATTTAAAAGTTGAAAATATACAATGATTAAAAATATTTAAAATCACGTCAAATCAGATCGCTTGATGACCTTCAATCGCAAACTAACTCAAAACAAGTATTTACGTAAACAATGCATTCGCATTTGTGCCTAATTTTAATTGCTTTTTTAACTTTACCGTCTGTGACCTACATAAAGACTAGTTTTGACTTTCCCGTGCTATGCACCAAAGTAAGATATCGAAAAGATCACCAAAACGATATATTTAGTATGAATCTGGTGACCTCCGTTTCACAAATCGGTAATTAAAGCGTGACAAACATTATATGATTATCTTCTTAACCGTTAATCTCATTAATACGAGTATTGCGCCCGAAAGCACGATGTTAGCCGAACAAGCCAGGCGTACCAATAGCGATCAAAAAGGTCACCAAGTCAATACATTCTTAAGAATCTGGTGATCTTTCTCTCGTCGCTCGTTTGTTACTACGACGAGAAATGCGGCCGAATGTATCCGATGACAGCCGATCTCGATCTCGCTCTCGCGCACTGTGTATGAGCTGGATAAAGTAGCAGGAGCTTAGTAGGAGAGGGAGCCAGATATAATTGAAATCTCCGAGATATAACAGGGACACACTTGACGACTGGGGAGATATGTGTCCTATCATATCTGGCTCCTGAGTTACCCAAGGCTAGTTCCTTGGCATGGCAATAAATACAGCGCCACCAAGTTATCTGTCTGTTCAGGTGGCCAAAATTGTAACTAACTAACTAGTAGTAAATCCTGTTCCCCATTTTTTGTTTCATTTATTCACTTACTGAGATTTTTAGATACATTTTCGTTAAAATTTTAAGACGAGTTAAAATAATCTCATTTTTCTGAGTAAATTTCATAAATGTTATTACTAAATTCTCCACTAGCGCCGCTATCAACTGAACAGATAAGATGGTGGCACTGTAACGATGTATTTATTAGTGATCAATACCAATAATCTCTGTACAAAAAGCAGTGATATCCCATCAAAAACATAAATGTGAATGATAGAAGAGCCAAGTTCGATAGGTATAAAGAACAGACGTCGTTATCGACTTCGCCAACAAAAGAATTGAGATCTACATGGGTGCTGCCAAGTTCTCTGAAGAAAATCATGAAATTTTAGTTACAAGATCACTAGAGATGTAAATTGTTATTCAAGTTTAAGATTTGACTTGGCTAGTTTTCACACGTACAGGCTAAATAATATTTATTTAATGAACTCTACTTCGTTTAGTCATACGGGGGTTAGTGTACTTTCTGTTTGTATTGTACTTATGCTGTTAGGTTGATATAATACCTATGTGACTTTTCTGAAATTTGGTATGTGGGTAAAAACTAGCAGTCAAATCTTGAGCTTGAATTGCAATTTACATCTCAGTGATCTTGTAACTAAAATTTCATGATTTTCTTCAGAGAACTTGGCAGCACCCATATAGATCTCAATTCTTTTGTTGGCGAAGTCGATAACGACGTCTCTTCTTAATACCTATCGAACTTGGCTCTTCTATCATTCACATTTATGTTTTTGATGTTATCATCATCAACCCCATTATGTCCCCACCGAGGGGTACGGATCTCTTCCCTGAGAGAGATATAGACCATACTCCATCACGGGGGCCAAGGCCGGATTGGTGGAGGCTTGTTGTAAGTCTAGTGGCTGGTCTTACTATCAGATGTTTTTAAGCCGCCCTAAAGCTTCTGACTTAGCTCAACGAGTGCCTATCAACGGCAGCCGGCAGCAACTGCTTGACGTGCCTTGCGAAGCACGGAACCGCTCGGAAAAATGCCACTATCGTTAGTCATAGAACACTACATTTCCTACATTACTTACATTTCTTACCTTTCGTTGATATGACCTCTTGATCTGAACTTAAACCCCGTCAGTGCATCAGAAGGCAGCACGGAACCGCTCGGAAAAATGCCACTATCGTTAGTCATAGAACACTACATTTCCTACATTACTTACATTTCTTACCTTTCGTTGATATGACCTCTTAATCTGAACTTAAACCCCGTCAGTGCATCAGAATCTTTTGTGTCACTCGGTAGGTTTTTGTAATCCTTCTGCAGTTGTGTTGTTTTGCAGTAAGTTGTACTGCTTTAAACAGAATTTTAATTTTTCCGTATTGGGTTTAAGGTGCAAAAAGTTAGGAGTGACTTTTAGTGCGAGTCTGACATCTTATTATTATACGCAGAAAAAATATCCCATAGACAAAATCCTGTAATCTAATAAAAGCGTCTTGAACCAGCGGCATTATTCATAGATATCCAAGCAGCTAATTTGGACAAATTGTTCATTTTGCAAGTTGGCCAGAAGCAATTATAAGGAGTGACGATCACTCCAGTGGTGACAAGAAAAGATGTGCGGCAGGGCTTATAAAAGTTATAACTCTGCGGTAGAAGCACGACTTGATGCGGTGAAAGCGAGTTGTTAAAACATTTCGAGGTTGTTTTATGTATTAACATTTACATACAGGTACATACATTGCTTTTGGCCCCACACTAGGATACCCTTTGTCGTGGGAACCAGAAACAGCGACGTCACAAACATGTAAACATCTAAGACCTGGAGTTTTTTTTTCCCCAGCCGTGGATCGAACCCGGAACCTTTTGCATGGTAAGCAGATGCGCTAACCACTACGCCACAGAGGTCGTTAAACATTTCAAGGTGTTTTTTATTTATTTAACCTGTATAATTTTTGGTGGGGCGATCGGCTTACTATCAATGGTTTTTATTGTATTTTTCATGACTCAACTGCGCCTCTCTTGCGCCTCCATATCTGGCATTTCCAATAATTGTAGTTTTTCTACAAATAGAAATTTTTTCATTTATTTTTTTATAGATGCGCAGAAATAAATCATACGACATTCATAATTGTTGTTGGAATGAACTAAAACAAAAAAATACATTACGGACTATCATGTTATTTAGTGCCTTCTAGGCCATTTTTATCTGAACTAAAGTTTATTTTCATCATCATCAATCCATTATGTCCCCACCGAGGGAACGATGTCTCTTCCCTGAGAAAGATAGGTATAGGCAATACTCCACCACGGGGGCAAATTCCGGTTTGGTGGAGGCTTGTAAGACTAGTGGCTGGTCTTATTATCAGAATTTTTCAAGCCACCCTTAGGCCTCTGACTTGGCTTAACGAGTGCCATCTATCAACGGCAGCCGACACCAACTGCTTAAAGTGCCTTGCGCAGCACGGAACCGCTCGGAAAAATGCCACTAGCGTTAGTCCGATAGACCGTCATCCATCCATGCACTGAACGCGCCCGGTGTTGCTTAACCTTCGTGATCGTTTAAGATCACTTAGGGGGCTGGGGCTAGGCGGTCCGCGCAGAAACAAATTTTTTTCTCCTTTCTGAGAGACAGGCCTAACCGTGTAGGTTAGGCCTGTCTCTCAGTGGGACGTAATAGTGACTATATTCTTAGTTACATGAAGTTATGATCATTTCTGCCTCCAGACCATCTGTGACATCCACTCGATAAGGCGCAGACTGCGGCGACCACGCCGACAGTGAAGAAATCATAATTAATCGACTACCACCCCGCCTCTATCTCTCTAGGGCAGAATTCACTTCAGCGACTAAAGCAATGACCGAACATTACTTTAGAAGAAGAAGAACAATTTATTATAAAAACAGTATAGTCATACGCCACGATAACAAAACAAATCCAAAAATAAAACGAAAAAATAGTACAAAACAAAAAATCATAAGAAATCAGCAGGAAGGCGGAAACAGACTATTGAAACATGACGCGACACCACGTATCGACAACCCCGTTGTGCATCGTGCATTGCACATTGCCAACACGCGATGCCCAAACTGATTCTGATCATAGAAAATAGTAGATTTGATTTGACTCAATACGCATCACGTTGCGTCGGATCGCGTCGCGTTTCCATAATGTGTTTCCGCCTGGAAATTAAAGGTCACGGCATGTCACTGCTTTTGTAAATGGCAGCTAACTCAGCATTATACTTATGGACAAGCTTTCAGGCGGCTTTACAACTTCAAAACCTAGTAAATGCCTTGAGACAAATTTTATAGGAGGGCCTGGCACTGACTGTAAATCAGTGCTGCGCTGATTTTCAGTCAGTGCCAAGAGATACCCCGCGAACGTCACAGAGCGCGGTGTGGTGTAGCGATGAAGGGATAGGAATATCAGGAGCATAGGTAATACGCATCAAAATGGACGTATAACGCTATGACACAAATTCAATGGGCACCGAAATAAATTAGCTAGCCGAGTCTGCTAGTTGTTAACCTTTAGGACAATCGACTTTGCAATATACACTCAACTGTCATAGTCAACCATTAATAAATAATTGTAACTACATTATAAAAAAATACCTCTGAGCGAGACTATGTGCCTAGTCTGTATTGTCTATTTTTGTAGTTATTACTATTTTTACTAACTTGTCATTCTATGTTCAACTTTACGTTTAGTATGCTAGTAGGTTGAGAACCATCACCATAGGTTGCGATAAAAAGGTGCTTCGCAGCCTACGTAACACATCGAAAGAGAAATTAAATTAAATCTTTAATATGTTTCACTTTGGGCTTTCGTCGATAAACTTTGGGCTTGCCGTGGCGATAACCGATGCTTATTAACAGTACGCCAAAGTCTACCTTTTCAAGTGTAAACACATATCTACCTATACTATATACTTAACTGTGTAAAACTAAACTTTACTCTAGGTATAAATACGTTGCAGTGTGTACCGATAATTACTCAATCCTACTATCTCAACTAACCCTTTTAATCTAGGCACTCATTTATATCTGATAAATAAAGCATCGTCGATAGATGGCAGTCGCTAAGCCAAGTCAGAGGCCTTAGGGCGGCTTGAATACTTCGGACAGTAAGACCAGCCACTAGTCTTACAAGCCTCCACCAATCCGGACTTAGCCCCCGTGGTGGAGTATGGCCTATACCTTCCTCATGGAAGAGACCCGTGCTCTTCGGTGGGGACATAACAGGGTTGATGATGAAATAAAGCATCTAACTTTTGTTTACAACTCTACTTTGCACGTGTAACCAATAAACTATCATTTAGTTTGGCGCAAACGAAAAATATAAAGATTGTATTTACCTTTATAGCTTTTTTAATTTTTTTATTTGTGTATTTAAAGCTGACACAATTCTATATGTCACGCGTGGCGGAGTTTCGTACTGAAAGTGTAGGTCTGCCTCCATTACACCGGGTTGTGTTATATCAATATATGATGTCCTTGTCTGGACAGTAAGTTATACAGTAAATAAATAAATACATATCTATAAATATGTAGGTACTTCCAACGTAAAACCTATTGTGCGTGGATGTTATGTTGTTTCCACGTATCTTAAGATACCTTAAGAGTAGTCATCGTAGTCGTGAGTAGTCGTGCGGAGGCCGATAAATTAGTCGGCGACTCTTCGACCCAGTCGGATCTGTTGTGTCTGCTCCAACGCCTTACACCTAAGCCTAATCGAAGATGTACTCTACGTGGTCGGTCACACCTTTTAGGGACTGAAGTCTTCTGTTTTCACGTAACTGAAAGCAGTCGATGAAATGACGCAGTCCCAACCTCTCCCGCCTGCGTTTCTAATAGAGAGCCCTGCAAGATTTGCCATGTTCTCCCGGAGAACGTAATAAATTAATCTCCATTCTCAGCCCCGCACGGAGAGGAAAAAATCAACGAACAAACAAAACAATGGAGAGACGTAACTTTCTGCACTATTCTTTTAACCTTTCAGAGTTTCCATCCCGTGTTGTGGGTACACTTAGCCAGAACTACCGTTCTTTCGTTAAGATGCGAATAAGCCTATGCGCACACTAGGCGACACGCGACAGCGACAGTTCGGCGACAAGACGCGACGACAGGCTACGGCTGTCAATTTTCATATATTTTGTTCGAGTCTCCGCACACTTGGCGTCAGAGTCGCGGAGTCGCGACGACAAGACACCAGAAGCAAATGACAACGTCGCGTCTGACGCGGCGACAAGTCGCCCTGTTTGCGATGACTCTAAAACAAATGATGGGAAATTAACGATAGGTGTATTGTATTGAGTCACTGATAGACAAATTTAAGTAGTTTCTGTCACATTGCAGAAAGACAAATAAAGTAGAAAAAAAGAGAATCTCAATAATCACGGGAGCTACCTATGTAGGCTTTCTTTTTTGCACTCCCCCGCTCCCTTTTTCAACCGCCTTCATAAAAAGAGGGGATTCTCTAACAAACAAAATAGTATGGCTGGAAGAAGGATACTGTTTCAAGTAAGTCCGCATTTATACGTAATTTTTGCACAAGCTTGTTATTACATTTTAATTTTTGTTAACGAATGAATGAATAAATGAATGAAAATTCTTTATTGCACAAGAAAAGATCTGCACAAAGGCGAGCTTAATAATAATAAGTATTTTGTTCCAGCTAACCATAGGTGAATGGTTTTATTGTACAACTAGCTTTCGCCCGCGACTCCGTCCGCGTGGACTTCAGTTAAAAAATTTACAACCCCGTTCACTCCCTTAAGGGTCAAATTTAGAAAAACGGCGAAACACGTGTTCAATCAATTGTGTTGAAGAGTATTTATTTTAAGTTTCAAGAAAATTAGACAACATTCTTTATACCTCCCATCCAAATTTTGGCAACCCTTTTCACCCCCTTAGGGGTTGAATTTTAAAAAATCAGGTCTTATTCCTTGCCTACATTATATATAGCCCCTTTGTGCAAAATTTCAGCTTCCTAGGTCCAACGGCTTGGTCCAACGCCCAGGCGTTGATGAGTGAATGAATCAGTCAGTCAGGACTTTGAATTTTATTTATATAGATAAAGTGTTATAAAGAAAGGTTCACTTACACTTTCTCGACATTCATAAGTCATTGTAGCCACGGACGCCGGTTTTGCGTCATTTTTATCTTGCCTTTTGCTAATAAATCCCCTATTTGGTCAAAGTATGCCTCCTGGTTTTGCGTTTTCGCTCACATTGCTCGAAATATTTGATTCATCAAACAGCGATTCGTCAGTATCGTGGTAAATGGCAGTCCCTGGTCTGTGCCTACCCCTCTGAGATACAGGTGTGAGCTTCTGTATGTAAAGAAAGGTTGTGAACTCTAACTGTGCTTCAGAGATATCAAGCGCAGATATATTACTATGTGATGACCACATTGACTCAAGTTTCCTCACGAATTCATTAGATTGCTATGAAATAAACAGCAAAGCACCCCTAATGCTTATGTCCTATCCATTGAGCCATCACTTGCACCAACATCAATTCAAAACCCAAATAAAAATACCTGGTACGCTACCAGCTTAACTGTAAGGAGAGCGTCAAGGCACACGTTATGGAGTTTATTACCGGCGTAGGAAACAAATGGAAATTGCTGAAAGGCATCTGAACACATGAGTTTTCCGCTACCTAATACACTCAATGAGAAAAGTTCTTTACAACTCTACGTCCATAAACATAGAGAACTGTTTCGTTTGTTTTAGTAGTTAGACCGATGCTGCAGCTAGGCTACTCGTAATTAGTTTCCGAGTTATTTATGTTAATTTTTTTGGGCACCCTCTAAAACAAACTGATAACCCGCAATAGCATTGCCAATGAGACTTTTCCAATAACGTAGAGGAAGTTTGCAATCAATGGGTAGACACCATCGAATTATTTAAAAACTAGACACAGTAGATAGTGTACGTAATGTTTCAATTCCATGTTTCTGCTTACCTTAGACCTTCAAGGGGAACAATACAACGTCAGTCTGGCAGTCTGGCCACCAGCACCTGCCGTTCCAGTTTTTGTGGTCCAATCAAGATGATAGTGTTCCAAAGAAGGCATCTGCCAAAATTTTTATTTTCGTTTATAGAAAATTGCATTCCAACTTAAAAACTTAAATAATAAAGAGGCCATGAAGTCGTGTGATCGTATCATCAGAGCTTTTCCCAGAATATTAATTTATGTTACGAGTAGTATTGCATGTCCTGTTACCTGGACTACAATCGACTATTTCTCACTATAAATAATCTCACTTCTTTTGCTAAAAGTATTATAATGCTTATGTAGCACAGCGCTTAGGCCCTTTAAACCCTGCGACTTTTAGCATCGATGCAGTCGCGATGCCGTCCCGATGCAGCATCGATGCAGTCGCAAATGGTCCACCTTTACATACTTGCGCTACTTCTGGTGTTGCGATGCTGTCATGCGTTTCAAAAACGCGTGACTGCATCGATGCTAAAAGTAGCAGAGGGCCTTAGAACAAGAGAAGAGTGGGTGATGCTCCACACATACCCACCTCAGATTGGCGATTAAGCGCTGAATTACACTCAGGTTTTCTGTTTTCCTTCACTGTTAGCTAGTGGTATACCATTGTTTAAAAAAGTTTAGCTTAGAAACAAAATCAGTAATGCACCGGGGTGCGAACCTATGATCTCTCCTCTCTACGAAAGTGAGCAACATCACTCCGTCCGTCCATGCGGCCGTCTGTCCGTCAGACCGTCCGTCCGTCCGACCGTCCGTCCGTCCGTCCGTCCGTCCGTGTGTCTGTCTGTATCTCGTGACCCGTGATAGCGGGACAGTTGAATTTTCACAGATATGTGAACTGTGTTCTAAGTTGCTTCATCTTGATATGGTCAGGATTGGCTGAGCGAAACATGTTACTGGTGTCACTTTTCTTTCTTTCCAGATTGAACACACGAGGTCGTGTGATGTCTCAGGACGGCCGTATCAAAGATGAAGGATTTTAGAATCTAATTGGTTTTGTTTACTTTAGTTACTAATCTGTGCAACGGGACGTCAAGCTTTATTTTGGTTAAAGTTGGTTATGTGTAACTGTCTGATGATTATACTGTGTAAACTGTCAAAGCTTGGGTGAAATCTGTGGATAGCACTTGATGGTGACTCTGTGGATGATTAGAAAAAAAAGGAAGAAAAACGAGAGGTTTGCGGAACAGAAAAACATTTTTAAAAAGTCTAAAGAAAACCTAGTGCTTTTCCACAGGGATCACCGCGTTTCGTGCCACTTCGGTGGATAGTTATTCTCTACAGAGAGGTGAAGATCCCTCGCCACCTGACCCTGACCATGATCCGACATTGCATTTCTGTTTCCGCTATAAACCGAATACTAAAAACTGAATAAAATAAATATGTAAATAAACCTTCAGATTCAGATTCAGATTTCATTTATTTGTCAGTAAAACGGTACATTCATGTTGATGTCAATATGATTCCATACAATAAACGTAATTTCATAGATAGAATATAGAATATTAATGGAACAGGTGAAACGAAAAAAAAAATTATAATATGACGTCTGTTGTTGTAAGAGCAAAATTACGGAACTCTCCGTGCGCGAGTTTGACTCTACTTACTAGGCACATTATAAGAGCACAAACTCGACAACGGGAAGCTCTCGAAGAATTTAATAAATCACCCAAAAACCTTCAATAAGTCGACCCGCCTCACAAAAAGTTAATTGGCGTACTAACTTAAGGTGGTGTAATTTTTTCCTCCACACCCGAAAAGGCAGTCTATTAGGAAAATAACAGGAAAATAGAACAAAAGAACTTCATGTAACTACTCAGCGAAAACGACATCACCGCATTTAGAAGTATGGTTCTCATTGTAAAAAAAATGTGAATGGCTTTCTAAGTATAGCTGATGATATTCAGATGTATATCTTGATAGATTGTCCATTAGGAAAATAGCAAGAAAATTAGACAAAATAACTTTATTTACCTACTGCTTCGGGCTTAATGCATTTCTTTAAAATTATGTCACGCCGAACTGATATTTTTTAAGTGGCTACTACATATTTAACTCTAAATCTAATTATGGCTTTTGAAGTACATAGGAGCAGCAAAATCCTAGGTCGGTAAACAATGACGCGGTATCCGTATTGTAATAAGATTATTTTCAAGATATTTTACTTGCAGGAAAAATAGATTGATGTTCAGGGTTATTTCTAAAATGCGCAACTCGTCACAGATACCCTACTTAAAGTTTTTGTTTGTCAACCACTTTTGTCTTGTGAGTTTGTACTCAGTTTTTCCATTTTAGAAACATCGGGTGTATAACTTCTCTTTAATTCGCGTTTTTCGTACGCAACCTTCAGTAAATGATGGAGCTTTAAGTACCTCTCAAATGACAGCTTCAATAAAGCACAAAACCCGTGAAAATTCAGAAATATTCTTTTCAATTAGTGGAAAATTCATAAGTCGTAGAACAAACGTTCTTATAAATCTCTAACTAAAAAACGGTGTATATTTAAAATAACCTGGTTTAAATACAAGCAGCCTATATCCGTCTCACGAAAGAGCACATGACAAGCCTTCTCTCAGTGAGAGAGCTTCCGGCTTTGATTACCGCTCAGAATAGCTCAGACATGAGTGTCTCACGGTTTTCTCACGGTGTTTTCCTTAAGAAAACAAAGTCATAGGTACATGCTCGCACTGGGAATCTAACTAGGGTCTCCAGCCTCCAAGTCCATTGCTCTGCCAACTAGGCTTCCACCGTTTTTTTATACATCTCATCATCAACCCATTATGTCCCCACCGAGGGGCACGGGTCTCTTCCCTGAGGAAGGTATAGGCCATACTCCACCACGGGGGCCAAGTCCGGATTGGTGGAGGCTTGTAAGACTAGTGGCTGGTCTTACTGTCAGAAGTTTTTGAGCCGCCCTAAGGCCTCTGACTTGGCGTAACGACTGCCATCTATCGACGGCAGCCAGCACCAACTGCTTAACGTGACTTGCGAAGCACGGAACCGCTCGGAAAAAATGTCACAGATGTCATAAATGTCATAGACGGTGACCCATCCATGGACTGAACGCGCCGTATGTTGCTTAACCTTAGTGATCGTTTAAGATCACTCAGCCAGCCCAGGCTACGAGCGATTGTATACATCTACACCTGAAAAAAATCCCAACCCTTCTATGTTTTCGCATACAATTAAAAAATTATCTCTAGTTCACGGGTCGCTCAGCTGTATGTTTCATGAAACAAACGGCTGAGTGTGTGTGTAAATGGACAAATCAGTGACGTCGCACAGTTCATTACGTTCCATTTGGGCGCTCGTTAGCATCGGGCGTGATTGATCGATGTGACGTAGTCGTAGTGCTGTATTTGCGTCTGCGTCCAGGGAAAGGCAGGTCTTTTTCATCCGTAGAAAATCGTCTACTTAATCGGTTACCTCATACACACATACATAGGGTCGATTTCTGAATTGAGAATTTCGCTAAGTAATTACTCAACTCTAGTGCTGTCTCATCAAATTTCTTTAGAAAAGAGCGTGACGGAATGTTACTTAAGTATTTACTTAGTGTATACAGGAATCGGCCATTAAACTTGCGCCTATATCTCAGCCGGGTGGGTAAAAGCCAGGGACTGCCACTTGCGACGATCCTGACAGTTCACTTACTTTCTTCTACTCTTTTTGACGATCTCTGTGGCGTAACGGTTAGCGCGTCTGCCTACATTGTGAGAGATCCCGGATTTAAATTCCAGTTGGAGACGAAAAGAAATCCCCAGGTCTTGGATGTTTATATGTTTGTGAGTATAGGCGATACTCCACCACGTAGAAAATTGAGGAAAACGCGCACGTAACTTTGAAGAATCTTTCATTTCATGTTTTCTGTCAGAACCGCATTGACATAATACTTCTCTTTTAAAAATTAGACATACCTATATCAATAAAGGAAAAATAGAAGTAAAAAACATAAAAACGGTTTATTGGATGTCGGTAACAGGGGCGAAGTCCGGATTGGTGGAGGCTTTTAAGACTAGTGGCTGGTTATACCGTCAGAAGTTTTTCAAGCCGCCCTAAGGCATCTAATTTGGCTTAAAGACTGCCATCTATGCTTAACGTGCCTTACGAAGCACGGAACCGCTCGGAAAAATGCAACTAGCGTTAGTCTTAGACGGTGACCCATTCATGGACTGAACGCGCCGTATGTTACTTAATCTTAATGACCGTTTACGATCACTCAGGCAGCCCAGACTACGAGCGATTCTCAACCCTTAATTATATTTTATTCATTGTGCCTTTCTCAATGACCTAAAGTGGATTTTGGGCTTCGGAACCAAATAACGCCATCTTTTCATAGACAAGGATCTCAAACCAGGAAATACTCCTAGGCTGAGGGCATTTGTACAAATAAGAATCGGCACCTAGTGGGATTTGAATCCACGACCTCCGGCATGGCGATCAAACGTGATACCACTAAACCACGAGGCAGTCAACTGTTTCGGTGGTGATCAGACTTTCTACAACATCCTGTTGGGTTCACATAATAATATCTGCTGCAAAGTTGTATCACTAAGACGGGGAGCTACTTAGTAAAACTACACGTTTGAAATCGCAGGTCACCATAAAAAGTAGTTAGTGCAGCTAGAGAGCAGTTAGTCATTTGTCACAGAGCTTTGATTTTCGTGTTTGGCCGCTAGTTGAGACGGGCAGTAAGTTTGTAAGGGTAATGGTACATGAAAGGGTGTTAATCAGTGTTTTGGGTCCTGTTTGACTTTCGGTTACAATCAAGGACTTATGTGCTCAATGTGTTTAGGTGTATGCAATAATTTTATTACGACCTCTATGGCGCAGTGGTTAGCGCATCTGACTACCATGCGAGAGGTCCCGGGTTCGAATCCCGGCTAGGGACAAAAAAAAAGAAACCCAGGTCTTGGATGTTTGTGTCGTCGCTGTTTCTGGTTCCCACGACACAGGGTATCCTAGTGTGGGGCCAGAAGCAATGTATGTGCCTGTATGTAAATGTTGTGTTATGTTATTGCCAAATTGTTATGTAGCGCAACAGTTAATGTAACAAAAACGTGAGATTAATCTAAAAAGTATTCAAGAGTGTAATCTACGGTATAGGTAATCATAATATACCACATGTGACTAAAAAATAAATACGTACATTATACTAACGCTTGGCAAAGGGCCAGATAAAAAGTACCCAAAACCGGCATGCACGAAATGTAACACTGCGCAAATTTTCCTATCCAAACACAACAGATACTATTTACAAAATCTAAAAGTTGTTACATCACTAAGGCCTGTTGGGTATTGTTTGCTAAGCGATTACGAGTATACTCGTATTCTTCTTTCTTCGAATATAATAAAATTCTCGTGTCACCGTGTTAGTGCGTATACTCCTTCGAAACGGCTTGACTGATTTTGATGAAATTTAATATGTATATTCGTTAGGTTTGAGAATAGGTTATTATCTATTTTTCAAAGCCCTAAGTAATAAGGGTGGTCCACCCATTATTTTTCATTTATAATACACCCCACAAATAATTTTTATGGCGAAGCAACACTTGTCGGTTCAGCTAGTACTGATATAAATAAGACTAATGTATCTTCGTCACTATATTTAGACCATACAAATGAAAGCGACATAAATATATCACAAGCGCTGAGGAACGTAACCTTTACGCAGCGAGAATGTTGAATCTTGTTCTTGCATACCGAAATACTTGCACAGCACAGCCTTGAACGCGGTCAGCCGGCGACCTTTACTTACTTCCATGATCGATTTAACCATATCAGTCTACCTACTCTCTTGCATGAGTCAATGTGAAACGTTTTTAGTATGAACTTGTATTGTCTCTGTTCTGTCGTTTTGTGAAGGCGGAAAGGTTACGGCAATAGTTATATTAAGGCTGCTGATATACCCAAGCGTCCGTCTTTTTCGCACGTTGTAAAATTTTTATATTCTGATATTTTAATTAATAAAAAAAAATACTAGACTATATCCAAATAGGGAAAGCATTAGCAAAAGGATAGAAGTACCTACCCGAATCGCTCGTAGCCCCGGCCTGAGTGGTTTTATACGATTACGAAGGCTATGCAACATAGGGCGCGTTCAGGATGGGTGACCGTCTATGACTAACGCTAGTGGCATTTTTTCGCAAGGCACGTTAAGCAGTTGGTGCCGGCTACCTTCGATAGACGGCAGTCGTTAAGCACTTAACCTTAGGACGGCTTGAAAACTTCTGACAGTAAGAGCAGCTACTACCCTTACAAGCCTCCACCCATCCGGACTTGGCCCCCATGGTGGAGTAAGGCCTATACTTTGTCAGGAAAGAGACATAATGGGACGGTGGGGATATAATGGGTTGATGATGAAAAAGTACCCGAAACCGAGTGCGTGCAGGCAACGACTAATGAATGTCGATGAAGCGAAAGTGATTTGTCAGGATCGTGGCAGGTGACAGTCCCTGGTCTCTGCCTACCCCTCTGGGATACAAGCATGAGAGCAAGCTCATGCTTGTATCCCAGATATTATCCAGATATCCGCCTCTTAAATTATGAGCGTTATTTACTTATAAAAAGTCGATGCTACTAAACCGAGATGGAGTGGAGCCCGGTTTGTGGCAGGACTTCTTGCTTTGGCTCAATATTAGGAGTGTTTTAGTGTAATTGACTTGTTATAAATAAGAATGGAAATATTTACTTTATGAATGCTTAAGTCTGGCTACCCATAGCATAGGCAATCCTACTTTGGGAGCGTAGAGGTTTTTTTTTTTTTTTCTATGTCTTGGATGTTTACATGTTTGTGACGTCGCTGTTTCTGGTTCTCACGACACAGGTTATATCCTAGTGTGGCGCCAAAAGCAATGCACATGCACATGCCATGTTTATGTTTGTTTATGTATTTTTTAAAAGTTTAAAAGTTAATTTTTTATTTTTTCATAGTTGTTAGTTTCGCAATTAATAGATATCTAGATAATGAGTTGAGCTAGAGAGTTAAATCAGAGACATTTTAAATATAGATAGAGAACACTTTATATATTATGTATAATATGTATAGGGTAGAGCGGGTGATCATGCTCTTCCACTATAAAGGGAAATTTCCCGCCAGGCAGATCGTATGCCTGGGGACGGCCGGTCCAACTGTAATCTGTTGGACGTTGTATTTACAGTAAGTCATGTGTAAACTTTGATTGCGCGATGCAGAAATGTTAGAGTTTATAGTGCGCGCGCAGAGTTGACATGTGCTCGCCACATATGTATAAAATGTTTGTTATCCTACACAGAATTGGTCTAGAATATAGAGCTTCTTACTAGACTCAAACAAAATTACAATACAAAAACATTTTTTAAATATATTTTTTACAAATTTTTTGAGTTTATTATTATTATTATTACAAATTTTTCATATCTAATGTAAAGAACCTTCAGATGCTTACTGCAGTCAGATGCTTAGTGCTTACTGCTTACAGATAAAATGTTACAGACAGACGACGTTGGCTTAGTAACAGCAGTGATAAAAGATACCCTTTGGGTATGAAATATTAAAATTTTTGTAACATTTACATTACATTCGTTCGCCCTTGACTTCTCATTAGGGAGGACGTGGGTTAGAATCGTGGCAAGTCGGCCAACCGACCCAATGACGACCTCTGTGGCGCAGCGGTTAGTGCAACTGCCTACCATGCGATAGATCCCGGGTTCAAACCCCAGCTGGGGACTTAAACCCCAGGTCTTGGATGTTTATAATAACATATTATGTTTGTGATGTCGCTGTTTCTGATTACCACAACACAGGGTATTCTAGTGTGAGGCCAGAAGCAATGTATGTGCCTGTATGTAAATGCTTATGTTTATGTACCAACGAATTTGTATTCTATGTTACGTACATTTGTGTAGTTATAGTAGCGAAACCACTCGCTAACTGTAACGTAAAACATCGCAAGGCAACAGCGAATCTCTCTCTCTGATAGAAGGGCTGTGCCGAAGCGTAGGAGGTGTAGGGTATTCGTACAACCTATTTATTGTAAAGTGGAGGGCAGTGCTCTTGCGAAATAAATGGCGCAGCATTCGTATCAGCTCCCTGTATTTTATTCATTGAAACGCCCGGAACCTCAAGCTTTCACAGTGGCGACGAGGATGGGATCCGAACCCACGCGTGCAAAGCAATGGCGCTTGGCGTCGGCGGCGTGCTGTCGCAGCGGGGCGCGGGTGGGGAGGAGCGGCCTGTGGCTTATGCGTCACGTACATTGAGCGACGCGGAGAAATATTATTCACAAATTCACCGGGAGGCGCTTGCGATAATATTCTGTTTAAAAAAGTTTCAACAATATTTTTACGGCCGCCATTTTACTCTTCGTACGGACCACAAGCCGTTGGTCTCGATTTTTGGATCAAACGCGGGTATACCGTTGATGGCTGCGAGCAGGATGCAGCGATGGGCCATAATTATGTCGGCTTACGATTACGATATAGAATATGTCAGTACATACGAAAATGGCGCCGATGCATTGTCGAGGTTACCTTTAGTTAATAGCAGAGATAACGGTAGATCGTTCGAGCAAACATTTTTACATATTGCTCAGGAGGCTTTGCTTTTAGATTACAACCACGTAAGATTGCAAACAGGAAGGGATTCCATTCTTGGAAGGGTTTTACATTACATAAGAAATGGCTGGACCGCGGACTGCGATATTTCAGGTTTGCAACCTTACTTTAACAGAAGGAACAATTATAAGAGGAATTAGGTTGTGTCATGTGGGGCCACAGATTAGTCGTGCCGGAAACCTGTTGGGGCAAGGTCTTGGAAATCCTACATGAGCCACATATGGGTATCGTGAAGTCAAAGGCAATGGCTCGCAGCTACGTGTGGTGGGCCGGTTTGGACGAGGCGGTGGAGGCGACGTGCCGCGCCTGCGCAGTGTGTGCCGCGCAAGCCGACTCGCCGCCGCGCGCGCAGCCCACGCCGTGGCCTTGGCCGGCGCGGCCTTGGACGAGGTTGCACCTAGATTTTATGGGTCCTATTTTGGGAAAAACATATTTGGTCATGGTTGATGCGACTTATAAGTGGATCGAAGTGTTCTCGGTTCCTAGCACGGCTGCCGTTTGGACTATCGACAAACTGTTTGAGCTATGGAGTAGGTGGGGAGTGCCCAAACAGATAGTTTCTGACAATGGTCCCCCGTTCACTAGTAGCGAGTTTGCGGCATTTTTGGAGGGTGGCCGCCCCGGGCGGCAACTTTAGGGGGCGGCAAAATTTCACATTAAATGCAATACTAATAGGAACTGTGCGACACTAGAGCGACACTCCGATACTAGAGCATTTATACAGATCCTTCCACCTGGTGATCCATTGGATGTAAAATTGTAAACAGTCTGTAGTTAATCAAAGTAATGATGGTATGTTTTGTGAATTTAATGTAATATTTGCTTAATTAGTACAGTCATTTGGTTGAAAAAATAGAGGTTACCTGGAAAGTTTTCCGGGACTTTTGAAAATTGGCAATTTTATAGATTTTGACGTGCTCTTTCCGAATTTCAACTTTGCCACTTCGTATCTCTTTACCGCTCGCGCCGCCATATTGGAAAAATGGGGCCCAAAAGTAGTTTTTTTGATACCTAATAACTCCTTTCCAACGTATTTTACAGGAAAAACAAACAAATTATACCAAGTAATTAAACATAAACATAAACTTAGGAGAGAAAATTTCATACAATATATGTCATAACCTTTTTTTTTCTAAAATCAATAATTTCGGCGTATGAGTGCCGTAAAGTGTAGTGAGATATACCTACCTGAAACTATGCGAATTTTCCTGGATTAAACGCGCTGCATTGCTCTTGCACATCCGATTATTGCTGCAGCAAGGCCGAAATCTCATAATCGGTTCAGATGGGAGTAGCAGTATTTTTATTTCAAAAATATTATTATGGATCTTGACGATTGATAGATATTTTATCATCTCTCGGATTTTGCTCTTCGTACACCGAAGCAATGCTGTTCGAAGTTTGCATGCATCCATGCATGCCAGATAGCGTGACACTGCAATCCGAAGATATAACATAGGTACCTGCGAACTTTCGTATTGTTCTTTAAAGTATTCTTAGATGGGCACAACTCTTTTCATGGGATACCAAGATAAAAAAAGCGCGCCGCTTTCTCTACCTCATGGTGGTGTGGAAATTACTTAGTATTTCTGCCGAAACGTGTGTTGAACTACACTTTACGGCGGTCGTACACCGAAACCATTGATTTTAGGAGAAAAAAGGGTATGACATAAATTGTAGGAATTTTCTCTGCAATTATTTTGTATTGATATGTTTTTCCTGTAAGGCGTCAGAAAGGAGTTATTATCAAAAAACTGCTTTTGGGCCCTATTTTTCCAATATGGAACCGCGAGCGGCAAAGATTATTCGAGGTGGCAAAGTTGAAATTCGGAAAGAGCACGTCAAAATCTATAAAATTGCCTATTTTTAAAACTCCCAGAAAACTTTTCAAGTAAAAATACCAAATGACTGTACTAAATGTAGGACAGTATGAACATGAAGGTCCTTCCCTCTTCAACAATAAACGAAAAATAACTTTTATTTTTAAATTACACAATAATGTTGACTGTCTTTGACGAAAAGTTCTCTAAAATTACTGTGTAGAGTTCCATTAAAATACCTAAGTAAGAGGGCGGCGAAACGTTCTTCCGCCCCGGGCGGCTGATACAAACGCTACGCCACTGGGTAGACGGCTACGTACTCGCATAGATGCACTGATGCCAGACGTGGAAAATAGGGTCTGTCAAGAGCAGCAACGTCAAGCAAGGAGGTAGAAGGTACAGGTGTGGTCAATCGTGAGGTTAAACCCGGTGATGAGGTTTGGTATAGACAGTACCTAAAGGGGGATAAGTGGCTACCTGGTAGGGTGGTTAGAAATTTAGGGCCTAAGAACTTCCAAATCACTGATAACGAAGGTTCCCAGTTGCACCATAGACATGTAGACCAGTTAAGACGGAGATCAAGGAGCTCTCTTGTTTGTCCCACGAAAGATACACAGGAGGGTTCGGGTTCAAATTCTTGTGTTTCGCGAAGCCCGGTTGCGGTAACAGCCGGAGAAGGGTTAACGGTCCGTCCTTCAACGGGTGAGGCTGGGTCGGAGGCGTGTGGCGAGCCATCGGTGTCGCCGGCGCAGAGCCCTGGTGGGCAGCAACGGCAGGCTAGCACGCCATGCTCGGTTGAATCTGATGATTCGTTTGCATCTACGGAACCCTTTCCCATCGGTGCGCCGACCCAACTGACCAACCGGCCCAAGCTAACATTAAATTTGTAGATTAAGTGTAGGGGATTGTAGGGTATTCGTAAAACCTATTTATTGTAAAGTGGAGGGTAGTGCTCTTGCGAAATAAATGGCGCAGCATTCGTATCAGCTCCCTGTATTTTATTCATTGAAACGCCCGGAACCTCAAGATTTCACAGGAGGTAGGTGTATATTATATTACAGTCGAAAGTCATAATTGGTGGAAACCGCTTTTGACTGCGAAAATCAGGCAGAAGTAGTTTTGACCGATGCCTTTGGTTAATAAAAGTTTTGACCGATTCTTCTCTTCGACACAGATACGCTGCATTATTATTCGTTCGCTTCATTACCAGCAATGGTTTCTTCTATCTGGATACAGAATAAGTGGCAGCGAATAAAGTCGAGACAGTGAATTGAGCATGGAGCTAAATTACGAGTATTTTTAGCGCAAGGCCACGTGCCACGCGCAAGCTAATCGTACTTTAGATTGACACAAATTGATATGTCAAGTTACGGCTGATTTCTTCGATTACTCCGGAGCTCAAAACTTCTCTATTTTTGCTTATTTCTCGTTACCAGAAATTAGAGCGCTCGATGCTCCACAAAATATTTAAGCGCAAAAGAATTACGATTAACTTGTTTACTATATTTTACTTCAGCGATAAGGACTCCAGGGTTACCTTGAATTCGTTTAACAATTTTTAAAGGGATTTACTAACTTTGATTAAAAAAAAGTACGATTCTAATTTTGAATAAAATGCCCGCCAAAGAAAAGGGAGTTGATACAAGGTTTTTTTAATAAAATATACACAACTTTAGTTTATCAAATCGATATCGGGACACAAACAAAAAAATAGGTATGGTGCGAGCGTTTTATGATCGGCACCGGCCAAATTAACTGTTATTTTATTAATTTACGCGTATCGAACGATAAAATCTTAAACATCGTATTTAAAAAAAAAAAAGTTATGCCTCTCTTAGAGTCTCTTTGAATTAAACTCCATTTTTAATTCAATTTTCTTGATATGTAAAACGTTCGAATTAATATGCTGTTATTTTTTTGAAATGTCATGTTGCGTATTTCATTCATACTTAGGTAACTTGTGGTCGTGTCATAAATAATTTATTCTTGTAAAAATATTTTTTTAAACTCCAATTTAAATTAAACAAACGTAAAGACACGATGGAAAATCGAACATGTACCTACAAAGACGAAGACCAGTAACTTCACGCAATTGCACTTTTGGCGGACATAATCGCCTCATCTGGCAACACTGACAGACACAGCTTTTAAGATAAGAAGATAAGAATATTCTTTATTGGGCACAAGAAACAAGATACCTACAAATAAAAGTTACAAAAAAAGATTTGGTTTGATATTCATTCACGCGCGTGTAGAGTACACGCCGCAAAAGGCTCTAATTTATGAGGCTTTACTTTTTTTATAAATAATTAACTTTTAGAGTAGGTACTTATATAGCTTATACACTGTATAAGCCATATACTTACCTACTCTAGACTATGGTAACCAGGCAAAAACATCACAAGCATCTATGTTTTATATACTTAGACAGAGGGCAAAGTAGCCTCCAGCGGCATTTGAACACACGACCTCAGTTTTAATAGCCATTTAAAAGAAATTTTGGATGAAGAATTTTAGTTAAACGCTTCTTATACCACAATCAAGGAAGTGGAGCATTCGACTTTAGAGCCCAAAACTATAACGGTCTTAGTTATTAAAACAGGATTCATCTAAAACACTTCTCAGAGGCAGTTTAAATAATCTATGGTCTCATTTTTTTCCTTTGTAAGCAGCTAACTATTACTATTTAAACTGCTTCTGAGGAGTGTTTTACAGGAATCTTGTTTTACAAATAATACTGCAAAACTATCCTATACAATCACTCGTCCTTAAGGCATCGGGGGTAAGAATTTTCTTATACCTAAGAGGGACTTTCTGTAAACTTTTAAAACAACACCCGTAAGTAGATCCGGACTAAAAGTTTACAATGTGTTGTGATTACGAAAGTTTTAGTTCAAAAAAGACTTTCTGATTTATCATTTCATTGGTTTTGATTTTGACCCGACTACATCAGGCAACAAATATAACGTAGCTGCCAGTACCAAATCCCGGTGGGAGGGTGGCGTCTCCCGTTTCCTCAGACTTTTATGTGGGTATTTACCTATTTACCTTCTGGCCTCACTTGGCTTAGTTCATAATAGAGTCATAAATAACGGAATTCAAACTTGAGCAAACAATTTAAGCAAAGTGTCTCTAAACGTGGACAATTACTCAAACAATAAAACAAAAAAACTTCATTGCAATTCTGATAACACATTTTACACAACTCTTAATTACACACTAAACTCAATGATATTTCAAAAACAATGCGCCGACTAATTAATTATAGTGACCACACAGCGCAAGAAACAAAGATGCGAAATAAACGTGACATAAAAGAACGCTCGCTATCAAAATTCTTCATCAGTATTAATGCGTTAGTCAAGATATTATCGCGTTACTCAGTACCCATTCGCATAGCTGGATTAAAATTCTGACCTCCTAAGTGAACTTAATCAAGTTTATCTTCCCATAAAACGCCTACCAGTTGACATTTAGCTCGAGCTTCCGAAGACACCTGCTCTCTTTGAATGTCACTTCCCGATGGTGAGGCGGGCGTCCGATGCCCCAGAAGGCACACGCGTACGTTTTCGCGGTCACACCCGTGGGCCCTTCCAATGCGCGCCAAGGCCTCAACTGTCCGTATAAAACGAATTCAGCCGCCCGCAACGACACATTTAGTTACTTTCACGCGAGCAGTGCACATTCGAACAAAATGTTCAGGCTTGCGCTACTCGCCTTTGTGGTCGCGGGCGTCACGGCTCAGGAAGGAGGAAGGCGCGTCCCCAAATACGCGGGCGACTCAAAGACCGCCGCCATCTTACAGGAGGCTAGATACCTCAACGGCAACGGAGCCTTCGGAGCCGCTTATCAGCAGGAGGATGGGATCGACTTCAAGGAGGAAACCGATGCTGACGGCAACAGGCGCGGAAGCTACTCGTACATCGACCCCAGTGGACAAAGGAAGACAGTGAACTATGTCGCCGGCAAGAACGGTTTCCAAGCCACTGGTGACCACATCCCGACCGCGCCTCAAGCCGCCGCGCCCACGCCAGGATACACGCCCGACCCGCGCTACAACTCGCCCAATTACCAAGCGCCTCAGCAATACAGTGCTCCCCAACAGTACACGGCTCCCCAGCAGTATCAGGCCCCCGCGTCTGTACGCAACTACGGTGGCAAGCCTGACGAGGACGATGGCCAATACCACCCCGAGCTGTACGAGCAGGAGAACTATGTAGCTCCCCCCGAGGTTCGTGCCAACTACGCACAGCCCCAGCCACAGTACCGGCCCCAGTACCAACCGCAGCCGCAGTACAACAATAACATCTACCCCGGCGTCCAGCAAGCTCAGTACAGTGGCGTGCAGACCCAGCAGTACACAGCGCCGGCACAACAACAAGCGCAGGTCGCTAGGCAACAGTACTACGAGCAGACCACGCCACAACCGACCCGCTTCTTCCCGCCGGGCAAGTTCAGCCTGAACCGCTCCCCAGACGGATTCACCTACTCGTTCCACAAAGTGTAAACTCAACTTCTAGCGTACGTAGTTTAGGTTTAACCTCGGTGTTTTGTTGTAGTCTGAAAGCACGCGTCAATTAGCGGCCCGCCGAGTCATCGGGGGACGGTCGCGGCGGGCTCTCGGGCCGCCTCAAAAGCATTTCTTAATTGTTGTTTGCTGTGATATTGTGAGTTAATGGACGGGTCTGTGTATGGTTGTTTTCGTTACCTAGCGAGGGGCTGATTGATGGAATTGTGGGCCGCCGAAAATGTAAATAATTATAGTAAGGTACATAGATACATGGATAAGAGAGCTATTTGTTTGATTTCCCTTCTGCCCAAATATCAATATCAATAAAATAAATATTTTTTGAGATGTTGCCATATTTTTATGACGTTCGTTTCAAAACAAAATTAAGGCTACTTATTATCTAAGTCAAAGTAACAAAAGAAAACTAAAATAAACCGCAAACCGACCGCGTGGAACTCATTTGTCGCCTACCAAATTTTGAAATTCTGAACTTAAATTGGTCCATGAAATCTAAAATCTATTCAACTTATTTAACACGTGCGACTCAGTTAGGTGCGCGTTCACCATAACAGGCATTTTTGCTGTTTTTTGCTGTGGCTTAAAATTCAACATTTTTAAGCCGGCCAAGTGTAAAAAAGCACGTTTGGAAGTGTGCCACAGAGCCTTAATCACATATATTGAGCATTGCGTCGGGCGCCGTCTCGATTGGCTTCCTGCTTGCACCACTTTAACGCCGGCGCAGGTGTGGGCCGTGTCCGCATTCTCCAAGTACCTACTGTTCAAAATTGGCACATACAGAATCACCGCCCAATTACACTTTATTGCACACGAAACATTGAACACGCTATTACATAAGAAATAACTAGTACAAAAGCGAAACCTAATTTAGTGAAGCACACCAAAATTGGCCACTCCTCTGTTCAGAAGAAAAATAAACCAATATGAAAATTGAACTCAAAAACCAAAAATGATCGAATACATCTGAAATTTCTGGGACTGATATTTTTAAAAGGGTACTAAAACAATACTTCTCCATGTCCTTATTCTATGTACTGGATCACCTTAGAGCAAGCAAGAATACCGCACAGAACCGGTTCAGTGTACAGCCACGCCCTGCGCTTTCCTTTTACCTAGGCCGAGTATTAGGTCAGCTACCGGGTCTCGAGACCGATGTCATTAGTGACTTTAGGGAACGGGCTGTTGACTATTTTGTGCCCTAACTGGCCACAATTTGTACACGCGATCTCAGCGTCTAAGATAAAATTTTTAACTAATATTTTTAATGACTCGCCATGCTCAAACATTGTTAGATCTCTACCTTGCATAGTTAAGTGTTTATAGGTTATTTTATTTTTGTCGTTTAATGCTAAATTAACTAGCACACGTTCGGTGTATCTACCGATATCTGAATCAATAAATTTAAATTCATTTCAATATATCAGGTATATCAAAAAATGTGCGAGTCCGATCTGACACGTATTTTATTTAGTGGAATTCTCAATTCGGAAACCTGCGCATTTATACTGTACCTGCGGTATACATTACAACTTACTGAAACTTAATCGCACTTGATATTAAATGCACCGAATTACGCAATGTAATCTTGATTATAAGGTCTCGATATTACTAGGGCATTTCAGCGCAAAAGTTTGTGCGTGTGCGTTACACGCGTTCTAGTAGAACTACATGTTCTAGTTTTTAGGGTTCCATAGTCAACTAGGAACCATTATTTTGATAATATGTTCATACATCTGTCTGTATCTGCCTGTCCTTGGCCTAGCTCACAGCCGATTAGTAATAAAAAGTAGAAATTCGGCGTAGATATACACACCGATAAAAAATACATTTGGCCTTTGTTTCTACATCATGATATGAGTTATACAGCGTCCAGTGGCTCTCTCACATTAAATGAGTGAACGGACAACTGAACGGAAAAGGGGTTGGATGTAGAAAGATAAAAAAATCAGGATAGTAGCACAAATGAACTTAAAAGGAAAACTAGTACATTTTTCAAGCCTAACGCAGACTTTTGTTGGAGTAGGACATATCCCCTTCTAAATCCCCCTCTCCGGCTAAACGATTGATTGTAAAAATTCAGGGCAGTAGCACATGTAATGATCTAAAAAGGAAAACAAGAAGTTAACAAGTTAACAAGAAGTTACGGGTCGCCTGTTGGCGAAAAAAGTACCTTGTAGTAGACCTCTAAACTTATAAAATAAAAAGATCTTTGTACAAATTCCACTGAAATTACTTCAATGAAGTTGATAATCCTGTAAAGGAAAACCCTTCTTTTTACGGGAACCCTTTACTGCATGGCTCGACTCGTGCTTAGCCGGTGTTTCTATTAAACTATCCCAAATCTCTCGCCTGCAACTTGTAATTCTAAATTATTAATAACGCAAACAAAGTATGTTTTGTTGCAAAGCAAAGTACTACAATACCTCTATAATGTACTGGGTCTTTTATTTTGTACCAAAAACATAATTACTTACTTTCACCGTGAAATTTGCAACAATTTTCGGCATTTTTGCATTCCACTTTGTGGCTGTGCACTAATGAAAAAATTGTTCAAATAATTATGCGAGCTATTTCGTTTATGAAATAATATTATGTCGACGCAGCCTTGACATGGAAATACTGAACCAAAAATTGCAACTAGGCAAGTACAAATTGAACATTGTTTTAATCTATGCTTAAATCTCTTCGACTACTTTAGTAAGAACAATAACCTTAATTCTTTGAAACAGAAGCACAGCTAGGAATATTGTACAACCTCATTGTAAATTATTCTTTGTGTAAAATTGATTAATTTCACAAAAACTCAACACAATGAATGCGAAGTAATCTAATAGTATTTTTATAATGTGTGAGTTCGGTAATTTGAACACAAAACAATCCAAAAACGCCGATAAAAATACCTCGTGAAGATTATACAGCTTATAGAAAAGATGCAGCCATAGATTTGGTTTTAGAGGAATCGTGTTTTTGTAAATGAGACCGCTTGGGTTTTACTATTATATAATTGATCTGCACTTTTACCTAAAACCACTCTAGTACAAGGTGGCCCATAAGTCCTTTGAAATTTAAATTTCGAATAAAATTCAAACGGTGCGCAGGAATGGCGCGCGGGGTACGGGGGAAGCACCAACGGTCTTTCGGAATTCAGTCGCCATGGAGCGTTTCACTGGTGCGGACCGTGCTTTTTGTGTGCGCGAGTTTTATCGCAACAATAATTCTGCTACCGTTGCGCGGCGTAAATTTCGAGAACATCACAATTTACGCAACTTTAACGACACTCCAAGTATTCAAACGATTAAGAACTGGGTTACTAAGTTCGAGGAGACTGGTTCTACGTTGGATAAAAAACGGTCAGGTCGACCAAGGACATCACGCACGGAAGAAAACATCGACGTAGTGAAACAGTCAATTCGTGAAAATCCTACCCAGTCTATTCGTAAGCGTTCCAGTGCATTAAACTTATCCAGAACTTCATTACAGCGGATTTTAAAGAAAGATTTACTTCTTCACCCTTACAAGATTCAATTAGTACAGGAATTAAAAGATACTGACCCTATGCACAGACTAAATTTTGCAAATGAAATGTTGGACCACTTGGATCTGACCCCAATGGACTTTTTCTTATGGGGTTATCTTAAGAGTAAAGTTTATGAAACCAACCCGCGGTCAATCGTTGTCTTGAAAGAAAATATTCGACGAGAAATGGTAAGCATTACAGAAGTTACTTGCCGCGCAGTGATGGACAATTTTAGACGTCGCTTACAGGAGTGCCGCGATCGTAACGGATTACATTTAGACGATGTAATTTTCAAAAAATAATTCCCATTTTATTAAGATTACTTCCAAATAAAAACCTTTTTCATATTGTAATTAGTTTTTTTTTAATGATTTTTTTACATTTCAAGGGACTTATGGGCCACCGTGTACATATAAAAACAATTACAAACATTTTTCTAATAATAGCGCTGACTGTGACTCCAATGGGATTCGAACAGACGATCTGCGCCATGGTGATCAGAGGTGATATCGCTAGACCGACAAGGCAATTAAAAGAGCACTAGCCGAATCAAAACGCTCACTGCCTACTCCTCTGCGATGTGGGCGTAAGTTTCTGTATACATGTATACATTGTGATTATTTATAAAGTGCACATACGAAAAAGGGCGATACTACTTATCAACAAAAAAAAAATTATACAATATTTTATTTTTTGGATACCCCATTTAAAGAAATTCTTACAACTTCGGTTCTAATTTAGGTAGCCAGCTCAAAATTCTATGTGATCGTATAAAGTGCGCCAACATAATAAAACAACAGTGTTATACAAAAACCACCATTATCTATGAATGAAAAAGGATTATTCCAGAAAATCTCAGAATAAAGTCCTGTCAAAAAGATAAAAAAATTAAAAAAACACATAACTAAAACCTAAAGCAATTTTTTTTCATATTTTTTTGTCGATAAAAATAGGCCTAGCATCGCCCTTTTTCATATGAGCACTTTATAAAGAACCACACTGTATAACATTCCTATCTTTCTGACTCCACCTATCTTGCCTCAGCCCAATAACCATTCTGCTTTAAGTATTATTGAGACAAGGGTTCGATATTGTTCAATAATAACAACAACTGATAGCAATTGCGTATGTTGTAACAGCTACTCACTCGTTGGAGTGTAATATCGACATGAAATTGACTATTGTTTTCTGTAGCTCAATCGTTTAAGACACGTTCTCTACAAACGTCAAAACATATTGTGTATTGAATGGAAACAGTACAATATTTTATTTTTACTAGCAAAAGCCACTGAAATCGAAACGCTATAGGAATATGTATAATGTTTCGTTAAGTGTGCGTTGTTTTACGGGTGCACTCTACTTAGTTACGTTACGGGCGACTTTGCAACGAACGTAAACATTGACCTGCTGTCGACTGTACCACAGAAGCAAAGTGCAGAGCACAAGTATTGCAACAGTAGGACCACTGTCTTTAGTGCGAGGGATTGTGGGTTTAATTCCAGTATGTACATACTGGATAAACCAAATTTTTGTTTGTTAATTGTAACATTACCTGTCGCTAATTGAGAAGAAAACTGGACTTGGTTTTCTCCGCACTTATTGATATTATACTTTCCTATTTAAAGGGTTCCGTAGTCAACAAGGAACTCTTATAGTTTCACCATGTCCGTCAGCCATGCGCAATATCTACCTATCTACGGTTTAGCAAAAATACTTTTCACTCCATCTGCTCGATATGATGCATTTTGATGTCCAAATTTAGGACCCAAAACACGCTATCATTGTTCAAGCTAAGATGCATCAAAGTAAATAGACTCAAAATTGAGTTTAGGTACCTTTAAGTAAATAGACTCAAAATCCAATTTTGAATTTACGTACTAATACACTCATTTACTAAGAAGTCGGACTTCTCTTTCACTCTTGAGGATTCATCCTATATCTATTTCGCTCCAACTCGAGCAATAAGTTTTAAAACCGAGTTTGGAACTTATTACTGAACTTCCAAACTCTTTGCTGCAAGACTTTTAAGTACCTAATTGTCAAATATTTGAAATTGGAACGTAAGTACGCATTTTTATTTCTCTCAGATGGTAGTGAAAAGCAGAGTGTTCTACACGGGCACAAATCATTTATGGTCTCGGTAGTGTTGAATCCCTCGCTCCTTCAGCGATTCATAGTTGAAGCCTTTGCTTCGCTCGGGCTTTAATGCAAGAATCGCCTTAGTCCGCTCTGAATTCAATTACACAACCTCGACGCAAAAATTTTGTTTGCGCCCTTGGTGAACAATCTACTAATAATTGAGATAAATAAATCTTAAGTGGGTAACGTAATTTTAAATATCGAGTTTAAATAGGATGGAACAAAAAAAAAACAAACATGGTGTAAAAAGGTTTACACCGTTACAAACTCTTTAGCCAGAAAAACAATAGTAAAAGAAGGATATCGAGCACCGTTTTTCCAGCAACAACTTTATTCAACAACTGTGTAATCCAGGCGTGCCTTGGAGCTAAAAAAGCGCTCCCGGCCAAGCGTCCGGCAATAAATTCATCGTAAAGGGGAACAATCCGCGAACCGTAAACTAAGGCAACTTTACTCTGAACAAACGCCTAGAGACGGAGACCGTACAAAAGGTCGTATTGTGATAGTACAGTCTGTTAGCTTTTAGAATATACCTCGGACTCTAGAGTAGGCTTCGGTTTTCGCCGAAAGCACACGAGTGTAATACTACTTCGTGCTCTGTATAAAGCTTTTCTTTACTATTTTGAAAAGTTAGGTAGGGACAGTTACGTGGGAACCAAAACCCACGACACAGGGTATGCTAGTGTGGGGTAGTCAAGAATGTGTGTGCCTGTGTGTAAATGTTTATAAAAAATAAAAATCTAGGTGATTGAAAACGGCGGTAATGTAAGCTGTTATTAGAAATTGCTAGATGCAATTGGACGTAGTTTAGCAAAAAGGTTCCAATCCACACAAAGTGAGTTTTGAGATATTTGAGTTTTTACTTTTAAGCTGATTTACGCTCTCCATACATAGGGCTGGACTACCGTGTGCCATAACTCTGCACATAACTACTCATCGGATCGCTATGAAAGTCTTTGGTTCTTAAAATGTAGAGCATAGTGATCATTTTGGTATATACCTATAATTTAACTCAAAAATGACCATGTTGTGGTTTGGAACCTTTGTGCTAACTACGTCCAATTTAGAATTAAAATGTTATATTGAAGTATGGAAGTAAATAAAAAATAAAATGGGTTGACAAATCTTGTTTCAACCACCTCCTTTCTATCAGAGCATGCAATGAACCGCGGACACGCGGTACGCTTGCACCGCTCTAGCTTGCTACTAATGGTTTAAATAGATTTCCACTTTAATATTATTGCTACTTTCAAATGACCCAAAATGCAAACATCAATGTCGACTGTACATTTGTCTTCTTATCGACTTTTGCTTCTGTCAAAATTATTTTGTGTCCAGAGCAAAACACAAATGGTTCTCGATGGCAATTTCACAAAATACTTCAACGTTTCATTGCTTCTTCTCTCATATTGCTCAGTGCATTTATTCCTATTCAAAGCAAGTTCACTCTTTGAGCACAAACTTTGCTACAATTTTACATTGTAGGGCAGCCAGACTAGTCTTATTAGGAAGGGCATAAGTTTGATAATTGCTTAAACGAATTTACGTTAAGGTCCAAAGTGCACTTTTTAGTTTCGAAGAGTATAGAGTTTAATTAATGCTAGGCGGCAGTGATCAGACGATTAAGTCGATATTCGCACAGAAGTTTTATGCGACTTTTATACGACTTTACTGTCAATTTTTTAGTAAATGAGATCTCCTAGAAGCTATTATTTTTGATTTTTTATTTATTTATGCAGCAATCACCAACAGGTGGTGGCGTAGTGGGGTTCACCCTTGCTTCTCGATCATGAGGACCTGGGTTCGAATCCCACATGTACCAATGACTTTTAGTTACGTAAATTTGTTTGTACAGCAACACCATTCGCTGATAAATTGTGTCAGGATAACAGCGACAGGCTTGCCACTTGTCACGTTGGGACCTAATAAACTCGGCAAACGTGGTAAACTCGTCCAGTTCTAGTGATTGGTGCCTCTGCCTACCTCCTCGGGGATAACAGGCGTGAGTTTATTAACAAATTTTCATTATTATATTCATTACAATTACATTATAATATGTACGTCACTATGACTTATCTGTCTAGATAATATTACAAGGTTAACTTGAAAAATACCTTTAACCCAACTAACTTGCGAGTATAAAACTGCTCAAAGGAATTCAGCCACTTTGGTCTTCTCCGCAGCAGCCGATATGAAATCGGAACTAAGAAGAGCCTGGTATAAACAGCAATTACCGAGACTCACAACATTTCCGACGAGATATTAACATAATTATCGTGAAAAAACACCAGCGAAGGCTTTTTTAATGAAAAGGTCGGAGTTACAATATGAAGCAGCCGGGGGAATCGCAGTAGTGATTGCCTCAATGAACTCGATCTAGCAATAGAGTTACGACCTGGGAAATTGAAATATGACGGCTATCGGAATTGAGAAAATGGACGAAGGCTGTAGTGCATCTTAGGGCAGAGGCATACGAGGAAATGTGAGGGAAGAAAATATTTAAGAAGTAAATGGTATATTAAAAATATTTCCTAATTGGACGACTAACCGTCTCTATTTTCTTTTTTTGTCTCCGTTCATCTTCATCAACCCATTATGTCCCCACCGAGGGGCACGGGTCTCTTTCCTGAGGAACGTATAGGCCATACTCCACCACGGGGGCCTAGTCCGGATTGGTGGAGGCTTGTAAGACTAGTGGCTGGTCTTACTGTCAGAAGTTTTCAAGCCGCCTTATGAAGACTCTGACTTGGCTTAACGACTTCCATCTATCGACGGCACCAACTGCTTAGCGTGCCTTGCGAAGCACGGAACTGCTCGGAAAAATGCCACTAGCGTTAGTCATTGACGGTCACCTATCCATGGATTGAACGCGCCCAATG
The DNA here is from genome assembly GCA_947310845.1 of Yponomeuta plumbellus. Lineage (NCBI taxonomy): Eukaryota > Metazoa > Arthropoda > Insecta > Lepidoptera > Yponomeutidae > Yponomeuta > Yponomeuta plumbellus. Next base: position 9,660,951 of record OX371207.1, on the reverse strand, counting down.
TTGCTTACCTTCGTGATCGTTTAAGATCACTCAGGCAGCCAGGGCTACGAGCGATTCGTCGTTCGAGAGAGTCTCCGTCCATAGTTGTCTGGAAAAGATTGCTTGATTCGATTTATAAAAAATCTGTAAATATAATTTATGTGTACACTAAAGAATATTCTATCTATATATATATAAAAAGAGAAGCTGACTGACTGACTGACTGACTGACATATCAACGCAGGGCCTAAACTATAAGGGTTAGAAACTTGAAATTTTTGACAGGGGTTCTTTTTATAACGTAGGGGAGCACTAAGAAAGGATTTTTGAAAATTCATCCCCTAAGGGGGTAAAATGGGGGTTCAAAGTTAATATGAAGCTTTGCCATTTTTGAAGTTATTCGAATGAAATTTAATACGAAGGTTCTTCATTTAAAATTATGAAACACGAGTAAAATAGTTTTTTAAAAATCATCCCTTAAGGGGGAAGAAGGGGGGTGCAAACTTAGTATGAAACTTTGCTGTTTTTGAAGTTATTCGAATGAGATTCTTTATGAAGGTCCTTCATTGAAAGTCATGAAACACATATAAAATAGTTTTTCGAAAATCATCCCTTCAGGACGTAAGAGGGGGGTGCAAACTTAGTATGAAACTTTGCCGTTTTCGAAGTTATTCGAATGAAATTCAATATGAAGTTCCTTCATTAAAATTTATGAAATACATGTAAAATAATTTTATGAAAATCATCCCTTAAGGGGGTAAAAGGGGGGTGCAAAGTTAGTATGAAACTGAGCCATTTTTGAAGTTATTCGAATTAAATTCAGCATGAAGGTCCTTGATTGAAAGTCACGAAAGACGTATAAAGTAGTTTTTCGAAAAACATCCCTTAAGGGGGTAAGAGGTGTTTGCGAAGTTAGTATGAAAGCACTTTACTCAACTAAATCCCACGCGGACGTAGTCGCGGGCAACAGCTAGTCTATATATATAAAAGGAGAAGCTGACTGACTGACTGACATATCAACGCAGGCCAGGCCCTAAACTATATAGAAACTTTAAATTTTGCACAGGGGTTTCTTTTGTAACGTAGGGGAGCATTAAGAAAGGATTTTTGAAAATTCATCCCCTAAGGGGGTAAAATGGGGGTTCAAAGTTAGTAAGAAACTTTGCCGTTTTTAAAGTTATTTGAATGAAATTTGGTACGAAGGTTTTTCATTTAAAATTATGAAACACGTGTAAAATTGTTTTTAAAAAATCATCCCTTAAGGGGGAAAAAGAAGGGTGCAAAGTTAGTATGAAACTTTTGCCGATTTTGAAGTTATTCAAATGAAATTCAATGTGAAGGTCCTTCATTAAAAGTTATGAAAAGCATGTAAAATAGTTTTTTGAAAATCATCCCTTGAGAGGGTAAAAAGGAGGGTGCAAAGTTAGTATGAAACTTTACCGTTTTTGAAGTTATTCGAATGAAATTCAGCATGAAGGTCCTTCATTGAAAAACATGAAAGACGTGTAAAGTAGTTTTTTGAAAATCGTCCCTTAAGGGGGTAGTAGGGGGTTGCGAAGTTAGTATAAAAGCTCCTTCGCATGCGCTAAAAGTATCCATATCTTATTTGCAAACACTTTACTCAACTAAAGCCCACGCGGACGTAGTCGCGGGCAACAGCTAGTCTATACATATAAATAAACACAATTGATTTCAAAAGACTTTGTTCTAGGCGAGGCATGCCACTGACTGTTTACTGTGATAATGCCTCTACATTTAAAGGTGCAAATAACCATTTAAGGCAAAAATTGTATGAGCTTCATAAGTCTCAGCAGCATCTTGATACTGTAAATGATTATTGTTCATGTAAAGGTATAGATTTTAATTTTATACCCAGTTATTCCCCGACCTTTGGTGGGTTATGGGAGGCGTCGGTCAAACCAGCGAAATATCATTTTAAACGTGTCATTGGCGATCTACTTCTTACGTATGAACAGTTTAATACTATAATAATACAAGTTGAAGGTATTCTCAACTCGAGGCCAATCACTCCACTTTCAAATGATATTACAGATCTTTCCGTTTTGACACCGGCCCATTTTCTTCTGAACAGGTCCATAACTGCGCCCCCGAGCCAGAAATAACTGCATCTAATATTAATTCACTGCGCTTTTGGAAAAAATGTAATAAAATACAACAGGATTTCTGGCGCGTGTGGCATAAAGCTTATTTGTCTCAAATGCTTAGTGGGCCAAAGTGGCAAAACGTTAATGCGAATCTAAAGGAGGGAGCGTTAGTGTTATTAATAGGAGATAATTGTCCACCATTACAATGGCCTGTGGCCAGGATAACGCAAGTGTTTAAGGGTGATGATGGTCATGTCCGGGTGGTTGAAGTTAAAACTTTCACTTCTTGCCATAGAAGGGCCATAAATAAAGTGGCTGTATTACCAATATATTAAGTTTTTGTTGATGTGTTTTGATACATAGGTATCCGCTAAATTAATAAAGTTAAGATATTTTTTATGTTAGTACCTATGCTTAGGATAGGATACATATCCGCTAGATTAGTAAAGTTAAGATAGAAATGTAAAATATGTCAAGCATTTCCTGAAATAAGTTAAGTAAATACTTAAACCGGTTTCAGCCGCTATGTTTCTATGTAAATGTTTCAGTTTTCTATTGTTCTTTTTTTTAACGCCATTAGATAGCCTAGGATAGCCTGGCTGGCAGTTTATGTTCGTAGAAAACATACAATTTTGCGATAGCAATACTTTTCTTCCTTCTTCTACAATCTGTCTGATCATCAAGTACTGTGCTCAAGAATGAAACGTATATTTACCGTGGAAAGCCTCTTTCATTACAAACACAATTTAAATCAATTTATTTTTCAACTAAAATTTCGTAAGCACAACACATTGTAAACTTTTAGTCCGGATCGACTTACCAGTGTTTTTTTATCGGACGGATCCGACCAGGTTTCGCTCCGATTCGCAGAGCTCACCTACTCATGGTGAGGAGAGACTCGCGTCGTCGGTTGCTCGTCTCAAACCTGAGTGCTTAGTGCGAGTTTTTTCATTCACTTTCGATAGCGAGAGCGTTTGCAATTTGTATAGGAGTGACAAAGCGCGCCACCTAGTTGTCTCTTTGTCACTCCTATACAAATTGTCGTTCCCTCTGACTTTTTTTAAGTTAGAGAGATAATAATTAGAAAGCTAAACTTTGGAAAAAATCTATTAATCAAGCAAATATATCCGTACCCAAAAAACTTACCCTTTAGAGTACCCTGAAAACAATTTTCACAGTACATTTAAACTAGAGATTTTTTCTTTTCTACTTCGCAGTAAGAGATAACTAGTCAAATTCGATCTGCTTGCGAATTATTACGCCTCAAAGCGCTTCTTAGTGGAGCATTGCTTGAATCACTCAAAAAATCCTTCTAAGTTTGAATTGTCGTTAATTTGTCCACAAAATTTAAACGAATATTAAGAAAATTGTAAATGGATTTTTCATATGGTTCTAATTATATTGATATATTAGTTGACTTCCAATTTAATTAATTGATTGATTACCAATTTTAATTACTAAATTTACCAAATATGATTGTTACCATTAAATTATACTAAATACATGTCATATTCATTTAAAATTATGAAATTGCTAAGCAATTATCGGTAAAATTAGAGGTGATGTACAAATTTCATATTAATTTACTGTAATTTATTGCAATGAAATGTTGTTTTGACTAGAATTGTGACGGCCAACTACAAGACCCTACACCGCGAGTGGACCGCCACGCTCTTAGCCGCTCTTCAACTTTGGTTAATTCAGAAAAAAATACTCTGACTGGCGTAAACGCTTCCTCATAAATATTTCGCTCTACAAAGGAGCACAAACAAAAAAAACGTTTCTAACGTAATTGCTGTAAAAGAGTCGTTCCTTTGGAATAAATAAAGTATCTACCTCCTTATTCTTCAGCATCAATTAAAGAAGGGAGAGACGGACAAAGCAACGCAGCATTAAGTCCGTATTTAATTGAGCAAAAAGTTTCTACGGGGACAAAGTATCTTTTTTCGTACCTATTAATTAATAGTTTAGTAGTCTTGTTATTAAACGTACTTTTGTAGTTAACTTACTTTCATTTTCTGTGGAAAATGGCAAGTTGTATTATTCCATTAACAAGCATAATTATAACTGACTGCTTATTTACACATTTAAAATGTTGCCCTAATAATTATTCCAATAACATTGGAGTCGGGTAAGCTATAATGAAACAGACGGCTTAAGATTTACTTTTAGATCTAATGTAAGTGAATATTATGATAAGAACAACAACAGTAAGAAATAATCTCCTTGTTTACTACTAGCGACCCGCCCCGGCTTCGCAAGTGTGGCAAAAACGTTTCCGTGCAAATATGTAGTTCCAAATAGCAAATAGATATATTAGTTCCGTGGAAATTTTCCGTTGTAGAAAGTAGCCTATACGCTAGTAATATTATAATTGATCATGTGCCTAGATATTAAATTCATAATATCTCTTAAATGGAAGATTCGATTTTTTTAATTAAAAAAAACTATAGCTGTAGATGGTTAACCATACTTGAAAATAAAGTACTTTATTTGTATACGGATTAATACCAAGGTAGCAATAACATGATCTGAAAATTTGCTACCGGTTTTAATAATTTTGTAACATTAAAAAGTAGTTATAGTGAAGAAACTATTTTTATATAATGTATTGCAGACTTTTTTATAGATTTTAATATGTTCTTTAAAATTGTAGAATATTATTTTGTTATTCGTCAATAGTTTTCGCAGCGTACGCGATGTAAGGAATTTTATGAGTTTACACCTCGGGTTACATTATTTCGTACGAAACCTTAAACTTTTTGAATACCCAATGACTGAATGAGAGTAAAAGAATTTTTGTGAGAAACCGCCCAGTAGTTTCTGAACCTACTCGTATTTATTACAAACATACGTACAAATCTTTCCTGTTTATAATATTACTATAAATTATTTGAGAGATGCGTACTTTAATTATGTATTTCCTAAAATCTATTTTTTCTTACATATTATTGCACACATAACATATAAAAGGAGATATGTATGACGCAAACCTGATGTGGAACTGGGCAGGCCACGTCAGTCGTATGGGCCTGGACAGATGGGCAAAAATGGTGGTGGACAGAACTGCAACGGATGTCGCATGCGTACGATCTCTCAACCTTTTGCGCGGATGGGAGAAGATGGCTAGAACAGGGAGAAGTGGAGGATCATCTGGAGGCCTTTTCCCAGCAGCAGAACACAAACCAGGCTAGCTAAAAATGCATGACGCGTGGCACAAATTACGTTTTTTTGCAACCAAAAGAAGAACTATGCCAACTACTATTATACACTCTGTTAGCTTTTAGAATATACCTCGGCTACTATCGGATAAAACCGATTATATTGCAATAAGGTAAGGTTTATTTTGTATTGTTATTTATAACTTTACATAACTTTTCAAAATAGTGAAGAAAAGTTTTATCATCATCATCAACCCATCATGTCACCACCGAGGGGCACGGGTCTCTTCCCTGAGGAAGGTATAGGCCATACTCCACCACGGGAGGCAAGTCCGGATTGGTGGAGGCTTGTAAGACTAGTGGCTGGTCTTAATGTCAGAGGTTTTGAAGCCGCCCCCTAAGGCCTCTGACTTTGCTTAACTTGGTTTAGCTTTGTTCGGCTTGGCTATGATGTATTTATAAGTGGAGACTTGAAAGAAAAGTTTTATACAGAGCAGGAAGTAGTATTACACTCGTGTGCTTTCGGCGAAAACCGAAGCCTACTCTAGAGCCCGAGGTATATTCTAAAACCTAACAGACTGTACTTGCTAATAAAAATCCATTGACATACACTATCGACTCCCTTCTCTTACTCTTAAATGCAAAGTAGAAGGCGTACTGAATTAAGTAGGTAAGGAAATCAAAGTACTGACACAGGCACTGATCTTGGTTATTCAAATCCCGTTGTAAATCAGTCTTTGTCAGTACTCGCGCAGCTCAGGTTATCAACTGTGGGATTTACTTGGGGAAAAAATGCAGGAAAAGCAGGGATTGTTCCTGCTCTGTTTCAAATTACTCGTTCGTTGTACATTGCTGCAGGAATAATAGAATAATGACGGAAAAAGGGAACAAACTAGCACGTTTTTTTGTAGTAGTTGAGGTTCTATTAGTGGTTGCGAAAAATTTGCTTCGTCTGAACCTTTCCGAAATTCGTGACTTCACATACATACGTACATTATTGTGCACAAAAAAGAAATGTCACAAAAATATCAGCGTAAATACGAGTATAAGCGACGTTCCAAGACAAGAGTCCAACTTTTACATATAATTACTAGCTTCTTGCACAATTTCTTAATTATGAAAGTAACAACTTTGTCGTTTCCATTTGAAAAAAAACAGTCCTATTAGTAAAACCACGATTCCTTAAAACACTCTTAAGAGGCAGTTTAAGTAGTCTGTGGTAAAAGAAAAGACGTGACCACAGACAAATTCAAACTGACTCTGAGGGGTGTTTTAGTAGAATCGCCGATTTATAGATAAAACCGCTTGTATTATATTTAAAAAAAAAAACTTAAATTTAAAATGACGAGTCGGAGACAAAAATAAGTCAATGGACAGTTCAATGGACAGCAAGCACGATTGCAAATACGCTTCTAAGGCCAACGATTTCTCCGGAAAGGTAGGAAAAATCACGGCTGACTGGATCCGCCATTCACTTTGTATGCATTGTGCGCCCCTTCCGATGCATTCGGCTGCTCTACCGGGATTCCCCGCGCCAGCACGACAAACACTTGCCAATTGCCAACTGACTGGAGAGGATTCTTTTTCTGGGGGTTTTTTTCTTGCTTATTTTTAGATGTTCCGTAGATGTATTCAGTCCTTATGGAAAGTCCTATGTCTATATGAAATGCTATCCTTATGGAAAGAAATGTCCTTATGGAAAGACATAAAGAGAAAATGGCCTCACCTACCAATAACCGACAGTTACCTGGCGATGAAGCACCATGATGATGCACCACAAAGGTCGTCAAGTTTATTTGTTAGATTCATCTCCATGTAAGGTATTAATTGTATATTTAACAATTTTGACGTTGATAAAGTAAATATAATGTTTTTATTGTGAATAAACATTTTCGATTTAACTTGATTTTTCGAACATTAATTTTAGCCACGTGGTAGTAGTAGAAAAATGTTCCATAATATAAATCTGATGCATAATGCCGCGGCACAAATTGCTGGCGACGCGTCATGATAAGTGATGTAATATTTATCAACGTTTGAGATGTCTCTTAAAATAATGTTTTCATTAGGTACTAGGAGCATCGAATTTCTAAATTCAATGCTAGGAGTTAGGAAACGCTTACGTTTTCTATGAAACAAAAAAAAGTTTCATGTTTATCAACTTCATTTTCTGCATTTTGATGACATCCTAAAAACCTTAAAAAAAAGTTTTTTGTAGTTGTACAAATTATCGTTGGCAAAAATATTATATGGTTTTTAGTTAAGGCTTAAATAGCTATTATAAGCACCATAACATCATAATTACAGATACCTTGCAAAAAATGGAACAGTAAACTTTACTCGCACTAGGTGGCTGATAACTAAAATTCTTCACGCAACATTCAATACGAAAGTGGCATAACTCAGTTAAACCATTGTTTAACTCACTAAAGAAAATAAAGTAGCGCGCTACTACGCGCCCCTCGGGAAGAAAACGTTATAGAGTTAGTATGTGACAGCCGCCCCATTCCTACGACAGTTGAAGCACTGAACGTAAACTTCCGTGAGTGTTCTAAAGTGAGTGGCAGCGAGCTAACATTTAGCAGCTAAGTGTCGCTAACTTTACTGGCCATAAACGCTGCATAGGCCGTAAAGGGGGCACCCACGGTCTCGGAGACCGTAAATGCCTAACTCCATTAGATACTCGTGCAACCGCGCTCGACCTACTGCAGGCAAAACTAATTGACCTCACTACCTCCTAACTTACTTAAAACTAGTGGAGTGTACTCAGTAGAATTAGTAGAGCAAGAGTATCCCTTAATAATAATAACACTGGCCGAGTGAACACTGAAGATTTCACGGTATGGAACGAATAACAATTATGGGCAAAGTCAGAAAATAAAATGCAATAATCTTCTAAATATATAAAAGAAGAAACTGACTGACTGACTTAGAATCAACGCAGAGCCCAAACTACTGAACCTAGGGGGTTGAAATTTGGCATGGGAGTTCCTTAGGGAGCCTAGGGGAGCACTAAGAAAGGATTTTTGAAAATTCATCCCCTAAAGGGGTAAAATGGGGGTTCAAAGTTAGTATGAAACTTTGGCGTTTTTGAAGTTATTCGAATGAAATTTGGTACGAAGGTTCTTCATTTAAAATTATGAAACACGTGTAAAATAGTTTTTTTAAAATCATCCCTTAAGGGGGAAAAAAGGGGGTGCAAACTTAGTATGAAACTTAGCCATTTTTGAAGTTATTCGAATGAAATTCAGCATGAAGGTCCTTCATTGAAAGTCATGCAACACAGGTAAAATATATTTTCAAAAATCATCCCTTAAGGGTGTAAGAGGGGGTTGCGAAGTTAGTATGAAAGCTCTTTCGCATGCGCTAAAAGTATCCCTATCTTATTTTCAAGCTCTTTACTCAACTAAAGCCCACGCGGACGTAGTCGCGGGCAACAGCTAGTTAATAAATATTTTTGCCGCGCAGGACAGAGACAAGTGATAATTGCGGTGTGATATTTTTTTTAAATCTCTGGACAACTCACATTTATCAGTTAGGTTAAGGAACTAGCAATAGTTAGAGTTTAAGCAGGTGCTGAAAAACAGCGCCGTCGAAAGACATACCATGTCTCTGGCGGCACATGATGCACACCTTTTGTTGCCAATGTAATCTAGTAATTTAATGTTTATTTTTGTGAACTCTGTATTTCTTGGTCGCAATAAACGCATTTTTCAACATCATCATCATCAACCCATTATGTCCCCACCGGGCACGGGTCTCTTCCCTGAGGAAGGTATAGGCCATCCTCCACCACGGGGGCCAGGTCCGGATTGGTGGAGGCTTGTAAGACTAGTGGCTGGTTTTACTGTCAGAAGTTTTCAAGCCGCATTTTTACTTTTAATTTTTTACAAGTGGCGAATTATTAAGTTGGGAGCTTAAGACCCACTTCGGGTCGCTGAGTCACTCAGGACCAGTTTCTGAATTGAGAATTTCACTAAGTTTCTTTCTACTTAACAGTGCTATCTCATCAAAGTTCTCAGTTTGACTTATAAAGACAAAAAAAATGTGTAACATAACATTACATTTACATACAGGCACATACATTGCTCCTGGCCCGACACTAGGATACCCTAAACAGGTAGGTACCTTAAACATCCAACAACTGGGTTTCTTTTTTTTATCCCCAGCCGGGATTCGAACCCGAGACCTCTCGCATGGCAAACCACTGCGCCACAGAGGTCGTCAAAGAATTAACAAGTCATGTATCTCTATTTCTATACAGGCAATGTGATGAAGACGTAGTCAAAACCCAGGAATTACATGTTGATTTTTGTTAAATCCTGCATAAAAGGGGAATTCTCTTTGAATCAACTCCTTGAAGGGTCTCACAAAAATAACTGGAGCATCCGTTTTGCGAACAAATAAGCTCTCTGAGAAGCTTTATAAGGTTTTCTCCCATACCGGTTGCTACGCCCCATTGAACAAAATATTAATAATACAGTACCGAGACGAAACAATCAATGGCTGCCTTGGCCTAGCGGTATCTGATTTCCTAAAGGGCGAAGGTTCGATTACCAGGCCATAAGTACGTACAAATCGCCTCAGTCTATTTTCATGAATGTAATGTCATGTCCAAGTCTGGTTATCGTAGCACAAAATATCATAGTTTTAAACCAAAACAAATAATACTATTATTTGGAACTTATTATTAGCCTACTTCCTATCCTAGTGTATATTATATGTATATTATACTAGCTGACCCCGCAAACCTTATTTTGCCAGATAGCGGTGTGAAAAATAGATAACAATTCTCTATTCAACCTACCAATTATACATAAAATTTCATCGAAATGGCCAAGCCGTTTCGGAGGAGTAGCGCACTAACACGGTGACACAAGATTTTTATATATTAGATTACATCTTTCTTCAATAACATCCTTACTTATTAATAAAATGTAAAAGTTCGTGAAGATGCCGTATGTTTGTTACTCAATCAGTTCAATCAAACATAAACAGATGAACGGGTTTACATGAAACTTAGCGTACAGTTAGAGAAAGATCTGAAACATAGTTTATACTATACCCCGGTTATGCATTTCCGTGGGATAATATTTATTATAAGTTTAAAATAGATGGCGTTGTGCGTGCGAACGTTGTCCTATCAAAGCCGCGGGTTAAATCTAGTTATATTATAAGCAGTTTGTGTTAACATGTCTTCTTTCAAAGATATTTATACGCATCTACCAGGGATTGCCAATTTCAACCACGGGTGGAAGATATTTATTTAATTCTCCAGGTAAGTGCGGTTTCAATTAATTCGGTGTCATCAATTAACTCATCGTTGGTTACAGGCCTTTTTAATCGGCTTAAAAAAGGAGAAGGTTCGCAATTTGTCAGGACGTGTTTTTATATGTTCCTCGAAGACCGATTTGGAAAATTATTAGTTTCAATATTTTATAGAAGACTTGACACCTGATCCCATAGTCACCAAGTCAACATCTGATGATTAGTTTCTGGAGAGATTGGAGAAATTCCACACTAAAGACACACTTGATTTTATTGTTCCTACATTGAAACTAAAGTTCATATTCGTTTAAGTTATATCTCTATTTTTATTGCTGTAGTGTTTTGAAGTCGGGGTTTATTTTTTGGTTTTCCTTTCCATTACCATATTTCATTCGCAACTCCAATTAGGTACTTCAGATTGCAGCTATTTCAGATATATTTTTTTTACCTGTGCATCTATGTAATGAGATTATTCATGCAGCATCGAGTAACACTTTCACTCACACTAGATTGGTGAAGTTACCACTCAGGACTAATCTTTACTTCAAATAAGGAGTAGCCATTGCACTTTATTATTAACCCACCTTCATTATCATCATCATCATCATCATCATCACCATCAAGCTATATCCGAATTTTTATGGGTTTCCGATGGTTCACCGGTGGTTAACAGACTTTTTATCTGTACCAGACTTTTCATAGAATATATTTTATACTTAAACTTGCTCTACCTCTGAACATAATGTTGTATACCTATTCAATTATATCCTTTTCTATTTATTTGTCTCTTTTACATGCAGTTCACCAACAATTGGCAAATAGATTAGAATCGACCAGTCGGTCTCTGTTTGGCATCGTATGGCTAAACAGATTTGTGTTCCCTACCCGAATGAACGACTTCTAATAATTATAGATAGAATCGCTCAGTGTTAAGTGTCTATTACCAATGTAATAGAAGATTGTTCACACCAAAAACTATATCGTGTTCGGCGTGTATAAGCTTATTGTTATTTGTGTTGTTTCCTGTACTGCTACACAGGTATATCCACTTTTAGTTTGTAAGTAGTTATTATTGTAAAACGCTACCTATGTTCTTATGTATTTTGGAAGAAGCCTGGCTAAGCACAGGGAATCCTAGTACAATTAAGTTTTTTTCATTTTCATCATTTCAATTTATTTTCATTTTCATTTCATCGATATTTTAAAGAGAATGTACCTTGGTAAATAGTATGGGCAAAGATCCGATGGAACTTCGCCAAACTATTTGCTTCTTCTTGCGGTGGGGAGGCGGTGCACCTGCTGTTTACTACTTTAATTGCTTTGGCCATTACTCCTCGACGGGGACCATTGAGGGGACGGACTAGGTAAATATGTGGCCATTAAATCAAGTTAAACACCGTTCAGCAAGATAGTTTGAATCTTGGAATTTTATTTACAGGGTGACGTTAAATTCACTGGCAATATGAAATGACTTAAAACAAAATATATAAAGACTATCGCTAGTGGCATTTTTCCGAGCAGTTCCGTGCTTCGCAAGTCACGTTAAGCAGTTGGTGCCGGCTGACGTCAATAGATGGCTGTCGTTAAGCCAATTCAGACGCATTAGAGCGGCTTGAAAACTTCTGACAGTAAGACCAGCCACTAGTCTAACAAGCCTCCACCAATCTGGACGTGGCCCCCGTGGTGGAGTATGGCCTATACATTCCTCAGGGAAGAGACCCGTGCCCCTCGGTGGAAATATATTGGATTGATGATGATGCAAAAGAATGTTAGTTTACAAAAGTTGACAAGGTGACAAAAACTTTTAAATAATTTTTATCAAGGCGAGAAAAATATTGGCCAGAAAGATGCGCTAATCCTAAAATACCCTTTTTGCTGGGCCTATTTATCAAGCTTAAAATGGGCGCAAGCCCTTAGCTGTCAGTATTTTTATATGTAGATAGGAGGAGCTACTATCCGCCGCAGAGCCTCTCAGCTTGTTTGTATACGTAGAGACGACGAGCCAACGTGTCTATAGCTAACGGCCTATAATCGGGAAGCTAGAATCCGATCCTGGCCATATCAGTGAAGGGTCAGCTGTTGCATTCCCAAGCAGTTTTTGCACGTGTGAAAGCTCACAGCGACGCCTGGCGGCCATGCGTCCAAATTGTTTTCTTGCCACCTCCGCTGTCGCCCCATTTGCGCCCGCTAACGACCAATAAAACTGCGGGCATCTAAACGATCTTGCACGGTACGACGTGAGATAAACCAATGGCCCACCTCCAGCCGAAGGTGGGCGAACTTTTCAACTCTGGTGGGAAAGTTTTCTCTTATCGAATGTAGTTGGAATTTATGTTGTTGGAAACAAAAGTGTGCCACACCACACCATAAGTTTCGTTCTGAAATCCATTGACGTGGCCACCACAATAAAGCAACGTAGGTCAATATTGATAAAGCGCTCTTACCCCAGACTTCATAATTGAGCCCATGTCACCCTGTTCGAAACAAAACAGTGAATTGACAGCGCATTGCAGTATAATGGAATTCAAAAATAAGAGCCCCATATTAATATTTAGTTAACTCTCTTATTACATAACTCTGTCACTCTATCTCCCTCTCTCTCACCATTATTAAAGTCTACGAAACAGGGCGAAGCCTGGTCGGATTCTCCGAACAAAGAATCAAGCAAGATCATCCCGAATAATTTTAATAAGTCTCTAATAGCTAGTCAATCGAATGTCAACAAAACATAGAGAGTTTGTCCCAGTGATAAGAGAGCGTTTTGCTAACACCGACTGACCTACAACGTTGGCGCACGCCTTAGGTCGGTGTAAATAAAAGGCATCTCAAAAGCGTTGCTTGTAATGGCACAATTTTATTCATCTGAGATAATTGTCCCGTCCATTCACGCTAGAATTATTGTAATATTTCTGGGTTAAGGATATGATTATCATCATGATAAGTAAACGATTCAAGTTCTTCATCAACCCATTACGTCCTCACCAAGGGGCACGGGTTTATTCCTTGAGGAAGGTATAGGCCATACTGTTAAGTATGGGCCTAGTCCGGATTGGTGGAGGCTTGTAAGACTAGTGGCTGATCTTACTGCCAGAAGTTTTCAAGCGACCCTAAGGTCTCTGACTTGACTTAACGACTGCGATGGCAGTCTATCGATGGCAGCCGGCGCCAACTGTTTAACGTATCTTGCGAAGCACGCAACGAAAAAATGCCACTAGCGTTACTCATAGACGGTTACCAGTGCATGCACTGAACGCGCCCTATGTTGCTCAACCTTCGTGATCATTTAAGATCACTCAGGCAGCCCAGGCTACGAGCGATTCAGAAACGATTCATGTAGCGCCTCGGAATTACATTGTGCATGTCCTTTTCCCGCTGACTGTTTAATATTCTAAGCGTCATGGCTGGCTCGTACAAATTTCTCTAGAGCCCGCCTTTGCTCATTAAGACAATTCTATTTTATTTCGTATTTTGTGGAATAAAGAGTGACAAAAAAATGAAACTTAGTCCCTTACTGAATACACTTTGATTATGTCTGTATTTATATACCGTAGAGTAGTCCACAACAGCAATAATTTTTTGTATACATATTTTAATTGAATCGAAACGAATCGCTCGTAGCCTGGGCTGCCTGAGTGATCTTAAACGATCGCTAAGGTTAAGCAACATACGGCGCGTTCAGTCCATGGATGGGTTACCGTCTATGACTAACGCTAGTGGCATTTTTCCGAGCGATTCCGTGCTTTGCAAGGCACGTTAAGCAGTTGGTGCCGGCTGCCGTCGATTGATGGCAATCGTTAAGCCAAGTCAGAGGCCTTAGGGCGGCTTGAAAACTTCTGACAGTAAGACCAGCCACTAGTCTTACAAGCCTCCACCAATCCGGACTTGGCCCCCGTGGTGGAGTATGGCCTGTACCTTCCTCAGGGAAGAGACCCGTGCCCCTCGGTGGGGACATGATGGGTTGATGATGATGATGATGATATTTTAAGCATTCGCGGAAACAATAGTTAAGAAATACTGTGACGAGGATGATTCTTGTAAGTATCAAGATAATTGTCAAGGCAACTATTTAAATACTAAGAGAACATCATTTTTCGAATACTGTCTAAATTCTATTTTTTATTTTCGAGTCAACGAAATAGCCTGTAGTTTATGTCCACTGTGAAAGTCCATTCTAAATACTGGAAAACGAGTTTTTGAAATCGGATTAGTGCTTTCGGAGATTACCCTCTACACACAAGCTTGCGAAGTTTTTCTCCTTTTAATATTAGATAGATTTAGTATTGATAAAATACACTAACGCGGTCACAGTTTCAGTGGTGGTGGCGGTACATACAAAATGCTTCTGCCGTATTATTAAGTCCCCGAGTCCAAAAGGTCAAAAACCATTGTTATTTTCAAGGTCAGGACTTAAAAAGATATGACGTGAGAGTTATGAGAGGTATGGGCCGCTGCTGGACGCTGGATGCAAGCCGCTTCCGACAGGTCTTTTTGGAAATCCATGGAGGAGGCCTATGTCCAGCAGTGGACTTCTTGTGGCTGAATGATGATGATGTATGGGCCGCTACCTTAACCGCAACATCGTTGGTATGTTTTATCTATTATTTCTTTTTAAGTTTCTGGCTAGTGGAAATGAAGGTATTTTTTAAATATATTATTATTCCCGGTTCAAAAACACCCATAACAAATGAGCGCCGCCGAACTTAATTCCGCTCACGTGATATCTTCAGCCGCAATTTTTCATCTGCAATTTCAGAGCGTGCTCCGTGCACTTTTTCCGTGGGACATATGTTATTAATATACGAAGGACAATTAAACTTTTTGCTTTGCCCGGCTGCGACGCGGACGCACGTAGTTAGTGGAGTTATGAGCCAAACGTGCCTGCGCCGTGCTCGTCCGGAGCGCTCCGTGTCACCGTAGTCAGCGACAAAACACGCATTGTATATCCAATTGGGAATGTGCTTAGTCGCTGGTCGTATTTTACGCTACTCTCCGTAATTATTAACTGAAATAAAAAATGTATTTGAACGTTAAAAATTTACATTATGTTTGTTGAATCTCAGGGTACAAAGTTAGCCGCTGCCTTTGGGTGGATTTGTAGCAGAAAAAAAGTTATTGAAAAATAACTTCGCTCTGACCATCGCTTCCCCAACTATCTTCAACCTAGTTGTTACTATTTTGTATTATGTATTATGTTTATGATTATGTATTATGTTTGCTTTATTAGGGTGCCTCACAGACAAACTTATTTTGAAGTAGCAAGTATGACAATCCAACGGACAAACATTTGCCCTAATTGCACGGCACGACAGTTGAGTGCATTTACTTGACAATTTAGTAAATAAAATGCTATTCGGACGCATCCTAAAGTCCTTATTACTATATTGCAATTTATAAAAATGTTTACTCTTCACGTCTACTCTCAATTATGGAGTAACTTTGAACAGAATAACGTGAGGGGTTTGATACTCTTCAGAGCGAAAGAGTTGTGTGGAGTTTGGGAAGCGTATTAAATACATCGCCTCTTGCGGCATGACCTTGAAAATAACAATTGTTTTTGTACTTCTCCGAGAACATTGGGCATCAGGAGGATATAATAATAACTTCCAAACAACACAATCACTTGACCCGGTCTCAAACTAGGATACCCTGTGGCAACAAGGTAAGGACGTTACAAACGTCGAAAAAGCCCAGATAGGCAAATTCTGGCCTCTGTGGCGTAGTGGTTAGCGCATCTGCGTACCATGCCAGAGGTCCCGGGTTCGAATCCCAGCTGGGCACAAAAAAAACAGGTCTTGGATGTTTACATGTTTGTGACGTCGCTGTTCCTGGTTCCCACGACACAGGGTATCCTAGTGTGGGTCCAGAAGCAATGTAATGTGCCTGTATGTAAATGTTACGTAAAATTGTACAAATAACTATACGGCGACCCCTAATAGGATTTGAACCCACAACCTTTTTCTTGGTAGCTAAACGCCATAACGGTTAGACCAACGAGCCAGTCAGAAAACGCAATCAAAAATTTTTGCTGAGTTTTCAGACACCTCAGGGTGTTCAGCGCGTGAAATCATCAATCCGTCGTATACCTCTTTCCAGAAGACCTGGATATAACATGGCTAGGGTAGAACATGACCAAAGCGAAACGTGCCCATTGAGGAACATGACTAAGGCAGATTATGACTAAAGCCGAACATGACACTCAATTAACAAAATTATGTTGACCTAGCAAATCATGTTGATCATGTTTCGCACCCTTGCAAGAACAACGTGATATTTCGAAGAAAACCATTTTTTATTCATGGATTTTTTTAACGCGATTTTATTTACTCCTAAAACGCCGGAATAATGAGCAAAAGAGACACTGCATCACGTTATAGCGCTATCTCTTTCGGCCATTACTTTGAAACCTTACAAAATTGCTTTCATGTAACGTAAGTTCCCAAATTACACGTTGTTCTTGCAAGTGTGCGATTTTTAATAAATAACTTCCACACAATCACTTGTTCTGGTCCCAAACTAGGATATTCTGTGTACGATAGTAACTAGGCAAGGGCTTCACTAAAAAATTACACCCAAACTGAGGCCATTTGTTCAAAATGTAGGGCAGCCCCCACTGGGAATTGAACCTACAACCTTTGGCATTGTAATCAGACGTTATACCGCTAGAGCAACGAGGCAGTCAATACTTACCTGGAAGTTTTAAGAATTAACCCTTTTCTGTTTCATAGTACCATGAGGTCCACGACCTCTATTTATGTGAAGTCCTGAAGGTGACTAGTGAATACCTACTTAATTATGACACTCAAAAGATTTCCACTTCGGAGACTTCGGATTGTTAAAGCTGTTATTCTAAGATAATAACTCAATATTTTGGTTTTGAAATTGACAGAGAGCAGCCATATTTTGTGAAATCGAGATGGGATCCAATTTCAAAAATATTAAAGGAAATAAGTTTCTTTGCCTTTTGAAGTATTTTCTCGGGCTTTTGTCTAATTATTCGAATCTTAAAACTTTCCGGAACGAAGTTTGTGCCAACCAAATTGTACGTCAACAAAGAACTAATTAAAAGGATTTGTTCCTGTCCTCTTCGTCCGAAACACGTTAAGTACCTCAAACGTTTCGTTTGTAGCCCGCCTCGAGAAGATTTTAAGTTTGGTGTCTTGGGCATTTTCTTTTTGAACTGACTGCAGCAAAAAGAAAGAGGGCAATGTGTGTCACGGGATAGCCAGTAGTCTTTATGTAAAACCACACCAAACATAAAAATTATGTATCCGTAAATGTCCCTTTAAAAAAAAATGGTGATACAATTTTTTCTCCTCAGTTAACGAAGTTCGTATAGACCGGCAATGATTTTGTTACACCCCATATGATTTTCAAAGGTTCCAACTACAGGTTAAGTATCTCCTATGCACACAAAATTCCACCCCGTCCCAGTTGATGGGACGAACTTTATCGTCGAAGTTCACCGAATAGTCTCTGACTAACCTGTGTCGACCTCTGTGGCGTAGTGGTTAGCACATCTGCTTACCATGCGAGAGGTCCCGGGTTCGATCCCCGGCTGGAGAGAAAAAAAAACTCCAGGTCTTGGATGTTTGTTTGTGACGTCGCTGTTTCTGGTTCCCACGACACAGGGTATCCTAGTGTGGGACCAGAAGCAATGCATGTGCCTGTATGTAAATATTTATGTTTTTATGTTTATGTTTTTTTTTAAAAAAAACCTCATATCGTTGCCTGGTTATCAAGCGCAGCGCAAGGCATCCTGTGGACATGGATCAGTCATTGTATTAGGTAGATTTCATTATAGGTAGTATAAGGATTATTCTAGATTTGTATCAATGTCTGGGCCCGTTCCAATATTTTTTTTTATCTAGAGCCTATATAGCTCCCGCTGCTTCAGTCACAGGCACATAGTCTGTCTGTAAGAGACTGTGGACTTAATTACCACGCGTGCCTTTCGCGTATTGGCAATTTTAAGCGCTGAGGTAAGTGAACACTTCACACCCTTCAGATTTCGCCACGAGGTTTTTTCTTACTGTTAGCCAGTGGCATCACTACTATAACTTCATCAACATCACTAATATAAATCAGATTGGTAAGTTATACCGCTGCGCTGCCACCGTTTCATGATTAAAATATATTTAAATTATTTGCAGTTGTGGGTTTTTTTAGTTTTAAAACGATTTAATAAAACGCCTTGCTAATTAGTGTTGGCACAAATCTTGCCGAAACGAAACTTTTAATGACGTCAAATGAAAAGTTTACACGTACTCGGGCCCCCCGTCGCTGCTGAAGAAATTTCCTAGCACTCATTAAGAACTTGTCCGTCAATTCTCAGTAATTGTTGCCAGGAAACTTGCGTTTTGTAAATGTGGTGTACGTAAATGAGTCGCTTGGAGGAGCTATAGCCAAAGAGTGTTGCCAAATAGTGCTTCGAGTATTCCCCTGCTATGCCTTTACGAGTTCAAGAGAAGACACTGTGGTGACTGGTGTCTGTGTTTCAGTCAAGTGATCAGTGATTGTATGTTACCTAGGGGAAAAATGTTAGGGTGGTTACTGTACTGTGTGTGGGTAGTTTTAGGCCGGAGTAAACCTTAGCGCACGTATGTCATTGAATCTCCGATATTTAACTACTCTGCTATTTAGTGTCATGTTCCTACCTACTTATTTAATAAACTCACCTGGAGAAAATCGCGTCATGCCGAAGGGCATGACCCAAAGCACAGGACAGCGGCCTCTCGGGCAGTCTTAGGTTCGCAGCAACAGTGTTGGAAAAATACCCCACCGCCGAAAAATATCCCATCAGCGTTGTAGTCAGGTACTTCGATGATCTTACAGGACATGCTGAGTTGAGACCATTTTAGGGGCGTCTTTAGACTACTAGTAGTATTTAGTAGCTAGAGGCATGAATTTTGGACATATTTTTCTATTTGGTTACCTCTACATTTTATACAATTTTCAGTTCCGAAACTGACTAAAACTTATAAGGGCTGGGTGGGGGGTCAAAAAGGGCTTGAAGAAAGGATTTTGTTAGCCTCCCCTTGATTATGTATACGCCTACATTGCTGACCAACCGAGAACCTGGCCAGCTGGACTCTGTGCGTCTTCACTAAAAATAATACAATGTAAGTAGAGCAGAGCTCGGAAGAGTAATGGCTACGAGGTTACACGACGTTGTTCTCTAAATCGATTCTCAAGTAGTAAGTTACCCAGTAATAATGGCCCATAAAACGTCAATAACCTATGAAAATAACAGACATCGAAGCGTTCCCGTATCAAAGGCGTCCAAATTCCATTGTGAAGGGTTTGCTACCTGCGAAAATGGTTGAAATTGCTCGTGAAGATTTGTAAAGAAAATTTTGAAATAATGGTAATACGTCGATACAGGGTTTCTTCATAAATGTGTAATTCGTGAAACATTGCAATTAAAGTTTGTGTTATAACAAATTCTGGATCTAGCCGTTTTTCTCAGATTGATATCTTTCGGATTATTGAGGTTTACAAAAATTTATTCCATCCGCGCTTGGAGCACTATTAGCGCAGCCTCCAGTAAATCACGTGGGTTAATTACATTTCAACACATATTTTAGTACCTACTGCTTGATGGAAAATATAATTTCCACTGCCAGTGCTACAACAAATACACACCGTAAAATAACTTAAAGTACATATTAAATTGTTTTGTTTTATGTTTATTTTAGATTCTAGGAAGACTAACAGCTATTACAAGGTTATAATATACATTATAACCTTGGTTATAATTAGTCCGCTACGTATGAAAAAAAAAAATCCACCTTGAAAAGCTGTCAATGTCATTGTCACCACAGATTTTTTTTTTCATACGTAGCGGACTAAGGAATATCTCTGATATGCCGTACTAAGCCCAGAAAGACGAATGGAAAAATATTAAGTATAGTTAAAAATTAACTACGGGCCAAAAAAATTTAAACTTTTTTCCCGCGGGAAGGTTATTCCTATCACCAAAAAAAATATCAAGCACTTCGGATATTTTCATCCATTCCCTATTGACTGTACTCACCACTTCAGTCCGCGGCTACTGCAACTTTGTCGGGAATGAAGGCAATAGAACTTAGACAAAAAAGTGCGTGTCGGGCCACGCGTAATGTAGGGTTCCGTAGAAATTTTCGGTTTATCGGCTTTACAGAACTAACAACTTCATTCAAATGTAGAATTTTCGATGGGCCGATCGACTCACCGGCTTTTAATTGTTCTTTTCAAGGTCATATCATACCTAACTGACTAAAGTAAATTTCAAATGGATTTTGTACCAGGTTTTCCTTTTATAAGTTGGGTGATTATTACTCATTAACTTGTAAAGCGTACTTAGCCATAATAGTTTTCCTTTTGAGTTCACTATTATTTATATTGCTGCCCTGAGATTTTTCGCCTCTGTACAATCAACCGTTTAACCAGGGTGGTGGAGAGGACGCTCTACTCATGCAAAAATCTTCGATTTCAAGTTGAATATTTCGCTAAATCAAAAATTACCTTTATGCATTATTTTTTAACGACCAATTCTACAATACCCCATGCTATGGTGTAGACAAGTTGGATCCTTAATTTAGGTATAATGGGTAAGTACCCTGAAACATTTTTGTTAAAGATTTTATTCTACCAGTTTTTCGGCGTAATTAATATGCACGTCTTTGCTGAATTTCAGCTTTCTAGGTAATTATGTCTCCAAGCTATGCCGCGGACTGAGAGACAGACAGACAGACGGACGAACATGGTAAAACTGTATGGGTTTCTTATAGACTACGGAACCCTAAAAAGCTTTATCCATGATCCCAAAGTTACGTTCGCAATTGAGGCTGTATTTAGTCGTAAAAAATTGGATATCCAGTCATTGTGTTATTCGTCACGAGTCGTAAACTCGGTACATGTTTTACGAGCAATAACATTTTCAAATAAGCCCTGGATTTCCATGGTTTCAAGCTTTTTTGTTTGGAGAGCGTCCAAACGAATTTGCGAAAGTAACGACGAACTTTTACGAGAGCGGCTGGATTATAAATAACAAAGGTTAAGTAAGTAGGTACCTAACTATCACTGTAAGTACTGATATTTTTTTTTTAATTTGTAATACAAATGTTTTTATTTAAAATTCAAACAAAATGTTTATTCTATGATAGCTTAGTCTATGTTAGTTTCACAATTAATAGATTGCGTGGAGAAGAAACGAAGAAAACAACTCCACTTTTATTCTTTTCAAAACAGTCTTAGTTTATTTACCAACTTTCAAACTTAAAAATATTACTCACGGATGTGTTGAACACTAGACACAATTATCAATTTTAATTGAAATGAAATTAAAAATCTCCTCTGAACACATTTAACATTAATCTACTGTTTAACGCCACACATCCTTGTCTTCCAAATATCAAACGGACTATCTTATATTTTTGTACGTCGCTAATTATTGTATGTATACTGGCGAGAGACCGCGTGAAATGGCATTTGGGGGAAAAGGCCTATACCCAGCAGTGGGCAGCGGTGGGCTGATGATGATACGTTCAATTGCAGGACCTTCTTTTAAAGAGAGAGCGAGAGCATCAGACGTATTCACTTCACATGCCTACCGCAGATTGACAATTTCAACCGCTAAGGTATCTGAACACTTTATGCAGTCAAGCTTGCTCACTTATCTTATTTATAACAAGCATTGCCGACAACTACGTTTGAGTCAACGGATTAGCCTATTGCTAATGTCCACCCTGGAGGTCCATTCTAAATATTGATGAAAGTATTTTTTTCAATCGGATTTGTACTTTCCGAGTTAACCCCGACAAATAAACTCGGAAACTTTTGAACCAAAACTTTCGTAAGCACTAGACACTTTGGCTGCTTTGGTTTGCGAATCAGATCGAAACCAGGGTCTAGATTCTGTTAATGCATTGCAGAACAATGTCAACTGCATGAACATGGCGATTTAGTTTCATTGCTGCTTCAAGTCTACGCGCGCACTCAAGTCCTGCAATCTAGGCGTCAATGGTATGAAAAAACACGTCACGTGACCCGACCGTGTATCTGTCTTTGAACTACAATACGCTAACGGAATCAGGGCCCTGCTCGGACTCTTGCGACAAAAATAATAATTGAAGTAGGTGTATCCGGTAGAAAATTAATAAAACCTAGGAACATCCAAACGTACAATTTTTTCCTTTTGTAATATTAGTATAAAAGTGTAGATAATTATTGTTTCTCAAGGAGTAAATGCATGTATCAGAAATCAATTACGTATTAATATATTATTATTATTATTATTATTGATATGAGATGTTGATGAAATGAAAATTCGTTCTTATGAGATACTGAAAACACAAATCACGTTTCATCTCAACAGGAAGTACCCTTTAATTATATGAGTATTAAAATATTATATAATATTATATGACCGTACGTTTGCATTGACTTAGAAGATTATTCCATACTTCTAAAATACCGGAAACTTGTTAAATATTAATCTCATATTGATCGCTCATTCTATCTAAGAATTCCGTTTTTTCTTTTGAAGTACGGTACGAATAAATATAAATCGCCTTGACGCCGATTTTCTGAGTAAAAGTTACGAATCTTCAAAGGTCCCAAGAACATATCACGGTTTTCCTACAGTAGACCAGCCTCATACAGGAAATAGGGAAAACAATATCGTAATGAGCCGGCAATCACTACTCAGGGTGCAAATCGGACGTTAAACTTTCTTCGGGGCGCAGCCGCGCAGTACGTCCGCCGTTCGTTGCAAGACTATTAATTATGAGAAAGGAAATTGAAACCCCAGTGGAAATGGAAAAGTAATAAAATGCTACAGCGATTTCAAGATGAGTGCCGCCCGCGCCGTACGGGGCAATCTTGCCGCTGCCGTGCAACTATTTTATTGTAGGAAGCAATATTAAAAAGAAAATGTACATAACTTCGAAGGGTACCTACAGTTTACTCTAAGTTTGTAGGTAACTGGCTGTTATTAATTAGAAATGGAATTTTACTTGTAGTCTCTATTCGAATTGGCACTGTCTTGTTGTCAAATGTTGGCAACAGTTACAAATAATACATTAGTTTAAATGTCAATGAACTATAAATTATTAACATTTACTAATTTCTTGTATTTTCGTGAATAAATCTGCGACTAATTTGACGTCCTAACGTTCGTTTCTGTCAATGAAAGTACCGTTGACATTTTTTAATGAAAAACACCAAGATTTAAAAGAAGAAGAGTTGACATCTCGGTATTCCGTAAAAAACAAATTTAATATATTATTCCGTTTGCACACATTAGGAGTTCTTTTAGTTTTGTTTATTTAAAGAGTTATTTTATCGAGCAATGGTATCGCTAGAAACTGACAGCTCTTGGGATCTTAGTTGATGACGTACTTCCGGTTTTGTAAACTCTGGTTCGTTATTCTTTAAAAAATAATTAATCAAACCCAACTCATCATATTCAGCCCAGGTTTTGAATTTTGTAACAGTTGAGTTAGATTTGGCATCAGATTGGTCTCCGCTCAGCATCATATCGTGGCCGATAGTGACCACGACGCTGGTTTTCAGCGGTTACCATTTACGGCACAAACAAAGAAAAAGAAACTAAAATACAAATACCAGTATAAAGAACATGCGAAGGGATTTATTAAACATAAACATTATACGTACGGGCACACACATTGGCTTCTGGCCCCACACTGGAACGATGGTTTGAACAATATTTTACAGGAAGAAATTAAAAGAAAAAGAAAGAGTTTTTTGAAGTTGTTATAGCAATACCACTCGTTGACTGTGCAGGAAAACAGTGTCTACGGGTCTAAGGTGTTCACACACTTACCTCAGTGGTTGGAAATAACAATCCGCGGTGATAAGGTTTAGTTTAGTTCCTACTTCCTAGTTTAGTTCCCTCTAAACTAAACTTTATGATCTCCTGACGATTCAAATTTGCGTTTCTTTGTTTTAATGAGGACTTCAGTGACGAGGGCCTGAGGTGACCATGTATAATGTAGTGTAATAAAAGGAATAAAAGCCGACTTTTCGAGTTTCAGTTTATTTAGTCAAGCTTGATAAGCATTTTGGTAGAAATCGTTGACCAGGATCTAATCTCATCAACCAATAAAATCATCAATACGTATCTGCGTAAGTTCCATTTTTATGTAAGTACAGTAAAGTCTTACGTAAAATTTCAGTACTATATTTAAAGGTAATATTAAAATTCAGAATATATTGGTAGTAACAAATTACCTAAAAGCTTTAACCTATGCAGATTCCGAGTCGTTGCTGAAAGTTCAGATATAACATAATTTACTCTAATAATCTAATAAATAAATAAAAATACTCGAACCGAGTCTCAAGCATGAAATGACTAACACTGTGATTTAAGTATACATATTCATACCCTCAACACACACAATCATCGGAACTTACACACTAAGTGCAATGTGTCATCTTTAAAATGTAATGTATCTAAAAATAGGAAGTATTCTTAAATCTCATTGTAATTTTATTAATCTTAAATTGCCATTGTGATTGCGTCAAAATGAAAATATCAATTTTGATTTTGCATGTAATTGAATTATTAATTTAATGTATTAATTTATTTATTTTATTTTTCACTTTTAGAATGAAATTACAATTCAATATGGAATAAGTAGTTAATAATTTACCATAAATCGATTTAGTTTTGAAATTAAAACTACTTACTAATAATATAATCTACAATCTGCTTAGATTGCCGCAATGTAAGACTAATGGACCGCCTAATTTATATCGTGATGCCCACGATACAGGCTATGCCTAGTGTGGGGTCACCGTTACTCTAAGCTTTACACATGTTAAACTTTTTCTAGTCTAAGCATTGTTTGATTAATTTTTATTTGCCTCTGTGTGTATTACTCTTTTTACGATAATAAATATTATTTGATATTTGATTATTATTTGATATTTTATTCACACTGTATTGTGTCTATAAAAGGAAAACAAACATGGTACACATAGTTTTTTGTACGTATACTCTTATAATCACGCAACCTGAATTCCTCGTGAGCAATGCCGCGAGAATTGCTAGTTTGTATTAGTCATAAATGAATAATGTATGTCTTTGAAGTTCGGTAAAAGCTCGGAAAAACTGCCAGACTCGTTTCCTTAATCATTAATAATAGATAGATAAATCATAGATAACAGCCTACCCATCCGGACTAGGCCCCCAGGTGGAGTATGGCCTAATACCTCCCTCAGGGAAGAGAGCCGTGCCCCTCGGTGGGAACATAATGGGGTTGATGATGATGATGATGAAGTAGCTCGCCTGGTGAGTCCGACTCACACTTGACTGGTGTTTTTAACAATGTAAATGCACTAAGAAACCTTTGTTGTTATAGTTTTACTCTCCGGAACAACGTTGAATTTTATAACTTGCTTATTTTCTGTAATCTTTTGTACCAATTACTGTGTAAAGTTTTATGAGAATTGTATTCACAGCTTCTCTAGAGGTGTTTTAATAAAATGAAATTAAATTTAACTGGTAAATCTTTCCAGTCGTCTGTGCCTCACTTCCACAGTGCTTCAGAAATATCCTGTAGACTTAAGGGTTGATTTACTCGTCAAAACAAAGAACATTTAATTTACCTTGATCGTCTCCGAAACTGAAATATAAGCTTTTGTGTTGAAGGAAGGTAATGTGTGTATGTAAATTTGTACGTTTAATTTACAATACAATAATCTGTATTCTTTAAAACAAAAAAAAGAATTATCCAAATCGGTACAAGCGTCTTCAACTACCTAATTGGGAACATTATTTTTTGAAGCCGTTTAAAAGATCGACAGCAAAGAACTTCACACTTACGTCCTAGCAAAAATAACAATAATAGGTATATAATAAAACAAAGTATAATAATTAACCTTGAAATCGATTTAGTTTTGAAATTAAAACTATTTAATGAATATAATCTACAATTTGCTTAGATTGCCGCAATGTTACACCAAAATATCGCCTAACTTATATCGTGATGCCATGATACAGGCTATGCCTTCTCTTTCAATCTCTTTACAATAATAAATATTATTTGATTTGATACAAAACTATATTTATTAAGGCACAGTTAGAGCCGCATTTTATGAGGAAATCCTGATATAAGCCGACATTAACTACGTGTTGATAGTGTGTCAGTAATAGCGACTTTTAAGAAATAAGACCTTTAATATTTTAGCTGTAGAGTTATGTGAATTTATTGTATCCTGAATAAAGCTAATCATATACAATGTAGTGCTTACAAAAGTTTTAGTAGAAAAAGAAAACCTAAAACAATCAAAAAGTTATAGAAGTTAGTCTAGAGAAGCTTTTATATTTTCTTGCCCGTTATTTCCCCTTTTATATTATAAAGATTCTTTATCGATATCACACAAATATAAGCATAAAGCGGCAGCCTGAGGCTTCGACTTAATTGACTAAAGACGTATTGCTTTGATTTACGACCCCTTTTAACATTAAAGTTTTCCCTCCGCAATGGGGTTCGCCGCCCCGCCCAATTTAAACCGTAACTTTTAGCCCAATTTCGCCATATCTCTCTCGAACACTGGAAGGTTTAGATCACGAAATAATTGAAGTAGCTTAAGCTAATAACCCCCTACTTAAGTCCCACCGAAGACCTACAATTTGACAAGTTAATTTTGTCTCTTATTTGACCGATTACTAATTACTGGGTAGTTTAATTAAAATCGACAAATGACACTTTCTTTATTTCAGTTACTACTGCACGTCTTTTGAGCAAAGTCTTGGGTTGACTCTTGCGGATTGTACATTAATGTGTATAAGTGTAAGGCCTTGCTTGAACCTCTGATGTAAGACCAGCCACTAGTCTTACAAGCCTTCACCAATCCGGACTTGGCCCCCGTGGTGGAGTATGGCCTATACCTTCCTTAGGGAAAAGACCCGTGCCCCTCGGTGGGGACATAATGGGTTCATGATGTGTATAAGTAACCATAGAACATAACATAACATAACATTTACATACAGGCACATACATTGCTTCTGGCCCCACACTAGGATACCCTGTGTCGTGGGAACCAGAAACAGCGACGTCACAAACATGTAAACATCCAAGACCTGGAGTTTTTTTTTTCTCCCCAGCCGGGGATCGAACCCGGGACCTCTCGCATGGTAAGCAGATGAGCTAACCACTACGCTAACATATATTATACAGTTGTTGTTGGTATAATAAATTTCCTCTTTGACTGTTGTTATTAGCATGGTTATGAGCTTTGCTCTTCTGTAAGCAAGGGAAAACCATTTAACTTTGCTTTATTCCATAGAAAATTCTGCTGGTTTTACAATTACATAATAAAATAAAAAAGTTCTTGAGTTCTGCCAAAGAATAGATTACGAGTAGGTACAATTTACCCAGGGAAATTGTGCTTGAATTCCTTGAATTCAGTTTCTAGAATCCTGTTAGCAAACTATTATGCTAACAAGATTCAAAATAATTAAGACAATAATAGAATTAAAATAAAAAATAAAAATAAATAAACTCACGCCCGTTATCCCCGAAGGGGTAGGCAGAGGCACCAGTCTCTAGAACTGGACCCACGTTTTGCCGAGTTTATTAGGTCCCAAACGTGACAAGTGGCAAGCCTGTCGCCGTTATCCGGGCACAATTTATCAGCGAATGGTGTTGCTGTACAAACAAATGTACGTAACTAAAAGTCATTGGTACATGCGTGGTTCGAACCCAGACCCTCATGATCGAGAAGCAAGGGTCAACCCCACTACGCCACCACCGCTGTGGCGTAGAATTAATAGTTAAATAATTAAAATTTAATAGAATTAAGCATCTTCTTATTCCAGTCTACTCCATTATCTTTTGCTTTACCCCGACGGCATTGCGGCTTAAGTCTGAACATTACTCAAAATTAAAGTCTCGTATAGAATTTCTCTTCCCTGATATTACAAGTTATCCTGTGTCGGTTCAGAGATAAATCCTCACTTACGAGTTCTGTTACACTTTGTGTGATTATCACGATTGCGCTAATGTTTCCGCCTTACGCCTTCAGCTGTACAGATCGTGACTTGTGATTAGCTTGAATTGCTTGAATTTAAATGCCCTGGTAGAGCATCGATGGAAACCGTGCCGCATTTGCGAGAGAGTATTGATTCGAATCCCGTACATATGGGAACCAAAAAGGTTTCAGGTATATTGGTAGGCGTTTGAACGACTATTATGTTTAAAAACGTTTGCCAAAAAGCATTAAACAATTCTTTGCCGAAACTGAAAAACGCTCGCCAAAGACGCCAAAAGTCTTCCTTAAATAGATGCTTCCCAAAACAGACAATTTCAGAAGTGATATAGGTACATGAAATGAAAATAAATTCTGAAAAAACGAAAAATAAAAAATGAAGTGGAAGTGCCTACAAAAATAGACAAATCAATTTGTTCCCTTAGGAAAGTTTAGCAAAAATTAATTATAAATGCAATTGTATGGGTATTATTTAATTTGAAGTAAAAGAAGAAATACATTTATTTCGTGCGGATTAATTTATTTTAGAGACTGTTTACACAATTTAGGTTGCATTATATTAATTACAATTGCATAATTATAATAGTATTTTAAGTAAATATGGCTTATTATACTCATTTACAATCTAAAGCAAAAAGGATAAATAATATGTAGGTTTAAACTAAACACTCCACAGTACAAAGTGGGATGTAATTACAGCAGCCATTCATTCCGAAATAGATAGAGCGCAGCAAAAGTCAGAAAAAAAAGTAATACCTAGCGTCCACTTTTTAAAGGGAAAAAACTAAGCGTATTCCATTAATTTCTGCAACCGGAGGTAGAGACAAACTATGTACAATGAGGGTACAGTCTGACCGAAATTGAAGGATTCTTGAAAGTCCAAATGTAAACCGTACCTAATTTTTTTTATTAACAATTATCACAAGGTAATATTATTATGTCTTGTCCCAATATTTGGCTTGTCTGACTTTACTTTATGTTTTCGATCAACTGTTCTGGAAAAGCCTCGTTAATCATAGCAATTGGCAAGACAACTTTAGATTAGGTAGAGCAGTTTATTCTCAGCTGTTGAATTTGTGCACCCTATTCTATTATCAGTATTTTCCTAGCATTTTCAATTTAATTTACTGACCACCAGTGGCGAAGGGTCCATTTAGGGTAATTCCCAACGGCTTCCCTTTTATAAATCCGACACCTACCAATTGCAGCTACCCTTATAATGTGAGGAGATCCGAGTTCTGCGTACAATTTATCGATATAAGCCAAAATTTGTTACAGTAGACGCTTTGTCTGTCTCGCTCGCACTCCGTTAAATAATGCTCTGTCTCGCTCGCATTCATCGTGCCTGAAAATGGGCAAAGTAGGCTGCGCCGTTGCAGCTTCCTTTTCTTTTTTTTTTTATTGCCATATTAGATTGTTTTTATACTCGTGGTAGTGTATTGTTTTGTCAGGAATCAATTTAGAATTATTCGGAAGTAAAGAAATTGTACGTGCGGTGAATTCTGTGATGGATTTGTTGTTTGTACGCAATCCTGTGGAAAAAAAAGTTTTTCTCGTTACTCAGATAAATAAATTACACTGTCACTTGTTCATTCTAGAAGACGTCAAGAATTTATACAATTGGCGCTTGTAATATTTATTTGGACCGGCTTCCCTTCATCATCATTCCACCCTTCACCACAACTGACCACTGAAATTAAATAAACTATACAGATTTTAATTAGGGTTGATGAGGATTCCTCTTCCTCTTCCTCTTCCTCAAAATGAGGAATTTCCTCATATTTTTGAGGCTCCTCATCTTCTTCCTATTCCTCAAAATTGATTTTAAAAAAATCCTCTTCCTCATGAGGAATTTAAGAGGAATTTGAGTTATAAGTTTTGTTGAAACGAAATGTGTTTGAGAGAGAGAGAGAGAGTGAAGTCTCGCCGTATTAAAAAGTTAAAGGAAGACAGATGGAAACAGTAGGTAAAGAAGTTCAATACTAGCGTAATCTACGTAATATTACATAGTACTTCGTCTTTAGCATCCTCTTCCTCATCCTCTTCCTTTTAGTCTGCCAGATTCGTCATCCTCATCCTTTACCTCAAAATCGACTTTAAAAAATTCATCTTCCTCATCCTCTTCCTCATAACAAGTTCCTCAACAATCCTAATTTTGATTAGCTTACATAATTATATACTGTACATCGCCTTTTGAGGTATTTTTTACCAATTTGTTTATAGTAAGTATGGTTTCGTCTTGTTCTTTATCGAGCAATCTGATGCGACATCTGATACTCAAGTATTATGTAAATCAAACACACTTTTTGAATGCTCAATTCAATAAGTGTGTTCGATTTTCGACTTCGAAGATTTTCTTATCCAACCTAGACTGGTCGGCCTGTACGTAAACGTAACTGTTCCTGATAAATCCAGCGGTAGAGTGGGAACCTGACGCAAATAAAATCCAGCGCTATCACCACGAGGATTTGTTGTCGCGACGAGCAATTTACTGCCCACCTCATCGCAACAAAACCTCTAATGCTCGGACCACAAGCATCCGAAAGAAGTCTGAGAAGTGAATCTTTTAAATAGCTTGTCTTTTTGAGTTATTTATAAAAACGCGAACCCATAAATTACTTATACCTGTTTCATTTACTTTATTTCATTTATTTATTTTATGATAATTACGATAAAATTAAAAACGTAACCACCTATGATTTAAACTTACATAACATAACATAACTTTTACATACAGGCACATACATTGCTTCTGGCACCAAACTAGGATACCCTGTGTCATGGGAACCAGAAACAGCGACGTCACAAACATGTAAACATCCAAGACCTGGAGTTTTTTGTTTTTGTCCTAAGCCGGGGATCGAACCCGGGACCTCCCGCATGGTAAGCAGATGCGCTAACCACTACGCCACAGAGTTCGTCAAACTGCATTTAAGGAGTGTTTTATAGAAACCCTGCTTTGATAAATAACACCGATGCGGTTATTTTCATTAAAATACTCTAAGGATGGACCGTTTTGCGGACGAGTCTCTGTTGTAAGTTGGCTTTAACCCAGTTTCAAGAAAGTTTCATGAACGTGGAATCAACAGTTTATAAGTCGCAACTGCCTTATTTATAAGGATACGCTTCCCGTAAAACCAATCTGAAACACTGTTTTTTAATCAATGGCTACATCTTTTCTTTGTAAATCTCCACCACAGACAATTTTAATTGGCGTTTATGTAGTGTCTTGAAGAGTCGAGATTTTTTAGTCTTTAGTTTCATAGATAACTCGTGTTAATTGAGCCATGTGCTACTGCCAAATGGTGCGAAAGGATGAATTTTTCGGCCCTAAGCTGTGGCTAGTAACCACCCACGAGACAAAACACCAAGCGATTGTCATGACGTCACATGCAGTTAATTGATGTATTCCTAGGTATAAAAGGGGAACTTAATTTCAAGATATTTTTTTACCAATCGTCAACCAGGCCAGTAATTGTTATAGGTAGGTTCCCACATCTCTTGCAATTTGGACCCTCTAGTCCTAGTCCTAAGCTTGAAAATAACAATTGTAAATCATGATTTATTTTTAAGATCAGGACTGAGCAGGTCACGACATGCAGTCCTATGTATTGTGATAATTGGAGCTTAACCCTTTAACGGGCAGAGCTAGTATAAATTTTTCATTGTTTTTGGACTTTATTTCAAAGTGATAAGGTTCAATTTATGGTGGGAACTATTATACCTCTGCCTTGTAAAGGGTTAAAGAAAAATAATTGGAACTTGTTGAAAAATTGCGCTTTTCGTTTGCTTGTAGTCCGACCCTAAACGCCGATTTTGTCACCAATAAAACTAAGCGCGGTTCTGCAGCACACTTGGATCGAATCTCACTAACACACACATAAGAACTCTGTACAAAACAAATCGGCTAAGTTTAATTTTAATCTTAAATTTGTTTATTCCGGAACCCAACTACCTATTTTTAAGAAACTTACAGTGCCTAATAATCTATATAAATAAAATTCAAAGTCCTGACTGACTCACTCATCAACGCCCAGCCCAAGCCGTTGGACCTAGGAAGCTGAAATTTTGCACAGAGGGTCTATAATGTATATAGTGTAGGTAAGAATAAGACCGGATTTAAATTCAATCCCTAAGGGGGCGATAAGGGTCGCCAAAATTTGTATGGGAGGTATAAAGAAAGTTATCTATTTTTCTTGAAACTTAAAATAAATACTATTCAAGACAATTGAACACGTGTTTCGCCGTTTTTCTAAATTTAACCCTTAAGGGAGTGAACGGGGTTGCAAAATTTTGAACTGAAGTCCACTCGGACGGAGTTGCGGGCGAAAGCTAGTCTGTAATAAATGGTAATGAAATGATATTTAAAGTGAGTTCGGGAGTGTGCTATACAAATATCGGCCTTACTAATAAAGGTTATGAGCTGTGTATACAGCCGTTATGCGAGGCCTGACAAACTGGTTATTTGTAAGCTAAATGCGATTAAACCAGTATAAATTGATATACGTCAAATAGTTATTCAGAGTGTATAACTTATTTATTAGTAAGGCCGAATGTTTTTCTTCTCTCAGCGATAGAGTGCCGACCTCTGATTAGCAATTTCAAGCGCTAAAGTTAACACCACCACATAAGTTTTCTCACGATGTTTTCCTTCACAATGCAGTGGTAGCGCAGGAGCGCAGCTGTAGAATGCCGGCTCCACATTCGGGAGGTAGTGGGTTTGAAGCCTGGCCAATGACTTAGTTTTCTAATTATTTAGGTACACTCTTGAAGTGGAGGTAGCTTCCAGGAATTCAATATTTTAAGAATTCAACATTACGAGTACGAGCCTGAAGGGCAATTATACCACTCCTATATCTATTACATATTATTATTACAGAGTACAGAAAAGTAAGTTAACTCTTTTTTATATACCTATTGTTAGCAATCTCCCCTACTGACGACCCTATAATTTGGCGCATGTCACCAAAACTCGTTTCGGGCCACGAGAGCCACGCCCTGAACCCGACCCTCCACTTCTCCAAGGAGATGTGTGGAAAGACCTCGTGACGATGATAAACTCGTTTCCATTTTAAAGCGGGCGCTCCGGCGAGAATCATCTACACTCAAACTGCGCAATTGGTTACAAGCCCTGGTCACGTGAGCTACTGATTTTCTTTATTAAATATGATGCGTGCAAATTTGCGATTATTCCGTATGTTTCAGAGAAAAGGTGGATTTATTCTGTTTGGTTATTTTGTCACTTAATTTGTATCAGAAATAACGGTTAGGCTTTTGTGAATTGTATTCTTTTATTCTTTAACTTGTGTAGGTCCTATGCATAAATATCTACATCTATCCTATTACACTATGTAGTTCCTATGCATAAATATATCTACAGTTTTTGCAGATAACGCCGTGGTTGGTGATGTTTACAACGGTTGCGGCAGTGTTTGAGCAGGCGGGGGCGCACAGGACGGAACGCTGCACAACGCAAGAAGTTTCAAATAGGAATGTTTGTGGAACATGCCTACCTAACTACCTACATGGACATCTGGGGACGTACAGTCGACAGCGATACCTATACAGGGTGTCCTAAAACACAACATCAAGCCGGAACCGCGTGAAAAGGCCAGTCATACTGGTTATCAGAAAAATATTTTTAAAAAATCTCTTTGTTTATTTTAAGTATAATTTTTTTTTTATTATTTATTCAAGAAATTTCACAAGCATAATTAAAACTAAAATTAAAATTAAAATGGGCAATTTTTTAAGTTTTTTTTTTTTTGTTTCCTTTTCTTCCAAACTGGAGCAGCTGGTTTTGAAATTTTGTTTACAGTTTAAAGAACATTATTCAGAGTTACAAAACAAAAAAAAGATGTAAATACATATATAAAGATTTGTAGCAACCGGATTTTTCTATTTTTTTTAAATGCCTATAATTTTGTATTCATGCAAGTTTTTTTTTGTATTTTTCTGATAATCAATATGACTTGCCTTTTAACCCGATTCCGGCTTGACGTTGAGTTTTGAAAGAAAGAAAGAAAGAAAGATTTTATTAGTATGTCACAGAAACACAATGAAGACAAAAGTACATAATAAACAAAATACACAAGAGTCAACAAAACAAGAAAAATAAAATAGAGACAAAGGGAAACAAACAACCGTTTTTTAAATCTACGGCAGCAGGGCTCCACACAGTAGTGTATGGTGCCCAGCCACCCCCAACTCCAAACGCCTCAGGTGCTCCTGTGACAATAAAAAAGGGCTCCAACTCAGCATACTTCACTGGTGTGTGCTATGGATAGCACAACACCAGTAAAACTGATTTTCAGTTGGGACCATAATTTTGGGACACCCGATACACCTTGCAATGCATATTGCATGCGTAGATGTATTGCTGTCTGTACTCAGGACTGAGACAATTCGCCAAAGAACTATGTGATTGATGACGTAGCCTATGACCCCTTGTTTCTCGTACAAGTAACAAATGACGTATGCACCCCCTATTTCTAGTTCACTAACAAGCTGTTGACCTTAACAGCTATGAGTTGGTGAAAATGCATAAGAAAAAACTGGAACTGACAGTTGTGAATTGTAAAACATGTGAACATCATGATTATTGACAAGAAATGATTGTAGAAGCTCCAAGCAAACGTTTAGTAAAAAATGTAATGCATTGGTCGTTTTTCATTAATTCTAGTATAAAAAACTCGTAGCATAAGAATAAAATTCAAAAACTAATCTGTACAATGTAAACGTCCCGATCAACCGAATGGTTTTTATTTGTGCTTTTCAAGATAATTAGCCCACTTTTTTTTATTTTTCCTAATATTTTATAAATCCTTATCGCGCACTATTTATCCTCTAAAAATGTAATTACCTATTTTTAGTGGACTCGCTCGCTCAATAGAGGGCGGTAAAGTCTTGGATTATCGCCAGTGGACTGACGCAGATTTGTTACTAGAGTAGAAAATTCAGGTTCATCCACCTAAGTCCTTGCATGAGAACAGAGGGTACATAGAGAAGACGACATAGGCAAAAATTATACCCGACAATAAAACCTGACTGCCAAAAAATCTTAAACTTAAACTTAAAAACTTTGATCTCCGTAATCTTCCTCTGCCCCTGTTTTCTTCCACGTTTTGTTTTTTTTTAATATTTCTTATATATCAATCGTGAGTTAGTAAGAGGCCCACAATTAATAATATCCCATCAATTTCGTTTAAATCATATAACACAAGCCCAGCAGTGGGCTGATGACGCTGAATATAACACAATAAAATTTAATTCAAAATTCTAGTGGGTATAATAAGACAAGATAACGAAATTCTTAGTTGTACGCTAGAGCACATGACACGAAAATTCGTAAAAATATACAGTACAATAATTGGCGGCCTTATAAGGTGTTTCAATCTAATCTAATGTTCTTAAAACATTACATTTGAAGTACTATTAGGCGTCCCATTGGGCGCTTTACTATTATGTTTTACTATTATTTACTAGTACTATTAGGCGCTTTTCTGGCTGATCTTCCGAATGACTAATTTCATATTCGTAATGTACAGCTGTGCAAGAACATTTAATTGCCATCCTTGCCTTGGCTTACGTCATGAGCTAGTCAGTTCGTGCCTTCCGATTGATAAATAGGCTCGCATAAAAAAAGAGAAAGCAGCTCCACGGAGCTCATGTTCTCCTACTCGGCATACAGGGAGGCCAGCATCGGGGAACTGTCGGATTACCCCCGCTCCGCGGCCTCAAATGGAAACTTTTATTCTTCGCCGGTGTTTTTTATTCCCACTAAGTAGGTAGATACTGTTGAAACGGCTGGTAAAAATAAAACAAACAGCAATTTTAAGCTACTGACGATTTTTTGTACATTCGCCGTCTCAATGTAAGTGTTGATGCGGTCATTGAAGAATTTAGTTAAATGCGGCATATAATCTTTGACGACCTCTGTGACGAAGCGGTTCGTGCATCTGCCTACCATGCGAGAGGGCCCGGGGCCCCGGGAGTTGGGGACAAAAAAAAACCCAGTTCTTGGATGTTCACACGTTTGTGATGTCGCTGTTTCTGGTTCCCACAGTGTATCTAAGCGTGGGGCTAGAAGCAATGTATCTGCCTGTATGTAAATGTGTATGTTTATTAATTACTGTATAATTTTATTGGCATTAAAGAGGACCAAGCACAAAACGGTTACAGAACAATTGCCTTACATCCAGGAAGTTGTGCTCTTAGAACCCCGAGCAGGTACTGCATAAATTATAATGTTTAGCAACTTGTGAATTTGTACAGTAGCAAAACCATTAAAATAAAGGAAAACATTGTGAGGGAACTTGAGTTTCAGAAGTGTTCATATACCTTAACACTTGAAATTACCAATCATCGGCGAGCACGCGGGTGAATCTACTCAAATTGAGGGCGTCATTGTCCTTGAAAGTGTCACACTTATATGTTGTCAGTGCAACAGGTTGTTAAAGATATTTTTATTTCTATATTAGTTGGAGTTGACTGGCAATCTTACATACTGTAACGACAATAACTGTATACTTAGTACATTTCTGTTGTGCTGAGAACTGTCAGAGATTAATGACAACAATGACGAATTAGCGACAATTCAAGGAGATCCACCCTTTTTTTTTTGTTAACGGGGTGAAATGCTTTGTGCACCATAACCGCCACCCTTGGGGGAGGGCGACGGCCGTGTGTCGGACACTCCTTTCCTAATAATAGGATAGGCATACCTCCTAAAACACCCCGGGGGCCATCCTGTCGCTCGTGCTATGGGGCGCCGCCGGATCTCGCAAGTGGTGTGAACCACAACGCGAATGCGACAGCGGCGCCCCGGCGACGTCGACCCGACTCGCAAGGAGTCGGGCCCACCCTCACTGGAGAAGGGGCACGGGCCCCCCACCCCCTTCTCCCGTCACGATTTCGGACGGCAGGTCCCCCAACCTGCCGTCTGTGACCCTCCCTCAACCGGCGGCGCAAGGTCCGCGCAGCGTCCCCTGCGCCACCGGCTCTCCCGGCGGAGAGGCGCGAGCTCCACAAGCCTCTAACTACCGAGGACCCGTTGTGGCCCTCTGCCCGGATCCTCGGCCCATCTAAATTCCCTCCCATAAAAACACCCCTCGGCCAGAGACCATATGGGGTGCCCAGTCCCTGGTCCCTGGCTTACCTCCCTCAAAATCCCTCCCTACCAAGCCCGGCTTGTGGAGCCCGCGCCCCTCCCCGCCCCTCCAGCCCTCTTAGATGCCCTCTGCTGGACAGAGGGACATAGAGAGGGCCTCCACCGTATGTTTTTTATAGAGGTTGTCTCCTCGCGGCCCGAAGGCCCCGGCCCCGCTCAATGTGGGGTTACGGGTGCGGGGCCCATGGTGGACCCCGCGGGACATCCAGCAGCGCAAGCCACTGGACGTCCCCCTCCCTCTGGTTTTGGTCCGCGCCGGCCGGAGCCGGTACCCCCCATATCTGGAGGGCGTTCCCCTATCCGCCACCCGGGGGACGCGTCCGATGGAAGACCAGAAACTCCGCACGGAGAGGAGATCCACCCTGCCCGGTAATAGGCTATTTGACAGTGTGAAAAAAACAGTAATATTTATACGTATTCGTATAAAAAAATGTTACAAATGTTATGTCTTAAAACCGCTTTAAGGCATTTTAACTATTTATCTAATTATTTAGAAAATGGAAAAATGAACCAAAAAATATGTCTTATAGGCTAGAATACACTAAAACAAGAAACAAAACATCTAAATTAATAAATATCGCTAAAAATAACCACAGAAAACTTATTTTAAAAAATTGCAAATCGGATATTAAAAAAATATGGGACAATATTAATTACTGGCTAGGGAAAAGTAAAACTAATATAGACAGTACCATAAATAGGTATAAAAAAAAAAAAAAAAAAAAACTCACGCCCGTTATCCCCGAAGGGGTAGGCAGAGGCACCAGTCTCTAGAACTGGACCCACGTTTTGCCGAGTTTATTAGGTCCCAAACGTGACAAGTGGCAAGCCTGTCGCCGTTATCCGGGCACAATTTATCAGCGAATGGTGTTGCTGTACAAACAAACAAATGTACGTAACTAAAAGTCATTGGTACATGCGTGGTTCGAACCCAGACCCTCATGATCGAGAAGCAAGGGTCAACCCCACTACGCCACCACCGCTTTTTATAGGTATCTAAGTAAGAAAGAAAAGGACAAAGTAAAACTTTGCAATAACTTTGCAGAAACATTCACAAAAGAAATAGACAAAATTAAACATAATTGTAAAATAAAGTTTCTAGAAAGGTCTAGTTATGTCAAAGAAGCCCCCTTGTCATTTCATTTTCGTAAAGTAAATGCGGATTTAATAGAAAAAACTATTGACAAGATGGATCCAAATAAATCTGCAGGCTCTGATCGAATTAGATTACTAGATATTAAATTAATTAAACAAAAAGTCAGTCCCTTAATTGCCAATTTCGTCAACCAGTGTATACAGGGCGGCTTCTACCCGGACGAACTTAAATTGTCTATAGTCAGACCAATATATAAACAAGCAAGCCACTATGAATATACAAACTATAGGCCAATAGCAATTTTATGTACAATAAATAAAATAGTAGAGAAGGTTATAGTAGGACAAATTTCAGAATACTTAAATAAGAATAAATTAATCCATTGCTCGCAACACGGTTTTCAGAGAGGTAAAGGTATTAGTTATTTCAGTTTACAGACGATGTCTATTCTAGCTTAAACAAGAAAGAGCACGTCATAGCTTTGTTTATTGACTTTAAGAAGGCTTTTGATACCTTGGACCACCATACCTTATTGCAAGCTATGGATGAATGTGGAGTGAGAGGTCCTGTTAAAGCTTGGTTCCAAAGGTACTTACAGCAACGCAAATTAAAGGTAAAGATAAATGAGACTACTAGCGACGAATATCCCATTAAACATGGTGTTCCCACTGGCTCTATGTATGGTCCGATTGGGTACATAATGCATGTAAATAGTATTAGCAATGTTGTAAAGCATAGTAAAACCTACATTGTATGCGGACGACACGTGCATTATGTACTCAGGAACGGACATAAAACACAGAAAAATGTATCCAGGAGGACCTACATAATATAATGATGTGGTCACATGACAACGGCATCATCTTGAATGCAAAAAAAAAAAAATTATTCACATTAGATCGCCAAGAAGCCCACAAAAAGATGTCGTCATTAATATAATAGGACACTCGTATGAGTGGTTCCACGATCACCATACAAACTGTAACTGTAAACCTATAGAAATAAGTGATAAAATAAAGTATCTTGGGCTGACTATTGATAAGGATATAAATTGAAAAGTCATATTAAAGATGTATGTACAAAACATAGTGTTGGTGACAGATCTGGCAACCCGGTTGCTGTGAGAATGTTATAAAAACTTACTTAGCAACCGGGTATCGGCCTGGATCGATTTCTGTTTTATTGTCCTTTTTATTGTTTAATTCGTTATAAATATAGCTAATATATACAATTCGGGCTTTCCATTTTCGGCGCTAACATCGTGGTCCTTCGAAACGGATGTAAACCAGCATTTTTACATTTTTCCAAATTCCAAATTTTCTCTTCGTTTGAAAAATTGAACAACATTGAAATGTTC
Source organism: Yponomeuta plumbellus (assembly GCA_947310845.1). Taxonomy (NCBI): domain Eukaryota; kingdom Metazoa; phylum Arthropoda; class Insecta; order Lepidoptera; family Yponomeutidae; genus Yponomeuta; species Yponomeuta plumbellus. The sequence goes on along the minus strand of OX371207.1, from coordinate 9,620,819 downwards.
ACTAGGTCTCAAGCCCGAGACAATAAAACCGATCCAGACCCACATCCCAATGGGTCGAACAAGCCCCACTCAGCTTCCTCCTCTACTTCGAGTGCTGCGAGAGGGGCTCGTCTGAGGGCCGCGGAAGCGGCGCACAGGCTGCATCTCGCGCAAATCAAGCAGCGGGAGGCGGTAGCTGTCGCCGACGCTGAGCGCGCAGAGGCGGAAGCAACGCTGGATGCGACGGTCGCGGCGCTCGAGGTGGAGGAAGCACTGAGTGCAAAAGGGAGCAGTTCGCGTTCGCGAACCGCTGTCTGGGTAGAGCGCAGTGATTTTACAGGAGCAGAACCAACCCTGGTTGGCACGGCAGCCCCTGACGTGGGGGTTTCAAACAGTGAGGAAAGTGTGGTGCTATTTCCTACGCGCCCCGACCCGTTGTCGGGCCACGAGCGCTACGCCACGTGCATTCCCACTCAAGCCGCTGTCCCCAAAGCAGCGGTTAATTTCCCAGGCCAACATGAGGAAGGTTTGCTTCAAAATAATCTTGCCCCAGGCCAAGGTACTATTCAGACCCATCCAGTAAGTAATGTCGTCGAGAGAGTCATTATTAAACACAGTGATAAGGGCGACTTGCCTAAATTTAGCGGGCACGTCCTAGACTGGCTCCTGTTCAAGCGAACATTCGACGCTACCAAGGTGCACTTCACGAATCAAGAGAACATAGCGCGGCTAATCAATGCCCTTCAGGGTGTGGCGAGAGAAGCGGTCTACGCTCGCTTGTTATGTTCTGATGATTACGAGCCTATTATGCGCTCCTTAGAGACACGGTTTGCTCGTCCAAAGCAAATTGTATCTCGTGAGCTTACGGCAATACGACAATTGCCAAAAGTTGGGAAGGATCCCAACTCTCTTTCTATATTCGCGAGCAAAGTCAGAAACACCGTTAGTATTATAAGTTCATTAAATGAATCCCGATACCTACATTCCCCCGAGCTAGTTGATATTCTAGTGAATAAATTGAACCCTGTTTTACAGAATAAATGGTGTGATCATGCGACAGCGTGTTGTACTGCACTAAGCCTAGAGGTCGAAGTTTTTGCGCAGTTCCTCGAAAATGAGGCCGAAAGTCAAGCCAAGTTCATGCCATGCGAGGTCCTTGCCACTCCTACGCCTCCGCACCTCGATAAACAGGGAAGGCGCCCAGTACTACCTCAACTACCTCGCTTCGTACCGCACCAAACTCATCACATTGATGCAGATCCATCTACTAGCTCGCATTCAGTTTCGGCCTCTCCGCCGAGGCCGCCGACCTCGCCTGCATGCCTGTACTGTGCCAACAACGGTCATTCTGTGAAATCTTGCCCAAACTTCGCAGCACTTAACATCACTGAACGTGTTTCATGGGTACGCAACAGCAAAATTTGCTTAAAGTGTTTACGTAAAGGCAAGCACAGCTACAGGAACTGCAGGGCGGGGCCGTGCGGCATCGGCGGGTGTAATCAACCTCATAATAAAATTCTGCATTCTCCGAATGATTCGTTTTCATCATCTCATCAAAATGTAAACAATAAAAAATTACATTTTGATGTGTCATCTGTCTCACAGACACCATCGACATCTCATGTCAACACTGTTCATATTGACAGTCATAAAGAAAAAGTTTCATTCGACAGCCATAAAGTCGGTTTCATACAGTCGAATGAGGTTTTATCTCAAAACAAGGATAGTTCCATTACAAGTACCAGTTATTCTTACGCGCCTAAAAATGAGAACGCGATACTTTTGAAAGTACTACCGGTAGTACTTTCGGCCCCTTCAGGCGAGGTAGAAACGTTCGCCCTCTTAGATGACGGAGCCACCGTAACCCTCCTAGATATGGAGTTAGCTAAAATGCTAGGTGTTTCGGGGACCGAGGAGGTCATGCGCATAGACACTATAACTGGTTCAAGTGGTACTATCCCTGTTCAATTTGTAGATTTTCAAATCCGCGGGAAATATCAAGATGAAAAGTTCTTTATTAAAAAAGCCCGCGCCATTCCTAATTTGAAACTCAGACCTCAGGAGGTCACGATTAGGGATGCTAACTTTCAGCATTTAATTGACATCTCCTCGCAGTTAGTTTTTGACAAGGCCACGCCTAAGCTGATAATAGGGACCTCTGATTGGCCTCTTTTAATTAGCAGGGAACACAGGTTAGGAACCCCTACTCAGCCTGCGGCGGTCCGTACAGACTTAGGTTGGGCTCTTTTCGGTCAACTACCTCACAGATATTCTGCTACACATTTAATTAATCATCTTACTACTAGCGATCCTCGTGATAGTGAGTTAGATAGCCTTATCCGAGATTACAACCAGCTAGATTCTATTGGTATCAAACACGAGGAGAAAATAAATGCCGATGACGCCACGCGTACAGCAACCGTATCTCTGAAGAGATGGTGGACGGGGCGATCCTTTTTAAAACTTGGGGAAGATTCTTGGCCACAGGAGGTGAATCCAGAACCCATCTCTTCTGAGGATGACCTCGAACTCAAGCCCCATGAAACCTCTCTTCATCTGATTTCTTTATCGGCAGACCGGTTCTTCGATTGGCGGCGGCTACTACGCGTAACCGCACGCGTATATCAATTTGTCCGCCTGCTACGGGACAGCACGGCGCGCTCCACCGATACTTCTGGCGGTGGTCTCCGTCTGCTGCTCGCACGGGACGTCAAAGATGCCACAGCCCACCTGCTCAAGGAGTCACAGCAGCAGAGTTTTGCAGAAGAACTCGCTTGTCTGAGTGAGAACAAAGCTCTGTCGAAGAGGAGCCGACTGCACAAATTATCTCCAAAACTCGGTGATGACGGTCTACTCAGAGCGCACGGAAGAACGAGCTCGGCCCCTGAAGCGACATCAGAGACGAGAGAGCCAGTCATCCTTGACGGTCGACATACTATCGTACAGCTGTTGATCGCGCGCCACCACGCTTGGGCCATGCACGGCAACAATGAAACGGTTGTGAACACGCTCCGTCAAAAATACGTAATACTGCGTCTAAGACCCACAGTTCGCAAGATTGCCGCCAGATGCCAGGCTTGCCGCATCCGGAAGGTTATGGCTTCCACTCCACCCATGTGGCTCTATTTACATGTCTTGTGACCAGAGGGGTCCATCTGGAGATAGTGGGAAGTCTCTCCGCAGATAGCGCCATAATGGCTCTACGCCGCCTTATAGATCGCCACGGATGCCCTAAAAAGATACTGTCCGACAATGGGACAGCCTTCATTGGCGCAAGCAGACTGTTGAGAGAGGCGTGGGCTGCCATTAACCACACACGAATTCTTGACTTCGCCGCATCCCACGAAATAGAGTGGCATTTCATCCCACCCGCGTCGCCATTCATGGGGGGCGCATGGGAGCGCCTGGTCCGGAGTGTCAAGCGTGCCCTCTCGGTTACCCTCAAGGAAAGGGCGCCGAAGGAAGAAGTTCTTGGCACGCTTTTAGCCGAAGCTGAATTCATCATCAACTCTAGACCCCTCACACACGTTCCTGTGGCACACGATGACGAGCCCGCCCTGACGCCGAACCTTTTTATCCTGGGGTCGAGCTCGACTTTACCCTCACCAGAAGCCACGGACGCGGACCTTATCAGCCGAGAAGGTTATAAGAAGGCGCTGCGATTGGCCGACCACTTCTGGGCTCGATGGGTAAGGGAGTACCTTCCCGACCTTCTGCCAAGAGGCCCCGGGTCCACACATACTAATCTGCGAGAGGGTGATTGTGTCCTGATCGCCGACAGTAACATGCCGCGCGCAGTTTGGCCACGCGGCAGGATCAAGAAGGTATTCCCAGGCAGAGATGGCGTCGTGCGGGTAGCGGACGTACGGACTAGGGCAGGGGTGCTGCGCCGCCCCGCTCGAAAGCTGATCAAGCTAGACCTGTCGCCTTAGTTTTAAAACTATTCTTTTACCAGGGGGGAGGATGTTGGTGACAGATCTGGCAACCCGGTTGCTGTGAGAATGTTATAAAAACTTACTTAGCAACCGGGTATCGGCCTGGATCGATTTCTGTTTTATTGTCCTTTTTATTGTTTAATTTGTTATAAATATAGCTAATATCTACAATTCGGGCTTTCCATTTTCGGCGCTAACACATAGAATACTATTAACGAAGTTTAAAGGACTCAAATTTTTTGTGAGTAGGTCTCTGTTATATTGCATTTATCATGCACTTGTTGAATCTGTGATAGGCTACGGGCTGGCTAGTTACGGCCGCACCTTTACTACCTATTTAAATGAAATTAAAAAACTACAAATAAGATTTCTCAAATGCGTAGTTGCAAATAACATAAAAAATAAATGTAAAGATAATTATGAACAGCTTTTCAAAATTTGTAAAATCATGCCTATAGAGAAAAAAATTAAATATGAAATTGCGATTGAAACTTTCGGCAAGTCGGGCCTTTTCAAACGGTGGAGCCATGGCTATCCAACGCGTAGCACTAAACGAAAACAGGTCAAATTTACAATACCTAAATACTCTAATTTATGGATCTAGGCTAAGTAATTGTTTGGTACCTGCCATTTACAAAACCCTCCCAGAGGAATTATGTAACAAACACCTTAGAAAAGCACAATTTAAAAGTACGCTTAAGCACTTTGTTTTAAGCAATTTGTAAAAATGAAATATTACCGATAATGTTAGTTGTATAGAAAGTATTGTTAATTGTGTAAGTATTTAAGAACTGTTACCAAGAGCTTGCCGATAAACTGCATTAGCAGTTTGGCAAACTAATGCTGTTGTAATTTCGTAATGTGTTGAGTGAATAAATAGATAAAATAAAAAACTAAAAAAACAATTTTATTCTGATTTGTAAAAAAACACAAGATAAAATTTGTTGAGAGTTGAAAAAAGATGATTTGTATCTCCCGCCATTGTATGTATAGAAAACAGCCCGGATTGGCCAATTCTATGATGACGTCAGATAGCACTAAAAATGACGTCTGTCATTCATTCTTTCTTACGTTCATAGGTTGGTTTACTCGGAAGTGACGTCATAATTCCTGTGCGACGCCATATTGCCTAAGATAGCGTTTTGGCGGCTTATTTGAAAATTATTTAGAAGAAATACACGAAATAATTTAAAATTACCACTTTCTGAGGACTCCATGAACACCAACAAACAATATCAGTCGGCTTTCAGAAATCGGTCAAATAGCCTGTTTTTTACTTTTGATTGAACTGAAGTTTGATTTTTTCACAGCTTAGGTTGACTGTAGACCTGAGCGTATGGTTTTAATTTCTACTCGATACCTCTACGCGTTTTTGAGATCTTGACATACAGACAGACGCAGGGATGAAAAACAACGTGACAGGGTTGTCTTTTCAGTTGTCAGTTGCCTTTTTTTCTTATGCACCGAACTTTGTTTCAACTGCCATTGCAGCTGATACTTGTTGAGACACTAGCTCAATAGAATAAATTCCCTCGCGTCTCCCCTAAAACACGAGCAAAAAGCCTTAACGAGTTTGTCTCAGTGAAAACGTCAAGTGCATTCAAGTCTTTTCAGCTAACCTCAGATGGCAAAGAAAATAATTTCCAAAGTAAAAGGCAGCAGAAAGGCTTTATAATACGTAGAGAGGCCGTTACACGGCTGTTGAGTTTGTAGCACCACACGTGCACGAGATCATAGAGTGAGTACAAGTAAAAGACTAGGACCAGTTTCTGAGTTGAGAATTTTCACTAAGTTAATACGTAGCTGTAGTGCTGTTTCTTCTCAGAAAAGTGCGTGACAGAACGTTACTTAAGTAGTTACTAAGTGAAAAATCTCAACTCAGAAACCCGCCCTCAAGGCCAGTTTATGAATTGAGAATTTCGCTAAGTAACACTTAACTGTAATGCTGTTTTGTCAAATTTCTCAGAAAACAGCGTGACAGAGAGCCGGTTTCTGTATTGAGAATTTCTACTTAAATAACGTTCTGTCTAACTACAGATAAGTAGTTACTTTGTAAATTCACAATTAAAACCGCCCTTTATGCTCATAACATAAACTCACCTGTATCGCGGAGGAATTGTCAGCGAGGATTTGCCACTATTTCACTTCATCAATATTCATTAGTTGGTAACGGACTGTAACGATTTTGAGGATTTCCTTTTACCACAAAAATTCAACTGCCTCTGATGAGTATTTTAAAACATCACCTATTTGGTTATGTATGTATAAGGGGTACGAAGCGTAGAAAGGACTATTCTCTTTAATTTTGAGTTTGGTCGTCCGCACAAGTTAGGTAAACATTGTTTGATAAAACACTGTTTCCTCAAATTGAACAATTGAGTCCAGAAACTTCTGTTGTGTTGATTAGGGACTATTATGTTACACTTTGCTTCGTACAACACTGGAACGTATTCAGCCTACAACTTTTGGCAAAAAAAAGTATTCATCATCAACCCATTGTGTCCCCACCGAGGGGCACGCGTCTCTTCCCTGAGGAAGGTATAGGCCATACTTCACCACGAGGTCCAAGTCCGGATTGGTGGAGGTTGTAAGACTAGTGGCTGGTCGTTTTCAAGCCGCCCTAAGGCCTCTGACTTAGCTTAACAACTGCCATTTATCGATGGCAGCCGGCACCAACTGCTTAACGTGCCTTGCGAAGCACGGAACCCCTCGGAAAAATGCAACTAGCCTTAATCATAGACGGTCACCCACCCTCGCACTGAACGCGCCCAATGTTGCTTACTCTTAGGCTTAAACCGCCTTAATTTCAGCAAAAAAATAATTAATAAACTATACAAGATTCTTAGTAGCTTTGGCAAAACTGCCAGATAAAAAAAACGCGTAAGCGCAAATCCGACCCGGCCACTGAAAGTTCCGTACGTAGGTACTTAGATATTATGAGTCTCGCATTGTTTTCCAAGCTTTTCCTGAACTTCAAAGATTTTTTATATTTTTCCCTCTACTTGTAGTATAATATTATTTGCCAAATTTCATAGTTTTAGGTCAACGGAAAGTATTTTATCATTGTTTGATTCATTCTTGAGTGTCAAAATATACATTTTTTCGAAATATACATTATAAATGACTATATCTTTTTTATGTCAGTTAAGATTGGTTGGATTTTCTCACATATTCAAGGGACTGTAGAGTGGATTTGAGTACATATGTGTTTTTCATTTAAACGGACAACAAAGTAATTCTACGAGGGTTTTAATTTTTCCTTTTTGAGGTACGAAGCCCTAAAAATTAACAGCTATCCGTGACGGCTATCAGTGAACTGTGTTATTTCCAAATTCAAACTACAGTAGTGATATTTGGTTCAGTTTCCCCTGTTTCTTCCCCTGCTCGGCGTCCCTGTTTAGTTTGAATAATTTGTGGTTGTAGCCTGATCCGTCTCTGTCCACAACCCCTGCTCTGCGACTTGGATTAATGGGTGTCGTAATTAAAGTAGTAAACGCCAGGTGTGCTGTTCTAAGGCAGCGACTCTAAAATTATTTATTCTTAACATAATAATAATATTATTAACCCTTAATCGGGCATGGGTAGTATGAATTTTTCATTGGTTTTAGACTTTATTTCAAGTTGATAAGGTTAAATTTAATGTGGGAGCTATTCTCCTACGGTTTGATTAAGGGTTAACTGATGCGCGGGTAGTGTTAATGTCGTCATAGGGCGTGAGCTTAAATCCCGGCATGTACCAATGACTTAATGTTCTAAGTTAAATTACATTTGTGAAGTGCGAGTGGAATCGCCACTACAACACAGTGTGGTTGTGAAGGAAACTATGAAAAAAAAAGAAGGAAGAAAAGATCGGGAAAAAACCTAAGTGTTTGAGGTGCTCACATACCTCTGCGCTTGTAATTGCTAATCTGTTAAAATGCCCTCAGTCTGAGTGTTTTTCCATGTTTGTATTGTCCTTGCCTGGTTAGGTACCACAGCAAACGGTATCTGAGTTTGGGACCACGTCAAGTGATTTTTTCCAAAAAATATCTACCGGTAGCCGGCACTACCCTATCCATTATGGTACTGACACACGTGCTCATTAGTAGCACGAAAGCATATTTATTGAGTAAGTGCTTTACTCCCAATCATTTCTGTATGTAGGCACATAGACATTCAACAAACCAATGCAGTCTTAGGTTATCAAACCTCAAAAAAGGAAGACGGATAGATTAAATCATCGAATACAAAAATACAGAAAAGAGTAAAGCACTTGCTCAATATAAGCATGCTTTCGTGCTACTAATGAGCACGTGTGTCAGTACCATTATGCCCATCAACAAAGGTTTGGAGGACAATACTTTTTAGTATTAAGCTCCCCTATGTATGTACATGACTTTATTGTGCAATAAAGAATCATATCATTGTGTTGTGTGGAACTTATTATTAATTATTAATCCATGATGGACATTAAGGTCTCATTCTCCCTCTCTGAAAGAAACCTTTTGTTCTGTTGTGGGACAGGCTACATAAAAAAACTACTAAATAATTAAATACCAATTTTAGGAATTTGACATATCTGTAGTTTTTTATTCTCATTTTATTCAACCATCCTCAAAGAAGTAAACACATTGAACGACTGCTATAAAGTAATTTAACACCCCCGAAATGAGAAAGAAAAAGATAACAAGAGAAAATTTATTAGGCAATCAGGTGCTTTCTTCAACATTTTCTCGGAAAGAAGTACTACGTCCGGATAAAAAGAAGAAAAAGTAATTTGAATTATAAAATTCCATGTTAATGCATACCAACAAAGCAATCGCGAAGCACAACCTAAAAATGGCAATGCGAAGTCGCGATTCTGAGGTGGCGGTTCAAACCGTGGCATTGACGAGGAAAAGGTAGAGCGCCGAATCCGTGGCAGACTAGAACCAAAACAAAAAAAAGATATACAGGGCGTCCCAAAATTATGGGACATGAAAGGAAAGTAACCTTAAGTATCGTAGATGGGGTGTTTTGCTGATAGAAGACTTTATGTTATTTTTATAAATAAAATAAATAATAAACTCACGCCCGTTATCCCCGAAGGGGTAGGCAGAGGCACCAGTCTCTAGAACTGGACCCACGTTTTGCCGAGTTTATTAGGTCCCAAACGTGACAAGTGGCAAGCCTGTCGCCGTTATCCGGGCACAATTTATCAGCGAATGGTGTTGCTGTACAAACAAATGTACGTAACTAAAAGTCCTTGGTACATGCGTGGTTCGAACCCAGACCCTCATGATCGAGAAGCAAGGGTCAACCCCACTACGCTACCACCGCTTGTTATTTTTAAGAGCTAGTAATTCTGCATTAATTAATTAATTAATTAAATGCTCAAAATGTGATTTGCGTAAGACAAAAGGGATCACATTTTGAGCATTTAATTAATTAATTTACAAAAAAATACCCACTTAATTGACTACGGCAGTTTCATGTATGTTTTTAATTTGATTAAAATTATTAATTTCACGCTGTTCCTTTCTTTTAAAATACTATGTTTTTTAAGAAGAGTTTTTTGGCAATTCTTTCGATTGGCATCATAAAAGTAGGGGTGTTTTTTTACATTTAAGTTGGTTCGATTCCCAGACGAGGCAAGTAATTTTTAGAAAATCTTTGAATGCAGAATTACTAGCTTTTAAAAATAACATAAAGTCTTTTTTCAGCAAAATACCCTATGTATGATATTTAAGGTACTTTCCCTTCATGCCCCATAAGTTTGGGATGCCTTGTATACATCTTATGTTATGACATAAACAAAAAAAAAATGGGGAAATAATTGAATAAAAAAAAACAAACACAATGAAACATGACGTATAATACCATGGCCATCCAAAGAGGCAACGTCGCCAGCCTTCTGGGCGCATTGCCACAAGACAGTGACCTGGGGCAGGCGTTTTATTTGTAAATATAGAATTTATGACATACTTTAGTTAAGTCCACTTTTTGTTTAATTTTTTTTTATTTGTTATGAATATTTGATTTAGATAAAACTTGGTTTCGGTTATTAAGATAGCCTCAATAAATCTTTTCAGTATTTTTCACTCCTTTCAACGCTTAGAAATTCGATAGATTTACGGTAGGTAACTGACTTTAAAACCTGCTTATTCTATACTTAATCTTCTCTAATCTAATCTACTGAAATCTATAAAAATAACATTATAAGGAGGAAACCTTTGTTTCTAACTTTTTATTTTATTTTATTCTAAAGTTTTGTCGCCATGATTAATATGCAGGTCCTTGTCAAAATTCACTTTTCTAGTACTAATCGACCTGAAGCCAGACCGCGGACAGGCGTTTGTCTGTTTAGACATATCAAGAACAAGACAATTCAGTTCACAAATCTCACATCACTGTATAACTTCCAACATTCACAATTTTAACTGTTAACTTTTAATATAAATTATAAATATAAATTCTTAACTCGGGCAGAGCCGGTTTATCGTCGAGCCCACCCTTTTATAGACTAAAGGCGAGCGCATGGTATTGGTTGGTCTTGGCGCCATTTTTTGACAAATCCGTTAAAAATGTAATAAATTCTATTCAAATGGCCACTTTTAAAATCATGAATTGTTAAAAATTATATTAAATACTTCTTATAAATTACCGGTCGTCCTAAAATAGTGTTTTAATGTTAAATAAATAGAATCTTTGCCGCAAATTTATCAAAATCATGACAGACAGAAGGATACAGAAGGATGGGCTTGGCTAAATTGTAAGGATTCCTTGTAGACTACGGAACCCGTCCTCGTTCCGTCGTCAAACCTTAAAGGTCATCACCAATTATGTCTCCACCGGGGGGCACGGGTCTCTTCCCTGAGGAAGGTATAGGCCATACTCCACCACGGGGGCCAAGTCCGGATTGGCGGAGGCTTGTAAGACTAGTGGCTGGTCTTACTGTCAGATGTTTTCAAGCCGCCCTAAGCCTCTGACCTAGCTTAACGAGTGACATCTGTCGACGGCACCAACTGTTTAACTTGCCTTGCGAGGCACGGAACCGCTCGGAAAAATGCCACTAGCGTTAGTCATAGACAGTCACCCATCCGTGCACTGAACGTGCCTAATGTTGCTTAACCTTCGTGATCGTTTAAGATCACTCAGGCAGCCGGGGCTACGAGCGATTCTCTTTTACCTTAAAGGTACTTCAGCCCATAAAGATATGTCAAGCAGGTCAAAACTCGCACAGTTTGACAATCCCTGGCCAAGGGTTTACCCACTTGCCCATCGAGATTCGTTTTGATTACTTGCAGATTAGGCGTTAAGTACCGTGTGACCCGACAGCTGGCCGACGGGGCTTCGATTTAGGCTGAAGACGTATCGAGTAGATAAACTACTAGGGAACGCCCTTTTTCGATTGACGATATACATATCGTATGGAAAAATACCTGTCTCTTTGCATCGGAACTTTGATACGTACATTAAAAAATACACTAAAACTTGGTTTTTCCTATTGTCAGAAAATAATGTAATGTATTCACTTTTAAAGTTATGGCAATCATGGAAAATTATACTTAGGCTAAATTTTAAACTTATTACTTTTAAGTAATAAGTTTAAAATTATTTTGGAAAATATGGTCAGGTGGATTTTTTTCCGGCTGTCTTTTTCTCCACTACAAATACGGCCCAAAGGCAGCGGCTAACATAGTAAATTGACATTCAGCAAATTACGTCTTTACATTGAAATCAATTATTTTGACTTTGACTTCGTTGAATTGGGTATTTGACAAGATGTCAAATGAGTTACTTTTAAAACGGAATTTTGTATGAAAATACTTGCTTGTGACGTCACATTTCAGAGCACTCTTTATGTTTCATCTATTTAAAAATTGTAATAGCTAGTAAATGATAAAAAGAAATACATTTTCATTTTGTAATTTTTGTTTTAATCGAGCATCTCAAATAATTTATTGTTGATAGTGTCAAATACCGTATTCTCTTGATCGCTTCGCACGCTGGCTTGGGATAATATTTGTCTTTGTAGACATAATTGGTGAAAACGATGGATTTTGCATATCTACAATATTATTATTTTTTAAATTGAAACTGTTCATTTCAGAAAAGTAGTACAATCTTTTTTTTAGCTCTGAAAGCTAAATTTTCCATGTGAGTTCATAGTGTTTCCAGAGAGGTTGCTCTTATGTAGTAAAGAATTAATATTAATAATATTATTACGTACTGAAAGTGGGACGCACTATTATAGTTGTTTTAGTCGAATTTCTCGTAAGCCCCTTATTATAGCGTCGTTTGACAAATTATCTTGGCAACATTTTCTCAGGTCTTAAGTACAAAGGAAATTTCATCGGAAAATAGAAAGTGCAGAAAAGATTTTATTCGAGGAAAAGGTATTTCCGCGAATAATATCCAACATTTTCCACCAAGTATGCCTCTAGCATTAGGCAAACATTAAACACTTACTTAGTGTTGTCGACCGAAGAATGGGGGTTCGGATTGATTTTTGAGTTTCACGGGCCTTGTTTTAATCTCCTTAGTTATTTTCGTCGACTTCAGCCGTCGACGCGTCGACGCGGATGTTTGACGCCGACGAGTCGACGGTTGCTGTCGACGCGTGTCGATTTCTGCAGTTAACACTGCGTTGTTCGCAGCGTGCCGCCCATGTATTAGCGCTCTGGGGTGTACTTACGTAAGTCCTCCACTGTGTGGGGTTATCTGAGTTAGCCTACTCCGAACTGTCAAACACACATTGATACTTTGAAGTTGTCTAAATACCCGATAGAGTGGATACGTAATATAAGGGCTGAGCATTAGATCACTTTGTCGTCAACGTCGTCTAAACGTCATTGAATTATGCAGTTTCCAAATATCATATTGTACCCAGATAGGTGCTAGTTTTACATTGATGACTAAAACTAAAATTATAGAACAACATCAGTTTCATTACATTTAGATGCAAAGCCACTGCTTTGCACTTGAACTGCTCCCAGATAACCCTTCTCGAATCCCCTACGCGGATACATCATAAGCATTTTGTTCAAATCCAGTACCGAGGCCACCAGCGCGAACCTCTGTTTTATTAGTGATATGTGTTACCGCTAGACCGACAAAGCATTCAACTTTAACCCCATTAAAACTTACTACTTACGAGTATCTGTCAAATTTCCATTCGGATCAAGGAACGAAAAGAAACAGATAATACAGATGTAGATAGTGTCAACAATCACGATAGATAAAACAGTTCGAGATAAAATGCAATACTGTGAAGTGCTTTTGATATAAGCACGAGCACTCTGTAGTTTATTTTTGTTGTCTTGCTTGAATAGTTTGCAAAGTCAAGCGTTCAGCAGTAGTGCACGAAATTACAGAGAATTTTAAGCATCATTGCAGTACAATAGCACAGAAGCAAAAACCCGTTAAGTAGAGCTAGATTACTGCGAAAGTAGCGCCGAAAACCCTCGATGTTGGAAAGGCCTGGATGTGCCAAGAAACACATTTTTGTACATTGACGTAAGTTGATTTTTTAGAGTTCCGTATCGTCGGTATCCTATTTAGGAATGCCAGCGGTAGTTTACATCTGTTTGCTTGTCTGATGTGTGAAAGGCTTTTTCTCTTGGACTGGTTGCGGTTATTTTCTAGTCCCAGCTAAGTGTGAGTTGTTTTTCCGCTAAGGTCCCAATCTAAATGAAATACAAAACATTTTTTTCTGAGTACGTATTTGGTACTCGATAGTATATATATACTCTTTAAACGCCCTGATTTGAGTTTATATTTAACGACAAGTTTTATTCGAATACATTTTCTCAGGTTTGTATTTTTCAACATATTAGAAATCATATAATTTTATTAACTTCATGCTTTATGCGGTTTACCAATGCCTCCGCCTTCGGCTAATCATATACATAGAATAACGCCCGTTCTTTTTAGCACATATTAGGTTGAAGCATTATGCCAAACAGTGTCTCTGTAGAACAGAAAAACCGTAAAAAAATTACGAAAGAGAGAAAAATAACTAACAATTTTAAAAGCCGTAAATGGACGAATTAGCTTTTCGTTAATTCGACAATTCTCGTCAAATTTCAGAAATTACATATTTAAAAAATAATCTTGTAAAGAGTTCTAATCTTGTATAACCACGGTGGTACGGAACCTTTTGTGCGTGAGGCCGACTCGCACTTGTCCAATTTTCTTTTCAACTATTTGTCTGCCGCAGTAACCACAGAGTCCACTGGATAGCCTGAATAAAAAAGATAACTCATCCAATACTTTTTTCACGGCTTCGTCCGCAATTCGGTTCAGTTGGAGCGTGAGAAGGCGCCGCGTGCACCCGCAAGATCTTAATTGCACTTTGCACTAGTTTGAATTTATTGTTCGCCACTATTGTACTCGAGCTATTGCGCTATTCCGTTGGCAACCCCGCGCGGGCCGGCATTGGCTGCCCTAAGAATATCTGTGCCGCTCCAACTTTTGGGGAAGATATGCCAAAACTTCTGGTTGGTCAATTCCCTTGAATGCCCTTGAGTTATGGGGGCTAATTTAGCGCTGCTTGGCGGGGTAACTAGGGCATACAGTCCAGTTAGGTAAGTTCAACTTCTAGAAAGAGATCGCTAGTCAAATCCAACTCGGATGAACAGCTTTCGGGAAACTAAAACACGTTTTCGCGTCCAAAATACCTCAATATCTCAAGAAGTAGGTGTATAACCAATGTGTGTTGGCCTGGCGATTGCGAACTGGACGATGTAGGGCAGGGCAAGAGGGCAGGCCCCCCAACAGATGGTCTGACCCAGGGGGTCACGGTGGTAGGGAGTCGCTGTATGCGGGCGGCACAATTTAGGGGAAGTTGAAAAACCTTGAGGGAGGCTTGTGTCCGGCAGTGACCTCTAATGGCTGATAATAATGTCGGAGTAAATTAAATAATGTTCAATATAAGATGGTGTATATTGTGTAGTCTCTTTCTTCAAACTTAGCTTTTTCGTATTACGTTTCAGTAGTGCCTTAACAATATTATTTTTCTCGCTGTCATTATAGTAGCTAAGCAAAAGCTTTGCTTTGAAGTTTGATATTATTTAAATGGGACAGGAATATGTATTGTAACAAAATTTTTAACTAATACAGTTATCTTTGAAAAGGTAAAGTATTTTCATTTAAAATAAAATAAATTACAAAACTCAAACCACTAAATTTTGCCACGCCTACCATAATGTTATGATATTATTAATAGTTGCTAGAACCAATTAACATCACACAGTGATTAAAACAGTTATGTACAGCTAACAGACTTTTCAGAGGGATTTAAGGATTACTGAGGGCGACTTCTGTGCTTTTATTACAAGTGGCAGAAAAAGTTGCTTTCATAGCTGTCACGTGCTGTAACCATAACTTGCGCGTTGACTAAAGCTGACTTTCGTGCACAATAAGAAAATATGAAGCAGGCCCCTTCAGGCATTCACCGAGTGTCATGGCCGTAAAATCATTTCATAAATGTCTTTATAGTATTTTTGCTATGAAGGGGACCAATGGGCTTATTATCGCCGCCACTGAAAAAAAACTCTTAATTACCCATCTCCTTTTACAAGTCCTTTCGTTCGTTATTCTAGGTTCTTGGTTGTGGGTCCTAAAAATCACTTTTAATATGATTGAGAGATTCAGAATCAGAATCAGAAAATTATTTCATAACCTTGATTACAACTTGTACAAAACTTATGAATTAACTGTATACCTTATAACTGAGAGTTTTCTAGTGACCACCACACCAGAGTGCTTATACTGAGTTTTTTCATTCACTCTCGATAGTGAGAGCGTTTGCGATTTGCATAGGAGTGACAAAGAGACAACTATATGGCGCGCTGATCGAGCCTGAATCGTGGCTGGCTAGGTTACGATTGATTGTGTACAGTGTACAATTATTGTCGCTTAACAAGAAGGCGCTGCATCATACAGTGCTTTACAAATAAACGTTTTCTTTGAAAAAGACAAATAAAATAGTACGCATTTTGTAATTTCGATCAGTAAAAAAGATGTCATATTTTCTTCGGTGGCGCAAGTGGCTCTCTGGAGCCTGTTAATATAAAAAACCAAAGTCATCCTTCACTCACGAAGATATCTACATCTACACTTCTACACAAACTCAGAATAAGTCCTTATTCTGAGTACACAAATAATATAAAAAGGAAACATGTGTGTCTAGGAGGTAATATCCAATATTATTAATTTTATTTAAACAAATATTTCGCCAGTATTAGAACGGACCTTCAGGGTAGACCAACAACTATAAGCTAATCCGTTTTTTATACGAACGCAGTCGCGGGCTCTAATGTAAAGCCAATTTAATAGGTCATATTTGACACTTCATCAAAATGCATCAAAGTAACCTTGTAACGCAGGGCACACAATATTATTTATTTTTTCAAAGTTAGAACTGCACCAATTGCTTCACTTTTTTCAGTTAATAATACATATTTATTGTAATCATATCCAAAGAAGGCATTATTACAATTTACTTTGACTAATAAACCATTCTTAACTTAATAAACAATATTTGTCCAAAAAAACTGAACTTCATCACAAGGTTATGTCAGTCAACCCTTTCTGTTTTTAAAAACTAGGGATGTTACCGTAAAAATCAAAGGAATCACGAGTCAAAAAGTTGAATTGAATGCAATGATTACCTGTAAAGGAATGTATAGCCATACTAACTTAGCATGATTTCACATTGTGATTATTTTATTAGTAGATTGTACAACTAGTACGCATCACATAAAGACGAACTTTACTTTTATAGCATGAGAAGTGTAAAACATTATTATATTATTCTTTTAATAATCTAAAAAATACAGAAATAATTGAATAGAAACAAAATCCGTTTCATTATATTATTTTTTTTTAATCTTGTGTTTCTGCTAATAGCAGAATAGACAAAGGATTTTGTCCGTGCAGCCGCACGGACGAAAGTCCTTTGCCTATTTGATCTGGCATTCAAATTTGGTTTGATTTGATTCTGGATTTGATTTGACTTGGCTAGGTCTAACGTTTTTCCTTTTACTGTATCCGAAGACAACTTGTTAATACAGGTAATCCTTTGTAGAAGGCCAAAGCCAAATCTTTGTTGTGTTTTATAAATATCTTTTTCATGTTAAGACCGAGGCCAAATCTTTGTAAAAAAATTTTTGCCGTATTTTTCTTGTTAAGGCCGAGGCCCGTTTCATTATATTATTACACTTATGGGCAAAAAAAACTCGTAGGATGTTCTTGGCAACGTCCTCGAGAAGACAAACAAAATAATTTTACATCTCAATTTTATATCCCCAATATCTCGGGCTGCAATTGATGCCTTACAGCCCTTGGCTACTAATCTACTATTCGATGATTTTGAACGAGATGTGAGAATAGATAACATTATCGAAGAAGAATTAATTATATCTTTGATGCTGGGGCCGCACCTGCGTCTATCGTGACAAAGCTTCGCGCCAGTACTCTGTGGAATGTAGTGACTGAAATGCCTGTGGCGCGAAGCTTTGTCACGATAGACGCAGGTGCGGCCCCAGCACGAGAGTAGACAGCAGTGACGACGATGACAACACTCGTTCGTTATAATTCTATTAGTTTTAGTGACTAAATGCATTTTTTATTGGTTAAATTATATACGTATCTTATTTTGTTTTATAACTTTAGGTTAGACGATAATGGGACAGGGTTTTAATTAATAATTGTTTATTTGATTTGATTTTCAATGGAACTCAATGAAAATTACAGTAGCTATACGTACTTTTTCACAATAACTACATTCGATTCACAAATGTTTGAAGTCCGTATCGATTCATTCGATTTAATCGATGTTTTTTAGCATGTCACCTCACTATGAAGCTAAGACAGACACATGTCAAATGTGGCCTATTAAATTGGCTTGCCTGTACCAATGTTATCTTTCAAAATCATGGAGTTCTTGATAAAATTACCTTGAAAAAAAGCCTTTGCGAGTTCGTTTTCTGGAAATTTTCAGTCGCCGTCAACCAGGTCAAATCGTAATTACGGTAACTTTGTAATTTTGGAAGTGGCGATTGGCGGGCGCGAAGATAGCAGATGGACAGGGCAGTAACGGAGTGGCGGGCGAGAACCTGTCGGCGGTCGGTGGGTCAAACTATGTCAAGGGACAGATCCAAAAAATCACGTCCTACTTCCATAGCTCTTGCTAGCTTTGCTTACTTACTTTATAATTTATTGTACAGACAAGAAAGAAATGTTTATTATTTAGCGTAATATAGACGAGCATACATAGGCGAGCTTTTTTCTATAACTTTAGCAGGCAGGAGACTGCAATGTACAGTAAAAATGCAGGGTATTCGTAGTAGGGAATTATAGGGAATTATAGAAATTCTTTATTCGCTCGAACCCTCAAATGAATCTAGAACACGCCATGAATTCGGTCACAGATCACATCAGCTGAAATTGAAACAATAAGCATAAAAGTAATTTAGTGGATAAGTTAAATCCAAATATTTCTATCAAAATTTGGATATTGATAGCAATGTTCTGAAAGATTACTATTTACCTTGAAAAAATAGCAAACCTATGTTTTAATGTAAATAGTAATCTCTTGAAAGAATATTACCTGTCTATTGCCTCCATAGATAATGCAGGATTTGATCTAGGTATCCAATATTATGTAGGTATATTATTTTGGTTTCCTCTTCCTATATATAATTTATTATTACTATGTATATATGTTTATTTATTGAAATATTTATGTATGGTTTAAGTAAGTTTATTTCATTATAAAAATATTTCTTACTTTCTTAATTGCACGACTACCCGTCTCTAATTTCTTTCTTGTCTCTGTATATGGTTGCATGGAAGAAGTTGCTTACAGTAATAAGGCCGCCAATTTTACTAATAATGTATATAAAATCTGTAAATGTAATTTATGCGTTAATTAAATTAAACTCGGCAAAACGTGGGCCCAGTTCTAGTGATTGGTGCCTCGGCCTCCTCCTCGGGGATAACGGGCGTGAGTTTATTTATTCATTTTTATTTAATTTATGAGTACAATAAAGAATATTCTATCTATCTATCTCTTTCTCTAATAATGCAGGTAGAAGCAACTGAGTGGGTTTTCTGCAGTGTAGGTATACTTTGTGCCTGCAGCAATTTCCTCCAGTTTCCACGTAGATTTTTCGCTCGCGTGGAAAATTTAGTGCTTTTAAACTTGACCCGGTGCCGGCACAAAGAAGCTGTTGGAGCGGAACTAATATCAAAGACAGTTTAAGTAATGAACTACTTAAAAATTTTGCAACTGCATAAAGCGGTTGCGACTCAGAATTTTCCTTGAAAAATAATTTAGTTTTTGACTGTAGTAGTAGTTGACTGGTAGAAAATGCTATTTAGCATTAAGTACGCCTTTGTACCAAACTTATGTTTTTGTGCAATAAAGAATTTAATAATAATAATAATAATAATAGTTTTTGTTAACAAAGCAAATTTTGAAGTAATTTCATTGCAATTCTACTTTAAGAGATTTGAGAGATTTATTGCCAAGTAAAAGCTTACAAACTGAATATTTGAAGTAAGTAACTAAGTATCTAGTTACTAACTTAAAATATTCAGTCTTAAGTCAGAAGTTAGTAACTAGATAATAATTAGTTAATCACTTCTAATAATCAAATTATTATTAGAATCTAAAAAAAACTTATGTTGATGAAGCGAAAGTGATTTATGTCAGGATCGTGGCAGGTGGCAGTCCCATGTCTCTGCTTACCTCCTTGGGATAAAGGGGTGAGCTTACGTATGTGAAAATCTTGTGCCACAGTGTTTATTATCACTCCTTCAAAACGGCTTCATCCACCACGGTGGCAAGGTGTGACGTCATGTTATAGCCCGTTTGAATGATTTTAGTGACTAGAATGAATTTTCGGCAGGTTATATTATGAAAGTATTAGACCTACATAAAAAATAACGACGATTACTTATCCTTTGAAATTGCCTCTTTGTTACATAATGAAATCATTTTTTGTGCAAATTCTCCATTGTATTAATTTGACTAACCCAAAAACTCTGTCCGAAAAATTCTAGCGTCCTCCATCAATGAAACCTGAAACACCTACGTTCATGCGAAGTCAATATTTGGCCAAGTTATTTATGGAGCGTTATAACAAATATTGGAACACCGCATTCCGTAACAGCAGTCCTGCCCGGTACTAAAATGGAGGTAAAGTGAAACTGACAGAACGAAATGGGTAGTCTCAAAGGGTCCATGATCCAGATATATCTCGGCCCCAGGGATGACTACACTCTTCGCAGTAGCATTACCGTCCGTTGCCTTGTCCTCTCATATTAGGTACCAACTTGCCGCTTTTCATGTTATTATTTTCCTTTTACGAAAATAAAGGGGAATACGCTACCTTAATCCGCTTTTTAGGGTTCTCTTGGTCGAATCACAAAGATCAAAAACTTTAATAATATATGTGAGTGGTTGACTAAAAAGGGACCTGGAGGGATTGGAAACAGTTATTTATTTTATTTAATTTTTTTAATCTCTGGTATTTTAGCTATGTTTTGGTCTAATTAGAATATTTTTAGGTGCCGTAGTTATTTTTTTATGATTTTTTTTGTGAGCCGAGCAGAGTCGAAACCTGCCTATACACAAAACTTCAAACGCGATTTTCTCGAAATTAATTATTTTCCCTTGAGGTCCCTTTTTGGTCAACCACTCACATATACTGTTTGTGTCTTTTATTTACAAATTCATCTTTCTCGTTTTGTTTGAGAATTAGACTCTTGATGGCGTTGCTTTTTCCAATAAAATTCTCCTATGACAGAAATTTGGTAATCTTCTTCTTCTTTCTAATCTTTTCTTTCTAATATATTTAATTCTCCTATCTCAATGTCAGTGCGCATACTTCTCCGAAACGGCTTGACCGATTGTGATGAAATTTTATATGTATATTCAGTAGGTCTCAGAATAGGTTGTTATTTATTTTTCATACCCCTATCTGGCAAAACAACGTTTTCCGGGGCAGCTAGTTTTCGTATAAACTTCTTGGAGAGAAATTTTATATTTGAATTGGATTGAAAAAAGGAATTCAATCGCTTTATTTATAACTTACTTATTTATAACTATAAACTTAACAATAAATGTTTTAATACAAAGAGGTTTTTTGCAGTCTAGTTAAGATTTTTTCTTTCGTTCTAAAGAAATTCCAGATGATTGCAGGATGATTTATAAATCGTCCTGGAAGTCGGTGTTGTTATCTGTATCGCCGTCGATTACTAGGTGAGAGCTGACAAAATAAATAATATTCTTTTAACAACTGTCAAGGAAAACAACGTGGGGAAACCTGACGGTTCACATGTCTGAGCGCTTAAAATGGCCAATCCGCGATGGTACCTACCTAAACTACCTCCCTCTCTTTCGCTGAGTACGCCTGTACCCTGCTGGGACGTATATAAGCCATATAAAAAACTTTTAACATTAATGGCAGCCATTAAAATTGCACAAAAAAATATTTGTTGAAAATCATCAGTTTTAAAATTAGGTATACGGAACCCCCTGGCTTTAGTCAGATCTTCTTTGGCCGCGCTTTTCGTTAAATTTTTCAATTCCGTGCACTCTGGCTTATGCAATTTTAGTTAAAATAACTCTCCGATTCCTTTTTTCGCTGTACATCGTTCAATGTATGCAGGCAGTATTTTAACTTGCACGAGAACAGCGTTGGACTTTATTACAATGGAAATTCAAAGAGGTCATTTGTAAATGTGTATATTTTATACTTTAAATCTTTGGCAATATTTTAGGTTAAAATTATCTATATACTTTTAACTATAAATTAAGGCCTTTAACGGGGCTAAACCGGATTGTTTGGTAGGATAACTTAGGTAAACTATTTTATCTATTCTTTCAAGTGCAAGCAATGTAGAAAGCTATGATAGAAGTTGCACTGCGTGATCGAATCAGTTATGAGTACATCAGTTTTTGTACTATACATACTTTCATAAGCACACGCTTGTATCCCAGATGGGTAGACAGAGACCAGGGACTGCCACTTGCCACGATCCTGACTGATCACTTTCCCTTCGTCGATATTCATTCATTTATTAATTTTATACTGTACAGATAAATTATAATTATTATACAAAATGTATGATAGTAATGAATCATTTTTTGTTTGCAGCCAAGTTGGAAGGGAATTATTGCATGTAGATACGACCATTGAAGGGCGACCTATGTCCAGCAGTGGACAAGCATAGGCTGATGATGATGATCGACGAGACGCGACGAGTACGAGAACTAATAAAACGTTGTAGCAAACACACGAAAAAAACTGCACCTATACGAATACTTAGAGCCTATTCAATGAATGAATAAATTATTTATTACCACAGACATGCTAACAGAATAATATTACATACTGCGTGTAACAATGATGCTGTTTCAGCGTTTGCTGTTTCTATTTGAAAAAGCGCTGCTTTTCGAATATCACCTTCACACCAATAAAAAAACACACCATGCCTACCTGCATGGAGTGTTCTTTTATTGGCATAAGGCAAAACCAAACTTAGAACAACAAAAAAAGCAGATCATTTCAGCTCATGACAATTCGATGGCCCGAAACCCACGTGCGTGCATACACCGACTGAATAATGTTGAAGAAATGAAATGTCAGGATCCGAGATAGAGGCGTGATTTTTATGTCTATACTTGAGCCATTACAAACGTGCGAACCGAGTCATAAAAGTGCGAGCGAGAGTTCCGATATGCCTGATATGCCTCCTATATGTGTGAGAGAGAGGTCTGATACACATGTATAAGACTCATTTCGCACGTTTGTAATGGCTCAAGTATAGTGCAACCCACGCGCTGTATGATCATTCTAGGTCTAAAAACCGGGATGCTATTGGTCATTCCAACCCCAGAGTATCATCATTAATAGCTCACGCAATAGGTCAGGCGTGTAACCCACCAGTGTAGTAGGCAGACGCTGCGGGCGTCCCGTGCCATTCTCGACGCCCCTCTGCTACAAAGCCGCGGGCAGTCTGCCTTGCCTGACCTGTAAAGCTAAGAGTAGACTGGCGTTTAGATAAAGCTAACGGCTGCTTTAATTTGATATGCGAGACACCAGGGAAGTTTTATAGTGGCCACATTTCAACTCAAACAATTTATTGATGAGGGTCTCATACATCTCGTACAAAAATATTTATGGTAGTAATTTTATTTTGCTCGCTGATCGCGGCTAGATGCGCGAATCTCAACTACTGCCTCACTTGCTGTGATAATCATTGCTTCTCTAAACCTTTATTTTAAAAAGAGAAGGAGACAAAACGATGAAGTATGTATTAAGTGAAAATAACGATTCAGGTTTAGACAAATAATATTATCACCAATTTCCATTTACTTGATAGAACATAAATATTTAAATCAAATTACAACGGGAATAGGCCAAAAAATCGATAATTGATTATTTATCACTATTTCATATATCTGTCTAATCTATCTAATATCTTTAAACGAGCAATTCTTGTATCTATATTTGTATATAAACAGAATCTCGGGAACGGCTCAAACGATTTTCATGAAATTTAGTATGCAAGGGGTTTCGGGGGTGATTAGTCGATTTAGGTAGGTTTCATTTTTACAAAACGTCGTTTTAACCGTGTTTTTAGGCAAAGAAATAACTGCTACACTATAAGAAGGTAATTTTTGCAACAGTATCTCAGATTGCAGTAGCTCAAGTAAGACGATACCGTAATCAGAAGACCCTGGTTCGAGACTTGGCAAATAATTTTTCTTTTGTTTTTCAAGTTCCTTTTTTTGTGTGAAAACCTATTATCAGGAGCCCTTTATCAACGCACCAAATTCGTATCCAAGTACCTTTTGTTTCTAAAAGAAATACGAAAAAAAATCAGGACAATGCTCATCAGAGATTAAACTTTGTTATTTAGAACAATTTTTATTTTGTTTGTTATTTTTTAAGGCGCTGTTTGATGGACAATGCTTGAAACCATACTTTTTAATCGTGTCACAACCCAAATTATTGTGGCATTTATTCAAAGCAAAACAAACATTTTCCTAAAGCTGTGGCATTGGTGCAAAGCTCGAATTTATCTCGGAAACAGCTCTAACGATTTTCATGAAATTTAGGATGCAGGAAGTTTCAAGGCCAATTAATTGATCCATGTAGTTTTACTTTTTAGAAAATGTTCTTTTATCAGTGTTTTGGGCAATAAAAATCTGCTCATTAGAATGCGAAGGCAAATTTCTCTGAGCTACAACTTGACACCTAGCGCCATCTGTTGGAGATTTATATCAACCCAACAGGACATGTATCGCCATCTATTATTGAAAATAGGAACCAAAAATACCCCTACCTATGTCGCTGAGAATCTATGTTTTTATAGATACACTACTTGCTTATCCGTTACCTGTTCGAATCTAACGTAGCTTGAAATAAACCGTTTTGCATCTATTACGAATAAAATAAAATTATTGAAGGAGCCCTGAAAACCCCCTGATACTACACAAGGTTGTATTGGCTCAGGTGAGAAATCGGGCGGTCCCGGAAGCATAAGAAACTTTGATAAGGTAAAACAAAAACCCCCTGATACTACACAAGGTTGTATTGGCTCAGGTGAGAAATCGGGCGGTCCCGGAAGCATAAGAAACTTTGATAAGGCAAAACAAGGACATTGCGAGTTCCAGCGTAAAAGAAACAATGCAAAATCCAGATGGAACAAACTTGCGAGGCCGAAGGCCGAGACTCGCGAAGCGAGCACAAGAAATTTGCCAAGGCAAAACGAGGACGTGGAACTCCACCGAGGTGAGGCCGAATGCCACCAGGTCGAAGGCTAAGACGTTGCGAGGTCCAGCGTAAAAGAAACAACGCCAAATCCAGATAAGACAAACTTGCGAGGCCAAAGGCCGAGGCTCGCGTAGCGAGCACAAGAAACTTTGACAAGGCAGAACGAGGACGTGGAACTCCACCAAGGCGAGGCCGAAGGCCGAGCTCCATCCAGTACCAGGTTGAAGGCTAAGACGTTGCGAGGTCCAGCGTAAAAGAAACAATGCCAAATCCAGATAAGACAAACTTGCGAGGCCAAAGGCCGAGCCTCGCGAAGCGAGCACAAGAAACTTTGACAAGGCAGAACGAAGACGTGGAACTCCACCGAGGTGAGGCCAAAGGCCGAGCTCCATCCAGTACTAGGTCGAAGGCTAAGACGTTGTGAGTTCCAGCGTAAAAGAAACAATGCAATATTCAGATGGAACAAACTTGCGAGGCCGAAGGCCGAGCCCCGCGAAACGAGCACAAGAAACTTTGACAAGACAAAACAAGGACGTGGTAACTCCACCGAGGCTAAGCCGAAGGCCGAACTCCATTCAGTACCAGGTCGAAGGCTGAGACCAAAAAACAATGCAAAATCCACATGGGACAAAATTTCGAGGCCGAAGGCTGAGACTGCGAAGCGACCACGAAAAACTTTGATAAGGCAAAACGACGATGACGAACTCCACCGAGGCGAGGCCAAAGGCCGAGCTCCATCCAGTACCAGGTCAAAGGCTACGACGTTGTGAGTTCCAGCGTAAAAGAAACAATGCAAAATCCAGATGGGACAAACTGCGAAGTGAGCACGAAAAACTTTGATAAGGCAAAACGAGGACGAGGAACTTCACCGAGGCGAGGCCTAAGGCCGAGCTCCATCCAGTACCAGGTCAGGTTCCGGTGTAAAAGAAACAATGCAAAATCCAGATGGCATTAACTTGCGGGGCCGAAGGTCGAGCGATAGAACTCAGTTCAGGCCAAGGCTGAAAGCCAAGACGTCCCGTGTTCCGGCATAAAATTAACAATGAAAAGCCAGATGGGACAAATTTGCTAGGCCTCAAGCTCCGCGAAGCGGGCGGGCAAGAGAAACCTCGCTGAGGCTCCGTTGAGGCTGAGGCTGAAGGCCGAGACCATATATGTTTCCATGCGTCAAATCTCAATCAAAAGTGTCTAGCAAGGCCCTAGGCCGACTGCAACGGAGAGTGCAACTCGGTGCGGCTGGGGGTTGGCGCGTGAAAGCGTGCAGGGGCTTGCCCCTTAGTCCGAGTGTAATTTCCAAAAAACACGATTACCAAAAAAAAAATACCGAGCAAAGCTCGGTCATCCAGGTACTATTATTTATACAACAGAAGTATTTGATAAACTTATACATATTATTTATTATTCTTATCACTAAGGTCATATATTGTGAAACGTTATTCTGAAATAAATTCTCTCTATCTCTACAACTAATCCGATGTTTTTTATTTATTTATTTTGCCAAAAAACTAAGAGCTAACATGACAGGGAATCCCTATTGCGTTAACCAGTTTCGTAGTTACTATAAAACTTAATCTTATAAAACTTACACTCAGTTTCTGAGAGAGCGCTCAAATATAAGAAGTAATATAAGATATAAAAATCTTGTGTTCTAGAGTTGAAATTGAAATTGGTTTAGTGTGTTGTAGAGTTTGTTATCACACTCCTCCTAAACGGCTTCACCAGTTTTTATGATTTTTGTGTATATTTGGTAGCAGATGGTGCCGGCTGCCGTCGATAGATGGCAGTCGTTAAGCCAAGTCAGATGCCTTAGGCGGCTTGAAAACTTCTGACAGTAAGACCAGCCACTAGTCTTACAAGCCTCCACCAATCCGGAATTGGCCCCCGTGGTGGAGTATGGCCTATACCTTCCTCATGGAAGAGACCCGTGCCTCTCTGTGGGGACATAATGGCTTGATGATGATGATGATGATGATGATTTGGTAGGTGAGAGATTAGGTTGTAAAACACGTTTGCGGGGTTAGTTAGTGACATATATTTTCATTGCGTTGACGACATTATGCAGTATAGGTCAAAGTATTTCATAATAATACTAGTACCTGGATGACCGAGCTTGGCTCGGTATTTTTTTGATAAATCGTGTTTTTTGGAAATTACACTTGGACTAAGGGGCAAGCCCCTGCACGCTTTCACGCGCCAACCCCCAGCCGCACCGAGTTGCACTCTCCGTTGCAGTCGGCCTAAGGCCTCGCTAGACACTTTTGATTGAGATTTGACGCAGGGAAACATGTATGGTCTCGGCCTTCAGCCTCAGCCTCAACGGAGCCTCAGCGAGGTTTCTCTTGCCCGCCCGCTTCGTGGAGCTTGAGGCCTCGCAAATTTGTCCCATCCGGCTTTTCATTGTTAATTTTACGCCGGAACACGGGACGTCTTGGCTTTCAGCCTTGGCCTGAACTGAGTTCTATCGCTCGACCTTCGGCACCGCAAGTTTATGCCATCTGGATTTTGCATTGTTTCTTTTACACCGGAACCTGACCTGGTACTGGATGGAGCTCGGCCTTAGGCCTCGCCTCGGTGGAGTTCCTCGTCCTCGTTTTGCCTTATCAAAGTTTTTCGTGCTCACTTCGCAGTTTGTCCCATCTGGATTTTGTACTGTTTCTTCGTCCTAGCCTTCGACCTGGTACTGAATGGAGCTCGGCCTTCATCCTTGCCTCGGTGGAGTTACCACGTCCTCGTTTTGCATTGTCAAAGTTTCTTGTGCTCGTTTCGCGGGGCTCGGCCTTCGGCCTCGCAAGTTTGTCCCATTTTGCATTGTTTCTTTTACGCTGGAACTCACAACGTCTTAGCCTTCGACCTGGTACTGGATGGAGCTCGGCCTTTGGCCTCGCTTCGGTGGAGTTCGTCATCGTCGTTTTGCCTTATCAAAGTTTTTCGTGCTCGCTTCGCAGTCTCGGCCTTCGGTCTCGAAATTTTGTCCCATGTGGATTTTGCATTGTTTCTTGGTCTCAGCCATCGAACTGGTACTGAATGGAGCTCGGCCTTTGGCCTCACCTCGGTGGAGTTCCACGTCCTCGTTCTGCCTTGTCAAAGTTTCTTGTGCTCGCTTCGCGAGGCTCGGCCTTTGGCCTCGCAAGTTTGTCTTATCTGGATTTGGCATTGTTCCTTTTACGCTGAACCTCGCAACGTCTTAGCCTTCAACCTGGTACTGGATGGAGCTCGGCCTTCGGCCTCGCCTCGGTGGAGTTCCACGTCCTCGTTCTGCCTTGTCAAAGTTTCTTGTGCTCGCTTCGCGAGGCTCGGCCTTTGGCCTCGCCAGTTTGTCTTATCTGGATTTGGCGTTGTTTCTTTTACGCTGGACCTCGCAACGTCTTAGCCTTCGACCTGGTGGCATTCGGCCTCGCCTCGGTAGAGTTCCACGTCCTCGTTTTGCCTTGTCAAATTTCTTGTGCTCGCTTCGCGAGTTTCGGCCTTCGGCCTCGCAATTCCATCTGGATTTTGCATTGTTTCTTTTACGCTGGAACTCGCAATGTCCTTGTTTTGCCTTATCAAAGTTTCTTATGCTTCCGGGACCACCCGATTTCTCACCTGAGCCAATACAACCTTGTGTAGTATCAGGGGGTTTTGAGGGCTCCTTCAATAATTTTATTTTATTCGTAATAAATGCAAAACGGTTTATTTCAAGCTACGTTAGATTCGAACAGGTAACGGACAAGCAAGTAGCGTATCTATAAAAAACGTAGATTCTCAGCGACATAGGTAGGGGTATTTTTGGTTCCTATTTTCGATAATAGATGGCGATACATGTCCTGTTGTGTTGATATAAATCTCGAACAGATGGCGCTAGGTGTCAAGTTGTAGCTCAGAGAAATTTGCCTTCGCATTCTAATGAGCAGTTTTTTATTGCCCAAAACACTGATAAAAGAACATTTTCTAAAACGTAAACCTACATGAATCAATTAATTGGCCTTGAAACTTCCTGCATCCTAAATTTCATGAAAATCGTTAGAGCTGTTTCCGAGATAAATTCGAGCTTTGCACCAATGCCACAGCTTTAGGAAAATGTTTGTTTTGCTTCGAATAAATGCCACAATAATTTGGGTTGTGACACGATTAAAAAGTATGGTTTCAAGCATTGTCCATCAAACAGCGCCTTAAAAAATAACAAACAAAATAAAAATTGTTCTAAATAACAAAGTTTAATCTCTGATGAGCATCGTCCTGATTTTTTTTCGTATTTCTTTTAGAAACAAAAGGTACTTGGATACGAATTTGGTGCGTTGATAAAGAGCTCCTGATAATAGGTTTTCACACAAAAAAAGGAACTTGAAAAACAAAAGAAAAATTATTTGCCAAGTCTCGAACCAGGGTCTTCTGATTACGGTATCGTCTTACTTCCCACTTGAGCTACTGCAATCTGAGATACTGTTGCAAAAATTACCTTCTTATAGTGTAGCAGTTATTTATTTGCCTATAAACACGGTTAAAACGACGTTTTGTAAAAATGAAACCTACCTAAATCGACTAATCACCCCCGAAACCCCTTGCATACTAAATTTCATGAAAATCGTTTGAGCCGGTTCCGAGATTCTGTTTATATACAAATATAGATACAAGAATTGTTCGTTTAAAGATATTAGATAGGCATCAAGTTGTTACTTTTACCAGTTCGCGAGAAAAAATAACTTGATCAAAGCGCTCGTTCCTTTTGGAGTATGGATCCATTAAAAGTGCTTTATTAATTCGTCTAGACGCCTATCTGTCACTAGCTTTACAAAGTCGGGGGTGTTACTGGCCTGACCTAGATCTTAGTGCACCTGCACTTCATACTTCTTTATACAAGGCGGCAACCGTGATGGACTTAAATACGTCCCCGTTTCTCAGAATAAGGGTATGGCTTGTCATTAGAACACGCTGCTGGGTCGAAACTGCTATAGGAGGGATTTAGGGATTTTTCTTATATATTTCGTTTTTTTTAAATACCTATCAATAGGTCTCAACATTGTGATGAATAATTGTCATTAGACGATTTTTCCTAAAACTGATAGTTGGTCAGGAAAAAAATATTTTCTAATTTTGTTGTATGGAATGAGACAGAAATTGAGCAGTTTCGAACAAATCTTGACAGGTCTTGCTTCAAAACCGCTTGAGCATTATTCTTTGGCTTATTGACAATAACCCTACATTATCAGCGCGCGCCCAAAGTTGCCCGTTCAAGTGTTATACGGATTCGAAAAAAAACAAAAACAAAAGTTAGTTAAGATGATTTTTTTTACTTCTAAAATCTTAAGTTATCATAGTTTTAACTAAATTGATCGTTAATTTAATAAATCACGTACCAGTAAATAGATGTGTAGACTTAAAATAAAATGTTAATTGAATAATAAATATTAAAATAAAATGTTTAATCACTGTCACTATCTTGTAAACTATTTATATCTACAAATTCTAATTCGTGTTCGGTCGGAAAAAACATCAAAAGCTCGACTGCTTTCGGTGAGAGAACCGTTCTCCGTTGTTTGGCCATTCTTGGCCTTAGAGAAGTAAGTTTTGGATCAGACGACAAGAGAAGATTATGCAATATATCTTCATTTGTCGCTGTCCTACTTACTTTTCTAGAATGGTTCTCTCTGTATTTACGGACATCCTTATTTCGAGCCTCTGATGCTTCTTCCGACAGTTTCCCAATAGGTAAAAGTCCAAAATGATTAATTATATCCGCTCCATGCACTAGCAACTTATGTACACTGCATGGCATGTAGTACCACGGATATAACTGAATATACAAAATTGCAGTGTCTTTACAATATTGGGAGAGTTTTTAAAAATTTATTCGCTCTCCAGAGGCCACTGCCTGTAAAATTATATGAAACCTTTCGATCAACCCTTCAACAATACCAGTGATGCGAGCGGATGTGTTTGCATCACTAAAAAATCGTCTAGCTGTGTTGCCATCGTTAGTGGTGTCTGCTCCTTGTTTGACAATGTCGACCAGCAAGCCGTTCTGCTCCCTAAAGGCGTTCTGGATCTGTTGCTTTTTTTGTGCCATCTCCTCTTTGTCTTCTCCCCTTGCACTCCATTTTTTGAAGTCCATACGGTAAGCTGAAACAAAAAAGACAATTCATTAGTATTTAGAAACAAAGCTTTTAAGAGAACCATTTATTGTAAACATTTAATCCGGATCAACTTACGGGTGTTGTTTTATCGGAAGAGTCCGATACGAAAGTTTGAGTTAAAAAAAGAACCATTTATTTTTATGGTTTTTTTATATTTTATGACACAAAATAATTACTGGATTTATTATTTTAAATTAAAAGGTCTTGGATGTTTACATGTTTGTGACGTCACTGTTTCTGGTTCCCACGACACAGGGTATCCTAGTGTGGGACCAGAAGCAATTTATGTGCCTGTATGTAAAAATGTTATTTTATGTTATAATTACCTATGTATATGAAGTAAACACTCCATGCACCGGAGCCATGCGTGTAATGAAGATAGTCCGTAATGGTACATATCTTCATTTTTTTGTCGGTGGTTGATGTTCTCTACATCGTTCATTTCCGTTGGCTTCGCCTTACAAAGATCACATACAGCTGCCAAGTTTCTGATATATACGAAGTAATCTTTCCATCGATCACTGTCATGAGTAGTTGATGTTCGACGGTGACTTCTTGCAGTTGAGATGGTTGAAGTGATTCTATTTGCTGATCTATGGCTTGTTTCTCAAGTTGTACCGTCTTTTCACATTCTTTCAAAAACTTGAACTGAATAGGGCGGCAGTAAAATGTTGAAGATGGACGATCATTTTCCCACAGTATCTCTTGGTCACGCAGAAGCCGTACAGGTACTAGGCTGACCATAAAAACACTAGAGTCATCCAAAGTGGAACTGCTAGACGTCTGCTTGTAATTACTTTAACTAGATGCATCAAAACCCCATTTACAAATAAGTTTCAGATCAGCTTTGGAGGTCAGATTGAACTCCATAGCCTCTAGTAATCTCAACGCAGTCAAATTAAGTAAGGCCTGAAGTTTAATAGACGCCCCATCTTCGGTTATGGTGACGTCCTCTTTTGCAGGGTAACAATTTAATTTCGCTTGCTTCAATTTATAGTATGAGGGATATATTGATGTACCTTGTTCACTAGCAGACTCTCGAAGATTAATACATTGCCACTTAGATAAATTTAGCGATATTGATAGAGCCAATGCTTTTTCAGGCGTATATGCACTGTGTTCATTTGTATTTTGGCTTATGCAAGTTTTTACTTTATCAACATCTTCAGGATGGTGAAGTAAATGTTTCATTATTACACTTATTTTGTTATTCCCACAACTTCTAAGGCTTTTCATTGTAGCACTTTGTAACTCTTCTGGAGACAACGATTGGCTCAAGTGCTCTACACGTCTTCTCTTTTGTTTGCTACTCAAGTCATCGAAGGGTTTTCTTGGCGTGTAGAGTGACGATGACGTTGAAGCTGTTGGTGCAGAATGTGCCAAATTTTTTAAATTTTCATTGACATCATCTTCGTCAGGTAAGACATTTTCTCGCTGGGACATTAGGTCTTCAGGCCAGATAATCGCACTTTCCAGCCAATCTCCATTTCTTTTCAAAAAATTGGCAAGAGTTCTATTTGAACGTTCCCATCTGCCACAAATATTCGAACAGAATTTCTGACAAAACTTCAGGAGTATTGCACTTGTTTCTTCCGTTCAGTTAAAGTTCAGCTTCTGCTTCAGGTATTCACAAAGTTGTTTATTGTCCGACAATGATCCCAAATGATCTCTTAACACCATGAATAAATCAATATTATTCACTAGACTTTCGATAATGGTCACAAAAAGGGTCGGTTCGTAGGCTACATCAAGCCCAATAAAAACGCAGAAGTCACAAAGTTCCAGGATTTAACACTAGTCCGATGCGAAAGCAAAGTATCAAGGTCCAAAAGTAAGCAGAAGTCGAAAACACACGCGGGAAACAGAGAAAATATTCGTGATAACAGCAAAACGCTCAAATAACGAATGACAAATTCATCCGTACTTAAAGACCACAGACAAGTCATTATAATTACCTAAAAAAGAACATTTCTCGTGTGATCATTTTCTATCGCAACACTTCTAAGAATTTGCGGATTGTGGGTGGCTTGTTTTCGTTTCGGCTTCATTGTTCATAAAAATCTATTGTTTAGGAGCCTTATTTTTGCCGACAAAGGGAAAGGGGCAAATGCACTACTATTCCTCAGTTTGTTTTTATTATTGTTTTACAGAGCGTTACAGAAAGGTACTGTCATACTTCATGGAGTCCTTGGACTCCATCGAGCAGCCAATTCAATTTTCAGAGTTGACTCCATAAAAAAAGTTGTGCGTTTTTATGACTAAGCCCCCCTAAAGTACGAGAGGACCTTTCTGTGGCACCCTGTATAATATTTTCTAGGTAATTAGTAGACTTATGTGCTATTTCAAGGGTAATGGAGTACATTTTTCAATACTTTTTCGGATCCTTAGAACTCATGAACGGGCAACTTTGGGTGCGCGCTGATTATGTAGCGTTATTGTCAATTAGCCAAAGATTAAAGCTCAAATTGTTTTAATGTAAAACCTCTCAAGAGTTGGCTGAAACTGCTCAGTTTCTGTCTCATTCCATGCAACAAAATTAGAAAATATTTTTTTCCTGACCAACAATCGGTTTTAGGAAAAAACGTTTTATGACAATTAGTTATCACAATGATGAGACCTGTCGATAGGTATATAAGGAAAACAAAATTTGTAAAAAAAAATCCTATGTCCCTCCTATAGCAGTTTCGACCCACCGTGTGCCGTGGGCTCTCTATCTTTTGTTAGTAGCAGACACTTACTAAACAAATACAACTAGATGAGCTTGGTTCTGTAAGATTTATAAACCTGATGAGTAAGGTTAGTCCACTAATTCGGAATTGGCCCTCGTGGTGGAGATTGACCTATGCCTTCCTCAGGGAAGAGACCCGTGCCCCTCGGTGGGGACATAATGGGTTGATGATGGTGTAATAAAAATAGTTGAAAATAGTTTTAACAAAGATGAAAGCGTTGGCGGAAACTAAGCCACATCTCAGTCAGCTTTCGTCCCATGTTGCCCTGTCCATATTGCGCAGTTGTTTGTCAATGCCGAGGCTGACTTACACGTTACGGACGGCCCCAGTCTGGTTATATAGTCGGGAGACTCAGCTCTATGACGAGGTGCTGAAGGAACTTCTCGAAGGAGTCCTAAATATCAGCTTGTCCGGTGATCAATGGGCTCAGGCGGCGCTACCTATAAGGCACGGTGGGCTTGGCGTTCGTCGTTTGGGGGACACGCGGTTGCCGGCTTTTTTGGCTTCGTCGCATGGGGTGTTAGAACTTGTCATTCGCATTCTGCACGTTGATGGTGACGGGTTTAGCATTCCTCATGCGGCGGAGGCTTTACTGCTATGGCAGGCTGCGTGTCCTGGAAGCGCGGTGCCTGAAGAGCCAGTACGCCAGCGCGCCTGGGATGAAGAGTTGTGTCGGACAACTCTGGAGACGCTTCTTGTGCGTAGTTCCGGTGCTGAGCAAGCGCGCTTGCGGGCGGTTTCCCGCCCAGACTCCGGTTTGTGGTTACAGGCATTGCCATCGCCGCAGTTGGGGACGTTGTTGGATGACAATTCCTTACGCGTGGCGGTGGCACTACGCCTTGGGTGTATGATTTGCGAGCCACACTTCTGTGTCTGTGGGGTGGAAGTGGATCGCCTGGGTCGCCACGGGCTTCACTGCGTGCGAAGTGCGGGTAGGCTCTCACGGCACCATGCGATAAATGATATCGTCCGGAGAGCGCTGATTTCGGCTGACGTCCCTGCAGTTCTTGAACCGCCGGGCCTATGCCGCAGTGATGGTAAGCGTCCAGACGGTCTCACCATGGTGCCGTGGGAGAGGGGTCGG
The DNA here is from genome assembly GCA_947310845.1 of Yponomeuta plumbellus. Classification (NCBI taxonomy): domain Eukaryota; kingdom Metazoa; phylum Arthropoda; class Insecta; order Lepidoptera; family Yponomeutidae; genus Yponomeuta; species Yponomeuta plumbellus. The sequence continues at coordinate 9,586,226 of OX371207.1, read as the reverse complement.
AGCCTTTTGTGGGACGCTACGTGCGTATGTACTTTTGCGCCTTCCAATGTAGGTTTGACAGCTGCTTCTGCGGGTGCCGCTGCTGAGGCAGCTGCTAAATTGAAGGTCAGAAAGTACAGCCAGCTTTTACAAAATTATTTGTTTGTTCCACTGGCTGTCGAGACAATGGGAGTTTGGGGGGAAGACGGAAGAGGTTTCGTTAGGGAAATCGGGCGACGCCTGAGGAGTCGTGGGTATGATCATCGTTCCGGGGCATACTTGATGCAGAGAATTTCTCTAGCGGTGCAGCGGGGGAACGCTGCTAGCGTCATGGGAACTTTTGGGTCGGGTGTGTCCCGAGGCGGTATTTTTGATTAACTTTTGACCTTTTTTTTTTTTTTTTGTTATTTTTGACGAAGCTGTGTGTGAATTTTGATTGTGTTTGTAATGTAATTTTTTTTATGTTTATGAATAAAATATGTATACCAAGTTGAAATATTAAGTTAAGTATATCTTCTACTACCTTCTACTTTTATTTTTATGATGCGCTATTGAATCAGGAATGAGGAGATCTGCAGAGGACCACGAGTTTGTCGATATTGTAGAACCTGCGTTTAAGTATCACATACGTTATTGGAATAAATAAATAAAATAGATAACTTCCACATAACATAATTGCTTGTCTTGGTTCCAAACTGGTATACCCCGGGCAAAGACATCACAAACAAACATGAAAAAATACACCCAAACTGAGGCCATTTGTACAAATGATAAATCGTACGTACGTAGAGTCCTTGAATTATCTCTCGAAGTCCCGTCTCGAGTATGTTTTGATAATACCGTGGTATTAATATTCTTAATCCTAAAAGAACCTCTCTAAAATTCTATTTAATTTCAAAGGCGACCTCAGCTCGCTAACTCGCAGCTTACCTACTAGCGAGTATGTTCAGAAGAATGCATCTTATGGAGAGATGATTTTATTTTTCATTTGATCTTGATACAATTACTGTGTTATATTTTTGGGGCGGCTATTATTCCGTTAGGGAAACATTTCCCACTCGAACTTACAATTGTTTTTTCCCTGACACACTTTAGCTTATTTCATATTAAGGTCTGTAAATTAATTATCTCGTGTCGCCTAGGGCCTCATTTATCAAAAGTGAAAAATATAAACTTTAATACACCCCTATCACAAACGCTTAACACACGCACACATACAAACACACGCGCGCACGTACATGTACACACATACTCACATACACACACTTTGTAGGTACTTCGTACTTAAATTTAATAAGTAGGTAGTGTTTGTCATTCTTTATAATTTCTGATAATTTTCAAAATTCTTCGCGTCCCAAACCTGACGGAGATCATATCAGATCGAACGTTGACTGCGGATAACTGCCCTCCCATATTACGAATCCGGAGCAATTGCAATGGAATATAATTTTACAGTTACACGACCGAGCCGCTCAGGATTTGGTGCGCAAAATTAGGCCCCTGCAATAATTTGCTTTCACGACTAAATAAGACTTCTGTACCGGGAACCTTTCCATTAAACCTTTCGCAAAATGAACTAGCAATCCAATACTGAACAAACAGTGAAATCAATACTTCGCCCTGCCCTGCTGCAAACAATAGGCATGTCTATGCCTATATCAAGAAAATTTCGTTCACCTGATATAAAAGGTGAATTTTGTCAATCTAACCTAGGTTATTTTCAGTAAAGTGTGATCATCGTAAGAAAGTAATATACCAACTAACCAGAGTAAAATATCGCAAAAATTTTACGCATTTTTATTTTGTATTTATAAATTTATTTTAACTAGTCTTGAGATTGAAATCCCTGTTGGTATCAGTGACTTTGTTACCGCACATTAAAATAATGATTTTCTTTCAGCTTAGATGGTTTTAGCTATTGTGTTTCGGTCTAAAAAATGGTCCAAAAATCAAAACTGTATCGGTCAGGTCCAGATAAATTAGATCGTCTCCTTTAAAAAAATTACGTTACAAAGCATATCATCACTATACTTTCGATGATTCTAATACAGTAAACGAACATAAAAGCGTACTTTCATACGCTTAACTTCTAGCCATAAGCTTACGAACAACATTTTTAATTACAGTTTTTGCATATTACTTACTCCTCGGATATTAAAATTTTGTCCGTATTTGTCTGAGAGGGGCGGTTTTCTAAATAACTTGACGTCCGATGTTAGCGTCGCAGCCACATTAACTTGTGAAAAAGCATGAAAAATAATACAAAACCATACATTTGCAGAGTACTTTTTGTACATCACCATAGAGTAGTCGAAAACCACATCAACTTGTGAAAAAATAATACAAAACCATACTTTTCCAGAGTACATTTTGTATCTTACCGCAGAATAGTCGGAAATGGATCAACCCATTGTACTCAGTTGCAACTGAAGTTTTGGAATGAACAAGTTCAACGTTCATTGTAAATATTTTTTTATAACTAGCCAAATATAAAACCAGCCCAATATGTCGACAATACTACAATTTGACGACCTCCGTAGTGATGGCGCAGCGGTTAGCGCATCTGCCTACCATGCGAGAGGAAAAAAACCCCAGATCTTGTATGTTTACATGTTTGTGATTTCGCTGTTTCTAGTTCCCACGACACAGACGTACACTTACCAGTGGGCCACTAGTTTTCTTTCAGAGAGAACGCCTGCCCACCACAGACTGCATAGTCTTCCTCACGACGTTTGCTTTCACAGCTTGTGAGTGAAATGGCAACTTCCAATCCCCAAATGGACGTATCTAACTGTTATATTCTAACTGAGATACAGTGGCCTCCACACTAGGCGACAGAACGTATGTTTAGTGGTGACTTTAGGACAAAAAACAGTTATCACTTTACTCGAGCGTATGTGTTTGACTATACCTTAATACGAGTATGACTGTCAGTATAAATTAATTATCATCTTCAACCCTTTATGTCCCCACCGAGGGGCACGGGTCTCTTCCCTGAGGAAGGTATAGGCCATACTCCAGCACGGGGGCCTAGTCCGGATTGGTGGAGGCTTGTAAGACTAGTGGCTGATCTTACTGTTAGAAGTTTTCAAGCCGCCCTAAGGCCTCTGACTCGGCTTAACAACTGTCGTCTATCGACGGCATCCGGCACCCACTACTTAACGTGCCTTGCCAACTACGGAATCGCTCGGAAAAATGCCACTAGTGTTAGTCATAGAACAGTCACCCATCCATGCACTGAACGCGCCGTATGTTGCTTAACTTCGTGATCGTTTAAGATCACTCAGGCATCCGGGGGTATGAGCGATTTTTTAAATTAATTATCCACATTGTTATTTTCAGGCCCTTACTAAGCAAGATGTTAACAACACCCATCCATCTCCAAATATTGCTGGTGTCATCAGCAATGCAAATATACGGGTCAACGCTCTCCACATACGACTACCATAACAGGATCGGTCTCCCAACCGCGAGGAAGATTAGAGAAGCTGAAAGTCAAATATTTGAGCGCTTCGGTCGTGAAAGGATCGTCAGTGGCTCTGATGCCTCTATAAGCGAAGTTCCGTATCAGGTAATAACAGTAAAAACTTGTGAAATACCTACAGTTTCTTTATCAGTCGAGTTTAATCGATCACTGAAATTGTGATTAATAGCCCAGGACAACCTCTCTACTCACGAAGGTCTTGTGTCCTAAATTGTGCCACATAAAATGTGCCCTGCCTCACTAGGACGCCATGGCGACGTCGCCAACGACCGTATCCAAGCAGTTAATATTGAAATGTATGGTGCTTTAGTGCCCTGCCTCACTGGGACGCCATGGCGACGTCGCCAGCCACGTATCCAGGCAGTTTCTGTTGAATGGCAACGTCGCCAATAGTCGCCAAGTGAGCTATGCACCATACATTTCAATACTAACTGCTTGGATACGGTCGCTGGCGACGTGGCCATGGCGTCCCGGTGAGGCAGGGCCCTAACTCACTTGGCGACGGTCTGGCAGCGTCGCTATTCAATTCAAACTGCTTGGATGTGTAGCTGGCGACGTCGCCATGGCATCCTAGTGAGGCAGGGCAAGTCAGAAATGTAAGCTTCAGCTGACTTGCATCGCTCCTCAAATGCAAAGTACCTAACGTTACTAAGATTCTTCATACAAAACTGTAATTCAAATATTTAATTTAAATTTTCCTTATAACTATTATTATTATTATTCACTAATTATTTGTTCTCGGAACCATATTCGGTTTATCTGTTAGCGGCGATCGTTCTTAGTTTTTTAGTAGATATGTCTACTTAATGCAACTAAAATCTAGAGCGTATGGTAAAGTATAGGTTTTTTTTTATGCCGTCGCTTATCAGAGTTCGGCAACCATCTGGCTTTCGAAGTCTGTCAATACAAACAAGGAACTGGTATTCCATTTAAAATACTGTGTCTAAGATATGGGGCCATTGAGGCAGGAACGTTCGCTACGAATAACCCCGGCTGCCTGAGTGATCTTAAACGATCGCGCGTTCAGTGCATGGATCCGTCTATGACTAACGGTAGTGGCATTTTTCCGAGCGGTTCCGTGTTTCGCAAGGCACGTTAAGCAGTTGGTGCTGGCTGCCGTCGATAGATGGCAGTCGTTAAGCCAAGTCATAGGCCTTAGGGCGGCTTGAAAACTTCTAACAGTAAGACCAGCCACTAGTCTTACAAGCCTCCACTAATCTGGACTAGGCCCCCGTGGTGGAGGATGGCCTATACCTTCCTCACGGAAGAGACCCGTGCCCCTCGGTGGCGATATTAATGGGTTGATGAAGTCGCAAATCATTAACTTTTAATTAATTCTAGTTATGACAACATGATGAAAGAGACATTAGTCATTACAAATTATTAGTCTACGTTTTGAGTTTCAAAGGATTACTTAGCAAAATTATAGATAGAGCATGGACACTAATGTAGATAACATCTGACTCTAATAGCTTTGTATCGCCACAATACCATTATTAAAATCCACTAAGTATGATAAAAACTTGATATCCACTTCATTTTCTCTTGATATTCAAAAGCAATCGCACAAGACGTAATGCGATGCTTTTGATATAAGTAAATCTTTAGTTTTACAAATTCTTTGACTCGATTATAAGTAAACTACTTCAAAGTCAACTCACCACAAATATCTATTCAAAGTCAACTTCTTAAAATCATAACATTTCTATACATTTCTATTGGATCAGGACTCTTATTACGACTCTTACCGACCCTGGCATGTGCGATATCAATTGCGTTCTAGGATTTGGTGCACTTACCAAAGAAGCTGATAAGTCAGTCTTGAAACTCACGTGACTGTTTCCCAACATTTTCAGGCAGGCCTTATCATTAGCTTGGAAAATCAAATTAATTCTGTCTGCGGAGGATCTCTCATATCCGACAGCCTCGTTCTCACAGCTGCCCATTGTTGCTATGATGGAGTCGAAACAGCTCAATACATTACTGTGGTGCTGGGCTCCGCTTACATTTTCTACGGTGGACTGAGGATCAATACCATAGATATCATTATCCATCCCGAATGGAACCCCAGAAATATTGTCAACGATATTGCAGCGGTTAGAGTTTCTCCATTTGGATTCACTGGTATGTACCAGTAAGATTTATTTGTTTTAATACCATAATCTTGTGTGATTAAGTTGTAACGCAACGGCTTTTTTTTTTGTTATAGACGTCATCAGGCCTATTTCTTTACCTAATGATGAAGATGTCACCAATGACTTTTCTAATTATATCGGTATTATATCCGGCTACGGTCTTAAAAAAAACGGTAAGCATTATCAACTACAACTTATCAACCTATAGAAGAAAATGAAGGACCCGAAACAATTGTCATTGCGTTGCGTGAAAGTAATCAATGACATTCATGAAAGGTCTGAAAAGTTGGTAACTCATTCGAGCTCATACTTTCGTAAGAATTTTTATTATTCACTTGGTCAGACTCTTCCGACAAGAAAGAAAGTATGTGTATCCGGAGTAAAGTTAATAACAGCCCATACCTTGTAAATTATTAAGGAGACATTTGCCAAAAACGAATCAATATCTGCTTAAAGGGGTACGAGGCGTTAACAATAATTTATTTTCAGATGACACAATTACTCTTGAACAGAGTCTTAGCTGGGCCAACGTCACGATAATTTCAAATGATGACTGTCGTTTAGCTTACGGACCGTCTTTGCCTAATACAAACATCTGCAACGCTGGTCATGATACCAATCCTTGTTATGGAGACTCTGGTGGACCCTTGGCAGTAAATAGCATTGGCAGAAGGATTTTGGTACGTACTACTTACTAACCTAGAGGTCGCTATATCACGGTAGTTGTAAAGTATTTTTTCGGATTTTCAAAATTATTTTCTTTCTCTTTACAATTTTTGCGGTAGTAATTTTATAAATAATATCATTAAACATAAACGTTTACATACAGGCACATATATTGCTTCTGGGCCCACACTAAGATAGTCTGTGTCGTGGGAACCAGAAACAGTGACATCACAAACATGTAAACATCCAAGACCTGGGAAGTTTTTTTGTCCTCAGCCTATTACAAATTATAATATAATTACAAATTATTAGGTCCTTTGAAACAATCTTACGATTAACTATCTTTTTTTAGATTGGCATTGTATCTTTTGGATCGGCATTGGGTTGCGAAGTTGGATTTGCATCAGCATATACACGAGTTACATCATACTTACCCTGGATTTTATCATTATAAACCGAACATCAGTGATTATAAATCATTCAGTTGTTAAGAACAGTAGTGTTTTAATTGGTTTATCTACCTTTTTACTTATCTAGACGTTCTACAGCTTTTGTAATATCTTTTGATAACGCGAATCTAAGCTTATCGAATTATTGAAAGGATGATACAATAGAACAATAGAATATTTTTATCTACTTAACTAGAATATTCGCAATCCGCAATTTTAGAATCTTTTATCTGATTTTCTCAGTTAAACTGACCTTGGATAAATAGCTTCCTATATTTCGAATCAAGTTATAAATTTCGAATCTTTCTAGGTATTTGATGAATTTCGATACTTGGCGCTTTCGATCAGGGCCTCGACTCTATTAGTGCATTACATTAGGTTGACAGATACACGGTTGGGTCATGTGACGTGATTTTTCATACCATTGACGTCTAGAATTGGGTCACGTTATCGTGTTTTTTCATACCATTGAGGCCTAGACGGTTTGGTATTTATGCGCACGTAGACTTGAGGCGGCAATAGGCTATTTGACCGATTTCTGAAAGCCATCTCATATTGTTTGTTGGTGTTCATGGAGTCCTCAGAAAGTGGTCATTTGAAATTCTTTCGTGTATTTCTCCTAAAAAAGGCAAACGAAAATCTACTTTTTAAGTAAGCCGCCAAAACGCTATCTTGGGCAATATGGCGCCGCACTGGTATTATGACGTCACTTCCCAATAAACCAACCAATGAACGTAAGAAAGAATGAATGACCGACGCCATTTTTATTGAATTGTGACGTCATTATAGAATCGGCCAATCCAGGCCGTTTTCGATACAATGGCGGCAGATACAAATTATCAAATTATACCTTGTGTTTTTTAACAAATCATAATTGTTTTTTTAGTTAAAATGGCTTAAAGCCTGTCTTAGGCACATCATTTGTACGAATACGTATAAATAATACTGTTTTTTTCACACTGTCAAATAGCCTATGAATCTAAATCGCCACGTTCATGCAGTTGTCATTGTACTACAGTGCATTAACATAAGCTAGGTCCAGCTCCCAGTGAATAGAGTACTGAATTTAGTACGATCGCAAAAAGATCAAAATATAAAAAAAAAATTGATCTGAGATAGACCATGACCTTGATTAAGGGGTAAGAGACATTCAACTCCATTTCCAATTAAGTAGCGCGCAATGTTAGTACTCTATTGTACTAACATTGAATAAATTTAACCTTAAAGAAGAAGGATTTCAGTTGGGACCAAGGGGAAGGAATAAAAAAGCTGGACAAGTGCGAGTCCGACTCGCCCATTGAGGGTTCTGTAAAAAAATATGAGTATGTATGGACGTCTACATAAATTATAAATAGTTCAGGAATCGAGTCTTATCTTTTCCAGAACTTGAAAAAATATGTTTTTATTATTTAATTACAAACGACAATAGTTAGACGATATTACTTGTCAAAGGACAACGGCAAATGGTGTACCACCCTATTAAAAAAATGTTTTGGGGTTATATTTTCCTAACTTTAGTATTTCGCAAGTGGCTCTTTTTTCAGTTATTCAAATATTTTTTTAAAGTAGGGGGAAGAAAATAAGAAAATAATTACATAAAACGCAATTAACAAACAGAAACGGAACGCCATATTCGATTGTTCTTGCAAGCCAAAAAAAAACAACTGTCATGTAAAGTGAAAATCAGTAGAGTTCGTTTCACGAAAGAAGTCCCATGAGTTAATTGATTTTGCCTTTTACATAAATATATTGTTATATTATTAAGGATCTTACCGTAGAACTACATCACACCAAACAGGTGAAATTATCGTTTAGGTGTTCTGTGGGACTGCTTCGGGCAAAAATAAAAAAAAGAAGATACTTGCCACCTCCACAACAAACTTGACATTGGCAGAATCCTAAGGGTGCCATTAAAAAATAATTTAATTGGATTGAAGTCTCGTCGTCGTTGTTTTTATTGTACTGAAAGAGGTAATCGTGGCAGAGAAGCAATAATAAGTTATTGTTGCAAGTGCATTGTAGAGCTGAGAACTGTGGGGTGTTGCTCCCATGTGTTGAGTATCATCTGGTACCTAAGCTATGCTCGCCATGAGGGAGTGACGCGACCAGCTAACTTCTTGGATGACGTTATTTTAAGATTGTAGTTGTATGAAAAGGCGCCGCTATCCATACGTTTCTGTACTGTATGTAGATAAGACCTGTCTCAATAAACACCATTTAATGAAAAAGTTGTTTTTGTTATTCGAATTATACAAGTATGTAGTATATTATGTAGTAATAGTAGACTATGACTACGGTGAGAGTTCTAAAGTATCCTAGAACATGAGAAAGTGGCTTTACACGTAGAAAACTGCTGTTGCTAGTTGAGCAGTAAGTAGTATGTATTTGGTTCAAATTATGTTTCTTGATTTTTTATCTGACTGTTTATTTATACATATATGTATGTACATAGGTATGTACGTATGTGTGTTTAATAGAATGATTTTGTTTCAATTATTTGTGTAGGTATTTATCTCTAACAGTCAAGCAAACGGGGTCGTATCATAACCTCCAAACTTCTTATAAAAACAAGCTTAACTCATGACTCCCTACTTTATAAAAAAATAAAAATGAATGCAACAAATTCTCATTCAATGATCTATTAAATGTAAACATTTCATGTTTCAACACGACTTTGTGTAGGTGTACTAGACTTCTACTGAATCCTGCCATTCTCTCTTCACAGTTCTACTATAAAACTTAGTAAAGTTGATAATGACAGCTGGCCACGCGGGCCACTGGAAGTCTTCTTCAAAATCGTGGGTCTTTTCGAGACAAAGAAAACCTCGTAGTCTTCGTACACAAAAACTCTTTAATTAGGAAAACTACTGTAATATCGTTTTGGATTTAATATGCAAAAATATAGCGTAATCTATTCTGTAGGTTGACACTTCGCACTATGCCTTTGATTTATCTCAAGCACTAAAAATAGCACAGCTCTTGGCACAGATGTAAGCTAGGCTGAAAGGAAGTAGGACTTTCTGGAATATAACTTAGGAAGCAAGAGTGGAAAAAAGGATAGAACACTTAGCTTTTGGCCTGGCTGCGGTGCGGATTGCTAACCGACGGCGTAGGCAGTGTCTTCAACTCTTGAGCTTCTTGGGACTTGGGCTGCCGAAGATGGCTCGCTGGTTGCTACGACGGCTGGACCAGGAAGAGGCAGTAGTGTCCGTTGTAACTCGGGTTGGTTGCGGGGTTCCGAAGGCTGGATCTGGGCGGATCGGTTGATCGGGCTGATCCGTTGAGACTCAGGTACTCGGAGAAGTCGATGTAGCTACAATCGTGATTGCTTAGCGATGTCCTGTCACGGTCGCCAAATTATGGCCACGCGGGCCACTGGAAGTGTTCTTCAAAATCTTGGGTCTTTTCGAGACAAAGAAAACCTCGTAGTCTTCGTACACAAAAACTCTTTTTAATTAGGAAAACTACAGTGATATCGTTTGGGATTTTAAATACAATAAAAATGGAAATCAAAGGCACGTTGACTTTAGGTGCGGCTTAGTAGTAGTGTCGGGGTTCGCAAAAGTGCGGTGACGTGACGTAGCGACGAATGGTCATAGACCATATTTATGGTGGCAAATTCAAATGCCGCTGATGGCGCAGACAACAGCTGATTTGCTAACATTTTCATTGCGAAATTCCCAGTAACGTAGTGGTCTACGTAAAATATTTTCGCTTGTGTTTTGAACAAGAATATTGCAAAGTTTCACCCACGATCGAACTAGTGTAGAGACCTACAAGTACAATCCAGTTACTATATTGCCTGTTGTTTCATTTATAGTTCCGATTGCTGAGGTAACTTGCTCTGTATTTTGACTTTCAACAGAGTGTAGATTCCTTTTATTTCTGTCTGTATGTCTAAGTCTGAGGGACAAATTACTATGCTTTTTTTTCGTTTACAGAGATGGAGGTGGACAGCGTGAACCAGTGGTTCAGCAACGTGCTGGTCAAGTACCTAGCCTGTTGAACCTGTCGAGTGTCCAGGTTGTTGAAGCTCAATAAGCATGTCGTGTCACAGAATGAACTTCATGAGCAGTTTCCACTTTATGACGATTTGGCGATATAGTTATAGCGGCCTTAGTTAAAAATGAATATAGTGGAAACTGCTGCCGCAGTATGTGGAGTCAGAAAGAGACTGAATGGAAGAAAAGCGAAAGCTACTTAGTGGGATGAAAGTGTTACTCATAAAGAACTAGTGAATGAAAATAAATAGGCATGGGTAGACTTCTTAGCTATCAAGTCTATCAAAAGAAGTCAAGGAATTTGTAGTGAATATTGTGTGGTAAGATTGAAGGAGAAGCATAATGTGATTAAAAAGAAGGTATTGGATGTAGTGGAGAGAAAAATGGGATGAAGAGAATGAAAAGTATGGTAGGAGATTCTTTCAAAACTTCAAGGCCGATATAAAACTCTTTTGGAAGCGGTGAAATATCTAGCCCTATGTAAGCGGTGAAATAAGCCCAAGGTGGAAAGCAGTGAAATTAGCCCGAAGTAGATTAGCGCAATTTAAGTTGAGTTTTGTTAGGGATGAGGATCCGTGCTGAAAGAGAAACTAAAACTAAAACTTATAGAACGTGGAAAAGGATATTTTGGAAGTCTGTTTGAAAGAGCTGCCCATGGATGGTACTCCCGTCCGTGAGGCGGAACCTGGGGTTGCTAGCGTTATAAGTAAGGAAAACATTGTTAAGGTAATGAAAAACATGAAAATATGTAAGGGCGGGATATGGTGTCGTTAAAAATGCTGAGGACGTGTGATAGCATTGTAGCTAGCAAGTTATACCTGCTCTTCAGTAAGTGCTGGAAAAGTGGGGCAGTGCTTTGGGACTGGGGTATGGCCGTCATAGTGTCGCTTTGTAAAGGCAAAGGGTCCCAGCTGCAGGTGTGCGAAAACTAGCGCAGTAACAGCCTATAATATAGGCTGATACTGCGGTAGTTTGCATATTATGCAAAGATTTTGAAAGAGTACTGGATGTGACGGAAGAAAAGATTCAAGTGGGTTTCAGGAAGGGAATGGGGGGCGTGGATCAAATCTTTTCCTTGAGACGGATTGTGGAGAGACTTTTAGTCAAAAGTCAAAGCGTTTTCTCTGCGTTTGTCGACTTGACGAAGGTGTATGATAGAGTGGTGAGGAATGTGATAGGTACTGTCCGTGTATGAGGTAGACAGCGTCTTGCTGCGAGCCTGAAAATCTCTCCATAGAGACTGGAGTGCATGCGAATTTAAAAATGTGTCGGACCCCCGTGTTAGAGATGTGAGGGTGGAACAATTGAAAGAATTTGTCTATTTGAGAGGTTGGTTACAAGGGATGGTAAGTGTGAAGGTGATATAGAAAGTAGAGTAAAAGCGAGAAATTGTGTACATGGTGCCTTGCACTCCTTCGTGAGTAGCCAAAATATCTCCAAAAGAGCAACATTGGCTATCCATAGTGGTGTGCTGGTCCCAACACCGATGTATGGACTAACATAGTACATACATCGGATATATGAATTATTATGATTAATTCTAGTGATTGGTGCCTCTCCCTTCTCTCTCGGGGACAACGGGCGTGAGTTTAAAGAAGACATTACAGCATAAAATACATACATATAAAACACAATTATAAATAAAAAGGGGATATTTATCCATCAATATCAATAAAAAGTCAGCGACATGCGACTGGCAAATGTATCGATTTCTAGTTTTCTTCAAAGTAATAGTTGTTTTTATTGAAATTTTCATGGAATCATTTTCGGGTGAAATGATTATGTTTATCGGTATTTAAAGGTGATGTGACAAACGATTAAATTCAAATTGATGCACCGCCTAATAATCGTGTCATTCGGCGAATTAAAATAGATACGGATGATTGTTATCTTTTAGGTGACTATAAATAAGGATTGAGCCAATACAACACTCACATTTTACCTGCAACATGAAATCCATAGTTGGCGTAGTATTTCTACTGGTAGCCGTCGCTGCTGCGTCGCCGGACGTCTCCATCAGTGAAAACACTGTGTTCGACTATCACAAGAGGTTTGGTATCCCTGAGGCAGTCAGAATAAAGCAGGCGGAGGACGAAGCACCGAGCGCTGGCGCTGAGAGGATCGTTGGGGGCTCGCTCGCCGACGTCTTAGATGTGCCTTTCCAGGTAATTCACGCACCGAGCAAACTGTTTACTAGCGCCATGCATCCCAATGAAAGAAAATCCACTTTTTTTTCAGATATTTTTGTGTCTCACTATGTAACAAAGTTACTGGGAATTATTTTTAAATAAAACACCCATTTTGCAACAGTATGACATGAAGGGTGTAACATACTGGGATTATATTCTTTTTAACCCCTTAAGCCCCGAGAACCCGCAGGCGGGACCAATGTAAGTTAAGGCTCATTCCGTTAGGCCCCGTAGACCGGCCGGCCGGTGGGTCGCTCTTGCAACGGCACTTTGAATCGAATTTTGAATTTTGTTTACATGTTTGTGACGTCGCTGTTTCTGGTTCCCACGACACAGGGTATCCTAGTGTGGGGCCAGAAGCAATTTGTGTGCCTGTATGTAAATCTAATCTCTTTAAACGAGCAATTCTTGTATCTATATTTGTGTATAATCAGAATCTCGGAAACGGCTCCAACGATTTTCATGAAATTTAGTATGCAAGGGGTTTCGGGGGTGATTACTCAATTTAGGTAGGTTTCATTTTTACAAAATGTCGTTTTAACTGTGTTTTTAGGCAAAGAAATAACTGCTATACTATAAGAAGGTAATTTTCGCAATAATATGACAGATTGCAGTAGCTCAAGTGGGAAGTAAGACGATACCGTAATCAGAAGACCCTGGTTCGAGATTTGACAAATAAATTTTTCTTTTTTTTTCAAGTTCCTTTTTTTGTGTGAAAACCTATTATCAGGAGGCCTTCATCAACGCACCTAATTCGTATCAAAGCACAAAATTTAGAAACAATTGTTTCTAAAAGAACTACGAAAAAAAATCAGGACACTGCTCATCAGAGATTAAACTTTGTTATTTAGAACCATTGAATTTAGAAGGAAATTCAATGCTTAGACCAATTTTTATTTTGTTTGTTATTTTTTAAGGCGCTTTTTGATGGACAATGCTTGAAACCATACTTTTTAATCGTGTCACAACCCAAATTATTGTGGCATTTATTCGAAGCACAACAAACATTTTTATAAAGCTGTGGCATTGGTGCAAAGCTCGAATTTATCTCGGAAACAGCTCCAACGATTTTCATGAAATTTAGGATACAGGGAGTTTCAGGGCCAATTAATTCATCCATGTAGGTTTAATTTTTAAAAAATGTTCTTTTATCAGTGTTTTGGGCAATAAATAACTGTTTATTAGAATGAGAAGGTAAATTTCTCTGAGCTACAACTTGACACCTAGTGCCATCTGTTGGAGATTTATATCAACCCAACAGGACATGTATCGCCATCTATTATCGAAAAGAGGAACTAAAAATACCCCTACCTATGTCGCTGAGAATCTACGCTTTTTATAGATACTACTTGCTTGTCTGTTATGCTACGTTCACACGCGCGCGTTCAACTCGACATTCAACCTGCACATTCACATTCCCGAGCGTGTAAACGGTACGCCCGAGCCCGTAAACGCGCTTGTGAACGTGAATGCCGCGAACCGGGCGAGTGTCGGTTTTTTGGCAAAGTTCAAAGGATGAATGTGCGGGCGCCCGGTGACTGTTTTCACGCGCGCGGGCAGTCAGTCCAGCTTTGCCAGAATGTTACAAAAGTAACATTTTACGTTACTTTTGACCTTCTTATGTTACCCCCATGTTACACGACTCAATATGTTACTTTTGTGTTACTTTTTAGATTTTCTAGCAAACAAAAAAATACCGTGAATCAAAACGCATCCAAAAATTATAATTTTTTTGTCCGTCATGTTGGCGTATTTGATTTTGTGGACTTTTACCAATAAAAATAAGTTAATCCAAAAATTAGTTAATCCAACACCAAGATCTTCGCTGCTCGCCATGCGGGCACTGACTGACACGACGGCGTGAGTGTGGACAGCTTTAATTTTCGCCGGCCTGGGACGGGCTGCATGCCACGCAGCCCGCCAGGCAGCCCGCCGGCCTGCACGGCGTGCATGTGAACATAGCATTACCTGTTCGAAGCTACGTTAGTAGCTTGAAATAAACCGTTTTACATTTATAACGAATAAAATAAAATTATTGAAGGAGCCTTGAAAACCCCCTGACACTACACAAGGTTGTATTGGCTCAGGCAAACTTTGATAAGGCAAAACCAGGACGAGGAACTCCACCGAGACGAGACCAACGGCCGATCTCCATCCAGTACAAGGTCGAAGGCTAAGACATTGCGAGTTCCAACGTAAAAGAAACAATGCAAAATCCAGATGGCACAAACTTGCGGGGCCGAAGGCCGAGCGATAGAACTCAGTTCAGGCCAAGGCTGAAAACCAAGACCTCCCGTGTTCCGGCGTAAAATTAACAATGAAAAGCCGGATGGGACAAATTTGCGAGGCCTCAAGCTCCGCGAAGTGGGAGGTCAAGAGAAACCTCGCTGAGGCTCCGTTGAGGCTGAGGCTGAAGGCCGAGACCATACATGTTCCCATGCGTCAAATCTCAATCAAAACTGTCTAGCGAGGCCCTAGGCCGACTGCAACGGAGAGTGAAACTCGGAGCGGCTG
Organism: Yponomeuta plumbellus; assembly: GCA_947310845.1. NCBI lineage: Eukaryota > Metazoa > Arthropoda > Insecta > Lepidoptera > Yponomeutidae > Yponomeuta > Yponomeuta plumbellus. The sequence continues at coordinate 9,570,809 of OX371207.1, read as the reverse complement.
GGGGTTGGCGCGTGAAAGCGTGCAGGGGCTTGCCCCTTAGTCTGAGTGTAATATCCAAAAAACACGATTTATCAAAAAAATACCGAGCAAAGCTCGGTCATCCAGGTACTGTTATGTTATATCTAGACCACAGTGTACTCGTATGAGCATGTTTTACGCTTTGAAAACTATGATACATTTCGAATATTATTGTGAATATAACTTAGCCGTGGAAAAAAAGGTTCTAGGCCTGAGGGGTTAAAATCCCAGTATGTTACAGTCTGTGGTTACAGTATAACAGCTGTGAGATATACTGGGGAAAAAAGTCCCAGTATGTAACATAAGGTGGTGTGACATACCGGGAACTAAGGTCTCAATCATGTTAATTGTTAAGGGAAATCAGAAATCAGAAAACGTGTCTGTACAATCTCTCAATCATATAAAAAATTGACCGAAACTTTAGTATGAAGATTCGAAACATATGTTTTTATTTTCTCTTTCAATGCGAATTTCCTAAAAAAAATGTATTCTCATTGGGTTGCATATAAAGAGCAGTGTGATAGTGTAGTTAATTTCAAATTTCAATAAACATAATCATAAACATTCACATACAGGCACGTACCTACTTTTCTTCTGACCCCACACTAGGATACCCTATTATATTGTATTGGCCTATATTGTTTCTTTAGCAATTGGTTTTATTTTCTGTTACCAGGCTGGCCTCATCATCAGACTCTCCAACTTCCTATCCGTATGCGGTGGAAGTTTGATCGCAGCCGAACGCGTCGTCACCGCTGCCCATTGCCATTTTGATGGTTCAGTCACTGCCGAGTCTTACACTGTGGTCCTTGGCTCCAATCTCCTATTCTCTGGAGGTGTGAGGGTCGAGACCTCTGACATCGTTGTGCACCCCGAATGGAATCCTACTACCGTTGCGAATGATATCGCTGTTCTACGTATTCCCTCCGTGACTTTTACTCGTGAGTGAAATAGTATATTATTTAACTGTCGATGCTTAAAAAAAATCATATTTCATTATTATGAGACTGTTAAATGAGACAGTTCACTTTTCCTTGATCTGATAGATAGATAAATAGATAGATAAGACATTTATTTGCGCTTTGAGACATACACACATAAAGCAATGATCATCATCATAACAATACAGAATGTAAATAATAATAATAACAATGAATAAATAGAATTAACAAGTCACAAAAATGACATTGAACTAAATCATAATTGTAAATAAAAATAACTAGAATTATCAAATTACATACCAATTCCATCACGATAATTAATTAAAATAATAATTATTACCATTGAATTACATTAAATTTAAAACATAACAATTTATATAAAAAAAATCCATAAAATTACTTAGCATGTTAGCTCTGTAATTATGTATAGTATGGCTCTGGGCCATACGTGCGTGTGCCACAGCAGCCCAAAAGGGCCGTATCTCAGCATTATTAATATCTGCTTTCACAAAAGCAAATATTTTGCTGATTTTCAGCTACGGCCAAGTAATGTGAGAACGGAATTAACAAATTATCAATATACAAATACAAATTAACCCATAGTAGGAAAACAAAGTAGGAAAGTCGCTCTGTACATAAAATTAATTATAATTATATTATTATCCATTCAATTAATTAATTTATTTTAGCCAGTAAGTGTATTATATATAGTGTATAGTGTTGAGCATTGTACAGTGAGGTGAAATTTACGACTTATTATACTTATCTGCCTTTCATTCTGCATTTTTTACGCAGAATTAATCATGGATCTAATGAAATTATTAGTTAGTGAACAGTTCTAACCATGTTCTGTGAGATGTCTAAATACAATGAACAACGAATTTGATTTGTGGCATTCCATATTGCCTAATATTATATAACACAAACGACATTTATGAGTACAATAAAGAATATTCTAACTATCTATCTAACACGGTCATTTAATGAATGTTTTAAGAAAAAATGACAATAAGTATGCATTGGTACAAATTAAATAATACTAAAAACGATCAGTGTATTGAACATTTATCCGAATAACCGCCTGGTTTCGCTTATACTTGTTCATTTAATTATTGTTTCACACAGAGATTTGATTTTCAGATAGTATCCAGCCTATTGCCCTGCCAAGTGCATCTCAGGTCGACTCACAATTTGTTGGAGTGATTGGTTTTGCTTCTGGATATGGTCTGACTAGTGCCGGTAAGAAATGTTAAGTTCTTAAACACCCTAGCCGTTGGTTAGTGTGCAGTCAACTCCTGCGTCTATAGAATGTATGATAACGTACTAGTATAGCTTGCAAACTTGTAGATTTTTTTCATTTCATTCACCCGCACCCAATCTAGGTAGCGGGTAAGTGCCCACAAGTTTGCTGTGTTAGTTTTCAGTATCTATCTATTTAAATCTTTCATAACTATCACTTTTTTAAATTGGGTGTTCGTCCTTCTTACACTTGTTCTGCTTCTGTCTTTGCTGTTCTCTTTATTAAGTTGACTTGGCAACCGTGCTAGACATTAACGTTTGTAATGGCACAATAGCTAACTTTGTAGTGAACTTAGTAGCTCAGTACAGAAGAAGGAGAATTATACTTTCGATCACTTTAAACCGACCTTTACATCGTTCAGGCGCCACCATCACTACCATGCAGCGCCTAAGATGGGTCGGCCTCCGCGTGATCCCGAACTTCATGTGCGAAGATGTCTTCGGCCCTGTCGTGCAGGAAACCAACATGTGCACCAACGGAATCGGCGGCAGGGGAATGTGCCCGGGTGACTCGGGTGGCCCCCTATTCGTCCAAAGTGGCGGAAGCAATATCTTAGTATGTTACGGCTTTTATTTTCTATTTTATTTACAGACTCATAATATATAAAAATAATTTACTTTAAATTAGAGTATAGTTCTGAACCGCTCGTAGCCTGGGCTGCAACATACGGCGCGTTCAGTCCGTGGATGGGTCACCGTCTATGACTGATGCTAGTGGCATTTTTTCCGAGCGGTTCCGTGCTTTGCAAGGCACGTTAAGGAGTTTGTGATGGGTTGCTGATGATGATGATAGAGTATAGTTCTAAAACTAAGTACACAACATGTTTAAAAGTATATATGTCATAGGCAATGTGTATAATGCAGGCATTCTATACATTTCCTAGGTATTGTATAGAATGCCGGGGTCGTCCAGGCAATGTGTGAAATGATATTGAATGTATGACTATTTTACACTTTACCTAGGAAATGTATGGAATACCTAGGCATTGTATAGAATGCCGGTTGACGCATAGGTAATGTGTAAAATAACTATATTTGGGCCCGTATTTATCAATGTTATGTAAGTAAGTAAGTAGGAGGGTATAAAAGACACACTAGATTTACTTAAAATCAATTTTATTAAAATTAAAAATTAGTAAGTACCTTGATGGTTGTAAATTTAACGAAATATTGATGTTTTATGGAACGGGGGGTCGGCGATGTAAAGAATACGTATCAACAGAAATATAGGTGCGACGACGCGCGTAGCGAAGCGGAGCGCGTCGGAGCGTTAGGTTCTCCATGTAAGATCGAAAACAGACTCGACTTTGCTGTGTACATATTATTATTCGTCGTCATTTACACACATTGCCGGCAGCGTATTCGGTATTGTATAGAATGCCAAGGCAATGTATGAAATGAATCGTATTATGCACATTGCCTGAACGTTTTAGGCAATGTATACAATGCCTAGGCATTCTATACAATGCCGGATTATACACATTGCCTATAACATATACATTACTTTAATTTTTATGAATAATTTTTATCTAGTACATTTTTGGATTTGTTATGATAACTTTTGTAATCTACCTAGGTATCTATAAATCAATAACGATACTCAATGTTCTTTTTTTGGTTTCTAGATCGGTGTGACATCATTCAGCGCGGCCGCAGGCTGCAATGCAGGTTTCCCTTCTGCCTTCACGAGGGTCACCTCCTACCTCCCCTTCATCATGTTCTCCTAATCTCACAACCTTTCCGGTCCATCTGTTAGTCCTTATGGCATAGCCATAACGGACATAGCTAAATAATATCGGACTGCCCCCTGCGGGCGAAACCACAAAATTTTAAAAACTTTGTTCACCTACTTTGTTCAACTACTACTTTAATAGGCATCACAAGACATGCGTATTTTCATTAGTTATCTTTATACAACTGGTCGTCTGCGCATCGTACTGGTGGCATCCGTCGCTGCGTCTTCCACTTAAGATCTTCTTTATCACATCGGTTAGCCAGTGATTGTTCTACAGAAGCGGCCAGACACTTAATCTTATGCCCGGTTCCTATAATATACGCCTACCGGCTACGATCCGTTTTTTCATAGAAATTATAACCGATCGTAAGCAAGGTTCTAAGGAATTCTTACCGATCGTAAGCAAAGATGAAGCGTTTGTGGATATTGGAACCGGGCATTAGAGGTTACATCTCAGTTCTTTTGAAAGCGTCTCACTTTTGATGTAATCCATAAAAAAATACTTCGAGCGTATCCCATCCGACAGCTGCATGAACTTAGTTGATATTGTGTTTTTTAAGAACGAAATGTATTTTATAAACGTAATAAAGTGGTACATTTTTGCGACTTCATTGGTTTTCTGTTTGTCCTTTAATTAGCTGTTGATGCTTGGTACCTAATTGCAATAACATTTAAAACCACTTCCAAGTTGTATTGTAATTCTGAATCCTCTATGTCATTTAAAATAATGGTAAATACCCATACCATTTAAGCTACGAGCATCATAAAATATCATAAGTAAGAAGATTCTTATCGGCAGCAACTACACTCGAGAGCAATGTATACGTATCCCTTATGTGTCACTGGTTAAGAATGTTAGCTTACAAAATTAAAAATGAAATTAGGGTGCTTTTTTTAATCCGGAGAAAGTGAAGGGTTCTAGAGTAGAATCCCGGGCACAGCGAGGGATTCTTTAGTAGAATCCTGAACATAGCGAAAATATTTTTTGCGCCCGAGTGAGAACACATTAATATTACTATTCATATATAGTATAATACTATTAATATACCATGCACGCTATTTGCAGATGATATATCCCTGATTTTCCCTAGTCAAAATGTAAAGCAATTAAATATAGACCTAAATTCACACCTAAATGGAATAAAAACTTGGTTAGATGACCATAACTTAGAAATTAACTTTAAAAAAACTAAATTAATAGAGTTCAGACCTTACCAAAAACGTCCCCTAGATATTATAAACTATAAATTCAACGAAACTATAATAGAAAATGTAGACTCATCTTGTCTTCTAGGTATCAATATTGATAATAATTTAAATTGGAAAAGCCACATTCTAAAGATAACTGGTAAGCTCTCAAGCTTTGTATATGCCCTAACAGAGCTGAAAAAAACTACAGACCTCAAGACGGCAACATGCGCTTATCATGCATACGCACAAGCCTGGCTTAGGTATGGTATAATTCTTTGGGGCAATAGCACGGACGCAAAAAACGTCTTTATATTACAAAAAAAATGTATTAGAATTCTGGCCAATATAGACGCGATGACGAGCTGTAGAAGATATTTTGTGGAACTAAATATTTTAACTATGACAGCGCTCTATATTTTAGAAATCAGCGTCTTTGTCAGGAAAAATACGCCCCTTTTTCCACAACATACTCGCCCTGAGGGTCTTAGACATCAACAACGCCTAGCCACTAAGACTGCTAAACTAGAAATGATAAACTCTGGTCCCCACTCAATGGCAGCAAAAGTTTTCAATGCTCTACCATATCACTTACAAGATATAAAAGACGATAATTTATTTAAAATAACCCTCAATAAATACTTGGGCCAGAAATGTTACTACTCTCTTCAATAATTGTTCAATGATAAATGTTAAAATACACAATAGAAAAGAAAATATATGTAATTAAAATAATATTAGTGATAGATAGATAGTTATAAGTCAGCAATTAAGGAATTAATTAAGTTATATTGTAGTGCCCTTACAGGGTGTCATGTACCTGTTGAATTACATATAATAACTTTAATGACACATGATTATTGCAATAAAGAAATCTGAAATCTGAAATCTGAACATAAAACAAATTCTCTACACAAGAAAATAAAAGGCTCCTCATTTTAATCCATCACATTCCTTATGTACGTCGGTTATAATACTTTGCGGAGTTAATTTGTTAGTTGTCAGTCGTAAGAATGTCTATTACCATCAAGTAGTAGGTATTTTAGGTAAATATAAAATCAGATTAAAAGCCAGAATAATGTTGTAGTCGTACCTGTGATATTTCAGAGAATTTAGACGGCCAATCAAAAGTTGATATATTCTATTTTCGGGATTTTTATTTACGGCCGCGAATTTAGCACTTCATGAGGTTTCCTATATTTTGCCATACGATCTGTAACACCAAAAGGACCAAACGGGACTAAGCCGACAAATGTCAAAAAAAAATCGGTTATCTTAATGGGTTTTCAAGCGTTTGGCGTTTTTGTGCCAGTTTTAGTTTCGTCCACTTCAGGCCATAAATTTAAAGATTTTTTGTAGGTAATAAAATAGTTGATGAATGCATTTTTGTGGGAGGAGCTTAGTTTTGGACCGAGGTGTGTTGGAAAATGAGGAAGAAAACATCGGGAGTCAAGTCGCAACCTTCGGAGAGAGTGGTAGTTCTTCGGGAACTTACAATCGTGCGTGGAATTCTCTCAAGAGTCTATAGTCTAGACTTATCGGGTCACAAGTGTTCTATTAGGGCAAGTCCTCAGTGAAGACTTCGCGAGTGTAATAATAAGCTAGCGAGCAGAGAATCCGCAAAGTAGAGAAGGAAAAGTGCGTCAAACAGTGTTCCGAGAAACAAAGAGTTTTCCGTCTATGGGCGAATTTTCTAAAACGAACAAACTATCTTTCGAGTTTCCGCGACGCGTCTGATATTACATTTATGTATCTTTATGTACTCTACTTTATGTAACTATTTATTTCATTGTATTTTAATTTATCCCATCAGTCTTAATTTCATTCTTCCAGTTCTATTTTTAGATCCCACACTAACTAGCGAGAGCAGAAGGCGCGGTGTTTCCCACAGGGGTTCTGCGTTAAGTCTTCGATCTTAGCTAGGAACTAGGCCTCATCAACAGGAGCAGAAAGGAGCGGATAGGACAAAGGACTTTGTCTTTGAACGAGATTTTGCTAACACAATGTAAGTGGGGGGCCATATCAGCCCCCATACGCTCCGTCGCGCCGCCCACCCCTTCCCCGTCACCCATAAAAGGGGTCAAGAGGAGGACGCCGCGACGCTGCGTCGCTCGTCGCTCGCTCTCCAGCGCTTCTCTGAAAGCAGAAAAACCTCCCCCGACCCTCCGCCCGGCGCCACTCTGATCCGACTAGTATGAGGCGCCGGACCTCCTCCAGTTGGTCGCCTGGGTCCTGTTTCACAGTGTGAAACAGAGCCCATGCACTACTACTGCCAGATTATTCGCCGTGAGCCAGCAATTACCCACAAGGAGAAGTTACTGACTAACGCTTAAGGTGCACCGACCCCGCCACTTGCCCTTCCATCTCGTTGAGAGAATCAGAGGGAACGGAAGCGGAGGGGTAAACGTGACGCAGCACCCCATTTATATCAGGAACAACTAGTTTGGCCTAGCCTAAACTGGTTTATCCTATCGGGCTTAGGACAAATTTGTTTGAACTAGGCTATACTAGGAAAAACTAGTTTAGCCTAGGCCAAACTAGTTTGTCCTGAAATCGGGTTTGGCCGGTAACATATATATAGATTTGTACGTCAGTCCACTTAGTCATGGTGACAACAACCAAAAATAGGATACTTTTTCGCACCCATGCGAGACGCCTCTCGATCGCCAACTAAAAAAAGATGAATGAAATCGTTCACACGCGAACTGTGTTCGTGCTCGCATGCGAATTTTCGAGAACCGTCGTCGACACGATACGTGAATGCGTTCGATAAGCATTTCTCATGCGTGAGCTCGTATCGTGTCACGCAGCCATAAGGCGAGCGGTATACCAATCCGGACTTGGCCCCCGTGGTGGAGTAAGACCTATACCTTCCTCAGGGAAGAGACCCGTGCCCCTCGATGGGGACATAATGAGGTTGATGATGATGATACATGGCAGTCGTCTTCTTTAGCAGGCAGATTGTATAGCAATTTCGGAACGATTTATTTGCCAAAAGCTAATAGCCGTTGAAACTTATGACTTATCACAACTATACAATCTGAAATATTCATTCAATATGTAAAGTATGTAATTAATTCTTCGTGAAGGATCAGATACTCAAACATTGATTATTAGAAGTTTAACCTACAATCTACATGACTAGAAAGGTTCGGATTTTCTTTGTGAGTGAAGAGAATACAAAAGCCAAGTTTCTCCAAAAGCGTAAACACTTTTTGGCCATTCGAAGAAATACCTAAGTTAAAACTGGTTAACACACATTGCAATTGTTGGTGTAGGGCGTGTCAATATTGGGACGTTTATTACTGCAAAGGTATTATGAGGACGCGAGTCGCGCGCGACAACGTCAAAAGTCGCGACTTTCCAGTACATTAACTGTCAAATTCTCACGACTTTTGATGTTGTCGCGCGCGACTCGCGTCCTCATACTACCTTTGCTCGGCACATGACTTTTTTGATCTGTCTATCTGTCAAAGTGCTGGAGTAGATGTCCTTTAACCCCTTCAGGCCTAGAATATTTTTCTTTCACAGCTAAATTAGTTATCACAAAGTAATATTTGTCAAAGTTTTCAAAGAATAAAACCTGCTCAATGCTCATACAACTGTGGTACGCATCATCTTCAAAATTCGGTTCAAAGTGCACCGTTTCCAGGACCAGCCGCTGGTTCCTCTGCGATTGAGTGGTTTGTGAGTTTGTGGCAATTCAAAGACTGTTTTTAGTTTTGTATTATATACATGGGTATGGAGTGTTAAAAACCTTAAGTTTGAGGTTTGCCACATTTATGAAGATACCATTTATTTTCAAACACTCCTTTTCCTTCTTGGTCCGGCGAAGGTTATTTTATATGGTCTGTTGTGATTTTGACTTTATTAACTGTATAATAATATAGATCTTTATCATACAGATATTATGGGCTTAGTAATAAATAAATTGCTTCTTTAGTGGTGTGTTATTTTATGTGTGATCTTGAATACTAGCGAGTCCGAATTCTTGCACAGCCAACCACTTCCTAACCTCTCAGATCAATCACATGCTTACACAGATTAACATTATATATTTTTGAACCGAAACTTTCCTAAGCACTATACAATATACATTGTAACATATACCTATAAACCGAATCGAATTACTGGATTTTTATCGGAAAAGTTCGACCAGAGTTTCGCTCTGACTCGCAGAGCTTAATCATGATAAGCAGAGACGAAGCTCGCGTCGCGTCGCGTCTCTGACTAGCTAATCAGAGCGTAACCTGGTCGGACTCTCCCAATAAAATTAAGTTTAAGTGGATCCGGATAACATCTTACAATCATTACAATTGGACTACATCTTTTTGATCAGAATTGCGTAGTTAACTTTGCATCAGCTTTTCACGATTTACATCATACCTACCTTGGATTTTATCATTGTAGGTAAACCGAATATCAGTGAAGAGTAAATCGTTCGGTTGATAAGACCAGACAATTTTAAGTGATATACCTACTTTCTAATCAATCTAATTACTTGTTTTACAGCTTTCATAGAATCTCTTGACAACACAAATCTTAGCTAATGTTGAGGATATTAGCGAAACATCAGAATGTTTTCCCTATGATCCTAGAATCTTAGCTAATCTATTAATATCCTAAAGTAAAACTTCAGGATTTAACATATTTTTTTGTCCGGCATTGATTAAATTAATAAATATAAACCACCAATCACAAGTAATTTCTTTTATGCTAAACATCCCAAATGTCTTAGCAAAGATCCTAGAACAATATATCTGGGGGCACGGTGCTGCCCCCGCCAAGAAGAGTCAAGCCAAGGAAAAGGGCACTACCTTTTCTCGAAGCGCTTGATTGTTTTCTTCACCTCTCATAGCGTGGGTTTAGATTATGCCAGATAAATACAATTTTCAAGATTGGATGTCAATAGTAGACTGATAAAAATCATCTAAAGATTCAATTGCAGTGCTTTTTAACTTAAGATTTTATTGTTATCCTATAAAGTCCGATTTGGTTACTTACTCAATTATGATCATCAAAATTCCTAAGTTACTTCATGAAGTCCTAGAAAACGTATGCTAGCTAGTATTAATATAAAAACAAATAAAATTAAAAGATAAAGTCTCTCTCATTTTCAATTTCCAAAAAAAAATTTACGAGACTTGTAAAAATGTTAATGCATAATGATAATGAAGGTCTTGCCATCTTGCCAAGTTTGCTCTGTATAACTTTCACAATGTTTTGTTGTTTATCAAAAGATTACTAATTACTAGACATAAGGACTGACACATATCAACTTTTTTGTGATGAAAAGTTGGACTTTTTTACACTCGTATTTATGCTTTGGTGTGATAATTCATCATCAACCCATCATGTCCCCACTGAGTGGCACGGGTCTCTTCCCTGAGGAAGGTATAGGCCATACTCCACCACGGGGGCCAAGTCCGGATTGGTGGAGGCTTGTAAGACTAGTGGCTGGTCTTACTGTCAGAAGCTTTCAAGCCGCCCTAAGGCCTCTGACTTGGCTTAACGACTGCCATCTATCGACGGCAGCCGGCACCAACTGCTTAACGTGCCTTGCGAAGCACGGAATCGCTCGGAAAAATGCCACTAGCGTTAGTCATAAACGGTGACCCATCCATGGACTGAATGTGCCGTATGTTGCTTAACCTTAGTGATTGTTTAAGATCACTCAGGCAGCCCTGGCTACGAGAGATTCTGGTGTGATAAATAATTCAGTAATTTACTCTTTGAAGCTCCGCCTTTTTAAAAAATCATACGAGATAGCTAAAACGGTGTTACCGTTACAAGTAAACCTTAGATAAAAATTGTACAGGGTGTAGCAAAATCAACAGACACAATTTATTGGTATGTTAATTACCTATATCATCATCATCATCATCATCAGCCCACCTCCGCCCACTGCTGGGTATAGGCCTTTTCCCCATTACGCCACAACTCGCGAGACTGCCCTACCACCACCTACCTACCTACTACTGTACCTGGCAAAATTTCTTTGGCGCGTAACTTTTTTGTGTTACACCAAAAAATTTGAAAAAAATATATGTTGAGGTACTAAATAGGTACTAAATATATCCAAAGAGATAAATTAGCTATATTGTTTGGAACTACGTTAAACAAATGTGGTCCTGACATCCTGACGTCAGAATGTCTGGCCACTTTCTTTACAGGTTTTTTCGCTGTTTATCGAGGTACTAAATATTTCAATTGAGGTACTAAATAGTACCAAATAGGTACTATAATGTAATGTTTTTCAAACATCAAATATCGCATTTGGTCCAGGGGTCCTGACGCTTACCGGTCTCGCCATTCGCATCCATGGGCCGCCCGCTAACCTGGCCACATCGTCCGACCATCGGGCTGTTGGTCAACCGGTTGACCGCCGCCCGCTTCTCGGCTGCCACTCCGTTATTACCTATGTTATGTTAAATTGAAATTTCATTCAAATTAATTATAGCTACAATTTGTAAAAAAAACTGCTACACATGCTGACTTGACAAACGTTATTTTTCCATGTTAATTAGCCTACGACCTACTCTCAGACCTACCAAATATACCAAATAAAAAAATCATAAAAATCAGTGAAGCCGTTTTGGATGAAATCGGAAACAAATTAATACAAAGACGAAATATTTCTATATTATTAATTTGTTTAATTTTTTTTTTAAATACATTCGACAGAAGAATAAAAAACCTTCCGCCATTTTAATTTTTTTCTGCTTTAATTTTAACTCACTTAACTTTTTTTTAAACTATTTTGTTTTTTACAATAATGACCATTGTTTTTAAGCAAGGATTTAGTCATGCCAAAAAAAACTAATTTGCCAAACTAAACAAACGCAAAGATTGTCAAAACTACACTTTAAAATGTTAATAAATATACTTAATAGATTGTAGCGAAAACTCAAGTAAAACTTTTGTAAAAAATAAAAATCAATTTCTTAGACAGTTAAAATTATTACAGATTATGTATTTCTGATGTCGCTGTAACAAATACTAAAAACAGGTTAACATTGTACATATTTAAGTCTATACAACAAACGTCATTTTTCGCCGTTTTTTGCTCGATATTAAGGCTACAGGTGGACGCTTGAAATATTCGAATATTATATAAATAATGGCACTGAACCCTTCGTATGCGAGTCTGACTCGCACTTGGCCGCTTTTTTTTATCCTGACTGACTGACTCACTCATCAACGCCCAGCCCAAGCCTTTTGACCTAGGAAGCTGAAATTTTGCACAGAGGATCTATATATAATGTAGGCAAGGAATAAGATTTTTTTAAATTCAACCCCCAAGGGGGCGAAAAGGGTTGCCAAAATTTGTATGGGAGGTATAAAAAATGCTGTCTGATTTTCTTGAAACTTGAAATTATAGGGTGATCGTGCTCTTCCACTATAAAGGGAAATTTCCCGCCAGGCAGATCGTATGCCTGGGGACGGCCGGTCCAACTGTGGTTTGTTGGACGTTGTATTTATTATAAGTCATGTGTAAACTTTGCTTGCGCGATGCAGGAATGTTGGAGTTTATAGTGCGCGCGCAGAGTTGACATGTGCTCGCCACATCACTCCCCTTCAAGACCGTAGCTACGCATAGCTAGGTCTGATAGGAATCGAAGTCTGTGCTCTAAAGCTTGCAAGTGCCAGGAGACGCTGTGTCAGTGAGTCGACTAGCGGTTGAGGGGTGTTCGGCGGCTAACAGTCACTTCACCGGCGACAATACCTATGGAGACCGCGCATGTGGTAGGAACCGGTGAAGGCTGTTGTACCACTGGCAGCGCGTGCTGCTGTGTGGCTGCCGTGCCGAGGGGTAGGGAGAGATATCACCATCAGAACCAGCAGTCGGTGCGTTGACTGTAGTGGAACTGATGAAGTGAGAGGGAAGAGGAAGAATGTACAAGTATGTACATGCTGGCTTGCATGAGACTTATTGTATGTGGAGTGAGCTGCGAGAGCGAAGGAAGGTTGACAGTGTTCTGTCAGGGGTCACCACTATAGGGAAGAGCGGGTGATCGTGCTCTTCCACTATAAAGGGAAATTTCCCGCCAGGCAGATCGTATGCCTGGGGACGGCCGGTCCAACTGTGGTTTGTTGGACGTTGTATTTATTATAAGTCATGTGTAAACTTTGCTTGCGCGATGCAGGAATGTTGGAGTTTATAGTGCGCGCGCAGAGTTGACATGTGCTCGCCACAAAATAAATACTCTTCAACACAATCAATTGAACACGTGTTTCACCGTTTTTCGAAATTTAACCCTTAAGGGAGTGAACGGGGTTGCAAAATTTTGAACTAAAGTCCACGCGGACGGAGTCGCGGGCGAAAGCTAGTTTTTTAATAAGCCGTACACAATTTATTGTTAAGGCCAATTCTCAAAAACGTGACCCATTAACCTGCATGACTGTATTAGTTAGATATTTTTTTGATCTCACATGAAGTACAGCATCTAAGATGATGTGACGAAATAAAGACAATTACGACACATAGGCCAAGTATTAATGAAGACATATTTTTCTATTTAGATAACAAAACCACAAATTTTATAGTCATTCTTTCAGTAACCTGCATGTCCAAACGCGCATCACTCAACTAAAGTAAATTTTACCGATAGAAAATTGCTATAAAAATAATATTGAATGTATTCTGTCTTCTGTAAATATATTCAATATTACTCTAAGAATAATTTGTCTCATTGTTACATTTCATTTGCGATATAAACGGGTTTAATTAATTGTCAACATGATTTTTGTACATAACCTGCCTTCACAAATACTCCTGCGCAGGGCGAGTACTATCACCCTCCCCTCTGTCGAAGCCGCTTCGATTGCATCAGCCAGTCGTCCACAACAACTTGTTAGGAGGTAGACACGCTGTGATTTTGTGTTTTCAAGGAAATTAAGACGTTTACTTCACTTCTGGAATTTGTAACAAGAAAGTATCTTTTTTCTGTCTTCCTTAACTTAGTCATCGCTGAACCATTTCTATTGCAAATGCATGATGTGATGTCAATGAGTGTTTTATTTGATATAACTAAGTATTAATACCGTATTTAGTCCAGCATCTTTGCTAGGAAGTTTTAACGGTCATATTCTCCATAACCTGACCCTCGCTCACCTGATTTTCAGTGACAGGTTATCGATAAATGCATCAGGTTAAAGAGGTTTAAGACATAATCCTATTGATAAATTGCGTCATTATGCACATAATTGTTTTTATTAATATTTATCAAAGTGAGAATATCCTCAGGGATTTTATTTAAATAAGTTTTCCTTGCCTGCTTAAAATATCAATTTAAAGCCTACTTAGTTGTGGATACATTTTCTTCATTAGGCTTAAAATAGGTACTTTGCTATGTTTTTTATTCACTTTATGTATGTTTAAGTTGATATATTTATCTATTGGCAAATGCAGCCTATACGACGAATAAGTCGTTTAATAATATCTTAAAAAAACTCCCTGTTTTTTTAAGGTGTATAAATTTACCTTCTCAATAGAAACAGGGGAGTTTTAAATATACACCAGACATTTTACTAAAAGAAATTTCCCGATTATTTTCAGTTTTGGTTACTTTAACCAGACTGCTGCTGTTTTCGTCCATAACTTTCTGCATTGCTGATAAATTATGAACACAAGGTGATCGGCTATTGGCTTATGGCAACTGTTGTTTTATATAAACACTAGCTGTTGCCCGCGACTACGTCCGCGTGGGCTTTAGTTGAGTAAAGTGTTTGCAAATAAGATACTTTTAGCGCATGCGAAAGAGCTTTCATACTAACTTCGCAACCCCCTCTTACCCCCCTAATGGTTGATTTTCGAAAAACTATTTTACACATCTTTCATAACTTTCAATGGAGGACCTTCATGCTGAATTTCATTCGAATAACTTAAAAAATGGCTAAGTTTCATACTAACATTGCACCCCCCTTTTTACCCCCTTAAGGGATGATTTTCGAAAAACTATTTTACATGTTTTTCATAACATTTAAGGAAGGACCTTCATATTGAATCTCATTCGAAAAAATAAAAAAATGGTTAAGTTTCATACTAACATTGCACCCCGCTTTTTACCCCCTTAAGGGATGATTTTCGAAAAACTATTTTACATGTTTTTCATAACATTTAATGAAGGACCTTTATATTGAATGTCATTCGAATTAATTAAAAAAACGGCAAAGTTTCATGCTAAGTTTGCACCCCCCTTTTTCCCCCTTAAGGGATGATTTAAAAAAAACTATTTTATAAGTATTTCATAATTTTAAATGAAGAACCTTTGTACCAAATTTCATTCTAATAACTTCAAAAACGGAAGAGTTTCATACTAATTTTGAAATCCCCCTCAGGGGATGAATTTTTAAAAATCCTTTCATAGTGCTCCCCTACGTTACAAAAGGAACCCCTGTGCAAAATTTCAAGTCTCTAACCCTTATAGTTTAGGCCCTGCGTTGATATGTCAGTCAGTCAGTCAGTCAGTCGGCTTCTCCTTTTATATATACATATATATAGATTTTAACATATGCAGACCTTTTTGAAGTGTTTGTGGTTTAATGTAGGGGAATATTTTAGTTTTTATGGCAATGACTGTAAAATTATATATTTAAAAAAAAAACTTGATTTTTGAAAACATTGTTTTTATTTATTTAATACATATAAATTGGATAACATTTATTACAAATAAATCCCTAAGGGTTTCTACGTTAACCTGATTGTTTTTCCTCTAACCTGTAATTTTTATCCATCACCTGTTAATTATCAATCACCTGAAAATTTATATTGCTCATATTTCCTAGATTATCAATCATAATCCAGCCCTTTAGCACATATACATTCTATGATGATGGACGAAAGGAATTGCAAACAAAACAATTTAAGAAAACGAACTTTTTCAAAATGTGTTAAAATAATAGTGATTGGTCACATTTTTGAGAACTGCCCTTAATACTCTATTGTACTAACATTGAATAAATTGAACCTTAAAGAAGAAGGCTTTTCAGTTGGGACCAAGGGGAAGGAATAAAAAAGCTGGACAAGTGCGAATCCGACTCGCCCATTGAGGGTTCTGTAAAAAAATATGAGTATGTATGTACGTCTACATAAATTATAAATAGTTCAGGAATCGAGTCTTATCTTTTCCAGAACTTGAAAAAATATGTTTTTATTATTTAATTACAAACGACAATAGTTAGACGATATTACTTGTCAAAGGACAACGGCAAATGGTGTACCACCCTATTAAAAAAATGTTTTGGGGTTATATTTTCCTAACTTTAGTATTTCGCAAGTGGCTCTTTTTTCAGTTATTCAAATATTTTTTTAAAGTAGGGGGAAGAAAATAAGAAAATAATTACATAAAACGCAATTAACAAACAGAAACGGAACGCCATATTCGATTGTTCTTGCAAGCCAAAAAAAACAACTGTCATGTAAAGTGAAAATCAGTAGAGTTCGTTTCACGAAAGAAGTCCCATGAGTTAATTGATTTTGCCTTTTACATAAATATATTGTTATATTATTAACGATCTTACCGTAGAACTACATCACACCAAACAGGTGAAATTATCGTTTAGGTGTTCTGTGGGACTGCTTCGGGCAAAAATAAAAAAAAGAAGATACTTGCCATCTCCACAACAAACTTGACATTGGTAGAATCCTAGGGGTGCCATTAAAAAATAATTTAATTGGATTGAAGTCTCGTCGTCGTTGTTTTTATTGTACTGAAAGAGGTAATCGTGGCAGAGAAGCAATAATAAGTTATTGTTGCAACTGCATTGTAGAGCTGAGAACTGTGGGGTGTTGCTCCCATGTGATGAGTATCATCTGGTACCTAAGCTATGCTCGCCATGAGGGAGTGACGCGACCAGCTAACTTCTTGGATGACGTTATTTTAAGTGTGTAGTTGAATGAAAAGGCGCCGCTATCCATACGTTTCTGTACTTTATGTAGATAAGACCTGTCTCAATAAACACCATTTAATGAAAAAGTTGTTTTTGTTATTCGAATTATACAAGTATGTAGTATATTATGTAGTAATAGTAGACTATGACTACGGTGAGAGTTCTAAAGTATCCTAGAACATGAGAAAGTGGCTTTACACGTAGAAAACTGCTGTTGCTAGTTGAGCAGTAAGTAGTATGTATTTGGTTCAAATTATGTTTCTTGATTTTTTATCTGACTGTTTATTTATACATATATGTATGTACATAGGTATGTACGTATGTGTGTCTAATAGAATGATTTTGTTTCAATTATTTGTGTAGGTATTTATCTCTAACAGTCAAGCAAACGGGGTCGTATCATAACCTCCAAACTTCTTAAAAAAACAAGCTTAACTCATGACTCCCAACTTTATAAAAAAAAGAAAATTAATGCAACAAATTCTCATACAATGATCTATTAAACTTAAATATTTCATGTTTCAACACGACTTTTTGTAGGTGTACTAGACTTCTACTGAATCCTGTCATTCTCCTTTCACAGTTCTACTATAAAACTTAGTAAAGTTGATAATGACAGCTGGCCACGCGGGCCACTGGAAGTCTTCTTCAAAATCGTGGGTCTTTTCGAGACAAAGAAAACCTCGTAGTCTTCGTACACAAAAACTCTTTAATTAGGAAAACTACTGTAATATCGTTTTGGATTTAATATGCAAAAATATAGCGTAATCTATTCTGTAGGTTGACACTTCGCACTATGCCTTTGATTTATCTCAAGCACTAAAAATAGCACAGCTCTTGGCACAGATGTAAGCTAGGCTGAAAGGAAGTAGGACTTTCTGGAATATAACTTAGGAAGCAAGAGTGGAAAAAAGGATAGAACACTTAGCTTTTGGCCTGGCTGCGGTGCGGATTGCTAACCGACGGCGTAGGCAGTGTCTTCAACTCTTGAGCTTCTTGGGACTTGGGCTGCCGAAGATGGCTCGCTGGTTGCTACGACGGCTGGACCAGGAAGAGGCAGTAGTGTCCGTTGTAACTCGGGTTGGTTGCGGGGTTCCGAAGGCTGGATCTGGGCGGATCGGTTGATCGGGCTGATCCGTTGAGACTCAGGTACTCGGAGAAGTCGATGTAGCTACAATCGTGATTGCTTAGCGATGTCCTGTCACGGTCGCCAAATTATGGCCACGCGGGCCACTGGAAGTGTTCTTCAAAATCTTGGGTCTTTTCGAGACAAAGAAAACCTCGTAGTCTTCGTACACAAAAACTCTTTTTAATTAGGAAAACTACAGTGATATCGTTTGGGATTTTAAATACAATAAAAATGGAAATCAAAGGCACGTTGACTTTAGGTGCGGCTTAGTAGTAGTGTCGGGGTTCGCAAAAGTGCGGTGACGTGACGTAGCGACGAATGGTCATAGACCATATTTATGGTGGCAAATTCAAATGCCGCTGATGGCGCAGACAACAGCTGATTTGCTAACATTTTCATTGCGAAATTCCCAGTAAAGTAGTGGTCTACGTAAAATATATTCGCTTGTGTTTTGAACAAGAATATTGCAAAGTTTCACCCACGATCGAACTAGTGTAGAGACCTACAAGTACAATCCAGTTACTATATTGCCTGTTGTTTCATTCAGTTTCGATTGCAGAGGTAACTTGCTCTGTATTTTGACTTTCAACAGAGTGTAGATTCCTTTTATTTCTGTCTGTATGTCCAAGTCTGAGGGACAAATTACTATGCTTTTTTTTCGTTTACAGAGATGGAGGTGGACAGCGTGAACCAGTGGTTCAGCAACGTGCTGGTCAAGTACCTAGCCTGTTGAACTTGTCGAGTGTCCAGGTTGTTAAAGCTCAATAAGCATGTCGTGTCACAGAATGAACTTCATGAGCAGTTTCCACTTTATGACGATTTGGAGATATAGTTATAGCGGCCTTAGTTAAAAATGAATATAGTGGAAACTGCTGCCGCAGTATGTGGAGTCAGAAAGAGACTGAATGGAAGAAAAGCGAAAGCTACTTGGTGGGATGAAAGTGTTACTCATAAAGAACTAGTGAATGAAAATAAATAGGCATGGGTAGACAGACTTCTTAGCTATCAAGTCTATCAAAAGAAGTCAAGGAATTTGTAGTGAATATTGTGTGGTAAGATTGAAGGAGAAGCATAATGTGATTAAAAAGAAGGTATTGGATGTAGTGGAGAGAAAAATGGGATGAAGAGAATGAAAAGTATGGTAGGAGATTCTTTCAAAACTTCAAGGCCGATATAAAACTCTTTTGGAAGCGGTGAAATATCTAGCCCTATGTAAGCGGTGAAATAAGCCCAAGGTGGAAAGCAGTGAAATTAGCCCGAAGTATATTAGCGCAATTTAAGTTGAGTTTTGTTAGGGATGAGGATGGCTCCGTGCTGAAAGAGAAACTAAAACTAAAACTTATAGAACGTGGAAAAGGATATTTTGGAAGTCTGTTTGAAAGAGCTGCCCATGGATGGTACTCCCGTCCGTGAGGCGGAACCTGGGGTTGCTAGCGTTATAAGCAAGGAAAACATTGTTAAGGTAATGAAAAACATGAAAATATGTAAGGGCGGGATATGGTGTCGTTAAAAATGCTGAGGACGTGTGATAGCATTGTAGCTAGCAAGTTATACCTGCTCTTCAGTAAGTGCTGGAAAAGTGGCGCAGTGCTTTGGGACTGGAGTATGGCCGTCATAGTGTCGCTTTGTAAAGGCAAAGGGTCCCAGCTGCAGGTGTGCGAAAACTATCGCAGTAACAGCCTATATAGGCTGATACTGCGGTAGTTTGCATATTATGCAAAGATTTTGAAAGAGTACTGGATGTGACGGAAGAAAAGATTCAAGTGGGTTTCAGGAAGGGAATGGGAGGCGTGGATCAAATCTTTTCCTTGAGACGGATTGTGGAGAGACTTTTAGTCAAAAGTCAAAGCGTTTTCTCTGCGTTTGTCGACTTGACGAATGTATGATAGAGTGGTGAGGAATGTGATCGGTACTGTCCGTTTATGAGGTAGACAGCGTCTTGCTGCGAGCCTGAAAATCTCTCCATAGAGACTGGAGTGCATGCGAATTTAAAAATGTGTCGGACCCCGTGTTAGAGATGTGAGGGTGGAACAATTGAAAGAATTTGTCTATTTGAGAGCCTGGTTACAAGGGATGGTAAGTGTGAAGGTGATATAGAAAGTAGAGTAAAAGCGAGAAATTGTGTACATGGTGCCTTGCACTCCTTCGTGAGTAGCCAAAATATCTCCAAAAGAGCAACATTGGCTATCCATAGTGGTGTGCTGGTCCCAACACCGATGTATGGACTAACATAGTACATACATCGGATATATGAATTATTATGATTAATTCTAGTGATTGGTGCCTCTCCCTTCTCTCTCGGGGACAACGGGCGTGAGTTTAAAGAAGACATTACAGCATAAAATACATACATATAAAACACAATTATAAATAAAAAGGGGATATTTATCCATCAATATCAATAAAAAGTCAGCGACATGCGACTGGCAAATGTATCGATTTCAAGTTTTCTTCAAAGTAATAGTTGTTTTTATTGAAATTTTCATGGAATCATTTTCGGGTGAAATGATTATGTTTATCGGTATTTAAAGGTGATGTGACAAACGATTAAATTCAAATTGATGCACCGCCTAATAATCGTGTCATTCGGCGAATTAAAATAGATACGGATGATTGTTATCTTTTAGGTGACTATAAATAAGGATTGAGCCAATACAACACTCACATTTTACCTGCAACATGAAATCCATAGTTGGCGTAGTAGTTCTACTGGTAGCCGTCGCTGCTGCGTCGCCTGACGTCTCCATCAGTGAAAACACTGTGTTCGACTATCACAAGAGGTTTGGTATCCCTGAGGCAGTCAGAATAAAGCAGGCGGAGGACGAAGCACCGAGCGCTGGCGCTGAGAGGATCGTTGGGGGCTCGCTCGCCGACGTCTTAGATGTGCCTTTCCAGGTAATTCACGTACTGAGCAAACTGTTTACTAGCGCCATGCATCCCAATGAAAGAAAATCCACTTTTTTTTCAGATATTTTTGTGTCTCACTATGTAACAAAGTTACTGGGAATTATTTTTAAATAAAACACCCATTTTGCAACAGTATGACATGAAGGGTGTAACATACTGGGATTATATTCTTTTTAACCCCTTAAGCCCCGAGAACCCGCAGGCGGGACCAATGTAAGTTAAGGCTCATTCCGTTAGGCCCCGTAGACCGGCCGGCCGGTGGGTCGGTCTTGCAACGGCACTTTGAATCGAATTTTGAATTTTGTTTACATGTTTGTGACGTCGCTGTTTCTGGTTCCCACGACACAGGGTATCCTAGTGTGGGGCCAGAAGCAATTTGTGTGCCTGTATGTAAATCTAATCTCTTTAAACGAGCAATTCTTGTATCTATATTTGTGTATAATCAGAATCTCGGAAACGGCTCCAACGATTTTCATGAAATTTAGTATGCAAGGGGTTTCGGGAGTGATTAGTCGATTAAGGTAGGTTTCATTTTTACAAAACGTCGTTTTAACTGTGTTTTTAGGCAAAGAAATAACTGCTATACTATAAGAAGGTAATTTTCGCAACAATATGTCAGATTGCAGTAGCTCAAGTGGGAAGTAAGACGATACCGTAATCAGAAGACCCTGGCTCGAGATTTGACAAACAAATTTTCCTTTTTTTTTTCAAGTTCCTTTTTTTTGTGTGAAAACCTATTATCAGGAGGCCTTCATCAACGCACCTAATTCGTATCAAAGCACAAAATTTAGAAACAATTGTTTCTAAAAGAACTACGAAAAAAAATCAAGACACTGCTCATCAGAGATTAAACTTTGTTATTTAGAACCATTGAATTTAGAAGGAAATTCAATGCTTAGAACAATTTTTATTTTGTTTGTTATTTTTTAAGGCGCTGTTTGATGGACAATGCTTGAAACCATACTTTTTAATCGTGTCACAACCCAAATTATTGTGGCATAAGGATACAGGGAGTTTCAGGGCCAAATAATTGATCCATGTAGGTTTAATTTTTAAAAAATGTTCTTTTATCAGTGTTTTGGGCAATAAATAACTGTTTATTAGAATGAGAAGGTAAATTTCTCTGAGCTACAACTTGACACCTAGTGCCATCTGTTGGAGATTTATATCAACCCAACAGGACATGTATCGCCATCTATTATCGAAAAGAGGAACTAAAAATACCCCTACCTATGTCGCTGAGAATCTACGCTTTTTATAGATACTACTTGCTTGTCTGTTATGCTACGTTCACACGCGCGCGTTCAACTCGACATTCAACCTGCACATTCACATTCCCGAGCGTGTAAACGGTACGCCCGAGCCCGTAAACGCGCTTGTGAACGTGAATGCCGCGAACCGGGCGAGTGTCGGTTTTTTGGCAAAGTTCAAAGGATGAATGTGCGGGCGCCCGGTGACTGTTTTCACGCGCGCGGGCAGTCAGTCCAGCTTTGCCAGAATGTTACAAAAGTAACATTTTACGTTACTTTTGACCTTCTTATGTTACCCCCATGTTACACGACTCAATATGTTACTTTTGTGTTACTTTTTAGATTTTCTAGCAAACAAAAAAATACCGTGAATCAAAACGCATCCAAAAATTATAATTTTTTTGTTCGTCATGTTGGCGTATTTGATTTTGTGGACTTTTACCAATAAAAATAAGTTAATCCAAAAATTAGTTAATCCAACACCAAGATCTTCGCTGCTCGCCATGCGGGCACTGACTGACACGACGGCGTGAGTGTGAACAGCTTTAATTTTCGCCGGCCTGGGACGGGCTGCATGCCACGCAGCCCGCCAGGCAGCCCGCCGGCCTGCACGGCGTGCATGTGAACATAGCATTACCTGTTCGAAGCTACGTTAGTAGCTTGAAATAAACCGTTTTGCATTTATAACTAATAAAATAAAATTATTGAAGGAGCCTTGAAAACCCCCTGACACTACACAAGGTTGTATTGGCTCAGGCAAACTTTGATAAGGCAAAACCAGGACGAGGAACTCCACCGAGACGAGACCAACGGCCGATCTCCATCCAGTACAAGGTCGAAGGCTAAGACATTGCGAGTTTCAACGTAAAAGAAACAATGCAAAATCCAGATGGGACAAACTTGCGAGGCCGAAGGCCGAGACTCGCGAAGCAAACACAAGAAATTTGCCAAAGCAAAACGAGGACGTGGTACTCCACCGAGGCGAGGCCGAAGTCCGAGCTCCATCCAGTACCAGATCGAAGGCTAAGACGTTGCGAGGTCCAGCGTAAAAGAAACAATGCCAAATCCAAATAAGACAAACTTGCGAGGCCAAAGGCCGAGCCTCGCGAAGCGAGCACAAGAAACTTTGACAAGGCAGAACGAGGACGTGGAATCCACCGAGGTGAGGCCAAAGGCCGAGCTCCATCCAGTACCAGGTCAGGTTCCGGTGTAAAAGAAACAATGCAAAATCCAGATGGCACAAACTTGCGGGGCCGAAGGCCGAGCGATAGAACTCAGTTCAGGCCAAGGCTGAAAACCAAGACCTCCCGTGTTCCGGCGTAAAATTAACAATGAAAAGCCGGATGGGACAAATTTGCGAGGCCTCAAGCTCCGCGAAGTGGGAGGTCAAGAGAAACCTCGCTGAGGCTCCGTTGAGGCTGAGGCTGAAGGCCGAGACCATACATGTTCCCATGCGTCAAATCTCAATCAAAACTGTCTAGCGAGGCCCTAGGCCGACTGCAACGGAGAGTGAAACTCGGAGCGGCTGGGGGTTGGCGCGTGAAAGCGTGCAGGGGCTTGCTCCTTAGTCTGAGTGTAATATCCAAAAAACACGATTTATCAAAAAAATACCGAGCAAAGCTCGGTCATCCAGGTACTGTTATGTTATATCTAGACCACAGTGTACTCGTATGAGCATGTTTTACGCTTTGAAAACTATGATACATTTCGAATATTATTGTGAATATAACTTAGCCGTGGAAAAAAAGGTTCTAGGCCTGAGGGGTTAAAATCCCAGTATGTTACAGTCTGTGGTTACAGTATAACAGCTGTGAGATATACTGGGGAAAAAAGTCCCAGTATGTAACATAAGGTGGTGTGACATACCGGGAACTAAGGTCTCAATCATGTTAATTGTTAAGGGAAATCAGAAATCAGAAAACGTGTCTGTACAATCTCTCAATCATATAAAAAATTGACCGAAACTTTAGTATGAAGATTCGAAACATATGTTTTTATTTTCTCTTTCAATGCGAATTTCCTAAAAAAAATGTATTCTCATTGGGTTGCATATAAAGAGCAGTGTGATAGTGTAGTTAATTTCAAATTTCAATAAACATAATCATAAACATTCACATACAGGCACGTACCTACTTTTCTTCTGACCCCACACTAGGATACCCTATTATATTGTATTGGCCTATATTGTTTCTTTAGCAATTGGTTTTATTTTCTGTTACCAGGCTGGCCTCATCATCAGACTCTCCAACTTCCTATCCGTATGCGGTGGAAGTTTGATCGCAGCCGAACGCGTCGTCACCGCTGCCCATTGCCATTTTGATGGTTCAGTCACTGCCGAGTCTTACACTGTGGTCCTTGGCTCCAATCTCCTATTCTCTGGAGGTGTGAGGGTCGAGACCTCTGACATCGTTGTGCACCCCGAATGGAATCCTACTACCGTTGCGAATGATATCGCTGTTCTACGTATTCCCTCCGTGACTTTTACTCGTGAGTGAAATAGTATATTATGTCGATGCTTAAAAAAAATCATATTTCATTATTATGAGACTGTTAAATGAGACAGTTCACTTTTCCTTGATCTGATAGATAGATAAATAGATAGATAAGACATTTATTTGCGCTTTGAGACATACACACATAAAGAAATGATCATCATCATAACAATACAGAATGTAAATAATAATAATAACAATGAATAAAATAGAATTAACAAGTCACAAAAATGACATTGAACTAAATCATAATTGTAAATAAAAATAACTAGAATTATCAAATTACATACCAATTCCATCACGATAATTAATTAAAATAATAATTATTACCATTGAATTACATTAAATTTAAAACATAACAATTTTTATAAAAAAAATCCATAAAATTACTTAGCATGTTAGCTCTGTAATTATGTATAGTATGGCTCTGGGCCATACGTGCGTGTGCCACAGCAGCCCAAAAGGGCCGTATCTCAGCATTATTAATATCTGCTTTCACAAAAGCAAATATTTTGCTGATTTTCAGCTACGGCCAAGTAATGTTAGAACGGAATTAACAAATTATCAATATACAAATACAAATTAACCCATAGTAGGAAAACAAAGTAGGAAAGTCGCTCTGTACATAAAATTAATTATAATTATATTATTATCCATTCAATTAATTAATTTATTTTAGCCAGTAAGTGTATTATATATAGTGTATAGTGTTGAGCATTGTACAGTGAGGTGAAATTTACGACTTATTATACTTATCTGCCTTTCATTCTGCATTTTTTACGCAGAATTAATCATGGATCTAATGAAATTATTAGTTAGTGAACAGTTCTAACCATGTTCTGTGAGATGTCTAAATACAATGAACAACGAATTTGATTTGTGGCATTCCATATTGCCTAATATTATATAACACAAACGACATTTATGAGTACAATAAAGAATATTCTAACTATCTATCTAACACGGTCATTTAATGAATGTTTTAAGAAAAAATGACAATAAGTATGCATTGGTACAAATTAAATAATACTAAAAACGATCAGTGTATTGAACATTTATCCGAATAACCGCCTGGTTTCGCTTATACTTGTTCATTTAATTATTGTTTCACACAGAGATTTGATTTTCAGATAGTATCCAGCCTATTGCCCTGCCAAGTGCATCTCAGGTCGACTCACAATTTGTTGGAGTGATTGGTTTTGCTTCTGGATATGGTCTGACTAGTGCCGGTAAGAAATGTTAAGTTCTTAAACACCCTAGCCGTTGGTTAGTGTGCAGTCAACTCCTGCGTCTATAGAATGTATGATAACGTACTAGTATAGCTTGCAAACTTGTAGATTTTTTTCATTTCATTCACCCGCACCCAATCTAGGTAGCGGGTAAGTGCCCACAAGTTTGCTGTGTTAGTTTTCAGTATCTATCTATTTAAATCTTTCATAACTATCACTTTTTTAAATTGGGTGTTCGTCCTTCTTACACTTGTTCTGCTTCTGTCTTTGCTGTTCTCTTTATTAAGTTGACTTGGCAACCGTGCTAGACATTAACGTTTGTAATGGCACAATAGCTAACTTTGTAGTGAACTTAGTAGCTCAGTACAGAAGAAGGAGAATTATACTTTCGATCACTTTAAACCGACCTTTACATCGTTCAGGCGCCACCATCACTACCATGCAGCGCCTAAGATGGGTCGGCCTCCGCGTGATCCCGAACTTCATGTGCGAAGATGTCTTCGGCCCTGTCGTGCAGGAAACCAACATGTGCACCAACGGAATCGGCGGCAGGGGAATGTGCCCGGGTGACTCGGGTGGCCCCCTATTCGTCCAAAGTGGCGGAAGCAATATCTTAGTATGTTACGGCTTTTATTTTCTATTTTATTTACAGACTCATAATATATAAAAATAATTTACTTTAAATTAGAGTATAGTTCTGAACCGCTCGTAGCCTGGGCTGCAACATACGGCGCGTTCAGTCCGTGGATGGGTCACCGTCTATGACTGATGCTAGTGGCATTTTTTCCGAGCGGTTCCGTGCTTTGCAAGGCACGTTAAGGAGTTTGTGATGGGTTGCTGATGATGATGATAGAGTATAGTTCTAAAACTAAGTACACAACATGTTTAAAAGTATATATGTCATAGGCAATGTGTATAATGCAGGCATTCTATACATTTCCTAGGTATTGTATAGAATGCCGGGGTCGTCCAGGCAATGTGTGAAATGATATTGAATGTATGACTATTTTACACTTTACCTAGGAAATGTATGGAATACCTAGGCATTGTATAGAATGCCGGTTGACGCATAGGTAATGTGTAAAATAACTATATTTGGGCCCGTATTTATCAATGTTATGTAAGTAAGTAAGTAGGAGGGTATAAAAGACACACTAGATTTACTTAAAATCAATTTTATTAAAATTAAAAATTAGTAAGTACCTTGATGGTTGTAAATTTAACGAAATATTGATGTTTTATGGAACGGGGGGTCGGCGATGTAAAGAATACGTATCAACAGAAATATAGGTGCGACGACGCGCGTAGCGAAGCGGAGCGCGTCGGAGCGTTAGGTTCTCCATGTAAGATCGAAAACAGACTCGACTTTGCTGTGTACATATTATTATTCGTCGTCATTTACACACATTGCCGGCAGCGTATTCGGTATTGTATAGAATGCCAAGGCAATGTATGAAATGAATCGTATTATGCACATTGCCTGAACGTTTTAGGCAATGTATACAATGCCTAGGCATTCTATACAATGCCGGATTATACACATTGCCTATAACATATACATTACTTTAATTTTTATGAATAATTTTTATCTAGTACATTTTTGGATTTGTTATGATAACTTTTGTAATCTACCTAGGTATCTATAAATCAATAACGATACTCAATGTTCTTTTTTTGGTTTCTAGATCGGTGTGACATCATTCAGCGCGGCCGCAGGCTGCAATGCAGGTTTCCCTTCTGCCTTCACGAGGGTCACCTCCTACCTCCCCTTCATCATGTTCTCCTAATCTCACAACCTTTCCGGTCCATCTGTTAGTCCTTATGGCATAGCCATAACGGACATAGCTAAATAATATCGGACTGCCCCCTGCGGGCGAAACCACAAAATTTTAAAAACTTTGTTCACCTACTTTGTTCAACTACTACTTTAATAGGCATCACAAGACATGCGTATTTTCATTAGTTATCTTTATACAACTGGTCGTCTGCGCATCGTACTGGTGGCATCCGTCGCTGCGTCTTCCACTTAAGATCTTCTTTATCACATCGGTTAGCCAGTGATTGTTCTACAGAAGCGGCCAGACACTTAATCTTATGCCCGGTTCCTATAATATACGCCTACCGGCTACGATCCGTTTTTTCATAGAAATTATAACCGATCGTAAGCAAGGTTCTAAGGAATTCTTACCGATCGTAAGCAAAGATGAAGCGTTTGTGGATATTGGAACCGGGCATTAGAGGTTACATCTCAGTTCTTTTGAAAGCGTCTCACTTTTGATGTAATCCATAAAAAAATACTTCGAGCGTATCCCATCCGACAGCTGCATGAACTTAGTTGATATTGTGTTTTTTAAGAACGAAATGTATTTTATAAACGTAATAAAGTGGTACATTTTTGCGACTTCATTGGTTTTCTGTTTGTCCTTTAATTAGCTGTTGATGCTTGGTACCTAATTGCAATAACATTTAAAACCACTTCCAAGTTGTATTGTAATTCTGAATCCTCTATGTCATTTAAAATAATGGTAAATACCCATACCATTTAAGCTACGAGCATCATAAAATATCATAAGTAAGAAGATTCTTATCGGCAGCAACTACACTCGAGAGCAATGTATACGTATCCCTTATGTGTCACTGGTTAAGAATGTTAGCTTACAAAATTAAAAATGAAATTAGGGTGCTTTTTTTAATCCGGAGAAAGTGAAGGGTTCTAGAGTAGAATCCCGGGCACAGCGAGGGATTCTTTAGTAGAATCCTGAACATAGCGAAAATATTTTTTGCGCCCGAGTGAGAACACATTAATATTACTATTCATATATAGTATAATACTATTAATATACCATGCACGCTATTTGCAGATGATATATCCCTGATTTTCCCTAGTCAAAATGTAAAGCAATTAAATATAGACCTAAATTCACACCTAAATGGAATAAAAACTTGGTTAGATGACCATAACTTAGAAATTAACTTTAAAAAAACTAAATTAATAGAGTTCAGACCTTACCAAAAACGTCCCCTAGATATTATAAACTATAAATTCAACGAAACTATAATAGAAAATGTAGACTCATCTTGTCTTCTAGGTATCAATATTGATAATAATTTAAATTGGAAAAGCCACATTCTAAAGATAACTGGTAAGCTCTCAAGCTTTGTATATGCCCTAACAGAGCTGAAAAAAACTACAGACCTCAAGACGGCAACATGCGCTTATCATGCATACGCACAAGCCTGGCTTAGGTATGGTATAATTCTTTGGGGCAATAGCACGGACGCAAAAAACGTCTTTATATTACAAAAAAAATGTATTAGAATTCTGGCCAATATAGACGCGATGACGAGCTGTAGAAGATATTTTGTGGAACTAAATATTTTAACTATGACAGCGCTCTATATTTTAGAAATCAGCGTCTTTGTCAGGAAAAATACGCCCCTTTTTCCACAAC
Organism: Yponomeuta plumbellus; assembly: GCA_947310845.1. NCBI lineage: Eukaryota > Metazoa > Arthropoda > Insecta > Lepidoptera > Yponomeutidae > Yponomeuta > Yponomeuta plumbellus. The sequence goes on along the minus strand of OX371207.1, from coordinate 9,541,277 downwards.
ATACTCGCCCTGAGGGTCTTAGACATCAACAACGCCTAGCCACTAAGACTGCTAAACTAGAAATGATAAACTCTGGTCCCCACTCAATGGCAGCAAAAGTTTTCAATGCTCTACCATATCACTTACAAGATATAAAAGACGATAATTTATTTAAAATAACCCTCAATAAATACTTGGGCCAGAAATGTTACTACTCTCTTCAATAATTGTTCAATGATAAATGTTAAAATACACAATAGAAAAGAAAATATATGTAATTAAAATAATATTAGTGATAGATAGATAGTTATAAGTCAGCAATTAAGGAATTAATTAAGTTATATTGTAGTGCCCTTACAGGGTGTCATGTACCTGTTGAATTACATATAATAACTTTAATGACACATGATTATTGCAATAAAGAAATCTGAAATCTGAAATCTGAACATAAAACAAATTCTCTACACAAGAAAATAAAAGGCTCCTCATTTTAATCCATCACATTCCTTATGTACGTCGGTTATAATACTTTGCGGAGTTAATTTGTTAGTTGTCAGTCGTAAGAATGTCTATTACCATCAAGTAGTAGGTATTTTAGGTAAATATAAAATCAGATTAAAAGCCAGAATAATGTTGTAGTCGTACCTGTGATATTTCAGAGAATTTAGACGGCCAATCAAAAGTTGATATATTCTATTTTCGGGATTTTTATTTACGGCCGCGAATTTAGCACTTCATGAGGTTTCCTATATTTTGCCATACGATCTGTAACACCAAAAGGACCAAACGGGACTAAGCCGACAAATGTCAAAAAAAAATCGGTTATCTTAATGGGTTTTCAAGCGTTTGGCGTTTTTGTGCCAGTTTTAGTTTCGTCCACTTCAGGCCATAAATTTAAAGATTTTTTGTAGGTAATAAAATAGTTGATGAATGCATTTTTGTGGGAGGAGCTTAGTTTTGGACCGAGGTGTGTTGGAAAATGAGGAAGAAAACATCGGGAGTCAAGTCGCAACCTTCGGAGAGAGTGGTAGTTCTTCGGGAACTTACAATCGTGCGTGGAATTCTCTCAAGAGTCTATAGTCTAGACTTATCGGGTCACAAGTGTTCTATTAGGGCAAGTCCTCAGTGAAGACTTCGCGAGTGTAATAATAAGCTAGCGAGCAGAGAATCCGCAAAGTAGAGAAGGAAAAGTGCGTCAAACAGTGTTCCGAGAAACAAAGAGTTTTCCGTCTATGGGCGAATTTTCTAAAACGAACAAACTATCTTTCGAGTTTCCGCGACGCGTCTGATATTACATTTATGTATCTTTATGTACTCTACTTTATGTAACTATTTATTTCATTGTATTTTAATTTATCCCATCAGTCTTAATTTCATTCTTCCAGTTCTATTTTTAGATCCCACACTAACTAGCGAGAGCAGAAGGCGCGGTGTTTCCCACAGGGGTTCTGCGTTAAGTCTTCGATCTTAGCTAGGAACTAGGCCTCATCAACAGGAGCAGAAAGGAGCGGATAGGACAAAGGACTTTGTCTTTGAACGAGATTTTGCTAACACAATGTAAGTGGGGGGCCATATCAGCCCCCATACGCTCCGTCGCGCCGCCCACCCCTTCCCCGTCACCCATAAAAGGGGTCAAGAGGAGGACGCCGCGACGCTGCGTCGCTCGTCGCTCGCTCTCCAGCGCTTCTCTGAAAGCAGAAAAACCTCCCCCGACCCTCCGCCCGGCGCCACTCTGATCCGACTAGTATGAGGCGCCGGACCTCCTCCAGTTGGTCGCCTGGGTCCTGTTTCACAGTGTGAAACAGAGCCCATGCACTACTACTGCCAGATTATTCGCCGTGAGCCAGCAATTACCCACAAGGAGAAGTTACTGACTAACGCTTAAGGTGCACCGACCCCGCCACTTGCCCTTCCATCTCGTTGAGAGAATCAGAGGGAACGGAAGCGGAGGGGTAAACGTGACGCAGCACCCCATTTATATCAGGAACAACTAGTTTGGCCTAGCCTAAACTGGTTTATCCTATCGGGCTTAGGACAAATTTGTTTGAACTAGGCTATACTAGGAAAAACTAGTTTAGCCTAGGCCAAACTAGTTTGTCCTGAAATCGGGTTTGGCCGGTAACATATATATAGATTTGTACGTCAGTCCACTTAGTCATGGTGACAACAACCAAAAATAGGATACTTTTTCGCACCCATGCGAGACGCCTCTCGATCGCCAACTAAAAAAAGATGAATGAAATCGTTCACACGCGAACTGTGTTCGTGCTCGCATGCGAATTTTCGAGAACCGTCGTCGACACGATACGTGAATGCGTTCGATAAGCATTTCTCATGCGTGAGCTCGTATCGTGTCACGCAGCCATAAGGCGAGCGGTATACCAATCCGGACTTGGCCCCCGTGGTGGAGTAAGACCTATACCTTCCTCAGGGAAGAGACCCGTGCCCCTCGATGGGGACATAATGAGGTTGATGATGATGATACATGGCAGTCGTCTTCTTTAGCAGGCAGATTGTATAGCAATTTCGGAACGATTTATTTGCCAAAAGCTAATAGCCGTTGAAACTTATGACTTATCACAACTATACAATCTGAAATATTCATTCAATATGTAAAGTATGTAATTAATTCTTCGTGAAGGATCAGATACTCAAACATTGATTATTAGAAGTTTAACCTACAATCTACATGACTAGAAAGGTTCGGATTTTCTTTGTGAGTGAAGAGAATACAAAAGCCAAGTTTCTCCAAAAGCGTAAACACTTTTTGGCCATTCGAAGAAATACCTAAGTTAAAACTGGTTAACACACATTGCAATTGTTGGTGTAGGGCGTGTCAATATTGGGACGTTTATTACTGCAAAGGTATTATGAGGACGCGAGTCGCGCGCGACAACGTCAAAAGTCGCGACTTTCCAGTACATTAACTGTCAAATTCTCACGACTTTTGATGTTGTCGCGCGCGACTCGCGTCCTCATACTACCTTTGCTCGGCACATGACTTTTTTGATCTGTCTATCTGTCAAAGTGCTGGAGTAGATGTCCTTTAACCCCTTCAGGCCTAGAATATTTTTCTTTCACAGCTAAATTAGTTATCACAAAGTAATATTTGTCAAAGTTTTCAAAGAATAAAACCTGCTCAATGCTCATACAACTGTGGTACGCATCATCTTCAAAATTCGGTTCAAAGTGCACCGTTTCCAGGACCAGCCGCTGGTTCCTCTGCGATTGAGTGGTTTGTGAGTTTGTGGCAATTCAAAGACTGTTTTTAGTTTTGTATTATATACATGGGTATGGAGTGTTAAAAACCTTAAGTTTGAGGTTTGCCACATTTATGAAGATACCATTTATTTTCAAACACTCCTTTTCCTTCTTGGTCCGGCGAAGGTTATTTTATATGGTCTGTTGTGATTTTGACTTTATTAACTGTATAATAATATAGATCTTTATCATACAGATATTATGGGCTTAGTAATAAATAAATTGCTTCTTTAGTGGTGTGTTATTTTATGTGTGATCTTGAATACTAGCGAGTCCGAATTCTTGCACAGCCAACCACTTCCTAACCTCTCAGATCAATCACATGCTTACACAGATTAACATTATATATTTTTGAACCGAAACTTTCCTAAGCACTATACAATATACATTGTAACATATACCTATAAACCGAATCGAATTACTGGATTTTTATCGGAAAAGTTCGACCAGAGTTTCGCTCTGACTCGCAGAGCTTAATCATGATAAGCAGAGACGAAGCTCGCGTCGCGTCGCGTCTCTGACTAGCTAATCAGAGCGCAACCTGGTCGGACTCTCCCAATAAAATTAAGTTTAAGTGGATCCGGATAACATCTTACAATCATTACAATTGGACTACATCTTTTTGATCAGAATTGCGTAGTTAACTTTGCATCAGCTTTTCACGATTTGCATCATACCTACCTTGGATTTTATCATTGTAGGTAAACCGAATATCAGTGAAGAGTAAATCGTTCGGTTGATAAGACCAGACAATTTTAAGTGATATACCTACTTTCTAATCAATCTAATTACTTGTTTTACAGCTTTCATAGAATCTCTTGACAACACAAATCTTAGCTAATGTTGAGGATATTAGCGAAACATCAGAATGTTTTCCCTATGATCCTAGAATCTTAGCTAATCTATTAATATCCTAAAGTAAAACTTCAGGATTTAACATATTTTTTTGTCCGGCATTGATTAAATTAATAAATATAAACCACCAATCACAAGTAATTTCTTTTATGCTAAACATCCCAAATGTCTTAGCAAAGATCCTAGAACAATATATCTGGGGGCACGGTGCTGCCCCCGCCAAGAAGAGTCAAGCCAAGGAAAAGGGCACTACCTTTTCTCGAAGCGCTTGATTGTTTTCTTCACCTCTCATAGCGTGGGTTTAGATTATGCCAGATAAATACAATTTTCAAGATTGGATGTCAATAGTAGACTGATAAAAATCATCTAAAGATTCAATTGCAGTGCTTTTTAACTTAAGATTTTATTGTTATCTATAAAGTCCGATTTGGTTACTTACTCAATTATGATCATCAAAATTCCTAAGTTACTTCATGAAGTCCTAGAAAACGTATGCTAGCTAGTATTAATATAAAAACAAATAAAATTAAAAGATAAAGTCTCTCTCATTTTCAATTTCCAAAAAAAAATTTACGAGACTTGTAAAAATGTTAATGCATAATGATAATGAAGGTCTTGCCATCTTGCCAAGTTTGCTCTGTATAACTTTCACAATGTTTTGTTGTTTATCAAAAGATTACTAATTACTAGACATAAGGACTGACACATATCAACTTTTTTGTGATGAAAAGTTGGACTTTTTTACACTCGTATTTATGCTTTGGTGTGATAATTCATCATCAACCCATCATGTCCCCACTGAGTGGCACGGGTCTCTTCCCTGAGGAAGGTATAGGCCATACTCCACCACGGGGGCCAAGTCCGGATTGGTGGAGGCTTGTAAGACTAGTGGCTGGTCTTACTGTCAGAAGCTTTCAAGCCGCCCTAAGGCCTCTGACTTGGCTTAACGACTGCCATCTATCGACGGCAGCCGGCACCAACTGCTTAACGTGCCTTGCGAAGCACGGAATCGCTCGGAAAAATGCCACTAGCGTTAGTCATAAACGGTGACCCATCCATGGACTGAATGTGCCGTATGTTGCTTAACCTTAGTGATCGTTTAAGATCACTCAGGCAGCCCTGGCTACGAGAGATTCTGGTGTGATAAATAATTCAGTAATTTACTCTTTGAAGCTCCGCCTTTTTAAAAAATCATACGAGATAGCTAAAACGGTGTTACCGTTACAAGTAAACCTTAGATAAAAATTGTACAGGGTGTAGCAAAATCAACAGACACAATTTATTGGTATGTTAATTACCTATATCATCATCATCATCATCATCAGCCCACCTCCGCCCACTGCTGGGTATAGGCCTTTTCCCCATTACGCCACAACTCGCGAGACTGCCCTACCACCACCTACCTACCTACTACTGTACCTGGCAAAATTTCTTTGGCGCGTAACTTTTTTGTGTTACACCAAAAAATTTGAAAAAAATATATGTTGAGGTACTAAATAGGTACTAAATATATCCAAAGAGATAAATTAGCTATATTGTTTGGAACTACGTTAAACAAATGTGGTCCTGACATCCTGACGTCAGAATGTCTGGCCACTTTCTTTACAGGTTTTTTCGCTGTTTATCGAGGTACTAAATATTTCAATTGAGGTACTAAATAGTACCAAATAGGTACTATAATGTAATGTTTTTCAAACATCAAATATCGCATTTGGTCCAGGGGTCCTGACGCTTACCGGTCTCGCCATTCGCATCCATGGGCCGCCCGCTAACCTGGCCACATCGTCCGACCATCGGGCTGTTGGTCAACCGGTTGACCGCCGCCCGCTTCTCGGCTGCCACTCCGTTATTACCTATGTTATGTTAAATTGAAATTTCATTCAAATTAATTATAGCTACAATTTGTAAAAAAAACTGCTACACATGCTGACTTGACAAACGTTATTTTTCCATGTTAATTAGCCTACGACCTACTCTCAGACCTACCAAATATACCAAATAAAAAAATCATAAAAATCAGTGAAGCCGTTTTGGATGAAATCGGAAACAAATTAATACAAAGACGAAATATTTCTATATTATTAATTTGTTTAATTTTTTTTTTAAATACATTCGACAGAAGAATAAAAAACCTTCCGCCATTTTAATTTTTTTCTGCTTTAATTTTAACTCACTTAACTTTTTTTTAAACTACATATTTTGTTTTTTACAATAATGACCATTGTTTTTAAGCAAGGATTTAGTCATGCCAAAAAAAACTAATTTGCCAAACTAAACAAACGCAAAGATTGTCAAAACTACACTTTAAAATGTTAATAAATATACTTAATAGATTGTAGCGAAAACTCAAGTAAAACTTTTGTAAAAAATAAAAATCAATTTCTTAGACAGTTAAAATTATTACAGATTATGTATTTCTGATGTCGCTGTAACAAATACTAAAAACAGGTTAACATTGTACATATTTAAGTCTATACAACAAACGTCATTTTTCGCCGTTTTTTGCTCGATATTAAGGCTACAGGTGGACGCTTGAAATATTCGAATATTATATAAATAATGGCACTGAACCCTTCGTATGCGAGTCTGACTCGCACTTGGCCGCTTTTTTTTATCCTGACTGACTGACTCACTCATCAACGCCCAGCCCAAGCCTTTTGACCTAGGAAGCTGAAATTTTGCACAGAGGATCTATATATAATGTAGGCAAGGAATAAGATTTTTTTAAATTCAACCCCCAAGGGGGCGAAAAGGGTTGCCAAAATTTGTATGGGAGGTATAAAAAATGCTGTCTGATTTTCTTGAAACTTGAAATAAATACTCTTCAACACAATCAATTGAACACGTGTTTCACCGTTTTTCGAAATTTAACCCTTAAGGGAGTGAACGGGGTTGCAAAATTTTGAACTAAAGTCCACGCGGACGGAGTCGCGGGCGAAAGCTAGTTTTTTAATAAGCCGTACACAATTTATTGTTAAGGCCAATTCTCAAAAACGTGACCCATTAACCTGCATGACTGTATTAGTTAGATATTTTTTTGATCTCACATGAAGTACAGCATCTAAGATGATGTGACGAAATAAAGACAATTACGACACATAGGCCAAGTATTAATGAAGACATATTTTTCTATTTAGATAACAAAACCACAAATTTTATAGTCATTCTTTCAGTAACCTGCATGTCCAAACGCGCATCACTCAACTAAAGTAAATTTTACCGATAGAAAATTGCTATAAAAATAATATTGAATGTATTCTGTCTTCTGTAAATATATTCAATATTACTCTAAGAATAATTTGTCTCATTGTTACATTTCATTTGCGATATAAACGGGTTTAATTAATTGTCAACATGATTTTTGTACATAACCTGCCTTCACAAATACTCCTGCGCAGGGCGAGTACTATCACCCTCCCCTCTGTCGAAGCCGCTTCGATTGCATCAGCCAGTCGTCCACAACAACTTGTTAGGAGGTAGACACGCTGTGATTTTGTGTTTTCAAGGAAATTAAGACGTTTACTTCACTTCTGGAATTTGTAACAAGAAAGTATCTTTTTTCTGTCTTCCTTAACTTAGTCATCGCTGAACCATTTCTATTGCAAATGCATGATGTGATGTCAATGAGTGTTTTATTTGATATAACTAAGTATTAATACCGTATTTAGTCCAGCATCTTTGCTAGGAAGTTTTAACGGTCATATTCTCCATAACCTGACCCTCGCTCACCTGATTTTCAGTGACAGGTTATCGATAAATGCATCAGGTTAAAGAGGTTTAAGACATAATCCTATTGATAAATTGCGTCATTATGCACATAATTGTTTTTATTAATATTTATCAAAGTGAGAATATCCTCAGGGATTTTATTTAAATAAGTTTTCCTTGCCTGCTTAAAATATCAATTTAAAGCCTACTTAGTTGTGGATACATTTTCTTCATTAGGCTTAAAATAGGTACTTTGCTATGTTTTTTATTCACTTTATGTATGTTTAAGTTGATATATTTATCTATTGGCAAATGCAGCCTATACGACGAATAAGTCGTTTAATAATATCTTAAAAAAACTCCCTGTTTTTTTAAGGTGTATAAATTTACCTTCTCAATAGAAACAGGGGAGTTTTAAATATACACCAGACATTTTACTAAAAGAAATTTCCCGATTATTTTCAGTTTTGGTTACTTTAACCAGACTGCTGCTGTTTTCGTCCATAACTTTCTGCATTGCTGATAAATTATGAACACAAGGTGATCGGCTATTGGCTTATGGCAACTGTTGTTTTATATAAACACTAGCTGTTGCCCGCGACTACGTCCGCGTGGGCTTTAGTTGAGTAAAGTGTTTGCAAATAAGATACTTTTAGCGCATGCGAAAGAGCTTTCATACTAACTTCGCAACCCCCTCTTACCCCCCTAATGGTTGATTTTCGAAAAACTATTTTACACATCTTTCATAACTTTCAATGGAGGACCTTCATGCTGAATTTCATTCGAATAACTTAAAAAATGGCTAAGTTTCATACTAACATTGCACCCCCCTTTTTACCCCCTTAAGGGATGATTTTCGAAAAACTATTTTACATGTTTTTCATAACATTTAAGGAAGGACCTTCATATTGAATCTCATTCGAATAAATTAAAAAATGGTTAAGTTTCATACTAACATTGCACCCCGCTTTTTACCCCCTTAAGGGATGATTTTCGAAAAACTATTTTACATGTTTTTCATAACATTTAATGAAGGACCTTTATATTGAATGTCATTCGAATAAATTAAAAAACGGCAAAGTTTCATGCTAAGTTTGCACCCCCCTTTTTCCCCCTTAAGGGATGATTTAAAAAAAACTATTTTATAAGTATTTCATAATTTTAAATGAAGAACCTTTGTACCAAATTTCATTCTAATAACTTCAAAAACGGAAGAGTTTCATACTAATTTTGAAATCCCCCTCAGGGGATGAATTTTTAAAAATCCTTTCATAGTGCTCCCCTACGTTACAAAAGGAACCCCTGTGCAAAATTTCAAGTCTCTAACCCTTATAGTTTAGGCCCTGCGTTGATATGTCAGTCAGTCAGTCAGTCAGTCGGCTTCTCCTTTTATATATACATATATATAGATTTTAACATATGCAGACCTTTTTGAAGTGTTTGTGGTTTAATGTAGGGGAATATTTTAGTTTTTATGGCAATGACTGTAAAATTATATATTTAAAAAAAAACTTGATTTTTGAAAACATTGTTTTTATTTATTTAATACATATAAATTGGATAACATTTATTACAAATAAATCCCTAAGGGTTTCTACGTTAACCTGATTGTTTTTCCTCTAACCTGTAATTTTTATCCATCACCTGTTAATTATCAATCACCTGAAAATTTATATTGCTCATATTTCCTAGATTATCAATCATAATCCAGCCCTTTAGCACATATACATTCTATGATGATGGACGAAAGGAACTGCAAACAAAACAATTTAAGAAAACGAACTTTTTCAAAATGTGTTAAAATAATAGTGATTGGTCACATTTTTGAGAACTGCCCTTAATACTCTATTGTACTAACATTGAATAAATTGAACCTTAAAGAAGAAGGCTTTTCAGTTGGGACCAAGGGGAAGGAATAAAAAAGCTGGACAAGTGCGAATCCGACTCGCCCATTGAGGGTTCTGTAAAAAAATATGAGTATGTATGTACGTCTACATAAATTATAAATAGTTCAGGAATCGAGTCTTATCTTTTCCAGAACTTGAAAAAATATGTTTTTATTATTTAATTACAAACGACAATAGTTAGACGATATTACTTGTCAAAGGACAACGGCAAATGGTGTACCACCCTATTAAAAAAATGTTTTGGGGTTATATTTTCCTAACTTTAGTATTTCGCAAGTGGCTCTTTTTTCAGTTATTCAAATATTTTTTTAAAGTAGGGGGAAGAAAATAAGAAAATAATTACATAAAACGCAATTAACAAACAGAAACGGAACGCCATATTCGATTGTTCTTGCAAGCCAAAAAAAACAACTGTCATGTAAAGTGAAAATCAGTAGAGTTCGTTTCACGAAAGAAGTCCCATGAGTTAATTGATTTTGCCTTTTACATAAATATATTGTTATATTATTAACGATCTTACCGTAGAACTACATCACACCAAACAGGTGAAATTATCGTTTAGGTGTTCTGTGGGACTGCTTCGGGCAAAAATAAAAAAAAGAAGATACTTGCCATCTCCACAACAAACTTGACATTGGTAGAATCCTAGGGGTGCCATTAAAAAATAATTTAATTGGATTGAAGTCTCGTCGTCGTTGTTTTTATTGTACTGAAAGAGGTAATCGTGGCAGAGAAGCAATAATAAGTTATTGTTGCAACTGCATTGTAGAGCTGAGAACTGTGGGGTGTTGCTCCCATGTGATGAGTATCATCTGGTACCTAAGCTATGCTCGCCATGAGGGAGTGACGCGACCAGCTAACTTCTTGGATGACGTTATTTTAAGTGTGTAGTTGAATGAAAAGGCGCCGCTATCCATACGTTTCTGTACTTTATGTAGATAAGACCTGTCTCAATAAACACCATTTAATGAAAAAGTTGTTTTTGTTATTCGAATTATACAAGTATGTAGTATATTATGTAGTAATAGTAGACTATGACTACGGTGAGAGTTCTAAAGTATCCTAGAACATGAGAAAGTGGCTTTACACGTAGAAAACTGCTGTTGCTAGTTGAGCAGTAAGTAGTATGTATTTGGTTCAAATTATGTTTCTTGATTTTTTATCTGACTGTTTATTTATACATATATGTATGTACATAGGTATGTACGTATGTGTGTCTAATAGAATGATTTTGTTTCAATTATTTGTGTAGGTATTTATCTCTAACAGTCAAGCAAACGGGGTCGTATCATAACCTCCAAACTTCTTAAAAAAACAAGCTTAACTCATGACTCCCAACTTTATAAAAAAAAGAAAATTAATGCAACAAATTCTCATACAATGATCTATTAAACTTAAATATTTCATGTTTCAACACGACTTTTTGTAGGTGTACTAGACTTCTACTGAATCCTGTCATTCTCCTTTCACAGTTCTACTATAAAACTTAGTAAAGTTGATAATGACAGCTGGCCACGCGGGCCACTGGAAGTCTTCTTCAAAATCGTGGGTCTTTTCGAGACAAAGAAAACCTCGTAGTCTTCGTACACAAAAACTCTTTAATTAGGAAAACTACTGTAATATCGTTTTGGATTTAATATGCAAAAATATAGCGTAATCTATTCTGTAGGTTGACACTTCGCACTATGCCTTTGATTTATCTCAAGCACTAAAAATAGCACAGCTCTTGGCACAGATGTAAGCTAGGCTGAAAGGAAGTAGGACTTTCTGGAATATAACTTAGGAAGCAAGAGTGGAAAAAAGGATAGAACACTTAGCTTTTGGCCTGGCTGCGGTGCGGATTGCTAACCGACGGCGTAGGCAGTGTCTTCAACTCTTGAGCTTCTTGGGACTTGGGCTGCCGAAGATGGCTCGCTGGTTGCTACGACGGCTGGACCAGGAAGAGGCAGTAGTGTCCGTTGTAACTCGGGTTGGTTGCGGGGTTCCGAAGGCTGGATCTGGGCGGATCGGTTGATCGGGCTGATCCGTTGAGACTCAGGTACTCGGAGAAGTCGATGTAGCTACAATCGTGATTGCTTAGCGATGTCCTGTCACGGTCGCCAAATTATGGCCACGCGGGCCACTGGAAGTGTTCTTCAAAATCTTGGGTCTTTTCGAGACAAAGAAAACCTCGTAGTCTTCGTACACAAAAACTCTTTTTAATTAGGAAAACTACAGTGATATCGTTTGGGATTTTAAATACAATAAAAATGGAAATCAAAGGCACGTTGACTTTAGGTGCGGCTTAGTAGTAGTGTCGGGGTTCGCAAAAGTGCGGTGACGTGACGTAGCGACGAATGGTCATAGACCATATTTATGGTGGCAAATTCAAATGCCGCTGATGGCGCAGACAACAGCTGATTTGCTAACATTTTCATTGCGAAATTCCCAGTAAAGTAGTGGTCTACGTAAAATATATTCGCTTGTGTTTTGAACAAGAATATTGCAAAGTTTCACCCACGATCGAACTAGTGTAGAGACCTACAAGTACAATCCAGTTACTATATTGCCTGTTGTTTCATTCAGTTTCGATTGCAGAGGTAACTTGCTCTGTATTTTGACTTTCAACAGAGTGTAGATTCCTTTTATTTCTGTCTGTATGTCCAAGTCTGAGGGACAAATTACTATGCTTTTTTTTCGTTTACAGAGATGGAGGTGGACAGCGTGAACCAGTGGTTCAGCAACGTGCTGGTCAAGTACCTAGCCTGTTGAACTTGTCGAGTGTCCAGGTTGTTAAAGCTCAATAAGCATGTCGTGTCACAGAATGAACTTCATGAGCAGTTTCCACTTTATGACGATTTAGAGATATAGTTATAGCGGCCTTAGTTAAAAATGAATATAGTGGAAACTGCTGCCGCAGTATGTGGAGTCAGAAAGAGACTGAATGGAAGAAAAGCGAAAGCTACTTGGTGGGATGAAAGTGTTACTCATAAAGAACTAGTGAATGAAAATAAATAGGCATGGGTAGACAGACTTCTTAGCTATCAAGTCTATCAAAAGAAGTCAAGGAATTTGTAGTGAATATTGTGTGGTAAGATTGAAGGAGAAGCATAATGTGATTAAAAAGAAGGTATTGGATGTAGTGGAGAGAAAAATGGGATGAAGAGAATGAAAAGTATGGTAGGAGATTCTTTCAAAACTTCAAGGCCGATATAAAACTCTTTTGGAAGCGGTGAAATATCTAGCCCTATGTAAGCGGTGAAATAAGCCCAAGGTGGAAAGCAGTGAAATTAGCCCGAAGTATATTAGCGCAATTTAAGTTGAGTTTTGTTAGGGATGAGGATGGCTCCGTGCTGAAAGAGAAACTAAAACTAAAACTTATAGAACGTGGAAAAGGATATTTTGGAAGTCTGTTTGAAAGAGCTGCCCATGGATGGTACTCCCGTCCGTGAGGCGGAACCTGGGGTTGCTAGCGTTATAAGCAAGGAAAACATTGTTAAGGTAATGAAAAACATGAAAATATGTAAGGGCGGGATATGGTGTCGTTAAAAATGCTGAGGACGTGTGATAGCATTGTAGCTAGCAAGTTATACCTGCTCTTCAGTAAGTGCTGGAAAAGTGGCGCAGTGCTTTGGGACTGGAGTATGGCCGTCATAGTGTCGCTTTGTAAAGGCAAAGGGTCCCAGCTGCAGGTGTGCGAAAACTATCGCAGTAACAGCCTATATAGGCTGATACTGCGGTAGTTTGCATATTATGCAAAGATTTTGAAAGAGTACTGGATGTGACGGAAGAAAAGATTCAAGTGGGTTTCAGGAAGGGAATGGGAGGCGTGGATCAAATCTTTTCCTTGAGACGGATTGTGGAGAGACTTTTAGTCAAAAGTCAAAGCGTTTTCTCTGCGTTTGTCGACTTGACGAATGTATGATAGAGTGGTGAGGAATGTGATCGGTACTGTCCGTTTATGAGGTAGACAGCGTCTTGCTGCGAGCCTGAAAATCTCTCCATAGAGACTGGAGTGCATGCGAATTTAAAAATGTGTCGGACCCCGTGTTAGAGATGTGAGGGTGGAACAATTGAAAGAATTTGTCTATTTGAGAGCCTGGTTACAAGGGATGGTAAGTGTGAAGGTGATATAGAAAGTAGAGTAAAAGCGAGAAATTGTGTACATGGTGCCTTGCACTCCTTCGTGAGTAGCCAAAATATCTCCAAAAGAGCAACATTGGCTATCCATAGTGGTGTGCTGGTCCCAACACCGATGTATGGACTAACATAGTACATACATCGGATATATGAATTATTATGATTAATTCTAGTGATTGGTGCCTCTCCCTTCTCTCTCGGGGACAACGGGCGTGAGTTTAAAGAAGACATTACAGCATAAAATACATACATATAAAACACAATTATAAATAAAAAGGGGATATTTATCCATCAATATCAATAAAAAGTCAGCGACATGCGACTGGCAAATGTATCGATTTCAAGTTTTCTTCAAAGTAATAGTTGTTTTTATTGAAATTTTCATGGAATCATTTTCGGGTGAAATGATTATGTTTATCGGTATTTAAAGGTGATGTGACAAACGATTAAATTCAAATTGATGCACCGCCTAATAATCGTGTCATTCGGCGAATTAAAATAGATACGGATGATTGTTATCTTTTAGGTGACTATAAATAAGGATTGAGCCAATACAACACTCACATTTTACCTGCAACATGAAATCCATAGTTGGCGTAGTAGTTCTACTGGTAGCCGTCGCTGCTGCGTCGCCTGACGTCTCCATCAGTGAAAACACTGTGTTCGACTATCACAAGAGGTTTGGTATCCCTGAGGCAGTCAGAATAAAGCAGGCGGAGGACGAAGCACCGAGCGCTGGCGCTGAGAGGATCGTTGGGGGCTCGCTCGCCGACGTCTTAGATGTGCCTTTCCAGGTAATTCACGTACTGAGCAAACTGTTTACTAGCGCCATGCATCCCAATGAAAGAAAATCCACTTTTTTTTCAGATATTTTTGTGTCTCACTATGTAACAAAGTTACTGGGAATTATTTTTAAATAAAACACCCATTTTGCAACAGTATGACATGAAGGGTGTAACATACTGGGATTCTATTCTTTTTAACCCCTTAAGCCCCGAGAACCCGCAGGCGGGACCAATGTAAGTTAAGGCTCATTCCGTTAGGCCCCGTAGACCGGCCGGCCGGTGGGTCGGTCTTGCAACGGCACTTTGAATCGAATTTTGAATTTTGTTTACATGTTTGTGACGTCGCTGTTTCTGGTTCCCACGACACAGGGTATCCTAGTGTGGGGCCAGAAGCAATTTGTGTGCCTGTATGTAAATCTAATCTCTTTAAACGAGCAATTCTTGTATCTATATTTGTGTATAATCAGAATCTCGGAAACGGCTCCAACGATTTTCATGAAATTTAGTATGCAAGGGGTTTCGGGAGTGATTAGTCGATTAAGGTAGATTTCATTTTTACAAAACGTCGTTTTAACTGTGTTTTTAGGCAAAGAAATAACTGCTATACTATAAGAAGGTAATTTTCGCAACAATATGTCAGATTGCAGTAGCTCAAGTGGGAAGTAAGACGATACCGTAATCAGAAGACCCTGGCTCGAGATTTGACAAACAAATTTTCCTTTTTTTTTTTCAAGTTCCTTTTTTTTTGTGTGAAAACCTATTATCAGGAGGCCTTCATCAACGCACCTAATTCGTATCAAAGCACAAAATTTAGAAACAATTGTTTCTAAAAGAACTACGAAAAAAAATCAAGACACTGCTCATCAGAGATTAAACTTTGTTATTTAGAACCATTGAATTTAGAAGGAAATTCAATGCTTAGAACAATTTTTATTTTGTTTGTTATTTTTTAAGGCGCTGTTTGGTGGACAATGC
Organism: Yponomeuta plumbellus; assembly: GCA_947310845.1. Taxonomy (NCBI): domain Eukaryota; kingdom Metazoa; phylum Arthropoda; class Insecta; order Lepidoptera; family Yponomeutidae; genus Yponomeuta; species Yponomeuta plumbellus. The sequence goes on along the minus strand of OX371207.1, from coordinate 9,525,688 downwards.
TTGAAACCATACTTTTTAATCGTGTCACAACCCAAATTATTGTGGCATAAGGATACAGGGAGTTTCAGGGCCAAATAATTGATCCATGTAGGTTTAATTTTTAAAAAATGTTCTTTTATCAGTGTTTTGGGCAATAAATAACTGTTTATTAGAATGAGAAGGTAAATTTCTCTGAGCTACAACTTGACACCTAGTGCCATCTGTTGGAGATTTATATCAACCCAACAGGACATGTATCGCCATCTATTATCGAAAAGAGGAATTAAAAATACCCCTACCTATGTCGCTGAGAATCTACGCTTTTTATAGATACTACTTGCTTGTCTGTTATGCTACGTTCACACGCGCGCGTTCAACTCGACATTCAACCTGCACATTCACATTCCCGAGCGTGTAAACGGTACGCCCGAGCCCGTAAACGCGCTTGTGAACGTGAATGCCGCGAACCGGGCGAGTGTCGGTTTTTTGGCAAAGTTCAAAGGATGAATGTGCGGGCGCCCGGTGACTGTTTTCACGCGCGCGGGCAGTCAGTCCAGCTTTGCCAGAATGTTACAAAAGTAACATTTTACGTTACTTTTGACCTTCTTATGTTACCCCCATGTTACACGACTCAATATGTTACTTTTGTGTTACTTTTTAGATTTTCTAGCAAACAAAAAAATACCGTGAATCAAAACGCATCCAAAAATTATAATTTTTTTGTTCGTCATGTTGGCGTATTTGATTTTGTGGACTTTTACCAATAAAAATAAGTTAATCCAAAAATTAGTTAATCCAACACCAAGATCTTCGCTGCTCGCCATGCGGGCACTGACTGACACGACGGCGTGAGTGTGAACAGCTTTAATTTTCGCCGGCCTGGGACGGGCTGCATGCCACGCAGCCCGCCAGGCAGCCCGCCGGCCTGCACGGCGTGCATGTGAACATAGCATTACCTGTTCGAAGCTACGTTAGTAGCTTGAAATAAACCGTTTTGCATTTATAACTAATAAAATAAAATTATTGAAGGAGCCTTGAAAACCCCCTGACACTACACAAGGTTGTATTGGCTCAGGCAAACTTTGATAAGGCAAAACCAGGACGAGGAACTCCACCGAGACGAGACCAACGGCCGATCTCCATCCAGTACAAGGTCGAAGGCTAAGACATTGCGAGTTTCAACGTAAAAGAAACAATGCAAAATCCAGATGGGACAAAATTGCGAGGCCGAAGGCCGAGACTCGCGAAGCAAACACAAGAAATTTGCCAAAGCAAAACGAGGACGTGGTACTCCACCGAGGCGAGGCCGAAGTCCGAGCTCCATCCAGTACCAGATCGAAGGCGTAAGGCGTTGCGAGGTCCAGCGTAAAAGAAACAATGCCAAATCCAAATAAGACAAACTTGCGAGGCCAAAGGCCGAGCCTCGCGAAGCGAGCACAAGAAACTTTGACAAGGCAGAACGAGGACGTGGAATCCACCGAGGTGAGGCCAAAGGCCGAGCTCCATCCAGTACCAGGTCAGGTTCCGGTGTAAAAGAAACAATGCAAAATCCAGATGGCACAAACTTGCGGGGCCGAAGGCCGAGCGATAGAACTCAGTTCAGGCCAAGGCTGAAAACCAAGACCTCCCGTGTTCCGGCGTAAAATTAACAATGAAAAGCCGGATGGGACAAATTTGCGAGGCCTCAAGCTCCGCGAAGTGGGCGGTCAAGAGAAACCTCGCTGAGGCTCCGTTGAGGCTGAGGCTGAAGGCCGAGACCATACATGTTCCCATGCGTCAAATCTCAATCAAAACTGTCTAGCGAGGCCCTAGGCCGACTGCAACGGAGAGTGAAACTCGGAGCGGCTGGGGGTTGGCGCGTGAAAGCGTGCAGGGGCTTGCTCCTTAGTCTGAGTGTAATATCCAAAAAACACGATTTATCAAAAAAATACCGAGCAAAGCTCGGTCATCCAGGTACTGTTATGTTATATCTAGACCACAGTGTACTCGTATGAGCATGTTTTACGCTTTGAAAACTATGATACATTTCGAATATTATTGTGAATATAACTTAGCCGTGGAAAAAAAGGTTCTAGGCCTGAGGGGTTAAAATCCCAGTATGTTACAGTCTGTGGTTACAGTATAACAGCTGTGAGATATACTGGGGAAAAAAGTCCCAGTATGTAACATAAGGTGGTGTGACATACCGGGAACTAAGGTCTCAATCATGTTAATTGTTAAGGGAAATCAGAAATCAGAAAACGTGTCTGTACAATCTCTCAATCATATAAAAAATTGACCGAAACTTTAGTATGAAGATTCGAAACATATGTTTTTATTTTCTCTTTCAATGCGAATTTCCTAAAAAAAATGTATTCTCATTGGGTTGCATATAAAGAGCAGTGTGATAGTGTAGTTAATTTCAAATTTCAATAAACATAATCATAAACATTCACATACAGGCACGTACCTACTTTTCTTCTGACCCCACACTAGGATACCCTATTATATTGTATTGGCCTATATTGTTTCTTTAGCAATTGGTTTTATTTTCTGTTACCAGGCTGGCCTCATCATCAGACTCTCCAACTTCCTATCCGTATGCGGTGGAAGTTTGATCGCAGCCGAACGCGTCGTCACCGCTGCCCATTGCCATTTTGATGGTTCAGTCACTGCCGAGTCTTACACTGTGGTCCTTGGCTCCAATCTCCTATTCTCTGGAGGTGTGAGGGTCGAGACCTCTGACATCGTTGTGCACCCCGAATGGAATCCTACTACCGTTGCGAATGATATCGCTGTTCTACGTATTCCCTCCGTGACTTTTACTCGTGAGTGAAATAGTATATTATTTAACTGTCGATGCTTAAAAAAAATCATATTTCATTATTATGAGACTGTTAAATGAGACAGTTCACTTTTCCTTGATCTGATAGATAGATAAATAGATAGATAAGACATTTATTTGCGCTTTGAGACATACACACATAAAGCAATGATCATCATCATAACAATACAGAATGTAAATAATAATAATAACAATGAATAAAATAGAATTAACAAGTCACAAAAATGACATTGAACTAAATCATAATTGTAAATAAAAATAACTAGAATTATCAAATTACATACCAATTCTATCACGATAATTAATTAAAATAATAATTATTACCATTGAATTACATTAAATTTAAAACATAACAATTTATATAAAAAAAAACCATAAAATTACTTAGCATGTTAGCTCTGTAATTATGTATAGTATGGCTCTGGGCCATACGTGCGTGTGCCACAGCAGCCCAAAAGGGCCGTATCTCAGCATTATTAATATCTGCTTTCACAAAAGCAAATATTTTGCTGATTTTCAGCTACGGCCAAGTAATGTGAGAACGGAATTAACAAATTATCAATATACAAATACAAATTAACCCATAGTAGGAAAACAAAGTAGGAAAGTCGCTCTGTACATAAAATTAATTATAATTATATTATTATCCATTCAATTAATTAATTTATTTTAGCCAGTAAGTGTATTATATATAGTGTATAGTGTTGAGCATTGTACAGTGAGGTGAAATTTACGACTTATTATACTTATCTGCCTTTCATTCTGCATTTTTTACGCAGAATTAATCATGGATCTAATGAAATTATTAGTTAGTGAACAGTTCTAACCATGTTCTGTGAGATGTCTAAATACAATGAACAACGAATTTGATTTGTGGCATTCCATATTGCCTAATATTATATAACACAAACGACATTTATGAGTACAATAAAGAATATTCTAACTATCTATCTAACACGGTCATTTAATGAATGTTTTAAGAAAAAATGACAATAAGTATGCATTGGTACAAATTAAATAATACTAAAAACGATCAGTGTATTGAACATTTATCCGAATAACCGCCTGGTTTCGCTTATACTTGTTCATTTAATTATTGTTTCACACAGAGATTTGATTTTCAGATAGTATCCAGCCTATTGCCCTGCCAAGTGCATCTCAGGTCGACTCACAATTTGTTGGAGTGATTGGTTTTGCTTCTGGATATGGTCTGACTAGTGCCGGTAAGAAATGTTAAGTTCTTAAACACCCTAGCCGTTGGTTAGTGTGCAGTCAACTCCTGCGTCTATAGAATGTATGATAACGTACTAGTATAGCTTGCAAACTTGTAGATTTTTTTCATTTCATTCACCCGCACCCAATCTAGGTAGCGGGTAAGTGCCCACAAGTTTGCTGTGTTAGTTTTCAGTATCTATCTATTTAAATCTTTCATAACTATCACTTTTTTAAATTGGGTGTTCGTCCTTCTTACACTTGTTCTGCTTCTGTCTTTGCTGTTCTCTTTATTAAGTTGACTTGGCAACCGTGCTAGACATTAACGTTTGTAATGGCACAATAGCTAACTTTGTAGTGAACTTAGTAGCTCAGTACAGAAGAAGGAGAATTATACTTTCGATCACTTTAAACCGACCTTTACATCGTTCAGGCGCCACCATCACTACCATGCAGCGCCTAAGATGGGTCGGCCTCCGCGTGATCCCGAACTTCATGTGCGAAGATGTCTTCGGCCCTGTCGTGCAGGAAACCAACATGTGCACCAACGGAATCGGCGGCAGGGGAATGTGCCCGGGTGACTCGGGTGGCCCCCTATTCGTCCAAAGTGGCGGAAGCAATATCTTAGTATGTTACGGCTTTTATTTTCTATTTTATTTACAGACTCATAATATATAAAAATAATTTACTTTAAATTAGAGTATAGTTCTGAACCGCTCGTAGCCTGGGCTGCAACATACGGCGCGTTCAGTCCGTGGATGGGTCACCGTCTATGACTGATGCTAGTGGCATTTTTTCCGAGCGGTTCCGTGCTTTGCAAGGCACGTTAAGGAGTTTGTGATGGGTTGCTGATGATGATGATAGAGTATAGTTCTAAAACTAAGTACACAACATGTTTAAAAGTATATATGTCATAGGCAATGTGTATAATGCAGGCATTCTATACATTTCCTAGGTATTGTATAGAATGCCGGGGTCGTCCAGGCAATGTGTGAAATGATATTAAATGTATGACTATTTTACACTTTACCTAGGAAATGTATGGAATACCTAGGCATTGTATAGAATGCCGGTTGACGCATAGGTAATGTGTAAAATAACTATATTTGGGCCCGTGTTTATCAATGTTATGTAAGTAAGTAAGTAGGAGGGTATAAAAGACACACTAGATTTACTTAAAATCAATTTTATTAAAATTAAAAATTAGTAAGTACCTTGATGGTTGTAAATTTAACGAAATATTGATGTTTTATGGAACGGGGGGTCGGCGATGTAAAGAATACGTATCAACAGAAATATAGGTGCGACGACGCGCGTAGCGAAGCGGAGCGCGTCGGAGCGTTAGGTTCTCCATGTAAGATCGAAAACAGACTCGACTTTGCTGTGTACATATTATTATTCGTCGTCATTTACACACATTGCCGGCAGCGTATTCGGTATTGTATAGAATGCCAAGGCAATGTATGAAATGAATCGTATTATGCACATTGCCTGAACGTTTTAGGCAATGTATACAATGCCTAGGCATTCTATACAATGCCGGATTATACACATTGCCTATAACATATACATTACTTTAATTTTTATGAATAATTTTTATCTAGTACATTTTTGGATTTGTTATGATAACTTTTGTAATCTACCTAGGTATCTATAAATCAATAACGATACTCAATGTTCTTTTTTTGGTTTCTAGATCGGTGTGACATCATTCAGCGCGGCCGCAGGCTGCAATGCAGGTTTCCCTTCTGCCTTCACGAGGGTCACCTCCTACCTCCCCTTCATCATGTTCTCCTAATCTCACAACCTTTCCGGTCCATCTGTTAGTCCTTATGGCATAGCCATAACGGACATAGCTAAATAATATCGGACTGCCCCCTGCGGGCGAAACCACAAAATTTTAAAAACTTTGTTCACCTACTTTGTTCAACTACTACTTTAATAGGCATCACAAGACATGCGTATTTTCATTAGTTATCTTTATACAACTGGTCGTCTGCGCATCGTACTGGTGGCATCCGTCGCTGCGTCTTCCACTTAAGATCTTCTTTATCACATCGGTTAGCCAGTGATTGTTCTACAGAAGCGGCCAGACACTTAATCTTATGCCCGGTTCCTATAATATACGCCTACCGGCTACGATCCGTTTTTTCATAGAAATTATAACCGATCGTAAGCAAGGTTCTAAGGAATTCTTACCGATCGTAAGCAAAGATGAAGCGTTTGTGGATATTGGAACCGGGCATTAGAGGTTACATCTCAGTTCTTTTGAAAGCGTCTCACTTTTGATGTAATCCATAAAAAAATACTTCGAGCGTATCCCATCCGACAGCTGCATGAACTTAGTTGATATTGTGTTTTTTAAGAACGAAATGTATTTTATAAACGTAATAAAGTGGTACATTTTTGCGACTTCATTGGTTTTCTGTTTGTCCTTTAATTAGCTGTTGATGCTTGGTACCTAATTGCAATAACATTTAAAACCACTTCCAAGTTGTATTGTAATTCTGAATCCTCTATGTCATTTAAAATAATGGTAAATACCCATACCATTTAAGCTACGAGCATCATAAAATATCATAAGTAAGAAGATTCTTATCGGCAGCAACTACACTCGAGAGCAATGTATACGTATCCCTTATGTGTCACTGGTTAAGAATGTTAGATTACAAAATTAAAAATGAAATTAGGGTGCTTTTTTTAATCCGGAGAAAGTGAAGGGTTCTAGAGTAGAATCCCGGGCACAGCGAGGGATTCTTTAGTAGAATCCTGAACATAGCGAAAATATTTTTTGCGCCCGAGTGAGAACACATTAATATTACTATTCATATATAGTATAATACTATTAATATACCATGCACGCTATTTGCAGATGATATATCCCTGATTTTCCCTAGTCAAAATGTAAAGCAATTAAATATAGACCTAAATTCACACCTAAATGGAATAAAAACTTGGTTAGATGACCATAACTTAGAAATTAACTTTAAAAAAACTAAATTAATAGAGTTCAGACCTTACCAAAAACGTCCCCTAGATATTATAAACTATAAATTCAACGAAACTATAATAGAAAATGTAGACTCATCTTGTCTTCTAGGTATCAATATTGATAATAATTTAAATTGGAAAAGCCACATTCTAAAGATAACTGGTAAGCTCTCAAGCTTTGTATATGCCCTAACAGAGCTGAAAAAAACTACAGACCTCAAGACGGCAACATGCGCTTATCATGCATACGCACAAGCCTGGCTTAGGTATGGTATAATTCTTTGGGGCAATAGCACGGACGCAAAAAACGTCTTTATATTACAAAAAAAATGTATTAGAATTCTGGCCAATATAGACGCGATGACGAGCTGTAGAAGATATTTTGTGGAACTAAATATTTTAACTATGACAGCGCTCTATATTTTAGAAATCAGCATCTTTGTCAGGAAAAATACGCCCCTTTTTCCACAACATACTCGCCCTGAGGGTCTTAGACATCAACAACGCCTAGCCACTAAGACTGCTAAACTAGAAATGATAAACTCTGGTCCCCACTCAATGGCAGCAAAAGTTTTCAATGCTCTACCATATCACTTACAAGATATAAAAGACGATAATTTATTTAAAATAACCCTCAATAAATACTTGGGCCAGAAATGTTACTACTCTCTTCAATAATTGTTCAATGATAAATGTTAAAATACACAATAGAAAAGAAAATATATGTAATTAAAATAATATTAGTGATAGATAGATAGTTATAAGTCAGCAATTAAGGAATTAATTAAGTTATATTGTAGTGCCCTTACAGGGTGTCATGTACCTGTTGAATTACATATAATAACTTTAATGACACATGATTATTGCAATAAAGAAATCTGAAATCTGAAATCTGAACATAAAACAAATTCTCTACACAAGAAAATAAAAGGCTCCTCATTTTAATCCATCACATTCCTTATGTACGTCGGTTATAATACTTTGCGGAGTTAATTTGTTAGTTGTCAGTCGTAAGAATGTCTATTACCATCAAGTAGTAGGTATTTTAGGTAAATATAAAATCAGATTAAAAGCCAGAATAATGTTGTAGTCGTACCTGTGATATTTCAGAGAATTTAGACGGCCAATCAAAAGTTGATATATTCTATTTTCGGGATTTTTATTTACGGCCGCGAATTTAGCACTTCATGAGGTTTCCTATATTTTGCCATACGATCTGTAACACCAAAAGGACCAAACGGGACTAAGCCGACAAATGTCAAAAAAAAATCGGTTATCTTAATGGGTTTTCAAGCGTTTGGCGTTTTTGTGCCAGTTTTAGTTTCGTCCACTTCAGGCCATAAATTTAAAGATTTTTTGTAGGTAATAAAATAGTTGATGAATGCATTTTTGTGGGAGGAGCTTAGTTTTGGACCGAGGTGTGTTGGAAAATGAGGAAGAAAACATCGGGAGTCAAGTCGCAACCTTCGGAGAGAGTGGTAGTTCTTCGGGAACTTACAATCGTGCGTGGAATTCTCTCAAGAGTCTATAGTCTAGACTTATCGGGTCACAAGTGTTCTATTAGGGCAAGTCCTCAGTGAAGACTTCGCGAGTGTAATAATAAGCTAGCGAGCAGAGAATCCGCAAAGTAGAGAAGGAAAAGTGCGTCAAACAGTGTTCCGAGAAACAAAGAGTTTTCCGTCTATGGGCGAATTTTCTAAAACGAACAAACTATCTTTCGAGTTTCCGCGACGCGTCTGATATTACATTTATGTATCTTTATGTACTCTACTTTATGTAACTATTTATTTCATTGTATTTTAATTTATCCCATCAGTCTTAATTTCATTCTTCCAGTTCTATTTTTAGATCCCACACTAACTAGCGAGAGCAGAAGGCGCGGTGTTTCCCACAGGGGTTCTGCGTTAAGTCTTCGATCTTAGCTAGGAACTAGGCCTCATCAACAGGAGCAGAAAGGAGCGGATAGGACAAAGGACTTTGTCTTTGAACGAGATTTTGCTAACACAATGTAAGTGGGGGGCCATATCAGCCCCCATACGCTCCGTCGCGCCGCCCACCCCTTCCCCGTCACCCATAAAAGGGGTCAAGAGGAGGACGCCGCGACGCTGCGTCGCTCGTCGCTCGCTCTCCAGCGCTTCTCTGAAAGCAGAAAAACCTCCCCCGACCCTCCGCCCGGCGCCACTCTGATCCGACTAGTATGAGGCGCCGGACCTCCTCCAGTTGGTCGCCTGGGTCCTGTTTCACAGTGTGAAACAGAGCCCATGCACTCCTACTGCCAGATTATTCGCCGTGAGCCAGCAATTACCCACAAGGAGAAGTTACTGACTAACGCTTAAGGTGCACCGACCCCGCCACTTGCCCTTCCATCTCGTTGAGAGAATCAGAGGGAACGGAAGCGGAGGGGTAAACGTGACGCAGCACCCCATTTATATCAGGAACAACTAGTTTGGCCTAGCCTAAACTGGTTTATCCTATCGGGCTTAGGACAAATTTGTTTGAACTAGGCTATACTAGGAAAAACTAGTTTAGCCTAGGCCAAACTAGTTTGTCCTGAAATCGGGTTTGGCCGGTAACATATATATAGATTTGTACGTCAGTCCACTTAGTCATGGTGACAACAACCAAAAATAGGATACTTTTTCGCACCCATGCGAGACGCCTCTCGATCGCCAACTAAAAAAAGATGAATGAAATCGTTCACACGCGAACTGTGTTCGTGCTCGCATGCGAATTTTCGAGAACCGTCGTCGACACGATACGTGAATGCGTTCGATAAGCATTTCTCATGCGTGAGCTCGTATCGTGTCACGCAGCCATAAGGCGAGCGGTATACCAATCCGGACTTGGCCCCCGTGGTGGAGTAAGACCTATACCTTCCTCAGGGAAGAGACCCGTGCCCCTCGATGGGGACATAATGAGGTTGATGATGATGATACATGGCAGTCGTCTTCTTTAGCAGGCAGATTGTATAGCAATTTCGGAACGATTTATTTGCCAAAAGCTAATAGCCGTTGAAACTTATGACTTATCACAACTATACAATCTGAAATATTCATTCAATATGTAAAGTATGTAATTAATTCTTCGTGAAGGATCAGATACTCAAACATTGATTATTAGAAGTTTAACCTACAATCTACATGACTAGAAAGGTTCGGATTTTCTTTGTGAGTGAAGAGAATACAAAAGCCAAGTTTCTCCAAAAGCGTAAACACTTTTTGGCCATTCGAAGAAATACCTAAGTTAAAACTGGTTAACACACATTGCAATTGTTGGTGTAGGGCGTGTCAATATTGGGACGTTTATTACTGCAAAGGTATTATGAGGACGCGAGTCGCGCGCGACAACGTCAAAAGTCGCGACTTTCCAGTACATTAACTGTCAAATTCTCACGACTTTTGATGTTGTCGCGCGCGACTCGCGTCCTCATACTACCTTTGCTCGGCACATGACTTTTTTGATCTGTCTATCTGTCAAAGTGCTGGAGTAGATGTCCTTTAACCCCTTCAGGCCTAGAATATTTTTCTTTCACAGCTAAATTAGTTATCACAAAGTAATATTTGTCAAAGTTTTCAAAGAATAAAACCTGCTCAATGCTCATACAACTGTGGTACGCATCATCTTCAAAATTCGGTTCAAAGTGCACCGTTTCCAGGACCAGCCGCTGGTTCCTCTGCGATTGAGTGGTTTGTGAGTTTGTGGCAATTCAAAGACTGTTTTTAGTTTTGTATTATATACATGGGTATGGAGTGTTAAAAACCTTAAGTTTGAGGTTTGCCACATTTATGAAGATACCATTTATTTTCAAACACTCCTTTTCCTTCTTGGTCCGGCGAAGGTTATTTTATATGGTCTGTTGTGATTTTGACTTTATTAACTGTATAATAATATAGATCTTTATCATACAGATATTATGGGCTTAGTAATAAATAAATTGCTTCTTTAGTGGTGTGTTATTTTATGTGTGATCTTGAATACTAGCGAGTCCGAATTCTTGCACAGCCAACCACTTCCTAACCTCTCAGATCAATCACATGCTTACACAGATTAACATTATATATTTTTGAACCGAAACTTTCCTAAGCACTATACAATATACATTGTAACATATACCTATAAACCGAATCGAATTACTGGATTTTTATCGGAAAAGTTCGACCAGAGTTTCGCTCTGACTCGCAGAGCTTAATCATGATAAGCAGAGACGAAGCTCGCGTCGCGTCGCGTCTCTGACTAGCTAATCAGAGCGCAACCTGGTCGGACTCTCCCAATAAAATTAAGTTTAAGTGGATCCGGATAACATCCTTCTCATTACAATTGGACTACATCTTTTTGATCAGAATTGCGTAGTTAACTTTGCATCAGCTTTTCACGATTTACATCATACCTACCTTGGATTTTATCATTGTAGGTAAACCGAATATCAGTGAAGAGTAAATCGTTCGGTTGATAAGACCAGACAATTTTAAGTGATATACCTACTTTCTAATCAATCTAATTACTTGTTTTACAGCTTTCATAGAATCTCTTGACAACACAAATCTTAGCTAATGTTGAGGATATTAGCGAAACATCAGAATGTTTTCCCTATGATCCTAGAATCTTAGCTAATCTATTAATATCCTAAAGTAAAACTTCAGGATTTAACATATTTTTTTGTCCGGCATTGATTAAATTAATAAATATAAACCACCAATCACAAGTAATTTCTTTTATGCTAAACATCCCAAATGTCTTAGCAAAGATCCTAGAACAATATATCTGGGGGCACGGTGCTGCCCCCGCCAAGAAGAGTCAAGCCAAGGAAAAGGGCACTACCTTTTCTCGAAGCGCTTGATTGTTTTCTTCACCTCTCATAGCGTGGGTTTAGATTATGCCAGATAAATACAATTTTCAAGATTGGATGTCAATAGTAGACTGATAAAAATCATCTAAAGATTCAATTGCAGTGCTTTTTAACTTAAGATTTTATTGTTATCTATAAAGTCCGATTTGGTTACTTACTCAATTATGATCATCAAAATTCCTAAGTTACTTCATGAAGTCCTAGAAAACGTATGCTAGCTAGTATTAATATAAAAACAAATAAAATTAAAAGATAAAGTCTCTCTCATTTTCAATTTCCAAAAAAAAATTTACGAGACTTGTAAAAATGTTAATGCATAATGATAATGAAGGTCTTGCCATCTTGCCAAGTTTGCTCTGTATAACTTTCACAATGTTTTGTTGTTTATCAAAAGATTACTAATTACTAGACATAAGGACTGACACATATCAACTTTTTTGTGATGAAAAGTTGGACTTTTTTACACTCGTATTTATGCTTTGGTGTGATAATTCATCATCAACCCATCATGTCCCCACTGAGTGGCACGGGTCTCTTCCCTGAGGAAGGTATAGGCCATACTCCACCACGGGGGCCAAGTCCGGATTGGTGGAGGCTTGTAAGACTAGTGGCTGGTCTTACTGTCAGAAGCTTTCAAGCCGCCCTAAGGCCTCTGACTTGGCTTAACGACTGCCATCTATCGACGGCAGCCGGCACCAACTGCTTAACGTGCCTTGCGAAGCACGGAATCGCTCGGAAAAATGCCACTAGCGTTAGTCATAAACGGTGACCCATCCATGGACTGAATGTGCCGTATGTTGCTTAACCTTAGTGATCGTTTAAGATCACTCAGGCAGCCCTGGCTACGAGAGATTCTGGTGTGATAAATAATTCAGTAATTTACTCTTTGAAGCTCCGCCTTTTTAAAAAATCATACGAGATAGCTAAAACGGTGTTACCGTTACAAGTAAACCTTAGATAAAAATTGTACAGGGTGTAGCAAAATCAACAGACACAATTTATTGGTATGTTAATTACCTATATCATCATCATCATCATCATCAGCCCACCTCCACCCACTGCTGGGTATAGGCCTTTTCCCCATTACGCCACAACTCGCGAGACTGCCCTACCACCACCTACCTACCTACTACTGTACCTGGCAAAATTTCTTTGGCGCGTAACTTTTTTGTGTTACACCAAAAAATTTGAAAAAAATATATGTTGAGGTACTAAATAGGTACTAAATATATCCAAAGAGATAAATTAGCTATATTGTTTGGAACTACGTTAAACAAATGTGGTCCTGACATCCTGACGTCAGAATGTCTGGCCACTTTCTTTACAGGTTTTTTCGCTGTTTATCGAGGTACTAAATATTTCAATTGAGGTACTAAATAGTACCAAATAGGTACTATAATGTAATGTTTATCAAACATCAAATATCGCATTTGGTCCAGGGGTCCTGACGCTTACCGGTCTCGCCATTCGCATCCATGGGCCGCCCGCTAACCTGGCCACATCGTCCGACCATCGGGCTGTTGGTCAACCGGTTGACCGCCGCCCGCTTCTCGGCTGCCACTCCGTTATTACCTATGTTATGTTAAATTGAAATTTCATTCAAATTAATTATAGCTACAATTTGTAAAAAAAACTGCTACACATGCTGACTTGACAAACGTTATTTTCCCATGTTAATTAGCCTACGACCTACTCTCAGACCTACCAAATATACCAAATAAAAAAATCATAAAAATCAGTGAAGCCGTTTTGGATGAAATCGGAAACAAATTAATACAAAGACGAAATATTTCTATATTATTAATTTGTTTAATTTTTTTTTTAAATACATTCGACAGAAGAATAAAAAACCTTCCGCCATTTTAATTTTTTTCTGCTTTAATTTTAACTCATTTAACTTTTTTTTAAACTATTTTGTTTTTAACAATAATGACCATTGTTTTTAAGCAAGGATTTAGTCATGCCAAAAAAAACTAATTTGCCAAACTAAACAAATGCAAAGATTGTTAAAACTACACTTTAAAATGTTAATAAATATACTTAATAGATTGTAGCGAAAACTCAAGTAAAACTTTTGTAAAAAATAAAAATCAATTTCTTAGACAGTTAAAATTATTACAGATTATGTATTTCTGATGTCGCTGTAACAAATACTAAAAACAGGTTAACATTGTACATATTTAAGTCTATACAACAAACGTCATTTTTCGCCGTTTTTTGCTCGATATTAAGGCTACAGGTGGACGCTTGAAATATTCGAATATTATATAAATAATGGCACTGAACCCTTCGTATGCGAGTCTGACTCGCACTTGGCCGCTTTTTTTTATCCTGACTGACTGACTCACTCATCAACGCCCAGCCCAAGCCTTTTGACCTAGGAAGCTGAAATTTTGCACAGAGGATCTATATATAATGTAGGCAAGGAATAAGAATTTTTTTAAATTCAACCCCTAAGGGGGCGAAAAGGGTTGCCAAAATTTGTATGGGAGGTATAAAAAATACTGTCTGATTTTCTTGAAACTTGAAATAAATACTCTTCAACACAATCAATTGAACACGTGTTTCACCGTTTTTCGAAATTTAACCCTTAAGGGAGTGAACGGGGTTGCAAAATTTTGAACTAAAGTCCACGCGGACGGAGTCGCGGGCGAAAGCTAGTTTTTTAATAAGCCGTGCACAATTTATTGTTAAATTAACCATTATTTTTTGTAACACTTTGTAATAAAGATAACTAGCAGACATATGTAAAAAAAACTATGTCATCTCGACAGTGCCCGAGTTGAATAGTGACAGGTACCTGGGGTCTGTTTCATAGATCCAAAATTCATGTTTATTATGACAATCTGCTATACATTGCAAAGTCAATAGACTTACATTAACAAAACAAATCTGCAACGCAATGTACCTCAAACTATCATAATAAGCTTAACATTGCAGCGTTAGCCCTCAGCCCTGAAAGCTCAAAGACCATCGGGTATTTGTTTTTGTATGCTGAAAAAAATATATTTTTTACATTTTATTCTACTACTTTATCATTACTCATTACGTATGTCATATATTATTAATTTACTTCATTACGCAAATTTTCAGGTTACTATTTTGAGTTACTATATCGTCTCTGAGCTACGCCACCAATGACGGACAATGTCTGAGACGGACGGTCGGACAAACAAAGTAATGGACATGAACGTATGAAAATTCTTTATTGCACAAGAAAAGATCTGCACAAAGGCGAGCTTAATACTAACAAGTATTTTCTTCCATCTAACCATGGGTAATGTGGAAAGAATAAGGGGTAGTGCTAGAGAAGTCCAAGTAAAATAGATAAGATATTATATTACTTACAGATACGGACGGACATGGCCTCGCTCAGAGCTAATAGTACAAGTAAAATAGACAAAAATGTGGTTATATTAATTTGAGATCAGAATGAACACGATTGTTACTGCTGCCACTATGCGCCTTTCTGATTCAACAAAAAGTCGTTGTTATAATAGATACGCCTTTAGATTTTTAATCAATAAATATGAAAAAAGTACCGAAGATGCAAACTTCAAATAGGAATCGTATGACATAAAAAAAACATTTTTGGGTATACGCCCCTATGATATGAAGCCCACGATATATACATTTACAGTTCTAAAAATAAAGTTGTTCATATGGATGAGTGGAACCCTTAATTTTTGAGGATTTCACTACACCCTGTATTCTATCTCCATTTATCTATTTTTATGTGACAGAATATTAAATCCAAATTGATGCACCGCCTAATAATCTTGTCATTCGGCGAATTAAAATAGATAGGTATCATTGTTATCTTTCAACTGACTATAAATAAGGATTCTGCCATAACGACAGTCACTTACTACCACAAAATGAAGTCATTAGTCGGAGCAGCCGTTTTACTGGTAGCCGACGCAGCTGCGTTGGCCGAAGTGTCCAGCAGTAATAACACTGTGTTTGGCTATCACAAGAGGTTTGGTATCCCTGAGGCGGCCAGGATAAAGAAAAAAAAAAAGAAAGAAAGAAAGCAGGCGGAGGAGGCAGCCCTGCGTGCTGGCTCTGAGAGGATCGTTGGTGGTAATCTTGCCGACATCTCGCTAATTCCTTACCAGGTGAGATGTAGTTCACTAGCTCTGTCAAGGAAATAAAAATTCAAGGTATTGTATCTTATTTTTCAGTAACTTTTTTTTCCAAAATCATGTATAAAAAAGTCTATTAAAAAAACTTTTTTTAATAGCGTCTCTTGAAAAAATGCCCTATTAATTTAATAAATTGGGATCCTTAGAACCCGCAACCTAAAACCTAAAATCGAGGCTAAAGATAGACCGCATTTGTGCTAGAAACAGCCTTATTATCCTAGGCTCTTTAATATATCACTTTATTGTGAGAATTTGCTTCAAAGGAGAATGACCAAAAACAGTCTATGTTGCTTTTGCGTTGCGCTTTAAGCATTTATACCTCAAAATGTTTCTTTTGAAAAATGATTTCATAGTTCTACTTGATAAAATAAAAGAATCAGGGGTATAGAAGTAAAAATTAAAAAGTATCTGTAAAGTAGACAGACGGAAGATTGCATAACTTCCGTCTGTCTACGATAACTTCAGTGGGAGATGATAATGCACGTACCGCGAATGCACATCCTGAGAACGTACGCCCTGGTAATGTACAGCCATTGAATCCGTGTACATGTACATGGATTCCCGTCCGCACGTTCTCGGGTCGTGCGTTATCAGCGTTTCTAAACGAATCCCAAAAGAAATACCTCACACACTCCAGTAAAACGCGCAAAACCTATGATGTGAACAACGTAGTTGATTGTATTTTCTGTGATATGAACGAGGCACCGAATGGTCACCGACTCCAGGGCTGTACGTTCCGCATTCGTGCATTCCTGGTACGGACCGGGAATGCACGGACGGGAATGTACAGGCAGGAATGCACATCCCGATAATTGGTGTCATTTGGGCACGAATTCCCGGGCTGTACATTCTCATGCCGTACATTCTTGGTCCGTGCAATAGTAACCCACTTCAGTCACTCGATACAGATTACAAACACAGATTAGATTAAATTATTGCAAAAATCGCAAAAGGTGTACTGTGTACTACATTGCGAAAGTGCAAACTGCAAACGGGGAGATTTTGACGGGAATTCAAACGAGCGGTTTTATTACGGTTTTATTTTTGCAAATTGATCCTAGTGGATTTGATATTGTTTAGTTAATGTAGTTTATGTTAAACATGTGTAATGTGTATGAACAATCCAACCGGCCCTTTTGGAAATCGTTGGGAGATTCTAATGTCTAGCAGTGGACGTCCAATGGCTGAAATGATGATGATGATGTATGAACAATATGTGGAATAAATAACTAAAATAAACCGCCATTGTGGGCTTAGGATAGTCTTGTCTCAATTGTGCGCAGGACCTAAGACTGTTTATGCTTATCAGAAATTATCTCTTTGTCCCCCATTAGGCTCCTTAAACATTGCGACTTTTTGCAGCGATATAGTCGCGATTTAGACGATTTGCTAGTGCATGGATACACTCGTCCATCGTTACACACACACGCTATCTGCAAAAAGTCGCAGTATGTAAACCCCTGCATATTTGGCTAAAAGCATAAATAATCTGTGGCATAAAGCACAAACTTCTTCCGTAGGAACGAACCTCAGAATAAGGGAGGAACGAACTGATAATGACCTATGCTTATAATTAAAACTAAAAGGTGTCAATGCCAATCCAAAATAACACCAAACCACCAAAGTTGTCATAACCTCAAAACATGGGCTCAAAATTAAGATTTCTCGAAACTCCCATCTAATATTTTCATAATATTTTTCCTGCATAATCCAGAGCTAATTTATTACAGTTGTATTCATAAAAACTCACGAAAGTTGCTTAAAACCTCAGTTAGTTAACTTGTTTAATAAGCCCTAACATGCTGCTAAAGTGTTCGTTAAAAATATCTATATATATATATAAAAGGAGAAGCTGACTGACTGACTGACTGACTGACAGATCAACGCAGAGCCTAAACTATAAGGGTTAGAAACTTGAAATTTTGCACAAGGGTTCCTTTTGTAACGTAGGGGAGCACTAAGAAAGGATTTTTGAAAATTCATCCCCTAAGGGGGTAAAATGGGGGTTCAGAGTTAGTATGAAACTTTGCCGTTTTTGAAGTTATTCGAATGAAATTTGGTACGAAGGTTCTTCATTTAAAATTATGAAACATATGTAAAATAGTTTTTTGAAAATCATCCCTTAAAGGGGAATAAGGGGGTTGCATACTTAGTATGAAACTTTGCCATTTTTTAAGTTATTCGAATGAAATTCAGAATGAAGATCCTTGATTGAATGTCTTGAAACACATGTAAAATAGTTTTTCGAAAATCATCCCTTAAGGTGATAAAAGGAGAGTGCAATGTTAGTATGAAAGTTAGCCCTTTTTGAAGTTATTCGAATGAAATTCAGCATGAAGGTCCTTCATTGAAAGTCATGAAAGATGTGTAAAGTAGTTTTTCGAAAATCATCCCTTAACGGGGTAAGAGGGGGTTGCGAAGTTAGTATGAAAGCTCTTTCGCATGCGCTAAAAGTATCCCTATCTTATTTGCAAACACTTTACTCAACTAAAGCCCACGCGAACGTAGTCGCGGGCAACAGCTAGTCTATTCATAAACGCACGATAACCGTACATTAACTAGCGGACGTCTATAATGGAGTGAAGTGAACGATTTTCACAGATTATGGGAAGAAATGAATGAAAACTTGGCAAATATCGTTATTTTCGTAAACAAGAGAGTCTGTGGTATAAACCAAAGACAGTATTTCGACATTGACAACTGAAAACTAATTGACGCGCCAAATATTTTTTTGCTGGACTGGAACCAAAAAGTATGTAGGATATGTAGTTTCATTTTTACCGAATGCTCGCCATTGTTAAAAAAAAAGAGATGCAGAACAGCAAATAATAATAATATCTTTGTATGATAAGAATTCATTTATGTCAATAAAAAACTCGCTCGTAGCCTGGGCTGCCTAAGTGATCTTAAACGATCACTAAGGTTAAGCAACATACGGCGCTTTCAGTCCATGGATGGGTCACCATCTATGACTAACGCTAGTGGCATTTTTCCGAGCGGTTCCGTGCTTCGCAAGGCACGTTAAGCAGTTGGTGCCGGCTGCCGTCGATAGATGGCAGTCGTTAAGCCAAGCCAAGCCTTAGGGCGCGGCTTGAAAACTTCTGACAGTAAGACCAGCCACTAGTCTTACAAGCCTCTACCAATCCGGACTTGGCCCCCGTGGTGGAGTATGGCCTATACCTTCCTCAGGGAAGAGACCCGTGCCCCTTGGTGGGGACATAATGGGTTGATGATGATGAAAATAAAAAACTTGAAAAATGCATAGAAGTTTTATTTTACATTTGTAAAAATAACAGTGAAAAAACTATCCAGAAATTGAAAACTGAGATAGTGTTTAATCCTAGCTACTAATATTATAAGTTTGCGAGAATTTGTAGATTTATGTTTGGATCTTTGTTACTCTTTCACGTAAAAACGGCTGAACGGATCTGGATGAAATTTAGGGACAGAGACAAATTATAGTCTGGCGTAACATTTTTTTTTTACTCTACTCTTATTTCTGGGGTTTAGCAGTAGTGTGAACAGGTAGGCATTAGAGGGTAGCCCGAGTCTCCCAGTAGTCGGCTTCTATTTTAGACCTCTATTTTGGCCATTTTGGCCATCTTCGAAGCGTTGCTTTATATTACTTTCATTGAAGATACGGCTATCGTGAGTACTCCTTCATCTAGCCACAATGTTCATGATCTTGAAGCTAGCGTCACAAACAACCTAGAACAGAATAAATAATATTATATAGGTATACATACGAGTATGGTATATTAAACAATCATTAAAGTAAATTAATCAGTTATGTACTGAAGTATTTAGGTACCTGGACATTCAAGGAATAATACCCTTTTCTATTTATATAATATTGAGCTTGCTCTCCACCTCTTTTTTTCCCTTTTATGTGTGTGCAATCAATCGCCCCTATCACACCAGGAAAATTCTTAATTTGTCGGAATTTCGCCATCACTGACTCTTCCTCTTCTAAGGAAGCTGGCACCTTGATGAAAGTTGGAGCTTTGGCCGCAATAGCACGTGCCACCTTGGCGCAAATACGACTGACTGTGGGCTGGCTAACCCCGTATAGTTCCCCAGCATCGTCTTGAACCTGAAACCTTTTATTATATTAAGACACTGGAAATACCTACTTTACTTCCATTGAAATGCTTTACTTGCTTTTAAACAGACAATTTAGAAGATATTACAGAATTACAGGAGATTATAAGAAATGAATGTGACTTACTTCACGTGTCCCCAACAATGGATGGCGATCAGGACTTGGAGATCTGGTGAAACGCCAGCACCTCCCACCATCACCATCCACCATGAGCTCGTCTTCCACCAGATTATTTATCTCCCGAATCGTATCTTTACAGAATCTGTACCTAGCATTTTTTGAACGTGAGATCTCGCAATACATAGGGGTTTATTCTTTATTATAAAATTTTCTCCGCCTTTGCGCCTTTTCTGCTTCTTGCAAGCGGCCAATTGAATATATTGCGCGCAAAACATTCATTTTTAATGTGTAAATAAACACGACACTCCGAAAACACTAATGTCAATTTCTCGTTTTGAGGTTATAATCAGTATGTTATGGACAGTATTTAATAAGAGAGATAAACAAGGGGACTGCTATTGTTAGCTTAGCAAACCTTTGTTAAATAGCTAATGAACGTTTTAGGCACTAACTTACGTTTATGAATAGAGATTTTTAGCAAACGTTCTATAGACCCTTTATATGCCTCTTTTAAGAAGTGCAAAATTTTTATGAATACAACCGTTATAGTTTACCGTTGGTTTCATCAATGTGCAAGAAGACGCAAAAATAGACGAACTCCTATAGTAAATTGATCATTTTCCTTTGCATCTGAAGGATCTATCATGGAATCCCTTACAACATGATCCGAATTGTCACTTATGGTCAATAGGATTTTTCCTTTTTTTGTAGAGTTCCTCAATTCAATGGAAATTATTTTTCTTATTATAATTTTCGCAAAAAGTGTCTGAATAATCCATCAATCATATCAATAGTGATTTTAGGACCTACTTTTGCTAATAGTACTTTTCCTGTAGTATTACCTTACATATTTGCTAAGTATAAATCAGCAACGAGTCCTGAAATTAATGAAAAAACCCCACATAATTCTCTAAGCAAACATACATTCTAATACGGTTTCTTGGTCTTGTTTTCATAAAAAACGTTTTGAACTGTCTCTTCAGCAAGTGTTTTGTTATCCGTTTCCAGGCTGGCCTCAACATCAGACTCTCAAACTTCCAATCCGTATGCGGTGGTAGTCTGATTGCCGCCGACCGCGTTGTCACCGCCGCTCATTGCCATTTTGATGGTTCCATCACTGCCAACTCCTACACAGTGGTCCTTGGCTCTAATCTCTTATTCTCTGGAGGTGTGAGGGTCGAGACCAGTGACATCGTTGTGCACCCCGAATGGAATCCTTCTACCGTTGAGCATGATATCGCTGTTCTACGTATACCCTCCGTGACTTTCTCTAGTGAGTAAAAAGTTTCATAATAGTATCAACGATCATGAAAAATAATGTCTCATTGTCAATGAAGTTAGACCGTACACTTTTCGGTTAGGTTTTCCTTTGATTACGCATTTTCACTCGGAATAATGAATCATCTTAACAGTGAACAGATGCAATATGCTGGAACCGATCATTCGGCGTAACATTTTTACAGAACATTCATTGAATAATTTTATTAAGGAACTACTTACCTCCCACCTCTTACACAAATAGTTATTAGTAAATAGTTGTTTAAAGAAAAAAAACACATTAAGTATAAAATTTGCACAATATAAATACTTATCGTAATCTAACTAACAATCTCACGAATTAACGTTCATACATGTCAGCCGGCACTGCCTTTACTCGGTCATTTAATTATTGTTTCACATAGGTAAACATTTTTATTTTCAGTTTTTATCCAGCCTATTGCTCTGCCAATCGAATCTGAGATCAACTCACTCTACGTCGGAGTGATTGCTACGGCTTCCGGATATGGCCTGACTTACGCCGGTAAGAAGTTCTAAAGGACAACGGCAAATGGTGTACAACCCTATTAAAAGAATGTTTTGGGGTTATATTTTCCCAACTTTAGTATTTCGCAACGGGCTCTTTTTTCAGTTTTTCAAATATATTTTTTAAGTTGGGGGAAGAAAATAAGAAAATAATTAAATAAAACGCAATTCAGAAACAGAAACGGAACGCCCCATCGAATGTTTTATCTTGCAAGCTCAGAATAATCTATACATTCAAGCCACAGACCTACTTCCTCATTGATTCAAGCCAAGAAAAAAACAACTGTCATGTCAAAGCGTTGTCAAAGTGAAAATCAGTAGAGTTCGGCTCACGAAAGAGGTCCCATGAGTTAATGAATTTTGGCTTTTGATCATCAACCCATCATGTCCCCACCGAGGGGCACGGGTCTCTTCCCTGAGGAAGGTATAGGCCATACTCCACCACGGGAGCCAAGTCCGGATTGGTGGAGGAATGAATTTTGGCTTTTATTTTTATATTATTAAGGATCTTACCGTGGGACTTGTTTGGTAAAACGATCTTTAGGTGTTCTGTGGAACTGCTTCGGGCAAAAATAAAGAAAAGAAAATACTTGCCATCTCAACAACAAACTTGACATGGCAGAATCCTAGGGGTGCTATTATAAAATAATTTAATTGAATTTAAGTCTCGTCACTCTTCAGGAAAAAACATACTTCGTTTTTATTGTAACTGAAAGATTTAATCGTGGCAGAGAAGCAATAATAAGTTATTGTTGCAACTGCATTTTAGGGCTGAGAACTGTGGGGTGTTGCTCCCATGTGATGAGTATCATCTGGTACCTGGGTTATGCTCTCCATGAGGGAGTGACGCGACCAGCATATGTGCATAGGTATGTACTTGTGTGTATATTAGAATGATTTTGTTTTAATTATTTGTGTAGGTATTTATCTCTAACAGTCAAGCGAACGGGGTCGTAACATAACCTCCAAACTTCTTAAAAAAACAACCTTAACTTACAACTCCCAACTTTATAAAAAAAAAAGAAAATTAATAGAACGAATTCTAATACAATGATCTATTAAATGTAAATATTTCATGTTTCAACAAGACTTTTTGTAGGTGTACGAGACTTCCACTGAAGCCTGCCATTCTCCTTTAGGATGCAGGGAGTTTCAGGGCCAATTAATTGATCCATGTAGGTTTAATTTTTAGAAAATGTTCTTTTATCAGTGTTATGGGCAATAAATAACTGTTTATTAGAATGCGAAGGTAAATTTCTCTGAGCTACAACTTGACACCTAGCGCCATCTGTTGGAGATTTATATCAACACAACAGGACATGTATCGCCATCTATTATCTAAAATAGGAACTAAAATACCCCTACCTATGTCGCTGATAATCTACGTTTTTTATACATACACTACTTGCTTGTCTGTTATGCTACGTTCACACGCGCGCGTTCAACTCGACATTCAACGTGCACATTCACATCCGAGCGTGTAAACGGTACGCCCGAACCCGCAAACGCGCTTGTGAATGTGATTGTCGCGAACCGGGCGAGTGTCGGTTTTTTGGCAAAGTTCAAAGGATGAATGTGCGGGCGCCCGGTGACTGTTGTCACGCGCGCGGGCAGTCAGTCATGCAAAGGTAGTATGAGGACGTGAGTCGCGCGCGAAAACGTCAAAAGTCGCGAGAATTTGACAGTTAATGTACTGGAAAGTCGCGACTTTTGATGTTGTCGCGCGCGACTCGCGTCCTCGTACTACCTTTGCAGCTTTGCCAGAATGTTACAAAAGTAACATTTTACGTTACTTTTGACCTTCTTATGTTACCTCCATATTACACGACTCAATATGTTACTTTTGTGTTACTTTTTAGATTTTCTAGCAAACAAAAAAATACCGTGAATCAAAACGCATCCAAAAATGATAATTTTTTTGTTCATCATGTTGGCGTATTTGATTTTGTGGACTTTTACCAATAAAAATAACTTAAGCCAAAGGATATGGCAGCAAAAACACCGAGATCCTCGCTGCTCGCCATGCTGGCACTGACTGACACGACGGCGTGCGTGTGAACAGCTTTAATTTTCGCCGGCCTGGGACGGGCTGCATGCCGCGCAGCCCGCCAGGCAGCCCGCCGGGCTGCACGGCGTGCATGTGAACATAGCATTACCTGTTCGAAGCTACGTTAATAGCTTGAAATAAACCGTTTTGTATTTATAACGAATAAAATAAAATTATTGAAGGAGCCCTGAAAACCCCCTGATACTACACAAGGTTGTATTGGCTCAGGTGAGAAATCGGGCGGTCCCGGAAGCATAAGAAACTTTGATAAGGCAAAACCAGGACGAGGAACTCCACCGAGACGAGACCAACGGCCGATCTCCGTCCAGTACCAGGTCGAAGGCTAAGACATTGCGAGTTCCAACGTAAAAGAAACAATGCAAAATCCAGATGGGACAAACTTGCGAGGCCGAAGGCCGAGGCTCGCGAAGCGAGCACAAGAAATTTGCCAAGGCAAAACGAGGACGTGGAAATCCGCCGAGGCGAGGCCGAAGCCCGAGCTCGATCCAGTACCAGGTCGAAGGCTAAGACGTTGCGAGGTCCAGCGTAAAAGAAACAATGCCAAATCCAGATAAGACAAACTTGCGAGGCCAAAGGCCGAGCCTCGCGAAGCGAGCACAAGAAACTTTGACAAGGCAGAACGATGACGTGGAACTCCACCGAGGTGAGGCCAAAGGCCAAGCTCCATCCAGTACCAGGGCGAAGGCTAAGACGTTGTGAGTTCCAGCGTAAAAGAAACAATGCAATATTCAGATGGGACAAACTTGCGAGGCCGAAGGCCGAGCCTCGGGAAACGAGCACAAGAAACTTTGACAAGGCAAAACAAGGACGTGGTAACTCCACCGAGGCGAGGCCGAAGGCCGAGCTCCATTCAGTACCAGGTCGAAGGCTGAGACCAAGAAACAATGCAAAATCCAGATGGGACAAATTTTCGAGGCCGAAGGCCGAGCCTGCGAAGCGAGCACGAAAAACTTTGATAAGGCAAAACGAGGATGACGAACTCAACCGAGGCAAGGCTAAAGGCCGAGCTCCATCCAGTACCAGGTCAAACGCTAAGACGTTGCGAGTTCCAGCGTAAAAGAAACAATGCAAAATCCAGATGGGACAAACTTGCGAGGCCGAAGGCCGAGCCTCGCGAAGCGAACACAAAAAACTTTGTCAAGGCAGAACGATGACGTGGAACTCCACTGAGGCGAGGCCGAAGGTCGAGCTCCATCCAGTACCAGTTCGAAGGCTAAGACGTTGTGAGTTCCAGCGTAAAAGAAACAATGCAAAATTCAGATGGGACAAACTTGTGAGGCCGAAGGCCGAGCCCCGCGAAACGAGCACAAGAAACTTTGACAAGGCAAAACGAGGATGTGGTAACTCCACTGAGGCAAGGCCGAAGGCCGAGCTCCATTCAGTACCAGGTAGAAGGCTAAGACGAAGAAACAATGCAAAGTCCAGATGGGACAAACTTGCAAGGCCGAAGGCCGAGCCTGCAAAGTGAGCACGAAAAACTTTGATAACGAGGACGAGGAACTCCACCGAGGCCAAAGGCTGAGCTCCATCCAGTACCAGGTCAGGTTCCGGTGTAAAAGAAATAATGCAAAATCCAGATGGCACAAACTTGCGGGGCCGAAGGCCGAGCGATAGAATTCAGTTCAGGCCAAGGCTGAAAGCCAAGACGTCCCGTGTTCCGCCGTAAAATTAACAATGAAAAGCCGGATGGGACAAATTTGTGAGGCCTCAAGCTCCGCGAAGCAGGCGGGCAAGAGAAACCTCGCTGAGGCTCCGTTGAGACTGAGGCTGAAGGCCGAGACCATACATGTTCCCATGCGTCAAATCTCAATCAAAAGTGTCTAGCGAGGCCCTAGGCCGACTGCAACGGAGAGTGAAACTCGGAGCGGCTGGGGGTTGGCGCGTGAAAGCGTGCAGGGGTTTGTTTGCCCCTTAGTCTGAGTGTAATTTCCAAAAAACACGATTTATCAAAAAAATACCGAGCAAAGCTCGGTCATCCAGGTACTTTTTTTTAAAGTGCAACTTAACTAAACAAAGTTAACAAACAATGGTTTGTTAGTATGCTTCCCACATTTATGTATGGAATTCACTGAATAATCCCAATCCCATACAATTTATTTTATTTAATTCACTGAGTGCTCGCACTAAGTACCTACGCTGTGTTAGTTTCCAGTACATTTGTATAGTTTGATGACTTTCCCTTTGGTAGGTTGTGTTGTCAGACCTTTTTGCACTCGTTCTGCAGCAGACTATTATCTCTATTTACTAGCATGTGAGTCACGACATCAGTCGTTGGCAACAGCGCTAGACAATATTGTTTGCAATGACTCTATAACTAACTTTGTTATAGAATTTAGTAGTTGAGTACAGCAGAACTTTGATTTTATATTTTTTATGATAATTATTATTCTTCCTCTTTTGAATTTTGATTCATATAGAGCATTTAAAAACAAAATTATCTAAACTGTAGTACAAATCTTGAAACAGCAAAATTAGCCTACTATGCTTATGCCCACTCGTGGCTCAAATACGGAGTAATGCTATGGGGAATTAGTACAAATTTAAATGATCTGTTCAAACTCCAGAAGAAATGCATTATAATTTTAGCACAAATAAAAACACAGATAGTTGCAAGCCATTTTTCACATTGTATAACATTTTGACTTTTCCTTCCATTTACATCCAGGACATATTATATATATTTGTTTTTAAAAATCCTAACCAATTTCAGAATAGTATTCATGAAATCGATACCAGACATAAAAATAGACTAGTGTTACCATCCTCAAGAATTAAAATGTTAAATAGTAGTCCATATTATAATGTGTATAAAAATTTATAATAAACTCCCACCGCATATAAAATTGCAGAAGGATTTCAACACTTTCAAAAGAAAACTGCAAGAATTCCTAATAGAAAAATGCTTTTACTCATTAAAGGAGTACCTGCCAAATATAGAATAAATTAGTTTAACCCTAGATTACGAAATTGCAACACCTGCAAAAGGTGACTAAGTTTTAAGTCCTAATCTTAAGTAAGACCTATGTACCTATACTTAGTCGGAAATTTGATATTTGATTTGAGTCGAGCCCATAAGGCACTTAGCTACCAAGAAATAGGTCGTGGGTTCGATTCCCACTGGGGGCCGCCGTACATTTGTACAAACGGCCTCAGTCTGAGTTTTTTCCGATGTTTGTAATGTCCTTGCCAGGTCACTATAGCACAGGGTATCCTCTAGTTTGGGACCAGTTCAAGTGTTGTGTAGAAGTTATTATGATGTTATTATTTGTTATTTGTTTGTTATTATTATAAAGTTACTAGCTGACCCCGCGAACTTTGTTCCGCCTTAGACGCCATAAATGAGCAGATTTTTATTTTATTATATTGTTTATCAATAAAATAAGACTGACAGAAGAATCCGTTTTAAACGTCTTTTTTTTTCATCTTCTTTGACTATTATTGCAGCACGCATTCAGTCAATTCTATGTCAAATGTCTTAAGGTTACATTAAAAAAGTTTAATAATTTTATATGGTGGTTAAGTAATTTTAAATTTTCTAATTTTCCGCGCAATTTCCTTAATTTTTTCTTTCATAAGAACCTTCTCCTGATAATAACGAACAGAACAAAAAAAGAATTAGCTAAATCGGTCCAGCCGTTCAGGCGTGATGCCATGACCAAGGGAAATAGGGATTCATTTTTATATATATAGATTGTGTTAAGCACAAAAGCTAATTATAAAATCAACGATTATTTAGAAGACAAGCACGTCTGGCATTAAACAGTAGTTTAATATTAAATTTAATCAGAGGATAAATGTGTCTGTTCAACACATCCAAGAGTAATCTTTTAAGTTTGAAAGTTTGTTAATTAAGCTAAAACTGTTTTGAAAAGAATAAATGTGGAGTTTCTTTGTTAGTTTCTTCTCCATGTAATCTATTAATTGTGAAACTAACAACTTTGACTTTCATAAAGTAAACACTTTGTTTGGCCTATGAATAAAATATTTGACTTTGACTTTATTTATTATTTAAGTTTTAAGGAGATTTAAGCCTTCGATCCCTTCTAAAAGGCCCTTAAATCTTCCAGGTGACAGTTTCGATGCCTTGCAGCGCCTAAGGTAAATCAACATCAGGGTGATCCCGAACTTCATGTGCGCGGAGGTCTTCGGCCCGTACATCCAGGACAACTGTGCACTAACGGGTACGGCGGCACCGGCACGTGCCTGGGTGACTCGGGTGGCCCCCTAACCGTCATCAGCGGCGGAAGGAGGCTCTTGGTAAGTAACAGATTTTTATCTGCTTGATGACTTTTGCCGATGTGTGGTCTCCACTCAAGAACTTTTTGGCGTGCTATGTGCCCCGCCCACTGCCCTTTCAATTTACTCATCCAGTGGGCTATGTCGACGACAAGATGGACAGACGATCTCATCCAAGTGGCAGGAAGACGCTGGATGCAAGCCGCTTCCAACCGTCTTTTTGGAAATCCATAGAGGGGGCCTATGTCCAGCAGTGGACTTCTTGTGGCTGAATGACGATGATGATGATGATGATTATGACTTTTCGTTACCAAGTTTTATCTGCTCGATAATGGTTAAAACGAATATTTGTATTTGATAAAAGCCATACAAAGCCATATGAACATAGCATGTCGCGCAGCGGTTAGCGCATATGTCTACCATGCGAGAGGTCCCGAGTTCGAACCCCGGCTGGGGATAAGTAAAAAGCTCTTGGATGTTTACATGTTTGTGTGTCGCTGTTTCTGGTTCCCACGACACAGGGTATCCTAGTGAGGGGCCAGAAGCAATGTATGTGCCTGTATATAAATGTTTGTTTAATTGTTTTTTTTATAACAATAATTGCAAAAAAAATCTTAATGGAGAAAATGGAAATTGTACCTACCTGAAACACGATATAACTATTATTTTAAAGCCGTATGCTTTATTACTGTGCCCACATTGATGGGTAGATAGATCAACGGACGGACGGATGGATGGACGGATGGGTGGATGGATGGATGGATAGATATACAGATACATTGTACATGCATTAATCAGTCAATGTAGTGCCTTCTACTGTGCTCCTTCGAGATGTGATATACACATCTCTTAGTTAGTACGTACATTTGTGAGTGCAGCGAATATTAGTTACATGAAACATGGGCAGTTAGGCAAAATATTGTGACAATTATCTATTTTTCATACTCATTGTAAACGGCAAGGGTGGATCACTAGAAATATTTTATCTGGCAGCTAGTTGAAGGTATAAGAAGTCATCTTCGTCGCAATCTAATGTACCTACGAAAATGTGCTCTTCGAGATTATTTATTTACTACATAAATATTGCAACATAACAGTAATTACACCAAAGCGTTACAATATTATAACTGAGCACTAATTAAACATCAATAAAAAAATCTATCAATCAACAACATAATTTGCTCAATATTCTATTTCTATTTTTCAGATCGGTGTGACGTCATTCAGCGCGGCCGCAGGTTGCAGTGCAGGTTTCCCCTCTGCCTTCACGAGGGTCACCTCCTACCTCCCCTTCATCATGTTCACATAATCTCACATGCTTTCCGATTCGGTCTATTAGAGAGCCATAACGAACAAAATAGTTTCGTTAACTCACTACTATAAAAAGGCATTATCATCATCAACAACGACATTTGATAAGAATGAAATGTTATAATACAATCATACTTAATAAAATTTTAATATTTTCCAACTTCATGGTTTTCTTTGTTCTTAATCGCACCGATAAGCTGTTAATGATTATGTACCTCATTATAAGTTAATTTTATTAGTTATCGTAAGATATACTGGAATAACGTAATCTCCGAAGTCTCATGTAATTCTAAATCCTCGATTTAATTTAAAATAGTGGGTAATACCCGTATAAACCAAAACCTATGACGAGTAGCATAATCATAAGTAAGGATGGATGGTTTAAAGAGAGGGATGGAAACGCATACCTGGTTCACGTAGCGTGGCAATCCAAATGGTGTTGGGTGGCGTGCCTTGGCGACTGTCTTCCCTTCAAACCTTCCACTACGTGTGTTTTCCTTGATGATGGCCTTTATTGTGAGGCGCCGGGTGGAGTTGGCGCGGGCGCGAGGATCGTGATCACGAATATGCAGTTGACGGGACCAGTATAAGGAGCTGATCGACCGAACCGTCCGTGCAACGCCACGATCTTCTTGACACTCCCTTTGACAGCTTGTCATCGGTGGGTTTTTCTTCATGTACCCGCGTTTCCAAAAGGATCGGAGGTTGGGGGTAGGATGGGGAAATTATGGACGGCCCCACATGGCGCTAAAATTTAAAACCTAACATAATCGCCCCCCAAAGAGCTACCCAGCTCTTTCATGAAAAATCGCAACATGGCACCTTTGAACAAGCTGCACAAGTTGAAGTTGATATTCTAATTGTTAAATCTAATTGAAACCCTTAAGTTGATTAACCCCTTTTTTTTCTTAAGTTGCTTAACCTACCTTAACCTAATCTCTACATAAAAAAAAAACATTTTTGTTTGAAGTTAAGCTTCTGTGTCACTCCTAGGGAGAGGACACACCTTAGAAACAGAACGGAGGCAGAACCCAGCGCTAGTTTTAAGCTTAACAACCCGAACTACACCATCGCTGCCGGGGTGGAGCTCGGACACTCGACCTGAGCGCCATTGCAGGGGAGGCAAGTTATCCTCTTTAATGAGAACTAAATCTCCGACCTCTAAATTAGGGATGCCTTTAATCCACTTAGCCCTCTGCTGCAATAGGGTCAAGTATTCCTGCTGCCACCTGCGCCAGAAATGCTGCGATATCTGCCGAACAAGTTGCCAACGATTGAGGCGAGATATCGGTGTATGCTCGAAACAAAATTCAGCAGGAGAAACCAACGGTTGCCCGATCAAAAAATGCCCGGGTGTGAGAGGATCTAGACTGGTAAGATCATCGGACAAACCACACAAGGGTCGCGAGTTAAGCACCGCTTCAATTCTCGTAAAGATTGTGGTGAGTTCCTCGAAGGACAGAATCTGGTTACCGATGGTCCGCTTAAATAATTGTTTGGCCGATTTTACGGCGCTTTCCCAGATTCCTCCCATGTGGGGACTATAAGGCGGGTTCATGTGCCAGGAAACGTTGAGGTTCCTTAGCCCTGCACTGAGATCCGTACTGTTTTGCCGCATGAAAGTTTCGGCTTCCGAAAGATAGCGTTTACCCCCCTGGAAATTCTTCCCACAGTCCGTGTAGACATCAGACACGGTACCTCGCCTGGAAACAAATCTCTGAAAGCAAGCGAGGAAAGCTTCTGTGGACAAATCTGAAGTGACCTCGATATGTATTGCCTTGACGACGAGACACACGAAGAGACAGACATAGGCCTTCCTGACCTTTGTATTGCGAACTGTCGAAACCTTTATGTTAAAAGGTCCCGCAAAATCTATGCCCACTTTCAAGAACGGACGAGCCTGACGCACACGGGCTGGCGGGAGATTGCCCATGATGGGCTCCAGGGGTTTAGCCTTGAGTTGACTACATCGTCTACACTGGAAGATTCTGTGCCGTACCACCCGACGAGCTGAAACGATCCAAAATTTTTGCCGCAAAATCGTGGTAAGACACGAAGCCCCAGCATGTAGATGCAATTTGTGATGATAGTCAATGATAAGATTTGTTAGATGATGTGCCTTAGGGAGCAAAATTGGATGCTTAACCTGGAAGGGCAAATTGGAATGCTTAAGTCGGCCGCCTACCCTTAATAAACCTTCAGAATCGATAAATGGTTGTAGGCGAGCCATGGAGACATCCTTCAAGGCGCGTTTATCCCTGAGTGCCTGAAGATGTCCATGGAAAACCTCCTCTTGCACCAACTTTATAGCTCTATGTAGAGCACCCTCAAGTTCATCTACCGATAGATAACTTTGTCTTCTCTGTTGTGTTTGGTGGCGAGCGTTGAAAACAAAACGCAACGACCACGCTATGACGTATTGTAATTTTGTCAGCGAGCTGTAACGCGCAATGACTGGACATGGAGCCGTTTCTTCTTGTTTTATGCTAACGCTTAGAGTCGTTCCAGCATCAGCAACCGTGAGCTCTTGATTTTCTGCCTCCACAACCAAGTTTTCGGGCCAAGCGTCGGGATCCTCCTTTAGCCAGTCAGGAGACCACCACAGGTTGTGCTCTACCATTTCCTTTGGCAACAAACCTCTGCTGGCACAGTCGGCCGGATTGAGAGCGGTGGGTACGTACCGCCAGCTGACATAGGACCCTAGACCTTGAATCTGAGAGACCCTGTTTCCTTCAAACGTCTTAAGCTTATGAGGAGGCGTGCGAAGCCAATGTAAGACGACCGTAGAGTCACACCAAGCAAAGGTACCATCAATTTTGATTCTACGCTGCAGAATGTCCCGGACGCGACCGATGAGGCCGACCAGTAGAACTGCACCGCAGAGCTCTAATTGAGGAATGGTACGCCGCTGTCTAGTCGGAGCAACTCTAGTTTTTGCTAGAAGTAGATGTACTCCAACTTCTCCGCTACGATCCTCTACGCGAAGATAAACCACAGCTCCAAACGCTCGCTCGGATGCATCGCTAAATCCCAAAATGTCAACTCGTGCAGGATCTTTGCTGAAAATAAACCTTGGAAGATGTGGACGACGTAAAATGTCGAATCCAGCTGCGAAAGAATCCCACGAATCAGACAGCTCTTGGGGCAGCATATCATCCCACGAAAGATCTGTGCGCAGCCACAACTGCTGCATGATAAGTTTTGCGTACAGAACCACTGGAGCTAAATAGCCACAAGGATCGTACACCTGTGCGATATTAGACAGAATTTGTCTTTTAGTGGAGCATGGACTGAGTGTCCCGGTGCGAAACATGAGATTGTCACACTCAGCATTCCACTCTACCCCCAATACCTTAAATACCTTGTCCCCTGATTCATTGAATCGAAAGGGCACCTCAAGATGATCTGATGGATAGTCCTTTAAAATTTCCTTCTTGTTGCTGACCCATTTACGTACAGCTAACCCACCCTGTCCTAGCACCTCTACAATTTGGAGTTGTAGATCCCTAGCCGACTCTACATCAGAACTACCAGTGACCACGTCATCCACGAAAGTATCCTCCTTGAGGGCACGAGCACCGTCTGGATGTGTGGCTTCATTGAGCACAGCCAGCTCGTGCACGACGCGCATCGCGAGATAAGCTGAGCTTGAAACTCCGTAAGTGACAGTGGTAAGCTCGAACTGCTGTAGCGGCTTGTTGGGGGAATCGCGCCAAAAAATGGTCTGGTATTTACAGTCATCCTCGTGAACACGGATCTGCCGATACATCTGCTTAATGTCACAGGTGAAGACGACAGCATGCGCACGAAAGCGCAACACAATATCCTCGATGTTATGCTGAAGTTTAGGACCTGGCATCAACACCTGGTTGAGAGAGACACCCGAGCTGCTTGGGGCAGATGCATCGAAGACTGCACGGAGCTTTGTGGAACTGCTACTTTCATTTAATACCCCATGGTGAGGTATGTAGTACCTTCCTTCAGATGAGTCACTAGACACTGGTCTCATATGGCCTGACTCTAGATAGTCAGCCATGAACGCTGTATACCTTTCCCTAAGCTGCTCTGACTTGAGAAGCTTGCGCTCAAGATTGTAAAATCGCTTGAGAGCAGACGCTTGAGTGTTCCCCAATGGCTTACGGATAGGTCTAAAAGGTAGCCTAACTATGAAGCGACCAGTGTCGTCCCTTGAATGAGTATCCACAAAATGCCTTTCGCACAATAGGTCCTCAGGATCTTTTATAGTTGGTGAGGGTGGCTCCTCGGTTTCCCAGAAACGAGTAAGCATGCCGTCCAAATCAACTGCACTGTGTAGAGAGACAGCTCTACGTGACAACCCTTGTCGCTCCACTGGCGCTCTACCCAACAACACCCAACCGAATAGGGAGGAGTGGGCAGTAGGTAATCCTTGTCCCAGACTTTGCCGTTTACCATCAAAAATTTCATTATAGAGATCGACTCCGATAAGTAAGTTGATGGGACTGGGTACCGAGAACTTGTCGTCAGCCAGTGGGAGTAAAATGTCTCTACACTTCTCTTGGACAGCCGATGAAACCATAATACTGGGAAGAAAACCAGTAATACGCTTGACCACTACAGCTGAAGTGATAAGAGGAATGTGACTGCTATCATGAAGCGATTTGATGACACACTGGACTTTACCATTTGTCCGTTGACTGTTGGAACCTCCCAAACCAAATAAAGCACCAGAATTTGAACGAGTCAATCGCAATTTCTGGGCGAGGTTCTCCGTCATTATGCTAACCTGTGAACCACTATCTAGTAGAGCCCGAGCTGTGTGAAAATATCCGTTAATGTCCTGGACTCCTACAAGGCCGTACCTAATAGCATACTGGACTCAAGATGAGCACTATGTTCACTGAGAGACTGGACTGTGGACCCAAATGTCGACACAGCAGTCCCAGAGACCTGGGGAGCAGGGTTACCTATCCCTTGCTGTTGTTGTTGTTCAATATGAAGCTTAGTGTGGTGCCTACCTTGACATATTGAACACCGACTCTTTGATAAACACTTTTTTACGAAGTGTGGCCTTAGACAATTGAAACATAGCCCACTATTTATGACAAGCTCCCTGCGTTGACCCGGTGTCATCGCATTGAACTTCTCACAATTATAGACACTATGTTCCCCTTTACAAATACAGCAGACGAAAGTACTGACTGTTAGTGTTGATCTTGTTGGGTTAGTGGCAGTCCCACTAGAACCGCTGACTCCCTTTGATACGCCGACAGTTTCCCACACCCTGAGCTGATTTTCCAAAAAACTGAGCAAAGTGTCAAAGCTAGGAATGTCCTGAGGTGAACCACTGAGGCTAAATTCAAACCTACTGCGTAACTCTGAGGGAAGTTTCCTTGAGATGATGTGCAACATTACAAAACTCCATGACTTGACATCAAATCCTAAAGCCACAAGAGCCTGCATGTTCTCCTTAAGTGTGTTAACAAGTTTACGAAGACCATTTGTGTTTTGATGAGCTAATGTAGAAATGTTCAATATGCTTTCCAAATGTTTGTCGGCTATAAGCCTTTTGTTCTCATACCTTTCCCTTAAAAGTGTCCGAGCAACCTTATAATTTTGTTCCGAGAGTGATAAATGTTTGACGAGATTCAATGGTTCCTTTTCAAGGATGCTCAGTAAATAGTGCATCTTTTGAATATTGTTCAAGTCCTGATTTTGATGAACAAGACTATCAAACAAAGCTATGAAGTTAGGCCATTCTGTATAAACCCCTGAGAATGTACCCAAGTTTATTTTCGGAAGACAAAACTGAGTAGTTTTAGGTTTACTAGTCTCCGACACCTGTGCTGTTTGTTCCATGATACTATCCCGCATAACTTCGATAGAGTAGTACACTTCATTATATTTGTTAAACCTAGCGTTGGTCTCATCCTGCTGCCTTTCGTCAGAGCACTCCGATATAAATGAATTGAAAGCCTGGTGGTACCGATCGCGGAACAACTGTGCATCCTTGTAACGGGCTTTGAATGATGCAAGACGCGCTGGGTCCAACTCCGTTAAGTTCATGTACAATTCTTCAGCTATCTTATACAAACCACTGATATAAGTTTCATACGATGTCATGGCTACGGCATGACCACTTCGTAAGACTCCTTTTTTAAGTTGTTGCTCTTCCCTATCCTTAGACATGGTTGCTTTATTACGAGAAATTAGCAAGAAGCAGACGAAATAAAGATGGGCGATTATGAATGATACTAATCATATCATTCGACTATGGCAATCATTCGACTTAGTCGAATTAGACATCCAGATTTGTAACTAACGTTCTGTAGCCTAACCCCTAACACTCGTACTAGTAAACCGCTAACGCTATAGGTAGGTACTACTCGTCGTCGACTCGTGTCGTTCCGCCGCAACTCGGACTGACTCGGGAATCATTCAAGCAGATGCATACTAATTTGGTCGACTCGGGCGCTTCCGTCGTGAATCGGAACGATTCGGGGTTCAATGTTTACGGTTTTATCGCTTGCTTCCACTTTGAAGCAAAAGCCAAATTCAGCCTTACATCAAGGAGTTAAAAGTAAAATCATAAAACTCATTAAAAGTGTGTAGCTACGAAATTTCGCGCGTAAATTACCGCCATTTTTCTCCCAGTAAGTAATACAGAATACAATTTGACATAGTGGTTAGTGGTTACTAATTAGTGGTTTCATTCGATTATCAGGATTAGTGATAACTAATATTGAAGTCGAATACGAACGTTAGTAAGTAGAAGATTAGTCGACTTATAATTTCATTCATAATCGCGCATCGCTAAGACGAAATAACAAATCAAAACAATACAACTTCAACTTGTATCACAGACTATGTTGATTATCACTTTGACGTTTAGGTGTTGCCAGTAATTTATATTGCGTTTCAATATCAATTCACAATTAGTGATGTAC
The DNA here is from genome assembly GCA_947310845.1 of Yponomeuta plumbellus. Taxonomy (NCBI): domain Eukaryota; kingdom Metazoa; phylum Arthropoda; class Insecta; order Lepidoptera; family Yponomeutidae; genus Yponomeuta; species Yponomeuta plumbellus. The sequence continues at coordinate 9,489,125 of OX371207.1, read as the reverse complement.
AAAAACCGGTAAATAAAAGTGAATGAATGATTTAGTACCATAGACAAAATTTGTTTTACAGGAAATGAGAACACTAAAAATTCAAAATGGTGACACGAATGGTGAAACAAAATTACCCCCAAATGTATGAAATTAGAAAAAAATAATACTTTTTTAGGTTTTTAGTTAGGAAATAAGATGATTGCCTTGAAAATAAGATGATTATCCGGGTGGAAGGACCAATTTCATGGATGGTTTAAAGAGAGGGATGGAAACGCATACCTGGTTCACGTAGCGTGGCAATCCAAATGGTGTTGGGTGGCGTGCCTTGGCGACTGTCTTCCCTTCAAACCTTCCACTACGTGTGTTTTCCTTGATGATGGCCTTTATTGTGAGGCGCCGGGTGGAGTTGGCGCGGGCGCGAGGATCGTGATCACGAATATGCAGTTGACGGGACCAGTATAAGGAGCTGATCGACCGAACCGTCCGTGCAACGCCACGATCTTCTTGACACTCCCTTTGACAGCTTGTCATCGGTGGGTTTTTCTTCATGTACCCGCGTTTCCAAAAGGATCGGAGGTTGGGGGTAGGATGGGGAAATTATGGACGGCCCCACATGGCGCTAAAATTTAAAACCTAACAAAGGAACTTATCGGCGGCAACACGTACAGAGTTGGGTCAGTAACGCACAACTTTTATCCTGGGAAACTGGGACTTTAATATCACAAAAAATGCAGTTGCAGTGTCATTCTAAGCCTACCGCAGCTGCAGCTGTGCCATTCAGAACAGCTGATATATTTTCCAGGATTAAAAAATCTCTCCATCGTAAAAGTTGCTCTTATTGAAAGTCTAGCACCCCGTTTTTGGATAAACATGAGGATTTCGTTACACTCTGTATTCTATCGAAATTTTAATGAGACAGATGCTTAAGCCAAAATATTTTCACCATCTAATAATCCTCTAATCAAGGCGAATTAAAGCAGATAGGAATGATTATTATCTTTTGCGTGACTATAAAAGCAAGGATTCAGCCAGTACGACATTCACTGTATACAACAAAATGAAATTAATAGCTGGAGCAATAGTTTTACTGGTAGCCGCCGCAGCTGCATTGGCTGAGGTGTCCAGCAGTGACATCACTGTGTTTGACTATCACAGGAGGTTTGGTATCCCTGAGGCGGCCAGAATAAGGCAAGCAGAGACTGAAGCCAAGAGCGATGGCAGTGAGAGGATCGTTGGTGGCTCTCTCGTTGACATCTCGGAAGTGCCTTACCAGGTAAGACCCAATTCACAACCGCGTTTCAACGGAACCTGAAGTTTACTAGCGCCACCCATAATAATCCATATTTTCAAAAAGTTGTTTACAAATTGCATAAATTCACTGAATAAGCTACACTACTGCGGTTGTTTCCCGTCGCTTTTTCTTCTACAGTTTCTTGATCTTATCTATCTGCGCTGTTGTTGCTATAAATATTGCCTTAAGCACCGCTTTCTCTTCAGCAATTAATTTGGTTTCTGATACCAGGCTGGCCTCGTTATTAGAATCCTCTTCATCTTCCAATCTGTATGCGGTGGATCACTTATCTCAGCCACCAGGGTAGTCACCGCCGCCCACTGCCATACTGATGGTTCAATCACTGCCAACGCCCATACTGTGGTCCTTGGCTCCAACTTCCTTTTCTCTGGAGGAGTGAGAATCACGACTACCGATATCGCGGTGCACCCAGGTTGGAATCCTTCCAACGCTGCGAATGACATCGCTGTTCTACGTATACCCAGTGTGACCTTTACTGGTAAGTAAAAATCTCACAAAAACCTTCCCTTTTTTCATTTGATATTGCTTCACAAAGATATTTGATTTTCAGCCAACATCCAGCCTATTGCTCTGCCGACTGGATCTGAAGTCAACGAAAACTTTGCCGGAACTACCGCCTTGGCTTCCGGATATGGCCTGACTAGCGACGGTAAGAATTTGTAGAAGAAGAAATCCACTAGTTGTAGTGTGCTCGTACTTATAGAAATATACTATAATATGCGCGCTTTTGGTAAATTTTTCGTTTCTATAGCTCACAACCGTTCCGAACTTGTTCCGGCCCTAAAGGGTCCAGACCGCAGACTAAGGCGCAAAGCACATTGATCTGGCGTCGGACACAGACATGGCGTGGACATCGCTCGGACCGGGCGCAGGCATGGCACGGGTATAGCACAGACATGACGATAAAAGGCATGGAGGGAACGGTTTTCAGAATAGTCCATTGTCAGACATAGAGCAACATGTCGACCGAAGAAGATGCTCTTGCCCTCGTACTATTAATTAATAACTATGCATTTTTATAATCCCTTAACTAGAAGACATTATGCCATACGCGCGCGCTGACTGCGAACTGACGCCGTACTGACAGCAGTGCCACTGGTGCTCTAGGCGATTCCGAAACTTCCTTACCACTGCTACTAAAATTGCTCAAACATTCGCGTTTATTATCAGCGTATTTTTTTTAATAAGGTTCATAAGGAATCGCTCGTAGCCTGGGATACCTGAGTGATCTTAAACGATCACTAAGGTAAGCAACATACGGCGCGTTCAGTCCATGGATGGGTCACCGTCTATGACTAACGCTAGTGGCATTTTTGCGAGCGGTTCCGTGCTTCGCAACGCACGTTAAGCAGTTGGTGCCGGCAGCCGTCGATAGATGGCAGTCGTTAAGCCAAGTCAGAGGGGTTAGGGCGGCTTGAAAACTTCTGACAGTAAGACCAGCCACTAGTCTTACAAGCCTCCACCAATCCGGACTTGGCCTCCGTGGTGGAGTACGGCCTATACCTTCCTCAGGGAAGAGATCCGTGCCCCTCGGTGGGGACATGATGGGTTGTTGATGATGGAGGTTCATAATTTGACCTACGCAAGTATGATCATGTCTCTTTATTTTGCGCACAACTCAAGTGGCTCCCTATTCGACGGAACATTGTTTCTCTCCTATACTCTAATGAGCGTTTTTCCTTTCTTTTTTCTTCTTAGTTCCTTGAGATAATCTAGATGGCGTCATTCGTTTCTACATACAAATTTGTGATTTGTAGCAATCAATGTCAAAGTTAGTGCACAGATTACTAAATAAGAGAAGGAACCAGGGTTGCTATTCGGACGAGGTTTCTCGTAATAAAAATAAAAATTTAAATCCACAATCCACAGCAAAGACTCCAAAATATCCAAAAGCGCACTTATCACCAAACGACAACAGCATTTTTCTTCTGTAATCAACCATCACAGATTCTACAGAACTATAGCATTATTTTTTGCTTTGACGTTTATTACTACGGTACGGCAACGCCACGTAGGGATTATTTTAAAACTAAATTTGACATAAGGAAAAACGCTCATTCATGTAACCCTACATAACTGAAAGAGCGTTATAATTTCGTTTACTCCTCTCACGGCTCTACGCTCAACACAAACACACTTTAACATCCCACATCACCGCACCAATCTCTACGACTCTTCCTTCACCGTTTAGACCATTCGACTTTGGAATGCCTTACCGGTCCTATCTACTAATTATACCTATCTTATCCATCCTAATATTGCCTGGAAGGGATAGCTTTTAGCGATAAGACCGCCGGTGGTATACTATGCAGCTTAGATATTTATGATTTTCATGTACTTGTCATCATCATCATCAACCCATTATACACCCACCGAGGGGCACGAGTCTCTTTCCTGAGGAAGGTATAGGCTATACTCCACCACGGGCCAGAGTAACGAGAGAGTAACTTAATTAATCTAATCTAATTCGCGCATGATTAATCACTTATCCTAGCTCCCTGTGCTTTGTTAGCCAAATAAGGTACGCCGTTGACATATCCATCGTACAAGATTTTCCGCTTGTATCCCCTGAAAAGGACCTTTAAATTGTCCAGGGGGCAGCGTCGGCGTCACGCAGCGAGTGAGCTGGGTGAACCTTCCGGTGATCCCGAACTCGGAGTGTGCAGCGGTCTACGGCTCATTTGTTCACGACAGCAACGTGTGCACCAGCGGAGCTGGCGGCATGGGAACATGCCAGGGTGATTCTGGTGGCCCCCTGGCGGTCAATAGCGGCGGCAGGATGATTTTGGTATGTTACCGCGTTTGTTGTATTACTATATTGATGGTAGGTTTATTTGGTACAAGCTTAACTTTAGAAAGATAATCTTATTTAGATGTACGGAAAAGATAATCATACGTCAAAATGACTCCTTAGTTTTAAATGGCTATTATTTCAAAGATTATTTACTTAATTTGATGAACTATGGTGTGTATGTATTTCTCATATTAGTTTAAATAAAAATACAACAGAATTATATACAAGTACTGTTTATTAATTATTTAAAAAAGTAACGACACATAATGGTCTTCATTTTAAAGTAACAAAATATAGGAACTTCTCTTGTAGTTATGAAATCTCATTTTTTAGACTAATCAGTCATTTCTAGTAATACTGTTAATTTGAAACAATGGACTCTATAGATTTTTAAGATTTAAATCTACGGAGATCAATTAGATGCAGACAACGAGAAGCGGTAGATAGTGGCACTTGTTCAGCATTTCCTTCAGGTGGTAGACTGGATGCTGTTAACTCTTGGTCCCTCTCCTCGTCGACAAATGCCTCCTCAACGTCACTCTGCACGTCGACTTAGCTCAGATGGTCCTCGAGCTCACTGTCACACATGATACGACGGTCAGCAGATGAAGGGTCCTCATCGCTCACTAAAAGAGCTGTCAGGATGCTTTCGTCTTGTAAATTATGATTTTTCATTGCAACCGGATATTCTATTATATTTATAAATATAAAATAAAGGTAAAACTATTGCTAAAACCAAGAAAAGTTACCAAAAAGAACCCTAATTGAACGCACACAAAAATCCTAAAAGTCACGTAAAAGATAATCATACGTCATTTTGACTCCAACACCTGTTGTATTTCGAAAACGGGAATACTTACTTCGGTGCCGCGACCGCCACTCGATAGCTCTACCCGGCATCGGAAATGTCCGTAAAGCACTGCGCCGGAATCGCGCGAATTAAAGAGAGACAGCAATATTTCGAAACACACGGAGTCATTTTGACGTAGATTATCTTTATAGGGTTAAGCACAGTGCAGTAACAATGTTCAAAAGCCAAATAATAGGCTGTATAGATTGATTAATTATAAGGATTTAATTGGTAAGTACGTAATATTTAATGTGTACTTAGCAGTTTTCTTTTGCTTTTACGTATTTACTAATCATAGGTATCGGGTGAGCCGGCGATACATGAGTGGCCAAATCTGTTGTTTTTTTCTATTGTTCTAACAACATTAAATATTTGAAACCTGAACTTTTCCTACAAAAAATCAAATTAAGTGCATCCGGAATAAAGTAAATAATCAAAAGTTTTTACATCTGCTATTATTATTAACAGTTTATGAAATGTCTACGTAATAGTGAACTGCCGAATATAACGACATCCCCATTTACTTCGTTCGTAAATGGAGAGATCTAATTGCCGAAACCAATAATTTACGACAACAAAAAAAGTATAAACACAGTAGCACATAGCATCTCTCTCCTCTCTTTTTCTGTATTTCTTTCTCGAGAAAAAAACCTATGTCCTTCAGAGAGACGCAGGTATATCCAACGTAATATTTATACAACAAAAAACCTAAAAATATTTTCTTCTGCAGTTTCACCATCACCGATATTAAATCAGTTAAAATAATCACGAGCTTATAATTCTCTTTTTTTACAAATTTACCATGTCGAGATTCATGATACCCAGTATAAAAATGCAAATTGTTAAACTCGCTTATATGAGTTGTTTAATCATAATTAAATTCTCCTTGTCGATACTGAAGAAAATATACCATCAAAATGGCGGGACCACGTAAATTATTCTCATTAAAAAAAATACATTTTTCCTACTATTTGCTACCTACGGAAAGAATTATACGTCACGCATTAATAGATATAAAGAGATAGATAGTATAGAATCTGAGATATCTGTGATGGAATACCATGGTGCCGCCATTTTGACGATCATGAAGAATCGATTATTAAATCCGGTTTAGAGTTGTTTCAATAATACGGCATAGGTAAAAGCCCATTTTTATAGGGTAGTTTCCAGGGTCAAAATAATTAAATTCTATTTAGTCCGTATTTTAGATTATTAAAAAAAATTGGACACGTATTTTTTCTTTTTTCGATTAAACAAAACATAACAAAGATATAGCCCATTAAAGTTACGTGTGACGTCACTCCGTGCTAAAAAATGCAGCACGGCGTGACGTCACACATAACTTTAATGGGCTATATCTTTGTCATTTTTGGTCTAATTTACAAATAAAAAAATACGTGTCCCTTATTTTTGAATAATCTAAAAGACGGACTAATTACATTTTTTAGGGCAACTAGCCCATTGTTATACATTCGTATTCTATCAATCAAGGTCAATTATCTGTGCTCAATGTTCTCGTTCTAATTCTCAGGTGGGAGCGACGTCTTTCGGCGCATCAGCAGGCTGCTCTGCGGGTTTTCCTGCCGCTTACGCGCGGATTACTTATTTCCTCTCTTTCATCCAATCTGCCTAATCTCACATACATTCCAATCCAATCCATTAGCCCTTCAGACGGAGCCGAAACCGACTCACTAGTTATCTAAACAACAACAACAACGGCTGTTTGACCTCTGTAGGTGAATGCCACTCAAAAGATTTTAAAAAAAGAAAGTATAACACTGCTGAAAATTGGTCTCCCAAAAGGCATACTTCGTGCTAATCTCCAGCCTTTGCTATTCTAATTCAGCCCGCTATCAGCAATCTGCTACTGACCATCATAGCACCAGCGTGCCGCGGTGCATTTCACACTGCGTCTTCCAATCTGTGATCACCACTGGAGCACCTATTGTTTCGTTGATAATTCTTCGACAAACAATGAATAAATAAAAATTGTTTTTTGCCAAATTAATTATGTTTCAATTTAAAACCAATTTAACAATAATATTTGATAACATTATGTAGTGCCATGTCCTCACACATTACTTACAAAATCTTATAAGACAGGTCTTATATGTATATTAATTCTACTAGCTGTGCCCCGCGGTGTTACCCGCGGTTCATCGATTTTCCCGTAGGAATAAGATATTTCCCCGCGGTAAAACGTAGCCTATGTTTTAATCCAGGGTATCGGCTAACTCCATACCAAATTTTATTAAAATCCGTCCAGCCGTTTCAGCGCTAAAGACTGACAAACATATAAACACACACACAAACTTTCACGTTTATAATATTAGTGTGACAAGGTGCGTCTGATTTCGATTGAAATGAGAGGCAACGGTGAGATGCTATAAGCACTTTTTTACAAATTGTGAAGTAGTAATCCTAAAGCAATACATCGAGCATAGCCCGTCCTACAGCTGATTCATATCAATGAATTAATAAAATTATCGTAACTAATATATTACTTGATATTGCTTTTGATAAGGGCCACATTTAGATATTACAATCTTAGGTAATATTTGGCAACTTCATGTGTTTACTTTTTTATTAATCCCACAGATAATCTGTTAATGATAAGTTTAAAATACAGCATGTATGAAAGAAAGGATGTACCTAATCTTTAAATTTTTAATGTTAGGTACATTAAAAATTTACAGATTAGGTACATCCTTACAAATACATTAGCCCTTGAGAATAAGTACTTAAAAATATCGATAATACCTACTCTACCTACAAGTTAAATAGTGCAAAATATCCATACAGACTAGCACACCATAAAAATGTAACCAGGCAGGTACCTACCTAACTATAGAATTCATTGGCTGCTAGTGAAGTAAATAACACTATCAGGTATATATTTTATTCTTAGTACGCATAAAGGTAATTTCATAAGGAAACTCATATTTGCACATGCATTGCTTCTGGCCCCACAATAGGATACCCTGTACAATTACCTACTATTACTATTTATTTCTATAGTACAATTACCTACTATTTAATTCTCCACCAATCCGGACTTGGCCCCCGTGGTGGAGTATGGCCTGTACCTTCCTCAGGGAAGAGACCCGTGCCCCTCGGTGGGGACATAATGGGTTGATGACGATACGACTATTTATTTATTTAATTTGCACGATCTTACATTTTAACTGGTTATCATAGTTCTATGGTAACCAGGAATTACAAAAATGGAAAAACACAGAAAAAAACACACAGAAATAACATAACAATAACATAACATTTACATACATGCACATACATTGCTTCTGGCCCCACACTAGGATACCCTGTGTCGTGGGAACCAGAAACAGCGACGTCACAAACATGTAAACATCCAAGACCTGGGTTTCTTTTTTTTTTTTTTTTTTGTGCCCAGCCGGGATTCGAACCCGGGACCTCTCGCATGGTACGCAGATGCGCTAACCACTACGCCACAGAGGTCGTCGAGAAATACTTGTATATATGATTTTTTTACACAATGATTCTTATTGTAAGATCATGCAAATTAAATAATAGGGTATATAGTTTGGAACCAGGTCAATTGTATCTTTTACTTGGAGTCTTTTACACAACTCGTAAAATAAGCAAAAACTTCAGTGAAAAATAATCCATCCAATTTAAAATCTAAGTTCAATCAATATAATAGCTGCTACACACTATGGCGGCGCTTGCCGCTGGCTGCCGCAGAGCATCATTGGCATGATTTTCTAGCAAAACACTTTCAATCGAATGCCGGGAGCGAACTGCCGATGCCGCCGGCTTGCCGCGAAATCCGCCGACCCGATCCGCCAGCCTGCCGGCGGCTTTCTACCCTCAGGCAATGCCGGCGGCCGTGTGTAGGAGCCATTGTTTGTACTACATCATTCATCATGTTCACGTGATGCCTTGGGCACTGAGCACCAAGTAATCTGTGGATAAGGGCACGTAATTGTAACGTAGTTATCTGGTACGGACAGTCTAAAGACCCGTTGATTACAAAACGATCTAGCTTACGCTAGAGCAGTTACTTTCTATCAGGAATATTCGGCACACTGTCTAAGTCCACGGACTCATATTTTATTTTAAATAGGAAACTTAGGAATGCATTTTGTACCTTTTCCAACATAAGAGTATGCTTCGTACAGGTTTCCGTGAGGTTTTTAAACTGTGGTCCCGGCTTATATCTTGCTTCTTACTTGAGCAGCATACAATGTCTACGGGTTCTCCTTACTTGCCAATGACCCTCACGGGCTTTGCTTGTTTGATTTTGTTCACTGGGGAGGAAGCACTCGGTTCCAGCTCCACGTCTTCAGCTCTGAAAACGTTTCACGAGCGCGACACTTGCAGATTTTTACTAGATGAAAGCGCTAAAGTTTATTTTTCAATTTCAGTGGGAGCTCCAGTCAACAAATTAGGTTAAATTCACCAATACAACAACAAATCAAATAAGCAAGCAAACATATTTAGTGTGATAGCTTCATCCCTATGATAGGTCATTCCTGTAATATCTCTGCGGAGCATAATAACCAATTAGTAAATTATTTATTTATTAATATTTTTATTGCAATTAACTTTTTTTAAATAATAAAAATATATAAACTCACGCCCGTTATCCCCGAGGGGGTAGGCAGAGGCACCAATCACTAGAATTGGGCCCACGTTTTGCCGAGTTAATTAACTTTTTTGTAAGAAACAAATAAGGACAGAAAAGTTAAACGTAAAGTCTTGACTATTTCTTAAAAATAAGTAGTACCTTTTTCTTTCAAAACAATGTTCTTTAAGAGACGATAAAATTCCAGGCAGTAATCATAAGCAGAATAAGTTATCGATGGGTATCAACAATTTGGAAAAAGTTATCCATTTTTTATTGCAAAGATGTAAAATAAGAAGAATAATGTTCTTTATTGCACAAAAAAATAAAACACAAAAGTTACAATGATAAAGGTCTAAGGAAAAATGTACTGTATAATTAAAGAAAACCAATGAAAATTGGTAAAAATTAGTATAATAGTAAAATAGCAGAACAAATGGGAAATGAGGTAGTGAAAGAATATTACGAAGATGGATTGACCTTTCTCACTCATGTCGAAAGAGAAAAGTCAATAAAATGTGAAATATAAAACATCACAAAATATTATTCCAAGAAGTCGTCAACAGGCTACTGCTTATTGCTATTAGCAATTTCTCTCAGACAACCTTACAAACTTCTTAATAATAATCTTACACAAATGTTACTCAAATAGTACGAGTAGATATCTACTGAAGTAGAAGGTACTGTAGCGATTACTCTTCATAGTAACTGGCTGGTACAGCCGTCTCGAATGATTTTAAAATGATTGAAAGAGAATCGCTACGTTTTTGTTTGGATGTCAGTCGATCCCTAGCTATGCTAGGTGATGCCGCCGAAAAGAGAAAAATAACATAACATAACATTTACAAACAGGCACATACATGCTTCTGGCCCCACACTAGGATACTCTGTGTCGTGGAAACCAGAAACAGCGACATCACAAACATGTAAACATCCAAGACCAGGGGTTTTTTTTTGTCCCCAGCTGGGATTCAAACCCGGGACCGCTCGCATGGTAGTCAGATGCGCTAACCGCTGCGCCACAGAGGTTTTTTATAATATTTGGTCGATATTATTACAAAATAGGTAAATAATATATTTGCTAAAAAGCATCTTTTAATAAAAGTAGTGTACTACAGTACATACCCTACATTGCTGGAGGAAGATAGAATTAAGAGCCTAATATGTACAATAATAGGTGGCTTGTTGAATTGTTAAGATTGCTATGTCAGTCTAATGAACTTAATAATTAAAGCTAAACAAATCGGTGCGGTCAAGTTTGCTTGTCATGCATTAGTGAAGCAAGGGAAAGCTAATAACGCATTCAATTCACGCGAGCCTTGAAAGCTCTGGAATAAATTGAACAGAAGGTAAGCTTTAGGTAGAAAGGATACACACTATGCCGTTTTTATACAGCTACCAGCTGACCAGGCAAATGTTGTTTTGGCAGATAGGGGGTTTGAAAAATAGATAACAACCTATTCTCAGACCTATCTATTAATATACATATAAAACTTCTAAATAGGCCAAGCCGTTTCGGAGGAGTATGTGCACTAACATTGTGACATGAGAGTTTCATATTAACACAACTACGCAGAATCGCTAATAGTTTTTTTTTTTTTTTTCATTAAATGTGTGGTCATGTTTTCTTGGTTTATGTTCTTACTTAAACAAAACAATACTAAAACCAAAAAAACAAAACCTAACTAGCGAGAGTGTGAATAATGCAATGCAACCCCCGTTGGGTCTCATTAATGCATTATTATAGGTGATGGTCTACGACATTGCATTATTAAAATTATTTAAGAGATGAAGAGTCGAATGAGCTCAGAGAGGTGGGCGAGACTCGCCACCGAGTGGATTCCATAAGACGGACACCGAAGTCGAGGTCAGCCTAGAAGACGTTGGAGAGACGATCTCGACCAACACCTGCCAGAGGTTGCCCAGGACCGAAAACTTTGGACTGAACTGGTGGAGGGCTATGCCCAGCAGTGGGACACAATAACGGAGACGTAAAAAAGAAAAAAAAATGAGATGTAGTTTTTTTTATTTTAGCTTTCCTGAAAAGGAGCTAGACGCGTTATTATACTATTTTACGAGATAACTCAAATATTAATAAACGATTCATAAATTACCTTCAAGTTGTGACGTCATAGTTAGAGCTCGATTTTGTATGGCTCGTTTTTACTACGTCACTACAATGACCTTGTGCAATAAAATGTAACCGCAACAACAACCTTTCGTCGGCTTACATTATGGAAAATATTAGTTGTAGTGAAAAACGGCCTTATTTACGAAAACACGAAAACATTAATACTTGAGGAACGTATAGGCCATACTCCACCACGGAGGCCTAATCCGGATTGATGGAGGCTTGTAAGACAAGTGGCTGGTCTTACTGTCAGAAGTTTTCAAGCCGCCCTAAAGCCTCTGACTTGGCTTAACGACTGCCATCTATCGACCTAAAATAAAGTTAAAAGGAAAACTATCACGGCTAAATATGAATTACAAGTCAACGAACGAGTAATAGTTATTATTCGTCATTACATTACTGGCTGCCAAACCAACCAAAAGGAAAACTTCGTACAAATTACATTGAAAAAAATCTTAGTTGTGTCAAAGACTCTTTCTACGGAACTCTACACTGCGCGTGACCCGACGTTCACTTGGTTGGTTTTTCATCTTTGTAACGGACTTGTCTGTTCACCGTACCATACAATACAATATTGTACCAACGCTCTCATCTCACACAATCCAGTCACTTGTGCTGGTGTACCCTACAGGGACTGTGTTGTGTGGGCGTTGATTATTATCCATATTTTTTCTCATTTTTCCTGTCTACCTCTTTTGGCAACTCTAGCATGTACCAACAAGAGATTACTTTTTACCGTGCGGCATGAATGCATGTACATGAGACTATCTACCTTGGTTTTTATTTCATTATATTGTTTGTCATCTAGATCCTTATTTTCTTTATAAAAATGATTCTAAGGTCCGATTTCTGAATTGAGAATTTACACTAAGTATTTACTTTAGTAACGTTCTGTCCCGCTCTTTTCTAAAGAAATTTGACGAGACGGCACTACAGTTAAGTAATTCCTCAATTCAGAAATCGGCCCTATTCTCCGCCTCCATCAGCAACATACAGTCTACGCTCAAAACGACTACATCTCTAACAATACTGTATTTTACCGCTTCATAGGCGTATCTGACTCTGACATTAGCATATTTCGTGCTAAGCTAACTATGCTTCTGCGAAATCGGTTTCAGACTTCTCGAGAGACGTATGTCATCATCATCATCATCATTCAGCCACAAGAAGTCCACTGCTGGACGTAGGCCTCCTCCATGGATTTCCAAAACGACCGGTCGGAAGCGGCTTGCATCCAGCGTCTTCCCGCCACTTGGATGAGATCGTCCGTCCATCTTGTGGCTGGTCGTCCTACGCTGCGCTTGCCGATATGTGGTCTCCATTAGAGAACTTTTCGGCCCCATCGGCCATCAGTTCTGCGTGCTACGTGCCCCGCCCATTGCCACATCAACTTACTAATCCGCCGGGCTATGTCGACGACTTTCGTTCGTCTACGGACCTCATAATTTCTGACTCGGTCTGTATCTACTGAGTATCTACGTCTGAGACGTATGTATCTACGCGTTTTGCATATTTGCTTAGGTAGCAACTAAGCAAACATAAACAGTCATATACAGGCACATACATTGCTTCTGGTCCAACACCAGGATACCCTGTGTTGTGGGAAACAGAAACAGGGACATCACCAACATGTAAACATTTTCAATATAGTCAATATTGTCAAGTCAATATTGGCTTAGACTCTATATTACTGTAATATTACTTTAGTCCATGCCTACCTCTCTATGATCCAGACACGAGCTTATATATGTGTAAAGTGTAGATTCCTGGAAGGTACTCGATAGATCCTGAAGAAGAAATCGGTAAGTGACCTAGCAACTAATTAATTATTTCACTGCGCTTGAATACAACGAAAAATCGATTAATTTGATAATGTTAATCCACTTTTGGAAAGGCCAATTTATCTTAGAACTATCCTTGATGATAACAAAAATTAAGATACTGGACTCTTTCAGTTTCGAAAAATAGTTGCTACTGCTGACACTTCTTGATCGAAATCGACGCGGATAGTCGCCTCTCACAATGAAGTGCTCTATACTTTTTGTTCTAATTTCTACAGCACTGATCGGTGCTGTGGAGAATACTGCGGAGGATTATGGTGTCTACGATTATCATAATCGAATCGGAATTTCAAGGTTTGAGCAAATTAAGAAATATGAAGAGGAGTTACAGAAACGCTAGTAGGATTGTTGGCGGTGGAACAACGATACTTACTTCAGTGCCCTACCAGGTAAACTTTAAAAATTCTACTTACCTTTAAAACTTTACTAGTTGCAGACTTGTGAATGTCAAATTGGGCCTCGTAAATACCTGCATAAAAATTCAGCCACCATAATTATTTACTTAGCTTCGAGAAGTCCCCAGGGCCATAATACCAAGAAAATTATTACTTTAAACTTTATTATGACAATTAAATCGAGTCTTCCTATTTATTAATCGTGCGTTTAGCGAGTTTGTGCGTCAACCCCCGGTATCTCGAACGCTAACAGCATATTAGTCTACTGTCAACAGATGTCATTTGTTTTTTTTGTATGCACTTTTGACAACTTGTCATAATGGACCAAATTTCTAAGATAGGTGTCTGTTATCTAAAGCTGGCACGTTCACAGTACTCACACTTATGCAATTTCACTATACAGGATGTTTAAAAATATATGATTTTGATTCAAAATGCGACTCTAGTTTAAGTGTAGACTAGAGTTAGGTTTTAGTAAGATAGGTGCGTTGTAGATAAATAAATACAAATATATGGGTTACTTGTTATAATACATTTTTAGCAAATTCGAGCGAAAAGTATTAAAAACAAGGTGGAATCAATGGTCACAAAATAGTTTTAAATTTCAATAAATTTTCACATGAACAAAAATAATTTCACCTAAGAAAATCTTTACCAAAACAGAAAATAATTATCCCAGAAATTTTCAACAATTTAATTATAATTTAATTATGTAAAAAAGGGTAACGGACGCTCAGTGGTCAGTTACTGGATGAATTACCCTACCTTTTTTTCTAATTGCTTGCCACAGATAAAAACTTTATTACTGTTCTGTAATTTCATCAACTGGAAGGAATCTGTGATCAACTGAGCAACATCATTCGTTTCTATTGTGGTTACGCGAATGTTCTGGTCTCCTATTCTTCTTCTTTTTCTTCAACGTTTTTTCCATGATTTTAGCACCAGTAGTTGTTCGAAGTCCAATCACAATCAAATGCAAGAGCCAAAAAAAAGAGGAAAGACCACAGAATAAACTGGCAATTCCCATTAGAAAAACAAAAACCCTCTCTTAAAAATGCCATCTACTGACTAATGAGCCGTTTTCAGAAGAAAAAAAACGAATGGCTGTCAAACGAATGCAGTTTTGGACCTCAGCCCAATAGCCATGTGTGATACATGTTATTTTTTTGAAATTGAAAATGTCAGTTTTTTTTCAATACAATATAACTCCGAAAGGACAAACATTTGGCTGTTGACGTCATAGTAACTTTTATTCAGCTCGCTGAGACCTATTCGATGATGTATCACACATGGCTATTGCACTGAGGTCCAAAATTGCATTCCTTTGACAGCCATTCGTTTTTTTTTTTTAGTTCTTCTGAAAGCGGCTCATTTGGAACTACTTTTCTTAGCTGTCAGAAAAATCCCTCATTGAAACGCACATACGGTTGAATACCAAAAAGATCACGCTGTATATATAAACAGTAGTAAAAGTAAAACTATAACTGTCCCCTTCACACTCATAAGCTAGACCGCGCGCAAGAGAGACGGGCAGACTTTTCATGATGCGCATGCAGTACACGTCACGCCGCGCGCTATTCACAGACACTACACAAGCGCAACGTGTAAATGTGTTGAACGTGCTAGCTTTACTTAACTGACCTATACGTAGCGGACCAAGGAATATCTGACTAGCTGTTGCCCGTGACTACGTCCGCGTGGGCTTTAGTTGAGTAGTGTTTGCAAATAAGATGGGATAATTTTAGCGCATGCGAAAGAGCTTTCATACTAACTTCGCAACCCCCTCTTACCCCGTTAAGGGATGATTTTCGAAAAACTATTTCACACGTCTTTCATGACTTTCAATGAAACACCTTCATGCTGAATTTCATTCGAATAACTTCAACAACGGCTAAGTTTCATACTAACATTGCACCCCCTTTTTATCCCCTTAAGAGATGATTTTCGAAAAACTATTTTAAATGTGTTTCAAAACTTTCAATGAAGGAAATAATAAATACAAAATATTAAGTATATTTAAAAATTAACTACGGGGCCCAAAAATTGAAACTTTTTTCCCGCGTTAAGGAAGGTTATTCTTATCACCAAAAAAAATATCAAGCACTTCTGATATTTTCATCCATTCCCTATTGTGTGCCTAAGCTAGTACCTAAGCATAGTAAACGGGCCGCTGCGCCCGTACTTGGGTTTGTAATGGGGAAAATAATATAAATAAAATTAAAACAAAAATAGGTGTTCATCACGATTGTATTACAAATCTGACTAATAAAGGAAAAAGATGAAAAACCTAAAACATACATCCAATTTAAAAAAAAATCCTCTGTGAAGATTGTGGCGTCCAAGGACATTATTTTGAAAATTCCCACACGTTCTCATTAATAGACCAACGATGAATACTTGGCATGCCGATTTTCCTACCTAAGGGTGGTTTGGACTGCGGTTCTACGGGTTTTATTTCCAGTATTCATCTCACCGATCGCCCTTCCATCTGGCAGCCAACTGAATCAGAACTTCGCCGGCAACTGGGCGGTCGCCTCCGGCTACGGGATAACATCGGATGGTTTGCTTACTTGATATTAGGGGGTTTCTCAAGCAGGAATTCCCAAACATAGCAATAGTCATTTTTAAAGATTCGCGATGCTCATATACAGGGTGGAATTTTGTAATGCCACCTGAAGGGGAAGTACTCTTAATACTGTAGATAGAAAATTTTACTCAAAGGAAACATTCCTTTATTTTTGAAAAGAAAGAAAACTGCATTCAAAGATTTTCAAAAATTCGCTTGCCGCACCCGGTAATCGAACCTACTATTATCTGTTAAAGTTGCACCCTGTACTTTTATTGCAGCGATCGTTAGGGTCAATTATAAGGATGAAATCTCTCTAACAAACTTCATTAATTAAATGAGAGGAAAACAATGAAATCTTAAATTGTTTTAATTATTTTCAAAAAATGGTAAACTAACTAATTAATTGCTCGACATGGGCTCCATTTTCTTGGATACACAAATTTAGTCTTCTAACGAATTCATTTCTAGTAACCTTTAATAACGTGTTGTGGTGAAAGTTATAAATCGTATTCTGAACCTCAACTCTCAACTCGTTTACATTCTCGTAAGATTTAATGTAAATTTGATTTTATACATATCCCCACAAAAAAAAATCTAAAGGGATGAGATCTGGTGATCGTGCAAATTGCAATCGTTATCTAAATAGTAATTCATCATTTTAATGGATCAATGACGTCAATGATAATTATTAATTAATAACATAAGTAAACATAAAGAAACAGATCTTTGAGTAAAAGTGATTTAACTTCACCCATTGAATTAATAATTTAAGACTTCATTGTTTTTCTTTCATTTAATTTATTAAGTTTGTTAGAGAGATTTCATCCTTATAATTGACCCTAACAATTGATGCAATAAAAGAACAGGGTGCAACTTTCACAGATTTTAGTAGGTTCGATTACCGGGTGCGGCAAGCGAAGTTTTGAAAATCTTTGAATGCAGTTTTCTTTCTTTTCAAAAATAAAGGAATGTTTCCTTTGAGTAAAATTTTCTATCTACAGTATTAAGAGTAAGTTAAGTAAGTTAAGAGTAAGTTCCCCTTCAGGTGGCATTACAAAATTCCACCCTGTATACATAGTTGAAGTTCAGAATTAAGGTAATTTTAAGTTTACCTAAATAACAATCGCTATAGTTAGTACCTATCAAGTACCTATATCGCTATTGTTAAATAACATAATATAACATTTACATACAGGGACATACTCGTACATTGCTTCTGGCCCCACACTAGGATACCCTGCATAATAATATTAAAAATAAATTTATATTTGTAACTAAATAATATTTTAATATTTTATAAATATTTATTTGTTTATTTACATTAGAAATGGAAATAAATGGCTAGATTATTATAAGAAATATTCGCAAGTAGACATGTCAAATGTATAACTATACGTTTGTTATACATTTAATAGGTCTTATCGCGATTGTTTACCATCAGCTATAGTTACCTGCTGAATTACAATGATTAATTGTTAATTACTTAAAGCTTAATAAAAAAAATGCGATTAGACCCGTCGAATGTTCACATGCAATGTTCATAAGCATCGCAAGTCATTAAAATAATGTGGGTTTGGTTTTAGTTTACAAATGACATGCCCGATCGCAATTAAACTTATTACACAAATCGAGGTTTCATCTCTCTTGGCATATTGGTAAAATTTTTTGCAAGACGATATTGCATGTAAGTGCCCTGCCTCACTAGGACGCCATGGCGATGTCGAAGGGACCGTATCCAAGCAGAAATGTATGGTGTCTAACTCACTTGGCGACGATCTGCAAACGCCGCCATTCAATACAAACTGCTTGGATAAATAAATTACAATTATAAACATAAACATTTACATACAGGCACATACTTTGCTTCTGGCCCCACACTAGGATAACTAGGAAACCCCGTGTCGTGGGAACCAGAAACAGAGACGTCACAAACATGTAAACATCCAAGACCTGGGTTTCTTTTTTTTTGTGCCCAGCCGGGATTCGAACCCGGGACCTCTCGCATGGTACCTACGCAGATGCGCTAACCACTACGCCACAGAGGTCGTCAAAGAGTAGAAACGGAAATTATAAACTACGCATAACGTAGAGAACGCGCACGGGCAAAGGATTTTTCACGGTATGGACCCTGAAAAATCCTCAAAAGGCAATTTCCATACCCTGTATTAAATCATTTGATGGACTCGACTCTATTTAAAAATAAACCTCTTAACATGGTAGGCTTAATAGACTCGGCTTATTGCCTGTGCTTGGATTACCTGAAGAGCTCTACACGAAAAAAGTTAGGTACATCTCTGGGATAAACGCCTACAAAAGCTGTTTCAAGTGTATATTAGACCAGACAACTGCGAGCAAAACATATCCCACCTTGTACTACATTGGCCGCCCGAGACCGTGTAGCAATGCGTAGTACAGCCCCGGCTTTTATTTTCTGAGATACGTAAGATATTTCTATGTTATGTATACCTTTACACGCAACAGTTTATAATCATAAATATCAGGTCACCCTAGCCTCGGGCCTAGTTGGCCTTTAGGAGTGGCCGCCTCTGATTTTTTATGATTACGAGGTTGTTTTCGCAACTCTATTACAGATGAACAAGTTTTTATAGCTGTTGCAAAGGCATTTGCTTAAGTACAAATGTTTTCTTAAACCCACAGGAAACAGCGTGAACCTCTTCCAGACCATCAGCTCGGTAAACCTTCAAGTGATCGGTAGCAGGTAACGTGATTCAGAATCATCACCTCTGCACGGCTGGGAGTGGGGGCGTCGGCATCTGCGACGGTGATAGCGGCGGACCGCTGGCTGCGACTGTCAATGGTGGTCGGATTTTGGTAAGAACAGCCCCAGCTATGCTCTAGTTTTCTATTGTGTCGATTTCCTATTTTACTCAAACCCCGTGTCTGTGTGTCCATCCGTCCGTTCGTCCGTACGTCTGTCCGTCCGTCCATTCGTCCCTGCGTCCGTCTGTCTGCATTTCTATATATCTATCTATCCTCATTCATTCCTATCCTTCTAATCACTCAGCCCCAGCACGAAGCATGATTGCGTTTGAGCAAATAGAAGCTCGAAACCTCAAGTAGCCATGTCAAAGTGCTAGGTTCTAGAGCCACAACGACCGAAAAGGTTTTCTAACTACCGTGATACCCAAAGATCTATGGTAGCAATGTGATAAACAAAAATAATAAAAATTGGCTAAACTGTTTTAGTGGTTTTAGACCCTGTAAGCTTGCCATATTAGGCCCACACTGTCTGACTGTAGATTAACCGAACCAGTAAAGATACTCGTACGTTGGTTTCGGTCAGTAGCTGCCCATCCTCAAGATAAACTTAACAATTTCACTTTCATTTATTTTCAGATTGGCATTACATCCTTCCGCTCTGGCTCCGGATGTTCCGCCGGTTTCCCTTCAGTCTTCACGAGAGTCACGAACTTCGTGCAATGGATTTGGTCCGTCTGAAGAAAAGAATAACCGAATGAATAAAGCTAAAGTGTCGATTACTAGGTACGACGTATCAAATAAATTCATGGGATAAAATAACCGCGTTTATCTTGCGAATTCGTATTCCCGAGCTCGAACAAACCGCGATAAATACATCGCCCTCGTCCCGCTTGAAAAATGAATGAAGTTATCCGACGGACGAAAATAATTGAGATTCGAGGCACAATCGAGATATGATGGATCTTACACCTCCGCGCCTCCCGTCGATTCGCTCCTCAAAGGGTAAATCTATATTTAAGTGCTCTGCGAACTTCCCTTAGTAATTACATTTTTATGTTGTCGAGGGTTGGGGCTTGGCACTAATGCCTCTTACAAATGCGAATATAATACACTCGGAGGAACGGTGAGATCTCTTACACAGTCCGCTCTGCTGATTTCTTTGTGTAGGCAGTATCACAAAAGTGGATGTTTCTATTTGATAAGGTATTCAGATACAATTTATTGACCGAGCTTTGTACCGAACTGTTATTGGTTTTTTTTACCTGTTTTTTTTACGGTCATCATCATCATCAACCCATTATGCCCCCACCGAGGGGCACGGGTCTCTTCCCTGAGGAAGGTGTAGGCCATACTCTACCACGGGGGCCAAGTCCGGATTGGCAGAGGCTTGTAAGACTACTGGCTGCATGGTCTTACTGGTCTTTTTTACGGTCTCTTAAAGTTAATTAATTTCATTGTTACACGATTGTAGAAATCAACAAGTTTAACATAGACCATATGTATCATAGACCCCAATACAAACTAATCCAGTCTGGCACTCCTACCAACGCCTTCATAGGGCTGCCACAATATGTTGGAAATATCGTAGGCAAATCTGTGAATAGGAATGAGCAAGTTAATCGCCAGCATTAGCATAGGAGTGTTAACTTAATATAAGTTAGGATTAACTAAAAAATATAGCCTGTCATTAAAATAAAATATTTTTTACTAATATGAAAAGCTATACTGGCGTAGAGCTTTGTTTTAAAATCGATAATTTTTTCGTTGCAACGAAGGTCAAGAACTTTTTAATGTTCTATAGTCAACGAGAAACACTATATTTTCTATATTCACTATTAACAAACTGTAGGCAAGTTATATTATATGCGTTATGGGTACCTTTGCGTTGGATGGGTCTCGCCGCCCGGCTTTTTTTCTTAGTGTTTTTAATTTTATTGTAATGTGTGTGTCAATGTGTGTGTAGGTTATAGTATTAGTTTTTAAAATTACATTGTCAGTTATGTTTCGGACGACCGTGCATTAAATTAAAAATGTACGGACCTATTAAATTAAATGTAACATGTACCTTGTTAAATTGGATCAATAAATAAATATCTTATATCTCTGAAAAAAAGTATATGTCTCTTTATGTATCTAATTAACTTCCATTTTAATTATTTTGAACATAATAGTCGAAAATATAGTTTTAATAAGTAGACTCGGGAGTCTGCGACCAAAAACCAAATTTTAATCATTCACTCATGAAATATAAAGGTTGTATAGCTGTACAAAATAATTTTCTGCTTGACCGATATTTTCTCGCAATTGAATGTTATTTTTGTTAACATTTCAATGCTTTTTTATTTGCATCAAAGAAACTTTTCACAGCCCTTGAGTTAGGAAGCCCTAGAAAAGTGTCTCGTCGCGGTGACAACAAAGAGAAATACAACACCCCCGCAAATTTCAAATGCTGTATACTGTATACCTGTTATCCCTTGATAACAGACTGTTACTCCTCTGCTAACTGAAAAACAAATTTAAATTTACTCTCGTTTTTCCGTTGATAGGTACTTTGTCCAAAAGCAAAGTTGGAAACGTAGAGAAAATAGAAATTTTTCAACTAAAACATTCGTAAGCTCTACACATTGTTAACTTTATTTCGGATACACTTAATTGACTTTTTGTCGGAAGAGTCCGACCAGGTTCCGCGCTGATCCAGAGCTTGACATTGCCTTGAGGGATATGAGTATTTTTAAAATAATTTACAAACTTTTTTTTAATTTGTTTTGAAAATTCATCATTGCACAAGAAAAAATATCTTTAGCTACAAAGGCGAGCTTCATACCGAAAAGAATTTTCTTCCAGCTAACCATGGGTGAGGTGGAAAGAGTAAGGGGTAGTGCTAGAGATGACTTAAGAAATTACCTACTTACTTACAAATTATATACAAGTATATAATATCAATGTAATACGTGTCTGTCATAGATCAAATTCATTCAGCCACAAGAAGTCCACTGCTGGACATAGGCCTCCTCCATGGATTTCCAAAAAGACCGGTTGGAGCGGTTTGCATCCAGCGTCTTCCTGCCACTTGGATGAGTTCGTCTGTTCAGATGGACAGACGATCTCATCCAACCATCCGTAGGACGGCCAGCCACAATCTCCATTCAAGAACTTTTCAGCCCCATCGGCCATCAGTTCTGCGTGCTATGTGCCCCGCAAACTGCCACTTCAACTGTCATAGATAGAAGTTATAAAATTATTTTTGGGTAACTCGATGACTTCATCACCTGCGAACTTTGTCAGGAACATAAAGAGAACTGAGGACTAACTACGCACACTGAAGGTTTCACTCAAGGACGCAATTCTGAAGGTTTACCTACTTCTGCCTAGCTGTCAAATTCCATACTATTATCTATTGCAAATGTCAAGATTCCGACAGTATGGTAAACATAGTCGATGAGCAAAATCTTGCGCGGAAAACACAAATTGCTATCTTTGGCTATTTTCGATAAAATCTAAGCATTGGTCAAGAATTTGAATGAGACCGAAACAGGTTATTACCTCAAAGACTTGCCGTTGATATCCTCGGCCATTCTCACTCTGTAGCAGAAAAAAGTCAGTCGTAATATAATACCTTCCATTCGTTTTTCAAAGACAGTTCTGTGTTTCGTCCGTTGAAATTATAGAGTTCCTGCCCCTTCGAACCGAGCAAACTAATCACGGCTGCGTTTTGTTTTGGTGACGTAATGCTCTAAGGCTGAGGTCTCGCTTGGCCGCTCCGGAATAGTTTCCAGTCTAGCGGCGCCATCCGGGCCTCCGACGCACACACTCGCAGATTGCGCAATAAGCCCATCGTAACACGCACACTTCGACACGAGTATTCGTGATGTCATGGAGCAGTAGCAGTACATACACAGAACAAAAAAAAAGAGTAGAAATAGTGACATGACATATCAGTAGGAAAACCAGTGTGACCAAACTCACACACACAAATCAAAAGCACACTGTGAATACCAAGCTGCCATTGGCAAATAAAGGAAATTCTGAAAAGGTCTACATCACAAAAGTTCCAAGTAAAATATGAAACTTTTCAATCATATAAACAATGATCAAAATCAAATGATAATTATGAAATTAAGTTTGACATACGATCTTTGCTTTGTAGTACCGCTACTCTACATTAGATGGAACTACCGCCGCGTGTGATCGTCGAGAAGCTTTAAGTTTTATGCCATAAAGTCGAATATTGAAAAATAACTATCTGCTATGTTGCTACTCAGGCTAAGGATGGGACATATTGCCATATCGACAAATTATAGAACTGTTTCATAAAGCGACAGTTGAAAATGAATTTGTTATGACAATGTTTCTTAATCATTTATTTTTTAGTATCTACATTGACAAAGTAACATAATGTATTCCCTTCTGCCAAACTGTACCACAGTTCGATGTAAATTACGCAGCCGGCTACCATATTAACTGTCCTTCTGGATGATTGGCTACGCAATGTACCTAAAATGGAATTCTCATAATCTAACCATAGTCGCTTTATGAAACGAAGCCCAGCAAACTTATCGTGTACAATTTATAGAGAATAAGAAAGCCTACTGTATATATTTTTTTTAACTGTAACTTTTATTTGTCTCTTGCTTCTTGTGTGCAATAAGAAATATTCTTTTTTTTACGTAGCCTCGATTGCCACAGAACAGAAAAAAAGAGTAGAAGGAGTGACATGACCTATTAGCAGGAAAACCAGTGTTACCAAACTCACACATAAGCCAAAACCCACACTATGAATGCCAAGCTGCCATTGATAAATAAAGGCAATGCCGAAAAGGTCTACATCATAAAAGTTCCACGTAACATATGAACCTTTTGGTGATATAAACAACGATCAAAATCAAATGATAATAATGAAATTAAGTTTGACATTAGATCTTTGTTCTTAGTACCGCTACTCTACACTAGCTGGAAATCCCGCCGCGTCTGACCGTCGAGAAGTTTTATGTGATAGACCATAAAGTCGAAAATTAAAAAACAAGTATGTGCAATGGTGCTTCTCAGCTATGGATGGCCTATCGACAAATTATAGAATTGTTTCGTAAAGCGACAGTTGATATTTAATTTAATTAAAATAAATTCGATGTAAATTACGCAGCCTGTTAGTATATTAACCTACCTTCTGGATGATCGGCTACGCAACGTATATGGAATTCTCATATGAAACTAACCATAGTCGCTTTTGAAACGAGGCCCAGCAAACTTATCGTATGTATAGTTTGTTTATTTTTTTATTTAAAATGACATTTGCCAACGAAAGTCACGAGACTTCCCCATAGATTTATGGAGTAAGCGTTGATTAAATTATCTAGACCCCCCAGATGATTTTACTACACGAGCACATAAAATCATCTAACTTTGAAATTATGCATGCTGGTTTAGTTTTGATGACAATACGCCAATCTATACTAATAAAAATTACATGTTTTTTGAACTTAAACTTTCGGCACAACACATTGTAAACATTTAGTCCGGATTTACTTACGGGTGTTGTTTTATCGGACGAGTCCGACTAGGTTTCGCTCCGATACGCAGAGCAGTGAGTGGGTGGTGAGCAGAGACGGACCTTGCGTCGTTCGGTTGCTCGTCTAAAAATGGGATGGGTAAGTTGATCCGGATTAAAAGTTTACAAAAATGACATGATACTGCAGTCAGGAATTTTGCGCAGTATCAAAAATAATTGCAACTAAAAATGTGTTAAATAATAATAATAATAATAAAAGATGATAATAAACACTTACATACAGGCACATACATTGCCCCTGGCCCCACCCTGGGATACCCTGTGTCGTGGGCACCAGAAATAACGACGTCACAAACATGTAAACATACAAGACCTGGGATTGTTTTTTGTCCCCAGCCGGGATTCGAACCCGGGATCTCTCGCATGGTAGTCAGATGCACTAACCACTGCGCCACAGAGGTCTTCAATTAAAATAAAATAACGACAATTATTTTCCCAAAGTACCTAATAAGACGCAGGTACTCTACCTAAAGTACCGATAATTATTTATTACTGCTAAGTCATAGACAAAATATTATCGATAGATTTTTATAATGTTGTGTCCCAGCTGAATTGAGTAGCATTTGAGTAGCATTCAAATGTTGACAGAAATTTGTAGAAAAAGTACACAGACTTCGACGAAAATTTAACATTATATTCCAGT
Organism: Yponomeuta plumbellus; assembly: GCA_947310845.1. NCBI lineage: Eukaryota > Metazoa > Arthropoda > Insecta > Lepidoptera > Yponomeutidae > Yponomeuta > Yponomeuta plumbellus. The sequence goes on along the minus strand of OX371207.1, from coordinate 9,463,715 downwards.
AAATAAAGGTGGTTTTACTTTCTCACTTTCGGATTGCTTTCCTTGTTCATGTCATTGCAAATTTAATTTCTATTAAATTAAATACAATGCAAATACTACTTACCGATGGAATGTTACGGCATGATCGGTACATTTTGGTCCCCAACTTTTATTTTTGCACTCTAACACAGCACAATAAGGCATTTTTGTAGAGTTTTCACAATTGTTTTGTTTACTAGAAGCGCACGGCAACTGAGGTAAGAAAACTGTCATAGACTACGGTTAGGCAATACATTGCTAATTTGAGGCACGCGGGCACCGCCCACTTACGATTTCTTCTCTTTTTTTTTGTTCTGTGAGTACATACTTGAACATCATACCACGCGTTGGTGAAGTCCATAGTCAGACTTGTAGGTCATTTCTTTTCTGACACTGACATTTCCATATATTTTCGTTGAATTTTTTTTGGCTACACTATGGTGTGGGATATCGTTCGATTGGTCGTTTAAAATATTGTGAGTGTGGGAAAACAATTTTTCGATTTATACATAAATCCGTTGGCGTTACCTATTATTTAAAGTACCTGGATGACCGAACTTTGCTCGGTATGTAGGTTTTCACACAAAAGAAGGAACTTGAAAAAAAAAGAAAAATTATTAAGTATCAAATCTCGAACCAGGGTCTTCTGTTTACGGTATCGTCCTTTTTCCCACTTGAGCTATGACAACCTTACACATGGTTGCGAAAATTTCCTTCTTGTAGTGTAGCAGTTATTGCTTTGCCTTAAAACACGGTTAAAACGACGTTTTATAAAAATGAAACCTAGTTGGATCAATTAATCGTCCCCAAAACCCTGTATACAAAATTTCATGAAAATCGTTGGAGCCGTTTCCGAGATTCTGATAAATATATATACAATAATTGCTCGTTTAAAGAGATTAGATATTAAGTGTAGAAAATTTTAAACGCAAATATATTTGATAAAGCGGGGCATCATCCCTCCTTCCCTCTCCCGGCTAAACGATTGATTGTACAAACCCGTTCTTCCACGAAACCGTATGCTGTGTGTGGCCCACCACAGAATTGACCTGTTTTTATAGGTAGGTATCTACCGAATGGTAGACCCTTTATCCTTCGTAGGAGATATCACAGAACAAGAAAGCTATTGTTTTCATTTATATAAATCGGTGTAGGTACCTACTACTATCATAATGCAGTATTTACCTTATTTGTAACGTTGGGGTTATGACTCTTTAGGGGTATCCTGTGGGATAACATTCCATACCCACATCACAGAGACAGCATGACTGTATCCAGCTTTAGGTAAAACAATAAATGAAGCTCAGTATGTGTGTGCATTGCTAAGACATTACACTGCTATTTTGCGTTGGTAATAAACAGAGGGCGTTGACTAACTCGGACCACAGTCGTCGCGACTCCGAACTTTGTACCACATGCCAACGACCGTGACAATTACACTAGTGAGTCTACCTCTAACAAGCCATTTCAAAATAACATCCATTAACATCGGTTTGCTCGGCAATGATTAATGATGTTAGTATATGTACCTCGAGATACTCTCTACAAACAATTAAAAGCGTCTCTCTATCAAATAACTTTGCACCCTATCATTTACGAGTACAATGAAGATACATACGCGCGTAATTACACACTCTGATAACTTTCGTTTGATAATGCAGTTCTGAACTGTGCAAAGAACGAGGCGTACATAACCGCAGTCTGCCTCTAAAGGTTAAGATCGCAGAGACACCGTCACGTCGCGTCATTGAATATTTCTGTTTCTGATGAAACGTAAGCAGCGGCGCACGATTACCTCATACCACCTATTATTAGATAACCACGCAACGCGGGCCTTCATTTACGCCCTAGTAACCATCCGACTGTGCAGCAACACGTACGTCCAAGATGAACAAACTGTACTTCGCTGCCTTCTACTTCATCTTGACAATCTTCCTTACGGACAGCTACAGAATCTTGGGGATATTCCCTTCGCAAGACAGGAATAACCACTTGACGTATCGGGATCTCTTCCGGGAGCTCGCAAATCGCGACCACGATGTCACACTCATCAGCCACTTCCAACTTCCGAACGCCCCCGAAAATTATAAGGACATTTTACTCAGTGACCAACCAGTGCGAAAAGGATTATCGTTTGAATCAGTGATTACAAATGAAATATCGCGAGTGCCGTTCGAAACTCTAGTGTCAACAAAAGCCGGGAACGATGATTGCAAGACGTTGGTAAACAATCATCACGTGCTACACATGCTCAGGACGAAACCTAGGTTCGATGTGATCTTAGTGGAATCCTATAACAGTGATTGCGGCCTGGCGCTGGCGGCAAATTTGAGCGCTCCCTACATAGCGTTCAACCCTCAGCCGATACAGCCGTGGCAATTTAGCAGATTGGGAATCAATTTCAACTCTGCTTACTTACCGCTCCCTGGATTGCCTTACGGGCGGGATCCGTGGTTCTTCGAGAGATTAAAGAGCTTCGTCCTATATCACTTAAACAACTGGGTGTATTACGTTGGTTCTCAAGTTACGGACCATGTATACCTGTACAAATATCTGGGTGATGAACTCCCGTCTTTAGAGACGATTGCATCGAACGCAAGTTTGGTATTTGTGAACACACATCCCTCGCTGTACGGCGGTGTCACACGACCAGATAATGTCATTGATATTGGAGGCATTCATGTGAGACCGTCTAAAGTTATTCCAACGGTGAGAATTTGCATACAATTGACATCTAAGTACGAACCCGGTTCCTTAGCATTTGTTTATATAGGACTGTTTTCACTGTCATTGTTCCCCTTATGTATTGGAATTATAATTGGGACAGGAAGAGACACCAGGTTTACATAATTAATAAAGATTCATCTACGGCTATATTACCCGTGCAGCTTGTGTCGTGTTTAACGTAGAGAAAGACATTACACACGACGAAGTAACTAGGTCATTCTGTTTCTTTTTTAATGATGAAAACTTTCCCTTCTTCATATTACTGGCTGGACGAAGTAACGAGGTCATTAATATTTTTTTTTATGACGACAACTTTCCCTTCGTTGTATTACTAGCTGACCCAGGAAACATTAATTTGCCCTACGACATATTCTGGGACCTACCAAGTAAGTAAGAACCCTTAGGTAGGTAAAACAAAATCATAGTATTATGTGCTGAGAAAATGAAGGTTTCTTATCCTGAACCTGGTCACAATGAGTTGCAAATAAAATTTAATTTAATTAAATAATTAAAAAATAATTAGTATAAGTATTAATATCAATGTTCTTATTTGCACCGACTACCCGTCTCACTTTTCCTTCAGCAACTCTCCATCGTCGGTTGTCTAGAAGAAATTGCTTTAAGCAATAAGGCCGCCAATTATACTGTATCTTTGTAAATTTTTTGTATTTGTTTTTCCTGGTACAATAAAGAATATTCTTATCTTATCTTACAAAACATACTATATACATACATATTATTATTATTAATCCACTCTAATTTTCTATCGGCACACGAATTACGCTAGCACTAAGGATAAAATTATAATTATTATGAATATGGCGATGAAACCTATCAGTAGCTTATTAAAGCTCAAAAGGGGTCGTAGGACTTATCACTTGTCTAATTGAGAATACTTAATCAAATCAAAATATTTATTACACCATAATGTAAACAAGGTCTTAAGTAACACTGATGGTATAGCACCTATTTTATGGATCCTTGTGCGCGGCAATATGCCTTATTTAAGACTAACATGCTTATTATAAAAATAATGTACTAGCGGAAACTCAAATGTTTCTCATTACTAATTTTATTCATTATTCTTAACTTTATTAGGAATTTCCCCTATAAAAAGTTGTTAAAACATACCTGAAACTAACTATACCAAACATAGACGATATGAATTTTTTATTCGTTCGACAAGTAATAGAGAAGAATACGGAGATATGATGTAACCCTTGTAATGTGACATAAATATAAGGCTAAACTAAAGCATTTAATTTATGTTCCAGGAAATAGAGAGATTCATCAGCGAGGCGGAACACGGAGTTCTTTACGTCAACCTCGGATCAACGGTTAAAGACTCTACGCTGCCAGTGGAGAAGTTAAACGAAATTGTGTCCACATTCGCCAAGATACCTCTGCGAGTCCTATGGAAATATGAAGGGGATACGGTTCCGAATCTATCTAGGAATGTACTAACAATGAGGTGGTTGCCGCAGTATGACATACTCAGTAAGTAAACACATATTGCTTTTTATGTAGATACCTAATCATCATCATGATCAGGCTATAACCACTTAGTCCACTGCTGGACATAGCCCTCCTAATACCTAATGCATCATGACTATTCATGAAAAATGTAATTTTTGTTTTGGTATCAAATGGACGTCTAATAATTATAGCGATACTAAATAAATAATTATTCCACGAGCCACTTCTGAAGTCAGCAACTGATGAAGTTTACATATTTATTGCAAAATTGTTAGTAACGTAGAAATAAAATGTTAGAGTAGATTAGAACTCTATACTATTGTTCGGTACAATTGTGTACGCACGAGAAAACAAAGTACATTCGTAGGCTTCCACATCTAAGTTTTGCCGTATATCGGCAGTCTTATCGCTAAAAACGATGTCTTTCAGACAACTTTAGTACAGACAGAACAGAAAGGTGAAGAAAGTAGGTAGGTAGATGTTCATCAAATAAAACAAAAACATAAATAATAATAATAGAAATTGCTATTAGCAATAAAGCCGCAAATTGCACTGTTACCTTGCAAATATTTTTTTGTGTTATTTTTTCTTGTTTACAATAAGGATTATTCTTAGCTTCTATTTTTGTGGTAGCTAAGTAAGTAAGTCTTTATTTTGGACCATACAACAGAGAGTTATTAATCTAGACATGATCGTCGTAAAAGTGTGAACCATTTACGATCGACTTGCGTAGACTGTTTTCAGTAAAGCCGTTTTCAGAAAAAAAAAAAAGTTAATAACACAAAAACTCAATAGATGGCGCTCAGTTGGCGAAAATAGTTCTGTCATCAACGTAGCATTTTTTATTTAATCTGTGGTTGTGACCGCTCGCTTCTTGACGCTGGTGTTGGATAAGTCGACCGTTCTGTTTGCATTTTGTGATTTTTAATTTCCTTTCTGCTCTTGATACTGAGAAAGTGACTCTTGATACTAAGAAAGTGACTCTTGATACTGAGAAAGTGACTCTTGATAGTGAGATAGTGACTCTTGATAGTGAGAAAGTGACTCTTGGCTTTTGGTTTGCTGTGCGAGGTTGTGTACAAACCACTTCAAAATGCCTAAGGACTATGGCTCATGGTCCCTCGCCGGTCTAAAGACAGAGCTGCGTAAAAGGAATGCCAAAGTTACAGGAAGAAAGGCAGTCTTGGTTCAGAGGTTAGTTTGTCAAGATATTTATTAATGGAGCTAGATGAGGACGCATGTAAATAAAAATGTGCATAGGTAGTATGAATATGATATACTCAGAGGCACAACTAACCGCCCACTTTAATTTTCCGTCGTAACTTGAAATATTAATTAGGGAATGACTCGCCTTTTAAGATTGTCCCAAACGTGTAAGCTAGGGTATACCCACGGCATCAAGGTACTACTTGAGTGGTCAAGGCGAGTGCGAATCATTCCCTAATGAATATTTCAAGTTACGTCGGAAAATTAAAGTGGGCGGTTAGTTGTGCCTCTGAGTGTATAATGTATCATACTAACATAGTTTTAAGTTACATAGAATAATTCTAGTAACACTTTTAGGTTTCCAAAGCCTGATATAAATAAATAATAATAATATTAAATTTTAGATTCTTACACAAATTAAGTCAATAAATAAACAAGACAAGACTTAATCATCTTATGGGCTTTAAAATTACTAACGTTACCGTCCCTGGTGTCAGATTTGACCAGGCGTCATACTGAAAAATACATCGCACCTAAATAATAAAAACTTTTATGAACTAATGTTTTTTTATTTTTTATCATAACTAATACATTTATAATTGTTATCATTAATTTAATGAATGTTTCTCTTTTGTTTTAGATTACTGGACTATGATATTATGTTTGGTGGACTCGTCAATGATCCAGATTCAGCATACCACATTAGCGTGCCAGGACCTGAACATTTCTTGGATGTTAACAGCAACACTGTGCTTCCAAATATTGCTGAAGCAGACATTAAACAATACAATGTACTGGGAGAGAGGGAAAATCTGGCAACTTCAAAAAATATGTATAATGAAAATTATCTCATAGCCTGCCGTGTTGCACAGTCAGGAAATGATTTTTATGTGACCGCTGTCTGTGCTGCAGAAATGAGAAAAAGTGTTGTTTATAATGTCACTTTAAGGATACAACAAACAACTATTTTGGAAGCGCAATGTGAGTGTGCAGCAGGTATGGGTCCTTATGCACAATGCAAGCATGTGCTTGTCCTGATGTGTGGTTTGGTGGATTTCACTATAAACAGAAAAATAAAAATTCGTGCAAGTCCTACGTCAAATTTGCAAACCTTTCATCAGCCAACACAAGAATATACAGGGGAGCCCATTATGGCGCAAAACTTGAATTTAAAATTGAACGAAGCCAATTTAAAAAAAATTACTATATTTGACCCCCGATCAAGTGTGCCCACTAAGGAAAGTTATAAAGAAAATTTTATAAACTTGACGACAAATTTTGCTGCCACCCAAAATACAAATATGCCAATACAGCAGCTTAGGAAGCCGGCAAATAAAATGGCACTGTACAGAGACCATGATTACTTACAAAAAACAGTGGAAGAAAAATTCATTGATAACTGCTGTACACTCAACAATGAGCAGAGGAGCAACCTAGAAGTTAGCACAAGAACAAACAAAAAAATATGGAAACGAGAAAGACAAATGAGGTTGCAAAGCTCAAATTTTGGTAGAATTTGCAAATGTTCGGCAAATCAAACAAAACTAGCCAAGACTTTTTTGAAAAACCATGTTATATTGACGCTAGCCACAAAGCATGGTATCAAGTATGAAAACATGGCTTTAAAAAAAATTACACAAGAGACTGGTGTCGAAATAGAGAAATGTGGTCTTTTCGTACATGAGGAACACCAATTTTTGGCCAGCACTCCTGATGGTATTTTTGGTGAGCATGGGGTCGTTGAAGTCAAGTGTCCCTACTCAGCAAGAAAAAAGGTTATATCTCCTGAAACTGTCCCATATTTGTATCTTTGTCATGAAACTGGACAGTACAAATTAAATGAAAATCATGAGTATTACTATCAAATACAAGGACAAATGTTGTGCACAGGTCGGATGTTATGCTACTTTGGAATTTACACAATAACAGACTTTTATTTAATAGAAATAGAAAGAAATGATAATTTCATTGATGCTATGGTAGGGAAATTAATACAGTTTTATACTGATTATTACAAACATTTATTTCTGTGCAAATATTTATACAATATAAAATTTTAATACATAACAGCAACTTCTTTTATTTCAAGTAATACAGTAATACATACTGAGCAGTCTCGAAAATAAAAGAAGTTATTATAAAAATTATAATATTAAAATAAACCAGCATTGCACATCAAAGCAATATTGATTTGATGTGCAATGCTGGTTTATTTTAATATTTTTTATAATAACTTCTTTTATTTCAAGTAGTCTGAAATCGCGACGAAATAGGATATTACATAACAATACTGTAGTACGTAACATCTAAACAAGTGTTTTGTTTAATCAGACTAATTGCATTGGAACTGCAGCTGCACACCAACTGTCCTGCGACTGCAAGTGTTGGTTGGCAGATTGCAGTCGGTGTGCAGTTCCAATGCTGTCTTTACCCTATTTTTTTATGCATACTTATTGATAATATTTGATCGAAAATTAACCAGCATAGCACAAACGAAAGCTATATCACTTGAGAGTATTGTCTCTGTTTGATTCATCGGTTGTTTCAAAATTTTGTATGTTTTTAACATACCAATGATTCTTTCCACATGGACTCTTTTACTGGCTATTTTTCTATCTCTGATTAAGGTTTCTGGATTAATTTGATTACCCTTCTTGAAAAATGAGGGCATATTTATCTTGACCCCGTATGGCATGAAGATGTCCTGAACATTTAGGCCCTTGTCAACCATTATTTCATCGTTATAGTTGAATTTATGTAAGATACTACTTCTTTCTATAATTTGTCTGTCACTTGCTGAACCACCATAGCATGGAGAAATGTATGTGATCAGACCACTAGGAGCAATGCCTACAAGACATTTGACTGTGTTCCTATTCTTATAGCTAGAAAAAGTAACCTGTTGTGCCAAAGGTAAGCCTGGTTTTTTAATAGGGCATTCAGTAGCATCCAGCACCACCCTGGTCATTGGATATTTATCATAAAAGTCCAAAGGCATGTACGACGCTATTGTCTCTCTATCAACCCACAAATCCAAGTTTTTCCACTGTAAGGCCATGAGCCGAATCCAGGTTATAAAAATATTTGTAACTTGTTTCACAGATATCAAGTACAACATGGCTATTTCTTCAAATTCTTTATGTCTTCTTAATATCAATAATGCTATAAAAAACTGTTCAAAAGCATTCAATTTAGCTGGTGGCATTTCATAAAAGTATTTCAAATTTGAGCAATCTCCGAGAGTGTTAAATACATACATCAGTTTCTGAAAAGTTTCCAAACCAGTATAAAAGTGAATAGCTTTATCACTGTGTTTGTACTTGTATACACTGAACACACTTTCATTTGTTTCCAAAATATCATTTATAGTTTGTGTCGAATGATCACATTTTAATATTTGATCAGAATTAATTTCATGGTGTGTTGTTGGGTTGATTTGATTCTGATCTTTGTTGCTGTCAATAACTACCTCTACACAGCCTTCATCAAGAAGTGGTGATGGATTCTTCAATATATTTTCCGCATACTCATCACTACTCTCACAGAGTTGCAGAGGGTCAGTATCTGCTCTGGTAATTTCAGTTTCTAAATATGGATATTCTTCAATAAATGTGATCGATGGCTCTGAAAATATAGCATTCATGAGTAGAGGCAAAGGTAGAGGGTATAAAACATAACACAGCCTGGGAACTTCGTTGGATAAATTATAATAATAAAAATAATTCGTTTGTAATATAGTAACGACAATACATTACCTAATCTAGAATAATTCTTAACTGCGTTGGCAGGATTAAAGATAATTTCAACATGTTCTGCACATGGAGAATCTCTTGGTTCGACAATATCACTCGATGAAGTCGGAGCCATTGCCGTCCACGGAAAAATTGATGGTACAGCTGTTCTCTTTAGTATTCTTAGTTTGCCACCTAAAAACAGAGAAAAGCAAAATTGAATAATAATATTTTACATCTACTTCACTAATATTTTATTTTACTGAACATAAACGAAGAAATTCGTACTTACGTGTCATATAATCGTTTGGGGTGAAATGATCCGAACAAATACATGAATGTTTACGCATGTTCCATCCAATTTTTCGATTTACATCGACTCTGGTTGCTTTGATCCATTGTAGCTTCAGGGTTTCATTGGTACTGGGGAATGTATGAATTCCTGTATTTTTGCACGTCACAACGGCACAGGTACGCATTTTTGTATACTCAAAGAACTTCCTAATTTACAAGTTATCGAAACCAAAACTAAAAGTAAAAAACTTACATACAGCAGTGTCACAAAATTACAGTATCTCCTACATAGTCTGTGCACTCTTCTAGGGGCACGGGAGCGCCCTCGCCAAGACGCGAGAAGATGGATAGTGCATTACCTACTTACCTACCTCTTCTTGAAAAGTTTCATAGATTAAGTACCAATCCTACATCATACCATCTAATTTTGCTGTTGATAGGGATAGAAAGTGTATGGGGCGAAATTAGGTCAGATTACTAGAGAAGTCAGGAAGCGACGAAAACTTTTGTATGGTATAAAAACACAGCCCGAATAAATAAACCATCCTACAAAAAAACATTTCATGTAAAGGATGACAAAACAAGCCCTAATTTTATCAATCATACAATAATCATGGTTTGGCTGTTTTACAATACTCAATTTCTTTCCTTAGTTAAGAAGTAACGGCCAAGCCATGCGCTAAGGTAATAAATAAAATGATAATAAAATTATGTAACATAGATATTCATGCCATGCATGAGTTCTGATAACTTTTTAAACTTTACGCATATCACATCATGAGCTTGTGTCTTGGCATCCTTTTTACATAAAATGTTTTGTCGGGTGGATTTGACAGATATATTTTTCTGACTTTCACGCCATCTAGTAAGTGTTGTGGAACTAGTTTTTTTTTTTTTGAAAATGCCTCATTCCTATGCAACGACATTATCTATTGAAAAATATTTTAAGTAACCGTGGCGCGCTCTCTCACTAAAGATCGCGGAAAGTTGTGCTTTTCAGGTACGGAAACAGGGTTAAACTCGCTTAAAGTACCGTCTCGGGGCAGTGCCAACCGCGAGTTTAATCTTATCCGTAGATTTCACTCGTAGGTTGGTGGGTAACCGAGGAACTTAGTTGTAAGTTTGCTTTAATCGCCAGGTCTACCTAGCATATTTATTTATTTTTATTGACAAATTTATTGCACTTAAGTAAAAATTACAATGGCGACGCGGCGGACTTAATGCTAGAAGCATTTTCTACCAGTCGGTTGACGGTAGGAGGTGTACCTATTCATGAAATGGCCATAGCCTGAGGACAGAAATTAAATGAATGAATGAAATTAAATTAAATGAATTTGTCAATAAGCAACCTGTTACGCTGATTTTCTTAAGATTTAATGTACATACATGTATTGTCATGTAGTTTAGGTTTCAGTAGAAGTGTTAAAGTTGTTATCTAAGCTAGACTGACTTTGTAATATAGATATCAGCTTCCATCAATATTATTATGCTCTGCGACTACACTATTGTAGAATAGGCTATTTGACCGATTTCTGAAAGCCATCTCATATTGTTTGTTGGAATCAGAATCAGAATCAGAATCAAGAATTTATTTCAACGTAAAGAATTTACATTCTGCTTGTTGAATGTCAATGTACATACAGTTATGTATAACGTTAGCCGCTGCCTTGGGGCCGTCTGTAGTGGAGAAAAAGGCAGCGAAAAAAAAACTCCACTCTGACCATCTTTTCTCAAATCACCTTCATGGTTCGGTTCGTTGGTGTTCATGGAGTCCTCTGAAAGTGATCATTTTAAATTATTTCGTGTATTTCTTCTAAAAAAGGTAAAAAAGTTTACTTTTCAAATAAGGCGCCAAAATGATATCTTAGGATATGGCGTCGCACAGGAATTATGACGTCACTTCCTGTAAACCAACCAATGAACGTAAGAAAGAATGAATGACAGACGCCATTTTAACTAATATGTGACGTCATCATAGAAACGGCCAATCCGGGCCGTTTTCGATACAATGGCGGCAGATACAAATTATCAAATTTTATCTTGTGTTTTTTTACAAATCAAAATTGTTTTTTTTTTTAGTTTAAGTGCCTTAAAGCGGTTTTTAGACACATAATTTATACGAATACGTATAAATATACTGTTTTTTTACACTGTCAAATAGCCTATTAAAGAGAACCTAAAGGACGCATTAAATACATAGTTTACTTTTCTTTACGAGTATTAATGAGTTTACTTTATAAATATTTTGTGTTTGTATTCTTTTACTGGCATACAATAAAAAAATCTTATCATATTTTAGCTATCACTAATAGCTTCAGCTAACGGTTAAGGAAAACTTCGTGAGGAAACCTGAGAGCCCGGGTTGTTTACTAAAACCTCAGCGCTTGAAATTGCCAATCCGCTTTAAATTATTCTTCGAATATATTTACTTGACTTTTCGTCGGAAGAGTCAAGTCTTGTATCCGGCGAATAATTTACAATGTGTAGTGCTTACGAAAGTTTTAGATCAGAGCTTGCCAATCCGCGGCGGGCACGCTTGGTAATTAAGCCCCTACCTACTCTTTCTCTGAGAGAAGGTCTGTGCCCTGCAGAGGGACATACAGTCTGTTAGCTTTTAGAATATAGATCGGCTGAGCAATCAAAAACCGATTATATTGCAATAGGGTAAGGTTTATTTTGTATTGTTATTTATAACTTTACATAACTTTTCAAGACGGTGAAGAAAAGTTTTATATAGAGCAGGAAGTAGCATTACACTCGTGTGCTTTCGGCGAAAACCGAAGCCTACTCTAGAGCCCGAGGTATATTCTAAAAGCTATCAGACTGTATATGTAGGCTAAAAAAAATCTTCTGAATTTCTTCAATAGGCTTTGACACATCTGAAAACCATCCCATATTTTTTGTTGGTGTTCATGGAGTCCTCAGAAAGTGGTCATTTTTAATTATTTCGTGTAGGTATTTCTTCTAAAAAAGGGAAACGAAAATCTATTTTTGTAGCTGTATTGAGCAATATGGCGTCTCACAGGAATTATGACGTCACTGGTCAGTAAACAAACCAATGAACGTAAGAACGACATGAATGACAGACGCCATTTTTACTGAGCAGTGAAGTCATGATAGAATCAACCAATCTAGGCCGTTTTCGATACAATGGCTGCAGATACACAATTATAAAACTTTCTCCTGTGTTATTTTATAAATCTTTTTTTTTTTGTTGAAATGCCTTAGAGCGGCATTAAGACTCATCATTTATACGAATACATTATGGGAGATGGGAGAGGCCTATTTCCAGCAGAGGACAACCATAGGCCGAATGATGATGATGTATAAATAATACTGTTTTTTTCACACTGTCAAATACCCTATTCGTAGCCTCATCCCACCTTTAACCTGTTTCAAATATGATAATAAGAAATTTCTTCGTTATATTCCAGAACACGAGAACGTGAAAGCCTTCGTATCCCACACTGGCATACTGAGCACAATAGAAGCAGTTGATGTCGGTAAACCTGTCATTGCAATCCCATTGTTCGGTGATCAATATGGAAACGCAGCCGCTTTGCAAGACGCCGGAATGGCGACCATCGTGGAGTATCAGGATTTAAAGAAAGAATTCCTTTTGGATGCTATTAATGAGGTGTTGGATCCTAAGTAAGTAAAATAAACATCAAAAAGACTACTTCTAAAAAGACTAGAGTCTTTTGACTAGATAGTCTAGATGATTTTCCATTTATGTGATCTTTTTGTCTGGTTATCATACTATAGGCCAGGGTATCCTAGTTTGAAATTTAAGTGATGGGCTGTTATGTTATGGCGATACGAAGAAAAACACCTTGTAGTAGTTTTTTTTTACAAAACTTTTAAATTTAATATGACAAAGCAATATTTACAATGTAGCCTCCCATCGCCTAACTTAACCTTGGAATTGCCAAAATTATAAAATTTTATTGTTTGCAGAATGCAGCAAAGCGCAAAACTTGCCTCGCGCCTATGGCATGACCGACCGATGTCTCCTTTGGAAACTGCCATCTACTGGACGGAATACGTAGCTCGGTACAACGGAGCTCCGAATCTACAAGCGACATCTGTACACAGAGCTTGGTACGAACAGCTCCAGTTGGACGTCCTGGCATTCATGGCTCTAGTTGTTTACATTCTTGCCCACGTTACAATCAAGATTCTCTCCATGGTGTGTTGCTGCTGCTGCCAAAATGATGCCGTATCTCAAACAACTTATGTAGAAGAGAAAAGATCGAAAAGAGTTAAGTTTGACTAGGTAGTCTTCTGACTTCTGTTTTCTTAGAATCCAGTCCTCAAACCATTGAGTTAAATTGTAAATAACTATGTGCTTTTGATTTCGCTACATATGACTCAAAAGCTGCAGCATTTTTTGTATTGTGATGGTCTTTTGTACTTCATTGTTAAATCTTTGATTAGATAATTACTTAAGTACATTTATTTTAAGGAAAAGTCAAGACTTTTTAATAAAGATATTAACATTGTTACACATTTTAATTGTTCTTTGTTTACGAATATTTTGCCATCTAAATACTGTACTTTTATCATTCCGAGTGGATCTCGGTGGGTGTCGCAAGAAGTGACCGAGGCTTGATGAGTACCACACCCCTATTCAGATTATCAGCCCTCTCTGCCCAGCATAACTTGGTTTTTTGCCCGACTGAGCACTGTTTTTAACAGACTTAAAAAACAAATTGTGTGTAGGTATGTTTGTCCGCGATTATGTAGCTTTTAGCTGAATCGATTTTATTGCGGTTGGTAGAAAAGTCTGAGATACATTCTAGAAAAGGATTTAGTGCAAATTTTATTAAAATCGGTTATCTAGATCAAAAGTTATAACAAAGATTGTCTTAGACTGTGAAAGAGACTGACTTCAATGAAGTCGGAACCTCATAATCCTCACACAGCGTAGACTTTGTTAAATCGTTTTCATATTTTATAAAAACATTTTTTGATCCTAAATTTTTTTCGTTCACCATCTATATTTGTATTTTTTTTAAAGTGCAACTTAACTAAACAATGTTGAAAGTAAATTTGTGAGTAAAAACTGACTAGTTACATATCTGCGATACTTGATATCATAGTAATATAATAGTTGGCTAGGTCAGGCGAAATCGAAACCGCAACAGGCCGGATTTTAGGTAACTACATGATCGTTTGAAGAACGCCAATTGACTCTAGCTCCTATAACATAGTATTAAAAAGGGTCATAACAGTATATCCACTTGTTGCGTGTGACCAATGGTGTACATTCAATGAGCTCAATAGGATCACTGAACGTTCGTACCAAACAATGGGAGAGCCATGCACCAATGTATAATTAAAATAGGGACTGCAAATAAAACGAAGCCAACTATATAACATTCGCTCACATTCGCCTAGTAGCCAGTTACTTATCTCAGTGCGTCAAATCGGTACTTATCCACTGAAGCTATAACGGTGTGATAAAAAATTGACTGTATTTTCACTACACCGACTCGTATAGTCAGTCATTGATCCGGCACAGCAATAGCCGCACGATGGATAAGACTTTTATATGTCTAGTATTATTTTTGTGCCTGAATCAAGCGAGCTCTTTGAATATTTTGGGACTGTTTCCTTATCAAGGGAAGAGTCACTTCTTTGTCTTCGAGCCTCTATTAAAAGAATTAGCGAGGAGGGGTCATAATTTAACAGTGGTATCCCATTTCCCCCAAGAAAAGCAAATCAAGAACTACAGTGACATTAGTCTAGCGGGAAAAGTGAAGATTTTGGAAGATGTGTTTCCCGTGAAGAAGTCATACAAGACTTTGATCGATATAAGTTTATTCCTTGTTACCAAAGGGTCTGAGAACTGTAGAACACTGCTTGAACATGAAGAAGTGCAGGCAATTTGGAAGAAAGAGCAGTTTGACCTTGTGTTGACCGAACAATTTAATAGTGACTGTACAATCGGACTAGCGCACCACATCGGCGCTCCAGTTGTTGCTTTGACATCGTGCGTTACCATGCCATGGCATTATAAGAGAACCGGCATCCCTTACAACCCATCTTACGTACCATTCCTACTTTTGGAGGGAGGAACTCACCCAACGTATTACCAAAGAATAGAAAGAAGCATTTTCAATGCTTACTTCGATCTTCTCTACAAATATAGCCAATATGTTGATAGAAATGCACTAACCAAGTACTTTGGCAACACTCCTTCGCTGGAAGAAATATCAAAAGATATCAAAATGACGCTGCTGTATCAACATTTCGTGCTGACGGGTTCGAGATTGCTACCGGCGAACGTCAAAGAGGTTGGAGGTTATCACATTGCGAAGCCGAAACCACTGCCAAATGTAAGTAATCCTAAACTTGCCACTAAGTAGGTACCTACATATATTACATAACTTTATCCGAATTCACAACCTACTACCACTATCCCGATGCGAAACTACTAAGTCATTAAATCACACTTTAGTACTTGTCGTAGGCGTCCACTAGTAGGTATAATAAAATATTAAAATTCGGATATTTTAACTGTTCCATATCCTGAACGAAACCACGGGAAGTAATTAATATTTATTATACCTACATTATGAAAATTTTTATTCGAAACTCCCGGGAACAAAGTAGCGGGAGCAGTTACCTCAGGAAGAGAAAAAATATTATGGAAGTTTTTAGCAAACCATGGTTTAACACTGTCTATAATAATAAATACGTGTTTACAGATTTTGAATATTTATACTCTATACTTAACTCTAAAGGTATACAATCTGGATAAGTATTTTTATTGAAATATACACTTTTTAAATCAAATTTGTTACAAGTTGAATGTGTTTTAATGAAATTACATTTAATTATTTTGATTTAATTAGTGTACATTTCATTAAAAAGATGTATCAAGATTGTTTGATTGAAGTATAGCTATAATAAATATAGAATATAATAAATCGTCGATATGGCACAAATGCATTGTTTATGTCATGCTACTAGCAAAATTGGTAACCAACCTAACTTTAAATTAAGAAGAATTAAATGTTTGATCTACAGTAAATTTACAGGAGCTGCAGAAATTCATCGATGAAGCAGAACATGGTGTGATCTACATCAGTTTTGGATCTATGTTGCGGCCGACTTCAATTGCCAAAGAAAAGCTGGATGCAATCCTAAAGGCACTGGCCGAATTACCCCAGAGGGTAATTTGGAAATGGGAAGACAAGTCGCTGCCTGTGGATCCGAAGAACTATTATTTATCAAACTGGCTGCCTCAAAATGATATTCTTGGTAAGTTAAAACTCTGCTTTACTCGCTTGTTTACACCAAAATTTTGTTGAATTTGAAATTGGGCTGAAATATGAAATTTTCAGAAACACCCGGTATAAATTAGCTTCAACCCCGTCTTAGGATTGATTTAGTGTAATTGACTTTATAAAAATAAGACTGAAAAGCTCATATGTAAATAATGATGGATTATTATCAGGGATATTGATTGGATTATCACCGGTACAATACTATTACTTACATTTGTAAAATTACTTTCATAAAATGGTACTGGTGGATACATGGCTGTAGTATGTCTGGCAGTCGTAACACCTTTACCCCCCTTATTCATAAAAAGTTTTAAGCATTGGATAAGTAAACAACTGTTTAAATGTCATGTTGTCCTTTATATTTCAATGACATCTGTCAAGGACAGCATGACATTTAATCAGTTGTTTACTTAACCAATGCTTAAAATTTTTCATGAATAAGGGGGTTAGTCTGAAGCGGTAAAAAGATTGTCGAATGCTTATCAGCTGTCACGACTATGACAAGGCAAGTTACGAGAAGAAAAAATCTCTGGGATTAAGCAATTTCGATATGTTGTACCATTTGTGAATTTTTTATTGCATATAATTAACATAAAGAATTATGCCCGTTGGATTTGTGTGAATCACTAACGAACGAGATGTTACCTATAGAGATTCAGTAATTTCACAACTCATTTTAATTTTGCTGTCCTCAAAATACCCTTCAGTCTGGAAGTCGGGAACAGAACCAACAGAGTTCCATTCATATATGATCAAGTAGTAGATAAACATATTAAATTTTGGGTAAAATATGTTTCAGTATCTATAATCCATTTATCTATGGGTACTTGGCATTTTTTTCAGACATTAAACGAAACTAAATCAAAAACCTTTAGCGGTAGAAAACTCGAAACAGTTTACGATTTAGTGCTAGCTTGTACTAAATTTGCAAACGGTATCGAATTTTCTACCGCTGAAGGGTTTTAATTCAGTGTCGTTTAAAGTCCAAAAAAATGCCAAGTATAGATAAATGGATTATAGGAACATGTTACTTACTTTAATAAGTAGGTACATACGTACAAAATTTCGTGTTTATATCGAAGTGCTCATTAATTCCAAGTAAAACCGTCATCGATTGGCAACGGCAACAAAACTTTACGAAACACAAAATAATTCGTCACATATTTTTAAAATAATGCTTTGAGTACCACAAAGTTACCACTTTTTTAGGGAACCGTAGGTACCTCAAAAAGAACGGAAACCCGTACTGCCCTCGTAACGAGAAACACAATTAGCCATTACTGCGTTTTTAGTTTGAATGCAAAAATAAGCTACTTGGAGCCATTTTTTGCAGTAAAAAAGTAATGGTGGCTGTAGAGCTACTGTGTAGATCTACAGCCAAATGGTAATTGGGTAGTTGACAAAAGGTCAAATTTAAAACTTTTAAAACGGAATTTTGTATGAAAATACTGAATTATGACTTCACATTACAGAGCACTCTATTTATGTTTAATGTATTTAAAAATTGTAATACCTAGTTATATGACTAAAAGAGATAAGTACCTACATTTTCCGAAATGTTAGGTAATTTTTGTTTTAATCGAGCATATGAAATAATTTATTGTTGATCGTGTCAGTCAATTTGGAGCACTTTCGAGGTGGAGCCGTGATTCAAATAATGGAACGGGGGGTCGGCGATGTAAAGAATACGTGACAACAGAAATAGTATAGGTGCGACGACGCGCGTAGCGAAGCGGAGCGCGTCGGAGCGTTAGGTTCTCTATGTAAGATCGAAAACAGACTCGACTTTGATGCGTTCTTACCTTGCCTCTTGTTGCCTCTTGTTTTTTTGCAAATTTACCGTGTCAACTACCGAATTATTCGAATTACTACATTTTTACGGCAAAAAATGCCTCCAAGAAGCTTATTTTTGCATTCAAACTCAAAACGCAGTAATGGCTATTACTATGTTTCTATCGTTACGAGGGCAGGATATACGATTACTTTGTTGTCAGGCCATCCGTCCGTTAACGTAACAGTAGGTATAGTTAAGTTAAAGTAAACGTAAAAAAAGATACGTCCGTTTATCCCGCAAAAAACGTCTTATTTCAACACCCAAGGGAATCAAAATTTATAGGGTACTTCCCGTTGACCTATATTACAATGTCTTATATTTGTTTTTTTCTTTTTACAGACATGTGTAACAAAAAAATTGATCCTAACTGACTTCCTTGCCCTTTTATACAGCCCACCCCAAAATCCTGGCTTTCTACTCCCACTGTGGTCTTCTCGGAACGAACGAGGCGATGTACCACGGAGTTCCAATGGTGGCGATGCCGATTTTTGGGGACCAGCCTTCAAATGCCGCGGTCATAGAGGAGAGTGGCCTAGGAGTCCAGATAGACATCGCAGACCTAACTAAGGAGAATCTTTTGAAGACATTCAAGAGAGTTCTTGCGCCTGAGTGAGTTCCTAGTCTACTTTTCACGTCTGTGCTTAGATTCTTGTGAATTAAATGTTTAATTTATTTATTTGTCAGATAAATATATGATCTCATGCTCCACCTCTGTGGCGCAGCAGTTAGAACATCTGCCTACAATGCGAGAGGTCCCGGGTTCGAATCCCGGCTGGGAGCAAATAAAATCCCCAGGGCTTGGATGTTTACATGTTTGTGATGTCGCTGATTCTGGTTCCCACGACACAAGGTATCTTAGTGTAGGGCCAGAAGCAATATATGTGTCTGTATGTAAATATTTATTGAATGTTTTATGTTTATCTCCTGATCTCCTAAGGCCGTTACAATGTAGCTTAGATATTTCCCGATGCTACTCCGTCTCAAATTACCACCTTGTAGATATCCGTTAATATCACCAGGTAAATGATCCGCTAGGTATAAAATACTAGCTGACCCGGCAAATGTTATTTTGCCACATCATTTAGCCGCGTCCTATTCTCAGACCTACCAAGTTTACACAAATAATTAATAAAAATCGGTGAAGCCGTTTAAGAGGAGTTTGATAACAAACACTGTGACACGAGATTTTTATATATTACAAGATCATCATCATCAACCCATTATGTCCCCACCGAGGGGCACAGGTCTCTTCCCTTAGGAAAGCATAGGCCATACTCCGCCACGGGGTCCAAGTCCGGATTGGTGGAGGCTTGTAAGACTAGTGGCTGGTCTTACTGTCAGAAGTTTTCAAGCCGCCCTAAGTCCTCTGACTTGGCTTAACGACTGCCATCTATCGACAGCAGCCGGCACAAACTGCTTAACGTGCCTTGCGAAGCACGGAACCGCTCGGAAAAATGCCACTAGCGTTAGTCATAGACATAGTGATCGTTTAAGTTCACTCAGGCAGACGGGGGCTACGAGACAGCGAGATTACAAGATACCAAGACAAAAATACCTTTCAAAGTATTAACAAATTAAGACACTTTTTATACAACGTGTTATTGAACTAATGGAAACTCTGAAATTCGTTCAGTATCGATAACTTCCAGCGCTTCCAATAGGCAAAAATAAAAATTCTAATTTATTTTCTCAACATAAATTATGGAGGATCGTAGCAAGATGAAGTCCTTCATTTCTGCCTACCCCTCTGGAACACAGGCGTGAGCTTATGTATGTATGTACAAATTATTCGCGTCAAGTTAATCATCATAATTTTAAATCTTAAAGTTTTGCTTATTGGAAGTTATTTAATTTGATTGAGAAAGAAGCCAAATCTAAACACCGTTTATTTTTAGATTTTGCTTGACTTCAATAGTACTTTGTATAGATAAGCCTACTAAAATACCGTCCACTGATAAGTTAAGTAGCACACAAGTTTACGCTTCTTCGTCTAATCTTTGAGCATTAGCCCGATTTCTCGACAGTGGATACTAATGTATTATCAGTGGATATTAAGGACCAGTGCATACTAAGGTATTATTTTGAACATTACATTTCAGGTTTCGACAGAACGTGAAAAGAGTGTCTAAAGCTTGGCACGATCAACCTATTTCACCTATGGAGAGTGCAGTATACTGGATAGAATTTTCCGCTCGTCATCACCACCTCTCCTTCAGATCACCAGCGGCTGACGTTCCACTATACCAATACCTTTGCTTAGATGTTTTAAGCGCCTTTGTAACTTTTTTGTTAGCATTCGTTTTTGCAGTAAAGTTTTTATTCTGCTCTAAGCAGGCGTACTTTGTGACAAAAAAAAATTACGACAAATCTAAAAGAGAATAATCTAACTTAGCGTAGATCAAGAGTGAATTAATTAAATGTATAGGTATACGATTAAAACTAGAATATTATCTTATACCTGCTTGTCATCCATCAGCAGTTACATAATAAAACATTAAGACATATAGTTATCTCCTCTGAGTCGTCCGGCCATAATAATTTGACTGCTACTGTCTGTAGGGCAGTGAACAACGCGGCCTCGCTATAGCCGGTCGTATCGAGCTTGGTGAAGTGGCCTTGGCCAGAATGAACGTAAAAATACAGTTGCTATTGCTATTTAACATCCACTGTGCTTATTCCTTAAACATTTTAAGTGTTTTGCCGTACCATGGAAAGAGTCATTTCTTTGTATTCGAAGTTCTTTTAAACGAATTAGCGAACAGAGGTCACAATGTAACCGTAATATCGCATTTTCCACAAAAAAATCAAAGAAACAATTATCATGACATAAGCCTGGCCTGTTCCCTCAAGATCGTGGAAGATGAAATGAGACCAGTTCAACGGGACTTATGGACTATTTTACAAACGATGACGTATCTGACATCGACTGGACAGGAAAACTGTGAAATTTTATTCCAAAACGAGGCTGTGCAGAGATTGATCAAGAGCGGACAAAGGTTTGACGTAACGTTGGTGGAACAGTTCAATAGTGATTGTGCGCTTGGATTAGCTTACAAACTCCAATCTGTTGCTGTTGGCCTCACTTCTCATACACTAATGCCTTGGCATTATCAAAGGTTGGGAATTCCAAAAAACCATGCATTCGTACCTTTTCATTTTACCGGAGGTGGAACAAGGCCTACTCTATACCAAAGGGTAGAGAGGACTCTTTTGGACGGGTACTTCAAACTCCTGTCTTACTTTTCACAAAGAGCCGAACGAAATATTATCAGCAAATACATAGGCAAAGTACCACCTCTAGAAGATTTGGCACGTGAGATGAAGTTTTTATTGCTGTATCATAACTTCGTACTGACTGGATCAAGACTGTTTCCACCAAATGTTATCGAAGTTGGAGGCTATCACGTAGCTGCGGCAAAGCCGCTAAGCGGGGGTACGTATATCGCACGCTTAATTGAACATTGACCCATTAGTAGATAGGTCATTTGAGTTACGTACGGAATTTTTACTTAGATTTCATCAATAGTTAATCATAACGTTTCTAAATACAAGCATTCATGATTAATTAATAAATCAGTTTCAATTTTATGCGTCAACAAGTAGGATAAGTCCATCATAGCAAGTGCGTAACTCAAATGACCTATATAATAATGGGTCAATGTTCCATTAGGCATGCGATATGCGTTCGCATTTATGTTTAAAGTAAGTATATGGTAAGTACCTAGACGTAATGCAATTAGGTATTCAAAAACCGGAAGAAAGTAAATATTGCTCATTCATAAGGAAACGGGGTGCCTTGAAGTTAGCCTATGTCTAGTACTATATTGTATCCGTCCTTAAAAGGCATAACAGGTAAACAAACCTCACTCGACCACAAAACACGGCATTCCACAAGCATCACTCGATGTAGGTTACCAAATTTAATGGTAGACACTAGATAAGACACAGGGGCATTACATTTCAATGAAAACTGGCCTAAATTCTGCTTAAAATTATTATTTTTGGCGAAATTCTAAATTCATCGAATTTCTGATCACAGGTTAGCAAAACTACACAGATTAGTTTGTAATTTTTTTGTTGTGGTGGGATGAAGTGAATAAAAGAACGAATGAATGAAATTATTGCGATGTTATTTTAAAGTTGGAAGTTAGGGTATACAGGGCGTCCCAAAGTTATGGGACATGAAGGGAAAGTACCTTAAATATCGTAGATAGGGTAGTTTGCTGAAAGAAGACTATGTTATTTTTAAAAGTTAAGAATCGAACCGACTTAAATGTAAAAACAAACGCCCTACTTTTATGATGCCAATCGAAAGAATGACCAAAAAGTAAGAACTCTTCTTAAGTAACATAGTATTTTAAAAGAAAGAAACAGCGTGAAATTAATAATTCTAATCAAATTAAAAACATACATAAACTGACGTAGTCAATTAAGTTTGAAATTAAAAATGAAAATCAACACGCAGCGGACTCATTAAAAGAATGGCGATTTGCATAAGACAAGAGGGATCACATTTTGAGCATTTAATTAATTAATTTACAAAAAAATACCCACTTAATTGTCTACGGCAGTTTCATGTATCTTTTTAATTTGATTCAAATGATTAATTTCACGCTGTTCCTTTCTTTTAAATACTATGTTACTTAAAAAGAGTAATAATTTTTTGGCTATTCTTTCGATTGGCATCATAAAAGTAGGGTTTTTTTTTAAATATTTAAGTTGGTTCGATTCCAACACGAGACAAATAATTCTTAGAAAATGTTTGAATGCAAAATTAGTAACTTTTAAAAATAACATAAAGTCTTCTCTCAGCAAAATACCCTATCTACGATATTTAAGGTACTTTTCCTTCATGTCCCATAACTTTGGGACGCCAAACAAAAGTAACAAAATAAATGGTGGTTGGTATAAAATGTTACTTAATTTAACCCTCATTTTTTTGCTATATTATATTTAATATTTTATTTAAAAAAAAGTTTGAGTTTCATTGATTTTATTTTTTGTATAACCTCGCACGTTATTGAAACTTTTTGCTATGTTTTTTTACAATACATGGCAATACTAACCAGTATGTCGCCTGGACAATTTCAAAACCTAGTAAGTGTCTTGAGACAAATTTTACATGAGAGCCAAAAAACGAGTTGATCACTTCGAGAGCTTGCCTTACTGAGAATATAAGAGCTAGACATTATATGTATCCTTGCTTTTACACAGAATTTAATAGTTATCATAAATATAAAATAGATCATGTTTTATGGCCCTTACTTATTATTATGGCCTGCGCAGACGACGGACTTTTCTCCGCGGACTGCGGATCCGCGGACATTTTGTACGTAGTAATTTTAATCCCTCGTTTGCGTTACTCGATACAGGTGTTGTAAGCGATCTATTTTAGCGGATAAAAGAGTCCGCGGAGAAAAGTACTTCGTCTGCGCAGGCCCTTATTGTAACGTTTTTATAACTGAATGTATGGCTGATTGACAACTTTAAAAACCTAGCAAGGTTTCTATCGATGGCGTGTGAAAACCAACCGTCTTTGACAATTTCAAAAACCTAGCAAGGCGAAAAACCATTTTAAAAACCTAGTAAGGGGTGTCCCTTGCCAGGTTTTTATTGTGTTTTGGGTCCTCCAGCATTACAACCCATAGCCTTGGGTTGTTACTTATTATGCTCGTTTTCTTGCTTATTGTTGATTTGAAACTTATCAAAAACATGTTTGACGACATTAGTCAGAGAGCCTGTAAAATTAAGTATAAAACTGAATCACCCAATCAAACAAAACATAATCTTAAATTTCATTCACACAATAATGAAATTCTTCATTCATCAATCAATCATTCAGTAATAACCAACACTATGAAATGTCACATTTTTTTGGTGCGTTAAGTTTGTTTACCTGTTATGCCTTTTAGGACGGCTACAGTGTAGACGAATACGAACTGCATGATTAATTAAAAAACATGATGGAATGTAAAGAAGAATATAAAACAGACGAGCGGTAACGAGGTATGAAAAATAATCAAGAAAGTAGGATGAATATGCTATCTATCTATGAATGCAGTGGTAACCACACATAATATGTACCTACTCCTTGAGATGTATGTGTGATGCCGTTTTGTTTTTTAATAACAGCATACGCATTGGTTTGATTAGAGAACGTAGTGGACTGAAAGACGATGTAGTGACTAGGATTAACAAAGGAATGTTATGAATGAATATTTGGTTTGGACATAATAATATGGAGAGGATGAAGGAAGAAAAATTGACGAAACAAATATATGGAGCGAATGTGGTTGGAAAGGTCGGTGAGGGACGTCCCAGGGGGACATACCTCGACCAAATAGGGGATGGATAAGCAAAGAGAAAGGTAAAAAGCGGCGTGCGTGCGTACAACGAGGAATTAAAGTTGATGAAGTGAAATAGATCTGCCTGGATCTAGGCATGTGGGAGACCCTTATCTCTGCCTACCCCGCCAGGATACAGGCGTGACGTGACTTTACGTTATGTTGTTAAAATATATGTTACAAATGGGAAATTATTAATTGCACATCAAATAAACAATCTCACATCAAATTATTTTCATCACTTATTTTCTTTTTTACATCAAATAAATTACTTCACAACAAATATACTAAATGTTTAGCAAAACTAGTACTCCAGATAATTCGAAAATGTTCATCATACTTTTTTCCTCTAATGCGACACAAATAAATTCCTGTTGCTACAAAAATACGACAGTCATATCATACAAATTATCCTGAGGATTAGCGTTAGGTACAGTGCCCGATTATGTATTTCTTAAATTTATTCTAGGATCTCAAAGACTTCATCGAGAAGGCTGAGAATGGCGTAATCTATATCAGCTTCGGATCAGTGGTGAAGAGTGCCTCGCTACCCAAAGAAAAGCTGCAGGCGATTTTGGACGTTATCGACGAGTTACCTCAGCGATTCATTTGGAAGTGGGAGGACGACACGACTCTAGTATCCCGAAAGAATTTGTACGTTTCGAAGTGGTTACCCCAAATTGATATTTTAGGTAAGAATAATACCTAAAAACTTTACAAACCCAACTAGCTGACCCGGCAAACGTTGTCTTGCCAGAAAGATAGGGCTATGAAAAATAGATAACAACCTTTTCTCAGACCTACCGAATATACATGTACAGTTTCATGAAAATCGGTGAAGCCATTTCGGGGGAGTATGCGCACTAACATTGAAACACGAGAATTTTATATATTAAACCAATTAAACCAACAATGAAGTATTTTACAGGAGTGATAGGAGAAAAATTACGAAAACTTTGGCGCTGCCAAGTTTGCCGGGACAGCTAGTATAAAATAATGTTTATAGTGCCAAAGTCGCCCAAAGCTCTGCTCAACTGTGTACCTAGAGTTTTTACGTACAAAGATCGGACGGGATGTAAACTGTACTACAATCAATAAAGGTAATAAAACCGACTTACCAACCAACCGCCATTCCACTCATAATTCCAGGCCATCCCAAGACACTGGCATTCTTCTCCCACTCTGGAATGCTGGGCACTACGGAAGCGATCCATTTCGGTGTCCCTATGGTCGCCATGCCCATACTAGGAGATCAACCAGCGAACGCTGCTGACGTTGAAGAAAGCGGGCTGGGAGTCCGCATAGAATTTGAAGACCTGACCAAGGAGAAACTATTAAAGGCGTTTAAAACTGTCATGGCACCACAGTAAG
Organism: Yponomeuta plumbellus; assembly: GCA_947310845.1. NCBI lineage: Eukaryota > Metazoa > Arthropoda > Insecta > Lepidoptera > Yponomeutidae > Yponomeuta > Yponomeuta plumbellus. The sequence continues at coordinate 9,437,419 of OX371207.1, read as the reverse complement.
TATGCCAAGAATAGAAAATGCTTTACAAAGAAGTTTGACGCCCCTGTAGAAGTAGAAATAGAGTTCGTCGTAAATCTTTAAGATTTTTGAACTAAGACTTTCGTAAGCAATACACATTATAAGACACCACAAATTCAAGTAAGTATAAGTGTATCCGGAATAAAGTTAATAATCTTTAAGATTCTATAATCTTTTAGATTTTTTATTCTTTTTACTAGCTGGTGTTCGCGACTTCGCCGGATTAGTAAATACTTCGAGTAACGAACTAGCTTATTTTCTTCTCCAATGTCGAAATCAAATCAGATCCAAATAGCTAATTCATTTCAAAGTAGAAAATGTACATTCTGTTTGCTGAAGTCAATGTACCTACTACCTACTATGTTAGCCGCTGCCTTTGGGGGGTATTTGTAGACGAGAAAAAGGCAGCGGGAAAAAAACTATCCTAAAATAATCGTAAACTTAATGCATATCAGCCTAAGTACAGTCTTTTAGCTTTTAGAATGTACCCTCTATCGGATAGAATCGATTATATTGCAATAAGGTAAGGTTTATTTTGTATTGTTATTTATAACTTTTCAAAATAGTGAAGAAAAGTTTTATACAGAGCAGGAAGTAGAGTATTACACTCGTGTGCTTTCGGCGAAAACCGAAGCCTACTCTAGAGCCCGAGGTACCTAATATTCTAAAAGCTAACAGACTGTATTTGGTAAGATTCCATGATTCTCAGAACTTTAAAAGTCAAAATATTTTAATTTCTTACAAAAATAGGAAAAAAAAAAATACTGCCGCCAGACACACTATAAAGTTTCATTAAAATCCATTCAGTAGTTTATGCTGGAAAGAGTAACAAACATTCATTCATCAGGATTTTTTGAAACAGGGTCGGAGTATGGGTACCACCTTTGCACCTAAACCTCCTTTGCATAAAAACACTGTCTTTATAATAAAGCCCATTAGTCTCTTTTATAAAATCACGATTCCATAAAACACTTCTCAGATGCAGTTTTAATAATTGGTAGGTAGTGGCTATATGTTCAAAAAAAATACTTCACCACTGATTATTATTACAAACTGGCTATTAGGATTAGTAACGGAATCATGTTTTTGTGAATAAGACAGTATGTACATACCTAAACATGACAACGGTTAACTTTAGTTTCAAATTCATAGGTACCTAAAATAAATTAATAAGTAGGTACCTACTTTAAAACGGTAGGTCCCAATTAGCTTACCCAATTTTTCACGCCGGGCTGTTTCTTTTTGCAGATTCCGCACAAGAGTCAAGGATCTCTCGAGAGCTTGGCATGACCGTCCACTGTCTCCAATGGACACAGCAGTCTTCTGGATAGAGTTTGCAGCTCGCTACCCCAACTCTACATTTAGGACAGCCGCCGCTGATGTTCCACTGTACCAGTACCTGAATCTCGATGTATTGGTTGTGATTTCTGTACCAGCTATCGTGATGTTATTAGTGGCTTATATGATTTATATCTGTTTATTCGGAACTAAAGCAAAAGATGTCCAAAAGGCAAAGAAAAATAAATCGAAATCTCAGTAGGTTATGTGTACAGGTTTTATTTTTCAATCTGCGATAGATTTTCCACTTCGACCTTGTATTACGTAATTTTCCACTCTATCGGGTTAAGCATTTAGACACCTCCAAAGCGTCAACATGTGTATGTATTTGACAAGTCGTAGTAGGCTAAATCAGACAACTCTGTAGAGTTGTCTGATTTAGCCTACTACGACTACGAAACTGTGTACAGTTGAGGACTTAGGTATGTAATTTTTAAACAGTTCGATGCTTATTTTGTAGGTACCAAAGTAGTTCTACATTTGAAAAGCGTAATCGCGATTTGATTAAGTGGGGGTGTTTTATCTGATCTCTGTGGCTTCCCTTCGGATTGTGCCAAAGACTAGTTTTGGAGAACCTTAGATCTGAAGACCTTATCTGGAGAAGCTTATTGATGATGAAAGACATAATAGTGTAAAACTATATGAAAGAGCCATTAGACAGTCTCAGAACGTCAACCTCGTTCAATTCAATCCAATTCTTGTTTATGGCACCCCTAGTATTCTGCCAATATCGAGTTCAATTCAATTCTGTTTTATGGACTCAATCATAGAATTTAGATAAGACTATGCACCGATTGTCCAGGTACAACTTCGCCAAGAAGGTCAACCTCGTTAAGCAGAGACCAAAAATAATGCAGAACGCAGAACGTTCGATTGTTAAAAACTTCACCAGTCAATGTGACAGTATCACCACAAAATATCTATCTCTCAAAACATGGGCCTGCAATCAAAACTTTAGTTAGTTCCTAACATAAAAACCCTAACAGATAGTCTAATACGGCAACAACCATGGCCTTCTGGCCAACGACTGGCTAAGTAACATAATTAAGTGCTTATGATGTTACCTGCAGCAGGTAACTGAATTTTCAGGTGTTAGGTATAATGTCCAGGTGGGCCCAGTTCAGGTGATTTTTGCCTCTGCCTACCCCCTCGGGGATAATGGGCGTGAGTTTATTTATTTTTATTTTAGGTATAATGTCCGTTAATTGCTTACAAAACAAGGTAGGTAGTTAAGTAATGTAAAACCTTTGGGACTGATTAAGAAGGTTTTGGATTGCTTGAAGAAATATACTGTTAAAGCCTGTTAGCCTGCTAGCCTAGTCTAAAAACTAGTGTAACTAGGTAATGTTTTGCCAGTGATCACATAGAATAGATATAACTAGTTATGCCACCTGCTGGCTGACTATGAATAGAAAGAGCTAGCTATATTAGGAGTTTCAGTGCATGATCGTATCAGGAATGAGGAGATCGACAGAAGAACCCTAGTAACTATGTAATTTATGAGTAGGTACCTCTACGATAAAGAATATTCTATATAACTATAGCTCTAAGAGTTGCTCAGTTGACGCGGTACATGCATCGAAGAACTGATGGCCGTTGGGGCTGAAAATTTCTGATCTGGCGATCACGGACCGGACGACGCAGCGTGGGTAGGCCCCCAACCAGCGGAGCAGGTCTGAAGACGTACTAACTGTGGCAGGGAACGGTACGAGCGTAACAAGACCGGGAAACTTGAAAAACCATGAGAACTACTTAGTATCAATGACTTCAAGAAAATATAGTGATTTTATTAGAGCTAAGCAAAGTTAATTTTTAATCTTAGGAGTCAAGAGTATTAAGATGAGGCTCTTTCGTGTTTCTTTTTCTATTTTAACTACCTATGTACCTCTAACTATGAAATACTTTTCAACAGAAACAAACAGTCACCTTACCACATATTCCGACATCAACCAGATAACTATCATCCAACGCAAACAGACTACTACTAGTCTGTTATCTACGTAACAACGCAGGAAAGCCCCTAGCACCACCATGGGTTGCTGTTGTAAATGCGGTAAACGTAAGTGTTAGGTTAGATTTGACATAAAAGTTATCATCATCATCATTATTCAGCTACAAGAAGTCCACAGCTGGACATAGGCCTCCTCCATGGATTCCAAAAAGACCGGTTAGAAGCGGCTTACATCCAGAGTCTGGCCGTCCTACGCCGCATAGAAGTTAATTTTTTCAATTCTATGTGCCTATCGAGCCCCCGAACAGAGCCCACTCCTGTAACACCAACCATCTCGTTTTTTTTTTATTATTTATTTTACAAAAACAAAAACCTTCTTCAATTACACAATTACGCCAAACTGCAAAACAGTTTGTTGGCGAAGCGCTCTATCTCTGTATATAACTAACATATTTAATACGTATATTATTTGTATACATAAACAACATCATACATATCAATGATTCGTTTCAAGTACATTATTATGTTTTGTATGTGTTTTCCTGGCACATTTGGTATCCAGTCATCGATACGTCGGTTTGGTGGTCTGCCGATCAATGGTCGGTAGATCGATCGATCGATCGTTGGCGCAACCTCGACTACCACTCTGTTTCCACCTTAGTCCAATGACCGCCCTAACTCCTGAACACATACCCTGCCAACCACCAATTTAATTAACTATATTCGCATGCCAACTTTTTCGACTTGTTATATTGCCTCATAAGAGCATTGCGGACATGATCCTTGTTCTATCATCGATTCTGTAATTCTGTTTTCAGCGACGAAGACGGTCATGTGCCTTGGTCGCTGTGACATCCCCAGACATGCCTGCCTGGAGTGCGACATCGCACATCCCAGCAAGCCAGTGCCAAAGAACATGGGATGGCATTACACGGCGAAGGATTCGCCCGAACATCAGGTAGATGCTTTCGAAGTTGCAGAAGAGGGGTGGTCCTGTCTTGGCAAAGGAGCGACAAAGAAAATAGTTTTGTCAGCCTGCAATGACAAATTAAGCCGTTCTAAAAGTTAATGCCCGTCTTAGGTCAATTTCAGCTTGCTAAGTTAATCTGTAACTCTCTACGTCATCATCATCATCAACCCATTAGTATCTCCCCACCGAGGGGTACGGGTGTCTTCCCTAATGAAGGTATAGGCCATACTCCACGACGGGGGCCTAGTCCGAATTGGTGGAAGCTTGTAAGACTAGTGGCTGGTCTTACTGACAGAAGTTTTAAGTTGCTCTGAGGCCTCCGACTTGGCTTAACGACTGCCATCTGTCGATGGCAGCCGGCACCAACTGCTTAACGTGCCTTGCGTAGCACGGAACCCCCCTAAAAAATTCCACTAGCGTTAATCACAGACGATCACCCATCCATGAACTGAACGCGCCGTATGTTGCTTAACCTTCGTGATAGTTTACGATCACTCAGGGAGCCGGGCTACGAGCGATTCTAAGTAGGTGCAATTAAAATGTCTACCTACTACGTTTTCCTTAGCAAAGTCATTTACGCTATGCTACAAAGTTCCTCTTTGTGGTTTAATCGTTCTTCGTTCTACACAATTTTATTACGACTTTTTTAACCCACGGACCAACTTGGTCTAGTTGGTCCGCGAGGAAAATCAGAAAAAACTGTGATTTCTCCACGGTACAATGATTTTACCCAAAACTAAGTACAGGTTGACAGCGCCAACTGTTCTAAAGGCAATGCGGATGCTGCGGATGGAATCAAATTCACGATTCCCTTCCAGTTACGATGCGGATGGAGGCCAGGCCATATCGCCTGCACGGTACTGCGACGCATGCAGAAGCAGGCCTGCGCGAAGTCGGCTTGCTGTTCGAGCCCGTGCGGACCATGTGGCTCATGCGGGGCCTGCGGGACCTGCAGCAGCTGCGGGGCCTGCGGCTCTTGCGGGGCCCCCTGCGGACCCTCACCCTGCAAGCCTAGCCCCACATGCGCTGTCACCTGCGGAACGCCTTGCCCCCCAAAACCCTGCCCGCCGAAACCATGTTGCCCACCGAAACCAGGTTGTCTCCCAAATTCATGCCCCCCTATCAAATGCTGCCCTGTAGCTATCTGGCCGCCCAACAGCGATAAACCACCCGTTTGCAGCCTCCCCTTGATAAGGATTATGAGACATAAAGGCGAATACTCAATCTGCACTAAACCTTCCAATATCAGCAACGCGCCGTCCGGCCCGAACCCACTGAAGTATCTAATGAATACCGACGATAAGGAGCCTGCTCAAGCGAGGTACAGCATCGAAGCGAGGTTCAACGACTATCAGTTTGACTGGACAAGTTCAAAGGCTTCGTTCATTTTGGACTTCTCACCACCTGATAAATGCTGTCCGCCATCGTCCTGTAAGTCCAGGAGCAAGAGTATTTGTTGTATGGTGTGCCAGAGCAACAACTGGCCTCCTGCAGTGTCTAAACAGGATACCGAGTCGCAGTGCTCCAGTAGTTAAATTGTATATTATTATGAACTTACGCAGAGTTTAAAATATAACTTATTTTTTTCCCAATCGATTGTGTTTATTTCGGGCTTACTTTTATCTCAGTTACAGGTATTTTGTGTTAGTGAAATAACACAAGCCTGGAAACAGTTCCTAATAGTAAAAATAAATTTGAAAAATATATACTCAATATATAAAAATATATCACGGCCGTTATCCCCGAGAGGGTAGGCATAGGCACGAAATAGTAGTATTCCTAATAGTATTGATAATTATTTAACTATCATTAAGCAAATTTCATTTTTATGGTTCCGTAACCAAATAAATAAATAATAAAGGGTAAAAACGGGACCTTGTTAAGTACTTAGACTCCAGACTCCACTGTCCGTCTGTCTGTCACCAGGCTGTATCTCACGAACGGAACGAGACGGTTGAAATTTTCACAGACTGTGTATTTCTGTTGCCGCTGTAACAACAAAAACCAAAGACCAAATAATAAAACATAAAATACACGTTGGTTTCGGGTACTGTTTATCTTGCCCTTTGCTAATACATCCCTTATTTGGTTACTGTGTTTGTAATGCAGTATAAAAACTAGGTGGAAGAGACTTTACAAAGGAAAGAGTACCATAGAAAAATTGCGCTCATTAGAGTCAGTTTAGAGCGTCGTCGGTAGCGGTAGAAAGCCGGCTTCTTATTCATGAGGTCGGGATTTCGAATCCCAGCATGTACCTACTTACCAGTGACTATGTTTCCTACGTTATAAGGGGGTACCACCACTTTGTCATAAGGTCGTAATTGTTTCTTGAATAAAAATATCTTATCTTATCTTATCTTATCTTAAGGTAGCAATACCACTCGTGAAGGAAACATCGGGAGGAAACCCTTGTATCTAAGGTATTTACATCATCATCATCATCATTCAGCCACAAGACTACTGCTGGACATAGGCCTCCTCCATGGATTTCCAAAAATACCGGTTGGAAGCGGCATGCAGGTATTTACATAAATCTTTTTAAACCTTCGTAAGCATGAATAACTTTATTCCGGATACACTTAAGTACTTGACTTTTTATCGGAAGAGTCTGACCTGGTTCCGCTCTGGTTCACAGAGCTTAATCATGGTGAGCAAAGACGGAGCTCACGTCGTCGGTTGCGTCTCTGACTGACTCTTCCAACAAAAAGTCAAGTAAGTAAGTGTATCCGGAACAAATTGTATAACATTTACGAGTACATACAGGCACACATACATTGCTTCTGGCCCCACACTAGGATACCCTGTGTCTTGGGAACCAGAAACAGCGACGTCACAAACATGTAAACATCCAAGACCTTGAGTTTTTTTTTTCTCCCCAGCCGGGGATCGAACCCGGGACCTCTCGCATGGTAAGCAGCTGCGCTAACCGTTACGCTACAGAGGTCGTCAATCTTAAGCTTGGGTCCCACGGTCCGAAAAAGGACGCACGCAGACCAGCTCGCACGACGCACTGTGGGACCGGCCTCGTCCGTGATAGCACAGACACGTCTGTGGCGGTGCGCCGTATCCATCGTGAGTCGGTAACTTCAAAGGTGCGGTGCATTTTGAAATGAAGCTTGAAGATCTACACAGATCGACACGCACCGTTGGAACGGCCCTGCCTGTGGTGCGTCGCCGTCCGTGTTCGTCGGCTGTGCGCGGCTGATCCGTAGAATAGCGGACCGTGGGACCCCAGCTTTAGTGAATTGCATGAATTACATGAATCTTAGTGCTTGCTAACTGAGGATGTCTTAGTTCTAACTAGAACTAGAACCATTTTAAATAAAAGGTGTGACACCTTTCTGTTAACCATTCCTGAGTCTGAAGAGTTTTTAAAAAATCTTGTCTTCATAAATGACACCATTAGGTATGCTGTATTTATGGAGTAAATAGCGCTGTTACTCTCTTCACCATTTTATTGTAAGTACAAGTAGTTGTTAAATTCCAGGACTGTTTGAGAAATTTGCTTATTGGAAGCGGTTTAATTGACACAAACTAAAGAAACTGTTTCTTTAGTTTGTGTCAATTAAACCACTACTTGCTCTCTACCTGCAACGTGTCAGGTAACTTAACCTGCCGAAAATCAGGTTACTTGAAACAGCTTGTAAGTCAAACTAAAAGTTTATTGCCAACATTCATAGAGCAAATATACTAGGTTAAACAATAAAATAAATTACAATTTGTATGGAGGTATTTGAGACTAAACTAGCTAGGGTTACCGGCCTTTTGCTGTAGAGCTAACATGTTTTCATTGGCAACCATCTGGAACTCGTGGAACCGTTGTGAAACTCGCTGGTTTGTGCGTAGGTACTTCTCCATGCAGTTCAATATACATTTGTCCTAAAAATGAGGAAAAAAAAATTTAGCCCACAGTGCAATTTCCAGCCCTAAAGCAGAATTTTATTTTCAATCAATTATTATGAGTTCCTTTGATAGGCTATTTGACAGAGTAAAAAAAATAGTATTACTTATGCATAAATAGTCTTAAAACCGCTTTAAGGCATTTTATCTGAAATGGCCTGGAATGGTCGAATCTATGATGACGGCACAGGTCAGTAAAACTGGCATCATCTGTCATTCACATCATTCTTAGGTTCATTGGTTTTGTTTACTGACTTCAACGATTCGTGTGCGACACGGCGACGCCATATTGCTCAAGATTTTAAAAGTAAATTTTTATTGCTTTGTTGGAAGAAATACATGAAAGAATTTAGAATTGCCACTTTATGAGTACTCAATGAACACAAATAAAACATCTTAAATAGTTTTCAGACACCTGTCAAATAGCCTATTGATTAATGAGCATAGTTCTTCTATAGTTGGTGGTAGTGCGCAACCTTAGCCATTATTAGGGGAATGAAATAGTTAAACACATCAAATGCTTGAGTGAATCCCAGCCTTTATCAATGACTTTCTATGTACTGTACATAGGATTTATTTCTACATACATTTATTAATTCTTACAGTACTCTCACTAAAACTAAGGAAACAAAGTGATGTAATATTTAGTTCAGCTCTGCACATATTGCCTCTTTTTATAGGTTATGGTGAGCTAAGAGGTGTGAAGGAGAAAAACAATTTTTTTTTGGGATTTTCAGACAATACATAAAAATTATGTAAAAGACCTGTTATTTCCCAAGCCATGTACTTGTTATTTGGATACAGTTTTGACTGTCATTCCTGTATCTTGTAAATATCAATAAGGTAGACATTGTTGTAAAAAAGGTACAATAAATTTATTAAATTTATTATTGTACCTTTTTTCTGCCAGGCAAGCCTACTTCGCCGTTTCCTGGTGGTACTAATTTATCATATCAGTATGAGTACGAGGATATACATACATGTCCTCACTCCATGTAACTTGGGTAATAATCTCAGTACTGTAGTGTAAAATTACTCTAAGCTTTTTACAAGCGGAAACTAATTTTTGGTTTATAGTTACTCTAAGTATCTGCCCATTTATAATGTAAGCTGCAAGTTTCCCAAATAAATAATAATATTAATAATAAATAGACCAAGGTCTGCGATCCTAAGGTCTATTTTTTGAAGCGAACGACTAAAGGTAAACAAAGACACAGCATCACTCAAACTTACATGTCACTCAAAATAGCTCATGCACGCAGCTTTGCTTGCATTGTATACCCACATAGGTTTAGGTAGGTACCTACCTACTGTTTAAGGAAAACAGACAGACAACCAAACAAGACAAGACAAATACAAAAGAAAATAAAATAGTTTAGAGAAGTTGCACTCGCATCAACAACGTCAATCGTGAGTAAATATGGCGTCGGGGTGGCTATCTCACTTTTTTTTCCTTTAATTAAAAAAAGAGGTTCGTAGTCAGCTCTCCATACTTCTTCCTCCACTTCGCGTAGGTAGCGCATTAGCATAAAATAATCAATCATAATCGGCTTATAAACAAAAGTCCTCCATCTTTGCTAGTTGCGAACATATTTGGCAGCAGTAGGATCGCTTTTATTTGAGGACCACTGAAATTTTAGGTATTTTATGGGGCATAGATCTCATAAGCAAATGGTATTTTCATGATAAAATAAAATATTTAGTTAAATAAACTGCGAGTGAGGGATAAGTCAGGTAATAACAGTGTTATTGTGTTTCTTGCTTATTGGCATTTAATCGCCCTGTCGTTTTGTATAACTTTGCTAAATATTATGCAGTGTTATAAATGAGGCATATTGAAAAACCAAATTTTTGACATGTTGACACTTACTCGTTCGCTTCAGTAAATAAGGTGTAGGTGCTTGGTCAAAGGTCAGTCATAAAAATCACTATTACCTTGATTGAGAATTAGTACAGACACTTTTTGCTAATTTAAATAAAAAAGCTATGATTCTTGTTCCTTTGTTCCAGTTTGATGTTCCATTCCTTGTAATGAGGAATGAGCAACCAGGAAAACAGGAAAGCCTTATGGCACTCCAGTTTATTTGTATTAGCTTTAAGGTGATTTGAGAAAAGATGGTCAGAGTGGAGTTTTTTTTCGCTGCCTTTTTCTCCACTACAGACGGCCCCAAGGCAGCGGCTAACATTATACATAACAATATGTACATTGACATTCAACAGAATGTAAATTCTTTACGTCGAAATAAATTTTTGAATTTTTGAATTGAATTTTTGAATTTTACTTTCCATGGGTCACTTTGGGATCGGAGCTAGATGATTGACTAAACAAACCTCTGCAGCCCTGAGAGTTCTTGAAGTGAAATCGTGGACGCAATCATTGAAGCACAACTCTGATAGTTTGTTGTAATGTACCAGAAAGTCTTTGAACTGAAACAAAATAGATTTCATTCAAGAAGTATAAAAGATGTCTGAAAACTTAGTGTTAGGGTGAAGCCAAACGAGCGTAATTTTTTGAGTTGTGAGTCGCGCAATTTCATTATTAACAAATTAACTATAATTAAATTAACAGTTTCATTTACAAACGCACACCCTTTTTAAAAAAAATCAGTTCAATCGTAAATAGGAAGTTTTGGCTTTTTCTTACTGTCTTGATTTGATCAGCTTCGCTCATCATTTCTTGTGGAGACGCCATATCAATAAGCTAAGCGATTTAATCCTGAGTATGGTATGAGGCCAATAAACTGGTGCAGTTATTTATAATTTTCACACAGTTTACAAAACCTGGAATAATATTCTGATTCTTTCTGACAAAGTATTGTTGCTTGGACCAAGTACGAATTTTAGGTTATAAATAACCATAGAGTAAATTAAAAAGGGAGGGAAGCAGGGCTACCAGAGGAAAATATGTCGCAATCGTACAACAGTTTCAAAAAACTCGTACGCTCAAAGGAACAGGCAATGTGAAAAAACAGTATTATTTATACGTATTCCTTTAAATAATTATAAGTCTATATAATAGAATAGAATAGAATATTCTTTATTGTATGTACACCAGGAATTACACATAAGGCATTAAGGCATAAGGCATTTTAACTAAAAAACCCGCTACTTGACTCTTTTTTCAAGTATGTCTTAAATGCTAAATATCTCTTCCATTAGACCAAAAAATATTTTAGTATATTTTTTGAGGACATAAAAGCAACAAAAACATTATTTTAAAATGTTGCTTTCCTAACCAGCCAAAAAGGCGGTCCGCCATTTTTGTCTATGGTTTGAATCCACCGTCCATGATTGCGCTTATCAATAAAATGATAATACACTAACTGCACAAGAACAGTTTTTGCAAAAACACTAAATCGAATCCAAATCACAATAGAACCTACGCAGGCACGACTGACAGATGTTTGTTTACAACCAAAGGTGCTTTCAAGATGGCGGATAGTGTTTTCACCGTTCCGATTTATAAGAGAAAAATATTTTTTTAATTTGCAAATTTCGCAGCCATCCTGCATATTTACTTAGCAAAGTCAATATATTTTGGTTTCTTACGTTAGATACTACAGGAAATATCCATTTATCGCGTCAAATTTGATACGAGGCAAGTAGCGTATTATTCTTTGTAAAAAAAAAACACACGATAAAATTTCTGCTGCCATGGTATCGAAAACGGCCTGGATTGGCCGATTCCATGATGATGTCACATGTCAGTAAAAATTACGTCTCTCATTCATTCGTTCTTACGTTCATTGGTTGGTTTACTCGGAAGTGACGTCACAATACCTGTGCAACGCCATATTGCCCAAGGTAGCGTTTTGGCGGCTTCAAAAGTAAATTTTCGTTTGCCTTTTTTACAAGAAATACACAAAAGAATTTAAAATGACCACCTTCTGAGGACTCCATGAACACCAACAAAAAACATAATTATGATATGGTTTTCGGAAATCTGTCAAGTAGCCTATTTGAAATAAAAAGTCGTACCTACATTAATATTTATCTTTTATTGTACTGTTTTTGTATGATTTGTCGTAAGCATTTTAACATAATTGTCATAATAATATGTCGTATCAGAGGCAGTGCAGTTTTCGGTGGTTCTGATAAGTTGCTTTGCGACTAAAGTCCCATTGATTGTTTAGGATCCGGCGCCAAGGACAAAGAAACTGATAATTTATGTACAAGGTTTATTTGAATTAGGTAACGTACTGAAGGTACACTGGCACGGTGGAAATTATAGTGTACTTATAGAGTTAACAAAAATAAATGTTGCCAAATGCCTTTTTATTTTATAAATTATTGATAAATTGCCAAATACTGTAGTAAGTAGTCGCTACTCGATACTGAAATAGGTCTAAATGAAGTTATTGTAAAAAAAATCGTACGTTTTCCGTTAGGGATTTCAATTTATAAGTGGCGGATTTTGTACCGGATGTCGCTGCTATTAGTTATTACTAATGCAAAAATTACACTGGTGTGAATTCTGCACAAAAACGAAGGAATTACCTATAATTTTTTAAAGAAATATTTGTACGAAACCAGTATGAAAAATCTAGTTATCTTTTAAACAGCGTTGAAAACCTTACAAGTGGTCACAGTACAGATTACCGACAGATAGTACAATCTATCGGTAATTTGCGGTACTATATTTGTTTTTTAATGACGACGCTTTGAAAAGCTCTCATTCCCAAAAAAACGTACAAATACGATTTATATCGTACAAATGGCAGCCCTGTAGGAAAGGGAATGTATTGCTATATAAGAGTTAAAAAAATACTTAACTTACGAGTTTTTTCCGTTAAAGGTAATTATAAAAAATGTAAGCTTTGCAAGCTAATGCTAACTGCAAAATGCTGTATAGATGGCAATAGCAATATGATATTACATAGGTATCTAGAGTGCGACTAGTGAGTCGAGTCGTGGCTCAAGCCTTTGGCGGGAAATTCAAAAATCTTTTAGTTGATAACCCTGCATATAGTCTGAATAAACCATCTTGATACTTTTGCTTAACTTGATTATTTGTTTAATTAGTTTGGAGTCTCCAATGAATTTTGTCCAAACATAAATAAATATAATCAAAACGAAAACATTAACTACATCAAAACCAACATTTGCACTCCACCAAAAACAGGGATAATAAAAATGCACCACATAAACTAATAAACATTTATTAATGCTGAACCATAATCAAAATCTGATTCATATCTTTTTCTCAACATCTTTGAGTTCTTTGACTAAGTCTTCGATCTGACGTTTAACATTTTCGTCATCCGTCAGACCCTACAACAAGAAATAATTCATGTTTGCTTTAAAACATTATTACTCGTATGTACATACTAAAATATAGGTAAAATTATGTTGAATATAAACAAAAGTTTTTTGTTTAAATCTAGGACGAGTATCAAACTGTTTGGGCTGTACTACTTGCAGCTGAAATACCTAAGTTTGACAGTCAGAGTGTGGCCATAAGAAGAATCCGAAATAAATCGCGTCCCAGCAAAGGGTCGCGACTTTCCAGTACATTAAACTGTCAAATTCTGACGACTTTTGACGCTGTCGCGCGTGACTCGCGTCGTACTATAGTGGAGTCTCAAAAGAATTCTGAGAGTGGAGTTCAATAGAATCCGGCAATCATAGACAAGATAATTATTTAACAGTTGTCTATGATCGATAGACAGTGATAGTGTTGTACCTATACTGATGTCAAAGTGAGTGATTGAGCATTGATCAATGAGATATGGGATATGGTTCACTGTTGGTTGGTTTATCCTAAGTATTTGAATAAATCCAAAATGATTATGTAGCAATTCAAATCAAGATACACCTTTTGTGTACCTATCGATTTTTTTCTATAAAATCAGGATTCACTTTTGTCATTCATGTTTAATGGGAATATTTAACTAAGTGACTATCGCACAAACATGATAAACGATCACCATGCATTAATATATAGATTATAACGGCCCAATATGCATTAAAATACGTTGTTATGTTTTAGGCTTTCAGTAGATAAATTAAATTTGTAAAAGGGCTTTTGCAATATTTCAAAACTTAGGGCAAGGCTCTTTAGAAAATTTAGTAGAATATGCGGCTCACTCATTATAATCTAAAAATACTACATAATGTTTCTCTTTATAATTATGCTTGGATTTATTCGTAGCATTTCTGAGTGATTCTGTGTATATTATCTTTATTACTTTTTAAAGAACTATTAGTTATTAAGAACATACGGCCGTGTTTCTTGAGAAAGAGATCCATTCGTAAGCAAAAACAAAGTCCGTGATGTCACGCAGAAGTCGGTCGTTCCAAGAGTAAGCACAACCAAATCTCAAAGAAAATGTCCAAATATTTAATATTTACCCTTTTATGCGTCGATGGAGTAGAACTCCCTTTACGCTTATTAGGGCTCAATAATTGATACAAAACTCTTTTTTTGAGTTATTAGTAAAGAGAATGCAATTAGGTATATCCTTCATCTTAAACGACAATGCAAACTCATTTTGTCGTTCAAAACATAAACATGACGGTTTGTTGTGGAAGAAAAAAATGCAAGATTTGAAAAAGCGAGTTGTCATGGGTGATAAAAGTGGCAACAAAAAATTGTTTGTTATTAAAATAATTACGCCTTAAAATTAGAAACCCCACTGTGCTAAGTTTGAGTTTCAATACCTTTTGCTTTTAAAAAAATCACGCAATCCGCAACCAGAGTTTAGCCATAATTATATTAAAGTAAATTTTTTTGAACTGACTTATTGATTCAAATATTGAAACATTTGAATCAATGAGTTTTAAAATCAATTCAAAACATTGAACAACACTAACTTTCCAAAGACAAATAAGACTTTGATGAGTAAAAAATAATATGTCAGCTTTACAAACTTTTGAAATTTTCGTCGTCCGAGTATTTTTTATCAAAATAACTATCATAAAGAAGTTATTTGGTATAAAAATGATTGTAAGAACAATGAATGGTTCCTTGAAATGTGATTATGATCAGGAATTCAGGATTGATATTCAAATGTAAGTAATTACGGAGTAATCGTGATTGAATTGGTTTGTTTACATGATTGTGGGATTCTATAGCAAGCTGCTATACCTTTGCTGTACTCGCTTGTCAGCGTGGAGGGAGTAATGGGTCTTTTACACGAGGCCAATAGCTGAGACAATCCAGTAAGCCCGGACAATAGGCCAATCCAATGAAAAGCGCAAAATTCGTTTCTGTCGTTTACACACAAGCCAGTCGAGTAGGCCAGTAAGTTTAATCAAAATAATTTCTAATTTAAAAAAAATTGTTAAAACTTAAATATTTTTTATTTAAATTGTAACAATGTTTTTGATTAATTTTAAAAATGTTACCTATGGTTTATCACACTATAACCAAAAACAATTTAAAATAAAATAAATAAACAACACGCAATGACTTTGTATTGGATTGGCTTACTGGCCCGGAAAACACATTTACATGAAGCCAATCCAATGGGAAAGTAGTGGGGGTAGCATTGGTGCCAGTAAATTCGAAATCGTTCTATTTCATTGGATTGTCTTCATCCATTGGCTTGGGCCAATCCAATGCATTGTCCTGGCTCTATTCACACGAAGACAATATTGGACTGGCTTACTGGATTGTCTCAGCTATTGGCCTCGTGTAAAAGGGCCATAAAACCTCAATCAACGCTTGTCAGACTTTAGAACTGAAGGAAACATACTACCTCTAGATGGCAACACATTAAATGAACTTTTACGAAGCTTAGACCACCGCACGCATTTCAATATTAAAACAAAGTATAATTTACCATAAAGCCCATCAATATTAAGAAAAATATAATTATAGAATTCAATTATCACACACAGAATGATTAACTAATAAAATAACAAGTTACCATTTTTGAAAAAATATTAATTTGTCGGCCAATATGACAACGGTAGTAGCGAAGTAGTAGCTGATTAGCAGACGTCAAAAACGTTAGCGTTGTGTCAAACGTGTTTTGACAGAAAGCGTCGATTTATTTTCCAAATATTATTTAGTTTTTTATTGAAATGAACGAAAATGAAGACGAAATTACTACCTTTTGTGATTCTGCGGTAAACAATTCATAATAAAAACATATAGTTTCATTCATTCTGTGATTTTTTTTTACCATGTTTTCACATCACACTGGATCACCACTTTACAGGCCTCATTGGTGGAAGGATGCCGTCTACCAGTACGAATGCAAGGTGGTCATGATTGGCCTTTAGCAGAGATTATAAGTATTAAAGAAATTCGCGGCCAGAGGGGTTATTATGTACATTATGTTGACTGTAAGTTACTTTGGTACATAGTTCAGAACTTTTCTCAACACAAATTACACTTTTTCGCGCGCTTTCCCACTTAAACAAAGTGTGACTTAGCTATAAAACTATTGAATAGTAGTTCTTATAAACTTTTTAAACTCTTTAAACCTTTGTAAAGTGCTTAAAACTCCAATTAAGATGAAAATAAACCTAAAGTAATGTCCGCACATCGGCTCATAACTTCTTTGAAATTTCAGTCAACAAGCGTTTGGACGAGTGGGTTGGTGAGTCATGGCTTGACACCCGCAAAGTGCAGTTTCCTCGGCGGGACGGAGCGCCTACCACAGGGACCACCACCCCGAAGAAAACCCACATAGGATCAGGAGGTGGCATTATGCCTGTTATTATTAGTATGTGTTTTATTTTTGCTATCGTAGTTATGTGCAAGGTTGTGGCACCTATTGACTTTATCATTACTTTTAGACATATAACAGCTTTTCGTCGCTTTGGTAGTGTAGAGAGTCAACCCACATTTTAAGCAAAATGAGTTTAATCACAATTAGAATGAGAATAAAATATTGTTACTGCTGGTGAAGGGAGACATCCCGCCAAAGTATTTTAATCAATAATAATAACAGTGGTTAAGAGGGTTAAATGAACTGGCAACATATGACCAGATGAGTGTTTTTGCTCTGACATGAGTAATGTAATTTCTCGTTATCTCGAAACGTAAGATTGTGGGTTAACTCTCTTCACTAACAAAGCGATGTTTTTAAAAAAAAACTGTACCTCAGTCAAAGGCAGACACTATCTAAAAACTGAACCATTCTGTCATCAGATGCACAATTCTATCATGTGCAATGATTTCCACAGCCAAGTTCTTCATCCAACAAGCATTAATACAGATATCATTACATGGTCCAGAATTAATCAAATAAATCAAATCAATGAGTGTTTCTGACTGAAGGGATGTGCATTTGTGAGTATTTAGACTGGAATTTTACTAGGTGCCATTACCTAATTGCTTGATGCTTTAGTCCATTCAGTAAATTACTATTTTTGCTATATGTAGGTATCAGCGTCAACATTGTTACGAAAAAGGTTTAAGTTGCTCTAATGTAACTAAAAACCTTTCCTTAGGGTGACAGCTTATGATCATACATTCCTACTGAGTCTTTATGATTTTAAGATGCTCACAGTGTCTTCGTTCAAGTGAAAGTATTGAAGAGTTCAAAAGTTTATTAGTATACAAGCCATTTGTTTATCCAGATGTATGCTCTATTGTGACGTTACATTACATTACAAAAACTTACGCCGGTGCCATACTAACCCTGTACACCTGTATGATTAGGATTTCCTAACAAACCTCACTTGTTTTATCTATCATACTAACATAATTGGGTAGTTGCTGTAAGTTTGGGGCAGTCAACCTAGTGAATAAGTACAAAATATGTCATGCATCATTATATTTGCAGAGCTGTGCATGGACATTTGTCTTACTTATGTACTTGTTACTTGTCAATTATACTATTGGTAATACTGACAAGTATTATATTGACGATAATTATCAATTAGCTTGGTATATCCTCGTGAGGCCCAATGTCTTCAAGTGATCACAAAATCAATTGTTCTTTTCAAGGTCGGGCCTTACGAGGATATACCTATGTGTTTATCGTTGGACAAAATTTATCTATTTACTTACTTTTCCCGCAATGCTGCAAGCTTCCCTTAGATAACTTAGTATTTGTGTTTTTTAATGATTCAGGATGCTTTACAATAGTTATACTATAAATTTAATAGGGATCTATCAATTAGTAAGGTAGAAGATCAATGAAGTAGTAAGTAGAAGGTTAAGCAATACGAATATAGGGCGCGTTCAGTGCATGGTTGGGTGACCATTCTATGATTAACGCTAGTGGCATTTATTGGAACGGTTCCGTGCTACCAAAAATTAATAACTCTTAAGTATAAAAATAACTTAAAGTCTTCTTTCATCAAAATACCCTATCTACGATATTTAGGTACTTTCCCTTCATGTCCCATAACTTTGGGACGCCCTGTATTCATGTCCCATAACTTTGGGACGCCCTGTATGTCAACTAATTTGGTATGTGTACAATACCAAATTAGTTGACAACAGTCATGTAATAAAGATTGCTGACTTTCGGGTTAATTGAAACAGAAATATCTAAATTTATTATATTTTAATTCCAGATATATCAGACTCAATGTTAGTTTGTCTGGCTGCATATGTCTCTTTAATTTTCAGTGCCACGAACAGTTATAAATATAATACATTTAGAAATTTCTGTTTCAATTAACCCGAAAGTCAGCAAACTTTATTACATGACGGCAATCATTCATGTTGTCAACTAATTTGGTATTGTGATAGGAATCAAGGTCAACCCCACTTTCTATCTGAAATACTTTTTTCAATTGTGTTTAATTTAACTCACAAGAAACTCACAAAAGCTATAAAAAAACCACAATGTGAACAATCGGAAATTGACATTCATAAATGACGTTAAAAGTTATTAGTTCCTCTGATTTTTCGCAAGATGGCGAGGTTTTCTATTTTTACGGTCATGCTATAATAAATAACATTAAACCTGTGAAATGTATAACTAACTTAGTATTTGTTAAAGAGATGATCTTAGCATGATTTAAGCATTGTGCATGTATTAGGTGGCTGTTTTACTAAAACAGTTTTCTTAAAGGTTTGTTTGTGTGATAATAATGCTATAATCAACGAAAACATCTGGTTTCTTGCGGTGTGAAATTTCATCGTTCACAAGAAATGGTTGCCTACCAACTTATGTCCACTTTCAATACACATCATGAAGTTTTACAGCAAAACTATCAAAAAGTCATTAAAATTTGAATGTAATACTCAAAAGTTACTAGTTTTTTTCATTGGAAATGGTCCTAAGTGCTTTTCTTTTACGATTTCTCGCTTTTACAAGTCCTTATAAACTTTTCTATCCCTCGTTTTTTTTACCGTTGTTTAATGTACTCTACTATTTTCCATGAATTTTATATTCAAAAATAACAAGTCAGTTTGTTTAAAAGTATATTGATTCTCCTCCTTTCATAAAGATAAGAGGCTGCTATCTGATTGGGTATTAAAATTAAAAATGTGTTATTTTTTCTGCAGATGAAACAGTCTGCAACGAAACTCAGAAGCTTAATAGAGATGCAAATTCCAATCAGCTTAACAAATTACCTGAAAAGGTTGTACCTAGTGAGGCGCCGAATGGCGCCATCCCTAAAACAAATGTTCTTGGTATGTCCTTTTATTTTTACTGTATTGTTTGTGTTTTGGGGCCTAAATGGCGTATTTCTAGATTATAGGTAGGTACAGTCAAGAGCACGTCACCTTACCAATGACAATATCAAACCTAATTAGCTTAGAAAATTGGTCTGTTAACTACCAACTTATATCACTAGATACCGCGATATCAATTTGCTATCGAAAGCGCGTCAGCTCTTCAAATAAATGCGGTATTTAGGCCCCAATTTACTACCTACTTTAGTAGAAATGAAAACAATTGGTAGCACAGATAGGTAGGTACCTAATGGTATGGAAGGCGAGAGTCAGACTTATTTGTCCATGAACATAGGTACAAATATAAAAGGTCTGAATAAAATTACCAATTACTGTTGCGATTACTAAATTCAGTATTGAATTGTTTTATCACACGGAGAGTCGTTAATACTATAGCGAGCCATGGGTACTTTGTTCGATCTGCATGTTGAAGATTGGTCCTTTTAGTCAGTGAGTAGAGTGAAATGTCCCATAAATGAATTCACCAACGATTTTCCTTTCGCAAAATAGATATAGATATAACGATGGTATTAGACTTATGTAAAGAAAGTGTTCTCACACTTGACTAAAAAATACCAACTTTGCTATATAAACACACTGCATTAAACCTAGGTATGTTTGTGCGTGGTTATGGTATGTCTATGCCGGTAAAATAATCTAGTGTTATTGGTACCATCTTTTCTCCAGCCTGACCAATGACATTTATTGACTTCTAAAATTAATGAAAGAGGAACGAACCCTCTATCTATATCATGGATACAAAAATAACGCTCAAATATCTACACCTACCTACCAAACGAATCCACAAAGCGAGGTTCCACAGGATTACGAAAAATTAAACTACTTTGCGTGTGGCACCTTCCCGCAGACACTATTCTACAATACCTCTATACATTGTCCAGCGGAACCACGGCAGCTGATTTCTCGGCCGCCGAGCCCGACTCTGACGCCTGCGCACGAGTCGACAACATTGGTCAACGGGGGCGCCGTACTCGCCGCGGCTCTGCAGAAGAGAATCAACCGGAAACGGAAGGCGAATTCTGTAGAAAAAGAGGTGAGGCCCTCATAAGTGCCAACAATGCTTAAGAAAATAGCGCCGTCACTGCTTTTTATATTTTATTGCGCCTTGGTGGCAATTTATCGCGACCTACAGGTGTCTGTTAATGCGAACTACGTATGCCGACTGTACGAGAACAGAATCATAACTCGTAGAGGTCTTTTAGTCTCAAGCGTACCTACGTATATGCTAAAATAATGCACCATGAATCGCCAAGGGCTTCAATGGTGATAGGTGGCAATTTGGTAGTAGGCAACTATGTACGAGAAAAATTTAGTACTTACTTGTTTTTTTAGTACCATGTTACGGATACAAATCAACGAAACCACCGAAAACGTATCATGTTATCATCTATACACCTGGAAAACATTCCTTGGTTCAGGTAATTCTGAAAGAGAGACCTTGTAACGCACTTCTATCTAGGCAGCACACAACTGAAATGAGTCCGACCAGGTTTCGCTCCGATTCGCAGAGCTTAATCATGGTGAGCAGAGACGGAGCTCGCGTCGTCGGGGAAACCTGGTCTGACTCTTCCGATATAACAACACCCGTAAGTAGATCCGGACTAAAAGTTTACAATGTGCTGTGCTTACGGAAGTTTTAGTTCAAATAAAATCTTCATTCACCACTACACACCCACTATTTCCCACAGACACCAACGCCCGTCGACCCACCGCCTCCCACCCAAGACTCGCTAGACGGGAGCGAAGCCCTACCCAGTGGGGCCGCTACGCCAAACGCGGCGCGCCCACGACAGTCGGGAAGTCTCGTCGCGCACGGTCACGATGACCTTGTAACGCGCATGAAGAACATAGAAATGATAGAACTGGGACGCCATCGAATCCGGCCGTGGTACTTCGCGCCTTATCCGCAGGTTGGTTTAGCAAAAATTTGCATATTTTAAGGCTCTGATTATATGCGTCCGCTTCAAATGCACCGATACAAGTGAAAACGTTGAATCTCGTCCGAGCGGCCGGACCGAGCGACCACGCCGCTCGAAGGCGCGGCCGCGCCGCTATTTAAATAAATCGTTATACACAATTGCTTGTGATTTCGTGGTGTAGCGGCCGGGCCGCTCGGTCGCGCGGACGCATATAATTAGAGCCTAACCTCATTCGCTGCGTTGACGTTCGATGTCATTATGATCGAATCCCTCGCATAAACATCTAATAGATATGATCACCATCGGATCCGGCCGTGGTACACCGCGCTGCATCCGGAGGTTACTTGAATTTACGTTGGAATAATTGGCCCCCATTCACTAAATCGCGATAATCTGACAGTATCGTCGTGCATGGCCATGATATCCTTGTCGCGCGCATGAAAAACAGAAATCATCGAGCTGGGCCGCCACCGGATCCGGCCGTGGTACTTCGCGCCATTACCGCAGTTTCCTATATAAATAATATACATAGACTCATATTCTTTGTTGCACACCAGAAAAAAACAAAAAAACCCTAATATTTACAAAAGTATTGTATTATTAGCTTGCTTTTTTAGCATACTCGATCTCGAACAAGATGTCCCTAATCGATAGCCGATAATTTATGAGATATAAACTAGTTAGGCACATATTTATTGTAAGACTTATAGCCCCCTGATGTCCCAAAAATGACACGTGAAAGTGACACCGGAGGTAGACCTGCCCAAAAGGCAACGAACCAACCTAACATGACCTCAGTAAAAGTTTCACGGTTTTTGAGATATGGCCAATTTAAACTTGTTCTAAATTTTCAATTTTTTTCACAAGTTTATCGCTAGCATTAAGTTAGATAGCCCTCGTGTTTGGTTTTTTTTATTTGTACTCGGTCACGAACTTACTAACTTAGCGTAAGTGCTAGCATAGCACTAAAGTTGTTAAAAAAAGTGAAAATTTAGAATAAGTTTAAATTGGCCATATCTCGAAAACCGTGCAACTTTTACTGAGGTCATGTTAGGTTGTTTCGACGCCTCTTGAGCAGGTCTACCTCCTGCGTCACTGTGTCGTGTCATTTTTGGGACACGCTGTATAACATAATTGTGTATCGTCGAACTCTTCGAAGTGGTAAAGTTTTATGCCACGTTTTGAAAAGTGATTGATGTTATTTAAAGACTGTCTGAATGCCATTTTGTTCTCTTGGTTTTTATTGGTTGTCTTTACGTTTAAACTTTAAAATGTCGCATTTAATAAATTTCTACATTTAAATTCAAAATCGAATGGGCGGACGAGGCTCATCAAACAAACAAGTGACAGCAAAAATCCATGTCACCACGAGAATCATCATTATCACTTCATGAAATTTGAGATATTATTTTGGTTATTTTTATTTTATTAATCTATGTGTTGTTTCTGGTTAAATCCAGCTGGTCATTTTGCAGGAAATAGTTCACCTCCCCTGCATTTATATTTGCGAGTTCTGCCTCAAGTATAGGAAAAGTAAAAAGTGCCTGGAAAGACACATGGTAAGTGAAAACATATTTCATTATTATGTAGAGACGTGTAGTGTAGTGAAGGACGTCCTCAGACTCGGTGGAGCGATGATCTTCGCAGGACGGCTGGCAAGAGCTGGATGAGAGTAGCCGAGGACCGTGCTCAGTGGCGTGTAATGGAAGAGGCCTATGTCCAGCAGTGGACAACCGTAGGCCGATGATGATGATGATGATGTAGAGACGATTTCTCCGTCGCCAGGGCCGAGTTTCATATAACTTTAATTCATAGTACATAATGATCCTTTGAGGTACATTGCGTAGCAGAGTGTACTTGTTAATCTGTGGGTTAATCGACTTCGCAATGTTCATCGAATTATGAGCCGCTGATGGTGGCCAACTCTCAATTTCTTAATTTATCTGGTAACGCCGGTAGTGCTAATTCTCTGATGGAAGAATCGCTACCGAATTTGCAATTTTATGTACAACAGAGTAAAAAAAAAAAAACACGCCCGTTATCCCCGAGGGGGTAGGCAAAGTGCTTAGTATATATCTAACGAATATTTATATTACCTATGCGCTGCATTGGCACATGGCTATATGCCATAAGAACTCCAAAAGTTACGTGTCAACAGGACGTTTCTTAAAATTTTCGTAATACACCAAATTTTATTTCTTTCTCAGATTTTTTTTCCTGGAGACCATCTCCCTTTTCACAATAATTTACAGTAAAAAAACGCCACTTTCGTATACCCATCACCTATACTCTGATTTTTTATTCCGTAGAATTCTGACCTTTCATAAGTGTTGCTACTGAAAAAGCTCTCCACCGAAAAAGGGACCAATTTGACCCATTTGAGGGCAATAAAAAATAAAATGCTACCTATTTTCTATGTTTTACCTACAAAAAGGTTAATGTAAATATTTACTTACTCAAGTGACCTAATACAAAAATAATAAATATTTCAATATCACGAAAAATATATCGAATTAACTTTAATTACTTTATTTTATTCTTTAGCTGGCATCGCTGCCTACGAATTCAAGGTTTCGTAAACCTTTTTAGAAAAGTGAAGTATGCCGCTGGTAGCTCTCCTAATAATTCATGTCAACGATGATGATGATGATGATGAAGATAGTGATATTAGTATTAATGATGATTAGATTCTTTAATAAAAATATGTTTTCTTTGTACTTTTTTACTGTTTGTGTGGTGAAAAGGGACACAATTGTCACTCGCCTTAAATTCTCTTTTAATTTGGAGCTGCAAACTTTATAAAATGGATACATTCACTAACAAATTAAATGTGTAGACTTAGATGTTCACACTCGTATTGAAATTGAAAAATGTGCCCGACAAAAAAGGTTTCCAATCTCTGACATGTCAAAAAATGATAACTGTCAGATTCTACGGAATTAAAAATGAAAAAAAAAATGACGCGGTGTTACCGTTATAAAATATATAGGTTCACTCTGTAGATTTTTTTTACCGTGTATAGAAGACTCGTGTGACCAAAATCCTTATGACATCAAAGACATTAAAGTTTAATTCCTCATAAGAACAAAAACTAAAAAAAACACCTAGGTACGTAGCACAAATAATTTTTATTTGGAAGTAAAATGGGGTAATTTGGTGTTTGATTTTGAAAAACAGACTTTAAATAATTATGACTACTGCAACGCTCAATATTTAATAGTTCGGGAAGCGGTGGCATGGCTTCACATTCAAGAGGTCGTGGGTTTGAATCCCTGTGTCAATGACGGTTTTCTAACTTACGTACATTAACGCAGCCGTTAGCGCATCTGCCTGCCATGCGAGCGGACAAAAAAGAACCCCAGGCCTTTGATGTTCACATATTTGTGATGTTGCTGTTTCTGGTTCCCACGACACAGGGTATCCTAGTGTTGGGCCAGAAGCAATGTATGTGCCTGTATGTAAATGTTTATTTGTGAAGTTGTAGGAGCAAATGGTGCTATGGAAAGGGCTATGCTCGGGGTTTCTCTGAAAGATCGAATTCGAAACGAAGTCATCCGACAGAGAACCAAAGTCACCGACATAGCCCACCGAATTAGCATGCTGAAGTGGCAGTGGGCCGGCCATATCACCCGAAGAACTGATAACCGATGGGGTAGAAGAGTTCTTGAGTGGAGACCGCGGATCGGTAAACGTAGTGTAGGACGTCCTCAGACTCGGTGGAGCGATGATCTTCGCAGGGCGGCTGGCAAGAGCTGGATGAGAGTGGCCGAGGACCGTGCTCAGTGGCGTGCAATGGGAGAGGCCTATGTCCAGCAGTGGACAACCATAGGCCGATGATGATGATGATGATGAGGAGCAAATCACTCGTTAGCCGTGAAGGAAAACATTGCATTGCAAGTTGAGTGCCTGAGGTGATCACATCCTTAGCATACCTCAGCGCTTGAAATTATCAATCCGCCGTGGGGTCGCGTGGTAATTAATCCCTACAGTGGGACGTATACTGGGTGTTGATTTGTACAGTTTCGTCCGACTCAGGGGTGGTTATTTACATGATACTGAAGCAAAAAAATATATAAAAAAATTTTTTTTTAGTTAAAGTCACCTAAGAATCTTTAAGTTATATTTTTTATTTATTTAATATGGCTTATTTTTATATGGCTTAGCTTCTATCGTTTGCAC
This sequence comes from Yponomeuta plumbellus, assembly GCA_947310845.1. Lineage (NCBI taxonomy): Eukaryota > Metazoa > Arthropoda > Insecta > Lepidoptera > Yponomeutidae > Yponomeuta > Yponomeuta plumbellus. The sequence goes on along the minus strand of OX371207.1, from coordinate 9,411,533 downwards.
TTGACGGGTCCGGCGGGGGTTTCGCGGGGCGGGGCGGGAGAGTGCGCCCGCGCGCACTTTCACTAAAAAAAAAAAATTTTTTTTTAATTATTTTCTTTTGATTCAGTATCATGTAAATAACCACCCCTGAGTCGGACGAAACTGTACAAATCAACACCCTGTATATAGGATACATAAAAAAAAGTACTGCAGCGGTGACTAAAAAACGCGTAGGTACAGTCACTATAAGACCTAATTGTTTTCCAGATAAAATGCAAACTAAAACACCCTCCCGGCAACGAGATCTACCGAAAGGGCAGCATATCGTTCTTCGAGATAGACGGCCGGAAGAACAAAAGCTACGCGCAAAACCTCTGCCTTTTGGCCAAGCTGTTCCTTGACCACAAAACCCTGTACTATGACACAGATCCGTTTCTATTTTACGTCATGACTGAATTTGACTCTAGAGGTATTTTATTTTACTATTATAATATATTTTACGAGGCTTTTGACTCTGTGACCATGCCGGCGTCATGGCAACTCTAATTAGGTTCTAAAACATACCCCCGGTTTCTCGTACGCTAACAATCTGTTAATCTACTGTCAACTGCTTTTTTCGTATGCACTTTGGCCCACTGACAGCTATTAATAACAGTAGATTAACAGGCGCTGGGTCCTTAAAGATACTATGCCAAAATAGACTGACGGTCCAAAAGAAAAAGCGACAAAATGTGTAACCCTCAACGACAAAATGTAGGACGCCATGGTGACGTCGCCAGCGACCGTATCCAATCAGTTAATATTGAAATGTATGGTGCCTAATTCACTTGGCGACGGTCTGGCAACGTCGCCATTCAATACAAACTGCTTGGATACGTAGCTGGCGACGTCGCCATGGCGTCCTAGTGAGGCAGGGCACTTACTTTGAATACCTCAGGCCGTCTTGATGACAAGCTTCTTACTAAGGATATTATCGCTCATTTAGACTCTGTTCTCAATTCCAGGATTTCACATAGTTGGGTACTTCTCGAAAGAGAAAGAAAGTACGGAAGACTACAATGTGGCCTGCATACTGACTCTGCCTCCGTATCAAAGGAAAGGATACGGCAAACTGCTCATTGAATTTAGTAAGTCACTTAAGCTTGTGTTTCCGCTTGCTGCATGAAATTCTTCATTTTATTTAGGCTGGATACTCGTATATGAAACGTAAGCTTGGGTAGAGATGGCGTTATCATCGCAGAACATTTTGCTAAGAACTTTCTCTAATTGCCTAATATCACTGAGATCGCCATATTATTTTCCTAACAAGGCCATATCCGAATCTAATTTATTTTTCAATTTTATGTCATTAGTTCACAGTAAACATATATTTTATGTGAACTGGTGCTGTTCGTATGTCTTGCCGCTGCATTAGTCTTTTTTTCATATTTTTTTCTTAAGAAAAGTAACTAATGTTTGTGCATGAAGAAGTTTGTGGCAATCTTGAAATCTTTATAATGTAAGTAGCAACTAGTTTCGTTCGTTCGTTGAATTGCTCGTAGCCCCGGCCGCCTGAGTGATCTTAAACGATCACGAATGTGAAGCGACACAGTACGCGTTCAGTTCATGGATGGGTGACCGTTCTATGGCTAACGCTAGTGGCATTTTTTCGCTCGGTTCCGTGCTTCGCAAGGCACGTTAAGCAGTTGGTGCCGGCTGCCGTCGATATATGGCAGTCGTTAAGCCAAGTCAGAGGCCTTAGGGGGGCTTGAAATTTTCTGACTGTAAGACCAGCGGTTGAGGATGGACTGCTTACAGCAAAGGAAAATGCGTCGTGTTATATTATTGTGCCACGCGGGCGTCGGTGAAATATGTACAATTAAAAATTTGAATTGGTGCCGCGGTTAGAGGAAGGGCTTAGGAAAGGGAAAAAACAGACAAACTTAAAACAATAAGGCTGCGGCGGGACACAGATTAACGCTAATCCGCACATGCGCAATGTCATGCTGCACCGATGCTGGTGATGTCACGCTTTAATATCTTCACAAAATGGGCTAGTTGCCCTAAAAAATGTAATTAGTCCGTCTTTTAGATTATTCAAAAATAAGGGACACGTATTTTTTTATTTGTAAATTAGACCAAAAATGACAAAGATATAGCCTACTAAAGTTACGTGTGACGTCACGCCGTGCTGCATTTTTTAGCACGGAGTGACGTCACACGTAACTTTAATGGGCTATATCTTTGTTATGTTTTGTTTAATCGAAAAAAGAAAAAATACGTGTCTAATATTTTTTTATAGTCTAAAATACGGACTAAATAGAATTTAATTATTTTGAACCTGGAAACTATCCTATTGCCAATAGATGGCGATACGCAAACAAAAGGTTTAAATTAATATTATTAAAATAACAATTCATCGTCTACACCAGCCATTAGTCTTACCACGTTCCACCAATCTAGACTTGGCCCCCGTGGTGGAGTATGGCCTATACCTTCCTCAGGGAAGAGACCCGTGCCCCTTGGTGGGGGCATAATGGGTAGATGATGAGCAACTGTTAAGGTGATTTAAGAAATGGTGGTCAGAGTGGAATTTTGTTTCGCTGCCTTTTTCTCCGCTACAAATCGACCCAAAGGGAGCCACTAACAATGTACATACATTGATATATCCAAGAAACATAACATAATATTACTTTCGTTGACATAAATATTCGATTTCTAATTTCTTATGATCTTAAGTCTTATTTTCTTGTAGGTTACGAGCTATCGAAGTTCGAAGGCAAAACCGGTTCGCCAGAAAAGCCCCTTTCGGACCTCGGTCTGCTATCGTATCGGAGTTACTGGGCGCAGACGATATTGGACATCCTGATGACGATAAAACCAGTCGGGGAGTGCGAAAAGCCGCTTATTACCATCAAGTAAGTGTTTCTTCTTAAGGCTGGTGATACGTCCGAGCTGCTGCAATCTCGCTCGCACAATTTAACATTTTTTAAGGTACAGTCTGTTAGCTTTTAGAATATACCTCTGCTACTATCGGATAGAATCGGATATATTCGTGTAATAGAAATATCGGAACTAATATGACACTTATTTCGAAATCGGAACTCGATCATCAGTACGATATACGGCGAAAACCGAAGCCTAGAGCTCGAGGTATATTCTAAAAGCTAACAGACTGTATTGTTGTAATAAATTGAGTAAACTTTTGATAAACGTAGTCTGAAGATTTGATTGATTATATTACGGACAATTCTTAAAGTAGTTTTAATAAAGAAACGTTGTTTTTAACATAATAAATTTTAAACCGACTTCAAAAAAGGAGGAGGTTTTCAATTCGACTGTTTTTTTTTAATGTTTGTTACCTCAGAACTTTTGACTGGGTGAACCGATTTTAATGATTCTTGTTTTATTTGAATATCTTGTCTACCCATTTCAATTTGGTCTTTTAGTGCATATAAATTGTTTTAGTTTTTTGTTTAAAGTCGGCTTTTTTTTTGTTAAAATTTTTGTTTTGGAATCAAATTATCTCAATCAAAAACTAGGTACCGTATAATAAAAATATGTCTTGAACGTCCGCAAATTTATTATTAATTTTAATAACTCACTCTCAGAACACATTTCACAACAGTGTACTAATTTTATTAAACGTCAAATTAAGAGACCGAAGGTTAGGAAAACTCAAACTCGATATACCTTTTGCCACGGTTCTATGTGAAGTAAACCATTTCTCAATTATAATATTAGTGTTGTCATCTAATAATATTCCCCCTTTAAGTAGGAGTACGCAGGCAATACTTATTCATCAGCTTTTAGACACAAGTAACACTTATAAATACCAAGCTCCATGTACAGCCAGCCACTCTGACACGGCAAGGCATAGTAGCTCTTATCGCGCGTGGTATACGTGCTAATATCGTTTAACGCTTACCTAGGCATGGATAGACTTTATTTGAAGGTGATAAGGTTCAATTTAAAGTGGGATATACTACACCATAGTTTGGTCAAGGGTTAAAATGTACTAAATAACTTCTGATATCAGCTCCTGTACATACATACCTATATATTTACGTCTGCCTTGTGGCTTTACAAACTATTGTTAATTAATTACTCATATTCTATTCAGATAGTTGCTGCGAATTTCGCGAACCAACCGAGATGTATTTGTCACTCATAAAATGAATCATCCGTGTAATCAACGTGTATGAATAATTTTTTCCTGTATCGCTTATTACTATATTACAGTGACAAGTTTTAGGCAGAAAATGTATTTACAGAAACATTTATTTGCCTCACTGTTTACTCAAACAGTTTGATCAATGAATCAACGAAGTAATGTGCTCACGATTTACTTATTAAGGGGCTTTACATGGGAACAGGGGGTTTCTACAGGTTTACGTGCTGTCGATTATACCTGCCATTTATCGCTTTGTTTGTACAAATATTACAATAACATAACATAACATTTACATACAGGCACATACATTGCTGCTGGCCCCACACTAGGATACCCTGTGTCGTGGGAACCAGAAACAGCGACGTCACAAACATGTAAACATCCAAGACCTGGGTTTCTTTTTTTTTTGCCCCCAGCCGGGATTTGAACCCGGGACCTCTTGCATGGTAGGCAGATGCACTAACTGCTGCGCCACAGAGGTCGTCATTATTATTATACCTCTCGCTAATGAATGACTAATGAATTTCGATGAAGCGAAAGTGATTTGTCTGGATCGCGGCAGGTCTCAGTCCCTGGTCTCTGCCTACCCCTCTGGGATACAAGCGTGAGCTTATGTGTGTATGTGCCTCTCTCAACTATGAAGGAAACCTGAGTGTGGGATGTATTCACATCATCATCATCATCAACCCATTATGTCCCCACCGAGGGGCACGGGTCTTTTCCCTGAGGAAGGTATAGGCCATACTCCACCACGGGAGCCAAGTCCGGATTGATGGAGGCTTGTATGATTAGTGGCTGGTCTGTGGCAGATGTGTTCACATACCTCATACATATTGGCAATCGGCTTTGGGACGCGTGGTAAAGTCTGTTCGCTATCATAGTCACTGATATTTACCGCCTCGGTACGTGGCGGCTTTTTACAAAAGAAATTAAAGGAAGCCGACGCGGTGCAAACACGCCAGTGAATTTGGCTCGCAGCTCGTCTCATTCTACTATTATGTAGATCACACAATTAAAGAAGTAAATCAATCAGTATTTTAGAATGGATTTATAACGAGATGATCTTGCATCACTTAGGTAGGTACCTATTCTAAATACCGGCGGAGATGAATATTCTGAGGATACTTCTAGTGATGAAGAGGTAGTGTTTCATTAGGTATATTGAGTACCATGTTTTTTTTTCTATTTAAAGTATTTTTGCCGTCTAAATTTTATTATTGATATAAATGTTCTTTTACTAAAACCAAGATTGCCTTCGTGTGTACCGACACTATCTAAGCGAACGGACTTTAATTAGACGCATAATCTCTTTCTCAGAGAAGGTCTGTCTGTGCTCTGCCGTGGAACGTATATTATATGAGCTCTACATAAAATAATTGCTTACGTTATCTTTTTTTTAGCGAAATCTGCGAGTTGACCAGCATAAAAAAGGAAGACGTCATAAGCACACTACAAAATCTGAACCTAATCAATTATTACAAAGGACAATACATAATTTCTGTCAGTCAGGTAAGATTTAAGATAAGACTACAGTCTGTTAGCTTTTAGAATATACCTCGGCTACTATCGGGTAGAAACGGAAATATTCGTGTAATAGAAATATCGGAACTAATATAACACTTAATTATAACTTATGACGTTACATAACTTTTCAAAATAGTGAAGAAAAGTTTTATACAGAGCAGGAAGTAAGTAGTATTACACTCGTGTGCTTTCGGCGAAAACCGAAGCCTACTCTAGAGCCCGAGGTATATTCTAAAAGCTAACAGACTTTACCTCATTGGTCCAAGACTGAGCCCGTGGGTTCGATTCCGCTGGGGGTGCCGTACGAATGGCCTCAGTCTGTCTGTAATAGGCTTCTTGACCGTTTTCTAAAAACTATCTCATTTTTTTTGTTAGTGTTCATGGAGTCCACAGAAAGTGGTAATTTTAAATTCTTTCGTGCATTTCTTCTAAAAAAGGCAAACGAAAATGTACTTTTGAAATAAGCCGCCAAAACGCTATCTTGGGCAATATGGCGTCGCACAGCCATTGTGACGTCACATCCGAGAAACCCAACCAATGAACGTAAGAAAGAATGAATGAATGACACACGCCATTTTTACTGACATGTGACGTCATCATAGAATCTGCCAATCCAGGCCGTTTTCGATAGATACATAATTATCAAATTTTATCTTGGGTTTTTATACAAATCAAGATTGTTTTTTTAGTTAAAATGCCTTAAAGCTGTTTTAAGACTTATAATTCATACGAATACGTATAAATAATACTGTTTTTTTTCACATTGTCAAATACCCTATTACCTACGTGTTTGTGATTTTGTGAGTTATCTTAGACGATCACGAAGGTTAAGCCCTATGTTGCTTAACCTTCGTGATCGTCTAAGATCACTCAGGCAGCCGGGGCTACGAGCGATTCGACATTCGACAATAGTTATTGGGTTCTATTTGGTAATCTAAAAAGCAATCTAAGTACCAATGATACCATATATGGTGCCGAAGAACGAGTCACGCGAGGCGTAGAGTTAAGTTGCACGGGTAGAATTCCATTAAAATGCGATTAGTTACGAGACTACCGAAAGTGTCAATTAAACAATCATTGCCATACTAATATGACTATTGAAAAACTATGAATTTTAAAGACTCGCCCCCCCACATCGACCGTTCCTATTTCATAATGTCACCGATCCTTTTCACTGCGTTAGTGATCATTAATCATCATCAACCCATTATGTCCCCACCGAGGTGTACGGGTCTCTTCACCGAGGAAGGTATAGACCATATTCCACCACAGGGCCAAGTTCGGATTGGTGGAGGCTTGTAAGACTAGCAGCTGGTATTACTGTCAGAAGTTTTCAAGCCGCCCTAAGGCCTCTGACTTGGCTTAACGATTGCCATCTATTTAACACAAACTGTTTAACGTGCTTTGTGAAGCACGGAACCGCTCGGAAAAATGCCACTAGCATTAGTCATAGAACGGTCACCCATCCATGCACTGAACCCGCCTTATGTTGCTTAACCCTCGTGATCGTTTAATATCAGTGATCTTAAGCCCTGAGTGATCTTAGATTACTCAGACGGCCAGGGCTACGAGGCATTCCGAGGGAATGATCATTAATGCGATCTGTGTATTCCAGGAGATTTTAGAGCAACACGAAAAAGCGATGGTTAAGCGTGCGCTGCGCATCGATCCCAAATGCCTCTACTGGACTCCCAAAGACTGGTCAAAACGAGCCAAATGGTAAGCAAAGACGCACCTCTGTTGTGTGGTTTTTGTTATTTCTGTGTTACTTGCCTTTATACATATACCTATCAGCACTCGTAGTCATCGCTATCTCGCTCTGGCTCTAAGTAAAGAAAAATGACGCTATTGTAAAGCTCCACAAGGTTTATAAAAAGTCCTTTCTACTCGCAAAGAGGGGGAAATTATCATATTATCAGCATTTCCGCATTACAGTTACCACATAAATAGTCAAAACAGCTAGATTATCTAACCAGCTAGTGTTTTTGTTTCGATTGGAAAGTTGTTTTCACTGTGAAAATGTGTGGGCATTGCCCTCTTTTCTTTCACGCCAACCCATCCGGTCTTTCGTTCGTCCAATGTTTCCCACTCGTTTTCACAATGTCTTCGGTTCGGCCGGGGCTTATTATGACAATTTATTGTACAATGCGTAGGAGATTCGTTTTTATTAATCTGTGGGTTAATCCACTTTGCATTACATAAGTATCTAAATCTCATAGTAAACAATGAATTGTAGCTTTATAAAACAGACCCTTGGTAGTCCGCCCGCCCATTCAAACCACTCAGTGGCCACCCTAGTCCACCTCCCGTCTCCATTTTATCTCTATGATTCGTGTGCGTACACTTTGGTTTACATGATAAAAAAATAACATTGACGAATAGGTAACTCCTCTGTGGGAAGATAAGGGCAGCTTGATACACCCGCTATAGAGCTAAAGGGGCTATAGAAAAAAAGTTATTTCGTACTGTCGCCAAATCTGCTACTAAGTACTAATGTAATTTCAAGATTAATTTCAGTATCCCCTTAAAACGCGATATGTACAGCTAACTGCGCGCAACTTCAAGCAAGTAAATTGCATTGATTTCCTTGACAAACCTTAAAATAAAATTTACTATAGGTAAGAATTTATTGACGCAAAACATGTCTTAGAAAAACCTTAACATAACGGAAAAAAAGCCAAGTATCTTTTGACGATTTATTAAGTTTTACACAATCTAAATGTTCTTACTGAAATCATATTATACAAAAATATGTATGAATGAATGAATGAATGAAAAATTCTTTATTGCACAATAAACAGTGTTCTGTACAAGGGCGAGCTTAATACTATAAAGTATTTTCTACCAGCTAACCATGGGTGATGTGGAAAGAGTAAAGGGTAGTGCTATAGAGGTCATAAGAAACAATAAAAATATAAATTACCTACTTGCAAATTCGCAAACTTCTAATACGTATACTACACACTATATTATAATACTTCATAAATATGTACCATTATTTTATGCATACCTACTATAAATACATAAATAAATAAAAATATATATAAATAAATACTTTCATATACATAAATTATGTCGGATGTACATAACAACCTTACAATTTTCCATTTTTCATTGTGAAAAATAATTTTCTTTTTCAAGCAAGTAAATTGCATTGATTTCCTTGACCAATCATTGAAATAAAATTACTATAGATAAGACTTTATTGACGAAAAACATGTCTTAGAAAAAACCTTAACGTAACGGAAAAAAGCCAAGTAACTTTTGACGATTTATTAAGTTTTACACAATGCCTAAATGTTCTTACTGAAATCATATTATACAAAAATATGTACATAACAACCTTACAATTTTCCATTTTTCATTGTGAAAAATAATTTTCTTTAACATTAACAAATTTGCCCAAAGAATCCGCGAAAAATGTTTTATAAGTGGTATTAATTTTATCAAAAGGAAACCAATATCAATAGTTGTTCGAAGCTGCGCGCAGTTTGCTTTATATCGGCGTTTAATTGTCTTCTATGGAGCATTTGATCGACCTTTGAGCTGATTTTAGAGCCGTTTTAATAGACACACTTAATGATTTTAATACTGGTCGATACTATGCGTCTACTCCAGAAAAACTAGTCCTGCAGACAAATTTCAAAGAGACAATTGCACCACTTCCATACATAAAGTGAAAGTGAACTACATTTATTGTCAAAACACAAATGTACATGAACTAATCTTTTACATAGTGACCGTTTTTAATAGTGGTTTCTTTGTTGGCAGTGGTTGAAGTTATAAAATGGATGAACGAGCTATGGCCACTTCCGTAAACACGTACGTTTTTTGCTCTGATCTAGATCTAATATATCTCACCAATTCACTTACATTAACAAGGAACTAAACCGCTCACAAAAAAACTAGTGTGCGTTTCTTTCGGATACATGTAAAATTAGAATGTGTCTAAAGATGAAACGGTTTGCTCAAAAAAGCGTCTGTTCTGATACTATTGGCATTTCGCGAAAGAAGTTTATGTTCTCATTCAAAAGAGAAAACTTATGTTTTTTCCGGGATAACAAAATTGAAAGAAACAACTGCTACGCCGCTTGCAGGCTACAAAATAGTTTTCATTGGGATGACACTAATCCTGTGAAAAATATCGTGCAAACAATTTCGTGACTATAACAGTGACACATGATTTTGCCTAGTCGCACCCTTGCCAGAACAACGTGATATTTCGAAGAAAACCATTTTTTTATTCATAGATATTTAGAACTGCCACAACGAGCTCTTTTTTCAGTAAAAACCCGATTTTATTTACTCCGAATACACCGGTACGATGAGCAAAAGAGACACTGCATCACGTTATAGCGCTATCTCTTTCGGCCATTACTTTGAAACCTTAAAAATGCTCTACTGTAAAGTAACGGTTTCCGAAATAACACGTTTTTCTTGCAAGTGTGCCTAGTACAGTTGACACCTGTGTGCTTAGTGCGAGTTTTTTTAACTACTCGATCGCGTTAACGTAAACTCATATTCCATAGGAGTGACAAAGCGCGCCACCTAGTTGTCTCTCTGTCACTCCTATACAAATTGCAAACGCTCTCGCTATCGAAAGTGAATGAAAAAACTCGGTCCGCTACGTATGAAAAAAAAATCCACCTTGAAAAGCTGTCAATGTCACCACAGATTTTTTTTTAATACGTAGCGGACCAAGGAATATGTCTGTTAAGCCGTACTGAGCCCAGAACTACGAATGGAAAAATATTAAGTATATTTAAAAATTAACTACGAAGCCAAAAAAATTGAAACTTTTTTCTCGCGTTAAGGAAGGTTATTCCTATCACCGAAAAAAATATCAAGCACTTCTGATATTTTCATCCATTCCCTATTGGACTTAGTTCAGTTCCAACCCACAACATGGTCATTTCGAGTAAAATATAACAAAATGATCACTCATAGATTAAGATAGACAAATATCTCAAAACTCACTTGGTGTAGGTCGGATCCTTTTTGCTAAACTACGTCCAATTTTAGGGGACAATAGAATTAAAAAACAATTCACGTGACCCGAGCATGTCACTGTAATTGAGCTGTAATGCACTAACAGAATTAGGGCCCTGGTTGGCTCGTATTTCGAAAAATATTAAGTATATTTAAAAATTAACTACGGGGCCAAAAAAAATTAAACTTTTTTCCCGCGTTAAGGAAGGTTATTCCTATCACCAAAAAAAATATCAAGCACTTCTGATATTTTCATCCATTCCCTATTATTGTCGCTAACTCGCATTGACGTGAAGCGGCAAGGAAATGAAATCGACGCGTTCATGAAACTGTCATTGTACTACGTTGGATTAGCAGAATCTAGGGCCTGGGCCTCGATTCTGTTAGTGCATTATAGTACGATGACAGATACAAGGTCGGGTCACGTGACGTCTTTTTTCAGACCACTCTGGCGCCTAGATTGCTTGATATGTGTGCGCGCGTAGACTTGAAGCGGCAGTGAAACTAAATCGCCATGTTCATGCAGCTGTGTCATTGTCTACGATGCATTAGCAGAATCTAGGGTCTGTTTGGTGTTCAACCTTTACATTTCATTGTGAAGTCACCCGTTACGTCTCTGAGTAGAGAACATGCATATAAAAGTCTATATGCTGTCAACTGCACTTACACAACTTACCACGCATCGTCTGCAAGCGGCGTAAAGCAAAATTTTTCTGCCTTTACACTTTAGTAATAGGGAATATTTTGGAATCGGTCGCTGACCGTCAGCTTGAGTTTTATTTATCATAAATTCTTCGCCCATTTGGTTGCTACAGCTTTCGTGATACAAAAATATTCGATAGTTGTTCAAGCTGATGATAATGGGTCAATAATAACTTCCACACAATACAATCACTTAACCTGGTCCCAAACTAGGATACCCTGTGATATTGTAACCAGGCAAGGGCCATAGCCCCTCAGTTTCCTGCATAGTAATCATCTGTTAATAAACAGCTGACAGCTATCAGCTGTTGTAAGATTAGTAGACTAGAGACTCTAACGAAATGAAAAAGAAGTCTAAAAGAATCACTATTGCGTAGTAAAATACTGCAACAAAAGTATCAATAAATAAATAAATTAAATTAAGCTACACAACGTTTCGGAATGAACGATAAATGTAGCAACACATTGGGAGAAGAGCCTTAATTTTCATTCTGGTGAGGATTCTTGTGGGGATCCCTAACGTTACTAGCGCTACCAGTACCAAAAATCTTGCACCTCCCACACATTGTTCTTGCAAAAAGTGTCAGTTCAATTTCTCTAATAGTCCCAGGTCCGTGATTTTAGATTTTCAGTCGTGTGTCCTAAAAATAACTATTGATGTGATTGAGAGATTTATCTGACACTGTTAGCAAACATTATCTGTAAAAGAAAAATAAAATTTTGTTCCATTGGTGGCGCTAGTGGACCGCATGGAGCCCCCTAAGTCTCTTTTTAATTTTATAATCTTTTTGAACTAAAACTTTCGTAAGCACTTTATTCTTTTGCAACTTTATTTCGGATACACTTATGTACTTGGCGCGACCTCCGTCTCTGCTCACCATGATTAAGCTCTGCGAATCAGAGCGAAACCTGCTCGAATTCTTCCGACAAAAAGTCGGGTGTGTCCGGAATAAAGTGATTTTTTTTAATAATTATTATTTATAATTGTAAAATAACTTAATGGCTTCAATTTGGCTGTGTATGCTCATTTTAATGTTGCTTACTCGATATTTTCCTAACATTTGCCATATTGAAATAACACTCTGTAACAACATAACACTATGGGTGAAAGATCTTAACAAAGTAATATGCATGCTGGAATTTTTGAAATATTTTCTCACAAAATAATCCGTACTTTCAGGTAGGAATATTGACGTCAAATGTCCGGTCCTACAATACGACAGCTGTACTAATCGGATAATTTCAACAAACACCTGCTGCAAAGGTATTCTTTCATGTGCTATACATAATACTCTAAAATACGATGTGAATTTTAACGTGTTCCATAGAATAAGTTGTTCACTGAATTCATGCAGTGTAACTCTCACTTTATAACGTCCATTTGTTAGAAGGTCTCTTCATTTGCAAGTCAAGATGGTCCTTTTATACCTAAAATAGTGAATTTAGTACAATAAATTGTAAAGAGTCAATATTGTGATATTAAAATGTATCATCAAAAGCTATTCGACTGGTTTTATTGGTTAGAGGTAGAAATGAAAGAAAATACGTATTATGCAATATAATTATTTATTTTTTAATACATAAGCACAATAATTTTGCTTTGACTGTCAAAATATAACATTCAACACGAAGCAGGTACACGTGATGTTAACAATGCTTATAAAATATCTAAGAAAACTTTTTTTCTTTATGAACTTTACAATTAAACTTTTATTTACAAAACTGTGTCATTAGCGATGGAAGTATTTGTGACCAGTATTTAGAGTTATAATATTGACTTTATAACAAATTGGTCTTTCGGTATTTTTCACTTCCTTACTATGCGTAACACATATCAATATAAATTTGAAATAAAAATACTGAAGACGTCTTTAATAAAAAAAGTTTTAATATTGATGACCCAAAACTGTTCCAAAACCAGTGGAAGTTTGTAATCGCTTTTGGGTGTAAACTGAAATATTATATATGTATCGTAGGTAATATGTATCTCATACTTCATTCTTATTAGGTAATATATTTCTGCACCAGAAGGTAACTAATAAATTACAATCAAATATATAAAATCTATAATATGTAAGTAGGTGTACCTACTTTTAACCCTTTACAAGGCAGTGGTATAATAGTTCCACCCATAAATTGAACCTTATCACTTTGAAATAAAGTCCAAAACCAAGGAAACATCTATACTAGCTCTGCCCGTCAAAGGAATAACGGGTCTAATCGCATTGTTTACTAGGTAAACATAATCAACATCTACTCGAGACCATGGTAACGTTGCTGAAACGACTGTAAATAAGGTAAGTAATAAAGTTTCTTCTTCGGTCATTTAACTTCTAGTAGAGCATAGCACAGATTTCCACTCCCGACAGTAGTTCGCGGCAGCTTAGACCGAGTTTTCACGGTCTTAGTACGCTTGGACCAAGTGCGCCATCCGAGTAAACTAATGCTTCTGATTGGACGGTTTTTCGTCACGACACTAAAATGGCCAATCAGAAGCATGAGTTTACTCGGATGGGACACTCGGTCCGAGCCCACTAAGGCCGTGAGAACGCGGCTTTACGGACAGCCAGTGCCGATCGACTTGGCCTCTTGGGCTATAGATCTTTTCCAGGTGAGCCTTGGCCGTCCCCTCTTTCGAAATAAAGTTTACCTGATAATAAATCGCGATTGGACCAGTTAAATGCATAACTACATACTATCACAACTATGCACTAAGTGAGAATAAGAAAATTAGACAAAGCTTCCAACAATGATTAAGAATCAACGTCCGCTATACCTTCCATAGTTAATCTTATGACAAGATCACTGCGAAGGTACTTTCACATTACGCACTACAACAAAGATAGCACACAATGCACTTCAGCTTTTTTTTAGATCTAAAATGTTACAGTAATGAAAACAAATGGCCTTTGTAGAACATTCTGTAATGTAAGGTAGTCACATCCACAGGCATGTAAGGCCTAGGTAACACAGAAATGGAGCGAGGGCGCCGAAAGATGCGACGCGTTATATAGAGTTCGCGACTTTGCCCCGCCTCTTTTGTAGAAGTTTCGTCACTCTTCATTACATTTTGTATGGAAGTGAATGAAAAGCCCTCGCCTCAAGTCTCTTTTCAAAGGACAGGGCCTAAGTGCGATGTACCATTTGCTGAAGTCCATTGTATTTTAACATAGCAAAGCCATTACGTTACTGAAATTACAGGAACTATTGCTCTCTCACGAAATCTAAACGTAATCAAATTCTGAGGAGCTATAGACCGTGTAACTTCAGGAAATAACTTAGTAGAAAAGAGCTTCAAGCTTAACCTGGCTTAGAACCTATCAGCGACGGTAATTGAATTAGAAAACATACTTGTGCTTCGTGAAAGACTAAATTTGTACGTCCAAGACGCTCCGTAAGTTTTTATCACAATTACAATAACCAACAATATAAAAATAAATGCTCGCGCGACTTGACTGCTCAGACGTTTTGTCTATCTGGGCAGTCAAAGACTAGGTATCACTGGTTTCTGAAGGCACAACCTATTACATTAAATTGATGCATAGGAAATAAATCCAGATCTAATATAACTAATGTAAATAAGATGTTTCTTTGAATACATTTTGGTCAGGCAGTTTAAGAAAACTTATTTCGAGTTTCTGCATTCCATATTATCTGTATAAACAGTCCAACTCCAGTTGTTATACATCATGTGGAATTGCAAAAATTCACTTCGTAATAGTTTTAGTTTCAATAGTTTTGTAAATGTTTATGTTTTATTTTATAATAGGTATACTAAGTTTTGAAAATAAATTATGTCTGGACGTTCCACATCAATAACTTTGTAGGCTTGTCATTTGCGCTTTAAATAGCGATGAATACATTTATGTAAAATATTAACTCTAAAATCCATTTTAATAACAATGGTCTCAAGTACTTTAAATTTTTAAATTATTATTAAAATATATCACGATTTATTTTCAGTTAAAGCACCTTACACACATATTTATTACACTTACAGCGTACAACATAATTTGTTATGTGAATATCTATTAAAAATGTTTTTTATATATTTTTGTAACGTAAAATATACTTTCGGAATATTAACAAGAGGTATTGTATTGTACTGGAAGAGAATATTCATTTTTAGCTATTGTGTGATGTGCGTTTCTTTGATGATTATCTCAATGGTAATTTGTGACAAAATCAAATAAACTGAGTCAACTCACCACAGTCAGATCTAGAATATTCCTCACAGATCAAAGCAAAATTAAAGAACTTAAAAAATTAAAACGAATGTTGTAAATTATGTTAGACTTTAACATCTAAATAAAATTATATAATATTATGTGAAATACCTACCCTAACAAAACTGTCACACAGTTTCTATCGAGTGTTACGTGACAACGGTGAATTTATGGATTATTTTCACAACACTGTTGAATTGATAAAATTCAAATAAATAATAGATAAAATATAATACAGTAACACAGATGTCAGTGAAGCTGTTATGGTAATATTTAATCTCTCGTTTTGTTGCTGTTCAATAGGATGTTCACAATTTTGATATACTTACTATGTGTATCATAGGCACCGTACTAATCTACGCTGTTGTTCTACACAGTAGACATATGATTCCGTTTCGAAATAAGCTCCACCTTCTAAAATTTCCCCGAAACATTTCCCTTACGTTCGAGCTGTAGCCTACCGTCACTGCGCGCGACAAACTCAAATATCAATGTAATGCAAAGAAAACCTCCCTAGAAACGGTGACACTATTCCGAATTGCTTATATTTCCATAACACCAATCCTAATAATATACACGTATACATAGCATGTCAAAAGAATAAGCTTGGACCCGACATGGACGCTAGAGCTTTAGTTGCTAAACAAGGCATCCGTCGTTATGGCTGTTGTTGAGTTTGTTCTGCGCGTCCTGAGAGCTGGGGTAGTTATGGCACTGCTGAGCGGTCGTAAGGTTGTAATTGACCTCGTGATCGTAGTACTCTGGATCAGCCTGGTCGATAACTTGCAGAGGCGTGCCCTTCGGAAGGTATCCGTCCGTGGTGATGTAGGTCGTCTCAGCGTTCGGCGGTAGACTAAGAACGCTATCAGGCCTGTGATACTCAGCGTCCATAAGTTGTTGGGTTAGGTAGGGGTTTTCTAGAGATATGGTGTCCATGGTGGAGTCGCCGTTGAGTAGAGTGACGCACGTGTAGCTGGAGGCCAGGACGTTGGCGGACTCTGGCCGGATGTAGGGGGACGAGGCTTCGTAGGAAGTCGGGAATGGTGTGGGCGTGTCGTAGGTCCGCATCATATTGTACTGCGCGTTCGGAGAGCCGTTGTTGTTTTTGACGCACGAGGCCGTATGTAGCGAAAGCATGTCGACTAGTTGCCGCCTCTGAACTTCCAAGTCCTGGAAAAAACAGATCTATTGAATATTTGTAGGATGGTTTTAGAAACAATGAGCTTGTAATATTTTTTTCAGGTAGAAGTTTCGTCCTTGTCTTATATCTTTAGATTGTAGGTATATCGGGTTTCGGTAAATGAAAAGCGAAAGTGTTCAGTCAGGATCGTGTCAAGCGGCAGTCCCTGGTCTCTGACTGTTCCTCAGAGATACAGGCGTGATTTTGTGTAGGTATGTGTATTATGTTTGGTAGATGCTATCAGTTGGAACGCGTGCTCACCTTGAGTTGTGACTTAAGATCGATATTCTGCGTCTCCAACTGCTCGCTCTCGGACACCAAGTTGACGGTCCGCTCGCGCTTCTTCAGCCGGCATTTGGTCGCTGCGATCTTGTTCCGTTCTCTTCTGCGTCTTCTACGTTCCTCGTCTTCTGGCGTTAACTGGAATTTAGGAAAATTTAAGGTGTAAAAAATATATTCTAAGAACCTTTCAGGCTTTCGCATCCGGTATTCATTCCAACTGTATCCCAGAGGATCTGCATACTCCTCTGGATCTGGAACGACCACTAGCCACGATCCTGACAGATCAATATCGCTTCATCGCCATTCAGAAGTAGAAACTAGTTAAATGCACGTACGCCTTAAGATGAGATTCAAATGTGCTGAATTAATCCTGGAGTAGGATGTAAAACCTATATTTAGGTACTAAGTAGGTATGATGCAAACTTACCTATAGATTAAACACTCTAACTATTACAATATGAAGGTGAAACATTACATACTACACTAGGAAATGAATGGAAGCTCCTTCTATTGTTAAGCTCGACTTCTAAGCAGGAACTATATTCTCATTGAGTATTCACCGCCGTCGCTATACCTAAGTCATAAAAGTTATACGTGCTGTGCAGCCTTTGAATTCAAATGAGTTATCGCTACATTACCATATCTTTGATTTTCATTCTGTTGTTGGCAGTTAAAATTAATACGCTATTTACACATGTATTTCTTCTTGAAAATTATTTTAGCACTTGTTCTTACAACCAGAGTAAAAGGTTTTTAGAATTGATGAGTTTTATAGAACTTAGCAAATACATAAAAGACTTATATCAATTCCTATAATTGTCTCACTATTGTGTTAGAGAGAGAGTTTGACCAAATATTTTAGGTCAATAACCTAGGTATCTTAATAATACCGTCAAAACAGACATCTGATTTTCATTAGATGACAGCCGTTTCTAAGCACAACTAACTTCTCTCATATTACTACTACTGTTTACATTGTTCAAGTATCAACTAAATGTTGTATTATACCTACTTCACATAACTGCTATTTTGAGATACAAAGTATTTCAGTTAAGAATTTGTAATAAGCTTAATAAGGTATGTGTTACCTAAATTCGTCTTCTATTTACCATTATTCTTTTTTATTTCAACGTCGTGTCGGCCCAAAGCCTTAGGTATTTATTAAGCTTTAAAGCACTACCCCTATCTCATTACCTATTGGACTGACTATTAGTGACTGTTGTCGTATTCATTGTTGCATTATTTGTACCTTTATCGTCACGTTTCAGTCGCTCTTCCTTTCTCGAACAAACTAACCTACAGCTCTTTTCTTCGTCGTGAAAAACTAACTGAAGCCTGGAATATTCTACGCAGTCAACGAACCCAATGGATATCCTTTTGACTTCCCCTAAATAATCTGACTCCCTTTTTCGTGCCCTACAAAACCTACATTGGAATTAAGTTCCTTACCCCTTCGCTCTTGATCATGGTGGGTATCTCCCACGTAGCTATAAACTTTTCTCAACAGCAGCCTCGCTCTTTCTAAAACATTCTTCGCACCACGCTCTCTTTCCAACTTCCCCTAAGTAAGTTTCCCTTTCTTCGTCCCCTACATCGGACGCTCCTTACCCCCTCGCTCTTCGTCATGGTGTGACTGCTGTCATAGTCTTCGTCGCTCTCCTCTCTCTTGAGTCGCTTGACGCAGGACTCCGTGTCGCTGCCAGACATCTTGCGCTTCGACTCGATCGTCAGCTTCAGCCCCGCCTTTATAAGCTCCGAACATGTCTGTGGGAGAAGCAGAATGGTTTTTT
Organism: Yponomeuta plumbellus; assembly: GCA_947310845.1. NCBI lineage: Eukaryota > Metazoa > Arthropoda > Insecta > Lepidoptera > Yponomeutidae > Yponomeuta > Yponomeuta plumbellus. Next base: position 9,392,708 of record OX371207.1, on the reverse strand, counting down.
TACGTGCGTCAGCGTCTCATAGGGGGTAATTTTAGCTGCGTTGTTGTCACTAAATGAAGGGCTCTTTACCTAACGCTGAATAGGGTAAAGGGATAGGTATTATATCAGATTACATTAATACTCATTATTGCACACCATTCGTTATAAAAGCACATAAAGTAGATAAATTATACTCTGGAATAGCATAAAGACTCCTTTTTAACCCGGAAAAATATACTTAAGTCGAAATGTCGCGCGAACGAAATATATGTAGGTATGTACCTAGTTATAATAACATGTTGTAAGGCCCAGGTAATTTTGGCGTGAAAATATCATCACGAGAAATGAGGAACAACATGAAAGGATAGGTAAGTAAATTGGTATTCCTAAGTCTATAACAGGTAGGTACATTTAACAGTCAATTTCAGCACTAGTCTAGGTGCCACCCCAGAAAGCTTGTTTCGAGGTATGAGTAAAATGTTTTGGATGTTTTTGATAGCCTATGATGTATAGATTCCAGATCCGTTTGATGCCAATCTGCCGAACTTGAGCATTTTGAGTAATTCAAGATGGCGTCCGACTTTATAGTCTTGCTCTTTGACCAAAAAGACTATATCTACCACACGTCAATATTGCTTCAAAACATAATATATCTTGAATTACTCAAAATGCTCAAGTCTGGCAGATTGGCATCAAACGGATCTGGAAATATCACAACATAAGCTATCAAAAACATCCAAAACATTTTATTCATACTTCGAAACAAGGTTACCCACCTTGTGGTCAAATGGCACCCAGACTACACGGAGATTTCAGTGCGAAAACGTAATCATGTAAAATGCTACAAAATATAGGTATGAACAGGGGAAAATTGGAACACACAAGTTTGTAGAACAGCTGAGTAAAGTGCACATGTGAAAAGAATGATCTGCTGCTGATTGTGTTTAAACACTTGACTACGTATCTACTGATAATCCTCTGCCGTTGTGACGTTGCAAGTCGCCACATAGAATAAAATATTAGAATAAATAGAATTAAAAATAAATTTAGTAAGGATTAATCCGAATTACACGTAGGTAGTCTAGATGCATGCTAGGTAAAGAAGTTCAGGGGCATAGGGCCGATTTCTGAATTGAGAATTTACACTAAGTAAATACTTAAGTAACGTGCTGTCACGCTCTTTTCTAAAGAAATTTGACGAGACAGCGCTACAGTTAAGTAATTAGCGAAATTGACAATTCTGAAATCGGCCCATGCTCTACAATGATCTACAATGACATAGATAATGTCATCATCATCATCCCATTGCACGCCACTGAGCACGGTCCTCTATGTAAAATTGCGAACATGTGTCTGTAACCTGTTTTGTCTTCTAAATAAATAAAAGTAAAAAATGATAGAAGATGTGTCCTCAACTGCACCTACCGTTTTTATAGCTTCTGAAACTAACACGTTATCGTTAGGTGTAATTCGCAATGAGGAAAAATAATACCGCGAATTACTAATTGGGGTTGCGGTTAGCGATTATACTGGTCGGCTTTGGCCAAGGACATGCTGGCCCTTGGTGTTTCTTGATAATCGCGGCGATTTCATGCTCCTGTCTATATTTTCAGGGTTCCCCACCAAGGAGAAACAATTCCTAAGAATAATAGGTAGGTATGTGTCTTACCTACAAAACGCCTTATAATGGGAAGCTTGTCAACTTTTTTACAAAATATGTGATAACATCAAATAGTACCTAGGTTATACCTATAGGAAATATGAGTAAAATCAAGGAGAATTAATTCTCCTTGGTAAAATTAACCCCCTTATTCATAAAAAGTTTTAAGCATTGGATAAGTAAACAACTGTTTAAATGTCATGTTGTCTTTTATATTTCAATGACATCTGTCAAGGACAGCATGACATTTAATCAGTTGTTTACTTAACCAATGCTTAAATTTTTTTATGAAGAAGGGGGTAAGTGTTTTTGTTTTTTTTTTTAAGTAAGAAAAGTTCTAGAAAAATTAAGAAACTACATTAAAATTCACGACAAATGTCTCATGTTATCGCCGGTTATTTTAAAAAAATCCGTTTACCTATAGACAGGTTAAATCTGTGATAGGTTATTTATTAATAAGCTTTATGAAACTCAATCTTTTTACCTTAAAAAAATAAAACATGGTAACTAACCGGGATAATACAGCCTTCGCGCTTCGTTATGAATATTGACCTAAACCACATTTTATCGTGGTAAAGCAAGTATGACATATGCAGCAGTCATCACTTAGCATGAGGCTGAATCAAGGTCCTTCAGTAATGTTTGTCCTACATAAAAAAATACATACATCAATCATGACCCGGATGTGAAAAATTGTCTTTAGGCTCAACTCAACACCTCAACACAATACAAAATCGTAGCTTAATAACTAAACAAACTTCAAGATTAATCTTTATTCAATAATAGATTCCTTAGGCCACAATCTCACTGGGCCAACAAAGTTTTTAATTTTCAGTATGTATGAGTCTCATTTCTAGTAGGTATATTATATACGCATTCGGCATTCGATTGTGTAGACCACAAAACATTACTCTCAAAGTTAAAACACTATGGAATAAAAAAATTAAGTCTAGATCTTTTAAAATCATATTTAGAAGGAAGGGTTCAAAAAGCAGAAATAAATCGTATTAAATCGTCAGGCTCACTTGTAAAAATGGGAGTCCCGCAGAGATCTATCTTAGGGCCGTTCCTTTTCCTAGTCTATGTAAATGATTTACCGTTTTTGGTACAAAAAATGTGTGAGATAATGCTATATGCTGATGACACGTCACTTGTTTTTAAAATAAAGAGACAGGAAAATAATCTTGCCGAAGCAAATAATGCTCTCTCGCACGTTCTAGATTGGTTTACAGTAAATAATCTATTGTTAAATTCAAAAAAGACAAAATGTATGAAATTTACCCTACCTAACGTAAAATTAGTTGAAAAGAACATTGTAATTGAAAATAATAAACTAGAATTTGTTGAAGATACTGTATTTTTGGGCATCACAATCGATGCCAAACTATAATGGGGTCCACATATTATAAAATTGGCACATAGACTAAGCTCCGCAGCATATGCCGTGAAAAGAATCCGAGAACTTACTGACGTTGCAACTGCTAGGCTTGTTTATTTTAGTTACTTCCATAGTATTATGTCCTATGGTATAATACTATGGGGCCGGGCAGCAGACATTGAGACTATCTTCATCTTGCAGAAGAGAGCGATCCGATTTATTTACAAGCTAGGTAGTAGGGACTCGCTAAGAGATTTTTTCAAAGAAACTAACATCTTAACAGTTGCAAGCCAATACATTTATGAAAATATTATGTACGTTCGGAAAAATATTAAGGACTTCGAAACTCTTGGTAGCCATCATAACGTTAATACTAGGAATAAACATAAATTGTCATTTCCACGATTTAGACTTGCAAAAGTTAATACTTCCTTTATGGGGCACTGTATAAGGTTCTACAACAAGATACCCCAAGATATATTAGAGTTACCCCCAACGCGATTTAAGAATTGTGTTAAGCACACTCTTTGCAAAAAAGCTTATTATAAAATCAACGATTATTTAGAAGACAAGGACATATGGCATTAAATAGTAGTTTAAAATTAAATTAAATCAGAGGATAAATGTGTCTAGTGTTCAACACATCCAAGATATTATTTTGTATGTTTTATTTGTATTAGCTTTAAGGTGATTTGAGAAAAGATGGTCAGAGTGGAGTTTTTTTTTTCGCTGCCTTTTTCTCCACTACAGACGGCCCCAAGGCAGCGGCTAACGTTATACATAACTGTATGTACATTGACATTCAACAAGCAGAATGTAAATTCTTTACGTTGAAATAAATTTTTGATACAATTGTACAGTAGATACCTATATATGAAATAGGTAAGTTCAAGTACAACCGGATTCTTGAACCTCTCGGTTAAAGAGGGAATTCGGCCGGGCCAACAAAGTTTTTAATTTTTGTGTAAGAGCCTCATGTCTAGTATATTACATAACATATCTACAAAGAAGGTAAGTTCGACCTGATTCTTTAACCGACACTGACCAAATAATAAAGTTATTATTCTTGTGGTTTGACACATGATTGCGTACAATTGACGGCTTTCTGGTAAATTAGGCTGAACTTGTAGCTACGGATAAGCCGCTGGGAATATTCACAAAGACAACTGTGATATTAATTTCTTGCCATGAGAATTAGTAGGTATGTGAAACTGTCATGATAATTTCTGTGCTTCTAGCCGAGCACCGATTGTCATCTAGATAATTAAGTATTATAATAAAATCAAATCAAAGTGAAAATGAGAACAGCAGGTTTTGGAAACGTTGTGGTTCAATTCCCGAAATTCCCGGCAACGGCAAATCAGTGATTGTAACGTGTTCACCACTAAAACTGGCGCAGTGTACGTAGACCTTACACAAGTGATCTGATGATTGACTATTATTGATCGTGCATTAGAGTTTTTTACCTTACAATGTTTTAGACGTGAATCATTACCACTTTACCTTGATTGAACAATTCCATGGTCGTAACGATTCAATAACACAAATGCGGGAATCAGAATAACGCCATAGAATTGCAAAAAGTAATTTTCATTCAGTCCGATTAGGCTTGGTTGTATATTTATTTTTCTCACATTTTTTTCTTAATGTGTCCGCCCATTGTCTAGGACTCTTATTCAATGCAAGTCCGTAACCTCTAGAAAAACACCTACAGGCTAAATTGTCAGAATACCGAGTCATGTAGTGTAGGTATTGAATTGAAATAGAGGGCACATGTGGCGGTTATATTTTCACATAGCTAAACTTTCATCTTGAGTTGCGAAATAATGAATAGTAAAAAAAGTTTACTTAGGTACAGGCGACTGACAATTTTGAAGAAGTAGTTACTATGATAGTTTTCAGACGTTCTGGAAATGCTATACCTAACTAATTATCCTAGATATCCTTGTTTGAATCGCTCGTAGCCTGGGCTGCCTGAGTGATCTTAAACGATCACTAATGTTAAGCAACATATGGCGCGTTCTGTGCATGGATGGGTCACCGTCTATGACTAACGCTAGTGGCATTTCTCTGCCGTCGATAGATGGCATTAGGGGCGGCTTGAAAACTTCTGACGGTAAGACCAGCCACTAGTCTTACAAGCCTCCACCAATCCGGACTTGGCCCCCGTGGCCTATACCTTCCTCAGAGAAGAGACCCGTGCCCCTCGGTGGGGCCATAATTGGTTGATGATGATGATCCTTGTTTGTAGTGCATTTACTTCCTAGTTGTTGGATTATGTGCTTGTGTTGTAAAGAAACACATGCAAACTTATCTAATATGTAAAAACCTCGTTTGTTATCGAACTCCACCGAAACGGTTTCACTTATTTTTATGAAATTTCTTGTGTATCTTAGATCTTAGTAGCTCTGTAGAGACCTTAGATCTGAGAATAGGTCATATGCTAATTAATTTGCCAAAACAACATTTGCAGGCAGCTAGTAATAATATAAATGCTCAGGATTTTTAGTAACAGAGAAGGGCAGTAACAAAGTACAGGTTTCTAGTACCACCTGGCGGATATAGCTAACCTATCTATGTAAATACGTTAGACCTACATTTTGTGCTTTACGTACCAACTGATTTCTGCATATTGCGTGATTTTCCGGTCTCATTCAAACTCGGGCTTATAATTCGTAAGGATGTAGAGTCATCAATAGTTGCCAACCTTTTGTATACTCTGAGGCGTCCCGGCGGCCGGCGAAGTGGCTGACGACCCGTTGGATATCGAAGAGTTGGAGTCATTTCCGCTTCCGCCCTGCAACGACATAGGGAAGTGAGCCTCGCGCTTTGCCAATAGTGGAATGGTAGATGTCACGCAGATGGCTCGCTTTCCACTGGTTGGAATAGCAGGCAGGCTGCTAAAAAACATTCACATATTTTTTTATAAAAACGCGATTACTTACTTAAAACACTCCTCAAAGGCAGTTTAAACCGTCTATGGTACAGATCAAGAAGTAACCTTAGACTAGGTACCTAATTAAACCAGCTCTCAGGAGTATTTTAGTGGAATCGTGTTTCTATACATCACACTGATAGAATCTGTATGTTGGAGGGGCAGGTACCTAAAGAACAAACGCTTAGCTTGTAGTATAATATAGGTACCTATAGTTAATTGATTAGACCTGTTAAATGTACCTATAACTATGTAAGAGCATCTTGAGTTGTTAAAAATCTTAGCTAGAAATTTACTATTAGACGAAATCATTTATTTGCTGTTACTTTGTGATTTCATTTGTTGCTATATGTACGTGTGTGTGTCCTATGGAAATAAATCTTTTAACTATCTATCTATCTTTATACTGTGTATAGTTGTTAATAGACTTCCCTTCCACCTAACTACAAGGTAACGTGACCGATAAGATGTTGTGCCTGGGTGTGTTGGAACATAAATATTGGCTTGCCCAGCACCTAGCCATCCTCAATCAGCAACAACTGATCAGGATACTTGAGATGATGACGATGAGTAGTGAACCTAAATAAAGATAGGCGAGTTCAATTACTTATCGTGCTTGACTAATGTTGACCTAAAGGGTAGGTACATTAATTGTTCAGCACATTTTTGTCCCTCGTAAAAGCGACAGCGAGGGAAGTTAATGATAGAGTCCTTTCCATATAAAGTAAGACTTTTATCAAACTGCCTAAGTAAGGCTTCTGAGCTTCTCTATTTGGTGCTAATGGGTTTCGTTTCGTCTCGCTGCGTCGCTGTAAACACCTAAGTGTGTCACATCTGATATAATTGCTCTATTCACGGGATTAACTTTACGCTCTGATTTCAACTATTGTAGCTAAAGTTAGATGTAGGTACCTACGTCTATGTTCCTGCGGAGCGTGTCAACTTTCGGGAAACAAGAAATCGATTTCGAATTGGTTCTATTAAGGTTCCGTACCCAAAGACTTGGCCCCCGTGGTGGAGTATGGCCTATACCTTCCTGAGGGAAGAGACCCGTGCCCCTGGGTGGGGACATAATGGGTTGATGATGACCCAAAGGGTGAAACGGATCCTATTACTGAGACTCCGCTGTCCGTCTGTCTGTTTGTCACTAGGCTGTAGGTATCTCATGAACCGTGATAGTTAGACAGTTGAAATTTTCACAAATTATGTATTTCTGTTGCCGCTATAACAGCAAATATTAAAAGCTGAATAAAATAAATATTTAAGGGGCTCCTATACAGCAAACGTGATTTTTTGCCGTTTTTATAGATAATTTTATGGTACGGAACCTTATGTGCGTGAGTCCGACTCGCACTTGGCCGGTTTTTTTGAAAGCTGACCTTATCAGTGGGCTACTCCAATATTTTTCTGTCCAGTTAACGCCAGTCAAAATAACCCTCTGTGTTCGAACTGCGTTTACGTTAAACGCAATCTTAGGCCACCCACAACTGTGCCAACAATACAACTTGCACAAATACTTTATAGTCGGTATCATCGTTATCGATAAATGACAAGGTGCAGATAATAACGGCGCCAGTGAGTCTGCCATTCGAAGCAAACACGCAGAGGTAAAGTGCAGAAAAGGTGCGTGACCTCAGAGTTGGCGCCAGCGTCTATTATCCAATGTTTATAATGGGGGAAAGATGGTCACCACGTGACCCATTACGTGGTCAACCACGTCTTGGCACCCATTCAACACGCTTCGCGTTTGCGAAATAGCGAAACTCAGAAGTACTCTCTTATCACCACACTACTCCGCTGAAGTGGCAACTAACACAGCCTACGAGCTAGCTTTGTGCCGGATAGTTTTATAGAGAAACGGGCTGTGCTGGAAATATGAAAAACAGAAATGAGTACTACCTACCTACTTCTATCTTAAAGGAGTCAGGGAACTCATAGACTGTCGAAAAGATAGGTAGATAGAGAAGGTTGTATGCGTAGGTACATAGCCAAAAACCTGTAAGTTCGCAGGGCTGATTGATTCTATAGCAAGTAGTCAAAAGCGGCTAAATAAGTCACATAATGACCTAAAAATCAATTATATTGCGCAGACCTTTTGTCGCCTCCCTAGGCGTTGTCACTTGCGAACACTTGGTTTGCATTCGAAACGAACGGAAAGCCTATGCACGCCTATTCTTTGAAGCAGCGACTACAAAGTGGGAATGACCCTCGTGACCTAAATACTGAGGCACCACGCATACATGAATGTAATTTTCACCCAGCGGCTTCCCGGGTCGACTCTCCAATATTATCTGTTGAACTTCATGCATATTCTATCATACACGACGCAATTTGATTGCCCCTAAAGATCTGTCGTTCTCGGCGGTGCATTTTTTAAACTCAAGGGCAGTGAAACATCTAATCAGGATCGCACTTCTGCATCGCCACCTTGAAAATTGCTACGAGTATTAAATTGGCTAGACTATTTTGTGAGTGGAATGTCCTTTACTGCATGCAAGTCAGGGCGAGTTTGGCAATCTGGCTGATCCTAATTGAAACCTACCTTGAACCCGGAGTCATTCTTCTCATTGTAGCCGTACTGCTCTAGCGGATTGGACATGGCAATGAGCGAGTTGAGTATTTCGGGCGTCCGCGGCGTGTTTCCCCCTGACTCCGCCGCGAGAAGGTTGGACACGGCCGCACTCAAGTTCACGTTCACACTCAAGTTGTAGGAGCCAGATCCTGGGACACCTTCTCTGTCGGTCCCGCCGCCACACGGCGAAGGCGACGTGTCCTCGCATTTGATCGTCGGCACAGCGCCGGCACCAATGCCCGTCGAGTTCATTATATCCTTATAAGGAGCCAGCTTCGCTGCTTTTTGGTAACTTTGTCTCACTAAAACGGTGGCCGCGACACCGAATGTCTACACTTAACACTAGCTAAGGCTAAATATCACTGCACTGGTAAACTGGTTTCGAATGGCACTTGAGTCTTCTCGGCGAGAAGTGTTCACAGGTCGGGAGTCTGCGATCTGTAACAAGAGAAACACAGCCCATGAATGTTGTCGTCCATAAAATCTGTTTTAATTAGGGTGTCGAAATAACATTACAAACGAGCTGCTTTAACTATCTGAAAAATATAAACGCGTTAACGAGTTTAAAGGGCAAAGAGGGTTTCGCAACACGTTATTTGTCCAGGGGCCGCGCTTTCGCATGTGCCGGCGGCGGTGGATTTTTAATTAGGGCTATCTGGGCATCGCGACCTCGCTGCCAGGATGCGACTCCAATAAAAACACTTTTTACAGGCCCCAATTGAATGTGTGCCATAAAATTGAAATTAGCGTGCTTTTTACGACGCGCTCTAGCTGTCTTCCGGCTGACGCGTCCATTGTTAATGCTGAGCTGACTGGTGGATTAGTGGTCGCCGACGCACGGCTGTGAATTAAGCAATTAAACATACAACTGATAAGAGTATTAGCATCGCCATTATATGGAGATTATCTATCATGTTTTCGTCCGAACAGGACGAGTCGTGACCGAAAAACTCATTAAATCAGAACAGGAGCTGCGCGCGCCATATTTAGTCGCCTGCCTCGAAAGCTGTCTGCCGCCTTGACCTGGCCTGCATATCTGTCTATCTCATATCAGGCACGTAAACACAATAAAGCTCCGTCTAACCTAGATGTGGCGACGTTTCTTATTCCACTCGCGAAATGTGAGGAAAATGAGCCAACGTTTAGGGGCTGAGAGACCTGTCGTGCCACAAGATTTTTTTTCGAAATAGGGAATGCGTGTCACTTAGATTGGAGTGAAGTTGCTTTTATATCATAGAAGTCATATACAATTATAAGAAAACTTATAAAATAAAACCTTAAAAACATTTTTTAAAGATTTCCTCGATCACAAAAAATGTAAAACATAAAGTTAAATAGCTAGAGATACCTAATAATAAGAATCATATTAGGTTTAGATTTTTCATTGAATTTTAAACGTTTTCCTATAAGGGTGCAGATGCCTAAAAGAATAATTTTACAAGATAACTCAAATATTGGAAAACCCTTCATTGTACAGTCGACAGCACATCATCCTATACATACACCCATGCACTTTACACCGTTGCATTACGAGCGACTTTGCAACTAAAATGTGAAGGTTGATATGCTGTCGACCGTACGTGAGGAAGTGACTTCATAGTTTTTGGCCGATTAGTGCAGCGCGTTTTTGTAACACTTGACTATATAACAGACTTTTCGTCTGGTTATAAAAAGTATTAGGTATGTAGTCGTACAGAAAAAACACACCATGTTTAATTATCTGTTATCTTGTCCTCTCCTATTCTTATTATTATAAGATTTTTCAAAACGCCAATGGAGAACTCTCCATTGGTTGTGATTTGAATTTGATACCCAGCAGTAGGCAGATTTCTCAACTACAGGTTGGCATTGAAGGATGGTGACGAAAAAAATTGCATGCGATTATCTGATCCGATGTAAACAGGGATGCAAAATTTAAAGTAATTTGTTGGCCAAGAGCGAAAAAAGCAAGAAAATGAAATCTTTCCCCTAACTACCAAGGTAATTAAAAAGTGATAAAGTTAAGTTATACCATATAAATGACACGCAAAATTAGACGAGTTGGAATACAGACAGAAATACTTTAATGAAAATTATTTAGATGGTTTTCAGCAGTGGGTACAACATAAATACAATACCTATTGTAAGAGCCAGTTTCTGAATTGAGCTATTCGCTAAGTAGCTACTTAATTGTAGTGCTGTCGCGTCAAATTTCTCAGAAAAGAGCGTGACAGAACGTTACTTAAGTATTTACTTAGTGAAATTCTCAATTTAGAAGCCGTCTATAAGGCATGTCCAAATAAGTAAAGAATAAAATCACGCGAAAACCAAAAATCGCAGGCACGTATGTATATGTTCCATATCACTTTACCAGTGTAGGTAGATACCTATGTAAGTATTACCAGTTCGCTTAGTACTTGTCCTCATTTCAAATTGACATTAGTCAACAATGTAATAAGTTAATTTAAGTTTTTATTGAAATTTATTACATTTCGTAGGAGAGACTTAGTCGTTTTGCTTAGATATTCGTTTTTATTGCCCCGCTCGATCCGATGTCAAGGATCATTGTTCTCAGGCGTGGGTCGCTTTATAGCCAATTTAGTCCGAGACTATTATGCTTTCTAAGATGCCTAGAACTAGAAACTACCATTTTCAGCTAGCTAATGTCCATTAAATCCTAGGAGTGGGAAAGCGGTTCAATAAACTCTACATTTGAGAGAGATGATTCATTGATAAATGCAAACTTTCCAGTTCCTTTTGTTTCTACTTCTTTGAAATCCTTATTGTGTTAATAGATAAGATTATTTTATACGATACGTGGTAAATAGGCAAATTATTTCTGGAAAACCCTGTAGCGAGAACAATGCATCGTTTTTAAACGTCGCATTCGTCACAGCCAAGTCCAAAACACTTATAAAAGCTTTTAGTTGACATGTCCACATGTCCCCATATGTTTCTGCTATGCGTCCTACTGCCGACGTATTGTGAAGCTTCGCAACGATTGTCAATCATTTTTATGCAACGAAAGAACACAAAATCCTGCAGAATCATCGGCGGCACGTAGGCAGTGTTTGTCGAATAAACGAAGCACATCTGTACAAATAACACGCGTGGACGTGCCAACCTCTGTTTTAGTGCTACCACTATTACGGATAGACAAATCTGCGGCGCTGAAAAATGCCTGAACGAATGTGGCATCAATGCATTAAGCCTGAATTACACCGGGGCAACACTGTGCGGCATTGCGGCTTGCCACAAGGCCGCATGCTACAAAGGTGCGGCAGAAGAAGAAGAAGAAGCTGCGACAGTTTGCCACATGACGCAAGGTGTTGCCATGCCACAAGGTTCTTGCCACAATGTGCGACGTTGTAGCGGGCGGCCTTGTGGCATACCGCAATGCCGCACAGTGTTGCCCCGGTGTAATAGAGGCTTTAGAGTGATATCGCAGCTTAAGAAAAGTTTTTCATCGAAGATAAAATATTTGGTAGAGTCAAGGGTCTTTAATTCTCCTTAGTAGAGTGGCGAACCGTGCTGAATGGGGGAAATCCGAAAAGTCTTAAGCGAACATCTGGCGGAATCTGTCTGGTTTTATTTATTTTTATTCACAATGTTGTGTCAGTGCAGCCACACGACGCGTGCGTGGGCTCGCAATATGCAAATGCCGACCAGTAGGACGTCCGACCCCGAAAAAGGGAAAAGAAAAATAAATGTGTCCGGTCGATCGACCGTATGCGATTCTGCGTAGGATCTTTAAAAGGTTTCTCGTAATTTTCTTTTAATGGCCTCCATTGTATTGTAGGTGTATAAGTATTTGTAAAAGGAAATATAATCATATGTATTTCCTTTTACTAATCCGCAGTGTGCCCGGGGCACCATTCTTGTTATTCGATACTGGCATCTTAGTAGCGCACGTTAAGAGCTATCGTGAAAAAATTATGGAGATCGCTAACCGTACCTACCGAGAAATGAACAACGCACTTTCTTTACACGATAAAACTCCATTCTCGACACGGAAAGAAAGTTTTATGGCTTTCGCGGTGCTTTCCTTCGCCCCACAAACAATCCACTTGCGGGGTGTAAGGCAAGATTGTTTCCCCCAATCGCCATCCCTTATTAACTTATCGGTTCGACGCTGAAGGGGAACGGGATAGCAAGCACGGGCTTCTCCCAAGATTTTATAGTGCAGGGGTCGCACTATCGATTCCGAAAGGTCGTATGTGCGGGCGTATTAACGGCTACTCCCGTCTCTTTGTTTGCGAGCAAAGTGATTAGGTTACGGAAAATGGGTAACCCAGATTCAGGGCGCTCCTCGTTCGCAGTTAAAATGAAAGCATTTAGTGCGTGTCAACTTGAAGCTTTGTTAACGACACCGTGGGCGCCATATTGCCTTACTGATGTGGACTGCGGCAAATGGGTTTTCAGTGCAACGAAGCCAATTTTTCGCACATGTTCGGACTCAAGAATGAAAAACTAAATAAGTGTGGAACAACTATTTGCAAACATCACAATCTCAACTCTAATTGCAACGACCTCTATGAAAAATTCAGTCATTGTATTCAACGTTTGTTAGTAAACTTGCGCATCAGTTTTAATCAATAGCGATCCTTGTGTAAATTAGGACCTCATTACAACGTGCATGACCATTGGAACAGTTAAATCATTCATAGTTTGTTGTCAGTGAGAGCACAATGAGCAAAATATTAGCTCTCGTTTGCTATGTAGCGAAGGACGTATTTTTCAACAACGTCTTCCTCTGGAAGTTGGCTTAATATTAATAATAACTTCCACACAACACAATCACTTTACCAGCCCTTACATTACGTTACTTTCCACTATCTGAGTGCGTATACTGAGTTTTTTCATTCACTTTCGATAGCGAGAGCGTTTGCGATTTGCATAGGAGTGACAAAGAGACAACTATGTGGCGCGCTTTGTCACACCTATACAAATCGCAAACGCTCTCGCTATCGAAAGTGAATGAAAAAACTCAGTATACGCACTCGGGTTAAGCATTTAGACAATTCGTAAGAGTCAAAATTGTATATGGCAGTTCGGAATAGGAGTATGAGATACCTACTGGGAACAAAGTCCCTGAATGTAACAGTGTGACATAAGGTGGTGTGACATATCGGGAACAAAAGGGCTAAATGGGACAACTCCACACAGTGGAGTCTTACGTAATTGCACCCCTGATCCCAAACAACGATATCCTGTACAATGATAACCAGGCAAGTGCATTACAAATATGTAAATACATCCAGACTGAGGCCATTTGAACAAATGTACGGCGGCCTTCAGTGGGAATGGAACCCACTAAATCTTGGTTGTTAACCATCTTGGTTGTCCAATGAAGCAGTCATGTAACTGGTACTTAACCCTTAACCAGGCATGGGTAGTAAGAATTTTTCATTGGTTTTGGACTTTATTTACAAAGTGGTAAGGTTCAATTTAAAGTGGGACCTAGACCATTGCCTGAAGAAGGGTTAGCTAAAATGACACTCTACGCAGCCTTAAATAAGTGTATTCGTCACGATCATTTACTGCCGAATTGTTTGGTTCTATGAAAAAATTGAAGCGTCTTCAAAGATATTTTTCTCATAAGCCAAGGCAATGGTCAAATAAAATAATATACCAACCTTTTAGGTTACTTTTCTTTTTTATAAAAGCAACGATTCCAAAAAAAGTTGTAGAATAGACCTGATACCTACTTACTACAAAAAAAAATCGAAGGGTTTTCTACTTTAATGAAAATGAAAATAAAAAATATAACATATAAATCAATGCCTACTTCGACGCTGAACGTGCCTAAGAGTTCGCAGTGAATACATTAACTTGACGGCAACAACACGGAAACGACTCATAAATTTTTGTCGAAACAAAAATTAGTAGGCACATAAAAAAGTGGCGTCGAATAGGGCCCCCATTGTTTCACTCAACAATGGCGGAATGATTATTCCGGCTTGATATCTGAAGGTGAATTAGACTTGATCATTAATTATCATGACTACATTATAAACAACGCGGCTGCATTTGTAGAACAGGTATACTACTTAGCTAACTCTATGTGAATGTAAGCACTGCTTGATCAAGATGGTAGGTAGGGCCTAGCAGATCTGACTACTTTAGTTGAGTACTAGCTTGGGGAAGCTCCTTAATACCTCAGGTATGTAATTTCATTTCTCTGACCTACAAAAACCTATAAGTAGTTAGGTACTTATTGAGCCAATCTCTCTAATATGTTATGTTTATTTTAATTCTTAATTTGTATTGTGTCGAGAAATTAATTTACCTAAATTCCCATCTCAAAATTTTAAATCTAATTTGATTTAGAGAGTGATTATTGTAAGTGTCAGTTATTGTACGCTAAAGTCTCAGATGTACTGAATGTAGAAACTGACTCCTAAGCTACAGGATTCCCTAGTGCAGGAGTTAGGGACTTAACTAGTTATGTAAATAAACTGTAACTTTGTAAGTAGGTACCTACAGAACTGTAATTAACTTGGTCAATAAATTTATTATTATTATTATATTAATACCTACAGATCATCTAGTGCTAAATCGCCTAGTAGATAATGCCTCCCGAATTCGGCCGAATAATTATCGCATACCTATCAGACGACATCATCCACCATTTCAACCCCAATGCAGGACATAGGGCTCCCTCATGGATTTCCAAGCGTGTGCTGCCCGCATCCAGCGACTCCCCACCACCGTATCAGGTAATTACTATAAAAAATACAAGGTCCAGCCCTTATCTTACGTAACTTTCCACTCTATCGGGTTAAGCATTTAGACAACTCGAAAGAGTCGAAATATGTACCTATGTATAATTATGACAGTTCGGGGTAGGAGAATGGCATAACTACTGGGGAAAAAAACCCATAATGGAACAGTGTAACATAAGATGGTGTGACATATCGGGAACAAAGGAACTAAATGAGACAACTTTCGTGCAGGGAAGTCTGAAAAGGCCTGGCAAGATTATTTATTTCAAAGTCTGTGTGTATTTCATTTCAGAGTCAGTTCACTTCAGAGTTATTAGAATGTGGGTCCATTGGAACTAACCCGTTTTAAGTATGCTAAGGACTGTAGGAGACAAGTTGAAGGTCCCCCATAATGGCAACTACACATTTGTGCGATGATAAATCAGCATTTAACTGTTCCACTTGACTGCTTGTCTGTTGCTGACAGTTAGATAGACAGCGAAGTACTAATGAAGTACAAAAAAATACAACGAAGTCAAAGATCATAAAATGTTAAACCGTGAAGGCCGGATAAGTGTTTTACACAACAAAATTTTTTCATCAATATCTTATAACAAATAATGTAAAAATTCAAAATTCTATGTAATTCATTTTGCATGAAAACGAATTGTAAATTTTTGAACTTTCTCATATAATATTTGGCTAACTAGAGACACTGAAAAATCTGTTTCTAAATTCTTCACTTTAAGTTACACCCATCGTATGTGTCGAAGTTATAGTGTACTAAAAAATACGCAAGTGAAAAAAGATTATCTACTGTGTTCACTTCTGACTGAACGTAGAAGGTTCAAGGTTAATTGTGTTGGTAACCGTTAAATATTGCAAATTACAAAAAAACTCTTTAATTATTCGACTTTTATAAACGTCATCATAAGTTAGGCATGTGGAAACTAAATTGAGGTTCCAATCAAGAGAATTGCATTGAAAACGCACATGGCTTTTAGCGATTCGCGACGGTCGTCGAGACTGCTAATCAACGCGGAATGTTCGATATTTATTTCTATTTTAATTAAGGTATCCTTTTAAGGCAATTCAATAATTTGCAAAATTATTGCTTGCACTCAAATCAGAATTATTCAATAAAATATGTATTAATATGCGTCTTTTATTAATACATATTTATTCCGAGCCAGGGCATTTTTTGAGTGAACAGATACACTACAATTAAACTCTCCTTACACTCTCCTATATACGTAACTTCACTAAGTAGTTAAATGAATGGACTATTTATGTATGGGTATGAACTTTGCTGAACCCAAGCAAAATACAAAGATCTAAGATAGGTACCTACGAACCGAATACGATGTGAAACTCGAAATAGATCTACATGAACAAAGAAATCATGTAAAAAAATCGCTGCTGGCCTTCTTGAGTACTGGTCTCACAGAGCGTTAGCAAAAGGGCACCTGTTTGTATTTTAAAAATAAAAATAAGTTTATTCTAATGAAGAATAAAGAACCTCTGCCTACCACGCCACTTTCGGGCGTATATTTCTGTACGTAGCAACAGCGCCGTGTCCTTGACACTGGTTGGCGGACACAAGGCGGCCGCAATTTTAGGCACTGCGTCGGTGGGTGTGTTTCTACGCACACAAACGTAAGACCATAACACTGCCATAGAATGCTCGGTTGTAGAAACGATGGTGTTTAGTAATGGAAGGCCTCCTCTGCGCGGAAATGTGAATTTTTTGCTTCGTATCTGAGGGAAATGTTTTTTTTTCATTTGTAGGTCATTGAACGTCGTATTTTACTTTTGGCTGAATACCTACTCAGTGTTTGCTCTATTCTCTCGTCAATTTTCGTACCTGTACGTCGTACGTCGTACATCGGAGACTTCTTTTTAACATTCGTGCATAAATATTCTGTGGCATTATTCGATACAAGTTTGGTTAGTAGTGTGCGTGTTAGTTTATTATGTATATTATTATTGGTACGTCTACCTACGGAACAAAGGAAGTTTGGCAGGGCGCTCCATTGTTAAATACATACATTTTGACGTCTGGTTTTTTTTTGGGCATGTTTGGAAAATGCAACTTTTTCACATGTTTCAAATACTAGGTATCGTTAGGTGTTTCAGGAACATTTAATAGGACTTTCCTATACAATCAGACTGGATGAACATTTTTTCTGTATGGTTCAAGACTATTAGGTTTTTAATAACATTTTCGTACTACAATTGATACGATTTAAAGAATCCAGACCCAGATTTATACTTCAATAAGGTCAAGTACCTACAACTTTGTTAGTAATAGCAGTACCTAATATAGGTATCTTTGTCTCAGAAATGCTGCTTTATCCTCATAAAGTCCCACTTTTCAAGAATCAGGATCGTAAAAGCAAAACAAATATGTAAACAAGTAAACGTGGAAGTATTATTGTTAGAAACACGTGAAGACTTCTCTAATCAACACAAGAATACAAAAATAATTTTCCACATCAAATTATTTTTTTACTGTACCTCGCTGTCAATGAAAAAAGTTTTTATCGATTTTATCAAAGTTTTTACAAGTTGTTAAGTCACTAATTTGATGTTTTTATTGCTTCTTTTATATTAGAATCATTAAATAGTTGTTATCAAGCCCTTCAAGGTTTATTACCTAAGTACATGAAATACCGAAGAAGTCGATGGTAAAAAAACATGGTTCGGAGGTGGTTGAAGATTTTAAAATTTTATCTAGAAAAGTTTCATTGGTTTTCAAAACACCTTTTGCTTCATTTGTTACCAAAATTTTCATTTTGAAAACGAAATGGTTTGCAACTCAATAATACCTATTGAGGTCTATTTAGTAATAAACCACCTGTTTGGAATTCAGTTGCATAGTGACTTGAATAGTCCATGATTAAAGCATTGTGTGGAGCTCTACCATTATGGGCTACCTAGGGGACAAGGCTACTAAAAGCAAGGTAGTCCTAGACTTGGGCAGACTAGGGCAATGGCTGCTTTAGATAAGATAAGATAAGAATATTCTTTATTGCACACAAGAAACAAGATACAAAATAAAAGTTACTTACAGCTTTATTGACTCTTTTTGTAATCAAAACCACCTAACCCATAGGACTTGTGCAACACGTCGCGCTATGTCCTTAGCACGGGTACCTATAACATTTGGATGACATTGCAAACAGGCTGCCGTTGAATTCGTTCAGCTTATTTGAACGGGACATTCTTAAACCATTAATTAAGAAAAAAATAATTAAAGAAATCGACCAAAATAGTAAACAACGATTGCTGAACATGAACATAAAGATTTAAAATTCAAAATAAAGATAATCAATTCCAAAATAAAATAAAATAAACCTTTTTCCTCCCCATTTTTGAAATCCTTTTTTTTTAAATCGGTCAAAAATGATGTCAACCAATGCCGTGATAATATCACTGTACCTATTTAGTAAATACGCCTTTGTTAACCTACTTTAGAATATATCTACTTTATCCACGCTCGAACTTTTATAGGTCAGTACTTGCAGAATATGTAGCTTTATAGCTGTAAAACTAATGAACCATTGCATTAGATTACAAAAGATGCACTAGCCAAGGCCCTGCGTCCATTTTACGACAGGAAACCAATAAAAAGATAATATCTCCACTCTGACAAAGCCATCGGCTAATTACTCTGAACCATGGCAGCACAACTCATCTGACAATAAGATACCTACTACCTACCAGCTTATGTATATATCTATCTATAAATATAAAAAGGGAAGCTGACTGACTGACTGACTGACATATGTATCAACGCAGGGCCTAAACTATAAGAGTTAGAAACTTGAAATTTTGCACAGGGGTTTCTTTTGTAATGTAGGGGAGCACTAAGAAAGGATTTTTCGAAATTCATCCCTTAAGGGGGTAAAAGGGGGGTGCAAAGTTAGTATGAAACGTTGCCATTTTTGAAGTTATTCGAATGAAATTAATTATGAAGGTCCTTCATGGAGAGTCATGAAAGACGTGTAAAGTAGTCTTTCGAAAATCATCCCTTAAGGGGGTAAGAGGGGGTTGCGAAGTTAGTATGAAAGCTCTTGCGCATGCGCTAAAAGTATCCCTATTTTATTTGCAAACACTTTACTCAACTAAAGTCCACGCGGACGTAGTCGCGGGCAACAGCTAGTATAAAAATAAAAATGTGAATATAAAAATCTAGGTTATGCAGTTTTTCAAGCGTGGTCGTCATATCCCGACTGTGATAAAAAGCCCAGGGGTGCAATTACGTAAGACTCCATTGTATGGAGTTGTCTGATTTAGCCCTTTCGTTCCCGGTATGTCACACTGTTACATTCTGGGACTTTTTTCCCAGTAGGTATCTCATACACCTACTCCGAGCTGTCACATTATATACATTCTTATTTTCCCAGTAGGTATCTCATACACCTACTCCGAGCTGTCACATTATATACATTCTTATTTTCCCAGTAGGTATCTCATACACCTACTCCGAGCTGTCACATTATATACATTCTTATTTTCCCAGTAGGTATCTCATACACCTACTCCGAGCTGTCACATTATATACATTCTTATTTTCCCAGTAGGTATCTCATACACCTACTCCGAGCTGTCACATTATATACATTCTTATTTTCCCAGTAGGTATCTCATACACCTACTCCGAGCTGTCACATTATATACATTCTTATTTTGACTCTTTCGAGTTGTCTAAATGCTTAACCCGATGGAGTGGAAAGTTACGTTGTATAAGAGCAGGTCTTGGAGGTTTACATGTTTGTGATGTCGCTGTTTCTGGTTCACACGACACAGGGTATCCTGGTGTGGGGCCAGAAGCAATGGGTGTGCCTGTATGTAAATGTTTATGTTTATGACTGTATTTCAGCCTTTAAAGTTATTCTCTGGTGACGTAGGTATTTTCCTCAATATATCAGCTTGTAATATTTCAGTCTTTGTTTTCAGCGCAGTAGGTAGTTACTGACCTCGACCTTGTTATTATTAACTCCATATTAATTTGCCATAACGTAGGAAGAAAATAAGTAAATTAAATTCACGTCAAAGAAAACGATAAAAATCACACAAATGTGA
Source organism: Yponomeuta plumbellus (assembly GCA_947310845.1). Lineage (NCBI taxonomy): Eukaryota > Metazoa > Arthropoda > Insecta > Lepidoptera > Yponomeutidae > Yponomeuta > Yponomeuta plumbellus. The sequence continues at coordinate 9,372,413 of OX371207.1, read as the reverse complement.
CAAAATAATTAAAAAGTAGACTTCAAAAACTGATGTACTCGTATTTAAGATAAGATGAGATAAGAATATTCTTTATTGTACCAGGAAAACACATACAACATATTTAAAGCAAAGATACAAGACAATTGGCAACTTTAAAGCAATTTCTTCCAGGCAACCGACGATGGAAAGTATTTTGTCTCTTGAAAATTTATAGCCTTACACTTGTAACTTCAAATTACATTTTCTATTGGCCAGGAGAATTTCGCTAAGTACTTACTTAACTGTAGTGAGTGCTGCCTCGTCAAATTCCTCAGAAAAGACGTGACAAAACGTTACCTACTTAAGTATTTAGGTACTTAGTAATTCTCAATTCAGAAACCGGTCCTATGTATCTCTACATTTTATATTTACATTTCTTCTTACAGAGTACATTGCTGATATCAGCCAAAGAAGCAAATAATACCGGGTTCCATACAGCCAAAAAGTTCACTCATTCGCTGTCCGCCAAGTCTCTCGCTGACATATTATTGTTGTGGGCGTGGAACCAGTTTGGACTCTCAACTCTAACGACGGAGAGGCTATTCATAAAAAATACGACACGATAAATCTCTAGGCGTCTGGAGATTACATCTTGGGTAGGTATGATTCTGGAGGTTTGAATTTGCCTTGACTGGACACCTTATCTATCTATCTATCACCTTAATAACAAAACAGCTCATTTTCAATATATACCTTGTAAGTGTCCCTTGGTGGGGACATAGTGGGTTGATAATGATGATGATGAAATGTAGATAAGTTAATTTTGGTCCGGCCCCTGATAATTCAACAATCTCATCTAGGTCTTGTTAGAAGTAGTCGTCAAAAGAAGATATTGGAAAACCATCTGAACGATTTTATCATTCCCTATAATATAAGGATTATTTTGTATTTCGCAGGAACAACCAAAAATTTAGTAATTTATTTAGAAATTTGTTGGCCATTTTTTTTTTTTAAACTATTTATCAAGATATACCTAAAGCGAATAATTTTTTTCGTATTTACATATTGACTGCGACAATATTTGATCTAAGAATTTTAAACTATTGCTATTGTATTCAAAGTAGCTTTTGCTAAGCTTATGCTCATTGGTTTAACTGAAAGCGAAGTGTTTCAACCAGTTGGCATCTACTTCACTAGGTGCCAATTGGTTGAAACACTCCTTGAAGGGTCCTGATTTTAATAACATACGGAAAAATATAATCCTACTTTGCTTTCGCGAAACTGCGAACTGCAAACTAGTGGTTTTTCGGCTCCGGCTCTAGAATTCTTGCCAATAAATAAACGTAGATGAAAAACCGGCTTCGCTCGGGTAAAATGTAGATTCATAAAAATCTTACCTGATCAGCCCATAAACAGAGCCCACCGTTGGGCATAGGAATCACGCCAACCCATCCAATCCTGTGCTAGTGCTCATAATAATATTCAGCATTTTTTTTTTAAGTAGATGATACATTTGTATTTATCGGTTCTCAACGAATAATATTTTGGATAGGCACAGATTCATATACCATATTTTATCATCTGCATTAAATTATAATAAAATAAAACTGCCAAAGTGTAGTACTTAAGATGAGAATTACATCTTTAAGATTTGTTTGTATTAACCACGTATTTTTATTCAGCATTAAATTTTTGGTATTTTTCATGTCCATTTTCTTTTTCGTTTCAACAAATTAGACCTTCCTTACTAAAGTTCACATTGATACCTGTGAGACGTGGTGACGTGACACCAACGCAATATTGGTGACTTTGACATTTATGGCCTTTATCTTCCTCAGGGAAGTGACCAGGGACCAATGCGTTGATGTTGTCGACTCGGATCGTCAATTTTTTTACGCTCTTCAATTCGAGTCTACCGTAGACAGGTACGAATATATTAATATACCTAGATGTGTACGACTTTGACAAACTCTGGTTTTATTTCGTTGATAAGTGTCAAAAGTAGAAGGAAACAGAATAAATACAATTATTAATAGATTCGTGTTTTTATTATTATGATTTTAATGTCACTGGTGGCTATAGTTATGATGGGCCTTAAAGTCGTGATAGTGGGTGACCTATAAAGTAAAGTGTCTACGAACTGTCGCCCCTAATCTTTGCTGCCCACACAATACCGCCTATTTCGCCTCAATGTCGGCCGTGGAGCGAATAGTGGAGCGAATAGAATAGAAGAGATCATTAATCACATTATTGTCTCTTCTGTATCGTTTTATAACTCGTCAAGTAAGATGGCAAACTTTAATATAATCATCAACCCATTATGATCCCACCGAGGGGCACAAGCTTCTTCCCTGAGGAAGGTATAGGCCATACTCCACCACGGGGCCTAGTCCGGATTGGTGGAAGCTTATATAAGACTAGTGGTTGGTCTTACTGTCAAAAGTTTTCAAGCCGCCATAAGGCCTCTAACTTGGCTTAACGACTGCCATCTATCGACGGCAGCCAGCAGCTTTAATATGTTACAAGTTAAATCCTTCAGTGCGTGTAGCGATTAAATTAGATTGTGTAAAATGAGGCCTTAGGGTGGCTTGAATACTTCTGACAGTAAGACCAGCCACTAGTCTTACAAGCCTCCACCAATCCGTATAAAATGTTAAGATATCCAAATATACTCTTACCAAATATGAAACTAAGATGGCTAACGGGCAGTGAGAGTACGTCAACCTTTACGTCAGCACACCCTGCTACTACGATACTTGCAAGTTTGCAATGTTCGACTCTTAACGCAGCACGGAGAAACAATAAACGACAACTTTGTTGCGAACATTAAACCTTTTATCTTGTATTATTTTACAATATAAGTAGGTACCTAGTTATTATACAAAAACTCCTGATAATATACACGTACAGCATATAAAATCGACTAAGCTAGGCATGAACACATCGAGTTTTACTTCGTAGCCTCACATAGATATTCTACTGGAAGATTTATGGTTAATCTTGGATTATTACTATTATTGTTATCCTTATAGTGCTTGCTTAAAGCAATTAAAGTATGTACTGATTATGCTGTATGTGAATGAGAATTGCTCGTAGCCCCGGCCGCCTGAGTGATCTTAAACTATCACGAAGATTAAGCAACATAGGGCGCGTTCAGGTGACCGTCTATGACTAACGCTAGTGCCATTTTTCCGAGCGGTTCCGTGCTTTGCAAGGCACGTTAAGGAGTTGGAGCCAGCTGCCGTCGATTGATGGCAGTCGTTAAGCCAAGTCAGAGGCCTTAGGGCGCCTTGAAAACTTCTGACTGTAAGACCAGCCACGTCCTACAAGCCTCCACTAATCCGGACTTGGTCCCGGTGGTGGAGTATTTCCTATACCTTCCTCAGGGAAGAGACCTGTGCCCCTCAGTGGACATAATGAGTTGATTATGATGAATACATAGTTATGACTGAGATAAACAAAGCTCTTTCAATCGCTCCTTAAATGTGCCTATCGTGGAACTAGTACATATTTTCTGTGGCAGTGGCAGTGCGTTCCACAGCCTAACCGAATGAACCGCGAAGAAGTCAGCGTAAGCTCCAGTTTCGTGAGCAGGTAGGTATCTTTAGGAGGTTTCGGAGGGAGTTTGGCAGATCTAGCTAATCGGTCTTTCCCAGATTTAGGTACTGAAACCTTTTTATGAGGTAAGCGGGAGATGAGGCTTATGCCTCATGGCCTAGTAGGCCTTATGACCTGGTTTACATTTGGTTCATTTTCATGCTTTTTAGCATGCTTTCTATACAGCTAGAATATAATAGAGACGCCAATTCCTTTTATAAGTCATAAGCAAATAATAAATCAGCAATGGTTGGTTGTATTATTATGTATTTAAATTTTTTTTAAAGTACGTTTATACTCGTAATATATGGTCGTAATAAAAGCTATGAATCGGCAATTCGGCATACGTTTTTGCCATCTCTATTTTATTGTTTCTCTGTGTAAAGCATGCTAAAAAAGCATGAAAATAAAGCAAATGTTTACCAGGCCTTATTGAGAATTGAATTTATAAAATTAAGGTAAGGAGAGTGTGGGCTTAAACACCTCGCGTGCCCACCGCGGGCGATTTAAACACTCGAGCTTTGTTCACAGCTAGCAAACAGTCAGCGAGTGGTATAGGTTCACAATGTACTTAATCTACCCACCAAAGAGAACCTTCAAGTTTTATTTATGACGTTCCGAACATGCCATAATTCAACTCCAAACTACCAAGGCCGACATATGGTTGGACCTTGGTTGTAATTAATTATGGGAATAATAAGGAGTCACGAATTAAAAATCTACCAATTTAATTAGTTACATGCCATTTAATTTTGTTCTCGACACTTACAAATTAAGTTTACTAGGTAACTAACTTGCCTGGTCTCCGTTGGCTAGAAGACATTGCTTTTAGTAATAAGGGCTCCAATTGCACTTGTGTCCAATAGAGAATATTACATATATCTATCTAACTATTTAGAGCAAGAGATTTAACATAGTTTTAACATTTTACATGTTAATGAATTCACTTTCACAAAATGTAGTCAAGCCTATAAATTAAATTGAATAATAAATGAATCAGTACAAGTACCTATATATTATGTATGAATTAAGTATGAATCAGTGCAAGTACCTATATATTATGTATTACATACTACCTACGACAACTCCTACCATTAATAAATAAAAGTTGCGAACACTTCGCCCTAGGCAGTATTATTCAAAGAAGGTTCAGTTCACATGTAATCAAATATAATATCTATATCGATTATTTTAAATTACCAACTGAGTTAATCATGATGACCTTAAGGTGGTGGTAGGTACTTATTGAATTCGCGAAGAGTTTCAACCAAACATTACCATAGTAATCTAATAATTTGTAGTTAGGTACATTGCTCTCCTTGACATACTGCTAAGGTCCTTTATAATTAAATTTCTGTAGTTTTTTTGTAACCGCGTCAAGGTTATGGGAACAAATTGCTATTTCCCAGAAATGATTAGGTATTTTAAAATAATAAAAAAAACTCACGCCCGTTATCCCCGAGGGGGTAGGCAGAGGCACCAATCACTAGAACTGGGCTCACATTTTGCCGAGTTTATTAGGTCCCAACGTAACAAGTGGCAAGCCTGTCGCCGTTATCCGGGCACAATTTATCAGCGAATGGTGTAAAAGTTTTCTTTTTTATAAATAGTTACTTACCTACCAACCATCGCGTCCATAAATTTACTTATCAAACAAATAACAGGTCTGCTGACCTTAGTAAATGCTTTTGCCAATCGTGGAGCGGATAATTCATGGTTGTTACACAATTACATTGTATAATTCGTCGTTTCTATCAAGCTAGCCTATTCATCGTGAGCTATGTATGATGGGTCTGCGAGCATTGAAAGAAGGCGTGTACAAAGCTGCACGTAGCTTCGCTGTGATTGGCTTCTGCGAATGCATTTCACCTTCGTGATGCGAGTGCAAAATACTAATTTTCATTTAGACGTCGGCAGTTTTTATTCCGACCTCGTTTTCCCTTGGGACAGTCATAAAGTTTTCTGTCGTAAACCCGCCACGGACAAGCACAAAACTATAACGCTCATAATTGACATTCTCGCATATCAAAGGCGTTAGAGCAATAAAACTACAATGATTTCAATTACATTCCTAATTGAAAACATCTTAGCTTCGAGAAAAAAACGGTCAAGTGCGAGTTGGTCTCGCGCACGAAGGATTCCGTACCATTATAGCAGGTACGGTACCATTACTTTATACAGCATTATAATATATCCTATTTTTTAGTTTGACCTGTCTGATTATTATTCTATCTGTTCCCGAGACTAATATCGAGCAAAAAACGGTAAGAAAATTACGATTGTTATACAATACTCCCTTGAGGAAAGCTCCCTTAATTAATTATTAATTTAATTTGTCTAGTGCTTACGAAAGTTATAGTTCAAAAATAATTCAATTTGATTTGGTCATTCATTTTTTAAGTGAATATACAACCAAATATTCCGTGAATATTTCAACGTCTACCTGTTGCCGTTATAAATATCGAGCAAAAAAAATCACGTTTGTTGTATGGGACCCCTCCCCCCCTTATATATTAATTTTATTCTGTTTTTGGTATTTATTGTTATAGCAGGAACAGAAATCTGTGAAAATTTCGACAGTCTAGCAATTACGATTCATAAGATGCCCTCTGGTGACAGACAGGTCCCGCTTTTACCCTTTGGGTACGGAACCCTAAAACTGGCAATGTAATTTTATCTAGCCAATCTAGGTGTTTATCGCAGTTCGACCCATACGTAATGTTCCAAAATTGCTTGCGTAACTGAGGAGAATAAGCTGTACTGCTGACAAATGTTAACTCTTCGGTCTAAAAAGTCACTAACCCAATACCACAGTTCCAATCTGATCTATCAATCTGACTTATTATCGTATCATCACCACCAGCCCGACTCAGCCCGCTGCTGGGTATGTCCTCTTCCCCACAGCGCCCCATGCTTTGCATTCCCTCGCCACTCGCACCACTCGGACCTTTTAACGACTTGGTCTCATCGTTCTACCTTATCGTAAGTTCAATCTGAAGTTGAAAAGATCAGTGGAATTAAAACGATGACTTATCCACTTGCAATTTGCTTGTAATGTCTATTTTTTTATTCGATTAGTAAAGTCTGTTTCGAGATGTCCTCCTGTTCTTTTCTCTCTCCTCACATTGCGAAACCTCACTTTGCATAATTATCAACCGGACCCTTATTTTACAAACAAAAGGCACTCTTTCCGAAGGCTTTGTTAAAAAAACATCGGGCGCAATGTTTTCGTTTCAACAACGGAGACAAACGACTAGAACAAAGGGTCTGATAGAGAATAGATCATAAAACATAATAAACTTCAAAACAAACACGCTCTGTTCATAAATTCAACTGGAGCCAAACAAATCCAATTAGCTCCCACGGACGATAACGATCTGAGACCACTGCTTCTATCCATGGATTGCAAAGGTGCTTTTACAAAGCTTCTTTTAAGGAAAATAATATCTTAACAAAGCAGGGGACTGTTTTGCTTACTAACCTTGTACAACCTATCAACCTCAAGACCTTTCCACTGTAATTAATCTGAAAAGCGATATTTTATGTCAAGAGCCTTCTAAAAATCATAGTTGCGCAACCATTTTCACAAATAACAGTAATTTTCGTTTTCAGACACTTTGAAACAATATTATCGTTCTACAGTCGACAGCACGTCCACCTTCACATTTTAGTTGCAAAGTCGCCCGTAATGCAACGGAGTAGAGTGCATGGGTGTATAGGATGATGTGCTGGCGACTGTACATCTTCACGCATTACATTGCCACGGTGTTTTCAGATATTATCGCAAAAAGTAACTCTACTATACGCATTTTAGGTTAAAAAATGTTCCGTGTGGAGTTTCTGGTCTTCCATCGGACGCGTCCCCCGGCTGGCGGATAGGGGAAAGCCCTCCAGATATGGGGGGTACCGGCTTCGGCCGGCGTGGACCAAAACCAGAGGGAGGGGGACGTCCAGTGGCTTGCGCTGCTGGATGTCCTGCGGGGTCCACTATGGGCCCCGCACCCGTAACCCCACATTGAGCGGGGCCGGGGGCTTTCGGGCCGCGAGGAGACAACCTCTATAAAAAACACACGTGGGGGCCCTCCTCTGTGTCCCTCTGTTCAGCAGAGGGCATAGAGGAGGTTGAGGGAGGGTCACAGACGGCAGGTTGGGGGACCTGCCGTCCGACATCGTGACGGGAGAAGGGGGTGGGGGGCCCATGCCCCTTCTCCAGTGAGGGTGGACCTGACTCCTTGCGAGTCGGGTCGACGTCGCCGGGGCGCCGCTGTCGCATTCGCGTTTTGGTTTCACACCACTTGCGAGATCCGGCGGCGCCTCATTGCACGAGCGACAGGACGGCCCCCGGGGTGTTTTAGGAGGTATGTCTCTCCTATTATTAGGAGAGGAGAGTCCAACACACGGCCGTCGCCCTCCCCCAAGGGTGGCGGTTATGGTGCACAAAGCATTTCACCCCGTTAACAAAAAAAAAAAGGTTAAAAAATGTGGACAGGTGGTATTAGAGTTACAATATGTAATGGAATAGAGATTGATTTTAAAATGTAACCGAGTCCTCAGCAACATCAGCATGTACTTAATATAATTCGTGCGAATCAGTTGTAATGTTATGATTTACAGTAGAAAGAAACCCGAGTCGGCTCCTCTGGAGAGAGCTCGCTGACATAAACAAACGCTTCTCATAACATGGACATTCCATTCAGAAATTAATGCTCTATAACCACCTATTGTAATATATTATTCTAATGTCTCTCAAGGCCCAAGGGCATTCCCCTTTTGATTCAGACTCCTTTGTTTAGTTGGAAAAAAAATCTTGACAATAAACGGAGGAGAGTGCAGTTCGTCATAAAATTACGGTCATATTTTATTCTAATGCAATTAATAACTTTAAATACATTTCTGCTTAGGAATCCTTGGGGAGTGCATCTTAATTACGCGGCAGAACTCACTTCAGCAGGAGATGAGGAAAATAAATTCATAATGATGTAATAAAATTTCTAATCTCTTTGACAGCACTGTCCAAAACAAAACATTTCTCAGGAACGTGATATAGAACTAAACAAAAATAAAATGCCGCGCCAATATTTTACAAATAATTTGTAGATTCCGTGCCTGGCAGAACGCCCGGTCCACTATTATGTTAAGGGAAATGGAGGTCGTTTCTTTGACATAAATTGATCAAACTAGATAGCAGAAGTTATGAAACAAATAGAGGTAACAGAAGTTATTAAATAAATAGTCTTACTGCTTTCTACGTTCATAACTCCCACTTGAATGCTAATAAAGCGCAATATTGTGAATAGAAGAATCTACATTAAATAGAACTCTCAGAAATTTAATAAAACAGTTCAGTTTATTTCTGAAACGTTCGAGGATCTCAGTGAAGATATCCCTTTTTGAAATTTAAATTATAATAACTGATTATGTTAAAAATACAACATAATCGAAGAAAGTGTTTCCTATCCATGGAAGAAATCTAAATGAAGTTCATATTTTCGTAAATTTCCTTATGTAATACTTTAATTAATTCTGTAGAGAACGACTGAAAAAGTTTTAAAAAGATAGGAAAATTCTTAAGCTTGTAGGTACTAAGTATTAATAAATGTTTAGTGCTTGCAACGATCAACACGTTTAAATATTGTCGATATATCGGCCTAGTTTCGTAACTGGCAAGGCGCCCACCGTTTGTTTTACACAGGATACACAAGATGCGTCACTCATTTGTCTACGTTAAATCTCAGCCTGTCTTTAAAAGTATTTAATTAATCGTTTATTTTCTTTAAAAATTTAAAGCTGTTCTGTTTTTCTTTATAGCCCTGAACGTTAACTTTCAATTATCTTATCTTATCTCTACGACCGACACTGACATCCCTTTTATTAAACCTTTTATAAACTTGAACTTCTCTTGGAAGAAAATGTTTCATTTCAGGTGAGAATGGTGTAATTACAGTTGAATGATGATATTCGCGTCACGTCAATGTCTCAGCGTTATCCAGAAAATACATTATTACTTTCGTTTCTGGAATTGGGCCAAAGTAAACGACCACCATCGTTAAACGTCGGTCAAGCGATGTCGCGATGATGATTCTGTAGACGTTTTTTACCTGGCTGCTTATAAGGTGATCTCTGAGTGATTAACTGAAATTCACTGTAAAATATCAAACTCAAATATTTTATTCATAGTACAAATAGAATATTTACTTTATGAACGTCAAAGTTGTTAGTTTCACAATTAATAGATTACATGGAGAAGAAACTAACAAAGAAACTCCACATTTATTCTTTTCAAAACAGTTTTCTTAGCCTAAAATATAGCCTTAAAAAAATATACTCTTGGATGTGTTGAACACATTTATCCTCCGATTAATTTTAATATTAAACTACCCCTTTGCAACCGAGCTAACACAACCGTGCATATAATTAAAAAAAAATCCTGACTCCATACAAATTAACTTTTCGGGACGCAACCGGCATCGATCGATCGTGCATTTGTCTGTTTTACCTACAAATAATACTGCAAGGTGCGCCTCACTTGTCGGCACCCATTGGCCACAGATTGGCTCGCGAGCCGCTGGTAGAGATTTCTGCTTATTTTGGCGGTAAACGTGCTTCACGTAAAATACCGATAATTAATACATTTTGTTTGAAGCCTTACAATAATTAAGTTTGAATGTGTATAGGAAGCGTTGTAGAATGTATTTAAAAATCAAAGTTAGTTTTTAGTCATAAAATATGGCTGGAAAAATGTAGTTGCACGATCGTGCAGTTACTTTTTAGCCGGACTAGCAGTTAACTAGGAATTTTTTGGTTATTTTTCTTGGAATCTATGGCATACCAAAACAAGGTATTTTAGCCAAGATAGTTAAATTTAAGAAAAAAAATCTTCGGTTGCAAAGGGCTACTATTTAATGCCAGACATCGTTGTCTTGTAAATAATCGTATACCTATACGTTTTTTTTTATTTATGGGGTAAAAAGGACAGCCAAATGGATCAAATATGCAATTTGATAGAGTCCGCATTTAGTAGTTTCCTAAACATTAATCTACTCAATCCTGAAATCTAATATTGAAACATGTCGTGTTTGTTATCAATTTCGTCTAAAGCAGCTTCATCGATTTTTTTTGTGTATATTCGGTAGGTCTAAGTTTGCCCAGTCAGCTAGTTTAATTATAATAATTTTCACTTAGTAAACAATCCTGAAGACATGCAATAATTGACAGATGATCAAGCTCCTTGAAACTTTTGTGAAAATTTAAGTTAAAATTTCACAAGGAAAATATTTTAATTCTCCATCATCAAAATTAAATGGGAACGAAAGTTCCTGACTTGAAGTGACCCGAACTTGACTTAAAAATTATCAACTCCAAAGCCTTAATAGTCTACATAGTTGTTTCATTTATACAATTATTATCTGATAGTTTTAGAATTGCATCCTTGTAAGTACTTGCAAACACTGTACGTGTTTTATTATTATCATAAAAATATTTTGTTCCTTATTCGGGATGTCCCTGGTATTCTATCTGGAAGAAGATAGTTTCATTATTGTTCTTGCTGAAAATACTGCATCCACAGATTCACACCCGGTCCAGGCCATTAAATAGCGGCTCAAGGCCCGCCATCTGTTATTTTTGTTTTATACGTTACCGATGTTATTAATTTCGACATTTCGTATTTATTTTCGAAGCGATTTAGCTTTCGGTTGCTCTAGAATTTCATATTTGACCGTTATTATTAATATCCGTGCCTTGCTGTTTGACAGTCTCTAGTAAACATTTCAGTGTTAATGAAATCAAGCTAACAAGCAGTCCGTTTTTCCATTTGTATTTTGGAGTTTCATTCATTCAGATATAGCTATTTGGGACCCTCTATAATTATACAACATTCGTATCTGCATTAAAGTTTTGCTGTAATATGTAATTTGGAGCAATAAAATGTCAGATACATTGTGAGCGATCGTTATACTCGTACCTACCTATGTGTCAGTACAAAAGGACCCAATCTATACAAACTAGAAAATCTTATTTTAGTTAGCCTGGTTTGTGACCCAGTGCTGGGCAAAGGCTTCCCCGATGAGATGATCTCGCCCGCTCCCTATCCTGAGCTGGCATCTTCCATCTGATCAACAACGTTGAGAGAAATCCTCCTCCCATCTCCGCCTTGGCCGACTAGGTACGTCTGCGATATCCGTCTTTGTTATTGGCAATTTTTGCCCATTCTGTCTGGATCCATACGACTGATATAGCCACAGTTTCACTTGAGTTTTGCAGATATTTATAACATTTAAAGTTTTTCATGTTTTCATTGGCATGAATTCAGTATTATGTAGTACTTTTGGACCCTTATAAAGGTTTAGTGGATATGAAAAAGATCCAGGTCAAGAGAATCAGTACAAATATAGGGAAAAGTGTTGTTGTGCTTAAATTTGTAATTAAATCATAAAATAATCAAGTTTAAATGTCGAAAAAAGCATTTCCTGGACTTTGAAAAAATATTGTAATGATTTTTTGTCACTAAATGTTGAAGATTGTCTTGCTGTAATTCAGTCACATAATTTTTTTTTATGATAGGTAACAATGGAATACTCAATTTCCTATTTGAAATGGTAAATTTCCATTTTAATTTTAACTTCTGACACCGCCAAGTCTATTCTGTTATTTAATTTACAAACAAGATGAGATTTATTGAGCGTTATTAATTCAAGGATCTTTAAAATTAATAATAAATATTGTGTGACAAGCAACACTTATCATCTGATATTCAATGCGTAATTTACTAATAGGTATGTCTGCATAATTGGAAAGAATACCAAGAAACTAGGTAAATGGAAGGCCAACCGCACCGGCGGCCCATGTTGACTGTTGAAATAAATTTTTACGTGTCAGGCGATGACGTTCCCTTTGGGTATTAGGTAAAATTAATTAGGGCCTTTGCTGTTTGCCAAAAATATACACATACACAATTATATACGTAGGTATATATTGTGGATGTGTATATTTTTGGTATTATGTAGATAATGACACGCCTAGCGTAGGCCTTCTTTTGTCTATCTTTCCCAGGTCTAAACCATATTTTCAGGGAATGTAGGTGAGAGGTCCGATAAGGGACGTCCCAGGTGGACATTATATTAGCGAAGGGCAGCATAAAAGTACCCGAGTGTTAATGAAGAGAAAGGGATTTGTCAAAACCGTGGCAAATGGCAAAAGCAAAAACATCCATAATTTTTGCCATCTGCCAAACATTAAAAACAAAGTTTTAACTGGAATTACTTGCTTATATTCTAAACATAGCCACATATTTTATGAACGCATATTCTATTTAATCCTTTGCCCTCCTACTAGTTGATCGCTGGAACGGGTTCAATAAAATATACAATCAAATTAGCATTTTATGATGATGGTGCCCACAAGTGGACGTAAATGTGAGTGAATTAATTAAATGGACCCTTAATTCGTCAATATTTTCGACATTTATAGCAGGGAATTTATTCATACAGCCATTGGAATAAAGTTTTATGAATTGACTTGTTTCTATATAAACCTAATCATGGTGTATGGCATAATTGCTAGAACTAGGTTCGTTAATAAATTACCACTTACAAAGTATTTTTTTGTTTTTGCTTCACATAGCGTGATAACAAATTAAATCAAAAGTACACTTTTTAAATTGGATGTAGCAAATTAAAAGAAGCATAATTCAACTTATCATAGGCCGCACCTTGTGCGTGATCACCACACCTGCCGTCGGCGATGGGTACACCATTTTTAGGGTTCCGTACCCGAACGTTGCCAAAACGGACCCTATACCTTTGAATTGAGGCCTATAGAATCAAAGGCTGCTAAGTGTCATACTTTCCAAATATGAGCCATCTAGTGTATTTCGAGTTTAAACTATGCCTTTTTTCAATTTAGTAACAAAATCAGCAAAAGACTAATTAAAACCAAAATACCAAATACAAATCTCATATTGGGTTCAAAGGCTGCTCAGTGTTAGCGCCGTTGGAATCAAATACGGCAAAGTGGCTTGTGGCACTTTGCAGCCTTTGAGAATCAAAGCCTCAGTTAACCGTGTGTAGCAAGCGATATGGACACAGATGTGTGCTACGAAGTCTTTCTGTCTGTCTGACCTCTACAGGGCTTTATCTCCTAAGGCCCTGTATGAAGCTAACTGCGCTCAATATCAAACAACAGGTATATATCCTTGGCCTATAATTTTAAATAAATTAATATAGAAAAAACACATTAATCAATGAAAACTAAATTTTGACGATTTATGCGATTTTTCAATATATAAACTGAAATGGTAATATCGTCCCTTTATTGGTAAAACCGATTATCTACACTTTTTTTTACAACTTTTTGAGCTCTATCTATAGATAGGGTAGCTTGGTGTAAATAACTCATTTTTGAAAAAAAAGTGTAGATAATCGGTTTTACCAATAAAGGGACGATATCCAAAAAGTATATTATATTTTACGATTGTCTAAGTTTCATTAGGACACATAATTATCTCTTCCAACGAAGCTCTTCGTATAATTATTATGATAGAACGTGACGTCCAGGCAAGTTCGACATATATACTGTTACGGGCTAGGGATGGTAGTGGCTATGTAGAACGTCGTCTTCTCATTCGTGGGGTCGTGGTTTCGATCCCCGGCTTCTACCAATAACTTCCTTTTCGAACTAAAACTCGTAAGCACAACACATTGTATACATTTAATCCGGATCAAAAGTTTTGAGACGAGCAACCGACGACGCGAGCTTCGTCTCTACGAGTACTCACCATGATTAAGCTCTGCGGATCGGAGCGAAACCTGGTCGGACTCGTCCGTTAAAACAACACCCGTAAGTTGATCAGGATTAAATGTTTACAACTTCGTTTTCTACGTTACATACATTTGTGCAGTTTTGATAGCAATACCACTCGCTAACTGTAAAGGAAAACATCTTGAGGAAACCCTAGTGTCTTATGGCCCAATTATTATTTGGAAAAATGTGAAAATCCTAGGCCTAACTAGAACTAAAAGTTCGTTTAGTCATATAATTAGATAGATAGAATAATAATAAAAAAATAAATTGATATATTATTAAATAATTAATATAGTAGGTAGGTACCTACGTACCTACCTACGGAATCGTCGGTACGCAACTCCGGTTCGCGCTTGGCTGTTTTTTTAATATTCCTAATTTATGGAGTTTTGAATAAAAACATACCGCCAACTAATCAAACGCTCGTTTAGTAACCTCGATGTGTCGAGTACTACCTAAGCGAAGGTTGCGTAAAACTTAACTAAACAACTTGAAAAGCTCTTCAAGATTACCTACACACGTTTACTTTTTTATTTGTCAAATGAATTAGGAAATAGATATAATAAAGTTTGGCCGTCGGTTTCAAAGCATTATATTGCAGTCATCACGTAGACACGCTTTGATTGATGTAGAATATATTTATGGTATCTATTAAAACACGATTTCTTAAAATAATCCTCAGAGTCAGTTTAAATACGTCGTGGTAGAGGTAAATAAGTAACCGTAGAAAACTGCCCGTGGTTGCTATTAAAGCTAAATTCTCTAAAAATTAGAATATAACGATAGCTGGCAATATTAGCAGCTCAAGTTTAGGGTCGGAGGTGACATAATTCTTTTTATTTACGAACATGATTCTGATCTATCATGAAACCGTATTAAATTGTTCTATAGTGCTGATCGGAACGCTACCTATTAACATTTTAAGTTAGCAACGATCAGTCAGATCAAAAAAAGGTCAGTGTTATCAGTGGCCTCTTGTCATATATGTTGTTTTGACATTGGAGACAAATTGTTATTGTGTCGGTTAACTTTGATAGGGATTATATACAACATGCGCCCGGTCAGTGGGCGGGGCCGACTTATCAGACACTCTTTTGTTTAAGTCAAAAAATATAGAGCAAAAAATTATGGCCAGTAAGTACTGGCCATGTAAGAATACAGCAAAAAGTTTTGGCATTGTCTTTCCCTTATCTTATTTTTTGTAACTGGAAGCATCGCTTTATCTTCCAAAAAAGAAACTATTGATCGAACTAGACCGCCTCTTTTATTGGCAGCACTAGTGTGGGTACACTAATTCGCTCACTCATCATTGTTATTAGCGAAATTCTTCCATGATGGTTGGCGAAGGCTTACTCTACGACAAAAGTTGTCCATGTTTACAAGAGCGTCTCGCGGCTCCTTTCATGTTCGCCTGCCGCGATAATTACAGAATTTATAGCCCGATAGTACGGGTGCGACGGTTTTTATCGCAATTAAGAGTGCGCCGGCGACCTACATAGGCGATACCATCCGGGCAGCAATTCACATGTTCTCTAGGCTGTGCGATTTGGGCGAAACAACACTGTCTGCTTGCACTTGATTTTAGCGGGCGCCAAATTGAGCTGCGAGGTCAGGCCGAGCCTTACGCGGCGGTTTAATTTGCGTTTTGAGGAGTGTGTGTATGTTTGTACCTATGTAACCGGATCAAATGAAGCAACTGGCCAAACTAAGCCGGTATTAAAATTTTCGATGGTACAGCACTAATTGTTTCAAGGCTCACAATATGTTCGCGGCCGCTGTTATCCCAGTCCGGATCTGATTTCGTTCCACTTGGTAATTTTCGTTCATTACGATATCGTGTTTGCGGATCGGGCCGAAATTGCTGGGCCCACCTTTGAATTTCACGCTAATAACTCAAGCGAATGCTGTAGGTATGTTAATGAATACTGCTTTTAATCTTACAAATATTTTTTACCTCCGCAATTCAAGCAAGAGTTTCGAAGGAACCTTGCTCGTGTTTCATCGTCTCTTAATTTATTTGTTACTGTAACTACTATT
Organism: Yponomeuta plumbellus; assembly: GCA_947310845.1. Classification (NCBI taxonomy): domain Eukaryota; kingdom Metazoa; phylum Arthropoda; class Insecta; order Lepidoptera; family Yponomeutidae; genus Yponomeuta; species Yponomeuta plumbellus. Next base: position 9,356,018 of record OX371207.1, on the reverse strand, counting down.
TTTCTCCATACGCCATAAAAATATTAATAAAAGCCAAAGGCCAACCCCGATTTAACTTGTATCATGTCTACGCTCTACGTCTAGAAGTAATGTATAGTCAGAGACATCCGAAGCTACCTTGGTTCTTATCTCTCCCAACTTAAGCTCGGGTATCGCACAACAGGGTACCTATCTGTGTGTCGTTGAGTGTAGCAAGTGTACTCCTAATAGCACGGCAAGGTTAATAGCTTGCAGTCCATTATCTAGAGCTCACACTCGGGATTCCTGGCGCGACCTGCGACCTCATTACCGGAGCACCAATGGAGGCCTCCCCACAAATAATCAGGTGTAGAAGATCAGCCTTTGAATTTCATAAACCGGCCGAGAGTAAACGAGGCCTTCGTAGCCATAATGCTGAAACGGGACATAATAAAAAAACAATGTGAAACGAGTGAAGATCAGTCAAGGTGACTGAGGCTTCAATTTCCACTTTCACTGTCTTCGTCTCGGCATGACCCCAAAACAAGATTTTCAGTCTCGGTCACACCTTAAAACTTATAGCAAAGATAAAAATGCTTGTCTATATACGACTGGAATGCTGAGCATTCTTGCCCAGCATTCTAGCCGTACCTTCACTTAGAACAATTATATTTTCGTCAGCAAACTATGGAAAGCCAGAAGAAAGAAAAGTATGTACCCCTTTTCCCGCATTGACATTTTTTTTAATGTTCTGAATAGTCAGAATTAGGTTCTATTGGTACCTACCGATCGGTACCCCCCATAATAATTGCTTCCCATTATTAATTTTCAAAGCCATAACACAACAGACTACAGAAAGAAAGAAAAAGGAGGAGGAAAACAAAAGGAATGGAGGGCGTAGTTAACTTGGACGGGTTGTTCAAATATAATGGATCCTTTTTCCAGCTTCGGGTATTCTGTATCTCTCCATTGGCTGGCGCTAGCCTGTCGGGTCACGGAATTTGATTTATTTAGGTCACCGATTCATACAACGTTACCAATAGTGAATTGGATCGCTAATGAATGTCTAAGAATAGTCTACGTTGTAGACACATCCACGCTTTGGACTATCATTAAAGCCTTGAATGTCTGAAGTTTTGGAACGACTAAGTGCTCTACCTAAACATCTGCCACTGTGTTAACAAACGTGGCTTTCGTGTTTCAATAAAGAAGTTTTTTTGTGGATTTCAAACTTACAGTAGCGATTCAAAGACCTTCCACGTTTATTTTTAAAGCCGGTATTCTTTACAATGGCAGTTGTTCGTATTAAATTTATGAAAATGTTGCATGTACTTCTCAAATTTAAGCGCCAATATACCTACTTAATTTGAATATTCGGGGCTGGTATAAAAATTCGACCATTTTTCTTAAAAAGTCAATCACACTGAAAGCTTTCTTTCCAATTCCTATACTTCCAATAATCCAAGTTCCTATCATTTATATTAGCACCAAGCTTTGTAGAAACTACAGTCGATATCTGTTTAAATGGAGGTGTGTAGTTCAGAATAAAATGATTTAAACGCGCCTACTTACACTAGATTAGATAGATTTAAGACGATACCGGACGATGTTAGTTGCTTATCTTATCGAGTTTTATCACAAATTATTAATCGTTATATTCCAGTCCACTTTACAAGTTTCGTTTGAGATACGATAAAAGTCAATAAATAGAAATCAGAGATTTGTATATTGAATCATAGAGATCAATGAAAGGCCTTAACACGATGTGGCATATGATCGATAGAAACGATAACTGATGTGGCATATGACTTGGAATACCTTAGTACATATCAAAAAGATATGTCTGAAGCGGAAGTAGATATTTAAAATTATGGAATCCAAAGAAATTTTGCCACTTTCCATTGATTAAATGTCAATAATGTACAGTGGGTCCATAAAATGGAATTCAAACTTCAACAGTCTCATGCTGTTTCCTCCTTTCCCGATAGCGTTGGGTATCAAAAATATTCTTTTCAGCGGAATCATACCGCTACACAGGATTCCTACCTATATGTCAGCATAAATAATGTAAATCGCCTTCACCACGAGTACCAAAGAAAACAACTCTCACAAAAACACACACATAGTCGTCGCGTAGTGAGGAGTCATTATGTAACCGATTACGTTTGCAAGGAGGTGAATTTAAGTCTCATTGTTGTTCGACTGGCCATCTCGCTTGCAGCTGTCAATAATCCACGGATGATAAACCAGCCGTTTGCCAGAGTCGAGAGGCGAACTCGAGTGATTCGAGGTTTTCCTTCAATGCTATTTACCTACTACGTGGTTTCGATAGGTACCTACTATGATTTCACGAATGGACAGCAGTAACATACCCATAAAATATTATTCAGCAATACAGCATGCATGTTTCCAAAGCAGACAAAAAACGGTCAACTCAAGGAGATCTCGAAACAAAGCTTCGTACCGTAAAATTTACTTCCAGAGTGCGTATACTGAGTTTTTTCATTCACTCTCGATAGTGAGAGCGTTTGCGATTTGCATAGGAGTGACAAAGAGACGACTAGATGGCGCGCTTTGTCACTCCTATGCAAATCGCAAACGCTCTCGCTATCGAAAGTGAATGACAGAACTCAGTATACGCACTCAGGGCCCTTAGTGCGAGTTTTTTCATTCACTTTCGATAGCGAGAGCGTTTGCAATTTGTATAGGAGTGATAAAGCGCGCCACATAGTTGTCTCTTTGTCACTCCTATGCAAATCGCAAATGCTCTCGCTATCGAAAGTGAATAAAAAAACTCAGTATACGCACTCAGATGTCTAGAGCGATTCGAATCACATTTCAGTGTATCCGTTATGGGGCCAAATTATTTTATATGTAGAAACGGACGGTAGTTAGGGTTATCGTTCAATGTGAACGAAAATTTTAGAATAAGAAATAGTTATCTTATTATTGAAATAATATACAGTTTCATAAATTTGGGTTCTTACTAAGTTTTGAGCAGTATTAGTATGAAAATAAACATGTCGTGTAGTTACCGTTATCGCCCAATGTTAAACCGCGCAACAAATCAAATTTCTTAATTTGGCTTTAGCCTTTGTATAGAATGACGCAAAATGTCCTGCAGGTAGTGTGCAATGCAACTTGAGATTATGACACAAAAAAGGACGTGACACTCAAAACCTCATTGGCCGCAAAATATTATTTTTTTATTATTGTTTGGCACTTGGCACTTCGTTTTCTTCTTTTTGAATATGGAACACAGATTCCGTTCTGATATCTTCCTTTTAGCAAAGGGTAGTTTCCAGGGTCAAAATAATTTAATTCTATTTAGTCCGTATTTTAGATTATAAAAAAATATTGGATACGTATTTTTTCTTTTTTCGATTAAACAAAAAATAACAAAGATATAGCCCATTGAAGTTACGTGTGACGTCACTCAGTTCTACAAAATGCAGCACGGCGTGACGTCACACGTAACTTTAATGGGCTATATCTTTGTCATTTTTGGCCTAATTTACAAATAAAAAAATACGTGTCCCTTATTTTTGAATAATCTAAAAGACGGACTAATTACATTTTTTTGGGAAACTAGCCTATTAGTTGTGCCAGTACTGGCCAGCTAATAAAGAAGAAGATGGCGGTTGGCGAGTGTCCATATAAAGAGAGAGAAGCAAACTAACGACGGATAAGATTGTATGCGATGTGTACAGTACAGAGTCAATATTTGAGCTCGCAAACGGGTCAGGCGACGCTCAGCGGCCATTTGCAAGTGCAATTTTTCACGAGATAAATGTTATCTTCGTGAGTCTTAACATTGAGATTGAGTGTTCTGCTTAATGCACTATGTATACAATCGATAAATCACGGAAGCTGTGAGATAATAAGTCTAATAAATTCGTTAGGCGAAGTTATTCGGCGAAGGTACCACACACTTGAATTACGGCGTAGGATTTGATGTGTCAAGTGTTGTCCTTCAACATTTCGAGTGTCGCTTAGACAAACAGTAGCTGCCGACCATTCTCTGTCCCATTCTGAGGTTCTGGGAATGTAAACAATGAAACAAATGACTTCGGTTCTACGACTTACGAAGACTCGAAAAATACGAGAATACGACCAGTCGACCATCCGTCACTTTTCATTTACGAATCATGAATGTGAGTGATATTTTATTTTAAGTGTTCCTCTACGGAACTCCAAAATTGACACACAGTTTATGATACTACGTATGTCGAAATAAGGTTCCCATCCAACTTGTCCATCCAATTGACCTTCCGTCGACATAACACTATAGCGTTAAAACGCCCAAAACGTTGATTTATTATTTCACGATTTCCGCTCTTTGCCTGTAGGAAGTGATTAACTGTTTGATATTGAATAAAAAATCTAACATAGTTCGTAATTATTGTTCTCGCGATGTCGAGTAACGCCTACCGTAGGAGGCGGCCCGCGGATGTAACGTGAGCTACGTTGAGTTTTATACTGATTGTAATTTGTTAACATTATTTAAGCATCCCACGTTGAGAAGCAAACTTGCATTAGCGTCCAAGATGGGCAGTCTTAAGTTCTTAACGTCAAGTGATAAAACGCTATTTAGCGCGACTGTGCGCACAATGTTTCTGTTTATTTTCCAATCAGCAATAGTTAAATGTGAAGGTTCGTTATGCAGTACTGACTGGCTAACGTGTGTAGGTGTGTGTATACGTATATGCGCATACACGCCTTGCGAACGTATAGGTGTTGAAAAAACAAATGTGCTAATTAACATTCATTCAAATGTGAGAAGGCTGCTGGATGGAACAACGTTTCTTATCACGGATGTATGTTCCGTACGTTTAAATTTAGCTTCGGACGCAGTGAAATTTTAGTACTTAGAATTCTTAGGCATGTGAAATTGAGCGCCGATAACGCCATTACCACTTGGCAATTTCTGGTGGAATCTAATACCTAGTACAACGTACAAGATTCGGTTAACCTGGCTGCTGCACTATGAAATACGAGCGTTTATTCCTTTGACTTCTTCTCACTTGCATACTTTAGATAGTTTTAGCAGTTTTTTTTGTTCTGCAGTTGTTTCGGTAGAGTTTGGTAGGGAGACAAGAAAAGTTTCTGATTTCGATTCACAAATTTGAATGAGATTATTAGGTTAATTTTGAACTTGCGTCAAAGGGTTTAGGATTCTTTACCCAAAGGGTGAAAATGGGACCTTATTACTCCACTGTTGGTCTATCACCTGGCTGAATGAAAGTTTAAATTTTCACTGATGATTTATTTTTTCGCCATTATAACAGCAATACTAAAAACTGAATAAAATAAATATAAGAGGCTCCCGTACTACAAATCTAATAATAGCAATAGATAGATGCTTGAAATATTAATAGTATATTTAGTAGTTAATTCACTTTAAAAATAAATAATTAGATAGATAGATACATAAAACATTTATTTAACGACACACAATACTCAAAACTTGACATAAACATTTTGTACATAAAACTGAAACGTAAAAAAATATTAAAAATAAAATAAATAGGGTGCTCCGATACAACAAATGTGATTTTTTTTGCTGCTTTTTGCTCGATATGAATAAAATTTACTGTTTAATGTTGTATAGATAATGTCACGGGACCCTTCGTGCGCGAGTTCGACTCGCATTTTGCCGTTTTTTTTTTATTTAGGTAGGTAATCCCCTGGCATTGCTCGGGACGCCGCTAGAATAGTAAAGGCATAGCAGCTATTGTAAGTAAAATGTTACGTAATTTATTCACCGTTTATGTATTGTTATCTAGCAGCGTTAGAATACGGTCAAGTGCATTGGTTTATTCATTATGGGACGTTGTAAAGACATCTATATTTATGTCGCAGTAAAGTAGTTAAATCAGAGAGTCAATTGAATCTCTAGACCGTCAATCAAAGATCGATATTCAATCAAGTCGCTAGCATTTTGATTTAAATAAAGCAGCGTCGAAAACGTTTAACTACCTGACTGACCGAAAGCCAGTATGTTGATTAATAATGTAAAACAAGATGGCGGTCACGACAACAGCTGATTACTTTTAGAGTCTTTCTTTTGGCAAACGTAGTGCAACTTGGTTAGTTGTGTGAGTGGTTTTTTGTTTCTAATTGTGGTCTTTGTTTGAGAATGTTGTCGACTCCGCCACGATTATTTCATTTGTTATTGTTATTTCGGTGTTATAGTGAAGAACTGAGAGCTTGGAAATTCCGTGTTTTGTTATATTGTATATTTATACTCAACAAAATTAAGAACAAGAGTCTTGTTTTTGTAGTGAGTTCCTGTTGCAAAGATGGCTTTAGAAGACTCGAGACGTTCTTTCAAAGAAACATTTTACCAAAGTTGAACTACCTAGGAACGTTTAGGAAACTCGTCAAATGTTTCGTTCACTCACTTGTCTGACGGAACTTTAGCGACTTGATTGAATATCTATGTTTGATTGACTGTCTAGAGATTCAGTTGACTCTCTGATTTAACTACTTTACTGCGACATTTATACAAGCAGACCCGGCAAACGTTGTTTTGCTTATAAAATATTTATTTTTCTCTTCTCTTCAGAAATCGGCCATAAGTATGTATTTTTGCTGTTTTCTCTACTTTGGGGTATAGTTACTTAATCGATAATACTTAAAACCATACGTCCAATTGACATTCTTATAACAATTAATTCCCAGAGGCTGCAAATTTTATGTCAATTGGAAAACGCGAATTTATTAACACTACTTGATATATGAATATACATAATATTGCAATACAACAGTTATTTGAAAAACTCACTCCAATTTGGTATGTTTTAGGAAATAATTATGTGTAGGTAAGGTTTAACAATGTCTTTACTTTATTTTTTATTTTTTGTTTATTAGGTATCTCGATTATTTTCTCGTGTTATTAATTCTACCGTGAAAAAAGTAGCAAGGTTATCAGAATGAGTAGATCATTAATCAAGCTATTTTTGTTACAAATAACAAACATAACATAACATACATACCTATTATATTTTAATAAATGTGTCAAGTGATTTTTTCTTTCAGCAGCTCAACAACTGGCAAGGCAACCGTCAACACATTTTCTCTACAACAATAATAGGTATTCTCTCAGCGTTACTACTTTGTCCCTTGTAATGTATTTTGGCAAGCGACTGTACCATTGAACTTTACACTAATTTACCGTATCATAATGAACGTCGAGGTCTCCTCTACACCTAACAAAGAGTTCCTAAACTATGTAAACTACATACTATAAAATATGTGTAAAATGATAAATACATAGATAAATGTATAGAACAGGTCGATTACAGATAACTTGTAACGTGATTTGTAACTTTTTTTAAGTAAATAGAAATTCTTTATTCTGTATTCTTTTTTTATGAAATTTTTCTATTTCCATTTTATTAAAAAAATATATTTGTATATTACTCTAGCACAGTGGACAGCACGTCAACCTTCACATTTTAGTTGCAAAGTCGCCCGTAATGCAACGGAATAGAGTGCATGGGTGTATAGGATGATGTGTTGTCGAACGTACTACGTAAGTAGACATGCCTTGCAACTTGCCATGTTCGATTTTGTTGTTTTTTTATAATAGAAATAAGTTGCAAGGTGACAAAAAATAGAACAGTTCCTAAATCATCAGTATAACGGACGCAAAACAATGATAGATACCTAGTGTATTTCAAAGTAAAGCTTTATATGATGTTCTAAATCCCGGTCCGTGGCCCAAAATCTGGGACTTGATAGCATTTAAAATGGTTCACTCATCTGATTTACTATATCTCCAGTGTTCTGCAAGATTCTGCTTGGCGACCGATTATTTGAAAACGGGCGTGGGCGTCGAGGACTCCCATTCATGAACTGACCGGTTTCGTAATGGGCACTGGGTGTAGTAGGTACCAATATGTAAATACACTTACGACTTATAATTCGCTCTTTTCTCAGCAGATAGTTATTTATAAATTTTGAGCTTTTATGGCTAGTTAGGTAGGTACAGTCACGAGCAATAATATACAGGGCGTCCCAAAAAATAATGTCAAGCGGAAGTCCAGAGATAGAGCACCCCTAGGGGTACCTAAATCACCCCCATAGATATCGCATGCTTAATGGAACATTGACCCATTAGTAGATCCGTCATTTGAGTTACGTACGGACTTTTTTTACTCAGATCTCATCAATAGTTAATTATACGTTCAAAATACAAGCATTCGTGATTAATTAATTAATCAGCTTTAATTTTATGCGTCAACACGTAGGATAAGTGCATCATAGCAAGTGTGTAACTAAAATGACCTATCTACTAATGGGTCAATGTTTCACTAAGCATGCGATATGTTCCGCGGTTTTTGTAGTTTTCGAGTTATAATTTTTTTTTCGTATTATTTGTCCCACATTGACTTACAAGACATTATTGGCCACAGAGCCATGAATTATTACGATACATGCTTTGTTTTTTTTTCAAAATAGGTACATAGATACCAAATAGATACATACATCTTCCTGTATCCCGAAAGCGTAGGCAAACAAATTTATCACAAATTCAACTAGTAGCGGTTTCTTCAACAATGAAAAAAGTAGCGAAATAAGTATGAAAAAATAGCATTTAAATATCAAAGCATATAAAAATGTAGAGACCTCCCAAAATAGGTTACGATAATTTTCAATTCCACCTTAAATTAAAAAGTGTTATGAAGTATCGTTTATTTTCGGTTCCAACTTTATAGTTAGAGTCCTTGGACTATCGTGACTGAGCTTTGACTTAATGAATTAAGCATTTCTTTCATTTATCTTTCTGAATCACATTCTTGTCAAATCTAAGCACTATCATAGACCAATAAGTAATTGGTCTATGGCACTATCCATTGAGCGTATTGTTGCTTGTCCAGTTTTCTCAGCATTTAAGTACCCAGAGTGATGTAGGTACCGGTACTACACACACCCCCGGTTTCTCGTCTAAGAAACTGTTAATCTACTTACTCCTAACAGCTGTCACTTGGCCAAAGTGCATACGAAAAGAACGTTTGACAGCTGTTAACAGTAGATTAACAGATTGTTAGCGTACGAAAAACCGAGGATAAGTCATGTAGTATGTTAGCATGTTACTGGTGCTGAAGTTTATTTTAAAAACGATAAGCTATGCAAAGCAAATGCTGCGCACCGACATAATAGTGAGAGGACTGAGAGGTAACATCGCCAAGTGTTACAGGTTTAGCCAATATGTTTTCAAATACAAAATTGTTGCTTTTATGTACAGTAACTAAAGCACGGTGTTGTGCATTTGGCCCGTAACGATATTGTGTCTAGTGCACGCGTGTAAAGATTTATTTAGCGTCTCCGGTTACCTACTTAAAATAGGGAGATTTTACAACTTTGTTCAAGTCAATTCATGTGACTCTACAAATTATTATTTATGTTCTATTGGATATTGTTCGGTGTAAAGGCGTAGCCATCAGGTGTAGCCGTGTAGCCATCTTTGTGACCGCAATTCGATATTGAACAATCTATACTAACTTACCACGCCTTCTATCGCTTGTGTGTAGCATAAGGACAAATTTCAAATCAAAGGGCCGTATCCGGAAGTGTTTCCTCAACACCGAAATATTCAACAGTACTACTGTATTTTATTGCTAAATTTTGGGAAAATTTTGGGTTTTTAGTTACAGTAGGTACTATATGTACAGTAGGTGAGTAATAAAACCTGTTTAAAAGATGTGTCAATAAAATTTCTTGTGTTGGTAACAGAACAAAGTTATATAGTTTTACAGTCTTATCTTATAAAAAAAAATCGGACAAGAGCGAGTTGGGCTGCCTACCAAGAACCTCATATTTGCAGTTTTATTCTCTTTTCCAATTCGTTTTATAAGATTTAATTAAAAATCTAAGTACTGTTTACAACATTGACGAACATAAGGTAAACATTTTGTCTGTACTATGAATAAAATATTTGAGTTTGAGTTTACAGATTTTTCCCTGTATTTGTAATATATGACAATACTCGTATTACTTGCCGAATGTCCAAATGTCATAGAACTATGACTTTGTAGGTCAACGGGATTGTCGGGATTTAACGGGAAGTCGTTCATTCCCTTGAGTGTCAAAATATACGTTTTTTGCGGCAGAAACGGCCATATCTTTTTTTTTCGTTAAATTAGGAGATTTTTTCGCAGCTGCGGGGCTATAGACTTAAATACCTATGTGGTTGTAATTTTGACTCGATACCTCAACGCGTTCCCGTTCCCGGGTCCAAGACCCGGGACGGACAACAAAGTGATCCTACGAGTAAAGGGATAACTAAAAAACATCGATTCCGTAAAATACTTCTCAGGCTCAGATTAAATAGTCTGTGGCAAACGGAAAGTCTCAGACATAGATAATTTAAACTACACCTGAGAAATGTTTTAGAGAAATTCTGTTTTCGTGAATAAGATGGTGTTTTTTTTCTTATAAGCAATATTGTAACTTATCTGAGGTAGATTTCAAGAAACTAAAACAAAACCTTGCTTACTTACAAAACTTGATAGCATAAAGCAATTATTACACGCAAAGCGATAAAAGTACGTTTTAAAAGCAGCTAGTACAAGCTTGCAATCAAAACTGAAAAACCGTGCTGAAAAAAAGCTGTAAATAACATGCACGGCGTTAATTAGACGAAGAATTTCCTTCGCAGCAAGGCAAAACGAGCCTTACCTCAACAGGATAGAGTCGGCAACGGTCCCAAGGTCTCCCCACTGATTGTCCTTCTGATGCCGGCAACGATCCTCAGGATCCTCACAACTGACTGACAGTCCAGCCGTAGTTCCACTGGGTCCAGGCTCAGGCCGAAGAGCCTCACAGCATCAGATCCCGACACAAGCACTCGGTAACACCCGCAACTTAAAACATCGCTGTCACGGACCTTCTTTTCGTAACACAGACACGACTCGCAAAATTTATTCATCGCATCCGCTGAAACACAATTTTTTTATGAGCCGCACCGAAAGCAAGCTCAACCGGGCAGATAAGGCCTCGAGTGTCGGAAAATGTTTACTCTATGGCCGGCACAAATTAGCACCAATTGCGAGGAAACACTGCTGTATGCCACCTGATTTTAACGCCGGAAAATTCGGACTCTCACGAATATTGTGCGCACGTGAGTCGCAGCGCGCGCCGGCACCAACAACGCGCGGTAAACAGACGTCCCGGCCACAACACATGCACGCGACAATGTCAACACACGATCTACGCACACATGCTCAGAGCCACCAGCGCGCGCATTCTATACGGCTTCCCGAAATAGAAATGGCGTCATCGCACACCAATCAGCGCGCGTCGCGATCACGTCATCCCGCGCGCCCATTGGTAAATGCTCCTTGACGGATTGACTCTACCGCGGCTCCATTTGCGATTAATTCTATTGCAATTTTTTGATAAAGCCCGGTTGATATGAATTAAAAGTGTAAGTTCAGATAGAGAAATACAATTATCTTCGAAACTGATTAGCTATAGTGGGCAATACAACAAATCAAGTTAAATGTTATTATAGCTACAGAATTTGAACAGTACAACCAGCATTCGGCGTTTTTTTTGTGGAGTCGCAGTTTTAAGACTCTATGTTGTGAGCCTAGAGTTGAATTTGGAGTGCAGAATACTAAAAGTGAAGCAAAAAAGTCGTCCGAGCATAGGCAGATTGTTAATATAATGTTTATGTTCTTGTTTGATGCCTGCTTGTGGCTTGTAGAGTTGATGGCATATATAAAATGGCCTCTCGTATCTTTGTGTCTCTTAGAAGAGAGACAAACGAAACGTGGGTACGTGCAGTCAAAAGCACATCATTCTTTTTTGGACGCGTGCACTTAACTCAATCAAAATCATACGTTCGTGCGTTACGTCCCTTGTTGACCTGCTGTCGACTTCATTAAGTTTTTATTCTACAAACACATAAATTTTAACCAAATGTCAACCAAGCAACAACAATATATTTGAACACGTTAAATCTACAAGCTGACTTCGAATTAATTAAAGTAAAAGTGAGACAAAGTAAGTTTGTGCAAAAAATAAAAGTGATTTAGTTTATATTTACATTAAAAAACAGAAACAGCAACTTAATGAAAGCTACAAGTTAAACTAGACGTCCATTTTTCACTAGATGATCATTTTGGGGTAAAAATTGAACAAAAACTCCTTAAATTAAATTAAATTAAATCACAATACCCGACAGAACCATGCCTAAAAAGTTTGAAATGATGACCCGCTGACGTCTACTTGCGACAAGCGGAGCACCTCTTACTAAAAAATAAGTTGATTTACCCCTATTTTTTTTTCAAACTTTAATACTACGTCGTTTTTAAAACCAGTCTGTCTCAAAATGATGATGGACCTGGGTATCCAACTCAAATTGTGGGATCCTTGTGGCAACGGTAGCTTAAAATTCTCTGTACTGGACATCATCAGGCTCTCAACTTGTCAGTTTTTGTGTAACTTGGAATTATTAAGAAAAAGTCAAGTAAGAGTATCCGCAATAAAGTTAATAAGTTTTGTACTGGAACGTTGAAAGTTACAGTGAAACTAAATTTTAGCTCGAATTACCTATACGATTCCACTTAATTAGTGGCTATGAACCCCTCAACCAGCGCCAATGTCCATCATACAATTACACCTAGCTTAAACCACCCGTTAAAAAAATTTGTTCCGCCTTAGACGCCATAAATGAGCAGATTTTTGATTTTATTATATTGTTTATCAATAAAATAAGATTGACAGAAGAATCCGTTTTAAACGTCTTTTTTTTTTTCATCCTCGTTGACTATATTTGCAGCACGCATTCAGTCAATTCTATGTCAAATGTCTTAAGGTTACATTAAAAAAGTTTAATAATTTTATATGGTTGTTAAGTAATTTTAAATTTTCTAATTTTCCGCGCAAATTCCTTAATTTTTTCTTTCATAAGAACCTTCTCCTGATAATAACGAACAAAACAAAAAAAGAAATAAGCGAAATCGGTCCAGCCGTTCAGGCGTGATGCCGTGACCAAGGGAAATAGGGATTCATTTTATATATATAGATTATTGAACTTGCTTTCCATAACAAGTAAAAAACATTTTAGTCGGTCCACTCAAGTACAAATGCATTTTAATAAGAGGTTAAAAATAGAGACAGAAAGGTAAATTTAGACATAAGTAATTTTTTTTTCGTTTCCTAGGATACCGTATCTCAAAATAAAAAAACGGCACCCCCTAAAAGGATTTGTTTTGATCACTCTGGTATTCGTAGATCCGTCCGCCTATTCATATATTCAAAACCCTTTCAAGAATCCCATCTCGGGAACGCGTGGAGGTAGGTATTAAGATGAAAATAAAAAAAATTAAACTGTGTATTTAGTTCTACAGTCTCTTAAAGCTGTGACAAAATCAAACTTCTACGACCTTTTGTGCAGTAAAGAAACGTATATTTTGACACTCAAGGGAATCATAATTTCTAAGCTGCTTTCCGTTGACTTAGAACTACGAATGACAAGTAATATTGACTATTACTGGAAGTACAGAAAGAACACTACAATTCAGTAGAATATTCTTATCTTATTTTGTCTTACAGTGAAAAATATTAACCGTACATTTGTAATTAAATCATAAAAATAATTATTGTCTTTGAAAGAAGATAGAAAGAAAGAAAGAAAGAGCTTTATTTGTAAAACATGGGTGTTGTGTTTAAACATGGTGGTGTTTTTGCATAGGGTACAGAACATGTTTTGCCTGTGAGGCATACAAATATACTTTGGTAACGGAACGCTTAACAAATTTATACATTTAATATACCTTATTAAGAAACTAAGTTATTATCAATCTAAATTTCTACTTCTTACAATCGCAAGCGTACACAACCGGAATAATATAATAAAATAATTAAAATGTCATTAAAATTAAATTCAAATAAAATAAAGCAAAGTTGAAATGTCAATAGATTCAAATTAAAAATAAATTTTATATATTTCCAAGTATTAAAATGATTGTTCGGTCAAGTACTCAAATAAATTATAATAACATTTTTCAATTAGTAAAGACTTAAGTTTATGTTTGAAAAGTTTAAGTTCGACTCTCTTAAGGGACGGGGTAGCTTATTATAAATGACTGAGCCCATGCAGAATATGCTTTTCTGCATAAGCGTTGTATTGGCTCTACGTGTGCATATTTTGGTTTCGTCTCTCTGCATTCGCTGACTTTTTTGTGAAACTCTTCTAAATATGTCTGGATTTGACTTAACAAAAAGTGATCAATGTCATGATATTATGGTCTATAAAGTAGGTCTTGCAACTATCTGTGGACTTTAATCGGAATATGGCCCGTATGCATCTTTTCTGCGCTTTAAATATCGTCTCCCTATCTGTTGAATTGCCCCAGAAGATCAATCCATATCGTAGCACGGAGGCCACAAGAGCGTGGTAGGCAACTATCACAGCATCAGTATTTGCAATCTGAGCTAGTCTGTGGAGTAGACAAGCAGAAGAGCTCATTCTTTTACACAGTGCCTCAATATGCGCTTTCCAATTTAATTGTTTATCTACTAGTAGGCCGAGGAATTTTGTTGCCTCTACTTCTGTAATTAATTCATTTTTATAATTGATGTTTAAATTATTTATAGTTGGTTTACGTTGACTAAATTGCATCAAACAAGTTTTAGTTATATGTATTGATTTTTAGGTTATTGTTATTTAACCAATCTATGACGGAGTACAGTGCTTCATTGATGTTATCTTCATAGTCTATTCCATTTTTACCCTTTATTGTGACCGTACTATCGTCTGCAAATAAGGACATAGGATGTTGCGTGGATTTTGGCAAGTCGTTAATGTATATTATAAAGAGGAGCGGACCGAGCACACTTCTCTGTGGCACACCGTACCGTATTTTCCGCTCATGTGATTGGTGTGTCTCCTCCCGTAAGGTTCTGGGGTTAATTTTTACAATTTCTGTACATTGAGTTCTATGGCTCAGGTACGACTGTATTAGTCTTAGCACATTTCCGCGGAAGCCATATGCTTCCAATGTGCTTAATAGAATGTTGTGATCTACATAGTCGAACGCTTGCGTCATATCCATGTAAATGGTAGAGACGGGCGTTTTTGTGTCCACACATGTCATGACAACATCCAAAAAATCGTAAACTGCCATATTAATTGTTTTATTTCTTCTGAATCCTTTTTGATCGTTGCACAGGAGGTTTTTCTTTTCTAGGTAGTCATTTATTTGCTCGTACATATCGACGCTGGAAAGGCAACCTTGCTGAAGTGCCAAATTTGCGATATTGACTTATATATATTGTTGGAATCGCCTGATTTTTCTCTATCAACTGATCTTACTTTCATTCAGATATGAGCATTTTTAGTGGTCGATAAGCAAGTTGAGATTCCCGTTTTTTTGGTTAATAAGAGCACGATTTTGGGTCTTTTTAGAAATTTTGTGACATAAGCTACCTATCATTAAACCACATTGTCGGATTAGCAACATACCCGTTCTGTGTTGACTTGCATATTTTCAGATAAGAAAATTTGCTTCGACGTGAAACGGGGAATAGTTAATACTTAGAATAATTAGCCGTGCTTAAATTTGTCATGATATAGCACATCAGCAATTTATCTCTACGGCGGTTAAAGCATGTTTGGCGTATAAGCAATGTTATCGGAATAACAAAATTATGTGATTTTGATATAAGCAATTTTGCCTCCAGTAGAGTATTGTTGAAGTGGCGCATGAGCAACTTTACTCCGCTGTACATTTCGAATAAATTCATCTTAAGAAATTTTGCTTGTATCAACATTTTTCATAGCTTGGTCATTTACACGTGTTTTTCTTACTAGAAAATATACAGCAAACTGCGCCTAAGCTACCTTTATATGGTGGGATATTGCGTCAGACACCGAGAGTGTAAATAGGATTGGCCGCGCGCGGGCGCATCAGTCATTCTCTTGCTAACGACGGGACTGCTACGCAATGTCGATGCTTGAAAGCGCGCCGAAAGTTCGTACCTACGGGAGTAACCACGTTGTGTGTTTAGTTACTTTGGTAGGTAACACTGTTTTGTTTTTTAATTTACTTAACCAATTTTACATAATTATGTGTGTAACTACATACCTTTACTTGGTTTTACTTTTAGTACCTACTAACGGTACTACCTAAATACCTCAAAATGGCTGAAAAACCTGCGCGATTTAAACAAATACTGGCTATTGCTTTGGCTTCATGAGCAAAAGGAAGCTGCGCTTTGGTTTAGACGGTTTAAGAAATGTTTGTACAAATGAAAAAATCTTTATTTGACCGCCACATAAAATCTAAGTTTGCTTATAATATATTATAACAGGTTTAAACAAAACGATATATTATTATAGATATAATAAAAATAATAACGCTAATAAGTAACATAATGATTATTTGTTTACAAAAGGTAGGTAGCAAAATTTTGATTTACCTATTCTCAACACCAAGCAACTCCTAAACTCCTTCCAGTCCGGATTTTGGCCGTCTCATAGCACATCTATTTACTGATAAAATGACTTACAATTTCCGCTACGCTAGGGACTAACGTCAGCTCACTACCTTACTAGATTTCAGCAGTGCATTTAATTGCGTTGACTACCAAATCCTCCTTGCCATCCCCCGATCCCTCAACATATCGGAGTCAGCCAGGGTCGCCAGCAGCGCATTCATGCGTCACTGCTGGTGTTCCGCAGGAGGAGTTCTCTCCCCGCTACTTTTTTCTGTCTATGAAGACAGTCTTGTCAAAGTATTTAACTTCAGTTCCTATCACCTGTACCCAGACGATCTTCAGCTTTACTTGCCGTTCAAGAAAGATTTCCTTTCTGTCGCAGTCCAAAAAATGAGCACCGACGTGATTGCAATTACTACTTGGACTGAACAATATGACCTGCTAGTGAACCCGAGTAAGACGCAGGTTATGATTGTTGGAAGTAAAGCTCTACTGTCTAAGTTCGGCAGGGATTCTGTACCTACCTCCAGTATGTTACAATGGATTTCCATAACCATATTGCAAGGAAGTGAAAAATTTGGTTTGTTTCCATCCAAGACAACCTGTCGTGGGAAAAGCATGTCAGATATGAAAGATCTTCCTATCTTTTCATCCATGCACTTGCTTAAACGTATGCAGAAGTTCCTGCCGTACTCCGCCAAAGTGACGTTGGTCAAGTCCTTGCTTTTCCCCGTCATCGACTATGCAGATGTGTGTTATCCCGGCCTGACTGAGGAACTACTTGATAAACTTGATCGCCTTCTTAGCGTTTGTATTCGTTACATTTTGGGCTTCCGTAAATATGTTCACGTGGCCCAATTTCGCACTCTGCTTTCTTGGTTAAGCATCCGCTCTCGCAGGAATGCCCACATTGTGTCAGGGGCGTCATAATTCAGGGCGGAGGGGTCATGTATCATTCTCTAACGAAGTTTCTATGGTATGCTACATGACCTCTCTGCCCCTCAGTATCTTCGCCAACTCTTTGCCTCTCGTGGCGCGCATGGTCACCTTCAGCGCCCTTGCAAAGACTTGTTTCTCGAAACCCCCTTGCATTGTACGGCAGGCTATTCGGATTTCTTTACTGTGACAGCTGTGCGCCTGAAGAACGCTCTACCGCTGTACATACGCTAGGCCCCGTCGGCCGAAGTGTTCATTAGATGTCAATAGTGCGATCCATGAGCATTACTGTCGCAATATATGCCGTGAAAAGAATTAGAGAACTTACTGACGTTGCAACTGCTGGGCTTGTTTATTTTAGTTACTTCCATAGTATTATGTCCTATGGTATACTACTTTGGGGCCGGGCAGCAGACATTGAGACTATCTTCATCTTGCAGAAGAGAGCGATCCGATTTATTTACAAACTAGGTAGTAGGGACTCGCTAAGAGATTTTTTCAAAGAAACTAACATCCTAACAGTTTCAAGCCAATACATATATGAAAATATTATATACGTTAGGAAAAATATTAAAGACATCGAAACACTTGGTACTCATCATAACGTTAATACTAGGAATAAACATAAATTGTCATTTCCACAATTTAGACTTGCAAAAGTTAATACTTCCTTTATGGGGCACTGTATAAGGTTCTACAACAAGATACCCCAAGATATATTAGAGTTACCTCCAAAGCGATTTAAGAATTGTGTTAAGCACACTCTTTGCAAAAAAGCTTATTATAAAATCAACGATTATCTAGAAGACAAAGGCGTTTGGCATTAAATAGTAGTTTAATATTACATTTAATCAGACGTTAAATGTGTCTAGTGTTCAACACATCCGAGAGTTAAATTTTTTTTAAGTTTGTAATTTAGTCTAAAACTGTTTTGAAAAGAATAAATGTGGAGTTTCTTTGTTAGTTTCTTCTCCATGTAATCTATTAATTGTGAAACTAACAACATTGACGTTCATAAAGTAAATGTTCTATTTGGATCATGAATAAAATATTTGAATTGAATTGAATTGAATACTTTGGACTTCAAAGCAATCCGACATAATGATATTTATGAAAGTATTTATTTATTGTATGTGCCTATACAATAGGTAATGGCACATAATTTATGGAATATCACAGCATACTCGTAGTTTGTAGTATTCGTATTGTAGTAGGTATAATGTATTAGAAGTTTAAGTACCTATTATATTGATATTACATCACTGGTAATCTGTAAGTAATTTATCTTTTTTATTTTACTTGGGACTTCTCTAGCAAGACACCTTGCTCCTCCACACCACCCATGGTTAGCTGGAAGAAAATACTTTTTAATATTAAGCTCGCGTTTTGTGCACATCTTTTCTTGTGCAATAAAGCATTCAAATAAAAAACAGATTTATTTGTTTGATAGCCTTTTCCGAAGCCTAAAACAGTAATTAAATATAATTTTATTGAATTCAAGGTACTTATAATTTTTGGAAATGCCATTATTTCAAAATTTGTGCACTCATAAGTAAAAAGTCTACGCCAGACTTTTAGATTAGTTGGAAGTTCAGAGTTTCTGGTAAGACAACTTTTCGGTAGTTTGATTACATCACTGAATTATGCGGACGACATCTCCGAATGGCTATGGAGATAACACATTTTGCTCCGATATGAATAGCATTGTTTATGGTGCATAAGCAAAAAGTGCATATACATTATGAACTGCAATATGTCCTATCAGAAAAGTAGCCTCGCCAGAGTCCTGGTCATTTATTGCTGAACCGCCACCTAACTTTGTCCGGTAACGTTATTTCAATATTTTTTAAAGAGTTTCTGTGACATACTATTTTCTCGGCATTCTCACATTTTTTTGGGGAAATCGGATAGAAAATAGATTTTACACGATTTATTTTCGAAAATTTAAAACTTTGAATCACTCTCCTGTAAAGTTGCAAAATGGCGCTTCAGCAAGCTTGCCTTTCCAGCATATTTTTCAAAAATCTTTGCAAATATCGGAATTAATGCAATCGGTCTGTAGAATTCCATAAGCTCACGGTTTTCTTTTTTAAATACAGGTTTTATTACCGCTTTTTTTAGTTTATTTGGGAATGTGCCTTCTGCGATGCTCAAATTAATTATATGGCTTAGGTGATTGCTGATTTGTGGAGCTACATATTTAAATATTTTAGTATTGATACCGTCATAGCCCACGCTATTAGTGTTTTTTAATAAATTTATTAGTCTCAAAATGTCATATGCTACACTGGGGGCCATAAACATTGAATTTTGGTTTGGCATATGTGTCGTTGTTTTTAGTTGATCGGCTTAATTTAGGTTTAATTTTGTCTACAAAAAAATTATTGCATGCGTCAGAAATTTGGACGGGATCTGTTACTTTTTCTCCGTTAATGTTGATTGACGAGATAGTAGGATTCGGTAAATTTTTCTTAGATTCGTTAATAAGTTTCCAAGTTGTTTTCGATTTATTCACCGATTTTTTTATTTTGTTGTTATTTTGAGCTAGTTGTGTAAGTCGTATAATTTTTTTAAATGTCAGGGAGTATTTTTTCAATTTTTGTTTATTTAATTAATTTGATTTCATTCTATATGTCCAAAGCAATTCCCTTTTTTTTCGAGAGCAGGCTTTTATTCTACGGGTTACCCATTTAGGTTTTCTTACTGTTTTTATCTTTATTTGTTTGAATGGAAAACAAAGATCATAACACAATTTGAAATTCTCTGTAAATAAATCATAAATATGCTGCATTAGGATCAATAGTTTCATATATTTCGGAGAAACTCAAACTCTCAAGGCATTCTTTAAATTTATCCATATTTTGTTTGCTGTAGTCTCTACGTTGGACTTGCCAATAGGGAATGAGGCAGATATTTTTTACGGGACAGTCCAGCAGTTGTGCTGTGTGGTCCGATAGAGCTAGTTCGATAACTTTTGATTTACATTTTTTCCCGAGATTGTGGGCAAAGTTATCAATGCACGTCTTGCTGGCAAGCCTGGTTGGTTCTCTAAGCTCTAAATGTAAGTTATAGCTCAACAATAAGCATTCGAATTCTAAGGAAGTGTTGTTTTGCTTTAAAAGGTCGATATTAAAATCACCAGTCAGAATAATTTTTGTATTTCTTTTTTTTGACAATTTTACCAAAATTTTTTCGAGTCTTTCATAAAAAGAGCTTAGATTATTTGTTTTAGGCACTCTATACACGCAAATAATTATAATGCTATAGGCAGTTAATTCCGCAGAGCCACACTCTATTACCCCGCCTATAGAGAGCTTCGCTATCTCCGGTATTTCCTTAGCCTCATGTCCATTTCTAACCAGTATGCAAGACCCACCTCTCTTAATGTCTTTTCTACTGAAGTAAGATACTAATTTATAGTTTGGAATATTCAATAAGTGTTCAATTCCAGACATAATGAAGTGCTCAGTTAGGTTAGGCATATAATATCTATCCGTGTGGAGTTTCTGGATCTTCCATCGGACGCGTCCCCCGGGTGGCGGATAGGGGAACGCCCTCCAGATATGGGGGTACCGGCTTCGGCCGGCGCGGACCAAAACCAGAGGGAGGGGGACGTCCAGTGGCTTGCCCTGCTGGATGTCCCGCGGGGTCTACCATGGGCCCCGCATCCGTAACCCCACATTGAGCGGGGCCGGGGGCCTTCGGGCCGCGAGGAGACAACCTCTATAAAAAACACACGGTGGGGGCCCCCTCTATGTCCCTCTGTCCAGCAGAGGGCATGGAAGAGGGCCGGACGGGGAGGGGCGGGGCGCGAGTTCTGCAAGCCGGGCCGGGAGGGATATTGGGAGGGGGGCCGGGGACCAGGGATTGAGGACCCCATGGTCCTTGGCCAAGGGAGGACTAGGGAGGGGAGGACCAGACGGGGCCGAAGACCTGGCAGAGGGCCAGAAAACGGGTCTTCGGTAGCTGGAGGCTTGGGTAGCTCGCGCCTCTCCGCCGGGAGAGCCGGTGGCGCGGGGGACGCTGCGCGGACCTTGCGCCGCCGGTTGAGGGAGGGTCACAGACGGCAGGTTGGGGGACCTGCCGTCCGAAATCGTGACGGGAGAAGGGGGTGGGGGGCCCATGCCCCTTCTCCAGTGAGGGTGGGCCCGACTCCTTGCGAGTCGGGTCGACGTCGCCGGGGCGCCGCTGTCGCATTCGCGTTGTGGTTACACCGGGTATGCATCGAAGCGTATCTTGCATGTTTCAGCGTCGGGAGACAGAGGATTATGTTCGTATGTGTGATTTCCTGTAGAGTCGATCTAATCTTGAATATTAATTCGAAGTAATTCTTTGTAGTTTCAAAGTCGGCTGTTCGGGAAAAGCTTAGAAAACTGCGAGACTTGATTCCTGAACTATTTACAATTTTTATTTCACATCTCACCTAATACGTTATTTTAAATGATACAATTGTGATTAAATCATGAGAAAAAATATATAAATAATATTAGGTATATATAATATGCAAATACCATGTACCCACGAATTTGTACCGAACCCGTGGGTGAGTCCGATTTCAATTTGTCCAGTTTTTATAAAAAAATATTTTTAATCAATGTAATCGTATAATTTTTTTAACTTGTTTTTGATTTGTTCGCTTAGCATTCAAATTAATTTATTAATTAAATAGCGCCATCCTGCCTTACCTATCAGATTAATAGCCGAAAACTGAAATAGAAAACAGGCGTTAGTTTAAGTGGCTAGATATAACTAATGAAATGAGTTTGCTACACAATGCGACTGTGGTTTACCTATCTCCATCTAAATTCAATGTCACTGACTAGCTTTCTCGATATTTATAATTCTTTGTTTGTTATTGATTTTAACTATGATTTATTACATTTAAATAAAATAAAATTGTACCTAATTCAAATTAATTGTAAGTAATTATTAGTTATGTGTAACTTATGTATTCGGAGGAACAATAAAACGCTTTTTATTTTATTTAGGTTTCTCGATAAGAACTACAAAGAACTCTACATTTAAATTGTCCACGGTAACATTTGTCAAACCACTAAAGTCCGTTTTTTAATTCAATGCAAAAAAATTAAACTTTCAAGGTCTGAATGTTGCTAGTAGGCAAAAACCAAATAACCCCATTTTACTACCAAGTAAAAATTTTTGGTGCTACGAAGGTGTTTTTTTTAGACTTGCTCTTATGAGAAATTAAATTTTAATGTCTTTGATGTGATAAGGATTTTGGTCACATGAGTCTTTCACGGTAAAAAAAATTACCGAGTAAACCTATATATTTTGTAGCGGTAACACCGCGTTTTTTTTTTGCATTGAATTATAAAACGGACTTTAGGTATAAAATGATCTATTCTAAAGAACATGGACTATCATACCTGCAACCTACAATCTTCGGACAAAAGAACTAAAGACAAAAGAGTTATGGCACGACTGCTCGCACTGACGGGTTTTAGTGTTTTTTTATTTGCAGAATTTAAAATATTAGACAGACAAATCACGGTTGTTTCCCAAAGGGGTAGTTGTACCACTAGCCACTATCATCTAGAAATGTTTAAGCACACACACATCGATATATATCTGGCCAGCCCTAAATAGAATAACCTTAAATAGAGCTAATTGCTGGGCCCATCACCACCATCAGTGCTTCTACATATAGAACTTTGCACTTTGACACTCGATGACTCGGTGTTATAAAGGTATTTTCCGCCCCGCCCTAGAATCATCCCTTACATATTATTATTACAGAACAGTATTATCAATCGTCTAGAAGTTTCATTCGAAACACTTATGTTAAGTCAATAATATGGAATTTTATAGTAAAAACATTTTCCTTCTGTCAGTGAGAATTGACTAAGAGTTTTTCAAAACTGTAAAAAAGACTATTGCTGTAAGAAGACGTTGCCTATAATCGTATCACAATTATTTATATTCTCAGCTACTTAAATGTTAGGTAAGGAATAATGTCACACTTACCACGCAGATGAAATGTCTCTCCCTAAGCAAAACTGTGAATACTGTTAACTAACTCGCAATTTATTCGCGTTCTGATTTTAGGGTCACGTTGTAACATGTTACATATACCTATTGTTTAAAAAAATGCATTTTTGTTGGAAGGAAATATTATAAAACTGCCAAAAAATTACTTTATTTTTTTAGGCAATATGTTATACTCTGTCAAACGTGCTGTAACAGCTGGCTTATGTCTATGTGCAAACAAACAAGTTAAAAAAAAAAAAACTCACGCCCGCTATCCCCGAGCGGGTAGGCAGAGGCACCAAACACTAGAAGTGGGCAACAAAACTTATTTAGTAATAAATTATTGCATCTGGGACCCAATATCAGTGGCCCCTTTCATATAACTATACTATATTATGTGCAATCAAGTGTAACAACAACAACAACAACAACAACTCGTAATGCAATGAGAATTTGATTTACAGCGTCGAATATGTGTACCTATCGTCTAAGCATTGCATAGTTGATTAACTCACATATTAATAAATAGGAAGATTAATAATTTCACAAATCGGCTAAAAAGTGTATATCGACATAATAAATGATAAATTGTAGTTATAACGCGGCCCCGATCAAAAGATGCAATGGGCATTTCCTGATTACTACGACTAGCATTACTTGTAGAATTAATTCTTATAAGCCTCTTTACATTAGTAAATTCAGCACAATAACACTGGTAAAGAATTACTAAATATCAGCTCTACAAGAAGATCCGCAGTAGCCGAGCCAAATCCTTTTGTCTCACTATCACTAATCATAAGTCTTTATACCCAGCTTAACTGTCTTTGTAAAGTCTTTCCCTTATAAAGTCCTTATCACAGAGTAACGGCCTTATTTATCAAAACAAGATTCATCTAAAGCCAATGTAAAACTCAGTTTTTTTTAATGTGCTACAGCTTTTCAGACTTTTTTACACGGCGTTTTTGGAGTGCTTTAAGGAATCGAGTTATGTTAATGAGACCGATTTTTTATAAACAATAACTTTGCACTCATTGTTGATGGCAACAAAATATATTATATTCGTTTTAATCTACAGAATTCTAGGACCCAATCGGGCCACCATAACAATGGTTTTTAATTCTTCTTTTCAAGATAATCTAACAGTAACTGCTACTTCTTTTGGTGCCATCTCCAACAGGAGGTGGGATTTTCTATTATGACTACTCTCACGTATCAAAGTACCAAAGGAAAGAAGCACTTTCCAAGATTAATTCAGTAGAACACTTTAAAAATTTTAAAAACCTGGTTAAAACATAGTTGAAAAAGGATAAAATAATTTTGAAACCCCCGACTTTAAGAATTTATGGTATCATCATCAACCCATTATGTCCCCACCGAGGGGCACGGGTCTCTTCCATGAGGAAGGTATAGGCCATACTCCACCACGGCGGCCAAGCTATTATGCTATGAACTTAATAAAAAAACCTACGAAAAATCCGTTGGAGCTGCCATTAAATTAACTATTTTGGTAGTTTTATAGTACATTGTATACTTATTTATATTTATATTTATATTTATGTTGAAATTTTAAATAGAGATGGCAAAGAGGAGAAGCTCTAATATTTTTATAGCGGTTTTTTCCATGGCATCTTATTCAGTACCTATCTGCCCCGGTCGCGTCAATCTAGCTTACTGCAACCAACCTAGCAGCTGATAGTGCATATCAAATGTAAACAGTGACCAGCTTGATAAGGAAAAAGAGGATTTTGAGACTAACAAACGTCGCTATGGACTCGACTCGAAGACGGACGTAATCAGAGGAACGTCGTTTTCAGAAAAATCTTCGCGAAGTTATTAATAACTTCCATGTAACTAGGTAACACAATAATTTCCTTTCCCATTACTGGTCCCAAAATTGTATGTTACTGTGCTGTGGAGACCAGGCTATAACAAATACGGAACCAGATTGTGACCATCTGTACAAATGAACGGCGATCCCCAGTGGGAATCGAACTCATGACCTCCGGCATGGTCAAGTGAAAATTTTACTCAAAACTTTATACACATGCTAGCTGACCCCGCAAAAGTTGTTTTGCGAGATAGGGGTATGAAAAATAGATAACAACCTGTTCTCAAGACTACCGAATACACATATAAAATTTCATCAAAATCCGTCAAGCCGTTTCGGAGGAGTATGCGCACTAACATTGTGACACGAGAATTTTATATGTTAGATTTTAAGTTTTACAACCCCGGGGAAATGTAATATAAGAAACACTTCAGAGTATACTCACAATTTAGATAAAACTTGCTACAGTCAGCCGAAACAAGAATAGAAAATAATGTTTAATTTGCATGTCACCACTCCAATTTACCAACGAAATGAACGCAGTTACCCGCAGTCAACAAAGAAATAATTATGTACGAAAATGTAGAGTTTAAAATAAAAATGCCATTAAATCAACATCTAGCTCTGTCAACGTTGGCTTCTAATTAATCTTTTCCACTACGGATGCAAGCTAAACTACGCCTTTGGATAAGAGGAAATAGAGTCCACTGAAATCTCAAGAAAAGGGTGTAAACTTTAAATGCCATTGCCGAAACTAGAAACCTCACATTTGACATATTGACGGGACAAAGAAGCCGCATACGTTTACAATTTATCTACCACATCGCGTTGTCGCGACACTGTTGCATACATGTAACGTTTGTTATGTAAGGTAAGGACTGTATGGAACGTCTTTGATTTTACTTTTAAGGTTATTTAAGTGTGTTTTGTCTATCTTTCTAACGATACTGAATGATTACACATAATTATCTTGTTTAGACTTTCAAGACTTTCAAGGTCTATTAAAGCTTTGCTCTCGAGTAAAAGGTTTACTATTATATAGTATGTACAGCAGATAACTTGACCGAAATACTGCAGTATATCTGCAGTCAGTCAAACTCTCTGTCTCCAGCCACCTCGCACCATCCCGCGCATTTCAGTCGTCCTGCCATCTTCGGCTTGGTCTGCTGCGATGTTAGTGTCCATTTTGCGGAACCCAGTCGGTGGCAATTTATTTCGGCCCACTTTTGTGCGCTCATACGGCAGATATGGCCAGTCCAGTCCCACTTTATCCTGGCGGTCGCAACCCCACATCTGCAATTTTAGTGCTAGCAGATGTTTTGTTTATAAAAATATAACGTTGAATTAATTGATACAATAAGTAGTTAAAACAGAGAACTAATCTGCCAACAAACTACATAGTCTTTTTTGAACTAAAACTTTCGTAAGCACAACACATTGTACACTTTTAGTCCGGATCTACTTACGGGTGTTGTTATATCGGAAGAGTCCGACCAGGTTTCGCTCCGATTCGCTGAGCTTAATCATGGGAAGTAAGTAAATCCGTAAGTAGATCCGGACTAAAAGTTTACAACTACATAGTCGTTGGGCATAATTTATTGCATATTCTAAAAGATACTTAAAATATTTATAAAATGTAAATGTTATAGACATTAAGCTGCGGTGTATCCAACTCAGCCTATCCTTCTTCGACTCCAAAGTCTTCACATCAGAGACATATCCCATATACACATGTCGCGGCTAGAAATTGATGTCCTTTGTTCCAAGCTGTAAATCTAGCGAGACGAGGGGTGTCGCTTGTCTATCGTTAATAACTTGATGTTCGGAATGTTCCACTGAAACAAAATAGGTACAGCGGAAGATTCAATTCAATTCAATTGAAATATTTTTATTCAAAATACAAACAAAATTTATGTCCTTTGTTCCAAGCTGGAAATCTAGCGAGACGAGGGGTATCGCTTGTCTATCGTTAATAACTGGATGTTTGGAATGTTCCACTGAAACAAAATAGGTACAGCGGAAGATTCAATTCAATTCAATTGAAATATTTTTTTAAAAAATACAAACAAAATTGATGTCCTTTGTTCCAAGCTGTAAATCTAGCGAGACGAGGGGTGTCGCTTGTCTATCGTTAATAATTGGACGTTCGGAATGTTCCACTGAAACAAAATAGGTACAGCGGAAGATTCAATTCAATTCAATTGAAATAGTTTTATTCAAAATACAAACAAAATGTATACTTTGTGAACGTCAAGGTTGTTAGTTCCACAATTAATAGATTACGTGGAGAAGAAACTGTCAAAGAAACTCCACATTTTAGTTCAATTAACAAACTTTCAAGCTTAAAAATATTACTCATGGATGTGTTGAACACTAGATACAATTATCAATGTCTCCCCTAAATACGGCGAAAAAACCGCAGGATTTAAGATAACACTCAATATAGGTAATGGGGGTATCTGTTCAGGTGCATGTGAGCTGAAGTGAACAAAAACTAGGAGGGGTGTGGCAAAAAATTATTAGTTACTTTCTTGATGAACATGTCTATGTTCAGATTGACAATCTCAATCTCATTGAAAATTAAACCAAGTCTAGACCAAACTGCGTTGCCCGCAAAAAATCCATATCTCATCAAAACATCTCAGCAAAGAACATGTAGATTACCAAAAATGGAATTGATAATTTCTCACCAAAGTACGTTTGGTAAAAAGTTCTCAGTATCTATCTTAGATGCTTGTTTCTGTGCTGTGTCTTGTTGGTATAATAGATGTTTTTCTTCTTAGTATAATAACAAAATTAGGCAAATTTTTATTTAGTTTACTAATCACTTTGTGATATTTATAAATTTCAACCATTTTTAAGCCTTATTTGGTACGAATTTCATCAAAGGGGTACGAGCTAGCGAACTTATGCTTTGATTAATATTTAGTCTGTATCTCAATAGAAAATAGCAAAAATAGCAATCTATTTTTGCTATTTTTAACCCAAAAGCGTATTGCGGAAGTTGAAAGTCCCAAAATCGAAAAGGGTAGCTAGTGATGTAGATAATGAGCTTTACATGATTCCTTGCTAGGTCATAGTTTACAGCAGATTTCTTCACTCAAACTAAAAGTAATTCGGCTTTAAATTTAGCAGACGTTTAAAACGAATTATGTACTGCTAACTTGCAAGTACCTCACTGCACCATGCGATACCTATGTACTTAAAAGTTTAATGTCAAACCTAGTTGACCGCCTATTGTACTGTAGCGTTGTAAATGTTTTGTATTTGTTTTTCCTGGTACAATAAAGAATATTGTTATCTTATCTAGTTTAATATACATCTCCTAGCCGTATTCGTCTATGGCGACTGCTATCTGGCTCACGATTATGGTTGGGGAGGGTTTCGCTGGTGTAGGTACTCCCAGGTGACTTATGTAGCCGATCTTGGCCTTTATAAATAAAAATAAATAAATAAACTCACGCCCGTTATCCCCGAGGGGGTAGGCAGGGGCACCAATCACTAAGAACTGCGCCCACGATTTGCCGAGTTTATTAGGTCCCAAACAGGTGTTGGCCTTTAATCTGGATTAATCGAGGTACGAATAAGATTCGGCTTCCAAAGACAAGTTTTAAGTTACGAGTCAAAATAAATTCGAACAATATTTCAAATCTGAATTAAAAATGAGTTTGAGTGGGATCGAAAATGACTTTTTCGGGTGTTACTACTGTATCTTGTATTTAGTCACAGTACGGTCGGAAATTCCCATCGAAAGTATACCAACACGTGCTGCAAGGCTGATAATGAGAACACATTAACATTATTTAGGGTTTCAGATTATAAATGACAACCGCCAGCTTTGACTTACGACGCGTTGCGGTTATAAATCTATCGCTAGAAACAAATGACTGCGCGTAATGAAGGTTTCTTTGTTCGGATAAAAACTGGATTTGTTAGTGAACGGCATTGATTTGTACCTATAGGTGGTTAAACTAAAAAAACTATTGGTCTGAAATAAGTGCTCAATGTTAGTAATGCACCGCGCATTGTTCAATCAACTACTGTAAAATAAAATCAAAAAGGGTTTAAAATGGATCGAAAAATACTGCGCATGTTTACAGGCATCTACTGTATCTTAGATCTAGCTATAGTTACAGCCAGCCCTACCCAGTGGTGGATTTACCAATAGGCTGAGTAGGCGGGAGCCTAGGGCGGCAGATTTTAGGGGGCGGTAAAACTGCCCCAAAAATATTTTTTTGGCTTAAAGAATTAAAAAATAAAATATAAATAATAAATAAAATAAAATAAAAAAGCCTTTTATTTCATATTTGATTATTAAAAAAAATATTGTAAATTATATTAAAAATTCATGCATTAAAAAATAAGAACCCCTATTTAAAGGGTAAAGGCCTCCTCCATCTCCTTCCATTTGTCTCTATCTTTTGCAACTTGCATCCAATTTTCTCCAGCGAGGCTAATAATGTCGTCGCTCCAGCGAGCGTATGGTCTGCCAGGCCTGCGCGTGCCTGTTGGCCCGGGCCATCTAGTAGCCGTTAATGTCCATCTACTGTCTTCTAGTCTCGCAACATGACCGGCCCATTTCCATTTTAATGTTAAAGCGTGAAGCATCTATGAAATTTGTTTTTTCTCTTATTTTTGAATGGCGTATTTTCTGAATCTTTCTTATTTTCATAACGCTTCTCTCTATGGCTCTTTGACAAGAACGAATTTTGTCGCGGACCTTGCTAGTAAATTTCCACGTTTGACATCCATACGTTAGGCAGGGAAGTATACAAGAGTCCATAACTTTCTTTTTTAAGTTTAGTGGAAGGTTACTTTTTAAAACTTCTTTTAAGGCCCAAAACTTATTCCATGTTAACTTAATTCTTCTGTCAACCTCCTCGTCGTTATTTTTATGATCGAATGATATTTGTTTCCCAAGGTAGATGTATTTGTCGACGTATTCTAGAGGTTGTTCGTCTATTTTGATGCAAGTTTCCTTACTGTTGGTCATTAATTTAGTTTTCGAGAAGTTCATTTCCAAACCGATAGTTTTGCTAGCTACATTCAGTAACTTTATCATTTCGTGCAGCTGATCAGTTTTCCGTCATCAAAACAACATCATCCGCAAATCTCAAATGATTAAGGTAACCACCATATGTACATGTGGAGTCCTTGTCTTTCCCAGTTTAATTTTTGCATAATAGCCTCTAGTACAGCAATAAAAATCGTAGGCGACATAGGGTCTCCTTGTCTGACTCCTCTCTCAATTTTGATATCTGGCCCTATACTTTCTAGTAGTAAATATTTCTATGTATGGGCTTTCTATGTCGTATTTGTATAATGATTCCCATATGGAACTGTGTGAAATAGAGTCAAATGCCTTTTTATAGTCAATGAAGGCGAGGTAGAGAGGTTTCTGAAACTCTATATATTTTTCAATTACTTGTTCCAATGTGTGGATATGGTCTATCGTCGAGAATCCACTTCGAAAACCTGCTTGTTCCACCGGTTGGTAATGTTCTAGTTTAGGGCTGATTCTTCTTTGTACATAAGCAGAGAATAGTTTGTAGATGCACGAAAGGAGGCTTATTGGGCGGTAGTTGCCAATATCGTTGGGGTCACCTTTTTTATACAGCAATATTATGTTCGACGTGGTCCACTCTTTTGGTACTGTTTGCTTAATGAAAAGAATAAGATTGAACAAACGAGCCAACGGTGTCGCCAGCTCCATCGCGGCGATTTTTTTTTAACTTAACCTGAAAAATGGGAAATTAGACGTTTGCCAATCTGTTAAATACCTACATATTTTTTTAAATTACATAATATTTGCGTAGTTAGATTTAGGGGGCGGCAAATATGTCTCGAAAAGTTTTTTTTGTCTTTCAGAACTTTAAAAAATAAAATTGCTCAATGTTATTAGATTTCGCTGTTTAACTTAACCTGAAATGTGGAAAATTTGACGTTTGCCAATCTGCTAATAGATACTTTTTTTATATTACATACTTGCGTAGGTAGTTTTTGGATGTGCGTTTCAACTGCTCGGCCACGGCGTATTTTCAAAAAAAGTTATATGCCAAGTTTTTGTAAAAAATTGTAAAAGTCGATTCCCAAAACCGTGAATTTGTCAAAGCAATGGTTCAAACGATATAAGGGTTTGAACGTGGCCGCGCCATCGAAACGCGGAGAACTGCGCGGCCACGGAGATCTTTAAAACTAAGCGTTGCAGAGATTTGAAATTTAGGTAAACAGATGAAATTTGTAAAAATATAGAAAAAATCCCACCATTATACTTCAGGAGTTATGAGACAAAAACATTACATTGAAAAGCACGCAATCGCCTATATCTCGCTAAAAAAGCGTCGTAGAGGTCTGAAATAACTTGTAAAACCTAGTTCTGAATTTGTCAAAGAGATTACACTAAATGAAAAGAGTCTTTGATCTACATTTTAGGCGCTATGAGACTTTAACACGGTGAAAAATACGCGATCGGCGATATGTTATCTGTTAGCCAAATGTTAGCCAAATGTTTGTCGTTTCGGAGTTATATTTTATTGAAAATGTTAGTTTTTTTTCAATACAATATAACTCCGAAAGGACAAACATTTGGCTGTTGGCGTCATAGTAACTTATGATGTATCAGTATCACACATGGCTATTGGGCTGAGGTCCAAAATTGCATTCCTTTGACAGCCGTAATATTTTTTTTTAGTTCTGAAAACGGCTCATTAATCGGGCAGCACGACAAAACTACTAAACTCTTGTACGATAAAGCTATAATTTATAATTTTCTTTTCTTCTATTTTCAGCATGC
Source organism: Yponomeuta plumbellus (assembly GCA_947310845.1). NCBI lineage: Eukaryota > Metazoa > Arthropoda > Insecta > Lepidoptera > Yponomeutidae > Yponomeuta > Yponomeuta plumbellus. The sequence continues at coordinate 9,324,060 of OX371207.1, read as the reverse complement.
TTTTCTTAAAAAAACCCTCAGCAAAAATTATATTTCTCAAGTTACTAAACTTACTTACTGGAAACTCAAAATTAAAGTAAATTTACAAACTATTAACCTTTTTTTTTGGCAATATTTTTGATGAGAATACCAATTATTTAGAAACTGTGCAGTTATTTATGGAATTATGGTGTTACATATCAGTATCTTGCTTACTAGAAATTCGTATGCTGCTGTTCTTACGTATTTATTGATTTCATGGATGACATTATTTAGAAGCTCAGGAATTTCATTAAATTGGTTTACAATAAACATTATTAGTTTAGAAAATTTAATAAAATAAATATAAGCAATCAGTTATTAATTTTTCATAAGATATTAGATTTTTTTAAAGACAATGAATAATTTTTTATCTTTTAATTCTAAAATAATTTTTTTCACCTTCTTTTGTCGAAATGCAGAGGTCAGAAGGGGCGGCAAAATTTGAATAGCCTACTGGCGGCAAATGTGTTAATCCGCCACTGGCCCTACCACCGCCACCACCATCACCACCACCATCGCCTACCATCTTTTAAGCAACATAAATCAAAGGTTCCCTTTTTTGTTTTTTTTTTTAATTGCTTGAAATAATATTAATAATGAACTAACAAAAAATAATTAAAAATATAACTTAAATATAAAACTATTCTAGTACATTATATATTTACAATATTTACAAATAAAATACCTGCCCCAGGTCGCTGTCCCGCGGTAATGAGCCCAGAATGCTGGCGACGTTGCCTCTTTGGATGGCCAGGCTTATCCTTTGGCCGAGGTACGCGCCAGCTCTCTGGTCTCCCGATGCGTCGATTAGGCGCGCCGCTAGTTCTTTGAACAGCAGGCGCGCCTTTGGGCCCCATGGGCCCATCGTTTCGACCCCAAACGGCGCAAATATGTAATTGTTGCTAATAGAACTGTATTTGCGCCGTTTGAGGCTTTCGGCCGCGCCGGCCGCTGAAGCAGCGGCTCTTCCACTCTGGGAAACTCTTTTTTCTTAGTTAAGGATCTCCAAAATTATTTTTTATAAAACATGAACAATTGTCTTACCGAAGTCTCGAGTGATTTTCAAGATGGCCGTTTTTGGAATAAAAACTTGCCAGTCCTAGATCCTTGGCCCTAAGTCTCTAATACTACAATTATTGAGTGTTCTTAATCATGATTTGTGTTTTTATTATTTATTTACTAAAAATATTGCTAAATTACAATAACATTAGTTTCCCAAACTGCTATAAGAACGTTTTATAAAAGAACATTATGATTTTTTTAATATCTGTGTGGGTTAGTTACAAGTCCGGATTGGAAGTTACAAAAATAGATAATGCTTTGTAACGTTTCCACACACTGTACCTAACTTAAATTTTAGAGTGAAACCTGATAGGATTTGCGCCTTTCGCAACATTATAAATAGGTAAACATTAACATTAACAAACCATTAAGGATGTGTCAAAACAAATCAGTCCTTTCAAAACCTTCATTCCGCTAAGGTGCTAATTCTTTATCCAGTAACCAAGGCCTTTATCAAACGTCTCATATTTGTGTGTATGAGCTAAGCCGTGAGTGTCAGCGGAAGTATTAGCGGAGCGAGCGCCGTGAGGAGGAACAAGATCTTCTAAAACCAATCTAAAACTCTGTTTGGGTATTTAATCTGTAGCTACACCGATTCCTTGTAAAATTTCCACCATAGTCTATTTTAATCGGCGTTTTTGAAGTTTTTTGAGGAACTGAGTTTTTATAAATAAGACCACTGTCTACACTGACATTAAAAGAATTCTTCTTTTTGGTTAAAACAGTCCACAATTTTCACAAATTCTATTTTGCAGAGTGACAGCTGCGAGGGGGCGCTCCGGTCATATTTCCCTCAAAATGACCAAACGTAAAGAGTCGATTACTTGTATAGTACAACCACAAAAAAGGATAAATTGAATGTTCCTAAATAACCTAAATAACCCCCGCCCCCCTTTGAGATTATTCTGAGAGGATAAGTGGTTCTTCCAACTACACTTCACTTTAGAACCAATCCAAAATAATGGTAGCTAAGGTAAATACCTAATAGTATTTTGCTGACAATAACATATGGTTTGGCAATTTTAAGATAATTAATGGAAAGTAAAGTTCATCTCCACCAATCCGGACTTGGCCCCCGTGGTGGAGTATGACCTATACCTTCCTCAGGGAAGAGACCCGTGCCTCTCGGTGGGGACATAATGGGTTGATGATGATGATGAAAGTTCATCTTAATCCGTTTTTAGAAGAAAAACCAGCCCAGCACGTGTCGTACTGGTTTTTCCTTTTTTTTTTTAATTCTTTTTATCTAACCTCGTGAGGCCCAATGTCTTCAAGTGATCACAAAATCAATTGTTCTTTTCAAGGTCGGACCTTACGAGGTTAAGTAGAGTCCTTTAAATAACATGCCTAACTGCAGCAAAGTCGTTTTCAACAAAAAAGTTGTCAAGGTCACTAGCAGTGCTAGTTTTTTTAACTCCACTGTTTTTACTACTGCACAATACCCACAATATTTTTAATCTAACGATATCCCACATTGCTGGGTTGATCGGAAAAATGCGACCCGATCACTGAATTCGAAACCATAAAAAGGTTGTCTTATGGATAGACCAGTGGGTTTTCAGTTTTTTTTCTGTTCAGGAAGCGCAAACAGCGCTGCCAGTTTTAAGGGCCGGGACACATAAACACGATACGACGTCGTGTCGTACCACGATGCGGCGTCGTTTCACGATGCGACTACGCGTCGTGGGAATCTACGACGAGCATCGTAGAAAACTACGCCGCGACATCGTAACGTGCCAACGTAACGTACAATGCAGGGTAAATTGTCGCAGTTAATTTCGAGAAATGGACCGCACTAGACGCGTCCTGCTCCTGCTGTTGTTAAGAAGACGGATAAAGAAAAGACAGAAATTCAGAAGATACTGGATCCACCCATTTCTTTTAATCATGAATAACGGGAGCCACTTCATAAAGAAGTACAATGCCTTAAACCTTGAATAACAACTGACCTGACATAGGAACGCATCGTGAGTTTCTACGACGCGACGTCGTGCCGTGCATCGTGGTGCGTTACGATGTCGCGTCGTAAATTTTTACGATGCTCGTCGTAGATTTCCACGACGCGACATCGCATCGTGAAACGACGCCGCATCGTGGTACGACACGACGTGGTATCGTGTTTATGTGTCCCGGCCCTATAACTTCAAGAATAACCCTCGCTATCGTCAGACGCTCGCTACCGCTTGTTACTGACAACACCGGCAGAGGGGTCAAACTAAACAGATTGACCGTACATCACGATTTTGACTTATTAATTGGTAGTCAAACAGGCAGTTCTTACATTATTTATGTCTTGTATCGTAAAATTATACTTAGCATCACAATGGCTATGTATTGTTTATTGGTTTGAAAATGTAGGCATAAAATTATTTGCCAATTATGTGCTGCCACGAACATATTATTTCGTTTAATTCCATTATGGCAGTAAGTACAAAACAAAACTTTATAATACCTCAGGGCCGATTTCTGAATATTCTTATTTTATCTTATATTTATTCCCACTACGGGTGACTGCGCCAAAATGTAAGAAATTCTGTTAATTCTATCTATGTACTTACTAAATATATAAATAATTCCCACACAGCAACATATCAGTGGTTGTTACTATTATTCTTTATTTGGAAATCCAACAGCACAAAATAACAAATATATCTGCAATCAATTATCGTGACAATAAAGCCAAAAAGAGATTTCACGTTACTTGTCACTATTACTATTTACTATACATCATATCAAGCAGTAGAAAACAAAATTGATTAAATAATAATGTTCGTTTGCTATGTAAAATAAACTCAACTTAAAAAAAATATGGGCCGTTTTTTGAATTGAGAATTTCACTAAGTAAATACTTAAGTAACGTTCTGTCTTGCTCTTTTCTGAGTACCTAGTAGACATCACTTAAATTTTATTAATAGTTACTTCACGAAATTCTCAATTCAGAAACTGGCCCTTTATGATATTTCTTCCCTCACTTAGGTTACGGGTGACTGCCATAGAGTGAGGATTTTGTTTTTCATGTCGGCAATTGCGATGTGATTTCAAAAGATACCTACCCGTTTAGAGGCTCTTTAAAAATAATAGAAGTAACTACTAGAATAGAAACCAATGACTACTACAAATCAAACACCGATTTTCTTTCACGAGGACGTTTGAAGGCAGATCCGGCAGGCAGAAGGAAGGTATGTCAATACCTACCTTAGCTTTGACAGTTGGTCGGTCGACTCGAGTAGCTCAACTTAGGGTCTGAATTGAGAATTTACACTAAGTAAATACTTAAATAACTTTCGGTCACCCTCTTTTCTGAGAAATTTTACCAGACAGCACTAGAGTTAAGAGTTTCTTCTTCTTCTTCTTCTTCAGCCCGTTAAGTATTTACTTAAAGAAAATTCTCAACACAGAAACCGCCCCTTACTATACCGTTTTCTCTATTCGAGGAACCAGTGAAACGTCATGGAATACTGTTTGCCGCGAAAGTATCCTAATTTTCATGACTACACCTACATGTTTTTAAATAGAGACTTACCTACTATCCAAAGGGCCGATTTTTTAATTGAGTATTTCATCAAGTTTCTTCAGAAAAGAGCATGACACCACGCTACTTAAGTAGGTAAGTATTTCATCATCATCATCATAATTATCAACAAATTATGTCCCCACCGAGGGGCACGGGTCTCTTCCCTGAGGAAGGTATAGGCCATACTCCACCACGGGGGCCAAGTCCGGATTGGTGGAGGCTTGTAAGACTAGTGGCAATACCTACTAAGTAGGTACTTAGTGCAAATTCTCAATTCAGAAATCGGCCTTAAGTCCCTAAGTCCCCTAAACTAAATAGGTAATAGAAAACAAAACCATATATGCCAAAAACTAAAATAAATTCTAGATTTAATAATAAAATATAGTAGGTAATATATTCCATTCTCTGTCTGTTACATCTTGTAAATGTGTCATTACATTAAGCATTACGGGCAATCATTCCATTGCCTCGGCGTCCAAAGCTTATTATCTCCGTTATTTAAGATAAATAAATGCATTTACAGAGCCAGTACAATAAATAATCGACTCATCCAATGATTACTATTAATTGTGTTGCATTGATGATGCTGTAGCTATTTATAGGTTAGTCTAACTATCGTGGTTTTATCACAATCGTAGTTGAATATATATAATATCTAGGCTAATTTTATAGGATAGACTTGGTAGTCGAAGTATGTTACTGAGACCACGATGAAGTAGACGGAGGTTTCACGAATGCCCATGCAACAAGTAGGAAGAATATGTCAAGTGAATCCATTATTGGTCTAGCGCTAATAAGACCCGATTTCTGAATCGAGAATTTACACTAAGTAAATACTTAACTAACGTGCCGTCACCCTCTTTTCTAAATCAATGTGGCGAAACAGTACGTACTATAATCCATTTATCTATACTTGGCATTTTTTTTTGGAGTTTAAACAACACTGAATTAAAAACCTTTAGCGGTAGAAAATTCGATACCGTTTGCAAGTACTAGCTAGCACTACATTTCTAAACTTTTGTTACTTTTCTACCGCTAAAGGTTTTTGATTTAGTGTCGTTTAACACATTCGGGGACAGGGACGGCAGTCTATAACAATAAAAATAACAATAGATCACATATGACTGTCCAGCAAAGTGTTAAAGTCTGAAAAAATGCCAAGTATAGATAAATGGATTATACAGCAATTCAGAAATCGGTCCTCAGGACTACTGACGCCGCACAGCATTAGAATTAAACGATCTAGCTGGACAAAATTCTATGACCACGTTAAAAATTGATTATGAAGGTATTGTATACATTTATGATTGAAATAGGTAGCGTATAAGTATGCATAGTAACTTTATTTAAGTAAAATTAGTGTATAATTATCTGAATTTGTATGTGTTTTATGTGGTAATTTTCTAAGTAATAAAATTGTCAGCAAATACTTAATTAAATTATAGTTTGTTCGATGCCTCGATTTTTTAAATGTTTTTTTTAAATCTTGACTTTCTTATTATTTTGTTTATAGCTTCTGCTAATTCTGCGGACAGCTGGCCAATTGGAACCATTGACTAAATTATTAACTTAGCTCCATGAACCAGTATCTTAAGGATGGACACAGGCATAACGTACCATTCATACATAGTATAAACTTAAATACGTGGATCTTGTTTCATTATAGTACTTTTGAAACTTCTCTGCATCTATTTCAAAGCCACTGGATATAGTTCTCAGAAGTACATGTTCATAAATAAGATTTTCATAAAGTCCGGTTATTAACGCAGTTTCCTAATAATTTTAAAAAAATCTTCGTGCTGTGTTGCCGTCATGGTTTGTCCCGTATCCTAGGTTTACTTTGTCTGTTAATAAGCCTATTAAACTAGTTTTTTAATAATCTTCTTTCGTCTTTCAACTTGATCTTTATTTTCCGTACCCCTGATTTTCTCACATTTATTTTCCACAAATTTGGTTAAATTAAAGTCTATACTTCATCGTCACAGTCTTCCAAATGTAAAAAATTCTTGAAAAAGGTTTTAATAGCCGGTATTCGGTCCTTGTTTTCACGATAGCGCCATATATTGATAATTTCAATACGTTTTGGTTGGTGGATCCCTACAGAAAAATGAATTTATATAAATAATCGCAAAAAATCGCACTTAATGACTAGTATTACTCAAAAGTACTATAAACCACGCTATTTAATAAGATATCTCGTAGACATAGGCTAGCCTTGACTGCAAAGATATCGTCTGAGAAAGACATCATACCATAAATTCATCACTAACTACATCGATGTCATTTGGAAATGCTAGTATTGACAAAGTAGGCATTCAAACCATTTTTATATTGATTATTTATGTAGTTACATACCTGAACTTGGAGTGATATTGAACAAAAACTCACTCGTAAAACATATCTTTTTATAATGACTTAAAACAAATTACGGATAAAAACAATTTTGGTGAATAACACCATCTAGAAATGTAACAACTTTAAGCATCTATTTCTTTTGATAGGTACAATTATAAAATACCCTATATTGTCTAATGGAGAATGCTAAAACACACTCTTATATGTTGGTTTTAATGATGAATTTTGCTAGTTTTGTCCAGCTAGATCTTACGATTCTAATACTGTGCGCCGTGCCGGTTTCTCTTCTCTTTAGGCGTGCGTGCTTCATGAGCCCTCAAAAAAATCCACATAATATCATATTGGTCAATTGACAGTGAATTGTATGTACAGGGGAATTATTCATGAAAATGTTGTATAGTACAGTCGACAGCACATCATCATACACACCCATGCACTCTACTCCGTTGCATTACGGGCGACTTTGCAACTAAAATGTGAAGATCGACGTGCTGTCGACTGTACATATATACATGTACTAGCTGTTGCCCGCGACAACGCCGCGTGGGCTTTAGCTGAGTGAAGTGTTTGCAAATAAGATAGGGATACTTTTAGCGTATGCGAAAGAACTTTCATACTAACTTCGCAATACCCTCTTACCCCTTAAGGGATGATTTGCGAAAACTACTTCACACGTTTTTAATGCCTTTCAATGAAGAACCTTCATGCTGAATTTCATTCGAATAACTTCAAAAACGGCAAAATTTCCTTTTATATATGTCGTAGTAAAGTAGTTAAATCAGAGAGTCAATTGAATCTCTAGACAGTCAATCAAAGATCGATATACAATTAAGTCGCTAGGATTTTGATTTAAATAAAGCAGCGTCGAAAACGTTTAACTATCTAACTGACCGAAAGCCAGCATGTTGATTAATATTGTAAAACAAGATGGCGGTTACGACAACAGCTGATTACTTTTAGAGTCTTTCTTTTGGCAAACGTCGTGCAACGTTGCCGTTGGTTTGTTGTGCGAGTGGTTTTTTGTTTCAAATTGTGGTCTTTAGTGAAATTATAAACATGTTTTCGACTCGGCAACGATTATTTAATTTGTTATTGTTATTTCGGTGTCATCGTGAAGAACTGAGAGCTTGGAAATTCCGTGTTTTGTTTTATTGTAACGTACCTGGATGACAGAGCTTTGCTCGGTATTTTTTTGATAAATCATGTTTTTTTGGAAATACACTCAGACTAAGGGACCCCTGCACACTTTCACCCCCAGCCGCTCCGAGTTTCACTCTCCGTTGCAGTCGGCCTAGGGCCTCGCTAGACACTTGATTGAGATTGGACGCATGGGAACATGTATGGTCTCGGCCTTCAGCCTCAGCCTCAACGGAGCCTCAGCGAGGTTTCTCTTGCCCGCCCGCTTCGCGGAGCTTGAGGCCTCGCAAATTTGTACCATCCGGCTTTTCATTGTTAATTTTACGCCGGAACACGGGACGTCTTGACTTTCAGCCTTGGCCTGAACTGAGTTCTATCGCTCGGCCTTCGGCCCCGCAAGTTTGTGCCATCTGGATTTTGCATTGTTTCTTTTACACCGGAACCTGACCTGGTACTGGATGGAGCTCAGCCTTTGGCCTCGCCTCGGTGGAGTTCCTCGTCCTCGTTTTGCCTTATCAAAGTTTTTCGTGCTCGCTTCGCAGGCTCGGCCTCGTTTGTCCCATCTGGACTTTGCAATGTTTCTTCGTCTTAGCCTTCGACCTGGTACTGAATAGAGCTCGGCCTTCGGCCTTGCCTCGGTGGAGTTACCACGTTCTCGTTTTGCCTTGTCAAAGTTTCTTGTGCTCGTTTCGCGGGGCTCGGCCTTCGGCCTCGCAAGTTTGTCCCATGTGAATTTTACATTGTTTCTTTAACGCTGGAACTCACAAAGTCTAAGCCTTCGACCTGGTACTGGATCGAGCTCGGCCTTCGGCCTCGCCTCAGTGGAGTTCCACGTCATCGTTCTGCCTTGACAAAGTTTATTGTGCTCGCTTCGCGAGGCTCGGCCTTCGGCCTCGCAAGTCTGTCCCATCTGGATTTTGCATTGTTTCTTTTACGCTGGAACTCGCAACGTCTTAGCCTTTGACCTGGTACTGGATGGAGCTCGGCCTTTGGCCTCGCTTCGGTGGAGTTCCTCATCCTCGTTTTGCCTTATCAAAGTTTTTCGTGCTCGCTTCGCAGGCTCGGCCTTCGGCCTCGCAAGTTTGTCCCATCTGAATATTGCACTGTTTCTTTTACGCTGGAACTCACAACGTCTTAGCCTTCGACCTGGTACTGGATGGAGCTCGGCCTTTGGCCTCACCTCGGTGGAGTTCCACGTCCTCGTTCTGCCTTGTCAAATTTTCTTGTGCTCGCTTCGTGAGGCTCGGCCTTTGGCCTCGCAAGTTTGTCCCATCTGGATTTTGCATTGTTTCTTTTACGTTGGAACTCGCAATGTCTTAGCCTTCGACCTGGTACTGGATGGAGATCGACCGTTGGTCTCGTCTCGGTGGAGTTCCTCGTCCTGGTTTTGCCTTATCAAAGTTTCTTATGCTTCCGGGACCGCCCGATTTCTCACCTAAGCCAATACAACCTTGTGTAGTATCAGGGGGTTTTCAGGGCTCCTTCAATAATTTTATTTTATTCGTTATACATGCACAACGGTTTATTTCAAGCTACGTTAGATTCGAACAGGTAACGAACAAGCAAGTAGACGTTGATTCTCAGTGACATAGTTAAGTGTATTTTTAGTTCCTATTTTCGATAATAGATGGCGATACATGTCATGTTGGGTTGATATAAATCTCTAACAGATGACGCTAGGTGTCAAGTTGTAGCTCAGAGAAATTTACCTTCGCATTCTAATGAACAGTTTTTTATTGCCCAAAACACTGATAGACGAACATTTTCTAAAAATTAAATCTAGTTGGATCAATTAATTGCCCCTGAAACTCCTTGCATCCAAAATTTCATGGAAATCGTTGGAGCTGTTTCCGAGATTAATTCGAGCCTTGCACCAATGCCACAGCTTCAGGATAATGGTTGTTTTGCTTCGAATAAATGCCACAATAATTTGGATTGTGACACGATTAAAAAGTATGGTTTCAAGCATTGTTCATCAAACAGCGCCTTAAAAAATAACAAACAAAATAAAAGTTGTTCTAAATAACAAAGTTTAATCTCTGATGAGCATTGTCCTGATTTTTTTTCGTATTTTTTTAGAAACAAAAGGTACTTGAATACGAATTAGGTGCGTTGATAAAGGGCTCCTGATAATAGGTTTTCACACAAAAAAAGGAACTTGAAAAAAAAAGAAAAACTTATTTGCCAAGCCACGAACCAGGGTCTTCCGATTACGGTATCGTCTTACTTCCCACTTGAGCTACTGCAATCTGACATATTGTTGCAAAAATTACCTTCTTATAGTGTAGCAGTTATTTCTTTGCCTAAAAACACGGTTAAAACGACGTTTTGTAAAAATGAAACCTACCTAAATCGACTAATCACCCCCAAAACCCCTTGCATACTAAATTTCATGAAAATCGTTAAAGCCTTTTCCGAGATTCTGATTATATACAAATATAGATACAAGAATTGCTCGCTTAAAGATATAAGATGGTTACTCAGCTAAATTAAGAAGAAGAGTCTTGTTTTCATAGTGAGTTTCCAATCAAATATCTTGGTCACCATACCAAGTTGAAATACCTAGGAACGTTTAGGAAACTCGTTAAACGTTTCGTTCAATCACTGGTCAGACGGAACTTTAGCGACTTGATTGAATATCGATCTTTGATTGACTGTCTAGAGATTCAATTGACTCTCTGATTTAACGTGTTTTGGTGTCCCAAAACTCGACGTCAACCCGGAGCCGGGTGAAAAGGCAAGTCAAGCTGGTTGTCAGAAAAATATAAAAAAAAATCTAAGTTGTATGATATTTTTTTCAATACAGTCAGTTAAAACTAGGCAATTTTTTATTTTGAAAGTTTTTCTAGGAAATAAGTCCTATTTTTTATACAAGCTAGAGCAGCTGGTTTCAAAATTTTGATTACAGTTTAGAGAAGCATTATTCAGGGTTACACAGCAAAAAAAATAATTGGGAAAAGTAAAGATTTGTGGCAACAGGAGTAAAAAGACTGTCACAGGGTGTGTAATTTTGCGATTTTTAAAAAAATGCCTATAATTTTGAAATCATACAACTTAGATTTTTTTTTATATTTTTCTGACTACCAGCTTGACTTGCCTTTTGACCCGGCTTCGGGTTGACGTCGAGTTTTGGGACACCCGGTATATAAAATTCAAAGTCCTGACTGACTGATTCATTCACTCATCAACGCCCAGCCCAAGCCGTTTGATCTAGGAAGCTGAAATTTTGCACAGAGGATCTGTATATGATGTAGGCAAGGAATAAGAACGGATTTTTTGAAATTCAACCCCTAAGGGGGCGAAAAGGGTTGCCAAAATTTGTATTAGACGCATAAAAAATGTTGTCTGATTTTCTTGAAACTTAAAATAAATACTCTTGAACACAATTGATTGAACACGTGTTTCACCGTTTTTCTAAATTTAACCCTTACGGGAGTGAACGGGGTTGCAAAATGTTGAACTAAAGTCCACGCGGACGGAGTCGCGGGCGGAAGCTAGTATACACATATTGATGACTTAGAGTGAATACCTCGGATGGCAAATTGTGCAACTCTAGTTAATTTTGTAACATTAAACGCCGTTGGGTTCATATTTTTATATACATAATTTGAACCAACCATCTAAAAACATTCAAATTACATTATATTCATTATATAGGTCCCGTGTTCGAATCCCGGCTGCTGAAAAAAAAGAAACCCAGGTCTTGGATGTTTTCATGTTTGTGACGTCGCTGTTTCTGGGTCCCACGGCACACAGGGTATCCTAGTGTGGGGCCAGAAGCAATGTATGTGGCTGTATGTAAATGTTATGTTATATTTAAGGTCTACTTTGGGTTTTGGTGGGGACAATATTTTTCAGTATGCAGTTTTTTGTGCCTCCTGAACAGTTACGTTTTTTGCAGTTACGAGGTATTCACTATAAGCCAACGGTAGATAAGATACATACATACATGCCGACATACAAACATACATGCATACATGCATACATAAACTTACGCCTGTATCGTAGAGGGAATCACTAAAATATAAATTGTACTAGCTGTTGCCCGCGACTTCGTCCGCGTGTTCCTTTGCTTTACGCATAGCTCGCAGATGGTGGATTTTTTCCTATTTCCTTGACACTTATCGTCATACTTTGGACAATTCACACAATATCTTCATAAATTGTAGCATATGTGTTACTCTGATGTAGGTATAAGCTATATTATAGTAAACTTTCATTAAAATCCATTCAGTAGTTTTTACGTGAAAGAGTAACAAACATCCATCTATCCATACTTACAAACTTTCGCGTTTATAATATTAGTAGGATAGTAAAATGAAAAAAAAAAACCTTTATAGAAACACACAGGGCACAGGTTTTCTCTCAGAGAGATACAGTATGGGTTAATCACCATGCGTGCCCACCAGCGGATTGCCGATTTCAAGCGCTGAGGTATTGAATAGATCAGACATTCAGATTTCCAGATGTTTTCCTTCACCGTTGGCGATAGCTTAGAAAACAAAGTCATAGGTAAACACCCGAACTGGGAATCGAACCTTGGTCTTCCACTTGCGAGCCCATTGTTTTAACCACTCGACTCGAACTAGAACATTATTCTCACCACCGCTAAATAACATACCATAACATAACATTTACATACAGGCACATACTCGTACATTGCTTCTGGCCCCACACTAGGATACCCTGTGTCGTATGGGAATCAGAAACAGCGACGTCACAAACATGTAAACATCCAGGACCTGGAGTTTTTTTTTCTCGCCATCCGGGGATCGAGCCCGGGTCCTCTTGCATGGCAAGGAGATGCGCTAACCGCTACGCCACAGAGGTCCTCAAAGGTGTGGTCACATTACGTCACTAGTTTATATGTCATTTGGATAAGATAACATAAGAATATGTGAGTGGTTGACCAAAAAGGGACCTGGAGGGATTGGAAAGCGTTCTTTTTTTATTTGATTTTTTTAATCTCTGGTATTTTAGCTTTGTTTCGGTCTAACCAGAATATTTTTAGGTGCCGTAGTTATTTTTTTATGATTTATTTTTGTGAGCCGAGCCGAGTCGAAACCTGAATACACGAAACTTCAAACGCGACTTTCTAGAAATCAATTATTTCCCCTTGAGGTCCCTATTTGGTCAACCACTCACATATTCTTGCACACAAGAAACAAAAGATAAATAAAAGTGGATAACATCTTAGATTTTCGTGTGTAATGTAAAGACTTTGTGCGCATCTAAGAGTCTCCTTGACCAGATTGCAAACAACTCGTGAATTTGAATGCTCGTTTCATTGTGTACAGTTGACAGCACATCAACCTTTACGTACTTAAACAAACATGTACATTTACATACATGCACATACATTGCGTCTGGTCCCACGATAGGATACCTACCCTGTTTCGTGGGAACCAGAAACAGTGACATCACAAACATGTAAGCATCTTAAGCCTGAGGTTTTTTTTTTACCCAGCCGGGATTCAAACCCGGGACCACTCGCATGACAGGCAGACGCGCTAACCCTTGCGCCACAGAGCTTATTTGACAGGATGTCAAATGAGTTACTTTTAAAACGGGATTTTGTATGAAAATACTTGCTTGTGACATCACATTTCAAAGCACTCTTTTTATGTTCCATCTATTTAAAAATTGTAATAACTAGTAAATGATTAAAAGTAAGACATTTTCCGAATCATTTGGTAATTTTTGTTTTAATCGAGCATCTGAAATAATTTATTGTTGATAGTGTCTAATACCGTATTGATGAACAGAACTACGATTTTCTGTTAGTAATAATTGAAAAACGAGAGGTTCTTCAACTCAATGTAGACCGGGATTTGCTACATTTTTTTACGTAGCCTATCACGCCCCACTACAAAGAACAGACCTTCTCTCAGAGAGGGACAGAGAGAGAGAGAGGGTATGGGCAGGCAAGTACATGCGGCGACCACTCCGGAGTGGCAAATAGGTAGGGTAGGAATTCAGGCGCCAGAAGAGGTAAGAGTTACGCGGTAGAAAGAGAGGCAACATGTAGGTGAATATAACGTAGCTTTTTTAGCGCCGTGCGATCTGAATTGCACCTAATTGTATCGCTGCTAGAGTCCCTTTTTCTTAAATTGATTTTGCGGAGTGAATCTTTTGTACCTGTACTATTATGTATTCTGTGGTATGGGCTTAATTACCACGCGTGCCCACCGCGGATTGGTCATTCCAAGCGCTGAGCTTTGTGAACATCCCAGACAGTCAGGTTTCCTCACGATGTAATCTAATATACTATAAAATTCTCATGTCACAGTGTTAGTGCGCTCACTCCTCCGAAACGGCTTGACCGATTTTGATGAAATTTTATTATGTATATTCGGTAGGTTTGAGAATAGCTTAGGTATTTTTCATAGCCCTAACTAAAAAAATATTTATGGCCAAACTACTTTTGCCGGGTATTATAATATTTTTCGAGCTATGCCAGCCGGGAATCTACAAAAGTATGTAATCTACACACTTTAAACCTTATTTTATTATAACTACCTACATGAATACAAAACACCTGGTGTTTAAAAAACAACGTAGGTAAGCAGATTTCCTGTAATATAGTTAAGCGACATGTTTATTAAATTAAGTGGATTATAATTTGTCATTTAATAATTCAGTGGACTTAAAAAGAACAAAGGACATAAAAATATTCGTAACCACTCCTAATAAACCGTCTACGGCTAAGTTGTGCGATACGTGTGCCAGAAACAGCATAACATAATATGCAGATTATTCGTAATAAGGCTGACCTTGACATTTGGCTGGATTAAAAAAAGCTTCAATCAATGCAACAAAAGAACTGCAAAACTTTATTTAATCACTAACCCCCTTATTCATAAAAAATTTTAAGCATTGGTTAAGTAAACAACTGATTAAATGTCATGCTGTCCTTTATATTTCAATGACATCTGTCAAGGACAGCATGACATTTAATCAGTTGTTTACTTAACCAATGCTTAAAATTTTTTATGAATAAGGGGGTAATTCCTTAAAAGTTGTTAAGTATATTACATGGCCAAATATGCTTTGGACTTAATCTGCTTAACATTTGGTCTAAGTTTTTCAACGCATTTCTTTGTCATTGATTTGCTATTTTTATCAAAGAGACTGACCTCCAGTTTCTCGTTTACTAAGGGCCAGTTTCTGAATGGAAAATTTCACGTAAGTAAATACTTAAGTAACGTTCTGTCACGCTCTTCTCAAAGAAAATTGACGAGACAGCACTAGAGTTAAGTAGTTACTTAGCGAAATTCTCAATTCAGAAATCGGCCGTAACAATAAGTTATTCTAAAGTTAAAAGCTGTGAGTTAGCCGACGTGCATACAAAAAAGCAAGATTTGGAAACAAAAAAATGTAATTAGTCCGTCTTTTAGATTATTCAAAAATAAGGGACACGTATTTTTTTATTTGTAAATTAGACCAAAAATGACAAAGATATAGCCCATTAAAGTTACGTGTGACGTCACGCCGTGCTGCATTTTGTAGCACTGAGTGACGTCACACGTAACTTCAATGGGCTATATCTTTGTTATTTTTTGTTTAATCGAAAAAAGAAAAAATACGTATCCAATATTTTTTATAATCTAAAATACGGACTAAATAGAATTAAATTATTTTGACCCTGGAAACTACCCTATTAGCGCCCCACCCATTGATAAAATATCGTGTTTGAAAATGAGTTTTTTCAAAAGCGACCATTTGCATTATAATTCATAATGCCTATTTTACATGTTTGTGATGTCGCTGTTTCTGGTTCCCATGACACAGGGTATCCTAGTGTCGGGCCTGAAGCAATGTACATATATGCCTGTAAGTAACTGTTTATGATTTAGAACTTAGGACAATCTATTTAAGCTGACAACGTCTGTTTTTGTGCAATAATGGATTAACGTTAGCTTAGTGTAGCACAGTTTAACTTCCAAAAAAAATTAAATAGACAGACTCCTTAGATCACACGAGTAATAAAATCTCCATTGTCAACTCTACACACTCAAAATACGGACAAGTCTGAGTAAGGAATGTACCTTTCGGGTTCTGAACAAACAGTTCTAACTTAACTTTGCAGTATACAACATACACGTAGGCCGACTTGCACCACCGACTAAAATCCATTTAGCGTTAAATAAAATAAAATTTTGACAGATAGTGTATGGTGGAACTGTCAAAATTCTGTTTAACTTAAAGTTAAATGGATTTTAGTCGGTGGCGCAAGTCGGCCTTAATCGTTTTCCTAAGCAATTTAACCATAGCAAATTCGTAATCGAGTAATTAGTCAAAAAAAGAGTTTGTGAGTTTCCAGACATTTATTTGACTTAAATATGTCGCTGGCTTAAAAGTTTTTACTTCACCACGTAAGACAAGTAAGTTTATCCGGAAAATAGTTTATAACGTGTAGTGCTTGCGAAAGTTCCTGTTCAAAAATTCACCACGAAGGTTGTGACGTTAGTATTTAAGATTAATAATAAATACCACGCAAGAGGTCCCGGGTTCGATCCCCGGCTGGTTAGAAAAAAAAAACTCCAGGTCTTGGATGTTTACATGTTTGCGACGTCGCTTTTTCTGGTTCCCACGACACAGGGTATCCTAGTGTGGGGCCAGAAGCAATGTATGTGCCTGTATGTAAATGTTTGTTTATAAAAAAAAAACATTTTCACATAAGAGTGCTTATACTGAGTTTTTTCATTCACTTTCGATAGCGAGAGCGTTTGCAATTTGTATAGGAGTGACAAAGAGACAACTAGATGGCGCGCTTTGTCACTCCTATGCAAATCGCAAACGCTCTCGCTATCGAAAGTGAACGACAAAACTCAGTATACGCACTCTGACCCCTTTTCACAAACAACGGTAGGTACAGTCGACAGCACGTCAATATTCACATTTTAGTTGCAAAGTCGCCCGTAATGCAACGGAGTAGAGTGTATGGGTGTATACCATGATGTGCTGCCGACTGTACTCCTATTAATAGAAGGAATACGGAGGCACGGACCAAAAAGTGATCCTTTAGTGGTAGAGAACCCTAAAACATCGATTGACACCTAAATATGTGTTTAGTCAGCGGCTACCTTGAAGCAAAGCTCCTTTTATTTACTCTACGAGTTAATAAGGCACAGAAGTGTTTTTATGCCGAAACATCGAGATAAAAAATAACGAAGCCTCATATCCGCATTGCTGAGGATCGTATCACAGAGATGGTGAGGAAAAACTCTGACTTACTTTTCTTACTTCATCGGTATTGTTCTGCTAATGGGCTCCAATAGGCTCACAGTCATTCATAAAAAAATATGAAATCTCAATATTAGAACCATAGGTAAAAAACCAAGACTAAGAAGTTATGTTTTGTTTTTGGCAGAAATACTATCAAGCCCCGTTTTCTTCAGATTTATTATCAATTTAAAAAAAAAGGCCTTTTTTACAAAAACGATAAAAAAATACATTAGCTAAAGAAGTGTGACCACATTACGTAGGTACCTATGTACCAAAAACGAGGACGTCGCCGGTAGCAGGCTGCGTAAATGTTAAGCTGCGTTTATATAATATACAGTCGTTATTCGATCCAGGTGTAACCTGAAAATGTGGGGATGAATGTTATCCTAAGTGAATAAGCAAAAGTTGCACTGCTGCGGACCTGCTCTGAATAAAGAACATTAAATTTTATTAGTCGATCTTCGTGCCTGCTTAGAAGAACAGAAAATTATTAGATCCATGCACCTTTCAGACTCTCCGGTTCCTGTAGCACGGGCGTTAAATATTCTGTTATAGGGCTCGAGACGATCTTGACGGGGCTCATCCTAAAACAGAATATTTTTGTTTCTTCTATTTCTTGAACAAACCGTAACCTATTCTTTCTTGAAATTTTCTACACATTTACCTCAAAATTGCGCAGTTTCTGAAACAAGTCTGTTAGGCTGACAACACACTGATAACTTTTGTTCTACGACTTCTGATTTTTTTATAGTTTTTATAGGACGGATCAGAGGCCCATTAATTCAGAAATCTTATCTAGAATTCCGTAAAATACGTAATTCAGGAATTACGCATTTTTTGAGAATACTTATTTATTTTTCCGTTTTGTCATGTTAGATTTACACATAAAATAGATTTTTTTGCTACATACTTATAGGAAATAAAATTAAAATTTTAATGCATACCTTTTTGTGGTATAAAAATTTAAATTGCGCTTCAACGGATTCAAATCGTAATTTATATGCTGTTACTTTACTTTTGCCTGTTTAAGCTTTCATCATGAGCTTTTCTGAACGTGCCTTGATTCACTCGTAAACATGGCGAATAGCCCATGCCCGTTGTCTCCTTTTAAATCTAACCCCTTTTAAATGACTGTAGGTATACCTATATTTTTCTTGTGCATCCGTGACACAGAACACATGATCCTTGAGCATCTCACTGCATCAACTGCGTAAGGCTCTTGAATAGGTCATTCGGTCACCAGTGACTACTCTAACATTAAATGATGACTAAAGGATACTCAGCCCACGATTTTAAGGACTAAGCTCGAGTTAGAAGTCGGTTGGCCATGACTCAATCCTTCGATGAGGTAATCGTTCATAATTGATTCAGTGATTTGTATTGTGACTGGTTTCTTAAGTTGAGCTGTAGTGAGGGGGTACCTACCAGCTGTCGATTATTTTCGCCCTCTATCATTCAAGGACAACAGGGATCTAGAAAACCGTAACCGTATACCTACCTCGAATACAATATTTTGAACTTGATTTGTGAATTCGAATGTGAATTTATCCAGATAAATTCAAAAGATTCCTCAAGTGTAGTCATATCGATTCAAAATCGTGCCTACTATTTTTTTAAATTATTTAACTAGATATTAAAGATCAGCAGTTCTACGTGTTGACGTAAAAATATAATATTAGAATATTTGAATAAATAGGGGGAGCTAATTGAGCCGTACCTACTCCGGAAACCCCTTTGTTTAGAGTCAGATTGTCCAGTATTTTGGGTTCATCATCATCATCATCAACCCATTATGTCCCCACCGAGGGGCACGGGTCTTTTCCCTGAGGAAGGTATAGGCCATACTTCACCACGGGGGCCAAGTCCGGATTGGTATTTTGGGGTACTGAATACTTACTTGGTTTGGGATTCGGTTAGACCTAAGAAATTAACCCTAGATCCGCCTAAAGGTGATACCGGTTGTTGATGTTTATAAAATATATCTGAGCCACTCAGGTTTTTTTTTCTTTATGGTTAGCAAATTACATTGCAACTACTTACAAATTCACAACTTCAAATTTAGCCTATTTTTAAAACGACAGGAATATTCAACAGAAGTCAATACGTAGAGTGAAGATCACTCATCTGCTAACTTAGTCGATATATCATCTTGTCCCAGCTCTATTGCTCTGCGGTTACAGTGACGATGACGTTACGATCGTGCCGACGAGATTATACGTCACTGATGAAGTCACAACTTTCGTCTTCATTACATGATACATAAACCGCAGATTTATTGCCCACCTGCATGCTCCTCTATGAAAATCGATAAGAGATCTACGAGGGAATTACGTTTTATTCATAGGCAAACAGGATAACGAAAGGGCTTCCAAGTACTTTAGATATTTCACCTTCAATAATGAGCCGTTTTCAGAAGAACTAAAAAAAAATAATAATATGGCTGTCAAAGGAATGCAATTTTGGACCTCAGCCCAATAGCCATGTGTGATACGTCATAAAATAGGTCTCAGCGAGCTGAACAAAAGTTACTATGACGCCAACAGCCAAATGTTTGTCGTTTCGGAGTTATATTTTGTTGAAAATGTTAGTTTTTTTTCAATACTATATAACTCCGAAAGGACAAACATTTGGCTATTGGCGTCATAGTAACTTTTGTTCAGCTCGCTGAGACCTATTTTATGACGTATCACACATGGCTATTGGGCTGAGGTCCAAAATTGCATTCCTTTGACAGCCATATTATTTTATTTTTTTTAGCTCTTCTGAAAACGGCTCATTGCAAGAGTAATTAAGCCAAGTCAGACGGCTTAGGCGGGTTGAAAACTTCTGACGGTAAGGACCAGTAGTCTTAAAAGCCTCTACCAATCCGGACTTGGCCCCCGTGGTGGTGTATGGCCTATACCATTCTCAGGAAAGAGACCCGTGTCCCTCGGTGGGGACATAATGAGTACAAATATTCTGTGAAAAAAATCAACTTGATGGCCACAATGTCCATGACAGCTGTCGCGGAGCTCAAGCTATATTTTACAGACTATAACTAGTCGTTGTATGCACGCACGTCGGCACATTCTTATATTTAGTATGGCACTGCTCAGGGCACAATGCCTATTATCTACATAGTTCATTTTCCATTATTCCTTCCTGCTCTCTCCTCTCTCTTTCTTTCTCGTCTTCTGTTTCTTCTTTGTTAGTTCTAATATTATTGACCTTTTTGTACACAATACTGACCATTGATTTTGACTTACTATCCATTTATCTATACTTGGCATTTTTTTTCAGACTTTAAACGATACTAAATCAAAAACCTTTAGCGGTAGAAAACTCGAAACAGTTTGCAAATTTAGTGCTAGCTATTTCTTACATAGGTATTATTTTTCTTTCATTTTCTTTTTTTTTCATTATCCCGGGATTATTAGTTGGTAGAACGTGATATAGGTTTACTCCAGAGTATTTCTCGATTTATTCCAAGATTAGCACTTATACCAAGCTATAATAGTTTGGTCGAATCGGCACTTAGCCGAAAAAATTGCTACCAAAATTAGCATGAGAGTTAGTTAATTAATGCAGATTAGATTACGTAAGACAGTCAAATCAGTGGGGAGGGTAATACTGGGTGAGACAAATCTGCGGCCAATCCTAGTTATTTTCATAGCGGAACCAATCAAGTCTTACTTAAGGGGGAGTTGCTAAAGTGCTCAATACAATGTTCACTTTTAAAGAATTTTAGCTAAAATCTTTTTTTTGTTAACTTTTAATACTTTCCTGAGCCAAACGTTTTAAAAATAAGTAAGTACATAAACTTTTAAAAGATTTAGGCCCTGTTTCACAATGTCCAAATAAAGTTCCAGATAAGCTATCCACAACCAGGGCTGTCGTTTGTTCAAAATTTAAATATTTTTTCCTATATTGCGTGTGTTCGTTTATCGCTTCAAATTTAGAACAAACGGCAGCCCTGGTTGCGGATAGCTTATCCAGAACTTTATCTGCAGATTGTGAAACAGACCCTTAGCATGCCAACAAAACATGCATATGGAGATAAAAAATATAAACATTTACATACAGACACATACACTGGATCTGGCCCCACACTAGGATACCCTGTGTCGTGGGAACCAGAAACAGCGACGTCACAAACATGTAAACATTCAAGACCTGAGGTTTTTTTGTCCCCAGCCGGGATTTGAACCCGGGACCTCTCGCATGGTACACATGCATGCACTAACCGCTGCGCCACAGAGGGCGTCAGCTAATAAGCTAATCTATGAAGAATAAATACTTTTAAGCTGCTTAGGTGTATGTCCGTGTGGCTTATTTCTTTGGTGATTTAGCGTAATTATGTGCATGGTTTAGTCACGATACCACACCTCTGGTACTTATGTAAGAAAACATGATATTTATTGTTATGTTCGTTTATAGGCATTTCTACTGTATCTAAACTAAACTTGAACATTTTCTACCAGTCAAGTAAGATGTGGAAGAAACTTTTGGTGAGCATGCCAAGAAGGGGATAATATCTGAAGGGCATACTTGCATAATACTAGCTGGCCAGGCCAGTTGTTTTGTCAGATAGGGGTATGAAAAATAGATAACAATATAGCTATATAAAATTTCATCAAAATCGGTCAAGCCGTATCGGAGGAGTATGAGCGCTAACACTGTGACACGAGATTTTTATATATGTATTAGAAGATGTAATTAAAGTAATTCCTTCTCCTGGCTGTGGAATACCTAGTGTTCTCTAAGCATCCGTCCATTCGTCCATATAGATCGATATATGTATAGATGGATGGACTATCCATCTATATCGAACTATAATAAAAAATAAACCTACCAGTCAATATAATAAAATACATAACAATAAAATATACCTATACCTATTTATGTATTCAGATTATAATTAGAACACAGTAGTAAAATTTAATCCATTTAACGGCCTGCACCTTTGGCTATAAAAAGCCAATAAATGAACGCAATCCACGAAGGATAAGCCTTAAATGCATGCAAGAGCTTTGCATAAAGTTCACGCGTCGCTAATGTATTCCACGAGCAGTGAGATCATAAAGCCTATTAGAATTTTCAATCAACGTTCCAGCGGCATTGCTGAGACACAGGACTTTCGAGCCTAACCTAGCGGCTGCGCTCGCTGCCTACCAAATGCTGGAAGTTAGAAAGGCTGAGAAGGTTAACTTTGGATTACCCAACATCTAGTATTTGCTGAGTTGTCCTCTCTTATACTGTTGAAATAAATGAGCAGGTTTCAAGAGTAGTATGACCTACAGAGGCCATAACAGATGCCACAGATACGTAAAAATCATTGACGGTTCTGTACCTATCCCAATCCCAAGCCAATGCTAATGGAGACCATAATACCTAAATAGAAGAACAATTTTAGTATATTAAATTCTGAAAATTTTAATATGCCCAAAGTGTTAAGACGGCCCTGTATTACGAGTACAGCGGCGGCGTACGGCTAACTTTCTGAAAGTATTTAATCTACCTAGGTAGGTATGGTTGTTAAAACCATGTCGTGAATTAATTGTCCTGCTAATGACAATAAACTGCACTCTTGAACCGTTTACTTCGCACGAAATAGTAGACACTCAAGCGACCTTTATTTCTAGAAGATCGTAACTACGTTTTATGTCGTAACGTTCATCTTTTATTTTGTAAATCCAGTCGTAGCCGTAGCCATGGCATAAAACACAGGAATTAGTCAGGGCATATATCGGATTCCGAGTGTCGCTATGAGAAGTTGTCAATTTTATTGCCGCGAAGTGGGGCAGTTTCAAATAACTTTTCGGGGAACCGCGGCAAGCGTGCCAAGTGCTCGCTGCACCACTCACTGTCATTGCCAGACAAAGTTTAATTGTCAATGTCCGATCACTGCGACGTAGTGCCCTTCAATCATCGTAATCTACAGGACGATAGAGATTGCTAGAGAAATTGTCAGGGCAATCTTACTTATGGCACTGATTTAAAAGATCTGATAAAGAATGTGTTTTGTGCAGGTATGTACCTACCTATGTACCAGATTTCACATTATCATGTGACCATAGTTACAGAACATGATTTGAGCGTGTTATGATCGGCACAGGGAAATCAAAACAAAATAATTTATTTCAACATAAATAATTTACGTTCTGCTGAATGTCAATGTAATGAGGGTCACTGGTACATCAAAATATCACGATAAAAGATACTTCATTTGATGCACGCACTCGTGCAAATTAGTGCAGATTAGTTTTTGTTTCATCGAAATCGGGCCAGGATTTCCAAAGTTGTAGCATTGTAAAGTTTCACCGCTTTTTTAAATTTCTAATCTTTCGCGCGCAAGAACGATGACGTCATGTGGCACGTTGTTGGCGGGTGCGCCTATGCAGAGTGAGTTTGGTTCGTGAAAATTTGATTTGTATAGTGGTTTGTACTTGTTATTTTAGGTTTTTTGTTTTAGCAGTTACTCTAAATAATATTGTGAACGTAACAAAGCGATGGAAGAGGGTTTTGTGAAAGGACAATCCAATAGTTGACCTGTTTATGGTCGCGCAATACTTGGCGGAGTAAGTCCTTACCAAACATATTTTTGGTAAAGAAAGGCAGTTTGTATTTTTTCGTGATCAACAAGCTGGGGCAACAAACATTTTCTTTACTGAATTTTGAATTATTTCAAAAGCTTTTTTTTTTAGTTTTACTTGTCGCGTTGTCTCTTTGTCTAATCAATCTTGAAAGCTAAAGACCCACTTTCTGGTTTCTGATTGAGCTGAAACTTTGCACACGTATCTCAGTCGAATAACTATCGATTATTATGACATGGAGCTGATCCGATGATGTAGCCAGAAGGTGACCAAGGGAACTCTGTGATGAAAAGTCGTAACACCATCGAATTTGGGCTCATTAGTTTTATCTTGACTAGTACTTTGGCCTATACGTTAACACTTTGGTTTCATCTATTTAGCTCTGAAGTCGGCTCGGCCACTGACAAATGTACAGATGGATAAATGTGAGTCAAGTGCGATATCAGGAATACTGAATATTATTGTACGCCTCGTCAACCTTTGCATATTTCTAGCAAAGTTGCCCCGGGCACAACCGACTAGAGTGCGTGCGCGCATGTAAAGGTTAACGTGTTGTCAACTGCTTTTAAGTTAAATAAACACACAATCAAAATCGGTTCATCCGATGCCAGACTGTCATTAGCGTAGGATCGAGCTTGTAACACTCCTTTAAGTCGGGGATTAAAAATCAATATTTTTTATTCTTACGGTCTTAATAAAAAAGTAAAAATAGGTTAAAACCGATTTTAAAAGTGGGTTTTTGTTTTGGACTTCACAATAATTTTAAGTGTTTTATATTTTCACTACTATGAACGAACGTTAATAATGAACTACTAAGAACGCCCCACTGTACGTTAGCCGCGGAAACCGGCACAGCCATCTTTCTACCTACATAATATTGTTGGTAAATTGTGCCCGGATAACGGCGACAGGCTTGCCACTTGTCACGTTTGGGACCTAATAAACTCGGCAAAACGTGGGTCCAGTTCTAGAGACTGGTGCCTCTGCCTACCCCTTCGGGGATAACGGGCGTGAGTTTATTATTATTATTATTATTTATAATATTTGCGACGCGAAGCGTGCAAGCTACCGTGCTAACTTGTTGATTGACGTACTTACTAATAACTACTAACACTAAGCCATTTGTGATAATATATATAAACATATAAACATTTACATACAGGCACATACATTGCTTCTGACCCCACACTAGGATACCCTGTATAGTGAGAAACCAGAAACAGCGATGTCACAAATATGTAAACATCCAAGACCTGGAGTTTTTTTTTGTTTCTCCCCAGCCGGGGATCGAACCCGGGATCAAACTCAACATCGAAGAGGCGCGAGCGTCCGTTTTTCTCCGACGGCCGTGCCTTTGAGATCATTACCCTGCAAAGCACAGTTTAAAAAAAAATGTAAATGTTGTAGTAAGTAGGTACATAATAAACACAGAACTTACGTCGAAATGGTCTATAACAGTGCACGTGACTACAGGCTGTGAGAGGATCGGGTCTTTTCATAGTCTTCAACCACTTTTTTTGGACCTTTTCTTTACGAGTTGTGGAAAAAAACTATTTTTCGGGTGTTTTTTTCGTGGAGTTCGTACACCATAGGTACTTCGGGACCATTTAGGTAATCTACGAAGCGAAAAACAGCGAATTACAGCGAACAAGCGAGAAATGCAGCGAGTCACAGTACGCAGATATATGGAGGCGCTGAATCGCTCGCGCCTCGTGACGTCATCCACGTTGGCGCGGCCGAGTTGGTTTTGCCGCGGCGGCGGCGGCGGCCGTTTAAAATCGCAACTTTAACGTTTAATATCTCAGTCATTTTTGAAGATAGAAAAAAAATAAAAACAGATCATCAGCACGGCTCATTAAGTATTATGTTTCACAGCCACTGAGAAAACCACAGCGAGAAAAAAACCTCCTCTAAAATAATTTTAAACTGAATATATCAGACCCTAAGTACCTATATGATTAGATCCTATCATTAACCCATTGTGTTCCCCCCGAGGGGCACGGATTTCTTCCCTGAGGAAGGTATAGACCAGGGATCCCCAAACTATTTTGGACAAGTGACCCCTTTTCCAAAATGAACTGTTACCTTAGACCCCCATGGCCAAATTACCTACTTTTAAGATCAACCCCCGGCCCCCTTATTCATAATGGTCCGCTAATTTGAAACAGCTGCTACAGAGTGTTATTTTTCATTCTGACTTAGGTCAATAGAAGAAGACAGAGTGAGAATTAGCAATGCTTTAAGTAAGCAGACTATTATGAATAAGGGGGCCTATCTTTAGTTTTTTCCTATTGATACAAAATACGTAGGCACTAAGGTACCAATTGGAAAACTTTGCACTTGGTTAAGTGAATAAAGTTGACTTCATTTTCTCATCAAAATTTAACAGAATAAAAAGACATATAATTCAGTAAATATCAAGTTTAATTTATAATTATTATTGCAAATTAAGTACTTAAAGAATCTTAAGTAGGTAGGAAATTATATTTAAAAAAGTATTAATTCGCAAAGAAAAAAATTAAACATTCAGTTAGATGGACCTGGTGGACCTGGTGACTATCTACCAATCTAGCTACATACGGTTCAATATTGGTGAGTTGCAGCCTTAAATATCCATGTTCGTGATTTTCAAACGGTTTCTTTGTTTCGTAAAAATGTTTGTTACCACACTGAAGCTTTTTTCAACTAGGTATGATGATGGAAAAGCGATGAGTTATTTTTCAGCAATGTTCCACAATGTATGGAACATTGCTGAAAAATAACATTGGCTTCTGTGGCTTATCAGATTGGCTTCTTCTATGGCTGTGGTATTGTACGGATTTATTATCCATTGAGGAATTTATAAATTTGAAAGATTTAAAGAAAATTTAAATAAAGAGCAAGTCAAAACGCGTCTGAAAGACGTACGCTCGAATTTATTATCTTGTACAAACTTCTCCAAACTGACTTGCCGAGTTTTTCATCTTGAACGAACTTGAGACTTTACATTACTACAACAATGCTATTTCCTACAAAAATATTAATTATTCTTAGTACACGTAAAACAACATAAACAATGCAGTACTTACCTACCTATCATGAAAGTTTTAAATAAAAACATGTGTTAATTTTATAGGGGTCGATTTTTAAACCTCGTCGACCCCCAAAATCACTTTTCGTTTATGTCAACCCCTAGGAAGCCGATATCGACCCCAAGGGGTCGATGTCGACCACTTTCGGAATCCCTGGTATAGACCATACTCCACCACGGGGGCCAAGTCCGGATTGGTGGAGGCTTGTAAGACCAGTGGCTGGTCTTACTGTCAGAAGTTTTCAAGCCGCCCTAAGGCCTCTGACATGGCTTAACGACTGCCATCTATCGACGGCAGCCGGATCCCATAAATTTTAAAGTAAAATATTATTAGCTAGTTTTCCTACAAAGTAGGAAAAACATTAATGCTACGGCCAGACACACGAACAGCACCCGTTCACGAGCATAACATAAAAATACTGGTTCACGCACGCATATGGAACGACGCATGCACCTACCTACATTTTTTGACGGTGTAAAGTTTAAAAAATATCGAAATAATAACCAACAAGTAAGGGACTCCACACACGACGGCTATAAGGGAAGGATGTATATTATAGCACGATATATCTCATTACATCTTACCATAGAAATCGTCAGGAGACCACACACGACAGCTATAATATACATCCTTACATCTTCGTACCTTAAAGGTACTGAGCGATACGAAGATGTATATTTACCTTTCGATACCTATCAATACCTCCCAATACCTTTCCGTATATTACGATATATCTTCCTTCGTAAAGGGTGTTCAAAAAGTTTCTTGGTGATTCAAAAAACTCCACAAGGAGTCTTATGTCGCTAAACGACATAGGTATTCAGAGTCCTATCTCAAAAAAATCATTTGCTCCACATAAATTTGCTCCATATAAATAGTCTCGCTAAAGGCCGGTTTCCGAATTGAGAATTTCACTTAAATATTTAAATAACGTTCTGTCACGCTCTTTTCTGATAAACTTGACGAGACAACAAGAACATTCAGAAATCGGCCGTAAGCTACGTTTCGTAAGCCTGAGGAAGGTATAGGCCATACTCCGCCACGGGGGCCCAAGTCCGGATTGATGGAGGCTTGTAAGACTAGTGGCTGGTCTTGCTCTATGATCTCTGACTTGGCTTAACGACTGCCATCTATCGACGGCAGCCAGCACCAACTGCACCAACCAATAAGTTTATTGCACATAAGTAAAAATTACAATGGCAACGCGGCGGACTTAATGCTACAAGCATTTTCTACCAGTCAACCGCAGGAGGTGTATCAATCGACTGAATCGAAGAATTGCTCGCAGCCCTGGCCGCCTGAGTGATCTTAAACGATCACGAACGTTAAGCAACATAGGGCGCGTTCAGTGCGCAGATGGGTGACCGTTTATGATTAACGCTAATGGCATTTTTCCGAGCGGTTCCATGCTTCGCAAGGCATGTTAAGCAGTTGGTGCTGGCTGCCGTCGATAGATGGCAGTCGTTAAGCCAAGTCAGAGGCCATAGAGCAAGACCAGCCACTAGTCTTACAAGCCTCCATCAATCCGGACTTGAGCCCCCGTGGCGGAGTATGGCCTATACCTTCCTCAGGCTTACGAAACGTAGCTTACGGCCGATTTCTGAATTGAGAATTTCGCTAAGTAACTACTTAACTCTAGTGCTGTCTCGTCAAGTTTCTCAGAAAAGAGCGTGACAGAACGTTATTTAAATATTTAAGTGAAATTCTCAATTCGGAAACCGGCCTTTAGCGAGACTGGTATGGAGCAAATTTATGTGGAGCAAATGATTTTTTTGAGATAGGACTCTGAATACCTATGTCGTTTAGCGACATAAGACTCCTAGTGGAGTTTTTTGAATCACCAAGAAACTTTTTGAACATCCTTTACGAAGGAAGATATATCGTAATATACGGAAAGGTATTGGGAGGTATTGAAAGGTATAGAAAGGTAAATATACATCTTCGTATCGCTCAGTACCTTTAAGGTACGAAGATGTAAGGATGTATATTATAGCTGTCGTGTGTGGTCTCCTGACGATTTCTATGGAAAGATGTAATGAGATATATCGTGCTAACTATAATATACATCCTTACCTTATAGCCGTCGTGTGTGGAGTCCCTTAGGGTAGTAGGTAGGTATCGGAGAAACCACAATTTCATACCACTCATGTAAAACAATAAACATAAAAGTTATGGTGACATCTAGGTGTGTCTCCTGGTGTGTCAAGCTGAAGCTTTCAATAAAATACCTATGTTTCAAACACAGGTAATGAAAGCTTCATCATCATCATCAGCCCTTCTCTGCCCACTGCTGGACCTTTTCCCCATTGCCCAAAAGCTTCATTATCATGAAAGATACCTAATGAAACGAAAAGAATCTCTGATAGAAACCAACACATACTTAACCACAAAAACACAACCCAACCTGTGATTGGGGGTCCGCAGCAGTATTAGATAGAACAAGTTCCGCAAGGCCAAGGCAGGCCCTGGCACAAGCCGTAAATCCTCTGCGAAGTTGGTTGAGATAAGCTTAGAGTAGCACGAAACGAAACGTATGCTTCGTGTAGCAGCATTAGCAGACGATTAGCAGCTACGAAACGAAACGTTGACGTTTAGGAATCCAACATTGTTGGATCAATAAGCACAACCAAACCAAACATTTTTGTTGAATAATGTGGAAACGTTTATGAAAGGAAACGTCATTAACGTCAAGTGTCCACTTTCATTTCGGTTTATTTTCCTAGTTTCTTTCTATCTATTTTTAGTGTTTTAGCGTATTTTTAGGACTGAAATCGTGGATAAACAGTATTAAATTAGCTTAACTGCTGACCTATATCCCAGTTAAGATGGGTCGTAAAACGAATTCTAAGCAAAATTCGAAGAAAACTCCTGGCAAAGAACTTAACAAATATGAGCAACAGAAACGAAAAGAACTCGGCGTTGTCGTGGAGAAATTGCTGAAACTAACCAGCGTATTCCAAGCTACGGTGACACCCGCTAAAAGCTGGGAACTACATAAGGAAATAGAATCTATCTTGAAGCAGATTCAAAGCATTGAAAACCCGAGCAAAAGTGAACCTAAGTCACGTCACTCAAACGTGGAGCAGTTTCTTAAATGGCTAAATGAGAATGGGGCTCAATACGATGGTAAGTGGCAGTACAATACTCTTATACAATAAATCTAATGTATAAAAATCTCGTGACATTGTTATCGAACTCCTCCGAAACGGTTTCACCATTTGTATGATCTTTTGTGTATATTTGGTAGGTCTGAAAATAGGTCAAAGTGTTTATACAAATATTTTTATAGGCTTTGATATACTTCACAGTCCATGAGATTTTTTATCACAATTTATTTATTAAATTAAGTAGTACCCATTCATTATTTTGGAGATATTTCTCCCATAGTAAAAATTGTTTGTATTCATGAGTAAAAAAACCCATTTAGGTTTCACTGGACGATTCTTCAACTCAATAAAGGGAGTGTGCTAGTGCCTCAAATTTATTCCATTCTAATTAATTAGGTGTTTGGTATGTATCACTTATTTATTCACATCAATTTGCATTATATCATGTTGTACCTACAACTTGTTTTTATAAGTTGATATCAGAGTAGTCAACATTGTTGCATTTTAGATCTATTCCCCAAGCTTCATTTCATTACTAGGCTTCCAATATACCTACATTGTAACATAATTTTTATAATTAATCTACAATACGATTAAAATCTGTTAACGATTTGGTCAACCTAGGTAATTGTCGTGAATCCCTCGTCTCTCACATAGAGTTATAAATTGACAGACATGACCTTTAATTATATTACTCGTTGTCTTAATGAATACAATTCAAGAACGATATGAGCAACAAAACCTCCTATGAAGCTCAAAACTAACACAACCTTTATATTGTTACGTTATACATAACTGTATGTACATTGACATTCAACAAGCAGAATGTAAATTCTTTACGTAGAAATAAATTCTTGATTCTTGTGAAATAAGAAAAATAATTGATTATTTTGAGAGTCTGCCTTCTTAGAGTCAATAAAAACAGTTTTTATTAGTGAAAATATTCGATTCTATCAAATTTTATCACATTAAACTTACAATGTATCATGGCTTCAACAAATTTAAAGCATGGTAAAAATTTTTTGCTCAATCTCGTGAAATTGCAAATAATATGTCACTATTTTAGAGAAGAAGCTAATTTATTTAAAAAAGAGGAAAGTAAATATCATCAAAAAATTGTGGACAGGGTTTGTGAAGCAACCGGAGTTTCGAAAAGCAGCGTGTTAAAAATTTTGAAGGAAAACGACAAACTCTCAGATCAGTCAAATTCATGTCGCTTCTGCATAATAAATTTCTTAGGTCTACCGATTAGTAATGTCATCTTGGCAGGTGCTATACATTGCGTTTATGATACTTCGAATTGAATGCTACCCTAAAAGAAATCGCGGTAATGTATTTCGTGTCATTTCCATCTCCGGATTTAGTCGATGATATCCGAGAAAAGCCGAATTGTTAACTGATTTTAATTGTATTGTAATAAACTAGAGAACTTGATTGGCAATAAAGAAATGTGCATAAGTATTTTGCAGGCCCTTGTATTGAGTTAAAAGCCTTGATGACAGCCAATATGACCTATTCTTACAACCCACCCTTAACTCTTTTTCAGGTGTCGACATATCAAACTTTGAGGGCTACGAGATGGGTCTGAAGGCTACAAAGAGCTTCAGCGAAGGCTCCCTGGTCCTCACAGTGCCGAGGAAGCTCATGATGACTGAAAGTGATGCACGGAAGTCTGAGCTCGGCCCATTTATATCTGTGGATCCTTTGCTGCAGAACATGCCTAACATTACATTGGCTTTGTATTTACTGTTAGAGAAAAGCAAACCAGGTGAATATGACCATGGTTAATAATTAATAGTGTTTTAAAGCAATTTTAAAATATTTTTCAACTATCACATTTACAAATGATTCATTCAGCAAGATTATGAAAGTTTTCACCACATTGTCAAAGTAAAATTGATAATGAAAATAATAACTGACTGTAAATTGGTTTGTCTTTTTCAGTTTCTCCAAAAACCTTAATTAAAACTAATATCTAGGAAATCAAGATTTCGGCTAAAACTTTCGTAAGCACTACACATTATTAACTTTATTCTGGATACACAAAAATCAAGTAAGTGTATCAAGAAGAAAGTTAATATTTATTTAGGCATTGTAACTTTGTAAAATCAAACTCTGGTGAACTTATCTCAATGATGTTTGAACTTTAATATTCAAATATCTGTGGTTTTAGATTCATTTTGGAAGCCATACATTGACATCTTGCCAGAGAAGTATCCCACCATACTGTACTTTACGTCTGAAGAACTTGCCGAGTTAAAGGTAAAAATACTATTCATGGACTCATTTGTCTAGCAGCATCATGTCTGATTACCACAGCGGAGGTTGATGGTATGAATCCGTGGTCGTCAAATTGCGGCCCGCGGCAAAGTAAATTGCATTAATAGTCAACTATACCTACATGTCATAATCATAAACAAAATCAATATCCGACTTTGTGTACTATACAGGGTGTTGATTTGTACAGTTTACTCCGACTCAGGGTTGGTTATTTACATGATACTGAAGTAAAAAAAAAGTTTTTTTAGTGAAAATCACCTAAAATTGCCGATTTTGCACGGCCGGAGGCGAGCGCGCGGGTGCACTCTCCAGCCCCGCCCCGCGAAACCCCCGCCGGACCCGTCAAGTGCAAACGATAGAAGCTAAGCCATATACATTTGTAATTTTTAGGTGATTTTAACTAAAAAAATATTTTTTTTATATTTTTTTTGCTTCAATATCATGTAAATAACCATCCCTGAGTCGGTGTCAACTGTACAAATCAACACCCTGTATAATACTCTGCGGCCCGGCCCTGGTACTCACATTGTCATGTGTGGCCCTTGGCTAGTTAAGTGTGACGACCGCTGGTATGAATCCTACTCTGAGCCGCGATACATTTGTACAAAAGGCTTCAGTCTGTTTGTATTTCCAAGTTAGAAATATCCTTGCCTTTTAACCTAACACAGGGTATCCTCATTAGGAACTGGACAAATAGCTAAGATATTTGTTTAGATAAGAATTTATTTATTTTATATCCTCATAATACATTTGCCTACATAAAATGATCATGTTGTATAGCATTTTGTCGGAAGAGTCCGACCAAGTTTCCCTCTAATTTGCAGAGCTAAGTAACAAAAATAAGAATCAACTAAGTGAATCCATAAAATGATCTATATTCTGAGTTCATTGTGCAATGAAAATTTGTTCATATTCTGACATGTAGAACTTAATGTGGCATAACTGTACTAGGTATGATAAAAGCCACGTACACAAGTACCCTATATCTAGGGTCGGCGGACTAAAGTACATAAGTCCAAAATACTACATTTTTGAGGCAGTAAATTAAACTTTTTTTTTAATTATTACTCTAAAGCATTTCTTTATCTTTATTGCATTAACGGAGAGCTATCGTGAAATTATCAATTGAAGATTTTACACAAAAAATAAGCAAACTACTGTTTTATGTCGTAAAGAACAGATTTTTCGACAATTTGACTTATGTGCTTTAGTCCGCCGACCCTAGATATATCCTCCTGAGTCCTCACCTCGACAACCATTGTTATTTTCAAGGTCAGGACTCACGAGGGTAAAGCCCATTTCCGGCCACAGGCCTTCTCTCAGAGAGAGTTTGGGCTTAATCACCAGCTTGCTACATCTATGACATTCGGATTTCTTCACTGTTTTCCTTTACAGTAATATGCTACTACATTTTTTAGACTGAATGTAATATAGAATCGCTCATGCCCGCCTGAGTGATCTTAAACGATCACGAAGGTTAAGCAACATTGGGCGCGTTCAGTGCATAGATGGGTGACCGTCCATGATTAGCGCTGGTGGCATTTTTCCGAGCGGCTCCGCGCTTCGCAAGGCACTTTAAGCAGTTGGTGCCGGCTGCCGTCGATAGATGGCAGTCGCTAAG
The DNA here is from genome assembly GCA_947310845.1 of Yponomeuta plumbellus. Classification (NCBI taxonomy): domain Eukaryota; kingdom Metazoa; phylum Arthropoda; class Insecta; order Lepidoptera; family Yponomeutidae; genus Yponomeuta; species Yponomeuta plumbellus. The sequence continues at coordinate 9,290,092 of OX371207.1, read as the reverse complement.
CCAAGTCAGAGGCCTTAAGGCGGCTTGAAATCTTCTGACAGTAAGACAAGCCTACACCAATCCGGAGTTGGCCCCCGTAGTGGATTTTGGCCTATACCTTCCTCAAGCAAGATACCCGTGACCCTCGGTGTGGACATAACGGGTTGATGATGATGTCATTTACAAAACAAAGTCATGGGGTCGTTAACAAAATCCGCATATCCATCTAAAAATAGATTTTGCTACATAAGTTAACAAGCATCTTATTTACAGCCTTCGCCAGTCTTCGAATCCTCCCTGAAGATGTACAGGAATATAGCCAGACAATATGCTTACTTCTACAATAAAATTCATACCGTAGACCTTCTAATTTTAAAAGAACTCCAAGAGATTTTCACATTTGAAAACTACAGGTAAGAAGAATTAGAATACGCCTTTTTCAAGTAGCTTATAGATGCCTCATTTCAGAACATACGCCGAAGAGAAAGAGAGAAGAGAGAGAATAGACTTACCCCTTGTTTTTGAACTAAAACTTTCGTAAGCACTAAAGTCTGTTTTTATTTCAATGCAAAAAAAATAAACTGTCATGTTGACATATCAATACAAGGCAAGGGCTGTCAATGTCTGAATGTTATAGTACTTATAATTTTACGTCCAAGTTAAAATTGTGTGTGCTACGTAGGTGTTTTTTTTAGAATTTCCTGTTATGAGTAATACAATTTTAATGTCTGATGTGATAAGGATTTTTGTCACATGAGCCTAATATTCACGGTAAAAATAAATCTACCGATTAAACCTTCATATTTTTTATCGAATTAAAAAACGGACTTTAGACATTATTAATTTTATTCCGGATACACTTACGACGAGTCAGAGACGAGCAACCGATGCGACGACGCGAGCAGAGATGCTCACCATGATTAATCTCTGTGAATAAGAGCGAAACCTGGTCGAACTCTTCCGACAAAAAGTCAAGTGAGTGTATCCGGAATAAAGTTAATAATTACCCTTGTTTCTAGTATACTAACAGGCTGTTAATCGACTACTAGCAGCTGTCAGTTGGCCAAAGTGCATACGGAAAAATATTTGACAGCTGTTAACAGTAGATTAAAATATCTAACGAAATACCTACTCTCTATTAGCAAATTGTTAGCGCACGACAAATCGGGAGTTTGTTTGAATATCTGAAAAAAAATTCGATTTTTAAACAAAATGAAATGACGGGATCTGACATAGGAGGCGGAAATTCTAATGGAGCACTTGTTCTTCCTGTGCGTCTCTAATAATGGAGGTTGACAGCTGCGCATATTCTTCTTTGTTTCTTGCCAAGAGAAGCACGTCTTTGACGCTGGCTACATCCATCCATTCCCTGAAGTTTGTGAGCCACGAGTTGTGGCCCACGACTGCCTTCTTATCCCATAATTCCCAAAGCATTACTGCCGCAAGCGTTTAATGATCTCCAAGAGATTTTTGAAGACTACAGGTAAGTAATTGAAATACAAAGATAAAGTTAATTTCTATTTATTTACCGTAATATGAACAAGACTACTGCCGTCATATTGCACTTACCTCGTAATACTGAAATATCATTTCAATAATAAATACTATTACCTAAGTTACTGGTAAATTAGAATATACGATGGTTGGTATAGCTGTTAGGCAAGTTCTCGTACTATATTAGCCCCCACAGCCATCTGGGAAATGTATATTTTAGAAATCGTTTCAATTTATGACAATCTCTCTGTCCAATTAAGACCACCAATATCACCTTAAGCACTTACATTTATGAAATTATACACTAATCAAAGAAGATCAGGTCACTATAAGAATTACCCTTTCTTTTTCAAGGTAAAACATTCAGAACGCTTAAATATAATTTCAGTCAAATCAAAAGAATACAAAAATCTCTTTTAAAAATAACAAACACCTATTGAAATGGTTTCCTCAATGAGTCCCACATGTATTCAGGCGACTCGTTCCCGTTGCGTGAATCCAGTGTGCTCATGGTGTAAATGTTTGTGGACGAAATCATTGGACTAATACTCCTCATACTGCTTTGGTTCTTTGTACCCTTCCTGCTTTCGAACACCGGTGACGGTATCTTACCTTCGCAAAAGCTGTCCTTTTTACGCAGTATTGACCTTTGTTGCCTCCATTTAAACGTGGCATAAGTAAGCAGAAACACGACCATTGAGAGACCTAATATGCTTGCTGTGGCAACTGTGACGGATTTCGTATGGCTCGGTAATTTGTCCAGAATACCTGGTTCGACAGTTGGGGTGTTTTGCCTCCTGATGAGGTCGAATTCTACATTCTCTTCTGATTCCGGTGCTATGTTGCTGTCCTGTAGATTCTGTAAGTTTTCCATCACCATCACGCTATCAGCGTCTTCTATTGGGACTTTGGCAGTCGTCGACAGTGTTAGTGCTGAAAAATGCAAACGATTTGTTTTTGGTCTCTCTGCGTTATAATGAAACCGAGACGCGGAGCGAACGAGCGCTTAGATACAAAGTAAAATAAGCCTTAAATAATTGCTAGATTAAGGACTCCAATACAAGTGCAGAAAAAAGATCGGCGCCAAAATAGCCGACGGACCAACAGCCGTCATCGAGTGTCACCGGTTGTCTCTAATCTCGTTTTAGATTGAAATGGTGGCGCCCGCACGTAGTGGATATGAGAATCCTTTAAAAGTATTTAGACAGAGTATTTTGTGATGGGAATAAATGGTTAACCTTCCTTGCAACCTACGCCTATAATCTAAAGATATATGTATATTTTTTACTTTTAGAAGTACATTTACAGAAAAAGTGTATAATTAACCAGAACCTAGTAGAAGAGACATCCAACAAATTTTTCTTATATTGTTTTATAATCAAAGTTTTGCATGGCTTTTTTTTATTTTCAATAAGTACAATACTGGTTCAAAATGTATGTTCTCTATAACGGTAGGCTGTAGGTATTCATCCGGGACGAAACTTGCAGAAAATTATTGAATAAAACAGAGCACATCAAAGATAAAGGGAAAAAAACATAAAGTACCTAAAACATGACATAAATAGCTATAAAATGTAATTTTAGATGCTGTCTTCGTTTGGCAGATGAATCGCTATAAAGTTTTGAAGTAAAACTTTCGTACTACACATTATAAACTGTTTCCGGATACACTTCCTTGAAAAAATCAACTAAGTATAACCGGAAAACAATTTATAATTATAGTTTTGTATGTTTTTTTTTTAATTTCTATAAGTACAATACTGGTTCAAAGAGCATGTTCTCTTTAACGGTAGGCTGTAGATATTCATCGGGGACTACAAATTAAAAATAAATATGCCCGCTAACCTTTAGTTGTTGCTTTGTTTCCACTCATATTGTAATTCATGTGCATCATCGAAATTATGTCACTTAACGTGACCGTTCTCTGTCTCTCTTCAAAGCGTCGACCCTCTCTGGAGTTGTTGTTACTACCATTTGTTATATTCACACTGATGATGGTCGAAATATATGGCGTACCTTCAGAATCCTTGTTAAATTGCTTACTCTCAACCTTACTGTCGGCATCACCAGCCATTTTGTGGAAAAGCGACATTATGCCGAGATTTTCGCCGTTCTCGTTCACGTTACTTCCGAAGTCCATCACTACAGGTATGTTCGGATACCTTGTTTCAGCAAAGTATGGTTCAATTGTTGTAGTCTTGGGTTCGTGAGAGTTGGCTTCCAAAAGTGCCCTTAGCGGGTACGTTTCCCTGGATATCGGCTCTATAGATGACTTGGAAAGGAACGGCTCTCCGTGGTTCGGCTCTCTCGATGTGTTGTGGAATATGTCCGCTAGGTGGATGTTGCTGGAGCCACGTTCCCGATGTTCTACTAGCTCGTCTATGGTCATGTTCCTTTCTATGAGAATCTTGGACAGTCTCGCGCCAGCTGAAATAGAGAGAAAACAAAAGATAGTGCGCACATGGACAAAGCAAGCTTTGCATGTTTATTGCAGATGATGTATTGGGTAGTTCTATTGTAAGTAGATATATTATATATTGTGTACCTAAGTATTATACTGAATAGGCAAAGTGACCTATTGTAACACTACATAGTACAACCCTACATGACTACCATTCAGTGGGAACCAGTCAGCCCATACTCTAAATATATTATTAATTATTTTTGCTCCATTTTTTTGCTACCTATAAGTAAAGTGCGCGAAGCCACGAACGCTCGGATTGCGGGATGGTGGCGGCCATTTTTATTATCGTTTTAATTAGCTACCTTTAAAGTTCATATTCACAAAAAAGTGTTCTAGGTGATCAAATTAAGAAAGCACAAATATAGATATTATTGAAGGCAAAACAAAGTTTATTACTATAATCGATTTATCTATACTTGGCATTTTTTTCAGACTTTAAACGACACTAAATCAAAAACCTTTAGCGGTAGAAAACTCGAAACAGTTTACAAATTTAGTGCTAGCTAGTACTCAACAAAGACAGGGTCCGTTCCAAAATTAATGTATAATCCATTTATCTGTACTTGGCATTTTTTTCAGACTTTAAACGACACTAAATCAAAAACCTTTAGCGGTAGAAAACTCGAAACAGTTTACAAATTTAGTGCTAGCTAGTACTCAACAAAGAAAGGGTCCGTTCCAAAATTAATGTATAATCCATTTATCTATACTTGGCATTTTTTTCAGACTTTAAACGACACTAAATCAAAAACCTTTAGCAGTAGAAAACTCGAAACAGTTTACAAATTTAGTGCTAGCTAGTGCTAAATTTGCAAACGGTATCGTATAAGTATAGATAAATGGATTATACATTAATTTTGGAACGGACCCTTTCTTTGTTGAGTGAAATGCAAAATCTGTATGACAGGCACTCGCGCTGGTCAAAATTATCATAGAATTTTTTGTAATCGTGGTAATTTTACATTTGCTGCGGTTTCATAAATCATCGTTTTATGAAATATATTGTGCGAAGTTTTGTTGGTGAATTGCAACATTTTGTAGTATGACTTCCAGTCAAACTGTTGTTTCATAAAACACAATAAGTGACATTTAATATGTATTTTTAAGCGCATTAATTACTATTACTATAAATTGTTGCTTGACCTAAGTGTCGTGTTAAGTTATACGAAATAGCGCCCAGAAGAAAAAATATAAATGTAATGTTTTGTTTTACTTCTGGGCAGAAATAATCTGAAAAAATACGATATTGAACAAACAACTCGCTGTATGTTTACGTTGTACAAAATGCAGCTAATTACAAAATGCACGTAATTTTGCTAAAATACTTACTATCGGTGTCATTCAAGATCTCTTCAATCTCAAACTTGGCATTTTCTTCCGTCGAACTTGATACAATAGGACTTGTCGCTTTCGATGGCGTATTCATCCTTGAATTTATATTCACACTTGTATGATAATGCGACGTTCTTCTACTGGTAGTTGAAGCTTCCGTTGCCATAAAGTCTTCCAAAGTAGTTTCTAAGTTCAACTGCGGTCTTGTCGTCTTTGGTGTTTGCACTTTCGCTATGAACTCTGACGCGGAAACTAAGTTCGACATTCCGTACAAATATTTCGTTAAGTTATCTATTGAAGTTTCGGTGGTTGAAGATTCCAGGGTTTTTTTCATCAGTCTTTTCTTTTTCAACCTATTGGTTAAGGCTTGTCTTCTTAATTCCGAGTTATTCAATTGTTTGGGTTTTACTATAGGAGTAGTTACAATTTTTTCAGTCGTAGAGAATGTGGTTTCCGTAATTGGTTCTATAGTTTCGGTTTCTCTTTCCACCGTAGTTGTAGAATCTTGAGTTGTTGCTTTTGTCTCATCGTCTGCTTTATCGTTGATCGTCGTTGTAAATATTTGTTCAGTAACTGTAGTTGCTATCTCTTGAGTAGTTTTATCTTGTACAATTTCTTGTGTAGTCGGTTCTTCAGAGTATAGAGTGGCTGTGGTTGTTTCTATAGTTCCAATAGTATTATCATTTACAGTACTTATAGTATTAGATTCGCTGGTAGCAGTGGCATTGATTCTCAATGTCGCGAAGTTATTTTGGTGTAGTAGTCTTCTGGCATTGGCTGATAGATATTCTCTATTCCCTGGAAATTTTATAGTGCCGTTTCGCATTGGTGTTTTCAGTCTTAATTTTCTCCTGCCACCGGGTGAGTACCGCCGTCTATTTAGTATCTTAGGTTTATCTTCGTTAAAGTGCAAAATCTCGGGCGTGGGCGTTGAGCTTTTTTCTTTTTCTAATTCATCAGTATTTATGGCCATTGTTTCGTTTTCTTGGATTGCGATTGGTTCCATTGTTATTGAATGAAATGTTGTCGTTTGTACACTATCGGCCTCGGTCTCTGCGGGTAGATTGAAAGTTGGTTGTTCATTGGCGTATGGTTCCTTGGGCTTTGTTCCCAAATCGTCAGTATTTAGCAGTGATATAGCATTTTCTTTTCCATGAAGTAAATCGGTAAGCGATAGATTGTGTTGTTGCAGAATTTCGCTTAAACTTGAGCCATTTGATTTCTTCAATATGTCCTTTAAAGTTTTTGGTTCGATGGGCCTCAACTCTGTCTGAAAAATAAGTACATTTAAATTTTTAAATATCTATCTAATGTAATTATGTCTTTACCATCATATTATTAGGACTCATACATAACTTACCCTTATGTCGTCATTTTCTTTAGATATATCGGAGACTGATTTTTCTTCAACGACTTCAGGGAATCTTACTTCAACTGGTTTCTCTGTTTCCACAAAAACTTCCTTATTTTCCACCTCGGTATTATGATCGTAAACTACTTCGTCACTGTGTGGCTTGGGCTTCCTGTAAGTTTCGTCGTTTTCATCGTACTTGTGGTTTATGAAGCTAGCGGCTTTCTCCTCTTTGGACGATATGTCTTCACTGTCAACAAGTTTGTCGTCCGGCAGGAAAACTTCAGGTTCTTCTTGTTTCGGCCTAATCGGGCGTTTCCGTCTTTGACCGCGCCTTCTCATTGGTCTTTCTTGTTCAGGCGGTTGATCAGCCCAATTGTTGTTTCTCATTTCTGGTCTTTTGCGTCTTCTTCGTGGCATGCCTGGATTTTCGAACGCATTCGGGTATTCTGGTTCTTGCGGATGTACTGGTTCTTCATGGTAAAATCTTCTGTCTTCTGGTTCATTGTTTATGGCACCTAGTGGGCGCCGTTTCCTTTTCCGGCCAGGCCTTCGCCGTCTCGGGGCTTCTTCCGGGGAGTTATCCTTCCAGTCGTCGGTTTGAGCTATTTGGTCAGATCTTACTGCTCTCCATGACTGGAACAATAGAAAAAAATTGAATAAGTGCAAAAACAAGTTCAGTTTATAACTCGCGATAGATAACTTTCGCATGAATGTATTTCGGGTCTAAATTAATGCTCGTTCGCTTACTCATTCCGCACTACGCGCATGTTTCATCAAGTTATTTGCTGACTATTATATATTTTGCTACCCAAAATCACAAGAATTTTAACACTACATACTTTGAAAAGTATGTGGTGATAGAATCCTTGTGATTCTGGGAAAAACGCAGAAACTGACAACACTTAATGCATCCTAAAACCTTTACGTTTCTGTTTTATTTGAGCAGTCGTATAAAAATAAAATGGACATAGGAAATAGTCACTTCGTAGTTTTATTTGGCGTCTTTAAAATCGATTAGATGTAACCGTCCATCCTTCCGTGACAAGTAACAAACACGCGAACCACAAAAATGCCTCGCAAACTTTTTAATTAGCAGTTGGGCGAGTATAATAGAAACAGTTTATTTTTCGATGTATTTATTGCTTGGCAGGCGACTTTCACCTTCTTTTTGAGTCAATTTATGTTAGAACAAGAAGCTCACCACCCTGTGCCGGTTCCGTGATAAAAAAGCGTTTACGTCAGTGAAAGGTCAGCAATTAAAACACCGCGATGGTGTCCGTTAAATCTGTAATTGTACGCCACATTACCACGCCTGCTATAATAATATACGCTTTCTCATTATTTGTTTACAATAGACTGCGTAACATCAAATTCTATTACTATGTTTACAACGTTTTTCAAATTCACCGGTCGTACAGCAAACAAACAATCATACCTGTCAGTTTTTAATGATCTGAAAATTTCTAGCTGTGCTATGTAGGCTGTAATTATTGTCATTGCAATCAACATTTGAGACTATAGCAATTACGGGCTCACACGAAGATGTAACATCAGTTGTTACTTTCGATAGTCGCAAAGCACTCGAACTCATTTTCACACAAGCTCGTATGATATTTTCTTGTGGCATCGTTCGCAAGGGAAACCTCAGTAGTTGTTACGCAACGAGTAGAATATTGACAGTGCTCTACATCTCGCCCGATATATTGTTTGCTGTGTTACCATGGCAGGGAAAGACAAACGTGAGAATACTTCTTACAATGAGCCGTTTTCAGAAGAACTAAAAAAAAAAGAATGGCTGTCAAAGGAATGCGATTTTGGACCTCAGCCCAATAGCCATGTGTTTGTCCTTTCGGAGTTATATTGTATTGAAAATGTTAGTTTTAAAAAAAAAAAATATAACTCCTAAAGGGCAAACATTTGGCTGTTGGCGTCATAGTAACTTGTTCAGCTCGCTGAGACCTATTCGATGACTAGCTTTCGCCCGCGACTCCGTCCGCGTAGACTTTAGTTCAAAATGTTGCAACCCCGTTCACTCCCGTTAAGGGTTAAATTTAGAAAAACCGTGAAACACGTGTTCAATCAATTGTGTTGAAGAGTATTTATTTCAAGTTTCAAGAAAATCTGACAACATTTTTTTATACCTCCATACAAACTTTAACACCGCCGTTTACCCCTTTAGAGGGTGAGTTTCAAAAAATCCTTTCTTAGTGCTCCCCTAGGCTCCCTAAGGAACTCCCATGCCAAATTTCAACCCCCTAGGTTCAGTAGTTTGGGCTCTGCGTTGATTCTAAGTCAGTCAGTCAGTTTCTTCTTTTATATATTTAGAAGATGTATCACACATGGTTATTGGACTGAGGTCCAAAATTGCATTCCTTTGACAGCCATCCCTTTTTTTGTTCTTCTGAAAACGGCTCATTATATTTTATAGTAAACGATTGTGTATGCATTCGGCAAAAAAGCAGAGGGAGACGTTTCAATCAAACTTTGCAAGCGTAGACGCGGTACCAGTTGGCGTGGTCAGTGACATTAAAAATTATTCTTCCATCCTGATACTATGCCGCATGCAATAAGAGTAGTAGTGGTGTCTAGCCGATTGTACTGTTAAGGTTCAGCCTTCGCGCTTTGTTAACGGGGATATTGATAAGTCTATTTTCATTCAGACATCCATATGTATATGGCTTTTGTCGTAAGACACTTAATACTTATTTATGACTAAAACGCCTTTAGAACCCACGTCCAAATACTAATTTGTACATTTGTGCAACATAATGACCTTTTTACTCATATTTAAAATGAGATTCGGCACACTTACACAAGAAGACCTTATTTGAACTCAAACGTTCGCACCCACAAAGCGTTTGTGAGAACACCCGGAAAACGTATTTACATAACAACTTTACCTGAGCTTTACAAATCATACGAAATCGATCAGACACGTTTTGACATACACCTCGAGTTGTATTCAATTAATCGGCAATTTCGGGCGCAAATCGGGCATTCAGAGGGCAATTATGTTATTATCTCATCGCCGGCGAAGAAGAAAGCTGTTACAACACAGATGGCATAACTCGGAGATCAGGAAAGTGGAAAGCGGTATAATACCGGTTTGCGAGGCTGCGGTCAGACGTCACTTCTAGTGACACCTCGTTTATGCAAATAAGATCATAATAACAACGTAATCGCGGATCGCGATTCGCCTACGTAATGTGAATGTAAAATTGGCGTAGGTAATAAATACTTGGCGCTCGACATGTTACATACTCGTATTCGGTTTCGACTTGATGTAATCTTCTGGAAGTGTGGTTTATCTATGTAGGTCTTGGGGTAAGCTAAATAGGATTCTCTGATTTCTCTACAAAAACCTCATAATTAAAGGCACAATTTTAAAAGTAGGTCTAGCTAGCTGTGGTTAGCGGCGTATCAAATTCAAACGTACCTACAGTGCTCTAATAAGCTATAATACGTTCTTAAGTTTTTCTGTTCGAAATTAAAACATAATTTTTTTTGGGATCATGAACGGTGCCAAAATAATGTGCTCATTATAAATATAATTCTTGGTTTTTTTTTATAATTCTTGGTAACGTTAGTCCATTCCTTATTTATAATAATTCATAAGCAGAACTAATAAACTTCAGGTACGCACGCCAAGAGGGTTTGATAATATTTTTTCGTATATTTTCACGGCATAGCACGCGTCGGTCCAACGGAGCGCATCTAAGAAGCTTTATTATGCGAGACGCCGAAATGAGTGTGATGAACTTAACCGCCCACTTTTGAGCCAGTTTCAAAAGTCTTGAGATGAAACTTTGTTTCATAATAGGAAGCTAGCCGGCAAAAATGGTATTAACCAAAATATAAATAACATAATGCTAATTAACGCTAAATTTCAAATGGGCATATAACCTACTGAGTTAATCTATGGAAGCCCATTATTGCCTTTTTAACATTGGGACTACATAACACTTAAGTTTCTATTGTTATTGAAGCTGTTGGTCTCCTTAATAAACTTAAAATAAAATAAATAAAAAACAAAACAATACTGTTACGCATTATTTGAAAACTTCTCTCTTATAACCACCGCCTAAACGTATGTTCCTTCGGGATATAATTGTGAATAGTTGTTAATGTCACGACAGTAAACATCAACCCACGGGAGGGCTAGAGTTTGTAACTCACCACGATCCTCACAAAACTATTTCGCTTCGTCAACACTGGTGCCATACGACCTGAAATAGTGGTGCCAATAATCACCATGTTCTACGGCTTTAAAGCGACAAAAAGCAATATCAAAGACGAGTTCTTGTTGTACGATCGTAACAAATCCCATGACGTATATTTTTTTTATTGTAATGTAACTTAATAGAATAGAATCGACTGTACGATCAAGACAACAGTATTTTCTATAATCAATCTATCATCTTGCCCACTCTTGGTGTCAATAGCACTAAAGCATTAATTAATAACAGAACCATTCACTAGGTATGATTACGCTCCACTTATACGCACTTGCTTGCCTCCTCCCCTGATTTCTAGACCAGTTTCTAGGCAGACCCGCCGGCGACAACCTAGGCTGAGTAGTGAGTACTATTAAATCTTTCTATCCGGTCGGAATCGCTCTCTATGTAGAGCTACCACTGCTTTATTGCTAGTTATGATGACCGTTTACGGCCAATTACGAATTATATTTGCCTTTGTTTCATTCGATTAATGATCCTGATAAGAATGTAGATTTCTCATACTATCCTGGAAAAATCTGTATGCGAATCCAGTAGGATACTTTGTAGGTTAGAGTTGTTGAATATGTCTGGTATTCAGATAATGTTAACGCTGACGATTGTCTAGTGTAGTGTAAGTTAATCTATGTATATAATTTTAGTAGGCCGATCATCTTACCATAAGAATGTTTTTTTATTGTCCTTTTCAAGGCACTAACGCTGATTAAAGTTGAAAACCCTGTTAATTAAGTAAACCCGTGTTTCATGTTCAACCCATCATGTCCCTACCGAGGGGCACGGGTCTATTCCCTGAGGAAGGTATAGGCCATACTCCACCACGGGGGCCAAGTCCGGATTGGTGGAGGCTTTAAGACTAGTGGCTGGTCTTACTGTCAGAAGTTTTCAAGCGTTGTTTGAAGTTTTTTAGTGATCGTTTAAGATCACTCAGGCAGCCCAGGGTACGAGCGATTCCCTGGTAATGATTCCGACCGACGATGTTATGTATGTTTGTAGGTTCCCGAGTAGAGTAGTATTGCCATCACGATCTGGCAAATGCAGATTAGGACGCCCTACCAGCTCGGGGGGAACGGTTTAGAATTGAATGACCGAGGACAGAGATAAGGCGTGCCTTGAGGTTGGGAAGTCAGTGGACTAATAAGTCTAGTGGCTGGTCTTACTGTCAGAAGTTTTCAAGCCGCCCTAAGGCCTCTGACTTGTTCATCTATCGACGGTAGCCGGCACCAACTGCTTAATGTGCCTTGCGAAGCACGGAACCGCTCGGAAAAATGCCACTAGCGTTAGTCATAGACGGTGACACATCCATGGACTGAACGCGCCGTATGTTGCTTAACATGGGTGATCGTTTAAGATCACTCAGGCAGCCCAGGCTACGAGCGATTCCCCGTGTTTAGAAATGGATAAATGGAGTGTGGAAGTTATTATTATAGTTTGTTGACAAGAATCTCCACAATAATACAGTACGAAAATACGTGATATGCATGTATCAGCTTAAATCTGTTAGTTTATTAATGAATAATAATATTGAATATACAATACGTATTTTCTCCAGTAAATAATGAAACTCTTAGATAACATTATCAAGTTACGTTATTTAGTAGGACTGTAGGAGACAGGAGTCCAAAATAGTTTTTCCCCATTGCTGTGAATCTCGTGTCAGCCATTTTTCAAAATCCGAGGGCACTTCTTAAAAAAAAAGTTAAGTGTGAAATATGTACATTACATAAACATAATAATACATATATGAATTCTGAAACCAACAGCTCTGGCGTTCATTAAAAAAACAATGTGGTTTTATAGTGAATACTATTTATGCATTTGAGCTAGATCTACATAATGTACGAGTAGATTGAGAAATCGAATCTAATACTCTCGAAATGCTCCAGATTGTATTTGTTTATACTTTGAGAGATTAATGAGTTGTTCTCCTGAACACCTACAAAGTTGCAGAACATAATTTTGGAATGAATCATGAAATGTATACATACATAAGCTCACGCCTGGTTCCCAGAGGGAAGGGCCGAGACCAGCGACTTGCTATGATCATGACAGATTGGTTTCGCTTCATCGAGATTCATTCATTAGTCATGAAATTTATAAAAAATAAAATACTTTTCCACACACTGAACTCTTTACCGTCTCCAACTTTGCTAACAAAAACTCATATTTTTATATTCATTTAATCGTCTGCACATTAACCTTTCAACTCCACTCAACTTAGTTACGGGTGACTTTGCAATATAAAACGCATATCTAAGGCTGATGGGATTGTAGACTGTGTGGTTTTTGTGCAGGCTGCAGATTTTCTTTATTTTATTCAACTAGATATAAATTTTCCGAAATTCCAAACTCTAAAACAGTCTCGAAAAATTCGCCTAACTTTAGCTAAGTACAGAAAAATTGAAAAGCGAAAATCGCCGCTCCCATTGTTAATACGCCGCCTGCGTTTGCCTAACATGCCTGTGAAAATAAAACGACAATGACTGTTTACTTGAAATATGTACTTGCGATATCGGTACAAAAAGTGTCTGTAATGTGCGTCGTGTTCCGACTAATATAGAAACTTTCGTTCGTCGAAGTTTACTAGCGGCCACAAGTGAAACCGATTTAGCTGAGCCACCTCTTGAGTTTTACAATCACGTGCTGTTTAATGAGGGACTTTTGTAACCATTGCGTATGAAAAAGAGTTTGTTTTGCTTTAATATTTCCTAAAGGTTCACGTGTACCTTTCATTTACAATTCCTTACCTTTTTAATTCCTAATTATCTTTCTATTGTCATTAACCAAACTACTTCAGAAGTAAATTCCATAATTTTCTGTTTCATAATGTTTTGTTTAATTTTCTGTATTCAAAATGGTAAAGTATCATTTCCACCCCCCACGGGACAGGCTTCGCCTAGTGTGGGAGTCTGTACAATATAAATACAATGTAATAATTTTATATGGAAAAAACGATTGTATGTTTTTTTTATCTTAAGTCCTTCAAATCCAAAGTTTACATTGATCTGTTGCTTGGAAGTAACCTGTTTTCAAGACGCTTCTTCTACCCTCGTACAAGTCGAATCTTGCTTACTGCAACCTTTTGATCCTGCCACTATACATACGGCTGTAATGTCCCATGGTTCGTTATTAAACCAGTGCCGACTTGGGTTCTCAGTAAAAGCAGTTTGGTTCACATATGAAGCTCGCCACTTCATACACGACATATTAGGTAACAAACCAGCCTTGTTTATTTGAAAAGTAAAATAATTGTCTTCTGATACATTTGAAATTACAGAGGTACCAACCAGAAGGTAGGCCACAATCCTCTTCTGTCTTGAGACATAGGCTTAATCACCACGGGTTCCCAGCGAAGGTTAGCGATTTCAATACGTATTGGTAGAATGTTTTCTGTCTATGTTACATCTTTTCTAAGTTACATACGTAAATTTGTGTTAGCAACAACAATCTCTAGTTGCGAAGGAAAAAATCATGACGAAAACTTATTGACTTTTACGTTTAGGATTAACGCAAACATCAACTGTGGTAACATCAAGGCATAGTAGAGCAAGGCATAGTACTAATTAAATAGAGCCCAGATTTTGCCAGGCGAAATAGTGATCGAAGTTCAAAAGAGGATTCGAAGCAATTTTACTCTTGTACTGCGTTAAGTGTATCAGGATGTCAAAAATAAAGTCATTGTTCCCTTTACTTAATGGCATTACCTGGTCTATATTATTTGCGTGCTGCGTCTGTCCCGGGCCGAGCTCCCGGTAGGACTCAATCTCCTCTTCGTGCGAGTGCACGAGGATCACCAGCGCCGCCAGTGTACTCAACAACACCATCGCGCGCCCCGCACTTATACCCATATTCAGCAATCAACCCCAACCACACACTCGCGACGTACGGATAAGAAATCACGGTTCGTTTACACACAAGACACACTAGGAGCACCTGTCTGTGGCTACTCAAGGGGGAACACTGTTTTTTCAAGCACTGGGTACATACACTGTTTGCTTTAGTTTGGTTGGAAGGGTGAAAGAAAAAAGATTCCAAGTGAAGGAAGGAAAACGAAAAGTAAAAGGAAACTTCACAAGAGTTCGTTTTTCTGAGCGTCTATGTTTTTAGTCAACACTCTCAAGAAACTGCGCCCCCGCCGCGTAAATGCCACATTATAAACGGGCTGTTTACAAACACGGAGCCGATAAAGCGGCTGGTTAACACTCGAGAGGCTGTTAGGCTACTGGTCGTTAAGAGGAGAGTTCCCCGCGATTTTTTCCCTTCGAACGTGAAAGTGTAGAGACGTTAGTGCGCGATGGGTCGACGCGTGCAAGTGGTGGCTTCTGAGCCGGCTCGCCTGCGCCGGCGACGCTACTCTGGAACTGCGGCTCTATAAACATTCTACGTTCAGAGTCTGCGTATAGTCTCTTGCTCGCTTGTTTTGCATAGGTCGTAAATTTTGCTGTCATAATTTGTAGCTATCGTAATCTTTCCTCTGCTTAAAATTGCAAAATTATTCCTCGTATCTCGTTTATTCCCGTGTCTCTTGAGATCTCAATTGCAGATTTTTTTGTGAAATTTGACTTCTATTTATGACAAATGCAGATGAAAATAATCAAATACATACGTAAGCTCACGCCTGTATCCCAGCGGGCAGGCAGAGACCAGGGACTGTCACGATCCTAACAGATCACTTTCGAGTTTCGCTTCATCGACATTCATTAGTCGTTGCATGCACGCACGCCGGTTTCGGGTAATTCTTTAATTAAATTAAGCTTTATTTTATACATAGTGTTCAAAGTAACGCAGGTGTAGTTTTGGTGGAAAAAAAAACTATAGATAAGCTAAAACCCTTTTCTGTAGTGAGAAAGTTATTTAATGTGACATCTCGTGTTTTTAAAAAACATTCACAAAACTATGATTTTTTTTCAACCAACGGCCTAGCAACGGAAATTCTATATTTGTACTATAGCACTAGCGGCACGTTTTTAGAGTACTTAATGTTGCCCGAGAATTAAAGACAACTGCATAGCAGTGAGTATCTGGAATAAGTCTACGAACACAAATAAACCAATTTTTTAACTCTATTACCACCAGACCCTTAAAGGGTAAGCGTCAGTCAAATTCAAATTAAATAGTCGGATCAAATTTAATATAGCCCAAGCCAGAACGAGTCAGTCCGTCACAATTTTCATCTGATCGTCAACACACTTGACAAGAACGAGAGAGGGGCATGTGAAACGGAATGCTGCGCACGCGCCGCACCAGCTCCCTCCAGGAATCCTCGCGCAGTCACGCCACATATGGATATTACCATTATTTGCCGTACTAGTGATAAATTAAAGCACAGAAGGATTCGCCTGAAAGAATGCTTTAAAAAATAAAGATAAAGAGCAAAGCAATTATTTAATACTTAACATTTTGCGCGACCTCTAATCCATTTTCGACCTGAAAATTTTGACTATTATGATGTATTATAAGAGCGGAGGTAGCGTTGCGGTAAAGCGTCTGCTTTTCATTCGGGAGGTCGTTAGTTCAAATCCAGGCATATACCAATGACTTTCTTTTCTAAGTTTATTACATTTGTACATTTGTCAATTTTTGGTCATGCGTTCGAATCTCGTCCGTCCGCGTTTCGAAAATCCTCTCGAAATCGGCAGGTCACCCATGCGCTGGACGGACCAAGTGAAAGCGGCTGTAGGAAACCGCGTAACTGACTGCGCCAGACAGTCCGCCAACAGGGAGAGATGGCGGGAGATCGTGCGGAGAGCTGTGTCCGCCTCTACCGCCGATGTGGACGCCTCAATGTGACCACGACCGCTCTGCCAAGAGCGAAACGACAAAGAAGAAGAAGAAAAAGAAGAAGTTCGAATCTCGCCATGAACCAATAATTTAGTAGCAATACCACTCCCTCACTGTGAAGGAAAACATCATGTGGAAACCCTAGTGTCTGAAGTATTTATATACCTTAGCGTTTGTTACGTATGTACAATGGCTCAACTATGAGGCTAAGTGGGGAAGACTAAGATCTAGACGCGACCACGGCAGCTGCAACGATACCGAAAAGTCGAGAATACAACGTTGAATTTTACCTGAATAATAGCCCAATAAAGACCCGTTTAAGAAATAACTAAAGCTATGCACAATAATTCGAACTATGTACCGTATCCATCCAGTATTTGAGGATACGATGGTAAAGGTCTACGTTGTTATTTATAAACATACGATTCCTCTGAAACACACCTCTCAAGCAGCTTCAATAAATCTGTGGTTACCTACTTAATTCTTAAAACTATTCCGCATTTATGAAAATCTTTAAAAACGAACTATAAGAAAAATCTGGAGCATGTGGAGAAAATATCTGTCATTGACTCGCGCCGATTAAAGATGGCCGACATGCAACGTGGCATTTGCGTGTCCTCTACAATCCCTTTTATAGCGGAGCTATATTTCTGCATCTCTTGTTTTGTGATTTATTACCATTATTCGCAACGCCAATCTGTTTTACATATCAGCATCACAATGGAGCAAAAACTTCGACTGAAGAAAACGACCATTGAAACCGTTCAATTGTTGATTGTCAACGCGCAGACAAATGGGCTTTCTCGGCGTTTTTCGGCTTATTTAAGGCCATTTGTGGTACTAATTACTTTAGAGTTAAATGAAAATGGAAACTTTTTTCTTACAACCTCGCGTTCACTTCTACAGAAGAAACTATAATGAATAAAAATAGAAGGTCAAGACTCTTTTAGCCCTTAATTCACATTACCTTTCTAGATCATCGGAGTTTTTTATATTAGGTATATAAGTAATCTCAAACTTTATGCAACATCCCACATACAGTGGGATGTTGCTTGGGACAATTGATTGGGAGTTCCATCAATTAAAAAAAAAGGCAAAGTAACATTACTAATAGCTACTAAGAAAGTCATCTCAGTATTCAGCACGTATCATTCATGCCACCATCTCTACCTATAGAAATTGCGTAGTTCCGTCTACCACCGGTTGTTTCTCGTCATCACAGCTAGCTACGTCGAGAATTTCAATTTTCACGCCTACTTGATCTGATGCTTTCCAACTTAGTGTAGAATAGTTAGAGATAGTTAATTTATAAACGTAACAGATTAACCTCCTCAGTCCCGGTTACTCAAAGTAACAATAGAAAACTATTGTTATTTTCAAGGTCAGGACTGAGGAGGTAAGCAGAAGCACGGCAAATCCGACTGCAGGTCGTAGGTATTCTCTCGGTGAGGGAGAGATAATGGGCATTATCCTAAATATTAGACAATAGTTACAAATAATACTTCAATAATAATATTTTATAGCTATGTCTATGCTAAATGATACTTCATATAAGGTCGGAGAATATAATTCTACAATTATTAATTTATAATATTCACAGATTGTTTTATATTTTTGTGAATAATTGCTTTTGTGAGTAAATTTGATCTTCTAAAATCGTGTCACACGTCACAGAAAGTACTAATTTAATTTTAAGGAAAGACGCCATACATAATTTATTTGTTACATTTGCACGAATTAAAAGTATACAATAATCTTGTTTATTTAAAGATATCTTGTATCAACTGACTGACAAACTGACAGTTCATAGAATCTCAGTTGCTGACATTTTTCCGTGAATGACGTACTTCCGGTGACGTAGGTTCGTTTTTTTTTCTTAAAAAATATTTTTAGGACATTTCCAGTTGTATTAAAAACGTCACATACCCATTAGTAAGAATGAACTGATTAGTGTATGTAATGTTGTACTATGCCAAATGCTAACAAGGTAACGTTCACACGTTACACTAACTAATGCTTGTATCCCAGAGGGGTAGGCAGAGACGAGGATTTGTCACTTGCCAAAACTGATATCCTGACAGAGCTCTTTTGCTTCATCAACATTCAATATTGGCTAATTAATACATCCCCCATTTTGTTGAAGTATGACCGTCTGGGCCTTGCGGTCTTCCATACACATTCGCTCAATTTTTTTCGTAATTTTTTCTGCCTCAAGGTTCTGAAATTCAAACTAAATGGTAGTTATCACACGTTTTCTAATGCCTTACTCGTTGGATTTGACTGAAGCAAACTCGTTCTTCTAGCAGTGACTTGCGTGACTCGGACAACTCTTTATGGCTCGTGGCTGGGTTAGATAACTGGACCGATTCTTGTTTTGAAAATATTCATACTCATTGTACTTGGTAATATTTGGTAATACAGTGCGCTCGGAAGGCATGTGTTTGAGTCTTGTATTGTTAGTACATCAACGGACTGAAATAGTTCTACGCAGTTCCACCAAAACACAATTGTGAAATATATTTGCCCTTATAAATAAAATAATTTGCCTTTATTAATTTACATTGTGTCTTAGCATTAACGTCAGCTAAAAAACTCGATCAGAACAAACAAAATAATAGTTCTGTGTTTTGTACTTTGCTTAATCTGAGCATTAAGCATCTGAGCAGAATCGCTCGTAGCCTGGGCTGCCTGAGAGATCTTAAACGATCACTAAGGTTAAGCAACATATGGCGCGTTCAGTCTATGGATGGGTCACCGTCTATGACTAACGCTAGTGCCATTTTTCCAAGCGGCTCCGTGCTTCGCAAGGCACGTTAAGCAGTTGGTGCCGGCTGCAGTCGTTAAGCCAAGTCAGAGGCCTAGGGCGGCTTGAAAACTTCTGACAGTGAGACCAGCCACTAGACTCACAAGCCTTCACCAATCCGGACTCGACCCCCGTGGTGGAGTATGGCCTATACCTTCCTCAGGGAAGAGACCCGTGCCCCTCGGTGTGACATAATGGGTTACAAATAATCTGAGCATACTATGCTATGTGATTAGATTACCTGAACGTAAATTAGGATGCATATTTCTTTATCATAATTTTGTCCACCGCTGCATGAAATTTCCGTAGTACGGCGTGGTATTGGTATTAGTGACGATTTGATTTTCCGCAACTCGATAGTAAATGAGCCTATTTTGCGCCTGCCTATTAGAATAAGAACTCACTCCCGTCTCGCCATTGCTTCCCGTCATTCTCACACGTGTTGACTTTTACTTTCCTTCGCAAACCCGACGCAGAGCAAAACGTACGAGTGTATCGTTATTCATACTAACAAACCGAGATCGCCGTGCTGTGATGACACCAGCACGAGGGTCACCATCAGAAGATTCTCTCAATGAGATGAAGAAGAACATTGATCTAAAACTTTCGTAAGCACTACACTTTATACAGGGTGTTGATTTGTACAGTTTCGTCCGACTCAGGGGTGGTTATTTACATGATACTGAAGCAGAAAAAAAAAAAATTTTTTTGTGAAAATCACCTATAATCGCCGGTTTTGCGGCGGTTCTCCCGCCACGCCCCGCGAAACCCCCACCGGACCTGTCAGTTGCAAACTTTATGATTTTTACCTGATTTTCACTAAAAAAAAAATACCACCCCCGAGTCGGGCGAAACTGTACAAATCAACACCCAGTATAACAGCTCTGCGATTCAGAGCGAAACCTGGTCGGACTCTTCAGACAAAAAGTCAAGTAAGGGTATCCGGAAAACAGTTTTAAGAACATTGTTTGCTATGAAAATTGGGAAGCTCAAAATCAATAAAGAATATTCTACCTATCTATCCTTTAAATACAAACATAGACTCATTACTGTAACCCAGAGGGATCGACAGATACCAAGTTTTGCCTCTTGTCACGATCGTAACCCACCTCTCACGCTAATATTCTAAAAATTGCCACTGACTGAGACAAGCGGATATGGCGGGACGGACACTACTACCTATCTTCCGGGTTGGCCGAAGTTGGTTACGATCGAGGAGGAGTGGAAAACAAAAAAGAAGGCCATTCGGCCGAGCAGTGGGGAACAACCGGGGCTGCAAAAAAAAATAGGATGAGAAAGTTTTCTAACACTAAAACAAAGCAATTTTATCGTATTTCCCTATTTGAGTGTTCATGCTTCGTGTGAATGTTGTTAACCCTAGAGATGGCTACCAGTTTACCTTCTGTGTTTACGTTTCGTTCACATGGTTGCCGTGGAACCTCAAAATTGTAACTTTATTAGCCCTTACACATTTTTCGTCTAACTCTTCTCTCTCGTTAAGATTGAAGATTATTGTTTCTTTGTTTGTTTTGATGGAGCAAGAAGCCATTAATATACATTTCCTCCAAAGTTCCACATTTTGTTTTAGTAGTCAGTAGTCACACATTATACATATATTTTTTATTTAGCATTTGGCTTCCATACTCGTAACTACCTACCTAACTGTAGTGTGTAATTGAGAGGCAAACTTAAACATCTGCGGGTGCACTCTTTTCGGTCATTTTGTTACCATAAGAAATAAACATTAACATAAAATTATTGTTCTGTAAAAAATATTTAACTCGTTTAATACGAACGCTCTACCTACTCTACGAAGCCTCAAAAAAGCCAGCAACGAGATTATACAAACCGCAACTTTCTAAATGTAACTCTTATACAACAGAATGTATAATTTAAATTGTTTAATCTATTATGATTTTAAACAATGTCATTATAATGCAATCAATTTGCATTATTCCCATTTCCTATTCGGTTAGTGGTCACACGCCTGCCACACTATACCTAAACAGATAAACGCTTCGGCTGTCAACATTTCTGCGAGTGGGAAGAGAGAGGTCCCGGGTTCGAACCCCGGCTGGGGACAAAAATCCCCAGGTCTTGGATGTTTACATGTTTGTGATGTCGCTGTTTCCGGTTCCCATCGACAAAACAATTTATGTGCCTTTATGTAAATGTTTATGTTTATGTGAGTCTCCTGTAGAGAAACGGTGTTTTTTTAATAAAAACGCGACTCCTCTAAAACACTCCTCAGAAGCAGTTTAAATTATCTTTGGTTACGTTTTTCCTTTACCACGGACGTATTATGCCCGGTTCCTATAATATACGCCTACCGGCTACGATTCGTTTTCCCTACAATTTATTGACGGTTCGTAGGAATTTCGTAGGAATTGTAACCGATCGTAAGCAAAAACGAAGCGTCTTGTGGATATTGGAACCGGGCATTAGACTACATCTGAGAAAGTAACTTTATTAAGTAACATAAATAAAACGTTAATGTCAATTACGTGGACCTCAGAGCATTTTTGACAAAACACGAATAGTACAAAATGGCGGTTTACTAAGAAAAAGTCGAATTCCAGCAAAACATTTAAAAAAAATCAACCTTTGCCGACTAAAATTCTAGATTCTAGTTCAAGGCGGTACGTTCTAAAAAATCGTTGTCACAATTAGTGAGATTTATGATGCCCAACCACTGTGCAAAAACATATTGTAAATTAACATGTTTTTCTTATTCATGGGCGACGCCTGTTAATACCGGTTACTTAGATGCGTGCCAAATCATGTTGGAATCCTGACGTTGACGATAGCAATTGGCCATGCTACTTATTTCTGATATAATGTATGTTTTTCATAATTTATTTCGAAAATATTGACTGTCCTAAGAAACTAATTTCGGTATTTTCGAGTTTCGTTCATTATGTCTATTATTCCAAAGTGTTGATGTTTGTGACGTCATCAGAGGATGATTAAGGAGACAATCTTTGCCTTCATACAAAAAAAAAACAAATGTCATAACGTCAGTTGATTTGGTTTGGTATTTTTTGTAAGATAAGAGGCAAAGGATTAGTATTCATACTGTCTGTGCTGACGTCACACAGTGGTTCGTCTTCATACAAGAGGTTGGACATAGGATCCTTAAAAAACAAAATGCGTTATTTTGGAAAAACAAAACTACCAACGGATTCCATAATCAAAGAGAAATAACAAATACAGATTGACTTTTTTTGATATGAGCCATAATTTATGAGTAAATAATTAAAAACCATTTCTTTAGTATTTAGAGTAGCATAAAAATATTGATATCTCACGATTCCCTCCTGTTTTCGGATTACGGTTTTCAAAAATAGTATTAACATATTATTTACTACATTTTATCCTTTGACACATGGTGCCCCTAACGTGCCCTTTAAGAGATATGCATGATAAAGGAAAAATAACACCACGTCATCCAGTTGAAATTAACGTGTTTCCGTAAGTAGTTGGAGTGAGTGGAGTAATATCTGCTTCAAACGCGGAAATTTTGTTCTTCACATTGGATTATGTATCTCGTATGAACTTGAAAGACCAAGGTCGGGAGCATGCAGTGGATGATGGCCCCTCATTCTCCCAAACGGTCCCTGGTCTCTGCCTACCCTTCTGGGATACAGGCGTGAACTTATGTATGTACCTACCTACATCTACCGCTCAAGTGGTATTATTTTTCCTTTATAATGCATATCTCTTAAGGGGCACGTTAGGGGCATCATGTGTCAAAGGATGAAATGTAGTAAATAATATGTTAATACTATTTTTGAAAACCGTAATCTGAAAACAGGAGGGAATCATGAGATATCAATATGTTTATGCTACTCTCCATACTAAAGAAATGGTTTTTAATTATTTACTCATAAATTATGGCTCATATCAAAAAAAGTCAATCTGTATTTGTTATTTCTCTTTGATTATGGAATGCGTTGGTAGTTTTGTTTTTCCAAAATAACGCATTTTGTTTTTTAAGGATCCTATGTCCAACCTCTTGTATGGGGATGAACCACTGTGCGTCATAGAAAATTCATTTAATTAAATCTATATTTACAAATCTGATGAATAGAAATTGTACTGAAAGCGTAATAAATTCTCGGAATGGCTTTGAGATTCCGTTCGTGTTCAAAAATGTAGCATGCTCAATTAGTGTAGTATTACACGTTGAAATCTTTCAGTATTTGGTGCGCGTAATTTAGGGGACTCAAAATAAAGCTAACTGCCATGTGTCCAGATTCTCAAATTTTACATTTACATTTCGTAACATCAAAACCGTGCTTCTACCGTATCTTAGTAGTTGTTTTAGCGTTCGTGTGATTACGTTTACTTACCGCACCTTTCTATTGCTTCTTCGCGGCTTTTCATAGTGACGTACTATTTCCTAGTATCGGTAGATTACTCAATTATATCCCAGAAGGGATATGAAGGAAGGGAACAGAAGTTCTGCAACTTCTGGGTTATTTAATTACTCATGGGTGTTTAATTTCCACGTTGTACTTGCTATCTTTTCCCGTGTTACGACTTGTGCTCAAATAATCAGGTCATGACAGAGTATAATTACTGGTATGGGTAAGTAGGCATTATGTCACACTCGAGCTCTTGTATGTCTTCGTGAAGGATATGTACGAGAGTATCCCCTTATGAATTTGACTATAATGATTGTGATGTACGATTTTACTTGTTTTGTGAGCGATATTTATATGGTTTTTAGACTTCATTTTCCGCTCGTCTTCATTCAGACAAGATCATTGTAATATCTTAGAATTAATAGTCGTAATTGGTTTCCTGCGGGCATCACATTATCATCAGGCCACCTCTGCCCACGGCTGGGTCTTTTCCATATCATGGCGATCCTTCATGCAATATGTGCATCTAACTTCTCCAGTGCTGCCATATGTGTCCTGACAAAAAAATCTTTATTCTATCAGACTGTTGTTTTGTTTTTTGTTCTTTTTTCTTCATTTGTTTCTTTCTTGTTATTTTGACCGAATGGGGTTTGGAAGCCTTTCATTTATATTTTCATTTACCTTTATTCCGGATAGACCAATATAGTTTTAACCTGACATATAAATAAATACATACAATACACACACATACATTTACATATTCTTGTTTTCAACGTATTGTTCGGTATATTCTAAGCACTTAGGCTAAACTTAGGCAAGCCTACATATTGTGTGTGTTCTTAGTACACACTCTTTGCCAGTTGCGTTGTAATCTGCAAGAGTGTGTGAGAGTCCACCAGATCTAATAATCACATCGTGAAAATAATTATAAACAAGGCAATGTTACTTAGACAATCCGAGGAAAGTAAGAGTGTTCACAAATTTACTCTATTGTTTAACAGTAGATGCAACTGCTACTATATTCCCGTCTGGAACTTCATCTGGTTACCCCCATATTCATACAAATAATTGCAACTATAGTATCGCCAAGTAATAGAGTTCTTGTCACTTATGAGAAAATGTGTATCGAATCTGTAGTGGCGCTTTCGCTTAGACTTATCACCGTCATTAAATGTGACTTAACTTGAGTTATTTATAGCTTGTAGAATAGAGTTACAGTAGCTCGAAGTGAAGTGGCCTTCATTTTCACTTACCTCTTCAATGTAAAAGTTAGGTAGGCGTAATTATACATATACTTAAACTAGATAGACTTGCTTACTGTAATTTACATTATGTGTTCGTATCAAGCCGCTTAAAACTCTCCCGCGTATTTCCATAATTTTCTCTAGAAACCAGTCGATGACGGTGCAAAAATACGCCAACTCTTGTTGTTTTATGAGTTGCTAGTGGATCTGCAGCGAAATATATTTTTAAGGTGCCGTACCAGAAGCCTGCCAAGGAGACTTTGGGCTAATTTCTGAATTGAGAATTTCGCTAAGTAACTACTTAACTGTAGTGTTGTCTCGACAAATTTCTCAGAAAAGGGTGTGACAGAACGTTACTTAAGTAGGTATTTATTTAGTGAAAATTCTCAACTCGGAAACCGGCCGTTTATAAGAATGCCCACTGAGCTAAAACGGATCTCCTTTTTTGCTTTGTGATTTGTGAGCGTCCATCTGAACAATGAACTGAATGGAATGGAATGAATGGTGGACAATGTAGCCACTGCGTAGTGAGTGGCTAAGTACGGGTCGACGGTCAGGGAGCTACGCCCAGCCCGATGGCAGATGATATTGTGAAAGCGGCTGGATTGCCGGGAGTGGATGGTTTGGAGACTTGACGTGAAATAGAAGAGGCTTATGCCCAACAGTGGGCTCTATTTACGGGCTTATTAGTTTCGATGGATAGATGTTTAAATTTGAAAGTTCAAGAGATAAGACAAGGCAAGAGATAAGATATTTAGGCCGTAGGTCAGACGGACAGACAGCCATACATCGTGACCATAGGGCCAAACATTTGTTGGACCGCGTGTTTAATCCACCGTAACTTCAAAAGGTTTAAACATATTTAAATAAAAAAAGATCTTAGAATCTACGTCACCCCAAGGGACAGTCCAATTTAGTAGTACCCAAATAAGCATTTGTATTTTTTAAATTATCGCTTTGGTTATAATTTTAGTGTGTTCTCTTTGCGTGATCTCCGTGGCACTTTTTGGCTCTGAAAATTTAAAATAATGCACGAAGACTTCTCGTTTCTACATCAGCTTTTATTTGTCCACAGATGGGCAGTGTCGACTGTAATGACGCGGCAGAACAACATAAGTCAATCCAGCGAAGACAGCACCGCGTTCATACCGCTCTGGGACATGTGCAATCATGAGCATGGAAAAGTTAGTCCTCATAGCTTTAAGAAACGAATGAGCCAATATTCATGAGCTGATGAGAAATGGGTCGTTCTTAGGGAGGTTTTTTCTGGGCGATGACATTAACTTTCTATTGTAGGTAGGAACGGAAGCTAGACACTAAACAAAATGTTCGGCTTATGCTTGAAAATGTTTCATAGTCTACGGTGAACAAGACTGTTAAATCAAAATTATTTTAATTGAAATCTGATCATCTGATCATTGCTACTTATTTTTCATGTAGGTATGTATTTTATAATTTATTTTGAAATTATTGACCATTTTAAGAAAGTAATTTCGGAATTTTTGAGTTTTGTTCATTACGACTATTTTTAGTATTTTTCTAAAATTTTGTTTTTGTGACGTCATCAGAGCATGATTAAAGAGTTAGTCTTTCCCTACATATAAAAAAACTAACCTCAATTGTATTTTTTTAAGTAAGACAAAGGATTCATAGTCATACTGTGTTTGCTGACGTCATAGAAACGTCATTTATGGTCAAGGCTTTTTATTGAATATCTTAAAAATTATGACTTACTTAAAAATGTGATACATAGAAATAGTACTGAAAGCATAATTATCGAAATGGTTTTGAGATTAGCGCTGAGGGTTTTGAGGGAACATAAATATTATTTTCAGATAACAACCGACTTCAACAAAGAACAAAACCGGGGCGAGTGCTACGCCCTGCGGGACTTCGAGGCGGGCGAGCAAATATTCATATTCTACGGTGTAAGGAGCAACGCCGATCTCTTTCTGCACAACGGGTGAGTTGATAAGTACACGATAGTAAAGCAGGCAATATAATATGTTTGGACATAAGAATAGGACTTAAAGTTGTTACTACAGCTTCTCAGTGGTCAATTGTGAAACGCTGTTTTCTAAATATGAATTTAAGCACTGATACCGTATATCAATAAAAAAAAATTCGTCACCGTAGGATTCTGCCAATATCGTGATTCGGAAATGACATTTAAGGTTTTTTGTTAAAGACAGTTTTATCTGTAACTGAGACACCTAAAACGAAACAACACAAAATACATACATGTTTGTATATATTTTGTATTGAGTAATATACAGTAAAAACAGACAATCTATATATCTATTATTATTATTTTTTATAAAGTTACATATAACATTAATAAATGGCTTTCTATAATGTAAGTAAGTGCTCGCGTGTAAACATTGACGCGATGGCGAATGCATTGAAAATCACTTGAGAGTTAACAGCTTGGATGAGATAGATGGATAGAGAATTTTTGATAATGACATTCATGACATAAGCAGCCTATGCCCCGTTGCAGTGTCCAGGTCTTCTCTGAGAGAGAGTGACAGAAAGTTTGGACTTAATCCCCGAATTGGCAATTTTAAGCGCTGAGGTATATGTACATCTCAGATTTCCCCCGATATTTCTTTTCCCATGAAAGACCAAGGATATTAAATAACTATTATTTTCCGGAATGTTTGTATCGAGTAAAGAGATTAAACTCTTAAAGCACTCAATGTACTCTCGTATACGCCATATCACCCATTCATTTGAATTAGGTTACTTGCGTGACCTAACTTCGAAAGCTAGTCGATCGCCCGCGTCAATATTAAATTCCAGTTACTAACAGTGTTGTTAAACAAGTCCACCTTTGCTTTTTTACTGTGGCTGACAAAGAAACTGTTCTGCAGTTTTCAGAAGTGGGGAATCAACAATATGGCATGTTTTCCAACTTTTAGCGATTTTTATCGTTCTTTTTGATCGGTAGAAGGAACTTCATTCTGTCGTCAATCGTTTACGTGCAAGTACAATCGTAGATAATGCATCTTATCACCGCGGGCACACACAGCGCATTGGCAATTGAAGGGACCAGATGCAGAAGTCCCTAGTCGAGTTATGGGACTTAGGGACTTCTGGGCCAGATGCAGAAGTCCCTAAATCCCTAGTCGAGTTATGGGACTTAGGGACTTCTGGGCCAGATGCAGAAGTCCCTAAATCCCTAGTCAAGTTGTGGGACTTAGGGAATTCTGCATCTGGTCCCTTCAATTTCAAGCGTTGATACATGTGAACATCTAAGACACTCAAGTTTCTACAGAATGTTATTATTCACAGTAGACTAAAAGTGTATTGTTTGACAGATAAAATAATAACCTTGTTTCGCATCTCATAAAACAACTGGTTAAACTATTTGATTACGCAACTCAAGACGATTGGTTCTAAAAGTACCCTAGTAGAACACTCCTAATTATTTATTTAGCAAGTGCATTAAGCTTGACATTAATCAGGCTTTGAAAGTCTTAAAACTACTTGACGTTAATATGTTGACGGGTAGCAATAATAAGAACTAGAGCTATAGAGTTAATTAGATAACTCATCGGGATTGCAGGTTACTGGTTGATTAAATTATCTCGCAAAAAACCTGGTTATGTAAAACTCGTAATCTTAGAGCTTATTATGTCATAACTTTACTGTACTTTTATACTGAGGTGTAGGAACGTATCACAAGTATTGAAGGCTCCACCAGTATATTGTGACATACTTAAACTGTACCAATTTACTATTGCTGAAATTCAAAGACATTTTTTATGAAGCCCTTTACATACAAATCTGATTGTTTTTTTCATGTGTGTAGTGTTCTTGCATGGTTACCATAGCACAGGGTGTCAATCGATAATTCCCTCCTTTTACAGGTTCGTCCACCCCCAAAACCAGCACGACAGCTACTCGCTAGCTCTGGGCGTGAGTGCGAGCGACCCGAGCCGTGCCCAACGACTGCAGTTACTGGGCAGACTGGGCCTAGCCAACGTCACCCACTATAGCCTTTACCGCGGCGAGGCGCCGCTCAGCGCTGAGCTACTGGCGTTCGTTAGGATATTCAATATGGTTCCAGGTAATTCACTTACAGTTCACCACATAATTCACTTACGGTGTTAATTCGGCGAATCGCCCGTATCGCCGGCTACCCGAGTGATCTTAAACGATCACAAAGGTTAAGCAACATAGGGCGCGTTCAGTGCATGACTAACGCCAGTGGCATTTTTACGAGTGGTCCCGTGCTTCGCAGGGCACGTTAAGCAGTTGGTGCCGGCTGCCGTCGATAGATGGCATTCGTTAAACCAATTCGTTCGTTGGCCTTAGGGGGTGGCTTGAAAACTTCTCACAGTAAGACCAGCCACTAGTCTTACAAGTCTTCCCCAATCCGGACTTGGCCCCCGTGGTGGAGTGTGGCCTATACCTTCCTCAGGGAAGAGACCCGCGCCCCTCGGTGGGGACATAATGGGTTGATGATGATGATGATGATGACGCCGATTCCTGGTAGTTTTTATCTTTGCCGTTGCTAATACAAATCATTTACGCCAGTAGTATTTTGGGTGGACCGCCACCGCGCAAGCGTTTTATCCTTAAAAATGAGCAAGTAAATAATTTGTACCCTCGTCAACTACTTAGAATTATTTTAAGATGGTGTCTATCATCGACAATTGACCGATTTCTGAAAACCATCACATATTTGTTGTTGGTGTTCATGGAGTCCTCAGAAAGTGGTCATTTTAAATTCTTTCGAGCATTTCTTCTAAAAAAGGCAAACGAAAATTTAAATGAATGAATAAACTCACGCCCGTTATCCCCGAGGGGGTAGGCAGAGGCACCAATCACTAGAACTGGGCCCAACGTGGGCCCCAGTTCGTTGCCGAGTTTGTTAGGTCCCAAACGTGACAAGTGGCAAGCCTGTCGCCTGACGAAAATTTACTTTTGAAATAAGCCGCCAAAACGCTATTTTGGGCAATATGGGAATTATGACATCACTTGCAAGTACACCAACCAATGAACGTAAAAACGAATGAGTGACAGACGCCATTTTTACTGACATGTGACGTCACCATAGAATCGGCCAATCCAGGCCGTTTTCGATACAATGGCTGCAGATACATAATTATCAAATTTTATCTTGTGTTTTTTTACAAATAATAATTGTTTTGTAGTTAAAATGCCTTAAAGCGGTCTCAAGAATCATAATTTATACGAAGACGTATAAATAATACTGTTTTATCACACTGTCAAATAGCCTATTCTCTCCGATTCCCCAGAGGAGCTAGCTAAGTGGTCCACAGAAGGCGTGCCTAGTGACCTCGTCTCCTCGGAACCCTCCAGTTGCGCGGCGGTCGGCCCCGATCTGGACCGGAGAGGCTACAAGTATCTGCTAACGAGGTGTAGCCTACTGAGATCCATGTACAAAGGAGAGGCGAAGGAAGATAGCTCTTTGCAGAGGTAAGACGGAGATTTTTCTGAACTTCATTTCCATTTCCGAATTAGAAATGATGAGATCCGTAGACAAACGAAAGTCGTCGACATAGCCCAGCGGGTGAGTAAGTTGAAGTGGCTGTGGGCGGGGCACATAGCACGCAGAACTGATGGCCGATGGGGCCAAGAAGTTCTCGAATGGAGACCATAATATATCGGTAAGCGCAGCGTAGGACGACCAGCCACAAGATGGACAGAGGATCTCATCCAGGTGACAGGGAGACGCTGGATGCAAGCCGCTTCCGACCGGTCTTTTTGGAAATCCATGGAGGAGGCCTATGTCCAGCAGTGGACTTCTTGTGGCTGAATGATGATGATGATGATGAACACGGAGATGAGAATAGCTTGAAAGTTTGCGGCTCTGAAATGTTAAGTTCGTCCGAGAGTACGAGTGTTTGGTTCAAGTGTTTTTTATGATGAATTTATAAGAGATAGGCATTGAAGGTGCGAAAATTAGATAAAGATATTTAATTGTCAAACATGAGTTTGAAGATGATGGTACAAAGTCGAATATTTGTCCTGCATGCTTTGCCACGTTAAGCAGTTGGTGCCGGCTGCCGTCGATAGATGGCAGTCGTTAAGCCAAGTCAGAGCCCTTAGGCGGCTTGAAAACTTCTACAACAAGACCACTAGTCTTACAAGCCTCCACCAATCCGGCCTAGGCCCCTGTGGTGGAGTCGTTAAGCCAAGTCGAAGGCCTTAGGGCGGCTTGAAAACTTCTGACAGTAAGACCCGCCACTAGTCTTACAAGCCTCCACTAGTCCGGACTTGGCCCCCGTGGTGAGTATGGCCTATACCTTCCACAGGGAAGAGACCCGTGCCCCTCGGTGAAGACATCAAGATGATGATGATTTTTTGCCATTGTAGACGTACAAACTTTGTTTTGAGAGAGCCCCCATGGGATTTTATTAAACTGATTTTTTTGTTTTACTCTGTTTGAACTCTACCTGAAAGCCAACCAGTGACTATTAGGGTCATTTGTAACAGAAATGCGAAGGGTTTTATGTGAAAATTGGCGTCAAACGCCAAAACGAGGAGTAGAGAAGCAGATCGTGGTATTGGATTCGATTCCCACTGCCGGCCGCCGTACTTGTACACAGGGCCTCGGCCCAAGTGTTACCCTGCACAGGGTACGAGTATCCTAGTTTGCTACCTCAATGAGTGAATATGCTGTGTGGAACTGGTTATTATCATTAAATGCCTTTGGTCCCAGTTTTTTACATTCGTGCCTAATTAAAAGTGTATGGCTGAGTTCGCAACAGCGAGCTTAAACCAAACAGAAAAATAAGTAATATTCTCACCTCGACACTGACTTCTCGTGTGTTTTTATTTAAACATCTAAAATACGCTACTTGCCTCGTATCAAATTTGACGCGATAAATGGATATTTCCTGTAGTATCTAACGTAAGAAACCGAAATATATTGACTTTGCTAAGTAAATATGCAGGATGGCTGCAAAGTTTGCAAATAAAAATAAATATTTTTCGCTTTTAAATCGGAACGGTGGAAACACTATCCGCTCCTATCTTGAAAGCACCTTTGGTTGTAAACAAACATCTGTCAGTCGTGCGTGCGTAGGTTCTATTGTGACTCATACTTCTTTAGTGGCACGATCTCTACCTATGTTGAATGTCAAACTTTGTTTACAAACGTAGAGGACTTCAAACCATAGACAAAAATGGCGGACCGCGTTTTTGGCTGCTTAGCAAAGCAACGTTTTAAAATAATGTTTTTGTTGCTTTTAGGTCCTCAAAAAATATACAAAAATAGTTTTTGGTCTAATGGAAGAGATATTTAGCATTTAAGACATACTTGAAAAAAGAGTCAAGTAGCGGATTCAAACAAAATGTTTACTTTATGAACGTGAATGTTGTTAGTTTCACAATCGATAATTAACAAAAGCTATGTTTCGGTTTTCAGAAAAAACATCAATCTGCTAAAGGATTGCGAAGTACAAACGTTAGAAGGTGCCATAAAGTACCTGAAAGGTAAACTAGAAACCCTCCCCACCGAAGGCGAGACTAAATAGATACTTTATCACGAAATTACAGGGCTTACCTTAAATAACCGGTTCTAGAATGCAACTTGGATCGAGACTTTTTTCTTGAAACTTACGTAAAGTCTGTTTTTTAATTCAATGCAAAAAAATAAAACTGTCACGTTGACATCTCAATACAATCCAAAGGCTGTCAATGTCTGAATGTTGCTAGTACGCAAAAGCTAAATAACCCCAATTTACTTCCAAGTAAAAAATTGATTTTGTCGAGCGACATGTTGACGAACGGACGGGACGGGCGTGTGAGGCATGGGCCACACAGAAATGACGTGGGGGGTGGAGGCGGAAGAAACGCGACGCTACAGAGTGAATGACAGACCACAGAGCAAGTACCTATGGTCCTCGCCCCACATCGTTTCTATGTGGCCCTCGCCTACGGACATTGATTGCATTAAATCGGTCCGGCGTGTTACTTAAACCATAATGCAGAATATTAGAACTTGACAACAAAAAACTCTAAGGTACACACGTAACGATATACTTGCCCAAGTTTAGACTTGCACAGTATGCAGCGTATGTTTGAAAATAATTGCGCAAGTTTCGACTCTTGGGAACTACGATAATACTTGCGCAAGTAACTTGCTCAAGTATATCGCTACGTGTATCTATGGCTACCATTAATTAAAGCCTGGATTATTCTGCTCCATTTTCTACCTTGCCAGGCAAGACCTCTCATGCAATTTCGTACGTAACTTAATTTGGTTCCGCCTGCTTAGATTGAAAATCCAACTGCTTAACTGCTAGACTGCTCTAGGCCGACTTTCTTACAGCCGGGTTTTTTTGTTTTTGTAAGTTATTTTATACGTTTTACCAACAATAACAGCAGTCCTCCGCACTTTTCGTTTGACAGTGTATAGGTAATAGTAAAATGTAACGAGATATTTTGAGTACTATAACTTATACATACCAACAGTATTTTTACTTTTAGATTAACGTGTGCAGATTATTTAATGAGAGCTTATTATAATAAAAACTTATGTTGTCATATTTTACGTGTAACGAGTGTATTTGTGTTCTAGTTAAGATCGTGTTAGTGCAATTTTTGTTATACATTTGTTCCTGCATAAAATAAATTTTGTTTTAACTAAATATTACTTTTTAATTAATAAAAAACTTTCTTATTACCAATAAAAATATATTTCATACCTTTATCAATAAGTTCACAAAAATTCTACAGTAAAAAAGATCACATTTCGTTCTAGGTTTTCCTCCGATTCAATTTATTAATACATAAGTATGCTTAAAAAGTTAACACAGATCATTTTTCTGATGGTAAAAACTATGAGCCTTGTTATGGAAACTTATACAATACCTAATCATATTTACATATCGTTAATACTAAAGATGCAATAAATATAGCTGAAGCCTGCGACTTCATTTGGGAACGCGGGAGCGCATTATTCGCATGAGAAGTCCTGAATACCTAAGATGAATCGGTAGTTTCAGAAAGAACATTAGTCACAATCTGCTTACTTTTCAGTAGACATAAAAAACTGACCCCTCAGTGGGACTAATGTTGTTTTTGCGTCTACTGAGACGTAGTACGTACACGTAGTTCAATTGATATTCATTGGACTAATGTTCTTTCTATAGGGATCTGTAGATCTACCCTCAAAGATACCATAGACAACAATAAGTCAATCACACTAAATTTGGACCAATGTTCTTTCTGAAACTACCGATTCAGATATGGTCACCCTGTGAGGCAAAATTTATCATATTAAGATAGGGGCGTTAAACCATTGTTATCGAGAGTCCAATCCATCAGCCATATTAATCCACTGACTTCCCAACAGGCAAGGCACGCCTTATCTCTGTCCTCGGTCATTCAATTCTAAACCGTTCCCCGCGAGCTGGTAGGGCGTGCTTATCTGCATTTGCCAGATCGTGATGTCAATACTACTCTACTCGGGAACCTACAAACATACATAACATCGTCGGACGGAATCATTACCAGGGAATCGCTCGTACCCTGGGCTGCCTGAGTGATCTTAAACGATCACTAAAAAACTTCAAACAACGCTTGAAAACTTCTGACAGTAAGATCAGCCACTAGTCTTACAAGCCTCCACCAATCCGGACTTCGCCCCCGTGGTGGAGTATGGCCTATACCTTCCTCGGTAAGAGACCCGTGCCCCTCGGTGGGGACATAATGGGTTGATGATGATGCAGAATGGTTGAAATTTTGAAGATATTTCCGAATCAATGACGGTACAAATCAAATGATTTTTTATCCGTTACAAAAATACTAATTCCAGTAGAGAAATAATGATTTTATTGAACATTATGAACATTTTTGAAATCTTTAAACGTCTATTACTCAAACGAATAATTATATTGAAATGTACCATTAATGTTTCCGACCGACGGTATATAAGCTCACGCCTGTAATCCAGAGAGGTAGGCAGGCCGGTGGCAGACCAGGGACTGCCACCTGCCACGATCCGGACGATTCACTTCACACGCCTCATCGTCATTCATTAGTCGTCCCATGCACGCATTTCGGTTTAGGGTACTTTTCGAAAATCTTTTCATTTCATTGTGACTGGTTCTTCGGCAAATGTGATTAGCCCACTATGTCAATCACCTTTGTTGTTTTGCGAACTGTGCCATTTCTGGTGTGATCCATAAAAGAGACTTCAAGCATAGCCCGTTGCAACTCTGAATCTGAATAACAAACTTTCAACTTTAATATTTGAAACTAAGAAACCGACGGCAGCTTACAGAGTAGGTTCACTAATCATCTAAACGTTGGTTGATCACAATAACTAAATCTGCAAAAGACAAAGCGGAGGAGATGTATTTTAATTGTAAAAATAAAAATCCTCGCGCGTAGTCCTCGTACTTAAATTACAAACTAAAATAATCTCTATAAAACACATCTAGATTTAACGGATCCATCTATTGCGACGATAATTATGTCTATTAACTTTTTCCGGGATGACGGTGAAAGTTTCTAAGGGAAATTATAACTAAAACCTCTAACAAAAACCTATTCGAATAATATCTTCGAGAGTTTTAGAGTGAATGTTCTATTTACTCTAAACCACGACCACCTAATCTCGCCAAAACTTTGTGGTTTCGTAGTCTTCCCGGGACTCATATGATCCGCGCGGCAATTTACGTGCTAAAAACTCAAATTAGTCTCCCGTTCTACCAATTCATCATTTTTGGAAAAGCAAAGACTATTAGAGCCATCGCAAACAGGGCGACTTGTCATCGCGTCAAGTCGCCGCGTCAGACGCGACGTTGCCATTTGCTTCTGGCGTCTTGTCGTCGCGACTGACGCCAAGTGTGCGGAGATTCGAGCAAAATATATGAAAATTGACGGCCGTAGCCAGTCGTCGCGTCTACTCGCCGAGCTGTCGCCTGTCGCCTGTCGCTAATGTGCGGCTAGGTTTATGGCGTGTTAAATGTGATGGATAATCTAAGGATTCCGCATTTAAAACAATATAATTAAAAATAATTGTATTATTCCGCCAGGGATACTTCTAAACTGTTTATTCTACAGATTGGGTGCTTTAAAAACGACATGGGATGTTCTACCATCGCTATAAACTCCAATAAAATGTAGTTTAAAACAGATGACGGATTAAACAACCTTAGTACACAATAGTGATTGTTTATTTTTTACGCATTCGTTCGTATCGTCTTCGTTATTTCGCTTGAATACGTTCTCAATGCGTCCTATATACAGTACGTTAAAAACAATTAGAAAACAACCCCATGAGGGCGGATATTTAACTAGACTATGGTGCAGCGCAGAAGGCGGACTATCCGTGACGCACTTTATGGTCCGTGAAAA
Source organism: Yponomeuta plumbellus (assembly GCA_947310845.1). Classification (NCBI taxonomy): domain Eukaryota; kingdom Metazoa; phylum Arthropoda; class Insecta; order Lepidoptera; family Yponomeutidae; genus Yponomeuta; species Yponomeuta plumbellus. Next base: position 9,253,699 of record OX371207.1, on the reverse strand, counting down.
TAGAACCTATGCAATGGGGAACATTCATAGTTCATTTTTTTTAGTTTATCTTACAGATTTAAGGTTTACTTAAACAAACCTAAAACAAATCAAGTCAAAATAATGAGTAAATCATTTATTTATTGCAAACCTTGAAAGTCCGGCGTACAAAAAACGGACTCGATCGCACATAAAGTCTGTCGTCTGCGCTGCACCTTAAGGTCACAAAACGTGAATTCAGCAGCTCCCATACGCAGCCGTTACAGCAGAGACCTCACTGGACGTGTACTCTTGTAGACTTAATTTAAATTTAACCGTAACCGGTTATTTAATTCGTCCATGATGCGGTTGTCCCGCGAGCAACTGTAGGCATTGCAGTCGCCTTAAAAACCTTTACTCTGAACATTTTTGCCAGCAATCGACTTAAGCTAAAACTAACCCTGAGACAACCCGTTCAAGGCGGTTATTTGATCCGACCCTTATGAGCATACGTGCGTGATACGGCTGTGCCACGGTGTCGCAGCCACCACTAGCGCACTGCAAAAGAAGTTCCGTAACAGCTCTAGTATCATGAGCCCTGTGCCGCATGGGAGAAGCAGACGCGCCATCCCTGAACAGACATTTCACCCGCTACGCGAATGCGAGGTGCGGATGAGGCAATATCTCATGTGCGAAATAAGGAATCATACTACCAGAAGTGCTCCCTTGCACAACTGTAGATTTAACCTAAAACTACCCCTAAAGCAAACACTTTTAGGTGGTTATTTAATCCGTCCCTTGTGCGGCACGTAAGCGTGATGGGGCTGGTCCCGCGTCCGGTGTCGTAGAGCCCTCGCAGCCACAACTAACGCTCCACAGAGGGCGCTGACCAGCACCCCTCCTGACGCTAACATGGCGGACAACGCTGAGGTCTTCATACAGGTGTGGCCTTCCGCTGTACCTGCGGATGGATAGATCAGTTAAAACCTGGAAACACCTCTTGTCCTAAATATAGGTGACAAGGGATCTTCGCTGAAAGATCGTATTCTGCATGTTAAAATGAACACTTGCTCATGTGCTCATAGTCTTAGGACTGATAATAATATATTAATAATTCATTAATTCATCAAACAGGGTATCAAATTACAAACAATTTTTCGTCGGAGCCCTGTACTAAGCCGAAGCCTGTGTTACAGTGCCCCGCTCCTCCTCTGATTTTCTTTAAAAGAAGTGATTTGACAACAAAATTAATTGTGATTGGAGACCAAACAAAAACAGTTTCCCTCAGTGGACCGGTTCTTCTAAAGACCACTCACCTTCCCTAGAAGGCAGTTGGTCGTCTTCCTCCCCTTCTTGCAGAACTCGCAGCGACTGGAACAGCGAAATGTTTTCAGACAGCCGCGGTGCCTCGGCCGCCTGCAACTCGCTCACCGACCGCCGCCGCACGCTCTTCATATTACGCCAATGACACGGCTGCGACTGTAAAGTGGAACGATAGAAAAGTAATAACTCTCAGCTTCTAAACGTACGCGCCGTTTTCATCAACTATCGTAATAGGAGCGTCCTGCAGAGAATTTTAACCGTAATTGCAGGGCTGCTGGAGGGATCTGTGAACACGTCTGATGCTGATTTTCAGCACCCACTCCATGGATGGATGCCATGAATGTCGCAATCAATTGAAGACGTGAGTTGATGAAGGTGATAAGTGCACTTATGAGTAAATTTTGTTCCACGCAAAAAAACCGTAAATACGACATCTCGCCTTTATCCACTCACTTCTTCAATTGATTTAATTTTAACCCGTAGAATTTTTGACGGGCCCATAGGCTCACCATAACAATGGTTTTTTATTGTTATTTTCTAGGTCGTAACGCAAATTAACGACTAATGAATGTCGATGAAGCGAATGTGATTTGTCAGGATCTTGGCAGATGGCAGTGCCTCTGCCTACCCATCTAGGATACGGGCGTGAGCTTATTTATGTATGTATGTATGTAACGCAAATGATTTAGTGACTATTCCAGCTAGACAACTGATGCCCACTAACCAACCACCGCCATTTACCTAATTAGATAGTACGAGTACGTAGCTGGCGTTTAAAACATTATTTTGTAGTTTGATCAACAGCTTTATTTACTGTAAGACGTACCACGTACGGGTATTGACATTTCTGAGTGGTCCAGATCCTTGAAACTCAAACTAACTAGTGCTACCTATAGGTTCTCTAGGCACCTATGGGCTCTATACTATTTCAGAAACGTAGGCATCGTCAATATTTCTATTGTGTTTATTTCGAAATACTATCTTACTGAGACCAAAGGCGAGAACTGGAAATATTTTTAGTACGTACTGGGCATCGTCCGTGGCACATCCTGACGTCGCACTCGATGTACAGCGCCGGCGAGCCCGTGAACCGGAAAGTCTTCATGTAAGCGTACACTTGCGTCTCGAACACTCCCGTCTCCGACCAGGACCCTCGGAAACGGGAGATCAGCTTGTCGTCCACTGGACAACTGGAAATTGAAGGACAACAGGAATTTTAATTTATTTAGATTTAATTAACGACTTTGTTAATTTCTTATCGCTGAAAAAGTTAATCAAAATCACTCGTTATACACGGCAAAAGGGGATCGTTACCATACTAATAATATATAGGTACAGTCATATAATGCATATGCTACACATCACCAGCTACGTAAGGAGGCACTGAATAAGGAGGTACTCTTCTCAACAATACAAACTACTTACTACCTGAATCTATCAGCAAAAATGTAAAGTGGACTTTTATTTTGGGTATCATTCTAAAATTTCAAAACTCTTTTATAATCACCTGTTCCACATACCCAGAAGGTAGTTACCATATCAAAACTGTTTTTATTCTTCTACTTTTCAGAATCGGTTACCACAATAAAAGTTCATATTTTTTTCTGCTAACTAACAGTAGGTAGATTTTTTGCCATCAACTCATTGGAATCATGATGGATCATGTCACAGGAGGTTGCCCTTCAATCAAAAAGTTAAAAAGTGCAGGTAGTTAAAGTTCACATTTTTTTCTGCTAACTCACAGTAGGTAGATTTTTTGCCATCAACTCATTGGAATCATGATGGATCATGTCACATGGGAGGGATCAGGTTGCCCTTCAATCAAAAAGTTAAAAGTGCAGGTAGTTGACCTGACAAAGGTCAATCCTAAATCATTATCAAATCCATCAACTTGTGACGTTGAAATAGTTAGGTCAATGTCTCTGATCGCGACCGTCCAAGTTCATTATACAATAGCTGTAATCGTAATTTGAATTGCCGAAAGCGGTGACTGCTTGCTTACCCTAGCTCATCAATAAGTTGAATCCTCTTGGCTGCCCCGTTATGAGCGAAGCAATCGTTGACGACGATGTCGAAGCCATCTGCAATTGAAGTACAGATCAATTTACCTACAGTAAGGACCGGATAGCCATTTCCAAGTAATAACCTTAGTTGTAGCCAATCAACTTGAGGTATTGACATACATACCTAATTCAAGTAAACGTTCGTGAACGCCGTATGCGTAGTATAGTAAATTCTGTGAAATCGTTAAAAAATACTATACGGGGTTTCGCCTCTGTCATCATCATCATCAACCCATTATGTCCCCACCGAGGGGCACGGGTCTCTTCCCTGAGGAAGGTATAGGCCATACTCCACCACGGAGGCCAAGTCCGGATTGGTGGATTGATTGATTTCTCCTCTGTAGTCGCGCCGAATTGAAGATAATAAAATGCTTAAGTTCAAGGCCCAGTTCTAGTGATTGGTGCCTCAGCCTACCCCCTCGGGGATAACGGGCGTGAGTTTGATTTTTATTTTTATTTTAAAATTCTTAAAAACGTGCTTTTAATACAATGGGCAATGAAAATTAATTCTAATTAGGACAATGATGGGGCTTTACTAAAGCGCAAATTTAACTATGCACACTCCGATATTTCGAAAAATATTAATTTAAGATAGAAACGTCGCTTAACAAAATTAGGTAGTTGTAAAACCCATACCTACTGATTCCATCTTATTCTATTTGGGGTGTTTCAGGAAAAGTATAATATGCTAGACGTAGTATAACCCTGTACGTCTCATGTGTAATTCCTGGTACATAGGTACAATAAATAATATTCTATCTATCTACCTATCTATAATATTTGCTGCGGCCGCGACTGCCTCGTTGGTCTAACCGTTAAGACGTTTAACTACCAAGGCAGAGGTCGTGGGTTAGATTCTCACTGGGGGCCGCAGTACATTTGTACAAATAGTTGTGTATAATATGTGCCACGGTTACTGATTGACGGATACGCCAACTACACGTTCATGTAACTCTCAGAAGAAGGAACAATACTTGGCAATGGCAATGAAAGCGGATCTTCTGTACCAGATAAACCACTAATAGCTCACGAGTCAGCGAACTTTGCTCCAAATAACCTCGAGGGTCGATCCTAGAGACGAATGAACTTGGAGTTCGAGGCAAACCAATTCCGGAGCCCCGATGACCATTGCGAAACGACACGCGATCGATCGCCGAGTCAAAATGCTCATGAAACCGTTAAATTACGCGTTGCATTTGTTTGTTACGGTTTTCCGTCCAACTGGCCAACTGTAGCAACGCTAGCCTTATGCTGGGGCTGCACCTGCGTCTATCGTGACATAGCATAGCTTCGCGCCAGTACCTACTCTGTGGAATGTAGGGACTGAAATGCCCGTGGATGGCGCGAAGCTTTGTCACGATAGACGCAGGTGGGGCCCCAGCATTAGATGTAGTCCATCTCATAAAATAATCGATGCATACGTTCAGTGATCTGATGCATAAAGTCCTGTGAAGTTTTAATAAGGAGACAGTGCTGAGAAAATTAATGATTTGTTCAATAGGGAAGGGATGAAAATATCAGAAGTGCTTGATATTTTTTTTGGTGATAGGAATAACCTTCCTTAACGCGGGAAAAAAGTTTAAATTTTTTTGGCCGCGTAGTTAATTTTTAAATATACTTAATATTTTTCTATTCGTCGTTCTGGGCTTAGTACGGCATATCAGACATATTCCTTAGCCGCTACGTATGAAAAAAAAATCCACCTTGAAAAGCTGTCAATGTCACCACAGATTTTTTTTTTAATACGTAGCGGACCAAGGAATATGTCTGTTAAGCCGTACTGAGCCCAGAACTACGAATGGAAAAATATTAAGATTATTTAAAAATTAACTACGAAGCCAAAAAAATTTAAACTTTTTTCTCGCGTTGAGGAAGGTTATTCCTATCACCGAAAAAAATATCAAGCACTTCTGATATTTTCATCCATTCCCTATTCCATTGCGCGTAAAACTCTAAAAAATTTGTACTATCCCTAAGCGTAAAAAATGTCGGAAACGTTTTTTTATTTATCACTATCGCTACCAAGCTCATCTTTAACAAATTAATAAATATTTATCTGTATAGAACTAATTCTTAAATGCCTTGGTAAATTTTCATCTGATCATCCGATCGATTTGAAATTAATAATAACGTTCACACAGCACAATCACTTGACCTGCCCTGATATTACGTAACTTTCCACTCTATCGGGTTAAGCATTTCAACAACTCGATTGAGTAAAAATATGTAGTTATGTATATGACAGTTCGGAGTAAGGAGTATGAGATACCTACTGGGAAAAAAGTCCCACAATGTAACAGTGTCATAAGTTGGTGTGTCATACCTGGAACAAAGGGGCTTAATCAGACAACTCCATACAGTGGAGTCTTACGTGATTGCACTCTGGTCCCAAACTAGGATACCCTGTGCTATGAAATCAGGCAAGGACATTACAACCATAGGGTAGAATCATGACCCAGGTTACAATCACCAGAGGCGTAGCTACTAAAGGGCTAGGCGGGGCAGTGCCCCGGGGCCCTCAAGCTCGGGGCCCTCGCCAGAAAATATCGATCGAACTCAACTTTTGAAAATTTACCTTACCTTATCTACCTTACCTACACCAAGTATAAATTGTAATTTAGGTATGTTGTTACTGTTTAATATTTTTATTACTACCAACCCTGCAGTGCAAAAAAAAGAGCTGATGATAAAGTAGCTTACCTTTTTAAAAGTAAAAAATAAAATAAAAATAAATAAACTCACGCCCGTTATCCCCGAAGGGGTAGGCAGAGGCACCAGTCTCTAGAACTGGACCCACGTTTTGCCGAGTTTATTAGGTCCCAAACGTGACAAGTGGCAAGCCTGTCGCCGTTATCCGGGCACAATTTATCAGCGAATGGTGTTGCTGTACAAACAAATGTACGTAACTAAAAGTCATTGGTACATGCGTGGTTCGAACCCAGACCCTCATGATCGAGAAGCAAGGGTCAACCCCACTACGCCACCACCGCTTTTTAAAAGTATTTTGTATATTTTCACTTAATAAAACCTAACCAGTTTAGATTGTAATGGGACCCCATTTTTTTATTTGCCCCAGGGCCCTAGGTTACTTAGCTACGCCACTGACAATCATAGGCTATTCTACTGAAATAGATAAGAAAACGCATACGCATTGAAATTCCGTACGTACCTATTGTGTGTCGCTGGTCTTACGACACCCATGCACACCGCTTTTCTTTAACAGAACTTTTATAGTCTATCCGAGAACTGTGTCACGGATGCTAATCGTAATAAAATAAGTATAGAAGACAAAAGAATCGTAGGTAATACAATAATATCTAGCTGGTCTTTTAATACAAACGGCTGTAATAGAAACCACTTAGATATAACTACGCTTAGATTGATAGTCCTAACATGTTTTACTCACAGAGGCTTTTTATGAGCTGACACGCACACGTATAGTCCGTATATTTTGCTGTCTTTACTCGGTAATCATCACACTACTTCCAGGTACAGTTTGATAGAAATACAATTCATAGATTTCTACGACATTTGAACGTATTGCCAATAAACTGCAATGTCGTGTACATAGAATTGTCATAGTAAACCTTGCATTGTAGCTTAATGAAAATGGCCCCTGCTTAGCAACATCATCATCCGACCACTATGTTTGGTATTGAAGATGAACGTTACGAGATTTCATAGCATATTAAGGGTTACTTTTGAGTAGGTATGATATGAAAGAGGTCGGTCGCTATTTCAGACACCTTGGCCTCCACTCTGTCGGCCACCACGAGCGCCTAGGCTGGTGTCCAGTAGAAAGTTCTTCAAGATCTTCGTGTATAGATGCTTAGGTTTCGTTTCGTACAAAAGGGTAAAAATACGTATCATAATTTTATTTCTTTTTCTCCTCAGCCGAGCCCAGCAAACAAGCGTACCTAATTTAAAGCCGGCTTTTCACGATCTTTTTACACCCTGCCCGAACGACCTATTAGCTACTAAGATGCTACTCGTATCGTATACTTATATAAGCGATCTTAGCACACTCTGAAAACAGCCAATTTTTCTAAGCTCGCCGGCGTAGACGAAACGAGTCGCTTCAGAGTAGGTTTTGATCACCTTGACCGAGAGTACTAAGATTGTAAAAACGCGGCTTAAATCAAACAATAATAAACCCTCATCACTTACCATAAGCGCTCCGCATGTAAATAAGAAGAGTGAGCGGGTCGCCCACGCGGACCGGACCGGCTACTCTGGCGCCCGTCGCCCCGTACCCGGAGCGGATTTCCATGTAGCACTCAGGGGGCTGCAGTGTGAACACCACCGGGTTGCCAGTTGCTACCCTACGGACGATTATGAGTGTTAAAAGTGCGAGACAACAGCATTCCTGAAAACTACGATTGCGGCTCTATATTTCCTAAGAATCAAAGAATAACCTATGGACTTCATGGAGAAGGATTCCTTCACTTCGGAAGTTATATTCTACTCTGGGATTACTCACCCGATCTGAGGAGGTAGTTTAGGTGACCAAGCTAATAACACTTTCTAAATGGTTCAACCATACGGTCATAGAGACGTGTAGAGTTTAGTGATCGATCATTGCACTTGTTTAATTTTGGCGACTATCAGCATATAAACACTATTTCCACTGCGAATTCACGTTAAATATCTGCCAAAACAGTGCCATTCACATGAATGTAACATGTAAGATCTGTAGTAAATGGCAAACCTTTACTTATTGATCTATGCCATAGTCTCTAATTAGGCCCGTTTCGTCCATGACTAAACATAGGCCAAGGCACGCCACTACGCCACACACCACACACACGTTCTCGAGTGGAGACTACGAAACGCTAAATGCTGCATAGGACCCCCACCAACCCGGCTAGTCGAGGCAGATTGCTTGCAGTGGGTGAATAAGGACGGCCGAGGGCAGAAGGAAGTGGAGTGCCTTGGTGGTGGCCTAAGTCCGTGGACCAGTATGGGCTGATTGAGTCTTCTTCTTCTTCGGTCCTATAACTCCTAGGGGAGCATAGGGCTTCAACGACAGATTTCCACTTCTGACGGTCGTTCGCGGCAGCTTCCAATTCAGGCCAGCTAGAGCCGATCGACTTGATCTTTTGAGTTTGGGATTGATTGAATGATTGAAGGTAAAATATTGCTCACTCGACATCCAGGAAAGGGAAGGTGACGGTCTTCCAGAAGTCGTATCCGTACTCGCAGGTGACCTTGAAGTGTTCATCCAGCTCCTCCTCAATCAGCGGGTTGTACTGCACCGTTATCGTGTTCCACATGAGATTCTTCTGTTTAGATAGAATGCACACAGGTGGGTTAATCTTGCAACTACCGATTTGGTGGTTGTTGAACAATAAAAAACCTAGCTGGGCTCGTGACTTCGTTTTCATGGGATTCCGATAAGTAGACCAGAATTGAGTACTTCAGTAATTTATTCATTAAGAAAACGAGAACAATTACAATCTGATGCAATCTGACTCTATGCGAAAAGTTATGAGTCTCCTAAATGCGTAGTGGTTCAATAGAGTGACAGATAGTAAATACGTAGATAGTACGGTAATGGTTATTTCATCGGTAGTTTACTAACTAATCGCATTCCATTGGTGTAACCAGGGCATCCCGAGCGATTCGATCTCGCGAGATGCCTATTCATGTTACTTCTATTGCTTTACTACAAAATAAAGGCAAATAACAGCTATTGCCGACCTAATAGGTATGATTATATTGAACCACTAATTATGTGTGTATTAGACTCCGGCGACCTCCGACTCAGGATAACGGCGACAGGCATGCCACTTGTCACGTTTGGGACCTGATAAACTCGGCAAAACGTGGACCCAGTTCTAGTGATTGGTGCCTCTGCCTACCCCCTCGAGGATCATCGGGGATTTTTTTTAGATTCTGGTCTATACCTGCACCTTCGGGCCTTGCGTTTATGTATGTATTTATGTATAATATCGCTTAACTTACAGTAGGTTTGTGTATGTATGTATAATATCGCTTAACTTACAGCAGGTTTGTGTATGTATGTATAATATCGCTTGACTTACAGTAGGATGTTTCCTGGAGTCCTCGTGCTGGCTGTTCCTGCCGAGGGTGCCGCAGCGGTTGAGCTGGATGTAGAACTCGTAGTAGTCGCGCCCGGACCCGTTGATATACATGCAGTCCGGATCGTACGAGTACCCTAAGGACAGACGGGATGTTAAAGAATCCTTTATTGTATGTAACTATTTATACTGTTTTTAATTAACATTCCCAATACCAGTTGAGTCCTACGAGTATTTTAGAATTGAAGGGTGTTTTGGAAAAACAACAAAGGTCACATTTTTGTAATATTTTGTTTTACCTAAAGTATAGTATGAAGTACAAATAGTCCATAGAGCAAAAATCCTTTGAGCCCCTTACTCAAGAGAGTATGTAACACTACTGAGACCGAAAAAAAATATTTCTTTTTTCGAACAGATCGAATTTGTAATGTCTCAATCTCTCAATCATGTCAATAAAGATTTTTAGGACCCATAGCCGTGGACTACAAAGCATTAACGCCAAAAACGGCCGTTGGTGATTCAAAATTTTTTGTCGTGCCTCTTAAAAATCACCGAGATTGTACTGACACAATTTGCAAATATGATCTGTAATAGATATGTTTTTATTTCATTGGTTAATTAGCCCACTGCATCCCGCTAAAAGAGCAATTAAGCTCTCCCATTTTTCCGTGAAAATCCTTAACTCGCCGGAATCCCTTACGACGTGAGCATGAAGCGATAACCATCACAATCCACTCCCTAATTAGGTTTATTTGGGTCCCCGTTCACTCACTTCAAGGAAACGTAACCGTAAAGGCTTCACATACGATGCGCTATCAACTATGCGGCGATACCTATCGCGCGGGCGCACCTTTATGTCAGCCGCTACAATAAATGAGATAACCGACGTAATTGTGCTTAAAAATAACTAACGACTGTCGACTGCGTGCCTTAGCGGTTTGAGAACTGTACTAGGCTCTCACGACTGAGTAGACAATGTGACTTATCGCCAGCGGGAATCACCTAATGAAGGGTAGTTTAAGGATCGGCCTAGAGACGCCGAGACTCAAAGAATGACACGTCCATGGAAACGGTGTAATAAAATTGATTACCATCTCGTTTACACGGATTAATTTTATGAACTGTTAACATTCGTTGACGTGAGAGGTGTCCGGAGGCCTTTCAACAATCACGTTAATTACTAAGATCCGACTTAGATTTGTAAACTTGTTAGGTAATTGTAATAGTTTTTTGTCGACACGTTTTTGTGAAGGCTCGCATTTTTATGTCTTACTGATGCTTTCTTGGATTCCAAGTAGAGTTAGTTATCTATGTCTTAGCTACCTAAGGTCAAATGAGGTCTTGATGACTATCAGAGTTTCTACTATGCCAACTTGACATAAAGACACGTTTCTCTGGTCAACATGCCTTGTTTATTGGCCCAGCTTATCGCACGTACTAAGTAAAGTTGTTAACTGTTGAGTAGGGCTCGTGAAATTAATTTTATAAGCCTCAAGTAAGCCACCGGGTTAGTTTAAGAAATTAAGGTCGCACAAATCTGGTCCGCTAACTACGAGTAGGTACTTTGAATGTCACCACTACCTCTATAGGGTGTTACGAAATTCGGAGAGTTCTATTTGTCATTACAAACCTACACAACTTTTATAAAATATCAGGAATTTCACAAAAGCTTGTTGTTCTCAAAGTAAGCCACACTCAATTTTAATTTTATTTTGTCCCGATTCCGAAGTTTTCCTATAGTCACGCTTCTTCATCGGTGATGTTCTCCTGTTATCTTTTACTCGAAAACGATCTAGTTTGTAAAATGGACACCTAATTTTACTTGTAAGATTAAATAAGATAAGAAGAGATTACATTTAGTGTACATCAGGAAAAACACAGCCATAAAATATCAGGAACGTAACGTAACATTCAATAAGTCACAGTTAAATTAACTATTCATTTGAATAATTCGTTTTTAAATACGAATTTTAATTGGCGAGAAGAAAACATTTTGGATTCATGTAGAGGCTTTGTTATGCTCTGGAAACCACTTTAAGAAGGATATATTCCGGGGTTATATCGATACTTATGATCAGTCCTATCTCATCTAGTAAAATTACTTATGGACACAATCCATTTACATATACCAATATTGAATTTATACCTAAAGCCACAAAATGCTTTCTTTAATCTTTATAGCAGGGGTTGGTCGCATAGAGATCGTGTCAACCTAATAGAACACAATGTAATACTAACAAATCAATAGAATTAACAATACTTAATTGTAAACTAAATTCACTTAACTCATTCAAGTACGTAAGTACACGTTTATCTAATGTTACAGCTACCTACTTCGAATAGATGTCTGCAGCATGGATGGTGTCACACAAAAGGCTTAAATAGAACTTTAGCAATGTTCTTTTCGTGTTGGTATAAGTAGATTATAAACCTAATAAAAAGTGTGAAGCATGTCTCACCTGCCGAATACACTAGGCCCGTGAAAGATCCATTAAATCCGACACGAATCTTCATGAAATCGTCTTGACACTCCGCCTCGATGTCTGCAAACAAAATTATAATTTTAAGCTCCACGATTTTTTGCCTTTAGAGCATGTAGAATTCGATATTCTTTTATTGCATGCAAGAAACAGAAACATAGATATAAAAATACGCCAGCAAAAGATTGCAATATGTACCTACATATTTAAATAAAAGCATTTACTGTAGTTTACATCTATTTTTATAAATAATCAATCGCAAACTCTTTCTATGGACTAATTGGAAATTCAATCAAACCTTATCTCAAACTAGCAGTGCCCGCGACTACGTCCGCGTGGTAAATGGATTAGTCTATAAGCCTATGTCCGCCCTGAAAGTCCGCTCTAAATACTGGTAAAATAATTTTTGAAATCGGTGAAGTAGGTACTGTCGCTTTTGTAAGTCTACTTTGTCGCTGCATTAGTTGATGTGCAGTGCACACATGAATTTCAGGTATTTTGTCCAAACCAACGCAACACCTTCACGATCTCTAATCAAACTATGCATAATCCTGTTATCCGCTCCGTGTCCAAAGACATCTGTTCGCTACGGCCAAAGAACATCGGTCACCGTAAAAGAGGAGATATTATAATAAAAAATCTACTAAGGAAAAGCGAACAAAACCTTGCGCAAGAGCAACACACGTCGATAAGCATCTCCGGCTATAACACGCTTTGCAACATAGTCGTCATTATCGTATCCTGCCATCTACAACTTCATTCACACACGAGTATGATGAGGTTGTATTTTTTTGTTAATGTGATGCGAGAAACTATGCCTTTGGGCTAATTAGGACAAATTGATGTTTTACCTTGCACAATTATGTTTGATCGGAACCACAGATAATATCACTACCGTTGGGAACTAAGCGCAAAGAACCTCCAAATAAGACCTCCATGTTACCTGAAAAATATATTATTTGGGGGAAAGTACAAATACCTTTGCAAAGTAAGTACTTTTCAGATCTGACCTTGAAAGCAACAATAGAAAACCAGTGTTGTGTTCAAGGTCAGAACTGACGAGGTTAAAGGAATATTTACGGGACGAAATCTACGCGATGGGTTTGAAACTTGAAACTACATCTTGTAAGCTTTTAAATTAGATTAGATTAGATTAGAACTCTTTATTGTACACACCAGAAAAACAAACAAGTACATTATAAGACTTATATAATCTAAGTTTTGCCGTTTACACTATCCGTATACTTTTACTGGTTGATAATATCAAAATGTACTAAATTTAACACTGCAACGCAACTAAAAGTGTAGCAGTCGCAACTTTGGGGAAACCAAAAAACAAGGTTCAATCAACAGCAACGTTACGTTTTCACGTTATGTTTTACTAACTGTTGATCTGTCGACCTACCAAGTTAAGCAAATAAAAAAAAAACTCCCTAAATGGGAACCTTGCCATAAATTAGATTGGATCATCATTGTATTTACTACATACAACACCTAGATACTGTTAATGCATTGTAGTAAAATGTGGGCTCCATGAACATGGCGATTTATTTTCATTGCCGCTAGTAGATAACGCACGAATCGAGGCTCAGGACAAAGAAGCAATATTTTTTCAGTATCTGTCTCCGAAAATCTCTAAGAATCTTTAAGAGAAATTCCCATATTTAGTTTTTTTTATTCTAAGTATGTAAAACTACTAGGTAGTTACCTCAAATATTGATATTATTATGAAATTTTACGTATGTGCAATAAACGTATTAATAATAGTAATATTTATGCTTCATATTTTAGAAGTTACCAGCAACTTTGCCAGCGCTCTTGTCACAGGTGACTAAAATTACTATTCCACAGGTTACACTATGAACGTGTTAGTCACACAAGACAAACTTTATCATTATTATTTACCTTTTGACCCTCTCCAAGGAGATAAAAAATAACAATTAATAAATAAAATAAAATAATTTTGCAAAGCTCTCTAAGTTAGTTGAAATTAGGCGCCTCATTTTACATTGTTTCTGCTATAATTTAAGAGAATTTGGAGTATTATAAATTGTATGCAAACATATATTCCCTCACTTCACTACGTATGTTCTATTATGAACCCTGTTATTGTTCAGTCTTTTCTAGAGAAAATAGTATTAGACCACCTACGTAGTCCGACCATTACACCACCGACTTGTCTGCTCACTAGAACATCACATTAAGGGTGTTTTCACACGACTTTGACTAGTCACCCTAACCCCCCACCCTATAAACATGCCTGGTTAGCACGGGTATATAGCATAGGTAGCACGTGAAAGCCGTGACTTTCGAATCTGTATTGCTACGTTTGAGCCTCGTTTACACCTATCCGAACAACATAAACAACAGAGTCCCTAAAAATTTCTGACACTCTGTCCCGCTAGTAACAAACCAGTATGTTGCTAGCCTCGTCCATCTTGCAAGTTTTCTACCTTATGAGTTCGTATGACTTCCAAATGATAAAGCTGTACTTACACTGCACTCGACTCCCGTTCGTCCTGTGACGCCTGTACTCGCGCTCCCACGCCGGGGGATCCCGCCACGGCCCCGGGTCCGCCGCCGGTGAACGCGGCTTTATGTTCACCGGGATGTAACTGTTCTTCTCAGATAAAAACACCACCTAAGGACAAATTAAAAGGTATCATAAGAACGGGGTTATTTTCTTCAACAAAAATTATAGGAGCCGAGACGTGGCTTTGTTGATCGCTCTCCAATTGAAGATGGAACGAGAAATTGTCTTTATCTGCAGTACCGTTGGCGGTGGCCCAGTAAAGAGCTCTCAGTCAGTGATGAGCAGACCAATTTCGTTGTTTGGCTTTGCAACTATTGTAGAGTCAGTAACAATGAACACGCTGAGCAGTAAAATTGCAGGCTAACACGACCGGGCCGTCACTTCTAAGTCCACCCAGCGACCTTAACTTAAACAATGGCATCTTCATTGACTTGGGTGGTACTGGTATGTCGACGCCTAATTTCAGCGTGTTTAGCACATTACATGCTTGTGCGAAGAATACCCGGTGCAGGTGTTGTGTAATATAATAACGATAGCCATGAGATAAGACCGGCCGCCTAACTACATCCTTCCGCTACACACGACTTTTGACCACCTTCAAACAGTACAAAATTGTTTACACCAAGGATAATTAACAATCGCCCGCGATATCTCCGATCTGCCGTCTTGTTCGGCGGAAACCTAAAACAAATTGTAGAAATCGCTAATTTCGTTGTAACAACTGACGGATTGAGTGCGAAATATTTCGATCGCTTCTAAAAACAAACGGTCGTTTCGCCGTAGCGCGACTGGTAATGCACCATTTCACAGTCACGATGCAACCGAGCACTTTTGCCGATGAAAAATAAAAAGAGTGAGCCTAAATGGTGAGATAAAGTGTGCCAGTAGTGTTCGCACGGCTATGACGCGCCTGCACGCATTATTATTCAAGTGGGTCACCACAGTGAGAACTACCTCTATTTGACGGCTACTTACTTACTGTCGCCACATTACTCCGGCAAATTGTTTTCGGTGAAAAAAGATACGAACGATATCAACATCAGTCAACATGGCAAGGCTTTTTCATCGGGTCACTGTTAAATAATTGACCATTAAAAGAACTATAATCGACGACCTCTCCCGGGTTCGAATCCCGGCTGGGGACAAAAAAAACCCTGGTCTTGGATGTTGACATGTTTGTGATGTCGCTGTTTCTGGTTCCCACGTCACGGTATCATAGTGTGGGGCCAGAAGTAAGGTATGTGCTTGCATGTAAATGTTTATGCTTTTAAATGTTTATATTTGTTTATGTATACGTGTGGCATTCAGGACATTCACTAGTGAACGAACAGTACAAGGAGCTCTAGGAAGTCTTTGCAGGTATTAGCCCTTATCCTTATCACTCTATCATACATAAGCCACGGTGATAAATTAACGTACAATTTTCTTGTCAGAGATCGCTCCACGACAGATGATCTTTATATCAGACCGACGGATGTATCATTACCTTTATTGTGTAGCAATATCTTTTTTAGAGTTCCGTACTCGGCTACGGAACCTTCGGAGGTTCCAAATACCTTATTACTGCGCTTACAATTTCTGTCTCTCTCTAATTATAAAGGACATAATCTCTAAAACTATAACCGAGCTCAAATAACTACAATCTAATAGGTGGATAGCCAGGTGAAATATTCACAGATAATGTATTATTATGAAGGAAAGCCCAGCAAATAATTTAAAAACTATGCGGGTTCAAAAGTAGTTTTTAACTTTATTCTTGTTTTTGCTTTATGTAAATTGAGAGTGATTACAGTGCCTACGCTATGAAGAATTCGTATTAGTTATTTTGTACAGGATTTCAATAATAATTTAACTGGGAAACATTAAAAATATTCTGTCTATTTCATTTGTACACCAACGCATTACACGGGATCAGAACTCTTTAATGTACGCACCAGAAAATAAAATACATTAGAAGGCTACATACCTAAGTTTTGCCTTATACAGCTGGCGGTCTTCGCTAAAAGCGATAAGACGCCAATTGTACAGGGTATTTGAAGACAACCTTCTACTCGTACATTGCCACGAATGAAATATAAAAAAGAAAATTATGTTGTGAATTTTGCCTGTAAACTGAATCATTAATGATAGATATCAGATAAGACATGGTGTTTTTGTTTAATCGTGTTATAATGGAAGATAGTCCACATCCAACTACATAACATTATAACATTTACATACAGGCACAAGCACATACCTAGGTACATTGCTTCCGACCCCACACTAGGATATCCGGTGTCGTGGGAACCAGAAACAGCGACGTCATAAACATGTAAACATCCAAGACCTGGGTTTTTTGTCCCCAGCCGGGACTCGAATCCGGGACCTCTCGCATGGTAGGCAGATGCGCTAGCCCCTGCGCCACAGAGGTCCTCAAGAAACAACTTTTAGATTCAAGATAACAACTGACCTGATTTAAAAGGCAGCATTTTGTTTTTATGATTATGGGGTATACATATATCACGTTGCAAGGCATGATGCTACTTAGATAGATAAGAAACATAAAATATCTACATAATTAATGCTGGTATGTAAACGTTATGAGTATGAGAATTGTGTAAAACAGCATTTCTTGTGTAAATATTACCATCGAATCCATGACCGCACTTCAAAATTGTAAAATTCCGAACATACATTCAGTATGAACATCTAAATAGATTAAATATATTGTTTCTTGAATATACTGTTAAAATTTTATTGAATTAGATTAAAATAAAAATAAAACATTTATTTAAGACAGTTGACGGATGAATGTGAAATTGTGAAATCTCATTATTAATTATTCAACAGCGAAAACTATAACTTTTTTTTTATTTTATTTTTTTAAACATAATATTGACACAAAAATAAAGATACAGTTCACAAGGCCAATAACAGACATCCAGAAACAGACATTTCATAAATTCTAACAATATACCACGATATCTCTCAGCAATGTAAAATTAATATCATCATCATCTTCATCTACACGTTACACTCACTTGTCGGTTTACGCAAATGTAATTTTATATATAAATACTTGTGTCTAACAGCTTATACCTAGATTCATCTTTTATGGAGCTCCAACCACCAAATTACCATTTAGTCCTACGTTTTTTGCATTAGGTTCCATTAACTTCAAATCAAATATTTTTATTCATAATAATTCAACAAAATGAACGTCAAAGTTGGTAGTTTCACAATTACACTGACGAGCAATATAAAACAGCCACTTACTTATTATGAAATATTTCCAAAACCACGTAAGATAGCTTCTTGAAGTAAAAAGTAACATTGAAGTGTATTTAATAACAGATAAAAAAAACACCATATGGAAAAAAAATATATATTTAATATGTTAAAATAACAATTAAACAAAATATGCCCATTTGGACAAAAAAACAATTAACTAATAATTGTGGGTTTATGAAGTTCAAACACCATTTTTTTAATCTTTCAATATTTTGTGTTGCCTCCCCGTGCTCTCAATACAGCTTCTACATGATTTGGCATACTGAATACCAGATTCCTTATCATATGCTGAGGAATATTCTCCCATTCTTCAATAAGTGCAACTTTCAAGGCATGAAGCGTGACTGGAGGTGGATTTCGGCTTCTGACACGTCTGCCAAGCTCGTCCCAGGCATGTTCAATGGGATTTAGGTCAGGGCTTCTCGCTGGCCACTCCATTCGATGGATTCCTACGTCTTGAAGGTACTCGTTTACAATTTGAGCTGCGTGGGGCCGCGCATTATCATGCATAAACAATGCATTGTCACCCATATTGATCAAATACAGACCGGCATGTTCATTGAGAATCTCATTTATGTATCTCACAGCAGTCAGATTGCCATTTTCTATCGGCACTAGCGCCGTTCGACCATCTGAAGAAATACCGGCCCACACGTGTACAGAACCTCCCCCATATGAGACCTTTTCTTCGAAACATGCTTGTGTAAAACGTTCTCCTGGTCGTCTGTACACTCGACGTCTCCCGTCATGGTTATACAAAATGAATCTCGATTCATCTGAGAACATTACTGTGCCCCATTCGACCTCGCTCCATTCGATATGCTCACGAGCATATCTTAACCTGGCAACTTTATGATGCCTTTCCAGTTTTGGGCCATTTGCTGGGCGGTAAGGCTTCAAATTGGCTTCGGCAAGACGTCTCCTGACTGTCCACTCACTGATAGGGTCCCTTCGGTTCTGCATAAGTTGTTGCTGGATTGCAACTCCCGTCTGATGTCGACTTCTCAACATCATTGACACAATGAACCGATCTTCTCGAGCCCTTGTGCACCTTGGCTTACCGTTGCTTGGTCTTCTCAAGTTAAGTCCAGTCTCTCTAAACCTCCGAAGCACTTGTTGGACAGTAGAATGTGTCACACCCATTGTTCTGGCCGTATATCTCTGGGATCTTCCCAGTTCCACCATGGTGATAATTCTGGTACATTCCTCGGGTGTGAGAGGCATGCTGATTCATTTATTTACAAGTCAGCGTCTGCCGTAAGCACTTTGGGTTAAAAAAATGAATACACAAAGGTGAAAACAATAATTAAATCAGTGTGGAAGCAAAAGTAATCAAGCGTAATCCAAAATTATGATACGTGACATTTTTTTTTTTTTACTTTTTTATATCCATGACTTCAAACAGGCCAGTATGTAAATAATTTTAATGTGCAATATTAAACTCTTTTCTAGAATCTTTTTACTTCATAAAGCTAACTCATGTGGTTTAGGAGATATTTAGATTTTTGTTCGTACTTTGCAAGTGGCTGTTTTATATTGCTCGTCAGTGTATTATTAGATAATTTGAAGGAGAAGCTGACAAACAAACTCCTCATTTATTCATTCCACCAATCCGGACTTGGCCCCCGTGGTGGAGTATGGCCTATACCTTCCTCAGGGAAGAGACCCGTGCCCCTCGGTGGGGCATAATGGGTTGATGATGATTCATTACAAAACAGCTTTAGCTTAATTAACAAAGCTTTAAACTTAAAAATTAAGATCAGAGCCTACGTGTCCTACAAATCGCTATTAACATGATTGAGAGATGAAAATTAGATTAGTAAAAAAGAGTATGATTTTTTTCCTTAGTGGCGCTAGTAATATAAAGATAAAAAACCGGCCAAGTGCGAGACGGGCTCGCGCACGAAGGGTTCCGTACCATTATCAATAAAAATGGCAAAAAAAAAAAATCACGTCTGTTGTATGGGAGCTCCCTTAAATATTTATTTTATTCTGTTTTTTAGTATTTGCTTTATAACGGCAACAGAAATATATCATCTGTGAAAATTTCAACAGTCTAACTATCACGGTTCATGAGATACAGTCTGGTGACATACGGACGGACGGACGTACAACGGAGTCTCAGTAATAGGGTCCGTCTTACCCTTCGGGTACGAAAACCCAAAAAAAAAAAAAGTGGCTTACGTAAATTAGTCGACTGATCACCATTTATATTTTGATTGCAACCATCTAACTCTGGATAATGTAACTGAGTAGATTGTAAGTATTCAGCGTTTCCTCATGTATTCCAAGGAGGACGTTCCATGTATTTCTGTTCCATGCTCACTTTATAAAATCTCACAAAGAAACCGTAAGGCTTTATCAGATTAGCAAGTATCAACCCTTCGCAACGAGGGCATCGACATAGAATGCCTCAAAGTGAGATGTTTCACAAGAATGGAGATTGTTACTAACACGGAGTTCATATTTCGTCATGTAAGAGGATAGGAGACGTTCTTCGTGGATATTAGGTATTTGAGATTATGTTTTATAAAAAATAATCTATTGAACGACCTATTTGGAGCTTTAGCAATATTTCCCACTTTTATTCCTTTTCATATACGTGACACAGTAAACGAAAAAAAAGTAGTAGTGGGTGATGGTTCCAATTGCATAATTGCTTTGGCGCATTTTTTTTTTCATAATAACTCAATAAAAAGTAACATATATTGTAGGTCTATTGGCCCCTGAAGATTGTATTGTAACATATTTGTAGGTTTTGGTGGCATCTACTACAGTTATTATTGTTACTTTTTATTGAGTTAATATGAAAAAAAAATGCGCCAAAGAAATAAAACAGTTCTGAGAATCACCCGAATGAACTGACGTTAATTTACTATCTATCGAGTATCGAGACTATCGAGTAGAAGTCGACGTAAAGTAATTTCCTGCTCAGCCTACAAAACAGTTTAAAAAGTCGTTAAACTCCTAACATTTGAATGTTTTATTTCCCACCAAGCCTGGCCAAGTTCAGTTACCTACTTTTTACACAACCTTGGCCTTCTTGAAACAGATCGTAGGTAAGCTGTTTCAATATTTAAATCGACTCGGATAATCAACAAAAAATGTAAAGTAACGGCAACCGTTTGGTGAGAGTCAACCAGAATAACTGTCAATCACCGACATTAAAGTATATTAATTCGCACATTACAAAAGCAGCCATCATTCGAGAAATCGAAATAAAATCAACTCTCATTTCACATGTTTTGTTAAAAACTTTCATTTTCACGGCAAATTTAAGTAGTACCTCTACATACAACTAGTTAATCAATCAATTTGGCGATAAAAATAGCCTACTTAGCACACATCTTCCTTTACACTTCAAAAGAATCGACCGTAATATGTTTCAAGACCGTGTAATCTTCGTTTTAGATTTTTTCCGTCTAATTGGGCATGGGCGTCTCCGTCGGACAATGCATTCAATCAACTCATTCGACTTTTCAATCACTCGTCCGGGGCATGAAGAAATTGTTGTAAATTAGTGTCTATTACCTTTCACCCATTTCTAAGTACAGTAATTGTTTTGACTGTCGCTGTTAGCGGACCAGCAACACTTTAGTTTCGGTGGTCACGAAGCGCCCCAAAATCGACGAGCGCTTTGTCTATTTTAATACAGCACAAAGATTACTAACTTTATCTTTTTTTTAGTTCTCAACGAGAGCGAAGTGGACGGAACTGGGCTAATAAGCCTCGGCAACTCACTAAGTACCTAGTATCTTCTATAAAGCCGTTGGTTGGGAAGGGTAAATCGAATGTGAAATCAAAGAATGGACGTAGGCGCGTGGTCGGGTGGACCGGCCTATGGCAAAAAGTAAACTAGGTCGCCAAAACCGTTCGGACATCGACGTATCAATCCATGACAAAAGGTCGAATAA
The DNA here is from genome assembly GCA_947310845.1 of Yponomeuta plumbellus. Lineage (NCBI taxonomy): Eukaryota > Metazoa > Arthropoda > Insecta > Lepidoptera > Yponomeutidae > Yponomeuta > Yponomeuta plumbellus. The sequence goes on along the minus strand of OX371207.1, from coordinate 9,232,117 downwards.
TCCAATCGCAAATTGGTTTACAGGCATATAATTTTCCTTTTATGCGTTCAAAAGTTCTAAATTGATCCAAAATAGCTGATGGCATTGAGATTCAACCGGCAAACGTTTACTAGTTCACGAAATACCATTGCGGGTTACATAATGGTGGAATTAAAAGAAATGGCTCATTGTTCTCAAGCCGCTCGGACAGATACAAGCTCCGAGCTCCTGGTACAAGTAAACGCTCGGATTGGACACTAATACAGTGGCTGGAGGCGTGTTTGATACACAGCATAGGTTTGGAAACAATAACAGATCGCATTGTAGAGCTTGGAGGTTACAACTCTATCAAGATTCAAGTAACCATGTTATAACCCACATAAACTTATACACTATAGATTCTATCTTTCCTTTAACTAGCGATTAGTTTTAATATAGAACATTTCAGTTTCGTGATAGACCATCAAATATTATTATTTTTATGGGAGTATCAGAAAAAGTAATTGTCTAAAAATCCTACTCCACATTTTAATACTTTTTTTAACTTTCTTATCGATGTACCAGATGCAATTTAATTTTTATATGTTATCGTCTTCGTTTTAAATAATATTTACCTACGATCGGGTGCGATCCCCGCGGAAATAATAATTATCTTTGTGGCGTTTCTTTTTTCTCACTTTCCAACTATTTAAAAAGTTGTACGGTTTCTAGGGTTGCGTATCTCAAAAGGAAATAACACGGAACCTTTATAGGATCACTTTGTGGTCCTTTCCGTCCGTCGGTCCATCTGTCTGTCAAGACGTTGAGGCGTTGAGGTGTCAAGTTAAAATTGAAACCATCTAGTCTGACAAAGCTCTGCAATGGCCTAAATATGATAGTAAATAAAAGGTTATGGTATACCTATGTTAATAACCCGAATTGCATACTTGATACTTGATCTGGTGTAGATAAGAATTTATAATCAACATTCAAAGTATGAAACAAAATTGTTGAAGCAAGCTTTACAATCAAAATGACAGAAACGAGTGTGCTACAGCAGTCTTTCTGTGGGGTTGCCACTAAATTCCATTGCAAAGTTAGCTTTACCAGACTCTACTGATAGTCTCTTGTAGCTGTGAAAAAAACTTCTACATTAAAGTTAAAAAAAGATACAGTCATTTATGCAAAACCCCCGGTGGGCGTGGCCGATTCGCTCTTCTCCGGTTTTTTTACATTATTTTTCTTGCTACGGTACGGTTGTAGTTGGTAGTAACCAACTACAACCACTAACATACTTCAAGGAAAAAATCTTGAGGAAAGCCGTGGCAGACCACGTATTATTAATCATCCTGTAAATCTACGTAATGAAACAAAATTTATCTCCTGTAGCGAAGCTCATTAAGCTGTTAGTCTGGAATAGGTGTTGGACACGACAAGACTACTCTTTATAAAAATGTCCCAGGCAATGCAGCCACAGAACTACAGTTTACGCTGAATAAGTGATTTCACATAAAGCCCTCTTTATTGCTCATGTTTAGTGACTGGTGGTGCCCGCGACTTCTCTCGCGTGGAATTCAACCTGTGTCCATCACGAAGAACGATTCTAAATGGTGAAAGATTTTTCTAAATCGGATGAATAGTTTCGTGTAGTAGTGAATAACTCTTACCTCTTTACAATATTAGTGCAGATTACAGCAATTACATAAATCAAGATCACTCTTCGCCTCCACAAGGTCGAGTAGGCAACCGAAAGTGAAACACGGACATTCACGGCGATTCTACACGTTGGGGCATCTCCGCTCCGCCGCGCATATGGGCGTCGAACTACGCAATTTGGTCATTTTACTTATGGTGTCTGGAGATTTTTGAAGTCTATGGTGCAACTGCTGTACACCATTTTAGGTGGTATGAAAGCTGTAGCAAATTGAGGGTGCCTTAACAATAGCTATCAAAACGATACATTGTTTTTTGGAAAAGGCACTTTTTTGCATTGAAAGTAAAGACAGAAGACTATGTTTGTGCAACTAAAGTTTTTTTGATGTGGCTCTTCTGATAGTTTACTATACGATAGAAGATAGCGTTAATGCTAGATATGGCAGCCCCTGTAAACCTAATTAACCTTAAACAAACCGAGAATCGCTCGTACATATACCCGGAGTCGATCACGAAGGTTAAACAACATAGGGCGCGTTCAGTGCATGGATGGGTGACCGTCTATGACTAACGCTAGTGGTATTTTTCCGAGCGGTTCCGTGGTTCGCAAGGTACGTTAACCAGTTGGTGCCGGCTGCCGTCGTCAGATAGCAGTCGTTAAGCCAAGCCGGCGGCTTGAAAAAATTCTGACAGTAAGACCAGCCTTCCTCGGGGAAGAGACTCGTGCCCCTCGGTGGGAACATAATGAGTTGATGATACAAACCGAGATTTATATGAAACTGGAGAAACTCACCGGATCTTGTTCTGTGCCGTCAGTTTTCAGGGCTTCTCTAGTTTCGTTCTGAAAAGAAAGCAAATTAATATTAGGTATATTAAATCCCACAAAATAAGTCACTAGGCTTCCTCCTAAACTAGGATTGGCCCAAGCCCATACTATCTCTCTCTCCCAAAGAAAGCCTGTGCCTAGGGTTGCCAACTTTTTTTCTAACAAAATAATAAAACAAATAATAGTAAAAAAAAATTGTATTTGGTTAAATATTTTCTTTAATTTTTTTTGTTTGACTTTATTTGACCTGAATAGCGAGCTTTAGAAAAAGATTAAGGCTGGGTTACGCTTTACGCAAAATATAGTTTTGCCTACTATATATTTTTTTTAGAAATATAGTATTTGAGCCCCTATTATAGTAGGATACTATTTTATATAGGGTTGGCAACCCTAGCTGTGCCCTGCAGTGGGACGCATACGTACAACTTCCTCACTGATGTACTTGTCATTTTACCCACGACCATTATAATGATCGTAAATATTGTTTCTTAGAAAAATATGTCAGGATAGCCAGTTAACTCACCTTTCTCGTCAGCTCAGGGTCAGGGGGATCATCCCCCGAGCCCTCGTGATCCTCCAAGTCATGTTCCTGCGCCTCTGTAGACGTCCTTGTTGACGAGGATGACGATGACGATGACACGACTGATATCTCGGTGGCGTTCTCTGCTGATTCCGCCGAGTAGTCATTGTCCTGGTGGATTGCTGATTCAACCTGATGAGTAAGATGAGCTATTGAGGGAAATGGACGACTAACTTTGGGATTATCGCAGGGTAATAATAAGTTAACGTTATTTAACAGATGAAGCTTGGAACTTGGAAGCATGAAGTCGGAAATGTACTTAAAAATAATTTAAATTAGTTTTGTCGATTTACAATGTTATCGCTGTCACGGGTCGAGGTGTAGTAGAGAAAAATATAGCGAGTAAAAACTCCACTCTGGCCATCTTCCCTCAAAACAAAATTATTTAACAAGTCCTCGGAGTATGGTTAACTAATGCCAAAATTTGACAGTGATAGAACCGTTATACACCGTGAATTTCGGGTGGTTTGAAAGCCATAGCAAAAAAAAAGTGTCCTAATAATAGGTATTGAATACGCTTGTTATCTCGACACAAACTCTAATCTAGGAGAAACATTGGTAGCCATCCAGATTAATATCTGCGTTCGGGTAGATGGAGAGGCTGTACTAATTGCTTACAAATATTAGAACAAGATCTAGAAAAAAAAGATACTTGCAAAGCTAGGAAAACCATGAGGCTGCCTATACCTTTGCCCTGCAGTGGACGCCAAAGTACTGATGATGATGATGACTTAGGCTCAATTCACACTGGCGCAGAGTCGAAGCGAAGCGTCGCGTTTTTCAACTGTTCTAAATTCATCTCTATTTTTCTATCAATACGAATTTGTGCTGCCGAAATTTGAAAACGCTCAGCAAACCTTGCAGGCGAAGACGCGCGCATTCGCGCGCAGACTCATTCGTACCGTATTGATAGAGAAATAGAGATTAATTTAGAACAGTTGAAAAACGTGACGCTTCGCTTCGCGACGCGACGCTTCGACTCTGCCCCAGTGTGAATTGAGCTTAACTTGTATTTTTTTTAATTTTTTGTCTATACTAAAACTGTATGGTCTAAATATCGTTAGCTTATAGTGAATACCTCATAACTGTGAAATACGCAACTATGCAGAAGTCACAAAAAACCGCATATTGAAATAGATTGTTCCCACATTAATCCAAAGTAAACCTTTTATATAATCTAATTTCAATGTTTTTTTACATCGTTTGTTCAAATATTTAAAGATATCGACCCAACGGCGTTTAATGTTTTAAAATCGCATAAAATTGCCATCGATATATGTACATGCTAAGCCATCGATATGGCATTTTTAATTCCTAATTAACTGCTAACATATTAATGTAATAATTTGTGTTCCATTTTTCGCATACCAATAATCAAAGGCGAAGCGGCTTTTAATCTCACGAGTTAACGCTAAGAGTCTGTTCATCTATTATTAACAGCTGTCCGTTGTCAAAAGTGCATACAAAAAAAACAATTGGCGGCAGTTAACAGTAGATTAACAGACTGTTAGCGTTCGAGAAACCGGGGGTTAGCCTGCGCATGATTAATTGACGAGCGCCACCCACGCCGTAATAGCTCGCTGATGGATGAATTTTTTCCTTCTTAGGGCGGCTTCCCACGGGTCGCGTTATCGCGGACGGACGCGGACCAGCTCGCACGATACACCGCGAGAAGGGTCTCAGTCCGCGGTAGAACATACTTCTGTGGCGGTGCGCCGTACCGGCGTGTGGTCGTCGGCCGGCGTCGCCTATCTTTATAAATTATAGCCTACGTTTTGCATGATGAATAAGCTACATATATTATTGTAAACTTTCATTAAAATCCATTCTTTAGTTTTTGCGTGTAAATTACATAAATACAAACTTTCGCGTAAGGGTTTCAACCATATCGACGGTGGGTACGCATGGGGATTAAGACCATACTCTCTTTGAGAGAAGGTCTGTGCCCTGCTGTGGGACGTACATATTATATAGGCTCCTTACTTACTATTTTATGTAATATATGATACCATTGTTACATGCGTAATTAAATGAAAATGTTACGATACCTTTGACTTAGAGATAAAAGAAGTACCTACCTAATTAGTATCTAGTAGTTAATTACTATCATACACTGACCTGGATTAATAAAAACGCGTTGCATAATACCAGCAATCTGTAACAAAAGTAACATTAATTAGTTCAACATGTGTTTCCTACAGCTGAAGTAGTTATAAAACATAAGTATACTCTGCTGAGTAATGGATTCAAATGTTGGTAAATAACAAATTAATATGCAATAGATTTGCTACGCGCTACGAAATTCGCTACGATGGCAGATGTGTGCTACGACCAAAGTGAGGTCTACGAACTTTAAAATTTAAATCTAAAAAAGCAATTTATGCGTAACTCGATACTTATCGAAGCGTTTTCAAATTAAAACTACAAATAACTCTATCACAAAAAGTTTCTACATTGAAACAAATCGATCGGAAAACCATCTAAAACCCCATCAGTCCCAAACAAAAGATGATCACACAAGCGTAAACAAAAAAAGGAAAATTGCATCACAAAGCTATACAGCCAGATACTGCACGTGGCAATGAGAAATTGCACCGAAGAATCAATCAAGGAATATTCAGACTCCCCCTTTACTACAAGCGAGCGACGAGCGATAGCGGTAGAGTACCATGCACAGATTTCTGTTCTATGTATGACAGCTAAAAATCGAATTTAGAATCCTGTTTGCTACAACATACCTTAGCGTTATAACTGGCCAGTGTTAGAAAGTTTCCGAATGAGCGTTTTTCCTTATGTCAAATTTAGTTTTAAAATCCCTAGGTGGCTCTGCCGTACCGTAGTAATAAACGTCAAAGCAAAAAATAATACTATGGTTCTGTGGACTTTGTGATGGTTGATTACTGAAAAAACAAATGCTGTTGTCGTTTGGTGATAAGTGTATTTTTTGATATTTTGGATTTGGATATTTTGATATTGTGGGTTTGAATATTTATTTTTATTACGAGAAACCTCGTCCGAGTAGCAACCCTGGTTCCTTCTCTTGTTTAGTAATCTGTGGACTAACTTTGACATTCATTGCTACGAATCACAAATTTGTATGTAGAAATGAATGACGCCATTTAAAATCTGATTTTTAATTCCGTAGAATTCTGACAGTTATCATTTTTTGACATGTCAGAGATTAGAAATCTTTTTTGGCTGGGCACATTTTTCAATTTCAATACGAGTGTGAACATCTGAGTCTACACAGTTAATTTGTTAGTAAATGTATCCATTTTATAAAGTGTGGAGCTCCAAATTAAAAGAGAATTTAAGGCGAGTGACATTGTGTCCCTTTTCACCACACAAACAGTAAAAAAGTACAAGTAAAGAAAACATATTTTTATTAAAATATCTAATCATCATTAATACTAATATCACTATCTTCATCATCATCATCATCGCTGACATGAATTATTAAGAGAGCTAACAGCGGCATACTTCACTTTTCTAAAAAGGTGTACGAATCCTTAAATTCGTAGGCAGTGATGCCAGCTAAAGAATAAAATAAAGTAATTAAAGTTAATTCTATTTATTGTTCGTGATATTGAAATATTTGTTACGTTTTTATTAGGTCACTTGAGTAAGTAAATATTTAGATTAACCTTTTTGTAGGTAAAACATAAAAAATACGTAGCATTTTATTTTTTATTGCCATCAAATGGGTCAAATTATCCCTTTTTCGGTGGAGAACTTTTTCAGTAGCAACACTTATGAAATGTCAGAATTCTACGGAATAAAAAATCAGAGTATAGATTATCTCAAGGAACTAAGAAAAAAAAAAGAAAGGAAAAACGCTCATTAAGAGACAAAGTCGCTTCCAGGTCCGCTACCGCTTTCCGCTTTGTCCGCTACCGCTTTTCGCTTTGTCTGCTACCATAGCTTTAAGGTAATCGCTGCTCAATATTGCCGGTTCAGCAGCCCTGTCATTAAGCCCGCGGTCCTTAGTGACCCCACTTTAAAGCCTATTACTGACCCTTAGTATTACGATGGTAACTGGTATTGGTTATTCTTTGCTGCTACTGCCGCCACGATTGTTTTGTGTAATCATTGTGTATCACGACTGTTGGTATAGCCGATTCACTCTATCGGTATCTAAGGGATTTGTTTTGACGTGCGGGCATTATTTCGTCCGTATGAGAACTGTTGCGCAATTATTTGTGATGAAAACTGGTGAGGAAGTTCATATTGATTTGATGGGTTCTAACGTAATACTAACATAACATTATAAGTACAGTGATATTCAACAAACAGAGTGTAAATTCTTTACGTTGAAATAAATTTTTGATTTCTGAGAACTTACTGTACATACATAAAGTTCAAAGTTACGACCCGACAGCGGTAATGACGATGATTTTCTATAAAAATGCATTGATGATTAAAATCTAAACCTGCACATATATTTGGGCGTTGTTAACATGCTTCGTTATCAACTCCATTATTATGATACAATACACGTTCTTATGATTCAATTATTTTTGGTCGTATTATTGTTGAGTGATTTGTCAGGATCTTGGCAAGTGGCAGTCTCTGGTCTCTGTCTACCCTCTGGGATACATGCGTGAGCTTATGTATATATGTGTGTGTTGTGTATGTCAGCTTAGAGCTGATGCGTGTGTATGTCTTACCACTGCACTAAATTATTTTTGGTTTTTATATGATAATTATTGTACTTATTACAATTATTAACACTAAAATATTTAAGACTTTTCGTGTACTTATGTAATGTACTAGCTGACCCCGCAAACGTTGTTTTGCCAGATAGGGGTATGAAAAATAGATAAAAACCTGTTCCCAGACCTACCGATTATACATATAGAATTTCATCAAAATCGGCCAAGCCGTTTCGGAGGAGTACCTATGTGCACTAACACGGTGACACGAGAATTTTATCTAATCTCTTTAAACGAGCAATTCTTGTATGTACTATATTAGATCAGGATCTCGGAAACGGCTCCAACGATTTTCATGAAATTTAGTAGGTATGCAGAGGGTTTCGGGGGTGATTAGTCGATTTAGCTAGGTTCAATTATACAAAATGGTCTATTAATTTCGGTATGTACCTATAAGGCCTACCACATACTCGCACAAGGCGGTGTGTCGATCGCGGCCTATACAAATCATAACCACATGTTTTGTGTAGTGGGCATCACACTAATATTATAAAGGCGAAAGTTTGTGAGTCTGTGAGTGTGTATGTTTGTTAATTCTTCGTGTCTGAATAGCTAGAGCCGTTTTAATAAAATTTGGTATGGAGTTAGCTGATGCCCTGGATTAACACAGTCTACTTTTTATCGCGGGAAAATATCTTATTCCCATGGGAAAATCGATGAAAATGAATTCGCGGATAATGTACGGGGACTTTGTACATAACTTTTTCAAAAAATTGTATACTGTTAATACACAATTTATTTTGGCTAATAAACCGCGGGTAACACCGCGGGGCACAACTAGTATATTAGAAGAAAGAAGATGGTACAGAATAATGAGTTTTTCTAAACTTGGACAGAAATTAAAACCTACACATAAACTTGCCTTAAAGTTGACACATGCCTCGATCGTGAGAAACGTGTTGCTTCATCAATCATTAGCCGACTTTGGTTACTAGAAAAATAACCACAAATAATTGAGTTCAACTATCTAATGCATACCTAAGTACATGGGTATTATTACTTCCGCAAATTGAATTCAAATTGGCCACGTGAAAATAAATTCATTACCTCGTCGTTTATTCTCCGCTGACTACATTTTAACTGGAAAATTATAGAGGCGGCCACATCGGAGGCTTTTGTGATTTGATACAAATTGTGTTTTCTAATATTCGGATTCAGTTAGCAGTCAGTGACCTTGCGGTCGCAACCGGCGGACCGTGGCCTGACAACCAGCAGGATGCAGGTTCGACGTTTTAAGGAAAGGGGGAAATAACAATTTATGGTTAAAACCGATCAGTGGAAAATGTAAATTCGTATTTACGCAATTCTAGAGACAGCTGCGCTAGCTGTGTAGTATATCGTTTTTAGTTTCGTCTTATGCGTGTCATAATCATAATACAAGTCGGACCCGAAACGTTATCATGACGACCTCTGTGGCGCACGGTCAGCGCATCTGTCTACCATGCGAGAGGACCCGGGTTTGAACCCCGGCTGGGGACAAAAATCCCAGGTCTTGGATGTTTACATGTTTGTGGTTTCGCTGTTTCTGGTTCCCACGACCAAAACTATCCTAGTTTGTCCTAGAACCATTGTAATACGGCTCTTAGACCTAACAAATATACACTAAAAAATCATAATAATCTGTGAAGCCGTTTGGGAGGAGTTCGACAACGAACACTGTGACACGCACGACATTTTTATATAAGTATTAAAAAATAAAAACTCATAAACTGATAGGTTTTCGAGTGTTACCTTCACCGTTGCCACTTTTGTCTAGTTCTGAAAATACTAGACAATACCTTTACGCTTACTTAAAAAATCTCAAATACAATGTTTCAATGATATACGACATTGTCGTAACCTTATCAGTCTTTAGCTTTTATGGGAAAATAAATGAATAATTCGAGATAACATCACAATATTTGGAGGCATTGTAGAGAGCGTGAGAGCCTTAGACTGAGGCAAAGTCATGCTTAAATTAACCAGTTGTTAATTATTTAATTTGTTAACTAGACGTTTAGAATTATTGTTCACTACGTAAAAAAGTAAATAACCGTAACAACTACACGGCGAAATTGAATTAATATCTTGGTAAAGATAATAAAACAAAATAAATAGGCTTCGTTATCATCAATCCATTGTCCCCACCGAGGGGCACAAGTCTCTTCCCTGAGGCCATACTCCACCACCGGGGCCAATTCCGGATTGTTAGAGGCTTGTAAACTAGTGGCTGGTCTTAGTTTCAGAAGTTTTCAAGCCACCTCAGGGCTCCGACTTGGCTTAACGACGGCCATCTATTAACTGCCGCCGACACCAACTGCTTAACATGCCTTGCGAAGCACGGAACCGCTCGTAAAAATGCCACTAGTGTTAGTCATAGAACGGTCCCCCATTCATTCACTGAACGCGCCTTATGTTGCTTAACTTTCGTGATCGATTAAAATCACTCAAGCGGCCGTGGCTACAAGCGAGCTGCGTAAATCAATAAAATTGCATTGACACATTTTGTATCGTAATTACACTACTTTACACAAAATATTTTTATAGAATGAAGTACATATTAAAGAAAGAAAATACAGTTCGATTACAAAATCTAGGCTTAACGATATCGGGAGTACCTAAACATTGCATAAGATATTTTAACACATTCGCGGACAAGGACGGCTATAGCAGTCTGTAAAAATAAAAATAACAATAGATCACATATGACTGTCCGGCAAAGTGTTAAATATCCACCGTCGCTCTCCCGCCACTTTGCATATCCGTCCGCATCGAGCCAAAATAAGATATCTGCTATTCGCAATAACTGAACTGTGACCCGCGATCGTTCGTGATCGATTCGCAATTAACTGCCTCAGATCGAGTCCGCCGTCGTTAGCGATCGGTTATAATCGATGCATTCGTGAGCGAGTTGACTTGGAACAATCGAATCGCCCGATTCTGGGCGAAACTGTTTTGTGATGAATAAAGATTGCCCTCTTAATGGTCCGGTACCGGTGGAATGAGAGCGAGTTACGTTTTATCACGTTGCAGAGTTTTATTTTATCACGTTGCATAGTTTAGTCTTAAAAGAGTGTAACAGTGTATTTTATAGATAAAATTAAGTTTACATAAATTTCCACGAAAGAAGTACTTGCGCGCGCGTTGATGTCTTTTGGACTGCGCAGTCAGTCTGTGGTTGCCTGGGGGCTCTACACCGGAGCAATAATTTATTTTTAAAGTTGCAAGTCCGATCATATAAAATAATAGTGTTTTTATTGTTTTTATTGCATTTTCATAAGAGTTCATTTTAATTTATTGCAAAATTATTGTTTAGTACGTAGAAGTTTGCATACATTTCTTAGCTTAGCGCATAGGTGATTCGGGGGCATTTGTGTTTCATTAAGAGGCACTATTAACGCAAAGTTTTTTGGTATAGGTTTTGTTTTAAAACTCTACGCCGTTACGAAGAAATCATGGTAAGAAAAAGCGTCTAGTTGGCTGCCTCAACAATAGGGTATGTTTTCTCAGCTTGTATTGAAGCACTATTCTGGAAACTTGGCATGTAGGGAGCACTATTTTTTTTTATTTATATTTTTCGGAAATATAATTTTGACGTATATTACTGCACACAGTACATACTTACTCATAATAAATCGACGCAGGAAAAAAACTGTTGCGCTGGAAGAGTAAAATCAGTTAGCCATGTTGTCACATGACCGAAAAAAAACTGATCCCTGGTTAGCGCTAACTAAATTCATATTCATAGAAAAAAATATTGTACTAGTTAATGTCGAAGGCTTCGTTCGTCATTTCTCTAATTATCTCACCGCTTTCTGAGAGAAGAGTCTACCCACAGCGTCTTACTATCTTAAATTATAAAAAAATAGTACATTATTAATTTCACCAATTGATTAATAATAGTGATCAATTCCATATTTTTGGACGTGGGAAAGATAAAAAAAAGAAATAGTACAGAGTATTCATAGTGATTCGGTAACTAGTATTCGGAAAGGTTTAATAGTAGCTTACTTTAGTAGTTAAATTAATATACTTACCGACTCCGGATACTTTAGTCCGTGCCATATTTGCTGATTGATATTATTTTTTCACTTTTGTTCTTACATGTACCAAAACCTCAATGTATGTAAAAGTTCACATTAATTTCTTGGCTAAACGCATAGGTGATTCGGGGGCATTTGTGTTTCATTAAGAGGCACTATTAACGCACAGCTTTTTGGTATAGGTTTTGTTTTAAAATTCTACGCCGTTACGAAGAAATCATGGTAAGAAAAAGCGTCTAGTTGGCTGCCTCAACAATAGGGTATGTTTTCTCAGCTTGTATTGAAGCACTATTCTGGAAACTTGGCATGTAGGGAGCACTATTAGCGCACAATTATCTGACATACAAATCATAACTCGATAAACAGCCGTTCGTGATGTGTCTGCTAAGTAGACGTCTAGTTGGCTGCCTCAGTAAGTCACCTGAATATCTCCGGAAATACTTGTCCTAGCTAATTGTCCCTTGTAGCACTATTAGGCACTATTAATACACAGTTCGGTGGCATACTTGAAATTACTGAAATCGACCACGTGAAAGCCAACTATACGGACACGATATTTTTTCGTGAAAGGAATCACTTTAATTTTATCTAAGTATAATTTGTAGTGAGTTAAGCAGCCAAACGTATGGCTCAGAGTAGCTACCAAAAGAATCTCAACAGTCAAGGGCACAAGAAACAGCAAGAATCACATACAAAGTCAACACAAAGAGAGATGCCTCGGCAGATAGGAACGCATAAGTCATAGTTGCGAACTGTCGGTCGCAGCCAGAGCATAAAACAGTGGGTCTTATCGGCTGAAATATAAGTGCGAATATTGAAAAAAAATTGTACATTAGTAACACTGAATTTACCACTTCGGAAACGGCGTGCGGCCTCGCGACTTCCTCGCTATCCGACCTCATTTCCACTTCCACACGTTGAATTGGGGTGGTCTGTTTGTTCAACAGTTTTATAAGTGGGTCATGTGTATAACTTTGGTTGGCAAGGACGTTTTTACCAACTTATGTAATAGTTAGAGAGAGATAATGAACATTTTATTGCACAACCAGAAGAAGATAAAATAATTCCTACCGGTTTTAGTTCAAAAAAGGGCGTTGTCGTTTTTAATATAGTGTCTAAAGGAAGATGTAGGTAGAAACTATTTAATGCTTCGTACAACTCTGGTGTACATTCTATGAGTAATTGATTGTTACCTGATGAAGACGCAATAGCCTCGGAGGAGACCACAGAATCTGTGTCTATTACGATGTCTTTGTAAAGACTCTCTTAACATGAGGCCGTTCTGGTATATTAAAACTAAAGGTATTTTTTCGATCATATTTATTTCATGAGCCCAAAATATTTTTTTATCGCAGTAACTATATCTAGCTTGTATTTAGATTTTAGTGAGTTTTTACATAGTAAATAAACGACTCAAGTGTCAGAGGCCTATGAGAAAATCGCCAGCTTAAACAAAAGTTCGGACAGTCCCCTTTTAACTACAGGGTTTTCCAATAAGAGGTTATTTTGATCTTCAAAGAAAAATGCCATTTTTTAATATAAGTGACCTTCTCTTTCACGTGGCCCAAAGGAAGGTCTAAGGTCGCAAGGTCTACGCCAGCGCCAACAGCCCAGCGTCGATTCAAGACCTCAAACATGGCATTCGTGAGGCTATCGAGGACAAAGGGCAGCCACTTTGCGATTTGGTTATGGAAATTTTCATGAAAAGGATATGATCCTGTAAGCGTGGTCATGGTGGTCATTTGCCTGAGGTCATTTTCTACTATTAACGGCATACCTTCCTTCATAAAGAAAAACATCCGATCAATTATATTAAAAAATTGCATTTTTAATTGAATATCAAAATAACACCTCTTATTGGAAAACCCTTTAGGTATAAGTAACTAGCAGACAACCAGACATTTATGTATCCACGACCTTCTTCCACTTATGTATGGATCAAAGCCGCCTGTTACAGTTGACTTCTGACACACGCTGGCGCTAACACGTTCTCTTGGCGTGAATTATCGAATTCGCCGCCGGAACGCACCGTTAGCGACACGCGCCCGCGGCCCGGGCCGGGCCCATGTGGCGTGTGATGGTGTCCGCCCACCGCGGATGTCATCTCCGTTTAATGATAATGCAGCCATATACGTCCCACTGCAGGGCACAGGCCTTATCTCAGAGAGAGACTGTGGGCTTAACCTGCATGAGGAAGGTATAGGCCATACTCCACCACGGGGGCCAAGTCCGGATTGGTGGAGGCTTGTAAGACTAGTGGCTGGTTTTACTGTCAGAAGTTTTCAAGAACTAAGGCCTCTGACTTGGCTTAACGAATGCCCTCTGTCAACGGCAGCCGAGACCAACTGCTTAGCGTGCCTTGCGAAGTACGGAACCGCCCGGAAAAATGCCACTAGCGTAAGTCATAGAACGGTTACCCAACCATGTACTAAACGCGCCCTATGTTGCTTAACCTTCGTGATCGTTTAAGATCACTCAGGCGGCCGAAGCTACGAGCGATTCCTAAGTGTTAAGGATAATCAATTTGGCAACACAACGTTTGCCGGGTCAGCTAGTATGTGTATAAATATATATTTTTATTTTTTTAATAAACTCACGCTCGTTATCCCCGAGGTGGTAGGCAGAGGCACCAATCACTAGAATTGGGCCCACGTTTTGTAGTGGCAAGCCTGTCGCCGTTATCCAGGTACAATTTATCAGCGAATAGTGTTGCCATACAATTTTTTATTTAACTTAGTATTAATTATTAATCAATTTATTTTTATGCTAAGCCGTACGCCTTATTGTAATTCAATTTTACTTCTGTTTTTTCAAGTAACCACAGCACAGGTTCATTCTAATTTTGGTTACTTTTGTGATCCATACTGTGTAAAGCCATATTAATATTTATTATTAGGTTTTTGTATTTGCATATTGATTTATTTTTTGCGCGTTGATGAAACCGCAAATTATAACAAAATATTTTAAGAATGGTTTCCCCAACAATACTCCTAAATCTGTTGTTTTAAAATACATTTTATCACTAATGGACAAAATTTAAAATCGGAATAAAAAATATAACATTGAGAAGTACTTTATTTCCTAGTTTCATTATTTTCTCTTTTGCTCTAGATTCTAGAGCCTTCGTCATTCTATTAATGATTTTTTTAAATGTCACAGCCAAAATAACGCTTCAATGTTAATACTCGTACGATTTAATTGCAGCTGTGCAGACTTTTGAATAATAAAAATTATACCAAAAATGGAATCGCTCGTAGCCTGGGCTGCCTGAGTGATCTTAAACGATCACGAAGGTTTAGCAACATACGGCACGTTCAGTTCATGGATGGGCCACCATCTATGACAACCGCTAGTGGCATTTTTCCGAGCGATTCCGTGCTTCGCAAGGCACGTTAAGCAGTTGGTGCCGGCTGCCGTCGATAGATGGCAGTCGTTAAGCCAAGTCAGAGGCCGTAGAGCGGCTTGAAAACTTCTGACAGTAAGACCAGCCACTAGTCTTACAAGCCTCCACCAATCCGGACTTGGCCCCCGTGGTGGAGTATGGCCTATACCTTCCTCAGGGAAGAGACCCGTGCCCCTCGGTGGGGACATAATGGGTTGATGATGATACCAAAATTACTATCGATGAATGTCGGTCGCCAAAATTTTATCCACGGCATTTGTATTTCCGTAAAATCAAATAACCTACTTTCCCCAACTTTTCGCTCGCGCAGCGTAATAAGTCAGAAATCAGAAATCAGAAATCAAAAATTTATTTCAACGTAAAGAATTTACATTCTGCTTGTTGAATGTCAATGTACATACAGTTATGTATAATATATAATTATGTATAATATGTATAATGTTAGCCGCTGCCTTAGGGCCGTCTGTAGTGGAGAAAAAGGCAGCGAAAAAAAACTCCACTCTGACCATCTTTTCTCAAATCAACTTAAAGCTAATACAAGTTAGGTATGAGTATGAGTGTTCGTATACCAAGAATCTCAAGATCCATGAGTGCAATCAATACTTGCTAAGTCAAACATAATTTAATATTCTTAAAAGGTAATAAAACACCAATGCCGCTAAGTCCCATACAAATCCATACACACTCACGAAGAGCCCAGTTAAAACCCAACTAAAGCAAAAACAAGAACAAATCCGCAGTATTGGTAGAGCAGCAGTTCCCGAATGGTGTTCCGCGGAACCCTAGGGTTCCGTAAAAGGCTCTCGGGGATTCCGCGAAAATTCAACATTTCGTTTTTTATTCTCCTTTGATATATTTGATATATCCTTTCAATCGCTCGTAGCCTGGGCTACCCGAGTGATCTTAAACGATGACGAAGGTTAAGCAACATAGGGCGCGTTCAGTCCATGGATGGATCCACCGTCTATGACTAACGCTACTGGCATTTTTCCGAGCGGTTCCGTGTTTCTGTACCGCTGTACAGAAGAATTAGATACTCTACCACAGCGGTTCTTCCGGAACCGCTGTGGTAGAGTATCTAATTGAATTTATAATTACTCATGTTGATGTCGAGATTTAAGTTTACCTAAACAATCACGTTTAAAATAGAACATTTACATACATGCACATACAATGCTTCTCGCCCCACACTAGGATACCTGTGTCGTGGGAACCAGAAACAGCGACCTCACAAACATGTAAACATCCAAGACCTGAGTTTATTTTTTTTTGTCCCCAGCCGGGATTCAAACCCGGGACCTCTCGCATGGTAAGCAGATGCGCTAACCGCTCCGCCACAGAGGTCATCAAGACGTTTACGTGTCGTTTAGACTTGTGAAATGTTCGCTCTCTATCCATGTTACTGAAAGCAACTTGTTTGTGAAGTCGCTGTTTCTGGTTTCCACTACACACACACAGGGTATCCGAGTGTGGGTTTATTTTCCTGATCTTACGTGTGTGTATACTTTGGTTGATATTCTAGATCTACTCTATCAAGCTCTCTCTGTAAGTTATATATCTACCTAGATTGTTTGTTACCTGTTTTACACACCAATAAACAAATTAAATTATAAATGTATGTGCCTGAATGTAAATGCTGTTGTTGTTGTTCATCTTCATAATTGAAACAGCAGCCGGTCGCGGGCCACGGACCATGAGAGAGCATCGCCGCCCGCGGCGCCTCCTTGTAGAATTTATCTCGGTCATACAAAATATATTTCCAAAATGAAATTGCCTGAATTATATTCTCATTTTAGAAATTACATGAATTATATTCTTTAGTTTGTCATTGAAATCGCTCGTAGCTTGGGCTACCTGAGTGATCTTAAACGATCACTAAAGTTAAGCAACATATGGCGCGTTCAGTCCATGGATGGGTCACCGTCTATGACTAACGCTTGGCATTTTTCCGAGCGGTTCCGTGCTTCGCAAGGCACGTTAAGCAGTTGGTGCCGGCTGCCGTCGATAGATGATAGATGGCAGTCGCTAAGCCAAGTCAGAGGCCAGGGTGGCTTGAAAACTTCTGACAGACCAGCCACTAGTCTTACAAGCCTCCACCAATCCGGACTTGGCCCCCGTGGTGGAGTATGGCCTAACGATTTTAAGAAAATTTTATATGTATATTCGGTACCTTCCTCAGAGAAGAGACCCGTGCCCCTCGGTGGGAATATAATGGGTTGATGATGAGTTTGTCATTTAGAACAACTTTTACTCTGAATTTGTTTTTTTAACCCTTTCAGTTTTTTTTAAGACACTAATCAAAAAATATTCCTGGATTTTCTAGTCGCGTTGTTTGATAAAATTTAATCCACATGCGTTATTTAGAACGGACCTTCTTTCACGTAGAACAGTGACTAACTGAAGGCTGCAACAGTGGTAGAGAGCGTAATATTCGATAGAAACTGATAGAAAAAAAGAGTATGTAAAACACAAGCTGTAATTATGTGTACATCATCATCATCGACCTATGGTTGTCAGTGGACAACCATAGGCCGATGGCCGATGTTCAGCAGTGGCTGAACATAGGCCTCTCGCATTGCACGCCACTGAGCACGGTCCTCGGCTACTCTCATCCAGCTCTTGCCAGCCGCCCTGCTAAGATCATCGCTCCACCGAGTCTGAGGATGTCCTACACTACGTTTACCGATCCGTGGTCTCCACTCAAGAACTCGTCTACCCCATCGGTTATCGGTTCTTCGGGTGATATGGCCGGCCCACTGCCATGTTTACAATAAGAAGTTCTAATCTTATCTAACTGGTGTAATTCATGATTGAATTTCGAAACCCTCCCTCTAAATAACCCTCTAGAGTGCGACAAGTGAGTCGTGGCTCAAGCCTTTGGCGGGAAATTTAAAAATCTTTTAGTTGATAACCCTGCATATCGTCTGAATAAACCATCTTGATACTTTTGCTTAACTTGATTATTTGTTTAATTAATTTGGAGTCTCCAATGAATTTTGTCCAAACATAAATAAATATAAGCAAAACGCAAACATTAACTACATCAAAACCAACATTTCCACTCCACCAGAAACAGGGATAATAAAGATGCACTGAACCATAATCAAAATCTGATTCATATCTTTTTTCTCAACATCTTTGAGTTCTTTGACTAAGTCTTCGATCTGACGTTTACCATTTTCGTCATCCGACAGATCTTACAACAAGAAATAATTCATGTTTGCTTTAAAACATTATTATTCGTATGTACATACTAAAACATAGGTAAAATTATGTTGAATAGAAACCAAGGAGAATTAAAGACAGGAGTGATCATCGCCATACTTTGAAGCGTATTTCGAAATTTATTTACCGACCGTGTATCTAGATGGCGCTACCAGTTATTAAACGATTACTTTTGACGAAAATAATATCATCTCATCGCGTCTTCATCCTTTTCTGTTAGTTAATAATAATAATAATAATAATAAATCGTTTATTTCGGGCTTTGCCCATATAAAAGTTAGTACATTTACATTTAGAATAACATCACAAGTTAGTAATAGGTACCTATATAAAACTAAACTAAAACATAACCAAGCACTTAAAATTAATATCAGGGGTGTGAGAGACAGCGACGGTTATATAGTTACCTATCTTTTGGCGGGGTTGGGGGCCATAACGTGCAACCCCACCCAGTGCCTCAGTATAGGACCGTCTACACGGCCGGCAATGATCTTCAGGGGGACACTGGTGCTGCCCCGCACTCTACGCATTAAGGATGCCACTCTGTTGCGCATTATGGCGTGGAAGCCATCCGTTCGGGCTTCTGCGAACATTCCCGACGCACTACAAAAACGTGGCAGCCCCAGTAGCACCCTAAAGCCATTGTTATATTGGACGATAGTTAAGTCAAACGATAAGTGGTTAAAGTCAACACACACAAGATGGCGCTTGCTTGCTCTTATATTTTGCAGAGAGCATTTACATTCCTTGTAATGCTGATGACTCGAGTTTATTTACTTTCGCATTTAGCAATATCAAGGAGAATTAAAATATTTAGGTTAATGAAATAAAAAGTAAGTTTAAAATGAATGCATACTATGCACTGAATGTATGTAAAATAAACTGATTATAAGTAAATTATTATAAATAACTGATTCAAAGCGGCTACACTGACAGGACGTGGGACGGGGGGCGCGGAACAGACATGTCCTTAGGCCAATGGACATTAATTCGCTTTTTTTTTGCTCTATATGAAAAGGAAGCTAAACTGGATAGCCCTACGTCACTACGTTAAGAGTCTTGACTAACTTACCTTCGAGAGAAGAGAGGCTGAAAACACTTCACGCATTTTCAATCTACGAACTAAGACAAAAACATCGAGACCCCACGAAGCGCTGACACGGCGCATTTTCTGCCGCCGCTCGATAATATACAGTCTGGTCACCTCCTCATCAAAATATGATAGTTCGAAACAAGATCACCACATTATGGTGCTTATAATACGAGATATACCTCTTGAAATCTACGAGCGCGCGGCGGCCTTACATGTGCGACCAATCTGTATACGCGTCAATGTAGGTGTAGGCGTACGGTTAAAACAAATTCATTAATTCAAGTTATGGATTTCACCCATTTTTATATTTTAAATAAACATTTTTTTATTTACTTATTAGGAGTGGTCCAAAAAAACAACATCGTTAAAGTAACTTCTAATTTAAATTAGTAATAATAAATAATTACAGATAGAAACTTAAAATAAACACAAAAGAACTGTAATCCTAAACAATACCTTAACTAGACACAAAATAAAAATCTCTCTTAGTTATTATTAGTAACAAATAATATTAACTTGTATCACTACCATCATCGAACATTTCTACACTGTCGCTGTCATCGTCACTGTCATCATTTTCAGTGTCATCGACATTTATAATGAACTCGAAATCAGAGTCGAAATATTTCATATATTCTTTTTCGATGTTTTCACTGTACACAATAGGACGATCTTCGGAACGGTATTGAAACAACTTTTGTGAAAAATTGTAACGCCAAAGTTGAATTTCATGTCTTTCTTGTAATGCTTTTCTGTTGTTCCCAATTTTTCTCCATTTGTAGCCTAATTTCATTAGTATCGACCTTAATGTGTTTAAACATCCATCAAACCCAATCTTTTCTCTCAATGCTGATCGCAATTTTGCAAATGTGCAAATGTTGCAATACACGCGAGCAATAATGGCGCGTCCCTGGGGACAATAAATGAATATTGAGAGGGGATGTTAGAACTTATAATTACCGACAAAATACTTTCATAGTACTTTTACATTGAACTAGTCTTGTTATTATTTTCTGTGTCTTGTAATTCTATTGTCGTTATTGATAAGACTAATTTCATCTATTAGAATTGAGTCGAGGAAAAAACATTTTATTACAATAAATGTTAAGTTAAGATGTTAAGAACTCTTTAGTAGTATCTTACTTTTTTGTTAGCCCTGTCAATCCATGCAACGGTTGTTTATTATAATTAAATGTTTTTTCCACGAATCAATTCTAATTGATAAAATTAGTCTTATCAGTTATTAGTTTTTCATAACAAGAAAATAATATTGTGTTGATTTTAATGAAAAAAAATCTTACCTCGCTATGAATAACTTTGCGTTTTCTTTAATTTTTTAAATTTGAAATGCTGACGGTGCGAGGGCTCGCTCGCTGCTGACACACCAGTGTTGGATTCAGTCGTTCAGAAAATTATTATCTATGGAAATTAAAATAATACTACTAGCCCAAAATTTCTTATTATTAAAACTTGTCTTATTATTTACAAACATACACAAATTAATCAAATTGCTAGCTAAAAAGTAGCTAAGTTGGCATCACTGCTTGTGTGTAGGTAGTGTAGTAATCGAAAATAATGCTATGAAAACTTCTCTGTCACACTCATTCATAAAACATATCCATCCTACTCTGTCAGAACGACCGGGATAGTAAAACATTACGTGGGGAATGCCTGCCTAGCGTCCATGCCTGATTTGGTGTTCCCACACGTACAGAAATTCTTCGTATTGTAGGGTTAAAAAGTAATAGGCCCACAAAAAATATAAGTCGGTCGACCTGCCCCTTGATTATGTAACTTTCCACTCTATCGGTTTGAGCATTTAGACAACTCCAAAGTGTCAAAATATGTACGTATTTGACAGCTCGAAGTAGGCTAAATCAGACGAGCCGATACAGTGGAGCAGCTACGTACGTAATAAGGCTCCTGGAGATAAAATTATGGTAATTCGCATAGTATAGTGGCCTTACGAGACTACATACTACACATTATGAAATAAAGGTACTAATAGTATAATTATACTAAACTTAGATTTTTTATTCCGTAGAATTCTGGCAGCTATCATTTCTTGACAAATAGGTAAAACATGAAAAAAAATTCTAGCATTTTATTTTTTATTGCCCTCAAATGGGTCAAATTATTCCCTTTTTCGGTGGGAAGCTTTTTTAATAATAATAATAACAATTTCCACACAACTCAATCACTTAGTAGCAACAATGAAATGAAATTATGAAATGTCATAATTCTACGGAATAAAAAATCAAGCTTTACGAAATCCATCACTGGTACCTACGCACACTAACAAAAATGTGTATTTACGATTACAACTACAAACTAAAGGCCACGCGCGCTCGTAGATTGCAAGGTCTATTTTGGCACATTTTGGTAACGAACTTGTTCTCCACATTAACGCTAGATAGCGTTACATTAGCATAGTTGAGAGAAAATTCGCGACGCTATCTGTCGGTTTTTGAAATAACTAATAGCGGCATTGAATATTCAATGCCAGCGGTCTATTGGTAGCGACATCTGGTGATTACACGTAATTTGTGCTAATTAGTGGAGTACGTTTTTTTGTATGGGAATATCACTCCTGTCTTTAATTCTCCTTGATAGAAACTAAAGTTTTTTTTTCTTGTTTAAATCTAGGACGAGTATCAAACTGTTTGGGCTGTACTACTTGCAGCTGAAATACCTAAGTTTGACAGTCAGAGTGTGGCCATATGAAGAATTCGAAATAAATCGCGTGCCAGGACTCGCTTGTCAGACTCTACAACCAACAACAAGCGGCCTACAGACTTTTGAAACGCGACGCGACTCCACGTATTGACACCACGTTGTGCATCGTGCACATTGCCAATAAGCGATGCCCAAAATTATTCTGATCATAGAAAATAGTAGATTTGATTTGACTCAACACGCGTCACGTGGCGTCGGGTCGCGTCGCGTTTCCATAATGTGTTTCCGCCTTAAGACACGTGTTAAGCTGCTGTTAGATTAGACTTAGGGCATGAACAATATAAATATAAATAAGAAGAAACTGAGATTTCCAAGTGTAACACTGTAGCACAACAGATAGATACAAAATGAGGCGATTAGAAACCAGAGTGCAGTATAGAAAAAAACAGCCGAGTGCTTGTCGGGCCGGGCGCAGTATTGGGTTCCGTAGAAAGAGGGAGTTTTATCTACTTTACAGAAAGAACTAACAACTTCATCAACGTAGTGTTCAATTAATTTTGTACGAAGTTTTCCTCTTAGTTGGTCGCCTATTACTCTTTAACTTGTGAAGCCTACTTAGTAGTGATAGTTTTCCTTTTAATTGAATTATATAATTATGCCACTACCGTAATTTTCACTGCTTTAATTTAATATTTATTTGAAAGTTTCATTATTATTACTATGTTTATGGCACATTAGTAAAAGTAATCGCGTGAATCGCTCCCCGGCTGCCTGAGTGATCTTAAATGATCACTAGTGTTAAGCAACATACGGCGCGTTCAGTCCATGGATGGGTCACCGTCTATGACTAACGCTAGTGGCATTTTATCCGAGCGGTTCCGTGCTTCGCAAGGCACGTTAAGCAGTTGGCGCCGGCTTCCGTCGATAGATGGCAGTCGTAAAGCCAAGTCAGAGGCCTTAGGGTGGCTTGAAAATTTCTGACAGTAAGACCAGCCACTAGTCTTACAAGCCTCCACCAATCCGAACTTTGCCCCCGTTTTGGAGTATGGCCTATATCTTCCTCAGGGAAGAGACCCGTGCCCCTCGGTGGGGACATAATGGGTTGATGATAATGAGTAAAAGTAAGTCATAAGTAATTTATTGAAAATTAAATTTGTTAAAATTTGTCAATGGAGACAAAAGGTGTCGCTATGGGTTAAGTCAATTACAGTAACAAAAACCCTTTTTTCAGTTTTATGTTTCTATTTATTCTGCAGATTTTAATCACCCCGTATTGGTATGTAATTTAAATCGTCAAAAAATAGCGATACTTTTATTCGTAAGTAGCAACCTATGAATAAAACTGTCTCTGAAAGTTACAATACATATTCTGAAACCCCAGTTAACATGGTTACAAGCACAATGCAAAATAACCTACTAATGTAGCAAGCTAGCACACCACAAAAACCGTGCTTCAATCAAAAACGCAATCGTGATTTGTTTATAAACTCCGATCCCAATTCCAGCGGGCATGTCTCCCGCAGCCAATAAGCCACGCTAGTTACCAGATTCAAGCGAAGCGGGGTCACAGAACTAGTTCTGCAAATAAACATCGTCGTGCAGATAATTTTTAATATTCAAATGCTCTACTAAACTCAAAGTTGTGATTTGAATCCGATTGAGAATTTCCTAGTTTGTTCAGTTTAGGGAAGTTGTCACTGTAGGTACCTAATCTCAACATAAGGTACATTTTATTTGTAATAGGTAATGTCACATCTTCTAGTTATAATAAAAGGGCACCAGTACCCATGATTGGTTAATTGGTTAGTATAGGTATAATAGTGCACTTTTGTTACATTTGATATAAATTACAATGAAACAATGAAAAAATAAACATGGTCCTTTAGTTAAAAATTTTAAAACTTTAACAATCTGGAGGTTTTAATTTCTCAGTCTTATTTAAATAATTAAATCGAATAAAAGCAACATTAAAGCACCTTATAAACGTTATGAAACGCTAGCCGTCCCCTCTGACGAAAAACAATGTCACCGGTGACAAAAACACAGCCCATCTACAGCTACGGCTATCAATTATCTCCATACTCCACTTACCTCACACTTAACACCATTTTGCCCGACGCACTAGCGGGTTCAACACTTAACACACTCAACTGTCATCTAGAAACAATAACACTGGCTGAAAATTTCAGAAGCACTCAAAAAAAGTGTCACCATGAGGTATAGTTTTTTTCAGTAAAAAGTTCCAAAGTCCTGGCCGGTTTGAAAAAAACCGCCGAGCGCGCGATAAAAACTTTTTCACGATTGCGTGACGTCAGACGCGCGTTGCTTTGCCGGGGTCCAGTAGCGGAGTGGTGCGTCGCAGCCTCCGGCGTGCTACCTCAGCCGCGAAACCTTCCGCAGCGCTGGGCTGGAACAAAAGCACTAGAGGGGGGGCCCTACTAATCACTCGCGACTACTTACCAGGTAACTAAAATGTTCCGCTCAATCTGCGTTCGTCAATTAGCCTTAAATAGTTCAAGCAAAAAATCGAGGAGCTTTTTTAAGTTCTTTTGTATTTACAAAGGAACAAAAACTGCCGAATAAACGTGTCGCTAAATTAAAAGCTTTGATTTTGTTGATGTCAGTAAACTTGTTTTAATAAAAAATAATACAATACAAATCATCTTAAGCTGTAGGGTAAATTCAACGATTGCTTTGTACAGTAGTCTTCTATTATTTTCTTTCTTGTACCATGCTAAACGAATTTAGTAAAGATAGATGTCGACAATTTCCACTCTAACAGTAGCGACATAGACTAAATTTCATTCTTTCGAAAGTTTCAATCGTACCGTCATGTTTGCCAACAAGATCTTCACTTCAGCATGGGTTTTGTGTTTGGCCAAAATTGTTTTCCCGCCCAATAACTGGCTGGAGCCCTCGGCAAAGCTACGTGTAGTGCGTGTAGGCATCGTGCTTACATCCATGCCACGAGCACCGCTCCATCCGCAGCACTAGGTTGAAAGCCACCAGTACCGCTGACAGCGTCACTATGGCAATGGTCACCTTCATTGGACTGAAACGAAGAGGACGAGTCAGTCTTATTGAAGAAAACGTGGAAACATTGTTGCAGAGTGAAAGTCGTATTGACGTAACTTTACACAATAAGATCACTTGCCCCGCTCCTAATAAAATCCTGAGCAATACAAATCGTCTAACCGTCAATTTCCCTGATTGCTATCGGAAACGTCACATTCTGACAGGAGTCGGACCGCATAATTAGGCCCCCGATCACTATAGCAGAAGCGGTGTAGTCTAATATCCTGTGCAAAAGTCTGCCTCGATGGTCTAGCGGTTAAGGCGCTGCCTATCAAGACAGAGATTGTGGGTTTGATCCCCACTGGGGGCCGCTGTAAATTACACAAAAGTCTTGGTGTTTTTCATGTTTGTAGTGTACTTGCTTAGAACCAGAGCACAGGGTATCCTAGTTTGGGACCAGGTCAAGTGATTGTGTTGTGTGGAAGTTTTTAGGTACTATAGGAAGAACAACACAAATTCAAATTCAAAATTCAAATTCAAAAATTTATTTCAACGTAAAGAATTTACATTCTGCTTGTTGAATGTCAATGTACATATAGTTATGTATAATGTTAGCCGCTGCCTTGGGGCCGTCTGTAGTGTAGAAAAAGGCAGCGAAAAAAAACTCCACTCTGACCATCTTTTCTCAAATCACCTTAAAGCTAATACAAATCAAACATCTAAAATAATATCTTGGATGTGTTGAACACTAGACACATTTATCCTGTGATTAAATTTGATATTAAACTATTATTTAATGCCATACGTCCTTGTCTTCTAAATAATCGTTGTACGTAACACAAACGTATTATTATTACTCTTAGTGCCATTTTTACTGTAAACACACACAATTACTCACACAATTTTAAATTACTCGCGATAAAACTTTCTAAGATTCATTTAGCTATTAAAATCACCGGGGTGACAAAAAATAAGAAAACATTCATCTGGTTGGATCCCCGACAACAAACTTTTCAGTCCGGCGAAGTTGCAGCTATCGAAAGCTACAAACTTTGACCTAACTACGTTGAGCCTTTCCGTCTCTCCCTCTAAGAGAGGACGGTATAGGCTGCTTAGCTGCTTGTATATTTTTATGTGTAACAAAGGACCACTGACCCATCAGCATTATGGAAGTAGATCGCTGTCTGCAGCGTGAAGTACACTAGTTGCATGTAACAGTAGATGATATAGTAGAGTAGCAGCGCTGTTGCCATCACGAACAGTTGCAGCAACTGCACCAGCTCAGTTGCCAGCCACCGCACGCGGCACTGACCCTTTGGCTGGAGCACAAAAAATCTATATAAATAAAATTCCTGACTGTCTCACTCATCAACGCCCAGCCCAAGCCGTTGGGCCTAGGAAGCTGAAATTTTGCACAGAGGGTATTTATATAATGTAGGTAAGAAATAAGACCGGATTTTTTGCAATTCACCCCCTAAGGGGGCGAAAAGGGTTGCCAAAATTTGTATGGGAGGTATAAAGAATGTGGTCTAATTTTCTTGAAACTTAAAATAATAAGATATAATAAGATAAGAATATTCTTTATTGTACCAGGAAAAATAATTACAGAACATTAACAATAAGATGCAGTACAAGAGGCGGCCAAGAGGCTCTGTGACGCAGCGGTTAGCGCATCTGCCTACCATGCGCGAGGTCCCGGGTTCGAACCCCGGCTAGCCCGGCTAGAGACAAAAAATCCCCAGGTCTTGGAAATTTACATGTTTGTGATGTCGCTGTATTTGGTTCCTACGACACAGGGTAACCTAGTGTGGGGCCAAAGGCAATGTAGATAGATAGATAGAATATTCTTTATTGTATATGCCTATAATACTCTTAAACAGAATTGATTGAATACGTGTTTCGCAGTTTTTCTAATTTTAACCCTTAAGGGAGTGAACGGGGTTGCAAAATTTTTAACTAAAGTCCACGCGAACGGGGTCGTGGGCGAAGTAAAAGTAAATAAGAACAGTGATCCAGTTCGGTGGGCCCTTTGGCTGCAGAACAGGATTAGATTAGATAAGAACGTAACAACAGTGCTTCATTGGCCCTATAGCCGCTGCACAAGGTTAGATTAGAGAAGAGAAACATTGCTACAGTTCGGTTGTCAGCCACAATGTGGCTGCGACACAAGATTAGATTAGAAAAAAACATTGATCCACTTTGGTCTCCAGCCACCGCACGCGGCATTGTAGCGCCGCTCTGTGACGCAGCGGTTAGCGCATCTGCCTACCATGCGCGAGGTCCCGGGTTCGAACCCCGGCTAGCCCGGCTAGAGACAAAAAATCCCCAGGTCTTGGACGTTTACATGTTTGTATTGTATTGTATTTATTTAATTCAGGCAATGCCCAAATAGCGTTAGTAACAATGGTGACTTATATACTATGTTAGTATGTACACATTATTAGATTCAGCTTAGTTTAAATAAGTATAATTTGGGTGTCACCAAACTTCACTTTGTGAGGTGCCACTGCTCCATCCGCCACATGACCGGGCAGTCATATCTGCCAGCTATAACTCTCAGGATGCCGTTAGCGCTGCCTCGGACCCGACTTAGCAACGTGGCAGCTCGTTTCCGCATAATTGCATAAAAGTCATCTATGCGAGCCTCAGCAAACATAGATGACGCGCTGCAGTACCTCGGCAGCCCCAACAACATCCTGAGCGCATTATTATACTGAACGCGCAGGGCGCTGATTGCTTTCTGCGAATAGTTGACCCATAGACCGCACGTGTAAAAAGTCTGACAGAAAGCTTTAAACAGCGTGATCTTAGCGGCCACTGTACATCGCGCAAATCTACGAGCCCTGCGCTCCCTCTCAATATCCTCACTATCGGTGAGGTCATCCGAGACCCAGTGATCCAGGTACTTGAAACGCGAAACTCTCTTTAGCTCTGCTCCGTCTAGGTACACAGGTGGTGCAGTAGTGACCTTTCGTCCGCGTGCTTGAAAAACTAAGAGTTCACTCTTCTTCGCATTGTACCTGAGCCCATGGGCCCCGGCGTATGTCTCACATATTCCTACCAGTTTTCTTAACGCACTTATGGTGGGAGCCAGCAGCACCATATCGTCAGCGTAGCTAATGTTGTTAATATATTTGCCTTCTATAGAACAGCCAACTCCGGCGCCACTGAGTTCCTCCACAAGCCCGTCAACGTACAGGTTAAAAAGACGAGGAGACGTTAACCCTCCCTGTCTCACACCAGATTTCAGCTTATACTCGTGAGAAACTGCTCCCGCCCATCTCACAACATTCGTTTGGTTGCTGTACCAATAATCAAGAAACGTGATAAACTCCTCCGGTAGAGTGGTCTTCGATCGCATCTTGTACCAGAGCAACTCATAGGACACCAAATCGAAGGCCTTTGACAAGTCCAAAAAGCAGGCGTAGACTGAGGTTTGGCAATCTGTGTAATATCGGACAACATGTTTAAGGCAGAATATTGCACTTTCAGTGGACAGTCCAGTACGAAAACCGAACTGTGCATCATTCAACTTCAAATGTCCACACAATATGCGGTCCAGTAGGCCATCCATCACTTTTGCAATGATAGTGGCCAACGAAATGGGCCTATAGTTGCTCCTGTCAGATGAATCCCCAGTCTTGTTCTTCATTATTGGCACAACCACCGTTTTCATACACTCATTTGGGAGGTATGAATGTCTTATACAAAAATTGAAGAGCATTGACAAGATCCGTGGCAGATGGAAGCCGGCATGCCGAAGGTGCTCAATGCTAAGTCCGTCGTGTCCAGGAGATTTACCTTTAGACATATTTTTAATAACTGATAACACGTCTTTCGCTGTTACGTTTATTAAGGGCGTTGGACGGATCTCAGCATCCAGCACCGGCGGCGGCAGCAGCCGCGGATCACTTCTTTGGTTCGGTGGTTCCACCTGAAAGTGCTCCTTGAATAAATTCGCAATTCCAGTATCAGTCACCCCATCAACATTAAGAGGGACACTAGGTCTAGGACTTAATTTCTTAGTATTTTTCCAGAAATCTTTAAAATTATTTCGTGCGTGGTGAGTGGCTAGAATATCCATCCTTATTTGCTCGGCATTATTTTGGCACCGTTTCAATTTACATTTAAAGACGCGCCGTGACTTCGCCATTTCTTCGTAAATGCGTCCTCTAGAAGGCTTACCTTGTTGAAGCCACACGTGAAAATGCAACCTTGCATTTGTGATGTCGCTGTATTTGGTTCCTACGACACAGGGTAACCTATTGTGGGGCCAAAGGCAATGTAGATAGATAGATAGAATATTCTTTATTGTATATGCCTATATGTAAATGTTTGTTTCTTGTTTTATTTTTATGTAGACTAAAAATGGCGTGCCTTGTGGGAGGCCTACGTTTACCATTAATTGAATAAGTACAGGCTGATTGATTGACCAGATCAGATAAAGACAGTGCAGCAGTTCTGTCGCGGTGAAGTACTTTTCTTACTTGGCAAAATAGTATCATGTGCTCTCATCGTTTTTACTGAAAAAGTCCAGAATATGTCTGCCTCTTGAAGTATGAAAGCCTATCTTATAACTGACTATAAATATTGTGTGAATTGTATGAACTCCAATTGTACTTAGATTTATAAAAATTTGTAAATGTTATTTATGAGTACAATAAAGAATATTCTATCTATCTATCTATCTAACTCCGTAGAGTTTAAAGTTGTAACATGCAACGCCAGCACCCAGATCACGGAAGCTGCTAGTAAGTTATTGCGATTCGGATGCACGCCCGCGCCTACAATCTTCTTTAATTCCCATATTCCTAGAGCTGATGGCGCGATATCCTTACAAGAGACGTGGGAAGCCACTGGCAAATGCTAACCTAGATCAAGTCGGTGAAAACGGAGCGATATGCAAACACGTACGGCGGGTCACCAGCCATATAGAGCAACCTTACAAGCGTGTGTATAAACAAAAACTGTTCTTGTTCTTAACCTAGAGAGATTTTAATCAGCTGGCGGTAATTAAACGTTAACAGCGTTAGCCGCTAACCTCTGAAAGGTCTAATTACTCTGGCCGAAGTAAGGTAAATTACGTTTAGAGGTTTATCATTTGGTTTACGTTGCGATTAATTTTTTAACATTTACTGCGTGACCCGACAAACGTTTCGCCATATATATATTTTTTACTTGTCTTTTAAAAATAAATAACCATCTATTCTCAGACCTACCGAATAAACCTATTAAATTTAATCAAAATCGGTCAAGCCGTTTCATTTCACATATAATTCTCGTGCAACAGTGTTAGTGCGTATACTCCTCATGCGCACTAACACTGTGACACGAAAATTTTATAAACATATTACTAGCTGACCCCGCAAACGTTGTTTTGCCCGATAAAGGTTTGAAAAATAGATAACAACCTATTCTCAGACCTACCGAGTGTATATACAAAATTTCATTGAAATCAGCCAAGCCGTTGCGCAGGAGTATGCGCACTTACATTGAGACACGAGAATGTTATATATAGAAGATGTACAGATATTAAATATGAGAGATAAGAGTAAATAATATAGACTATTTTATTATATGGACGTCACTGTTTCTGGGTCCCACGACACAGGGTATCCTTATGTGGGGCCAAAAGCAATGTATGTGCCTGTATCTAAAAGTTATGTTATAGACTTGCGTTGCTCATACATAGTTATAATATGTATTAAACGGGTCTAATCACTATATCTAATTCGCATATTAAAAATTCAATATCTAGGGACGGGTGTCCCTTCGCTTACGTCATTATGAACTTCCAGGAGTTAACAGGGGTTTATCTTATCTATGATATCTAATAATAATTCCAGAAGTGTTGACAAGTTATGTTTACACGAAAAAATATTATTTCACATTTATGTGTTGTGTGTTGTTTATGCACTGGCTAACGGTGAAGTAAAGCATAGAAAACCTGGACGTTTGAGCTATTCACATACCTCAGCGCATGAAATGGCAAATCCGCGGTGGGCACGCGTGATGATTAAGCCTATAATCTTTCTCTCTCTCTCTCCCTCTCTCTCTCTCTCTCTCTCTCTCTCTCTCTCTCTCTTTCTGAGAGAAGGCTGGTGCCCTGCAGTGGGACGTAAACAGGCTAGATAACAAAAAAACCACACATCACAATCATTTGACCTGGGGTGCAATTACGTAAGAGTCCACTGTATGGAGTTGTCTGATTTAGCCCTTTGTTCCCGGTATGTCACACCCCTTATGTGACACTTTTACATTCTGGGTCTTTTTTTCCAGTAATTATCTCATACTCCTACTCAGAAATGTCATATACATGCTTATATTGCGGTGGTGGCGTAGTGGGGTTGACCCTAGCTTCTCGATCGTGAGGGTCTGAGTTCGAACCACGCATGTACCAATGTCTTTTAGTTACGTACATTTGTTTGTACAGCAACACCATTCGCTGATAAATTGTGCCCGGATAACGGCGACAGGCTTGCCACTTGTCACGTTTGGGACCTAATAAACTCGGCAAAACGTGGGTCCAGTTCTAGAGACTGGTGCCTCTGCCTACCCCTTCGGGGATAACGGGCGTGAGTTTATTTATGTTTTGTTTTATTTATATTGACTCTTTTGAGTTGTCTCGAATGCTTAATCCGATAGAGTGGAAAGTTACGTAATATAACCTCTTAAGGCCCGAGTGCGTACTCGTCTACTGAGTTTTTTCACTCACGTTCGATAGCGAGAGCGTTTGCGATTTGCATAGGAGTGACAAAGAGACAACTATGCGGCGCGCTTTGTCACTCCTATACAAATTGCAAACGCTCTCGCTATCGAAAGTGAAGGAAAAAACTCAGTATAAGCACTCAGACCTTGAAAATACTCGTAACATTTGTTTTTGTGATCACTTGAGGACATACGAGGAAGGGCTGGTCCAAAACTAGGATTATGTACCTAGTCGTAGTTATAAATATTGCTACCTTACTCCAACTATCTGGAATTAAAGCTGAACAGCTTTGGATTGGCTGAGAGTTATCTTAGCGATAATTTTTGTGTGGGTACATGAATACAAAATTTACACAAATATATTGGTTTACTTTTAGAGCACACAGGGATTCATTTCAGTCATTTTACTCTACACCCATTTGGCAACTTTGCTAGTGGACTAATTACAAAATATCTTGGCACGGATGTTTAACACGAACAACTAAATCAATCCAAATCACAATCACAACCACATTATCGAGTAGCAAACGACATCTTGAAGCGGAGAGGATTTTCCCATTTTAATAAATTTAATAAAACCTTGGCACGGACCAATCACACAAACATAAATCCAAATCACTACAACTTTCTCGAATAGCAAAAGCAATGAACATAAACATTTACATACAGGCACATACATTGCTTCTGGCTCCACGTTAGGATACCCTGTGTTGTGGGAACCAGAAACAACGACAACACAAACATGTAAACATCCAAGACCTGAGGTTTTGTCCCCATCCAGGATTCAAACCCGGGACCTCTCACGTGGTAGGCAGATACGCTAACCGCCGCGCCACAGAGGTCGCCAGAAAATCTAGAAACAGAAAAAGTATTTTCCTTTTTTCTAACTTTCATAGAGTAGGAAGAGTTTAAGGATTTGGTCGAAGGTCACGGGCCAGCTCACGACCCCGGTCGCTTCCCTGGCGATCATATCTTCAGTTCACGAGCTCCCATTAAGTACAAACTCTCTGACACTAAACCGAAACTATCGCTTCGCCTCGATGCTTCATGTTAACTGCTTCAATTTTTTATTTGAGAGACTTTATGATGAGCAAAATATTCAGATGCAAAAGAAATTGTCTCCATTTGGTGCTACACTCTGTACAATTTGCTTCTAACTAATTCCTTTCCCACTATTTCAGCCAGAGTATTTAGCGGACCTAGACGCATTTAATTACGAATCAAGCACAATTATTTGCATGTGGACATGTAAAACAGGCGCCGACCCTTATCCTAGTCTGACTTCTAATATGTTTGTAATAGAACCTAGTTTCCTGTTTCCTCGACTATCCCCGAGCTCTCAAGAACAAACTAAGTATAAACAGAGCTCGTAAGCAAAACTAGGTCCACTCATTAAATGTACGGAGCCGCTCAGAAGATATAATCTCTTCTGAGCGGCTCCTCTATCCTCCATCTACTGAGCAATTTGTAAAATTTTGGGACATGTAATTCTTTTAATAAGTTATTTTACAGCAACTTTAGTTTTACTGTTTTCGTTTTTTAGGGTTCTGTAATCAAATCTTATATGTCTCTTTATGTCTCTTACTCTTATACCTTAAAGTTATGCTGTGGCCAAGTCATACTTCTAACTCGACAAGAGTGCAGATTTAGAGGGCCTCGTAACA
Source organism: Yponomeuta plumbellus (assembly GCA_947310845.1). Classification (NCBI taxonomy): domain Eukaryota; kingdom Metazoa; phylum Arthropoda; class Insecta; order Lepidoptera; family Yponomeutidae; genus Yponomeuta; species Yponomeuta plumbellus. Next base: position 9,198,582 of record OX371207.1, on the reverse strand, counting down.
AGGGATGGCTGAGTAACGACACCGGCGCGGTATCGACGCTTCTGCCGATGGCAGATACAGCGGCCACGACCCGCCACGTCACGACGCCGACACGACGGAAACACTGAACCCTAGCGCCAGATCGCATCGATACCAATTAGACTGAGGGCTCGTCAGCGGATCGGTGGAGTTGTAAATTCTTTCGGGACGAGTGCGCTGTACGCAGGGTATTTCGCAAGCATTAATCAACGGTCGACATGAGCATCCTGTATATCCTAACCTATGGTGCTAAGACCTGGCTTTGACAGAGCTTAAGATGTCCAGACTCAAAGTTTGTCAACGGGCGATGAAGCGCAGCACCCTGGGTATAAGAACGGGTGACTGAGGTCACGCAAGCCGTAAGAGTCCAGAGAGATGGGCAAAAATTGCTACTGACTGGATTCCATGCCACGGAGACCGCAAACATGGCCGACCAAGGCGGAGATGGCAGGACGACTTTACGAATTTGCTGCCGGGGTGGCAAAAAATGACTAGTTACAGTATAGGACTTAAATGCACAAACTCGAACAAAACCCAATACAAGTGGCAACTTGTGTTAATCTACTGTTACTAAACTTAAACTACTCACTTTTTCATCCGGCTCTACCACCGTTTCGGGCTTGTACTGATTCAGATTATACTCGTCTAATTTCGCACAGTACACTGGGTAATGCGGAAAGAACGGCGGCGGCGCTCTGGTATGCAAACGATTCACACAGGCGCTGCTTCTGCAGGCTGCTGTTACAAAAGGGGCCTGAAAATTGCATAAAGTCAAGGGTCTTGTTTTGTGATGCTACAATTAGTAATAAACTTACAAATTGACAGTAAACTTTGCCCATCCGACCAATTAAGTGGAACCAGTGGAAGGTGTCTCTACCTTATGACTGCATAGTAGGATCATCTTTCATGTTAAACTACAGTATTATGTAGGTAGTTTACCATAGGCAGCGATATTACAGCCAAAAAAGAAATGACTACGAATTCAACGTCATATTTTCCATGCACTGCACCAATCTATACTTTAGTAAAGGGATACAAGTACGAATTCACGGAAAACTTCAGCTAATAACGTATACTTAGAGCAATGGTTTTATGATTTTTCTCCGGGAAATCTCTTTAATATCCTGTTTAAAGATATTATTATTACAGAAAAACTATAAAAAATGCATGGGATACCGCCGTTTAGCCAAAGTATTTTTCGCCAAATTTTACTTCCCAATAAACTTATGGCATCAGTTTCATTTCCCAAATGAAACTTTAGCAAGTTTTCATTTCGCATTTTATTCATTTGGTCAAATTATCATTTCGCATAATTTTACTGCGTCAAGTTTTATTAAGACAAACGTTTATTATGCTAACGTTTTATTTTGGCAAGTGTTATTTTCAAATAATGGAACGGGGGGTCGGCGATGTAAATACGTGACAACAGAAATATAGGTGCGACGACGCGCGTAGCGAAGCGGAGCGCGTCGGAGCGTTAGGTTCTCTATGTAAGATCGAAAACAGACTCGACTTTGATGCGTTCTTACCTTGCCTCTTGTTGCCTCTTTGGTAAAATGAATTTTGACCAAGTATTTATTTGGTAAACAATAACTTGCCATAATAACTTTTGCTAACTGTTTATTTGCTTTAAGTTGTTTTGAGAAATGTTTTTTTGCCAAGTGATAATTTGCGGAAAATAGTTTGGGAAGTAATACTTTGGGAAACGATTTTTGGCAATACATTAGTAAACCAAAATGCATACATAACCGCTATGAAGTTTTTCCTGGTTCGGAGGTATCACTGGACTGGAAATTTTCTCCATTTGCAGCAGTTCCTGGGTGGGTAGTGTCCGTGCCTCCGGGACCGGGAATCTCGCTATTTCGGTGACGGGAGACGGCGGCGGGGGCGTTGGGAACTTATTTAAGATCTGCTTGAGTTTCTCGCTGGTCTTGAGACACCCGCATCCTCGCCGGAACGCATCCTTTTCCACCTTGTTGTGGCAACAGCCGTGGTGAACGGAGTGGGCCTTGTCCTGCGTAGCTGAGGTGCTCATGGCTTTTTGCTGAGTAGTAATCAATAACTTGAATCGCGAGTTTCCTAAAGACACCTATAGGGTGTAACAAAATGTCCATGGTCATACGAAAATAGAGGTTTACTCGTCACTATGAACCAGTTTTATGACTCCACATAGATGATAAAAGTTGCTCAAAATCGCGAAAATAATAGCATCCGTTCTGTGCATGTGCTATATATTTTCATATTTTTTCGTAAGTGTTTCCTTGAAAATTTATAATTTTTAGGTTGAAGTTGTTAGAAAACGTTTTTTGTAGCATACACTTATCTTATAGGATTTTATTTTACGATGAGGGGATAGGCGTACTCTACTGTTGTCGAAAGGACACCATTATGCACAATATGCACATGCACTTTAAGATAAGTATTATGGGCGAAAATGCAATGAAAATGATAAAAAAATATGCAGTTAACTGTGTACAGGCCACGGACCTATTATATAGGTCCGCATGCAGGTACAGCAAGTTATTTAAAATCAACAAGTCTGCTTTATGAAATCACTATACTGATGGTTAGGTACAATTTTGCAGCAATTTAGGCACTACGCTAATGATGATCGGTTAAAAAACTATACCAGAAATTCTTTCTCAAGCAACTTACCTACTTCTGTTTTTACTCTGCCAGGCTTTGGGATAAACAGCGCGGGAGAAATATTGCAAGGAGCGTCTGGTATGTGAGGTGAACGGCAAATTTTGTTATATTAAACACAATTAAATAACATACAAAAACAAAAATTGACAACCACTTGTCACTCGAACAACGTGATTTTCCTGAGTGACAGATTTTTTTTCATCGTGCATGGGTAATTCCTGAGTTTGGATTTAGAGTACCTAGGTCGTATACCAATGTAATTTGATTACACACCGAATGAAGCAGATTTGATACGGATTTAACACTGGAGGCATCTGGAGGTTATATGTTATTTCATTCACAACAATGTCAAGTTGTAGTTATTTGTTGGGAACGTCGGCACAAATTATTTTAATTGACCCAAAAGTTACAGTGGGACTGATAAGGCCATCGTAAAGCAACAAATAATTTAAACCTTGACTCACGATTGGTCCCGTGGACGAAAGTGGCTATAGTAGTGTTAATACTATATTCTCAGAATACTGAAACTATATTTTGCTTTATGAAGGTCTCAATGTGTCATTTGTATAGCCTTGTTTATACAAAGCCATTGCTGGCTGCCAACACTGGCTTGGTATTGGTCGTGATTACCTAAATAGTTTTTCATGCCCAGCCAGCTTTGCGGACAGCGAGAATAAGGCGCCCATCTACTTCAAGCCACTCCTCCCGCTAACCTCTCAACCCCCGCACCAACTTTGCGGACACACCACAAAAAATATGCAGGCTGACAGTCTTCATTTGAACAACACGCACGAGCCAAGCCAGCAGTGGCTTATCTAAAAAACTGGCGCCAGCGCACTGGCTCCGTAAAGCTTTACTTTAGGCCCTCACATAGAAAACCAAAACATAGTAAGAAAACACAGTACTGCAGTCATAATAGCCAATAGAATACCAGTTTATAATTATCGCAAAACTAAGACGTTCTAACTATTACAGACGTCCCCATTCGCTAGCGAATGTACCATCGACCTCGATTGCCCAAGTCTTTGCGACTAAAATTAGGGATTTGCCTTTGCTGTCTAACCATCTATCCAAAATGTTGATCTAAATAATGGGCCTAGCTTCTTGGCAGCTATGCCGGTGACCGAGTGCGCCTAAGCACGTCTCACACCGTGTGAAAGCGATCCCGCTCCGTCATATTTCACACCTGTTAACCCCAACCCAATTCCTTCTGCACTGATTCAAATTACTTCCAACAACTCGGCCCGGTACCACAACCAATCCGTTGAAAACTTGAAATCTAACCAGCCGATTCTTAGTATTTTATTTCAGTCTTGAATCTATACCGTTATTGACACAATACTCATGTCTAATTACAACCGGAAACTACAACAGGAAAGCTGTTCCTGAGAGCTGTTACTTTCCAGAAAAATAACATCACACTTTGTTTAACTTTGAATTTGAAGTTACTCATATCAGCTGTTCAGGTAATGAAAATACTCTGGCTATTCTAGAATTTTGGTCACTCTGTAGTGCATTGTAAAGCATTAGGTCATCGACATCGGACGCGTAAAAAACTCTAAGTTTATTTTTCCTGATTACCTCTAATGTCTGTATTAATAGATTGGTCGTTTGGCCACAACGTTCAGTGGATATGCAGGTATAGGAAATTTGCCGAAAAGTGAGCTTTGTACCTATAGGCAGTGATTGAACGCTTTCCAATTTATCAGGCCGATATCGCCCACAGTCATCTTTATACCACGGTCATCTGCGTCACATCCCCGAATAAAAAAACCATAGAACTACAAAATTCTACGGTTTTTCCTCATTTTCATTTTTTATTCTCCCCAAAAAATTCACACTAAAAAAAAAATCCCTTTTGATAGTGTTTCGCACCGAGATGTCAGATGACGCCCTACGCTTCGCCTCCAGTGACAGTGAGACCCACAAACATAATAGCTAATCTCACTTTTCAACAGAAGATCCATGGAGCCAACGCTGCACAAAAATAAGAAACCGCGCATTCGTCTGACACAGGACAAAGCTGGAGTGTTTTTATCGCAGTTTTAATAGTATTTTAAGTAGAAGGCGAGGGCAGTGACATAAACCGCGTAACGCACACGCGGTTTGGTCCCGTTCTGCTATTGTTGTGGCAGGCCCGAGAATATTAGGTGTAGGAGACGTTTCCATTGTAGAATTCATGTGTATGCTCATCTTGACATTCTGAATAACGTGTCGAATCAATTGCACGATACTCGAGCAGATAGGTATGAGGTTTTTATGTGCCTCGTAAGTCCTGCATAAGTAGGTACGTAGGTATGTATCTAAATCTTTAGCAAATAGCCTTATAGTATAAGACCGCCAATTTTACTTAGATTTATAAAAATCTGTAAATGTAATTAATGAGTACAATAAAGAATATTATCTACCTATCAATTATAAGACATAAATATCTCGCTGCAACAAAGCAGCTGTTTGTTTTCATGGAGAATTCCATCAAAAAGTCCTACCTAATTTTAGCCTGCGTCTTTGTTTATCAGAAATCAGAAATTTATTTTAACGTAAAGAATTTACATGTATAATGTTAGCCGCTGCCTTGGGGCCGTGTGAAGTGGAGAAAAAGGCAGCGAAAAAAATCCACTCTGACCATCTTTTCTCAAATCACCTTAAATCTAATACAAATTTCGTATGAATGTCCATCTACCAAGAATATCTCTACAGGATATCCCATGCTGGAGTGAGAGATTTGTCTAGCGATGATAACGAGTTGTCATCGCTTTCTTAGCTCGCTGCACCCACAGACACTGCAAACCGTGTCGAAGGAGCTTCGACAACGGAAACGGCCCGATTCGACGGTTAATGGTTATGGGAGCGTGCGTGTTTTCGACGGTGCCAAGTCGACTAATTCATATCGCCACGCTGAACAGTTAGCGGTACCGGTAAACCACCGGATTTCTATAACATTTGCGTTGTGCACTTCTCGCTTGGAGCCGTCGTCGCTTTGACCGTGGGAAGGACCAAGGCTCGCCATTTGGACAGGAGCTGCTTAGTCACAGAATAGAGGAACGTGAAAGTTTCAGCTCGATCGTCGCTGTGATTAGAGGTGAGGGAAGAGAGTACATGTGGTGTTACTTTGAATGACAGGATACGCCATAGTTTGATTAGAGAACGTTGTGGACTGGACGTGAATGAAGTGATTACAATTAAGTGTAAAATTTTTACAATTTGGAGAGGATTCAATTAGCAAAGGACAAGATAAAAAGTACCCGTAACCGGCGCCGCTCGTAGCCCAGGCAGCCTGAGTAATCTTAAACGATCACGGAGGTTAACCAACATTGGGCGCGTTTGGTCTATGGATGGGTGACCGTCTATGAGTAACGCTAGCGTCATTTTTCCGAGCGGTTCCGCGCTTCGCAAGGCACGTCAAGCAGTTGGTGCCGCCGTCGGTTGGCTGCCGTCGATAGATGGCAGTCGTTAAGCCAAGTCAGAGGCCTTAATAGGGCGGCTTGAAAACTACTGACAGTAAGACCAGTCACCAGTCTTACAAGCCTCCACCAATCCGGACTTGGTCCCCGTGGTGGAGTATGGCCTATACCTTCCTCAGGGAAGAGACCCGTGCCCTTCGGTGAAGACATAATGGATTGATGATGAACCGGCGTCAGCCCGTCCATAATAAATGTCGATGAAATGAAGGTGATCTGTCAGGATCTTGGCAAGTGGCAGTTCCTGATCTCTGCCCACTCCTCATGAATAGAGGCGTGAGTGAGGAACATAATATAGTACTATTCGTCATCGATTCGTCAATGATCGCTTACTACACCGGTTAGGTACAGGCCATGTGCGGAAGGACTTATTTAAGGGGGTATTGTAATTATCAATAGAAACCATTTTTGAGGCCGACTCTGATAACGCAAAAGTAAAATCTGTTGTTTCATTACATTTGTTAGAGGAAATAATTCCTACGGGCTGTACCCCTTGTATCACATAACTTTCCATTGTATCGTGTTAAGCATTTAGACTCCAAAATGTCAAAATATGTACCTACCTATTTGGCAGCTCCTAGCGAGCTCAAACAGACCGCTCCATGCAGCGGAGTACTTACGTGGCACCCCAGCACCAGATCCTGTGATAATTTTTAGTTTGTCATTTCTGAGTTGGTCTCATAATAAAAGTTGTTTTACTCTACTATTGTAGAGTTACTAAGTCCTAACCAAAAGACCTTTCTGCAAAACCCCCTGAAAACCCTGTCTATCGAGCGAACCTACTATTCTCTTCTATTTTATTACAATAACAATGACATGCTGCTTGTAGGTATGCCCATAAGAAACCTTCATTGCCAAGTTTCCTTGGAAGGCGAGTGGTAAGTACAGCTATTATGACAATTTATCCACAGTTGTGTCAAGTTACGAGGACCATAAAAGAGTAACAAAATTATTACTAAGCAACAGTGATTTAATAAATAAAAATCGTAGGTAATAGAAAATTGAAGCGAAACAGGTATCGCACCAATCATAAGGAAATGTAATGAGTCACATCCGCAAACCAGATACGGACTAAGTTAGGACCTCTAACCAGTCTCGATGGACAAAGTTAACATGTACTTTATTATTTTTACTACCTACGACCAAGATCCTATGATGTAGTCCATATAGACTCGGGATGATTATCTTAAGAGAAGCTTGTCGCAAGGTCGGGGAGAGTGGTAGAGGACGCGTGCTATCGATTTATAAAATTTCGTTGACGCATACCAACGAGATGTACCGGCGCGGTAACAGCAACCGCCAGACCACACTACAGACGCGTGCAATCGTGCATACATCGGGCTCAAGTTCGTATAACTTGGAGAGCGCTGGTCAATCAAACGACCGGGACCTCAGAAATATGAAATCAAAAAACTTTTTCAACGTAAAGAAGTTACATTGCATTTGCTGAAAGTCTACGTACAATGTCAGCCATTGCCTTCGGGTCGAATTGGAAGAAAAGGCAGCGGAAAAAAACTCCATCGTTTCTCAAATCAACAAACAATCAAACCAAAATAAGTACATCAAGTACCAAAACATTAGTTAAATAGGTACCAAATTTTTTACAAAAGTAGTAGAAATGATGATTTTTAGAACCTATCCTCGATTCTGTTATTAGTAAAATGACAAATACACGGTCGGGTCAAGTGACGTGTTTATCATACCATTTCCATCTACGATTGGCACCTAGGGAAGCTTTTAACACGTTTATAAATCCCATATAAGTATCAAACCTTCCTGCGATTCGAAGCATCAATAAAATGAAATCGGCGCATTCATGAAGTGAGCATTATACCTACTACAATGCATGAACTTGAGGGCACAACTCAGAAGACGTATAAAACCAGCGCACCCCAGCCCCTGAATGCCCCCCAGAGCGTAGGGCTGGCCACCTGTCGTGTGTCGCGAATCGCACGGTCGTTCACTCGCCGCACAGTGGTTCGTCTCCATACAAGAGGTTGGACATAGAATCCTTAAAAAACAAAATGCGTTATTTTGGAAAAACAAAACTACCAACGCATTCTATAATCAAAGAGAAATAACAAATACAGATTGACTTTTTTTGATATGACCCATAATTTATGAGTAAATAATTAAAAACCATTTCTTTAGTATGGAGAGTAGCATAAAAATATTGATATCTCATGATTCCCTCCTGTTTTCGGATTACGGTTTGCAAAAATAGTATTGAGATATTATTTACTACATTTCATCCTTTGACACATGGTGCCCCTAACGTGCCCCTTAAGAGATATGGATGATAAAGGAAAAATAATACCACGTTAGCGGTAGATGTAGGTAGGTACATACATAAGTTCACGCCTGTATCCCAAAAGGGTAGGCAGAGATCAGGGACCGTTTGGGAGAATGAGCGGCCATCATCCACTGCATACTACCGGCCTTGGTCTTTCAAGTTCATACGAGATACAGAATCCAATGTTAAGAACAAAATGGCCGCGTTTGAAGCAGATATTACTCCACTCACTCCAACTACTTACGGAAACACCACGAGCAACCACAATCTAATATTGAAAATGATAGACGGCAAAATAATTCGATTATCTCTGAGACTTCGGCTGCAGTTTGTGATCTTTGCAAAGCTCATCCAGTTGCAATTAACGATTTAAAAGAGGTTAGAGCCAAACCAGTCAACGAAGACATGTACAAGTATGAATTAACAGCTCGTCTGACAGGACTAGATGTTCATCTAATAAGTATGTTGCATCTATTCTAATAAATAGTATTGTTTGCGGATGACACTTCTCTAATTTTTTAAATCAAGAGAGGTCAATCTAATTTAGACGATGTAAACAATGCTCTTTCTAAAATTCTGAACTGGTTTACCGTAAACAATCTTATGTTAAATGCCAAAAAACAAAATGTATTAAGTTTTCATTGCCCAATGTCAAAAAAGTGGACTCAAGTTTAACAATAGCTGGTGACAGACTAGACTTAGTTGAGACAACGGTGTTTTTAGGCATTACAATAGACTCAAAACTACAATGGGATCAACACATAGAAAAGTTAGCGGGTAGGTTGAGTTCAGCTGCATTTGCAGTTAGAAAAACAAGAAAAAAGAAGAATGGCCGTCATTGTGCAGTGCCTTGTGCGAATGCGTTCAGGCCTAGAGAACTGCGGATCACATCTTCTTGGAGTGTACAAAATACAATTCCTCGTTATATAGCTATCATCTACTGGTTCTTCCCCTTCCCGCCAACCTCCGTTGCGTACTACCGTTTGTATTCTCCTCATTTGCTAGTGTTATGTTCATATTATTATGTAGAAACTAACAAAATTAGATTGTAGTTTGTGTCCTGTACCAACTAACATAATCAAAATGTATGTATTGTGTACGTCTTTTTACGTGTACGGCTTGACAGATTTATAAAAAATAAACTTGTGTTGTCATCCTCAGAGTTGCTACTTTTCCTTAACTCAGACATTGGCAGAATCCTTAGGGAATCCCTAACATCAATTCTGCAGTGCATCTCATTTGGCGACAAAATAAATACGGAAAAGTTTCATAACATAACATAACACTTTAGCAAATGAAGAGAATACAAACGGTAGTATGCAACGGAGGTTGGCGGGAAGGGGAAGATCCAGTAGATGATAGCTATATAACGAGGAATTGTATTTTGTACACTCCAAGAAGATGTGATCCGCAGTTCCCTCGGCCTGACCGCATTCGCACAGGGCACAGCACAGTGACGGCCATTCTTCTTAGTAGATGAACTTCTAGTCCTGTCAGACGATCTGTTAATCCATACTCGTACATGTCTCCGTTGACTGGCCCAAGCCAGTAAAGTTAGTGCCAACACTAACCTCTTGTAAATCGTTAATTGCAACTGGATGAGCTTTGCAAAGATCACAAACTGCAGCCGAAATCTCAGAAATAATCGAATTATTTTGCCGTCTTTCATTGTAAACATTAGATTGTGGTTTCTCGTGGTGTTTCCGTTAGTAGTTGGAGTGAGTGGAGTAATATCTGCTGCAAACGCGGCCATTTTGTTCTTCACATTGGATTCTGTATCTCGTATGAACTTGGAAGACCAAGGCCGGTAGTATGCAGTGGATGATGGCCGCTCATTCTCCCAAACAGTCCCTGGTCTCTGCCTACCCTTCTGGGATGCAGGCGTGAACTTATCTATATACCTACCTACATCTACCGCTAACGTGGTATTATTTTTCCTTTATCATCCATATCTCTTAAGGGGCACGTTAGGGGCACCATGTGTCAAAGGATGAAATGTAGTAAATAATATCTCAATACTATTTTTGCAAACCGTAATCCGAAAACAGGAGGGAATCATGAGATATCAATATTTTTATGCTATTCTCCATACTAAAGAAATGGTTTTTAATTATTTACTCATATATTATGGGTCATCTATATTAATAATTTCGTTCAGGTCTACGGTAGACTCGAACGATATGCACACCAAATGAAAGAGCGTAATAAAATAGTTGATCTGAGTCGACAACTTATGGGCGGAAAATTCGTATTATCGAGCAGCATCAATATAAAAATTATTAAATTCAACAATGGCGTTGCTAAGTAAACATGTCAATGTCATCATTGTTGTGTTAGTGTCACAAGTTTTCATTGTGAACTGTTATGGCCGGTTTAAATTATTTTAGTGTTTAGGAGAGTGCTATAATACAATTAGAGAGGCAAGTACATTAGTACATTACTAGACGTTCGAGTGAATGTTTATATTTCTTCCAGTAGAGTGTCACTTCGTCGACGTCGCGAAATATGCGCTATCCTACTCAAAATACTATGAGTTTTAATGGAATATATAAGTAGGTAAGTTTGATAATTCAAGTTATTGAAAACAACACGAACCCGTCACGGGTCACTTGCGCACTCTCCTAAAGTTCTCACTAAATTTTTAGTTTATACACAGATAAGTAACGAGGATAGTAACGCGCTCAGGTGTTACTGGATAGAACAATAGAAACCAATTCTATTTTGATTCTAATTGAAAGGCAACTAGAACCGTACTATACCGTAAAACGTACTAAAGCAAGTGGCGCTTACACGTTTCTACAAAAGCACTCTCCTTAAGAAAGGAAGAAAGAAATAAAGAAAGAAAAAAAGAAAATTTATTTATTTGATACTCAAAACAAAACAAAAAAACACACACACACAGAGTGCGTACAATAATAAAAAAATAACACAGAAAGCATAAAAAGGGTAAAAATAAATAAACTGTACAACATGAAAATAATTATAAAATACATTAAAGGTTGAGCCCCCAAAATGGGCCCGATTCAGCATAATGTTGCAACAGAGTGTAAAGTAAAGCACTCTCCTGAACACTAAGATAATCTAAACCGGCCGGCCCTTTGATCTAATTTGTTAACTACACAGAGAATATAACGTATTGTGTTACCTTTGGAAAATTAAAACTATACTAAAATTAAAAGTATACTAAAATTAAAACTATACTAAAATTAAAACTATACTAAAATTAAAACTATATTAAAATTAAAAACTATATAAAAGGGAATTTATTATTTGTGAATAGATAGCTATTCACAAATAATAAATCCCCTCGAGTTCGCCTACTCCCCGCATGGTGCACCGCATGCACGCAGCGTTGCCCCGTTGTACTGCGAGGCTGACCCTTTGGGCAAAGTATTCGCCCGCCCTGGGGTCGCCGGAGGCCAGGACCAATTTTTTTGAAACCTCTTTCATGAAAGCCTTCATGTCAGAGGACCATGGGCCCAGCGTTTCCATAGCAAGTGCCGCAAATTCGTGGTCAACAGTAACGAAGGCGTATTTGCGGCACTTTTCCAGCTGGGCCCGGTCAACTGCAGTCCCAGCCTTTCTTGCCGAGCTTCTGACGTGGGATGGCGCCAAGGTGTCCACGATATTTGTTAACTCCATGGTGTGTGGAATACCGTGGCATCCAAGAAGGTTATTATAATCTGTGCCAACTGAGAAGGTGTAGTAAGTAATCTGTGGTGTTTTTCATTGGCGGGAAGACAATAATTGACATTGAGTTTTTGAAGGGTCTGAAAAATAATTGAAAAAGGAAATCAAAGTCATAAATTGATCTTTATTGTTTTGCTTAGTTAGGTATCAATAAACTTATTGAAATGAAAAAGCCACTAGATAAGAAAAATACCAAAAATTAAAATGATAAAGAAAAACATGTGGTCAATACAAAACTAAAAGCTGTAAAGCCAAAGAGAGGGAGCTGTTTTTAGTTGATTAGCCAAGTGGATTCTACGTCTCATTGAATACGTCATTAGATTCAGTAGCTGTTAAGTTTATGAAGGAAGCTCATTTAGTTAGTAATTTTTGATGAGGTACCCATGACAAAGTTATGATAAGTATCCGATTTTCGCCTTGCATTCCTTCGTGAGTAGCCAGAACATGTCCAAAAGAGCAAGATTGGCTATCCGTAATAGTGTGCTGGTTCCAATACTGATGTAAGCATGGTAGCGAGATTTGGGTATGGCAGAAGTCAGAAGAATCATGAAAGTAGGATTAGTGCAGTACAAATGAGATCCTTAAGAAATATGTGTGGTGTTACTTTGAATGACAGAATACGCAATAGTGTGATCAGAGACCGAGGATGTAGAGAAAGAGGATGTAGTGAGTGACTAGAATTGAAAAAAGGAATGTTGCGTTGGTTTGGAGATGTGGAGAGGATGAACGAAGAAAGGCTGACAAAGCAAATATATCGAGCGAATGTAAGTGGAAGGGCCGGTAAGGGACGCCCCAGTTGGACATACTTCGACCAAATAGGGGATGTATTAGCAAAGGGCAAGATTAAAAGTACCTGAAACCGATGTGGGTACATGCAACGACTAATGGATGTCGATGAAGCGAAAGTGATTTGTCAGGATAGTGGCAGGTGACAGTCCGTGGTCTCTGCCTACCCCTCTGGCATACAGGTGTGAGCTTATGTATCTGAATGTATTAAGAGATTTATATCTACTGGTGGTTGATAAATACAGAGGCGTCACCATATAAAAAAACATAGTGGAATATTATTTTGCGTCTACATTTTACCCGAGCGAAGCCGGGTTTTCGTGTAGTATAAAAAAAAGTCCATCTTTATTTGTAATTTCTCTTTGATTATAGAATGCGTTGGTAGTTTTGTTTTTCCAAAATAACGCATTTTGTTTTTTAAGGATCCTATGTCCAACCTCTTGTATGGGGAAGAACCACTGTGCGCCGCGACAATGCGACTAATGACGTCGTCGCCGCTTCTGAGGAAGCCCGCCTCGGCTGTGTCATATTGAAAACTATTGTAGAGGAATGCACAAGGAAGTAATATGAGCTGCAAACATACTAATGGTAATTTCATATTGGCGGGTAAATTTTATACAGAGAAAAAATTTCGGGATACTGGTGGGGTCATCTACTACCTTTCTACCCTTGGAGCCTAGGCCCTAAGAGTTACGGTTATGGAGATATGATTTTTGAATATTTTTTCTAAAATTACCTATAATTCTGTATTTAAAGCCTCATAACTTTTTTTAGTTATGTTTGTTATTTTTTTATTTTATTTTTTAACCTAGTAAATGACCTCACCAGAACACCCTGTAAAATTATTATTATTAATAATAAATTCTTCATTTAAAGCTCAAAAGAAAGTTTTAGCACACGATATAACTCATAGAAATATTAACCGATCGTTAGGCTTATTTTATATTCGTGGTGTTCTTGTCTGACTACTGTATCAATAGATATCAATATAATTATAATTTATTATTCTCCAACTCCGCCTTTTTCATCTAATTTAGTTATCATAAAGTTTTTTCGAGAAGGGCGAAATCAAAATTCTGGATCGCCGTCAAAGCTTATATTTTCTACACCATTCGGTCGTTTTCGAGTTGTTTAAAGGCTTAACCCGATAGAGTGGTAATAGTTACTTAATATAAGGGCTGATCGGACTCTCCGACAAAAAAGTTAGTGAATCCGTAAAACCATCTATAATGTAGTGCTTACGAAAGTTTTAGTTCAGAAAAAGTACCTACTACTTATAATAATAATTGTATCTCCCACACAACACAATCACTTGACCTGGGTCCCAAACTAGGATACCCTGCGCTATGATAACCAAGCAAGGACATCACAAACATCAAAACACCCAGACTGAGGCCACCAGCTACTTATAGTTACCTGCCTGCCTACTTGTCTACAGCCTTGAGATTAAACCACCTGATTAACACAGCCTATTAAAATTGCGAAAATCCTAACAACTTGTTTAAAACAAATATCAGCCCGATTACAACAATCGGGATAAAAATCTAACCAGCCAAGATAATGCCGGAGAACATACAATAAAACTACTTCTTAATTGAATGTACCTATATCATCCAAGGTGAAATGTTACAGATACATTCATGAAATTTTAAGACAGAGGGGGAACAATAGATGCCTTGGTGGTGAAGGCCATGAATTGAGACACAGACTTACTAAAGCAGATGGTCAGAGTCTATTTGGTTGAAATTATCACTCGTTAACTCATGTTACAATCAAACCAAGAAACCAAGTACCCGAATCCATGCATGAATGCTGATGGAGCGAAAAAGGTTTGTCAGGATCGTGCCAAGTAGCACGTGAAGCACGTCCGGCTTTGTCTACCCCTCCACGGTACAAGCGTGAGTTTATGTGATGTATAATTTAAAAAAGACCATCTATACCATTTCGAAACGGGAGACTCTAATGATCACCGGATAAGATAAGCTTACGACGCTAGACGGCTGTAGACGGCCAGCGCCGCCGCGCCGCGGCGTCGACGTCGCGCTCGAAAAACGCTAGGATGGGGTCTCTTGTCCATATATTTCGGACACCAAAACAAAGTACATATTGGCATAGTCAGCGTCTTGTCTTTGGGACACCACTGTTTTGTATACATCGCGCATTGAAAGTAGTTTCTAAATGCAATTTCTAAAATATGCAATAAGGGTGATTTTTAAAGTTCCATTTCCATTTCAAACATAAAAATTTACATACAGGCTCATATATTACTTCTAGCCCCACACTAGGAAAAGTCGAATCAACAAGTCACTCTTTTTTGCATGTTTCGTTGCGAACGACAGTATCAACTGCACCCGTCGAACCATGTCGACGGCAGGCGTCGACACCCGTCGGCGGCGGCAGTAGAGTCGACGACTGCGGTCGACGTGTTTCGACAGCTGCATTTGGCAGTATTTATTTATTTATTGATACTTTTATTGCACTTACATTTAAGTTAAAAATATAGTACAATGCGGCGGACTTAATGCCAATAATCGCCTTAATCGATGCAATGCCTTAATCGTTCGCAAAGTGCAGCCCGTATATACCTAAGCGCTCTAAGCCTTTAACAAAATGTTCATATTTATGCAGAGAATACTGTCTATTGGTAATGAGCGATTGTTAACAGGTTCACTGTCCAAGCATGAAAGTGGAAATAAATACCCCTCATGTCCAGTTGCTTTTGTTCTTTTTCTCAGTGATATGTCCTGACAAGTCCGCGCTATGATGTACGCAACTATCCCCGTACGTCCACAGGTCCAAAAAGCCTAGAAGTTGTACCTGCAAGCAGGCCACATGTGGACTGTGAACGTGTAGAGCTTTCCGTCTACCAGACCTCATATTATGGTCTGTGGACAGTGAACCTGTTATCAATAACTACCTGATAAACTTCTGTTCCTGTCCAATTTTCGTTTTCCAAGCTCAACACAATAGGTAGACCTATCCGTTGCAATCTTGTAAAAGCACGAAGGTCGGTCGCTGGTTTCTTGCGATAAACATAATCCTCCTGCTTAAAGAAGAGAAGCAATTTCACGCCTGGATAGGAACCCCTTATCGGACATAGTGGTTACTAAACTTTTAACCCTTGAATTCGATTTGTTCATTTGCTTTTGAGACTTTCGATTTATTTTAAGATTAATCTACAACTGCAAGGACATAGAGGATGTCAAGACTAGGGATGAAAATGTATTTTTTATCGAAATGAACTCGAATCTTGTATTTGTTATCGAACTCCTTCGAAACGGCTTCGCCGATGTTTGTTTTTTTTTTGATAATTATATGGTAGGTCTTAGATCGTAAGCTAATTAATATAACAAAACAAAATATGTCGGGCCAGCTACTACCCATATGTGTACCTATCTATAAAAAGCAGCACAGACTTAATAAGTAGGTACATTAACATTAGTTACATTACATTGACATTAGATTAGATTAGAACTCTTTATTGTACACACCAGAAAAACAAACAAATACATTGTGAGACTTATAATATAAGTATTACAATGCAAAACTTAGATATATTATATCTAAGTTTTGCAATACGGATTTTTGGTAGGTAATGGTATAGCCCGCAGCCCCGCAAAGTTATTCCTCGAACTCAGACAGACCTCCGATATTCCAGTAAAGTCAAACGGTCTTTTAAAAACACGATTTCTCCGCTCCGAAGTTGCCACCGTAGGCAGCATAACGGCGCAATACTTGAGCAGCCCATAAGACAACATTAGTTGGAACAAAAATTATAATTTTATGAAACACTCTATGAACTAAGTACAGGAATACCTATATATACGAATTTTATTTACTTTATATTTAGATACTCTACATAGTCCGATGATTGGGAAGGAAAGGGTATTATTTATAAAGAAACGATTCTACTAAAACGGAGGCCTACATCAGTCTTAGTACAGGGCCTCGATTCTGCTAGTGCATTACAGCACGATGACAGATACACGGTCGGGTCATGTGACGTCGTTTTTCATACCATTGACGCCTAGATGGTTTGCTATGCGTGCGCGTACAGACTTAAAAGCGGCAATGAAACTAAAGCCCACTTACACGTTCTGCTACCACCCGGCAAAAATAATGGCATTTATATTTTCTATCACCAAAATTTATATTTGTCATCAAGTTGTATCACCTAATAAATAGATCTATCGCCACGAAATATTTTCGTTCTCAGATAAACAAAAATTGTTCCCAGGTATGAATTATCAAATTAATGTTAATATATGTGTAAAATAAGAGATCGATAACCAATAAAATTATATTGCATTACATGAATATAAACTTCGTTCTTATAATAACAGTTTTGTTACTTAAATAATAGCTCTGTGCTCAGAATGGTAGATCTGTCACCAAATAAATCGTGTAAAGAATACGTGACAACAGAAATATAGGTGCGACGACGCGCGTAGCGAAGCGGAACGCGTCGGAGCGTTAGGTTCTCTATGTAAGATCGAAAACAGACTCGACTTTGATGCGTTCTTACCTTGCCTCTTGTTGCCTCTTTAACATAATATGATTTATTGGTGATCTCTTTAAATTAGTTTGCTTAATACTTATTAGGACACACCTATTATAATACATACAAAAACATTTATTTGGTACTAGACCTTATATCTCATGATTTTAGGTGATTTATTGTGGAACTGATTTTGCTTTGTTTGGTGACTACATTTTGGTGACAGATCTACTATTTTGAGGACAAACCCTATTATTTAAGAAACACAAAATTAATTAAATTGGTGATAGCTTAAATGATACCCAAAAATAATATCATTCAAATATGACTTTTAAATATTGCTGTTTAGATATATTTTACATTGGCATCATAAATTAGCTGACAACTGACAGCGAGCTGTCAGTGGGCTATGACCTTTAATCGCCATGTTCTTGTCATTGTACTTCAATGCATTAACAGAATCTATGTCCTCATCTTAACTAAATTATGATTTATAAAGTCAAATCTCAACGTTAGAGCCCACCGCAACTGAAGTAGTTAAATGAGGGTGCCTTAGAATCCGATCTTTTATATCTTAAAAGGATGTTCGTCAAACGAACATAACGTACAGTCGACAGCACGTCATCCTTCACATTTTAGTTGCACAGTTGCCCGTAATGCAACGGAATAAAGTGCATGGGTGTATGGGAGCATGATGTGCTGTCGACTGTACGTATGCCGTTACGGCTGTACGTGCCTTAGCTAATGATAAAATAGGAAATTGACTGAGCCTCTGCTGCGGAGCGTACTCTCTAGCAGAGTCACAAAGAATATTATGTACTCAGGAAAGATAAACGCTCCTGTTTTTGGATAAAAACTGTTGTACTAGTAGTGTTTATTGCGTACGTGTTAAAAAATATCATTATTAGGCAGCGGTTTTATTTACTTTACCTTTACTAAAATTTTCTTAGAAAGCGCCTGGCTATATGTTAGCAATTTTTTTCTTGACTATCGTTTACGAGAAAGCATTTCAATTAAATTAAAATCAATTTAGAGCAAAATGCATTTATTATTTAACATTTAACAACTTTTAAGTTAATTGAAATGCTTATTATTTAAGTAAGGGTCGAGGACAAGTATAGTGAAACAGCAACTATCTTAAATATAATTATTTATTATAATAAATAAACACATACAAGTTTATGCTGCTGAAGCGGTAATCTGGGTTTCAGTGAAAGCTTTTACACATTTTCTCTTTGTAAGAATAAATATTCGGCCAATTCAATACAGCCGATATCGAGGGTTTATTGCATCACACTTAAGTAATAAATAAGTAATTAAATTCGTCAAAAATGAGACCAAAATTAATCACAATTGCATTAAAAATAAATATTTTTTTACACTAAGCTTTAACAATATTACCTGTGTTGTGCATAGGTATTATACACACAGAAAATAATTCGATTGACTTCTTATGCAGAATACAATTGTCGGTCACATACAATATAATAACACATACAATGCACATAAGAAACAGAAAGTATTGTTCAAAATAAATCAATGTTGTGAACATCTTTAGCCCAACATAACATCATATTGAGGTAATATGTGTACATTGTACACTGCTATGAAATTGAGATTTTTCGTGTAATACGTATTAGAGCCATCGCAAACAGGGCGACTTGTCGCCGCGTCAGACGCGACGTTGTCATTTGCGTCTGGCGTCTTGTCGTCGCGACTCCGCGTCTCTGACGCCAAGTGTGCAGAGATTCGAACAAAATATATGAAAATTGACGGCCGTAGCCTGTCGTCGCGTCTAGTCGCCGAACTGTCGCTGTCGCGTGTCGCCTAGTGTGCGCATAGGCTTAAAGTGGTTTTATGTATGTGATTCAGAAATCAGAAATCAGAAATTTATCAGATTTTGCCTGTAATACGTGTTTTAGGAACATCACAAAACGGAATGTACGCAAGCCACAGACAACCGCTAACCACAAACGAACTAATCATAAATTGTGCTCGATCCTATAATAAACAGTAGACACGAATTGGCAAATCTACGCGCTAACATTTGATTAACCTACCTAAGTATTAGTCCAGTCATACTTTTTAGAAATTGTCGTAGGGTGTAAACATTTTACTAAGAAATTGGGGACTGGGAACTTTTTTTACGGATTAAAAGCAAGCAAAAGTAGAAAAACGCATACCTACCTACTATGAGTTTACTTACTTATTCTAAGACTTCTAAAAAGTAAGACTGTACAGCCCAATAAGTTAACATTTTTAAAAATATATTTTTTTGTGTGTATTTTTGATCATTCTGTTTGCAGAGGAAATGAAAAATATTCCTCAAATTTATCTATCGATACCAATGTACCGACAATGTTGACAAAGAATACGCTCACAGACTCTATGGTGGCACATTCTTTTAGGCCCACTTGCACCACTTTATAAAATGAGGAATAAAGCCGTTACTGAGGCATTTCAGGAGCCGTGAATAGCTTTTAAGGGCTGATTTTTCAATAGTCAAATAACTTTTATCTCAGGAATAAAAATGGCGGTTTGACATAACTTTCATACATAAGCTGTCAAACCGCCATTTTTATTCGTCAGATAAAAGTTATCTGACTATTGAAAAATCAGCCCAAAGTCAAATTCTTAATACCCAGGTAAATTTAACCTCCTCAGTCCTGCCCTTGAAAATAACAATGGTTTTCTATTGTTACTTTCAAGGTCAGAAGAAGTTAAATGGCTCTAAATTACTTTTAAGAAATGGTGCAATTCGGCGTACAGACAACCGTAAACTAATCCAGAGAAAAACTACTGAATTTGACAGTTTTTTTTAATAAAATCATCGATGGTTCTGTAACACTTTTGTATTAACAGAATACAGAGCCTATAAAAGACATAACTTTTGCGAAATGTTTGATTTTTAGGCAGTTCCCAATGGTATTACAATAGTTATAAATTTTTTGTAGGAAACATTACGTTATATTAGCTGAATTATAAATTTTGTTGTACATTGTGGAGGCAGAGGCGTGATAATATAAGTGATACGATATCTATTATATTTTGATAAGTAATTCTAAAATATTCTTTTGATTTTCATCGACGGCATCAACTTGGACTGCAAACATTATTTTTTATGTAGAACTGAAAACGTTTATAAGCTATTGCTGGCACGAACCGAATTGTGCCAAATCTGATCGACTAATTTAGAATCACAAGACTTTGTTTATTCACTCGATAATTGGCTGGGATTTGAAGATTTGACACAACTCGGCATCACCACCACTATTATACACGACACATATTTAAAATTAACATCTTTGGTGTAACCCTCTACATTTGGATGGATCTAACATCTATACTGATCACTACATACATAGTAACTATCAGTAGTTGTGTATCACTCAGGTACACCAAGATAATAAATGTCTATGCAATCTCTTGCATAAATATCACATATTTTGAAGCATCTCAGTTATCCGTGGTTAATACTCATTTGTATGATGACTACACTAGACGATACAATTTTAATTTATGGCAGCCTTGATTCTGATATACAACACCAAACTATCCTATCGTTAATCAAATATTACCTGTAGCAACGCATTTTCTGACACAAAAAGCTAATTATTTGAATGATCAACATTCTAGTGGTAATTACTATCCTTCACTTTGGTGCATTACAATCTCAGTCCTTAATAAATAAAGTAAATCCGAAAAATGCATAGCATTAAATATATTACTATATTGAACTAGCCACTTAGCAGCTGCACGAAAGCAACTAGTTGATACTAGCCTACAACGAAAATGACTACACATAGTACACAAATGGAATGTTATAAAAAATGGATCCGCCAATAGCTACCATGTGATTATACATCAGTCTCCGTCTTGCTGCTCGTACGGCGACTTCGTCCCACTGACTCGGGATTAGCCCACTGCGGGCCGCTGAGCAAGAACTTTTTTACATTATACTCCATTCTTGCCAACTCCTCTGCTGTTATCTCCCTGTCTCCATTCTTCAGCGCTTCACTCAAATTCTTACCGATATTTTCGAAGACATCTTCCGACGCTTGCGCGATGTTGGTTCTTGTATCTGGTTCATCCCCTTCTATTGGAAACTCAGTTTCCTTTGTGACATTGTTCACAGTATGAACTTTTGTAGCGTTATTTGTCACAGATTGATTGGACCTTTGCGCTTCCTGGTTGCCATGCACCCAGTTCTTACGTTCATCTCTCGTATAGGATTTTGAATACTTGCTGACGGGATGCGGCATGTTCAACGCGAGTTCGTTCAACGTGTCAGTGAGCCTGTTGATCCGGCTTTCTCGTCTTGCTAGCTTTGTACTGAAAGAGACATCTTCGTCTAAAGGATCATTCAAGTTGTTTTGCTGTTCGAGGTTTTGTTCCACCCATTCTGCGACTCTTAGCAATTGTTGCTTTTGTAAAATAGCTGCACTGTCGTCGCTGGATAAAGAACTTGTGCTCTGTTCATTTGTAAACACTTTTTTGCCGTCGTTAACTTTTAAATGCGTTTGTGTTAAGTTTGGATAAACGTTCACAATGGTGGAGAGATTCTTTGGTGGCGGCATTTGTTTTTTCACAATTTTTGGTAGTTCGCCTTGAGGTGGCAAGTCCTTTGAGATTTTAGTGTTTTCTAGGGAATGCAAATTAGACATTTCAATCATCCTTAGTGGCCGAACGTACTGACTAGATAGTTTATTCTGTTCGTACCGATCGAAGTTAAATATTTTCACTTCATGATTATCGGTGGGCGTGACAAGGTCGGTTTTGTTTACAACAACATTGTCTTGATCATCATTAGTTTTTATGCCCATATCGTTAGTAGTTACTGGATTGAAACCATTTAGTAAATTATCTACTTCAGATGTGTTCGTATGGCCAGTTATACTGTGCTCTGGATTGTTATTTTGCTCAGATTCGTTCGAGAAGATGTGTGTTTTTAATGGTTGTAAAGGAGATGACGAGACATTCATTAGAACAGGATTTATGGAACTAGTTTTTGAAGCTATACTGGTTTCCTTGTTATTATTGTCGACAAGGACATCAATGAGAGTACTTTCCACCACAACATTGTCATGTTTCGAGCCAGTCTCGGAATTTACATCTTTCTTCGCTAAGTTTACGAAATTATCAACTCCTTCAACTTCTTTGAAAATATTATTTTCAGTACATTTGCTTTGGCGTCTGTACAGAACGGGAGGCACGTCAGGTTGTGCGTTATCGAGAAGTATATTCTTGGAACCCGGGTGTATTCGCAGCGAACAAAACCTAGGACCTGGTCCAACTTGTGTGTTCGACTTGTGTGTGCTTGTCGTGGACTTGGCTACGGAGGAAGTCCTACTCATTGCCCCCATGGAACTTAGCGAGTTTTTTCTAATACTCATGTTGTCTAGCATTTGGTTTTCTACTACAGCTTTGGTATCTTTCAAAGGGTGCGATAAATCCTTCATAAATGCTTCTTCATTATTGAGACTAGTGGTGCTTTTCTTACTCGAAATTGGTGTCTTTGTGCGATCACAAAGCTTGTGGTGAACAGCTGGCTCCATACTCATCGCGTTATTCTTTCTTATTTGTTTCATTTCTCCGCCTATTTTGGAAATCTCCTTCGGAACATTTACGTCATATTTCAAGTTATCATCCACTTTGACTTCATTAAGAGTATCGGCATTTGGTTTTGGCTCAATTTCCTTAACTACTTTTTCTAAGGTGTTTTGAGCATCATCAATCACATCACTCGCAGGCTGCGGAATTATGTATAAAGGGCCCGGCAGAGCGTGCAGATTGCTCCTTTCGTTAATCAACTTGACCCCATGGGGAGAGACACTCCGGACACTCAAACCCGACTTCCCCGAGTTAACATCCGTATTGCAATTTAGGCAGAGAGAATTCTTCATTTCTCCTGAGAGCGTCGTCTGTGTGGCGACGGAATAATGACTTTCATTGTAGCAGAACGGCTGTGATTGCAAGTTGGAACAGCTGCATGTGTCGCAGTGTTTTGTCACTGTATCTTGAATGCTGTCCTCAAGGATCTTGGACATGAGTGAAGCAGATATGTTGAACTCGTATTCACTTGAGTCGAAGGTGTCCATGTCGTTGCCGTTTTTGGAATGGGAAGAGCCAGTCGGCTTCGACTTCGACATGACGTACTGGGAGACCCGCGCCTGCGTGTCCATGGAAAGCTAAAATGTGAAAGACGGAAATAAAACTAAGTAGATGCTCAGTCTATGTGCCTTTGGTGCGGAGATAGAGAAAGATGGCAAATATTGTTACAGTAAATATTGTTCCTGAGGCCGTTATAGCACCGTATGGAAGCAGCCCGTGTCCCTTTCATAACAAAGATAAAAGCATTTCATCATCATCATCGGCCTATGATTGTCCACTGCTGGACATAGGCCTCTCCCATTGCGCGCCACCGAGCACAGTCCTCGGCTACTCTCATCCAGCTCTAAAAGTATTTATTAAGCACCAACACAAAAATGCAGTAATGCAGTCTGAAATTGTTATTGAAGTGAAATATTACCACAAAAGTATTATCGCAAGTCGTCGACATAGCCCAGCGCATTAGTAAGTTGAAGTGGCAGTGGGCGTGGAACATAGCACGCAGAACTATGGCCGATGTGGCCGAAAAGTGCTCGAATGTAGACCACATATCGGCAAGCGCAGCGTAGGACGACCAGCCACAAGATGGACAGAAAATGTCATCCAAGTGGCAGAAAGATGCTAGGTGCAAGCCGCTTCCAACCGGTCTTTTTGAAAATTTATGGAGGAGGCCTATGTCCAGCAGTGGACTTCTTGTGGCTAAATTAGGATGGTGATTATCACAAACTGCCTGCACCAGAGTTTTCGTCGGCGTAGGATTCTAGAAAGTGAGTCCCACGAGTCAGTCTATGGCAACGATAAATCTGTCACATTATTTTATAGGAATCCGTGCAACGATTTATCCTCTAGTGTTATCCGCAGAAATATTAAAAGAAGTCGTGGTATCTTAGTGGGATGAAATTATTTTCATACTTACATTGTCCAGTTTGTGAGAGACAAAGTTGTCAGGCTTGCACTGCAGTAGCTGGATTGCCAAGTTCATGTCATTCTTGTACCTTTCCTGGAACCAAATTTGTATGTCACGTTATTTAGCTGGCTGTTTCAACGCAAAAATAACCTTTATTGTAAGGCCAGCGAGAATTTATCAACATATCGGCGATAGTCGTGACAAACGTGATCCAATGTGACGTAAATTGGATTTACATATTTTCATGCTTAACAGTATTAAATATTTATTTTTACGAAATGACTTTGTACCGCTTTGGAAAGTGTGAATATAAAAATTGTGTAGTTTTATCGTTGGTCTAGCCGTTAAGGCGCTTAACTATCAAGAAAGAGGTCGTGGATTCGTGTCCCTCTGGGGAAATCCGTACAAATTTGTACAAATGGCCTCAGTCTGAGTGTTTTTTTATGTTTGTAATGTCCTTGGCTTGTCCTTGACCAGGGCCTCGATTCTGTTAGTGCATTGCAGTTTGATGACAGATACACGGTCGGGTCAGGTGACGTGTGTTTTCATACCATTGACGCCTAGTTTGCTTGAATTGTGTAAGAAACGGCAATGAAACTAAATCGCCATGATCATGCAGTTGTCATTGTACTACAATGCATTAACAGAATCTAGGCCCAGGTCAAGTGATTGTGTTATTTGGAAGTTATTATTATTATTTCACACTTTTGTCACAATGTTGACATGTTGGTCTAAACTTAAACATTTTACTCTAAATCCGCGTTTCCGCGTTTCTAAAACATTATTTGGTAGCCCTATGAACCCCTGATGAATTGTCTGCCTCATTAGTCTGTATATCATCGTAGTAGGTTCGGTTGCGACTGGGAGTCGCCGTGCATTTACACAAATAGCCTCGGTCTAGGAGTATTTCCATGTTAGTGTTGTCTTTGCCTGGTTATATTATCATAGCACAGGGTATCCTAGTTTGGGACCATGTGTTGTGTATAAGTCATTTATTTTATTATTGAAAAATGAGCAAATCGTGCTCAGTGGTGTGCAATGAGAGAGGCGTATGTCCAGCAATGGACCACCGTAGGCCGATGATGATGATGATGAGCAAATCCTGAATAACTAATGTATCTAGTGCTTATGCACTGAATCCTGTCCATAAAAATCAAAATATGATGGTCCAGCAGGAGCCAAACCCACAACCTCTGCGTCAGTGGTCAAATGTTTTACCGATAGACCAACGAGGGAGTTGAACTGTCAGATAAGGTTTAAGTAACTTACATTCTCCTTCTGCAGCATTCCATAGTTGTGTTTGGACTCTGCTAGTCTCACAGACAGGGTAGCAATGTCCTTGGTCAGCTGATGCTTCTCGTTCTTCATTTTGTCGACCATCTGTAGTAGCTTGTCTTCTAACACTTGGTTCAGCTTTTGTACCCTCTTGTGTGAATCGTACAATCTAAAAAAATAGTGTTTCCAGTGTAAAGAAATATTTCAAAATGCGCAATTCCTGAAACATGGTTGGTTAGAGTTTGTCAGTTTGCTTAGTTAGTAGATTTTTTTTTGGGGATTACTCTATTTTTTGAGATGACGTATTTCCGATTATACTGCTTTAAATCACATGTCTTAAATAGACAACATCTTCTACGTAGCACAGTGATTATCTGAAGGCTGGGGAAAAAGCACGAATTTAATATTACTGTTATTAATAATGTTATATAACATTAATAAATTTAATAAGTCTGATATTTCGAAAATATAAAATCTGAAAATTCAATAGAACAAAATACAAACACTACTTGGGTGTATCTGAAATTATACATTTTAGAAATAACTCTATACATAAATAAAATAAATAATAAACTCACGCCCGTTATCCCCGAAGGGGTAGGCAGAGGCACCAGTCACTAGAACTGGGCCCAAGTTTTGCCGAGTTTATTAGGTCCCAAACGTGACAAGTGGCAAGCCTGTCGCCGTTATCCGGGCACAACTTATCAGCGAATGGTGTTGCCGCACAAACAAACAAAAAGTCATTGGTACATGCGTGGTTCGAACCCAGACCGTCATGAACAAGAAGCAAGGGTCAACCCCACTACGCCACCACCGCTTAAAAACTCTATACATTAAAATATAAAATATGTATTATATATCTAAATGAAAACCTGCCTAATATTTAATAATCTATATTGTGTATTATAGAAATATAAACCGAAGTTGGGTTAGTTATACTATTTTTAACTCGAGAATGACAGGACCAATTTTTATTATCGTTGACGGTTTTGTATCTGCTCCGAGTAGCAGAATAACTAGAATATAATTAGTGAGACCTGAGGTCTCTGCACTTTGGCCATTGTATGCCTTAAGTGCTGAAGTAAGATTTCATAAGAATATTCATTGAACCAGGAAAAACAGAAAAAGTAAGTAAGAGATACTACATTTGAAGTTCATTTCCTTCCAAAGTTCCTTCACTTTTAATTAGTGATACTGCCACCACAAATGTTAACATATTATGAATGTCATCAGATATAAAGTAATTGGTACATAGGTATGATGTGAATAACCTGATACATTATTCTGCTGATCCACTACTTTTTTTTTTTACTAACAAAACTATTTTATTAATAATGTAAGTCTTCACTCACCTATCATACTTCTCCCTCCATGTATCCAACTGCTCCTCGAGACCACTTGCTCGGCTGCTGGTTTTAATGAACTCCGACTCTAGGGCAATGATGTGCGCATCCCTCTCCCGGAGGTGCTGGCGCAGGTGCTCCAACTCAGTACAGCAGTGTTCTCCATCGTTGTCCGTGCACTCCTAGCAATGTTTGTGCACATCAGCGACAAATCAAAAAGCTTTTTGGCACTATATTATGGTTTTAAGGACAGCAGTTTCTTTGGGATATTTAATTTCATATAGCCCAAAACCTTAGTTTGATTTATTGAAATTATCAATCTAGAATTTGTTGTGATTCACAGTCTTAAACTTTTAGGTACGGCTGGCAAAAACATGTTATATTGAAGTCAATTTTAAATGTTACCCAACAGTAACAGACTGAGTGTCCTATTATTAATAGTTCTCTATTGCAAAATAAAAAGTGTACATAAGGTAGACGGAAACAGTAGCAGCATAGGGATTAATTAATTAGATTGATAAATACAAATTCTACGTAAAAAACACTCTTTACTACTGGTTGCAATAAATATTACATGTTTGTGCCACTTTCCATGACAGGTTTTTATGTAAGATGTAATTAAACACACAAGGAGAAAAGGAACAGAATGAATAAGTGGATTTAAATGTATTTGTACCTGTGTCTTTGTCAAGACAGACTTATTGAGATGGTGTGTTTAGGGTTACCCGAAAACTACACCCAATCACAAAGCAAAAAGTAACCACTCATATCAAGACAAAAAAAAGACAGGCATTTCTGGATACATTTCAGGCAAAATAATTAAGAAAAGCAGTGCACTTCATTGACTACAAACTAAATAAAAACCTACTAGTATCAAAGGCTAATCATAAATGAAATCAAACAGTCAGAATACCTACTCAAAGTTTTCTTTGATCATAAATTTCTCATCCAATTAAAAAAGCTTGAGGACTTTTAATTGCTTTAGGTAAATGCTGGCTTTAGGCATATGTGCCGTCAATAAACATTCTTGGTAGAAATTCTATGAATATAAACGTTTTCAACATTTCATCGGAATAACTTGGTGAACTTTCCTATGAGAAATATCGTAACTATAAATTTTGGCGAAGAAAGGCAGGCTAGAAAAACGTCTACAAAGAAGTGAAGACCAATGACCTCATTCTATCTAAAGAACTGTACACGTAGCAATTTAGACTACCACTGTTTTGCTATATTCTCACTACCATTATAGAAGAAACAGCAAAATATCGATAAATATTATTACCTTACAGGGAGAGTTCTTAGCGCTTTCGTCCATGACTTAAAATGCCTATTCTACTTCACATCTCACTCATTAGCACGTCCAATTACGCGAATATATTGAGCAACGTCACACGAAAGTGATTTAAATCAGCAATTAAATCAATAAGCCACGGTAAAAACCAAAATAAGAAAAAAATCAATCTTTACACAAATACGTGGAATATTTACTTTAGATGGCGAAACTATTACCAATGGATGTTCGGTTAATTGTTTGCATTAGTATTTAATAAAAGTAAGGAAAAACTGCTTTTATTTGAATATTTTCTGATAAATGGCGAGTAACAAACCCTGCATTTGCAGATTTTACATGACGTGAGCAAATGACATATTGATTTTTTAAGTGAAATGTTGGAGACATAGTATTTTGTCAAACAGCCTACAACAACCCTATTTTTATCCAAGACCTCCACAGCTACTGGAAGAAAGTTGGTGTCCAAAACACAAAAATGTAAAAATTGCGAGTTAGGTACTCTCTAGCAGAGCCACCTTCACAATTCTCGGTCGTTTTTGGGGTTCCGTACGCAAAGGATATAGGTAACGGACCCTGTGACTCCGCTGTCTGTCCGTCCGTCCGTCTGTCGCAAGGCTGTGTCTAATGAACCGTGTTAAACAGTTGACATTTTCGTATTTCTGTTGCCGCTAGCCTCGTGAGGCCCGACCTTGAAAAGAACAATTGATTTTGTGATCACTTGAAGACATTGGGCCTCACGAGGCTAGAACAACAAAATACCTACTACTAAAAAACAGAATAAAATCTCCCATACATACAACAAATGTGATTTTTTTTTGTCCTTTTTGCTCGATATTGATAACAGCAACCAGGTAGACGCTTGAAATATTCACAGAATATTGAGTTATATTATTCACTCTAAAAATAAATAATTGAATTAAATGGGGGGAAAACATAAAATTGAATTAAACACATTTGTTGTATTCAGGGTAAGTTTCATGTGCTAATCCCTTTGAATTAATAGATGTACTTACGTTAGCATTACCGTTGAGGTCATCGTTAACAAGTAGTGTTACCTCATTGCTGACATTTGCTTTTTCATTCGTATTTTTCTTATAATATTTAGCTTTAAGTATCCTACAGTTTGAAATGACGTGTCCTAGTTTTCGACAATAATCACAAAACATTTGATTCTTAGAGTCTCTACCACTTTTGTCATTAGAGGACGTCTCTAGAGCAGAATCTTGAGTGTCGATACTACTTCTTTCTGAATTGCGATGATCTTCTTTCAGTAGTGCAGTTATTACAGCATCTGATGTTATTTTACTCTGAGAGTGTTCCAGTGCCATCACTGAGGCGCTATATTTATCTGGCAATCCTGCTAGCATGATGATTGCTAAGAATTCATCAGTTACCGCAGCGTTAATACCTTGAAGCTCCTGCTGCGTGGCTAGTAATTTGTTTACATATGGCTCAGAATCATTCTCAAATTTTGTAGTAAGGAGTTTCTTCATCAAGGTCAAATTAAGGATGTTATAATCAAAGAGGATAGAGCACTACGAAAAACCTTCCATAGAAAACTAAACTCTTTGTCTTCTCAAATAAAACATAAAATCGTATAAGTAAGCAACTAGAGTAAAGTATCCAGAGCGAGAGCCACAAACTGAAGGAGTGTGTCTTACTCTTACTCATTTATGTGGAATACTATGACCATGATGTTTTAAAATGTAGGCCATGTGTTTGATTACCCAATTGTCTCTTTTCAGTTTTACTAAAAACGAAAGCTTACGTTTAAAATGGATGGATGCTATATGAGGCTCTGGTTCGACATCACAAAATCCTGCATTTTGTGAAGCCTGCAAAAGCCAGTATTTTAGAAAATAAGATTTTAAACCTACGGTCTTACCTAGGTTGAAGGAAGATCCTGTACCATTTGTAGTGGTGAGTAAAAGGCTTCAAACCTCTGTAGCATACCTAAAGTTTGTACGTTTGTACATGAAAAGTTGCCGTTTGGTGTACATTATGCCAATCGCTAGAAAAAATAATTATCACAAACAACAAATACTCTTTGACAAAATGTCCCCAACTTATTACTAGTTGTAACGCAAAATACTTAAAAATGATGATAATGGACAATTGAATGAATTAATTTTTTTTTTTATATTTTATATTTTCAAACGGGAATAACTCAGAAAGTATCAATTAGTTTACTTTTTATTGACGTGCTTACCAACCCCTTTCTTTAGGTACGTTGCACAGGACTTTTCTGTTACCTTTGTGTTTTGTTTGCTAAGAAGTTTATTAGAAAGTAAGTAATAAATAAATATTTACAGCCTGTGGCGAAAAAAGTAATGGTACTAAGCGACGGAAGAAAATTTTGAACTGGAAGAACTACCAACGAAGCAACCACAGCTCGATGCAGTTGCCCAATCTGACTGAATGCAGTCCCCAAAAGAAGAAGCTTTGAATATTATGTTTGAATAGAAAAATTGACGGGAGGTATAATAGAATATTTAATTTTATACTTAATAATTCTATTCTTTTTTGTAATGTATATTAGCTTTTATGCATATTTTAAATGTAAAAAAAACATTCAAATGTTTGTCATCAATCTAGCTAGCTACATGAGTTTTATTCGTATTGGCAAGTTAGATTTTATTATCTGAATTTACAATTTGTACACTTAAATTTGTCTGCAACAACATTTTTAATTTTTAATTTAACCCTTGTCGAGACCAAGAGTAGCATAATGATATAAAGTTCTAAATTGGTTCACTGAAAATAATTTGTAAACTTATGTAGATCAAAATATGATTAAGTTAATTCCGCAGAATGAGTGCGATTTCCGCGATAAAAAGTAGCCTACTGTAACTGATGATAAGAAATGTAAGAAAAGTTTACTATTAATAACTGTGAATATAAGTAAAGTTCACTATCTTGCATGTATCCATGTATCCATGCAAGATAGTGAACTTTACTTATTCTCAAATTAAAGGCCCAGACTCGAATCGAGCCATGAATGTATGCTAAGTAATTTTTGTAGCAATACCACTCAAGGTTTTAAAAACGTATTTTAACATGGTCGAAGTTGAGTTTTATCTTTACTCTTCTCTCTACTCTTCTTTTCCACTTCAAACCTTATTTGAGGGCAGTATGTAATGTACTGTACGTTAACACTCAATAAGCAAGTTGTAAATTCTATACATTTAAATGAGTTATTTCTTTGTGTTTATTTTTGGATTAAAGCTAATTTTATGACTTGATTTTGGCTTTCATTTTATAATGTTAAAACTTCGTTAAATGCAAATATAAGTATAATTAAAGTTCTTCAGTCAATGAATATACCTACCACTAGGTACTGTGTCGCCCATTATGGAAGTAAATGCCCAAGTTACTCCTAAAGAGAGAACTTCGCTCGTTCCTTCCGGCTGGCTTCCCTTATGTTTCGTCCAGTTTTCATTGACATCAAGGTCACCCTACTTAGAAAGAGATGACATTCACTAGTTCGAGCCTCTTTGTCAGGACATTTTTTTGTCAGAGTACTCAATCCTCTTTGATTATTACATCCATGGCGTAAACCTTCTTTAGGCAATTCCAGGTATCGTGAGCAGTATCAGCTGCCATTATTACGGGATAGATCAGTTCATGACAGGCAAGGCATATTTTAGATCTAGCTTCTTGGTCTTTTCTTATTTCATCAGGCTTAGTGTTGTCTAGTTTCTCGTTCTCCACAGTTGACCAAAGATCTAAATCTATTAAATGCATTTTCATGCTAAAGGCCCATGTAGTGTAGTTAGACTTGCCTTTTAGCTTCGTAAAATTTGCAGAAGTTATGTTAGTGGACATACCTTGTACATAATCTCCATCTGCCATGACTAATCACGTATTATTATCACTATTTAAATACTTCGTGTTGTGGCCCATAACCAATTAGAAATGAATAATAAAAATATTGCATTAAACAATAATAAAGACTTTTATTTTGTTAGGAAAGTATCTAATACAATAATAATTCAAATTATTTTGTGACAACTGACATAAACAACAAACAAAAGTTCACTTTTTAAATAACTAGAAATACGTAAAAGTACTTCATTGCTAAAGAGGTTGTATTACTCCAATAGGGGGCTCCCATACAACAAATGTGTTTTTTTGCCGTTTTTATAGATAATGGTACGGAACCCTTAGAGTCCGACTCGCACTTGGCCGGTTTTTTTCTTAAAACAATTTTCGTCGAACGAACGTCGAATCATTATGTATTTTATTTACGCTTTTCACAAAGCGTTCATGCATTGAATTGAATATAACTACGAATACAAGTTAACGGAATAACGGACGTTGAAACTAAAACTTTTCTGATACTACAGGACTTACTTAAGAAGACTTATGACTTTATGACACTATGGACGTTTTTTACTATGTTTAGGGATTATGTGAATGTACCTAAAAGTTTCGTTGTTATCTACAATTATTATTATCTTTACTAGGTTAGCAGGAAATAACGTTATTCAAACATACTTTATTATTTTATCAACAACGAATCGATAAGCAGAATATAGTTCCATCATCATTATCATTTAGCCACAAGAAGTTCACTGCTGGGCGTAGGCCTCCTCCATGGATTTCCAAAAAGACCGGTTGGAAGCGGTTTGCATCCAGCGTCTTCCTGCCACTTCAGTGAGGATTATAATTTAGTGCACAAGTAAATTCTTGGGAGCAAAGACGACCGACTGACTCCGAATGGTGGGGCATTAGGTATGCCCAGCAGTGACGGACTAGGTATGGCCCCGATGGGCATATTATAGATTAAGGGCCGGTTTCTGAATTCCACTAAGTAATGTTCTGCCACGCTCTTCTCTGAGTAATTTGACGAGACAGCAATACAGTTAAGCTGTTACTTAGCGAAATTTTCAATTCAGAAGTATGAAAAAAATGTTCTATTTTAACTTATTTCACAAAAAAAAAATGTTTTTCGGTTTCTTCAATTTTTCACTGGCTGGCACCTGAAATGCATTAAGTAGGTACCTCGTTTTTTTAATATTGATGATTAGTAGAAAGTAAAGTCAGAGGCCTTAAGGCGGCTTGAAAACGTCTTCTGACAGTGAGACCAGCCACTTGTCTTACAAGCCTCCGCCAATCCGGACTTGGCCCCCGTGGTGGAGTATGGCCTATACCTTCCTCAGGGAAGAGACCCGTGCCCCTCGGTGGGGACATAATGGGTTGATGATGAGAAAGTAAAATTCTAGTTTACCTACTCATCATCACATCAACTGACCAAAAAAAAATGAGGTACCTACTCCTCAACTCAATCGATTTATTTGTACTCAGAATAAGAACTCTGAGTATTTGTAGCTCTACATAGAGATTCGAGAATTCAAAACGCACGTATGTACAGTCAACAGCACACCATCGTATACAGCCATGCCCTCTACTCCACTATGGGCGGCTTTGCAACTAAAATATGAAGGTTGACGTGATGTCGACTGTACGAGCATCGCGCATCGTGTAACCTACAAATCGTAAGCTTTTCGATATAATGTTGAGTTGAGGTTGAGTCACACTCACACTGACTCATAAATAAGTACTCGCACCCGATTCAAGCACTTTCAATGACCCTTCGCAGGGTGTTTGATCTGCTGCGCCATCCGCCACCTGCACAAATTGAGGTGTGCTCGATGTCGCCACTACCCACATATTAAAATGATCTATTTTCAAAAACGTAATTTCCCACCGTCATGACGGTCATACCACAGGTCATACAGCCATGACGAGCTTTTCGTACTATTAAACATGTAGGTAGGTATAAGTAGGTAATTAAAATAACGCTGAAAAGCTTTTCTGCAGATAATTAAACCACTTTTGATGAGGTCAGGTTCAAAATTTATAGTTATTAGGTAGGTACATTACTTTGTGGGATTCCGTCAGTGGCGTAGCGTGGGTATCAGCCGCCTACCTGGGGCGGAACAATTTGCCGCCCGCCCTCCTATTAGTCCAGTGAGACGAAATACAGAAAAAGATGTCAGAAAAAGTGTGAAACCTATTTTTTCTACGAATACAAATTGTCTCCAGGATATATTATTCTTGTTGATTACCATATCAGTAGCTGTGTGTTTGTGATATTAATTTGAAATTTTTAATTCATTGTATCAGTCTTGTACAGATACCCCTTATTTCTGTAATATATTTTTTAAAATATAGGTATTAGTTATTGTGAAATTTTGCCGCCCCTAAAAGTGCCGCCCGGGGCGGACATCCCTCCCCGCCCCCCTCACTACGCTACGCCGCGCCACTGGATTCTGTAGCTCAAAAAGAAAAAAGAGGATATCTAACTTTGTTGTCCATCCGTCCGTCCAGACCACAGACCATATATCAAGACGTCTGTCTTTTCTAGACCCTTTGTGGTGGGAACACCCAGGCTGGCCTTCACGAAACAAAGGGTACTGACTGAAAGACAGACGGACGGATGGACGGACGGACGGACGGAAAAACACGTTGACAATATTTTCCCTTAAGGGTACGGTACCCTAAAATTATAAAAATCGGCGAAACCGTTTCGGAGAGGTTCGATAACATGTGACACGAGATATTTATTTTACATGTATGTATGTCATAAGATCGCCTACAACGTACCTAAATGTACTACGTGCTATACACTGTATAATCGCCGGCACATCAAACTTTACACACGTACACCTTACTCGGTGACTAAAATGTGAAGGTTGACTTGCTGTCGACAGTACTACACCACCACCGTGTTTCATTATGTAGAAGCAGGGTATGCCCGAAATATACCTACTTATATTGCACAAGCAACATCAAAAAACTTGCAACAGACCGTCAATGTCTGAAATAACCTGATAAAAATAAAAATATCGACGGCATAGTTCGTCGAAAGCGCGTTTACTCGGCGATACGCCGCCGCAGACGCGCTCTACCTATGCGCACACGCACGTCTGGCTGACGAGCAGGCTATTTTGGGAGCAGTTGGCGCGCCACCCCACACGCGGGCTAATCCAACCAGTCGACATCTCTTTGTCTTTATAACTACATCGCACATCACATACCAAATCCAACCTTATTCGAATTGCGCGGACATCAAAGAAGTCTTTATAAAAGTAACACTAAAATGGGAAATGTACTCAGTAGTGACTCGGCAGGAGGAGGAAGCGCCACAATGGAAGCACGAAGTGAAGGTCATGAAACAATGGACGATTCAGGGGCGTCCCGTGATAACGATGTGATAACCGAAGAGTTTCACGATGCTAACAATGAACCAGAGGACACTATGAGGGCCAAAGCAAGAGCAGATGCTTTGATGGAATTCACAAAAGAACTCAATGCAAAAAGAGAACAGAGGAAAGCTATTCTGTCCAGGCACAGAGCAGAAAAAGAAGATTTAGAGAAATCTTTAGCCGATGAAAGAAAAACTAATATGGATCTCCAAGAGACAAATAAATTTCTAAGAGATTTGCTCATTGATAACAACATAAATATACCAACGGAAGTAAAATTCAGTACAGAAAATGCCGAGGTTAAAAAGGCAATCGCTTTAATGAACGACGAAGTAGAAAAAGCCAGAACCAATAATGTCAAACTCAGGAGAGATTTAGCTGAGTCTAATAGAGCTCTTCAAAGTGCGTTCTCGGATATTGCCGATTTGACAGCTCAAAATAGAGAGTCGATAAAACAAATCAATGCATTAAAGGAAGTGATCAGTGTTAGCAAGACATTGATGAGTCTACGCGAAGAGCAGCTCATAGCGGTAAGTTTGACTAAAGTAGAATCAATTCATTTCGCTGTCACGGAAATAAATTATTCATCAATTAGGTACTTCTGAGAATCACCTAAGGGCTTTCTTGGTGAGAAATATCGAATAAAGACCATCGAACTTTTATTATTGACGTTGAGACATTTGAAACTTGAATATTTTTGACAATATGCCTATTGTAATTGCTTATTGTATTAACACCGTATTAATTAATCAATTTTAATTTCATCTTTACATTGCGTTTATTACTTGGGAAATCGACATAAACAAACAGGCACATACATTGCTTCTGACCCCACACTAGAACACTCTCGTGGGAACTAGAAACAGTGACATCACAAATATGTAAACATCCAAGACCTGGGGTTTTATGTCCCCAGCCGGGATTCGAACCCGCGACCTAAACCTAATATCCATAAACCTTTGAAAGAAGTCCGCCTTTGACACGTAATTTTTATCCCATCTTGTCGAAGTTTTTATTTTTGTTGTTATTTTTTTGTGCAATAGAGTGAAAAAAAAACAGAACCGATATGCAATGCAAACAGATAATTATCTGTATATTATAATTTATACACGGGAAAATTTCATTATATATTTAATTGATACCCTAACTGATTTTACAGCTGAAGAACAAACTTGCAGAAATAGAGCAATCTCTAGCTGATAGAGAAGCCAGTATGCTCTCAGCTGATCTCAGGCAAGAATATGAGAGACAATTGCTGAATATACGAACACTGCGTGGTCTGTATGAGGAAAGGGCGAGGTTAGCTGAAGTAACCAGACAAGGCATACTTCGTGAACTTGAGGAACAAAAATCCTTCTATCAGATTGAAGCCAATAAGTAAGCAACGACCAATTATTTGAGTAGTATTATGTAGTTTTTAAGTCAGGTAAAATTTAAAGGTAAGGTAAGGTTTAAATTATCTTGAAATCTTGTTTCTTAGGAACAACGAACTCAAAGCACATGTGGAGAATCTGGAATCACAAATACACAAACTGAATGACACAATAGAAGACAAGAACGGTGAGATATCGTCGTTCAAAGATGAAACACGCGGGTTACAAGCTGAAATGACGGTTGTAAACAAGGTATGATGTAATGAATGTCTACATTTATATATATTATTATGTTTTATGTTGCCTATATGCCCTCTCCAGGGTATATTCTTTCTCTCAGAGAGAAAGAGATAGTATTTGCTTAACACGCGAGCCGACGGTGGATTGGCAATTTCAAGTAACGAGGTATTTCCTCAGGGTTTCCTTACGATGTTTTCCTACACGGTCAGCTTACACTTCGTTGTAGACATGCAATGCTATTTCAGTCGTATGCAATGCCTGCGACATATGTTATTTGTTTGCAATAATTAACAATAATGAAATTTGCATGTACCGACAGCTTTTCTCTCAAGTCCTCCTCGGTTACAAAAGCAAGCAAGACTTAGACAAACTGGTCCATCGGCTCGAGGAGAACCATGGGTTATTAACGCAAATGGCTGGAAGGGACGATGGAACGGAAGCCTCATCTGAATTGCCAAAGTTGTTACTAGAGTTAGTGAGCCAAGTGGATGAAGGGGACGAGAGAGTTGAAACAAATGTTGCCAAATTATCTGATACAGAAGGCATTATCTTAAAACACAACGAGACGCCCAATCAAGGTATGAAATCATAGGCAGGTACCACATTAATAACAGATTCTAAATAATTATGCACATTTTAATTAAATTTTCGTCATTATTACAGAATCACAAAACCAGACAAAAACTACACCTGAAGAAATAGTTGAGATTCTTCCGCGAGTTTGGAGAGTACTAATGGAACTACTGAGTCATCAAAACGTAACAGACACGAGCGTACAGGAGAAAGTTACCACGTGCTACAAATCAGTTGAAACAAAATCTGGACCAGTCTTGGTGCCAAGTGTTAGTCAAACTTACATTCGTCTTAAGGTAGGACAAATCTGACATTATCATTTCTATACATGCTCATGAAATTGTCTTGCCCAACCATGATTCATGGTCACGTCCAATAAAACCAAAATAATTTATGCATGCAACGATGATAATAAAACAAGTTGGCATGA
Source organism: Yponomeuta plumbellus (assembly GCA_947310845.1). Lineage (NCBI taxonomy): Eukaryota > Metazoa > Arthropoda > Insecta > Lepidoptera > Yponomeutidae > Yponomeuta > Yponomeuta plumbellus. The sequence continues at coordinate 9,160,439 of OX371207.1, read as the reverse complement.
AGCCAACTTTCTTCTCAGAAAATATAAAAACATTGCAGAGTTCACTGGCAAAGTCAAAAATAGTACAAGTACCCAGTATTGACGCTGAGTCTTTTCGTTTTCAGGATTTGATTGTTGAGAAGCTATCTCTGATTAAAGAAGTAAATAGGATGAAACAACTCAACAATCATCTTGAGAGCCGCTTAGGAGAGCAAGAAAAGCGATTATGCCTTGTCACAACTGAATTGAGTAAGACATGGCATGTCGTCGGCCGTCTACGCCGGCACCATCATCAACTACACACACACGAAAAAATTCTCAAATATGAGCTGCAACAAAAAAGGAAACTATTAAATGAACTCAAACAAGAACTAGAATACTGCCGGGAGAAATGGGATCAAGCTCGTGAAAAGAATTGTCAATCAGAAAAGGATTGGAAGAAACTGAGAGCTGAATTTTCCGGTAGAAAGACAAAACCTATTAACTCAAATAATCATTCAGCAGAAAGTGGATACAGTGATGAAAGGCAATCAGATTCATCTGATTCAAACGACGAAAGTGGATGTCTGAACGAGCCTTTGATTCGAAGTAAGAAGAAGTTAAAGAAGTCTTCGGAAACTATTATTGATTCAAGTACAGACGTGAATTTAGCTGAGAGGGAAGACCCAGTTAGTGACATGATAGATGTAGCTGACTTACCTCTAGATGCACATGATGATGACGACAATAACCGTGAATCTTCCTTATCTGGATGCAGCAAAAGCGACAATTTGTTAAAGAGCGAAAAAGATGACGTCGAGACTGAAGATGAAGCTGGAGATATAGGTAAAGAATCTAGTGTTGAAGAAAGTTCCATCGCTGAAAATGAATCCAAGCAAAGTGTGTGCCAGGTAACTGATCAAACAGCATCACCGATCCAAACAGAAGGCATTGTATTAACAATTGATCCTACGGCTATATTAGAGAGTATTAGCCGACAGAATGAGAGGTTGGCTTTAAAAGATAAGAAATTACAGAATTTGGAGAAAAGTAGTGAAGCTTTATTGAAGCAAATGCACAATACTATAAGAGTTGGAGACTCTATAAACAGCACTCTTGATCATCTTATTAACAGACCTTCAACATCTGCTAACGTTAACATTGATCACACTATTGGTGCTTTCAATGGCGACATTGAAAATATTCGGCCGGAAATGAGTTTTGATAATGGCACTAATACTAGCATTACTCAATCTGACTGTCAATCTCTAGATACAAATACTGAGGTACATAACATAAGTATTAAACCGGGACTCAAGTCTGATGAATCACCATCAACCTCTCAAAGCAAATTAGCGGACGTTTCCAATGGACCACCCACTACAGAATTAATTGATCCTAAAGATATCTTGAAAAATATTAAGTTGCAAAATGAAAGACTTGCTAAGAAAGACGAAAGACTTAAAATGTTAGAAGACGGGTGTGCCGATGTCGTTAAATGCATTTCTAATACACTTGAAAAAGGCCATGAAATCATACAAAAAATTGATGTTTTACACGAGGAACGACAGCCTGATAGCCCTGCAGCTATTGTATACCATCAGGACGGAATTCACGATGATCTGCAAAAAGAAGCCATTAAGAGCGAAGAGTTCGACACAAATACTCCTGACCCAGGTGCTTCAACTTCCAGTGACGTTGATCATGAAGCAAGGTTCGCTGCACGTGATCTACGACTTTCAAGTTTAGAAGAACAAACCAGATCTCTCGTAAAAAAGATGAACAAAACAACATCTAAAGGAGTCAAAATTCATTACAAGTTAGAGGAACTCCACAATATATATAGTTCTGAAGGTTCTAGAGCTGGTACTCCTTCTGAAGGCAATGAAGAAGCCACGGCTGATGATGATGACGATGATGAAGAAGTTACTGAATAAATGTTGTGACGTAGTGACTTGAGGTTATTATAATATTTATGTAAAAAAACAACCCAATCTTATAAAACCTTACAGATTTAAAATTAGTAGAAAAAAAATTGTCTATCTCATGTAATAAATGTTTATTAAAAAAAAATGTTTATCTTATTTGCTAATGGTGGATCCATACCGTTCGTATCATTAAATAAAATCAGCTACGTTTAAAATAGGTGGTAAAGATACAAAACACAAATCGAGATATCCTAATAATAATTATGCTCTCAGCAAATACCTAGTAGGTACATTCAACACCACCGTCGCGTCGGTCGGGTCGTGCACGCTTTGCTAAACTGGCTCTGATATTAACAATATTGACTAAATTTTGCTTTTCTAAAGATAACGGAAGGAGACCTACAAATCGAGTATTGCACAATCCAAAGACCTAAGCTACCATACTTCTTGTACGGCTGCTCTAACAACTTCATACCAATTTTCGAATTTCCAAAATTATCACAAAAACACAGGTACTATTTAACGCGCATCCACCAAACTTCACTTGACCTCACTCCTGAAGGTTTTGTTGTGGACATCTTCCGTGAGATTGAGCCGTCTAGCGGTGGGGGATCCTTCTTCCAAGACCGCCACCACAGCGTGTTGGACTTTGTCTGCGAACTTGTCTGTCGGGGCACTGTAGAGGCGCCATGCCCAAAGGGATAGGAGGAGCATCTCGACGATCATAGCCGAGTTGTGGAACACTGAAATGAGTATTAAATTTAAATATTGAGTCAAATAATAGACCAGAAGCTGATTTCTTAATTGAGTCTCGTTCTCTCACTCTTTAGATTGCGTCATAGCAACCTTTCGGTCAGTGGAGTTTGTAGAACAACAGAAAAACAAACTATTTTCTTATCTAGAATGGAGACATTAGGTTATAAATATTGGAATCAGTTAATACTGCAAAAAATTTGCTAATAAATACAGGAAGCTGTGATATCTATGGTGTCTTTTAAGGATGGGCATTTAATAGTTCGGATGCATAGAAATGAAACAGCAATCGTACGCGTAATTTAGTTGTACTATCCTCGATCAATAAATAAAGAACTGTCACATCACACATCACAATCACTTGTTCGTCCCAAACTACGATAAAAATATTCTTTTTTATACAACGGAAAAAACGAAATATTTGAAAAGGTGCATAGTACCATTGGCGGCCTTACTGCTAAGCTATGCTGTAACTTCAGCCCTCGCACTCTGTTTTAGTAGTCAAGCGTGTTAACTGCTAAGATTAGACTGCATACAACGGCTTCAGACCCGTGTCTCCCCTGGTAGATCCCCTGGGGGAGACATCAGGATTTTCCAGTCCTGATGTCTCCTCTTGCTGGGGGAGACATCGGTACTAGGTTTAGAATTATATTTGAAATACTCCTGGATTCCCTGGTCAACCCCTTGGGGGAGACATCAGGATTTTCCAGTACTGATGTCTCCCTTTGCCGGGGGAGACATCGGTACTATGTTTGGAACATGTCTATTTTACATACATGAAAAGACACATTCGACTGCCTTGTCGGTAGGACTGTACTATTATGCATTCTGTGGTAGGGGTTCAGTGGATAGGCAAATGGAAAAGTCAACAACTTACAATTCACAAAGACGGAAGGGTGCAGCGGCAGTACACATGGCAAATCGATCACTTCGGGCAAGAGTTTGGCCAGTCCACATTGGAATTTGAGGATGAGAAGCGCAATCTGCACAGCCAAGAACTTTGGCCGAGGCATGGCCCCGGTGGACTCCACTGCTTTGACAAGCATTATGATGCCCCACACGCCCAGCAGAATCGAGGCCACGACGAACGGCTGGATGTAAATGAAGCTGTCGATGTAGACATTCTGAGGAGGTAAGAGGTTCAGGTTAGTGTTGAGAATACCTCGAGTCTCGAGTAAAAGCAGAGTTGGGAAATGATAAGTTACGGGGAAAAGAATAAAGGTATTCTTTAGACGGTTTAAATCTATGTAAATATCGTTTGGTGTATTTCCATGTTTGTAATGTCTTTGCCTGGTCACCATATCACAATATTGTATCATAGTTTGGAACGGACAAGAGTGATCTCTCTTCTCTCTCTAACAGTACCATTCCCTCATTCGATTGTTCCTCAGGATTGTTCATAAATATTCTGTTACAATACGATTAAAATCAGTTAACAATTCGGCTTTTCTCGGATATCATCGCCTAAATCCGGAGACGGAAATGACACGAAATACATTGCCGCGATTTCTTTTACGTAGCATTCAATTTGAAGTATCATAAACGCAATGTATAGCACCTGCCAAGATGATTATTATTATTATATATTTATTTTTACAGGGCCTGTACGAAACTTTAGCCCTAACGGATGTTCGGAAAACATTTGTTACAAAAAATTGAACTTTACGCCATGATGGCTGAAAACGGAATCCCTGCCAAGATGACATTACTAACCGGTAGACCTAAGAAATTTATTATGCAGAAGCGACATGAATTTGACTGATCTGAGAGCTTGTCGCTTACCTTCAAAATTTTTAACACGCTGCTTTTCGAAACTCCGGTTACTTCACAAACCCTGTCCAAAATTTTAAAATTTTTTTCTTGATATTTACTTTCCTCTTTTTTTTTAATAAATAAGCTTATTTTCATATACATTATTTACAATTTCACGAGATTGAGCAACAATTTTTTTCCACGCTTTAAATTTGTTGAAGCCATGATGATACATAACTATTGTAAGTTAATTGTGATAAAATTTGATAGAATCGAATATTTACACGAATGAAATTAGCGTTCATAAACAATGTATCATATACGTCAAACTGTTTTTATTGATACTAAGAAGGCAGACCTTCAAAATAGTAAATTATTTTTCTTATTTCAATATAAAGGTTGTGTTAGGTCGTTCTTGTATTGTATTCAATAAGACAACGAGTAATATAATTAAAGGTCATGTCTGTAAATTGATAACTCTATGTAAGAGACGAGGGATTCACGACAATTACCGAGGTTGGCCGAATTGTTAACTGATTTTAATCGTATTGTAACATTAACATTAGATGCTTCTTTCATCGTCATAATTTCTTAAACTGTGGATGACAATAATAATTATGATGTACCTACCTTTCGCGATTATCTATTAGATACAATATTCTTTATTGTATGCCACCAGGAATCCGCTACTTGGCTCTTTTTTCAAGTATGTCTTAAATGCTAAATATCTCTTCCATTAGACCAAAAAATATTTTAGTAACTATATTTTTTGAGGACCTAAAAGCACCAAAAACATTATTTTAAAACGTTGCTTTGCTAAACAGCCAAAAACGCGGTCCGCCATTTTTGTCTATGGTTTGAAGTCCTAAAGATTTGTAAACAAAGTTTGAAATTCAACATAGGTTAGAGTCTCAGAAGAACTTATTCTGAGGGTAGAGTTCGTGCCACGAAAGAAGTATGAGTTAATGAATTTGGGCTTTTATTGTTATGGCCTTAAGGATTTTACCGTGGGACTTGTTTGGTGAAACGATCTTTACCTAGTCCTAAAATCTGTTAGTGATCTGTGAGCATAGTGAAATAACAATACAACGCATTCATGATTTCATCGAGTTTACATGCAAAATATATCAATTATCATTATTGCATTATTCGAGAGTGCAAAAACACGTCAATAATTTGCAAATTTTGTAGCCATCCTGCATATTTACTTAGCAAAGTCAATATAGGTATTTCGGTTTCTTCCGTTAATCGCGTCAAATTTGATACGAGTCAAGTATAGCGTATTGCAAATGAGATTTGACAATAACATAATACAGTACAATTGGCGGCTTTAATACTAAAAGTAATTTCTTCCAGACAACTATCAGGCGTAAAAATAACATTGTATGACAGTCGCGAATCATTGAAAAGTATTACTCCTAAAAATACCACTAGATTATCATGTGATTTAGTACTGTAGCGAAGTCTCACCATGCCCTCGGAAGCGATAGTCAGTATGATCACATACAGAATGGCTTGCACAATGGGTAGTTGCAGGACGAGGTAACTCAACGTGGTCAGTTTACTCCTGAAAAAGAATTAACGTTGAATTTAAAATTCGATGGAATAAATCAATTCGAATCAAGTTTCGTGTACAGAAGATGTTCATAATGGGGAACTGCCTCATTCAGATTGGTGAGACATTATTTTTAAAACCATAAGAATACTTTGCGGTTTTTAGGAAAATGCCAAAAAATGAAGTGACTTTACTTACACACTATTTTTAGGTTTTTCCTTATTGAATTCGATTTATTAGAAAGCGAATTCTAATAAGGAAATGTCAAATTTTTGAGCAAGTTGGGATGTCAATAGGTAATTTGAGTCTAACCATTGAATTTAGATAGAGAAAATGGTCAATGGTCTAACTGCGTTCGTTGTGCCATATACCTATGCTATGTGTATTATAAAAAGTATATCTACGTCTTTGGAGGATAAGTCTAGAGATTGATCTTTTAACAAGACCTCCCTAACCTGACAATACTTCGTCTTGACTTACCTTGAAAAACAAGAAGTGAAAATTAATTTTACTGTCAAATTATTATACTTTTAAAACAGAAACAACATATTAATTTTTATGCAAGTTCTCCATTAGTCTGAACTAGGGCCGTAACAATTAAGCTGATGGAAATAATGAAGTGGTACGGCTAATGTTTCATTTACATGAAAAATATCCATGTGGTAATAGTAGGTTTAATTTGCCTAATCGTCAATTTCCATTACTCAGGATGAAGTAAGGGCTGTTTTATTATAGTTCTAAATTCACCAAATACGCCCAAGGTGTATCGGAAAATGCGTGAAGTGACCTACATAATACCTTTTCCTCACGGTAATGGGTCTATTCTCATTAATTCTCATATTTAGTATAAAGATTTATGTTTTATGTTAAAAAAAAGTATAGGTACAGTAACAAAATTGTTGATTTTAATTAACAGATAATCGGAATAAATCTGCACATTTAGAAATCAGAATACCTACTCTACTACATATTCCAGACGTGAGCGGAGAGGTTCATTTAATTGAAGGAAAACCGTCTTATTAACCGTTAGTTTACTGCCTGAATGGAAAGACTATAAAGTAACTTAAAGGTTGATACACGAACACCAAAATGAGAGGCACCTAACCTCGTAAGGCCCAATATATTAAAAAAAGTATGAAAACCAATGTTAATTTCAAGGTCGGGCCTTACAAGGCTAAATAAGCCAAAACGCCTGCTGAGTTTCTTTACGATCATGAATGCCAAGCAAGCATCGTGACGTCACACATCGTCATAAGCCTCTTCAGGTAAAATATCTCTCGAACAATGAATGAGGCAAACTCACTTATGCAGCACGGGTCTTGGTATAGGACAACACGGCCAACAGCAGCAGGGGAGGACCCTTGTCTCCAGACGATTTCCTTCTGCCCGCCTGCAATTAAGACCAGAGATTGGATTTAGTAAGTATGTATTTTTATTTCAACGATATCGAACTTCAACATCATCAACCTATTATGTTCCCACCGAGGGTCACGGGTCTCTTCCTTGAGGAAGGTATAGGCCATACTCCACCACGGGGGGGCCAAGTCAGGATTGGTGCAGGCTTGTTGTAAGACTAGTGATATCGAACTTAATAATCGTAAGCCGAAGTAACAAAATTTTCTAAAATACGTATAAGTATATAAATCGCTTGTCAGAGTATGTTATTTATTTATTGATACTTTTATTGCCCTTACTTACATTAAAAAAGACAATGCGACAGACTTAAGACCATAAGCATTTTCTTCACAGGAGGTAAAGGAAAGCGTTAATAGGCATGCAAAAGAAAAGTAATTGGAAAATTTGAAAAACATACTTATTAATAAATAAATAAATAAAAATAAATAAATAAACTCACGCCTGTTATCCCCGAAGGGGTAGGCAGAGGCACCAGTCTCTAAAAAGCGGTGGTGGCGTAGTGGGGTTGACCCTTGCTTCTCGATCATGAGGGACTGGGTTCGAACCACGCATGTACCAATGACTTTTAGTTACGTACATTTGTTTGTACAGCAACACCATTCGCTGATAAATTGTGCCCGGATAACGACGACAGGCTTGCCACTTGTCACGTTTGGGACCTAATAAACTCGGCAAAACGTGGGTCCAGTTCTAGAGACTGGTGCCTCTGCCTACTTATTAATAGTGTAATTAAATAAACTTACACATTAATTTAAATGTAAGTGCAATAAAAGTATCAATAAATAATTAATATACAGTGTGTCCCTGGATAAAGTGCAATCCCGAAAGGGGATGAAACTAGACCATGAATCATTGACTAGAAAAATATAAAAAAAAATATAAAAAATTATTGTAGGATTTATTGGTATTTTAAGATTTTCATGTTTCATTAAAAACTCTATGTACAAAAGTATTGATTTCTTCCAAAATAATGGGTCCATTTCTTTGAAATAAAAAAAAAACAGTATGCCTAATACCTGGCGATGACCATGAAATAATAAATAGTCCGCAAAAAAGTAACTATCTTGGGTAAAAAAATGTATTTTTATGAAAAAAATGATTTTTTTTAGACGTTTATTTTAAAAAACTTCAAATTACTAAAAAAATGTGCCCTATAACTATGTAATTTTATAGCTTACTTTTATTCTTTACCATTTTAGCTTCCAAATAAAAAAAAAACAATGTTCTAACTAAAAAATTGGCTAGGTAGGAGTTATTTACATTTTAGTAGGTAATAAAAGTCAGACTTTAATCACAATAACTTTATTAATAAAATTATCCGTAATTTACAATTTTGCATTTTTATTTAATGCATTAAATGTTCAAAATGGCCTCCTCGATTTTGCAAGCACATTACTGCACGAATATTAATTTGGTTAGTGGCTCTGCGAATCATTCCTGCATCATTTTTAATGTCATTTGCGCACTGAATTATTCGGTCGTACAACTGTGCCTCGGTATTTATTGGCGTGCTGTATATTCTTTGCTTCATGACACCCCATAAAAAATTATCTAGGGGTGTCAGATCAGGTGAACGCGCTGGCCAGCCTACTGGCCCTCCTCGGCCAATCCACCGGTTCGGGTAATTTTCGTTCAAAAATCGCCGCACCTCCCGCCCATAATGTGCAGGACATCCATCCATTTGGAGATACATACGCCCACGCCGTCTCGTAGCCAGGGGAACATCTTCCATCAACATGGGTAAATTTTGTAGTAATTCTAAAAAACGTTCAGCATTTAGGGTTCTGGGTAAAATGACTGGACCAATTAAAATGTCGTCGATTAAGACTGCCCATACGTTTATTGAAAATTTTACTTGAAAAGTAGATGCCCGCTTCAATCGTGGATTTTCGTGAGACCACTGGTGCAAATTTCTGCAGTTTGTAACGCCGTCTCGGGTAAATGTCGCTTCGTCCATCCAAAAAATGCGTTTGGGAAAATTTGGGTCAGCTCTAATTTTTCTTAGAATCCACGTCGACATTAAGCATCTTGGACGATTATCTACATTTTCGTGTAAATGTTGTACTCGTTGGTAATGGAAAGGATGCAATCCCTCCTTTTTCAAAATTCGCCAGACAGACGTCTTCGATATGCCATGACGCAACGCTAATCGTCTTATGCTTGTTGTAGGGTCAGCAAACAGATCGTTTAAAATGGCCTCTTCTATCGCATTGTCAATAACGACAGCTTTTGGTTGCTCACGGCGATCTCGTGCCAAACCAAGTTCAATGTTGGAGAGCCTCCTATGAATCTCTTGAAAATTTCGAGCTGAGGGTATGAGTCTGCCCGGGAAAGCATTTATGTACGCAGTCCGAGCGACTGTTGTGCGACCATGTGACATGCCATAATAATAATGCATGTCGGCTATTTCTCGAGGTGAGAACTCTGTCAATCGCGGCATTTCGTCAACACTTAACAGCAGAACAGGAACAGTCCAAACGTAACGAACAGTAGAAAACGTAACAGTCAACAATGTAACAAAAACTTAATAACAAATCAACGAGAACACAATGCGAGAACGAGAACAGTAGTAGCAGCGGCGAGAATATCGGAGCGACTGTGTAAGTCCTGTTTCGAACCCACTGCCTCCCCTCCCCTCGCCTTCCCTCTACCTGAGTGTAGAACAAAAGGACTGCGACTGCCGAAGGGCACAGAGTAGGACGGAAACAATGGAAAAAGCGGTCTCTACCTGCACGGTAACACGATTAGGCTCCACTTTAAAAGTTCGTAGATAGCGTGTTTTTTTAGTTAGAACATTGTTTTTTTTTATTTGGAAGCTTAAATGGTAAAGAATAAAAGTAAGCTATAAAATTACACAGTTATAGGGCACATTTTTTTAGTAATTTGAAGTTTTTTAAAATAAACGTCTAAAAAAATCATTTTTTTCATAAAAATACATTTTTTTACCCAAGATAGTTACTTTTTTGCGGACTATTTATTATTTCATGGTCATCGCCAGGTATTAGGCATACTGTTTTTTTTATTTCAAAGAAATAGACCCATTATTTTGGAAGAAATCAATACTTTTGTACATAGAGTCCTTAATGAAACATGAAAATCTTAAAATACCAATAAATCCTACAATAATTTTTTATAATTTTTTTTAATATTTTTCTAGTCAATGATTCATGGTCTAGTTTCATCCCCTTTCGGGATTGCACTTTATCCAGGGACACACTGTATACTAACACATAGGTAGAGTAAAATATATATTTATATTAAAGTACCGTAACACATAATTTACCATACAGACAAAAAATAAATACTATCTATTAATAGTAGAAATTAATAGATGCAATTGAAAGATCTATTATCGGAAACGGGCTAACGGAGGTCAGGGTTAACACTTCACTATGAAGTCTTCCCGGACAAGAACTTTGAAAGAATTCTGGGAGGGGGCTTTGCAAATTATTATTAGGGAGGGCGGTTTACTAATGTATTGCCAAAAATCGTTTCCCAAAGTATTACTTCCCAAACTATTTTCCGCAAATTATCACTTGGCAAAAAAACATTTCTCAAAACAACTTAAAGCAAATAAACAGTTAGCAAAAATTATTATGGCAAGTTATTGTTTACCAAATAAATACTTGGTCAAAATTCATTTTACCAAGCATTATTCAGTCAAAAGTATCGTTTGGCAAAAAGTACCTTTCCATACAATACCGAATGCGCTGCCGGCAATGTGTGTAAATGACACAACAAAGTCGAGTCTGTTTTCGATCTTACATAGAGAACCTAACGCTCCGACGCGCTCCGCTTCGCTACGCGCGTCGTCGCACCTATATTTCTGTTGCCACGTATTCTTTACATCGCCGACCCCCCGTTCAATAATAATTAGTACCTAATCGTCAACTATATTTATGCCAAATAATAATTTGACCAAATGAATAAAAGCCAAAATAAAACGTTAGAATAATAAACGTTTGTCTTAATAAAACTTGACGCAGTAAAATTATGCGAAATGATAATTTGACCAAATGAATAAAATGCGAAATGAAAACTTGCTAAAGTTTCATTTGGGAAATGAAACTGATGCCATATGTTTATTGGGAAGTAAAATTTGGCGAAAAATACTTTGGCTAAACGGCGGTATCCCAGGGAGGGCGTTACGAAGACGAACGGCTGAGACGCAGGAAGAGCTAGAGATGTAACCAGAGTCGTGAGACATCGAGAATCATAACAGTTCGTGGGCTTTGCGCCATAGGTCAGAGAAATAATGAACCAGATGTTAGGGAAAAGTTGACGATATGCGTAATAGCACATGCTGAGAGCGTAGCACGCACTATGTTATTATACTCGTATCACAGCTGACGGGATTAGCTTCTTGAGGTCTTCACTGCCAGCAGGTGGAAATTCAACTTCGTCAACGTATACCTAGTAGGTACGTAGGTTTTACTTGGCACTAGACACTCCATCAGTATGAATTGCCCAATGTTACTTTGATAAATATTTCGCCTACCACTTCACTGGGGATTTCTGGGCATAATCTCACAAATCCCCCTTGGCTCTAGTGGGATAAGCCAATATCTAGGGACTATCGACCGAACTGGCCCTCGGTTTCTCGAACGAGAACAGTCTGTTAATCAGCTCCGTTGTCAAAGTCAGCTGTCAGTTGTCATAAGTGCATACGAAAAAAACAACTGAAAGGCTGTTAACAGTAGATTAACATTGTTAGCGTTCGAGAAACCGGGGGCGAGAGACGTCATTTAACGAAAAGTTCATAAAAAAATTTAATGATCGTCTTTATGCGTATTGATATAAGTGTTATTTTTAATTAATGTCTCTGAGTACTGCAGTATATTAGCTAGTACGTTTCTATGTATTTATCTATCTCTGGTGTGTACAATAAATAGTTCTAATCTTAATTTAGAGATCCACAATACAGTGGTTCCTTCAGCCCTGTGAAACATAAAACATAATAAAAAACACCACAAAAATTGTTACCTGATAAGCTGGTCTACTCCGCCACACTCGGCCACCAGCAGAAAGAACAGCTGGTACATGGCAATCATCACCGCTTCCTGCCCCACAGCCTCGGCCACTATGCGCGCGCGCGGGACCACGATCGCAATGAACGCCGCCGATGCAGCTACCTGAGGATTGGGAGATAAAAAATAAAATCCATGGGCCATTCATTTTCGATTTTCCATTGTGTTTATAAGTTTTTTCAATTTAACCAAATTTAACTTCAACTTTTGAGTTTTTATGACTAAGATCGGAAGTATTTATTTTCTAAAAAAAGGGGCCAAGTGCGAGTCGGACTTGCCCATAAAGGGTTCCGTAGCAGCAAGTAGTTTATTTTTGAGTTAATTCAATGTAAGGTAAATTGCTGTTTACGATTTATGACGTATTAAAATAGCTAATTTCAAACCAATTTTCGGTGCAAAATCATATATTTTTTTAGTTTTATTTTAGAAGTCACATTTTACCACTTTAGAAGTGTCTCTCGCGCAAACTATTCAGTTTAGAAAAAAAATAGACATGGTAGTAGAAACCTCAATTTAATTTTTAAAAGATATGGGACCTAATAAACTCGGCAAAACGTGGGTCCAGTGCTAGAGACTGGTGCCTCTGCCTACCCCTTCGGGGATAACGGGCGTGAGTTTTTTTTTTTTTTTTTGTATGAATAAAATACTTGACTTTGACTTTAAAAAGTTGGAAATATTCGACAAGGTTTGGGAAGAAATTCTCGGTTTAAGCTACTAGATGGATTTCTACAAAAACTCTGAACTCTAAGCTATGGTATTCCAGACATAGTTCCTAATATAAAAATGATGCAGGCAGAAAAAAATAAGAATGTGAAGTGCCTAGGAACTTTTAGTTCCAAGATTGTAAGTTGTGTATTGTAGCGAACTATTGTTATTGAAAGCTGCTTTTTGGCACAAAATACCTAGTAGATAATTTATTTTATCTTTTCGCAGCCTAGCCTAGTTACGGATCTACTGACACTTAAACAAAAACGTAGCAATTCCCTTTCATAATAGGGAATCGCTACAGTATTCTCTCTCCCAATTCCTCCCCACCATCATGTGGGAACATAATGGGGGGTCAGCCTTCCTTATCTTCTCCCTCCACTTCGGCCTGTTCCCGGTATCTTCTTCGGAAGCATCGCACTCTTTGAACTCGCTACAGTATTATGTAAGTAATTAGGTAAGTTCATGGGTCGGCAAGTCAGCCACAAAACACAGGCAGAGCTGGTGAATTTCACAACCCGTGCCGGATTGCGGTGACGCAACGTAAAATTACTGGATAAGACAGCTCGGTACAATATTCAGTCTCGGGTTTGTACAGGAAATGTCACCGTAAGTCGCAGAGAATATGATCTAAATGTGATTTCAAAGTTTTCCCGCAGTAAAAGTTTATAACATAGCCTTCTTTTACCACATACGGTCATATAATAGTTTTTTTTTTCCTATATTTTTGAAGAATATGGGGATTCTGTGTTACCCTATACACAAGAGATTCCTAAACATTTTTTTCTCGTTTTCAAATTATTACTATTTACGGTAGAACCCTTACTACTACATTTCTACTGTATTCCCAAAACTCCTAAAAAATCTCACCATGAATCGGGGGTGTTAGGAAGAAAAAAAAAGTTGCACATTTTCTTGTGTCCTATTAATTAAAATAATAGGTACTTGTAGTTGTACAAAATTATAAACATTTATTATTACAAACAATCGACAATTGACGTTAATAGGTACCTAAATAGAATTTTTGTTCTTTATTATGAACACCAGAATATTTTTCGTGGACCCCCACTTAGAACTTGTGAACGCCTGTTTTCTTTTCACGTCTACGTGGACCCCCGGGTTGTCTCCTATGGACCCCTGGAGGTCCACCTGGATAACTTTGGGAACCTATGCTGTACTACACCCTGCATAAAATGTTAAGACTTTCGACACCAATTTACCACGATTATACATTCTATTTGTTAGTATTTAATAAGTATACATTGAACAGTGCGAGCTCCGAAACATATCCAATGGTTAACTATTAGTTGCAGTAGTTCGATATAAAAACTCTCAAACATGGCCCATTGCTTCCTGAGATTTTTCCCACGTCCTACATCAAGTTAGTCTTAGTCGTTGTCGTCACATACGGTCCACCAGTACCTACCTAAAATCTGTTAATGCATTGTAGTTCAATGACAACTGAATGAACATGGCGATTTAGTTTAATTGCCACTTCAAATCTACGCGTGTACACGTATCAAATCTTCTAGGCATCAATTGTATTAAAAATCAGGTCACGTGACCCGACCGTGTATCTGTCATCGTACTATAATGCGCCAACAGAATCGAGGCCCAGGTGTTGACTACCAAGAGGCTGAGAGGTGTCGGCCGAAGCCGGCGTTCTACCCCTCCGCTACCACCGCATGTGTAAGCAGACAGAGACATCATCAATCCTCGTGAGGCCCAATGTCTTCAAGTGATCACAAAATAAATTGTTCTTTTCAAGGTCGGGCCTCACGAGGCTAAGGAAAAAACCCAGATAGAAACCATTTGTTCACATCGACGGCGGCCTACAGCAGGAATCGAATCCACGACGTCAGACCAACGAGGCATCCAACTACATTGATGGATTAATTAATAAGATAGATTAATATAATATTTCACGATAAAAAATATTTTCTAATAATAAAAACGGCCAAGTGCATGTCGGGCCACGCGCGGTGTAGGGTTCCGTAGAAAGAGGGGGTATTATCTGCTTTACAGAACTAACAATTTAATTAAAGTTATTTTTAATGGATTTCGGACGCTGTTGACCTTTTATAAGTTGGTCGCCTATTGCTCGTTAACTTGTAAAGCCTTCTTAGCCGTGATAGCTTTCCTTTTATGTTCTTTATTGTATGTACACCAGGAATTAAATTTGACAATAACAAAGTACAGTACAATTGGCGGCCTTATCATTAAAATTAAATTCTTCCAGACAACCATTGACGGAAAACATGGAGAAGCTGAATGAGTAGTCGGTGCAACTAGACAATATTTTACAAGATATTTCTATGTCTAATTCACATACATAAATGGTACATAAAAAGAAATAAACAAGTTGAATTCATTATACTATCTGCTATCCGGAATTTTTTCGTGTTTCTACAATCAACCGTTTACCCTAAAAACCCGTTTACCCTAGAACCCTAAAAACAAGCAAATTACAATAGAAAACTGCCTATTTTACACACTATCGATAACGCGATTAGCATACGATCAATCATCTCAGACACAATGAGATAACGCGTCACGGGCATAACAACTTAGCAACTTAGAGCTATAGCTTTTGTTTTTTTTTCTGGTGTGTACAATAAAGAGTTCTAATCTAATCTACAACCCAATTGCCGGTTTCAGATTAGATAGATAGATAATTCATTGAATATCATGTGTACAAAACAAAGGAAAACAAATCTAACTACAAATCACAGCATTAAGGAAGCACAGAAAAAAATGACATTAATATACATAACAAGCGGAATTACGTGTTGACCATACACGGCAGTACAGACAGTAGTAAGTAAGTGACCAACGCAGGTGTGGAAAATGTAAATGGGCTCCGCTCCGACTCAGCATGTGCTGAAAGTTCTGGAAGAACTTCAGCACTGATATTCTGCCGGTACCCGTGGCGAATTAGACGATAATCGTAACTACACGACATCGTACATTTTAGCAACACTACAGCTCGGCTGTTGACTTCCTCACAATACGAGTACAATCACTTGTCCCAGCCCTAAACTAGGATGCCCTGTGCTATGATAACCGGAAAGGACATCAAAAACGTAAACACAGCAAGACAGAGGCTATTTGTAAAGTACGGCGGCCACCAATGAGGATCGAACAAACGGTCCGTCGACGAGGCAATACTCGTAGAGCCATTGAATTTGGTAGATAGATTGAAGACTGACGTTTGTTTACTATATTCAAGAGTTATCTTTACAAAAACTCACGCCTGTAGTACACCGGAGGGGTTGACAGAGACTAAGTGTTGCTTCTTACCGCGTTCCTGACCAACCTCTTTGGTTTGAAAGGCATACGTGGATGCACATTATTGAATGCTGATTCAAGACAAGTTATACGTATAAGTTGTGTGGAAGAACCATCAAAAGACATAAGACGACCGGTTCACATTACGCGCCAATCTCTTAAATTCCAAATGAACTCGCACGTAGCAGGCAATTACGTGACCAATAAAATCACATATTCCTTCCTTTTTAGCTTTGCCGTAGTCGGGTGAACATTAGGAAACGCTGGCAAAATCCTCATCTAGAGCGAGGGGCATCCCCCTAACTAAATGGATACTGGTACCTACACTAAGTTAACAAGAGATTTTAAATTAAAACCCCCTCACGCCTTGAGGACCCGTCGGCGGGTCCGATGTAAACTACGGCGCATTCCGTCAGACCCCGTAGACCCGCCAGCGGGTCGGTCTTGCAACGGCACTTTGAATCGAATTTTGATGATGATACATACCACAGTTGCATGAGCATGTTTTATTCTTCGAAAACTGTGATACATTTCAAATATTTCTCTGTGAATAACTACTGACGGGCAGCTAAAGCCGGTTTAAGAAGGGAATTCCTAACATAAACCGGAAGATGGAACTTTTTACAAATAAGATGGTCAGGTTTTTAGTCCACTAATCAGGGCTTCCTAATTCTTCACTCGGTGGCGGCTGGCTTTCTTCTTTTCCATTCATATCCACACACACCAACAGTGACGGCTGAGGCTATGTGTGTCCGCCTGCAAATGGACTCACAGGATAGACGGCGAGCACCCAGACAGCATGCTTGAAGGAGCTGGGCCTCCGCTGGCGGGCGGCCCTGAGGCTCAGTGCGTAGAGCAGGTAGGTGGCCAGCACCAGTAGACCCCCAAGAGACCAGAAGACCGGCGCTAAAACCTGCAGCCCTGGAGACAAGGGAAGGATATGTATGACGTCCGCCGATTGTGTAATGGTGATCAAATTTGCCTGCCATTAGTTATGTAGACGTACATTTGTACCAAGTTTTGTAACTCGTTTTGTATCGAACCGCATACGTATGCGGGCACCCTCCAAACTTCCAGCGTTGAATTCTATTAAGTTCCTATCTCGTGTCTCTATTGTGTCTATTGTAAACAATTCTCTATCCAAAATTTCAGCTTTCTAAGTCCAACTGCTTGTCTGGGCGTTGATGAGTGAGAGTGTCGGATGCTCGCCTTTTGCTTTAGCGTTACCGAACCTGTCGAGCGCGCCATCTAGTTGTCTCTTTGTCACTCCTATGCAAATCGCAAACGCTCTCACTATCGAGAGTGAATGAAAAAACTCAGTATACGCACTCTGTAAGTCTCACCAGGGCCCTTAGTGCGAGTTTTTTCATTCACTTTCGATAGCGATACAGACTTAAAGTCTAGTGCAGGTACCGCAAGCATTGTAACGACGCAAATTTCTTTATAGTAAATAAAAATTATTTATTCTTCATCATCATCAACCCATCATGTCCCCACCGAAGGGCACGGGTCTCTTCCCTGAGGAAGGTATAGCCTGTCACCACGGTTGGTGGAGGCTTGTAAGACTAGTGGCTGGTCTTACCTGTCAGTGTAGTATTTCTAAGTGTGAGTTAAGTGACGACGTACCTATTTTCAGTGTCTGAAAACTTTTAGAAAAGGTAATGATTTTTAGTTCAAAGCCGGTAGGTATAACGTATTATAATTTAAGACACCGATATTGAGTTGTCAAGTGACAACCGAGTGGTTGGAAGATTAACATTGATAAAAAGGTATGTAATTCAGGAGGTATGTAGTCGATTAACCCCCGGCTTCTCGAGTCTACTGTTAACCAGCTGTCCGTTGTTTTTTTATTACAGTTTTGACAACATTACTGACAGTTGTTAACAATAGATTAATGCCCGGTTCCTATAATATACGCCTACCGGCTTCGATCCGTTTTCCATACAATTTATTGACGGTTCGTAGGAATTTCGTAGAAATTGTAACCGATCGTAAGCAAAAACGAAGCGTTTTGTGGATATTGGAACCGGGCATTAGAGACTGTTGTTAGCGTTCGGGAAACCGAGGGTAAGTACTTCTGCCTACCCGCCTAAACTCGCCTCCGTAGTAGAAACCAAATCTCTCAGCCTAGTTGCTGCATCCCGTGTGAGATACGGTGTCATCTTTAGTGGGAATGGTCAGAGATACCAAGTCATACTAATTATAAAGGCGAAAGTTTGTAAGATGTGTGAGTGTGTATGTTTGTTACTTCTTCACGTCTAAACGGCTGGAGCGATTTTAATAAAATTTGGTATGGAGTTAGCTGGTACCCTGAATTAACACAAGGCATAGGCTACGTTTTACCGCGGGAAAATATCTTGTTCCCATGGGAAAATAGATGAACCGCGGGTAACACCGCAAAGCTCAAAATCATATTCAGGCCGCCCTTTTCCTAAAGCCGGGCCGCTGCGCCATGTTACGCGTGTTACAAAAAATTTAACACGTTATTAAAACAAAAACGGGGAGTGGATTTAACACTTTACGTGTTAAGTAACACGTAACGTAACGTTATGTAACACGTAATGTGTCATACCACGCCCCATTTTTATTATAATTACGTGTTACGCTTTTTGTAACACGCGTAACATGGCGCAGCGGACCCGGCTTAAGGGAGCGGCATTTTGTTGATGAAACCTTTAAACATTTTAATGAATGGCAGTGAGGTAGGTGTAATTTTCTTTAATTGATAATAATATCTCAGTTTAACAGGCAACCCGACGTGGTTTACGAGTTTCATTTTAGTTTTTGACTTCTTGTTGTTTTGCTATAAATAACAAGTACCTGGGTGACCGAGCTTTGCTCGGTACTTTTTTTGTAATATAAAATATGTAATATAAAATTAAAATAATCCTTTTCCAACAAAAAAATAACTTAAAAAAAACATCATGACTCGAACCGGGTCTCTTGAAATCGGCCCGACACGGGTCGCCCGTTTTCCCGTCAGTACTATCCCAACCTTGCAGACAGACGCGAAATTTACCTCTGTATGTTATTATAGCAAATTTCAATTGCCTTAAAACACGGATAAAACAACGTTTTCTAAAAATTTAACCTAGTGAGATTAATTAAACGCCCCCGAAAGCATCTGCCTACAAAATTTCGTGAAAATCGTTGGAGCCGTTTCCGAGATTCTGATTATACAGTGTGGCCCTGGATAAAGTGCAATCCCGAAAGGGGATGAAACTAGACCATGAATCATTGACTAGAAAAATATTAAAAAAAATTATAAAAAATTATTGTAGGATTTATTGGTATTTTAAGATTTTCATGTTTCATTAAGGACTCTATGTACAAAAGTATTGATTTCTTCCAAAATAATGGGTCTATTTCTTTGAAATAAAAAAAACAGTATGCCTAATACCTGGCGATGACCATGAAATAATAAATAGTCTGCAAAAAAGTAACTATCTTGGGTAAAAAAATGTATTTTTATGAAAAAAATGATTTTTTTAGACGTTTATTTTAAAAAACTTCAACTTACTAAAAAAATGTGCCCTATAACTATGTAATTTTATAGCTTACTTTTATTCTTTACCATTTTAGCTTCCAAATAAAAAAAAAAGCAATGTTCTAACTAAAAAAACACGCTATCTACGAACTTTTAAAGTGGAGCCTAATCGTGTTACCGTGCAGGTAGAGACAGTTTTTTCCATTGTTTCCGTCCTACTCTGTGCCCTTCGGCAGTCGCAGTCCTTTTGTTCTACACTCAGGTAGAGGGAAGGCGAGGGGAGGGGAGGCAGGGGGTTCGAAACAGGACTTACACAGTCGCTCCGATATTCTCGCCGCTGCTACTACTGTTCTCGTTCTCGCATTGTGTTCTCGTTGATTTGTTATTAAGTTTTTGTTACATTGTTGACTGTTACGTTTTCTACTGTTCGTTACGTTTGGACTGTTCCTGTTCTGCTGTTAAGTGTTGACGAAATGCCGCGATTGACAGAGTTTTCACCTCGAGAAATAGCCGACATGCATTATTATTATGGCATGTCACATGGTCGCACAACAGTCGCTCGGACTGCATACATAAATGCTTTCCCGGGCAGACTCATACCCTCAGCTCGAAATTTTCAAGAGATTCATAGGAGGCTCTCCAACATTGGACTTGGTTTGGCACGAGATCGCCGTGAGCATCCAGCTGTCGTTATTGACAATGCGATAGAAGAGGCCATTTTAAACGATCTGTTTGCTGACCCTACAACAAGCATAAGACGATTAGCGTTGCGTCATGGCATATCGAAGACGTCTGTCTGGCGAATTTTGAAAAAGGAGGGATTGCATCCTTTCCATTACCAACGAGTACAACATTTACACGAAAATGTAGATAATCGTCCAAGATGCGTAATGTCGACGTGGATTCTAAGAAAAATTAGAGCTGACCCAAATTTTCCCAAACGCATTTTTTGGATGGACGAAGCGACATTTACCCGAGACGGCATTACAAACTGCAGAAATTTGCACCAGTGGTCTCACGAAAATCCACGATTGAAGCGGGCATCTACTTTTCAAGTAAAATTTTCAATAAACGTATGGGCAGTCTTAATCGACGACATTTTAATTGGTCCAGTCATTTTACCCAGAACCCTAAATGCTGAACGTTTTTTAGAATTACTACAAAATTTACCCATGTTGATGGAAGATGTTCCCCTGGCTACGAGACGGCGTGGGCGTATGTATCTCCAAATGGATGGATGTCCTGCACATTATGGGCGGGAGGTGCGGCGATTTTTGAACGAAAATTAATCGAACCGGTGGATTGGCCGAGGAGGGCCAGTAGGCTGGCCAGCGCGTTCACCTGATCTGACACCCCTAGATTATTTTTTATGGGGTGTCATGAAGCAAAGAGTATACAGCACGCCAATAAATACCGAGGCACAGTTGCACGACCGAATAATTCCGTGCGCAAATGACATTAAAAATTATCCAGGAATGATTCGCAGAGCCACTAAGCAAATTAATATTCGTGCAGTAATGTGCTTGCAAAATCGAGGAGGCCATTTTGAACATTTAATGCATTAAATAAAAATGCAAAATTGTAAATTACGGATAATTTTATTAATAAAGTTATTGTGATTAAAGTCTGACTTTTATTACCTACTAAAATGTAAATAACTCCTAGCCATTTTTTTAGTTAGAACATTGTTTTTTTTTTATTTGGAAGCTAAAATGGTAAAGAATAAAAGTAAGCTATAAAATGACATAGTTATAGGGCACATTTTTTTAGTAATTTGAAGTTTTTTAAAATAAACGTCTAAAAAAATCATTTTTTTCATAAAAATACATTTTTTTACCCAAGATAGTTACTTTTTTGCAGACTATTTATTATTTCATGGTCATCGCCAGGTATTAGGCATACTGTTTTTTTTTATTTCAAAGAAATAGACCCATTATTTTGGAAGAAATCAATACTTTTGTACATAGAGTCCTTAATGAAACATGAAAATCTTAAAATACCAATAAATCCTACAATATTTTTTTATAATTTTTTTAAATATTTTTCTAGTCAATGATTCATGGTCTAGTTTCATCCCCTTTCGGGATTGCACTTTATCCAGGGCCACACTGTATATAAATATATATGAATTACTAGTATACAAGAATTGCTAGTTTAAAGAGATTAGATTTATGTACCTACAATATAACTTTTAAAAGGACTGTTTTATTATTAAAATATTAGTAAGTATTTGATATTAGAAGAGAAGTCAGTTTGTTTATTTCACTTCTTATTTACTTAAAAGTTTATTGAAAAAAAATCGTTAAAATAAATGTTTATTTCATAATACCACATTTTTCCTAATTTATTGAAATATTGTGATTATTTGCACAACAGCAAAACAGCCAATCTCCCGAGATCTCGCCTGAGCCCCAATCTCGCGAGATTGCATTCCCTAGTAGTGTATTGGTAAGTAACCGAAATAATGCCAATATAAATACACTGTATTCTTCTAATACATATATAAAATTCTCGTTTCACCGTGCTAAAGCGCATACTACTCCGAAACGGCACGGCCGATTTTGATGAAATTTTATATGTATATTCGGGAGGTTTGAGAATAGGTTGTTATCTATTTTTCATAGCCCTGTCTGGCATAACAACGTTTGCGGGGTCAGCTAGTAAGTACTATTATAAAATAAGTTCTTAACTTAAAATAAAGACCCAAACTATTCCGGTATGCAGAATTTATTTAGGTTATGAGGGGATAATAGATAATTATTATGTAGGTATAAACCTACCGTATTTTATAAATCTAATTTTTTGTTATTGTTTATTATATCTACCTATTTTGATTTTTTTATTCCATCTTTGGGTAAGATTTCAAAACAAGTTGGTTTATTAATGGAGGATGATTCTATAAGACGGAGGGTGTGCACAACCTAAGTTGATTAACTGAACAGGTACCTAAGGACAATGGTACCGCAAAAGTGCCTCCCCGTGGCCTGGGTACTTTGCCTACAAGGTAATTATCTGAAGACCTTGGGTCCAATGAGGGCCCATTGAATCGGCGGAGTGCGATCGCGTGACTTAACTTTCAACTTTTTTATTTTGTATGATTCATGTAAGCGCACGACTGTTATATGCAATAGAAAGCAAAAAAACTAAACAAATAACAAAAAAACCTACTTGAAACAAAAAACTTGGGTTACAATTATTGCTAGTTTTGGAGTCGGTGTCAGCCAAGGAAACACTACAATACCTAACCATAATGACACCGACTCCAAAACTAACAATAATTTTAACGCAAGTAACTAAGTAAGAATACCTACGTAATTATTTTCTACTTTATTTTGAGTGGGTTTTTATTTGTTAAGATTTTTGTTTATTGTTTATTTTTAGTAGTATCTAGGTAGGTACACTAACTAATTTGACGCCAACAAATTATTCAATGAAGCCCACGACGATTCGCGCACATAGGTACATACTTAAAGCAATGTCAAAATCATTGCAGCAAGTCAAAATGCTGCTATGAAGAAATGTTAAGGCGCCTGAACCGACAAATTTAAGACTAATATGGTTATTTCATGGGTGCTATGAGAGAGCTGGACCAAATTGAAATGGGACAACGCTGGAAGCACACCAGCTTTCAAATAAAAAAATCATCAAAATCCAACTAGTTAAAAAGTTCTGAGGTAACAAACATAAAAAAAACAGTTTAATTGAGAGCCTCCTCCTTTTTTGAAGTCGGTTAAAAAAACATACGGCTTGGCGCACACCACCCGCCCATGAAGGGTTCCATACTTAGTTTTTTTTCTAGCTTTTGGTGAACATAAAAAAAAATTTTTTTGGGAATTAATTTGCGTAAGCAGACTTTTCCTTAAAAATGTGATAGATCACGATACTACCTACATACTTGCCAAATTTAATAGTTGTAGGTCAACGGGAAATATACATTTTTTATTTTACATAAATGGCCGTAATTTTTTTACGTTAACTCAGAAGTTTGATTTTTTCAGCAGTTTGGTTTTCCCGAGATAGCTAAAGGGCCGGTTTCTGGGTTGAGAATTTTCACTAAGTAAATAACATTTGATAAGTAACGTTCTGTCATGCTCTTTTCTGAGAAATTTGACGAGACAGCACTACAGTTAAGTAGTTACCTACTTAGCGAAAATTTTTGCCATTCAGAAATTTGCCCAAAGGGTCTTCTTGAGTGACAGACAGACACTGTGACACGAGATTTTTATACTATACTGTATCATCATCAACCCATTATGTCCCCACCGAGGGGCACGGGTCTCTTCCCTGAGGAAGGTATAGGCCATACTCCACCACGGGGGCCAAGTCCGGATTGGTACCTACTTATATACTGTATATTAGATAATTATTATTTTGAGGGCAATCATGCACTTTTTTCCCATTAGGTACTTGTTTATTTTAAATTTTGGAATATGGGTGGTAATTTTAAAAAGACGCCTCGACCAAAAAAGTTGCGGTCAGTCGGCAAATATAATTAATATTAGCATAACATTAACATTATTTGATAAAAGGTGCATCGCAATCAACTGTTGGCCTTGCTTTCATTGACGAATTTGGGCCACTTCGAGCAAACGCTCCAACTGGTGGCTACCACATACGTAACAGCAGCAACAGGGTGTGTACAAACATTACAATACTTGTATTCTTAGGTAATCCGAACACGCATTGTGTAAGCTTTATCGTCGTCCCATCCTCACCTACCGTAAATGCTTCAGCCTAAAAGTCCATACCTGCTAAATAAGTTTGGAAGTCCGGCTGAATGTCTTTTGAATGGCAGATTAATGTTGTGTTGAGCGCATTGTTCGGCGCAGGTTCCGCTTGCTCGGCAGTTATGTGACGGGCGGCCAGCACCCTTCCTGCACCGGAGCTCGCTTCGCTCAACAAATCCATTCTGTATGGGCACAGCGGCGGCCTCAATATTTAGAGAAAGAAAAAGTTGTTCAAACTTTTTCTTACAAAAAATCACAACTGGCTGACATTGTCCACAACATTGTTTTTAGATAAGAAAAAAAACACGCTGCGGCTTCTAAATTTAAATGTCGTGCGTTTATGCTGTAGCTCGAACGCGGCAAGCGACTGTTTTTGAGACGGCTGTCTACAACACTGGCAATGGCGGTCCACCCACTTGGTGGTTCGCGCTGCATTCACTTTCTTTCGACATTAAAGTGGCTGCGCAACCCAATCGCCGACTCGTGTGGTAAGCAGCGTGTAATGTTGCTCAAAGACCTATGTCGGGCAACACGACATTTGGCGGTTTCCTTTAGAGTACAAAAATAAGCCTGTCGGTGACGCATGGATTTTCATACAATGCGTGATAACTTGATTAGATATTATGAATTGATAGTGCGCTAGTAGGTAAATGACAATAAATATAGGACCGTCCTATATTAACGGTATTATTTATTTTAAAAAAAACAATTCGACTAAAACGGCGCTTACTGGGGCTTAAGTAGGTATCTTAAAACAGATCTTCGCTAAATCATGATTTATTTTATAAAGCCAAATCTCCACACTTGTCCCCTCCGCAACTCAGAATAAGAATTCTTATTCTGAGCTCCGCAACTAAAGTCTCGTTGATTGAATGAATGTTCCTTAAACCTAATAAAGAAGTCTTAGTATCTTTATGCAGTGTCTTTAAACTGTGAATTAATGTCGTGGAATGAATAAATGGACCGTCCTGGCAGGTGGCAGTCCCTGGTCTCTGCCTACCACTCTGGGATACAGGCGTGAGCTTTATGTATATCTATGTATGTAACGAGACTTAGTTGCGGAGCGCTCTACTCTAACGTGGAGGTTTGACTCTAACTAAAATCTCGTGGAAATCTGTAATTGGCCATGTTATTAATCTAAGTGTCAAGTATTTTGTTCTGATATCGCTGTTGATTTCCCTAACATTAAATATATAAATAAATAAACAAATGTGATTTAGTTAATAGTCATAAGACCGACCTAAGCCGTGAGGCTTTAGTGACAGCCGCCGCTTTCTCGAACGCTAACCGTCTGTTAATCTATTGTTAACAGTTGTCAGTTGTCAAAAGTGCATACAAAAAACAACTGCCAGCAGAGCTGTTAACTGTAAATTAACAGAATGTTGGCGTTCGAGAAACCGAGAGTAGGCGCCGCGCCGCGCCGCCCCATTATGTCCCAACCGAGAGGCACGGGTCTCTTCCCTGAGGAAGGTATTATAGGCCTTACTTCACCACGGGGGCCATTTCCGGATTGGTGGAGGCTTGTATAAGACTAGTGGCTGGTCTTCAGAAGTTTTCAACTTGGCTTCGTGAAACTGTTTTTTTATAATTCAAAAAATAATAATAATCTTATTCTTACTACTACCTACCTTACCTACCTACCTACCTATAGTACGAAGCAGTGATCCTTAATGACACGACCTTATTATAAAACACGACTGAAACACTCCTTAGCGTTTATTGTAGTCTATTGATTACTGACGACATCACATCAACCTTTACATTTTAGTTGTAAAATCACCTGTAGGTATCTGTAACAGACCAGAGTGCACGCATGTAAATGTTGAAGTGCTATCGACTGTAGGTACTAAATAGCTATCCACTTGATCGTAAAGATAAGGCTTTTTTATCGAAACGTCGATTTTTGGACAGCCACTATTTACCTACCTACTTACAGTAAGTAGGTACAGTCGACAGCACATCAGCCTTTACATTTTAAATGACTGGCATAATAACTGAGTACGGTGCCCTGCTCGCATGTAAAGTTGCTTGTAAATCTTGACAGCCTAAAGGCTAATTTCTGAATCGAGAATTTTGCGAAGTAGGTATTTACTTAACTGTAGTGCTGTCTCGTCAAAATTCCTTTAGAAATGAGCGTGACAGCATGTTATAAGTAATGTATTTACTTAGTGAAATACTCAATTCAGAAACCGGCATTGAGCGATTTTCTGACAGCTCCTAAAAAAATGTTCAAAACTCGCTATTAGATGGCGATGGCCCATAGCGCCCCCATGGCTACACCCCAACCCTGAGGTGTCACTGACTGGCAGCGCCAAGAGGGATTGCCGCATTATTTACCTCAATGAGCCGTTTTCAGAAGAACTAAAAAGAAAATCTAACGGCTGTCAAAGGAATGCAATTTTGGACCTCAGCCCAATAGCCATGTGTGATACATCATAAAATGGGTCTCAGCGAGCTGAACAAAAGTTACTATGACGCCAACAGCCAAATGTTTGTCCTTTCGGAGTTATATTTTATTGAAAATGTTAGTTTTATGGTAACTTTTATAGTAACTTTTGTTCAGAGCGCTGAGACCTATTCGATGATGTATCACACATGGCTATTGGGCAGAGGTCCAAAATTGCATTCCTTTGACAGCCATTAGATTATTTTTTTTAGTTCTTCTGTAAACGGCTCATTAAGATTTGTCGGCGGTGTTACCCCTTGTATTTACCCCCTTTATTAAAGATTTATCTGATTTTACTAAAAGTAACAACATAAAATTATAATTTTAGAATATTTTATGTACAATATTTTGTTTTATTTATTTACAATTTTATTAAAAGTTTCTCAACTATCGCGTTTTTAGTTTTAGATTGTAGGGAAAAAAAAAAGTTGCCATCCCCACAACAAACCTGACATTGGCAGAATCCTTAGGGGTGCCATTCTAAAGAATTGAATTGAATTAAGATTTGTCGGCGTGATTGTTAGGTACCTAGTTATGTATGTGAATGCAAAATTTCAACTTTCTAGTACCAATCGTCTCTGAGCTGAGCTATACTTCGTTTTTTTTAGCATTAGAAATAGGGAAATTTGGGTTTTTTATCGTGCGTTGTTTTGTGCAACAAATAATATTTGAAATAATATCATATACATATTTTTATTTCACCCAAAATAATCATTAGTGTAGTTTTTTATTCATATAGGCTTAGTAATAAAATATAATATTATAAAATTACACTGCAAATACAACTGAAAATACTAATAAGCTAATAATTTTCAAAAGTTTGTACTATAAAAGACTTAAAGAAGCAGATGTTGCAAACATAAAACGGAACGTTCTAACGGAACGTGTCTAGCGTGAAATACGTACAGCTTGTCCAAAAAGAGTAGATATTAAAGAGTACGGTTTTGCTCAGACTTTTTTATGTGTTTGATAATATGTTGCGCTTACAAGCATTATATAAATTAAAAATTTGAGCTATTACATAAAATAAGGTATTGTGCTCCAATAAATATAGTAAATGTTTTGACTTCTCAACAAAACAATAAGTATACTTTCACTTCCGGTTTCTACTCTTTTTGGACAAACTGTACTACAAAGTGGTCTTCGTAAATGCAACTTTGTTTGACAAACCAAACGTCACTTCTGTGTGCATATGAGATTGAATTTTGTCGTTTTCAAGCTGTTTTTATTTCATAAATTCGTTTGTTTTTGTTAATATTTTGTTGTTGCTATTTTTGTTGCTGTTTTAATTGGTATTTCGTTGAAAAATGGACGAGCCTGAAGCCGGTTCGAGTGGAATAAAGCGCCAAGGTCAAAGTCCGCCAAATGTCTTGCTGCCATCACCTAAGAAAAAAAGGCAAAAGCAAACTCCACTTAGCGCCAGTGAAAAACAAGTTGTTTTGAACATACACAAATTGGTGTCGGAAATGTGGCCTAAAGACAGCTATCCTAGTAAAGTGGATATCATTACAAAGACGGCTGTAACAGCAGGGATAGCCAAAGCTACTGTGTACAACATACTGAAGGAAAAGAAGAGAGACGGCGATGTAAAATCTCCGCCTCCTCGTCGAAGAGAACCATATAAGTTTGGCAACTTAGACGAAATTATTCTTTCTGGAATTCGAAGGAAAGTGCACAATTTCTTTTTTAATAACGAAATACCCACCCTGGATAAAGTGCTGGCAGAAGTGAACAGTGATGACTCATTGAATAACATGTCAAGAAGCACACTGCATAAAATACTGACAAAAATACTTCAATTCAAATATGCAAAAAGAAACCGCAAAAGTGCGTTAATTGACAAAAATGAAATAACCTTGTGGAGAATACACTATTTATGTGAAATAAGGAAATACAGAAATGAGGGGAGGAACATTTATTACCTGGATGAAACTTGGGTGAATGAAGGTGTGTATTATTATTATTGGCCCCCGGTGCTCATACTCACTGAACAAAATGCAGTATAATGCCACTAATAAGACGTCAGTCATCTGTGTTAGAGTGGCAGTAATACCTAAAGTGTACCTCTACTATCACTGTATTGTTTACATGTTTATTGTTTATTATGTTTTATAACCCTGTGGACACGCCTGCACTTTTAGGTGCTATTGAAGGATGCGAGTGGTGTATAAAAACTTGTACTATAGATTTATTTTATTAAATACTTTTTTATTTCATTTACAGGCCACACCAAGTCTTCAGTCTGGCAAGATACCCAAATAAAATCCAATAGAGAAGCTCATCGAGAAGGCTTATCAACGGGATTAAAAAATCCATCGGGGAAAGGAAAGCGATTAATTATTTTGCACATCGGTGAGTTACTCTCAAATTATCAAGTCTCACAAACAGCTATGATAAACAAATCTCTGATCTTTAACCCTACCACACAAGTTTTGTTTGTAACTTATTTATTTATTTACTTTTAGGATCATCAGATGGATTTTTGGTTGGAGGAGATTTGGTCTTCGAAGCGAAGAAAGAAGAGGGAGACTACCATTCTGAGATGGATGGCCACAATTTTGAAAAATGGTTTGCAGGCCTCTCAGACAAAATACCAAAAGGCTCTGTAATTGTATTGGACAACGCTCCATATCACTCAAGGAGAAAAGATCAGATCCCAACAACAAAAACTAGAAAAACTGATATCCAAAATTGGTTAAGGGAGAAGAACATCCCTTTTGAAGAGAAGGAAGTGAGAGCCCAACTTTTGACAAAAGTCAAAGAACACAAACATTTGTATACGTCATATGTTATTGACGAAATGGCCAAAGAGATGGAGTTCACAGTGTTGCGTCTACCCCCGTATCACTGTGAACTTAACCCAATCGAATTAATATGGGCTCAAGTTAAAGGGTACATTGCTGATCACAATAAAGATTTCAAAATGGAGACAATAAAAAAATTAGTGCCAGAATCTTTTTCAAAAATTACAGCAAGTAATTGGATTTCGTGTATCAATCATGTTATCAAAGAAGAAGAAAAAATGCTTAGTTTAGATACATTAATAGATAATACTGTTGAAAGGTTTGTAATAAATGTAGGAGAGTCATCTGAATCATCAGATTTTTCTGAAGATGAATAAATATTCCAATGTATTTCATTTTGTTTCATTACCATTAGCTATATCTCAAAGTAGCTTCAGCTTGCCCTCGCTCACCTCAATATACCTTTGTATGTAATATTTTCTTATTAATACATAATCATAATATGTATTTTCTTTTGTGCAATAAAGTGTAACAACAACAACATAATCATTTATTCGCATAGAATGAGGTACAGTGAAGATGTAATTTAGTAAACTTATTTCAAAGTTAAGCCTGGTTTTCACAGGCCCAGGTACTGACCAACCAGTAGACAGCAACTGTCTGACAGCAACTGATCGGTTGGTACTGGCTCAACTTTTTTCAGCAAAAGATCGGTCAGTACTCTCTCAACTTTGTTTCCACGGACACAGTAGCTGCCAGACAGTAACTGACCTTCACTGAGCCCCAGCTACTGGCCTGTGAAAACCAGGCTTTAGGATCTAAAATATTTGCTATAAGATTACTCGCTGCGTGTGTAAGAGTAAAATTTAACATGCTCAATCCAAATCACGTCACATAGATAAATATGTTCAATTCGTGCCGCGAGTATTCGCTCCGTCTGACCGAGGCTTTAGTGATTAGGCGCGTCCACACAGAGCGAGCAGCCTCGCGAGGAATTTGCCGCGTGAAGCAGCTCGATTTGTGTGGACGCGCCTCGGCCGAGGCAAGCGCGCGCGCTGCCGCGGGCGAGCGCCCGAGCGCCCGAGCCGTTCAGTGTCGGTTTTTTGTTTTGCTCAAAGGCGCCTCAGTCGTTTGCCGCGTGCACTCTGGACGGTAGCATATTCTTTCGCGCCTCGCTCGAGTATAATAAGAGTAAAACATGAATAAAGATCTGTTTTTGTATAAAGTCTGGATCCAATATCGTCTTCGTTTAAGCTTTTGTTGTCTTCTCTTTTTTATAATCCTATTTATAAGGATAAAAGCAACAGCTGCCACCGCGACACGTACGTGTGGTGCAATGATACCGAGGCTGCCGCGCTCGTTTGGAGATAGTTTCGTCGCGCGGCAAATGCCTCGCGAGGCTGCTCGCTCTGTGTGGACCCGCCTATTGGGTAGTTGTAGATGTATGCAAATAGAATAACAGATGATTTTTATTCAGCCGATTTTTAGGTTGACAAGCCCTGCTTCTTTGTTTACAAAATTTCTAATGCTAAAAAAAACAAAGTATAGGCCGCGGACAGACAGACAGAGACGGTACGACATCGACATAGCGAAACTATACCAGTGCCTTGTCGACTACGGCACACCAAAACCCTCGAAGATTATTTTGGAAGACAAAAAGACATTAAAGTCACAGAAACACAATGCAAACAAATAGATGATCAAACCAAATAGGTAAAGTCGACAGCACGTCAACCTTCACATTTTAGTTGAAAAGTCGCCCGTAATGCAACGGAGTAGAGTGCATGGATGAATACGATGATGTGCTGTCGACTGTACACGCAGTGTACACGAAAGTCCTCAGATTATGAACTAAAGCAGAAGATAAGATTACTTTAGTCCTTATTCTGAGCGAAAGTCAAAACAAAAATAAGAACATTGTAGAACAAAAGACAGCCAGTGACCTCTAAGCTCGCATAATCAAACTATTTTATAACGCTATTGTACGCTAGATGGCAGACATATTTTTAATGGGTGATTGTTTTATTTTGCCACCCGTCACAAGATGGCGTTACATGTATAGAAGTTAAAAAAAAAAAAAAAAAACAATAAATTAAGCGTACTACTGGTACTACTTTTTACTCAAAGACATCAAGAAATTACAAAGGTACATTTAAATTCTCTTTATTAAAAAAGGCACCCGGCAAGTTTTGATTTCTATTGTGAAATCACACAGAAGCCGATCGATCGACCGGCCACCCGGCGGCGGCGAGCCCAATTTTCGTGCTTATTTTAACAAACTTAAAAAAAAATTCCTTAATTAAACAAACCGAAAGCTGTTCTGTGTTCTGTGGCCTACAGACTGTCTTTCCAAATAGTCGAAGGAAACACTCGAGTGTCAAATATACGGGGTGTCCCAAAAATGACACGTCACAGTGACACCGGAGGTAAACCTGTTCAAAAGGCATCGAACCAACCTAACATGAACTCAGTAAAAGTTGCACAGTTTTCGAGATATGGCCAATTTAAACTTACTCTAAATTTTCACTTTTTTTAACAAGTTTAGTGCTAGCATTAAGTTAGATAGACCTCGTGTTTTTTTTTTATTCGTACTCGGTCACTAACTTACTAACTTAGCGTAAGTGCAAGCATAGCACTAAAGTTGTAAAAAAAAGTGAAACTTTAGAGTAAGTTTAAATTGGCCATATCTCGAAAACCGTGCAACTTTTATTGAGGTCATGCTAGGTTGGTTCGACGCCTCTTGAGCAGGTCTACCCCCAGTGTCACTGTGACATGTCATTTTTGGGACACGCTTTATAGGTACCTATGTTCGCGTATTACGACTCGACGTTGATTCTATTTAAATATGTACTTACCAAAACATTTGGACATTTTTTTCTACCATCGTGATTATTATCTAGGAACAAACAATTTCGTATTTTTAACCGAATTAAAAAATAAGAAGATTGTCGATTTGACGCGTACTCCTTTTTTTGCTATTTTATCGCATATTTCCATCAAATCTTAAGCTATTTCAACAATTCTGTTTTGGTTTGATTTTGTATTACGTCCGATTGGTCTCATTTATATACGATAAAGATCTGATACACTTTCATAGATGAGCGGAATTCTTCAATGGATGGCAGAAAATAAGCCCTATTAGGGATAATCGTTTAGGGATAATCAGTTCTAGAGACTGGTGCCTCTGCCTACCCCTTCGGGGATAACGTGCGTGAGTTTATTATTTATTTATTATTTTTATTTAATCGTTTAATGATGCATATTATTACGAAATATAATATCGTTAATAGTCCCAGAGTAATCTAGTGATTACCTGATGAAAGCTTTCGGAGGTCAAGAACCAAATTTGGCAAAAACCAAATGGTTTTAATTAACATTAATTCACTCCATCCCGCGTGTATTCAGCCCACATTATTGAAAAAAAAAGAAATAAAAATAGTTGACTGAAAATCATAAAAGTGTTACACGAATGACCCCCTTGCCAAGTTTCAGACCAGCTCATACAATTTGGGAACCGAGTACAATACGTAGGTACATGCTAGCTAGTGGGTATTCTTATTTAGAGTTTACGGGTCATATTCGCTTAAATTATTTTTTCATTTTTAGTCCTGAAGTTGGTTTTTATTTTTTGTTTAATTTTTTTGCTATGTTATCGTATATAACTCCGTCAAATCTTAACCGATTTTGTCAATTCTTTTATCATTTGATTTGATATAAGATTTACCAGTGTTTCTATTTTAATTTGGTAATGATTTAATTACAGAAATGGAGATAAGAACACTTCAATAGACAGCATAAATGATAAACATTTAAGTTGAAACAGTAAAATTGTTTTGTATGTGTTTTTCCTGGTACAATAAAGAATATTCTATCTCAAAATTATTGGGTGTCCAAAACACTCATTTCTTTAAACATTTATTTCCAATTTATTCGCCAATGTAACCCGAAAAGAAAGGTTTTTGGGCGCATTGTACCATTTTGGCTCATGCATGACAATATTAAAATTTGTATCTTGATATTTTTACTTGCATAACGTTAAAAACAACATACGTTGTATTTTTTCACTGAGTGAGACCAAGATGCTATGTACATATTGGTAACCATACGACTGGTTCATCGAACGGTAATAAAATAGCTGGCACTTTTATGTCTTTATTAAACTGCATAGGTACCGTCTTAGTTCAAAACCGTAATTCCTGAAACCCATTAACTAGGCAATCACTTTCTTCAAGTTTTTTCCCATATCCTCGTAAGGCCCGACCTTGAAAATAACAATTGATTTTGTGATCACTTGAAGACATTGGGTCTCACGAGGATATATATATTTTTTTCGATAATTTATAAAACTAATGTGTATTGTCTTACATAGAAGAATGGCCATTGCATATAACACACTTTTTAAACAGTATCTATCAAACAGCGTTGTCACAAAGCATAAAAATTCAAAACTTAATAAAATAGGTAAGCCATAAGTTGAAAACCCGTAGAAGCTTTTAGAAATAACTGTATTTTATTACAAGGCCAGATGATGACTACGTTTTAGTAATCCTTTTTCCTTTCCTGTATTAAGTAGGTAGGTAGATAATTACTTACCAACGTAAATAACCTGACTTAATGAAAAGAATATTTAATTATCATACATGATACAATTAATTTAAACATACTTCAGTTGCAAAAAAATCCACAATGGATTATTTAACGACTATCAGATCCAGTCAAAATGGCGGACTAATATTTTTTGACAAATCATACACTCGTTAAAAAACACTACCAAAAATGTTACTTAACTACTTGATTGGCAGAGAATTTATTTATAAAAATGATGTTGGTTTGATTGTGTCCCACTGCTGGGACTGCTACAGCCTCCCTTTAGATCTTCATAACTCTCAGCTCGGGAGCAGCTCTTTCTGCCACCCGGGCAGAACGGTCTTGATCTGATCCCACTACCTTCTCTCGGGTTGACTATGCTTGCGATATCTTTTCGCAGGGAACCATAGATATCGATGTCTGTGCAGGGAACCCAGTCAGTGGTATTTTTTCTCCATCTGAATAGAGGGGCAAAAATGGCGAATTCGCCTTACTATGTAACTTTTGATTAATTAACAGGAAACAACGATGTGTTATTGTGCTCATTTATTATGAGGAACAAATTTTACATGCGTGACTCTTCTCTTATCTGTATCTTCAAGGCCAGACAAAACACAATCAATGACAAACTTACTAGTAGGTATCAACGATATTATCGTAGAACTGCCAAAGACCACGTTTTACTACATATCTACTTTTGATAAGTATGTAAATACTTGATTTATTTGCCAGAGATCTGGTCATCTAAATATTATTTAGTTTAGTAGTTCGGACACTGAATTTACATACACAAAAGTGTAGATTTCGTGCCGTCGTATTTAACTCTTATATTTCCGTCTTACTCTGACATTATTTTGTAAATACTAATCGATAAAAATTAGTAAGTAGGTACTTTCACACTTTTGGCGGAGCAGCGAAACGGTCCACTGTTTGTGCCCCTCTTTACCTCCCCCGCGTTCACCAGAGAGTAGGGTTACCGGAGATCTTCTCCGATAATTTCACAACATTTGTTGGAGCCAGCAATGAATTGTGTAGATTTTTAAATTCCTCAAATTCCTATATGCAGGCTAACCTGTCAATATGAAATTCAATTTTATTCCGCCGTATACCTACTCTCTCCATTTTGAAGCCATTTGAGAGGCGGCCGTTAAATGCGTCAAAACTCAAAACTCTCTTGCATCGTCGTCTCTTAAGCCTAACACATCTTACTTACGAAGAGCTTTCTACGTGTTTATATCAGATAGAGGCAATGCTGAGTTCTCGACCCCTTATAAGTCTATCCACTTTTCAAAGAATTGAAAAGCTCAGACAGCACTTCTGGTGCAGATACTCAAATGAGAACATTACCAGCTTCAGTGTGTCATACTTCATCGGGAAAAGTGAAGGTTGGCGACATGGTGCTCATCTGAGATTCTAACGAACTGCCATGCCATTGCTTTTGGGACGCATCATTAACGTATCAAAGAGCAGCGATGGAGCTGCCGGAGAAGCCGAGGTTATGACAAAGAAAGGGATTATCATTCGACGCTTCAATAATCTACGCCCTCTTTCTGTTTGATGAAAAGAAAACGGATGATAATCCCTTTCTTTGTCTTAAATTCGACTTTTCTGGAAATTCCGTCACTGACCTTGAAAATTACACTTCAACTCCGAGGATCAGCAACGAAACGCTCCACTTTTGGCGCCTGTCTTCACCCCCTCGGACACGGGAGAGCGGGGTCCACTTTATTGCTTGACACATCAAGACAACACGCAATTTCACCACCTTTTTATTACGTTTTTTTTTTATAACAAAATATTTAGTATACCATCAAAACTATAGTCCACAATCATTTGCAACGAAACAGACGCAAATGAAGTTCGATAATACTACTTAGTTTAAAGTAGGTAAATAAATCGTTCGAATGTGTTTATCACATTTTCTTGAGCGATGGGTACCTATATACCTATCGTCAGATATAATGTTCTGCGTGCTCATTTTCCGTTGGTTGTTTTGATGTTCTCTAACATCAACACAACTTAAGTATCATATTCTGGTGATTATATTTCCACATGCACCTTTAAAAATACTGTTTTGGCGGCGGACACACTATTTACAAGTCAATGACTTTGACTACCTGGCCCGGCATCTAGGGTCGTTTCATCATAAAAGAATCTTTCCGGTAATCATTCCATTACCACTCATTTGTACCACAAAATAATTTGTAATTTGTGTCATAATAATTTATTGGCAAAATGGCCCTACTTAGGCTTAAAACATAATCCAAAATCAGTCACATTGTTTTTTTTTTTTTCAAAAATTTTTTTGCTGGAATCCAAAAAATATTGGATAATACACAGATAGGTTGGAATGTTTTGCAGAAAACTATTTGTAAGTACCTTATCTAAGTAAAAATACTACTACATTTAGATTGGCACTAGCGTAATTAAATATTGGGAAGGAATTTCCAATATCCACCAATATTTCGTTCAATTTTGTTTTCAATTATTCAACTTTACAATATTGTATCTAAATTATTATGTCCTTTTATAACATTTTCACCCTCAAAATAATGTTTAGTATTAAACTATCGTGTATTCTAGCGTAATATAGGTAAATGTAAGTTTGTTATTACTTGTACCGAAACGCAATGCAACGTGAGGTGCATTCCGAAACAAAAATGGCGTAAATTTCGTAAGTTTTGTAAGTTTTGTTACTTTTCAAAAAATCATAACTCTGAAACTACTGGGTATCGACGGAAAAGACTGAGGGATTATATTTGTTATATAAACATCTTTATGCAGTATTAATTTGAAGCTTCAACTTGACGGCAGAGATTCGAAAACTTAGCCAAATATTGGCTTGCCATGAACTCTGTGAATATGGTCAGGAAAAAACCAAACACTGGCGAGGGCAACGGCCGTTTTTAGTTCAGCCACGTTCAACTAAAATTCGGACCACTACAAGCAAATCATCACAAACACAAATGAGTCATTCTATTATTCATACATCTACCTGCTATGATGGCGAATTACCAGTCAATATTGAACTCTATTGAGATTTTGATAGAGACGCTTTCGTGAAACTTGCAATACAGGTAGGCAGTAAACACTTTTATGACTAACGACAGTTATACACCACCTTTAATTAACCTACCTTCTTTATTTTTTTTATATTTACAAATACCAAAAATTAACTTTATTCTACAGTAGAAACTGGCTTATGCAAGTGTTGCTATAATTATACAAATTGAATACAAGCAACTAGGTACATAAGTTAATAAGACTAACCCTTCCACGTAGTTGCTAGAAAAACTTTTAGTCGATCAATCCATCTATCTTATTAAATGATCACTACCTTATTAAGAACTAAAGTACTTTTTAATAATTAAAATTACTTTAATATAAAAATAATTTTAAATGAACTCTTCTAAGTACCCAGGTCCTCATTCTACAATAGTATCGCTTTAAGGAAGTAGGTATTTTTCTTGCTTGATTATTGAGATTCATATATAACCGCACTCTCTTAAGTAGATCACCTGCTGTCTGAGTTTCGGAATCTTTCACCGCGCCCGCCCCGTCTAACCAGCTTATTGAGCCACCAACACAAAGCTAAAAACCTCCACACCCAAACGTGTACAGTCTGTTGAGTTTAGTCTTGTGTTTATTTACGTCCATCGTATTGTTTGTATACAGCCCGGCACGACTGCGCATAACTGTCTACGTCACTCCCCTCACCCCCGCCCGCTGCCCCCGCGGAGACCTGTCTTGGCTACGCTGAGGTCGAACTAAACTCACTCGCTCATTCATTCGCAAACGTTGTCGCGTCGCGCACCGGTAAAATTTTTAGTTCCCCTCACCGCATTATACAGAGCTTGCATTCCAATAGCTGTGTGATCGTTCACTATGTTGAAAGAGACCACGCGGTATCCAAACAACGCCAAATCAGAGGGTGAGGGACGCAAATCGATCTCCTCCAGCCGATTGCCTGCCGTCGAGGAACTTACCCTTGGCCTCAAGCAGAAGCTTCACCTGCAAGCACGGGCCCGGGCAGCTCCGTACTACATTAGAAAGCAAGAACCCGTAGACCTCGTTGACAGACTCTTGGAAGAGCGAGCTTTAGTAGCTGAAGCGGTTCGGAGACTTCAAGCCCTGCAATCTCATCATTCGGAAGACAAAAAATCTTTTCAAAAGTGCTCTGTAGATTCGTAAATTTATATAAACAAAACATTTTAGTCTGTGAAAGTGTGGAACGAGTTGTGAAATCGCTTGTGTGTAAGAAACGTGTCGGGTTACAATGGTGCTATATGCGGAGAGCGTGCGAGAAGGAGACAACAAGATATGACGTGTCACGCACGAGTCACGAGAGCGAACCAAAATGGCCGCCCGGATTCTACAATCATAATATTTATTCTTCGTTTTGTGGTGACCTTAACTGATCAAAGTACTGAATGACGTAACTTTTAGTAGGTAATTGGATGACTAGTTATTTCTCATTATATTAATAATGTATGTGTGGCCAATGTAGGTAGTCACAATTAAACATTTCCATCTTATTAGTTAGATTATAAATATGAGTATTGAGAGCTTTAACTATTAATTTTAACTGTTTCAGAAATAGCCTACAATGTTGTCATTGCAATAGTTGGATTTGTTTTGATTCATTCAGTCATCAAGCCATCATTCAATCATTTAAGCAACTTAAAAACTAGTGATATTATTATTTGATCAAATTTCGCAATGCTATGATTATCTGACTACCTACTATACTACTTACTTAGATAAGTAATTTGTAAATTAGTCACCTTTCTGATTTGTGTATTTCCATTAACAAAGCACGGCAATCGTTGACTTCCTTACAACCGTGTAACGGTCAGTAGAAAGCGATCTTTAAGTATAATAAAGATAACATATACATCTAGATTACATACTTTACTGTTACATTATAATTCCTCGCATAAAGATCAGCATTTTGCACAATGCTATAATGTGTTAATTATTAAGTTTTTTTTTAAATTCTAGTAAAACAACCAGTCAAACCTGCTACTTAGAAATCTGTGGGCAATTCTTATTAATAATGAAATTAAAAAATCTAAGTTAAATATAGTTAATTTAGTAATACATGAAGGTAATAATTACGTACAATTAATTGTACCGTATCAGGTATAAAAATCAGCATTGTATTACATGTGTGCATGTTTTAGTGCATTTTTTGTGATTCCTAGATAGTTTAATTTATCGTCGATCTTGTGATTTAGATAAGATTTACTTAATAAAATGAGATGAATTTCAAAAAATTGTATTTTCTTTCAATATTAAAACTTTACAATACGAAAAGACATTAAAGTGTTTGACATATTGATTGAATTGGGATTGAAAAAAAAAGAAAAATTCAATGGATAAATAACTTGAATAATATGAAAAAGAACCAATGATTATGAATAGGTATAGAATTTTTAGTAATAATCCTTATACTTAAAATTCAATGGTGTGGGTTAGGTGTGGTGATTATTATTTTTGGGGGGAGGCCTTTGCCCAGCACTATGGGACACCATAATGAGCCGTTTTCAGAAGAACTAAAAAAAAAAAATAATATGGCTGTCAAAGGAATGCAATTTTGGACCTCAGCTCAATAGCCATGTGTGATACGTCATAAAATAGGTCTCAGCGAGCTGAACAAAAGTTACTATGACGCCAACAGCCAAATGTTTGTCCTTTCGGAGTTATATAGTATTGAAAAAAAACTAACATTTTCAACAAAATATAACTCCGAAACGACAAACATTTGGCTGTTGCCGTAGTAGTAACTTTTGTTCAGCTCGCTGAGACCTATTTTATGATGTATCACAAATGGCTATTGGGCTGAGGTCCAAAAATGCATTCCTTTGACAGCCATATTATTATTTTCTTTTTAGTTCTTCTGAAAACGGCTCATAGAGTCTACGTAAAAAAAACATAATTTTGAAGTTAAAGAAGAAAATTCCATTTTAGGACTCTATAACAAACTTATTTTGGATAAGCCTACAAAGCCTTTGCTCGATCTCTATCGTAAGACGATTTTGGTGTGCGCCATCTAGTAACGAATAGCACAACTATAAACAAAAAAACCGCTTGACGTCCGTGCGCCAGTGTTGCCAAATTAGGCAATTTGTCGCCATTTGAGCTATCTCGAAGAGTGAAGTAGCCACTGTTCGTAAATCAGTCTCCTAAAAATCACATATCATGTCATGCATGAGTTGCATGACCATCATACATACGTCATAAGCTCTAACCTGTGTACCAGAGACCTGGCAGAGACCAGGGACTGCCCCTTGTCACGAATTAAACGAATAAGTATTACGAATAATTGTGCTAAGTATCTAGGTAATGAATGAGCCGTTTTCAGAAGAACTAAAAAAAATAAAATCGAACGTCTGTCAAAGGAATGCAATTTCGGACCTCAGCCCAAAAGCCATGTGTAATACATCATCGAATAGGTCTCAGCGAGCTGAACAAAAGTTACTATGACGCCTATGAAAATGTTAGTTTTTTTTTAATACAATACAACTCCGAAAGGACAATCATTTGGCTATTGGAGTCATAGTAACTTTTGTTCAGCTCGCTGAGACCTATTTTATGACGTATCACACATGGCTATTGGGCTGAGGTCCAAAATTGCATTCCTTTGACAGCCGTTAGTTTTTTTTTTTTTAGTTCTTCTGAAAAGGGCTCATTGCAATTTAAAAAAAATAGTATATTAGTTCGACTTCGTTCACTATTCCTAAGTCTTAAGAAGTTTTCATCTAACTATTTCGATAGCGCTAGATATCCTAGTTTGGGCATAGGTTTCATATATTTCATATCGTCGGCTCAAGTCGCAAACCTCCATATTTTTTAGAATTTTTGTTTGCATCTTTAGAAAGTAAATTTCTGGACGCATCTTATTATAGCAAAACTCTCAATTTTTTACAAAAATCCGTTTAAATATAAAACGCAAACTATAATACCTAGGAAATGCATACCGTAATTTTGCTAAACATAGATCAATCACGTATTTTCCCCCGCTCAGTACTGTTTAAGATGCGGCGATTTGAATGCACGTAATTTATATCCACTGTTAGGTTGATATGTTTAACTTTAGGCGATACGAGAAAAAGTGAAAATCAGAGCAAGCCTTCTTAGACTTCATACATAATATTTCCATGGTGAAGTTTTTTGTGCCTCCTGTAAAGTTTTATTTGGTTCAACGGAGTTAAAAGGGTTGCGTGCGACTATAGCCGAGTTTTAACCAAAATTAAATAATGACTGTTCGTCTCCTTAGTTCGTTTCTTAGCAAATTTAAAACACAATTATTCAAATTCCTATTACAAAATATATATTATAGTATACAAGAATTTCTCGACGACCCTCATTAAGCAATTTACTTTACAACTGAGTTTAAAAAAAAAAAAGTTCCTAATGTTTAATTACATGTTTGTCATAATAGTTTTAAGTGGTTTTCTATCATAATTTGTAACCTGTTTCTAATATTTATTCGAAAATTCTAAATTTGTTATTTACTCGTAGATTACTCAAGTCTAATATTTGCACACCTTAACCGGTAGAGCATGCATGTTCTTATAAGTTATTTTACCACCTACTGTAATGTATTTACCATGCTTTAGCAAATAAAATGTTTTATCTTATCTTTATCTCCTCTCCAATTTGGCGACATTAGCCAGCCAGCATCTGGCAAACTTGAAGCCGACCAATAAAAAACAAACAATTGTCATGTCAATCACTCCACTCACTTTATTTGTTTTGTTTCTGTATTCATTCAAAAATAATAATCAGGAGTTAATAAATTATAATTGTAACAGATATCTATGCTTGCATTAGGTCGCAAATTTACACTCAGCAGAATCACAAAGCAGTTGAAACCTTTCTACAAGAGATATTCGGCTCCGCCGCGGTCAACTTTGCACCGAGGAACGCAAACGCCCTTATCACTTCGATATCAAGTTTTACTTCAGCGCAACTTTCAAGATAACAGGCCCAGTGTAGCGCAGACTATGGCTTCAGGCGATGTCACTTGGTCCATGGGTCCCGGTACCCTGGAAGTACCCGTTTCTTTGTATGTAAAGAACCGCGATAGATTAGCCAGCAAACTTTCGGCTGGCCAAGTTGTGGTCTTACAGGGGGGTGATGACGTCAGCCACTACGATACTGATGTTCAGTATGTTTTCAGACAGGTACTAACACTTCTTAAAATGCATAATTTCGCTAACATTCACAATACTCCTAAAGGTTGTGCATAATTTCCCTTTACTTCTGAATGTTTTGAGTCTGTATTTACTAAGAGTTAGTTATTTTCTGGTGTAAACTTATTTATCTAATGAATGCTGTAATCACTTCTAGGAAGCCTACTTCACCTGGGTGTGTGGAGCAAGAGAACCTGGC
Organism: Yponomeuta plumbellus; assembly: GCA_947310845.1. Lineage (NCBI taxonomy): Eukaryota > Metazoa > Arthropoda > Insecta > Lepidoptera > Yponomeutidae > Yponomeuta > Yponomeuta plumbellus. Next base: position 9,117,669 of record OX371207.1, on the reverse strand, counting down.
TGTGTCTTTGCCCTGGATGTGGCCACCAAGAAATCCTACCTGTTTGTGCCTCGTCTTCCGGAGGAGTATGAAGTGTGGATGGGCAAGCTGCTCAGTTGTGACGAGATTAAAAAAATCTATGGAGTTGACGAAGTGCATTATGTTGATGAGGTAAGAAAGTTAGACCATAGTTGGGACAATACATTGCAAGAGTTGGTCGAGGTATATGAATATGTCAGACACACAGTCCTTACAATGTCCTCCTTTACCCTTAGTAAGTCGTGTTATTGAGCCTACAAGATATAGAATTAAGATATCAATTTGATTTTATTAAAAAATTCAAAGGTACCTAACCTTTTTTAAAAACAACGCATCTGACATTAAAAATAATGCTCTTTCACGCTGTAAAAAATATTATGCCTACAATAAATTAAATTATGAAAATATGAAACTACTAAATTCATAGCCCATAAAAATAGTTTATAACATTATAAAATTAAGCTTCAATGATGTGTAATCAATAGTAATCATGGTTTGTAATTTTGCTGTACACAATTGACCTTGAAAACAACAATAAAAAACCATTGTTATGGTAAGCCAAAAATGAAAATGTATACCTAAATTTCCCAACAAGGTGTATTTTATATCTAAGTGGTACATATCAATATTCTTATTCTGGAAATGCAGTTTTGATTCTCAACTGCTCTGAGTAGAATTAAAAGTAGGAATTTTAAAGATGACTTGTCCGTACGAGAACCCTTAGTGGGCGAGCCCAACTTGCTCTTGTGCAGATTTTTCAATCAGCTATGTATGATTTCATAACTGCTAATAAAATTAATGCTAATTAATCTAAATATTTTTTCAGCTTGTTCCAGTTTTGAAAAGTCTGAAGCCAGCAACTCTACTGACATTGGTAATATTTACTATAAAATAATTTATTATAACCTTTTGCACTGGAATCTATTTATTCTTACACCCTTATTTAGTGATTGTGTTATGTAGAAGTTATTATTATTTCAAAGCATTCCTCATATTCTCCTTGACGATTCGAGGAGAGATTAGAGGCATTTCTTTAAGGTGATCCACAGAGTAAAACTAAATTGCCACTGAGGTTATAAATTGTTTTTTATAGATTAAATTGGCAAAGTGTCTGTACAAGTATTTCTGTATTTCTCGATGGCGCTAGTGTCCCCTCCCTGGACTCCCTAGTACTCCATAGATTTGTCAGTCAGTGTTTAGAGTGTACTTGAGAGAGAATTTGTTTTTTTATGTTGGCAAAGGCGATGAGATTTTAAAAGGTACCTGGGGTGCATTTACGCAAGACTCCACTGTATGTAGTTGTCTTTTTTAGCCCTTTTGGCCTGTATGTCACACCACCTTGTGTCACACTATTAAATTCTGGGACTTTTTTTCCTAGTATGCAGCTCATACTCCTACTCCGAACTGTCATATACATTCTTATTTTGACTCTTTCGAGTTGTCTAAATGCTTAATCCGATAGAGTGGAAAGTTACGTAATGCATATAACTGCATCTTTAATAGCTTAGTCTCTTTAAATATAATAATATTATTTTTTTTATTCTAATATAACTTATTAATTATAAAACACCCCTTAATCATTATTATTTTGTGTGCAATTATGCACTCAAAATAATTTCCGTATCTATAAAAAATATTAAGTCGTGAATTATATCGACCGTCCTAGACATTGTCAATATTATGCATAAATCAGATCAATACATTGGTATACAAAAACTTTTGAAAACATCGCAAAACACCGATTTTCTTTCTCGATGAAATTTCAACGTAGTCTGAGGTACCTTAGCGCTGACGATTAATTCTCATTTTACTAATGTTATAGTTAATTATTCCAGTTGCAAGCAGAGAGAGAGGTGAAACTAAAACTTTCTCGTAAAACATAATGTTGTTATGATTCCAGAGTGGCCCCAATACTGATAGTGGACTTACAGCGAAGGAGGCTGTTTTTGAGGGCAGAGATGAGTATGTTCCATTATTTATTTTTCCTGAATTTATTATGAATACTTTTGTGATGAATACATTTGTCTCTCTTTAGAGGCATTTTAAATTACGTCTTCCCTTTGCCACAAAAAATTAAAACTGCCTCTGAGGTGTGTTTTAAAGAATCGTGTTTTTACAGATAAGACCGTTTTTTTACGGCATTTTAAACCTGAGTAATTTTAATTCTGTCTTTTAATAATGGAACGTAAAATGACGTCATTTTTATGTTTCAGATTCACAGTGGACAATGAAATTCTATTCCCTATTATTGCAGAGCTGTGAGTATACATTTCTGTATTATCTGATATCTATTCTCCTATTTCTAGAGCAGAAAGGATCATCATACTTTTGCATCAAAATTAAATAATTGTTCAGTAATACTAATAGCGGTGCGAGTTTGACGGCAATCGTAATAATTTGTAGATACAGTGCTTATCTAGAGCTCAGAAAATTATAATGGTCATTTCATTAATCTATTGAACAGATAATATTTAATGATAACATTTTCGTCTATGCAAGCAACACGTCCATGTACATACCTATTTGTGTTATATTTCAGGCGTGTCATCAAAACTCCAGAGGAAATCGAAGTTATACGCTATGTGTGCAAAGTATCTTCTGATGCCCATAAACAGGTATGTCATGAAAACTGGCCTATAAACGAACTCGCCCTGGAATAGTAGTGGTTTCCGTACCAACCAAAGTTTAGCGTGTCGTAGAAAAATCTCGTGGAACTAAAGTGGGTACTAAAACAACTCCGAAATGGAAACTCTGAACCTGGAAACCTGGTCGGTCTCTTCTGGCTTAAAAGCAAGGAAGTGAATGCGGAATTAAATTAATAATTTTCATATCAATAATCTGCTCTCGCGGATGTATGAATCAGAGATTACAATGTCGTTCGCGTTATAAAAGTTGTTGTAATAATTAAATCTGTACCATATCTCTCAAAAGTTTCTCCTGTCTATCTCATCATGCATTAAAAGGCGTTAAGACAACTGTGTAACATCATAGTTTGAGCGCCATTGCTTTTCGATAGGCAATAACACCACAAGTATACTAATAAGAATATGTAATAATTACTCGTGATCTTCTTGTGATACTCAATACCATTCAATACTTGTAATGCTTATTTATGTATAAACATAATTTTTCAACTAATATGAATAACGTTCATAAAGTCTAGTGCTTACGAGAGTTTTTGTAAAAGATTGTGTTTTGAAACGTACTAGACGATTTGTGTTATGCAATCCAAGTGTAATGCTTATTTATATATAAACATAATTTTTCAACTAATATGAATAACGTTCATAAAGCCTAGTGCTTACGAGAGTTTTTGTAAAAGATTGTGTTTTGAAACGTACTAGACGATTTGTGTTATGCAATCCAAGTGTAATGCTTATTTATATATAAACATAATTCTTCAACTGATATGAATAACGTTCATAATGTCTAGTGCTTACGAAAGTTTTAGTAAAAGATTGTGTTTTGACTCGTACTAGACGATTTGTATTATGCAATCCAAGTGTAATGCTTATTTATATATAAACATAATTTTTCAACTAATATGAATAACGTTCATAAAGTCTAGTGCTTACGAGAGTTTTTGTAAAAGATTGTGTTTTGAAACGTACTAGACGATTTGTGTTATGCAATCCAAGTGTAATGCTTATTTATATATAAACATAATTCTTCAACTGATATGAATAACGTTCATAATGTCTAGTGCTTACGAAAGTTTTAGTAAAAGATTGTGTTTTGACTCGTACTAGACGATTTGTATTATGCAATCCAAGTGTAATGCTTATTTATATATAAACATAATTTTTCAACTAATATGAATAACGTTCATAATGTCTAGTGCTTACGAAAGTTTTAGTAAAAGATTGTCTTTGACTCGTACTAGACGATTTGTATTATGCAATCCAAGTGTAATGCTTATTTATATATAAACATAATTTTTCAACTAATATGAATAACGTTCATAAAGTCTAGTGCTTACGAAAGTTTTTGTAAAAGATGGTGTTTTGAAACGTACTAGACGATTTGTATTATGCAATCCAAGTGTAATGCTTATTTATGTATAAACATAATTTTTCAACTGATATGAATAACGTTCATAAAGTCTAGTGCTTACGAAAGTTTTTGTAAAAGATGGTGTTTTGAAACGTACTAGACGATTTGTATTATGCAATCCAAGTGTAATGCTTATTTATATATAAACATAATTTTTCAACTAATATGAATAACGTTCATAAAGTCTAGTGCTTACGAAAGTTTTTGTAAAAGATGGTGTTTTGAAACGTACTAGACGATTTGTATTATGCAATCCAAGTGTAATGCTTATTTATATATAAACATAATTCTTCAACTGATATGAATAACGTTCATAAAGTCTAGTGCTTACGAGAGTTTTTGTAAAAGATTGTGTTTTGAAACGTACTAGACGATTTGTATTATGCAATCCAAGTGTAATGCTTATTTATGTATAAACATAATTTTTCAACTGATATGAATAACGTTCATAAAGTCTAGTGCTTACGAAAGTTTTAGTAAAAGATTGAGTTTTGACACGTACTAGACGATTTTTATTTTGCAAATCCAAGTGTGCCCTACTTAAAACCGGCAGGTGATGCTGTTCACCCGGCCGGGACTGATGGAGTACCAATGCGAGTCGGTTTTCCTCGACCATTGCTACCGCGTGGGCGGGTGCCGGCACGTGTCTTACACCTGCATTTGTGGCTCCGGCCATAACGGCGCCACGCTGCATTACGGACACGCCGCCGCGCCCAACGCTAAGCTCATCACCGATGGCGATATGTGGTCAGTGCCGGTTCCAGTGTCAGTTCTAGCTTGGCCTGAGTTTGCTGCACTTGCCATAGTTGGGCCATTTATTTATTTGTGTATTATCATTTATTATTAATGTAAGTTTATCGTCATCATCGACATCATCAGCCCACTGCTGGGTATAGGGATTTTCCCCCAAATGCCATATCACACGGTCTCTCGCCATTCGCATCCACGGACCTTCCGCCGACTCAACGACATCGTCCGACCAGCGCACTACCAAGTTTATCATATTTTCCAATTACCTATATTTTTTTTTGTCTTCGACCGAGAACTTACGGACAATAATCTAGAAGAATAGTGACCGTTTGTGGCCGTAGTAATAGTAGCGTAGTGACCGAATGCTATCTCTATACTAGAAATTGTAACACACTTTTTGCAAAAATGATCTGTACTTAAAGAATCTTGATTGGTGGCGCTAGTGAACGTCATGTAGCCGCATCTTAGCATTTCGATACCAAAACAATTTTCATTTAGTGTTGATAAAACATTTGTGTCCCAAAACTTTGCAACACTAACTGCAATCATTAAGTGCTCCCGAGTTTTAAGCCACGCAGGAAACGATAGATGGCAGCCTTTGGGCCATATGTAGTGGAGAAAAAGGCAGCGAGAAAAAAAAAGATTAAGTACCTAATACCCCATTTTGGACATCACCGGTCTTTCCGATTCATCATCATCATCATCAACCCGTTAGAGAAAAAATAAAGAGGTAAAAATCTATATACTAAATTACTATTAGGGCTGAGTTACGAAAAATGTGAAGAAATTGTCAATTAAATAATAAATGTATCAATTACAACATTATTATAAATACATCAGCAGTTGCACACAAGTCATTTATACTGTTATTGTCATATATATTATACACATGTCATACATAATGTACATAACATATTTATAATTTCTACATATATAAACACACATATTACACGAAACGCCTTTAATACAATCCATTACTTTATCGTGCTTCATTTAGTTTAAATATAATTATAGGTTACTGCATGTAATAACCGAATCGCTATCGCTTATGCGCCCGCTTCGTACTTAGCACTCAAATTGTGAGCGTCGTCCACAGCACACCTAGTGTGGAGTCGCTGTGAACTGGTAAATCCAATTTTTGCTAACTATCCACCTTATGTAAACAAACATTCATATGTTAGTTATTAGCGTTATTTTTATTAAATCTACTGGGTGACATTTTCACCGGTACAATAAATTTTACCATATCATTGGTATCGATAATAGATTACATTTATCGAATAAAATTACCATATATATTTTTTTCATTTTCATTAATTTATCCTTCATCCAATTCGTAACTCATGGACACCCATTACAAGGTGTCATCGCGGTGCGAGGCAGAGGGCGGCGGGCTGGCCGGTGCACGATTTGCCCGGTCAGTCCGCGCGCATTGACTTAGGTGAGTGCACGTGCGCCGTTTCCGCACTTCCTGCAGTCGAAAATTACGCGCGCAACACGATGTTTACAAACCGCGAGTATTACGAAATGGTTCGTAGTTACTTTCTCAGTGGGGAAAATACAGCTCGGCGGGTATACGCTGAAGACAGTTGGCCCGCCTGATAAATGCCGGTTTTATTGAACCTCAAATACTCAACACCAGGACATTCACGAGAGTGACGCAGCATTTGCTAGACTACGGACAGTTCACTGCACCAGTGCACGCTCAAGGCCGAGGGGGGAGACCTCCCTTGGCCGTGGAGATCGAGGAACAGATATTCGCGTTCTTCGAGGAAGACCCCAGAAGGAGCACCAACGACGCGGCACGCACGGCGCACTTCGGCGTTAGCCAGTACGTGGTGTGGAAATTCATACCACTACCAACCAGTGCAAGCATTCCACGCCGGTGACGGTCCTAAGCCCGTGCAAGTATGAAGGAAGAATTGAAATCAAGTAAGATTTTTTTTGCTACGTCATACCTACTGGCTGCGCCGCCCCCGCCGCTTCTTTTCCTCCCCGCAAGCCGCGCGCAGTTGCCAGTTCGTGCGTTTAGTTGTGCTCATGCGTAATGGAGTCCACATTTCTTTAAGATTTGCGGATAAGTTCAGACATTGGTATTTTTGTTTTTTTGTACCAACGGGGTAGTAACAAAAAATGTTGGTATTTGTATTTTGGACTTAGTATTACGTATGTTGATTTATTGTACCGGTGAAAATATCACCCTGTATGTCTCGTCTTGTTTGAACCTGTTATAATAGATATATTATTTACTTTAACTATAATAGATATATTATAACTTTGCTTAAGTTGGATTTTATGTGGCGGTCAAATAAAGATTTTTCTTTTTTTCATTTTTCATTTTCGTTAGGTCCCCACCACAGATTTTGTTCTGTGGTCCCCACCGTGGGGCACGGGTCTCTTCCCTGAATAAGGTATACCTAGGCCATACTCCACCACGGGAGCCACGGGATTGGTGGAGGCTTGTAAGACTAGTGGCTGGTCTTACTCTCAGAAGTTTTCAAGCCACCCTATGGCCTACTTTACGCCTTTCTGGTTACATTATAACAAACCTAAAATAATAGAAAGGGTGTTTTTGCAATAAAGAAGTTTATTATCCTATCTTCCTTATCCTACAGCTTGTTTGATATGGGCGGCAATTACGCCGGTTATGCAGCGGACATCACTTGCTCGTTCCCCGCCAACGGTCGGTTCACCGCCGACCAGCGTCTCGTCTACGAGGCCGTACTGGCGGGAAGGGACGCCGTCATCAGGTCAGTCTACACTTGACTCTATTATCTAGGTTATAAGAACTTGTTTTATAACACATTGCTCGACGACGACGACGATGAGGTCATCGCCCGGGGTATGAGGCTGTGCCTCTTGTCCCGGGCGCCTTCTCCAGGGGTTTTCCACCGCCGGGACGTGTGCCATCTTGGCGTGTGTCATGTCCGGGTAAGGGGGAGCTCCGAGCTGGCGGAGTTCTTCCGCTCGAAGAGCTCCCGTGGGTAGGGTCTTCCGTCATCTGGCCGGTCGAAGTTGGGGGCGATCTGCGCAGGCAAACATGCGGCGCGACAAACGGACCACGAACTCCTCCACACTCTCCACCAGTAAGTCCCGGGCGATCACGTCGTTCCGTACGTATCGCCCGGCCCCCACGATGGCCCTCAGGGCGATGGTCTGCTGGGCCTGCAGCTTCTTGCGGTTGGTCGCGGAGCACAGGGCCCTTGGTGCGAGTTTTTTTTAACTACTCGATCGCGTTAACGTAAACTCATATTCTATAGTTACCCCCAACGCGATTTAAGAATTGTGTTAAGCACACTCTTTGCAAAAAAGCTTATTATAAAATCAACGATTATTTAGAAGACAAGGACGTATGGCATTAAATAGTAGTTTAATATTAAATTAAATCAGAGGATAAATGTGTCTAGTGTTCAACACATCCAAGACATTATTTTGTATGTTTTATTTGTATTTAAATTCTTAAAGCTTTAAGGTGATTTGAGAAAAGATGGTCAGAGTGGAGTTTTTTTTTCGCTGCCTTTTTCTCCACTACAGACGGCCCCAAGGCAGCGGCTAACGTTATACATAACTGTATGTACATTGACATTCAACAAGCAGAATGTAAATTCTTTACGTTGAAATAAATTCTTGATTCTTGATTCTATAGGAGTGACAAAGCGCGCCACCTATTTGTCTCTCTGTCACTCCTATACAAATTGCAAACGCTCTCGCTATCGAAAGTGAATGAAAAAACTCGCACTAAGGGCCTAGGACGTACCATGCGGGCGCCGCGTAGGTGAGTCGCGAGCGCACGTACGTCCTGTATATCCCCAGCTTGTTCCTGGGGGCAGTCACACATTGCTCGTTGACCGCCAAGCAACGACTTGTCTACGAGGCCGTAATGGCGGGAAGGGACGCCTTCTTCAGGTTAATAGACACTTGACTTTATTATCTGGGTCATAAAGACTGTTATCACTAAGTGCTCTCGTTAACGGTCGGATGTACTTTTCTTAAGCTTTACGACGGTACGAAGTAGCGTTATTTTAAGAGATTTCCGTTATATTTTTTAGCTTTTTAGTGGGTACTATCGTACTACAGTTGTTGCTTGCTTTACCTATACCCAGTACTCTTGGAAACTTAGGTATTTGTCACTGTTGCATATTGTGACAACTTTACTCTCTGACATCCTCAGTGCGGCGAAGCCAGGCGTGATGTGGGACGATATGCATCTGTTGGCAAACAAGGCCATGCTGACACACCTTAGGGACGGCGGTCTTCTGAAAGGCGACGTCGACGAGATGATCAAGGTACCTATTTAAAATTTACTCTCGGTAGGATGTTCTTTACTCGTATATTACTCTTTTACGATTACAAATAACTTTTTGACAGCCGTTTTGGCTAGCTTTATATCTTATTAATTTTAAAATTAGATAATACTAATATTTAGAATGTCTGTGTATTTGTAACTCAGTTACAAAAACGGTTGCACTAATTTGAATACAACTTTGTGCATAGATAGGCTAACGCATTTCTATCCCGGAAATGTTTTTTGTAATATAACATTTTATTCGAACGCCGATTATGTTTGGAGCACAGCTATTTAGTACATTTAGTATTTATTCTATTTACATAAATATTGCAACATGACACTAAAATAAAAACCAAAGCGATACTATAAATTATAACTGAACTCTACCTATTGAAATGCATTTTAATTATCAACATGTACTACAATAGGGTAGTTTCCAGGGTCAAAATAATTTATTTCTATTTAGTCCGTATTTTAGATTATAAAAAAATATTGGATACGTATTTTTTCTTTTTTCGATTAAACAAAAAATACCAAAGATATAGCCCATTGAAGTTACGTGTAACGTCACTCAGTGCTACAAAATGCAGCACGGCGTGACGTCACACGTAACTTTAATGGGCTATATCTTTGTCATTTTTGGTCTAATTTACAAATAAAAAAATACGTGTCCCTTATTTTTGAATAATCTAAAAGACGGACTAATTACATTTTTTTGGGAAACTAGCCTATTCGATTAGTTGGATTACCCAAAGTGTCAATGAAAGATCCAATACCTACTAAATGTCGATCTATTTAATTTAATTTATTTGTGTCTAAAACTGGTAAAAAACGATTAATAAGATACAGAGAGAGCTTAATAGAGTATGGGCTATACCTTCCTCAGGGAAGAGACCCGTGTCCCTCGGTGGGGATATCATGCGTTGATGATGAGCTTAATAGAGTACATCTAGAATGTTACCCAAAGTATACACACATGTGAAATTAGGAAAATGTAAACAAGCTCACGAAACAAATAGGTACTATTGAACAACTATTTTTCGAAGTTTCGAACTAACGAAGTTTTGACTCTGCGCACACCAACCACTCGTACTCGTCACACAAAATTATTCGATGTCCCACTGGTTACTACGAATTATGCGCAAGGCTCTGTGAGCTGTCGCTTGCCGAATGTACATAATAAACTTTTTTCCAATTTAGATATTTTCCATTTGTCCAAGTCAGATTTTAAGAGTTCACTTTTAGGTTCCCTTGGGGAAAAGAAATGAGTTCTGGTATGTTTTTTACCTCACTCTTTCTTCCCTCACTTCACAAATCCCGTACAGCGGCAAAATTATTCACACAAACACACACACACACACACACCCTTAAACATTCAAACACACCCTCACACGCACACACTATGCAGTCATAATTTAACAGCACTCTGTTCCTTTATACAAATAAGTTTTAAAATATCTAAGGCCATAGCCTGTTTTCTTCTTTTTATTCCACTGTAAAATTTGTAAAATCTGTTTGTACAACTTAAATTATGTAAATCTATTTTTTGTTCCTGTCTAGAAGCTAAGTTTATATAATGTAAGCCCTTAAGTGGCCTATGTTTGGATATTTTCACACAACCATATTTTGTAATTTGACTTGTGCTGTGGGTTTTGTATTAAATCTATGCATTTAAGAGACTTGCACTTCTGAGTAAAGTGCTGAAATCTGAAGTGTAACTCCCCGTGGCGGGCGTGTACGCTTTCTTGCAGAGCGCGGTCTGCACTTACGTGGGCGGCTACCTGCCGGAGTTTTTTCTTTATACACTTGACCAGCTACTAGCCGTTAACAGTAGTTGAACAGATTGTTACAGTCTGTTTTTTTGCAAAAAAATAAAACAATCACGTTGACATCTCAATACAATCAATGTCTGAATGCTAGTACGCAAAAACCAAATTACCCCATTTTACTTCCAAGTAAAAATGGTTTGTGCTACGTAGGTGATTTTTTTTTAATTTGCTCTTATGAGGAATTAAACTTTAATGTCTTTGATGTGATAAGGATTGTGGTCACACAAGTCTTCTATTCACGGTAAAAAAAAAATCTACCGAGTAAACCTATTAGAAAGTGAAAGTGAACTACATTTATTGTCAAAACACAGATTAAACACAATTTTTGCAAAATATAAGACTCCAAAAACATAACATAAAGGAGTTGTTAGTGTAACATCATTAATATAACATACAAAGTTGTTAGTGTAATATCATTAACAAACTATTATATTTTATAGGGGTAACACCACGTCATTTTTTTTTTTGCATTGAAACGGACTGTAGTGTAACATAACATAACATTTACATACATTGCTTCTGGCCCCACACTAGGATACCCTGTGTCGTGGGAACCAGAAACAGCGACGTCACAAACATGTAAACATCCAAGACGTGGAGTTTTTTTTTTTTTTAGTGTGTTTTGGACTGTAGTGTAAGGAGACTGGCTAATGATTCTACCGTGTGTAGGCGGGCGTGCACGGGGTTTTGCAGCCGCACGGGCTGGGCCACCTCCTCGGACTGGACGTGCACGACGTGGGCGGATACTTGCCGGGGCACCCGCCGCGCCCCGAGGGGCCCCTGGGCCGTTTGCGAACGGCCCGACGCCTCCTGCCTGGCATGCTGCTAACCGTTGAGCCCGGCTGCTACTTCATACCAAGGGTGAGCCAGTGGTTTCGGGTCTCGTGCTTTCTACATTTTCTGGCAACGACACTACCGGCGGTACTACTAGTAGTGTCGTTGAAATCAACGACACTACTAGTAGTGTCGTTGAAGTCAACGACATGACACTACCGCCGCCATTTTAGATCAAATTGTACAGCCAACACAGAAGTTTTGGATTTAAGTTTAACTCAAAGTTCTAAGTTAGTTCTAAATTTGTAGCCACGAAAGTTTTTAATAATCCAAATTATTGGGTTTTATTTTGTTAGTAAAAAAGTTAAGGAGATGTAAGATTTACTTTTTTTCCACTTAGTGGTTTGTCTAAATAACTTTGCTTTTATTTAGTTATAAATAAATAATGGTATTTCTTAAGATTGCTGTTGCTTTTATTTCACGATTTACATAGTAAATAAACTATTAATTTTCTGACCTTTGTAGTGTTGGCCGTACAATTTGATCTAAAATGGGCGCGGTAGTGTCGTTGATTGGCAACGACACTACCAGTAGTACCGCTGGTAGTGTCAGTGGGGCCAGAAGCAATGTATGTGCCTGTATGTTGGTACCTAAATATTGGCGTTATGTTCTCATTGTTTTGTTCCGTTACTTTTATGAATTTGACGCCCTCTGTGAGCGTCCCGAGCGTTGCATCTTTTGGAGTTGATGCTTGGTCTCATTATAGAGTGCAATTATGTGTTATGTTATGGCAATATAAAACGTACCCGAACTCGGCATACATATGCTTCAGTTATTGCAAAGCAATGGCCTATGGCGCTGGTATTACGTAAATCCTCCACTATATGAGTTGTCTGATTTAGTTGATAGAACCTATTTTGACACTTAGGAGTTGTCTAAATGCTTAACCCAATAGAGTGCAATGTTACGTAATAGATGGAGTGTTACGTAAAAGATCTGGGCACGGTGGCAAGACCGAGGCCTTGAGTGAAAGTCACTTGTGGCGTAGAAATAATAATATACATATTACTCGTATGTTAACTTTGGAGCAGTGGTGGTGGCGATGTGGCGGTCCAAACAACGTTTAATGACGTATGTATGAACTGTATGACCGCGTTTTTAATAGGTAATTTTATAAAAAAATCCTGTCTCGGTGCTATCGAACTGCTACGAAACGGCTTCTGTTTTTTTTTGTGTATATTTGGTAGTTAACCTCCTCAGTCCCGTGTCGACAACATAACAATAGAAAACTATTGTTATTTTCAAGGTCAGGACTGAAGAGCTTAAAATAAGTCATAGGCTAATTTCGGTCGGCTAGTAAGGACTTGTTAAATTAAGTGTATTTTTTCCTCAGCTACTAGACAGAGCTCTGAACAACCCCGAACAAGCGAAGTTCTTCGACGCAGCGGCGCTGGAGAGATTCCGCGGCACCGGTGGTGTGCGTATCGAGGACGACGTCCTTATCACCGAGTGCGGCGTTGAAAACCTCACTTTCGTACCTCGGACGTAAGTACTGTGGGGTAGGGCTGCTCAAACTGTTGGAATCGTAAAGAACAGTATAGATCGCAAATAAAGATAGAGAAAGACAGCAGCAATTCACGTACTTGAGCACCGATTTGAGAAGTTACGAATAGAGCGTACGTTGCGGACGTTACGAAGTAAGCACATTCTTCGCCCTGGGGAGTAGGAAAGAATAGGGCAACTCCCAAGGGCGTCAGAGTCTTAGGGACTCCACACACGACAGCTATAAGGTAAAGATGTATATTATAGCACGATATATCTCATTACATCTTTCCATAGAAATCGTCAGGAGACCACACACGGCAGCTATAATATACATCTTTACATCTTCGTACCTTAAAGGTACTGAGCGATACGAAGATGTATATTTACCTGTCGATACATCTTAATATATCTCAATACCTTTTCGTATATTACGATACATCTTTCTTCGAACAGGGTGTTCAAAAAGTTTCTTGGTGATTCAAAAACTCCACTAGGAGGCTTATGTCGCTAAACGACATACATACTCGTATATAGGTATTGAGTCCTGTCTCAAAAAAATTATTTGCTCCACATCACTTGTAGTCCTATCTGTAATCACTAAATAGTCTCGCTAAAGGCCGGTTTCCGAATTGAGAATAAATTTCACTTAAGTAAATATTTAAATAACGTTCTGTCACGCTCTTTTCTGAGAAATTTGACGAGACAACACTAGAGTTAAGTATTACTTAGCGAAATTCTCAATTCAGAAATCGGCCGTAAGCTACGTTTCGTAAGCCTGAGGAAGGTATAGGCCGCCACAGGGGGCCAAGTCCGGATTGGTGGAGGCTTGTAAGAGTAGTGGCTGGTCTTACTCTATGGCCTCTGACTTGGCTTAACGACTGCCATCTATCGACGGCAGCCAGCACCAACTGCTTAACATGCCTTGCGAAGCATGGAACCGCTCGGAAAAATGCCATTAGCGTTAATCATAAACGGTCACCCATCCGCGCAATGAACGCACCCTATGTTGACCCTAACCTTCGTGATCGTTTAAGATCACTCAGGCGGCCAGGGCTGCGAGCAATTCTTCGATTCTGTCGATTGATGACCTATGATTTTATAGATATAACATAGGAAGTTACAAATTATATAGTGATGGAATAAAACATTAAAGTTGCCTTTAACATGAAGGATAGTAACAAAAATCAATCTACCTCAAGAAAAGAAAAAAAAGTCTAGCAACACAGTGGTCATCAATTTTGTAATAATATCATGCCTGTCTACTAGGTGGCGATGTCTGATAATTCCGCATATAATTTAAACTCTTCGGAATTTTCCTTACTTATATGGTGTTCAATGCACATCGTTCTATTTTTGGCACATGTGCCAACGCATACGCGCATCAAAATCTCAATCATCTTCTGATGAACTAGGTATCTATTAAATCTAGTAGTAAGTAAGTCAACAGATCCATAATAACACCCTGTATAACGCCTTAGCAGCCGGAACGTGTGTCGGTCGAGACGTATGTCAACGAAATGAAGCGAAATATACATTACGTTACCTGTTGCGTGTGTGATACTTTAATATCTACATTATTTGCTCACTATTGCATATACACCATGTTTTGTTTATAAGTGTTATATATAACTATAGTGTTATCTCTAGGACTCCGCAAGCCTTGTTATGTTTTACTCAGTGAGAACAGGGATGGGCTGAAAATCAGCGCTGTGAAGATGCATGCACTCACAGCACTAAGCTGAGCCCTATCCTTTTTATCACATAATTATGTTATGTCTCTATTTCCCTAGATTACGTACATATTCTGGTGTGATAAATAAACATTTTTCAATTTCAATATAATGTAAAGCTATACATCCCAGGATGTAATGTATATTATAGCCGTCGTGTGTGAAGTCCCTTAAGTTTGGAAAGCCCTGCTATAGGACTTTCTTCTTCAACCTATAGCCACCTAATGATGAGTGTAGGTCTCAAATAATGCATCCACTTTGGTCTTGGGCTTTTCGAATCCAGTCTTTGGTTAGTGGCAGTCCATCTCATTCGTTGTCTGCCCATTTCTGCGCCCATCTCTCTAGGTCTCCAAACTAGCACTTTTACACCACATCCCATGGAGCCAAGAAGTGCTATGGGTCAAAATTACGTTACACGAATTTCATGATATTTTTCTCTCATTTGTTATTTCGTATCGAAAGCGTCGACTACCTATACAGACACGGTCCTTTGTTATTCATGAGCTATATCGTGTAAAGGTTTACGTTCATTCGTGCGCTAAGACGTTTCATTCAGAGTGAAACATTAAAATATAGTACGATTATAAAGGGACATTCATGTTCAGAAATTAAATGTCTTTATAAGATGTTAAGAACCAAGCCTTTCCGTTGCGAAACTACATGTCGCCGAATGGGGTGTTGTGAATATGGTCTTGTTATCTAGGTCGTAGGTAGTGCTTGTTTGCAATGGCCACAATTCCCTGAACACCAACCACCAACAACCTAAACGAACAATTCGTTGCTGGGTCGTTTGCTACTTGTGACGAAAGATCAGATTAAATTGACTTATCGTCCAAGTCAACAATCTAAAAGATTCACTGGTGGCCATATGGTTTCATAAGAGTATGCCTGAATTTTAACGTAAAATGTTTCTATTATTTACAGAGTGGCCGAAATTGAGGAGTTTATGGCAAATGGCGCTAACTTCAAGTCAATGTAAGATAATTAAGTATACAGGGTGTTAAAGATCTAATGTCCTATCGGAGAGCTGCGCATGATGCCCACAAAAAAATATGTAGAATGGGAGAGTGGATACAGTGCGACTGTGAACCTCAATCTCCTAAGCATCAACAGCTTAGGAAATTGGATTCCAGGGTTGGATTGGACAAGCAGGATTCTTTTATAAAAAAAATATTCCTGCATCATGACTGCTAGTCATGATGTGCAGAATACTTGGGCTTCAGAATGGATGTTAGTAAATTACCACCCCATTACTGTAAGGATAACCTGCATAATAATGTTTTGTATATTTTTTATAATCATGTTTATCACCATATTAAAAAGACTGTATTGATATAGATTCATCATCTGACTATCTTCTTGATTATATTTTGTATGTTAATTTTTGTTACCTGAAATGGGTATATTTATTTACTTTGTTAAATAAAAATAAGCATTGTTTAATTGTGTCTTTCAATAATTATTATTATAACAGCCATAAAACGATGCTTGATGTGATAGCAAAATAACAAAATGCATACTAAAAATTGGTCTATGCTAAAACCTAAGTAAATTATCTAACAAAATATCCAGGTAAGTAGAAATTAAATTAGGCTAATATTCTAAAAATATCGTAAGAATACCCTCAAAATGGGTGGTAAAGGTAAATATTTGAGTACTTTTGAAAATTGCTTCGTAGTTTTAACTCCTCTATCCCTCAAAGACTTTCTCACTTGTAATCTGCACAAATGTTTCAAAGCAGGCACAAAGAATGGTATTTTTTCGATGGTCAAACCTTCGGAACGAATATCTATCAGCGACAAAATCTTACTTTGTACCTGAAAAAGAAAACATATTTTTTTTAAACAACTTCGGACATCGGTTCCTTCCGACAAAAAGTCAAGTGTATAAGGAATAAATTCATTCGAATTTGTTTTTAGATTTTACTGTTTCACTGTTTACTGGTACCTATAGGCTGCCTGCTTAATTAAGCTGCAATCTATTCTCAGGCCAACCAAATATACCTAAACTAAAATAAAAAAAATAGGTGAAGCCGTTTTGGAGAAGTTTTGTAACAAACACTGTGACATGAAATTTTTCTATATTAGAATATTAGTTGCAATAGACACGAGATTTAAAATTCATATATATTATGTATAATAATATTATGGTAGAACAGCCCTCGATGGATGAGGACCACTCACTGTCCATCTGTCTTGTCACCAGGGTAATCTCATGAACTGTGATAGCTAGACAATTGAAATTTTCAGATTAGTTTTGTTTCTATTAACTTTAGTAACTAATAGGTACTAAAAACATTATTTAATGGGGGCTCCTATACAAACAAGTTTTTTTTTCTCTATATTAATAACGGGGACAGGTAGATGCTTGAAATATTAAAATGTTGTATCGATATTGGTACAGAACCCTTCGTAAGTCCGAGTCGCACTTGCCCTGTTTTTCTTTCTAGCTTACATGCATGGGAATTCGGCCAAGTAAGCCAGCATTACTGGCAAACTTCATAAGTTGCTCCGGTTCACAGGCCAAGCTGTGTTGCAATAATAAAGGTGCAGTACTGCCTCCTGTGGCCACTGATGCTATTAGAGAGTCTGGAATACTATGGCAACTGCAGTAATCTATATCACAGCCTTGCTCAAGCAGAATATTAAAAACCTGGAACAGATAGATAAGGTAATTTAGTAATTAAGGTCATTTACAAAATATGAATCACAGTAACAATCCATTAGATAATGTGTAATACCTCCTCAAAACAATTTGCATGTTCACAATAATGAATATAGACTAACGGTGGGCATTCATCAATATACAATGCATCCACTGTTACTCCTCTTAGTAGAAATAAAGCAAAAAGTTTTTTAAACAGTTCCTCCGATTGATTGTACACATATTCACTAATATGTAAAAATGAATTCAATGGAGCATTTTTCAGGTAGCTTGGTCGGGCATCTCCAATCTTTTCCAGTGTCACATAAAACTTCTCAGTTATGTTGAAGAATTGTGGTCCCAAATCTGACTCTAGGAGACTGGAGATAATATCCATATTGAAATAGTGAGGCTTGCAAGCCAATATCACCAAGTCTTTGTTGATTTGACTGATATTTGTAACAGGCAGTAATAGCTTGAAAACTTCCGAGTTTCCATGGATAAGAGCAGATTTTACAGGCAATTCACCATCAACATTTGCTATGTGAGGATCAGCTTTGTTTTCAAGCAAATATTTTACTACTTCTACTGAACCATTCTGGGTAGCCAGTAAGAGAGGTGTCTCGCCGTTTCCTGTAATTTGATTAATGTCACAAACAAAAGGGTGTAGAGCCACAACTGTTTTGAGGCAACCTTTAAAGCAGGCTAAGTGTAGTGGTGTGTAAAGAGCCTCATTTCTCCTCTCAGCATCAGCTTCAGCATGTAACAGTTGCTTCACAACTTCATGCTGTGTCGCGAACGCCGCATCATGTAATGGTGTATCTCCATCAAAGTCGTGAACATCAATAAAAGCACCATATTCTAGTAGCAGCTGCACAACTTCAGTCCTTCCCTGAGAACTCACTACATGAAGTGGAGACACCATTTCTGTACTGGCATAGTTGGCTATATCGTCTACATTTTCTAGAAGAACTTTTATAATCTCAATTGAACATTGTTTTCGACAAGCTAAGTACAATGCTGTGTGCCCCTCATATGTCTCTGATAAAGGCCGACAGTCTGGGTGTTTTAGGATGAGTAACAAACTCTCAAAGCAGTCGTTGAAAGCTGCCTCGTGGAGACAAGTCCATCCTCGATTATCCACACAGTTAGGGTTGCTTTTCTTCAGCAAAAGTTCTACTGTTTTCACGTCGTTGTTTCGAGCGGCGATATTGAGTGAATTTGAAGACAGCGGGTTGAATGCGCTAAAGTCCATGGTCAGAGTCCAATGAACTGCTATCGTGCAGTCATCTATGGCTAGGAAAAGGCACAGAGAATATGATCACTACGTTTAAAAGGTATTCAAAATAAAAATAACAAAATTGTTCGATTCAATTTGAGTCCCGTGTCAGACTTGGCAGATGTCAATTCAGTACAGCTGATTCAGCAGTTCAATACTGCGTTCAAAATATTAAATTTGTGAAAAACTACACAGAAAAATCTACAACCATGTTCGTCAGAAATAGGAAAACCAGCTAATGACACCGATCATTAGCGGTTAGCATTCTTCAAATTAGATAATGAAGATCCTAAATGTAATAAATATCAGGGCATAACCCGAAGACTCCATAATATTCAAAATGGCGCACGCAATCGTTCGTGGTGAGACCACCAAGGCTCAAAACTACTTGGAAACCATAATCAAGGATTTGGTGACCGAGACTGGAAAAGAAGACGACCGATATACTATTAGCAGGATCCTATACAAGTGCTTCCGTGATAACCCGGAAAGAGTAGCTTTTGTAAGTACCTACCTACTATGTTCTTCAAACCGTCTAATGTGCCACTAACTTTGTTTTAGCTTAAACAATAATACTTACTGAAACAGTACCTAACTCTTTTGTTGCGCAGATTGATGGGAAAGTTGACGAACGAGTCACAAACGTGGATCTCCTGCGCAGCTCGGTCCAAGTAGCGCGTGCATTGACAGCGAGAGGGCTGGTGCCGGGGGATGTGGTGGCAATCGTTGGTTGGAACCATCTGCAGTACGCTGCAGCATACTACGGCTCCTTATTTGCGGGGCTGACACTTTTCTGTGTTGAAACCCTCCTAACGCCGCGTGAGTGCCTAACCTTATGTATAATAAATTAGGACGAAGATTTATTGAATCCAGGACAACTTATGCGAAAAAAGTTGTTAGCTGTTAATGAAAAATAAATCTACATAATCACCGTGACTTTAAGGCGTAATCCGTAGATACTCGGTGAAGATTTGCATCGCGGTTGTCCTATCTTTTTTCGAAAATGTGTCAAATTGCCATGCAACTAATAACAGGCGTTTAAGCCAAAGTGTTGTACAATGTTTAACCAACTGAATAAACTGTACATATTTCAGATGAATTAAAATACTATTACAATCTTACCAAACCAAAAATGGTATTCGTTGATTTTGATAAAGCGGAGGATGTCAGAGTAGCGCTAAAAGAGACTACGACGCACGAATGCGGAATCGTGGTGTTTGGTAGAGAAATTCTGAAAGACAAGTATACTTTTGCGGAGCTCATTCAGGATCATAAAAAAGAGCTGGGTGTATACTGGTATGTTGAATAAAATTGGAGTGCCCTTATATAATTTATGGCCTTTATTCCCTTAGCGACGCGTCGTTTCGTGCTTAGACTTTCGGCTTGGGAGGTAAATATTATTGTTATTTTTGGTTTCCAGGCCCGTAGAGTTACCAAAGGACGCCGTGGCAATGCTTTTCACAACAGGAGGTTCTACGGGTTTGGGACCGCCGAAGTTGGTTCCGATAACGCATGCGGGTATCGTTTCTCAGGCACCCACAGAATGGTGAAGTTATAATCCTACTTAAATTTTAATCTAATACCAACGATGGAATTAGGTACCTAATAATACAAAATTATCTCCACAGGACGTATGATAATAATTTCCCGCAACCAACCGATATGTGCCTCTTACTCTTCAACGGCCAATGGTTGGTGCATACGAAGATGTTTGTCACTGCAGTCATTTATGGCGTCACCCTCTTGGCTCAGTCTGAACGCCCCAATGCCGAAAATAATATCAAGTTATTGAAAAATTATAAGGTAGGTGTCTAAATTAAACTTATCGTATCATGTATCCAGCAGAATAACTGCATAATTCCTCTTGCTTCCTGAAAGAAACTGGTAAAAGTTTACAAAGTGGGAGAAGGAAACGTCCATTTTACTTATGACAACATGCCTGTTACACCTCAATAAACAAATATTTTTCAGCCAACGTGGATGATCATTGATCCGGTGGAAATGAACGAAGTTCTCATGTCTCCATATTACGAATATGGAGTTCTTCACAGCCTTAAAAAACTAGTTCTCGTCGGTCTTACTCCGTATCAGAAACTCATAGAAAAACTCCACGTAAGTATTTGGTTCGATTAAAAACGAAGATATGTAAGTATTTCCACCACAGTACAGTTATTGATGTAGGTACAGGGATTTATGTTGAAACTGTAATTGGATAATTATGTTTCAGACCCAAGTCACACCCGACATCCGCATTTGCAACCGATACGGTATGACTGAGGCTCACGGCTACGTTTGCCTTGGCGACCAGACAGACCTGTCCAGTATAGGGCCGGTGATTAACATTTTTGATTACAAGGTAAATATCCGAAAATTTGCGCTGCTTCATAGGAGATAACAGGCCCACAAATATAACTACCTATTTCATAATCACACCCATAAAAAGTAAAAAATATCGTCTTTACAGCTCGTTGATGAAGAAGGAAATACGGTATTACCGAAAAATAGAGGAGAACTTTATTTGAAGAGCAAATACTGCCTTCCAAAGGTATGAGATTCTTAAACTTGGGAGACTCTTTTATTTACAGATAGTTATTTGAATCTATTTTTCAGACCTATTATGGTGATGAAGATGCTGCTAAAAATATGTTTACCAAGGACGGTTGGTTTCGAACGGGAGACGTAATGGTTGAAAATGAAAGAGGGGAGATGCGCTTCATGAGCCGACTGAAATTCATTGTTTACAGCTATGGATACCCTGTTAGTACCAATAAAATGTATCTATATTACCTACATAGTCCAACGCGGTACCTTAACTAACACGGGCCGGGCATATGAAATAAGACCAGTGCTGCATTTAGATTTTTTCCCTAAATTAAAACCTGTGATTTGTTTCAAGCAAACCTTCGTTCTGTGTAAACCCTTTCACACACATGACATATAGTTTTTTATTTATACTAGTTAGTTACTAGGTAGTTAGCAATTCACGATCAAATAATCAGCTTAAGCACTGTTTTCATACGACAGCTCTCCCCGCAAGAGTTGGAAGAGACTATTTGCTCGGTGGAAGGAGTTGCAAACGCAGTCGTTTGTGGCACCGACCACGGACCTGCAGCATTGGTTGTACCTCGACAGGGAATGACGCCGACACGAGAAGCGATCAAGGACACTTTTCAGAGTAAGTGTGGCGGTTTTACCTACTTATTTGAAGTCGTGCTACTTGTGCTGTAAATGTGGCCTCTACTTGAGACCTCCGCTGAAGGGTCCAAACCCGTTATAAAATAATGTATTGTATGTTTGCAGATAAACTGAGTGAATATAAACATCTCAGAGGTGGAATAGCATTTGTTAAATCGTTACCAAGAACTCACGTCGGAAAAATACATCGCAGAAAGTGCGCCGAAATTATCAAGGAGCTGATTGATAATAAGCAGTGCTACTGAAATAGGTAATAAGTTTTTTGCTTGTAATGAGACTATATTCAAATTAAAATCATATTCATCATTAAAAAAAGTTACGTAATTAATACGAATATCATTAAAATACACAGTAAAATAGTCACAAATTCATAATCAAAACAGAAATTAACAATCAATCAAACTTGCGACTGAAACTACAAGTAGGTACTCTATCTATTATCATAATTATCATGATAAAGTTGGTCAATGCTTACTAAGCTTACACGAAGACAAGCACCACATTTTAAATCTAAACAAATAATGCAGATACATAAAGAACAGAATTTCAAAACTTGCTTGCATGATAGAACAGTCGCCGAGTGAGCATAATCAGTTCCCTGGTTTGAATTACACTAGTAGACCTACCGAGGTAATGAATGGATCTCACATGAGACCTAACCTAACACAACCCTATTTAAGTTTAGGTACAACGCAACTAGGTCTGTACTTAACTGGGGATTTGTTAGACTTCCCTCGAGGTATAGAGTTGGAACGGGGTGACCGAGGGGACTTGGGAGGTCTACTCGTATTGTGGTAATACGGTCGCGGCCTCAACTCTTCCGCACTCCGGAACGTACTTCTAGTTACTTTGCGTCTGTACAGCGCTGTCACTGAGGTTTCTTGAAGTAGGCATCTGGAAATGGACGGGACATAATTTACATAAATAAATATCGTTTCTGACCCAATTTCTAACAATTTACGCATGAACACATGAACAGTCAGGAACGAAAGCCCTCAAAGCTATTATGAGGACACAAACTTGGACCTTTCTAATTTGTTAAATCATTTCGAAAGTATGGGTAGGTACGTATATTACTTCGCACAGACATAGTCTCGATAAAGGCACCATTACTATGTCTGAGATAGTAAAGACTCACTTTTCAAGTTCACTAAGTTGCTGCTTAGGTGTGGACGATGCTACCGGCTTGGCTCTACCGAGCTTAGCGCGGGTCGATTGCAGCATCTGCTGCGTGACGAGCGGCATGCTGCTAAGTGGCTTCCGAGCCGTATTGGGATTGTCCTGGAATGAAAACACGCTTGAAGTCGTATTGTCGATAGGTGGCGCAGACGGCCCTCTGTAAGACGCAAATTTTATGTAGGTACAACATTGATGCCATAAACGAGGTGGGTGGGCTAGCCATAGCCACCTTCTATCAGCAACGGTGCTCACTGCTGGGGTAGGTTAAACTTTTCCCTCTTACGCTATGTTTCAAGCTTTTTAGCTATTGTATAGAATCAGGCGTTACTTTGCAGAAATCCATAATAGCATTAAAATGAGAAAATTACTTTGCTAAATTCCGCCAGTATTGGCGGAATTTAGCAAAGTATTTTTCTCACTTTAATGCTCTTTAGCTATTCACAACGTATGTATCCACAAAGAGTTTATTTTATGACATCGTCGGAAAGTGCAGTTTTACGTACCTATGTATGTATACGTATCTTACCTTAATTCTTCTAAGCTTTACGTTGGCTATATCCTGCGGCGTGATAGTGAGCCGTGGACCCGCGATACGTGGCGGCGCGGACCCGCAACGTGAGATCGTGAGGCATCGCGACTTGGGTGGCTGGAACACTGGCATGGGCGGCGGTGGCGGTGGCGGGGGTGGCGGCGGCGGTGGTGGTGGCGCCAAGGCCGTTGGGTACTGAGGCGGTCTAGTCTGCAACTGTCGCTGTTGGTCGCTACAAATATAACATTTGAGTTAATCGGATGACAGATAGCACAGCATTCATGCTGTCATAAGGATCCTTCATTTTGTATATTTACATATGAAAATTAAAGGAGATTAAGGTCGGCTTGCGCGAATTTCTTAAGTGTACAGAATTTAACTAAGATTGTTCATACAAAACGTCGAACACTATGGACTACCTCGTTGATGGTTGGCTACCTAGCGCTAAGGCGCTAAATACAAACACAGAGGTCGTGGGTTC
The DNA here is from genome assembly GCA_947310845.1 of Yponomeuta plumbellus. Classification (NCBI taxonomy): domain Eukaryota; kingdom Metazoa; phylum Arthropoda; class Insecta; order Lepidoptera; family Yponomeutidae; genus Yponomeuta; species Yponomeuta plumbellus. The sequence goes on along the minus strand of OX371207.1, from coordinate 9,093,376 downwards.
GGTTCCCACATACAGTTGGTGGGGGTGTATACAGTTTGTAATGTCCCTGTGCTAGGAACCACAGGGTATACTAGTTTGGGACCAGTTCAATCGAATGTGTTGTGTGGAAGTAATTATTATTGTTATTAAAAGTAAATTTAAATGGCGACTTACGTAATCTATCGTGATATAATATGAAGGAAGTACCTATTAGTCTGTAAAACCAACGGTAATAAATATAATGAATTGTGAAACTAACAACTTTGACATTCATAAAGTACCTAAACATTTTATTTTTATTATGATTAAAAATATTTGATTTGATTTAATTAGGTCTACAGAATCACGGTAAGATTTGTACCTAAGTAACTATTAAGAAAGAAAGAAAGAAAGAAAGATTTTATTAGTATGTCACAGAAACACAATGAAGACAAAAGTACATAATAAACAAAATACACAAGAGTCAATAAAACAAGAAAAATAAAATAGAGACAAAGGGAAACAAACAACCGTTTTTTAAATCTACGGCAGCAGGGCCAATTAGAGTAAACCTCGACTGTGCTCAGGCAGCAAAATTTCGAACTTAACAAGTGGACATGTTTACCTGAGCTTACCCTCAAGTTCCTCAATCTTCAACGCCATTTTCTTCATTGTCTGGTATAATTCCTCATTTTCCTGCAGAATTCTCGCCTGTCTTCTCTCAAAGTCCTCCAAAGATTGCCTCATAATCTGGAGCTCGTCATTCACGGGATTCGATTTCTGCTTATTCTTAGCATTACCCGAGACGGAGACAACATCAGAATATAAACCGGTGATCGACTGGTAGCTCTGTAGAGAAAATCGTCAAATTACACTAAAAAAAATCAATGACACAACTTACGTTCGTCAATTGTAGCAGACGTACCTACTTGATCCAGCAATGCTTTTGCAACGGATAACAAAAGTTTTACCTACAACAAATACTTTACTGTAAAATTACGATAAGACCTAATGACGGTCAGGTTTAAGATTTAAGCCAGTACCTACCTTCATTCCAAGCCAGGTGCAAAGATCGATGACTCGATTCCAGGACTTCGAGCGAGTGAGGCGTTTGACGCCTCGCTCCTTTCGCGGAGTGCCTCCTGAGAGAACAAACCATTCCACATCACTCAACACAGCAGCGTCGAGTCCGCACTCAAACTCCACTTCAATTTCTACGTGGCCCTCTTTCGCTCCCATTGTGCCTGAAGAAGTTGTAAATAATTTCCCGCCAAGCTCACCAAGCTCGGCTACCTTGGTTAGCACATTTTACTTTCCTATTGAAGCAACTTATGACTTGTTACTGTATTCGAATCGCTTCAAGGGGAATTCAAGATTGTCGATGATGTCACTGTGCTATATTAACCGTTGACTAGAGGGTCGGATTTGTTTATAACTAAAAAGTTACAAGACGTAGCGTGTGATAAAAAGTTTAACACGCATCAAAACATAATATATGTAGTTGATAACCTTTGACTCTTGCTTAAGTTAACTGGGTAGTTCAGAGGATCGTAACCGTTGGTGTCCATTTTTTATACGAACTGGCACTTTTTCCGCACGCGATCAGATTTGACTTATGAAGGCCAGCGTAAGGTTTTCAAATAGATGGCGACCTTTGTGGCGCAGCGGTTAGCGCATCTGCCTAAAATATTAGAGGTTCCGGTTTGAACCCCGGCTGGGGACAAAAAAAAACCCCAGGTCTTGGATGGTTACACGTTTGTGAAATCGCTGTTATTTAACTCTTTGCCTGTCATCATCATCATCATCATCATCATCAACCCATTAGTCCCCACCTAGGGGCACGGGTCTCTTCCCTGAGGAAGGTATAGGTCATACTATTTATCGAAAGAAATCGTGTAACTAGGAACACAAAGTCTATTTTATGTATTTTTTAACACATTGACCACTTATTTACAGTCTACTGGGACTTGCGAAATTTTCATGAGTGTTAAAACATAAGGAGGTAAAAAAACTTAGAATACACGATTTATTTCGGTCAATAGTGTTCGGTTCGGGCGTTAGTGCGTCGGCCTTTTGGTTTTCGGGCTTAAGAACGATCGGGATTTGAAGTTGATTGATACTTCGGTAAATTAACAAATGGGGCATGTGTTTCGGGCATCTGTTATTCGGCTATTGGTCATTCGGTTTTATGTACGGGACCCACCTAGTACAAATAGTACAGTCGACAGCTTGTCAACTATCAATATCCGTACAGTACATTATTCTAGTACAGTTAGGTTACGGGCGACTTTGGAAGCTGTCGACTACACTACGCATACTATGCTATCACTCCCGTGGATCAATCAAGCCTTCCAAATAAATGAATAAACCCTTCTTCGCTAGATTGCGGTTCATTTATCATCAAGAGCTTTCTAGCGAAATCTGTAAGTAAGCTACTTAATTTCTTACCAATAGCACTGGGTTCACATGGATTCACAAGTTGCGGATTTCTACTCAAATTTCCATACTTCCTTGACCTCTGCAATGCATCTCTTAAGTTAGTGTCTGATTTGAGCCTCCGTTTTCGCACTTTGAACGACTGGTTGCTGACAATCGATTTGAAGGAGACTTCGGAAATTGAGGACAGCTGACTAGAGGATGATGATCCCTCTAAAAGTCCAGCATACGAAGTTCGTGGTACATCTTCAGGGGATGTGTTTGTGCTAGTTACTGTGCGTTTGGTTTTCTTTTTGGGTCTTAATGTCATGCCGTCATCGTGCAAGTCGCCTCTCAGGCGTTTGCTCCCGAACGAGTTTTCGGAATTGTCGTTGGTCAATGCTTCTTGTAAATTGAAGTCTTTGAAGAATGTCATATTTATGCTTTTGGAGGCTGTTTGGATAGGGAAATCCACTTCCGTCAATGTGCACTGTTTGATAGGACTCATTTTGCTTACAATATTTGGCACACGCTCAGCACTGTCCTTGCTGCAGTCGTTCAACGATGCATGGTAACTGTTCTCCCACGACGTATTGGTCAAGCATTCTTTAGAACATTTTCTTAAAGCTTCAGGTGATCTTGTACTAAAATCTTGATAGTCTTTTGCATCAACGTCAACAACGTTATCGCAGATTTCTTTTTCTATTGTCATATTGGATGGCATACTCCTTGAAACTTAAGCTGATAAAATAAGTGAATACTTTTTGCTTTCTCGGGTAGGAGTTTCCTTTATTGTTACAATACTCAACTTTATGTTATCTTTATTAGGGTACCTACCACAGACGTCACTGGAATTGTTTTTTAACTACCCGCAATATGAAAACTTGTTTGCCGTGAACGCATCCATAACTGATGCATTATACAATGAGCATTACAAAATTTCTTCTATTTGTTACACCATAGCGTCCAATTTGCTTCGACTTCTGAAAATGAAACGTCAAAGGGCGGAAATTCAAAAAATCGATAAGTTTCCTTCCAGCACAAAAGTTTAAAATTTCCGTACAAAGATACAACGTATTTAACAAAAATGTGAATTAAAACGCTGTGATCCCATTGCCATGCCATGTCGCATTATGTCTTCGTCAAAATACGGCTATTTACCTAGGCGACGCTGGTTTTACATTTTGTTGACAATATTATTGATTGCTTGTCTTTGCAAGTACGAATCCGCTCACAATGATGAATTGGACATGCCACTCATTAGGGAGAAAGATATTCTACACAAGTCCCACGAAGAAACTTCTAAAAATCTGTCACTGACATGGTCTTTTTCTTTGACTTGCAACTATGAGGAAGTACTGCGCGACGATACTTTGCTATCTCCCAGTTTGATTGATGCAGATTTAGTCGAGGGTCACAGGATAAAGGACGGCGGCGAGTATACTCCATACGATTGCAAACCCAAGTATAGCGTTGCTCTCATCATTCCTTATCGGTAAGTTCTTATATTTTAAAGGAAAAAGCGTTTATCAATATAAATAAAAACTAGCACTAGGTGCCTGCTTTTATAGGGAATCGCGTCAAGTTAAAGAATGAGTAAAAGAAAATGATCCTTACTTTTGATTTTTTAGAGACCGGGGTGCTCGGGCTGAACAGCTTCGAGGATTTTTAGTCTTCATGCACACTTTCCTACGTCGTCAGCGAATTCACTACCGTATTTATGTAGTTGAGCAAGTGGACTCTCAACCTTACAATCGGGCTAAATTGATGAATATTGGTGCTCAGGCTGCCATGAAGGCTGGGTTCCCTTGTCTGATATTGCATGACATGGATCTCTTACCATTGAAATCTGCTAACCTGTATAGTTGCACTACATGCCCCAGACATATGGACCCAGACCACAAACTTTTTAGGTAAGTTTATTACTGCTGTGTGCAAGCTGGCTGTAAAGACATTGACAAAGAAGTGTATTTGCAATGTTTTTCTTTTTCAGTTATAGTGCTTTTCGGGCAGGATTCGTACCTGCCAGTCATACAGGTAGTGCTATAGCAATAAGGTCTGAGCAATTTAAGAAAATAAATGGATACAGTTTAAAGTATGGTGATTCCGATGACTTGCAGAGTAGACTGGCTGAATACAAACTGGATGTGTGCAAGTTTGATAATAAATTCAACCAGTATCATAGGCTGGAAGATGAAGATATTGCTTCAGAATTTAAACGGTAAGCCTGTTATTAGTTAATAAAAGTTGACTTATATTAATTTCATTCAGCTTTGGTTGCTATTTCAAGAAATTCATAATATGGGTAAATATTTCTTAAATTAATCAGTAAACAAATTAAGATGATAGTGATGATAGATGATAGTTATGTTTGTTAAAATAAATAAATAATTTTTGGTTCCTGTATGTACATATTCGATTTCTATGAATGGTTTGTTTACCTACATGTAGACCAAAGCTGGATGAAACCCAATATATTATTATGTAGGTAAGTAGGTACCTACTTATTGTGATAGGTAACATAAACATTTTTTTTCAGTGCAATGAAAAAAGTTCAGACAAAAAAGGAGATTGCTGCAGATGGACTTAGCTCATTAAAATATTCTGAAATAGCAATCGTCCTTCATCCGATTTTCACTCATATCATGGTTGATTTAGCCTAAAATGCGAACATATCTAGTATACGAGAAAGATTTTAATAGTTAACTACTTATTAGCACAGTTAGGAATTTGTACAGTACCTAACGATTTTTGCCTCAGTACAGATTAATGGGTAATTAATATACTCATTTTGAATTAAATACTTCCTAGTACTAACAATGACTTACGAGTATTTGAGGCAGCGACGCTGTTTGGTTTAAAATCTTCGACATTACAATGGACACAAGGGACCATTACTGTCTTTTTAAAAGAGCCTCATTTTAACACCAGCACAGCTTCCGGTGCTATAGCCTGTATCTAGCGCAAATTAATCTAGAGTTCTAGAAAAATATCATTAAAAATATCGGGCGAATTATAATAGCCACCACACAAAATAATCACTTCATCTGGTTCCATAGTAAGTTCCATACTCTTCCTGTGCTATGGTAACCAAGGTCCTGGGTTGAAGGGCTGGTAAGGGACTTTCCAAGTGGATTTAAGTCGGCTAAATAGGGGGCGCGGCGGGCAAGATCAAAAGTATCCGTAATCCGGCGAGCGGGTATACGTGCGACGACCAGGGACTCGAATCTGTTAGTGCATTATAGTACGATGACCGCTATACGGTCGGGTCACGTGACGTATTTTTTTATACCATTGACGCCTAGATTGTTTAATATGCGTGCGCGCGTTGACTTGAAGCGGCAATGAAACTAAACCGACATGTTCATTGTCATTGTACTACAATGCATTAAACGAATCTAGGTCCAGGTATGAGGTTTTTCAGGGTTGTGGCAAGTGACAAACCTTAATATTTATAAAAACACTATACCCTAAAACACTCTAAAAGCGCTAATAAAAATAGTCTTATCTTGAAAATTTTACAACAAAAAAGATGTAACTAGAAATAAGATAAACTGCTCTGAGAAGTGTTTTAGGGAATGTTGTTTTAATAAATAAGACCGAGTGTTTGCACAGTGACTAGTGATTCGTATATTTATTATTTGTACTTAAGAATAAAACGAATGCGTGAAATAAAAAAATTATATTGATGTATTTGGTTTGAATTTTAATATTAGGTACAGTAAGAATAGTTCCCGTCACAAGGGATTTAGAACAGAAAATTGGTCATTTATATGTTACATTAATGTATTTACACAAATGGGACAACACAACACCTGTCCTTAAATTATAATCATTGTATGTATTTACACCGTAACTTTACACTAGAAATTTTAATGTACAATTTTTAAGAGGTAGGTACATACTTTCGGTCTTGAAAAAAAATTAAATAATGCCTCTCTTAAGAGTCTCTTAGAGACTGTATTCAACCTGAGTGGGCGTTGTAAGTTTTTCCGATTTACAAAAAGTTGGAGAACGCATTAATTTTATTTTTAAATGTCACATTATGTACGCATTTCATTTATTCTTAAATAGTGTGAAGTGTCAGGTTGTGGCAAAAACGATTTGTTGATATAAATTCCTAAAGGAATTGACGAAGTTTTGCGATGTTTTTTGAAGTTAAATGGAAAGAGACTGGTTGGGGAGTGCTCCACCAGGGAGATTTGACTTCGCAAATCATAATTTGGTTAAGATCCTAAACCTCACTAAGTGCTGTTTTAGTGGAATCGTTTTTTTTTAATAAGACCGTTTGACTATAAAAAAATATTGCTCTATGGAGTAGGTACTTGATGATTTCAGTAATAATTATGTTACATAACTCAAACAAAATAATTCCACACCACATTTTAAATGACATCAAATATAGCACCATTAACCAAGTTTTAAAAACTAAACCAATCCACACTACCCAATCTCTAAAATATCTTCAGAATGATGTCCAATTTTGGTTACTTCATTCCTGTACAAAATAATTTATCTCAGTATAATTATTCTTCTGCAGGGAGAAAAACTCACGCTAATCTAGTATTACATCACCACGAATTCTTCCTTATGAGTAGCCCTAGAGTCCGCAAATATATTGTCCTTTTTTCTAGAAATGTAGGTACACATGTACCTATGCAAGAATTTTAAAGAAACACAATATAATAGATATAGATTGATGGGCCTAAAAATCCGTTGCAAAATAAGTAACAGATAGGTAAACTAGCCTAGGATCTTAGGTATCTAATATTTTTTCTAAAATTTTACAGGACGTAACTTGATACTATAAGGGACTCCACACACGGCGGCTATAAGGTAAAGATGTATATTATAGCACGATATATCTCATTACATCTTTCCATAGAAATCGTCAGGCGACCATACACGACAGCTATAATAGACATCTTTACATCTTCGTATCTTAAAGGACCTGAGCGGTCTCTAAGCTATACATCCTGGGATGTAATGTATATTATAGCTGCCGTGTGTGAAGTCCCCTAAGTAAAACCTGCAATGGATACAAAGTGAAAAAAAACTGTCAATATCAAAATATCTAGTCTAGTGTAGATTCTTTGCAAGAAACCAGTTACTATACAACATATAATTTTCGGAGGTGTTTCTATTATCATTCCCTGGACAATACGAAGTCATTGGTATTGTAATTTTTTGTAGTATTTCGTACAGCGCGACATTTGGCGCAGCTAAACAATCACAGTAGCAGGTTATCTCACAAGCCAAAATAGCTACAATTATTCACAAGTAATATTATTCTTCATTATTTACAAACATCATTGTGTAATAATACACTTAAAAATTATACATCTTCAGTAATATTGATTTTTATATAATTACAGACTCCAGAGCAATATGCTATTTGACAGGTTTCTAAAAACCATCTCTGTTTGTTGTTAGTGTTCATTGAGTCCTCAGAAAGCGGAAAGTATAAATTCTTTCATGTATTTCTTCTACAAAAAGCAAACGAAAATTTACTTTTAAAATAAGCCACCAAAACGCTGTATTGGCCAATATGGTGTCGCACAGGAATTATGACGTCACTGGTCAGTAAACAAAACCAATGAACGTAAGAACGAAATTAATGACAGACGCCATATATTTACTGAGCGGTGACGTCATCATAGAATCGGCCAATCCAGGCCGTTTTCGATGAAATGGCTGCAGAAACATAAATGTTTTTTTTTAATATTATTATTTTTTTACTTAAAATGCCCTAAAGCGGTTTTAAGACTCATAATTTAAACGAATATGTACACATAATACTATTTTTTTCACAATGTCAAATAGCCTATCGTATGCTTACAATTTATACAGCATAGGCAATGCACTTGGAAATTTATAAGTACAATGTAGGTAGTTTATATAATTATCTTGCATAAAATAAAAATACTTTTTCCAGGTATATACCTGAATTAACACGTCATATTAAAGCCAAAAATTAAATGGTAACAAGCCTGAACACCCTGTGAATAAAATTAAGAGCAAACACTTCGCTTAGTCAAAAACACGACTCCTTAAAACTCTCGATAAAGGCCGATTAAAATAGTCTGTGGTGGAGATTTAAATTTACAAGGAAAATACACACAGTGTTGCCACCTTAGCCCTTTTCGGGCTAGATCTAGCACTTTTTACTGTCGGTGAATTCGTTTTTTCATTCTTTAGCCCGAAAAGAGCAATCTAGCCCTTTTCCAGCGATACGAAAACTTCGCGCCACGATTATCAAGTTATGAAACAATCACTAATTCGGTATATTTTCTTTAAAATTAGCTAAGAACGCAGATGTCAATCAGCCATCAACTTCTTCTTCGGCAGATAATACCCTCGATTTTGGAAGAAGATTCCGACGGATATTCTGATTTTTAAAATAGCTAACTAAATTCTAATAAAAAAATGCGCCTTTTGAAGTTACTCTAAGTATCTACTTAATACGTTTCATATTTTCAAAAAAAAACTTTTACATTTATTTTTAGTTTTTTAGTTTTAGCCCTTTTTAGCACCTCTTGCTATATCTAGCCCTTTTTAGCTTGTCCGACTGCCCCTTTTCAAAAACCAAGGTGGCAACACTGAATACACAATCTCCTATTAATTATATAAACTGCCTGTTACAAGTACTTTAGAAGAATCGTGTTTTTATTAATAAGACCATCAATCCGCTTTAATAACACGAGGATCACAGCAGAAACTTAGCTGCCTGAGTACAGAAGTCAGTTGTAGTCTCAAATTAATAAAACAGTAGAAGTCAAAGTGCCAATAATACAAACAATTATTAATCAACTTTATAATGTTGAGTAAAATTCTCGAGAGCCACGAGTCTATTCAAAATATATCGTGGTTACAGATTTTAGAAGACTGTTGGAGTAGGTATACGAATTTTTTCAAATGTTCGAAATAACTTTGAAAGACCCAGGGGTCTGAACTAAAAACCTGAATTTATTGTTTGTTTTTGGAAATTTTCAAAAGCCTGACTTCATATGTAAGCTGTGAAAGTAGTGGTAATAATCACTTTCACCACAGATAACCTTACTTAGGTGTCATGCATGGCATGAACTGACTGTGCTGTATTCTGATGCTTGTTGATGCAGTTGCCAAAAAATGATAAAATAAAAGCATTATCCTGATATTGCACTCCGTATTGCAATGCTGAGTGCAATCTCAGAAATGTTGACAACTTGCATATACAATACATATTGGATTTTTTTTGCATCAATCACTTGCCATAAATACAGATATATTCACCTAATTACCAGTAGTCAACAAAAGGCAAGGTAATCCAGTTTTTCTGCCACTCGGAATAGCACATGAGTTAAAATGATGAGCCTAAATAAGAGGCATTATACTTTTTGCACAACCCATAAATTTGTAAAGAAGAGACACAGAAATCAGCACAGTTTGTATTACAAACCAAAAATAAACCCATAGAAAAGTTGCACTAAGGTCTCAGAACTAGCATACTGACTAGGCCGAGAACAAAGGAAAAGACTAGCTTTAGATTAGAACCAATGTGGAGCCAATGAGGCAGCTGTGACTGTACCACAGACTCCGGTTGTGTGGGCAGGAGCAGAGCCGTTATACAACATATACTAACTGCTACAGCGACAACATTTACCGGTTGCTGGTCTCTGGAAATAAATAGGACTTCATTTAATTATGAGAAAGAACTGAATACTTTGTTGCATTTTAAATGCAATAATTTTTAGTAAGCATCTGCCAAGGAGATGTCTCCATGTATAATTAATACAGACGAGGGGACCAAGCTAAATACAAATGAACCTTGAGACTATGTTGATATTATTAAAATTCCACACACAAACCATCCCCATGCATGATAATAAGAAATGTCATAAAAACCTTAGGTTATCAAATACTACATTTCAGCTGCAGTCAAGTTTGTTCTACATTGTTATGAGCTGGAAATCAGTAAATAACAAAAAAAACTGTCTCACGTTTCATGTTCTACTCACATTAGCTAAATCATCACAGCAGTCCTAAATCAGTCAATTAATTTATATTGGGTGTTATTTAAATGGTTAGCATAGTATTGGTATTTTTGTGAGCAGAAAAATATAATCTGTGAGCAGAAATAGCTAATTGATCAGCAACTCATGGCCCGCAAACATTTCAAAATCAATCAGCAATTTATGTCACTCTGGATGGCTGTAATTATTTTTGTACAGAATATTAATTACATAAGCCGCAATGAGCTGCTCCTGTTTAATAAAATTTTGGTGAGCACTCAGAGTGTAAGCAAAAAAATTGATTTTGTGCTGCATATACAAGATGTTAATTTGCAAGCGTGCCATATTTTAGGACGTGATTATACTGCTGATTATAAACAAAAATCAATCATAAAAGAAGAGTCGATTTTTTTTCTTTTGTTCTCTGACGTCACATTTTTTATCGATAAAGAGAACGCCCAGCTCTAATATCGAATTATCTCGCACATCCCTAAACTTTCGTGTACTCGCAGAAGAATAAAAGGACGGCGGTTTGGCAACCACGCGCATCCACACAAACCGACGGAGACAACTTTGTCTTCATTGAAATAAGAACGAAAATGTCTTAACTCATCGGCATTCAGTGGTGGCGCGGACTTTAGAACAAACACGCCGCGCGAGCGCACCCCCACCCCCAATTAGCCTAGCCACTCAGTGACCGGACATCCTTTGTGACGTGCGCACGTGCCGATATCGCACGCTCTTTCATTAGTACCTACCTAATGTGCGCGTGCCGCCACCGCCGTGCGCCGTTTCGTAAAGACAATGACGGATAACTACACAAATATTGAGTTAGTGGAAATGGTGCGACTGTACGCCGTGAGTGGCGATAGTTTGCGGCAAGCTGTCGAAATGTTCGCGGAAATGTTCCCGAATCGGCCGAGACCATCTCGCCAAGTAATGCTAGCCGCTACTCAACGGCTCCGAGATTACCGCCAGTTCGACGTGCCCAACCATGCCCAAGGTCGAGGCGGAGTAGGACTCAGAGTGGAGCTGCAAGAACAAATTCTTGCCTACTTTGAAAACGAACCCCGTGCCAGCACTCGGGAGGCAGGGCCCGGATCTTACTCCCCTAGACTTTTATTTGTGGGGAGAAGTTAAAAGACTAGTGTATGCTGAAGAAGTAAACAATGCGGCTGTGTTGCGTGAAAGGATTATTTCTGCCTTCCAAACTGTTAGGCAAAATGTGTTTGTGTTGCAAAATTTAAAAAGTAATTTGTGTCGTCGTGCGAGACTTTGCATAGCGCAGAACGGTGGCCACTTCGAACAATTGCTCCGTACAACTTAATCATTGTAAGTACCCTGTAAATAACGTCTCAATTAGTGTAAATAATGGTGATTTCAGACTTTTAACTACGCCGGATCAACGATTTATTTGAAGGTAGGTTAGTACTTGAGTAAGTTATCAACTTCGTACTTTTTTTTATACTAACTTGTAAATAAACTAATTTGCGCAATATTTTAATACCTACTAACCTCCTAGCTAAGAAATTGGTTGTTTTGTCGGTCCTAAGCCCGTGAGAGTAGGAAGGGAAATCTGAAATCATATGTTTCTTGTTGTTATTGCTGTTTCTTTCACTCGGTGCCAACTTGGCAACGGGGCGGGGTCTCGGTCTTTTCCCATTACGTGCATGTCGCAGCACCTTCCATCTTAGGTTATTTCTATTCAAACCCTAAAAATAAGTATTATTTTTATCGACGGCTTCCTTGAATATGGGAGACTGTTAGTAGACTGCATTAACTGGTAACATTAATTACTATTTTTTCTTTAAATATGGCACGCTTGCAAATTAACACCCTGTATAAAGGTAGCAAAAATACTTATCATGCGCAAAATGGATGCAGTTCATAGAAAGATTATTTAATTTATTTACTCCCTGAGTGGATGTGTTTGTTTGGGTATGTTTTATTATTTATAGAAGTGTAAATTAATATTTTTTTTATTCTTACAAAAAACTAGGTTTCGCCCGCGACTCCATCCGCGTGGACTTTAATTCAAAATTTTGCGACCCCGTTAACTCCTATAAGTATTAAATTTACAAAAACGGCGAAATACGTGTTCAATTAATTGTGATGAAGAGTATTTATTTTAAGTTTCAAGAAAATTAGACAACATTCTTTATACCTCCCATACAAATTTTGGCAACCCTTTTCGCCCCCTTTGGGGTTGAATTTAAAAAAATCCGGTCTTATTCCTTGCCTACATTATATATAGACCCTCTGTGCAAAATTTCAGCTTCCTAGGTCCAACGGCTTGGGCAGGTCGTTGATGAGTGAATCAGTCAGTCAGTGAGGACTTTGAATTTTATTTATATAGATAATTCAGAAAAAAAAATAAAAATTATTAAGTAGGTACATAAGTACTTAAGCTATAATTATCTTTATTCTTTTTTAAGAATCTGTATTGTCTTACTTATATTATTATACTATTATTATATTATATTATACTAGGTATATTTTAATTAATTTTATCCTTGCTTAATGTGCCTCCAATTACAGATAGATACCGCATGCATAAATAACGAACATTGTCAATTTTTCAACAAAATCGCAATCTAATTAGTTATTTTGCTCACCATGTTTTAAATATGCATACCAATCAAATACACTGCTTATAGACATGTTTTATCTGCTGATCAATCATGAAATCTTGCTGATCAAGTAGTCATTTTGCGGACTGAATGTTTATTATGCTGACTCTTATTATTGTAAGCTTATTGTAATTAGTTGCCGAAGAAGGATTGCTGCCTGATTTTTTTTGTTGCAAACAAAATCTTTGTATGCTGACCAAATTATTTAAATGCTGTTTTTTATGGCTGACCAAATTTTATAATTGCTGACCATTTTAATTACTTCTCATTTATATTCACCTGTGACGTGGGTGTGGGTACGTGCAAGTAGTGACCATGGGTGGCTCTTCTGCAGGTTTCACTGGCACCGACTGGCGGTTCGTGAGGAGTGGGTGGAAGTTGTCACTAATGTTCATCTCCTGGTGAGCGCTCATAGGCTCTCCCTCTATTAACTTTGTTGGGATATCCCTTCTTCCCAGGGCCTGAAGAGAAAGTTTACGTCTGCTGAGATTAGTCCCCAAATTTCTTTATTTATTTATTTATTGGAGTGTAGAACAGGTAACAAATTGAGCTGAAAGCGGACTGAGCTATCTTAACCAGTTCTAGTAAGCCTACATGACTTAATCAAGTCTTTTATTTTAGACAGATACTGTTTATTATTTATAAAGTGGTCACATGTGGAAGATTATCAATAGATTTTCTTTTAAATAGGGTTTGTGAAGAGTCTATTATGAAGTATTCCTATGGTTATTGTCGACAGAACTTTTTTATTGTTTAGTTTTCCTTAATGAAGATGTTGTTTTTTACTATTGTCAGTTTTAAATTCAGTTTGTGTTCTTTCGATTTAGTTCCTATCTAGTCTCATAATCAAAAGTATGCAATAAACAGTAGCGGACTTACAAATAAAAGGTTTTATTTATTTTCGAAAAGGAACGGCACCTATATGGAGCTTAATAGTTATAGTACGCACCTGCTGGGTGTCCCTGTCGTACATAGTTATTCTAAATTTCTCAGTGGTATTACAGTGCGATATGGAATGCTGTGTGTACCGAACCACGATATCGACACAGCTCTGTGGTGCGATCACTCCTTCCGGATCGATCACTGTAAACTTGCTGGGCGACGTACATAACACTGCAATACACCAAACGTGTTAGAAAAGAAAAAAATAGGAACCACACAATACCAGACGGCCACGGAACCCACCTTTAAAATTTACAGCGATGTCGTAAGGGTTGTACAGTGTCAGCAGCTGTTTGTACGTGTGTCGAGCTTTTAAGTAGAACTCCAATGAAATCGGGAAAACGAATACAGGAAAGCTATTCATTTTTTTCTCAGAATTTTCGTAACAAATCGCACCACAAAAGAACGAAAACAAGGAAACGAATATTGACAACAAACTTGCCAGTGTTGCCAGTGGCAGATAGTCAAATATAACACGAGGCAGATCAAAAAGTAGCATTTTCTCGAGAAAAGTAGACAAGTTTTACATTAAATAAAACTTGTATTATTGAGCAGAGACGATGCACAGCATCTAAGTGAGAGATCGCGCTATCTTTATTTCTGGCAACACTCAGGAAATACGTCACAATTTCGATGACTTTAGTCTATGAAAATGGCATGATACAACCTGATTTCCGGTTCTGGTCACCTGAGCTTGAGCAAAGGCGATCTACCTTCATAGAAGTCTCTCACTCACCAGGAGGCCTGAAAGGGATGCTGTGCATCGTCTCTGCTCAATAATACAAGTTTTATTTAATGTAAAACTTGTCTATTATATCGGCATGTGACGATGCACAGCATCTAAGTGAGAGATGTGTTTATTGGCTCCTGGTGACCACGGACGATGCTATGTGAAGAAAAGGGTAACATCAATTTGGGCGGATTTTGAATAAAATACGGCCTTGAATACGAACTTCTTATAATATAGATTTTGAATCATTTATAATCAAATAATAGAAAATGTACTCTTCAAATCAAATGATTAGAAATTTACATTACCGGCTCAAAATTTAAAGCTAGGCCCTGCCCTGAATGATTATTATCGGATTTCCTTATAATTTGTTTACAATAAAACTTTTTGAAAGTATTTTCGCTCCGCCAGTTACCGCGCGACAAAATATCTTCAACGGGAAGGTTTTCGAACCAGTTAAGGGACGCTACCGCTGAGCGAAAACTACCAGGAGAAGCCTTGATATTGGCGTCTCTTAAAACTGTTTTTTACCCAGTTACCAATTAAGGTTCTAGAAGCTGACTTACAATCACCAGTAATTGATACAAATAGGGAATTCTTACAATCTGCTGTGCGTCTATCTCTCCCCAATTCTATAACTTTTCTTATCCAAAAAACTGGGCAAACATTTTTATTGGGATGTTCCAAAAGTTTCCACCCTGATTGTCTATACGTGGCCGTGTCAGTCTTTGAACCAAAAACTGGCCACAATGTTATGGCCTTACCATCGTCTACAAAATGTTCTGTAGTTATTTTTAAAAGAGTAAGGTCGTGCACGCGTCTGCCTGATGCTAACAAAAGTATACAGCTTAATCTACGCGACGCTTCAAACAGAGTAACCCTACACGGGATATAATTGCATAACCATGTAAACATGTCATTCGGGTCCCAAACTGAAAGTTTAGTAGCTTTTGGTTTCTGTAAGGATATAGCCTTTAAGACATGTTTGATTAGGAAATGAGAACCAAGATCAGGGTGTTTTGATTGGCTAAAACAAGTTACAACAGACTTATGCAATAATATTGTTGAATAGGCATATTTTTCGTTGATTCTCGCCAACTCGCTCTAAGTAAATTTCTTTCAGCTTTGGACCATGACTCTATCAAGTTACCCCACCCTGAACTTTCCAGACTAAAAGTTTCATTTCTTGTACATTTGGTGGAGGCAAGCTCGTGCTCTGGTCTACTAAGACCTGGGTTAAGTTCTGAATCTTGATCGGTCTGCTGAGAGCTCGGCGACGCAGGTCCGGTAACCAGAAGGCGTTGGACCACATCGGTGCTACTAACAGGTAAGTGCCATTCGCAGAGTTCAGGTGATGGAGAACACGAGGGATCAGGTTCGGTGGAGGAAAAACCCACGCTAGCTCGTACTGCCATGTTCTGCTGAAAGCATTGTGAAACACTGCTGATTTGTCCGAGCAATCCATGGTGGCATAATCCCTCACAACGTTGGTTTGCTTTGAGGCAAACAAGTCTATTCCGGGCACACCGAACTTTCGAAATACTGGGATTAGAGCTGGCCTTAGTAAATGCCATTCCGATACGCCTTTCCCTCGGGATAGTCCGTCGGCAACATGGTCGAGTCTGCCTGGTAGGTATACGGCGGTCAGAGTCACACTCCATGTGTCTAGAAGGTGCATCAGTTGATAGGTTAGATCTTGTAGTGCAACTGATTTCGTTCCTCCCTCGTTTCTGATGTACGCCACCACGGTTCGGTTGTCTGTCTGTAGAATCACATGACATCCTTTCAGTATGTGTTTGAAGTGGGATATTGCTGCTATAGTTGCGTACATTTCTTTCCGGTTGCAATGCCAACTGAGTTGAGACTGATCCCATCTGCCGGATATCAGGGAGTCGTCCATCTGTGCTCCCCAACCATAGTCTGCTGCATCGGTCGTTAAAAAGTGCTGAATCCGACATTGATGCAGACAGTCTGTTGTGTTCGATTGTTTGGCTACCGTTATCCACCAGTTTAAGTCCGTTCTTACTGCAGGAGGGATCTGCACCCGCTGTAGAGCTGATTGGTGCTGAAGAGTTCTTGCCAGTCGCTGCATGTGCCGACAGTGCAGCCGACCACGGGGCGTCACGAAACTTGCGAAGTTGTAAGTGCCCAGTAGAATCTGACATTCCTTTAGAGATATCACGTTTCTTTGAAGAACTCGACTCGACATCTCTATGATAGTCCGTACCTTCTTGAGAGGGAGTGTCTTGGTATTTTGAGACGTGTCCCAAATCAGACCGAGGTATTCTAATGATTGAGATGGTCGCAGGACCGATTTTTCGTAGTTTACAGTCCAACCCAGGGACTCCAACAGGCAAGTAACTTGCTTGGCCTGTGATTCGAGCAGGCTTCGAGACTGACTTACAATTAGAAAATCGTCCAAGTAGACTAGTACTCTCATGCCTCTGTTCCGAAGCAGCTGCGCCGTCCAGTTTGAGAGAGCGGCGAAGGTTTTCGGTGCAGATGACAGTCCGAATGGGAGGCTGGTCATTTGCAAAACCTGGTGCTTGTATATCAACCGAAGGAATTTCCGGTGTGCCTCTGCTATGGGTACGTGGAAGTATGCTGACGAAATATCCAGTTTTATCATCCAATCTTGTTTCTGAAGGAAGTGTGGCACTTGATGATGAGAAATCAGTCTGAATTTCTTCGGTATTATGTATTGATTCAGTCGTTTCAAGTTGAAGATTGGTCTGCCCGACCCATCGCTCTTCTTGGTTAGGAACATTGTTGAGAAGAAACTGGGTCCCAGCTGATTCTGATCGGGTATTTCCAGAACTTGCTGTTCCACCAACCTGTTTATCTGCTCTGTCATCTGGTCGGTTTCTAATGTCATGAAACGACGGCGTATATGAGGCTTTGGTTGAACCAGCGCAGGCTTGGAGGTAAATGGTAGACGCATTCCGCTGATTACTCTCAGAAGGGCCTGCGGAGCCCGAAGCGTCTGCCACTGTCTCCGATACGCTCGAAGACAGCCTCCCTGAAACCGACGTGTGGGGTAGTGGTAGTCACTTGCGGTCATACTTTTTTCTGCCTTGCTGCCCTCCTCTTCCGACCGGTCTTTTGTCTTTTGCAGCGTTCTTGGCAAATGAGTTAAAGTCCTGCTTAATATCTTTGGGACGTTGTGTCGAGGTTTCGGAACGAAAGACCTGTTTACCTGTGTCACGGGGAGCAGCAGGTTTGATCTTGGGCCCCTGACTAAAACTTTTTGAGTTCTTGTTTTGACTGAACCACGGCCGAACCCACTTGTCTATACCACCAGTGTTTTTTATGTAAGACTGAACCATCGTGTCATCGAAAAGATGCTGAGCACTCGGGGGGATTTTACGCAAACCTTCCCGAAGAGTTTTGTTGGTAATTTCCATCAAGATACGCTCTCGACGATTTTCAATGCATTCAGCTCGTTTTCCGCAAACGATCTGCATGACGTCTTCACTAGTTCTGTGAAATTTTGATGCAGGACTAAACAGTTCCGAAATATTGTTAAAAATATTGGGGGGCGTGAGAACCGTGCTTGGGTTAGCAACCCAGTCTACGAACTGTTGCAGGTTTTGCTTTAAAGTATCATGCTGTGTCAACAAAGCATTACACAGCCCCGCTAACGCTTTTTCAGTGTTGTCCAGACAATCTTTTCCCTTCAAAAGTTGACGAAGTCCGTCGTTAATCTCGAGGTCGATAAAACCAGGAGTAGCAATATGGTTTTTTAAGGCATCGGTGTACCTGACGTCCTTCCAGGAAGATTCTCCAAACTTCTGAAGATTTTGTAAGCGGATCAGACGCTGGGGATCCGCGGGAGAAACAATTGGTTCTTTGGTCGACGTTTTAATCAAACCTAGATCCAATTTCGGAAGTACGTCTCGATCAATGCAGTTGTCTGGTCTATTCAATAGCGAAAACGATTGCGGACCTTGTGAGCCTAACGGTTGACATGACGTGCTGGGTCCAGAAAAAATGGCGTTAGTCACAGTTTCATTTTTCTGCTCTTTACTTGACAAAAGCTCCGAAATCGCTCGCATTTCTTTTAGAAGTTCATTATAATGACTGTGCATCTCACCTGGCTTCCTCTTCTTTACCTCTGCTCCTTCGTAGTGGTCGGACGAGCCCAGCCGCTTGCGAAAGCGTGGCGGTGGCTCGTCGTCCGACGAGGTCTGCCGCTTACCGGAGCGTGGCCGCGGCTCGTCACCAGCCGAGGGCTGACGCTTACGAGTGCACGGCCCTGGCGCATGCTCAAGGCCCGCCTCCAAGGCAGGCGAAGACGAGTCGTTACTTGTCGGTACCACGAGGTACACATCGCGATCACTAGATTCACGATCACTCATTACACTAACACTTATTTTCACTTAGGTAGCACTCGTGCAAGTCACTAGACAAAGAACTGACTTTAAAATATTCAAATTAACGATTTTTTCACAAAATCGAACAGAGTTTCGACTTGAGTTGTTGCTAACGAAAAAAGACGACGCTATGAAGGTAGATCGCCTTTGCTCAAGCTCAGGTGACCAGAACCGGAAATCAGGTTGTATCATGCCATTTTCATAGACTAAAGTCATCGAAATTGTGACGTATTTCCTGAGTGTTGCCAGAAATAAAGATAGCGCGATCTCTCACTTAGATGCTGTGCATCGTCACATGCCGATATAATAACATAATTTTTTTTTACAGTGGAAACCGACACAATACTGTATTATGGCAGTTTATTACACAAAATGAAAATATGTTTCTGGTCCCATTTGTTAAGCTTCGAAAAAATCTTAATAAATTGTTGTTCGAATAATCGTAATCGTAATAATAAAAAACCTTGGATTAGCGGAGGCACAGTGTTTTTTTAGCTCCAAAAAAGTGACATCCTCAGTTTATTGCTTTAATTGATTCAGCTATGTGTTTAAATGACACGAGTAGAACTCCCAGGAGTCCAATGATCATAGTTTTTTTTTTATCAAAAAGTTTTCATGACCTTTGTAGTGATAAAATAAGAAAAAAAAATCCTGTAAAAAAACTATGAAGGCTTGAATGATCGTTGTGTCTTGGGTGTTTAGAGCTATTAGAGGCACATATTTAAGACCTATTAATTTGTTGAAACTTTGCCTAATAACGAAGCAATAATTATTTTTAGAGTTTTTGGTTTTTATTTTTTATTTATTTTTAGACTATGAAGTAGAGCCTCTGACTACAACAGACTCATTTTGTATTATGAGTAGCACCTACGACAAAATTTGCAGATTCTAACAACGCAGTTCTTTGGAGATATGATTTAATTTGTTTCCAAGTTCAAATATTTGTACATTTGAACTTGTCAGGTCAGGGTTGTCACAAAGGACAACTTCTATTTCATTTAAACTTTGTGACTTGCTTACGATTTTTTTTGTCGTGGCTTTTAAGTTGTCGGGTTTTTTCTTTTTGTAAGTACCTACTTAACCACTTTCTTAGGGTTCCGTAAATAATGGGTGCCGGTCGATTCATCATCATCATTCAGCCACAAGAAGTCCACTGCTGGACATAGGCCTCCTCCATGGATTTCCAAAAAGACTAGTTGGAAGCGGCTTGATTAACAAAATCAAATTCTAGGGCTACGCCACCAGCAAAGGTAGTATGAGGACGCGAGTCGCGCGCAACCACGTCAAAAGTCGTCAGAATTTGACAGTTATTGTACTGGAAAGTCGCGACTTTTGACGTTGTCGCGCGCGACTCACGTCCTCGTACTACCTTTGTAGCCGGTACACAGCCCGCTCACTCTTAGGGCCGGTTTCTGAGTTGAGAATTTCCACTAAGTAAATACTTAACTGCAGTACGGTCTCGTCAAATTTCTCAGAAAAGAGCGTGACAGAACGTTACTTAAGTATTTACTTAGTGAAAATTCTCAACTCAGAAACTGGCCCCTATTTTCTGTAAACAAAACAAAAGTTAATGTAACATAACATAAGTAAATTTTATAGCTAGAACTTTTTGAAGCTAATGTGCAGTGAACGGCACACTATTATTTGCTTATTTACTTGTGATAAATGAGAATACAAAATATTCTTATATCAGTTGCAAACATGACTTGTTAAATTACTGATTCCTTAGATACCTATTTATTTATTAGATTAGAAAAACAATAAAAAATGCAACATTTACTTACCAAACCACTTAAAATCGCAACGCTAAGTCCCAAACAAAACAAACAACAATACAAACTTCGAAGAAAGCACAGTGATCGATTCGCTGCTAGTCGCCTCTCTCGACTCACTTGCTCGCACGCCTAAGTACCTGGAATGGAAGATTGAGAAATACACGCGATTGAGTACGCCGAGTACGCGGTAAGACGAAGTCGACAGATTTTCGCTCCGCTCCGACATCGCATCAGTCGATGCGATCCGATTCACGATATTTTTTTGTTTGCTGGAAAATCTAAAAAGTAACATATGAAGTCGTGTAACAGGAGGTAACATGAGAGGGTCAAAAGTAACGTAAAATGTTACTTTTCTAACATTCTGGCAACGCTGAAACTTGCTGACTTTGCTGTCCAGCCACAGACTATGTCTTTTTTTTTGCATTTCTGTTACTCTAAAATAGTGATGTACCTCGATGTAACCGGCTTTTACCGCTGATTAAATATTGACAACGTCTACAAACCGACCGACTTCGAAGTCGAACGGCCTAGCCACGGGGATCGGCGGTGCGGCGGGCGGGGCGGCAAACTGAAACAAACTCATAGAAATGTACGGAACAAGCCACGCGGAGCGGCGAACGGCGGCGCGACTGGCGAAATGTACCGAGCGGGGCGGCGACTGGCGGCGCGGCCGGCGAGTGAAACAAACACATGAACAAGTACGGCGCAAGCCACGGCGTCGAGCGGCAGTCGCGGCGACTAGTGCAGAGTACAAACGAGTTTAGTTGTTTTCGCCGCGAATAATAAATACCGAGACTGTTATTGCTGAAATACTAACAAAATGGGGTATATTTGTTACTTTGTTAAAGAACATAATTATCTAAAAGTTATTTAATTTTATGAAACATTAATATACAGAGTAATATTTAATTAACTGACCATATTTTAGTCGGGTCCAGTTCTAGAGACTGGTGCCTCTGCCTACCCCTTCGGGGATAACGGGCGTGAGTTTATTATTATTATTTTATTATTTTAGTAGCGATATTTCTGAAAAAATGTAGTTATGAAAAAAATTCATTGATACCTACTATCGTTCTCCAAAATATGGTCAGCTTAATTAAATGGCACCTATCTATTAGATCAATTTTTCAGCGGCATGCGGCACTTAAAACTCTAGCTGCATTGACTTTTTTCCAATCCTGAAGAATATAATTCGTCAATAATTCTAGTAGACTCGAAAAATGTTTCGGTGGAAAAATGTGGAATTCTCCATAGTATACCTCAATTCCTATTAAAATCTATGGAGTAGATTACGCTCTTCCAAATATTATGTATTGAACAAAAAAAAATATTACTTTGAGATACAGACATTTCGCTCTTGACCGGCCTGCCCTACTCAGCCCTACTAGTCGCGGCGGCAAACGCGCCTGCCCGTGGCCGGCAAACCGCGCCACGCGAATTTTCGGCCCGCTTGCCGCACCGCCGTTCGCGCCGCCGTTCCCCGTGGCTAGGCCGGAACAAAAAACTATTTGAAAACTAAAAAATAACTGCCTAACATATTTTTCTGCAAATTAATAATCAACTTACTTTTTCTACTTGATCATCAATATGTACATATAAACAATGCTCAAAATATTTTTAGAGCTCTCTTATGTCGTAAGAAAAAAGTATTATCCACGATTTATCGTTTACGCTTAGATCACGCTTGTTCCCCAGTATTGGCCAAAATACGGGTGAGGGGATAATTCATGTGGTTTGGACGAAGGTTCACTGGATCATAAATCTTTTTCAACTGTCCAAAACTGACTTCTTCTCTGTATGATTTCCTTCCATCGTTCGGTGTTGCCCCTTGTATTTTCTCCCTTTATTAAAGTTTCATCTGATTTTATTATTTATTAAGTTTCTCAACTACTGCACTGTGCCCCTTCAGACCCATGGTACACTGCTTTGTCACACTAGTGTAACTACTGAGCATACCCATGAATGACCGATGGTCACACTGACTCGACCACTGAGCATACCCATTATGGGTGGTTACACTGGATTTATTGATAATACTGGCCTCTTAAATAGAAAGAAAAATAATAATTATTTTTTTTTTAATTTATTATTATTTAATTAGGTAAAATTCTTTCTTTATTTCTATTGTTTGGGTGATGCCATCATCTATTGAAGTAAGATTGCGTTTTTTTTTCAAAAGTTTTCTGAACAGGTCAGTTATCTAAAGCTGGCACGTTCACAGTACTCACACTTATGCAATTTCACTATACAGTATGTTTATCAATAAATGATTTTGATTCAAAATGCGACTCTAGTTTAAGTGTAGACTAGAGTTAGGTTTTAGTAAGTTGGGTGCGTTGTAGATAAATAAATACAAATATATGTGTTACTTGTTATAATATATTTATAGCAAATTCGAGCGAAAAGTATTAAAAATAAGGTGGAATCAATGGTCACAAAATAGTTTTAATTTTCAATACATTTTCACATGAACAAAAATTATTTCACCTAAGAAAATCTTTACCAAAACAGAAAATAATTATCCCAGAAATCCTCAACAATTTGATTATAATTTAATTATGTAACAAAGGGTCACGGACGCTCAGTGGTCAGTTACTGGATGAATGAGCTTTTATTCAGCTCGCTGAGACCTATTCGATGATGTATCACGCATGCATGGCTATTGGGCTGAGGTCAAAAATTGCATTACTTTGACAGCCATTCGTTTTTTTTAGTTCTTCTGAAAACGGCTCATTTGGAACTACTTTTCTTAGCTGTCAGAAAAATCCCTCATTGAAACGCACACACGGTTGAATACCAAAAAGATCACGCTGTATTTATAAACAGTAGCAAAAGTAAAACTATAACTGTCCCCTTCACACTCATAAGCTAGACCGCGCAAGAGAGACGGGCAGACTTTTCATGATGCGCATGCAGTACACGTCACGCCGCGTGCTTATTCACAGACACTACACAAGCGCAACGTGTAAATGTGTTGAACGTGCCAGCTTTACTTAACTGACCTGTAAACCTTATTGTTTCCTACTCTACGAAACTTTATAATTTTATCATCTTTTTAATTTTAATGTGACCATCGGGCATGGGTATGCCAAGGACCTTTACGTCCATGGGGTATGCTCAGTAGTTACACTAGTGTGACAAAGCAGTGTAACCATGGGTCTGAAGGGCACCTGCCAATACTTGCCATCAAATACTAGCCATCTCCACAAACGTGACATTGGCAGAATCCTGTTAACGTAGAGGGAGTAAAACTGTTCCACTCTATTTACGCCTAAAATTATTTTTTATAGGGTACCTACCATAAAAAAAAACTTAATTGAAGGTTCTGAATAGACGAGCAGGAGCACTCACTAGTAACAAAACATGCTTCGTTAAGAATGATTTCTCCTCAGATTAAGCACAAAGTGAATTTCAGGATAATTTCTAGTAAACTATAGTTTAAATTAATTAAAGAGCTTTTTATAATGTATGTAATGAAAACTTTATTGAAATAAATATTGTATTACATCTATGTTTTACCACTTTGTCAGGTTTTAGAGAGAATGCAAAGAAGAAAATACGATCTTCTGAGATTACCTACAGGCGGTCCTAAAACAAACTTAAAGTAGAATAAATTATAAAAAGTAAATTTTGAACATAATAATTATTTTACATTTAACTACCTATACTCTGATTTTTAATTAGGTGGACTAAACTGACAGTTGGTGGATTGCCATGTAAGGGAAAATAAAAAATAGTGTCGTGCTCAGAGTGATCGAATAATAAATATTTTCATTCAATCATTCGTTCATTCAATTGCAGACTGGTGTATGTAATGTAACTCGCTCGCCCGGCCCTGAGTGATTTATGATTTAGTTTTGGTAATTCTTTAACCATATTCCTAAACCTTTAAATTTGTTCAAATTAAAATTCAAAACACGTGTGACATTGACACTTTGGGTGACATTCTAGATCTACTCTATTAAGCTCTCTTAATATTCTTATATCTTATCTTATCTCTCTCTGTATGTCATATTGATTGTTTGTTACCTGTTTTACACTCCAATAAACAAATTAAATTACATTATAAACTCTACGTACGCGCACGAATTACTAAGCTGAAATGGAGACGGGCGGGACATTTGGTTAGGCGGGAAGACGGCCGGTGGACTAAGGAAGCCACTGAGTGGTGGCCAAGAACGGGTCGACGGTCGGTGGGCAGACCACCAGCCCGATGGGCCGACGACATTGTGAAAGCGGCTGGGAGACAGTGGACCGGATGGGTTGGCGTGAAAGAGAAGAGTCCTATGCCCAAAAGTGGGCTCTATTTACGGGCTGATTAGATAGAATAAACTGTAAAATTAAATGGTACTTAAGTTAGAGGATTTCGTGATAAAATTAAACATTTATAACTTAACAACATGACAGACATACCATATTCATTCCTTTCTGTTTTGGAATAGCAAAAATATAATAAAAACTAGATTTAAAATTTTAATCACTTTTAAAGTCTTAAGACGAATTGCACCTCGATTTTAAAATGCGTTAGCGCTTTGTATTGTCAAACTATACAAAGACTTCACATTAAAATAAAATTAGCAACTAAACACGTTTAAAGATTTTGGTGCAAGCTTCGTTTTGCTTAGCTAATAAATTTATTGAAATGGAAAAACAAATAGATAATATGAAAAAAAAAACAAAAAATTAAATATTGAACAAAAACATGTGGTCGATACAATAATGAAAGCTGTAATTCTACGTTGAGAAAACAGCTTTCTCCTTTTTCCTAGATGGCACATGTGGATTATTGTCTAAGTCGCATATTATGTCGTTAGATTCACTGGCTATTAGGTTTATAAATTTATTTATTGTTTTTAATTTGTGATGAGGAACCCAGCCATGATACTATTGTATTGATCCTTCAAGATATAATGAAAAATAAAGTACGTTTTGAAGGCAAAACTTTATTATTCAAGCTTTAAAGGCTGGCGTGTTACAATGTGACCAATAAATACCTACTATATATGTATAGAAGATACTGTACATAGTAGACACGACACAATATGGTATACGAATCTATCACTAGCCAACATATTATTTGTTGAAAACGGTTAACTACAGAGTTATCATCTAAACCTTATGAAAAAAAAATGGATATTATATGTCTTGTCGGTTTGTCATCTCGTTACTTAAACGAAATATTTCCTAAAGTTTGTGGGTTTTTCAGATGTAGGTATGTTTGTTTAATTGGTAGGTATTTAATGATTAAGATTAAGTTAAATTATTTTCCCCAAAGAGTGAATGATTGGATGAAATCGAACATTCAATGAACACATCAAGTCGCATCACCACGATCTTGCTCTGGCAACATTTTAAAAAATAAGAGCTTTTTGAACTGTCAGTTTAGTCCACCTAGTATATTTTGTAAGAAAATATTAGATAATTTAGCAAATAGATGATACAAATAATAAGTTGCTAAATTTTTATAAGTTCGTTCAAACTGTAAAGTATAAACATAGTTTTAGTCTTAGTCACTATTCATATCCTCTTTAAAACGGCACGTAAGGACAAAATATCAACATGGCTATAATACAGCTTTTGGGCACCAATACCGACGTAGTAAGCACACTGATCAACTTTTACAATTGTGCACTGTTTTTATTCTTTTCACAAAATCAATAAAATTCAGATTGTCAGTACAACCCGCAAGAGTTAACTTGAGACTCGAGCGGAATACGCGCCCGCGCCTTTTCCGCCCTTACATTTCTTTCGCCCTTAATTCTCCTATCAAAAATCGACAAATATGCCTTTTCCAGTCAGTGTACAGTAACAGTACTTATCAAATGATAAAACAAAAAAATTAATTTAGTTTCTTTTCGGCTGCCGAGGGTCCCTATGATCCAGTGCCAAGTCTTATTAATGATCCCTTTTCGGAGCGACTTTAATTGCGACTGCGACTTTACTTACTTTGATCAATAGACGGCGCTGACGAATGAAATAGTATAAAACTAAAGAAACTTGTCTGTATAGCGGATAGTATGCAGCAAGGTTTCTTTGCTTTCTGGTCATGCATACAAAATTGTCGATGACGCTCCGTGCCTTTCCCAGACAGGGTTGCGGGGAAGTGTAAAGCCCAAACTCTAATTAACAGTCATATTTAATGAATTTTCGCAACCCCAAGTAATCGCACTATGAAGGTAACTCTTTGAATGTTTGGTGGCTGGTTATAAATTGGGACAGCCTACACAAAATCTTGGCGAAACGACGCTGTCCGTCCTATTGATGAGGGTAGAGCATGGCGACCGCTGGGTCTTCAGTCTCGAAGGTGATGAGGACGTCTTTGAACTTGTCAAGAAGCTGCATCAGCTGTGAGCGAGTCACATTCTCCATGAACATGATCTCCTCGAGATGCTGCTCGCCGCGGAAGTAGCCTGGGAAGAGAAGAACTGTTTTACAAACAGACAGACATAGCGACTTGTCACGTTGGGACCTAATAAACTGTGCTTCGTAGCCACCCGCTCCTCCTCGCTGAATTTGTCTGGCCAGACACACAGACCGGCCGATATCGTAGCCTTAGTCTTAGTTAGACAAGTATTCCTTTGCTATAAGTTCTATAATTAATAGGTTTCATCTTTTGTCTTTATTAATCTTATACTAGCTGTCCCGGCAAACTTTGTATCGCCAATTGGTACCGCCAAAGTTCTCGTAATTTTTCATTACTCACCATTTAAACATTCTCTGGACTTCCACAAACACAAAAAACACAAAAAATTGCTATATTGGTTCAGTCGTTCTCAAGCTTTAGGGACTCCACACACGGCGGCTATAAGGTAAAGATGTATATTATAGCACGATATATCTCATTACATCTTTCCATAGAAATCGTCAGGAGACCACACACAACAGCTATAATATACATCTTTACATCTTCGTATCTTAAAGGTACTGAGCGGTCTCTAAGCTATACATCCTGGGATGTAATGTATATTATAGCTGCCGTGTGTGAAGTCCCTTAGTGAGACTAACGAACAGCAATTCATCTAATATATAAAACTCTCGTGTCACAGTGTTACTCCTCCTCATACTCCTCCTAGTCATACTCCTCCGAAACGGCTTGACCGATTTTTGATGAAATTTTATAATAATATGTATATCCGGTAGGTCTGAGAATAGGTTGTTATTTATTTTTAATACCCCTATCCGGCAAAACAACGTTTGCCGGGTCAGCTAGTTTTTATATATTATTATAAGATGGTCTCAGAACGCTAAAATCGGTCAGAACGTCAAGACGTTACCTTTCTTATGCAACTGCGCGAGTAGCAACAGATCCTCGGGATCGTGGGCGGTAGGGAGGTGCGCTAAAGCCATTCGCTCCTCCGCAGTGAATGCGTCCAGTACGGCCTCCTCTTCTGGCGCGGGTGCCAGTGGGAGACACGCGTCCGTGACGTCACAGCTCGCCGGCCCGTTCCATACGGTCGGCGGCTGGAAGCTGGGAAGAGGCGGAAGGGCTCGTTTATTCTAAAGTCTGATTTTTAATCCCGTAGAATTCTGACAGTTATCATTTTTTGACATGTCAGAGATTAGAAACCTTTTTTGGCCGTGCACATTTTTCAATTTCAATACGAGTGTGAACATCTGAGTCTACACATTTAATTTGTTAGTGAATGTATCCATTTTAAAAAGTGTGGAGCTCCAAATTAAAAGAGAATTTAAGGCGAGTGACAATTGTGTCCCTTTTCACCACACAAACAGTAAAAAAGTACAAGTAAAGAAAACATATTTTTATTAAAATATCTAATCATCATTAATACTAATATCACTATCTTCATCATCATCATCATCGCTGACATGAATTATTAAGAAAGCTAACAGCGGCATACTTCACTTTTCTAAAAAGGTTTACGAAACCTTGAATTCGTAGGCAGTGATGCCAGCTAAAGAATAAAATAAAGTAATTAAAGTTAATTTGATAAATTGTTCGTGATATTGAGTAAGTAAATATTTAGATTAACCTTTTTGTAGATAAAACATAAAAAATACGTACCATTTTATTTTTTATTGCTCTTAAATGGGTCAAATTTGTCCCTTTTTCGGTGGAGAACTTTTTCAGTAGCAACACTTATGAAATGTCAGAATTATACGGAATAAAAAATCAGAGTATAGTCTGTTTTTTAATTAAATGAAAAAAAAAAAAAACTGTCACGTTGACATCTCAGTACAATACAAAGGCTGTCAAGGTCTGAGTGTTTCTAGTGAAAAACCAAATTAATAATCCCATTTCACTTCCAAGTTAAAATTGTGTGCTACATAGGTGTTTTTTTAGACTTTGCTCTTGTGAGTAATTAAATTTTAATGTCTTTGATGCGATAAGGATTTTGGTCAGATGAGTCTTCTTTCACGGTAAAAAAAGGTGCACTGGCCAAGCGCGCAGTTGGAGGTTCATATGCTTTACAGAACTAACTACCTACATCTTCAAAGTAATTTTCAATTAATTTTGTACAAAGTTTTCCTTTTTTAATTTGGGCGCCTATTACTCATTAACTTGTAAAGCCTGCTTAGCCATGATAGTTTTTCTTTTAATTTCATTATAATTATGTGCCCTGAATTTTTTCACGTTTTATCATTTAGCCTGCAAATGGGGCCAATAAATGTACAATAAACAGTTTTAATCTAATCTAATCCTTGAATTTTAAAAGAAAAATAACCGATTTCGATCATTCCTTCGACAGAATAGATATAGAACAGAATAGATACCTTGGATATAGACTAAAAACATGAAACGAATCTAACAAAAAGTTAAATGCAGTTTCGATACATAATATGATGAGATAATACTAGGTAATAATATTCCACAGCACATACATACCTCATTTCACTTTGCAATTTCAAATTCAACGAGATCCCGTTCCGTTTCTCGCTGAGATTCATCATGCCGACGCCGCTACCTATCCTAAGTCGGGGAGACAGATCCGGGTCACTTTCGAACCTATCTTCATCACTGCTCGAGTCTTTATGCACTGACCCGTCACTTTCCTTCAGCGAAAGATCAGATACTCTTGTTCTTAGTGACTTTGGGGCGTCATCACTAACGTTCAGATTTCCATTCTCTTGGTGTCCATTTTTCACTTCGTGGTGACCGTTTGACGTGTTTATGTTGTTCGAGATTCCACTGTCTACGGAGTTTCCGTGAAGTTTCTTCTCTCTGACATCCGATTTCTCGTCCTCAAAGCTTTTTATCCTGTTGTTCTTTATCAGACCGTCGACTACGTCAACTCCGTCGTCGAAAGAGTGGTTGGCCGAGTCAACTTCGTCAAACTTGTCGTGTTTAGCTGCTTCGGACTCGATTACTATAGGCTTTGTGTGCGAGAAGTCTGTCTGGTTGAGGTTGTTCTGTGTGGGATATTCTTCATCGGAATCTGGGAAGACGTTGGTGGTATTTCGGGTCTCCACGGGCTCAGGAACGTTTAATTGAGTTTGGTTCAGCGACGAGAATGAGGCGGTGCAGGACTGGTTGTAGATTATGTCGTGCTTCTCGCAGTAATACTCTTTGCCGTCTGTAAGGAGAAACGTAATCTATGTACAAGAAATGAGTGGATATATGATGGTCAATCGGGTTTTTCCACATCTTTCTATCCATGTGAAAGGAGGTTGGAAAAAATTGTAAGAGAAAAGAATGAGTTCGATGTTCACTAGCTGGGCATATTTACACTTTATTTCTAGTTTTTTTTTAGAGTCGAGGAAAGAAGAGAATTGAGTCACACCTATAAGTAAAGCGCCATTCCGTAATAGGCGTGTTACTAGAAGCGTGCGTCTCATGATTGGCTATGTTTTCTGTAACCAGAATAGGGAATGGATGAAAATATCAGAAGTGCTTGATATTTTTTTTGGTGATAGGAATAACCTTCCTTAACGCGGGAAAAAAGTTTCAATTTTTTTGGCCCCGTAGTTAATTTTTAAATAATCTTAATATTTTTCCATTCGTAGTTCTGGGCTCAGTACGGCATATCAGACATATTCCTTGGTCCGCTACGTATGAAAAAAAAAACCTGGTGACAATGACAGCTTTGCAAGGTGGATTTTTTTTATACGTAGCGGACTAAGGAATATGTCTGATATGTCGTACTAAGCCCAGAACTACGAATGGAAAAATATTAAGTATATTTAAAAATTAACTACGGGGCCAAAAAAAATTGAAACTTTTTTCCCGCGTTAACGAAGGTTATTCCTATCACCAAAAAAAATATCAAGCACTTCTGATATTTTCATCCATTCCCTATTACCCGCGCTGCAAGCCCGCCGGCCGCCGTTGAACAGTAGATAATTATGCAGCTGCAAAAACGTGCGTCCCCGCAGAAGCCACGCTAGTGAAGTCCCTTCATATTCAAGACAATGTCCTAACACATATTTATGTACTACTACTTGAGCCATTACAAACATGCGAACTGAATCATAAACATTTGTATCAGACCTCTATCTCACACATATAGGAGGCATATCGGAACTCTCGCTCGCACTTTTATGACTCGGTTCGCACGTTTGTAATGGCTCAAGTATAGTAATAACATGACACGTTCACAGTAATAGTACATTATGATAAAAGTGCGGTAAGTTGAAAATTACAGCCGAGGCGATATTACTAGCCCGAGCCATCGGCGAGGGCTATAAGGAAGCAGAGGCTGTAATTTTCAAAGCGCACGTATGTCATACGACGTTTTATAACATATTTACGAGGAAATTCATCACTACTTGACGACATTTTCAAATAAAAACAATACAGCGAAAAGAAAAAGCGCGCGGATTTATTTTTACTTGTCTATTTGTTATATTAAATGTTTATTTATTATATTTTATTTCCCAAAGTTAATTTTATTCATAAAATATTGACCACTTTCTTGACATAAAACCTCTTTGCTAAGATTTTTAAAAGTATCGTTCATTTTTAGACGGAGTATCTTAAAACTTTATTAAAAAAAAAACACGTGCCTTTTACATTACATTATCGCACAAGTACGTAATGAGATAAATTACGATATTGAAATTGGTGTAATTGCAACCACTTTACGAGCAAATATGTTATAAAAATAATACGGTATTTGACACTATCAACAATAAATTACTTGAGATGCTCGATCAAAACAAAAATTACAAAACGATCCAGAAAATATATTTCTTTTAATCATTCACTAGTTATTACAATTTTCAAATAGATGAAACGTAAAAAGAGTGCTCTGAAATGTGACGTCACAAGCGAGTATTTTCATACGAAATTCCGTTTTAAAAGTAACTCATTTGACATCAAAAAAAAAAATTGGTGGTGGCGTAGTGGGGTTGACCCTTGCTTCTCGATCGTGAGGGTCTGAGTTCGAACCACGCATGTACCAATGACTTTTAGTTACGTACATTTGTTTGTACAGCAACACCATTCGCTGATAAATTGTGCCCGGATAACGGCGACAGGCTTGCCACTTGTCACGTTTGGGACCTAATAAACTCGGCACAACGTGGGTCCAGAGAGACTGGTGCCTCTGCCTAACCCTTCGGGGATAACGGGCGTGAGTTTTTTTTTATTTTTTTTTATTTGACATCCTGTCAAATACCGAATTACCTGCACCGCAAGCCCACCGGCCGCCGTTGAACTGCACATAAGTATGCAGCTGCAAAAGCGTACGCCTTCGGAGTAGCCACGCGACGACTCTCGGCAGGCGAGTGACGTCGGCGCCGCCGCCCGCCCCGCGAGCGTGGTACCACAGCGGCGCTGGCAGGGAGAACTCGCTTAGAATCTGGAATGGATTAGATTAGAACTCTTTATTTCTCGTTCGTTTGTATAGCAACACCATTCGCTGATAAATTGTGCCCGGATAACGGCGACAGGCTTGCCACTTGTCACGTTTGAGACCTAATAAACTCGGCAAAACGTGGGCCCAGTTCTAGTGATTGGTGCCTCTGCCTACCCCCTCGGGGATAACGGGCGTGAGTTTTTTTTTTTTTTTTTCTTTATTTACTCTCCAGAACCGCTCGTAGCCTGGGCTGCCTGAGTCATCTTAAACGATCACTAAGGTTTAGCAACTTACGGCTCGTTCAGTCCATGGATGGGTCACCGTCTATGACTAACGCTAGCGGCATTTCTCCGCCGGCTGCCGTCGATAGATGGCAGTCGTTAAGCCAAGTCAGAAGCCTTAGGGCGGCTTGAAAACTTCTGACAGTAAGACCAGCCACTAGTCTTACAAGCCTCCACCAATCCGGACTTGGCCCCCGTGGTGGAGTATGGCCTATGCCTTCCTCAGGGAAGAGACCCGTGCCCCTCGGTGGGGACATAATGGGTTGATGATGATTTACTCTCCAGAATCGCTCGTAGCCTGGGCTGCCTGAGTCATCTTAAACGATCACTAAGGTTTAGCAACATACGGCGCGTTCAGGCCATGGATGGGTCACCGTCTATGACTAACGCTAGCGGCATTTCTCCGCCGGCTGCCGTCGATAGATGACAGTCGTTTAGCCAAGTCAGAGGCCTTAGGGCGGCTTGAAAACTTCTGACAGTAAGGCCAGCCACTAGTCTTACGAGCCTCCACCAATCCGGACTTGGCCCCCGTGGTGGAGTATGGCCTATACCTTCCTCAGGGAAGAGACCCGTGCCCCTCGGTGGGGACATGATGGGTTGATGATGATTCACTCTCCTAGTTTTTTGGAGGCCTGGCATACTAAGATACAGATTTTTGATCTAGTTTAGGACCCAGTCTTTTCACAAATTATTCATATTGTGCCATATTGTATCACATGTATTTTAACTAATTTGTGGATAGAGAAATAAAGTTTATTTGTATTGTATTGTATTGTACACACCAGAAAGAAATATCTAATAATACATTAGAAACCTTTCATATCTGAGGACATTCGAATGGAGGACATTTTGGACACATTTTGAGTTACAAGCCTCCAAAACCAGAGTCACAAAGTAAATCTGTCTTAATCGCCAAGCGCGCCCACCGCACATTGGCGATTTCAAGCGATGAGGTATGTGAACACCTCAGACATTCAGGTTTCCTCACGACGTCGTGATAATAATCACGTGTGACTTGACTGTGTTCCTGACTGACTGACCAACCGACCGACGCAACTACCAATCAATAAATTGATTGCAACGCCACTTGGTTGTAAGCACACAACTTATGTATTGGATTTAAGGTGATTTGAGAAAAGATTGTCAGAGTGGAGTTTTTTCGCTGCCTTTTTCTCCACTACATTCGGCCCCACGGCAGCGCCTAACAGTACATTGTATACAGTTATTAATTATTATTTTTTTACATGATCTGTATGCCTATCAGGTAGAGCGCATAGCAACTAATTTTTTAATGTAACATCTTTATGTACTTGTGTCTCACCGATCAATAAATGAATGAATTATGAATGAATGAATTACATTGACATTCAACAAACAGTATGTAATTCTTTACATTGAAATACATTTCTGATTGATTGACTTCTGTAAAGAATAAAACATGCCAACGCGGTCGCGGTAGCGGTCCATGCCTTTTACGGCAGTAGTAGCACACAATCGTCGGTCGGAGTCATTACCGGAACATTTACAAAAATACGATTTTTGAGTTAAGCATGCAGAATGGTGGAAATTTGGAAGATATTTCTGAATCACTAACGGCACAAATCAAATTATTTTTTTATCCGTCACAAAATGACTAATTTCACTAGAGAAACGACAATTTTACTGTAACACACGACAATTTTTTAAATCTTAAAACGTCAATTACTCAAAACAGAATATTTAGAAAATAAATAAATAAACTCACGCCCGTTATCCCCGAAAGGGTAGGCAGAGGCACCAGTCTCTAGAACTGGACCCACGTTTTGCCGAGTTTATTAGGTCCCAAACGTGACAAGTGGCGCCGTTATCCGGGCACAATTTATCAGCGAATGGTGTTGCTGTACAAACAAACTGTACGTAACTAAAAGTCATTGGTACATGCGTGGTTCGAGCCCAGACCCTCATGATCGAGAAGCAAGGGTCAACCCCACTACGCCACCACCGCGTTTTTATATAATATTTTGAAATGTACCATTAATGATTCCGACCGACGACATACCATTGAATTTTAAAATTCAATGGTATTTATTCAATGGTATTTGGTACCACAGCCACCATGACCGTGGCGGCGTTGGTGTGTTTATCCTTTATGCCGGGTTTTCACGGTCTTAGTGCGCTCGGACCGAGTGGCCCATCCGAGCAAACTAATGCTTCTGATTGGCCATTTTAGAATCGTGGCGAAAAACCGTCCAATCAGAAGCATTAGTTTACTCGGATGGCGCACTCGGTCCGAGCGCACTAAGACCGTGAAAACCCGGTTTTAGTAAGATACAAACCTGCAGCAGACACAAGCCGGGGAACTCTAGGGCGAAATCCTCCCCGAGGGGCGCGTGCACATGTATGTTGGCACCGGGCGCCACCACGTAAACGTTGCCTTCGCACAGAGGGTAGATCACCGTCGCCTTAGCCCAGTACACCAGGTGACCGGTCAGTTGGAACACCTGTATGAAGAAATGGACTCTATTAACATCTGTGGGCTCATTATTGTAATTTTCGCAACGGATATTCATACGTCTTAAAAAGTCACGTCAACACAAAAACCGACGTCGTACGGAGTACTGTCTCGCTCTAACATAGGGTCTTAAAAGAAGATAGTGCTATACAGTAGTGGTATACATGACTTAACATCTGTGGGCTCATTATGTAATTTTCGCAACGGATATTCATACGTCTTAAAAAGTCAAGTCAACACAAAAACCGACGTCGTACGGAGTACTGTCTCGCTCTAACATAGGGTCTTAAAAGAAGATAGTGCTATACAGTAGTGGTATACATTTTAAGACGTGACGTGATAGACTTTTTAAGACGTATGGTCTTAAACTGGTTTAAGTTACAGGACCCACTGGTCCTTTGTTAATGGAGCTTAACTTGTTAATCTAAAACCTAGAACTCTTGCCTTTCACTGGTTGTGTGGAACTGGACCTGTTGGAAAATGGACGCTGTTGTTTGGAGACTGGTAATGTCGGCAAAAATCAAGTGTTTAATGTGTGCAGGGATCAAGTCAAGGTCAAGGGAACTTCGACTTCCACTAAAGGGAATTATTGAGAAATATAGTATTGTTCTTCTCGGTGATTATTAACAAAATAAATTTACCACAGAAAAGCTTTCAAACATAGTTTGGTACATTTAGAACTTGCATACATTTATGTTGTGAGTAGTTCTAAACAAACAGTGCTTAGCAGTGTTGATAACAAACAAAGCATAATCCTGTCACTTTCAATCCTGTTTACAGGCAGCCTATAGCTCACAGAAAGTCCATAAATTGAGAGAGTGAGTAAGCAGAGAGAGAGACATAAGTTTCTTTGTCATCGTCAACCCATTAAGTCCCCACCGAGGGGCACGGGTCTCTTCCATGAGGAAGGTAAGACAGTAAGACCAGCCACTAGTCTTACAAGCCTCCACCGATCCGGACTAGGCCCCTGTGGTGGAGCATGGCCTATACCTTCCTCAAGGAAGATAAGTTTCTTGCTGATCTTTAATCTCAATGACGTAATTGTTTGAAAGAATCAGTAGAAACCGTCGCTGACTTTTTTGACCTATGATGAGACTGGCATCTCACCTGTGTGAGTGACAGATCAGCCTCGATGGCCAACGTCTGCAAGCTCTTCAGTGGACTGTAGAGCTTGATGAGGCGCAGCAGAGATGGACTTCCATCCAGTGGAATGGACTCCAGCAATTCGTTAGGGTTCACCTGGAAAGTGTTGAAGCAGAAATATAGAATGACAAGTCACACTAGGGAGGGGGGAGTCACAATGAGACCTGGCTTTATATTACGTAACTTTCCGCAATATCGGTTTAAGCATTTACACAACACAAAAGAGTCAAAATTAGAATGTATATGACAGTTCGGAGAAGGAGCATGAGATACCTACTGGGAAAAAAAGTCGCAGAATGTAACAGTGTGACATAAGGTGGTGTGACATACCGGGAACAAAAGGGCTAAATCAGACAACTCCATACAGTGGAGTCTTACGTAATTGCAGGTGTGACAAGGACGGGGAGGAGTAAAAATTATATTTAAAGGTACGATTCCACCAGTATGCGGAACTGTGCGGCACAGTGCTGCACAGCGTACGGCACAAATGTTTGCTTTGGTCGACTCATTGAAGCGAACAAGAACAAATTGTGCGCGAACATTGTAGCAGTGTTTGTGCACAGCTGTGCACTCGTGTGCGCGTACACGGACTCGTGCCGACGCACACGCACCTGTTGTTCGAGAACTCAGTATTGCTTCCGCTACCGAAGCGAAAACATTTATTTGTGCGCGCACTTTCTCAAGTGCAACACTGTGCGCTCACAAAAGTTACACACAGCATTGCCGGTGGAAACAGAGGCTAAAAGCGATACCAACTTAGTACGTGTTGTGCTGTAGTTCTGCACAAAATGTTCGTAACAAATGCGCTGCACACTATTTGGTGGAGTCGTACCTTTACGTTACGAGAAACTAGACTAAGCAAGACTCACCATAAGCAGTATGCCATGGTAGGGCCGCAGCTTCTGCAAGCACCTGTCGATAGTCTCAGGTTCGATGATCATGCCGCGGTTGTGCACCTGATGCGCCTTGTGGGGCAGGCAGAACGACACCAGCACCCATTTGTTGATACGCACTTGCACCACACCTGAGAGGGCGGGGAAACAAGTCTTCTTAATCTAATATGTAATAACATATGTATAAAGAATAAAGAAGAATAAGAATAAATAGAATGGCTCGTAGCCTGGGCTGCCTGAGTGATCTTAAACGATCACTAAGGTTAAGCAACATACGGCGCGTTCAGTCCATGGATGGGTCACCGTCTATGACACGCTAGTGGCATTTTTCCAAACGATTCCGTGCTTCGCAAGGCACGTTAAGCAGTTGGTGCCGGCTGCCGTCGATAGATGGCAGTAGTTAAGCCAAGCCTTAGGGTGGCTTGAAAACTTCTGACAGTAAGACCAGCCACTAGTCTTACAAGCCTCCACCAATCCGGGCTTGGCCCCCGTGGTGGAGTATGGCCTATACCTTCCTCAGGGAAGAGACCCGTGCCCTTCGGTGGGGACATGATGGGTTGATGATGATGAAGAATAAAGAATTTTTATTTACTATAAAGAAATTTGCGTCGTTACAATGCTTGCGGTACCTGCACTAGACTTTAAGTCTGTATGGCTATCGAAAGTGAATGAAAAAACTCGCACTAAGGGCCCTGGTGAGAATTACAGAAATAATTTTCGACAGGTTCGGTAACGCAGTAAGTAAAAGCTAAAGCAAAAGGCGAGCATCCGACACTCTCACTCCTCAACGCCCAGACAAGCCGTTGGACTTAGAAAGCTGAAATTTTGGATAGAGAGTTGTTTACAATAGACACCATAGAGACACGAGATAGGAACTTAATAGAATTCAACGCTGGAAGTTTGGAGGGTGCCCACGTATGCGGTTCGATACAAAACGAGTTACAAAACTTGGTACAAATGTACGTCTACATAACTAATGGCAGGCAAATTTTACGGTTTGTCAAAATTAATTACCTAGAGGGTAAAAAGGGGTACAATCCGTACAATACGATTAAAATCAGTTAACAATTCGGCTTTTCTCGGATATCATCGACTAAATCCGGAGACGGAAATGACACGAAATACATTACCGCGATTTATTTTAGGTACAATTCAATTTGAAGTATCATAAACGCAATGTATAGCACCTGCCAAGATGACATTACTAACCGGTAGACCTAAGAAATGTATTATGCAGAAGCGACATGAATTTGACTGATCTGAGAGCTTGTCGTTTTTCTTCAAAATTTTTAACACGCTGCTTTTCGAAACTCAGGTTGGTTCACAAACCTTGTCCAAAATTTTTTGATTATACTTTTTTACCACGCTTTAATTTTGTTGAAGCCATGATACATAACTATTGTAAGTTAATTGTGATAAAATTTGATAGAATCGAATATTTTCACGAATGAAATTAGCATCCATAAACATAAATGTATCATATACGTCAAACTGTTTTTATTGACTCTAAGAAGTCTGCCTTCTTTCAAAATAAAAAAAAATTCCTTTGTCAAAATAATCAATTATTTTTCTTATTTCAATATAAAGGTTGTGTTCGTTTTGAGCTACATAGAAGGTTTTGTTGCTCATATCGTTCCTGTATTGTATTCCTTAAGACAACGAGTAATATAATTAAAGGTCATGTCTGTAAATTGATAACTCTATGTGACAGACGAGGGATTCACGACAATTACTGAGGTTGGAATAATCGTTAACTGATTTTATTCGTATTGTACAGTTAAGGTAGGGGGGGTTTTTTTTTTGTGGTGAATTCAATTCATGATACTTAGAAAGAGAATGAATGGAAGACGTATTTCTCAATTTACAAAATTCAACCCTAAAAAGGGTGACAAGGGGTGACAAACTTTGTATGCGAAGAACAATATTTTGTACTTGGATTTTCTCAAAACTTATAACCAATCGATTTGTATAAAATTAATAAATCGAGTATTTTTCAGTTTACCAAAATTAAATTCAAAATTAGCCTATGTCCACCCTTTTTTTTTTTTTTTTGTTAACGGGGTGAAATGCTTTGTGCACCATAACCGCCACCCTTGGGGGAGGGCGACGGCCGTGTGTCGGACTCTCCTCTCTTAATAATAGGAGAGGCATACCTCCTAAAACACCCCGGGGGCCGTCCTGTCGCTCGTGCAATGGGGCGCCGCCGGATCTCGCAAGTGGTAAACCACAACGCGAATGCGACAGCGGCGCCCCGGCGACGTCGACCCGACTCGCAAGGAGTCGGGCCCACCCTCACTGGAGAAGGGGCATGGGCCCCCCACCCCCTTCTCCCGTCACGATGTCGGACGGCAGGTCCCCCAACCTGCCGTCTGTGACCCTCACTCAACCGGCGGCGCAAGGTCCGCGCAGCGTCCCCCGCGCCACCGGCTCTCCCGGCGGAGAGGCGCGAGCTCCCCAAGCCTCCAGCTACCGAAGACCCGTTTTTTGGCCCTCTGCCAGGTCTTCGGCCCATCAAGTCAAACCCTCCCATGAAACATCCCTCAGCCAGGGCCATATGGGGTGACCAGTCCCTGGTCCCTGGCTTACCTCCTGCAGTTTCCCCTCCCAGGCCCGGCTTGTGGATCTCACGCCCCTCCCCGCCCCTCCAGCCCTCTTCCATGCCCTCTGCTGGACAGAGGGACATAGAGAGGGCCCCTACCGTGTTTTTTATAGAGGTTGTCTCCTCGCGGCCCGAAGGCCCCCGGCCCCGCTCAATGTGGGGTTACGGGTGCGGGGCCCATGGTGGACCCCGCGGGACATCCAGCAGCGCAAGCCACTGGACGTCCCCCTCCCTCTGGTTTTGGTCCGCGCCGGCCGAAGCCGGTACCCCCCATATCTGGAGGGCGTTCCCCTATCCGCCACCCGGGGGACGCGTCCGATGGAAGACCAGAAACTCCGCACGGAGCCTATTTCCACCCTGACAATCCATTCTAAAATCTGAATTTTTGAAAACGGTGAAGTACTTTTGGAGATTACCCCCTTTCCACAGTATTATGTCGTATGGTTTGCTTTTATGGGGCCGTGCGGCAGATATAGAGACAGTCTTTATTCTTCAAAAAAGAGCTATTAGAGCTATTTATAATTTACCAACCAGACAGTCTCTACGTGAGTTTTTTAAGGAAATAGGAATTCTTACGCTCGCTTGCCAATATATATTCGATAATATAATGTATGTGCGAAAAAACATAACAACATTTAAATTAAACAGGGATATCCATAATGTTAACACCAGAAACCGAAACAAACTTGCCTCATCTAAATTCAGATTAGCCAAGGTAAATACATCATTTGTAGGATATAGTGTACGTTTTTATAACAAAATTTCAGAAAATATACTATGCCTACCAGCAAATAAATTTAATTTTTTTATTAAAAATGCGCTATGTAAAAAGGCCTACTATAGAGTAGACGACTTTATGAATGATGTAAATCCTTGGCAGTAAACCAATTCCACAACGAGATGGTCGCTGGTGTTCCGTAGATAATCATGAATATTTGTTTGTTAAATTTTATAGAAATGAACAGACGCTGTGATTGCATATCAAAACTATGCTATTATTTAGATAATTGACAAGAACTTTATCACACAAGTTTGCCAAAGGCCATGCGAATGGTGGCGCGGTGGCCGGGTCGCCTATTTCCCTCAAATATGGTTGAGACTGGCGATGGCTGACCCCTACGTTATGCTCGTGAACGGGTGCCGTCCGTGTGTCTGGCCGCAGCATTGGCGTTTTCATACTTATTTAAGAATATCAAATAATGTTTGACATTGCAAGTATTGATTGCACTCATGGGTCTTGAATTTTGACATTCTTAGGTAAATGGACATTTGTACCTACCAAACTTTGTATTAGATTTAAGATGTTTTGAGAAAAGATGGTCAGAGTGGAGTTTTTTTTGCTGCCTTTTTCTCCACTACATTCGGCCCTAAGGCAGCGGCTAACATTATAATTTTATGTACATTGACATTCAACAAGCAGAATGTAAATTCTTTACGTTGAAATAAATTTCTGATTCTGATTCCCCATCCTCCCCCACAGACACAAACTTACAAACTTTTCCTCTTTATAATATTAGTATAGATAACACTTTACATCCAAAACAAAGATTA
This sequence comes from Yponomeuta plumbellus, assembly GCA_947310845.1. Taxonomy (NCBI): domain Eukaryota; kingdom Metazoa; phylum Arthropoda; class Insecta; order Lepidoptera; family Yponomeutidae; genus Yponomeuta; species Yponomeuta plumbellus. Next base: position 9,051,848 of record OX371207.1, on the reverse strand, counting down.
TGTCTTTGATAATGGCTTTATGACATTGTTCAAGATACTAATTATTGTAGAAAAACATAAACAAATTATTATCTTAGCGCAGTAGTAAGTATTTATGACCGATAAGAATATAAATATATTGGCCTAATTATGCGCACCAAATCGTCAGCGATTCCAGTCATCTAACTATAAAATTCCACGGTAATTTTGCAGTTATCATTGCAGTGAAACGGCTCCAACGATTTTCACGAAATTTTGTAGGCAGATGCTTTCGGGTCGTTTAATTGATCTAACTAGGTTACATTTTTAGAAAACGTTGTTTTATCCGTATTTTAAGCCAATTGAAATTTGCTATGATAACATACAGAGGTAAATTTGGCGTCTATCTGCAAGGTTGGGATAGTTCCGACGGGAAAACGGGCGACCCGTTTCGGGCCCATTTCAACAGACCCGGTTCGAGTCATGATGTTTTTTTTTTCAAGTTCTTTTTTTGTTGAAAAAGGATTATTTTAATTTTATATTACATATTTTATATTACAAAAAAAGTACCGAGCAAAGCTCGGTCACCCAGGTACTTAATTAATTAAGGAAGGAATGAACGAACGAGTGAAGGAATTATGGAATGAATGAAGGAATTATAGAATGAATAAATCAAGTAAGGAATGAATGTATTACAAAAGTGTACATTCATGTAAACCAAGGCAAATTGACAATCCATAACAACTCACCGGTGCTACTCAGCTCCTCGAAGACCGCCTTCATAGACCTCGCGAGCGAGCTCCGCGCGAGAATGAGATCAAAGGCCGACTTGGGCCCCTCGGCGGCCTCCTTGCCGTAAGTGGCCGAGGAGACGGAGTAGCGGGAGTTCTCCTCCTCGTCTTCGTTCTCGTTGCTCTCGATGTCAAGGGCGGACACCTCGTCGTGGGCGGCGAGCTGGGGGCAAAGACAAGTCACTCTATAAGGCCCTAAGGGGATTCTGTGGGCTATTCTGCCCTTGTAAGGAAGAACGCAGTAATAGCCATCACTGCGTTTATACTTCGGATGCAAAATTGGGCTCCCTGGTGGTATATCTATAGGTGAAAAAATAATGGTGGCTGTAGGTCTACTAGAAACCTGAAATTTCCGTAAGAAAATATGCAGTAATGTATGAAATCCTTCTAATCCTAAGAAATAAATAGCTATTTACTCAAAACTGCGTTCTTACGATTACTGCGTTCTTCCTTACGAGGGAAGTATTACTATCGCCAACTATGAAAAAAAAAACATACTTATATTGTTTTACAGGTCGTATTCGCAAAGGGTCATCATGTTAACGGAGATTTTTAGGACCCACGACTGACCCTGACCAGGCCAGTTTCACTACGCGTGTCGGTATTGAACGCGTAAGTACATGCGGCGACCACTCCGTAGTGGAAAATAGGTAGGAATTCAGGCGCCAGAAGAGGTAAGAGTTAAGCGGTAGAAAGAGACGCAACATGTAGGTGAATATGACGACCTCTGTGGCGTAGCGGTGGTGTGGAAATTCATACCACTACCAACCAGTGCAAGCATTCCACGCCGGTGACGGTCCTAAGCCCGTGCAAGTATGAAGGAAGAATTGGTATCAAGTAAGATTTTTTTTGCTACGTCATACATAAGTCATACCTACTGGCTGCGCCGCCGCCGCCGCTTCTTTTCCTTCTAGCAAGCCGCGCGCAGTTGCCAGTTCGTGCGTTTAGTTGTGCTCATGCGTAATGGAGTCCATATTTCTTTAAGATTTGCGGATAAGTTCAGACATTGGTATTTTTGTTTTTTTGTACCAACGGGGTAGTAACAAAAAATGTTGGTATTTATATTTTGGACTTAGTAATATGGCCCTTTTACACGAGGCCAATAGCTGAGACAATCCAGTAAGCCCGTCCAATATTGTCTTCGTGTGAATAGAGCCAGGACAATGCATTGGATTGGCCCAAGCCAATGGATGAAGACAATCCAATGAAATATTGGATTGGCCTATTGTCCTGGCTTACTGGATTGTCTCAGCTATTGGCCTAGTGTAAAAGGGCCATTAGGTATGTTGATTTATTGTACCGGTGAAAATATCACCCTGTATAAGACATCAGGTTTCCTCGCGATGGTTTCCTTCACAGTGTAGTAGCGAAAATTACTACTACAAAGTCACAAACGTCCGTAGTAAATACTTGGAAAATAAAGTTATTGGTACATGGTATTCGAACCCATGACCTCACAAATATGAGGCCGGCGCGTTCTACCGCTGCGCTACCACCGCCAAAACTTGTCGCGTCTGCTAGGCGTGTTGTCCTTGCTCTCATAATACAGTTTGGATAGAAACAAATAATTTGTATGTACAGTCGGGGTCTGAAAATGTTTACCACCTTATGGTTTATAATAAATTGTACAGACAATTATACGACACAAGGTCGTTAGATAAAGCATAAAGCTCAAAATAAAGAATAGAGTACCAAACCTGTCAAAGTTTAGAGCAAACCTTCTTCGCTCCCTCAATGAGGTTTTATTTTCTTTATTTTCTAAAAATAGTATTCAATATATTTTCAAACTTTCTATTTTGACAGAGTTTTGATCTGTGTCATTTTAATAAATGCAATAATTTTAAAATAAGAAATGAATTTAGATTTGTTAGAATCGAGGCTTCGGAACTTTGAAAGGTAATAAGTACATTGTTAAAGCATTATAGACTATAATGCACACCTTGCGACAAAGAATCAAGTTTTAAAACTGGTAAACATTTTTAGACCCCGACCGTACTATATGCTGTACTAGGAATAAGTAGGTAAGCTGTAATAGTTGCGATCTACGGTCATCGGTCATGTTGTGCAGGAATTCCTTTGTCCTCTAACAGTGGTTCCCAACCTGTGGACCAGAGGTTCAGGATGGCCTAAGAGGACAGCTGTTCAGTGGCGCATATCTTTACATTGCGAATACATCGAGAGGGACTGTTAATTTGAATCCAGAAGAGGGGTTTGTCAGAAAGAATACACCGATGTGTGAGACGGTCTATCATCATCAACCCATTATGTCCCCACCGAGGGGCACGGGTCTCTTCCCTGAGGAAGGTACAGGCCATACTCCACCACGGGAGCCAAGTCCGGATTGGTGGAGGCTTGTAAGACTAGTGGCTGGTCTTACTGTCAGAAGTTTTCAAGCCGCCCTAAGGCCTCTGACTTGGCTTAACGACTGCCATCTATCGATGGCAGCCGGCACCAACTGCTTAACGTGCCTTGCGAAGCACGGAACCGCTCGGAAAAATGCCACTAGCGTTAGTCATAGACGGTGACTCATCCATGGACTGAACGCGCCGATTTCGAGCGATTTCAAGACGGTATATAATGCGCTAAAAATAATTATGTAAAAACAGCGTTGAAGTAAATAGGTCGAGCGTGTAAGCGCTGAGAAAATGTTGCCCCCCCCAAAGGGGTTTTGGTCAGCAAATGTTTAGGAACCTCTGATTTAGATGCCTAATGTAATGCATGCAACGCAATAACTTGTATCAATGTTTAGAAATAATGAACAACATTTACATTTCATGAGAACCAAATAATGTACTCATTATTCTATGTAACTGCTTCACAGGAATGTTTTACCAGGATTTAATGTCATCCAAATTCATAGAGATCTTTTGTATGTTTTACATTTCAAAAAGTCATCAAAAAACTTTCATATTATTAGTTTAAGTGAGATAACAAAACCTTTGATCGAAAGCCACATTGTATGTAGACATATTTAACGGTGATTAACAATGTTGTTGCATTCAGTAAATAAAGCGATAAGAAACTACGTCATTCAATTTACGTCGTCATTTTATTCTTTGCTTGAGGTGAAAAAGGTTTCCACTAACCATGCAGCCTGATTAATACATAGGTGGATTTTGAGTCAGATTTCTATTTGTATTGAATTTGGTGTTTAAAATTATTATGATTAAAGATTTATGTGTCAAAATAAATTAATAAAAAATATATAAATTAATGAATTATCCACTCATATTATAAATGTTGCATGTTTGGTCTCTCTACCACGCTTCAATGGCCAAACAAAATTGGATTAAATTAGACATGTGCCTTATTAACAGGGGCCATGTTAATAATGATTGAACAACTATATAATTAATAAATAAATAATTTACTTTAAGCATTTTTTTATACATACCCCTCACAAGGCACTGAATTGAAATTTAACAAATAAAAATAATAATAGCTGACTCATAATTAAACAGATGGATGGGGATAGACTACAATCAAACATTTGCCTTTCACTGATTGCACACCTCTTTTATTTGTCCATGTTGTAATGTATTTTTAATAAAGTTATAGTCTTATCTATAAATATTAAGTCACACTTGATTATGAGAATGACACTTCTTTAAGCCCTAATAAGTGTAGTGTATGGAGATCTTATTTTGCAAATCGCACATTTGCAAGAACATGTTATTTCGGAACCCTTACGTTACATGAGATATTTTTTTTTTAAGGTTTCTAAGTAATTGCCGACAGAGATAGCACTATAACGTGATGCATTGTCTCTTTTGCTCATTATTCCGGCGTTTTTGAAGTAAATAAAATCGCGTTAAAAAAATAAAATATCTACGAGTAAAAAATGGTTCTCTTCAAAATATCACGTTGTTCTTGCAAGGGTGCGAAATTATGTTTTATTGGGATCACGTTTTAAAATAACTTAATATCTATAAGTGTATTTAGAATAGAACAGAATTATAGTGTTTTAGAGGAATAACTTTTGTATGGAAGGCTGATCATTTTATAGGGTAAAATAATCAAAAGGTATGGTTTGTGGCCAGTGGCAAACCTCTGTCAGCCATTGATGGCAACCATTACTAAGCAAGTGATTGCAATAGTAAGTTACACCTACCTCCCATTTAAATTGGCCATGCTAATTATTTTTTATCTACGATTTTATAACTCATTGTGAAAATATGAACCACTTTAAGAAAGTAATTTCGGTATTTTTGAGTTTTATTCATTATTTCTATTTTTAATATTTTTATCGGAAAAACGTGGGCCCAGTTCTAGTGATTGGTGCCTCTGCCTACCCCCTCGGGGATAACGGGCGTGAGTTTATTTATTTATTTTTATTTTTTTATATTAATATTTTTATATTATTAAGTCTTTGCCGACATGCAATGAAAAAAAAAACCAAATGTCATTATCGTCAGTTAGAGACCCCTCGCACTAGCGTTTTTAGAGCGTCGACTTCGTGCCAGTTCCCCGGCCACGCAATACGGTGTAATATATTACGATCTTACCAGCTTAATAAAGACAACGTAATTCGAGTGATAAGATTTCGAAAAAAAAAACGAACATGACTCTAAGTCGGTCACCGGATACGAGGCTGGCGGCGAAAACCCGCGTTCGGGAGACTGCCGCGGCGTCGACGGCGCTCGAAAAACGCTAGTGTGGAGGGTCTCTGGAGGGAGTTTTTTTTTCGTAAGTAAGGCAAAGTATTAATAGTCATACTGCCTTTGCTGGCGTCATATAAAAGTAATTTAAGATAAAGGCTTTTTATTGAATATCTTGAAAAATATAGTCTTATTTACAAATCTGATAAATAGAAATTATCGAAATGGTTTTGAGCTTTCTGTTCATGTTCAAAAATTTAGCATGGCCAATGGGTCTATTTGTTTGAGAGCTATGATGCCACAGACACATGCACACACAGACCAATACTTACCATAATTTTCATCTCTTCAGTCAAGTACGAGCACCGTTTCTCCTCATGCCGCAGTGCTTTACCAAGTCTTTTGCTCAAGTCATAGTAGCATTTTACTGAGGACAAAAAGTTTAGTCATCAAGTACATGAAATGTATGATTCATATGAGCTATTGTTTCTTGTATTTTCAAGTCCTGAGGTATGTAAGAAAATAACTCCGACACTAAACAGGTCTCTTAATGTAGGTACGCAGTATTACCATCTATTCTGTTTAATTTAAATGTTAATATTTCATGAACTTTATCTTTACAACACAAAGGTAATTAGCAGTTATTTTTCATTTATTTAAACTCACCAATTGAATGACTAGCTGAAGCCTGCAATGCAAATACAATGTTTATCAGTATCATTGCAGCGGTGTCATCTTTGTTCGTCCTGTACGGCAACAGTGTTGGGTGCCCCACAAACCGTACGTCATTGACTTTGAGCTCAAACTTGCGGTTACACAGCTCAGGTTTCACAGCAAACAGTGTGGAGAGCATTTCATCTGTGAACCCACTGAGTTGGCCTGGAAATAATTAATTATTTACTTCAATAAAGTGAACACTTATCATCCCATTGTTATTTCTGTTTAAACGGTGTCATAGGAGTTAGAAAACTATTAAATTAGGTACATACCTTTGCATATGTTAGAGGTTTGTGACTGTGTATTTTGCAGTAAATCCTCAGTAATATTAATTGCGTAGGGATTGTGGCGACCGCATTTCTTCTGTTTACCCTCATCCTTGTGCTCCGTAGTGTAGGGGTAACGGAATAGTAATCTGTCTCCTTTACTATCCGATTTCACGAAGAAAATATTCAAGGGGTTGACCTCCATAGCCACAACAGTATTATTTTCTTCAACACTTGTTAGTGAATGCGATTGATAAATAGCGTGTTTACTACTTGAAGGGTCGTGTAACGCTGGATGAAGTCGTCAATTGAAAGTGTATGAAACATTATATTGTCACGTATTGGCACAGCTGTGATGGTTCTACAGATTGTATCGTATGCACACAGCGTGGTTGTGTAATTTAATTGATTTGCTATAATAATGATTTAACATTTAATTTCTGAGAAATCAAGACATTCTGTCAGTTTGACGGATTCGGAGACGAACTTTTTTTTTGACAGCACGAGTCACAGATTAGACTTTTTAACAGCTGGCTGCCACAGATCAACGCCACAGACTATTGTTAGTGCTGTTCTTAAACGATAAGTCCCGGTTAGTATTTATTTAAAAGGGATCAACCCTAGAAGTCATAAGGAAGATAAACGCCTGCCGCTGACACTGACAGAAGGTTAATCTGTTGACAGCAAATTGACAAAAAAAAATTTTAGACGAGGATAAAACCGTGCGACAATTTGTAAAACGATAAAAATGCCGAATTCACAAGAAAATATGATGAAAGTCATTCCCGAAAAAGTGCCACTTGAAACTGATCAAGGTATTTTAGTGAGTGAGGAGAAAAAGTGGGGTATTCCGCTGAGGGAAGTGTACAAACATGGACTTGCGTTCTTCAAAGGTAATTTTTTAGTGTTTTGACTATTGAATTTGTGTTTTTATCCTAGTCTACGGATTTATTTGCCCTATAAAACCCCGCTGGTCGATAACGGTTGTTTAACGCTTACAGCCACCAACTAATCTTTCCATGGTAAACATTGCAACTTGGTTTCCTTTATAGGTATAGAAAACAATCCATTTTAAAAGTATTCATTATCACAAACGTTTTAAGCGTCCGAGTAGTCCCTTCACCCCTCTAGTGTGAGTGAAGGTGCTACAGGATGCTGTATAAATCATCTCATTAAGTAAATACAGATGCCAAAACTTTAATAAAAACGAAATAAATATTTCATAATACATAGGGGTGATTTGGGGCGATAGTAAGTTTGATCTTTGCAATTACTCCCTATGTTGTTGTTAAAATAAAAAAATAATTTCCAGATAAGGATGGTAAAGCAGTCCACCTGAGCTATGAAGACCGGCTAAAGCTGGTGGCCTATACCCAGCAAACTGCTCATGGCCCTCTCGACACAAACTCAGCTTCTCCCTTAGGGGTTTTAGACGTGATTGGGAGGGACAGAAGGGCTGCATGGCAGGCTCTAGGTCAAATGTCCCAGATTCAAGCAATGGCAGGTTTCATTCACACTTTAGACAGGTAAAATCATTGACTTTACTTAAATCAGTTGCTAGCACTGGAATAGATCTGTGTTAATAGTAACTGACTCTTGATCAAACTACATTAGTATTGATATCTCTCTGTTTGGCAGAAAATGCAGCACAGTCTTTTTAAAAAAGTATTTTTGAAAAAGTAACATTCATCCTTGAACTGTAGTTTTTAGTTCTTCATGCATAATTATACATTGGTAATCACCTGTTACATTGTATAAAACTTATTTTTTTAGTACATAGATATGGGGACTTAACTTTTCATTTTTATTATTTAGTGGGCAAGCTGCCATAACAACTCTTGTTCCATGAAGATTTCAACTAGTTACTTTTTGTGATGAGAGATAATGCTATTTGTTGGTCTTAGCTTGATTCTACAACAGACAGATGTTGCACTCATCTCATTATTTTACTTTTTTGAGAAAACAAACAGTTGTACAAAAAATATGAATCTTTAGACACCGTTACACAGTTACAGAAGACTGAAAGGTATTTAAACACCTACATTGCTGGTCCTAAGACATTAATAACGTTGGCGAGTCATGTGTAAATATTTTGTGTATTCCTCCTTATATGGTTGTAATATTTCGTGAGTACTATGGCCACCCACTTTATGAGTAAAAATGCATATAATATGATCACATGAAATGTCATCTTTTGAATACTTCTTAGAGAGTATTATCATAGTTAGTTAGACCAGAGAGCCCACACTAATTTTGAGCCATTATATGTTAACAGAATATTATATTGTATCCATATTATTTCCAGGTTGTGTCCATTGTTTATTCCCTACATAGAGGCTATACAAAAAGACTTTGAAGATAAGAAGATGCAACAGTATGTATTGTTTTTATTTGTTGTTATTATTGTGCAATAATTAGTCACCAACTGAACAACAGATCAACTTGTTGGTATTTGTTTCTGATTAGAATGCATGCATGTTCATTTTGATGTGTTTCCATCTCTGGTGTTGGTTTTCTACAATTCCTTGTCTAGTTTTAGTTGCATAAATGGTTTTTTAATTGATACAAATGAGCAAATGTGACATGACTGTATGTATGATGTGTATTAAAACATCCAAGTATAAGTAATCATTCAACAGCTGATTGATCTTCACACTGTCTTTAAATTAATGGTTGGGTATCAAACCTAGATGACAAAAGGTTGAAACTATACCTCTGACCTGTCAAGAAATTATGAAACATATTTTATGGCTACTTGATCTTGTTAAAAATACGGAGTGCATTTTGACATCGAAGTTTTATTTTAAAGCTGCTAAGAATATTCTTTAGAGTTCATTAATTTTTAGTGACGGAAACAATTTTGCAGTTGGATGTATTTTTATTAAGAGAGGCTTTACTTTATTGAAGGCGTAACAATCGTTTTACATTGCGTAGTAGTTATTTATTTTATTATGTCAATTTCACTTGTTTCAAAATGGCCTTTAAATGTTGAATGGGTGGTTTCAGAATGAAACACAATGAAGAGGAGAGGGCACACAGCGAGTTGCAGAATAGGATAATTGCTGAGAAAGAAAAACAGAAGAGCAAGCAACCGTCAGAAGAACAACAAGTGTAAGAGTTATAACTTCCACACAACATTATCACAGTCCAAGAAATAGAGCCTAAAATACACATAGTTTTAATATAATTATAATATTTTTGGACACATGCTGGAGTGGTCTGAGGTGGCACAAGACAGAAATATCTGGTCTAAGTTGGGGGAGGTCTTTGCCCAGCCGTGCGACACAATCGAGGCTACATAAAAAAAAAAATGTTTGGTCTAACACAAAGTAAGTCAAGTAAGTGTGTCTGTAAAACAATTTATAATTTATATTTGATATAAGACCAGCCACTAGTCTTACAAGCCTCCACCAATCCGGACTAGGCCCGGTGGTGGAGTATGGCCTATACTATACCTCAGTGGGGGCACAATGTGTTGATGATGATTTGATATTTATTTGCAATATATATACCGACTAAATTCAATAAGCACAACAATAACTGTTGCACCTATTTGGAAGTCTACTAGACAATAGAGGTAGAATGTCATTTAGTCATTGGAAGTAATGTTGCGCATATTAAATAGGCATCTCTCGATCAAGATTGAGTCGCGCGAGGCGCCGAACTAAAGAGCATAGGTTAAATTGGTTTTACTGGACTACTAACAGTGGTGATGAATCAGAATCACAATTTATATTAATCATTTCGAACCGATCTACGGTAGACTCGAACGAAATGCACATCAAATTGAAGCGCGTGAAAAATTTGTCGATCCGAGTCGAGAACTTATGAGTGCTTACGAGAACTTATGAATTCTTTCTATATAGTGGTGTTGTGAAGTAAACGTAATGTTGCGTTGGTCTCACGTCATCACGTGTCACAGGTGTCCATTGTGAACTCTAAGGTCTAATTTGTTGAAATGAAAAAGCAAAGGATATGAAAAATACCAAAAATTAAATGCTGAACAAAAATATTTTTCCAAACGTCCCTAGCCCGGGCGCTTTGTAAATGAAGGCTAAGAAATGACAACTAAATGTCGATGAAAGAACCATTACCGTACTAATGATGATGGTCCCGACCGATTTCGGTCACGGTAACTACTTCAGCTCCTGTTTTGGTGGCGCATATGGCTCGCATAGCCAACCTTTTTTATAAAGGCTCTGCCACATTGCAGACATGTGAGCACACCGTTAACGTAATTACAATTGATCGCAGCAGGTGGACGGGCTCTGCAGGCATCTCTTTTCGCGTCCAGCACCGATCGCCTAAGAGTTTCAAACTCAAAGACTTAGGTGTTGACAAGAGTCCTCCATTCCTGGCGATTTGTTACCTGTTGCTCCCATAGCAAGGGCTCTATATTGCATCTCTTCATGTGGCGCTTCAGCATATCTTTGTACCTAAGGATATATAATATTGTAAGCAATGTATGTGCCTGTACGTAAGTTATGTATGTTATGTTAATATTACTCTAGTTAGACCTGCGATTGTCGCACTAGCCTCGTAGTTGGGCCATTCTACGTATAATATGACTCTATTGAACAACTATGCATTTTGGAGACTCGCCCCCGTATGTTCCAAACAAAAGTACCCTGTGTACCATGGTAACTAGGCACGAACGCCCAACTGAGGCTGTTCTTGTTAACACTATTTTTATGATTCCACGCATTAAAAGTGCCCTATTAATTTCTTTCGAGTTCCAATCTCCTCTACACTGAAATCGGGTCGTGTTCGGCAATATGACTAACATTGTCCCATGAAACATACAATTCAATGTTTTTATCTATACTTTCGCTATCATCAAAGCGAAATTTCAAGTGGCTTATTTATTTCCATTATACACTCAAGTACCTGTCTATCTCTAAAACGTTGCTCACCAACGTAAGTAAACGTTGATAGGTAAGCTTTCAATTACATACATTGGTTTCTTTGAAATCCTTGGCCCTAGGGATTAGCAAAAGAAAAACTATTTAACCAACATTTAACTCTTCGTGGATTGAATCCTAGATAGTTCAAAGCAGCCAAAATTCTAACATTTACATTCTACAGTGTTCATACAGGCTCTAAGCTTGTTGCTTTTATAAAGTCAAAGTCAAAGTCAATATATGTATATATGTATAGACATATTTTCCGATAATAGGATATGATTGTATCGTAGTCAATTTTAATAAGTCTCACGATTGGATCGTATGCTGGCGCTTCACTTGCCTATTCGTATTAGCCGACGATTTGTAAATAATACATTGCAGGTTTTTTAAATCAGTGCTAAAGATTCGCCAGGAAACACGGCAGTGGGTGGCAACTGTCTCACGTCGATAGCTTATAGCTACTAATATGTAGATATCGGTATTCATGTTTAGGGTCAGAGGCGCCTGTTTCTAAAATGTATATCTAAAATGTATAGTATTGGTAGTCTACAATCACATTCCAATGGTTACTGAATTCGGCGCCTCGCGCGATTAGATGTTCTTCACGAGAAATGCCTATTTCATTTATAGCATGGTACTGCTATTGATATGTACTTTACCAAATAGAGTCAAGTAACAACTATGGTCGTGCTTCTATAATTCAAAAGCTCTGCATCAGACTAGAGCCAGGACAGGTGTTGTGTGAAAATTATTTACCAACCTAAAGCTCCATCTCATCCCCGAAACGTCCAATCCAGGCAAAGAATAAAGGACGCGCTGAACTCGCAGACCTACGACCAATTCCTCCAATACGCGCAGCAACAATACCCCGGCAACTTCGACCAGCAAGCGGTCTTGATCCGCCAACTGCAGGACCAACACTATCAGCAGTACATCCAGCAACTGGCCGTCGACCAGCGCTTGGCCAACTCCAACATACAGCAAGAGAACGAGAGTGAGAAGAGAAGCGAGGAAGCTAACACGGGGAACACGAAAAAAGACTGCAATTTGAACGAAACGGCGCTCGCGCTGGATGAGGAGAATAATAAGTGAGTGCCTACTATTAAATTAATTCTGGATTCACATACTTGCTTTTTTATCGGAAGAGTACGATGAAAAACTGATAGTGAATCTGAAAATTGCCTTATTCATTTAGGTACGTTAAGCAAGACTTTAAACAGTATTTAAACGAAATTTCATTCATAAACACTGTTTGCTGGGAAACGCTGGATGCAAGCCGCTTCCAGTCTGGGTTTTTCCGCACCGCAACCGGTCTTTTTGGAAATCCATGGAGGAGGCCTATACCCAACAGTGGACTTCTTGTGGCTGAATGATGATGATGATGAAACACTGTTTAGAGCTAATGATCTGTTTTTTGGAAGTTGATAATGTGTAAGTAATTATATATAATAAATCCGTTACAAACGGATTAATCCGTTTTGGTTTTCCCGTCCTTAGGGTTTAATTTGTAGAATTTTTGGTGGGACGATCGATATTTTCAAGGTCATACATAACGGAACTTATATACAAATGTTGTCTCAGTACTATTAATTTTAGTCAATCCTTAAGTCAAAACTAAGTGCCGTATAAGAAAATTAATATCAGTAATTGTAATAAATTAACAAACCCATTAATTAATCCAACAAACCCTCAGACCACATTTTATCAAAAATATACACTCAGTTTATTACAATCGTTAAAAATTTAAAATATCCAACAAGACAGAATCTCGGGGCTGAGTTTCGTAAAACTACAATTCGAGGTACTATTGGTAGCAGCGTCTACGTACTTGTTAATCTATGGGTTAGTGGAGTTTTCAATAGAGCCCAGATGGAGAAGCTTTTTTTTCTCTATTTTTAAGAGCCATAACCTTTTTTCTATTTTTCAGATCAATGCAAACGTCAGCCAACATAGAGCTGGCGGAAGAGGCGGGCTTGGATGAGAGTAAGGAGGCTGACGAAGACGACGATGATGATGGTATGTTTGCTTCGTGTTTTTTGTTTGTGCGATAATAAACAGAGCGTAGCAATCGTATCGTTTGCATGAGAAATTAAAATAAAAGGTACTGTACCAGTCCCTTTCGATCTGTGAGGGTCGCGGTCGCCAGCCGTGTAAAAGCTAAATGCAATATTTTGTAGTTACTGTTGCCAGTGGCAAAATTGACGACCGGTGGACGAGAATAAAACAAACGCTCAGAAACGGTTGGGATTTGGAGGACCTTAATTTTTTTTGCTCTATGACACTGGCATGGCACTGAGTTTTGAGATATCAAAGTGAAAATGTTAGTCCAATGTCATATGCCAAAATGATTAAATTTTGGGCATCATGATTTCAGTTTTTACGGAACTAATGAATTTCCCGTCGATAATTTATAAAATTTTCAAAACAGTCTTTTCTGACACCAAGTTGTATCTCATGAGGCAAGATGTTTTTGCCGTTTTATGCTCGATATTAGTCACGGTAACAGGTAGACGCTGGAAATATTCACACAATATTTTGTTGTTTATTCACTTTCAAAATGAACAATTCAATTAAAATAAATATTTAAGGGGGCTCTCATACTTGTATGATACCTAAAATTTAATCATTTTGGCATATGATATTGGACTAACATTTTCACTTTGATAGTTATATCTCGAAACTCAGTTTCTTGAAACGTGATATTTCGGCCGGTTTTTGCTCGATATTAATATAATATAGTGTCTAATGTTACATAGATATAAAATGCTACAGAAACCTTCGTGCGCAGGTCCTACTCGCAATCGAAACTTAAATAGAAATAAATAACTGAAAATCTTGTATTGTCCGTCCCCAGATATATTCCCGCCAGTAGAGGAGGCGCGCATGTGGACGGGCGGCGAGCTGGCCAGGTTTAAGGAGACGGCCCGCAGCGGCGGCGGCCTACTGACCGTGGGTCATGGTGAAACGGTCACCGTAAGGGTGCCCACCCACCAGAGGGCACGCTGCCTTTGCTGGGAGTTCGCGACTGACCACTACGATATCGGTGCGTCACTGTCGAACTTATTTATTTATTCACTAAAAACAGTGCGAAATTGGATGGTCCAATTCGAGAAATCGCTAAGTCCAATTTCATACATTTGCAAAACGGCGTAAGTCCAACTCATGATTTTTGGACTTACGTCGTTTTGCAATTGTATGAAATTGGACTTAGCGATTTCTCGAATTGGACCATCCAATTACAACAGCATTAGTTTGCCAAACTGCTAATGCAGTTTATCGGCAAGCTCTTGGTAACAGTTCTTATATACTTACTCAACTAACATTACTTTCTACACAACTAACATTATCGGTAATATTTTATGTTTACAAATTGCTTAAGACAAAACGCTTAAGCATACTTTTGAATTTTGCTTTTCTGAGGTGCTTGTTACATAATTCCTCTGGGAGAGTTTTGTAAATGGCAGGTACCAAACCATTACTTAGCCTAGATCCATAATAATTAGAGTATTTAGGTATTGCAAATTTGACCTGTTTTCGTTTAGTGCTACTGTTACACAGAGGAGGTACTATAGGGATTCAACAAATTCACCGCATTTAATGCCTCAAATTAATATGGCAAATATAGTTAATATGACTGTAATAAAAAAGCGTAAAAAATCCTGGAAGAAATTATTAGTTTCATTAATTGATTATCAACCCAATATGTCCTGGGGGCACGGGTCTCTTCCCTGTGGAAGGTTTTATTAGTTTATTTTTGTTAATTTTACTGTTTCTTTTTATTGTGCTTTAAAGTGTAAGAAACAAAATGAATAAAAAAATCTTGTGTTTTTTTTTACAAATAACAATTGTTTTTTAGTTAAAATAACAGAAGCGGTTTTAAGACTCATAATTTATAGGAATACGTGTAAATAATGCTGTTTTTTTTCACACTGTCAAATAGCCTATTGTGCTCCACAGAGTAGGTTAAGTCAGATAACTCCATACTGTGAAGGACTAGTATCTTGTATGACGAAGGAGTTTCTTTCAGGTTTCGGTCTGAATTTCGAGTGGAGCAAATCCCCGACCACCGAGGTGACGGTGCACGTGTCTGAGAGCGACGAGGACGACGACGGCGACGACGACGGAGACGGCGACGAAGGTAAGAGGCTATCCATAAATTACGTCACACGCTAAGGGGGACGGACGGAAGGGGTCGACGAAGTGTGACATTGTGTGACAAGGGGGTGGGAGGGGTCTTACATTTTGTGACGTCACATTTAAAAATCTATTTTAATCTTAGTGTTAAAACACGAACTTAGAACTATAAATAAAATAAATAAAATAATAAACTCACGCCCGTTATCCCCGAAGGGGTAGGCAGAGGCACCAGTCTCTAGATCTGGACCCACATTTTGCCGAGTTTATTAGGTCCCAAACGTGACAAGTGGCAACTTAGAACTATCAACGAAAAATACAAAAACTTTTGCCTATTCCTAACTCTATCGGAAATGAAACTAACTTCGGAACTGCTGTTTTAATCCAATAGAAATCTACATGTAAAACTGCAAAATATGTGACGTCACACTAGGGAGGGGGGAGTCTCACAAATGTGACCAGCTGTGACAAGGAGGGGTCAAAAAATCATGAAATTCGTGTGACGTAATTTATGGATGGCCCCTAAGCGATTGTTGACTCTATTTAATGGCCTGCGCAGACGACGGAATTTTCTCCGCGGACTTTTTTATCCGCTAAAATAGATCGCTTACAACTGTATCGAGTAACGCAAACGAGGGATTAAAAGTACCGCGTACTGAAAATCCGCCGAATAACCGAGGACATGCAGGGAGCGGACCGGACTAAAGTACGCGGGAGTCCCCGAAAAAAAATAGAACTCTTGTGACGCGTAGAACTCGCGTTGAAATATAAGGGGATGGACCGAGTATTTTGCACGCACGTGTGCGTTGAGTTCGCGGTATATTCGCGGAGGACTAATCATTAGCGGAGCGTACTTTTTTCTTCGCCGCGGAGAAAAGTCCGTCGTCTGCGCAGGCCACAAGTGTTAAGGCATGCTTATTCGACGGTACCCCGAATAACAGTAGTCTAAAGTGGTTTTTATTTTCAAATACATAATTATAATTTTAAACCTGAAAAAAAAAGTTGCAGACTTAAATCTAAATTGAGGCTAGATATGATTTTATTTAAGCTGTACTGAGTTTGGGATGGTAAAAATATACCACAATGACTATCACTGAATCTGTTAGTCGGTCGAATTTCGCTTTCATTCGGAGATCTTAACCTCTACAACCTAGTCGGACTTAAGTTGTAGAAAAAAATAGCTATTCTGTGTAACTTTACTGGCAAAAATAGCTAAAAGTATACTATTACAAGTAAAAGTAAACTTATATAGGTATTAAAAAATAAAGGGTCTTGACAGACAGACGGACTGATGACGAGCGGAAAACAAGGTGATGTTATAAGGGTTACGTTTTTCCTTTTGAGTTACGGGAAAGGTCCCGTACACACCTAATAAAAGTACATGATTTTAAGGGAATAATCATGTAGGTTCACGAGACTTCGTATGCGAAATATTACTGGGATATCAAGTATCCTATGTCTCAATTCACCTGTACGCCAAATTGTAAATCATGTAAATCCACTCAGCCGTCATTTCGTGATTGACCAAAACTTTCACATTTAGGCCGACTTGCATCACCGACGAAAATCCAGCTAAACAGAATTTTGACAGTTCCGCCATACACTATTTGTCAAAATTCTGTTTAATTTAACGCTAAATGGATTTTAGTCGGTGGTGCAAGTCGACCTTATAATATTAGTAGGATGGTGCGCTCTAATTAAAGAGCTCTAATGTAGCCCAATGTTAACAAATAAAGACATTTATAATGAGCTAACATACATTATGTTAACAGCGTTCGTCCACACAACGGACCCGGAGATCGGACCGCACGAGGGTAGCGCGCTTCACCCCAGCAAGCCTCCTGTTAGCATCGTCGTCCCTATCTACCGGCGCGATTGCCACACCGAGGTAAGTTCTAGTCAAGGCTGATTTAAATTTGCTTTATTTTCATGCTTTTTAAGCATGAGGTGGAAATGAATAGAGACGCCAATTCCTTTTATAAATATGTTGGTAGTAGTGGCTCTACCTGCCTATCACCAAACTATATCGCGGGCTTCATATCATAGGGGCGTATTCCCAAACACCTACTTTTCAGGAGAGACAAAAAACTTAATAACATCGTACGTAATGAAGTTATCGTGCTAAAAATTGGCATACAGCTTAACAAGGCGACTTTGATTTGTGCCCTAACATCATTATTATCTATCTAAGCTCCAAGATAGGTTTCTGGTATTTACGCCCATAGACTTGTCAAAAATTACTCAATTTAGTCTTATTATGATCATAAAGTGCATACGAAAAATAGGCGTATAAAATCACTTTTTATTTTGATAACTTATACCATCACGAAGGCCTCTGGTAATATAATGTTTTATCTACATTCATCTCACAGTAACATTCGTCCCAAAATATTATTATTTTCATATTTTTCAAATTTTATACGTCCGTATGATTTGGCACAAATATTTGACTTGGGCCACTTTAAGAACATTTTATACAGCTGTGAGAATATGTTTTAAATTATTTAAGAGAGAAAATAGTAAAAGTAAAACACGATAGACGTCTTGGGTATTTATTGTAAGGTATTACAAATATGATTATATTATCAATGTGAGATCAGAATGAACATGATTGTTACTGCTGCCACTATGCGCCTTTCTGTTTTAACAAAAAGTCGTTGTTATAATAGATACGCCTTTCGATTTTTAATCAGTAACTGAAAATATAATTGTTTAAAAAAATAAGAAAAAAATACAGAAGATGCCAACTCCAAATAGGAATCGAATGACATAATAAAAAAAATGCATTTTTGGGCATACGCCCCTATGATATGAAGCCCGCGATATAGTCTCAGAGGGTTACGTGGAGATGAAATTAAAGGTCAATTTACTGCAACGGATATTCGACTTTTTATTGTCCACACACACGGAAGATACACTTTACATAATTTGGACACAACTGTACTAGCGGAGCGGTGGTACGCGACTCGCATCGCTACAACATGAAGAAACTGATTACTCGGCAAAAATGTGCGTTTACCACAAATACATAAGCAAATAATAAATTAGTAATGGTTGCTTATATGCTATGTATTAAGGATTTTTTTAAAGTATTTTATGCCTATGCCCAGCAGTGGACTCCTTGTGGCTGAATGATGATGATGATGAAAAGTATTTTTATAATTTGTGCTACGCAATAAATACCATGAATCGACATACGCTTTTCCCGTCTCTATTTTATTCTACCTCTATGGAAAGCATGCTTAAAAGCATGAAAATAAAGCAAATGAAGGGCTAAGGGGGAAAATTGGCTAAGTCCATTATTTGTTTTTGTAGGCTATGGCCACAAAAATCGGCAATTTTAATACAGGAACTCATTCTATATACATGTAACATACACAATTGCCTTCTTAAATCAACTGAAATCAACTGCTCCTTCTCAAATATATTATTTGAGTCAGCCATAGAACACATTCACAACTTAAATAGTCTGTACTGTAAAATTGTGTAAATGTGACTGAGCCAATTATTCCCCTTAGGCCTTCAAATGAGGCATTTTTTTTTTGCTTTCTGTTTCTGTAATATGTTATATGTGTCTGTGTGGCGATAAATAAATGTATTTCTTCTTCTTCTTCTTCTTCATTAGACCTGAGATATCCCCGCCTAGCCTCATAGATATGGCCCAACTATGAGGCTACGTGTGGATGTGTGTGCACTGTACATGTATACATGTACAGTGTCTAATGAAGAAGAAGAAGAAGAAATACATTTATTTATCGCCACACAGACACATAGAACATATTACAGAAACAGAAAGCAAAAAAAAATTCCTCATTTACTGTGTTTGGATGTATATACATATATTATAACATTCGCTAAGGAAATATCCTTAAAAAATAACATTCACTTGTAGTGATTGGTATTGATATACAACTTCACAAATGCTTCTGAGTTGAGAATTTTCACTAAGTAAATACTTAAGTAACGTTCCGTCACGCTCTATTCTGAGAAATTTGACAAATTTCTCAACTCAGGAACTGACCCTTAGAAAACATAGTCATTGGTATGTCCCAGCACTAGAAATCGAACCGGGGCCTCGCTTCCGAGTCCATTGAGCTACCACCGCTCTGACACCGAGGTAAACGAGACGTCTTTATTTCTAAGACTAAGGGTGAATTTGGCGCGAATGCGCTCTTAAAACGATCGACTCTCAGGCCCTTTTCAGAAAGGGTAAATAGGGAACTCGCGTCTAACTTTGATTGGAGTGACATTGCTTTTAAACCATAGAAGATATAATATTTTTTACTTTATATTATAAAGTAAGGAAAAATTAAAAAATAAAGTCTTAAAAAATAAATCGTAAAAAATACTTCGGGGTTTTTCGGAATCTCGAAACAAGACCTAATGCCGGACCCAGACGCGTGTAACGTCTAATGTAATCTGTAACGTTCGTCGTGCCGTTCACAAGCAAAATTATTCTCACTGCATTGATCGTTAAATTATGTTACACGTTACACGCATCTGGAACCTTAAAATTTTAAATAAAATTAGCTGGTACGTCATCAAGAAACTCTGTGTTTACATAATTTGAATATTGCAACATAACAGTAATTATACTAAAGGGTTATATTATAAGTGAGCGATACCGTGTGTGTTCGTTTGATACACATACTGTGTATCACACGTGTGTATATGTGATTCACATCCACATGCCATACCTACAGTTAACCAGCTTCCGTATTTTTTTCAGGTGTACGCTGGTTCGCACACATACCCCGGCGAAGGAGTCTACCTACTAAAGTTCGACAATACCTACAGCCTCTGGAGATCCAAGACTTTGTACTATAAAGTATATTACACGCAGTAAGGAGATGCATCGGCAATGCCATGACAAGGTTTTGTTAAAGGAATTAGGGTTTTATTTACCGGATCATAAGAACTGGTTCTCTTTGAGGATGTTCGAGTTATTTTAGTATAACACTAAGGTCGGCAACAATTTTCACGTAAGCCAGTAAGTATTAATTTATTTGTGGATGTCGTTTTCGTATAGATGGATGAGAATTCAAATTGGAAATATAAATTATAGATGTGAACTGTATTTGTCATTAGTATTGGAATAAAAAAATAACTTATTTTGTCATCAAATTCTACATCATTATTCGTACCAATAACGAATTATTATGATTTATCAAGTCTTCAATGTTAATGGATGATAGGTAATGTTTGTGTTGTCATGATAGTATTAAAGGCATTTAAACATTTAGGGATACTTAGATTAGGTTTATCGTAAAACTCTACACATGCTTAATTTAGTTCACATGCCATAAGTTTATTAATTTTATGCACAGTTTATTCACACTTTCCTACCTATTTCTGAAGAATGTGCAATGTCTGAACGATCGACCAAATTGCTGTCTAAATAAATAATTATATTGAAAGTATACACAAAGTAGGAGATAGTCATAAAAATATTTGTGATCATTGTTTTTTTATATATATTTTTATTGAATAATATCTCTAATTTAGTGTCTATGTAATACATTACCCATGTATTTTGGCTAAGACGTACATACTAATATATGGAATGTTAAAATATTTCGACTTTTATTTGGAAAAGAACTGTATAGTATATACTACTCTGCACATCTCTAAGCTTCTTGTCTTGGATCACCAAGGTTCAATGATGCATAGCAATTAAAGGGATGTATAATATTTTATCTATAGTCTCAATTACTATTATTGAGACTAAAAGGGGGCGTCCATTAATTAGGTGAGGTATTCAGGGGGAAGGCAGGGAGGGGATTTGTCCAGGCCAGCGCCAAAAGAGAATATAACCACTAGCCAGCGCTGCCGCTGACGAAAATGAAGCGCCCGGCTAATTTTTAGAACTGACCTCGGCCCGCTAACCCGGGCGTTGCGGGCACGTGTTAACGCATGTGTGTACATGTTAAACGTAAAAGTACTCTGTGGTTTGCACACCGCAAAAAAATCTCAAACTTTTTTAATGACCTAACCCTTTTGGAAATCGAAATACTTGACGGAGCCCTTCAGTAAAACAATAGCTTTTAAAAAACTTTAACTGTATAATTACGTTCCACCAGATAGAGGTGTTATTCGTTCTAAATTCTTGCGGAACCCCTAACTCTAGGGTTCCGCGGAACACACTTCGAGTATGGCTGATCTAAACAATACTAGCCAAGCCAGCGGTTTTTCTTTGGAACCGGCCCCATCGCACTGGATTTATAAACCTGCAAAGGTAGTATGAGGACGCGAGTCGCGCGCGACAATGTCAAAAGTACTCAAAAGTCGCGACTTTCCAGTAGGGATCCGCAAAAAGTATCGATACCTAAGTATACTCGATACTTTGGTTACGATACCAAGTATTTTTGTACTCGATACTATTTAATACGATACTAAGTAGGTATCGATACTTTTCACAGTACTCGATACTCTTTTTTCGTTGAATCAAACATCCCTATTGTCATTCGTCTTGTCTATGGGTCTATGAGTTCCAAGAAGCTTTGCGACTAGGGAAAATTCCCGTCAGATTAAGGGAAAGTCCCCATTAGAAATAGGTGTAGTTAGAATTTTTTTATGCGTGAGCGTGACTCTTATGGCCTAAGTAATTGAATCGGTAGTTTCAGAAAGAACATTAGTCCAAATTTTGTGTGATTGACTTATTGTTGTCTATGGTATCCTTGAGGGTAGATCTACAGATCCCTATAGAAAGAACATTAGCCCAATGAATATCAATTGAACTACGTGTACGTACTACGTCTCAGTAGACGCAAAAACAATATTAGTCCCACAAAGGGGTCAGTTTTTTATGTCTACTGAAAAGTAAGCAGATTGTGACTAATGTTCTTTCTGAAACTACCGATTCAATTAGGCTTAATTGAAGAAACAAATGAACGCCTGCATAGTTTGTACATATAGTGTGGCCATTTAGGTAGATTTAGCACATTTTAAACAGGTTGTGCGACTAAATAAAACTAAAATCATTGAGATCGTTCTATCTATCGGTTGGTTCGTTTAGTGCGCGCAGGTTTCGGCAAACGGTATCGATTATTTTTTTTAGTTTGAATGGGCGACCCTTTGTTTGCTGATTGCATGGTAAACAACGACTTGACGTGATTATGTACTAGGAGGCGATGATTATGGAACCTAACCGTTAGGAGTTCCCATGCATGCTGGTAATAAGAAGCGGTGAACTCCAAAGTACTAATGACCTGAAGGGCACTTCCTGATAACAATGATTTTAAATAATTAAATTTATGGATTGGATCAAGGTCTGTGCGACTGTGTATCATGGACTCGTATGAATTCCTAACTCTGACCAAGAATCGTAAGAACCATCGAAGGCAGGCAGTTTTATGTCGGGTAATTTTACATTGGCCCTAGTTGCATTTGATGAGGAATTTAATTTAGGACTTTCGTCTTCGCCATCAAGTAGACATTGTGCAGTGGCCAAGCAACTAAAAAATTGCTCTTCAAAAGACTCACTGTACTGCAACTGACTCCCATCGTCATCACTAACAATTGATTCAAGCTCATCCTGAACATCATTAAACTTTTCAAACAAAACATTAGCAGACTGCATTCGCACATGAAGTTCAGCCTTTTGAGCTTTATTTAGGGGTTGATCTACATATCGTGACACGAATTTTACAAAGAGAGTCAACCTACCATTCAAGCTACATTTTTGTCTTTTTCAGATTATAAGAATTTTATTATTGTATTGTTATATATCTGTGTATGTAACTGCGAGTTGAAATAAAGCTTGACACATTTATATTTTTCCTTTTTATTTAAACTACACTGGGTGCCAAAAGTGCTCGATACCTGAGTAACTCGATACTTTTTATAGAAGTACGATACCGGTATCGAGTACTTTTTATACGATACTACTCATGAGTAAAGTATCGATACTTTTGTTTCGATACCATATCCCTACTTTCCAGTACAATAACTGTCAAATTCTCGCGACTTTTGACGTTGTCGCGCGCGACTCGCGTCCTCATACTACCTTTGCTGACTTTCTTGAGTGGCACCACAGACGAATAAGGGATACTAAAGTGGCACACGTTGCGAAAGACGAACGCCCTTACTCAACACTGCTCAACACATTCATTTCATTGGAACGCAATATAGTTACTATACTCTATGAACAGTGGTGCCAGATTAGGCGATTTATCGCCATTTGGGCTATCTCTGAGGGTGGAATGGCGACCTGAAATGGCAATCGGCGACCAGTCGCCATTTGGGCTACAATAGAATTTTTTTCGGCAACTTTTGGGCTACTTTGAAACCGTGATGCGTTCAGATTAGCAATCTTTTATTGCAGTAAAGCCAGTAAAGGCCGGGCTCTTTCACTACGAAAGTTTTTCTGTTAACATTTTATTGTTTTGTGAACCGATTTCCTATTACAAAAGCCATGCATGATCAAACTACACAATTCAAAAACTAGATATAAATGTACTCCAGAAGGTGCTGGGCCCTCCAATGCACCTTCAGACTGATGATGAGGAATCAAGAATCAAGAATTTATTTCAACGTAAAGAATTTACATTCTGCTTGTTGAATGTCAATGTACATACAGTTATGTATAACGCTAGCAGCTGCCTTGGGGCCGTCTGTAGTGGAGAAAAAGGCAGCGAAAAAAAAAACTCCACTCTGACCATCTTTTCTCAAATCACCTTAAAGCTAAAACAAATAAAACATACAAAATAATATCTTGGATGTGTTGAACACTAGACACATTTATCCTCTGATTTAATTTAATATTAAACTACTATTTAATGCCATACGTCCTTGTCTTCTAAATAATCGTTGATTTGATAATAAGCTTTTTTGCAAAGAGTGTGCCTAACACAATTCTTAAATCGCGTTGGGGGTAACTCTAATATATCTTGGGGTATCTTGTTGTAGAACCTTATACAGTGCCCCATAAAGGAAGTATTAACTTTTGCAAGTCTAAATCGTGGAAATGACAATTTATGTTTATTCTTAGTATTAACGTTATGATGGCTACCAATAGTTTCGAAGTCCTTAATATTTTTCCGAACGTACATAATATTTTCATAAATGTATTGGCTTGCAACTGTTAAGATGTTAGTTTCTTTGAAAAAATCTCTTAGCGAGTCCCTACTACCTAGCTTGTAAATAAATCGGATCGCTCTCTTCTGCAAGATGAAGATAGTCTTAATGTCTGCTGCCCGGCCCCATAGTATTATACCATAGGACATAATACTATGGAAGTAACTAAAATAAACAAGCCTAGCAGTTGCAACGTCAGTAAGTTCTCGAATTCTTTTCACGGCATATGCTGCGGAGCTTAGTCTATGTGCCAATTTTATAATATGTGGACCCCATTGTAGTTTGGCATCGATTGTGATGCTCAAAAATACAGTATCTTCAACAAATTCTAGTTTATCATTTTTAATTACAATGTTGTTTTCAACTAATTTTACGTTAGGTAGGGTAAATTTCATACATTTTGTCTTTTTTGAATTTAACAATAGATTATTTACTGTAAACCAATCTAGAACGTGCGAGAGAGCATTATTTGCTTCGTCAAGATTATTTTCCTGTCTCTTTATTTTAAAAACAAGTGACGTGTCATCAGCATATAGCACTATCTCACACATTTTTTGTACCAAAAACGGTAAATCATTTACATAGACTAGGAAAAGGAACGGCCCTAAGATTGATCCTGCGGGACTCCCATTTTTTACAAGTGAACCTGACGATTTAATACGATTTATTTCTGCTTTTTGAACCCTTCCTTCTAAATATGATTTTAAAAGATCTAGACTTAATTTTTTTATTCCATAGTGTTTTAACTTTGAGAGTAATGTTTTGTGGTCTACACAATCGGATGCCTTTGACAGATCACAAAATACTCCTATCGCATCATTATGATCCTCCCACGCACTGAAAATATGTTTAACTAACATGACTCCAGCGTCTGTTGTATTCCGCCCTTTAATGAAACCGAACTGCTGACTATCGAGGAGCTCGTAATTATTGAAATGAATAAGTAATTGATCTAAGATAATTCTTTCAAATATTTTACTTAATACTGGTAGGACTGAAACGGGTCTTAAATTTGTTGGATCTTGTTTATCACCGCTTTTAAATAAGGGTACTAACCTACTATATTTCATGAGGTCTGGAAATACTCCTTCATCTACGCATTTATTGAAAATCTGTGCTAACGGCAAAGCTAGGATATTTATCACTAAACTAACTATTGTTACTGACATACCCCATAAGTCCTCGGTTTAGAAGGCTTAATTTTATTAATAGCTGAGGTGGAGTCGCTCGCTCGTAGCCCCCGGCCGCCTGAACGATCTTAAGCGATCACGAAGGTTAAGCATAGGGCGCGTTCAGTGCATGGATGGGTGACCGTTGTATTACTAACGCTAGTGGCATTTTTCACTAAGCAGTTGGAGCTGGCTGCCGCGATAGGTTGATGTCGTTAAGCCAAGTCAGAGGCCTTAGGGTTAGGGCAGCTTGAAAACTTCTGACAGTAAGACCAACCATTAATCTTCAAGCATCCACCAATCCGGACTTGGCCCTCGTGGAGGAGTATGGCCTATACCTACCACAGGGAAGACACCCGTGCTTCTCGGTGGGGACATAATGGGTTGATGATGATGAGGCGGAGTATTTTTTTATTGTGATTGACCGCAATGGCATGTAATCTAATAATTTAATAGTTTCTTTTATTTCAATTTTATTTTATTTTAATTTCTTTAATTTAAAAAGTATAATTTTGGTTGAACTGACGTTTATTTGCCCTGTTTTTCATCACAATAATCTAGATTTTGAAATGGTGCCTTAATACTTAGACATTAATTACATCGTGCTTGCGCCTTATTTCAGTCTTTGCGGTGATTATAAGGGCTTGCGTTAATAAATAGCGCTTTGGGCTACATAGGAAAATTTTTAGGCGATTTGGGCTACTTTTTTTCAAAATATGTGCGACTTTGGTCGGCCCAGATCTGGCAACACTGTCTATGAACGCAATGCACGATTGTTTGTGAGAATGATCCCACACACTGTCCTACTCAGCGACCATGCAGGATGGTGAATAACTTCCTTATTTTTAATACCTGATTAGTCTGTGGACACCAATGACATTGGCCATTGACATTTCATGACATCTGTCCTGTCTGTCATATCAGCTGACATTTTATTTTTTAGAATTTCGGTCGCAGGTCTAATGTTTTTTGATCAAAGGAAAATTAATAATAGAAAATGTTGCACAGACTTATTCACATCGGATTGAATGTAAAGGTGTCCGGTAGGGGTGGAAATTTACTGTGCCAATTAACGCCTCGCCGTGGGGCCTGCCACCACTGCAGGTCCACGCTAAACTCTAGTCACAAAGTTACATCGTTAAGAAGTTACGACAGGGCTTCCAGAAACAGCTTGTTCTTCACACGAACGAGGTACTACACGAGTCAGATCGACGCGCAGAAGAAAGAGGAACATATTGAGGCGTTAAAACCTAAGACTACCCTCTCATCTGCGAAGAAAATCAATGTGAAATTAAAGACGTCGGAGCTCAAGAGGTTGTTAGGTCTCGCTGAGCCGGAGAAATGGAAATTAACAGGTTTGTAATGGTTTACTATGTTAGCAGCAGTGCAAATCTTATCATGCAATAATTAGGTCAGCTTTATCATTGGTAAGTATCAGTACATTAATATACATAACAGGCCTGAACATATCTCATTGGTGGGCATAATGTCTTCCTAAGACGGTGCCAACACTAACAAAGTATATTGTCACTAAATATTTCTCTCACTTTAATGCCTGTATCTTTTTGATCAATTAAACCCACGAATATAATCTAAGGTATGTAATAAGGTAAAATAGCTAATTACTTAAGTAAAACTCAAACCAATTTAATTCAATTTTATGCACAACCTTGTATGTTAGATTTCTTATTACATCCTATCCTCAGGTAGAAAGTTTTATTAAGTTGGATTACCTGCAATGAGCAGGTAATAAATAGGTATGCACCAATAGGTACCGTCTGTGGTTGCCTGGAAGAAATTGCTTATAGTAATAAGGCCGCCAATTGTACTTAGATTTATAAAAAATTGTAAATGTTATTTATGAGTACAATAAAGAATATTCTATCTATCTATCTATCTATGCACTTAATGAACAAGATAAAAATAACCAGTAATCAATTACATTATAAGTTACAATGTATGTGCCTGTTTATGTTTATTATGACCATGAAAAGAACAATTAAAAAGCATTGTTATGTTGCTGCGCCGAGCGGCCCATAAAAAAATTAACATATTAAGGACTGATTTGTTTATCAACAATTGACGTATTTTACTGTGTTAAAAGAAACTAGATACAAAATAAAACAACACATATTTTTTATTTTCGGAAATTCGATGATTTTCATTAATAATTTTCTGTTTGAATTTCGTCTTATTCTAAAAGGACGTAAACGCCAAATGACGTCACACATATGGCTTAATAATACTACACCCTTGCCGACTTTTTAAAAACCATTGTTGATTGATGTTTATTAATGAATGAAATTGAAAAAGACATATGTCATAACATTTTTAATATTAGGCAATGGTACTCCTCATTCCACCGTATGTGTGACGTCATCACAGAATTTTTGGTTTTTATTTATTTTTTCTAGAAATAAGCAATAATAAAATTTCTAAATATTTTTTTCGTAATCAGCATAGCAAAATTAAGAAACGGTACTTTAAGTTTTAGGCATTGTACAATATGAAATGTTGTCATTTAATTTATTTGACTTGTAGTGTAATAAAGAAAAAAGTCGATTCAGACTTATCTAACTTAAACTTAAACACTAGGCAGCAGGAATTTCGCCTTCATCTTTTTTTTTATACCACGGAAGACATACAAAAAGTCAGAAAAATATAAAATAAACCTATAGAAACATATTTTATGGGTTTTTTTGGGTCTCGAAAATTGTTAAAAATCAAGTTACAATAAAACTTGGTTTTTTCATTGATTTTGAAATATTTTTTCTAGTCTAGACTAGTTTCGAAGGTTACATCATGAAATGTATTAGTTGTAAGGAAAAAAGGTACCACAATTATTTATTATATCTTTTAACATTGCCACTCCAAAGACATTAAAAATGTACTTAATAGTTTTATAACTAATTTAAAGTTGTTTCTAAGTGTTATTTATGCTGATAGTTTTTTAGGACTGGATAGGTTGACATAAAAGAGAGTTCTATGCCAAACCATGAGCTGTGTTTATGGGTTAGATGGATAGTTTTTTATTATTTTAGGTTAAATGAGTGATTTTTCTCCATCCAGGTGCAATCGGCTTGCTCCTCATATCCTCAGGGGTGACTATGGCAGTGCCCTTTTCCCTAGGCAAAGTGTTAGATATCATATACAGCAGTACAAGCGATCTGGGAGCTGCACGGGAGAAGTTGGATTCACTATGTCTGATGCTGTGTGGGGTTTTCCTTATTGGAGGCCTTTGCAATTTTGGACGAGTCTACTTGATGTCTATTTCGGGTGAGTTGTTAAATCATATGTTACGCGCGCGTCAAAATGTTCCACAAGGAAACATTATTTATTTTTTAATTTAAAGTTTTAATGTAATTTTATTTAATTTTATATTTAAATAATTTTATTTGTAATATAAAAAATATGATGTCAAGCGTCTAATAACAAATAAAGTAATAAAATTATATAAACCAAATATTGTAAGGATTATAGTAGATATTGCTTACAATTTTTTCTGCAATTACCCACTAGATTATGTACAGGTCACAGACAGCCTGCTTGTTTAGACCATACTTCAGGAAAATGTCAAAACTTCTCACACAGGTGGTTTAGGTTAACATGCAAGAATATAGCACATTTAAATGGTCTTAAAATGTAGGTTATTGTAGACCTAAACAAGAAAATATCTGATCCTACAAGACCTATCAATAGCATTATCAATGAGAGATAGTCACTGACTTTATTTATCAGAAGATAAAATGGAGTTGCTGTTCATTTAAAATTGCAGAAAAAATATAGTCCATGTACGGTGGAGCTTCAGAGAGATGTTAAAGGCGCGGATGCTCGATTACGACTGGGTTCTATTGTCAAAAGTGTAGTTATAATAAGTAGCTAAAATTAGGTTTTAGATCTACACTACAGACGTCTACCAGTCGTACATTAGTTGAGTAGCGAAAACCCCTAACACAGTTGCGACGTAATACCCAGCCCGAAATTTCTCGCCTTCCAGGGCAACGTATGACGCAAGCGCTCCGCAAGAAAGTCTACGAGGCTATAATGCGCCAGGAGGCTGCGTGGTTCGGCACCACCAGTACCGGCGAGCTTGTCAACAGACTGTCAGCTGACACTCAGCTGGTCGGGCGGAATCTGAGCCAGAATGTCAGTGACGGCCTGAGATCCTTTTTCATGGTGACCGCAGGCACGGGAATGATGGTGAGTGCGTTTCTTCTGTGCTTCTGTATAATGTTCATACATAATTAAATTAATTGATGTGAAACATATGTCAGCTCGGTAGTTATGGGCCTTGCTTCGCATGCAACGAAATCATGAAGGCGGTAACTTTGTAAAGGAATGTTTTAAATGTTGAAGTTATTGGATTAGTTTTTTAAGAGAATGTTCTTTTTATATAAATTCTAAAAAATTACAATGCCCTCTCAGGTTCATGGTCATGATTCCATTACTTTAATCTTTAAGAACAGTTTGTATCAGATTATGCATAAACTGAATTGAATTTAATTTGATAAATACGCGTCGTGTGAATTCATGTGCAATTCCATTAGATATCATTGTGTACAGTACATTAACGCGTTTCACCTTGAGCGATTTTTTGTAACTGTAGAAGGATGTGCTTAATTTACTAAGCATTCTCTTATAGCAACTTTGGTTGGTGTATGTAACTCTACTTCATCAGCAAGGCGGTTACACGCGTATCCACCTTGCTGTCGGTTTTTCAACGCATATCAAAAGTAGGCAGGTTCTCGCTGTCTGTGTCCAATGTTTGCGAAGTTGCCAAAATATCACGGTATTTTGGTATTCGACTCCATGTGTGTATGCCGTGTTGGGTATTGACGTTATTGACAAAAATGTTGTCAATTTAAGCCAATTCGAATACGCCAACGCAAATAGCCATGTGTGGCGCCACCATTGGAGTCATATATAGGTACATTTAAACCAAAATTTTGTTTGAAAATGCAGAATATTTTACTTGCATTTAGTCTTGAACGTTTTAGATCTTTCTAGTTTGAGATGACTTTCAGTCCCCAAATGGATGTCTCTGAACGAAGTATGCATCTTAATAGCATGTATCTTAATCTAAACAGATCTACATGTCGCCATCGCTCGCTTTGGTCGGCCTTTGCGTGGTCCCACCGGTGTCTGTGCTGGCTGTCTTCTACGGTCGCTTCGTCCGAGGCATTACGCGGCAACTACAAGATACCTTAGCTCAAACTAGTGAGGTAAATGACCGTGACCTTATTTGAAAAGAAAAGAAAACTTTATTTTTAATGACACTCTTTTGGCCTTATTTCTAACCAGCCGGTATCTTTTTCAGTTGGCGGAGGAGAAAATTTCAAATATAAAGACTGTTAAAGCATTTAGTAAAGAGAAACTTGAATGTGAGTCATATAGCAAGCGGATAGAGAACCTTTTAGAATTGGCCTACAAGGAATCACTGGCCGTCGGCAGTTTTTATGGCGTCGTAAGTATTATGAGACAGTACTAAATTCTAAAACCGGACAAGTGCGAGTTGGACTCGCCCACTGAGGGTTCTATACAAATTTGTAGGCTTAGTTCAGAAATCGAGTCTCGCAGTGTTTTCCAAGCTTTTTCCGAACTTGAAAGACTAATTTATTATGATTTAGTTACAATTTTATAGTTTTCAGTTAATTTCCTGCATTTGTAGCCAAATGTCATAGTTCTAGCTCAACGGAGAGCACCCTATTAACTTTGTATATTGAAATATACGTTTTTGGCGGCATAAATGGCCGTATCTTTTTTTACGTAAACTTATAAGTTTCATTTGCACAGCTTCAAGGGATCGCAGACATGAGTACCTATATGGTTTTAATTTCAACTCGATATCTCCACATCGCACACTTGCAAGAACAACGTGTTATTTCGGAACCCTTACGTTACATGAGACCATTTTTTTTAAGGTTTCGAAGTAATGACCGAAAGAGATAGCACTATAACGTGATGCAGTGTCTCTTTTGCTCATTACTCCGGCGTTTTCCGAGTATATTTTATTTATAAATAAAATCGCGTTAAAAAATATATCGATGAATAAAAAAATATTTTCTTCAAAATATCACGTTGTTCTTTCAAGGGTGCGACATGTTCTCGCGATAAATGACGACGTCTCGCGATGACAGACAGACGGACGCACAAACGCACGGATACACGGGTGGTCGGACGGACGAAGCCCTTAGTGCCTTTTCACATGCACCTGGCCGCCGGCTGGCCGCCGGGCCGAGTAAAGTAGTAATCTATGAGCTCCAATGGCAGCTTTCACATGCACAACGACCGGCCGGTCGTTGGAGCTCATACATTACTTCTTTACCCGGCCGGCTACCGGACGGCGGCCGGGTGCGTGAAAATTCACGTAGGTCACTCCGGACGGACGGCTTCGTTTTTCCTTTTGAGGTAAGGAATCCTAAAAATACTATTTTTTTTTAAATTGCAGACAGGACTGGCCGGAAACACAATAATAATTCTCGTCCTATACTACGGAGGTGGCATGGTAGCCGCGGAACAGTTGACGGTCGGCAATCTTACGTCATTTTTGCTCTACGCGGCATATGTTGGCATAAGCATTGGCGGTCTCAGCAGTTTCTATACGGAGCTGAATAAGGGCGTTGGAGCGGCTACGAGGCTTTGGGGAATCATTGACAGAGTTCCTAGTATACCAGTATCAGGTGTGTGTTTTCGCTTTTACTGTTACTTTCAGTAATATCGTAACTGTTCAATATATAAGAAATTCCGATTGACTTTCATAATGTTGTTATAGTCCTTCCGCTTCAATATTACAAATAAAATTATTATTTGAGGGATCCTCTCTAAGATGTCCTAATTAAGAATCGTAATTTTGTTTTTAGGCAATAAAAGTCCTGAATTTTTTTAATCTAAATCTTATTCAATTCAGACTGTTTTTCTCCGCGTGTACAAAACCGTTCATCGAAATCGGTAACTTGAAAAAAGCTAGAATGTCTTGTCTGACTTGTGATTTAGTCGCGAGTTCAAGGAATATTTACCCCCTGTCATGAAGTTCCTGTTCGTGATAGTATTTAAAAAAAAAAGTTTGTTTACACTCAGGGAAAAGTGAAATAAAATGAATAATAGTTTCAATTTCAATCTCATAAACTTACCAACCTTCTGAAAAACCCTCTTAAACCTTTTTTGCAGGTGGTCTAAGGCCTTTAGCACGGCCAGCCGGCGAGATTGTTCTAGAAAACGTTCAATTTTCCTACGAAGGGGTGCCCTTGCTCCGAAGTATAGACTTACACTTACATCCAGGCAGATCTATAGCCTTAGTCGGCAGATCTGGCTGTGGCAAAAGTACTGTGGCCTCGTTAATATTGAGGCTGTTCGATCCCGAGAAAGGCAGGGTGACGCTAGATGGCATTGATATAAGAGAGTTGGACCCGGTGTGGCTGAGAAGCCATATTGGTTTCGTTAGTCAGGTTGGTATTAAAATCCCTCGAAGTTGGTCAGAGTGGAGCTTTTTTTTTCGAAATCTGTTTCTCCACTACAAATTCAGCCCGCAGGCAGTGGCTAACGTAGTTGCAATCGACATTCAGCAAACGTAATTTCTTTACATTGGAATAAATTATTGGTTTCTGATTTCCTAGCAGTTTTACGGATCTTGTTTTTTGAGTCTTGCAAGTTTTGTTTTTATGTTATCCGGCATCTACTGTAGAATGGCTTTGAGACGTTGGCGGTTCCTGTAAACTATACATCGTCGAGTTATCAAAATTCAATGCTATATGGAGCCCGATAAAAGTTAATGTTATTTATTAGTCTGCCAAGCGCTGGAAAAATGTCACGAAGGGTTGGTTTCTGAATTATTTCGCTAATTAACTACTAACTGTAGTGAGTGTATTAACTGTTGTCAGAAAAGAGCGAGTCAGAACGTTACTTAAATAGTTACTTTGCGAAATTCTCAATTCAGAAACTCAACGAAATGAAAAGAAGCAACCTCTGAAGTATGTAGTAAAATATACCTAAGAGATAATTAAATTTAATCAGTTTCTTCAGCGCTGTAGATCTAAGTCCCCACCATTAGATGTTTAATCAAAATTTCAGGATTAGCCACAAATCTACATCCGATTCATATATAACCACCTTAGACCTGACCTTGAAAATCAACAATAATTTTCTATTCTTATTTTCAAGGCCAGGACTGAAGACGTTAATTACAGCCCGTAGTCACTACATTGTTATTTTTCACAAATTCCTATTTATAATTTCCGTCGGAAATCAGCTTTCCAATATTGTACTAAACTAAAACAACTTTTTTCAGGAGCCTGTGCTGTTTAGCGGATCAATAAAGGAGAACATCCTCTACGGCGCTTTAGACGAATATAGTGACTTGAACGAATATCGGGCCGATGTAAGTTTATTCCCGTATTTTGTAGGGTTATTTTCCAGAAAGGGAGTTTGGCTCTGAAAAGCGATGACCTGCTGTACATTTAAGTTGTAAGAATGAGTATTGTTTAATGGGATTAACAAAACCTTCCTTTTGCTTCGTAGTTGCCTGAAAATGGCTATTTATTTTATCGATTCAAAGCCTGTTAGTAACCGATTACAGAGTGGAAGTATTAAAAGTCTTGTTAAAAGATTACATTCTTAAATTACTTCTACCACGTCTATTGCATCACTAAATGAAACAGAAAAATCTAATCAATATTGTAATAGGTACATCGAAAGTAAAATATTAAATGATTTACCAACAATTAGGTACTTCGTTTGCAAATAATATAGTAAATCGTGTTTGGTTACGTTCTAGTAAAGTGGCACTCGCAACAAGCTATATAGTAGAAAACAAATAATTTAAACAATTGACATAAGACATTGATCAGGAACACTGAAACGTGGTCTTTCACTATTTGCCATGAGCAAGTTGAAGTGGCAGCGGGCGGAGCACATTGAACGCAAAACTGACGTGTTTTCTATACAAACGGAGATACTTTCAAACAACGTAAGAACACGATGCGGGGCAGTGTGCGAATCGCCTTAGTCATAGACGGTGACCCATCCATGGACTGAACGCGCCGTATGTTGCTTAACCTTAGTGATCGTTTAAGATCACTCAGGCAGCCCAGGCTACGAGCGATTCGCTGTTCGCCCATACCGCGTCCCAAATTAATTCCACCTTCATTCACTGAACTGACATCCTCGCTTTCTAACTTAAGGCGAACGAGCAAGCGTGGATTGAAGCGGCGAAGACTGCCCACTTGCAAGAGTTGGCGGCCTCTAGCGACGAGGGCTGGGACCGCGAAGTGGGCGCCCGTGGCGGTCAGCTGAGCGGCGGACAAAAGCAGCGCGTCGCCATTGCCCGCGCCATTGTCAAGGTATTGCACGCGCCATTGCGACGGTATTGCACGCGCCATTGTCAAGGTATTGCATACGACATTGGCAAGCTGTGATCCGTATTGTCAAGGTGAAGGTCAATACTACCCATTTGAAGAAGTTAATCTAGGGCTGGGACCGCGAAGTCGGCGCCCGTGGCGGTCAATTGAGCGGCGGGCAAAAGCAGTGGGTCGCCATTGTCCGCGCCATTGCCAAGGTATTGCACGCGTTTTAAAATTACCTAGTTTTAAAATTACATGTTTGACTTCACATTTTTAACCTTTAACTGGTGACGTGACAAATTTATAACACTATAAGGGACGTGAAGCCTCACAGGCTAGTACTTTCGAAGTTAAATTTGTTAACTTCGAAAGTTAAAAATATTTAACTATTGGAATATAATAAAACAATTATAAATAATATCAATCAGTTTTTATAATTATTCTAAGAAAAAAACACAATTAAAACCTATTCGTACTTTTTATCCTTGATTGACATGATCATCATCATCATCAGGCTATATTAGTCCACTGCTGTCATGTCTGATTGACATGAGATCAATTTTTTGGAATTTTAATGAAACTTACATCAATTATTTGACATATTCAACACTAACACTAACCGTAACACTCGACGCCTGTGATGCTACACGTCAATGGTTAAAGGTTTAAATTAATGAATTTGTTTATAATTTTAGCAGTACATACAAGAAAATCAATTTTCACGACTAAGCTACATTTGTCCAAGCTAGGTGATAGTACAATCTGTCAGTTTTTAAAATATACCTCGGGCTCTAGAGTAAGCTTCGGTTTTCGCCGAAAGCACACGAGTGTAATACTACTTCCTGCTCTGTATAAAACCTTTCTTCACTATTTTGTTATAAATAACAATACAAAACAAACCTTACCTTATTGCAATATATCCGATACTCGTAGTAGCCGAGGTATATTCTAAAAGCTAACAGACTGTACACTAGCTGGTATTTGGGTTATTGACAATGAGTCATAAGTTTAATTAATATTCACTTATTTCAAGGAATGCTTGTAGTATCTACAAAATAATAGATAAGTAATATTACATTAGTAAACACATAACAGGTGCTCTTTCAGCTTAAATTTAAGGGTTCAACAGATGGAATGTATTTTATTGCAAAGTGTTCCACAAGCGCGCAGCACGAACAGAGAATAAGTTGGAGTAAAAGGGCCAAGTGCGAGTCGGTCTCGCTCACGAAGGGTTCCGTACCATTATCTATAAAAACGGCAAAAAAATCGCCTTTCATGTATTGGAGGCCCCCTTAAATTTGTTTTATTCTATTTTTTAGTATTTAGCTATCGCGCTACAGCGGCAGCAGAAATTGGACGTAGTTTAGCAGAAACGTTCCAACCCACACAAAGTGACTTTTGAGATATTTGAGTTTTCAGGTATAAGCTGATTTACACGCCCCATACATTTGGGTTGATTTCAATATGCCATAACTTTGCACAAACTCATTGGATCGCTATCCAAGTCTTTGATTCTCAAAGTATAGAAGATAGTCATCATTTTGGTATATTTAACTCAAAAATAACCATTTGTGGGTTGGGACGTTTCTGCTAAACTACGCCCAATTGATAGATAGAAAGAGAACACTTTATTGACATAAAAAAGGAAATTACACAGGTATTTCTTAATCTAAGAGAAAAAGAAGAAAAAGAGATTTTCTGAGATGAAATACTTCATCTGTGAAAATTTCAACTGTCTAACTATACAGCCTGTTGACAGACTTTATCTTTTCGACATTTTCGTATCTGCAAATTATCTATTTACCATTAACCATTGGGACTAGGCTCCCGTGGTGGAGTATGGCCTATATTACCCTCAGGGAAGAGACCCGTGCCCCTCGGTGGGGACATAATGGATTGATGATGAAATTATTTAAAAGAAAATCCAGGTAATTTGGATTTTGAACGATACGAAGTATTTTTAATTTTATTTGTGCAGTATATGTGCGTATGCTTAGATTTTTATACAAATTTCTACTTACTTTATACTTTCAGTCCTAAATAAAGTTGGAAAGGTTATACAGCAAAACCACTTTAATTGGGTAGTTGAAAGAATGTCAAATAAGTTACTTTTAAAACGGAATTTTGTATGAAAATACCGGATTATGTCGTCATATTTCAGAGCACTTTTTTATGTTTCATCTATTTAAAAATCGAATCGTAATAACTAGTAATTGACTGAAAGAGATACATTTTTCCGATATATTTCGTAATTTTTGTTTTAATCGAGCATATCAAATAATTTTTTTTTTTTTTTTTTTTTTTTTTTTATTATTTATTTATTGTTGGTCGTGTCAACTACCGAATTATGACTAACACGCCACCTAAGCTAAACTTGGCGCTGATCTTCATACGCTGATACTGATTTGGTACTGTTGAGTTTCGTAATATGTCAATCTACAATAGAGATTGACAAGCTAGAGAAAGTTTTTGATATTTCAACTTCTTCATGAGACATCTTTATTTATTTATTATAATTATTTATTGCACGAATAAGTGTACGAGAGCGTGCTTAATGCAGGAAGCGTTCTCTTCCATTATACACTTGCCATGTCAATTCGACAATTAGAAGTTGGTTAAAACTGGATTTCCACTCTTACGCAAATGTTGACAAACTTACCGCCGGTTTCTCAAACGCTAGCAGTCTCTTAATTTATTGTTAACAACTGTCATTGAATCGCTCGTAGCCCCGGCTTCCTGAGTGATCTTAAACGATCACGAAGGTTAAGCAACATAGGGCGCGTTCAGTGCATGGTGACTGTCTATGACTAACGCCAGTGGCATATTTCCGAGCGGTTCCTTGGTTCGCAAGACACGTTAAGCAAGTGGTGCCGGCTGCCGATGCTGTCGATATATGGCAGTCGTTAAGACAAGTCAGAGGTGTTAGGGCGGCTTGAAAATTTCTGACATTAAGACCAGCCACTAGTCTTACAAGCCTCCACCAATCCGGACTTGGCCCCCGTGGTGGAGTATGGCTTATACCTTCCTCAGGGAAGAGACACGTGCCCCTCGGTGGGGACATAATGGGTTGATGATGATGAACTGACATTTGTCAAAAGTGCGTACAAAAAAAAAACAACTGAGAGCTGTTAACAGTAGATTAACAGACTGTTCGAGCGTTCGAGAAACCGGGGGTTGGTTACTTAGTTCGCCATAGTTATATACAGGTCAGTTAAGTAAAGCTGGCACGTTCAACACATTTACACGTTGCGCTTGTGTAGTGTCTGTGAATAGCGCGCGGCGTGACGTGTACTGCATGCGCATCATGAAAAGTCTGCCCGTCTCTCTTGCGCGCGGTCTAGCTTATGAGTGTGAAGGGGACAGTTATAGTTTTACTTTTGCTACTGTTTATAAATACAGCGTGATCTTTTTGGTATTCAACCGTATGTGCGTTTCAATGAGGAATTTTTCTGACAGCTAAGAAAAGTAGTTCCAAATGAGCCGTTTTCAGAAGAACTAAAAAAAAACGAATGGCTGTCAAAGGAATGTAATTTTTGACCTCAGCCCAATAGCCATGTGTGATACATCATCGAATAAGTCTCAGCGAGCTGAATAAACGTTACTATGAGCGTCCGTGACCCTTTGTTACATAATGAAATTATAATTAAATTGTTTAAGATTTCTGGGATAATTATTTTCTGTTTTGGTAAAGATTTTCTTAGGTGAAATTATTTTTGTTCATGTGAAAATTAATTGAAAATTAAAACTATTTTGTGACCATTGATTCCACCTTATTTTTAATACTTTTCGCTCGAACTTGCTAAAAATATATTATAACAAGTAACACATATATTTGTATTTATTTATCTACAACGCACCCATCTTACTAAAACCTAACTCTAGTCTTCACTTATATAGTTATAAGTGAAGACTAGAGTCGCATTTTGAATCAAAATCATTTATTTTTAAACATACTGTATAGTGAAATTGCATAAGTGTGAGTACTGTGAACGTGTCAGCTTTAGATAACTGACCTGTGCAGGCAAAGCTAAGCCTATGCGCACACTAGGCGACACGCGACAGCGACAGTTCGGCGACTAGACGTCAATTTGCATATATTTTGTTCGAATCTCCGCACACTTGGCGTCAGAGTCGCGGAGTCGCGACGACAAGATGCCAGAAGCAAATGACAACGTCGCGTCTGACGCGGCGACTAGACGCGGCGACAAGTCGCCGTTTTGCGATGGCTCTAATAGGACCGTGTTAAAAAGATCGCTCTTTTAAACACATCTGTGTAAACCCGTAATCTTCATAACAATAAACTTCATAACGACAATAAAATAAATGCTAACTACTCCTAAATTCTATGACGTTAATGGGCTCACATTACATGCCGCCGTTTTCTAAATACCTAAGGCGTGGACATAATTTTGCAAACCTGTCGCTAGTACTAATTGTGCAAGTTATCTAATAATGTAACTATGTCATCGGCACGATAGATGGGAACGTATCTACATGCTGACCAGTGCCAATATTTCTCCTTATCATGCCAACTTACGCAAATAATTATCTTAATATCTATCTATAATTTGTATCTGTATACCCATGATATACCTTATCTATATCTGTCTCTATCTTTTCTATCTTCTTCTAATATATAAAATTCTCGTGTCACCGTGTTAGTGCGCATTCACCTCCGAAACGGCTTGGCCGATTTTGATGAAATTTTATTTATATAATCGGTAGGTCTGGGAATAGGTTGTTATCTATTTTTCATACCCGTATCTGGCAAAATAACGTTTGCCGGGTCAGCTAATCTAATATGTAAAATTATCTTGTCAACGTTCTAGTGCGCATTTTCCTCAGAAACGGCTTTTGATGGAATTTTATATCCTCGTAAGGCCCAATGTCTTCAAGTGATCACAAAAACAATTGTTATTTTCAAGGTCGGGCCTTACGAGGATATGTATATATATTCGGTAGGTCTGGGAATAGGTTGTTATCTATATTTCATAACCCTATCTGGGAAAACAACGTTTGCCGGCTTAGCTTAGCTTAGTTAGTCTTAGCATAAAAGAGTAGCTGGTATACATTATATTATTAAACTGGTCTAATCGCGATTATTTGTTACGTAAAGGTAAATTACCTGCCATTGTAGTGACAACATAGTGATGTATAAAAGATCCCATTATAAACATAAATGTGAATGATATGAGAGCACAGTTCAATAGGTATTAAGAACAGACGTCGTTATCGACTTCGCCGACAAAAGAATTGAGATCTATATGGGTGCTGCCAAGTTCTCTGAAGAAAATCATGAAATTTTAGTTACAAGATCACTGAGATGTAAATTGTAATTCAAGCTCATTTCCACCTGCGTGTGTATAGGAACAACACGTCGTATTACAACCCTATTTCTAGAATGTATCGTCTTTATAACAACCTGTTCGCCGAATCTTCAAGCATTGACATATTTGAATCAAATCCTTCTAAATTCTTTAAAATGATTAGTCCTATAATTTATAACTCGTCTTCGTCCAATACTTCACCCAATAATTGAATAATTAATGACACTTATTTGCGATATCTAATTTACCCTAAATGTTTTAATGTTTTAGATTAAGTTTTAACTGCATATCCCGCTTCCAATCTGGCAAATTTCTATGTTTACATACTTTGGACTGCAGTCCAGAACACAAACAGTTTATTTTTAAGTTGAATTTGTAACGACTGTATTCTGTTTTGTAAACTTAATAAAATAAAATAAAAAATAATGGACTTTAAGAAATGTGCCAAATTTCATATACGTAGGTTAAATAGTTGTAGAGTTGTGAAGGGGTCAAAAGTAGCTCGAAGTGATTCCTGTAATATTACACACGGCTGCTGCGTCGCCAGTTCCTTTTTTCTCGAACTTGGCTGGACTCGCTGGCGCGAGTCTAGATTAACAACACCACTTTTTTTTATAGTGACCAAAACGTCTTGAGGAAATTCGCTGATTAGGAGGCTTGCCTTGAACTTGCTTAGCTTACAATGCTCAAATATTATATTAGACTAGCTGAAACGGCAAACGTTGTTTTGCCAAATTAAATTACCCTACTAGCTATTTCAACTGCCTCGTTAGTCGAGCCGTTACAGCGCTTAGTTACCAAAATAGAGTTAGTAGAATTGATTCCCACTGAGGGTCGCCGGACAAATTTTGTACAAATGGCCTCATCATCATCATCATTCAGCCACAAGAAGTCCACTGCTGGACATAGGCCTCCTCCATGGATTTCTAAAAAGACCGGTCGGAAGCGGCTTGCATCCAGCGTCTTCCCGCCACTTGGCCTCAATCTGGATGTTATTAGATGTTTGTAATGTCTTTGCCTGGTCAGCATAGCACAGGGTATCCTAGTTTGGGACCAGGTCAAGTGATTGTGTTGTGTGGGAGTTATTATTCTTAGACCTACCAAGAAATTCTGAGGCGTTCGATAGCAAATACTGACACGACATTTTCTTTTATATTAGATATTAAACGGTCTTTATTTATCACGAAAGTTAAAGTAGGATTGCAATCGTTTTTATATAAGTACAGAATAGGGTTGGTACTCATATTTAAAAAATGTGTATTACAGAATCTGAATGATTACTTCACCTGTCTATTGTAAAAGTAAAAAAGATTTTATTGCCACAAAACTTTGTCGTGTTTGTGACGTCGCTGTTTCTGGTTCCCACGACACAGGGTATCCTAGTGTGGGGCCAGAAGCAATGTATGTGTCTGTATGTAAATGTTTATGTTTATGGTAGACGCTTTATAAATCCTCTATGATAGATGTTAAACCCTAACCCATATTGTTCCAGAACCCAAAAATCCTCATACTCGACGAAGCTACCTCAGCGCTCGACGCGTACTCCGAATTCCTAGTCGACCAAGCACTGAAAAACATCAGCAAGGACAGGACAGTCCTTACAATAGCGCACAGACTCAGCACCATTCAGTCGGCGGACGAAGTGGCAGTTTTAGAGAACGGTGTTATAGTAGAAATGGGGCCTTACGCTGAGCTGATGGCCAAACCTCACGGATTCTTCAAGGAGCTCATGACTCACCAGACATTCAGTAAAAAAACCCCTCAGAGAGATGTGACTAAGACGTAAGGGTGTTGGGAAAAGAGAAGGTATAAATTATGAAGTTGT
The DNA here is from genome assembly GCA_947310845.1 of Yponomeuta plumbellus. Lineage (NCBI taxonomy): Eukaryota > Metazoa > Arthropoda > Insecta > Lepidoptera > Yponomeutidae > Yponomeuta > Yponomeuta plumbellus. Next base: position 9,009,749 of record OX371207.1, on the reverse strand, counting down.
TATGTGAAAGTAATAATGTTGTCTATTTATTTCGTAGTAGTTAAAGCGTTAACGGCTGGGTTATTGATGTCTAAGTTTGTTTTCTGGTCCAATTAAACGTAATAAATACTTGGCAATAAATAAATAATATATGACACAAAGTGCACACTTAGTAGAACAAATATTTTCGTCTTACTTTGAATGTTGAGTGTCGCGCTCGCAGATGCAAATGGTTCTATTTTATTATATACTTTTTTGTGATATAGAGAGTACCTATCTAAGAAATAAGGACAAATTAGTTTTACGGCTGGTCGCACGCGGCATTGAGTTTTATTGTTATTTGATGTGAATTTAATGTTATAATTTTTTTGCATAACTCCGATGCTGCCGTAGACGTGGCATAACATGTTTCGAGGGACAAATTGGTATGGTATTTTAGAAATATTATGTGTTCAAACAAAGATTCTAAATGGCGATATAATTGTTTTCTAGTGACCTTTTGCAATACGAAACCAATCCTTAATAGCATGTATGGGTATTTATAATAGCAAAATAAATCCATTATTTCTTTAATAAATATGGTTTTTTCTCGTTAACTCAACGTTTCTTTCACTCTCGGCGTGCTAGACTAAACTATGTCTCAATAAAACTACACTGAAGGTCGTTGCTCCTCCGATAGTGATACCGTGATAACACCTAGCAGTGCGCGTATTTGTGCTAGTGTTATAATTTTTTCGTTGTAAATAAATACATAGTAGCGGACTTTGCCCCAGCGACGTTGGGGTGCGAGCCAACGACGCGGCGCGAGCGCATAAGCGCTCTATCGCTTCGCGGGAAAACGCGTGCGAGAAAATGTCGCATTTAAAAGTTTTTCGCAGCAACCTCCCGCGGCGATTGCTGAGCAACTTGAGTCCTTGTGTCAAGCGCGATAGGAGGCAGATATGTGTGACAGGGCGGGGGCTGGCCACGCAAACGGCTACCGCTGCGGACAGTAAGTTCCTGACCTCACCGTGGGGAGAAATTGAACTCGGCAAGGAAACGCTCACGGAGCATGTATTCAAGGATTTCGAGCTGTGGTCGGATGCGCCATCGGTGGTAAGTTTGCTTCTGTTATTTATTATGTTCGTTAGACATCGATGTTCAATTGAGCCGTGTTACGCAGAAAAATTCCAACCGACGTTAGGTAATGTTCGAGAAAAATGTTTTTTTTTTTTATGTATGTTGTTTTTTCCATGTTTTTAAACGTGTTAATGTGAAGTATCGTAATTACAAAAATTAAACGTGTGACCAAAAGAATTTAGAAATAAAAAACGTTTTTATTTCGGTAGTAACTTCTTGTGGGTTAGAATGTTTCTTTCTGCGTTACACGATCCGATTAGTCTAAGGCCTCATTTCGCGTCGGAGTCTTTGGATATTTTTTTGTAACGCTTAAGAATACCTAAGCAGTTTTAACCCAGAGAGTAGAATACTAGACTCGGAAGCGGGAGATTCAGGTTCGATTCCCAGTGCGGGCATGCACCTATGACTTTGCTTTCTAAGCTATGTACAATTGTACATTTGTGAAGTGATAGTAGCAATACCACTCATTAACTGTGAAGGAAAATATTGTGAGGAAACCTGAGTGTCTGAGCTATTCACATACTTCAACGCTTGAAAGCCCTCTCTCTCTCTCTCTCTCTCTCTCTCTCTCTCTCTCTCTCTCTCTCTCTCTCTCTCTCTCTCTGAGAGTAGGCCTGTGCTCTGTGGGACGTAGGTATATAGGCTGCATAGAAAGTTACGTAAGTCGACTTTTACTATCAATATTTATTATTCCCTGAAGATACACACTCAAATCCACAGAACAGTGCTCAATGAGGTTTATTTCATACTAGCGACCCGCCCCGGCTTCGCACGGTTGGCAAAAACGTTTCCGTGGAAACAGTTATATTAGTTCCGTGGAAAATTCCCGAGGTAGTAATTTTTTTACACCTTGGGTTATTACGGTATTCGACATTTCGTATGGAACCCTAAACTTTTTGAAAATCCAACATAGCCTATGTTACTCACGAAGAATGTAGCTTTCTAATGGTGAAAGAATGTTTAAAATTGGCGCAATAGTTTCTGAGCCTATTCGTTACAAACATACACACAAAAATACAAATCTTTCCTCTTTATAATATTAGTATACATACCTACATGTTGAAGATATGTCGTTTCCAGAGTTTCAGTAAAAAAATGCGCGTAACTAGATGCATAAAACAAGTCTTAACCAAATAATTACACACCCTCTCAGTCGTTCACTTGTCTCAAGGCAAATTGGAAATGCATGTGCACGCTTGATTAATTCAGTTAATAACTTCAACAGTCAGTACAAAGTGCAAAGACTAGGTACATTCGGGCTTACCGGGAAGTAAGACGATACTGGCACGTAAGTCCCGCGCAATAGAATCCCTAGTCGTTCAGTTCAGTAGTTCAAGAACTGTATGTTATACCTACGTGATTAGACGAGATGGAACGTTTCTCAGGAACTAATACGTGACGATATAAATAGTGAGTCAAGGTTAAGGGAACATGTTATTGGCTTGACACACCTACTTTTAGATGCTGAACACATCAGAGAGATTTGCATGGCTCAGCTATGTTTAGCTTAATATGACGACCTCTGTGGCGTAATGGTTAGCGCATCTACTTACCATGCGAGAGGTCCCGGGTTCGATCCCCGGCTGGGGAGAAAAAAAAACTCCAGGTCTTTGATGTTTACATGTTTGTGACGTCGCTGTTTCTGGTTCCCACGACACAGGGTATCCTAGTGTGGGGCCGGAGGCGGTGTGTGTGAATGTTATGTTATGTTAATTCAAATTAATTTTGCTCGTTTTTTTGGTTCCGTACCCAAAGAGTAAAACAGACCCTATTACTGACACTCCGTTCGTCCGTCCGTCCGTCTGTTCGTCTGTCTGTCATCAGGCTGTATCTCATGAACCGTGATAGATAGATAGTTGTTCAAGTGCACATAGTCCTCCAAAACGGCTTGACCGATTTTTAAGATATATATTTTTTAAACATAAACATTTACATACAGAGAAGTACATTGCTTTTGGCCCCACACTAGGATACCCTGTGTCTTGGGAACCAGAAACAGCGACATCACAAACACATGTAAAGATCCAAGACATGAGTTGTTATTTCGTGCCCAGCCGGGATTCGAACCCGGGACCTCTCCCATGGTAGGCAGATGCACTAACCGCTGCGCCAGAGGCCGAATTTTAACTACTTTACTGCGATATGTACATGCGGTAGGTCTGAGAATAGGTTGTTATCTATATTTCATACCTCTTTTTTTTTAAAATTATAATCCCTACTAATAATTTCCATGGCGAAACAACGATTGCCGGAACAGCTAGTAAATAAATCATTATGTCTAAGCGGTTTGACGACCTCTGTGGCGCAGCAGTTAGCGAATCTGCTTACCATGCGAGAGGTCCGGGTTCGAATGCCGGCTGGGGACGAAAAAAAACCCAGGTCTTGGATGTTTACATGTTAGTGACGTCGCTGTTTCTGGTTCCCACGACACAGGGTATCCTAGTGTGGGGCCAGAAGCAATATATGTGCCTGTATATAAATGTTGTTGTTGTAATCTATAACGAACTATAGAAGAGTTTAACCTGTAGAATTTTGGGTGGGCCGGTCGGGTCGCCATAACAATGGTTTTTTTTTATTTATTTTCAAGGTCACAATGCAAACAAATAAACAAAGCAAACAAACATAACGCATAACAGAAACAAACGAATAAAAGACAATGCCAATTCGTGCCCCAAGAATACTTGCCTAAAAATACTTTAAGTTACAGACTTAAAGTATGCATAAATGAAATGACTAAAAATAATAAAAAGTAACTACAAGTATGTATAAATACGACCTGCAGAAGCAGCAAATAAAAAAAAACAAAATATCCACTTTATAACCTACGAATCTGTTAAAAATATGTATTTAGTTATCTATGGTATCTATTGTTCTATAATTTTAAGAGTACAAATTATAACCTATCAACTGACATCACTGACATATAATTCATTTGTTTAACTAAAAAAAAATCTGGTGGGGCATGGCGTCATCGATATCTTGGCATTCTCATTTTGTCAGACCTTTGATCAAGATCTGTGTATCTGGTCCGGTTTACAAACTGTAGCAATATCTTATCTTCAGGCATATTAAATTGTTTTAATACTTAATCTTGGCTAATCAAAATCCGATTCAAAGGTATTCCGAAAAGTGTATCTACTCTTTGGACCTGTCTTATCAGATATCAGAGATTACGTGATAGATTACACGTAAGATTACTGGATGACTTTAAAAAAGTTTTGTAACGCAGTTTATCACTCAATGATTAAGTGTTATTTTGAGTCTATTTTTAAAATTGCTTCGAAAGACAGTCCAGACGTTTGAAGTATCGAGAAAATTACATTAGGAATGATCACTGGTTACTAACGTTTCAATAAGCAAGTGCTGACAAGGTTTATTTAGGGGAAACGTAAAATCCTCATTAAATATTTACTGTAATTTGTGATATTGAAAGTATAAAAAAAGCTTTTTATTCATCAAAATAATGGTAAATAAATTGTAATTTTAAAAAAAAATTGCGCTGTGATCATTTTTGCTCTTCTAGTTATGTGAAAAAGGTTACGTACAGTCGACAGCACGTCAACCTTCACATTTTAGTTGCAAAGTCGCCCGTAATGCATCGGAGTAGAGTGCATGGGTGTATACGATGATGTGCTGTCCACTGTACACTTAAGTAACACTTGATTGCTCAACAAAAATTGTTCATTTTCTTTCGATACCTATATTTTGTGTGGAATAAAGTACTATCTTATAATGATAACAGCGAAAATGTATTCAGGTTTCATGTAGCATTGAATTTTCGAATTTCCGAATTAAGGAATATTGGGGAGTATAGGTTAAGGCTTTTATTAAGGAAATAGGTCGCCGCGGCTATGACTGCCGCTCTGGGGCATATCTTATGCAGAGGATTTCCCTTGCAGTGCAGTGAGGTAACGCTGAAAGCGTAATGGGTACCTTTGCGTCGGATGTGTCTCGGGGCGGCTTATTTTCTTAGGGCTGATTTCAGAATTGAGAATTTACACTAAATAAAACGTGGGCCCAGTTCTAGTGAGTGGTGCCTCTGCCTACCGCCTCAGGGATAACGGGCGTGAGTTTATTTATTATTTATTTTATAAATACATACTTAACTAACGTTCTGTCACGCTCTTTTCTAAAGAAATTTTACGAGACACCACTAAAGTTAAGTGATTACTTAGCGAAATTTTCAGTTCAGAAATCGACCCTTATTGTTTTTATTGTGTAATGTGTGTGAGTGTGTGGGTATCCTTTCTGTTGTGAGTTATTATCTAGTATTGGTTTCCACAATTATAATTTTTTACGAAGCTTTGTGCCAATGTATTGTATTTTTAAGTTGTGATGCTTCTTATCTTCGTAATTAAATTCTTAGGAATACTTAAAATTCAGTGCATATAGGGATAGTCAATTAGTCACACAAAATCATAACATAGGAATAACGTAGAAATACGAAATGGAGGCAAGGCCGTTGGCAGACTCCTTTAAACAAAACATTCTCGCGTTTAGATTAGTTGCCCTTTACTCGTAGCGCAGTCAATGAGCGTTCTAATCTATAAATACGTACCGGGTCTAGTGCAGCGACCGTCGTCGTCTGCTGATTAGCAAAAAACCCGACTGGCAAAATAATATGAACTAATAAAAAACGTCCATTTAATTAATTAATTACTACGAATGCGTAATTAAGATATAGTTTGTTTTATTAATTTACCAAAATCCACAGTACAAAGCATTATTAGTATACTTATTGTGTCTATTCCTTGCATTCTTGAAAATATGTCACTTATAAAAGAAACACACGCACCATACAATAAAAAACCCAACCAATCCAAACAACTAGTGTCTTGTGTACCTAAGTACAAAGTATGCTTGTATATCTATCTAATAATTATAAAGAACGTGCATCATTTCGGTACCGTAAGGTTTGTTTAATTGCCTAGACTATGGACTGAAAAGTGTTGTTTATTTATTTCTAAGATTATTATAACCTGAAGTGGAAATATTGACAGCCAAAAATGTAATACCCCAGAACGGTGAAATAGCATGGCGAAATCGTCATTCGTCTGTAATGTACCAAAACTTAATTGTTTGGCTCTACTTTCTGGCACAGAGAAGGTAACAAACAGCCGCACAAACATAAACTAACAATGACCTCACCCTGTCTATCATACGCGGTCGGGTAAAAACTGGCGCATGCCAACAATTTATCTCACGGGTTTTATTTTATCCAATCCGTACGTAGGTGACTGGACTATGCCCCGTGGAGTTTGCTACATAATGTTGTTTGTTATTGAGAAAATTCGGGTAAAAATATGATTGTAATAATGGCGACCTGGACTGAAATAATTCAGTTTGCGATCACATTGAGTCACATTGACATTCAGGGGTCCTACCCGGTTCACTAGCGCCGAAAAAAATGTATCTTTTTACGGATCGTTTTTGCAAAAAGTGTAGTAAAACAAAAAACATAGGACTAGATATTATTGACTACGTTCGCGGTCGTGGATTCTAAAAATCACTGTTACTACGATTGAGAAATTGTACAGACACTAAGACTTATTGCAAATTCGATTTGCAAAAAAGATACAATTTTTTTCCTCGGTAGTGGCGTTGGTTTTGCCCCCCTGGATCACCTTAAGGACGGACACACCCACATTTTCTTTCGACGCTATAACTATTATGTAGACATGACGAAACCGAAAGTTCAAATGCAACTATCTTTACGATAGGAAAAGTGTGCACTGATTTTCTGATGACGCACTCTCTGAGACCAATCACCGACTCAGTAGAATCTAATTCAAAGATTTTCTCTAAATCACTTGCATTGTTCTTTCTAGTCTGACTCGTTAGCTTAGCGGCAATATTCTTGACTACTGAAAGAGGTCGTGGGTTCGATTCCTGTTGGAGGCCGCCGCACTTGGTTTGTTCAAATGGCCCAAATTTGGGTGTATTTCCATTATGTGTATTTTCCATTTGAGATTGCCTTTTCTTATCACCAAAATCTCAACTACAGCCTACAGGAAATCTTAGCTTGGGGCCACGGGAATGTATTATGTGCAATTTATTGTTATTATTCACAGTTTATTGTAGATTGCAACAGTCTATTTGACAGTGTGAAAAAAACAGTATTAAGAACAAAAAACCGCTTTAAGACATTTTAACTAAAAAACGATTATGATTTGTAAAAAAAACACCACATAAAATTTGATAATTTGTATCTGCCGCCATTGTGTCGAAAACGGCCGGGTTTGGCCGATTCTATGATGACGTTACAAGCTAGTAAAAATGGCGTCTGTAATTTAGTCTTACGTTCATTGGTTGGTCTACATAACGTCAGATTATGACGTTAGTGACGTCATAATCCTCTGCGACGCCATATTGCCTAAGATAGCGTTTTGGCGGCTTATTTGAAAAGTAAATTTTCGTTTGTCTTTTTTAGAAGAAATACACGAAAGATTTAAAAATGACCACTTTCTGGGCACTCCATGAGCACCAACAAACAATATGAGATGGCTTTCAGAAATCGGTCAAATAGCCTATTGCTAGCCTTGTCTTAATAAATTCACGCCTGTTTAGGAATTTTACATACCTAAAACCGATTAAAAGTGTTCAAACCTCAACCCTTTCACTAGACATGCGGCACGAGCGGGCGCTCCTACGACTATGGCATGATGCGGATGATGATTGAACGCTGTGCTACTGCTTTGTTGGCCGCGCTGAAGCTCAAGCCCGGGGAGAAGTTGGGCCTGATCCTGCCCAACCTGCCCGAGTTCGTGGTCCTGATACACGGCGCCATGCGGGCGGGCCTCGTGGTCACGTTCGCTAACCCCCTCTACACTGCCGGTTAGTAGCTAGCCTAATTCATCTCAACAAAAGCTTTTGCACATACAACTTTTCAACGCAATAGGGAATGGATGAAAATATCAGAAGTGCTTGATATTTTTTTCGGTGATAGGAATAACCTTCCTTAACGTGAGAAAAAAGTTTCAATTTTTTTGGCTTCGTAGTTAATTTTTAAATAATCTTAATATTTTTCCATTCGTAGTTCTGGGCTCAGTACGGCTTAACAGACATATTCCTTGGTCCGCTACGTATTAAAAAAAAAATCTGTGGTGACATTGACAGCTTTTCAAGGTGGATTTTTTTTCATACGGTGGATTTCCATTCCCTATTGCGGATTCTCCTGGCCGGACCCCTTTGATAAATTTAGGTACAATCGGGATAGAAAGTAAATAAATGTAATCGTAGTCAAGTTAACCCAATTGACATTATTGATAAGTATGACTGCCCAACCTGTCATAGTTTGTGGTCTTGATACAAAGCGCTAAGCGGCTAGGTCACGAGGTCACGTTTGCTAACCTCAATATACTGCTAGTAACTAAACTTTAATCGCTCGTAGCCTGGGCTGCCTGAGTGATCTTAAACGATCACTAAGGTTAAGCAACATACGGCGAGTTCAGTCCATGGATGGGTCACTGTCTATGACTGACGCTAGTGGCATTTTTCCGAGTGGTTTCGTGCTTCGCAAGGCACGTTAAGCAGTTGGTGCCGTCTGCCGTCGATAGATGGTAGTCGTTAAGCCAAGTCAGAGGCCTTAGGGCGGCTTGAAAACTTCTCACAGTAGGACCAGCCACTAGTCTTACAAGCCTCCACCAATCCGGCCTTGGCCCTCGTGGTGGAGTATGGCCTATACCTTCCTCAGGGAAGAAACCCGTGCCCCTCGGTGGGGACATAATGGGTGAATGATGAAGCCGATCATCCTCGGAACCAATTTAGCCCAACCTATTGAACTTTGGCTGAAACTTTGAAATTGTACCTACTTTGATTATTGAAGTATTGAACTTTGAAACTGTACCTACACTAGACATAGTACTAGATATTTTTTCGTTAGACATGTGTTCAATATACATAAGTACGTCTATTTTTAGTAGGACTGATAACTAGGACTGAGGCATTTAATAGGTTATATGAAAAAGGTGGGTGCGAGAGAAAGGCTAGGTCCGGTTCAAAGCAGTAATCCAGTTTATTGTTATGACTAGTGCAGGTACCTATAACTTGCTCGCTGCTGATTGTGGCCAGATAACGCCTCACCTGTTGTACTTACCTAATTGCTTTAACCTTCACATGGCAAGTTGCAGTATTTATCTACGGTTCAGCGAGTCGTATGTGCCAGTTGTAATGTGCTTACCTACCTAAAGAGCTCTTATTGATCGAAATACGAGCGTCAGCATTTTTTGTAAAACCTCGTGCATGTACTCTGAAAAAAAAATTAACTTGACAAGGTGTAGGGTTCAGCGAAAGTTGGGACTATCCCAATCTAATCTCTTTAAACGAGCAATTCTTGTATATATATTTGTATGTAATCAGAATCTCGCAAACGGCTCCAATGATTTTCACGAAATTTTGTAGGCACATGCTTTCGGGGGCGTTTAATTGATCTAACTAGGTTACATTTTTAGAAAACGTTGTTTTATCCGTGTTTTAAGGCAATTGAAATTTGCTATAATAACATACAGAGGTAAATTTCGCGTCTATCTGCTAGGCTGGGATAGTCCTGACGGGAAACGGGCGACCCGTTTCGGGCCGATTTCAAGAGACCCGGTTCGAGTCATGATGTTTTTTTCCAAGTTCTTTTTTTGTTGGAATAAGATTATTTAAATTTTATATTACATATTTTATATTACAAAAAAAGTACCGAGCAAAGCTCGGTCACCCAGGTACTATAATTCTTATGCCTCGTGGTGTAAGTGCGATTGTCGGATATGGCAGTTGGCAAAGTGTTTGAATTTGATTTTGTTCAGTAAACAGAACTCACTGTTTCTGCTTGGCATATAAGAAGGTTGATCGGCCTAGAATCGTGCACTAAAGCCTTTGCCTACATTTGTTAAGGGGCTCCTAGACGGGCTATCTTTTCACGAAAATGTATAGCTGCAAGGGTGTAGCTGGTAGCATCAGCTAGCATTTACGGCTAGACTTTGAAATATCTTATCTTATATACATATATATATATATATATATAAAAAATTCAAAGTCCTGACTGACTGACTCACTCATCAACGCCCAGCCCAAGCCGTTTGACCTAGGAAGCTGAAATTTTGCACAGAGGATCTATATATAATGTAGGCAAGGAATAAGAACGGATTTTTTGAAATTCAACCCCTAAGGGGGCGAAAAGGGTTGCCAAAATTTGTATGGGAGGTATAAAAATGTCTGATTTTCTTGAAACTTAAAATAAATACTCTTCAACACAATTGATTGAACACGTGTTTCGCCGTTTTTTCTAAATTTAACCCTTAAGAGAGTGAACGGGGTTGTAAAATTTTGAACTAAAGTCCACGCGGACGGAGTCGCGGGCGAAAGCTAGTCTGCAATATTTTTACAGCCGGGGGACGCACTTAGGCCGCAAAGCGATCATTTCGGCTATACGGCTAAAACACTAAGCATTTAATAGTTATAATGCCAAATATTTTTTGTAGCATTATAATATAATGCCAAATATTTTTTGTATAGCCGATGAATGCTTACAGTCTTACCACAAAAAATAAAATAAACACTGGTTTAACATGCGTTTATTTAAACAATGTCTAAATATTTAATCATTGTTTAACGGTTAGTGTTTTAGCCGTATAGCCGAAATGATCGCTTTGCAAGCGAAAATACTGAAATATTTTTCAACTATATTATTGCGTCTCGCTTTACGGCCTAAGTGCGTCCCTTTTTCATACCACGTGATTCGTCCGCCATTGCAGCTAGCCTAGCCACGTATGTAGCCCGTGTCGAGAGGTACATTTTGCAGCTATGTGCTGCATTAAAATGTTTTTTGTATTTTCGGGATATAGGCGGCTATGATGTAGCAAATATCAAATATCAAAAGTGTAGCCCGTGTTGAGGCCCCATTAGAAATATATTTCAGGCTCACAACTTATCTTTCGTCTATTGCCAAGAAATTATAACACACTATTCATAATAATACATATAGCAATCAGAACGTGGTGGTTTCTGTAGTAAACAAACGCTTATTCACTTCAGACGATTATCTCAATCAAGGGCAGCTTGTCTGAGAGGAAAACTGTCTTTAAATACACAGCTGTGTCTTCTTACGCCTTTACACGGAAATAAACTTACATTGTCATTGGTAGCTACATCATCAACCCATTATATCCCCACCGAGGGGCACGGGTCTCTTCCCTGAGGAAGGCATAGGCCATACTCCACCACGGGGGCCAAGTACGGATTGGTGGAGGCTTGTAAGACTAGTGGCTGGTCTTACGGTCAGAAGTTTTCAAGCCGCCCTAAGGCCTCTGACTTGGCTTAACGACTGCCGTCTATCGACGGCAGCCGGCGCCAACTGCTTAACGTGCCTTGCGAAGCACGGAACCGCTCGGAAAAATGCCACTAGCGTTAGTCATAGACGGTGACCCATCCATGGACTGAACGCGCCGTATGTTGTTACTCAGGTAGCCCACGCTACGAGCGATTCAAGCTGTAGCTACATATCAGAGTGCGTATACTGAGTTTTGTCATTCACTTTCGATAGCGAGAGCGTTTGCGATTTGCATAGGAGTGACAAAGCGCGCCATCTAGTTGTCTCTTTGTCACTCCTATGCAAATCGCAAACGCTCTCACTATCGAGAGTGAATAAAAAAACTCAGTATACGCACTCAGGACCTATATTCTGTAAATGCATTGTAGTACAGTGACAACTGCATGGACGTGGCGATTTAGTTTCTTACGCGGGCACACATGGCAAACCTTCTAGGCGTCAATGGTATGAAAAAACAAGCCACTTGACCCGACCGAGTAATAGGGTAGTTTCCAGGGTCAAAATAATTAAATTCTATTTAGTCCGTATTTTAGATTATTAAAAAAAATTGGACACGTATTTTTTCTTTTTTCGATTAAACAAAAGATAACAAAGATATAGCCCGTTAAAGTTACGTGTGACGTCACTCCGTGCTAAAAAATGCAGCACGGCGTGACGTCACACGTAACTTTAATGGGCTATATCTTTGTCATTTTTGGTCTAATTTCCAATTACAAAATACGTGTCCCTTATTTTTGAGTAATCTAAAAGACGGACTAATTACATTTTTAGGGCAACTAGCCCATTGTCATCGTACTATAATGCACTAACAGAATCGAGTCCCTGGTCCACATTTATTTCCAATTTTGCAACATTCTATCAATCTACTTTCGCTTATGGTATTGGAATTCGTTCTCATTGCTGTTCGTAGGAGTGGCACGACTGGATTTGGCTCGCTGCTTGGTAAAGGCTTATTATTTGGAATCAGTTTTAAACTAGATTTTAAGAACAATTCAAATTCTCTTATGGGATTGAAAGAAAGAAAGTAAGAAAGAAGGATTTTATTAGAATTGTCACAGAAACACAATGAAGACACAAGTACCTACAGTCTGTTTTTTCATTCAATAAAAAAAAATATTGTCACGTTGACATCTCCATATAATTCTTAGGCTGTCAATGTCTGAATGTTGCTAGTACGTAAAAACCAAATAACCCCATTTTACTTCCAAGTTAAATTGTGTATGCTACGTAGGTGGTTTTTTTTAGACTTTGCTCTTACGAGTAATTCAATTTTAATATTTTTGATGTGATAAGGATTTTGGTCACATGAATCTTCTTTTCACGGTAAAAAAATCTACCGAGTTAACCTATAGCTCTTACAGGGGTAACACCGCGTATTTTTTTTTTGCATCGAATTAAAAAACGGACTATACGTAATAAACAAAATACACAAAAGTCAACAAAAGAAGAAAAAAAAAATTTAAAAAAAAAATTCTACGGCAGCAGGGCTCCACACAGCAGTGTATGGTGCCAAGCCACCCTCGACTCCAAACGCCTCAGGTGCTCCTGTGACAACAAAAAAGGGGCTCCAACTCAGCATACTTCACTGGTGTGTGCTATGGATAGCACGACACCAGTAAAACTCATTTTCAGTTGGGACCATATGGGGATTGGATCTGATTTTGTGAATTAGCTCAATGCAATATCATATTTTGAATTGCTGTAATGTTATACAATTTTAATACTGTTGTTTAAAGCAGACCGGCGTCTTGTTAGGGTTCCGTATCTCCAAAGGAAAAAACGGAACTCTTTCAGGATCACTCTGTTGTCCGTCCATCCGTCCGTCTGTTTGTCAAGTCAAGACCCTTTAGTTTGGGAGGCGCCACTTGTCCTAATTCACACAAATAAAATACATCGTTTATTTGTTGACCTCTATCAACCTTTATTCCACTCTCCCAGAATTACCAAGGGTGGGCACCCTTCCTCAAATTAAATTTTCCCCAATTTTTGTGACATCCTGGTATACCTACCTTTCCATGTGCCAAGTAACTTACAGCTTCTTTGTTACTCCCCAGACGAAGTGAAGCGGCAGTTCTGCGACTGCAACGTTAAGGCCATCGCCACCATTGAGATGTTCATGCCCATAGCTCAAGAAGTGGGCAAGGCCTTGGAAGGCTACAAGGGTACCATCTGGGTTGGTGGCGAGGGTGACAAGACCTCAGGTGGGTACCATGATACCAAGGATGATACTATGTTTTACCCTGTTAAAAACACTGCTGATGCTCCTACCTAAAAATTAAATAATTCATTTATTAAATGCAAATTCAAAGATAATCACGAGTTTCATAGGTTTTTAATTAAATTAAGAAACGTTTATTTAATCAGAGCTTTCGTGCAACACAAAATCATGAATCTTGAGATTAAATTAGTTTAATCTCCACTTACATTTTTAGCTTCGAACAACTCAGCGTAAGCCTATTAAGATTCGTTCTTCGTTCGGACATCCTCGTACCTATCTCAAATTATCAATATTTTGTATTCATTTACATCTATGCACTTAATTCAATGCATTATGAAAATGGAAGAAGGCCTAATAAGAATTCGTTAACTTTAAAATACTTAATCAGCCTTTAGTTCCATCTCATCTCCTGAAGCAGTGGAATATTTTGAACGACAATCTTTGTTTACTTCTGATAAGCTACAAAATCCAGGGTTACTAAGAATATCGATGTGTACCTTAAGTTCCCCTTTATTCTATAGATGTAAAAAACTAAACCAGCCTCTATTTCCAGGCGTATTCGGTCTGAAACCGCTCCTCATGGCGGATCATCAGGCTGACTTACCGGACGTGAGTTGCGATGAGGTTTGCCTCATCCCTTACTCCAGCGGAACCACTGGCATGCCAAAAGGAGTGATGCTGACTCACCGGAACTTGGTCGCTAACCTAAAGCAGATCCAACTGCCGAAGATGATGAAGTATGACGGGGAGAAAGGTGAGTGGCACTATACAATCACTCTTATTTATCATATTTTTATATTCATACGAATCGTCTGAGGAACCGTGGCTTAGACTACCGCTCTGAGGCATATTTGATGCAACGGATCTCCCTGGCAGTGCAGCGCGGTAATGCTGCCAGCGTTAAGGGAACCTTTGGGTCGGATGTGTCACGGGGCGGTTTGATTGACTGATTTTATTTTATTTGTATTGTGAGTGTGCTAGTAATTAGTTATTGTATTATTCTGCATTATTCTGTATTTGACTTTAATAAACGTTGTTTAATGTTGGACTTAGCTCACTAACTATTTATGTATTAAAATTGAAATCAGTCTAAAATAACAAAACATCTCGGAATCTCATATTTTTAGTTGCACTAATACCAGTAGATATTCCAAGATGTTCCTCAAGGTCTCCTTGAGTTGATACTCAACGGAGGGGGAGTAATGGAAAGAGTGGAGTATTTTCTTGAAATTAAATATTTTTTATTCTAAAAACAAATACACGTACAACAGTTACAGTGGTCTCCACACTAGGCAAGAACCTGGTACTATTATTAGTGGAGGAAATCTTTTTGTCGTTTTATCATACCGATTTCCTTAGTCGAACAATATTGTGTCGAGGAAGACTGAGGAAAGTCTTGGAATACTTGGAATAATGTAAGTAGATATCTCTCCATTTGTATGTAAGCTGCAAGTTTCCTTGATGTAATAAGTGAAAAAAATACTACAGTTATTTGCTGGTCTTAGATTCTTCGAATTGATTGAAGAAAAAATCTTCTCATTTCAAACCATACCTGGTATTTATTTAATTCAATGTATTTTGTATTGAACCAAAGATTTATAAGTATACTAGCTGACCGGCAAATCTTGTTTTGTCAGATAGGGGTATGAACAATAGATAACAACCTATTCCCAGACTTAAAGAATATACACATATAGTTTCATCAAAATCGGTCAAGCCGTTTCTGAGGAGTTTGCGCACTAACATTGTGACACGAGAATTTTATATGTTTGACTAGCTGACTCGGCAAACGTTGTTTCGCCATATTTTTTTTCACTTAGGGCTATGAAAAATAGATAACAACTTTCAGACCTACCGAATATACATATAAAATTTCACCAAAATAAGTCTAGCCGTTTCGGAGGAGTATGCGCACTAACACGGTGACACGACCATTTTATATATTAGTACCTAGATAGATAGAAGATAGATAGATTTCAATGGTTAAAATCCTGACATGGTGACTTCGAATTCGTTTGAGGTTTTTAAGGGGACATTCTAATCGTGATTTAGAAATATATCACATTGACTAGGTAATTCAAAAAGCCGCTGTTTCGTTTCCAGGTCGTGGAGATGTGGTGCTGACTGTACCACCATTCTTCCACATCTACGGCTTTAACGGCATCCTCAACTACAATCTAATTTTGGGCTACCATCTTGTGACAATGCCTAAGTGAGTAACTGTAATGCACTCTACATTGGTCCATAAAATTGTCATAGGTACGTGATACTCGTAAACAGCCCTAAAGACTGAGTTAGATATTTTCACCACATCATAATCAACTTATTATGTCCCCACCGAGGGGCACGGGTCTCTTCCCTGAAGAAGGTATAGGCCATACTCCACCACGGGGGCCAAGTCCGGATTGGTGGAGGCTTGTAAGACTAGTGGCTGGTCTTACTGTCAGAAGTAGTTCTCGCCTCATGCATTTTTTATCAAGAACGACTGTTCGCTTCAGTCGTTTGACATTGTGTCTCCTATCGAATAGAGTAGTGGCATTAGCCACCATGTTTTCACTAATCATCTTATCTAATCTATAGATTAGATAAGATTATTAGTGAAAACATGGTCAGTGTTGTGTTTTTTTTCCTCTACCTTTTTCTCCACTCTCACAGACTACAGCCATGTACAGCAAACAGTGTTTGACATTCAGCAAACAATTGAAATTCCTTACGCCGTGACCTAGGCCGGTTTTAGAGTCACGCTAACACTCGGCGCTGACCAGGCCAATATGTACTAAGTCCTAAGTAGCGTTTTAGAAAAACGCCGACCGTTCAGCGCTGACCAGCCATACATTTTGTCTATCAGCGCTGACGGTCAGCGCGTGGTCAGCGTGACTCTAAAACCAGCCTACATTTCTAATTTCTCGCAATGGGCCAGTCAGTACTGGCAGTTAAGAACTTTTTCTTTTGTAATAAGTTTATCCACACCAGGTTTACACCGGACGATTACCTCAAATGCCTGGTCGAATACAAGCCCACGACTCTCTTCGTGGTGCCGTCTCTGCTTGCCTTCTTGGCGACCCATCCGCTCGTGAAGAAGGAACACTTGGAGTCTGTCGAGACAATCATGGTGGGCGCCGCCCCAACCACGGACAGTATGCTGGAGAAATTCCTGCTCAAAGTCGAGAAGACTAAGGACGAGATTCGGTTGCTGCAAGGTATGTTAGTTTTTTATCATTTCTAGATATTTATTTTTTAAGTCGGTGCCGATAGGGAAATTCGTTGCTCAGTCCTAAAAGGACTGTTAAGTGATCTAATAATCGCGTTAAGCTCAACGCGATGATGGCTCGCTCCTACTCACTCAGTACTGTTAAGTTGTTCGGTGTTGCTGACCCCCGGATATCTCAAGAAGTGTTTTCTTTATGTTATTTAAACAAACATAACCATGGCACACACATTGCTTCTGGTCCCACACTAGGATACCCTGTGTCGTGGAAACCAGAAACAGCGACGTCACAAACATGAACATCCGAGACCTGGTTTTTTTTTCTCCCCAGCCGGGATTCGAACCCGGGACCTCTCGCACGGTAATCAGATGCGCTAACCCCTCCGCCACAGAGGTCGTCTACTGTTTAATTCCCCAATAAAAAGTGACATCAAAATAATTACATAACTTGGCCTTGAAAATAACAACTTAAAATACCGTTTATTTTCAAGGTCAGGACTGGGAAGGTAAAACGGTCTTTATTCAATTTTCTTTACTTTTATGTTCCCTAGAAAGAACTGGCCGCAAAATATTAAAATGGCCTTTTGTTTCCAGGCTACGGCATGACAGAGAGCTCCCCAGTGACACTAATGACCCCATACAAGTATCCATACAACAAGGTGGGCTCGGTGGGCCAACTGGTGCCCAGTACCCAGGCCAGGGTCATCTCTTTAACTAGCGGCGAGATGTTGGGCCCACACAAATCTGGCGAGCTACTACTGAGAGGACCACAGGTTCGTGGGATTTTGGCTATTATGACCTTGAGAATATAGGTAAAAGTTGGTGGACTCTACGGGCCATGCCAACCTTGTCATCTCTTCGTTTGATTATTTATGAAAATTCGGTGAATATTGCGTTTAGTCTTCTACTTGTTAATCTGTGTGATAAGGATCTTAATATCTTAATCGGCTTTGAATCGGCATGATGAGTTAGCTGGTATGACAGTTGCAGGTCAGTGGCGTATAGCCTCATGGTTCATGACCGTAACTGTTTATTTTTATTATATTTATATACTTACGTCCCACTGCAGGACACAGACCTTCTCAACAGAATGCTTACTCTTCTTTGGCTTAGCACGGATATTGAGTGTTCTTCATAAAATCCAGTGCCTGATATAGTCTCACAAATGGGGTAGTACTTAACCGCAATGCAAAGCGATAGATGGTAGCCCTCAAGCCAAGTCAGAGGCGGCGGGGCGGGGCGGCTTGAAAACTTCTGACAGTATGACCAGCCACTAGTCTTACAAGCCTTCACCAATCCGGACTTGGCCCCCGTGGTGGAGTATGGCCTATACCTTCCCAAGGGAAGAGACCCGTGCCCCTCGGTGGGGACATAATGGGTTGATGATGATGTATTTGTAGTATAAGATGATATTACTTGCCTTTCATCGTTATAGGTCAACCTTATGAATTTTGATTCCCTTGAACATCGAAGTATACGTTTTACCTAATTAAATACGTATCTGTTTTTGCGTTAAGTTAGAAGTTTTTTTTACAGCTTCAAGCTAATATATTTCCCAATTTATTTAATTGGCCCGCCGTATTTTGTATTCTTAGTTAGCCCTAAAGTGTTATTACACTTCAATTAGTACAGTGGCGAGTTAACTAGCCGACGGGTTAGTGACCTCGCTACTGTAGGTACTTATTGAAGTGTAAATCGGGCTTAACCACCACCGCACGTCCACAGGTAATGAAGGGTTATTGGAATAACGAGAACGCGACAAAAGAGACGATGGACAGCGAAGGCTGGCTACACACCGGTGACGTGGCGTACTACGACGAAGAGCAATACTTCTACATCGTCGACCGCACCAAGGAACTCATCAAATGCAAAGGAAACCAGGTACTTAATTTTATCAAGGGGACATAACATAACATTTACATACAGCACATACACTGCTTCTGGCCCCACACTAGGATACCCTGTGTCGTGGGAACCGGAAACAGCGACGTCACAAATATGTAAACATCCAAGACCTGGGTTTCTTTTTTTTTGTTCCCAGCCGGGATTCGAACCCGGGACCTCTCGCACGGTAGGCAGATGCGCTAACAACATTCCATCCATTGGAAATTTGGCCCTCGGCGGCTTTTAGATAGTACTCACGCCAATCACGGAGTTGTGTTAGTGGTAGTAAGATAATAATAATAACTTCCACACAACACATCACTTGAATTGGGCCTCGATTCTGTTAGTGCATTACAGTTCAATTACCGTTACACGGTCGGGCCATGAGATACGTTTTTTAATTCTATGGACGGCTAGAGTCCGGTAGTTGACACGATCAACAATAATATATTCCATCATCATCAACCCATTATGTCCCCACCGAGGGGCACGGGTCTCTTCCCTGAGGAAGGTGTAGGCCATACTCCACCACGGGGGCCAAGTCCGGATTGGTGGAGGCTTGTAAGACTAGTGGCTGGTCTTACTGTCAGAAGTAGTTCTCGCCTCATGCATTTTTTATCAAGGACGACTGTTCGCTTCAGTCGTTTGACATTGTGTCTCCTATCGAATAGAGTAGTGGCATTATTTCATATGCTCGATTAAAACAAAAATTACAAAATATTTCGGAAAGTGTATCTCTTTTAGTTATTTACTAGTTATAACAGTTTTTAAAATAGATGGAACATACAAAGAGTGCTCTGAAATGTGACGTCATAATTCAGTATTTTCATACAAAATTCCGTTTTAAAAGTAACTCATTTGACATTTTGTCAACTACCCAAATTGATACGCGTACGTACTCGCATTGAGTTGAAGCGGCAATGTAAAGAAAACGACGCTTTCATGAAACTGTCATTGTACTACAATGCATTAGCAGACTCTAGGCCCCGGTCCCAAACTAGGATACCCTGTGCTATGTTGACCAGGCAAGGACATACAAACATGGAAATACACTCAGACTGAGGCCATTTGTACAAATGTACGGCGGCCTGCAGTGGGAATCGAACCCACGACCTCTGTCTAAGTAGTTAGCGCCTTAACGGCTAGGCCAACGAGGTAGTAGATAAATCTTACATTTTCACACTTTCTCGTAAACAGTCTGTTAATCTACAGTTAGCAACTTCCGGTTGGTTTTTTTATTGGTAGGTACAGTCGACAGCACATCATGGTATGCATCCATGCACTCTACTCCGTTGCGTTACGGGCGACTTTGCAACTAAAATGTGAAGATTGACGTGCTGTCGTCTGTACGAAGGTACGGGTTTTGGTCAAGCGACCCGTGGTCCCGGTGGGTCGACCCCGCAGTTTTTTTTCCGCTGCCTTTTTCTCCACTACATTTGCCCCCAAGGCAGCGGCTAACAATATAGGTACCTAATTGTAGGTATGACATTCAACAAACAGATGATTCTGATTTCTATGCCGTATGCGAGTGGAACCTTTGTACACCGTTATATTGTCTGATGGCATTGACCATGACCAAACTTTCCCGCGACCTTCAGGTACACACCTTTGGTCTTTGCCAAAGTATCAACCAATCGCTGACTACCTACCTAACATATTTCCGGGTGCCGTCAATTTGGCCGTAACTCAACTATTTCGTCTCTACCTGCCTACATCTTCTTGTTAGACATGAATAGCTTTAAATTGTATGACGCCTCCTTGTCCCCAGGTATCACCAACGGAAATAGAGTCCATCATAATGGAAATGCCAGAAGTGGCTGACGTTGCTGTGGTCGGCATGCCCGATTCTTTAGCCGGAGAGGTTCCTAAGGCC
The DNA here is from genome assembly GCA_947310845.1 of Yponomeuta plumbellus. NCBI lineage: Eukaryota > Metazoa > Arthropoda > Insecta > Lepidoptera > Yponomeutidae > Yponomeuta > Yponomeuta plumbellus. Next base: position 8,989,153 of record OX371207.1, on the reverse strand, counting down.
TTCGTGGTGCTGAAACCGAACTACAAACTAACTGAGAAAGATGTCTACGACTTGGTAGCGAAGAAATTAACTAAATACAAGCACCTAGAGGGCGGAGTCGCGTTCCTAGATGCTATACCGAGAAATGCGGCCGGGAAGATCATGAGAAATGAGCTCAAAGTTTTCGGAAAGAAGAAGCATTAGATTGTGATGAGATAGGGACTGCTTAGGTCCTTGAGAAATGTAGAATGAGAGGAATGGTTCAGAAACCTTGGGAGAAGGATTGCATAGCTGTGATTTACTGCGTTATGTCTTTGATAAGTTGAAAATCCTAAAGCGAATACTTGTAAGAGTTATTATTTTTGCAACGAAAAGCCTTTGACTTTTATAAAGCTGGTATCATTAAGCTTAAAGGTATTATGGTTTTCATAAAGCAAAACTTTATAAGTTCATAATTTTGCATAACATTTAGGATAAGGATTGAGTGAGATTACAACCTTATTCTATTGGTATTGGTAGTGTTCGGTTTGAATCTAAACTGCTGTGTAAGATTTTGTAAATAGTAGCTGTTTTGTTATGTTTTAAGCGATAAATATTTTTAGATTGCTCAAAGTGAGAATAGCAAATAAGTTTTTAGAAATTTCCAAAATAAAAGTATCGTGTAATTAAAAATTCATTGTTTTATTTTCACAAATATTTTAAATTAAATTAATCTTACAAAAGACATTGTCCACTGTGAAACTGAAATATTTTCTAGCAAAAAGTAAAAATTCAACAGTATTTGTCTTTTGGACTGTTGCTTGATTTTTATAAATCAGTCTCAAAACATAAAGTTCGATCATTATCAATTATCATTAATTATCATTAGTTCTATCATCTGCAGACCTAACTATCTATGAAATGCAGGCTGAACCACAATGCTCTTAAGTTTATGTTTCTCATTATTTTAGTAAGCTGTAACTGATTCCTCAGTAGTTCCATATGGTTTAAGATGCCTCTTCTAAAGTAGCTCCTACTTCAGGTATGTCAGATTTTGTCTCCTCAGGTTTACTATCGGTTTCCATGGTAGCAGAATCCTTTACATCCAGAGTTTCATCAATGATTTTGTCTGGAGACTTGCATGGCTCCGCTGGAGGTTGCGGTAATTCAGATTTCACATCAGTAATGGAGTACTTTTCTTCTTCAATTGATATCTGAGGTTCCTTTTCAAGTGCTGCGATTTCTGCAGCTGGTGTAGGCTCTGCAATTTCTACCTTTGCTTCTTGTAGTGGTTTCTCAACCTCAGTAGCGTTCTCAACCTTAATAGTTTCCTCAGGTATGACATCAGAAACACTGGCCACTTCAGTTGGTTGATACTGGTTGATACTTGGTTGATTATCAGGTGTTGGAGAGTTACTGTTTCCGTCAGCATTGTCACTGGAGGATGAGATCTCGTCACTAGAAGTTGATTCTTCAGAAATAAGTTTGGCATCATTTGATTCCTCCTTGTTCGAGTCTGAGCTGCTGTCGTCAAGTGTTTGGGGAGGTTGCACCTCTGGTAAGGGTTCTTTGACCTCTGGGACTATGACTTCCTGTGGGATAGTCTCTGTAACAGACTCTACTGGTTTCTCATCACTGGTGGACTCAAGAGAGGCTTGTTTGATTAACTTCTGCTCAGTCATCTCTGCATCGTCTACTGTAATCTCAGGGATAACTAGAGCAGTGTTTACAATTGGGTTAGCTGGAGTTTCAGTGTCCATATTAGGAGTTTCAATTGATTCTGATGTGCTTGGTATTTCTACAGGCTTTGCTATTTCTTCTTCAAGCATTGGTTTATTTTCTATTGCAATTTCTTCTCCAGGTTTTTCTTCAGGAGTTGATTCTTCAGTTACATTTGGTTCGGGGGGTGTAACGGACTCATACTGTGTAGTAGGTTTTTCCTGTGTGTCATCCATGGGTGTATCTTGTTTTTCATGTAACCTCACCTCAATGTCATCAACAGAAATATGTGCATCTGATGAGCTGGGTTGCGGTTCTCTGCTTTGTTGTAGCTCTACATTATCTTTCCAAGACATGTCTTCCATTTCCACGTCGACGTTACACTCGGAGTTATTGTCAGAGCCGTTTACCAATGGTTCCAAAGGATCACCGTTTTCAAGCTCAGCTTGTCTTTGCGGTCCTGGCTCCCTGGTGCTCACTACCAGGATATTCTTCTCCACCGCACGCATGAACTTGTCTATCCGGTTGTATTGTTTACGAGGATACGTTAGAAGCTCGCATATTCGTTGTACAGTGAATGGCGCTGCCGTGAAAGAATCCAAGCGCTCCAGTAAGCTGTTTTTCATTATGTCGTAGTTAAACGGATCCACGTTGGGGTAAGGCGGTATGTCAAGCCCAGGCGTGGTCTCGTAGAAGTCTGTGATCACATTGAGCAGCTTCTCTTTGAATAAACTCTTTACAAGAGACCATTGGTAGACTGGGTCACCGGTGCGTGCAACAAATGCCAGATAATCGTTGAGTTCTTGAGGGATAGACTTCGGCTTTCGCTTAGTGAATTCTTCTAGAAAGTGTAGAATCTCTTCAGCGTTTTCCATTTTAACGAAATTGCGGTAAAACAAAGAAAATTGTACTCAATCAAATTAGCTTCAACACCAATCAATCCATTGAATGAATGAATCCACAGATGACCAGTGCTGCCAGCCCCTAGAGAAAAAAAAACCCCAAGCAAAGCTTGAAATCACGTATTGTGTTGAATGGAAGAGTTTCAAAGCCACCTTCCCACAAAATCCCAAAGATGGCGCTGTCTATCGACTTAAAAAAACTGTGTGGGGCTTCACATAGACTACATCAAGCTTTAATCTGTGACAAACTGATGTGTCGCTGTCGATCGATAGTGTTCTGTGGTTGTTTGTTATTGTCACTGTTTGAATGAAAAAAAGAAAATATCAAATACAAAATACGACGACTTCCGGGCAACTGGACTCTGATATAAACGCGTTACGAAGTTTTTACTAACTTATCGAGAAATGGGTGGTGTTTGTGTTGTGCCAGGGTGCAAAAATGTTGGACGCCATTTATTACCAAAAGATACGAAACGTAAATCTCTCTGGATGAAAGCTATGAAGTTAGAAGGGCGGGTACTAAAAGTAAAATATCCTTCAATATGTTCTTTACATTTTAAGGACACCGATTACATTGACATTACAGTAGATATCGGAGTCCAGTCGTAGCCAAGTCTTCAAATGTAGTAGATATCGGTGTCCAAGAAGTCGATGCCAGGTTACAGTCGAGAGCTACTTTTAAAAAGCCAAAATGCGAAGAACGAACACGAAATATTCCCTCAGAATATTCCAGAGAAATAGACTAGAGAGAGAGAATGACAATGAATTTAGTTACATGACACATTAGTTTTTTTTTTGTGGCAAGCAACACAGCGAAAAATAAGTCCATGGACAGCGCCATCTTTGGGATTTTGTGAAAAGGTGGGTCTGAAACTCTCTCATTACATGTGTTGTGTTGTGTAGTCCTTACGAAAGTTTTTGTTAAAAAAAATTTTTTTTAGGGAGAGAAGGCCGCAGTAGGCAGCAGTTGGCTGATGACGATAATGATGATGATGATCTATGGGCTCGAATTTCTATGTAATAAAATGCCACTGAATAAAATTCTAAGAAATAATTAGACATAATTAGAGAAAACCCAGGTCTTGGATGTTTACATGTTTGTGACATCGCCGTTTCTGGTTCCCACAACACAGGGCATCCTAGTGTGGGGCCAGAAACAATGTATGTGCATGTATGAAGATGTGTATTTAGTTTATTTATTTTAATTGGAGATAAAAATATCAAAAAACTTAAAACCCCATCCCATCCTTCAGTGGCCATTGGCACACTGATGGACAACATTTCTTTCAGCACCGCATCGGTGCCCCTGCGGCAATGACGTCGACCATATGGGTCACCACTGGCTATCATGTCAACGGAGTGCTGGCCGCTTACCGAGGTATGCTGCCCTAAATGACGTCATCCGAAGTCAATTCCCTGGAAACGTGGGAGGCCGCTAGTGTGGGACTCAACTTGTGTTGACACGCGCTGGCGCCTTCCCATGTTTCTCAGAGTATAAGGACGGCTGGCTCGGTGGCCGGCGCAGCGGAAGGGCTCAAACGGCAGAAATATGCGTCATTGGGCAACCAATAGATATTTGCGCCGTTTGGGGTCGATATACTAGGCCCGTGGGGCCCCGAAGCGCGTTCGCTCTTTAAAGAGCTGTCGACGCGCCTCATCGACGCCACGGGAGACCGGAGAGCTGGCGCATGCCTCGGCCAGAGAATAATTCTGGCCATCCAAAGGGGGAATGTTGTCAGCACCCTGGGCTCTCTGCCGCGGGACACCGACCTGGGGCAAGTTTTTTATTTGTAAATACAATTAGAAATTAGTTTCATAGTGCATTAGTTTAATAGATTGCTAATTAAGTTTTATCATGTCATATTTGTTATTGTTAAAATAAAGAATTATTTTGTAGAAAATTTCATAGAGGTTGAATTTAAAAAATGTCTTTAATATCCTTGATTGTTCATTGAGAATATGGACCGATGTGATTAAAATGTGGTTTGTATTGTCCATAGTTTGTGATTAGACCACATTAAAAATGTGGTGTAATAAAAAAATACAAACAATATTTTCCGGCTCTAAACATTATAATTTATGCAGAAAACCAAATAGTAAATCAAAGTTATTTAATATTATTACAAAGTATATTTACTTATACCGGGTGTCCCTAAACTCGACGTCAACCCGGAGCCGGGTGAAAAGGCAAGTCAAGCTGGTTGTCAGAAAAATATAAAAAAAAATCTAAGTTGTATGATTTTTTTTTCAATACAGTCAGTTAAAACTAGGCAATTTTTTATTTTGAAAGTTTTTCTAGGAAATAAGTCCTATTTTTTATGCAAGCTAGAGCAGCTGTTTTCAAAATTTTGATTACAGTTTAGAGAAGCATTATTCAGGGTTACACAGCAAAAAAAATAATTGGAAAAAGTAAAGATTTGTGGCAACAGGAGTAAAAAGACTGTCACAGGGTGTGTAATTATGCGATTTTTAAAAAAATGCCTATAATTTTGAAATCATACAACTTAGATTTTTTTTTATATTTTTCTGACAACTAGCTTGACTTGCCTTTTCACCCGGCTTCGGGTTGACTTCGAGTTTTGGGACACCCGGTATTTATAAAATAAAAAAATAAATAAACTCACGCCCGTTATCCCCGAGGTGATAGGAAGAGGCACCAATCACTAGAACTGGGCCCACGTTTTACCTAGTTTATTTTATAAAAATATGTAAAATAGTATATTTGTAAAAATCGTGTCTAATTTGATTCAATTGCAAATTTTCTGGAGCTAAATCTGCCGAAATGGCAGATATCTGCCACAACTGGTCACACTGATAGAATCAAGGCAAAGAGTAGTTTGTAAAGAGAGTGAATGAAAAGAGTGAGTGAAACTAACTCTCAACGTTGTGAATGAGTGAATAATGAAGGTTTTTTAGATCACAGGTAAAAATTAAAACCGTTAATGATCGGTAAGAATAAAAAATAAGAAACTAAGAAAACTTTAATGCATTTAGAAGTGTTACATTTTGTTTCCTGGCTTTCAAACTCGGTATCGGTGATACATAATATGAATCGTCGATCAGTAGATCTAATCATTTACAAACCCCATGTGATCGTGTAAGAGCAACTCGGCTGTTTGACTTGCAATTTTTAGCACGGGAGGTCTCAAACCAGTTTTTATTACGAAAAAAATATTATTCGTGATACCGCAATATCAAAATGAAGTTGATTAGATATTCGTCCACATAAGCGGTCCACAATATAGACCATATTTTTTTGCTGTTTCCCATATCGCGGGCTTCATATCATAGGGGCGTATTCCCAAACACCTACTTTTCAGGAGAGACAAAAAACTTAATAACATCGTACGTAATGAAGTTATCGTGCTAAAACTTGGCATACAGCTTAACAAGGCGACTTTGATTTGTGCCCTAACATCATTATTATCTATCTAAGCTCCAAGATCAGTTTCTGGTATTTACGCCCCTGGACTTGTCAAAAATCACTCAATTTAGTCTTATTATGATCATAAAGTGCATACGAAAAATAGGCGTATAAAATCACTTTTTATTTTGATAACTTATACCAACACGAAGGCCTCTGGTAATATATTGTTTTATCTACATTCATCTCACAGTAACATTCGTCCCAAAATATTATTATTTTCATATTTTTCAAATTTTATACGTCCGTATGATTTGGCACAAACATTTGACTTGGGCCACTTTAAGAACATTTTATACAGCTGTGAGAATATGTTTTAAATTATTTAAGAGAGAAAATAGTAAAAGTAAAACACGATAGACGTGTTGGGTATTTATTGTAAGGTATTATAAATATGATTATATTATCAATGTGAGATCAGAATGAACATGATTGTTACTGCTGCCACTATGCGCCTTTCTGTTTCAACAAAAAGTCGTTGTTATAATAGATACGCCTTTCGATTTTTAATCAATAACTGAAAATATAATTGTTCAAAAAATAAGAAAAAAATACAGAAGATGCCAACGCCAAATAAGAATCGAATGACATAATAAAAAAAAAATGCAATTTTGGGCATACGCCCCTATGATATGAAGCCCACGATATGTTTCGTTATTTTATCCCTGTAATATTTATTTCTAGTATTATTGATAATAATATATTTATTTGTTTTATTACGAAATCTATTATACAATAATTTACTTTTTAAATCACTTACATCTTTTTTTCATAATTTAAATAATTCTCACCTTTTTTCATCGACATAATTTTTTTATTTATCCATTTCTTATTTTCACAATTCTTTTCTTTCTAATTATTCTTTTTCTGTAGCGTACCGTACATTTATCATAGATTCCATGAAAGGTCTTATTTATGAAGTTAACTGTATCAGAGGGGTGCAGACTCGCTGTCACACTATTTGTCACACCAGTGCGACTCAGAAGATTAGTTTTCCTCACACTCACACCAGTGTGACAAAGAAGAATTATTTTCCTCACAGTCACATTATCATATTTTGACGGCAACGATAAGTATTATTTCAACCTCAATAATATCACTGACAACTTATAAATCAACTGTTTCCTTGTAATAATTCAATTGTTTCCTTATGTCAGTACGTTCAAAGTTTAGTGAAAAATACTTTGTTTGGTTTTTTAACTTGATTTTAATTTGTAAATAAATGGAAGCCATTCAAGCGAATATACAAAAAAAAAACGGCGGACAAGTATTACTTCACGATGGTTTTCAATACTACAAGCTATGGTATGAAGTATTGAAACACACTCTTGTATAGATCTTATTTACGTTCGTAGGCATCCGTTCTTTTCTTTAGTCCATTCTGGTTTAGTAGTACGGACCTGTCTGTTAGCGTAAAACTTTCTTAAGTCTATGTTGAATCTTTCCTTATCAGACTTAAATTCAAAATTGGTTTCCTATTCCGCAGTAATTTCACTTGTATCTGTCATTCTGCACTCACAAACACATCTTATATTACTTGGCGCACTATTTAATTATCAAAAAAACAGCGAATGCAAAAACATAAAAACATCGCAAGTAAAGCCCGTGACAGAATCGAATAACAGGTGAAGCGTCAAGTCGTCAACCAATCAGAGATGTTGTTTTGAGCGATGCGGTCGACCAATCAGTGTGCTTCTTGCAAGTCTTATTAGCTAACGACTCTTTTCGCAATCTTTCTAAAGGAACCCGCGTTTTTGCAAAAGCCCTATCCTTTTTCAGTAAGATTGAGAAATGTCAAAGCCATAATCCAATAATCCGTGTTTTCGCGATATACCTAGGATTTTCGCGAAAGTCCAATTTATCAAATCGTCCTATATGACAAAATATAATATAAAGCATCACACACACCACCTCCTATGCGGTTGCTGCGCATGCAATTTGCAGCATGAGTGAATAGAATTGAGCATGGATAGAATTAACGCTCATCCTACTTAGAATTAAAAAAATTTATCAAATACGTTCACCCGGGTTTCTCTTGGTTACCGATCGCATACTATCAGTTTATAAAAAAATACCGGTTTTCACACAATTGTTGACATCACCAGGTTAACTGTCAATCGGCAAAAGTTTTGACGTTTGAAATTTTTTATTTATTTTCCAATAAAAATATCTTGTAGACCGAAATCAATTAAAACTAAACTAAAATGAATACGTTACTCCGAAGAAACTTGTTGTTTGTTTGCAACAATACACTGAAGTTGTCATGCCGCACTTTCGCGGATGCTGGTGGGATAAAAGAGAAAATTGATAAAATTGTAAAAGACAACAAGGTTGTAGTTTTCATGAAAGGAGTTCCCGATGCCCCGCGCTGTGGCTTCAGCAATGCTGTAGTGCAGATCATGAGGATGCACGCTGTGGAATACGATAGTCATGATGTTCTTTCCGATGAGACGCTCAGACAAGGTTAGGATTTTGTTGTTATTTCGTCAGCAGTGTCTTCACTAGGAATACCTTACACACATACTCGTAGCCCCCAAGCTTTATTAATTATCTTTTCATGATCATTCGTCCTGTTATTGTGGCTGTCTTCAGTCACATTTTTACATTATTACCTTTTTTTACATAACATAACCTCTTTGTAGTAACAGTGCCTGAGGTAACTGAGAAGAAAATATTCTGAAGAAACTCGGAATAAGTTGACTTCAAACATGCGGTCATTGTGTTTCATGGTAATTATTGTGTTATGTATGACCTAGAAAATTAACTATGGTAAGCCACGGGTATCGGGTATGTGTATGGGATGGATAATATGTCATTGTGTTAGGTACTACAGCTTCTAAGAGATCACTTTACCTATCTACTGTAAGTGGTCAATATAGACCTATGAAACATCTTTCATAGGTCTATATTGACCTAACCTCTTACCATTAATAGTTTACCTTAATTTGCCATGACTTATTAATTATTTGAGCATATACCTAAGACCAAAACCATTCACAGTTAGCATCAGCCCCTAGGTTACACACACCAAATCTTGAACAATTCCAAACATCTACCTGCCAAATTCCATACTAATTTCAATCACAAATATCAGGAGCCCGACAGGATTTGGTGTGCATAATTAAGTACCAGATATTGCTCAGACTGTTAGTCCAGGTTAAATGTGTGAGCATTGCAAGTCATTAAAAATACTCTGATTATATTATCTATGGTTTCTTTCTATCGTCAGGAATCAAAGACTACTCAAACTGGCCGACAATTCCTCAAGTGTTCATCAATGGGGAGTTTGTAGGCGGCTGCGATATCATGCTGCAGATGCATCAGACTGGAGAGCTCATAGAGGAGTTGAAGAAGGTGGGAATTAAAAGTGCATTGCTCACCGCTGAAGAGTCAAAGAAACAAGAGAAGTAAGGCTAGTCTTCCTGCTGTGCATTCATCGTTGAAAGTCAAGCATGAAAGGTATGTTGAAAGTTAATATCCAATATTCAGAGATTGAATCTGTTTAATTTGTGCTTCGAATTTGCTTCAAGAGTAGGTATTGATATAAAATGTTAATAATGTCTCAGACTTTGCAGGCCATGGCCAAAGTCCATGTAATAATTATTTACAATGAATGTGAGACTCTCTGGGCATTTTGAGCATAAATTGTTGCAATAGATTTTCTTAATATTGGGTATAATTGCAAAGTTTTGTTGGACCGAATGGCGTAGAATGTTGACTTTGGATGTTGACTGCACACTTATTTATCTAGGATATATAGGATCTAGGTGCAAAAGCAATTAAAGAACAATATATTTGTTGATATTGTTTGTGAAATCTCTATGGTTACTTCGGGACATGTTTACCCTGTAATTTAAAAGGCACAACACCAAGAATGAGTTATTATTTTAAATGTAGTAATAATTCATGATTTTTACTGTACTGTGCTATGTTGTAACTTAATAATTATAATGAAATGTTAGTGTTATACCTGAGCCAATTTGATTTCACTAATACAATGATATTTACTAACAACTAAGTTTAGCACCTTTATTCAAATTCTTCAATCTGCAAGTTCAAACAGCAATTTTATTTTTCTTTGTATGGAGGTAAGTAAGAAAATTTAAGGAAATGAAATGAATCACATAGTTTTAGAGCTCTTTATTAACTTAGCTGTACATTCGAGTTAGTATATTTTGGGCATATAATTCATTCTTAGCCTACATACCACTGTCTCCACATTACACAATTGGTTGGATTACATTGCAGTCATAATCAAAAGACAAAAATATATATGGCATATCACTTATATTGAGTACTCATTCCAAAATACTCACAAAAACGATGATGATACAGTTTATAATGATAAATAAATAGATGCAGGCAAGTTATGGCAATCTATGGTATAAATAATTTGTGTGGGCACTTCCCTGCAACATTTAAATTTTAAATGGATAAGTAAGTACTACTTGAAGTACCATATTACTAATGGCAGTAATAAAAAAATGAACTTGTATAAATAAGTGTTTACTTATAAATAAAAAAATAATATAACAAAAAACCATTCTCACAAGTGTGAATGAGTCTTATTTGGTGTCACACATTAGTCAAGCCTAACATTAGCACCATTTTCATCTTACAAATATTTTTTTGTGACTTCCCTGAGAATTTCATTACAAAAGTTACGAATATCTTATGCTAATGTATAAATAGGATGGCCTAAACATTAATGATTTTTCTGATTTGAGCCAAAAGGTTAAAGTAAAGTTAAAGAAGAGTTTGACGGCATGAAAGTTAGTGTCGTTTTTGGTTTGAACATTGCACATGTTTAGGTTTTATTTCAACTGTATTAGATTATGACAAAAATTGTTTGCTTCACATTGACTGTCCTTTTCGTTTAGGGCGAATTGGGAGACTTTTTAGTCAATGTAACGAAAATAATTTTTGTATTTAATATTCTTGATGACACCTTACATCTTATAATATCTCAGTTGTTATTACCCCGTGGGTGTCCTTATCCAGACTTTTTATGGAAATCCAGTAGGTGCTTCCCGTGTCCTCCTTGCCGTTGATTTAAAGATGACGATGTCCGATGAAATGACTTACAGTCCCTGAGACCTGCGTCTGAACATAAATATGTTTAGAAATAGAAAAAATATGGTTTTTGTATGACACACATAAATATTGAAGTAATTTTAGAACAGGAATTTTTGGGTCTCCGTCCAAGATAGAATCAGCTGGACAGAAGCCAACTCACTACGATTTATTTTCTGAGCCTCTGCCCCGCCAGAATTAATCCCCGGCCATGTTTTTTAAGAAAATTTCAATTAAATGAGCAGTGCGCAGTGCAATTTGTGGCACTAACTCTTTGTGTTAAACATTGAGGTTCGGTCAAAAACAAACTGTGTTCTAAAAACGGCGCGAATTATTTGCAAACTTTTTTTGTATAAACCTTTGCGTATTTTTACTACTGTATTCCTAATAAACTCGGCAAAACTTGGGCCCAGTTCTAGTGATTGGTGCCTCTGCCTACCCCCTCGGGGATAACGGGCGCGAGTTTATTTATTTTATTTTTATTTATTCTATCCACTTAACTAGCAATCTAAACACAACTGAGATCATATATTTCGTCTATGACTTGCCGTACAATTTACTTCGATTAACCATTATTTACATTGTCTCTAGTTCTTTTTCATGTTTGTGTTGTCGCCTAATTAGTGCCTAATGTAGTTAGACCATCTAACACAGGTGTAAAGGCCTACAATGCTCCTTAAACTATGTATAGTCTGTGGTAAAGTCCATTTTTTCCTTAACCTCAGACTATTAATACTCGTACTGCGTTTTTTGAGTGTTTTTTGAGGACATGTCCTGCCCTTATAAAAGTTATAGCCAATAGGCAAAGTAAGCAGTGCTAAATTTGCCTAATTTGCCCAAAAATTGCTTGAGCACCAAAGTCCTCCTCCAGCTCTGGAGATAAGTGACCGTGGACGGCTACATCCGATATTACGCGCACCAAATCCTGAAGGGTTCCAATCGTCTAACTGGCTAATTAGTAGTATTCAATTTGACAGATAGACAGTTGGGATAGCTCAGTGTTTGGTGGATATATTTAGGCCCCTGACGGTAGTTACCTAGAGGTCGGTCTCGCCGTATAGGGCGGTGGAGAAGGCCATGTAGTCGAGGGCGCCGGGCGGGGCTCCGGGGCCGCGGTACGGGGGCATACGTGCCACGCAGTACTCGGCCTGGTCAGGCGGAAGCTCGCGCCTGAGCTCGTCCGCGGTTATGAATGGCTGCAAACGAAAGCGTATTTAGCTACGGACCCAAAACGGGCCGTACCAAGCCACTGCTGCTGGAATTTCACAGGCACGGAAGTCCTAGTCTGACGCGTCAATTTACAACTTATGCTTATCAATTCTCTGTGTGCAAGTAACGCTCGAAACCATTTCCTTCCAAAACGTGTCGTGCGCTATCTTGAGTGCTGACTCAGTGTGCCTACTGCTTTAAAAATAGACTGGACTTATATTAAAACCAAACACAATTAATTACAGCGATACGATTAGAGATACACGCATCAACTCTAAGCTGCTAGTGCATCATCGACTGCATTAGTAATAATAAACTCTACATTGTATAATCCACACGGAAACCTTCATAACCTATTACAAGTAGGTATGGATTATTGCTTCCTAGGAAATGATGCTATGTAAATAGATAACATCATAACATGAGCTTAATCTCTCAGGCCCTAAAAATGTAAGAGTCAAGATACATATGAAGGTTTTCACCCGATTAGACTGGTTGCAAATAGTAAAAGTGAAGAAATTTAAAACTAGAATTCTAAGTTGAATGGGTATGGCAGTAGAGAGACAGGTTACGTACCTTGTCACCAGCTAAGATCCTAAAGCTGTCGATGACCTGTTCGGCGGTGTCGGTGTCTGTGGATTCCCTTGTCATGAAGTCCAAGAATGAGTCGAATGATACGTAGCCTGCAAATAATAGGAATAACAGAATGTTGAATTGAAACGGTCGACAGAAGCGCAACAAAAAAATTTACCGGATAATCATTAAATTCCAATAAGAAATCGATAGTGATCGTGGCACGAGAAAAATCCTGGTCTCTACCTATTATACCCTTTCGAGTGACATAGGCGTGACTTTATTGTTAGTTTCTTATATAAAATTCTTTATTTGAACACAAATCAATTTCAAAGTATAGTTCCTATTTCCGATAAGAGTCTCAAGAAGTCTCCTGTTCTATGACTTCTGGAGAAATTGGTTTGAATGATATTGATATGGGTTAGAATTCCACTGGTCAAAAAACCCTTGTATATAACAAGTTCCCAAACGCTTACCAGTGTTGTTGGGGTCAACCACGGCAAGGATGCGCTGGAAGTCGAGCTCTCCTTGTCTGTCCTTGCCGATGCTGTAGCCGACTGATACTAAGCAAGACTTGAGCTCCTCGGGTGCGAGACGGCCTGCGAATAAAACTCACGTTGATCAAACAAAATCGAGATTGATATTGAGTAGAGAAAAAAAACGCGAGTACAATTCGCGTCTAAGGGTTTCGGCACAAATTATTACAAAGGACAATGCCCAAATTGGGACAACCCTCCAATAGCAATAAGATATACGTCATTGGATAGGTCTTTTTAATTGGAACAATAATTGTTATGACAGCTTTGTTGTCAAAATTGTCCATTTGGAGTTATGAGACTTTTTATTACTGAAGAAAAATATTTTTAAAAACAATTTTTGCTAGTATAAATATGTTTAATATTTTTATACACATGTCCTTATATCTCGCTTAGACAATGTACCAACGCGCGTACGCGAACAGGTAGCCACGGAGACCCTTCCCTCTTTAAAATCGGTGACAGGAACGCGCGCGGCGGCGCGCTGGTGGAGTGCTGGTCTGACCAACCTGGTTATGATGTATCAGTCGTTCCTTGCCAATGTTTGCGAGTTATTGTTCCGTTCTATTCTTTTTCACTCGATTCTGCCTTAAGACTTTTTGACCTGGCTTTGATATTGGACACTGATATCTTTGCTCTCTGTTTATTGAATTCCGCTATGACTTAATGCCATTAGCATTAAATCCACTTTTTGTACACTTTTATTGTGCACTAAATAATTAATAATAATAATAATATCATACTGGACTTTTGAATTGCATCTTGATCAGGTAATAGGGAATGGATGAAAATATCAGAAGTACTTGATATTTTTATTGGTGATAGGAATAACCTTTATTAACGCGGGAAAAAAGTTTCAATTTTTTTGGCCCCGTAGTTAATTTTTAATTAAACTTAATATTTTTCCATTCGTAGTTCTGGGCTTAGTACGGCATATAGACATACATATTCCTCAGTCCGCTACGTATAAAAAAAAATCCACCTTGAAAAGCTGTCATGGTCACCAGATTTCTTTTTTCATACGTAGCGAACCAAGGAATATGTCTGATATGCCGTACTGAGCCCAGAACTACGAATGGAAAAATATTAAGATTATTTAAAAATTAACTACGAAGCTAAAAAAAATTGAAACTTTTTTCTCGCGCTAAGGAAGGTTATTCCTATCACCAAAAAAAATATCAAGCACTTCTGATATTTTCATCCATTCCCTATTGTGATGGAAAATCATCCCAACTGTGTTATGTGTCGGCAAACCTATCGCGGAATATATCAGCAACATCGGTTAGACGATCTGCCTGACTACACGATTCTCGAAAATATGTAGCTTTTGCGTAGCCGCATTCAATCACGTCATGTGAGACGAAGGACTATCGTTATACTTTGATAAACAATGACCAAGACGAAGGAAACAACATTGTATTATATCAACATAACATAACATTTACATACAGGCACATACATATTGCTTCCCCTGTGTTGTGGGAACCAGAAACAGCGAGATCACAAACATGTAAACATCCAAGACCTGGGTTTCTTTTTTTTTGTCCCCAGCCGGGATTTGAACCCGGGACCTCTCGCATGGTAGGCAGATGCACTAACCGCTGCGCCACAGAGGTCGTCGAACATTATTGTACATGCCTATCAGAACGGCAAACGATGGGCACATGTGTACACATAATTTCCATTATATGGTATTTAGGGAGGATTTCATGCAGGATTTAATACACCAGCAATACACTTAAATAATGACATTATATACTCAGAGGCACACTTAACCGCCCACTTTAATTTTCCAACGTAATTTGAAATATTAATTAAGGAATGATTTCCACTCGCCTTTTAAAATTGACCCAAACGTGTTCGATAGGGTATACCCACGGCATCAAGGTACTACGTGAGTGGTCATGGCGAGTGCGAATCATTCCCTAATGAATATTTCAAGTTACGTCAGAAAATTAAAGTGGGCGGTTAATTGTGCCTCTGAGTGTAGATAACCCTTGATGATAAAATATGATTGAAGAATAAATAATGAAATTTTTTTTTGTGTTTTTATTATTTTTCCCTCCATTTTTTTTCTATCTGAACTTAAAAGTAGCATAACTCCAAACGGACAGTCCAACAGTCTTTATACATAACGGTCAGTACCTACCAACAAAACTAACATTTTCCCCTCCAAAAAAGTCTTTTTTTTGTGCTTTTATTTCTGAACTTTGAAGTCTCATAACTTCGAATGGACAATTATACAACAAAGTTGTATTAACAATTGTTGTTCCTATTGAAAAGACCTATCCAACGACATATATCTTATTGCTATTGGAGGGTGGTCCCAGGTTCCATACATTTTTGGGCATTGTCCTTTGGCAAGGCAAAAGCGCAACATAAGTTTGTAATATTTATTTTTGTGGCGTATGTACTTAAAATAAAAAGAAATGGAGCTTTTCCTTTATATGTGTTAAGAGACCTTGCTTTGATATTACGAATTTTGGTCAATGGGAGGTACAGGTAGCGCAAATCTTCTAGTTAGCTCTGAAGTTGGCGAGCTTCGCGTCGCAGTAGCAAAAAATAGGTGTCAGCGGAATGGAGTCGGCGCGGGCAGGGACGGCCGCTCCCCTCTCACCCCCGCTATGCACCCCGCTCGGGTAGATTTCAATGTGTTAGTAAGCAGTTATCGTTGTTACGCAAACGCACACGCTTGCACTGCGAGAAAAGTACAGTCGAGCGTCGCATTAATAAATAGTCTTTATTGAGTTACTTTTATTTTTATGGTATTAATTGAATAAAATATTAATAACAGATCATATTAGTTATTACAATGCCTAGGCAGAATACCGTATTACGACGGCAAGCTAGAAAAAGTCAAAGAGATTGAACAGGAATATAAGAAGAGTTACCACGTCATAGACACCCTAACCGAAGAAAATATTATTATGGCCATTCATGTCAATGACAGTAAATGAGAAAGAAGTGAGGATGAGTTTGAAGAGGCCGCCGATACCACAGAAGACGAATTAGACAGTGATGATATGGAAGCTGTGGCGTGCTCATCAAAATCTCTATCGGATTTTGTGGAAGGTGTTCAGCCATTGTAAAAGTTAGCGTATGTGACTTTGCCTACCTTAACAAATATTTTTTATAATTTGATTTCCACAAAACATGTAATTTTGTAAAGAAATAAACTTTCAAAATTAGTTATTTTATGGTCCACTTATTTATTTGTCCAACTGTACATCTGCGCAGTGGCCGCAGCGCCAACTTCAGAGCTAACTAGAAGATTTGCGCTACCTGTACCGTAGATTTGTTCGGCCGAAGCTTTTGACAGTCATAAACAAAATGGTCATAGATTGTTAACTTGGACGCTGGATTTTTGTACTACTTTAAAGGACCATTTATCATTGTCATAATAATTAACGTGAAACAAGGAATAAAAAATATTAGTAATAGGAAGACTAATTCCCGGTCCCAATAACCTACCAACCAGCTACCACCAGTTAAAATGTTAACTAGTGATAGGCCACTCAATAGAAAAGAAAAAGGGAACATTTCAATATCACGTTGACAGCTGTCAGTTATCTGTAGATAGGTTATTGGGACCGGGCATTAGCCTAAATTAGTACGTAAACCTAGGTAATAGACATGATTAATTAAATTTAAATATTTAGTGAATCAATGCACATGCGTGAATATCCATTGCCAATAAATGTGGCAGTCAACTTTGTCTGCAATCACACTCAGGATGTCGTTAGGGCTCCCCCGAACACTACGCAGTATTGAAGCAGTTCGATTTTTAATAACAGGTCTCACCGGTGCGGTTTTTGTCGAAGTGGTTGAAGGAAGCGCGGAACTCGGTGAGCTGTTCTTGGGTGATTCCCTTGGAGTCGCGGGTCAGGATCTGGTTCTCGACCTCGTTGATAGTACGGTTGATCGAGGTCAGCAGCTGCTCCCAGCCCACACGCAGGGTCTCCATTGTGTATTGCGAATACCTGGGCAGGAGTCGCGGGTAAGAGAGAAGAATATTCTAAGCAATATTCGCGGGTAGTGGACATCGTAAGATTTTTTGTAATGGTTTTGTTTCAGGTTTTGTAACATTGTTGGTCAATATCCTCTGTTCTGTTCATTTTTGTTCAATATGTTCATGATGCGGAGTCAATATCGGGTGACCTGATTCGGACCATTCACGTGATCATTTAATCTCGCTAATGCTCAAATCCCTCCATTGTCTTCTACTGCATCTTACGAGCATTTAAACAGAGGAGAACTAAGGCCTGGACTCACAGAAAATTATGAATACCACCGTAAATTTGTGCAAATGACCTAAATCTGGGTGGTATTTCCATGTTTGTTATGTACATACACAGGATATCCTCGTGTTGGATCAGGACAAGTGATTGTGATGTGTGGAAGTTATTATAACTTACCTGTTCTCGAAGATCATGCCTTCCTGCACGGCCTGGTGGATGCGTTCGAGCTCCTCGATGTGCGGCTTGTATGCGTACACGCCGGCCTCGTACTCCTTCAGCCTGTGCAGCTGGTCCTCCAGAGAGCCCTGAAGGGATTTCGCACATAAGTCACTTGCAGGCGTCTCATTTACAAAGAACTAAACACTAACCTCCCTTTAATAGAGACCTTAGAGATCAGTAGTGCTAAACACTTTTTTATTTTTGACTCTTCTGCTAAGGAGAAATTGGTAGGTAAATAGTACCATTGAATTTCCTTCTAAATTCAATGATAGTACTGATGAAGAGTGAGAACTTATCATAGATTCGTAAGCTATTCAAATTTTGAATTGCATTTATTCGAATACATTCTTTGTCAGACACAAAAATTAAATTACGGCATTCTGAAGTCCGTTACTTGTCAGGATTTTCTCTCTTTAAATAGTAATTTTCGGGTTCAGCTCCCAAGTTCTGGTATAGATCCGTTTTTTCTTATTTTTCTTTTCCTGTAAATAATGATGACAAACCTGCAGTCCCATCCCGATGGCGGTGACGGCGTCCATCTGCCGCTCGATCCAGGGCCCGACAGCGTTGGCCTTCTCGGCGAACTGTCGCCGCAGAGTCTCGTTGTTCTGCTGCTTGCGCAGCTCCGCGGCGAGCGTGCCGTCGCGCTGCGGCACCAGCTGCCGCACGTCGCCCCACTTGCGGTTCAGCTCCTGTCCGCAAGATGGAATATTATTTGAATCGGTAGTTTCAGAAAGAACATTAGTCCAAATTTTGTGTGATTGACTTATTGTTGTCTATGGTATCCTTGAGGGTAGATCTACAGATCCCTATAGAAAGAACATTAGCCCAATGAATATAAATTGAACTACGTGTACGTACTACGTCTCAGTAGACGCAAAAACAATATTAGTCCCACAAAGGGGTCAGTTTTTTATGTCTACTGAAAAGTAAGCAGATTGTGACTAATGTTCTTTCTGAAACTACCGATTCATTTATTATGCCGACGACTTTAATTTGTAAATAAAACTTTTTCTATTCTATTCTATTCTAAGCTGTCAGGATGGTATAGGTGCTGGGCAAGCCTACCCCATCCAAACATTGCCCCAGGCAAGGCAGTGTCCCTTCACCCATGTAGTGTGAGTGTAGGTACCACTGGACGCTGCATAAATCATCTCATTACGCAGATACAAAAAGGTTTTAGTTCGTTGTTGTACTAATTGCATTGTAAACGCACTAGAGCGTGCTGTATGCAAGAAGCGTTCTCTTCAAGCAAACCTTTAGTATAGAAGAAAAAATGGGGAGTATATTAATAAACTTACAAAAACATAGGGAAATACATTAACTTAGACCTACAATAGGGGGGTGAGAGGGGATATTACAGCTCGAGAACTGGATAGTGTACCCACACAACAGGGAGTCAGCAAAACTAGCTAGTGGCATGTGCTGAAGTGGCTGAAAAAACATAGAGGAACTGGTAAATAAATAGCTAGAGACGTGGGGCCGTAACTCTGCTGAGAGGAAGAATATTTTTTTATTTCAAACGCGCTAACGGTACCTAGTAAAATTAACGTTTTTATGCCGGTTGGTTCGGCAGACAAGATTTTCCGTTTGCTACGATCCAGGCATGCTTCTTTCGCACCATTAGACGCCGCAAGCATGCAATTCTCAACGTATAGTAATGCAATGCACAACAATTTTTCAGCTTAGGGTAGCGATTTTACTCGTAACCTTTTTACTTTGCCATGTAATTTGTTCAAGCTCTTTCTTTTTCCGAACTTTGAGATCTAACGTTACTTACGTGAGCAGTGAGGGTGGTGTAGGGGTTCTCCAGGCCACCAGGGATTTGGTGCTGCTTGACGATGGACTCCACCTGGTGGACCAGGTTCACTATCGCCTGAAACAAAACCATAATATGAATCTGTAGGTGGGGTTTATTGTGTTATTTGAATTGTTAAGTCTTAACAGGGGTTGAGCCGATAAATTATAATGAAGTTAAAGTCAGTAAATATCTACGTCGATTGTATTTTTCTACCTGGTATTCCTTGTCGGCTTCGCCGAGGGTGGCCTTGAAGCGAGCGTGCGCGTCCATGAGACCGGAGATTTCCTCGATGGTGTGGACAATGAACATGTCCACAAGGTCCTCCCGGGTTCCGTCCAGCCTGGAAAGGTTAATCAGATAGTTCAGTTTAGTGAGTTCATCGTGTGAAAACAGTTTCTGTATTTCATCAGAGATTTTAAATAAATGTTTTCTTATCTGTAAAACTGAATGCAGTTCTCTGTGATCATAATCTTTTATCCTTCTCTCAAGTTTTTAAATTATTTCGAAATCCAATGGTTGCATCCAAAGTTTTATTCGATACAGCTCTGCAAGAAGATGCAGGCCTCACCATTGAAATGCTCGAGACGGTATCGTTCCGCATCTTATGCATTGAAGCAGGGCCAGTCTAGTAAGTCCTAACCAGACCAACCATTGTTACTTTCCAAGTCAGGACTGAGGAAGACAAACTCACCAGTTGTTGAAAGGCGCGGCGCGCTTGGCGAATTCTAGGTGGAGGAGGTCGATCTGCTCCAACACTCGCTCAGCGTCGTCGAGTGCCTGGCGGCGGCGCTGCGTGAGCGCGCCCAGCCGGTCCCACTGCGAGCAGATGCGCTGGCAGCGCGCGTTCACACTCGCCACCTCGTGGTATTCCAGGGTGCTAGAGGTGGAGACGCCGTTGGTTAGGTACTTCGGTTAGGATTTTGGTTCAGTTTCGCATAAGTTGTGGTTCGCTTTCTTTATTAGATTGATTTAGAAAGTGATTTCGAATTTAAGTATAGGTGCTTTAGATACGGTTGCAAGGGTTAGTGGAAATATACCATAGTTAGAATAGTTACGAATTTAACGGGTATAATCATGGTTGTTTATTAGGTAAACCTAATTACCTTAACTCTAGACGTTAAAATTGAACCGCAGTATTCGGTTAGAATGTTTGATAAATTTCGTCGTTTTGTTTCTTTTCTGTATTAGAATTGTGTAGGCCTTTAGGCGTGATGTTGATTATAATATTAAAGTACTTAGAAATATTACAGATAGATCAAAGATAGAATAAATATTCTTCATTGTAAACCGAAATTACATCTGGATTATCTGTTACTTGATTCCTACTTTTTTGCCGTATTGTTTTAGTTCTTGGGTGTCATAATTAACTACTGCCATTGAATTCCACGCCGAATTAATTCATGAAAGAATTCTTAAGTATACTAACAATGTCCACGCACTCGTTTGCTAGATCTCAGGAACGTGATTGTTGGTTGTCGGTTCCTATAGGAGAATTGAGATATCTTTAAGCTTGTTTACCTGAACAGTTCCGTTTTATTTTCTAATTGTGCAATTTATGTCTTTGTGAGTTTTGGAAAAAAGTTGAGTTTACTTTTCATATCGGCTAGATAGATGTCTAAACCGACTTAAATGTGGCCTACACCATAGATGGATTGAGGCTGATTGAAAATTGCAAAAAAAGGAAGAAGCCTGTATCCAGAATGGGCTAGTTGCCCTAAAAAATGTAATTAGTCCGTTTTTAGATTATTCAAAAATAAGGGACACGTATTTTTTTATTTGTAAATTAGACCAAAAATGACAAAGATATAGCCCATTAAAGTTGCGTGTCACGTCACGTCGTGCTGCATTTTTTATCACGGAGTGACGTCACACGTAACTTTAATGGGCTATATCTTTGTTATTTTTTGTTTAATCGAAAAACGAAAAAATACGTGTCCAATATTTTTTTATAATCTAAAATACGGACTAAATAGAATTTAATTATTTTGACCCTGGAAAGTACCCTATTGGTTGAATGCGGGCTTATTGATTGACGTTAGTGTACTCACTTGAGCTCCTGGGCTATGGCAGCAATCTGCTCAACGCGATCCTGGTGTGCGGCCAGGTCCGACTCGAAGGCCTCGTGCTTCTTCTTCAGAGCCTTGATGTCGTTCAGCTTGCACTGGCGGAAGTCCTGCGATTGCAGCATCTCTTCCTTGCCTGAAAGCCACGGAAACATGTCCTGACAATTTGAAAAAAGTAACTCTTATAAATTATGGTTCAAATTGCCAATCGGCGGTGGGGACGCGTGGTAATTAAGACCATACTCTCTCTGAGAGAAGACCTTTGCCGTGCAGCTTGACGTGTATAGGCTACAAAAAAAAGCTTTGACAAATTAACTTTCGACAAGCAGTACCGGTAGTTTGCAGTCGATTAGTCTAGTAATAGAACGGTCACTGCATTTCCTATTAGATAATTATAGTAGTAGTACCAGTGGCCCAGAATTCAATTATTCCATAATGTAAATGATATTTTGATAAAACCTTAGGTAAATATTTAGGTTCCTACCCCTAGTCCAGTCCTCGTGGATGTCGGCTTTGTGCTTGAACTTCTGCGCCAAGTACTCGAGACGCTCCAGGCGCATCATCTCACTCAAGAGCCACTCCTCAAAAGCCTTCTCGGCGATCTCCAGACCCTTCCAGGCTCCGGCGATGTCCTGAAAACGATTGATACGTGTGGATAAATATACGTGATATGTATTGGGTAAATAAGTCTAAAATTGTCAATAAGGTTGTTCTTCAAGATTCCTCGGAATTTATATAGGTATTTTTGTTTGATTAAACCTACCTGGATAAAAGTTTTTTTTAGTTGTATGTGTTAGTGCTGGTAATATTAGAAAAGTGACTGTTCCATTTTATTTAGTAGTGAATGAGTGGTTTACTTACAGAGACCATCTTGCCCTCAGTTGGCATGTAGGCAGGGCGGTTGCTCAGGCGTAGCTTGGTCTGCAGAGTGTTGAAGTTCGTCTCCAACTTGGCCTTCTGCTCAACACGTGGTGGTTTGTGCTTGCGCCTGAGAACAATAAAAATGTGTTTGGTACTGGGATTGGGATATCTAATTCTTTGATAATATAAATATTGTATACTTGATCACTCGATGGTTTTATAACTTACCTGTAAGTACGGTAGTCCTCCAGTTTCTTCTGGCATCCAGCGAGCGAGTTGTCAGTCTGGCGACTGTTCAACCACGGCATAGTGCGGCGGATCCATTCCAGAAGCTGAAATAGGAAGATACTAGGTTGTTACAGTTTCCATTGAATTTGAAGTCATATTCGTTGGTCTACTTACGTCGCTGGCCAGACGCTCGTACTCCTCCATGAGTCGTTCGTTCTCCTGGTTGACTTTGAGAACTTTGCAGATACGGTTGGCGGCCGTCTCAGCCTGAAAATAACCGAATCGGTCAGCAAATATGCGCTTTAAAGCTGCGAGTACTAGGATTAATTTGGAACACAAAGCAAGCACAACAAACCTTCTGGGCTCCGGAGAAGCAATGGTAATAGGAGGAGACGTAGGTCATGACGGCCCTCTCATCTGGCAACGCCGTATTCTGCAGATCTGGCAAGCGCACGCACGCGACATTTGGTTAGTTTACATGCGATGTCTACTTAACTAAAATATTATTAAAAATTAATCTATTTAGAATTAGATCGTAATTTCGCCTCGGATTTTGAGGGGTGAAAATTAGAATTAAACGCAAGCGTATAAAGTGATTAGAAACAATGAACAACACATATTGTAACATCAAGCTTCATAATAAAAATCGGCACCCAAGGAATTTTGGGGTCATCAAGTTTCTCGCTATTTTTGATGGGTTAACAATGAAACAACGAAGAAATTGCTTTCGTGGACTAGTAAAGCAATCAACGAGGGCAGAGGAGGCACTCATCGTCATGCTATCAGTGACATTTCAAGGCGGAGTTAGGGGCAAGGCTGGTCTCACATAAAAGGGCACAGCCATAGCTTAGCGTTGGTTTTCTTTGTCATATACCTGCTGCGCGCCTTGGAATGCGTGGTAGTAACATGACACATAGGTCATTATGGCGCGCTCGTCCGGCTTTGGCGTATTTATTAGGTCTGCAATACTCAATGGGATTAATTTCATGTATGTCGTACGTAATTTGATAGTATTGAAATGCAACCGCGAAATAAACATCAACATAAAATTCCGGACGCTAATGCGAAACATTTACCGTAACACACGAGCTTGTTGGCGATCGCGAAACGCTACAGCGATCAACTTTTATCTTTTTTAAACTAACCACATAATTTGCTTACCGTCGGGGTCCAACATGCGGGGGATGTCGAGATACTTCTCGGCGACATCGAACGCCGTGTTTAAGTTCTCGAGTGGGTTATCCTTGGACAGTTTGCTGTAATCAATGAGGTCGGGCCTGTGTCTGTGGATGAGGGCACAGAAGGCCAGGCCGTCCTTGAAGGACAGATGGAAGTTCTGAACGTTCACGTTCTTGTATGGCGCGGTCTTGCGTTGGCACCAGAGGAGGAGACCTTCCTGTAAACGCAAGGAATGAGCAGAAATTAGACTTTCTGAATAGTTCGAAAAGTTGATGGTTGGTTTTTAAATATTGCGGCCATAGGTTTGATAAAAAAAAAATACATTACACGTATGCTTCTTTGTATTTGAAATACTTTGGATTTGATGTATGTATTTTAAATCGGAGATATTTTGACGTTTTGCAAAACAATAGCTAGTTTGATTATTTTTTTATTATCATGTACCTATGATTAAAAAACTGCAGTTCCACTGACGAATAAACAAAAATCAATATTTTATGTTTTTGTTTCTCGTCGTGTAAAATGAAGAATATTCTATCTATCTATCTATCTCATTATCATCATCATCAGGCTATATTAGACCACTGCTGGACATCATCATCATCATCAACCCATCATCTCCCCACCGAGGGGCACGGGTCTCTTCCCTCAGGAAGGTATAGGCCATACTCCACCACGGGAGCCAAGTCCGGATTGGTGGAGGCTTGTAAGACTAGTGGCTGGTCTTACTGTCAGAAGTTTTCAAGCCGCCCTAAGGCCTCTGACTTGGCTTAACGACTGCCATCTATCGACGGCAGCCGGCACCAACTGCTTAACGTGCCTTGCGAAGCACGGAACCGCTCGGAAAAGTGCCACCAGGAAAAGTGCCGTTAGTCATAGACGGTGACCCATCCATGGACTGAACGCGCCGTATGTTGCTTAACATTGGTGATCGTTTAAGATCACTCAGGCAGCCCAGGCTACGAGCGATACTGCTGGACATAGCCCTCCCCTAATGAGCGCCATAGCGCGCTGACTTCAAAATTCATATTGGTTATCATTTTAGGGAGATGAGTGACACTGAGAAGTCAAGTCTTTTGAGGAAATATCATCACATCACTTTATGCCTTTAAATATTCAGGTGTTTACCTTAGCAGTCATCTCCTCCACTGAGATGTCTTGGATGGCGAATCTCAGAATGATCGTCCAGATCATACCGAGAGTCATCTTCAGGTTGCCATCGACGATTTCCTCAGCTCCGATGGAGACAAGTTTCACTCCTGGAAGTAACAATAATAAATAATTTTATTTCACCGAAAGCAATAGGTACCTGTTATCCATCTTGTTCGAAATGTACTCGTACCAACATATGCGTTAGATTTAAGATGATTTGAGAATAATGTTTAAGAATGTAGTTTTATTCCCGCGGCCTTTTTCTCCACTACAAATTCGACCCCAAGGCAGCGGATAACATTCTACATTTGACATTCAACAAACAAAATGTAAACTTACGATTAAATAAATTTCTGATTTCTGTTGAATATCATAACAAATAAATTATATTACAAAATTAAGTTAATTCAATAATGTAATGTTTTGTGCCTTTAGTAACTAAACAATGGGGTACTTGCGTTTCATTTAGATTGGAGTGACGACGCATTTGAAGACTGAAGAATAACAAAAATAAAACGATATTTTTTTTATAGGTCTTCGAGATCGCAGAAAATTTGAAAAATAAACTTACTATAATGATGAAACATATTAGATTTAGTTTTTTCATCAAATTGTAAATGTTTTCTTATGAGAGTTCGGATGCATAAAACATTATTTTACTAAAGTCTGATTTTTTATTCCGTAGAATTCTGACATTTCATAAGTGTTGCTACTGAAAAAGTTCTCCACCGAAAAAGTGACAAATTTGACCCATTTGAGGCCAATAAAAAATAAAATGCTATGTATTTTTTATGTTTTACCAACAAAAACGTTAATTTAAATATTGACTTACTCAAGTGACCTAGTACAAAAGTAACAAATATTTCTACATTAACTTTAATTTACTTTATTTTATTCTTTAGCTGGCATCACTGCCTACTAATTCAAGGTTTCGTAAACCTTTTTGGAAAAGTGAAGTATGCCGCTGTTAGCTCTCTTAATAATTCATGTCAGTGATGATGACGATGATGAAGATGGTGATATTAGATGATATTAGTATTAATGATGATTAGATATTTTAATAAAAATATGCTTTCTTTACTTGTATTTTTTTAATGTTTGTGTGATGAAAAGGGACACAATTGTCACTCGCCTTAAATTTTCTTTTAATTTGGAACTCCACAATTTATAAAATGGATACATTCACTAAGAAATTAAATGTGTAGACTCAGATGTTCACACTCGTATTGTAATTGAATAATGTGCCCGGCCAAAAAAGGGTTTTTAATCCCTGACATGTCAAAAAATTATAACTGTCAGAATTCTACGGAATTAAAAATCAGACTTTAGATGACTCAACTATTGAAAAACGCTTCATAAACTATAGTTTATAAAACGCCTTACTTTCACTGGTTATATTAGAAAAGAAGTAGTCGTAGAGAAAACAAATACCACGTTTATCTGTCTTTTAACGCGTCCTCTCCTATTCTATTAAAACATTTTTAGTGCAAGTTCCCCGTTATAGGAACAAAACAACATGCCTAATTAGGTAACCTTATAGAAGAAAAGTGAAGGAAGGAAGGTGTGAAACGCCTGATAAAACTTAGGTTTAATTAGGCGCTCCACAAGCGAACGATCCAGATGGAGAGCACTACATCCATCCTCGTCATAGCGGCCACGATCCTCGGCATTGAGGGACCGGCTGATTGGATTGGATAGAAGGAAAAAAGTACCTATTTAGGGTTTTCCTGAGTCGATTTGTCATTCATTGGTATGAGGTATTAATACTAGGTTTAGGTATACATAATATGTAGGTTTGTGTTGTCCGTAACGCGTCGCCGTTGATAGGAATTAAACAAGCGAGAACTACTTATTGCGTCTGAACTAAAAGGAAATATTTTCATTACTCACTGAGTCAGTTGATTGTTTGCAATTTTAGCGAAATCATTATCATAAAAATGCTTAATCACGCACTTAGTTTGCAAGCCAAGTATGGCTGACTGGACAAAATCAAGTGCTTGGCAAACCTACTTCAATTTCTCGTTTCCAGCATTATTGCAGTGTCTGGTAATTGGTCCTTCACACAATTATGAGCCATTGAGACGCATTTCAAGAAGATTCCTCCTCTCCACATTATCTTTACGAGAGCTTGCAATGTACGTGACTCAAGAAAAGTACATCGAAGGCTCTTACTGCGAATGGTGTCCTTAAAAAATAACGAGAGAGGCAAGGAGTTTTGTGGAATCAATGACCAGGTACGGATCAATATGGACGATGAAGCTAGCCTCGTACCTTTGGAAGCGATGAAGTCGAGCGCCTTGTTGACGTTGGCGATCTTGTGGAAGCGCATCTTGCCGCGGTCGGGCTTGGGCAGAGTCTCGCCCGAGATGACCTCGAGCAGCAGCATCAGCTTGAGACCATTGCGGAAGTCTTCGTCGATGTTCTCGATGCCAGTGCCGGCCTTCCTCAGGTGGCTGTTGCACCATGCTGTGAAGGTCTGCGGAGAGGAAAGGAATGTTTACATAAACGTTAAATTATTCTGCGGAATGGCACAAGCCTTCTAATGAAGTGAGTACGCCCCTCTGTCTGTGATTTAAAACGGGATACGTAGTATGTTAAGTTACAGTGCGCCTCGGTTCGTGTGGTGGTGGCGTAAGTATGTCACTTGTTTCCTGTGTAACCCGTATCGGAATGGAACCCAACTAATTTGGTCTGATTGGGTAGCTAACTCGGTTTCATTGGAACAGTGTTTTATCGAGAGTGATTAGTATTGATCGATCTTGTGATCCTATCTCCTCTGTTTATACTTGTGTTTGATACGTACTTCTCTGTTTTATTTATTCGTTGTCATGCTTTATAGAGTTGGTTCTAGTAGGCTAACTGCGCCCAACATGAAAGTATCAATTTTGATTATTAATTCGCAAGTGTTGCAGAGTTATTTTGAACGTATTTTTACTGGCGGCGCGCTAATCAATACTGCACATTGCACTCAGGTGGGGGAGAACCGAGGGGTCCGACCCTTGCCGAACTCGCTAAGGCCATTAGCACACGCGGAAAGTCGTTTGAAGGACAACCGGAAATAAAATAACACCTACAATCGTACTTTTATACTTTCCTAAACATTTCAATAGCAATAACAAATTGCTAAGTGATATCTAGAAAACAGGTCTCAGTAGGACATGGGTAAGTTTAACGTGAAATCCTACAAGTTACGTGTTTACTGTTTTTATAATTTGCGTAGTGTTCCGACGCAAATTCGCAAAACAGAAAGATGATCGTAATTACCGTGTTATTGAAACGAGTGAAAAAGAAACAACTCTAATAATCAATCAATCAATTGGCTTTGCAGTTCACAGTATTCTCTGAACTAATTGTCCCCATCAATGCCGCTGTAGCTCACCCATTCGAGTCTATTGAACACAGGCGTAGAGCGGACGGAATTGCATTTTATCAGTGGCCTTGCCTTCGCTTGGAACCAATCGCTTCTGTTACAGAAACTCGCTCTCAGAGCAATCTAAATAATACCTAAAGCTATTGAATAGCACACAATGGATAATGTTTCGCAATGTAGCGAGCTAGGTACTACTGTCTTATTGACGGCATCATTAAAGTGTGATCAGATGATCACTATTAGAGGATTAAAAGCGATAATCGAATTTAAACATTTGGTAACAGTGTTGCCGTTTGAGCGACTATGTTATCCATAATTTTGTTAATGACATTATTATTAGGTATGTCATGTACTTTTAATGATGTTTACAATAAGCTGACAAAGGAGATCCTTGGTATCATATAAAAGGCATACCAAGCTTAGACAAAGCCCTCTACGTTATAGAGGTAAACCCAAGGTAACAATGATGCGGCATTAGAGCTCAGAAAAAAAATACTACCTGCAACCAGAAAATAAATTGGGATAGCTGGCCGCAGAATTCCAAACCCAGGATGAGCAAATCATAAGCTACTCAATGATGATATTAGAAAGGGTTTTATTTTTCTAAATATGTATATTCTTGCTTAAGTATTGATATTATGTCACATCAACGGGGGCGGTGCAATGTAATGCGGACATCTTCCGTCGCATTTATGACATCGTTGTGCAGTAAAGTTGTGATTCACCGATGGAGTTGGTTTCTTGGCACACGGTAAAGTTTATAATATGACCTACAAAATGCAGGTGAAGGTGTAATATATTTGATTACGTAATCATAATATTTTTAACGGTTTTCTGGCCAAATATTATGCATGACCTTAAAGGCTTCCGATGATCCGTGTTTAAAAAGAAAGTCGAGATTTTAATTCTGTTGGTATGGCGTCATAAATTCAATGTTAAAGTGACGTGTCGAGAGGATGTTCCAGCATAATCACTGCTAATCTGCATGAATGTTTCACAAAGTACCTACGCTTGCGCAGACAATTTTGCCGCGTATAAATAAATAGAAGTGCTAGAGAGATATCTCATAGCCGGCCTCGTGCGATGTCCCTGAGACAAACGGAGTGGCCTAGATTGTGAAAATGTTCAGCTTTACCTTGCGGGAAGCACCACGGCCATTGCGAATCTATTAAAAGGAACACAGGTGTAGACACTCGAGTGGGAGTTGAGGATGAACTTGGTACAATAGCAGCGTGCACGGATGCTATATCTTAAAGATGTGAAAAAAGAATCTTTGGCAACAACACACGACCATGTCAGCACGTTACACTTTTTGAGCGTCCTGGTGTTATTTTTATTTAGTGCAACCAAATTATAGACGTTCTTTAAAAGTCTTCATAACGAGGCGACGACACATTCAAATTTTATGTAACATCGCATAATACGTATTACATCTTTTAACTTCTGTCACTGCTTAGAATTATTTTTTTGCTAACAATCATTTCTCGCGTTAGGCTCTGTGCATCGATCGTGCGATTATAGTAACTGCGTTTATATGGGTACAGTACATACCTATTACTGTCAAGTGGCCAGGCCAGTGTAAGACATTATTGAGCTGATTGAAAGCGGTCTTCACAATCAAACCCTTGTTGACATGACACTTATATTTGACCGTTACATATGTCCGAGGAACATAATTTGTGCTTCAAGGTCTTATAACAAATTTCGTGTGTAAATGGTGTACATACCTATAGATAATATAATTTACGTTTTGGCTTTAAGTTCTGTTGTTACTGACACGAAAGTGGCCTTTATTTGACTCAAAGATGAAATAAGGGCCTAGCTACATAAAATATGATTTCGGTGAGGTGTGTTATTTTGATTTATATTGAAAGCAGTTTGTTATTTTGCCAGCGCATCATTTATGTAATAGTAGCTATGATTAAGAGGCTATTAACAGGAAATCTAATTTCAAATGCATCTTTAGTCTTTGGGATAGGTAGGTACCTATTTGTCTCAGTTTTGGTGACGCCAAAGGAATCATGTAACAGGGCAATCCAGATAGGCTGATAAGTCTCTAAAGTTCAATAACAAACCTGAAATGGGATCTTGAAATAGAAAGTGAGTGTTCTTTTTAACTAATCTTACTAGTATGAAACCAAAACAGCTAATATCAATAAATACCTATTAAACCGGTTCTTAAAACTAATACCACGGCTAATTTTGTATGAATAATTGGTTGTAGAAACTTTTCTCGAATCATGCCATTAAACGTTTTGGTGATACCGATAAATAGTTATTTTAATGATGTTGTTTGGAGACTCTTGTTTACTCAGCTGATTGGAATGCTTAATTAAGGTGGAATTTACAGTGTTGTTGTTCATTTAAAACAATTCGTTTCCGTAAGTAAATAAAGTAGAATCTGCACTCCTGGGTCTGGGCCAATGCTAGCTCATCCCAATTAGCTAGTATTTAATTTGTTGAGAGCTGATGATTAATTTGAATCTGAAGTCAAACCTTCGGAACTCTTTTTGGATATGTATTTTTTTATTCGACCACTAAGATGTTTTCGTTCATGGGACGTTGTTTTATTGCCTACAATGTAGGTTTTTGACATCAATGCATTGATGTAAAAAGCCCAGATTAACTACTTCGATGATAAAATTATTACTTGACACCTGATTTGACAAAACAATCGACGTGTAATATGACAATGGCGCTACAAATCTTTCAAGATATTTACCCCCGATTTCCCGACGGTTTCTTAATGTACCTACTGTTGATGGCATTTGTATTGTATAGCCATCTCACAGCTATTAGCTGGCAAAGTAAGAGGGACAGGTGGTTACACAAGCTCTATATCAACTGTGAAACTTTTCTAAAACATAAATTAACACGACGTACCTATATGACTCAGAATAAAATTTTGGAATCAATTCGGGAACCTCATGTCAATGTGACTCACTTTAAACACAACTTCGGACATTCAACTTTGAAAGCACATAAGCACATCCAAATTAATACTATTTGTTTGTGAGAGCGTTAAAATAAGAAATGAGCTATGATTCGCCAACTGCCACGTTGTTTGACGAATGATTTGCTATGTATCAAAGTCTTTCATCAGTTGGGTTATGTATGACCTTGAAAAGAACACTAATAAAAAAACCATTGTTATAGTGAGCCGATCGACCCAGCAAAAAATCTACAGGTGATATTATTGACCTGTAGATTTTTCTTATTTTTTTTTAATTTAAAAAATACTACTGGACCTTGAACTGGACTGACTCACATCGTAATAGTAATAGTGTTTGGCCTGAAATTACAGTTACCAGCTATATCTGGACGCGTGGCAACTCTAGTCTTAGGTAACACGTATTTAGTTTGAAAGAGGTGATATCCCTTTCGCGGTGGCTAGGTTAAAAACCGGACAATTGGAATTGGTCTCGCCCACCGACGGTTCCGTACAAATTTTTGGTACTTAAATTATCACACTATCACACTTCACACTAATATTATAAACGTGAAAGTTTGTGTGTGTGTTTATATGTTTGTCAGTCTTTAGCGCTGAAACGGCTGGACGGATTTTAATAAAATTTGGTATGGAGTTAGCCGATACCCTGGATTAAAACATAGGCTACGTTTTACCGCGGGGAAATATCTTATTCCTACGGGAAAATCGATGAACCGCGGGTAACACCGCGGGGCACAGCTAGTTAGATATAAATAGTTCAGGAATAGAGTTTCGCAGTTTTTTCCGAGCTTTTCAAGAAAAGTGTAATTTTATTATGATTTAATTAGAAATGTGTAGTTTTCACATTTTTTCAAGGAAAGTGTAATTTTATTATGATTTAATTAGAAATGTGTAGTTTTCACATTTTTTCAAGGAAAGTGTAATTTTATTATGATTTAATTAGAAATGTGTAGTTTTCACATTTTTTTGTGAATTTGTAAGCTGCTACACACTATGCTGGCGGCACGGCCGGCGGCTTTTTGCCGCGCGGGTATGCCGCCGCTGCCTGGCTGCCGCAGAGCATCACGGGCATCATTTTCTAGTTGTCAGCCGGATAGACCGGTGCACAAAAATTTCAATCGAATGCCGGGAACGACCTGCCGCCGGCTTGCCGCGTAACCCGCGGGCACGACCCGCCGGTCTGCCGGTAGGAGCCATAAGACGACATATCGAATTGAATGCATGCCATTTCTATATCAACAAAAATTACCCTATCAATTTTTATTCCCTTGAGTGTCGAAATATACATAATAAAAATATCTATTTGTACGTTAGCTTAGACGTTTGATTTTTTCACAGCTTGAAGGTACCGTACACTCGAGTATAATGTTTTAATTTCTACTCAATACCTCCAGGCGTTCCCCAGATAAAGAGTTTTTACAGACAAACAGATGGACGGACAATTAATGCAGTGAGGGTAAGGGTTCTGTTTTCCTTTTGAGGTACGGAATTAAAAAAAATCCCACATTACATAAAATAATATGATTTTGAATCACTCATTTTAAATTCCCATATCACTCACTGTTTCAGATACTGGTTGTAAATAAACAGATCAGCATATTTTTAATACCTGAAACAAACGAAGTCAACATTAGTTTTGTGAAACCAGTTTGCAGAGCAAAAGCAATTATATTGAGAAATATTAAATTAAAAAAAACTTCTGCAAAAGCTAAAAGTGAGAAAACAGGCGATGACGGCTGCATGTTAAAATATCGGCACGGCAGCAACGATGCTTGTGATATAATATACGGCGATAAAAATAACACCGCCATGGATACAGATGACTGAGATATTATAAAATATTTGAACATACTTATTATCACATCGTAGGCGTGTGTGGTTGGAAAGACAATTTTATTTTATGTCGTTAATGATTACTGTGATTTTTTTTAAAATTATAATTATTTATGATACTCAGTGAGACTACGATGGTAAAAAACGGGATGCAAATAGCCGTCTAAAGAATG
Source organism: Yponomeuta plumbellus (assembly GCA_947310845.1). Classification (NCBI taxonomy): domain Eukaryota; kingdom Metazoa; phylum Arthropoda; class Insecta; order Lepidoptera; family Yponomeutidae; genus Yponomeuta; species Yponomeuta plumbellus. The sequence continues at coordinate 8,955,692 of OX371207.1, read as the reverse complement.
ACAAGTTAGGTATAAAAACACAAAAGCCCCTTGTTACCTAGTTAAGGACCCTTATAGTTTCGCCGTATCCTTCCGTCCGTCTGTCTGTCTGTCCGCGACCTAGCTCAGAGACAATAAGTATTAGAAAGCTGAAATTTGGCATAGACAAGCATATCAACCCGACAAAACAAGGATGTAATATTTTCACGCCTACGCCATACTTTAGGCTATCGTTTAAAATATTGTAGATGTAGAAAGTTCATTTTTCGATTTAGGGTTCCGTTTGCAAAATGTTAAGCTTGAAAGTGTTTTTTTTTGTCGTTGTTGCGTCCTTCCCTTCTCCTGGCTAAACGCTTGATTGTAGAAACGTGAAATAATTCAGGGTAGTTGTACAGCAGGGGAGTGGCTGAGAGAAGACGATTCTTCGTCTTAGCCGATCCGCCGTAGGAGGACGGGCCGAAGAAGGAGGGCGCATGCCCACCTTCCAGAAGCGGAAGAAGTTTGTGTTCCTAGCACTCCGCTCATATCTGGAGAATAATCGGCAATGGAGGGGTCCACCAAGACTGGCGCTGGCGGGGTTGCAGAAGAACGCGAAAGCGTACCCGCCATGAAGCTTTAGAAGGAACACCATGGTCACGATCCCCAGCGACAGGGTATTCATAAGGATTTCCCCATGTAAAATAACTTATTCAGTTGCGGTATGACCTTGAAAAGTAAATTAAAAACCCATTGTTATAGTGAGCCGATCGCCTCACAAATTCTACAGGATAAAGGGAAAACTACCACGGCTAAAATATAGGCTTTACAATTGAGTAATAGGCGACCAATTTGGACGTAGTTTAGCAAGAAGGTTCCAACCCACAACGTGGTCAAATTGTTGTGGGTGGCTTTGTGTGGGTAAATATAAAAGCCAAACTTCGTATAAAATTCATCGAAAATTGCTTTCATGAAGTTGTTAGTTCTGTAAAGCAGTTAAACCCTATCTTTCTATGGAACCCTCCACAGCGCGTGGCTCGATACTTTCCAGGCCGTATAGTACCTAGATATATATTTTTTCCAAAGGAACTCGCACCGGCTTTGACGAATCTTAAAAAAGTTTACATTCCCCGTCTAACAACAACATGCTTTTGTAAATATCCCTGCTGTAAACCCAGATACTTACTCACCATGGTGTTCGCTAAAAATAGTTGAATTAGGTAATCGTATCGTACAACATGCGAATCTTTGGAAATCCAAGCGATCTCTGCTATACAGTCTCCAAATTATCGTGCAATTTTGTAAAAAAACAGCGTTAAAACGTGTTTCATTGAATAGTGTTGACCATAATCGCTTACTTGAACAATGATACAGAACTTGAAAATTCTTTCTCCAGTATCGATACTTAAATTTCGTCCATCTTAAACTAAACAAAGTACAAAAAAAGTTGAAATCTCAATAATACTTTTATGGTTCCGTACCTCAAAAGGGAAAACGGAATGGATTTTGGTGTCCGTCCATCCCGTCCGGCCTCTGTCTGTCAAGATACTTTATATCGGGAATGCGTGGAATTATAAAGTTGAATTTAATGTCAAATACTAAAGTCTACGGTACCTTGAAGAAGTAAAAAAATCACACATCTAAGTTAACGGAAAGAAAGATACCGCCGTTTATACCACAAAAAAACTTACATTTCGACACGCAAAGGAATCCAAAGTTTCTATGGTACTTCCCATTAGCCTAGAAATAATAATATGAAATTAGGGAAGTAATCTTATGCTACCATACCAATACAGGGAAAAATCTAAAATCTATACCTTTGTAATTAAATTATAAAAAAAAATTCTTTAAAGTTCAGAAAAAACTGCGAGTACGAAAGCCTCTGTCGGCGAGCCAAACTCGCTCTTGTCCGCTTTTTTATTTTTAATTCAAGAATGTTAATAATATTTGTAGAATTTAAACTTCATCTTATTGTAAGGATTGTTTTGCGTTATTAAAACTTCGATTATTATATTTTTTGCATGCTTAATTCAGTTGTAGCATTGTGACTCCGTTTTAGGATTGAAATCACGTTCACTACGAGCCACTCCATAATTCGTCCATGCTTCGCAGTTTAACTATGTAAGCCGGTGTCCTAGTTCCTTGAATAGACGCTATGGACTATAAATGTACGGCAACGAGTGACTGACACTTCCTCGTGGAGCTGCTAGAGGCTTAGAGTTAAAGTTAGAGACTTTGGGCATTGTGAAATATTACGAAAATATATCTATAGGTTGTCAAACAAATAATTCCTGAAAGAAATGTCCGGTATGACGAGGTTTTCGGTTTCTTCTTCGCAAGTTGCTTATCCCGCCAGTTTCTATGAGCACAAATTACTAACGTTAAGTGTTTTTAATGTAATTAAATCCCACTATCCCCTATTGTGTTTTCGCTTTTACCACGCGGCGGTCGTGTGAAGAGCACTTGGAAAGTCAGCCCGTCTGACTATGTACGTATACTACTCGTATTTCATCGGAACTTGTTACAATTTCACTTCTGCATGCTTGTTTATATCAGCGACTTCGGACATGACACGTGCTATTTTGCACATGTGCAAAATAGCTCCTGATCACTCATGCCACTTGATGAAATTGGTCAAGTTGGAAAGTCTAGGGGATTCTTGGTGAGGTGTTCAGTGAATTATAGGTATGTGCCAGAAGATACTACGGGGTTAACAACACCGTTCCGCACGATATACAACAATGACAATTCAGTCTTGATGTGGCGGTTCCATGTCAGTCGTCTCGAAGACGTTTTCGAAATTGGAACCTTGTGCACAATTTTTCTGCTATTTACATTGCATATTTTATAATTAACCTGAAATGAATATTCCTTTGTGTTAAGGTAGCTTGTAATACATTTTGGATGAATCTGTAGACGATCTGCTTGCCTCGGTATTTTTAAATACTAATTTAATGGTTTTCATAATTTGTGTGCAATTAGATAGTTTTTGTTTGTAAGATTTTTGTAATACATATCAATGTCGGTCACATGCCAATCATTTACCCTCGGGTTCTTCCCAATATGGCCAAATTTCTCGTACCAACCTTGTAATCAAAGATTTGAAAATAATATATTATTGGCATAATACAATATCGCCGTTTTTTCGCGATCAAACAAACACAAAATGGTATGTGCAGTACGTCTTGTTTGTTTGATCTAGATTCTTCCAGGTGGTTAAATATAGTTTTCAGCGTCAAGAGTGGAGATTGTTCACTCTTGGCTAGTTTATTAGGCTGCTTTCATTGTACACATTAGGTAATTTTAGTATCTATTGTATGGTAACATCTGTCATAGTATAGAAACGAGACAACGCATATAAAGCCAGAGTCTTTTCTTTTGTTTTTATGGTGTATGTAACGCCGTGGTTTTTGGAATAGGCGTAAGCGAGACAAAAGTAGAGTGGTCAGCTATTCAGGCTGTGACAACAATGCCCACTTACATGTTATGAATGAGTGCGGTTGGACGCGATGACATTCAATATAGGCGCGCGTCAGGGCGCGAGAGCTTTGTCTTTGGCGACTCTTCTACCTGCGCACATGTGAATGGTGTGTAATGTATAGCTGGTTTTCTTTAACACTCATAATCTATATTAGCGGTTTGTGTTAAATCGTGCACTTGCGGCTTGTTTTCTTTAAGATCTCATTTGCCATTTGGACCTATGGCTATGTTTATGCTCGTCGTATTATATATTTGTAACTTTCTCTTAACTTCTTCTTCGGTCCTTTGACTCCTAGGGTCTCAACTACACGTTTTCACTTCTGGCGGTCATTCGCGGTAGCTTCCAATTCAGGCCAGCTAGTGCCGATCGACTTGATCTCTTGGGCTAACCAACGGCTATCCTAGTTAATTAATAATATTACGAAACATAATCTAATTAAGGTGCAACCAGATCCGTCACTTACAGAAATGCACAGTACTGCATATTTTATTATATTATCTATCCTCTTCCCTGTAATCTTATAATAAAAAAAGGATTGTCATTCCTCAATAAAAATCAACTAGAAGACGTAAAACATTCTGTAAATCTATGATCAGAGTGAATGGAAAAAGTTGAAATACTCATCATTGGAAGAGACCGGTCAAGTCAGGAATTCGGTGCCATTATAGTAGGTTCGACGACATCGATAAGACAATAGAAAAGATCCAGAAGATAACAACTTCCAATGGCGAGCACACGCATGCTCTGGTTCCTGTTGGAGACGGAAACAATGATGATGTATACAGCAGCGGAAAAGTTCTTCTAAGGAATTCTTTGGAAAAGTTATATGCACTTATTCCGGGGTATGTCTATATTAAATTATGCACTTTTAGCAAAGTACGAATTGATATACAAACAGTAAACATACCCATTAGCGAAACCGTCCATTTACACCTCAAGGGAATTTATTAATTTGGACTCACATCCGTTATCGAAACTGTCTTCTTCTAAGGAAAAAATAATTTGAGCTCAGACCAAAGGCTATCGAAATATACAATAGGTTACGTTTGATTCAAGCAATTCACTGTCAATATAATTTTGAATTTCTTTGATCTAGTTTGCTTATACGTCATCCAGTTTACTTCTAATTTTCGATAGTTCAATGGCCCAGGAGGTATTTTTCGTAAACGAGAGATTGTTTAATGACAACAGATTATAACGGAGATAACGCATATTAGCCTCAGACATGCGGTCTTCAGATAATTATCGCGATACGTATAAGATAATGCACGAATAGATAGCGGCCACTCAAGGCAGATATTGTTTTGAATCAACTTTTGTATATTAAAAATGTCAGACAATAGCCGATGTTTCCGGATGCTTGGATCTCATGTACTATAGATTTTTTATTTATGTATTTCATGAAGAGCTCAGATCCTCATTTTAAATGAAATAAACTGTTTTTACATCCTGTTCCGAATTGAGTACCTAAATCTGTACTTTTTTTTTTGTAAAGCCTCCCTTAACGTACCTGATTAGGGCATACACGTATGTAAAGGTTGATATGCTGTCGACTGTACCGTACAACTTTTACGTTTCGTAACAGTTCCAGCTCTGATTATGTTATTAAAGAATTCGATATTAGATTGAAGAAACTTTTACATATTTTGTGGGCCAACTAAATCGAAAACTTGCCTATGCAACATTTTTAATCAGCTCTCGATGTATTAGTCAGTTCCGTCAGTTTATTGGCCATAATAATTGATTTATCTATCAATGGTCTGTTTTCGACATCATCGAAAATGATAGGTAAAATTTTCACGATCATGCCGTGTAAAAAATGTGAACATGGCTGGCCGAAGTAATGGTTTCTTTCGTACCTCCAATTATATTGGTATCGGCCGATCATTAACCGTTATAATTATACACGTACCTAACTACACTCGGCGACATCCGTAACTATACCCATTTGGGTCGATACTAGCACCTATGAAGTTTGCATTAAGATTTACTCTGGAGTGATTGCCGACTGCCGTGGGTAGTACCTTGTACGTAATGACTTCTAGATGCACGTGCCTAGATACCTATGAATCTGAGGTATCTTACAATAGCAAAAGGTCTTCAAAGAAGTAAATACAATAGCAATATTTTTTTTTACTTTTGAAGTCACTGGTGTCAGATTATTGAATGATGAAAACATCCGACCCTGATCAACAATCATGCAAAGTGCGATTGTTTATATTATTATGTACATACATATTTTGAACAACTTGTGTCAATTAGTAAAGCAGGTGTTTATTTTCGGTTATTTAGCTTCGTGAGTGTCTCACAAACTCACAAGTAGATAAATAAGCGGAAGCGGCCGGCCTACGCATTGGATGCATATTCACTACGTCGGTCGTATGACATTGTCTTGGCGCTGGCCTTCGAAGGTGCTAACGGTCGATTGGCCAACTTCTGCGAAAAATGAAGACAAACTGGAACATGAGTAGTCTTGTTCAAACAGTCACGGAGTCACTGTAAAAACCCCATTTGCGCTAATGCAGACGTTTCGTCGTGGTTATTGAGTTGAAATATGATTCTTAATTTGTTTAATTTCCAATGGAGCTCAAACGGTTTTCATTGGTTACTATGAGTGATTAAACTAGTGAATAAACGGTTTTTGAATTAGTCTATAAGCAGTAAGCAGTTCTCGTAAATAGATTTCAGTGTCATACAATCCACAGATTTCTATAGACAAACTGCAATAGCTCGTTGAGACAGCTGGCCGTTGATTTAATTTCAACTCTGTGTATGTAGGTCGCGGCAATCAAGCAACCCTCACGCCATAACTATTGAATTTACGTCCAATAGGGGGGCTAAATGAATAATAATCCCAAAAGACAGTCCCCCTTCACCACAGCGGGTTCTATCTGCCCGGATAATAACGCTAACCTCTTGATATAGATGGTTATGGCATGCCAGACTGCTCAAACAATGTGAAAGCAAACATGTCCGATGTAGACGCTAAATTTACAATAACTTATGCGGATTGTATAAAACAATAACTTTTATTGTATTTAGAAATTCCAACTCGTAAAACGAATTTAGTTTTAGGTGCTCAGTAAAGAAGTAAAAAGTACCAGTACAGTCTTATGCTTTAGACACTTCGGATGGCAGTCTAAGAGTCATAAATCCTAGACGCAGTTGTCTAGGCTAGATAGATAGCTAAAATGTGAGTGGGTATTTTGGAAATAGCATGTGATTCTAATTATAATAGAGTGAGTGTTAGTATTTCGCGTGGGCGCGGTGAGAGAGACGCAAATAGATGGTGTTGGCATCGACGGCCTGCACTGTGTTGAGGCGGTAACAGTCCACCCGAACCAGTAAGCTTGATTTATTGTCTCTGGACTGGACAGATGACAAAATCGCCGGCTGCACTGTTACTCAATGGCTGCGCCACGCCAGAGGCAACAATGGAAAGAAAAAAAACCAGACAAGTGCCAGTCAAATTCGCCCACTGAGGGTTCCGTACAAGTTTGTAGGTATTACATATAATTATAAATAGGAACTGGAACTGAGTCTCGCAGTTTTTTCCGAACTTCAAAGACATTTTTTTTTATGATTTGTAGAAAACGCTGTTGGTTGTACATATAATTACCATTAATACTAATCATAAGTTATGTTAACATTTGTATAACTGTTTGTTTTCTCGAATAAGATAAAGTAAAATAAAATAAATTACAACAATATAGTTTTCAGAATTTTCCCTGTACTTAGTAGTAGTAGTACAAAACTCATTTCAGAGTTCTAGATAGACAGAATGCATACAATGTAATAGGGTAGTTTCCAGGGTCAAAATAATTTAATTCTATTTAGTCCGTATTTTAGATTATTAAAAAATATTGGATACGTATTTTTTCTTTTTTCGATTAAACAAAAAATAACACTAACTATAATAACAATAACGTAACTTCAATGGGCTATATCTATAGCCCATTGAAGTTACGTGTGACGTCACTCAGTGCTACAAAATGCAGCACTGAGTGACGTCACACGTAACTTCAATGGTAGCCCATTGTTTCTTTGTTATTTTTTGTTTAATCGAAAAAAGAAAAAATACGTACTCAATATTTTTTTATAATCTAAAAGACGGACTAATTACATTTTTTTTAGGAAACTAGCCTATTATTTTGATTCCATTGAGTGTCGAAATATGTGTTAAACAGCTGCAGACAAGAGTATATGGTTTCAACTTCAATTCGACTCCTGACAGACGGACAAGCGTCTTTTTCCTTTTGAATTATGGAACCCTAAAAAAAGCAGAAAAATGCGTACTCGCCCCCAGTAGTTATATTCCGCGCTCCAAATCCAAAATGGTAACAATCGCCTGTCAAACTCCTTAGACTAATGTCTACTGCAAACGTCAGGGTTCCGACAAATTCGGTGCGCTTAATTAGGCCATAGATTTTTGAATAAACAATTACAACTTAACCTTTCAGTAGAAGAGTCCACACAACCTTACTGCAAAGGTTTGCTTATACATTTTTGAGACATTTAAAAAGTACCGATTTTAGAATATTTTCCTGCATTGGGCCTAAGTTGTAAAAATTTTATGTTATAAGGTCAACGGAAAGCAATGAGTTTGTTGGTATGAAAAATGTAACAAAAAGTTTAGCGAAATTGTCTTTTTTCATTGTTTTGCAAAACTTTTCTTATTCGTACTTACAACCTCGCTTTAAGTAAGAATCTTGAACTATTAACACCTTCAGGGGAGCGTGAGTTTTAAGTATGATATTAAATTAAACTATTTCAATAACTTGGACTATATTTCTCCCTCTACAGTGGGACGTACTTCTTCTTCGCATCTTAAAAGACAAAAAAATGGTACGACGACCGAGGGACAACAAAGAGATTTTATAAGGTTCCCGGTTTTTTCCTTTCGAAGTGCACAGATCTATTAGGTTTCGGCAGGTCGACTGAGCCAAGAATGTTTTAGCTTTCTTGACCTCACTATTATGTCAATTTGGAAGTCCGAATGTTTCGAGAGCACCACCCGCTAATACAAGATAAACTACGTGAGGGTCCAAGTTAGTCACATATCGCAGCGCTTGAAATCGCCACCGTCAGCTTGCGTGAAGATGAAGGTCATACTATGTATATCGGAAGAAGGCCTGTGCTCTGCAGTAGAACGTACAGTTCTATACTGTTGCTCTTCATCAGCAACATAGGTACAACATAGGTCCTGGTCTACGGAACGTGTGTGCGAGTCATAACTTCAAATTTATTTTTCGTACAAATTAACCGCGTCAAGCATGAAGAATTGAATATTTAAATTGAGAATTTTAGGCTTTGGCTCACTGAAAGTGGTTCAATTGTGGATACTGAGAAAAATTTCAATTACATTTTATTTAATATATAAAAGTCTCATGTCACAGTGTTTCTTATCGAACTACCTACTCCGAAACAGCTTCACCAATTTTTGTTTGTGTATATTTGGTAGGCCTTTTTTTTTTTTTTTGTTAACGGGGTGAAATGCTTTGTGCACCATAACCACCACCCTTGGGGGAGGGCGACGGCCGTGTGTCGGACTCTCCTCTCCTAATAATAGGAGAGGCATACCTCCTAAAACACCCCGGGAGCCGTCCTGTCGCTCGTGCAATGGGGCGCCGCCGGATCTCGCAAGTGGTGTGAAACCACAACGCGAATGCGACAGCGGCGCCCCGGCGACGTCGACCCGACTCGCAAGGAGTCGGGCCCACCCTCACTGGAGAAGGGGCATGGGCCCCCCACCCCCTTCTCGGCAGGTCCCCCAACCTGCCGTCTGTGACCCTCACTCAACCGGCGGCGCAAGGTCCGCGCGGCGTCCCCCGCGCCACCGGCTCTCCCGGCGGAGAGGCGCGAGCTCCCCAAGCCTCCAGCTACCGAAGACCCGTTTTCTGGCCCTCTGCCAGGTCTTCGGCCCCGTCTGATCCTCCCCTCCCTAGTCCTCCCTTGGCCAAGGACCATGGGGTCCTCAATCCCTGGTCCCCGGCCCCCCTCCCAATGTCCCTCCCGGCCCGGCTTGCAGAACTCGCGCCCCCCCCTCCCCGTCCGGCCCTCTTCCATGCCCTCTGCTGGACAGAGGGACATAGAGAGGGCCCCCACCGTGTGTTTTTTATAGAGGTTGTCTCCTCGCGGCCCGAAGGCCCCCGGCCCTGCTCAATGTGGGGTTACGGGTGATATTTGGTAGGCCTGAGAATAGGTTAACTAATACAAGTTTACCGGGTCAGGTAGTATTCTAATAATAAATAAAAATCATTACATGTTGTATAGGCTGCTAATGTTATTATCTGCCAAAAATCAATTGACCACTCGTATTTTGCATTGAAAAACATATGGACACTCAGTTTAAATGGAACGGCATCAGACTAGTAAAATAAAATACGAGCACCGGATTCGTAGTAAGCCCCGTAGATTGACAAGAAGCGGCGCGGGCGCACCTGGGTTGCAGTGAGTGGGCGATCGATACCGTTCACTACTAGTATCTATTGTGAAACGCCAGAAGAAACTGGTATTTTACGATTTGAATAGATGCATTCGAATCACTGGGTTAGGGATTTATTACGTTCTAGCAGAATATTTAAAAAAAAGAGAGATCGCTTTTGGGTGATGACAAGGATACTAACAATCATAGTACAACTAAGTTATTTACAGGTTTGCAAGTTGATAAATAAGATTATCTCTGAGCGCGTTTTAAAGATAATGACGGAGTGACTACTACAAAATCAGGTTTAACAAGCTCCTATATTAAAAACGTGAATAATGAAGTAACATGCAAGGTCTATAATTTCAATGCACCTAAGTGTCTATGCAGAGAACCGGTCCACTTAAAATGATATTATTAACGTGGGCGAAGGTACTCGTGAGTATGTCCCTCTTTCTCGTCTCAAAACTCTGAGATGCAGTGAGTAATACCTTTGGATTATTGAAATATTTGTCTCGTATTAAGGTCAAATGCTCTTACTCAGTTTTTTTTGCTATTTCATCTGAGGATATCGACGTGTAGGTTTAAGGCGGCGCAGTATCAAGGAATACAATATTACATAATGTCTGCAATTTGCTACGTCAAAAGTTTAATCGGCTTTTTAATTTACAGTCATTAGTTAAGACATTAATTTACTTTTAGGTTCATATTGTTAGCCTCGAATTACATTGTTATTGTTTTATTTTGTTTCGTGTGACGGGTAGCTGTAGTGTTTGAATTGATCAGGATCTACCCCTTAACATAGTCCATTTTTTGTTGCGGTTGCATTGATTTTGTACAAATTAACGGTTTGTTGGACGCTAAAGGATTACCGCCTCATTCTTCAGATACCAGAATTATCGATGAGTAATACGTTTCCTTTTTAACATATATTGTGGTTTGCTTTGTTCCAGTGGACTTTGTTAGTCATTGGGTATGTTGTGTTGTAACCGTCTAAGCCATGAACTGGAAAGCTGGTTTTGAGCATAGGCACGTTCGTGATAACGCCAGATTAGAAAGCTCAGTTTCACCGGCCATGATGTTTTGGATGTAAATTTATTCTGTACAGGTATTTACCGTGTCGTAGTTCAATATTCAAGGCCGTTAATATTATTGCTCGCAACAAATGGCACGCTGCTTGATTTCAAAACATTAGGAACGATTATTTATATCGGCACCAAAGATTCCTAGGTTGAGTAGTAAATTGATTACCTAGTAGGCGTGTAAGCAAATACGAGTAATTTTTGTTGACTTTGTAAAAAAAAGGCTGGAGTGTGTTGAATAGGTGTGCCACCGAGGCTGGCTTGTCTTGTCACGGACGTTGGTAAACAATTATTTGATACTGCGGATGCGGTTGTTATTTTAACGCCTCGCTCATCCATTCGTTGGGCTTCTTTAGCTTCCACTATTGTAGCAGGATTTACGCACATTTTATTAATCCAGAGGTCCGTTATGCGTAGGTATATTATTACTATTTATTTATTTATTTACGAACCTAAATACGATTCAGTTTTTGTTAATAATAATAAATCCGTAGAGTAATTAGCCTATTGTAAATTTTAATATCTAGCAGTGTATTAGTGTGTGGGATTAAAATAATTATGTGGATTATCCAGCCGAGATGCAATTGCGCTAAGCAAGCTATTGCCGTACTCATAGCTGAGCGCAATATTTCGTATAATACTCAGTGCTGACTACACATTTCGCCAGTGTTTTTGAGGAATGTGTTTCTTAAAATAACCATATCTTTGTGTTATTAAATGTTGTTATTGTTAAAAGACCCAAGGTAAACCGCGACAGCCAGAAGGTGCAAGCTAGCCATCACGTAGCTTTTGAGTCCGTGCCAGATACCAGCTAACTATGACAAGGAAAAAATAGCCATTGCCGTTACTGTATTCATGTCACACAATACTTACGTCAACACTGTTAAGTGTCTTACTTTTCAAATTTTACTTTTCTCTTGCCTCTAGATATAACCTGTTACTCTTAAAAAATGAGTGTCTTCAATAGGTTCGATCAGGCAATCAGTAACAAATGCCATGGCTTATCGGTATGGTGTCAGCAACCTCTCAGGAATTGCGCGAAAGGTATGCCGACGTGATATTTCCTCGACTTCATGACAAGGTGAATGCTATTCTGGGGGGGGGGGTTTATTTCAGTGTTAACTGAGCACCTTGAAAAAGAAATCTCATTGCAACATCAAACATAAATGACAGTTTTGATTCCGACGCTTCCGTCATAAATCTCTCAGCCACTTTAAAACTTTGTCAGTCTATCCTTGTGATATCACACATTGGGCTCATTATTTTACGAGTAGGTTATTCGTTAATAGCTTCACACAACCAGAGTTTCTATTTTCTATTGACAGAGAATAAAGTTTCATGTAAATTATAAATTTTATAACCTGTTCTGTGCTCGTCTACACCACTTTCACGGTTGATTTCTAACTTTTGCTGATCTTACTTTTGATGAAATGTGGTTCTTAATTAGAGGCAATATAAAATTCGATTGCATTGCATCTTGATATTGATGTTAAATGGAGAGAACTGTAGAAAGTGTTTTGATTTGAATCATCATTGGTAGTTGCATTGCTATTTACGTCATTTGTGAGCTCTTTGGGTGACCCCCTTGCGGATCTCTGAGCGGTTGACTGGTCGGGCGGCTTTCCGCGCAGTCGCATCTCAGGTCTATCAAGTTGTTCAACCGTGACATTGACCTACCATACACGATCGGGCAACGCACCGTGGTGTCGCGCAGCCTCTTTGTTTACATCCTGCGCCACTAGCTCGCCGAGAGCCTTCCTATGCCGCTCACGTTCGTTAATCCTTTCAATAGAAGCCTTCTTATCCTTTACACATCACAATACCTTGTTATTCAAATCACTATTCCGACGAGTTCCTCGTCGTGGTAATTTTCGTGGTAGTGTAACTTGTATTGTGTTAACTTTGAGTTTTGAAATATTGATGCTTGAACATGAAACAGATTTATTACTTCTACTGAGTCTTGATGATAGAATATTACATGATGTCCAAATTTGTTTGATGTAACAATGTGCTTAAGATTTCACGATAAATATGTCTTTCTCAGTTATGACGAGAGAAAGAGTAGCTGCACACGACGACGCCATCAATTAAAGTAATGAATAGCTGCAAGGGAAAGAAAGGCCAAAGGTCGACAGTGCCTCATACAATCATGCGACTTGTGACCGCGGAAATTTCACAGATGAAACATGCGCGTTAGTGTTAACAAATGGCGGCTGCTTTCGTAGCTTGTTAATGACATTCCACTCAGACTCGGCCGAGATGAGGGGGTGCGGCGGCGTCCAGTGCATTCGTCATTGCGCTGCAACTTGCGCAAATAGCTTCGATCGTGAGGTGTACAATACGTCGGCAGAGCAGGAAAAGCAATTTCCTGAAATATGGGTTTCATAGTGACGTAAAGTCGAACGCCCGCGCTTTCAGCGGCGCCTGCGCTGGACCCATTTTAGGAGATGACTAACGGAAATTCGACTCCTCTCTCTGGCCCGCTCTAGCATGCGGGTGGGGATGTCTGTGCGTCCCGCTCACACTAAAAGCTCCAAGAAATCTTTTAATAGTGTCCACGGCCGCGATCTACTTTCATTTAGACGCGGGAAACGTAAGATTAATTTGAAAAATATTTTTTGCGGTTGTTTAGATGATTAAATTAGGGGATTAGGGATAGAATTTGCAATAAAAAGACTGAGCCAAATTGTATATTTTTTTCTTTTTTATAGCTACAAGTGACAATTATTATATTTTCGGATACCAAACAGTAACTACCTAAAATAAGTAAATATCTATATTAACATTTTAAGTGATGTGTAGGATTTCACATTTCACTTAAAGCGATGAAGTGAAGCTCACTAAAAATAACATTTTTTATGACAAGTATTTTTGTAGCAGCATATTAATTTCACAAACACGCGCTACGACGTTCAGCTGTTTTGTGCGGGACCCTTATCTATCATGTATCGATTTCCAGATTAAATTAAAAATCGTAAATACACAAACACGACTCGCGACAGATAAGCCTAATATCATGTGGATTTTTAACGATGTCCCAGTATGTTGTCTGAAGCTCGGTTTAGTTTCTCGTATTTTATCTACCTTCTTGCGAGTCTGTCAACATAGCTCAGGTGAACTGACCTTTTTCTGTTGTTTCTCCCAAGCCGGGTCTAGGAGACCCTCGCGCTCCCATTCCTCCTCCTGCTCCATATAGTTTTCCTCGTACCCCCCGCCATAGTTGTTATTCATCACCCCGTTGTCCATCATCATGGTCACCGCACTGACCGTCGGATTTCGATGTTCGTTCGACCCGATAACCGCGAACTCGTGTGTGTTAGTTCGCACCACGCACTGCAAACAAGCAGCCGGCCGCGAGCCCGCTGCGTTGAGACTGGCGTGCGAGCGCTGCGAGCGGCCGCTTGCGGAAACTCGCGCGGCGACGCTCCGGTACACGCATACTTAGCTGTCAAACTAGTTATTCGAAGCTTTTCGGAATCACTGTTATTTATGTGGGACTGGGTGAGAATATTCCCAACTTTTTTTGTGCTATTTATAACTATCATGATGATACTCTTAGGTCGGCTTGCACCACCGTTAACGTTAAATTAAATACAATTTTGACAGTTAGTGTATGGCGGAACTGTCAAAATTCTGTTTAGTTAAATGGATTTTAGTCGGTGGTGCAAGCCGGCCTTAGTGCTTCAAATTCGAGCACTGGATGTTATCTTGATGTTTAGAATTAAATATGGCACTGGGAATTTCGTAAGCATTGGGAACATTTGTAAAATTAACAGGAACGGCATGACAGAATATGATAATCTTCATGCAGTGCAGTTACCTATATGTTTACCAAAAGCGTTGATATAGGTATCTTACCTAAGGCGGTTGTGCAAAATGGATATGTTTTAATTTGTTAATGTGATTTGGATCAGTACCGTGGATTGGAACGTTTTGACAGATAAAATGTTTACTGAGTAATCTGAATGAATGAATAGACATGAGTGAAGGTAGTTAAACTTACGTTCCTGCTATAGTGCCACCATATTATCTGTTCAGTTGATAGCGGCGCTAGTGGAGAATTTAGTAGTAACCTAACATTTAAGAAATTTACCTAGAAAAAACTCGGCAAAACGTGGGCCCAGTTATAGTGATTGGTGCCTCTGCCTACCCCCTCGGGGATAACGGGCGTGAGTTTATTTTTATTTATTTTACCTAGAAAAATGAGAAAATTTTAACCCGTCTTTCAATTTTAATGAAAATTATATCTATAAATCTTAGTAAATGAATAAATAAAACAAAAAATAGGGAACAGGATTTACAATTAATTAGTTGGTTACAATTTTGCCCACCTGAACATATAACTTGGTGGCGCTGTAGATAGGTTATTGGAACCGGACATAAAACACAATAAAATTTAGTTTTGTTAATGAGTGGGAATAGAATAGAATAGAATATTCTTTATTGCACACTAGAAAAAAATACAAAAATAACACAAAGTTGGATGGGTTAATCGATTTTGCAATGTATTTTGAAATTATGAGAAACTAGAGGAGATAAAATAAAAAATAAAATAAAATACGTTTGACCACTTGACAGACATCGTAGTATTAGGATCTACAGCGCAACCAAGTTATCAGGTGGGTAGAATTGTAACTAACTAATTAATGTAAATCCTGTTCCCCATTTTTTGTTTTATTTATTCACTTACTAAGATTTATAGATATCACATCACACTAATATTATAAACGTGAAAGTTTGTGTGTGTGTTTATGTGTTTGTCAGTCTTTAGCGCTGAAACGGCTGGACGGATTTTAATAAAATTTGGTATGGAGTTAGCCGATACCCTGGATTAAAACATAGGCTACGTTTTACCGCGGGGAAATATCTTATTCCTACGGGAAAATCGATGAACCGCGGGTAACACCGCGGGGCACAGCTAGTATTTTCATTAAAATTGAAAGACGGGTGAAAATATTCTCATTTTTCTAGGTAATTTTTTTAAATGTTACTACTAAATTCTCCAATAGCGCCGCTATCAACTGAACAGTTAAGATGGTGGCACTGTAAATAGTCTAATACGCCATGCTTTTGTTTTTTAGGTTCTTAGATTTAGGTTCTTATTATAGGTAGTGCATTCAAATTGATAACAATTAATAAAATAGAAGAATAAAACCAACACCACAATACACAAAAAAATTTATTCACCACATAAAATTCTTCATAATCGTCTTGCTCATACAAAATAACACCGTCGTAAAATTTGATATTCATCAAGAATTGCACATACCATCAACTTAATGTTGTACAATTATTTTTAACATTCACAGTCACAGGAAGGTATGGAATAAAAAACTTATCGAGACTATTCATAATGTGACCACAGCAGATCAATACATAATTTGGTGTTTCTACAAATTAAACCTAAAATATGAGTATCCATTACATTAATTGATAAAAGAGACGACTTTCAAGAAAACACATTATTTTCATTAAGTATTCCCACATTGTAACAGTAAACCGTGTAAACATTTATTAATTTCATTTAAAAAATTCCGTTTGAATTTAAAATTTATCAACTATTTTCCAAGTGTACAACAACAGAACGGCTACGAAATTTACATGTATAAAAAGTTTACCGACTATTATAAACTTGTGCCATATATTTTGCCGGGATCATAAAAAATAATCTCTTTCAATATTTTAAGAGTAATTTATTATGTCTCTTTTTATTCGACCCGTTTCGTATTTTCAGCAGTTAAAAACTTTGCTATTATAGGATAATGTGCATTCTTTCTTGAGTAGGGCTGTTCCGTAAATAAAAAATATTTTTAAGTACATTTGAAGCTTCTCACATATTTTACACAACTACAATCAACCGTGGTTATCTTTAAGATGCCCATTTTCTGGATCACCCCAATTAGAGTTTGTAAGTTACAACTTAGTTCACCGAGTTTTTCTCCGATGTATATCTTGACAAATAATATTTGAGGATTAAATTTACAGATATTATCTGTATATTTTTTGATAATTTTAGAACAAATTAATACAATTCATCGATCAGTGTCGCAGCCTCCGGTAATGAAAAATGTCCATTCTTTAAAACTCATATGTATGGTTTTAACCATATAAATTTTTAAGCATTTATCTGTCAAACAGCGTCACTATACAGAAGAACAATAAAAAAAGCCATTTAATAAAAATATTGAAGAGATGGTATATGTGAAAGTCGTAAAAAAAGTTACTGTAAATGACAAACTCTGAATTTATGCAGGAATTACCCATTTTTAGGCAATCTCGTAGTATAAATTTAGAATTATTAAATAAAGAATTTTTTAAACCAAACACTTTTGCATTTGTGATTATAAGATTGCAACCTCTGTCGAAACGGGTCCCACGGTACATAGGAATGAAAATGTACAGCTAAGTAAGTAGAGATAAAAATGCTTCATAACAGTTTAAATTGGTTCAGAAGAGTTCACATTAACAAGTACATAAATAATGTATGTGTACTACACATCTTATATTAGTATATTTATTAGACGTCGAGTCAAGATACAAAATGATACAGTAGAACAGACGAATAAATAGCCATATTAATCGTCAGTCTTAGAGCGTTTTCACATTAGGCGGTCGCGTCGCCTTGAAGCAGCGTCGCAGCGGCAGCCGTTGACGCCTTTACTGGCAGCGTGGCAATAACGCGCAGCAATGCGCGTTTCAAACAGCAAGGGGAGTGTAAGTTTTTAATATTTTAATTTAAAAAAAAAGCTATGTCAATGTAATTTAAAATAATTTCGGGGAATGGAGAGGAAAGGCAGAACAAAGTACATTCGGAGAAAAACACTTTCAGGGAAAAAGACATTCGGAGAATGAACGATCAGGGATATAGACAAATCCGGAAATCGGAATCCGGTGTAGTCGGAATAAAGTTAATAAAGATAAATAATTTATAAAAATATATAAAACACAAATTTTTAAAATTTAAAAGATTTAATAAAACACACGACTGCGTAAAAAATTGTACACAAAATTGTCAAAGTTACTTAATAAAAATTTGTAGTAAATTGAACTAAAAATTTGTGGATAAAAAATAAAAACAGACTTCAAAACATTAGCACTAAAAACACTTTATTCGCGACAGGGAGCGTTGTAACTTTTTTGTATGAATCCCAGTCGGATGGATATATAGACTGAGGCGCTTCGCGTAGTCGGCTGACTAAAATCGCCTATGATGTGAAAGCACTCTTATGTATATATTTTCTTTTGCACAAACTTTGTTACAAATTAGTTTCGCATATCATACTTGGCTGGTTGAACTAGCCTGTTTAGTTCTGCACAATTTTTATGCATTTAAAATATAAGTGAATATACATAGTTTCGGTGTACATTTATAAACAAGTTTTCTTTTCATACAAAACTGTAGACATAGTCTGCATTGAATTTCAGTTTTAAACTTACTTAACATGTAAGTATAACTAAGCGTAGACTGCTTTTTTCATGCATTTATGATAAATGTATATAATTTATATCTGGGCGTCACGAAGATACTTAAGTATTAATTAATTTCTTAGATAAGTTATTGCGAAGAATGAATGAGAGGTTAATTTTGGCCGTTCAAAAAATATATCCCTTTCAGCTATCTAATTGTTAAATGCAGTGATAGTTGGGGTCGTATTGATATGTAGGTACTTTGCATAGTTCGAGTAAAGAAAACTGCTTCACGTACATACATAAAATAACGCCTGGATCCCAGAGGAGCAGGCAGAAATGTTGATCTGCCACTTGCACTTATAAGAAATAAGAAATAAGAAAACTTTAATGCATGTAAAAGTGTTACATTTTGTGTCCTGGCTCCCAAACTAGGACAGATTTCATTCCCTTCATCGACAGTCATTAGTAACGACTAGTGACTGTCATGCAACGGCATGCACGCACGCTTAACCGTTCCTGGGGTCAAAATTACGTTCAATTCAAAGTTAATAATTTACACATAGACAAAAAATAAGTGGCGGTGTAAAGCATTGAAGGCGAACATTTTCAAAAAGGCTACTAGAATAATAAGGGCATGTAAGTTGATTGCTAAGAAATCGAAAAATAAATCAATTGAAAATTATATTATATTTTTAATAACCTTATAAATGTCTACCGATGATTGAAAATTAATATCGCGATTTCGATTTATGCGAAAACGATGCAACTAATATTTTGTGAAACTTAAACTGAGGCGCCGTAGAAGAAGGCATGCTTGACCCTCCCTACCTTCAGGGGCCTTAAAAACGACACATTAAAATCAGAGACGAGCAAACGAGTAACCGATGACGCGAGCTCCGTCTCTGCTCACCATGATTAAGCTTTGCGAATCAGAGTGAAACCTTGTCGGATTCTTCCGACAAAAAAGTATGTGTATCCGGAATAATAGGTATGTAGTGCTTACGAAAGTTTTAGTAAAAAAACATTTAAATAATTTCATCTTGACCCAAGGAACGACTGTGCCTAGCGGTTTAATTTATTTTCGAGGTCCTACTTATGAAGGTGTTATTACGATTTATACTGTGGTAGCATTTTATGGACAACCTACACTGGTTGTCTTAAATTTGTGAAGCACGGTTTCCGTACCAGGCAAGTCATGACTTGGTTTTCTAATCTTAGAGATCCCAGTTGCGGACGTTTGTCAATTTGTGACCTGAAGGAAAATATTGTGAAATATGTGATAGGTACCTGCGCCACCATACTGCAGATTGATTGATCACCCAGGTGGCGTCGAAATATCTCTGGGAAAGCATTTCTTTGAGTTATAATTCGGAAAAATTCTGGGCGGTCATTGAAAGTTCGGCAGCAAGGGGCAAAATATATCTATTATTACAAATGCAAATGTTAATACAAACTACATTATTCGTTAAGTATTTTGGAGTAATGGCACATTCAGAAAAAACAACAAAGGATGATGTGCAAAATGGGCCCAATGGCTTGTTTATTAAATTAAAGTTCTAGATACATACGTTCATTATCAGGTAAGTGCATACCAGAATTCGCTGTGTGGCTGGAGTTTTTCGATTTAGAAAAAGTTGATATTTTTGGTTATAAATAGAAGTTTAAAACCATTTTTTGCTAATATGTAAACCACTTAATGCTACATCATTTACTAGTAAATGATCCCCTCCGGCCGTTTTCGCAAATTACCAACCCATTTCAGCCTATGAATGTCTTAAGAGGTGACTTACGGCCATTTAGACCTTAGCGCAGACTACATTGCATACATGACCTAAGACACATCTGGTTGCCCTTCTGGGTTGTCTAGCAATCGCGTCATGTAAAAAACAATCATCATATTCTTTCCCTATTCCCATTATTCGGAGTCGGCGCAGTATGTCATTCTCTTCCATGCGTCCCTATCACTCGCCATCTCTGCATTCACATTCTTATTAACATATCATCACGCACACAATCCAACCACCTTTTCCTCGGTCTTTCTCTTCCAGCATATCCATTTGACCATGTAAAAATTAGTATTTTCGCCATAAAACATAGTGAAGTTAGCGCACTAGAAAATTGGGATAACGCTAGGATGAGGACGTTAAGAAGAATCTGATAATTGCGTTAGGTACTTGCGGATCGGCTCCAAACCGATCATTAATTTTAATTCTCGTGAAGCGTGCTAGATGAGTGCGCGTGAGGCAATGCTACTGTGGAGACCTCTCCGCCACCCATGCCACGGATACCGATAATAATTGGTCTGTTATAATTATATTATTTTCATTCTATAAACCAAAAACTTTTATTTTCCTGCCCTAAAAATCTCAACTTATTATCTTATACAGGATGTATCTTTAGGTGGTTTACATATAAGAAAAAAAAAAAAGGTTTTATAAAGCAAAAACTTCTATTTATAACCAAAAACATCAACTTTTTCTAAATAAAAAAAACTCCAGACACACAGCGAATTCTGGCATGCACCTGCCTGATAATGAACGTATGTATGTAGACCTTTAATTTAATAAACAAGCCATTTTTATTGGAGTTGGGCCCACGCTTCATACATTTTTGCCCATCATCCTTTTTCACAAACTTATTTTGAC
Organism: Yponomeuta plumbellus; assembly: GCA_947310845.1. Taxonomy (NCBI): domain Eukaryota; kingdom Metazoa; phylum Arthropoda; class Insecta; order Lepidoptera; family Yponomeutidae; genus Yponomeuta; species Yponomeuta plumbellus. The sequence continues at coordinate 8,934,695 of OX371207.1, read as the reverse complement.
AGTAGGTTAATAATAAAAGCGAAAAGTTGCGAGGAACCCATCATCCATTAATGTGGCAGCTCATATTAAGTATATCGGCAGTCAGTCAATGCAAGCAGCTTGTGTCCTACAATAGTCAGTGCACTATAAGGAACAACTTTCTCAATGCATTTTGAGTGACTGCAGTGTGCTTGGATGGTAGACCCCTCATTGAACCATAAACGATGCCTGTGGCCCCCTGACGGGAAAACCTAAGTATTTAGTTATTGTGAGAACAGTATGCTACTGGAATTATCCTGAGAGATTGCGTCAGGTCAGGGTAGCAGGTGCAACACACGGGAAGCAACTCAGGCGCATTTTTGTTGCGGATGTGCCCAGGAAATGTACCCAATCGTTGTTACAACTGCATTACTCAGATCAAAGTTTAACAATATCCACACCGAGTAAAGTGTTGTAATCAGTCCGTCCCGCGAATCTTTAATGACAATAGGAATAATAAAATCCACACAAAACAATCACTTGTTCAGGTTCTAAACGAGGATAGGATACCCTACCCTCTGTTTGTCCTATATCCTATGTGATGGTGATTTGACAAGGATAAAACAAAGATGGGAAAACACTCAAAGTTCAGCGAACATGTTACCTTGATCTTGGAACTCAACTTTTCTAGTACCAACTCTAACCGCAATTACTCCAATATAGGTTTTCAACATTTGATCCCTGTAGGCAGTAATATCGATTGGCATAATTACATTATGTGTGAAAAATTGTGTTTTTTTTCATGCTATGCCCCTTTTAAAAATCTAAGATAAAGTTTCAATCTTTTCTCATTAAAATGTGAAAATTATCACATTTTAATGCTATTATGGATTTCCGCAAAGTAACGCCTGGTTCTAAACAAAATTTTAATCTTTTGCCGCATCTTAAGTTATCACCAGATAATAGGCTTATTGCGTTGCTAAAGATTTGTAGTAAGTCATTTATGAATAGCTAGAATGCAGATATTATTCCAGCTATTTTTAAATACCAGTTGACAGCAAGTCGACCTTTAGAGATACAGCTGCTTATAAATGAGCCAAGGAATGCTTTTGATCACCTGAAATTTGATCAAACTATGATAATTGCTGTCATTGTTAACATTATTCTATGTCCCTACCCTGAGACTATTTATGATGTTATAGAAGGTAACAAAATTATAGATGTGACACATCTCTGTATTTTCATATCACTGATGGATCACAGAAGGGATATACTAGTTTACATCTTTGTACCAGCAACGACTGTCGACATTTATCTTATTAATTTCAAGTGATTACCATTTACATAGAACATCTGACGGCGATTTTTTTTACAAAAAATAGAGATGATTGATTACGATGAACACGTCTACATGTAAAAAATATAGGTATCAATAAACAACAACAAGGAATATTTCCGAGAAGTGTACAATTATTTCTCGCATGTCTAATCGAGTACATCTATAACAATAATACTTTAGAAGGCGTCAACATACCACAAGAAGGACCTACCCAGTCACTGTTTATATTTATCTAATACACTGATATTCCTCACAGCTCCTTGTTTTTACACCCCATAGTCGAAGCTCTCCCAGTCAGGGAAGCGGGAGTCTTGTTTCTGGACGCGCTCTTGGCACGCCTCGATGTAGCTATCGTTGATGCGGTACATTCCCGAGTTGGCCTGGTACATTAGCGTCTCAAGTATACGCTCGTTCTTTATTGCCTTCGTCGGAAGGACTACTTTTATCAGTTCCTGTGGTGAGATCCTATGCAGCTTCAGATCCCTAGCTAGTCTTTCCATGATCGTTTTAAATTCGTTCCTGGCTTCATTTTTGGCATCCGCCTTATTACTGGCAGATTTCACCTTGATTTTATTCCGGGCCCAGCTAAGCATGGCTTCAAACTTCCTGACCTCCGGGACTTCTAGGTTCCGACACATTATCATTTGGACCATGGACTCTGATAAGTTGAGAAACTCTGATGTTTGGAAAAGTGCGTAAGCCCGCTGTTCCACGAAGGCTAAAATCATATTTACCAATTCTGATGCTGATGTATATCGCCAATAGTAATTCTCCAGTGAGATCAGCATTATGCAAACCTGAAAAAAGGTGCGACGTGTTAAATTGGTACATCCCTCTATTAGACGCCTCCTTATATGGCACTGGTTTTTAGAGGCATCACGTCAGAGTTCGACTCTGATGATAATAAAAATACAGTAATCTTTTTCTTACCACTTCTATTCTAAGGAACTGTTTGGCGTGATGGAAGCATGCCTGTAACAGTTCAGGCAAATCGTAGTGTTCAGCAGCGCAAATGAGGCCTGGTATCGAAGCGCATGTCAGTGGACAACTGCCTGTATGCAAGTAGTCCAGGAGGATTCTGAACGTTTCTGGATCGAACTCGATTATCGAGAACTGAAAATGAATCATAATTTAGTAAATGCTCTTGGTTTGAGGTATATCGTGTAGGTTCATGAATACAGGAGTCTGCGATAGAATTATTTTAAGTTGCATCTGCCATTTCGTAGATATATAATCTTTTCGCAATTCAGCTTAATGCCGTTTTCTTTGTACTCTATAACATTAATCTTGCTAATATATAAGCTTACCTCAGTTTGTGCTAGTTTTGCGCGATCAACCTTTTGTGCATCAGCGCAGACTGACAGTCTGGGTACAGCCAGTGCTAAGTTCTTGTCTTTATCTTTATCTTTTCCTTCCTTATCTGCAAACATACCATAACTTTACTTTTTTTCGAATACCCTGTTGACTCCTGCATATTGTATGCAGTTTTTTTTATTAAAAAAAAAAGTATTTGCTATTAGATAAGACTTATTAGAATCGCTCGTAGCCTGGGCTGCCTGAGTAATCTTAAACGATCACTAAGGTTAAGCAACATACGGCGCGTTCAGTCCATGGATGGGTTTCTGTCTATGACTAACGCTAGTGGCATTTTTCCGAGCTTTTCCGTGCTTCGCAAGGCACGTTAAGCAGTTGGTGCCGGCTGCCGTCAATAAATGGCAGTCGTTAAGCCAAGACAGAGGCCTTAGGGCGGCTTGAAAACTTCTGACAGTAAGACCAGCCACTAGTCTTACAAGCCTCCACCAATCCGGACTTGGCCCCCGTGGTGGAGTATGGCCTATACCTTCCTCAGGGAAGAGACCCGTGCCCCTCGGTGGGGACATAATGGGTTGATGATGATGAAGGCTGTCATTTATACCTTATCTTCGTAAATACTTTATGTTTTCCTTGTACAATAAACAATATTCTTATGTTACCTTATCTTTGCTCTCGAAAAGTAAAAGTGCTAAGGAGTAGTTTTTTAGGACATGATACTTACTGGAGCAGTCTTGTGAACTAGCCCACTTTTTCTTATCCTCAGCATTTAAATGCGAATGCTGTTTCCGTATTGACTTTCCCCAACCAGCCGTGATTGTCCCCAGTCGCGAGAATGCACGCTTCACCATCGGCGAACTTGGCACGCTTTTTGGCCTGAAAATATAACAGCAAATGTTATTGGCATTGACAACCGCAATATTCTGGCCCTCTCTGACCTTTGTTGTCGTCGTAAAGTTTCGGCGCTGACCTTGGTGAAATTTGTCTAGTTCATTGATATTTAACTGTAGATTGACTGCCTCGTTGGCAGCGGTTAACACGCTTGTCTAGTAAAACGGAAGTTGTGTTCCCACTGGAGGCAGCCGCTTGTGTAATACAAATGCTCTCATTCTGGGTGTATTTCTATGTTTATTATTATTAATATTTTTATTGCACTTCCATTTAAAATAAAAATACAGTGTGGCCCTGGATAAAGTGCAATCCCGAAAGGGGATGAAACTAGACCATGAATCATTGACTAGAAAAATATTAAAAAAAATTATAAAAAATTATTGTAGGATTTATTGGTATTTTAAGATTTTCATGTTTCATTAAGGACTCTATGTACAAAAGTATTGATTTCTTCCAAAATAATGGGTCCATTTCTTTGAAATAAAAAAAAAACAGTATGCCTAATACCTGGCGATGACCATGAAATAATAAATAGTCCGCAAAAAAGTAACTATCTTGGGTAAAAAAATGTATTTTTATGAAAAAAATGATTTTTATTGACGTTTATTTTAAAAAACTTCAAATTACTAAAAAAATGTGCCCTATAACTATGTAATTTTATAGCTTACTTTTATTCTTTACCATTTTAGCTTCCAAATAAAAAAAAACCAATGTTCTAACTAAAAAAACACGCTATCTACGAACTTTTAAAGTGGAGCCTAATCGTGTTACCGTGCAGGTAGAGACCGTTTTTTCCATTGTTTCCGTCCTACTCTGTGCCCTTCGGCAGTCGCAGTCCTTTGTTCTACACTCAGGTAGAGGGAAGGCGAGGGGAGGGGAGGCAGGGGGTTCGAAACAGGACTTACACAGTCGCTCCGATATTCTCGCCGCTGCTACTACTGTTCTCGTTCTCGCATTGTGTTCTCGTTGATTTGTTATTAAGTTTTTGTTACATTGTTGACTGTTACGTTTTCTACTGTTCGTTACGTTTAGACTGTTCCTGTTCTGCTGTTAAGTGTTGACGAAATGCCGCGATTGACAGAGTTCTCACCTCGAGAAATAGCCGACATGCATTATTATTATGGCATGTCACATGGTCGCACAACAGTCGCTCGGACTGCATACATAAATGCTTTCCCGGGCAGACTCATACCCTCAGCTCGAAATTTTCAAGAGATTCATAGGAGGCTTTCCAACATTGGACTTGGTTTGGCACGAGATCGCCGTGAGCAACCAGCTGTCGTTATTGACAATGCGATAGAAGAGGCCATTTTAAACGATCTGTTTGCTGACCCTACAACAAGCATAAGACGATTAGCGTTGCGTCATGGCATATCGAAGACGTCTGTCTGGCGAATTTTGAAAAAGGAGGGATTGCATCCTTTCCATTACCAACGAGTACAACATTTACACGAAAATGTAGATAATCGTCCAAGATGCGTAATGTCGACGTGGATTCTAAGAAAAATTAGAGCTGACCCAAATTTTCCCAAACGCATTTTTTGGATGGACGAAGCGACATTTACCCGAGACGGCATTACAAACTGCAGAAATTTGCACCAGTGGTCTCACGAAAATCCACGATTGAAGCGGGCATCTACTTTTCAAGTAAAATTTTCAATAAACGTATGGGCAGTCTTAATCGACGACATTTTAATTGGTCCAGTCATTTTACCCAGAACCCTAAATGCTGAACGTTTTTTAGAATTACTACAAAATTTACCCATGTTGATGGAAGATGTTCCCCTGGCTACGCGACGGCGTGGGCGTATGTATCTCCAAATGGATGGATGTCCTGCACATTATGGGCGGGAGGTGCGGCGATTTTTGAACGAAAATTACCCGAACCGGTGGATTGGCCGAGGAGGGCCAGTAGGCTGGCCAGCGCGTTCACCTGATCTGACACCCCTAGATTATTTTTTATGGGGTGTCATGAAGCAAAGAGTATACAGCACGCCAATAAATACCGAGGCACAGTTGCACGACCGAATAATTCAGTGCGCAAATGACATTAAAAATGATCCAGGAATGATTCGCAGAGCCACTAACCAAATTAATATTCGTGCAGTAATGTGCTTGCAAAATCGAGGAGGCCATTTTGAACATTTAATGCATTAAATAAAAATGCAAAATTGTAAATTACGGATAATTTTATTAATAAAGTTATTGTGATTAAAGTCTGACTTTTATTACCTACTAAAATGTAAATAACTCCTACCTAGCCAATTTTTTAGTTAGAACATTGTTTTTTTTTTTATTTGGAAGCTAAAATGGTAAAAAATAAAAGTAAGCTATAAAATTACATAGTTATAGGGCACATTTTTTTAGTAATTTGTAGTTTTTTAAAATAAACGTCTAAAAAAATCATTTTTTTTCATAAAAATACATTTTTTTACCCAAGATAGTTACTTTTTTGCGGACTATTTATTATTTCATGGTCATCGCCAGGTATTAGGCATACTGTTTTTTTTTATTTCAAAGAAATAGACCCATTATTTTGGAAGAAATCAATACTTTTGTACATAGAGTCCTTAATGAAACATGAAAATATTAAAATACCAATAAATCCTACAATAATTTTTTATAATTTTTTTAAATATTTTTCTAGTCAATGATTCATGGTCTAGTTTCATCCTCTTTCGGGATTGCACTTTATCCAGGGCCACACTGTATAGTACAATGCGGCGAACTTAATGCTATAAGCATTTTCTACCAGTCAACCTAAGGAGGTAAATGAAATTAGTGTTGGTAGGCGTGCAAAAGTACGTGCAAGATGATGCACGATATCCTTGATGTCCTTGCTTGGTTACCATAGAATATCCTGTGTGTAAGCAGCCTATATACGTGCCACTGTAGTGTACGTACACTGGGCACAGACCTCTCGGACAGAATATGTGCTTAATCAACACGCGTGCCCACTAGGGATTAGCGATTTCAAGCGCTGAGGTAGGTATGTGAATAGCTCAGATACTCAGGTTTCCTCACGATGTTTTCCTTCGCCGTTAGCGATTGGTATTAAACATAAACATAAATATTTACATACAGGCACATACATTGCTTCTGGCCCCACACTAGGATACCCTGTGTCGTGGGAACCAGAAACAGCGACGTCACAAACATGTAAACATCCAAGACCTGGAGTTGCTACTAAAAAATTAACAAATGTACATAACTTAAAAAATGAAAGTGCATGACTTGTTTGCACTGCGAATCGAACCGGAGTCTCTCTTTCGAGTCCATTGTTCTGGATGCACTGAGCATATATCCTAAAACTTTCCTATACACATTATTGACTTTATTCCATATACACATTAGGGTGGATCGAAAAAAATTTTTTTAAGTAATTGATTTCTAATAGCAAAAATATGGTGACGCTAGGTATTGTTATAAACCCTGTAAAATATTATTGAATTATTTTAAGTGGAACAGGCCGCGCAAAGCCATTGAAGTTTTGAAAAAAAAAGTTCAAGTACCCACTTTTACACCTTAAGTTACGCGTTTGAGGTTGGGTAAATTTTAATTTTTTAATTACTATCCATTGAAACACACGTTACTTTTGTTATAAAAACTGTGTTTTTCATTAAAAGAAGATTTTTTGAGGTAAGTACATTCAACGAATTCATGTATAAATGTGGCTAGTTTCGGGTGAAATCTTATGAAATTGTAAATTGAGTAATTGTAGTTTTAGGACTTGGAAGTGAATTTTTTCTATCATTTCAAATAATAGACTGTCATATAAGTGCTCTATATTTGGAACTATAGCAGATATAAGAGAAAAAATACCAGGATGTAATGAAATGTTACGAGTGGTTTTCCCGAAATTGTAACCCAGAAAATTGAAGGAGTATGACAAAAGAAATCAATTCCTGTAGTCTTGCATACAAGAGTCATACAGCTCCTGAAAGCTTATCATTATAAATATAAAAATATTATCAAATCACTGAAAAGAATTCACCTTTGAAAAAAAAACTGAGTTCTTGCTGCAAAGCGAAATTTTGTTCAATATTTGTTCATGCAAATGTAAGATAATAAGTCAGTGCAATTGTTCCAAAGAAGTTAAAGGTCCTAAAGAGGAACACCACTTTATGATTGATCAACGGGGTGAAAGAAAAATGAAAATCGGCGGGATTGATCGCAATGGAACAAAAAGTTTACAAAAAAAAGTTTGTTCGAAAGGAAGCTTCAACAAAAATCTGTCTGAAGAGCAGTAACTACCCATCCAAAATGCCAGAACAAGAATTAATGCTATCAACAAGTAGTGATTCTGATACAAGTGTTGCATCTCCGGAAAAGCTACACAAACATATAGAAGAGCCCTTACCTTCTACCCCTGAGGTAGAACTATGGAAAATAAGAAATGTGTGAAAAGTTTACCTGTGTGGTCTCAAATTTGGAGTATGGAGTATCCGGCAGAGCTGATGCTGCGATTGCTTCTGCAGTTTTACACAAGCTTTCATCAGATATCGGTATAGATAAATTGTATCCACCTTTTCTAAGAAATCAAACATCATGACGAACTTATTCTTAAAAAACCAAGGTCTTGGATTTTTACATGTTTGTGACGTCGCTGTTTCTGGTTCCCACGACACAGAGTATCCTAGTGTGGGCCCAGAAGCAACGTATGTGCCTGTATGTAAACGTTATGCTATGTTATGTTATTCAGATAACAGAGAAAAAAGGTGACGAAAGTATGTTGTTTTTTAGGCTGCCTTGCCATACACAAGCGGTTGAACGAAGTGTAAAGATAACAGATGCTGCAATGTCAACATCTGATAAAAAAAGCAACAACAACAAACAAAAACAACAAAACAAACAATAAAACAAACATTTATGCAAAACTTGCTTCAAGAAAAGTTATGCTGAAATTTTATAGTAAGCGGGATTTTTGTATGAAACTTGATATTTTTTTGGTAACCTTTATGTGTATTTGTTTAAGTATTTTTGTTTTAAACGTCAAAAAATGTCTTTCACTATATATTTATTATGTTTTAAGAATACTTTAAGTAATTTCTAATAAAGAACTGTGCCATTTAGTAACACGCGTTTTTTTTTCAAAAACGTATAATTTTGCAGCGCATGCGCGGCATGAAGATGTATGTTTAATAATCAGTTTTTTAGCTAAAACTTCTTTTTATAGTACACAACAACTTAATATCACTATTAGAATTAGATTCATCAAAAAATTTTTTTTTTTCATACTAGAGCGACCCACCCTAATACACATACTTGACGTCGTTTATTTTTCACTAATCAATCCGGGGTGGGCACCCACGGTGATTAAGCCCATACTCTTTCCCCCAATACGTAAGGTCTCCAAGTCTGCGAAGACTACATATTTCGGCTTAGCAAAATTCTCTTTAAAGGTTAATTGAACTCAGTCTTGCATTGTCTTGCCTCATTTATTGAAGAACTACAGAGACGAAATAGTAAAAAAAAAATCATTGCAAGAATTCAGTTTCTTTTTAAAATGTCAGTGTACTACCAATGAACCATAACTCATTAATCTACAGTCTAATAAGTCCCATAATATAATACAAACACGATTCGTCAAAACACTTGTCCAATTAATGTAGTTTAAATAGAAACGGCAAAGACGTAACCAAAGACTATTTAGAAATCGTATTTATAATAAATGAAACCGTTAGGTGCTTAAATTTTCGTTCTTACTTAGTTGACTCCATAGCTGGCACTTGTGGGAAGTTGCTGCTCTTCTGTCCGAAATAAGGCTAACAACCTTTTGGTGGCTTAACTTTGCCAATCTTCCGTTCTTACCTAGGTGACTCCATAACTGGCACTCATAAAAAGTTGCTGCTCTTTTGTTCGAAGTAAGACCGAAAGCCTTTAGGTCAGTGGTTCTTAAACTATTTGCAGTCACACATATATGAATATTTACCTCTTGTGGAAAAAAAAAACAAGTTTAAAGAATCACTTTTATTGCTCTCGCCTCTCGCCTCGCGCCGCTTGACAATAACCAGCGAGAGTGGTCAAGCAAATTAGGATTTAGTTAACTTTCTTTTTTTTTCATTAATCTTAAGAGTTAATTGAGCTGCTGCGGACCCATATCGCGCATATTACGGACCCCTAGGGGTCCGTGGACCCCACTTTAAGAAACCCTGCTTTAGGTGATTTAACTTAGCAGTTCTAACCTAGGCGACTCCATATCTGGCACTTGTAGGAAGTTGCTGCTCTTCTCTCCAAAACAAGGCCAAAAGCCATTAGGTGGTTTAACTTTGCCTCTAGGTGGTTCCATATCTGGAACTTTTAGGAAGATGCTGCTCTTCTGTCCGATACAAGACAGAAATACCTTAGGTGGCTTAACTTTGCTGTTATTACCTAGGCGACTCCATATCTGGCACTTGTAGGAAGTTGCTGCTCTTCTGTCTCGCCGGCGTGGGTGACAGCAGCGTGGGCGCAGGCCGCGACAGCAGCTCAGCGACTGGCACTTGAGGCGAGCCGAAACCAGTCTGGATGCCGTACAACATCTCTTGAAACACCCTGAAATTTCAAAATACATTGGTGAATTAACAACAGGCTATTTGACCGATTTTTGAAAGCCATCTCATATTATTTGTTGGTGTTTATGGAGTCCTCGGAAAGTGGTCATTTTAAATTCTTTCGTGTATTTCTTCTAAAAAAGGCAAACGAAAAATTACTTTTCAAATAAGCCGCGAAACGCTACCTTAGGCTATAATATGGCGTCGCAGAGAAATTATGACGTCACTTCCCAGTAAACCAACCCATGAACGTAAGAAAGAAAGAATGACAGACACCATTTTTACTGGCATGTGACGTCATCATAGAATCGGCCAATCCAGGCAGGCGAGATGTAGGTACAAACACAACTTATAGAACGACATTGCAGGTATCAATTATAATTTATTTGTGTTCTGGTATAAAGGTCGAATCTATAATAGACCCATATTTGCGGGTGTGGCGGTGAAGTGAATTAGAGTAGTTAGGTAAGATTTTGACACTTGTCTGTATGATGTTACGTTTAGTAGGTATGTAATCTGTAAGCAAATTACCTTCTCTATTCAATCCATAATTCGAGCCTCAATTCCAAATCATCTGTTAAACAAAACGTTACATGCAAACATTAACCTTTACACGGGCGTCATCACAATACACTACATTTTGAACGATTTCAGTACGTAACATCAATCAGTATTTGTGTGCTTAGTATTAGAAGCGATGTCTCTATAGGCATTTCTATAAATACGGCGAAAACCATAGAAATATTCAATCAGTTAGCCAACACAGACAATGTAGACCTATTGGAGATGGATCCACAATTCTAAGTTGACCAGTCTCTATGTATAATAGCTAATTACTATTTTCTATCCTCTAAATATGCCTAAATCATCTGGATATTCTTGCATCTATATAGACTTCGTCTAAAGTATCTTTAATCAATCTGTTCTACTTGTAGATGAATGAATGAATGAATGAATGAAAAATTCTTATAAATAATAAAATAATAAACTCACGCCCGTTATCCCCGAGGGGGTAGGCAGAGGCACCAATCACTAGATCTGGGCCCACATTTTGCCGAGTTTATTAGGTCCCAAAATTCTTTTTTGCACAATAAACAGTGTTCTGTACAAGGGCGAGCTTAATACTATAAAGTATTTTCTACCAGCTAACCATGGGTGATGTGGAAAGAGTAAAGGGTCAGACAGATGTGTGTCAGATGGGTAGATGTGTGTAATCTACTCGATTAAAACAGTTTTAGCCAAACTTCTCAAATTCTTTCAAATGAGCTGAGTTTTGGTGGTTTATCCTCACCTGCTTCTAACGCCCAAAATAGCCCTCACGCCAATAAACTTCGTCTTCTGCTTCGACTGACCAACCAAGAACACCACGTCGAACAGTTGAGCGTTCTGAGAGATATTGAGCTCGTTGTTCAAGAAGACGCGAGTGAAGTCCTTAGCGAGTTGGTCGTAGTCTTCAAACTGGTCTCTTACAGAGTCCAGGAGGGGAGAGGATGGTCGCATATGCCCTATGGGCCGCCATGAACCTGGAAAGTGAAAAGGGAGCCATGTTTAAATGTTCACGACTGTTAGATATAACTATTGTAGGTTTTTTATTTTATTTATCTTATTTTTTAGATCGGATTGAACTTGACCATAGCAAAATCGGTGATGAAAGGTAAAAAAATATTTCTTAAGTAGTAGGACTAGAAAATAAGCTAAACCTACCTACTATTAAATTATTATCACAGATTTCCCAAAGCATACTGAGATGCTGGATTGAACACAACATCGGCAAAACTGTTTTCAGCAAAAAGGACGTGAAGTGAACCACAGTCCTAGCTCTATGATCGGATGTGAAATGCCTCTTCAGGGGTGCAATTACCTAAGTCCTCCACTAGATGGAGTTATCTCATTTAGCCTACTCCAAACTGTCAAATACACATATATTTTGACACTTTCAAGTTTTCTAAATGCTTAATCCGATAGAGTGGAAAGTTACATAATACAAGGGCTGAACTAACCTCTTCTGTATGGTTTGGGTATCTGGCCGGTTTCGGCGTGGTTCTGAAGATTGGCCACGATGTCCTCCAGCATCTGACTCCTTGTGCGCTCTTGCATTCGCGCGAACTTCGGCGCTGAGTACGATGCCCGTTCACCATTCACTATCTTTGTGAGAAGCCACTCCCTAAAATATGAAATAGACAGTATGAAAAATTAATATTGAGATATCATTGGGAAAGCCACGTTAAAACTTCTCTACAATTAAAACTTTCATAATATATGACCTGTCGAAAAGTAATTCAAATCACGCGGCTAAACAATACTAAGATTATTATTCCAGAGTTTCCCATAACCACATCGAACTTTCAAACGTAATCTATAAACATTAAGTTATTTTCCTTCACTCGCTCACGAAAAAGCCAAATGACTGATTTGTGTGTGATGTGTCTACAATATCCAACCTATTGAACGCTATAGCAGCGTTCGTAACTCAATATGTTTCACACAAAGGCCGCCTCACAAAGGGTTCGGAAGTCCTATACCTACGTACCTGAACATAGGGCCTTTATCAAATACGCTTTGTTCCCACAGGTAGGGCTTGTAGGCGCCCACTTCGTCGCGAGTCACCACCGATACCTCGTACCGCGTTGGCCGCCGCTTTATCCGGGCTGAAACTCGTACTGTAAAAGGGAACGTATTCTAATTGATATCCTCAAAAACATTACGAATGTGATACGTAGGCGAAAGGTGATACATTTAAGTGTCAGTCGCCCCTAACGTGTAGTGTAGGTGTAGTCTATACCCTTCAAAATTTAAGTGATTGGTTGGTTGGCCACTGGCTTAGTGCAAATGTTGCCGAGTCAGTCCAAATGTTGCTGAGAGAACTTTAAACGGTCTGCACGTTGAGCCGTGGTCACAGGGATTCGAATTACCTACTGGTCGTCTTGATCTTTGCTGGTCTTCATGCACCCGATTTCGAATCGTTTGGTCACTGACATGGGTACCGGTTGATAGCTGTAGACGAGTTTGTAATTTGTGAGCTGTCACTGTCCGATTTTGAAGAACACTCAAACATGTGTATCGGTTCTCTTGTAAACCTATAGAACGCTACGAATGTGCTTCTTGGACCAATGTAACGGCTCTGGTGCAGTAATTTTGACCAACAGCCTTCGTACTCTTAGCATTCTTAAGTTGAAACAAGAATGACGCATTATTTAAAAGATCAGTGTTTAAAAAAATGCGCACTCTTAGACCAGCCTACCCAGCACCTGCCAAGTTGTCTTTAAGAACTACATAAAATAATCTCAGCAAAGAGCAAAATTAACTGCTAATCCTGGCCTACGCTCAAATATTACTACCACTAGTGCTGTGAATGGGTTCTAAAAGCGCCGGCATAAACCAGATTTTAGAAAATACAGTATTTTAGTAAAACCCGCAATAGTTATGACGACCTCGTGGCGTAGTGGTTAGCGCATCTTCTGCCTACCATGCGAGAGGTCCCGGGTTCGAATCCCGGCTGGAGAAAAAAAAAGAAACCCAGGTCTTGGATGTTTACATGTTTGTGATGTCGCTGTTTGTGGTTCCCACGACACAGGGTATCCTAGTGTGGGGCCAGAAGCAATGTATGTGCCTTTTTTTCTATTTGAAAAAATAATTGATAACTATTTGTACAGCAATTTGTCGAAAAACACATCATTGACATAAAACCCTTATATTTTAGTTGAAAGTGAATTATTTTCCATTTATCAGTTGGAAATCTGAGCCGATGATATATTAATAAGCATTGTCTGGCTGAGCATTTGAGGATTTTTTCTTAAAATTAATATACAGGCTACAATCTTAATCAGTTCACATCACTACTATTACTCAGGTAAAATGTAAAGGTTGATTTATTGGACACTAGACAATGACAATCTACTTATTTAAAAAAAAATAGATTGCTGTTCGTTAGTCCCACTCGAGAACAACTGGTCCGATTTGGCTGATTTTTGGTTTTTTATACAGGGTGTCCCAAAAAATAGTGTCAAGCGGAAGTCCAGATATAGAGCACCCCTAGGAGTACCCGAATCACCCTCACATATCGTCCCTTAGCTTACAACACCGCTTAAGTCATTTTTAAGAGCTTTATACGTGTGACCAATGGTTAGACGCGCAATGAGCAGCTCCATCTAATGGCATTCAAATGTGAAAACCGCAAATTTTCGACTTGAGCGGTGTTGTAAGCTAAGGGACGATATGTTGCGCAATTTTTTGTAGTTTTCGAGTCATCAAACATTTTAACAATTTATAAATTTTAACTAACTTTGCGATTCTTCATTTTTTATGGCGCTATTGTATCAGATTGACCCACAAAATTGAGTTTGTGTCTGCAAGGCACACTATTCACCTATTTTGAAAAAAAAAAACAAAACATGTATCTTAATAATTAATGGCTCTGTGGCCGATAATGTCTTGTAGGTCAAGGTGGGACAGAAAATACGAATAAAAAATTATAACTCGAAAACTACAAAAAATCGCGGAACATACATGGGGGTGATTCGGGTACCCCTAGGGGTGCTCCATCTCTGGACTTTCGCTTGACACTATTTTTTGGGACGCCCGTGGAATTGTGTGGAATTCCAAAGAAGGTTTGAAAGGTGAGAAAATATGGAATAATTACGAAAACTCTGGCGGTACGACGTTTGCCGCGACAGCTTATAAATAGCGTTTCACAGAAACAATATAGGTACGGGCCCGAGGCTTCACTATTGAATCAACGGGCCTTGCGTTCGTCGGGGAATGCTGCATTGTTAAACCGAAATTCGATTGAAGCTATTCGCAGAACTTTACGGATCGACAGTGTTGGAACTCGACACTGTATCGGAAAACCGAGCTCTTCTCTCACGTTTCCCTAACAACTAATCCTCAACCAAATTTTGTAATAAAAGTACGTTAGTACTCAAAGAGGTACCTAAGTTTGCTTTGTACACTTAGTTTTGTTTTGTGGGTTTATCAGCTTCCGTAAGTAACAAGGAGCCTTTATAGTTTCGCCACGTGTGTCTATCTGTTTTTCTGTCTGTTCTTGGCGTGCAAAGACCCTTAGTACGGGAATGCTGAAAATGGTATTGATATTATGTATTAAGTTTAGTATATTAAACTCGACAAAAAATCGGCTGGTTGGGTAACTGAAAAATAAAATCCTTTTTAGTAGGGTATGCCTAAATAAGAGATGATTTTTTCTCGCCTACAAATTATTGTGGGCATTTTTGAATTACAGAATCGTTAAAAATATTATATCGGCAAATTATTTTTAGATTCAGGGGCGTTGTTTGCAAAATATTAAGGCTTAAGATTAATATTTCGGAAAAGGAACGTAGCGCAAATTATGTTAGAATTATGCTTTTTCCTAATATGTCCTTAAACAAACGTCTTCACGAATATACTTAAAGACGCTCTAAAAGACGTTTTTCATTTTAAACATAAGCCTTAATTGAATTTTGCTCAACTTCAAACCCACTAAGAGCAGTCAGTTTTTAGCTCCAGTTTGACCTGAGTTAACATGCCTAGTTTAGTTCCATTT
The DNA here is from genome assembly GCA_947310845.1 of Yponomeuta plumbellus. Classification (NCBI taxonomy): domain Eukaryota; kingdom Metazoa; phylum Arthropoda; class Insecta; order Lepidoptera; family Yponomeutidae; genus Yponomeuta; species Yponomeuta plumbellus. The sequence goes on along the minus strand of OX371207.1, from coordinate 8,919,124 downwards.
GAAATTAGATTAGAAGACTGCGGAATCTGGGTCAGCGCAAAATTACTGACACTAATATTAGGTATTCCCGAAATCTATTTGTAATTAATTTTATTAGTACTGCCAATCACAGACGATTTTAACACAAAAGTTTTGAAAGTTATGACTTCATAATAACTGAAAAGGTACCGTCACTATATTAGCAAGCTAGACTAGGAATCTAATAGTATATAAAAGATAGCTAATGCTATTAGCATTGAGTCATTGAAATTAGCAAAGCAAATCATGAAATCTTTCTTCAATCATGAATCAATCAAGTCACTTTCAATAAGCAAAACTTATGTGTAAAGTTTACTTCCCCATTTTCGCGAAAGCGGTTGATTTGTATGAAAAATATAGGTAGAGAATACTTAATTGTACACAAAAATGGAAATTAATTACTATAATTAATAAATATAATTAACAGCATTAAAAAATTATCATGTTCAGTAAAATTATCTCAAGTCCAAAAACAAATGACAGTGTATAAAATGCGTATCTAACCGTAGTTATTGTCTGTTCATCTATTAAACAGAATTCAGTATTCACTATCAGGCTATTTGCCAGTATTGTTCACTGTTTCTAGTCCTCACAAGGCGGGATAACTGACGTACTTACCCAAAATAAACGTATGCAGAAAATGGCTCTTAATGCATGAAGGCGAAAAGGCAGTGTTGTCTGCTTCTAGGAAGACCACGCATACAATATCGTTGCCTATGTGCCGTTTTCTCTGCAGCTTTTGAGGGTCATGCCTCTCGTACGGCAGCAGTGTCGACACGTGAAACATGATCTCGATTCCTCGCCAGTTGGTGTACACCGAGTAGAGACCGGTCAAGTCGTGGACAGTGTCCAGTCCACCCTTGTACTTGTCGAAACCTGAAAGATTACTCCAATGAGGAACAAGCAGTGAAGGGAACAAGGCGCTCATTACAATTTTTTTGTAATGTAAACAGATTATGCGTCGAGAGTTTTTATTGTTACTGGACACAAAAAAAAAATATTACCGTGTAAAGTCCTTAGTTCTTATTTTGTCTACGTATAATCTGCATTATTTACTAACAGAGTTAGTTTAAAGGAAATTACATTATTTGGATACCCCAAGATTATTGTTTCGGTTCTATTATCAGACATTATGCCCGTTAGCCCATTGGCCACACACTGTACATTTTTCATTTGAACTTTTATTTATGTGTTATGTTTCTTGTGTTCAATAAATAATATTTGTGAGTGGTTGACCAAAAAGGGACCTCAAGGGAAAATAATTGATTTCGAGAAAATCGCGTTTGAAGTTTCGTGTATCAGGTTTCGACTTGGCTCGGCTCACAAAAAAATCATAAAAAAATAACTACGGCACCTAAAAATATTCTGATTACACCAAAACAAAGCTAAAATACCAGATTAAAAAATTCAAATAATAAAAATAACGGTTGTCAATCCCTCCAGGCCCCTTTTTAGTCAACCACTCACATTTATCGATAATATTATTTACGGTGTAAATTCCTTAGTATTGATTTTGTCAACATTAGGTACCTTATAATATTTATCATTTATTAACGGAATTTCAGCACATTACATTATTTGGATCAGCAAGATTATTGTTATGGTTGCTATTATCAGATATAATGCCTATTGGGTGTCCATTGTACCTTTCTCAACGTTTAATTACGTTTTTGTTTCTTGTGTGCTATAAATAATATTTTTACGTCATATCGTTCCAAAAATAGGTTTTCCGTAAATCGTGGGTGCTATTTTCATGCTATCTTCTATTTTCAGTCTCATTAAAGAGAATGAGTCCAAATTATAGGTTACGCTACTTTCCGATCAATTGCTTTGATTCACAGCTACGATAAATTATAGTATATGAAGGAGGAGGAGGCGAAAGTGATTTTTAATCAGATAAATGATAATAAGTGGCAATTAAGCTTCAATCACGTTAAGCTGTTAAAAAATAATTGATCTTTCGAAATAGTTTAGTCAAGAATTTCACTCGAACACCTCTAGAAGTTCTAGGTATTTACAGCAGATATAATATGATAAATATTCACCTTTTAGTCGAACCTTGTCTCCCAGCACCTGCAAGAACTCTTCAAACATCGGCGAGTTCTCGTTATTGTCCAAGATATCTTCTTCCGTGAACTGACCCTCCTTCACGTAGATCACTCCCACTTTGAGCTCAGACTTTATGAATACCTGGTGATGAGAAAATGGCATGATTAGCTTTCTGGAATATAAAATATGTCAGAGTTTGGTCTAAAATAAGTATCTACACGTCCTACCAGGGATTACGTACACTAGATTCAATCGAAATTGGGTTTTCCAAGAAGTTATTGCGTGCAGAATAACGACTTAACGGCTTAACGTCTGCCATCTATCGACAGCAGCCGGCACCAACTGCTTAACGGCCTGGCCACGGGACATTCGCCACAGCGAAAAATCGGGCGGCGCGAACGGCGAGGCGTCTAGCGACTGAAACAAACTCATAGAAATGTACGTGGTAGAAAAGTATGGCCACGCGGTAAGACACCTCACCGCCGGCGCCCGGTCGCACCGCGCGAATTCTCGCGCGGGCAAACGAATGTCCCGTGGCCAGGCCGTAACGTGCCTTGCGAAGCGCGGAACCGCTCGGAAAAATGCCACTAGCGTAATTAGTCATAGACGGTCACCCATCCATGCACAGAACACGCCCTATGTTGCTTAACATTCGTGATCGATTAAGATCACTCAGGCAGCCGGGGCTATGAGCGATACTATCGCTGACAAACTGTTAGTGTTATGGTACATAATATCTTCTAATAATTCTCTGAAATATTTGGCTGTACACACTGATTCCTCTATATGAAGTAAGTAACATTGTCTTGTTAACCTTCACAAACTCAATAATAGTTTAAAGCTCCTATAAGAGGTAAACTAATTTCACCTTCCTAACTTAGGTGATTGAACTCTGTCACATCATAAATATGAAAACAGAGGTGGCGGCAAGGTCACAATATAATTTATCGGAGGATTAAAGAATAGTGAAGCAATTTATTTCCTCGGATACTCTGATGTTGCGAGCTATAAGCCACTCCCCAGGGAGGCCTCTATTCATTATCTTTCCCATCTCAACGGAGGTTGGGCGCGAATCTTTCTATTTTTGCCCGCGTAATTAAAGTAGGTAAAGTACCTAATTGGATATAAAGGTAAAACACAGCAGCCTACAAAGCTCGTATAAATACGAAGGCCTTTAGATCAAAGCGTTATCTCGATCTATTATGAGGAATAAAAATTCAATTCCGTTTTAATCCAACAATCACAAAGCGATATTTGAGCGTGCCGAATCCTATTCAATTGGGTATGCGACGAGTCAGGAGCAAGCAACACGACAATCCACTCCTGCGAAATGGCCGGCGAACAAAAAACCAAAATCAATCGGCTCTTTTTCATGCAAATTTCATTTGAATTTCCCAACTATGAATTTCCCTCAAATTCCCTTTGGCAAAGACCAAGACTTTTCGGGTAGCGGTGTATTTTTTCATAAAAACAACTATCGTCATAAGGTCCCAATGTTTTTGTAAGTAGGTAATGCTATTTTATGTTGCCGCAAAGCAACAGTAGGCAGATGTTTCGTTTGATGAGTACCTACACCGTTTATGACCCGTGAACTACATAATAAAAACTACTCTTCTGTGGGATCGCTTGCATTGATCGTTACTTTGTTTGCAATATCAAGGGAAATATATTGGAACGCAGTGCGACGAAATAAAGAGGTTTTATATACTTTGTTGTACATTCCAGTGTCTTTATTTGGAATATACACAAAAGTGTATTAAACAAAAATATTAACTTCCACAATCACTTCTGCTCTCAAAGCCAAACCAGGGAAGGACATAACAAACATAGAAATAAACCTGAGACGTGGAAATAAATAAACAAATATTTACTTTTAGTAAATTTAAACTGTAAGACCACGTGATAAGTGCGTAAGTATTTATGAAATCAATAAAGCGCTCGTTACATTTCCCAGGAAGTAAACAAACGCCACAATGATTTGTTATTCAATATTACCCTCTTACAAAGGGCTCTGCGCAAACCCAAAAACATCAAACGCTTCGTTGTTTGACGTGAATGGGTGGACCGGAGAGCGTCGCGCATTTCAGACCCATATTCGATCTTCGTAGTCGGGTGTACCTGTCAGGTCTCATTGTTGCTTACCTTCGTTCAATGATGCGCGATTTCTTATCGACCTTAGTGTTTTTCCTCTTTCCGAGTAGTTTTCCTTTTAGGCTGAATTGTGTTCGTCTCTATTAATATCCGAGCGCTGTTGCTTTTCAGATACGTGAATCAACAATGATACAATCACCGTGCTCGAGATGACGGCATATTGGGAGGCACATAATCAAATTACATTGTTTCACATTACACCCCACGGGAAATACCAGACGCATTAGCCAAAATTGTATTCGAGATAACTGTCAGAACGAATAACGCATACTATCTTGGCGCGACAGCACAAAGTAAAACGAGGAGTACGTGTGTGTGGGACGGTTACATGTTCACCGTTTTCACTAAATCCGACATTTTAGTGAATTAATGCCCATTCAAAATGCAGAGGACGGACAGCCCGGACAGGCTCGCACTCAACAAAGCCTCGACTTATACGTAGCTCCCAGTCTGTAATGAAAATTGGCAGTTCACTGGATCGAGCAGCCTCGTCCTCGCGGTGCAAAAGTAGCTACCCGCGCTGGCTTCGCTCCACTGTACCACGTGACTTAAAGCTTTTCCTAGACGTTGAATAAGAGGAGTGTTACAAAGTCTCTTTAGCATATCTGCTTTTAGGAGAGCGTTGTACCCAGTGAAGAGAACACAATCACTCGTTCTGGATATCCTGTGACATGGTAACCAGTCTAGGACAACTCAAACATGGAAACATACCTAGACTGAGGCTGCTTGCAAATGTACGGCGGCCCTAAGGGGAATCGAACTCATGACCTTCGCTATGGTAGGTAATGAGACGTGATACCGCTAGACCAAGGAAAGAGTTAATGGTAAAGAACTCAATATTAACGATATTTTCATTAGATGTTATTTGCTTAGATTTCAATATAGATCAGAATGCATCAATATACCACACGTGAATCGGATAAAAGGGTATTGTGAAGTTCCAACTCGCACCCAGATTTATATGGAGTTACACATAATTTCGCGTTTGAAACCCCCCGGGCAAAAGGCAACGAGTTACCAAGTTGAGTTTTAGTAAGTGCCAAACTTTGTGCTTGTAAGTATATCCGAAGTTACATCGAAGATAATTTATACTTATTGAAAACTCCAGACTATCACACACGGAAAAACATCAAATAATTCATGGAGGACTTTGGTCGTGGGCACTAACTTACTCATATTAATATTTTAATAGAAATTCTTATTTCTCGGCGTACGAGCTCAGTTTATCCATCTATCTATCTTCTATATATATAAAAGGAGAAGCTGACTGACTGACTGACTTAGAATCAACGCAGGGCCCAAACTATAAGGGTTAGAAACTTAAAATTTTGCACAGGGGTTCTTTTTGTAACATAGGGGAGCACTAAGAAAGGATTTTTGAAAATTCATCCCCTAAGGGGGTAAAATGGGGGTTCAAAGTTAGTATGAAACTTTGCCGTTTTTGAAGTTATTCAAATGAAATTTGGTACGTTCTTCATTTAAAATTATGAAACACGTGTAAAATAGTTTTTTTATAATCATCCCTTAAGGGGAAAAAGGGGGGTGTAAAGTTAGTATGAAAGTTCTCTGATTTTCTAAGTTATTTCAATAAAAAGTGGTATTTGGGTTATAAGTTTTCAATAATGATTATTTCTGATATCCGTTTTTGTGAATTCACCCCCTAAGGGGGTAAGAGGGGGTTGCAAAGTTAGTATGAAAGCTTTTTCGCATGCGCTAAAAGTATCTCTATCTTATTTGCAAACACTTTAGTCAACTAAAGCCCACGCGGACGTAGTCGCGGGCAACAGCTATATATATATATATAAAAGGAGAAGCTGACTGACTGACATATCAACGCAGGGCCTAAACTATAAGGGTTAGAAACTTAAAATTTTGCACAGCGGTTTCTTTTGTAAAGTAGGGGAGCACTAAGAAAGGATTTTTGAAAATTCATCCCCTAAGGGGGTAAAATGGGGTTTTAAAGTTAGTATTAAACTTTGCCGTTTTTAAAGTTATTCGAATGAAATTTGGTACAAAGGTTTTCCATTTAAAATTATGAAACACGTGTAAAATAGTTTTTTAAAAATCATCCCTTAAGGGGGAAAAACGGGGGTGCAAACTTAGTATGAAACTTTGCCGTTTTTGAAGTTATTCGAATGAGATTTAATATGAAGGTCCTGCATTGAAAGTCATGAAACACATGTAAAATATTTTTTCGAAAATCATCCCTTTAAGGGCAAGAGGGGGGGGGGGGGGGAAGTTAGTATGAAACTTTGCCGTTTTTGAAGTTATTCGAAAAAAATTCAATACGAAGTTCCTTCATTAAAATTTATGAAAGACGTGTAAAGTAGTTTTTTTAAAATCATCCCTTAAGGGGGTAAAAGGGGGGTGCAAAGTTAGTATGAAACTTAGCCATTTTTGAAAGTTATTCGAATGAAATTCAGTATGAAGGTCCTTCATTGAAAGTCATGAAAGACGTTTAAAGAAGTCTTTCGAAAATTGTCCCTTAAGTGGTTAAGAGGGGGTTGCGAAGTTAGTATGAAAGCTCTTTCGCATGCGCTAAAAGTATCCCTTTCTTATTTGCAAACACTTTACTGAACTAAAGCCCACGCGGACGTAGTCGCGGGCAACAGCTAGTATTATATAAAGAGGAAACTTTACAGACACCCGGCAAAGTGTACTACCATCCAACTTGTCATTAGTCCATTACCGTGATTAGAGGAAGGGGGTGTCATGTAGGAGCAAGTTATCAGTGAGTTCATAGGAAAACGAACCTTATTTCCACTGGACTAACAGGATTACATAGCTAAAGTGTGATTTCCCGTTTTCCGAATGATCAGGAAAAATCCTGTACCGAGGGAAAGTCTCGCCTGAAATGCGGGGCTCCGCACGCGGCTAACGGCCTCATTAATGTTTCAAGAACGTAAGCGGCGGCGTCGCTTATTCGTAATTGGAAACTGAAAAAACAATTGCTCCGTGAAAAGGTTTCACTGCTAATTTAGTTACGATCCTCCGACTCCGCCGCTGAATCGCAAATGAGCTGAGAGGCGGCCGAGACTTGTACGCTTCTAATTTCTCGTCTTTATTTATTTACATAGGCATTTCAGTTGATGCCGCTACATTTCGTGTGGGGTAATGAGCTCTTTTGGAGAACAAATGGAGGTGATCGTCGAAAGAGAATTTCTAATTAATGGTAAGAACGGTATAGTTAACCTAAACTTAACTTGCAGGAAGAACGTGACATCAAAATTGTCAAAAAAACCGTAAGGGAACGTTGTGACATTATATGCCCCTAGGCTTCTACAAATGTCATCATCATCGTCATCATAGGCCTTTAGCTCGAGTTCGTTCCCCCAAAGGTGGCGGTTAAGGTATATAAAATACTAGCTTTCGCCTGCGACTCCGTCCGTGTGGACTGTAGTTAAAAATTTTGCAACCCTGTTCATTCCATTAAATTTAAAAAAAAAACGGCGAAACAGGTGTTCAATCAATTGTGTTGAAGAGTATTTACTTTAAGTTTCAAGAAAATTAGACAACATTCTTTATACCTCCCAAATTTTGGCAACCCTTTTCGCCCCCTTAGGGGTTGGATTAAAAAAAAACCCGGTCTTATTCTTTGCCTACATTATATGTATATTAGACCCTCTGTGCAAAATTTCAGCTTCCTAGGTCCAACGGCTTGGGCTGGGCGTTGGTGAGTGAGTCAGTCAGTCAGGTCTTGGAATTTATTTTTTACTAGCTTTCGCCTGCGACTCCGTCCGCGTGGTCTTTAGTTCAAAATTTTGCAACCCCGTTCACTCCCTTAAGCATTTAATTTAGAAAAACGGCGAAACACGTGTTCAATCAATTGTGTTGAAGAGTATTTATTTTAAGTTTCAAGAAAATTAGACAACATTCTTTATACCTCCCATACAAATTTTGGCAACCCTTTTCGCCCTCTTCGGGGTTGAATTAAAAAAAATCCGTTCTTATTCCTTGCCTACATTGTATATAGACCCTCTGTGCAAAATTTCAGCTTCCTTGTTCCAACGACTTGGGCTGGGCGTTGATGAGTGAATGAATCAGTCAGTCAGGACTTTGAATTTTATTTATATAGATAATATAGATTTATATAGATTTCAACCCGTCAAAAAAAAGCCCTTTAGTTCGTTACGGACTATTCAAGCAGTGCCTAAGGCCTGGTTTACATTTGCTTTAATTTCGTGCTTTTTTAGCATGCTTTCCATAGAGGTTGAATAAAATAGAGGCGGCAAAAACATATGCCGATTCATAGCTTTTATCACGCACCATATTTTGTAAAAGTACTTTAAAAAATTCTAAATACATAGTATACAACCAACCATTAGTGATTTATTATTTGCTTATATTCATAGAAAGGAATTAACGTCTCTATTCTGTTCTAGCTCTATGAAAAGCGTGCTAAAAAAGCACGAAAATAAAGCAAATGTAAACCAGGCCTAAGACTTTGTCACTTTTCCGTGTGACTAAAAAGTCCGGTTCGAGAGCGGCAGGGCCTACTGCATGTAGGACTTATAAAGGAAAGATCCGGAGTCGAGTCAGTATGGATTCGGTGCCTCATGGCTCTTTTGTCCGCCAGTGCCGAGCACCACCATTCGTCCCAGGTCTTACGGCCCCTCCAAACCTTCATTCTCCAGGCGTCTTTGTCCACAGCAAGTTCTAGAAATGTACTTGATCATAAATGAACAATATCAGCACAAAAGTAAGACACATCTAAATGTGCTAACGAAATGAACGCAAGATATGCTGTAAAGTAAATCATTCAGTGATTGGTTCATTCTGTGTGCCATGCGTGGCGACGTGAACTTTGATTGGACGATAACAAGTGACATCGTAACTAGTGATCGGTGGTAGCAGGTGCACAGATATTTTGCCTTCCCACAAATGTACGTGCGGGGTGTTTGTTGCGTTAGGCGTCTATTTTTTTTAACAATTATTGGCTAAAATAACTTTTTCGCAATAAATTCATTACCCCTTAATTCAAAAATTTCATAACAAAGTGTTTTCCTTCTGCTGTGGTTCGAATATCTCCAGTCGATACCGGCCAGCCAACCCAATTGTTTTTGTGACGACAGACTTAAAATTTAACGAATAGAAGACATGTTTTTATGCTATAATAAAATGTTGTAGGAAACCACTTTGAATTGAGATTGATTTTAGTTGGTGAAAATCACGACTAAAATGTTATATCTTTACTTATATATTATTAGTACCTGGGTGACCGAGCTTTGCTCGGTACTTTTTTTGTAATATAAAATATGTAATACTAGCTGTTGCCCGCGACTACGTCCGCGTGGGCTTTAGTTAAAATGTTTGCAAATAAGATAGGGATGCTTTTAGCGCATGCGAAAGAGCTTTCATACTAACTTCGCAACCCCCTCTTATCCCCTTAAGGGATGATTTAGAAAGACTACTTTAAACGTCTTTCATGACTTTCAATGAAGGACTTTCATACTGAATTTCATTCGAATAACTTCAAAAATGGCAAAGTTTCATAATAACTTTGCAGCCCCCTTTATTCTCTTAAGAGGTGATTTTCGAAAAAATATTTTACATGTGTTTCATGACTTTTAATGAAGAATCTTTGTTCTGAATTTCATTCGAATAACTTTAAAAACGGCATAGTTTCATACTAATTTTGCAGCCTCCTCGTACCCCCTTAAGGGATGATTTTCGTAAAACTATTTTACATGTGTTTCATGACCTTTAATGAAGAATATTTATTCTGCATTTCATTCGAATAACTTCAAAAACGGCAAAGTTTCATACTAAGTTTGCACCCCTCTTTTTCCCCCTTAAGGGATGATTTTTAAAAAGTTATTTTACACGTCATAAATTTAAATGAAAAACCTTCATACCAAATTTCATTCAAATAACTTCAAAAACGGCAAAGTTTCATACTAACTTTGAACCCCCATTTTACCCCCCTAAGGTATGAATTTTCAAAAATACTTTCTTAGTGCTCCCCTACGATACAAAAGGAACCCCTGTACAAAATTTCAAGTTTCTAAGCCTAGGCCCTGCGTTGATATGTCAGTCAGTCAGTCAGTCAGTCAGTCAGCTTCTCGTTTTATATATATAGATAGATAAAATTAAAATAATCCTTTTTCGACAAAAAAAGAACTTGAAAAAAAAAATCTTGACTCGAACCGGGTCTCTTGAAATCGGCCCTGAAACGGGTCGCCCGTTTTCCCGTCGGAACTATCCCAACCTTGCAGATAGACGCGAAATTTACCTGTGTATGTTATCATAGCAAATTTCAAATGGCTTAAAACACGGATAAAACAACGTTTTCTAAAAATGTAACCTAGTTAAATCAATTAAATGCATCTGCTTACAAAATTTCGTGAAAATCCTTGGAGCCGTTTCCGAGATTCTGATATATATAAATATATATACAAGAATTGCTCGTTTAAAGAGATTAGATAAATAGATTAACGTAAAGAACGACTTCTTAAAAATTGCTAACCATTTGAAAGTCACGTTATAATATACGCTCTCTCTCAGTGGCTGCAACTTTTCTCTGGAATTTAATCTATGTCCCACTATAGTAAAATTTGCTTAATGAAACTTCAGACCTGAATATTTTGTTACCATCAGTCCTATAATACATACCACATGTCCGACGTCACTGACACTCGATCTGTGTTAAAGAACAACCCTCTGCTTCGCGGCAGTGGTATCACGACTGCGTACCATCCCAGTAGTCGTGGGTTTGATTCTTACTAGGGGCCGCCGTAAATTTGTACATGTGTCCCCATTCTGAGGGCATTGCCATGTTGCCTGTTTCCCAACGCACAGGGTATTCTAGGGACCATGACAAGTAATTGCATTGTGCGGAAGTTATAATTACTATCGAGACAAACCTGATCAAGCTTCAACAACTCCTCAGGAGTGTCAGGCAGCTGGCCCAGCATCAGCGGCGGGTTTATGTTGACCTCCTTCCCGAGAGAGCGCACCACCTCTTCCCGATTGTACCGGTCCGCAAACACGCAAGACGCGGGGATCAGTCCGTGCACCGTGTAACTGATGGCTCGGACTAGGATCCTGTGAAGTAATAAACAGTTATAGATTAGATTTCTTAAGACAAAGCAAGCTCAAATGTAGAGGGTCAGTAACTTTCGTTTGATGAGGATGAGATAGGAAAACAAACACCTACAGGCCTACATCTACAGTTAACTAGAACAACAGTGTCTTCTCGTTATTAAAAAAAAATCGTACCCAATCGTCTCCCCGGGAATAGAACCGTATCCTCGGTGACTAAATCTGATCGTAACACCGCTTAATAAATTCAGTGCATAACGGTTGCATTCCGGTTAAAATTAATTAGAATATAAACATTAGTTCAAAGCTTACTATCATAAAAAAGTAGGTACTTAGATGCTACACACAAAATTAAAGATCTTCTGGTACAACGCTGATCATGTGATCATGATCATCAACTTCTAGAAATGGATAACGTCCAAGCATATTTTGTACCTACGTTACAAATATCAGGAACGGAATAGCATCCTTTTTAGTTATTTTAGACATTTCCTACCAGTTCAGATTAGAGCGAGAATCTATTAATTATTTAAAAGTTAGGTTTTTACAAGTATTTAAATATATATGAAAAAAAAATTTTTTTTTGCAAAGCCTGAAAGAGTATAAAAAAAGGTTGACATTCCTAAAAATGTATCAATTGAAATCCTCTATAAATACAGGATATCCACGTTTTCCATCCCACTGCCGGTTTACTGCCGTTGATACCTACAACCCTAATCCTGGCACTCTACCTTTTCTACCTCCAAAGCTTGTCCGCAGATTTTGTCTTGAAACGGCCTGTGTTTCAAGACAAAATGGTGTTACCTCCAGGGGGTAACACTGCGCCGCCGGGGAAAAAATCATATCTTTTTTTACCAATAGAATTTGCAAAATTTGTTTGCACAATCTCTCAATCATCTTAACAGTGATTTGTAGGACCTACGACAAAGAACCTAGGATTACGAATCTGAGACTAGCATTCCTGGGACTATCTCGTCCTAGGTTTTCTGCCTTAGGTTCATGACCATGGGTCCTAAAACACTATTTACATGATAAAGAGAATGAACCTGTTATTTAAGTCATATTATGTATTTTCTTTTGTGCAATAAAGTGTAACAACAACAACAACAACAACCTACAGACTCTTTGCAAATTCAATCTGCAAAAAAAAAAGCTTTTTTCCTCGGTGGCGCAAGTTTTACCCATTGGAGCCTCTTAAGCTACAGATTTTCCAGTAAATTCCAGCTACATTTTTGGCGTCCATTGAACGACACATACAGAATAACGTCTTAGGTACTTGGGTAGAATAGGTATACTTTATATAGCGCCTAGTGGAAGCTTTTAGGTCAATTAAATAGGAGAATTGACTCAATCGCTGTAGTTCCTGGGATGGAGCAAGGCTGGTCTTGCATCTATTAATTGTGTTGTGTGGAAATTATGTTTAATCTTTATCATCCTCTTGGCTTAGTCCAGGGTTTGCCCCACGTTGGGCGCCGTTGCGAGGTTTAATGTCGAATCGCGAGAGGCACAGAGTTAAGTTGCACGAATTATACCATTGGAATGCAATTGGTTTCTATACGTAGACTACAACCATTACCGTACTAATATAAATCTGTTGAACAACTATGCATTTTAGAACCACCCTTCAAGATATACAATTTTACTAAATCAGGCCGCTATCTAGTATAATCAAATCAATTAAATTACTTTGCAATAGACACATTTCTTTAAACACGAGTTGAATTTCCAGCAGTCTTTTGTCAGCAGGTTTATTATCTCATTTTTGAACTAAATCTTTGGTAAGCACTATACTAGGGCTAATCGTGCAAACCGAGTCATAAAAGTGCGAGCGACCGATATGCCTGATATGCTTCTTAGATGTGTGAGAGAGAGGTCTGATGATGACAGTTCGCACGTTTGTAATGGCTCAAGTATACACAGTAAAATGTACCTGGAATAAAGTTCATAATCTGACACATAGGTACTTCTGAATCTCCTTTCTATTGGTGGTTCTTAGAAAAAATGCAGACATACTTTCGTGTTGGTGCGATACGCATTCTTAGGCGGTATTTTGTAGTAAATTCCCGTTTGTAAACGTAACCCTTTTGGACTTTAGGTCTCATGTTCGCAGGCCCTTTGTGAGTTTATTCCTAGGACGAGGGCAAAATTTAGCAGCCGAAAATAAAGGCTTGGCTCGTTCGGCTAACGAGAAAACTTCGCTACAAACAACATCACAGGTAAAATAATATAACTCGCCTCCTTCTTGGTGGAAATAACTTATAACTTTTTCTTTGAAATGGCACTTTCTACTCAAAATAAGTCTTAGAAATTATTATTTGGTCAGTTCCCCAAGATTCAGGTTGATTGAACCGACGCTTTTGTCATATATATATCTAAATTTAATATAAAATTCTCGTGTCACAATGTTGGTGTGCATACTCCTACGGTCCGGCATACTCCTCCGGTCATACTCCTCCGGTCCATCAAAATCGGTCAAGCCGCGATTTTGATGAAATGTTATATGTGCTTTCCGTAGGTCTGAAAATAGGTCTATTTACTTATTTATTTTTCGTAGCCATAAGCGAAAAAAAAAATGGCGAAACAACGTTTGCCGGGTCAGCTAGTAATATAAATTTGCGGTCTTATAAAAAAAGTTAAATAATGTCTCTCTTTAAGCAAAACTCAATTTTTCCTTAGTCGGCGTTCATTTTTTTGTTTTCTTGATCTATCTCTGTCGTAACTTTGCGCTATATCATCATCATAAGCCATTTGACACTCACTGCAGGACATAGGCCTCCTTCATCTATTCTATACTAATGCCATATTATAAAGAGGAAATATGTGTATGTTTGTAATGAATGGCTCAGAAACTACTGGGCCGATTTTAAAAATTCTTACACCATTAGAAAACTACATTCTTCGTGAGTAACACAGGCTATATTGGATTTCAAAAAGTTTAGGGTTCCGTACGAAATCTCTAATAATGTAACCCAAGGTGTAAAAAAATTACTACCTCGGGAATTTTCCACGGAACTAATAGGTATAGCTATTTCCACGGATTTTTTTTTGCCACCCGTGCGAAGCCGGGACGGGTCGCTAGTTATTTATATACATACATGGCTATTCACGATGTCTACGAATTATAAGAGAAGATACGATAAGAATATTCTTTATTGAATATAATATCTACGTAGACATAGTGAATCTTTCACTGGCGAGTCCACTGGGATATCTCAACTTTACGAAATAATTAAGTAGGAAGACAAGATAAAATAAGATAACTATATTCTTTATTGCACACCGCCGAAAACTAAAAAATTAATGAAAAATAAAATAATTGAAATATCTCATGTGTAATTCCTGATGTACATACAATAAAGAATATACTATATTCTATTCTACTTTTAGTATTCATACAATTCTGCGAGAAAACTCGAGTGTCTGAGGTATTTATACACCTCAGCGCTTCAAATCGTCAAACCGCGATAATCTCGGTCTGAGAAAGCTTTTTGCCCCGCAGTACGATTTATTTATATAGGCCGGTTTTACGTAGAACAGAAGCTGTTAAGGATGAATTTGTCAAAAAGTTTCCATTCCACGATTATTACTTTATTTTGTGATTATAGTTTGGATGTTGTTCTTCAACGTTGTAAACATTCAAAATCACGATTATCTACAAAAGTCATACCATACTCTTCAATAATTAATACGAGGACTATTGTTTCTAAGGGTAAAGAGAATATTCCCTTAAAATATTCCCAACAAAGTCACCCTGCAGAGTAGAGTCTTCGTTGGTCCTTCAAAAGGCAGCAACTATCTCCGACGAGGTAAAATAACCCCGTTGGCGGCGTGCCTCCCAGTTGTTTTGAGAAAAATACCCACAGAAGACAACTTGCGGGTTGAAAGTAAGCATACTTGCATACAAAGAGGTAATCCTAACTTCTTCATTTGACTGCCTCGCTTGTTTAGCGGTATCTCCTCAGATTACCGTGTTGGAGGTCGTGGGTTTGATTCCCACTGGTGAGCGCCGTAAATTCGTGCAAATGGTCTCAGTCTGTGTGTATTTCCATGTTTGTGATGTACTTGCCTGATGGTTTGCATAGCACAGGGTACCCTAGTTTTGGACTACAAGTGATTCTGTTGTGTGGAAGTTATTTATTTATTCATCCTATCTGTAATTGGACTCTACAATTGAGACTCCTTATCTTTTACGTCATACATGCTGCGTTCTTCGCAATAAAAACTTCCCACGGTCCGCGATATCGCGGACGGACGCGGACCAGCTCGCACGACACACCGTGGGAAGCATTGAATTTAGAAGGAAATTCAATGGTGGGAAGGGTCTCGGTCCGCGGTAGACGTCTGTGGCGGTGCGCCGTACGCCGGCGTGCGTGGTGCTTGGCTGTCCGTGGTCGTCGGCCGGCGTCGGCCGTCGGCAGAATCGCGCACCGTGGGATGCCAGCTTAAGACATTTTTCTATTGAAGACCGTTAAAATCATAAAATCGTCCAGGCGATTGAGCAAACATACGGCTGAATCATGCAGGAATTGTTGTTGTTGTTACACTTTATTGCACAATAAAAAAATACATAATATAACTTAGATAACAAAATAGGTCAGGGCTATATACTGCCCTCATAAGGAAGAACGCAGTAATCGTAAAAACGCACTTTTGAATAAATAGCAAATTCAAATTCAAATTCAAAAATTTTTTCAAATTCAAATTCAAATTCAAAAATTTTTATTTCAACGTAAAGAATTTACATTCTGCTTGTTGAATGTCAATGTACATACAGTTATGTATAATGTTAGCCGCTGCCTTAGGGCCGTCTGTAGTGGAGAAAAAGGCAGCGAAAAAAAACTCCACTCTGACTATCTTTTCTCAAATCAACTTAAAGCTAATACAAATTAGGTATGAGTGTTCGTATACCAAGAATCTCAAGATCCATGAGTGCAATAAATACTTGCAAAGTCAAACATCATTTAATATTCTTAAAAGGTAATAAAACACCAATGCTGCGGCCAGACACACGGACGGCACCCGTTCACGAGCGTAACGCAGAGGTCATAAAGAGGCTGCTTTACGCAGAGGAGCGTAAAGCAGCCATCACCAGTCTCAACCATATTAGAGGGAGATAGGCGACCCGGCCACCGCGCCACTATTCGCATGGCCTTTGGCAAACTTGTGTGATAAAGTTCTTGTCAGTTATCTATAATAATAGCATAGTTTTGATATGCAATCACAGCGTCTGTACATATGTATGAAATTTATTAAACCCTATATATTATTAGAATACCAATAACTAGCTCGTTGTGGAATTGGTTTACTGCCAAGGGTTTTTATCATCTATAAAGTCATCTATTCTGTAGTATGCCTTTTTACACAGCGCAGTTTTAATAACAAATTTAAATTTATTTCCTGGCAGGGATAGAATACTTTCAGGAATTTTGTTATAAAAACGTACACTATATCCTACAAATGATGTATTTACCTTGGCTAATCTGAATCTAGATGAGGCAATTTTGTTTCGATTTCTGGTGTTAACGTTATGTATATCCCTGTTTAGCTTAAATGTAGTTATGTTTTTACGTACATACATTATGTTATCGAATATATATTGGCAAGCTAGCGTAAGAATTCCTATTTCCTTAAAAACTCACGTAGTGAGTGTCTGGCAGGTAAATTGTAAATACCTCTAATAGCCCTTTTTTGGAGAATAAAAATTGTTTCTATATTTGCCGCCCGCCCCTATAGTAGCAGACCATATGACATAATGCTGTGGAAATAACTGAAATAAACTAGCCTCGCAGTTTCTACATCTGTTAGTTGTCTAATTTTTCTAACTGCAAATGCAGCTGAACTCAACCTACCCGCTAACTTTTCTATGTGTTGATCCCATTGTAGTTCTGAGTCTATTGTAATGCCTAAAAACACCGTTGTCTCAACTAAGTCTAGTCTGTCACCAGCTATTGTTAAACTTGTGTCCACTTTTTTGACATTGGGCAATGAAAACTTAATACATTTTGTTTTTTTGGCATTCAACATAAGATTGTTTACGTTAAACCAGTTCAGAATTTTAGAAAGAGCATTGTTTACATCGTCTAAATTAGATTGACCTCTCTTGATTTAAAAAATTAGAGAAGTGTCATCCGCAAACAATACTATTTGTGACAATTTCTCAACTAGGTACGGCAAATCATTAACATACACTAAGAAAAGGAACGGCCCTAAAATTGAACTCTGAGGAACTCCTATTTTAACATCGGATCCGAGTGACTTAACTCCATTAATATCAACTTTCTGCACTCTATTAGCTAAATACGATCTAAGAAGTTCTAAAGATTTATTACTGAGACCGTATCTGATCATCTTACGAAGGAGGGTTTTGTGGTCTACGCAATCAAAAGCTTTGGATAGATCACAGAAAACCCCGATGGCATCCTGCGCCTCCTCCCACGCATCAAAGATGTGATTCATCAACGCCACACCTGCGTCTATCGTTGAACGACCCTTAGTGAAACCGAATTGTTTTTTATGAAAGAGTTTATTTAATGTGAAGTGTGTCAGCAATTGGTGTAAAATGATTTTTTCAAATACTTTACTAAATACTGGAAGTATTGCTACGGGTCTAAAATTGTTCGGATCATCACTGTCACCTGACTTAAATAAAGGAACAATTTTACTAAACTTTAATAGATCAGGGAACGTCCCCTGACCAATACATTTATTAAAAATTATAGCAAGGTGTGGTGCCATGATATGAATTACCGTGGATATCAATTTAACTGATAGTCCCCAGAGATCTTCGGTTTTCTTTATATTTATTTGTTTAAATGCTTTCAAAATGGTTTGGGGGCTAACGTGGGAGAATTGAAATGCTATTGTGCACGGTTTTATATTTTCTAACATCAAGGATTCTGCTGACTCTGGGGAAGAATTTAAACACGCTGTTATATTGAGGGGGATGTTTGTAAAGAAATTTTCGAATATTTTTGCGATATCCTCACTTGTGTCAACTACTTTCCCATCTACCCTTAGTACAAAATTTTGATCCCTAGGTTTAGTTTTGCCTGTCTCCTTGTTAATTATTTGCCAAACCGTTTTTATTTTATTCGATGACGCTTCTATTTTTTTACTTATACTGAGAGCTTTAGCTATAGAGCAGGTTTTTTTAAAGGTTTTAGAATATTTTTTTACATATTCTTTAAAACTCGGATCCTGATTTGATTGTTTTTCTTCATACAATTCATACAATTTCTTTCTACTTCTATGTATACCAGGAGTGGCCCATTCTGAAAAACCACCTTTAACGCCTTTAATTTTTTTAATTTTAAAAACCTGTTCGAATTCGTTTGCTATTGTGGTAAACAATTCTTTATATAATGTGTTGGGATCATTGCTATCAAATTTTAGTAAGCCTATGTGGGTACTTAATTTCCTTTTAAATAATTCAATTTTTCTCTCTGTTATGGGCCTACAAATTATTTCTTGGCATTCTTTTTCTACTGTTGTAGGCAAAACAATGAATAAACCACTATGATCTGACTGTAGGTTATTTATAATTTTCTTTTCAAGATGCTCACAGTTGCAAAACACATTATCTATACATGTAGCACTAGTTGCCGTTGTTCTAGTGGGTTCTTTAAACTGGTTTTGTAAGTTAAATGATCTAAATAAGCTAATAATTTTGGTGTGTAGTGGGCTCTCAACTAACAGATCAATATTAAAATCGCCACATATCACTATGCGCTTATTGCTCGCAAACAGACGTTTTAATGCCTCTTCTACGACTGCCTCAAAGTCATTGTAATTAGTTTGAGGTGGCCTGTAAACGCACATAACAATATACCTGTCCAATTCCACACACGAGATCTCAACTAATCGCTAAACAGAAAGGCTTACAATGTCTTTGCGTTCCTTACTTCTTAAAGTATTTTTTACAATTATCATAGAACCTCCTCTTAATGCTTTACTTCTATTATAAGTACTAATAGGCTGGTAGTCTTTTAAATTAAATACCATTTCTGATTTTTTTAGGCAATGTTCTGTTAAGCATAATATATCTATATTAAAATCTGTTAAAAAAAGTTCTGTCATATTTTCCTTGCCGGAAAAGCCCTGAATATTTTGTGCTATTATGTTAAGACCTACTTTGGGTTTTTCCGTTGTCTGCATTGGCAGTTTAAAGCCAATGATTCGTTTGTGTGTGAGCCCGTTGAAATTTTAATACTACTGCTAGTATCACGGTTGTCATTATTGTGTGACTGTGTTATAATTCCTATAACTGAGTCAAAAATATTATAAGCTAATAGACTAGCTAGCTTACGTCGACTGTTTTTAGAAAGATACACAGATCATTCGCTGATAAATTGTGCCCGGATAACGGCGACAGGCTTGCCACTTGTCACGTTTGGGACCTAATAAACTCGGCAAAACGTGGGTCCAGTTCTAGAGACTGGTGCCTCTGCCTACCCCTTCGGGGATAACGGGCGTGAGTTTATTTCTTTCTTTCTTTCTTTTCTATACACAGTATCTCTCGCCATAAAATAATTCTTAACAAAGCTGTTAAGGTCGAAAAATGATACGTCACTATGACGACTTTATAGACTTTATGACCACTAGCTATTTAGTTCTTAGGATTAGAAGGATTTTCATGACATTACTGCATAGTTTTTACTGAAATTTCAGGTTTCTAGTAGACCTACAGCCACCATTATTTTTTCACCTATTGATATACCACCAGGGATTTCAATTTTGCTTCCAAAGTAAAAACGCAGTAATGGCTATTACTGCGTTTTTGGTTACGAGGGCAGTATAGCCCTTGTGCCTTTTGGGGTAGAGACTCTGGGGCCATGGGGCTCGGAAGCGCGACTCCTTTTTTAGGAGATCTCGTCGCGCCTATATCGACCCCTATTTGGCAAAACATCGTAAGCGCCAATTTAAGAAAAAAAGTTACGAGCCATTTAGTGTTTTATCGTAACCGCCAAAAAAGGTGCATACGCTAAAAAAAAGTTATTTTTCTTTATCGTATCCGCCATGTCTGAAAAAAACGTCACATACGTTACCGCACGAGAGTGAAATAGACGTTTCGAGTTCGAATTCTGAGCAATCAGCTGGTTTAAAACGGAGTCAATCAGTCGACATAACGTGACTAGCGTGCGTACTACTGTTTGATCCCAAAAGAAAACTTAAATTTAGAAGGCAAAACTGCGTTAAAAGTTGTTTTTGATTAGTAACAGGCAACTCTCACTGCTATAATTTATTTTGCTTACTGTCGCTTGCGTGATTAGCAGGCAAGGCTGAAAAATAACAATTTTTACCTATCCGTAAGAATTTGGACGCTCTTGCGCGATTACCGGACAAGTTTAGTACTATAATTGCAAATTGCCTGGGACTCTTTCTGTGTGGTCAGAGACCCTCTTCAAGTTAATATTCTTTTCGACTGCCTCTATAGTTCAGTCATCATTCAGCCACTAGAAGTCTTTTGCTGGACATAGGCCTACTCCATGGATTTCCAAAAAGACCGGAGCGGCTTGCATCCAGTGTCTTCCTGCCACTTGGATAAGATAGTCTGTCCATCTTTTGGCTGGTCGTCCTACGCTGCGCTTGCCGATGTGTGGTCTCCATTCGAGCACTTTTTGGCCCCATCGGCCATCAGTTCTGCGTGCTATGTGCCCCGCCCACTGCCACTTCAACTTGCTCATCCGGTGGGCTATGACTTTCGTTTGTCTACGGACCTCATCATTTCTGATTCGGTCTCGTAGAAAAATTCCGAGCATAGCCCATTCCATAGCTCGTTGCGTTACGTTTAGCTTTTTTATGAGGCCCATAGTAAAAGACCACGTTTCAGTGCATAAGTAATCACTGGTATCACACTCTAGTTGTATAATTTTGTTTTGAGTGATTGAGGTATATCGGAGGAAAAGACTTTTCTAAGCTTCCCGTATGCTGCCCAGCTGAGTTGGATTTGACGACTGACCTCTTTCACGAAGTTGGCCCGGCCTAGTTGGAGTGTATGTTCTAAGTAGACGTATTTGTCTACAACTTCGAGAGTCGAGTTCCCTACTGTTATTGGGGTGGGCACAACACGGGCGTTCTACATGACCTTCGTTTTGTCCATGTTAATTTTAAGGCCCACCTGTTGAGAGACTCAACTGAGGTCTGGGAGCATTATGCCGAGGTCCTCCAGTGTCTCTGCCATAACTACTATAATGTTGGCAAATCGAAGGTGACTGATGTACTCGCCATTGATATTGATGCCGCGTTCCTGCCATTCCAGAAGCTTGAAGGCATCTTCCAGTCCATTCGTGAACAGTTTCGGAGATATGACATCTCCCTGTCTCACGCCTCTTTTCTGTGGAATTCTGCTCCTGTACTCCGACCGACCTGGTGGCGTTGTGGTACAAGCAACTCGATATACCGATAGTCAATTCGGCAACATTGGAGATACTCGAGCACCTCCCGTGTCTCGATCGAATCGAAGGCAATCGATGACATGATAGAAATAAATGAAAAAGATGAAATTGAGATAATCTTATTCGAAACAGATGGTAAAGATAACAATAACATTATTTTCAAAAATTCAAAGACTGGTTAACTATAGTGATTCTGAAGTATCTACGGCGTCTTCGACCATCGACTTCATCATTCAAGAAACAGAATGTAAATCCTTTAAGTTGAAAAAAAATTCTGACTGAGGGCTATTGTTACTATGGTTAGGTTTTAAATAATGTTTAAAAGTTTACTAATTATTTTGTATCCTTTATAGAAGTGATAAAATTTATGGTTGTTTATTTATCTTTAGGTACAATAGATAAAAGTAATTTGAAATAAGTGATTTAATTTAAGTTTATTAATTTACCTGTGCAATTGTGTTTTTAAAGAATAAAACATCTTATTTTAAATATTATTGGATGCAAGCGGCTCCGGTCTTTTTGGAAATCCATGGAGGAGGCCTATGTCCAGCAGTGGACTTCTAGTGGCTGAATGATGACTGGACGAAAGAGGCAGTCGAAAAGAATATTAACTTGAAGAGGGCCCCTGAACCCACCCAGAAAGAGACCCATGCAATTTGGAATTATAGTACTAAACTTGTCCAGTAATCGCGCAAGAGCGTCCAAATTCTTACGGATAGGTAAAAATTGTTATTTTTAAGCCTTGCCTGCTAATCACGCAAGCGATAGTAAGCAAAATAAATTATAGCAGTGAGAGTTACCTGTAACTAATCAAAAACAACTTTTAACGCAGTTTTGACTTCTAAATTTAAGTTTTCTTTTGGGATCAAACAGTAGTAATCACGCTAGCCACGTTATGTCGACTGATTGACACCGTTTTAAACCAGCTGATTGCTCAGAATTCGAAAGATAAAAAAAATAAAAAAAGTATTTTCTTAAAATTGGCGCTGACGATGTTTTGCCAAATCTCGTCATCAACCCATTATGTCCCCACCGAGGGGCACGAGTCTCTTCCCTGAGGAAGGTATAGGCCATACTCCACCACGGGGGCCAAGTCCGGATTGGTGGAGGCTTGTAAGACTAGTGGCTGGTCTCACTGTCAGAAGTTTTCAAGCCGCCCTAAGGCCTCTGACTTGGCTTAACGACTGCCATCTATCGACGGCAGCCGGCACCAACTGCTTAACGTACCTTGCGAAGCACGGAATCGCTCGGAAAAAATGCCACTAGCGTTAGTCATAGACGGTGACCCATCCATGGACTGAACGTGCCGTATGTTGCTTAACCTTAGTGATCGTTTAAGATCACTCAGGCAGCCCAGGCTACGAGCGTTTTGCCAAATAGGGGTCGATATATTTGACGCCTCTGGAGATCTGAGGGCTGGTGCCTACTTTGGCCAAAGGCTAAGCCTCGCCATACAGCGAGGCAATGCCGCCAGCCTTCTCGGAACTCTACCGGACGACAGCGATCTGACTCCAATATTTTACTTAAATTTGAAAATGGCTTTAGTTTAGTTTTTTAATATTATTATTTAGTATTAGGTTTAAATACAATAGTTAATAATGAAACTTGTAATGTATATTATAAATAAACATAATAACTTAGATAAAATGTTTATGATAAAAATGTCAAGCTATTCACCGCAAAGCTTCCCAGTTCCCAACGTCAACAGAGTGCTAACCCAGACCAACGTCGCCTTATGATCCATTTGATTGTACGAACCATAAGGTCGACAATAAAAATGAAGCCAATCTGAGCAGCCGGGTTTTTAATTAAATTCTTCTCTTGTCTCGGTGCGTTTCAGCTTTCCTATGACGGTGAGTAATGAAAATACCAGTAACTGTGACGCGCATACCTTTGTTCACCGGGATGAACATTTTACAGTCGTTTCTTTTGTTATTAATTTATAACATTTTTATGAGATTAAGGTTTTATTTGATAAACTGTCTCAGGGTTTTCAGAATTTAATTATTTTCAATATTAGATAACGCACGGACCATGACATTTCCTATGTAATTAGATTAGTTGGTATTGTTATTGTAGCAGACCGCTATAAAATCCTAGAAAAACTTGTAATAAGGTCTTGTGTAGCAAATTGAGTTCACTGCTTTTGGAATAATAATATTATATAATAATTATAATAATAAATTTGGAATAATAGTCGGCAGTAAAAATGCATTTTTTCCCGTTTAAGCATAACAATAGATACTGTTACTAATAAAAATCAAAAGTAGGTACATTACAATACAAAAAAATAAAAACATAATAGAAAAAAAAAAATTTCTTCCTGATTGTACAATTTTTACAAAGAATTTCAAACGGTCGATATTTCGCCTTAATAAAGTTTTTTCATACCTACAACGATTCTTCAATAACCATCCTAAAATATAACTTTTATTAATGTCCATCTCCATAAATTGTTCCCAAACAAACGTATTTTTGGGAAACAATGTAAGTTAGAATATCGGAAATTAAACAAGTAAACTAGGACAATACGCTACTTGACTCGTATCAAATTTGACGCGATAAATGGATATTTCCTGTAGTATTTAACGTAAGAAACTGAAATATATTGATTTTGCTAAGTAAATATGCAGGATGGCTGCAAAATTTGCAAATTAAAAAAATATTTTTCGCTTTTAATTCGGAACGGTGAAAACACTATCCGCCATTTGATTTGATTTTGATTTGTTTTTGCAAAAACTCTTCTTGTGCAGTTAGTGTCTTATCATTTTATTGATAAGCGCAATCATGGACGCTGGATTCGTGGAAGCTGATAGTACCAATTTGCCAAAACCAAACCAAATCAAACCAAGCATTGTTACTGCTAAAAACAGTTTCTGTGTACATTGATATTACAGGACTTACATTAAAGTGATCTTCACATAAATACACCCAAGTTTCAGTCGATAAAGAATCGGGGTCTCTCTTGGCAAGTTTGAGCCAAGTTTTTCGTATGTTTATTTCACTGGGTAGGTACCTACACGAATCCGCGACTTTCCGGCGGTCTTTATTGACGTGTTTTTTCATTCTCGAATAATGTTAATTGATATATTTTGCATGTAAACTCGATGAAATCATGGTTGCGTTGTTGTTATTTCACTATGCTCACAGATCACTAACAGATTTTAGGACTAGGTAAAGATCGTTTCACCAAACAAGTCCCACGGTAAAATCCTTAAGGCCATAACAATAAAAGCCAAAATTTATTAACTCATACTTCTTTCGTGGCACGAACTCTACCTATGTTGAATGTCAAACTTTGTTTACAAATATTTAGGACTTCAAACCATAGACAAAAATGGCGGACCGCGTTTTTGGCTGTTTAGCAAAGCAACGTTTTAAAATAATGTTTTTGTTGCCTTTAGGTCCTCAAAAAATATACTAAAATATTTTTTGGTCTAATAGAAGAGATATTTAGCATTTAAGACATACTTGAAAAAAGAGTCAAGTAGCGGATTGTCACGAAAACTATAATTATGACGATTATTATTTATCATTAACCATCAAGCAGTTTGGCCTTCATGACGATATTATCGGTAGATTATACAGTGTGTCCCTGGATAAAGTGCAATCCCGAAAGGGGATGAAACTAGACCATGAATCATGGACTAGAAAAATATTAAAAAAAAATATAAAAAATTATTGTAGGATTTATTGGTATTTTAAGATTTTCATGTTTCATTAAGGACTCTATGTACAAAAGTATTGATTTCTTCCAAAATAATGGGTCTATTTCTTTGAAATAAAACAAAACAGTATGCCTAATACCTGGCGATGACCATGAAATAATAAATAGTCCGCAAAAAAGTAACTATCTTGGGTAAAAAAATGTATTTTTATGAAAAAAATGATTTTTTTAGACGTTTATTTTAAAAAACTTCAAATTACTAAAAAAATGTGCCCTATAACTATGTAATTTTATAGCTTACTTTTATTCTTTACCATTTTAGCTTCCAAATAATAAAAAAAACAATGTTCTAACTAAAAAAACACGCTATCTACGAACTTTTAAAGTGGAGCCTAATCGTGTTACCGTGCAGGTAGAGACCGTTTTTTCCATTGTTTCCGTCCTACTCTGTGCCCTTCGGCAGTCGCAGTCCTTTTGTTCTACACTCAGGTAGAGGGAAGGCGAGGGGAGGGGAGGCAGGGGGTTCGAAACAGGACTTACACAGTCGCTCCGATATTCTCGCCGCTGCTACTACTGTTCTCGTTCTCGCATTGTGTTTTCGTTGATTTGTTATTAAGTTTTTGTTACATTGTTGACTGTTACGTTTTCTACTGTTCGTTTCGTTTGGACTGTTCCTGTTCTGCTGTTAAGTGTTGACGAAAGCGATTGACAGAGTTTTCACCTCGAGAAATAGCCGACATGCATTATTATTATGGCATGTCACATGGTCGCACAACAGTCGCTCGGACTGCATACATAAATGCTTTCCCGGGCAGACTCATACCCTCAGCTCGAAATTTTCAAGAGATTCATAGGAGGCTCTCCAACATTGGACTTGATTTGGCACGAGATCGCCGTGAGCAACCAGCTGTCGTTATTGACAATGCGATAGAAGAGGCCATTTTAAACGATCTGTTTGCTGACCCTACAACAAGCATAAGACGATTAGCGTTGCGTCATGGCATATCGAAGACGTCTGTCTGGCGAATTTTGAAAAAGGAGGGATTGCATCCTTTCCATTACCAACGAGTACAACATTTACACGAAAATGTAGATAATCGTCCAAGATGCGTAATGTCGACGTGGATTCTAAGAAAAATTAGAGCTGACCCAATTTTCCCAAACGCATTTTTTGGATGGACGAAGCGACATTTACCCGAGACGGCATTACAAACTGCAGAAATTTGTACCAGTGGTCTCACGAAAATCCACGATTGAAGCGGGCATCTACTTTTCAAGTAAAATTTTCAATAAACGTATGGGCAGTATAATCGACGACATTTTAATTGGTCCAGTCATTTTACCCAGAACCCTAAATGCTGAACGTTTTTTAGAATTACTACAAAATTTACCCATGTTGATGGAAGATGTTCCCCTGGCTACGAGACGGCGTGGGCGTATGTATCTCCAAATGGATGGATGTCCTGCACATTATGGGCGGGAGGTGCGGCGATTTTTGGACGAAAATTACCCGAACCGGTGGATTGGCCGAGGAGGGCCAGTAGGCTGGCCAGCGCGTTCACCTGATCTGACACCCCTAGATTATTTTTTATGGGGTGTCATGAAGCAAAGAGTATACAGCACGCCAATAAATACCGAGGCACAGTTGCACGACCGAATAATTCAGTGCGCAAATGACATTAAAAATGATCCAGGAATGATTCGCAGAGCCACTAACCAAATTAATATTTGTGCAGTAATGTGCTTGCAAAATCGAGGAGGCCATTTTGAACATTTAATGCATTAAATAAAAATGCAAAATTGTAAATTACGGATAATTTTATTAATAAAGTTATTGTGATTAAAGTCTGACTTTTATTTCCTACTAAAATGTAAATAACTCCTACCTAGCCAATTTTTTAGTTAGAACATTGTTTTATTTTTATTTGGAAGCTAAAATGGTAAAGAATAAAAGTAAGCTATAAAATTACGTAGTTATAGGGCACATTTTTTTAGTTATTTGAAGTTTTTTAAAATAAACGTCTAAAAAAATCATTTTTTTCATAAAAATACATTTTTTTACCCAAGATAGTTACTTTTTTGCGGACTATTTATTATTTCATGGTCATCGCCAGGTATTAGGCATACTGTTTTTTTTATTTCAAAGAAATAGACCCATTATTTTGGAAGAAATCAATACTTTTGTACATAGAGTCCTTAATGAAACAAGAAAATCTTAAAATACCAATAAATCCTACAATAATTTTTTATAATTTTTTTAAATATTTTTCTAGTCAATGATTCATGGTCTAGTTTCATCCCCTTTCGGGATTGCACTTTATCCAGGGACACACTGTATTTAATTATGGTACATAATAGTAAAAGTACTATGAGTACTGAAACTTTCGGAAGCACATACACATTTATTAAGTTAATTCCGGAGTCGCATATAATTCTATGAATCATAAATCGTAAATGACTCTCCCGACAAAAATACATATTTAAATCTAAAAATTGTTTATTTTAATCTACAAAAAAATGTTCGCCATGACACAAAGGTTAAGAAATAGGAGGTCGTACTTTAATGTGGAGTCGACATGCAACTACGTTAGATAGCAATCTAATGTCACTGGAAAAGACAACGAAAGTTGCTCTTTATGGCGCTATACATAGGTATGTTCCATTTTACCTATTTAATAACATGTTAGCTATAACTTTGACTTTATATTATTGATTAGATAGGTCTAGAAAATGGATTCAATTTTATCATAAACGGTGTCGTTTTAGTTTAATAATATGGTCTAAACTACTCGGATACAAACTTAGTGGGTCGTCCGGCGTACCTTGAATACTTCTCTCATTTCCTCTCATTCAGTCTCTGAATGTATTATTACTTATGTTTACCAACAATGTGTTGGTAGAATAAAATCGTAATGAAAAATGTTTTATTCAAAATGAAATAAATAGACGGCGACCAACGGCGGTTATAAACGGCGACATAATGAACGTTACAAGTTAAACTAGGTATTAATTTCAAAATCTAGATCATTTTGGATAAAAAACTCGAAACACGAAAATTTTCGAAAATCCTTCATTCTCAGAGTTTACATTATTAGTCCATGTGTCAATTATCTAAAACGCAAGCATTGAACTGGCTGCATTTCCAGACGTTATTGTCATCTCATCAACCCATTATGTCCCCACCGAGGGACACGGGTCTCGTCCCTGAGGAAGGTATGGGCCATAGTCCACCACGGGGGCTAAGTCCAGGCCATCTGAATAATCTTTAATGATATAGTAGGTCTTTTAGCACGAAGTGTGCTTTACACATTTTTTTGACCGCGTTTCTGGCACCTTTTTATAGTTCCAGAGATTTAATTTTACTATAGAAACGTATACAATACCCAATTTGTGTTTATTTTTAGTCATCATTCAGCCACAAGAAGTCCACTGCTGGACATAGGCCTCCTCCATGGATTTCCAAAAAGACCGGTTGAAAGCGGCTTGCATCCAGCGTCTTCCTGCCACTTGGATGAGATCGTCTGTCCATCTTGTGGCTGGTCGTCATACGCTGCGCTTGCCGGTGTGTGGTCTCCATTCAAGAACTTTTCGGCCCCATTGATGCCGCGTTCCTGCCATTCCAGAAGCTTGAAGGCATATTCTATTCCGTTTTTTTAGTATTTACATCATTTTTAGTATTTACCTACAATGAGTTGGCTCTCTACAGTTTAAAAGTTATTGATGTAATATATTTCCTGACGCACAAAATATTTTTATAGATATACTGACTAGCAACTGTCAGATGTTACTTTCTTTAAAGAAATCTCCTAACAAATATCTACTACCTATCTTGTATATCTTATGACTGATCGCTCTCTTCTGCAAGAAGAAAAAGAAGAAGAAGAAGATGGTATCAACATCTGCTGCCCGACCCCATAGTAGTATGCCATAGGACATAATACTAAAGAAAAAACTAAAATTAACGAGCCTAGCAGTTGCGACGTCAGTTAGTTCTCGGATTATTTTAACTGCATATGCTGCACAACAAGCTTATTTGCAAATTTTTCGATAAATACTATTACTGCAACCCACACGTAATGCATGTGAGCGGGATAAAGCGAGCCTTGACTATTTCTCGCTTATAAGATACCTACGTCTTATGCTACGAGGGTACTCAGTATTAGTCTCGAAGAAACAAGAGCTACAAGGAGCCATTTTAGCGTAGCTGGGTCTTAGTGCCGTGCCTCACTAGGACGCCATGGCGACGTCGCCAGCTATGTTTCCAAGCAGTTTATTAAGCAGTATTGAATCGCGACGTTGCCAGACCGTCGCCAAGTGAGTTACCTATAGGCACCATACATTTCAATATTAACTGCTTGGGTACGGTCGCTGGCGACGTCGCCATGGCGTCCTAGTGAGGCAGGGCATTAACACTCATTATGTTAATTTAATTCTTAATAGTTTAGGAAGTAGTTAGACGGTACGCTATACAGTCGCGGCTCTTCTTGATTCTGGAAAACATTGTAGGTACTACAAGGTGATTATGATGACCTTCCTTCGTCTACAAAAGTTTGTAAGTTTGTGTTTGTAAGTTTGTATGTAGGAGGGGGTAATCTCCGAAAGTATTTAACTGAATGAAAAAAATAGTTGACCAGTTATCAACATCAAGCCATTATGTCCCCACCGAGGGGAACGTGTCTCTTCCCTGAGGAAGGTATAGGCCATACTCCACTGTAAGACTAGTGGCTAGTCTTACTGTTAGAAGTTTTCAAGCCGCCCTAAGGCCTCTGACTTGGCTTAACGACTGCCATCTATCGACGGCAGCCGGCACCAACTGCTTAACGTGCCTTGCAAAGCACGGAACCGCTCGGAAAAATGCCACTAGCGTTAGTCATAGACGGTCACCCATCCATGCATTGAACGCGCCCTATGTTGCTTTATGCTTCGTGATTGTTTAAGATCACTCAGGCAGCCGGGGCTACGAGCGATTAATTTTTCAGCATTATTTAGGATAAATCTTGAAAGTGGACATAGGCTATATATTACTAGATTACTCGGCCACGCGGACGTAGCCGTGGGTTCTGCTATGTTATTTAAACAGATCCTATGACCTAAAACAAATTGACTCAAATTTCGGATGTTGCGGAGTCCTAAGTAAATCAATATTGAATTCGTCAAAGGCTAAATTTATTCGTAGTTTTAACAGGTTAAAGAGCAAATCCTTGTCATAATAAAGGTGCCCTTTGAACTCGTTAAATATTCAAACGGTGAAAAGGTTCTGCTTAAATCACTTTGCCACTAGCTGTCTATTAATCCCTTACTTCCCATGGGATTAATAGACTCACTGAAGAAAGGGAGTAAAATGAAGGGAGGACGAATTTGTAACAAAAATCTTTATTTTGGTTTTTGTCCAATTTCAGCTTTGAAAAACGAAAGTCAAACCCTGATCGTAGGTCTAACTAAACATAGTAATTTTTGGTGTTTTTTACTTTTGGTGCTATCTTCTGCTTATTTTTACTGATATGAGGTTTTTGTCGTGAGTCCTAAAAATCCCTATTAACATAATTGGGAGATTGTACCGAAACTTTTTCAAAAAACGGTGCGTAAAAAAGATATGATTTTTCCATCAATGGCACTTATGTTACTTCATGGAGCAAGTCCATCATGATGATTTAGGGTAGAGAGTGATGTATCTACGACAAGACTGTTCCACTCACCGCACGCTTGCTCCAACATAGTACGACTGCGCGAGTCACGCGTTTTGTGGTGCTTTAAATGTCATTGTTCGGGAAAGTTGCGACTTTTGACATTTAAAACGTCGTCGCTATGCTACACTTGTCTAGTATTCGAGACAAATAAACTGAGTGCTTATACTGAGTTTTTTCCTTCACTTTCGATAGCGAGAGCGTTTGCAATTTTGTATAGGAGTGACAAAGCGCGCCGCATAGTTGTCTCTTTGTCACTCCTATGCAAATCGCAAACGCTCTCGCTATCGAAAGTGAATGAAAAAACTCAGTATAAGCACTCTGTTGTCGGCGTCCAGTTTCGGTGCAGGAGGCAAGACTACGCTATCGTAATGACCCGAGTAATACGAGAGAGGGATGGAAGGCAGGATGGCAACGCGCGGCTCACTCTCTTGGGCTTTCTCCACAGCGTAGGAAAAATTCTTGTCTCATTCCGAATCATCTGATAATTTGACTTTCTATTTTTTGTTATTAAATTCTTCGTTATTTCATAGACATTAAGGCTAGTTTTTTACACTAGTGTTCTTTAGATTATAATAATTATATTTAAGAGTCAAGGCAGCAGTGGGCAACGGTGGGCTGCTGATGATGATATTAAAAAGTTAGACTCTTGTCGATGCAGCACCGTCGGAGAAGGTATGAACATGTCAGATCACTCTATTTAGATGTCTGTTACAATCACAATTTTTTTTCTGTTCTGTGATTTGATTATGCTTACGACATTGCGAGGCGAATCTCTTTTGCAAATCACACAGGTATTATTAGACGTAGATATAAAACCGTCCGGCCGCTGGGAGAATACGATCCTGACAGGTCATGTTAGAACGGACGACGTAACCTTGAAGTGGCGTTAAATTTTCGATTAAAATATTTTTATGTCCTATTTATCCTCTTAGCAAATAATTGTCATTGAAACTATATCATTGTGTAAACTTACAATCAATGTTATATTATGCACAGTGATTTAAATGATAAATAAGAAGAAATCAATATTTAATGTTCGTGCGTAAAATCCTTACTACGTTGTCACAAGGTTATGTCAACCGTATTTTTTTGTAGTGACGTACAAAAAATAACGAAAATAATAACGGTCCCTTTAACGATACGAAGTTGAAGAACAGGCTTTAGAAAAAGATCATCGTGTTCTCAGAATCTCTCCATACCACTGCCGTACAAAGCGATTGAGCTGATCTGGGCCCAAAAAAAGGTCGCACAGCTCGCCACAACACTTCACCGCCATTTGGCACAAAAAAGATGATGACCCTTCTAAAATGCCTGCGAAAATAGCACAAGAGATGACTGAGTGAAGGTCGTCTAAAAAACAAATCTACTTAATCGTGAGTCAGTAGCAAAAGCTAGTCAAGAATAACGTAAGGAATGATAACGTTGATTTTCTTCCATCACTAGTCATATGAAACAGACAGGTGTCAGGATCGTATACTCCCAGCGGCCGAACAATAGAGATGTTATAGATATTTCTGTTTGCGAATATACCATATTACCTACATAAAGCCAAGGAGAATTGAATTCTCCTTGCATAGGCTCTTCAGTCCTGACCTTAAAAATAACATTAGAAATCCATTGTTATTTTCAAGGTAATGACTAAGGAGGCTAACCCGTAATACAAGGTAGTAAGGCTTGACCTTAAATTATTCAGCATTTGTTGGATCAATCAAAACGATACGAGTAAAAAAAGCTTTGTTAACAACGCAATAGAACCAAGATTCTATTACAAGTTATTTTCTACACCAACATTGAATAACGAGTTAGTTATTCGCTTGCAGGAAAACTTTTCCCACAAACCATCGAAACCCTGGCTCGGAGTCTGTTATTTTAAGCGGCGTTTCCTAACCTGTTTTGACTACGGACTCCTACAAAGACCGAGTAAACATTGTATAATTTGTACGAAGCCCTCTATAGAACTAAACAAAGTGGTCTGCCATTGAAAATGAGAAAGATTTGAATAGGTTTGTTTCAGGGTTGTACCTCGAACTTGCCCTTGTCCGGGTTTTTTAATCTATCTATATATATAAAAGGAGAAGCTGACTGACTGACTGACTGACTGACTGACTGACTGACTGACTGACTGACTGACTGACTGACTGACTGACTGACTGACTGACTGACTGATTGACATATGAACGCAGGGCCTAAACTATAAGGGTTAGAAACTTGAAATGTTGTACAGGGGTTCCTTTTGTAACGGAGGGGAGCACTAAGAAAGGATTTTTGAAAATTCATCCCCTAAGAGGGTAAAATAGGGGTTCAAAGTTAGTATGAAACTTTGCCGTTTTTTAAGTTATTCGAGTGAAATTTTATACGAAGGTTCTTCATTTAAAATTATGAAACACGTGTCATCATCATCATCAACCCATCATGTCCCCACCGAGGGGCACGGGTCTCTTCCCTGAGGAAGGTATAGGCCATACTCCACCACGGGGGCCAAGTCCGGATTGGTGGAGGCTTGTAGGACTAGTGGCTGGTCTTACTGTCAGAAGTTTTCAAGCCGCCCTAAGGCCTCTGACTTGGCTTAACGACTGCCATCTATCGACGGCAGCCGGCACCAACTGCTTAACGTGCCTTGCGAAGCACGGAATCGCTCGGAAAAATGCCACTAGCGTTAGTCATAGACGGTGACCCATCCATGGACTGAACGCGGCGTATGTTGCTTAACCTTAGTGATCGTTTAAGATCACTCAGGCAGCCCAGGCTACGAGCGATTCACGTGTAAAATAGTTTTTTTTAAATCATCCCTTAACGGGGAAAACTGGGGGTGCAAACTTAGTATGAAACTTTGCCGTTTTGAAGTTATTCGAATGAGATTCAATATGAAGGTCCTTCATTGAAAGTCATGAAACACATGTAAAATAGTTTTTCGAAAATAATTTCTTAAGGGGGTGAGAGGGGGATGCAAAGTTAGTATGAAACTTTGCCGTTTTTGAAGTTATTCGAATGAAATTCAATATGAACTTCTTTTATTAATATTTATGTAATACATGTAAAATAGTTTTTTTTAATCATCCCTTAAGGCGGTAAAAAGGGGTGCAAAGTTAGTATGAAACTTTGCGAATGAAATTCAGCATGAAGGTCCTTCATTGAAAGTCATGAAAGACATGTAAAGTAGTTTTTCAAAAATCATCCCTTAAGGGGGAAGAGGGGGTTGCGAAGTTAGTATGAAAACGCGCTAAAAGTATCCCTATCTTATTTGCAAACTCTTTACTCATCTAAAGCCCACGCGGACGTAGTCAGGGGCAACAGCTATTCTCAGCATAACCATGGATGGTTTTTGTATTTCACTGCAGGAGCTCTATTTTTGAATCACTCGTATGGCGTCGAGCGCTAGATTTCTACTGACTTGCAAGACTTCAGGCGAACGATTCAAAAATACGAAAAAACGAGAACATGCAACTTAGAAGACGAGTGTGACATAAGTCGCATTCGACGATACAATTTCATACGAATGATTCAAAAATAGGTCTCCAGAGAAGAGGCCTTCGTTCGGAGAGTGTGGGAATTACCACCGCGAATTGGCAATTTCAAGCGCTGAGGTATAACACCTCAGGCACTCAGGTTTCCTCACAATGTTTTCTTTCATCGATAGCGAGATGTGTTGCTGCTAAAAATTGTCAATTCTATATACCTACCTTAGAAAACAGTGTTATTGATGCATGCCGTGATTCAAACGTTCAGGTACATGTAGGTAAACTAATGGGATTAGACATCTCACTAGAGTGGCAATACCAGATGGATGAAGACGGAACCAATCTATGCACTAACTAGTCAAAGGCAGAGCAATGTTACTTGCTTGATTACGGAGTCGCTTGGCCATGCATTTAGGTCCCCTAAAGATCCTATCATCGGAGTTACACATGCGATCCTCCGGGGACCGCGTCCGTCAAGTTGGGAAACACTGCTTTTAGGTCAACAACTTGGGACTGTTCCGGTAATTATCACGTGTGCAAACATCCATAGTAGCTCTACAAAGAAACTGCTGGCTATAAACTAACCCTTTTGATAATGATGATGCGGTGAATTACCTATGTAGTTTTCTAGCTTCGAGCTTGGTATATAATGAACTCGTAGTATGGGTTTCTGAAGATCGGAAGCCAACTGTATAATAATTAAAAAAACGGTCAAGTGCTAGTCTGACGGAGGGTTTTGTAACATTATCTATATTTTTATATTTCAAGCTTCTAACTGTTGCGGTAAAATTAATATCGAGAAAAACATCAAGTTTGTTGTATAGGAGTCCCTCTTAAATATTTATTTTATTTCAATATAATTATTTATTTTTAAAGTGACTAAGTAACTAATAATAATAATAATAATAATAATAAACTCACGCCCGTTATCCCCGAAGGGGTAGGCAGAGGCACCAGTCTCTAGAACTGGACCCACGTTTTGCCGAGTTTATTAGGTCCCAAACGTGACAAGTGGCAAGCCTGTCGCCGTTATCCGTTAGTTACTAAGTAACTATCCCGGTTTATGCGATGCAACCTAGTAACAGACGGGTAGTGGAGTATTAGTAATAGGGTCCCGTAAAAAGGTACCGTACTGAAAGGGTTTTCGGTACGGAATCCTAAAAAAGATTACATTATGCTTCCCGTTGTGATATCTTGAGACAAGTTTTGCAATGTTATAATTGCCTTTTTCTAGTTAAACTAAACTAAATCTTCGAATAAAACACGATTCTGCATAACCATTCTACTCGTACTGACCTGAACTGGTCCCGGGAGTTGAGAGTCTCCTGCTTGATAGACAGTATGACGGGGCCGAGGTCCTCGTCGTTGGTGAAATAGTTCCAATGCTCAGTGCCGTAGAAGTACTTTTCGTACGTCTCTTGTTCCACGGACGTGAGTTCGAAGCCACCCGACCTCTCCCACTGCTCTTCGATGGCAGTTTTCTTCTTCGGCGTGCTGAGGCCGCCATTGTCACCTGCGTAATCGCTGCTGTCCTCGGCTGCCTCGTCGAGGGAGCCTGATCTTCGGTGCTGATCTGTTGAAGAAAACACACATCAGTACGGGGGCGAAGCCAGGCACGGGGAGGGGAAGGAGAGGAGGGGGCAGCTGAAATGTCCACTTTAATAGTAAAAACTTCGTTATAGTCCAGTTTTGTCTTAGCCTGGTGCCGTGTTCTATCGATCTATATAAATAAAAGTCAAAGTCCTGACTGACTGACTCACTCATCAACGCCCAGTCCAAGCCGTTGGACCTAGGAAGCTGCAATTTTGCACAGACGTATAAATAAGACAGGATTTTTTCAAATACAACCCCGAAGGGGGCGAAAAGGGTCGCCAAAATTTATATGGGAGGTATAAAGAATGTTGTCTAATTTTCTTGAAACTTAAAATAAATACTCTTCAACACAATGAGCCGTTTTCAGAAGAACTAAAAAAAAAATATGGGGGCTGTCAAAGGAATGCAATTTTGGACCTCAGCCCAATAGCCATGTGTGATACATCATAAAATAGGTCTCAGCGAGCTGAACAAAAGTTACTATGACGCCAACAGCCAAATGTTTGAACTTTCGGAGTTATATTGTATTGAAAAAAAAAACTAACATTTTCAATAAAATATAACTCCGAAACGACAGTTCAATTCAAGACAATTCGATTCGAAACGAAACGATTAATTTAGTTTGAGGTTCAGAGTTACTTTATATATTGTTAAGTTTTGTACTGCTCAATAAAACAATTTTGAATTTTTTTAATTTTGAATATACCTACTTACGTTTCAATTTTTCAACTTTGTGTTGTGTTTAGATAAGTATCTTGAAATATTTTTTTTAAATAGTGTTTTTCCACAATTGCGTCTCAAATACAATTTGGTAAATACTTATTAATAAGAAATGGCCTAAAATGATAATTACAATTTTTTAAACACCTACGAACAAAACAAAACCCTTTAGCTGTCAAGTCAATAAAAGTTAGCGTGTGTTAGTGTCCATATTGTAACAAACAAAGGACAAAGGCAACAACGCTGTCACATTACATATTATTTTAGAGTACACAACTCAAACCCGCAACAACATTGCCAAATGGGAAAATGAGCGAAATCGTTTAGGAAATGAAACAAACCTACACTTTCACAACGCAGACGTCGTGTGACGGCATTAACCCTGTGGTAAGGCGGGATTAGGGTAATATTGTCGACTAGAAATTAATTAAATACAAATTGTGCGGTTTTCCCTCCCTGGTCGCGGCAGCATAGAAACGCTGAAGGAATTAAGACACAGAAAGCTCAAAGAAGAAAGCAACGTTCACAAAATATATTTGTTATGAGTGTACATCATAAAATAAATAAAATTACACTATAGCATTTGTGAGAGTCTGGGTTCGAACCACCCATGTACCAATGACTTTTAATGTTTGTTTGTACAGCAACACCATTCGCTGATAAATTGTGCCCGGATAGCGGAGACAGGCTTCCCGCTTGTCACGTTTGGGACCTAATAAACTCGGCAAAACGTGGGCCCAGTTCTAGTGATTGGTGCCTCTGCCTACCCCCTCGGGGATAACGGGCGTGATTTTTTTTTAGCATTTGCGACGTCGCTTTTTTTGGTTCCCACGACACAGAGTATCCTAGTGTGGGGCGAGAAACAGTGTATGTGCCTGTTGTAAATGTTTATGTTTTAATTTGTATGAGATCCGTAGACGATTAGTACATAAGTTGAAGTGGCAGTGAGCGCGCCAAAGGGCACGCAGAACTGATGGCCGATGGGGCCGAAAAGTTCTCGAATGGAGATCACATATCGGCAAGCGTAGCGCAGGACGACCAGCCACAAGATGGACAGAAGATCTCATCCAAGTGGCAGGAAGGCGCTGGATGCAAGCTGCTTCCAACCAGCCTTTTTGGAAATCAATGGAGGAGGCCTATGTCCAGCAGTCGACTTCTTGTGGCCGAATGATAATGATGATGATAACATTTTTAATATTTTTATTACATTAACGAACGGGTTACAAGGGGTTCAAAATGTCACCTTTCTGAACCCAAGCCATCCTCACCTGCCCGCGGTGTAACCTGCTGATCAACGAACGAGGCTCTGGCAAACCCGCCAACACGCACTGGACCAGCGCGGTGGGTTCATAGTCCAAAAATCCCCCTATGACAGACACATCCTTACCCAGGCCCCTAGTTCCCGTCGCCTCCAGTGGTGACTCGGATGACGACGGTAATCGGAGAAACCCTGGAGCTTGGGGTGCTAAGAATCCCCGGGCGAGATCTACCCCCCGTCAGACGACCAAGGCACGAAAAATTGATTCCGCCTCGCTTCATGTTCTTACTTACAATGTCCGTACCTTGATGAACTAAGAAAGGTTGGTAGAGCTGGAAAACGCCCTTCAATATATCAACTGGGACGTTGTAGGCCTGGCCGAAGTGAGAAGGCAAGGAGAAGTGACAGTCGAGACAGAGTCGAATATCTTCTACCACTTTGGAGCTACCAGTGGCCTATATGGTGTGGGCTTCCTTGTGGCAAAGAAGTGGAAGGATAATATAGAGGAATTCATTGGATACTCGGATAGGATCGCTGTTCTCAAATTTAGAATAACTCCAAAGCATACTTTGACTCTGGTACAAATATACGCACCTACATCTGCACACAGTGAAGAAGAGGTAAAAGACTTTTATGATCTCCTAAATAAGGCTTGCGAAGAACACCGAGGAACATGGACCATGGTACTCGGTGACTTCAACGCAAAAGTTGGTCTGAGGCAGCCACTGGACAATGGGTCCATACTCGGAGTATATGGGCTCGGAAGCCGAAATACTCGCGGAACTCGATTGCTCCAGTTTGCCTTTAGCCAAAGCCTAAAGATTTGTAATAGTTTTTTCAGTAAAAAACCTCAAAGACGCTGGACATGGTTGTTTCCTGATGGAAACACCAACAACGAAATTGATTTTATACTATCATCAAGAAATTGTATTATTCAAAATGTTGGAGTTTTAAATAATTTTAAATATAGTTCCGACCATAGACCGGTACGCGCTAAAATTTCATTTAACATCAGAATCCACCGAAAAATGGTTTATCTACGTAAGATCAGAAGGCTTGACAAAGAGACGTTGCTTTTCAATAAACAGGCATTCAACTTGGAACATCATAACTACTTTAAAGATCAAACAATGGTAAAGAAAGATTCGGAATCTCAGTATCAACATCTGAAAAGTGGTGTGGAGTTGGCTAGTAAAAGGATCAAGCAACGCGGGAAAAATAATAACAAATTGACTCAACAAACCATAGATCTGATTGAGAAAAGAGAAAGGCAGGACAAAGGTACCCTCAATTACAATACTCTGGACAGACATGTCAAACGTAAGATAAGAAAGGACATTCGAGCCTATAACACCAAATTAGTCAAAACAGCTATCGAGCAAAACGGCTCACTCCGCGTCGCAAAACAAGGTATAACGAGAGGGAAATCCTGGATCACTAGACTCACAGATGAAAATGGAGAAAAACATGGCAGCCGAGATAAACTACATATTCGGACTTAAATAAAGATCAGGCCCAATTAACATATACCTCCCCAGATCCCGAGCATATTCCTCCTATAACCGGTCAAGAGATTCACCTAGCCCTTAAAAGCATGCGATACAATAAATGCCCCGGAGAGGATGGCATCACAACAGAGGCATTAAAAATCGGCAAATCTACACTACTTCCGCAGCTCGCAAACTTGTGTAATACTATTCTATACACAGGACAACTTCCTAACAAGTTCTGCCATGCTAATATTATCCTCCTCCATAAAAAAGGCGACAAATGTGATATCGGTAACTACCGCCCCATAAGTTTAATATCCCATATTTACAAAATTTTCATCATTGTCATACAAAACCGCATATCCTGTCAACTAGATTTTACTCAACCACCAGAACAGGTGGGCTTCCGACCTAGTTTTTCTACTACTGACCACCTCCATACGGTGAATCAAGCAATCGAAAAGTTCAACGAATACAACAAACCACTCTACCTTGCGTTTGTTGACTACTCAAAAGCTTTCGATAGCTTGTGCCATAAATCCATCTTCGCCGCACTTCATAACCAGAATATCAAACCCGCCTACATACATTTGATAGAAATTATTTACAATTATAGTACTGCCGACATTAAATTGCATACGCCTGGTCCGACTTTTCATATCGAAAAAGGGGTGAAACAGGGTGATCCACTGTCGCCAAAGTTATTTACTAGCACCTTGGAGGAGGTATTTAAGACGTTGACGGGTTCATGGGCGAATAAAGGCATTGATGTTGGGGGAAGCAAACGGCTTACCAACCTTCGTTTCGCCGATGACATTGTCTTGTTTTCCTCTTCAGCACTTGAACTCCAACAGATGTTGCAAAACCTCAGTGATTTATTTATTTATTTATTTATGTGATGCGAGCCTTGAGGTTGGACTGAAGATAAACAGATCAAAGACTCAGTGTATGACTAACAGCACAAAGGTAGATGGGCAGGAAATACAATATGTCGACGAGTACACTTACTTAGGCCAGATAGTGTCCTTCAAAAACAGGCAAGACAAGGAGATCGATCGTCGTATCGACAACGCCTGGAAGAGCTACTGGTCTATGAAAGAATTTATGAAAGGTGAGCTTCCGCTCGCCCTGGAGCGTAAGCTCGTTGACATGTGCATCCTGCCCATCCTAACCTATGGTGCTCAGACCTGGTCTTTGACTGAATATCAGAAGTCCAGACTCAAGGTTTGCCAAAGAGCTATGGAGCGCAGCATGCTAGGCGTAAGAAGGATTGACAAAATCCGAAACGCCGCGTTGCGCGCCAAAACCAAAATCACCGACGTTGGAGTTGCGACGGCAAAGCTAAAGTGGAGCTGGGCTGGCCACGTCAGACGTATAGACCCGGAAAGGTGGGCAAAAATTGTCACCGA
Source organism: Yponomeuta plumbellus (assembly GCA_947310845.1). NCBI lineage: Eukaryota > Metazoa > Arthropoda > Insecta > Lepidoptera > Yponomeutidae > Yponomeuta > Yponomeuta plumbellus. Next base: position 8,878,189 of record OX371207.1, on the reverse strand, counting down.
TTGGGTGCCGTGCGATGGCTACCGGCGACGCGGAAGACCGAGGCGGAGATGGTGCGACGACCTTACAAAATATTTACCGGGGTGGGAAGTGCTGGCCGAGAACAGGGAGGAGTGGATATCTAAAGGGGAGGCCATTGCCCAACAGTGGGACACAGAAAGGGCTAATTAAAAAAAACGAAAATCTGTCATGAAAAAACAATTAAATACTACAATACATTATATACTTGTTTTCTTTTACAAAAATGAAGCAAAATTCTATTTTCATTTATCTATATTCTGAAGAATATTTTATGATAAAATGATTTATGTACTTTAGTCCGCCGCCCTCGAGTTGAGTCAAGTTGTGGCATTTTATCGCCACATAACGCGCGAGTCAAACCGAAGTACCTACTCCGTATCGACCTACCTCTATTTAAAGATGCCTATTAGCAATTATACTTATTATTCGTATTTTCATCGTGCATAGCATAGCTAGGGACCGACTGACACCTAAACAAAAACGTAGCGATTCCCTTTCAATAATTCAACATCATCCTAGACGGCTGTGCTGGCCTGGCATAAAGAGAAATCGCTACAGTACGCTGATCTCTACCAACTCTTTTGAGATACAAACACGAGTTTATTGAGTGTAAAGAATAAAATAAATAAACTATATTTTGTTTATTGCTAAAGTACAGTCCTTAAATAATTGCTTTTATTATGGGTCGATGGTAATTGGTGACAAATGAATTCATCATCATCATCATCATTCAGCCACAAGAAGTGCACTGTTAGACATAGGCCTCCTCCATGGATTTCCAAAAAGACCGGTCAGAAGCGGCTTGCATCCAGCGTCTTCCCGCCACTTGGATGAGATCGTCTGTCCATCTTGTCATCTTGTCTATCAACATCTGTACAACCAGTGTGTGTTACCAGTGATAACTTATGGCACTGAAACGTGGTCTCTTACTATGGGCCTCATAAGAATGCTCAAGGTCACGCAACGAGCTATGGAGAGCTATGCTCGGAATTTCTCTACGAGACCGAGTCAGAAATGATGCCCAGCGGATTAGTAAGTTGAAGTGGCAGTGGGCGGGGCACATAGCACGCGGAACTGACAAATGAATTATGGCATGTAAAATAATTCCAGGCATTTTAAGGAAAAATAAATTATTTTTGTTCAGTACTCGCGAGTATATTTTCCGGGATGAATGTTACTCTCTTAACCTGTAGATTTTTCGGTGGGCCTAGGGGCTTACCATAACAATGATTTTTAATCGTTACTTAAAGGTTACAAAGGAACTGATTAATATCCTGTTTGTATATACTATGAATCGCTCGCAGCCCCGGCCGCCTGAGTGACCTTAAACGATCACGAGGGTTAAGCACCACAGGACGCATTCAGTGCACGGATGGGTGACCGTTAGTGACTAACTAATGACTAACGCTAGTGGCATTTTTCCGAGCGGTTCCGTGCTTCGCAAGGCACGTTAAGCAGTTGGTGGTGGTCAGAGGCCTTAGGGCGGCTTGAAAACTTCTGATAGTAAGACCAGCCACTAGTCTTACAAGCCTCCACCAATCCGGACTAGGCCCCCGTGGTGGAGTGTGGCCTATACCTTCCTCGGGGAAGAGACCCGTGCCCCTCGGTGGGGACATAATGGGTTGATGATCAAGTATATACAATGTAGAAAGGTATGGCCCTTCTGTTTTATCCGCTGACGTCCAGGAGATATGTTTAACGTTAGCGCTGTATTCGAGGTTCGTCTGAATTGATAATTTCGAGCGATTCGATTATGTGTAACTCGATTTGCGGCGCCGCGCTCGTATAATGGGAACTACAGAAATTGCATAAATTTAATTCGCAAGATACCTACGTATCTAAAATTCCCTGGAATTACATGACAGTTCTTGTCAGTATTTAGAGACATGGGCACGTAACGAACGTTGTAAAATTACGAAGTTGAATGACATGTTCGCGGAATTAAAGCAATTTTCTGTCGACTCAAACGAGGCCATTGTGAACTGATTTCTTGAGATTAAAAGTACTCTTAAACCACCCAAATTTCAGAGTTTGATTATATAGTACCGGTTAAATTGAATTTAATGGAAATTAAAAACGGGTTGTAGGTATGTAAGTGTACAGTGTATATTTTCAATTATGAAGTAGTTTTTAAAATAAAAATTTGCTCCATACTTTTACGGAAAGTAGGTACCTAAACAAATATTTTTTTCTTTATATGGGTACGTTTTATTTTTTTTGTTTTTTACTTAAAGTAAACTGTTGGTGACTGATCCTCGATGTTCCGTATCAGGATTGACACAAAGGCATTGTGAAACTTTGGTGAAACTAAGCAACATTTTGTGGTATGGTAGATTTCTACTGTTACAAGCGCGATTAGATACTTATTGAAGGTATATTTTATCTTAGGCATTTATCACATATTAATATATTTATTTCTTAATTTAAAAATGCAGTAATTTATGGGATATTTTTAATATCGAACTATTTTCGGTATTAAAATGAGACTTTGCTAAATTCCGCCAATATCCCATAAGCACCAAGCGGTTAGATAATGCACCGCCCTCCCTGCCACTTTTTCAAGCAAAAGCAAGACACGAACACACTACCACCGACAACAATACTTGTGTGAGACAATGCGCGACGCGTTTCGCCTCTAACACGAGGCATCCTCAGGCTCACAAGCACAAGTGACCGTCACCCCAAAAACACTCAGCCGCCACATGCTCCCTATACGTGGCGGCTTTCCGGAACAGTCATCCGGATAAGTCTCATTTTGCCAAACACCTTTTGGATGCGGGTCATGTACTTAATAATAATAATAATTTGAAAATTTTACACACCTGCAGCATCCTGCAGTAAAGGGTTGAGATTATCTATAACTACTTGAGCAGCTAGAAATTTCCGGTTTGACGGTTAGATTACGTTATCGGGGGGCGGGGCGGCCTAGCCTATAAATACCGAGTGTTTTTGGGGTGACCTTTCACTTGTGCTTGTGAGCCTGAGGATGCCCCGTGTTAGAGGCGAAACGCGTCGCGTCATTGTCTCACACAAGTATTGTTGTCGGTGGTGGTGTGTTCGTGTCTTGCTTCTGCTTGAAAAAATGGGAGGGAGGGCGGTGCATCATCTAACCGCATGGTGCTTGTGGGATATTGGCGGAATTTAACAAAGTGATTTTCTCATTTTAATGCTATTATGGATTTCCACAAAGTAACGCCTGATTCTATACAATATTTTCGGTATGTTTTTTTTTTTATTTATGTTAAAGCATTTATTTTTAAAGAATATTCAAAAGGGTCACATAAAAACTGACAGTGCACGCCAAAATATTATAGTCTCGTAGGATTGACCGTATTACTTCATTAATTTCCTTTGTTTATTAAACAGCCTAATCTGGAGAGGCTGGTGGTAAGTGCAATGCGATTAGGGCAGCCTGGAGTCTCGGGCCGCTATCAGGCTCCGCCACGTGTGACGTCACAAATCCCGGCTCAAACCGTCTGTCACCCCGTCGTAGAGGGCTGCGAAAATATTTATTTGGCAATTCAAATGCTTTGTTAGTACGTTGCCGCGTGTTGATTTCTGTTTCATGTGTTGCTATTGACGTTTTCGTTGTATGTTGTGAAGCGTGTATGTTGTTTATAATAAATAAGACACCCATTAATGAAACAGTATTATCCCACCAAAGCATAAAAAAAACTGGTCAACAACTTGTTGAAAAATAAATTATATGTAAGACCTCACCACTTTCCTGGTCTTCACGGGATTGGCTTTTTTCGGTGTTTTTACATACGGTATATTCTGTAACTTTTAAATTTACAGACCAAACTTAGCAAGTTTTTAGAAGATGTTGAATAGTTTTACAGTTAAAACTTGCCAAACATGATCTGTGAAAATGACAAACCAAAGTGACATATCTGGTTTCGAAAATAGAGAGGGGTCATCTTTTGACCTGGGTTCGTGAAATGTACAGAGCGGGCCGGACAACAACTTGACCTCCTGCAATCTGTACGCCTTGATAATGAGCTGCAGGAACTCTAATGATGCCAACATCTAATTTTCACATTCGCCCATTATCACGATCCGTGTATTCTACACGAATACGAGTATGAATGTCTATTAAAGGTTTATGCAATACCTAATACCTACTATTCCGACACTGTTGTATTTCTTATAAATATGATCCAAAACGTCGAAATATACCTATTTTTTTAATGTGTGACTCAAGTACTCCCGCTGCATTTCTAACTGAAAAGCATAATTCATAAGTATACGTGTCTAAGTACACACACACATTGTCATTTTATATGATAAAGTCTTCTGCTCGCTTATTTAAGCCGGCGCGCCTCGAAGCTTTGACAATTTGACGTTGCCTTTCAGAAATGTAATATCGGAACTCCAACTGGCTGCTTATTGTCTTATTAGTTAGTAATTCAGTCTCCGCGAATGCAATATTGCAGGTACGGCAAACTGGTTATAATAATAACCGAGATTTTATTCCCGGAGCGTTCTACTTTGCCGATTCGCTGGTCCAATAAATTCCATGTAACTACAGATCTGTATTTTGAAATCGTAAGCTGTATTGTAAGAATGTTCTTTTGATAGTGGGCAACAGAATTATCAATAATTTGTCGGTAATGGTATTACACATTTGGGAAAATTCGTGATTTCTGACCTTCTGCTTGCAATATTTGAAATCGTTATTGTGTTTAAACTATAAATCCATGTCCAAAGTAACATGACGTTGAAAAATATTCGATAATATATTAAATGCATAAGAGTCTATCCTCCGATATGCTTAAGCAGTAAAAAAACAATTGAGTTGGCCGGGGCCAAAGATTTTTGTAACTTTTCGTCCCCATATTGTTTTTTTCAAAGTAAAAAAAGCAAAGTAGTCTATAGCTTGGTTTCTAGAAGAGCGATCAAATGTTAATCTCATGTTAAACTCACATCAAGCTAATTTCAGCCAATCACGTGCCCGTATTTTGAATTAATCTTAGATTAATCTCTTGTTACATTTGAACACTCTTTCAGAAACTGGGGGTATGGGTTTCTAAATGGTAGTTAAAATGTCTACTTAAAACTGGGTAAACGAATTCAAAATAACACTGTATGAGTCCTAGAATGAACAGGATGAATTTACGAGTACTCGATACATAGGTACAGTACATAGGACAGCACGTCAACCTTCACATTTTAGTTGCAAAGTCGCCCCTAATGCAACGGAGTAGAGTGCATGGGTCTATAAGATTATGTGCTGTCGACTGTACACGACTTGTTTTTACTTAAATAATGTTATGCAGCTCTGAAATGCGCATTCCGTGTTGTGATTATGACAGTGTATAAAAACAAATAAATAGTTTGCGTTCTACATATCGCACCCCCGCTAAAATAATTTTGTAACTCTAAAAGCACGAGCATTCAAAAAGAGAAGTAATTAAAATGGTGAGCAATTATAAAATTTAGTCAGCAACAAAAAACAGCATTTAAATAATTTGGTCAGCATACAAAGATTTTGTTTGCCATAAAAAAAATCAGGCAGCAATCCTTGTTCGGCAACTAATTTTGATAATGGTAAAAAAATAAATCATAAATAGGCAGCTTACAATAATAAGAGTCAGCATAATAAACATTCAGTCCGCAAAATGACTACTTGATCAGCAAGATTTCATGATTGATCAGCAGATAAAACATGTCTATAAGCAGTGTATTTGATTGGTATACATATTTAAAACATGGTGAGCCAAATAACTAATTAGATTGCGATTTTGTTGAAAAATCGGCAATGTTCGTTATTTATGCATGCGGTATCAATCTGTAATTGGAGGCACATTAAGCAAGGATGAAATTAATAAACATATACCTATTATAATAATATACGCTTTAATGTAACTTCTCTTGATGGATCAAATAAATAAATAAAAGAAAAAATAACAATAAAATAAAAGTAGGCGGAGCAAGTGCAGATAATTTTTGCTATGTCGGTATTTTAAGAATAAAGATAATTATAGCTTAAGTACTTATGTACCTACTAAATAGATTATTTTATTTTTTCTGAATTATCTATATAAATAAAATTCAAAGTCCTGACTGACTGACTGATTCACTCATCAACGACCTGCCCAAGCCGTTTGACCTAGGAAGCTGAAATTTTGCACAGAGGGTCTATATATAATGTAGGCAAGGAATAAGACCGGATTTTTTTTTATTCAACCCCAAAGGGGGCGAAAAGGGTTGCCAAAATTTGTATAGGAGGCATAAAGAATGTTGTCTAATTTTCTTCAAACTTAAAATAAATACTCTTCAACACAATTAATTGAACACGTATTTCGCCGTTTTTGTAAATTTAATACTTAAAGGAGTTAACGGGGTCGCAAAAATTTGAACTAAAGTCCACGCGGATGGAGTCGCGCGCGAAACCTAGTATTTTGTAAGAATAAAAAAAATATTAATTTACACTTCTATAAATAATAAAACATACCCAAACAAACACATCCACTCAGGGAGTAAATAAATTAAATAATCCATTTTGCGCATGACAAGTAAAGTATTTTTGCTACCTTCATATATGCAGCACAAAATGAATTTTTTTGCTTACACTCTGATTGCTCACCAAAATTTTATTAAACAGGAGCAGCTCATTGTGGCTTATGTAATTAATATTCTGTACAAAAATAATTACAGCCATCCAGAGTGACATAAATTGCTGATTGATTTTGAAATGTTTGCGGGCCATGAGTTGCTGATCAATTAGCTATTTCTGCTCACAGATTATATTTTTCTGCTCACAAAAATACCAATACTATGCTAACCATTTAAATAACACCCTTCGAAAAATTGTTTTCATTCAATTGAGTGTGGTCTATAGTCCAAAGTCACTGTTTGGGAGGTATGTGCCAGTGTTATAGCGGGAGTGCGATATTTAAATTGAGTAAGTAGCTGCTTAAGATAAAAGTTTATAAGTGAGGTACAGTGGACAGCTGATGGGACATTGCCTTGTGTAGCACAGTCATTGTAATCTGGCCGAATACAGAGTACACATCTAGTGGTGGGTCAGGCTGTCGACTGTACTTAAACATTAATTTTATGGTATTGTTACCAGCCATGTTTAAAAGAGTGCGATTAATTCGCCAACAAACTGCCACGCAGTTTGGCGAATAATTTATAAAATTAAAAACTCTGCGATAGACATGTAAGTCAATAAATAAATAAAAAACACATACATGCATTACCGTGGAGGAGTGGGTTGAGATTTGGTTTACCATTTGCTTACTTTTTGTAAAAGTTTTAATTTCTTCCTTTAGTGATGTTGGTTTTTATAAGCAGACAAAATTTCGAATTAAAATGGTTCCCATCCGTAAAGGTAAGCCTCCGAGCGCATTGTGAAATTAAAAGAAAACACAATTTGGAACTCAAGTGTTCGCTGAACATGATTTAAGGGTGTTATTCTAAGAAAGTGTCGTAAAAGTAATTCTATACGATAAGTTCCCTTTTATTGCTAACTCCGCTTTTTTAAAGGAAAATACAATTCTCTGGAGAAAAACGAAAATACTTTGCTTTTTTATCATTATTTGTTGAACTGCACGTGTAACTTAAAATCAGCTTCATAATGATTTATGAACACAATATAATCCTTTTGATTTCACGTCAAAAACGAGTCAGGGTCGAATAGCCAAATGAAAAAGAAACAACGTTCATTAACGCTTAAGTCTGGTAACTTAGCTTGCGGAGTTACACAATTCTTAGTCAGCCGTCGATATAATCAACGCGCTTTTCATACCCAGGATTAATCTTGAGTCATTCATGTTGCTTCGTGAAATCTACTTATAAAACCACTTTTACGCTACTTCGGCACCTTTCGTGAGATTTTATTGCGTTCATCTTTAGTACGCCAATCAATAGAACATTGGTGAATACCTCGAAAGCTCGTTGTTCTAGCGATATAATGCTTGTATACCAAAACATGTCCTATTCGATTCCCGTTGGCTGCACTTGAACATCATTTGTACATATGTATTTGTTTTATTTAGCAGTTGTAAACTCACGCACGGTATCATCATATTTAATTTAGCTTAAAAACTCGAGGCACAGCTTATGCAAATCCAGTTGTCAACAAAGCTTAACAAAGCAAAAAAGCTAATAAACTATAATACGATTATGATAAATTTTCGTTTGTCGACAACGATCTAGGTGCCCATTATTGTGTTGAATATAATTCATAGATATCAAATTAGAATTGTGAATTTTGTAGCAGTTTTGAAATGACGCAGTAAATAAAGGGTGGTATTAGAATTGAGCGAGGCAAACGTCGAGAGTTGGAAACTTGGGTTGGCAGTGATGATTACACTTGCAGAGTTGTTGACGACTCGGGGACAGACTGTAAAGTCCAGATGGGACATGGGACGGGTGTCGATAGAGCAAAAACAGTGTGCTCTAATAATAAATAATAATAAATTCAACACAACACATCACTTGACCTGGTCCCAAACTAGGATACCCAAATTCAAATCCTTTATTTGTGAAATATGGGTAGGTACAAACATAATAATGCGTACAGGTGTAAAAAGAAGTGAAAGGTGCTCCATAGTTTACCTTGCGGCATACAAATATAAAAACAAAACTATTTACAATGTCAAATGAATAGTATTAGATTTATATCACTTAGGTAGTTGGTCAATGATTACTTAATACAATTTAAAAAAAAATAATTAATAATTATGTTATACAATTTATAGAATTATTATCAATTAAAATTATTATCGAATTTAACATTTTAAAGTCATGCAATCACAATAGGTTTCAAATTATCAAATCAAATTATCTGGCAGTCAAAAATTCGCTTATCTTGTAAATACATTTCTCTAATAAGTATTCGGTTAATTTTCAGACAGAAGGAGGATGGAAAAAAAAAACATTAGTCGCCAGTGTGTGACTTGATCGCCCGTCAGTTATGGTTCGTACTGACGTGACTTTACGCCTCTCAGCGCCCTGCGCTATCGGCGCTTGAGAAGTTGATGTGAATTTTACGTACACATAATGTCTTTGACGCTTGTTATAAAGTCGGTTGCTCACTTTTGATTTTGTATGGCCACTACCCTACACTTGTATTAACACAAAAGTTTAATATCACATACTTTTTCTCAATTGTTCCGTTATTATATTGGGATATTATATTGGGACACTCATGCCACACGTCAAAATTACTGATTCTTAATTACTTTTGAAGCACTCAGTAGACTATTACAGTTTTCAATGTTTTTGTTTAATTTAGTGTTTTTCAGTGCTATGGTAACCAGGCAAGGACATTACAAACATGAAATCATACCCAAATTGAGGCCATTTGTATAAATGTACGCCCCTCCCCCAGTGGGAATCAAACCCACGACCTCTGTCTTGGCAGGTAAGCGCCTTAACGTCTAGACCAATTAGGCAGTCTTGTAAGAAGCTGCTGTTGCAAGAAGGATACAATCATTTGGTAATCAGCTAGCTTTAAGACGTTCCTTAAAGCTTCTCTTGACTCAGACTCCACTCTTTCTCGACTAAGGCTGAGATGAGATTGAGATGACGGCGCCGATTTAGCGATACATACATTTACTATGGCCATGTGTCCACCGCACGCCCGTCATTTATGTATCGCTTAAATCGGCGCTGTCATCTCGTTCTCGGTGACGTCCCGGTGACGGCGGCGGTGGACAAACCGCCTAAGGAAAACGGTGGTATTATAAAATGGCATAGATTTCCTCCACTTGAATTTCTCACTCTAGTCGAGGAATCAATTGTCAAAACTAAGGTACCTTAGGACCTACCTTGACACGTCCTCGAAAAACAAAATCGGTGCTTTATTTGCAGTAGTCATTATTTCAATTCTGTTTTATATTATTTTTGAAGAGCCTCGAAATAGGTCTCTTTTAAAATCGCCATTGCCAGAATAAAAAAAAAATCTGTCTCGAGGACTCTCGAAATAAGGAGAGATAAGATAAGGAGAGAAATATTGAGTATTCAGTGGAGGAGACTGTAAGGAACGTCTTGGAATGTGGGTGTTAGTCTTAGAAAATAATAATATGTTAAGTACATTAATATGATATACGTATAAAACACGACGTTAAAGAGTTTCCCCTGATAGGTCACCTTATATGGGGCACTGTATAAGGTTCTACAACAAGATTCCTAATTGAAAAACAATTGAACTAGTGAAACATTCCAGTATCAGCAGTTCAATCAAAGAAAATCATTGAACTACTAATACTGGAAAGTTTTACTAGTTCAATCAATTGAAGAGTTAATTGAACTAGTGAGAGTAGACCATATTAGAGTTACCTCCGACGCGGTTTAAGAAATGCGTCAAGCACGCTCTGTGCAAAAAGGTTTATTATAAAATCAATGATTATTTGGAAGATAAGGATGTCTGGTATTAAACAGTATATTAATATTAAATGTATTTAGAGATTTATAAATGATAATATTAATATTAACAATTGTATCTAACACATCCATGAGTAATATTTTTTAAGTTTGAAAGTTTGTTATTTAACTAAGACTGTTTCGAAAAGAATAAATGTGGTGTTTCTTTGTTAGTTTCTTCTCCACAAATTCTATTAATTGTGAAACTAACATCTTTGACGTTTATATGTATAGCATTTTGTTTGTACTATGAATAAAATATTTGACTTTGACTTTACAAAAAACTAGCAATGCCCGGTCCACCCTCGTAGTCCATACCGAATACTGGAGTTTTTGTTAAAAATTGGATACGTTGCTCGGAGATAGCGCCAACATAAAAACATAGAAACATGTTTAAACGTACATTTTTTTTCTTTTCATAATAATTGTTTAAATATAAATAGATTATAATACAGGTTAAGTTACGTAGATAGATATCGCAACGAGCTAAGTATTTAACATAAACATTTACATACAGAAACATACATAGCTTCTGGCCCCACACTAGGATACCCTGTGTCGTGGGAACCGGAAACAGCGACATTACAAACATGTGAACATCCAAGAACTGGAGTTTTTTTTTGTCCCCAGCCAGGGTTCGAACCCGGGACCTCTCGCATGATAGGCAGACGTGTTAACCGCTGCGCCACAGAGATCGTCAATAAATTGTTACTGTTAATTGCAGTGCCATACTTTGCGATAACGACGATTTCAGACTTCTGTACAACCTTTACTTGTCATTTTGATACGATTTCCAGATAGATTAGAAATGCTATATTTATGGAACCGGAATAATTAATTATTCACAAATGACAGGTGAAGTTTTCTTTATTTTGGATGATGGATACTCACGGTACCGTGTATGCCATAAATAAAAAGATTATATTATCTTTTTTAACGAACGAAAATTGCAGTCTTCTTCACCTTGGCACATTTGTAAAAGTGAAGATGGAGTAATCACAGTACAATGCATGTTTTGACTCATATCGTAGCATTTGTAGACGTCTACGGAACTGCTACGTCGTAGTATATTATTTGTGCGCTACGCCGGTGCTATGGAATTATTTACCTACGAATTTAGGTCCGTCGACGCAAGCCTCTCTTAACGCTCTCTTTTTCGTCTCCTTGTTTCTCAAAAGAGATTCGCCATCGTCATGAAAAGGATTTGGCAAACATTATTCTGACTTTGAGAGTGAGAATTCGTTAATTAATTTGTTCGTCCTTCTGTTTAATTGAATCATAACTGTGGTGTCCTGTTAAATAATTCTTTCCCTTTTACTTTTTTATTTTTTTTTCTTCTAATATATAAAATTCTCATGTCACCGTGTTAGTGAGCATACTTCTCCGATTTTGATGAAATTTTACATGTATGATCGATAGGTCTGAGAATAGGTTGTTATCTATTTTTCATACCCCTATTATGGCAAAACCACGTTTCGGGCTAGTTTTACTCTAACAAATATCTTTGATATACCTACTCTATGGCTTTGTCAAGTCGGTAGCCTGTGCGTTTGGCTCACTCGTTTGGCGACTAAATAGTCGCATACTTCTTGTTCAGTAAAATGCTTTACGATACAAAAATATCAGCTATCGTTCCAATTGCCGCTAGCCATAGTTAGCTTAATGTACTTTTGCGCTCAAGTTTTTTATTCGATAATCATACTTATGAATTCATACATAAGGCGCGTGGAACTCCAAATGATGTTTCAATTGTCGCGACTATACCTACTAAGTCGTTAAGTTAATAGTGCAGTTCGTTTCAGCATAGTACGGTGCAAAACATTAAAGTATAAATATCAAAAAATCTCCAGAATGCGGTGGACAAGGAATTTTGAACTCTTTTACAACACTTTTATCGTGGTTCGAGATGAAAATTTAATATTCAATGGAGATCGCAGCACCGCAACGTGTGGTGTGGTGTGGTGTGGGTTCTCGGTTCGGTGCGCGGCTCGTGGCTCGGCGCGGCGCTCGCCGTCTGGAGATAAAGTAGTAAGCAAAGCAGCTCGGCGCTCGTGTAGTGTGTGGGCGATGACGGATTTGTCCACTAATGGGTACGGCTCGGGGCTCGGCTCGCGGTTCGTGTAGTGAATGGTGGGCTAGGCGACTTTCTTTATTTGGGTTACTTTAATTTTGGTTAAGTAACCCAAATAAAGATAATTTGGATAATAAAGTTGGCAGAGACGCAACAACGAATCTAAAGTTCTTTCTGTCAATCTCTACTCTGTGTTCAACGTGAATTCTTATTTCAGTGCTTTGCCCCGGCAAAGCAAATTACATTTCTTCCCTGCATTCTATAGTATTGCCGTTTCAAACCGAAGAGAAAGTGACCGTGACAGTAAATAAAATATGCTCCACTTCGAGGTTTATTTCCTAACGCTTACGTGAAAACTACGCGTTTGTTTATTCATAATGTTTCATCACTTTGAGGAGCTAGTGACAGGATGGGGGACGAAGTAATAATAAAATTGGTGTGTGAAATGGGTCGGTGCTAGATTAAGTTAAACTTAACCTTTTTATCAATTTTATTTTTGATTGCCTCGTTGGCTCAACGGTGCCATGTCTGATTACCATGCCGAAGGTCGTGAGTTTGATTACTATATGGGGACGGCAAACATTTCTATACATGACCTGAGCCTGGCGTAGTTCCATGTTTGTGATGTCCTTCCTGGTTACCATAGCCTAGTTGGAGATCAGTACAAGTAATGGTGTTGTGTGAAAGTTACTTATAGTTATTCGTCGAAGAACTTATACAATACATGATATCGATTTTTACCTTTAAACCGATTGAGGTTCGCTCGTAGCCTGTCCACCTGAGTGATCTTAAACGATCATGAAGGTTAAGCAACATAGGGTGCGTTCAGTGCATGGATGGGTGACCGTTTGACCGTTCTATGACTAACGCTAGTGGCATTTTTCCGAGCGGTTCCGTGCTTCGCAAGGCACGTTAAGCAGTTGGTTCCGGCTGCCGTCGACAGATGGCAGTCGTTAAGCCTAGTCAGAGGCCTTAGGGCGGCTTGAAAACTTCTGCCAGTAAAACCAACCACTAGTCTTACAAGCCTCCACCAATCCGGACTTGGCCCTCGTAGTGGAGTAGGTATGGCCTATACCTTCCTCAGCGAAGAGACCCGTGCCCCTCGGTGGGGACATAATGGGTTGATGATGATGAACCGATTGAGGAGTAATCCTATCATACTGAGCAACAGTGGGAGTGATTTGTGCGTGGATAGTTTGAGTACCTCGGTCTACCCTAACGAAGTCACATAGGCAAAGTTAATAACAACCGGTTCTGCTGAGTTTTCATCGTATTCAAGCTGATCCTATCCTTTATGGCCTGAGGGATGTTATTATAAGACAATAGCCGTGTATCAAGTAACGATCCAGCGGAGTTACGGTTTATTTACTGGGAGTTGCTCAAATATAGCATTTTGTCATCACGTGGTCTCCGAAACGCGCCGTAGGTACTGAGATTGTAACTCGGTTGTACAATACACGCAGATATTGATACTAGGAGATAATCGCATAGGGCTGCGAATGCCCCCTTTGTAGAGCATTGTCTAATTTACATGGATGTATTCGCTGCAAGAAATTGTATGTCATCAGGCACTGATTGAAAATCAGCGCTGAAGGGTTATCCTTCAGCGCCATTTATAATAGCAGTGACCCGCCGTGACTTTTATTTTCCTCCTGTTTTCTTCTGATTTTTGTTTTGTACAAATTTTTTGGTTTATTTTTAGGATTTATTTTGTTTTTGAGGCGTGTGTTTTTTTAAAAATAAAATTTTTCTTTTTCTTCTTCTTATTCTGTCATCAACAGTGCTCTAAAGTTATTTTAAATTCAAGATATGTAATGTATATAAAATTGTCTTTTAGGCTACTTCAGTCAAAGAACAACTAAGTACTTAAATTAGCCGAACAAATTACAAGACAAATATTTAAAAAATTGAACACCGAAAAAGTTCAGTGTGGAAATTACCGAGAATAATTTTATTATGTTAGCAGCTTGCAGGGAATACCCCAAATTCATCGTAGTTAACGGTAGTTATTAATAATAACTTATTATGTAACCCAACTAAATTAAGGATGTAGTAGTATTTAATAACACTTTTTTGAACAACACCCTATCTGCCTCAGCGGTACTTTCTACAATTAGAAAACCAGAAACGGGAGCCCATCATATAGGATCTACCTAGTGTGTGGGGCCCACCAAACATTGTATACTGCTAATGACATATTACGAAATAAATATTTTTTTACATTTTTTTACTACCTACGAACATGCTACGAATTTATTTGCTCGCTGTTAATAACAGTTATTATTATTCGTTTTAACGGTATTGTACCAATAGTTGGTGACTACAATTTTTTTTTGTCACCTTGTGGATGATTTGTCATTCCTAGCAGCAGATGATGCAGATTTTGTTTCATAAAATATTTATATTAATAAATATTTTTGTTTAAAGTACCATTTTATTCTATTTTTGGCGTTTAGGGTTGAGGCTACTTAGGCTACCTCTCCAAAAATTCGGCTTATGCTTTGAGAAATAGCGATATCAGGTCCTGAGTTGTTGGCAACACTAGTTAATACCTACCAGGATTTCGTCTCATAAATTGGTTTCAATTTGATCTGAAGAGTATTTCAGGGGATACTAATAAGAGCCTAGAACTTGAAATTTGACGCTACCAATTACGAAAGAAATCAATGATACGCTAAGTAGGTACGTATAAACTTATTTTCATATCACTTATAGTTAACGTATTTCATTATTAGGTATGTACAAGAACTGCTCTGTGAGATTATTAGGCTGGCAAAGGTCAATACATCCTTTAAGGGGCATTGTATACTTTTCTACAATACAATCCCTGAATGTATAACAAGCTTGCCAGAAATGTGTAAAGCTCAATTTGCGCCAAAATACTGTAGCGCTAAGGATTATTTAGATGACTAAGATGTCTCGAATTAATGCCACGGATTAGTACAAGGTTTGAGAAGAATAAAATATGTAAACTCAGTTAATTGAGGAACATATTTGAAAAGACTAAGTTTGGATATTTTTAGTCCGTTTTTTCTCCATAATGAACTAGATAATGAACTAGAACGAACACCTAGTTTTCTTGTAATGTTCAATAAATTACAGTTTTTATGTTAAATTGAATATTACAAAAATATTTGAAAGTATTTCGACGAATAAAGATGTATCTCTCAAGCACGTCCAGCTAAGGTACTCGTAAAGTAAATAAGTTATTTCTCCGCTTATGTCCGTCGCTTTAAATGTTAGTTGCATAGGCCACATCTTGCCACATGGCCTATTTTTGGCTTTCTAATAAACTTTTGATGGAGCGAGTAAACTGATTTAATATTGCCCGTTATTTTAATGTTACCGCGCCGATTCCGAACTGTAATGAATTTGTATGATTTAGAAGCTTATTCTGCCATTTCGGCATTATTAATAATTATTCATATAAATATTGACATAAGTTACAAATTATTCTTCATTTCAAAGGTATACTGTTAGTGAATATAATGCTACATTAATAAATTAATAATATTGTCTGATTTCTTGTATTTTTGTAAAAAAGTGTGTGACTGTTCGACCTCCTAAAGTTCGTTTCACTCGTTAATGAAAATACTTTTTAATTTTTGAATGAATAATTCAAGTTGTTGACATATTGGTCTTCCGTAAATCAACATAATAATATAAGAAATTGGTTGATTTGTACAGTGAACAGTCCTGCCCCGCCCCACAAAACGCCCGCCGGACCCGTCAAATGCAAACGATGAAGCTAAGCCATATAAAGTATGTTCGCTATCATAGTGTCACTTTGATATTTACCGCCTCGGCACGTGGCGGCTTTTCACAAAAGAAATTAAAGGAAGCCGACGCGGCGCAAACACGCCAGAGAATTTGGCTCGCAGCTCGTCTCATTCTACTATTATGTAGATCACGCAATTAAAGAAGTAAATAAATCAGTATTTTAGAATGGATTTATAACGAGACGATCCTGCATCACTTAGGTAGGTACCTATTCTAAATACCGGTGGAGATGAATATTCTGAGGACACTTCGAGTGATCAAGAGTAGTGTTTTATATTGTGCTTCATTAGGTATATTGTGTACCATGTTTTTTTTTTCTATTTTTGCCGTCTAAGTTGTATTATTGAAATAAAAGTTTTTTTACTAAAACCAAGATTGCCTTCGTGTGTACCGACACTATCTAAGCGAACGGACTTTAACTTTATGATTTTTAGGTGATAATCACTAAAAAAAAAATTTTTTAATATTTTATTTTCCTTCAGTATCATGTAAATAACCACCCCTGAGTCGGACGAAACTACAAATCAACACCCTGTAGATTTCCAGATCGTAATATCTCATTTGACGTTTTTGTGCATGACGTATTTTTGGTTTCGTAGACTCTGGCTCTATTTTTGTACTTCAAAAATGATATAACCTCTTTAGTCCTGACCTTGAAAATAACAATAGAAAACCATTGCTATTTTCAAGGTCGGCACTAAAGAGAGTACATACCTATAGCAGCTCAAATCAAAATCCTGTTTTCTCATTAATATATATAAAACTGTATTAAAATTCTTAAGGACAATAGTCATTTTCATCTCGAACATACCAGTCTCGCGCTTGTAACCGGAGGGGTAGGTAGAGTCCAAGAGGGAGAGTTTCTAAAATACGTAGTTATTCAATAAATTATATTAGTAGGGTGACATGCTCACAAAAAAGTAATGGATGTCTCATTGAAACTTTTGGTAGTATAGTAACCAACCACACATACAACTCGATTTTAAGTTATTCGTGAGAGATTCCTATAATTTGCGCGGGTTATACCTTTGCAATGTCATTATGAATAAGCTCAATGATGATGATGAATGACATTATACTCTCGTAAGGCTATTGCTAGGTATGTTTTGTTTTCAGCTATTGTTTTGTAGAGTACCAAGTCGACGTAAATAACAACTATTGTCGTGTTTTTACCATCCTATTAAAAAAATATGCTTGTATTAGACTCCAGAGGGAGGGTTTGCCACTTGACTCGATACTAATTTGTTTTTCCTGCCATGAAAACTGAAATTGTTTATCAACGATCTTTAACTCCTAATCTAGGAGTTTAGTGTCAGTATGTAATTCGCGAAAACAACAGCTTCTTCAGCCAAAGCTATCTTGCCAAATTACTTAGCATCCAAGAATTCTATAATGTTAGATAATACTCGTAATATGTAGTGCCTACAGAAAAATGAAACAAAATATGAGACTGCGAGGGGAGGGCGCATTACGCTCGGGTGTCTAGTTAACTGAGTAGATTCTACCCAGGAGTCCACGTGTAGGTAAAGACCCTATGTGACCCAGTTTGCTGAGCTCCTTGTGGAGTGTAGAATAACATCCTCCAAGCCGTCTGTCGCGACGCGAAGGCGCCAGAAAGCTTGCGCACTCATTGACGGCAACGGAACGATAAATTGAAAACGTGTTTAGAATCTGTCTTCAAATGCACGGTTCTATACAGTGTTCCAATCAGATGTTCGGATTTTCGGAAGGTACATAAAATTTTTATGTCTGTTACTGTTTGTTGAAGACTCCTTGGAACAATATTTTTGTGTTTTGCGTTTAGACTTCGTATAGATTGGTGCGACAGCTTGGGACGCCCAAGGATTCATTGGGGGCACGTGGGGCCGCGGTAGGCACTCGGGCCTGAGAGGATTCGTATTGTTGGGGAGTGGAGTGTATTTTGAAAGAAAAGTGTGAAATTGGTAAAATAAGATTATAATAGTAGAATACGAGAACAAATGGGTGATGATGAGGTGACAAACAGAATATTACAATGATGAGTGACATGCGATAAAAGTAATAAAAGCAAAAATATAAAAACACAAAAATATGGTTCCAAGGAGTCCTCAACACTATGAAATAGTAAGACAACGTAGAGTGGGTAAGCCCCCCACCAGATGGTCTGCAGACCTTGTTTTGGTGGTGAGGAGTCGCGGAATACCTACAAGTAGCACAAGACCGGGAAGCTTGGAAAATAGTGCAGGGGGATTATGTCCTGCATTGGGGCTCAAATGGCTGATGATGATGATAAGTAATAACGTCCTTACAGGTAACAATATAACACGACCAATTGTCCTGGCTCCAAAGATGTCTAAAGGGCCCAAGGGCCACCTCAAAGGTCTAGACGACCTCTGTGGCGCAGCGGTTAGCGTATCTGTCTACCATGCGAGAGGTGCCGGGCTCGAATCCCGACTGGGGAAAAAAAATACCAGGTCTTGGATCCAATGTTTCTCACGACACAGGGTATCCTAGAGTGGGACCAGAAACAATGTATATGCCTGTATGTAAATGTTTATGTTTCTATAAATTTAGTTCGATGCATGAATTCTAGGTGTTAGAATAATAATATAAACTGTATTATATTAATTAGGGACCCGAATCAAAATCGTGTGTTTGAACTAATTGTAAATTTTTCTACAAAACGATTTTGATGGAAACCATATTTACGTCGCAGTTCTGTGTATTGTGTTTACTTGGAATGAAAACATTACTCAACCATGAGTCAACCTCCTCATTGCCTGTCAAATATTGAATCGCGAATTAAACACATTAAATTTAACTTAATATATACCGTGGAACATACAACTGGAATATGCTTACTTTCTCACTTAAAATCCTTCAGCTCCATTCCTGCCTTTATTTGATTTAAAATAAGAGTCTCAGCACACTCGTAGGTGTTGCTGGGCAAGAGTAGAACGTAGTTATATGTTGGCGAACGTTTATGAAGACTGATGGGGCCATCACAGAAACACAGATGCCTTCAACTTAAATGGTTTATTACAATATTCACAACGTCAGAAATAATCTACAAAGTACCTAGTGCAGCATAAAATCTACTACATTGTACTTAGCACCGCTAGAGCTGCGCCATAAATTTGTGTAGTTAAGTCGCGCTAGTGGGGACTTAGAAACTTTAATACCTTGAGTCAGTGATTTTGTGCTGCCGGAAAATGTAACTTTGAAACTTAGTGATTAGCAATTCCATATTGGAAACTCTAAAAGCTTATGTTCGTCGACAGTAAGGACACACTAAAAGCTTGCTCGTCAAATGAAAACTGGGTAAAGAAAATAAGTAGCAAGGTTGGTTCCACAGGTTCCAAAACTTTGCTTTCCTCTGAACGGGCAACGCCCACTGAGTGTTTGAGCCTTAAGTTGGAAACAAAATGTTGGCAATGCCGGTGCCGTAAGGCTCTTTGCATTTCTTAATTAGCTACTAAGTTGCATCGCCGGTACACAGAGTTTGATAAGGCCAATTCTCTACTCTGTTTAATAACTAATGGGAACGTACTATACAGTCTAGTATACGTATGCCACATGAATGATAATATAGTTACAGTTATAGTTATAGTTACAGATGTGCCAGATGGGAAGCTTCCCATTCCCGGCAATAATGGGAAGCTTCCCACACCCGGCAATAATGGGATCGTTCCCATTATTTCCGGCAACAATGGGAACGATCCCAATGATATGGTTAGGAACATTTTTTCTTATTTATTTCCCAACTTGCGGGGGTGTTACTGTAAATATTAATTGTAATGTTATTAATCGTAAGTAAAAAAATTAAAAGATGTACTTATTCGACGCGAAATTGTTTACTATTTAAAATCATTTTGCGCTATGCATTAAAGAAAGAATGAGACATAAACATAAATATAAACATTTACATACAGGCACATACATTGCTTCTGGCCCCACACTAGGATACTCTGTGTCGTGGGAACCAGAAACAGCGACGTCACAAACATGTAAACATCCAAGACCTGGAGTTTTTTTTTCTCCCCAGCCGGGGATCGAACCCGGGACCTCTCGCATGGTAAGCAGATGCGCTAACCACTATGCCACAGAGGTCGACATCTATACATTATCGAGGAGCTAAATGCGGAGAAGGGATAGCGTGCGGAGGAAGTCAGTATTATTCCACGGTTGGCGCTGTGATAGCATTTTTTTGTTGTTCGTTCGTCAATTTTCAACTTTTAATAAAAAAATGGTGCCAGCAAGAGGCAGTGTTCATGAACATTTTAGAATAGTCAAGGAAGGTCATAAGGAAAAGACTTTATGTAAATACTGTGACGCAGTGTGGAGTAAAAAATGCAACAAAATTCGCGCGCCATCTTGTAAAATGCAAGGCAATTAAACAATCATTTGAAAAAACAGACACTAACGCTGCAAGCAGTGGAGCTGCAGCAGAACAAAATGTGGAAAAATTAAACAAATTTAATTTTTGCGGGTTTAATAGTCACTAAGGGAGAGACTGTTTTCAGAAATTGTTTTATTTACCCAACATACCATAGAGATAGGAAATTTTAATGGCAAATAATGTGGTAAAATATAGCTGTAATTAGAAATTAAACTTGTGGTTAAAAAAGTACGCATAAGGAAATAACTAAAGTAACTTCTGGCAAAAAATATGCTAAATAAATGAATGATGATTTCCCAATAAACATGAGTCGAAATTACAAAATTTGTAAATATTTCGAAAGTTTTCTTTAAATACAACAATAACAGTATTAAAAAATGAAAGAATAAATGGTTTTAGAAAAAAATAAATTTCAAAATAATTCCTTAAAATGACTACGTTATAAAATAAACATTGAGCTTGATAAGATTTTTAAGAAAACAAAAGTACAAAATACCGGAATGGGCCATATTAACTGAAACAGCAATCAAAGTGAATGACGTCACGACAAGCTACAACGGCCGTGTTGTTAAGGTTTAAGGTTTAAGATATTTATTTCTCAAAAAAGATTACATAAATCCACTTACTTGAGAAACAATTAGTTAAGTAGGTAACAATTCAAAATATCGACAGACAGAATTTAAAACAATAATAGAGGGTAGTTCTTAATGTAGCCTACGCTCCAGTTACATCGTTCTTTTGTAAGGCTGTGTTTACGTTAATTATTTTGGGTATGCAAAGTTGTTCCGATTTTGATATTGAGCGAGTTTCTCGCATCAAATAAACACTTTTGCTCATCTGAATACCAAAGTGTGAAAAGTTCTTTCATCATCATCATCGATAGCCTACCGCTGCCTACTGTTGGGTATAGGCCTTTTCCCCCAAATGCCATTTCACTCAGTATCTCGCCACCCGCATCCACGGACCTTCCGCCGACTCAACGACATCGTCCGGCCATCGGGCCGCAGGTCTGCCTACTGACCGTCGTCCTGTTCTCGGCCACCACTCTGTGATTGCCTTGGTCCACCTACGGTCTTTCCGCCTCGCCAGGTGTCCCGCCCATTTCCACTTTAGTCTTGAGACCCTTTCGCCCATGTCATCAAACCTTGTCCGGCGACGGATGACGACATTGGGTACTCGATCTACGAGTCTAAGAACTAGCATGGCTCGCTCCATTGCTCTTCGTGCTACTTTAATTCGGTGCATATTCTGCTTTGTGAAGTTTCGGCTCCATATGTGAGAATGGCTAGAACACACTGGTCAAATGTCTTGGTTTTAGACATTGCGGAATCTTTGATTTGAAAACATCGGCAAGATTCCCGAAAGCAGCCCAACCAAGCTGAATCCGCCTCATGATCTCCTTTACCTGGGCTTCTCGGTGAAAAGATAAACAATGTCCATGGTAGATATACTCATCGACAACTTCTATCGGACAATTACCGACAGTGATGTTCGGCATAGTCACCAGATGGTTAGCCATGACTTTTGTTTTGGACATGTTCATCTTGAGACCGACCTCCAGGGACGCTTCGTGCAAGTTTGCGAGCATACACTGAAGATCCGTGGCATTTTCTGCCAAGATGATGATGTCGTCGGCAAAACGCAAGTGCGACATATAAACGCCGTTAATATTGACACCCTTCTCACCCCAGTCTAGAGTGTTACGTCTTCTAAGACGTTGGTGAAGAGCTTAGGCGAGATGGTGTCACCTTGGCGTACACCCCTGTTGATATTGACAGGGTTAGTTTAGCTCTAGTTGTTACACTTGGAGGCCGTACTAATAGCACTCCCATATTCCGTAAAGCCAGCAAATGCGTTATAAAGTCACAGTTTATCTCTATCTATAATAACTTTATCTCTATTTATTTTCTTGTTTCGAACATAAACAAACAGTTTGTTCGGTGCTGCTGTTGATGTGTTTTTGCACAGAGAGACGTTTTGTTCACTTTCTTAATTCAGCATAGATATAATGCCGTATCTACATAGTCATTACGTCACAAGCGACGCCATGATATTTTGGAGCGTTTCCGCGCGTATTTCAAATTGAATAGCAAAAAATATCGTAAATTTGTACGAAAACTAAGTTTTTTTGTTGATTTTTTTTTCGAAACTAGTAGCCGTCTACCTACTAGACATAATAGAAGGAAAATTCAAAATCTGTCATCATGCCTATTATTGTAACTCCCTTACAAAATATTAAGGAATTCAAGTTTTTAAATTGTTTTTTTTTTCACTTTTCACACAAACTCGAAACTTGCTACGGCTAATTTTTATGAACAGTAAAAAATAAATTTGACTTTTAGAATTTTTTGGTATTTTTCAAAAGTCAGTAACCTCTAACAGAGAAATAGAGAAGTTTCCCTCCAACATTCGGAATTTAGGACATCCCAAGGGGATTTTGTTTCATATTATTGAATATCATGCTTCATATGAATCACTAATTAACTATTCCCAAGAATCTTCTTAGTTAACACTTGAACTAATGCATTGTTCCCAATAATTCCCACCTCTTGGGATCGTTCCCGGCAACGATCCCACGATAATTCCCACTTCTGGGATCGTTCCCGGGAACGGCACATCGCTAGTCTAGACTTCTATGAAATTGCATGGCTCACGAGTAACGACGGATAATTGGATAATCTTTGAGATTGTGAAGGGTGAAGGTTATTTAAGGATAAAAAATGGCGGTCTTAGGACGAGAAAACTCCTTCAGCTGCTCCGTTGATACCTATATCTTTGCACCGTAATTTGTTTTAGTTTGTTTACGTACATCCTGTGAGATAGAATGTAGGACGCACTGCTTTTATCCTCTCACAAGTGACAAGAGGAAAATTTACCGGATAAATAAATGCTATGCCACAGAAAAGGGCCCTATTACCACAACCGCGGAATTAACTTTGGAGAGATTTACACACGGAATTCGCTGGCCATAAATCAGTCACAGTCGATAAAGCTGATCCCCCAAACTGCAATTAAAAACCACATGAACGTATTAACTTTCAACAGAACTACCTAAAAATTTACTACACACTTGAGATAAATTCCGTCGTTTGTCCTGTTCAAGCATATCAGGTCGCGTGTTACCGGAGATTTATTCCCTTTACCCGCCGACATACCAAAAATATCGAAACTACAAAGAAGTTGAAACGTATTTAAACCTCGGAAGAGCAAAAATATAACTTACATCTGCTTCCAATACCTGGTTTGATCTCCATGAATACAAATATGTACAAATCAAATAAAAAATATTTTGCAATGATTCCCTCGGTTTCGACGGGACAGGATATCGTAGTGTGGGGCCAGAAGCAATGTAAGTGCCTGTGTGTTTATGTTTATGGATTTCTTTAAATGCAAAACTGCAACAATAATTGATATAGAATAAGTGAGTTATTCCTCTGCCGAGGGTTATAACCCCACTCATTTACGGCTACCTACTTATCTACGGGGAGCTTTTATGCGTCCTCCTCAGTTTATAGTCCGTCGTTTTTATGCTTTCATTCTTTTCGCATAAAATGAGTCGTATAAAATAATAAAAACTCTACCTAGGCACTTACTTGGCTATGCCACGACATAATAGATGTAGTCCAGACGCAGTAAACTCGAATTTATTTCCAGGACAAGCGTTGTGCGCGTACCGACTATATGAAAGTTATAAAACTGGCTCTACATTTTTGTGACACACTTAGTTTCCGTGCAATGTCTAGTCATGTTTTTGTTATATTTGTATGTAGCTTATGTGCTCTCCACTGGCGGCCTCCTCTCAAAGAGAGATATAGTATAGGTTTAATTACCACGCGTACCAACCACGGATTGACAACTTCAAGCGCTTACGCACGTTATTATTTATTCGAATTTGAATTAGTATGTACATTAGAGAGCCAGTCATAAGCTCACTGCTAAAATCCTCTGTATCTGAACGATGAAGAATGCGTCTTCATCGGCTCAAAATCAGCTGTGTGTGAGAACACTCAGCCGATTTTCTTGATTATAAATGTCATGTAATAAATCTCGTGAAGAAACCTGAGGATCTGAGGTGTTCAAATAGTGATTGACATTGCTTGAAATTGGCGGGCACCCGTGGTAATTACGTCTGTAGTCTACCTTTCTGAGAGATAATCCAGCAGTGGGTTGATGATGAACCTAGCAGTTGGACGTAGATAAGCTACATAAAAACCACTCTGACGTTTCGTTTTCGTTTCATTGTGAGCGTGTATATTCCATCGCGTTGTCACAACTTGTATGAAATAAAATTTGTCTGCGGAGCACAAACGGAACTTTGTATACGCGGGACCTCGTCTGTCAACGATATAAAGACGTAAAACGTTCGCGTACAACATTTACACAACAAAATAATAATACAAACTTTCCTTATCCCAAGTCGGGGCATGACGGATTGCCCCAGCAGGACCGTATCTATCATGCTGGGTGTGGACGATACCATTGTTCAACTACGGATATAAAAATCGTATTTCTCGGCAAGCTATTTTGAATGATACTGGGCTGATACTGAGATTACCAGTTGCTCTACAATTGTTGAAAAGTACAAACGCCAGGGTTTAATTTTTGTTGTTTGTTCTTGATTCTGCTTAAAAAGAAATTAGTCTCGTAAAGTCAAACGTTATGATAGGTACATAAGATTCTGTGAAATCTTATTTATTTCAGTTAAGAATGCTTCCTGGAAAAATATGAAATAAAATATAAGAAAATCTTTAGGATTTACAAAGAAAATCGTTTTCTTCACTTCCACCGAGTGAAATCGATGTGCTAGCTAGGGATTTCCATTTTCGCCTTCGGATTGACGGATGATGTTGCGAGCAGAGAATTATGCTGTTCAACGTCACAAGATCAAAAGTGGAATAAAATCACAAAATCTTTGCGTTTGTAAAAAATCACCTGACTGCGAAAGCAAAGAATGGGTGCATTTATCGCGCGTATGTATGATGGCTCTGTTAAGTCAAACCGCTGGTCTCATTTTAACAAATAAGGTGTCAAGTTAAAAGTTTGAGTAGTGAAAAGAGTAGGGAGTGGTCACGTCGTGAAATCTTTTCACCTGACATTAGTCGAGCCAGAAACGCTTTTGACTCTATGACGTCACAAAAAAGAAAATGGCAGACTTCAGCTGCTTATTATTAGTAGCCTGCACAAAGTTTCACAACAAAAATAAGACAAACGACCAGACTGATAAACACTCTAATATAAGGCTTCAGTGTCCACTGAATTTAATAGCGTAGCAGATAGAATAAAAAGTTCTAAATAAATTCGACAAGAGTTCCCGCCAGTTGAGGTTTAATTGAATAGACTCATTTAGACTTTATGCAGTAGCATGTGCCATTTTGTTTTAAAAACATACTGCCGGGGAACTTTTAGGTTGGTCAAGTCTCGGGATGGTTAACTTTACTAAACAATCATTTCTAAGTAATAAAATACAGGCGATACATCCCCAAACTGTTACTTTCATGTTTACTTTCTAGGTACTACGAAATTGGAAACCTCAAAAACCAGCCAGCATCCGTGCAAAAAAGAAAAAAATGAGAAGAATAACGAATTTAATTAAATAAAACTGCTTTCGTAAATCATAGTAAGAATCTCTATTCTTAAGAAATAAGGTACGGAGTAAGTCTTCCTTTCTTCAGGTATAGAAAGTTAAGGCGAATTTCCGAGTCTTTTTTTCTTCGGTTGGGCTATCATCCCTGAGGTATGTCGGGAAAAATTCAAATCCAGTCACAAATGAATTTACGCGCCCGCCGGGCAGCGCTATGGTACAGGCATTAAAATGTTTTACTGTAGACGTTGTGTTACTTATGGCACTGAAACGTGGTCTTTCACTATGAGCCACATAAGAAAGCTCAAGTGGCAGTGGGTGGGGTACATAGCACGAAGAACTGAAGCCGGATGGGGTAGATAGGTTTTTGAATGGAGACCACACATCGGCAAGCGCAGCGTAGGACGACCAGCCAGGAGATGGACAGACGATCTCATCCAAGTGGCAGGGAGACGCTGGATGCAAGCCGCTTCCAACCGGTCTTTTTGGAAATCCATGGAGGAGGACTATGTCCAGCAGTGGACTTCTTGTGGCTGAATGATGACTGTAGACGATAACTACACCTACATATTTTTCTAAACAACACGCGACCGGAGCCGTAGTAAATATATGCAAGTAAATGTCAACTTGTCTTTAAAGTGAAACCGACTGTTGTCGGCTCGTTACAAGTTTTTTCATTAAAGCATGTACATGGAATTGAAAAAAAAAAAAAAAAACTTAATGAGGGCTTGAAAAAGCGTCATTAAAAACAAATACAGTACCGCAAGTTACTGATAGATGGTGCTGACGTCACGTAATATGTCAAAATTCACATGACATCACTGTCATTCTCTGCGGTTAGGTACTGTTCCGTTGCCTGCGTGTTGCGTTCACGTACGTATGTAATGAACGAAGTAAAAATACTTTGATAACTTTCAAGCCTCAACAGTTTCGAAACAAGGTCTAGTTTAGATCACAGACTACAAAGAGATGTTTAGATTATCACAGATCAATAACGATGTTCCACATTTAAAATGTATGATGACATTTGTTCTCCTTGCAGCGCCATCTAGTTTTTTTAATAACCTCATTGTACAAATCGGTACCTAACTTTGTGTACCATTGCGCGCGTTTTTAAAGAAACGCATGCACATATATAAATACCTATTGTCACACACACATACACAAATAAGAACACACGCACAATACACACGAACCATAGTCCTCTTTTGCTTTCGCAGTGAAGTCAAGCAAGACTTACCTCCATCGCCATCTCTGTCGGGGCCGCTGTCATGTTCGGATTCAGACTCGTCCCAGATGGTGTCAGTGTTGATTTTTTGGCGCGAGCACTCGACCCAGTAGCCCGGTGTTGGCAGTAGACTGTGCGGATACTCCTCGCAGAACTCGTCTGGAACAGAGGTCAAGTATTAAGGGCGTGTACGGGATTCGTGGGCCTATGTACACTTGGGACAAGATACTGTCTCGTGGACTTATATTCTTATGTTTATATGCTTACATTTACAATGTTATTGGTTTTGCAAATGGAAGCAATGTATGTGCCTATATGTAAATGTTATGTTATGTTATATCTCAATGAAGTATATGCCTTATTCCGTCTCACTGCTGGGAGTTACCATGATACCGTAAAGAGGACTGTGAGCAAGGCGCTTCAACACACGTTGGACATTAATTTTTCCTCACGCTATTTTACCTTTTTAAGAAATGACATAGTTTCTTATTTATGAGAGGACTAGGCCTTAGCGCATCGGTAAGCCAGTTAAATGTACCTTTAGTATGTGGGGATTGTACTGCTACGCACCACGCGTAGCTCAGCGTAGCAAAATTTCGTAGCGTGCTACGACTTAGTACAGTTATCTATTGTTATTTTTGTTTGTTCGTTCGTTTTTTCGTCCATCCGTTTGTCCGTTCGTTCGTTCATACGTTCGTTTGTTCATACGTTCGTTCGTTCGTTTGTTCGTTCGTTCGTTCGTTCGTTCGTTCGTTTGTTGATAAATTTATTTATTAGTTCATTAATTAATTCATGCATTCACAGTTTATATATTTACAAAGATCTTGTAGCTTAGCTGTAACATGGTCCATAACTAAGTGATTACGCGATATTACTAGGTTGATGTTATATTTATGAAATCGGGCAGGCCAATGTGGCCTACTGTTCTTACAAAGTTTGAATAAATAACCCGGATTCAAATTATTCATTGTTCGCATCGTTAGAGTCGTTGCCGTTGCGTCTCACGTTTTCAATAAATTTTAAGGTAATAAATTACCTCACTCTTACTTTAAAGTAAGAGTTTTCGTTTAAGCGGTGTTTCCAAATAAGACCCTGTACATTTTTAGAAACATATTTATTGTAAACTTTTAGTCCGGATCAACTTACAGGTGTGTAGTGCTTACGAAAGTTTTAGTTCAAAAACATATTTATTATTAGATACATTATTTATTTATCGGGAATATTGACATATATTCTGTGAAAATTTCAAGCAGATATCTATTACGGTTCTAAAAATAAAGCCTAGAAATTATTACAGCATTTTTTCCACTTTCTAATAGCAATCAAATGCCCCATCGTCCGTAGCTCGCTCAAGGTGGAATCAAAACTCTGGCCGCGCTACGCCGCACTGTGGGCTGGATTTCGGCTTTCATAGACATCCGATCAGTAATGTCTAAAGTGGTGACTTTTATGCCAGCATATGTTTTAAAAGACCAAATACATACCACAAAATAGTATCATTATAGTACAGACTTACAAAATGCTCGCTGGGAATTTTTTATTAAAAAAATTGTATGGAGCCGACATAATAATTCAATATATCTCCGCTCAACCACGATTGGGGCTAATTATTTTTCAGGGAGTCAATCTTTGAATTATTTGGATTTTTTTGACATATTGCATAATGAGCCCAAAGTTGCGAAACATTTTTTTTTTAATAATCGGACTTTTTTTTTATTGTATCAATAGTTTAACTTTATTCCAGCTTCACATCTATAACTAGCGCAATAAAAATAATACGACCACAAAAATATATGAGTGTATAAAAAAAATATATGTTTAAGTGACAGTTATTGAACTTTTTAAAGAATCGTTTTGTGCTTTTTGTAAGTCTTAGTTATTACAGTTTGGCGTCTATAACTATGGCATAATAATGAGTACGATCACCATTATTAAATATCTATGTTGAACAAAAAATTTAAACATTAATCATTATCGGCTTAAATCTATACTGTGAAATTTGCAAACAAGTACCTAACTACTTACATATTAATCTTATCAATAATATTAATGTCTCAAAATACCTATTAATTAATCACCTTTCAATCTGTTAACCTTAATGACCCCATCGTTACTTCAATATCATTTACAGATTACATTGAGGGTAGTTAGCAAATTACTCGCAATTAGAGTGGATATTTGCATGCTACCCCAATATCTCACTACTCAGTTGGCTTTGACGATTACAAGTGAATACATTTATCTAAAGAAAATGGAGAGTATCGTATAGTTAAAAACTTAAATTTATTCGTGATATTAAGGACTGCAAACAAAGTAACAGCCTACCAATTTTTATTCGAATCAGTGTTGTCCGATTGGACTGCAATTTATCCGAAGAAAATCCTGTGACTTTTCGGGAAATTTGTCGAAATTTTACTAGAGGAGTCGACAGACGATGGAGTTCAGCAAATCAAAAAGCGGACATATTCCGAAAGAAATATGAAAGTTGGCTGAAAACGAATATCGACTACACTAGCTGCGTATTAAGTGAAGAGGAAGGAACTTCCACCTCGTTAAATTCAGTTTATGAAGCAGAGTCATATACATCAACATCTTCAGTTGGAACTATGACCAAAAGGAAGCATCCACGGAAAGTTTTTGAGGATTTAAGAACTAAGCAAGAAAAAAGAAGAAGTGGTGACTTGGACGGTGAATGCAGTGAAGTGGTTTATGCAGCTGTATCAAAACTGAAGGCGACCGGAAGGGAAAATATGGCTTCCGTTATTGAATACATGATAAATAATCCGGAGTCAGTTAGCAAATTTCAAGACTTCATGATGAAACCACCATCCACCAAGAAACTATTTACACCTCTAGAGGCTCTTGGTTTATTGCTATCACTGCATTCAACGTCCAAGTCGCCACTTTTTTTTTTAAATTATTATTCCCTAAATTCGCAAAATTCGCCTAAATCCGCTTTCCGCGGATGCTTCCTTTTTGTTATATTTCCAATACCAACTGAAGATGTTGATGTAGATGACTCTGCTTCATAAACTGAAGCTATCGAGGTGGAAGTTCCCTGCTCTTGGCTTAATATGCAGCTAGGCGATATTCGATAGTCGATATTCGTTTCCAGCCAACTTTCATATTTCTTTCGGAATATGTCCGCTTTCCGACTTGCTAAACTCCATCGTCTGTCAACTGCTCTAGTAAAATTTCGGCAAAATTCCCGAAAAGTCACAGGATCTTCTTCGGATAAATTGCAGTCCAATCGTGACAACACTGATTCGAACAAAAATTTGTAGTCTGTTATTTTGTTTGCACTACAAAATATCACGAATATATCTAAGTTTATAACGATACGATACTCTCCATTTTCTTTAGATAAATGTATTCACTTGTAATCGTCAAAGCCAACTGAGTAAGGTACGTGCGCCTGATAAGGCCCACTTTTTGCAATAATTCGATAAATAAAAAAATAGCAATAACACATTATAGAAAATCATAACAAAATATTACTCGTTTATTTGTGGACGAATTCAACACATAAATCAACAAATAAAACTACATTTCTAATAAAAAAGTAACACTTTTTAAAACCTCCTTTGTGGGCCTTTTCGGGAACATAGGGACTTATCATGGCCCGATATTTATAAAGTAACTAGCTTACGCCCGCGACTCCGTCCGCGTGGACTTTAGTTATCCAACCCCGTTCACTCCCTTAAGGGTTAAATTTAGAAAAACGGTGAAACACGTGTTCAATCAATTGTGTTGTAGAGTATTTATTTCAAGTTTCAAGAAAATCAGACAACATTTTTTTTACCTCCCATACAAACTTTAACACCGCTGTTTACCCCTTTAGAGGGTGAGTTTCAAAAAATCCTTTCTTAGTGCTCCCCTAGGCTCCCTAAGGAACTCCCATGCCAAATTTCAACCCCCTAGGTTCAGTAAATTGGGCTCTGCGTTGATTCTAAGTCAGTCAGTCAGTTTCTCCTTTTATATATATAGATTTAGAAACAATAACTAAACAACAAGCACGTTTTTACGTAAAACTTGAACAAAAATATGAGATTCTTAAAGAATCAGTCTTTAACAAAAGTTTCATTGATCACAATTGTACGGTGGGCCATTTTAGGCTTGGAAAAACTTAAATCTTCTCTAAAACAATAATCTGTTAGTTAGAACAAAAAATAACATTTTTTATCACGTATGCTAACAATAATCTGAAGAAAAAAATCAAATTTCAATTGTTCTTTAACAACTCTTGCTTTTTACAAAAGCTTGATGGGCCTTGTTGGGAGCAATTATAAAAAAAGGTATGCACGCATGAAAAATTACAACATAACTTAATTGCATACAGGACATATGAATACCTCTACGTCATTTCTAGTTAACCCAACGCATTCCTCGTGGAAACATCCTTTCATCCAACCGGGCCATCCTAGGAACCGAGAGGTGGGCCTTCATAGGAACTATTACCGGTAATAATGAATATCTCTTTTAAATAAAATCAACACACTAAACAAACAACACTTACCTTCGTAAGACTGCTCTGGAAGTCACGTAGCTTTGTATGGAAGATAAACACTAAATCCGTTTGTTTTTCTAAAGTAGCACTAAAAAGTTTGCGAATGTGAGGTTGTAAATCGTAAAGAATTTGTAACGTGACTGACAAACTGTCAACTCCTACAAAGATGGCTTCTCCCTCCCACTTCGATGCACTTGCAGTTTTGTCTATGGTACTAAGCGAACATGAACGTGAAATTGAAACTTAGTTTGACGTTTCGAAGCGGGAAATTTTGAAAGTGGGCTATCTTAGGTGCTGGGCTATCTTAGGCGGAGCTACCTTAGTGAGATATTGGGGTAGCATACAAATATCCACTCTAATCGCGAGTAATTTGCTAACTACCCTCAATGTAATCTGTAAATGATATTGAAGTAACGATGGGGTCATTAAGGTTAACAGATTAAAAGGTGATTAATTAATATGTACTTTGAGACATTAATATTATTGATAAGATTAATATGTAATTAGTTACTTGTTTGCGAATTTCACAGTATTTAAGCCGATATTTAAGCCGATAATGATTAATGTTTAATTTTTTTGTTCAACATAGATATTTAATAATGGTGATCGTACTCATTATTATGCCATAATTATAGACGCCAAACTGTAATAACTAAGACTTACAAAACGCAAAAAACGATTCTTTAAAAAGTTCAATAATTGTCACTTAAACATATTTTTTTTTTATATACTCATATATTTTTGTGGTTGTATTATTTTTATTGCGCTAGTTATAGATGTGAAGCTGGAATAAAGTTAAACTATTGATACAATAAAAAAAAAGGTTCGATTATTAAAAAAAATGTTTCGCAACTTTGGGCTCATTATGCAATATGTCAATAAAATCCAAATAATTCAAAGATTGACTCCCTGAAAAATAATTAGCCCCAATCGTGGTTGAGCGGAGATATATTGAATTATTATGTCGGCTCCATACAATTATTTTAATAAAAAATTCCCAGCGAGCCTTTTGTAAGTCTGTACTATAATGGTACTATTTTGTGGTATGTATTTGGTCTTTTAAAACATATGCTGGCATAAAAGTCACCACTTTCGACATTACTGATCGGATGTCTATGAAAGCCGAAATCCAGTCCACAGTGCGCCGCGCTGTCAAAATAATGAGTGCGGATCCGGAAGACTGCGGCATAAAAACGGTGAGTGGAACATCCGGACGGGAACCGCGTCGCATCCGGAGTGCCAGTTCGTTCATCCGGGTCACGTAATACCTACTATTACCAGAATCGCCGGATTTCGGAACGGTATCAAGTATAGCGAAGATATAGAATTACTGTTTGTTTCATTTGAAAATTTTTGATTGAACAAGAAATTTGTTACTAATTACTCTATTATTAATCTAAAGAAACGTGGGCCCAGTTCTAGTGATTGGTGCCTATCTAGCCTACCCCCTCAGGGATAACGGGCGTGAGTTTATTTATTTTTACTTACTTACTTTCCGTTACTTTTCTAAAAATAAATAAAAGTTTTCAACCGTAAATCCAGTACTATTTATTGCATGACATAACCGGGGTGAACTTCACTGCGGCCAATGTAACCGAACTTTCAAAAATAAGTTGAGCTTCGCCAGTCACATCCGAGCCCACCGCCGCAGAAGTCCTACTTGAGGTCGCCGTCGTCGGACTACGACGAGGAGGACATCATCATCATCATCATCATTATGACATTAGAAATCGATACTAAACTGAAATAATACAACCTAAATTTAAAAATAACAACAGTAAAAAAACAATATCTATCCTCGTAAGGCCCGACCTCGAAAATAACAATAAAATTGTTTTCATACGTTTTTTAGTATATTGGGCCTTATGAGGCTATAAAAAAAAGTAAAGATTAATTAAAAAAAAATACAGTCGAATTGAGACCTCCACCTTTTTTGAAGTTGGTGGAAATGGGTCTGTTGCCAACAATTAGCTTAGTACTTAAAGTAAGTAGTAAGTTGGTTATTTACAGCTTTTTGTTATACTCTATGGCACAAAACTTAAATAACAGGCATATGATAAATTTATGTACAAAGGTGGACTTATGTATTTTAACAGAAATTTCTTCCAGGCGGCTAAAGCATTTCTACATTTGGTGCTTTTGCAAAACCTCGACAATGTCTACCGAAGTCCGATTAAAATGATTTTTAACGCTATCTGACAAAAACAAATCAGCAACGTTGCTAAGCAGAATGCGCAGATGCGGCAATAGCAATAGCTAGATATCTATTGATACGGGTTTTTTAATGAGGAGTACTGAATCACTCCTAGATATTAATAGTATTATACTGGCAATAGGCTGAGTTGTTTATAAATTGTTACTAGCAATAAATTGTCTTGCTTTATGTTAATAATAAGAATAATAATAAAATGGAAAATGGATGAAAATGAATTTTTTTACCAATCTGAGATGCCCTGCTATTATAATATGAGTGCAAGATTGTTTTATGTTTAGATGGCATGCTTATGAATGGCTGTGTGAATGTTGATGATAATAATTTTAAACTTAAATATTCGTAAGCACTAAACATTATTATCGACAAAATTTATTTTTCTTGTTATGTATCATATTTATTTTACATGCATTAATCCTCACTGCCTCCACAGTAGCTGGTTATGTCTATTGCCCGTCCAAAGGCGGTTGTATTAACTTATGTTTACTAATTGTTCTTGTAAAGTGACTGTGCATTATTGTGAATTTATGATTTTCGGTATCATCACTAACCTATTATGTCCCCACCGAGGGGCACGGGTCTCTTCCCGGAGGAAGGTATAGGCCATACTCCACCAAGGGGGCCAAGTCCGGATTGGTGGAGGCTTGTAAGACTAGTGGCTGGTCTTACGGTCAGAAGTTCTCAAGCCGCCGTAAGGCCTCTGGCTTGGCTTAACGACTGCCATCTCTCGACGACAACCGGCACCAACTGCTTAACGTGCCCTGTGAAGCACGGAACCGCTCGGAAAAATGCCACTAGCGTTAGTCATAGACAGTGAACCATCCATGGACTGTACGCGCCGTATGTTGCTTAACCATAGTGATCGTTTAAGATCACTCAGGCAGGCTACGAGCTTTAAATTTTTGCCTACCACATATTTTATGAGTCTTAATTGTATGAAATCGCCAATCCCGTGATGCAAAAGGAATGAATCGCGCGATACAGCCGTAAACGAAAATATCTCCGACGTCCGATTCCGATCGGCCGGTTTATTAGGTCATTAATGAGACCCTCTGTCCGTCCATTCATCCCGTAAATGAGTGACGTTCATTCCTAAAGTTTCGAATTGTTTTCGCGAAGACAAAGAGAGTTGAAGAGAGAAAAAATGTCGGTGTTGTAACAAATCGGGTGGAAAATGATGGACGAGAGTTTAGTAAGTTTTTTCGAGTGTGAGGATGTACCTGGTAGCAGCTTGTGGCCAAGTTAAATAAAGTAAAGAGTAGAGAGTTAGCCGCTGATTTGTTCAGTTATGTTAGAGTCATTTGTGTATTAATTAAACTCTGCTTTAAAGAACAATCAAGTTTACTTGACAATCATTACTGGCTGACTTTGGAGGAACACGTCGTGAGGAATTCTAGGGAAAAATGTGTTTTTTTCTTTCAGCGACCGGCGTTAGTTTTTTATGTGAGTCATGCAGAGAATCTTGACCCTTTAAAGGGCAGAACTAGAATAATTTTTTCATTGATTTTGGACTTTATTTCAAAGTGATAAGGTCTAATTTGAAGTGGCAACTATTATATTTATAGTTGCCCTTGCCTGGCAAAGGGTTAAATAGTTCAAACTTAACTTAAATTAATGGCAATATCATAAATAGCACATTTACTGTTAATATTTTGAGTTTCAAAAAATTTGTTAACACCTTAGCAAAACTTTACAGATTGCGACGTAGTACTAATAAAACAGCATATTCTATTATTATAAACTCACCCCTATTTTCCAGAGGGGTATCCAGATATAACGGTCGTCACTTGGTACGACCCACACAGCTCTTTTGCATCATCAACAGTCATTACTCGTTTTGGAATTCATAGCGTAAATAAAAACAAATATCTTCTTTCAAAGTTTTAATAAGAATTCTCTGCATTTTGTTCGTAGTGACAAAAAATAAAACTACTTTTTTTGCCTACCTACCATAAAACCACAGAAAATCGCTCTGTTTTAAGCAAAGATAGCAAAGGTATTGAAGATAGTTAAAAATTGAAGGGAGGCGAATACCTGGCCGAAGAAAAACATCATGGCTCCAAAACTTATCAGAGTGGTTCAACGCCAGAAATATAGAACTTCTGCGAGCAGCTACATCGCGTGACAGTGTAACCAAAATGATAGCCGACCTCCGATAGGAGATGGCACCTGAAGAAGAATAAGAAGTCTATTAAACTGTGCTAAAATGATTGTGAACCTCAGGCAAAAAACCTAGGACTAGATATGGGCGTTCATACAACATATCTAGTAGATAGTATTAATGCCAAAACCTGCCATTTTTTAGTCAAATACCATTTAGTTCCAGGTTTTGTACATACGCTTATTGCAAAAACCTGTAAAAGATTTTTGAAGCATCTTAGGAGAAAAGGTAAGGCTGAACTCTTTGAATACTCCTTAAAAACTGTTGGACGTAAAATCGACGCAACATTGTCATTAGAGTGGACGTAAAAACACGAGCGGCGCTGTTTCACGATTTTTTATTTGAAAAGTTTTTTAATATTTCCAAGTTCCCTCTTGCCGGGGAATCTGATGCTAGTGAGGTCATTACGGGTACGATTCCGGAGAAAGCCAGTAAAATATTCAGTTGTGTAGGCACGTGCCCTTTTGCTTAAATGTGGTGAAAAAACCTTAGAGATTTTATCGCACATACGTAGGTACTTAGATTGGTTACTTTTTATACGGTCGCATTATTCATTGGATATTTTGTTTTGTTAGCGCATTTTGTGATTTTTCGTGTGACAGGGTAGTTTCCAGGGTCAAAATAATTAAATTCTATTTAGCCCGTATTTTAGATTAATATTGGACACGTATTTTTTCTTTTTTCGATTAAAAAAAAAATAACAAAGAAATAGCCCATTAAAATTACGTGTGACGTCACTCCGTGCTAAAAAATGCAGCACGGCGTGACTTCACACGTAACTTTAATGGGCTATATCTTTGTCATTTTTGGTCTAATTTACGAATAAAAAAATACGTGTCCCTTATTTTTGAATAATCTAAAAGACGGACTGATTACATTTTTTAGGGCAACTAGCCCATTGCAGGCAATCAAATGCCTCGTTGTTCTAACGATATCGTGGCTGATACCGGAGGCCGTGTGTTCGATTTCCACTGTGGGCCGCTGTACATTTTTATAACTAGCCTGGGTAATCTGGGCAATCTGGGATATCCTTGCCGCTGTTCTCTATATCCTTATACATAATTATGTAATTTATGAACATCTTAACCAGTCCTATCCATCCTAAGGTTGTCTGGAAGCTTAGAGCGATAAGACCGCGGGTTGTAGGTATACTATACAGTTCAGATAGTTAAGATTTTTATGTAGTTTTATTATACATATATGGTGTGCAATAAAGAGTATTAATGTACCTAATATAAACTAATCTAACTTTTTTTATCAATGTTACTTTGATAGTGGACGAAACTTTTAATGTGAATTTTGCTGTTTGACTATAATTCGATATAACGTTTTCGATGGAAATAATTAAGTGAACTGTAATTAAGATAATTTTAACATTATGCAGTGACCGGTGAATTTATTTCAATTTATGAATAAAACAATGTTGGTTAACTATTATTATTAGTTTCGGTACATCAAGCCCGAGACATACTGGATAGGCCCAGTGGACGACCGCATACACGTTGGTTGGAGAAGCAAGCATTGCCGGCACAAATTCTGACATACATAAATTAATCACTATCATTATAAACCTATTATGTCCCCACCGAGTGGCACGGGTTTCTTCCCTGAGGAAGCTAAAAGCCATACTCCACCACGGGGGCCAAGTCTGGGTTGGTGCGGATTCCTGCGGATTGCCTGGTAGAAGACGCCGTTAGCATTAAGTCCATCTTTTGTACAGTAACTTTTGTGCAGTAAACATTTAATAAAATGAATTGCCGTGGGGTGCCGGCTTTAGAATAGTGCCCCCCCATCTCAGCCCGTGGGTGCCGTAAAAACCGGCACAGGGACACATTACTAGGAGGTGGGCAGTAGCGCCTTCTGCGGAAATGCCCCATACTGCGCTCGCCAACCCGCATGCCAAGCGTGGCGAGTATGGCAAATACCCTCATGGCAGTACACAAAAAAACCAGGCCCCCAGTCCCCGGCAGCTCCGCTATTCCTGGCTACGGTAGCGGCCACGGTAACGGCGGAGCAAGGGGTGCTAAGAATCTCCGGCAGAGATCTGGCTACCACCCCGAACAGCGAAAACGACTGGCCCTGGTAACACACAACATTGGCACATTGAGGACGGAGGAAAAGCTAGTTGAGCTGGAAGAGGAAATGGGTAGGTTACACTGGGATATCCTAGGGTTATCCGAAGTCCGTCGAGAGGGCGAGGATACGATAACCCTGAAATCCGGTAACCTGCTCCACTACCGGGAGGGCGAGCGACAGTCCCAGGGTGGAGTCGGGTTTCTCGTCCACAAGTCCCTCGTGAACCACATTTTGGCCATCGATAGTGTGTCGAGCAGGGTGGTATACCTAATACTCAGAATATCTAAGAGGTATTCGCTGAAGGTCATTCAGGTATACGCGCCGACCTCGTCACACTCCGATGAGGAGGTAGAGGCGATGTATGAGGACATAAGTAAGGCCATACATACCTCGGAGACCTATTTTAATGTGTTCATGGGGGACTTCAATGCGAAGCTGGGCAAAAGAAGCGAAGGTGAGATGAGAGGGGCAATTTGGTCATGGGCAACGGAACCCTAGGGGACAGAGTTTGGCCGACTTCCTGGAGAAAGAGGGACTCTTTATGATGAACTCTTTCTTTCAGAAGCCACCTCACAGGAAATGGACCTGGTTGAGTCCCGATGGTTCCACGAGAAACGAGATAGACTTCATCCTGACCTCCAAGAGACATATTCAATGATGTCTCTGTGATCAACATGGGGAAAACTGGAAGCGATCACCGAATGGTAAGAGGCACATTGAATATCAATGTCAAACTTGAGAGGTCCCGTCTCATGAAGTCCACGCTCCGACCTACTCGTGCCCATATCCAATGCATATCGAATGCCTGGAAAGCGCCGCATCGGTGGACGAGATCAATAACAGGTTTGTAGAAGCTGTTCGTACAGTGGGCTCGAGGTTTTATAAACCGAACCGAGCGAGCAGACCACAAAGGCTCTCAAACTATACTCTCGACCTCATGGCTAAACGTCGCTCGTTGCAACTGCAGTCCTCCAGAGATGCTGAGTCATATAGGCAGCTCAATAGACACATATCAAAGTCTATGCGGCACGATATTCGTTCCTTTAATACCGAACGTATTAAAGAAACTGTAGAGGGGAACAAAGGCTCTAAAGTGTTCGCAAGAGACATGTCTATTGGGCAAAGCCAGCTGACGAAGCTAAAAAGAGAGGACGGCAGTATAGCGTCGACCAAGTCAGAGGAACTGAGGGAGATTGAGGGCTTCTACGGACAGCTATACACCTCAGTCGCAAAACCTGTTAGCAGTTTGCACAAAGACCCAAGAGCCAAACTGACCCGACATTATACCGAAGATATCCCGGACATCAGCCTATACGAGATTAGGATGGCCCTGAAACAGCTCAAGAATAACAAGGCACCAGGAGAGGACGGAATTACATCAGAGCTTCTGAAAGCGGGTGGAACACCGGTACTTAAAGTCCTTCAGAGGCTCTTCAATTCCGTCGTGCTCGAAGGAACAACGCCAGAAGCATGGAACAGAAGCGTGGTGACGCTGTTCTTCAAGAAAGGAGATAACACTCTATTGAAGAACTAACGAACCATCTCGCTTCTGAGCCATGTTTATAAGCTGTTTTCGAGGGTCCTGACGAATCGTCTCGAACGCAGATTTGATGACTTCCAGCCTCCCGAACAAGCCGGTTTCCGAAAGGGCTATAGTACCATAGACCACATCCACACGCTGCGGCAAATTATACAGAAGACTGAGGAGTATAATTTGCCATTATGCTTAGCGTTTGTGGACTATGAGAAAGCCTTCGATTCGATCGAGACATGGGCGGTGCTCGAGTCTCTCCAGCGTTGCCATATTGACTATCGGTACATCGAGGTGCTGAAGTGCTTGTACCACAACGCCACCATGTCGGTCCGAGTACAGGAGCAGAATTTGGAGGCAATTCCACTGAAAAGAGGCGTGAGACAGGGAGATGTCATATCTCCGAAACTGTTCACGAACGGACTGGAAGATGCCTTCAAGCTTCTGGAATGGCAGGAACGCGGCATTAATATCAATGGCGAGTACATCAGTCACCTTCGATTTGCCGACGATATTGTAGTCATGGCAGAGACACTGGAGGACCTCGGCATAATGCTCGAAGACCTCGGTCGAGTCTCCCAACGGGTGGGCCTTAAACTGAACATGGACAAAACGAAGGTCATGTCGAACGCCCGTGTTGTGCCCACCCCAATAACAGTGGGGAACTCGACTCTCGAAGTTGTAGACGAATACGTCTATTTAGGACCTACAGTCCAATTAGGCCGGTCCAACTTCGTGAAAGAGGTCAATCGTCGAATCCAACTCGGCTGGGCAGCGTTCGGGAAACTCAGAAAAGTCTTTTCCTCCGATATACCTCAATCCCTCAAAACAAAACTGTACAACCAGTGTGTGTTACCAGTGATGACTTATGGCACTGAAACGTGGTCTCTTACTATGGGCCTCATAAGAAAGCTCAAGGTCACGCAACGAGCTATGGAGAGGGCTATGCTCGGAATTTCTGTACGAGACCGAGTCAGAAATGATGAGGTCCGTAGACGAACGAAAGTGGTCGACATAGCCCAGCGGATTAGTAAGTTGAAGTGGCAGTGGGCGGGGCACATAGCACGCAGAACTGATGGCCGATGGGGCCTAAAAGTTCTCGAATGGAGACCACATATCGGCAAGCGCAGCGTAGGACGACCAGCCACAAGATGGACAGACGATCTCATCCAAGTGGCGGGAAGACGCTGGATGCAAGCCGCTTCCGACCGGTCTTTTTGGAAATCCATGGAGGAGGCCTATGTCCAGCAGTGGACTTCTTTTGGCTGAATGATGATGATGATGAAAATGAATTACCGACCTAAATTATTAAGCATACCGATGAACATGGAAATATCATCTATTGTACATTTTTTCCATTAAAATATACATATGAAGGTTTTTAATAAATGTATAATTCTATTAATTGTTCAGTTCACGAAGGCACACTAATGCTCGGTCCCAATAACCTACCAACCAGCACCACCAACCACCAGTTAAAATGTTAACTAGTGATAGAAAAGAAAAAACGGAACATGTCTATATATGGCGTTGACAGCTAAGTGTCAGCATGTCAGTTATCTGTAGATATGTTATTTGGACCAGCACAAGTGTTACGCTTAAACAGTAAAACTGTTCCTTTAAAAATTATTCTTCTACGTCTTCTTCATCTTCAGCTCTTTGTCTGCCATCTTCAGTTCTTCTTTAGTTCTTCAAAGTCAGACCTCAGTCCACTGTAAGGTAGAACACCAAGCTCTTTTCAATACGCTTTGGGTTCATACTTAGAGTGTACCGTGAATCTGCATGTTTTCTTCAGATTTCTCTTCTTTCTTCGATCTTCATTCTAATATATAAAAGGAGAGCATCGGACACATACGCCTATCAACACCCAACCCAAATTGTTGGACTTGGAAAGCTGAAATTTTGCACATAAATTCAATTGAAATTGGACATACGAGATAAGAAGGGATTTTAAAAAATCTTCCTCTAAATGGGTGAAAGAGGTGCCCAAATTTGTTTACGGTCAGAATTATACAAAACTTGGCACAAATGTACGTGTACATCACTTATAAAACGTAAAGTTTACTGTTGTTTTAAAATTTTATCCTCAAAGGGGTGAAAAGGGGTGTCAAAGTTTGTAGGGGGAGTAAAATATTATTTTCACGAGGGTATTTTTTGAACAACGGGTAGGTAAATAGTGCTAAGACACAAATATTTTATAAAATGACTAGCTCACCCCGCAAACGTTGTTTTGCAGGATAGGAGTATGAAAAATAGATTACATCCTATTCTTACACCTTCTGAATATACATAAAAAGTTTCATCAAAATCGGCCAAGCCGTTTTGGAGGAGAATGCGCACTGACACGGTGACACGAGAATTTTATATATTAGAGAAGAAGATGTCTAATAGATAATATTAAGAGTGATCTGCAGTTGACAAATACATAAATTATAAATAAACTTCACACGACACATTTTTTCCTGTTTAATCCGTGATTTACGGAGTACATTCTATACAATACGCAACTAGTATATAATATCTAGTAGTAATAGTAAGTTTAGCTTAAGAAGTACTTTTTCAATGTGTATCTACTTTTCTCGGATGTAGCACCAAATCAAATAGGTACTTAATATACTAGGTACTAGGTGGTCGTCGTTGAAAATAACAGGTAATAGGTATGTATTATACAGCGACTTGTGTTCGGTTGGTATAAACGCGGCACAATAAAGGGCTAGCAATGTATGTTAATTAAAAAGTGTTTATGTCAGCACTTTACGGGCAAACAGTTTGTTCGCCCAACCTTCGCGACTAAACAAACAGACCGAGGTGACGGTGGAATATTCCGACTGTGTTTCGACCTTAACCCTTTATTGGAGCGAACTACTTTAGTGAAAAAGCGGCCAAGTGCGAGTCAGACTCACCCATGAAAGATTCCGTAGTAGCAGGTAGTTTTTTTTTTAATTTTTATATTTGAGTTGATTGAATGAAAGGTAAATTGCGGTTTACGATTTATGACGTATAAAAAAAACTACTTACTAGATCTCGTTCAAACCAACTTTCGGTGGAAGTTTGCGTAGTAATGTACATCATACATTTATTTTAGTTTTATCATTCTCTTATTTTTGAAGTTACAGGTGGGACACACATTTTACCACTTTGGAAGTGTCTCTCGCGCAAACTATTCAGTATAGAAAAAAAATATATTAGAAACATCAATATCAGTTTGAAAATATATTCACACGTATGGCTTTAATGAAAAAAAAAAATTGAGTTTTCGTTCTAAGTATGG
This sequence comes from Yponomeuta plumbellus, assembly GCA_947310845.1. Lineage (NCBI taxonomy): Eukaryota > Metazoa > Arthropoda > Insecta > Lepidoptera > Yponomeutidae > Yponomeuta > Yponomeuta plumbellus. The sequence continues at coordinate 8,834,997 of OX371207.1, read as the reverse complement.
GAAACCCCCAAAATTGCTTGTTTTTTTTCTATTTTTCTGTGAAAATCTTAATGCGGTTCACAGAATACATCTACTTACCAAGTTTCTAGTAAATAGTATAGCTCTTATAGTTTGGAAAGAAGTGGCTGTGACATACGGACGGACATACAGACAGACAGACATAACGAATCCATAAGGGTTCCGTCTTTGCCACTTGGCTACGGAACCCTAAAAATGTAGATAGGTGACGGTGTTGAGGCCTCGTATAACGCTTACTGCGCGCAACATCAAATTGATTCGCAATGAATTGGTATCCTCGTTGTTGTTTGTTTTGTTTTTAAAGTTCTTTATTAAGCATTCAATTTAACATTTTTGTAACACCACAACACAGTATATGTTTCCAAGAAAAATAAGGTCGTAACGTTTACAGGCTAGACTCACCTCTTAAAACATTCACATAACATAATTTTCACATGGTACACTTAAATAATTTCAAATATGTACCTACACACTTATGAACTCAAGTTTATGGGAATTTTAGTCGAATTTCGCTAATCGCACAATTTTTCATTGTGATCAGGTAGTTATACAAAAGCACTTTACGGGCAAAGTGTCTTCGTTGGACTAGCCGTTAAGGCGCTTACCTGCAAAGGCAGAGGTCGTGGGTTCGATTCCTTCTGGGGGCCGCCGTACATTTGTACAAATAGCCTCTGTCTGGGTGTTTTTCCAAGTTTGTAATGTCCTTGCCTGGTTACCATAGCACAGGGTATCCTAGTTTGGGACCAGGTCAAGTAATTGTGCTGTGTGGAAGATAAAAAAAAAGAATTCCGAGACCGACATATTTTTTAAAGTGTTTTTAATCTTTTCAAATTATTTTGTTCATTAGCGTACACTTTCGAATCGGTTCTGGCGTTTCGACCTTACGATTTTATAAAGAAACAGGCAAAAATACAAGAGTCGCTCGTAGCCTGGGCTGCCTGAGTGATCTTAAACAATCACTAAGGTTAAGCTGTTGCTTAATTGCCGTATGTTTACGGCGCGTTCAGTCCATGGACGGGGCCGTCTATGACTAACGCTAGTGGCATTTTTCCGAGCGATTCCGTGCTTCGCAAGGCACGTTAAGCAGTTGGTGCCGGCTGCCGTCGATATATGGCAGTCGTTAAGCCAAGTCAGAGGCCTTAGGGTGGCTTGAAAACTTCTGACAGTAAGACCAGCCACTAGTCTTACAAGCCTCCACCAATCCGGACTTGGCCCCCGTGGCGGAGTATGGCCTATACCTTCCTCAGGGAAGAGATCCGTGCCCCTCGGTGGGGACATGATGGGTTGATGATGATGAACTGCGTTAATCCGGAGAACATACTTTCTTGTTTAGACAGTGTTGCAAAAACGTCACAGCACCTAATGTCACCCCCAAATGAAACTCTACAGTAAAGGTTTTATGTTGTTTTGGTTTGTTTTCAGCCGGACCAGTCGTGCTCTATCGGTGCATGTTGTTAATTAATACAGTTTGTTTGCCGCGGTTTTTCCGAGGCTTACATTACTTTTCATTGGTGTTATTTTTCGTTACGGCGACCGACGAACTTTTGCAATTTCATCATGAACATTTTGTTTGTTTTATTCGGTGATTTTATTTTGAGCGGTTTCAGCAACATGCATAAATGATAAAATCAGAAGAGAGGCGCGAGGCGAGGCATCCAGACGCGATAAGGTATTTTTAAACCCTGATGCCCGGTTTCTGAGATTCACAGTTAATGGTTCATTAGCTATAGAATCAATAAAGTTATCAGTTCAATAAATGTCAGTTAATTAGCTTGGATGTTTACATGTTTGTGACGTCGCTGTTTCTGGTTCCCACGATACTGGGTATCCTAGTGTGGGGCCAGAAGCAATGTATGTGCATGTATGTAAATGTTATGTTATGTTATGTTATGTTATGTTAATTGTCAATGCGTTTCTGAGTACAGGCAGGACGGTCGTATAGTTATCGAACCGATAAGTAGTTCGCCACTCCGCCACTAGATGGAACTATTTTGAAGCCTACTCTTAACATACGCATTTCATCTGTATTCTACTGCAGATTCTGGTTTTCATACATAAAATAATTAAAATAATAGTTTTAAATTAACTTACAGTAAGATTTAATTTTTTTTAATAGATGAGAATTCTTTTTCACAAACTAAACCAATAATGTATCTTAACCACTGTCAAGAAAAAAAAAAGTCAGATGTTAGTTTTGTGCGGCAATTTGTTTAGCAGTTCCTACTTGTCCAAACATTAATTGTGTGTTAAACTATTCTTCCTTCTTGCTGTACCTATCTAGGTATTGTTATAATGGAACCTACAAAGGATGCTGGAGCAAGAACTTTACGGAACGAGAAAAGTTATTGCTTATCGAAATAGCTAAAGAGTCTGTTTCAATCATTGATTATAAAAAAACTGATGGAATGACAGTAGAAGGCAAGAAAAAAGCTTGGGCAGCACTCGCTAATAAATATAATATCACTAACATTTCAAACGGATTTCTTCGGGATCTCAAGTTTCTCGGTAGGTACAGAAATATGCGCAACAAGCTCCATCACTTCCAAATCCGAATCTGATGAACTAGTGTACACCATAGTAACAAAATATTATTTAGAATGAAAATATAGTGATAACAAGAAAAAAATAACAAGACTCTGGTTGTTTTTCACAAGAGAAATACAATTTATGTAATATAGCCTAAACTGTCTAATACCACTTGAAACGTCAAATAAAGTTATAGATTCGATAACCGACCAAATCCGGGCGGTTAAGTTGAACGAAGTTTAAACCAAGTTTATTTATTGCATAGGTGTTCAGAAACGTAAAAAGTCAAGTTATTGAATCAATAGCGTTATGGAATAGATAAACTAGGTTTAAATGGACCTCAGAAACCGGGCAAGTCGTTTTCCTTATTTGCTTTCCGAGCAATAAGGGCAACTTTGTGTTTTTTGGTTTTTTTTCGGTGTACAATAAAAAAAAATCTTATCTTATCTTAAGAGCTACCAGGGCCGTGTTTTTATAAAACTAAAATGTGTAAATTGTAATGACACCTCGACCACCAACATTGCGTTGCAGAGTCTAGGGTTAATCTACTTGCAATGTCCATGGAATTGTCATAGTGAGGCATGAATAGGCTGTCAAATAGCCTATCTAAGTAGGTTTCTGAAATCCATCTCAGTTTCTTTGTTAGTGTTCATTGAGTGCTGAGAAAGTGGTAGATAATTTTTAATTCTTTCGTGGTTTTGTTCTAAAAAAAGCAAATAAAAATTCACTTTTAAAATAAGCCGCCAAAACGCCATCTTGAGCAACATGGCGTCGCACAGGAATCATGACGTCACTGGTCAGTAAACAAAACAGTGAACGTAAATACGACATGATTGATAGACGCCATTTTTACTGAGCTGTGACGTCATGATAGATTCGACCAATCCAGACCGTTTTCGATAAAATTTGCTACAGATGGAAAATTATCAAATTTTATCCAGGTTTTTTGGACAAATGATTCATTTTTTTCACTTGAGATGCCTTAAAGCGGTATGAAGACTCATCATTTATACGAATTTAATATATAAATATATTTTTTTCACACTGTCAAATAGCCTATTGTAGTTTTAACACGTTGAAATAGACTTGGATGAAAATAAGTTGCTTCCATTACTATTAACTTTCCATCCAAGGTCGACTTTTTCCAAAACGTAGCAAGGAGTTGCCTCATCAATCAAGCGCTAATAACGCTGAGAGGTTTGCTTCCAGGGGAGAAATCAGGCGAATTGATTACGGAGCCGCGCCCAGCTGCTTTGCGATGTTGACAATTGCTATCCATTCATTTTAGCCTTTCCCTTTCGCTTTTGAGCGAGCTTGAAAAAGTCTTGCGTTTTGTTATGCTTTATTAGTCGTGTCGACCGGGTTTCATTGAAAAGATGCGAAATTTCCAACAAATACTTTTTTTACGCATCACAAACTCTTCAGTAGCATTTTCTCCTAGACTGCAAAGATTAGAACATCTAGTCAAATGCTTTGTAGCGAATACCTAAGTACATCAAATGTTAAGGTAGAGTTGCGTCATCAGAGGTACCATTTTTTCAAAGTCAGTATCAACAAAAAAAAAAACTGTTTACAGAATTTATTGTGAATGAAATGAAATGAAAAAACTTTGTTGTGAAACGGTTACTAAACATGGTTACTGGCTGAATCTAGGATCTGTCTTGATTTTCCGGATTGTTTCATAACTCTACACTATTCTTCTCTTTGAGAGGGATTCTTATTTACTGCGGCATTATGGTACGATCAAGGAACAAAGGTGAACCTCAGTCGAGTTTCATAAAACAAAAAATCTTAATTCATTGATGATTGCGTAGCAGTCTACTTTTTTATTTCTGTGGATTAATCAACGTTGCATGCAATGTACATCAATTTGTCGTAGTCATAGTAAAGGCGAAAACACATTTTTGAAACGGGACGCGACCCGACGCAACGTGACGCGTGTTGAGTAAAATCAAATGTACAATTTTCTATGATCAGAATCATATTAGGCGTAGCATGTAATATGCACGATGCACATCGGGTGTCGATACGTGGTGTCGTGTCGCGTTTAATAGTCTGTTTCCACCTTATAACATAATCGTGGCTCTATGAATCAGTCCTTACTTCTTTTGTATTTGGTCTGTGGCCTGAAGGCTGGGTCGACCGCAAATACAATTTGAAACTGTCACACGGGCGAGCGAGCTGCCTTCCATTAGTATTGGTACATTTGGCTAAGAGCTGACATTGAGAGCCAAACAACTCTCTTCTACCTGTTCATATTCAGTCATTTTGACTCCACATTTACACTCGAGAGCGATGATTGAGAATCACTGAAAAAATGTTGAATCTTGATCTTATCTCGGCAGAAATTTATGTTAGGCTCTGTTTCACAATGCTCAAATAAAATTCCAGATAAGCTATCCGCAACCAGGGCTGCCGTTTGTTCTAAATTTAAATAAAATTTCCTATATTGCGTGTGTTCGTTTATGGCTTCAAATTTGGAACAAACGGCAGCCCTGGTTGCGGATAGCTTATCCGGATCTTTATTGTGAAACAGACCCTAAGGGTCTGTTTCACAATGTTCAAATAAAGTTCTAAATAAGCTATCCGCAACCAGGGCTGCCTTTTGTTCTAAATTTAAATAATTTTTCCTTTATTGCGTGTGTTCGTCATTATTCGTTTATGGCTTCAAATTTGGACAGACCCTTAGGGTCTGTTTCACAATGTTCAAATAAACATTTTACATAACATAACATTTACATACAGGCACATACATTGCTTCTGGCCCCACACTAGGATACCCTGTGTCGTGGGAACCAGAAACAGCGACGTCACGAACATGTAAACATCCAAGACCTGGAGTTTTTTTTTTTTCCCCAGCCGGGGTTCGAACCCGGGACCAAAGTTCCAAATAAGCTACCCGCAACCAGGGCTGGCGTTTGTTCTAAATTTAAATAATCTTTTCCTTTATTGCGTGTGTTCGTTTATGGCTTCGAATTTAGAACAAACGGCAGCCCTCGTTGCGGATAGCTTAAGTTGGTCGCACATTTATCCGCACCGTACGCGCCGCACGCGCCGAACGCGCCGCATTTTAGAATTCGTTGTATGCAATGATATGAAATCTCGCATATTAATCCGCACCGTACGCGCCGCATTTCGTAAAATACGGTAGGCATCCGAACTCCGACGGAAGAATTCTGATGACGTCATATAATGCGTGCTGCCACTCAGTGTTGCCTCATTCGGATCCGAAGAGCTGAATTATGCTCCATATAAGTTCCTTTTTGAATTAATGTTGTGGTTGGTGGGTAAAGTTGGGGGCGGGGAGTAGGCGTTGGGGTGTATGCATGGGGGCACTATAGGAACCAAATTGGACGCAAAAACGAAAAAAAAAATCCTTATAAAAAATTTTTTTTGTATTTTTTTATTTTTTAGTCTTGCATTGTGTAGGAGCAATCTATGGGAGCAAAAAAGGTCCCACAACTTGGTACCGTCAAACGCACCGTTTTCGAGTTATGATTGAAAAACGAAAATCCACGTCTCGAAAATTTTACAAGTTAGTGTCGGAAAGCAGTAGCTGCATAGCCTTTTGTCCCTACACAATGGAAGAATAAAAAAAAATTTTTGCAAAAATTTTCGAAGTCCTAACTCAACAAAAAAACAATTATACTAAAAAAAGTCAATGAACAAAAACGTATTATTTTAGCGTTTTAAACCGATTGCAAAAAAAAAAGAAAAAAAAATTATGCAAAATTTTTCTAAGTCCTCGGCCCATAGCGCCCCCAAGGCTACACCCCAATTTCTTCCATAGCACAATGTCACCGCACCGTTTCACACCAGAGGCAAGAAAAAACTGCAAAAATTGTTGGCAACACACAGAAATGCGGCGCGTTCGGCGCGTACGTTGCTGACAAATGTGCGACCCAATTTTAAAATGCGGCGCGTGCGGCGCGTGCGGTGCTGACAAATGTGCGATCACTTTATCCGGAACTTTACTTGCAGATTGTGAAACAGACCCTTAATCTTATCTATATTAATAATTTCGTTCGGGTCTACGGTAGACTCGAACGATATGCACACCAAATGAAAGAGCGTAAAAAAATAGTTGATCTGAGTCGACAACATATGGGCGGAAAATTCGTATTATCGAGCAGCATCAATATAAAAATTATTAAATTCAACAATGGCGTTGCTAAGTAAACATGTCAATGTCATCATTCTTGTGTTAGTGTCACAAGTTTTCATTGTGAACTGTTATGGCCGGTTTACATTATTTTAGTGTTTAGGAGAGTGCTTTAATACAATTAGAGAGGCAAGTGCATTAGTACATTACTAGACGTTCGAGTGAACGTTTATATTTCTTCCAGTAGAGTGTCACTTCGTCGACGTCGCGAAATATGCGCTATCCTACTCAAAATACTATGAGTTTTAATGGAACACATAAGTAAGTTTGATAATTTGAGTTAATGAAAACAACACGCACCCGTCACGAGTCACTTGCGCACTCTCCTAAAGTTCTCACTAAATTTTTAGTTTATACACAGATAAGTAACGAGGATAGTAACGCGCTCAGGTGTTACTGGATAGAACAATAGAAACCAATTCTATTTTGATTCTAATTGAAAGGCAACTAGAACCGTACTATACCGTAAAACGTACTAAAGCAAGTGGCGCTTACACGTTTCTACAAAAGCACTCTCCTTAAGAAAGAAAGAAAGAAAGAAAGAAAATTTATGTATTTGATACTCAAAACAAAACAAAAAAACACACACACACAGAATGCGTACAATAATAAAAAAATAACACAGAAAGCATAAAAAGCGTAAAAAAAAAAACTGTACAACATGAAAATAATAATTTACATTTACATACAGGCACATACATTGCTTCTGGCCCCACACTAGGATACCCTGTGTCGTGGGAACCAGAAACAGCGACGTCACAAACATGTAAACATCCAAGACCTGGGATTTTTTTTGTCCCCAGCCGGGATTCGAACCCGGGACCTCTCGCATGGTAGTCAGATGCGCTAACCACTACGCCACAGAGGTCGTTAAAGGTTGAGCCCCCAAAATGGGCCTGATTCAGCATAATGTTGCAACAGAGCGTAAAGTAAAGCACTCTCCTAAACACTAAGATAATCTAAACGGGCCCTTTGATCTAATTCTTAACTTCATGGTGTGTGGAATACCGTGGCATCCAAAAAGGTTATTATAATCTGTGCCAACTGAGAAGGTGTAGTAAGTAATCTGTGGTGTTTTTCATTGGCGGGAGCTCAGAAGAAGGTCCTTCTTCTGAGGGCGGGAGGGAAGACAATAATTTGACATTGAGTTTTGGAAGGGTCTGAAAAATAATTGAAAAAGGAAATCAAAGTCATCAATTGATCTTTATTGTTTTGCTTAGTTAGGTACCAATAAACTTATTGAAATGAAAAAGCCACTAGATAAGAAAGATACCAAAAATTAAAATGATGAAGAAAAACATGTGGTCAATACAAAACTAAAAGCTGTAAAGCCAAAGAGAGGGAGCTGTTTTTAGTTGAGTAGCCAAGTGGATTCTACGTCTCATACGTCATTAGATTCACTAGCTGTTAAGTTTATGAAGGAAGATCATTTAGTAATTTGTGATGAGGTAGCCATGACAAAGTTATGATAAGTATCCGATTTTCGCCTTGCATTCCTTCGTGAGTAGCCAGAACATGTCCAAAAGAGCAAGATTGGCTATCCGTAATAGTGTGCTGGTTCCAATACTGATGTAAGCATGGTAGCAAGATTTGGCTATGGCAGAAGAATCATGAAAGTAGGATTAGTGCAGTACAAATGAGATCCTTAAGAAATATGTGTGGTGTTACTTTGAATGACAGAATACGCAATAGTGTGATCAGAGACCGAGGATGTAGAGAAAGAGGATGTAGTGAGTGACTAGAATTGAAAAAAGGAAGGTTGCGTTGGTTTGGAGATGTGGAGAGGATGAACGAAGAAAGACTGACAAAGCAAATATATCGGGCGAATGTGAGTGGAAGGGCCGGTAAAGGGACGCCCCAGTTGGACATACTTCGACCAAATAGGGGATGTATTAGCAAAGGGCACGATTAAAAGTACCCGAAACCGATGTGGGTACATGCAACGACTAATGGATGTCGATGAAGCGAAAGTGATTTGTCAGGATAGTGGCAGGTGACAGTCCGTGGTCTCTGCCTACCCCTCTGGGATACAGGTGTGAGCTTATGTATCTGAATGTATTAAGATATTTATATCTACTGGTGGTTGATAAATACAGAGGCGTCACCATATAACAACACATAGTGGAATATTATTTTGCGTCTACATTTTACCCGAGCGAAACCGGGTTTTCGTCTAGTCTCTATATTAATAATTTCGTTCGGGTCTACGGTAGACTCGAACGATGTGCACACCAAATGAAAGAGCGTAAAAAAATAGTTGATCTGAGTCGACAACATATGGGCGGAAAATTCGTATTATCGAGCAGCATCAATATAAAAATTATTAAATTCAACAATGGCGTTGCTAAGTAAACATGTCAATGTCATCATTCTTGTGTTAGTGTCACAAGTTTTCATTGTGAACTGTTATGACCGGTTTACATTATTTTAGTGTTTAGGAGAGTGCTATAATACAATTAGAGAGGCAAGTGCATTAGTACATTACTAGACGTTCGAGTGAACGTTTATATTTTTTCCAGTAGAGTGTCACTTCGTCGACGTCGCGAAATATGCGCTATCCTACTCAAAATACTATGAGTTTTAATGGAACACATAAGTAGGTAAGTTTGATAATTCGAGTTATTGAAAACAACACGAACCCGTCACGGGTCACTTGCGCACTCTCCTAAAGTTCTCACTAAATTTTTAGTTTATACACAGATAAGTAACGAGGATAGTAACGCGCTCAGGTGTTACTGGATAGAACAATAGAAACCAATTCTATTTTGATTCTAATTGAAAGGCAACTAGAACCGTACTATACCGTAAAACGTACTAAAGCAAGTGGCGCTTACACGTTTCTACAAAAGCACTCTCCTTAAGAAAGAAAGAAAAATAACACAGAAAGCATAAAAAGCGTAAAAATAAATAAACTGTACAACATGAAAATAATAATTTACATTTACATATTTACATTTACATACAGGCACATACATTGCTTCTGGCCCCACACTAGGATACCCTGTGTCGTGGGAACCAGAAACAGCGACGTCACAAACATGTAAACATCCAAGACCTGGGATTTTTTTTTGTCCCCAGCCGGGATTCGAACCCGGGACCTCTCGCATGGTAGTCAGATGCGCTAACCACTACGCCACAGAGGTCGTTAAAGGTTGAGCCCCCAAAATGGGCCTGATTCAGCATAATGTTGCAACAGAGCGTAAAGTAAAGCACTCTCCTAAACACTAAGATAATCTAAACGGGCCCTTTGATCTAATTCTTAACTTCATGGTGTGTGGAATACCGTGGCATCCAAAAAGGTTATTATAATCTGTGCCAACTGAGAAGGTGTAGTAAGTAAGAGTCTGTGTGTGGTGTGCTTGTGAGCTGTGCTGCGTTTTTTTTGGCGGGAAGGCGGAAAATAAGAGGGCGGGATTTTTAAAATTTAATTTTTTGAAATTGATTGCCTTTGAATATCTAGCCTTTTTTACATAAAGGGCCCTCCCCACGCTTTCTACGATGGGTGAGAAAAGTGGGGGCAAACAACCCCCCAAGCGAAAAATGGACACTAATGACACCGATGAGGAACCATGCAGCAAGCTGAATGCTAAGTTTGTGCGAACAAATAGAGGCCTGTTTAAGGATTATCATCCAATATATAACGACGACAACTTACCTGAATACCCGGTACTGGTATCAAATTCGGACAAGTCAAAAATCAGCATTGTTTGCGTGAACAAAGGTCTCCAAACTATGACGGGAATAAAGTATATCAAACCCATTGGGCAAAACTTTGTCAAAGTAATTTTTAATACGAAGAACCAAGCAAACACGTTTATTTTGGACAAGGACTTGCAGGCCAGAAACGGTTGGGCAGCAAAAGTTCCTTTTGACACTATTGAGCGCCAGGGCATTGTTCGAGTTCCGGTGGAGCTCACAGAGGAGGAGCTCTTACAAGACATGACATCGACTGCAGAGGTAATAGGCGTGAAGAGGTTCTCCAAGCGGCAGTTGGATGGCAGTTTCACTCCATTAAGGACGGTTTTGGTAACATTCTTAAGTTCTCATCTCCCAGACCACGTAACCTGTGATCGCTTGTGGTTTGACGTAACCGAATATATTCGACCACTGAGACAATGTTTCACATGTTATAAATTTGGGCACGGCAGCAATTCCTGCAAAAGTAAACAAATTTGCAGCATTTGCTCCGAAAATCATTTTTATAAAGATTGCACTAACAAAGACAATATGAAATGTGCTAATTGTAAGGGTGCACATGTTGCCGTTTCAATGGTATGCCCAGTTAAATCAAACAAGGTCAATGACATTAAGAACAGAATTTCTGCCAAGGGCAACTATGCTGCAGCAGCAAAAACTTTTGCTCAATTTCCGCCTTTATTGGCACCCAAAAAAGACAGTGTAAACAATAGATCCATATTTGTCGATGTACTGAATTCTGAAAAAATGTTAGGCATGATAACAAAAACAGTAGTAGATATATTAGCAAAGAAAACTGAGGGCACTAGTATCACAACCAATGTAATCAAGGAGTTGCTCATTACAAATTTTTCTTTAAATAAATAATGGATAAGACAGCTATAAATACATTAAAAATAATTCATTGGAATGCAAGAAGTATACTCCCAAAGTTAGACCATTTTCAAAATTATATTAATACTATTGGTGACATAGATATTATTTTATTCAATGAGACTTGGGTGAATAGTACAAACAAATTTAAAATTAAGGGGTACAATGTTGTTAGACAAGATTCAGACAGACCTCATGGTGGGGTAGCTGTAGCTATAAAACAGACTTATAAATTTACAATTAAAAACACTTCTCAAGATTACAATTTCCAAAATATACTATTTACTATACAATATTATAATAATTTTATAGATATTCTATGTTGTTATTGTCCACCACCTCCAAATGGTAACTTTAGAATTAATCTACTCTCAGATGCCTTTTCTAAAGTAACATCTAATAACTATTTGATCATAGGAGATTTTAATGCGCACAATTTTGCATGGGGCTCAAGGCAAAACGATAAAAGAGGTACCGAAATTCAGTCTTTTATGGAAAATCATAATTCTGTGTGTATTAATGATCACAATCTTACAACATTAGCTCCCTTTGGCTGCACTGGTAATGTGTTGGACTTAGTTTTTGCGTCAACATGGCTGAGTTCTAGTAGCTCTTTTTCTGTTATAGATGATCCTTTCAGCAGTAATCACTTTCCCATTGTTGTAAGTTTATATTTTGACTCCCCGACTTTGCTTGATGCTCCTCTCAGTCAGTCTTCTGGATCTGACATTCCCAACCCAACCTCTTCTGATGTTAATCTAAAAAAAATTAATTGGAATCAATTTTCTGAACTTTGTACTGACCACTTTTGTGATTTTAGACCATCCGGCAACCCGGTATGTGATTACAATAAATTTATGGGAATTCTGGATGACATTCTTAACTCTTTTCCCAAATCTACAAAGAAACCAAATAAAACAAAAAAAGTTAGGTCTGTAGTCTGGTGGAATGACAAATGTAAGGAAGCTGTTGATCAGGCCTATTTAGCTTTCATTTCATACAAATCTTATCCTACTATTGATAACTATTTATTATATAAGAAACTTGACGCTCGTAAGAAAGCTATACTGTTGGAACAAAAACAACTGAGTTGGAGGAATCTATGTTCGGGTTTCAATCGGTGCACTCCAAGTAAATTAATATGGGATCACATTCGTAGGTTTAAGTTATCACGGTTCTTTAATTCTTTTTTTAGGTTCGGTAATTCTTCTCACTCTGGGTCGCATTTTTTGTCTGAACCAACTAATGCTCTCTCTTTCTTAGACAAAATTGCACCAGGTCAGAATAGTAACTTTACTAATAATTTTGTGCAACAATTTTCTGCTGAAGGCTCCTTTTCTTTACAATGGTTAGGAAATTTATTTACCATGGACGAATTGCAAGCTGCAATTGATGGAAGCAGAAACAAGTCTGCTCCTGGCCCTGATCTCTTTCCCAATGAGTTAATCAAAAGTTTGTCACTTGATGCTAAACACATTTTACTTAAGATTTATAATCAATTGTGGTCAGATAACATTATTCCGGACACTTGGAAAATACAATTTGTAGTACCTCTACTTAAACCTAACTGTGACACTAACAGCTTAAATAGTTATAGACCTATTTCACTCACTTCTTGTTTTAGTAAAACCTTTGAGAGAATGCTGAAGAATCGCTTGGAGTGGTCAATTGAAAATCAGAACCTTATTCCGCAGAGCCAGTATGGTTTTCGTAAAGGCAAAAGCACTATTGATAACTTAGCATGTCTGGTAGGGGATATTAAACAAAGTTTTGAATGTAACAAATTCACATTAGCCGTTTTTATTGATTTTAAGGGTGCTTTTGATAACATAGACCATGTTCATTTAATAAACAGCTTATTTAACTTAGGATTTCCAGGTTCCATATCAGAGTGGTTATTTAAGTTTTTAAATAATAGACAAGTTTTTCTAAAACTGAAAAATAAAATGTTTGGTCCTAAAACTACTTACAGAGGCACTCCACAGGGCTCTGTAGTGTCTCCCCTTACATTTATAATTGGATTAATTGAATTAATGAAAGAGATCCCTGATTCAGTAAAATACCTACTATATGCAGATGATTTAGTTATTTATACACAGTGTGATTCACTGCCTAATGGGGAGTTGGTCATTAATGATTGCCTTTTTCATCTTTATCATATTCTCAATACAAAAATTAAAGTAGAAGTTAACACCACTAAAAGTGCCTGTATGTTATTCTCAAAGAATAAAAGACATCAACTAAGTCCCAAAATTACCTATGATCAAAAAGCTATACCACACACACTAAATTTTAAATATTTAGGGATATACTTGGATAGTGACCTTTCTTGGAAATGCCATATAGAACATATATGCAGAAAGGCAGAATTAGGACTGAATATCATGAAGTCATTAGCTGGCCTAAAGTGGGGCTCAGATCCTAAAATTCTTAAGACATTATATATTGCTATTGTGAGGAGCCATATGGATTATGGCTGTATGTTTTACAATGAGGCAAATAGTATTTTATTACGTAAACTAGATATCATACAGAACAAAGCTCTCCGTATCATAACTGGTGGTATGATGTCTTCGCCAATAAACTCCCTTGAGGTTGAAGCTGGAATTGTCCCCCTATTTATTCGTAGATCTTTTTTAATTGAAAAGTATGCCCTCAAGTTGGTATCTGTAGACAATAATGTTGTATCCAAATTTATAGAAAATGCTTACATTCCTAATTTTAATACTATACCCTTAAGTGTAAGCACTACCTTGCAGCAATCTATATTGCATCTAAATTTTGAATTTCAAGATGTAGTCTTCTGGTCACACAAATTACCCTGTTTCAAATATAGTTTTCAAAGTATTATATCAAGTTCATGTGTGAATTTGACAAAGTTTGATTCAAAATTTGAGTTCTTAGAATATTTGAGTCAAAAAACAGATTTTATTCAAATCTATACTGATGGATCTAAAACCCCCCAAAAAACAGGATTTGCATTTTACGATAAGACTCACAACATAGGTAGAGCTTTTACTTGCAATTATTTTTTTTCAATATTTTCTGCAGAAGTGTTGGCTATATTATACTGACTGTTGTACATATTTAACATTCCGGAATTTCATAAATATAAATTTATTGTGTTGAGTGACTCCTTGAGTTCATTGCAAGCTATATCCTCTAGAGCTATACTTGCAAAAGCTAATCATCTAGTTCTTTATGTTAAACATTTGTTACATACCTTATTAGACAACAATGTAACTGTTGAGATGTGCTGGGTCCCTGGCCATTCAGGTGTATTCGGCAATGAATTAGTTGACAAATTGGCTCGTTCTAGTAACTCCTTGTATGTCTCAGAATACTTGGTACCTCCGACAGATTTAGTTTATAACCTAAAAGTAAATATGATAAAAAGGTGGATAATTTATTTAAACACGTCTAGAGAATTGAAGGGGAAATGGTTAGCAGAAATAGCTCCAATACCTTCAACTAAATCTTGGTTTGAGAAGTCTCAACAATTCCTATGAAGGAATTTTATTACAACTTTATGTCGTCTTAGAATCGGTCACTGTAAATTTCCGGCTCATCTCAGCAGACTTAAGTTAATAAATAATGCATCCTGCACGTATTGTAATTCTAGCGTAGAAGGTAGTTTACAACATATATTTTTTCAATGCAATGAATTTGAACCCCAGCGTGAAATATTTTTAAGAAAGTGTTGTAAAATTTTGAATATCTCACGTCAACGATTTTTAGGTTATAACGTTCAGAAACTTTTATCTCACGCAGAAATATATGTACCTATATTTGAATTCATTTCTTCATCCGCAAAGAATATTTAATCCAAATTAGTTTACTCTTCAATTTTAGTTCAGGTTAATCCTAGATTAATTTCATAAATGTAAAATAGTATAAGTTAGGACTTAAGTTTCGTACATGGTCCTGTAAAATAAAGATATTATTATTATTGTAGTAAGTAATCTGTGGTGTTTTTCATTGGCGGGAGCTCAGAAGAAGGTCCTTCTTCTGAGGGCGGGAGGGAAGACAATAATTTGACATTGAGTTTTGGAAGGGTCTGAAAAATAATTGAAAAAGGAAATCAAAGTCATCAATTGATCTTTATTGTTTTGCTTAGTTAGGTACCAATAAACTTATTGAAATGAAAAAGCCACTAGATAAGAAAGATACCAAAAATTAAAATGATGAAGAAAAACATGTGGTCAATACAAAACTAAAAGCTGTAAAGCCAAAGAGAGGGAGCTGTTTTTAGTTGAGTAGCCAAGTGGATTCTACGTCTCATACGTCATTAGATTCACTAGCTGTTAAGTTTATGAAGGAAGATCATTTAGTAATTTGTGATGAGGTAGCCATGACAAAGTTATGATAAGTATCCGATTTTCGCCTTGCATTCCTTCGTGAGTAGCCAGAACATGTCCAAAAGAGCAAGATTGGCTATCCGTAATAGTGTGCTGGTTCCAATACTGATGTAAGCATGGTAGCAAGATTTGGCTATGGCAGAAGAATCATGAAAGTAGGATTAGTGCAGTACAAATGAGATCCTTAAGAAATATGTGTGGTGTTACTTTGAATGACAGAATACGCAATAGTGTGATCAGAGACCGAGGATGTAGAGAAAGAGGATGTAGTGAGTGACTAGAATTGAAAAAAGGAAGGTTGCGTTGGTTTGGAGATGTGAAGAGGATGAACGAAGAAAGACTGACAAAGCAAATATATCGGGCGAATGGGAGTGGAAGGGCCGGTAAAGGGACGCCCCAGTTGGACATACTTCGACCAAATAGGGGATGTATTAGCAAAGGGCACGATTAAAAGTACCCGAAACCGATGTGGGTACATGCAACGACTAATGGATGTCGATGAAGCGAAAGTGATTTGTCAGGATAGTGGCAGGTGACAGTCCGTGGTCTCTGCCTACCCCTCTGGGATACAGGTGTGAGCTTATGTATCTGAATGTATTAAGATATTTATATCTACTGGTGGTTGATAAATACAGAGGCGTCACCATATAAAAAAACATAGTGGAATATTATTTTGCGTCTACATTTTACCCGAGCGAAGCCGGGTTTTCGTTTAGTAAAATAAAAAAACCGGCATTTCATCACATTTAAATACTTCAAGCGCCTACCTATTGCCGTTATAAGTATCGAACAAAAACGGTAAAAAAGTAACGTTTGTTGTATAGGATTTATTGGTAACCCTTTCAGATCTAACCTTGAAAATAACAATAGAAAACCATTGTTATTTTCAAGGTCAGGTCTCAAAGGGTTAAAGTGAACATAGAACTAAAGGAGAGGAGCTGTTTAGAATTGCACTGCACAGGGTCTGTTGTGACCAACCATCAGTGATGGACAGGCATTTTAAGAAGAAAAAGATAAAAACCAAATATTTTGTGAATATTTTAAGCGTCTACCTGTCATACCTGTTATTCATATCAAGCAAAAACGGCAAAAAGAGACACGGTTATTTTACCCATAGTGAGACTCCCAAGTCTCACTTAAATATTTACTTTATTCTAGTTTTAGTATTTCAACTGTTTAGTTTGGTTTAGTTTAGTTTGTTACGCTTTATTGCACAAAAGAAATAATACAGAAAAAATAACTATCTATCACGTCTCAAGACCTACAGCCTGGTGGGCCAGACAGATAGATAGACGGACAGTGGAGTCTTAGTAATGGGGTCCATTATCCTTTGGGTACGGAACGCTAAAAGACTGCAACTGCCATAAAATAAGTTTTAAAAAAATGGTATACTTGGGTTTTTTATTTGGAGACAACATCCTTCCTTACTTAGAATAAACGATTTCGTCAGTGACATTATTCATTGCTGCTGAACCCAGTTAATTGACATTTGTTTATGTCTTTTCATAATTCATCGAAGTTCGAAGTTTACGACACAGGGTATCCTAGTGTGGGACCAGAAGCAATGTATGTGCCTGTATGTAAATGTTTATGTTTATGTTTTCTCAGTGGCATTTTTTCCGAGCGGTTCCGTGCTTCGCAAGGCACGTTAAGCAGTTGCTGCCGGCTACCGTCGATAGATGGCAGTCGTTAAGCCAAGTCAGAGGCCTTAGGGCGGCTTGAAAACTTCTGACAGTAAGACCAGCCACTAGTCTTACAAGCCTCCACCAATCCGGACTTGGCCCCCGTGGTCCACCACTCCAGTATGGCCTATACCTTCCTCAGGGAAGAGACCCGTGCCCCTTGGTGGGGACATGATGGGTTGATGATGAAAACGTGTCAAAGTAATAACTCTTAAAAATGTAACAAAACCCTATTGGTATTTTTTAAGCGAATAAAAATATTCTAATACATACTGAAAACGAGCACTTAGTAATAAAAAAGACCACCTTAAAAAAATATTCTGCTGGAAGACACTGAAATATTTTATGCGGACACATAATCTTTTGAGAATCTTATTTCACTTCAAGAAGGAAACTGAAAGCCCGTCAAGTAGCTAAATTATTTAAAGTTTCCACTCAAAGGTTTGTCTGCTTAATGTAATGGACGCAAAATGCTTTTTGTGCGGTTACAATCTGCGCGGATCTGTTGGCCGTTTCTTACCATTGTTAGGGAATATCCCACACTGAAAAATCTGATACCTAAAATATCAAATATATTTCTTTAATGTCGCTTTTCTTTAAGTTAACTTTGCACTTAAAATAATAGCGAAACGAAAGAGCGAGAAAACCCCCCTTTTCCATATTTCATGCTTACGTCACACATCACACTTTTATTTGTAGAAAATGTAGTAGTACCTATTTATAAGTATTTATATTTATAAGTAAATATTTATAAGCCATATTTTCATATATATTATGTTACTTTCGTATAAAAAAATCTAATTTTTGAACTTTATTTCCCATGGACAATAATATCAAATCAATTGATACCTCATGCATAAAACTATGAATTAAGTCCCAAAAAACCTAATTTTTTGTGCGTAACTCAAAAAAACGGTATACCGAAAAGCAATGGCCAAATGGAAATAGAATTTACGAAATTTATATTTATTTATTTGGATGGAATTTACTGCGTAAAATAAAATTAGCCTGATGCAAACCTCACAAATTATTTTATAAAACGTCAAAATCGCAACGCAAGAAGTCTCGCATTTCATTCCACCTTATCTCTTCGAATTACTTTTACGGCACGGGACTTCTTTAAAAGCTTTAAATGACATCTTTGGAAATGGCAGAACATAGGTTGTATAATAATTATAATAGTCAACATAAACATAACCTCTAATGACTTCATTTAGACAAATGTTTCTCCATTTGGCCATTGCTGATTGACTTGAAACTTGGGATCTAAAAGTTTTAATGAATGGTTGAAGTGCTACCAATTTTCAGAGCTGTAACGTCAGGCCACAGTTGTATGGGAAATGGGTATGTCCTGTTAGCTTTCTAGTACAAATTGTCTCGCAGCTGACAAACGGTCACACAGACAGATGGACAAACGTTTGGACATGGTAAAACTATTAGGGTTTTATCCCGACTACGGAACCCTTATAAGTGGCCAAATACATCCGCGCCGGTTATACCTAACAGGGGTTCTTACTTTTCACGGCAGCGGCAGTTTTTTATCGATACATTTGGAGCGACCGGAAATTGAGTTTCATTTCATTTCACGTAGGCTATTTGGGCTCGAAGTAGAGATGTGCTTGCAGAAGGTTTGTTTCTGTATTTAGCTAATAGTGACCTAATGCACCCAAAGGCCCTATGTGTTTTTTGTTCTTCAAAAATTGCCAGTTCCGTAGTGAAGAAGGCAAAATATTTAGGTATCCATATATATTTTTTGTCAGAAGTTTTCAAACCGCCCTATTAAGGCCTCTGACTTGGCTCAACGACTGCCATCTATCGACGGCACCAACTGTTTAACGTGCCTTGCGAAGCACGGAACCACTTGGATAAATGCCACTAGCGTTAGTCATAGACGGTCACCCATCCATGGACTGAACGCGCCCAATGTTGGCGTGACCTTCGTGATCGTTCAAAATCACTCAGGCGGCCTGGGCTACGAGAGACTAAAAGCCAGTTTAACACTTTTTAAAAGTTTTTGTGATAAAACGTCTTAAGAAACTGTGGTTTTAATGTCATGCGCAAAAAGATTAGCGGCGGTCACAACGAAAGAAATGTTTTTTTTTTTTGTTAATATGATCAGGTAAAGTAAACCTGACGAATGAAACTTCTAGGAGATTCAGAATTAGTTGGCTTTGTACCAAAATCAGGATTTTCTACACGTTACTTCGAATAACAAACACATTTTTACTTTGATTGAAAACAGTGTTAATGAAATCTTGGACTTTCTACTGGAGACATTTTACTTTATTTTTTATTGCATATGTATAGACAAAATCTCATGTTCTCATGTATTGCCACCAGTTAATACTACCAAGTGTAAAATACCGTTAAATAGACTTAAAAAAAAGAAATATCAAAATGTTACGTGATTGACGTTGCATTATAAATTTATTATTTTATCTCATAATAACGTTTATGAATAAACATTGTATAAAATACTTGAATAAAGCTTGAATCCAGAATTTCAAATAAATACAGCAGTATATACATAGACGAGCATCTAATTAAAACACAGGACGGGCTTGAATATGATTTGAATTAGGACCTGCAGGCGATTCTGTTTTGGTACTGAATATGAACAAGCTCCAGCCATTAGAGCAGGTATAAAATCGGTCAGTGGTGCAAAGCCTAAACTAACAAATTGTTAAATGTTTGTTAGTGATGTCCATAAAATATTAGGTAGGTGCCTAATACCTACATGCAAAATTGCCAATAAAGTAGGTACTAGTAGTCAGATGTGAGATCCGTTTGAAAATTAATTTTTAGGCTTATGGGTTCTGAACTGAATGATTTGATTTATGAGTCAGCCAAAGAAAACATCATTTGAAATGTCCAACTGAAGTTTAATTAAAGTAAGCTTATCGCAAGTTTATTGGGGTGGTGTGTGACTGCTGGCTTGTAAATAACTATGTCTCGAAGCTTTAATGTTTTAAAGTCATGGTTCTCGCTAAATGATCGAAACAACCCTGCAGCAGTGGTAAGATGAGCGTGCCATTCGACTTACGCAGCATGACTAAACAGTCAGTACTGTAGGTAAATTGAAGCCAACGGGCAGCTTGCAGTGCCACAACTGCATGTAATCGCTGACGGGTTCATTAATGTGGCTCAAAGCTGCAAAGTCATGGCATTCGCTACCTGAACCGTAGTAGTTACTGAACTTGTGATGCATGACTGGGCAATAGACAACTGTAAATTAAACCCAACGGCCAGTTTGCAGTGCCCTGACTGCATTAATTGTTGACAGTTAAAATCCTCGAAGCTGTAAAATCACGTTACTCGCTACCTGAACAAGCTTGCGGCGGTAGTAGGAGGATGAACGTGGTACTAACTTTTGCTGCATGGCCGGGCAGTCTTTGTCTGTAAATTGAAGCCAACGACCAGTTTGCAAGACCATGACTCCATAGAATCCCTGATAGTTAAAATGCTTGAAACTGTAAAGTACTGGCTACCTGAACAAGTTTGCGGCTGCAGTGGGAGGATGAGCGTGTTACTAAATTTTTGCTGCGTGACTGGGCAGTTTTTCACTATAAATTGAGGCCAATGACCAGTTTGGCAGACCTCGACTGCATGAAATCGCTGAGAGCAAAAATGCTCGAAGCTGTAATGTCACGGTACTCGCTACCAGAACAAGCCTGCGGCGGCAGTGGGAAGATGAGCGTGGTACTAAACTTGTGCTGCATGGCCGGGCACTCTTTGACTATATATGTAGGTACATATTTTTTACAAACATTTACATACAGGCACATACATTGTTTCGGACCTCACTCTAGGATACCTTGTGTCGTGGGAACCAGAAATAGTGACATCACAAACATATAATTTGGGATTTTGGGTGTTTTTTTGTCCCCAGCCAGGGTTCGAACCCAGGACCTTGAACCCAATGACCACTTTCCCAGGCCATGTCTCTGTGAAATCGACGTCAGTAAAAATGCTCTAAAGCTGTAAAGTCACGGTACTCGCTACCTGAACAAGCCTGCGGCGGCAGTGGGAAGATGAGCGTGGTACTAGACTTGCGCCGCGCGACTGCGCAGCCCAGCGACTGCGGCTTGAAGCTCCGTAGCTGTTGCATGAAGTCGCTACACTCCATCAGAGCCACGTCCGCGAAGTGAAGGTCGCAGAGGATCTGGTTCTTGAAGCGGCGAGCGCGTTTCTGTGAAATTTACATTTACATTAACATCCACATACAGGCACATGCATTGCTTCTGGACACGCACTAGGATACCCAGCGTCGTGAGGACCAGCAACAGTTACATCGTAAACATCTAAAGCAGCGGTTTTCAAACTTTTTTGGTGACGGAACCCTTTTGGAGAGCGAAATACGTGACGGAACCCTATAATAAAGCAAATGTTTTTCATAATTTATTATTTATTTATAAGCATAATAAAAGTACAATGTAACGTTACTACTAATTAATTAATTAACGTTACTAGGGCTGATTTTTCTATAGTCAGATAACTTTTATCTGAGGAATAAAAATGGCGGTTTGACAGCTTATGTATGAAAGTTATGTCAAACCACCATTTTTATTCATCAGATAAAAGTTATTTGACTACCGAAAAATCAGCCCTAATAATTTTAATGTTCTGTCATGTTCGGCTGGGCCTCGTGATAAGCCGCGTCAAAACGTACTGATTTTATTTTCTGAATTCTTGCGGAACCACTACAAGGGTATCGCGGAACCCTAGGGTTCCGCGGAACACACTTAGAGTATGGCTGATGTAAAGGTAAGCGTCGTCGGCAAGAGGCTGCCGCGACCCAGCAGTCGCTGCTCGGCAGTCGCTGCCCGGCAGTCGTCGCACTGCTTTATAGGGATTTGTATGACACACCGTCCAACGCAGGCGGCTGAGCGGCGCGGCCGGGGGGCGTGGCCTGCAATCACCTCAGCAGTCACGTTCGGCGGCGGCGATTGGTCGCGGCGGCGGCGATTGGTCGCGGCGGCCGGGTCGCGGCAGCGTCTTGCTGAATGCTATCTTAAGACCTGGGTTTTGTTTTATCCCAACCGGGGTTCGAACCGGGACCTTTCGCATGGTAGGCAGATACGCTAAACGCTGCGCCATAGAGGTCGTCGAAATGAGGATGTTAGTATTAGAATAGTTTCTTTAGATTCGGGATTGCATTGCAGGGCCAATGAAGGAGTAGACAAGATGTCGTTTAGTATTTGTTGGTTCAGAACATTCGCGTGCGATACGTGTGGATTAGTTCATATGGTCCGGTTGTTTTGATGAATTGCCAATTCATAGGATTTTTTATAAAGGCAAAGTATCACTATGCCTAGTTGAAGCGCAGTGCGCGTAATGTATGTCACATAGAAAAAGTAATCCCTATGATAAGCAAGTGTTATCAAAACAAAGTCTGCTTGGTGAGTAAAAACGAAAAAAATAGCAACTCCATATTGCTTAGCACAATATTCAAAATTGATCAGCATTATATATATTTTTGCCGTCCACATAGGGATGTTCATTTATTTATTCTACTGTACATTAACTTGTTTAGCCGATCACTAAAAATGTCTTCCCCTAAAAGAATATGTGAAAAGTCATTCTTAATATAGCTAGTCTAAATTTAAGTGGCCGGAATTGTAAAAGATCGATACGCAGTCCGGCTTGAAACATTTAATATACAAATACAAATAGTTTATTTGGTATAAGTATTATGTCATACTGTTACACAACCTTAGAGCGCTAATACCTATACCTTTAATCTACTTAACAATGCAATATTAAAGAAGGAAAACATCATAAAGCTCCAACTACCACGTGTCTGCAAATTATAGACCACTAAGAAGTACCTACAGACATGTAGTAGCCAGAATACACTCTTCTAAATAAAGACTGTCTGTAGACGGGTTGCTTGACCTTACAAACATTGAACCTGTAACTCCTAAAACATGCAGGACGGCGTAAAATTCGCTTTCAGTACCTTAGCTACACTTACATTATGTAGGTATAACGGGGGAAATCTTTAAAAAAAACACCTTTTTTCGTTGACCAGGACAGGGTTGAACTGTGCGGTTAGGCTTCTTGGGTTATTTAAGTGGCTATCCATCAACCGAAAGGAGGTAATTTTGGCGTTAACCAGTTACGTCTAAGGCGTGGCGCCTGAATGACCTTTATTGCCCTAACGGTTATCCGCTACGATGCTCTTGATGTTATGTGTTACTATTTATTTCGGGCACATACATCCTGAAAGTAATTTTATGAAGAATCCAAAGAGGTCCAGGTGGAAAAAATTATAATAATAACATAACATTTAGATACTGGCATATACATTGCTTCTGGCGCCACACTAGGAAACCCTGTGTCGTGGGATCCAGAAACAGCGACGTCATAAACATGTGAACATCAAAGACCTAGGTTTCTTTTTTTTTTGTCCCCAACCGGGATTCGAACCCGGGACCTCTCGCATGGTAGTCAGATGCGCTAACCGCTGCGCCACAGAGGTCGTCAATAATAATAACTTCCGCACAACACAATTACTTGACCTGGTTCCAAACTGGGATACCCTGTGAATTGCGGGAAACCAGGCAATGAGATTACAAACATGGAAATACACATTTTATTTCAAACTATCACATTTTATGTATAGGAGTGTATGATTTTGATCAAATAAACATTTTTTTAATTTACTTACTTAAGTACTTTACTTTAATATCATCATAATAGAGATAACACGACGCGTGAAAGTAGTTTACTGGGTTTCGGGTAGTACTTTTTATCTTACCCTTTGACAATACATTCCATATTTGGTCGAAGTATGTCCGCCTGGGACGACCCTTACCGGCCCATCCACACGAAGGTATATTTGCTTAGTCATTCTTTCTTCCTTCATTCTCTACACGTGCCCAAACCAACTCAACATTCCTTTTTAAATTCTAGTCACTCTGTCCTATGGTTTTCGACGTTAACTTTATGTTTAGTCTAGCACACATAAATATGTATCTACTGTAACGCTCAGCCCAGTCCAGTGCCATGTCAAGCCAGCCATATCCAAGCCAGCCATAGCCAAGCCAGCCATAGCCAAGCCAGAGTAGCCGTGACGTCGGCATACGTCACCGCCGCGCGCCGCGCGCCGCCCGTTTGCCCCGCCTCGCTCGCACCGGCCGGTTGCGAGGGTGGGAGAAACAACGCCTGCCTATTTAAGCCGTTGCAAATGTTGGATCGTCTCTTTTTCCTGTTGTAATTATTTAATAGGGCGAAGCTCTGCCCAAATAAATTTCTATTTGATTAACTTTGTCGTTTGAGTTCCTGCCCTTCTTTACACTACTATAGTTAGTGTTCTCTGCTGTAGATCGTCTGCTATTATACAAATAAGTACTTCAAATAGATGGGTTCAGCTGAAACCTTCCGGTCCGTACTAATGTTGTACCACGCCGGGGAATATTGCCAATATGTCCGGGCACGAATGTAACACCAACAACAGCTCGCAATGCGCTAGCTAAGTGGATTTCTTCAGCGTATCGTTAGTAACAATAGCGCCGGAAGATTTTTGTTGTCAATACATTATTATTATTATGGGCACACCGGCAATATTCCCGGGGAAGGTACTTCAATAGTCCTTACACATGCAAGTACGTAAATTAAGGTGCCTCGGAAAGCCGCAATTCCAACCGAGCGTCTTTGACAAATAAACCCGGGACAAGCAAACAGACAGGAGTCCCTTTGAGCAGGCCAGTACTATTACTTCGCTAATTTCCTCGCCAAATAATCATGGCTCTTTGCTCAGCATTTCCTTTGCCCGCAAGTACTACCCAACAGGAATATTACGCGAGTAAATATTTTGCGAACGCTCTTTAAAGTAGGCAAATAGCATTTTAGTTATTTAATATTTTGATAGTCCAGATAGGCACAAGTTTTTTAACGACGTCACCAGTATTCCATTGTGCTCTTATCAATATTCTGTTTTACTATTAAAGGAATCTCATATTTTTCTCTTCTGTTTTACTATTAAAGGAAACTCAAATTGTTGATAGCACCGTCATCGATTTATTGATAACACTGCTATACAGTCATTTTGCGGCAGGGGTACGTGAAGTCGATTCCGTATAAGACGAGTGTGCTGATAACGGGAAAAATAATAAAATTGTCAAATTGACTCAAGTTTTTGAGATAAACGCTTCTATCATTTTTCCTAAAAGTTTCCCCAATAAGTTGGCAAAGAAATGATTAAAAAAATATTTTCATTGTTTATCTTTACAAAAAATACACAGAAATAATAGTTAGAGGATGCTCTTAACTAAAATAATAAATGAAAATCATGGAAAACTTTTTCTTTAGTATTTTCTCTTATTTACTTTGTCAGGACAATCTCTTTTCAAGGTCCAGCAATAGTCAGCCATCACATGGCTGTCCCATCGACCTTGATATCTTTTTTCCATTATCCTGATATCCCGATGGAACCTTTCTCCTTGTTCCTCTGTAATTACCCAGGTTATCCGGGAATCGGTCCAAATGGCTTTGTAAGAAATGAATTTTATGTGCTCATGTTAACTCCTAATCTGTTAAAATTTTGTAGCATTTTTGCAACTAGTTCTTGATATTCCGGCGCTTTGTGATTCCCCGAAAAGTTTTTTACTACCAAAACAAAGCTTAACCATGCTTCAAACTAGTCACTCTGTCCTATGGTTTTCGACGTTAACTTTATGTTTAGTCTAGCACACATAAATATGTATCTACTGTAACGCTCAGCCCAGTCCAGTGCCATGTCAAGCCAGCCATATCCAAGCCAGCCATAGCCAAGCCAGCCATAGCCAAGCCAGAGTAGCCGTGACGTCGGCATACGTCACCGCCGCGCGCCGCGCGCCGCCCGTTTGCCCCGCCTCGCTCGCACCGGCCGGTTGCGAGGGTGGGAGAAACAACGCCTGCCTATTTAAGCCGTTGCAAATGTTGGATCGTCTCTTTTTCCTGTTGTAATTATTTAATAGGGCGAAGCTCTGCCCAAATAAATTTCTATTTGATTAACTTTGTCGTTTGAGTTCCTGCCCTTCTTTATATTCAGAAGTGGGATTACTCACGAAGAGTGCTCGTGCTAAAAACAGAAGAAAAAGGCCTCGGTATCCTGAAATCGAGCAATCTACATCTTCGTGTCCGCCACGTGGATCCAAGTCTCGCTCTCCGAAATCGAAGAAGATCCTTCACCGCCTGCTAGAAAACTACTGAAAAATCTTCTGGTTCAAGAACTTCTAAAGAATGCTTGCCGCCCGGAACATCTATTACAAAAGTCAAAATACTAGGAAACAAGGACCATAACGACGTGATCACACCTGTGCGCCATCACGAGATGGAAGAGTTGGCCTACTCGCTGCCTGCAACCATCCTACGAGACAATCAAGGCTACATGAAGGTGATCAACATCGGGACCACGGACATCGTGTCGGAGCCGGCTGGGAGAGCTGGTAGTACGCGCCGAGACCTGCGAGAACACGCCGCTTCATACGCAGGTTAGCCCAATTGCCATTACTAGCCATTCCGATTGCTCGTGGTCAGCCAAAAGTGTACTAACAACTTGCGTTGATAAAAACTCTGCCAGACGGGGGGTAGATATAGAAAATATTTCTGTAGGACTCTTAAATGAAATTGAGAAAAAAAAACCTTGATTGAAATTTTGTTTGAGTTTAGGAACTGTTTTGCCAGCGATACTAATGAAGTAATGAGTTAGGATGCACAGATTTACTACAGATGAAAATAAATGTCACTAGCAATGAGCCTGTATATCATCGCCCTTATAGATTATCACATAGCGAACAAGCTACAGTGAAATCAAAAGTTCAAGATTTATTAGCTGCGGGTATAATTAAAGAATCTGAGTCCAGCTATGCTTCCCCAGTTGTTCTAGTAAAAAAATAAAACGGTGATAACTTTACCCACCAACCGTGATAGTCTGTTATGCATCGATTACAGTGCGAGATAGGTACCCATTAACAAACATTGATGACAAAGTGTCTAAATTAGCAGGTAAAAAGCGTTTTACTAGTCTAGATATGGCGCAGAGTTACCATCAAGCAAAAATCTGTCCTACTGATACACACAAGACCGCATTTATTACCCCACAAGGTCATTATGAATTTTTACGCGTACCATTCGGTCTAGCACATGCACCGGCGGTTTTCATGAGATTGATAAATAAAATCGTTGGCAGCTTACACAACCCTGAAATACTTGCATTTCTAGACGATATACTTCTTCCCTCGTACGATGTACAGGGTGGCTTACTATTGCTAACAAAGGTTCTACAAAAATTTAACACAGAAAACTTAAGACTAAACATGAATAAATGTTCGTTTCTGCACGAAAACATTTCGTATTTAGGTCATGAAATATCAGCGGAGGGCATACAGCCGGGTGAATCTAAGTTGGCAGCTGTTTCTAAATTTCCAGTTCCACAAAATGTACATGAAGTACGCCAGTTTATCGGACTATGCAGCTATTTCGGAAAGTTTATCTTTAATTTTGCAGTAATAGCTCGCCCACTCACAGATTTGACAAAAAAATGCTAGTTGGGTATGGAGCGATGAACAATTGCTCAGTTTGAGGAATTAAAAAAAAATACAATCGTGTAGTAAGCCCCGTGTAAGCATTTTACGATCACTCGTTGCCCACTGAGATTCACACGGATGCGTGCAAGTTAGGTATAGCCGGAATTTTATTGCAAAAACAACCTGACGGTACATTGAGACCCGTAATGTACTTTAGCCGGGTTACCAGTAGAGAGGAAAGTGTCTATCATAGCTACGAGTTAGAAACACCTGCCGTTGTAAAATCCCTGTGCAGGTTCCGTGTTTGCATTGTAGGTCTAAATGTGAAGGTAGTTACAGATTGCACCGCGGTACGTGCGACTTTGACTAAACGCGACTTACGCTCGGTTTCTAGAACAGTGATCAAATGTTAATCTCATGTTAATCTCACGTCAAGCTAATTTCAGCCAATCACGTGCCGGTATTTTGAATTAATCTTAGATTAATCTCTTGTTATACATTTGAACACTCTTTCAGAAACTGAGGCTTAGTACCACGTATAGCAAGATGGTGGATGTTAATTCAAGATTATGACATATAAGTATTGAATGCAGACCCGGTGAGCGCATGAAGCACGTGGATGCTTTAAGTAGAAACACAAAGTTGGACGATATTTACTCAGGACCTTACGTAATAACTATGGTACTACCTAATGACATGTATCAAATTTGTAGCATTGAAGGTATGCGTGGTTGTAAGAGCTTTCAGGGATTAGTTTTATGTGATGCAATTAGACAGTACAGAAGTAGTTATTGCCCCGATGACAGATAGTGCCAGTAGTTCAGACGAACCGGTAGAAACTGAAGACCTAATAGACTTACTAGAGAGCTAATACGAGTATTTTTCTCTGTTCCCATTGCGGGAGCAATTATTACAGGATGGCCGACTGTAACGCTCAGCGCCCAGTCCAGTGCCATGTCAAGCCAGCCATAGCCAAGCCAGCCATGCCAAGCCAGCCATAGCCAAGCCAGCAATAGCCAAGCCAGCCATAGCCAAGCCAGCCATAGCCAAACCAGCCATAGCCAAGCCAGCCATAGCCAAGCCAGCCATAGCCAAGCCAGAGTAGCCGTGACGTCAGCATACTTCACCGCTGCGCGCCGCGCCTTGCGCCGCGCCACGCGCCGCGCGCCGCCCGTTTGCCCCGCCTCGCTCGCACCGGCCGGTTGCGAGGGTGGGAGAAACAACGCCTGCCTATGTAAGCCGTTGCAAATGTTGGATCGTCTCTTTTTCCTGTTGTAATTATTTAATAGGGCGAAGCTCTGCCCAAATAAATTTCTATTTGATTAACTTTGTCGTTTGAGTTCCTGCCCTTCTTTACACTACTATAGTTAGTGTTCTCTGCTGTAGATCGTCTGCTATTATACAAATAAGTACTTCAAATAGATGGGTTCAGCTGAAACCTTCCGGTCCGTACTAATGTTGTACCACGCCGGGGAATATTGCCAATATGTCCGGGCACGAATGTAACACCAACAACAGCTCGCAATGCGCTAGCTAAGTGGATTTCTTCAGCGTATCGTTAGTAACAATAGCGCCGGAAGATTTTTGTTGTCAATACATTATTATTATTATGGGCACACCGGCAATATTCCCGGGGAAGGTACTTCAATAGTCCTTACACATGCAAGTACGTAAATTAAGGTGCCTCGGAAAGCCGCAATTCCAACCGAGCGTCTTTGACAAATAAACCCGGGACAAGCAAACAGACAGGAGTCCCTTTGAGCAGGCCAGTACTATTACTTCGCTAATTTCCTCGCCAAATAATCATGGCTTTTTGCTCAGCATTTCCTTTGCCCGCAGTACTACCCAACAGGAATATTACGCGAGTAAATATTTTGCGAACGCTCTTTAAAGTAGGCAAATAGCATTTTAGTTATTTAATATTTTGATAGTCCAGATAGGCACAAGTTTTTTAACGACGTCACCAGTATTCCATTGTGCTCTTATCAATATTCTGTTTTACTATTAAAGGAATCTCATATTTTTCTCTTCTGTTTTACTATTAAAGGAAACTCAAATTGTTGATAGCACCGTCATCGATTTATTGATAACACTGCTATACAGTCATTTTGCGGCAGGGGTACGTGAAGTCGATTCCGTATAGGACGAGTGTGCTGATAACGGGAAAAATAATAAAATTGTCAAATTGACTCAAGTTTTTGAGATAAACGCTTCTATCATTTTTCCTAAAAGTTTCCCCAATAAGTTGGCAAAGAAATGTTTAAAAAAATATTTTCATTGTTTATCTTTACAAAAAATACACAGAAATAATAGTTAGAGGATGCTCTTAACTAGAATAATAAATGAAAATCATGGAAAACTTTTTCTTTGGTATTTTCTCTTATTTACTTTGTCAGGACAATCTCTTTTCAAGGTCCAGCAATAGTCAGCCATCACATGGCTGTCCCATCGACCTTGATATCTTTTTTCCATTATCCTGATATCCCGATGGAACTTTTCTCCTTGTTCCTCTGTAATCACCCAGGTTATCCGGGAATCGGTCCAAATGGCTTTCTAAGAAATGAATTTTATGTGCTCATGTTAACTCCTACTCTGTTAAAATTTTGTAGCATTTTTGCAACTAGTTCTTGATATTCCGGCGCTTTGTGATTCACCGAAAAGTTTTTTACTACCAAAACAAAGCTTAACCATGCTTCAAACTCGATCTGTCTTGTGGGTTACAAACTCAGTGTCTTTTATCGTCGTACGTATTTGCGGTCCATCAAAGATGCCTGCTTTTATTTTTTCTATGCTAAGGGCTAATGACACAAAAGTAACAGTCATTTAAATTATTACTTGGCTCATTCCACATCATCAGCACTCCAAATCGTAACCCTTTACGTCCTCCTTGGCTCCAGTAACGCAAAGATTCTACGCACGGCTTGCACACAATGTTTGGCACCCAATATTCATAGAACTAGAGAAATATTCTCTGTAGGCTTTTTTTTACGAACTCTGTGATCTCTTTTCTTTGCTTTTGTAAACTAAACTTGCCACAAATAAAGCAAAAACTATTCGGTTCGTTGATACAAGGTTTAAGTGAAAAACTCATGTTTTTGCAAGGAAAAATGCACTTTAACAAAACAAAATCGGTAAGAACTGATAACTTCGGGGTCTGATAGCTATTAAGTGAAACTGTTGTAGCTAAATTCGTAAAAAACATCACAAACATAAGCAACAAAACATCACAAAACCACAATTTCGGTAGGGTAGTTTGATTTTTTTCAATTATTTCTTACATTCCGTTTATCTCAATAACTAGAGTGAATCAAAAATAAATTAAGCATGCAGCGTGTTGTCTTATATGAGTATTAACAAAAACCATTAACAAAATCCCTGCCGCAGATTTTTTATTTTTTATTTGTATAGTAGTGTAATTCATCGTATAAGATTGACCGCCTTTACGATTACGTAAAGATTGACGAGCTGCTTCTGCATGTACATAAGCGTTTATGTAAATCTGTAATAATTGTTGTAATTGTTTGTGACGTCGCTGTTTCTGGTTCGCTCAAGACAGGGTATCCTAGTGTAGGTCCAGAAGCAATGTGTGTGCCTGTATGTAAGTGTTATGTTATTCTTTAAGCTACATACATAAACTCACGCCTGTATCCCAGAGAGGTAGGCGGAGACCAAGATGCTCCACATTCTACGATCCTGACAGATCTCCCTTCCAGTTTTCGGAACTAAATTTGCATCTAGGATGTATAAGAGAATATTTCGTATCTGATTTAGCTTGCGGCTGATTTAGAACTCAAAGATTGTCATCCAAAGTGCCGGCGCTAGATAGGTCCTCGTATTCCCCCCGAGATGTAGGTTACAAATGTCTCAACTTTCTCTTGCTGGAATCTGCCATCAGACACGTCTCGGATTTGCAATCATGGCTGTCTTTCTGATGCTTGACGAGGGAATTCTTATCTTTCCAATGCTGTTTATGGTCCAAGTGTCTTTCATAGTCAACAAATTCGAATTCAGGTTAGAATCCCGGCTGGGGACAAAAAAAAAACCCAGTCTTAGATGTTTACATGTTTGTGACGTCGCTGTTTCTGGTTCCCACGACAGGGTATCCTAGTATGGGGCCAGAAGCAATGTATGTGTCTGTATGTAAATGTTAAAAAAAACACGTATATTCCAGAATAGAAAAAGAGACTTTAGTGTTGAAAAGCGTTGTTTATAACAGTTGCTTGTACATTAAACCATACCTAACGATTAATAATGTTCACGGTTTGGCTTTAGGTATTTTAGCGGTTTGTTTGGCGTGCAGGGCATCGACAAGGTAATACACTTTGCGAGCAGAGAGGCGTGTATGATTCTCGGATTCTCGCTCCGCCAAACGGTAGGGATGATGGGCGCCGATGAAAATGTAGTTTAGCTTGTTGACGTTTATTTGCACAGTACATGTTGTTGTACATTGATTAATTTTATGGAGATTCTGTATGGGGCTGTAGCCGAGTGTTTCGCTACGTTAATTGAACCTTGGCTAAGACTTATATCAGCAGTCGTCACTGTCAACGTATTGTGACAATGAAGACTACGCTTATAATATTGTTCTTTGATCGCTAGTTTCACCTGAAAGTTACAGTTAACTTTATCGCTGAAACACAATTTGTATGGACATTTTACAAACATCAGATCTAATATATAAAATTCTCGTGTACCTAACAGTGTTAGTGAGCAAACTTTTGATGAAAAGTTTTTAATGTATATTCGGTAGGTTTTAGAATAGGTTGGAGTATGGCCTATACCTTCCTCAGGGAAGAGACCCGTACCCCTCGGTGGGGAACATTATGGGTTGATGATGAGAATAGGTTGTTATCTATAAACGACTAAAGGGGCCCGATGGGCAGGTCACATCGCCCGCACCATAGATGGACGCTGGAGTGAGAGAGTGCTGCACTGGCACCCCCGCGACGCGCGCCGTCCCCGCGGCAGACCGCCCCGGCGGTGGAGAGACGACATATAGGCTATCGCGGGTAAAACCTGGACTAGACTGGCCAAAGATAGAGAAGCTTGGCACCAGATGGAGGAGGCCTTTGTCCTAAAGTGGGCATCACAATAATTTAAGTTAATAATGAAATGAATAAAATACAGCTAAAAAATAAAAATATAAATAATAATTAAGTTTATCGATTGAATGAACTTTTAATATGGACATTCGAATTTATACTAAGCATGAATTTTATTGATATTGACAAAAAAAAATGGTTAATTAATTTTTAATTGTTCATGAGTTTTTTATTATATTTGTTATTTGTAGACTATAAAACTATAGAATGGGTATCACAATAATTTAAGTTAACAATTAAATAAATAAAATACAGCTAAAAAATAATAATATAAAATAATAATTGAATTTATCGATTGAATGAACTTTTAATATGGGCATTCGAATTTATACTAAGCATGAATTTTATTGATATTGATAAAAAACTTGATTAATGTTAAAGAAATATGTCATTGTATAATTCAATTTTTAATTGTTCAGAATTTTTATTATATTTGTTATTTATAGAAATATAGAATGTAATAATCATATTATTATCTATCTAATTTGAATAATTAATGTCATTTTAAAGTATATAAATTTTGTCGATGCATGCATAATATTTAAATAGATCTTATTCATTGTAAGATAACCTAATCGAATCTTGATAAATTAACGAAATGTAATTTTTATTTTATTGAGACGAAAATTAACTTACTGTGATTTCTTCCAAATTATTATAATTTTGTTTAAATTATGCATGAATTAAGGACTTTAGAGATGTTTTATGAAATGTATTGTATTGTATTGTATTGTATTGTATTGTATTGTATTGTATTGTATTGTATTGTATTGTATTGTATTGTATTGTATTGTATTGTATTGAATTGTATTGTATTGTATTATATTATTATTATTATTATTATTATTAACTAAAGGGACCCTGTTACTAAGACTCCACTTTCTGCCTGCCTGCCTGGTTGTAGTTGACTATTAGTAACAGTGTCAAATAGTAATATTTAATTGGATGGTCCAATACTATAGAAGGTAATATTAAAATAAGTAATGTGATGTGACAGAGGCGCCCAATGTAATACTATCAAGCCTGCTTCAGCGTCAACTGACCGTTCGTCCGTCAAATTACTTTCGGGACATGCCCGAGAACACAATTCATAACTTTATTAAGAGACAGACGTCTTTGGAAAGTCTCCAAAGGCTTTGTCTTTGAATTTGTCTAACACTTATTTAAGAGGATATGGAAACACAACATTTTTTTAGAAATATGCAAAAAATTCTGATTTTAACAAATGTTCTCTTATTCATAAAGTAAACAAAAACAGGACAAGAGTAATAAAAAACTAAAAAGAGATAACAAAACACCGGTTCTAAGTTCAGTTAAAATTGTTTCACTTTTTAGACTAACTATACATTTAACGTAATGGAAATTTTTCAGCTTCTTGAGACTTTCTACCACTCTGAATTTAGGAAAATATAGCAAATCAGGAATACTTATAAATGTGTTGTCACTGTTAAATAATTTATCTCATTAATGAAAGAACGTTTCCCAAAATGTTGCTAGCGTTTACAAAATCACGCGGTAGGTGACAAACCATACATAAGACGTAATATAAGATTGCCACTTGCTATAATTATGTACGTGACTGAACCCTTAGTCTTCCCGATTGAAATTGAGCGCGCTTATTGATGGTATTTTTATTCAAATTCGAAATCAAGTTATAAATGGGCCGTTTACTTTGTAGTCAAAGGTTGAATCTACCATATCAGTATGATCGTAATGTCGATTGTTTACTGACCTGATCGACCAACTGAAACGACATGAGATTATAATTTTGAAGGAACTACAAAGTCGATTTTTATTTTAGTTTGAGTTAAAATTAGTCATAAAAGAAACTCAAGTAATAAAGGCGGAACCAATATTGAGGCAGACCTCGCAATAACGTTATATTTTTGAATTGGTGTTCCACCTTACTAGTATATTGTTGATTAAATTTTTATTTTGGTCTTCTCAGTGTTTTTTTTGTTACATTGGGCTCATTTCATACCATCTATGACATTCATCCAACCTATGCTACTCACGCAAACTCGACTAAGCGAAAAAATCTCAAGATTTTATGTCTGAGAGGAAATATAATAATAATAAAACAGGAAACAGAAAGGGGTTTGGGTAACTTTGTATGGACGGTTCGCGTCATTTTTTTTTTGAGCGGCCATCTTTCTATTCGGTGCTTATTTGTAATACTAATTTAACTTAACAAATATATAAAATAAGTTTAGCTGCAAGTAATATCGGAAAAAAGTTATGGCTCTTCAAAAAGCAGAAAAAAAAAAGTTTTATTCTGAGAAATTATGGAACGTGCAAACAGATTGCCATGCACACGTCACTAAATGTGTGCCCTCTTCCACGTAACGACGACTCAGTCGCGATGCAAAGGCGTTACCGTCGCGATTCTGTCGCGATGCAATTGCGATTCAGTAACGTAGGGGCATGGAGTCAGGAATCACAGGGGGCAAATGCTTGTCAACTTCCTTGAGAAAGAGGAGCTATTCTTGATGAACTCTTTCTTCAATAAACAGCCTCAAAGGAAGTGGACATGGCAAAGCCCCGACACTGTGACTAAAAATGAGATCGACTTCATCATGACGGATAGCAAGCGTATATTCAGAGATGTCTCAGTGATCAACAGGTTCAATACCGGATCTGATCACCGACTTCTCCGAGGCTCTCTGAATATCAACTTGAATCTTGAGAGAAACCGTCTGATGAAGTCCACGCTCCGACCAAACCCAATCCAAATCATGGCGGGCACCGAGAAGTTCCAGTAGCTTCTCGGGATTAGACTTGTTGCCTTGGAGCCCACCGACGACGCTGACGAGACCCTACACAATCTGGTCGGAACTCTTAGGGACGAGGGCATCAAGTTCTGCAAAACGCAGCGGACAGGCAAGACATCCAAACTCTCGGCTGAGACTCTCCGGTTGCTGACAAAAAGACGGGAAACCTTCGTTTGAGAGGTCAGACCTGAACAAGCGAATTGCAAAGATGGTACGGCGCGACCTTGGGAGCTCCAACACACGCCTCATTGAAGAGGCAGTAGAGCAAAACCGAGGGTCCAAAGTATTCACTCAGCAGCTTGGCAGGAGCCACCTGACGAAGCTTACAACGCATGACGGGAGGGCCGTATTGTCAAAGCCGGAGATCTCCGTCGAGGAGAGGATTTCTATGGCCGATTATACGCTGCACATGCCCCTTTCTTCCCAACGAGACGACCAAGATTCCAGAGCCACCCTGACGCGCCACTACACCGACGAACTGCCTGACATCAGTCAAGACGAGATCGTGCCAGCTCTAAGGCAGCTTAAAAATGGAAAAGCTCCCACTGAGGACGGAATAACATC
The DNA here is from genome assembly GCA_947310845.1 of Yponomeuta plumbellus. NCBI lineage: Eukaryota > Metazoa > Arthropoda > Insecta > Lepidoptera > Yponomeutidae > Yponomeuta > Yponomeuta plumbellus. The sequence goes on along the minus strand of OX371207.1, from coordinate 8,798,734 downwards.
AGAGCTTTTGGAAGCTGGAGGAGCCCCTGTTATACAGGAATTACAAAAGTTCTTCAACGCCGTCCTTCATAGTGGGAGAACTCCAAAGGCATGGAGCGGGAGTCTGGTGGTGCTCTTTTTTAAGAAGGGTGACATAACTCTTCTTAAAAATTAAAGACCCATCTCGCTCCTGAGCCATGTCTATAAGCTGTTTTCACGAGTGATCACGAATCGTCTCGCCGGGAGACTAGACGAGTTCCAGCCGCCGGAACAGGCCGGGTTACGCGGGGGATAGGGCACCATAGACCACATTCACACAGTTTATACAGAAGACCAAAGAGTATAATCAGCCCCTGTGTCTTGCTTTTGTGGACTATGAGAAGGCCTTGGACTCTGTCGAAACCTGGGCTGTTCTGGAATCCTTACAGCGATGCCAAGTAGACTATCGTTATATAAAGGCGTTGAGATGTCTGTACGAAGCCGCCTCCATGAGTGTCCAAGTACAGGGCCAGCAGTCTAAACTTATCCAACTGCGTAGAGGAGTAAGACAGGGGGATGTTATATCCCCGAAACTGTTTACAAGGGCTTTGGAAGACGTGTTTAAGACGCTGGACTGAAAAGAAAAGGTAATTAACATAAATGGCGACTACATCTCACACCTGCGATTAGCAGATGATATAGTCTTAATGGCGAAGTCGCTAGGGGAGCTGAACCAGATGCTGGTCGGCCTAGCCTCAGCCTCGCGACGGTCTTGGCATGAAATTGGATAAAACCAAAGTCATGATCAATGGTCCCATTGACCCAATACCGGTCGTCGTACATGGTCACCTTCTCGAAATCGTTTCCGAATACACTTACCTCGGGCAGATTCTGCAGTTAGGTAAAAACAATATCGAGAAGGAGGCCAAAAGGAGGATCCAGCTGGGTTGGGCAGCGTTTGGGAAACTACGCAGAGTCTTCTCGTCATCCATACCACAATGCTTGAAAACGAAAGTTTTCAACCAGTGTGTCCTACCTGTTATGACCTACGGAGCCGAGACATGGACACTCACGAAAGGGTTGGTCCACCAGTTTAATGTCGCTCAGCGAGCTATGGAGAGAGCTATGCTCGGAGTTTCTCTGAAGGATAGGATTCGTAACGAATACATCCGACAGAGAACAGAGAAGCGCGTCAGAATCGTGTTTGCATCGCGATTGAATCACGGTTACGTGGGCGAGGACACACAGATACCGACCGCATCGCAACTGTATTTCGACAAACGCGCGACAGCATCGCTACTGCATCACTGCAAAAAATCGCAGTGGGCGACCCATGATATAGATGAATGATGCCGCATGGTTTCTAGATTATTTCGATTAGAAATAACTTAATAATTAGTAGTTTTTACTTCCTTATTAGGTTATTTATTAGGTTTTATGATTAAACTATGAACTGTGATATCTCGGCTCGGATATTATTTAGCTATATAGACTCCATAATAAAAATAGGTTATTTTATGCCGCTCTTTCGAAAAACACAACTTTCATGAATGGCCGCCAAAATTTAAAACGACGCCAACTTTACCCAAACCCCATTTCAACTTAAATAATTTACATTCTGCTTGTTGAATGTCAATGTGCGTAGCTGCTGCCTTGGGGCCGGATGTCGTGAAGAAAAAGGCGGCGAAAAAAACGCCTCTCTGACCAGCGTTTCTGAAATCACTTTAAATCTAATATACATTGTGAAGAAGCCCTAGTATCTATGGTACCTATATTAATTAAGTGCATTAAAATATATATAAATTAGTATGAAGGTCGATCCATCATCATCACACATACGTAGACACTTACTTTATAACACTTACTCAAATACATATGATTCAAACACATCACCCAACTTTTCTGCTCCGCCGCAGTCAGGTAATTGCCGCTTACCTCCAAAGTTGGAAAGCAAGAAATATTTGCCGTTTTTATTTTACGTAGAAAGTGAAGTGAAAAGCCTTGAATAATATTTTGAGGCCAATAAAGGTGGTAAATTAATTTCAATTCGGACTTTCCGAGGGGAGGAACCAACAAACAGCGAGGGCACTTTTTAATAAATCTCAAGGAGTTTTCTAAGTGGCTAGATGATGTTCTAGCAATCCAGACCCATCTTTCTCGATAATGGCGGCACTTTCACTCTTTATTGCAGTTTTAATTACGTCTTAAAGTAAAGTTCCCGTTACGGAAGTCTTTAATGGGCCGCCCAAGGATGCTTTTATACCTTTTACAACCTACGAATGTTTTCTACACAAATTGTTGAATAAGGGGTATTGAACGCAAGATGTAATTTTATTACAAAGTACGGTCAATAAATAAACATTTATTGGTAAATAGTATTGAGCCATATCTTCCCAAGCACCTAAAGACTAGTCCGATTTGGACGAAACTCAAAGTAATACCTACTTGTTATTAACCTACTCAATAATAGTATGTATATAAAAATTCAGCTTTCTGTCATTCTGTTACGAAGTTTATGCTATGTATAAATTGATGATGATGATGATAAATTGTATACTACTTATAAAGACAAATAGCAAATAATTAAAGTTTATTGGAAAAATCATGTTTATTAGCTATACGAAACCACATATGTTTTTTAAGTATTAGTATTTTTAAATATTACAAAAATACTTTTTGTAAGTTATACAGGGTGATATTTTCACCGGTACAATAAATCAACATACGTAATACTAAGTCCAAAATACAAATACCAACATTTTTTGTTACTACCCCGTTGGTACAAAAAAACAAAAATACCAATGTCTGAACTTATCCGCAAATCTTAAAGAAATATGGACTCATTACGCATGAGCTCAACTAAACGCCCGAACTGGCAACTGCGCGCGGCTTGCGGGAAGGAAAAGAAGCGGCGGCGGCGGCGCAGCCAGTAGGTATGACTTATGTATGACGTAGCAAAAAAAATCTTACTTGATTTCAATTCTTCCTTCATACTTGCACGGGCTTAGGACCGTCACCGGCGTGGAATGCTTGCACTGGTTGGTAGTGGTATGAATTTCCACACCACGTACTGGCTAACGCCAAAGTGCGCCGTGCGTACCGCGTCGTTGGTGCTCCTTCTGGGGTCTTCCTCGAAGAACGCGAATATCTGTTCCTTGATCTCCACGGCCAAGGGAGGTCTCCCTCCTCGGCCTTGAGCGTGCGCTGGTGCAGTGAACTGTCCGTAGTCTAGCAAATGCTGCGTCACTCTCATGAATGTCCTGGTGTTGAGTATTTGAGGTTAAATAAAACCGGCATTTATCAGGCGGGGCAAACTTTCTTCAGCGTATACCCGCCGAGCTGCACTGTATTTTCCCCACTGAGAAAGTAACTACAAACCATTTCGTAATACTCGCGGTTTGTAAACATCGTGCGCGCGTAATTTTCGACTGCAGGAAGTGCGGAAACGGCGCACGTGCACTCACCTAGGTGAATGCGCGCGGACTGAATGAATGACCGGCCAAATCATGCGCCGGCCAGCCCGCCGCCCGCTCACTCACCCCACCCCGCCGCCCTCTGCCTCGCACCGCGATGACACCTTGTAATGGGTGTCCATGAGTTACAAATTGGATGAATGATAAATTAATGAAAATGAATAAAAATATTTATGGTAATTTTATTCGATAAATGTAATCTATTATCGATACCAATGATATGGTAAAATGGTAAAATCAGGCTGTATACCGTGTGGACAGCATGAGAGCATTTCTGATTCAGAGCGACGTTATATTTTTTGCATTCCATTGACATGCTCGTATGACACAACCTACAACGGTTTGGTTTGTTACTCTTGACAATTGGACATACCATCCTATTTATTCTAATACCGATAGGAACTTGTTTTATGGGTTCTTTATTCCAGAAAAATTATTGTCATGAAAAGTCCAAGGACATGTGGTTACAATATGCATCGCGAATGATAAATAGTAATGCTGATTGTACTCTGGAGCTGGAAAGCTGAAATAATTAAATTTTGATAGAAAACATAAGCCAATGCCATCTTTTCTGGTCGATTGAAATTCAATATTATCCCACATTTTGGTCCGGACGATCTACACCGCCGATATATCTGTCGTAATGGGCTAGTTGCCCTAAAAAATGTAATTGGTCCGTCTTTTAGATTATTCAAAAATAGGGGAAAAAAAATACGTGTCCCCTATTTTTGAATAATCTAAAAGACGGACTAATTACATTTTTTAGGGCAACTAGCCCATTACGAAACGAAAGAAATTAAAAAGAAAAAAAACGTGTCCAATATTTTTTTATAATCTAAAATACGGACTAAATACAATTTTATTATTTTGACCCTGGAAACTACTCTATTACGATACATTGGAGTCGACGTCTTTATTTCCCTTGCTATAACACTTGACTCTACCAATAGGCTCTACGCCACATTGGGTTGAGGGTACAGAATCCTCATCTCCGTTGTCTTCACCGGTCTGGTCATAACTATTTGGGGGTATTATACATAGATATCTGTAGACAACACAGCATCGTCTTCTTCTAGACGCGATATATTCTCATTTAACAAAACAAACGGAAAATATATAGTTACATCATACAATGTACCATCTCCATATAATCTTGCTGATCCAATATTTGATCGGTACATCTATACTAATATACTAAGGGTCTGTTTCACAATCTGCAAATAAAGTTCCGGATAAGCTATCCGCAACCAGGGCTGCGATTGTTCTAAATTCGAAGATATAAACGAACACATGCAATGTAGGAAAATTTATTTAAATTTAGAACAAACGGCAGCCCTGGTTGCGGATAGCTTACTTGGAACTTTATTTGAACATTGTGAAACAGGCCCTAATACTAATCTAATCTCTTTAAACGAGCAATTCTTGTATGTATATTTATATATAATTAGAATCTCGGAAACGGCTCCAACGATTTTCACGAAATTTTGTAGGCAGATGCTTTCGGGGGCGTTTAATTGATCTAACTAGGTTACATTTTTAGAAAACGTTGTTTTATCCGTGTTTTTAGCCAATTGAAATTTGCTATGATAACATACAGACGAAAATTTCGCGTCTATCTGCAAGGTTTGGATAGTTCCGACGGGAAAACGGGCGACCCGTTTCGGGCCGATTTCAAGAGACCCGGTTCGAGTCATGATGTTTTTTTTCCATATTCTTTTTTTGTTGAAAAAGGATTATTTTAATTTTATATTACAAAAAAAGTACCGAGCAAAGCTCGGTCACCCAGGTACTAATATTATAAAGAGGAAAGTTTTGTATCTTTGTGTGTATGGTTGTAATGAATGGGCTCAGAAACCATGGGGCCAATTTTGAAAAATTCTTTAACCATTAAAAAGTCACGTTTTTCATGAGTAAGATAGGCTATATTGGGTTTTCTAAAAGTTTAGGGTTCCGTACGAAATGTCGAATAATGTAACCCAAGGTGTAAAAAAGTAGCAAGGAAGTTTACCACGAAACTAATTTAACTATTTCCACGGAATTTTTTTTGCCACCCGTGCGAAGGGGGAAGGGGGTCTCTAGTATAAATATAAAAATTAAATGTAGATACCTTCAATTTATATTTTATTATATTACTGTATGCTACATCAATCCATGACCCACAAAAACACAATATGGCAAAAACCGGTAATCGTGTAATATATTATAATATATTACATTTTGCGATGAGACATTTTGTCACGAATTTTATAAAAAATATCACGTAATAGCGCACGAGCTCTCAAAGTTTGGTAAATTGATTCGATCAAAATAAGGATCCGTGATAAGGATACGTTTACAAAATGGAAGATTTTATGACGCCTGAGCCGTTTTACATTCATGTAAATAAAGTCTCCCAATAGTTGGTCCATAGTCAAACCAGAACTGAATTAACTAGATAGTCTAGTCATATTTAACTGTGTTGCTGTGAGTTACCTACACATATTTAAGAACTAGCTGTCCCCCGCAGTGTTACCCGCAGTTTATTAGGGAAAATAAATTGTGTACTAACAATAAAAATTCCGCGAATTCTTTTCATCGATTTTCCTATGGGAATAACATATTTTCCCGCAGTAAAACGTAGCCTATGTGTTAATTCAGGGTGTCAGCTAACTCCATACCAAATTTTATTAAAATCGCTCCAGCCGTTTGTGAATGTGATGTGAAGAAGTAACAAACATACACGCTGACACACTCACAAACTTTCGTCTTTATATTATAAGTGTGATAAAAATCTACACAATCACACAATTAGGGTAAACCATAGTATTGCTGGCACCCACCTAGTCATTGGCACAGTGATTTTAAACACAAATATTAAGAATTAAAATTTCTTAAAGGGCATTTTGGTAGTTTTTTATAATTAGCATTGTTAAGTACAAAACATACATACAAATTATAAGTGCCAATGACTGATATTATTAGTGACAAAGTTTATACCTGTAATGCCAGTGACTGTAGTTTTGGAGATATTTTCAAATTATTATTATTTTTCTTAAATAAAACTATGACAACAAGCAAGAATTATTTTTTATTTCCAACTTATACTCATATTCTAACAAATAAAAATGGTTATTGTGATTGAATATGAAATTGAATGCTTAGGAAGCAAATTAAGTCAAGGTTTTGCTTAAGGTGCCAATCAATGTATAGTTTACCCTACAATATAATTGATGCGAAATAACCTCTGTGAGAGTAGCCGAGGACCGTGTTCAGTGGCGTGCAATGGGAGAGGCCTATGTCCAGCAGTGGACAACCATAGGCCGATGATGATGATGATGATGATGATGAACCTCTGTGATATGGTAGCTCGACATGTTCATCACTGCATTGTGGAACCTCCAAAGTGTAAGCATCTCTCTACGCTGTCAGATATATACATCGTCTATGTTATCACTTAATGCCGCTCCAATTAGTCCAAATTTGTTCCTAACAAATTTCATTAGTCGATGAATTATAATTTGAGTCCCAATCAGCATTCACCAAGCCCTTTGACGATTTGACTATCGCTAGAATTCGCGAAAATAAAAGCAGGGCGTAATAGCTCAGTTAATCCTGTTTGAATACTCCGCAATGAATGCGCTGCCCTGGTTCGTGCCTATGCATGATGGGAATACATTCGCACTTATAAAAAAAATTGTAAGTGTAACTATAGGTACGTGTCTAAAGCGGCAGACTATTGTTATTTAGGTATGTTCGTTTAATCCCTCCGGAAATTAGTGCTGCATTTTTATGTGAACTGCCAATTCGACACAAGGATCCCGGACCTTTTGTCCTTTACCTTTTTTGCTATTCCCTTAACGTGGCCTACAAGTTCCAGGAAAGTGTGTCAACGAAACAGTGTAACCTGGACATATGTGTACCTACAAAAGCATCCGGAATATTTTTCAGTAAGCGAAGTGATACTTACTGTGTATTAAATCAAATTTTACCAGTTGTAAACGTTTGTAAACGTGAAAGTGTCTAAGATACATGGAAATTTTAAAATGTTATCCGGATCCCCGGCAGGATGGTATAGGCCATACTCCACCGCGGGGGCCAAGTCCGGATTGATGGAGGCTTGTAAGACTAGTGGCTGGTCTTACTGTCAGAAGTTTTCAAGCCGCCCTAAGGCCTCTTACGTGGCTTAACTACTGCCATCTATCGACAGCAGCCGGCACCAACTGCTTAATGGGCCTTGCGAAACACGGAACCGCTCGAAAAAATGCCACTAGCGTTAGTCATAAAACGGTCACCCATCCATGCACTGAACGCGCCCTTTGTTGCTTAACCTTCGTGACCTTTAAGATCGCACAGGGCGGCCGGGCCTACGAACGATTCGTAGACGACGTTTGGTTTGGGCGTTATTATTTCAGTGGGTTTTTAATTTTGTCGAAATTATTAAATGTGAATAGAATATGACATCGCACTAACATCGCAGCAAGGAGTGAAAGAAAAAGTCGCTTCAGGACGGTTTTATCACTCCTTCAGTATTGTACTTCTTTTGAAAGCTTCTCCGTATCTATCTCTTAAAAACAAATGTGAAATGTGTATAGGCAGTAACACCCGGAGGACAAGGCTCTTTAAAAGGGTTTTTACATATTTACCCTTTTCGTCCTGTCTTAGAACCAGCTCTAAGGCATTGTTTTTTGTTGTCAAATTATTTTATTTTGAGTTGTTCTTGGTGTACATTTTATTAACTTAGTTGAAGTGTGTGAAGTATGTGGAGCGAGCGAACACACTACTTAAATCGGAAAGAGATCTAAGTTCGTGTCATTATTTCATATGAACTGTATTTTTTATGAACTTTATGTACGTCCTTCTCTCTTTATGCAAGGTCTTCTCTCAAAGAGAGAGAGAGAGAGAAAGAGAGAGAGAAAGAAAGAGAAAGGCAGAGGAAGTACGGGCATAATCATTACACGGGCCACCGCGAATTGTTTTATTAAAGTAAAACGTTCTTACCAAATCCAAGACAAAGTAATATTTTATGAGATATCGATTACACCTATTCTTGTAGTCGGAAAATATTTTAAAAGTTATTTCTGTCGAGACCCGGCTGGCGCAAATCTTATTAAATATTGAACACTTTATTCAGCCATTATTGCTGTTGAGTTTTTCTTTTATTTTTTCTTTAGCGGAGAAGTAAGCCGGGCATAAGCTAGTCTCTACATTTTTTGATGAAAAACTCAAATGGTAAATCATTTGTGTTTTTCCTCAAAAAACAAGCTCTATTTCACAAGTCAGCTTAATACTGTCTTTTGAGTTAGAGCTTTCAATCAAAGCCCTGTCACTCAACTGTTTGACTCTAACGAAAATCAGTATTAAAATATATTTTTTTTAAAGTTTATATCAGTTTGTAACTTTCAAAGTAAATTAAGTAAAAAATAAAAATGTGTTTATTGCGACCAACAAACACAGAAAATTTGACAAAAACATTTTTAAATTACTAAATTAATTAGGTACAGTTGGCAACAAAAGGTGTGTGCTCAGCATATTTTATGCCGCCAGAGACATGGCATGTCTTTCGACAACTTTTTGTGATGCTTCGTATAATCTCAATTAGGATTTAGTTTGCTGATAAATTTAGAATTCCCTGCTGGACAATTTTACATTTGTTGCTGCTCGAAACACTTAGCTGTTATAAAACATGTTAGAACCGTTCAAACTCCTATATTTTTTTGTTGACCGTTGAATGGTTCCATTAGGGTACCAGGGAATAGATTCTGTTAATGCATTGTAGTACAATGACAACTGCATGATTTAGTTTCATTGCCGCTTCAAGTCTACGCGCGCACTCAAATCAAGCAATCTAGGCGTCAATGATATGAAAGAACACGTCACGTGACCGTATTTCTATCATCGAACTATAATGCATTAATAGAATTGAGGCCCAGATTTCCGTTTATTTTGCTAAAAATAACCGTCCCCATTGTCTTTGTGTGCCTACCGGCTAAAGGTAACGTTAGACGGATCACTCGACGAGATAACAGTAATTGGGAGTGCTCTCCGCGCGAGGTCACAGTGTGCACGGCTACCGTGAGGTGGTCGTAATGTTGGTAATATGAAAAACGGAGTGAACGGTTGAGTGTTTTAATGATGCCGCTTCGTACGCCATATCTTTTTTACGTATCTAATAATAGTAACATCCACCACAAATCACAGTCAAATCACAAATCAGTTTTTTGTCCTCGTTACAAATTAGGATACTTTAGGCTGTGGTAATCAGGCAAAAATACCCCAGGTCTTGGATGTTCATATGTTTGTGATGTCGCTGTTACGGTACCCACGACACAGGGTATCCTAATATGGGGCCAGAAACAATGTAAGTGCCTATATTTAATTTAAATAAAACATAAACATTTAAATATGTAGATGTTTATGTTTATGAGTTACCTAGAACCGTGCAAAAAACAAAAAGTAGGTAACTAAAGATTTTCTACCGTTTGGCTCAGATCAGGCCCTTCAATCTTAACTAATTAAAAGCCCTGCATAAAGGAAGCCCTTAGACGGCTCTCAGATATCAATCACGCGGCCGCCAACTGCTTCTCTTGTGGCGATTACTTGCTTAAAGATCTGTATCGAGCTACACAGTACAGTTACTGAACAAATTGAAGTGTCAATAGGGAACTCAATTATTCGTTTTAGAGTTCCGTAGTCGATAAAGAACCCTTACAATTTTCAATAGTCCCTCCGTCTGTCTGTCTTGTCGTGGCCTAGATTAGAAACGGTAAGTACTAGAAAGTTTAAATTTGACATAGAGATACATAATAATCACGCCGCAAAATGGTAGGATAAAATCTTACAAATATTTTTTTAGGGTACCTATATTATGGGTACCCTAAATTATGGGTAACCTATATTATGGGTATGAATAAAAAAAGGTCTTCCTACACCTTTTTTTATTCAGGGTTCCGTATGCGGAATATTAAACTTGAAAAAGATTTTTTTGTTGTTGAACGTTTTGTTTTTGTTGTTTGGTGTTGTTTAGACGAGCAACCTACGATGCGAGCTCTGTACCTATTATTCACTAGCGAAACCTGGTAGGAATCTTTCGATACAAAAATTGGAACAAGTGAATCAAGTACTAAACTAATGTTTATTCTTTGTACGAAGATGATACGTGGATCCAATACATCGATTTACGTTAATTCTGTTACACGACGCTGTCCAAACATCGCCGAAAACTAATACGCATACGTTTGTCGTGTGTCACGTACCAGTGAGTTAACTACAATGTTTTAAAAGGTGTTCTCGCCTAATTTATTGCCAATGTGGTGTAGTTGTTGTGCTCTGAATGATTTTGTTTCACTTTCGTTAATACTGTAGCGGGAAATTCAAAATATACAAAATTTAATAAACCGTTCTTAAATCCTGTAACAATACTGTAATATCATGATTTAACTCTCCTGGAATCCCAAAGTGCCCGATAGGGCGCCCTATCCTTGTAAGTCCTGACCTTGAAAATAACAATGGTACTTTTTAAAGTACTCGGGGACTTAAGAGGCTATACCAAAAATCGGGCCAAAGTGCCCGATCGAGCACCACTTTCCCGCCTTTATGTTTGTTGTTTGTTTTCTGTCAAGCTAATCCGTATCACCAAATCACAAAGAACAATCACCAAATTGCTCGGCGAGGCAAAAGTCTCGAAGATAATTTACTGTAAAGTTCGCTAGAACGTTCGCTGTAACGCTCGCTAAGACGCTCCTGTTATTTTGTGAGCATTCAACAAAATGCTCATTACAAATGCATACTCATGCGTATCAGCACGTTCCCAGTTCAGTGCACCATGTATAGGACACGCTAGGCAAGCCCACCGAGTCCGTGTACCATATCTGGTACACGATCAAGGGTTAGCCTAGTGGTTTCTAACTTTGTTGGACTTGTGGTTATGTTTGTTAAAGCAAGGGGGACTTGTGAGTAAGGTATCTATCTAAACCACCAGGTTACTATTGTAGATAGTGTTATTTATCATTCTAAACCAAAAGGCCACTGGGACATATAGACTTGACAAAAGCTTTTGTATGGGGACTGTAAACGTGTTAAGGTTGTGGCGTACTTCAAAACTTTACAAAATACACTCACCTGGTTTGGCCCAGTCAGGTTGAGGCCACAAGAGTTGCATCGGAGACATTCCTCGTGGTAGTGGTTGTTGTCATACAGCGGCGATGGCTCTGTAATACGAGAAATAAGTTAATGGAGATACTCTTTGATGAACTGATGCTACATCAGCCGATGCGGTTGCGATACTATTATTGACGCTAATGATTTTCATTCAAGACAATATTTCTTAGGACACTTTTTTTTATCCAACCGCCATGGTAGCATACATAACAATTTCACATGTTATCTGCGTCCAGAATTAAATTTTGTTACAATTTTGAGAATGTTCATACATTTTACATATCTCAAAATTGTAACAAAATTTAATTATATAATTGACGAAGCTTTATGTGAATTTTGATTATGTTTGTAATGAATTTTGTTAATGTCTATGTAAATAAACATAAAAACATTTTGTAAAACTAACATTTAGTATTTTTTTCAATACAATATAACTCCGAAATTGCATTCGTTATATAATAAAACTTATTATGTGAATTTATATGACAAGTAGGAGAGAGCTATGCTCGGAGTTTCTCTGAAGGATAGGATTCGTAACGAATACATCCGACAGAGAACCAAAATTATCGACATAGCTCAGAGAATTAACAAGCTGAAGTGGCAGTGGGCTGGCCATATTTCGCGAAGAACCGACCACCGCTGGGGTAAACGTGTTTTTGAGTGGAGACCGCGACTCGGCAAACGTAGTGTAGGCTCTAACCAGGTGGGATGACGATCTGCGAAGGACTGCAGGCAGATGCTGGATGCGGCAAGCTGAAGACCTGTCTTCAGCGCCCTGGCGCTATGGCGCTCATTAGGAGAGGGCTATGCCCAGCAGTGGACTAATATAGCCTGATGATGATGATGATGATGAAATTTATTGGAATGACTCATTATGGCAAATTTCAGCTTTCTAGTACTAATCGTCTCTGATCTACACCGCGGACAGCCAGACCGACAGACGGTCGATCAAGGCGATACTGTGAAGGTTCTTTGTCGACTACGGAACCCTTACAGCAGTAAGTTATCAATTCGTCGGAATCTTTTATTATAAATAACTTTAAGTATTGACATAATATCCCTATCAAAATTTTATTTTTATCACAAACTCGTTATCATCATTACATCATCAGGAACATAGATTTCTATGTAAGCGTCTATATGCTCTTGACAAAACGATCGTAGTCCTCATAGACACGATTAATAAGCCCCATAAGGAAATTCGCAAACAATTAAAGAGTAGGTTTACACTTTCAACATTTGATATTTTAGAGTTAAAAGTAAGAAAACGTTTCATTAACATAAACTTGAGTTAACAAGTACCTCGTAGTCTAAAAGAAGGCATTCTTCGTCCTTTTGATGATTATTTAATCTCTTTATGAAAACGAAATGCGTTGTATGATTAAAGTTTCAAAAAATGTCCCGAATCAAGTCAAATTATTGTAACTTCAGACCCGTGTCTTAATTTATTAAAATGTCAGATATGGAGGAGGTAATTGCCAGCGTAGGAGGAACATCTACACTAATAATGATATTAGTTAGTAGATAATGATGTTGAGATGAAAAGTTTGTAAGATTGTCACCTAACGGTGATAATCCCCGAAACTATTAATCCGATTTCAAAACATCTTTCACCAGTATTTAGAGACATTCAGGAATTCCGGATAGACACGGGCTAGGCTTATTAAACTACCACGCTAATGAAGTCTACTGCTAGGTAACTACCTAGCAGCTCCCGCTGTTTTAGTAAATTATTAGGAACTACTAATACTTTTATTACAAATACTTTCATAGTTAACATGTTAATTTTAAGAAAAGGAACTGTACAGTTGAAGATAAAGTTGAGCTTGGTATTAAGGAGATTAACGGGATTTAGTGAAGAACAATAAGGTCCGTATTAATAAGGCGCTCTTACCTCTGATATTGCTTTTGAGTGCGCTATAGAGTTGCTGTTTTAATATTATAATGTACAAAAATCTCGTAACTCACTGCTTGTTATTAAACTCCTCCCAAACGGCTCCAACGATTTTAATGTTTTTATTTGCGTTTGCTCGCTAGGTCTGAGAATAAGGTCGTAAACTATTTAATATGGCAAAACATCGTTTTCCAGGTCAGCGGTATATAAAAATCTCTTGTCACAGTGTTTGTTAACTCCTCCTCTGAAACGGCTTTACCGATTTAGATCGTAGTCTAATTAATAAGGCAAAACCACGTCAGCGGGGTCAGCTAGTAAAATAATAATAACAATGCAGCTTGTATACTTCCTACTGTAGGGCCTAGGCCATCTCTTAGGCAGAGAGTATGGCGTTAATTTACCAGTCAGAGGCCTTAGGGCGGCTTGAAATCTTCTGACAGTAAGACCAGCCACTAGTCTTACAAGCCTCCACCAATCCGGACTTGGCCCCCGTGGTGGAGTATGGCCTATGCCTTCCTCAGGGAAGAGACCCATGCCCCTCGGTGGAGACATAATGGGTTGATGATGAAGAGAATGTTAGAGTTTGACAAACCGGGGGTAAGAGTCTGGTTACTTTCATTTATTTAACCCTTCAAGCCTCGAGGACCCGCTGGCGGGTCCGGTGTAAACTACGGCGCATTTCTTCAGATCCCGTAAAGGTGCCGGCGGCGGCGGGTCGGTCTTGCAACGGCACTATGAATCGATTTTTTAAATACGATCCAGACGACAGTTGTATGAGCATGTTTTATTCCTTGAAAACTGTGATAAATTTCAAATGAAGTGAAGTGAAAAAGGCCTGAGAAGAGTTCTTGTGTCGAGACATGGTATCACTAGAAGCTGACAGCCGTAGGATTTCAGTTGGTGATATTTTTCCGGTGTCGTTGACTCTGATTTCTCTTTTCACTTTACAATTTTAATAAAGTGGACCGAATTCAATGCGTTATTTACTGTTGTGATAAAAAAATTAGAAAAACAATGATTTATTTTGCTACTAAACAATCATTTCCGGATTTGAATGTTGACGATGAAGAAGCAGAATTACGCTTCTGCTTTGTTTTAATGACCAATTGTACCTACAGAAAAAAAAGTATCGTTGCGTAGAAGCCCTACCTATCTCGCTCGGTCCTACTATGAATAAGATCGCTGACGAAGTTTTATATTACTGTTGCAGTCGGAAGTATAATTTACGAAGCGGCACTCAAGCAAATCCGGGAAAAGGAATCTTAAACAGCACCTTAATCTCAACTAGGTTAACAACTACTGAGACCTGCAACAATTCCTCTTGGCTTCCCGCCAGGCAGTGTTACCCTTGAAAACAAAATGTTTAAATTGTTAATAAGGTTATCTCTGTCTGAATACCAGATCCCTATCTGATATTCTTCAATACTGTTTAACTGCTTAAGAATGCATGCTTACTTAATTATTACTTTTCTTATCTATTATAGGGACCTCCAGGTCTATTTTTGTATAACACACTTTTACCATTTTTCTGTGTGCCTGGTTGTGTCCTGAATAAAATAAAATAAAAATAAATTCTTATCCTCTGACCCATTTTTCCTTTTGAGGTACGTTCTAACTAAAAAAAATCGAACTATAACCACATACATTGTTTCCGGCCCCACACTAGGATACCCTGTGTCGTGGGAACCAGAAACAGCGACATCAGAAACATGTAAACATCCAAGACCTGGGGTTTTTTTGTCCCCAGCTGGGATTCGAACCCGGGACCTCTCGCATGGTTTACTTTCGTCTCTGTCTATCCGTCCACCGGAGATTGCGGTAGTTCAGAGGGTGTTAAGAATGTCATACAGAAATCTGGCACAAACCACAATAAGGAAGCTTAAAATAATTTATTTAAAATGCATCTTATAGCTAATTTAACACTATTCGTCGCTGCGACACAGTAAATTCGCTATTGCTACTTACCACACGTCGGTCATAACTAGTAGGACATTCGGGAGAACTAGTCCTTTTGGACACAGATTATCTCCCATCACTCTGATAGGAAATAATTGAGTTCATTTCGCCTTCATCAAGAGTAAAGTTTTTCCGGTGTTACCTACAAAAGTTATATTTTTGTCAATTTGAAAATTTTCGGACCATATACATATGTCCAATTTGATTTTTTTTGTGTCAAATTACCTTTTTAAAATTAACTTTAATTAAAGTATATCTCGAAAGCCAGAGTGAGGGAATTGTTTAGTCCGGTTCTAATCGTGTACAATTTCCATATCGATCACGAGTAAGCACCTCAGAGCTGTAAACTTTCACCCGGTCGACTGCCAGGCACTGCGCCGTTTTAAACTTCAAGTTTATAGCTTTTTTAGTTTTTCTAAGCACTTCAGAAGTTTTTTAACACTTCTGCGGCTTATAAGTGTATCCTTGAAATTTTTAGGGTTGAGTCTGGAGATCCGCTTTTGTTATATACAGGGTGTTGATTTGTACAATTTCGTCCAACTCAGGGGTGGTTATTTACACGATACTGACGCAAAAAAATATTTAAAAATATTTTTCTTTTTTGAAAATCACCTAAAAATCATAAAATTATGTGCGTCGGCGGCGGGCGCGCGGGCGCACTCCCCTGCACCGCCCCGCAAAATCCCGCCGGACCCGTCAAGTGCAAGCGATAGAAGCTAAGCCACATAACTTTATGATTTTTAGGTGATTTTCACTAAAAATAAATATATTTTTGTATATGTTTTTTTGCTTCAGTATCATGTAAATAACCAGCCCTGAGTCGGACGAAACTGTACAAATCAACACCCTATTAGCCTACTTTTGAGTGGCCAACTTTTTGGTTACACGAGCAACTAATCGATAAAAAAATGTTGTTTACCAACAAACAAATAGAGAAATTATAAGACTACCGAAACTAAAAGCTTTTCTGTTCCAATTACAAAAGTGGTAAAATAAGTATATTAATAGAACAGTCACTTTCTCATAAAGGTTTTATGAGTTCAATGTATGCAACGTAAGTGCCTAGCTAAAGTTTTGAAGACCGATTCTTAAAGAAGCAACTAAAACAAAACGTTTACTCCCTCGAGCACATTGTAACCAAACTCCTATATTGTAAAATCGTTACAAAGCAATCTGTAAGTGTACATAACATGGTACCATTTGCAATCTCGCACATTTTCGAAGATATCTTATATTAGTTTTTGAATTGATTTGCACTGTTTGATTTCGCTATACCAGCATAAAGTTTATTTTGACCAAACGAAGATGGACCTTTTGTACGATTCATTCCTTTCACTGTGAAAGCATCGGACTGAGTAATAAATTCATTTTCTCATTGTTTCTTTTATCGTTTGATAAATCGTTCTTAGTAGGATACAAAGAAAGTTTGTCAAAGTTGTTAATGTCTATATTGATTTACTCCTTCGGTTATGACACCATAATTGGTTCTCTGTAGCTTATTGAGGTTTTTGTGTATTTAAACATTTGTGTCAATTTGTTTGACGTGACCTATTTTCAAAGGTTGTTTTGAAAATTTAAAATACGAATATCGACGCATTCACACATTATGGTACTGACACACGTGCTCATTAGTAGCACGAAAGCATGCATTATTGCAAGCAGGCAAAGTATTATTGTATTCGATGTTTTAATCTATCCGTCTTCCTTTTTTTTGAGGTTTGATAACCTAAGACTGCATTGTTGTTGTCAGTGTTACTGTTTTAAGAAATCATAAACTTATTTCAACGTGAAGAATTACATTCTGTTTGTTGCATGTCTATGTGCCTACATACAGAAAAGATTAGGAGTAAAGCACTTGCTCAATATAAGCATGCTTTCGTGCTACTAATGAGCACGTGTGTCAGTACCATTATTGACAATGGTGCGGTGAGAGCGGCAAATACATAGGCTGCTACTTATGTATGCGGAATCTGGGATTCCAATAATTTTAAACGCAATGTCTGACCTCCATGGTCAAATTCGTTCTTTTTTTAAATACTGGCCGCTAATATTTTTCTCTTATATACGTTAGTGTTTTGTTTTTGTTGGGTTTAAAATGTCATATCGCTGAAAAAATGGAACTCACTCGTGAAAATATTCGTGCTATGATTTATTACGATTTTTGACGTGGTTTAACGCAACAACAGTGCGTAGATCAATTAACTTCGACTTTTGGTGGTGAAGCTCCATCAAAAACGACTGTGTATCACTGGTTTAGTGAGTTTAATCGCGGGAGCAGTAAGCTCACGGACGAAGTTAAAGAAGGTCGCCCGAAATCGGTGGTTGTGCCACAAAATATTGAAGCTGTGCGAAAACTAATAATGCAAGACCGCCATGTTACTTATCGCGAGATAGAGGCTATTCTGGGCATATGTATGACGAGCATTCATAGGATATTACATGAACATTTGTCTGTAAAAAAAATTTGTTCGCGTTGGATCCCGCACAACTTAACTCAGGATCAAAAAGATGCTCGCGTCGAATGGTGCAAGAAAACCTTAAAAAAATTCAACGGAATCGACTCAAAATCTGTTTATAATATCTACACAGGTGACGAATCCTGGATCTACGCGTACGATCCCGAAACTAAACAACAATCAACAGTTTGGGTGTTTCAAAATGAGCCGAACCCTACGAAAGTGGCTCGTGCAAAAAGCACTGTAAAGCAAATGGTGGCCTGCTTTTTTGGTATTAATGGCCATGTGGCTACAATACCACTGGAGAATCGCAGAACGGTTAATTTGGAGTGGTACACGACCATTTGTTTGCCGGAAGTATTTGAAGAAATACGCCAAAACAACCAGCGACGCAGAATCATACTTCACCATGACAATGCCAGCTGTCATACATCTCAGGAAACAACTACATTTTTGGATGGTCAAAAAATAGAATTGATAGGTCATCCACCGTACAGCCCTGATTTGGCTCCCAATGATTTCTATTTATTCCCAAATGTAAAGAATAAATTACGTGGTCAACGATTTTCGACCCGTGAAGATGCCGTAGATGCGTTCAAACAGCATGTTTTGGAGATACCTCAATCAGAGTGGAAAAAGTGTTTTACAAATTGGTTTCATCGAATGCAAAAGTGCATCGATCATAGTGGAGAATACTTTGAAAAACAATAAAAGCATATTTGGCCATATACATTTGTTTATTTTTTCTATTCCGCATACATAAGTAGCAGCCCTCGTAGGTGGACTGTATTCGCGAACGATGGGCAACACCAGGAGGGTGGCAGTTTGGAAAGCATTGGAGGACCTGGATCACACCCACGGATGACGAGGGACGATCGTAGCAGCGTAGGTAGGGCCAGATGGTCCCAGCCTCTGGTATTCCAAAAGGTAGCGTAGATATATTCGATATAAAATGCGGCGTAAACAGAAGGCGACTTTTCATGAATCAATCCCAAAACGTATGTGTATGTTATTTTTGATAGTCAATAGCACTTTAAATTTTTACTTTTGCGGCCAGGAGTCCAGAGCGCGAGTGCTGGCTGGATTGACCCGCGGAATCCAATAAGGGTAAAACCATGGTTTTCATCCACTCTTTAGGGATCTAGGTACCAGACAAAGAGCGGTCACGTGGTCAAGCGTTCAAGTTTTGCGTTCTTTTTATTATATTACGTTACATAGATATACGTTCATTTGACCGACGCGGTCAGAATGCCTCCTGTGTGAGACTATGTAGTCTATGGTATCTATGTAACGTAATATAACATAAAGAACGCAAAACTGACCAGTTGTACGCTTGACCGCGTGACCGCTCTCTGTCTGGTACATCCCTTAGATTCCACGAGCCCTTTCTTGTTCGCCATGTATTCGCATCTAACATAGTCGGTGCCAGTTGCCAATCAGGCGTACGTAACCAAACAAAATTACATATAGTCACATACAAGCGTATTCTCATTTGATATGATTTTGACAAATAAATAAACTCAGATAATACTTTTCAAAATACTTTATTATGCATTGTTTTAATTTAAACACAACTTTACGCATATTTTTAGTGATTAAATATTATGAACGACTGGGAACAAGTCGTTGTTGGCAGGATTTTTTTTAATGGTTTAATGGCAATCGGCAGGATATATTATATACCAAATAAGGACGCATTATTGTAGTGTCGCTGATTGTATCAAAGATAATTTAGTCCAGTCATTATAGTAAGTTCACCTCGGAATTCAAGATACCCAGCTGTAAGTCTGTAAATAGTTGTATATTGACACCCTAATTGTTGTCTCAAAACCTACATATGGTAGGGTGTACGCAACTATTTAATTTCAAGGTCAAATGTCACAAAAATCGGTATTTTGAGCTTTTTTTGTAAATACCTCATTTCCTGTGGGTTTTTGGCTATTTGTACATATTATTAATATTGTAGAGTACAAAATTCTCTACAAATATTGTCTAGAAAAAAATTTCATACGGTGAACCATTTTCGAGATAGAAGGCGGAGAGCGCGCGGTCACCGCATCACTTCAGGTCAACCGGTGCAAAATCAAACGTTGTTTGAAAATATGTATTTCAAGATTTCAAGTTTATGAGAATTCAAGACTTTGCGAAATTGAGAAAATCCAACATATTGGGGTATCATCTTCCTGATCCGAAAGGCTAATTTTGACTCCCAAAGGTAAATCAAATCTTTCAGAGAGCTCACAAAGAGCTCGAGCCAAGAACATTGCTAGACAGCGAAAATCAACTATCATGCTGAACAGCGCAGACGTGAGTAAGCAGCACGTTCAGAGCTGGGGAAACTTCTGCGCAAGCTGACGCTCAGCGGTAGGAAAAATTAATAAAAGCATATTAGAGCAAGTTGCTCTGAATCGCTCGTAGCCTGGGCTGCCTGAGTGATCTTAAACGATCACTAAGGTTAAGCAACATACGGCGTGTTCAGTCCATGGATGAGTTACCGTCTATGACTAACGCTAGTAGCATTTTTCCGAGCGATTCCGTGCTTCGCAAGGCACGTTAAGCAGTTGCTGCCGGCTACCGTCGATAGATGGCAGTCGTTAAGCCAAGTCAGAGGCCTTAGGGCGGCTTGAAAACTTCTGACAGTAAGACCAGCCACTAGTCTTACAAGCCTCCACCAATCCGGACTTGATCCCCGTGGTGGAGTATGGCCTATACCTTTCTCAGGTAAGAGACCCGTGCCACTCGGTGGGGACATGATGGGTTGATGATGAGAGCAAGTTCCAGGTGAGGAGAGGACTTACATGTCAAAAGACACGGTGATGACAACTGACAACGCAACTGTATACTCGTACCCTGTAGAGTTCTTATATTCCCTCGATCTGTCAGGGGTTGGAACTCAAAGTTGTTGTGCCTGTCATACTCATGCGTAACCTGGACGCGCCCAGACTGTGTAGGTTTTG
Organism: Yponomeuta plumbellus; assembly: GCA_947310845.1. Lineage (NCBI taxonomy): Eukaryota > Metazoa > Arthropoda > Insecta > Lepidoptera > Yponomeutidae > Yponomeuta > Yponomeuta plumbellus. The sequence continues at coordinate 8,777,904 of OX371207.1, read as the reverse complement.
AGACCACTTTAAGGGTGTCAATATACAACTATTTACAGACTTACAGCTGGGTATCTCGAATTCTGAGATTCTTACCTAATTTAAGCTTAAATGACTGAACTAATTAGTTATATAGCAGGAAACGCCAAATTACACAATTATGTCAATTACTTCACCTCATTATTAACCTCAGGTTTGTGTATTATGTATTTAATTATTCCTTTGACCGATCACTTTACTAAAACATAAAGCCACTCTCTATTCTATTCTGCTAGCTCAGCTATTCTGCGTTAGGTGTGACATTAGAGCTAAGCTATTGCTTATTTATCATCATCATCAACCCATTATGTACCCACCGAGGGGCAAGGGTCTCTTCACCGAGGAAGCTATAGGCCATACTCCACCACGCCCTCTTATATTACATTCGATACATAAACATAGCCTGTCCAGGACGGGTTTCGATTTTCGGGGAATGTAAGGAGATTTTCATAGACCAGTACAAGCTTTACCATTTATTGCCGATGCGTAACTAAAATGTAAGAGCTGCCATAGAATTACCGGTCATAAAAATCTCTGTGTACTAGTACCTACATTTTATGTGAAAAGCCTATAATCCGCTACCACTACATTCACGATCTAGAGAGGGTTAATCTTAGTTAACGAGGTAGTTACATTTGATGATTCATTAAATCACATTCATCAGGTAACGCTCGTCCTGTAATGAAGTGAGCTTTTGGAGCTAGCCTTAGAGGCGATCTGGACATACCTAGCTGTAATATTTTTTTATGGAGTATAATTTTTTTGTGTAGGAAATTTCAACCGCTGAGGTATTAACACCTATGATACTCAGGTTTCCTCACGTTAACCAGTTCTATTATTACTACAACTTTACAAATGTAAAGTTGTAGTAATAATAGAACTTGTTAACGTTAAAAGTTAACTTACAAATTGGTTAAAGTTACATACCGTATCGAATCAACAAACTCGTGAATATGAGGTCGGCAGTGACAATGGAAATCTGAATTAGGTAATTATTACAAAAAGTAAATGTCCTAAATCGCGATAATAGAGACAGCTAATTTCTTAAACCTAAGGCCTAGGTTTATTTTGATTGATTTCCACTAAAAAACGGACGCTGTGGTAAAAATGCGTTCCAGCTTATAACTTTTACGTTCTAAAATAAATATCACTATTGATTGATGTTTCTAATACCACAGAATACATAATAGTACAGGTACAGAAAATTCACTCCGCAACTTCAATTAAAGAAAAAGGGACTCTAGCAGCGATACAATTAGGTGCAATTCATATCGCAAGGCGCTAAAAAAGCAACGTTATATTCACCTACATGTCGCTTCTCTTTCTACCGCGCAACTCTTACCTCTTCTGGCGCCTGAATTCCTACCTATTAGCCACTCCGGAGTGGTTGCCGCATGTACTTACGCGTTCGATACCAACACGCGTAGTGAAACAGGTCTGATAATACTGACAGTAAGACCAGCCACTAGTCTTACAAGCCTCCACCAATCCAGACTAGGCCCCCGTGGCGGAGTATGGCGTATACCTTCCTCAGGGGAGACACCCGTGCCCCTCGGTGGGGACATAATGGGTTAATAATGATGATGATTGATGTTTATAGTACTATCTTTTTGCGTGGTTTTTACACTGGTGATGCTAGTTGGCCTCCTTTAAATAGCAAGAATCAGACCTAGGATCAGAAAGATATATGTTTACACGCCAAATCGATTCAGAATTGCAAATGAGATCTCAACTGGCCGAACAAGAGTGACCTAGTCTAGTGTATTCTATCGGGTTTAGAAATAACTGATTTGGGATAGTTTAAACTACCTTTTGTTAAGATTGGGTTAGTTAGCCTATTGTAACAGACATGTATTATAATATTTGGACAATAGAATAATGAGCCGTTTATATGCTTATGCATAAAGGGATCTGGGAATGCGGTAGTGCCTTTGTCAAGACGAGCCAAGTGAAGCGCGAGGGCATTACTACCCTTTCTCGAAGCGCTTCGTCGTTTTTTTGAACCCTTATAACTCGTTTGGATTATCAGATAAACAAAATTCTCAGAATATGACGAAAATAATAGACTCAATAAAACTAGTAATAGTCGTCATCAACCTATTATGTCCCCACCGAGGAGCACAGGTCTCTTCCCTGAGGAAGGTATAGGCCATATTCCACCACGGGGGCCAAGTCCGGATTGGTGGCTTAAGACTAGTGGCTGGTCTTACTGTCAGAAGTTTTCAAGCCGCCCTAAGGCTTCTGACTTGGCTTAACGACTGCCATCTATCGACGGCAGCCGGCACCAACTACTTAACGTGCCTCGCGAAGCACGGAACCGCTCGGAAAAATGCTACTAGCGTTAGTCATAGACAGTGACCCATCCATGGACTGAACGCGCCGTATGTTGCTTAACCTTATTTACTAGTAATACTAAACTTACTAGTATTACTAGTAAATAAGATTACTAGTAATACTAAAAATTGAAAAATAGTAAGAGAAACTGCGAGTAAGGGTTTTTGGTGTTTGGTTAATTTTCGGCGCATTGGTGCGCCAGCTCCCTCGCTAAGTTTTTTTTTGGCTAGCTAACTTAGCTTAGGCTTAAAGCCTCAGACTACATTTAACAAATATATACTTATTTTTTTTTTAAATTATTAATCATGCTAGAATAACCAAATAACACAGAATGGCAGCGGCCTCAACCTCATACGACCGTATAAATAATAATAATTCTTATTAAGCCCTCCACAACAGAATCACTTATCCTGACCTAAAAGTAAGATAATCCGTGCTATGGTAATTGAACTTGGACATCACAAATACAGAAATACACCCGGGACTACTACTATACTTGACGACCTCTGTGGCGCAGCGGTTAGCGCATCTGACTACCATGCGAGAGGTCCCGGGTTCGAATCCCGGCTGGGGAAAAAAAAAAACCCAGGTCTTGGATGTTTACATGTTTGTGACGTCGCTGTTTCTGGTTCCCACGACACAGGGTATCCTAGTGTGGGGCCAGAAGCAATGTATGTGCCTGTATGTAAATGTTGTTATGTTATGTTATATGGCCATTTGTACTTATCATGTTCGGCCTCCAATGGGAATCGAACCCATGATCTCGTAGTCAAAGGCGCCGCTGCTAGACCAACCATTCAATTAAGTTTCCGTTAGCAATGTAGGTTAATTCAAGTTGCAGCTATTCTCAGAAATCTTCTGCCTTTAACTTAATTATCGGAGCTTTGTAGAGCGTGATAATTAATTGTCTTTGTTATCGTCTCGGATACTGGATAATATTTTATTAGCCTGCAAGAAATCATATATCGAATTCCGTATACAATTTGGACGTCTTTTGTAACATTAAATGTATGTGATCGTAATAATTCACGTAACACAGTTCGAGTAACAAAAAACAAAACATTTACATACAGGCACATACATTGCTTCTGGCCCCACACTAGGATACCCGGTGTCGTGAGAACCAGAAACACCGACGTCACAAACATGTAAACATCCAAGACCTGGGTTTCTTTTTTTTTAAATAGGTACAATAGAAAAAAAATGGGAAAAGCGAAAGCGACAAGAGCTCAGAAGAAGGAATACCATAGAAGGAGGATTAAATAAAAAGTAACATCTGTATAGCTGTCCTTGTTACTCCTACGATAAATCTCTGTGCCAGAAATAGACAGCTGTAGTACACTCAAAACCTTACCTTCGTACACGTTTGCCACAGATAACAGAACAAAGCCAAAATCGATAGGGCTGGGACAAACACCATAAAGATGTCGACATTATTTATTTCGATCTACATAATCTGTGTATATTTTTAAATCAAAGTTGGTAGTTAAGAATTAATATTTAATAATAAAAAAATCATACCTCTTTTTTCACAATATGCAAAAAGTATCTTTTCAATAAAATGTTTAAAAGTGATTTTTCGGACCCATGGCTGTGAACCAAAAAACCTACGACTAAATTCCATTATTCCAATTCCAATTAATTTAAATTACAGTCATGGGCCCTTAAAATCACTTTTATCACCATTATCTATCAATCTAATTATCAATGTATTTATCTCTAAAAAATATATTTTTTCCCTTGGTGGTGCTAGTGAACCAGCTGGAACCCCTTACGGCTATGTTGTTATGTGCTAAGTGTGGTACATACCGTATAAGTTACAATAAATATTCATAAGTAACAGTAAGTAATTCTACATCAGGTTTTCAATAACATAAATGGGACTAATAGGGCTATAGCGAATCGAAGAAAGATTTTACGGAGTTATTTGGTAACATGGCAAAAAGTATGTGTACGGCGAATAGAGAACCTGTTTTTTTTAATCTGTTTGCAAATCATCAATAATCACCATATAAGAAAGTATAATGAATAAAACAAGACCAAAATAGGAAAAACTATTTAATATATTACGTAGTTGTTTTCAATAAATAGGTACCTACCACCTAGCATAGTTACTCAAGGCACCCCTTGTAATAACATCATCAGTCCAGGTTCGATGGAAAAAAAAAATTAAAAACAAAACGATTTATTGGTACAAGATTATTTGGCATCAAATAAAGTACGTAGTTTCAAGCTTTTCACATTAAAAGTGGCAGGTTGCAGCTCAATGGAGAAGAAACCAACACGTATTACTATAATGTATATGTTTTTTATCCCTGACTTCTGTCTTACAAGTACCTATAGTCTGTAAATTATAGGTTGAGCTCCGCGACAGCTGTCAAGGACATTTGTGTTCATGAAGTTTTGAATTTTTTCACAGAATATTTGTACTGTGAAAACTCCGTACTTACTGCACACTATTCGATGTCTAAGCAATTTCGTAACCTAGCTCTGTCAGTGTGACAGCTGTCGTGGAGCTCATTTTACAGACTGTAGTAACGTTTTTTTTTTCACAAAAATGTGTCAGCCATAATGTAAAAGATAATATTTTATAAAATTAAACTGAAATCAGCTTGGTCGCAGCTCACGAACGTTGTCCATTTCCACGGAGGTCGCAACCTGAAAATTGTTTTTATTTAAGTACTTCACGTTGATTACTTCCACATAAAAAATAATAAAAATCACTTGCACCAGTATCAGACTATGATAGTATTAAACTAGTTATGACCTTTAACTGCTGAACGTTATCCAGGCTAGAAAAAAACACTCAGTCAGGGAATAATCAGGGAAAAATTCTACAAGTAATATACGGCGCCTTGCGGGTTGGAATCAACAACCTGTTTATCCAAGTGGAGTAACCACTAGAACAACGAGACCGTCGGGTCTCATGTGAAATTCCTGATGTACATTCATACAGTAAAACGTGCACCTCAGTCGACATAATTGTGCAGCATGTAGACTTTATTTTGTTTTTAGTGTATCATTATAATGTATAATTATAACCTTACCAATGATCTGCGGGCTAAGGAAGTAGGTACGGCACTTGTTTCCAACCTACGCCACTTGCTATTGTTTATGAAACAGTCGCTTGCTGCAAATGCGGTGTAAATTTTTCCAAGACTACTTTGTACGTGATACTGCGTCATCGACATTTGTTATTTTGTGGTGTCTTCGGGTAACCTGCAATAGATAATTAACAATTAAAACAACTATACAAACGCAAGAAATAACTAAATATGTTCTACGAACTATCGATAATTTTTTTCACTGAGAAAGTGGGAAACTCCCATCCCTATTCCCCTACAACAAACAACCAACTTGTATTATGATTTATATCGAAAATATCACAATAATCATGATGAAAACACCATTCTCTAATAGCTAATTTGCAATTCTGGTACCCCGTAGTTGAAATCTTAGAGAAAATACTCTTTTAGGTACACAAAATTGAGACTTACCGGTGGAAGCTGATGAATGTTGTTTCATTATCTTCTCGGGAAGAATGAGATATACATTCTAACACAACACACGCCATGCCGATGGTTACTTATACTATATACCATGAGAATCCACTAAAATTCACTTCAAATGGTGATCTAATAAATATAAAATACACAATCTTCTCGAAAACGGCGCACTCCCAAACCTCTTGTCAAACACACTGCCAAACACAGAACACCCTCTGCCAAATCAATGTCATTGGGCGGCACATTGCATGCCGGAATTTTCTGAGCCGTTATAATTTGGTAGCGTAATGGTAACCAAAGGTAACCAACTGACGTTAAAGGGTTGTAAGCTCGAAAAAAGCAACAAAGACACGACTATATTTTTCTCTTTCTAACACGTAGCTTGCTGCTATTTAACTTAACCAAACAGACTATGTGGCACGTGTTTATTTTTTAACGCTCTTTCTATGGTATTCCTTCTTCTGAGGACAAGAGCCAGAAATAGTCTGTGTAAGAAACAGGCCTTCTGAGAGAAACTATTTCACGTCAGAAATAACAAAAAGTATAATTGGTTATTTGACAGGATGTCAAATGAGTTACTTTTAAAACGGAATTTTGTATGAAAATACTTGCTTGTGACGTCACATTTCAGAGCACTCTTTTTTATGTTTCATCTATCTAAAAATTGTAATAACTAGTAAATGATTAAAAGAAATACATTTTCCGAATCATTTTGTAATTTTTGTTTTAATCGAGCATCTCAAATAATTTATTGTTGATAGTGTCAAATACCGTATTTGTATCCTACGAAGTCACGTGTACTTAATTATTTTTTAAATTTTAATCATTTTACGGCTTAGAATAGATTATATTTTTATATTTTATTTGTAAATATAGAATCTAAGATATTTTTAAATTAGCATTGTTTAGACAGGTATTTAATAAGACACTTTTTAGAGAATCGGTCTGTGAAAAAAAAGTGTTTTTTTTTCCTCTGCGGCGTTAGTGTTACTCCCTGGACCCCCTTATATAATACATTTCATGCCCAGAATATTTTTTTTGTTCTACGCCTAACTTCCGGTTAGAGTCCAAAGTTAACATCATATAAATTGCTAAAACGTTCATGTAGATAAAAGTTTTTACAACTTCCAGGCCTCACGATAGAGTAACGAGGTATATTTTACCACATGAAACTTTATTAATTTAACTTTAATCCTTCCGATATTATAAATGCGAAAGGTTTTATGTTCATAATATTCACAATGGTTGTTTTAAATATCAATTTCATATTGATGCTTGTTGTATTTCTAGCGCAAAGTTATTTAAGTGCGACCAAATATTTTTCTACTGTTGATTGGTAAAAGTAAGTGCATTAGAACTCACAGTATTTTAATAATCCCTCAATACGAACATTAAATTTATGAAAATAAACAATATTTATTACTATAAATTACCTTGGTTGGTTGTGTGGAAGTTATTATTTAGGTATTAGCGCTTTAGCGCGTACCCAATTGTCGACATCAATAATAATTTAAAAAGTTTTTATTCAGTTACTTTGGTAGTATGTATATTGTGAGAAAAAATTCAATAAGAGAACCTCACAAAACGGGGCACGTCCACGTAAATCTCGCGCTACGCTGTCGTAACGAGTAAAAATTGCTACGATCGTAGCCGCGCTACGGTGAGAAATGCGCGTTGTGCTACGAATTGCTACGCGGCTTCGTAGTTTCGTAGCACCATACGAAGCTGATGACTGAAAGCGGTCACTGGCCTAACCTTAAGATCATGCAATCTCACACTTTTATTGCCGACTGTTTAATTTGCACAAGATCGATCTGTCTGCTATTTTTACACTGCCCAAACTGAACATGAAGTGCTAGGTGTCCAAAGCTGCATGTATGTTCGAGCAAAAAAATATAAGATCATTAAAGGATTTGCTTAATTTTTTTCTACAACAAAAATTAAAACTTCCAAACAAATTCATTTTATATCATCCTGTTTTCATGCACACACACACACACACACGGCTGAAGTATCTGGCGGTAAGCAATTCAAAGGAGAAAGGAATCTCTGGGCCCAATTGTAATAAGCTGAAATATGGTTTAAAAAATGCGGTATTTTTTTCTGTTTCAAAATATAAAAAATCTGCTCAATTCACAATCTGGGAGACGAGAAATCTTAAAAACAAGTTTATTGCACTGATGAAATAAAGTATCGATTACTATAATCGATTACTGTGAATGATTTCATGAATTATTATTGAACATTAAAACACTCGCATCGGATGATGGTTTCAATAAAAGTGAATCTACGGAATAAATTATTATATTGTCAATAGTTTACAATAAAAAAGATTATCAACTTTAAAATCGATTCTCGTAGATTCTCGTTTACAGATCGATTTATTACTTATGTTTGTCAAATGCTTTTAATCTGTGCTGACAGTGACAACTCCCGGACTTTCAATCGGAAGACGATAATGCACGTACCGCGAATGCACATCCTGAGAACGTACGCCCCGGTAATGTACAGCCAAGGAATCCGTGTACATGTACAATTGTACACGGATTCCCGTCCGTACGTTCTCGGGTCGTGCGTTATCAGGCACGACCATAGACACGACAGAGTGGTGCCTCGTTTCCATAAAGCGTATTTCATTCACTTCGCAGCAATTCCAGAAATTCTATTCCGTATTCCCCAAATGTCAAAAAGTCCTGATATGTAGTGAAATTAATTTCTATACGAATCCCAAAAGAAATACACACTCCACACTCACACATTGCAGTAAAACGCGCAAAACCTATGATCTGTACAACGTAGTGATTGTATTCTCTGTGATGTGAACGAGGCACCGAATGGTCACCGATTCCACGGCTTGTGGATACACGGACGGGAATGTACAGGCAGGAATGCACATCCCGATAATTGGTGGAGCTGTACATTCTCGTGCCGTACTGTTAAAACTCCTTGAGTTTAGACAATCGATACGAGCGTTGCCTAGTGATTGTTGTTTATGATTTGATCTGTCATTATGCATGAAAAACGTTCAGTCTAATAAAAACTTTATTTCATTAAAATCATAATATATACTTCGCTATCACGCTAGATTCCACTGCCAGCTAAGCGATCACCCTGCTACACGTACATTCTCGGTCCGTGCAATATAGTGACCCTTTCAATCTATGATCATGATCACCGGATTACCTACTCGTCTTGTATCGGTTACTGTTTGCGTATTTCAATTATATTCATCGACTAGTGCTTTCTCTCTACGGACTTCTAGTATATTGTTTAACTTGTAAAACTGTGGCATACCGACTAATCGATGTAATACACTGGGCCGACGAGTTTTAGAGGATGAAATGACACAAATCCTTGTCTTCCCTGTCTTTTAACCTATTTGTGAGTTTCGTTACATTTTCCCACTCAATACAATAAGAACTACAATTAATGTAATAAATAACTGTCTATCATAATTATGATCATATAAAATCAGCTGTTAAGTATAGGTTATTGTCAATTTGTTGCATAGCCTCACTTTTTCTAAATCTCTTTTAACTTTGCTCTCAGATTGCTAAAATCCGCAAAATTTTCAACGATGGTCTGACAATATATAAGCTGTTTATTGACACCACTCTCGTCTTTTTACATCTGGGCCCAAGAATGTATGAAAGCGTTTCCGGCTCCTTTTAATGACATGTGACGTTTATGACATGTGTAGATACGTAGTGCGGCGGCAATTATGTGTGCGTAAGGGTATTTATTTTGTATGGATAATAGATTATCTATTCGACCTATTATTCCTAATAATAATAATTGTTGATGATGTAGATGAAATTAAGTCTCTTTGTGGAAGTAAGTTCGATAGAGCCCTAAAAAATTACCTGCTAGAAATGTGTCCGTATAGTCTTTCAGAATTTTACAACTTTAAAATTTAAATGTTTTTGACATGTAAATAACGTTACATTTAAATAATTATTTATGTTCGTAACTTAAGCTTTTATCTAAATGAAATGAAATTAATTTATTATTTATAATTGGATTTGGAGAGCAACGATATTTTAATAAGAGTTATAGGTATTTAATTGTATAACTTATGTTTTGATCGAAATTAAATTTAAATTATTTATTATTTACGTTTTAAAGAAAGCAATTATTTTATTTTATTTTCTTATTAAGTGATGATAGATATTTTAATCTAATGACATTTTAAATTATTACTGTCCATTCTACCTAACTGAATTGAAATGCATCTATAATATTTAAATTATTGTATAATGTTTTAGTTTACGTACTAAATTGCTATGCTGTTTATCGGTAAAATTACATGGTACTATATATAAATGTAACACCTTGCAAAACTGTAATTGAAGGTAATAGAATTAATTGAATTGAATTGAATTTAATTGAATTTAGTTATACTCGTCACAGGTCAGTTTATTGACAGTCTAATACGTTACGTCACGTCACATGTGTACAGTGCTGAAGAAGAATGGAGAGTAGTGTAATCCTAGTTGCGTGTATGCAACGACTAATCAATATCGAGGAAGCGAAAGTGATACGTCAAGATCGTGGCAAGTGCCTTTCTCAGGCCTCTGCCTACCCTTGGGGATACCGTCGTGAGTTTACGTACGGGTGTACCTTTACTGGCGGTTGAGTTTTTGCTTCCGTAGTGGTAACTCTTTAACATTTTTATACGGAGACCATCCTCAATAATATACAGTTGGGTTATATTGTTTGATATATTTATGGGCGTGTAAGCTCGGAGCGCGGGCAACTGGGCACACTTTATCTTTATGGGGCAGTCACTCACTGTCATGAATTCGTTGGTTTTTTCGAAGAAGTCATACATTTAACGTAAACATAAAATATAACTTGCGGTCAGTTGAATAAAACGCTTCCATAATTTTCATTCCTCGTACATATTTTTTGCGAATAACTTCCATTTACTTTTTCAATTCTTTCATTACAGATCTTTCATTCAGATTCATTACAGATATGTGGCATCATTTTGAAAAGATGCATCTTAGTTGATTGATTGATTGATTGATCAACTAATTGTATTTTGTTGATCAATCGACTAACCACCCAATCAATTATGTTTTCAATTATATTTAATCAATTATGTTTCATCGATATTTTAAGGTTAGGTTAAGTTATATGGATTTTATGGTCCGAAATAAACAACTTAAATTGAATTGAATTACTAGGAGGTGTTTGGTTCGAAGAAAATTCTAATAACAATAATTTCACGAAGTACGTTTATACTAGTTCATAGAAATTAACCTAAGCTTATGTTGAATATTATGTAACTCTCACATGCTTCTACTTACTCGTAGACTAGTTTCGTTGTTCGTAAGACTTTTACTAACTTGAATTCAAGTTTACTAGACACAACTTTTGAATTTCATTCCTAGAAATGATTGTGATTTGAGATTTTCTGTAAGTAATGCAAGTACAATATTACAATTTAATAAGTACAATGAAATCGTATTAGCATGATATTTAGACTTTACTATGTATGGTAAAGTCTTATGTATATGTATACATAAGCTCACGCCTGTATCCCAGAGGGTTAGGCAGAGACCGGAGACTGCCACTTGCCACGATCCTGGCAGATCACTTTCGCTTCCTCGATACTGATTAGTTGTTGCATGAACGCACACCGAAAGGATTGTGGAGAGGATAAAGGAGGAAAGATTGACGAAACAATTTTATTGAGCAAATGTGGATGGAAAGTCCGATAAGGCTGCCCAGGCAGACATTCTTCGAACAAATAGGGGATGTATCAGCAATTTAGCAATATAAAAATACTTTGCCAATATGGTTATATTTTGTTTACCAAATTTTTTTCTGATCGGTTCCCACAGTGCAATTGGTTTCTGTTTAGATTAAGCAAATTTTTTCATTTTTAGGCAACATGCGGGGTCGCAGCGAAACTTTACTAATATGTTTTGTGTCCATAAATCAATACTTGATTGTGCTTAGAATTGCAAATAAACTAATCATAAACAAATTCGAGCTTTGTGGAGTTTCTATGTAAAGGCTTATGAGCCTCTAATCTAGTTTCATTGATTTATTTTATCAATTCTAAGCACAATCAATCCTCCATGTATATTAGCGTAACATATTGGTAAAGTTTTATTGCGATTCAGCTCGCCGTTTATAAATTAAATTAAAATAAAACTATATTTATGGGAATCGTCTATCCAAGCGCCGTCTAAAATTTATATTCATTGGCTATACTTATATCTGTTGTCTCTGTAATATTATATTCTGTTGTATACGGTCAAGAATATTCGTATCTTATCGTATTTATGTACATGACAGTGAATACTTTCGCTGACCGCAAATTATTGGTCCAATCCTAACGTACCTTGATAAGATTTGTTTTATACAAACTGTAGCTAATAAACACTAAAGTCTGTTTTTTAGTTCAATGCAAAAAAATAAAACAGTCACGTTGACATCTCAATACAATCCAATTTCTGAATGTTACTAGTACGCAAAAACCAAATTACCCCATTTTACTTCCAAGTAAAAATTTTTTGTGCTACATAGGTGTTTTTTTTTACTTTGCTCTTATGAGGAATTAAACTTTAATGTCTTTGATGTGATAAGGATTTTGGTCACACAAGTCTTCTATTCACGGTAATAAAAATCTGCCGAGTAAACCTATATATTATGTAACGGTAACACCGCGTCATTTTTTTTTGCATCGAAAAACGGACTTTAAAAAGTCAGCCTGTAATATTTTCATTACTGTACTGTTATTCTATATTACAAGCGAAATATTACGTCCATAGCGTGCGCTGCACTCGTACTGACAAGTCACCTGGGCCTACATTCTGTCAGTGTATTATAGTACGATGACAGATACACGGTCGGGTCACGTGACGTGTTTTTTTTCATACCATTGACGCTTAGATTGTTTTGTATGCGTGAGCGCGTAGACATGAAGTGGCAATGAAACTAAATCGCAACGTTGTCAATGTACTACAATGCATTAACAGAATCTAGATCCTGGACGTAGCCAATGTGTTCGAGCTAATAGTCTTTGCTAGAGCTAGTTTAGGCAAGGTAAGATGACGGAGTTTGATAGAAGCCACTTCATTTTCCAAAGTAGGCAACTACAGGCAACTACATATTGAGTTTCGTCCTAAGCAAATAACTTGCCAACTCTATTATAGCTCGACCACGTTAGCATAATCTTAAAGGGACACTTTAAAAGCTGTTTTCTTAGGATGCAAAGTGTAATGCAGAAAACACGGATACTTGGGAAATAATATGCACCAGTTTAAAGAAGATTGGAGTTAAGATCAAGGTTTTATTAATATTACATACAGATCTCGAGTTGTAAGTAGATTTTTATAAAAGAGCGATGACGTGTAACTTTTGTTAAAACCGATTTAGGGTCGCGTATTTAATCCTCCATAAATTGATTCCCTGGATGTTCATCATTTTTGGAAGTTTCCCATTTGATTTACAACTTTTTATTCATAATAATTGACAAATATTCTGGACTAAATAGGATCTTCCCCAATCTGTTTTAAATTTATAAATTGACACAGTGTCCATCTTATAAACACTACAGTGTAAAAAAAAATTGTCTCTAAAAAATAAAATTATTATTACCGTAAAGCCAATTTAATAGGTCACATTTGACACTTCAACCAAATTCATCAACGTAACCTTGTAACGCAGGGCACACAATATTATTTATTTTTTCAAAGTTAGCATTATTATAATTTACTTTGACTAACAAACCATTTTAAACTTAATAAACAATGTTTTTCCTAAAAAACTGAACTTCATCACAAAGTTATGTCGGTCAACCCTTTTTGTTTTTAAAAACTAGGGATATTACCGTAAAAATCAAAGGAATCATCAGTCAAAAAGTTGAATTGAATGCAATGAGTACCTGTAAAGGAATGTATAGCCATACATGATTCCACATTGTGATTATTTTATTAGTAGATGGCACAACTAGTACGCATCATATACAGACGAACTTTTAAAGCATGACAAGTAAAAATCATTATTATATTATTCTTTTAATAATCTTAAAAATACAAAAATAATTGAATAAAAACAAAATCCGTTTTATAATACTTAATTTTTTTTAATCTTGTTTTTCTGCTAATAGCAGAATAGGCAAAGGACTTTCGTCCGTGCAGTCAGGTCTTACGTTTCTCCTTTTTCTGTATCCGAAGACAACTTGTTAATACAGGTAATCCTTTGTAGAAGGCCAAAGCCAAATCTTTGTTGTGTTTTATAAATAACAACATAACATAACATTTACAGGCACATACCATTGCTTCTGGCCCCACACAAGGAATATCTTTTTCGTGTTAAGGCCGAGGCCAAATCTTTGTAAAAAATTTTTAGACGTATTTTTCTAGTTTAGGCCGAGGCTCGTTTCATTATATTATTACACTTGTAGGCTACTTTGTGTTGTAAGCACTTACACATACATAACCTACACTAAATTACACAAAAATATTATATCTATTTACAAATAAAATAAAAACTTAAAATTAACTTACATTACTACAATAAATATTTACATATAAAATAACTATATCTAATTATGTAAATGTATCCCTATTAATATATATGTAGTTCTAATTACTTTATTGATATTCATGTGTCACAGCGTTAGTACTAGTTTGTCGATGTCGACAAACTTGCCATCGACTCATCATCGTCCCATCACTAGGCAGGACTGGTTTTACGCCAGCCCTGCCGGTCTGCGGCCGCGCACCTCCACCTAGCCAGTCGATATCTCTTTACGACGCGGAGCGCATGCCGCTTGCCTCTATGCGATAATATCTAGACGCTGTACGCTTTTACATATAAATTCCGCTGTACTTGTTTTTCTATACCGCTACATTTCTTCTACTTCTATCTGACTTTCGCCTGTGCTTTGTGCTTGTGTTTCGTGTACCTGTTTCGTGTTCCTTCTGCGCCTTCTGTAAATTTGGACTACTGGTGTTTACAAATAAATACCATCGAACTGAGTGAGTCGGACTATTTACTTATTACCACATTCACCCAGTACAACCATACTGGTGACCCCGCATTTGAAACATGGAAAAATACGAAGGTACGAGCGAAACGAACAAACAGCCAACGCCCAATAGTGATGGGAAAGAGTCGACAAAAGATGTCGATGTTTTCAAAGTCGGCGCTCGTCTTCCACCTTTCTGGCCAGAAGAACCCGAGATCTGGTTCGCACAAGTAGAGGGCCAGTTCGTCATATCCGGCATCAGTAGCGACGTCACGAAGTTTCACTACGTCATCAGCCAACTCGACAACCAGTACGCGCGTGAAGTCAAGGATCTCATTATCAACCCGCCTGCCAGTGATAAGTATCAGAAACTGAAATCGGAGTTGATAAAGCGATTGACACAGTCCAGAGAAAAGAAGCTGAAGCAGCTACTTATGCATGAGGAGCTCGGCGACCGGAAACCCTCACAGTTCCTGCGCCATCTAAAGGGACTCGCAGGAGCCAACGTCCCCGACGACTTTTTGCGCACGATCTGGGTGAGTCGCCTCTCCCACGGAATTCAGACGGTGCTCGCTGGTCAACCGACTGCAGCTCCCATCGATGATCTAGCGGACTTGGCCGATCGTATCCACGAGCTGGCCTCACCATCGCTGTCCGTGGCTTCCACGAGCCAGACTAACCCCGGTTCCTCACTGGACGTTGTTACGAGGGAAGTTGCGGAGCTCCGGAAGCAGTTCCAGAAGCTCACATCTCAAAGGAACGGCAGATCCCGCTCGCGTACTTCAGGATCACCACACCGAAGATCAGCCTCCAGGTCGAAGCGCTCGCAGTCAAACTACCGCAAGTACCCGCTTTGCTGGTACCACAGTAAGTTTGGAGAGAAGGCGAACAGATGCATGACTCCCTGCGACTACAAACCGGGAAATGCCAGGGGCGGTCGATAATGGCGACTGCTGACTGCCCAACATCTTCTACTGGTCGCCTGTTCATCACGGACCGAGCGTCGAAGGTGCAGTTTCTGGTCGACACTGGAAGCGACATCTGCGTCTTCCCCCGGTCCCTCGTCCATGACCGTCGTGCTAAAACGGACTATAACTTGTGTGCTGCCAATGGAACTAATATTGCGACTTATGGTTACGTACATTTTAATTTGGATTTTGGCTTACGTAGGCAATTCAGTTGGCGCTTTGTAGTAGCAGATGTTACCAAACCTATCATAGGCGTAGATTTTTTAAACTACTTTTGCCTCATTGTAGATTGTCATAACAAACGCTTACTAGATAGTACAACCTCTGTATCATCTTTAGCCAAAGTTGTTAATTGTACTAGTATAGCTTCTGTCAAGATCTTGACTGGTGATTCTCGGTATCACAAAATTCTTAACGAATTTCCCGAAGTCACTCGACCAACTGGTACACAACGCAGTCACAACACATCACACAATACTGTCCACTATTTACGCACGACTCCAGGCCCCCCAGTCTCTTGCACCCCTCGCCGGTTGGCACCGGACAAATTAAAAATAGCTCAACAGGAGTTCCAGTCCATGCTCGCCAACGGTACAGCCCGACCTTCGCAGAGTCCCTGGGCATCACCTCTTCACCTGGCGCCCAAAAAGGATAACGGTTGGCGTCCCTGTGGTGATTACCGTATGCTAAATGCCCGCACCGTGCCTGACATGTATCCGATTAGGCACATACACGATTTTGCGCATAATCTTGTTGGTTGCAAAATTTTCAGCACACTAGATTTACTAAAAGCCTATAATCAGATACCTGTCAATCCAGCCGACATTCCGAAGACCGCAATAACCACGCCTTTCGGTCTATTCGAATTTCCTTTTATGACTTTCGGGCTTCGGAATGCCGGCCAAACCTTCCAGCGGTTCATGGATGAAATCACCAGAGAGCTCGATTTCATCTATTGCTATCTGGATGATATCTTGGTGTTTTCCAAGGATGAGCAACAACACGAGCAGCACCTCCGCCAAATCTTTACCAAGCTGAAAGATTATGGTTTGCTGGTAAATACCGCCAAATGTGTTCTCGGTGAGCCAGAAGTGACATTTTTAGGTTACTCCATCTCCGAAAAAGGCTCTCGACCACTGGACTCTAAGGTGCAAGCGATAAAAGACTTTCCCACTCCGACAACCGTGCGTCAACTCAAGGCATTTTTAGGCATGCTCAATTTTTATAGGAGATTTCTTCCTCGCGCTGCCGAAATCCAGACTCCTTTACATACCATGTTAACAGGTTCTGCAAAAGGTTCACAGCCCATCACTTTGACAGGCGAAGCCTTAAAGGCCTTTGATGCATGCAAAGACAGTCTGGCAAATGCCGCCTTACTAGCGCACCCCGACTGTACCGCCAAACTTGCCTTGGTGACTGACGCCAGCGATAAGGCAATTGGCGCAGTCCTTCAACAATTTAAAGACAATGCATGGCAGCCATTAGCCTTCTTTTCCAGGAAGCTGAGCCCGTCCCAGGTCAAATATTCGCCTTACGACAGGGAGTTGCTCGCAATCTATGAAGGCATAAAATATTTCCGGCATATGCTCGAGGCCCGGCACTTTGTTGTGTATACGGATCACAAGCCGATCAGTTTCGCATTCCACGAACGGAAGAAAAACTGTTCGCCCAGACAATTCCGTCACCTCGATTTTATAGCCCAATTCACGACCGATATACGTCACATATCGGGCAAAGATAATATTGTGGCCGATACCTTGTCGAGGATCGAGGAGTTGGGAGCACCGGTTGACCTTGAGACGTTAGCCAAGGGCCAACCCTCAGACCAAGAGCTACAAAACCTTTTAGCCGAAGGATCTTCTCTGCGCTTGGAGAGACTTAATGTCCCTGGAAGTCGTATTCCACTATACTGCGACGTCAGTACACCGACGACTAGGCCTTTTGTCCCCAAGTTCCATCGGAGGCAGGTCTTTGAGAGCCTTCACTCTCTTAGCCACCCCGGGGCCACTGCATCTGCAAAACTTATAGCAGAGCGTTTTGTATGGCCCGGGATCCGAAAGGATTGCAGGGAGTGGGCGCGTTCTTGCATTGCCTGCCAAAAGGCTAAAGTGAACCGCCATGTCACCGCACCCCTGGGCACTTTTGCTTTACCCCGCGTGCGTTTTAAACAGATCCACATAGATTTGGTCGGTCCCCTACCTATCTCTGAAGGCTATCGATACTGTCTAACGGTAGTAGATCGATTTACTCGATGGCCGGAAGCAGTACCGATAGACGACATTACGGCAGAAACCGTGGCTAAAGCGCTCTTGTCAACATGGATTGCTAGATTTGGCTGTCCTACAGACATAACGACTGATCGAGGTCGACAATTCGAGTCAGCCTTATTCGCAAGTCTGTCTAATACAGCTGGTTTTCAGCACAAACGGACTACCGCATACCACCCCGCGTGCAATGGTATGGTGGAGCGCTTCCACCGCCAACTTAAAGCCGCCATAGTCTGCCACGCTAACGACAGATGGACAGAGTCTTTGCCATGGGTCCTGCTAGGAATTAGGACCGCTTTCAAGGACGATCTCCAAAGCTCTTCTGCCGAACTCGTTTACGGAGAGCCGTTAAGGCTACCTGGCGAGTTCTTTGAGCCTGTCGACGGCAGTACAACAGACTTATCAGAATTCTCCGCACGACTCAAACGAATTGCTGAAAAATTACGACCCATACCAGCTTCTCGTCATAGTAAGCCCAAGGTGTTCGTATACAAGGAATTAGCAACCAGTGATCACGTCTTCCTTCGCGATGACACATTACGTGGTTCCCTCCAACCAGCATATTCCGGCCCCTATAAAGTTGTGTCTCGAGATGAAAAAATATTTAAAATTCTCCGAAAAGGAAAAGAAGTCACAGTATCGATAGACCGCATTAAGCCGGCCTTCATACTGACTGACCAACCTGAAACTGAACCCGTTCCAGATATCCAGAAAGAATATACCACACGTTCTGGACGCAGGGTGAAATTCAATAATCTTTATCGCCCATGACGGTCTCTGGAGGGGGGTGGTGTAGGCTACTTTGTGTTGTAAGCACTTACACATACATAACCTACACTAAATTACACAAAAATATTATATCTATTTACAAATAAAATAAAAACTTAAAATTAACTTACATTACTACAATAAATATTTACATATAAAATAACTATATCTAATTATGTAAATGTATCCCTATTAATATATATGTAGTTCTAATTACTTTATTGATATTCATGTGTCACAGCGTTAGTACTAGTTTGTCGATGTCGACAAACTTGCCATCGACTCATCATCGTCCCATCACTAGGCAGGACTGGTTTTACGCCAGCCCTGCCGGTCTGCGGCCGCGCACCTCCACCTAGCCAGTCGATATCTCTTTACGACGCGGAGCGCATGCCGCTTGCCTCTATGCGATAATATCTAGACGCTGTACGCTTTTACATATAAATTCCGCTGTACTTGTTTTTCTATACCGCTACATTTCTTCTACTTCTATCTGACTTTCGCCTGTGCTTTGTGCTTGTGTTTCGTGTACCTGTTTCGTGTTCCTTCTGCGCCTTCTGTAAATTTGGACTACTGGTGTTTACAAATAAATACCATCGAACTGAGTGAGTCGGACTATTTACTTATTACCACATTCACCCAGTACAACCATACACTTATAGGCAAAAAAAAAAACTCGCACGATGTTTTTGGCAAAGTCGTCGAGAAGACAAAGAAAACAATTTTCGATGATTTTGAACGAGATGTGAGAATAGACAACATTATCGAAGAAGAATTAATTATATCTCTGAGAGCGGACAGCAGTGATGATGATGACAACACTCGTTAGAATTCTATTAGTTCTAGTGAATAAAGGCATTTTTTCTTGATTAAATTATTTACGTGTCTAATTTTGTTTTATAAATTTAGGTTACACAATAATGGGACAGAGTTTTGATTAATAATTGTTTATTTGATTTGATTTTCAATGGAACTCAATTAAAATTACAGTACCTATACATACTTTTCACAATAACTGCATTTTTCTTGATTAAATTATTTACGTGTCTAATTTTGTTTTATAAATTTAGGTTACACAATAATGGGACAGAGTTTTGATTAATAATTGTTTATTTGATTTGATTTTCAATGGAACTCAATTAAAATTACAGTACCTATACATACTTTTCACAATAACTGCATTCGATTCACAAATGTTTGAAGTCCGTATCGATTCATTCGATGTTTTTTAGCAGGCTAACTCACTATGAAGCTAAGACTGACACATGTCAAATGTGGCCTATTAAATTGGCTTTACTTTAAGATACCTTACGAGAGGTAGGTTAAAAATTTACAACTAAATCTCTTATCTTATCTTATGTTTTTAGGCATTTTTCATATGGTAAAACAATGTTTGCCGGGTCCGCTATTATTGAAATTAAAATACATTTACTGCAATTGTAAATTGTGTCCAGATTATTATTTTAAATTAGTAATCGTATTCTATCGTTAAAAAACCTTCGCGAAGGCGAAATCTTAGTATCTCAATTCCGGATTGACTTACTTGCTCTTTTTCGGAAGAGTTTTCACTTTCCGCCAGGTTTCGCTCTAATTTACCGAGCTCAGTCATGACGACAGAGACGAGCAACCGACGATGCGAGCCCCGTGTCTACTCACTATGATTAAACTTAGCAAATCAGAGCGATTAAAGGAGCAACTAATTGAATCCGGAATTAGGTTAATAAGTAACATTAATGTGTAATTAATGGTAACGAATGTTACCACTAATTAAAAAAAAGTAAAGGCTAACATTAAGTTTATAAGTACACTGACATTCAACAAACAGAATTTAAATTCTTTCCGTTGAAATAAATTCCTTATCTCTGACTGAACCATTAGAAAGAAAGAAGGAAGAAAGAAAGAAGACTTTTATTAGTATTTTTACAGAAACACAATATAAACAATAACAATAAATAGCACTATTATTGGAAAGTGTGATAATACCAGGGCTAAAAACGTTACTTTGAAGTGATTATAGAGGTAGATGATCAAAAAATAGGAAGTAGTCTGATCGGAGTAATTAGCGCATTCAGTAATACTTTGTGATTTTATTCACAGGCGAATTAACGAAAGGGGGCTTATTTCCATTTTTAGTGCTCCGTAGTCAACAGTAACCCTTATAGTCTCTTGTTCTCCGTCTGGCTGTCAAAAGCTTAGCACGAAATTTTTCGCTCGAGTCGGTCGTCCCTCTTCACTCGCCTAGGTAAACGGATGATGTAGAACTTTTTGTGAGGCCTGAATCGGATTTAATGTAAATATATTGAATCTCACATACATACATAATAATACATTGTGGCTCTGCCTACCCCCTCAGGGATAACGGGCGTGAGTTTATTAACTTTTAACTTTAACATTTAATATGATTCTCTTAGGGCTTCAAATTAATGTAAAATTTAAATGTTAGATAGAAATTATTTAATTACTGAGCAGATTTTTTTATCCTAATTCGGTATTTTTTTTATAAAAACAAAATATTCCGTACGACGGAATGTCACTTTACAACCTGATGTTTCTTATCGTTCGTAATTATTAGGACAATCTTTTGACACAGAAAAGTATAAGAATTTAATAAAGACTTTTTTTGGAAAAAAACCAGGATGAGTCGTGAGTGACATAAGTTTTAATTGATATAAAAAAAACCAGATAGAATTCTGTAACACTTACCATAATGCGAGCTGTGCGTGTTTGTAAACATTCATTGGTGTTTAAACGGATTAGTATTGTAAGAAATTGGTGTTCATTTTCATTATACAGTCAAATTTTCACTGACACTAAATACGACTTGGTATATTGTAGAATATCATACACTAAGAAATTCGATTAAGATTAATCATCCCGATAACTACAATCAAAAGCGAAAATTTAAGGTTAGGCCAAGGTGACTGCTTGCTTGAAAGTCTCTTCTTTTAGAGCACCTTGCCGCAGTCTAACACAAGCGCACCTCAAAATATCTATCAAAACTCGCGAAAGAACGTCTCTAACAAAAATAACATTTATTTTTACAACACACTAAGTAAAAAAATACACCGTCTGTAAAAAATATCCAAAAAACACTATTGTCAACCGAAACCCGGAACTGAAGATTCGTTGTGCGACCTACGTTGAATTGTGTCTTTTGGGGCGCGAATTTGGTTTTTTGTCGGATTTTCAGGAGGTTATTAGCGGAGCGCGCGCTGCGTTCGCCCTAGGAAAGTAAACATGGCAGCGGGCAACAGATGACAGGTCGGGCGGGCCTGCGCCCCACGTCCTGTTCATCGCGGCACGTTGACCGCTCGGTGCCGAAAGACGCGACCGAGGTGCTACGCCCCGACACTACCTCGCCATCACGGCGCTACGGTCTCACTTCGCGATTTCACTCGCGTCGATAAAGCAGCTCCGCACTCGCGCCGAAGCGAGACGGGAGACTTGCCTGGGAATCGATTGGCCAGCCAAAAGGGGCGGGGGTTGAGCACGTGGCGGCCGAGCTGTCATTGAAAGTGAATAGTGGCCCCGTAGAGCATAGGGTTTATGGTTCTTAATGCACTCGTTTCAGCTGAAAGTCACATGGGACGCTATTGAGCTGTTGTGATTGGTAGCATTAATTTGAATTTTGATTGAAAAAGTTTACCGGTTTCGAATGCCTTTTGAAAATGTTGCTTAAGTTGAAGTGTCGTCGCGAGCTCCGTCTCGACTCACCGTGATTTAGCTTTGCGAATCAGAGTGAAACCTGGTCGGACTCTTTTGACAAAAAATCATGTAAGTGTATCCAGAATAAAGTTGATAATTTGAGTAAGTAGTTTACCTACGCGTTTTATTACGTTTACGAATTTTGGCATTCATCCTTGGTTTTTAATCTCAACTGAGTCATCTGTGAGGATTTTGTAGCATTAATAGTAGCCCTTATTACGACTTTAAGGTGATGTTATCGGTTAAAGAAACTTGTTTAAAGGCACTTACCTGTTTGTGTGCTTGAGTCGAAGAAAGTGCTCGTCGTTTCAACTGTCATCGTACCGATGGTGCCATCTAGTATTTGCGTACTAGAATCGCGTCTTCCTCTTGCTCTCATACAGGCGTCGTCACTTTGCGAGCTTTGCCTGCGGAAATTGCGGCATCGGATCATTTCTTCTGTGGTCGACTGTCGACGGAATCCCCGCGCTATCAATATTTCTTCCGTGGTCGATTGCCGACGTATAATAGTCCTTTCTGGTGGCCTAGCACCTGGACTAGGATCTCTACTTGAGCATGAACTAGACTCAGGGCTTCTGGCTCGGCCCATTCTAGCACAAGAGTTTTGACGCCTCAACCTGCCCCTACGTCTTGCTGCTGAGGGACTGAGCTCTCCGCCTCCTGCTCTATCTGGGCTTAGTTGCGAGCGGTCTCTACGAGGCCTTGCTGAGTCTGGGCTTAGAGAATCCCTTCTTGCTCGACCTTCATCGTCTGGTCCTAAAGAGGGTCCTGAATCTCGGCGTCTAGTACCAGGTGGTCCTGTTGGATCATCAAAAGCCGTAGCCTGTCTTTGAAGCCTTCCTAGTCTCCGCTCTGGACTGGCAGCGGCTCTTGAGTCTCGTCTTGCCCTTCCACATTGTGTCGTCGAATCGCGTCTACTGCCCAAGTTAGGAGGTGACCTTCCAGCGGGTGTTGCCTGGGTGCTTTGACTAGCTTGGACTGATTGCGAATTTGCTGGAGGTGTTGGTGAAGTTGGCGACGGGGTGACGGCGGAAGTTATTATAGTAGGCATCATGGTGACTGTTGTGCCAGTTGACTTGGATTGAGATTCTCCGTCAGATCGACTTGGCTCGTGGACTGAGACTACAGTAACCGCGGGCAATGTTGAAGGCCCTGGGTCTGACGAGGCATCGACAAAGGATGGTGGCGCCGGCGTCGGTGGCGATGCTCGTCGTTTTCTGTGCGTAGCGACTATTCTTGGTGGTGGAGCCACCACTGATTCACGCCTCTGTCTGTGTCCATCGACAGAATCTCTGCGCTCTTTATTGTCATCTCCAGATCCTCGCCTTTTAATGCGCCGTTCTCTGGGCGTGATTGTGGTGGAGTCTCTCCTGTCCCAGTAGTTGGGAAAGTCTGCTTTAAAGTCTGTGGGTGCAGCTTTCGAGTCGCGCCGTTTTCCCATAGATTTGATTCCGGAGTCGGCGGAGGAGTCTCGCCGGCGGCGCGGTGGGGGTTCGTGCCTGGCCCAGGGAAGTGAGCGGGCCAGGTCTGCGAGAGTCTCCCTACGGGAGAGAGGTGCGCGTTGCCGGCGAGGTGCGTTGCTGCCGCCGCCACCCCATTCGCGCAGGATGTCGGTTAGTTGGGCAAGAGAAGAGCGGCGGCGACGTGGCCCACCTAAGACAAATAAAGTTAAAGATTGATACCAAATTCAATAAACAATTTACTGTCATGTATTAAAGTATAATGATAATAACAAACGAAATAATTTTAAAGCTACCAACTGATGACAAAGAAATGACGAAGCAAAAGACTAAGGTTACTACATCGCAACCACCTTATTGCCATCAACAATAATATGCAGATGTATTTAGTGTAGTCGAGCCATAGTCTGATAAGATCAGGCTCAAGTTGTGTAAGGCCGCAGTCACGCCGATTGTTGAGCCGTTGTCACAGCGTGCAAGCGTAAAGAATATTTCCACAAAGCCCACAATAGCCATTAAAAAATAACAGCCGTAACATTGAATAGTTACAGATCGACACATCGTCGCTGTGCCTTGAAAATTCGACAAATTTTTTTTTACCTAAATGTCTTTTTTGGTATTTCGTTAGTAGGTATTTTTTTAGTCCGACGCGCCTGTCCGCCCCATTTCGTGCTAGCTAGCTTGAAAATTAAAATGAAGAAGTGTCTAAATTCGTAAATAAAAATTTGGGTCTTTAAAAAATTATTTAAGGGAACAAACTAGGGAAGTAATGTCATGTTTCTACAATTTTCTGCATTTTTACTTTCGAAGTAAGAATTAATTTTTTTCTTACTCCTAAATGGTTAGCTTTTATGTTTGTCGATTTTTCCAAGCGCATCAATGATATTAAGGTTGCCATACAGAAGAGCAGTAGTCGTCCGATAAACTATTTGATAAATAGTTATCCTACACGTTGATTATAGTAAAATTAGGATGCTTTTCAGTAACATCAGAATGCTTGTCACTTTTTGGAAAGCTGTTCCAAGTAAGACTGCACCGCGGGATACTGCATCACAGTTGACTTATTGGCATTACAGTTATGCAGTTTGAAAGAAACACAACTTTTCTGTATTTAAATCAGCGATCAATTGAACGTAGTTATGCAAAAAGGATCCAACCCACACAAAGTGACTTTTGAGATATTTGAGATTTTAGGTTTAAGATAACTTTGCGTATACTCCTAAGATCGCTATGAAAGTTTTTGACTCTTAAAATATAGAGCAAAGTGATCATTTTGGTATATTTATCTCAAATATTACCATGTTGTGAGTTGGATCCTTTTTGCAAAACGACGTCCAATTAAATCAGTGATAGCCCGTGTGACTCACCCCTGGCCTGGTCGGGGTCGGGCTCCGGCGGCGAGAGACAGGAGACCTGCGCCGCGGAGTCCCGTCGGCTGCCGAGGCGCTGCCGCAACGTGTTTTCCTCCAGCGTGGAGCGCGTCAGCTCGTCCCAGCCGTTGCCTCCAGCCCACACCAGCCCCACTTGGTGCGACAGAATCGGCAGGTTGCATACGAAGCATATTGCCGTCATCGTCCTGTTGGGAAGGGATTCGCTCATTAGTTTTGTGTGTAGAAATCGGTAAAGGTGACAATGGTCGCGTTAGTGCAAGTTAGTTGGGCAGGTGGTAGTGTTGAGAAGAGTCTTTGCTAACGATAGCGACCGTGCTTACCCAGCAAAGTGTTATGGCCATTATGATGAATAGTTTGCGCAAGGTGCTAGTGAGGTGTGCTGCTACTATCTAGTTTAACGAAATTTGTGCAAAAAGTTTTTTACTTATTAATTCGCTTAAATTGTACCTACTAATATTATTAAATTTTCTCTCCAACAGTTTTTGAAATTCCATTGCTAACGTCAATATAGAAAAATAAACCCTTTATTGGCTTAATACTTTTGTCACATGTAGATATTTTTAAACTGTTACGAAAGCAGTAGACGATTATAAAATAAATCTATTCAAAATTTTACACGCTATAATTTAAATGTTCATTATGGACCCAATAGTCTTTTGTTCTTTGGGTTACTCACGCCTTGTTGTTATGGAAATGCGTGTCGGGATACATGGCTCGTCGGTTGTCGCTCGTACGTACACTGAATGGCACTAAACGAGCTTGAAGCTCGTATCTTGGCATGAATATTACCAGAAGCACCGCTCGTAACCTGTGATTGTTTGTGTAAGCTGTCAAGTTTGTAAGCATTGCAGCTTCGATGCATAACATAACATTTAATTAACATTTACATACAGGCACATATATTGCTTCTGGCCCCACACTAGGATACCATGTGTCACAAACATGTAAACATTCAAGACCTTGGTTTCATTTTTTTTTTGTCCCCAGCCGGGATTTGAAGACGGGACCTCTCGCATGGTATGCAGATGCACTAACCACTGCGCCACAGAGGTCGTCATGCATCCTGTATGTAATAGTCATGTAATGGTGCTACGAGAAGTTGCACAGCACATAATAAAAAGGTTACCTAATTTTTTTTTACTTTCGTTTTAAGTAGTTATCTTTTCTTGATTTTTCACTATGCATTTTCACCGATGATGTGTCAGTAAATTTTCGTTTGTTAATACTTAAAACTTTCGTAAGC
This sequence comes from Yponomeuta plumbellus, assembly GCA_947310845.1. NCBI lineage: Eukaryota > Metazoa > Arthropoda > Insecta > Lepidoptera > Yponomeutidae > Yponomeuta > Yponomeuta plumbellus. The sequence goes on along the minus strand of OX371207.1, from coordinate 8,751,255 downwards.
ACTAGAAAATATTAAACATTACTTGACAAAAAGTCAAGTAAGTGTATCCGAAATGAAATTAATAGGATTTACTTTTGCTCATTGTTTGCGCTTCTGTTGTATTCGTGTTGAGTTAGTATCGCGCCCTCATACTCGCTTCAGGGAGCAGATAACTGAGCAGCGGATGCGATATAAGTAATAACCACGCCCTTGGGAACGACACTGTGTTTGCACTGGAATTTATATGCTTGCTTTCTCGCGACTCTTTTGAGAGTTCCACTGAAATTTTTGATTTGCTCGCTAAATTATAATATTAAGGTTACATCAGCTGGCGTGATGGCTTAAATGTCACGTCATATAGCGAATTGTTATTATGATAAAGTCGACTTGCGAATCGTGTGGAAAATAATTTTTTGAGACCAGGTAACGTGTAAAAACCGTTTTTCTTTCGTCAGTTTTGGAGTTGATCCAGTATGATAGATTCTTTAATATCATCATGATTGATCCATTATGTCCCACCAAGGGACACGGGTCTCTTTCTCGAGGACGTTATAGGCAATACTCCATCACGGGGGTCAAGTCCGGATTGGTGGAGGCTTGTAAGACTAGTGGCTGGTCTTCTTTCTTTCTTTCTTTATCTTATTGATGATTGATTGTGGCAGGAAGACGCTGGGTGCAAGCCGCTTCTAACCGGTCTTTTCGGAGATCCATGGAAGAGGCCTATGTCCAGCAGTGGAATTCATATGGCTGTATGATGTTGTAATTATTTATTGTAATCGGACGATGCCGTTTAGTCGGCGGAACCGCCGTGGCGGACCGTGTGAAATGGCATTTGGGGGAAAAGGCCTATACCGAGCAGTGGGCAACGGTTGCCTGATGATGATGATGATGATGCTTATTTATTGAATACAAGGACATCTGGCAAGCGATGACCTGTTCTTTGCTTATTACTCCTGGAGACAGGTAGGAGTTTGTTATAAGGTTGACTACTTACAACATATTTCAAACATATTTTAAATGCAAAAGCTAAATCCGAAATTTAATTTAATAAATCCATTAACAAATGCCTGGCTACATTTCCGATTAAAGTGATTGCCATCAGCACCTGAATGCTTTTTGAGGGGACCTTTAATCATCCCTATAATCAATCTGTCAGAACTTTGCTGTCCTGATATTCTGGAACAGACCCTCTTTCTTTGAGTGACGTTATCTGACAAAAGATTGTATGTAGGAAAATATTTTTGCACATTGTCGATTGGAAGTGTCAGTACAGATAGAAATGTAGATGTCGATGCCGCCGCCGCAAAAGTGAGGAAGTGATGTGCTGAGAGAATAGATTCTTTGCTAGCGTGTCACTTATTTTACGTGTTAACTTTTCACAATTGTAAAAAGATTGGTCTGTTTCAATATTGATTTATCAAGAAAGTAGGTAATTTTGAGACTCTTGGCCAAATATTTAGTTTTAGCCTTTTAAGTCCCCGAGTACTTCAAAACCGGTACCAAAACCATTGTTATTTTCAAGGTCAGGACTTAAGTATTTTAATAAATGTTTTATTAAAAAAAAACTGATATAACGGTTCCGGTAGTACCTACGTCATGCACGCAAAAACGTCATCAACTGAAATCCGGCGAGCGATCAGTTTCCAGTGATACCATTGCTGGATACAAAACCTTTTTAAGCTAGACTAAAAATACTCCTAATTTGTGGAAATGTCAAAAAAAAATAATTTAGTTTTTTACGGAAACCGTCAATATCTTGACGTTATTTATTGAAAAATATTACAAACTTTAGAAGATCGAGTCACACACTTGTTCACAAAAATCCAAAAAAATCTGTTAATGTTAATAATGTATAAGTGTAACATTATAATCACTCACCTTTGAAATGAAGTAACATTTGTAACTATTATCAATATTTAGGACAATGCTCGTTGTAGTGGTAGTATGATAACGATTTGTGTTCAATTTCAGCGACATTTCGGCAAATTCTTTGAGTGGCAATATATTGTTAGCTATCGCTTGATAACACACACGGTATGATTGGTATTGAAACAGCGTGGCAGTATGCCACGAATGCAGCGGAAACTAAAACTTTAAATTCGTCGTATTCTCTCGATTTAATAGATACTGTAAATGTAGTACTGTACATGTTTCCACCATCAATACCTAACAAGGTATGAGCATTGCAATGAAGACATGCTAACATTTTCATAAATTATTCAATTTTGCCTGGCGACACTAGTCGATATCGTCAATCGGCATCTTAAGCAATTTAATGAATTTCACAATTTCGAGGCAAGTGACAGACTCTTATCGCTCTTATCACTCTTATCGCTCGTAGCCCGGCTGCCTAAGTGATCTTAAAAACGATCACAAATGTTAAGCAACATAGGGCGCGTTCAGTGCATGGATGGGTGACCGTCTATGACTAACACAGAGTGTCTTGAAAACTTCTGACAGTAAGACTAGCCACTAGTCTTACAAGCCTCTACCAATTTGGACTTGGCCCCCGTGGTGGAGTATGGCCTATACCTTCCTCAGGGAAGAGACCCGTGTCCCTCGGTGGGGACATAGTGGGTTGATGATGACAGACTCGGGTCTCTGCCACTTTTTCACGTTATGTTATTTCACAATATCTAGTCTTGATTTATTGTGAATTCTATTTCTGCGACCTAGGTTAAATAATACTTGAGTGGTTCAAAGCAAGACCGGTGTATAAACAATTTTTTGGTCGTTCCGTCTATTATTAAATTTCCTGAGTCTACGCCACTGAGATTTGGTGCAAGGAAATCACCTCGATAAGGCTGTGTATTAACTATTTTTTGGCTACCCCACGATAAACTTCGTCCTTGGAAGAGGTATCAGTTGTACACCGCTGCGTGCGGCAAAATGTAACGCTTCACTTATGAAAACGCTTCGTTCCTGGCAACATGACATTTGGGTGCCGCGACGATAGCGGGGCATATCAACCGGCTCTCTGGCTCAGCGATCCAAGTCGGTCTTTTGAAAACCACTCACACGAGCATACACGCGATCAAGTGAAAACTCGAGATTGATGATTGTGTTTGTCAATATGATTGTTTGCACAGATTGTAAATACAATTTTATTCGAAGCGGCGTGTCGCCGATAGCGTCTCTAAGGATTTACGCGCTGAGGTGGCTGAAGAACAAAGAATGACGTCAAAAAATACCTGATTTATTGTTTATTCTACACCTGAAGTTATGAATCTACACTTCTTGTGATTTATCCATAACCAGAACTTTCTGTCACGTTTGACAGTCACTTTGTCGGTCAAAAGTGACAGTTAAAATTTCGTAACCAAGTACATTTTCGCAACGCCTCCGTTGCGAAAATGTTAAGTTGCGAAAAAGCGTTGCCACAATGTGAACCACTTTGCCGTAGTGGTAGCGCATCTGCCTACCATGCCAGAGATCCCGGTTCGAATCCCGGCTGGGGACAAAAAAAACTCAGGTCTTGGATGCTTACATGTTTCTGATGTCGCTGTTTCTGGTTCCCACGACAGGGTATATATTATATGCCTGTTTGTAAGTGTTTATGTTTATATGTACAATGTCCCATAAGAGGAAATAATATGCAGTGAGTGAAAATATGATTTTCTAAATGGTCAAAGATTAGCTGTTATACTCAAGAACCTGTTTTTTATGTAGCCCATATACGTCCCACTATAAGGGCAGGCCAGGCCTTCTTTTAGATAGGTAGAATTGGCGTGATCACCACACGGGCCACCGCGAACTGGGAATTTCAAGCGCTGAGGTTTGTAACCCCTCAAACACGAGTAACTTTACATAGACTTAATTAATGTGTTGTGAAAATCACGAGTTAGTTACTAATTCGAATTAGTAACTTCAAAAGAATCTTTGCGTACAATAACTGACCCATCCATTCAGCCTCCGGCCCATCCCAATGTCTGCAGCCTCTGATACACTCATACCTATATCTTCACTCTGCTAGGGACTGAGCATAAAATTTGGTTCAACAAGCATTTAGTTTTTTGTCAGACATCGAGTGAATAATGTGCATTCAACAGTTTATAAGCTGTAGGTGGCCGAATTCAAAATAGCTTCATCGCTGGCTTAATTTTTTTGTGATGACTCAGTAACTATTTGCATTTGCTGTTAATAATCAGATTAATAGATAGATAGAATATTGTTTATGGACTAATATTAATTTACATAAGATTTGACATTTAAAAATGACGCTTGCACAAATTTCGTTAATACTAGGTAAATTATTCTATTTAGGTATAAACTGGTTGGTGCACAAATGCCGATGATCAAATCAAGTGGCCTCATTATTCTAATAATATTATATTTGTTAATTGGTGGTAGTTTTATTATTATGACTCTACGATTCTAGTGCACGCAATTAATTGGTGGGAATACCTGTGAATTGCGGAAACAAATTATTATGAATTTTAATTAGTGCGGCTTGTGATGCTAAAATGTATGTGTTTCAATTTCAATCAACTTGAATAGATGATACTAATAATTCCGCAATAACTGTGTGAGTTATTCTTAATAGAAATAGGATGTGGAAGGTGGTGGCACAGCAGCTGAAAGAACGAGTGTAATGTTTCAAACCTGTTAATGATTTTAGCAATTCTCCAAATGCAGTCCGTTTCAATTTGTGTACAAGTGAGTTTTAAGGGGCAACCGGATGCTGACTAGCGCCAATAGTTATTCATCGTTTTAGCAATTTTTATAAGTTATAAGCCTCGCCTCGTGGTCAATTACTTAGTTTTGTTCAAAATCAAATCAAAAAACGGCTGTTTTTGAGCAAACTGCTTTCAATTCTAAGTTCTCGGACCTTGGTTTTAGCACAGAGCAAAAGAGCAAAAAGGGAAGTTAAAGTTAATTTCTAGGCTCTTAGAACTGTGACTCATCAAATCAAAATTACTGTTAAAATTTCTAAAAGAATTTCATGTTTTTTTTCATTGCTTTTAGTTAACACCGGGTTGCCCTTTGATGGCTCTGCCATTCAAACACAATTAAATTATTTGCCCTTTTCACAAATACCATTTTATGAAAAAAATATAACTTCAAACTGGAACGGATCCTGAGGGAGTATCCTTGTCTTAATCCATGCCAGTAAAGCAGCATGCATGGTACATTCCTCATGCTAGGTAACTTAAAGGGACCTGTAGTGGCGAAGACGTGGTGAGGGAGACTGAGGCATGTCGGAAGCCAGGGCATGGGTCATGGGTCAGTAGGTAGCAGGCACTATATCACACTCAAGCGGGGCTATCTGAAAAATAACGGGTTTGAGTTAGGGCGGTAGGTACAGTCAGGCCGTTTCTGAAAACTCAAGACTGGATACGCTTTAGCTAACTTAGCGTTTGATAGTCTCGTTTTGCCAATAGCGGAAGAAATTAAGTCCGAAAAAGGTCAACCTTGAAATTCCTGTAAGTCAGTGGGTTTATAGGGAGGCAAAAATATTTCGAACAAAAGTTGTTTAATATTAGTGTTAAGTCCCGTATCAGCTGCTTTATTTTTCATCAATACGTTACGAACGTAAATATAATGAGATATATTAACGTTAGTTTAATTTTTCATGAATGTGCAAATTTTAAAATATGCCAACCTCGTCGCCAATATTTTTTAATGAGCAGTTTAAGTCTAAAATCTATTCAGAACAGGTAATTAGAATTTTTCTCTTCGTACATTCATAACAATTAATAAAGGCTCATTACAACATCAGTATTTTTATTTATTTGTATTTTATCTCCAATAAAAACAAAGAAAAACAAAAATTACGATTATTTACAATAATGAAAAAAAAGAAAAGAAGCTGACTAGAAATTTCGAGACTAAAAGTTAAAATTACTCCTCAATAGACATACCTAAATTATTTACATAGACATTAAAAAAAAATTCATTACAAACATAATGAAAATTCACATAAAGCTTCGTCAAAAAAAACTCCTAAAGCCACTTCCATGTTTTTAAAAACTACCGTTAACTATTTTCAAATATTGCTAGCAAATTATAACATCAGTAGGTAAGACTAAGTACTTAGAAAAGAACAATTTCGAGAATAAAATTATCAATTTTAGAAAAACTTCAACCTTATTAGTAAAAAACAAAATTCAATGACAACAACAGTATAACAATAACATATAATACCAATAATACACACTGAACATTTGTAACGTATTGTGTTGTGTTGTGGTTTTGCGATGTACCTATGTTTTGTACCTATAACATGGAAGAAGAAATCAACGGCCCGTCTGATTTTTTGTATTGCGATGCTAGCGACACGCGGCATTTTCTCGTACTACACACAGTTTACGCCAACATTTTCACAAGGCCCAGTTTCTCCACACCAACAATATTATGTAGGTACGGTTGAATGTGACGATGTAGTTTCTACATTTTGCAATAGATGGCGCTCTGGTTAAAATTTGTAATTCCTTTCGTGAGCGATCAAAAATATTTCCTTTCTATCAGTTCTTTCCTTATTTTTACAAAACAATAACTTAAACTCACACCTGTATCCTAGAGGGGTAGGCAGAAACCAGGGACTTCTACTTACCACGATCCTGACAGATTACTTCTTCCTTTCAATAGTGATTTTCATTTCTTCTAAATGAGAAAGAAAGGATAAAAAATGGGAAAAAAATTTATTTAGGTAGGTACTTTCAGAAACTGCGGCAGCTGCGATTGGAATGTGTCTGACATAAATTTACCACTGTATTACAGGACCTTGCTCTAACAAATTACCAGTTTTTCTGGAATCTGGACCCTTTCCTTCTCGCCGCAATTTTTTTTGAGCAAAGGAGTTAATGCACTACCCACACGAAAACTTTGATTGATTAAATATATATCCAAGTAAATTCATATTGTTATTGTTTTATTTTTTTATACAAAACATCAATTTCGTTAGAACGTAATATTTATAGTATGAACATCGTCTCATATCTAAAGTAGGTCACACAGATCTTTTATGGTATCAACCAAGCTTCAAGGGTATAATTCTCAATTTAGAAAGTCGTGGCTGAAGTTTGGCAAATAAAGATTTTTCAGCGTGAAATATGAACCTACCATTGTATTTCATTGTGTTCTTGTTCCCTTTGATGTTTCAGTATTACTCGCACTCCCATTGAAAAGTTCAAATCCGGCCAATTAATACGTTAAGGAGCTTTTGGCAGTCGCTGCACCAATTACAGCGTTCAACTATTCCAGGAATTCGCTAAAATCTGCTGCGCAGGTATTTTCTCAAAATTAATACATTCAAATCGGCTTACGCTGCCTGGAAATTCCGGGAAATTGCGCACGTAGCCTATTCAAACCAAGGTACAGCAACAGTTTACAGAGGATTCCACTGCAACATATTGAGAGGCGAATTTTCACTGTGCTTTATTTCTGGGAAAGTGGAAGAGTATGAATATTTCCCGAATAGCGAAATTTCTAAAAGGACCATTGAGTGGATTGTTATGCGGAGATTGTCGGGGAGAAGGTTTGTAAAAGCTAAGGAAAATATTTCGAATTTTAATTGCTTTTTGATTGATGACGACGGTTCGTTGTTTTAAAATCGAATATTGGTGTACACAATGCTCTCATTCGAGCAACAAAGGATTAAAATTCGGTTTTTGTATGCTTACGATTCGCTGAATATTAGGTATCTATCCACAAACTCTTGCATGCTGTCTCACTCAATATGGACATTAAATACATATTTTATACAACTTTTATCTATTAAAAATTAAATTGAGGAACACAAAAATGTCTTTAAAATGGGCGGTGCTCAGCTAGCATTCGGCCTCGCAAAACTTGTGTCTTATACAATAAAGCTGGCATCGGATGATAGAATTTTTTCGTTAAAAAGAAAAACGATCTCTAAACGAATGGAAACTATCAAGTTTGTAACATAATACCTTGAACTCAGAGATTAATTCGATCTAGCAGTTTTTGGCTGATCAATTAATTCGGTACATAATTATGATAAGGTACATAATTATATAGATATATAATGTACTAGCATCTGCCTGCAGTTTTTCGCAGATCGTCATTCCACCTGGTCGGAGGGCGTCCTACACTACGTTTGCCAAGTCTTCTTGCTCATTAGGGGAGGGCTATGTCCAGCAGTGGACTAATATAGCCTGATGATGATGATGATGATGATAATGTACTAGCTGTCTCAGTAAACGTTGTTCTACCAAATCAATCAACCTACGACATATTTCCTAACCTGCGAAATATACGTACACAAAAAAATCATAAAAACGGTGAAGCCATTTCGGAAAAGTTCGCTAGCAAAAACTGTGACACGAGATATTATGTACATATAATAGACATGGATATTAGATATTATAATCAAACATTTGACTGCCTTTTTGGTAGGGCCATTAAAGCGCTTAGCTACCAAGAAAGAGATCGTGGGTTCGATTCACATAGGGTGCCGCCGTACATTGGTGTACATTTGGTACATTGGTGCACATACTCGTACTTTCTTAAAAAAATATATGTTCAAGCTCAGATTATTATCTATGCCTGTCACTAGTGGTCTTTGATAGATAATGCATAAAATTTAATAGAAATAATACATGTGCAAAATAGAGTACACATTTTTCCCAGCAGGACCGTGATTTTTGTCAATTACTGCGACATTGTACGAATGCGTAATCAGTACAATAATGTAATCCCTGATATTTAGATTATTATTTATCCATTGCGCTTTATACAAATAAACTATATTGTATTCTCGAATCCAAAAACTTCACTGCAAACTAATAAAAACAATCGTTCTATTCTCGGATTTAAATCCAGAATAGTTTTACTGAGTAAAGTGCATGCCTTCCGGGAATATACGCGCACTTGTTCATTCCATTAAAGGTAAAAATATCCAATGAATGGTTACCTACGCAAAGAGCTCGCTCTCAAATAGCTTCGTCTAACAACTTTTTGTTACTATATTCAATTCTATTCCAGCTAGCTAGTACGATATTTATCACAGAGATTTATTGTGAGAGTAGGGATAGGTAGAATAAGTAGGTTTGTGAAGTCGTTGACAGTAATTTTAGCCTGAAACAGGTATATGGTTTTTTGCTGTTTACTTGTATCTATAGTGACGGTACATAAGGCAAATTGCATTTCAACTTTACTGTTTTTTTTACATTTTACATACAGGCTTTTGGTCCCACATTAGGATACCCTGTGTCGTGGGAACCAAAAACAGCGACATTACAAATATGTAAACATCTGAGACCTGGGGTTTTTTGGTCCCCAGTCGGGATTCGAGCCCAGGACCTCAGGCATGGTAGGTAGATGCGCTAACCACTGCGCCACAGAGGTCGTCAAATCATTGTTTTGGACAGCAAGGTTGGATCTCAGTTGCAGTTTGAATGCAGTTGGCAGAATAAAACTGCCAACCAACCAAGCAGACTAATTGCAGTCGGCGTGCAGTTGGCGTGCAGTTCAAACCACAGCTGGCATTGTAGTCTTGCCAACTGAATTCAAAACTTTTCAGTCGAAAAACACTTGTAATGCAGCCCGACGAAGTTGTTCGAGTAAAAGGAGCCGGGGATCTCTGGGCCCAATTGTAATAAGCTGAAATATGGTTTAAAAAAAGCGGTATTTTTTTCTGTTTCAAAATATAAAAAAATCTGCTCAATTCACAATCTGGGAGACGAGAAATCTTAAAAACAAGTTTAAGTCTGATGAAATAGAGTTTCGATTACTATAATCGATTACTGTGAATGATTTCAAGAATTATTATTGAACATAAAATCACTCTCATCGAATGATGGATTCAATCAAAGTGAACAAAATCTACGGAATAAATTATTATATTGTCAATAGTTTACAATAAAACAGAATATTAACTTATTATTAAAACCGATTCTCGTAGATTCTCGTTTACAGATCGATCGATCGATATGTTTGTCAAATGTATTTAATCTGTGCTGACAGTGACAGCTCCCGGATTTTCAATCTATGATCATGATGGGTCACTATATTGCACTGACCGAGAATTTACGGCTCGAGAATGTACAACCCGGGAATTCGTGCCCAAATGACCATCTATAACTAACGCTAGTGGGTTTTTTCCGAGCAGTTCCGTGCTTCGCAAGGCAAGTTCAGCAGTTGGTGCCGGCTGCCGTTAATAGATGGAAGTTGTGAAGCCAAGTCAGAGGCCTTGGGGCAGCTTGAAAACTTCCGACAGTAAGACCAGCCACTAGTCTTACAAGGCTCCACCTATCCGGACTAGGCCCCCGTGGTGGAGTATGCCCTATAGGTATAGGACCGAGGGACACGGGCTTTTCACTGAGAAAGGTTCCTCAGGGAAAAGCCCCGTGCCCCTCAGTGGGTTTATAATGGGTTGATGTATCGCTCCTCTATATCTAAACTCTGATCATTTGGATTGACTTGTCTAGTGTAAGATCCAGCCAGATCAGGACGTCAATCTATTGCGACTCATAGCCTCGATAATGTCACGCACTAGATCGAGGGTGTAATGGCTGCGAAGTGAATGATTTACGCTTCATGAAAACAAGGCACCACTCTGTCGTGTCTATGGCTGTACACGGATTCTCGCCCGTACCAATTTTATACAGCCTGATATGATAACGCACGACCCGAGAACGTACGGACGGGAATCCGTGTACATGTGCACGGATTCCGTGGCTGTACATTACCGGGGCTGTACGTTCTCAGGATGTGCATTCGCGGTACGTACATTATCGTCTCCCATCATGATCACCGGACTACCTACGGACTACACTCGTCTTGTATCGGTTATCGTTTGCGTATTATATTATATTATATATATATATAAAGCTACAATGCGGTATACTCACTCACTGATTGATTCATCCATACGTATTCTCGGAAACGGTGGGTTTTAGAGAAAAAAATTGTATGAGAAAAGTGTAGGAAAGGTGCGATATACAGCAATCCTATGAAACCGATTTCTGAATTTCGAACGCCTTCTCTCATACAAATATGCTATCTCTGTTGTTTATTGCTCGATTTGGACCAAATTTTAATAGAATGTTGTCTTAATGATCCAATTAAGACAAAAAAAAATTGTTGTTCGAAATTCAACATGGCGGCCGAGCTATAGCCTCCCGAAAAAAGGCCATTTTTCGACCTCTGCGCAAAAAAGTCGGCAGCCAACTGGGCGCATGCTGGAGACATGCTCTCAACGGCATCGGGTTGTCGAAAGACCCAGGTATACCAGAAAAATCCGACATCTTGAGATTTCAAGATGGCGGCTGAGATGTCAATGATCGAAATTGACAAATTTTCTATGGAGATTTTTCACTAAAACCACTTTTAGTACTAAATTCAGTACAAAAAATGGGACAAACTTGCGAGGCCGAAGGCCGAGCTCCGCGAAGCGGGCACGAGAGACCCCGTCGCGGCGAGGCCGAAGGCCGAGCTCCGTCCAGGCCGAGGCCGAAGGCCGAGACGTTGCGTGTTCCGGCGTCAAGTGACAACGAAAAAGCCACATGGGAGAAACTTGCGAGGCCGAAGGCCGAGCTCCGCGAAGCGGGCACGAGAGACCCCCCGCGGCGAGGCCGAAGGCCGAGCTCCGTCCAAGCCGAGGCCGAAGGCCGAGACGTTCCGTGTTCCGGCGCAAAAGTAACAACCCGAAAGCCACAGTGGACAAACTTGCGAGGCCGAAGGACTAGCTCCGCGAAGCGGGCACGAGGGACCCCGCCGCGGCGAGGCCAAAGGCCGAGCTCCGTTCAAACCGAGGCCGAAGGCCGAGACCACACGTGTTCCCACGCGTCGAATCCCAACTAACAGTGTCTAGCGAGGCCCTAGGCCGAGCGCCGCGGAGAGCGAAGCTCGCAGCGGCTGGAGGTTGGCGCGCGTAAGCGCGCAGGGGGCTCGCCCCCTAGTTATATATATATATAAAGCTACAATGCGGTATACTCACTCACTGATTGATTCATCCATACGTTTTCTCGGAAACGGTGGGTTTTAGAGAAAAATTTTGTATGAGAAAAGTGTAGCAAAGGTGCGATATACAGCCATCCTATGAAGCCGATTTTTGAATTTCGAACGCCTTCTCTCATACAAATATGCTATCTCTGTTGTTTATTGCTCGATTAGAACCAAATTTTAATAAAATGTTGTCTTAATGATCCAATTAACAAAAAAAATATTAGTTGTTCGAAATTCAAAATGGCGGCCGAGCTATAGACTCCCGAAAAAATGCCATTTTTCGACCTCTGCGCAAAAAAGTCGGCAGCCAACTGGGCGCATGCTGGAGACATGCTCTCAACGGCATCGGGTTGTCGAAAGACCCAGGTATACCAGAAAAATCCGACATCTTGAGATTTCAAGATGGCGGCTGAGATGTCAATGATCAAAATTGACAAATTTTCTATGGAGATTTTTCACTGAAAATCCACTTTCAGTACTAAATTCAGTACAAAAAATGGGACAAACTTGCGAGGCCGAAGGCCGAGCTCTGCGAAGCGAGAACGAGAGACCCCGCCACGGCGAGGCCGAAGGCCGAGCTCCGTCCAGGCCGAGGCCGAAGGCCGAGACGTTCCGTGCTACGGCGGAAATATAACAACGCAAAAGCCAAAATGGACATACTTGCGAGGCCGGAGGCCGAGCTCCACGCAGCGGGCACGAGGAACCCCGCCGCGGCGAGGCCGAAGGCCGAGCTCGGTTCAGGCCGAGGCCGAAGGCCGAGACCGCACGTGTTCCCACGCGTCGCATCCCAACCAATAGTGTCTAGCGAGGCCCTAGGCCGAGCGCCGCGGAGAGTGAAGCTCGCAGCGGCTGGGGGTTGGCGCGCGTAAGCGCGCAGGGGCTCGCCCCCTAGTTATATATATAAAGCTACAATGCGATATACTCACTGATTTATCATCCATATGTTTTCTTGGAAACGGTGGGTTTTAGAGAAAAATTTTGTATGAGAAAAGTGTAGGAAAGGTGCGATATACAGCCATGCTTTGAAGCCGATTTTTGAATTTCGAACGCCTTCTCTCATACAAATATGCTATCTCTGTTGTTTATTGCTCGATTTGGACCAAGTTTTAATAAAATGTTGTCTTAATAATCCAATTAAGAAAAAAAAAATTTTGTTGTTCGAAATTCAAAATGGCGGCCGAGCTGTAGCCTCCCGAAAAAAGGCAATTTTTTAGACCTCTGCCCAAAAAAGTCGGCACCCAACTGGGCGCATGCTGGAGACACGCTCTCAACGGCGTCGGGTTGTCGAAGGACCCAGGTATACCAAAAAAATCCGACATTTCTAGATTTCAAGATGGTGGCTGAAGTTGACCAATTTTCTATGGAGATTTTTCACTGAAAATCCACTTTCAGTACTGATTTCAGTACAAAAAATGGGACAAACTTGCGAGGCTGAAGGCCGAGCTCTGCGAAGCGGGCACAAGAGACCCCGCCGCGGCGAGGCCGAAGGCCGAGCTCCGTCCAGGCCGAGGCCGAAGGCCGAGACGTTGCGTGTTCCGGCGTCAAGTGACAACGAAAAAGCCACATGGGAGAAACTTGCGAGGCCGAAGGCCGAGCTCCGCGAAGCGGGCACGAGAGACCCCCCGCGGCGAGGCCGAAGGCCGAGACGTTCCGTGCCCCGGCGGAAAACTAACAACCCAAAAGCCAAAGTGGACAAACTTGCGAGGCCGAAGGCCGAGCTCCGCGAAGCGGGCACGAGAGACCCCGTCGCGGCGAGGCCGAAGGCCGAGACCACACGTGTTCCCACGCGTCGAATCCCAACCAATAGTGTCTAGCGAGGCCCTAGGCCGAGCGCCGCGGAGAGCGAAGCTTGCAGCGGCTGGGGGTTGGCGCGCGTAAGCGCGCAGGGGGCTCGCCCCCTAGTTTTAATTATATTCCTCGACCAGTGCTTTCGCTCTACGGACTTCTAGTATATTGTTTAACTTGTACGACTGTGGCTTACCTACTTATCGATGTAATACACTGGGCCGACGAGTTTTAGAGGTTGAAATGACACAAATATTTGTCTTCCCTGTCTTTTAATCTATTTGTGAGTTTCGTTACATTTTCCCACTCAATACGATAAGAACTACAATTGATGTAATAAATAACTGTCTATCATATGATCATAGTTATAAAATCAGCTGTTAAGTACCTATAGGTTATTGTCAATTTGTTGCATAGCCTCACTTTTACTAAATCTCTTTTAACTTTGCTCTCAGATTGCTAAAATCCGCAAAATTTTCAAAGACGGTTTGACAATATAATATATGCTGTTTATTGACACCACTCTCGTCTTTTTACATCTGGGCCCAAGAATGTATGGAAGCGTTTCCGTCTCCTTTCGGGTGTGTCCTACGATTTTTTCCTTCATATTAAGCGAATAGGTCTACGAATCCACAAACATACGTGCACACAACAAGCACACGTGTGCTAGCTAGTTGTAATCAATAAAATAAAATTGGAAAACCTTTGCCAAACACAGACGAATTCGACGATTCTCGTCAAAATCAATAAAAAATGTTGTGGGTCATTAAAAATAATAATAATAAGTTTCACATAACATAATCGCCTTTTCTGGTCCTAAGGATACCTTGTGATATGGTATCTAGGCAAGGACATCAATATACATATACCCTTAGCCATCCGAAATGTTATTCTACTTCTCATCGAAAGAGCCTAGAAATCGCAAAGAATATTTACCTAGCTTCCGCATCTCTATAAATATTTTGTATTTATAAATATTTTATTCTAATAAAGTATATCTTATCTTATTTCTATGACAGCGGGGCCCACCGTTAGAAAAATCATAGTGAGGAAACTTGAGCATCAATAGTACATTACTGCAGCGGCCAGCAAAAGAGGCATTGGTGGACGAACGTGGAAATGTGGGCCGAGGCAAGGCCGAGGCACACATACGTGAGTCCATCAATGCCTAGTTGTGGCCAAGGCTTGTATAATTTGTATATGATTTCAGAACTTTTTTCTTTCGATTTTGGCGGTAACGTACAACAACTTGCCGCCTCTTGTATTTCAGGTGGCGTTAAAATAAGTTCATCGCAGTCATTTGCATCACTCGAACTCAATCTGTTACATTCAATACACTTTCAAAATCATACGAACCACGAACGAACAACAATATTTTTTTTCAATAGGTATATCCAGCTTTCTATCGCAATCCAGTTCGAATTTAAAAAAAAGTTACCTCCTTCTATTTTTAAATAACACGACAGATATGAGTTTAGTATGTAATTTATTTGTCCGCAAAACACGACATGACACTATATCCCTTGGTGTTTACATTTTCAGTCGTTTTAGGATTGGCAGGTTATCTTAGTACCATGTATTAACAGCCTCAAAAAGCATGCCACATTAAATTGGTAAAAATGTTTTTAATATAAACATAGATAGGGCCTCGGAGAAGAAAATAAGCTATTCAAAGTACTGATTCTCTACAGACGAGGCCGCTGGCTTAGCGAGGTCAGCTGTTTATTTCATAGTTTAGCATTGTTCACAAATAACGGTCTATTAAATAGCATTTCTACACGATTCAAGTCAAGAGCAAAATGCTTCCGTACCGGACTTATTTTTATACTTTACTGGACACGAAACATTGAACTTGACAATAGGTAAGAAAATCAGTTGGTTAAGTTAAGCTAAGTAGTTGGTACCGCCTGCCGTCAGTAAATGGCAGTCGTGAAGCCAAGTCAGAGGCCTTAGGGCGGCTTGAAAACTTCTGACAGTAAGACCAGCCACTAGTCTTACAAGTCTCCATCAATCCGGACTAGGCGCCCGTGGTGGAGTATGGCCTATATCTATCTCGGGGAAGAGACCCGTGCCCCTCGCTGGGGACATAATGGGTTGATGATGATGATACGTAAGAAATAACGTGTACAAAGGCGAGCTCATACAAAGGAAATAAATAATATGAATACATTAATAAGGTACCTTTGAGCATAAATTCAATGCTTTGAGCTTACCTTTGAATAGATATTAATGTATCTAGTTGCAAAATGTAGAATTGAAATACAGCTCCTACCGTGAACTGGGGAGCATTTGACTGTTTACAGAGAGGGCCCGTTTGTCTACTTCGAGCAAGCACCTTTGGGTGCTTAGTTCCAACTCAAACATCGACTTTGGTGAATACCTAGCGCTGTGTTTGAAGAGAGATGATATTAGGTGCCCATCTTAGCAATTAGAACTCTCTACAACTACAACTATAGCTCACCGCTTTAGTTTCGAAAGTTAAAGCAAAACCTATTATTCACTGAAGGCTCCGTATCATAGTGTAGGAGAAAAGAATAAAAAAAGTTATTAATCCTCAAACAAAAAAATTGTTTCGGGTTCATGTTTGTTCGTATCCGTATTGTAACGTCCTTCCATCACAACTTTTAAGTATTTTGCCTGTCAACGACCTCTGTGGCGCAAGGGTTAGCGCATCTATCTACCATGTGAAAAGTCTCGGGTTCGAATCCCTTCTGGGGACAAAAAACCCAGGTCTTGGAAGTTTGATAAGATAAGATAGATAAGTTTATTAATAATAACATAATTTACATTTGTTTCCTTAATGGTAGGTACTATTACAAAATTAGTTATCCTTAGGGGCTAGGCGTTGGTCCTCACACTAAGCAGAGCCTGTATCGTGAGGGCCAGTTAACTTGATTTCTAGTTAATCCCAATTCCAAACGTTGATACTTGAACATTAATAATTACCTCAAATAAAAATTGTAAAAAAAAGCTAATTACAAATCATTAAAAAAATTGAAATTATAAAAACATAGGTATTTACAGGAGATAGGTATGTGCGGGTGTATAATTTGGATGTGAAAGAGTACCTAACTGAGTTGTGTGTAGACTGAGCTAGAGAGAGTGTGTGTGTGTGTGTGTGTGTGTGAGTTGAGTGACGCGTATATCGTAACTTCCCTTTTTATGTACGATTTACTGTAGATGATATGCACAGCGTAACGTTTCTTCATTTTAAGATTTGCAAAAGCTTCTCCGTCGAGTCATAGGAGAGGCTCTGCAGATATTTAGAAAGTTCCTTTTTACAAGCAAAGTGGTTCAATGAACTAATATACAGCAGTTTGTTGATTTAATTGTACAGGTAACCTCCCAGAAAGTACACAAATCCTTGAGCAAAAGAAGTTCTGCACCTCCTTACCTCAAATACTTTGTCCGAGCGACACTTTCCAGGATTGAGTCCATCCGAGATACACAGCTTATGCTGTCTCATAACAATGCTGGCCATGAACAACTGTCTGACTGAAAGTACTTTAGCTTTCTCGTAGAGTAGTGATGTCGGAAATTTAAAAGGGAGTGAATGGCTCACTTTTAGGACAGCCCTTTGCGCTCTTTCAAGTGGCAATATGTGCGTTTTTGACGCCCCGCCCCAGACGTTTACGCAGTATGAAATTAGCGATTGACAGAGACCATAATAAATCATTTTCATGACCCTCGAGTCTGCAGCATGGCGCATATTTCTGAAGATCGCTATAAGTTTACGGACTCTGCTTGTGAGAAGTTTGATGTGCGGCTCAAAGGTCAAACGATTATCCAAAACAATTCCCAGATATCTTATGGTATCCGTTCTATCGAGCTTAGGACACGTGCAGAAGTCTGACGATGCCATATTCCCAAAAAAGTTATGACAAGCTATTTCGTATCAAGTTTAGTTCCTCCCAACTCGGCTTCGATTTCTTCAGAATCGAGGATGTTAGGTATTTTGTTTTGTCTCTGTTTAGGGTTAGGAGGTTGCGACTCAGCCAAGCAGAGGCCTTATTAAACCCAGCCTGGGCAAGAAAAAATGTGCTTTCCTAGGATTTTCCCCTGAAAATTAGTGCCGTATCATCGGCAAACGCAACTATCTTGCCATTTTGGACGTTGAGATTGCAGAGTTCATTGACATTAACCAAAAAAAAGGGTTGGTCCCAAAATACTTCCCTGCGGGACTCCGAACGTAATAGGTAGGGAGTCACTGATATTTTGGCCAATTTTGACACTTTGCGACCGGTCAGATAAATAATCCTTTAAGAGTTGTAGCTGGAGACCTCTGATACCAAGCGCTTCCAGATTCTGCAAAAGTAGAGGGATCGACACAGTATACAAAGCCTTGGCGAGATCCAAGAAGATTGCTAAGCATTTATCACCTACATCAAGGCCTTCCACTATGTTTTCTGTTAGATTAGATACGGCATCAGCAGTTGATCTGTTTCTACGGAAGCCATACTGATTATGTGACAATAAATTTGCAGATTCTAGGAAACCCACCAGTCTGTTATATTTACATGTTACAACAGTTACAGTTTACATGTTTGTGATGTCACTGATTTTGGTTCCCACGACACAAGGAATCCTAGTGGGGCCAGAAGCAATGTATGTGCCTGTATGTAAATGTTTATATTAAACTAGCTTACCCGGCTAACGTTGTTTTGCTAGATAAAATATTTGTAGTGGACCACCCTTGTCATTTATGTGTATGAAAAATAGATGACCAGACCTACCGAACATAAATATAAAATTTAAGTTTTGGAGGAGTATGCGCACATCTATATTAGATGTTTGTGTATTAAGCTTCAAGAGAAACGGAGGCAAAATGAAATTTTTTTTTTTTGTTTTATTTATTTTACAAAAACAAAAATATACCCTCTGAAATATACCCTCAAGCAAGTAGTTAATACTGAGCCTGCATCTTTTATAAAGCATGATTTTTTATGTACCTAGGTATTGTACGATAATTGTTGGCACCAATAAACAATAATCTCTTATCCTAATATATTGACGTTGATATATTGGCTGATGATAATGATGATGTCTGTCGTCATCATCATTATCATCATCATCAGCCAATATATTATGATATATGATGATGACAGACGTCATCATCATCATCATCAGCCATTTGACGCCCACTGCAGGATATAGGCTTTCCTCATTGTTTCAGTCTACATCAAAGTTTATTCTAGTGCATCCGATGGCTGATGACACTGGGGCTTCCATAAATCTCAACAAAGAATCCCCACCAAAGGGGATTAATTCTATAGCTCGTGAACAAATAAGCCTTTAGATTTTTTGCTTTAAATCCATCAGTTTCAAAAGCATTAAGTTTATTACGGTTGACAGTGAAAAGGCTTAAGTACCTACATTACATTTTTTTTTATAAAAATAAGCCGGTACCAAGTTACCAGACCAGCACATATATTTTGGGCTCCGACTCCATAATATATTTCTGCAATACCTATCTTGAATCTAAAGGTCATATTAGTTAAAATTATTTCACTGTTTTTAGTGCTGTAGTGTTTTGAAGTCTGTTATTATCTGTGGTTATTATATTTTGATCATAGCCCGTTGGCTTATTAAGAAGTTTATTTGCCGCGAGCAGAAGCAAGGCAATTAAAACCAAAATTGTTACATACTTTTTTTTAATATTAACAAACAAACCTCAATGGCGTATTGTAACATATATATATAGGCTTGTTTATTTTAGTTACTGCCATAGTATTATGTCCTATGGTATAATACTATGGGGCCGGGCAGCAGACATTGAGACTATCTTCATCTTGCAGAAGAGAGCGATCCGATTTATTTACAAGCTAGGTAGTAGGGACTCGCTAAGAGATTTTTTCAAAGAAACTAACATCTTAACAGTTGCAAGCCAATACATTTATGAAAATATTATGTACGTTCGGAAAAATATTAAGGACTTCGAAACTCTTGGTAGCCATCATAACGTTAATACTAGGAATAAACATAAATTGTCATTTCCACGATTTAGACTTGCAAAAGTTAATACTTCCTTTATGGGGCACTGTATAAGGTTCTACAACAAGATACCCCAAGATATATTAGAGTTACCCCCAACGCGATTTAAGAATTGTGTTAAGCACACTCTTTGCAAAAAAGCTTATTATAAAATCAACGATTACTTAGAAGACAAGGACATATGGCATTAAATAGTAGTTTAATATTAAATTAAATCAGAGGATAAATGTGTCTAGTGTTCAACACATCCAAGATATTATTTTGTATGTTTTATTTGTATTAGCTTTAAGGTGATTTGAGAAAAGATGGTCAGAGTGGAGTTTTTTTTTCGCTGCCTTTTTCTCCACTACAGACGGCCCCAAGGCAGCGGCTAACGTTATACATAACTGTATGTACATTGACATTCAACAAGCAGAATGTAAATTCTTTACGTTGAAATAAATTCTTGATTCTGATTCTGATTCATATGACAAAATATGTTACAATAGGGTATTGGTCTATTTTCAATTACCATGACAAATAGCAGGCGGTCGCTTTTATTATAATCTGACAATTTTGTCAGTGTTTTACCTATCGCGTTTGTACATTATTGTTGTCTTTATTATACGTGACTTGTAATTTTGACTGAAAATAATTAATTATTTATTTAATCAAAAGTTTACATGTCACAAAAGTAATAAAAATAATTCACCACGAGTTTCGTCAACAAAAGGTTTTTGACTTATTCGTCAAAATGTGACATAATGGTCAGCCTGTCAAATTAATAGGCCCCCGGACACTCAATGCCAGATGTAATAGCAGACTTAATTCACACATGTTTGTAGCGACTACTAATCGTGCTATCCTATGCGGGCACAGAATCTCCGCTCGCACAGTTTGCAGAATATCTTTGAACTTTGTCCTAAGTTATTACTTATTGGAATCATGTCTTTTGTTCGTCATGTATCAGTTTGATGTGTAGAACAACGTCGCGTAGCAACTCGGGTGATCATAATTTATCATTCTATTTAGATTTGGTTGATTACATATTCAAGGAAGTTGAGCTTGATAGTTTTCCATCTTGAAGTTTTTAAGTTTTGAGAAAGCACATTTGTAATATTTTTTTTGGTTGTACAGTAAAGAGTTAGATTAATATGTTGGGGAGTGGACTGTATTACTAAAAAAAGTGGTGAAATGGGTAAAATAAGATATAAAAATAGAATACGAGAAGAAAATGGGTGATGTGGTGGTGACAATTAGAATATTACAATATGAGTGATATGAGATAAAAGTAAATAAAAGCAAAAATATAAAAACACAAAAATATAGTTCCAATTGGTCTTCAACAGGGCTGTCTTTCTGTTGGTTTCTTAATATTTCTTTCTGTATCTCTGTAAGGAAAAGTTTGACTCTTGGTGGACTGATTACAAACTCGTACAGTTTCCCGTCATTGACTGTCATTACTTCACCTTGTCAATGTTATACTATCGTAATGGTATGCCGTTAGTTCACTTGATACGTTCATTCACGTACTGATGTTCGGCTTTGTCTGTCAAGCGAGAAAAAAACAACTTGCCAATCGATATCAGAAGTGCACAAAGCACTGCACATATCAAAATGTCAACACATCAATCTCTCATCAGCACGATAAGAGCCACAGATTTTCGGAATCGGCAGGTCCTGTTTTTGTAACGCTATATTGTGCAGTGCTTCAGCACAAATCCGAATTTCCCGGTGTAACGATACAAAGGGTAATACAACGCCAATCATTTGTCATTTTTCACAAAAAGTTGGTGAACACGGCTTTGTAAAATATTTACACATTGAGTCTTGTTTTCTCTTATATGTTTTTGCTCCAACGGTTTAGTATGAGCCTTCATGTCTAAGGTTTACAAATAACAATTTCTAGCTAGAAGATAATTGAAAATCTGTGGATGTGAGGCGTGTTTTGATATACCCATATTTTCTTGTCGATGAAATACCTGTGCAAACCTTAGTATGTATGTTGCCCTGTTACATCTCAAACGATACGCTACATGTTCTCTACGTTTAACAACGTAGATAACATGAATTTGCAGACGTCGTTTGAATCAAAGGACTCAAATATCCAATTAGTAGAAATGTTGCTACCTAATCGCTTTACATTTGCCTTAGGCTCCTTATTAGTTAGCATTGACAGGATGACATACTGCATAATGTTTCACAGGCTATTATGGGCGCGCCTGTGAAATACGTTTTACAGAATTCGAGTGTATCTGGAGGGTTAAACTGAGGGTGGAAATAATTCTGTGGAGTACATACTTTTTTTAAGTGTATAACATCTTAAATCTCTTTGTGTATATAGCCAAGGAATGATGGCGAGGCAGTCATTATTCGGTCATCAGCGCAGTAGTACGGTGACACGATAATTTTATATATTAGAGATTAGAATTAGATAACCTAACACGGCAATCATTGTTTTTGCCTTATTAATTAGCCTACGACCTACCGAAGATAAAAAAAAATCATAACAAAAAGGAGAAGCCGTTTCATAAGAGTTCGATAGCAAACACTGTGACACAAGATTTTCATTTATTAGATACTGTGTTTAATATAAATAATAATAATAACTCCCACACAAAACAATCCCTTGATTGTGTAATCAGGCAAGGACATTACAAAATGGAAATACACCCAGACTGAGGCCATTGGTACAAATGTACAGCGGACCCCAGTGGGAATCGAACCCACAGCCTCTGTTTGAGGAGTAAAGCGCATTAGCGGCTTGACCAACGAGGCAGTCAAATTAATTATTCCAATAAAGGTAGTTCACACTTTCAACATTAGCTATAACTACTTATATTTTCACATTACACAAAATAACAGTTCTAGGTACCTACGCCAAGCGACGTTTGAACTTGATTTTGTCTAGTAACGAAAATATTATAAAAAAAATTATAGGTACACGTAAAAGAGCATATTTTCTGTATAATCCAGCAGCTAAATCTATCTGGGCTAAAATCAATCAAATTTTAATAATCGAATTGTAATTGATAAATAATTCAGCGATTCCGAATACAGCTTCATAGCAACTGAATTTGCAAGTATAATATTGATGTCAAATCATACTAATCTTCGTAACGTGACCGGTACCTTAATTTTATTTTACCGTTTGAATGAATTCTCGGTCGTAAATGTGATTTATTGTTTGCTTTGTAAAACGTACATATACATACATAATCTCACGCCTATATCCCAGAAGGGTAAGCAGAGACCAGGGACTGCCACCTGTCACGATACTGACAAATCACTTTCGCTTCATCGGCATCCATTAGTCGTTGCATGCACGCACACCGGTTTAGGGTACTTTTTATCTTGCTCTTTGCTAATACATCCATTTGGTTTGTAAAATTACACAATACGGTATTTGACACTATCAACAATAAATTATTTGAGATGCTCGATTAAAACAAACATTTCAAATTTATTCGGAAAATGTATTTCTTTTAATCATTTCCTAGTTATTACAATTTTTAAATACATGAAACATAAAAAGAGTGCTCTGAAATGTGACGTCACAAGCAAGTATTTTCATACAAAATTTTGTTTTAAAAATAACTCATTTGACATCCTGTCAAACACCCAATTATAGACACTGACTGAAAATCAGCGCTAAGGGCTCACTCCCTCAGCACAACGCTGAGTCTGGTACCTTCTGTAGCAACCTACAAACACCTCAGGCTACATAAATGTTTTTGTTTTATTTATTTGTTTTGTTTGTTGTGTTCTTTTTGTTGTTGTGCATAATGATATGCTACTTGTCTGTCTTCCTTTCATTTATTTATTTAAAAATTAAGGATTTTATTCACAAAACAAAACAAGATCAACTTTGTATCATAAGTTGTCTGGAAAAAAATGGTTTTCACAATAAGGTAGTCTGTATCTTTATATGTTATATAAATCATGTGCCCTGCCGTACATCTTATGTTAACTCGACAATGACGTGGGTTAACGATTCTTACCTACATTACATATTTACACCAAAGCGCCATCCTTTCTCTTACTGACTTCGTTGATTTACAAAAAGATTATAATAAGATTGATTAGATCTTAGTAAGAAAACTAAAATAAGTAGATTATATACAAAGGCAATTAATACAATCTCTCATTAGAGCCATCGCAAACAGGGCGACCTGTCGCCGCGTCTAGTCACAGAGTCAGACGCGACGTTGTCATATCCTTCTGGCGTCTTGTCGTCGCGACTCCGCGTCTCTGACGCCAAGTTTGCGGAGATATGAACAAAATATATAAAAATTGACGGCCGTAGCCTGTCGTCGCGTCTAGTCGCCGAGCTGTCGCCTGTCGCGTGTCGCTAGCGTGCGCCTAGGCTTAAGGGATTATCCCATTAGGGATCTCATTATAGAGAAATATAAGCCCAGGAAAATTCTTCCGATAGTTTTCATTTCCTGTTCCATGCTTTACGCAGTGTGTAATGTATTCAATAGAGTAGTGAGTAGTAGATGTGTGTAGTTGCTTAGCCTTGTCGACTTGATTCCGGAATCGCTTACTTGAATTTTGTCGGAAGAGTCCTTCCAGAAGTGTTTCACTCTTTGGGAGCTCCATCTCTACTCGCCATGATGAAACCCTTTAAATGAGATCGAAACTTGGTCGGACTCTTTGGAGGAAAAATAAAGCAAGTGATTCCGGCATTTCCTAGGTGACGCTAGTGTTACGTCCTAGGACGTAGGTAACACTAGCGTCACCTAGGAAAAAAACATACCTTTTTTACAGATCGAATTTTCTGAAAGTATCTGTAGAATCTCTCAATCATGGCCGTGAACCTAAGGCAAATAACCCAGGATTAGATAGCATAAATGCTGCCTACCCCCTTAGGCCTAGACCACTTTACTTTAGTTATTTAAAAAGTGATATTTGAAACCATTTGTTGGGCACCGTAACATTGCTGTTACTTTTCTGTTTTAAATAAAAGACTTGCCACTGTAATTCACTATTTACTAATAAACTGCTTATCAGAATCAAGTCACAATAAGATACACACTAGACAGTAGATACTAACTAACTGACTTCAATACAAAAAACTAAATTGGTCTGTCGCCAACATGGCACCGATCACAGCCTTCAACCTCTCACCAGGCACACCACCCATCGACTTCAGGTAGCCCAGAGAGCAATGGAAAGAGCGATGCTCGGTATCTCCATTAAAGATCGAATGCAGTACATCGAGATCAGAAGGCGAACCAAAGTGACCGACATTGCAAGAAGGGTCGCTACTCTAAAATGGAAATGGGCAGGACATGTTTGTCGCAGGGAGGATGAAAGATGGAGTCGCAAACTACTGGAGTGGGAAACGAGGATCGGACGTAGAAGTGTAGGCGGGCCCCCAGCCAGGTAGCATGACGACATCGACAAGGCAGTAGGAAAGACCTGGAGAAGAACAACGCAAAGCGGAAATAACTGGCGCTTGCATGAAGAGACCCTTGTCCAACAGTGGATATCGATGGGCTGAAGATGATGACAGCTTCTAAAGAATAAAACATTCTAATACAACTGTGCTCTAAATCGTCTTCAAAATTTGATTCAAAGTAGTACAGTTGCAAGACCGACCCGCCGGCTGGTCTATGGGACCTAACGGAATGCTCCGAAGTTACATAGGACCCGCCGGCGGGTCTTCGGGGCTTAAGGGGCTAGCTGCATGTTTGTGATTTGAGGTTCTTTGTAGTGTTCAAAAATCATTGAGACACAGATTGTACAGTCTTTTTGCAAATTCGATCTGCAAAAAATTTTATTTTGACTTTTCCTCGTTGGCGCTTGTGAGGCTTCACCTCTTAAGTTTATAAATAGAAATGTTACGAAACCCTTAGCTCAAAAATAGCTTTGCTCAAGCAACGTCAATCATTACGTAAATATACATAACAGCAGAATCAAGTTACACAGGGTGTAAGAAAGTCACTGACTGATAAGAGATGTTACTTTATTTTTCAATTAGCATTGAATTTTAAGACCCGATTATAGAGCGGGACCCGCCAGACACAGGTTACTTACTTGGTGGGTTTCTGCATCTCATGCTGTAACGTTACTGGACATAATATATTTGTTTTGTATTTTTATATAATAAAGTCCTTATAAAATGTAGTCTACATACATCTCACTGTAAGGTACAGACCTTCTCTCAGAGAGAGAGTACGGGATTTATCGCCACGCGTGGCCACCGTGGATTGGTGATTTTAAGCGCTGAGGTGAACACCTCAGGTACAGTCTGTTAGCTTTTAGAAGATACCTCGGGCTCTAGAGTAGGCTTCGGTTTTCGCCGAAAGCACACGAGTGTAATAACTACTACTTCCTGCTCTGTATAAAACTTTTCTTCACTATTTTGAAAAGTTATGTAATAACAATACAAAATAAACCTTACCTTATTGCAATATAATCGGTTTTTGATTGCTACCCGATAGTAGCCGAGGTATATCGTAAAAGTTAATAGACTGTACTCAATTTTGAAGATATTGTTGCTACAAATTTACTAATGTATGTAACATAAAGTCATTGGGACATGCTCGAGATTTGAACCCACGACGTCCTGAACATAAGTCAAGTGTTTTACCGACCGCTTTACCACCCCTTATCAAAATCTCCACACACTATATTTTGTTACATCCTGTATAGACTTTAATTCTTTAAAATATTAACTGCATAGTGTCTTCTGACTAAAAAGGAATTGCACTAAAACATACTATAAAAAATAAAGCTTACATTTTGCTTAAAATACATCACCAGTTTCCCGGCAGCCCTCGATCGTATTGTCGGATACAGCATCTGTAACAAAAGAGAGGAGACGTGAATGGAAGTATTGTGTTTTGTTTATGAATTTTGTTTTTTCCGTTAAGACGTACGAGAGCTCTGCCTCTATATGTTGTGCGATACTGCATTGCTGTTACATACTCCATGTATTTTGGGTATTTTATTTTTTATTTTATTATTAAAATTAAAATAAAACGATATTTTATTTTGTTTTTACCTTTTTCAGTATCGTGTGTGTCCTCCCCGTTCCCCAACACATTCTTGAAGCCTGGAAGGCATACTCTCCACCAGGTGTCACACTGTCTCTTGTGGAATTTGTTCCCAGCTTGATTTAAGCACGGTGATGAGCTGTCTTTCATTATGCACCGGTTGGTTTGTATCGCGGACGCTTCTCTTTAACAAATCCCACATGTGCTCGATTGGGTTGAGGTCCAGACTGTTGGCAGGCCACGGCAAGACCCGTATACCAGCCTCGTTTAAAACGTCTCTGGTGGCTCTAGCTGCATGGGCACGGGCGTTTTCGTGCCTTAACTTAAAACTTGCACCAAATCTTTCTGCATACGGCATCACATGGGGTCTTATGACCTCCTCAATATATCGTTGAGCCGTTATCGTGCCTTCGTTGATAAAAACGAGCTCCGTTAGACTAGTTAGAAAAATTCCTCCCCACACCATTAAGTTACGACCCCCAAATCTATCACTTTCGTGGATACAGGCATCAGAAAATCACTCACTTTCTCGTCTCAACACCCTTATGCGACGATCATCACTAAAAAAATTCACTTTGCTCTCATCAGTGAACAATACTGTGCTCCAATCATTTATGTTCCAGTCCTGGTGCTGCCTTGCAAATGATAATCGGTTTGCACGATACGCGCTTGTTAATGGAATCCGCACTACACGTCTTCTAGAAAACTGCTGGTCTTCATGGAACCGATTTTTGATAGTTTGGTCACTAACCCGGGTTCCAGTGATCTGGCGCAAGCGGTTTTGTAGGGAGCGTGCAGTAACAAATCGCTCTCTGCGCACAGTCAAACGTATGTAACGGTCTTCCTGTGAGCTAGTTACTCGATTTCTACCAGATCCCCGTCTTCTGGATACACTGCCAGTTTCTTGAAAACGGTTCCAAGCATTCTGGATGGCTCGACGAGAATATCCTAGCTGCAAAGCCACAGAACACTGTGAACGGGCCCTCTTGGATCAATGTTATTGCTCTAGTTGTGGTTTTGTGATGACCGGGGGCTACACAATTAAAAATATAATTGCGCGAAGCCACATCTCCACGTTGATAAAAGGATATAAACAAATAAAATATAAAGTAAAATTAATTGGCCAAAGAAAACAGTCGTTATCGTCTAGAAAATTACCTACTGTTCGCGAATTTTTTTGAAACAAGCTATCTCAACTCCCAACCGATTTCTTAACTCAATTTGTTTTAATGTTCTTTTACGTTTATACTTAAAAGTAACATTCTGAATAGATGATTATACTTTATTGTTGATTAACTAACCGCACCTTGCAAAACACATTACAGTGTGTAAAGTTACATATTATGTCGTTATATGTAGTAAAAATATATATAATACTAGCTGTTGCCCGCGACTACGTCCGCGTAGGCTTTAGTTGAGTAAAGTGTTTGCAAATAAGATAGGGATACTTTTAGCGCATACAAAAGTGCTTTCATACTAACTTCGCAACCCCCTCTTACCCCCTTAAGAGATGATTTTCGAAAAACTATTTTGCAGTGTTTCAAGACATTCAATGAAGGACCTTCATTCTGAATTTCATTCGAATAACTTCATAAACGGCAAAGTTTCATACTAACTTTACACCCCCTTTATACCCCCCCCTTAAGGGATGATTTTTTAAAAACTATTTTATAAAAAACTATATTTTAAAAACTATGTAATTCATGACTTTTCATGACGGAACTTCATACTGAATTTCATTCGAATAACTTCAAAAACGGCAAAGTTTCATATTAATTTTGCACCCCCCTCTTACCCCCTTGAGGGATGTTTTTAAAAAACTATTTTACAGTGTTTCGAGAAATTCAATGAAGAATCTTTTTTCTGAATTTCATTCGAATAACTTCAACAACGGCAAAGTTTCATACTAACTTTGCACCCCCCCTTTTTACACCCTTAAGGGATGATTTTCGAAAAACTATTTTACATGTTTTTCATAACTTTTAATGAAGGACCTTCATATTGAATCTCATTCGAATAACTTCAAAAACAGCAAAGTTTCATACTAAGTTTGCACCCCCTTTTTTCCCCCTTAAGGGATGATTTTTAAAAAACAATTTCACACGTGTTTCATAATTTTAAATGAAGAACCTTCGTACCAAATTTCATTCAAATAACTTCGAAAACGGCAAAGTTTCATACTAACTTTGAACCCTCATTTTACCCCCTTAGGGGATGAATTTTCAAAAATCCTTTCTTAGTGCTCCTCTACGTTACGAGTATAAAAAGAACTCTTGTGCAAAATTTCAAGTTTCTAACCCTAATAGCTTAGGCCCTGCGTTGATATGTCAGTCAGTCAGTCAGTCAGTCAGTCAGTCAGCTTCTCCTTTTATATATATAGATTCTTTATTGTACACAAAATAGTATTGTATTGTGTAGACTCGTCTTCTGAGTACTATTTACCTAGAGGACTAAAAACGGAGGACCGAAAAAATCGTTCAAGTGTAAGTCGGATTTGCACCCTCCTGGAGGTGTCTATAGAGTGAGGGTACGGCAGTTAATCGATTGGTGTGATCGAACAATTACAATCTAGGGCAAAGATTTGAGGTTGCTCTGTATTAGCGCCTTGTTACCTATCCCGGCGGATGCATATTAAGCTGGCTTCCCACGGTCCGCGATATCGCGGACGGACGCGTACCAGCTCGCACAACACACCGTGGGAAGGGTCTCGGTCCGCGGTAGCACAGACAGACGACGCAGGTCCGTGGTCGTCAGGCGTCCGCGTCCGTCCGCGATATCGCGGACCGTAGGAAGCCAGCTTTCCTGAAGAGCTTGCTAAGCCTGAACAATTTTATAAAACTTAAGCAATGAGCAGATTTAATAAGTATGGGAGAGTCGAGGTTCACTGATGTTGTGGAAAATAAGTTTGAAGCTGCTTTTATTACATCAGAAATGCTCCTTGCTCGCACATTATAAAATGTTAAGCCCGCTGGCCCGGGAACTTTGTGCCGCCTTAGACCTAATCATTATTGTTAGTGAATTATTCTGCCATTTGCGCCGGAGACAAATCCAATAAATCGAACGTCGTAAGAATCAGCCCAGTGGTTCTTGAGTTTTAGCACAGAGCATTTACTACAAGTTTTAGGTAGTGTAACAAACTCAATTTTGTTTCGTTTATTGTGATTTAAGATAATAGAGAAATAATAACTTTATTTAATTACTGATTAGTAATTATATATTAATATTAATAATACTTTATTGCACCCGAAATAATTAACACAATAATAGATAAGAAATAGCATGTACAAAGGCGAGCTTATCTCTATAAGAAATTTCTTCCAGCAACCCTTGGAGAAGTCGGAGAATCAGTAAAAAAAAAGTCTTTAAACATGTACAAAATAAATGAAATAAACTACAAAATCCTTAGTTAGCTGCATGTAACTGAAAAAAAAAACCAATAAACTAAATAATTATAAATTTTGATTATAAAAAACACGATTCCTTGAAACACTCGTCAAACGCGTATTAAATCAGTCGTTGATGGAGATTTTACAAGGAAAAGACGCAAAAACTGTTGAGGGTTGCTTCTAGGAGTCGTGTTTTATAAATAAGGCCGTTAATCTTTAAATCTCAACATCTATTTTGAAAATGGCGTCTCACTCAAGTTTATTAAATATAATTACATTCGTAAAATCCTTTGAACTAGACTTCCGTAGCAGGCGTCTATACGAATGGCGGTAGTTTGTGTTTTGAGTCAAAAACTTTCTTAACATTGTGTGCAAAGGATCTAAGGATTTAAAACCGCTCGATCTTGACTCGAGAACTTCTCAAGACTTTATCAAGTACTAACATAAATCTGAGCAACGCTCATTGGAACCAATAGACCAATTAAGAGAAACTCTAGACCCAATAAAAAGTTCTAGCAACTTCCTAATCTCAGCCTAAAGGCAAAATGAGGGGTTTCATACTGACAGTTGGACGTAGCCTTTTCCAAGATGCCTAGTAGATGTTGTAGTGTCGACAATGTGTTTGTAAACATAAAATTTGTGACAAAGCACAAACTTTGTCACAAATTTTAGCGATCAGAGATTATTATTATTATAGCAACAAGTTCACACTTTAATGTACCTAATTTGGAGTGAACTACCGTATTATTGGGCTCCTCTCTAACCAGCCAGTGTAAGTAAACACCGATTCTGTGGTTCAGCATAGAGGTATTATTACTTAATTGCATACGAATTATAGTAGAAAATATGACATAAGAAGATATATATACAAACGCGAGCTGGTTTCTGTGACAAATTCCAGAAAACCTTGAGGATTAGAGGTTTTCTCTGTCACCCCAACACATCCAATTCTTTGTCAGTCTCATCCACTGTTTTCTAATATTTTCACAAATTTTCCTCCTCTTCCTCCTCCTTTTTACCTTTCCCCTCTTATACTTCTTCTTCGCCTTTTTTCTTTTGACAGCTTCTTTGGTCTCGCGGTGTCACGTCTGATTACCGTATGTAATAGGTCCTGGATTCGATTCCCGCTAGGGGTCGCCGTACATTACTATAAAAAAAATTACTTCTGTCTTCGAGTGTTTATATGTCTATGAATCCTTGCCTTCTTAATTTAATACGGATTATCCTAGTTTGGGACTAAACCAAGTGATAGTTTTGTGTGGATGATACCTATTTATTTATTATTAATTCCACAATTTCACCTTGAAATTAAAAGGTTAATCGTACGTGCCCTGTCACTTTCAAACTCCTCCGTTTCACCGAATAATATCACCATAAAAATCCGTCTGAGTTCTTGTAGAGCGGCGTAATCTTGTAAAGGTCGCTTGTAATTTTCCCGGGGCGACTTTACAATTAGTGCAGAGTATTTTGTTACGAAGGACACCCCAAAAAGCCTATCCAGGTAGCCATTTTCACCTGAAGCGAAAGGAGGTTTCGCAGCCCGCCCGGCCGTATCCTTTTTGCTGCAATTAGGTTATCTTTAATGTTGTAATCAACTTGTATAAATATTTAATGCAAACACGCTTCGTTGACGGTTTGCCGTCCCTTTCTGAAAGATTTTTTTTTCACTCAACCGCCCCTCTACTCGCCTTTTAGCAATCTTGAAAATTCAAAAGTGTCAGCACAAATGCTCGTCTGCCGCCACTAAAAATAGCTATTTTATAGGAAGGTGAATTTATATGAAATTTTTGTACTGATATTGTTAATGTTTTTAATAAATAAAAATAATCGGAAACGATCTGTCAGGATCACAGACACACAGACAAAGACAAATTGACACGAGTGTCTACCTACCCCTGTAGATTTCATGAGAACCATCATCATCAACCCATCATGTCCCCACCGAGAGGCACGGGTCTCTTCCCTGAGGAAGGTATAGGCCATACTCCACCACGGGGGCCAAGTCCGGATCGGTGGAGGCTTGTAAGACTAGTGGCTGGTCTTACTGTCAGAAGTTTTCAAGCCGCCCTAAGGCCTCTGACTTGGCTTAACGACTGACATCTATCGACGGCAGCCGGCACGAACTGCTTAACCTGCCTTGCAAAGCACCGAATCGCTCGGAAAAATGCCACTAGCGTTAGTCATAGACGGTGACCGATCCATGGACTGAACGCGCCGTATGTTGCTTAACCTTAGTGATCGTTTAAGATCACTCAGGCAGCCCAGGCTATGAGCGGTTCGGAACCATGAGTTTATGTAATGTATGTATTAGGGCCAGTTTCTGAATTGAGAATTTCTAAGTAAATACGTAACATTCTGTCACGTTCTTTTCTGAGAAGTTTGCCGAGACAGCACTACAGTTAAGTAGTTACTTAGGAAAATTATCTATTCAGAAACTGGCTCTGAGTATCTTATCTTTGTGATTGCAATACAATCAGCGTTAGCTGATTTTTCAAATAAACTTTATGTAAGTATAGCTAAAAATCAATGTTAGCAATACATTAAGTTTTTTTTATTTTAGTACATAATTGTTGGACATCAAATAACTTTCAAATGTTAATTTTTCGGAAATATTCCGAAATATTCGGAAATAAAAAATAATTTTATAACTGTTATTAAACTCCTCCATCTCAACAACGGATTGTATTGAATTTTAGTCTGAAGTATCGACCATTGAAAATCAAAAGCAATGGTATGTACAGTAAAAGTTTCGGTACCTCAATGGAAAAACAAAGAAGATATTTGTCAATTAAACGAATTACCACTTTTATTACAAGTGTCTCGAAGTACTTTTATTAATACTGGGTAAATTATTTATAGATTAATTTTAGATTGTCTGGGTGTATTTCCATGTTTGTAATGTCTTTGCCCTGTTACCATAGCACAGAGTATCCTAGTTTAGGACCAGGCCAAGTAATTATGTCGCATGGAAGTTATTAATTTTTTTGTAATTGTGTTTATTTATCTGTTTATTGATTTTTTTAACAAAATGCCAAAAGCAAGTACAGCAAAATTAAATACTTGTTGCATCATAGGAAATTATAGAAATAGAATACGTAGAATAGATGCGAATTCTTAACTGTACACATTAGAAAAAGAGAAATATGTAAATATGCAGTTATATTCTACAAACCGAGTAAACTTCTCTAAATGGAATATTCTATTAGCAGGCTGTAAAGCTCCTTTGACTAATAAACAAATATCAACATTGAGAGCTCTATATTTCAGCCGTCGAAAAGCAGCAAACAACATTTTCCTGGAAAAGTCTCTACACAGTATGATAGTGAGTTTGAGTTTCTAGTGACAACAAAGTTGTTTTCAGCTTTTTAACTGAAATATTATGATTCATGGCGTAAGTTTATTAAAGGAAGTAAACTCAGTACAGATTGAGCTTTAGAAAAGAAACGTGTGCAATCAATATACCTATTCACTGATTAAATACATAAGCAATGCTTGTTTAACACTTTTGCGGACAGTGGATGCTATAGCATATAATAAAATTTTTGCAAAATTTATGAAGCTACGATTACGAAAACTTACGACTTCATGAAGTTTTAAACACACTTTTTAATCTCCGTTCTTGCAAGTTCCCAAAACAATCTCGCATTTGTTTCTTCAAAATTGGTAACGTTACATACTGTTGAAGCTTTTTCGGTGTCCATTCTGCTAGAAAGTATAAAAAACACCAGAAGCAGCTTGGTTTTCTGGCCTTAGTTGCCCACGTTTTGGTCGCCGGCGACCAGTCGACAGGGCGTAATGGCTCTTTGAGCTAGAGGGCATTTCTCCAGAAGAGGCAAAAATGGCTGACTTCGGTGGTCGTTTTTTTTTCAGCTTTCGGGAATTTTATCGATTGTTTTGGATAAAGGGCTAAAAACTGTAAAACGTGATATATTTTGGGTACCCAGATTCTCGGTTATATAACGAAATATTTAAATCACCGAAATTAGATTACACCGAAATCAGAAAACTGTACACCGAAGTCTGACTACCTGCACCGAAATCAAATTGTAAGCATCGACATCAGACAATAATTCACTGGAATCAGAAAATGACCAGAGAATCATTTAACGTGCCAAAGTCACAATTTGATACCAGTAATTGCACCTAACAGTCAATTAAAAGTATGGGAAGTTTTTGAGTGTGATTTTAGAGATTTAAGTATTTATATAGCTAGGAAAGCTAGCTAGCTTTCCTAGCCTCAACCTAGTGGGCCATCTAGGTATGCACATTGTGGTGAACTTTTGCGTCGCGATTTAGTGATAGTTGGCGAGTTTCCAACAATCAATATTTTTATTAGTTGTGTGTGCCTCCTCGTCTCTAGATGTTGTTACCAAACCCCAATTATCGCCCCAAATTTTTATTGCACCATTTAAACACAACCAAATACTGTTGATGAAAGAACAAAATATAACTAGCTGTATTTTATTTAGGAAAAGTAAATAAACTAAGCTATGTCTCGGTTCCTCCTAACTTCCATTCGAAAACCTCTCGACAAAAAAACAATTCAGATTATATTATCGATCGTGAGCACATGTACGGAACCTGGTCCGTTACACAACCTCTTGTCAAAGAGAATAGAGTGGTAGGTAGAGTAGGTTGATGTAGAGCCTACTGTATATACCTACATAAACGTACACACCGACTGACCACAAACTATAAAAAAACTATGTTAAAGAAATGTACTTGAAACTTTCTTTCTTGTAGGTACTTTAAACTTGCCATTGTTGACACATTCACATAATTCACAAACACAGACATAATAAACACACACAAGCACATGAAAAAATGTACACACGAATAGGTACACTACACATGTTTCACATTTTCAAGTTAACGTAGGCACGTTTTAATCTGACTGAAATCAATTATGACAGAAACAACATATTTTTGTCGCTATTATTAACAGTAAAGAAAATATCTACACGTGTAAAACTATTCGTAGGTTTCCACACGATGTTTTCTTTCACAGTTAGCGATTACTTTTCCAAAAAAACAAATGCGCATATCCTACTTAAAACTTACAAGTAAGGAATCTGACCTCGGTTCTCTAAAGTCGAACGAAATACACCGAAATCAGGCAAATTTGACTTCGGTGGAAGTTTTACTGACTTTGGTGCTCAAAAAGCCTCAAGCACACCGAAATCAGAAAAGATAGTTTTTTCAAGTTCACTGTTATAAAACACCACGTATCAACCCCAGCTCAAGGCACCAGAAAGTAGTCACTGAGATAAATTATGCAGTAGGCACTAGATTTTACAGTCAATAAGTATTCTTCCTAATAACACCTCCACCGAAGTCAAAGTGTGCCCTGGACCAAATCCGAAGAATGAATTACTTACCCTGATATTTCCCAAGACTTTCATTCAATCACCCGTCCGTTGACCTCGGGCGCTGCGGGGTGAATGACATAATGGCTCGTCCACACCGTGAATTCCTAGAGTAATCTACGACCGAAGAAACGCTTGGTTCATAAGTGCCACCGAATTCAGGCAGAAGCAAGGGACACTCAAAAATCTTGCTATTGTAGGCGCACTATTGATTAGATTCTTATGATATTTAAATGAGAGGTACTTTAACTATCTGACAATATGTGAACATAAATAGATTCCCGGAAAACAGTCTGAGTTTTATAGAAATAATAATAAATTGTCAAGCTTTGGGTTGGGGACAAGCCACCGAAGGTCATTTTCAGCCATTTCAGACTTTTTTCTGTGAGTTGCAAACGGTTTTCAGCAAAGTTTGCATGTTCTCCAGGTAGGCGAGAACCTAGAGGACACTGTAGTATTTTTTACAGAGGTATATTTTGATAATATGGACATGTTATGCGCCGGGCCATCAAATTCGGACCCCGTGGAGAAATGCCCTAGAACCGCAGAAATTGCTTTTTTTACGTCAGATACGGAAAAAATTACATTTTTGAGAAAAGTCTGATTGTTCAACCTTCTCTGAACACTATTTTGTGTATCCATTGGGTCGCTAAAATGGAGCATCTTTCCTAACTAAGCGAGGCAGCTGCAAACTTTACTGTGTTGTTAACACGGTGCACTAAGCAAAAGTAACGATACATACCACGTGCTCAAAGAACTTGTGCAAATATGGCACTAAAGGATGTATTCCGACGCTTTATTTACATTTCAACGTTTACTTTATGACGTCACGCGGGGAACATTTACCAAGTAATAAAAAAGTCAGTAGTACTTTTAAACAAATTATGTGTTGTCAGTGATTAAAACAGGATTTTTGTAGCATACTCTGGATACAAAAAAGTCCTATTCATTTCTTCATGGATAACGGCGTGAAGGATTTTGGTTTCCTTAAAAGTACGAAGATCCAGTGACCGACATTCTTATAATCGTTCAAATGTAAACATACGTTTTTATATTCAAAACTAGGGGGCGAGCCCCCTGCGCGCTTACGCGCGCCAACCCCCAGCCGCTGCGAGCTTCGCTCTCCGCGGCGCTCGGCCTAGGGCCTCGCTAGACACTATTGGTTGGGATTCGACGCGTGGGAACACGTGTGGTCTCGGCCTTCGGCCTCGGCCTGAACGGAGCTTGGCCTTCGGCCTCGCCGCGGCGGGGTCCCTCGTGCCCGCATAGAAAATTTGTCAACTTTGATCATTGATATCTCAGCCGCCATCTTGAAATCTCAAGATGTCGGATTTTTCTGGTATACCTGGATCTTTCGACAACCCGATGCCGTTGAGAGCATGTCTCCAGCATGCGCCTAGTTGGCTGCCGACTGTTTTTGCGCAGAGGTCGAAAAATGGCCGATTTTCGGGAGGCTATAGCTCAGCCGCCATTTGGAATTTTGAACAGCCAAATTTTTTTTTCTCAATCGTATCACCCAAAAAATATTGTTTCAAAATTTGATCCAAATTGGTTGGTCAAAGTTAGCATATATGTATAAGAGAATGCGTTCGAAATTCAAAAATCGGCTTCATAGGATGGCTGTATGTATATCGCACCTTCCCTACAACTTTCTCATACATTTTTTTTTACGTAGCACCTACCGTTTCCGAGAAAACATACAGATGATTAATCAGTCAGTCAGTCAGTCAGTGAGTATACCGGATTGCAGCTTTATATATTAGTAATATTGATATTGATAATATTGACATGTACCAAATGCGAGTAATTTGGGCTGGGCGGCGTACTTGGCAATCTTATAAGAACTACTCCTTGTTGATTAGAGGTTCAGGGTGCTCCAATAAACATATTTCAGGTCAACGAAATTCAAAAGTGCGAGTGGAATATTTTCAAATGTGATATTAAATAAAAAAAATCTTTGACGACGAAAAAAATGGCAAAGAGAAAGTAAGCACAAACGATCTTTTGTCCGCAAATTAATAAAATTTGACAGCGACAGCTCGAGGATTCACCGATGCGTGTGAATTTAATTTAAATCGGCATTTACCGAACGGCGGCGAAAGGCCCAAAGGCGGGTGGTTGTTGAGTAGCGAAAGAAAGAAACCGACCAAGGACCTACAGGATAGGATTTGTAAAATGTACTCTGGAGGCTCAGAGTAGTATGCGAAAAAAAAAATCCCTCACTTTTAGCATTATGTATTACATTCGTGTCTACATATTGGGAAAATTCCCAGAAAAATATTGGTAGTATTGCTGTGGCTTATTGCGGCTGGGAAACATTAGACGAGCCTATGCCCAACAGTGGGCTTTATTTATTGGCTGATTAGGTAGTATTGCTGGGTAGTATTACATACTGTTATGTAAGTAATTCCTACAACCACATATTACATAAAAGGCTGATCATTTATTAAGTTAGTTGGCCATCTGATTCGACCGTGTTGAATTTAGTGAAAATATACCTAGCCTATGCAACATTTTGCCCACTTTCTCTCTGACTCTCGTTTCCCCTTACGTGAGGTATAGTTTCAATCCCGTATATTATGAAAACGTAATATGGATATTCTGAGTGAAAATTAAACTGTATTAATATAGTTGCATTACATACAATTTTTATGAATACATAAAATACGTTTGCGATTTCACAAAATTTCCATCGCGGTATTATTTTCTAAGCTTTGTAAAAAGATTATTATGTTCTTGGTCTACTGCAAACGACGCCTATTCTAAAACGGATCCACTAAAACTTCGTGCAATGGCGGCGCTGACAGTGTTCTGGTTAGAGGGGACGTTTATTTGTGTCAGAACAGGCAATCAGGAATGGTGCTGGAACAACGAATTCCTGCCGTAAAACCATTGACGTACAGATTAATTTCCACTGCAGCTTCGGGATTTTAGCACGGAAAGTGCAGAAAGCAGGTAGTGGCAGCCTTGTCACTCAAAGCCAGTCTATTTTATTTGCAGTTATTTACTCATTTCGGACGTCGCTTTTGTGCAATACTCTTCTATAAATAGATGCTTTTTGATGTAATTAAAGTGTTATATTATAACACTTTAATTAATAAGGTGGCGAGAGACCCGTTTTCACAGAAACTTTGACTGTTTTTTTCTGTAAATCGCCTCCAAATTTCCTGTAATAGTGTCTCAAAAGTAGGTATTTATGTTTGTTTTCTTCATAGATATCTGAATAGAAAATGTCTATGGTTTTCTTAATCTTATTTGGCAGACGTTTCTATAGTTTCTGCTACATTCTGAGCGGGTGAGCAATTAGCCCTGCCTTTTTATCCACTGCAAATACGATCTAAAAGCAGCGAGCTGGTAATATTTAACATTCAGATTCAAATAAATTATAAATTATTTATGTTGAAATATATTTTAGAATTTGTAATGCTGAAAACAAACATATCCAAAAACATAGGTACTGAGTGAGTTTAGCTAAAAGAGGTTCGACTCAAGAAACCTTAGAAACAATTAGCAACATCTAATACCCTTGCGGCGATCGTAAGTTAAGGTATTACTCAGAAACCGCCTTAAAAAATAAAAAAATCTGTGAAGCCGTTTCGAAAGAGTTCGATAGTAAATACTGTGACACGAGATGTTATATATAAATATGCATAGGCGTTTTTTCACTCGTTTTTTTTTGCGAGTTTCTTATAGTTTGACGATTTCAATAGCTAAGCTATGTCCTCCTCGATCAATTCTCAGAGTGCGTATACTGAGTTTTTTCATTCACTCTCGATAGTGAGAGCGTTTGTGATTTGCATAGGAGTGACAAAGAGACAACTAGATGGCGCGCTTTGTCACTCCTATGCAAATCGCAAACGCTCTCGCTGTCGAAAGTAAATGTGACAAAACTCAGAGTGCGTATACTGAGTTTTGTCATTCACTTTCGATAGCGAGAGCGTTTGCTATTTGCATAGGAGTGACAAAGCGCGCCATCTAGTTGTCTCTTTGTCACTCCTATGCAAATCGCAAACGCTCTCACTATCGAGAGTGAATGAAAAAACTCAGTATAAGCACTCAGTATACGCACTCAGTATACGCACTCTGTTGTCGTCAGCACCAGGGTGCGATCTGTTTGCTGATAAGATGATGAATGTAGCTGAAGAATGTCTGAAATACTGTGAACGAGATGAATGAAAGGATGTTCTAAATTATGTGTAAATTGTATTGGATCTATGTAATTAAATTATATTGTGTTTTAATTTTGTGATTGATAATATAATAAATTTTAACAATATATTGGATCTTAATTTTATTGTATGTTATGTGTATTTTATATCTATTAGTAACATAGTCGCTAATTTTAAAACGAAATAGTTATATGTACTGTTCTACAATTTAAATAAATAAATGATAATAATAATAATAATCTCTATATTTTTCGTAACTCCAACGTAAGGTCCCGGCGGTAAATTGTCCATGTCTCGGGTCGACTTGGCCGTGCGTCTCACGGGCCAGTTAACCTCTCATTAGGAGTGGAAACAACTTGCTGGATAAACGGCCGGGGATCTACAATAATTTCTGCCTATTGCCCCGACCGCGTCCTGATCCGAGAGAAATAAAATATTGAGCAAAACACGTTGTGGCTGATATTCTATTCCAAGAGAAATTTGGGATTGATAAATATTTTTTGAGCAGATAGAATCTATATTAGGTAATATTTGGACCCCTGACAAAATATTCGAATTTCACGTTGCTGGCTTCTTTGGCATATTTTAGCGAACTGGTGAGCGTCTCCTTTTACCTTATCGGTACTTCGGCAGATGTGACTAGTCCACTGACACTTGCCAATGACAAAGACTATTTGAGGTATATAGAATCAAAGGCTGCAAAGTACCACAAAGCAAACTCTGCCGCTTTGCCGTATTTGATTCCAACGCAGTAACACTTAGCCAGCCTTTGAACACAATATGAGATTTGTGTTAGGTTTTAAGTGGTCTTTTGCTGATCTTGTTACTAAATTGAAAAAAAGCATCGTTTAAACTCGAAATACACTAGATGGCTCATATTTGAGAAGTATGGCACTTAGCAGCCTTTGATTCTACATATATGCCTCATTTACGAGTTTCCGAATTGGGGATTTTGCTCAGTAACCGTAGTCCTGTCTCGTCAAATTTCTCAGAAAAGAGCGTGACAGAACGTTATTTAAATATTTACTTAGTAAAATTTTCAATTTCAAAACTGGCCCTATGTCAACCTCTGTCAATTCCGGACAACGATTGACATAGGGCTGGTGCGGATAGGCACTCGCATCTATAAAGGCTCCATTACACAAGAAGAGTTTCTCGGTAGCGACCGGCGATTTCTTTTAGGCAGTAATATGGTCGCCTAGTGTAAACAAATGCCCTAAGCTTCGCCTCTCGAATACAATTATCGCTACTTAAGCTCTCCTAGGCCACGAGCCTGTGTAAACGAACTATACGAGTTTATATTACGAGCTATGTTTATACAGGTCGAGACTCGTATGCGTCTATTGATCTACGATAACTTGCCTGTAGTGTAAACATATTAGGAGAAGTGATACGCCTGTGATACTCGCATTCGAGAATCGCTTGAATAATATGAGTATTTTCAAATTGTAAGCAACCGAAGAAGAGAATCGTATGGCGAGTATTGCCTTGGGAGAGTCGCTTACGATTTTTCGCCGCTCGCTACCGAGAAACTCTTCTTGTGTAATGGAGCCTTTAGAGTGCGACATATTTCTTGTAGTCTGATCATAAGGTGATGCTTCACTTTGCACTCGATCTAGTGGAACCAGCACTAGTCGATCCTATCAATTCAAGCTCGTCCAATATTTGTTCCGATACATTTCGATACGTGCTGAACTGGGCGTCTCCAGGTGGTTTTGGAACCCCCTCTCCTTCTCGGTCTAATGGGGCAACATTACTGAGCAATTTTGAATGAGTGGATATCGGATCTTTTCGTTGTAGGCCCAATCCACGTAGAAAATCCACAATTTTATAGAAAGTAAGGCAATATTTAGGCAGTTGTTTTTTTTTTTGAAAGAAGTGGAATAAAAACTGAAATACAAAATAAACAACCTATGGTAAGTGCCAAATATTAAGATTACTTCTTAGACAACTACTAAGCTGGTGGAACAAAACTGAATACCTCGCAACGAGTCTCAATGTCGGTTAAAAGAAGGAAGAAAACCAAAATGTGCCTACCGTTTCATCCTTGACCCAAAATTATGTTTAAGGTTCAAGTGTCTTTTTGATGGCACGTCATTAATTTCCTACTTCAACTTGTTACATTGGCAGCCAAAGATTTTCGTCCACTTTTTAAATACGTTATCCTGAAAGATATAAAAGACTAAAATTTTCAGGAAAAGTGAGGTAAATTATTTCATTTATTTCGTTTATTGGCCTTGCATTTGCGGATTTCCCTTCTGATGTCAACTGGATTTGAGTTGCCTTTAAGCTTATAAGCGATAAGGTTTTAATACCTAGCATCGAAATATACTATTATCTAGCCCGGTACTTCATCTTACCGGCCTTCTTCCCATTTTAGTTGGGGTCGGCTCTCCTAGCCGTTTTTCTCCAGACCTAGCAATTGAAAAGCGATGTTATTGACAGATGGTACAAACAGTCATTTTCCAATTAGATCTGTAAGAAAAA
Source organism: Yponomeuta plumbellus (assembly GCA_947310845.1). Lineage (NCBI taxonomy): Eukaryota > Metazoa > Arthropoda > Insecta > Lepidoptera > Yponomeutidae > Yponomeuta > Yponomeuta plumbellus. The sequence goes on along the minus strand of OX371207.1, from coordinate 8,709,196 downwards.
GGTATGATATTTTCCCTTGGTGGCGCTAGTGAATCGCATGGAGCTCCTTAATTATTGTAATTTTTTTGCACATTATTCCTTCTGGCCCCGCACTAGGATACCCTGTGTCGTGGGAACCAGAAACAGCGACATCACAAGCGTGTAAACATCCAAGACTTGGGTTTCTTTTATTTTGTCTCCAGCCGGGATTCGAACCCGGGACCTCTCGCATGGTAGGCAGATACGCTAACCACTGCGCCACAGAGGTCGCCAAACACACGAACACAGGAACTCACATCGGGACCTAGATTCTGTTTATGCATTGTAGTACAATGACAAATGAATGAACATGCCGATTTAGTTTCATTGCCGCTTCAAATCTACGCGTGTACACATGTCAAACCTTTTAGGCATCAATGGTATGAAAAAACAGGTCACGTGACCCGACCGTGCATCTGTCATCGTACTATAATGCGCTGACAGAATCGAGGCCCAGGTTGGTGATTGTTTATGTGAACTTCTATCTTAAGTAAAAACACTCAATTTTCTACCCCATATTTTCCCTTCACTCAAGCGAGTGATATCGTCAAATACATTTCCAACTTATACTGTTTATATAAACGGTCCAACATTGGGCATATTTCATGTTTCAATGTTATTCACAGATCATCGTTATTGTAAGTTTTTGATGTGCAGAAAAAAATAATAACTGCTACAAAATAATATTCTTGTTTATATTAATTTATTCATTGCATTGTCATGGGTAATATTACAGTCATTTTTTGTAATTTTGAGAATCGGTACATGACACCCTAACTAATATATAATTTATGCCTAACGTATAATTTAGCGGAACTATTATAGCCGTTAATAATACTGTTCTGTTTCACGTATACACAAAACTGTTAAAAGTAAATCTGTTTGCCCCAATCATAACTCCGAAACGTCGCCCCCATCGAATTTATTTCTCATGATATAAAAACGTCCATTAACCGGTCGTTACCGATAAGCCGGGCAAAAGCGATCGCCGACAAGTGGCCGAGAACTTTTATAACTTTTCCTTTCTATAACAACAACTTATTAACGCCATTCGCTGACATTAATATCTGTTCGCGGCAGATTTTCCTAGTTTCGGAACATTTGGCAAAGTAGTTTCTTATTTGGTGATAAAAGCGATTACTTGATACATTGTTTGGTGTATTAGTTAGCTGTATCCGAGTTTTTGAATTTTCGTAATATTTACTGTCTGTTTCACAATCTGCAGATAAAGTTCCGGATAAGCTATGCGCAACCAGGGCTGCCGTTTGTTCTTAATTTGAAGCGATAAACGAAAACACGCAATATAGGATTTTTTTTTTAATTTAGAACAAACGGCAGCCCTACACCCTATTTACTGAAGCGAACGAGTAAGTGTCAACATGTAAAAAATTTGGTTTTTCAATATGCCACAATTAGTTATAACACTGCATAATATTTAGCAAAGTTATGGCTAAGTTAAGGCTAATAAATGCCAATAAGCAATAAACACAATAACACTGTTATTACCTGATTTAACCCTCACTCGCAGTTAATTTAACTAAGTATTTTATTTTATCATGAAATTACCATTTGCTTAAGAGATCTATGCCCCAAAAAATACCTAAAATTTCAGTGGTCCTCAAATAAAAGCGATCCTACCGCTGCCAAATATGTTCGCAATTAGCAAAGATGTAGGACTTTTGTTTAAAGGCCGATTATGATCGATTATTTTATGCTAATGCGCCACGCGAAGTGTAGGAAGAAGTATGGAAAGCTGACTACGAACCTGTTTTTTAATTAAAGGCAAAAAAAAATGAAGATAGCCACCCCGACGCCATATTTACTCACGATTGAAAGAAAGACAGAAAGATATCTTTATTTTTTTCTATTTTGAGTGACATGTAAGTTTGAGAGATGCTGTGTCTTTGTTTACCTTTAGTCGTTCGCTTCAGTAAATAGATTGTAGTTGCGGATAGCTTATCTGGAACTTTATTCGGATATTGTGAAACAGGGCCTTAATCTTGCAACTCTGTACAGTCTGTTGGTCCGAGGCCGCTACGACTGCAGTAATTATAGAAGTGCTGAATAGAACTTATTTATCTTTTAAAGGTGAGGCTGTTCTAATTAGTTTGGCTGAAGATGCGCTGTACTCTCTCGATAGTACATGGGGCACACTACAAGTTTTGCACTTCTAGCTAATCGGAACTATTTGAATGTCGAATGTTATATTGTTTGAAGCGACTTGAAACCTTCTTAGTAATAAAAAAAAAATTGGCGGGAAATCATTTGTCAATTGTTTTTTTTCACACATCAAAGCTCTACGTACGGAACGAAAATGGAGTTAAGTCGAAAAGATTTTAGAGCAATGATTTTTTATGATTTTAAAAGTTCTCTCTCTCCGCAAGACTGTGCCGCTCGTCTGCAAAATGCTTTTGGGAGAGAAGCACCTTGTTTGAGCACCGTGAGGCGATGGTTTGCTGAATTTGAAAGAGGTCGGGTTTCTTTACACGATGAATTTCGTAAAGGGCGGCCTTCAACTGCCGTCAACGAAAATAACGTGGCTACTGTTAAGCGGCTAATTGAAAAAAACTCGCGGATTACCTATAAGACAATTCGAGGACTATTGGGGATTGGTATGAGCCAAATTCAGAAAATTTTACACGAAGAATTAAAAGTTAGGACACTTTGTTGTCGTTGGATCCCTCATGAACTGACAGCGCAGCAGAAGCGGGCTCGCGTGGAATGGTGCTAATGAAGTACGACCACGGACATTCTAATGCTGTTTATGACATTGTCATAGGCGACGAAACGTGAATATATTGTTTTGAACCCGAAAAATCAAACAGCAATCTTGTGAATGGGTGTTTGAAAATGAAAACAGGCCAACAAAAGTGAGGCAGGCGAGAAACGTTGGTAAAAATCGATCGCGTTTTTTTTCTTTGCAACGGGTCCCATCTGCACAATTCTACTTGAAGATCAAAAGAGTGTTATACCGAGTGGTATTCTACCATTTGTTTACCCAGGGTGTTAGAAAAAGTTCGCAAAAGACGACCAAAAAGCCGCGTTCTCCTACATCATGACAACGCTTCTTCACACACGGCCAACAAAACAAAGTTTTTTAACTTCCGAAAAAGTACAATTCGTCACCCATCCTGCACATATCGCCGACCTAGCACGCTGTGATTTCTGTATTTTCCCCAAAATCAAACATTTGATGAGAGGTTTCACTTTTACAAACTCCGATGAGGCAGTGATAGCGTTCAATCAGCACGTAGAAAACATGCCTTCAGATTTGTGGTCCTAATGTTTTAAAATATGGTTCGATTGCATGAAAAAATGTTTAAAATGTAAAGGAGAGTATTTTGAAAAGCAATAAACATAATATTTTGGTTATAACATGTTGTTTTTTTAAGTTACGCAAAACTTTTAGTGTGACCACGTAATTCCGACTCCCCGATATGCCAGATAGATGCTGTGCATTCTGACTTGTTGAACAAGTATCAACTATGCCACAAACTGGGCCACTTAATGCTCATTGGAATGAAGGGTATCCATTATCCGAAGTAGATAAATCAAGTTGCATTGCTTGTGTAGAAGGCAAACAAGCGAGAAAACCTTTCAGCGTGATTACGATCACATAATAACTAATGACATTACATAAACTCACGCTTGTAGTCCGAAAGAAAGTAGTATACCAGGGGGGTAAGCAGAGACCAGGGACTGCCACCTGCCACGATCCTGAAAATCACTGTCGCTTCATTCTGCACTCTCAATGACAATATTGCAATGCCTACTAATACTATCTATCTATCTAATCTCTTTTAACGCGCAATTCTTGTATATATATTTATATTAAAAAAAATCAAAATCAAGAATTTATTTCAACGTAAAGAATTTACATTCTGCTTGTTGAATGTCAAAGTACATACAGTTATGTATAATGTTAGCCGCTGCCTTGGGGCCGTCTGTAGTGGAGAAAAAGGCAGCGAAAAAAAAACTCCACTCTGACCATCTTTTCTCAAATCGCCTTAAAGCTTATACAAATAAAACATACAAAATAATATCTTGGATTTGTTGAACACTAGACACATTTATCCTCTGATTTAATTTAATATTAAACTACTATTTAATGCCATACGTCCTTGTCTTCTAAATAATCGTTGATTTTATAATAAGCTTTTTTGCAAAGAGTGTGCTTAACACAATTATTAAATCGCGTTGGGGGTAACTCTAATATATCTTGGGGTATCTTGTTGTAGAACCTTATACAGTGCCCCATAAAGGAAGTATTAACTTTTGCAAGTCTAAATCGTGGAAATGACAATTTATGTTTATTCCTAGTATTAACGTTATTATGGCTACCAAGAGTTTCGAAGTCCTTAATATTTTTCCGAACGTACATAATATTTTCATAAATGTATTGGCTTATAATGAGAATCTCGGAAACGGCTCCAACGATTTTCACGAAATTTTGTAGGCAGATGCTTTCGGGGACGTTTAATTGATCTAACTAGGTTACATTTTTAGAAAACGTTGTTTTATCCGTGTTTTAAGGCAATTGAAATTTGCTATAATAACATACAGAGGTAAATTTCGCGTCTATCTGCAAGGTTGGGATAGTCCTGACTGGAAAACGGGCGACCCGTTTCGGGCCGATTTCAAGAGACCCGGTACGAGTCATGATGTTTTTTTTCCAAGTTCTTTTTTTGTTGGAAAAGTATTATTTTAATTTTATATTACATATTTTACATAACAAAAAAAGTACCGAGCAAAGCTCGGTCACCCAGGTACTTAAGTGAACATGTGCTATATTTTACAAAGTACTAATAACCTACTATTTTAATGCCAAATTGCATGCAGAAAAAGTGAACATATTACACCATTATAAACGGTAGATTTTTGTACCAATTAGGGTGGGGTAGTGTCCGCACTATGTACGTCACTTTGCACTTTGTCGTCGTACGATCGTGCGTACGGTCGTTCTACGGCGATCAACGACAATAAAAAAGAAGTAAGTATGTATTATATTTCAAGAACTCAGGGATACTTCACGAAGGTGAGCGCTTCGAAGAATAGTAGTTTTCTTTAGAGAGTCCTTGAGATCAACGTGAGTTCGCAGTAAAGGCAAGACGAGATTAAATATGAATGCTCGTGAGCACTGAACGAATAAAAAGTTAAATTGAATTACCCGCTTTTATATTGCAACTCTTTTGAGATCTTATCACAAGAGCACAAGATTCTACTTACAATGTAGCTGAACTTGAAATATGCAGTGAGGGAATTGGAGCGTATTCACCTTGATGTTTATTTGATTCGGTTAGACGGGGAAAGAAATTGCTATACCTATTTGTTATGGAGAAATACACTCAAAATAATCATTTCACCAATTGTATTTTATTATTAAAAAGACACTTCTAAAGAAACAAAAAAAAATTACAGACTTTTTTATAAACTTACTAACCCGGGTTTGCTCGGCTAAAGTGTAGGCTCATAATACAAATATATTCCGCATATATTTTCCTATATTTAAATATTTATATTTATATTGCTCATTGTGTCGACCACATATTTTTGTTCAGTATTTAATTTTTGGTAGTTTTCATATCCATTTGGTTTTTCATTTCAACAAATTAGACCTTGGAGTTTACAATGGACACCTGTGACGTGTAAAGACGTTGGTGACATTGACATGTTTACTTCGCAACGCCATTATATAGAACGATCATCTTTACATTGAAAATACTCAATAGTCCGAATTTTCCGCCTATATAAGTTGTCGACTCGGAACGACAAATTTTTTACGCTCTTCAATTTGATGTGCATTTCGTTCGAGTCTACCGTAGACGGGTGCGAAATTATTAATATAATTATATTAGATTAGAACTCTTTATTGTACACAGCAGCAGCAAAACAAACAAAAACATTATGAGCCTTATATAGATTTACAAGATTCCTTAAAACACTCGATAAACGCTAAGTTAAACTCTCCTCTGCTTCATAAGTTGCCTCTGTAGATGAATCGTGTTGGTCTGTTAAAAGGATTTTTGTTTCTATAAAATAAAAAAAATAAACCTCCTATTTCCCCAACTTATCGCTTGCGCAGCGCAATTATTCATATCCAAATCCATAGTCTTGAAGAAAAAAAACCTCACGCCCGTTATCCCTGAGGGTGTAGGCAGAGGCACCAATCACTGAACTGGGCCCACGTTTTGCCGAGTTTATTGCGTCCCAACGTGACAACTGACAAGCCTTTCGCCTTTAACCAGGCTAAACTTGAAGAAATCAGTCTTAAATCATAGCGGTACTCTATTAGTAGTATTTTAGGTTGATATTTCAAACAAAAGGCAGCTTTTGACACTTGACAACCAATTAAGAGCAATCTCAGGAGTAGGAACACTTTATTTAGTAGTTCTAGTTGTCAAGACAAAAACTGCCTGAAAAATCACGGCTGTATTCACTTCTACAGTCTGTTAGCTTTTAGAATATACCTCGGGCTCTAGAGTAGGCTTCGGTTTTCGCCAAAAGCACACGAGTGTAATACTACTTCCTGCTCTGTATAAAACTTTTCTTCACTATTTTGAAAAGTTATGTAAAGTTATAATTAACAATAGAAAATAAACCTTACCTTATTGCAATATAATCGGTTTTTGATTGCTCAGGTATATTCTAAAAGCTAACAGACAGTATGTGCCAGGTTTTATACGTACACCGTCAGAGAAATCAGAAAGTTCCACCTTGTTTTGCCTTTGAGAGCGGTTTCATTACATCAAGTACGGCCATGTTTTGTTTGGTGTGGCATTGACAAAGGGCCGCATTATTGAAGCACTGGTACCTAGTTTAAATAATTCAGGATGGATATCTAGGTAATGTCTGTATTCTACAGAGGAATGGTCATTCGATACACGCCTTTGTGAGCTCGCAATAGTATACGGGGTGTCCCAAAAATGACACGTCACAGTGACACCGGAGGTAGACCTGCTCAAGAGGCGTCAAACCAGCCTAACATGACCTCGTAAAAGTTGCACGGTTTTTGAGATATGGCCAATTTAAGCTTGTTCTAAATTTTTACTTTTTTTAACAAGTTTAGTGCTTGAACGATATACTTCAACATAGAAATCACTGTTAGATCGGTAGAAAGAAAAAAACTTCAGCCGATCTTTGCTATATCGACAGCATGATTCGCCGAAAAAACGTTTAAAATATTAATGTTTCAACGATATCACGATTTGCAGAGAAGGCGGTTCGCCGAAAGCTCGACAAAGCGATTAGCCTTTTATCGATAGAAAGTATTGCAGAAAGTTCTTTAATAGACCAGCAGGAGTTAGAGCATTGAACAAAAAAGCGTATCCAATTTAAGCACTCTAACATTTAGAATCATATGAAAATCATATTATGTAGTCCTACTAATAATATTGTAAACGCGAAAGTTTGTGAGACCGTATGGACGGCTGTCTGTATGTATCTTGGTTACTCTTTCACGCAAAAACTACTAAACGGATTTTGATGAAACTTGGTAGGGAGATACATTATAACTTGGATTGACATATAGGGTATTTTTTATTGTATTTATTTAATATAAATTTTGGATTATTAAGAAAAAAAACTTTTTAAATTTCTTAAAAAAAATTGAATTTTAAACGGTATTTTCGCACGTAGGACCTTCCTTACCGACTATTTCCAATATTTTTGAGCTAGTAGCCGACACAGTGTCGGTTTGTTTGCGTTCCAATCACGGCGCACCCGCCGTCTAATCCTACTGCAATCAAACTCCAGACCTACTCTAGTTTAAGTGCTACCTCTGGTAGGGTTTTTTAAATTTGTTTCAATGGATTTAGCGGTAAAAGCACTGGTAATTGCTAAAACGCAGTAGCGGTTGACAAACATTGTGTAGAAAACTGACACCTGGATCGTGCTCTTCATGTTTATTTGTTAGTATGGACTGATTCAGAGTGTATTACGATGCTTAAGTCGATACGTCGTAGATACTGTTATGGTGCATTCTTGTAGCGGCGTCAACACGTTTAATTTAATCGGTCATCACATTACCGTGAGATCTAGGGCCCTGTACCTTCCTCTACACTGTGATATACTTTATTAATTTGTAGTCACTTCGTCAGAAAAAGCTTTGGCCTTAGCATCTACTTTAATAACCGTAAAAGTAAGTAAGCAACTTATAATCGGCACAGGCATTCTCTCAGAGAGAGATTATGAGTTTATCCCCACGCGAGCCCACCGTGAATTGGTGAATTACCGAGTGGTATTGCTAGAAAACAAAGTCTAAGGATCAGTTTATGTATTGAGAATGTACACTAAGCAAATACCCACTGGGTGATCACCGATATTTTTTTTCAATTCCTGCGCACTTTTTTATCTCCAGTGGCGGTTAAAATCGCCAATTCAGAGTAGGAATGCGTAGTGGTAATCTCTTCCTTAGAGAGAAAGCTCTGTTAATATGATTGAGAGATTGTACAGACACTTTCTTAGGCTGGCTGGAAGAAATTTGTTTTTTAAATAAATCCGTCTTTGTACTTCGACACGGATCTGTTATTTATGTTTTTTATGTATTTTTTAATGTTTGTGCAATCATCATCAACCCATAATGCCCCCACCGAGGGGCAGGGGTCTTCCCTGAGGAAGGTGTAGGCCATACTCCACCACGGGGGCCAAGTCCGGATTGGTGGAGGCGTAAGACTAGCGGCTGGTCTTGCTGTCAGAAGTTTTCAAGCCGCCCTAATGCCTCTGAATTGGCTTAACGACAATTTGTTTGTTTGTGCAATAAAGCATAACAAACAAACAAACACATTTTCCAAATACGATAATAAATAATTAAGTTAATAACGTTTTTAATCCCCAAAACGATAAAGATCTTACAAAGCTACCATGAAAATTATAATACAGCTAGTTTCCTTATTTAAGGGCGCGTAAATTAATTAGAATGGGTGTACAGTTGACTGTGGATAGACCTTTGAATTTAATCTGCAAAGTTGCCCTTAACGTTACTGATCAGTGTGCTAACGAGTAAAGTTTGACATGTTAAAGATTGAATAATACCAAGGTACAAAAGTTAAAACAAAACACAATATAGGCAGGTTTCTGCAAAGTAAAATTAAATACATAAATTTTATTAAATAAGACGGTCATTGTACTTTGATTTTTAATCTGTTAATATAATTTCTGTGTACCTATAATAAATAATATTATATCTATCTATCTAGATATTCTAGTAATTTGTCAGGATCGTGGCAGGTGGTAGTCCTTGGTCTGCCTACCCCTCAGTGATACAGACGTGAGCTTATATATGTATGTGTCTACTTATTATAATACGTATCATCATAATCAACCCATTAAGTCCCCACCGAGGGGCACGAGTCACTTCCCTGAAGAAGGTATAGGCCATACTCCACCACGGGGGCCAAGTCAGTTATAACATAACATAACAGTTACATACAGGCACATACATTGCTTCTGGCCCCACACTAGGATACTGTATGTCGTGGGAACCAGAAACAGCGACGTCACAAACATGTAAACATCCAAGACATGAAGTTTTTTTTAATCCCCAGCCGCGGATCAAATCCGGGACCTCTCGCATGGTAAGCAGATGCGCTAACTACTACGCCACAGAGGTCGTCGTATATAATTATACGTTTTCTTTTACCGCTTTATGATCCCCTTTGTACATGTTGTTTCTACGTAATGTTCTGTTCAATGTCTCGTGTGCAATAAAGTATATGTAAGAGCGCCTACAAGTCACGCTATGATCTAGTACGGCTCTTGCGGTTGGTTACAAGATTAGCTATTGTCTTGTAACCGGGAAGCTAAATGGGGTAGCTAATTGGGGTGCTATCGGCTAGAAATGAAAGCACTCAATTGCTAATAAACTATCACTATATTAAACTGATGAATAACGATATAAATGATAGATGAAAAATGAGAACGCGCGGCGTGGCTGATTGGCAGTTGCGAACTAAAGTCTGTTTCCGCGCTAGTTAGGTGAATTGCTGACTGGACAAAACATGTGCGGTTGCACCGTACAGTATATATATATATATTTATTTATTACATTCCCGCATCCTAGTTTGGTATCAGGTCAAGTGATTGTGTCGTGCAGGAGTTATTTATTCGTTTAATTTAATGAGGAATGCGTGATTTACAACTGAATTGCTATTTCAATTTCGTTGCATTTGCCGAATTAATTCAAAGCCTTACAAAATTATCACACCGTCTAGACTGGAGACACAAAAGTGTGTGAACGCAAACATTGCCCTAAAACTACGTAAGTGCAATTATCAATGAGTGACAAATACGAAAGATAACAAAAACGGCGTAGGGTCCGTGGATGCGAATAGCAAGAGACCGTGTGAAATGGCATTTGGGGAAAAGCCCCATCAGTGGGCAACGGTGGGAGACGATGATTGTTCAAGCGGTTTGTTTGATCTTATAATATAGTCTAAAAATAGTTAACATCGGTTTCATTTATCATCAACCCCATTATACAGTCCATTAATCCATCAGGGTGTACTAAAATGATGATGAGAAAAGTGGAAAATTTTAAATGTTTTTTTTTTTGTATCAATTAGCTGTACATTAAAACTCCTGATATTGGGAGCCACGATACGAGCCACTTTAACGTTTCCTTCCTTTTTCTGCTTACCTCATTTTATTCGTAGTTTTACCTCTGAGCGTACTTACTTAGCTTGAATAAAAGGTTCTCAATATTAAAGTGAATATTAAATTTGCGGTCTAAGGGCTTCACATACTTAAGCGTTTGAAATTGCCAATCCGCGGTACGAACGCGTGGTAATCAGGCCAAAACTCTCTCTAGGGCCTATATAGACTACATAAAAAAATGATATTCAAACAGTTTTTTTAGAGTTCAGTTAAAAAATCGCTTTTGGTAATATTCAACAAACTTTTAAGGATTCTTTTGTCCGTTAGAAATTGGCGAGAGAATCCCTAGAAACACTTTATCAAGCATCTGTTATTACCTTTCATTACCTTTCAGCTTGATTGGCTTTGTATTGAAATTGGCTTTGTTTTTTGTAAATTACCTCTGACAAAAAGCGCTACATAAGACCTAACGTTAAAAATTATTTACAATATTTCTCTTCACTTAAACAAACAACATGGAACAAACTTAAAAAAACCTTTAAGCCACCGCAGTTCAAATGTCCGTGGCCTACAGTGACAGATGGTCGCATTACTTTTTAACGATTTTTTATGTTCCTTCACAATGGCGCCACTCTGGTTCGCGTTGGCAATGAATGGAAATAATTATGGACTCAAATTAAATGTAAAATACTAAACATTTATTGTTTTGTCACTTCTGTCTGAAGGTTGGTAACTCACTTCCTTTTTGGCCTGTTGTGGAAGTACCATTGTTTACTCTCACAAATGCACACACCGTAAAGAATACTTGTTATGTCTTGGAACTAATGTAAGCCCATTAATAACATTAGTACACTTGTTTTGTATCAAATTATTTAATTTTGCCGCTACACATTTTCACTGGGTTGAAATCTTTAGATAAATGAATTCCGAATAGGGTAGTTTCCAGGGTCAAAATAATTAAATTCTATTTAGTCCGTATTTTAGATTATAAAAAAATATTAGACACGTATTTTTTCTTTTTTCGATTAAACAAAAAATATCAAAGATATAGCCCATTAAAGTTACGTGTGACGTCACTCCGTGCTAAAAAATGCAGCACGGCATGACGTCACACGTAACTTTAATGGGCTGTATCTTTTTCATTTTTGGTCTAATTTACAAATAAAAAAATACGTGTCCCTTATTTTTGAATAATCTAAAAGACGGACTAATTACATTTTTTAGGGCAACTAGCCCATTATGTTTATTATTACGTAGCACTTTGCTACGCCGTAGCACTGTTTGCTACGAGTTCGTTCAAAGCTTGTCTGAAACCGGGGCGCTTCGGGATATTAGTTTAATTATTTGGTTTATTATTACATGTTATCATTAAAACTTTTATTACACTAGGTTTGTTAGGTCCTTGCCTACTTGGTTTTATTACCCGTACCATGGAAGTTATTTTTTTACTGGCACCGATTTTAACGTTTACGCTTTATAGAGTGTCATTGGCATTTATTCCGTAATCCTAGAATAAAAGACTTCAATTGACACCTCAGTCGTCGAAATTGAGCCAGCAATAATATTTTGATACGCTCTGTATGTTACTCTCATTATTACTCAAGTCAAATTTGTACTAGTAATACTTAGTCGCTGTTTCTGGTTCCTACGACACAGAGTTTCGTAGTGTGAGGCCAGAAGCAATATATGTGCCTGTATGTAAATTTTATGTTATGTTTATTTATGAGTGCAATAAAAAATACACACTGACACCTTTATCATAGATTTTAATCTACCACAGGCTTCAGAGTCTACACAATTTATTTAAATTTACTATGATTAAATTTTTCATTGTCGATATTATACTGTTATGTTACAATGTGATCTGATTGTGTCTTAGACATAGACATAGACATCATTTATTGATAATATTCATTACAAGTTACATTAAAATAATTGCATTATTAATTAGAATTTTGAAACAGAGATAAAGTCAAATTCATAAGTGTCAAAAATTAAATGTCGATATCATGTAAAATTTAATGTTAGGTATATCAATTAACCAATTTCAATTTCAATAACATCAAGAGAAGAGAGACTGCAAATTCATTCCAACTAGAGTAAACCTTATTGAGACACCTACTGCAATACTGAAGTACACAATGCTAACAATGCCTGACAAATACGTGTGCCAGAAGTATCCACAAGCCTACTTTGTCGTGAAATATATCAAGAGACAACTCCAGAAATTGCAAAAAGATGAAGCACGGAGGTTGAGGGTCGTGAGATAAATCTGGGACGATGGATTACAACAATAACTTTAAAGGAAAAGAAGGCTGGCAGCTTGCTTCTTATCGTACCTTAGCTATCATTGTCGACTATCTAAAAGAAGAAATGTTAAGCTTTGAATTTTATTGTAAATAAACAAAGACCTTTTTTGAACTAAAACTTTCGTAAGCACAACACATTGTAAACTTTTTGTCCGGATTTACTTACGGGTGTTGTTATATCGGAAGAGTCCGACCAGTTTTCGCTCAGATTCGCAGAGCTTAATCATGGTGAGCAGAGACGGAGCTCGCGTCGTCGGTTGCTCGTCTCACACGACGAATCTGAGCGAAAACTGGTCGGACTCTTCCGATATAACAACACCCGTAAGTAAATCCGGACAAAAAGTTTACAACAAAGACCTTGGTTGAAATTAATTAGGAAACGTCATAAGTTAAGGGTTTAAGTTTACTTAGATTAGATTAGATTCGAACTCTTTCTGGTACACACCAGAAAGAAATAAATACATTAGAAGCTGTTGAAAAATCTATAGGAATCATAAGCTGTTTATCGTTGTGATGTTTTTATTGAAGTGACATGCTAAGTCGTTCTACGTACAAACAAATCTGAATATTTAAGTAAATGACATTGGAGTAACTAAAAAGTATAACAACAACACCCTCCCTCAATGGAAATAAACAGATCACACAAAAAAAACTTACGTAGAACAATAAAACACATCAATACTTACATAAAACAACAAAAGCACCTAAAGAGCATAAAAAGAACTACCTAACTAGGTACCGGTCAAGCCGATATTTGTAACACATCTCAGGTGAGCTGTACGCCTTAGGAGCTTAGTCAACACATCAGCTGCCATCTGATCAGTCTGTTGATACTTCACATTGATAATACCTTCGTTAATTTTTTCTCTTATAAAATGAAATTTGGTATCAATGTGTTTTGTCCTATTGTGATGGATCGGATTGAGCGCAATTTTCTGCGCACTCTGACTATCGTTAAAGAGCACAACCTTATCAGCGTTACCAGTAATTTCAAATACTAACCTCCTAAGAAACGTAGCTTCTTTAGCAGCGCTAGCTAAAGCCATGTACTTGGCTTCAGTCGAAGATAACGCTACCGTAGGTTGCTTCTTGCATTCCCAACTAATGGGACCGCCTGCGAGCGTAAAGTAAAAACCAGTGTACGATCGCCTGTCAAACGTGCAATTCGCCCTATCTGCGTCTGTGTATCCACACAAATAGGCACCTGTCTTCCTGTAAGAAATACAGTAATCTATGGTACCCTTAAAATACTGTAAAATTCTATTAGCGGCCAACCAATGTTTCTTTTCGAAGCAATTGTTAAACTGGCTTAAATAGCTTGTAGCGTAAGCTATATCTGGCCTAGTATTTACCGCCAGGAACATTAGGCAACCAATCGAACTTTGGTAAGGATAAGATTCATCACATTCTTTACCTTTTTCGTATTTATTGTTCTCCAGTGGAGTTGACATATGCTTACAATCCTGCATATTAAAACGTGTTAGAACTGACTGTATGTACGTCTTTTGGTTAATACATATTTTTTTATCCGTTCGTTTCACATTCAAACCTAAAAAATAATCAATTTTTCCCAAATCTTTTAATGAGAAAAACTTCTGTAATTCTGTTTTGACATTGAGAAAAAACATTTCTTTTTTATAAAAGATACAAATGTCATCAACATAAACTGCCAGGATGACTGTTTCGTCACCGAACCTTTTTAAGTATACGCATGGTTCCGAAGAGGTTCGTATAAAACCTATAGAGGATAAAGTTTGGTTTAATTTATTATTCCAAGCTCGAGAAGCTTGTCTTAAACCGTAGAGCGACTTTTTCAACAAACAAACTTTTCCTTCTTCGCCTTGTTTTACAAAACCTTCAGGCTGTTGCATGTAGACTTCCTCTTCTAAGTCACCATTCAGGAAAGCTGTATCCACGTCCAAATGTTGCATTTTTAAGTCCATTTCTGCCGCTAAAGCAATGAGCGTACGCAGAGATGAATTTCGAACAACCGGTGAAAGAGTTTCATAATAATTAACTCCGGAAACTTGACTGTAGCCTTTGGCAACAAGTCTTGCCTTGTAATTGACCACTCTACCTTCGGCATCCCTTTTAATTTTATATACCCATTTACAAGATATAACCTTCTTGTTGGGTTTCTCCACTAAAATCCATGTCTTGTTTTTAGTCAATGAGTTGAATTCATCTTGCATTGCAGACTTCCAGCTTGCTCTATCTTCCGATTTGATAGCCTCAGCAAAGTTTTGGGGTTCATCAGGCTCACTACTTATTACAGCATTACAATCAAAATTATTTTCATTTTTCTTAGCCAACCTATTTCGAAGTGGATACCGTTCTTCAGGCTCTGGCTCAACCACAGTCTGTTCGGTTACATCTTTTTCATCTGAAGCATCTTCGTCGGCGCTAAGAAATTCTGAAGTATTGTGGACTTGATCTACCTGTATTGCCTCCAAATCATTAGCTTCTACTTTGTTTTCGGTTGAGATCGTTTGACTGCTCTCTTGTGAAGTCGAAGCAATTGACGGCATCGGATTTTGTTCGCTACTACGACCTAATTCCAAAATAAATTCATTTTGGTCAGTCAGATGCACTGATTTTGTAGATTTTGCTTTTAAATCAGTAAAGCAATCTTCAAAAAATACCACATCTCGTCCTTTTACCAACCTCTTTGGACAGTTGTCCAAAGAGGTCTTGAACCTAGTTAGGTTCGCGAAACAAATAGCTTTGTCTGTTGTCTGAGTATCCGACAAAAATATACTGCGCCGCTTTTGGATCCAACTTCTTCCTTAAAGGATCTGGAATCTTCACCATCGCGCGACAGCCAAAAACTTTCAAGTGAGCCAGGTTTGGTTTCTTGTCATGCCACATTTCATACGGTGTTTTCCCGTCGAGGGCTCTATGCGGGCATCTGTTCTTCAAGAACGTAGCGGTTTCCACAGCATCTTGCCAATAACCTTTTGAAAGAGAACTGTCTGAAAGCATACAACGAGCCTTTTCTACTATGGATCTAAACATTCTTTCAGATATTCCGTTCTGTTGTGCATTATACGGAACTGTGGTTTGATGCTTAATACCTTCTTTGCTTAAGTATTCAGAAAAATCCCTGTTTACATACTCAGTCCCATTATCGGATCGCAAAGCTTTAATTTTCAAACCCGTTTGTCTCTCCATCATCGACTTGAACATGCAAAACCTGCTAAAAAACTCATTTTTAGATGATATAAAGCATATAAAAATCATACGGTTAAAATCATCTATAAAAGTCAGAGCATATTTATATCCCTGAAAAGAACTTTCAGATATCGGACCACAAACATCCGAATGAATCAGTTCCAATTTAGATGTTGTCTTTTTGTGCGATACTGACTTGAAAGGTTTTTTTAGCCTGCTTACAATTGCGTTGCGTGCATAGAAACGCAACGCAATTGTATTTATCAACCTCAGTGTACTCTACGCCTAGATTGCCTCTTTTGAGTTTGTCTAATCCAATACGGTATAAGTGACCAAGTCATTTATGCCACAAACGAAAACTTGTTACATCACCCTGTAGTTCGAACGCTGATAAGGTTTTTGATGGACTAACTGTACAATCCAGCGAATACAATCCATCACAGCAGGACCCGTGTAAAACTGCATCACCTGTATAAGCAAAATTTTTAGAATAAAAAAATGTACAACCTTTCTTATCAAATACAACACTAAATCCATTTTCAGTAGCCTTTTTAACAGAAATCAAATTAGTATTCAAATTAGGAACAAATACTACATTTGAAATGTTCGTAACGGTATTATTACTCTCCGTTTTAAAATTATTAACAATAGGCACTTTAATATGTCGCACTTGTTAATATGTCACCATTAGCAATCTTGATCTGGCCAGCTGTAAATTCTTTATAGTTAACTAACCAATCTGATCTTCCAGACATATGTGCGCTGGATCCAGAATCTACGTACCATTTTACATCCTTCAGTATCAGCCTTCATTGCGCCACATAAACTCGAGAGGTGGTTTGTGTCCTTGCTTAAACCATCGTCTTTGGACTTTCTGTTAAGTGGACAGTCCGGTTTGACGTGTCCAGGCTTCTTGCAATTGTAGCAAACTACTCCTCCTTTCTTCTTATTTTTCTTGATTTGAACGCGCAAAGCTGTATCTGAACCTTCATCATTTACTGTCGATCTTGAAAATTCTGTTAAGAGTTTTGTCTTTACGACTTCGCTGCTGACGGTACTCGTAGAGTTCTCTAACGCCATAATAAGCGGATCGAATCGCGGCATCAAGCCACCTAATGGCCGCGACAGAGGCATCTTCTATAACCTTCCCTATGTCAGCCAGGTCTTGAACTGTGGACAACACGGCATTAATATACAACTCTATGTTCTGAAAGTCTGTCAGGTTGTATATATAGAGCCTGCGTTCCAGGGCTAAACGACGACCCATAGACTTATCTTCGTAAGCCGCCGCTAATGCATCCCACGCTTCTCTTTCCGATTTACTGTTTCGAACGTGTGTGACTGGCGGTCCGTCTAATGTTAAGCAAATCTAATCCTAGTTAGGCGAAATCTCGTCATCCCTTTCCTTTTTACTAACGGGAGTCGAGTCTTTTTCTGAATAGCCCGTAATGTTATTCCACAGACCTTCATGTACTAAGTACATTCTCAAACTTCCATATCGGATAATCTTGCCTAGCTTTTAAAAGTATTCCAGCAAGGGAACGAACATTCGATCCTCCATCTGACATCTCGAAGTTTTCACAAAAATTTCACTTTTGAATGGTGAAAAATATTTTAGACTTCACAAAACACTTGTAAATATATTTAATCAACTTACTATCCACTTTTAAATAAGCACTTCGTGCTGATAACGTGTTGAAAAATCTATAGGAATCATAAGCTGTTTATCGTTGTGATGTTTTTATTGAAGTGACATGCTAAGTCGTTCTACGTACAAACAAATCTGAATATTTAAATAAATGACATTGGAGTAACTAAAAAGTATAACTACAACAGAAGCCTTATATCCTTAGCCTTAGGGCGACTTGCGATAAGTAACTGGACAAAATAGTAAATTTATAAATACGTATCCACAGATAAACGAAATAAATGCTGATTGATAGGGTTGTCAGACATACAATTTAAATATGGATAGCTCTGCAAGTGTCGTGGTACAAGTTATTTGTTATTATTCTTATAATTTATCTATAGAATAGATAACACTGTCAAATAGCGTTGATGCCAATCAGCCATAATAAACAATTTAGAATCCAAATGTATAATTGATTACATAGGACCTGACTGCATTACTTTATGCGATGGAGTAGGGGCAGAATGTTCAATTGTATTTTTTAGTTATCCCAGGAGCGTTAAATTTGAACCTAACCTCAGAAACTGGCTCCGATTTTCATGAGAGACATTGTAATGACCTTTTCATGGCTTTGGTATGGGCTGAACAATGTCCATACGACTTGTTTTTTCCCTAATAATAAACAGTAATAATCTTGTCGGCTTAGAAGGCTTAAAAGCTTACACTCATTTCCGACTCTACATTTGGACGTGCCCATTTGACTGGCTGTCGATGTAAATAATCTTTGTATGCGATCGTAGTGAAGTTACATTGGTAGACAATGCGATTAACTAAGATATTTTTCTTCGCTTACTACGGAAGTCCTCTCACTGCGGAAGGTTGAAAACTCTTGATAAGTTTTTTTTTTTCTTTTTGTACAGTAAAGTACTCTTTACTCTACTCTTTTATACGTAGGAAGACAAAGAGGGTCCTCACGGGACAGACCCCTTGAAGGACCATCACTCACCCATTGTGAGGGCCATTTGTACCCGCACCTGCGCCTGCCCGCTCAATTAGTCTCTGGGTACTGTTTGTCACTGCCCAAAATGCTCATCCTGGGGGTTTTTCTAAGTATCTATTACAAAAGCTTATAAATCTCGCGCTATTAAGTTCACTTAGCTTACGGACTAAGAAGGCAGTGAATCATTTGCAAGTACCTTGAAGTAGACAAAAAGCTTAAACCTTTCCGGCAAAGTATATACAGGGTGGAAAATTTCAGCGGGGCAGTAAAGGGAAGTATCCGTCACAGCTACTCGAAAGTGGTCTTAGGAGACTATCAACAAGTTTTCATGGAATTTTGATACCCTTTTACATGTTTAAAGAAAAATATGCAGTTAGCAACCATCCTACATAAAAACAAAATCAATCAAACCTCTTTCTAATACTGATCAAAAACTTCTATATATTCTAAACTTCTAACTTTTTCCGTACATTTTGTACGAAAATTTGTTATTTTTTATCTGTGGCAAGAAAGTACTAAAAAGTACTAAGGAGTACTAAAAAGTCAGAAGACAAATTTTAGAAGTCCTAATTATCTTTTAAGAAATCTTTTTGTACACTTAATAAAAAGATAAGTTTAAAAACAAGTAAAATTTCGAACTCCTTATTATTTTATTTTCATCCAAAGACCTATCTTGACAGTTTTTCGTTAGAAAAACTCTGCTTGAGTTTTAGAAGCATGTGCAATGCACCTAAATAATGATGTAAGAGCTATTGTAAGAAGAAAAAAATGATCTCCAATTTATAATGCTTAGCTTTGCTAGAAGCGTAAATTACATGAATACTAAAAATATATCGGCTGCGTTGGAATGGTATATGATCAATGCAACTGACATTTCAATTACGAAATATTCAATAAGAGCCTCGTCATGCAAAGTGGCACAGCAAACAAATAAAATAAAAGCTATAAACCAAATCAATCGAAAATACCGCCCCGGGTCATGTATATTAAATAACTAGCTTTCGCCTGCGACTCCGGCCGCGTGGACTTTATAGTTCTAAATTTTGCGACCCCGTTCACTCCCGTGACTCCCGTTAAGGGTTAAATTTAGAAAAAAATGTGAAACACGTGTTCAATCAATTGTGTTGAAAAGTATTTATTTTAAGTTTCAAGAAAATTAGACAACTTTATTTATACCTCCCATATAAATTTTGGCAACCCTTTTCACCCCCTAGGGGTTGAATTTCAAAAAATCCGGTCTTACTCCTTACCTACATTATACATAGACCCTCTGTGCAAAATTTCAGCTTCCTAGGTCCAACGGCTTGGGCTGGGCGTTGATGAGTGAATGAATCAGTCAGTCAGGACTTTGAATTTTATTTATATAGATAAGAATAAAATATATATTGCAAGATTACATTAGTTGCTTTTTAGATACTACAGTCTGTTAGCTTTTAGAATATACCTCGGGCTCTAGAGTAGGCTTTGGTTTTCGCCGAAAGCTTAAGAGTGTAATATTACTTCCTGCTCTGTATTAGTTTATTACCGTCATATTAGTTCCGATTTCGAAATTAAGTATCATATTAGTTCCGATATTTCTATTACACGAATACATACGATTCTATCCGATAATAGCTGAAGTATATTCTAAAAGCTAACAGACTGTACATTGGTTTCTTAGTTAATGGTACAAGACCTTGTATCTCCTTGAAAGAGCTGGTATGTCTCTATAATAAGGAGACTATTCGTGTATTCGATGCAATGATTGATATAATGGCGTCTTATTAGGGAGATATTACTTTTGTCCGAATTTCTCTCAGCTTGTTTGTCTATCGCTTCAGGCAACCATTCTTGGGGTATTTTATTATTAAATGGCCGATTTTTGCTCCAAGAAAAGCAGGAGAATGATTCTTACATGAAAATGAAAAATACACTAAAGATTGTATCTCAACTTAGTGTAACAAAAGCACACACATGCACCTATATTGTACCACTTTATTTATAGCTATTGTATAAAAAATCAACAAATAGCCTAGAATTGTACTGAAGTAAACATAAACATTTACACAGACACATACATTGTTTCTGGCCCCACACTAGGATACCCTGTGTCGTGGGAACCAGAAACAGCGACGTCACAAGCATGTAAACATCCAAGACCTGGCTTTTTTTTTCTCCCCAGCTGGGGTTCAAACCCGGGACCTCTCGCATGGTAAGCAGATGCGCTAACCGGTACGCCACAGAGGTCGTCGGTCACTCTCTGAGAGAAAGCTTGTGCCCTGCAGTGGGGCTTATATAGGCTGCTTACTCCTACTACTAAGTCTAGAATGCTCTGACAAGGTTATTTATTATTACTTAAGTTACGAAGTAATAGTAGGTAAGTTACTGGAAAATACCGCTTCATAGCTAAATGTAAGCACCCATGTACGGGAACAAAAAGATCCACTGCCGAGGCAACGTTTGCCTTGATGGTAGAGAAAAGAGAAAACCGTGGAGGAGTTTACACTTTGGCTGTAATATATCATGACGAACTACATTACAGTATAGATCGTTTTATACCTAATGGTAGCACTTCGCGTCGATGTTTGTATTGGCGTATTTGACAGCGATTTAGAATACATTGCAGGCTTAACAAAAAACAGTACTTATATTGGCCAAGATGACCAGCAATAAATGGTTCATATTGCCAAATACGCGAACACGAATAGCGATGTGAAGTGCCACCATAAGACGTATATTGTTACGATTTGAACTCAATTTGTAATAAACGTCGTGCCAACACTGTCCTAAATAGGTAAGAATAGGTGAGATTAAATTGGCTGTAGTGGGTAAGGCGTTACTTCTACTCATAAACATGAACCACTTTTACCACGGAAACAACTCTTAAATCTTTTGAAAAATCACGTACGTATCACGTACGTAACAAAATATATGTACCATACAGTTGGTTGAGTAGATTTTGAATTTTAGAATGGATCAACTGTTTTTTTTGAGTCGACTCCATAGTAAAAGTGGTTCATGTTTAGGTGAACAAAATATGTTTTTAAACTTCGAAAGGTGCCAAGACCTTCTCCAGGGTTTTCCCTGTCGCAACGTTAAAAACTGTGTCAGTGCTGAAGTAGCGGAATCACGTCCATTTGTAGGGACGCTGACTTCATCACTCAAGCATGGAATGCGAGCCTCCTTTGCCCACGCGAAAAACTTATTTCACTAAAAGCCACGTCCCTTAGTGTGGCGCGGTGTTCGGTGTTTCGTGGCATGTGAATCGATGGCACACGTTTTTGAATTCTGTCATGACCATTAATCCGGGGGCCTGTCTGAGGATTGAATCTTGTCGGAATGCTGACGTTTGTGATAGAAATTAGTATGGAACTTGACAGTTACACGATCGGAGTCTTTCTGGATTTATTGCGCTCTATTTAGGTGCCTGAAAACTAATTCTGGTACTTTTGTTAGAAAAGTGATTTTATTAGCAAGATCTTTTTCTGAACTACGGACTGCTTTAGGCTTGTGCAGACTAATAAATACTCTATTTTTGGATAAAACGAGTACGCAGTGATCTTAAAACGATCACGAAGATTAAGCAACATAGGGCGCGTTCTGCATGGATGGGTGACCATTCTATGACTAACGTTAATGCCATTTTTCTGAGCGGTTCCGTGCTTCGCAAGGCACGTTAAGCAGTTGGAGCAGTCGATAGATGGCAGTCGTTAAGCCAAGTCAGAGGCCTTAGGGGGCATGAAAACTTCTGACAGTAAGACCAGCCACTAGTCCTACCAGCCTCCACCGATCCGGACTTGACCCCCGTGGTGGAGCTTCCTCAGGGAAGAGACTCGTGCCCCTCGGTGGGGACATAGGTAATGTGTTGATGGTGATGATAGACTAGGCATTTAGTATAAATGTGTTTGTGTAAAAACAATATTCCAGACACCGCAGCGTCCAAGTGGACCCTGAGGAAGGTATAGCCCTTACTCCACGGAGGCCTAAAACGGATTGCGGGAGGCTTATAAAACTAATCTATACAGTAACATAACTCAATCATCATATCACATGCATGCAACGTGTGAAAGCATGTACCTACGGTAAAATATGCCTTCACTCGATTTCTCCGGATATGACGTTTGACGTTTCGAGCGGCGCGCTCCACAATGTTATTAACGTTGGGGATCTATTTCCGATGTTTTTCTCCGAAACAAAGGCTTCATAAGGCTGAATATTGAAGGACTACAAGATTAGACAGAAAATTTGTTCCACTTGAGCTCGTGACTTGTCATGTGTGAAATTTGGTAAGTATTCAGTATTAACTTTATTTCGGATACACTTACTTAACATAACATAACATTTACATACAGGCACATACATTGCTTCTGGCCCCACACTAGGATACCCTGTGTCGTGGGAACCAGAAACAGCGACGCCACAAATATGCAAACATCCTAGACCAGGGTTTTTTTTTGTCCCCAGCCGGGATTCGAACCCGGGACCTCTCACATGGTAGTCAAATGCGCTAACCGCTGTGCCGCACAGAGGTCGTCAATCTTCGTCGTCACTTGATTTTTTGTTGGAAAACTCCAACCAACCCGATCCGATTGTGCTGTAGATTGTGATTAGATTAGAACTCTTTATTGTACACACCAGAAAAACAAACAAATACATTATAAGACTTATATATCTTATGTATCTTTGTAAATGTTTTGTCTGTGTTTTTCCTGGTACAATAAAGAATCATCATCATCAACCCATTATGTCCCCACCGAGGAGCACGGGTCTCTTCTCTGAGGAAGGTATAGGCCATACTCCACCACGGGGGCCTAGTACGGATTGTTGGAGGCTTGTAAAACTAGTGGTTGGTCTTACTATCAGAAGTTTTCAAGCCGCCCTAAGGCCTCTGACTTGGCTTAACGAATATTCTTATCTTATCTTATCAGGTTTCACTCTGATTCACAGAGATTGATCGTGGTGAGTAGAGAAAGAGCTCTCGACGTCAGTTGCTCGTCTCTAACTGCTGGCGAGCAGAACTAGAGTGATACATAATCGGAATTTTCCACCAAAAAATTTTTAATAATTATATATTGCTTACAAAAGTCGTAGTCTAAAAATACTGTTCAAGACTCAATTGCGAGACAAATACAAAATATACAAATGAAACCTTTTTCTCGTCTAGTACATTAGCGAGGATTTATTTTAAAGGAATTAGGCAAAGGCTCGAAGAATCGCTCGTAGCCTGGGCTGCCTGAGTGATCTTGAACGATCACTAAGGTTAAGCAACATACGGCGCGTTCAGTCTATGGATGGGTCACCGTCTATGACTAACGCCAGTGGCATTTTTTCCGAGCGATTCCGTGCTTCGCAAGGTACGTTAAGCAGTTGGTGCCGGCTGCCGTCGATAGATGGCAGTCGTTAAGCCAAGTCAGAGGCCTTTAGGGGCGGCTTGAAAACTTCTGACAGTAAGACCAGCCACTAGTCTTACAAGCCTCCACCAATCCGGACTTGGCCCCCGTGGTGGAGTATGGCCTATACCTTCCTCATGGAAGAGACCCGTGCCCCTCGGTGGGGACATAATGGGTTGATGATGAGGCAAAGGCAGTAAACAAAAATAGATTTTCTTTCATTCCCTTGGAGAGATTTCGACTCGAACCTGTCTCGTTATTATTTTATTTTGTTTTACATAGCCTCTTTTGGTCTTACTGTTGGGCAAGGGCCTCCCCTCCTACTTCCCTTCTCTCTCTGTCTCCACCCACCTCCCACCATCCCGACAAGAATGCGTTAGGTCGTCCCGACATCATCGTCTTGGTCTGCTTATTACATGCTTATAAATGCTCTGTAATCGCACCGAAGTAAACTCTGAGTAATTGGGGTACCCTTCGAATCTTCTTCATCTTTATGGGCTGTCTCCTATCGAAAATTGCCAACCAATTCGGCTATCTTGCTTTTTGAGGCTGGCAATATAAACAGCGAAATGGTAGTATGCTGGAACCACTGTAGTATTTAGCTGTAATATTCACTGTGGACATAATGGGTTAATGATGATGAAGTGTGCGGGTCCGTAGGCAGACCAGTGACCTTATGGTCTGCAGTGACCTTATGGGTCATTGACATTATTTCGCTATCGAAAAGCAATGGACGAGACTGGCAGTGGCCGAGTAGGTTGTCGTGGTAGGGACGAGGCACATGATGCTCACACTAGGATACCAAATAGGGGATGTATTTGCAAAGGGCAAGATAATTGTACCCAAAACGGGCATGCGTGCATGCAACGACTAATGAATGGCGATGAAGCGAAAGTGATCTGTCAAGATCGTGGCAAGTGGCAGTCCCTGGTCTCAGCCTACCCCTCTGGGATACAAGCGTGAGTTTATGTATGTATGTATACACCTTGTCATAATGGTAACTAGACAATGACATCACGCGTAAGGAAATATACCGTCTTTCGGTTTTCTTCAGTCCTCAAAGTGTAGAGGCATAATGCTGTTATATTATATTTAGAACCTTCCACACAAGCTTGAGTACTCGTAACATAAAGGTGGGTCTACGCTAGACGAACCGAGCATGAGTGTAGCCGTTCTCGGCTTCCTTGATCGGGGCGTCAAGTGTGGACGTACAATGAACCTACAACAATAATTTTCCTCAAACGTAGTTTTCCGCAGTGTGCTCGCGGAGCGCGAAGCAAATCCCTTTGTGTTCGTCTAAAAACCCACAACTGGCGGAACGCAGCCGAGCACGAACGAAACGCTCGTAGCGCGCTCGTTCGAGGCTTGTAAATCGGTACACTCTAGACGAATTGTGTTCGGCTCGTGCTCAGCTCGTGGTTGTCTCGCCTAGCGTAGACGCACCTTTATGTTTCGGATCACAGATCACAGCGTCCATTTTCGAGATTCCATACAAATACACTGACGCTGGGATTGGCTAATTAAATATTCGGCATTTTGCCTGCCTTACGTATTTCATTTGAGCTATTTAGTTGATGGTAAAATGCAATGCATTCGGATTTACGAACAGAAATGTGTCTGAAAATGTGAAATGGTGAGGCTTAAGATAGATCTATCCACGGGCCTAAAAGTAATAGTTAACATAGTTTTTTCATACAGAAGTGAAGCTTTTGTTTTGAAAAAATAATTTGTAACATAATTTTTAGGTATAATGTGAATAATCTTGGATGCTTACATTTTTGTGACGTCGCTGTTTCTGGTTCCCACGACACAGGGTATCCTAGTGTGGGGCCAGAAGCAATGTATGTGCCTGTATGTAAATGTTATGCTATAATGTATTGACATTATAACGCGTTTTGATGTTTACTAAAGTC
This sequence comes from Yponomeuta plumbellus, assembly GCA_947310845.1. Lineage (NCBI taxonomy): Eukaryota > Metazoa > Arthropoda > Insecta > Lepidoptera > Yponomeutidae > Yponomeuta > Yponomeuta plumbellus. The sequence goes on along the minus strand of OX371207.1, from coordinate 8,683,196 downwards.
TCCATAACTGTAAGTTTTCCTTATGGGAAAAATAAATAAATAAACACACTCAGACCCATTAAATGTATGAGATCATGTATGAGTCTTTAAAAAACACTGTGTTCAGAATTGCTTTCAGTATGTTGATTTTGTTACCGTTTCAAATGGAGATTTTAAAATGTCACCGGCGAGTCGGCACTTGAATATCTGCAAAGTTTTATTTTCACCTTATACTTAGGCATAAATTAATATGATATCATCAGCAACCTATTATGTCCCCACCGAGGGGCACAGGTATCTTCTCTGAGGAAGGTATAGGCCATACTTCACCACGGGGGCCAAGTCCGGATTGGTGGAGGCTTGTAAGACTAGTGGCTGGTCTTACCGTCAGAAGTTTTCAAGCCGCCCTACGGCCTCTGACTTGGCTTAACGACTGCCATCTATCGACGACGGCAGCCGGCACCAATTGCTTAGCGTGCCTTGCGAAACACGGAACGTTAGTCATAGAACGGTCACCCATCCATGCATTGAACGCGCCCTATATTGCTTAACCTTCGTGATCGTTTAAGATCACTCAGGCGGCCGGAACTACGAGCGATTATGATATGATGCCAGCCTAAGTACGTTCCACTACAGGGCACTAACATTCTCTCTGAGACAGAGAGTGTGGACTTAATTACCTACACGCATGCCCACCGTTTATCGGCAATAGGCTATTTGACAGTGTGAAAAAAACAGTATTATTTATACGTATTCGTATAAATGATGTGTCTAAGAACCGCTTTAAATCATTTTAACTAAAAAAAAACAATTATGATTTGTAGAAAAACACAAAGTAAAATTTGATAATTTGTATCTGCCGCCATTGTATCGAAAACGGCCTGAATGGGCCGATTCAATGATGACGTCACAATTCAATAAAAATGGCGTCAGTCATTCATTCTTACTTACGTTCATTGGTTGGTTTATTGGGAAGTGACGTCATAATAACAGTGCGGCGCCATATTGCCCAAGATAGCGTTTTGGCGGCTTATTTCAAAAGTAAATTTTCGTTTGCCTTTTTTAAAAGAAATACATGAAAGAATTTAAAATGACCACTTTCTGAGGACTCCATGAACACCAACAAACAATATGAGATGGCTTTCAGAATACGGTCAAATAGCCTATTGGCAGTTAGACCTGCGATTTTTGCACTTAGCCACACAGTTTGGGCATTGTACGTAGCAATAAACCTATGGTAGGGTTTCCTCACGATATTTTGCTTCCAAAATAGCGGGTAACACTGCTACTATAACTTTACAAATGTACATACTTAACAATCAAAGCCTAATTGATATAAAATTGAAACATAGCAAAATTCAAACCCAAATTCTTCCGAGCGTTCTACCGCTTTGTACCACTGATTCAAATGGGATGTAATATAAGTATGATTTAATGCAATGTATCTCAATCCATCAATGCACTTACTAACACCAATGTTGAACGCCATTTAATAAATATACTACAGTCTGCAAAACATTGTAAAACATAGCTTGAGCTCCACGACAGCCGTCACATTGATAGGGCTAGGTTACGATATTGCTTAGACATCGAATAGTGTGCAGTAAGTAAGGAGTTTTTACAGTACAAATATTCTGTGAAAAAATTCAAAACTTCATGGACTCAATTTCGATGACATAGCTGTCACGGAGCTCAAGCTATATTTTACAGACTATAAGGCAGGCTGATTTTCCTCGCCCGTGGTATGTCAAAATTGGCAATATGAGAATACAGAAATTCCGCATGCCGTATTAGATTGCAGTATCAATATGATACTTGTGAAGAGAAAAGTGCTTTTCGATATTGTTACGCGTACGCGTAGAATTTTATATCATCAAAATATGCTTTGTAAAATAACTTTTAACGGATTTTTTTTTAATATATGTAACAGGAGCTGAAATCTAGCCTTGTAATAAGTATACACTGTGATTAACATAATATAATAACACAACATTTACATACAGGCACATACATTGCTTCTGGCCCCACACTAGGATACCCTGTGTCATGGGAACCAGAAACAGCGACGTCACAAACATGTAAACATCCAAGACCTGGGTTTCTTTTTTTTTTGTCCCCAGCCGGGATTCGAACCCGGGACCTCTCGCATGGTAGTCAGATGCGCTAACCGCTGCGCCACAGAGGTCGTCAAAGAGAAACTTCAAAGAGATTCTTCAGAGAAACTTATCATTCCTTACACAGATGATCTTATTCTTTTAATATGCACATAGAGTGCGTGTAGAGTGCGGGCTATACTTACTTGATCGCTATTTTGGTTTTGAAATGTCTCATGAAAATTTATACTTGTACAAAAACATCCAGTATTTTGCACCCCTAGATGAAAACCCCACTAAGTCGAAATAATAGTGACAATTTAGTAAGCTACTTTTTTGACTTTCGACGACCTTATACTGGACCGGACAATATAACTCCCACAACGTCTCCTTCAAGTTGAAGGTATCGTTATGGGAGTTATATTGTCCGGTCCGGTATAAGGTCAGGAAGTCGAAAAAGTAGCTAACTAAATTGTCACATATTATTTCGACTTAGTGGGGTTTTCATCTAGGGGTGCGATTTGATTATCGAGTGAAATACATTCATACTCATATATATACCGCTCTGGGATACAGGCGTGAGCTTATATATATATATATATATATATATATATAAGCTTATAGGTAGGTAGAGACCAGGAACTAAACAGGATACAAATCACCTTCGCTTCATAGATATTGCATTTCGCAATATACGCAACTATGGCCCTAAGCCTTTGGTCACTAAAGCCGAACCGAAAGGCCTTTGGCTTTATCTGCCTGTTGCATTTGAGAGCAATCCATTGACATAGAGCGGCTAACATTTCCTATTCAATGGGACAAAATGCCTTTGTGAAGACACGCAGCCATAGCTAACACAAATGATGTTGTCAAAAGGATTTCTGGCGCACGGTGTCACTTCTGTGTCGCAATTGAATTTAATGAAACTGTAGTACAGTTTGTTAGCTTTTACAATATACTTCAGCTACTGTCGGATAGAATCGATTATATTGCAATAAGGTAAGGTTTATTTTGTATTGCTATTTATAACTGAAAATAACTTTTCAAAATAGAGAAGAAAAGTTTTATACAGAGCAGAAAGTAGTATTAAGATAGCATTCGGCAAGACGCTGCCGCGCCACAGAGGTCGTCAACATAATCGCTTATACTGGTCTCAAACCAAAAAACCTTTTGCTGTGGTAACCAGTCCAGGACATCACAAATAAGAAAATACACCCAAACGGGGATCACTTGTACAAATGTACAGCGGCCCCCAGTGGTAATCGAATCCACAACCTCCAGCGTGGTAATAAATCAACAAGGCAGTCTGCACTGAACACAGATACAGTCAGTACCTCGGGCTCTAGAGCAGGCTTCGGTTTTCGCCGAAGGCACACGAGTGTAAAGGTAAGCGTCGGCAAGAGGCTGCCGCGACCGACTGCCGCCGCCGAACATGACTGCTGGGCAGCGCCGCCGATAGCATTCGGCAAGACGCGACCGGGTGGCGACTGCCGACGCCACGTGTATAGTAACATAGGAGTCAGTGCTCGTGCGATTCGGTTGCGTATTATTAAAAATAACGATGTTTGACAATTTAATTATACGAAAGCGAAAACTTGTGGAGCAAAAAAAAAAGAAGAAGCACGATGAAATAATGATGATTTTACTTTCATCAAAGAGGTGTAGAATCGATTCATTGTATGCGTCCAGAGCTGAGGAAGGCAGTTAGAATCATAAAGCGATGGATGTTTAGCAATAAGCTCCACTAAAATTAAATATCGGGCAGCGCTGCCATACTGCTACGGCAGCGGCTCGGCGGCGCGGCCGAGGTCCCGCTCAGCCGCCTGCATCGGACGGTGTATCATACAAATCCCTACAAAGCAGTGCGGCGACTGCCCGGCAGCGACTGCCGAGCAGCGGCTGCTGGGTCGCGGCAGCCTCTTGCCGACGCTTACCTTTACACTCGTGTGCCTTCGGCGAAAACCGAAGCCTGCTCTAGAGCCCGAGGTACTGACTGTATCTGTGTTCAGTGCAGACTGCCTTGTTGATTTATTACCACGCTGGAGGTTGTGGATTCGATTACCACTGGGGGCCGCTGTACATTTGTACAAGTGATCCCCGTTTGGGTGTATTTTCTTATTTGTGATGTCCTGGACTAGTTTCCACAGCAAAAGGTTTTTTGGTTTGAGACTAGTATAAGCGATTATGTAAACGACCTCTGTGGCGCGGCGGTTAACGCATCTGCCTACCATGCGAGAGGTCCCTGATTAGAACCCTGGCTGAGGACAAAAAAAAAAACCCAGATCTTGTATGTTTGTGACGTCGCTGTTTCAGGTTCCCACGACACAGGGTATCCTAGTGTGGGGCCAAAAGCAACGTATGTTCATCATGATCATCAACCCATTATGTCCCCACTGAGGTGCACGGGTCTCTTCCCTGAGGACGGTATAAGCCATACTCCACCACGGGGGCCTAGTCCGGATTGGTGGATTGTAATGGTCTTACTGTCAGAAGTTTTAGCTGCCCTAAGGCCTCTGACTTGGCTTGGCGACTGCCATCTATCGACGGCAGCCAGCACCAACTGCTTAACGTGCCTTGCGGAGCACAGAACCGCTCTGAAAAATGCCACTAGCGTTAGTCATAGACTGTGGCCCATCCAGGCACTGAACGCGCCCTATGTTGTCGTAGCCCAGGCTACGAGCGATTCCCTGCCGGCTGCCTGAGTGATCTTAAATGATCACTAAGGTTAAGCAACATACGGCGCGTTCAGTCCATGGATGGGTCACCGTCTATGACTAACGCTAGTGGCATTTTTTCCGAGCGATTCCGTGCTTCGCAAGATACGTTAAGCAGTTGGTGCCGGCTGCCGTCGATAGATGGCAGTCGTTAAGCCAAGTCAGAGGCCTTTAGGGGCGGCTTGAAAACTTCTGACAGTAAGACCAGCCACTAGTCTTACAAGCCTCCACCAATCCGGACTTGGCCCCCGTGGTGGAATATGGCCTATACCTTCCTCAGGGAAGAGACCCGTGCCCCTCGGTGGGGACATAATGGGTTGATGATGAACAGGCAGCCGGGGCTACGAGCGACTCAGTATTATAGTAGGTACACTTTCAGTACTAACATTTAAATATTTATTTACGTTATGGCATGCAGTATGTGTTCCATTAACATGTATTTAAAATTTAATGTTAAACAAGACGTCAATATTTTTTTAAAGACCTGTCTCACGGTCCGCCGAAGTGACTAAAATATACAAACAAACCTAGCAGTTGCGACAGTTTACTTTCAAAATAATCAAATATTCTTTTGTCAAGATAAATCTCAATATTTACTACAGCCCTTTACAAATATCGACTATATAGGCACGTATGGAATTTTATGATATCTAAGACCATTTTTAAGGTTAAAACCGTGTAAAGGACCGCCTGAAAACGTCACGATAAGACCCTCACAGGTCGGTTCTCCAAAAGCGCCTGCCAACAATGGGCGAGGAGGCATTTCTCAAAAACACAGCGGTGCGAGCGACCGACAAAAAAAGTTTTATCTGCATAGGCGACATGCCTTTGATGACAGCAGGGGGTGGGAACAAACGGCGATACGGGTGATATACATCGTAGAAGTTTGACTCATATTACTTAAAATGTCTAAGCGAACGTTTTTGTTAAGCAAATAGCATAAATAGTAATTTGTCATCACCAACCCATCATGTCCCCACTGAGGGGCACGGGTCTCTTCCCTGAGGAAGGTATAGGCCATACTCCACCACGGGGGCCAAGTCCAGATTGGTGGAGGCTTGTAAGACTAGTGGCTGCTCTTACTGTCAGAAGTTTCCAATTGAATTGAAGTTTGAATAGTTATTTATAAACATTTGAAAAATAAAATAAAAAACTTTAAATGTTACAAAAACAATTAATATTATTGTACGTACTTATATAATAAAAGAAAATTGACATAAAGCTTGAAAATAAGCTTCTTTCTTATTTTATGTAAATTGATGTGTAACCACGAGTTTAGATTACATTGGAAGTTTTGTTTTCATTCCCTATCAAGTACCAAGTTTACCGCAACAATGTCGATTAGTTTCTACAGGTGTGCTGTAAAAATAGTTGGCATTCTGTGCTTATATATCAATTACAAGCGTAGGATTTCAACTAATTGCACAACCCTCAACGTAGCTATTAAAAAACTTGGGATTTGTTTCTAAGCCGGCGCCCTATATTTTCCTCTTACCCTTTTTACAGAATTATTTCGCATTTATAACCCACGTCACAAACGAGGTCCAGAAGGATTTGTTATATAAAGTGAGAAATCTTTATATAAAAATGAATAGCTGTTCGTTAGTCTCGCTAAAACTCAAGAACGGCTGGACTGATTTGGCTAAGTATTGGTTTTTTATATTCGTGAAACTCCAGGCAAGGTTTAAATGGTGAAAAAAAAAGCTTTGGCGGTAGAAAGTTTGCCGGGACAGCTAGTACTAATGCAGTTGTAATTTCGCAATGTGTTTAGTGAATAAATAAATAAATAAATGGTCTTCTTCTTCTTGTAAATAAAAATGAATTGCTGTTCGTTAGTCTCGCTAAAACTCGCGAACGGCTGGACCGATTTGGCTAACTTTTGGTTTTTTATATTTGTGGAATTCCAGGAAAGGTTTAAAAATTACGAAAAATTTTGGCGGTACGAAGTTTGCCGGGACAGCTAGTCTTCTTATAATTATATAAAAAAGGATTGCTGTTCGTTAGTCTCACTAAAACTCGAGATCGGCTAGACCGATTTGGCTGATTTTTGGCATTTTATATTCGTGGAATTCCAGGGAATTCCAGGTTCAGTCCAGTTCTTCCAGGCGGGATCACGTCCGATTGACATTTCGGAGGTCCTGGGCTCGATTCCCGCTCCTTAGTGCAAATACGTTTCAACACATAATACTATTATCAATTTGGGTGAATTTCTATTATGTTTTATACAATACAATACAATACAAATATCTTTATTGAGAAATACAATTTGCCACTATGCAATTTGAAACCCTTGCTCCCAAACTAGGATTACCTGTGCGTCAGGAGCAAGACATTATGTTCGTTATCATTGGGTAGGTATCCTGGTTTGGGACTATGATAAGTTATTGTGCTGTGAGGAAGTTCTTATTATTATTATTTGATAAATTGTGCCTTTTTACAATTTATAAACAGCGTTGGGACCTAATAAACTCGGCAAAACGTGGGCCCAGTTCTAGTGATTGGTGCCTCTCCCGACCCCCTCGGGGATAACGGGCGTGAGTTTATTCATTCATTCATTCATTCATTCATTCAAACAGCGTTACTATGCTCTGTTTACGAATATCTATCGAATGGAACCCCTACATGACTTGCATCAAAATATGACAAATACTCTCATACAGTCGAACCAATTACAAACGAATTTCATATTGCTCTGAAAGCAAGGTCAGAGCCGAATATTTCAAAGCCGAATAGGGTTTTAATAAAGTTCTGCAGAAGAGAAATAAAGACTATAGACCATTGGATGCGATCGAAATACGAGAAGACCGTTATTACTACGATGAAGCCTGAAAACAAACACCAAGTAGAAAACATTGGGTAATTACCGCGTACCGTAGAGTTTATACGGTATTTTATGCCCTTCTTCCATTAGGTCGCTGTACGGGCCTTCATTCCTTTGCTCCGTTTTGTACGTATGATATACATCCATAATAAATTTTGTTAAGTTTGAAAGCCATAGTAAAATGAACGTGTTTTAATAATTGCTATCGAATAAACTAGTAATAAAAAAGCAGCCATGTGCGAGTCGGACTTGCTCCCGAAGGGTTCCATACCCATTATCCATCATCATCATCATCAACCTATTATGTCCCTACTGAGGGGTAGGTACGGGTCTCTTCCCTGAGGAACCATTATAAATACCGCGTTTGATTTATTTAATGCAGCTACCTATAGCCGTTATTAATATCTCTCAAAAAACTGCTCCCTTCAATATTTATTGTGTATTAATTATTCATTAATAACCAAGTAAGTTAATCTGGGTTATGTTTTACAATTATGTATTTTTTCTTAATTTTTACATTTTTCAGTTTTTTTTCTATACCTATATCATCATCAACCCATCATGTCCCCACCGAGGGGCATGGGTCTCTTCCCTGAGGAAGGTATAGGCCATAATCCACCACGGGGGCCAGATCTGTCTGGGCCCCCGTGGCCTTCCTCAGGGAAGAGACCCGTGCCCCTCGGTGGGGACATAATGGGTTGATCATGATACAAGATAATTAAATTATACACTGCGTGCAATATAATATTATAGGTACAATAAAGACTTAAATTGTACGAGCAGAGGAGAGCGTGTGCAGCTCTCGTTCTGTCTCACAGGTGATGTTTGTTGGACGGTGGTGGAAGAAGAAGACGTAGTTTATCTTTTCATGGTGGTTTATTTATGACCCAGAATTACATTTTTTAGTAGTTTAAAGATATGAGTGTATTTGGCGAGTGGCTTGAGCGGACTCGCGGGCGGTAGTGGTGTGCTGGACAAGGCTAAGTCAGCACACGCGGCGATGCACGGTGCTTCATCATCATCATGAGGCCATATTAGTCCACTGCTGGACATAGCCCTCCCCTAAGGAGCGCCATAGTGCCCTGTCTTCAGCTTGCCGCATCCAGCATCTGCTTGCAGTTTTTCGCAGATCGTCATCCCACCTGGTCGTAGGGCGCCCTACACTACGTTTGCCGAGTCGCGGTCTCCACTCAAGACAGTGCTTAGGCCGTACATAAATCTTGCCATATTTTTGGTGTCCAATTTGTTTGCTGTACTAACTTTTATATTTTATTGAGGTTGTCCGAAAGTATATTACTCGTACTGAAATTACTGAAGTGGTTCAAAGCGGTTGATATTGGTATATTGGTTTATATTTGTATTGTTGTAGATTACGTTGATGTTAAGCCCAAAAAACAAATGCAGAAATACATAAAATAATTGGTAGTGATTTATTTTAGGCACGTGAATAGAACCGACCGGACGACCTCTGATGGAGAGGTCACGAGTTTGACCCGGGCTCAGAAACTTTTGTCCACAAGTACTTTCGATATTGTAAACCAGTACATAGGAAGATATTGATTTCTACTTATCCCTTGTGTTTGTTTACTGAGAGGAACGTAGTTAGATGGTGGATATTTTAATGTTCGAGCATTGTTTAATTTTGTGGAGTGGTCACTTCATTTATTATTTTATAAAATTGATCAAAACTGTACATGTAAAGTACAGCCGACAACATTTTACTTTCAACGTTAGTGAGTACGTGTGTAAACGTTAATACGTTAATAATTTATAGATACGTAATAATAGTAATAGATACGTAATAAAGGGGTTTGGGTAACTTTGTATGGACGGTTGGCGTCATTTTTTTTTTGAGCGGCCACCTTTATTTTCGGTGCTAATTTTTAATACTAATTTAACTTAATATATATATATAAAATAAGTTTAGCTGTAAGTAATATCGGAAAAAAGTTATGGCTCTTCAAAAAGCATTAAAAAAATGTTTTATTCTGAGAAATTACGGGACGTTGCATTCTTGTGTCGTTACTGAATCGCGTGAGCGAGGCCACACAGCTAGCCACCGCATCGCAACTGTATCGCGGCGAATGCACGACAGTATTGCTACTGCATCGCTGCAAAAAGTCGCCGTGGGCGAGGGCCCTATACTTAAGGTTGGTGACCCATGGTATACATGAATAATGCCGCATGGTTACTCGATTATTTCGACTAGAAATAACTTAAAAATTCGTAGTTTTTACTTACTACAACAAAAATGATTAGGTTTTACAATTAAACTATGAACTGTGATATCTCGGCTCCGATATGGTTTAGCTATATATACTCCATAATAAAATTTGTTTACTTTATACTGCTCTTTCGTAAAACACAACTTTCATGAATGGCCGCCAAAATTTAAAACGACGCCAACTTTACCCAAACCTTTTTGAATAATTATTATCATCAGCCCACCACTGCCCACTGCTGGGTATAGGCCTTTCCCCCAAATGCCATTTAACACGGTCTCTCGCCATTCGCATCCACGGACCTTCCGCCGACTGAACGACATCGTCTGACCATCGCGCCGCAGGTCTGCCCACTGACCGTTGTCCTGTTCTCGGCCACCACTCTGTGATTGCCTTGGTCCACCTGCCGTCTTCCCGCCTTGCCAGGTGTCCCGCCCATTTCCACTTCATTTCCATTTTGTATAAAGTGAACACAATTTTGTAAAACATTTCATTCATTTCATTTCATTTATTGCGATAAATTACAGTGATAATAATTACAGATCCTAAATAGTTTATCATGCATAAGCATAAAAGTACATGTGTAATTTTACCGAGAGCGGCATGTTAATAGTATGATTATTAAAATGGATATTAAAAGGAAATTAAATTAACATTTTATAACATATTTGTAACTATTGTAACTATAAAATTCTATTTAGTGTATGTGTTATATTTGGATATAAAATTAAAATACATTATGATATTAGAAGATGTTACCTAAAAAACAGGTAATAAATTTAAATAATAATTCTCAAATAAAAAATAAAACATTTATTGTTCGTCCACCAATGAACAAACAAATGTTGAAAGAAAATTAAGATAGTTTTAAGGGGCACATAGCACGCAGAACTGATGGCCGATGGGGCCGAAAAGTTCTCGAATGGAGACCACATATCGGCAAGCGCAGCGTAGGACGACCAGCCACAAGATGGACAGACGATCTCATCCAAGTGGCGGGAAGACGCTGGATGCAAGCCGCTTCCGACCGGTCTTTTTGGAAATCCATGGAGGAGGCCTATGTCCAACAGTGGACTTCTTGTGGCTGAATGATGATGATGAAGATAGTTTTTTTTCTTGATTTATTATTTTTCTTGATCTTATGTTTTTCTTGGGAAACTTGAAGAACAATGAAAAAGGCCTGCAGTGGGCGTCAAATGACTGACGACGTGTTCCTTAAAGGTTGCATATTTATGTATGTGCATAGGACGATTCGCACGAAAGTAAAATACGTATTTTTATAGTTACTTTTTTCTGCATGTATCATTTATTTACGGCTTACACAAAAAACTGTAGGTCCGTATGAACATTCTTACACCTGTCTCTGTCATAGCGGTTACGATCTTTACCAAAGCAACGACTGATTTGATTGGATCAGTTTATTTCCACCACTTGTTGGGTTGGGTGGCAGAAAATGTCCAACACCTTATCATTTAAGCCTTTTGTGGCTTAAAAATATAAATGTTGAGAAGGGAAAAGTTGCGGAGATCGTTAAGCTATATTTATATTATTTTCATTGGGATCTGTGTAAAAATATCACATGAAACACTTTTTGACTTATTAGAAAATAAACATTACAAAAAGTTGTGATTTACTCGAAACAGCACAGTGAGAAGGCTCCAGTCTTATGTAGCCTCGAAAGCCTCTTCGAAGCCTTGGCTAGATAAGGCTTTGAACTTTCAAAGCAAATTAAACAAAGATGCTAAGCATCAAAGATTTCTCCACTCGCAGAAAGAATAACAGTGTTACTAATTTTCCAATGCAAATTTATACATTCAAAGCAATTAATTAACATAAAAGGAACATTTTGCAGGCAGTTAATATCGCTAATGTATGTAAATGATGACACATTGCGTACCTAGTAGTTGATAGCAATATAATGACTTTAATATGTACTATTCCTGTTTTTCGTTAACCTCGCTTGGAGTATTTCAATAAATTGAAGTAAGTACGCTGGCGATAAACACACTGTTGACAGCAATTCATAAACTACGGAAAGTAATAACGTCTATCAACTTGATTGATCGTCCTTTGTGAAAAAATTAAAAATATAAGTCTTTTTAACTTTAAAGAATGAAGAAAAGTTTTTGTTTATTTACTAAGTCAATAATTTTTATATTTAACTAAAAATCTTTAAAAAAGTACGAAATTAAATACGTAAAAAATATCCGTAATTTTATATTTTAGTGTCGCTTAGCAAAACCATGCCTAATTTTTTTTTATTATTATAGTTTTTTGAATAGATTAGATTAGAACTCTTTATTGTACACACCAGAAAAAGCATACATTTAGGAACTTACATAATATCTAATTTTTATACTAATAATAATAATGTATACAAGCGGCAGTCTATTGAATAATTTCGAGAAGGCAAAAGTAAAAGTAGGTAGCGAATTGATTGAAAACTTTGTGACTGCATTTATTTTAATTAATTAAATTGATTAGGATGTCAAAGAATACAAAAGAATGGCCTGCTAAAGACCAAGTAGAGAAATGTAATCAATTAGGTATATGACTAGAGAGGTTGAGTTTTCTTTTTACTTTTATTCCTCAGTGATTAATCTTTTCAGTTAGCCCTTTCACACATGCCCAGGGAGAATCTTCGGGATTTCAGAGTGTTCTTGATAAATTCATAGAAAAATATATTTTACAACGCAAAGGTCTTTGTAGTCCTCACGCCAGTAGTGAATCTCACCTAAGCCAGCAAAGCAGCTTATATTTATACGTCACAATGCAAGGCAAAGATCTTTTGTGAGAAAGAGAGAATGAGCTTACTGCTCACTAAAGTCCGTTTTTTAACTCGATGAAAAAAAAAAGATGCGGTGTTACCGTTATAAAATATATAGGTTTACACACAAATAATTCTTACTTGGAAGTAAAATTGGGTAATTTGGTTTTTGCGTACTAGCAACATTCCGACATTGGTTTGTATTGAGATGTCAACGAGACTGTTTTATTTTTTTGCATTGAACTAAAAAACAGACTTTAGACTTATGATTAGTCTCTTGAGTGTTGCCGATTGAAATACTCGTAGCTGAAATTGCATATACATATTGGTCGTCGCTTGTGGAGAGTGAAAGTTTTCGAGGGCCGCAAGATCTGCGACGAAGTATGGTGCTCGGCACTGGCGGACAAGAGAGCCAGGGTCACCAAATCCGTACTGACCTGACTCCAGACTTTTCCTTTAATGACCTACATGCAGTACCAACCGCTCTTGAATCGGAATTTTTAGTCACGTCCGGGCGGTTTCTGAATTGAGAATATCACTAAGTAAATACTTAAGTAAGGTTCTGTCACGCTCTTTTTGAAGGAATTTGACGAGACAGGCCTACAGTTAAGTAGTTACTTAGTGAAATTCTCAATACTGAAACTGGCCCTCAAAGTGGCTAGGCACTGTTTAAATCGTCCGCAAAAGACGATGATAATGTTGGTCGTCGCTTTTCGAGTCTCGGCCCGCACCAACAATTTTTTGATGAATAAATCTACACCGCCAATGTAGGCGAATTTATGTATAGCACAAGTCGGGCGCTACTACTTTGTACTGTACATTCATACTATATGAACGTGTATTTTGTACGTGTAATACGATGGACGCGTAATGGCGGCCGGACGGACGCACGACATAAATTGACGAAGAGACAATGCCAATTTGATTTATTTTTGTGAAATGAAACCTATGCCGCTCCAAAGTGAGACGAGTAGTTGTAAGCGACTGTGCATTACGACAAACCACGTCAATGCATTCTAAAAGGTGTTAAAAAATGAAGCCTGACTTAAATCTACGTGTATTTGACACTAAAGCAAACTATGACGCTTATTGTCTTTGGCCAACCTGTGATCTGGATTATGCTAACAAAAAAAAATCGTCTTATTAGAAGCGTTTTCATAGCGTGGCTATAAACCAGCGCTACATTTGTTTGAAACCCCGATCATTGCGCATAACACTTTCAAAATTAGCTTTATGCATTAAAATGCATCACTTGCGAATTGTGACAGTTTGCATTTGATTTTTATGAAGCCTTTTGTACTACATAAGAATAATGATTTATGCGTAGGTTAGGTATGTATGACAATTAATTATCTTGTAAAAGACTCTCTAATAATAACATTTTATTTTTGTTACATGAGATTATTGTAACTTATTATGACACAGCCCAGTAATCAAGCTTTGAGACAACTGACAACTGTTTATTAGACTTGATTTTCGCTTTTCGTGATAGAGCTATCGCATGGAAGCATTTTTTGAAGTTAAAATATGTTGACGTGCCCACAAAATCCTGCAATAAATAGATGTTACACGATTTTATGTTATTATTGCTGTTATACATCGAATATAATAAAAAAGGAATGTTATTTGATTTTATAAAAATACAGTTACATGATTCACATTAATCGTTCTTCTATAAATCTATATATATATAAAAAGAGAAGCTGACTGACTGACTGACTGACTGACTGACTGACTGACTGACATATCAACGCAGGGCCTAAACTATAAGGGTTAGAAACTTAAAAATTTGCACAGGAGTTTCTTTTGTAACGTAGGGGAGCACTAAGAAAGGATTTTTGAAAATTCATCCCCTAAGGGGGTAAAATGGGGGTTAAAAGTTATTCAAATGAGATTCAATATGAAGGTCTTTCATTGAACGTCATGAAATATATGTAAAATAGTTTTTCGAAAATCATCCCTTACAAGGGAAAGAGCAAAGTTAGTATGAAACTTTGCCGTCTTTGAAGTTATTCGAAATAAATTCAATATAAAGTTCCTTCCTTAAAACTTATGAAATTCGTGTAAAATTGTTTTTTGAAAATCTTCCCTTAAGGGCATAAAAGGGGGGTGTAAAGTTAGTATGAAACTTTGCCGTTTATGAAGTTATTCAAATGAAATTCTGAATGAAGGTCCTTCATTGAATATCTTGAAACACATGTAGAATAGTTTTTCGAAAATCATCTCTTAAGGGGGTAAGAGAGGGTTGCGAAGTTAGTATGGAAGTTCTTTTGCATGCGCTAAAAGTATCCCTATCTTATTTGCAAACACTTTACTCAACTAAAGCCCACGCGGACGTAGTCGCGGGCAACAGCTAGTGTTTTATAAATCCAGAACTGTATCTTGGTGCACCCTGCCTACTAAACTAGTCTAAAACCTGTAACTTAGTAAAAGCTGAATAAAATTAATTGTATGGATTAAAAACTGAGTATGTACTAGAGATTTATGAGAAAAATACAGTCTGTTAGCTTTTAGAATATACCTCTGCTACTATCCGATAGAATCGGATATATTCGTGTAATAGAAATATCGGAACTAATATGACACTTTATCTTGAAATCGGAACTAAAATGATGGGAATGAACTAAAACAGAGCAGGAAGTAGTATTACACTCGTGTGCTTTCGGTGAATACCGAAGCCTACTCTAGAGCCCGAGGTATATTCTAAAAGCTAACAGATTGTACAGGGTTTTGCGGGAAATATCTCGGTACTGATTGATTGCGTACAGTTAGTAATGTAATGCTGTCACATAGGATCTATCTAGGTTAGTATGATGAGACTCCGCTGTCCGTCCGTCTGTCAGCAGGTTATATCTCAAGAACCGTGATAGTTAGACAGTTGAAATTTTCACAGATGATGTATTTCTGTTGCCACTATAACAAAAAATACTAAAAAATAGAATAAAATAAACATTTAATGGGAGTCCTATAGAACAAACGCGATTTTTTTGCTTGTTTTTGTTCGATATTGATAACGGCAATAGGTACCTAGACGCTTGAAATATTCACAGAATATTGGTACAGAACCCTTCGTGCGTGAGTCCGACTCGCACTTGGCCGGTTTTATTTTATTAATTTATTAAGGATGCGGTGGTGGCCACTCGGCTACCTCTAGGGTAGAACAATGGATTCGGAAGCGAGAGACCCACATTCGATTCCCAGTGCGGACATGTACCTATGACTTTGTTTTCAAAGCTATGTACATTTGTGAAGTTATAGTAGCTATACCACTGAATTTGAAAGAAAACATCGTGAGGAAACCTGAGCGTCTGAGATTCACATACCTCAGACCTTGAAATCGTCAATCCGCCGTGGGCACGCGTGGTGATTAAGCACATACTCTCTCTTCTCTCAGAGAGAGAACAAAAAATCACCATCAACATTTTTGTCGTTTTTTTTTGACATTTAAACATACACATTTAAACTTGAATATTTTTAGTATAGGTCTTGCACCCGTCTAATAGGCGCCTAAAAAATTTACCTACTCATTAATCTCAACAAAAAAGAGATCATATTATTATCCAGGCCTCTTACTATAATAAAATTCTGTAACTAATAAGGACCGGCTAGAAATTTAAACAATTAAAAAATGGGCAAAATGGAAATTTAAAAAGGTTTAATATCAATACAGACATAGGAGAAATTGGAAATTATATTCGCAAAACCCGGCGGCGGCGGGCTCAGTTCAATTTTTAGCCCTTGCCCAGAGCGAGCCCGTGGATATTTTTCATTTTCAGTCGCGTCGTGCGCACTGACCCGTCCCCCGCCCCCACCGCCCCCTCGGCCCGATTTCACGCTGTTTCAAGCTTAAAACAACTAAAGAACGCAGCGCCACAGAGCTTAATATGGTGATACGAGAGAGCAGGCCTAATAAAATGTGGACCAGCATGTGGAAAAATTGAGGCATGAGGAAAATTGGATATAATGTTTATATTGTTAAGTCCTTACTATTTTATTATCATCAAATTATCTATTTCACATGTAAAATTGCACGATTAGCAGGCTCAATACTAAATAAACATGAAACATAAACATTTACATGCAGGCACATACATTGCTTCTAGCCCTATACTAACACTAGGATACCCTGTGTCGTGGGAACCAGAAACAGCGTCACAAACAAGTAAACATCCAAGACCTGGGGTTTTCTTTGACCCCAGCCCTGGCTGGGGTCAAAGAACCCGGGACCTAGCGTTTTAATAGTATTTTTAAGAGATTGCAGGGTAATAATTTGATTTACTTAAAATTACTTCTTTATGTTTTATATCTTTTAATAACATTAAATCTTATCTTAACTTAAATCTGAAAAATCCTGATTTAGAATTTTATGTGACAAGACATTTTTTTAAATTTTTGTTCTAGAAAGAGTTCTTAGTACTCTTATTTTAGAAACTCCTACTTTTAGAGTTTGGCTGTGCGAACATTTACCTAAAATTATTATTTTTTATTTTTGACAATTTATCTTTTTATCATCATCATCAGGCTATGCTGGTACACTGTTGGATATGCCTATATTTTTATAAAAAGTACTAAAAATTGAGAAAAAAATTATATAGAAAAACAAATTAAGTCTCAGCAAGGAGAATTAATTCTCCTTGGTCTCAGTAACAAATAAGAATGTCCACGAATTTATTTGTTTCAATAAAGATCGTGTTTCAATAAATGGGCTATAGCAGAAACTCTTAAATAAGTAGAATTGAATCCTAAATTACAAACTTCCGTCCGCTCCGCAATAACTCATTTCTGTTTATTAGTTCCGTGTGCAAGGTATAAACATGTGCACGCACACTAGGCCAACATCAAAGGGGTGACTTTGGAACGCGACCGGTACCGCAATGTCCTGTATACGAACGTATCTACGAGCGAAAGTATGTACCTATCTATACTGGCAGTAGATGAGTTTTGCGCGTTATTGTGTCGACCCTAATGTACTCGTTTTGCTAGATACCTAAGGAACGCTCCAAAAGATGTTTATGATCAAATGACACTAATGCCACTCGAGATGAAAATACGTCGCAGATATTTTTCGGGAGGTTGAAGAATTGTCGAAACTTTAGAGAGAGATAAAATTGAAACTGATAAAAAACGCAATACGAACACCGGACAGGAACTGCTATCTACTCTTGTTTTTAATCGACTTCAAAACACAAAATTAACACAGTTCTCAACTCGCCTGTTTATACATTTTTTCGTATTTCTGTAGCTTCTGCACAACGTTATTACTGGTCCTAGCCCCGAGCCAGGATAATCTATGGTACGATCACCAGACAAGGATATAAATTGTGTTTTGTGTTCAACAAAATTACTTCAAGGGTTGTTTGGGATGCAAGACATGATGAATGGGTTCCATGACACTAAACATAAAACAAACATTTATGAATCACTCGTAGCCTGGGCTGCCTGAGTGATCTTAAACGAGGTTAAGCAACATACGGCGCGTTCAGTCCATGGATGGGTCACCGTCTATGACTAACGCTAGTGGCATTTTTTCCGAGCGGTTCCGTGCTTCGCAAGGCACGCTAAGCAGTTGGTACTGGCTGCCGTCGATAGATGGCAGTCGTTCAGCCAAGTCAGAGGCCTTAGGGCGGCTTGAAAACTTCTGATAGTAAGACCAGCCACTAGTCTTACAAGCCTCCACCAATCCGGACTTGGCCCCCGTGGTGGAGTATAGCCTATACCTTCCTCAGGGAAGAGACCCGTGGCCCTCGGTGGGGACATAATGGGTTGATGATGAAACATTTACATACAGGCACATATATTGGTTCTAGCCCAACACTATAATAACAATACCGGACCTCTTTAATAATTCCTGTGCGCACATAACTTTTAGGTACTTTTATTTCCTCCATTTTTACACTAGTGCCACCGAGAAAAAAAACATATTTTGTTAACAGATCCAATTTGAAAAAATTGTCCATACAAATTTTTCAATGAAGTCATAGTAATCTTAGGACCTATGGCCGTGAATCTAAGGCATAAAACGTAGGAGTAGATAGCATTAACACCGAAATGCAAATGAAACGCATTTTCGCATAAATGCTGTGTAGTTCTAGGTTTGTGGTCCTATATTGTGTATCCTTAACATCACTGCAAATGCAGGGTTACCACCTAGACCAACAGCAGTCAGCTGAAGTTGTGTATCCTAGATTTTCATTACATGAAGCTCAGAATTCCTCCCTGGAGCACAACCCAGCACAGCAATAAAACCTCAACGAGTTGGCCGCCTGGCTAAGCTGAGAGACTCAACTGGTGGTTAGTTAAACCTCCGATTCCCTCCACCGCACATTGAACTCGTTCTGCGGTCGGGCCGGACGCAATTATCCAACTTCAGTGGATATCGGCTTTAAACTTCAAAGCTGAAGGTTTACCCCAATGGTAGTAAACAATTGCATTCTCGGCAAAACAGATGAAGCAGTGAACAAGATCAAAAATAATGGGGAACTCTGCGCCCCATGATGAGATTGGAGTGACATTGATTTTATGCCATAGACATAGAGAAACGTTCAAAAATAAAACCTTAACAATATGTATTTTAATCCATAATTTACTGAATTGTTGGTCTAGCCGTTAAGGCACTTACCTACTAAGCCAGGGGTCATCAGTTCGATTCCCACTGAGGGCCGCCGTAAATTTGTGCAAATGGCCTTAGTCTCGGTGTTTTTCCATGTTTGTAATGTCCTTGCCTGGTTACTATAGCATAGAGTATCATAGTTTGGGACCAGGTGAATTATTATCTGTTTTGTTTAAAAAAAGGTTGGTTTGGTTTAAAAAATACGAACACTCAAGTTACTCTAATAACAAAATACTTTTAAATTCAGTTTTTCACGGAACATTTTATTGTTCATACGTACGATGTTGAAAAACGTTGCGGGTGGTACGCCGGTTGGAAATACATGGAATCAAAAACCGCTGAAGCGAATAACGTGATCGGGAACGCGCTGTTACATAAAACTATTATTTTGAAAACCCTGGTATCGAAATCCGCTGTAGCCAACAGAGTATTCTAACTATGTATATGTTCCTAGGTTATCTATCTATATATATATAAAATTCAAAGTCCTGACTCACTGATTCATTCACTCATCAACGCCCAGCCCAAGCCGTTTGACCTAGGAAGCTGAAATTTTGCACAGAGAGTCTATATATAATGTAGGCAAGGAATAAGACGGGATTTTTTAAAATTCAACCCCTAAGGGGGCGAAAAGGGTTGCCAAAATTTGTATGGGAGGTATAAAAAAATGTAGTCTAATTTTCTTGAAACTTAAAATAAATACTCTTCAACACAATTGATTGAACACGTGTTTCACCGTTTTTCTAAATTTAACCCTTAACGGGAGTTACGGGAGTGAACGGGGTTGCAAAATTTTGAACTAAAGTCCACGCGGACGGAGTCGCGGGCGAAAGCTAGTGTAATATAATGGGCTAGATGCCCTAAAAAATGTAGTTAGTCCGTCTTTTAGATAATTCAAAAATAAGCGACACGTATTTTTTTATTTGTAAATTAGACCAAAAATAATTTGTTGAATGGAAAAAAGAAAAAATACGTGTCCAATATTTTTTTATAATCTAAAATACGGACTTAATATAATTTAATTATTTTGACCCTGGAAACTACCCTATTATGTACATTTGGATGTAATAGTGCAGCTTATTACGGCACATGTATTTATTATCTGTACAGGTCTAACCACCATCCATGCCCAACGCGGATCGGCATTTTTAAGCATACCTTATTTGAACTCAAACGAAAGTATGAAATACTTGTCAAAATGCTTTCTTGGGGAAAAAAGTACTTATAATACTGATTTTTCTTTTTATTTAGGATTTACTAAAAATACAGAGAAAAAAATATTACGTCTAAACCTTGAGATCCATAACTAAATGGAAAAATGTTAACATACATAACATAACATTTATATACAGGCACATACATTGCTTCTGGCTCCACACTAGGATACCCTGTGTCGTGGTACTGGTCTGTAGGTACGTGATCTGTCCAAGACCTGCGTTTTTTTTGTCCCCAGCCGGGATTCAAACCCGGGACCTATCGCATGGTAGTCAGATTCTCTAACCACTGCGCCACAGAGGTCACAGATGCCCATTATGGACAAAAAAAATCAAAATATAATTAAAAAATCATATCATCACGGCTTACAAAACGCTTACGTTGCTTAAAAAAAACAGATTTAAACAAAACAATGTTTTCTCACCAAGAAAGTATTTTGACTTAATCACTACATCTCGTCAAGTCAATTTTGTCACCAAAATCTCGTCAGGCATCCTCTTTGGACGTCCTATATCCTCTTTCGCCATTTAAGCTCTAGGTAGCTATAATTAAAGTTCGGTGTACTGAGAAACACAGACTGTCAACCAGTGGCGTTGCGGCCGTACTAGGTAAATGCAATTTCAGGTGACCTAGTTCTCTCACACACACGAAGCTCGTGTGCGTTTATGTTGGGGTGTCCTTGAAATACATTATACGGTTTTATTTTTTGTAACAGGAAAGTAACTAGGTTAAGTTTTTTTTAGTTTCACTTTCAGATTTAATTCACATTAGACTTTACACCGAGGGGCACAGGTCTCTTCCCTTCGGACTGTACCTATACCTTCCATGAGGACTATACCTTCCCTGAGGACTATACCTTCCCTGAGGACTATACTTGGCTTAAGTTCAAGCAATTGTATATATATATTTTTTTTTATTAATTTAAAAGGGTTTGGTACACTAGTGACCATGTCACCCTCGTTTTTGCTATTCTAAACTTATTCTAAACTTATTGACTATTGATTGACGCTAATCTAGCGCGCAACCCAAAATTAACCATCTTGTACACTATTCTAGCTTCTTCCGAACACGGAAAAGCTAGAATGATGTTACAACCACCAACCACATTAAATATTTCATACATCTGGTAAATTTGTTGTCTTACACTACTGTTCCCGATGCATTCAACTAAGATGTGATGGACATCTTCAATCACACCACACTCTGTGCAATTTTGCGATTCTGATTTTCTCATTAGGAACGCGAATTTATTTAGGGGTAAGTGCCCAGACCGTAATCGAAACGCTGTAATAATATCACGTCTGACCAAGTCTGTGGTATCAAACCAAGGAGAACGTGTTGGGTGTGATTGAATAGTCCTGTACCAAATGCCCAAAGTAAGCGACCGAAGATCGAAGTACTCCTTCCACAATGTGTGACAATTCGTTTTAACATAAGGTAATAAATCTGTATAAAAAGGCAAGGAGGGTATAGGATCGCCATCTGATATTGCAATATTAGCCAATCGATCTGCTTCATCATTTCCGTAAATACCAACATGTGACGGGATCCATTGCAGCTTGATGGCTCTTTTACATTTAAAAAAAATTAGGACCATCTGTAAGATCTAGTAGGCTATCGGTGAACCTCTAGCACCAGAGGTACATCGAGCCACATGCTGAAGCGCCCTTTTTGAGTCTGTAAGGATGACACACTTAGTAGCGTTTACACAACAGTAAGATATTGCCTCAGCCAATGCCACCAGTTCAGCAAACATTATTGATATGTCTGCACAAATCCTGAATTTGGCGGAAATTTTTGCCTCAATATCATAAAAGGCCGCTCCTATTCCCCCCCTATCATTAGAGCCATCAGTAAAAACCTTATAAAATCCAGAATATGTATCAACTAGGTATCGACTAACAATTTCATACAATTCGGTAGGTTTGTAATTGGTCTTCGCTCGATCAATCCCTGCAATTGAACAATACACTACATTTGACAAATCAATTCTGCTTACCCAAGTTTCCAATGTGAACATTTCCAGTACATTACTCTGTTGCACAGGCTTGTCTTTAAGAGAATTGTGCACCAGCACTAATATAGGTATTTTCTTATTATTCCAGTAACGGTTGCTTTGACATGAATAAGACAGTTCATTCAAAATTTCAATGCACAAGTTATTTTGAAAGGACCTTGACTTTAACCAAAATTTGCTAGCAAGGTAGCGTCGTCACAAACTCAATGGAGGCAGTGACAGCTCACTCTCCATAACGTGAATCGGAGTAGATCGTATAAAACTCCCTATAACTCTCATCACACAGTTTTCAATTTTATCTAATTTGTATAGATAATTTTTTGCTGCACAATCATAAAGAAAAGATCCATAATCTAACCGACTGCGTATAATAGCAATGTATAGCCTTCTTAGATGTTTGGGGTGTAAACCCCACCTTGAACCGGCCAGCACCTTAAAAATATTAATAAAACTAGATGTTCTTTCGTATAACTCGTTGATATGTTTCCTCCACTTCAATGAGCGATCAAGCCACATACCTAGATATTTTACTGTTTCTATTTGAGCAAGGCCTTGTCCATCTATTTGGATCTCAACATTTTGTCATCTATAGCCTCTGCTAAATAAACAAATGCAAGTTTTTCTGGAAGATAATTCTAAGCCTAATCCATAGATCAGATTGAATAAGGTTATCAAGGCTTGTTGAATAGTAGCTGTTACCTCTGGAATCCTTTTATCTGTACTATACATCACAAAGTCATCAGCATACTGCGAGATGCGGATACTAGGCATTAAATGGCAAATATTGTATGTTGCTACATTGAAAAGGATTGGAGACAAAGGATCGCCTTGAGCCAAACCTCTTCCCGTGCATCTTGAGATTATATTTTTATCAGCTGTATGTATAGTTAGTACCCTATTATTAAGAAACTCAAACAAGTATTGGCATATTCTTTTACTTACTTCAAGTTTGTCTAGAGTTTGTACCAGATTTACTACGTCAACGTTGTTGTAAGCGCTATAAATATCAATAAAAGAAGCTAATGTGACCTCGTTATTGGCAAAGCCTAGCTGGATATTAGATACTAATAGGGAAAAACTATCCAAGCATGATCTGGCTTTTCTAAAACCTACTGTATTTTCAGAGAATATGTCTTTTCTTTCTAGATGCCACTCGAGTTTATTCTTGATTATTGAATGTAACACTTTACATGGGCATGACATGAGCGCGATGGGTCTTACAGCCGAATTTGAATTGGAGTTGGTATTAGGTTTTGGAATAGCCACTAATTTCACGGATCTCCATTGGTAGGGGACAAATCCGAGTGACATAAACCTATTATATAACTGAATTAAAATTGATTTATCAATGATAGGTATGTTCTTCAGCATGGAAAATGAGATAACGTCATCTCCCGGAGCATTATCTTTAGCTTTAATACAATGCTCAAGCTCTGTTAATGAAATTTCTGTATTCAGGCTGACATTACTTGATGTGAACACTGGACAATCAGGTGGTACGTAATCGGGGCACAAATTATGCATTTGTGATTCCCCTACTTTAAAATTTCTTTGGACTTTTTTCTGACTGTAACCTTTCATCCATCTCATGCGCCTCCACATTTCACTTGCAGCTATACTGCCATCAATGCTGTCACAAAATTCGTGCCAGGCTTTGTTTTTTGCCTTACGAATCATGCGTTGAGCGGCAGAAACTTTTAGTTGTAGCTTCTCTAAATTTTGTGGTGTAGGGTTCCCTCTGAATATCGCCAGGGCCCGTCTGCGTTCTGCTATGGCCTGAGATATATTAGCATTCCAATAAGGTTTAGGTCGAAACTGTTGAATTCGAATAGGACTATTACAAAATTTGATTTTAGGTATATATTTATCAGCTGCATCATTTATAATATCTATATATCTATTGTAATCTAACTGAGGGTTCTCACTTAATGTAAAGTTGTTGTTAAAAGCGTATTCTAGGTGTGAGTTATATTTCTCCCAGTCAGCTTTTTTATAATTTCTCCTGAATGAATAATCTAATAACCTACTGCTGTTACCATCTGTACCAAACAATACTACGAGATGATCACTCCCTAAAGATTCGTTAAAAACTCTCCAGTTAAATCTCAGTGCGATATCAGCTGAAACGAATGTTACATCTGGAGCGCTTCTTTGAACTCTACCATTTACAAGTTTAACACATGTAGGAGATCCGTCATTTAGAGACACGAAATTATTATCTATTAGACAGTCAAAGAGGTGAGACCCTCTAGAATCAGTTCTATTTGACCATTGAAGTCTCCAGCGATAATAGTACTATTTGGACACAAAGAGAATATGCAATCCCAATCGTTTTGCGTTGTGTGGACAGAGGATGGGCAATAAATAGAAATTACGTTTTCTAAAGAATCGCAATTAAATCATTTTATGTGTACTATCTGAATATCTGGGTTCAATATATTATGAGTTAATTGTTGAGCTTTAATTGAATTATGGACTATTATTGCCACACCGCCATACGAATCAAACCTATCTTGGCGAAACATACTGTATCCACTTATTCTTAAGGTGCTGTCCGGTTCAAGCCATGTTTCAGATAATATACATATATGGACTTTTTGTTGATATAACAACAGTTCTAACTGTTTGTTTTGGGCGCAAACTTTGGGCATTCCACTGGATTATATTGAATCTGTTATCTGTAGTTTTATTAGCCATTACTACTGAATAATGACTTTAGCCATGGTACATCCGATATATAGTCCACCGCAGCACACAATATGTTTTCTAACACCAATTTCGCGCATATTTTTATTTTATCCTCTAGACTACCAGTTTGTAAGAAAACCCGATATTTCAGTTTTGATAATACATCTGTAAAACTCTCTCCTTTGCGACGACTGTTTTTATCTGACATCTCTTCCTCTGAATTATCTTCTGACGATGACTTCACGTCGAAATCCTCCAAATGCGAATCGTGCGTTTTTGGTGTTCTTTTTTTCTTTGTCTTTTTTCTTTTCTCATTTTGAGTATTAAGTATCTCTCCGCTTTCACATGATGTTTTATTCTCGGGAGTATATAGAGTGTGGGCGTAAGTGGTTCGCGCAATATTTGGGTGAGCCGTAGGAAAGAGTGTTTGTTCAGCTGCATTATTAGCGCGGACTAGAGGCGGAAATTCATGCCGAATATCATCCAAATTTACCGCTGGAGATGTCGGTGGGACATAAATAGTGAGAGCTTTCTTGTAAGAGCAATTAAATTCAGCCATGATTTCTCGTAGTCGTTTTTCTTTGACGAATAATGGGCAAGTACGTGCCAATGCCATATGATTACCTGAACAATTAGGGCACTTGAATCTAGTGGGTTCGCAGTTAGGGTGGTTTTTTCCACATTTAGGACACCTTATTCTTGAGGGACATACTTTATTAATGTGACCAAACTTCCAACAGTTCGAGCATTGGGTCACAGGGAAGACAAAAGGTACTACCTTTAACCTCGTACCATAAGTCAAGATATATGGCGGCAAGGATGTACCACTAAAGCATACTTGGACAGCTTCAGTCATTTCCCACTCATTCGTCTCATGGTTACGGCTTCTTTGTCTTCTCACACTCAGAATGGGAATATCAGATGTAAGACTCTCCATCAATTGGTCATCCGTCAACTCAAGGTCGATGTCTCTGATGATACCAAATGATTTGCCTATCTCAAAGGTTTTCTGAAGTCTATAACCTTTATATATTAATGATTCACAGGATATCAGCCTAGTCGCACTGCTTTCGTCATCAACTTGTATAAGTGCTTTATAATTGTTAAGATATTTCACCTTTGTAATATTTTTGATGTTTAATTCCTTGAGCATCCGAGCTAAAGATATGTGTTTTGGTAATTTCTCTCTTGATGAAATACTAATTTAAATTTTTTCCTGAGGAACGATTAAATCGCTGTCACTGCGCGTGCTTGTATTTTGCCTCTTCTCCCGACTATAGTCCACACTTCATTATGATCCATATGGCGATTCCGCTTTTCGGGTCGATTATTGCAACTACCCTCGCTTATCACATTCGACTTGCTTTGTGTAATCACAACTCCATTTTCCTCTAAACATGTATTTTCCACACCAATACTATCAACCTCAATATCAGAACTTTGTTTCTCACTATCCATATTCGAAGTATAAAACCGGCATAATAGTTACACTTCACAACTTGATAGAATGAAAGATAACACAGAGAACTGGTTTTATGCGACTAGCACCAACGAGCGCGTTAGTCATAGACGGTCACCCATCTATGCACTGAACGCGCCCTATGTTGCTTAAAACTCGTGATCGTTTAAGATCACTCAGGCAACCGGGCTAGAGCGATTCCCTTGGTGGGGATATAATGGGTTGATGATGAGCCTTTACAGGTCTGTTGAGAGTTTGCGGTACGTAAATATTCTTGTGTTTTAAAAACAGGCGAGCGTGCATATAGCTACTCACTAAGGTGTAACATAAAGTATGTAAAATATAGGTTGTTATAGTGTACCGTAAAAGGGTTCCACAATGGACCAACGTATGAGGTACCGTCATTACGAGGCCAGCACCGCGTCTAATTATTAAATAATACGCTCGGAACTTTATAAATTATAAATGCTTAGCCAGAGGAGTCAGGCTACTCTCAAGTGACTAGTGGCGGTCCGTAAGAAGATGCTTTCATCTCCACCACAGTATGCATATTATTTCAAAAACTTAAACGTAAACGATACAAAATATTAATTGTTTTTTTACGGACTGGTACCGAGTGATTGGTGCCTCTGCCTACCCCCTCGGGGATAACGGGCGTGAGTTTATTTATTTTATTTTTAAAAATTCATTTTTACGTAGTTACAAGTAGGTATAGTCAATATTTGGGACAATGATCATAACTTGTTAATTATTATGAAACAAGACACGATTGTATAAGAAACCGTTCTTAGCGTTGTGCTTTAGTGATCGACATTAATAGTTATTTTATGACGTTGTTTCTATATTTATATATTAACATTCATAAATTTTCCTTGAAAACACAAAAAAGCAATTGACTAAGAACAAAGCCACTGCATTCATTAATTTACACCATTATTGAGTCAGGGATACACCTAGTTAACCTACATTATTATTTATGAAGGGAGTAACGAATGTATTCGTGATTAAAGACATTAATACAACTATTAGCTTTACTTCGGATTTACTTATTAGATAAGATAAGATACTCATAAGAATATTCTGTATTGCACACAAGAAACGAGATACAAAATAAAAGTTACAATTAAAAAAGATATAGGTACAATAGGCGGTCTTATTGCTGATTAGCTACATTTTTTGTCCATAAAAGTTTCGCTCCGATTCGCTGAGCTAGTAAAAAAAAGTAAACAATCGTAAAGAATAGTTAACGAATTGTTGGTTAACTCAGTCAGTTCTTTGTAATAAGATTGTCTACTTTGTGCTAGTAATATGTATAATTTTTTTCTCGACCATATTTTTAACCTGGCAGATACTGACAGTTTTTGTGCGAGAAAAAAATAAGCAATGCCCAACAGTGAAATTATTTCATAGCCTTGATGATTTTATCTTGTACTACGTCACACACAACAAACGTTATTTTTGTTCTCTCAGTGTGTCTCGCGACTTAAGCGGTGCCATTCGGCGGAAGGCCTGTCATATTCACTTGCGTTGACAAGGGTGGCCTGGTTTTTATGCGGCACAAGCCTCCCCCATTTTGTAAGTTTTATGGAGAGGTGTAATTTAATAGTGTGACGTAAATATAAAAGCAAAAATGTTGTTGAAAACGATTGAATTTTCGAACAGAACAGCTCACGAATAGACCAAAATGTTGGTTCCAGACTCAATTTGAAAGTCTACTATAGTAGTCGTATCATCATCATCATCATCATCAACCCATTATGTCCCCACCAAGGGGCACGGGTCCCTTCCCTGAGGAAGGTATAGGCCATACTCCACCACGGGGGCCAAGTCCGGATTGGTGGAGGTTTGTAAGACTAGTGGCTGGTCTTACTGTCAGAAGTTTTCAAGCTGCCCTGAGGCCTCTGACTAGGCTTAACGACTGCCATCTATCGACAACACTAAAAGTTAGTAAAACTGGTAAATAAAGCAAAGCAGTGCTATAGGTACTAAACAAATTATGTGGTTTTCACAGTACAATATATTTTTGACGCGTTATATTTTTTATAACCTAGCAAGGCGGTAAGATGGCAGGTGGACTAAGGCAATCATAGAGTGGTGGCCGAGAACAGGATGATGGTCAGTGGGCAGAACTGCGGCCCGATGGTCGGACGATGTCGTTGAGTCGTCGGAAGGTCCGTGGATGCGAAGGCCGAGAATCCGTGTGAAAAGACCTACACCCAGCAGTGAGCAGCGGTGGTCTGATGAAGATGATGATGATGATATTGTTTATAATAACACAATAAAGGTAGTTTTTGAATGTCACCTTAAAAGCGGGGAAAGAATTCGAAATCACCCGGTAGCAATATGACTGGGCTATGTCATAATCTATAGATTAGTGATGTATGAATCAGTCTAAACTTTTTTAAATGTTCAAACGTTTTTGAAAGTAGTTCTTTGTAAAAAACTTTATTTTGATTCCAAAAATAATTTTAAACATAGAAATAACCTCAAACATCATAGTGAAGCAAAAGCCAAACACAATAATACTTCCACACGGCACAATCACTGGACCTGGTCCCAAACTAGGATACGTTGTGCTAGTAACCAGGCAAGGACATCACAAACATCGGAAAACACCCAGACTGAGGCTATTTGCACAATATATGACGGCCCCCAGTGGGAATCAAACCCACGACCTCTCTAAACGGCTTGACCAACGAGGCATCCAATACATCGCATACGCCCGTGGAACATAAAGCCAGCATTAATAACTCAAACCACTTTTTTCTTTAGTTTCACAACATCGTAAATATCACGAGGATAAAACTCATTAGCAGAAAAGCCTTTTGAAAATAAGGCAGCCACTAATGAACATATTCTAACGGGTGTGTGAATGCATGGTTTTACAGTCAAAGTAAAAGCATACGAAAATCCTCTTAAAGAATAATAACTCGGTATTCAAAAATCAAGATTTCCGAAAAAGGAAAACTTCGTGAGAAAACCCGAGTGTAAGTGGTTGAAAATGCCAATCAACAGCGCATACTACTCTCTCTCTCTCTCTGTCTTAGAACCAAGGACTATGCCCTGCAGTTGGACGTGCATAAACAATTATTCAATCAAAATACTGAGTAATAAAGGAGAGGCTTTGCCCAGAAGTGGAATACAACCAAGGCTTTATGAGAAAATAAATAAAGAAGTTATCAATTTATGGTCCCAAAATTTATGTACAAAGTACAATATCGATAGTGGACCGATGAGTATAGTCAAGAGTGTAGGTAGAAAAGTGATTTCATATTTTGTTAGAAGTTTTGTATCGTAGTAAAATGTATAATATTAGGCATTAACAAGTCATCACTTGAACCGTAGTCAGTAGCAATTTCACAAACTACGGCGGGATTCCTAGCCAAATCCAAAAAAGTAGTTCGCGAGCTCAACTCGTGCTTGGTCGTTTTTGATGCCCTATTCCTGACCAGTGGTCCGCCCTTCAATTAATCTATTTATTTATTAAAATATATATATAAAGATGTCATATTGTACTGCAAAGACAGTACAGTACGCACTAATTAATTTGTCTGGTATTGATTGAGATACAATTTAATTTATAAAAGGTTATAAGGGCCTATTTAGTTTACCTTCTGTTGTAAGCGTATTGTGGTGAAAGCCTCAGATTAACGACAGTCGTAAAGGACGTAATAGGGTATTTAACGTCGCTTCTGTTTTGTTTCGCGTCATTGCGTGACTTTGGTTTACACACATCAAAATGCTTTGATTTACTCGCAGATTATTAAGGGCAAAGTTGTAATAATTTTTTTTAAAGAGGAACTGAGTTATTTAAAAAAAGTTGCTTCAACGAAAACACTCTTAAGTTTGTGTTAAGGTTTTTGACCTAAAACTTTAGTAAACACAACATAACATAAAAAAAGTAACATAAAACTAAAAAAAGTAACATACCTACCTGATGCAGAAGCTGTTCCTGTCAGTGCAGAGGGTGAACGCTGCTAGCGTCATGGCAACTTTTGGATCGGGTGTGTCCAGAGGCTGTATTTTTGATTGATTTGGTACTCGTATACACAGCTTTCATGTTGGTTGTTTGTAGTTCACGTCTAAAATCTTACTTTTTTTTGACGAAACTTTATTACGAATTTTGATTGCTTTTATATTTTTTTATTAAGTAAAATACACTTTGATTGTTTCGGAAAAAAAAAGCTGACATCATTGTTATCGAACAAATTTATCTCATTATCTCATTACAGTGTAACATCATCTTAAGAGTATTTGATTGGGGTTAACTTTTTATATATAAGCCTATTAATGTTTCACTTGCTTTTTTACATTAATTTTGGGTGGGTTTATGGTCTGTAATTTTGTAATATTCATCATCATCATCATCAGCCCGCCGCTGCCCACTGCTGGGTATAGGCCTTTTCCCCCAAATGCCATTTTGCACGGTCTCTCGCCACTCGCATCCATTTGTGATCTTACCTACGGTAAATTAACAGTATTTAAAATTCTTCTTATTGAAACCCTTCTTTGTTCGATTGGGATTAAGACAAAATAAGGCACGGCATGCAAAGTAAAAACACGTTCCTTATCTAAATCTGTATGCCTTTATCTAGAGTTGGGTTCTGTGAAATCTGAGAATATTCATGACATGAAACGGGCTTACAATATACCACAGCAAGAATTTATCTAGCTCGCAAAGGAATTTGTATTGAATATGGCTTAAGTGACCCGTCTCAAATTATGCGAAGTATCTTCACCCGACCGCATCTTCATCGGTCTTTGTTTCCGAACATCAGAAATTCTCCAGTAATTTTCATGGAAATATCCCTGTTCCCGAAATAATAGCCCAAATTACCTGAATAGCTTTACAATGTCATGATTTTGTTTGAATGTTTTTAATTTTATTTTATTATTAGGGACGACCTAAATGCATTCTTACCGGGATGGTGCGAGGTGGCTGAAGACAGAGAGAGATGGAAAGCAGGAGGGGAGGCCTTTGCCCAGCAGTGGGATGCAAAAGAGACTGTGTAAAGAAAGTACTACTGAAAACAACTTTGATACTGAAGACACCTATAAGTGTACAACAATTTGGTTGAGTTATCTATACGTGGAGGAAAACAAATTATCAGTCAACAGGTCACCTATAAAATGAGGCTGTAATTTACTGGTTGCTCGCTGTTGGGAACATTTTGCAGTAATTAGATTTGAGTAATTTGACATAAGCAGGATTACATTTTAGAAACACAAGTTCACTTCCAGGTGAAACGATGTAAAAATAATTTTTAAAAATTCGCGTTGTTCACATCTACTTATTTTGAACGGGTCTTATCACTATTATTGTTCACTATCATAGTAAATTGTCCAATTAATCAAAAACTAATCGCAATCAGACCTATTTAAAACAACAAAAATATTATAAGTCAGGAAATAACAAGCAGCAAAGTAAATAAAAACCAAAAACTGACCAACGAAGGCGCTTGTAAAAAAATTTAAGTTACTAAAAAAACAATAAAATATTACCAACAATTCGATTGCTCAGGATTAACTACTAAGCTCGTTTAGCTCAACCAACATATACCTACAACAAAAAAGGATTGTAACGGCTGGAAAAGTTATGTGTAACATTCCTCTTTCGATGTAGCGTACTACGACGCACGTAGGCTTACTCGTACTACGCCGTAGGCATACAGAGGCGCGCGACAGAGCAATTTTATTTGGGTTGGTGGCGAGGCGTTTGAGATGGATGAAAGCAGCCGAGGACCGTGCTCGGAGCGTTCAATGGGAGAGGCCTATGTCCAGCAGTGGACAATCATCATAGGCCGATGATGATGGCGTGGAAATAGTCCGCAGCCTCTAGAGACGGCCTGCCGTCCTAAATAGGTTAATGACGAGAATTACCTAAATTCATCAATTCAACTATGTCTTGGTGGTTTAAAATGTTGGGAACGTAGTAGCTATTAAAAAGTGAACGTACAAAGCCATTCTCATCTTATATAGATGCTACGATGTTTGAAGCAGAATTAACTTTAGTTTTGACTTTAGTTTTTAGTTGACAAAAGGGCTTTTGTTTATTTAAGACACTGTCATGGGATACAAGCCTCAGGCGTAATATAAACAAAAACGCAGTGTGTAGGGAACATAAAAAAATGTTATATTTTTGAGCATTAAGTATAACCAAGAAAATGCCATACATTACCATGCAGTTGGACAGAAATTAATAACATACATTTTTGCACTTATTATAATGTTTTAGAAAAAACGGTATATTATAAACATAAAAGTGTGTATGTTGAGGCGTGTTTGGTCATTTGTGAATCAACAGCTTAAAAGACAAACATCAATGAAATTTAAAAAGTGGTTTTATCTTATTAATACATACATTCAATCAATCAACATCATTAACCCATTATGTCCCCACCGAGAGACACGGGTCTCTTCCCTGAAGAAGATATAGGCCATACGGGGGCCAAGTCCGGATTGGCAGAGGCTTGTATACATACACTACTTACCATATATTCGTAAATTGATCATATTTTAATATATACATATGTTAACCGCTTTCATTTGGCTTAAGTGTCACCATAAAACAAACTGTCATCTGTCAGCAATAGACAAACAAATTGTTGGTGTGAAAAAAAGAAAGTTAACACTTACACCGATAACACGTACCTGTGACTATTTGAGCCTCACGTGAAAATGTAGGTTCTCTGTTCTTGAAGTAAAACCTTCGGTAAATCATCAGCCGCTAAAACAGCGGAAGTCTCAACAAACAAAGGGATCATGAGTGAGTACTCCCGACTGAAATTAATTAAATACAACCACTCTTGCTATCTCAACGCTATAGGCTGTTTGTGGATAAGGTCTCTTTGAGTTTAGGTGCGTGCAAGAATGAATCAGTGTTAAAATCGTGGAAAAGCTGTTCATGATTGCGCTGACTGCCAAACTCTAGCGATGAAGAGGCACTTTAAGAAGAAGAAAATATATGTATGTAAGAACCCCGGCTGGGGACAAAAAAAACCCAAGGTATTTGATACTGACATGTTTCTGATGTCGCTGTTTCTGGTTCCCACGACACAGGATATCATAGCCCCGTATTACGTTATCATAGAACATTAATCATAGGTGATGTACATTGCTGGCTTATAACACAAGAAGGATCAAGAAACGTGTCGACACCAGCAATGGATATCCTAGGATCCTACCTATAAACGAGTTTAATATGGCCCGTAGTGTGGGGCCAGAGGCAATGTATGTGCCTGTATGTAAATGTTTATATTTATGTTCGCCTGATTTATTTTCACTCCATGTTACAAGCGTAGGTCTTTTTTTGACTTTTGAAATAACATTTACGATACCCAATGTGTCATACCAATACCTGAAGGCTTATAAAAAAGCGCTATAACAACGAATTGTAGATGAATTACCATTTATTAAGGCCTACGTGGTTACAGCGTGATGTAAGAGATAGTTAAGACTTGTCTATTGAAAACTATAAAAAATAATGAATAGGTTGTTCCATATTATGATGTAGTACACTTGCGATAGCACCCTTTTTTTGCGTTGCCCCTGAAATATTTGGAACATTCTTCATTTGGAATGCCTCACGGATTTCCACTCAATGAAACTCCAAGCTCTGCTCAAACTCAACTTCGCAAATTTGTTCGTGTGTTTTTGTATTTTTCGAACCCTTTGTAGAACTGGCTCAAGAAAGATAATCAAATTTAAGACAAAAAGCATTATTGTAATAAAGTATTTTGTTGGAAATTCCTTCTTGAGAGGATTTCGTCTCGACGAAGCAGCTTTGACCTATATCTGAAGCTTAGCCAATATTTTTGCAATTTACTTCTGAATGAAAGTGCTTGATTCCATACGAACCGCGTGAAAAATACATCAGTAGCCAAGATTTACAAAAAGTCTACCGAGCAACAATTGAATTACTGATTTATATCGACGTTGAAATAAAAACGAGAACTTTTTAGACGAGTCTCATGAAAAAATTTTCCCAGAAAGTTTTCGGTACCGCGTAGAAAAGTTTTGATTGAAAAAAGAGAGGGTCAAAGATGGCTGACGTGAAAAGTATCAACAAACATTTAAATGAAGTAACTTTTTGCCAATAAATATTTAATAAGTATTTTACAAACACACCTCCCGTGGTAGAGAGTTTTCCACTTGAAAATGTGTTACTTCGTTATTTTGAAAACAACTTTTAATTTGATAAAAATAAAAAATAGGTTTTTAAATTTGTTTCTTTATCAATTTAAATTCAATTTATCTATATATCGATCCAGCCAATAAATAAAGTTTTTGACGAAATGTTGGGCGCGTGATACAGTTTTACCAACCGCACGCATGGTGTTCCGAGTACAAGCTGGCTTGCGCAGACAAAACTGTGGTGATACTTGCGCGTATGGTAGGCCTTTAATGATAAAACCAAAAAATGCGAGCTTTCGAAGCAATATTTGGCTTAAAATAAGTTCCATTAGTGAGAAATTTTGCAAAGCGCCTGATCCAAGGATTACATGGAAAATAATCTGTGATTTTTAGGTCTGGAGCATAAATATTATGTTATCGGATTTTCCGGCCCCATCGCTAATGCTTTAACATTTACAATTTCAATTTCATTCGCATATTGCCAATATACAGCTTGATTCATACCATTCATTTATGCTTGACAATATCAGACATTTTCTAAGTCTTTTTTACAATCAACGCCTTCATTTAAAAAAAAATTAGGTAGTGTGAATTTTAACAATAAAATAGCTTTCCCTTTTGGAAGATTTATTACCAATTATACTTAATTGGTAATAAATCTGCAGCAGATGAAGGGGTGAGGATTATCATTTATTGCATTTGTGTCTTGCTACGCAGATAAATAAAAAGTTTGCATAATAAATGTGATTAATGCGTAGGAATTAGACTTATAGATTATTACCACTGGTAGCAGCAAACATACATACATATACACCGAAATGATCTCACGCTTGTATCTCAGAGGGGTACAGTAAACAAGCTTATAGACATTAACATATTTGATATTAAAATCATCTTTGCGCTGTATGAAGATTGAGTGTTAAGTACAGTCACGAGCAATAATATATATACACTGTCACATTTTGTACGACGTACACATTTCTTTTTGTACTGCACATGTGTACAATTGATCCTTAATTATCTAACCATTGATTATATAATTTAGGAAAAATTGTCGTATACTTCTTTCTAGATTGTTTTAGGTTAAGATTTTTAGAAAAGACAGTGTTCATATATTATTGCTCAAGACTGTACTTACTGAGGTTAGAGAAAGAACCCATTGCAGGTGAGCTTGATTCCTTAAATTAACTAAGCAAGCATTACGTCGCGAGTCATAAAGCAGTAGACTATAGTCGACTGCCTCGCTGGTCTAGCCATTAAGGCGTGTTGGCGACAGACCTTTCTTACTTTACTTTGTTTTCTTTTTTAATGATTTGCTCTTTTGATATTGTCATTTTTTAAATTTAGTTTGTTTATTTACTTTTCTATTGATGTTTAGTGTCCTAGTGTCTACTGTCTAGCTACTTGATTCTGTTATTATTTGTATTAGTAAACAGTGAATTCAGAGCAAGTCTTCTATTTATCAGAAAAGTAACGGCACTATTACGGTGCCTAACAAGGCGCTTACCTTACCTACCAAGACAGAGGCCGTGGGTTTAATCCCCCCTGGCGGTCGCCGTCCTTTTGTACAAATGAGCTCAGCCTGGGTATTTTTCCATGTCCTTGCCTGGTTACCTCAGCACAAGGAATCCTAGTTTGAGACGAGTGGGCTCATTACGTAATTTTCGCAACGGATATTCATACGTCTTAAAAAGTCACATCAACACAAAAAACGGACTATTGTCTCGCTCTAACTCTATCTCTTAAAAGAAGATAGTGCTATACAGTAGTGGTATACATGACGTTTTAAGACGTATGAATATCCGTTGCGAAAATTACATAATGAGCCCACAGGTCAAGGTTGTGTGGCTTCATTATTATTTTTAGAGTACAAAACAAATAAATCTGTTGCCACTGATCGGCTTCCACGTAATGGATCGCAAACGTGGTCAGTGAAAGCATATGCCCGTATATAGCCCAAGGCAGAGAGGAGTGGAATATTGTAGGAGAGGCGTTTGCCAAGTGTGAGTTACAAAGTAAACTTACAAAAGTACGTATTTTTATTTATGTAATTTTTCCTCAATAACGCGGTGCGAACGTATATGTTTCTATGTTTAAACGTATGTGAGCGAACGTAGCCAGCCTTTAACAAATTGTCTGTTAAGTCGTACTCGCTCTTATGCCACTCGCAATACGAATTACGGATCGGTCAAGATCGATGTTAATGACAAAATCATTCACTGCCGGTAGTCTATACTAGTCGTCTTGCTGCAGAGGGCGTAGAATAAAAGTGAATTTAGAAAACAAAGTCTTTCATTCTCTTTCAGAATTCAAAGCAGTATAGCGGATGTGATCTTCCGGCCTATGAGTAGAACTTCCGCCTAGAGTAGGCATGAGCATTTGAGTACTAACATTGAAGGTGATCTTTTCCGATGAACATAGTAATTTTACTAAGCGTAAATGCACTTAGGGCACTAAGGGCACGGCTTCCAATAATAATTCGTTTATCATGGTACCCTGGGCGGATGCAAGGGAGAAGGTACATTCATATTGCCGCTCAGGGAAATTGAGAGATTGCACTGAACCATTGCAGACTTTAATGTTGACTATAATTTCTTTCTTTCTTTCTTTCTTTCTTTCTTTCTTTCTTTCTTTCTTTCTTTCTTTCTTTCTTTCTTTCTTTCTTTCTTTCTTTCTTTCTTTCTTTCCTTCATTCTTTCTTTCTTTCTTCCTCTCTCTCTCTCTCTCTCTCTCTCTCTCTCTCTCTCTCTCTCTCTTCTCTTTCTCTCTTTCTTTCTTTCTTTCTTTTTTTCTTTCTGGAAAGAAAGAACCACCTTTCTGGTGGTGAAGCGGCAAGATCGAACGCTTTTTATACGCTGCCTGCTCTGGTATGGATCTTGAAAGTGTGTCCGCTCCACTGTTTATTAAAAACTATCCTGTATTTATGTATTTGGCATTGTCAGGAAATTCAGAATTTCAAATTTCAGAATATTTAAGAAAGCAAAGGTCATGGGTTATATTTCTTTGATTTCAGATGGTCAGAATAGAGTTTTTTTTCGCTGCCTTTTTCTCCACTACACACGGCCCCAAGGCACCGGCTAACATAGTGTATCTACATTGACATTCAACAAACAGAATGTAAATTCTTTACGTTGAAATAAATTTCTGATTTCTGATTTCAAATGACGTTCTCTGGGTGTGTGTGGGATTTTAGTGTGGTCTTCACTATCATAGCACAGGGCAGCTTAGTTTGGAACCAAGACAATAATTATGTTGTGTGGAAATATTTTTCAACTATAATTACTAGCCAATTGTCACCACTCAACTATGTCACTTTTCAACTCAACCGTCAAGTGCGTCTTACGTGGCTGCGGACCTACTTCTCGGCAAAAGGTCGAATTTGTGCTCCGAGATGCAAACTCTATTATCGACCAGTAATCAAATTAAAACGCGGTCACCCAGTTACTCCTTTATCAGATTAAGTAGCCTTCGCATCAGAGTAATTAGAGTGAATCTGGGCTCTCTAGAGATACATCGGCAATATAACATTCAGTAAGACTTAGAACTGTACATTGGAGAGTTGTTAATAGATATTTTAGAACGTCATACGTTTATCGTGGTTTCGTTTAACTCCACGTATTCCCGGAACATCATGATTGAATTTTAAGTGCATTCGTGAACTCAAACATTCAATCGCGCATTTAATTTCACTGTAAATTTTGTTGAAAGTTGATAAAAAGGTAATTATTTGACTTTTGCGGAGCCCAAAATGATAATGTGTTATACTCGTATGTATGTAAGTTTATCCGATTATACCTATGTTCCCTCGTAACTCTCAACTAATATTAAATCAAGTTTTGATAAATAATATGTCAATTAATTTGTCTCGCCTGCTTAGTAGTTATTGTGCACACTCGGGTTTGTTTTTAATTGTTTATTTGTGTATTTTGATGAAACACTACAATAAATCATAGTTGTAATACATTTATTTCTTGTTGTGCAATCAAGATTTAGCTATCTATCTATGTAAGACCAATTTGCATAACTTTCTTGAATGTGGCTTAAACAGCATTTGATTTTAATGGCGACTTAAGTTATATAAAGGAAGTGGTGCAAAAATAAAAATTCAAATTGTTAGTTGTCCTAGTAAACTAGGACAACTAATAATTTGAATTTTTATTCTCTTGATCTAGCATTACGGTACATTTAAGTTTTTTTAATTCAATAACGGTTACTTGCTTTCAGAATAATGATAAACTGGTAACTATTTCTGTATAAAGTACAAATAAACAATTACGATAGCGTCATCGTAACATCATGAAGAAAGATGAGTGTCTGAGGAGTTGACGCATCTCAACGCTTGAAATTGCCAATCTGTGGTGGGCACGCGTAATTAAGCCCTTACTCTTTTACTTTACTTTATACTTTATTGCACACGAAACAGAACATCGAACATTACATTAAAACAACATGTACAAAGGCGAGCTTATCTCTGTAAGAGATTTCTTCCAGCAAACCTTAGCGAGTCGGATCAGCAGTAAAAAACGGGTATGTATACGTGTACAAAATAGAATAAATAAACTACATAAATCCTAACAATACCTACTTAATGCAGAAAATAAATACACTACATAAACTAAATACCCGTAGAAATGAATACAATACATAATAAACAATACATAAATAAATATATAGCTCGAATTTACGATAGAGATAGATAATGCTCTTTCTAACTCTCATTCTAAGGAAAGGGCTGTGCAGACTGTGAGATGTGTACAGGGTACACTATGAGAAACATCAGCTGAAATTGTATATTATTTGGATAATACATGGCATGACAATTATGTAGTTTATAAGAAGTGTATTTTATAGAAATTTACACACTTTTATGGGTAGAACATAGTTGGACTATAATTATATTTTAACACGTATGTAACCTGTGTTCAAGTAAATAAAAAATTGATTGATTGATAAAAACGACTATAGAAGCTTGCCAACAAGACTATCTTCTGCGATTTGTGAAACCATTATCCCGCTCTTTATTTCTATAACGTTATTTTTCTCGAATCGCTCGTAGCCTGGGCTGCTTGAGTGATCGTAAACGATCACTAAGGTTAAGCAACATACGGCGCGTTCAGTCCATGGATGGGTCACCGTCAATGACTAACGCTAGTGGCATTTTTCCGAGCGGTTCCGTGCTTCGCAAGGCACGTTAAGCAGTTGGTGCCGGCTGCCGTCGATAGATGGCTTCACAAGTCAGAGGCCTTAGGGCGGCTTGAAAACTTCTGACAGTAAGACCAGCCACTAGTCTTACAAGCCTCCACCAATCCGGACTTGGCCCCCGTGGTGGAGTATGGCCGATACCTTCCTCAGGAAAGAGACCCGTGCCCCTCGGTGGGGACATGATGGGTTGATGATGATTTTTCTTGAAGAGAAAAAGTATTTTTAAATGTTTCTCAGAATCGTGGTAAGTAGCAGAATCTGGTCTTTGCCTACCCTTCAAGGACTGAAGTGTAAGTGTACGTAATAATAATATTATAACAATTTTTTCCAACTGTGGGATCGATAATAAATAAATATATAAATAATTTCCACACCATATAATTACTATCCTAGACTCAAACCATCATACTCGGTGTTATGGTATCCAGGCAAGGACATTGCACACATAGCTATAACATAAGATAAGATGATTTATATCATCTTTCATCATTAGATAAGATTATTTGTAGTACACGAGGAAAATATACAAACATAAAATATTTACAAGGTATCGGTACGACATGGCTATACACTAGTATAGCCATGTTTGTGATGTCCTTGCCCACTATACACCCATAACATAGGACCAACGGTACAATACACGAATAGCTCACAATAATCAAGATACAAACTCAAAAGTGGAGGCACGAGGCGAGAGACCCTCCGTTCAATCACATTAACGCTTAATGAAATTGCCTGCTGCCTCACATTTCATCATCTGATTAATTTATTTATTCACTCGGTTTGTAATTCCAATTGAGTTTTGAGAAAAATAATTCGATTAGTTTGACACTCTTTTTTTTCAAACAGGCTTTGTTTACAAATTAGTGCAATTTTGAGACATGAGGTGTCAAACAAAATCTTTTTCACAAATCGAAGAATATACGTCATGAACATTCAACAAGGCATAACAATGTAAGCTGTCATATGGTTAGTAAAAGCGTTGATTAAACAAACTCCAGCATAGGTAGCACGATGAGATTCGCATATTCTAACGTCAGAAATCGCGACTTTTCAGTATATTATTTGTCAAATTCAGAATTTTTTGCATGGAACAGAAGCGTGGTGACGCTGTTCTTCAAGAAAGGGGATAAAACTCTATTGAAGAACTACCGAACCATCTCGCTTCTGAGCCATGTTTATAAGCTTTTCTCGAGGGTCCTGACGAATCGTCTCGAACGCAGGTTTGATGACTTCCAGCCTCCCGAACAAGCCGGTTTCCGAAAGGGCTATAGTACCATAGACCACATCCACACGCTGCGGCAAATTATACAGAAGACTGAGGAGTATAATTTGCCATTATGCTTAGCGTTTGTGGACTATGAGAAAGCCTTCGATTCGATCGAGACATGGGCGGTGCTCGAGTCTCTCCAGCGTTGCCATATTGACTATCGGTACATCGAGGTAAAGAGGTGTGAGACAGGGAGATGTCATATCTCCGAAACTGTTCACGAACGGACTGGAAGATGCCTTCAAGCTTCTGGAATGGCAGGAACGCGGCATCAATATCAATGGCGAGTACATCAGTCACCTTCGATTTGCCGACGATATTGTAGTCATGACAGAGACGCTGGAGGACCTCGCCATAATGCTCGAAGACCTCAGTCGAGTCTCCC
Source organism: Yponomeuta plumbellus (assembly GCA_947310845.1). Classification (NCBI taxonomy): domain Eukaryota; kingdom Metazoa; phylum Arthropoda; class Insecta; order Lepidoptera; family Yponomeutidae; genus Yponomeuta; species Yponomeuta plumbellus. The sequence continues at coordinate 8,641,621 of OX371207.1, read as the reverse complement.
AACGGGTGGGCCTTAAAATGAACATGCACAAAACGAAGGTCATGTCGAACGCCCGTGTTGTGCCCACCCCAATAACAGTGGGGAACTCGACTCTCGAAGTTGTAGACGAATACGTCTACTTAGGACATACAGTCCAATTAGGCCGGTCCAACTTCGTGAAAGAGGTCAATCGTCGAATCCAACTCGGCTGGGCAGCGTTGGGGAAACTCAGAAAAGTCTTTTCCTCCGATATACCTCAATCCCTCAAAACAAAACTGTACAACCAGTGTGTGTTACCAGTGATGACTTATGGCACTGAAACGTGGTCTCTTACCATGGGCCTCATAAGAAAGCTCAAGGTCACGCAACGAGCTATGGAGAGGGCTATGCTCGGAATTTCTCTACGGGACCGAGTCAGAAATTATGAGGTCCGTAGACGAACGAAAGTCGTCGACATAGCCCGGCGGATTAGTAAGTTGAAATGGCAGTGGGCGGGGCACGTAGCATGCAGAACTGATGGCCGATGGGGCCGAAAAGTTCTCGAATGGAGACCACATATCGGCAAGCGCAGCGTAGGACGACCAGCCACAAGATGGACAGACGATCTCATCCAAGTGGCGGGAAGACGCTGGATGCAAGCCGCTTCCGACCGGTCTTTTTGGAAATCCATGGAGGAGGCCTATGTCCAGCAGTGGACTTCTTGTGGCTGAATGATGATGATGAATTTTTTGTCCCAGAGAACGCATGACTCGTGCCATAATACTACCCATGCAAGAATACTTTGAATTTTTCACTTTTACTAAGAGATTAAATGTGGAAGGTCCCGCTTGCCGAGGCACCAAATTCAACGGATTGATCTAGACTTGGCTTAAAAACTTTGATTTTAGATAGATAGATAAATAGATAAGACATTTATTTGCGCTTTGAGACACACACACATAAAGCAATGATCGTCATCATAACAATACAGAATGTAAATAATAATAAATAGCAATGAATAAAATAGAATTATCAAGTCACAAAAAATACATTGAATTAAATCATAATTATATATAAAATTAACTAGAATTATCAAATTACATACAAATTGCATCATGATAATTAATTAAAATAATAATAATTACCATTGAATTACATTAAATTTAAAACATAACAATTGATATAGAAAAAATTTCCATCGAGTTACTTAGCATGTTAGCTCTGTAATTACATAGTATGGCTCTGGGTCATATGTGCGTGTGCCACAGCAGCCCAAAAGGGCCGTATCTCAGCATTATTAATGTCTGCTTTCACAAAAGCAAATATTTTGCTGATTTTCTTACCGGATTGTCTTCAATTCTTTTTATGTATGCTAAAAGTATGTGTATAAAAGCTTGTCTTTGGGCTGTGGCAGTGTCTTAAATATAAATACACCCCTCCACTCCATGATATGGCAAGAAATCGTGTTACAATTTACCATGTTACAATTTTACTTCCAATTTATTCGTGTTTATATGTATATACAAACGGCCACACCCGGCTTTGAAAAAGTGTAATTGGAGTTTTTGGCACAGATGAATCGAATCGACAAAAAAATTGCTCTGTTTCCCTAGCCCTAACAACCAAAACAACTGCAACTTTTTCTATTCACATCCAATGTACAGTAGGAGAGTAGGAAATCTGGAAAACATAATTTTCTGGGTCCAATACGTTTTTATTATTTTAAGCTAAAATAAAAACGCTGAAGACGCTGGATGCAAGCCGCTTCCGACCGGTCACTTTGGAAATCCATGGAGGAGCCATAATTATGTCTAGCTGTAGACTTCTTGTGGCTGAATGATGATGACGATGACAGATACTTATTATGACGACCTTAGCGCAACTCCCATGTGAGTTTCGAACCCTAAAGAAGGATTAATCCCCGGCTGGGGACAAAAACAACCCCAGGTCTTGGATGTTTACATGTTTGTGATTTCTCTGTTTCTGGTTCTCACGACACAGGTTATCATAGCCTCGTGAGGCCCAATGTCTTCAAGTGATCACAAAATCAAATGTTCTTTTCAAGGTCGGGCCTCACGAGGATATTGTGAGGCCAGAGACAATGTATGTGCCTGTACGTAAATGTTTATTAGTAATAATAAGCACAAAACTATAATTTTTTTAGGAGATTGTTTTTATCAATAACTACATAGTTTTAGAAAAGTGAATGTGTTAAGGCTATGCAATTTAGGACAAGGTATTCTGTCCCACGACTCCTAACAACTGGCTTATAAGTAGACTGTAGCGGGTGAGCAGGAAATTAGCTGTCCGGTTCATTTTGCGAATGATGTTTAAGTAGCCGGCACACCCTGGCATGGGGTCCGTAGATAAACAATTTGCGGCCCTCCCGTCCAAAATTGTTTTTAGAATAAACTTCGTTCGGCGCTGTAACATTATTGAGTGTCATCGTACCTTGACCTATTTACTCGCTCTTTTGGAATCGTTTTACAATATACGATGCTTTCCACAGGGTGAGTTTTACAACACTTATACGAGTAGATAGATAGTTAGATAGAGAATACATTATTGTACATAAAAAAGGAAATGTAGGAAGGAGTACGTAGTAGGTGAGAATAGTAAAATGCTTACAGTTTTTTGTACAAAAATAATTAATCGTATTCTTCTCATTGGATTAAAAAAAAATACCCTCAACGTTTTCATACACTTATTGGATATTTATAACAATGGTTTATATTTTATATAAATCGCCTAGCGCTAGGTAGGTATTTGTTGATCAATTAATACAATAAACTTATTTGTTTATATACTTTCATACACTTTTAATCGCTATATCCATAATGGAGTGCTGGTCCCAACATTGTATGATAGTGAGACTTGGGTATGGCAAAATAATCGAGAAAGTAGGATAATTTCAGTAGAAATGAGGTCCTTGAGAAATATGTGTGGTGTTACTTGGAATATTGGAAGAACGTTGTGGACGTTGAATATGTGGTGACTAGAATTGCGAAAATAATGTTGTGGTGGTTTGTACAAGTGGTAAGAATAACGGAAAAAAGACTGAGAAAAAAACTAGACAGCAAGTCCTTTTAGTCTTTCTACTTGAGGGACCGTGGTTCCACTCTGGGGCATATCTCATGCAGAAAAATCCTTGCAGTGCAGCCAGGTAACATTGCCAGCGTATGGGGAACCTTTAGGTCGTATGGATCCCGGGGCAGCTATTGTCTTAGTTTTTACTTACTTTGTGTTTTTGATGGCGATATCTAGTTTAGTTGTTATTTTTAATTTTTTTAAATTACTGTTTAACAGTTAGACTAATGAACTAATGACACAACATAAAACAACGGGTAATAAATGTCGATGGAACGAAAGTGATTTGTCAGGAGTGTGGCAGGTGGCAGTCCCTGGTCTCTGCCTGCCCCTCAGGAATACAGGCGTGAGATTATTAATATTATTATATTTAGTTGTTAATTAATGATTTATTTCAGTTGATTCGGGAAACTTGCGGCTTACATTATTTGATTTTACTGAAAGCTAAGAATAAGTTACCGCACTTGGTAACAATGTAACAAAAAAGTGCAAGTATAATAAGTTGAATCTGTTGAATCACGACCTCAGTGGCGCAGCGGTTAGCGCATCTGACTACCATGCGGGAGGTCCCGGGTTCGAATCCCGGCTGGGGACAAAAAAAAAAGAAACCCAGGTCTTGGATGTTTACATGTTTCTGACGTCGCTGTTTCTGGTTTCCACGACACAGGGTATCCTAGTGTGGGGCCAGAAGCAATGTATGTGCCTGTATGTAAGTATTATGTTATGTCAATCTAAACTGCACTACAGCACCAAGAAGGCGTCCTTGGATCATTTACTGAACCTACTTTCAGTCCAGAAATCTTTAATCCTTGTAATTTTGAATGTTATAGTAGCCCTTTTGTCTCAAATTGTGTTCTATATATTTTCTGAGCCGCGTTTCATTCAATTCAACATAATAGGATAGCGCAATGTTGATTTTGCACCGCGTATTGCAATACGTCCTGTTTACTTGATTTAAACATCAATAGCAATAAAGGTGATTGGAATTGAAATTAATCCTTTCGCAACAACGGACTTGGCATCAATTTTGTGCTTATATTACTAGTTTTATGTACTATACTTACCTCCAGAGGAAGTGCGGAAAACAAAGTTTGTTTCCGTTTTCATAGCACTTGTAAAGATTCATTCATTCATTTTTTGTCTATCATCATCATCATCGACCCATTATGTCCCCACCGAGGGGCACGGGTCTCTTCACTGAGGAAGGTATAGGCATACTCCACCACGGGGACTGGTCGTTTAAGATCACTCACGCAGCCGGGGCTAGGAGCGATGGGCTTGCCGTACACAAATAGTCGGCGTCAGCACTTTGCGCGTCCGCAATGTTTAGTTTACCTACCTTATCGATATAACTTCAGATCACTATAAATACACGCGTATCAACATAAAACCAACACACACAGGGTATCCTAGTGTGGGGCCAGAAGCAATTTATGTGCCTGTATGTAAATGTAAATGTTCTGTAAATCTGCCAACTGTCACTATCCGTGTATCGTGTGGTATCAGTATCAAATAAACTCTATAGTCTTCTCAACATCAAGATCTATCATCCCATATTTCAAAATCAAACAATCAAATCATCCATTGATATTTGGGGAAACCCATGACCCATGCGAGGACATTTTATTTCTAGTACATTGAAACATCTCTGCTAATACATCCCCCTATTTGAACAACGTTCGATTTGACGGTCGACGTATGTCCGCCTGGGACGTGTCTTGCCTATATCTTTCGTCAACCTTTTTTCCTTCGTTTCCTACTTATGTCTAGGCCAACATGACATTCCTTTTTAAGATTCCGTACCCAAAGGGTAAAAAGGACCTTATTACTAGGGCCGATTTTTGATTTGAGAATTTTCACTAAGTAAATATTTAACTGTAGTGCTGTCTCGTCAACTTTCTCAGAGAAGAGCGTGAAAGAACGTTACTTAAGCATTTAATTATTGAACATTCTCAACTCAGAAAACGGCCCTGAGACTCCGCTGTCCGTTCGTCTGTCACCAGGCTGTATCTCATTAACCGTGATAATTAGACAATTGAAATTTTTACTGATGATGTATTTATGTTGCCGCTACAATAAAAAGTACTAAAATAAAGAAGAAAATAAGCAGAATAAAATAAATCATTAAGGGGGCTCCCATACAACAAACGTGATTTACAACAAGTAGACGTATAGGCAAACCACGTAGATGGTTGAAATATTCACTGAATATCGAGTTATATTATTAAATTTAAAAATAAATGATTAAATTTAAATAAATTAATATTTAAGGGGGCTCCCATACAACGTACGTGAGGGTTTTGAAATCAACAATAAACTTTTGTAGTTTCGCCATGTCCGTGTGTTTGTGTGTATGTCTATTTACCTGTTCACGCCTTAGCTTATGGAGAAGATTAGTACAAGAAAATTTAAATTTATCATACATAAATAATATCAATCACGCTGACAAAATAGTATAAGAAAATGTTGCGTATTACCCACTTTTTTTCTCATCGACTTCATGATATGAGGACACCTTGGATTAATAGTTAAAATATTCTATAATCCATCTATCGATTCAGGGAAGAGTAGGCGTAATATGTAGCTGTAATGGCTTGTTGTAGAAATAAATAGGGCAACAGTTATCTACTGTTAAAGTGTTAACAAAGTGTTCTCTATCTGTCTATAATGAAGTTTAAAGAAAAACTATCACAGCTGAGTCGACTTTGTAGTTGACGAGTAAAGTCAGCCAACTTATAAAAGGATCATCATCATCATCATCAACCTCATTATGTCCCCACCGAGGGGCACGGGTCTCTTCCCTGAGGAAGGTATAGGCCATATTCCACCACGGGGGCCAAGTCCAGATTGGTGGAGGCTTGTAAGACTTGTGGCTTGTCTTACTGTCAGAAGTTTTCAAGCCGCCCTAAGACCTCTGACTTGGCTTAACGACTGCCATCTATGGACGGCAGCCGGCACCAACTGCTTAACGTGCCTTGCGAAGCACGGAACCGCTCGGAAAAGTCCACTAGCGTTAGTCATAGACGGTGACCCATCCATGGACTGAACGCGCCATATGTTGCTTAACCTTAGTGGTCGTTTAAGATCACTCAGGCAGCCCAGGCTACGAGCGATAAAAGGATCATTTCGTGCAAATAGCATTAAAATTACTTTATGAAGTAATTAAGTCTGTAATGCACTTAAACATTTAAAATAAAATCCTAACGTTAATCAGACAACCCCTCCTTCTACGGAACACTGCGCGTGGCCTGACTCGTCTTTGGCTGGTCTTTAATATTAACACCACTAACTAAAGGATGTGCGTGGGATAGACTGAATGACCGAGTAAAGTCTGCTACCACTCTCCTAAGTAAAGGTCAGACTACACTTGAGTCTATAAATAGATTATTCTCAACGTTTATTAAGAATAAAATGAGAACTACTGAAATATAATCATAAGATGCTTTTCGCATTTACTGGACTTTTTACGTTTCTAACTATTTCATTTAGAAATCTGACCACCCTATTATTAAGTCAGCATGTGCTTTAAACATTTGACATTTGGTTAGGCGGGAAGACAGCCGGTGGACTAAGGTAGCCACTGAGTGGTGGCCAAGATCGGGTCGACGATCGGTGGGCAGACCACCAGCCCGTTGGGCCGACGACATTGTAAAAGCGGCTGGGAAAAATTGGACGAGACTAGCATTGGACCGGATCGGTTGGCGTGAAAGAGAAGAGGCCTATGCCCAACAGTGGGCTCTATTTACGGGCTGATTAGATAGATAGAAGAAATTTAAAGTATCATCGAGGCGGGAAGACGGCAGGTGAACCAATGTAATCACAAAGTGGTGGCCGAGAACAGGACGACGGTCGGTGGGCAGACCTGCGGCCCGATAGTCGGACGATGTTGTTGAGTCGGCGGAAGGTCCGTGGATGCGAATGGCGAGAGACCGTTTGAAATGGCATTTGGGGAAAAGGCCTATACCCAGCAGTGGGCAGCGGTGGGCTGATGATGATGATGATGTTTAGAATTTTTTTCCTGGTACAATAAAGAATATTGTTATCTTATGATGATGATTACGAAGTAAGTGTTTAAGTAGCATTTAGTACGACTATTGTCGTACTAAATCAACTCAACTTTAGACAATTCGAGGCTGTAAGAATGACACAATATTTTCGCCCTTATCAAATAGGTACTGAAATATAAAAAAAAACTTTTAGCATTTTTGTGTATACATGACTTTATGCAGAAGGGAAATTATGTTGGAGAGGCTTTGGGTCAACCAATAACTGCCACGAAAACGCTTTCTTGAGCCCTCTCGATTGAAGTAAGACGTTTTCTATAATAAGATCGTTATCGAGGGATCTTGAATCTGCTTACTGAGTAACTACATTAGTGGAAAGCTTATTTCGTCTATATCATGGACTGTATTTACTTTTGTCCTGTTAAATGTTTCGTGTAAATATAATAAAGTAATATTTTTCTTTTGAAAGAGATATTATCCACGCAAGAAAAACTTTTATGCTCGAATATAATAAGTCGATACCATTTAAACGTTCTTAAGACAACGTTAAAGTAAAGTTAATGGCAGAATACATACATACATAACATAAATAAGCTCACGCCTTTATCACAGAGGGGTAGGCAGAGACTGCCACTTACCTCGATCTTGACAGATCACTTTCGCTTCATTGACATTCATTAGTCGTTGCATGCACCCACGCCCTTTTTCGGGTACTTTTTATCCTGCCCTTTACTAATACATCCCCTATTTGGTCAAAATATGTCCACCTGGGGCATCCTTTGCCGACCCTTTCGCTCATAGTCGCTTGATCTATTTGTTTCGTCAGTCTCTTCTTTACTTGTGTTTTTTTTTGTCTGTTGCCGTACTTATATTATGTTACTTGTCTGTTTAATTTATTCCTGTGATGTGTCTTGTTGGTTTAATAAACTTCTTTTTTTTCTTTCAAACCTTGCTCTCAGCCTACTCCTCCGGAATGTATGTATTATGTATGTAGGTTATTGTAAAAATTGGTTTATACCTAGATGAGTCGTCATATCTGCGTTAACAATACTTTACGTTTGAAACCCCATACGTCAAAATCCGTCAAGCCGGAAACAACAAACCTATGTACATTTCGTTACCCTTCGCATTCTTCGAATTTTGAAGTAACTTTGTTAATTTCACAGTTGGATAAATATTTATGTTTAAATGGATATTTTTTTTTGTTTCAGGGATAACATATTTACAAGCTAAATATTGAACTAAAACTAAACTTTTATAAATTATATTTAATCTTAATTTGACTTTTTTTTTAGGGGTATTGGATATTTACTATAAATCTCCAGAATAATCCAAGAAGTTGTTTTTGTTTACAAGTTGTTTGCACCGAGCGTTGCCATTTTATAGATTTTTTTTTCTTTTTAAGTCTGACGAAGCCTAATGCAAATGAATGTAATTTTAAAATCAGTATAGGTAGATAAAATATTCTTTATTGTATTGATGACGTACTTGCACCGACTATCTATTGATTTCATTGGAGCATTTAATCTGTGGAATTTATTTTATTTTAGTTATTTAGGGTCACCAACAAGGTATCCATTTTAATGTACATTTACATTTTAATGTAAACCTTGTTGTGTTTATCTTATTAACCAACATGAACTAAGGATAAACTAAACGCGACCTTAATTTATAAGTGTAATAAAAAAAAATATGAAGAACATTTACGTGAAGCAAAACAACAACCAAAATATGCATAATGAATTGCAATAAGAAAACCCCATGTCTAGGATATTTACATGTTTCTGATGTCAAGAATGATTTGATTTTACAAACCTTTGAAGTCAGGTTTTCAGCCTCGTCCCGGGTCGTTTATTTATAGACTCAGGAACCTCAGATATAGATTTGAAAGTATCAAAAGATAACCTCAACCTCGTCAACTTTGTGTGTAAGACCCAAATCCGTATCCGCATCTGTAGGTACGAATGTGCTACCTAACATTCGTACTAATCAGTACGAATATTCTTTATAGTAGTAAAATTAAATACAAACTGCAAGTCTTATACAAGAGGTGTGCTACCTAACATTCGTACTGATTAGTATGAATGTTAGGTAGCACACCTCTTGTATAAGACTTGCAGTTTGTATTTAATTTTACTACTATAAAGAATATTCGTATCTAATTGATATTCAACGAACAGAATTTAAATGCTTAAGGTTGAAATAAATGTTTCTTTTCTGACTTGATTTCTGATGGACAGATCTTTATTTTATCTATACTAATATCATAAAAAGGAAAATATTGTTAGTTTGTGTGTAGTAAACTAACAATATTTTTTTTTGTGTATAGTAGGAGATTGTCTCCGAAAGTACTTATCGGATATCAAAAATACTTTCTCCAGTATTTATTTTTGCTTATACTTAAGGCCGCCAGTTGTACTTTGATTTATGAAAATTGTATAAATGTAATGGGTAACATCAGCTACGTATATTAACATTATAAAACGAAAAAAAAATGTATTTGTGTGTGTCTAGGTTTGTAATGAATAGGTTTTAAAAATTCTTTCACCATTAGAAAGCTACATTACTTGTGAGTAACATAAGCTACATTGGATTTTCAAAAACTTTAGGGTTACGTATGTACGAAAACTCAAATAGTGTAACCCAGGGTGTAAAAAAATTCAACCCCGGGAATTTTCCACGGAACTAATGTAGCTATTTCCACGGAAACGTTTTTGCCACCCGTGCGAAGCTGGGGCGGGTCGCTAGTGTACAGTAAAGAATATTCTATCTAGAATGGACCTTCGGGGTGGACATAGGTTATAGGCTGATCCGTTGACGTGAACGCAGGCGGGCATTGCTAGTTAGAGCCACCGCAAACAGGGCGACTTGTCGCCGCGTCAAGTCGCCGCGTCAGACGCGCAGTTCTCATTTGCTTCTGGCGTCTTGTCGTCGCGACTCCGAGACTTTGACGTCAAGTGTGCGGAGATTCGAACAAAATACATGAAAATTGACGGCCGTAGCCTGTCGTCGCGTCTACTCGCCGAACTGTCGCCTATCGCGTGTCGCTAGTGTGCGCCTAGGCTTAAAGATAAAAAAGAAATTACACAGATAAAAATAACATGCAATACTGCATGTAACCTCTTTCTGCATGTAACTGTCCTTCTGTCTCACTGAGGCGACATCCCGGTCTTGACCTGGACTCAATCGGCGCTGCGTGTTGACCTGGTTCTGTGAATACGCATCTCTTCAATCTGATTCGATTATTAATGGGGCTTGAGTGCAGCTGAGAACCGAATTGGCTGGAGAAATCTTACATCTCTTTGATGTATCGGTTCTTATATGTTCACGAAGACAATGACGTCGGATTTTTTTATATGTCTCAGTAAACGAATTCTTTTAAACTTACAGCGTAAATAAAAATGCCTTTGCCTCCATGATCAACGGAGTGGAACTTCAAATGATACAAAATCTTGCGTTTTATTTACGTTCTTGTAAAAAAAGTAGATTCGCGGCTTATGAAAAAGTTTTTGTTTTGTAACAATTATGAAGCTACCGAAAATTGCTCGAAGCAATTTAAGACGAGTGGCTTAATTAGAGAAAAACTGAAAGAGCTTTTTATATTTTTCATAGAATTTCAACGGACATAAATTTTGTCGGCGCTGATTCGACCAAATTTATCACCTTTTATAAAATATAATAAGAAGAGTTTGCATATTTTGTGGTATAGCAATAACTGTAGATAATCTGATCATAATCTTCCGACAAAAAATAATGCATGTGTATCCGGAATAAAGTTTATAATAGTTACGATAGTGTTAGTTCAAAACTTATAATAATAGCAATTATATTCATTTCACTGAAAAAAGGTTACGAATTGGTTCGTTCACATTTCTAACCCCCGGTTCCCCAAACGTTAACAGTGCGTTAATCTACTGTTACAATTATCAGTTGCTTTTTTGTATGCACTTTTGCCAATTGACAGATGTTAACAATACATTAACAAACTGTTAGCGTTCGAGAAACCAGGGGTAAAAGATAATACTTACCGTATGATAATTGTTTGTAACCTTAATTAGGTTTAAGACAAATTATCATAAAGTTACTCTAGTTCTGTAAAGCCATGCCAAAAGCTCTTAGACGAATAATGCGACTAAAGTTGGTCAAGTGCTAAGCTTTTGATACTTGGCACGTTCAAGACCTTGAATGTAGACCGATCAATAAGACGGTCCATTGTAGAAAATGTTTTATGCGCCTAGCAATGTGTTTCCAAATTGGCACATTATGAGTATAAGAACATCTGGGTTTCTACAGAACGCGATAGGATGGTGAAATTGGAATGAAATTCGAGATTTAATTTTGCTGTTGGAGTTAACAGTTGGAAAAGAAAAGCAGTGCTAGCGGAGCTGCAGTAGGGCGTCCTCAAATTCGAGAGGTTCTGAGTTCCAGCATATACCTTTGTTTTTGTAAGCTACGTACATTTGTGAACTCAGTTTTAGCGCAAAACGCTTTAAAAGTCGCGCTTTAAGCGTTCTACCAATGTCAAGGCCTCCGGCCCATCATAGTTCTTAATAGAAGAATTAATATATTTATAGATAGATACATGGAATATTCTTTATTGTAGCACATCATTTATAGTATCAAGTTTAAGAAATTGTTCAGCAAACAGTGACATTACAAAGCATGAAAACCGTAAAACAACATTAAAAAAACTAACATATTATATGACGTTTGTTGGTCAAAAAATATTTTTACTTGTAAATTCTAATTGACGTTATTTTTTTCTGTCAGAGTTAGTAGATTAAGTAATATTTAAATTATTGTTTGGTAACATATTATGATTATAGTAAGATCTAAATTACTTTGTTGGTTTTTGTCCAAAACTATAAGGGTGACATTGTCAATTATTGTACAAAACCTTTTCAAATAAAGATTATAAAAAAAATTGACGTGTTTCAAGAATTTGTTTAGGTAGGTAACCCGAATCAAAGGCGTTCTCTCAGACAGAGGATAATTATAAGCTGATTCAAGGATTGGCACTTTTAGGTCCTCTGGTAAGTGAATACCTAGGACACTCAGTTTTCCTCACGCTTTTTCGCAGCGCTGGTTTTGTGCCCGTTACTTAGTACTACGTTAGCAATATCACTTGCTAACGAGGGAAAAAAATCATTCAGCCACAAGACATCCAAAGACCTGTTGGAAGCGGCTTGCATCCAGCGTCTTCCTGCCACTTGGATGAGATCGTCTGAAAACGAAACTTGAAACGAGACTTGAAACTTGAAACGTGACAATTAAGTCCGTACCACATTACAAAAATAATGACACATTCTCCCATGTTGAGAGAAGGCCTGTGCTCTAAAATGGGATATAATACAGGATAAGACAACAATATTCTTTATTGAACACACCATACAGCAGGCTACATAAAACCGTATTAATTAATATGTCAATACCGTGACGGTAATAAAGCCTTTCAAGTGAACTAACCACGCTTATTAGACCGACTGCCGATATCGGGATCCACTGTGAACCGTATCAATGCTTCAAATCATGTGTGAGACATTTCTCAGAGCCATTATCCAAAATGTGATTGAATCCGATTAGGTACCTACAAAGTGTACAGAGGTAGGATCGATAATCATTGTAACAAAGACGTTTTGTTTGATTGTCAAGACAATACGTCTATGCGCACACTAAGCGACACGCGACAGCGACAGTTCGGCGACTAGACGCGATGACAGGCTACGGCCGTCAATTTTCATATTGTTTTGTTCGAATCTCCGCACACTTGGCGTCAGAGTCGAGGAGTCGCGACGACAAGAAGCCAGAAGCAAATGACAACGTCGCGTCTGACGCGGCAACTAGACACGGCGATAAGTCTCCCTGTTTGCGATGGCTCTATCTAGTGACTCTGGATCAACAAGGTTCTGAGCTTTCAACTGTCTGTTATCCTTGTGTAGTGTCTAAAGACCGAGTTTACATAAATTGCTAATAATTGAAATAACATTGGAAGAGTTTATCATCATCATAAACCCATTATGTCATCACCAAGGGGCACGGGTCTCTTCCCTGAGACAGGTATAGGCCATACTCCACCACGGGGCTCAAGTTCGGATTGGTGGAGGCTTGTAAGACTAGCGGCTGATCTTACTGTCAGAAATTTTCTAGCCGCCCGAAGGCCTCTGACTTGGCTTAACGACTGCCATCTGTCGACGGCACCAACTGCTTAACGTGCCTTGCGAAGCACGGCACAGCTCAGCTCAGAAAAATGCACTGAACGCGCCCTAGGCAGCTTAACCTTCGTGATCGTTTAAGATCACTTCGGTGGCCGGGGCTGCGAGCGATCCAACTAACCAACTATTATGTTCCCCTTCCAGTGTTTGACTGGTAGAAATCGTCAAATGAACCGCCACACTAATCCATCTTTTTGGTCAATAAACAAATCAGTATTTTAATAAATCTACGTACTCCTAGCTATAGCTGTGTTACGTCGTTATTTTGTCGTTCTAGTCTTGTATATTTCAGTAAGTTTGTATTGCATTAGTTTGTGTATCATATTACCCAGAGACATTCTGCGTTGTTAAAGTTCACAGTCGTATGGGAATACTTCACCGCAACGTCTAATCCAAGTACGAGACAAGAATATCTTGGCTGCTATTAATAATGGTTTACTTTGACTGAGCGAATAGATGCTAGTCGTAGATTTCAGCTGTAGGGAAAATGTCACGTTCATTTGTGAGCAAAGAAAATGACTGTCTCATTGGTCTAACGGTGCCACGTCTGCTTACCATACCGAAGGTCGTGAGTTTGATTCCCACTATTTGGACAAATGACCTATGAGGAGGTTACGAATATTTTTAATTCACTATAACTTATTCTTAATAAGTTTTTTCCTCATCAAGAGCATAGTTAGGGTCGGTCCGGTCTTAAGCGGTGACTAGGAGGTTATCAACTTCACCCAAGAAATAATTTGAATACTTGAATCCAAGTTCACTGTATTAACACATACACCAATCCGGACTTGGCCCCCGTGGTGCAATATAGCCTATAACTTCCTCAGGGAAGAGACCCGTGTGAGAACGGTGGGGCATAATCGGTTGATGATGATAATGACCAAATCTAAATTCAGTTTAATACACGTAGTTTCGGAGAAGGTTCTATCTAAAATAATAGGTGGGTACTACTGGAAAAGTCACAGCCACGAACTGTGACATTTTAGAGTATCAATCACGTATATCTTTTTGAAATTACTATTAAAAGGCATGAAAAGTGCTTTCCTGACCTATACACGTACCAATCTACCCACAAAACCAGTTGGAACTATGAAATTCGTTTTAAAAATGTCTGTTTTCACTGTGGCTCACGCAAAAATTCAAAATGAAAATGACCCAGGTAATGGTTGATCTCAAAACAACAGTCAATGCTTACTGAAAACTTTTGATAATTTTATATTTGAGGGTACTGAATGCTACGTGTCCTACCTAAAGAAAGGAAGACAATTTCCAGCAAGATTGGAAAGTATTGCCTTAGGGAATAACATTTCTAATGAAAAAAAAAATATCGCCAATTTATTTAGATAGATATCGCCAATTTATTAGTAAAGCAGTTTGGAGAGGCGTGGAAAGATTTTGAAGATTTAGAATTCTTCAAAACGCTGTTGGAAAAGATAAGGCCAATTTCGGGAGTTGAGCAATTTCAAGTGGATCCACAAATAGAAGTATGTAACTGCTGCGAAGAAGACTGCGGTCTTAGAATCTAAGATATTATATTGTTATTTTGTAATAAAAATAATAAAAATGCATGTATAAAAGTTTCTATATTTTATTCCATTTGCACCAAAAAGTGACATCAATTAGTAGGTCATAATCAAAAAGCAACATTACTATTAATGATCCAACCAAAACGCAACATTACCACAATGATGCCACCAAAACGCAACATTATCAAGCAGTTGCACCAAAAAGTAGCATTAATTTCTTTTAAATGAATCTCCTGGTTATAAAGACCAAAATTTCCGAGTTTTTACTTATCCAATAGATGTATCTTTATTCATGTCAATTAATTCTTCTTGTGGAATAGAACTAGCTCTAATGACCATGCTGTGATCAAACTTTGCCAATTTCTATAAAATCACTTATGAACGTAATGTAACGTTTTGGTGTGGACCTCCACGTTTCTGGTTCCCACGACTCAGGGTATCCTAGTCTGGGGCCAGAAGCATTGTATGTAAATGTTATGTTATTGTTCTACCCCCTAGGCCACCACCGCACCCTAGCTTACCAAAAGTAAAGTAGTAGTTTTTGGCATTGCTGTAAACACCCTGGAGCTTAGTGGAATAGACTTGTTGAAAGCCTACAGATACCCAAGGGTACTAAAAACGTCGTGTCGCCGACACTTATAAATTAACCCTTACTCTGCAGACCATTAATTTTAATCTAACTTACTTCAGAGACAATAATTTGGAGCTAACCCTAAAGTACGAGAGGCTTAGAATGGTACTATAACTAATTACTTCGTTTGCTCTTAGACGCCTTCACCTCTATTGCAGATGATTTATAGACATGTCTAGAGGTATTTTGCCTATATTATAAATTTACTTTATCTACACTTGTAAGGTACATAAATAATAGAGAACTTGCAAATGTTAGGTATTGTCATTATTTAAAAATGTTTTGATTTCGTTCATTGGAGAGGTTTTATAAAAAAACAACTTTTACTTTTTTTCATGTATTAGTCATATAACAATACTCTGCGGGTATAAATCAACATCGGTTGGGCCAGCCGCCTTTGCGGTGTGCAAATAGTTGTGTGTGGCATTATCATTAAAAGTGGACTTAATTAGAGATACTGAAATCAACGATAGAAAGACAATAAAATTGACGTCACTCAGAGAAAATATTACATAATAAATTTCATTATACAAAACTCAATAACAACAATTAGTTAAGTTTATCGTTCAAGAATTCATTGACATAGTATTTTTCAATTCAAAGTTTCTTAAGTTTGATTCTGACCATAAGTGTCGCCGCACACGAGCCACTCGCTACAGCCACAAACGCCGCCACAAGAAACTAGAAGTTAAAGGTTAAAGTTTAAAAGTTAAAGGTAAATTTATTGTGGTTTTAGTATCACAGTAACTTGAATTGCCACATTTATTGCAACGCTAATCTTTTCAAACCACAAAAAATACTTTTTTGATTTTGATTGATTTTTTAAAAGTAGACTAAAGTGAAGTAGCAGTTTTTCTGTTTAATCATCTTTTTAAGTTTTAATTTCACCCATACGTCTAAATGTGTGATTAGGTGTGTAAATAAAATCATTATCTATATTTCAAGGAAAGTCCAAAACGTCATTGGAAAGGAAAAATTGCTAAAGCGACAAGTAGGCGAAAATGAGTTATATATATCATTGGATTGGTCTTTTTTTTCTGCGTCTATCAGTACAGGTCTCAAGACGATCTGAGCATTTTTTTGGCGCTTTAGCAATACGAAAAAGCAAGTATGTTCCTCATCTTTTCTTTCTGAAGCGACTGATTTTCGGTGGTTTAGAAAAAAATACACTTCAGCAATGTCATCTTAAATGAAAATGTATGTTTAGAGTTTTATCCTGACAAGTTTTTGTCTATGTGCATTATTTTAGCAAATATTGGTGATTTTCATTTTAGTCTAACTATACTATAAGCAATTTTAACTTAAGGTAATAAAATACTATCACTTTCGTTAGCAAATTTTCGTTGCCTCTTTTATCTTACACGTTGTCGCTTTAGCAAAAGTGCTTGATAAAAATTTCATAGCGAACTGCACTTTAGCAATTTTTCTGTACATTTTTTTTTCTTAACTAAGTCTATAAGTAAAAATGCGCTTCTATATATTCCATAAATGCTTAGTGTTTAGCCAAAAAAATGTTTCATTTTAGAAACGCAATACCGATAAGCGATTTTTGTCAATACAAATTTGATACAATACCTGCTTAAGATATTATTTACGCACACATTCCCACTTTTGCATGATCATTAGTACAATAATTTGCGCTCGGGTCGTGTCGGAACTTGTCGTGTATTATCGCTAATACGGTGGCCGCGTGGTGTTTTTAACACAACAGTGACGAAATTTGTGGAAGAAAGTTGTTTTCAGTGTTGTTTTTGTGTTGAACAATAAATCTGAATGAGATTTTTGTGTATTACATGGATCTTAAGAGGTATGTACAATCATATTTTGTGTATGAATAACTTTTAAGAAATCACAGTATTAGGCAGTATTTAAAACTATGTTTTTGTTTTAATAATTTGGTTAGTACAGATTAGGCATGTATCTACTTATCAGAGTTAGCTTGACTACAACAGGCCATCTAAAGAATTATGATCTGACTGTTTAGTATTTGTGAATGACAAATGGTCTTCTATCTGACGAAATATTATGAACTTATAGGTACCTACGCCTTGCGCAAATATACGTCACTGGCTATCAAACGTTAACTATTATAAAGGCTTAGGTCTTTTGTTTGGTTTATGGATGAAATTTAGTGTATAAATAAATACAAGCTGTAAAATAGAACTTTGTAAAGTGGCCCTATTATACCTAATTCAGTAAAAACTGCTAGCCACTACATCATTTTCTAGAAGTCTCATTAGAAAGAGTTTTATAACCTAGCTAGCTAGTTACTCATTTCTTACCAAATATTAGGATGAAATTGGGATGTGTTGATCCATAAAGATGTGTGTTTAAATCTCTTCACTTCGTTCACATTATGATGACATGAAAAGTAAAATAATATTGCATTTTTGTTGAAGTACATAAATATAATAACCAGTCAGGTTAGCTGAAAGAAATCCCTCTTAGGCATATTAGGTATTCTGTGGCATAAGCTCGCCTATGTGAAAAGTTTTCTTTTGTTGTAAATTTTGTTACTTTCGTTTGTAATTTTGTACAATTAAGTAATATCGTTTTACATACAGATATACATTTTATAGGTACCAGTTTCGAAAACTTAGAGGGTCGGAAGGCACCTTATCCAAGTCGTACATCATCAGAATCTCTATTCACCCAGGCATTATAAAGCATAATAAATTAAAATTGTTTCTCTTCTTTCAGTTCATCATGGATAACCAACGCAGAATGTTTTTCAAAAAATCATCAAAAGATCTCATGTTGTGTTATTAAGATTTTAAAATGTTTAAATATCAATAGGCACAAACTGCTGTGAAAAAGATCTTTATAATAATTCTAAGATGTTATCTTCGTTTACTTTCGTAAACTAAAGTTTATTATCCTTATGATAAGTCACATTATGATTAGTCCTTAATTATTTTTTTAGATTGTAAGTTTCAAAACAGGGTAAAATATCATTGTCATCCTTAAAGAATTCTGTTTTGTAAATTTGTACTATTACAAGTTTTGTATAAAACAAATACCCTACTTATTGCTTGAGAAAATGATTGATGTGATTTCATTGCAGACCGTAGGATGTTATCGTTAGTCATT
This sequence comes from Yponomeuta plumbellus, assembly GCA_947310845.1. Taxonomy (NCBI): domain Eukaryota; kingdom Metazoa; phylum Arthropoda; class Insecta; order Lepidoptera; family Yponomeutidae; genus Yponomeuta; species Yponomeuta plumbellus. Next base: position 8,623,113 of record OX371207.1, on the reverse strand, counting down.
AAAAATGTTCATTATCTTTCAGAAATAAATAAAAGGTGTTGATTATAAAATTCGTTTTACTTTCATTACTTACAACGATTTTACACATCAAACAAATACTATAAGTATGCAATTAGCAAACAATTATAACTTTTTTTATTGTTAGCAGATTTAATAGATAGTATCATAAATTTCGTATTTTTTTAGACATTTAAATTTGAAAAAAATAAGACTAATCTTTAACGTAAGTTTTTTTTCATGTTTTCATTCTATTGTTTGAGCTCATTTCAGCAACCTTTCAACACTAACTTGCATAGCATGGCATGTCTTCAGCATTTAATCTTTAAAAAAATATGGTATAATTAAGATCATAAGCAATTTATGTTGACAAAGTTAAGATAAAAGACAAGCTATTAGCAATTTTTCGATTCTTCCTTTTTTAATAAGTTGCCTCTGTTAGCGTTTTATCATTTTGAAATATTAAAGCGCAAATGTTATTAGCAATATTTCCAGACTAGTAATTGGGATATGTCCTTTTACTTTTGCTAAAGCGACATTTACCTTAAAAACTAAAAGGCCTAGCTTCTTCTATATTTTACAGTAAATGGAGTAAATAAAAAGAAAAATAACTGTTTTTGAAATATACGTTTTGCTTTTAAAACAAGAGAGTTATGATTTTTTTTTCAAAAAATAAAACTTTGAACTCAATTTCCCAACAAGTACATTTTGGCGCTTTAGACATTTTTCCTTTCCAATGACGAAAAGAAATCGAGAGTGGGTGACATAAGTTTTAATTTTGATTTAAAAATCGAATGGAAGAAATATAAAAAAATGGTTTAAAGATGTTAACACCATTACAAAGGTAATAAATAAGTAGGTACTTAGCATTTATTTCAGCCAAACAAAAGTATGACTGTAATATTACGATATGCATTAACGTTTTAAGTGAATAATTTTATTCGTAGTAAGTACCCAGCAGAGCCTTTCAGGGCCCATTATCGTAAGCTGTAATCTTTTGTTGGTTTTTGCATTTTGCAAAAGTAATATTTTGTCTTAAAATAATTTACGAATTGTTAAAGGTATTATCTTAATATCATTTTGTTCCTTGTTTCTTCACGATGCCAGCGTTATGATAGTTTTTGCGATGAGGAAAGTGAAATGATAATGATAATTGATTGTCTCGTGAAAAATACAATATATTTTTCACAAGACAATCACTTCTCCTGGTCCCAATACCCTGTGCAAGGACATTACAAAGGTGGAAAGGTTAAAGCGTTGTGTGCAATTAATGTACGGCGGCCTCCAGTGGGAATCGAACCAAGTACCTGCGGCATTTTAACCACACGTAATACAGCTACAAGTGTTACAGGCGTGATACAGCTAACGAGGCAGTCGGCACATATAGATAAATAAATAAATAATAATATAATAATAAACTCACGCCCGTTATCCCCGACGGGTTGGCAGAGGCACCGATCACTAGAACTGGGCCCACGTTTTGCCGAGTTTATTAGGTCCCAACGAGACAAGTGGCACGCCTGTCGCCGTTATCCGGCACAATTTATCAGCGAAAGGTGTTGCTGTACAAATAAACAAATGTACGTAACTAAGTCATTGCTTTATGCGGAATTCGAAACCAGACCCTCATGATCGAGAAGCAAGGGTCAACCCCACTACGCCACCACCGCCATATACCTAGATGTTGTATCGACCATACATGTAACTGCCTTGCCAGTTCTACTCACGGTATACATGTACCAATCACACTATTTTCTAAGCTACATATATTTGTGAAGTTGTATGGCAATTCGAGTATCTCTGTCTAACTGCGAAGGAAAACATCCTTAGGAAACTATAGTGTCTGAGGTAGCAAGACCTCAGCGCTTGATACATACAATGGTCCAACTATGCGGCGCAAATCTCAGGTCTAACTATTATTATCTAGTACTACCTATGAACTGTATCGCCCTCGATAAGAGGGTGGCTATCTTTAATTCGGTAAAACTTGCGGTTATAGTTCGTACAAGATCATCATCATCAACCCATTATGTCCCCACCGAGGGGCACAGGTCTCTTCCCTGGGGAAGGTATAGGCCATACTCCACCAAGGGGGCCAAGTTCGGATTGGTGGAGGCTTGTAAGACTAGTGGCTGGTCTTACTGTCAGAAGTTTTCAAGCCGACTTAAGGCCTCTGACTTGGCTTAACGACTGCCATCTATCGACGCCAGCCGGCACAAACTGCTTAACGTGCCTTGCGAAGCATGGAACCGCTCGGAAAAATGTCACTAGCGTTAGACCTAGAACGGTCACCCATCCTTGCACTGAACGCGCCTTATGTTGCTTAACCTTTGTGATCGTTTAAGATCACGTAAGCAGCCGGAGCTACGGGTGATTCAAGCTACAAGCTATTTGACATACATTGCTAAAAATGCGTACCCATGCCACACTTTAGTGCTACGCTAGCATCGCCCTATGCGAATGAAGATGCTCGTCGAGGCCAAGTATCATAAAGTGTACTGTTAGGATAACAATTGAGATACTATAAAAAAAGTTGTAATTTTACAAAGTGATGATATGCTACAGTCACGAGTAGAAATCCCGCTTCAGTCCGGCTTTTTTCTCTGTAAGTCAAAAGTCGACTAATTATTTGTTACGAGTTCACTTAAAATCATATCTGGCTTGAGATGGAATAAGCTTTAGCTATAAAAGCGAACTTCAGTGGTTCATAAGTAGGTATTAGTAGGTACTAAATCCAGTAACGTGAACAATCGATTGGGATCAAATTTGTCACAATCCGACCAATGATTAAGAAGTTATCATGGAACTTTGAATCGGACATATGTACTTACATATACGAGCTAAGCACATACATCGACGACCTCTGTGGCACAGCGGTTGGCACATCTGCCTACCATGCGAAAGGTTCCGGGTTCGAACCCCCGCTGGGGACAAAAAACAAAAACCGCACGTCTTGGATGTTTACTTGTTTGTGATGTCGCTGTTTCTGGTTTCCGTGACACAGGGTATTCTAGTATGGGGCCAGAAGCAATGTATGTCCCTGTATATAACTGTTTGTTGGCCTCATTTCGGGCTGCGCCGTAGTCGGGTGGAGAATATTGTTTGAAAACACCTTATCTTCCTCTTGAGCTTCGCCGCAGTCGGATAGAAAAACAGAAGTCATTGTTCCTTATCCGCTTTCTCACCCGATTGTACAGTAAAGCTATACTCGGGAAACTTTATCGCAGACCTGTTGCGCAGCCCTCCCCATGCGGCCATAATTCTCCTCCGCCATTGCTGTTGGCCCCGTCGTAAATATGACTATTTACTTTTATTGATTCTTGGCGTTTTATGAATACCTACTTACTGTTTGATTGGGTTTTTCTTTTGTTTTCTTTTTCTCGATTATGGAGGAAGGCAGTTCACTAGCGCCGACGAAACAACGACGCCGACGTCTTTACGCGACGATACACAGCTGTATTACTCATTTGCTACATCCCAAACAGCAGAGGCTATAAAAAAGATAAATGACGATCTACAGAGTATTCATGACTGGTGAAATAATTTTACCCTCAAATTAATCTAATTATTTTAAAGGCTAACATGCTCTATTTATCATACACTCCCACTTATAAGGGTAGATAAATCACACTATCACAAAAATCACAAAATCGCATCTTAAGAGGCCTGATAGCATCAGCTGAGTCATTCCCTTTTGCCTCACTAGACTAGTTATAGAAATAATGTATGTTTATTTTTTTATTTTAAGCTGGTTTGTGAATGGCAATAAAAATATTTATTATTATTATTAAACAAAATCGTATCTTCGAATTTGCAAAACGTGTCTATGCAATTTCTCAATAATATTTATGTACCGTTTATGTATGTGTATTAGATACAGAAATATCTTGTTTAATATTGTCTAAGTAGTTAAACCGACTACCCGCCATTTAGAAATTAGTTTCTCTAATTTTTTTGTCGTCAAGGTTGTCTGGAAGAAATTACTTTTCGTAATGAGCCTGCATTTAGGAATCGCTCGTAGCCTGGGCTGCCTGAGTGATCTTAAGCGATCGCTAAGGTTAAGCAACATACGGCGCATTCAGTCCATGGATGGGTCACCGTCTATGACTGACGCTAGAGTGACATTTTTCCGAGCGGTTCCGTGCTCCGCAAGGCATGTTAACCAGTTGTTGCCTTTGTTGCCAACTAAAACTTTCGAGTCCGACCAGGTTTCGCTCCGATTCGCAGAGCTGAATCATGGTGAGCAGAGACGGAGTCGTCGGTTGCTCGTCATTGCCTATTTGACTATTTTTTATTTAGCAGTGTGAGACGAGCAACCGACGATGCGAGCTCCGTCTCTGCTCACCATGATTCAGCTCTGCGAATCGGAACGAAACCTGGTCAGACTCGTCCGATAAAAAAAAAAAACAATGTGCTTACGAAAGTTTTACTTCAAAAATAGACTGAGCCGATTTGTACAAATATGCAGCGGCCTACAGTGGGAATGGATCCAACGATATTCGGAATGATAATCAGCGGCGATAGCACTGGATCCACGAGGAAGTAAATTTGTATGATTAGGCCGTAAGTGATTAACATCCTGTGCAAGGGATGAGTTTCTAATTGTTCGCAATCAGCATGTTGAGAGACACGTGTTACTAATTAATCAAACCACAACCGTTGGCAGTACATTATTGAATTAGTTAGTTAATTTTGTAGGTAAGCATGCACAGGATTAAATGGCATCGCTAAGCAGCACGACGAATTTCAACTCCTTACTCCTGGAGGTGAAGTTTCTCTAAATCGTTTAAACTACACTAAACAAGAATAAAAATAATCCAAAAAAGACTTTAAAAAACTACCTAGAAAAGTAAATTTTCCAGATTTTCTACTTTGAGCACGTTGGGTGTGAACTAAAATGTTGTGTGTAATGTCCAATTGTACAAAAATCAGGTACCTGCTATTGCATTTTCGTATATTTTTTTTAATTTGCTTCTAGATCCAGTTTTATTTATGGTTGATTTTCTTCTCAAGCGAATAGAACGAGTTAATGAATGTATCGTGGAATGAAATATGTTTTTGAATGAGTTGTCCTTGAATGTCATTCGGTCATTGTTTGTTTTTTGGTGTCATAGATAGATGGCGCCACTAGTAGATTTGAATGTTCGCGCGCGGACACCTATGGATAGGAGTCCAGAACTTAAAGCTAAAGCTAACTATTTAAAGCTAAGATAAATGGAATGTTCTCCTACTAGGTCACGAAAAAAAGTACCACGATTTATTAATAATACCATTTTCACAATTTTCGAGACAATATTATGTTTTTAAAACGCTGTAAATATTAATTTTATGTTTTCTTAATTATTATTCTTCTAGCGTTCTGCGAGGAAGAAAACATGTAAGTTATGCATTAATAAATTGACCATATTATCGAGGAAACATACATTCAGAGTCGAGCAACGGACGACGCGAGCTCACTCTCTGCTCATCATGATTAAGCTCTGTGAATCAGAGCGAAACCTGGTCGGACTCTACCGAAAAAAGTCAAGTAAAATTTAATAGTTATAAAATAGTTGCCATCTCCAAAACGTCACACGCAGAATCCTAGAGATGCCACTGATTTGAATTCAATAGAGATGTCAAAGGGTGAACTATCTAGAGTGCTAAAAGCTACCTTAAGTTTGTCATGACAGCGACTTACAGGACTTTATTATCCATTACTTACTTACTACGCTGGCTCAAAGACCCGAAGTTGGTCTTGGCCTCCGACAAGAGAAGTTGCCACTTGTCTCTGTCCTGTGCATTCTTTTGCCACTCGCCCGGAGCGAGTCTGGAGCTCACGCAGGTCCTTGAGCACTTCTTATTCTATTATTTATTCATCATCATCATCATCAGCTCACCGCTGCCAACTGCTAGGTTTAGGCCTTTTCCTCCAATTGCCATTTCACAGGGTCTCTCACCATTCGCATCCACGGACCTTCCGCTGACTCAACGACATCGTCCGACCATCGGGCCGCAGGTCTGCCCACTGACCGTTGTCCTGTTCGTGGCCTGCCGTCTTCCCGCCTTGCCAGGTGTCCCGCCCATTTCCACTTGAGTTTCGAGACTTTTATTATTATTTATTATTGCAAGAAAAAAACAAATTATACCAGAATCCTATATTTGACTGACTGTAAATTTTCACAATCGAAAGGCCTCATACATTGCCGTAATATTTCTGTCGAAGTCATAAAACATGCTTCAGGCATAGAATTTAATTTAACTGGATATCGGCATCGGGCGGCCCCTAAATATTTACTACAGATGGTCAACTTTGTACTTTTCTATTGAGCTATTCAAGCTTACAGCTTCATCCTGACTAAAGTAGTACTTAAGAGCTTTGCCACGTACTTATGGAAAACGGTTAGATTGAGAGCATTTAAAAAAAGTACGAAGACCCTTTGCGAGAATCGAGCATGAGCCTATAAAATCAGCTAAGTTCTTAGCGCTTACTTTTGATGAACACCATTTCACATTTTATTTGTCTCTGGTTTCTTGTGTTTTTAGTGTATGACACCAAAATTTAAAAATTTGTTGCTAGTGTATGCGGAATAAAGTTAATAATATTTAGTGCTTACGGAAGTTTTAGTTCAAAAGTTGTTGCAAGTAATTTATTGAATGATTACTTATTGACTCTGGGTTCGTAGATACGAGCTTAAAACCCGATAAAAAGTAAAAAATGGGGAATAAACCTAGCCCAGTAAATCTTATAAATATGATTGAATATATTACGACTTGGACCCATGTAGATGCAGCAATTACAGCATACTTCACGCGCACTGATCACACGCCAGTTTTTTTACTCTTATTTGTACTTCTTCAGATACATGGATATTGTCAGGTGATTTTTTATTAAAAAAGTATAGCTACAGATGATACAAGCTTTTTATGTACCTTGTGTATTCCAAATGAAGTAAAATAATCAAGTACTAACTAGATACACTAATAGAATACACCATAATAATATTTACTTTTTAGGAACTCTGAGATGATGACGAGATTCTGTAATAAATGTCACTTATTGGGAATATGGGATACCTGTTCAATAATTTAATAAAAAATAGTCTGGTCTTCCACTTCTAACTTTCCTTGGATCATGTTCTTTTATAAAATTATTATTAGGTGTCTCAATAGCTAGCTGGCCACCATGATTGTAGCTACTTCGTCTATTTCTTAGTATAACTCTTTCTCCTGAGACGACCTGTTATAGTAACCACATATTACTACGGCACCCCGTATATCATGTTACGCCGATTTAGCATTGCGAGGCACTGATTTGAGTGAGGGGTACATGGCGAGAGTTATTTATACCTCCAGAACAGGTAAGCCGTCGGAAACGTATCCGACTTACATATCGACCGAGCTTTATTCACATTGTAGGCAGTTAATATAAAAAAAATGTTGAAAAACCACTCACAGAAATCTAATCTCTTTAAACGAGCAATTCTTGTATATGTATTTATATATAATCAGAATCTCGGAAACGGCTCCAACGATTTTCACGAAATTTTGTAGGCAGACGCTTTTGGGGGCGTTTAATTGATCGAACTAGGTTACATTTTTTAGAAAACGTTGTTTTATCCGTGTTTTAAGCCAATTGAAATTTGCTATGATGACGTACAGAGGTAAATTTCGCGTGTAGCTGCGAGGTTGGGATAGTTCTGACGGGAAAACTGGCGACCCGTTTCGGGCCGATTTCAAGACACCCGGTTCGAGTCATGATGTTTTTTTTTCCAAGTTTTTTTTTTTGTTGAAAAAGGATTATTTTAATTTTATATTACATATTTTATATTACAAAAAAAGTACCGAGCAAAGCTCGGTCACCCAGGTACTATAAATTTAAATTGGCAATTGACCTTCAAACTCGGGGACTAATCAAGCCACAAATTGCACAACAGAAAACACTGTGGATTGTATTATTTGGCGCTGTGTTAAATTAAAACCATATTATTTCATGAAGTATAATGCAGTAAAACATATTATCCCATCGGGCGGCATCATTTACTTAATATGCGCGATTTTTTTTTCTTTTGCTCTGATTGTGTTTATATTCTATCGAGGCAGGTGGCAGTCCCTGGTCTCTGTCTACCCCTCAGGGATGCACGCGTGAGCTTATGTATGTTTATTCCTAGTATTAACGTTATGATGGCTACGAATCTTTAATATTTATTCGAATATATGTACATTCGAATAAATATTAAAGACTAGATATTTTCATAAATGTATGGGCTTGCAACTTGCTTGTTAAGATGTTCGTTTGTTTGAAAAAATCTCTAAGTGAGTCCCTACTACCTAGCTTGTAAATAAATCAGATCGCTCTCTTCTGCAAGATGAAGATAGTCTCAATGTCTGCTGCCCGGCTCCATAGTAGTATACCGTAGGATAATACTGTGGAAGAAACTAAAATAAAGAAGCAGTTGTAACGTCAGTAAGTTCTCGAATTCTTTTCACTGTATATGTTGCGGAGCTAAGTCTATATGTTAATTTCACAATATGTAGTTTGTCTACTATAAAACGAAATAAAATGTTAGTTACAAAATTTATATACATAGCACAAAACGGCTGAACCGAGTTTTATGTTCTTTGATTCGATGAATCTGCCTTCGATCCAAGTTGTAGGTACAAAAACTGTGAAAATGAACGAAATACATTTTTTTATTACTTTTTGTATAGAGCGGCTGTTTCATAATATCTCGAGAACGGATCGTTTGACTAGGCGGTACGAAGTTAGGCGGGCCAGCTAGTAAATATAAGCTTGCTTAAAACGATCCCCGTCCCGTTCAATAACTCTTGGCGCTTAAGTCCTATGAATGATGCCCGCGTAAATTTTGTTTCCGATTCAAAATAAACAAAGCAGCCAGCTGTGATTTATCCCACAACTCAGGCACAGAATAAAAACAGAAGTCGTAAGAAGTTCAACGGTTTAAATTATTTATTCATACTTATACTTTTATTGTACTTAAAATAAAAATATAGTACACTACGGCGGACTCAATCCCATAAGCATTTTCTACCAGTCAACCGCATGAGGTAAAGGAAAGATTACGTAATTTCACCGATTTTTTAAACTCCACTCAAATTTATTACTAGCGGATTGTATTGTATTTGTTAATAAAAATAACAAGGGTTATTTGTTAAAAAAAAACCAGGTCTTGGATGTTTACATGTTTTTGATGTCGCTGTTTCTGGTTGCCACGACACAGGGTATCTTAGTGTGAGCCCAGAAGCAATGTATGTGCTTGTATGTAAAACTTTATGTTTGTTTATCTTTATATAAGGCACCACGAAACCAATTGCTTGGTTTGACTGTGGGCGCAGCCTTGTTTCCAATAGTTTTACCATGTATTTACATAACACTTTACTTAAGAATTGCACAGAAGCACGTTGTTGGATGTCAATTGTGAACAGTAGATAAACATCATCATCATCATCATCAACCCATTATGTCCCCACCAAGGGGCACGGGTGTCTTCCCTGGGTGCAGGCCATACTCCACCACGGAGACCAAGTCCGGATTGGCGGAGGCTTGCAAGACTAGTGGCTGGTCTTACTGTGAGAAGTTTTCAAGCCGGCCTAAGGCCTCTGACTTGGCTTAACGACCACCATCTATCGACGGTAGCCCGCACCAACTGCTTAACGTGTCTTGCGAAGCATGGAACCGCTCGGAAAAATTCCACTAGCGTTAGTCACAGACGGTCACTCATCCATTGACTAAACGCACCCTATATTGCTTAACCTTCGTGATCGTTAAGAACACTCAGGCAGCCGGGCTACGAGCGATTCAGAAGAAATGTTGTCAATAATATGAGATGTTAGAGGTATGTGACATTATCATTAAAAATAAGTGAACTCTCAGCCATTATATATTAACTAGTGCCTAGGTCTCTGCGGGGTAACTAGAGACCAGGGTTGATCTGACAAATCCATTTTGGGTCATCAACAGTCGTTAGTTGCTGCATATTAAGTACGAGTATTTTATAAAGACTTTATTTTTAAACAGACTTAATTGTAACCAGTTTTACTTGATTTCTGTGTTACCTTGAACATATATATTTTTTTAATTTGAATTTTTGAAAGCACGTTGGCTTATGGACGTTTTACCATTATTGTCTGGCCGCTGGGAGTATACGATCCTGACACATGTCTGTTTCATATGACTAGTGATGGGAGATAATCAACGTTATCATTCCTTACGTTATTCTTAACTAGCTTTTGCTACTGACTCACGATTAAGTAGTTTGGTTTTTTAGACGACCTTCACTCAGTCATCTCTTGTGCCATTTTCGCAGGCATTTTAGAAGGGTCATCATCTTTTTTGTGCCGAATGGCGGTGAAGTGTTGTGGCGAGCTGTGCGACCTTTTATTTAGGCCCAGACCAGCTCAATCGCTTTGTGCGGCAGTGGTATACTCCGTATATGGAGAGATTCTGAGAACGCGATGATCTTTTTCTAAAGCCTCTTCATCAACTTCGTATCGTTAAAGGGACCGTTATTATTTTAGTTATTTTTGGTACGTCACTACAAAAAAATACGGTTGACACAACCTTGTGACACCGTAGTAAGGATTTTACACACGAACATTAAATATTGATTTCTTCTTATTTCACATTTCAATCACTGTGCAAAATATAACATTGATTGTAAGTTTACACAATGATATAGTTTCAATGACAATTATTTGCTAGTAGGATAAATAGGACATAAAAATATTTTAATCGAAAATTTAACGCCACTTCAAGGTTACGTCGTCCGTTCTATCATGACCTGTCAGGACCCGCCCAGCGGCCGGACGGTTAAAATAATGTAAGCAGGAATGCGGCTCCTGTCCTTTCTGTGACTTTGGGGTCTATGAAAGATACAAAAGGGAGATAGAGGATTAGTTCGATGGTAAGCCTCCGTTTGGGCAGGTAGCGAGGGTGGCTTTAAAATTGATCAGATTATAATCCTACGGTATGCTATTTCTAAGGAATTTCACTTAATAATAAATAAGATTGATATTTGTAGATATTCATACAGAGTTGAAACTGTTTATTTTGCCATATCTTACAGATAATGTAAGTATTAAGGAAAGACTTAGAAAAAAGATAAGATTCAGTATTTATTTTTAGCAAAAAAATTAAATTTTTGTTATCAGCCGCACTGACCAGGGGTGCAATTACGTAAGACCCCACTGTATGGAGTTGTCTGGTTTCTAATGATTTAGCCCTTTTGTTCCCGGTATGTCACACCACCTTATGTCACACTGTTACGTTCTGGGACTTTTTTCCCCAGTAGGTATTTCACACTCCTACTCCAAACTGTCATATACATTCTTATTTTGACTCTTTCGAGTTGTCTAAATGCTTAACCCGATAGAGTGGAAAGTTACATAATATAAGGGCTGAAATGTATACAAGGATTAATTTAGTTTGTACCACAGCTGCAGGTAACCGGTCCATTGTAATGTGAACAGTTCTAACTTGCCATAGAGGGTCTAGATATGACGTGAACTGTTTTTAAGGTCTAAAGCAGAATATAATTTATCATTGTGAACATTCAAATATTACTTTTCTACGCTATTCAGATGTAAATAAATGGCAGGTACTTACACACCAATTCAGCAAATCTCCTTGGATATAATAGGCTTAAATAAGCTATCTGAAACAAAACAATTTATTTATTAATTTGGGGATCCATTACTCGCGAGAACTACATAATTGACAGTCATCTTGGTACAGTCAACATCATATTATGAAATATGTAGTCTTAGTTCCAGTAACTATACCTTTAAGAGACTCCACGTGGTTCACTAGAGCCACCAAGAGAAAAAAAAAATTTTTACAGATTGCATTTGGTCAAAGGGTCTATTAGATATAACCATGCTGATAAAGATTTTTATAACAAGGCTTGCCTTGTTGTAAAAACCTAGGAGTCATAATAAAAAAAAGTAATAATGAGTATAGAAATAAATAAATAATAGACATTTTTCAACTCAACTATACAAGCACAGCTCAGTGTCCAGGCAGCGGTCAAAGCTTGAGTAGCTACAAGGAAAAGGCATTTTCTCCGCAATATTCCCAACAAGCTCGGGGACCCATGTCTAAACCATTGTTCGAAGCCTATTAAAGTATACCCAGCTAAGAATATTGTGAATGGTGACCTACAAATCCATACTTTTACCACTCAATTGTCAGTAACAAATACTCGGGTAAATAGAAAATTCAATACATCCTGTCTAACCCCAGCCATCGATCGTTGGACCCTTTGAATGATTTGAGGTTTTTAGTTTGGAAAGCCAAACTGCTCTTTGTTGTGGTTTTACTGTGAGCAGAGAAAAAAAGTACTTAGCATAGTATAGTACAAGCATAATCTGCTTAGGTTTTTTGAATTTTACTCAACGTTATGCCAGATTTTTTTCTGTCTGTTACTTCTATAGTGAACATTTCGTTGTAAAACCGTTCAATTTCGTGACTGAAAATTCACTGAACAAAATCCATGTCGGAAAAAAGTGTAACGAATTATTTTTCTTATTTCTAGCACAAACAGAGAGCAATGATACATTGGAGAACATAGATAAATGTTAGTATTGAACGAATCACTGTTTGGATTTTGTAAAGGTGACAATGGACTTAACACTTCAATGCAAAGTAACACGTTAAGTTAAGTATGCTTGGTCTATTTTCCTTACAAATCTTTTTAGTTCAAGATAGCATTACATTAAAAAAACTTTTCTTCCAGTTTCACTTACTAATAATTTTGATTACGAATGTATTAGTTGGAAAAGCTTAGGTCTAATTCTGATTCAAACTAGCTACTACAATGTCGACCTAAAGTACATTGCCTCAGACTCATCAAATTCAAATTCAAACGTTTTTGTTTATAATAAAAAAAAATGTTCACTAGATGAACGTCAAAATTGTTAGTTCCGCAATTTTAATAGATTACAATAGAAGAAACTAATAAAGAAACTCCACATGTATTGTTTTAAAAACAGTTACAGCCTAAATATCAAACATTCAAACTTAAAAATTATTACTCTTGGGTGTGTTGAACACTAGACACAGTTATCCTCATTAAATTAATGCTGTTCAACACCAAACATCCTTGTCTTCCAAATAATCGTTGATTTTATAATATTATTTTTTGTATAAAGTGTGCTTAAAACAATTCTTAAAGCGCGTTGGTACCTATCTTCCTGTAGAACCTTATACAGCGCCCCTTAAAGGAAGTATTAACTTTTGTAAGTCTAAATTGTGGAAATGTCAATTTTTCTTTATTCCTAGTATTAACGTTATGATGGCTACCAAGAGTGTCAAAATCTTTAATATTTTTTCGGATGTATGTACATAATATCTCGATCTGTTGGAGGGTTATGGAGAGGCAATTGTGCCACTGTTGGAAAACAAATACTGAAGAAGAGTAGCTTACTATTCAGATTGTATTTTTAGTATGTTCACTTGCAGTGTTAAATACACATAAAAGTCGTAAGATATTTTCCTTTAACCTGTAGAAGTTTTGATGTATGAAATCTTCAATTTCCGTACATAAGATACTCGTACTTAAAAAAACTCTACAGAAAATCGACATTTCCACAGAAAACCGCCCTTTTATAGTAACATCGGTGGGAGGCTGAAACAATTGCTTAGCTAGGAACGGTTGGATGGTGCCGAAGCTCTGGACCATAGAAAATGGCCACCGAGTCATTAAAGTTTGAAAAATCATACATTACTTGAAATTCTTCCAACCGTAACAATCATTATTCAGCCACAAGAAGCCCACTGCTGGACATAGGCCTCCTCCATGGATTTCCAAAAAGACCGGTCGGAAACGGCTTGCATCCAGCGTCTTCCCGCCATTTGGATGAGATCGTCTGTCCATCTTGCGGCTGGTCGTCCTACGCTGCGCTTGTCGATATAACGAAACAATGGTTACCGTAAAAATGTTTTTTAGTTATTATTTTCAAGGTCATAACACCAATGATTATCTTCTGGTTTCTTGTACGCTAACAATCTGTTAATCTACTGTTAACAGCTCTGCTGTCAACGTTTTTTTGGCCAACTGACAGCTGTTAACAGTAGATCAACAGCTTGTTAGTTTACGAGAAACCGGCGTTAAGTTGCAGTCGTTAGTACATCAAACTTAACATTGGAAAGGATGATGGGCAAAATGGGCCCACCTCCTATAAAAATGGCTTGTTTATTAAATTAAAGGTTCAGATACAATCTAAGTTCATTCTTTAGTCAGTCTTTTTATTTAGAAAAAGTGGATATTTTTGGTAATAAATAGAAGTTTTTGGCTTTTTTTGAACTAAAACTTTCGTAAGCACTAAACGTTATAGATTGTTTTACGGATAAACTTAAAAAAATGTTTTGTAAGCCAAAAACTACTATTAGAACCAAAAATATCAACTTTTTCTGAATCATAAAACTCTAGCCGCAGAGCGAATTTTGGCAAACCAACCTGATAATGGACGTATCTAGATACATACGTCCATTATCAGGTTGGTTTTTAATTTAATCATCTTTCATTTAATAAACCCTTTAATTTAATGAACAAGCTTTTTTTATTGGAGGTGGGCCCATGCTTCATACATTTTTTCCCATCCTCCTTCAGTTGCAAAGTGACTCGTAACATAGAGTACATGGATAGATCGATAGCTCATCTTTGGTGTGCATAATTGGTGTACTGTCGACTGCATAAGTTAAATGAAGCAAATCCGAAGGTTGTGAAAGCCCTTAATCTATTTACCCTAACACAGGAGTTGAATGGTTCCCTCCAAGTGCGAATTCCGCACTCATTAATTACATAATCGCTCGTAGCCCCGGCTGTCTGAGTGATCTTAAAACGATCACGAAGGTTAAGCAACATTGGGCGCCTTCAGTGCGTAGTGACCGTCTATGACTAACGCTGGCATTCTTCCGAGCGGTTCCATGCTTCGCAAGGCACGTTAAGCAGTTGGTGCCGGCTGCAGTCGATAGATAGCAGTCGTTAACCCAAGTCAGAGGCCTAAGGGCGGCTTGAAAACTTCTAACAGTAAGACCAGCCACTAGTCTTACAAGCCTCCACCAATCCGGACTTGGCCCCCGTGGTGGAGTATGGCCTATACCTTCCTCAGGGAAGACACCCGTGCCCCTCGGTGGGGACATAGTGGGTTAATGATGAATTACATAAGGGTATATCAGGGGAAAGCCTTTATTAAAGAGATAGGGATTCGTCTGAGAAACCGTGGCTTGCCAGTGTTATGGGAACCTTTGGGGCAGATATGTCTCGGGGTGGTTTGATTGACTGATACTATTTTATTTATTTTTTGTGTTTGTGTATAATTTTTATTAGTTATTAGTTATAATATAATGTGACATGACAATTAATTAATTTTGGTTTGTAGTTTACCTCTAAAATAATTTTTGACGAAGCTTTATGTGAATTTTTATTGTGTTTGTATTGTAAATTTTTTTAATGAGAAATAAATGCTGTTTTATAGGGTATGATTAAATAATGTTTCTGAAGTCTTGCCTAAATAAGATTTTTGGTTCCTCGAGAAATACCTTTCGCGGGCTTGCCGAAATTAAAACATAACTTGGCATTGTAAATAGACACGTAAATTTTCTGAGGCTGTTCCTACAACCTGAGAAAGCTTAGGTACTCTACCAACCCGCCAATTATTATTTTGTTTCAGAAAGCCCTCAATATTTCAAGAGCGCTGTTCTGGTCGTAGTGTCTAATTAGGCGAGACTTCTAGACTGCCGCTGAGTTTCTCCTTACACGTGCTTGACTGTAAGTAGAGGGATTTTATTACGCTGGTATAATGTTACGAAGTGTCTTAAGGTATATTTGTAGGAGGTTTGGGATTGAAAATAAAGACTTCTACACATCGTAATTACTTGTAACTTGTGATATGGTAGCCAAGCAAGGATACCACGAATATAGAAATACATGCAGACCGAGGGCAATTGGTTAACCCGATAAGTTAAAGTAAACACCCGTACATACATTTTAATTTAATTTAATTTAATTTAATTTAATTTAATTAATTTAATTTAATTTAATTTAATTTAATTTAATTTAATTTAATTTAATTTAATTTAATTTAATTTAATTTAATTTAATTTAATTTAATTTAATTTAATTTAATTTAATTTAATTTAATTTAATTTAATTTAATTTAATTTAGTTTAATTTAATTTAATTTAATGTAATTTAATTTAATTTAATTTAATTTATTTAATGTAATTTAATTTATTTAATTTAATTTAATTTAATTTAATTTAATTTAATTTAATTTAATTTGATTTGATTTGATTTGATTTGATTTGATTTGATTTGATTTGATTTGATTTGATTTGATTTGATTTGATTTGATTTGATTTGATTTGATTTGATTTGATTTGATTTGATTTGATTTGATTTGATTTGATTTGATTTGATTTGATTTGATTTGATTTGATTTGATTTGATTTGATTTGATTTGATTTGATTTGATTTGATTTGATTTGATTTGATTTGATTTGATTTGATTTGATTTGATTTGATTTGATTTGATTTGATTTGATTTGATTTGATTTGATTTGATTTGATTTGATTTGATTTGATTTGATTTGATTTGATTTGATTTGATTTGATTTGATTTGATTTGATTTGATTTGATTTGATTTGATTTGATTTGATTTGATTTGATTTGATTTGATTTGATTTGATTTGATTTGATTTGATTTGATTTGATTTGATTTGATTTGATTTGATTTGATTTGATTTGATTTGATTTGATTTGATTTGATTTGATTTGATTTGATTTGATTTGATTTGATTTGATTTGATTTGATTTAATTTAATTTAATTTAATTTAATTTAATTTAATTTAATTTAATTTAATTTAATTTAATTTAATTTAATTTAATTTAATTTAATTTAATTTAATTTAATTTAATTTAATTTAATTTAATTTAATTTAATTTAATTTAATTTAATTTAATTTAATTTAATTTAATTTAATTTAATTTAATTTAATTTAATTTAATTTAATTTAATTTAATTTAATTTAATTTAATTTAATTTAATTTAATTTAATTTAATTTAATTTAATTTAATTTAATTTAATTTAATTTAATTTAATTTAATTTAATCCAATCCAATCCAATCCAATCCAATCCAATCTCATTTCATTTCATTTCACTTCGTTTCATTTCATTTCACTTCATTTCATTTCATTTCATTTCATTTCACTTCATTTCACATGTTTTGGCATGTGTACTGTTTTTAAAAGTAATATTTCTTCTTCTACTCCAAGTAAATACAAGGCAATGTTCGGTTCGGTTCCATTTATCAAATTACTTTAAAACGAATCCCACATTCGCGGCACTTTACTAACTTTACAAACGTAGATTAAATCAAATATACATTGTAAGTCATCAATCAATCAGCATTAGGCACGAAGTTATTTAATAAAATATTAAATTTCAGTCTTGTCAATGACATTTGACCTTAAGATTTAATCTTGCCTAAAGTAAATTTATTTTGTGATATGACATTAACATTGATAAGCCAGCAGGCATTCCATAAAGCGAAATTAATTTCGTTAGGTATTCCTCTGAGCCATTTTTTATCGCAACATTGTTTCTTCGGTATTTCAATTGAGCCAGGGAGATAACTCTGCAAGTTTTGCAAAAAGATGTTCCATAACGTTCACCCTTTCACAGATATTTGAAAGGGGTCGTTAAAAATGGGGGAAAAAGGTGACAGGATTGTTCGTGTCTTTTTTTAATCCTACGAATCGTTTTACAACAAGGCGTAACTCTGATTTGTTCTCGCATTTTCCTGCTCATTTGGCAGATTTTTCTGAATTGGTTTCAGTGTTCTTTTTGTCATCTTTGCTTTCTTTTAGTTGGACCTTTATTTTAATTGGATTTATTACGTAACAGCAGCTTGGTTTTGTATAAGACGAAAGCAACCTGGCAGCTTTTTTAGTGAGCGATGACAATCTTTTATCTGCCGCGACACTGACAGCGAGCTCGAGGACCATCTGAGCTAAGTCGACGTGCAGAGTGACGTTGAGGAGGCATTCGTCGACGAGGAGAGGGACCAAGAGTTGACAGAATCCAGTCTACCACCTGAAGGAAATGCTGAACAAGTACCACCATCTACAGCTACTCGTCGTCTGCATCTAATCGATCTCCGTAGATTTAACTGGTAAAAATCTATAGATTCTATTGTTTCAAACTAACAGAATTACTAGAAAAGACTGATTAGTCTAAAAAATGTGATTTCGTAATTATAAGAGAAGTTCTTATGTTTTGTTACTTTAAAATGATAGCCATTATGTGTCGTTACTTTTTAAATAATTAATAAACAGTACTTATATATAATTATGTTGTATTTCTATTTAAACTGATATGAGAAATACATACACACCATAGTTCATCAAATTAAGTAAATAATCTTTGAAATAATAGCCATTTAAAACTAAGGAGTCATTTTGACGTATGATTATCTTTTCCGTACATCTAAATAAGATTATCTTTCTAGGGTTAACTATATAAACTATAATCATCATGGACGGCACGGAGCCACTCGGAAAAATGCCACTAGGGTGTCTTAGAACGGTCACCCATCCATGCACTGAACGCGCCCTATGTTGCGTAACTTTCATGTTTCAGGCAGGCGGGGCTACCAACGATTCTTAGCTAAATGAACTAAGTAAATATTTGTTTGAAAAATAAACAACCCAACAAGCGGGAAAGAGGCAAATAGAGGAAAAAAAACGAAAGTAATGAGCAGGCGAGTACACAAAACGAATTGCTAAGACTAGCCAACTCCGACGCCAACTTCGAGGTGCAGCTCAAAGAGCATTTTCCAAAGAAATCACGCAAATTAATCATAAGGCAGAACTCGTGAGAGCAAAAAGAGTCCGTTCACTTCTTTGATCCAGCGAGGGCTGTTTGACGTCGGGAAATTGCTTACTCTCTTTGATATCGTATAAACTTTAATTATTTACTTTAAGAATTGTGATTGCTTTTGAGGACATCTCCTTTAATATTCGTCAGGACAAACCCGCGACCTTTTCGCTCAATGCCCCGCATGGACAAAGGTTATTCGATTCGGACGAATCAATGCCTCTCGTTCCACGCATTGATATCGAGTTTTTGTATGCGAATGTATCTATCTATCTAAATAGACTGTGAAAGTCGCGCTGTTGGGCAGCCTTTTCGCCATTATCGTCTTAAGGATGGGTTCTCTGACTTAACCGAGTTTGGGATCTTCAAAACTATACCAAAATGACCATCACTGAACGTGTTAGTGACGTCGGTCGTCAAAATTCTATTCATAAGCTTTGTATTTCTGTAAAATAAAAATAAACTACTTTTCCCACAATATTTCGCTCGCGCCGGCAATAAGTTCCAGACAAATCCCAGCGCTCAAGAAACCCAGACTTAAATGCATAGTTGTTATAAATACCTACCGTAATGGTGGTTTCATGGACATCATTGGTACTCCACTAATAAATTGCATTCCAGTGACAGCCAGATGAGTACCTCGGGCGATTTGATCATCTTCGCGAGAGATGCCTGTTTGCCTCGTTGGTCTTGCCGTTAAGCTGGGTTTGATTCCCATTGGGCGCCGTCCGTACATTTGTAGATGGTTTAGGTGCGCCGATTTCCTTGTCTGTGAGGTCTTTGCTCGGTTACCACCAGACTAGGTCAAGCGATTATTGTGTGGAACGCCAAAGTTTACGCCAAAATATACTACTAGAAAACCATTGTATTGTTTTTACTAGTAAACTACAAAAAAGAGTATTGCAATATTAGAGACGGATAGTCAGACAGATGGCTTAGGTATATTGGACGTGGAATCCCAAAACGGTAATCAAAACTAAGCCGATATAACCGCATGGCGGTTCGTGTCCAATCCCTCCCGGCTAAAGGATTACATTCGGATCATGGTCGACAAATTGTCGGTTTGGTCATTCCCTCTTTCCTCCTCAAACTGAAATCCGATGTTGCAATTGCGAATATACGTTGACCAAACATATCGTTGCTAATGTGGCTGCCCTAGCTAGGCGTATAAAAGGGGAATGAAAAATCTTAAAATTTGTCTACAGGAAAATGTCCTAATTTTCGGCTTTAGGAAAGGAAAGTACTAAGTACTAACGTCATTATAGGTACTTATAGAAAAAATAAATTAATTTTATATTGAACATTCCTTTTTTTTTTCTTTCACAACCAGGTCCTCACTATACAGATTACCGTCTAGTGTGGAGACCAACGGTGAACATTTGATTATTATACATATATTAATACTTAAGCTAATCAATCATACTTTGATGTAATGGGAAAAGTGGGAAAATTTGTTAGTAAGTGGTTTAAATAAAATTTATATATTTTTATCTTATCTTTTCAAATACTCGATAAACGGATTGTTCCATCTATAAGCTATCGACTCAGATGGACAAATTTTTACGCTCTTCAGTTAGATGTGCATTTCGTTCGAGTCTACCGTAGGGTTCCAAATTATTCATATAGATTTGGTTATTGAGTGCATAGATTTGATGACCTCTCTGGCATAAGGGTTAGTGTATCTGCATACCATGCGAGAGGTGCCGGGTCGGAATCTCGGCTGGGGCCTAAAAAACCCCAGGTCTTGTATGTTTACGTGTTTGTGATGTCGCTTTTTCTGGTTCCCACGACACAGGGTATCCTAGTGTGAGGCCAGAAACAATGTACGTGCCTGTATGTAAATGTGAAAAAAAAGATAAATAAAATATTGCTGCCAGCCCCCGCAAAGGTAACTTCTTTACCCACTGCAGATCTATTGTTACGTGACGTTCCGAGAATTTCTTGTAAAAAACAGCCATCAATACCTCAAAGCACTCTAAAGCCTCCCTGATGGGCCGAGAGTCACAATGGCTGTCTTCCCACAAAAATGAGTATTTCCAATAACGGGGAAAAGCGACTTAATAGGAAATCGATCTAAGCCTTTCCTTTGCGAAGGTAACTTTAGAAAAAAATCCTTTGATGATAAACATAACCGTAACTTTACATTTTACGACCCTTTTCTTATACTGTTCATGTTGCGTCTCGTTAAATTTAGTCCATTTCCTGACAAGTTTTCGGTCTCCGGAACACATCCAGGGCAAGGGATGACTAAAAAATTGTTGGTAATAGTATAGTACGCTTAAATACCGGTGTATTGAGCGATTGTGGGTAAAAAAGGTGGACATACTTAGATCAAATGTATTACACTAGTTTACAAAACTCAACTTTTTGGCTGTTGCTGTGAATTTTGTGGGTGGTATTGTTCACTTGTGTCATGATCTTAACAAATCTACTCTCAAAAGATTTTGTGCAGCCCAAATTTCTGTGTTATTGACTTTCATCATTTTTGCGTTTAAATTCGTTAATAAAGTGGGTATTTCAGTGTGTTAAGATCAATTTCATAAGTTCTTACAACATGAGTGGTTCAAGAAGAAGCTATTTAAATGACCTCAATATGTTTTCTCCTTTACGTATAGACGCCCAATTATCCTAATTTGAGGACGTCGGAACCATAGTGATCTAGGACATAACAGTGTCATGTTGAAGACATGCCAATTCTACAGACTGCACCAATTCTATAGTACAATGCAGTCATCTTACAATGGAGTTAGCCTTGAGAAGCACATACATATCGCACATGACAATCCAAAGGGTATTATCTCGAAAAAAAAACTTTTTTTTTACATCCTATACGAATCCGCGCAAATTTTCTCCACAATCTGGCAAGACAGTCGTATAGCGCCATCTCTTGGCCTTAAACTGTCCTAGAGATATGGCATAGGATGTAAAAAAATGTTTTTATTGGAGATAATACCCTTTGGATTGTCATGTGCGATATGTTAGTGTAGCATGGAAGAAGTGTTTTTTCAGTGCCATTGTGTAACAACCTCGTGATTCGTAAAAATGTCTCTTAGATTATTCTGGTTCTAACGTCGACATTTGTGCCTTTGAGCTCAGCTACACGTTATTCAGCTATAGACAAACAAAATATCAACATTACATAGAAGCACGTACTTTGCTTATGGCCCCACACTAGGATACCCTGTATTGTGGGAACTAGAATCAGCGACATCAAAAACATCTAAGCATCCAAGACCTGGGGGTTTTAGTTATTATACTTTATTGCTCATGAAATATTAAAAGGGATTTCATATTAATAGATTGATTAATATGTAATCCCTTGATTAATAGGCTATTTGACAGTGTATTTTCTATCTGTAGCCATTTTAGCGAAAATGGCCTGAATTGTCCGAATCTATGATGATGTCACAGCTCAGTAAAGATGGTGTCTGACATTCATCTGGTTCATTGGTTTTGTTTACTGACCTGTGACGTCATGACGCCATATTGCTCAAGATGGCGTTTTGGCGGCTTATTTTAAAAGTGAATTTTTATGTGGTTTTTGTAGAAGAAATCTTAAATTACCAACTTTCTAAGCACTCAATGAACACTAACAAAGAAACTGTCAAATAGCCTATTAGTGAAAGTGTAAGTGTTCTAAGGAAATATGATTGTATATTTTCGAATTTACTTTTTGCCAAAGTTTATCTGTTGTTTTTATAAAAACACGATTCACACTTGAACTCTCGATAAGCGCTGATTATCTTTGGTGTTTAGGTGATCTGTCTTTGGAAGTGATTTTACTAGAAAAATATTCAAACACAAATAAAAAAATTAATTATAATGGAGGCCCTATACGAGTAATAAGTTGCAGAATTAAGGTAATTTATTTTTCTCCCTCACATATAGAGGAATAGGCCCAATTATCCTAATATTCTTGGCATTCAGCAAAGTAACCCAAACACGCTATTCCCTTTAGTAATTAGTGAAAGTATCGGAAACTCCAGATTCACAGAATCGTAAGTGTTTTCACGATCGCAGATCACCATCCCAAAATCGTTAAGAACGTGTCTCGAATATAACAAGGCCTTCATTCAGAAAAAAATCTGGAGGCCAACATCTTTGATCAAGCTGTTTCGTAGAGCTATGGGTATTACGATTGATCCCGATTACAGAGGCCAATTTTACTTACGATTTTTACTTCTCTTTGCAGCATTGACCTTAAGAGTGTCAACGGTAAATATTGCAAAATTGGCTAGGTTTAACTGAAATTTTGGCAAAAGTACGCACTAAAAAATTCTGAATAAAATCTTTGGTAATAAAGGATATATACATCAGTGACTAATTGGTACGGAAAAAAAATTTCATTTAACCTTTATAGAAAGCAAAAAAAAAAAATTTCTAAAAGCTTTATTTTCCACAGAATCTAATTTCGCTGGTAGTAGCGATAGTAGCTTTTCATTTAAATCTTTTCATAAAAATAATCGTCAGGGAACATCTCTTATCTGTGTAATCTTAGGATTATGGATTAGCTAAAGTATTCGCCGAAGAAGTACAACAAACATTCAAGCACATACATTGCTTCTGGCCCCACAATAGGATACCCTGTGTCGTGGGAACCAGAAACAGCGTACTACGTCTAATGAAGGTTGATGAAATGAAAGAGGCTTATCAGGATTGCGACAAGTGACAAAAGCCGCGATTCTGTTAGTGCATTATAATACAGTGACAGATGCATGTCCAGATCACGCCTAGAAGATTTGATTTGTGTGCGCGCGTAGACCCGAAGCGGCAATGAAACTAAATCGCCATGTTCATGCAGTTGTCATAGTACTACAATGCATAAACAGAATCTAGGCCCTGGCCTACCCCCAGGGATACCGAGGTGAGTATGTGTTTGTATGGTTAACAAATCATACGCTACCGTAACTTGAATTTATAGGTGGTTTGATTCTACGGGGTGTTCCAAAAATGACACGTCACAGTGACACTGGAGGTAGACCTGCTCAAGAGGCGTCGAACCAACCTAACATGACCTCAGTAAAAGTTGTACGGTTTCCGAGATATGGCCAATTTAAACTTATTCTAAATTTTCACTTTTTTTAACAACTTTAGTGCTATGCTAGCACTTACGCTAAGTTAGTAAGTTTGTGACCGAGTACAAATAAAAAAACCAAACACGAGGGCTATGTAACTTAATGCTAGCACTACACTTGTTAAAAAAAGTGAAAATTTAGAACAAGTTTAAATTGGTCATATCTCAAAAACCGTGCAACTTTTACTGAGGTCATGTTAGGTTGGTTCGATGCCTTTTGAGCACGTCTACCTCCGGTGTCACTGGGACGTGCCATTTTTGGGACACCCCGTAGAATCAAACCACCTATAAATTCTTCATGAAAAAAGTAATAGATATATCTGCTTTGTCTATAATAAACGCTTACAAAAAGTAAAACAACCCAATCTTAGTTTGGGACCAGGACAAGTAAATGAGCTGTGACGATGCATTTTTTTTCGTCTCTTTATTTCAGTAGAAAACAAAGAAGAAAGATGTCGTATGCAAATGTTAAACTATATCTAGTTGTTATTTTACTTACTTCATGGCACATATAAAAGACTACATGAAACACATAATAAAAAACAAATACAAAATACAGAAAAAATATCTCGAGCTTAATTACGTAATTAATATTAGTCAATTATGTACTCGACATTGCGAGCTTATACCAGGAAAATCTCGTCCTTTAGAAATTGCGCAGCTTGTAGGTAACGGTGTATGATTTGTACTGAAGGCGTGAAAATGTAATTAACAGTGAAAAACGGAGTGGAATTGAATTTTATAATAATAAATGAAGGAAAAAAGAGTTTATTTGGTTCGAACGATCAACTGTTGCTATTTTTCTGAATAAGGGCCCTCTTGAAATTCTATTTGCACGGATTCATTTCCTAACGCCCGTATTTTGATTGTTTGTTTAGTTCCGCAGAAATGTAGTGCTTGCTTTTAAAGAGAATTGTTATTTATTGGTTTAAAAACGTTCGTGGTTCCGACGATAAAAATGTGTTTACAAAAACAGATTATTATTTCCAAGATAAAATCCCATTGGTTCTAGCCAGGATTCAAAATCAAAAAGATTTTATCACTCATAATGTAATATGATGGATTTTTCCACCAATAATTTGTTTTTAAACTAATATTACCTAATATCTCATTAGAAAACATGTATAAAATTCGGTTTGGCACAAAATGTATGTGTCTGAAAGTGAAATTTTTGTTTAGTTCATGTAACTATTCAGAAATTTCGACAATTTCAAACTCAAAAACTACAAAAAATCGCGGTACATACATAGGGGTGATTCGGGTACCCTTAGAGGTGCTCTATCTCTGGACCTCCGCCTGACACTATTTTTCAGGATACCCTGCCCAGTCCTCTATTAGACTAAGATTTGTTGTATAAAAATAAACTGAGGCGCAAGAGGACCTTCGGGGCATTTATTTGCCTAATTAGTGATCCAAAACACGAATCGTAAACGTTCTCCCTCGTACTCAAGGAACTTGTACTTAATCATCTATTTATCTAATTTTTGAAACGTTTTCTCGTAAATTAAGGCACGAAAGATTTAACTTAATATTATTTAACGATACAATACTAAAAATGCAACGAAAGGTGATCCAGTGATACCTATGGTTGTTGGTGCTACACCAACGAAAACATAATATTTTTTACTATTAGATTTTAAAAAAGAAGAAGAAAAAATACTAATTATAGCAACAACAACACCGCAATAAAGTAAACAGACGAGTAACATGATACGAGTATATCCAACGCAACAAATAAAAAAAACAAATAAAATAAAAACCTTAAATGTAGTCTGTGAGGTGTCTAGGTTGCCACAAAAGGCAGCTGACTCAGAGTTACGATTTTCAGTCAGTGCCCACGGTAACTCACAATAGTACAAAAATATCACTATTTATTTGATTGAGAGATATTAGGTACAGATACTTTTTTTTGGCAGTCGTTAAGCCAAGTCAGAGGCGGCTTGAAAACTTCTGACAGTAAGACAGCCACTAGTCTTACAAAACTTACAAAACTTCAATCCGGACTTGGACCCCGTGGAGTATAGCCTATACCTTCCTCAGGGAAGGGACCCGTGCCGCTCGGTGGGGACATAATGGGTTGATGATGACAGATACTTTTTGCAAATTTGATCTGTAAAAAAATACAAGTTATATTTTCCGTAAAAAATAAATCAATAATAATGGGGTTAGTGTTAATCCCTAGAGCCCTTTCAATATAAGACACAAGAAACAAATAGAAAGTAAAAACAAAACACATACATAGGTACCAAAAATACGAAGATGAATACCAAATATTTAACAAACATTTCTAAATCATTCAGTCACAAAGTGAAACAACGGGCAACATTGACATGCTATAAAAACTCACCGTAAACCGGATAAGGGCTCGTTAAAAAACCTATTTGTCTTCGCTCCGGCGGTTGACTGCCGTTTTAATTTCAATTTGATGCCATTCCTTCGGTTTGGTGCCCATTTTGGTGCAACTTTTGAAGCAGTCACGATCCTGTCTTTGTTACAAGCACTCAGGCAGAGACTGTGTGACATTGTAATTAAACAAAGTGATTAATCAAACAATTAAGATCTCGGCTTTTGAAGATTTGAAATCATTTTGCATTTCAGAAAGGTTACAAGTACCAGTTGCAAAAGTAGATTAGTATTGCAGACTATGATTTTTAGCGTTCTTTTTTAACATTTACATACAGGCACATACATTGCTTCTGGCCCACCATAATTATAGGATAACCTGTGTTGTGGGAAAGCGACGTCACAAACACGTAAACATCCCATACCTGGGTTTCTTGTTATTGCCCCCAGCCGGGATTCGAACCCAGGACCTCTCGCATGTTAGGCAAAGGCGCTAACCACTGCGCCACAGAGGTCGTCAAGTCATTTAAATAGCGGAAACTTTGAACCATGCTGGGACTGACCCCGTCGTGTCGACATTGGAGGACCAGACAAAACGGTCCTTGATACATTGGTATATATATATATATATGGTATATATATAATAACCACGTGACATATCTCATTAGGAAAGTATTTCTATACTCTACAATAGTTACTATGGGAGCTCGGTTCAAAACACTGTGTGAAAAAAGTAATAGCAATATAAAACTTTTTTTTTCATAGACGATTTTAAGCAATAAAAAATATTTTTTCACTTTTAAACGGCATTGGCAGTCGCTTTGTGAGTACCTACGTTACAAGTGAATTTCTTTGTGTTCTTGATTGCCGTGACTATTTTTGACCAGACTTTGATATTGGACTTTGTTTGCTTTTCCGTTGACCCTAGGCTTGTTATTGGATTATTGTTGCTTACTACTTATTGAAAATGGTATTTACCTATACATATTAGACTCGATATCATAATCTGTTTTACCTTTGTTTATCTAAACATAAGAAACCGTTATTTGTTACTCACATTGATAATAATAACAACAATGATATAATTCTAAAACTAATGAAGCCTCATAATTATTATTAAGTAGAACTTCCCGATAAGGCGAGCTAAATGTCGCCGCACACGAGCCACTCACCACACCCACGAACGCCGCCACAAGAAGCTAGAAGCGGCTACTTGTGGCCGGTGGCCGACACTTGAGGGCGGTGGCCGCTACTTTTTTATTTATCCAATTCAATTATTATCTGATATAAATGCGGTGGTGGCGTATTGGGGTTGACCCTTGCTTCTCGATCATGAGGGTCTGGGTTCGAACCACGGATGTACCAATGACTTTTAGTTACGTACATTTGTTTGTACAGCAACACCATTCGCTGATAAATTGTGCCCGGATAACGGCGACAGGCTTGCCACTTGTCACGTTTGGGACCTAATAAACTCGGCAAAACGTGGGTCCAGTTCTAGAGACTGGTGCCTCTGCCTACCCCTTCGGGGGTAAGGGGCGTGAGTTTATTATTATTATTATTATTATATAAATAATTCTACATCCACATTTATCTAAATGTACAACATTACTATGTACCACGTGGCGTTACCGTCGATTCAAACTGGTTAACTGAGGTAAGGGAAAGAGGGGTGCGGAATCGCGCGAGTGGTGTGTGGCGGCGTTTTGTGTCCGCGTTAATAGCTGGTGGGGGCCACAAGAAGCGAGCAGCGACGATTGTAGCGTGTGGCGGCCACCAGCGTCAACCGTGTGTGGCGAGTCGAATAGCGAATAGCGCCCTGTCTTCCAATTGCCGCATTCAGCATCTGCCTGTCATTTTTCGCAGATCGTCATCCCACCTGGTCGGAGGGCGTCCTAGACTACGTTTGCCGAGTCGCGGTCTCCACTCAAGAGCACGTTTACCCCAGCGGTTGTCGGTTCTTCGCGAAATATGGCCAGCTAGCCCATTGCCAATTCAGCTTGCTAATTCTCTGAGCTAATATAGCTCAGAAAATTACCAAGCTGAAGAAGATTTCTTTGGTTCTCTGTCGGATGTATTCGTTACGAATCCTATCCTACAGAGAAACTCCGAGCATAACTTTCTCTATAGTTCGCTGAGCGACTTTGAACTGGTGGACCAACCCTTTCGTGAGTGTCCATGTCTAGGCTCCGTAGGTCACGACAGGTAGGACGCACTGATTGAAAACTTTCGTTTTCAAGCATGACGAGAAGACTCGGCGTAGTTTCCCAAACGCTCCCAGCCCAGCTAGATCTTCCTCTTGGCCTCCTTCTCGAAATTGTTTTTACCTAACTGCAGAATCTGCCCGCGCTAAGTGTATTCGTAAGTGGCAGTGGGCCGGCCATATCACCCGAAGAACTGATAACCGATGGGGTAGACGAGTTCTTGAGTGGAGATCGCGGATCGGTAAACGTAGTGTAGGACGTCCTCAGACTCGGTGGAGCGATGATCTTTGCAGGGCGGCCTGCAAGAGCTGGATGAGAGTAGCCGTGGACCGTGCTCAGTGGCGTTCAATGGGAGAGACCTATGTCCAGCAGTGGACAACCATAGGCCGATGATTATGATAATGAAGTGTAGGCCGATGATGATGATAATGAAGTGTATTTGGAAACAATTTCGAGAAGGTAACCATGTACGATGACCGGTATTGGATAAATGTGACCATTGATCATAACTTTGGTTTTATCTTATCTTATTTGGTTTTAGAAAAACTATATTTTAACAAAACTTTTTTTATTTTACGTTCTGATAGAGATTGACCATCACTCTGCACTCTGCATCAACAGCAATACTCATAAGCATGTTTTAACTTGCACTATAATGTCATCGAATGCGAAATAATTACTTTTATTGCTTAAAAAACGTCTATGAAAAAAATATTGTTTATATCGCTATAACTTTTTTCACACAATTATTTGAAGTAAACTCCCATAGTAACTATTGTAGTATATAAAAAAACCTTTCTAATGACACATGTCACGTCGTTATTGGTTCTTGGCCAGCCAGCCTCCATACATGTTTACCGGTTCTCTTTCAGTATTTTAATACGTGGACGAATTGCATTGTTAAACCACTTTCCGAAAAGCAAAAAAAGCTGAACTGTCTCACTACTCAGGTCGGTGAAGCTGAATCGGGACACTCAGTTCCAATTAGTAGGTGACAGCGAAGAGTCCACTTCTGGCGAATAGTCATAAGCCCACATCCTCTTTTGGAGTGCATGAAAGGATGACGACGACGTAACTAGTAAGCCCTTTTAATGAACCGTATGACCACGCATAAAGGCTCTGGAGAGTTCCCAAAAGGCTTTCGTCCTTCAAAGTCACCTTTGAAAAATATTTCCCAATCAATGCTAAATATTCATACCTGTTGTACACACGTTAGTGCTCAGAGCCAATTAGTGGCAGCATAAGTCTCATTCAAGGAAGTCTCTGTTGGATTCTGATCCTCTAAAGCAGCCTTTACCTAGTATTGCTGAACTGATACCATCGGTAGCTCCTTTGGCTGTACGGGTGACAAAATTCCTAGAAAGTAATAGATATCAATGTAATACATACTTCAAGGTAAGTGCGTACAAATTATTTGCACTACATTCAAAAGCTGAGCTCTTGCACTGCATGTTGTAGAATAAACTTGTGAGAAATTATCTTCAATAAATTTACTTAAATTTATTGATTAAATTTACAATAAATTAAGCTTACACTAGTCCTGCGTATTTGGTTTAACGAAACCGAAAACTGTTTCGCAACCACGCAATACCAGATCTTTTTCTCGTGTTAATTATTCCATAGTGATTCAGCAATTACTTCATTCAACTCAATAATTTACATGTATAAAATAAAACAATAATAGACGTGCTCTTATGTGGTGACGCCGTTTTGTATAAACCTAAATTTTGTTTGAAACGTTTATTACAAATTGCCTAACCTACATCGACCCTACTTTCTCTCTCTCTGTCTTTCTTGTGTAAACTGAATAGGCGAAATAGATCTCTCGCAAATGAATTCAAAGGGAGCGATCAAGTTGCTGTGCAATTATCTTCCAGCCCTTTATTATGCGCTCGACTTACCTTATTACATATAATATAATAGAGAACACTTAGTACACGCAGACATACATACACACACTTACATACATACTTAGTATAAAGGAGATTTAGATAATTTATCTATCAGGAACAGAATGCGCAACGCATAACCACCACGGTCGGCGGTTTCAAGTTTTAATTATCAGACTTACAATTAAACAAAAATGCTCTTAACATTAAAACATACTACCTATGTACCTATTGTTAAATGATTTGAAGTTTAACTGTACATGAAATTAACATTAACATTTACAAACATGCACACACATTGCTTCTGGCCCCACATTAGGGTACCCTGTGTCGTGGAAACCAGAAACAGTGACATCACAAACATGTAAACATCCAAGACCTGGGGTTTTTTTTCGTCCCCAGCCGGGACTCGAACCCGGGACCTCTCGCATGGTAGTACGCACTAACCGCTGCGCTACAGAGGTCACCCAAAATACCCAAAAAATACTAACAAGAATCGCTCGTAGCCTGGGCTGCCTGAGTGATCTTAAACGATCACTAAGGTTAAGCAACATACGGCGCGTTCAGTCCATGGATGGGTCACCGTCTATGACTAACGCCAGTGGCATTTTTAAGAGCGATTCCGTGCTTCGCAAGGCACGTTAAGCAGTTGGTGCCGGCTGCCGTCGATAGATGGCAGTCGTTAAGCCAAGTCCAGCCACTAGTCTTACAAACCTCCACCAATCCGGACTTGGCCCCCGTGGTGGAGTATGGCCTATACCTTCCTCAGGGAAGAGACCCGTGCCCCTTGGTGGGGACATAATGGGTTGACGATGACGACTAATTATTTTGGACAATTAATCAGGGTCAGAGAATTAGCAAGCTGAAGTGGCAGTGGGCTGGCCATATTTCGCGAAGAACCGACAACCGCTGGGGTAAACGTGTTCTTGAGTGGAGACCGCGACTCGGCAAACGTAGTGTAGGACGCCCTCTAACCAGGTGGGATGACGATCTGCAAAAAACTGCAGGCAGATCCTGGATGCGGCAAGCTGAAGACAGGGCGCTATGGCGCTCATTAGGGGAGGGCTATGCCCAGCAGTGGACTAATATAGCCTGATGATGATGATGATTTTCGACAAAAACTACCAAGCTGCTTTTGAAGTCAGCTGTTCGGTCTGGGGTTGCCACCCGAATTGCGGTGAAGGCTTAGTTTTAATCTATGTCCTATGAACGTGGGTGGGGGTCCCCCAACAACCAACAACTTTAATCTACTATTAACAGCTTTCTTCTCCAATATTTCAGTCCAGCAAAGGTAGTACGAGGACGCGAGTCGCGCGCGACAACGTCAAAAGTCTACTGGTCTAAGTCTAAAAACGTACTGGAAAGTCGCGACTTTTGACGTTGTCGAGCGCGACTCGCGTCCTCGTACTACCTTTGCAGGTCAATCAAAAGTAGTCTGGAAGCGATCTTGTATTGATTAGGTAGGTCGTCGTCTTAAAAAATATCTGTGTAGTTTATTTTCCTATGTACAACAAAAGTTTCGTATTTATATTTTTTTTGCATGCACGTTGAACAGCTGATTTATGGTATTGTGGATGTATGGGCGACAGAAAGTGAGATTGCTAAACGCGCGTAGTAACCGTACCCATTCGTCGATCCTTGGGTTGTGACCTCTCGTAAAATGTTACGGTGGAAACTTCGGACGTAAACAGTGATATTGACAATTAAATTTCGATTCCAATGGCCATGGTCCCGCGAGGGGACATTAGATGATGTCAGAGATCATTAATATTACTGCTGTTATTAACCCGATATTGCTTTATAAGTTAGTTGTATTTAGTTTTGTTCCGGATTCCACAGAATGGACATCAAATGGACACCAAAGCGAAGATGGCGGGACGACCTAAATACATTCTTGCTGAGATGTGCAAGATAGAAGGCGGGAGGGGAGGTGTTTGCCCAGCAGTGATAAGTAGCAGCAGACATAAAAGAGGCTATGTAAAGAAAAAACATAATTATGTAATGCAGCTTCGAGTGTTGCCCTGAAAACTAAGGCTGCGTCCCCAGTTGGCAAACAGTTTGCAGCCGCCTGAGTTAGCAGCGTATCGGTTTAATGTGCCCTTCCTTAAACTTTAAATGGAGTGTTCACAGTTTGCTAGTTTTGCGCTCAATCTACGCAATTTGTAGCGTTATGCGCGCGTATTATCTCAGTGGGCGGCTAACTCATAGAAAAGCCTGTCCCACTCGGCGGCGGCGAAATAGTTATAGTTCGCTTTGAGTATGATACTAAGTCGACTTTCAGTTGGCTGAGCGGCTCACTCAGTCGGCGGCGAACAGTTTGCCTACTGGGGACGCAGCCCAAAGAAAATAAGATTTTTATTAGACAATAAAAAGGTGAGGAAATTAAAAATATAAAATTAATTTGTGTATTGGATGTATTAATGTTACCACAGATTTAATTACCAATCCTCTTATAGTTCCATTTATTAATCTATATTAATAATTCTGACCGGTCTACGGAAGACTCGAATGAAATGCACATCAAATTGAAGAGCGTAAAAAATTAATGGATCCGAGTCGACAACATATAGGCGGAAAGTTATCGAGTATTTTCAATGTATTTTTCAAATGATTTTTCTATACACAATCTGTTAGCTTTTAGAATATACCTCGGGCTCTAGAGTAGGCTTCGGTTTTCGCCGAAAGCACACGAGTGTAACACTTCTTCCTGCTCTGTTTTAAACTTTTCTTCACTATTTTGAGAAGTTATTTAAAGTTAAAAATAACAATACAAAATAAACCTTACCTTATTGCAATATAATCGATTCTATCCGATAGTAGCCGAGGTATATTCTAAAAGCTAACGACGACGTTGCGAAGTAAACATGTCAATGTCACATAAGTTGGTTGGTGTCACGTCATCACCTGTCACAGGTTGTGAGCTATAAGGTTTAATTTGTTGAAATGAAAAATCAAATGAAATTACAATGTGAAATATCATTATGAGACTACATTTTAGCCGAGCGAAGCCGGGTTTCATCTAGTTCATGAATAAAACATTGTCGGGTCGTACTGCACGGCTGTACTAGGCCGTACTATAAAAGTGAAAATAGTAAAACTAAATAAAAATTGTTTTGATGTTGTTTTAGTTATCATTTTTAAGTGGAGTCGTAATATTTTAAATGTTTACAATGTGGTTGGTTCCACAGTGAGGGAGCCAAATTCACTGGCGTGTTTGCGCCGCGTTGGCTTCCTTTAGGGCCCTCGCCCACGGCGGTTTTTTGTAGCGCTGCAGTAGCAATGCGGTGGCGCGTTCGCCGCGCTACAGCCGCGATGCGGTCGCTAGCTGTGTGCCCTCGCCCACGTAACCACGCTTCTGTCGCGATACGAACGCGCCACCGTCGCGCAGCCGTAGCGCTGCTAACGCGCGTTAGTAGCGATGCAAGCGCGCGGCGGTAGCGATGCTAACGCGCGCTTGCATCGCTACAGCAAGTTTCGAGTGACATTGGGTTCAATCGATCGTGGGTCAATACCACAGTCAACTCTGGTTTTACAATGGAAAGCAATTCACAAAACGTCAAATATGCCTTGACATTTTAGAACAACTTCTGAATTTAAGCTCTTAGTTTTTATAGTATTTTAGACGTTGTTACATAATTTCCAGCAAGTAATCTCTCTTTATTAAATTAGTTCAATCATTATAGATTTTTACCCGTCAATAATTAGTTCTTGGATTTTTTTTTTCGTAGTTCTCTCGGGGGGATTGTAAATTCAAAACGGAGACTGGATCAGACTCCTGCGTATACCTATTACCTAATACCTGCGTATACCTATACGCGCGTTAGCAGCGCTACAGCCGCGCGCTTGCATCGCTACGGTGGCGCGTTGCAAAAGCGACCTACGCGCGTTAGTAGCGGCAGCGCTACAAAAAGCCGCCGTGGGCGAGGGCCCTTAATTTCTTTTGTCATAAGCTGCCATGTGCCGAGGCGGTAAATATCAAAGTGACATTATGATAACGAACAGACCGATATTAATTAACAACTTTGACGTTCATAAAGAAAATATTCTATTTGTACTATGAATAAAATATTTGACTTTGACTTATTTAAAAATCTCGTGTCACAGTGTTTGTTATCGACCTCTCCCGAAACGGCTTCACCGATTTTTATGTTCTTTTTGTTTATAATTGGTAGATCCAAGAATAGGTCGTAGGCTAATTAATTGGACAAAACAACGTTTTTCGGGCCCATTGTTTGTAAATTTTCTTTGTTTATCCTGTTACTTTTACTAATTGTTTGTTACGACATTACAAAGAAGGCCAGTGACTAAAACAACAAAGTTACATTGGTATTTATTCTGGCAGAAAAAAAACGGCACTGCTTGAATAGCCAAACGTTGCTATCCCGGTGTATTATGACGTCACGGCTGGTCTAGCCCGGCTCGCACGGCGAAACGAGCTCCCAAAGAAAACCGTCGATGTGCGCCGGTGGCGAGCATATCAACTCTGCGCGTGCACTAAACTCCAACATTCGTGCATTGTTTCGCTTATCTCTACCCGCACGCATTGAAAATGACATACTAGTACCTATTTGGTTCCCTAAGAGTTCTACTAGTGAAACGGAGTATAGGCTGAACAAAACAAAAAGTTACAAAAAAAAAAGTGGTACATATTTTATGATAGATAGATCGGCTGCACGGCTATCCGTCATCATCATCATAAATCCATTATGTCCCCACCGAGGGGCACGGGTCTCTTCCCTGAGAAAGGTATAGGCCATCCCTACTCCACCACGGGGGCCCAAGTCCGGATTGGTGGAGGCTTGTAAGACTAGTGGCTAGAGTTTTGAAGCCGCCCTAAGGCCTCTGACTTGGCTTAACGCCATCTGGCATCTGGCTGCCATTTATCGACTACGGCTATTCATATTAAATTTTAATTTTAACTATATTAGGAAAAGCGGGTGATCGCGCTCGTCCACTATGAAGGGAAATTTCACGCCAGGCAGGTCGTACTGACTGTAGTTCGTTGGACGTTGTATTTGTGGTATATCATGTGTAACACCTTGGTTGCGCGATGCAGGAATTTAGGAGTTTATAGTGCGAGCGCAGAGTTGACATGTGCTCGCCACAATATTAATGACCGCATACTATGAAACGAATGAAATATACACTAAATATTTTTTCATGCTTCTGTGCGTTCATGCAGAACAAAACAAAAAAGGTTTATCAAGATCGTGGCAATTACAATACCTAGTCTCTTCCTATCCCTCCTCTGGGATACAAGTGCATGTTACAATATGTATGTTCTCGTTTAATTTTAGCCGCCTTAGTCCGAAAACATTCCGATCTCTGGTTACCAGTCAATAAAGGATCCTCCGGTGAAAATAAGGAGTTTCTAAGCTACAACACGCGCAGCTGTGAAATAAAACCATAAATAGGAAGCGAAAGGGAAC
This sequence comes from Yponomeuta plumbellus, assembly GCA_947310845.1. NCBI lineage: Eukaryota > Metazoa > Arthropoda > Insecta > Lepidoptera > Yponomeutidae > Yponomeuta > Yponomeuta plumbellus. Next base: position 8,587,294 of record OX371207.1, on the reverse strand, counting down.
GAGACAATCCGTACCTACATTCCGAATCGAGTCGGACAATAAACACGGAGCCATTCCAATAACGCGATCCCGAAGCAACAGATTGCGCCGACTATGTACTCGGTAAAGAACGGAAGGTGAACTCCAAAACACGAGACCTTTTAAACACTCCATTCAAACATCATCATCATCCCATTATGTCCGCAACAAGGGGCGCGGGTCTCTTCCCCGAGGAAGGTATAGGCCATACTCCAACACGGGGGCCAAGTCCGGATTGGTGGAGGTTTGTAAGACTAGTGGCTGGTCTTACTGTCAGAAGTTTTCAAGCCGCCCTGAGGCCTCTGACTTGGTTTAACGACTGCCATCTATCGACGGCAGCCGGCACCAACTGCTTAACGTGCCTTGCGAAGCACGGAACCGCTCGGAAAAATGCCACTAGCGTTAGTCATAGACGGTGACCCATCCATGGACTGAACGCGCCGTATGTTGCTTAACCTTAGTGATCGTTTAAGATCACTCAGGCAGCCCAGGCTACGAGCGATTCAAAAATTTCATGTCTTAAATGTTTACAGTCTGTTAGCTTTTAGAATATACCTCGGGCTCTAGAGTAGGCTTCGGTTTTTGGCGAAAGCACACGAGTGTAAAACTTCTTCCTGGTCTGTCTGTATAAGTGAAATTAAGTGTCATATAAAGTTGATCGCACATTTTTCAGCACCGCACGCGCCGCACGCGCCGCATTTTTGAATTCGTTGTATGCAATGATATAAAATCTCGCATATTTATCCGCACCGTACGCGCCGCATTTCGTAAAATACGGTAGGCATCCAAACTACGAAGGAAGCATTCTGATGACGTCATATAATGCGGCGCGTACGGCGCGTGCGGCGCGTACGGCGCGTGCGGCGCGTGCTGCCACTCAGTGTTGCCTCATTCGGATCTGAAGAGCTGAATATGCTCCATATAAGTTCCTTTTTTAATTAATGTTGTGAATCCAGAGTCTTTTTTTTCTTGGAGTTTCATTTTTTTCTTCTGCCAATAATCAAGCAGGCTATTACAATAATTTCTTCCATAGCACAATGTCACCGCACCGTTTCACACCAGAGGCTGTATGTTTGATTTTGAAATAGACAATAGGGAATGGATGAAAATATCAGAAGTGCTTGATATTTTTTTTGGTGATAGGAATAACCATCCTTAACGCGGGAAAAAAGTTTAATTTTTTTTGGCCCCGTAGTTAATTTTTAAATATACTTAATATTTTTCCATTCGTCTTTCTGGGCTTAGTACGGCATATCAGACATATTCCTTAGTCCGCTACGTATGAAAAAAAATCCACCTTGAAAAGCTGTCAATGTCACCACAGAATTTTTTTTTAATACGTAGCGGACCAAGGAATATGTCTGTTAAGCCGTACTGAGCCCAGAACTACGAATGGAAAAATATTAAGATTATTTAAAAATTAACTACGAAGCCAAAAAAATTGAAACTTTTTTCTCGCGTTAAGGAAGGTTATTCCTATCACCGAAAAAAATATCAAGCACTTCTGATATTTTCATCCATTCCCTATTAAACACCTAGTTTGACTTGTAACGTTCATTGAGTCGCAGTTTCGTTTTAAACTGTGTAGAAATATTTTCATTTTGAGTTCTACTTAACTCTTGCCTAGATCAATTATTGTTCGTTAATTTTATGAGAGACGAATACAAAACAAAACGCAACCTCCGCAAGTCTGTATGCAGAAGTGTATCGGTAGAAATCCGTAGTAGAAACCCAAGCTCCATTTTGAATATCCTTTAACCTCAATTTTCGTCCATTCTGACTAACCAGCAAGTAACCAGCACTCTTGAGTTATAATAGTTTGCCTTTAAATTTGTAATCCCAGCTCAAACATTCATTCAACCCTTTCTATGCTATCCAAAAATACCTAACTCTTTTGAAGAAGAAGAATAAATAACTTACTTTCATTTATCCACACCTTGTTCTATGCCTAAATAAGATACTCTATCATAATAATGTTATAGTAGGTAACAATTTTATAAAATAAAAAAATAAACTTACGCCCGTTATCCCCGAGGGGGAACAATTTTCTGCACAAAATAATGTTTATGGAATTTGGCAGGTCTTAAATACAAAAAAAAACTAGAACTATTTTCTAGTTTAAACTAAAATACATTTATTTCATAACTAAGTCGTACGCTTCACATTAAAAAATTACATTACAAACATAATCAAAATTCACATAAAGCTCCGTCAAATAGTTGATTTAAATAAAATATTGGAGCCAGATCGCTGTTGAGTTCCGAGAAAGCTGTCGGCATCGGCATCGAGACGGCGTTTATAGTAACCAAACAAGAAATTAAAATCCCACCCATTAAAAATGTTACAACAAATCAAAGTGACGAGACAAACCCTTGGGCAGAATCATACCCACAAACAGTGGCGTAACTATAGGGTGGCAGGGCTGGCAAAATGCCACGGGCCCCCGACCCAAGGAGGCCCCGGCCCAAGAGACCGCGAGATCAGGATTTTTTTTTAAATTGTACCTGAGTATTTTATTTGATTTTATTTAATTGATTTTTTTTTTGTAAATTCTGCTTAAAATCCATTAAAGTGAGACAACTAAAGACATCCTAGACAAAAAGATGTTGATCAATTTTAGAACGCATCCATTGGTTTCTATTAGTATATCGTATTGTCGTGGTACGTTGGCAGCGTGGGTGAGCATTGACGATCGCGGAATTCCCATTTTGTTAACCAAGAAAGTACTTTTAGTCTAGTCAACATGTACCTTTTTGGACGAAATTTTTGTATAGTCTCCGAAAATTACGATCAAGGTGTCATTGGATTCGGAATATTATGTAGAAAGGTAGAAAGTTTAAGGAAAGGGCCGATAAAAATTGCAAAAGTTATAAACAAATTATTAAAAAAAAAATAGGGGTTTGGTTTTTCTTAATATCTCAAAAACTATCAAAGATATTCGAAATTTGCTAAAAAAAAGTCTTACCTCCCGGAACCGTATCTATAATATTTATAATTTTTACAGAGCCCTGAAAATAGCGTTAAAAGCGGGTAGTCTGGCTTCCGCGCGTAACTGGTAACTCGATAAAAATCATTTTAACATATCTAATATGAATATTAAGGAGTAATAAAATTCTAATACTATTGGGATACATAAATAAACAATTATCTGCAGGCAAAAAAAATTATCCCCAGTTTCCATTAGTTGTGCATTAGTTAATTAAAATTTTTTTCTGAATAGAATGTTAACATAAAAAACCCGATTATTATCAAACGAAAGCTCTAGGATTTTTTTCACTTCGTGGAGTTATTTCAAAGAGGCAAGAAAAAAAATTGAAACTATCAGAATGAACCTGACTGCCTTTTTCTGCAAAAAAACAGAGTGTGTAGTTGGCGAAAACATAATAATTATTATTTCAGCTTTCACCATCTGGACACGCTTAAAAATCTTGGTGTGTCCAGTTGACGAAAGAACAAATGATACTAATTTGAGTTTAACCAACTCGACACAGGTGTGTCCAGTCATGTGTGTCTAGTTGGTGAATAACCCGTAAAAATAGATCACTGTTGGAAAAATTCAAAGATGTTTATTTTCCACTTTGTTATTAAAAATCGAAAACAAGATTCAATAGTTATAACAAATTGTTTATTGAATAAGCAATTAGAAAATTGGAATTTTAAGAGCGATATAACTTATGATTTTTAGAGAAAAAACGGTTCCTTCATATTTATATTTAGTGGTAAGAAACGACGGTTAGTTAATAAATGCATTTTTCATCATTAAATGTTTTTTTTTTAGGAAAATCATAAAATACACCAATAAGTAGACGAGGAAAAAAATTTTTCGATTGTCTTATAAGCAATGCATTTGTTTATAACAATTATTTAAACAATGGCGGTAAAAAATAAAAAAATAAAATTATTTTACTTTTAACCATTAGAAATCATAACATTTAAGATATTTAATTTAAAAAATCTTAATTACTTTTATGCATTTTTTATTTTTTTCTTGTTTTCGATTGTTAATAACAAAGTGGAAAAAACTTTTTACATAATATTCCGAATCAAATGACACCTTGATCGTAATTTTTGAAGACTATACAAAAACTTCGTCCAAAAAGATACATGTTGACTAGATTATTTTTAATGTAAATGTGAATGAATGTTAAATGTATAAAAAATAAAATTGTTAATAGTGTTGGATAACTACTTAAGTGGTTTATTAAAATTAAACTAAGTGCAATGTGACGATTTTTACTGATAGGGCCCCATCCAAAAAAATTGCCACGGGCCCCAGATGGTATAGTTACGCCACTGCCCACAAACTTTCTCTTCGTTTTCAACGTTTTCCCACTCGTATTTGATGAGAGTTCTGCCTCTTCCTATTTTGCTGTATCGGGGATTATTGTCGGAATGTTCTTGGAGTCTATTCTCTAAGTTCCGTCGTTTCAAGGATAATTCCCGGGAATCTGATCGGATAGAACAACTGCGGCGTCTTTATGTTGGAGTCTGGACTGCGATGCGAATTTCACCTAAACTATCCATCTATGTTTGTACATCTACTAAGTTTTTGTTTGTCCAGTTCATCCATAAGTCCTCTACAAAAGATCCCTTAAGGGTGTCGTCTATACTCGCCGGTTAAAAATATCTGTGTGATTTTCTTTCCTACAATACCTATGCGTCATTCTAATTTGAGAAACGCGTCGTATGATTGTTCTGAGACAAGCACTATATTCTATTATATTATTTTATGATTAGAGTGTTCTCTGTCTTATCTTTACGCCATACCAAAACGAGATGAATGTTGACCATGCTTCGCCTTTGATTATTATGGCAGAATTCTAAAGCCAGCCGTACATCGGCGGCAGATTATTCCAGTGTAAAAAGCAACCATCAAAAACATTTCATAGTCACAATTCATAACTCTTCTGTTAAAAAGTTACAAAATCTCTACAAGAGCAAAGAGTCTCTACCTCTAGCTCAAAGCATAGCTCTACCAGCCTTAACTGCACAACGCACGCGTATTTCTTCTCATCGTGCCATCTGCAGTTCACTGATTTATTTTTAATTGAAATAAATTATTTTAAGATTATACGCCATTCCCTTTTAGCTTTGCTATCGCAGATGATACTTTGATAAGAAAACTAATTTAACCTAAATGTTTCGTCCTTTCTTTCTTTTAGATCTGCATCTCGTCTTTAAGGGGGTTGGAGGAAAAAAATACAGAATTAAATTTTCTTTTACAAATGTACAAGAAAGTTATGTAATGTACAAACGTGTATAAATATAGTTGGAATGTCAAATATCAGCATTTCTAGGATTTTAGAACTAGTACTCTAGAGGATTGATCAACAGTGAGTCAGTGACGAAAATGACGTACTCTAAACATGTTCTAAACAATTGTATGGAATCAGGCGTTACTTTGCGGGAATCCATAATAGCATTAAAATGTGAAAATTGCTTTGCTAAATTCTGCCAAAATCCCACAAGCACCATTTAATGCCCCTCCCTCCCAATTTTCCAAGCAGAAGCAAGACGCGAACGCACCACCACCGATACCAATACTTGTGTGAGAAAAAATGCGACGCGTTTCGCCTCTAACACGAGGCATCCTCAAGCTTACAACTTGTGAGCCGGAGTCGGTGGTGGTGTGTTTGTGTCTTGCTTCTGCTTGGAAAAGTGGGAGGGAGGGCGGTGCATTAACTAACCGCATGGTGCTTGTGTAATTTTGGCGGAATTTAGCAAAGCAATTTCCACATTTTAATGCTATTCTAAATATGTATAAGATTAAGTTTAAAACTTTAGATCAACGACTCTTAGTTCCTTTTATAAATCTACTAACTTCATAATGCGAAATAAGTTTTGTTTGGTTCGTATGACCAAACTGCGAATTCGGGCTCTCTACTAGTTATTTCACAAATTGCATCAAAGAGAATGACAAAACGCTTCATGAAATTCAAAATTCGAATTAAGTAATTATAATTATAGGTAGTGCAGATGAACAATAATAAAGAGTCATTCAAAAGTCACAATTAAATAATGCAAAATCTAGCAGTTAGGCCCTTTACACACTGCGACTTTTAGCATCGATGCAGTCACGATGCAGCATTGATGCTGTCACAAATGGTCCACCTTTAAACACTTGCGCTACTGCTGGTGTCGCGAAGCTGTCGCGCGACTGCATCGAAGCTAAAAGTCGCAGTGTGTAAGGGGCCTTAGTTGCACGCAACTTTATTGCATGCTTGAATATATTGCTTTGTTAGTTTATTACATTTTACAGTAATTAAGTATGCAGCTTCAATGGAAACCGTCCACATCACAGTGGTATTTAGCGTCGAATTCACTGATCATTCCAAACCTTTACCTGAATTAAAGCTCTCAATCTGTATTTATCTACAAACCAAAGCCATGGTTTGAACATGATGTTCTCTAAAAAAAGCCTTTATTGCGGTAACGTAACTAAGCGTAGTATAACAAATAAATAATCTATATATTGCGTGATATTACAATGAAAATGTCTTATCTCAACGGACTTCAGTGGTGGCGCGGACTCTACCTTAAAATCTGAGTTCAGAGTAAATGTCGCCAGAACTAAACACAGTTTCAAGCCACGTCTGAAATTGGGGCATCGTTATTCCTAGAACCACTAAACCACTGAAAATGTATAATGAAGCATGCACTGGAAGCCAGGCAGTACTAGCTAACGTGGTTTGTTGGTATGAAATCAATTAATCCGGGAAACATCGAGGGGAAAGCACAAAGAGCGTTGGTTAACAAGTTGTTTTGTTAGCAATTAATAGAGTGTCGGACACAGGGCGTATGGGCAGCGCAAACTAGAGGTAGTCAAACTCATTACTTTGACGCATAGCGTACATAATATTTTGTATCCAAGGCACACGACCAATTATTACGCGTCTTAATGAGATCCGGTATGCTAACGAGCGCCACTAATGAAAGAAATATCTTCTGTTACTGATCGTATGTACAGAATATGTCCATACGCCGTCGGACAACTGAAAGAGGGGACGGCCAAGGATTAACTGGAAAAGATTGATAGCCGAAGAGATCAAGTCAATCGGCACTAGCAAGCCTGAATTGGAAGCTGCCGCGAACAACCGTCAGAAGTGGAAAACTGTTGTTGAGGCCCTATGCTCCCATAGGAGTTAAATAATCTCTCAATCATGTAACTGTGATTTTGGGACCCACAATACATCGTCGATGCGATCCTGGGGTCCACTTCTATCATGGTTGAGAGACTATACAAACATTTTTGTAAATACGATTTCTAATGAAAAATTATGACTTTTGCGTCAGTGTTATTCTATCGAATTGTTCGTAGCCGCGGCTGCCAGAGTGATTTTAAACGATCATGTAGGTTAAGCAACGTAAGGCGCGTTCAGTGCATGGATGGGTGACCGTCTATGACTAACGCTAGTGGCATTCTTCCGAGCGGTTGCGTGCTTCGCAAAACACGTTAAGCAGCTGGTGCCGGCTGCCGTCGATAGATGGCAGTCGTTAAGCCAAGTCAGACGCCTTTAGGGCGGCTTGAAAACTTCTGACAGTAAGACCAGCCACTAGTCTTACAAGCCTCCACCAATCCGAACTTGGCCCCCGTGGTGGAGTATGGCCTATACCTTCCTCAGGGAAGAGACCCGTGCCCCTCGGTGGGGACATAATGGGTTGATGATGATCGACGGCAGCCGTTAAGCCAAGTCAGAGGCCTTTGGGCGGCTTGAGAACTTCTGACAGTAAGACCAGCCACTAGTCTTACAAGCCTCCACCAATCCGGACTTGGGCCCCGTGGTGGAGTATGGCCTATACCTTCCTCAGGGAAGAGACCCGTGCCGCTTGGTGGGGACATAATGGGTTGATGATGAATACAGAACCTAAAATGACATATACGAACCTGGTACTATATAAGGGCCATTTTTAGCGTCGATCCGACCCTGGGGTCCACTTCTATCATGGTTGAGAGACTATACAAACATTTTTGTAAATACGATTTCTAATGAAAAATTATGACTTTTGCGTCAGTGTTATTCTATCGAATTCTTCGTAGCCGCAGCTGCCAGAGTGATCTTAAACGATCATGAAGGTAAGCAACGCAGGGCGCGTTCAGTGCATGGATGGGTGACCGTCTATGACTAACGCTAGTGGCATATTTCCGACCGTATTCGTGCTTCGTAAGGCACGTTAAGCAGTTGGTGCTCGACGGCAGTCGTTAAGCGAAGTCAGAGGCCTTAAGGCGGCATGAAAACTTCTGATAGTGAGACCAGTCTTGACCAGTTTTGCAAACCTCCACCAATCCGGACGTGGCCCCCGTGGTAGAGTATGGCCTATACCTTCCTCAGGGAAGAGACCTGTGCCCCTCGGTGTGGACATAATGGGTTCATGATGTTATTCTACTAACCTGTAGAATTTTTAGGAAGTAGATTGGCTCACCATCACAATGTTTTCATTGTTCTCATCAATGACATAACGCAACTGATTAAACCTCTTCCCGCGTATTATCGTGTGCAAAGGTTACAACGTGCCGCCGGCCTGGCGTTCGCTGACCGACCTGATTGCATTCTGCGTGCGTCGTCTGCGCGTTCAAAAAACGTCGTGTGCAAGGGCCCTAAACGTAGTTTGCTTTGCATAGCATGAATAGTAAAGGTTATAGCCCACTTAGACGACTTTGCTCCCACCCGGCAAAAATAATATCATTCAAATAATTTAATGATGCCAATATAAAATATATCTAAACAGCAATATTTAAAGCCCACATTTAAATGATTTTTGCCGGGTGGTAGCAGAGTCGTGTAAGTGGGCTATGACCTTAACGTGGACAGCGTACTGCCCGGAAACGGAAGCTAAATCGGTTGCAATTTGACGTACGGTCGAGAGCACGTCAACCTTCACACTTTAGTTCCAAAGTCGCCCGTAATGCAACCGGGTAGAGTGCACAGGTGTATCGGATGATGTGCTGTCGACTGTTCGCAACTTTTTTCGCTGTCGTAAATAAAATGAAAAGCGCTAACAGTATTTCGTTTTTAGAGCCCCGAACGAGGTCAGTGCGGTTGACTGACGCCTGCGAATGTGCTGTAGTCAATCACACGCATTTTTAATCAACCGCCCTGGATATCAAAACAAAAAAATTAAATGAAACGCTTACAAAGTCCTGCAGTAAAAATACTGTCCTTTAAACAAAACAGGATCTTGACAGCGCACTGAAGAGGGATCTCTGAGATAAGAGCACTTTGTTAAGACGGCGGCGCTTTAATAGGTTCACTAGCTCCACTATGGACGAAAAAAAAGCGACAAGTGCAAGTCTGACAAGCCCCCGAGGGTTCCGTATGTTTATGGCTACATAAGTATATTATAATGTTTCCTCTTATTTTGTATCTTGGGTTGGCAAAACTGTCTTCTTGTAGTCTCTCTGTGACCGAATAACGTGGCGTGTGTGTCGTGTTACCAATAAAGTAGCTGATTCTTAGTGCTGTGACTTTCTACTCTACAGGCCACTGTCACCACCCTGAAAAAGCGCTTAACACAGCACAAAAAAATAAAAATTATAAAATAAATAAATGAACTCACGCCCATTATCCCCGAGGAGGTAGGCAAAGGCACCAATCACTAGAATTGGGCCCACGTTTTGCCGAGTTTTTAGGTCCCAAACGTGACAAGTGGCAAGCCTGTCGCCGTTCATCAACCCATTATGTCCCCACCGAGGGGCACGGGTCTCTTCCCTGAGGAAGGTATAGGCCATACTCCGCCACGAGGGCCAAATCCGGATTGGTGGAGGCTTGTAAGACTAGTAGCTTGTCTTACTGTCAGAAGTTTTCAAGCCGCCCTATGAAGGCTTCTGACTTGGCTTAACGACTGCCATCTAGCGTGCGACAAGTGAGTCGCGGCTCAAGCCTTTGGCGGGAAATTTAAAAATCTTTTAGTTGATAACCCTGCATATCGTCTGAATAAACCATCTTGATACTTTTGCTTAACTTGATTATTTGTTTAATTAGTTTGGAGTGTCCAATGAATTTTGTCCAAACATTAATAAATATAAGCAAAACGAAAACATTAACTACATCAAAACCAACATTTCCACTCCACCAAAATCAGGGATAATAAAGATGCACCACATAAACTTATAAACATTTATTAATGCTGAACCATAATCAAAATCTGATTCATATCTTTTTTTCTTAACATCTTTGAGTTCTTTGACTAAGTCTTCGATCTGACGTTTAACATTTTCGTCATCCGACAGACCTTACAACAAGAAATAATTCATGTTTGCTTTAAAACATTATTACTCGTATGTACATACTAAAACATAGGCAAAATTATGTTGAATAGAAAGAAAAGTTTTTTTCTTGTTTAAATCTAGGACGAGTATCAAACTGTTTGGGCTGTACTACTTGCAGCTGAAATACCTAATTTTGACAGTCAGAGTGTGGCCATATGAAGAATTTGAAATAAATCGCGTGCCAGGACTCGCTTGTCAGACTCTATCGACGTCACCAACTGCTTAACGTGCCTTGCGAAGCACGGAACCGCTCATAAAAATGCCTCTAACGTCAGTCATAGTCACCCATGCACTGAACGCGCTCTATGTTGCTTAATCTTCGCGATCGCTTAAGATCACTCAGGCAGCCGGGCTACGAGCGATTCGAGCGTTGGATTGAAGCCTGTTTCCGCTTCTGAAGCCTGCCTGAAAAATATGCATTTCTGAAATTTTGTGAATCGTAAATCCTCTATCAAGACAGCAATAAGTCAAGCCCGGGCTTGCCAGCATTACCACTAATAGCGGCAATAATCACGGCTACAAGCCGAAGCATAGCCACAACATAAATAGTGTGGCAGAAGGTCAAAGAGAGAAAATTTGACCAAAGAAGGAAACAGGAAAACTTGATTTTATACTTAAAACTTTCGTAAGCCCTGCATACTATTAACTTTATTCCGGAATCATTTACTTGAAGGTTGCCTAGAACAGTTTACTGTTACCAGCAATAAGGCCAAATAATTTTTAAAATTGTAACTTTTTTATCTCTTCTTTCTCGTGTGCAATGAAGACTATTGTTATCTTATCTTGATTTTTAGTCGGAAAGGGCCCGGTCAGATTTTGCTCTTAATCGAATCTTATAAAAGACTAGCTTTCGCCCGCGACTCCGTCGGCGTGGAATTTAGTTCAAAATTTTGCAACCCCTTAAGAGTTAAATTTAGAAAAATGGCGAAACACGTGTTCAATCAATTGTGTTGAAGAGTATTTATTTTAAGTTTCAAGAAAATTAGACAACATTCTTTATACCTCCTATTCAAATTTTGGCAACCTTTTTCGCCCCCTTAGGGGTTGAATTTCAAAAAATCCGGTCTTTTTCCTTATCTACATTATATATAGACCCTCTGTGCAAAATTTCAGCTACCTAGGTCCAACGGCTTGGGCTGGGCGTTGATGAGTGAGTCAGTCAGGACTTTGAATTTTATTTATATAGATTGCTATGTATATGATATCCTTGCGTTTAACCCGGTCAATACTCGTATATCACAAACATGGAAAAACCCCCAGACTGCGGCCCTTTGCTCAAGTGTACGGGGGCCCCACTGTTAATAAATCCCATGACCTCCGGCATAGTAACAGCTAGACCAGGGCAGTCAAAATAAAGATAAAAGTCTCGTGAAGATTAGTCAAGATCCATATATCGTCGTCTGTACGTCCACAATCACGAACTGACCTTGTATTCCATGCTACTGATAGAACATTCATGAAGCTTGCCGATTGACAAAGAGTGTTTAGTAGGGTGGTCCTTATTCCTAAGAAAAAAAATTGTAACAAAAATCATCTAAATCTTAACAAAAAAACAAAAAAAAACTTATTTCATATTTACAGGTATACATGAGAAAGTGCCCTTGGAATAATTCAAAAGTCGAAAAATTAGGACCACCCTAGTGTCTATGCCAACAGTTAGATATGTCTTTTGTTGTTTGTTATAGTTCAGATGTTTCCTTTATTCAATTAGGGTATAAAAGAGACGTGGACCTTCTGCCGCACAATCTGTGGCGCCGCTTCAGGCAATTTGCATACAAATAGGCAAAACTGTCGCCCGCTGTAAACACTTTACGTTCGAACGTTTAAAATAGGTAATTTGATTTTAAATTAGATCTTCTAGCTACGGCGATGCTTTCAAGCCTTCGTTTTTGTTCAACAACTTGTTACAACTAAGGTTGTAACTACGACTACAAAAATTTTAATCCCCATCTTAATAGTGATTCTTATCCGAAAAGCTCGAATCATAATGATCATTCAAGCTCGAAACCGATCGAACTCGCCTAGTTTAGGAGACAGGATGCAACGACGATAATATTGTATACTAGACTTAGCACTAAGCGATTGTCGTCATTTTTACATATAATTTTTTGCTTTTTAAAATAAAATATTTGATTTGAAACTGGTCAGAATGGAGGCTCTTAGTGCAGAACAATATAGACGAGTTTGAGACGAAAAGGTTACTTACTCAATTTAGATGCGAAACGAGATGAGCTGAATAGTCGTGATGAAAGTGGCGGCGATTTTAAAAACGGATGTCAAAATCTTAATATTATTCTAAATATTTCAATACTTTCTACAATAAACATTAAACCTTATGAGTTTATTTACGTTTTGTCATGCGATGCGGAATTTATTAATAGGTAAGGAACTTTGGTCGCTTTGCGGCTAGCAACATTTTCTCTAGATTAGATTCTCTACATTTTTCATCTCTGGGGGGGACAACTGCTCCCCCCAGCCCCCCCTTGGTGACGCCCTTGGCTGAAGGCCTGACCACACACACAATACACATTCAATAGCGGTGTCTTGACGTGCACTCTGTGCCACGCACCTTCAAAGCCAAGATCGGCTACATAAGTCACCTGAGGGCACACCAGCAAAACCTTCACCAACCATAATCGAGAGCCAGAGTGCCACCTAGTTGTCTCTTTGTCACTCCTATAAAAATTGCAAACGCTCTCGCTATCGAATGTGAAATGAAAAAACTCAGTGTAAGCACTCGGATAGCACTCGCCATAACCGAATACGGCAAATTTTTAAAAATATTGCCTTCTGTATTTTTCCTTTTGCGGAGTTTTGGCGAATTGATAACATATTATACACAGCCTCCATAAAAGTGTATTTAATTTCGGTGAAACGAAAAGATCAATAACCGTTTTGCTATCGCGAAGAGAAACAGATTTTTTATCCACCTCGTTCAAATACCAGTTGGTTATTAAATAAAAAAAATTTTTTTTGTTATATGATGAAATGAGTTCATTCGAAATAAAAAAAACTACAACAATAATAAATTACCCGTTAAAATGGTCGCACAGATCCCAGTTTGAAAAAAAAAGCTTTATTTATGTATTTACATACTTTAAATTTCTCATAAAATTGCTCTATTCAAGACTATCTGTCAAACAATTAGCTATCAGTAAGCCTATCTATCTCTGTATTGTTCAAAATAGCTATGAGTCAACTATATGTATGAAATATCCTACAAAAGGTTTCTATGACCTGAGGCAACAAATTGGGTCACCCACACTATGTTTACGTGAAGCTGCCACATGATTCAATTTGTCCTCTAACGGGTTTCGGAGACAATACAGGAAGACAAATATGTAGAGACTCTACATTGGCGTTGTTCTTGTAAGAACATACTTTTTGTCGTTTTTTTATGTTTGAATTGCTGTGCGTATAATAACATATGAGTAAGTTATGTTTTCATATTATACCTACTTCGCTCTTTATTATACACAAAGAAAGAAATACATATACATTGGTGTATTTTTATTCAGTGCCGTGTTGCTAAATAAATGCTTTATCTATGTATCTAAACTTAGCTATCGCTAAGGTCCTAAATTATCATTATTTTGAGTTAAAAATAATCTTAAAAAATACTTATACAGTCACTGGAGTCAAATATTATAAATTACAATTCTAAATGACAACCTTCCATTTAACGATCACTACAGGACATACAGGAATCTCTCGTAGTGATCTTAAACGATCACGATGGCTAAGCAACATAGCGCGCGTTCAGTGCATGGATGGGTGCCCGTTCTATGACTAACGCTAGTGGCATTTTTCCGAGCGATTCCATGCATCGCAAGGCATGTTAAGCAGTTGGTGCCGGCTGTCGTCGATAGATGTCAGTCGTTAAGCTTAGTCAGAGGCCTTAGGGCGGCTAGAAAACTTTTGACAGTAAGACCAGCCACTAGTCTTACAAGGCTCCACCAATCTGGACTTGGCCCCCGTGGTGGAGTATGGCCTATACCTTCCTCGGGAAGAGACCCGTGCCCCTTGGTGGGACATAATGGGTTGATGATGATGATGAACTGGACATAGGCCTCCCTCATGGTTTTCCAAGTTTCCCGGTCTTTTGCCGCCCGCATCCAGCAACTCCCTGCCACCGTAATCAGGGCCCCGATTCTGTTAGAACATTATAGTTAAATTACTGTGACATGGTCGATCCCGTGATATGTTTTTGAATTTCATTAACGCCTAGCATTATTGATACGAGTGCTCGCGTCGAATCGAAATGGCAATGAAACTCAATCGCCATGTTCATACAGTTGTCATTGTACTACTATGAATTAGCAGAATCTAGGCCCCGGTCGTCAGATCATAATAATATGGTGGAGGACTCGCCCACGCTGCGTCGCGAAACAAAATCATACGACTCAAAATGACTCAAACGTTTTCAATATTATTATGCTGTTCGAAACACGCGCACTCAAAAGCGATCTCAGAGCAGTTTATTAATACGGTCCTAAGTTATTGGTTGATGGTTATATTTGTGTTTAGGTATGTACAATCTCATGATGGGTTTGGGACGCCAGTCTATTTCGAATATTGATATCTATTCATGCAGCTTTGGCAGCGGACTTATACAACTAAGAGCGGGCGCGTACCCAAAACTTTGCTCCAACCTTTATCGCTCAGGAAACTGTCTTACTCGTAAATCGTACGCACGGAATACAAACAGAAATTACAAGTACAATACAGTAAAACTACATTGTGTACAATTCCCTTTGGGATCTCAAAAAGGAAAGGATTTCTACTTTTTGAATGGTTTTCGAGAGAATTTGGAAATATTGTTGGACTGGTGTTTGCTACACGGGCAGGGTATCAACAAAGTCCTCATTTACTCTAGCCTTGTGATCAAATAAGGCATTAACTACTTAAATAGGAGATTTAAAATACTTTCAAAGTCTTTCTGAACTCTATAAAGCTTGTCTATAACTTAAGTATTTAGCTGTAATCTAAATTAAAATCAAATGGTTACTTTTGATTAAGTCATTGATAACGTCTAAGTGTGGCACTGTATAATTCCAAATAAACTGTTTTGGAATTAACTTGAGAGCTTTCTTTACCGACCGTCGGCAGCACTCAGATTTTAAATATTCATCATCAACCCATTATGTCCCCACCGAGGGGCACGGTTCTCTTTCCTGAGGAAGGTATAGGCCATACTCTACCACGGGGGCCAATTCCGGATTGGTGGAGGCTTGTAAGACTAGTGGCTGGTCTTATTGTCAGAAGTTTTCAAGCCGCCAAGGCCTCTGACTTAACTTAACGACTGACATCTATCGACGGCAGCCGGCACCAACTGCTTAAGGTGCCTTGTGAAGCACGATACCGCTCGGAAAAATGCCACTAGCGTTAGTCATAGACGGTCACCCATCCATGCACTGAACGCGCCTTACGTTGCTTAACCTTCGTGATCGTTTAAGATCACTCAGGCAGCCGGGGCCAGGAGCTTCCAAATATTATTATTATTATTTCAGATTTCAAACAGACATTATATAGTGCCGTCCACTGTTCGTAGAATCTCTGGCTTCAGGACTATGTTAGTGACACTGACTGAAGATTCACTAACATAGGTCTTTCTCAGCCTTGCTTTCATTCCTACCTTATGGATATTTAAGTATTTGTTTGTGCGTATAAATAAAATGTTGTTTATTCTTACTTCAAAAGGAACTTAATTCACAGATATAAACATAAACAAACATAAACATAAACATTTACACACAGCCACATACATTGCTTCTGGCCCCACACTATGATACCCTGTGGGAACCAGAAATGGCGACGTCACAAACACGTAAACATCCAAGAGCTGGAGTTTTTTTTTCTCCCCAGCCAGGGATCGAACGCGGAACCTCTCGCAAAGCAGGTAAGCAGATGCGCTAACCGCTACGCCACAGAGGACATCAAGAAAATACCTACACTTTAGTCGCCCATGATCCATTTGAATAGAAATCAAAATGAAAAGGTAGACGTATTGTCAACTGTACGACCTTAATTTATATTTCTGGCTTTACCGCGCTATCCTTGAATTACCGACGACATGCCTTTCTAACCATATATTAGGGTTCTTCTATTGTGTAACTTCAAAGTGAGGGTAAAAAGGGTATTTTACGTTGTAGCACTGTCTCCACCCTATCATCATCATCAACCCATTATGTCCCCACCGAGGGGCACGGGTCTCTTCCCTGAGGAAGGTATAGGCCATACTCCATCACGGGGGCCAAGTCCGGATTGATGGAAGCTTGTAAGACTAGTGGCTGGTCTTACTGTCAGAAGTTTTCAAGCCACCCTAGGGCCTCTGACTTAGCTTAACGACTGCCACCTATCGACGGCAGCCGGCACCAACTGCTTAACGTGCCTTCTGAAGCACGGAACCGCTCGGAAAAATGCCATTAGCGTTAGTCATAGACGGTGACCCATCCATGGACTGAACGCGCCGTATGCTGCTTAACCTTAGTGATCGTTTAAGATCACTCAGGCAGCCTAGGCTACGAGCGATTCTCCACCCTATAACAACGCTTATAATACGCGCCTTAAATTCGAAAATTAAAGAAAAAAAATCTTTGAGCACAAATTCTGCCTATCTTACTAAGACCTGAGATTTGGATCTGCGTTAATGGGACTTTAAATCAAATCACATGTTTTTAATTCATAATAAAAACAATATGTTTACTTTATGAACGTCTAATGACCGGCTTCAGGTCCATTTGAACCTACCTTATCTATTCCATAACGCTATTGATTCAATAACTTGACATTTTACGTTTCTGAACACCTATGCAAAAAATAAACTTGGTTTAAACTTCGTTCAACTTAACCGCCCGGATTTGGTCGGTTATCGAATCTATAACTTTATTTGACGTTTCAAGTGACATTAGACACATGACAAAACATAACTAACATCTGACTTTTTTTTTCTTGACAGTGGCTAAGATACATTATTGGTTTAGGTTGTGAAAAAGTATTCTCATCTATTTAAAAAAATGAAATCTTACTGTAAGGTGATTTAAAACTATTATATTAATTATTTTATGTATGAAAAACCTGAATCTGCAGTAGAATACAGATGAAATGTGTATGTTAATAGTAGGCTTCCAAATAGTTACATCTAGTGACGGAATGGTGAACTACTTATCGGTTCGATAAGTATACGACCGTCCTGCGTGTACTCAGAAACGCATTGACAATTAACTGACGTTTATGGAACTGATAACTTTATTGATTCTATAGCTACTGAACCATTAACTGTGAACCTCAGAAACTGGGCATAAGTTGTTAGTTTCACAATTAATAGATGGGGCGAAGAAACTAACAAAGAAACTTCACATTTATTCTTTTAATACTTAAAAAGTTTTACTCATGGATGTGTACACTATACACAATTGTCCTCTGTATACATTTAGATAATATTAATCTACTGTTTAACACCTTATCTTTGTCTTCTAAAAAATCGTTCATTACATAATAAGCTTTTTTGCATAGCTTGCATGCTTGACACATTTTTTTAACAACGTGTCGGAAGTAATTCTAATATCTTGGAGAACGTGTCTTTAGCAACAAAAAAAAAGTTGACCTTTACAGCCTGGAGGTAGTCCAGTTTGCGCACCCGCCTAAATAGCACCTGCACAAATAGCACCTGGCCTAGTCCAGATCTGGACTAGGCCAGGTGCTATTTGTGCAGGTGCAATTAAGGCGGGTGCGCAAACTAGACTACCTCACAGCTTGTTGCAAAAAGGCCTGATTTCTAGTCTTCTCGCTTGTCGTTTGCGCGTCTATCATTCCAGCCTCTCCAATAAAATCCACCAACATAAGTGCAGAAATAACCGCTCGATAGAATACCCTTGGAAGGTTTAATGTAAAAGATAAAACTAAATATTAATTCGAGTCTGTGTAAAATGTTAGAAGGTGCCTTTGGGGGCTCTGACCCCGCCTTTAGAAATTCACCTAAGTAATTAACGTGTTAACATTTTCGAGATAATGCCAGCAACGTTATATATGTGGTTAATACATTTTAACCTTTTATAAATGTGCTGTTTATGACGTGATTATTTTTTGCACCCAAGTACGTTATATAACTGGGTGCAGTAACTAACAACTGATACAACTTTACATTTTTGCTGTCATTATCTCATTTTCACTACGATTTTTCTTCAGCAACGTGCTTTCTAATACTTTTGTGGTAAAATAGACGAAAAAAGAATTAGATCATTAAAAATAACTAATTCTTACCACGATTATTTTTGGTATATTAGTCCCATTGCAGGGAGCATGGTCGCAGCACTGATGATTTTGCAAGTTGACGATTGTATGGTAAAATCGAGTTCCTGAATCGTTCCCTATAACTTTAGTATAATGCGGTATGATAATAATGATGAAATTATAATATGGTAGGCTTGCGTGGAAAATAAGTCCATACTCTCTCTGTCTCTCTGAGAGAAGAGCTGTTTTGTGGCAGTGGGACGTATGTATGTTACGTGTTATTAAAATAATGCACAATGTGGAAAATCCGTTTTCAAACTAAAATTTTCTTAACAACACATTATTAATTTATTTCCGGAGGAATCACCTACTTGATTTTTTGTAGGAAGGGTTCAACGACTAGAGTTCCGTCTCTGCTCACCGTCATGAAGCTCTTCAATTATTTGCAATTATTTGTTTAATGACTGGTCGGACGCTTGAGGCAAAATATCAACAATAAATCAAACCGTTTCTTTTCTTTAGATAATTCAACCAATTCCAACAAATAATAATGTATATAATACTTCATATTATTTTCCTACTAGTTTCCGTAGTAAAATAAATAGGTTGATTAACCACGTCACGATTCGATATTCCATAAAAAAATAATAGAGAATTTTAATTTCTTTAGTGCCCGAAACTGGAGTGAAGCGTAAAAAATCTATCACAATCGTAGAAAGTAGCGGTCCCTGTTCTCCGCCTACCCCTTTGAGATATAGGCGTGAGTGTATGTTATATTATCTCATGCATATTATCGAAAATGGTTAATAAAGGAACGGTATTAGCTGCTTATGAAACTAACCAGAGCAGACTTTGTATGACGCATTATCATCATTATCATTATCATTCAGCCACAAGAAGTCCACTGCAGGACATAGGCCTCCTCCATGGATTTCCAAAAAGACCGGTTGGAAGCGGCTTGCATCCAGCGTCTTCCTGCCACTTGGATGATATCGTCTGTCCATCTTGTGGCTGGTCCTCCCACGCTGCGCTTGCCGATATGTGATGATGACGCATATAAAGGCGTGTAAAAGGTTCCAAACTACCTAAAGTACATTAGCAAAGTAAACACAGAACGTGTGAACCAAATTTGAAATGCTAATCCTTCTTACCGATTCATCGTCCGACACCCGCTTCGGTAAACGTGCGTCCGTTTTTCGTTTCCACTTAGCTGTTAATACAGGAAAATAGCATATTTTTGGAGGCAAATTATGTACATCATTGAAACTTTGTTTATAACTTCATCTTGGTAGTAGAAATGAGAATCTGCAGAGCCCTAACAAAATTTAGGGGTCCTACCCCCTCCCAGGGGGTATGGTCAGGGGGGGATTTTTAACAGGGGGACATTTAACAAACTAGACGAGTGAAGTGTCATTTTTTGTGTTTTTACGCTGAATTTAGAATGAGACCTTACCCAAAATTATAGGATTAATATTTTGGGAGATATGAAGGATTTTTGTTGAAATTGATTGATTGATTAATTGTGTGTTGATTTTAAAAATTGACTCTGCAGATCCTCATTTCTACTACCAAGATGAAGTTATAAACAAAGTTTGATTGATGTACATAATTCGCCTCCAAACTGGAATTTTTAGGCTTACTTTACCTGTACTATGTAGGATCATTTTAGACTTATAAATTAATGATCTTTTTAAAAGTTTGTTTTTTAAATACATAGTTCTAGAAATAAAGGTGCGACAAGCTTTTCTTTCGTTTTTTTTTTGCTTCTAGATATGTAGTTTATTAAAACAATTTTAAAACGGGATTCTTATCTTTTCAATTATTTTATTTAAAGTTGAAAGTTACACCATACCTATATCAAACTCGAGCTCAAAAATCTTATTCACTGAAAAATATAAAGTGTTTACTTAATTACTATGATTGACTTCTTGCAAAAATGATCTCAAAAAAACCCATTGGTACCGCTAGTGTTACTGCACACAATCCCTTAGAGAACACGTTAGTGCACATAAAAAAGGAAATTAAACAAATATTTCTAACCAAACCGTACACAGACGAGTAAAAAGTGATCTCTTCAATACTATGCAACAAACCATCACCGCAAAATCTAAAATATAAAAGTCTCGTGCCACAGCGCTAGAGTGCGCATACACTGTGACACGAGAACTCCGAAACAACTTGACCCTTTTTGATGACATTTTAAATGTATAATCGGTAGGTCTGAGAACAGGTTATCTATTTTCATGAAATCATCTGAAAAAACAAAATTTGCTGGGTCAGGTAGGTAGTATTCTTATAAATACCTACACTCTCACGCAGACTAAAGCACCGAGCTAATAAAGAGCAACGCGTGATTGCGTCCCAATAATATTTTATTCTATTTGCTCTGCATATTGCTTTGTCCTTTTAGGGCGCGCGAAAGACTCACAAATCCGATTTATCGGGACGATTTCTATAGAGATTTGGGCGTGATATTTTGAAGATTCAGCACGTTTTTTTTTGTACAGGGTGTTAAAAGATTGACGTCAAATCAGCAGGCTGTGAAATTTTTCTCAGAAAATAATAAAATTATAAGATGTTGGCGAGCGTTACATTTGTTCGGGTTCCTGATATTTTGAATACATTGGGTGGTGTAATTTTCAATTTGTTCCTTAAAGAACGATTATTTACGAGGCTCCTAGAGACGAAATGTTTGGTATACAAAATTGGATTGAATTATGAAAAAAAAAAGTAAATAAGAACCTCAATTTGTAAGGATGAAAGAGAATGCATGTCTTCCGGAAAGTACGCCAGTCTAACAATACCTACAATAAATTACAATACTACGTGAGTTTTTAAGGGAAATAGAAATTCTTACGCTAGGTTGCCAATTATATATTTGATAACATAATGTATGTGGGTAAAAATATACCTAACAACATTTAAATTAAACAGAGATATCCATAACGTTAATACTAGAAACAGAAACAAAGTTGCCTCATCTAAATTCAGATTAGCCGAAGTAAATACATCATTTACATTGTAGAATAAGGTGTACGTTTTTATAATAAAATTCAGAAAATATTTTATTCCTGCCAGTAAATAAATTTAAAATTTTCATTCAAAAGGCGTTTATAAATAGCAATGTATGTGCCTGTATGTAAATGTTATGTTATGTTATAGAAAAAGGCCTATTATAGAATTGACGACTTTATAAATAATAAAACCCTGGCAGTAAACCAATTCCACAATGAGCTAGTCATTGGTATTTCATAGATTATATTTTGCAGTGAAACAAGAAATTTATTTCAACGTAAAGAATGTAAATTCTGTTGAATGTTAACGTACTTATAATGTTAGGCGCTGCCTAGGGGCGGAATGTAGCGGAGAAAAAGGCAGCAGAAAAAAATGGCTGATCATCTTTTCTCGAATCACCTTAACTCGTCTCGCACATCTCCAATGCTCTTATAAGTGTCCAGGCTTCTGCACCATATAGAAGCAAAGGGAATATATATTATCAGCTTGTACTCTAGCGTGTCTTAATGTATATTACAATAATTAAGTGCATCCAACCACAGCTACACATAACTTAACAGGTTGAATTCCATAGGTACTTCAAGTATGCGGGCACAGACGCATCAAATACTTGATGAATCAATGAATGGAAAAAACATTTTTGGGATGTTGTGTAGTATTGCAGACTAAGATAAATATAGAGAGTGCATGATTTTATCTTGGCGATTGGAAGCGGTTGAGGAAATTTCAAATTTCTTGACAAAACAGGCGGCTAAAATTCCTTCACCAGCTTCTTGATAAGATTTACTGATAAAATACCTTAGTTTCATGGTTCCCCAATGCCCTGTAGTTAAATTATTTATTTATCCTAAAGGTTGAAATGAACCCAACCCCGTGGCATTTTAATTAAATAAGACCTTTCGTTGAACATCAAAGACGCGAAACTGGTTTTCTTGCAACAGAATCCGCCAGTGATTTTCATTGCCACCGTTTCACAACCCTTCTATTGCAAATCATAATTTTGTCTTCCAAGTTCTTAATCTAATATTTAGGTTGTTTCTAAATTAACTTACCTAACTTGGACAATTCAAACTGAGTGCCGTTTGTCACTTAATTGAGTTTATTACTAAAAATAACTTCCACACAGTACAATCACCTGTCCTGGTTGCACGGTTTTTGAGATATGGCCAATTTAAACTTATTCTAAATTTTCACTTTTTTTAACGACTTTCGTGCTATGCTAGCCACTTACGCCAAGTTAGTAAGTTCGTGACTGAGTACAAATAAAAAAAACAAACACGAGGGCTATCTAACTTAATGATAGCACTAAACTTGTAAAAAAAAGTGAAAATTTAGAATAAGTTTAAATTGGCCATATCTCAAAAACCGTGCAACTTTTACTGGGTCATGTTAGGTTGGTTCGATGCCGTTTGGGCAGGTCTACCTCCGGTGTCACTGTGACGTGTCATTTTTGGGACACCCTGTAGATAAGAAATACAGAAGGTAATATGTAGCTTGAAAAGGTAACTAATTTCAAAGCTAATTGCTTTACAAACTCGATAGAGCTAATAAACGACCTTCACAACAATGGACTGCATCCTTTCATAAATAACCGCCCATTGTCTGGCTAATTTAGTCTAAACAATAAGCACGCTGCTTCTGCGCCTTCCTGTCTAGATCAAACTACTATCAGAAGTTTATATCCTCATGAAGATCGTTACGAAACCGTGGTTTCCATTTTTGGATATATTGAATCAGTGGAGCTAAAAAATCGCATCACGTAAGCAATTTAAAACAAAAGAAAAGGTTTTATAACGAAAAATAGTTTTTTCTAGGGTTTAATTAGTACCGCTGACCTATATGAAGGACATGCCCTCGCTTATTTATTGATTTTAGCTTTTTATGTTTCCTGTGGGTAACCGGCCACCAACACCATAGTGAATAACTTTAGCTGAATTCGCATAGAAAGTGTGAAAAATTTCCTTCAAATTATTAATTTTATTCCGGATACGCTTACTTGACCTTTTGTCGGAAGAGTCCGACCAGGTTTCGCTCTGATTCGCAGAGCTTAATCATGGTGAGCAGAGACGGAGCTCGCGTCGTCGGTTGCTCATCGCTGTCTTGTCTAGTGCTTACGAAAGTTTTAGTTCAAAAATAAACTCCGAAAATCAGAGATTCAACCCGCGAACAACTTTTCCTACGACGAAAATATAAATATCGCAAATACGATGCGAGCACCGTCTCTGCTCACCATGATTAAGCTCTGCGAATCGGAGTGAAACCTGGTTGGACTCGTCCGATAAAGCAACACCCGTAAGTCGATCCGGACTAAAAGTTTACAATCGCAAATAAGTATCATTAACTTTTCCATACTAAATCACTACCTGGGAAAAACTGGGCAGAAATAGGACAAAGCTATCATTTCCATGTAAATGTACTCTTAGTAATATGTCCATTTCCTCTATTTCTTTATAATCATCATCATCGTCATCATCGGCCTATGGTTGTCCACTGCTGGACATAAGTCTCTCCCATTGCACATTACATTATTTTTTTATTTTACATTTTTACATTGGACGAGAGACATCATATGAGTCTAAGATGGGCTGAACTCAACTTAACACCCGGTGAAGGTTGCCAACGCAACGAATAATCCGTAGCACGATTAAATCTTTTCTTTGTTTACACGTTTATTTTTTGCGTTATTATTCTATTCATAAATATTATAATTTTCCTTGTACTCCGACTGGTTTGTCAGACAATATAATAGGTATGAAAGTTCGAAATATTATTTAACTCTCCGTCGCTCTGCGTAAAGTTCTATCTGAGTTAATTCTCTAAGTAGGTGCTCGATAATGTATTCTAAGAAGCACTTCAACTCGTATGAGCTCTTGAGACTACACCAATCACTAGAGTACGAGTGCTGAAGTACTTAGTACCTACAATAGTCTTACTAAATTACACCTTGTAATCTCTTCGCACATTCAGACGAATCGCTCATAGCCCCGACCGCCTGAGTGACCTTAAAACATCGCGAAGGTTAAGCAACACAGGGCGTGTTCAGAGCATGAATGAGTGACCATTCAATGACTAACGCCAGTGGCATTTTTCCGAGCGGTTCCGTGCTTCGCAAGGCACTTTAAGCAGTTGGTGCCGGCTGCCATCGATACATGGTCGTTAATCCAATTCAGAGGCCTTAGGGTGGCTTGAAAACTTTTGACAGTAAGACCAGCCACTAGTCTAACAAGCCTCCACCAATCCGGACTTCCCCCCGTGGTGGAGTATGGCCTATACCTTTTTCCGGGAAGAGAACCGTGCCTCTCGATGGGGACATGATGAATTGATGTTGATGATTCAGACAAAAATGTGTCCATTTGGTAACTAAGCTTCGCAAGCTTCATGTTCCGAATCTGTCGTGTGCTGTCTAATACCCTGCAACTGTGAATGTAATTATTACAATAGCTTCCCACACATTATTAGCATAAAGACGACCGAAATTAGATGACTTCTGTGGCGCAGCGGTTTGCGAGAGGTCCTGGGTTCGAACCCAGGCCGAGGACAAAAAAAAAACCCCGGTTTTTGACGTTTACATGTTAGTGATGTCGCTGTTTCTGGTTTCCACGACACAGGGTACCCTAGTGTGGGGCCAAAAGCAATATATATGTGCCTGTATGTAAATGTTAATAATTTATAAAGTTAGTTTATAAAGGCATAACGAATTTATAACAATTTTATGAAAGACATGTATGGAGCGTATATGAGTGGAAGAGCCGGTAAGGGACGTCTCGGGCGGCTTATACTTCGACGAGATAGACTTCTTCTTCTAAAACACTGATAAGACTTAAAAACTCATACGTATACCAGCTAAACTCTGGGTGGTTTGAAAGGTACTGTTGTTAGCCAATTATTAGCGTTAAAAGTGCTATCTATTTAGACTATTTATGCAAGTATTGACGTCCAAAAAAAAAGTTACAAATCTTGTTTTGAGCTGAGAAATCTTGGTTCGAGTTGAGAAATCTTGTTTCTAAAAATTTACAGACAATTAGTGCGCCGTCTTTCAGCCCCTCTACTTTCGACGCTAATTGAGCTAACTTGCGTTATAATTGAGTGAATTTATTTATTTTCCTAATTTATGATTTCGGTCTCCGATGCCCTCTAGGGTTTTAATCAAATCAACATTGTTTTATTGAAATAGTACAGAAACTGCGACTTAATTAACGTTCCAAGTTAAACTAGGTTTCCACTTCAACATCTAGATCATTTTGGGGAAAAAATTAACAAAAAATCTCCAAATAAAACCTTTTCAAAAGTCCTTTATTATCAGAGCCTACATAATCTCCTCAGTCCTAGAACACTGCTTCTTTTACAGCTAAGTTAGTTATTCACATAGTCATATTATTTAAAAATTATCATAGTTTTCAAAGATTAAAACATGATCATACAACATTTCATTTATGAATTGTATTGTCATGTGTTATTACATTACAGTTCTTTTTTTGTAATTACGAGAGTCGGTACACGACACCCTTTAAGGGCATTACAACATTTAAAATTAGTATATAATCATCATCATCAACCCATTATGTCCCCTCCAAGGGGCACGGGTCTCTTCCCTGAGGAAGGTATAGGCCATACTCCACCACGGAGTATTATTATTAAAGTATATAATAATAATAGAAAATTGACAATAAAACATTGATTAATAAATTTATAATTCGATATGCGACATCCATTTAACATGCAAAATATTTCCATTGTATTACTATATATTTATAATTTTATTATTGTTTTACTAAGCACATTTAGGCAATATCAATCTTGAGCATCTGAATAAAGATCTTATCTTATCTATAAAAAAATATTTAATTTCTCCTTGGGTTTTGTAATTCCAAATCACTAAAAAAACTCTTCAAGTGTATAGTAACATTTTTGCACCAGATACTTGTTAAGCGCATTCTTAAATACTGTACTTTTCTTTATATTTTTAATTGTATTGGTAGTGAGTTAAAGATTTTTGCTGCAATTGCGAGCGGACCGGAGTTGGCCATTTCTAATTTCGATGTCCTTGTGGCTAGACATGTTTTGGGTCTTAGGTTCTCGGGTCGTATGTGTGGGGGGAACATATGTGCATTTTTTTTACAAAGAATCAGAATCAAGAATTTATTTCAACGTAAAGAATTTACATTCTGCTTGTTGAATGTCAATGTACATACAGTTATGTATAACGTTAGCCGCTGCCTTGGGGCCGTCTGTAGTGGAGAAAAAGGCAGCGAAAAAAAATCTCCACTCTGACCATCTTTTCTCAAATCACCTTAAAGCTAATATAAAAAAAACATACAAAATAATATCTTGCATGTGTTGAACACTAGACACATTTATCCTCTGATTTAATTTAATATTAAACTACTATTTAATGCCATATGTCCTTGTCTTCTAAATAATCGTTGATTTTATATTAAGCTTTTTTGCAAAGAGTGTGCTTAACACAATTCTTTAATCGCGTTGGGGGTAACTCTAATATATCTTGGGGTATCTTGTTGTAGAACCTTATACAGTGCCCCATAAAGGAAGTATTAACTTTTGCAAGTCTAAATCGTGGAAATGACAATTTATGTTTATTCCTAGTATTAACGTTATGATGGCTACCAAGAGTTTCGAAGTCCTTAATATTTTTCCGAACGTACATAATATTTTCATAAATGTATTGGCTTGCAACTGTTAAGATGTTAGTTTCTTTGAAAAAATCTCTTAGCGAGTCCCTACTACCTAGCTTGTAAATAAATCGGATCGCTCTCTTCTGCAAGATGAAGATAGTCTCAATGTCTGCTGCCCGGCCCCATAGTATTATACCATAGGACATAATACTATGGAAGTAACTAAAATAAACAAGCCTAGCAGTTGCAACGTCAGTAAGTTCTCGGATTCTCGGGTTCAAAAATACATGACTCCGAACTGTACAATGATGTTACTGTGAGTATTTCGTATTGAATGTAGAATTTTCTACAGCTTGTCATGAAGTCTATATTGCGAGAATCCGTATGCACTTCTTCTGAAGGATAAAAAGCTTATTGGCATCTGTACTATTGCCCCAAAGCACTATTCCGTATCGGAGCCAAGCTTGAGCGTAAGCGTGATACGCACATGAAGCTGTTTTCAAGTCCGTAGTCCTTTTCAGCTCAAACAACGCATATATGAAGCTCAACAGTTTACTGGCTATCTTCAAAATGTGGCTTTTCCAATTCAGGTTGCTGTCTATCGTTATACCTAGCATACAGTGTGATTCTACTAGCTCTATAGTAGTTCCATAATAAATGTAATTTATATCTAGGGGGCGCTTCTGGTAAGGTCTGAATTGCATTAGCTTGGTTTTTTTATAGTTAATTTTAAGGTTGTGGTCGCTTAACCAAGTCTCTAGTTTATTTAAATTTGTATCTAATATTTTAATCATTTGTTCCATATTCTGGCAAGGAAAAACGACTGATACATCTGCGAATAATGAGCATGAAATGTCAATAATATTTGGTAAATAATTAATGTAATTAAAAAGAGTAAACTTCCAATCACGCTGCCTTGTGTGATAGATTTGCTAAGGTAAATTTTTTGCGAGCGTTTTTTACTAATCTGTCTAGTGGAAATGTCAAAGTTTTCAATATCTACGTATTGGATTCGACCATGCAAATAAGACTCGAACCATTTGTATGCCATGCCTCTCACTCCTATTCCGTAAAACTTTTTTAAAAGTGGTTTGTATAGGACTCTATCACAAGTTTTACTCATGTCTAAGAGGATCCCTATCGCATGGTTTCTACTTTTTAGTATTGTTAGTATTTCGTTGACGTATGTAATTACTGCTGATGAAGTTGATCGCCCTTTACGAAAGCCATTTTGATAGTCACTTAGTAATTTGTATATTTCGCAAAAGGAGTATATTCGGTTGTACATAGCTGATTCAAATATTTAAGAGAAAGTGGGAAGAAGTGCAATGGGACGATAGTTGTTATAATCTCTACGGCTACCTGTTTTATGTAACGGTTTCACGATTGCTATCCTTAGCAGATCTGGGACAGTTCCTTGTGAGAACGATTGGTTGATAATGAACGATAGAGGCTGTGCGAGCTCATAAGCGCATTCTTTTAAGATCGTAGGGGGTATTTCGCCATATCCACAGCTTCGCTTATTTTTCAGTATTCGTATGAGAGAAAAAAATCTCAATTGTGTCGGTAGGACTGAGGAAAGCCGAATTGTCTGTGGGGCAGAGAACCTGATGACCAGATGGAGGGGCTAAACCTAGCTCTAGAGCGCCTACAGATGTGAAAAAGTTATTAAAATGGTTCGCAATTTGAAGCGGGTCCTCACATATTTTATTATTGATATTTAATGCTATATTTGTTTTGTCTCTTTGATTATTTTCATTAGTTCGTAATTAAACTACCTGCCACATTGCTTTTATCATATTATTGGAGTTCATAACCTTGTTTTTAAAATAAATTTTTTTAGCTTTTGCCACGCTCTTTTTTAAGATTTTTTCATATTTTTTGTAATAATTTTCCAATAAAGGACTATTTGTTTGTGAAATAAATAACCTAAGTAAACGTTTATTCTTGCATGAGGTGCGAAGACCTTTGGTTATCCACGTATTTTTTGTTTTACTTTTATTTTTGTTTTTGGGATTGTCTGCTCTAAAATATTCGTCACTTTTTTGTGGAATAGGTTGTAGTTTTCGTTAACGGATTCATTAGTGTTTAGTATATTGTTCCAATCAATTTTACGAATTTCCAGTTTAGATCGATTAATATTTAGCTCAGAGAATGATCTTTCGTAAGTAATCCAATCTTCTTTGCTATTTTGCACATTAAAAGGTATATTCACAAAAACTCCTTTGTGATCCGAAAAACCAGTGACTTTTATATTAGGATCATGCTCGTTACTAAAAACTAGGTCTATGCATGAGGAAGTATTTTGCACCACCCTAGTTGGTTCGCTTACTTTTTGTATAAAGTTGTAACTTTTCATGACATTTAGTAAATCTGATGACAAATTACTTTATTTCAATACATTGACATTGAAATCACCGCCTATAATGATATTTTTTGTTTTGTGTCTCTTCCCTGAGGAAGGTATATGCCATACTCCACCACGGGAGCCAAGTCCGGATTGGTGGAGGCTTGTAAGACTAGTGGCTGGTCTTACTGTCAGAAGTTTTCAAGCTGCCCTAAGGCCTCTGACTTGGCTTAACGACTGCCATCTATCGACGGCAGCTGGCACCAACTGCTTAACGTGCCTTGCGAAGCACGGAACCGCTTGCCAGCGGCACGGCCGGGCGGCCTTATGCCGCGCGGCATGTTTAGGCCGCCGGCACTTGCCGCTGGCTGCCGCAGAGCATCATTGGCATGATTTTCTAGCACAAAACTTTCATTTGAATGCCGGGAGCGAACTGCCGCCGGCTTGCCGCGAAACGCGCCGGCGCGACCCGCCGGCCTGCCGCGAAACGCGCCGGCGCGACCTGCCGGCCTGCCGGCGCGACCCGCCGGCCTGCCGGCGGCTCGGCTTGTGCGGCATTGCCGGCGGCTTTCTACCCGCCGGCATAGTGTGTGGGAGCCATAGAAAGCTATATTCTTCGTGAGTAACATATATTGGATTTTCAAAAAGTTTAGGGTTCTATACGAAATCTCGAATAATATAACCCAAGGCTTAAAAAACTACCCCGGGAATTTCCCACAGAACTAATATAGCTATTTCCACGGAAACGTTTTTGCCACCCGTGCGAAGCCGGGGCGAGTCGCTAGTTTAAAGTAATTTACTCTCCCGGTCAATCTATATATATAAAAGGAGAAGGTGACTGACTGACTGACTGACTGACTGACTGACTGACTGACTGACTGACTGACTGACTGACTGACTGACTGACTGACATATCAACGCAGGGCCTAAACTATAAGAGTTAGAAACTTGAAATTTTGCACAGGGGTTCCTTTTGTAACGTAAGGGAGCACTAAGAAAGGATTTTTAAAAATTCATCCCCTAAGGGGGTAAAATGAGGGTTCAAAGTATGAAACTTTGCCGTTTTTGAAGTTATTCGAATGAAATTTGGTACGAAGGTTCCTCATTTAAAATTATGAAACACGTATAAAATAGTTTTTTAAAAACCATCCCTTAAGGGGGAAAAAGGGGGGTGCAAAATTAGTATGAAACTTTGCCGTTATTGAAGTTATTCGAATGAAATTCTATATGAAGTTCCTTCATTAAAAGTCATGAATTACATGTAAAATAGTTTTTCGAAAATCATCCCTTAAGGGGGTATAAAGGGGGTGCAAAGTTAGTATGAAACTTTGCCGTTTTATGAAGTTATTCGAATTAAATTCAGAATGAAGGTACTTCATTGAATGTCTTGAAACACGGTGAAATAGTTTTTCGAAAATCATCTTTTAAGGGGGTAAGAGGGGGTTGCGAAGTTAGTATGAAAGCACTTTTGCATGCGCTAAAAGTATCCCTATCTTACTTGCAAACACTTTACTCAACTAAAGCCCACGCGGAAGTAGTCGCGGGCAACAGCTTGTATATTAATTAATATATTATATATTATAATAATATAAAATTCAAAGTCCTGACTGACTGACTCACTCATCAACGCCCAGCCCAAGCCGTTTGACCTAGGAAGCTGAAATTTTGCACAGAGGATCTTTATATAATGTAGGCAAGGAATAAGAACGGATTTTTTTAAATTCAACCCCTAAGGGGGCGAAAAGGGTTGCCAAAATGTGTATGGGAGGTATAAAAACTGTTGTCTGATTTTCTTGAAACTTGAAATAAATACTCTTCAACACAATTGATTGAACACGTGTTTCGCCGTTTTTCTAAATTTAACCCTTAAGAGAGTGAACGGGGTTGCAAAATTTTAAACTAAAGTCCACGCGGACGGAGTCGCGGGCGAAAGCTAGTATAACATAAATTTATTACATGTCTGTTACGACCATCATTGTCGACTAAATCATTCAAAAACACTGACAACTCAGTAGAGCCGGTTTCTGAACCGAGAATTTGGCTAAGCAACTACTTAACAGTAGTGCTGTCTCGTCATATTTCTCAGAAAAGATCGTGACAGAACGTTACAAGTATTTACTTAGTGAAATTCTCAATTCAGAAACCGGCCCCTAATAATATATTACAACCAGTGGACCTTTATATGAAGACTGCCTATTTGTGATAATTATATTATTTTTAAATACGAGGTTGTACACTAGATGGCGCTATCAGTTTCTACATCGCGGTATGGTTGTGTTCAAGCGACGTGTCCGTATAGTTGGCTTTCACGTGGACGAATTTAGTAATTTCAAGTATGCCACCGAACTGTGTATTAATAGTGCCTAATAGTGCTACAAGGCACAATTAGCTAGGACTAGTATTTCCGGAGATATTCAGGCGACTCACTGAGGCAGCCAACTAGACGTCTACTTAGCAGACACATCACGAACGGCTGTGTATAGAGTTATGGTTTGTATGCCAGATAATTGTGCGCTAATAGTGCTCCCTACATGCCAAGTTTCCAGAATAGTGCTTCAATACAAGCTGAGAAAACATACCCTATGGTTGAGGCAGCCAACTAGACGCTTTTTCTTACCATGATTTCTTCGTAACGGCGTAGAGTTTTAAAACAAAAACTATACCAAATAACTGTGCGTTAATAGTTCCTCTTAGTGAAACACAAATGTCCCCGAAACACCTATGCGTTTCACCAAGAAATTAATGCGAACTGCTACGTACTAAACAATAATTTTGGAATCAATTAAAATGAAGTCTTATGAAAACGCAATTAGGGTGAAAATTGTTTGCAACAATTATATGATACCGTCAAGCAGAAAAGTTATTATTACACTCACTGCCATCCACTTAGTGGCTAGTTGCTCCAAAGCAGGCTGCGCTGCGTACACTGCGTGTCTTGGGCATTGGTGGTCAATAGTGGGCTAATGATGAACAAGACACGGTATTCGTTTACGTTCTCCCTCACAAATTGTGTACGACTGCGGTGGCGAAGCTCAAAAGGAGAATAATATTTCAAATGTTGTACCGTATGTTCAGATGACCCGCTTTGGTGGGATGTTCCTGGTTTTAGGTTGTTGTTCCCAGGGTGCGTATCGAGACTCTTTTACTTACTCTGCCTTCACTGTCTGTCTTTCCCTATCCAACCTTTGAAGGGCTGTAACTTAGCAGTAACCAGTCGAAATTTTCACAGAATAGGTACGTTATGAAATGGCTGATTACCTAAAAAAAATAAAAAAAAAATTTTCATTTGAAGATTAAGGTCTTTTAGGTATATCTTGTAGTTACTGAGATATAATACTTTTTTAACTAGGCGTGCGATGGCGCGAGCTCTTCGGCGTAATGTTGTACTAGTTAGTGTCGAAGGCTTCGTTCGTTCGTTTTTCTGTAATTCTAACTCTAATTTCGAAGAGTCTACCCACAGCGTCGTAAAAGTTGCCTTAACAAAATAAAAAACATGTGGAAGTTGAGGCAAAACCAACTAAATATTTTTTTTTTCTTTAACTTTGACCTAAATTAAATTTTTATTGAAAATTGGATTAATATTTTATTAAAGAATGTAAATAAAATGCACTTAAACTGTCTTGAGTTTTATTAATTTTAACAAAGCAACAGGTACACAATATTAGGATAAGTTAGGTATTATAAATCTACTCGTATATCACAATATAGTATATACTATGTGTTTTAAGAACATTGAGATCACAAATTTAAGTATTTGGTCCTATTCATTATTATAATAATATTATATTAATAATTTATTATTATTATTATAATCAATACAAAATGTGAATATGTTTAGAAAACTAGTAACATTTCAGTCACAACACGATGCTCAGTAACAATTAAAATAAAATGTACCTAATAGGCATTTTAACTAAACGCCACGTAGGAAAAAAAGCAAATAAGCCAAAATTACTTAAGTGATAAAAGAACAAATCCTTTCTGAGGAAAAAATATATACGCCTAACACTATATTGCCAGATACTGGAAAAAATTACTAAGTGGAGTAGTTACCGTTCGAACAGAAATTAATCTTATATTTATGTGGATTATACACAAATCGCACTAAACCTGCCAAAGTCACGTTTCTATATGACATGAGTTAAAAAGAAAAAACAATAAAAGAGAGTAAGTAAAGAGGAAACTTCCTTTTTGTGGACTTTGCATGCAAGACGTACACAAGATGTGTGAAGAATACAATAAAGTATGATTAGGTATTTTCAGTAACATACAACATTTTACAAAGTATTTACAGGATGGCAGATGGCCATGCTATATTTTTGAAAATGAACGGAAATCTCAAAAAACCGGGTGTGCAGTGTCCTAATACGCAACAGGCAAATTACCGAGACCACCCGGATACTTTAGTCCTTGCCATATTTGCTCATTGATACTATTTTTTCACTTTTGTCCTTACATGTACCAGAACCGTAATGTATGTAAAAGTTTGCATTAATTTCTTGCCTAAATGCATAGGTGATTCGGGGGCATTTGTATTTCATTAAGAGGCACTATTAACGCACAGTTATTTGGTATAGTTTTTGTTTTAAAACTCTACGCCGTTACGAAGAAATCAAGGTAAGAAAAAGCGTCTAGTTGGCTGCCTCAACAATAGGGTATGTTTTCTCAGCTTGTATTGAAGCACTATTCTGGAAACTTGGCATGTAGGGAGCACTATTAGCGCACAATTATCTGGCGTACAAACCATAACTCTATATACAGCCGTTCGTGATGTGTCTGCTAACTAATCGTCTAGTTGGCTGCCTCAGTGAGTCGCCTTAATATCTCGGGAAATATTTTTCCTAGGTAATTGTGCCATGTAGCACTATTAGGCACTATTAATACACAGTTCTGTGACATACTAGAAATTACTGAAATCGACCATGTGAAAGCCAACTATACGGACACCAAGTGACTGATAAATAAAAGGAGGTATTGTTGATGCAATTGTTTCGATAATCTTCAAATTTCGATTCAAAGTGCCGTTGCAAGACCGACCCGCACCGGCCGGTCTACGGGGCCTAACGGAATGCGCCGTAGCTTACATTACATCCATAGATATCTGAATAGTAAAGAGATTGGACATACCGTTCCAAGGCTTGAGACGTAAATTTGCTCAGGGAGCAAACACTAACTTCATTTGAGACATCTAAACGAACGCGTCGGACGTGTCAGAAACAATTTCGTTTTGTTAGGAATGTCGGCCTGTGCAATCGTTTTTTGGAAAAGACGCAGTGAAAAAAACAACATCAAGACCGATGGAACTTTATTTCACAGGTAAATGCTTAAAACACCACCATGGAGATACTTCTTTGTTCCTTTATCATTCTAAACGCATGAGCGTGATAAAGACAGAAACAATTTGTGACGGAACTAGTGGTGAGATATTTAGGACGTCAATATCGATAATATTATGTATTTCCCCCGTATCCAGATTCATTGTGTATGATGTATTTTTTTATTTAAGCTGTTTCTATAATTACCGTTTCTATAATTACAGATTTCCAAGCAATCCAAAAGTTAAGAAAAATTAATGACATCAACGGGCCGAGGACCATGTTGGTGGCCAGTGAAAAAAAGCACGATATACTATGTCCATTTTAAGGAAAACGATTTTAGAGTTTTTCCAAAAAGTCGTCGACTTTTGATTGGGCAGTACCATCACTGAAATTGCCTGATTTCCCGGTAACGGTGAGTAATTCTTTAAGTATTTTATTATTCTGCCGAGTTAAGTTTATAGGTTTTATACCAGACATTTTATTCCACTTTGACTTAATTAAACACACACCAATATTTATTTTCAGGCGTCTCCAAGACAGGATTTGGTGTCCAACGATATTGACATGGAAGTCTGTGAAAGGCCTGCAGGATGAAGTGCAACTGGTCTCGGCATCAGTAGCCGATTTTCACCAATATGAACAGGCACCGCTAGATAATCACCTAGCGATTTTAATCAAAGCGGTAATGGAAAAATATATAAATATCCGGCTCCATTACCTGACAAAAAATGCCGTACCTGTATTATCCAGACGACAAGTCCTCAGTAAATACTTACATTTTGTTGGAGAGTGACTTTATTATTTTTTTTACTTTTTCTTTATGATTAATAAAAATACCAAAAATAGACGTGTTATTTATTTTCAACCTTTTGCCACATATTTTTCGGTTCTAAAACAGGTGCCACGCACTGATTTTATGTTTGCACAAACAATTAAATTTCTCGTGAATTCAGACACACACAAATAGGGAATGGATGAAAATATCAGAAGTGCTTGATTTTTTTTTTGTGATATGAATAACCTTCCTTAACGCGAGAAAAAAGTTTCAATTTTTTTGGCCTCGTAGTTAATTTTTAGGATTACTAATGGTTGACCAAAAAATTATTGACAAATGGTCATTCGACAAACAACGTTTAACCAAATGTTCATTTGGCAAACGAGACATTTGACAAAAGTATCATCTTACAAAAACTCACTTAGCAAATGATCCATTAGCAAACACTACATTTGTTAAATGTTTTGAATATTAAAATGTCAATTGACCTTTTTTAATTTCACCAAATAATATGTTTCGCAAATGAAGCATTTGTCCAAATGTCATTTAACAAAATGTTGAACGCATCAAAGTCGAGTCTGTTTTCGATCTTACATAGAGAACCTAACGCTCCGACGCGCTCCGCTTCGCTACGCGCGTCGTCGCACCTATATTTCTGCTGTCACGTATTCTTTACATCGCCGACCCCCCGTTCGTAAGATTGATTAATAAACGAAACATTTGTCAAATAATACATTTTATCAAACGTTTTTAGACCAATAGTAGTTTTGTCTGATAACTCAGTTGTTAAATGTTCATTAAGTAAAATAATTATTTGTAAAATGTAAATTTAAGTGTTGATCATTTGGATAAGTGAGTCATTTGTAAAATGATAAGTAGTAAAATGATCAATTGGCGAAAGCATTTTTTGTCAAACATTGTTTGTCAAGTGTAATTTTGCTAAATGACTTTAGGTCAAACAGCAGGACCCCTAATTTTTAAATAATCTTAATATTTTTCCATTCGTCGTTCTGCAAACAAGGTTATGTCAACGACGGGAGCTGTCAATGTCATTGTCACCACAGATTTATTTTTTTCATACGTAGCGGACCAAGGAATATGTCTGATATGCCGTACTGAGCCCAGAACGACGAATGGAAAAATATTAAGATTATTTAAAAATGAACTACGAGGCCAAAAATCATGAAACTATTTTTTCGCGATAAGGAAGGTTATTCCTATCACAAAAAAAATCAAGCACTTCTGATATTTTCATCCATTCCCTATTAGGTACTCGATGCACCTAATTATCGATGACCTATCGACTGAAATCTGGCCCAGCCTAGAGTGTGGTTGTGTGGGTGGGTACCATGAAGTGCGCCTTGTGTGTACACACTAGTGGTGCGTTGTGTGAGTAACTCGGGCTTGCGACACCCGGTTCTCATACAAATTCGGCGATAGGTCCGGTCTCCTTTACTTCAGATGTCTGTGATTACATCGGACCCGCCGGCGGGTCCTCGGGACTTGAGGAGTCAAACAAGAAGGACTTAGTGCTTACGAAGGTTTCTCACTTATTGAATTTAAGTGTGTAGAGGCGCTGAACATTGGCCAAGGTACGCGCGCACCGTTCTAGCTGGCTACTAATGTTTCTCATAGATTCAATTTGTCATCATCATCAGGCTACATTAGTCTACTGCTGGACATAGCCCTCCCCTAATAAGCGCCATAGCGGCCTGTCTTCAGCTTGCCGCATCCAGCATTTGCCTGCAGTTTTTCGCAGATCGTTATCCCACCTGGTTGGAGGACGTCCTACACTATGTTTGCCGAGTCGCGGTTTCCACTCAAGAACACGTTTACCCCAGTGGATGTCAGTTCTTCGCGAAATATGGCCAGCCCACTGCCACTTCAGCTTGCTAATTCTCTGAGCTATATTGATAACTAACAACTGTTAAGGCAAGTTTATTATGATTTCAAACCACCCAAAATTCATGGTATATTAATGGATTGCTAAATCATAACTCTTCCTTTCAACTCTGCCAAAGTTAAACGGGAGTTACCTATAAGAGGGAACTTTTACATTTAACACCAGCACAAACTTGGTAAAGAGCAATCTTCACTTATTTCCGCCTTCCGGATTCCCCTTTGAGACCATTTGGGTATGTTCACCGAGTTTGCACTTTTTTATTTTGATTTATTTACACGGACACCGTGCTCTAGGTCTGTTCAGGATGAAAAAGAGCTACAAATAGAAAGAGTTTATTTACATTAATGATTGCATAAGGCGATACTACCTCTTCACTTGCCTGAACCGGTGTAAACCTTTTTACACCATTATTTGATATATGGGTCTCTTCTCTGAGGAAGGTACTCGTATAGGCCATACTCCACCATGGGGGCCTAGTCCAGATTGGTAGAGGCTTGTAAGACTAGTGGATGGTCTTACTGTCAAAAGTTTTCAAGCCGCCCGCTTAACGACTGCCATCTATCGACGGCAGCCGGCACCAACTGCTATAAATTAAGAATATAAAATGTTTTTTTACAGAAACACATAATGTGTTCAAGCCATTGATATTGTACGCATAGTTCTTTCAATGAAAAACTTATTATTATACTTAAGGGAAGACAGTAAAAATAAAACTATCCTAAAGTATTGAAAAACCAGCACTGTCAATAATACTTGTATACTTCGGTCGGTGTTCTTCTGTCGAGGTTAATATTATTGTTATCTTTTAGCTTAAGACGCAGTGTGTTTCGGCTTAACACGCTTTATCAATTTCCCCCACCCGTTAAAATATTCACGAGTAACGTGAAAACATTGTTTTCTTTTTAAGATTGAGAGGTTGAATCCAGTAAATTTACTTTTTGCGGGGCCCGCGGTAATAAAATCCGACGTCCAATGGATTGGCATAGGCAATGATAATACTCATGGGATAGGCTATTTGACAGTGTGAAAAAAACAGTATTATTTATACGTATTCGAATAAATTATGTGTCTAAGAACCGCTTAAAGGCATTTTAACTAAAAAAATAATTATGATTTGTAAAAAAACGCTACATAAAATTTGATGATTTGCCGATTCTAAGATGACGTCACAAGTCAATAAAAATGGCGCCGGTCATTCATTCTTTCTTACGTTGATTGGTTAGTTGACTGGGAAGTGACGTCATAATACCAGTGCGACGCCATATTACCCAAGATAGCGTTTTGGCGGCTTAATTAAAAAGTCAATTTTCGTTTGCCTTTTTTAGAAGAAATACACGAAAGAATTTAAAATGACCACTTTCTGACAACTCCATGAACACAAACAAACAATATAAGATCGCTTTCAGAAATCGGTCAAATAGCCTATTGCGGGAAAAACTGACTAGCCTTGAAAAACCTACTTTTTTGGAGGTATTTTAAGGGCCCTTAGTAAGTGAATATGCCGAAATTCGATGTTTTCTATTAGCTCTAATTCAAAAACATTACGATTTTTCGCATTGAAATTTGGAATGTGTATTACAGACCGTATGTGTGAGGGGATGGCTGTTTCCAACACGCGATTGGAAAAACTTTGCTCGATAGAAAAAAATCCAGAAGTCACGTCTAAAATTTTAGGTAAATGCTTATTACGGACGTGTTTTACAATACGAATTCCTGAAAGATCACAAACAGATAAGTATTTACCTTTTCCATTTCTTGGCTGTTGTAGATTTCCAAAACACAAGACATTTCTATTAACTTTTGACAAATATGTGGATGGCGCTTACGATGTTTAGTTTCGAACTCGCTGATTCCATACTAAACGTCCACCCCGAACGGCGCACCTCCGCGAGGCCCAGTTTCGCTTCGGCATTCGCACGTGGGGGCTGTGTCGCTTGTCACTCTGCACGCGCAAAAATTACGAGTCCAAAACACGAGTACACAACTAATTTAAAATTGAGTACTTACAGAAAAAGGTCGCCTAAAGCTATAAATGAGTTGCTATGGTACATACCTACGCTGCCTATTGACTTACATAATAGTAAGTACAGTCGACAGCACGTCAATCTTCACATTTTAGTTGCAAAGTCGCCCTTAAGCCAACGGAGTAGAGTGCATGGGTGTATACCTGCAATAAGTACTATACTTGAGCCATTACAGACGTGCGAACCAAGTCACAAAAGTGCGAGCGAGAGTTCAGATATGCGGATATGCCTGAATTGCCTGATATTATTATGCCTCCTATATGTGTGAGGGAGAAGTCTGAATGGTCTGATACAAATGCTTATGAATTAGTTCGCACGTTTGTAATGGCTCAAGTATAGTTACTTGATTGATGCTTTAGACAACTACATACTTCTATTTAAACTCGGCAAAACGTGGCGCAGTTCTTAGTGATTGGTGCCTCTGCCTACCCCCTCGGGGATAACGGGCGTGAGTTTTTTTTTTCTTTTTTTTTATTTAGTTCCCAATTATTTCAGAAAACGACGATGCATGGCAAACAAATAAAATTTTGAACTGGGGGGGTTAATAAATATTACGATTAGTTATGTCTATTGCCTATACGATATATTTTTAGGCTTGTTGAAAAATAGGGTAAAATGCCCTATTTCGGGTCTCGTATTTTCGAACCATAGTTAGGTGTAGTTATCTAGCTGCGTACTTATTCATATTTTTTTGGTTTTATAACAACAGGGTAAATGCACCAACAACGGACATACCAGGGGGATTTAACCTATGCGATCAAACTACGTCTGTATCATCTTAGTATACTCTAATTACATAATTCCTCGAAATATAACTACATTTTTGCTTTTTACCCTAATGAGCGTTTTCCTTATGTCAAATTTAGTTTTAAAAGATTCACTAAACGTAATAAACGTCAAAGCCAAAAAATACTATGGTTCTGTGGAATTTGTGATGGATGATTACCTAAAAAAAACATGTTTTAGTTAGGTGATAAGTGCGCCTACGTCCTATTCAGATATTTTGGAGTCTTTGCTGTGGATTGTGGGTTTTTATTTTTCATTACGAGAAACTTCGTACAAATGGCAAACCTGGTTCCTTTTCTTTTTTAGTAATCTGTGAACTGACATTGACATTGACTGCCACCAATCACAAATTTGTATGTAGAAACGAATGGTGCCATCTAGAATATCTCATAGAACTAAAAAAAAAAGAGAAGAAAAACGCACATTGCACAATTTACCCATTTATCAATGACTTGGTTACAGAAAAACTTCAACTGAATGAGCCGTTTTCAAAAGAACTAAAAAAAAAACTAATAGCTGTCAAAGGAATGCAATTTTGGACCTTGGCCCAATAGCCATGTGTGATTCATCATCGAATAGGTCTCGGCGAGTTGTACAAAAGTTACTATGACGCCAACAGCCAAATATTTTTCCTTTCGGAGTTATATTGTATTGAAAAAAACCAACATTTTCAATACAATATGACTCCGAAAGGACTACAAAACTGTTGGCTGTTGGCGTCATAGTAACTTTTAATCATCTCGCTGAGACCTATTTGATGCTGTATCACACATGGCTATTGGACTGAGGTCCAAAATTGCATTCCTTTGACAGCCATTAGATATTTTTTTTTAGTTCTTCTGAAAACGGCTCATTGCGGAATGTAGCTGAAGCATCCAAACACTTAGAAATATCATGTAAAACTATCAGAAATTTACAAAGCAACTAAATACACTGTGATGAAAGCACTTACTTTACGTACTTTACTTACGTAAATCTATTTTATGCATTGTCATTTTCAATGCTCAATTTTTTGCTATTTAAATGGGTCTTATTTAAATGGTTAGCTTAGTATAGGTATTTTTGTGAGAAGAAATATTTAATTGATCAGCAACTCATTGCCAGCAATCATTTCAAAATCAATCAGCTATTATTTTTGTACAGCATATTAATTATACAGGGTGTTGATTTGTCCAGTTTCGTCTGACTCAGGGGTGGTTATTCACATAATACTGAAGCAAAAAAAAGGATTAAAAAAATTACTCTTTTGTGAAAATCACCTAAATATCATGAAGTTATATGGATTAGCTTCTATCGTTTGCACTTGACAGGTCCGGCGGGGGTTTTGGGGGGTGAAGCAGGAGAGTGCACCCGCGCGCTCGCTGCCGGCGCCGCAAAACCGGCGACTTTAGGTGATTTTCACTAAAAAAAATGTTTTTTCATATTTTTTTTTCTTTAGTATCATGTTAATAGCCACCCCTGAGTGGACGAAACTGTACAAATTAACACCCTGTATAAGATGCAATGAGCTATTATGTTTAATAAAATTCTGGTAAGCACTTAAAGGGTAATAAAAAAAAATTTGTGAAAGGTTATTTAATTTATTTATTCTCAGAGTATTTGATGTGATGTGTTTGTTTGGATTTGTATTATTTATAGAAGCGTAAATTAATAAAAAAAAAACATTCTTATAAAATATAATTAAGATAAATCAAAAAATATAAAACAATTAAGTAGGTAACTAAGTACTTAAGCTATATTTTTATTCGTCATAAAGATATAATTTAAAATAAAGATAAAGGGAAAATTATACGATCTTGCTCCGCCCACTTTGAACGTACATTGCTGTTTTTTTAACAAAAATGCAATCCTATTATTTTGCTCAACATGTTTAAAATATGCATATCAATCAAATACAATTCTCTGCTGATCAATAATTAAATTTTGCTGATCAAGTAGTTTTTTTGCGGACTGAATGTTTATCATGGTATTGTAGCTGCCTATTTACGATTTAATTTTTACCATTATCAAAACTATTTGCGGAGCCAGTATTGTTGTCTGATTATTTTTTATTGCAAACAAAATCTTGTATCCAGAGTATCCAGACCAAATTATTTAAATGCTGTTTTTTGTGGCTCACCAAATTTTATAATAGCTAAACAATTTAATTACTTCTCTTACAAAATTAGACTTTTTGTGCTTGACATATCGATAAATTCACTTT
Source organism: Yponomeuta plumbellus (assembly GCA_947310845.1). Lineage (NCBI taxonomy): Eukaryota > Metazoa > Arthropoda > Insecta > Lepidoptera > Yponomeutidae > Yponomeuta > Yponomeuta plumbellus. The sequence continues at coordinate 8,544,773 of OX371207.1, read as the reverse complement.
TTGGCACAAATAATCAGTTTTCTGGATATGTGCAAAAGTATTTCGTTACAGATACTTATGCTGATACCTAGAAAACTGAGGTATCGATATACGAATTAATTTTTATTTGTTATTTTTTAGCTTAGTGAATACAAAAGATTGATTCAATGTACCATAGAGTGTAACAGAAGCTGAATTTGAAATTGAATCTGGCAGCCGCTCCTCGATAAGCAAATTAAATGGATGGACAAAGAATTGTGTCTAATAATTTTTTGCGAAAAAACTCAAGCAAATTTCAATGCGCACTCCGACTTTTTGTTGCGACCTTTTTACTTATTTAAAAAGCTTCCACTATTACGTTTCGGGATCAATTTTTTTTAATGTATGGTCAGCGATTACTCGAAGACCCGTGAACAGATTAAAAAATATTTTTTTCATTTCGAAAGGTGTCACGGGTGGTGTACACCTATAGAACTAGAAGCCAACTGTCAAGCTAATCTGCCCTATGCAACATGGTAGTGGTTATAATAATAGCATCAAAATTCGGAGAACGGTAGCTCGATTTGTTGCCTATTGTACTCGCTTCTGTCTGCACCGCGTGCGCCTCCCCGCGCGCCCGCCGCTGCCCCCGCTGATTAAACACGCGGATCGTCGCGAAATCTAAATTTTCGCTGACCGCCTAACCCCCCTTAAAAGAAGAAGCAGTACCTACGATACAGGGTATCCTAGTGTGGGGCCAGAAGCAATGTATGTGAACGAGGTGGAGTAAGGCCTATACCTTCTCAGGGGGACGGTGTAATGTTGGTGTTGATGATGTAATTAGTCATAGAACGGTCACCCATCCATGCATTGAACGCTAGGACGCACATAGGGCTATGTTGCTTAACTTTCGTCACCGTTTAAGATCACTCAGGCGGCCGGGGCTACGAGCGAAACCGCTGTATATTTTGTTCAAATAGCCTCAGTCTGAGACCAAAATGTGTATTTACATGTCCTTGCCTTGTTACCATTGCACAGAGTATCCTAATTTGGGACCAGGACAGGTGTTTATGTTGTATGGAAGTTATTAAGGAATATCTATGAAAATGGATAGATTGATATGATGATGATGATGATCTACGAAAAAGGGGTATTGAATTTAATTGCAAAAGCCTATATTCGCAAACGCTACTATACTTGAGCCATTACAAATGTGCGAACCGAGTCATAAAAGTGCGAGCGAGAGTTCCGATATGCCTGATATGCCTCCTTTAAGTATGAGAGAGAGGTCTGATACTAATGTTTATGACTCAGTTCGCACGTTTGTGGGCTCAAGTATAATTAGCTTCATGCCAAATATCCTCAAAATAAGTGATTCAAGCCAAATCTATGTCCTAGTGCGACCCTGTAGTGTATAAACCTATCTGGCTAACATGACGGTATTGCATTGAATGTGCCTAGGTAGCAACTATCATTATATTATTATGTGGAAACCTGAGTGTGTCAGGTATTTATATCCTCACCGCTTGAAATAGATCGTCCGTGGGTACATTGCATAAAGTGTATGAACAATCTATCAACTAGTATTTTTATTTTTACCTAACAGTATTCTTAGGACCCACGACAAAGAAAACTGGTATCACAAACCTGGGAGTAGATAGAACTTATTCCAAAAACAGACGTTTTGGCGTAAATGCAAATCTTGGACTACATAGACCAAGATTTGTAATACTAGTTTCTTTGTAGTGGGTCGTAAATATACTGTTGATAAGAATGAAAGACACTGCAGCACTTTTTGCAAATTCAGTTTGTAAAAATATATTACGTTATTTTTTCCAGAGCTGAAATAGTGCTTCTGTAGAAACAGTGTCTCACATGCGATGAGATCGTGGGCCAGACACCTGGGCCGCACTTGTTAGTACTACTCATAATTATATAGCACCTGGATGACCGAGATTTGCTCGGTATTTTTTTGATAAATCGTGTTTTTTGGAAATTACACTCAGACTAAGGGGCAAACACCTGCACGCTTTCACGCGCCAACCCCCAGCCGCTCCGAGTTTCACTCTCCGTTGCAGTCGGCCTAGGGCCTCGCTAGACACTTTTGATTGAGATTTGACGCATGGGAACATGTATGGTCTCGGCCTTCAGCCTCAGCCTCAACGGAGCCTCAGCGAGGTTTCTCTTGCCCGCCCGCTTCGCGGAGCTTGAGGCCTCGCAAATTTGTCCCATCCGGCTTTTCATTGTTAATTTTACGCCGGAACACGGGACGTCTTGGCTTTCAGCCTTGGCCTGAACTGAGTTCTATCGCTCGGCCTTCGGCCCCGCAAGTTTGTGCCATCTGGATTTTGCATTGTTTCTTTTCACTGGAACCTGCCTTGGTACTGGATGGAGCTCAGCCTTTGGCCCCGGTGGAGTTCCTCGTCCTCGTTTTGCCTTATCAAAGTTTTTCGTGCTCGCTTAGCAGGCTCGGCCTTCAGCCTCGCAAGTTTGTCCCATCTGGACTTTGCATTGTTTCTTCGTCTTAGCCTTGGACCTGGTACTGAATGGAGCTCGGCCTTCGGCCTTGCCTCGGTGCAGTTACCACATCCTCGTTTTGCCTTGTCAAAGTTTCTTGTGCTCGTTTCGCGGGGTTCGGCCTTCGGCCTCGCAAGTTTGTCCCATCTGAAATTTGCATTGTTTCTTTAACGCTGGAACTCACAACGTCTTAGCCTTCGACCTGGTACTGGATGGAGCTCGACCTTCGGCCTCGCCTCAGTGGAGTTCCACGTCATCGTTCTGCCTTGACAAAGTTTTTTGTGCTCGCTTTGCGAGGTTCAGCCTTCGGCCTCGCAAGTTTGTCCCATCTGGATTTTGCATTGTTTCTTGGTCTCAGCCTTCGACCTGGTACTGAATGGAGCTCGGCCTTCGGCCTCGCCTCGGTGGAGTTACCACGTCCTTGTTTTGCCTTGTCAAAGTTTCTTGTACTCGTTTCGCGGGGCTCGGCCTTCGGCCTCGCAAGTTTGTCCCATCTGAAATTTGCATTGTTTCTTTAACGCTGGAACTCACAACGTCTTAGCCTTCGACCTGGTACTGGATGGAGCTCGACCTTCGGCCTCGCCTCAGTGGAGTTCCACGTCATCGTTCTGCCTTGACAAAGTTTTTTGTGCTCGCTTTGCGAGGTTCAGCCTTCGGCCTCGCAAGTTTGTCCCATCTGGATTTTGCATTGTTTCTTGGTCTCAGCCTTCGACCTGGTACTGAATGGAGCTCGGCCTTCGGCCTCGCCTCGGTGGAGTTACCACGTCCTTGTTTTGCCTTGTCAAAGTTTCTTGTACTCGTTTCGCGGGGCTCGGCCTTCGGCCTCGCAAGTTTGTCCCATCTGAAATTTGCATTGTTTCTTTAACGCTGGAACTCACAACGTCTTAGCCTTCGACCTGGTACTGGATGGAGCTCGACCTTCGGCCTCGCCTCAGTGGAGTTCCACGTCATCGTTCTGCCTTGACAAAGTTTTTTGTGCTCGCTTTGCGAGGTTCAGCCTTCGGCCTCGCAAGTTTGTCCCATCTGGATTTTGCATTGTTTCTTGGTCTCAGCCTTCGACCTGGTACTGAATGGAACTCGGACTTCGGCCTCGCCTCGGTGGAGTTCCACGTCCTCGTTTTGCCTTGGCAAATTTCTTGTGCTCGCTTCGCCAATAATTTTATTTTATTCGTTATAAATGCAAAACGGTTTATTTCAAGCTACTAACGTAGCTTCGAACAGGTAATGCTATGTTCACGTGCACGCCGTGCAGCCCGGCGGGCTGCCTGGCGGGCTGCGTGGCATGCAGCCCGCCCGCCCGTCCCAGGCCGACGAAAATTAAAGCTGTTCACACGCACGCCGTCGTGTCAGTCAGTGCCACCATGGCGAGCAGCGAGGATCTCGGTGTTGTTGCTGCTATATCCTTTGGCTTAACTTATTTTTATTGGTAAAAGTTCGCAAAATCAAATACGCCAACATAACGAACAAAGAAATTATCATTTTTGGATGCGTTTTGATTCACGGTATTTTTTAGTTTGCTAGAAAATATTAAAAGTAACAAAAAAGTAACATATTGAGTCGTGTAACATGGAGGTAACATAAGAAGGTCAAAAGTAACGTGAAATGTTACTTTTGTAACATTCTGGCAAAGCTGGACTGACTGCCCGCGCGCGTGTAAACAGTCACCGGGCGCCCGCACATTCATCCTTTGAACTTTGCCAAAAAACCGACACTCGCCCGGTTCGCGGCATTCACGTTCACAAGCGCGTTTACGGGCTCGGGCGTACCGTTTACATACTCGGGAATGTGAATGTGCACGTTGAATGTCGAGTAGAACGCGCGCGTGTGAACGTAGCATAACAGACAAGCAAGTAGTGTATCTATAAAAAACGTACAGTGCCACCATCGTATCTGTTCAGTTGATAGTGGCCCTATGGAGAATTTAGTAGTAAAGAAATTTACCTAGAAAAATGAGAATATTTTAACCCGTCTTTTGATTGTAATGAAAATAGATCTATAAATCTTAGTAAGTGAATAAATAAAACAAAAAAATGGGGAACAGGATTTACAATTAGTTAGTTAGCTACTATTTTGCCCACCTGAACGTGTCCGTATAGTTGGCTTTCACATGGTCGATTTCAGTAATTTCAACTATGCCACCGAACTGTGTATTAATAGTGCCTAATAGTGCTACTCACTGAGGCAGCCAACTAGACGTCTACTTAGCAGACAAATCACGAACGGCTGTATATAGAGTTATGATTTATATGCCAGGTAATTGTGCGCTAATAGTGCTCCCTACATGCCAAGTTTCCAGAATAGTGCTTCAATACAAGCTGAGAAAACATACCCTATTGTTGAGGCAGCCAACTAGACGCTTTTTCTTACCATGATTTCTTCGTAACGGCGTAGAGTTTTAAAACAAAACCTGTACCAAAAAACTGTGCGTAAATAGTGCCTCTTAATGAAACACAAATGCCCCGGAATCACCTTTGCGTTTAGCTAAGAAATGTATGCAAACTGCTACGTACTAAACAATAATTTTGCAATAAATTAAAATGATCTCTTATGAAAACGCAATTAGGGTGAAAATTGTTTGCAACAATTATTTGATACCGACAAGCAGAGAAGTGTTTATAACACTCGGTGAGTGTCACTAACGGCCATCTAATGGCTAGTTGGTTTAGTACACTGTGCGTCTTGGGCATTGTTGGTCAATAGTGGGCTGGTGATGTTGAGTACGAATGCGGCGGCGAAGCCCAAAAAGAGGACTAAATTTCAAATGCTGTAAGTACCGTATATCCAGATGCCCCATTCCCGTTTTAGGGTATCGCACTTAGGGTGCCAAACGAGACTCTTTTACCTTCTCTGCGTTCACTATCTGTCCTTCCCTGTTCAACCTTCTAAGGGCTGTGTCTAAATTAAAACAGAGTACCTAAAAAAATTACAAATTACCTAAAAAAATTAAAACAGAGATTTTTGATTTGAAGATGAAGATTATTTTTATATCGTATAGTTTCTGAGACATAATATATTTTTTTAACATATTTTTTGGAAAGATAATTTTGAAGGATGGAAAGATAATAAATCGACGCAGGACGAAAACCCTTGCCGATGTGTTGCGCTGGAAGAGTCAAATCAGTTAGCCATGTTGTCACATGACCGAAATAAAACTGATCCCTGGTTAGCGCTAACTAAATTCATGTTCATGGAAAAAAAAGTTGTACTAGTTAATGTCGAAAGTTTCGTTCGTCATTTCTTTAATTATCTCACCGCTTTCTGAAAGAAGAGTCTACCCACAGCATCTTACTATCTTAAATTATAAAAAATAGTACATTATTAATTTCACCAATAGATAAATAATAGTGATCAATTCCATATTTTTGGACTTCCAAAAATATGGAATCTTCCCACTTGGGAAAGATAAAAAAAAGATGTAGTACAGAGTATTCATAGTGATTCGGTAACTAGTATTCGGAAAGGTTTAATAGTACTTTACTTTAGTAGTTAAATTAATATACCGACTCCGGATACTTTAGTCCGTGCCATATTTGCTGATTGATATTATTTTTTCACTTTTGTTCTTACATGTACCAAAACCTCAATGTATGTAAAAGTTCACATTAATTTCTTGGCTAAACGCATAGGTGATTTGACTGGCATACAAATCATAACTCTATATACAGCCGTTAGTGATGTGTCTGCTAAGTAGACGTCTAGTTGGCTGCCTCAGTGAGTCGCCTGAATATCTCCGGAAATACTTGTCCTAGCTCATTGTGCTTTGCAGCACTATTAGGCACTATTAATACACAGTTCGGTGGCATAGTTGAAATTACTGAAATCGACCATGTGAAAGCCAACTATACGGACACACCTGAACAGATAAATTGGTGGCGCTGTAGATTCTCAGCGACATAGGTAGCGGTATTTTTAGTTCCTATGTTCGATAATAGATGGCGATACATGTCCTGTTGGGTTGATATAAATCTCCAACAGATAGCGCTAGGTGTCAAGTTGTAGCTCAGAAAAATTTACCTTCGCATTCTAATAAACAGTTATTTATTGCCCAAAACACTGATAAAAGAACATTTTCAAAAAATTAAACCTACATGGATCAATTAATTGGCCCTGAAACTCCGTGCATCCTAAATTTCATGAAAATCGTTGGGCTGTTTCCGAGATAAATTCGAGCTTTGCACTAATGCCACAGCTTTAGGAAAATGTTTGTTTTGCTTCGAATAAATGGTTACGAAATGGTTCGACACGATTAAAAAGTATGGTTTTAAGCATTATCAATCAAACAGCGCCTTAAAAAATAACAAACAAAATAAAAAATATTCTAAACATTGAATTTCCTTCTAAATTCAATGGTTCTAAATACAAAGTTTAATCTCTGATGAGCATTGTCCTGATTTTTTTTCGTATTTCTCTTAGAAACAAAAGGTACTTGGATACGAATTAGGTGCGTTGATGAAGGGCTCCTGATAATAGGTTTTCACACAAAAAAATGAACTTGAAAAAAAATAGAAGAAGAAGAAATATTTATTATAAAAACAGTACACACGCCACATTACAAAACAAATCCAGAAACAAAACAAAAAAAAAACAATAGCACAAATCAAAAAAAAATCAGAAGGAAAATAAAGACTACGGCGTGTCACTGCTGTTATAAAAGGCAGCTGACTCAGCATTATGCTGATGGACAAGCCTTCAGCGCTGATTTTCAGTCAGTACCATCTACCCCCGCGAACGTCACAAACCGCGGTGTGGATCAACGATAACAGACTAGGAATATAAGGAATATAATTACATAATTGTATACAAAATGGATTAAATAGTCAAAATAGGTTAATACGAAGAAACAAACAATACTTGTAAGGATAAATTAATTACTCCAATAGAAAATATTTAAGGTTAAAATATAATAAAGAAGAATTCAAAATACATATAAATATACAGAAAAAATTGCCGTATTGCACAGTCCCACTATCCCACTATGCGATTACAGATTCATGTCTGTAGTTGCGGCGAAAGGTTGGAAGGGAAGACAGGGGTGGTTTCTGAAGTTCCAGTAGATAAGCCCTGAGCTTGCGCCCAAAGGCACACCCACTAGTCGCTTCACGGAGAGGAGGGGGAATGTCATTCCAACACTTGGACGCCGCAAACCTGAAACTACCACGGAATGCCATGGTTCGGTGTGCCGGTGTCAGGATTCTGTCTTTGTGTACATAGCGTTATCTGGTAGCCCACTTAAGCTTAGAGAACAGATAAGCTGGGGATTTTGTACGAATTACACCAAAGAGGAGTTTGGCAAGGTGTAAATACCGACGAGCATCCATATTCAGAAGCTTTGCTGCGTCCAAGTATGGACTAACGTGGGATCTAGGAGGGATTTTGAAACAGAAACGTGCACATGCGTTTTGCACACGTTGAATGAATGAATGAATGAATGAATGAATGAATGAATGAATGAATGAATGAATGAATGAATGAATGAATGTTTATTGTCACAGCATGCTTACAGAATAATTAATATTAATAATAGTTATTATATAATATACAGCGTGTGACAAAGGGGCTATTTCAGCATTTGCTGTTTCTATTTGAAACAGCGCTGGTTTTCAAATAGCACCTTCTTACAATATAAAAAAGACACACCATGCAGGTAGGGCGATAAATCAATACAATTTAACTACAATTTAGAATAAATAATACGAATTAACTACAATCATTGAATTTAGACAATTTAGAATATTACGAATTAATAGCAGTACATATTCAATAATACAATTAATAGAATTAATTAATTAATAGCGAAGTCAATAATGTCATGGGTAAAAACCAATATAATAAAAATAATGACAGGGCTACTAGTTATTGTTCTGTTGTTTATCTAGAAGAAGTCGGCTAAATTTACGTTTAAAAGAAACAAGAGTCATCAATTGGCGCAAGGGTGGAGGTAAGTCATTCCATATTTTTGTGGCTGCATATTTGAAGCCACCCCTATATCCTGTCGTTGTGTGCCTTGGTATTATCAACTTATCCCCAAATCGACTGCGCGTATAGTGAGTGTAGTACGTTTTGGCCCACGTAAACTTTTCGAATAGATACACTGGTCTCTGTCGATGTACAACCTTATAGACAAGGCAAGCTAGGTGCAAGTTACGACGTGCTTTCATATTTAACATTTGTTTTTGGTTTAGAAACGGCGTAATATGCGCTCGCTTTGGTACATCAAAGCAAAAGCGAATGCACGCATTTTGGACGCGCTGTATAGCACGTTCGGTTTTAGCAAATATACGCGGTCCATAGACGACGTCTCCGAAGTTGAAAAGGGAAAGCACTAGACTCTCCACTAAAATGATTCGAACCTTTTCCGTAAGGAAGTTTCTGATATTGTACAAAGTCTTTAACCTGTAGAACGCATTTCTTATCTTTTGGCCCACATGAGCCTCGAAGCGCATCTCACTATCCACCAAAAGTCCCAGGTTTCGTGCACTCTCCACCATTTCAATTGTCTGGCCATCAATTTTCACACATGGGTTTCGGTTTTTGATCGATTGACGCTGGTTTTTGGTACCTAAGATCATATATTTTGACTTCAGAGGGTTAAGAACCAATGAATTCTCCACGGCCCATTCCTGGATTGAGTTTAGATCTTTATTTATACGTTCAGTTGCTATACAAGTATCGTTCGATTTGAAAGAATAGTACACCTGCGTGTCGTCGGCATAAAGATGTGCTTTGCAGTATTTAAGGTTATGAACTAGATCTGCTGTATACAAAACAAAAAGCAATGGACTAAGTATCGATCCTTGAGGGCAGCCACGTGATATCACTTGAACCTTTGATCCTCTTAAAATACCTTCTTTATCTTCCACAACCACAAATTGTTTTCGATCAGATAGATAGGATCTAAACCACGTACAAGATTTCCGAGACACACCATAATAGTAAAGTTTTTCCAGCAAGAGTTCCGTATTTAGGCAATCAAATGCTCGAGAGAAGTCTAAAAGTACAAGAATACTCCCTTCCCCAGCATCGGATGACGATATTATATCATCAGTTACATGCGCTAGCGCGGTTTCAGTGCCGTGGCCGCTTCTGAATCCTGACTGCATTCTAGGTATAACCTTTTCAGTTTCTAAATGTTTGGTTAGTTGTGTACAAACTACTCTTTCCAAGATTTTAGATAGAACAGGCAGGATACTTATTGGTCTCAGATCTTTGTATGCCTCTGGGTTATTGTTCTTGGGCAGAGGTTTGACCTTTGCTAATTTCCATGCATCCGGGAATATGTTAGTTGCAATGGATTCGTTTACAATATCCGTAATTATTGGCAAGGTTACTGAGAGTGTTTTCCGAATCATTTCTATTGAGATACTATCGTGCCCTGCAGCATTTGTACCAACGCCATGTATTATTTTAGCTACTTTTTCTTGTGTGCAGTATTCAATAGTAAAATCTTTATCGCTAAATCTTGATGACTTAAGTCCATCTAATGTATCCTTGTTTACGTTCGGGTTTCCAGGAATATCCAGGAAGAATTCATTGATTTTGTTTGGGTCGCGTAGGTGATCTGGTAGAGATATTATATTATTATTTCTAACTGCTGCAACCTGTTTCAGATGTGTCCACATTTTTTTCGGTGCCTTTAAATGATTATTGACAAAGTGCGTGAAATAACATTTTTTCTCCCGCTTCAGTGAACTAGTGACTAAGTTTCGAAGATCTTGGTAATATCTCCGATGCGACTCTGATTTTGTCAATGTAGCTCTTTTATAGGCTTTGTCTCTAAGAGACATCATCGTTCGTAATACATCCGTGACCCATGGACATGGCTTTTCCTTAATTTTTATACGTTTGAGAGGTGCATGTTTGTTAAATACTAAAGTTATTAAATCATTGAAACGGTCTACCCTTTTATTTATATCTTCAGCCTGTATAACTTCACACCACGGTAGATTTTTTAGGTCTGTTATAAAGGATTGATCATCAATATTTTTTAGTGAACGCGTCCATAAGAACTGTGGAGATTTTTTTGGTTTTTCAACAAATAACTCCGCAAGTATCATAGCATGATCACTTAGCGCAGCATTGTGGTGTACCGTGACGTTTTTAAATAAATGGGGAGAGTCTGTAACTATGATATCCAACAAGGTCGATGTATCTGCTTGGATTCTAGTAGGTTCTTTCACCAATTGTGTTAAGTTTTGATTTGAAAAGTAGGAGAGAAGCTCTGGCGCTGGAGACTTTTCAGGTCTAAGAAGGTCAACATTAAAGTCAGTTAGAATACAAATATGATCACAGTCCCCAAAGACACTTATAGATTCACTCAGTGCATCGATAGCCTCACCGGTAGGTACTCTCGTCTTGGATGATGAATCGGGCCGATAGGCCGTACCAATCGCTAGGCGCCCCATGCCTGGCAGTTTTAGCTCCAGCCACAATTGCTCCAGTGGTGAGGACGGATGTGCACGGATGCGAACTCGCAGGCCGCGGCGCACATAAAACCCTACGCCACCCCCTCTTACGTCATTTGGTCTTGGGGCTAATTTGAGAAAGTAACCGGGAATTTTCGGCGCACAGATGTCACCTTGACCTTCATTTCAGAATGAATCAGAATGAATTCAGGTTGAATCAACCTCTTTGTCCGACCAAGTATACAGCCACCATAGACGACGTCGCAGTAGTTTAATCTGGATAATATCAGCGATTCACTCAGCCTGACACGCGAATCAGTGCTCAGGTAATCGCGTATATTATAAAGAATCTTAAGGCGATAGAAACAATTGCTGACTACGTTCCTGATATGATGTTCAAAATGCAGTTGAACATGAACACAAAAGAAAAATGTATTTGTCAAGTCTCGAACCAGGGTCTTCTGATTACGGTATCGTCTTACTTCCCACTTGAGCTACTGCAATCTGACATATTGTTGCGAAAATTACCTTCTTACAGTGTAGCAGTTACTTCTTTGCCTAAAAACACGGTTAAAACGACGTTTTGTAAAAATGAAACCTACCTAAATCGACTAATCACCCCCGAAACCCCTTGCATACTAAATTTCATGAAAATCGTTGGAGCCGTTTCCGAGATTCTGATTATATACAAATATAGATACAAGAATTGCTCGTTTAAAGAGATTATTACTATTCGATCCTTATTTTAATTTTGTTTTTGTTTAACAAACAAAATGCTTAGATAAAATTAAGTTAAATAGGTATGTTTTCTTAATTTGAAGCGGTATATCCTCTCGGCTCTCTACAACCGAGTGTCTGAGGTGTCCACATACGTTAAGTCTTGCTAATCTGTCCAAGAGGCTAAGTGCCAAAATCTCAGATCACTAATGTTAGCAAGGAAAAGCGAAAAATAATATTTATTCATCTGGATATTTCTCCAAATATCTAGCACACTAAAAAAGTAGGACAGAATCCCAAGCAAGCGTTGGAAAGCTAGTAAGAAATAGAAGATCTTCATTTCCCCGCGCAACAAAGTTATGAGCTTCGCGTTTATTAATTTATGAAATATTTACCTAGCTAAAGCGAGTTCTCAATTTCACCTCGATTTGGTTTTACGTAGCACTTCCGGTTCAAATGGAGGGGATTGAGTTCGTTTTAAGTGGTGCTGATGAATTTTTATTACGTACTTACCTTCATAACGCAGGTCGAGTCAGTCACGCCGCGGGTCGACTGGTTATTGTTCTGATAGAGAGACGGTACTAATCGTATCTTTTTAAACAAGATTCTCTACTTGAGACACCGCTGACGACACCGAGTCATTCATATGACAATGTTCTTTAGCAGCTCATTCACTGTAAGATCAATCCGACTGTGGAATAATCTGCCGGTCTCAATAAGGCGCTCCCAGTCTCCAGATATCTTCAAAAATAGCGTAAAAGAACTGTATTTTTTGCTCTAAACTAAGTATTTATTACATGTTTACTTTCCTGTCTATGTTGGTATATTATTATCATTTTATCCTCCTCTTACACAAAGGCATTAAAAAAACCTGTGTGATCCACTTTTTTATGTACAACAAAGTGTTCTCTATCTATCAATCTAGATTGATTATGTATGAAGTAGTTTACAACAACTGTCTCAGTAACTTTATTATTAAGTACAAGCATGTATTATTTGTATTTGCACCAAATATCCGTCTCTCTTTTTCCTTCGGCAACTTTTTCGGGCACAAGGGTGTCTGGAATAAATTGCTGTTACCAACAAGGCCGACCATTCTACTTTATTTTAATTGCAATTGTACTTTATATCGCTCGTTTCTTATGTGCAATTAAAAAATATTCTTATCTTATAACAAAATTAATACGACTTTTAAACTAACATAACATAACATTTACATACAGGCACATACATTGCTTCTGGCCCCACACTAGGATACCCTGTGTCGTGGGAACCAGAAACAGCGACGTCACAAACATATAAACATCAAAGAGCTGAAGTTTTTTTTTCTCCTCAGCCGGGGATCGAACCCGGGACCTCTCGCATGGTAAGCAGATGCGATAACCGCTATGCCACAGAGGTCGTCAGCCAACTAGGGGTATAAAGCTGTACTCCAGAAGACAGCGTTCGACCATGATCTTATTTTACATTTTTATCGCCATTCGTACTGTGCCAATTAATTATCAATGCACTATGCATTAACATAATCTAGACTTTTTCTCAGTTTTTACTCCTTTAGCCAACATACGCCTCATACGCAACAGCCACAGATATTTCAATGCTCTGAGGCAACAGCTATTAATTCATCTATCGCAAGAGGCGTCATCCCAGTCAAATCATGCAAATGGAACACTACCACAAAGCAGAATAACACAGATGGCTCTTCTATGTGAGTGTGGACTATGTTATTCGAAGGCATGTCAAACAGTTCTGACTCGACTGATTCTAAATGATCCTGTAAAATCCATCTAGTGCGACAACTGTAGATTTAGACTTGGTGCCTACGCGTAGTCGAAGTAGACAAAATCTAGTCTGCAAGTAGTTAACATAAACAACCCAAGTTATTGGGCATGGTTGGATTCGAACCCAAGATGAGCACAGACGTAAATGGCCCTACTGGTTTACTTACTGCGCACACTCATATCGTCAAGATTAAATACATAGTACCTGGATGACAGAGCTATGCTCGGTACTTTTTTTGTAATATAAAATATGTAATATAAAATTAAAATAATCCTTTTCCAACAAAAAAAGAACTTGGAAAAAAAACATCATGACTCGAACCGGGTCTCTTGAAATCGGCCCGAAACGGGTCGCCCGTTTTCCCGTCAGGACTATCCCAACCTTGCAGATAGACGCGAAATTTACCTCTGTATGTTATAGCAAATTTCAATTGCCTTAAAACACGGATAAAACAACGTTTTCTAAAAATGCAACCTAGTTAGATCAATTAAACGCCCCCGAAAGCATCTGCTTACAAAATTTCGTTAAAATCGTTGGAGCCGTTTCAGAGATTCTGATTATATATAAATATATATACAAGAATTGCTCGTTTAAAGAGATTAGATTGAATACATATATAATAAATAATATTTTTTAATGACTTAAGGTCTTCACACATAATTATGTGTGTGTGTTAATAAAGTGTTCTATCTATTTATATCAAATAACTATATCATTATCATTGTGTTATTCTAGCTTATATTCTAGACAGTTCGTAGTAGGCTAAATCAGACCACTCCATATGATTGGGGCCTTACACGTGGTGGCACCGCTGGTCCTAAGCTACGATATTCTGTACTATCGTGAAATAGTTTTGTTTTGGTCAAATGTTTGTATCCGGGTGAAAAGTCCCTCGGTCCCTCTGTTCAATTTTGAACAATACCAAAATACCGACAGTGTTTATTTTCATTGGAAACGAGACCATCGCTAAAAGCTTTTTGGCCCTCGCTTCTACCTGTGAGCAATCTGGTGGTCGTACCTATTGTTTATTTTGCACAAAAGTTTTGAGTAGGCTCTGTTAAATGTAATCAATTAGTTGATTGCGGAACCAACACTGTGGAAAGCCGACTTAAAAAGTTAATTGAAATGTGTGCGGAGTCGCTGCGCTTTAACACATACATTCATACATACATACTGTAGCGAATCCTCTTTGTAGTAGCTAACTGTAATACCTGTTAAGATGATTTTATATTATTTGAAGAGAATAGCTACGTTTTTGTTTAGGTGTCAGTCGATCCCTAGCTAGGCGAGGCGATGCTCAACGAAAATATAAAATACAAGTATATTGCATAATAAACAATCTTACAATAAAAGTAGGGCGCTACAATACATACATATACGTAAGTAAGTAAAGTCACGGCCGCATCTCTCGTATTTTTAATATTTTTGTACCAAATAATATACTTTAAAAAAGTTGCACTTCAAAAATTGAACGTCAATGTCGCAATCTCCAATAAATCATTCTCAATAATATTTCCATTATAATTAAAACAAGGTTTTAGGCACAATACCGTAAAATTAACTGGAGAAAAATAGCAAGCGATTGGGATATTGATAAAAAAATAAAAAACTCGTAGCAAAACATGTGATATTGGTGCAGAAATGGTAGCAAGAAAACCGAGTTTGAAAGCGTTGCGTTGTATACTTTTGAAATTTTCAAACAACTTTCTTTCAGAAGTAAAACACCAGCCTCGTGTTTTGTTCGAGGTCGTAGGTTTAAATCCCTGCTTTGAAGTAGAAATTACTTTGTTACATAAGTACATTTGTGAAGGTTTAGTAGCAATACTTATCACTCACTAACCGGAAAGGAAAACTTCATGAGTAAACCTGAGTATCTGAATATCTCTCAGTGCTTGAAATCGCCAATCCACGGTGGGCACACGTGTTAAAAAAGCCCATATTTTCTCTCTGAGAGAATGCCTATGCCCTGCAGTAGAATATGTTAACATATTTGCTCGAATTGTTTTTTCCAGATCACATTAGATTAGATTCTTTAAACGTGAAGCAGTTGGTGCCGGCTGCCTTCGACAGATGGCAGTCATTAAGCCAAGCCTTAGGGCGGCTGGAAAACTTCTGACAGTAAGACCAGCCACTAGTCTTTCAAGCCTCCACCAATCCGGACTTGGCCCCCTTGGCCTAGTATGGCCTATACCTTCCTCAGTGAAGAGACCCGTGCCCCTCGATGGGGACGTAATAGGTTGATGATGATGAAGCTCTTTACATGCCCATTCCACCGTCTAGTCTAAACTGATAAGATACGTTATGAGCCACGTTGAATGTATAAGTCCGGAAACATTACAAAACAGAGGATGAATTGGTGTATTAGGACAGGAAAAAGCACTTAAGCCATTAAATATGGACAGGACAGGCCGCCTGCCGTCAATTTATATCTGCGGGCAAACAATTATGGGCAGACTGGACGGAGTGTCATGGCAACCTACTCCCGGTTTCTAGTACGCTAATAAATTTGATTAGAGCTCTGTATTTTACTAGAAAAAATTACTTAAGCATATATGTACATTAATGTCTGTTAATCTACTGTTGGTAGCTGTGAGGCGTGGGATTTTGTGTGGAAGCTTGAAGTAAAATACTTCATCGCAGCAAACAACTCCACTTAAATATCCGCTACTCGGCAATTTACTAAATTGCCTACAGTAGGAGCATATTGTCGCTTACTGGATCAAACCATCAAACGACTACTGTTCGGGTTACAATTTGGTAGTTCTTACGATTTGAATGCCATTGCAGGGTGCAGATTTTAAGCGTGATTCAAACGACCTATACCACTAAGTTTTAATCATTTGGCGTTAAAACAGCGACTGTAATACCGCGCAAATATTTTTTCTATAGAACACTGTCGTTTGCGTTTGCGGAATTAAAAAGTTTTCTGCCTCTCCTATAAAGAACATATTCACGGTGTTTTTTTTCTATTTAGGCGACGACATTCAGAACATTAATTTGTTACATGTATTGATTGAAAGTTAAAAGTTCTTGACAAAATATGGAACCAGTTGTTTGTGAATTTTGATTTCTTTGTAGACAAAGATCTAGTACTTGTTGCATGTTCCATTTATATTAAAATATTTGTATGCTATTAACAGAATGTAGAGTACATAAATGTATTTACCAAATTGTATATCCACCTACGTTCCACAAATAAAGATTTTATATTTGTATTTTGTAATTGATTGGATTAAATAAATCAGAGAAAACGCCTTAGGAATGATAATCATTTTTCGACTTAGTAAGTAGACTTTATACTTTTGATATAACTTTAAAAAAACCGTAAAGACCTGTCACCATAACCGATTGCCAATCACTTTCGAATCGCTCATAGCCTGGGCTGCCTGAGTGATCTTAAGCGATCACTAAGGTTAAGCAACATACGGCGCGTTCAGTCGCTAGTGGCATTTTTCCGAGCGGCTCCGTGCTTCGCAAGGCACGTTAAGCAGTTGGTGCCGGCTGCCATCGTTAGATGGCAGTCGTTAAGCCAAGTCAGACGCCTTAGGGCGGCTTGAAAACTTCTGACAGTAAGACCAGCCACTAGTCTTACAAGCCTCCACCAATCCGGATTTGGCCCCCGTGGTAGAGTATGGTCTATACCATCCTCAGGGAATAGACGCGTGCCCCTTGGTGGGGACATAATGGGTTGATGATGAATCACTTTCGAAAGTATACTTACTTTCGATAATTTTCAATTTTCCCATGCAATTAGTCCCGAGGCCAAGTATTTGTTGACTCAGCCGAAGTTTTCAGGCTAGGTACTTACTTAGTTAAGTTTCCCAAGTAGAGTTATTGAGTTATTCTTGCTGCTTGACTGTTTATTCTTCGCAAATTCAAAGCAAACAGCTCAACGTAACTTCTTGACGCTCAATCAAAGTTGTAACAAAGAAACGATTTACAAAATATCGTTGGTGCATACAATTAATACGAGTAAAGTAATTAATTTGCGTGGGCGTAGAGTCCTGATTAGGAGTGTATTACGACTCGTCTCGAAGGGATTGTCTGAGCGATGAATAATAAAAACAATGACTTCCATACAATCCTAATCCTAATCCCAAACTAAGACACCCCGCGATACGCCAAACAGGCAATTATACAGCCTGATTTTTTCACCGGAACAATAAATTTTACCATATCATTGGTATCGATAATAGATTATATTTATTGAATAAAATTACCATATCTTTTTTTTCATTTTCATTAATTTATCATTCATCCAATTTGTAACTCATGGACACCCATTACAAGGTGTCATCGCGGTGCGAGGCAGAGGGCGGCAGGGTGGGGTGAGTGAGCGGGCGGCGGGCTGGCCGGCGCACGATTTGGCCGGTCATTCATTCAGTCCGCGCGCATTCACCTAAGTGAGTGCACGTGCGCCGTTTCCGCACTTCCTGCAGTAGAAAATTACGCGCGCACGATGTTTACAAACCGCGAGTATTACGAAATGGTTCGTGGTTACTTTCTCAGTGGGGAAAATACAGTGCAGCTCGGCGGGTATACGCTGAAGAAAGTTTGCCCCGCCTGATAAATGCCGGTTTTATTTAACCTCAAATACTCAACACCAGGACATTCATGAGAGTGACGCAGAATTTGCTAGACTACGGACAGTTCGCTGCACCAGCGCACGCTCAAGGCCGAGGAGGGAGACCTCCCTTGGCCGTGGAGATCGAGGAACATATATTCGCGTTCTTTGAGGAAGACCCCAGAAGGAGCACCAACGACGCGGTACGCACGGCGCACTTCGGCGTTAGCCAGTACGTGGTGTGGAAATTCATACCACTACGAACCAGTGCAAGCATTCCACGCCGGTGACGGTCCTAAGCCCGTGCAAGTATGAAGGAAGAATTGGAATCAAGTAAGATTTTTTTTGCTACGTCATACATAAGTCATACCTACTGGCTGCGCCGCCGCCGCCGCTTCTTTTCCTTCCCGCAAGCTGCGCGCATTTGCCAGTTCGTGCGTTTAGTTGTACTCATGCGTAATGAGTCCATATTTCTTTAAGATTTGCGGATAAGTTCAGACATTGGTATTTTTGTTTTTTTGTACCAACAAAAAATGTTGGTATTTGTATTTTGGACTTAGTATTATGTATGTTGATTTATTGTACCGGTGAAAATGCCACCCTGTATTATCAGTATTACATATCTGGCATGTACTTATAGTAGCAATATAACAATCATATATCTCAGAGCTTGAGATTGCCAATCCGCGGTGGTTACGCGATGTAATTAAGCCCTTCTCTCTCTCTCTCTGAGAGAAGGCCTATGTCTTGCAGTGAAGTTTATTTTAGTTTGCAACTTAGAAAACACAGCCATCGATATATGGCGGGATTTTAAATCATGAGCCTATTGCTCAAATATTAAAAATAAATATAGTTGAAATGGCTCACATTTAACTGCTTAGGGCCGGTTTCTGAATTGAGAATTTTACGTAAGTAAATACTTAAGTAACGTTCTGTCACGCTCATTTCTGAGAAATTTGACGAGACAGCAACATATTTAAGTAGTTACTTAGCAAAATTCTCAATTCAGAAATCAGCCGTAAAGATTGCATGCTTATTTATTTATTTTTTGTCTACTAAATGGACCTCCAGGTCTATTTTTGTATAACACTCTTTTATAGTTTTTCTGTGTGACTGTTTGTGTCCCGAATAAAATAAAATAAAATGACCTCCGGAACTCTAATTAGTTTCTGAACTTAACAAGCTAAAAGTATTTACCTGCACTGCGCTTGTTGGCATAGAGGTAGAATGCTCGAGGGGCGCTTCTGTAGAATGTACATAGTACCTATATTAGTGAAAATACGTACCTGTAACAAACAAAGATAAGCAATTTGAGGTCGGAGTGAGCAAATAGCGATTTACTGTTGAGATAAATAGCTGCAAATATTAACGCTGGCATTCTGTTGTACATCATTAAGGTTGAATAATTTAGCAAAAGGGACTATGGTACTTCTACCGGTACAGAACTTTCTCTGTTCATGCTCCATTAGCGAAACTGAACGAAAACTAAAACAGTTTTGATACAGAATAATAAAGTCCCTGCTTTGAAACGCAAAGACATCAAAGCATTGAGCTATAGTGGTCGTCTACCAAATTGTTTGTATGTTTCGTATATTATCTATCAACGGAAGTTGATAGGTAATATATTTTTTATTATTATTTATTAAAGGTTAACTAACGGGTGACAACCAAAGAGGTATTCGAAAGTAAACAAATCCGTCTTGATTTAGATTGAAACCGAAATGCAGTTTACTTCAACCATATTAATTCAAGCATATTATATTATAATACACATTTAATAAAGGAAAAAAAAATTGTCATAAATACTTACATAATCATTAGTGTTAGTGTTTAAGCAATGTGATCTATATCTCAGAGGAAGACCATTATAAACTAAATCAAAGGAGTAAATATAAGTGAAGTGATAATAGTAAGAAAAATAGATATCAAAAGATACACACCAAAGTAAATAGTAAATACACGCCCAACAATAAGCGAGTGTAGCCCTTAATTTAGTTGATGCGATTACAGTTATTTTAGTAAAAGTAAGTCAAAGTCAGAAGCGGCAAAAAATTGGGAGGGATTATTGACTTTGACGTCCATCGCGTAGCCGATTTTGTTCGTATAAGCTTTTTGTATTTAAATTAGCTTTTCACACCGAAGAGAACTTTAAGAGTTCCTCGTGACATAAACTGCAGCTGCTACCTATTTTGTCATCCTAGTTTAGTTACTGAAACTTCTTCATTCTTCACTAAGTTACTAGTTCCCTAAGTTTCATTTATTATAGTTTGCTGGGGGCTTGAGCCGCTTTGCATAGCGGTTACAAGCTAAAAGAGCTTTAAAACTAAAGAAATATTTTTATTACAATTTATTATGCAGACCTTTTATAAGCAGACTTAATAAATAAGCGCTGACACATGAAACTAATTTTCTTTGTAAAGTACCTACATTGGACAAGTTGACATTTTTGTTGCAAAGCAGACAGTGACATCTTAAAGCTACGTTTTAATGAAAATTTACAAAACATTAAAAGAAGCATCCAAGTACCTAACTATTTATAAAATGAGAATATTTTTTATGTGTATGTACCAGAATATCTTTTAATGTTCTATTTATCTGTTACCGATTAGTAGGTATTTATTTCGCAAATCAATATAATTACATTACAGCTTACGCGATTTCATAATTAGCTATGCGTAGACATCGTAACATCGCAAAGCCCTTGTCTTTTGCTGTAGTAGCCCGCAACATCTTAAGATCTATCTACGTTACAATGGGCTGGCAACAAACAAGCGGAATCTTAAAATAATGTTTAAATACTATTATGTTAGTGACTTCAAAAAAAGTGCAAAAAAGCTACTCGTCGTCCGCACATAGTTAGGCTTTTAGTACAAGTTTCTAAATGACAAGCGGAACGGTAGACCACCGGTTTAATCATTCGGGAGGTCATGGATTCGAATCCCGGCCTGTACCAATGATTTCGTTTTCTTAGTATTCTAAACGTTCTCCTATAATTTCACAAATGTACGTAACATTTGTACCTAAAATTATAGTACCAATACAACTCGCTAACTGTAAAGGAAAGTATCGTGAGGAAACCTGAGTATCTGAGATATTAACCAACCTCAGCCATAGAAATTGCCAATCTGCGGTGTGCATAAATGTGGACGTAAATAGGCTACTTATACTTTTTTACTTTTACTTTTTTTTATAATTAATCTGTTTTATATAAAATGGGTGACTAACTTCCCTGGTGAGCTTAAGTGAAACAGCTGGAATAGTAATATAGACAGAACATAATCTAGGTGCGGAACTGTAGACCAGGTATTCCAATACATACAAATTTTTAAATGATATATCGTTCCGGACCTAGATTATGTTAAAGCATTGTAGTACAATGACAACTGTATGAACGCGGTGATTTACTTTCGTTGCCGCTTCAAATCAAAACAATATGTAAATCATAACTTCTAAGCGTCAATGTGCAGCACTAATCCTAACACCACCCCGGACTACATTATACAAAATAATAAATTATACAGATACGGCCAAACAAATTCTCTACTTCAATCTGAATACCATTGGAAAGAAGTTATTCCACTCGAATACAGAGTTCCAATCATTAATGAGAATCACTCCACTCCAACATGTGCTCACTTTGGAATTTCCAAAACATACCAAAGACTAAAAATGAAATATTTTTGGCCAGGCATGTACAAAGATGTTTCCGATTTCATTTCTAAATGCGAAACTTGCGTATCCTATAAACGCATTAAATTGAGAAAATTACTTTGCTAAATTCCGCCAATATCCCACAAGCACCATGCGGTTAGTTAATGCACCGCCCTCCCTCCCACTTTTTCAAGCAGAAGCAAGACACGAACACACCACCACCGACAACAATACCTATGTGAGACAATGCGCGACTCGTGCTTGTGAGCCTGAGGATGCCTCGTGTTAGAGGCGAAACGCGTAAAAAGCACGAGGCGATCACCTCGTTACAAATGGTATGAAAAAACGCGTCACGTGACAAGACCGTGTATCTATCATTATACTGTAAAGCACTAACAGAATCGAGACCCAGGATTCGACGCTTTGGGAGGTAAACCGCTAGTAATAGGTAGGGTAGACCGAGGCGAATCGGATCAATGGGTGAATCGGATCAAAATAATAAATCGGTTAATATTTTGAACAACGCATTCACACAGACAACGAGAGATTGGCGTCTTATGACCCTTTCTCGTCCCGCACCTCCCGCAATCGGTTGTATTTGGTTTTGACTAGTTCATCAGTGTCAGTGCTTCTTGAGAGCGAGTCGGGTGTTTTGCTGCGTTACAATTTTGGCTCTCATCTAAGGTACGCACTTACGATTTTTCTGTTTTATTCAAAAAAATTGTTTTAAAACTTTGAATTATATGGCTTATATTGATTGGGTAGAGGTCTATTTTACAAAACATTTTAGTTTTTAAACAAAATATTATAGGTTAATGTGTAAAATATTTATTTCACAAGTCTTTAATATGGGGTTATTCGGATCGCGTCATTGGGGGCGAATTGGATCGCTATTTGAAAATGATTTATTTTATATTTGAGGTTTATGAAGCATTTTATTTCATAGTAGATGGTTCGCACGTACAAAAAAAATTAAAAACGGTAAAATTAACACAAAAAAATAAAGAGAAAAGCCGCAAATTAAGTCCTGCCCAAAGACTTAACTTTACGTCAGATTGCTGAGATTTACGAATTACTATTCGACCTTACAAAGAAGAGTCTAAATCTCCAGAGGTGTCATTAAGATTGGTTGTGGTCAGCCACCCTTAGATGAGAATGCTGAAAAGATTTTAGCAAACTGTTTACTGAACTTGGCGAGTCGTAGCTTCGGAATCACACCTAAGGCGGTTCGTAAATATGCCTTTGAATTCGCAGAATGTCAAAATATTAATCACATAACGAAGAAGTAGGTCGGTCAGGACTGGTTTTCATCGTTTTTTGGAAAAAATAAGGACGACAGAAGTAAGAAATGCATTCAGTACCATTCATGCGACGAATAGTGCCACGAAAAATGTGATGAAATTGTAGGGAAAAAAGGCTTGTACATATGCTTGTATGTATACATGTGTTTGTAATTAATATTGATCTCAGTATTCACTATTTAAGTTTTGTTGATGATTTCAAAGCTTGTAGTGTTAAGAACATTTCATTTAGTTACATATTATTTATGATCCTATTCGCCCCGAGAATTGGGGCGATTCGGATATTTCTGTCTTTTAAGTTTTTGGTTAATATTTTGGAGAATCTGTCGACATTTAAAGTTTTGCAATATTTATTGCGTAGCTGGATTGTTACCAATTACCATTTTGTTAATAAAAGTTACATATATTTCACTTTAGTAACATTTTTATATACTCAAAAAAAATTGATCCGATTCGCCTCGGTCTACCCTACACCGTAGAGTGTACTCAATCGAACTGGAGCCTCAGGCGGTTAGCTGCGGTTGTATTTGCTATTGACATCTGAATATAGTTTGCCCGCAGCACTGAGCTAATCTGTGGCTGATCTCAGTCTTGTAAAACAGTGTTCGTGTTAGTATTTGTGTTGTGCGCCACTTGAGGAAAACTTGAGGAAATATTTTACTTGATCGGAAAATATAAACATACGAACAAAGAATGACCGTTCTATGACTAACGCTAGTGGCATTTTTCCGAGCGGTTCCGTGATTTGCAAGGCACGTTAAGCAGTTGGCGCCAGCTGCCGTTGATAGATGGCAGTCGTTAAGCCAGTCAGAGGCCTTAGGGCGGCTTGAAAACTTCTGTCAGTACGACTAGCCACTAGTCTTACAAGCCTCCAACAATCCGGACTCGGCCCCCGTGCTGGAGTATGGCCTATACCTTCCTCAGGGAAGAGACCCCTGCCCCTCGGTAGGGACATAATGGGTTGATGATGACAAAGAATGCAATATACATAAGTTACCCACATACGCCCATTGTAACAGCGGTAGCTCGGTGGCTAGAACAATGGAAGCGCGAGGCTTTGCGACTCCCAGTGCAGGCATGTACAAATGACTTTGTTACTTTCTAAGGCCTGTTTGCACCAACAACTAAAATCCATTTAACCCCGAGTTAAGGTCACAGCACACATATCAACTCGGAAAGGGATCGTTACCGTATCGCCTTTCGCCTCGCCGTCAAGCTGACGTATGCATCGTAACCAAAGCGTATCAGCAGCTCCCGTACGTCAACTCGGCTACGGCTAGGCGACACCGCGCTTACGGCTCGCCGACTACTGGTACATACCAGATTGCTTTAAGGGTAAATGACAATGGTAACAAGAGTAAATGTTGCAAAATTGGCTAGCTTTAACTGAAATGTTAGGCAAAAGTACGCACTAAACAGTTCTGAATAAAATTTTTGGTAATTAAGGATATATCAGTGACTAATTCGTACGGAAAAAAAATTGCATTTAACCTGTCTAGATGGCAAAAAATTTTTTTTTTCCAAAAGCTTTATTTTCCACAAAATCTAATTTCGCTGGTAAACGATAGTAGCTTTTCATTTAAATTTTTCATGCAAATATCGGCCACATCAATATCTGCAATCCTAACTGCTCATATATTTTTTAATGTTTATATTAAGCGTGATTAGTACAAAATTACACGATTTCTTAATTAGCGCAGGGAACAATCGCCATCGAACATCCGCCACATCTTTTATCTGTGTAATCTTTGGATTATGGATTAGCCTTTAAAGTATTCGCCGAAGAAGTACAACAAACATTCAAGAGATTGCGCTAGTTTATTATTCTATAACTCAGAGGTCAAATGCTCAAAGTCATTCGCTCTTGTTACAGCCTTAAAGTATTACTTGGGGTGGACGAAGAGACGTAAGCTCGGGTACAGAGAGACGTAAGCGCGAGGACGACGAGCCGTAAGCGCGGGAACTGCAAGTGGTCCACGCACCGCATCGCGCTTCGGAGCCTGTTCCGAGGCGAGGCCATTACGTTACGATTTCGATTAGTGTGCGTTGCAGTAGGGAGTTTCATACAAATAATGCTGAACGGCTCGAGGCGATACGGTGACGATCCCTTTCCGAGTTGATATGTGTGCTGTGACCTTTAAACAGAATTTTGACAGATAAAGCTTGGCGGAACTGTCTAAATTCTGTTCAAATCGGGGTTAAATGGATTTTAGTCGGTGGTGCAAGCGGGCTTAAGTTACTTACATGTATGAAGTTGTGGTAGCAATACCACTAGCTAACTGTGAAGGGAAACGTAAAGAAACCCTGGAGTCTAAGGTATTTACATACCTTAGCTACCTATCCAACTACGAGGCTAAGTCCCTTTTTTTTCATCAACCCATTATGTCCCCACCAAGGGGCACGGGTCTCTTCCCTGAGGAAGGTATAGGCCATACTCCACCACGGGGGCCAAGTCCGGATTGGTGGAGATTTGTAAGACTAGTGGCTGGTCTTACTATCAGAAGTTTTCAAGCCGCCCTAAGGCCTCTGACTTGGCTTAACGACTGCCATCTATCGACGGCAGCCGGCACCAACTGCTTAACGTGCCTTGCGAAGCACGAAATCACTCGGAAAAATGCCACTAGCGTTAGTCATAGACGGTTACCCATCCATGGACTGAACGCGCCGTATGTTGCTTAACCTAAGTGATCGTTTAAGATCACTCAGGCAGCGCAGGCTACGAGCGATTCGAGCGGCTAAGTCCCTAAATCTCTCCAACTAAAACACATACGCCCATTGTAGATGGTCTCAGCGCGCCCTCTACGGGTTGACGATTTCAAGCGCTATGAACTCCTCAAACACTTTGTTTACAAGGTCTACACAAGGTTTTCTTTCACGCTTAACTAAGTGGTGTGTTGGCTATTAAAAATTACAAATGTAATTACAAAGTTATAGATTGATTAAAGATGTTTATTCAAATGAATATACAGAAAAATACAGAAGTTGGTTTTTGCCAAACTGCATAACAGTTTGTTGGCAGATGCTCATGGTTTTACAATTTAAATTACTCTTAAATGCTAGCTAAATACATACGAATACAAAAAAGATATTTGAAGCTCCATACACCATACTCCATACACAAGAGAAGTAGCAAGCCGCAGCAGTATCTTTTTTACGTACGTACCTACATACATAAGCTTACGCCTATATCCCATAGATGTAGGCAGAGAAAAGGGACTTTAACTTACCACGATTCTGACAGATCACTTTTTTACACTTCAACTTAAATCGTTTCATGTCCATTAGAAGAAAAAAAATTAAAACATTTCTACCGCATTTCCCTGAACCACTTTGAAAACGATCGCGGGGACGATAAAGAAAACAGTTGTCCGTCGTAAATCTTTCCATGAAAAGTTTGATAAGTATTGCCCTCGCGGATATTTTTGGGTGCTCCAAACATATGAAAAGTAGTTTAATAGTTATCATATCTTCTTCTTTTTTCAGTGCCTCTCTACTGCTGTAGGTTGGCCATCAGGTCTGCACACTTCTCTCCTATTTTTTGCAAATTGAAAGAGATCTTCGCAAATGGCAACTCTAGTCCATTTTTTGATTTGGTTTGCTTTTTCCTCTTCTCATTAATTTGCCTGAAGCTGCCATAATGATAACTTAAAGAAGACTTTACGTTTATTTAGGCTGGCTGGAAGAAATTCCTTTAGAAATAAACCAGCCTTTGCACGTAATTTTATTACATACATGTTATTTAAGTTATATTTAGTAACAAAAAATGTTGTGCATTATGTGTAACAACAAAAATCAAAGCCCATGTCTCAAATTACATTTTCTTATTTTTGATGATCAATGTGAGTCCTTAGGATTGATTTACAAATCATAGTACCTCTTCGTACTTAACTTTATGGACCGAAGCGATTCTGAGTATCCTACGACCCGATAACACCACATTTCGAATGCGATTTTGTAGCGAGTTGTTTTTTCAAAGTCTAAGCTTTGCAACCATACATGACCACACGCAGATGTAACATTGAAGCTTCATACTTACATCTAATATCAACGCTAGTTCTACTCCATACTGTTTAGGTAATTCAGTCGATAATAGAAACAGCATGAGAACAAACCAACATTCATTGGGCGTAATTAATGCGCGCGTTCAATCATTCACTTAGGTAATCTCGCGTCACGTCAGTCATTCATTGCCAGATGGTCCTGCAAACTACTTTCTAGTCAATCATTAATCAGCATTCGGCAGTAATAGATGGTCAAAGAGTCTCGCGACGGTTACAATAAGTGGTAATACTTTAGCAGGAAACTTCTTCCGTCCAATTCGGGCTACGGATTACTGTGGAAAGCACTCAATGTCTTGGGACCTTGTGGAGTGTAATGGTGGGCGAATGTGGTCTCTAAGTTGTAATTTAGGACCGCGGAAGTGAGCTGTTTTTGCGTGCACAACCTTGAGGCTGTAAAGTGCCAAGAGTAGGTACTAGGAAAGGATTTCTCGCGGACACAAGACATACGTAGGGTTCATACCATGTCACTTTTCATCATATTACTTACTAGCTGTTGCCCGCGACTACGTCCGCGTGGGCTTTAGTTGAGTAAAGTGTTTGCAAATAAAATAGGGATACTTTTAGCGCGTGCGAAAGAGCTTTCATACTAACTTCGCAACCCTCTCTTACCTCCTTAAGGGATGATTTTCGAAAAACTACTTTACACGTCTTCCATAAATTTTAATGAAGGACCTTCATATTGAATCTCATTCGAATAACTTCAAAAACGGCAAAGTTTTATACTAAGTTTGCACCCTTTTTTTTCCCCCTTAAGGGATGATTTTTAAAACACTATTTTACTTGTGTTTCATAATTTTAGATGAAAAATTTTTGTACCAAATTTCATTCGAATAACTTCAAAAACGGCAAAGTTTCATACTAACTTTTAACCCCCATTTTACCCCCTTAGGGGATGAATTTTGTAAAATCCTTTCTTAGTGCTCCCCTACGTTACAAAAAAAAATTCAAGTTTCTAACTTTTATAGTTTAGGCCCTGCGTTGATATGTCAGTCAGTCAGCTTTTCCTTTTTTAGATATAGATATTTTGAACTTTTAGCTCGCTTCGGTTTGGACATGTGGAGAGACTGAAGAAAGAAATACTGACGAAGCAAATTTTGACCAAATAGGGAATGAATTAGTAAATGGCAGGATAAAAAGTACCGGCGTGCGTGCATGCAATGACTAATGAATGTCGATGAAGCAAAAAAAATATTTGTCAGGATCGTGGCAGGTTGCAGTCCCTGGTCTCTGCGTACCCCTCTGTAATACAGGCGTGAGTATATGTATGTATGTAAGTATGCTCGCTTAATTCTTTAACGATTTTTTGAATTTTCCCTTAATTAAACTGACGTCATCGCTGAATTTGTTTTAGTTGGTTAGCGTATTAGGTAACTAGCAAAACTGAAAGACCAGGTAGCTTTAGGATCAAAACGAATTTAAAATACGGATGATTTTATTTATATTTAAGTAGTTAAATTAAGAAATTAAATTACAATCCCTTAAATACGATAACTGAAAGATTCCCAAGAATAACAATGTAAAGCGATACATGATACCCACCCTTAATAAGAAGGGACGACCATTGAAATCAGGGTTGGCACACAATAGAAAACAAGCACAATACTACTACACTTCCGTAGCTCTTATCGCAAGGGCTTAGAGATCATTCGGGCCCGAACGGAGTGTAAAGTTCACGTGGGCGTGTAGTCACCGGCACATCGAGTTTTACATTTGTACGCTTTAATCAGTTACGTTACGGGTTAGTTTCCTTTAGCTTAAGTTTAAGGAGGAAAGGCCGTGGAGGCTACGATTATCTAACGCATGAGCGAGTCGGCGGAATTGGGGGATTGAGTGATTTTCACCTGTATCATGTTATGAAAGTACGCCGTATCTAATTTAGCGGAAATGTAGGGGGGTGAAATATAAATAGATAGGGATTTTCATGATTTACCAACATACGTATACTCCGTTCCTTGAGTCGAACTCTTAGGGAACCAAATACAAAGGGAGATATCTATATTAATAATTTTGTCCGTATCGGTCTACGGTAGTCCCGAACGAAATGCACATCAAACTGAAGAGCGCAAAAAATAGTCGATTGGAGTCGACAACTTTTTAATGTAAAAATTAATTAATATATTGCTATATAATAACGTTTGTCAATGTCCTCGATGTCAGCTTGGTGTCACGTCATTACGCGTCACAAGTGTCCATTGTGAACTGTAAGGTCTAATTTGTTAACTTCACTTCGGTTTTCGTCTAGTATTAATAATAAAGTGCGATAGATGTATAAATGTGAGTAAATACATTGTAGTGACGTGAGTCACGTGAGTCAGAGATTCTCCACTCTTCTATTTCATAAAAAGACGATTCCAGTAAAACACTCTTAGAACATTAGAACGTATGAAAGTGAAAGTATACTACATTTATTTTACTACATTAGATTACATAATAAAGAACAAAAAATATGACAATAAACGCAAAAAAATGTGTGTGCAAAAATCGTTTCGAAAACATTAACAGTAATTTATTGTTCGTGCAAGTTCCCTTAGTAAATTTGCCATCAAGAATGCCGGGCTATCAATTCAATTCAAAGAAAACCATCTACATTTTGTATAATTAACGTTTCTTATTAGTTTATTATTACTAGCTTTTAAGGACTGTGCTCAGATTCAGCTCAGAAAGATCTAGGTTCGATTTCCAGTGCGGGCATGTACCTATGAATAGGCTATTTGACAGTGTGAAAAAAACAGTATTATTTATACGTATTGGTATAAATTATGTGTCTTAAAACCGCTTTAAGGCATTTTAACTAAAAAAACAATTATGATTTGTAAAAAAACACAAGATAACATTTGATCATTTGTATCTGCCGCCATTGCATCGAAAACGGCCTGGAGTGGCCGATTGGCCGTTGACGTCACATATCAGTAAAAATGGCGTCTGTCATTCATAGTTTACCGGAAAGGGATGTCATAAATCCTGTGCGACGCCATAATGCGTAAGATAGCGTTTTGGCGGCTTATTTGAAAAGTAAATTTTCGTCTTCCTTTTTTAGAAGAAATATACGAAAGAATTTAAAATTACCATTTTCTGTAGACTCCATGAACACCAATAAACAATATGAGATGGCTTTCAGAAATTAGTGAAATAGCTTATTTGATTATTTCAAAAACATACGTACATTTATGAAACTATCGTAGCAATACCACTTGCTAACTGTAAAGGAAAACATCGTGACGAAACCTGGATGTGAAGTGTACACACACATACACACAAGCGTATCACATATACATAAGAATGTGATCTGTTTTAGCTTATAACTAGCCTCCCTTAGTAAATACTCAAGAAGTACTGTAATAAAATAGCTAAATTTTGCAAAGGAAGACGCTGCTGTCTGTCAAACAGTCTTTATAACTATTACAGACACCATCGTTCTACTCCTATCACTATATTACATTCAATTCAATTACATTCTTTAGAAATGTTAAAATAGAATAATTACTTGTTAAACTTTTCTGTAATAAATAAATTTCAATATAGGTCAGTGCTTGAAATTGCCAATCCGCGGTAGCAACGCGTAGCAATTAACCCTTTTATAAGGCAGAGCTAGTCTTAAATTTTCATTGGTTTTGGACTCTATGTCAATGCAATAAAGTTCAAATTATGGTAGCAATATATGGTACAAAGCCTTATGTTATGCCTATTTTCTCTCTCTAAGAGAAGACCTGTGCCCTACAGTGGGACATATATTGGCTAATAGAAAAAATACAGTGGAAGCAACTCCTGAATGACTTACAGCAACCAGATAAATCGCGTTTGCGTTAATAGATAGAGAACACTTTATTGTACATATAAAAGGAGATTACACAGGCATTTTTCAATCTAAGAGTACAGACCGCGGCCTTATCACAAATGATATTTCTTCCAGACAACCTTTACCGTTTACCTCAATCTTCTAGATGATAACTTTAGGCCTAGCTGAATTATTACAGCCATGGAGGTGGCAGTCTCAAGCAAAGTTCTTGTTCAAAGCTAAGACCAAAGGTTTGCTTCCATATAAGAACTTTGCTTTTGGCTACGTTGTACCTATAGGCGAGAATCTGTTATTAGCTCTTACCGTCCGGCCGCTGGGAGTTTACGATCCTGACAGGTCACGTTAGAACGGACGACGTAACCTTGAAGTGGCGTTAAATTTTCGATTAAAATATTTTTATGCCCTATTTATCCTACTAGCAAATAATTGTCATTGAAACTATATTATTGTGTAAACTTACAATCAATGTTATATTTTGCACAGTGATTTAAATGTGAAATAAGAAGAAATCAATATTTAATGTTCGTGCGTAAAATCCTTACTACGCTGTCACAAGGTTATGTCAACCGTATTTTTTTGGAGTGACGTACCAAAAATAACGAAAATAATAAAGTCCCTTTAGCGATACAAAATTGATGAACAGGCTTTAGAAAATGATCATCGCGTTCTCAGAATCTCTCCGTACCACTGCCGTACAAAGCGATTGAGCTGATGTGGGCTCAAATAAAAGGTCGCACAGCTCGCCACAACACTTCACCGCCATTCGGCACAAAAAAGATGATGACCCTTCTAAAATGCCTGTGAAAATGGCACAAGAGATGACTGAGTGAAGGTCGTCTAAAAAACAAAACAACTTAATCGTGAGTCAGTAGCAAAAACTAGTTAAGAATAACGTAAGGAATGATAACGTTGATTTTCTCCCATCACTAGTCATATGTGTCAGGACCGTAAACTCCCAGCGGCCGAACAATAGTTACCCATTTTTATTGTACTAGCATAATTTTATAAGCTGATAATTCTCCAATCTGAATAAATAAATAAATAAAAGAATAAAAACAGCCAAAAATTAAATATTTTTAATGTAAGCATCCTGTGTAATTATGTTCCACTGCAGGGCACCGGCCTTCTGTCACACAAAGAGAGAGTTAAGCCTCACAAATGAATAAATTGATCAGTGAATAAAATAAATTTTTATAGCAATTATGATCCTGAACGTAATGTCTGTAACCAATTTTGACTTGGTGTCAATCAACATTATCGACTTGTTAGGTTCTTCAATTTGTAACTCATCCCTTTGGCTCGACAGCTACCTTTGGTAGCGGGTGCTCGGAACCTTATGTTTATTAACCGTCGTTCTAAAGTCGCTTGTCCCTTGGTGCGCCTGAAGGCTAACAGTTGAGCCAAAGGGTTCATCATCAACCCATTATGTCTCCACCGAGGGGCACGGGTCTCTTCCCTGAGGAAGGCACAGGCCACACTCCACCACGGGGGCCAAGTCCGGATTGGTGGAGGCCTGTAAGACTAGTGGCTGGTCTTACCGTCAGAAGTCCCCAAGCCGCCCTAAGGCCTCTGACTTGGCTTAACGACTGCCATCTATCGACGGCAGCCGGCAACAACTGCTTTACGTACCTTGCGAAGCACGGAATCGCTCGGAAAAATGCCACTAGCGTCAGTCGTAGACAGTGACCCATCCATGGACCGAACGCGCCGTATGTTGCTTAACCTTAGTGATATTATATTATATTAGTCTTGTTCTGGCCTTCGCTCGAGTAAGGATTTTGCTTTTAAAACAGAGTCCATTGTATTTCTTTATTTCGCTCCGTACTTCCACCTCGTATTGGAATGCCTGGCGGGTATTTTCCACATAAGTAGGTGCAAACCCTTTTTGTAGGGCCCGGGGCAAACTCTTCTCAGACTGCCGTGACACTTCATTTAGAAAGCGACACTTTGTTTAAATAACAGGATTTAAAAGACGTACCGTGGCTAACAAAATAAAAATAAATAAACTCACGCCCGTTATCTATAATATTTGTCAAAAAGTTAAATAAGTTTAGATAAGATTTGCTGGAAAAATTCTCTTACAGAGATAAGCTCGCCTTTGTACATGTCGTTTTTTACCTAAAAGTATAAAGTAAAGAAGTTATAAGGTTTAGTAGTTAGCGCTTAGTTAGACGTAAGATTTCCTCCCCTATGGTCGATTTCTGAGTTGAGGGTTTTCACTAAGTAAATACTTAAGTAACGTTGTGTCACGCTCTTTTCTGAGAAATTTTACGAGACGGCACTACAGTTGTAGTTACTTAGCGAAAATTCTCAATTCAGAAATTGGCCCTTAGCCTCATAGATTTTTGGTAGGGAGTTGGGGTGCTGACTGAGGGACCGTGGATTGACTGCCGCACTGGGGTACAGTGCTACCATCTTATCTGTTCAGTTGATAGCGGCGCTAGTGGAGAACTTAGTAGTAACATTTAAGAAATTTACCTAGAAAAATGAGAATATTTTAACCGTTCTTTCAATTTTAATGAAAATATCTATAAATCTTAGTAAGTGAATAAATGAAATAAAAATGGGGAACAGGATTTACAATTAATTAGTTAGTTACAATTTTGCCTACCTGAACATATAACTTGGGGGCGCTGTAGTTCTTTGTCAAAGGATTCCTTTGGCGGCGCAGCATGGCAACGCTGCCAGCATGCTGGAGACATCTGGTTCAGCTTGTTTTCCAGGGAGGTTTGTTAGGTTAGGTTGTTTTTTTTTTGTATACTTAAACTGTTAGGTATACCTGTTTGTTTTGTGTTGTTGACGAAACATTCGGAAGATATTGTGCATGTGAGTTTTTCATAGGTAAATTGATAGAATATTCTTTATGAATGTAATGTAATGTTATGTGAAGCCAAGTCAGAGGCCTTAGGGCGGCTTGAAAACTTCTGACAGTAAGACCAGCCACTAGTCTTAGAAAGCCTCCACCAATCCGGACTTGGCCCCCGTGGTGGAGTATGGCCTATACCTTCCTCAGGGAAGAGACCCGTGCCCCTTGGTGGGGACATAATGGGTTGATGATGATGATGATTCTTTATTCTACGGAATGGAACTAGGAATTACGTAATAGTATGCTCACAGCTGAGCCATTATACTTAGCGCTGAGGTATAGCCATTCCTTAGAGTCTACGGTTTCTTAACGACGTTTTTTTTCAATGAGTGTTATTACTACTGCAAACTCTCAAATGTGACTTAGAAAGCAAACTTACTTACCTCTTGGGGTACAGAACGGACCGGAACAGAAGAATAACACATTAATTTTTTGTTTGTATCTGAAGCTGGCTTCCCACAGTCCGCGATATCGCGGACGGACGCGGATTAGCTCGGACAACACACCGTGGGAAGGGTCTCGGTCCGCGGTAACACAGACATCTGTGGCGGTGCGCCGTACCGGTTGTGGGTACGTGGTCGTATCGATATCCGCAGAATCGCGCACCGTGGGAAGAGCCTTGTGCGTGGTGCATGGCTGTCCGTGGTCGTCGGCCGTCCGCGTCCGACCGCGATATCGCGGACCGTGTGAAGCCAGCTTAACTTGTCTACTAATCTATTTTTAGTGCAAGTTTCAAGTGCAATTACTGCGAGCAAACAACTCTTCCAATTAATTAGAAAAAGAAAGACAAATTTATCATTCCTCTGATTTCAAGCCTGCTACAAACGACCCTATCTATCAAAACTTGCATGAAGCATCCTGTAACATGCTGTAAGTATACAATTTGTCTCAGCATTGTATCAGATAGCGGACGGGTATTATTAAATTAACTAATTGCGATCGTAAAGAGTAACCTTCCGCTTAAAGTAAGAAGATTTAAAGGGCACCTTTTGCTTTTGACATTAAGGTTGAAAATATCTTTTAAGCTTTAAGTTGTCGTACTACAAATGAATGTGAAATAATATAAGATCTTGTTCGGCTGGAATTAAGGTTCAAATTCCAGCTAAATCTTGGCGTTTTATTTACTGTTGCTAGTACAACGTGTGAGGTGACACGAAAACTAATAGTTTTGTGTTGCGGTGCGAGTAACCACGTACAACACAAGGCCTAGAATTATAGCTAATGAGATGTGTCATTTTATCTTATCGTAGGAGCATATAGGGCCCCAATCGACTCAGAGGATTTTATCTTAAAAGATGTACGTTAATACCATGCGAGAGGTCCCGGGTTCGAATCCCGGCTGGGGACAAAGAAAAAAAAGAAACCTAGGTCTTGGATGTTTACATATTTGTGACGTCGCTGTTTCTGGTTCCCACGACACAGGGTATCCTAGTGTGGGGCCAGAAGCAATGTATTGTATGTGCCTGTATGTAAATGTTATGTTATGTTAATTAAACATAGTAAGCTAAACTTTTTCTTTCAGTCTTGCAACCGGCTTGTACCTATATAATATGATAAATATCAAATTATTAAAACAGTAAATAAATTGGTTACACTTTCTTGAGTATTTGGCACTCTTTACGTTGAACTAACCGTTTCATTATTGAACTAAAACTTTCGTAAGCGCTATACATTATTAATTCCGCATGCAGTTACTTGACTTTTTGTCGAAAGAGTCCGACCGGGTTCGCTGTGACAGCTGAGATTGAAGGTATAACAAAAGTTATTTTCGTCGAAATCAAACATATGACCATACGCTTCTGACGTCGATAACTTATGTACAGTGCCACCATCTTATCTGTTCAGTTGATAGCGGCGCTAGTGGATAATTTAGTAGTAACATTTAAGAAATTTACGTAAAAAAATGAGAACATTTTATCTCGTCTTTCAAATTTAATGAAAACATATGTATAAATCTTAGCAAGTGAATAAATAAAACAAAAAATGGGGAACAGGATTTACAATTAATTAGTTAGTTACAATTTTGCCCACCTGAACAGATAACTTGGTGGCGCTATAGTACTATTTTGGCATACATACTGAAAGGGCTGACTGGCTATTAAATTATGTTTGTAAGAGTGGAAATTTGAGCACAATAGCGGCTCACGTCCCACTAATACGCGTCAGTCGCTTTACGAAACTATTGTTATGTCGGTCACGGGCTTGTCACATGCCGCCTTTAGTCGTTTCCCCTAATGGCTTAGCCGATATGTGATTCAGACTGTGCTACGCGGGGCTTACTACGCACCGACTCGTTCCTCAATCTTTGTTAGTGTTTTTAGTTTACCTATATATTCAACAAACATACATACATAAGCTAACGCTTAATCCCGGTGACGAAAGAATGCCATCTGCCATGATCCTGACAAATCACTTTCGCTTCATCGACATTCATTAGTCATTACAACAACAACATTACAACATTTAGATACAGGCACATACATTTCTTCTGGCCCCAAACTAGGATTTCTTGTGTCGTGGGAACCAAAAACAGCGACGTCACAAACATGTAAACATCCAAGACTTAAGGTTTTTTTTTCGCCCTAACCGGGATTCAGACCGGCACCTCTCGCGCGGTAATCAGATGCGCTATCGCTACGCCACAGAGGTCGTCATTACATTGCATTACATGGACGCACGCCGGTTTCGGGTACTTTTTATCTTGCCTTTTGCTAATATCCACTATTTGGTCGAAGTATGTCCGCTTGGAGTGGCACTTAGTGGGTCTTCTGGCGCTTGGTGAGGAGAGATGGAGCTCGCGTCGTTGGTTGCTCGTCTCTGACTCAATATTAAGTTATTTCATAGAATAATGTTATCAATTCCATGAAGAAACTAAATCTATTTTTTTATTATTATAGTAACTTTATTTTTCACATTTTTTGTAATAAGACGTTTTAAAGGTAGCTTCTAGCAGCAATAAGAAAGTCATAGTCTGTGGTGACTTCAACATTGACTTGAAAGCGGTGTCCGCTTTAAATACAAAATTGACAATTATTTTCAAGTCGTTTAATCTAGCAAATATTTTTTTGGAGCCTTCCAGGATAACTGAAACTACTGCCACCTGCCTAGATAATGTTTACTGAGATTGCGATTTTTCCGATTATTCTACAGTAAATTGTATAAAGTCAGACGACAGCGGTCAAGTTGTGCATTTTGAAATAGATACAAAAAAGGCCGAACCTGTTATCCTCTGCCGGCCCGTAACAAGTAAAAAATTAGTTTCATTTAAATCAGACCTAGAAAGTAGTATAAGGACTCAAGAAAATTATGAAAATGCTAATGATCATTACAAAGAGTTATTCGAAGTGGTGTCGGGTAGTTTTAAAAAGATTTTTAAATTGCGCTACCTAAAAAGCAAGGACAATAGAGTAGGATTCAGTGAATGGGCTACGTCAGGTATTCGAAAGAGCAGAGACACACTTTATGAATTATATGACAAAAAGACTTATACATATGACGCCAACTTCATACAGTACGTAAAAAAATATTCAAAATTATTTAAGGCCGTCTGCCATAAAGCTAAATGCGATCATATAAAAGGTAAAATCCTACAATCACCGAATAAAGTACAAACAATTTGGACCATAATAAATAGAGAAACGGGTAAAGCAAAGTTAGGAGACCGAGATATTTCACTTAAGATTGATGACAAAATAATAACATCAAATGAAGGTATCGCTGCAGCTTTCGAACAGTTCTTCACTAATGTCCCAATCATAACTACAGCTCCGTTAGACTCGTCACCTGATCGTGCGGCGACATTATTAAGGGACAATTTCCCCGCATGCGAACACGATTTTACGTTTAATTACATAGAGCCCCATGACATTGTTAAGAATTTTAAATTATTAAATCTTAAAAAAACCGAGGACTTATGGGGTATGTCAGTAACAATAGTTAGTTCAGTGATAAATATCCTAGCTTTGCCGTTAGCACAGATTTTCAATAAATGCGTAGATGAAGGAGTATTTCCAGACCTCATGAAATATAGTAGGTTAGTACCCTTATTTAAAAGCGGTGATAAACAAGATCCAACAAATTTTAGACCCGTTTCAGTCCTACCAGTATTAAGTAAAATATTTGAAAGAATTATCTTAGATCAATTACTTATTCATTTCAATAATTATGAACTCCTCCATAGTCAGCAGTTCGGTTTTATTAAAGGGCGGAATACAACAGACGCTGGAGTCATGTTAGTTAAACATATTTTCAGTGCGTGGGAGGATCATAATGATGCGATAGGAGTATTTTGTGATCTGTCAAAGGCTTTTGATTGTGTAGACCACAAAACATTACTCTCAAAGTTAAAACACTATGGAATAAAAAAATTAAGTCTAGATCTTTTAAAATCATATTTAGAAGGAAGGGTTCAAAAAGCAGAAATAAATCGTATTAAATCGTCAGGCTCACTTGTAAAAATGGGAGTCCCGCAGTGATCTATGTTAGGGCCGTTCCTTTTCCTAGTCTATGTAAATGATTTACCGTTTTTGGTACAAAAAATGTGTGAGATAGTGCTATATGCTGATGACACGTCACTTGTTTTTAAAATAAAGAGACAGGAAAATAATCTTGACGAAGCAAATAATGCTCTCTCGCACGTTCTAGATTGGTTTACAGTAAATAATCTATTGTTAAATTCAAAAAAGACAAAATGTATGAAATTTACCCTACCTAACGTAAAATTAGTTGAAAACAACATTGTAATTGAAAATGATAAACTAGAATTTGTTGAAGATACTGTAATTTTGGGCATCACAATCGATGCCAAACTACAATGGGGTCCACATATTATAAAATTGGCACATAGACTAAGCTCCGCAGCAT
This sequence comes from Yponomeuta plumbellus, assembly GCA_947310845.1. Taxonomy (NCBI): domain Eukaryota; kingdom Metazoa; phylum Arthropoda; class Insecta; order Lepidoptera; family Yponomeutidae; genus Yponomeuta; species Yponomeuta plumbellus. The sequence goes on along the minus strand of OX371207.1, from coordinate 8,506,295 downwards.
ATGCCGTGAAAAGAATTCGAGAACTTACTGACGTTGCAACTGCTAGGCTTGTTTATTTTAGTTACTTCCATAGTATTATGTCCTATGGTATAATACTATGGAGCCGGGCAGCAGACATTGAGACTATCTTCATCTTGCAGAAGAGAGCGATCCGATTTATTTACAAGCTAGGTAGTAGGGACTCACTAAGAGATTTTTTCAAAGAAACTAACATCTTAACAGTTGCAAGCCAATACATTTATGAAAATATTATGTACGTTCGGAAAAATATTAAGGACTTCGAAACTCTTGGTAGCCATCATAACGTTAATACTAGGAATAAACATAAATTGTCATTTCCACGATTTAGACTTGCAAAAGTTAATACTTCCTTTATGGGGCACTGTATAAGGTTCTACAACAAGATACCCCAAGATATATTAGAGTTACCTCCAACGCGATTTAAGAATTGTGTTAAGCACACTCTTTGCAAAATCATTAGTTAATCCTCGTGAAGGAAAACATCGTGAAAAAACCTTAGTAACTAACTAGTCCCTGTCGACGTAATCAATGCCCAATGTAGCCTTTATTTACAGACTAGTTTTTGTTGGTTAAAGAACATCTATGCGCGTAGTAGAAAGGTATTGAGTTTTGCACTATACTCGACGGCACACTTCCATTTTGCTTTTATCCCGTCCGGCGAGGCGCGTCTAGACTACCTAGTGTGCCCATATGCCCTTCCTGAGTGGCCCTAAGGCGCTGCCATATTTTTTTACATTTTTTATGGGACGCCGTTCCGCATTTCTCAAATTAGAGAAAGTACTACATAATTATTCAATAAGTGTTATATATATCTAGAATCTGCATGAAATTTCCTATCCAATTATTATATATTTTATTATAATAAAACTTACCTGTTTTCCAAATGACGAGGTGAATTTCCACTATCCACACCATCCTTTACTACTTTGAACTTTTTTTCGTTTTTTTCACTTGCACTTTTCACTAGCACTGAACTAACACTTATAATATGATTTGCATATTATTTTTAACTATTTTAATCTATTTTTTAATATAAATCACCAAAATAAAGCTATAAATGACGAAGAGATAAATGCCATCACGGGCCGCGCAACCTTTGCAGAAAGTTCGAGGCTTGTTTTCACTTTATTTTCCATGAAATACAACAAAACTATTATTTGAAAAATAATCTACACACTTTTCCCAGTAATTTGATATATAACACAAAACAAATACTATCTGCTTTCCTCTTGAATAACTTATAAACCTCCAGCGGGCGGAGCCGAAACGCCTGACGCGGCACTAAAAGTTCGAGGCTTTTTTCATTTGATTTTCCATCAAATACAACAAAACTATTATTTGAAACATAATCTACACACTTTTTCCAGTAATTTTATATATAACACATAAACAAATACTATCCGCTTCCTTTCGAAATTATCTAAAAACCTCGAGCGGGCGGAGCAACTCGCGACGAAAACACAAAATGGCGTCTGTCAGACGCGGTTCACTTGTTTTTCGATGAGAACTTTATTTTTTTCTTTGGAATGGCATGAAGTTCGTTGACAAAAGTAATCCTTAATAACCATTGGTCAAGAGAAAACCGGATATTGGCCATAGACTATAAAAACACGGCAGAAATCGAAGTCAAATCCAGTCTCTCGCTTAGCGTACACCCGTGTGTACGCTAAACAGTTGGGGCACAAAAAGTTAACGTACACACGGGTGTACGCTAAGCGCTTAAGGGGTCGATTCGGTTCGGTCGCCGTTTCAACGTGTATTTTGGTATTTCGCTGCCCGACGCCACTCCGGCTTTCTCTATACAAACCGAGTCTATACTCCTTTTCTGTTCAGTTATTTCACCAGTGGAATAATTTTAGGTATGTCCACTAGCGCAAAGGCTTTTTCGTGGCGATCTCACCCTTTTACTTTGTCCTTAAAAATGTGTTTGTGTTGAATGGCTTCGTATTGTTTTACTGTGCGGCCAAACTTGAATGCCATCTTTCTAGCATTACACAAAAATCAATAAATAAAGATACACAATAAATTAAGACAGAAAAAAAGAAAGGAAGAAAAATCTGTCATAAAAAATTACGAACAACCCGACTGCCGAAAATTAACTACGGCTTGAAAACTTCTAACAGTAAGACCAGCCACTCGTCTTGCAAGCCTCCACCAATCCGGACTCGGCCCCCGTGGTGAAGTATGGCCTATGCCTTCCTCAGGGAAGAGACCCGTGCATCTCGGTGGGGACATAATGGGTTGAAGATGAAAGTCGTTATTTAGCACTGATTTGAATAGAAACTTTATTTTGAGTTCGCAGGTAGTATGAAGGCTTACCTTACTTTCAGAGAGAAGGCAGGAGGACGGTGCTGAGCCTATAACCTGGATTGATTACAATCAAATACACCAGGATTACTTTTGTATTTACAGATTTATGTGCCAACTTGAAAACAATAATCAAATGTTTGTTCTACGACCGACAAAGAGTGACATAATTTTGGATGCATTCAAGGAAAAATCTATCTACACAAAATTCGAAGGCGTTCCGTTTATATTTGAACATTATGCCGCATAGCGAGACGTAAATAAGCTGTTTATATAAAGGCTTACCAAGAAAAATATCAGTTTGAATCTATATAAAATTCTTATAAATCTGGAGGCAATCTTGACACTATAGAAGTTAAAGAGAGTCTTTGTCTTCTAAGACCGCGTAGGCCCAGCATATACCAATGACTTTATTTTCTGAGTTACGTACGTTACTGTACTTGCAGAAGCAATCATCATCATCATCATCATCAGCCTACGCTTGTCCACTGCTGGACATAGGCCTCTCCCATTACACGCCACTGAGCAGAAGCAAAACCACTCGCTAATTTTGAAGGAAAACATCGTGAGGAAGTCCTAGTGTCTAAGGTATTTACACATTTTTGAGGTTGCTATTTGCGAAGGATTGCAGGCAGATGCTGCTGCCGGCAAGCTGAAGACAGGGCGCTATGGCGCTCATTAGGGGAGGGCTATGTCCAGCAGTGGACTAATATAGCCTGATGATGTGATGTGATGTGTGTGTGCGGTTACTATATGGCCCATACCTATATAAGGCTAAGTGCGGCATCTCCGGTATTTACTAGAGCAGCGCTCAGTCTCAGAAGACAGACATTGCACAAATCCCCCAAAGATGCACGCACAGTACACACTGATTACTTATTAGCGAAAGTGGTGCCGTGTGTTGAAAAAAGAGAATTTTCCTAGAAAAAGTCCAAGAAACTTTCCTAGATTTCGTAGTTGTAGGTACGTAGTAAAAATAGTATTTAATTCAAACTGTATTTTTAAAATTTAACTGTTTTAATTCCCGATGTTATATTAAGTGGCGAGTACATTCTATAATTTCTATATTTTCTTTTGTATAAAGTATTTTTTTAAAAAGGGATGGGATGAAAATCAGCGCTAAAGACTACGCATGCAGTCATAGCAATAAGCTGAGCCCCTTCCTTTTTACCATAAAAATAATAAGTATTTATTGATTTGTATTATGTAAGCATTGATTTTAAGGTAAATAAAGTATTTTCACTTTCACTATAAATAATAGGGAAGGTGGCCTACCACCTTCCCTAACTACTATTATTATAGAGGGTAGGCCCTTAAGTCACTTGTTAGGGTTCCGTAATCAAAGTGTGCTAATAAATAAATAAAATAATAAATAAACTCACGCCCGTTATCCCCGAGGGGGATAAGATAAGTGTGCTAAATGGGACGCTATTACTCTACCTCCATTGTGTAATAAGATTAATGGTAAAAATATTAGAAATTATGTCATAAATACGAAAATACTCTTTACAAGACGTAAAATACGTTTTTTGTGCCGTAGTTTTTTATGGTCTATCGTAAAAGCGGGTATACCTACCATAGGTACTTGCGTAAAAGTTTGCGTGGTCATCAAGGGCTTATTACATATTGCAACATTTTTTTATAAATGCCCATGCCCAAGTGAGTCGGGCTCACTAAATTCTTTATAATATTTACAAAAAAGTGAGGTAGTACGGAGCCCTCGGGGCTCGAGTCCGATTCGAACTTGGCCGGCTTTTTTTAACTTATTAGTATTATCTAAAAATAAAACCGTACACACCCTTACTAACATTTTTGGCCATAGATGCTTGAAATAAATGTTTTATGTCCATTATAATAACCTTTTGGGTATAGGCCTATTCCCTCAATTGCAACTCTTTAATGCAACATTTATAAGTTATCATTTATTGCTATGATTAACTTATAAAGGCGCTCACAGACCACTAAAAAGCCAATAAAGGTAACCATTATTCTACTAAATAAACGACATGGGGGCGCAAAATTAGTCTTGTCAGGGGACAAGTTAAGAAGGCAGGTGGTAGGCGTAATATCATATGACTTTGTCCTGTCACCCTGATACCCCTAGGTAGAAGGCAAGCTGTCAGAACGCATAATAAATTACCTCTACGTCGGAAACAATCCCCTCAAAAGATGTCGTTCGGAATAGAAAAGATGTCGTTCGGAATACAAATATTTTGTTAAAGTAAACATTTCCGACCGGTCGCTTAGATCCTTCGGGAATATTGTGAAAGATATCGATAAAATATGAACAGACAGAACCTTTGTTTCTGTTGAAGTTATCACAGTTGAGGTCCCGCAGGTTTCACATTTTGAAGATTTTTTTGTAGCTCCGTTTTTCATTAGGGCTAATGAAATGTTTTGTTGGATTAAACTTGAAACGTGAATCTGCAATGAGTATTTTTTTTTCTAATTTATGGAAACGGGGCAGGAAGACTGGATTAGCTTACCCGAAGCTAACGAACGCCACCAACGGAAAAGCAATCATATCTTTTAATACGTTTTTGCAAATAAGCCGCCCAAGTGCGAGTTAGATTCGCGCTCCGAGGGCTTCATACATAACACAATATGTGTTGTTTAGTTGTTTTACTTTATAATGTTTTTTTTTCTTTGGTCTAATAGGGGGTTTGACAGGTAAAGGAAATATTTAACCGCGAGCACTATTTGCGAATAAGTTAGATTGAGCTGACGATGATGATCTTATGGCGTTGTCTGAGCTCGGGCACCCTTTACGGACTGGTTTGTAATGTTAATAGATAATAATAATGATAACTTCGACACTCCTGCATATCATGGATTAGCTGTCATTTTTTTTTTTTTTTATTTCACGAAACTCATAACTATTTTTACAGGTAACTACAGGTACAGGTTTACAGATACGGTCGGGGTCTAAAAATGTTTACCAGTTTTCAAAGTTGATTCGTTGTCGCAAGATGTGCATTATAGTCTATAATGCTTTAACAATGTACATATTACCTTTCAAAGTTCCGAAGTCTCGATTCTAGCAAGTATCTAAATTCATTTCTTATTTTAAAATTATTGCATTTATTAAAATGACACAGAATATCAAAACTCTGTCAAAATAGAAAGTTTGAAAATATATTGAATTTGTATTATTTTTTCCAAAATAAAGAAAATAAAACCTCCTTGAGGGAGCGAAGAAGGTTTGCTCTAAACTTTGACAGGTTGGTACTCTACTCTTTATTCTGAGCTTTGCTTTATCTAATCAAATCAATACTACTATCGACCTTGTGTCGTATAATTGTCTGTACAAATATGAACCTGGTAAACATTTTCAGACCCCGACTGTACTATTGCAACAGCAATAGTGAAGTACACATAGTACAAAATAAATATCTGCTGGTACGGTTTGCTGTAAGATATATATTCTATCTATCTATCTATAAGTGTATATTAACTAAAAATTACTTAACACAATAAAAAAAAGAAACCCAGGTCTTGGATGTTTACATGTTTGTGACATCGCTGTTTCTGGTTCCCAAGACACAGGGTATCCTAGTGTGGGGCCAGAAGCAATGTATGTGCCTGTATGTAAATGTTATATTATGTTATGTTACTATCCCACTGTATGGTTTCCTGCAATAGTTTTGGGAGGTTGTATTAAATTCGACGACTGTCAGTATTAAATTTGATACAGTCCGGTCTAGCCCTCTAGGTACCTTTTATTCCTGTTGGGTGTCCTTTCTGTATTTATTTGTATTTTGAGCTCCTGAAACATAGATTAGTACAAGCTCAGGCGACTGGTATAATGAACCCTGCTCTATTGTTAGACTCCGCTGGGAGCAAATAAAATTTCTATTGAGGTTTCGTCGCCGTAATGAATTGTCAGAAAACCTATTACATCAGCAAATTAATCAGGTTGTTGTACATTTTGTGACAAGCAATTTTAAGCAGGTGTAAGTTGTGGATCTCAGTAATTTAATGACTGAAATGCTATAAGAATAACTTCTAGTAAGCACCATAGTGTTTGTTAAAATTGTTTTTTTTTTAACATTGGGATTACATATTCAGTTAGAATTTAATATTGTACAATGTACACACTAGAGAAAAGAAATAATTTATTAAAAGCCTTACATAACTAAATTTTTTCTTAATTCAAACAATTAAACGTTGTAACATCCTCAGTCGTGACCTTGAAAATAACAGTGGTTTTCTATTCAGGACTGAAGAGGATAAAGAGACGAATAATATTAATTTATATATTATAGATCCGATCTGGGAGGCATACGTGGTGCAGTAAGTGTCTAATTGTTGATGATGTTGGTATAGATCTGAAAACTCGTCAATAGAAATAACTGTTGGCGAACCTTCATCGAGTTTGAATACTAGCTTCGGTTTGTTTTCCTTAAATGATCGATCAATTAATAATAAATTGACAATATTAATAAATTATTATAATACAGTACAATCAATTTCACTCAAGCGATAATTTAAGTTAATACGTAAATTATTATTTATTTTGTATACTGGGTGATATTTTCAGCGGTACAATAAATTTTACCATATCATTGGTATCGATAATAGATTACATTTATCGAATAAAATTACCATATTTTTTTTTTTCATTTTCATTAATTTATCCTTCATCCAATTTGTAACTCAAGGGCACCCATTACAAGGTGTCATCGCGGTGCGAGGCAGAGGGCGGCGGGGTGGGGTGAGTGAGCGGGCGGCGGGCTGGCCGGCGCACGATTTGGCCGGTCAGTCCGCGCGCATTGACCTAGGTGAGTGCACGTGCGCCGTTTCCGCACTTCCTGCAGTCCAAAATTACGCGCGCAACACGATGTTTACAAACCGCGATTATTATGAAATGGTTCGTACTTACTTTCTCAGTGGGGAAAATACAGTGCAGCTCGGCGGGTATACGCTGAAGAAAGTTTGCCCCGCCTGATAAATGCCGGTTTTATTTAACCTCAAATACTCAACACCAGGACATTCATGAGAGTGACGCAGCATTTGCTAGACTACGGACAGTTCACTGCACCAGCGCACGCTCAAGGCCGAGGAGGGAGACCTCCCTTGGCCGTGGAGATCGAGGAACATATATTCGCGTTCTCCGAGGAAGACCCCAGAAGGAGCACCAACGACGCGGCACGCACGGCGCACTTCGGCGTTAGCCAGTACGTGGTGTGGAAATTCATACCACTACCAACCAATGCAAGCATTCCACGCCGGTGACGGTCCTAAGCCCGTGCAAGTATGAAGGAAGAATTGAAATCAAGTAAGATTTTTTTGCTACGTCATACATAAGTCATACCTACTGGCTGCGCCGCCGCCGCCGCTTCTTTTCCTTCCCGCAAGCCGCGCGCAGTTGCCAGTTCGTGCGTTTAGTTGTGCTCATGCGTAATGAGTCCATATTTCTTTAAGATTTGCGGATAAGTTCAGACATTGGTATTTTTGTTTTTTTGTACCAACGGGGTAGTAACAAAAAATGTTGGTATTTGTATGTTGGACTTAGTATTACGTATGTTGATTTATTGTACCGGTGAAAATATCACCCTGTATTTTAGGGTAGCGTTAACTTTTCCTAAGCCGCCAAGCTTCATGTTAAAAAACGAAAACTTTATTTGATATAATTATGAAGCATTTAATGACTTGCAAATTTTATTATATTAAAACTGCATGAAAGACGAAGCGGACGCGTTTTATAAAACACCATTCGTATTGCGCCGTTTCAATGCTGAATCGCAATATTCTTTCAAGCGAGAGTTTAAATAAAACCCAGGGTATTTTATGAGCCAAGAGATCGAATCCGCCGACGTTACATCTTTGCATTGCGGCTTGAGCGGATGCGGTGGTGTGCGGCAGAACGACGAGGCCAGCTGAGCCCAGTTTTAAAAAGGTAAAACGTGTTTTGACGTAAAAAGTCTTTAAGTCTTAGTGATAGGGTTTTTTTACCCATTGGGTACGGAACCCTAAAAAACTGGCCTAATGTGACAGTGTAAGACCCAAATTAAAACCAATTGATCGTTCTCTCAGGGCATTTGACGTCATAGACTACTTTTTAAACTGCTTTCGGAGAGTCAACAGTCGGTTTTTTGTATTTTTTAGCAAAGTTGTCCTTGCTGCAAGTCATTAGAGTGCTTGTGTGTAAAAGTTGCCTAAACATGCATACAATCGCAATTCGATTAAGATTGCGCCATAGAAAATTTTCGGGCAAAGCCTTCATGTGTTTTATAAACTGCCTAACCTAACCGCCATATATATTTTTTCATAATTTTAAACATTAAAAACCGCGTACAACGTCTTTTTTTAAAACTAAATTTAAACTTTAAACTAAACTTTAAATTTAAAACACGTCGCCTCGGTGAGGGCTGTAACTCTGTTACTATGTTGTGTGCAATTTATCGTTTCACTGACGAACAGGTGCTTCGGTATAATCCTATCGCTAAACAAAACCTTCGCGTTGTCTGGATCCATACCTACACATTCTCCGGCAGTGCTAAGGTGGCAAATCCCACTGAGTTGTTTGCTTTATACCAACTCAAGAGAATCTCTCGCAAGCAGGTGTCCCAGATACGTACTACGGCTCGCAAACGTATTCTTTTCTTGTGCTACTTTCAAGACACAATTTCTACCAGCCCCGCTAGGCTGACGGCCCTCGATCTTTGCATATGGCTGAAAGCGGACGCGATGTGGCATCACGGCGTACCGCAATCGGCAGCGGGAAATCGGATTGACAATTTTATGTTACTAGTTTACGGATCGGGATATTGCGGCTGCTGTTTGATTTTGTATGCGCTTTTGAGTGCGTTTGCGAGCGTGCTTACCTACCTTTTATCAAACATAAGTACCTAATTTTAAGTACTTTGAGGCTTTGTTCCTAACTTGAAACGAATGAAATAGAGCAAAATAAATAAAGTCTAGTCAAGGGCATTTTGGGCCACGCGCAGTTTAAAAAGAAAGCAGTGTGCAATGTGTGTTCTGTAGAAAGAAGTGATTTTCATCCGCTTTACACAATAAAGAAATAATTATTATTTTTAAAAACTTGGTCGCCTATTACGAGTACTCGTGAACTTAGCCGTGGTCTCCTTGGCAGTGACAGTTTTCCTTTTATATGTTCAATACTCGTGCCACTGGCCGACAGATTTTTAAGTTTTTACCGCGGGATGCACTACTTGGAAAAAAATATGTGCTAAAGATAAAGCAATAAATAGGTATATCGCAAAAACGAAGAAAATAGTCTGCAAAAGGCCACAATTTTTTTTAACGACCAAGCTATTACTTAAGTGTAGACGAAAGAACATTTTATTTTTCAAGATTTCATTTTACTGGTTGTCGGCACAATAAATATTAATGAATTTATTGCCACAAATGTTTGTGGCAATAAATTCATTAAGAGAATAATATCAATAAACAAAAAATTTTATTATATAGTCTGAGTGGCGGGAAGACGCTGGATGCAAGCCGCTTCCGACCGGTCTTTTTGGAAATCCATGGAGGAGGCCTATGTCCAGCAGTTGACTTCTTGTGGCTGAATGACGATGATGATGTTGATGATATAGTCCGAGTGACATTGCTTCCAAATATAATTGTTGCCAAACGTAATTATTGTTAGTTTCGCATTTATGACTCGTGCATAGAACTGGTTTCCATTTCAAACATCATTATCATCTTAAACTCCTCATCTGTCGGCAAAATAACAATAGAAAACTATTGTTATTTTCAAGGTCAGGACTGAAGAGGTTAATAATCTTTATTTTTATTTGGCGCGAAGTACTCTTGACACATTTTCTGAACCGCGCTTCTTGCAAGCTTATGGGATGTTATTGTAGAATCGAGTGCCCTCACACGAGCTCCGTCAAGTCATATTTTGTAAACAAACATGTATTTCGGTATAATCCCCAAAGGTTTTAATTAAGCCTCTGTACGGAGAAGGGGAGGAAGTGATTCTAATTATTTTCCCGTCGGGTGTAGCCACACGATTCAATTTATGCTGAGACTTGTATTCGAAGTTTTTTTTGTACTCTGCATCTGTGCAATTGTACAGAGAAAATGGAATATTAAGGAGTATATATATAAACAACACCACTGCCCTCGTAAGGAAGAACGCAGTAATCGTAAAAACGCAGTTTTGAGTAAATAGCTATTTTATTTGTTAGGATTAGAAGGATTTCATACATAACTGCATATTTTCTTACTGAAATTTCAGGTTTCTAGTAGACCTACAGCCACCATTATTTTTTCACCTATAGATATACCACCAGGGAGCCCAATTTTGCATCCAAAGTAAAAACGCAGTAATGGCTACAACTGCGTTCTTCCTTACAAAGGCAGACCACTGAAGTCAAAATTTGACGGTTTGACCATTTGAACTGTTTATAAATGAATATGATATGATTGACGACCTCTGTGGCGCAATGGTTAGTGCATGTACCTACCGTCCCGGATTCGAATGCCGGCTGGGGACAAAAAAATCCCTAGGTCTATGATATTTACAAGTTTTTGATGGCGCGTTTCTGGTTCCCACGACACAGGGTATCCCAGTGTGGAGCTAGAAGCAATGTATGCCTGTAAATAAATGTTTATGTTTTATCCTTGCGGAGTCTTACTCCTACCTCCTAATCATCATCAACACATTATGTCCCCACCGAGGGGTACGGGTCTTTTCCCTGAGGAAGGTATAGGCCATACTATACCATAGGGGCCAAGTCTGGATTGGTGGGGGCTCGTAAGACTAGTGGTTGGCCTTACTGTCAGAAATTTTCAAGCCGCCCTAAGGCCTCTGACTTGGTTTAACGACCTCCTCATAGTATCTCCCTATCTAAATAAACCTCTAATACAAATTAATACTTCTCCACAAGCTAAAAAAAGATAGCCCGGTTAGGATTCCACAAGAATTTCATTCCGGAGACTTATTTTTATATCACACGGGCGTGTTCTGAAAAAAAGGTCAAATGACATAACATCGGTCCATTTATTCGGCAGTCACACCCTTGCGGTTATAACATTATTGTTATAGGCGCTCAGAGTAGTAGAAGGTTGAAAGAATGACAAATGGGTTTTAGTGATTGCGTTCCCTTAATGTTTCGATGTTATACAGGTATGTGATAACTCACGTGGTAGGAAAGGCGCGATCGGTCATCGTCAAATCTGAAAAAGCCTGAATAAGCGTGGTGTCCGGCTAAAACAATATTCCTCATAATTAAATAAAAACAGTCTGTGTGTGGATCACAAACTCACAAAATTTAAAGAAAATTAAATTTGAGGTAGCCCTTTTCATACGATTACGTAAGGGAAGAAGGGTCAGGACAAAAAATACGTTATCATTTACGACATTGAAATAAGGGTTAATAATAATGTTACGAAAAAATTTGCACGACCACGTACCAACGTGGACGCAAAATCTAACCGCTAGGTTCTAAAAGACAGAGAAGCCTTATTTATAAACATAGATTCCACTAAAACACTCTTATGGCGGAGGTAAAGACTGTTTATAAGAGAAATGTCTCCCATCAACTAGTTTAAACTGTCTTAAAACTGCAAGGATTCGATTCCTCTTAAGCATTATAATAAGCCTTTTGGAGTTATAGATTAAATTTGTTCCTTATATTTAGAGTCACTTTTCAACGGGACTTTTTCTGGCGGTCTCTTTAATTAAATTATATTATTTTATTTTTGAAAAATTTGCATCAGGCATACATTAACATAGATCGTTAATTTTATAGAAAACATTCTGTGCCTTTTTGGTTTCTCTGTATAAACATTACATAACATAACATTTACAGACAGGCACATACATTGCTTCTGGGCCCACACTAGGATACTCTATGTCGTGGGAACCGGAACAGCGACGTCAGAAACATGTAAACATCTAAGACCTGGGTTTTTTGTATATCTTTTATCATTTTTTTTCCTTATCTATATTTTTACGTTAGTTGCCATACTAGATGTAAACCTGTGTAGTGGTAACCAGAGGAAGAGTTAGCATTATGATTAGTTGATGCTTACCGTTTATGGTTGGTTTTAGTTAAATTTTACATTTTATAATTTACTTATTCTAAGTAGAAGTAGAAGTTAAGTAACTCTTGTAATATGATACAATATATCCCATATGAATTGTCAATTATAATTTAAAAAGCGCTAAAGTGTAAGAATAGAAAAAAACTCAAGCTTATACTTTTAAAACATTATGTAAACTGTTATTGAAAACTCATAATCGACACTGCTTTGTTTTGTGGCACTAAGAAAACATTTTATTTAAGAGTAATTTTAATAAAAATGTATTTTATTTACCAGCCTTCGCGAGTTTGTGTAATGAGGTCTGAACGTAAATATGAACAGGGCGAGCGCAAATAATATTGTATTTTATTAACAAAGTTGCTGGATCGGGAATATTCGGGGGCGATCGCCAACATGAAAATTCCCTCGTGAATATCGAACATTCAGAAATATGTGATTAATAAAATTCTGCTTGGGGGAGGATATATTTTCAAATACGGGTAGCTTTGACATGTTTGCGACGAGTGTATTTAAATGATATAATTTCACACAAAGTTCCTAGTGGCTTTCAGTTTGAATTGCACCAACGGTACACCTTTACATTTTTTAATACGCTCTTTATAAGGTTCTATGTACCAAGATTCCCCAGGGCATGATAAAGTAGAGTTACCTCCGACACGGCTTAAGAAAAACATACTCTTAACAAAAACCCTATAATCAACGATTATTTAAACGACCGAGATGTCTGATATTAAACAGTAGATTACTATTAAACGTATTTAGAGATCAAGTTATGTCTAGTATTCAACACATCCATGAGTAATAATTTTTGAGCTTGAAACTATTTTGAAAAGAATAAATGTTGAGTTTTTTTTGCTAGCGTCTTCTACATAATCTATTGATTGTGATAGTTTCACAATTAATAGATTGTCAACGTTGACTTTCATAAAGTAAACATTAGGTTTTTATTATGAACATTTTTTTCTTTTTTTATTTCTTATTCAAGAAATTTCACAATAATACATATTATTATATACAAAAAACCGTTACAGGCACCTGTATAGGTGTATAGTGAGGTGATAATTTGAATTTAGAACTTGATTTTGAAGTGTCCCGTAACGTAACTTAGCTGTTGACTGTACACGTCATAGGAACTTATGGAACATTCCACGTCAAGCGTATAGGGAAGAGCGGGTGATCGTGCTCTTCCACTATAAAGGGAAATTTCCCGCCAGGCAGATCGTATGCCTGGGGACGGCCGGTCCATCTGTTGTTTGTTGGACGTTGTATTTATGGTATGTGTAAACTTTGATTTGTGTAAACTGATTGCGCGATGCAGGAATGATGGAGTTTATAGTGCGCGCAGAGTTGACACTCGCCACAAGCGTATAGGTAAAAAATGTTTATGTCACCTATTTCGGTAATTCTCAGTTATGTTATACTTAAATATTTTTTTCCGATGAATATAAATATTTTAATTTATAGTATAAAATCTAGTTAACGAGTTTAAAAAAAATACTATTAACAGGCAGCAACACGCGCTTACAAATCTCGTTAATTTAAAAAAAATTAAAAAAAGTAGTATTTACTGCGGTCTTTAGAATTTTACTTTATTCAATTAATTTCTTAAATGTTTTTTTTATATAAAAACAATAAAAAACCTCGTTAACCTTACTTATCACTGTAAAAATATTTTTTATCTGGATCGGGAATATATTATGTATAACGTAACCAAATATAACCGAAGACGGAAACTCAACTTTTTTTACCTCTCCGCTTGATGTAGAATTTACAGCACAGTCTACCTTTTCGATTCTTTGACCCTTAAGCATCGATAGCTACATCTTAATACCTATCCAGCAACGAAACTAACTAATAATGCATTCACCTTGATAATTTTTATAACATGTAAAGTGATGTAATCTAATGTGATGTAATGTAATGTAATGTAATGTAATGTAATTTAATGTATTGTAATGTATTGTAATGTAATGTAATGTAATGTAATGTAATGTAATGTAATGTAATGTAATTTAATGTAATGTAGTGTAATGTCATGTAATGTCATGAATAATAGCGGTTGACCCCGTTTAATTATATTATAACTAATGCAATAAATAAAATCGCATTTTATGAGCCAGTGGGAGAAAACATTGTAAGATAAAAGACAACATGATACAGTGTGACCAGATTTAGCAGAATTCTGCGATTTTAGCAGAATACGACCTCCAATTTACAGGTTAGCATATTATGTCGCAGAATCGAAAAAGTTGGCAGATTTTAGCAGAATTTAAGAAAAAATAGCATAATATTAGCATGATGCTAAATTAATTGATTATCTTGGATGTTTATGAAAAAAAAGTATACAATGACCATTTTTAATTTCTAGAAAAAGGTTTCTTTCATCGGTATTATTTTGAGGGAAATCCCCATACTTGTTATCACTTACGAGTTCTATGTATGCAGAGTATTTGTTTGTACACTACATACAATATAAGTCGCAAGCGAAAACAAGTATGGGAATATACCCAGTTTGGCCACTTTTTGGCTAGATCTAGTCGATTTTCGACGGGTTTGGCTACAAAACAAACTGTGTAAACCACTTAACAATATCTAGTAACTTCTAGCTATTTTTGGCTAATTTTCCTGATTGCAATCAAGGTGCATGCGAACGTATTTTGTACTAGATCGTGTAGGCAAATCGGTTGACCATGTCTCTATGGTTTAAGACTTATGGTTCTATGATTTAAGAATCTATGGTTTAAGAAGTTAGCGTAGGCAACACAGCTGACCATTTCGGAGATTTCCCGATAGTTTAAATTTTAAGGGAACTCGAATCAACCGAATGAAAAAGCTTTTTCTTATCTTATTACTTTTTTGACTTCAGCATAGGTAGAAAGATGACGCGAGTCACGCGTTTTGTGGCGCTCAAATGTCAGAATTTGACAGTTAATGTACTGGAAAGTCGGGAAGTCGGTTTTGCTCAGACTTTTTGTCTGTGTTTGTTAATAGCTTGCGTTTAAATTAAAAACTTGAGCTATTACATATACCTTCTAATGGCGGTAGTTAATTAGCATAACAATAGGTAAACAATGGCCGCCTGCCCGCTGCGGGCGTTTGCCAAGCGAAGGGATATAATAAGGTACCTATTGTGCTTCCATAAATATAGTAAATGTTTTGACTTTTTAATAAAACAAGTAGTAAACTTTCATTATCTCGTACTTTTTTGGACATTCGCTAAATTCGGCTGCTCCATATAAAAATATATATCGATGAAACTTACTGTAGAAACCATTTTTTTTAAATTAATTAATAAGTTTCTTAAGGTATTTTACTGCATTTTCCAAAATAGCAGAATTTTCGCAGTTTTTACAAAAAGTTTAGCAGAATTTAGCAGATTTTGACCAAGTGCCTAGCAGAATGGCCAATTTAAATCTGGTCACACTGACATGATATTTAAACTGTGAATAGGCACCTTTTCGCAAACACGAGACCCGTAGTGAATCGCATTCATAATTATAACAAATGGAACACTTTACTCTTAATGTTTCACCGGAAAGCAGCGGCTTGCCCACCCACTGCCCGCGCCTTTCGTGAAAGCCACAGATGGTCAGCCAGCCTTCGAATAAAAAAAACATAGAAGTATTTCCTCCTACAAAGTTCACACTCAAAAACGCCCCTAGTCATTCGAAGAGTCTTTACCAATTAAATGAGCGCAAAAGATACTGTCGCTCGCTGCCCCGGCTGCCTGAGTGGTCTTAAAGACAATCACGAAATTTAAGCAACATAGGACGCGTTCAGTGCATGCATGGGGGACCGTCTATGACTAACGCTAGTGGCATTTTGCGAGCGGTTCCGTGCTTCGCAAGGCACGCTAAGCAGTTTGTGCCGGCTGCCGTTGATAGATGGCAGTCGTTAAGCCAAGTCAGAGGCCTTAGGGCGGCTTGAAAACTTCTGACAGTAAGACCAGCCACTAGTCTTACAAGCCTCCACCAATCCGGACTTGGCCCTCGTGATGGAGTATGGCCTAAATGTAAAGGTAATAAATATATGCGTACTTTCGTTTAAGCCGCCAAAAAACGTAACAACAAAAAAACGCCTATAGGGTAGGTACTTTTCGATGACCTATACAGCTACGAAATTTGGTACTATAATTATTTTTCTACAAATACAGAGAAAAATCTGACAATGATACATTTTCTATTAAATTATAAAATTTCGGAATAAGCTCGAAAAAAACTGCGAGTACGAACTCTCGATGGGCGAGCCCGACTTACATGGATTTTTTATTTTAACTTACTATAAAGATATAGACTTATGTACAACTGTTTCCACTCACAACAGATCGGGTGATCAGATTTTACTAACCGCTTATTCATTTAAGACGTACTCACCTCTATATTCTAAAATAAAATAAACATCTTATCCTAAGACCTAGCGGCACAGCTGCTGAGCGCGCTTCGAATTGGCAATAAAATCGTGATATCGCGTATATGGTATTAAATTTATTTTCAATTTAAGTTAGCTGTAAGATGTCTTTCTCGTTTCGCATGATTTTTTTGGCAATAGACCTTTTTATTTTTCTTAGGGTTCTGTCTACCAAAAGGAAGAAACGGAACCCTTATCGAGTCACTTTGCTGTATGTCCGTCCGTCTGTCTGTCAAGATTCTTTATCTCGGGAAGACGTGGATGTACTGAGTTGAAATTAGAAGCATATATTTCGACGCCTCTTGATGATAAAACATAATTATTACCATTTAACGCCTACCATATATTTGGAGTTAGAGCGGTCTTTAAAGCTCGGAAAAAACTGAGAAACTCGATTCCCAAATTATTCATAATAATTTATACAAGTACGAGGCTGTATCTCACGAACCGTGAAAGCTAGACAGTTGATTTTTTTACAGATGCCTGTAAATAGTTGACACTATTGCGACAAATACTAAAAATGGAATAAAATAAATTTGTGGCCTGGTGCGAAAAGGGCCAAAGTCAGGTTTGGCCCAAAATCAGCTTTTGATGCCAAAGTATTGAAAAATTTATATAGTTATTTGTGCTAAAAGGGCGTAAGTGCAACGAGAATATTTTCAAAGATGAGATGTGTACAGAGGCCAATGTAGGGTGTATGACTCTCTACCGGTATAGTAGAAATTGTTAGTTTTAAAAGGGATGCAGGGAGTACAGGGATTAGGTACTGACATTGGCCCTATTAGCACCAGGCCACAGAAATATTTAACGGAGCTCCCATACAAGAAACATGATTTTCTTGCCGTTTTTGCCCGATATTAGTAACGGCAACTGGTAGACGGTTCAAATATTTAAATGTCATATAGGTGATGATACGGAACCATTCGTCGGCTAGTCTGCCTCGCACTTGGCTGGTTTTTTATTACTTTTGGTCACAACCTCCTCGCTCCTGACCTAGAAAGTAACAATTTGATAACCATTGTTACTTTTAAGGAGATTATAATTATAAAACAAAAACAATGTTTGACATTTATTTCAAAACTAGCCCCGTAAGATTTCTAAGTCATGTCCTCTTACGAACTAACTAGGTTAGTTGGAAGAAAATGCTATTTAGCATTAAGCTCGCCTATGTGCAAAACGTCTGTTTAAAGGCAATAAAGAATTTAATAATATAATAACATCGAGCAAATTCGAAGTCACCCTCTAGAGTATTTTTCATCTTCTTAGGCCTTTCTTTTCTTTTTATTAAGCTCGCTATAAAGCGTATGTATGTAGAAACATATTATTTCTTATGTAGCGTCCCTGATCAGTTGTTTATGTGCAAAAAAGTATAAATTTTCCTCTTAGCGTGGTCTCAAGCCATTCAGCTCCACCGATCCTGCCTTCTTTTGTATTTACTTAGCACACTTCGGATGCCCAAATATTCTGACACGAATTAAGATAAATGCTCACGGGAGACTTTGTTGACTGAGGCAGTTTGCTGCCGACATTTTTATGTGCTACGAGAATATTGCTCATTTTAAAAACTAGTACTTTTAGTGGTATTGGGCATTTTTTTTTAAATAAAATTATTTGTCAGGATCGTAGCAGTGGGCAGTCCCGGGTCTCTGCCTACCCCGTTGGGATACAGGGGTGAGCTTATGTGCGTCTGTATGTATGTTTTAATTATAAACAGGGGTATTGAGGATAAAAAGAAAGCTGCCTCTTAAGAAGCTAACAATTCAGAAAATCTCAATTGGACGTAGTTTAGCAAAAATGTTCAAACCCACACAAAGTGAGTTTTGAGATATTTGAGTTTTTAGTTTTAAGCTTCTTTTCGCTCTCCGTACGGTTGGACTACCACGTGCATAACTTTGCACATACTCATCGGATCGCTATGAAAGTCTTTGATTCTTGAAACATACAGCTCAGTGATCATTTTGGTATATTTAACTAAAAAATTACCATGTTGTGGGTTGGAAGCTTTTTGCTAAACTAATTCCAAGTACAAAACAGCATGGAAATCGAGCAACTATTTTCGCTTTGTATTTTTAATAAATATTTCACAAATATAATGAATGAATGAAACATTCTTTATTGCACAATAAACAGTGTTCTGTACAAGGGCGAGCTTAATACTATAAAGTATTTTCTACCAGCTAACCATGGGTGATGTGGAAAGAGTAAAGGGTAGTGCTATAGAGGTCATAAGAAACAATAAAAAAGATAAATTACCTACTTGCAAATTCGCAAACTTCTAATACGTATACGTATTAGAATACGTATACTACACACTATATTACAATACTTCATAAATATGTACCATTATTATATGCATACTATAAATACATAAATAAAAAAAAGATATATAAATAAATACTTTCATATACATAAATTATGTCGGATTGCTCTGAAGTCCAAAGTAATGTTCCTGGATCGCACTCTTAAACACTTCGGCCGACGAGGCCTGGCGTATGTGCAGCGGTAGCGCGTTCCACAGGCACACAGCTGTCACAGTAAAGGAATCCGAATAGCCTGCCATACAATGCAAGGGGGATTCAAGAAGTAAGTCTTTGCATAATGAGTGTTTTTACGAACGTAACTTAAGAAATAAAGTGATTGTCAAAGTCAAGCTGCGCTATCACAACGCAAAAAGTAATTACTAATAAAAAATGTCTATGAGAAGGATAATAGATAGTTCTACCTTTCTGTAATACCCGTACAAGGCTCACAACTAAGACAAAGACTACATTAAATCGTCTCCCACCCACTACCCTACTGTCTTGTCTACCCAAGTTTGTTAGTCAGCGCTTCCCAAAACGGTTAACGTGTTGAACATTATGTGATACTAGCGTATCTGATTGCGTGATATAGAATATCCCGGTCTAATATTACCCTAAGGTAGTTAGGAAAATACATTGTACACAGTCGTAACGATTGTGAATTTACTTTTGCCCAGGGATTGGGAATTGCTTTATACTTGTTGTTGGATAAAAATATCTGACAACGAATGCGGATGTCTGAAAAAAAATACAGGACAAACGTGGCGTTTATTATTTACTCAAAGCTCATGACCCAATGTAAGAGTTACCTATGTAGTAGCTGCATCAGCGAGAAAATCTATCTGAGTGTCTGACATTTTCCCAAATCTGCAGAAACTAATTATAATATTGCCTATCCACAATACGTATGATGCTGATATGTTATTGATAACTAAGAAACTAAGTTGTAGGGCTATCGACTGTACACATTATCATGTTTCAGTCCTGCTCTTTTTGTCGGGAAAAAAGGCTGCCTCTTGTGTCCGTTTCTTCACAGTTCTTCACTTCAAAGTGCAGGTGAAACTTAAAGGATTTGATCATCGAAATATTTGATTAGAATCGCAGAAACAGTTTGGATACTCCTTAAACAAAGAGACCCGTACCCCTCGGTGGGGACATAATGGGTAGATGATGATGATGATAAAGTAAAAACAAGAACAATAGACAAAAATAACATTATGTTTAGTATACTAAACTCAATGTTATTTTTGTCTATTGTTCTACATCATTGGGTTCTACATAAGGGGTTCTTGTTTTTACTTTATCATCATCATCATCTACCCATTATGTCCCCACCGAGGGGTACGGGTCTCTTTGTTTAGGCCATTCTCTACCACGGGGGCCTAGTCCGGATTGGTGGAGGCTTGTAAGACTTGTGGCTGGCCTTACTGTCAGAAGTTTTCAAGCCGGCCTAAGGCCTCTGACTTGGCTTAACGACTGCCATCTATCAACGCCAGCCGTTACCAACTGCTTAACGTGCCTTGCGAAGCACGGAACCGCTCGGAAAAGCCACTAGCGTTAGTCACAGACCGTCACCCATCCATGCACTGAACGCGCTCTATGTAGCTTAACCTTCGTGATCGTTTAAGATCACTCAGGCAGCGGGCTACGAGCCTAAGATTTACCTCATTTACCTAAGATGAATTTATTTCTATAATAGATGCTTGCAGTGAATGATGAGAATGCATATAATAGGCGCATGCACTATAATGCACCTACATGTAATAGATTAACAACAAAACAAGTATCATGCACTGTTTATGTTCCTTAATCTATACGAGGGCTGCTACTTATGTATGTGGAATAGAAAAAATAAACAAATGTATATGGCTAAATATGCTTTTATTGTTTTTCAAAGTATTCTCCACTATGATCGATGCACTTTTGCATTCGATGAAACCAATTTGTAAAACACTTTTTCCCCTCTGATTGAGGTATCTCCAAAACGTGCTGTTTGAACGCATCTACGGCATCTTCACGGGACGAAAATCGTTGACCACGTAATTTATTCTTTACATTTGGGAATAAATAGAAATCATTGGGAGCCAAATCAGGGCTGTACGGTGGATGACCCATTAATTCTATTTTTTGACCATCCAAAAATGTAGTTGTTTCCTGAGATGTATGACTGGCATTGTCATGGTGAAGTATGATTCTGCGTCGCTGGTTGTTTTGGCGTATTTCTTCAAATACTTCCGGCAAACAAATGGTCGTGTACCACTCCGAATTAACCGTTCTGCGATTCTCCAGTGGTATTGTAGCCACATGGCCATTAATACCAAAAAAGCAGGCCACCATTTGCTTTACAGTGCTTTTTGCACGACCCACTTTCGTAGGGTTCGGCTCATTTTGAAACACCCAAACTGTTGATTGTTGTTTAGTTTCGGGATCGTACGCGTAGATCCACGATTCGTCACCTCTGTAGATATTATAAACAGATTTTGAGTTGCCTCCGTTGAATTTTTTTAAGGTTTTCTTGCACCATTCGACGCGAGCATCTTTTTGATCCTGAGTTAAGTTGTGCGGGATCCAACGCGAACAAATTTTTTTTACAGACAAATGTTCATGTAATATCATATAAGTGCTCGTCATACATATGCCCAGAATAGCCTCTATCTCGCGATATGTAGCATGGCGGTCTTGCATTATTAGTTTTCGCACAGCTTCAATATTTTGTGGCACAACCACCGATTTCGGGCGACCTTCTTTAACTTCGTCCGTGAGCTTACTGCGCCCGCGATTAAACTCACTAAACCAGTGATACACAGTCGTTTTTCTACACGCTGTTGTTGCGTTAAACCATGTCGAAAATCATAATAAATCATAGCACAAATATTTTCAAGAGTGAGTTCCATTTTTTCAGCGATATGACATTTTAAACCCAACAAAAACAAAACACTAACGTATATAAGAGAAAAATATTAGCGGCCAGTATTTAAAAAAAGAACGAATTTGACCATGGAGGTCAGACATTGCGTTTAAAATTATTGGAATCCCAGATTCCGCATACATAAGTAGCAGCCTATCTATATATATAAAAGGAGAAGCTGACTGACTGACTGACTGACTGAATGACTGACTGACTGACTGACATATCAACGCAGGGCCCAAACTATAAGGGTTAGAAACTTGAAATTTTGCACAGGAGTTCCTTTTATAACGTAGGGTAGCACTAAGAAAGGATTTTTCAAAATTCACCCCCTAAAGGGGTAAAATGGGGGTACAAAGTTAGTATGAAACTTTGCCGTTATCCAAGTTATTCGAATGAGATTCTATATGAAGGTCTTTCATTAAAAGTCATGAAACATGTGTAAAATAGTTTTTCGAAATTCATCCTTTAAGGGGGAAAAAGGGGGGTGCAAATTTAGTATGAAACTTTGCCGTTTTTGAAGTTATTCAAATGGGATTCAATATGAAGGTCCTTCATTGAAAGTCATGGAAGACGTGTAAATTAGTTTTTCGAAAATCATCCCTTAACGGGGAAAAACGGGAGTGCAAAGTTAGTATGAAACTTTGCCGTTTTTGAAGTTATTCGAATAAAATTCAATATGAAGGTTTGTCATTAAAAGTCATGAAATACATGTAAAATAGTTTTTAGAAAATCATCCCAAGGGGGGTGCAAAGTTAGAATGAAAGCTCTCTGATATTCAAAGTTATTTCAATAAAATGTTGTATTTGGGTTATAAGTTCCTGATAAAGTTATTGATTATTGCCGACAGCCCTTTTTGTGAATTCAATACTTATGGGGGTTGCAAATTTAGAAGGTATAAAAGTTCTTCGTATTTACTTCGTATAGTCGCTTCGATTATTAAACATTTCGCTGCGATTTTTGAATAGAATTTTTTTGTTCTTCCATGTGTTTGCTTAAATACTTGCTTACTTTATTTTTTTTTTTTCATATTGGTCGTTCTAACTCTTGAATAAATTTTCTCAATTCTTCTTATTATTTCTCCGTTTATGTGTTCATAAATATTTCTCAGTTCTTTAAAATACAACCCATAGTAAACCGCCTATACGAGTATATGTCCCACTGCAGGGAATAGGTCTTCTCTCAGAGAGAGTAGTATGGTTTTATTTATTTCGCATTCGCTAAAAGTATCCCAATCTTAATTGCAAACGCAAACACTTTACTTCACTAAAGCCCACGCGGACGAAGTCGCGGGCAACAGCTAGTCTATATATATAAAAGGAGAAGCTGACTGACTGACTGACTGACATATCAACGCAGGGCCAAAACTATAAGGGTTAGAAACTTGAAATTTTGCACAGGGGTTCCTTTTGTAACGTAGGGGAGCATTAAGAAAGGATTTTTGAAAATTCATCCCCTAAGGGGGTAATATGGGGTTTCAAAGTTAGTATGAAACTTTGCCGTTTTTAAAGATATTCGAATAAAATTTGGTACGAAGTTTTTTTATTTAAAATTATGAAACACGTGTAAAATAGTTTTTTAAAAATCATCTCTTAAGGGGGAAAAAGGGGGGTGCAAACTTAGTATGAAACTTTGTCGTTTTTGAAGTTATTCGAATGAGATTCAATATGAAGGTCCTTCATTGAAAGTCATGAAAGACGTATAAAGTAGTTTTTCGAAAATCATCCCTTAAGGAGGTAAGAGGGGGTTGCGAAGTTAGTATGAAAGCTCTTTCGCATGCGCTAAAAGTATCTTATTTATAAACATTTTACTCAATTAAAGTCCACGCGGACGTAGTCGCGGGCAACAGCTAGTAATTAAAAAAAATAAGGCTCTTAAGTTTCACCTGATTTAATTAGCATCTGTGAAAGGTAACACCTATCCAGCTCCTTAGTTAATTGTGTTGCGTGGAAGTAATTTATTTATTTATATGACATCTAATTAGCTAGCAAACTTCATACTAATTTCTATCGCAAACGTCAGGATTCACAGAGGATTTGGTGACGTCGAGAGCAAAATATGCCTCCTGGATATCGGAATATATAATAACAAAATGCTCGTACACACATCCTTATTTATTCCACTTTACAGAAGGATATACATAAATGCATATTACTTATAGTGATTACTTATGGAAGAATTAGTTAATTGTGTTGCGTGGAAGTAATTTATTTATTTATATGACATCTAATTAGCTAGCAAACTTCATACTAATTTCTATCGCAAACTTCAGGATTCACAGAGGATTTGGTGACGTCGAGAGCAAAATATGCCTCCTGGATATCGGAATATATAATAACAAAATGCCTTTACAAAAAAACTTTACCGAAGGATATACATAAATGCATATTACTTATAGTGATTACTTATGGAAGAATAGATAAAAAGGGTCCAACAAGGGTCAATGTTGGTATAAAGTGTTCCCATAATGTAAAAGTACACATTCTCTTAAATTTCAACCCTCGCTTTCTATGAGTGAGACCCGACTCTAGCCTTGACAGCCAACTTGCAGTTTTGTAATCTTTTGCGGCTCTAGAGTAAATCAACATAATGCGGAATTAACTACTATAATGACCTGCAAAATTAAGTACCACTTTTAGAATTTAATTTTTATTAACTGTAGATAGAATTTAGAGTTTTAAAATAAAAAAAATGTTTTAGAGAAAATTTATCAATTTTTTTTTGTAAGTTCAATAAACTATAAATTAGCATTAGTAACCTTATTTTGTTACTTAAAAAAAAAGATTATACAATCTAATAGCCCTTTTTAGCTTAGTGTTTCAAAACTTAATTAACATTTTGAAAGTATGATATTTCATTTTTAATAAGTACCAGTTTTTGGTAGATTCCTCCTCGGGCTCTGGGTACAACTTCGAGTTAGATTGGCATACGATTTCGGACCACACGTTGGAGAATATTCTCCCATTCTTCTTTCAAGGCCTGTTTTAGTCGCCTGATGGTGGTAGGTTAGGTGGCGGGTTCTTGACTAGCCTCCCTAGATCAAACCAGGCATGTTCAATGGAGTTGAGATGAAATGGCCAAGCCATGGCGTTCTGAATATACTCTTGCACGACCTGAACCGTCTGTGTTCCGGGCATTATCAAGCATCAGGATCGACCCATCACCTATATTTGCTAAATACGGCCCTGCATAATGATCAAGCCTCTATGCTCCCACCGAGGGGCGTGGCTCTCTTACCTGAGGAAGGTATAGACCATACTCCACCACGGAGGCCTAGTCCGGATTGGTGGAGGCGTGTAAGTTTAGTAGGTGGTCTTACTGTCAAAGGTCTTCAAGCCGCCCTAAGGCCTCTGACATGGCTTAACGGCTGCCATCTATCGACGGCAGCTGGCACCAATTGCTTAATGTGCGTTAGTCATAGAACAGTCACCTATCCATGCCCTGAACGCGCCCTATGTTGCTTAACCTTGATCACTCAGGCAGCGGGCTACGAGCGATTCAGTTTTTACTTACCTAAGATGATTTCTCTACTATAGATCCTTGCAGTGAATGATGAGAATACATTATAGGTAGTAGGTGCACGTACTAGAATAATATCTACATGTAATAGATTAAGAATAAAACATGTACTACG
Organism: Yponomeuta plumbellus; assembly: GCA_947310845.1. Classification (NCBI taxonomy): domain Eukaryota; kingdom Metazoa; phylum Arthropoda; class Insecta; order Lepidoptera; family Yponomeutidae; genus Yponomeuta; species Yponomeuta plumbellus. Next base: position 8,480,698 of record OX371207.1, on the reverse strand, counting down.
CAGTTTGCATTTCTTAGTAAATAAAAAAACTCAGGCGCCCGGGCTACAAGCGATTCAAACGAGTTAAAAGCTAAACGACTAATTACTTGTATACAGGAGAACATTTTACTACAGTAGACACCATACCTACAAATGTTCTCCACTGATAATCAGAATTCAACCCAATGTCTACCCTCTACGGTCTGAAATCCGATCTAATTTGACCGGATTTCATAGACTAGTGGTCTTTGGAATGTGCTTCAAAAGTATGTTCAATTTAACTTCATAAATGGGACCTCTCTGAGTTTCTGACGTTGTACCCCTCGCGGAGTTCGCAAAATGTTTCAAGCCTTGCTTTCACAATTTTAAAACAGTTTAACATACCCTTGAAATAACAAGTAAAACGCTAGCCCAAAGGTCCGCAAGGCTTTAACGAGATGTACCTAAACTTTGCATCTGCGTTTGATGTAAATTGTTAGAAGCGCTCAGTTTGCATTCACATACCTATCATTAATTCCTACGTCGCAAATTTAGATATCCTAAAAATGAATGCCGAAGTAGTTTTGACAAAATTGGTCTACTTTCGACATTATTCTCAAAGTGTTAGCGCCGGTTTCCAAATTGAGAATTTCAATAAGTAACTACTTAAGTAACGTTCTGTCACGCTGTTCTCTGAGAAATTTGAGAGCACCGCAGTTACGTAGGTACTTAGCGAAATACTTAATTCAGAAAATGGTCTATGAAAGCAAAAATCAAATAAGATGTCGTTGCAAGAAGCAATCTCAATTCCCGCTAATATAAATCCAATTTCTCGTTTATTATTTGCTTTGTAAATATAGGTAAGCTTTAATCGAAAGTTTTGTGAAGTAGTTTCAGCACAAACTTCTAAGTTTCGGCGGAGTCAGACTAAAATGACATCGCGATACCGAGGAACTTCGCTTTTCGCGTCAGTTCCGCATCATTGGCCAGCATAAGGATCAATATATTTATGGAAATGTTAATATTTCAAAGTAAATTAACAAACTGACATGGCAGTGATCTTGCGCGGAATAACTTTGCCGCTTGTTTTGTCTGCGCGGTTAATATATGTACATGAACATAATTATGATACCTAATACTAGGTATCATATGTTAGAGCATGGAGTAACTGTAGACAAAATACAATAGCGGTTTAATATTTTGTATCAGTTGTGAAAAAGAATTAATTTTAGAGGTAAAGTAATGATTTTACCAAAATACAATAATACAATTGGCATTTTTCGTAACCAGGCGGGCGGCGGGTGCGACCAAAAAAGAATTTTAGAGACAATTTAATGAATAGGTACAAGTAAATGCCAGTGTAAAAAGTTTGGGGGTACCTATTGTATTATGAAAGCAAACGAGGGAATGTACCTACATCATTTGTACATCTCATTTGTCAAAATCAACTGATTTTGACAAATGAGATATCAAATTCGTCGCGTATGGTCGAGATGGAACGTCTCCCGTACAGCCCTCAGTCATGTAACATTTCAACGTCACCATATTTCATAATATGTCAAGAATTCTTTAATTTGGATTCAAATAAAAAAGGCATGCAGTACGGTGAAATTAATAAAAAATATGAACCTATTAAAGTCTTGTCTGCACCTTCGATACTAGCAGAGATATCTTGTCGCACTAAACGCCCATTTTGGGAGAAAAAATAGCGTCGTGTTCGCGGCGTAGACAAATCCGAGAAAATTGGCACTAGACTTAATGAAAGAGCGAGCTCGCGCGCCTTCATGTTCACATGCGTAGAGAAACCGCCTATCTCGTCAAGAGTGTTTAAAATGACAGTTTAGAATAGACAAATAGGCACTCGTGCTGCGCGAGCTGGTCTCATTTGCCGAAGAGCCGATGGTCGATGGGGTTCAAAGACCACAAACTGGTAAAGCGTATGACGCCCATCAGCTCGCTGTACCGTCGATCTGAGAAACATTGTGCGGCGTGCCTTAGGAGAGGCCAAGGTCCAGCAGTGGACGGGTACGGACTGATTCACTGACAAGCAAATCAATGCTTCTTGCCCCACACTAGGACACTCTGTGTCGTGGGAATCTGAAACTGCGACATTACAAACTATGGTTTTTTTCCTGGCCAGGATTCGAACCCAGGACCTATCGTATGGTAGTCAGATGCGCTAACCATTCCGAAGTATAGCCTAGAGATGATGGACTCATATCTGTCTGATGCTAGGGCCGCACCTGCGTGTATCGGCACGCAGCACTGCATGCCGAAGATTTGTATGTTTCCCGCGCTAAAAGTTATCGTGCTAATAAGGTGGTCAGATTAGTGGCTTCGTAATTTTAAACGAATTATCCTGCAGTAATTCAAGATGGTCACGACACAATTTCCTTCATTTGGGCATAATGCCGGAAGATGACTATAATAGAATATTGTACTTTTATATGTTTGCTAACTATTACATCACACATTTTCATGCATTCAAGAAGGCTCAGCATCGAATTGTATAGAAATTCCAGCACCATTTCATCGCTCCACTCCATGATATTGTTTACGTACGTCATACTCGACCAAGAACAACATTCAAAATAAAAAACGCTAATCAGACCACGCTATACGATATTTGGCGCGCTAAATTCTTTTGATGTACCGACACCTCGGCGATAACTAGGACATAGCTCGAACTATCGTGAAGATATGCGATAATGGCCAATTACATCTGCGTAGATTGGGTCATTGCGCGAAGCTTTGTCATGATAGACGCAGGTGCGGCCCCAGCATCATTCTAATTCTTTGTTGCTTTTTTTTGCAAGATACTAGTTTTCTTTCTGTTCGCGCAAGACGTCCATCCTAACTATGAGAATCGGTTTCAAAGTGTCTTATTTTATGATACATTGCGGCAATGTGTACGGCAAATTCTTTCATTGCATGATACATTGCTGTTACGTTTCACCAGTCTGTACGCACCATTAGACAGTTCAATAGAAGCGTTTCTTAGAAGATGTCGAACATATTTCATTCTTGACCGTGGGGCCAGAAGCAATGTATGTGCCTGTAAGATAAGACAAGATAAGAATATTCTTTATTGTATACAAGGAGAAAAAACACATCATAAATTATTTCCAATGTAACAGTAGGTACAAAAAAAATTGTAATTAAAATTGGAGATAAATGTTTATCTGTTGTTTTGTTTAGAGTATTGGAACAAATGGCAACGAGTGAGAACAAAGAGTCTATGACAATCGTAATAAATATGCAAGTCTATTTATGTTACATGAATAAGAATCTACGGGTCCCGTTTAGGAAACTCAATTCCTATAGCTAGCCACATGTGGGAGACTTGTTGCTCCGCGTAGCCCCAAGCTGCGCGTCGAGTCTCATTCGTACAAGCTGGGAAAACAATTGAAAATGTAATTTGATTTTCTATCTATTGGTTCTATTTCATCGTCTTATCATTGTGTATTTCTGGAGGGAAGATATTTTCTCAGATGACTATGGTAAGCAGTAGAGTTATGAATGTAGCAAATATCCAAATGTAGCATATTGGATATATTATCTAACCACTTCTCAGTAGGAAATAATATCAGGTCTCCCATTTATATAGGAACAATATTTTTTACAGCTTTGGGGAATTTCTTTCACCCTTTAAGTATATTAGTCCACTCTTTTAGTCTCCCACACTGAAGTTTGTTTTGCATTGTATTATAGCACTAGGTAGTGCTATCCTGGTTCATCAAGAGAGTACACCAAATAAATATCTAGGTAGGTACCAAGTTTAAGCCAATTAATTACTTTTGAAGTAAGGAATTTTGTGTTTTTGTTCCAGAACAGAGGGAAATGGGTGAAAGTTTCGCTAGCCACTTGCTCTTCGGAAAAATAACGGATAGAAAGTAGGATTTTTGAAAAAATAAAGTGGCGTGCCCCAGCAGAGTACAAGCCATCCAGCAAGTCTGTTAGTTAAACTTGAATCTCATGAATTGAACAATAACGCTTGCTAATTAGTGTTTTACTAAGGAGATTACGTTGTTTATCGTCATATTCGTAAGTCTTGACATTGAAAATAACAATGGTATTCTATTTTCTTAAGGTCAAGTCGGTTAAGAGGACGGCATGTCCTCTAGAACCCGAGAAGGACCCATCACAGACTCGAGCGTGCGCTCGATGCAAAGGCAAATTTTCTCTTAAGCACATCGTCTCAAATGCCGCAATGAAATGCTCCATACTTTCATGAAATATACAAAAATAAATTAAATTATATATTTGACCGCTAAAATTAATGTAATTTTGTTGTATGTCGTTTATTGATAACATCATCATTGTTTATGTATATACCTACTAGCTAACCCGGCAATGATTGTTTGGCCATATGTTTGGCCATATAAATTATTTTTAGGGACTTAGGGATATAAAAAATAGATAACAACCTATTCTGAAACCTACCGAATATACATAATTATATAAAATTTCATAAAAATCATCAGAACAACCGAACCCATATGGCTAACTTTGGTTTTCAAATACTTATGGATGTTTAGATGGTGCAAAAATATGGAACAACTACAAAAAACTGTACAGAGCACGCCGGGTCAGCCAGTCTATAAATCTATAATATTTAAAGTGTATGCAAGTAGCCCTTTCCACTACTTGTTCTTTTTAAATCTGTTAAATAAGTATAAAAATTGTTTTTTTATGCTTTTTGACTAACTTATTGTTCGGCCGCTGGGAGTATACGATCCTGACACCTGTCTGTTTCATATGACTAGTGATGGGAGAAAATCAACGTTATCCATCCTTACGTTATTCTTAACTAGCTTTTGCTAGTGACTCACGATTAAGTAGTTTTGTTTTTTAGACGACCTTCACTCAGTCATCTCTTGTGCCATTTTCGCAGGCATTTTAGAAGGGTCATCATCTTTTTTGTGCCGAATGGCGGTGAAGTGTTGTGGCGAGGCTGTACGACCTTTTTTTTTTAGCGCAGATCAGCTCAATCGCTTTGTACGGCAGTGGTGCGGAGAGATTCTGAGCACGCGATGATCTTTTTCTAAAGCCTGTTCATCAACTTCGTATCGTTAAAGGGACCGTTATTATTTTCGTTATTTTTGGTACGTCACTACAAAAAAATACGGTTGACATAACCTTGTGACAGCGTAGTAAGGATTTTACGCACGAACTTTAAATATTGATTTCTTCTTATTTAACATTTAAATCACTGATATAGTTTCAATGACAATTATTTGCTAGTAGGATAAATAGGACATAAAAATATTTTAATCGAATATTTAACGCCACTTCAAGGTTATGTCGTCCGTTCTAACATGACCTGTCAGGATCGTATTCTCCCAGCGGCCGGACTGTAGAACTAAATCCGCCGAATTGCCATGTATTCTTTACTTACGCAGAATAAACGTACTAATAATTATAATAATAACGTGCAATAAGCCGGGGCGTCCGTAAGCTAAATTGATGTTACTAATGGCGAATTTTTCATGCTTTTTATAATTATTTGTAGCTGAACTTCTGCTTTCGTACATAGTGATAATAATAACTCCCACACAACACAATTACTTGGCCTAGTCCCAAACTAGGATACCCTGTCCTATTTGATTGTAACCAGGCATACATAAACTCACGCCTGTATCCCAGAGGGGTACGCAGAAACCAAAGACTGCCACTTGCCACGATCCTAATACATCAGCAGACTTTGGACCCCCTTAGCTACTTTGCCTCTTCATAACCTAAATTCTACGAATAAAAGTTATGCTTTAAATTGTAAAATATGCTTGGTTGTAAAAGAAAAAAGTTTTAATTAGGGACTCAAAAGCTTTATTAGTCGGCCGCGTTGTTTTTTTTATGGAAACTACACAAACAAAGGCATTTTCATTATCTACGAGCTTAATCGATCGTTGGCGTACTTGGTTGGTTTTATTTTTCCTTTCAAATTACTCCAGCCACAGGCCTTGAATATATTATTGTGACGAATTCATTCACCAGCCACAAGATGGACAGATGATCTCATCCAAGTGGCAGGAAGACGCTGGCTGCAAGCCGCTTCCAACCGGTCTTTTTGGAAATCCATGGAGGAGGCCTATGTTCAGCAGTGGACTTATTGTGGCTGAATGATGATGATGATTATGAATTCATTACATTGCTGCTTTTAGTACTTCAAGCGTCTGCATGTTGCCATTATCCTCTTCAGTCATCATCCTTGAAAATAGCAATGGTTTTCTATTGTATTTTTCAAGGTCAGGACTGAGGAGGTTATTCATGTCGAGCAAAAAACGGCTTTGTTGTATGGAGCCTAACTTAAATATTTGTTTAATTCTGTTTTTAGTATTGGTCGTTAAAGCAGCAATAAAAATACATAATCTCTGAAAATTTCAACTATCTAAAGTCTGTTTTTTAATTCAATGCAAAAAAAAAAAAACTGTCATGCTGAAATATCAATACAAACCACATACAAACCAAGGGCTTGTCGGAATGTTGCTGTACTAGCAACATTCAGGTATAAACACCAAATAACCCCACTTTACTTCCAAGTTAAAATTATGTGTGGTACGCAGGTGCTTTTTTTAGACTTTCCTCTTATGAGTACCTAATTAAATTTTAATGTCTTTGATGTGATAAGGATTTTTGACACATGAGCCTTCTATTCACGGTAAAAATAAATCTGCCGATTAAGCCTTTATATTTTATAGTGGTAACACAACGTCATACTTTTTTGCATCGAATTAAAAAACGGACTATAACTGAAACGGTTCATGAGATACAGCCCGGTGACAGACAGATATACGGGCAATCTTAATAAAATAATACATTCACGTCAGAACAGAACGTAAAGCGCCACCAAGTTATCTGTTCAGGTGGGCAAAATTATAACTAACTTATAAATTGTAAATCCTGTTTCCCATTTTTTGTTTTATTTATACACTTACTAAGATTTATAGATATATTTTCATTAAAATTGAAAGACGGGTTAAAATATTCTGATTTGTCTAGGTAAATTCCTCAAATGTTACTACTAAATTATCCACTAGCGCCGCTATCAACTGAACAGATAACATGGTGGCACTGTAAAGGTACATGGTTGGATCAAATGACGTGCCTGTATTACTGACGTGATGTGACATTCTGTGTAACTGACGTAATACGGAATACGTCACGTGATCCAACCATGTCATCATTACACTGCAATGTTCTATCCACAGAACAAAAAAAAAGAGTAGAAATCGTAAGTGGGCGGTGCCCGCGTGCCTCAAATTAGCAATGTATTGCCTAAGCGTAGTCTATGACAGTTTTTCTTACCTCAGTTGCCGTGCGCTTCTAGTAAAGAAAACAATTGTGAAAACTCTACTAAAATGCCTTATTGTGCTGTGTTAGAGTGCAAAAATAAAAGTTGGGGACCAAAATGTACCGATCATGCCGTAAAATTCCATCGGTAAGTAGTATTTCCATTGTATTTAATTTAATAGAAATTAAATTTGCAATGACATGAACAAGGAAAGCATTCCGAAAGTGAGAAAGTGAAACCACCTTTATTTACTGGAATATAACGTTCAATTTTCGTCGAAGTCTGTGTACTTTTTCTACAAATTTCTGTCACCATTTGAATGCTACTCAAATGCTACTCAATTCAGCTGGGACACAACATTATAAAAATCTATCGATAATATTTTATCTATGACTTAGCAGTAATAAATAATTATCGGTACTTTAGGTAGAGTACCTGCGTGTTGTCTTTATTTTATTTTAATTGAAGACCTCTGTGGCGCAGTGGTTAGGGCATCTGACTACCATGCGAGAGATCCCGGGTTCGAATCCCGGCTGGGGACAAAAAACAATCCCAGGTCTTGTATGTTTACATGTTTGTGACGACGTTGTTTCTGGTGCCCACGACACAGGGTATCCCAGAGTGGGGCCAGGGGCAATGTATGTGCCTGTATGTAAGTGTTAATTATCATCTTTTATTATTATTATTATTATTATTTAACACATTTTTAGTTGCAATTATTTTTGATACTGCGCAAAATTTATTGAGCATGTTCCTTGACGCTGTTTAGTTCCTTTGCGAGAATGTGGTCCTGACTGCAGTATCATGTCATTTTTGTAAACTTTTAATCCGGATCAACTTACCCATCCCATTTTGAGACGAGCAACCGAACGACGCAAACTCCGTCTCTGCTCACCACCCACTCACTGCTCTGCGTATCGGGGCGAAACCTAGTCGGACTCGTCCGATAAAACAACACCCGTAAGTAGATCCGGACTAAATGTTGACAATGTGTTGTGCCGAAAGTTTTAGTTCAATAAACATGTCACTTTTATTAGTATAGATTGGCGTATTGTCGTCAAAACAAAACCAGCATGCATAATTTCAAAGTTAGATGATTTTATGTGCTCGTGTAGTAAAATCATCTGGGGGGGTCTAGATAATTTAATCAACGCTTACTCCATAAATCTACGGGGAAGTCTCGTGACTTTCGTTGGCAAATGTCATCTCCATAATATAAGTGAAGCACAAGCGTTGATGGATAACGACATTTTAAATAAATAAATAAAAAAATAAACAAACTATACATACGATAAGTTTGCAAGGCCTCGTTTCAAAAGCGACTATGGTTAGTTTCATATGAGAATTCCATATACGTTGCGTAGCCGATCATCCAGAAGGTAGGTTAATATACTAACAGGCTGCGTAATTTACATCGAATTGTAATTAAATTAAATATCAACTGTCGCTTTACGAAACAATTCTATAATTTGTCGATAGGCCATAGCTGAGAAGCACCATTGCACATACTTGTTTTTTAATTTTCGACTTTATGGTCTATCACATAAAACTTCTCGACGGTCAGACGCTACGGGATTCCCAGCTAGTGTAGAGTAGCGGTACTACGAACAAAGATCTAATGTCAAACTTAATTTCATCATTATCATTTGATTTTGATCGTTATTATATCACCAAAAGGTTCATATGTTACGTGGAACTTTTATGATGTAGACCTTTTCGGCATTGCCTTTATTTACCAATGGCAGCTTGGCATTCATAGTGTGGGTTTTGGCTTATGTGTGAGTTTGGTCACACTGGTTTTCCTGCTAATAGGTCATGTCACTCCTTCTACTCTTTTTTTCTGTTCTGTGGCAATCGAGGCTACGTAAAAAAAAAAAGAATATTCCTTATTGCACACAAGAAGCAAGAGACAAATACAAGTTACAGTTAAAAAAAATATAAACAATAGGCTATCTTATTCTCTATAAATTGTACACGATAAGTTTGCTCGGCTTCGTTTCATAAAGCGACTATGGTTAGATTATGAAAATTCCATTATAGGTACATTGCGTAGCCAATCATCCAGAAGGAGAGTTAATATGGTAGCCGGCTGCGTAATTTACATCGAACTGTGGTACAGTTTGGCAGAAGGGAATACATTATGTTACTTTGTCAATGTAGATACTAAAAAAAATAAATGATTAAGAAACATTGTCATAACAAATTCATTTTCAACTGTCGCTTTATGAAACAGTTCTATAATTTGTCGATATGGCAATATGTCCCATCCTTAGCCTGAGTAGCAACATAGCAGATAGTTATTTTTCAATATTCGACTTTATGGCATAAAACTTAAAGCTTCTCGACGATCACACGCGGCGGTAGTTCCATCTAATGTAGAGTAGCGGTACTACAAAGCAAAGATCGTATGTCAAACTTAATTTCATAATTATCATTTGATTTTGATCATTGTTTATATGTTTGAAAAGGTTCATATTTTACTTGGAACTTTTGTGATGTAGACCTTTTCAGAATTGCCTTTATTTGCCAATGGCAGCTTGGCATTCACAGTGTGCTTTTGATTTGTGTGTGTGAGTTTGGTCACACTGGTTTTCCTACTGATAGGTCATGTCACTATTTCTACTCTTTTTTTTTGTTCTGTGGTTCTATCTACAAGATCCTGTTCCTTCACAAGCTGTGAGGAAACAGGATCACGGTTACCGTGAAAGGATCTAACACAATCAACCTGTATAAACCAACACTGTAGGGCACAGACCTTCTCTTGGAGAAAGGATATAGGCTAAAGGATATAGCTTCATAACTACGCAACCATTGCAGATTTCCACCGCTAAGTCACGCAACACCCCACACACTCAAGTTTTCTCACTATGTTTTTCTTCATAGTTAACAATGGTATTGCCATATTATTATACAAACGTACGTAGGTAAATTAGGTAAATAGGCTTATAGGAAAAGCTAAAGGATATAGCTTCATAACTACGCAACCATTGCAGATTTCCACCGCTAAGTCACGCAACACCCCACACACTCGAGTTTTCTCACTATGTTTTTCTTCATAGTTAACAATGGTATTGCCATATTATTATACAAACGTACGTAGGTAAATTACAAAACTGAGTCATTGGTTACAGATCAGGAAATGAACCCACGAACTTAATGATTGTAAGGCATTTGCTCTACCGATCACGCTAGCACCGCACCGAAGTTAGAGGTTTTTTCCGGAAATATGAAAAATCCATACGTTTCTTGGACTGAACAAATAATTTAAACTTCGTGATTTAGCTTTTCTAATTAGTAATCAGTCGAAGTAACATTAAATTGGCAACAGCTAATGTTACTTTTGTGTAACTTCGACTGTTACTTCAGTGAACGTGATAGGATTTTTTTAAAAGCATAATGTGTTTGATAAATTATTTATCTCTCATTTGCACAACACAGAGTACACAGTCAGTGGTAGCATCTGAGCGAGATGCATATATTTAGTGGTTAGTGCCCTTTGTATTTTCTATAATCAACATAATTATAGGGGTTAGGGGGTCACTCGTTAAATTCCCCAATTCGTCAATTTCACTAATTGGTCACTTTTCCAATTCGTCAAGTACAAAGTCAAGCGATTGTATGTCTTAATTAGAAGCAATAATATTATTATACTTAGTTATGCTTGATAGTGTTCTTCATAATATTTTCCTCATTAGCCGTATTATGCCCTTACATTCAGTCAACTATGAATTGGCCACTGCTAATTGGCAAAGAAAATATTCGTCTCTTTTGTACGAGGAATTCACAGCTTTCTGCGTCAGTAAAAGCTAACATCATGACGTCATACGGACTCCAGAGACTGCGGAAAACTGTTCATATTTTCCTTTTCAATAAAATAAGCTAAGATGATATTTTTATAGCCTTACTCTCGAGTGACGTAATTTTGATAATGTTCTTCATATTTTCCTCATTAGCCGTATTATGCCCTTACATTCAGTCAACTATGAATTGGCTACTGCTAATTGGCAAAGGAAATATTCGTCCATTTTGTACGAGGAATTCACAGCTTTCTGCGTCAGTAAAAGCTAACATTATGACGTCATACGGACTCCAGAGACTGCGAAAAACTGTTCATATTTTCCTTTTTAATAAAATAAGCTAATATGATATTTTTATGGCCTTACTCTCGAGTGACATAATTTTGATAGTGTTCTTCATATTTTCCTTATTAGCCGTATTATGCCCTTACATTCAGTCAAGTATGAATTGGCTACTGCTAATTGGCAAAGGAAATATTCGTCCCTTTTGAACGAGGAATTCACAGCTTTCTGCGTCAGTAAAAGCTAACATTATGACGTCATACGGACTCAAGAGACTGCGAAAAGCTGTTCATATTTTCCTTTTCAATAAAATAAGCTAAAATGATATTTTTATGGCCTTACTCTCGAGTGACGTAATTATTTGCTAATATATACCTAACTTGACTGATTTACATTTATTGCATGTGGTTAGCTAAAAACTGTGCTATGCTACTTAATTTTGATATTATCGCACCTTCGGTAGTACAAGGGCACAACTGCACTTTTTGTAAATTTACAGGAGAGCCATTTTAAAGTTTTTTTGCATTCAATGTCATATTACTCGGCTTTGTATTGCTTCAAAGTGGTTGTTTTTTGTATGAAATACGACCCATATATTTGTGAATATGGCCATGTACTTTACAGGTGTCAAATATTTTTTTGTTAATTGTTAATAATATTTTTTCAAAAAAAGGTGTACATTTATGCCTTTCTTCCACCAACATTTAAATCATTTTGTAATTATGACCATATTTATCTTTCTTTTTTTTGATGATTTAGAAATAGAAACAAGTTAATTTTTTGCAAAAAAATAATTTTATTTTATAATTATATGTACATCTTTTATAGGAAGTTATGGTGAAAAAACTTAAAAATCTCTAGCGAAACTCTTTAGGATTTGCCTCAAAAATACTCTAAAATTAGCGACAACATTAACGTCGTAAAATCTTTTTCTATATTAATCAGTCAGATTTTACTTTACTATAGGACGTTTTTTATGTAAATAAAACAAAACTAACAAACATAAAACTACACACAAACTTCATAGTTATTGTTATACAGACAATTTTTGTGATTTTGCAGTTAATCTTTAACAAAAAACTATATAAAAGAAAACGTATCTAAGAAAGAAATCAAAATAATACGTCGGAGCTGGACGAACTGGAGGAGCTGGTAGGACTAATAGGTCCTATCAAACGTTTAGAATGTTTTGCAGGGCGGGGAAGCTCATATTCTGAGCCTTCAGATTGTGAACAATCTCCAGCATTTGAGGAATCAGCATCAATTGTAGTACCTAAAAAAAAAACATAGTTTTCCAGTACAACTCGCCTGCCCCTGCTACGAGATATCAAGCAATTTTAGATAAAATTTATGACTTACCTGAGGCTGCATTTGCTGTAGGTATAGCTTCCAAAATAATATTTGGATTATCTGCTGTAAGTGTATCGACATTAGCTGCAATCGAATAATTTTGAAAATATAATGAATTTATAGATTAAATAAGAGAACTTAACAGTACGGCACTACCGAACAGTAAAGAATTATACCCATGAATGAAGTAAGTTTTGAAGGGGTCGTTGCCTTATGGAGCTTATGTTTATCATAGGCTCATTAATTGCTTTGTGTTTCATTGTACATGAATCTGCTTCAATATTGTTGCTTTCCATAAAATGGGGGTCCTGATTTTCGAAATCATTATCATTATTGTCTATCCATGTTTCGACCATTGTTTTAGTTGAAGTGTCTAGAAATAAATCGGATTAATTATTTATTAATTAATTAAACTGACTTCAATTAACTTAACTGAAGGTAAGATTTAGAAATGGTCATACAAGAAATTTGGAATGACAAAGTCACAGTGTTATAACTACTCAGAGTTAGAAAATAAATTGGAATAGAAAGTATGAATTGTTTTTATGTCTATTTTATAAAAACATGTATAACAACAACACCACATTTGTTCATAAGACTATAAAATAATAAAAAATATTGGAAGTACAAAGTCTCACATGTTGCAATGGCTTTGTCTCTCCAAATATGAGCGCTTGAAAAAGGCATAAGTGTGCTAAATATGACTTTGTCTCTCCAGGAATACTAAATATCAAACGGCATATTCACCTTCGCGGCTTTGACGCTCCAACATAAAAACACTCCGCGCGCGGGCGACGGCGCAACTGACCAATGAGATGATGTTCCTCCAAAACGCTCACTCAATCGACCCAAAATGAGAAAGACACTATTGCCATCTAGAGACTTTTAAACGGAATATAATAGGAGTCTTTGTCCCACCAGATATAGGAGTTTTTTTATAGCATTTCTGCATATTTAACTCATATTACGATTTTTTGTAAGTTGTGCCCTTGTTCTACCGAAGGTGCGTTATGTTTTTAAAATTTATTTTAAAAATATTGACCATTTTAAGAAACTAGTTTCGTTATATTTTTATTTTATTCGTTATGAATTTTATTTTTATAGATGACTATTTTTATTATTTTTCTACAATTTTGGTGTTTGCGACGTCATAAGAGTATGATTAAAAGCGAAAACAAAAATATTACATTTATAATTTTTTTTGTAAGTAAGGCAAAGGATTCATACTCATACTGTGTTTGCTGACGTCGTAGAAAATGCTTTTTATCGAATATCTTAAAAAAATTTACTTATTTACTAATCTGATAAATAGAAATTGTACTGAAAGCATAATTCTCGAAATGGTTTTGAGATTTCCGTTCATATTAAAAAATAGTGTAGCGTTTATTATGCGCTTTGAAGCTTAATGTTTCGCAAATGGGTTTTTTGGTCGAAAAATAGCTGCACAGCAGTTGCATCGTTGCAGAACTCTCGGGAATACGAGTTTATACAATTTTACCTAATACATTATCGAACTTAAGCCCGTTGAATATATAACTATGAAAAATAGTTTTTGTATACTCAAAAAAAATTTAAGCAACCAATCTAACGATACTCCACGCTACGGTAAAGGAGGCGACACTTTTGGTAAAGGAAAATTTGCATACCCAATTTAGATGTAGTGTAATTATTATGTTTCGAGATTTTATTTTTCCGTTTTGTTGGAATAAAATGTATAACCACACGAAATTTCGACTTCTAAATGCTTGTGGTATTTGTGCTGATTCTTAAAAATACAAGTACCTAACTTTAAAACCGGGAAAATTTAATTGAAAAAATTACAAGTCTTAGAACTATACTTGTTATGAATGAAAAACTTTAATCGAAGTGTTTTCGGAGTAGCGTTTTTTTAAGAAAACCTGTAGTTGTTTTTTTTTGGAATTCAATAATAATAACTTCCACACATACAACCACTTAACCTGATCCCAAACTAGGATACCTTGCGCTATAGTAACCAGGCAAAGACATTTCAAACATTGCATGTGAAACGATCAATAAAAATCATAGTTTTACACCAAAGTCAGCTTTGCATCGTCTGAATAACATGTGACAATGTGACAAGATAGACTAAATGAAGAAAAATATCTCTTCTGCATTTGGATGGTCCAATTCAAGAAATCACTAAAATCACTAAGTCCAAATTCATACAATTGCAAAACGACGTAAGTCCAAAAATCATGAGTTGGACTTACGTCGTTTTGCAAATGTATTAAATTGGATTTAGCGATTTCTCGAATTGAACCATCCACTTCAAAGTAAAGGCGTCTTGTTTTCCACTCGCTTTCTCCATTCCTAATCGTGTTAGCGTATGTCCCACGAGAGAAACCAACGTCTTATTTCAAAGTAACATTTTTTTGTTTTATTCGCCCTTGTTTTGTTAAATTTATTTTTTACGGGAGGCTAATGTGTGAGATTAAGGGGTCTAAGGTCCCTTTTTTATATTTAACATTAGGTATACAATATATGGTTAAAATGAAAGTCTAGTAGATTTTTATGTGTTCAAGGCTTCTCTAATGCAGGTAATTTGGATATTTTTTTATTTTAATCTATTTTCAGAAAAAGTAAAATATATTTACTTCAAAAATTCAATACTATGTTAAAATTTAAAAAACATGTTGAAGAAATAATAATCATTTACCCATTGCAATTTTATTGAACAACATTTTTTAGAACACACGAGTAAAAAAGTGGATATTTAAATCTTCAATTTTTATCCGATTTAAATCACCTTAAAAATCGATAACATCTAAAAGCTGATACAGAAGGCTAGCTAACAAAGAAAATTAAGATTGATTTGCACCTGCTGTTTCAATGTATCGCAAATTATTGATTTTTATGTGTAATATTAATATAAGCAGCAAATTCTATTACTACTATCAATGCGCTACTTCTATTTTAAAAGCTAAACCTTGTTTTCAGTTAAGTTTCAGCAGAAGTGCTGCAAGTCAACCTCAATACAGATAGCCATCTTACCTGAGTTCAGGAGCACCCCACACATAAAATATTATTATCAAGTTTTACAGCGACGTTCAAATAGGTTTTCAAATTGTTTAGAAACGGTTACAAACATCTACAATAGTCAACAGGTAACATAGAATCGAGTATTTAACAACACTACAATATATTTATTCAAAAGTTATAATGAGTTCGCCGCGACTGCGATCGCCGCCCCGACGGCTGGTAAAATTCAACATTACATCGCGAGATTGAGGCTTGGGGCTCTTAACAATAACAACACCGAGAGGAAGACAGTGAAGCGTATCCAAGGGATGACTGAAGGAAAGAGACTGACAGGCAACACAGCCCAAGGAAAAAATTACTTTTTATTTTTTTAAATAAGAGCGCGCGTACCAGCCAGCTATATTCGGCGTCTAAGCTAGGTTCAACAAGTGGTTACGCGGCGGCGGAGGCAGCGAGGGCCGCCCGTCCTGACGGCAGGACAGCTCGCCCGCCAGTGCCGCCCCGGCGCGACCCCCGCAGCCTCCCTGCGCCAGTGTGCGTGAGACAGGTGAGCCCCGGCCGACCCAGCCATCCTCCCTCATCTATACACCGCCTTTACAATGAAATGGCTCGATGAACACACACTACCTGCGTATTACATTAGCTCACTAGCTCGGGTTCGTTTTCCCGCCGCTTTGTTCCTGGGAGCGTTGTTTCGACTTGTTGTTGAGGATGTTCCGCTACAAAAGCTGAGCATTCTTCGTGAGGAGCGCGCGGAACTTTGCCTCGCCGGGTTCGTATTTATTCGGGCCCCGGATGACGGGCATAGTTGGCGCGCGACCGCCAAATAGTCGGCTATTAATTAGCCCGCTGAAATATGCCCGTGTTAATTATCACATAAGCTTTATTGGCGCGTTGGCATTTTGTAATGAAAATATTTACGCTCTGAAATGAAAATATTTGACGCCCGGGCGGCTGCGGCGTCCGACTCGGCTTTATGAAAACTGATATGGCCAACTACATAGTTACGGTTTCGTTTCGCTTAATTGCTGCTTATATACAAGAACATATAGCTTTATCGACAATTTGTAAGGCTGGTAAGTAGTAAGCGAATATATTTGCGTTTTGCAATGTGATTGTTTTATTGTAGTCAGTGCGGGCCTGGCCAAAACTTGGCCATCGCTTTGTGCGCTTAGTTAATAGCAATAAATAATTGTTTTCTTGTTTTTTGTTATTCGGCAGCGAGTTACTGGCCAAACAAATTTCGTCTAAAAATTTCATTAAAATTTGTTTTATTAATTTGATTTTTTATTTAATGGAGACCACATATCGGCAAGCGCAGCGTGCGACGACCAGCCATAAGATGGACAGACGATCTCATCCAAGTGGCGGGAAGACGCTGGATGCAAGCCGCTTCCGACCGGTCTTTTTGGAAATCCATGGAGGAGGCCTATGTCCAGCAGTGAACTTCTTGTGGCTGAATGATGATGATGATGATGATGATTTAACATCAAAATTACACTTTAGGTACCTAGTATCTCAACTGTCTACGCACATAACAAGAAGTACTACGTGTATTGTATACCTCCAGCTATGCCAAAGTGCCTACGCCGTAGCTCGTAGCGCGTCGTAGTTCAGCCCGCGATCTCATTACCGTAGCACATTTCACAAACAAGTGGACCTAGTGTTTTAAAATGTATGAACGCTAGTAAAGTTAAAAGTTAAATTAAATTCTGTAAAAAACTCGTTTGTGAACTGTTTGTGAAAATTCAAAAAACTTTGAATTAAACAACATGTGGATTTTATTACCAATACCTGTATTTTTCAATAGAAGACAATTATAATACTACAACAGTCTCCACATTATTTTAAATGGGCTTGAGTAATTTTGTATGGGGGTTGGCTCCCCTTTTTTGCATGACAGACAATGAAGAATGAAGAAAACAGACGTGAATTCAGTCATAACTCATAAGCATGGACGTAATATACAATTACGTCCATGGTCATAAGTGCCTCTTTTTTTTATCTATCTATCTAATCTCATTAAACGAGCAATTCTTGTATATATATTTACTAGCTGTTGCCCGCGACTTCGTCCGCGTGGGCTTTAGTTGAGTAAAGTGTTTGCGTTTGCAATTAAGATTGGGATACTTTTAGCGCATGCGAAATAAATAAAACCATACTACTCTCTCTGAGAGAAGACCTATTCCCTGCAGTGGGACACATACTCGTATAGGCTGTTTACTATGGGTTGTATTTTAAAGAACTAAGAAAAATTTATTAACACATGAACGGAGAAATAATAAGAAGAAATGAGAAAATTTATTCAAGAGTTAGAACGACCAATATGAAAAAAAATAAGAATGTAAGCAAGTATTTAAGGTGGTATTTAAACACATGGAAGAACAAAGAAATTCAATTCAAAAATCGCAGCGAAATGTTTAATAATCGAAGCGACGATACGAAGTAAATACGAAGAACTTTTATACTTTCTAAATTTGCAACCCCCATAAGTATTGAATTCACAAAAAGGGCTGTCGGCAATAATAAATAACTTTATCAGGAACTTATAACCCAAATACAACATTTTATTGAAATAACTTTGAATATCAGAGAATGGCTTTCATTCTAACTTTGCACCCCCCTTGGGAAGATTTTCTAAGAACTACTTCACACAATGTTTCATGATTTTAAATGAAGGACCTTCATATTGAATCCCATTTGAATAACTTCAAAAACGGCAAAGTTTCATACTAACTTTGCACCCCCTTTTTCCCCTTTAAGGGATGATTTTTAAAAAACTATTTTACACGTGTTTCATGATTTTAAACGAAGAAACTTCATACTGAGTTTCATTTGAGTAACTTCAAAAACGGCAGAGTTTCATACTAACTTTGCACCCCCATTTTACCCATTTAGGGGAATTTTGAAAAATCCTTTCTTAGTGCTACCTACGTTATAAAAGAAACTCCTGTGCAAAATTTCTAGTTTCTAACCCTTATAGTTTGGGCCCTGCGTTGATATGTCAGTCAGTCAGTCAGTCAGCTTCTCCTTTTATATATATAGATGATATATAATCAGAATCTCGAAAACGGCTCCAACGATTTTCATGAAATTTTGTATACAGGGGGTTTTGGGGGCGATTAATTGATCCAACTAGGTTTCATTTTTATAAAACGTCGCTTTAAACGTGTTTTAAGGCAAAGAAATAACTGCTACACAACAAGAAGGAAATTTTCGCAATCATCTGTAAGGTTGTCATAGCTCAAATGGGAAATAGGACGATACCGTAAACAGAAGACCCTGGTTCGAGACTTGATAATAATTTTTCTTTTTTTTTCTAGTTCCTTCTTTTGTGTGAAAGCCTACATACCGAGCAAAGCTCGGTCATCCAAGTACTTATTATTTAATCACGGAAATAACGGGAAGATGACGTAAACCAGTTAGCGTATAAACAGCGTGATAGAGTGCTGATCTTAAAATGATAATGAATGTGCGAAGGGTTGTAGAAATTTTTTACTTCTGCTCATGTGAGAAGGCTCCATCACCTGTGTAGACTCGGATTTCGTATACCTACGCCCGCGTAGTTATACCTTGTAATTCTTGCCCAAATTGTAAGTTAATTTAATAGTTTGAAACACATATTTTTTTATAATGAAAAGAAAATTTTGTGAAAGTTAAAAATCCTCTAAACAATTTTGTTGATATGTTGTTGTTGTTATATTATTATACTCAATATCAGCCCTGAAATAATATACAAAAAAAACTTTCTTTTGAAAACAAAGTGATGTCTGTTGATCTGGTGACTTGCTTACGTGGTTACAGAGACGATTAAAAAGCTAAATGAAAGGTCTTTGTCCAGTGGGACACGAAATCGGCAAATTATAAATAAATCTCTGCAGTTATTTTTGTTTATTATCTATAGACTTAGCACTGAACCGATTCTCTTGGTCAGCTCTCTGAACATAGGCTTAAAAAAATCTGGCATACCTATATTCTGAAGTTAATATTTTGGCCTGTACGTTTACCTAATCTGGGTAACGTTATTTAACTTTTTTATGACTGATTTTGTGGACTTTTTAGTCCAAATTAAAATAAACAACATCTACATCAACATCCACAAAAATCGGTACAACTGTGCTGTGTCATTTAATGCTTTAAATTGCCTCGAGCAATTTTTCAGTGGCTTTGTGGTGGCTACACAAAATAAAGACAAAGGTTTTTTTCCAAGCTGCGTAATTTTAGTACTGTATAGAATTTCTCTAACAATGCTAAAGGGGTGTGAAAGTTTGTATGATAAGTACAATTTTCGTGGTCGGATTGTCTCAAAATTAAAAAGAAATGTGCTTATAATATGAAACACGTGTTTCTTGGTTTCTCAAAACGAGTGAAATAACTTTACTATAAGAGTGAAACAACGTGTCAAAATTTTTATGGGAAGTAAAATATTTGTGGTCGGATTTACTTGAAACTTGATCTGGACACGCGACAGCAAGCCCAGCCAATTTCGAGAAAAAGGAACTGGCGACGCACCAGTCGTGTGTAATATTACAGGAACCACTTCGAGCTACTTTTGACCCCTTCACAACTCTACAACTATTTAACCTACGTGTAAATTTGGCACATTTATTAAAGTCCATTTATTAAAATTTCATCAATTTTGCTCAAACAGTTATTGAAATATTTACGTTTAAAAACCGGCATTTTTATGACTGACTGACTCACTTATATACAAAAAGAAACCTAACCTACTTCCTAGATTCCAGATCAGACCTAAGAGGGTAAAAAAGGGTGCCAACATTTTTACGGAAAGTTAAACATTTCTGGTCAGATTTTCTAAAAACTGTTTCTGGTTCCCACGACATAGGGTATCCTAGTGTGGGGCCAGAAGCAATGTATGTGCCTGTATGTAAATGTTATGTTATGTTATGTAAATGTGCTTCAATAAAATAATCAAGTACGTATTTTTTAGTTTATTAAAATTCAACCTTTAAGAAAGTGAAACTGGGTGTACGAGTTTTTACGGGAAGTAGAGTATTTGTTTTCGGATTTTTATGAATAATAATATTAACAAAACATGTAGGTACTTCTCAGTTTTTCAAAATTCAATCCCTAAAAGGGCGAAAAAGGGTGTCAAACTTTGTCTGGGTAGTATTTCATAAACTTGAAACAAATATACTTTAAAAAAAAAAATGAAGGAAATGTTTCTCAGTTTTTTACACAGCCTCTTGAGAGGATAAAAAAAATCAAAATAGGCATATCATATGCATATCATACCAAGCTTATAAAAATACTGTCAGGTTTGTGCTAAACGTGATACGAATGTATGTCGACGACCTCTGGGCAGTGGTTGCAGTGCAGTGCATGCGAGAGGTCCCGGGTTTGATTCCCGGCTGGGGACAAGAATAAAAGAAACCCAGGTCTTGGATGTTTACATGTTTGTGACGTCGCTGTTTCTGGTTTCCATGACACAGGGTATCCTAGTGTGGGGCCAGAAGCAATGTATGTGCCTGTATGTAAATGTTTATGTTTTATGATTATGTTTATGTTGGGACATCACGGGCTGCTTTGTGTTAGGAGTGCAGGTAGATGGTCTATAAACCATTCATTGAACGACTTCATCCGCAGGGCTCTCTGTTCAGCTAACGTTCCTTGCGTGTTAGAGCCTCCAGACTTGTGTCGCACCGATGAGAAACATCCGAACGGTCTCACTCATTTATCCTGCGAGAAGGGGTATTGTTCACTGTAGGATGCGACCTGCATCCGCACTTTTGCTCTCTTGCACTTATCCGCTACTGCAGTTGCTCCCGGTGCCGCTGCTGAATCGACAGCGAGGGTCAAACTCCAAAAGTATAGTGCCTTTATGGCTTATTGCATTTTTGTCCACTAGCAGTGGAGACTATAGGGTTTGGGGGCAACAGGCCAAGATTTTTGTTAGGGAGTTGGGGCGCCGTTTGAGGGACCGTGGGCTTGACTGCCGCTCTGGGGCATTTCTGGGTCAAAGGATTTCTTTGGCAGTGCAGCGTTCTAGCGCTACCAGCGCGCTGGAGACCTTTAGTTCAGGTGTTATTCGAGGAGGATGTTATGGTTGTTAGGTTATTTTTTTTGTGTGCGCCTAACCGATTAGGTACTGTATCTGTGCTGTCAACAAATCATTCGGTTAACAGTGCAGCGTTCCAGCGCTACCAGCGCGCTGGGGACCTTTAGTTCAGGTGTTATTCGAGGAGGATGTTATGGTTGTTAGGTTATTGTTTTGTGTGCGCCTAACCGATTAGGTACTGTATCTGTGTTGCAACAAATCATTAGGTTAATTTGTTGGAACTATTAAAAATCACACATTGAGTAATCTTACCTCAACTCCAATTACTGATTTTCCGCTTTTTTTCATGAAGTCAAAGCTCCTATTGTGATGTTGCAAAGAGCATAGTCACCTACAATGCCGTGGGTACTGATGGCGTTAGCCGAAAAATGGTAATGGCCAAATAGAAGTCATTTCAACTACTCGGTCAAGACTGGTGTTTTACCCAAAAAGGTTTATGCTTCCTCATTTTCCGATTTTCGGCATTTTCGGCCCATATTCCATTCATCTCAAAAGATTTCGAGCGTCTGATCCATCTCCAGGTAAGTATCTTCCTAAGCAAAAACGGTCTCCTTAATCAATCCTTGTACAGGCTGCACAGTTTCTGCACTTGTTAAAATTATAGTCAAATGAAATGGAGTAAAATTATAGAAAAATTGTCATGCAACTGTCCTCACATTGTTGGATTTCATTAACACGGTTGACTTTGACATCCTGCTAGACAGTTCTCTCGATGAATCCTTCTTCGCTTAGTCTGATACTTCTGCCGGTGTCGCGCAAAGTGGTGTGTTGTGTCCTCTTCTCTTTGCAATTTTCATCAATAGTATATCCAGAAACCTCTCTTCTTCCTACGATCTTTATGCAAATGATCTCCAAATTTATAAGCATAGTGCTGTAGATAATCTGCCCTCGGCGATTGCTAAAAGAAATGCTGATCTAGATCGTATTTTGAAATGAAGTAGGTATCATGGCTTGAGGGTTAATCCCTTCAAGACGCAGATGATCGTTGTTGGCAGTCTTAGAACGGTTTCTAGGGTCAAGTGGGAATAGTTTGGCTGTGTAATAATTCCATTCAGTCAGAAGGTAAAACTTGGGCATCATCATCGGCTGCTTGAGGTGAGTCGGAAAATTTTCGCCTTAGCGACCAAAAAGCACTTGCGCAATCTCTGTTGCTCCCGATCCGCGACTATGCTAATGCCAGCTATCTTGACTTGATTGAAATAAACTTGAGCGCCGCTGGATCTTTGCTATAAGGTTCATATTTCGCTTACGAAAATATCTCTATATCGACTACCTCTTCGAGTGGCTCCCACTCATTCTCTTAGAAATGCTCACTAAGACTTCCTCTCTCTTCTTTACTCAGCACTGCTAAATCCCACTACTCCTCGTTATCTCAAAGAGCGCTTTATTTACCTCAGTTACTCCCACAGCCGGGCACCGCGGTCTGACCTGACTTTGAAGACACCAGTCACTCGACAACTCGGGCAACTCATTTGCGTTAAGGGCCGCCCGGCTGTGGTAAAATCTACCGGTTTCAATGAGGCACTCTTCTTTCCCGGTTGTCATCACAAGCAGGGTTCTTGATCTATATTTATCACTCTTATCTCTAATTATTGAACTGACTAATATCTATTTAACTGTATTGTTGTGTATATTGGTATAACCTCGTGAGGCCCGACCTTGAAAAGAACAATTGATTTTGTGATCACTTGAAGACATTGGGCCTCACGAGGATATTTACTCTTTTTTACTCTTTTATTTCCTTTGTAGAATTTTATATTTATAATAATAAGTTTATTATGAGTCTTCACATATACAAACTTATTATTATTGAAAGTATATTGTTATTAAGTATAAGTATGTATCAATATCCAAATTGGCACCGGTTACCCATCTTTCAAGAAATTTATTTTAGTAATAAAGCCGCGAACCTTTGCAAATACCTATTTGCAATAAATTTTGTTATCTTGACTGGCAGTCGTCGGCTTAATGTATCTCGACTACGTATGTACTTATGCAAATTTTTAACGCTTTAACTTTATTTCACTTTCTCCTAAGATACAGGTTTTTCGCCAAGTTTAGGAGATATGATGAAACAATAATATTGTACATTAGATTTAGCACCAAACGATTGTCGTCCTTTTTACATATATTGTATTTTTTTTGGTTTTCAAATAAAAAAAAGTTTTTTTTTTTTTAATAATATTTTGTATTTTTTGTTTCTCCGTTGTAAAATAAAGAATATTCTTATCTTATCTCACAAATTGCCATACACACCAATGAATAAATCTCAATTGTAAAGTAGGTAATACGGCATAATTAACAGAGTTTTATTATATTTGTAAACAACAGAACATAACATAACATTTACATACAGGCACATACATATACTGGTTCTGGCCCCACACTAGGATACCCGGTGTCGTGGGAACCAAACAATGGTAAAAAAAATGGTGGTAGGGAATAACTGACAGTTAAATAGTTAACTTGGTTACAGTAATTGACTATGGGCGACAACTATTTGGTGAACTTGTGCATGGTAGTTGGGTATAACCGACAGTTCAATATTAATCAGGTTTTAGTAGTTGCCTATAAGCGACAGCTGTATTATGAACTTGTAAATGGTTTTAAGATATAACCGATGCTCTATGTTTCTGACGACCAAGGTAAAGAGACATTAGTTCCAACTTTCAAAATAGGTGCCTATGGTAAAGAACCGTAAGCGCCCAGAAGCTCCACACCAGTAGGAAGTAAAAATACATTACCGACTAATGACCAAAAATGATGCCACTTTTACAGAGGTACAAGCGCCGTTAAGCAAAAAAAGGCCTAAAAAACGGTCGGTAACACCATAACGACCATTTAAAAACGCAGTTTTTTTTGCTTGGGCACAAGCGACAAAAAGCCGCAGTCGTAGAGCCGCGGGAGTAAGCGCATTCGACGCAGCGGAAAATTTTAAGTAAGATGGCATTCAATTTGCCTTTGCCTTTAAACCGCGAGTTTGTGATTCGTAGCAATCAATGTCAAAGTCAGTCTACAGATCACTAAACAAGAGAAGGAACCAGGGTTGCGATTCGGACGAGGTTTCTAGTAATAAAAATAAAAATTCAAACCCACAATCCATAGCAAAGACTCCAAAGTAACCAAAAGCGCACTTATCACCAAACGACAACAGCATTTTTTCTTCTAGGTAACCCTCAGAAGAAGGAGTACCATAGAAGGAGGAATAAAATAAAAAGTAACAGTTGTATAGCTGTCCATGTTACTCTTACGATAAATCTCTGCGCCAGAAAGAGACAGCTGTAGTGTACTCATGCACTAAAAATTTTACAATCGTACACGGTTGCCACAGATTACTGAACAAAGCCAAAATCGATAGGGCTGGAACAAACACCATAAAGATGTCGATATTATTTATTCCGATCTACATAGTCTGTGTATTTTTTTAAATTAATGTTGGTAATTAAGTATTAATATTAAATGATAAAAAAATCATAGCGCTTTTACACAATTTGCAAAAAGTATATTTTCAATCCCATCACCATGTTTAATAGTGATTTTTCGGACCCATGGCTGTGTACCAAAAAACCTACGACTAAATTCCGTTATTCCAATTCCAATTAATTTAAATTACAGTCATGGGCCCATGATAATCGCTATTATCACCATTATCTATCTATCTAATTACCAATGTATTTATCTCTAAAAAAATATAATTTTTCCCTTGGTGGTGCTAGTGAACCAGCTGGAACCCCTTACGGTTATGTTATTATGTGCCAAGTGTGGTACATACCATATAAGTTACAATAAATATTCATAAGTAACAGTAAGTAATTCTACATCAGTTTTTCAATAATATAAATGGGACTAATAGGGCTATAGCGAATCGAAGAAAGATTTTACCGAGTTATGTGGTAACATGGCAAAATGTATATGTACGGCGAATATAGAACCTTTTTTTTTAATATGTTTGCAAATCATCAATAATCACCATATACAGCGCCACCAAGTTATCTGTTCAGGTGGGTAAAATTGTAACTAAGTAATTAATTGTAAATCCTGTTCCCCATTTTTTGTTTTATTTATTCATTTACTAAGATTTATAGATATATGTTCATTAAAATTGAAAGATGGGTTAAAATATTCTCATTTTTCTAGGTAAATTTCTCAAATGTTACTACTAAATTCTCCACTAGTGCCGCTATCAACTGAACAGATAAGATGGTGGCACTGTAAGAAAGTATAATGAATAAAACAAGACCAAAATAGGAAAAACTATTTAATAACATAACATAACATTTACACACAGGCACATAGATTGCTTCTGGCCCCACACTAGGATACCCTGTGTCGTGTTAATAGATTACGTATTTGTTTCCAAATACCTACCACCTAGCATAGTTACTCAAGGCACCCGTTGTAATAACATCATCAGTTCAGGTTCGATGGAATAAAATAAAAATTAAAAACCAAACGATTTATTGGTACAAGATTATTTGGCATCAAATAAAGTACGTAGTTTCAAGCTTTTCACATAAAAAGTGGCAGGCTGCAGCTCAATAGAGAAGAAACCAACACGTATTGCTATAATGTATATGTTTTTTATCCCTGACTTCTGTTTTACAAGTACCTATTAACGTTTTTTTTTTTCACAAAAATGTGTCAGCCATAATGTAAAAGATAATATAATATTTTATGAAATTCAAATGAAATCAGCTTGGCTCCAGCTCACGAACGTTGTCCATTTCCGCGGAGGGCGCAACCTGAAAATTGTTTTTATTTAAGTACTTCACGTTGATAACTTCCACATAAAAAATAATAAAAATCACTTGCACCAGAATCAGACTATGAGAGTATTAAACTAGTTATGACCTTTAACTGCGTTGTCCAGGATAGAAAAAAACACCCAGTCAGGCAATAATCAGGGAAAAATTCTACAAGTGATATGCGGCGCCTTGCAGGTTGGAACTGACAACCTGTTTTATTATCCAAGTGGAGTAACCACTAGACCAACGAGACAGTCGGGTCTCATGTGAAATTCCTGATGTACATACATACAGCAAAACGTGCACCTCAGTCGACATAATTGTGCAGTATGTAGACTTTATTTTGTTTTAAGTATCATTATAATGTATAATTATAACCTTACCAATGATCTGCGGGCTAAGGAGAAGCGTAAAGTAGGTACGGCACTTGTTTCCAACCTACGCCACTTGCTATTGTTTATGAAACAGTCGCTTGCTGCAAATGCGGTGTAAATTTTTCCAAGACTACTTTGTACGTGATACTGCGTCATCGACATTTGTTATTTTGTGCTGTCTTCGGGTAACCTGCAATAGATAATTAACAATTAAAACAACTATACGAACGCAAGAAATAACTAAATATGCTCTACGAACTATCGATACTTTTTTTCACTGAGAAAGTGGGAAAGTCCCATCCCTATTCCCCTACAACAAACAACAAACTTGTATTATGATTTATATCGAAAATATCACAATAATCATGATGAAAACACCATTCTCTAATAGCTAATTTGCAATTCTAGTAGCCCATAGTTGAAATCTTAGAGAAAATACCCTTTTAGGTACACAAAATTGAGACTTACCGGTGGAAGCTGATGAATGTTGTTTCATTATCTTCTCGGGAAGAATGAGATATACATTCTAACACAACACACACCATGCCGATGGTTACTTATACTATATACCATGAGAATCCACTATAATTCACTTCAAATGGTGCTTTAGTAAATATAAAATACACAAGCTTCTTGAAAACGGCGCACTCCCAAACCTCTTGTCAAACACACTGCCAAACACAGAACACCCTCTGCCAAATCAATGTCATTGGGCGGCACATTGCATGCCGTCATTTTCTGAGCCGTTCTAATTTGGTCGCGTAATGGTAACCAAAGGTAACCAACTGACGTTTAAGGGTTGTACGCTCGAAAAAAGCAACAAAGACACGACTATATTTTTCTCTTTCTAACACATAGCTTGCGGCTATTTAGATTGACGAAACAGACTATGTGGCACGTTTTCATTTTTTAACGCTCCTTCTATGGTACTCCTTCTTCTGAGAGGTAACCAACCATCACAAATTCCACAGAACCATAGTATTATTTTTTGCTTTGACGTTTATTATTACGGTACGGCAGCGCCACCTAGGGATCCTTTTAAAACTAAATTTGACATAAGGAAAAACGCTCATTGTAATCGGCAAAACGTGGGCTCTGTTCTAGTGATTGGTGCCTCTGCCTACCCCCTCGGGGATTACGGGCGTGAGTTTTCTTTTTCTAAATTGTAAGTTTGCCTATATTTTATTTTCTTGAGAGACCACTCAATGAGGAATAATTTCGGCATTCACTGGATAATAATTACGACGACCGTAGTAATATAATTTGCCAAAAAAAGTTCTCAACGATTTCAACTCGCGAAGTCGAACGACGAGTCATTTAATTCATTTGCCCAATACGCTGAATTCGCTCCCAGTGCGGCCAGTCGCGGGATTATCGCCAAAATGCCGGAATTGAGGGTTTCACGCGGTTGTTTAGGGCCTTCGCCCACTGCGATGCCGCGCGTTCGCCGCAAAACAGCCGCGATGCGGTCGCTAGCTGTGTGCCCTCGCCCACGTAACCACGATTCAGTCGCGATGCAAACGCGATACCGTCGCGCTTCTGTCGCGATGCAAAGGCGATACCGTCGTGCTTCTGTCGCGATGAAAACGCGATACCGACGCGCCTCTGTGGCGATAACGGCACAAAAATGCCTCAAATCGCCACAGTTGCAAGTTGGACTCCGTTGAGGCAACATTAGTCACGTTGTCTTTGTTGCTGCTTTAAGTGAGCAGCCGAAGCCTCGGCAACGAAAGCAGTGTCAATAACTTACTTGGTGGAAATTATGTAACAATTATACTAAAAAAACTATGAGCATACATTCGGAAGTAGTTATAGAATGTCAAGGCATATTTGACGTTTTGTGAATTGCTTTCCATTGTAAAACCAGAGTTGACACGCAGAAATACGGTGATGAGACAATGTAGGTATATCAGCTGAAGAACGACTAACAATAAACTTAAGGTAAGAAAAACCAAAATACTATGTTCATTATTATCTTAAATAGTTTTTGCACTTTAATTGACCCCCGATCGATTGAACCCAATGTCACTCGAAACGGTCGCGCGTTGCAAAAGCGACCTACGCGCGTTAGTAGCGATGCTGTTCCGCGTTAACGAAACGCGTGACGGCATCGCTGCAAAAAGTCGCCGTGGCCGAGGGCCCTAAAAGTGGTTTCTCGAACGCTATCTTTCTAATACGTTTATGCTGCTAATACAGC
Source organism: Yponomeuta plumbellus (assembly GCA_947310845.1). NCBI lineage: Eukaryota > Metazoa > Arthropoda > Insecta > Lepidoptera > Yponomeutidae > Yponomeuta > Yponomeuta plumbellus. The sequence goes on along the minus strand of OX371207.1, from coordinate 8,451,625 downwards.
TGTCTGATGTTTTAGGGTTCTTTACCCAAAGAGTAAAAACGGGATCCCGTTACAAGACTTCACTATCTGTCTGTGTCTCGCCAGGCTCATGAACCGTGATAGACAGACAGTTGGAATTTTCACACATGATATATTTCTGTTCCTGCTATTACAAAAAAAATACTAAAATCAGAACAAAATAAATATTTTAGGTGGGCACACACCAAACGTGATTTTTTTGCGGTTTTTTTTTGTCTATAGGTATTAATAAGGCTAATACGTAGATGCTCGAAATATTCATATTACAGATAAGTTTAGTTGTTTGTTTATTTAAAAAAAAAAAATACATACCCACTGAAAGTTGACTCTCACACAACAATAATGATTTATCACCCTTTTTTGCTCCATATTAGTATAATTTAGTGTCTAATATTGTAAAGTTGATCATACTGAACCCTTTGTGAGCGAGCCCGACTCACTCTTGGCTGGGTTTTTGTGCACTTTTGTCAACTGTCATGTCAGCTTGTTAAAAAAAGTAGTACATCGTAACAAGATTAGTAGAAAGACTGTTCGAGAAAGCTGGGGTAAGTCTACGCAATAAACGGTTCAAATAACAATCAAACATAACAATCAAACAATTTGATTGTCCAGCATTATTATCCGTGTGTAGTTGGCAGTTGGTACGAAAAAATAAACCGGCATGTAGCAACCCTGCTGAACACTCTTTCGTTCATTCATTGAATTCATTCATTCGTTCCACTGACGGCACGGCAGCTAGGGATATGGTATCGAAACAAAAGTATCGATACTTTACTCATGAGTAGTATCGTATAAAAAGTACTCGATACCGGTATCGTACTTGTAAAAAAAGTATCGAGTTACTCAGGTATCGAGTACTTTTGGCACCCAGTGTAGCTTAAATAAAAAGGAAAAATATAAATGAATCGAGCTTTATTTCAAATCGCAGATACACAGATATTTAACAATACAATAATAAAATTCTTATAATCTGAAAAAGACAAAGATGTAGCTTGAATAGTAGGTTGACTATCTTTGTAAAATTTGTCTCACGATGAATTTAGGGATTGATGTACATACATCATCATCATCAGGCTATATTAGTCCACTGCTGGACATAGCCCTCCCCTAATGAGCGCCATAGCGCCCTGTCTTCAGCTTGCCGCATCCAGCATCTGCCTGCAGTCCTTCGCAGATCGTCATCCCACCTGGTTAGAGGGCGTCCTACACTACGTTTGCCGAGTCGCGGTCTCCACTCAAGAACACGTTTACCCCAGCGGTTGTCGGTTCTTCGCGAAATATGGCCAGCCCACTGCCACTTCAGCTTGCTAATTCTCTGAGCTATGTCGATAACTTTGGTTCTCTGTCGGATGTATTCGTTACGAATCTTATCCTTCAAAGAAACTCCGAGCATAGCTCTCTCCATAGCTCGCTGAGCGACTTTAAACTGGTGGACCAACCCTTTCGTGAGTGTCCATGTCTCGGCTCCGTAGGTCATAACAGGTAGGACACACTGATTGAAAACTTTCGTTTTCAAGCATTGCGGTATGGATGATGAGAAGACTCGACGTAGTTTCCCAAACGCTGCCCAGCCCAGCTGGATCCTCCTCTTGGCCTCCTTCTCGAAATTGTTTTTACCTAACTGCAGAATCTGCCCGAGGTAAGTGTATTCGGAAACGATTTCGAGAAGGTGACCTTCTATGACGACCGGTATTGGATCAATGTGGCCATTGATCATGACTTTGGTTTTATCCAAATTCATGCCAAGACCGATACGTCGCGAGGCTGAAGCTAGGCCGGCCAGCATCTGGTTCAGCTCCTCTAGCGACTCCGCCATTAAGACAATGTCGTCTGCGAATCGCAGGTGCGAGATGTAGTCGCCGTTTATGTTAATGCCCTTTCCTTTCCAGTCCAGCGTCTTAAACATGTCTTCCAACGCGCTTGTAAACAGTTTCGGGGATATAACATCCCCCTGTCGTACTCCTCTACGCAGTTGGATAGGTTTAGACTGCTGGCCCTGTACTTGGACACTCATGAAGGCGGCTTCGTACAGACATCTCAACACCTCGATATAACGACAGTCTACTTGGCATCGCTGTAAGGATTCCAGAACAGCCCAGGTTTCGACAGAGTCAAAGGCCTACTCATAGTCCACAAAAGCAAGACACAGGGGCTGATTATACTCCTCGGTCTTCTGTATAATCTGCCTCACTGTGTGAATGTGGTCTATGGTGCCATATCCTCCGCGAAACCCGGCCTGTTCCGGCGGCTGGAACTCGTCGAGTCTCCTGGCGAGACGATTCGTGATCACTCGTGAAAACAGCTTATAGACATGGCTCAGGAGCGAGATGGGTCTGTAATTTTTAAGAAGAGTTTTGTCACCCTTCTTAAAAAAGAGCAGCACCAAACTCCCGCTCCATGCCTTTGGAGTTCTCCCACTGTGAAGGACGGCGTTAAAGAGCCTTTGTAATTCCTGTATAACAGGGGCTCCTCCAGCTTTCAAAAGCTCTGATGTTATTCCGTCCTCACCGGGGGCTTTTCCATTTTTAAGCTGCCTCAGAGCTAGCACGATCTCGTCTTGACTGATGTCAGGCAGTTCGTCGGTGTAGTGGCGCGTCAGGGTGGCTCTGGAATCTTGGTCGTCTCGTTGGGAATAAGAAGCATGTGCGGCGTATAATCGGCCATAGAAATCCTCTATCTCGGCGGAGATCTCCGGCTTCGACAATACGGTCCTCCCGTCGTGCGTTGTAAGCTTCGTCAGGTGGCTCCTGCCAAGCTGCTGAGTGAATACTTTGGACCCTCGGTTTTGCTCTATTGCCTCTTCAATGAGGCGTGTGTTGGAGCTCCGAAGGTCGCGCCGTACCATCTTCGCAATTTGCTTGTTCAGGTTTGACCTCTCTGACGAAGTCGCTTGGGCGGTTTCCCGTCTTTTTGTCAGTAACCGGAGAGTCTCAGCCGAGAGTTTGGATTTCTTGCCTGTCCGCTGCGTTTTGCAGAACTTGATGCCCTCGTCCCTAAGAGTTACGACCAGATTGTGTAGGGTCTCGTCAGCGTCGTCGGTGGGCTCCAAGGCAACAAATCTATTCCCGAGAAGCTGCTGGAACTTCTCGGTGCCCGCCATGATTTGGATTGGGTTTGGTCGGAGCGTGGACTTCATCAGACGGTTTCTCTCAAGCTTCAAGTTGATATTCAGAGAGCCTCGGAGAAGTCGGTGATCAGATCCGGTATTAAACCTGTTGATCACTGAGACATCTGTGAATATATGCTTGCTATCCGTCATGATGAAGTCGATCTCATTTTTGGTCACAGTGTCGGGGCTTTGCCATGTCCACTTCCTTTGAGGCTGTTTCTTGAAGAAGGAGTTCATCAAGAATAGTTCCTCTTTCTCGAGGAAGTTGACAAGCATTTGCCCCCTGTGATTCCTGACTCCATAACCATGCGGGCCTATTCGGGACTCGTTGCCACTCTGGGTTCCCACCTTGCCGTTAAAGTCCCCCATAACAACGTTGAAGTGAGCCTTCGTGGTGTTATGTAAGGCTTTGGATATGTCTTCGTACATATCCTCATCTTCATCATCCGAGTGTGCCGAGGTCGGTGCGTAAACCTGAATGACCTTCATGCTGTAACGCTTGGACAGCCGAAGGATCAGGTACGCTACCCTGGTCGACACACTAGAGATTTCTTCAACGTTGTTAGAGAGGGCCTTATTGACGAGGAAACCTACGCCACCCTGGGATGTTTTATCACCCTCGCGAAAGTAGAGAAGATGGCCCGAGTCTAGGGTTACGGTGTCCTCCCCCTCTCTACGGACTTCACTTAACCCCAGAACATGCCATTCAATGTTCTCTAACTCCACTTCCAACTGCGCTAGATGATGTTCAAGCCTCAGAGTGCGTCCGTTGAACGTTGCCAGGGTCAGTTGTTTGTGGCAGCCTAAGGTAGCCCGGTGATTCTTAGCACCCCCTACCCCGCCGTTACCATGGCCGCTGCCACGATGGCCAGGAATAGCGAGGCGGCCGGGAACTAGGGGCCGTTTCCTAGGTTGTGCTATCATTGGGGGTAATGCCCATAATCCCCACGCTGGGCATGCGGGTTGGGGATCGCAGTGCGGTAGAGTTGTACTGCAGGAGGCGCTGCTGCCCACCCCCCGGTTTTGTGTCCCTTAGTCGCCTCTTACGACACCCGCGGGACGAGTTGGGTTGGTGCTATTCTCTAGGCCGACACCACACAGCAATGTACATACATCAACCCCTAAATAAAGGTCAAAAGGCTGAACTTCATGTGCGAATTTTGTTTGAAAAGTTTAATGATGTTCAGGATGAGCTTGAATCAATTGTTAGTGATGACGATGCGAGTCAGTTAGAGTACAGGGAGTCTTTTGAAGAGCAATTTTATAGTTACATGGCCACTGCATGCAACTAGGGCCAATGTAAAATTACCCGACATAAAACTGCATGCCTTCGATGGTTCTTACGATTCTTGGTTAGAGTTCAGGAATTCATACGAGTCCATGATACACAGTCGCACAGACCTTGATCCAATCCATAAATTTCATTATTTAAAATCATTGTTATCAGGAAGTGCCCTACAGGTCATTAGGGGCCGTCCATATATTACGTCATTCTAAATTAGGGGGGGGGGGGGTTGGTCTGCGGATGACGGTAAATGATAGATGGGGGGGGGGGGGGGGTGTTTCGAAATTGACGTCATTCTTATTTATTTATTTATAGTTTATTTTTCACGTACAAAAAGATTATTTCTAAAAAGAAATTTCTTCCAGCACGCCTAGTAAAATACTAGCTGCCCGCCCCGGCTTCGCCCGTGGTACTTACATGTATTATACATATAAACCTTCTTTAAGAATCAGTCTATCTATTTAAAAAAACCGCATCAAAATCCGTTGCGTAGTTTTAAAGATCTAAGCATACATGGGGACAGACAGCGAAAGCGACTTTGTTTTATACTATGTATTGATAATAAACACAATACTTAAATAATAACTACAACATTACATAATTAATAAAAGTACATATTAATACTATACTTATACTTAAATACATGTCTCATACTAAGGAAAGATAATGTTCTTGTGATATTTTACAAGTATTTAATGGTATTAATTATTGAACTCATTATTTATTTATTTATTACAAGGTCAAGGCATGTCTACATTATTTTTTTAAACTATAAATAACATCGTACCTATGAAAATAGTTTGTATGCGACACTGTGTTTATTAAACGAAGATTGGCGGCGACTCGGAGAATAAAAGAAATCGGCGCTGTTTAAACAAAGTCGGCTTCCTTTGTCTTTGGCGCGCACCGCCACCGCTGCGGACCTGCGGCCTGCGCTCTAGACTTGCGCAAAGTGTGTCCTTAGAGGGAGTTGTTATATCTCATATCTTTGATCACCGGGACACATTATATCCCAATCATATCTTACTCACCGTTGTATCCTAGCTCATACGACGTACAACAGAGTATGAGTGGAGATAAGAGCCGTGCGACACAAGTGATGAGTCTAGTCTACCTATTTCCTACTATATCCAGCTCACAATTTCTTTCATAATCACAACAGATTGTACCTACTATATTTTCAAATTTTCTTCATACTTTACAGACTTAGGACTGACAACCTGAACAGAGTTAATATAAATGTATCACTTTAGTAGCAAATTTACGAACAAATTAGACTGTGAAACATGTAGAGGTGGGCATATTTAAAAGTTGAAAATATACAATGATTAAAAATATTTAAAATCACTACAAATCAGATCGCTTGATGACCTTCAATCGCAAACTAACTCAAAACAAGTATTTACGTAAACAATGCATTCGCATTTGTGCCTAATTTTAATTGCTTTTTTAACTTTACCGTCTGTGACCTACATAAAGACTAGTTTTGACTTTCCCGTGCTATGCACCAAAGTAAGATATCGAAAAGATCACCAAAACGATATAGTTAGTATGAATCTGGTGACCTCCGTTTCACAAATCGGTAATTAAAGCGTGACAAACATATATGATTATCTTCTTAACCGTTCATCTTGTTATATTATATCAATGATAATTGCCAAAGTAAAAATAATAAAAGGTGATTCTATAACCAAGTGTTTTAATCATATAATACCCTATTTTTCTCAAATCTGCAATGTTTTATTTTGTCAAACTAGTAATGACGTCAATTTTGGGAGAAGGGGGGGGGGGGGTCATTAAGAAATGACGATAGGATGATTATAGGGGGGGGGGGTCTAAAATCTGAAAAAATCGATGACGTAATTTATGGACGGCCCCTTAGTGCTTTGGAGTTCACCGCTTCTTATTACCAGCATGCATGGGAACTCGTAACGGTTAGGTTCCATAATCATTGCCTCCTAGTACATAATCACGTCAAGTCGTTGTTTACCATGCAATCAGCAAACAAAGGGTCGCCCATTCAAACTAAAAAAAATATTGATACCGTTTGCCGAAACCTGCACACACTAAACGAACCGACCGATACGCGGGATACATTAATTATTTATCTGTTGGTCGCGAAACTTGATTCTTCAAATAACGATCTGAGTTGGCGTGACATGGAAGAGCCCTATGCCCAGCAGTGAGCTCTGTTTAAGGACTGTATAGATAGATAGAACGATCTCAAATCAATTTCTGATTCAGTAGTGTCATTTTCAATTTGTTGACAGATAAAGACAAGCTTGGTGCTAAGAATTGATGATTTTAGTTTTATTTAGTCGCACAACCTGTTTAAAATGTGCTAAATCTACCTAAATGGCCACACTGTATGTACAAACTATGCAGGTGTTCATTTGTTTCTTCAATTAAGCCTAATTACTTAGGCCATAAGAGTCACGCTCACGCGTAAAAAAAAATTCTAACTACACCTATTTCTAATGGGGACTTTCCCTTAATCTGACGGGAATTTTCCCTAGTCGCAAAGCTTCTTGGGACTCATAGACCCATAGACAAGACGAATGACAATAGGGATGTTTGATTCAACGAAAAAAGTATCGAGTACTGTGAAAACTATCGATACCTACTTAGTATCGTATTAAATAGTATCGAGTACAAAAATACTTGGTATCGTAACCAAAGTATCGAGTATACTTAGGTATCGATACTTTGTGCGAATCCCTAACGGCAGCATCTGTCAAATAAAAACGCCGCATCGGCGATATATTGCGGACTTGCAGTCTTTTTTAATGTTCTCGAAAAAAGGACAACAATGATAAATCAAATATAGTGAGAGGCGGTCGCGTAAGAGCACTGTAAAGTGTCTAAATAATTAAAAATACAATGTCATTTGTGAATGTGAAGAAGCACTATCTAGTCATCGGGATGTTAGTGTTCTTGGTTCTCTTCATTTTCCACAGCAAGCCAGCTTTCCAATGTCAATTTACCACAGAAGCGCCCAGCAATCTTCCAATAGTTTATGGCATCACACCAACGTACGAGAGGCTAGCTCAAAAGGCCGACCTCACAAGGTGAGAATACAATTTGTTCTCGTGATTTGTTTGCCCTTGATTATCTCCAAATCGTACAGTTTGTTTAAACAAACCCGTTATTTGGCAATGGCACTTGGCAATCTGACTGATAATTAAACGATTTCCGTCAGCGGGCCATTTATCACAAGTAGCTGCGACCTTTCAATAGTTTATGGCATCACTCCGACTTACGAAAGACTCGCTCAAAAAGCTGATCTCACTAGGTAAGACCTGAATGTTTGACCGTGCTTCGCCTGCCCTTGTAATTTCTTTATAATTGCTTTTTCTTACACAATGTCTTTTTATAAACTTGTCACATACTTGTCTATTGACTACTGATGTACTCCTGGAAACATTTTCAACTCGCACAAATCCAATTCTGGTTAAATTGTACTATTTTCAGCCATCATGAATGTATTAAACTGTCTTGAGGCTACATCTAATATGAAAATCTTGTGTCAGTGTTTGTTATTGAAGTCCTGTCTAGCGGCTTCACCGATTTTTATTAAATTATTTGTGTATAATAATACTAATTGCTTGTAGCCCCCGGCTGCTTGAGTGACCTTAAACAATCACAAAGTTTAAGCAACATAGGGCACATTCAGTGCCCTAATGTCTGACGCTAGTGGCATTTTTCCAAGCATGCATGTTAAGCAGTTGTTGCTGGCTTCTGTTGATAGATGGCACTCGTTAAGCCAAGTGTGAGGCCTTAGGGCGGCTAGAAAACTTCTGACAGTATGACCAGCCACTAGTCTTACAAGCCTCCACCAATCGGGACTAGGCACCCGTGGTGGAGTATGGCCTATACCTTCCTCAGGGAAGAGACCCGTGCCCCTCAATGGGGGCATAATGGTTTGATGATGATGATATGAACCATTGGAATGGCTCTTTTAAGTAATGACCTTGATTCTCTTATCAACCCAGCACTACAATATATTCAGACAATCATCCTAAGAGGTTGTATCACATTCAAGTTATTACATATTAGCTGTTTAGCCAGTTTCTTTAGTAACCACCTAAAGTAACTACTAAAGTCTAACAAGACTTATAGGATTTGCCTCTTTTTTCTCATAATATGTTAATAATCTGTTACCAGTAGATTATCGGCTTGTTAGTGTGAGTGTTAGCTTCATAGTATGGTAAGAATCCCATTTTTAATCTATAAAGTAATTTTTAATCTATAATACTACAAAATGACACAAACATTTTATGAAGAGTTAGGTGTAGTGACCATTTTTTCCCAGGGTTTAAAATATAGCATTTTATTTCACCTGCATTATAATAAAATTATCATGTTAGGTACCTTACGGTACCTTCAGTCATAATATTGCTGTAAATGGTAATGCTTAGGTATTAGTTCTACTTGCCATGTTGTGATAACTCTGTTGCCACATATTGTGAAGTTTGACCCATTTTTTTTACCTTAGCACCAATATAAGCATTAAACATTTTGTACCACTCTTGGAATTTATATTTAAAATGTGTATTTTTTGGGCAAGTGCAGCCCCATTCTCTGCCTACCCCTCCGGGATACAGGCGAGAGCTTATGTACAATGTACCTTTGTTTGATAGTTCCCGGGACATTAAAAATAATTTATGTTGTATGATTACTCGTTGCATTATTACACTATAAAGAAGTTTTATTAAATATTTATATTTGCCTATCTGTCTAATATGGCGGTTTTCTGTAAATAAATAAAATAAAATGACTGTATTCAAATTGTAAATAAACATTTACAAAGTTTAGGTAATTATTATTTTCAATTCAGACTTTATGAATTTTAATTCATTTAAGTACATACTTATTATATTATTTTATTATTATTAAATTTGTAACTATTTTTAATGTTCATTGCATTTCGCCGTTTTCTATTAATAACACTATAGTAATGTAGAACATTTTAAAATTCAAATCATAAGTAAATTTTATGATTTCTTTACTTTCATTGCTATAAATGTTGAGATTATTATGATACATTTGCGAAAATAGTCTTTCTATTCTTCTTCTTAGCGTGTCGATGGCAAAACAATTTTCATGAATCTTTCTATTGTGATGTCTGTATTGTTCAGTGTTTGAATTTTAAATTAGGGAAGTTAATAATCTGTAATTGTAAGGGATGAAGATTTGTGGTAGGTACTTTTTTATACATGCAGTGCGGTACCAAATGATAGATAAAAATATTACCCTGATATGTGACGTCACCCTTTATACATAGCGTTTCTATTTCCGTGTTCAAGTCCATATTTTATGGAGAAATACTGTACTAATGAAAGTTTCTGCTTTCTTTTTGTACCTTATATGTCATGTTTTGTGTGGTGTTTTTAGTATTGTGTTGTTAAATAAACGTTACATCTATCTAAATCATTCTATCATTTCTTTTTTGCACACCTACTTCAATTTTGCATCTCCTGGACCTCCTGTGGGTTGACTGGTAGAAAATGCCATTAGCATTAAGTCCACCTTTTATACACTGTCCCTTGTGCAATAAAGAATTAATAATAATAATAAAGAAGATTGCCGTAACTGATTTTGTTTTCTTAACTCTGTTGTGTTGTGACCAACACCGATGGACACAGAACAAAAAAAAAGATGCATAAACAATCACGCTTTCATCCCGGAGGATTAGACAGAGACTAATAACTCAGCTACAGCATTTGATGTTACATGTAATATTATGTATAATATTTTTATTTAACAAAAGACCTAACAAGTTTCTTTCACCACATCAACATGCACGCACGCTGTCGGTTTAGAGTACTTACACTTTTTCTTGCCCCTCGCTAATACCGTCGCTGTTTAGTGGACCTATGTTTGCCAGGTACTTTATCGACACTTCCACCCGGCTCTATATAATTTCTGTCCCTAATCTTTATTTCCTTCGTCCTCTCGATAGGTCCAAACTAACGCAACATTCCTTTTATAATTCTTGTCACTTTTTTATCAGTGCAGCATTTTACGTAGTACGACGAGGCGAGTCGCGCCTTTTGAATATATCGCAATTCGCGACTTTCCCGTATCGCTAGCGCCACCGTCCGTCGTAGTACCCATGCAGAGCAGTACTATCGGCTTAATATTTATACAAAATGGCCTTAGCTAAGCTTTTTGTAACAAATTGCAGGTTATCACAAACTTTGATGCTGGTCAAGAACTTTCATTGGATTGTGATAGAGGATGCGGAGGCTAAGACGCGTCTCGTCGCAAACCTGCTCAAGGAGTCTGGTCTGACGTACACGCATCTCAACGTTAAGACGCATAAAGCTAAGCATTCTATGGTAAGATGATTTTTTTAAATTAGTCTATACTTCCCACTGCGGGGCACAGCCCTTCTCTCAAAGAGAGTGTGGGCTTCATCCAATAACCACGCGGCAATTTCCAGCACTGAGGTAATGTGATCATTTAAGACATTCAGGTTTCCTCACGATGTTTTCTATCATATTAGCTAGTGGCGAGTGGTGCTGGTGGAGTGGTAAGATGTTACTTCGAAATAATACTTCATGGGGCTCCATGCTGTAAGGGGCCATCCATAAAGTACGTCACACGTTAAGGGGGAGGGAGGGGGTCGACGAAGTGTTATATTGTGTGACAAGGGGGTGGGAAGGGTCCTAAATTTCGTGACGTCACATTTCAAAATCTATTATAATCTATACCTATGTTAAAACACGAACTTTGAACTATTAACGAAAAAGTCAAAATTAGTTGCCACTCTCTTATCTGTTCCCAATTCTATTTGCAGCTCTATGGGAAATAAAACAAATTTCGGAACTGCTGTTTAATTCAAGTTTCTAGATGTAAACTTGCAAAATATGTGACATCACACTAGGGGGGGGGCCTCAACAACGTGACCAGCTGTGACAAGGACGGGGGAGGGGTCAAAAAATCATGAAATCCGTGTGACGTAATTTATGGATGGCCCCTAACACTAGTGCCCCCGATGGATAAAACCGGCCAATTGCGAGTCGGACTCGCGCACTAAGGGTTCCGTAACATTATCTATAAAAACGGCAAAAAAAATCATGTCTGTTGTATGGGAGCCCCGCTTAAATATTTATTTTAATTCAATGATTTATATTTTTGAAGTGTCTACCTGGTTGCCGTTATCAATATCGAGCAAAAATCACGTTGTTGTATGGGCGCCCCCTTAACCTCGTGAGAACCAATGTAGTAAGAGAAATACAAAACCCATTGTTATTTTCAAGGTCGGTTCTCAGGAGGTTAAATATTTAAATAAAAAAATAAAAATAAATAAACTCACGCCCGTTATCCCCGAGGGGGTAGGCAGAGGCACCAATCACTAGAACTGGGCCCACGTTTTGCCGAGTTTATTAGGTCCCAAACGTGACAAGTGGCAAGCCTGTCGCCGTTATTCGGGCACAATTTATCAGCGAATGGTGTTGCTTTACAAACGAACAAATGTACGTAACTAAAAGTCATAGGTACATGCGTGGCTCGAACCCAAACCCTCATGATCGAGAAGCAAGGGTCAACCCCACTACGCCACCACCGCTCATTCAAGTTAAATATTTATTTTATTAAATTCTGTTTTTTTAGTATGTATTTGTTGTTATAGCGGCAACAGAAATAGGTACGTCATCTGTGAAAATTTCGCCGAATTATCACGGTTCATTGAAGCCTGGTGACAGACTGACGGACGCACGGACGGACAGCGGAGTCTCAGCAATAGGGTCCGTTTTACCCGTTTTACCGTTTTACCCGATCGGATCGATTTTGCAAAAAGTGACCAACATTTCAAATTTTTAATCATGTCAATAGAAATTCAATGTTAATAGTAATTTTTAGGTCCCTTGGGCGTGAACCTAAGCCGAAAAACCCGAAAAACTAAAGAGCAGTATCGCCAAAAATTGCCTTTTTTGCCGCAAATGCCATTTAGTCCCAGCTCTGTGGTCGTAGGTCCTAAAAACCAGTATTTAACACGGTTGATAGATTGATCTGTCATTTTTTGCAAAGACTATTCGAATCTCATACATATGATATTAAATTGAACAAGATATGATTCTTTTTCCTCTTTATAAAAATTTAATTCCTAATATATTTCATTGGGTATCGCGTTACGACGCTCACGACATAGCGATTTTTTATTATGACGATGACCGGAACACTTGGGTAGCTAGCTATTTATTGCAGCACAGCACTAAGGTACTATTGAAGCAGTTGACTATAAACATTTGGGACAATTGTATGCAATTCAAAATGCACGTGTTATTAAATTAATAAGATTGTTTTGAATGTTTTGGTAATGAAAGAAAATATTTACACTGTGAAATATTTTCAGGTGACCGATATAAATGTTTGCATATTCAAGACAGCTATGTACAACACTAGTTGGTATTGTGTATGTGTTTCCTATGAATAAACAATGTTTTGTGTGTATAACTTACTGTCTTAGCTCTGGTATTTGTATTGTTTTCTGTGGGAAATATTATTATGTTTGCAACTTCTAACATCAACGAGCTAGTGTGTTGTGTCCAAAATTAATATGTTTATTCCTAACAAGACAATTGGTCAGTTACAGAATTTTCCTCGTTTATTTAACCTTGTTAGTTCCTTCGATAATTTTATATTATTAGGTAATGGCGTGAGTAACTTTTGACAAAAGCAGAAATAATTAGGTTATTCTACTAATCTCCATACTGGGAATTTCCACCGGATTTTCAAACTATTGGACCACTCTGAGAACGGAATTTTCGTGGGATTGGGGTTCGGAAAATCAGTGGGCTGATGAGGAATAATCCCCGCAAAGCTTCCACCGAGTGTCTAACCCCCGGTTTCTTGAACGCTAACAGTATGTTAATCTACTGTTAACAGCACGTCGCTGTCATTTCAAAAAGTCGTATGTGAAAGCAGACTGTTTTCAGAAAACACAAAAAACTAATTTTTTCTGTGACTTTTGGACCTAGGAAAACATTTTCTATGGGATTAGCTTTCTTTTTCCTGTATCTATTTATGTATGATGTTATTGTAACTAAATTCAAGCTGCGTCATAGGTTTTTGTAACAATGCGACACAAAAATCTAACATATTATGACTTTTTGAAATGACAGCGACGAGCAGCTGTCAGCTGAAGCCCATCGGGCTTCAGGCGGGCTAGGACAAACAGACGGACGGACAGTGAAGTCTTATGTAACAGGGTCCCGCTTAAAAACACTTAAACCCCTTGTGTACGGGACCCTAAAAATATATGACTTTTCTCCTCGGTGGTGCTAATTTTACTCAGTGGATCTCCTAACTCCTCTCCACCAATCCGGACTTGGCCGCCGTGGTGGAGTATGTCCTATACCTTCCTCAGGGAAGAGACCCGTGCCCCTCGGTGGGAACATAATGGGTTGATGATCCCCTTACCACCTGCCATTTGGCCAAATTACATCTAAAATAAAAATAAAAATACAACTGGTTGCTGTTAACAGAAGATTAATGGATTGTTAAGTGTACAGTCACGAGCAATAATATATTTCACATTTTCTTAAAATCTTAGTCGGTGTTTTCATTCAATGCAAAAAAAACATATTGTCACGTTGACATCTCCATACTTCTTAGGCTGTCAATGTCTGAATGTTGCTAGTACGTAAAAACCAAATAACCCCATTTTACTTCCAAGTTAAATGGTGTATGCTACGCAGGTGTTTTTTTTAGACTTTGCTCTTACGAGTAATTCAATTTTAATATCTTTGATGTGATAAGGATTTTGGTCAATGAGTCTTCTATTCACGGTAAAAAAATCTACCGAGTTAACCTATAGCTTTTATAGCGGTAACACCGCGTAATTTTTTTTGCATCGAATTAAAAAACGGACTTTAGCTTGAAACAATCTAGAAAGAAGTGTACGACACTTTGTCCTAAATTATATTAACCATTGATTAGATAATTTAGGACAAATTGTCGTTCACATGTACAGTACAAAACAAAATGTATACGTCGTACAAATTGTGACACTGTATATAATACGCTACTTGCCTCGTATCAAATTTGACGCGATAAATGGATATTTCCTGTAGTATCTAACGTAAAAAACCGAAATATATTGACTTTGCTAAGTAAATATGCAGGATGGCTGCAAAATTTGCAAATTAAAAAAATATTTTTCGCTTTTAAATCGGAACGGTGAAAACACTATCCGCCATCTTGAAAGCACCTTTGGTTGTAAACAAACATCTGTCAGTCGTGCGTGCGTAAGTTTTATGGGAACTATATTTTGTGTCATCAAAGGTTACATTTGCCATCAACTTGTATCATCTAATTAATAGTTCTATCACCACGAAATGTTTTCATTCTCAGAAAAATAAAAAGTGTCGCCAGGTACAAATTATCAAATTAATGTCAATATGTACGTTGAAAAAGAGATGGATTATCTATATAATCGTAGGTCATCCATTGAGTAAACAATTTGTTCTCAAAATAATAAGTTTATTCCAAAAATAACAGCTCCGTACTCAGAATAGTAGATCTGTCATCAAATAAATCGATTATCGTCCGCATATTGAGATTTGTTTTTATTTGTTATTTTGTCATCAGTACAGTAGTTACAAATTATTTCGATCAATTCTCCAAATAATACTATTAATTACCAATTTAATAGTTCAGTTCATTAAAATTTATGGCGGAGCCAAATTGGCCTACGAAATAAACCTACAATTAGGTACAATTTATATTTTATGATTGGTATTAAGTAATAGTAATATTTGTGATTTTAAATAATTCTGTGTTTCATTTATTATTCTAATATTCAAAATTAATAAATATGTACAGGGTGTAAATAAAACTACGGCAGATATAGAAACAACAATAGGTACAACCAGTACACAAGTAACTAATGAAAGATAGTAGTTAAAGTCATAGGTACAAAAACATTATTTTTCTGGTTAATGATTTTTTTAAGTTAAGCCGGGTCCGCTGCGCCATGTTACGCGTGTTACAAAAAATGTAACACGTTATTAAAACAAAAATGGGGAGTGGTATTAATTTTTTACGTGTTACTTAACACGTAACTTAACGTCATGTAACACGTAACGTGTTATACCACGCCCCATTTTTATTATATTTACGTGTTACGTTTTTTGTAACACGCGTAACATGGCGCAGCGGACCCGGCTTTACATATTTCATTGTCTTAATGACCGTTTTTCCTTAATTTGATTATACAGTTATCAGGACAAATCTATTAAAATAAGTACAAACCTATTTATTTGATACTTGATAATATATCCCGATGATTATATGTGATTTATTATGAAATTGTTTTTATATAGTTTGGCGACTACACTTTGATGACAGATCTATTATTTTGCGGACAAACCTTATTATTTAAAACATTCAAAACTTAATAAATTGATGATCGCTTAAATCATACCCAAGTTTTATCGTGATTTGGATTGGATTTAGTATTTTTGCAAAAACTCTTCTTGTGCAGTTAGTGTCTTATCATTTTATTGATAAGCGCAATCATGGACGCTGGATTCGTGGAAGCTGATAGTACCAATTTGCCAAAACCATACCAAATCAAATCAAGCATTATTATAGCTAAAAACAGTTTCTGTGTACATTGATATTACAGGGCTTACATTAAAGTGATCTTCACATAAATACACCCAAGTTTCAGTCGATAAAGAATCGGGGTCTCTCTTGGCAAGTTTGAGCCAAGTTTTTCGTATGTTTATTTCACTGGGCACACGAATCCGCGACTTCCCGGCGGACTTTATTGACGTGTTTTTGCAGTCTCGAATAATGCAATAATGATAATTGATATATTTTGCATGTAAACTCGATGAAATCATGAATGCATTGTTGTTATTTCACTATGCTCACAGATTTCAGGACTAGGTAAAGATCGTTTCACCAAACAAGTCCCACGGTAAAATCCTTAAGGCTATAACAATAAAAGCCAAAATTCATTAACTCATACTTCTTTCGTGGCACGAACTCTATGTTGAATGTCAAACTTTGTTTACAAATATTTAGGACTTCAAACCATAGACAAAAATGGCGGACCGCGTTTTTGGCTGTTTAGCAGAGCAACGTTTTAAAATAATGTTTTTGTTGCTTTTAGGTCCTCAAAAAATATACTAAAATATTTTTTGGTCTAATGGAAGAGATATTTACTTGAAAAAAGAGTCAAGTAGCGGATTATTGCTCGTGACTGTACTAGGAGCCTTAAGTATGTTTGGGATTAGAAGAATAATCTTATTTATTCGTATGAAAATCAGCGCTGCCAAGATTACTTCGCTGACTTGGTAGCATAATGCTGAGCCTCGATCCTTTATCTTAATATGATAATAAACTCTTTCTATTCTAAAAAAAAAAAAATTTAGATTATCATCCGTACTTTCATCTTGATTATATTCTCTGTTTTTAGGCCAGTGGTGTGGAGCAAAGGAACCAGGCCCTGGATTGGCTCCGGAGTCACCTGGTCACTCTACAGGACAAACGGGGCGTCGTTTATTTCATGGATGATGACAACACCTACGCGTTAAAAGTGTTTGACGAGGTAATGCATCAATCAGTCTAAACAATATGTTATTTCACAGGTTTCTGAAAACCTTCTCAGTTTCTTTGCAAGTGTTCAGAAAGTGGTTATTTTAAATTCTTTCGTGTATTTCTTCTAAAAAAGGAAATAAAAAAGCACTTTTGAAATAAGCCGAAAAAAGGCCATCTTGAGCAATATGGAATCATGACGTCACTGGTCATTAAAAAAAAACTAAGAACGACATGAATGAGAGACGCCACTTTTACTGAGCAAAAACGTCATCATAGATACGGCTAATCCAGGCTGTTTTCGATAAAATGCCTACAGATAGAAAATGATCAAATTTGATCCTGATTTTTTGAATAAATGATCTATTTTTTTAGTTGCCTAAATGCCTTAAAGTGGTTTGAAGACTCATAATTTATACGAATATTCGTATAAATTATGGGCCAAGATCAAGGCCATCTTGAGCAATATGGAATCATGACGTCACTGGTCATTAAAAAAAAACTAATGAACGTAACAACGACATGAATGAGAGACGTCACTTTTACTGAGCAAAAACGTCATCATAGATACGGCTAATCCAGGCTGTTTTCGATAAAATGCCTACAGATAGAAAATGATCAAATTTGATCCTGGTTTTTTGAATAAATGATCTATTTTTTTAGTTGCCTAAATGCCTTAAAGTGGTTTAAAGACTCATAATTTATACGAATATAATAGTTACATATAAATAATACTTTGCTTTTCACCCTATCAAATAGCCTATTTCAAAGATCGCAGTGCTTTTTGGTTGTAGTTTAGACTTCAGCGCTTGAAGTCGCCGCCGTGGGGATGCGTGGTGATTAAAGCCCATACTCTCTCTGAGAGAAGGCCCGCGCCCTATAATAATAGGACGTGTATACATGGGGCACACTAAAAGTTTTGCACTTCTAGCTAATCGGAACTATTTGAATGTCGAATGTTATATTGTTTGAAGCGACTTGAAACCTTCTTAGTAATAAAAAAAAATATTGGCGGGAAATCATTTGTCAATTGTTTTTTTTCACACATCAAAGCTCTACGTACGGAACGAAAATGGAGTTAGAGTCGAAAAGATTTTAGAGCGATGATTTTTTATGATTTTAAAAGTTCTCTCTCTCCGCAAGACTGTGCCGCTCGTCTTCAAAATGCTTTTGGGAGAGAAGTACCTTGTTTGAGCACCGTGAGGCGATGGTTTGCAGAATTTGAAAGAGGTCGGGTTTCTTTATATGATGAATTTCGTGAAGGGCGGCCTTCAACTGCCGTCAACGAAAATAATGTGGCTACTGTTAAACGGCTAATTGAAAAAAACCCGCGGATTACCTATGAGACAATTCTAAGACTATTGGGGATTGGTATGAGCCAAATTCAGAAAATTTTACACAAAGAATTAAAAGTTAGGACACTTTTTTGTCGTTGGATCCCTCATGAACTGACAGCGCAGCAGAAGCGGGCTCGCGTAGAATGGTGCTCGCAGATGCTAATGAAGTACGACCACGGACATTTTAATGCTGTTTATGACATTGTCATAGGAGACGAAACGTGGATTTATTGTTTTGAACCCGAAAAAAAAACAGCAATCATGTGAATGGGTGTTTGAAAATGAGAACAGGCCGACAAAAGTGAGGCAGGCGAGAAACGTTGGTAAAAAATGATCGCATTTTTTTTCTCAGCTACGGGTCCCATCTGCACAATTCTACTTGAAGATCAAAAGAGTGTTAATACCGAGTGGTATTCTATCATTTGTTTATCCAGGGTGTTAGAAAAAGTTCGCGAAAGACGACCAAAAAGCCGCGTTCTCCTACATCATGACAACGCTTCTTCACACACGGCCAACAAAACAAAGTCATTTTTAACTTCCGAAAAAGTACAACTCGTCACCCATCCTGCACATATCCCCGACCTAGCACGCTGTGATTTCTGTATTTTCCCCAAAATCAAACATTTGATGAGAGGTTTCACTTTTACCAACGCCGAAGAGGCAGTGATAGCGTTCAATCAGCACGTAGAAAACTTGCCTTCAGATCTGTGGTCCTCCTGTTTTAAAATATAGTTCGATTGCATGAAAAAATGTTTAAAATGTAAAGGAGAGTATTTTGAAAAGCAATAAACATAATATTTTTGTTATAACATGTTGGTTTTTTAAGTTACGCAAAACTTTTAGTGTGACCTACGTAATAGGCTGCTTAGACGACTTAGCGTATTTTACACAATGGTTTAAGACTAGTTTTTTTCCTACAAATTTATTTCTCATCAATCGCTCGCAGGCCCGGCCGCCAGATCACGTTCACGAAGGTTAAGCAACATAGGACGCGTTTTGTGCATGGATTGGTGATCGATCTATGACTGACGCTAGTGGCATTTTTCCGAGCGGTTCCGTGCTTCGCAAGGCACGCTAAGCAGTTGGTGCCGGCTGCCGTCGATAGAGAGTAGTCGTTAAACCAAGTCGGAGAAACTTTCTGACAGTAAGACCAGCCACTAATCTTACAAGCGTCCACCAATCCGGACTTGGGCCAGACCAATTACCAGTTTGTAACCGCATCCTAAGGCCACGACCAAACAGTAGAAGATTTAGTGGTAAGAAAAATCTGTGGGATGATATTATCATGTTTGTCGTATGACTTAAATTATTTAAGTGCTTTCTGGTAACAAAAGCTGAACTTATGTTTTTAGAACTCGTGGGATCACGTCAGAAAGCTCTCTTCAATTTTGCTAGCGAATTCCATTGATTGTGTAAAATGCCACCCCGGGCAGTTAATTACATCCCCCTTTGCTACCCGTCATTAACAGAACGGCTACTTTGGGGTTTTATAAATACTAGCTGCCATTATATCGATGCAACGAAGATATACATATTTTTTAATATTAAATATTGTATGTACAGACTAAAAAGTAATTAAAACATTTTGCTAATCTCTCCAGCAAAATTCTCCTGTAACAGTGTTAGTGAGCATACTCCTCTGAAAGGGCTTGACCGATTTTGATGAATATTGGTAGGTCTGAGGATAGGTTGTCGTCTATTTTTCATACCCCTAAAAGATAAGGGTGGTCTAATAAAAAAAATATATCTGGCAAAACAATGTTTGCTGGGTCAGCTAGTATACTACGAGTACATATATTATTATCAATTATCATAAACTTACGCCTGCATTCCGGATGGGTAGATTGAGACCAGAGCCATTGACAATAAATATTGCAAGAAGTGAGGAAGTGACAATTAATATTTAGAATGTGTAGTGCTTACGAGAGTTTTAGTTCAAAAGTAAATATTTGCCTCTCGTTTTCACAGTTTCGTTCTCTATCTGTACGGGCATCCCTTTCCTTCCCCTCACTATCATTTAAATTTGCCGCGAACCGGCCATAGACAATCCGCGCGACTCAAGCGCCACGTACGAGTGCGATGTGTCAAAAGAAGATAACTAACTGTTTTTGCTAACCCCGTGCCGGCTCGCAAAATAAACTAAAACCCTTGGAAATTCAGAATATCTACTGGACACGTATCTTGGAAGTTCTGCAGTACAGACAATTGAGTGTGGTGAAGGTTGTGGGTGCACCCCAGCATCAACTCCAGCGGTTTGCCGGGGAGTCCTTGATCCCTACCTATCCAGCTCCGTATATCTACTTTCTGCTCGGGAATTGCTAGGGTTCAAGCAGCCAGACAGATTTAATTTCTGAATTCCTCCACAATAGCGGTAAACCATTCCATAATTGTTCCAATTCGAGACGGATTTGTTCCAGAAGGAATCCAAATCACTCGACATTGTCTACGCAAATAACGTCTAAATTTCATAATTTACGTTCTATTTGCTAGTTTTTTCGCGAATAACGTCTAAGTTTTAATGCTTACGTTCTATTCCCTAACTAAATTCAAGTAGTTAACCAGTATTTCGAACAATTACTTAACTTTTCTAGCATCGACAAACGCGCCATTTGTTTTGTGTAATACCTACTTTTTACGAACAAAACTGCTATATCGCTCTGTCTGCTTGAATTCGTATAAAACAAAGTTATTGTATTGTGCTCGGAATCATATTAAACCTATAACTATTCAGTTAATAGGTGGGCATTTCTAATTTCAAGTTAATAAGGAATACCTACCTAAGTAGTGTGCTAGCCAACATTCTAGTAGTTACCATTCGCACGCGCCATTTTATTTAACCTAAGCAAGCAAGCACTTCGTACTTCGTACCTACGAGTGAATGAGTGTGTTCCAAATCATTGTTCCGTTGATTAAAGTCTGTTCCAAATTTGATTTCCGTTCAGTCAGAAATAGTTTGCCATAAGGTTCATATTAATTAAACGCGATCATGGCGGTATCTAAGGCAGAGGCAGAATTAAAGTTGCTTATTTTACAACGAGACCGCAATTTCCGTGCATTACAAATTATGTATGACCTTTCGAAGAACGTGCATAAAGACAAGTCCGCTAAGTCCAACCTTCAGGCTAGGCTTAAAAACTTGGAACAAATTAAAGCTGATTTCTACGAAATCTGTAACACATTAACTCTCAGATGCTTAGAGGAGGCCCGCGAAAAAGATGTCGATGATAAGGTATTAGATTCGTTCGATGTCTTGTACTACGAAGTAATAAAGGTTCAGCAGTGGTTGGAATCTGAGAGTGCCAAGTCTACGCCGCTGTCGACGTCACAGAATATTCAACCGTCCGGCTCCGCGCATACAGTTCAAGTTCGTTTGCCCAAGTTGCAAATACCATCATTCGATGGCACGGTTGAAAACTGGCAAACTTTTAAAGACAGCTCTTCGATCATAAATACTATTTATGATCGAAGAGACAGCTACTTACCTTTAATTCACCATAACTCGTCACTTTCCAACATAGAAAAAATCCACTATTTAATTTCCACGTTGTCAGGGTTTGCACTGACTATTGCGAAAGGGTTACCATTGACGGAAGCGAACTACCCCGTTCTTTATCAGCTGTTGTTGGATAGGTACGACAACAAGCGTGTACTTGCGACCGCGTACTTAGATAAGGTTTTTAACCTACCTACCCTCAACAACAAGCCGTCTATCGATAGTTTGAATTCGCTTTCAAACACTTTGTACGAAAGTGTAAACGCGCTTCGCGCGCTGAATTTCAAACAATTGAGTGAGTTCTTATTGTTCTACATCGCGGTTCAAAAGCTCGATGGCGATACTAGGCAACGTTTCGAATTGCAAAATAACTCCGGAAAGCCTAACTTTAACGGATTGTTAACCTTTTTACAGGAATACGTAAAAGTTTTAGAAGTAAGTAAGCCTGTCAATAAAATTTCAACCCTGAGTCAAGGTAATAAGGCTCAGCGGGTAAAACCCAATTACAGTCCACAAAATTCGAAGGCGTCGTTTGTTGCTTCTACTCGCGCTGATAAAAAACAAACGAACTTGTGTCCGTGCTGCGATTTACCGCATTCCATTTATAAGTGCTTTAAATTGCAAAACCTAAACACGACATCCAGGTATAACCTCATAAAGGATTTGAACCTTTGTTCCAACTGCTTACGTGTGGGACATTTCAGTTCCACTTGTGGTTCAAAAACGAGTTGTATGATTTGCGGCTTGAGACATAATACTCTATTACATACTGATAACAATGATAACAAGCGGGTTTCAGGAGAAAGTAAATTATCATCCGGCGCTCAGAGCGCGGGCGCGTCTGTTCAACCCAGCTGTGGCAGTCAGTCTCAGGGCGCAAATGCAAGCTTGTCATGCGCCACTGCGCGTTCCAGTGAAAATACTAACGCCCTTCGGTCAACCAAGATACTTGGTTCCGCGATGGTTCGCGTTTACAATAAAAAGAGCGCGGCGATAACTGCGCGCGCGATTATAGATAGCTGTTCTATGGATTCATTCATAACCAACGCTTGCGCACACCGACTCGGTTTGCCAGTGCGTAAGTACAATATGTCAGTTACCGGCCTTGGTGAAGGCTCTGTACCTATTAAAGGGCTCACTTTTTGTACAATTACGCCACTTAATAATGACGAGCCACGGTTCGACTTACCTCTGGTGGTCATACCACAAATAACTTCCCAAATGCCTAAGTCGTCACTTCCGACGCGCGTGCGCGAGTATTTCAGCCATCTGGAACTGGCTGATAATAACTTCGATAAACCCGGGCGAGTCGACATTCTTCTTGGCGTCGAATGCTTCGATCGCATTTACACCGGACCGCGTTTCGCTCCTGGTATCGACTTACCATGCGCGCTCGCTAGCGTATTCGGTTGGGTTATTATGGGTCAAGTTAAGGCCGCCGAGCTTCTCGTATCTTCTGAAGAAGTGGCTTCACTTCTTACTTCGACGTATGCGCTCTGTACCCTTAGCCTCTATACACTATCGCTGAATCATCCCCCTTCAATACCCATACTCTCAAGTCAGCATTAACTCATTATCAAGTCCTTCAGACACGGTTTGACTCAGTCTCAATCCATACTCCGTCGCGTAAACGCTGGTCCTTTTTATTTTCCTGTACTAATTCTTATTTTAAATAAAGTTCTATTTTCGTGTAATAAAAAATTCTTTTTTAAAAACCAAATCTTGGGACCCGTTGTAACATTGGTGGCAGCGATAAGCGATCTCGCACAGGTCCCTGGAAACGTCTCCCAATAAAATCTAAAACTTTTAAGTGATACTTCTGTGACCTTTTGTGAAGTGCTATATTCTGGACGTGACAATAGTGTTTCCAACCTTCTACATCTACTGCGCAAAGAGTCATCGCCATCAGCGCGATTCCTACGGGAGCTCTTTGTCTGCCCATCGTGTTCATCGTGCCAGTTCCACATCGTATCAGTCTCACTGAATCCGCCGTCCCTCGTATTCATCGTGCCAGTTCCATATCGTGCCAGTTCCACTGAATCCGCCGTTCCTCGTGTTCATCGTGCCAGTTCCACCAGTTCCACCAGTTCCACTGAGTCCGCCGTTCCAACACCAACGAGTTCATCGCACTAGTTCCAGTTCCAGCTTTGGAGTTCCAGTTCCCGTCTGCAATGTTCCAGTTAGTAAACCTGCCAGTCCTGTGAGTTACAATATCTTTTCATATAAAACAATGCAGTGACTATTTTAAAGTGAAAAAACAATCGTCGTTCTGTGTTAATTATTCAGGTACTTTCTAGTGACAACATATTATTAGGTACTTGCCTAAGATCAGAACGCAAACTGCTAACTCATTATTCCAGCGAAGAAGTTCTTATCTCGTTTCTCGTACTTGTTATTGTCCCGTAACAATAATTTTGTCGTTGATAAACAATTCAATTCTTAGAAATGTCGAAAGATTATAAGGACGCCATCGAAGGCGCAGGTACTAGTGGTACAAGTGGTACACGCAGTCCACTGGTAACCGCACCAATCGAAATGAATATTCTAATAAAATTCATAAATAAATTCGACGGCAGCAGGGACAGATTAAGTCCATTCCTGAATAACTGCCGCAATGCCATGAATCTCGCAAATGCGTCTCAACAGGACCTTCTACTAAAATATATTTTGAGTCAACTCGAAGGCAGAGCCGAGACTGCCTGTTCTATTAAGGAGTTTGAAAAATGGTCCCAACTCGAAGATTTCTTAAAGTCCCAGTTCGGAGAAACCAAACATTACACACATTTGCTTTCTGATCTTCAAGAGTGTAAACAAAACTTCAATGAGACGGTCAACCAGTTCGCGCTTCGAGTTGAGTCTTGCTTGTCGAAATTACTCACCGAAATAAATATATCGATACTAACTAAGCGCAAACTTGAACTGACTGGCCGTGTCGCCGCAATGCAAGACTTAGCCTTGCATGTTTTCTTGACAGGTTTGAATCAGCGACTTTCAATGATTGTCCGATGTCGTAATCCTAATTCTTTAAATGAAGCAATAAATATTGCTGTCGAAGAAGAAAAAATGATGCAACATGTTTACAGGAGAAATGTTACGCCGTCTTCATCCAATGTAATTTCCAAACGTGATCAATTCAACCAGTCAGGGTCCAGAGATAACAGTTACCGACAACAATATTCTCGCGACCAACATGGGTCAACAGGCACAAGGGTGCCTACTTATTACAGGTCAAATCAGGCTCAAGCCACTCCGCACCCTCAGCGCTCTGCCCAATGGAATTCAAACTCTAATGAGGTCATCTGCCGTTACTGCAGAAATGCCGGGCATACTATCGAAAATTGCCGTAAGAGGGAGTACAACAATAATAGAATGCGCAACGCCCCTAATACTTATTCACGCGGGTTTTCCACATCCAACCAAAATCGTGAACGTCAGACGCATAACGTCGAATTCTATTCCGAAACTGAAGAGGGTGTCGACGAAGTAGACACCAACAATGAAACATCGAACATAGATCCGAATTTAAACGAGTAGGCTTTCCCGGCCCGTACCGCCCGGGAAATGACCCCCCTAAATTAAAAGCCGGTACCACAAAACCCACTAAATCCACTGAATTGCTAGCAGCACACGGACAGGGTAACCAGCCCCAAACTCACCGCTCTAGCATACTTTCTAAATCCACCGTATCGACGAAATCCGCTGTATCTACTAAATCGCTAAGCGCAAACGGACAGGGTTACCAGCCCCAAACTCGCCGCCTTAGCAAACTTTCTACATCCGCTGTATCTACAAAATCCACTGTATCTACTAAATCGCTAAGCGCAAACGGACAGGGTAACCAGCCCCAAACTCGCCGCGCTAGCATCACTACTCCATCAGCTGTGTCTCCTAATTCAACAATTCAAGATCCAAATCCGAAATCTCGTCCCTCACAAAACAATATTGAGATCTATGAAATAAACAGCAATACAGAAAAAAGTCGCTCGTAGCCTGGGCTGCCTGAGTGATCTTAAACGATCACTAAGGTTAAGCAACATACGGCGCGTTCAGTCCATGGATGGGTCACCGTCAATGACTAACGCTAGTGGCATTTTTCCGAGCGATTCCGTGCTTCGCAAGGCACGTTAAGCAGTTGGTGCCGGCTGCCGTCGATAGATGTCAGTCGTTAAGCCAAGTCAGAGGCCTTAGGGCGGCTTGAAAACTTCTGACAGTAAGACCAGCCACTAGTCTTACAAGCCTCCACCAATCCGGACTTGGCCCCCGTGGTGGAGTATGGCCTATACCTTCCTCAGGGAAGAGACCCGTGCCCCTCGGTGGGGACATGATGGGTTGATGATGATGATGACAGAAAAAAGGTATCTACCTCACATTAAAATTAAAACATCCGTTAATTCTCGTCCACTATCCTTATTAGTCGACACGGGTTTCGCAGTCTGTATCCTCAAACAATCAAGTATTCAAGATCCCGTCAAAATCCAGACCAATGATAAAATCAAAATAAAGGGAATCGATAATACCGATACCCCTTTGACGACCTTGGGATCCTCTCAATTAATAATGACAGTAAAAAACGAAAGTCTCACTTACAAATTCCACGTCATTGACACAATCCAATTAAACTATGATGGCATTATCGGAAATGATCTATTAAAAGACCTTAAGTCGAATATCAATTATAAAGAAAATACATTAAAAATCGGAAATCACTGTATCAACATCCAATTCGCAAAACCAATTTATACTCTGTCTCCTCGAAGTGAAACAATCATAGAGTGTTCTGTATCCAACCCAGAAATAAAAGAAGGTCTTATCTTAGATCAACACATCTCTGAATCCTTATTGGTGGCAAACTGTATAGTTACAGTAAAAAATAACAACAGAATCAATCTGTCTGTCGTAAACACATCCGATGAACATGTCACGCTTAACTCAGACTTAAAATTAAAAATTCAAGCACTAAATGACACATCAACCTCCCAAATCAATTATGTTGATAATAAACAATTAAATTCCCTGCGACGCACTGATCAAGTCCTTAATTTATTAAGAACGTCACATCTAAACGATGAAGAAAAATCTAATCTCTACGAAGCATGCACAGATTTTTCTGACATTTTCCACCTACCCGGTGAACAATTATCTTCTACTTCAGCCATTAAACACGAAATTAAAACAACTAACGAACAACCAATCCATGCAAAATTATACAGATTCCCTGAAGTTCACAAAAAAGAGGTAGAGTACCAGATGAATAAAATGATAGATGAAAATATAATAAAACCTTCTACATCCCCGTGGTCCGCCCCCATATGGATCGTACCTAAGAAGCTAGATGCTTCTGGACAGCGCAAGTGGAGAGTCGTTATCGACTACCGGAAATTAAATGACGTTACTGTCGGAGACTCATATCCCATTCCAAACATATCAGAAATTTTAGATCAACTCGGTAAAAGCAAATATTTCACAACACTAGACTTAGCTTCCGGATTCCATCAAATTGAAATGTCCCCCGAGGACTCTCCAAAAACTGCCTTTTCCGTACCACAAGGTCATTACGAATTCAACCGAATGCCCTTCGGCCTAAAAAATGCGCCTTCGACTTTCCAACGTTTAATGAACTCTGCTTTGTCCGGCCTTCAAGGCATCAAATGCTTCGTCTACCTTGACGACATTGTTATATATTCTTATGATTTACCATCTCACGTCAAAGACTTAATTGACGTATTCCAAAGACTCTGCCATTTTAATTTGTTGATCTACCCCGATTTCACAAAACCGTTCGTGCTCACGACCGATGCCTCAAACTACGCTATAAGCGCCATTCTCTCCCAAGGTGAGGTTGGTAAAGACAACCCAATAGCATATTCCTCGAGAACATTAAACAAATCCGAATGTAATTATAGCACCACAGAAAAGGAACTACTGGCTATCATCTTTGGCTGCAAAACATTCCGCCCCTACCTTTACGGGCGGAAATTTCAAATTGTCACGGATCACCGTCCCCTAAAATGGTTGTTCAACCATTCTGATCCCAGCAGTAAGCTCCAGAGATGGAGACTGAAACTTGAAGACTATGAATACGAAATCATGTATCGGAAGGGTAAACTGAATGCCGCAGCAGACGCGCTTTCAAGGTATCCCTTGCATCCAGTTGATATCAATGAGCCAACCCCTTCTACTTCTCAACAAAATGATGAAGTACTAATCGACCTACCAAGTCCACCCAGGTCCTGCGATATTGATCTACCAACTCTAGATACGCAAAGCGATGACTCTGAACTCCCAAACACTCCCTTTAGTCCACAGGAGAACCCTCCTAGTCCATTAGATCCACAAGCGAATCCGCAGAGTCCACCTTTAGACCCATTGGCATCCCTCGAAACAATGGATCATTCTTATTCCAAATGTCTAAAGACAACTCTTAAATGTCTAAACTGAGTATACAATTACTTGGATCTTAAGCACACAATACTGGGAAATCAGACGTGTAGTCTGAAAATTAAAACCATGGTACATTTGTATGGCGATGCGTTTCTCGTACAAGTGTAGTATCATAGTCTTTCTTTACCGCGCTTCTTTATCTATCAAGTTATGCAAGTTTCCGCCGTAATACGAATATCACGCTCCCCTTATCTTCTTTAAATATTTATCTGGTACAGCTAAATACAGGATACGTAGTATCCATAGTAAACACGTTGTTATATGATATTTGATAGTAATCAACGCTCGGAACATCCACTTGTCAATGGGAAACACGCGACTAATTTCATTCAGACGACTCATTTCCTAAGAGCGTAAAGAATGTTTGTTTACTACGCTGCCTCGCTTGCGGTGTGTTGTATAACTTATCAACTCTTTAAATCAAAAGTCATTGTTGCTGGGCTTCTTGTTTTAAGCATAAAACGGATAGGTATTATTAGGGGAAAGTAATTTGTATAGAGTAGATACAAGCTCATGAATTTAAAAAAAAATATCTTGTATGTTTCTGTTGCCTTTTCCTGTTTTTTTTTTTTGTTTAATATAATGGGCATGTACGAGCAGAGGAGAGCGTCTGCAAATCAACTCGTGCGCACATAGATGAGCAGAGGAGAGCGTGTGCAACTCAACTCTGGCGCACATAGGTGTTGTAGGTTGCAGGGCGGTGGTGGGTGAAGAATGTAGATTGGTGATGTTAGGTCTTCATGAAGTTTATTTCTGTATAGTGACATTGTTAAACACGTATGATGTTAATGAGAGGCAAAAGCCAACTGTTTTTCCGCAGGCAATAAGGCTCGTGAGCCCGACTGTGCGCGGTGGACAGTCAGCAATACAGCGACCTAGTGAGGTGCACGGTGCTAGCCTGTACCTACAGGGCAATTGATGCATGTTATAGAGCACTAGCTGTCCCTACAAACTTCGTACCGCTAAAGTTTTCGTATTTTTTGCCATATTTTCTCGTAAGAACCATCCTCGTACTTCAAGGAATATTCTAAAAAAAGAATTAGCGAAATCGGTTCAGCTGTTCTCGATATTTCGTCTATCGGAGACAGTATTGGAACATATCCAAAATTTTGAAAATCCAGTTTTTTACACCAAAGATTTCAAAATAGACTGCACTAGACCGCTGCAATCTAGTGCAGTATACGAATATCTCGAACACTCCTTTTATTTCTTTTTTAATTACTTAAAACCATTACAGTCCTAAAAGATCAAAACCTTGATTGTCAATTACTCGAGTATAGTAAATTTTAAAATGTTCCAGTACTGTCTTCGATAGACGATTTGCGCTTAGCAACACATTCAGCGATTCGTTTTTATATTATAGAAGATGTAAAGTGCAAACTTAATCAAATTGTAAAAAATCTCATTCAACTTCTCATCAAGATCTCATATTGTAACACTGATAGAATAAAAATTGTTAAACAAACAAACATTAAATCAGGGGTGTTCCAGGAATTGTGCATATTTAAGGCCCATTACACACTGCGACATTTAGCATCGATGCAGTCGCGATGCAGCATCGAAGCAGTCGCAAATGGTCCACCTTTACACACTTGCTAAAAGTCGCAGTGTGTAAAGGGCCTAATGGGTTATCCTGTATCCGAAAAACCGGCCACACAATTTCACTGTCCACCCTACAACTCTTTAGTGTCAATTTATTCTACCTATTAACAGACGGAACATAGGAAGCGGCCAACATCAGTCCACCGTCATAACTTTTCACTCCCGTTCAATTCCAGATGCGCAAAGTCCGTAAAGTGGGCGTCTGGCCCGTGGGCATTGTTGGCGGGATGCGCGTCGAGATGCCCCTCGTGACGAACGGCGTGGTGACGGGCTACAACGCCGTTTGGAAGCCCTTCCGGCCCTTCCCGCTCGACATGGCGGGGTTCGCCATCAACGCCACGCTCTTCCTCGAGAAGCCAGAGGCCAAGTTCTCACGGAAGGTGCAGTCGGGTTTTCAGGTGGGTGTCTTTTTTTGAGTTCTGTTTTCAAAGGGTAAGGGGCTTTATTACTGAAACTCCACTTTCTGTCAAAAGGTTGTATCGCATGAACCGTGATATTTAGGCAGTTGAAAATTTAGCAGATGATGTATTTCTTTTGCCGCTTTAACAACAAATACCTACTAGAAATAGAATGCGTTCTTTAAAAATGGAATAGGTCGTTGGTCCAATGAGCTGGTACGTCTTGAAGAGTAAAAGGATAATAAATAGCGCCAATGTGTAACAAGGTGCTGTTGGAGCTCTACCGCGAAACACCGATCGGCCATCAGATCAAGCGCTGCAAGTGGACTTGGATAGGCCACACTCTTAGAAGGGAGCCCAGCCCATACCTAGACAAGCTCTAGAGTAAACCCCCCAAGAAAAGAGGAATGTCGTCCTAAACTAACCTGGCGCCCTCAGTGGCAGCGGATATGAAGACAGCCGGCCTAACCTGGCCCGAGCTGAAAAGGGCAGCCCAAGACAGGACGAGGTGACGGAGTATTATGGACGCCTCTGCCCCACTCAGGGGACATAAGACATTAACCTCCGGTCTCTCGTACAACAAGCTGTTAATCTACTTTTAACAGCTGTCACTTGGACAAAGTGCATACGAAAAAAATGTTTGACAGCTGTTAACAGTACATTAACAGCTTGTTAGCGT
Source organism: Yponomeuta plumbellus (assembly GCA_947310845.1). Lineage (NCBI taxonomy): Eukaryota > Metazoa > Arthropoda > Insecta > Lepidoptera > Yponomeutidae > Yponomeuta > Yponomeuta plumbellus. Next base: position 8,420,711 of record OX371207.1, on the reverse strand, counting down.
ACGAAAAACCGGGGGTAACTCATAAAGCGCCCCGAGCTGAAACCTGAAAAGGCCAGAATATAAACTACATATCTTATAGTTTACGCCTGCCTTTTTGAGTTCTTGTCAGGTACTAAGTTGGCAGAGGAAAGGAAGCGGAAGTTTGATACCGTAAGAAAGAAACTGGTTCTATCTGTAGACAGGAAATAGTTAAAAAATATAGAATCTTCATCATGACAATGTTTATATGTTACACCCTTCGCCAACAAATTTGACTGTCGCAAATTTTAAACAAAAGCTTCACAGTTTCTCGCCCTCTTCTCCAGCAGAACGTAATCGATGCACTAGTAGACCAGCGACTCTCAAACTTTTTGGTGACTGAACCCTTATGGAAAGCGAAATACTTGACGGAAACCTACAATAAAACAATTGTTTTTATATATTCATTATTGATATGCATAATAAAAGTACAATGTAACAGTTACTACTAATAATTGTACTGTTGGTAGCGACTAAGTTCGGCTGCGCCTCGTAATACGTCGAGACGTTCGATCAGATAGAGGTGTTTTGTCTTTTTTTCCTTAATTCTTGCGGAACCCCTACAGGGGTGTCGTGGAACCCTAGGGTTCCGCGGAACACACTTAGAGTATGGCTGCACTAGACTAACCGCCACTCTCCCATTTTACAGGAAAGCGAGATCCTCAAGTACTTCGCGACTCGCGAAGACCTCGAGCCTCTTGCCGACAACTGTACGAAGGTTTACGTCTGGCACACGCGGACGCAGAAGCCTTCGCTCACCAATCCGAAGAAACTCAAGCGTACTCCGCCCCCAGATAACCACATCGAGGTTTGAAGGAATATTAGTCACTAACGCTACGGGAATACAGAACGAATTGTCTTGTATCTTTAACGGGTCAGCGGCCACGGAGACTCCGTTTTGGATCTTCCGTGGTGAGGGAGAGTTGCCACAGGAACTGTGGTCAGTGGACACACAATAATAGTCACTAATCTTACGGAGTAGAGTTGTGTTTGACTTGATTCTAGGGGTAAATGACAAAGTTTTGTCTATAAAGAGTTAACTGTGTGAATTTACATTAGCATTTGTCTTGGATTTAGGCGAACTGTCTTTTCTAGGTGGATTATAATAGGTACCAGGTAGGTACTTACTAACTTTTGAAAAGTAACATTCACTCATACTCATTTACCGCTTAAATTCGGTATAAAATCATCGAGTGTGAAAATAATCAAAAAAATGATTTGTTTATTCGAAAATAATGCTAAAAGAGCAGCGAATTGTCCTCTAGGTGTTAAATAAGTGCCTATCAAGCAATGTGGGGAGGACAAGGCAGAATCAAATTGAAGTCATCCATTATAATATTTTCAAGTTACTAAAACAATCACAGGTTGTTTTTATGTTATTCTTAGTAGACTTGTAAATGAACGAAAAATCTTCGTTTTAGTATAAATATTAAAACAAACCCTTATAGAATTTGAACAGTGAATAAAGAAAAATATAGGTATGCTAATGTAAACTTAGTTAGGTCTAAAATGCATAATAACAATATTATAAATAATAGAACAATAGAACTAAAAGTATTGGAGGTTACAGTGTAATATTATTATTAGTAGACAGATATTTAGGACAGTATGAGATTACTAATATAATTTTTATCTAAGGGACGATTTTTAAATACTCATTCATTAGACTAGTAGCTTATTCAGCTTGTTAGTTTCTACCTGACTTTTATAGTGTTAGGCAATATTTTATTGGATAATAAATTGTTGGTGACGCAGATGAACCACGTAGGACGAACTAGAAATAAAAAAACTAAGCTGTCTGGCGCTGGATTAAGAATGGCGTAGCCATTCTTAATCCAGCGCCAGACAGCTTAGTTTTTTTATTTCTATGCTACTTTTTTAGTCTTTCTTAAACATGGTTCTCTTTAAAGCATCGCTGTGTTGTAGTTCGCTAGTGACGCACACGGTACGAACTTTGGGTAAGTGTTAGCAGGCTACCCAAATTGCACATGGACGCTAAAGACACGTATAGCCAAAGCGAAAATTTGTGTCCGAACTGACATGTTCATATTCTTCCACCCGCTATAAGGTCATAGCACACTTAAACCACTCTAATCCAACACCGTCCTAAACTAAGACGACTGCTCGCAGTGCACGCGGCGACAGCTAGCAGACGCGAGACAGCTGTCTGCTAATTTATGATACCAATGTAAAATATATCTAAAGAGCAATATTTAAAGCCCATATTAGAATTATATTATTTTTGCCGGGTGGGAGCAGAGTCGTGTAAGTGTAAGTGCCTCGGAGAGAGAGTGCGGGCTCAACCACTACGTGCGCCCACTGCGGAGTTTCAATTTCAAAGGCTGAGGCATCTCATCAACAGCTCACACTCAGATTTTCTCGCGAAGTTTTCCTTAACCGTTTAGCCTATAGTAGTTTCGAAAACTTGATAAGGGATTAGTAAGTTGAAGTGGCAGTGGGTGGGTCACATAGCACGCAGAACTGATGGCCGATGGGGCCGAAAAGTTCTCGAATGGAGACCACATATCGGCAAGCGCAGCGTAGGACGACCAGCCACAAGATGGACCGAAGATCTCATCCAAGCTGGATGCAAGCCGCTTCCAACCGGTCTTTTTGGAAATCCATGGAGTATGTCTATATCCAGCAGTCGACTTCTTGTGCCTGAATGATGATATCGGGATGCGACACAAACGCTACCATTCTATGTTTTAGTTAAAATAATCTCCCGGAGCTACTTCCCTTATCTGAGGTCATTCCCTTCTCGTATATCGCATCTTTTTGCGCATTAGAAACTATCTCTGGCGCCGGCATAATAATGACGTCAGACGCGACGCTGTGATGCATGATAATGGTTCGTTAGTAAACATACAAAAGTGTAACACCGACCAACTGTGCCACTATTCATAAAACTACAATTACTAGTTCACCCAAAAATATGCCACTTTCAAACGCAATTTCTTGGATTAAGGACTTTTAATTTATTTAATTCAGGACTAAGGAACTTTACTAGTTTATTATAAAAATTCGATTGACTTTAATTACGTAGCCGGGTACGTTCCTATTTGTGGGTTAATCGATAAATTAAAAAAATATTTCAACGTATACAATTTACGTATATAATTTATATGTTTCATTGTCATGTACAATGTTAGTTGCTGCTTAGGGTCGAGTTGTAGTGGAGAAGAAAACAACGAAAAAGACTCCACTTTGATCATCTTTCCTTTGCAATCTACATAGAATTGAAATAGACCTGCTTCTTTGCCAATGACCACATAATATCTAAGATATGGTCTGATTTCCATCTAAGGACTAAGAAGTAGATGGACTAATAAAAAAAGAACAAAATTGGGCTCAATGTGTGATTATATTTTTTTTTATTAATTTTATTTTTTATAACTTATGTAATAAGTCATACTTATTTTCACAATTCTGAACAAAACCGAAACGTCTTCGTAGAATAATGTACCTCAACTATGTTTAACGAATTTAGTCTCAACTTTAAACAGTATTATAAATTCATCACCATTCAAGATAAACTTCACACTAAAACGTATATGAAAACGCAACTCAAAGCCAACTGGAACTTATGTTGAGATTTTGTACAGGCTTTAATAAATTACATTCCCTTTGAAATTAAAACATTAAACATTTACACACAGGCACATACAGGTGTACTGTTTTAATTAGATTTTTTAACATTTTGTGTTTCATTATTCATTCCCAACCGATGTACCTAATCAGTATTATCACGTTGTAATTAAAATCATTTCTAAGTTTGTCTTGTACAGCCGACCGCTCATCAACCTTTATATTGTAGCTGCACGGTTGAGTGTAACGACACTGAGTAGAGTGACCATACTGTGTTAATCCATTTTTAGCATTGGGGTTGATACAATGTAATGCATTTTTACAGTAATGCAAATACATTTAACTCCAAACAGTGTACAATTTCTAGGTATCATCTATGCTGTAAACAATAATCTTATGTATAAAAATAGATTGCTGTTCGTTAGTCTCACTAAAACTCGGTAAGGGCTGGACCGATTTGGCTGAATTTTGGTTTTTTATACTGTGGGATTCCAGTGACGGTTTAAATGATGAGAAAATGTGGAAAAAATACGAATACTCAAGCGGTACGAAGTTTGCCGGGAGGGCTAGTATATAAGCAATAAAAATGTAATCAAACATACTAAAAGCCGCTATGTAAATGACTAGTGTGCAAAATATTATACAGTTATCTATCAGTCTATCTAATGTGGCTAGTAAGCAACAAAAATGTAATCAAACATACTCGTACTATAAACAGCTGTGTAAATGACTAGTGTGCAAAATATACAGTTATCTATCAGTCTATCCAAAAATAATGCGGTTAATATTAAATAGGGCGGTTAGAAATAAGGAAAATTCAATGTTCGTTTTAAAATGTAGGGAATTTCTTCCGTACATTTTGCAGAAATACTTTATACGAATTTTCTACAAAACAACTTTCAATGTTTTGGGTTGTAGCTAGATACAGTTATTATCTTCTGACGACAAAAAAATTACGGTTTTATATAATTATTTTTGTAATTAAATAATTTTAGAACAACTCCAAGTGAATTTTGAAGTAATTATATATCTTTCTACCTTCGTATTTCGTTTGTTTATTTTGATCTTCTTTTGAGCTTGAAATGGACAAACTAAATTTTGTTATAGAGCCTCGGTAAAACTGTCCTAATCATAGAACAAGGCCGGTTAGTGGTTATTAATACTGTATACCTTTAGAATTAACAATCGACAACTTTTGATGGTAACAATATTCAATCTCCTGAATGCGGACAATCGAGGTGCAATCTGTTAATGTTTCTAAATAAATATTTTGCGAGAGCCTTATTATTTGTCTAATAGACGCACGCAAAGGCATGTATTATTTATATATGAGGTAAAGAGCTCGGAGGGGTAGGCATAGACCGCTATGCCACTTGCCACGTTAGCAATAACAGGCACAGAGATGGCTGAAGGCTTAAATTTGGCAAAAAATCACGATCTTAGTGGGCTAGTTGCCCTAAAAAATGTAATTAGTCCGTCTTTTAGATTATTCAAAAATAAGGGACACGTATTTTTTTATTTTTAAATTTGACCAAAAATGACAAAGATATAGCCCATTAAAGTTACGTGTGACGTCACGCCGTGCTGCATTTTCTAGCTCGGAGTGACGTCACACGTATCTTTAAGGGCTTTGTTATTTTTTGTTTAATCGAAAAAAGAAAAAATACGTGTCCAATATTTTTTTATAATCTAAAATACGGACTAAATAGAATTTAATTATTTTGACCCTGGAAACTACCCTATAACAACATAAGTCTAAACTATAGCTATACTTGAGCCATTACAAACGTGCGAACTGAGTCATAAAAAATTGTATCAGACCTCTCTCTCACACATATAGGAGGCATATCAGGCATATCGGATCTCTCGCTCGCACTTTTATGACTCGTTTCGCACGTTTGTAATGGCTCAAGTAGTTCTTTTCAAACTCTAATATCACCTGATGTCGGCCTAATATCTGTTTTTGTAATGTACTTAATCAGTGTTCATTATTACAGTAGTAGTGCATAATGTGTAATACAGATTAGACTAATTTGAGTCACAATAATTATTATCGTAGTTTTATATTCCTAATTCTAAGATTTATGCTAGCGCAAATTATTTCACAGGCTATATTTCACTGAAGTAGATACACCATTTTAGTAATCAATCAATCAAATTTACTGCAATGAAATGACATCTAAAACTCGCTCCATTTCATCACTGCCTGTCTAAGAATAACTATGTGATCCAAATTGAACTTTATTTTAAGTTGAAAATTCGTTAATTCCTCACGAGTTCTAGCTGTAGCCATAGTTATTGCACTACAATACAATGTGGTTCTAAAAGGTCCTGTAAATCTTAAGAAGGCCTCACGGGGTGATTTCTGTATATAGTAGACTAGCTTTCGCCCGCGACTCCGTCCGCGTGGACTTTAGTTTAAAATTTTGCAACCCCGTTTCACCGAAAAACGGTGAAACATGTGTTCAATCAATTGTGTTGAAGATATTTATTTCAAGTTTCAAGAAAATCAGACAAAATTTTTTATACCTCCCATACAAATTTTAGCAAACCTTTTCGCCCCCTTAGGGGTTGAATTTAAAAAAATCCGTTCTTATTCCTTGCCTACATGATATATAGACCCTCTGTGCAAAATTTCAGCTTCCTAGGTTAAACTGCTTGGGCTGGGCGTTGATGAGTGAGTCAGTCAGTCAGTCGGGACTTTGAATTTTATATATATAGATTACGTAGTTTGGTTTCTATTTACAAATGACATATTTAGGTCACAAATCGAGGCTCGATCGTGCTTAGAATTGGAAATAAATTTATCATAAAGAAATTTTTTTTTTGTTATTCTCAGTTGTAAGCACGAGCAAACCTTGATTTGAGTCCTCTAAGGGCCGATTTCTGAAATGAGAATTTCAGTAAGCAATACTTAAGTAATGTTCTGTCACGCTCTTTTCTGAAATTTTTGACGAGACAGCACTACCGTTAGTTAGTTCCTTAGCGAAATTCTCAATTCAGAAACTGGCTCTAAACCTATTGGTGAAATTTCTTAAAACGAACCTAACGGGGCGATTCCCATACAAACGTATTTCTAATTTACAAACGACATGCCAGATCCCAACTAAACTTCACCAATATATTTTCATATCTTTTTATATTCCCATACAAACATAGTTTTGTATGGGACTTGCTGTAAGATTGAGCTGTTATATGGTATATCTGATATTTTTTTCTCGATGTTAGAGGCGTCATTGAAAGTAGTTTTGATGGAGATCAACCATCTAAAATTGTAGAGGACTTTTTTGAACCCTTGTATATAGAAGTGTGAACGCATGGATACTAAATAACTTTTTGATTGATTCTATTTCATAACTGACTAGTCTGCCATATTGCTTACCAAATAACTTTTATTTGACTTTTAGACTGACCTGCTTCTTAAATGTCGTTTTAGTCGAGAAATGAACTAATTTTTGTAGAATTTCGGCATTATTAATAAAAACACGGTTCCTAAAACTAAAACCAATCCAAAATACAATTTATTTTATATGTGGTTTCACCTTTTCCGTGTAAAATCTCCACCACAGACTATTTCAATCTGGGATTTAGAAGTGTTTTAAGGGATCTGGTTTTTATAAGACCGTTTTAATGTAAATCCCATATTACAGAAGCATACTCAAGCGCCGATTCCAGTTTAAAACTGGATTTGAGAACGATGCTTGATAGCAATCTCTATTTAAGTAAAGTTCAAATCGGTATTGTATCTAAACTTAGACCATAGACAATATGATTGCAATTCAGAACGGTTGAGCATTGGTTCAGCGCTCAAGTTATAAGTGGGCGATTCGAGATCAAAGTGCGCTCGAGGATCATTCTGTAATACAGAGTCACATTTAAGAAAAGTCAACCTCAGTTATACTTTTTAAAGAAAATTATTTGCTCAAGTCTTCATAATATTCGGTCTAAGTAGCTTGTCGACCTTCCTTAAGTTTATTTAATAATTGAAGTAGGTACTTAATATGAACGTTACCTAGCTAGCAAACATTTATTTTTAAACTAGAACATAAGTAAAAATCTATTTACCGAAACGTCTGCTTAGAAACGAACTATTACGTTTAAGTATGCTAATCTTATTTTAAAGTTATGCCATTCCTTTTATTTAAGTAAATAGTACTATCTATGATGTTTGTATTTTTATAAATTAATTATTATATTTTATTGGATTCTTGTAAATATGATAACTTATAATAGGTATTTATTTAATGGAAATAAAACTATTCAATGCAATAAACACTTTTATTTAAATTGTAGGCGGCCGAACACCGCAGTGTATTTATCTGTTGAGAGATGTCGTTACAATGAGTTGGAAACGCGTAAAATGCTGCCATACATTTCACCGCTAATAATGTCCTTACAATAAATTGGTCGCCCATCGGCGATACTACGTAAGTCACCTCTATCGGTATGACCCTTTTCCTTTTAATTAACTTTATATTGTTAACTCCATGGTGTCTGCGACAACGACACCGTGGCATCCAAGAAGGTCACTATAGTATGTGTCATCTGCGAAGGAGCACCTAATCTGTGGTGTTGAATGTTTTTTTTTTTGGCGGGAATTTCTTTGGAACTTTTGGCGGTCTGGAAAAAAGGCAGAAAAATGTGAAGAATAAAAGTCTTAAATTGAGCTCTATTGTTTATCTTTGTTAATAATATCTCTTTTATATAATAAAAAAATTTACTCACGCCCGTTATCCATCCCCGAGGGGGTAGGCAGAGGCACCAATCACTAGAACTGGGCATCGGTTTATGTAATTAGTTTGTTAATAAAATCTATTGCAAGTCATGAATGCTCCTTTATTTTATCATGACGCTCATCTTATCCCCATGATGCAGCCAACTACGCTCACAGTTGGATAAAGGTCACCACAATGGATGTCTTATACATTTTATTAAGTATTACTTAGCTACTTAAGAACAAAAAACCGCACATATAATTTCGCCCGGTTAGAAATGCATGCGAGGGTGCGAACTCTACATAAATTAATAGAGGTCAATGCGTCGCGTCTTTGCAGCGCCCTCTGACCACATTCCTTCTCTGTTCCGGAAGGGTTTTTCCGAAATACCGCAGTTAATTTTACAGGCGACAGATGTCGTTATAATCGTTTAAAATGCTTGTTCTGAATACCCTTAGTTCATTTTCTACTGTTAGATGGCATTACAATATTCTCGAACTAAAAGTTTCGCACTACACCTCAGAATAAGGACTAGCACTACACATTATTTTGCCCAGTTCTTGATGGTTCTGGATTCACTTACCTACTCATTTTTCTTTTTATTGTCATTTTTGCTTGTCATTACCATTGTAATTGGAAGTTGGAAACGCATCCAAGCTGTCCTGTTTGACCGACGTAGTTAATTATGTTCTACAAACATTTTATTTTTCAAATCAATGTACCTAACATCGGTGAATGAAGGTAAAATCATACTTAAAAAAAAACAATTTAAGCATTCAATGCATGCACTGCAAAAACAGGCTTATTTTTTTAACATTTTACGTTTAGGAAGTAGGTAATACCTACAAAATTATTTTGTACTGTGGGTTGTACACAGGAATTATGTGGGACGCCTTGACACAAACACGTCTCATCTTTTCAGTGTCCTCATCCCACGTCCGTTAAGGGCCAGTTACTGCATTGAGAATTTCGCTAAGTAGCTACCTACTTATAGCCGTAGTGCTGTCTCGTCAAATTTCTCAGAAAAGAGCGTGACAGAACTTTACTTAAGTAAGTAGCTACCTACTTACTTTGTGAAATTATTTATTCAGAAACCGGCGCTAAGGATATGGGGAGGGGAAAATACGCGTCGTCTTTCCAATTCACTTTCATACAAAATGGAGGTACCTACTGAAAGGACAGGACGAAGACCACAGAGATGAGATGGGCCGAGGGCGCGAACTCTGTACAACGTATGGCGATGGGGCGTCTTTCCCGCAGAGCCAGTAGATACCCCACATCTTGTGAATAGGTAAGTTGCTTCAACACCCCAGAGATATTATTTCGCTCGACGAGTTCTCTACGATTGCGGTTATACCTAGCTCACGGCTAAAACTCGATCGATAGTTGTAGCAGCATATAAATTAGAGCCAATAGCTTAGCTAATCTGGAAGCAAGTTGAGCACGGTTAGTAGCTAGGTACCTACCTACCTACATGTACAAAATTGTGCTTGCTGGTCTCCAACGTAGCCTTTAATTCCGTTCCATAACGTTTAGAATTGCTTGTAAATTGCAAAATAAGAGTTGGTAAATAGTGAACGTCTTCTATCGCGGGAGTACATCGACTATGATTAGCATTTAAATTAATTTCCTATTTACTTACCTACCTTCATTGATACAGGGCGGCAATTTATTTGTTACACCCTGCCATGGGCTATAAATTTTAACGCGCTCCGAGTTATTCATGGTTTTTGTTAGAAAATTCTCGAAACGCGTTGCCTTTGTTTGGTGGTTGCATAGATATAGATTGTCGGTGGTTATTCGATAGGCGCGGAAGTCCGGAAGTTGATAGGTGGGTTATATTGGTTAGATGGCCGTGTTTTGTATGGAATCACGTTACTTTTAGTAAAACTAAATGCCATTGTAAAGATAACTACCTAGGTAGGCACCGATAGGTAGGTACATAGGTACAAGTAGGTATTCGATATTTTGCAACATTGTAGGCAATCTATGCTGATGAGGTGCCTAACTAATTTAGTAAGAACATCAAATATTTTTTATCATATCTGTACAAATATTGTTAACAAAAACCCGATTCCTGTAATCGCGTTATGACCTTGAAAAGAACAATAGGCTATTTGACAGTGTGAAAAAAAACAGTATTCAACTTACGTGGTTTGTTTACTGACCAGTGACGTCATAATTTCTGTGCGGCGCCATATAAACAAAAAAGTATGACATGGTTTTCAGACATCTGTCCAATAGCCTATTAATTAAACACCATTGTAAGCCGATCGGCCCACCAGAAATTCTACAGGTAAAATGCAATATTATTAGCCTTGGTTAACAAAGCAGGTAGGTATTACGAACAGAATCGAATAAAATTGAATCGCGCGGGGAGCCAAGGTTGCAATGTGATTGGTTAAGGTAGAGTCTACACTGTAGACTACCAAAAGTGGCATGAAACAACCATTACCGCACTTACAGTCTGTTATCTTTTAAAATATACCTCGGGCTCTAGAGTAAGCTTCGGTTTTCGCTGAAAGCACACGAGTGAAATACTAATACCTACTACCTACGTCCTGCTCTATATAAAACTTTTCTTCACTATCTTGAAAAGTTACGTAAAGTTATAAATAACAATACAAAATAAACCTTACCTTACTGGAATACACGGTGGCCGGATGATTGACGTCAAAAAAAAAAAATTAGGTCCCTCTTGTCATGGGGTATCCGAATCACCCCCATGTATGTTCCGCGATTTTTCATAGTTTCGGAGTTATGATTTTTTTTCTGAATTTTCATGAATTTTCGCCTTATCAATTTTGAAAATTTCTAAAAAAAAAACTAGAAACTTTTTTCAATTACTTTTTTTTGTAACTGAATCTTCACGAGTTGTTCTTCTATGCATAAAATAATCAGCTTCGTAACTTTGATAAAAGTTATTAAAGTGTTGGTCTAAAGTCAAAAATTTACGTTCGGTAAATTATGACTTGAATTTTCAAAAATAAATTAAAAATCCAAACAGATGTTTTAATGGTTTCTTAGTTAGCCTCAGAAATGCGCAAGACTCTCAGATTTCATAATCATTAAAAAAAAGTACTGCTTAACGAGCTACTTTGTGTACATTCGGCCTTCGAAGACAGCGAGGTGAAGAATTATTAAAATAAACAATTTTTTTTTCTGCCATTTCGTCTTTTCTTAGTTTATTAATGAACGAGTCGTCATCATCATGATGAATAAAAGTGGTTTTGTCAATAAAACACACATTAAAATGTAAAAAAAATGTTTATTATAATAGGTTTTCAAAGTTGCCACCTCCAGCAGCAATACACATTCTACACCCGTCTAAAAGCTGCTCTGTTTTCCTTTACAACACGTTCGGCTTCTGTTAATTTCTGCCTCAGCTCTTGTTCACTCCCACTTTCTCTGGCGTATGCTATTTCCTTAAAATAGCCCCAAATAAAAAAATCCATGGGGTTGAGGTCAGGTGAGCGTGGAGGCCACGATATTGGTCCGCCGCGTCCGATCCATCTATTGGGGTACGCCTCATTTAAATAATTTCGGACTTGCGTTGCGTAGTGACATGGAGCGCCGTCATTTTGAAGAACCATGGTTCGTCTTAGTTCAATATTCACGTCTTCTAGCAACAATGGAAGTTCATGTTCCAGAAAGTGTCGGTATCTTTCTCCATTTAATCTGGACGGCAATTCAAATGGACCAATCAGTTCGCCATTGAGAATACCAGACCACAAGTTAACGCTGAAACGATGTTGAAACGTCGACGCTCTCATTTCGTGTGGATTTTCAACCGCCCACGTGTGGTAATTATGAATATTGAAAATTCCAGTGCGCTCAAAACGTGACTCATCTGACCATAAAACTTTATTGAAAAATCCAGGATCTTGTTGTTCTTTTTGTAGCATTGTTTGGCAGAAATCAATGCGCAATTGGTAGTCTGTAGGCAGTAAAGCTTGGACTCGTCGGATATGGAACGCATGATATCCTTCATCGTGAAGTATGTCTTGGATAGAAGTTCTTGGGATGTTCAGAGTACGAGCCATAGCTCTGGTACTCGTGGAAGGATTTCGTTGAACTTCTTCGAGCACAACTTCTCTGCGATCCGGGTCAACTCTAGGGATTCCTTCCCTATCGCCTCGTTGGCCAGGAATGCGGCCTCCCATTAAGGTATTGTGCGTGTTAATAAAAACGCGATCGTCGGGATAATGCTCAGGTTGCGGCCCACCACGACGTTGAAGTTGTTCGCGATACAGTCGCGCTGCTTCAAGGCCGTTTCCTTGTGCAACTCCATAAAAATAGTGCATTTCTGCGTATTCACTTAACGTGTAACTCATCTTTTACACTTCCAAGTAAACAAAGTCCAAATCAGTATGCAAGACACAGTCCAATTAACGAGCAAAGTAGTCAAATAAGTAGGCAGCGGAATCCGCGGACAAAGCGAGACAGTGAGGTAAAACAAAATGAAGACACGTGTAGCAGTAAACACAAAGTGAGAACGACTGAGGTACAAACTGGGTTTTGTGTTCGCTTCTGCTGCGCTGCCCCTCTCACTCTTACCGCTGAGAGTGAGAGAGATAGCAATAGTTCGGCGGCCTCCTATCCTCAAAGACTATTGTTATTACAGGTAAAAAGTTGCGTCTGCATTTACAACCCATGACCCACGAGAACGGAAAGCGCAAAATTAATTACTGTAAAACGGAAAATGCCTCCAAATTTTTTAATCTGTGTTTTATTGACAAAACCACTTTTATTCATCATGATGATGACGACTCGTTCATTAATAACCTAAGAAAAGACGAAATGGCAGAAAAAAAATATGTTAATTTTAATAATTCTTCACCTCGCTGTCTTCGAAGGCCGAATGTACACAAAGTAGCTCGTTAAGCAGTACTTTTTTTTAATGATTATGAAATCTGAGAGTCTTGCGCATTTCTGAGGCTAACTAAGAAACCATTAAAACATCTGTTTGGATTTTTAATTTATTTTTGAAAATTCAAGTCATAATTTACCGAACGTAAATTTTTGACTTTAGACCAACACTTTAATAACTTTTATCAAAGTTACGAAGCTGATTATTTTATGCATAGAAGAACAACTTGTGAAGATTCAGTTACAAAAAAAAGTAATTGAAAAAAGTTTCTAGTTTTTTTTTTAGAAATTTTCAAAATTGATAAGGCGAAAATTCATAAAAATTCAGAAAAAAAATCATAACTCCGAAACTTTGAAAAATCGCGGAACATACATGGGGGTGATTCGGATACCCCATGACACGAGGGACCTAATTATTTTTTTTTGACGTCATTCCCCCGGCCACCGTGTATAATCGATTCTATCCGATAGTAGCCGAGGTATATTCTAAAAGCTAATTCACAGGCGCGCCCATCCGCCGGACTTGTCACTGTGAATTGTGTTGGTTCTCGGTTCGGTGCGCGGCTCGCGGCTCGGCGCGGCGCTCGTCGTCTGGAGATAAAGTAGTAAGCAGCTCGGCGCTTGTGTAGTGTGTGGACGGTGACGGATTTGTCCACGAATGGGTACGGCCCGGGGCTCGGCTCGCGGTGCGTGTAGTGAATGGTGGGCTTTAGACTCTGTATTGAAGAACTAAGTATGCATTTAAGGGACTCGCCCTCAAGTACTCAGTCGGCTACAGGAAGAAAGAGGAATTCAGCAGCTCCAGCTTGTAGGAGCACGTAGTTTCTACACCATTAGTGAATAGTCCTGAAGCGGAACGCGACTAACTAATGCCGGAGACGTGCGACAAGCGAGGACGGTGTATTTTTACAGAGCACGCTCAATGACTTTGCTTCCATTGGGCAGTTTGCATGGAGACTGGCCGCCGGTTTCTGAATTGAAATGCTCCACTAGGTATGAACATTTAGTTCTATCTGAACTATAAACTATATGTATACTTATTCTCTTATATATAAAAATGGATTGCTGTTCGTTAGTCTCACTAAAACTCGAGAACGGCTGGACCGATTTGGCTGATTTTTGTTTTTTTGGATTATTCCACTTAGTGCACCTGAGGTAGTTCACCTGGGTGAATCAAGTCTACCGAACGTTGGACTTAATTCACCCCGTGCCAAATAGCCTGGGTGCATTAAGTCGACTCCATTTTATTTCAATTTTTTGAATACTTTGTTCACCTTCGAATAATGGTGGCAGCTAAAAAAAGATAGATTGTTTTTTAAAACAAGAAGTACGTATACGGGTATGTTAAAAGCTAAAAAAAAATGATATAACTTTTTTTTTAAATTCCCTCCCGCGCTAAAAAATCGACAAAAAAATAATAATTATGCAAATAAAAAATAATTCGTATACGTACTTCTAATTTAAAGGTATTCTTTTATATTATTTCTAAATTTTTAGTGCGCTAGATTTTGGAAGTCGGTTTTTTTTAGCTTTTAACATACCCGTATACGTACTTCTTGTTTTAAAAAAAATCTATATTTTTTTAGCTGGCACCATTTTTCGAAAGTGAACAAAGTATACAAAAAATTGAAATAAAATGGAGTCTACTTATTGCACCCAGGCTATTTGACACGGGGTGAATTAAGTCCACCGTTCGGTAGACTTGATTCACCCAGGTGAACTACCAATTAGGAGGTGCACTAAGTGGAATAATCCGGTTTTTTTATTTCTAGAATTCCAGGGAAGGTTTACTGGTGAAGAAAATATGGAAAAATTACGAAAACTTTGGCGGTAGGTAGGTACGAAGTTTGCCGGGACAGCTAGTCTTATATATAAAAATGGATTGCTGTTCGTTAGTGTCACTAAAATTCGAGAACGGCTGGACCGATTTTGCTGATTTTTGTTTTTTATATTTGTGGAAATCCAGGGAAGGTTTAAATGGTGAGAAAATGTGGAAAAATCACGAACAGACCGGGACAGCTAGTAAAGAATAAATAAGTGAAAAGTTAGATACACATTAGATACATAAAAATACCTAAAACAAAATATTAATTAGAAAGAAACACAAAAATTATTAATAGTGCAAAAATAATTACCAGCGTGCGTGCTACGTAACGTCTGCTTGGTCTGTTGCGTCTGTTTATTAAATTTGGTTTCTGTGATGTATCTTGTTCGTATACCTAATAGACATATTTCTTCTTCTGTAACAACTGTTGTATGTCGAGGAAGTGAAAGTGATCTGTCAGCATCCTGGCAAGTGGTAGTCTCTGTTCTCTTCCTAACCCTCAGTATATTAGTTCTTATTCTGAGTCCTAACCCCTTTGTGAATTTATGCATGTAGGTATGTGTAAAAATCGACGACCTCTGTGGCGCAGTGGTTAGCGCATCTGCCTACCATGCGAGAGGTCCCGGGTTCGAATCCTGACTGGGGACAAAAAAAAGAACCCCAGGTCTTGGATGTTTACATGTTTGTGACGTCGCTGTATCTGGTTCCCACGACACAGGGTATCCTAGTGTGGGGCCAGAAATAATGTATGTGCCAGTATGTAAATGTTATGTTATGTTATTTATTTATTTTGTTTTATTGCTTAAAAGACCCCGCCCTTACAGGTTTTCCACCCAATACAGCAGGTCAAATAAAAATATGTAGAGTAGAAAAATAACTAGAGAAGAATATAGAGTAGTAGGCACTAGGACCGGAAAGCTTAAAGGGCCATTAGTGAGGCTTATGTCCTGCCGTGGGCTTCGAATAGCTGATGATGAAGTAGAGTTACTTTGTAGAGTAACTTTTCTAATATACCTAAACTTCTCAATTGAAAAATCAACTCAATTTAAATTTCTTATACGCAAGCAGATCAAAGTGGGTATTAGTATTTACACTTTTCTCGCGATACCTACCTAAGTAAGATACAAAGAAAAAGTTAACTATGTACTTAGCAGTTGAATCAGATGAGTATTGAAGATAGGTTATAGAAATATCAATCTTTCTGGGTTGTTCCTCTTAATTTATCTCAGTGAATAATGTAGAACGAAAAGCTTATGGTAGTAGAATAAGTAGAATAAAAAATTATTCATTATTACACAAACTCTTATTTGCGTCTTTCAAGAATTGCTTTTATATGTTAAACACATAATTAAACTGCTAAATCCCAACAGGCTTTAGAATTTATACGTATACACAAATATCGCGGCGACACAATATTTATTTAAATTACTCCCCCCGTGGGCTTACACCCTTTTCACGGTTGAATATTACATGAAGCGTGTTTATGATTACGGCAGATAGGTACCTATCTATGAAGGCGGTACCAAACGCAAGGTAAGTACTTAAGCACGTTGTTATAGGATACACAGGCACTGTGCTAAGCAGAAAATCAAATAACTGAAATAAAATAAAACAAAAAGTAACTCGTTTATTTACATAAACATAAAACATAAACATTTACACACAGGCACATACATTGCTTCTGGCCCCACACTAGGATACCCTGTGTCGTGGGAACCAGAAACAGCGACATCACAAACATGTAAACATCCAAGACCTGGAGTTTATTTTTTTTTTCTCTCCAGCCGGGGATCGAACCCGGTACCTCTCGCTTGGTAAGCATGATGCGTTAACCGCTACGCCACAGAGGTCGTCACATGCCTAGACATAAAACTGAAAAATTACGGTTGCAACAAAATTATGCTAATTCACACCGTGAAAGACTTGAAATAAAATTGCAATAAAATAAACCCCCCTAATACATCCTGCAATTTCTGGTGTAGGTACATACCTTAAAGAATATTCTATCTGTGAATTTTTGGTCCGGATTCACTTAGCTATTTGGCTTTTTAAATGAGGAGTCCGACTTGGTTTCAATTTAATGTGTTGTGTAGTGCTTACGAAAGTTTTAGTTAAAAAAATGTTCTATCTATCTATCCACCTACGTCCTTTGCTACAAATTAATAAAAAGTTTTGAAAAATTGTTGGATCCCTAAAACTATAAGACCGTCAATAGATATAACCACGCTTAATCAAGGGTGGTTATATCTATTGCTCAAGCTCAAGGGAAAATGGCTTTATAAGTGTTGTTAAGGTTGACCGAGTATAGATATGTTCCTGTTGTTGCGTTTAATCTGGGTCCGCTCATATTTATTTTGAAGTTAGTAGAACACTTTTTAGCTGGAAAGCAATGTTAAAAGTGGCTTGATTATACACAATTAGTCCATATTTGCAAAATTTCCGCATACAATTAATCATTAAAACAGAAGTTCATAATTTATAGTTCGAAAATTTTTACACATGAGTCACATAGGTAGGTATCTATTCAACAATTGATACTTATTATACGTTTTAGAATACTGATTTAACGTAACTACCTATTGCAAAAAAAATCGATGCCTGCGAGTACTTAAAACCACTAGTTCCACCTTACGTATCCGATCTCGTTTCTCATTGAGTATATAGAGCCCCGTGACCGCGTGGTCCGACTGATCGGACGACAAAAGGAGCCAATCGACTGATTGTCCCAAGGTAACATTTTGGAGCAAATTCAATAAAAACTTTCTACTCTAGCCGATCGGACTTTAACAAGCAACCGAGACCAAGTGCTAAGTACAGTCGACAGAATATCAACCTTTACATCTGCGGCCCCGCACGATTAGTAGGCACGTCACTGACTACTTTACGTCACTAATACTTTACTGATGTTGATGGTTGATGAGTTAAACTCGCGGCATGCACTAATTGATTTGATTTGAAAATTCTTAATATACAATAATATTACTTACTTACAGATTACCAGTATAATGTAATATCAGTGTAATACATAAATTTCTAATACAAATGCTACACACTGCATTATGTTATTTCATAAATTATTTGCTAAATACATAATTATGTCGAATTGCTTGGAAGCCCAAAGTAATGCTCATAGATCGCACTCGTAAACATTGACTTTATTATCTAAGTAGGTACAGTCACGAGCAATAATATATATATGTTATAGGCAATGTGTATAATCCGGCATTGTATAGAATGCCTAGGCATTGTATACATTGCCTAAAACGTTCAGGCAATGTGTATAATACGATTCATTTCATACATTGCCTAGGCATTCTATACAATACCGAATACGCTGCCGGCAATGTGCGTAAATGACGACGAATAATAATATGTACACAGCAAAGTCGAGTCTGTTTTCGATCTTACATAGAGAACTTAACGCTTGACGCGCTCCGCTTCGCTACGCGCGTCGTCGCACCTATATTTCTGTTGCCACGTATTCTTTACATCGCCGACTCCCCGTTCCATAAAACATCAATATTTCGTTCAATTTACTACCATCAAGGTACTTACTAATTTTTAATTTTAATAAAGTTGATTTTAAGTAAATCTAGTTTGTCTTTTATACCCTCCTACTTACTTACTTACATAACATTGATAAATACGGGCCCAAATATAGTTATTTTACACATTACCTATGCGTCAACCGGCATTCTATACAATGCTTAGGTATTCCATACATTTCCTAGGTAAAGTGTAAAATAGTTTGAACATTCAATATCATTTCACACATTGCCTGGACGACCCCGGCATTCTATACAATACCTAGGCAATGTATAGAATGCCTGCATTATACACATTGCCTATGACATATACACTGTCACATTTTGTTCGACGTACACATTTTGTTCTGTACTGCACATGTATACGACATTTTGTCCTAAATTATCTAACCATTGGTCACACAATTTAGGATAAATTGTTGTACGCTTCTTTCTAGATTGATTTATATTAAGATTTATAAAAAATACGACAGTGTGTATATATTATTGCTCATGACTGTACATTTATGAAGTTAGAGTACCACTCACTAACCATAAAGGAAATCATCGTGAAGAAACCTGAGTGTGATTAGAAAATGTTGTGCAGTGAAAGACGATATAGTGACTTGGATAAAGAAAGGAATGTGCGTTGGTTTGGACATGTGGAGAGGATGAAGGAAGAAAGATGAAACAAGTATATCTAGCGAATATGAGTGGAAGAGCCAGTAAGCGACGCCCCAGACAGACATACTTCGACCAAATAGGGGATGTATTAGCAAAGGGCAAGATAAAAAGTCCCTGAAACAGGCGTGCGTGCATGCAACGACTAATGAATGTCGATGAAGCGAAAGTGATGTGTAAGAATCGTGGCTAGTGGCCGTCCCCGGAGTCTGCCTACCCCTCTGGGATACAGGCGTGAGCTTATGTATGTATGTGTTCACGTATAACTGCGCTTAAAATTGCCAATCCCGGTGGTATCTACAAATACAAGGGTAAGTTATTTTTATTATTATTGTTATTTTATTACTATTGTTATTGCCTTGACATTCTTTTACATTTTTAATTTACTTTGACATTGACTTTATGATTTTTTTGTGTGTTTGTGAATTGTAATTTTTATGATATTGACATGTAATTTTTAACGTGCGTATGTTTATTTTTTAAGGGTATGATTTAAGCGATCATCAATTTATTAAGTTTTGAATGTCTTAAATAATAAGGTTTGTCCGCAAAATAAGAGATCTGTCATCAAAGTGTAGTCGCCAAACAATATAAAAACAATTTCATAATAAATCATTTATAATCATCGGGATATATATGAAGTATCAAATAAATCGGTTTGTACTTATTTTAATAGATTTGTCTTGATAACTGTATAATCAAATTAAGGAAAACCGGTCATTAAGAAAATGAAATGTGTAACTTAAAAAATCATAAAGATCCAGAAAAACAATGTTTTTGTACCTATGAATTTAACTACTATCTTACATTAGGTAATTGGGTACTGGTTGTACCTGTTGTTGTTTCTACATCTGCCGTAGTTTTATTTACACCCTGTAAATATTTATTAATTTTGAATTATATTTAGATATAAGTAAGTAGTATGAATGTATTAGAATAATAAATGAAACACAGAATTATTTAAAATCACAATAATTATTATTACTTAATACCAATAATAAAATCTAAATTGTACCTAATTGTAGGTTTATTTAGTAGGCCAATTTTTCTCCGCCCCTTTGAACATTTTTTCTTAAAATTAATGAACTGAACTATTAAATTGGTAACGAATAGTATTATTTGGAGAATTGATCGAAATAATTCGTAACTACTGTACTGATGACAAAATAACAAATAAAAACAAATCTCAATCTGCGGACGATAATTGATTTAGTTGATGACAGATCTACTATTCTGAGTACGGAGCTGTTATTTTTGGAATAAACTTATTATTTTGAGAACAAATTTTTTATTCAATGGATGAACTAAGATTATATAGATAATCCATCTCTTTTTCTACGTACATATTGACATTAATTTGATAATTTGTACCTGGCGACACTTTTTATTTTTCTGAGAATATAAATATTTCGTGGTGATAGATCTATTAATTAGATGATACAAGTTGATGACAAATGTAAACTTTGATAACAAAAAATATAGTTCCCGTTTTTTAATTGTTATTATTTCTATTTCTAAATTTAAATTAATAGTGGTTTTTTTTTCTTGACTTCTGTTTAGTAAGAGTTGTATTTAATGACGTTTTATTTTATACACAAAATCTTAACATATTAAAAGGGTAAGTGTAACTCTATACTCTCGCTCTGAGAGAAGGGCTGTGCCCTACAGTAGAACGCAAGTAAATACGTTACATTTAAAAAAATGGCTGATGTGTTGTCGACTCGACTGTACCTACAAACTGCAATAGTGATTGATTAGTTCGCGAACTAACACGACACACCCTCTGTACTCTGACAGGCTGATTGAATTAACTTTCTCGAGAGAAACCATGGAAAACAAACAATGGAAAAATAAATCGATACTTACCAAGTTACTTGTAAGACTGAGGTAGTCAGGTTTGCGTACCCGCCTAAATAGCACCTGCACAAATAGCACCTGACCAAGTCCAGATTGGGCACCTATTGATATTTTTGGCAGGTGCTGTTAGTGAATTCAAATGTATTTATTCTGCCAAAAATATCAATAGGTGCCCAATCTGGACTAGGCCAGGTGCTATATGTGCAGGTGCTATTTAGGCGGGTGCGCAAACTGGACTACCTCTTTTGACTTGTCTCGTACCGCGGTCATAGGCACATAATGGTTATGCTTATGTAAACAGAAGCCAGGCCAAGTTCTCGGTCGTCTCACACAGTAGCTATTTAGATTTTTGTGAACCGATTCGATCCCTTTTCGATCCCCTTATCTTCGCAGCCAGTTACATACTTATATGTGCTGCTTTTTCTTAAGCAAGTTCTGAGTAGGTATTGTTATAGAGCTGAGACCAAGTCATGAATTTGACGATTATAATCGTTCAGGAACTGAAAGATTGTAAAAGTGAAGTAAACGAAAAAAAAAATCCATAATGTGGCATAATGAAAAAGTCTAGGAAATTTCGAAAACGTTAGGTAGGTTATCTAAAATGACTAGAGTACTAGAAAAAAAGACGTCTGCAAGACACTAAAGCAATAAAAACAGACAAATAATTTAAATGAGAATGGCCTTTAAACTGAATGTAGTAGTTGCTCTATTTTAGAATTGTATGAGCCGGTGTCAAGTTAAAAAACTAACAATACATTTTGGGCACCAACACCAAAATAAAA
The DNA here is from genome assembly GCA_947310845.1 of Yponomeuta plumbellus. Classification (NCBI taxonomy): domain Eukaryota; kingdom Metazoa; phylum Arthropoda; class Insecta; order Lepidoptera; family Yponomeutidae; genus Yponomeuta; species Yponomeuta plumbellus. The sequence goes on along the minus strand of OX371207.1, from coordinate 8,398,852 downwards.
CACACAATATTTGTATTAAGATAAGATAGGAAAATTCTTTATTGCACACAAGAAATTAAAGACCAATGAAAGTTATAACATGTTCATCGTCATCATCGACCCATTATGTCCCCACTGAGGGGCACGGGTCTCTTCCCTGAGAAAGGTAGATATAGGCCATACTCCACCACGGGGGCCAAGTCCAGATTGGTGGAGGATAGACAACAGGATAATTGGAGGTGGTAGATTGATAACATGTTTTCATTTAAAAAGAGAGTATATTGTGAGTTTCGGATTTATAAGGAGAAATTATGAGGTAATCCCGTTTGCGCACCCGCCTAAATAGCACCTGCACAAGCACCTGGCGTAGTTCATATTGCGCACCTACTGATATTTTTGGCAGGTGTATTTTTGGATTCAACAGCTGTTACCTATGAAAATGAAATGAAATGAAAAATATTTATTTTGTACTAAAAGTGTTACAGAATTTGTCCTGGCTCCCAAACTAGGATACCCTGTGCTATGGGTAGCCAGGCACTTTCGTATTTGCTTGTACATACATTATGCATAATTGCAGTTTACTTATATCTAACTAAGTTACGTTTAAACTTACCAGTTTGTTTAAGCACAACACAGTGTTAAAATCAATTAAAAAAAAGAAAAAAGAAAAGTAGCACGACACAGTAGTTTTTTTGTTTTATACATAGCACAATCGATTGATCTCACAACGTAAAACCACAGCATAGGTTTTGTATGGTTCACAATGTAGGGTTTTTAAGCAAGAATGTATTTGCGGAGAAATATTTCGGCAAGGTTAGCAGGGTTTACAAGTTAGCTGAGCGTAGATTTCGAGTGAGAGGGTAACTTAAAAAGAATTGGTAGGGTTATCACGCTAGCAGAACCCGAATCGCCTGGCCCTCTGGGCACCCGACCGTCCACGGCATGTGTGGGCGCTCGGGGTCACCAGAGAGACACGCGCTGTGCATCTGCTATCACCTATCATTTCGGTGTAGTGAGGCAGCCATCGTGCGCGAGAGTACGTTCGGATAGGTGATGATGAGACAGGTGTGGTGTGGTGTGCGTGAAGTGCATAGTAAACGTAAGCATTCTACATATTACGTGTGATTAATGAACTATAGATTTTTATTGACTTATTTTTGTAAGGTGTGTTGTGTAAGCATAAGTGAATGTGTGTGAATGTATAAGATCATATTTATATTACCTATAAGTATATTTTAGACATAACGGAACGGAACGGCACCGTTTTACGTGTGGTTTATATGGGGTGAAAATTTTAAAGTTGTCGTGTGTACAGGGTCATGATTTTAATATTGTCCGTTGAGTATTGGGATAATATATTATTTATGTAATTTAGGTTAATTTTTGTATTTTTTATGTTTTAGTGTTGCTTTGTGTTATTTATAGTGGTTAATAATATAAAGTGAATATGTAATAATATTAATTTGGCACAATACAATTATTACTTCACTTTATTACTTGCTTTATGTTTGCAGGGTGAGAAATGAAAGTTATAGTATTATATTGAGTTGGGTATTGGGGTGGGATTGATTATATATATATTTGTTTGTATTTGTATATACATATTTATATTTTTATATCTTATATTAGCAGTATTCATGAGTATTTATTGTTGTGGGCATTTATTTCCTTATATATTGTTTCCCTTAATTGTAGAAATGTATTTTCAATTGCTTTTTATTATTATTATTATTATTATTCACTAAAAGTCTATAATTATTCTATTATTCGCCCTGTTAGTATTAACTAACTAAATTAAAGGTTTTAATATAAATTCAGTCTCTTCATAGTTTTTTAAGAGTAGCCAATTTTCTAGGGTTTTTTTGCATTTTGAAGAGGTGTAATTAACAATATTTAGGTCTTTGTTTATTTTCGTATATAGTGATGGACTCATGTAGAAGTAGAAGCGCGATGCAAAAGTGGTTTTAATTTTTGGAGTCTTCCAGTTTGTGAAACGATTTGGTCTCGTAGGGACTAGACTGGATACATAGAAGTTTTGTGAAATTTTAGAAGTGTTGTGCGAATAAATAACTGTCTGACAGTAAGGACTTTGGTCTCTTGGTAGAGTTTGTAAGTTGGAAAACGGAAAGGTTTACTAAAAAGAACTTTTAGGGAAGCCCGGTGGACTCTTTCGAGTTTTATTATAGATGATTTTGCTGTTCCACCCCAAGCAATTATACAGTAACTGATTATACTTTGGCATAAAGCATAGTAAACGGATTTCATAAGTGAAGGATTAGCTATAGCTCGCAACTTTTTAAATATGTATAATAGTTTTCTTACTCTTGGAATTAATCCCCTTATGTGATTCTTCCAGTTAAGGTTTTCGTCAACTTCAACTCCTAGATAGCGAATACTTTGAGTTTGTTGTATATGTTCACAGTCACATACTTGGTTGAGGTGTAACATGTTGCAGGTGTGAATTTTAAGAGTGAAATTGGTAGGTCTAGTTCTTGCCGTCACGTGGAAGCACATAAACTTTGTCTTTGACGTGTTGAGTGTGAGTAGATTGAATTGCAACCATTTCGCAACACTAGCCAGGCCTTTCTCAGCATTAATTCTGGCTTCTACCCAAGTTTTTCCTCGGAACAGCAGCGCAGTGTCATCTGCAAATGACGTGATTTTGGCCGACGCTTCTTCTAGCTCACACAAATCATTTATGTAGGCTAGAAAGAGCGTCGGCCCCAGAACACTGCCCTGTGGGATTCCATAGGAAGTGCATTCACTATTGCTGTGCGCGCGTTCAAGCTTCACACTTTGCTTTCTGGCGGACAAGTAGTTTGTGAACCACTCTAAGGGCAGTCCAGTTATGCCAAGAGCTTCAAGTTTCTTTAGTAAAATAGGTATTGAAACGGTGTCGAAGGCTTTTTTAAGGTCTAAGAAGACTCCGATACACTTATCCCCTTTGTCTAAAGCTTGAGCAACATTGTCTGTTAGGTGTACTACAGCATCCTCTGTGGATCTCTGTGACCTAAATCCGAATTGGAAATCGGAAAGGAGGTTATTTTTTTCGAGGAATTTGGTAAGCCTGAAGTTTACAACCTTTTCTAGGATCTTAGCAGTGACAGTTAGCAATGAAATTGGACGGTAATTGCTCGGGTCCTTTGAATCACCAGATTTGTAGATTGGACAGACCTCTGATAATTTTAAGCAATCGGGTACTACGCCACTAGATATGCTCAGGTTTATCACATGACTGAGAGGTTCCGCAATTAGGTACTTAATCTCTTTGAAAATTTTCGGTGGTATTTCGTCCCATCCCGGGGATCCATCCGTTTTAAGGTTCATGATTATTTTTGAGATTTCAAATGGATCAGTTGGTGTTAGGTAAAGAGAAAATGAACTGTCTTTGGGGGATTTTTTTACTAAGGATGCAAGTTGTTCTTCCGACATTTTTATAGAGGTTAAGATTTGGTTTGCTAGCTCTTTTCCTATTGTAGTAAAATATTGATTTACCAAGTTCAACGAGGCTGACGGAGAATCTGTGATGTGTAGTAGATCCGTGCAGTTTGTTTTTTCTTTCCCTATATTGCATATTCTTTTGAGTGCTCTCCATGTCTTCTTAGGATTTTCCAAATTATTTTTTAGCTGCTTTTGGTCGTAATAGTTTTTTTGAGTTTCAATTATAGAGTGACAAGTGTTGCGGTATTTGTAGTACGTAGCTTTTAGTATTTCATCTTTGGGGTATTTCTGGTGTTTAATATGAAGGAGATCTCGTTTTTTGATACACTTTATGAGACCAGGAGTTATCCATGGCTTCATATTGTAGTGTTTGTGAAGAATTTTATACGTGATTTTAGACTCATTGGTTAAATTTATGAGTTTATTGGTGAATTCTTCGGAAGCCAAATTAGGGTCAGTAATGTCGTAGAGTTGGGTCCAGTCAATTTCACGCGCCCCTGCTTCCAGAGCCTCGTAGTTGATCTTTGTTATGATTCGGGGTAGGTTAGGTGCTCTCGTAACCTGCAAGTCTGTAGATACCATAACTGTCGAGTGGTCAGTGATGCTACTACTGCATACCACTGCCTTCGCAGATTTTTTGGACTTTATTAGTACATGGTCGAGGCATTTGGTCAAACGTGTAGGTAATGTATGTGTAGGGTAAAAACCATGTTGTGTAATTATATCTAGATAAGGATCACTACGATTGTCATTATTGTCTGGTGATAAATCAATATTGATATCGCCTAGAAGTAGGTTTGTTTTGGCATTGCTATTTATTAGCACATCATCCAAGGAATTAATGAAGTTGTCGATATTATAAAAGCTAGGGGACCTATAAATTGTTATAACGTTTAAACTATGCGGGAACTATGCGACTAAACTATGCGACTATGCGGGATTAAAGCCCATTACACAATGAAAAAAATAAGGTATATGAATAAAAATAAGAAATAAGGAACAAGGAATAAGAAATAGCACAGCAACCAAAACACAATAGACAATAGGCTACAATATTCAACCAATCACAGCGGACCTGCAGCTGGTGTGTGCACGAAGCACGAGTGCAGCATTGCCAGAATGTTACAAAGTAACATTTTACGTTACTTTTGGCCCTCTATGTTACCTCCATGTTACACGACCCAATATGTTACTTTTGTGTTACTTCTTTCTTCTTCATAAATGTCATGGCGTTTTTTCATATTAATTGATGACAAAGCAGATTATGGTATTGAAAGACATTCCTAAATTGGTTGCAACTAGACAAACGTCATTGATTGTATGTTTTTTCTTTTTCGACATCGCCAGTAGTTTTTGAACGCAACTCTTTAAAGTATTATTTTGTTTAGCCACTTTACCACCGCTTAGTCGCGGCTGCGACTAGCGACTAAAACAAACTCATAGAAATGTACGTAGCAAGCCACGGGGTTGACGCCCCGCCGTTCGCGCCGCGCGATTTTTCGCGCGGGCGATTTCCCCCGTGGCCAGGCCGTTAGGCCTTTATTTATTGGTAACTAGCCACTTTTTTACTAAGGTTTAGCTACTTTTTCCTTGGGCAAGGTGGCAACACTGACACTCACGACAGTTCGTTGAAAAAATGCCCTGCGATTGGCTGGCTATATGAAATAAGGAACAGATTCCCACCGCGACGGAAATTTTATTCTTATTTATTATTCTTATATCTTATTTTTTTTCATTGTGTAATGGGCTTAATATGGAAACCTTCTGTAATAATTTGTGATTTTGCGTGATGATCCAGGTAGCTAAGTCTGGTTGTTTACATTTAATTACCTGCCTAACGTAGGATTGACTAATCAAACATTTAGATACGTTAATTAACCGTAATCTACAACTTACGTACCACTTGTTATAGATGACAATTCTTTGCGGGTGGCGGTAGCGCTTCGATTGGGTTGTGCCATTTGTCAACCACACCGTTGCGTTTGTGGTGCGGAAGTGGATTCTCGGGGTCGGCATGGGCTCCATTGCGTTCGGAGCGCGGGTAGCATCTCACGGCACCATTCTATCAATGACATCGTTCGGAGGGCTCTTGTTTCTGCTGATATTCCGTCGGTTCTTGAACCACAGGGACTATATCGGAGTGATGGGAAACGTCCGGACGGTCTCACTTTGGTTCCGTGGGAGAGGGGTCGATGCCTGCTCTGGGACGCCACTTGCGTCTGCGCATTCGCACCGTCTCATGTGGGCCATACGGCTGTTTCTCCTGGGGCTGCTGCAGAGGCGGCTGCTAGGCTAAAATCTTTAAAATACAGCCAGTTGATGGGCAGTTATTTTTTCGTTCCACTGGCTTTAGAAACCACTGGGGTCTGGGGTTGTCAGGGGAAAGCCTTTATTAAAGAGATAGGGATTCGTCTGAGAAACCGTGGCTTGGACTACCGCTCTGGGGCATATTTGATGCAACGGATCTCCCTAGCAGTGCAGCGCGGTAATGCTGCCAGTGTTATGGAAACCTTTGGGTCAGATATGTCTCGGGGTGGTTTGATTGACTGACACTATTTTATTTATTTTTTGTGTGTGTGTATAATTTTTATTAAATATTAGTTTATTTAATATAATGTGACATGATAAAAAAAAATTAAAAAAAAATTAAATTATAATTAAATTGTTGAGGATTTCTGGGATAATTATTTTCGGTTTTGTTAACGATTTTCTTAGGTGAAATTATTTGAAAATTATAACTATTTTGTGACCATTGATTCCACCTTATTTTTAATACTTTATGCTCGAATTTGCTAAAAATAATTATACCTAACAAGTAACACATATGTATATTTGTATTTATTTATCTACAACGCAACCATCTTACCAAAATCTAACTCTAGTCCACACTTAAACTAGAGTCGCATTTTGAATCAAAATCATTTATTTTTAAACATACTGTATAGTGAAATTGCATAAGTGTGAGTACTGTGAACGTGCCAGCTTTAGATAACTGACCTGTACTAACATTTATTATCATTAAACTTCACGAGCAATATTTTCTCCGTAATATGGAGGTAACTTGAACTGATTTAGAAGCACCAACCTTTATTCTCCACTTCTTAAGCCATTTATCTACTTTGTTCAGGCTGCTAAAGCTGAAGTGAAGCATATTTTAGTACAATGACTTAGGGCAGTACAGCTGAGTAATCTCCGAATGTAGGTGTTGTGGTACCACTTGATAGAAGTGGCTACAGTCTACAGGGTAAGACTGAATGGAAAATAAAATCCACGGTCACATTTATAAAAAAATGTGATTCCTCCAAAACACTCCTCAAAGGCCCTTTAACCTCTTCAGTCCTGACCTTGAAAATAACAATAGATTTCTATTTTTGAACTAAAACTTTCGTAAGCACAACACATTGTAAACTTTTAGTCCGGATCTACTTACGGGTGTTGTTATATCGGAAGAGTCCGACCAGGTTTCAGTCCAGTGTGAGACGAGCAACCAACGACGCGAGCTCCGTCTCTGCTCACCATGATTAAGCTCTGCGAATCGGAGCGAAACCTAGTCGGACTCTTCCGACTTTCCGTCGGACCCGTAAGTAGATCCGGACTAAAAGTTTACAATAGATTTCTATTGTTATTTTGTCGACACGGGACTGAGGAGGTTAAACAGATTGATAAAAGGAAAGAAGCTCCATTAAAGATCAGTCGTAGAAAGCTAAGGGAAGCCACTGCACAGTCAGATAAAGGGGCTAACCGGTGCTAACTAAAAACAATTTTGCAAAAAATGAGCAAAATAATTCTTAAAAATTGTGATACCTTTATTTGGAACCTAAATCTTAGAGCTTAAATCTTAGAGCTTGAATCTTAGACCCATATCGTAGCACCTTAAAGATGTCTTTTACACTGTCATATTATTTTATTTTCAAAAGAACTTAAGACTTATTTCAATGGTGGCGCTAGTTCCAGGTAGTCATTTGAAATCTTCACGCTCCACACAACATCGCCTTTGATGTCGTAGAAATAACAAATGATTCTCAGCAGCTACATTAAAAGTACATGAAAGCACGCGAGAGTACATCAACTACGCGACCTCGGCCATTATTGACACCTGCTCCAGCCGTTTGGCTGAAAAGACTATAAATTCGAACGGATGGAGGGTAAAAAGAAACTAGTAGGTTAACTAGATTTATTTGTTTATTTGTTAGGTACCGGCAGAATACCAGCGTTGCAGAAAGCCCCCTTTCTGTAACACATGCTAAGCTGGGTCCTTTTCACAAACGCAGTACATTGGCACTGCCTTTCATTTTTCTTGTGTTCGATTTTACTATTGTTTTTTAGCTCTTAATATCATTGTACTGTGTAATTTAATTTGTGAATAAAACTTTTTATATTCTATTCTATTCTAGATTGCCGTGGTAGCCAGAGCGGTAGTAGCCTCACATTCGAGACCTCGTGGGTTCGAATCCCGGCATTTATACATTTATGAAGTTGTAGTAGGTACCAATACCAGTCCCTAATGTGGTCGGAAAACATCGTGAGGAAACCCTCAGTGCTTGTAATCGCCATTCTACGGTGGACACGCGTAGTTATTAAGCCCATACTCTCTCTTTCTCTCTCTGAGAGAAGTAAGACGTATATCATCATAATCAATCCATTGTCCCCGTTGAGGGGGGACTCTTCCCTCAGGAAGATATAGGCCATACTCCACCACGGGGGGCCAAGTCCGGATTGGTGGAAGCTTGTAAGACTCTAGTAGCTGGTCATACTGCCAGAAGTTTTCGAGCCGCCCTAACATAACATAACATTTACATACAGGCACATACATTGCTTCTGGCCACACACTAGGATACCCTGTGTCTTGGGAACCAGAAACAGCGACGTCACAAACATGTAAACATCCAAGAAATGAAATGAAATGAAATGAAATGAAAATGTTTATTTGTAACAATAAAATAAGTCTTGAGAGAGTAAATAATCTGTTAGTCAGAGCCCTAAGATTATGAGTTAGTTTACTTACACTATGTGCAACTCTGATGTCTATGCTAGGTAAAAACCTGTGATACAGACATCAGTTTTTCTCATTTGTAACAAAAATACAATTAAGACGGTCCTGTGTGTTACAAACAGAGTAGGTACCTAGTTGTTTCATCAAGAAAAATAATGAAAAGACATGAAATAATGAAAGGACTAAAATTAAAATTACAGCAACTTGCAAAAGTTTATTTATATCGAGTGCTGCATAGGAGATAGATATTTATATTATTTTAAATAAATAATAATTTACATAAATAAATAAGTTATAGTTTATAAATAACAATATTAATAAATAGAGAAATATATATTAATATATAGCTTTAAAACTATCGAGTAATTTCCAGTAGATTTTCAGTATCACGATAGGGAAGCGTTTGCAAGTAGTTAATGACAGTTTGTTTACGTTTAAACGAATTAAGTGACGTGAGGACCAATATTTTATTTAGTTTATTATAAAGAAACGTTCCTAGAAAACAGTGGAATCTATTTGCAAAAAAAGTTTTAAATTTAGAATTTTTATAAACTATATCAAGTCTACGTCTGTCAGGATTGAGAACACATTTTAGGGAATGAGTACGGAGAATAATTTTCAAAATAAATAATTGTCTGACCGTTAAAACTTTGATGTTTTGATACAAGGATGCAGTAGGGTATCGTCGTGGCAAGCAAAAAAGAAGGTAAGGCCTCTGACTTGTCTTAACGACTGCCATCTATCGCCTCCAGCCGGTACCACTTCTTAACGTGCCTTGCTAAGCACGGAAGCCCCCGGAAAAATACCACTACGGTTGCTCATAGAACGGTCACTCATCCATGCATGCAAAATAACATTTTGGCGAAAATAAATACCTACTTTACAAAACAATACTTTTTTAGGACAGTTCCAATTCTCAACCACTTTAGACTAGATACTTTGGTTAGTTTTTACTCGAATAATTTTACCTAAGCTTACTATTGCTGTAGATTGGTAGCAATAGCCTCTACACGTGGGAACCGCCAGCTGCAGTGTTATTTCCGTGTCTTTACAGGTTTTTGGTAGTAGTTTCTCTAAGCTATTGTTATTGTTGAACTATGTAAGCGATAGATAATGATGAAGTATACTTTTCGTGGGCTTGTAATTATAAGTCCACTATACCTTGTTGCTGTTGACTGTACTTAAATGCACACGACATCGCAATAAGATTAACATACTGATTTGACGACCTCTGTGGCGTAACGGTTAGCGAAAACGGTTCTCCCCGGCTGGGGAGAAAAAAAATACTCCAGGTCTTGGATGTTTACATGTTTGTGGCGTCGCTGTTTCTGGTTCCCACATCAGGGTATTCTAGTGTGGGGCCAGAAGCAGCAGTTATACTTGGTACTCTTCCCTTACTTTACGAATCATCATCATCATCATCGTCAATCCATTATGTCCCTACCGAGGGGCACGGGTCTCTTACACAGAACAAAAAAAAAGAGTAGAAATAGTGACATGACCTATCAGTAGGAAAACCAGTGTGACCAAACTCACACACACAAATCAAAAGCACACTGTGAATGCCAAGCTGCCATTGGCTAATAAAGGCAATTCTGAAAAGGTCTAATCACAAAAGTTCCAAGTAAAATATGAACCTTTTCAATCATATAAACAATGATCAAAATCAAATGATAATTATGAAATTAAGTTTGACATACGATCTTTGCTTTGTAGTACCGCTACTCTACATTAGATGGAACTACCGCCGCGTGTGATCGTCGAGAAGCTTTAAGTTTTATGCCATAAAGTCGAATATTGAAAAATAACTATCTGCTATGTTGCTACTCAGGCTAAGGATGGGACATATTGCCATATCGACAAATTGTAGAACTGTTTCATAAAGCGACAGTTGAAAATGAATTTGTTATGACAATGTTTCTTAATCATTTTTTTTTTTAGTATCTACATTGACAAAGTAACGTAATGTATTCCCTTCTGCCAAACTGTACCACAGTTCGATGTAAATTACGCAGCCGGCTACCATATTAACTGTCCTTCTGGATGATTGGCTACGCAATGTACCTATAATGGAATTCTCATAATCTAACCATAGTCGCTTTATGAAACGAAGCCGAGCAAACTTATCGTGTACAATTTATAGAGAATAAGAAAGCCTATTGTATATTATTTTTTTAACTGTAACTTTTATTTGTCTCTTGCTTCTTGTGTGCTATAAGGAATATTCTTTTTTTTTACGTAGCCTCGATTGCCACAGAACAGAAAAAAAGAGTAGAAGGAGTGACATGACCTATTAGCAGGAAAACCAGTGTGACCAAACTCACACATAAGCCAAAACCCACACTATGAATGCCAAGCTGCCATTGGTAAATAAAGGCAATGCCGAAAAGGTCTACATCATAAAAGTTCCACGTAACATATGAACCTTTTGGTGATATAAACAACGATCAAAATCAAATGATAATGATGAAATCAAGTTTGACATTAGATCTTTGTTCATAGTACCGCTACTCTACACTAGCTGGAAATCCCGCCGCGTCTGACCGTCGAGAAGTTTTATGTGATAGACCATAAAGTCGAAAATTAAAAAACAAGTATGTGCAATGGTGCTTCTCAGCTATGGAAGGCCTATCGACAAATTATAGAATTGTTTCGTAAAGCGACAGTTGATATTTAATTTAATTACAATTCGATGTAAATTACGCAGCCTGTTAGTATATTAACCTACCTTCTGGATGATCGGCTACGCAACGTATATGGAATTCTCATATGAAACTAACCATAGTCGCTTTTGAAACGAGGCCCAGCAAACTTATCGTATGTATAGTTTGTTTATTTTTTTATTTATTTATTTAAAATGTCGTTATCCATCAACGCTTGTGCTTCACTTATATTATGGAGATGACATTTGCCAACGAAAGTCACGAGACTTCCCCATAGATTTATGGAGTAAGCGTTGATTAAATTATCTAGACCCCCCCAGATGATTTTACTACACGAGCACATAAAATCATCTAACTTTGAAATTATGCATGCTGGTTTTGTTTTGATGACAATACGCCAATCTATACTAATAAAAGTGACATGTTTATTGAACTAAAACTTTCAGCACAACACATTGTAAACATTTAGTCCGGATCTACTTACGGGTGTTGTTTTATCGGACGAGTCCGACTAGGTTTCGCCCCGATACGCAGAGCAGTGAGTGGGTGGTGAGCAGAGACGGAGCTTACGTCGTTCGGTTGCTCGTCTCAAAATGGGATGGGTAAGTTGATCCGGATTAAAATTTTACAAAAATGACATGATACTGCAGTCAGGAACACATTCTCGCAAAGGAACTAAACAGCGTCAAGGAACATGATCAATAAATTTTGCGCAGTATCAAAAATAATTGCAGCTAAAAATGTGTTAAATAATAATAATAATAATAAAAGATGATAATAAACACTTACATACAGGCACATACATTGCCCCTGGCCCCACCCTGGGATACCCTGTGTCGTGGGCACCAGAAACAACGACGTCACAAACATGTAAACATACAAGATCTGGGATTGTTTTTTGTCCCCAGCCGGGATTCGAACCCGGGATCTCTCGCATGGTAGTCAGATGCACTAACCACTGCGCCACAGAGGTCTTCAATTAAAATAAAATAATGACAATTATTTTCCCAAAGTACCTAATAAGACGCAGGTACTCTACCTAAAGTACCGATAATTATTTATTACTGCTAAGTCATAGACAAAATATTATCGATAGATTTTTATAATGTTGTGTCCCAGCTGAATTGAGTAGCATTTGAGTAGCATTCAAATGTTGACAGAAATTTGTAGAAAAAGTACACAGACTTCGACGAAAATTGAACATTATATTCCAGTAAATAAAGGTGGTTTTACTTTCTCACTTTCGGATTGCTTTCCTTGTTCATGTCATTGCAAATTTAATTTCTATTAAATTAAATACAATGGAAATACTACTTACCGATGGAATGTTACGGCATGATCGGTACATTTTGGTCCCCAACTTTTATTTTTGCACTCTAACACAGCACAATAAGGCATTTTAGTAGAGTTTTCATAATTGTTTTCTTTACTAGAAGCGCACGGCAACTGAGGTAAGAAAAACTGTCATAGACTACGCTTAGGCAATACATTGCTAATTTGAGGCACGCGGGCACCGCCCACTTACGATTTCTACTCTTTTTTTTTGTTCTGTGGGTCTCTTACCTTCCCTTTCCATACTCCACCACTGGGGCCAAGTCCGGATTGGTTACATATCAGATGATGATGATAATGATCTTTACAGATCATTTAAAAAAAAAAGTAAAGGTTCATCAGCTTTGAACTTTGAACGATACCGGGTTAGAACCCCGGCTGCGGACGAAAGAATCGGGCTTGGATGTTGACAAGTTTGTGATGTCGTTGTTTCTTCTTCCCACTACACAGGGTGTCCTAGTGTGCGGCCAGAAACAATGTGTGCCTGTATGTAATGTAAATGTTTATGTTTTTTCTTTATTTAGTGTTCGCCAAACTCTCCACAAACATGAGTCTGTGCTTTTTTACATTATATAATTCTATTCTTACGCTTTTTTTTCTTTTCTACCGGAAGGTCTCTCACTTTACATTTTTGTTTTAATTACTTATATCTATATTATAATAATGTTTATAGAAATGATTTTCGTCCCCAGTACAGTCCTCTACAGAAACAAGATTCCTCATGAATTATAAGCAGATTACTGTAACAAATCTCGTAATTTAGACTATGCTTTCCTCGACAGGGCCGTAGCCAGATGGTATGTGTTGAATTTATTTTATGTAATATTTTTCGTAATGTATGACATGTATGACTGTGTTTGTAATACGTACGTATGACAGATTTTATTCATAGTTATTTAGTTATCGCCTTCAAATTACATGAAATTTTGTATTTTTTTCTCAAAGCTAATTAAAGGTAAAATTAAATCTTATCCTTTGATAGAGACGAACAAAATCCAATGAAGACATGAATTTCATTTAAACCTAAAATTAACCGACAAAAAATTTACAAAATTTACCTACATGCGAGAAGATAGTGTGAGTGATCTTTATTTAAATAATTTACAGTAATTCAGCATAATCACCATCAGAAAACTCACTGTAGTTTAAACAAATAACAAAACGGGATTAATAAAAAAATATATGTACGTCATTTTCAATTCTAGAGCTCGTCGTGTTAGAACGAGCATACCCCCGACTACGGCCCTGTTGCCCTGTTACGGCTCTGTCTAAGATCTGTAGTTTATTAGCCAGACAATGTAACTCATCTTTAAGCACTTGCCACACCTGTTTAGGGTCCAAAACCAATAACCTACGCGGTGCAGGGAGGGAGTTTAATAAAATTGGTGCAGGTGGTAACTTTAGGCAAGGATCCCCTCTAACGCGTTGTACATAAATTATTCTGCTGAGCTCATCGGCTAAACATTGAAAGATGATAATTATTAGCAGAACCAAAAGCGGTGGTGGCGTAGTGGGGTTGACCCTTGCTTCTCGATCATGAGGGTCTGGGTTCGAACCACGCATGTACCAATGACTTTTAGTTACGTACATTTGTTTGTACAGCAACACCATTCGCTGATAAATTGTGCCCGGATAACGGCGACAGGCTTGCCACTTGTCACGTTTGGGACCTAATAAACTCGGCAAAACGTGGGTCCTGTTCTAGAGACTGGTGCCTCTGCCTACCCCTTCGGGGATAACGGGCGTGAGTTTATTTATTTTATTTTTTATTTTTATAACCTCACAGCTCGTAGGATCTTAGTCGATGACGATTTTCTGAGCAAAGAAATTTCTGCTAATGTAACTCAGATTCTGTTTTTGCTTTAAAAATTAGTTGAAGAGCTCTAAAAACAAATATTTGGTCCAGGCTCTCAAAGTTGTCTATTTTTTCTAAAAAAATAATATAAACAGTTTTTTGCGATTATGCCAATTACGGCGCGATGTTTAAGCACGAATTAAAGACCATATTTTTTTAATTACTTTATAATTCAACTATTTCTTTAAAATAACATAGGTTTGTGTAAAACATACATAGTAGTATTGCGATAGAATTCATTAAGTCACTTAATTTTCGACGATCAACCCCGTTAACGGTACAGATATAGCAGAATCTCTCTATAAATGCCACCGGCTAGGTACTGATCAAATCAGCCGTCTTATTTAACGCCTAGCTCTAGGCGTCCGTCCTAGAGGATTTATTAGACAGCGGCATTAAATTAAATAGCTAACCTTTTAATTATAATAAAATACTGACTGAAACGTTTCACTAGTTAGCTGATTGAAATCTAGTCTCTTTATTAGAAGGCTAGAAAAGCAGCCGTCTAATTTGAGCTGCCATTTTCCGAGATGGCGTAAGCGTAACAACTGATTTGTTTCACCAAAGTCAGCTTCGGTTGGGTGACCTTTTTCTTTTCTTTTTATTTTACATAACTAAATTAAAAATACGTCTGGCCCACAAATTGTCCCTGGTATATAACTAAAAAATCTTTTTATCTTATATATAAAAATAAGTAGCTGTTCGTTAGTCTCACTAAAACTCGAGAACGGCTGGACCGATTTGGCTGATTTTTGGTTTTTTATATTATTTTGTGGAAGTTCAGGGCAAGGTTTAAATGGTGAGATATATAGAAATATAGAGAATAGCTTTTGCGGTACGAAGTTTGCCAGGACAGCTAGTATGAAATACAAACTTAGTTTATTTTTCTGCAATTTCGGTTATTCAGATTACCTTTTTACCCCAAAGTAAGTCTTTCATTCTTAAATCACTTACAAAATACACATTTAACTGGACTAAAGCGATTACTTTCTAGAATCACCATTTCCGAAGTTTCGATGATGTTACATTTGTCGTGGTCACGGGTACCTAATCTGAAATAGCGAGTACCTACTATATATTGGTCGCCCTACCAAAGTAGACGCCGTCTAGAACTTCTCTACAATCACTTGGCCATTTTCAACCAGGCTATATAATGTTTGCTTGTAATGTAAATTTCCTAATGTAATCTCCTCCATCAATCCGGACTTGGCTCCCGTGGTGGAGTATGGCCTATAACTTCCTGAGGGAAGAGCCTCGTACCCCTCGGTGGGGTCATAATGGGTAGATTATGATGATATAATGTTTCTTTCAGTCATAAAGCTGAATGACCTTCAGTTTTTTTAATTGGTCACAGCCACCTAATGAATGTCCTAGGCAGTTAATTAAAGGGCCATTTTTACCACTTGGCTGTGACATAAACAACATGCTTTCCGGGGTAGGTACAACTTTTTGACTACCCAGCTCTACGAAACAAAACCTGCGGTTCTGACGCGGTACTCTGGAAGTTTCCAGAACTTTTCAACTCCGGTTAGTTAGTTCAGGGGTTTACAACAATAAGTACGTTGAGCTTTTGCTAAGTTGTACGTACTATTTGTAGTCAGCTTTTCGTTTGATAGTTTAGTGTAGTACCTACCACATTAAACTATCAAGCAAAAAGCCGACTAATATGTGTAGAGCCAATAAATTCTCTAAATCAGTAGTTTAATATTAAATTTAATCAGAGGGTATGTGTCTAGTGTTCAACACATCCAGGAGTAGGTAATCATTTTTAAGTTTGAAAGTTTGTTAATTAGGCTAAAACTGTTTTGAAAAGAATACATGAGGAGTTTCTTTGTTAGTTTCTTCTCCATGTAATCTATTATCTAGTAAACATTTTGTTTTTTATTATGAATAAAAACGTACGCTGTACAGGTAATCAAATACGAAGTAGTGACCTATTAAGAACGTCCCTGAGAATTTATGCGGAACATATTTTAGACGTGAAAATCCTATTACTTCAGTTGATTGTTCGGACGATATTCAGTCGATTAAATTTTTCGAGCCCGAAACTTTAGTTCCCTCTTACAAAGTAGGTACCTCCTTTAGGTCTTTTTTACAAAAGAGCCAATGGCTTAAAAAATAAAACCTACACTACGAAATATATTAATATAGCCACTGCGAGGCGTCGTTAATATATCACAGTCACTTTTTTATAATTAGGTACGCAAAATGTCATCTGCTGTAAATTATGGCTCTCACGCTTTTCGTTATTAAAATAATGATTTATGCGATAAATACGGCCATTTTGCTGATGAGTTTAGTAGGTTTAGATGTTCCAGGTAGGATTACTTTTGTAGTTAAAATAAAACAGCAAAAGGCGATCAACAACTTTGAATAAAATGTATTAAGTAGTTACATAAAGTTATGGAAAACGAGAATTAAGAATTAGAGTTTGTCGACAAAGCAAGAAAACAAAATTCTTAAATTGCGAGAATACTATAAGCTAATTATAAATTATCATTGCCTTGACAATATTGGTTCTTTGGCATTTGTTTTTTCTCAATCATCCACATGATTAATATTCTATGACGCTTTTATCTAATAATGATTGTTACACATTATTTTACAATAACCCGGGTAAGGTTCAACGGCATTTGTTGAGTTACTTACGTTACGGATGACTTTTCAAACCTTAATATAAATGTTCATTAGGCATAACAACACTTAATTATGTGTGAAGTAAGTCTAAAGCCCAAAATAAATAAAATGTATCTTAAGGCACAGTGCTCGGCTTAAACTTGTACGTCAAATTGACATAGTAAACCAACCAACCAGATCATACATATTGTGCTTACGAAATACTTGAAATTAATGACAGTAGAATGGTCAAGTGACATCACAACTTGAGACCCAAAAACTGGTAAATGTATCGAAACCCCGAATTTCAAAATAGATAATATTTGTTCGTTTCTAAACTCTATATTGTTATCTTATTTCTGCAATGTTTATTCTAAACAAAATTATTAAACGCATACAATACATTATTACGCTTCATTCGCCTTACTAATAGAAAAAAAAAATTTTAGGCAAGGTTTTTGCAAACTTTGAAGATCTTTGAAGAAACTTTGAAGAAAAACTCTTGATCATGTATTGCAATTTTCAAGATAAATGGGTCGGTTTCTGAACTGAGAATTTCAAGTAACGTTCTCTCACGCTCATTTCTAAGAAATTTAACGAGACAGCACTACAGTAAAGTGGTCACTTAGCAAAATTCTCAATTCAGAAACCGGCGTGTGGTCAGGAACCTAAGGCAAAAATTCGAGGAGCAGGTAGCCAAGATCAACCAAAAATGGTTCTTTTTGGAATGCTAGCTCTCGGTTGTCGCCCCTAAAAATCACACTCATACGATTTCTTATAAACAGTGATTCATCTAGCACTTTCTGCAAAAACGATCTTTACAAAATATGTGTTTCATCAATAGTGTCACTATTGAACCTCGTGTAGCTCTTTGTATTTATTTACAAGTACATCGTAGCAGTATAAACACATGTGACACAACGTAAAATATATATTTACTACGGCATGAAATAATTAAAAATCCTATTATCTACAGAAGATTTCTCCGGCTCAGCCCTCAACAGTTTATAAGCTTGCAATAAACAGCTACATACCTGGTCTACATAATTATCTGAGAGCTTGCAATAAACAGCTACATCCACCAATCCAGATTAGGCCCCCGTGGTGGAGTATAGCCTATACCTTCCTTAGGGAATTGACCCGTGCCCCTCAGTGGGGACATAATAGGTTGATGATGATGAAACAGCTACATACTACATAGTTGTCTGATAACTGTTGTAACACAAAACATTTCAGGTCACTGAGCCAGCGAACTAAGTCGTGATGTTAACTAAGCTTTTTGCATAACACATAACGGTCGAAATTAGAATGTTCGATTTGATTAACGAAATTTGACAAACTTTGTTGTCTTAAAGTAACAATTCTCGTTTTAAATGTAGAGTTGGTACAGCCGACAGCACAAATCATGGTATACACCCATGCACTCCTACGTTGTATTACGGGAGACTTTGCAACTAAAATGTGTAGGTTGACGTGCTGTCGACTGTACCTAGGCTATTCGGGCGGAATATTTACATTCTGACGATGTAAGTAGTTAGATGTAACACGAACACTTTTATGCAGGAGTCTGCCAATCAAATATCTAACAAAATACTTTCTAAAACATCCGTCGCGCCTGTATAGATAGCAGCTCGACATTAACATTCGCCAATCTGGTTAAAAGTGTATTTTTCACTTTAATATGTCCTAACAGTCCAGAAGAGAAACTGTTGTTATTCTATTTACAAGCTTCAGTGTACCTACTTCCACATTTGTATGTTACTTGTTTTGTCTATAATAGACGTTATAGAGGTTTTGGGTCCAATGTCAATATTGTTAACATATGTTATTGTTCGTCGCGTGGAGACTAGTGGACGCCGACTTATAAAGCTTTCGTTACTCGAAGTGCCAACTATCTTCTAAACTGAGGAATGTTTGCCTGTGATCACTCCAGTTGTTTTATTATACTCGAACTCCTTGTGCCCTTGGTCCTTTTTAAGCGCATGTTCTATTGTGTTGGGGTTGCTGTTATCTCGAAGAAGACCTTTCTTGTCTCTGAAACAAATATTATATATCTTGATAATTTTAAAACCTTCGTGTAATTGTGTATTGTGTCCTTCTTGGAAAGTACCTTGATACTTTATCAAATTTACGGTAGAAAGTACGATATTGCATATCGAACAAATATGCGGGGAGAAAACGCATCTGAGCGGGAGAGAAAAGTGTATGAAAATCCATTTCTTACGTGGTTTTTCTTTTTTAATTTTGGGTAAGACTATGCGCCGGTAACCTAAATATCAAAAGCCAAAAAGTTTTTACAGTGAGTTTTTATCTCCAAGTTCGCAAAATGACACTGGCCACTAGCAACAATTTCAATATAAATTTCAATTAGTAAAGATTTCGTTTTTTATTTTCCTTGTAGGTGTAGTATAAAGCACTATGTATCACTCGAGAGAAACTG
The DNA here is from genome assembly GCA_947310845.1 of Yponomeuta plumbellus. NCBI lineage: Eukaryota > Metazoa > Arthropoda > Insecta > Lepidoptera > Yponomeutidae > Yponomeuta > Yponomeuta plumbellus. Next base: position 8,379,533 of record OX371207.1, on the reverse strand, counting down.
CGATTCCCGATCTCAGGTGTTTTAAAGCCCTCGCCTACGGCTCGGGCTTCAAACGACACCCTCGACGGTAATCGGTCACTTTCTCCTCTCGGTGAACAATGTACTATTATCTTTGATCGTGATTGACTGATGGGTGTGTTTGCTAGATGTATCATACTACGCGATTACACCTGCACAAGGAAGGCTCTAAAATCCTTGTTTAGGAAAAGCGGTTAAGCAATGGTAGTGCAGTGGGAGAACGCCGCCGGCATTACACTTATAAGGTCTTGGGTGCGAAACCTTGCATGTACCAATGGCATTGTTTTGTCAAATATCTGTAGGTAAGTAGTATCTATAGTATGTACTACCGTAGTTTGTAAACACAACGTGCCTTTTCAACACTTCGCCCACAAAAGCAAATATTAACTCCTCTTGCAAGCGATCTTCTCGCTACAGACAATAACGTTGCACAATGTAGTTAACCCTTAACTATAGTTGTGGGTCCATTGGACCCAGGCAACATTTTCAACTAGGCGTAGAAAACGATATTAGTGAGGAAGGTCTTTCCGCCTCTCAGTACCTTCCGTTAGTAAGCCGAGGCGCATTGTGTAGAACGGACGTGCTGCGGTTGCTGCTGGAAAGGTAAGTACTGGCTTTCACCTGGGTCCATTGGACCCACCACTATAGCTACGTTATTAATTTTGTGAAAGTTTATTTTACGAATGCATGTTTTATTTTGTGTTTTTTATACAGATGTTCATCATGGCAAGTGAAGAAGGTTTATCTAAGTCACTGTGTGAAACTTACTCAAAAGAAAGGTGTTATAATCAAAGATTACCTACACAACTTAGAATGAGTATTGCCTCGGTTTTGAAACTTCCTCCATTAGCTTCATAAACTGGAGATACTGTAAAATTGGACAGGAATAAGAAGAAAAGGTGTGGTTCATACCCTCCTGCCAAGAGAGCCAAAACAGTACATCTGTGTGCCAAGTTTCAGAAGCCTATCTGCATGACTTGTGCAAAAACTGGGTGCAATTCTTGTCTTTGAAGTTTGGAGACTGTCTTTTTTTTTATATGAGGTTATTTCGTTGCTATTTTACTATTTTCAGAAAGAACATAATGATAACGTTTTATAAAGTAAAGAGTTGAATTTTTTGATTGTTTTTCCTATTTTTAATTAATAATTTTTGTAACTCTGTTTTTGTGATTAAGAAAACAGAGACTGATTCTTCTTAGTGCCAATTACCTAAGAAAAATATGTTCTTCTTGTTGTTTGTGTGATAATTATAAACGTTAATAGATATAATTAAAGAAAAAATACTTAATCAACTTTCAAGTTTTTTTTTTCACATACATTTGAAAATTGCTGGGTCCAATGGACCCACCACTATAGAACCGTGATATTTTTTCACCACTACAGCTAAGGGTTAAGCCAACATCTAAGAAGTTGCCTTCAATGGAAGTCAACTTCCCAAACAATGGCATAATATAAAGAGATACACCTTCATCAAAAAAATTGTACGTACCGTGAAAGCGTATCGTTCTCTTTGGCTTTCTTGTTTTTCCTGTAATAACACGTGGCGATCAAACCTTGTCTTCGCCAGCAAAATAACACCGAGTCTACAGCCAAAATGCACATTAAAACAACTACTACTGAGATGGCAATCATCGCAGCTGCTGACAGCGGCTGTTCTAGAGGATTTCGCGTTCCTGAAAGGTAGTGAAATATTTCAATATTATTATCATATTAATTACTGCGAGCGCTGATCATCATCATCAACCCATTACGTCCCCACCGAGGGGCACGGGTCTCTTCCCTGAGGAAGGTATAGGCCATACTCCACAACGGGGGCCAAGTCCGGATTGGTGGAGGCTTGTAAGACTAGTGGCTGGTCTTACTGTCAGAAGTTTTCAAGCCACCCTAAGGCCTCTGACTTGGCTTAATGACTGCCATCTATCGAGGGCAGCCGGCACCAACTGCTTAACGTGCCTTGCAAAGCACGGAACCGCTCGAAAAAATGCCACTAGCGTTAGTCATAGACGATGACCCATCCATGGACTGAACGCGCCGTATGTTGTTTAACCGTAGTGATCGTTTAAGATCATTCAGGCAGCCCAGGCTACGAGAAATTCGAGCGCCGATCATACACGCGTTATTTATTGTGTCCTTCGTTATCCTTTCAGCTGTAGGCCTCCTATGGTTACTAAATAACATTTTGAGACCTGTTTGAGGTTTTGATTTATACATGCTAAAATAAAAAGCTCAATCTAGGTAGTTGGAAAACCGTGATTTCATAACCAATTACTAATTAGTAAGATAAGATAAGATAAGATAAGAATATTCTTTATTGTACACGAGGAGAAACACAAACATAAAATATTTACAAGATAACAGTACAATTGGCGGCCTTATTGCTAAAAGCAATTTCTTCCAGACAACCCTATGATGGAAAAATTTCTGAAGGAAAAAGGAGACGGGTAGTCGGTGCAAACATGAATATTAATATACATACTTACATAAATAGCAATACACCTACATAAACCATTACATACATATATAGTTATGATAAACATACATAAATATATAATAATAAATAACCTACCGGAGGAGGAAATAATAAATTATAATATACCTACTTACATGGGGGAGAAAAAAAAAAATACACGACATATATGTCGTTTATTTAGGCTAGAACTTTTAATTATGGATGTAAAAACATGAGAGTTCGTGTTTTGAGTTGACAATTCCTGAATCTGAAATCTGAACATTAACGGAACACAGACGAGCAACCTGAAATTACGACTAAGAAAACGTATTTTCATTTATTTGTTTCGATAGATTGGTTGAGTGTCATAGACAAATGAGGCGTTGGTGTAAAAGAGATTAGATGTACGTCCATCACACACTATGTGGTTTAATGTTTAAAAGCTACCATTCACAGGCGCGCCCATCCGGCGCGGCGCTCGTCGTCTGGAGATAAAGTAGGTAGTATGAATGAATGAATGAATGAATGAATGAATGAATGAATGAATGAATTAATGAATGTTTATTGTCACAGCGTGCTTACAGAATAGTAAGCAGCTCGGCGCTCGTGTAGTGTGTGGATGATGACGGATTTGTCCACGAATGGGTACGGCTTGGGGCTCGGCTCGCGGTGTGTGTAGTGAATGGTGGGCTTTAGAGTTCTAAATCATAATTCCAAATATTCAAAAAATCTCCTAAGAACAGTCTTCTGTGGCTACAAAGATTCAAGTACTTGCATAGTTGCCCTGGCTATCGTATCTCAAATTACAGTACTTATCGGCCGATTTCTGAATTGAGAATTTTACTAAGTAAGTACTTAACTGTAGTGCTGTCTCGTCAAATTTCTCAGATAAGAGCGTGACAGAACGATATTTAAGTATTTACTTAGTGAAAATTTGCAACTCAGAAACCGGCCCTCTGACATCTTACCTGGAGTAGTAATAGTCAGTTCAGCAGGCGAAGAGTTCCCCTTGGAATTATGAGCTACTAACTTCAATTTATAAGTAGTGTTGAGATTTAAGTGACCCAAACTTATTGAGTTTTCGGATTTCACCAGATCTTCTTCGCATAAGTTATATATCACATTTTCTTCGTACATCTGAAAATTTTGAAATTTACTGTTAACAGCGCATAACCAGAAAACCGTTTCTTTAGTATCGATTAAAAAGCTGTCCATGCACATGCCCCTTATTCCCAACGAGACGACCAAGATTCCAGAGCCACCCTGACGCGCCACTACACCGACGAACTGCCTGACATCAGTCAAGACGAGATCGTGCTAGCTCTGAGGCAGCTTAAAAATGGAAAAGCCCCCGGTGAGGACGGAATAACATCAGAGCTCTTGAAAGCTGGAGGAGCCCCTGTTATACAGGAATTATAAAAGCTCTTCAACGCCGTCCTTCACAGTGGGAGAACTCCAAAGGCATGGAGCGGGAGTTTGGTGGTGCTCTTTTTTAAGAAGGGTGACAAGACTCTTCTTAAAAATTACAGACCCATCTCGCTCCTGAGCCATGTCTATAAGCTGTTTTCACGAGTGATCACGAATCGTCTCGCCAGAAGACTCGACGAGTTCCAGCCGCCGGAACAGGCCGGGTTTCGCGGAGGTTATGGCACCATAGACCACATTCAAATAGTGAGGCAGATTATACAGAAGACCGAGAAGTATAATCAGCCCCTGTGTCTTGCTTTTGTGGACTATGAGAAGGCCTTTGACTCTGTCGAAACCTGGGCTCTTCTGGAATCCTTACAGCGACGCCAAGTAGACTATCGTTATATCGAGGTGTTGAGATGTCTGTATGAAGCCGCCACCATGAGTGTCCAAGTACAGGGCCAGCAGTCTAAACCTATCCAACTGTGCAGAGGAGTAAGAAAGGGGGATGTTTTATCCCCGAAACTGTTTACAAGCCCTTTGGAAGACATGTTTAAGACGCTGGACTGGAAAGAAAAGGGCATTAACATAAACGGCGACTACATCTCACACCTGCGATTCACAGATGACATAGTCTTAATGGCGGAGTCGCTAGAGGAGCTGAACCACATGCTGGCCAGCCTAGCATCAGCCTCGCGACGCATCGGTCTTGGTATGAATTTGGATAAAACCAAAGTCATGATCAATGGTCACATTGATCCAATACCGGTCGTCGTACATGGTCACCTTCTCGAAATCGTTTCCGAATACACTTACCTCGGGCAGATTCTGCAGTTAGCTAAAAACGATTTCGAGAAGGAGGCCAAGAGGAGGATCCAGCTGGGCTGGGCATCGTTTGGGAAACTACGCCGGGTCTTCTCCTCATCCATACCGCAATGCTTGAAAACGAAAGCTTTCAATCAGTGTGTCCTACCTGTTATGATCTACGGAGCCGAGACATGGACACTCACGAAAGGGTTGGTCCACCAGTTTAAAGTCTCTCAGCGAGCTATGGAGAGAGCTATGCTCGGAGTTTCTCTGAAGGATAGGATTCGTAACGAATACATCCGACAGAGAACCAAAGTTATCGACATAGCTCAGAGAATTAGCAAGCTGAAGTGGCAGTGGGCTGGCCATATTTTGCGAAGAACCGACAACCGCTGGAGTAAACGTGTTCTTGAGTGGAGACCGCGACTCAGCAAACGTAGTGTAGGACGCCCTCTAACCAGGTGGGATGACGATCTGCGAAGGACTGCAGGCAGATGCTGGATGCGGCAAGCTGAAGACAGGGCGCTATGGCGCTCATTAGGGGAGGGCTATGTCCAGCAGTGGACTAATATAGCCTGATGATGAAAAAGCTGTCGCGAGTTTTGATTTATTATTTTTTTACGCATTTTGAAACTTGAGATTTCTTTTTATAAATTCCCTTGAGTGGGACTAGAGTATGGTAATCGAGCAAGAACATCACTTTCATGGAACCTACACTTAGGGCCGATTTCTGAATTGAGAATTTTCACTTAGTAAATACTTAAGTAACATGCCGTCACACTCTTTTCTAAAGAAATTTGACGAGACAGCATTACAGTTAAGTAATTACTTAGCGAAATTCTCAATTCAGAAATCAGCCCTTAGTCATTTAGTTGGCTTTAATAACATAACATAACATACTTATTACAATATTAATTTAGTGTTACACTAACAATATGAAAATATTGAAATATTCTACATTTTTGATATAAAAATTTATATGTGAAGTTAGTTTTTCAGTTGCATGTTCGCAACGAATTTCAATATGTGCATTTAGGTCATGAAGTTCCTGAATTACCGCTTTATGTTGGAGCATTTATATTCCTTTAGTAGGTATTTATATTCCTACTGAAGTGGTATAGTTTTTTAGTGTTTCTCTCTAGTACTCGTATATTTTACTATTTATTGGTTATTTAGGAAAATCAAGAGCAAAATTAAAGAAAATATAACATACCAAAATATGGTATGGTCAATTTTATAGCTTAATGGGAAGTTCAATTAAAGCTTTCAATGAAATTATTTAAGTTCTTCTGAGTTGTTTTACCCATTTTATTGTTGCGTACTCACAGGGCAGTGCTGGACGACATAATAGTCAACGTCTTCATCCCCATCAGCTGGTTTCCATCTCAAAATCAAATTGGTTTTTGCCATAAAATCTGTCTGATTGTCTTTTATCCATTCGGGAAGTTGGGGTATCGTCCTAAAAATCAATTTCTTAAACTGTTGGAACTGTCATTATCATGAACCCATTATCTCCCCACCGAGGGGCACGGGTACATAAGCCATACTCCACCACGGGGGCCAAGTCCGGATTGGTGGAGGCTGTAAGACTAGTGGCTGGTCTTACTGTCAGAAATTTTCAAGCCGCCCTAGTAAAGCCATCTATCGACGGCAGCCGGCACCAACTGCTTAACGTGCCTTGCGAAGCACAGAACCGCTCGGAAAAATGCCACTAGAGTTAGTCATAGACAGTCACCCATCTATGCACTGAACGCACCCAATGTTGCTTCACCTCCGTGATCGTTAAAGATCACTGAGGCAGCCAGGGATGCGAACTACTGTTAAAAAGTGGTTATAATTTGAATCATCAATTGTTTTAGTGAGTTCACGCCTTCTTTATTTTTATCCGGATTCACAGATACTTTCACCACTTGCGGAACATTTCAAACTTTTGGTTGAAATGGCTACTGATTGGTAACATTTCATCATCATCAACCCATCATGTCCCCACCGAGGGGCACGGGTCTCTTCCCTGAGGAAGGTATAGGCCATACTCCACCACGGGGGCCAAGTCCGTATTGGTGGAGGCTTGTAAGACTAGTGACTGGTCTTACTGTCAGAAGTTTTCAAGCCGCCATAAGGCCTCTGACTTGGCTTAACGACTGCCATCTATCGACGGCAGCCGGCACCAACTGCTTAACGTGCCTTGCGAAGCACGGAATCGCTCGGAAAAATGCCACTAGCGTTAGTCATAGACGGTGACCCATCCATGGACTGAACGCGCCGTATGTTGCTTAACCTTAGTGATCGTTCAAGATCACTTAGGCAGCCCAGGCTACGAGCGGCTACTGATTGGTAACATTTAATTCTTTTTTTTAATGTTTAAAATTCTTTATAATATTTAAGTTAATTTTAGGAACCTTACTTCTCCAGAGTAGTAAATGACAAGTTACCACTCCAAGCACCCGTGCCAACTTCGTTTATAGCTGCGAATCTGATCGAGTAACTTGTGTTGGGAGCTAATTTGTCCACGCGATACGGCCGATATATGGACCAAGTTCTATTTTTGTGTATTGTTGTTATGTCATAGTTCTGTGCTTCATCATATTCTGCAGTGAACCCAATGACCGGAGGAACGGGTTTTTCGCTAATTGGCTCCATAATCTCGAAGGTAACTGATGATTCTGTCAGTTTTTTTATTCGTAGCTGTAAGCCAAGAAAGTTGGAATGTCACAGTTTGTTGCAAAGGTGGTCATTGTCAATTAATGATGACAATTATTATTTTATCATAGCATTAATTATAAAGAATATTAGAAAACGATATTATTAATCGGCCAATTAAGCGTCACAACTAAAATTTTGGACATTTCATGGACATTCATACCAAATTTGTATTAGATTTAAGGTGATTTGAGAACATATGGTCAGAGTGGAGTTTATTTTCGCTGCCTTTTTCCCCACTACACACGGCCTCAAGGCAGTGGCTAACATTATACAACAAGAGTATGTAAATTGTCATTCAACAAACAGAATGTAAATTCTTTACGTTGAAATAGATTTCTGATTTCTGAACGACCAAATTTATGAAATGCAGGAATTTTACAATAGAAATTACATAAAGTGTACCAAAATTTTAGCAACACTCTTGGCCGTTAGACTATACTAACATCACTAATAATGCTTGGCACGAATCCTTCTAGCAGTAAGATTGTTTTGTTCGCATCGCCCAACCAATTCGTAGCTAGACATTGGTATTCGCCGTAAATGGGCAAGCCAGCCACCGCATCAATAGTCAAGTACTCCAAATGCTGCTTTTGCTCAGGGATCAAAAGTCTATTCAGTTCCACTTGGTCACTGGTTGCTAAGTTGTTTCCTAAAAATCTGAACATTTGAAATGATAGTCAATTAATTTATTTCAGACGATTAGTCCATACTTACTTCTACATTTCAAATTATAAATCTGTTCTGTTAGTAATAGTCTTATAACTATGTTAGCATGATACAAAAAAATAAAAATCACAAGAATATTTTAATAAACAATGAATAACAATCACACTTTTCGTTGGACAATGTCACTGTCGGACAATATGTGCGCTGCCACCCAGTGCCTTAAGAAGGCATTGTCAATCTTAGATATCATTATCTTCAACTTTTTTAGAAACATATTTGTATATAAAACGGATCTAATCACTATTATTTCTAGGTATTATTAGCAAAGTTGCCGCTACCGTGGCCACGGGTCAACGGTAGCTACGACGTTGCCGAAAAGTCGGGAATTAAGACAATAAAATTTTTCCTAACAAATAATCGCGACAAGACTCTTTAATATCATCGCGAGTCATTAAAAATGCTTTTTTAGAAACGTCGATAATCATCATCATCATCATCGACCCATTATGTCCCCACCGAGGGGCACGGGTCTCTTCCCTGAGGAAGGTACCTATAGGCCATACTCCACCACGGGGGCCAAGTCCGGATTGGTGGAGGCTTGTAAGACTAGTGGCTGGTCTTACTGTCAGAAGTTTTCAAGCCGCCCCTAAAGGGTCAGAGACTTGGCTTACGACGACGATAATGTTACTTTGTAATACAATTATTAGCATCTAGACGTTGTTTGTTCCTACTATACTCTGATTTTTTATTCCGTAGAATTCTGACATTTCATAAGTGTTGCTACTGAAAAAGTTCTCCACCGAAAAAGGGACAAATTTGACCGATTTGATGGCAGTAAAAACTAAAATGCTACGTATTTTTTATGTTTTACCTACAAAAAGGTTAATCTAAATATTTACTTCCTCAAGTGACCTACTAAAACATAACGAATATTTCAATATCAGGAACAATATATCGAATTAACTTTAATTACTTTATTTTATTCTTTAGCTGGTATCACTGCCTACGAATTCAAGGTTTCGTAAACCTTTTTAGAAAAGTGAAGTATGCCGCTGTTAGCTCTCTTAACAATTCGTGTCAGCGATGATGATGATGATGAAGACAGTGATATTAGTATTAATGATGATTAGATATTTTAATAAAAATATGTTTTCTTTACTCGTACTTTTTTACTGTTTGTGTAGTGAAAAGGGACACAATTGTCACTCGCCTTAAATTCTCTTTTAATTTGGAGCTCCACACTTTATAAATTAGATACATTCACTAACAAATTAAATGTGTAGACTCAGATGTTCACACTCGTATTGGAATTGAAAAATGAGCCCGGCCAAAAAAGGTTTCTAATCTCTAACATGTCAAAAAATTATAACTGTCGGAATTCTACGGAATTAAAAAACAGAGTTTAAGTATGTTATCCGGTACAGACGGGGATTGGCCAAAATTATAAGTTTTTATTTTTACTTTTAATATAAAATACAGATAGGTAAGTTCAAGCAAACTGGGCCGAATATTATAGTTTTAGCTGCGGTGTAGAATTTTTCAAGTAGGTATGGGCATTTCCTAAATATTGATAATGGTTGCAAACTATACTTCTTTTTAAGGGTATAAGATACGAGAATGCAATGCTTTAGATAGGTATTAATTAATAATATTCTCACTTTTTTTTTGTATTTTTGTGAAAAACTGTGAATTTGACCATCTAACGTTCGTGTCACACGTGAATGAAATTGATTACCTACATTTGTGAAATTTGTCACCTTACATTTTTTATTGAACAACACCACGATATAGTTGAAATATAGTAATCATCGAGTGAAGTTAAAAAGTTAGAAGTGAAAGCGAATTGAACTATGAAATAAACAGATAAGTTAAACGCTTTTTTATGCAGCATAGTACTTCATGTGCTGTTTGACTACATTTTGCATAGCTTACCTCCAAGTAACATTAGCTGGAGGGTTACTTTGATGATCACAGTGCAGCTTGACTGTTATTCCATTCCATCCCCAGGCTATTTCCCTTTGATTCTCAAAGAAAGGTTGGTACAGAACATTAAATTCTATTGACTCATTTACGTAGTTAACTGGAAAACAAACATAGTGCTTCTTTAGTTACTGTCTAAAATAAGTACCTAATATAGTCATATATATATATATATATATATACACCCTATATACTAGGGTGCTTCTTATTTTTCGACTTTCGAAATAGGTGTCAACCCTCCATTCGCTTCTATCACTTAGAAAAGGAGCCTGTGATTTTTATCAAATTTTTAGGTTGCGTCCAAGGGGTCGCTACCGCTTGTCAAAGTTTGAAAAATAAATAATAAAATCACCTACAACTTAATGTATGCAAAACAGTTAAATTTATTATTTAAATGTAAAAAAAACATTATTCCGAGGCAGTCCGTTTTTACTCCACTCCTCCTTTTTCCACGCAACCAATAGCCAATAGCCAAAAACCAATTCGACACCCCTCTTAAACACCGGTTTAAGAGGTGATCCTTGCATCCTATTAGAGTAGAATGTGTAAAAAGATGTGGTCTAGTTAGCCTGCTGTCATGATATAATGGAGATCATGCTAGAAGCAGTTGTACGTGAAGCACTGGGTCCGTCAAGTGGGACAGAAATATTGATTTTCAAACGTTTCAGAACTGCTTTGCCGACTTGGCCTTGATCATGAATGACATTGCCGAGTGTCGTGTAGCGTTAATTGAAGAATACAATAAATTAATTACTACGAAAGAAGAATAGAAGCAATTTCTTCTTTTGGTAGTAAAAAAATTCAGGCAAAAGTACCCTAATATAAAGAAAACAACGTTGTTGGCATAAAATGCTGATCGATTTTTTTTTTTTTGTAAAAATGCTTAACATCATCCATTTTTGGAATGAATAAAAAATATTTCAAAAATATCATTTTTATTTTTCATTTGCCGGTAGCGACCTCTAAATATTATTTTAAAAATCCAAAAAAAATCATGTAATAGTTTTTTGTTTCTTAGAACAGAATAAAAAGGTGACACGCGATATATATACAAAAAATTTTTTTTTGCCCATATAAGAAGCACCCTAATATATACACATCAACATCACATCAATAAAATACATAATATAAAATAAAATAAAAATACTTTAAGATAAAGTGATAGCTTCTCTTAAGCTGCGATTGATATATTTTAGGGGCCAACAATAATTGCTAACGATATATTCGGGGGTCAAATGTGATACAATTCTTTTTAAGAATTTTAAAGTAAAGATTAAAAACAAAATCAATAATAACATCCACACAACATAATCACTTGTTTTGTTATAGTCCCGGGATACCAGGCAACGACTTCATAATTGTCAAGTTCTGTGATTATAATTAATTTGACCTCATTTCAACACAACTTTGTTACTTAGTTTTAAAATAAAGTGGTTAAATAAATTTAAAAAGTGTTATTAAGATAAAGCGTTCGAAAAAGTTTAATTTAAAAAATATTGTTATTTCAAAAATGATTTACTTTAAGTCAAGAAAGTTGTTGCACACCTACAGGTGTGCAATTGGATGTTAGACTAGAACATATCTACACAATGTTATTTTAAGTGATGTATCTAACATCTGTTGGTTGTGTCTAATAAATAAATAAATACACTTGAACTGAGGCCAACAGTATAAATGTACCGTGGATGTATTGGAATCGAATCCACGGCCTTTGGCATGAAAATCAGACGTATTACCCTTAGACCAACGAGGCAGTCACGAAATCACGGACATCGAAAACATTTTTTTAACAGGGTTTGTTATGCTAATGTTATTTTCTTACTGAAATTAATAAATTTATAAAACTTAGCTCATATCACTTTCCCTCATAAGGAATTTATATTTATTGCACTATACTTGAGCCATTACAAACGTGCAAACTGAGTCATAAACATTTTGTATCAGACCTCTCTCTTACACATGTAGGAGGCATATCAGGCATATCGGAACTCTCGCTCGCACTTTTATGACTCGGTTCGCACGTTTGTAATGGCTCAAGTATAATAGACAGAACATTGTGTCCTACAGTGGGACATATAAATGTAGATAGGCTTGATTATTATTATTACAAGACCTTGATATTGTTAAGGTACTTGAAACTAATTCAAGGACTTTACCAGCATTCTCTGCGATGCAGTAGTAAATATCTTCGTCCGCTCTCCTGACTGACCTAAAAGTCATAATATACGCCCTCTCAACATCGCTTGTCTTTATGTCATTCTCAATGATCCTGAAAAAAGTAAACATAAAATTATTACCAAAGTAATTGTTACTGCGACCACACATCAATTTAGGTACACTGCAATCCAATTCTAAAATCTAAATTTCTTCTTACCCATCGTTTCTCCTACACTATCAAGCTACTGTCTGCTATCAGTTCTCATTATGTCAGTCTACTGTTAGTTAGCCAAAGTGCATACAGTAATAACATTTGACAGCTGTTAACATTAGATTAACAGCTTGTTAGTGTACGAGAAAGTGGTAGTGTTACTGGTTAACAACAGGTGAAACAGAACCCCCGCTTTATTAGAACGCTAACAGTCTGTTAATTTACTGTTAACCCTGCCATTTGTTTTTTTGTATGCACTTTTAGCAGCTGACAGCTGTTAACAATAAATTAACAGACTGTTAACGTTCGAGAAAACAGCGGACAGTGTGTCAATGGCAAAACAAAGTTTGTTAACAGTCTGGAATAAACAGTTACAGCTCAAAACTTTGCGACGCTTGATTTCGTTAGAATTGCAATCATTGGGTCCTCCGAGTATTTAACCCCGTAGTTTCGGGTTAAGAATAGGATTGGTATCCCGTGTCCTTCGTAAGAGTGGCTATGTCGGGACCTTAGAGCCGCGGACGGTGAGAGTGGGGATTCGATCCGTCCGTCCGTTGACGCGGCTCCGGGAAGATAGATAGATAAATCATTTATTTGCATTTACACACACATTCAATAAAAACGTAGATGATGGACGTAAAGATGGACGTAGGGTGCCCCTGCGTTGCCGTGGCTGCACTGGTACCCGTGGAGGGCTGCGGCGGCCATGCCGGGGCGAGGTGCACTACGCACCAAGTGCCAGGGGGGCTCCGGATGGGTTCATCAGAGTGCCCGTGAGAGCTCCCCCTACCATGCACGAAGTAGGCCACCGGGGGGGGTTTTCCTACATAACGCGACTCTGTCAGTCTGTCCCCGACAAGTCGGGTATCTTTAAAAGATTTCCCCCCCGTCAACAAAAAAAAGTCCTCTATCATTTAAGAGTAATTTAATTGTAAAACCAAGAGCATCGCCAACAAACTGTTATGCAGTTGGTCAGATAGCAACTTCTGTATTTTTCTGTATATTAATTTGAAAAAACATCTTTAATCATTCAATCACTCCCAGTGTTATGTGTTAGGGCATCCGGGGTAACTGAAGATGGTCCTTCACCTGAGCACTATCGCAAAAACCGATAATTTAAACTCTCTGTTTTCGTTGTAACTTAAGGCCCGAATCCACATACTTGACTGTTGTTTGTTTTCCGTTGTCAAACGGTCTTACCATATACTGCCTTTGCTGTTTTTTGTACCAAACACCATCACATGGGGGGCTGGTCTTCCATAGGCTTTGCAAATTATCTGTGCTGTTGATCCTTCTGCCGCAGTCACATTGGAAAACTCTGTAATAACTACTGGTTCGAGTACCTTAAAATTTGCAATAAAATTCTATGAAAAAGTGCTTAATGAAGAAGGGCATTGTCTTTAATGTTAGTTACGAAATTATACTTATTATTATTATTAAATTCTTTAGTGTAGTAAACACAAGTTTTGCAAATAGTACTTACATACTTCGTTTTAGAAGTCGGTTAATAGTGCAACAATTATAAATTAATAACATTCACCGAATTCTTGTATTTTTGTGAATAAATGTATGGTTAAGTCGACTTTTTAACGGACGCTTCGCACGTGGAGTAGGCTTAGTATTTTTTGATAAAAAATGCCAAGATATTGCACTGCAGCGGCCAGCAAAAGAGGCATTGATGGACGAACGTGGAATGTGGGCCGAGGCGAAGCCGAGGTATACGTATACGAATACGAATACGAGGTATCTATACGAATAATAATACTTTTTTTGATACTGTCAACTAGCCTATCCTATCCTTTTGATTCGAGTTCTTTTGTGGAGTCCCGGAAACTGACTACCCGTAGATGACGTTCTTCCGTGCATGACATAAGTCCGGTTTGGTAGACTCTGGTTCTTATTTTTTCTATTAAAATTTTACTAAAGGAGCATCGTAATGCTGCTGTTCCACTGAGGCGGAGTGGAGCAGAGCGGAGACGAGCAGTGCCGTGATTCACCAATCACATGGCTTGAAATTCGCATCTCTTGTCCACTCCGCCATGTGATTGGTGAATCACGGCATTGCCCGTCTCCATTCTGCCCCGCTCCGCCTCAGTGGAACTGCAGCCTTAGGCTCTCACAAAATCCTAGTTTCTAGAAAAAACAAAACCATATTTAATTTTTTAGGACAATTGCAAGTCCATTGAAATTGCAAAGGACGCTACTAAAAAGCAGCTAGTTTTTTCGAGGTTAACTAGAACTGGGTCCACATTCCACCTAATAATACACTTCACCGCCGCATTCTCAAACCAGGCGCTAGTGTAGAATTCCACCTTACAGAATAAAAATTCCGCAGTTCACTTCAAATTCACGTGTGAATAGGCTAACAGAATAGCACTGCTGTTACCTCAATGAATACTTCTTTGGTGTCGAAGCCGGCCTCGTTAAAGGCTCTACACTCGTATGTGCCTCGATCAGTCGGCTTTACACTGTTGAACGTTATTTTGTTCAGATCCGTCTTCCACGTTGCTATTGTGACCTGAAATAGACACAATGGTATGTTGGTGTTATTGTCAGACACAAGATAATATTGTAATCTCACGGCCTTCTTTACAAAACACGACCCCTCTGCGGCACTCCAGTTTATTTAATCTGTGGTTACGTCTTTTCCTTGTAAAATCTCCACCACAGACTATTTTCATCGACGCGTTTTAACCCTTTATTAGGGCTGTGTCCAAAATATGGACACCATAAATTTAACCTTATCACTTTGTAATAAGGTCCAAAACCAATGAAAAATTTACACAGTTAAAGGGTTAAGGAAGTTTGTTTTTATAAACAATACAAGTTGTATATAACAAGTTGCCAGATAATTTAAAAATGCTAAATACTTTGAAATTTAAAAGAAAATTGTATGATATTCTGACCAATAAATGCTATTATGACATGAAATAGTTCTGTAATTCTTTAATAGTTCTGAAATGTATTTTAAATATTAATTAATTTAGTTTGTAATTATTGATACGCTGACATGTATATTTTCATCATTGACATTTTGTATTTATTTAAATTGATTTCAAAACTTTATTTTTAAATTTTTGACATTCTTTACTAATTGAAATTGCCTATTTAGGTAGAGCACAAAAGGAACTGGATATTTTCAACCATTACACCCGATGTACTCGTGTCTCACAAATCAATAAATTAATTATGAATATTGTAAACAAAACCGTTAGTCTTTAAATACGCACCTTATCTGCTTTTTTGCTCCAATGATATTGGGGGTGAGGTAGACCGGTTGCGATACATTCTATGGACAATGGATCTCCTACAATTACGGTATTATTAGGCGTACCTGCCACCTCTATTATGACAGGCAGATTTTGCACCTGAAAATTGAAAACAGTATTTTTTACCATACTACGCCAGAAAGAGGGTTATGTTTTTGGGCTATATATTATACTAGCTGTGCCCCGCGGTGTTACCCGCGGTTCATCGATTTTCCCGTAGGAATAAGATATTTCCCCGCGGTAAAACGTAGCCTATGTTTTAATCCAGGGTATCGGCTAACTCCATACCAAATTTTATTAAAATCCGTCCAGCCGTTTCAGCGCTAAAGACTGACAAACATATAAACACACACACAAACTTTCACGTTTATAATATTAGTGTGATATGTATGTACGTGACTGCCTCATTGGTCTAGCCGTTAAGATGATTACCTACCGAGACAGAGCCCGCAGGTTCGATCCCGCTGGGGGCCGCCGCCGTACATTTTGTACAATGGCACGGCCATAGCACAGGGTATTCTAGTTGGGGACCAGTATAAATGATTGTGTTGCATGAATTTGGTCTAACCAATAGGCTAGTTTCCAAAAAAATGTAATTAGTCCGTCTTTTAGATTATTCAAAAATAAGGGACACGTATTTTTTTATTCGTAAATTACGTAAAGTCTACAAAATGCAGCACTGAGTGACGTCACACGTAACTTCAATGGGCTATATCTTTGTCATTTTTGGTCTAATCGAAAAAAGAAAAAATACGTATCCAATATTTTTTTATAATCTAAAATACGGACTGAATAGAATTAAATTATTTTGACCCTGGAAACTACCCTATTGCAACAACGAATATAGATTCTACCCTCAAGTTGAATAAACATCGAATGCCAAACAACTTAACCAATTTGTTATAACACTGGAAGGAACTAGCGTTTAAGATACAGGCTAGGCCTAGTTTAAACGCTAGTGCTCATAGAATTGTCTTGTGTAAAAGGTTAACCAAAATAAATAGTGTATGATCCATTGGATATTGCTTAGAATGTAAGTACAACATGTAATTGTTTGTTTATCTATGTGTCAAAAAAGTTATTTTTATTTATTTTTAATTATTTTATTATAATAAATTGCTAGTTTCAAAACAACCTCGTTTACGTACCTTGACTTCAATACCGCTTTCGTCACCTTCACTGGTTTCTAACACAGTTGCTCTGCATATGTACTTGCCTTTGTCGTCGTCATCAACATTCTTTACTATCAATCCTTCTGGCACTTGTTGGTACTTATTTTCGTCAAGTAACTGTGGAAGACAGTCTTTTAATAAAGCATTTTTTTATTTATTCTAAACTATGTTCATATTATTTCACCACAACATGTATGTGGTGGCGATAGACAGTTTTACCCCCGTTTCCCGAACGGTACTGTTAACAGCTATCAGCAGTGGCGGATTTGCAGTCTTGGCCGCTCTAGGCCCCAGGCCATGTGCCGCCCCTTTCTCAGCACAGCACGCAGCACCTATCATATAGACTAGGTAGGTACATAATGAATTTACGCTAGACTAGGTACATAATGAATTTAGTGGCGCATACCTATAAAAATTGCTATTCGTTGCAGTGCATTGCGGCCCGCCATAATTATGCACATCCTTATAAATATTTAGGTACTTTGCATTTGAGTTATTTCTTGCTATCATCAGTGATTTTTTTGTCACGATTTGCCGCCCCTAATATCTGCCGCTCTAGGCTCGGGCTACTGGGCCTTAGGGTAAATCTGCCACTGGCTATCAGGCGTTTTTGTTGTATGCTCTTTTGCCAACTGACAGTTGTCAACAACAGATTAACGGGCTGTTAAGCCGGGTCCGCTGCGCCATGTTACGCGTGTTACAAAAAGCGTAACACGTAAATATAATAAAAATGGGACGTGGTATAACACGTTAAGTGTTACACAACGTTATGTTACGTGTTACGTAACACGTAAAGTGTAAATTCCACTCCCCATTTTAGTTTTAATAACGTGTTACATTTTTTGTAACACGCGTAACATGGCGCAGCGGACCCGGCTTTAGCGTTCGAGAAACCGGGGGCTAGTCACATACTCTGGAAATAGTAAAAACATTGAGTAGGTATCTTACCGGAAATCGTTCACCCAGTTCCTTGTACCAAGTAATTAAAGGTGCTGATTCGCCCCTGGCGCGGCAGTGTATCAAAGAATCTGTACCTTTTATCAAATTTTGACTTAGATTTGTCGCCACAAAATTCAGTGCATCTAAAACATAAAAATACCAACTATGAAAAAAAAACTGAAAAATTATGAGGTAGTGAACGGTAAAAAACGACCAACAGAACCGAGAGAACGACTGTCAGATGAGAAAATCTGTGGTTAAAGCCCTATGCTCCCCTAGGAGTTTAAGGACCGAGCCCTGTAGTCCCGGGCTTAGAATAGGGCTACGGTATCTCCTGCCTGTCATAAGAGGCGACTAAAAGGAGAGCGGGGTCGTGGGTGGCGACAGTGGGGGCTCGGACTACCGTTTCAAGCGACCCCACGACGGCGGCGGTGTATGGTGGCCGCACACCGCCGTAAAAGAGGCTTCTCGGGCTCTAGCCAGACGCAAGACGGGTGCCGAAAGGCACAGTGCGTGGGGGTTCCGGAGCGCGTCAGCAAGCGCACGGAGAGGGCCACCGGGGGGGTTTTAGTGGGTAAAAATACCACATAGCCCGGCTTTCCCCCCAGTAAGCCGGGTGGGTATCTTTGGAAGATTTCTCCCCCGTTAACAAAAAAAAAAGGAGTTTAACGACCGAAGAAGAAGAAAGTTAAAAAAATATCTACGCACCATAAGCTGTAATTAATAATCCTTCGGTGTAGAACCTTCCATTGATGCCAGCCATTGGGGCCAGGCACGTGTACATTCCAGAGGAAGTTTTGCTGACATTCTGGATGTGGAGGTTGACGCTGCCGTTTAGCCGCTCGATGTACACATTCGGTTTGGTACCTGGTCTTAGGAAAACAATTGTGTACTTTAGGAGTTAGGTTTTAAGGAACTTTTCAGAAAGCACGTCTATTTTTTTGACAAGAGTTTTTAGTCTGAGGCATATCCCATCGAGATTGGCTTTCCATCTGAAACCTTTATTAAGTAAGTAAATCCTTAAATAAATGAAATTGAAATTATTTTTATTTCCAATAAAATTACACGACATGGCACAATAAATAATAATAATTCATCCAGAGAAAATAATCAAAATAATATCTTAGACACCTACACTAGGCAACAGACCTGTCTTGTAGGCGTCTAATATATAAATAATAACAATAGTCCATCAGTAAATCTTACCAAGTAAGTTAATCCGGGCCATATTTCTCATTGCGTAGTTCTTATTTTATTTTAGTGTTTTTCTTCGTGTACATAACATAACATAACATTTACATACAGGCTCATACATTGCTTCTAGCCCCACACTAGGATACCCTGTGCCGTGGGAACCAGAAACAGCGACGTCACACACATGTAAACATCCAAGACCTGGGTTTTTTTTGTCCCCAGCCGGGATTCGAACCCGGGACCTCTCGCATGGTAGTCAGGTGCGCTAAACGCTGCGCCACAGAGGTCGTCGAACAATAAATAATATTCTTATCTTATCTTCTTAAGAAAGTTTTTGAAGAGTTCTTGGTATTTCAGCCGGTGAAAAAGCGACAGGGCACACAAAGTAGCAGCTTTAACCCTGCTTTTTTTTAGATTAAGTTACTGGGAAAAAGAGTTACAAAGATACAATACAATAGTTTCTCACCCCTGCAGCAAAATCTCCCTGCCATGAGGGTCTTGCCATTTTAGGTCCTCGACACGAACGGAAGCGTCCGTGCAGCGACAATCATGGTAGAACGAGGTGCCAGATTTGATGTTAATTTCTTTCGGTTCATTGGTCCCAAAGCAGCCAATGCCTTCTGAAATTGTAAGAACAATAAAATGTTATTGCACATCTTTCTTCTTTACACTTACACTTACTAATATATAAAGCTACAATCCGGTATACTCACTGACTGACTGATTAATCATCTATATATTTTCTCAGAAACGGTGGGTTTTAGAGAAAAAAATTGTACGAGAAAGTTGTAGGGAAGGTAAGATATACAGCCATCCTATGAAGCCGATTTTTGAATTTCGAACGCGTTCTCTCATACAAATATGCTATCTCTGTTGTTTATTGCTCGATTTGGACCAAATTTTAATAGAATGTTGTTTTAATGATCCAATTAAAAAAAAAATTGTTGTTCGAAATTCAAAATGGCGGCCGAGCTATATCCTCCCGAAAAAAGGCCATTTTTCGACCTCTGCGCAAAAAAGTCGGCAGCCAACTGGCCGCAAGCTGGAGACATGCTCTCAACGGCATCGGGTTGTCGAAAAACCCAGGTATACCAGAAAAATCTGACATCTTGAGATTTCAAGATGGCGGCTGAGATATCAATGATCAAAGTTGACAAATTTTCTATGGAGATTTTTCACTGAAAATCCACTTTCAGTACTAAATTCAGTACAAAAAATGGGACAAACTTGCGAGGCCGAAGGCCGAGCTCCACGAAGCGGGCACGGGAGACCCCGCTGCGGCGAGGCCGAAGGCCGAGTTCCGGCCTCAAGGAACGTTGCGTGTTCCGGCGTCAAGTGACAACGCAATTAGCCAGATCGGAGAAACTTGCGACGCCGGAGGCCGAGCTCCGCGAAGCGGGCAAGAGAGACCCCCCGTGGCGAGGCCGAAGGCCGAGCTCCGTCCAGGCCGAGACGTTCCGTGCTCCGGCGGAAATATTACAACGCAAAAGCGTTGTCACCTGGGAGAATCGGTCGTAGCCTGGGCTGCCTGAGTGGTCTTAAACGATCACTAAGGTTAAGCAACATACGGCGCATTCAGCCCATGGATGGGTCACCGTTCTATGACTAACGTTAGTGGCATTTTTCCGAGCGGTTCCGTGCTTCGCAAGGCACGTTAAGCAGTTGGTGCCGGCTGCCCTCGATAGATGGCAGTCGTTAAGCCAAGTCAGAGGCGGCTTGAAAACTTCTGACAGTAAGACCAGCCACTAGTCTTACAAGCATCCACCAATCCGGACTTGGCCCCCGTGGTGGACTATGGGCTATACCTTCCTCAGGGAAGAGACCCGTGCCCCTCGGGTGGGGACATTATGGGTTTATTATGATGATGATGATTAAAGAAAACAAAGACTAAACACTTATAAGATCCACAATAAATCGCTTAGAGGACTTAGGAGTGTACTCATGATTTTCTCTCAGCACCTTGTGCATTGATTGTTCGTTACCTTGAATGTTCCGTGACCATCCATTCATTTGTGACGTTTCAAAGAAACTCATTGAATTTAATGGACGCGCGTGTAAAGAATACTTACTCATTATGACCTAGTTAATTATTTCCATCGAAACTGTAGATATAAAAAGCAAAAACTAAAATATATATATATATATAAAAAGGTTCTGCAAGTTTGCCTGATCACGTCCTATTCTAATGTACCTACACAAAAAAAATCGTTGAAGCTGTTTCAGAGGAGCTCGATAACTAATACTGCGACGTGAGATTTTCACTGTGACACGAGGATCAGCGATTCTATCATCAATCATCATCACTGATATCAGAGAATTCATATAATACTAGATGATAACCCGGCGTCGCTCGGCGAAAATAACATACATAACATAACATTTACATACGACAGGCACATACATTGCCTCTGGCCCACACTGGGATACCCTGTGTCATGGGAACCAGAAACAGCGACGTCACAAACATGTAAACATACAAGACCTGGGTTCTTTTTTTGTCCCCAACCGGGATTCGAGCCCGGGACCTCTCGAATGGTAGGAGATGCGCTAACCACTGCGCCCTAAAGGAAGATTGTAGTCTGGTGTATAGTAATTTATTTAATTGCAAAATTAAATAAAATGATATTCCACATTGTATCGACTACAAATTTTTGGTACTCTTCATACCCATTTGCTTTTTTATTTCAGCAAATTAGTCATGAGTTCATAAGGACACCTGTAACAGTCGTACTGACGTGACACCAACGCGACATTGGTGACATTGATAATAATGTTTACTTCGCAACGTCATTTTTACGTGAACCATACTCGATTTTTCCGCCTGTACAAAATCGTCTCGGATCAACAAATTTTTAATTTTTCACGCTCGCAATTTACGACAATTACATGCAATTTGATGTGCATTTCGTTCGAGTCTACCGTGGACCGGTACGAAATTATGGATATAGATAATTAATATGGAATAAGATTATAAAAGAAATTTCGTCATTTTAAAAATTGGCTACATATAGCGCGTTTTGTGGGGTTGAAATATCAAAATTTGACACTGTAAAGTCGTCCTTCCGAAATTAGAACGCATCAAAACGCACGACTCGTATCACTCTACCTATGCTGTCTCTAGTCAGCAACGAGTTACCAGCCGTTACATGAGTTCCTATTCTACACGCGAGAAATAGATAATCTATCTATATCTCCTATATATATATATATATATATATATATATATATGTGTGTATATATATAGGATGAAACTAGACCATGAATCATTGACTAGAAAAATATAAAAAAAAATTATAAAAAATTATTGTAGGATTTATTGGTATTTTAAGATGTTCATGTTTCATTAAACATTTGCTACGGGAGAGGACGATAGAGCGAGTCTGTCTATTTCTCGCACACGGAGCAGGAGCCTTTTCTACTGGGCACATCATCATCAACCCAGTATGTCCCCACCGAGGGCCATGGGTCTCTTCCCTGAGGAACGTATGCCATACGTACTTGGGCCAAGTCCGGATTGGTGGAGGCTTGTAAGACTAGTAGCTTGTCTTACTGTCAGAAGTTTTCAAGCCGCCCTAAGGCCCCTGACTTGGCTTAACGACTGCCATCTATCGACGGCAGCCGGCACCAACTACTTAACGTGCCTTGCAAAGCACGGAACCGCTCGGAAAAATGCCACTCTAGCGTTAGAGACTTCACACACGACTGCTATAATATACATTACATCCCGGGAGGTATAGCTTTACATTATATTAAAGTATCACACACGGAACAGGTAACGTAATGTATATTTCGCTTCATTTCGTTGACATACGTCTCGACCGACACACGTTCCGGCTGCTAAGGTGTTATGGATCTGTCGACTTACTACTAGATTTAATAGATAGGTAGTTCATCAGAAGATGATTGAGATTTTGATGCGCGTATGCGTTGGGACATGTGCCAAAAATAGAACGATGTGCATAGAACATCATATAAAGTAAGGAAAATTCCGAAGAGTTTAAATTATATGCGGAATTATCAGACATCGCCAGCAAGTGGACAGGCATGATATTATTACAAAATTGATGACCACTGTGTTGCTACACTTTTTTTTCTTTTCTTGAGGTAGATTGATTTTTGTTACTATCCTTCATGTTAAAGGCAACTTTAATGTTATATTCCATCACTATATACAAGTTGTAACTTCCTATGTTATATCTATAAAATCATAGGTCATCAATTATTATTATTATTATTAATACGTTTATTGCACATAAGTAAAAATTACAATGGCAACGCGGCGGACTTAATGCTACAAGCATTTTCTACCAGTCAACCGCAGGAGGTGTATCAATCGACTGAATCGAAGAATTGCTCGCAGCCCTGGCCGCCTGAGTGATCTTAAACGATCACGAACGTTAAGCAACATAGGGCGCGTTCAGTGCGCGGATGGGTGACCGTTTATGATTAACGCTAATGGCATTTTTCCGAGCGGTTCCATGCTTCGCAAGGCATGTTAAGCAGTTGGTGCTGGCTGCCGTCGATAGATGGCAGTCGTTAAGCCAAGTCAGAGGCCATAGAGCAAGACCAGCCACTAGTCTTACAAGCCTCCATCAATCCGGACTTGGGCCCCCGTGGCGGAGTATGGCCTATATCTTCCTCAGGCTTACGAAACGTAGCTTACGGCCGATTTCTCAATTGAGAATTTCTCTAAGTAACTACTTAACTCTAGTGCTGTCTCGTCAAGTTTCTCAGAAAAGAGCGTGACAGAACGTTATTTAAATATTTAAGTGAAATTCTCAATTCGGAAACCGGCCTTTAGCGAGACTATTTATATGGAGCAAATTTATGTGGAGCAAATGATTTTTTTGAGATAGGACTCTGAATACCTATGTCGTTTAGCGACATAAGACTCCTAGTGGAGTTTTTTGAATCACCAAGAAACTTTTTGAACACCCTTTACGAAGGAAGATATATCGTAATATACGGAAAGGTATTGGGAGGTATTGAAAGGTATCGAAAGGTAAATATACATCTTCGTATCGCTCAGTACCTTTAAGGTACGAAGATGTAAGGATGTATATTATAGCTGTCGTGTGTGGTCTCCTGACGATTTCTATGGAAAGATGTAATGAGATATATCGTGCTATAATATACATCCTTACCTTATAGACGTCGTGTGTGGAGTCCCTTAGTCATAGACGGTGACCCAACCATGGACTGAACGCGCCGTATGTACTGGGCACATGGTGTCCTGAAATCACGTCTATTTTCGTCTAGGACGCTTCTAGGGACAACATTGTGTGTTTTTATGGCTATTTAAATGCATTAGCGCGAGTCTTGTGGATGAATAAATATAATTTACGTGTGACAGTGATGATCGCGGCGGTAATCCTGCCGCAAGGTCGGAACAGTTGAGCAATATTTGTGCTTTTTGCTCTCGGAGTTAAAATTAAAATGGCCTTATTGCGCGACGATTGAGGGCGTTTACTTCGTAATTACTCGAAATGTCGTAGCTTTCCACACAAACGTATTGATTTTATTTTGCCAAATAGAAGCCGAATTGCGTTATTAAAACCTTGTAGAGACTCGGATCTCCAAACGTCTAGCATACTTTACTTCTGCTTCTGACGCCAGAAGGTTCTGAGGTTTTGCCAATCATGTCAGAACCTTTTGCTATCAAGGCGTAGATAGATAGAATATTCTTTATTGTAAGTACACCAGGAATTACCTCATTTACGCTAAGGATATGTATACCTACGCTTAGAGTTGTTTATTATGATAGGGAACCATCGATACGCTAAGATCCGTTTTGAATTTCAAGTCGGGAAAGTTTGTTCGAAAAGTTGTTGTTTTAGTTCAGAAAGTGGTTCCTGTATTGTATGATGTCGATAAGTGGATCTTTATTTCAAATACATCACACTCACTGAAAATATAATTTGAGACAGAATAACACCTAGAACCCAATGATTATATCGATTGTAACCCCAACAATTAAAATAATTAGAATATGAATTTAATTTAAAAATATAGTATTGTCTTCCAGATAACCTACGTTGATGTGAAAAGTCGATAGGGCATGGGAGTCGTGAGGATTCACTGTAATCTACAAATGTACTGAGTTACCGTAAGTTATATCACGACAGACATTTAACATTTAACATTTTTTTTACATAACATAACATTTACGTACAGGCACATACATTGCTTCTGGCCCCACACTAGGATACCCTGTGTCGTGGGAACCAGAAACAGCGACGTCACGAACATGTAAACATCCAAGACCTGGAGTTTTTTTTTTCCCCAGCCGGGGATCGAACCCGGGACCTCTCGCATGGTAAGCAGATGCACTAACCACTACGCCACAGAGGTCGTCATTTCACTTTATAGTCCTTCTTTTTTAAAATGTCATGTGAGATTATTCTCCTCCTCTTATTACAACGCCCATAACCTTAAAGAGTACATTAAAATATGGGTGTGTGTGTATACCAACACTACGTTTGCGGATATAGTGCGGTAGTAGTTGTTCCTCCGTCCAAACACTACTTTTGCTGGTCAGGACGTTGAGTATCATTATTAATTTGACCTACAAAAGCTGCTAGTTGAGTAACTACTACTGTCTAAATAAACATATCACTAAATGTGCTATTTTTATTTAGACAGTAGTGAGTACTACTGACTAAATAAAAATAGCACATTTTTTGTCGACAACATAAACATAAAAATTTATATACGGGCGCATACATTGCTTCTAGCCCCACACTAGGATACCTTGTGTCGTGGGAAAGAAAAACAGCGATAGCACACATATAGGAATAGGAATGTAGGAATGTTAGGAATAAGCATGTTATTGTTTGGCCAAATATGGCCCCATATAGAAATTTTCATAAAAAAATATAGAGCATAGTTTACACAAATGAGTTAAATAACCGACATTAAAAAACAAAATCTGGGGCAACTTTTTTATTTGTAAATATATAATTAGATATTAGTTTATATTAATTTTATTAGTTAAGTATTATTTATATAATTTAGTTTATAGTAGATTAGTTTCATATATTGTTAATTAAGTTTTTATGTAAAGTTATTAAGTTATATTATTTATTGTTTATTGAATAAAGAACCCCTTTTAAAAAACAAAAACGCTTTATTTTGTTGAAGTATACGTTTTGTCGTTTCGAAACATAAAAAATACCCGAAGCCGTCGGCGTGAGAGGTAACGATTGATGAATGTCGATGATACAAAAGAGAAGTCTCAAGAAAGAGGCAGGTTTCAGAGTCTGGTCTCTGCCTACCCCTCCGAGATACAGGCATGAGTTTATGTTATGTTGTTATGGGCCGGTTCCTGAATTGATAATTTCCCTAAGTAACTGAACGTTTAAAAACGTTTATTTTGTAAGGTAACCGTGTTGCGTAATTAGCGTGCCGTGAAAAATGAATTCTGTGAACACTAATAAAGTCCCCAAGATACAGGCCTCGCCTAGTTTGGGGATTGCCGTTAAGCTGTGTATTGTGCACCTACCCACCTCGTTTGTTAAACAAAATATTATTGTGTAACAAAAAATATGCTGTAACTGTGTTATTCCAATAAATCTTATTTTACTTACTTTTACTTTACTACTTATCAGTAGTGCTGTCTCGTTTAATTTCTCCGAAAAGAGCGTGAAAGAACGTTACTTAAGTACCTATTTTGTGAAATATTCCATTCAGGAACCGGCCCATGTTTCATGGTAAGTAAGTAAGTAATATATTTGTTTCCTTCTCATAGAGGTATCAAAATACTGCAAATATGAACAATTGGAATAATCTACACTTAATCCTACGAGTACGTGAGAGGCTGGATTCTTACAACACTATTTTTATTGCAATTTCATCTGATGTAAGTATTGGAGGTTTGGAATGGAGATGGGCGGGACATTGGGTTAGGCGGGAAGATGGCCGGTGGGCTAAGGCAGCCACGGAGTGGTGCCCAAGAACGGGTTGACGGTCGGTGGGCAGACTACCAGCCAAATGGGAAGTCGACATTGTGAAAGCGGCTGGGAAACATTTTGGCGTGAAAGAGAAGAGGCCTATGCCCAACAGTGGGCTCTTTTTAAAGGCTGATTAGATAGATAAGAATGGAACTTTGCATTGAAAATAAATTGGATAATAATAATTAACTGCCTGCCAAGTGCACAAAAAATATGGTAATATCTAGACACGCGATAGCGAGTCCAGCCAAGTTCGAGAAAAAGGAACTGGGGCGACGCAGCAGCCGTGTGTAATATTACAGGAATCACTTAGAGCTACTTTTGACCCCTTTACAACTCTACGACTATTTAACCTACGTAGATTAAATTTGGCACATTTATTAAAGTCCCTTAGTTTGCCTAGAATCCAAAATTTCATTAATTTTGCTCAAATGGTTATTGATATATTAATGTTTAAGAACCCGCATTTTTATGACTAAATGACTGCTCACTTATAAATCAAAAACCTAACCCACTTCTAGATGACCTAGAAACTTGATATTTGGCATCAAGGTAGACTATTAAGCATATACAAAGGAAAAAACCTAAAAACTGAAAATTATTGATATTAATATCCACAAACTAGATCTCTTCTTTTGTCGGCGAAGTCGATAACGACATCTGTTCTTAATATTGAACTTGGCTCTCATTCACATTTATGTTTTTGATGGGTTAGACGTTACAAAATAGGTTACTTACTCTGCTCACCATGATTAAGCTCTGCGAATCTGAGCGAAACCTGGTCGGACTCTTCCGATATAACAACACCCGTAAGTAAATCCGGACTAAAAGTTTACAAGGTTACTTACCCCTTAAGAAGTAAGCAAATAATATATAGGCATTTCAAATCGTACAAAACCTCCAGCGATACAATGAGTACCAAGTAATATTTAGCGCAACATTGTCTTGGGTAGCTCGTGAGACTTTCATGACAGTTCCAATGACATATCAATTAAATTTAATAGAGACTATTGTAGTAAAATGTTTGTGCAAGCAATAGTTGCTGCCAGGACATAAAAATAGCTACGAGATAACATGTCATAGCTGCAAATGAGTTATGTACCTAATATTTCAGATTCAGATTTAAATGCTAACACGTATAAAGCTACTTCCGAAATCTCCTATACCGGAAACACATAATTCCGTAGATCAAAAGTTGTAAATGTTATGACATACTTTTCTTCTGGGTTTTGTAGTTCAGAAGTTTTTGTAAAATGTGTCGTATTCCATAGTTTTATTGTCCATTCAATAAATAATATTTAATACTGTATTAAATATAATTAATATTTTATGTAAGTCCCTAATTTACGTTTTCATGTGAGATTAATAGAAGGCATAACGCGAATTAAATAAAACCTATCGAGTAAAGATATACCTATATTTCATAGCGGTAACACCGTGTCATTTTTTTTCTGCATAAAAAACGGACGGTAAGTAGAAAGTTCCACCTGAAGTCCACAGAAAATGACGCCACACCTAAAGGGCGGCAAAACACATCGTGCCCCTCTAAATTAACGGTTCGTTATAGGAAAAGCATTGGTAAGGAAGGCGATTTAATGTTATTTCTCCCAAGTGTAGGTATTAGCACATGAAAAACATCTAGGGTGAGGGGCTGGTGTGTTTGTGAGTAAAAAAACACATTGTGCACAACGCTTGGAACTAGGTACTTGCAAAATGCATAAACTGTTTTATTTTCTTTTTCTGTAGGTAGAGTCCCAGCGGTGAATGTTTTCAGTAATATTGTTTTCATTTCCTTTTACAAGGCGAGCAAAGGTGCCTTGGAAAACCCGTATATTTTTGTTATAAAAGTAGCAGAATTAATTTTAAATGCAGCCCGACATAGATAAACCTTATTTTAGGTACTATTAAAGAGAAATGGGTAATAGGGGTGGATACTTTTTGAATTACAGTGATGAATGACCTAAGATGCAAAACAAATTGGTAAACATTATTGCTTCCCATAGTTTAACGATTTCTGTTACTATTTTATTAGATTACGACGGTTTAATAGAAGCTAAAAATTTATACGAGTTTTGCGGTATGGCTAGACAATTGGCAGAGTTATCGCTAAAAGCGATCGCCTCTAGGCAAAGTTATGTAATGATAAAAATATTAAAAAACTGATTGTAAATAATAAACAAACGACTGCCTCGTTGATTTAACCGGTTCGTATTTCCATGTTAGATAGATAGAATATTCTTTATTGTATGTACACCAGGAATTACACATGAAATGTTTGTAATATCCTTGCCTGGTTACCATAGCCCAGAGTGCGTATACTGAGTTTTTTCATTCACTCTCGATAGTGAGAGCGTTTGCGATTTGCATAGGAGTGACAAAGAGACAACTAGATGGCGCGCTTTGTCACTCCTATGCAAATCGCAAACGCTCTCGCTATCGAAAGTGAATGAAAAAACTCAGTATACGCACTCCGGTGTATACTCACTTACTCACTAACTCACACTCACTCATTCACTCCAATACTGATTTATTCGTTAATTCATTTATTTATATGTAATAATTCTTTATTTGCAATAACACTGCCAACTGTCGTACTGCAAAACTCGTATAAATATTTTACGGCTTTTAATGTTTTTTTCTGGTTGTTTGTCTGGTGGTGGTGTTTGGCTTGGAGCCAAAGATTTGAAAAATAATTACGTATTCCAAAAGGAAATTAAGAGAAATCTCTTCCAGACAACCTTTCCAACTAGTCGTGTAAGCGACAGAGTCTACGTCTTCGCTTTGAACCAATCAGAGACGCCTTTGACCTCGCCGAGCGCCGGCGAGCGACCGCCTTTATTGAAGAGTGACATAAATATTGTCAGTCGCGTGCCGCAGTCGCAGTTGGCTTCAATTAGTCTGCATTAGACCGACGGAGCCAATGTAAGCAGCTAGTACAGTCGACAGCACATCATCGTATACACCCATGCACTCTACGCCGTTGCATTACGGGCGACTTTGCAACTAAAATGTGAAGGTTGACGTGCTGTCGACTGTACTACCACTACTTGTCAACGAAGAAGGCCAGAAGAATACTAACATAACATTTACATACAGGCACATACATTGATTTTGGCCCCACACTAGGATACCCTGTGTCGTGGGAATAAGAAACAGCGACGTCACAAACACGTAAACATCTAAGACCTGTCATTTTTTTGTCCCCAGCCGGGATTCGAACCCGGACCTCTCGCATGGTCCGCTAACCGCTAAACGGTAGGCAGGTACGCTAACCGCTGAACCACAGAGGTCGTCGATAAATAATATAACAGTACTTCATGAATGTAAATGTAGAAAACTCTTTATTGCATAACGAAATATTTATATGTAGCACATGTGCGAGAATCGTTCGTAGCTCCGGCCGCCTGAGTGGTCTTAAACGATCACGAAGGTTAAGCAACATAGGGCGCGTTC
Source organism: Yponomeuta plumbellus (assembly GCA_947310845.1). Lineage (NCBI taxonomy): Eukaryota > Metazoa > Arthropoda > Insecta > Lepidoptera > Yponomeutidae > Yponomeuta > Yponomeuta plumbellus. The sequence continues at coordinate 8,349,159 of OX371207.1, read as the reverse complement.
AGTGAATGCACGGGTAACCGTACCATGACTAACGCTAGTGGGATTTTTCCGAGCGGTTCCGTGCTTCGCAAGGCTCGTTAGGAGGTTATTAACGCAATACGATGTAGGTTACAATCAATTAAAAATCTGATCGATTTCAAAAAGCGGCGAAGTGTGAGTCGGACACGCGCACGAAGGGTTCCGTACCAATATCTATACAAAATTTTGCCTGTTGCCGTAATAAATATCGCGAAATCTTATTTAACATTGACATGATAGCTTATGGCAGCAACAAAGTTTTGAGTACCTACCTATTGAAAATATAAACGGTAAAAAAAATTCAGCTTTTAGTTGAAAACGATTCTCCCTAGGGCTGAAAAATATTACTTTCAACCCACTCCTCAAGTAACTTCAGACCTACATTCCGAGTATGAGTAATGAAAAGTAATCTAATATATAAAATTCTCATGTCTCAATGTTAGTGCGCATACTTCTCCGAAACGGCTTCACCGATTTTCATGAACCTTACATGCATATTTGGTAGGTCTGAGAATAGGTTGTTATCTATTTTTCATACCCCTATCTGGCAAAACAACGTTTGCGGGGTCAGCTAGTTTATTATAAAATTTTATTACTTTTCAGTTACCTAGTTCAGTCTGGGTATATTTCCATGATTATGATGTCCTTGCCTAATCACCTTAGCACAGGGTATGCTAGTTTAGGACCAGAAAACGTGACCGAGTTGTGCGGAAGTTATTATCATTTATTATTATTCTAAAACTTTCTCTCTACGGAAGCAATTTCATTTTTATAATGTGCATGTCAATTTCCTCTGCAACAAAAATCTCCTCGTGAACTTCCTGTTAATTAATGTATTTGTTTCTATTGTTAATCCGCCTCTAAATTAATCAACATACGGTCAGTTACAGACTGATAATACTGATATGCCTCGGGTATTGTGTTTACCAAACAATACACGAGTCAGACGCTCGTGAATATGGACGTAGATACACAGAAGCTAAATATCATGCATAGCGAGAATACAGGGTTACCGTACCGTAAAATGGAAACATCCCAATTAGAGTTTATATTTTGCAATGGAGCCACTTTTTTGTAAGAGATTCGTGTTACTTTTGTATATTTCGAAATATGAGGGTTTAAATAATGCTATTACTTTCGTGTTATATTCTCCCTATAGTTTTGTCACATATTTCTAGAAATTGCCAATACGCGGTAGGTTCTCTCAGAGAGAAAATAATAATATTATGGACTAAAACGGTAACCAAGCCGTTTTTTAAATAAATAAATAAAAAATATATTTCATAAATGTACATAATTTTTTTATAGTATTTCATTTCTGTCAAACTAAATGATAGTTTGTTGGCAGAAAAAAAAAATTGAATTTAGGTTCGGTTTCTGAATTGAGAATTTTACTAATAATTACTTAACTGTAGTTCTGTCTCGACAAATTTAACAGAAAAGAGAGTGACAGAACGTTACTTAAGTATTTAGGTACGTACATAAGCTCACGACTCTATCACGGAGGTGTAGGCAGACACCAGGGACTGCATGCCACCTGCCAAGATCCTGACAAATCACTTTCGCTTCATCGACATTCATTAGTCGTTGCGTGCACGCACGTCGGTTTCGGGCACTTTTTATCTTGTCTTTGCTAATACATCCTCTATTTGGTCCACCTGGGGCGTTCCTTACCGGCCCTTCCACTCACATTCGCTCTATATTTGCTTCGTCAGTCTTCCGTCCTTCATCCTCTCCACATGTCCAAAACAAGTATTTACTTAGTGAAATTCTCAATGAGGGCTTTTCAGAGCGTCATTAAAAAAAAATAGTACCACAAATTACTGACAGATGGTGCTGACGTCATGACGTCACTGTACCTTATCTGTGGTTCCTGTCCTATGTTTTTACAAAAATGCACAATTCATGGGCTAGTCAAAGACACATTTCACGTACGTATTGTGTTAAACAAAGTACAAATACTTCGATTACTTTCAAGTTTCAACAGTTTCGAAACAAATTCTAGTTTAGATCACAGACTAGAAAGAGATGTTTAGACTACCACAGATTAAAAACGATTAAAACCACTGACCTAAAAACATGATGACATTTTGGTCTTCTTGCAGCGCCATCTAGTTTTTTTTTAATGAACTCAACTGACAGCTGTCATTGAAAAGCCCTCATTCAGAAGCCGGCTTATAGTGCCGATTTCTGAATTGAGAATTTTTGTTAAGGAACTACTTAACTGTAGTGCTGTCTCGTCAAATTTCTCAGAAAAGAGCGTGACAGAACGTTACTTAAGTATTTACTTAGTGAAATTCTCAATTCAGGAACCGGGTTATACTCTCACAGGTCTTTCTCAAAACCTTTCAGGGTGTCCCACGTATTAAATCCAAACGTGACCTTAATTATTCGTTAGCGCCAACGAACTATGCGGTATTTAGACCGTGCTTGTAGCCCGAGCGACATTAATAATGCTATTTGTTGCCCCACTAAAATGCGTATTAATAAAGGCGCATGCAATCTTGTATGAAATGGTGCACTTGGAAACAAATGTTTGCGTAGTTTGCTAATAGCTACATCGGAATCATTAACAATTTGTACCTACTGTAAAATTAATATAAAATATATATTTTCGCAATTTCTGTTAAACGTAAATTATAGGTTGTTTACTATAATTAACATTTTGTCCAACCACAGTCAGTCCACAAGTCTTCACAGATTTTTCATTGTAATTTTACAGTTTTTGATTTTGTCGTTTCTCTGGTAGACAATGACTTCAAAAACGAGTAGACTGTAAACATTTTTTTTAATTTTCTGATTACTTTTCTCAGTACTTTTCTTTTGGTTGATGCATGCCTACCTGGGGCGGACATAATTCGGGGCGGCAAGATAAAAAGTACCCGAAACCGACGGTTGTGCACGCAGCGACGAATGAATGTCGATGAAACGAAAGTGATTTGTCAGTATCGTGGCAGGTGGCAGTCCTTGGTCTCTGCCTACCCCTCTGGGATACAGGCGTACGCTTATGTATGTATAATAAATTAGACCTAAGAAATTGTAGTGCCCTTACAGGGTGTCATGTAGAGCATGAACTATTTTTAATAATATTTACCACCTATATATTACCATGACATGCAATAAACGATTATGATTATGATTATGTATGTATGTTCTCAGTACTTTCTAGGTATAAAGCACAAAGGCCAATTTTACTACAAAAAGTACTAAGAACGAGAACAGCCTAGCGAAGGGGCCTGTAAAGTTTAAATGGTAAACAAGAAGTTTTTAATAGGCACGTCTTTCCGCGTCGTCGGTGCAATTATTTCTTAATGATCCTCTAATTTAAAGCTCGCCGCCACTAAAATGTAAAGGAAACTTGCTATAAGCAACTTACCTACTTTGGCTATAAATATAACACAAAGAAGGTAAGTTGTTTAGATAAGATAAGAGTATTCTTTATTGCACACTAGGAAAAACAAAAAACACAAAATATTTACAAAAGTTCATGGTAGAATTGGCGGCCTTAGTACTAGCTACTCGTAGCACTAAATTTGTAGACTGTTTCGAGTTTTCTACCGCTAAAGGTTTTTGATTTAGTGTCGTTTAAAGTTTGGAATAAAAGTCAAGTATAGATAAATGGAGTGTAGATAGACAACTCAGGTCACTTTCAGAGAGACAAAGAAAATGTGTGGGTTTAATCACCAGGCGCCCCCAAAATTTGATAGTAGAATTAAAAAAAAGTATTTTTAATATATATTTTATTTTGTTTCTAGTATTTTTGGTTTTTGCAGCTTAAGATTTTATTTGGATTTTCGTATTCGTACTTCCGATTTCGTAGGCCCTGATTATTATTAGTTTGCTTTAAAGCAGCACAAACTGATATATTCAGTCAAAGCTCTTAGCAAGACAAGATAAGAATTTTCTAAATTGTTTGAATTCAGTAGATGAAAACAAATTTTATCATCCTACATCAACCGGTATGACATCAACGATAACATTTTTTTGCAGCTTAACAGCAAATAAAATTTTCACCATTTAAGGCTGTCATTTTTCACAAGTTATAAGCTGTGTAAAAGTTTTTCGCAAGACATGTAAAGTCTGTTCGCTATCATAGTGTCACTTTGATATTGCCGCCTCGGCACATGGCGGCCTTTGACAAAAGAAATTAAAGGAAGCCGACGCGGCGCAAACACGCCAGTGAATTTGGCTCGCATCAGCTCGTCTCATTCTACTATTATGTAGATCACGCAATTAAAGAAGTAAGTAAATCAATCAGTATTTTAGAATGCATTTATAACGAAACGATCCTGCATCACTTAGGTAGGTACCTATTCTAAATACCGGTGGAGATGAATATTCTGAGGACACTTCGAGTGATGAAGAGTAGTGTTTTATTTTGTGCTTCATTAGGTATTTGTGTACCATGTTATGTTTTCTATTTAAAGTGTGTCGGCCGTCCAAGTTTTATTATTGAAATAAATGTTTTTTTACTAAAACCAAGATTGCCTTCGTGTGTACCGACATTATCTAAGCGAACGGACTTTAGAAAACCTTTTTTTCAAAGGTTTATGTGAATTTCATACTCCTTGTTTATTGACCTTCATGCCCGAATGGGAACTTCGTAATAAGGATGCGGTCTACAAGTAGGACGATTGCGGTCACAATAAAACGTGTAGCGCTGTCAATTAAATCTTACGTCATATTTGTAGAGCTAATAAAAACGCGGCTGGATCTATGACGGAGCCAGTTTCAAGCTCTGGGAACAAATCCAGAGCAAAGTGGGTCATGTGAAGTTTAGCCAAAATTTGTCAAATACATTTCATAGATTACAGAATCAGAACAGTAAGCTTGTACTTGCTCCAGTTGAGAAATATTCGCGACATACTTAGGTGCCCTAACTACTGGTTTACGTTTCTTGACTTTCATTCTGATACAATCTTCTTTGAAGTATTTGAAAAGACAGATGAATCATTAAGTATTTGCAACAGAGTAATAAAGAATATTCTATTCTATTCTAAAATTGCTTTAACTTATGACGTATCATTAACTTTATTCCAGACTAGCTGTCCCGGCAAACTTTGTACCGCCAAATTTTTCGTCATTTGTCCATATTTTCTCACCATTTAAACCTTTCCTGGATTTCCACAAATATAAAAAACAAAAAATCAGCGAAATTGGTCCAGCCGTTCTAGAGTTTTAACCTCCTCAGTCCTGACCTTGAATAACAATAGTTTTCTATTGTTACTTTGTGTACCCGGGACTGAGGAGGTTAATGAGACTAACGAACAGTAATCCATTTTTATATATAAAGAAAGAGATACCTACACTTACTTATGTTGTATTGCCTGTCAACTAAAGTAAAGCATAACATCGACAGAAAATAGCTAGAAAATCTGACTGCTTTTAACAAAACGACCTAGCTAATGCTAAATAGACAACAATTCGGAAGCAAAAAGTTATAGAAATTTTGATTTATTCATATTGGTATTTGTTCAAAAAGTATGCCAACATATTACGTCGGTGTTCAGATAGCCAAATACATTAGTAATCGACGAAAAATGGATATCGGGCTCTTCATGTTCATTAACGCCACTTTTCACAGTCCTGGGTCTCGATTCTTTTAGCGCATTGTAGTTCGTTGACAGATATACGGTCGGGTCACGTGACGTGTTTTTTCGTACCATTGACGCCTAGATTGCTTGATTTGAGTGCACGTGTAGACCTGAAGCGGCAATGAAATTAAATTGCTATGTTCATGCAGTTTTCATTGTACTACAATGCATTAACAAAATCTAGGCCCTGTGCTAAGGTCCAAGCGTAAGTTGTAGCGTAAGCGCTACAACTGTATCTCGAAAAATCACTCTCAATCACTATTATGATTCATATCAATCAAGTCATTTCGAACACTTGAAAGTTTATTTACCTACACATAACAGTAGCTGCAATCTTACACTGGTGAACTACATATCAATTGTTTTAGTTTGAATTAATGAACGACCAAACCACAAGCTCGTTTTCAAAGAGCACACTACAATTGACTAAATTTGGTAGACGGTCGGGTTACTGAGCCGTGATTGGGCAGACGAGTCTTTAACCAATCGTAGATCATTAACTTGTCTCAAATATACATTGGACTGACGTTGTTATTTATTATACCATAAAGAAAACTCTAATAATTTAAACAATAAAACCATAAGCAATATTGTTGAAGCGGTCTCATAAAATATAAAAACACCAAATAGCAAAAAAAAAATTACATTCAGTTTTCTTCCTTGTACTCTCAGCCTTTTCTAATAAGGGACACGCTCAAAAAGAATGACTTGATAATGCTTCATAGATTCTAAAGTGTTAATGACATCATAGATTGAGTCCAACTTATATTTCCTACGTTTCGACAGGTAATATAAAAAAAAAAACTAGTATGACTTTTTTCTTCTTCTCCTCCGATAAGATTAAAAGGTTCTTTTGTACAAGTTCTCTTTTTGTAAGAAACGAAAAGATTGATTCCTCGAAAATACAAAAGCATAGGTACTACGTGTTATTGAAATAACCCAAAACTCGAATCCGATTCTGCAACATGGTCAAGCTAAACTATCACCAATAAGTGAATCTTTGAAATAAATTAAACTGAAAGAATATTTTTCAGATTTTCATTAACACGTTTTATTGCAAGTCACAGCAAAGTTGCATAAAAATATTGCATTTTAATTCATAATAAAAGATATAGATATTTTTAGATATAGAAAAAACAGTCTTTTAAAACGAACTTCTAGTTCGGGAAAAGCTCAGAAAAAATTGCGTGACTCTATTGCTGAACTATTTATAATGAGAAAGTATCTACAAATATGTACGGAACCCTCTTTGGGGGATTCCCACTCGGATTCGTCCAATTTTTTTTAATACGACTCCTCCTTTTTTAATTTTTTTTTGCCTAAAAAACTAGCCATAGTTTTTTAAGTAATTTTAAGTACATTTTTTTCTATTGTGTACTAGCCTAAGCAAAAAGGTTCCTCCGTGCTAATAGATGGAATTGGAACATAATGGCATGATCCGCACTTTAAGTGGCGTTAACGAGCTGGTACCGATGAGTTGTCGTTTTGATATCTGATACTACACTAGACTATGTAATAAAATAAGTGCCTATTGTGTAGTGCTTAACATGCCCGCGCATAGAAAGAAGTGAGATTGGATCTCGTGTTATCTCACTTTTATCCGCTACGTCTGCGCATGATGGGGCGGATTCGATCTGATGTTTAGAGGAAAGCTTTTCTTGAGGTTGCTAGTGAATGTTAGGCAAACAGGTTTTACTCAACCAAGTACTTTAGTTCTGATTGAGTAACAAGATATAAATCAATCAGTAACAAGGACTATCCTATTGTAAAGTTCGCTACATCTACTATGTTTAGTCTACTTAATACTAGGCCACTGTGGACCTGATTAGTGGTTATGCGATAATTTGGTGGTGTTGACAATTATCAGTTTATCTACTTCTAGTAAATACCCTTAGTAAATACTCAAGAAGGAATGTAATAAAATAGCTACTTCTTGCGGAAGGAAGACGCTGCTTTCTGTCATACAGTTTTTTATAACTAGTACAGACACCATCGTTCAAATCTTTTCAAGTATTTACTTTCTTTACAAATCTTAAAATAGGATAATTAATTGTTAAACTTTTCTGTAATAAATAAATTTCAATTCAATTCAATTCTATTGATTTATTAAAGAGTATTAGTCTAATTTTATGTTCTTCAGATTTTACGCAAATATCTACTAACATGGTATTTTAAACTTTATAAATATGGAGGAGTAATGTAACTACTCTTACTAAGGGCCGGTTACTGAGTTGCGAATTTCACTAAGTAAATACTTAAGTAACGTTCTGTCACGCTCTTTTCTGAGACATTTGACGAGACAGCGCTACAGCTAAGTAGTTACTTTGCGAAATTCTCAATTCAGAAACCGGTCCTAAGTGCTCTAAGTCACTTGTACTTAACCCTGAGGCGACGACAAATTTCGACATTCGACTATCAGGTGTTTTAGACAATTTAAATAAGAAACTAAACGCAATTGCTGGAAATCTCAAGCTGGTACGGTTGAATGAAATTAAAAAACATTTACGCTGAAACCGCCTAACAGTACATTTTCATACAAAGTCGACGTTCAAGAGTAAATAGAAGAATGTCTAATATATTAAACATACGCGCTTTTAAGCATTATCTATCAAAGCCATTACAAAATAAAATTGTAAACATCAGGACAAAAGTTGTAAATGACCAATTCTAAAACTTTGGTCTTTGTATCAACTTAACGAGATGTTTTATACAACCACTCGGACGCTAAAGTACCTGGGACATTGTTTAGATAGAGTAGGTAAGCTTGCCCAGCACCTGTACCACCCTGACTATGATGATGTGTTTTATAGGTAGTTACTATTTTCAGGATATGACGAGGACTTAATATAGTAGTATTTAATAGGTTAAAATTTAATTAAACGCATAGTTAAAATAAAAATAAATTAAAAAATACCTTTCACCGCAGAGAAAGCAACGAGCAGAAAAATGTAATTCATATTTTCCATCTTCATTTTCCGTTCGCGAACACAAAAGAATAAAACATAAAAGTACTGGCTGTTTCACATAATTTTACTGCCGTTTAAAAAAACAACAATCGCGTTCAAAAAAAAAACTTGAGGTTGCGTTCCGCTTCTAAAAGCGTGTCAATTGATTGGTTTCGTAAATATGCGGGCAGTAGCTCAACTGACAACCGCACTTCTGAGTGATTGAGCGACACTGTACGTATATCGTATAAATGAGACGAATATTGTAAACATCACGCTTATTTTTAGAGCTGTTTCAAAACCGACGACGGTCGCAAAGGACGGAATGTAATTTATAGCGTGGCGTTTTAACTGTTTCGTTATTAGTAGGATATTATGAGTGCCACCTGGAATGCCCAAATAATAACTTTTCTTCTTGCACATTTCTTTATTTCATTATAATGAGACAATACAGAGTCGAAGATCAATAAGCTAAAAAAAGAGGTTATCCTAGGATCCAGGGGGTTTGCATTTTAGTCTTACATTTTGTCAATTAATAGATATTTCTCATTGATTACTGTGAAAAATGTAAATTGGAGGGGCAGTCCTCTACTAATAAGTAAAATGGAAAAACAATAAATAAATGCCTAAGGAGTCGTGGGTATGATCATCGTTCCGGGGCATACGATGCAAATAATTTCTCTGGCGGTGCAGCAGGGAACGCTGCTAGCGTCATGGGAACTTTTGGATCGGGTGTGTCCCGGGGCGGTATTTTTGATTGACTTGTTACTGTTAGTGTGTTAGTTTGCCTGATGTTTGTTGTTATTTTTGACGAAGCTTTATGTGAATTTTTATTGTGTTTGTAATGTATTTTTTTAATGTGAAATAAACAAAATACTTTGGGTATAAAAAAATTTATTAACATTAATGTCACAACAATTTCGAAAGTTTAACAACTTTTAACTACTTGCTTAACAGCAAGTACGTAAAACGACTTTTCAAATAAAGCATGAGACCAGAGAGGCGCGTATCTCGACCAAAGGTTATCCAGGCATATGCCTGGCCATCCAAAGAGGCAACGTCGCCAGCGTTCTGGGCTCTTTGCCGCGGGATAGTAACCTGGGCAGGTGTTTTATTTGTAAATTTATTTTAGTATGGCATAGTTCTATAAATAAACTATATTAATTTTCATTTCTAGTCATTTAGTTTATGGTTACAATTATGTACTTAATTAATTAATTAAATACTAATTATTCGGTAAAAAAAAAAAAAACTGAAAACCTAACTTTTGTAAAAAAACATAACGCACCTTCGGTAGTAAGTACAAGGGCACAACTGCACTTTTTGTAATTTTACAGGATGTCACATTACTCGGCTTTGTATTGCTTCAAAGTTGTTGTTTTTTGTATGAAATATGACCCATATTATGGGTCGACCCATATATTATGTAATATGACATTGAATGCAAAAAAAAACTTTATAATGGCTCTCCTGTAAAATTATAAAAAGTGCAGTTGTGCCCTTGTACTACCGAAGGTGCGAATTAAGTTTCGCTTAAAATTACTTTTTAAACGACTTTTCAATGATTGTTTCTTTTTTTTTTACAAAATTATTGATGCCCATATCTAAAACCTTCTAAGGCTTATCTTTTAAAAATAAACTTGTGATAAAGTAGTGCAAAAGGTAAAAAGTGATTTTAAAATTAATGGTCTTATTTTAAAAAAACAGCATTGATTGGTCGCTATATGCAGGCAAAAAAAAGATTATCACAGACTAATTAAATTAGTCTAATATTAAAAAGACTATTAAATTAGTGATGTTATTTACTAGATTCATTATTTTTATAAATGGTTGGTTAAAAAAGTTATTTTAATTCCTGGCACACAAACGAATAATTAGAACAATGCAAATTGAATATTTTACGTTATGTTTTGAATAACAAATCCAAGTTTCTTTAGGAAGATCATCTCTTACAGCACTAGACCATTAAGCAAATGGGCCATCGTAAAATAAAGTACTGTGAAGAGTTGACTTGAGCTGAGAACATTGACTTCCTTGACCAGTAACTTAAATGAATAATTTCATGAGTATATTGTCGAGAACAAAAAACAAAGGTGTATAAACAATGTGATGACTGACTTTATGGATGTGAGACCTGGTCCTCGATTCTGTACGATGACAGATCCACGTTCGGGACATGTGATCTGTTTTTCGTACCATTGACGCCTTGTAGGTCCGATATGTGTGCGCGCATTAGACCTGAAGCGGCAATGAAACTGAATCGCCGCGTTCATGCACGATGGTACGAAAAACAGATCACATGTTGATCACAAACAGAAACTGAATCGCCGCGTTCATGCAGTTATCATTGTGCTACAATGCATTAACAGCGGACATAATAATAATAATATGAAAAATAGATAACAACCTACGAGTATTCCCAGATTATGCGGAATTTCGGAGGAGTATGCGCACTAACACTTCATCATCATCAACCCATCATGTCCCCACCGAGGGGCACGGGACTCTTCCCTGAGGAAGGTATAGGCCATACTCCACCACGGGGGCCAAGTCCGGATTGGTGGAGGCTTGTAAGACTAGTGGCTGGTCTTACTGTCAGAAGTTTTCAAGCCGCCCTAAGGCCTCTGACTTGGCTTAACGACTGCCATCTATAGACGGCAGCCGGCACCAACTGCTTAACGTGCCTTGCGAAGCACGGAATCGCTCGGAAAAATGCCACTAGCGTTAGTCATAGACGGTGACCCATCCATGGACTGAACGCGCCGTATGTTGCTTAACCTTAGTGATCGTTTAAGATCACTCCGGCAGCCCAGGCTACGAGCGGCTACTGATTGGTAACATTTAATTAACACTGTGACACGATAATTGTATATATTAAACTAGCTGACCCCGCAAACGTTGTTTTGCCAAATAGGGGTATGAAAAATAGATAACAACCTATTCTCAGACCGACAGAATATACATATAAAATTTCATCAAAATCGGTCAAGCCGTTTCGGAGGAGTATGCGCACTGTCGCTGTGACACGAGATTTGTACCTATAGATATTAGATGGTCCAAAGTGAAAATTAGTTTTGCTGGTGTTAGGCTATCCATAAATATGCTGCTGAGCCCTTTTTTTGTTGTCACGGAAGCATCTGCGGCGTTTGGAGTCGGGGGTGGCTGGGCGCGATAGACTACTGTATGGCACCCGGCTGCCATCGATTTTACATGTTTCACATCATGTTCTCTCCACAATGTTTATTTTTTATTTTTTTGTTTAGCTGTCTTTCGTGTATTTTGTTTCTTACCTAGCTATGTACTTGTCTACAGACTGTCCGTAAAGTCTAGAAAACGGAAGTGTAACTAAATACTGTACGAACTTTTCAGGCCATCTTTTTTTTTAACATAACATAACATTTACACACATGCACATACATTGCTTCTGGCCCCACACTAGGATACCCTGTGTCGTGGGAACCAGAAACAGCGACGTCACAAATATGTAAACATCCAAGACCTGGGTTTTTTTTTTCCCCAGCCGGGATTCGAACCCGGGACCTCTAGCATGGTAGTCAGATGCTCTAACCACTGCGCCACAGAGGTCGTCTATTCTATATTCGTGTATTCTAATATAAGCACAATTATTGAAACTGAAACCAAGGTTAATTCTCCTTGCTGAGACTATGTCTTTTTGTACTAAAAGTTTGGGTATGGAAAATAAGAGTATTAGCAAAATCGCACTCTTTATTTTCTAGACATTATGGACAGTCTGTACATTGTGTTTCTGTGAAAATTTTAATAAAAATCTTCTTTTTTTCTGTGCCTTTACAAAAGAGCACAACAAGCTTTTTAGGTTATAGGACGTAGGCTAAACAATTTCAGCGTATTCATAATAAATCAAAGTAAACACTTTAGACAGTACCAAATTTTAGCTCGAGTCCGTACCTGCACCGGTTGCAATATAACAAAGGCAGATCCCCAATACAATACGGATCATCTGAAGAAAAGCCAAATCTAGATGTTGGGCAAGCAAATAGGTACCTAATGTGAGGTCTCCGCAAGGAGCCTCTACCACTCCTGTTTCACTACGCGTGTCGGTATCGAAGTACATGCAGCGACCACTCCGGAGTGGAAAATAGGTAGGGATTCAAGTGCCAGAAGAGGAAAGAGTTACGCGGTAGAAATAGAGGCAACATGTAGGTGAATATAACGTAGCTTTTTTAGCGCCATGCGATCTGAATTGCACCTAATTGTATCGCTGCTAGTCCCCTTTTCTTTAATTAATTTTGCGGAGTAAATCTTCTGTACCTGTACAGTCGACAGCACGTCAATCTTCACATTTTAGTTGCAAAGTCGCCTGTAATGCAACGGAGTAGAGTGCATGGGTGTATACCATGATGTGCTGTAGACTCTACTATTATGTATTTTGTGCCTCTACGCCTTTGCCGTACCACCGCTGATAGCGCGAAGAGATGACTGATCATCGTGATCGATAGAATAACTTAGTCTTTAATTTATTAGTATAATGTATGTAATTCAATTGAAAATTGATTAAATCAACATTGTGTTGAACATTTGTCTTGTTTTTTTTATATTAATAATAATAAAAATAATAAATTTTTATTCTGTAAAGGTAAATACAATTTTTACAATATTTCATTTTCCGCTAAAGTATATAATAGTTTATTGGCAGACAAAAATAATAATCCTCTCTGACGGCCAAGTCGTACTTCTCGCGTAAATATAGTTTTTTTTTGTAACAATATTTCCGTGGCAAATACCCCCTTCTCAGATTACGGAGGGTGAATCTTCACAATCATAGCGCTTTGCTAGCCACTTTCATAAATCCCGTCTTGTTACTGAAAAGAACAACATCAACAAAGGGATATGCAACAATGGGAATAGAAGGGGTCGAAGAAAAACGCGACGTTGCTTAACAACCTTATTTTGTCGAAATAACGCCTGCGTTTGTTTAAGCTATTATAGGGTATACTAACTTAATACTTTAGATAGAGTTTAGCAAGAAAATGTAAAATAACAAGCAGTAACGGTTATGTATAATAACATGATTCCTTAAAACACACCTCAGTCTAATATCGTAACCACAGATTTGTTTACATGTTTGTGATGGCACAATAGGATACCCTATGTCGAGGGAACCACAAACAGTGACATCACAAACATGTAAACATAAAAAAAACCTAAGACTTTTTTTGTCCCCAGCCGGAGTTCAAACCCGGGACCTCTCGCCGGTAGGCAGGCCGGTAACCGTTGCGCTACAGAGTTCTTCATAATATAAACAGAAAAAGTATTTTATTAGAGTAATGTCTTCTTACCTACAATTTCACACTTTAACAAAAAGCTTTTTATCAAATTGTTCCTAAGCACTCTCGAAAACATTATAATTCGGTGGAATGGTCGCTCGGAGCGAGATACAAGAGTTTCCTCCGCAAATTACAGGGGATTAAGTAGGGCTGTTATTTACGTTGCTATGAAAATTAATGACCTCTTGTTTTTAAAAAGATAACCTCGTTAAGACTAAGCAAGGGATCCTTATTGCTTTTAAGCCCTCGCAGTTTTTTTAGTATTATAGTGCAACAGCTGAGGTAAAGACATGCAGTTTACCGGTCCTTGTTTTGTGATAAGTCTAAGCGAAAAAATCAATCGTGCCTAGCAATTTTCTAGGTCAAGTTGGTAGGAAATTAATTTGATTTTTTTTTTCCAAAACATTTGGAATTTCCCAGCTATCAATTTTTTTTTAACCGATTTTCTACCAGTAGTGCTTGCTGAAAGGAATTTTAAAGTGACCAAACCCGTATTTTTTTAAAGAAAGTAAATATATTTATTGGATGACACAATACGCAAAACCACAAACATTTTTCTCATTGCCTTGTTGATAGTGTCAGTGGCACTTTATGCTTTTAATATCTTCCTGTTACTGTATTAACAATAGGTAAGTGAAATGAAAATGCATGAAATTTATTTTTACTTGGGTATATAAGGTCCTAACAAATCGAGCGCAAATATTTTAATGGGTAGTTATAAATAGTGTAATAATACATTTAAGCAAAAAAAAAAATAAGATCATTAAAGGATTTGCTTAATTTTTATCTAGTACAAAAATTAAAACATCCAAACAAATTTATTTTATAACACCTGTTTTCATGCACATACACATACACATACGATTGAAGTATCTGGCAGTAAACAATACAAATTTAAATGACATGTGACATTTATGATATGTGTACCGTAGTGCGGCGGCACTTATGTGTGCGTGTACATTGTTTAGGGTGTTTATTTAGTATGGATGATCGATTTTTTATTCGACCTTTTATTCCGAATTATAATTGTTTAAATGATTTATTGAACATTCTACATTTTTATTTATCTTTTACTCTATCGGCCCTTAAAATATTTGCGCTTGATTTGGTAGGACCTTATATTAATTTCTTAGTTCTTTTCAAGCTTTTGTTGAAAAGTAATATCGACCTGTATCCAACTATTGTAAGAAATTGAGTTTTCACCATGGAAATCGAAAGAGCAGGACTTTCCGTAATACAAGTTTTTATCTAGTACGCGGTCTCTACCCTTTTATAAGTTGTGAAATTTTTATAATAAATAAAATTTTATTTTTATAACTTAACAACATTCAATTTACTAACTCCATGAGGTGTGTCCCTAGAAAAAATAAAGACTGGAGCCTTACATATTTAATTATATTGACTAAACTAGGTAGTCAAGTACTTACTTTGGTGTCAGCTGCAAATTGCCTACTCTAGTCCAGGGCCTCTGTTAGTGCATTACAGTACAAGATACATGGTCGTATCACGTGACGTGTTTTTTCATACCATTGACGCCTTTTTTTTAATTGAAAACTTACCAACGATTGACCCCGATCTCACCTGAAGGTAAGTGAAGATGGAGCCGACGATGTTCCTTGTTGGTTCAGTAAGAAAAACGCCTAGAAAGTTTAATATGCGTGTGCGCGCAGACTCGAAGCGGCAATGAAACTAAATCGCCATGTTCGTACAGTTGTCATTATACTACAATGCAGTAGCAGAATTTAGGCCCTGATGGTTTTGGTGTTTCGTTTAAGGCTTAAAAGGATAAATAGAAACATCTGCTGTAGTCTGTAATAGTCAAACAGGAAATACGGCTGTATTTCCTAAAATACTCAGACTTGCTGCTGGAGTTGGAATAGCGGTAAAAAGTCCCAACTGAAATACTTAATCCGCCTCAACCGCGCGGTCGCCGTAACATCTCCAAAGCCGATTAAGGGACAAAACACGCGCGATCCAAAATAGCTTAGCCGTTTATTAGGGTCAATATCACACAATAAACGGGCAGTGGTTAGGCCTTTACCAGTATTGTCCAATCTGCGCTGACACATCTCACATCCACGGATCTTCCTTGGGGTTGTGTGACAAAATTATAATTAACGTTTTTCTTGTATTTTTTTCCGATGTGCACAATAAAGAGTTCTAATCTAATCCAATCTAATCATACGTCAAACGTACCAACAAAATGTAACGAAACTACCTCAGGAAAGACAATATTTATTATGAAACTCTGTAAGCTGTTGGAAACGAATAACGCTAGCTGATGTCCTCTTTTTCTTCGGTAGAATGCTCAGATACTCACGTTTCCAATTTACGGGGATATTCAGACACGGTAAAAATAAAATGCCTCGATTTATGAAACGGATACACGTTCACTCACAGCCACTGGCATTGACATGCTACAAAATAACTGTACAATTCTATGTCCGTCTAATATATAAGTAGTGGAATTTATTTTAAGAAACTTTTTAACAATGAAAATCACATTAAAATAATGGCTCTAACACAAATAATGGTACTGCGAAGCCACCTATTATTATTACTAATATGATAAACGCCGTGGAGTGTCGGTTAAGAATAGCACTCCCCCATATCTTCTCGTGGGTGTCGTAAAAGGCGACTAAGAGAATACTCGTGCATATTATTACCCAGCACATACGGGTCGTGCCGGTGTCGGGCAGCAGCGACATCGGCACGTATACGGTCTGCGATTGCCAACCCGCCTGCTCAGCGTGGCAATTACGAGCAACTCATTCCATGAAAAGCCAGAACGGACCACGGCCCCCAGTTCCCGGTCGCCCTGCTATTCCTGATCAAGGAGGCGGTCACGGTAACGGCAGGGTAGGGGGTGCGAAGAATCCCCGGGTTACGAAAGGCTGCCAAAAACAACTGACCTTGGCGACGTATAACGGACGCACATTACGGCTGGACGAGCACCTGGCACAACTGGAAGTCGAACTCGAGAAGGTAAAGTGGGATGTTCTTGGGTTATCTGAAGTCCGAAAAGATGGGGAGGACACCGTAACCCTTGAATCAGGCCACCTGCTGTACTTTCGAGAGGGAGACCAGCTATCTCAGGGTGGCGTAGGGTTCCTGGTAAATAGAGCTCTCTGTGACAACGTTGTAGAAGTGTCAAGTGTGTCGAGCAGGGTTGCGTACCTCGTCATTAAGCTAACCGAGAGGTATAACCTCAAGGTTTTGCAGGTTTACGCACCGACCTCGACGCACTCGGACGATGAAGTGGAAGATATGTTCGATGACATATCAAAGGCCTTACACTCCACCACCAAGGCCCACTACAACGTTGTCATGGGAGACTTCAACGCCAAAGTGGGAGTACAAAATTGCAACGAATCGGTAGTAGGATCCCATGGTTATGGAAGCAGGAATCATAGGGGGCAAATGCTAGTCAGCTTCCTTGAAAGGGAGGGGTTATTCTTGATGAATTCATTCTTCAAGAAAAAGCCCCAAAGGAAGTGGACATGGCAGAGCCCCGACACTATGACAAAAAATGAGATCGATTTCATCATAACGGACAAGAAGCGTATATTTAGAGACGTCTCAGTGATCAATAGGTTTAATACCGGAAGCGATCACCGACTTGTGCGAGGCTCTCTGAATATTAATTTTAAGCTCGAACGTGTCCGTTTGATGAAATCCAGGCTCCGACCAAACCTGCACCAAACTATAGTGGGATCTGAAAAGTTCCAGTCTAACCTGGAGAACCGATTCGCTGCCGTGGAAACCACAAATGACGTTGACATTGACCAGGCCCTCGAGAATGTAGTCGGAATCCTCAGGGAGGAAGGCATGAGATTTTGCGCAATGCGGCATAAAGGCGCGAAGTCGAAATTTTCAGAAGAAACACTCAAGTTTATGGAGGAACGACGTGAACGCCCACCAGTCACTGCGTCAGAAAGGCATGCTCTAAACAGGAGAATTGGCAAACTAGTTCGACGCGATCTCCGATGCTCCAACACTCGTTCAATAGAACGAGCAATCGAGCAAAATCGGGGATCGAAAGTGTTTGTTCAATCTCTTGGGAGAAGCCATCTGACAAAGTTGACCACCATGGATGGAGTGGTTGTTTCCTCCATACCAGAGGTTCTTTCGGAAGTTGAAAACTTCTACGGCCAGCTGTACGCTGCGCATGCATCTCGGCCTGATCCCGACAATGAGGATTCCAGAGCTACATTGACACGCCACTATACTGAAGACTTGCCAGAAGTCAGCCTAGACGAAATCGCGATGGCTCTTAAACAGCTTAAAAATGGAAAAGCCCCTGGAGAGGACGGTATTACAACTGAGCTCTTGAAGTCCGGCGGTAAACCCGTAATGAAGGAGCTCCAGAAGATCTTTAATGCTGTCCTCTTTGATGGGGGAACTCCGGAGGCGTGGAGTAAGTGTGTTGTCGTGTTGTTCTTCAAAAAGGGTGATAAAACCCTTTTGAAGAACTACCGACCCATTTCACTCTTAAGCCACGTCGTCTGATCCCGACAATGAGGATTCCAGAGCTACATTGACACGCCACTATACTGAAGACTTGCCAGAAGTCAGCCTAGACGAAATCGCGATGGCTCTTAAACAGCTTAAAAATGGAAAAGCCCCTGGAGAGGACGGTATTACAACTGAGCTCTTGAAGTCCGGCGGTAAACCCGTAATGAAGGAGCTCCAGAAGATCTTTAATGCTGTCCTCTTTGATGGGGGAACTCCGGAGGCGTGGAGTAAGTGTGTTGTCGTGTTGTTCTTCAAAAAGGGTGATAAAACCCTTTTGAAGAACTACCGACCCATTTCACTCTTAAGCCACGTCTACAAGCTGTTTTCAAGAGTCATCACGAACCGTCTTGCGAGGAGACTCGATGAGTTTCAGCCACCTGAGCAGGCCGGCTTTCGATCGGGTTACGGCACCATAGACCACATTTACACAGTGCGGCAGATTATACAGAAGACCGAAGAGTATAATCGGCCCCTGTGCTTAGCGTTTGTGGACTATGAAAAAGCCTTTGACTCGGTCGAAACCTGGTCTGTTCTGGAATCTTTGCAGCGATGCCAAGTCGACTGGCGATACATCCAAGTGTTGAAAGGTCTATACAACGCCGCTACTATGGCCGTCCAAATCCAGAACCGGCAATCTGAACCTATCCCCATACATCGTGGTGTGAGACAAGGGGATGTTATTTCCCCCAAATTGTTTACAAATGCTATGGAGGATATGTTTAAGACGCTGGACTGGAAGGGGTACGGCATTAATATTAGCGGCGAGTACCTTTCACACTTGCGATTTGCAGACGATATCGTCATCATGGCGGAAACGCTGCAAGATCTGCAACATATGCTGAGTAGCCTAGCTGATTCTTCCCAACGCATTGGTCTCCGGATGAACTTGGATAAAACCAAGATTATGTTCAATGAACATGTAAATCCGGAGCCAATTGCAGTTCAAGGCAGTATTCTCGAAGTCGTTAAGGAGTATGTTTACCTCGGGCAAACCATGCAATTAGGTAAAAACAATTTCGAGAAAGAGGCTAATAGAAGAATACAGCTGGCCTGGGCAGCATATGGGAAACTACGTCGAGTCTTCACATCGCCAATCCCACAGTGTCTAAAGACGAAAGTCTTCAACCAGTGCGTCCTACCCGTCATGACATACGGTGCCGAAACGTGGACACTCACGGTGGGGCTGATCCACAAATTTAAAGTTGCTCAGCGTGCTATGGAAAGGGCTATGCTCGGGGTTTCTCTGAAAGATCGAATTCGAAACGAAGTCATCCGACAGAGAACCAAAGTCACCGACATAGCCCACCGAATTAGCATGCTGAAGTGGCAGTGGGCCGGCCATATCACCCGAAGAACTGATAACCGATGGGGTAGAAGAGTTTTTGAATGGAGACCGCGGATCGGTAAACGTAGTGTAGGACGTCCTCAGACTCGGTGGAGCGATGATCTTCGCAGGGCGGCTGGCAAGAGCTGGATGAGAGTAGCCGAGGACCGTGCTCAGTGGCGTGTAATGGGAGAGGCCTATGTCCAGCAGTGGACAACCGTAGGCCGATGATGATGATGATGATAAACGCAAAAGTTTGTATTTTTGTTGTTTGGATATCTGTTATTCTTTCACGCAAGAACTACTGAATGGATGTTAATGAAAGTTTACAACATTATACACCAGAATAACACATAGGGTCGGTTTCTGAACTGAAAATTTCACTAAGTAAATACTTACTGTCACGCTCTTTTCTCAGAAATTTGACGAGACAGCACTACAGTTAAGTAGTTACTCAGTCAAATTCTCAATTCAGAAACTAGCCCATAGTATTTATTTTATGAAGATATTGTGTACTCAAGTAAGTAGAAAAAAATCTGAATAGAATTTTGGTATATGAGAGACTTGGAGAAGAAAATAAGCTTCTCGCGGGCACTAGAACTATAAAAATAAATATACTAGGGAAGGTGGCCTAACATTCTCATATATTGACTGCTCATTCGTACTGTCAATATTGTACTATGAAGATATCCGGGTTTGGTTCTCGATGAAAATTACTTTTAATCGACTTCTTAAAACTGAGGAAGTTCTCAATTGGTCTGTATATTTTATGTATGTTTAGCGTATTTCTTCATAGCATTGCCTGATCTCAAAAGTTTCATGTAGATCAAGATCTGTTGATGAAACCCAGAAGACAATTAAAGAAAAACCCGTTCTTACTAAAATTAGGTCTTTTCAGTACATGTTTTTTTATAATAATATTTATACTAGTAAAGTTTTTTTATAATACTTACTTACTGCGCTGGCTCAGCGAAACGAAGTGGCCGCCTCCGACTCAAGAAGTCGCCACTTGTCTCTGTCCTGCGCGGTCTCCTGGCAGTCACTGGCCTGGAGCTCGCGCAGGTCCTTGGCTACTTCGTCCTTCCAACAATGTCTGGGGCGGCCCACCGGTCTTTGGCCGCTTGGAAGCCCCGAGTATGCTCTCTTAGCTGCTCGGTCCTCAATAAAATGATTTATTAAAATAATATTAATTATATTTTAACAAAGAAACTTCTCTCTGTATCTATGTAATCTCTTTAAACGAGCAATTCTTGTATATATATTTATATATAATCAGAATCTCGGAAGCGGCTCCAACGATTTCTATGAAATTTTGTATACAGGGGGTTTTGGGGGCGATTAATTGATCCAACTAGGTTTCATTTTTATAAAACGTCGTTTTAATCGTGTTTTAAGGCAAAGAAATAACTGCTACACTACATACAAGAAGGAATTTTTCGCAACCATCTGTGAGGTTGTCATAGCTCAAGTGGGAAATAGGACGATACCGTAAACAGAAGACCCTGGTTCGAGACTTGATAATAATTTTTCTTTTTTTTTCAAGTTCCTTCTTTTGTGTGAAAACCTACATACCGAGCAAAGCTCGGTCATCCAGGTACTTTAGATTTAACTGAAATAGAAACGTTCGATTCATTTCGAACTGAATCGTTTTTTTTTTATTCATAAAGTTATAATACCCAACATACCTTTCATATCCCAACATTCATTTCGAACTGAATCGTTTTTTTTTATTCATAAAGTTATAATACCTAACAACCCGTTTATTAAAATATCACAATCTGCAGTTAGAAAACTCTATTAAAACTTTTCGTCGATTGTGAAGTTATTGCTAAGGAGAAATTGTATTTCCATGACTAACTCCGGCTTGTAATTCAAATCTTTATTTGTTTAAATGTACTTGAACATCCTCAGTCTCAAGCTCGTAACTGAGGATGTTCAAGTTCTTAATAACTCGATTAGTCACCCTGTTGAAAATATTTTTTTGGTGACTGTAGCCCTATAATAACCAATACTATATATCTTGGAAGGAGTAAAACATCTGGCATTAGTAATGAATGGTACTTCGGTGGCCCACCCGAAAATTAAATCAAACACGTGACATAAATTCCCAAAGCGTGAAATTACTCATTCGCCTAAAATCGTCATCTGTAGAGTCGCAATTGCATTAGGTTTTACATTTTCAAAGTTGCAAAGTAGTTTGTAACGTGACCGTACGTAAATTATTATCAACTTGTTCAGTTCAATCGATTACCGTAATGGTATCAATGGTATACACATGAATGTTATGTGTACCTCGTGCTGAGTACGTGCCATTTATGCGTGACTTCATCAATATCTCCGTACTGTGTTGCAAAGAATTTATCTCGTTGACCAATGAACCGAATTCCATTCAGTTTGACTATGAAATATTATAGTTCTTCTTGGTGAGTCATAAGTACGTATATGCCCTAAGGCTGTAAAGTTTCCAAAATATAATTTAAGCGCATAGATAGATAGAATACTTTATTGCACATAAAAAAGGACGTCTCCTTTTTTTACAATTGATAACAAGTAATTAAAATTGCCCTGAGCAATCTGCAAAGCCCTGAGCTGATTGGAGACCGGTGGTGACTAAATTAAGGATGACATATCCGGGCGCGGGTACAAATACAGCAATAATTTAAATAGTTTGTGCGGCATCTCAAATTCAAATTCAAAATTTTTTATTCATGATAAAAAACAAAAATTTTAAAGAACGTGAAAAGTTTAGCCTCAGCTGATGGATCATCTTTCTTCTTTCTTTTCAAATATAAGTATTTTTTATGCATTATACAAACAAAAGGTTTACATAATGGAGCCAAAGTAATTAGTCCCACATTATGGACCCTAATTCATCGTGACCTGCGTGCTTTGTTACCTGGACTCAGGAGAACCTAATGATTGCAAGTAATAAGGCAGTCAGCTTCGCAAAGTTTTGGATTTGGGCAACTGTTTAGTAAAGACTTCTAATATAATTAGGTTTTGCCATTGACACGCTAAGTATATTAAAAGACAAACAAGTTATGACCTCCACATTACTCTGAGACGAGGTGACAAAATATATCACAGAGCAACAGAGTAATGCGCGAAAATGCCACCAAAGTCGGCACATGCCGTCATTTTAAATCTTACCCTGATCCTGGATTTATTACTACCCGCCTCGCATACAAAATGATATGAAAGCCAACTAGAAATCCCAGGATATGAGACCGCTACTTTATATTAAATTCCTCTGCGGTTAAAAATTTTGTATTTGCGAAATATAGTACACATTTTACGAGGAAAATATTTACTCTGAATGAACATTGTTTTGTCGTAGCTTGCTCTAGAACTTCCAACCACTAACATTGAAATATGTCTTTATAAAATCACTAATTCAAGCCTTTATGCTGATTTTAATAGCAGCTTATTAAGGTCATAGCCCACTTACACGACTCTGCTCCCAACCGGCAAAAATAATATATAAAATAAATAAATAAATTAGGCGACAGCTCGCTGTCAGCTGTCAGCTAATCTATGATGCCAATCTAAAATATATCTAAAGAGCAATATATAAAGCCCATATTTGAATTATATCATTTTTGCCGGGTGGGAGCAGAGTCGTGTAAGTGGGCTACGACCTTTAGAATCCACTTGTTATAAAAGGGTGCCTGCCTATAAGAAAATGGCTAAAATTGCATAATTTATTTGGCGCATTTTTTTTCCATATTCACGTAGTAAAATGTAACACATATTGAAGGTTTATTGGCCCTGAAGATTGTATTGTAATTTGTAACATATTTGTAGGTCTTGGTGGCATCTACTACAACATACATAATGCTACTATTTATTGAGTTAATATGAAAAAAAATGTGACAAACAAATTATGCAGTTCTGATAATTTTTTGGGTAAGTATCAGAACTGCATAATTTGTTTGTCACATTTTTTTTTCATATTAACTCAATAAATAGTAGCATTATGTATGTTGTAGTAGATGTATGTTGTAGCACTGTTTTTTTTTTCAGATTTTGTCTTAGCCGAATTACCACTGGTTTCTCGTAAGCTAATAATCTATTAAACTGCTGTTTTTTTTTTTTTATGCACTTTGGCCAACTGAGAGCTGTTAACAGTATGTAGATTGAGAGCTGTTAACAGCTTGTTAGTGTACGAGAAACCAGGGGTTAGTCTCTTGGGCCACATTTTATAGAACTACAATTCATGGCATAGTACCACAATTCTACGTACAGTAGGTACATAGTCGATTGACTCTCAGATTTACAGGTATGGCGACCAATTGTACTAACGGCTACGCAATGTAAACTTAACTGTGTCGTAATAAAGTATCTAACTAAAGCGGTGGCAGCGCAGTGGTAGAAGGCCGGCCTTTACGTTCGGGTGGTCGCGGATTCGATGTAGTTTTCTAACTGCACATTTCCTTGTATTGTTTATTTACTATACACTTCCGATATTTTAATGAGATAATATATACTTACCAAAAACAAAAAATAATAATAGTGTCGCGGTCCTATCCCGAACCATCTAGAATAGAGCCTTCTAGAAGCCTATCGAATAGTCGCCGCATGCTGCGCTGCAAGCAATAATGACTCGTATGTCCACTAGCGTAAGGTTAAAAACTCTTTGAATGGGTTACTGTTCGAGCGACGTTGCCGCGTGTACCGAGTGTAGGTACGGGAATGTTCTAGAACCCTTGCCGCCGGATATAAATAGCGGCCGCCGCGGCGCACAGTCAGTTCCATTTGGAATAGCGAAGAGTGAACTTCGAGCGAACATACCTGCGATAAGAGCGATAACCTACGATGTTGATAAATAAATCCTAAGAAGTTGTCATTGGCGTTTTACATCCAAATCCAGAACTCTAGCCCGTAACATTTGGTGTCAGAAGTGGGATTTGGAGATGCCACTGACTCCGAGAGACGAGACGATACCAGGTCCAGAGGTGCTGCGGAGGCCACGCCCACTGTCCCTCAGGCCACGCCCATCAGCCATAGGGACACGCCCACTGTCCCCGCCCACCAGGCCACGCCCACCGACCAAGCCACGCCCCCTGGCCCCGCCCACCAGGCCACGCCTACCGCCCCCGTACACCAGGCTCCGCCCACCGGCCTTGACCACCAGGTTCCACCAACCGACCAACAGGCTCCGCCTCCTAGCCACGCCCACCTGGTCACGCCCACCGAAGACATTAAACCTCCGTCACGTCCAATGAAGGTTTTGGATATCTCGTGCCTGATGGCAATGTTGAGAGGCCTGCGAGAAGAACAGAAGGCAGACCAACAGACGATCCTTTCTGCCGATACAAAGTTCAGTGATACGGTCGCTAAGCTACATGAAGATGTAGAAGTAGTGAACGAACGGGTAACCGAATTAGAGGAGGACCTAAAAAATGTGAAAATCGGCCTCACTGGACTAGAGCAGGAATTTCGGCGTATAAAATCTGCTGGAGTCACGTCGAGTGGAATTGTCGGCATAAACCAGGGGCCTAAAGTGAAAGTGCCTCCGTACGACGGTACTACGTCTTGGGTCGCCTACCGACAGCAGTTCCAGACTGTCGCTGCTTCAAACGGATGGACGGACGAACAGAGCTTGACAGCCCTCACCATCGCGCTCAGAGGTTCGGCCTTATCTGTCCTGGAGGCATTGCCCACCTCAGGCAGCGAGTTCAAAGATCTGCTGGAGGCACTTGAGGCCAGATACGGGGAACGACACCTGGAACACGTTTTTCGTGTTCAGCTACGCGACCGAACTCAGCGCCTGGGTGAAGGACTTCAACAATGGGCGTTGGAAATTGAGAAGCTGGTTCGAAAGGCGTACCCTTCTACTGATAGATGTGTTACAAGTGTGGGGAAAGAGGGCATCTGCAGTTCACGTGTCCTAAAAAGGAGAGGCAAGCAACCAAAACAGATGACAGACTGGATGCGCGTCTCAAAAATATGGAGCAGCGTTTTGAAGAATTCGTAAAGAAGCATGACGCTGCGCCCTCCACCATGAATCAGGGAAAAGCCAGGACTGCGGGGCGGGTACTGGCTGGAGCGGAGGTAGCCCCAGTAACCAGAATCTCACAAGCATGGAATGGGAACAGTCTACTAATACGCGGTGCAGTGAACAAAATAGAGTGCAAAATCACCCTAGATACAGGAGCCTCTAGAACAATAGTGAGACCAGACCTGGTGAAAGCTGTAGGGAGACGCAAAGGCACCAGTTTATGCAGACTTCTCTCCGCTTCTGGCCAGAAGATACCCGTCCTGGGTGAAGGATCGGTTACGATATGTGTTGGGGAGGCGTCATATATTCACGACGTAATCGTAGCCGAAATTATGGATGATTGCATTCTGGGCCTAGACTTTATGAAGAACCACAACTGTCACATCGATGTCACTAACGGTGTCTTTAAATGTGGTGATGAGGAGAACTTCATACTTGGCGGTCCCGATGGAAATGTCACGTGCCTGAAGAAAATCGTAATACCTGGACGAGCACAAACTGAAGTAAAGGTGAAGCTGCCTTCGAGTCAGAAGAATCAGCAGAATAGGTGTGTGCTGATTGAAGATACACGAGACAGTGCAGCCAGTCAGAAATTGCTGACAGCAAGAACTCTCGTCTATGGAGGCAAGACCGCTGTAGTGAGGGTAGTGAATATAGGCGATTGTGAGATTACCCTTAGCAAAGATGACATTATTGGACGGTGTGAAGAAGCCGTTTGGATGAGAAGCTGCCAATCATCTCCAAGCTCATCGAATACCAGGAGTGAAATTATAGTCACTAAGCTCCTTGAAGATTCTAAGAGTAATCTGAGCTATTCGCAAAGCATGAAAGCTAAGAGGTTGCTACTGCGCTTTAGGGATATCTTCTCTGACGAAGGAAATCCTGGAAGAACATCGTTAGTTCAACACAAAATCGACACCGGACAGGAGCGACCTATTCGCCAGCAAGCGAGGCGCATACCGATTGCCAAAGAAAAGGAAGTACAAGACATGTTAGAAGACATGAAGAGAAACAAGATTATAGAACCTTCTGCTAGCCCATGGTGTTCCCCCGTAGTGTTGGTAAAGAAGAAAGATGGTAGCACAAGGTTCTGTGTAGACTATCGACGGCTTAATTATGTGACGAAAAAGGATAGTTATCCACTGCCACGAATAGACGATACCCTAGACACTTTGAGTGGCATGAAATGGTTCTCGACGTTAGATCTGAAATCCGGATACTGGCAAGTGGAAATTGATCCGAGGGATAAAGAGAAGACTGCTTTTTCAACTGGTAAAGGTCTATGGCAATTTAAAGTGATGCCTTTTGGATTGTGCAACGCGCCAGCTACATTCGAACGACTTATGGAGTGCGTACTGGCAGGATTAGTTGGGGAAGCCTGCCTTGTCTACTTGGATGACGTCATAATCATGGGAACAGATTTTGAGGACCACTTACAAAATCTAGAGCAAGTTTTTAAGAAGATAATGGGAGCAAACTTAAAGTTAAATCCGAAGAAATGCAGTTTATTTAAGAACAAGGTTAGCTATCTCGGTCATGTGATAACCAGCGAAGGCATACAGACCGATCCAGCCAAAATCGAAGTAGTGCAAAAATGGCCTACTCCCAAAGACAAGACCGAAGTGCGGGCATTTTTAGGGCTATGCTCATATTATAGACGGTTTGCTAAGGGGTTCTCTGAAATTGCCAAGCCTTTACACAGACTGACTGAAGACAAGCAGTCATTTCATTGGGTTGACACATGTGAGAGTTCATTTCAAAAATTAAGAAAATATCTTTGCGAGATCTTGGGATTTCCACAGGCTAACGGCCAATTCATTGTTGACACTGACACCAGTAACACAGCGATCGGAGGAGTGTTATCGCAGAAACAGGGCGACAGAGAGGTTGTGATGGCCTATTTTAGTAAATCGCTATCGAAACCTGAAAGGAACTATTGTGTGACAAGAAGGGAGCTCTTGGCCGCGGTAAAGACATTACAGCACTTCAGCAAATATCTCCTCGGCATGCGGTTTACGCTGCGCACTGACCACGCCGCCCTGAAGTGGCTGTTACAATTTAAAAATCCAGAGGGGCAAGTTGCTCGATGGATCGAACAACTGCAGGAGTACGACTTTATGATTGAACACCGCAGCGGAAAGGCGCATGGAAATGCTGACGCACTGTCAAGAAGGCCGTGTCCGGAAGACTGCAAGCACTGTGACAAACAAGAGACAAAGGAACTGCCATTGAGATTGACAAAAATGAGTCCATCGAGATCTTGGGAAGATGAGGCGATGAAAGAAGCACAGGAAGATGACGAAGATGTACGGCTCATTGTCGCATGGAAGAAACGAGGCGAGGATAAGCCAAGATGGTGCGAAGTCGCTCCTAGTAGTGTTGTTACCAAGGCATACTGGGCCCAATGGGACAGTTTTATTCTTCAGAACGGAATACTTTACCGTAAATGGGAGAAACCTAACGGCAGAGAGTTCCATCTACAGATAGTTGTCCCAAGAGATAAGGTACAAGATGTCCTTCGTGAAGTACATGACGGCGTGTCAGGTGGACATTTGGGCGTAAAGAGGACTTTAACAAAGATTCGAGAAAGGTTTTACTGGCTCCATTGTCGAGAAGATGTGCAAGATTGGTGCTGCAAGTGTGCTACTTGCGCCGCGGTGAAGGGCCCATCAACTAGAAGCCGTGGAAATCTGCAACTTTATAACGTTGGTGCGCCATGGGAACGCATTGCAGTTGACGTGGCTGGACCGTTCCCAGTAACGGAATCGGGAAATAAGTATTTCATGGTAGTCTCACGACTCACGTTCTCTACACGACTACATTTCCGAGTTACGTGAGAAAATGCGAGAGATTCATGCCATAGTACGGGAAAACGGATTGGAGTCGAGTGAAAAGATGAAGACTAGGTATGACCGCCGAGCAAATACAAGCGGCTTCGAAGAAGGAGCACTAGTCTGGCTTCACAATGTAACTCGACGAAAAGGAAAATCTCCGAAATTGCAGACAATATGGGAGGGACTGTACAAAGTGGTAACTCGGTTAAATGACGTGACGTACCGAATTCAACGGCAGCCAAGAGGTGCACAAAAAGTGGTTCACATCGACCGCTTAGCTTCTTATCATGGCAGTAATGAAGATGCTCGGGACGAGCATCTCTAAGAGGGGAGCAGTGTCGCGGTCCTATCCCGAACCATCTAGAATAGAGCCTTCTAGAAGCCTATCGAATAGTCGCCGCGTAAGGTTCAAAACTCTTTGAATGGGTTACTGTTCGAGCGACGTTGCCGCGTGTACCGAGTGTAGGTACGGGAATGTTCTAGAACCCTTGCCGCCGGATACAAACAGCGGCCGCCGCGGCGCACAGTCAGTTCCGTTTGGAATAGCGAAGAGTGAACTTCGATCGAACATACCTGCGATAAGAGCGATAACCTACGACCTCAGCGATACTATTGGACTTCGATTGGACCTGCGATTGGATTCTACGTGTGGACTTCGTGTCGTGAAGACCTGCAGACCAGACCTTGCGTGAATAAATCCTAAGAAGTTGTCATTGGCGTTTTACATCCAAATCCAGAACCCTAGCCCGTAACAATAGCATAGCACATTTTTTATAGTTTATGTGCCAATTATAATACCACTTTAATTTAATTTAATGTTTATTGGTAGGTATCTAAAACAGGTAACAAACAATCTATATACCATATAGAGAGAGCTTAATAGTGACGTTAAAAACCGCATAGCATATGCCAGGACCGCTTTTATCAAAATGATTCAGTACAAAACCGGAACTGTATCCTCAAAATCTCTACCGCATGCCGATTGGTGGGGTGTCATATTTTAATTCTTATTATTTGGAGTAGAAGCTTGGACTCTAACCCCAGACTCTAAGTAAACGGTTAGAAGCGCTCGAAATATTGGTTTACAGTAGAATTCTGAAAAACTCATCTACGGATAGAGTAACTAACGACTCGGTTTTGCAAAGATGCCACAAATAATGTATCTCTTATCACATCACACTAATATTATAAAGGCGAAAGTTTGTGAATGTGTAAGTGTGAATGAATGAATGAATGAAAATTCTTTATCAAGAAAAGATCTGCACAAAGATGTGTATGTTTGTTACTTCTTCACGTCTAAACGGCTGGAGCGATTTTAATAAAATTTGGTATGGTGTTAGCTGACACCCTGGATTAACACATAGGCTACGTTTTACGGGAAAGTAAATTTATAGTATTTTTTAAGCGGGAAAATATCTTATTCCCATGGGAAAAATCCCTAAAAATGTGAATAGTTATTATTTTTACTGTTAATACACTATTTATTTTCCTTAGTAAGCCGAAGGTAACACCGAGAGGCACAGCTAGTGAGGAAATATATATCCACTAAGGTGTTGTCCACATACGGAGCTGGAAACCAATGTGTTGTGCGCATGCGTGGTAATTAATCCCCTCCCCCCATCTCTCTCCCTCTCTCTCTCCCTCTCTCTCTCTCTCTCTCTCTCTCCCTCCCTCTCTCTCTCGCTCTCTGTCTCTTTCTTGGAGAAGGACTATGCTCTGCAGTAGGATGTATTTAGGCTGTCTATTTAATCGTTAACTGGTGACATGACAAATTTAAGATAAGATAAGAACATTCTTTATTCTGTACACGAGGAAAAACACAAATACTATAACACTAACACTATACTCGTATAATATAAGGGACGCAACGCCTCACAGGCTACTACTTTTAAAGTTAAAATTTGTCATAAATTGCATTTGGCTGATTCAAAATTGTGTTGATTTTAACTATTGAGTAATTAAACAATTATAAAGAATATCAATCACTTTTTATAATTTACTTTAAGAGAACAACACAACACTAGTCTTATTAGTACCTACTTTTTATCCTTAATTGACATGAGATCCATTCTTGGCTACTAAGAAGTAGATTCGCGGCAAGCGTGGGGAAGTGGTCAATTCTGAGATTTCGGAGAGTTCCCATAACACAAATGTTATTTTTCAGCTGGAAAGCAATCGGGACACCTACGTGTAAAAGGCAATGAACGTAATGAAAATTGCGATTTGGCCTTAATACGTCCCAATAGCATTTCTCAGCATGATATTTTTACAAAATCTTACCAACCTCAGAAGTTAAACTCACAAGCTAAGTGTCATTGTTGAACATTGGCGAACGTGTACACGACACGACAGCAAGTTTGCCGGGTCAGCTAGTAATCTGTTGTATTCTGTCGATTGTACGCAAAATTAACAGTCGACTGCGGTGAGATTGATGGAATTCCACAGACTACAATAATTTCACATGATATACAAAGTTATATAAAAAAACAAGATTCCTCTTGAGTACTCCTCGGAGGTATGTTATTATCGTACACACACGAAAAACTACTCCTAAAAAGTAAACAGTCTAAAGCTCAAAGAAAAACTCCATGACGAGTCAGTTCTACATAAGTTGGAGCACAAAGTTCGGTAAGTTGACCCCGACTCAAACATCTAGAGGCGTTTCTGTGGTGATATACTTAGCCCTGGGCGAGGCTCGGAAACGGTTTTCATATTTTCCTTTCCAAATTGATATTTCGCGCCTGCCTTCACTTAGGCTGCTGTAATCTCTATTATAATATAATACCATTATTTCAATCGTATTTTGGTTGATAATGTAAGCGCAATCTTTAGTACTTCAATATTTCCGGCAATGAAATTATGGAAACCTTAATACGTATTTAATTGATTAGAGATATCACGTCTGATTACCATGCCGGAAATCGTCTGTCTCTCTGGGTCTTGGTGTATTTCCATGTTTGATTTCCTTGCCTGCTATACACAGAGTATCCTAGTTTGGGAGGAGTCATTATTATTGAAGCGCATGTTAACAGAAGTGAAAGTAGAAATCACCCTAGTATTTAGTATTTATTTCTCAGATTTTTTATTTTATAGAACATAATATCAGGATGTTACACAATGTTACGCGGTCACGTCATGTTGAACATAATTTTCATGTACAGAAGAACGTCTATTATATTACACACTAGCTGTGCCCCGCAATGTCACCCACGGTTCATCGATTTTCCCGTGGGAATAAGATATTTTCCCGCCGTCAAACGTAGCCTATGTGTTAATCCAGAGTGTCAACTAACTCCATACTAAATTTTATTAAAATCGCTCCAGCCGTTTAGACGTAAAGAAGTAACAAACATACACACTCACACAATCACAAACTTTCGCCTTTATAATATTAGTGTGATATAATTTTAATTTAAAAAAAATAGAAAAAAAAACATTAAAAATAATTTACAAAAAAAGTGGTAGAGTTTGTAACGGTGTAAACCTCTTTACGTTTTTTTTTATATTTCGTTCGCATGTCTGTTCTTTTTAAATCAAAATTAAAAATAACATCGCCCATTTCTAGTTTTTTTTTAAATCTTAGGTATTTATCTTATGAACTATACAAAAGGTCATTTCTACATTTAAATTGGCCTAATACATTTGGACGAGATCATGAACCATTTCCACTTGCTAATTATGTTTAATTTTGTTTTCTTACATTTTTATCAACTTTTCTGTTTGTGGGTAAATTAAAACACAGTTGGAGTTGTACAGCACACGATTATATTGTTTAATCTCGCAACTTAATGTAAACCAAAATAAAAAAACTAACGTGTTTGAGGGAACCCTGTATACGTGCTCACATCATAAACAAACATTTTTATGACACGTGCAATGAATTGACACGAACAGCAAACGGCTTTTAGATCCTAAAGGCGGGCAGATGACGATCGCCAAACACAGCTGAGTGCGTTTTGCTTATCTCCCTGGGGTATAGTGCCGCAGGGAATAGTAGCCTGAACGACAGATGAAGTTGATGGAGAGTAGAAAAGTGACATAACATGACATAAACTTACGCCTGTATCCCAGAGGGGTAAGCAGAGACCAAAGTCTTTGCCACGATCCTGACAGCTCTTACGCATAATCAACATTCATTATTCGTTGCTTGGGTATTTTTACGCGGTACTATCAGGTAGTGGGTAAGTGATTAGATTAGACTGGATCAATATTCTTTATAAGTAATATAAAGGGTTCTTTTGTGTGTTAGAATATGAGAAGAGTGAAGGAATTCAAAGCGTTCTTTTTATGTCGGCTTCCCACGGTTCGCGATATCGCGAACGGACGCGCACGGCCGACGACCACGGACTGCCACTTTAGCCGACTTCAGATAGGAAGGAGTTGCTGGATTAAACACTATGGAATAGAGAAGAGAAAGTGTGTGCGTATTCTGACGGAGGCTGATTGGGAGCCACTTGAGCTGAGAATGATTCTTACCGAGTAGAAAACCTTAATTTTCAAATTATAGATAAATAGAATATAATATTATTTATTGTACCTACATAGAAATTACATTAACAGATTTTTTTAAATCATAGTAAAATTGGCGGCATACTACGTATGAGATATCAATATATCGCCTGAATCATTATCTACCAATTAATTTTACTGTATGTATTTTACATGACCCTTCCAGTAGAATCTTCCATCTCCACAAGGTGGACGAAATCTGAAAAGAGGACGGAAAACAAGTATTTCCCGCCCAGAAATAAGTAAAAGAGAAATCTCGACGTAACATTGTATTGATTGCCATTTTCCTCCGGCAATAAATTGATATTCCAGCCAATACCCGGCATGCTGCATATAAGACAGATAAGGGCGCGCACAGATGTTGCACCGATATTACCACCTTAAGGCAGTTGGGGTGACTAGGGATGTAGGTGAATTGGACATGATTTGATGTTAGTAATTTTTGTATTTGTATTTAAAGATTTTATTAAAAGAAAATAACAAATAGGTTGACAGATTTGCCAAACTGCGCAGCAGTTTATCGGCGATTGTTGACTTGTATAAGCGGCATTGTTGTAAACAATCTTTTCTCTGAAACATGTTGATGGCGAATTAAATAAGTTTTATATATTACAAACACTCTTCCCTATGTGCCGTCTCCTATTGGACGTTGGCAACAAAGGCCATAAATACAATATAAAACAAACTTTAAGTAGCTAAGTATACCTTAAGTACCTAGGCATATAAAAAGAAGAGGGGAGGGGGAGGATTGGCTCGATCAGCCGTGTTAAGTAATCACAGCTGATCAAGCCAAACCCCCGCCGCCCTTCTCTTAAATTTTTTTTTTGTAATTCTATTTTTCTCACAAAAAAGTTCTTTAGGCAATGTGTTGTTTATCTTAGGAACAATATGCTGTGCAAGTCTCTCCCCGTAGTAATTGTTAGGTTTCGTGACAGTGGTAGCGAAGTTCTCATATTTTCTCCTAGCACTTCGTATAACAGGTTTAGTTAGTACAATTTTATCGTTGCGAAAACAGTGTACTGCTAATTCTAGGTCTAGTTTTTTATTCACTGGTAAAATCTTACACAATTTAAAGAGCTTTTCGTTGTCCCCCTTACAGCTCTGGAGGCATTTTTTGCCGGCCAGCATTTTCAAAAATCGGACTTGTAGATTTTTAATGTTTTGTAGGTATGTTTTAAAAGTTCTCCCGTATGCTATAATTCCATAGCTTATAAGCGAGTCAACTAGTGCATTATACATAGTGTACATGAGCTTTTTGCTCAGAAACTGTCTAAGCTGGAAGAACTTTGCTAACAGTATCCTGAGTTTTGTACATAAAATTTCAATGTGTGTTTTCCAAGACATTTTTCTATCAATAGTCAAACCCAAATATTTAAAGTTTTGCACAAATTCGATATCTTCACAGTTACATCCAACCTTTGCCCTATGTAAACAGTCGTATGAATGACCCGTTATATTGTAATTGATAGCCCTTTTCATGAGGTGGGGGGACGAAAAATGCATTCCTTTTGTTTTCTGTATGTTAATGATAATTCCGTTGTCGTGAGACCATTTTATTATGTTTTCTATATCTTCTTGGATTTTTGATTGTATATTAAATTGATTTTTGTCTGAATAAAGAATGCACATATCGTCAGCATACATAAACATAGTACAATTTTTGACGACGTTACATACACTATTAACATGTACCGTAAATCCTAGCGGCCCGTAGACCGAACCAGTTGGTACCCCGTATCTGATAAGAGCTGGGTCGCTTCTCACCCCATTGATAAGTGTAATCATCTTTCTATTTCGTAGGTACTCAGCTAGCCAGGCATTGAGCGGCCCGCGCACGCCGCACTCCTGCTGCGCGCGCAGGAGTACGTCGTGCTCGAGCGTCTCAAAAGCCTTTTTAAAGTCAATGAAAATACCGACCACATGATTTCTATTATCGAGTTGTTTATAAACATGCTCTGTAAACTCAAACAGGGCAGTTGCGGTGCTTCTTTGCCTCCTAAAGCCGTGCTGGTTATTAGTGAGGACTGTATTTTTCTCCAGGAAATTTGAGATTTGGTGTACAATGATTTTTTCGACTACTTTGTTTATGACTGATAATATAGCTATAGGTCGGTAGTTTGTATAGTCCGTATAGCTGCCCTGCTTGTGTATGGGACGGATTAACGAAACCTTAAGTTTCTCCGGGTACATTTGTTTTTCTATGCACAGGTTAATGAACCTGACAATAACTGGACTAATTTCTTGTTTAATACATTTTAAGTCTCTAACTCTAACCTCATCGTAACCTGGTGCTTTTTCCATTGACAATTTTTCGATAATTTTTTCAACAAACCCCGCTGTAGGTTTTCTGTACCTGATACTTTTGTTACAATCTGATATATATAGTTCTCTTTGTAGAAAATTACTGTTACATACATGGTTGGATTTTAACTTGACAATCTCCTCAGTAAAGACTTTCGAAAATTCATTGCAGATGTTTAGTATATCGAAACTTTTACCTAAATTTTGTGTTATCACTTTATCTATGTTAGAACTAGTCTTACCCAACCATTTATTTATATATTTCCAAATTTTTCGAAAATCTCCACCACATTTCTCTATTTCTGCCTTTCTATAATTGTTTTTTGTACAGTTTATAATTTTATTTACTTTGTTTCGGAATCTATTATATTCTAACTTCAAATTACAATTTTTTGGCTCAGCTTTAAGTTTTCTAAAAAGACAGTCGCGTTTTTCAATTAATTTCATTAATCTTTTGTCGATCCAGGTTTCTTTAGTTCTACTTTGTGGTTTCATATCTACTTTTGATGATTGATAGATGTCAGTAAAAACAAAACATAGTTTGTCATAAAGTTCGAGAGGGCAGTCGATATTAAGAAGGGAGGACCAGTCGAACGACTTTAACTTTTCTTGTACACACTTATTCGATAACACTGATATAGTTCGAGTTTTGTTTATTACGTTTTGTAGATCACTATTAAAGCCGGTTTGCATACAAACACCGACAGCATAATGGTCTGATATCTTACCGCCTTTTAGCACGTACGCATTGAGGTTGTAATTGCATTTCAGTGATACCCGGGTCCATAAGTGGTCCACGCAGGAAAGGGTCACCACATCCCTCAATACTTCCTCGCGGGTGACGTCGTGATAAGCGCATAGTAAACCGTTTTTTGACATCATATCCTTGTACTTCGTGACGGTGTTATTCGTATAACCATTCAAAATATTGATGTTGAAGTCACCTGTGACAATCAAGTCGGCGTCGCTAGGAATGCATCGAAGAACACTGTCCATCTCCTGAATGAATCGTGACTTGTTTGTTCTGGGTGGCCTGTAAACGGCTAGTAGGTATTTACATAGGCCGTCTGGAGTTTCTAGGAGTCCTGACGTCATTTCGGCTGCCATTCCATTATGGTTAGTCGGTGAGAAAATGTGACAGTCTTTGATATAGAGTAGTATGCCCCCTCCTCGCTGGGAAATGCGGGTGTTCGAGTATGTTGTATAGTTAGGTATATTGTAAAAAGGCACCTCGTGCTCTTTTATGTTCGCTTCTGTGAGGATAACAACATCTATGTTGGAAAGACAGCTGTTAATTAAGCATAGTAGTTGGTCAAAATTTTTTCTGATGGATCTGATATTTAAATGGAATACATTAAAACCCTTGTTTTTCTTTATGTGAGAAGTCCAGCTGCTTATGGTTGTGAAAATATTGCAGGTGCAATTTTCTGCTAAATCATCATCGAACTCCATAGCGTGTGAAAGTGTATACGAAGATTATATGTGCATTTATATATGTGAGCTTACCCAGTCTGGAGCACACGTTTTAGGTTTGCGATATCCGCCTCTGAGAAGATTCTAGTGACCCTTTCTTTCTCTTCTTTGCGCACCAGGACAGAGCCTTCCTTACACCACACATACCTACAGAGTTTGGTTTCCTGTAAATCCTTCTTGGATTTCCATAGTAGCGCAGCTGTATGTGGCGTTAGATGTTCGCGTAGATAGATAGGGCTGTCGTAGTTGAGACCTAGGTCTTTGCTATTTATCTTGGCCTTTTTCATTGACTTTAGCCAGACGTCGCGGACACCCTCTTTTAGGGTGACCACAGCCACGTCGTTCTTTCGTTGACCCTTTTCCGTGCCAGTACGCGGGCTTCTCTTTCTATTTAGGCTGACTATGTCATTAGTGTCCTGGCCTATTTTTAGACACACTTGTTGAATTAACTGTTCAAACTTGGTATCGTCTTCCTGCTCGATGCCGCAAACTTCTACACAGTTCTTAACGCGCTCTTGTTCTAGACCGTGGAATTTTTGCTCCAGGGCTTCGTTACATAGTGACAGATTTTTGAGCTGGTTTCTCAGATCTATATTTTGGTTTTGCATGTTCTTGATTGTATGTTCGAAAGATTTCATTTTAGTTTCGTACTCGTCTATTTTTTCTGAATAGAACTGGAGGGTAGTTTGCAGCTCGTCTTTGATTGTGACTCTGATGTCATGCCTGATTTCCTGGCGAATAGTATCGAGTATTTTCTTCATTTCGGCTGGCTGGCTGGGCGTTATTTCTACGTCTGTGTCATCCTCCTCGTTGTCAGGAAGAATACAAGACAGCCGTCTAGGTTTCGTGTTTCCCATACAGCCGCGACACTTCCAATCAGCGCAGTCTGTCGCATAGAGAACTCCAAGCTGGTCGTTGGAGATGGAAGCACACGAAGCGTGCATCCACTTAGAACACTTATTACATTGCAGACCTGGTTGCTTTTTTGTGATCATCTTTGGGCATTTACAACATTTCACCATCTTGTAAACTCTGTGTCGTCCGTGCGTTTCACAAAACCACACACAATTGCCGATAGCGCGTGCGCACCCGGTTGCGTCTACCGCCGGACAATGGCTAAAAGTAGCCTATCAATTTCAAAGTACGGTGCTACAGAGTAGGTATGAATATAGATTTCAACGCATGTCGTAAAAAAAGTGCACATGAAAAGCAAAAAGAAAGATTGCAAAATAACACACTACTGCATCCGCAACCGGGAAAAGTTGCTGGACTGCACAAGTCCGGGTAAGTCACTATTTAACTTCCCTTATATATTTAAGTTTCCGTTCTATGTCATAACTTTCCGTCGCGAAAGTTTAGCGTTTTATTATTATTTATATTTTGCTGCAACTAGCTTCCCTGATGCGTTTGATGTGCTAGCAAATGTATGGACTACAAAACTTTTGACAAGATTCTTTGTAAAACAGATTATTATTGGATTGGATTGGATGTCGGAGCTTTGTTGCTAATTTTTCTTCAAAGTGAACTACTTTTTGAAAGAATCTGTTTGTTGGAATTCCTAACGTTCCTGGAGCCGTATTTCCGGTGTTACTTTGAATAAAACAAAATATTGATGGAGTTAAAATAATAGGAATATGATAATAATAACTTTTTTTTTACAAAATAAAATGCACTTTAATTGGGATTGTTTCTATTTCAACACGTACCGTACGTACATAAACTCACGCCTGTATGCCAGGGGGTTAGTTGCTCTTTTGTTTCGAAAAAGATCTTGAGATAGGCAGTTAAAGAGTGATCGCAAATGGATGAACCCGTAATTTAAACGGCTTGTAGTATATGTATACATTAGACACTTATACTTTCAATCACAGGTGGATTATAACAAAATTTTCTCAAAGTGTGTTCAAGTTTTCTCATGTTTGTCCGATTGCAAAGAAATTGAAATGAAATGAAATCTATTTGGCTAGAAGAAACCTGTAACATATTTTAATATCTTATATCTTATCTTATAGGTATAAAAAAGGATTGCTATTCGTTAGTCTCACTAAAACTCCGGAACGGCCGGACCGATTTGGCAGATTTTTGGTGTTTTATATTTATGGAATTCCAGGGAAGCTTTAATTGGTGAGAAAATATGGAAAAATTACGTAAACTTTGGCGGTACGAAGTTTGCCGGAATAGATACTTCTTATAGATTTAAAATCTTAAGAAGATAATGTCATGTAGTTTAGGTTTCAGTAGTAGGGTTACAGCTGTTATCTAAGCTAGACTGGGTCTGTAAATGTAGGTATCGGCTTCCATCGAAATTATGGCCTGACACTAAGAAGTTATACTGTGTCCAAAACCCGTCAAGAACATTCAATAACTCTACCCAGTTACGGTACGGTAGGTATGTGCGGTATTTTGGTACCACCATTATTTGGTACCAGAAGGTATTATTCGGTACAAGTTTCTCAACTTGTCACGGACCAGTGCCGTTAACCAAACGATCGCAACAGGCGTGGCGCGCAGATAACATTTATTTGGTTTGGGACGTCATCGTGTGAAACTCTCTGCACATAAACCAACAACACAGAGAAGGTAAAGTAACGAAGGTCCAACCATAAATTGACAAAGTTTAGCAAAACGGTTCCACACAAAGTGAGTTTTGAGATATTTGAGTTTTTACGTTTAAAGCTGATTTACACTCTCCATACATTTGGGTTGGACTACCATTGTGTCATATGAGGTAAATAGAATCAAAGACTGCAAAGTACCACAAGTCACTTTGCCGCATTTGATTCCAACGTGGTAACACTTAGCAGCCTTTGAACCCAATATGAGATTTGAGGTTTTAAGTCGCCTTTTGCAGATTTTGTTACTAAATTGAAAAATGCATTGTTTAAACTCGAGATGGAAGATATGGCACTTAGCAGCCTTTGATTCTAAATGCCTCATATATAACTTTGCATATAATCATAGGATCGCTATGAAAGTCTTTGATTCTTAAAATATAGATCATATTGATAATTTTGGTATATTTAACTCAAAAATGACCATGATGTGGGTTGGAACCTTTTTGCTAAACTGCATCCAAATATATAATATTTGCTTGCAACTTTGCAGCTAAGCATAAGAAAATTCCCAAGATCAGTTGGATTCATT
Source organism: Yponomeuta plumbellus (assembly GCA_947310845.1). Lineage (NCBI taxonomy): Eukaryota > Metazoa > Arthropoda > Insecta > Lepidoptera > Yponomeutidae > Yponomeuta > Yponomeuta plumbellus. The sequence continues at coordinate 8,309,195 of OX371207.1, read as the reverse complement.
AAGAAAAGAAAAATTCAGAGGAAATCTCTCAACAGATCTCTCTCTATCTAGATAGATATATATCTATCTCAACAGAGATTAGTTATTTATGCCGCGATGTAACGGCGTCATATGCTAGTTGAGAGGTCTGTCAGGAAAGCATCATGGCAAATGATGACTGCTCGTTGATTTGACTGCCTCCTTGGTCTAGCCTAAAAAAAAACATTACACACAGACAGATAATCAGATCAGCCCACCTTTCCGAATAAAGCAGCAATTAATACAAAAGCCCGTAGGTACTCCTCTACTGCTGATATAGGCGCCCTCGAGGTACGCCTCTTCCTTCAGCCCTCTACCAGAAGCGATGGTAGCAGAGCGGTAGAACGCCGGCTTCTAAATCCCTGCATGTACCAATGACTTTATTTTCAAAATTACGTGCATACATATGTGAAGGAATAGTAACAATACCACTTGCTAACTGTGAAGAAAAACATTCTAAGGAAACCCTAGTGTCTGAGGTATTTATTTTCCTTAGCGCTTGATACGTACAATGGCCCAACTTTGAGGCTAAGTGTGGAAATATCAGGTCTAACTACAACTATTCGGTCCTTTGCCCTCCGCATCCAGCCACTGTCAGTCATCTGTCTCAGAGCATTGGTAGAGCGAGCTTGTGGGCATCCTACGCTGCATTTGCCATTTCTTTCTCTCCACTGGATAAGCGAATATTTCCTGTTGATAGCCAACATCACAGAATATAAAAAGAGGTTTTTTTTATAAGTTAAAATTAGGCACGTAGTTTATCAGTACCTTCTCTGTATATCCTGCAACGTCCACGAGCAGGCAAAGTTGGGCACACAACTGCGCCGAGAGAGCGCCGCGCCATCGAACCCACTATCGTGGCTGGTTTGCCTAAATACATGGTTTTGCCCCCGTATTTGCGACACAGATTGCACCCGGATTTGTTGGTTAACTTTGTCCTTGACTTGGTATTAATGTCATTGGAGAAACTTTGAATGAAAAACTACTGTCGAGAAGCACTATAATTAATTTATCCTTAATAGTATTGTTTGTTTCTTCGTATCAAACTATTTTATGAATTTAATCCATTCTTGTATTGTCACTGACCACGCCGTGGTCTGTGAGGTTCGCGGGGTACCTATCTCTTGGCACGGCCTGACTCAAAATCTGAGCTGAAGGCTTGTCCATCAGCATAATGCTGAATCAGCTGTCATTTATAACAGCGGTGACACGCCGTGATCTTTAACTTGAGGAGGTTATGTTCCTTCTGTTTTCTTCAGATTTTTTGTTTTGTACTATTTTTGGTTTTATTTTTGAATTTGTTTTGTTATTGTAGCGTGTGTGTGTGTGTGTGTTTTTATAAATTTTTTTTCTTCCTCTTCTTCTTCAGATTTAATCCTTTGATACATTACATACCTTAGTGACTTAATTCTAGATTTACGGACTCGAATTTTTTTAACTTTTACTTATTTAATGTCTGGATTTTTACAACAAAAAATAATAATGACGACCAGAATAACGTATTGTAAAGTGATTATTGTAAGCGGCCTATACACGTCCCACTACAGGACACAGGCCTTCTCTCAGAGAGAGAGAGAGAGAGAGAGAGTATGGACTATAATCACCACGCGTGCCCACCGCGAATTGGCGATTTCAGGTTTCTTCATGATGTTTTCCTTCATACCTATAGGCTTCATTATGACAACTTACTGAAGGTAAACGCGTAAATAAGCGAAGCCAACGCGGTGAATGGAACGAATTATTGGTATGAAATCCTGTAGTATCGCGTTCACTAACCCACTTGGCACGTAGGCCCGTGACTTGGAATTGGCAATTTGAAGGAATCCTTCTAAAGACTTTGTTCTGCTTTAGTGAGCTGCTTAGAGAAACAGTATCTACCTACCACCTACCTACCTACCTACCAACTTCCCGTTGAAGGCGACAAACAGTGTGCTACGTGCCGCTGTTGCTTAATCAGATTAAGTCAGTTGTAGCGTAAACGTAAAGGTCGATGTGCTGCCGACTGTATTAGTGCATTTAGATGTTGATCAACGCGTTAGACTTCAAAAACCTTCAGCGTTAAAAATGATAAAAGGTACCATTTATTTCCCATGCAACAATGCAGTATCTGTATGGTACTGTTATCTAGTTAATTAGATACTCGTTTATCCAGTCTTGTCTTTAGAGATCGTTTGTAACTGAAACCTAGAAGAAAAGCACACAATCAACTCAACCAGAAAAAACTAAGTAAATAAAGGCTAAGTCAGACAATGCCACTTTCTTGCAACAAATATTAGTCATTAAATTACAGAAAATATTTGAAAGCTATAAGTACGTACAATATACTAAGTACCTACAATATAATAATACTTTATTCATAAAAAATAATTACAAGTAAGTTGTCTTAAGCTACATGGTGCTATATTGGGTTGTTTTACAATTAGAGCAACTGCTACTGAATTAGACGAATTGTCTGTGTTTCAGCATTCAGTTTCCTTTTCATCGTGTCAACAGAATTTTGGTATAAAGCTATTTCAAGCATTTTGAGATTTGATTTTGGGATTTTTTGGAAAATAAACAAATATAGCATACATTTAAATCAGAGGGACGAAAAGTAAATAAAAATATCAGTAAGGCGCAGGAAAAGTGTATTTGTCAATGTGAGTGAAGGAGTATGTGTGTATGTAAGTGTGTGTGCGCGTGTATGTGTATGTGTACCCATGTGGGTGTAAACTAATGTAACGTGTGTAAGTATAAGTAATTTCATTGAATAATGACTCACTGAATCAAGGGCTTTCACTTTTAATCTGAAAAAGTTCCGCTTTTATGGCAGTTACTAGATGGCGTGTTGTAAAACAAACTAAAGCTTCATCTTATGGCAATTGTCAATATTGTGCATGAATTTTTTTTTATTTTCCCTTCTTTATTGTAATGATTGTTTCTGACTGAAACTTGCTCCATGTGAAAGGACCTTAACTACCAAACAACAGAGTGTGCACAAGAAAGGCTGTTCATTAATTAACTACTAGAACACCGATTAATTCAGTTTTTGCGAGAAACATTCTTTTTTACCCGGCTGCGAAAGTAGAGGAGTATTATGTTTATCGAAGTTTTGTAATATGTGCGACTTGTCAAAAAAGTCATACTTTTTTAAATGCATAAAGTTCAAATGACTTGTGACGCCAGTTGATAAGTAATTTTTTTGTAATAAGCGATAAAGATTAGACCCGTTACATGTATAAAAATTACGGAAGGTTAACGAAAGTATAAATGCAGTTCTGCGGATCAAAATGTCCGTAAGTTTATGGATAATGTGCCACCTGCAGCCCTAGATTCTGCTAATGCATTGTAGTACAATGGCAGTTGCAAGACAGCGTTGATTTCATTTCATTGCCGCTTCAAATCAACCCGCGTTCACGTATTCGTAATTCTAGGCGTCAATGGAATTTAAAAACAGGTCACGCGACCCAACCATGTAACTGTAAAATAATTGAACTATAATGCACTAACACAATCAAGGCCCAGATCGCTTTTGCCAGACTCTTATGATTTTCATTAAAGTTACAAGTCAGGTGCAAGTCACATGACTACTACAACGGAGTAACAGAGTACCAGTTGACATTTGTTAGTAAAAAATTACAAAGCTACAATTTCACAAAAACAGTCCAATGTTGATAAAAGACATTTAACCCTTAATCAAACCGTGGGAGAATAGCTCCAACATTAAATTGAACCTTATCAACTTGAAATAAAGTCCAAAACCAATGAAAAATTCATACTACCCATGCCCGATTAAGGTTTAAAGAAGTCGGTTTTTGTTTTCGGCATAAGTTTTTTTATTTGCCCGAAGTAGAGCTTTAATAAGCTTCGCTTTTCCGATCTTTGTTCGTGCAGCTCGTTGCTCTAGTTTATAATAAAGTTTGTAGGTACCTTTTATTTTCCTTTGTAACTTTACTGAAAACTACAGATTAATTTCCAAGTAGTATTGCCAACAGATGTGGACGACAGAGGCTACGAGACATTTTTAATTTTTGCGTTTCTTCCTCATCAGCTTATGCTTTATAAATAAAAGTTACTTGACGAGCATTAAACGGTGCTAGATTAGGCAGTAACATCTTGCTACATACAAGATGTTAGCTTTGAAAGCTGTTTTTTTATATTAAAAAACAGGTAGGTATAACGGAATTACATACACTTTTAGGAAAGTGCGGATTTTGGAATCAGTAGGATGTTTTTTCGAAATCTGTTCAATTAACAGTTTTTTTAGTTAGCTTGGCTAACCTCCCCCCATTTTACAGATAGCATTTTATAAAACCTCTATAAACGACTTATGAAATTGTTTTCTTACAACTCATTCATGATATTTTATTTAAATAGAAAACGTTTATTTTCTGTCTTCAAACAGAACTTAAAATTGAACTTCCAATTAGGTTGTCTATAGTATTTGAACCCAATAAAAGCCAATTAAAATTAAAAAAGAGACAAAAGGTCTGCCAGGATCGTGGCAAGTAGCGTACCCTAGTCTCTGCCTGTCCTTTCGGAATACAGGCTTTTGTTGAGTTTACGTAATGTAAAGCCAATAACATGATTAGTATCGCTTACACGTAACACCATGTATTAAATATACGAAACACTGTTCTCCGTCGACCTTTTGTAATCCTCGGCCGGGTCGATGAATATAGGTCTTGACTATAGTGGAAATGATAGCGACAAGTAACATGTTTTGTTTGATATTTTTAGACAACTACGAAATTGTTATTAGCTGTGAAGTGAGCACATACGTGTATTGTGTTAAATTGTTACTTTTTTACGCCGATTTAATTCTAGCCATCTGAGGCGTAATCTACCTAATATATTAAAATCTAGTGTCACAATGTTTATTAGGGGAACTCTTCTAAAACGGCTTCACCGATTTTAATGATATCGGTGACGAGCAACCGATGACGCGGCCTTAGCATGATAAAGCTCTGTAAATCAGAGCAAAACCTGGTCGGACTCTTAAATTCGGACAAGAAGTCAAATGTATCCTGAATAAAGGTTAATAATATTTTTCATCATTTTTTTGTAAACATTTGGTAGGTCTTAGAATAGGTCGTAGGCCAATTAACATGGATAAAAACGATTGCAAGATCAGCGAGTACACAAGATTGTTTGTTAGCAAGCTCCTCAAAAACTACCTCACTAAAAAAATGTAGTTAAATAAAAAAATACCGACTTCAAAGCTACGGTACTAAAAACGCAAACAGTGGTGTTTATTAAAGTCAATGCCACTAAAACACTCAGACGTACAGCCCGGTTTTTAAAAGGAATCCCTGTTAGAAACCGGAATTATCTCGGTCTTAACAATATTTAGTAGGATCGACCTTTTTTGCTTAAGACCTTTAAATAAATAAAATACCAGGTATTGTATAATAGTAATACTTTGGAGTAGATAGCCAAATTTTGTGTACTGATCATGCTTGTAGCAGAGCTGTATAACAAGCGGAATATTTTCTGCTATGTTAACGCGATGGGGCGGTGGCTGTCCATATAAAATAACCTCCACCATATTGGTGGGTTAATACATCCTCAAGTCCCGACCTTGAAAATAAAGATGGTTTTTTTATTGTTACTTAGGAGGTTATTGGAATTGGTCAAATTATCGTTACCAAAGTTACTGTTTTCAAGTTAACCATTCTTCTCGCCCCACACCACGTGTTCAGCTTTTGAATTTGCAATTTATCACCCCACTCTCTTGCTACGTAAAACAAACCCCAAATGTACAATAAAGGCTAAATTCGCTCGCTCACTTAGAAATTGAGCTTGGCACGTTGAACAGGATTACGAACATTACAAAACTTTGTAAAATGGTTGACAAATCACACTGTGTTCGTTGGAATTAAGATTTCTGTGAAGTCGGATACTATTTGTAAGTATAAATCTAATGTTAAGACAAGTTTGTTGTTTCACTATACTCGAGCCATTACAAACGTGCGAACCGAGTCATAAAAGTGCGAGCGAGAGGTCCGATATACCTGATATGCCTCCTATATGTGTGAGAGAGAGGTCTGATACAAATGTTTATGACTCAGTTAGCACGTTTGTTCATATTTGTTCACATGGCTCAAGTATAGGGAAGCTTTAACTGTTTTTTTAATTAGTGATTTTCATGAGAGTAATATTTATATCCCAGCTCAGCTTTTTGCTAATAACCAAGTTCAAGGCCTCTGCTTATCTAAGATGTTCCTAATTTTTTGCCATCTCTTCCGTCGTCTTCGTTGGTAGCGAAGTGGATGACCACCGGCCTTACTTTCGAACGTAGGTTCGAGTCCCGGCAGGTACCAGTAACTTACATTTGTGAAGATAAAGTAATACTAGCAATACCACTCGCTAACGGAGAAGAAAAACGTTGTGAGCGAACCTGATTGTCAAAGGTGTTCACATACGTCAGCTTCAGCTCTTAAAATTGCCAATTTACAGTGGGTACGTGAACACTCTATTTTTGAGAGAAGGCATTGCACTCTACCTTGCAGTGGGACGTATATTGTATGTATATATACATATGTAGGCTCATGCCTGTATCCCAGAGGGGTAGGCAGAAACCAAGAACTACCACCTGCCACTATCCTGACAAATCACTTTCGCTTCATTGACATTTATTAGTTCTTACCTGCACGTACGCCCGGTTTCGATTATACTTACCAATAAGAGCAAGTAGAGCAAGCCTCTTTGGCTCTTGCTGTAGTATGTATCTTATGGAGGTAAATAACATACATTATTCTTCTGTATAATCGCTCGTAATCTCGGCTACCAGTGATCTTAATCGATCACGAAGGTTAAGCAACATAGGGCGCGTTCAGTGCATGAATGGGTGACCATTCTGTGTCTAACGATAGTGGCATTTTTTCGAGCGTATCCGTGCTTCGCAAGGCACATTAGGCGGTTGGCGCCGGCTGCCGTCGATAGATGGCAGTCGTTAAGCCAAGTCAGAGGCCTTAGGGTGACTTGGAAACTTCTCACAGTAAGACCAGCCAATAGTCTTACAAGCCCCCACTAATCCGGACTTGGCCCCCGTGGTTGAGTATAGCCTATCTATACCTTCCTCAGGGAAGAGACCCGTACTCCTCGATGGGGACATAATGGGTTGATAATGAATCCGGCGTCCGCAGGCATACGAAATCGTCAAACGTGACAAATGCCCACTACGAAGTGACAACTTTTGTGCGTCGTTCCTGTAAGGATTAACACGTTAAAACCCCACACTGTCACAGAGTTACAATGTGCAGAAAATTCTACTTGTCTCGTAATAACACTCATATCTACCCTTTTCAGGAGTCAATACCAAGGGGCACATAATTGCAAAATCTACGCTGTGTGTCCATCAATGTGTATCTATCTATCTCTTTAAACGAGCAGTTCTTGTATATATATTTATATATAATTAGAATCTCGGAATCGGCTCCAACGATTTTCACGAAATTTTCTAGGCAGATGCTTTCGGGGGCGTTTAATTGATCTAACTAGGTTACATTTTTAGAAAACGTTGTTTTATCCGTGTTTTAAGCCAATTGAAATTTACTATGATAACATACAGAGGTAAATTTCACGTTCATCTGCAAGGTTGGGATAGTTCTGACGGGAAAATGGGCGACCCGTTTTGGGCCGATTTCAAGAGACCCGGTTCGAGTCATGATGTTTTTTTTCCAAGTTGTTTTTTTGTTGAAAAAGGATTATTTTAATTTTATATTACACATTTTATACTACAAAAAAAGTACCGAGCAAAGCTCGGTCACCCAGGTACTGTATTATTATGTCGCAGGCAATTATTTACAAAAGTCACATTAATTATCGCTTTAAATGTCTTCATTTTAAATGATTTTTTGTTACTTAATTTTTTTTTACTTTAATAGTGCCTAAATACTAATTTTAAGCTATTTGTATTCAGTTCTACCAGTATTAAGTAAAATATTTGAGAGAATTATCTTGGATCAATTACTTATTCATTTCAACAATTACCAACTTCTCCATAGTTAGCAGTTCGGTTTCACTAAAGGGCAGAATACAACAGACGATAGAGTTATTTTCGGTGTGTGGGAGTATCATAGGGTAATTAACTTATAAAAATAGGGACTCCCATTGCAGAGATCTATCTTAGGGCCGTTACTTTTCCTAGGCTATGTAAATGATTACCGTTTATGGTACCAAAACTGATTATTTGCCTATTTGCTGATGACACGTAGAACATAGGAAAATAATCTTGATGGAGCAAATAATGCTCTCTCGTACGTTCTGGATTGGTTTACAGCAAAATAATCTATTGTTGAATTCCAAAAAGACAAAATGTATAAAGTTTACCCTACCCACCTAACGTAAAATGAGATAAAATCAACATTGTAATTGGAAATGAAAAACTAGAATTTGTAGAAGATACTGCATTTCTGGGCATCACGATCAATGCCAAACTAAATGGGGTCCACATATTGTAAAATTGGCACATATACTTGGCTCCGCAGCATATGCAGTGAAAAGAATTCGGGAGCTTACTGCCGTAGCAACTGCCAGGCTAGTTTATTTTAGTTACGTCCATAGTATTAGGTCCTACGGTATAATACTACTATGGGACTGGGCAGCAGACATTGAAACTATCTTCATCTTACAAAAGAGAGCGATCCCATTTATTTACAAGTTAGGTAGTAGGGACTTGCTAAGAGATTTCTTCAAAGAACCCAACATCGGATAGAGACGTACGGGTGAACTGACAACAATAAGATCCTATAAGGATTCCGTTTTGTTCTTTTTTAGTTACGGAAGCTTAAAATTGTACCGAGTAGGTACATAATTATAGCCTACGTATAAAGTACGTATAAGTAGAAGAGTCCAACTTTCACTTCTCCAGTTTTTTTAAACTAACTAGCAATTATTCATCATCATCATCAACCCATTATGTCCCCACCAAGGGCTACGGGTCTCTTCTCTGAGGCTGAATCGCTCGTAGCCTGGGCTGCCTGAGTGATCTTAAACGACCACTAATGTTAAGCAACATACGGCGCGTTCAGTCCATGGATGGGTCATCGTCAATGACTAAAGCTAGTGGCATTTTTCCGAGCTGTTCCGCGCTTCGCAAGGCACGCTATGCAGTTGGTGCCGGCTGCCGTCGATAGATGGCAATCGTTAAGCCAAGTCAGGAGCCTTAGGGCGGCTTGAAAACTTCTGACAGTAAGACCAGCCACTAGTCTTACAAGCCTCCACCAATCCGGACTTGGCCCCCGTGGTGGAGTATGGCCTATGCCTACCTCAGGGAAGAGCAATTATTCGCAAACAACAAATTATTGTTGATGCGTATATATATTTTGAAGTCCTTCTAGCCACCCGAAATTCATGTTACGTATAAACATCCAATATAAGCTGTTTATAGTCCTCAAATTGTCCAATATTGGACCGGTTGCAACCGTTCTGTTCTTCCCAATCTGTGATTAAAAACCTAGATCGGCTCCCACCATGCCGCTTAAGCCCCCATAAGCCGGGAATCATGTTATTAAATGCCTTAATATAGGTATGTTAGGAAGGTAAATAAAATACTTTTGTATGCGGCTTTGCTTTTTAGAAATGCACCAAACAAAAGAGCAACATATTACGGAAGAAAGAAGCAGAATGAGCTATACAATGAAGAATGAGCGACAGGACCTGAACGAATGAAGTATGTGTATACTTCATTAGTTCGTATTTCATTCAGTTTTGGTTTACATTTCCACAAATTACTTTCTATTAAAATACAGGAAGCGATAATGCTTATCGTTTACTCATACTAGGTCATTTAACATTTCTTCGTTTTATTTTAGTATCAGACATATCTAAACAAATCTGTTTGCAAGAAATATTAACCTCCGTTGCTAGTACCAATTTCTTTACGTTAATAGTTATATATTTTTGCGTTCAAACTAAGCATTTAGACATCTCCAAAGTGTCAAAATATGATGTAGTTTGGCGTAGGCTAAATCAGACAATTCCATACACTGGAGGACTTACGTAATCGCACCCCTGAATGAAACTAAGTACAGGTAGAGCAAAATGTATTAGACAAAAAGGTCAGTCAACTTAAGGCGCCTGTGCTATAATAACAGTAGATGAGTGGCTGTGCAATAGAGGGTGGTTGCCAGGCAATGGGAGGCGTCGCCAAGTCGCGACAGATGCCGTCGCGTCGCGCCGCGTGACGCATTGAGAGCAACCCGGGGTGCCGGCTCTGACGCACCCTGTTGATCTTTGTTTTCGCTGTCAGGGTAATTGTTCTATACATCTTCATGATAATTAAAACCCTAGTACATAGATATGTAGATTCATACTGTTAATGTGACCGTTTGTGTTTGTTACTCGATAACTCAATGAGGACTGGACGGATTTACATGAAACTTGGCGTAGAGATAGGCAAAGATAATTATCCCGGTAATCCAGCGTAAATGAAGTTGCGGACATGGTTATAAATGTTTGAAAATGTTAAAATATAATGCCGAAATTTATTTAAAAAATTCCACTTTCAAGAACATATAATCCGTTTTCCCAAATTGCCTAAGTTCATTTCATTTGGATTATTTTTTTCCATTATTCATGAGATCATGTTCCACCTACACCTTTAAAACTTTCTAACATCATTATAATTATGATTACCTAAATGAAATGGAATATAAATTGCACAAGAAATTATAAGGGGTCAATTTGTCCATTTCCATATTAAAATACCTGTGTAATTTCCTTTTTTATGTACAATAAAGTGTTCTCTATCTATCTAAAATATGCTCAATTATCGACATTATATTATAAGACACTAGAACAGCCACTGACAATTGGTTAAAAGTGTCATTGGATGTTATCAGCTAAACCAAAATACCTAGGTACTTCGAAATGTGAAACTTATTGAAAACTCAAAAAAATCGTAAATGTTTCGTAAACTGAAAAAAAAATTGGGTTTGTTTATTTTTTAATACGGACAGTTTCAAGACAATCATTTTTGCGTAAAAACTATAAAACAAACCATTTCGCAAGAAAAGATTATTATCCCTGTAAAATCTCGTGCCTCTTTAGCCGACATTACCTTCCTCTTGGCTCCGAATCCAGATCGTTTCATGGGTCTTTATACATTTTCTTGGCAGGCTACAAAGAAATGTTTCCGTCACAATCTTTATGGCTTCCTTACATCCTTTCTGTGTTAAAAAGCGGGTATTCATTTGTTTCCTTCCGGGCTGAGACATTTTGAATATAAGAATAAAGTTTTAGAGAGCTAAAAAATTTAGGTATGTATCTACTGGAGATTTGTACCTGTAATATTTTGTACGAATTTCATCATCATCATCATCAACCCATTATGACCCCACCGATGGGCTCGGGTCTCTTCCTTGAGGATAGTCTATAGGCCGATAGGTATAGGCCATACTCCACCACGGGGGCCAATTCTGGATTAGTGGAGGCTTGTAAGACTAGTGGCTAGTCTTACTGTCAGAAGTTTTCAAGCCGCCCTATAAAACCCTCTGACTTACCCACGGAACCGCTCGGAAAAATGACACTAGCGTTAGTCATAGATGGTCACCCATTCATGGACTGAACGCGCCCAATGTTACTTAACCTTCGTGATCGTTTAAGATCACTCAGATTCACGAATTTCATATTGTTTTTAAATACAGCTTTCTGTCCTACGCATTTGTAGATTTCCTTAGTTACTAATTATGATTGTATGATTATGATTATAATAATTAGTTCAGAAAGTAGTGACGTTCCTGGAGGACGCTTATATACAGCAGTGAATAAATATAATCTAATGGATTGGACATAGGAGTGCCTACGAGTCACAATATCTGGTATACTGTTAGGTACGGTTTTTACGGTTGGTTGTCAGTTTTTCGTAACCAGGTAACTAGCGATCTTAGTTATCTGCTGGAAATAAAAGCACTTTATTGCGAATAAACTATCACTGTGACGAACTGCTACTTAACATAGACAACAATCTATATAATTAAAATTTAAAGTCCTGACTGACTGACTCACTCATCAACGCCCAGCCCAAGCCGTCGGACCTAGGAAGCTGAAATTTGGCTCAGAGGGTCTTTATATAATGTAGGCAAGGAGTAATACCAGATTTTTTGAAATTCAACCCCTAAGGGGGCGAAAAGGGTTGCCAAAATTTGTATGTATGTATTTGTAGGTATAAAGAATGTGGTCTAATTTTCTTGAAACTTAAAATAGATGCTCTCCAATACAATTGATTGAACACGTGTTCCGCCGTTTTTCTAAATTTAACCCTTAAGGGAGTGAACGGGGTTGCAAAATTTTGAACTAAAGTCCACGCGGCCGGAGTCGCGGGCTAAAGCTAGGTGCCTGCTTTGACCAAACCGTTGAAACACTGCCAACAATATCGGTAGGTACTTCCGCAACCCCTAGGGGGAAAGGGTATAATGTTACTTAAATCGTAGGGCTGATGGTTTAATCTCAAAATAAGTGACACCCGTTAATGGCGTCGCGTTCGGATTTCAATAAATTACCATATTTGGTTTTAAATTAACTGTTACCGAATTAAGCAAAAGCCAGAATTGCAACGATGGTTATCAAAATGCTTCTTTGTGGAACACCCAAGGCCATAATCATCGTCATCTTAATCATTAGCCTACCTCTATTCACTGCATAGGTTATTTCCCCATCAAGCCATTCTCTGCAATCTCTCGCCATTCACATTCACAGGGCCTCGATTCTCTGAGTGCATTATAGTACGATGGCTGATACTCGGTCGGGTCACGTGACGTGGTTTTTCTTAACATTTACGCCCAGAATAGGCTAGTTTCCCAAAAAAATGTAATTAGTCCGTCCTTTAGATTATCAATTAGACCAAAAATTACAAAGACATAGCCCATTAAAGTTACGTGTGACGTCACGCCGTGCTGCATTTTGTAGCACTGAGTGACGTCACACGTAACTTCAATGGGCTATATCTTTGCTATTTTGTGTGTTTATATAACCATGTTACATTAACACGTTACCAGTCCAATGACTCCACATAGAGTCACAGACAGTACTGACTGGGACGTCCATGACTCCAGTAGGAGTCACATTCGCAAGGTGGAATAAAGTTAATTTATTTTGTGGACGTGCGAGTTGGAGCAAAGATATTCCCATGGGCGTATGCGTTAGAAAATGAAGTATTTAAAATGTAAAAAACCGAACGAAATATTTTTTTCAAGAATTTTTTATGTGGCATCATAAGTTAAACTATTTTTGAACTATAACTTTTGTATTTAATGAAAAACAAATCGATGGATTGCATAATAACAAAGGTGACAGAAAACTTTTTTAAATTTTGGGCACAAAGTTTTCATTTTTGAAGCAATTTTTGAATTTTTACCGTCTGAAACAAGTTTATTGAGCATCCTCCAAAACGTTTCTTGTTAGAGGTTCGACTTTTTGACTCGATGACTCTGCAGCGCCAGAAGTTGACTGTCGGTACAATTTTATTTATTGCAAACAATTCATTTATAATTACTTCATGAACTGCTAAGTGAGTTTTTTTCCGGCCAGTGTTTTCACGGACTTCGTTGTAAATAATATATTAATTTATAACAGCGATTGACAACAAGTCTATGGCAATTTGGTTTTGGATGTCTACAGTTCATTCACGTAGAAGTGATGCAGGAGATTCCCGATCAAATACGATATCCTCTTTTTCTTCGGAACTCAGCTTCACGTCATTGTTTTCCATCATTAGCAATATATCTGTATCACGAAATGTTTTACCAATTTTTGTTACACAAGTTACTAAATATCTTCCGTAGAATGTTAGAATGCACCATTCACAAGCTACTGGTCATTTTAATAAAAAATACTATAATTTTGGTAGGTGGTGCCATTGAAAATAAACACATTTTTATCGTCATACGTTCGTGACTCTAAGCGGAGTCACGAGAATTTGCATTCATACGTCCATGACTCCATTCGGAGTCATCGTGGTTTTCGGGGAAAATTTACAAATTTTTCATTCGTGAACGCATATCTGGGAAAGCTTTAGGGCATTAATTAATATTTAAACAAAAAATCTATTGGACGTATGGGTAGTACTAAAGATCTTGTATGGGGACTGGGAACGTGTTAAAGTGATCTTCACATAAATACACCGTTCAGTCGATAAAGAATCGGGGTCTCTCTTGGCAAGTTTGAGCCAAATTTTTTCGTATGTTTATTTCACTGGGCACACGAATCCGCGACTTCCCGGCGGTCTTTATTGACGTGTTTTTGCAGTCTCGAATAATTCAATAATGATAATTGATATATTTTGCATGTAAACTCGATGAAATCATGAATGCGTTGTTGTTATTTCACTATGCTCACAGATCACTAACAGATTTTAGGACTAGGTAAAGATCGTTTCACCAAACAAGTCCCACGGTAAAATACTTAAGGCCATAACAATAAAATCCAAAATTCCTTAACTCATACTTCTTTCGTGGCACGAACTCTACCTATGTTGAATGTCAAACTTTGTTTACAAATGTTTAGGACTCTCTAGGACTTCAAACCATAGACAAAAATGGCGGACCGCGTTTTTGGCTGTTTAGCAAAGCAACGTTTTAAAATAATGTCTTTGTTGCTTTTAGGTCATCAAAAAATATACTAAAATATTTTTTGGTCCAATGGAAGAGATATTTAGCATTTAAGACATACTTGAAAAAAGAGTCAAGTAGCGGATTACAACTTCATGAACATGGTGATTGTCATGGTGTTGTCATTGAACTGCAATGCATTAGTAGAATCTAGGCCCTGGTATTTTGCAGACCTGACAAATATCGTTCGACCATCGGGCTGTTGGTTCTCCCACTGACTGCCGCCTGGTTCTCAGCTGCCCAAGCCGTTACTCCCCTGCAGACTCACCTGCCGGCTTCCCTTCTTGCTAGATACCTTTGTCATAGGTTACTTAGGTTAGGTTATTTGTATTTGTATTTGTACTATGAAAATTCTATGTACATTGCCGGTCAACCCGTAAAATGACTAGCAAAAAGACTCGGCTGCGCAATGTACATCGAATTGTCATATTAAAACAGTTGTACTTCTATGAAACAGGCTCCAGGTGTTCCGCCTATCATCACTTCAGACTTATAATAATTGTATGAAACTAGATGTGTCATTATCGTACGATGTAAAATCATCCATTCCAGCGCGTTGCTAAAGATAAACTTTAGACGCCTTATGCAACAAACGTAAGTTGGGAACCCAGATGGGTGAGTGTCGTATGAAATATGTCTCCTATTATATGCTGAAGAAAGTCCACGACGAGTCTCAGGACGTGACATGGAGCTGCAAAGAGAATCATGATACGGTTGCTTTTTTGTTTGATTTAAAATGTATCAGCTAACACGATTCGACTAAGTTTTTAATGGAAACTATTTCTTGATTCTGGTTGGTACCAACTTAAAAATAAGTTGGTACCAACGTAAAGTGGGTGTCGTTTTTTTTTGCATTTATTTCCTTAATTACTTATTGAAATAATTAAAAACTGTCTAAAGAACTAAAATTATTATGAGAGTAAATGAGCTTTAAATCTTAGCTTCGCGGGGCAGCGTTCAAAAAACTACGCCAAGTTTTCTCCTCGGCTATTCCTCACAACAAAAAGACAAGGGTCTTTAATTCGTGCTTCCCGCCAGTTACGACTTATGTGTCTGAAATATGGTCACTGATGATTTTAGGACTAATAATAATAATGACGTGGACACAACACCATTACTTGACCTGGTCCCAAATTAGGATACCCTGTGCTATAGTAACCAGGCAAGGACGTCAACCGCGGGCTATGAAACGGCCTTTGCTCAATCAGAAATGAGACAATTCGATAAAAGTATTTCAAACATCAACTGTAGGTATTTATTTCCCTATCCTTGAATCCATAGATACCGCCGTCGGACTCATTAATTAACGCATCCATTGAGCGTGGCGCTTCACACATCCTGTGTGGAAGAGGCCCCGAATTTATTGCCCCATTTTGGGTAATGTGCTCTTGGGATCCCGACAGATTGCGGTCAACTGGTTGCGCGGGAAAACACCAACTTGGTGGACCAGGAACGTACGAAATATGGGAAATTAAATTCTGAGATGGGCATCCTTGTAACCCACTTTAATACAACATACACACACACGCACACGCCTGCATAAACACATACATACGCGTGTGAGTGAGCAGACACGTTGTTACATTTGAGGTATAAATGTAATTTTTTACCACTTTTCTTAATTTCATAAAATAAAATTGTTCTCGTTGCCATACTTCGATTATTTAAAAAAAAATACGTTCTAAGTTCCTGGTGCTTTTAGGTACGATTATAAACGTAAATAGTGGACCATATTTCGCATGTCCTTGTCATAATTCTGTTTCATTCTACCTGGTTACTATAGAGGAAAATAATTGACTATAAATTTTAGGAAGAGGGTTGGCCTCCGTTTCGATGTTTTCCATGATTCTGATGTCATCGCCATATGATCAGCCAAATGGTTTTGATTTATTTTGATGTACAGTGCTACAGTCACCCTAACTGACGTAATGAATAGGAAAAATGATTGAAGACATTTAGACAAATATAATTCTTACATTATAGATTTTAAACGTTTTTACTATGAATGTGTGGGGCCAGAAGCAATGTATGTGGCTGTATGTAAATGTCATGATATATTATGATAAATATAGGTAAATACATATTTGTCTTTATATATGAAAAATATTGGAACTGTTTTGCTTTAATTTACATATTTAATTACCGGGCAACTGCCATTGGCTGCATGAAAGTAGAATATGGGGTGAAAAGGGTTTCCGTTATTTTTCAAACACGAGTCAAAATGAGAAATGAAATCGCCCGAAGGCTTTTAATAATGGTGAGTTGGCGGTTTATTTGGAAACGAGATATTAATTCAAAAAAGGGTTCCAATAACGGAGTACTACCTGATTAATGAGCAGCACCTAGGTATTTGAGTTGAGTTTATATTTCACATTGCAAGGAACTAGAAACATCATCCCCAAAACAATGCTGGAGAGATACCTAACCTAATGAATGATAGCCTAACCCAGTTAGGTGGCTAGTTTTGTTGGAACATCATAACATACCTGAATTGTATTGTACCTGAATTGACCTTTAATCTTCAATAACACCTTTGCACGTCTGTACTGTGTACTCTAATCAGTTACGCTATAGGTGATTTTGTAATTGAAAGGTTGATGTGTTATCGACTGAATCTAATTTAATTCGGGTCATCTAGGCCTCGATTCTGCTAATGAATTATAGTTCGATGACAGATACTCGGTCGGGTCACGTGAACTTCTTTTCATTCCATTGACGCCTACATTTATTGATATACATGCTCGCGTTAACTTGAAGGGGCAATGAAACTAAATCGTCATGCAGTTGTCATTGTTCTACAATGCTTTAGTAGAATCAAGGCCCTATTTGTATCTTTCGTGTAAAGTATTTTCGGCCTTCACAGATTTTTCCACGGGCGGTTATTATAGAAAAGTCAATTTTCAGTACAAAATGTTCAAGTAAAATATGGTCTCCAACATAAAATCAGAGGCATTCAAATTCATAGGGTACTTCCCGTTGATCTAAACCTATGAAAGGCAAGTAAAATCGTCTTACAATACAAGTACAGGAAAAAGTCTGTATTATTATTATTATTATTATTAAAGTATTACTGATATTTATTTCGGAATAGGTCTACACAAAAATATTAGTACTACTTAGCCTATATTAGTAACTAACTCTATTAGGTAATGTATTTGTATAGGCTTAAGGTAATTTAAATATTTGTTAGATTTCTGAGCTTAGCAAGTGTAAATTACATGGAGAGCTTAATTTTCATACTAACAGAAATATAGTAACATAGTACTTTGTCTGCTACACTTGCAACATCAAAGAACATGTTCGCCGCGTTAAACTACCGGAGTTTGTACGCTTAACTTACAACTAGATGCCTAAAAGTCGCTATTACCAAGAAAAGATGCTCAAAGTGTTCGCAGTAAACGAAAAGTTTTAAAGAGTACAGTGGACAAAACAAACATAATGGCCAGATTAAAATGTGTTAAATTATTTTGAAAATAAAAAACTACTTCTCTACTACGCCCCATTCACATTACCTCACATTTTAAATGGGTTCATTCTGGGGCCTAAGTATTTACAATTAATATCTGAATCATTTCTGAATCTATCTGTCTGATTGTTGTTCCATGGACTGAATAAAAACTCAAACAAAAAAAATGTAGGTAAAAATAAAATGAAGTTGACAAAAACGATACAAACCTCTGAAAACAGTACTTGTAAGTCTACAATACACAAGACAGAGCCCGCACGGGCGCAAAGATTTCAATTCAATTCAATATTTATTTCAGAAGTCAACGGAACAACAGATATTTCTTAAAGTAGGTTTAAATTAATATAATAATGAGTTTAATAGCGCATTATTATTTCGTTCCGTTCTGTTCCGTTCCGTTCCGTTCCGTTCGATTTCGTTCCGTTCCGTTCCGATCCGTTTCGTTTCATTTTATATGGACTGAGATCCAGTATCTCATCGTAGGACTGTCAGGCCGGTTTGCAATGGCATTGAAGAGTGTTGACGCTGCCTCGAACTCAGCGCATCAGAGATGCATTCCTGTGGCGCACTATCTTGAGTACGCGCCTCGGCGAACATTGACAGATTCACTGCAGTATCGGGGCAGCGATACCAATACGGACTTGGCCCCCGTGGTGGAGTATACCTTCCTCCGGGCCTATACCTTCCTCCGGGAAGAGACCGGTGCCCCTCGGTGGGGACATAATGGGTTGATGATGATTAAGAGTCTTGCAATTAATAGTTTACGCGATTGTTTCATGAACGTTATTTTTCTACTATGGATGTTGTTATCATTTACTGACCGTACCAGAGCCCCGGAGGTACCCGCAGTCAAGCCTGTTATGCAAATCAGGCGCTGAAGCCTTCAGTGCCAGTTCAGCAAGCTATAAAGCGCTTGCTCAACTAAGTGTGTGTTTACAGTGCAAGTAATGCAAGACCACGGGAAGTTTAGTTAACACTTGGTTTCTAGTCCGGTACGGGAACATTTTAACTTGACTATAACGCCCTAAAGTTCGAATATTCGAGAAATTTACGGTACCTGACTAGGTACGTACTTAGAACATGTTTTCTTGCCTTACGGCTGGAAATCTTTGACAATCACGAACATGTAACAGAGGCATTATTTGTTTTGCGGTATCACGACTGAGTACTATGTTAGAGGTTGTGAGTTTGATTCTTACTGGGGGCTGGCACTCAGACTGCGTGTATTTTCATGTTATCCTTGCTCGGTTTCGTAGCACAGAGTACCATATTTTGGGATTAGGATAAGTGATTGTGAGGTGTGGAAGTTATTGATATTATTATAATATTTGGTATACATTATATTATTAATTTAAAGATAAATTGTTAAGAATTAAATAAAAATGTAGTACAATGGTGTGAATTTAATTGTGGACTAAAAAAGGGCAACCAGGCAGTATAGTGCTATATTTTTATATATTTTTGGGATATTAAAACTCATAACGCAAATAAAAATAAAAATATCTTTGAATGGGCTGGAAAAAGCGCTTCTAGCTCCTAGATCGTTTTTCAAAACATCGTCATGTTGCTGTTTTGTTTCGAACAATATCGAGCATTAAAACGGGCTTTCAAGAAAGATCTTCTATTAGAAGTTAGAGCGATTAGTTAATACAACTATGAATTTGACCTTTTTAAATTTATTTTGAACGCCAAAATTTATTAAAACTTACGTAATAAATGATCGGAATCATACCTGTTTCATAAATGAGTAAGGCTGTGAACATAAAACAAGCGACTTGGAAAGAAGCAGAACGTTTTTTGTTTTGTTAACGGTCTTTGGTCTAATTTGAAATGTTACCCGTTTCCGTTGAAAATGTCCTTAAAATCGTATACAAAAATACGTGACGAAATCGCATAGAAATATTTATAAAAAAATACAACTATTATTTATTAATATTAAGATACACATCCGTAGTTTTGTTTCGTTTCACGGAGGAAATTGCGGAAAGTACTTTTTGGTCAGTATTATTCCCGAATGAAACGAGCAGACGACGACAAATCGACCTTTACATCTTTAAAAGTGCACCTAAGTTAGTTGCGATATGGACGACAACAAATTTGTTTACCTGCAGTTTGATTGTTCAGCGCAGAAAAGGTCCACGAAAAGCATTTCGATTATTGTCATACTCACTTCGGGTGGTCGAATTTCGTGATGCTTGAAAGCCTCTCATTGAACCCCCGCTGATGTATGGCTGTGGCATTGCCCTAGACGTACTCCAAAATGTAGCAAAATACACTTTAGCAATATCCACTCTTAACGAGATAGACATAAGGGTCGATGGATGAGTATAGTGTAGGTACGCTCCCGTAATTGCAACTTTCCGCACCCCCGCTATGCGAAACCTTAGAGCAATTACAAACAGAAGGTTTATTGCATTAGAAAAATCTATCAGAGTGCTTATACTGAGTTTTTTCATTCACTCTCGATAGTGAGAGCGTTTGTGATTTGCATAGGAGTAACAAAGAGACAAATAGATGGCGCGCTTTGTCACTCCTATGCAAAACGCAAACGCTCTCGCTATCGAAAGTGAACGACAAAACTCAGTATACGCACCCTGTAATTTTGTAATATTTTTAGTTTACTTTTGTTTGTTTGTACAGCAAACCATTCGCTGATAAATTGTGCCCGGATAACGGCGACAGTCACTTGTCACGTTGGGACCTAATAAACTCGGCAAAACATGCACCCAGTTCTAGTGATTGGTGCCTCTGCCTGCCCCCTCGAGAGTTTTTTTTAATTTATTTTTTTAGTTTATTACTTACTTTTTTTACTGTATTGCCTATCACTCGAAATGTAGGAGCAATCAGAATCCCAATGTTTGTTTGCTGCAAGTTGAATACCGATCAAGTCAGGTCAGCACATAGCACACGTCAGCACGATCAGAGTGCGTATACTGAGTTTTTTCATTCACTCTCGATAGTGAGAGCGTTCGCGATTTGCATAGGAGTGACTAAGAGACAACTAGATGGCGCGCTTTGTCACTCCTATGCAAATCGCAAACGCTCTCGCTATCGAAAGTGAATGACATAACTCAGTATAAGCCCTCTGGTCCTTTTTATGCTCACGATGACGTTCAGTGTCATCGAATCTTGTGCTCAGTTTACGTTACAACGTAGGTTTATTAAAACTACATCTGCCGCGGAATTTCAATACAAAAAGACGGGCAATCAAGGATCAACCGCACGTTTTCTATAACAGCTATTAAAATTTAGATGGATATTTCAACATGGAGGCTTATAGCCATCAGCGGGTCTTGTTACTTTTTATAGTTGTGGTAATGAGGAGTGAACTTTCTGTATTCTACTATATTGCACCCCACCGTGCGACACGCACGAGTGACAAAACGCATTTCCGTTGTCATAGCACTTTTCATTTCAACTGTACTTAGCTTCTGGGACACAAACTATATAAAAAACACAATGTCATTTAGTCGGTAGCCGTAGGAACTCGGTTACCTGAAAATAAAACCTAGATAAGTGAAAATCGCGATGACATAACATGCATCGCGAGAAACTATAAAGGCATTGTTACAAAGAGAGGTCCCTGCTATCAACAGTTGTAACACAGGCCCTATCTCAGAGAGATTTGAAAGAAGAAGAAAGAAAGCATTTAATTTAATTTCATTTGCAGAGATCAGATAGATAGATAGATAAAAGCTTTATTTCCGTAGGACACACACAGTACATATAGCATAACAAATTAAATCACAAAACAGCACACTATAAACACTGACGAAACAGATACACATAGATCACTACCATAGATTGGAGATTTTAAGCGTTAGGATACGGGAACTATTTAGATAATGAGGCATGTCCCTCGCGTGAAAGAAATTTTCCGTTTAGAAAAAATATAGGAGAAAATACATAAGGGCCGCTCATTCCATATTTTGCCCGACCTCACCTTTTTGGCCACATCATTATTAGACGTGGGTAATGGGAAACCTATGTCAAACTTCGATTGAAGTGGCATTGCTTTTATGCCTTAGAAGGTATCCGTATGGCGTAGAAAAATGAAACAAAAAAATATTTACAATGAGTTAGTTTAATATGAGTACAATAAAGAATATTCTATCTATCTATCTATTTTTTCAGAGTTTTTGAGAGTCCCAAAATGCGATAAATCAAGTTACTGTAATAATAATTCTTCGCAATTATTCTTAATTAGATCACAATTATAATGAAAAATGTAAGCCGATTAAGCTCTGCGAATCAAAGCGAAACCTGGTCGGACTCTTCCGACAAGATTCCAGTAAGTGTATCTAGAATAAAGTGTTAATAGTGTTAGCCGTAGAAAAGAAACACCACGTTTATTAACATGATCTCTTTGATTATAGTTTTGGTATTGATTTTTGTTGGTGTTTAGTCGAGACTGTCACGCGGATCTTCTGCTTTATTTATTTGCACACTGCAAATTGATGAATTTGCCTAACTGTCGGTTTTCAATGTTCATTTTGTGAAAGGATGCAGTTTTGGCTTTGCGTTGGCAGAATGCACTAAACATTTTGAATCATTTAATTTTCCTTTGTAGCATTTTAGTTGAAATTTTCCTGCATTCATGTTCATCCGATTAGTAAAACCTGCGTTCCCTAAATGCAGTGATATAAAACATTGGCTAACCATATTCAAATGTATAAATGTATGATTGTTATTAGTATAAGGTCGTGTAAGTAGACTTAACTGTAGGTCTAGTCGACAGCACATTAACCTTTACAATTTTGTTGCAAAGTCATCCGAAATGTAACTGAATAGAGTACAGTCGACAGCACGTCAACCTTCACATTTTAGTTGTAAAGTCGCCCGTAATGCAACGGAGTAGAGTGCATGGGTGTCTACGATGATGTGCTGTCGACTGTACATGAATGTAAAAGTTGATGTTCTGTCGCTTTTTTGGCCAACAGCACAATGAGCTTAACAAGACTTAAGTACTTACCTTCTTTATTATTACGGGTAACTTTCCAATAAACAAGTGATGGTTGAACAATTTGATCATCTGACTACAAAGGTGAAAAAGCGCCTATAAACAATCTACGGCTGATAAACCCTTACTTTCCTTGTCTCTGCCCGGTCAGGTGAAGGGACATGGAAAGGGCTCAATTTGGCCCACCAAAACAACGAGTTTTATTAAAAAACTGGCCAGGTGTGAGTCACAGTTTCATAACGAGGGTTCCGTACAAAATGTGTTATTCAGCAAGAATTTGGTTTATTTGAGATTATTATTGAGTCCAAACCCTTAGCAGAAGATTCTTCGGGCTTATTACTTTTTGTACCACAGGAAGTATAAAACTTAGTTTGTCACTTGTATCACCAATTTTACAATAAATAAAATTAAAAAAAAATATTTAATGTAAAATTAGTATTATGTGTGAAAGTTATTGTAAAAAAATTTACAAATCACGTTTGGCAAGAGAAGTCCTTTTTACTAGTGTTTATTGTTTGATCTGTCATAATAATTCATAGTCTACAAATATTCAACTACACTGGCCTGCAAAACTAAGTATCACACTTTTAAAATTGCAATAACTTTTTAAGTACGAAAGATATACTTTAGAAACAAAAAGGACTCGAAAAAGAGTTTAATACTGCATATAAAACTTAAAAGAAAGCTGATAAAATTTGCTATAAAACGTTTTTTTATTTTAAATCTCTAACTCCCATAGTTTATAAAAAAAAAAATTTAAAAGTGTGATACTTACTTTTGCAGGCCAATGTAGCTTAAAAGCCATGAAATGTTTGAAATGTTATAATGTTCTATATTAACGATGGATCAACAATCCGACGGAAAGACGTATGGACCGAAAGACGGGCAGAAATATGGATGAAATATGGATGGAAGGCGGGGATATGGACGGACTATCAGATGGATGAGCGGACAGACAGACAGTCAAACGTCGGCACCTAGGGATAATGAACCCTAAAAACACCTCATCTCGTATGCGTCACGTGCGACCAATCTGCGAGAATGAACAGTCGATCGTTATGCATTCCGGTCACACCCGCCCCAACCCTTCCGCTTTTCAGCGTGACATTTGTCTCCGCAAGACGTGATTTTATTGTCTCCAATGACAACAATGCAATTTTTAAAGGAAACCTCGCGATGCTCGCGACTGGTTTTGATTTATTTGTTTCACGTGCTAGTTGATTCGATTTCAAGGCACCATCAAATGATTTCGATGAGAACTCGATGAATATGTAG
This sequence comes from Yponomeuta plumbellus, assembly GCA_947310845.1. Classification (NCBI taxonomy): domain Eukaryota; kingdom Metazoa; phylum Arthropoda; class Insecta; order Lepidoptera; family Yponomeutidae; genus Yponomeuta; species Yponomeuta plumbellus. The sequence goes on along the minus strand of OX371207.1, from coordinate 8,284,885 downwards.
GACTTACAGTCTAACTTGTAAAAAGCGATTGCTTATAAGACTTTTTAAGTGCAGTTAAATTTTTTTTATGTAAGAGAAACCGTGATTTTATAGTAACATCGAGCATCTTGAAATAAATTCTGAAGGTCCGCGTTATTTCAAAAGTTACATATTTCTTTAAGGTGGCTGCAGATCAGATACATAGTTCGTTCTGCTATTGGTTACGTAGTCACATACGAATAACGTTCAATCAAGCGCTGCCCATGAGTCTAAAAGCCTCAGCCACTGCAGCAAGAGCATCGGGAGTTGCACATTAGTACGACGTAGACATAAGTATCAATATGGAGACCTAGAGAGTCATACAACGCACGTCAAAGGCTCGGAGGCCAGACAGGCCGTAGGGAATTGTCTTTTAATTATAAAGTCCGACTGCCTCACCACTGTCGTACTGTACATCAGAAATGCATCTCAGTACTAAACGCGCTTCTCACTTAAAATATTTTTCAGCCTTATCTCGTGCTATTTTTGACAGATGTCAAAAATACTATTTTTTTTACAAACCATTCCGCAGATTAACATTCGCGGGTCGACTCCGCAAACATGAACCACTGCCTGATGTATACTAGATTAGATTACATTACATAGATAAGAACTCTTTATTTTCTTTTTACTCTTTTTTTCCTAGCTATAGATGCTAATAATGTAAATTTAAGTTTAAAATGTACTAACTAATTATGAATCTTGTTGTTCGAATCAAATATATTATTATTATTATTAACATTAGAATTAGTTTTTATGCCGAAACAATATTCAGAAACCGTATAACTTTTGGTTATGAAACTCTACGATGTCAAGCAACAACATCAAACCTGACACTATATTGTCTGAATACGACTAGTTCCTCTTCTACTTTCAGCCGTTTCACAATATGTCCAATAAACGATAGAAGTTTTCCTTCTATTATGGGAATAATACAGGTCACAGCTACTGAACTGTTGACGGTTGGTTGTATTGTATGCCCGTCCCCTTTCATAAGTGTTATTTTTTTCAACCCTTTTGGTACATTGTTTTCCCAATGGATTGCCTTTTAGGCAACTGATGGATCATGGATTTTGGTCAGCTTTTGACATATTACTTTAGAGTGCATAGTTTATATTCTACATATTATATTTTAGCATTTTGCTGTTGCTTGAAACATACATTCGTGTATTTTTCGCGTGCTCCAATCCAATGGTCGGAAACATTACTTAGCAAAGAAACTACTAAAAATTTTCGGACATTGTTGGAACGGAAATTTTATTAGGACCATAAACCTTTGAGATATGCAGCCGTTTCATAAAACCATATTTTACTTTATGCTCTCGAAACGGAATATAATCTCCATAAATGCAAATGACGCATTGCTTGCTGTAATATTATGCATAATGAAACGGCTGTATTTGCCAAAAAATTAAAAAACACCTCCGGTCGGTAGCAAACTATCGCATGAAATCTTAAGACATGCTTGACTCACAAAACCGAAGTCATGGGTTCAATTCCCACTAGAATGATCAACTCGAGAATACACTCGAGCATGCTGTACTCGATTTAAATAAATAGCCTAAGTTTTGGTGTAATATGTGTTTGTGATGTAATTGTTTGGTTACCAATCGGTAACGGCGTGTGCTTGCAGTTGACTAATGACTGTTAATGTAGCGAAAGAGAACTGGCAAATCCTGGTCTTTGCTTACCCTCCAGGTACGTACAGGTGTGATTTTATGTACGTTTTTTAAACCTTAGCGTAAGAGGTGTTTATAATCTCAGCGGATGATATTGCCATTCTGCTGCATTCTGCATTTATTATGATAATAGGGTTATTTGATTACTTGTCATCCGAACTCTTTATTTTCAGATGTAGATAGATAGATAGATAAAGACTTAATAAAATGGAGAAAATTTTATTCTTCATTAAACTAGATATTACACAGATATTTTTTAATCTCAGAGTACCGGCGACTGCCAAGGCAGTCACAAAAAACCTTTTGATAATTGTTAATAACTATTTTGCTCACCTTTGTACGTTACTTTAATCGAAATCCTTTGTCAATTCGTGGAACCAAATTAATCTAAAGATGTCGCTTTAACAGCCTAGCCCCTCTATTTCAAGCCTTATTAAGACAGGAATTCCGAACATTCCCGAAAGGAATCCATACTCAGAAAGATACGACCGAAGTAAATTAAATAAGACGTCCGCGCTAGGTACTATGATTCATTGTTAGTGTCCCCAAATCTCGATGCGCTCGGGGGCTGACCCCTCGTAAACTTCAGATTGGGCGAGATGACCAAATTTACTTAGACACGCGACACTGCACCGATGTTCGCACTATGACGTACTGCCTCGTACAAACAACTTGATAGTGAAACTAGCTGAAACTTTATATCTGCCGCCATGGTATCGAAAACGGCCTGGATTGGCTGATTCTATGATGACGTCGCATGTCAGTAAAAATGGCGTCTGTCATTAATTCGTTCTTATGTTCATTGGTTGGTTTATTCAGAAGTGACGTCATAATTCCTGTGCAACGCCATATTGCCTAAGATAGCGTTTTGGCGGCTTATTTTTTACGTTGCCTTTTTTTAACAAGAATTTACCACTTTCTCAGCCATGAACACCAACAAAAAAAAAGAGATGGTTTTCAGAAACCTGTCAAATAGCCTGTATGGTATTTTATGGTATTGGTATGTATGGACCACTTTCTGAGTGGTCATTTTAAATTCTTTCGTGTATTTCTATGGACTCTATGAACACCTACAAAATATAGATGTTTTTCAGAAATCTGTCAAATAGCCTATTCGGTTTGGTGGAATTTGTCAGCACTGTGGTGTCCTAGGCGTATTTTCTATGCAAACTGAGATACTTGCATACAATTAAAAAAAACTACGGTTTTGTGCGGCGAGACGAAGTAACCTAAGTGGCTCAACTTTTTTTTATGTTGACTAGCATTACAACACATATTAAGTTCGGAAATATAGGCAATTTAAAAAACTAAAATAATTATCATGAAATAATTACTGGGAGTAAAACTCACGACCTATCAAGGTTTTACCGATACGGCACTGGTATTCGAATCCAAATTCGTTTTAGATCTTGGAAAAGATAATCTTAAACGAATTTCAAGCCAGCTAGCGAAGAAAATTGCTTCAGCGTTTTAATTACACCTTTTCAGCATTCTGTTTTCTTTCAAGCTCCTTTATCAAAAGCTCTTTGCACGTCTAGAGTCGAAGGCTCAAAAGCAAGCTTTGCTTGTTCCAAGTTAATATCATATTTACCCTTCTAACTGTCCAACAAAGATTATTCCAGCTTTTCAGCAGTCTCAAAACATTCTTGGAGCACTTTTGTGCATACCGGTACTCATAGAGTTCTTGGCACGTTTCCTGTAAGGGTATCGGCAAACACAGTAGATGATTCATAAAAACGTAGGCAATTTACGGCTACGACCACTTTTATGACGCTATATTGTGTGCGACTGTACTCTGGTCCTCCGTGCGTTTCTTTTGTTTTGTTATGCTTCGTCCATACGTCACAGAGTTTTTAATTTTCTAATATTTTATGATTCTGAGCTCTCAAAGCACTTAAAAGTTTTATTTTTAGGGCTTAATGGTATTAAGATTTAGCTTTGAAAAAGGTTGTTTGTTCGAAGTTTCTTAAAATGGATTTGGAGAAAAAATAAATCTTTTAGGATAAATATGTATTAACGTAATTATAGCGTGTTTCCACCAATGTTTTAATTGAGAAAATCACTTACAATATAATAATGAAACCAATAAAAGCTTTGGTCTTGATGTCTACGTAATACAGACTTCAGTTAGATGATAAAAAGGAACAAAGACCAAAAGTTTACCAATGAAAGGCAATGCTCCAACCATTCCTCTCTCCGGCGATCCGCAAATATCTATGTCTGCTGCATAAAAATGAAATATAATCTATAGTCATATGCCTTTGCGCCCGTTACGGACGATTCAAACAGTGACTTTGACACTTCGAGTGACTGAAAAGTCCGATCCGAGAGCGGCAGGCCCTACTACATGTAGGACACATAGAGGAAAAGTCCAGAGTAGGGTCAGTATAGACGCTACGGTATACAAGTATAATGACAACGATTTTTGAATCAAAATGGTTGATTTAAAAGGCGTCGTGGGCGATGGCTCGTAAGGGCCGGGACACATAAACACGATACGACGTCGTATCGTACCACGATATCGTATCGTACGATATCGTGGTACGATACGTCACGATACGACTGCGTCACGTATCGTGTTTATGTGTCCCAGCCCTAAGTTCCTTTCTCCACTACTCCACTAAGCTCTACACATCGGAAGATTCCGACCAGGTTTCGCTCTTCCAACAAAATTCAAGTAAGGCCTTTTCTGCACTGCAGCTCCGGTCCGGCGTCGGGACCGGAACCAGTCATGAGAAAAATATCGGATGCCGGATTATGTTTCTCCACATGGACGTGACGCAGTGCTTTATTAAAATTCCTCGGTTTTTCAATTCAAGGCAGGGGACGTTTTCCACACATTCTATTAATTTAATAAAATAGTATGGAAACATTTTTGAGTTGTGTGCGCAGTGCAAAAACGTGTATTGTTTTTGTACGTCGATCACTTCGGACCGGTAAAATACCGTTCCGATCTAGCAATCTAAGTCTTCAGGTCTATAATATATTTGGTTAGAGAAGGTAAAGCGAAAGAGAACCTTTTATCTTTTTCGGTGACATACCGCATTATTTCCCAATATTTTACCTACAAATTGCACCCCTTTGCGCGGATATACACGTAATCTTAGTTAAGGCCGGCAGATCGTCGGCAAAAGTAAAGGGGTTCCGAAGGCTTAATTTGAACAAAACTCGAAACGAGGAGCGAATACACTGGAGTAGGGGTAATCTTTTTTTGTATTAGATGAAATTTCACTTAATACTATTTTCTTTTAATTTTGTTCACTTAAGAAAACCGGTAATTGGTGTAGTGATTGTGCACCGGTACAATGAGGGCCTCAAAATCATGAGGTTCAAAACCTGTGAGATATAGATTTTTGACTGGCTGGGAGAAATTTCTTTACAATTAATATAATTATTATCACAAGCATGTTATTTAAAATATATACTCTTATTTTTGTAATTGTACAAAAAAAAACTCTTGTATCTACCTATCCCCCTGGAATAAAAGCGTGAACTTATGTTATGTATGTATATATTTGCAATAAGGTGTAACAACAACATATTTTATCTAATTATTTAAGTAATTATTTAGTAATTGTTGTCGTCAATGTCATAATTATATTTGTATTTATTTTTTATTTCATCCAGACTTTTAATGGCAACCAACAATTCTTTTCAAAGACTTTGTATACTCGAGAAACTCCAAAGCGCATGTCAAATATTTTTTGGGTGAAGTTGCGATGTTTGTTTCAAAATCAAGGCTGTTTTAAAAGCTATTTAGGCCCTTTGGAAGCCAAAGATTTTTCAGAATTTTCTTGAAATATTTAGTTGCCAACCTTTTTTAATTTACTTCTTATACTCATTCTTATACTTCATTACACAAAGTATTTAACAGTAAATTACGCAAGAAACAATATTATTATGTCCAAAGACAATCCTATACCTAGACATTTCGTCCAGCAAACCTTGGAGAGTCAGAGAGGCGGTAAAAAACGGGTCAATATACGAGTACGTGTGCAAACTGACATAAACTACGAACATTCTTATCAATGGCCTACTTCATGCAGAAAATAAATACACTACAAAGACTAAATACCTGTAAAAAAGAAATACATATTAAACAATACACAATTGTTTACCTCAAAGTGAGATAGATAATTCTCTTTCAGCTGCTTCTTAAATATACCAATTGCTAGTGCACATTTTCAGTGCCTTCCACATAAAATATGTTGTAACAATTTTATTTGTTTTCTTTCAGTCAGCTTGTAGTCATTGAATAGAACTTAGCCGGTTAGCTACAACCCTCCGGACGAATAATACCAAGTTTGACATTTAAAGTATTACCGTTTTGAGATAGAGCAAAAAAAAATATTATTTCCCTTTTGCTGGTTGGTTTTAAACTACTCTCTAGTGCTTGTGTCGGTTGGCTGCACGCCAGTGACTAAGAACGAGGGGTGAGTAAGATTTCCAATCGAATGTCTGGGTCTTGGCCTCACAGGTCACGGATGAATCAGCCTAAAGATGACCTATAGTAAATAAGACGACACCAAGAACTGAAACTACTAGTTACTGTCGTTCTAATGCACGATGAAACCGTATAAGTAAGTTGGTTCCCTAAATAATTATCAGTCAATGCGTTAACTATTTCAAGAAATGTTTTTTGAACTAAAACTTTCGTAAGCTCTACACATCGGAAAATTCCGACCAGGTTTCGCTCTTCCAACAAAACTCAAGTAAAGCCCTTTCTGCACTGCTCCGGTCCGGCGTCGGAACCGGAATCAGTCATGAAAAAAATATCGGATGCCGGATCAAGCTTCTCCACTTCATCCGATTATAATCGGCAATGGACGTGACGCAGTGCTTTATTAAAATTTCTCGGTTTTTCTATTCGAGGCAGGGGACGTTATCCACACATTCTATTAATGTAAATAAAATAGTATGGGAATATTTTCGGGTTGTATGCGCGGTGCAAAAACGTGTATTGTTTTTGTACGTCAATCACTTCGGCCCGGTAAAATACCGTTCCGATCTAGCAAATTATCGGACCGTTAAAAACCGGATGCCGGAGTAGTGGGGAAGCTTACTTATATTCTTGTGTGGTTCTAAATCGGACCGGTAATTAACTTTTGTCGAACCGGAGAAGTGGAGAAAGGTCCTAAGTGTATCCGTAAAACTACGACTAACTTACTTCAATCAATAGTTTTATTTCAACTACCACATTGTTATTATTAATTATTTATTTAAATTGTAGAACATTAGGTACAGTATTAACTATTACGTTTTACAATTAGCTACTATATTACTAATAATTTAGACACAATATACACATAATACATAATACCCCAGAAGGAGCACCAACGACGCGGTACGCACGGCGCACTTCGGCGTTAGCCAGTACGTGGTGTGGAAATTCATACCACTACCAACCAGTGCAAGCATTCCACGCCGGTGACGGTCCTAAGCCCGTGCAAGTATGAAGGAAGAATTGAAATCAAGTAAGATTTTTTTTTGCTACGTCATACATAAGTCATACCTACTGGCTGCGCGCCGCCGCCGCTTCTTTTCCTTCCCGCAAGCCGCGCGCAGTTGCCAGTTCGGGCGTTTAGTTGTGCTCATGCGTAATGAGTCCATATTTCTTTAAGATTTGCTTATAAGTTCAGACATTGGTATTTTTGTTTTTTTGTAACAAAAAATGTTGGTATTTGTATTTTGGACTTAGAATTACGTATGTTGATTTATTGTACCGGTGAAAATATCACCCTGTATATAAAACGAGAAGCTGACGACTGACTGACTGACATATCAACGCAGGGCCTAAATATAAGGGTAAGAAACTTGAAATTTTGCTCAAGGGTTCCTTTTGTAATGGAGGGGAGCACTAAGAAAGGATTTTGGAAAATTCATCCCCTAAGAGGGTAAAATGGGGGTTCAAAGTTAGTATGAAACTTTGCCGTTTTTGAAGTTATTCGAATGAAATTTCTGAATAAAGGTTCTTCATTTAAAATTATGAAACACGTGTAAAATAGTTTTTAAAAATCATCCCTTAAGGGGGAGACAGGGGGGTGCAAACTTAGTATGAAACTTAGCCGTTCACATAATAAAATTAAGATCTAATACATATAATTTAGAACGTTTATCTCGTTCACAGTAATTCAGACATTCTTTAGCTACATTCATAATCTTATCAGCAAACAGATCACTCCCTGGTGCTGACGACAGAAGGGATTTGACACACATTGTTAGTAGGTACTTAACTTAACTTCTATCAATCAATCAGCCCATACAACGTCCTCTGCTGATTTCCTTCATTCGGCTTTTATACTGAGATCGTCAACCTACATTCTAACGTAGTTTTCCACAGGACAAGTAGAGTTCATCACCAGGTCATCGCTATGCATTGGCTGTACTCTCCGCTCATTGTTCTCTGAATCTTGTGATTGGGTCCAATAAAAGAATGAATGGTATTTTTTGCTCGACGTCAAGTGGAGTTATTGTCGCATCCGTGAGGAGGCCTCGGGGGTCGTAACACCAAGGGCTCTTCAAGCGCTGGAATTTTCATGAAACAGTCTACCGACATGAATTTATCATTCTACAGGGTGATTTTTACCATGCGCAACATGTCAAATTTTAAGGGACATTTTGTAAATTCTTGTTGCTGATAATATTGATTTTATATTGATGACAAATATTGATTTTGCTAAAAAATCCAAAAGAATCCTGGCTGCATAACACCGGGGCGACGTGATCTTATCATCAATGCGACTTCCCAACAATATGAAAATTCTATGCAATGACGTAGGCGACTGAAGAAACAAATTAACATTTGCTTATAACAAATAATAAACAAGATGGACAGACGATCTTATCCAAGTAGCAGAAAGACGCTGGATGCAATCCGCTTCCAACCGGTCTTTTTGGAAATCCATGGAGGAGGCCTATGTCCAGCAGTGGACTTCTTGGGGCTGAATGATGATGATGATGGTGAAAAGTAAGGGGAAGGACCAATAAGGGACGCCTCAGGTGGCCACAACAAACTACTTCGACCAAATAGAGGATAGCAAAGGGCACGATAAAAAGTACCCGAAAGGGGAGGGCGTGCATGCAATGACTAGGTAATGAATGTCGATGAAGCGAAAGTGATTTGTCAGGATCGTGGTAGGTGGCAGTCCCTGGTCTCTGCCTACCCCTCTGGGAAACAGGCGTGAACTTATGTGTGTAAGTATGTAGTAATGTGGGCGATCAGTACCTATAATCCTACCGATAGTCTTCCGATTTGTTAATCAGCTGTGCATTGTATATTAAATTGTCACAGAATTGTAGCGGCCTCAACTCATAGTTCTTCAAAGGCGCGAGTCACGTGTTATGTGGCGCTATAGTGTCAGAATTGACAATGAATGTACGGGAAAGTCGCGACTTGTGCGTTACTGTGCTACCCATGCTGAAGACCCGATGGTGCAAACAAGCAATAATGAAATGTGCGAGCGTCGGGGTGCATTCGTGCGTCGTGCGTGCCCCCACGCGACTAGCGCTGAATATTGATAGCCGGCGCGAGGAAACGAATTTAAAAACGCCACGCTCGTGTGTCGCGAACGCTGCAGTTGATGAGAATTTGTGTCTTGCAAAATGGCTGACGCGCTTTCGATATAAATCATGCGGTTTCGTGCCTTCGAACCGAAATTCAGTAAACATAAGTAACCGTAGCTTTCTGAGCTGAGACTTTCACTAAGTTAACTAACGTTAGTTAAAAAGTTAAATAATGGGACAAAGTTAATAGGAAAAGGATATTAGATTACCTGAAAACAGGAAATATTCAATATTCAATTTGTTTTTTATTTTTATGACTATCTTAAAACTTGGCTTGGTAATAATTGCGGAATGCGTTTACGCAACCTCCTTGCCAATTTAAACTTTTTTTTTACAAATCATCTTTTGTTTTTTCTTCTTGTAAACATAATAGCGCAGCAATAGTGAGTATTAGCGCAAGTAATATTAAATCGACTTAATTTACAACAGCTTACTAAAATTATCAACATTTCTTAAGAGTAATTATTCAGTTATTGATTTAATAATGAAATTAAATGGTATAATTAAATAATAACGTAATTTATAGCTTTAAAAGTTTTACGAAATGTATATTACAAAAGCATTTAAATCATTCTTAATTCATGCAACCATTTTCATACATCCATTTAGACAATAGGTATATATTTTTTTGTTATTAATATTTATTGATGTACCTAACCTTTCTACACATTCATACATTTATTCTTTTGTTTCATAATTACGTATTAGAAAATATATTTACTTTAAAAATCTTCACTTTTGTTTGGATACCCATTTACGGGTGAAGGCCTCCTCCATTTCGTGCCATACGCTACTCTGTCCTGTATGAGCCTGTATGCTCCTTTTGTTCACTTTGATTTTCATTCCATCGATGGAGGGTTGTGGTCTACTACCCCCGCGTGGACCAGGCGTATTGGGGGAGATGTGTGGTTTATTATATATTTTTTTCATATGTACTAGTACTTTTATTAGTTGGTTAGAGGAGGCAGCATATCATTGTCTTTCAAGTTTGTTCTCAGTGCATTCCTTGGCAAGGTCCTTCGATTTAATGTAATTTTTAATTGTATTCTAATTGTTCTCTGGTTTGTGTTTTTTATAAATTTGCGGGTTTATTTTACTCTGTGCAGGATAATAATCTTTTGTAGTTGGTGATACCGACAGGGCTCTTCTATTGCTAGTAATTACTGGTTTTTCTTTTACTATTAGTTGGTCATATTTGAGGTAAGCGATCTTGCCCTTTTCTAGTTCATATTGTAGTTGTATTTTCAGTTCCAACCTTTTTTGAAGAACGTGTTTAGGTTATTCTTCTGTAATGTGAATTTCATCTGTTTTTAATATTTTCTTGCTTTTCAGAATTTTTATTTTCTTTCCCAATGCTGTTAATCCTAGAGCAATAGGTCTAGGTTTTTCTCAATTCTTACCAATCCTTCTGACAAGAAGAACTTCTGAATAGAGAGTCTATTTCCCATTCTTGTAACTTGATATTCAATTTTTGATTTATTATTTCAGATATATTTCTTTCCAGCTGTGCATAAGACGTCTCTCCTTCTTCGACTCCAAAAAATACGAGGTTTCTTTGTTTGTTTTTTTTTCTCTAAATCTTGAAGTCTGTTGTCTTGGTCTTCTATTCTAATTTTTCAATTTTTCTATTTAACCCATCGAACTGCTTATTTGTATTTGAATTTATTTTATTAGTGATTCGTTCTTCCACTTGGGAAATGTTTGCTTCCATCGTGTTAAATCTATTTTCTAGGTCATTTTTCATCTCTCTAATTAGAGTTTGAAGTGCATCTATTTTTTGAGCCTTGCAAAGTTTTTCCGAACTTAGTGCCACCTACTGGATTATTAGTAATTGGTAGTTTTAAATCGATCGGTCTGGAACGCTTCTTGTTAAGCTATTTAAAAAGTTCTTTGCCTCATCAATAGATGGCGCTAATATTTTCGTTGTCGTTGCAAAACAATTTTGTGACAAGTAAGGTTATGATTTTATTAATATGGTAACTACCAATAAATGTTGTTTGTCTATACTTTTATAAGAACAACGTCACTTTGAAATGTATAAATAAATTTCACTATTCACTTTGTAACACTGTAATTGTCACTTTTCTTTGTTTGTAATATCTGGGACGTTTTTACAATTAACGCACTTTAATGTTGGATTTTGCACTGAACTTCAGTTTATATTTCATATTTACTGAGCAATACTCATGATTAAACACTGTAATTAGTTAAAAATACACTACATGTATTATTAATTTTAATTTGCACTGGATCTTATTGTTTACTTTGCACACTACCGCCGTATCGCGGCGCAATTAGCGCAAGTAGCATGTTTTAATTATTAATTACTAGACGAAAACCCGGCTTCGCTCGGGTAAAATGTAGACGCAAAATAATATTCCACTATGTTTTTTTATATGGTGACGCCTCTGTATTTATCAACCACCAGTAGATAAAAATCTTTTAATACATTCAGATACATAAGCTGACACCTGTATCCCAGAGGGATAGGCAGAGACCACGGACTGTCACCTGCCACTATCCTGACAAATCACTTTCGCTTCATCGACATCCATTAGTCGTTGCATGTACCCACATCGGTACATGCAACGACGATGTTGCAACATTATGCTGAATCGGGCCAATTTTGGGGGCTCAACCTTTAATGTATTTTATATATTTTCATGTTGTACAGTTTATTTATTTTTACGTTTTTTATGCTTTCTGTGTTATTTTTTTTTATTATTGTACGCACTCTGTGTGTGTGTGTTTTTTTGTTTTGTTTTGAGTATCAAATAATTAAATTTTCTTTTTTTCTTTCTTTCTTAATTTCTTTCTTTCTTAAGGAGAGTGCTTTTGTAGAAACGTGTAAGCGCCACTTGCTTTAGTACGTTTTACGGTATAGTACGGTTCTAGTTGCCTTTCAATTAGAATCAAAATAGAATTGGTTTCTATTGTTCTATCCAGTAACACCTGAGCGCGTTACTATCCTCGTTACTTATCTGTGTATAAACTAAAAATTTAGTGAGAACTTTAGGAGAGTGCGCAAGTGACCCGTGACGGGTGCGTGTTGTTTTCAATAACTCGAATTATCAAACTTACTTATGTGTTCCATTAAAACTCATAGTATTTTGAGTAGGATAGGACATATTTCACGACGTCGACGAAGTGACACTCTACTGGAAGAAATATAAACGTTCACTCGAACGTCTAGTAATGTACTAATGCACTTGCCTCTCTAATTGTATTATAGCACTCTCCTAAACACTAAAATAATGTAAACCGGCCATAACAGTTCACAATGAAAACTTGTGACACTAACACAACAATGATGACATTGACATGTTTAATTAGCAAAGCCATTGTTGAATTTAATAATTTTTATATTGATGCTGCTCGATAATACGAATTTTCCGCCCATATGTTGTCGACTCAGATCAACTATTTTTTTACGCTCTTTCATTTGGTGTGCATTTCGTTCGAGTCTACCGTAGACCCGAACGAAATTATTAATATATAAGATCCCTGAAGATATTATAAGCTTGCCAGAACCGCGGTCCAAACAATGTGTAAAGCGCATTTGTGCCAAATAGCGGTATATTATAGCATCAATGATTATTTAGTTTAGAGGATATAGATGTATTGAATTAAAGCCATTAAACAATCAAATATAGAAACTTTTTAAATTTAGTAACATTTTATTTAATAAGACTACGTAAGGGGTTTTTTGTTCGTGTTTTCTCCAAAATGATCTAGATTTCGTGATGGACACTAAGTTTTACTAGTTCATAAGTTACAGTTTCTGTGTTACTATGAATATATATTTTTTTAATAACCCATTTATAAGACGTCGTATTTTTTTGCGAGAAGTTGCAGAAGAGACTCAATTGCGTAAGTAATATGTAAACATATTGGCTTATAGGTGATCGAACTATTGAAGTTGAAGAAAAGACCTGAAATCGTTACCTTTCATTGCGCCACACATTTTCACATTTTCAATACCTACTTTTCTATTCTTTTCATGTCCAAATGTATTCTGTCATGGTGTCGATATCGTCCATCACTTTTAAGTCGGCACATATTTCGCTGCTTTGATTTTACATATCTAAATTCATATATTCAGAAATCAGAAATGTGTTTCTAGATAAAGAGCTATATTGGTAAATATTATAAGAGAGGAAAAGGCAGCGGAAAAACTTCATTACACTCTAGTTCTTACGTTACTAAGCACGATAACATCTGCCGTGTCAATTCTAAATTAAAAAGAAAATTCAAAAATGAAACGGAAGTGTAATCTATAATATAAAAATGAATCGCAAAATGTGTTGGTAAGCGCATAACTCAACAACGCCTGGACCAATTTGGCCAAATCTTTTTTTTAAATGTTCGTTGAAGTTCAAGGATGGTTTTTACGGCGAGAAAAATTAGAATTATTGCTGGAAAAACCCTAAAAATAGCCCTTTTCTTTTTCCCATACAAATGATTTGTAACTAAAACGTAGTCAATTTGAGCTTTATTGCTATGGTATAAAGTTCATATTAAATTACAAAAAAATTAATCGCAAAATGTGTTGGTGCATAACTCAACAACGCCTGGACCAATTTGGCCAAATCTTTTTTTAAAATGTTCGTTGAAGTTCAAGGAATTATGTCGTTGCGAAGTAAACATAAATGTCAATGTCACCATTGGTGTCATTGTGAACTGTAAGTACTAATTTGTTAACTCCATGGTGTGTGAGATACTGTAGCATCCAAGAAGGCTAATAAGCTGTGTAATCTGTGGTGTTTTTCATTGGCGGGAATTGCTATTGACTTTTGGAAAGGTCTGAGAAATAATTGAGAAGGAAATCAGATCATCATCATGGTCATCATTCAGCCACAAGAAGTCAACTGCTGGACATAGGCCTCCTCCATGGATTTCCAAAAAGATCGGTCGGAAGCGGCTTGCATCCAGCGTCTTTCCAACCCTTGGATGAGATCGTCTGTCCATCTTAAGGGAAAAGGAAGTAAAAGTCTTAAATTGATCTTTATTGTTTTGCTTAGTTAATGAACTTATTGTAAAATAAAAAAGGAAATAGATATGAATAATACCAAAAATCAAATGCTGAACAAAAACATGTGGTCAATATAATAGGTACTGAAAGCTGTTAGTCCACAGAGAGAAAGCTGTTTTTCCTTGATTGTCCAGGTGGATTCTACGTTTCATATGTCGTTAAATTCACTGGCTGTTAAGTTTATGAAGGAAGCTCATTTAATAATTTGTGATTTGCACCCACTACTAAGCGATGATGCGTTTTCGATTTTCGCCTTGCATTCCTTCGTGTGTAGCCAGAACATCTCCAAAAGAGCAAGATTGACTATCCATAATGGTGTGCTGGTCCCAACACTAATGTGTGGTAGCGATACTTGGGTATGGCAGAAGAATCATGAAAGTAGGATTAATGCAGTAGAAAAGAGTTCCTTGAGAAATGTGTGTGATGTTACTTTGAATGACAGAATACGTAATAGTGTGATCAGAGAACGTTGAGGACTGAAAGAGGATATAGTGACTAGAATTGAAAAAAGGAATGCTGCATTGGTTTGGACATGTGGAGAGGATGAACGAAAAAAAGACTGACGAAGCAAATATATCGGGTGAATGTGAGTGGAAGGGCCGGTAAAGGATGCCCCAGACGGACATACTTCGATCAAATAGGGGATTTATTAGCAAAGGGAAAGATTAAACGTACCCAAAACTGACGTGCGTGCATGCAACGACTAATGGATGTCGATGAAGCTAAAGTGATTTGTCAGGATCGTGGCAGGTGGCGGTCCGTGGTCTCTGTCTATCCCTCTGGGATATAGGCGTGAGCTTATATAGGTATGTGAACGTATTAGTTATTTTGGTAAATAAGATTTTATTCTACTGGTGGTCGATAAATACCGTGGCGTCGGGTACCCTACGTAAGAACGAATGACCAATAGCCGAATAACATATGCCCGAAGACACATGCCCGATTTGTTAATTTACCAAAGCATCAATATATCTTTAACTTCAAATCCTGATCGTTCATAAGGCCGAAAACCAAAAGGCCGACGCACTAACGCCCAAAAACTATTGACCGAAAGAAATCGTGTAGGAACACAAAGTCTATGTATTTTCCATAATGTATTTCTTACCACATTGACCACTTATTTACAGTCAAAAGGAGGTAAAAACACAATATTTTTGGAATCTTGCCGCCCTCAGTAGTTATTTAAGAAACATAATGAAAACTACGCTTTTCCCCATTTAACACTCGTAAAAATTTCGCAAGTCCCAGTAGACTGCAAATAAGTGGTCAATGTGGTCAGAAATACATTTATGGGAAATAGATAGACTTTGTGTTCCTACTGGGGCGTCCTTCTCCGGCCCTTCCACTCACATTCGCCTGTAGTTTTACTTCATCAGTCTTTCTTCGTTCATCCTTTCTACATGTCCAAGCCAACGCAGCATTCATTTTTTTCAATAAAATAAATCCGTTCAGCCGTTCTCGAGTTTTTGCGAGACTAACGAACAGGAATTCATTTTTATATACCGGGTGTCCCAAAACTCGACGTTAACCCGGAGCCGGGTGAAAAGGCAAGTCAAGCTGGTTGTCAGAAAAATATAAAAAAAAATCTAAGTTGTATGATTTTTTTTTCAATACAGTCAGTTAAAACTAGGCAATTTTTTATTTTGAAAGTATTTCTAGGAAATAAGTCCTATTTTTTATGCAAGCTAGAGCAGCTGGTTTCAAAATTTTGATTACAGTTTAGAGAAGCATTATTCAGGGTTACACAGCAAAAAAAATAATTGGAAAAAGTAAAGATTTGTGGCAACAGGAGTAAAAAGGCTGTCACAGGGTGTGTAATTTTGCGATTTTAAAAAAAATGCCTCTATAATTTTGAAATCATACAACTTAGATTTTTTTTTATATTTTTCTGACAACCAGCTTGACTTGCCTTTTCACCCGGCTTCGGGTTGACGTCGAGTTTTGGGACACCCGGTATGTAGATGTCGTACAGAACAATAATTTAATGACGATATTACTAATTTGCTTTAGGCCGCCGCCGACCCTACAAATAACATAGCAAAACAACGTTTGCCGGGTCAGCTAGATTTGGATAGTGAAATAGCTTAGCTATTAGCTTTCATTAGCTGTGCCTCGCGGTGGATCCCGCGGTTTAACCCACGGCTTATTAGGTAAAATCAATTGGTAAAACAATTTTTTGAAAAAGTTATGTACAAAGTTCCCCATACATTATCCGCGAATTCATTTTTATCGATTTTCCCATGGGAATAACATATTTTCCCGCAGTAAACCGTTGCCTATGTGTTAATCCAGGGTGTCCGCTAACTCCATACCAAATTTTATTAAAATCGCTCCAGCCGTTTATATGTGAAGAAGTAACAAACATACACACTCACAAACTTTCGCGTTTATAATATTAGTATGAAGTATGATAGTATGATGATAGGATATGAAGTATGATACGTTTTTTTCACCCTGTCAAATAGCCTATTTAAGTTCAGTTAAACTGTAACACAATAGCTATACATTGACTGTTAGGCGGTACGAAGTTCGCCGGGGCAGCTAGTTCTTAATAATTGTATAACTATATATAACTAACTTTGTAGCGATTTGGCATTAGCTGTAAGTTACATATGTAAATAAATAAAAAATAAAAAAACAATAACAGTACACATTTTCTTAAGTTCAAAGGTTGACTATCCTTATTAGACACAAGTCACAAGAAACACCAAAATATTTGTATAATTTTATTAAGGTACCAAGAACTTTCAGGACTCGCATAAATCTAAAAGTTTCACAATTCCCGAAGTTCGCGGGAACATCTTCCAATTAGAACGTTAGATTAAACTCGAAATTAATTATTGTTTACACAAGTTTCCGGAATCTCGGTGGGGAAATCATAATCGTATTACGGTCAAATACATCAGACATTTATAGACGTAAAATGCTGAAGTAATTAATTAATTTTTTACGGATCTCGTATCATAATTGTTTGATCCAACATTTTCGTCATTGATTTAAAAAAAAAAAAGTGTACTGCGGAAACCTGCCCCAGTAGTAGAAAAACTGGACCATTTTATGAGGATTGTAAAAAGATACAACTCAAAGCCCTATCTCTCCTGAGTCTTTTATTATTGACGTTTATTCTCAGCAAAGTTGCATTTTTTTAAATCAACTTTTGGTCCTAACTAATTTGAGTTACAAAGTACTGTTCTAGGACATAAAAGTAAGTCGCAAAAGGATAAAAAAATTACACCAGATAATTAGAATAGACAGTTTAATCAAAAATAAAAAATAAACTTTTTCATAGATGTTCAAAATTTCTACCTCTCACTCGGAGGCAGAGTCGACATCTTCTAATAAAATTTCTTTATAACAATCTAAAGGCCCGGTGATTATTTTTCACCTGGTGGGTGGCCGCTGATATTCGTCGTCGAAGCTCCTGCTTCGTGTTGCACTCCTTTTCGTATACCACTTCCTAGAAGTAACCCCAAAAAAAATATCTATGGGGTTTAAATCGGGTGAGTGCGGTGGCCATTGAATAGTTCCACCGCGACCGATCCAGCGATTTGGAAATACTTCATTTAGGTGACTCCTCACGTCACGAGCGAAGTGCGGAGGTTCGCCGTCATGTTGCAGCCACATAGCGCTTCTAATAATGGGTCGAGTTCCTCATGTAAGAATGACAAATAAATTTGACCATTCACTCTTGCAGGCAGCTCGTGTGGTCCTATTAACTGTCCTTCGACGATCCCGGCCCACATGTTGACTCCAAATTTGTGTTGGAAGTGGTCTCGTCGAATAATGTGAGGATTCACATACTCGTAGTGGTGCAGGTTGTGAATATTAAAAACACCAGTGCGTTGAAACATACTTTCGTCCGACCACATAATTTTATTTAGAAATTCGGGATCTTCTCTGTTGCGCCGAAGCATCTCTGTGCAAAAAAGTTGTCTTTTTTCGTAATCAGCCGGCAGCAGTGCTTGCACGCGCTGGACATGATACGGATGCATCATGTTCCGTTTTAAAACGCGTTGCACAGTCGTTTTCGGGACACCTAATGTTCTTGAAATTCGCCGTTGACTCGTCGACGGGTCATTCGATATTTCTTGAAGAATTTGATCTTCCATTTCCAAATCATGTACCATAGTGCGCCCGGTTCTCGTCGCGCTACGTCCAGGAATATGGCCCTCCACGTAAGCGTTGTGTACACGCTGGAATACTCTGTAGTCGGGATAGCGATCACGATTCAGAAAACGTCGCCGATATTCTCTTGCTGCTTCACGAGCGTTTCCGTCACAAAAACCGTACACAAAATGCATGTTAGCATAGTCACGGGCTGAGTAAGCCATTTTTAATAGTCCGAATTCACTAATACATAACTGAGTCCAGTAAGAAATGCCAAGTTCGTAGGTGAAAATCCGAAACAGAGTCCAGTAAGAAATGCCAAGTTTGTAGGTAAAAATCCAAAACAGAGTCCAGGGAGAATGCAAAGTTCGAAGCGATAAAAAAAGAGCAGCGCAAAAAGTGACAACCGAATAACCGTGTTAAGTAGCGAACAGCAAGCAGAACACTAAGTAAAAGTTGCTGGAGGCGTGTAAAGGGTCACTAGCAGGTAGCTAGCGCAGGTAGTAAACCTCTCTTTGTTCCTGGGACCCCATGTCCAACCGGTAAATTCTCAGAATACAAACAAAGCTTTTGTTTAGTGTTATTTTATTAACTGGTGGTACCACAAGAAAAGTGACACCGACGGGACAAGAGCTACGAAAAAAGATCGTAATGACCTGTCCGTTGTTAGAACTTAATTTTTAAATCCATTTTTGACTTATTTTTATGTCCTAGAACAGTGCTTTGTAACTCAAATTAGTTAGAACCAAAAGTTGATTTAAAAAAATGCAACTTTGCTGAGAATAAAGGTCAATAATAAAAGACTCAGGAGAGATAGGGCTTTGAGTTGTATCTTTTTACAATCCTCATGAAATGGTCCAGTTTTTCTACTACTGGGGCAGGTTTCCGCAGTACACTTTTTTTTTCAAATCAATGACGAAAATGTTGGATCAAACAATTATGATACGAGACCCGTAAAAAAATAATTAATTTCTCATGATCCATAAAGATAGGGACGATGAATTTTTTTTTTGTTACATTCTCATCATGGATTCTCTTGCTTTTGGTGGTTGTTTTTTTTTGAGAGTGACGACTCTCAAAAAAAAACAACCACCAAAAGTAAGAACTTTTTTTTTTATTGCTCTTAATAAGTAGTAGGAACTCTTTTCTTGAAAAAAACCGAAAATCAATCATAAGTTCAAAACCGTTGAGAATTTTACCACCCTGTTTAGGACTTTATTGGTAGAAGATGACCTTGGCTAACTCCCCATTTCATTTGATCCATGATATTTGGACCACCCTGTATAGAGATGGAATATAGAGCAATCAGTGTCATTATTAGCACTTTATGCACAATAGGACAGTTCGATCACAATGATGACTAGGTAATAGCGCTGCAGGACAGCCGTGATAACAGTAGTGATAAAAAGTACGAATGATATTTAAGTCACTTTGTTTGGAAGTTAAGAGTTTTAAGGACCCCCAACGGACCCCCAGCTACGTCTGACCACTGCGGCAAGTGACGAAATGTGAATTCAAATGATAAATTTAGAATTGTTATTGAACAGAAATAATACAAAGCAACGAGGCGAATTGCACCTCGTTACAGGCTTAATCACGACACGTGTACACCGCGGATTGGCGGTTTGTGCTGCGGTATGGGTATGTGGACAGCTTCCCGACGATGCGATGTTTTCCTTCACTTTTAACGAGTGGCATTGTTACAATAACTTCACAAATGTACATAAGCTGTTATAAGTTTATATAGGTATTTCAGATTCTAACTATGAAAGCAAAATAATGAATCAACGTAAGTAGTTGGGTACTCGTGAAGTCAGAGCCAGCTAAATCAATACTGTTCCAGGAATCATATTGTTAGAAAACTACGAAATAAAACTTCCATCTGTAGTTCATAATTCTTTACCGAATCCCTCTCCACGGATAAGTTAACAAGACACGGGGGCCGTTTGAAAAAATATAGAAATGCTGCAATATTTTTACTTTATCTCCTACGCGGACTTACATTGTGCATTTGATTTAGTGCCAAACAATACGGGGTGGCTGTAGGAACATCCGCTATTTTCGATTATTCGCCTCACTGGACCAACATTCTATTCGAATTGTAGTCTTTCCTTTTTATTCGTTTTCCATTTGGTATCCAGATTTTGCATGCAAACCTCCAGCTTCGAAAATTGGACGTCATATCGTATTAGTAAACTGGAAACTACTCGTAGACTACTAATAGAGAAAGGAAAAGATGAGTATCGTGTAATAGGTACGCACGTACCTATTCTAGTAGTAACTAGCTCAATCAAAATATTTTGACTATAATATTATATTTAGGTGTTAGGTGTTTTAGGTGGAGACCGCGGATCGGTAAACGTAGTGTAGGACGTCCTCAGACTCGGTGGAGCGATGATCTTCGCAGGGCGGCTGGCAAGAGCTGGATGAGAGTAGCCGAGGACCGTGTTCAGTGGCGTGCAATGGGAGAGGCCTATGTCCAGCAGTGGACAACCATAGGCCGATGATGATGATGATGATGATAGGTGTTTCACAATCTGCAGATAAAGTTCCGGATAAGCTATCCGCAACTAGGGCTGCCGTTTGTTCTAAATTTGAAGCCATAAACGAACACACGCATTATAGGAAAATTTATTTAAATTTACAACAAACGGCAGCCCTGGTTGCGGATAGCTTATTTGGAACTTTATTTGAACATTGTGAAACAGGGCCTTAATCTATTTTATTTTATTTTAGATTCTAGGAAGACTAACAGCTATTACAAAGTTATAATATACAGAAAAATTAGGACACACTGAGCCAATTAGAAGTCTTCACAATTAGACGCAAATTATAAAAAACGCAGACAGTTCACAGAAGATAACCAACATTCAGATACTTACAAACAAAATTACACAAAGGAAATGAGAATCATTTGATGGAAGCAATCTCATTTGATGGAAGCAAATGAGATTGCTTCAGTCCAAGCTCCGCTCACCTCAAAAAACTGTGTCTAAAAAACAAGTGACTAAGCACACGCCTCGCCTTGGCCGGTGCAGTATTAAACAAGTCTAAGTCATATTGATCAGACAATATATTAAAATTCCTACTTGCACGCACGAGATAGGTGTTCTTTCTGTAATTAGTTGATACGTGTGGGATATGTAAAATTGTTTTCTGTCGCAAGATTCTAGATGGTACACGAATACGTAATTGGGTCAAGAGATCGGGACAATCGATGTTTCCATTAGCGATTCTTAGTAAAAAAACTATATCAGCATTGTTTTGACGTATTTGTAAGGGAAGAAGGTGATGTTTTTTACATATATCTAAATAATAAGACGAAGAGTAATGTTCTTTAAGTCTATAACAAAGGTATTTAATGATTTTTTTTCTGTATATTTTCGATGCGCGAGATATGTATGTTATAGAGGGGGCTCCACATTTGCGACGCGTATTCTAAATTACTGCGCACATACGTGCAGTAAAGTATTTTTAAAGTCTTAATTTTTTTAAAGTCTTTTTCATTCCTAATAACAAATCCTAATGCTCGAGAGGCTTTACTGATGATTTTCTCAATGTGAGTATCCTAAAGTAGTTTGGAGTCGTGATAAACTCCTAGATCGCGAATGATACTGAATCGTTCCTTTTAGACTATAATCCGAGAAGATTATATTACGTTTGCGACTAAAAGTAACTATATTACTCTTAGCTGGGTTCAGATCTAGATTATTATTGTAGCAGTAATTTTCAAGACGCTGAAGGTCTTCTTGCAGACGCTGAGCATCAGTAGTCGAGGAAATAGTTGCAAAAATCTTCATATCATCCGCGAAACATATAAGTTTGGACGTGAGAAAGCAGCTATCGATGTCGCATACAAAAATCGCAAACATTAAGGGTCCGAGCAAAGATCTCTGTGGCACTCCACTGAGAATGGGCACCCAACCTGACATGACTATTAAATAATTATTGGTGGAGGCTTTTGATTATTGGTAAGACAAGTTTGTGGTCTTACTATCAGAAGTGTTCAAGCCGTCCTAAGGCCTATGTCTTCCTCAGGGGAGAGACCCGTGCCCCTCGGTGGGGACATAATGGGTTGATGATGATGAAATAATTATTTCTTGGCAATACATTATCAAGACATTAATCTAAATGTCATATTAGCATATTTTGTACATAAATTACAATCTACTTTGAAAAGTAAAGTTTACATACATAAAGTCACACCTGTATCCCTGTAGGGCAGGCAGAGACCAGGGACTGCCATTTGCCACGATTCTGATTATAATCACTTTCGCTTCATCGACATTCATTAGTCGTTGCATGCACGCACACTGGTTTCGGGTAGCATAATCTTAGTTATTATTTTACGTTGTTATTTTTTTCCCAAAAATACTCTTATTATAAGAAAAATCGCTCGTAGCCTGGGCGAATCGCTCGTAGCCTGGGCTGCCTGAGTGATCTTAAACGATCACTAAGGTTAAGCAACATACGGCGCGTTTAGTCCATGGATGGGTCACTGTCTATGACTAACGCTAGTGGCATTTTCCGTCTAATAAAACCATACGTCTCCATAGAGATTTCAAAAGAAAACTCGCCGAACGAAACAAAATTCTTTTGAGTAGAAAACAAAATGACATTAAGTTTGGAAAGAGCAACAGCCAAAGCAACCAAAGTCTTTGAAGCGAGCCTTTAAATTTAAAATTCCTTCTATCATGAATCCTTTATGCACCGCGGCAGGTTAGTAAAGCATGTTTTTGCGGATCTAACCTTCAGTTTTACTGTTCCCTCAGTAGCCATTCTAGGGAGCTTGGGATCAACATAAAATAAAATAGAGTATCTTCAACAAAACAGGAAGAACATAACAAGAAGGTTTAGGAAGAGTGCTGAAGCTAGGATAGGCCAATTTGTAAATACCATTTTTTTTAATCACATTTATTGTGATTCAAGTTGAATTTTTAGTAAGATTTTTGGATTAATGCTGTTTAAGTTTTGTTTGTACAGCAACACCATTCGCTGATAAATTGTGCCCGGATAACGGCGACAGGCTTGCCACTTGTCACGTTCGGGACCTAATAAACTCGGCCAAACGTGGGTCCAGTTCTAGAGACAGGTGCCTCTGCCTACCCCTTCGGGGATAACGGGCGTGAGTTTATTTATTTATTTTTATTTTTAAGTCACTTAGAAAGTGGCATAAGTCATAAGTGGGTTAGTATTTCAATTGGAACACTATTTTAAAATATTTGTTTACAATGTTTGTTTGTAAGTTTAGTGTAATAAAAGTATCAATAAATAAACAAATAATCTCAACAACAGACAGTTGTTCTTCTGTGATACTTTTGTGATGTAAACAAGCAAGGGTGTCGGTTAGGGTTACGCTAAACTTTGCAGTAATACTAAGATTTCGTTATGTTACTGTTATTACGTTTGATAACTTACAGAACACTAGGAAGCTGTTATTGTTTATACAGTTTATTGCACAAAAAAAAATTATATAAAATAAAATAAATTAAATAAAAATAGCCTTTATTTCACTGACTTGACATAGTTACCATGGTTACAGTTTTTAATTAATTTATATTATATTTATTGTTGTTACTTTTTAATTAAATCAAATTCATCATCATCATCATCAACCCATTATGTCCCCACCGAGGGGCACGGGTCTCTTCCCTGAGGAAGGTATAGGCCATACTCCACCACGGGGGCCTAGTCCGGATTTGTGGAGGCTTGTAAGACTAGTGGCTGGTCTTACTGTCAAATTAAATTAAATTAGATTAAAAAACAATTGCCGACATCGGCCGCCACTGCGTCATCATCAGGCTGTCCCTCGACATAGGCCTCCTCCAGCGCCTTCCACATCCTCCTGTCCTTCGCCAGCCTCCTCCATCCTTTGGGCAGGTCGTCCTCCCATCTGGTGGCTGGTCTGCCTCTTCTTCTTGTATCTCCTTTGGGGTCGGAGGTGACGGTACCATTGACGTGGTAAGTCCCGTCAGGCCGACGAGGCGGCGTCGTTGATCAAATACCAACTCAACGATTCCTGGTGACCCATGAGGGGCGCCAGGATAAATTCAACCACTTCCTGGTGGCCCATGAGGGGAGCCAGGATATAACTCAAACATTTTTGGTGGCCCATGATATATTCAAACACCATTCTACTACGTCTTTGGTCCATTTTTCTGCTGTGTTTCTCATCTGGTGTCCCGTCCATCGCCACTTGAGTTGTTTTACTTTTCTAATGACATCAGACACCCTGTTGCTTTTCCAAATTTTCTCAGGTTCCATTTCCAAAAAATAATAACTTAGGATAACTTAAATAATATGTTTGTAACAAAAATCACAGGCAATGGCGGACCTTCTGAAGAAATTTCCTATTCTCTACAGCCAGCTTACGAATTTTGGAATGTTAAAAAAGAGAGTTATTTGCTTGCGAGGATATTGATGTAGCTGTTAAAATTAACTATTTACTTATATTTATTAAATTTCAATGATTCAAAATTAATCTTAAGGTAGAGTCATTACTGCGACTCTCTTAGTGCGGCATCCCGTAATGCACATCGAATGGTAATTAAGTTATTAGGTACTTATTCTGTATATAAAAATTGCAAATTTTCAGCTCTTGAAGCTCAGGAATTGAACAGCTCGTAATCCCAGCTGCCTGAGTGATCTTAAACGATCACGAATGTCAAGCAACATAGGGCTCGTTCAGTGCATGGATGGGTGACCGTTCTGTGACTAATGCTAGTGGCATTTTTCCGAGCGGTTAAGCAACGTTAAGCAGTTGCCGGCTGCTGTCGATAGATGGCCGTCGTTTAACCAAGTCAGAGGCCTTAGGGCGACTTGAATACTTCTGACAGTAAGACCAGCCACTAGTCTTACAAGCCTTCCAATAATCTACACTTGGCGCCCGCGGCCTATACCTTGTAACGAGGTGCAATTCAAGTCGTTGCTTTGTTTTTTTTTAAACACCTCGTTACAACCTTCCTCAGGGAAGAGACACATGCAGCTCGGCGGCGACATAATCGGTTGATGATGATGAAATTTTATTTTCCTGGTAGTTTGAAATCTAGTTTGAGACCAAGTGATTATGTTGTGTGGAAGTTATTTACTTATTAGTTTTTTTCTTTTTTAGAAATATTTATTCAAGAAATTCCACAAAAATGCATGTCAAAAAAAGTCACTGAAAATTTTATTTTCAATAACACAAAAAATAATGTTGTCACAATTTTTTTTCTCGGAAAAAATGAAATTATAAAGCTAGCCACAATACGTTCACTATACGTTTGATGTAACTATGCTCAGATTTTTTTACTTGGCATATGAATTAACTAAGTCAAGTTACAGTTTACTGTTGCAAGTTGTAACTGGTACTGAAGAAACGGTTTCTAGGTTTTGTGTCAATAAATAAACTTACAACTAATTGATTAACACAAAACTTAGAAACCGATGTATTTATTACATGTTAGATGCGATTTTAAACTCATGCTGAGTATTATAATTATAAATGATTTCAAATGCTTAAATATTATCCAAATGTATTTTTCAGTGACACTTAGGTTATTTTTGGACATTGACTGAACATCACAATTCTTCTTACCATGTCGAAGTGTAATAGATATATTAAAGCTTGGGTTAGTTACATCAAGCCATGCAGTTAGTACTTTGTTACCCACATTACTGTTCTGTACTATGCACACAAGGTTAATAGAAAATCTCAATACGGCACGTATCCCTGCCCTCCATGGGCTCGTATAAAAGGGCAGAATAAAAGAAAAGACCCGTCCCAGTGTTTGTCAATAGCACCCGATACACTTCGCTAAAGTTCGGGCCATATATTTAACGAAAATATCCCTTAATACCTAACCAGTAAAACCCATGGAGGTTTTTCTTTCAGTAGTGGATCCCTGTGGCGTCCCTAAGGGAAGACGGGTCATTCACCCTCGCTCCTTATGGACAGCAGTCGTTTGTGGCCTAATACGAACCAAAAACATCGGTGGTGGTTGAAAGAAAGTTATTCAATATATTTTTTTAGTTATGTTTGTACATAACTTATTTTTATTTAATAGGTAAGCCAACGGACCTTATAAATCATGTAATATATTTAATTAAAATCAGTCATGTTGACGAATGACACAAAATTACACTCTCTAAGCGCCCAAACGTTTGTATTCGTTTCATAGTACCTGCTAATACTTACTAATACCAAGGTGGATTAATCAAGTCAACTTGCTTTCATCTTTATTTCATTTTGTTCAGCTTTGATCTGAGTGTACATTATTCCTGTTTCACCTCGCGTGGGATCACAGATCGACAAACATAAAAGTAAGCCGTAGTTAGAACATTGTGTCAACTACTTGTTACTTTTCACTTGTCAATCTACCATCCTCATTTTTTGTCATTTATTAATTACTTTAGTAAATTTATTCACTCTGTATTATGAGTAATTATGAATCGACAATAAATACATTTCATTTAATTTATTTTTTCTTTATATCTCTTCTTCTTATTTATCTTTTTTTTTTTTGTAAACCTCTTTTTTGTATTAATTTGTATTTTGCCAAGAAATTATACGAATTTCTAATCTAGGGCAAGTAAATAACAACAACAATTTGATAGACAATATTTGTTCCCGTATTTTAACAGTTGTTTTAGATCTAAGAATGAAATGAAATTAATGTACTGTGTCGTTATTTTATATTTCTTCGCTTAGTTTTGTTTTGTCTGAACACGGCATAAGAAGCAATCGTATAACTTGCGATAGGCCACTTGTTGCCCTGACCAGTGTTTATCCCTTTATTAGGATCACAATGCCAGGTGTGGAGGTTAAACTTGTTGATAGTGCCTTATTGACAATGGAATTTTCTTGTAAAGGCGCGGCTCTATTATAGTATTACCTCGGGATAATGTAGATAGTTGCTGTGGATAGTTGTAATAATAATAATAATATAATAATAAATTCGTTTATTCATTAAATAGAGTATCAAATTACAAGAAATTGCGTCGAAGCCCTGTACTAAGCCGAAGCCTGTGTTACAGTAGCCTCGCTCCTCCTCTGATTTTCTTTGTCAGAAGTAATTTGAAAACAAAATTTTGCAAAATATTTACCGAAACAACAAAATATATGAAGAAAACAAAATATATGAAGAAAGTTGTAATAAATAACGAGACAGATCTATAGCTAAGCGCTAGATACATGTATCAGTGAAAATCGGAGAAAAGACAACGGTGGGAAGTTCAACAAAACGCTATGGATTTTTGGTGGTTTTATGGCTATAAATAATAATAATATTGCTATGGCTATAGCAATATTATTATTATTTATTTATTTAAATTTTAGAACATTATGAATATGAACCTGCCTTAAGTTATTTATTTTGAAAAAAAAGGCATTTCTCAAAAATAACTCATTGAATCTATGAGAACCATCAGTTGCGAGCAAGAGCGTAGCGTGCGTGCCGCGGGTTTGCTTGTATTTTTTCTAATAGACGAAGAGGTTGAAGAAAACAAGAGTTTTTAACTCGTAACAAGATTTCACAATTATTTTTATTTTTTTATTTAACATAAAAGGGTCTCAAACTTTTGTTTCACAACTTTATCTACAAAAGGACTTTATTTTATTGTATTTATTTTTATTTCTAAAGTTACGATACAACGAATATAATGTGATAAAAACTTAATTAAATCTCTACTAAACTAATCCATAAAATAATTAATGTAAATATTACTTAATAAAACTAATAATAATATAAACTAATGTCTAAAGTAACAATCTAATAATAATCTAAATAAATGACTACCTTGTTGGTCTAGCCGTTAAGGCGCTTCCTACCAAAACAGAGGTCGTTAATTCGATTCCCACTGGGGGCCGCCGTACATAATGGCCTCAGTCTGGGTGATTTTCCATGTTTATAACGTCCTTGCCTAGTTCCCATAGCACAGGGTATCCTAGTTTGGGACCAGGTCAGTGATTGTATTGTGTGGAAATTATTATTATTATTATAAGTTACCAATTACACTTATCTACCTACGTCTTTGTAACCACCCAGATTTTAGCGTATATACCTGCACTAATGCCTTTGTAGCATAAATAAGATATGTCACTCTACAAAACGTTACAAAGGGACTAGTCCCCACGGACTTGACCGGAGGGCATATCCAACGGGGTGTACTATAATAAGTGTTGTATGAAAATAGTTGAGACTATACTCTGATTTTTAATTAGGTGGACTAAACTGACAGGTATAGATATAGACAGTAGACGTTACTACAATAGCCATGGATAGAGGAGAATTTTGGGTGATGAGTACTTAAATAAAATACGTACTATACGTTACCTTCATTAGAAATACTATAATCGCAAGGAATGCTTTCCCGCGAATTTCGTCTCCATTATAGCTACACTTACCGAAAAAATGAGGTTTTATTAAATAAAGTATTGATTTCATTGTTTAATATTTATAGCTGAGACAACAAACACTATGATAAAAACTTAACTTACAATAAAGCTAATTATTATAAATAACACTTAATAACTTTACTCATATTATTATAAACTAATTTCTGATTATATATTTACAAATAAAAACTTTCCCCAGGTCGGTGTCCCGCGGCAGAAAGCCCAGAATATGCCGGCTGTGTATGTAAATATATTTTTTAAATATCTTTAACCAGCAGTCAGGAACCTGTTATAGTTTTATAATAATGCACGTAAAATAAGGACTTCACTGAAACCACAGAGAGAAACTGAAACAGCCCAACAAGCCATGTCTCCCCTAATAGATTATTATTTTGTGTTTGTAAGATAATTATATTGGATGTATTTTCTCTGTTCCACGGAGTCTTTAAGCATCTTAAAAGATTATTGTATCTTAGCGTACTAAATAGAGGATGATGAAAGGATAACGTCGGATTTACGTTGTTACCATAGTGATATTTGCCAACATTTGTTAGTGTTAAGATATATCATTCATTATATGTAGTTGAACGTTTAGTTAATGCAAAAATAGCTTCAGCTATCTTCTGTATTTTGAGGATCTTACTAAAAAGCAGTTTGTTGTAAATTCCGTCGGTTTTAACAAATTTTAGATTTCGACACGTGGTAGAATGGAAGGAAGACAAATCGATCATAGCAATTAAGACTCCTTAGTCCGATATCGTCCAAGTAAGTAACAATTCGGTATTTGACACTATCAACAATAAATTATTTGATATGCTCGAGGTCGGGCCTTACGACGTTAAAACAAAAATAACAAAATGTTTCGGAAAAGTATATCTTTCAATAATTTACTAGTTATTGCAATTTTTAAATATGAAACATAAAAGAGTGTTCTGAAATATGTATGTCGTCATAAGCAAGTATATTCATACAAAATTAAGTTTTAAAAGTAACTCATTTGACATTTTGTCAAATCGATCTCAACCCGCTCAGAACGTGCATTTCGGTGCTTTTCAATATTATTTTAAGTTGTTCCGTAAGCTCATACGCCCTATTACCGAGGTAAATGGAAACAGGAAATGTAAGTACCTATTAATACACGTAAAGATGTTTTTTCGGCAACGATAGAGGCGTTTAGTCGTCGTACCAAGTAATACCGTGAATAAGCTAGTTAAATGTATTGTGGTTCCGTGCAATGAATATCAACCTTCCCTACCAATCGCGGAATTAACTAGGTAGTTATGTTTATTAATTAGTATACTAGATTTTTATGTTACGACACTCTGCTTCAATAGTATAAATTTAGAAAAATAAATTGTGTCACTAAAATTACTTGAACGAGAACAAAACGCCAAAATAAAATATACTTCGGTGACAGGACGCGATTTTGACCACCGCGGTGATGGGGCATTTTACCTCACAGTCCAAATTTTACTTGCAGCATGTGGTAACACAAGCAGGGAATGATTATGTAAAATTTTTAAGACTATTTTGATATTTATTTACATAAAGCCGAAATTTTTTTCTTATTGACTAGTAGAGCCACTCTTTTTCGATGGGCTTCAAAATCCGCAGATTTTGACACATAAAGACACGCCTGTATTCCGTAGGGATTGGTCATGGATGTAATAATCAAAGAGGATTGAGTACTCTGACAAAAAAATGTCCTGACAAGGAGGCTCGAACTAGTGAATGTCATCTCTTTCTAAGTAGGGTGACCTTGATGTCAATGAAAACCGGACGAAACATAAGGGAAGCCAGCCGGAAAGAACGAGCGAAGTTCTCTCTTTAGGAGTAACTTGGGCATTTACTTCCATAATGGGCGACACAGTAGGTACCTAGTGGTAGGTATATTCATTGACTGAAGAACTTTAATTATACTTATATTTGCAATTAACGAAGTTTTAACATTATAAAATGAAAGCCAAAATCAAGTCATAAAATTAGCTTTAATCCAAAAATAAACACAAAGAAACAACTCATTTAAATGTATAGAATTAACAACTTGCTTATTGAGTGTTAATGTACAGTACATTACATACTGCCCTCAAATAAGGTTTGTAGTGGAAAAGAAGAGTAGAGAGAGGAGTAAAGATAAAACTCAACTTCGACCATGTTAAAATACGTTTATAAAACCTTGAGTGGTATTGCTACAAAAATTACTTAGCATACATTCATGGCTCGATTCGAGTCTGGGCCTTTAATTTGAGAATAAGTAAAGTTCACTATCTTGCATGGTTACATGGATACACGCAAGATAGTGAACTTTACTTATATTTATAGTTATTAATAGTGAACTTTTCTTACATTTCTTATCATCAGTTACAGTAGGCTACTTTTTATCGCGGAAATCGCACTCATTCTGCGGAATTAACTTAATCATATTTTGATCTACATAAGTTTACAAATTATTTTCAGTGAACCAATTTAGAACTTTATATCATTATGGTACTCTTGGTCTCGACAAGGGTTAAATTAAAAATTAAAAATGCTGTTGCAGACAAATTTTAGTGTACAAATTGTAAATTCAAATAATAAAATCTAACTTGCCAATACATATAAAACTCGTGTAGCTAGCTAGATTGATGAAAAACATTTGAATGTTTTTTTTTACATTTAAAATATGCATAAAAGCTAATATACATTACAAATTAGAATAGAATTATTAAGTATAAAATTAAATATTCTATTATACCTCCTGTCAATTTTTCTATTCAAACATAATATTCAAAGCTTCTTCTTTTGGGGAATGCATTCAGTCAGTTTGGGCACCTGCATCGAGCTGTGGTTGCTTCGTTGGTAGTTCTTCCAGTTCAACATTTTCTTCCGTCGCTTAGTACCATTACTTTTTTCGCCACAGGCTGTAAATATTTATTTATTACTTACTTTCTAATAAACTTCTTAGCAAACAAAACACAAAGGTAACAGAAAAGTCCTGCGCAACGTATCTAAAGGGGTTGGTAAGCACGTCAATAAAAAGTAAACTAAGTGATACTTTCTGAGTTATTCCCGTTTGAAAATATAAAAAAAAAACAATTTAATTAATTCAATTGTCCATTATCATCATTTTAAAGTATTTTGCGTTACAACTAGTAATAAATTGGGGACATTTTGTCAAAGAGTATTTGTTGTTTGTGATAATTATTTTTTCTATCGATTGGCATAATGTACACCAAACGGCGACTTTTCATGTACAAACGTACAAACTTTAGGTATGCTACAGAGGTTTGAAGCCTTTTACTCACCACTACAAATGGTACAGGATCTTCCTTCAACCTAGGTAAGACCGTAGGTTTAAAATCTTATTTTCTAAAATACCGGCTTTTGCAGGCTTCACAAAATGCAGGATTTTGTGATGTCGAACCAGAGCCTCATATAGCATCCATCCATTTTAAACGTAAGCTTTCGTTTTTAGTAAAACTGAAAAGAGACCATTGGGTAATCAAACACTTGGCCTACATTTTACAACATCATGGTCATAGTATTCCACATAAATGAGTAAGAGTAAGACACACTCCTTCAGTTTGTGGCTCTCGCTCTGGACACTTTACTCTAGTTGCTTACTTATACGATTTTATGTTTTATTTGAGAAGACAAAGAGTTTAGTTTTCTATGGAAGGTTTTTCGTAGTGCTCTATCCTCTTTGATTATAACATCCTTGGGATTGGTAAAGACCATCCTAGGTAGTATAACGACGCGAGTCGCGCGCCATAACGTCAAAAGTCGCGACTTTCTAGTACAATGCCACCATCTTATCTGTTCAGTTGATAGCGGTGCTAGTGGAGAATTTAGTAGTAACATTTAATAAAAGTCTTTCAATTTTAATGAAAATATATCAACAAATCTTAGTAAGTGAATAAATAAAACAAACAATGGGGAACAGGTTTTATAATTATTTACTTGCTATTTTGCCCACCTGAACAGATAACTTGGTGGCGCTGTACATTAACTGTCAAATTGTGACATTTTAGCGCTACAAAAACGACTCGCGTCATCGTACTACCTATGCAGGATTAGCCACTGACCCAAATCCCAGTCCATAACTCTTTCGCTTTATCAACATTTTTTAATTGCTGCATTGTCAGTTTCGGGTACTTTTTAACTTGTTCTTTGCTAAAACCTCCCCTATGTGGTCAACAAATGTCCACCTGGGGCGTCCCTTACTGGCCTTTCCTCCCACAACGGCTCCAAAAATACCTATATCGAGCAAATGTCTTTCGTATTTTATTTTTATATCTTAGGGGTATCAACAGCGAACTTAATTAATGACATACTGATTCGTAAATACAACAAATAGGGCCAATAACAGATACTCACATTTATTCTTTAAATAAAAGTGAAAAGCCAACGTAAAAGCTAAACAAAATTATATGCTTATACTGAAATGCAAACAGTCACGCTAAAATGGTGGTTGAAATGAATGAATGAATGTATCTCCTTTTTTTATTTCTTTCGAGATTTTGTTATACCTACCCTATAATATATTACTGCTCGCAAATGCAATAAGCAATACACCCTAGGAAGTGTAAAGAACAATAAAACATGCACAGAGTATTATTTTATGTGAATATCGACTTCGCGGGGCGCAACTAGCCCTGTGCATACTTACAAGTGCAGTTATTTTATTCGAAACCCTCCCGTAAAACGTAGGGAGTAAGGTTCGAAAGAATACCAGAGAAGTGGGTTCCTATATTGATTTATGGTCAAGTGTAGGGTTGCTTATGCTCCTCAGAATTTTCCTCGGTTTCCTAACGCGCGTATAGGCAATAAATGTAAATTGCTAAGGAAAAGCCGTTTAGCGGATGTGTTTTATTTTTATTGTATTCGGTCATGCGAGAAGCGATGATTTAGTCGCGCTGCCTCGTAGTAACAACCCTGGTTTAGTAACGACTAGTAATCTGAATCGTTCGTTGCCCCGGCCGCCTGACTGATATCAAACGATCACGAAGGTTAAGCAACATAGGGCGCTTTCAGTGCATGGATGGGTCACCGTCTATGACTAACGCTAGTGGGTCGTTCTTCTTTTTTACCTACAATAAGTGATGGTCCCCAATAACACGAATGTATAATTATAAAAACAAAAATATGAGTACTTCAAACTATGAAAATATTTCTGATGTATGATAGATTAGGAATTATGTTATCATGTCGTCGGTACTTCTCTTAATTATTTAACTTACGAAAAAAGTTACATTACGTGACAGAGGTGTAAGTGGTACTATTTTTGAAGACCGTGACGGAGGTGTACATTTTGATCGATATTGTTTGCTTATAAATTAATTTGACATCGTAAGATAAACCATCTAAAAAATGATATCTCACTCAAAAATTTAGGCAATATTACCAATGATTACTAATATGATATGTAAATGTCCACCAATCCGGACTAGGCCCCCGTGGTGGAGTACGGCCTATACCTTCCTCAGGGAAGAGACCCGTGCCCCTCGGTGGGGACATAATGGGTTGATGATGAATGATGATGTAAATGTTAAATATTGATTTATCAGTCATGTCCATTGTAGGTAAAAAAGAAGAACGACCCTAGTAGCATTTTTCCGAGCGGTTCCGTGCTTCGCAAGGCACTTTAGGCAGTTGGTGCCGGTTGCCGTCGATAGATGGCAGTCGTTAAGCCAAGTCAAGCCTTAAGCGTAAACTAAGCTTTAGGCTAGCTAAACTTGCTAGCTTGAAAACTTCTTACAAACATGCACTCGCTCATTCTAAAATTTTTATGTTTGTAAAAATGTATTATACTTACTTTTAATAAATACAGTCTGAGGCCTGATTTATATTTAATTTTTCTTTATTTTCGTGCTTTTTTAGCATGCTTTCCATAGAGGTTGAATAAAATAGAGACGGCAAAAACATATACCGATTCATAGCTTTTATTTTATATTTTGTAAAAACACTATATAAAAATCCTAAGCACATAGTATACAACCAACTTTTAGTGATTTATTATTTACTTATATTCTTATAAAAGGAATTGACGTCTCTATTCTATTCTAGCTCTATGAAAAGCGTGCTAAAAAGCACGAAAATAAAGCAAATGTAAACCGGACCTGGGCATTACTTGATATTAAAATTAAAAACAATTTAGGTATAGATTTTTACTTACGACCCAGTAAGTTTCATTTCCCAGGCGGACATACTTGGACCAAATAGGGGATGTATTAGTAAAGGGCAAGATAAAAAGTACCCGTAACCGGCGTGCATGTATGTGATGACTAATGAATGTTGATGAAGCGAACGACATCGGTCAGGATCGTGGCAAGTGGCAGACCCTAGTCTCTGCTCACCCCATCGGGGTACGGAATGAATTTATATTAATGCTAACGCTACTCTTCCAGTATTTGAAATACCTCATAACATAACCATTGGTACAAACATTCCATACAGTTAAAATTATATCTATCTATCTATTTTAGTTTCGATAATTAAATTATTTAGATAGAAACGACACACACATGCACACAATGCAAACAAAATAAATCAGTCAATCAAACCGCCCTGTGACATATCCGACCCAAAGGTTACCATAACGCTGGCAGCATTACCGCGCTGCACTGCCAGGGAGATCCGTTGCATCAAATATGCCCCAGAGCGGTACTCCAAGCCACGGTTCCTCAGATGACGCCCTGCCTCTTTAATAAAGACTTTCCCCTGAAAACCCCAGACCCCAGAGGTTTCTAAAGCCAGGGGCACGAAAAAATCCTTCAGGCTCAAATAGCTGCTCATCAACAGGCTCTATATTAAACACTAGCGACCCGCCCCGGCTTCTCACGTTGGCACGTGGCAAAAACGATTAGGTGGAAATAGCTAACTATATTAGTTCCGTGGAAAATTCCCGAGTTAGTAATTTTTTTACACCTTGGGTTACATTATTCGAGATTTCGTACGAAACCCTAAACTTTTTGAAAATCCAATATAGCCTAACTATGTTACTTACGAAGAATGTAGATTACTACTAATGGTGAAAGAATTTTTAAAATCGGCCAAGTAGTTTGTGAGCCTACTCATTACAAACATAATATACTCACACAAAAATCTAAATCCTCTTTTTAATATTATTACTATTGTATAGATAGTATAGATACAGATAAAAACTATGTACAACATTAAATATGCTTTGTCCGTAACGGCAGTGCTAATTCCATAAAAAGATATTGTTGAATGTGTAAATAATTTGCACGGGGTTAATCAAAGGCATGAACTCTCTTTTCAGGGTTCCGTAGTCAACAACGAACATTGAGCCTCTTGACTCTTGACCTTGAAAATAACAAATGATTTCAATTATAATTTTCACGTCTTCCCCCACCTCTCCTGCTTAAATGGAAAATTGTAGAAACGTTAATAATTTAAGGGTAGTTAAAGATAATAATAATATGTAGTCATCATCATCAACTCATTATGCCACCACCGAGGGGCACGGGTCTCTTCCCTGAAGAAGGTAGATATAGGCCATACTCCACCATGGGGCCTAGTCCGGATTGGTGGAGGCTTGTAATACTAGTGGCTGGCCTTACTCTCAGCAGTTTTCAAGCCGCCCTAAAGCCTCTGACTTGGCTTAACGACTGCCATCTTAGACGGTCGTCGTAGTCGTAGTCGACGTCATAGACAGTCACCCATCTATGCACTGAACGCGCCCTATGTTGCTTAACCTTCGTGATCATTTAAGATCAATTAACTATCTAACTAAGAAAACTATCACGGTTAAGTGGCTTTACAAGTTAACGAGTAGTAGGCGACTAACTTATAAAAGGAATTTTCGTACAATAGTCACTGAAAATTACTTTGATGAAGTTGTTGGTTCTGTAAAACAGAACATACTCTTTCTACGGAACCCTTTACTGCGCGTGGTCCGACCTTGGCCTTGGCCGGATTTTTTTATGTTATATACTTATATCACACGCGTAGTTACTGAATAGAATACATCGTTGGAATACAGGGTTACCTTTTAAATCCTGAAACTGACGAGTTCTTAAAATAGAGCTTATAATTTACAACAACGTTGATTTTTATTTCTATTTAAATATCATTTTCTCTTTTTTTGCTTTGGAGTGGTGTTAAAAAGCATGAACATAATTTCTTTCATTAGTACATTGACCTATATAACTTGCAGCACTTAACATATGAATAAGTAAATTACCTACTCCAAATAAACACATTTGGCTGTCTGTCATCAATCCGACTAATGAATTTGCTTAATAACCGGCTGGCTATCGGCGGCCGATAATTAATTAGACGAAAAGAGGGTTCTGACTGGATGGCAAACAGTTTGGGGTGTCCAACTTGGGGTTTTAGCTAATAGTTTGCTTTGCGTGTTCGGCGTTTGTACAGCGGACAGCTGATTAACCTTCTATTTTGAACTTTAGATCATTATTATCCTAAAGGCAGACAGTTGAATTCCAATTGCCAGTAGAAACTTGAATAAAGAGTTTGATAAGCTGTAGTCTGCATACGGGATGGGAGACAAAGAGAGATTTGCTACAAAAATTAAAGCGCTTAAATACCAGGTTATGAACAAATTAAAAATGTCTTTGGTAACTGTGTTTGTAACTCCGTTCCATGAGTCGAGCTTCTAGGGACTCAAATACTTCTCATTGGTCAGTGCGTGCGGCTGGAGATAAGCCAAACTATAAGCGAATGCGGCCTGCTTCTTAGGGTTGGACAGTGGCTATTGAAGGTCACGCGCGTTAACCAATGAGTGCATGACGATTTTTTTCGGAATCTCGTATCGTGGAATGGAGTATAGTTTCACGTCTATATTCGTAAAATTGTCGATTCCTTTAAACCGGGACACCTAATCTTTATCGATTCGACGAATACGAGACATAATAAATGTTGTAGCTCTTTGGTGCGTTTACGTATCACCGTGGTGGTTTCTCTTAACAACAGTAACTATTGTGTCCGTCACGGCTTGGCGAGAGGCAATGAATTCCGGCAGCTAAGTACTATTTTTTTTTTTCGATATTTTGCGGTAGTATGCGGTAGCATCACAATTTGGGGCAAAAATATGTTTTTGTACTGAATAAGCGTAAAAAGTAGCTAATGTTATTTTTCGCGTTACAAAAAAATATTTTATTTAAAAATATAGAAGATGCCTGACATCTCAATGCAATAAAGATAAGAAAAATCAAAAAGCATAAAATGTGGAGTTTCTTTGTTAGTTTCTTCTCTTGTGATGAAGTAAGCGTTTGGTTTTTATTACGAACAAAACATTTGAATTCGATTTTTTAATTTTTTAAATGTTATCCGAATCCACTTACCTACTTGATTTCTGTCAGAAGATTCCGAACAGGTTTCGCTCTGATTCGCAGAGCTTAATCATGGTGAGCAGAGACGGAGCTTGTAACTGTATTGCTATCGCGGGTGATGCGATATTTAATTAAGTTGTGTCTACCTGCAATTATTAATAAATTCTTTAGTCTCGAATAAACTGTCTTTGTCTGATATCCTTCAGTAACGTCGGTTGCTCGTCTTTTAAAATGTGTAGTGCTTACGAAAGTTTCAATTTTGAATTTATCACATTTCACATTCACTACATTTGCTTCCTCAAACCACTTCCATCGTGTCTTCTATCTTTTGAATTTCATAAAACTATAAAACTTCGGGTCTTGTTTGTTTTGTTTACTTCTAAAGTGAGCAACGTGGCCGTTTCGCAATGTACGTTCCAGAATTGTTTCAGCCGTTTTCTCTTAAAACCCTAGCCACAAAGAAAATTTAAATGCACTTTTCTTTGAAGTAGGTAATGCTCCCGCAGGTCGTGGCAACAAATCATACCATTATCCTGAAATAGGGAGATTTAGCACAGTGGACACAGAAGCACAGTTTACAAGAAAAGTTTGTATAGAATAACATAAAATATTTACTATCATGCTATAATTATTACCAATAAAGAATCAGATTAAAGTATTACTAAGATAGACAAATTATATTTTTCAACAGAACAATAAGCACTTAAATACCTTAAGATTCTATTTCTAGTGTGTCACACATACTGTCGCATTTTATTAGGGTGCCAAGTTGTAGTTAGATAATAATTATATCTGACACTCAATACTATCACTTCTTCTGGTCCCAAAATAGGATATCATGTGCTATGATAACCAGGTAAGGTTGAAAAACGTGGAAATACGTGGAAATGGACCCAGAATGTGGTCATGTGTGTGTGTGTGTGTGTGTGTGTGTGTGTGTGTGTGTGTGTGTGTGAATTTGTGTACGTAGGTACGTGCAAGTGTGTAATTATAGCACAACATGAAAAGTAACTCTTATTTATTGTGTATCAAATATTCTAAAAGCAAAAAGTCAAAAATGTAATACACTAAAAGCTGCCGTAAGCTACATTCACACACTGACATGCTGTGCCGAAGAGTATTAGGTACCTATTCGTTTAGTATTTATATGAGTCGTGGCGTGGCGTATCCAACACTTGTAGTGAAAAACGTATGGACGCTGAAATCTGAGTGGTTTGAAAGACGAGGAAAGACTTTCCAATGGAAGTTAAGATAATACAATTTGTATTTTCAACACGTGATGAATTCAGAACATCGGAATCACAAACGCTGTTGGACCACCAGCGATAAGCTTGTGAAGCTTTATAAGCCACCAGACTAGTCTATCCATGTCTTAGGCGGTGATAGCCCAGTGGCCTTACTACTCGCATCAAATGCTGAGCGACCGACATTGTATGCCAGTCTGGCGCAGACATGTATGAATGACTTAATTTTAAAATTTTTAGAACTTATTGTACCACGTTTGCCTACAAATACATTTTAATTTATTATTTAGCAATTCAATTACTTAACCCTTAGGTTTTTGGTAGGCCGAGTAGGCTCACTATAGCAATGATTTTTAATTGTTCTTTTCAAGGTCATAACAATGTAACTGATTAATCGTCATCCAAATTCCGCACTACTTTGACAGTTAGACGATTAAAACCGTGGCGATCTTAATACTGTTCTTTTGTAATGTCAGATTGATGTTCTATTGAAGTATTTTGGTTATCAATTAGTTAGCTTTTCTGTCTATGTTTTTAGTTCATTAAAATCATAATATTACGGTGATTTCTACGCTTTTATTAAGGATTCATACAGTCCAGTAGCTTCGTTTTTACACCTGTAACATCGAGCATGCACCGTTTCTAAACCTGAAACTAAAACTGAAATAAAAACGCTAGTCTATTGATGTTTTCGACTTTATTGAATTTCCAGCTAAATGTTGGTGCTTGTTTTGGTGTCACCAGTATGTGTAGCTTTCCGAGCGTTAGTTTTTTTTTACCAAAGGTACCAAATAGGTACCTATTTATCATTTCAATGTTAATGAAGCAATATGAAAGCTTCATCAGAATAATTAACTTCTCGTCTCCTCACATACGGTGAACACATACGTCAGCTACTGAAATTGCCAATCTACGGTGGGCGCGCGTGCTATTACCATAGATTAGATAAGATAAAATAATGATTTATTTTTCTGTCCATACTTTCTCTATGAGAGAAGATCTCTGGTTCTTTTCAGTGGAACGGATGTAGACGTCATAAAAAAAATCATAGAGCCTACCCCACTATGTTAGCCAAATTAATATCACAAGTTAATTATTCGCCTTGTAACTCTGACAAGATAAGTTCTGCAACTTAGCCAGACTTGCCGGCCGTGTACACAGAGCCGTCTTATGTTCTTAACGCCTGACACAACACACGTAGCAACGTTTCCACTCCGCTCGACTCCCAGACATATTAATTCAAAATGGTCAGGCGACAAAAGCGACTAGGGTATGGGAAGCCCGCTCCGATAACTTCAAAACATTGGGAGCATTCGCCATTAGCAAAGTTGTAAGGCATATTAGTGAATCTGAACCTAGCTGTAGCAGTTTAAAGAACGTCTACTTCTTGTTTTGCACTTTAGTAAGTGCAAAACAAGAAGTAGACGTCTTTTTTTGTTTTTATTTAAATGAGCACCTTACCTAATATTTAAGAAAATTTAAAGTTGTATACGTAAAATTTTATTACAGGAATTGTTAGAGAAAACACTTACACGGTCTTATTGCAGCAATTTTGGCAAACTCTAATTTCTTTACTGCCCTATGCTCTAGTCCTAGCAGAAACACTGTGATTAAGAGCCAGTCTCTCTCATCAGATTGCTCAAATATAACGAGTACATAGTACCTACAATATTTAAGCATTCACTTAGTGAAATTCTCAATCCATAAATGTACGGGTTAGCTCAGCTTAGAAACTCACTTTAGGTAGGTACCCTTTCACTCTGAACATAACTAAGAAAAACATATCAATCAATCAAACATAGATCAATTCATTCCATACCTTTTTATGAACGGTCTAAAGTCCAAACTAGCTTAAATAATATAGGTATCAGTTCGCCAGTTGTTAACTATATACAGTTCATTCAAAAAAAGTATGTAGTAGATCACTCAAGTGTAACATTCAAATTCATTTGGCAATAAACTATTTTTATTTTACTTTTTAACTATCAATTTTCTACGATAGAACCGACAGACTGATAGTGAATTCACGCTTGGTCAAAACCGTGTAGGAGACCTTCTGCTGTGTGTATTTTACTGTAAGCACCTAAAGTACCTAACAGCCCCAGCTGTGAGGTCGCACTGAGAGTGGATATGACCATTTAGAGGCAGCCCCATGCACTGGCAGAGAGCTCAGCCACCCCCATCGGCTCTATGCTTAATAACTCGTAGCCTATACCAGTGAGATTTGTGACTTCAATAGATGGTACTTAGGTGTAATAATAGCAATGCTTGCCATTGCAATCGCGTGGTGTGTGAGTAAAACATATGGATGTCGACTTTCTTCTCCTATGTCCTACCTATTGCTCCAAGTCCATCCAAGGGTGGTCTGGAAGAGATCACGTTAAGTAATAAGGTGGCTGGGGGTATGTATTCTTAGGTCAGGATATATCTGTGTGATTTCATTTTTAATATTCAATAAAGTGTTCCCTATCTATCTAAAACAAATCTTACGCATTAATCTAGAAAATGATCCTACCCGCCTTGTTAGCCAATTCGTGATTAGGTACATGACATCGCTCTTGAGACCACATTTCAAGATAATATTCGAAACAAAATAGCAACTTGACGGCGCACTCAAGAGCAATCTCAGACGTAAGGGTGCTTTATCAATATGTTCAGTTGTCCACGAATATTCGACATCCCCACTCGGTACATAACTTAAGCCAAGTATCGAATAGAAAATGCAGACCCATATCGCTCTTCATCATCGTTGCTCAATGCTGGCGGCTACAAGTCTTTTGCTACAAATTCCAAAGCTAACTCAGTCATAAGCCTATACACCGAAACTCACTATCCCTAGTGGTGAATCTTCAAAATCAGATCCGTGGATGTTTACATGTCTGTAACGTCGCTGTTTCTGGTTCCCACGACACAGGGTATCCTAGTGTGGGGCCGGAAGCGGTGTGTGTGCCTGTATGTAAATCCGCAGGTACGTCGAAACTCACCGTTGAAAATATCTGAATAGCAGACATAGGACCGGTTTCTGAACTGAGAGAATCACAAAATAAATACTTATGTAACCTCCTATGCAAATCGCAAACGCTCTCGCTATCGAAAGTCAATGACAAAACTCAGTATACGCACTCTGTTAGATAGGTAGTTACTTAGCGAAATTCTCAGTTCAGAAACCGTCGTAAATTGAAAATCTGAAAATTCAAATACCACATACATAATATAATACAGTGCCTATATACCTACTTATTTCAGCGGCCACCCCACATCCTTACAACATGGGTCGGTACGTTATACAACGACTCCTGAGGGCGTTATAATTAAATTATAAACTTTTGCACAGCAAATAACAGTCTGCGATATCAAACACCACACATTTTTGTGCGATAGTCGTTCCTAAGTCGTTCATAATAGGGACTAGTTAATGTCTCTACGGGTTCAGAAA
This sequence comes from Yponomeuta plumbellus, assembly GCA_947310845.1. Lineage (NCBI taxonomy): Eukaryota > Metazoa > Arthropoda > Insecta > Lepidoptera > Yponomeutidae > Yponomeuta > Yponomeuta plumbellus. Next base: position 8,242,138 of record OX371207.1, on the reverse strand, counting down.
GGGTCAACTTGAAACGTTAACCTAATGCTCTGTCTCGTAAAACTTTATTACGTGCAAAATAAAGGGATATCCTCTCTTCGTTTTTGTAGCTTAGACCGTTTTAGTGCTAACGTGAGATATTAAGATTTTATTTATTCGGAAAGAGAGAAATTTGCCTGTTTTGTAGTCCAGAAATTAACTGTTTACTTCATTTCTGAGCCTCCCTTCTTAGCACAACGGTCCATCGTCGTGTAGGTACTTAGATATTAGAAGTTTGTTAGAAATTAATATAATCGCGCTTGAAAGTCTGAAATCAGACCTAAAACTTGAATTTTGAGATTTTTGTATGTAAGATTATTGCGAATATCTTCTTTCTTTCTAATATATAAAATTCTCGTATCACCATGTTAGTGCGCATACTCCTCCGAAACGGCTTGAACGATTTTGATGAAATTTTATACGTATTATGTTTGGAATGTCTGAGAATAGGTTGTTATCTACTTTTCATACCCCTATCGGGCAGCTAGTCTAATTAAATAAAAAATACAAATCGGTAATATACATCGGTAATCGGGTAGCAAAAGTGATTTGTCAAGATCGTGGCACGCGGCAGTCTCTGGTCTCTGCCTGCCCCTCTGACATACGAGTGTGGCTAATGCATGTATGTATGTACAAATCAGTATTCGTGTATGTTTGGTTGGTTATAATATGGACCTATCTTTATACAGTAAGACCTACTAAGTGTTATAGTGTAAAGGCACTCCAGTCTCTATACTCTCATTTGTAATGAAACAAAAGACTTAAAAGCCTCCTTTAATATTTCCCTTTGTTGCGCGTGTCATATAATTCAGCACTAAGAATTCGTACCAAAAGCCCGCCCCGCTAAGGACCGGCAAAGTTTCCATACGTGACCACATCAATGTGGCCCTTGGGGATCCCCTTAAACCTTTTTTTATTCCACTTTTACGCCGGGAGGATCCCGGCACGAAGTCCGAGCTCAACGGAAGCATGAAAGTCAATTACTTGGTTTTTAAATCTTGGCACATGAAATGTATTTCTCTACCAATTTGTATAACACGTTATTGAAATCGTGCAGAGCCTGAATTAAGTATCGATAAATTTACACTTGACATAGTTATCGATAGTGATTCGCTCGCAGTCCCGGCCGCCTGAGTGATCTTAAGCTATCACCGAGATTAAGCAACATAGGGTGCGTGCAGTTCACGGATGGGTGACCGTCTATGACTAACGCTAGTGGCATTCTTCCGAGCGGTTCCGTGCTTCACAAGGCACGTCGATAAGTCAGAGGCCTTAGGGCAGCTTGGTCTCGGGCACGGGTCTCTTCCCTGAGTAAGGTATAGGCCATACTCCACCACAGGGGGCAAATCCGGATTGGTGGAGGCTTGTAAGACTAGTGGTTGGTCTTACTGTCAGAAGTTTTCAAGCCGCCCTTAAGGCCTCTGACTTGGCTTACCGACTGCCATCTGTCGTGTCTTGCGAAGCACGGAACCGCTCGGGACTTACTTTAGATAGTACGTACTGTAAATCATCTGGGGTCTGAATGATAATTCGTGGTTTAGTACCACAATCCGATTTACATTGCAGTCAATTAACCCGCATATTAACTGTAGGTAGATACTATTATTAACTTTATTCAGGAGACACTTGACTTTTTGTCGGAAGAGTCCGAACAGGTTCCGCTCTGATTCACAGAGCTTAATCATGGTAAGCAGAGACGGATAGCGTCATCGGTTGCTCTTCTCTGACTGGTGACTGGTAGTTAGACTTCTACGCAATAAACCTCGTATCTACCACGAATTGCAGTTTTATGGAACTCAAACCGTGGATCCCATCTTTAAGACGTCATAACGTTAATATGCTTTGAACTTCTGGTGTATTTTATCTCCACTGCTCTGGTTTCATTACTTATGTAGGTAGGTACTTGCCTTATTTTTATCACGAGGGATTTTTCAGACCTCGCAAAGGGAGCGCAACTTTTTGCGAAATTATGCCCTCGTATACTTATTTCTCTTCTCTTTTAATTATAAGTCCAGAATAGTCATCACCTGTGTTAATATTAATTTACAGTCGACGGTAGGTACGTTAGGGTTTTGTCAAAACACGTAATGTAACCGAGTAGAGTGAACGTAAAGGTTAGTGTGCTGTCAACTATGTATCTACCTTTGATGCTTCGAGATAAGATTCAGCGAATATATCAATCAACCGAAGAATAAATTAATTTGTAATTGTTGATTGAAGCTTACGCATGTCAAGTTACGTAATATTGTGACTGACACATTACCATTGTATAATTACTAAGTACAATATTATACATACCGGGTGTCCCAAAACTCGACGTCAACCCGGAGCCGGGTGAAAAGGCAAGTCAAGCTGGTTGTCAGAAAAATATAAAAAAAATCTAAGTTGTATGATTTCAAAATTATAGGCATTTTTTTAAAAATCGCAAAATTACACACCCTGTGACAGTCTTTTTACTCCTGTTGCCACAAATCTTTACTTTTTCCAATTATTTTTTTTGCTGTGTAACCCTGAATAATGCTTCTCTAAACTGTAATCAAAATTTTGAAACCAGCTGCTCTAGCTTGCATAAAAAATAGGACTTATTTCCTAGAAAAACTTTCAAAATAAAAAATTGCCTAGTTTTAACTGACTGTATTGAAAAAAAAATCATACAACTTAGATTTTTTTTTATATTTTTCTGACAACCAGCTTGACTTGCCTTTTCACCCGGCTTCGGGTTGACGTCGAGTTTTGGGACACCCGGTATATAATATGTAGTTCTAGGCGGAATACGATTTAGTTATTCTTGAAGTTATTTCCATTACATCCCGCAATTGGATTTATTCTCGAATTCCACAAATAGTAGTTATTGCTTAATTAAGTCCTCAGGAAAGAGACCCGTGCCCCTCGGTGGGGACACAATGTGTTGATGATGATGATGATGAATTAAGTCCTTAATCCTTATAAACAATCCGCTTTGTTTTCAAAAGTCAGAAAAAGACATGTCTGCGAAGACATCTATCCCAGGTATTTAATTTATTCATCCCTAATGTGTACTACAGTCTATAAAAGGCTAAATGAACAAATTTAATCATAAAATAAACAACACATAAACTCACGCCTCTGTCTCGCAGGAGTAGGTGGAGCCCAGGGTGTGCCACGATACTAAATTCCTGATAGACCGTCCACATTCTTCAATAATCGCATGCACGCACACCGGAATAAAATAATCATCATAAATCTACAATTATCAGCATAAAGTCGTAGCCCTAACACCTGAGCCTAGATTCTGCTAATGCATTGCGGTAAAATGACAGTAGCATGACTGCGTCGTTTTCATTTCATTGCCTCTTCAAATCAACGCGGGCACGCGTATTCGTAATTCTACGCGTCATTGGAATTAAAAAATATGTCTCGTGACCCGACCATGTAACTATAATTGAATTATAATGCACTAACAGAATCAATCAGGAGGACCTAATGATTGCAAGTGATAAAGCAGTCAGCGTCGCTAAGTTCTGGGCCGCACGCAACTAGTAGTTGTCTAGTAAAGACTGATAAAAATTGTTTTGCTATCGACACGCTAAGAAGACGATAGTATGTAATTATATTGAGTTACAATACTAAAAACATAGTACCTAAAACTAGAACTAAATAAAGTACAGATAAAACTGTAGCTGTTGTGTCGTTACTGTAGTTTTTTTTGTGTAGATCTTTGATAAATATTCCCTTTTTGGATCAAAATACGGGAAGTAACCAACTAATCAAAGGAACATATCTATTTTTTTTTTATTAACGTCGGTAACAAAATGCATTTGCGCACTACCTCCTGGCCAGTGGGGGACCAGGAGGGTGTGTGGGACTCGCCGCTGTAGCGGAATACCCACTAAAAAACTTCCGACGACGCCCGCCGCTTTTGCTGGATAGAGCGAGGAGTGGTCCCTGGGTGTCAGCCCACAACCTCGCCCGCGGCCAACGTCCGTCCCTGGGGTGGTAAAGGGGCAGACCTCCTCAGAAGGATGCGTTGGACGCACCCTTCCTACCTCCTTGCGACCATCGGCGTAATATGGTCGACTCCTTGGAGGGTCTGGGACACGACGGCACGGGCCCCTGCCGTGCCGCCTAAGACCCTCCCGGCGCTGCTTCACGGGCCCTCCTGGTCCGCGCGCGGCGAAACAAAGGAACATAATCCAACCAGCCACAACTCGGTTGCAAACCTAAGCGTAATCTGAAATTGCCAAGTTGCCAAACAATATCGTTTACATGGCATGTCTGCAGAGCGTTAAGGTTTGTGGTAACTTCCAGGGAATATAGCTTGTAGTTAGGAATATCTGATTATCTTCTTCCGGTAATCAAACACTAGTGGCATATTAACTTACCCGATTTGGTATCGACGTCCAATTTAGGTCTCGGACATAGAATTCAGGTGGTATTGAACTAGCGAATATGTAATACAAATACAGTCATTAGTGTTCTCTATCTATCTATCTATTAGTAGCAAGTATGTTTAATAAAATAGTGGAATATATGGATTCAGCAGGTTATAGGTAATAATACAAAATATAAAGCGTCTAATAAAACGGTTTCTTTCGTAAAAACTTGAAAAAATATTTTTTCATGATGACTTCTGTGGCGCAGCGCTTAGGGCATCTGTCTACCATGCCAGAGGTCTCGGGTTTGAGCCCCGACTGAGGACGAAAAAACCCCAGGACTTGGATGTTTACATGTTTGTGATGTTACTGTTGCTGGCTCCCGCGACACATGGTATCCTAATGTGGGGCCAGAAACAATGTATATCGACGCCTTACTGCTAAAACCAACAAAGTGCCCTTTTTGTCAAAACTGAGTTACATAATTATACCATCAGAATCTACTCTTCAAGATCTACATAATGGTCGAAATAACGTAAACAAAAACAAAAACTAAGCATGCACAATTACAGGTTTTAATATAGTTAACGACATCGAAACTGCAACGCGAGTTTTCTCGTAGCAACATTTCATGCAGATAGTCGGTTTTAGCAGTAAAGCGTCGATATGCTTGTATGTAAATGTTTATATTTGTTACTGGTATTTGTAATAAGGAATTCTAATCCAAGCTCAAAAAAATATCACTTTTAGCTTTGTATTTTTAGCGATTTAAATATTTCTTTATAACAAAATTTGTAGAGTATAGAGAACACTTTATTGTACATAAAAATAGGTACAGAGATATTATATTGTAATCAACACATTTTTAAGTTTCACTTTTGGTTTGAGCTGGCGCGATAATTGTATTTTTACAATTAGTTTTTGCCGAAACTTCTTACTTAATTTTTTACATTTTAAATCTTAATTAAGAACCACTGTAGGTATTGGAGCGCACTATTTGATTAAAAGATGCTTTTTGTTGCAAAAATACTATTTTCTCAAACATGCTTTGTGAGCATTATTTCGACAACCTTCTTCGAGATAAATCGAAATTGCTGTATTGGCCAATTACACGCGAGCAGCGGCCGGAAAAAGTTCTAACTGCCGTATTTTGCGGCCAAATAAATTACCTACAGTCTGTTTTTTCATTCAATGCAAAAAAAAAAATTGTCATGTTGACATCTCCATACAATTCTAGGCTGTCAATGTCTGAATGTTGCTAGTACGTAAAAACCAAATAACGCCATTTTACTTCCAAGTTAAATTGTGTGTACGCAGGTGTTTTTTTTTTTTACTTTGCTCTTACGAGTAATTCAATTTTAATGTCTTTGATGTGATAAGGATTTTGGTCACATGAGTCTTCTATTCACGGTAAAAAAAATCTACCTAGTAAACCTATAGCTTTTATAGCGGTAACACCGCGTCATTTTTTTTTTGCCTAAAATTAAAAAACGGACTGTACATACTAAACTCATATCTGTCGTGTTATTTAAAATGGAACGATCTTTTACTCCGAACAATGACAACCAAGGAGGTAACTTCATACAGGTTTTTTTTTTTTAATTTCGAACTGGCTTGCTATAGAAAGCTGGATATACCTATTGAAAAAAAAAAGAACAATACCGCGGCAAAAAATATTGTTGTTCGTTGGTGGTTCGTCGGATTTTGAAAGTTTATTGAAGAGAATGAGTTCAGTTTTAATTTCCGCGCATTATTTGAGAAAAATCATATACAAGCCTTGGCCACAACTAGGCATTGATGGACTCACGTATGTGTGCCTCGGCCCACATTTCCACGTTCGTCCATCAATGCCTCTTTTGCTGGCCGCTGCAGTAATGTACTATTTATTATCTGTTTTTCAGAGAACTGCCTATCCTAGCTAGTCATTGGCTGACATCTCAACCAAAACCTATCGATTCCCTTTCAATCATTTAAAAATCACCCTAGACGGCGGTGCCGGAGTACTCACTCCCAATCTCTTATGGTGCTCATAAATACCAGGTTGCTATAAACGATGGGTGCCTAGCTATGTAGTTTTTGCTAAGAATACAAACAACAGATGTCGATCGCATGTGTGTATCCGTTTGTTAACCGATATTTGGTTCCGCAGGGTTGTCGGTCAATTGGCTGACCATCTGCGCCGCGCTAGAGATGAAAACGCTCGGGACGCCCTTAAATTGCGGACCATAGGACCTCAAATCGAATGAAGAGTTTTAGTACAGGATATTGCAGTCTGTACTACCTACGGGTTTGATTTGATAAATTGTTCACGCCGTATTTCGTGTTTCTAAGTCGTTTGTGTTGACCATCGGGTTTTGTTGGGAACAAATATTTAGTGTTTTTGTTAGCTGGCTGACCGCCGATTTCTGAATTGAAAATTTATACTAAGTAAGTAGCGTTCTGTCACGCTCTTTTCTGAGAAATTTAACGCGACAGCACTACAGTTAAGTATTTAGGTACTTAGTGAAAATTCTCAACTCAGAAACCGGCCCTCAGTCACATTGTGGTTTAGGATTTATCAAGTTTAGTTTAGGGACGTTACTTATGTCAAATTGTCAAAAAATACTTACTCAACACAACAAACATAAACAAATTAACAAAATGTTCTCTGCTATTCTGGGCTGAGTCACATTGTGGTTTAGAATTTATTAAGTTTAGTTCAGGAACGAGACTTATGTTAAATAGTAAAAAAATACTTACTCAATACAACAAACATTAACCAATCAACAAAATTGGCAGTGCTATTCTGGTCTGCTAATACAAAGCCGCTGAATTTCCAGTCGAATCAAAATGAAATCACTTGCTGAACATCACAAATCTTCCACGTTCGATATACCTAGTTTGAAAATGTTATCTAAGCTCGGATTAACCTGAAAACCCTTTTGTATGCGCCGGCACGGAGATACTTGGTCTCCATTATCGTGTGGAATAACAGTTTCAATTATAGTAATGTCATAATCCACCGTCCACCCGCCCTTTGTTTGTCCAATAGACCCCGCTCACTCATTTGTGGGCGTAGATTGGAACTTGCTGCTTGAGGGTTATGGTGTAAAGCAAACAGATATTGAGCCGGCCGTGCCTTTTTTCGAATAGTATGGTTTTTGTTTCCCTTTTGACGTCTAGTATTGTTATTGTAGTCATTATTTGCACTTTTCTAGGTGCGGCAGTAGGAATAATGGCCGACAAATAACTTGAACAAGAATTCACATAGTCAGAACATTGTATTAAAATATGTATTTGTTTACTTAGCTCAAGTTCTGAGAATTCTAAGTCATATTCCGTCAATGAGACTCGATATAAATCCATGCAATGTCAATGTCATTTGCTCAAGTTATTTGTCGGGCAATAAACCTACCTAAAAGTGATGTCCATCACCTGTCAACCATATATTTTAGGTGTGACGTCACTGATTAACAGTACGGTTTCCTTGCACTTTGTATTGACTATTTTCATAATTTTGTCTTAGGGGGTTAAAAATTTGCTAATAACATCGCGTAATTTATAGATAGAAGAAGAAGGTAGATAGAATATTCTTCATTGTACTCATATATATATTATTTATACATAGTATGTAATATGTAGTATGTACGTTATTAGCTCTTTGTCTTTATTTCGACGACCTCTATGGCGTAGTGGTTAGCGCATCTACCTAGCAAGCGAGAGGTCCCGGGTTCGAATCCCGGCTGGGGACAAAAAAAAAGAAACCCAGGTCTTGGATGTTTACATGGTCGTGACGTCGCTGTTTCTGGTTCCCACGACACAGGGTATCCTAGTGTGAGGCCAGGTATGTGCCTATATGTAAATATTTATGTTTACGTTATTTCAGTTGAAATGTATTTGTTTAAGCTCTAAGTTTTCCTAATAAAATAAAAATGAATATATATTAGATGTAGATATAATTATTTACTATAGATGATTTTTTCGGTCCTAGTTTCTGTTACTGTAACATGTCTTTGATTGAATTGACTACCTCTAGTTATCCTAGCGGTATCACGTCTGATTACCATATCGAAGATTGTGGGTTTGATGTCCCCTGGGGGCTGCCATAGATTTGTATTACAATACGGTAGTTGACACGACCAACAATAAATTATTTGATATGCTCGATTAAAACAAAAATTACAAAATACTTCGGAAAATGTATATATCTTTTAGTCTATTACTAGTTATTACAATTTTTAAATAGATGAAACATAAAAAGAGTGCTCTGAAATATGACGTCATAAACCGGTATTTTCATACAAAATTCCGTTTTACAAGTAACTTATTTGACATTTTGTCAACTACCCAATTGGCCTCAGTCTGGGTGTATTGCTTCATTGCTCGTCATGTCTTTGCCTATTTACCGTGGGACCAGGGCCTCAATTCTGCTAGTGCATTATAGTTCAATGACAGATTGGGTTGGGTCACGTGAAATTATTTTTTACACCATTGACGCCTAGAAGGACTGGTACGTGTGCGCGCGTAGATTAAAAGCGGCCAAGAAATTAAATCGCCGCGTTCATGCAATAGGGAATGGATGAAAATATCAGAAGTGCTTGATATTTTTTTTGGTGATAGGAATAACCTTCCTTAACGCGAGAAAAAAGTTTCAATTTTTTTGGCTTTGTAGTTAATTTTTAAATAATCTTAATATTTTTCCATTCGTAGTTTTGGGCTCAGAACGGCTTAACAGACATATTCCTTAGTCCGCTACGTATGAAAAAAAATCCACCTTGAAAAGCTGTCAATGTCACCACAGATTTTTTTTTTAATACGTAGCGGACCAAGGAATATGTCTGTTAAGCCGTTCTGAGCCCAGAACTACGAATGGAAAACTATTAAGATTATTTAAAAATTAACTACGAAGCCAAAAAAATTGAAACTTTTTTCTCGCGTTAAGGAAGGTTATTCCTATCACCGAAAAAAATATCAAGCACTTCTGATATTTTCATCCATTCCCTATTGTCCGTGTACTACAATGCATTATCAGAATCTACGCCCAGGACAAGCGATTGTGTTGTGTACAATTTATTTGTAAAGGGTGGTTAAATTTTAAGGGCCTATGTTGAATGTGAACCACACCTAAACGTCAAGTTTTTTTCTGCATTTCATTTGATATTTCTCAATTTCAGACTAACTCAATTTGAACAATGGAAAGATACACAATCGAGCAACGCGTTAAAGTTGTTCAGGCTTAAGAAAATGGGCGTTCAAATCAAAATGCATATCGTGCACTTCGTGGTTTTGTCGGTCAATTTAATCGTCCAAATGTGCGTGCAATCGGAGAAGACTCGGACTCGGTTGTCTGGAGAAGATGTGAAAACACCAGTGTACAGTGCCACCATCTTATCTGTTCAGTTTATAGCGGCGCTAGTGGAGAATTTTGTAGTAACATTTAAGAAATTTGCTTAGAAAAATGAGATTTTTTTAACCCGTTTGTCAATTTTAATGAAAATGTATCTATAAATCTTAGTAAGTGAATAAATGAAATAAAAATGTGAAACAGGATTTACTATTAGTTAGTTAGTTACAATTTTGGCCACCTGAACAGATAACTTGGTGGCGCTGTACCTCCGATTGTACGTCAAACGAAATGCAGAAAAAAACTTGACGTTTAGGTGTGTTTCACATTCAACATCGGCCCTAACAATACGGCATTTGACACTATCAAAAATAAATTATTTGAGATGCTCGATTAAAACAAAAATTTCAAAATGATTCGGAAAAAGTATTTCTTTTAATCATTTACTAGTCGTTACAATAAAAAAAAAATTGAAATATAAAAAGAGTGCTCTGAAATGTGACGTCACAAGCAAGTATTTTCATACAACTTTCCATTTTAGAAGTAACTCATTTAACCCGGCGAGAGTGTGGTGGGGTGTAGCATACCCCATCACTAGTTTAACTAGGTATGCTATTTTAACTGGCAACTGTGCGATTTTGTGGCTTTGTGTAGCTGGAGGTAAGTGGTTGTCGGAGCGGAAAGTGGTGTGATCTCAGTGTTACGCTGATAGGTATTTGGAGTAGGCGTGCGTAAACGTCAGTGGAGTAGGTCACACCCCGCCACATAGTTCTTGTCAAGTTTTCGTAAAAAACATATATTTTGTTTAGCAGTATTTATGTGTGTTTATTGTTGTTTTTTTTAAAGTTTGGAATAAAAATGACACTGGAGGCAGATGAAAGACGAATAAGAAGCATTCTCGATGAAGTTTTAAATGAATTTTCGGATGAATCAAGTTCTACCGAAGTATTTGATCATTGCAGTTAATATGAAGATGAATCTAACAAGCAAGGTATGCGTGATGGCAAGGAAGAGACCACCAGGGAGTGGGATTCTGATGACAATATTCCTCTTACTGAAAAAATAATCTTTATACAAGCTGCAAAAAATCACTGTGCCTAGAACACGCAATATTTAATTGCAAAAATTATGCTGAAGGCGAGGCCCCTAACTAAGATATTTCTTTTAATTTTATGAGTGTTTTGTGATTTCATTTGAAAAAGAGATCTCTTTTTTTGTTAATTAAGAAGTTTTTTTTTTGTTTTAATTAGTATTGTTGATTTTATGAATATTTTAATCGCGCAAGATAATTTTTGTCACTAAAACGTTGCCAAACTGTTCAACTACTTCGTAAGTAATAAAAGTATTCAAAATATTTACTTATTTGTTTTATTTTGTATTATAAGAATCCTCAATTATAATACAAAGTAGTAGTTTTCTGTTGTAGCACATTTCGTTCAACATAATTGTATGAGGTACCTTTATTTTTATGTTTTTGGTTTACTACAAATATTGTTTATAAATTGTGTTATGGTGTTACAATCGAAATAAATGCTTTTCACTTTCACTTTCACTTTCACTTTCTAATTTTGTAATATTTTGGAGAACTACTAAGGTAAAAGGAGTTTTTTTCTTTGGCGTATGTTACACCCCACCACATACTCAATGTAATTTTTCTGCACCACACTCTCGCCGGGTTAACATACTGTCAAATACCCAATTTAACCACCCTTTCGTGAGATGTGCAAAAATAGAAGTAGGATAGTATAAAGAGAACACAGGAAAAGCGAGTCAAAACACTTTGTGAGAGCGACGCGTCGGTCTAAAAGACCGATATCCTTTGTCCCCCGCATTTTATAAAGTTTGCCATCTTTGTGAGAGCAAACTTGTTTTATCACCCTTCCCAGCTATTGTATCGGCGGGTTAGTCTCGAAAAGACACACTTTCCATATTCACACGTATACAAGGTGGGCCAAAAGAAGTCATCCGATGTTGTTTGGCTCTCTTTTTTTTCTAAATAAAATGGCTTGTTCATTTATATTCTGCATCTGTCTAGTCCACAAATGTCAAAACAGATTTGACATTGGCGGCCATTTGCAAAATGAGAGCATCTTCCAATAGGGTGATTTCTTTTGGCGCACTTTGTATTTATTAGTTGGACTTTTGTATCAATTAGAACTTAGCTGGTCACAGACTTTCCCCCGGTTCCTCGAACGCTAACATTCTGCTAATCTACTGTTAACAGCTCTGTCAGTTGTATGTTTGCACTTTTCCCAACTGACGCTGTTACCAATAGATTAACAGACTATCAGCGTTCGAGAAACCGGGAGTTTATCATGTAAGTCTTGACTGTGTTGGTTTATGAAGTGCCAAAATATGCATTTGGAGTGAAAACAATGATATAAATTATATACAAATAGAATTTAACAAAAAAAAATAAAAACCAACTTTAAAACACAGCCCTATTAACACTAAAAATACAGAAATACCTCTTTAAAATACATTTAGGTACCTACTTTTTAGTAGTTGCTTTTTTCCATGCCTACCTTAGTTTTTGCTTCTCCTGTAATTCCTGAAGGTTGACTGGTAATAAATACCATAAGCATTGAGTTTACCTTTTGTACACTATATTTTCAGCAATAAAGAATTCATAATAATAATAGATACTTTAAACGAATGTGCCCATGAATTCGAGGTATTGTGGGAATATAATTTGAAGTTGGTGTCATGTTACACGACTGTTTGTGCTGGTCGCGGTCATTTTTGGCACCGATACCAAAATATTACAGTAAAGTACCTACAGACTCCTCCTTTTTTTAAATCGGTTAAAAAATATTATACCTACACCTACCAGGTAGAAAAGCAGAAACCTAGGTACACGTAGAAAAGTATTGAAAAAATAAAAATAAAAAATAAAAAACTCACGGTCGTTATCCCCGAGGGGGTAGGCAGATGCAGCAATCACTAGAACTAGACCCACGTTTTGCCGAGTTTATTAGGTCACAAACGTGACAAGTGGAAAGCCTGTCGCCGGGCACAATTTATCAGCGAATGGTGTTGCTGTACATAAAACAAATGTACGTAACTAAAAGTCTAAAAAGTATTAAAAGTATTGACTATCTGGAAAATAGCAAAACAAAACTAACCCATCCTTAGAGGGTTCTTTGGCAGGTTGATGGATAACACATTGCCATTTGGGATGTCGATATTGCCGCCAAATTGATAGAGCACGTCCAACTCCTTGCACTAACGCTGCAGCGAGCGATATGTGGGGTTGTTTGCTACTACACTCCGTTTAGCATGATTAATTAAAGAAAGGGACTGAATGACTGTCTGCCTCTTGCTAACAAAGTTCAAGGTTAAAATATTTTTGTAATGCAAAATTCGAGTAAATGTGTGAGTAGAAGGACTGCTATGGGACGCCCCCAGTTGGACATGCTTCGACCAAATAGGGGGGGTGACCAAAATGGGGGGCGGGTAAATTCTCTGTAATTTTTCCAATTTTCTGTCCATTTAAACCTTCTCTGGAATTCTACAAATATAAAAAAAACAAAAATTAACCAAATCGGTTCAGCCGTTCTCGAGTTGTAGTGAGACTGACGAACAGCAATCCATTTTTATATATAAGAAGATGATAAAGTGTATGTATTTATATGTCTCTATCTCCCTTTATCTTCGTAAGTATTGCAAATTAAAAAACTAGTTTCTGCTTTCTATGATACGGCTAAATACTATGTAACTCCAATCTAATTCGCAGAGAACTTCCAATTGTCAACAGCTATTGTGGTATCCACCTTTATTTTGCGGGAACTTATCCAAACATAACCAGAGTACGAACAGCTTAGCCACAGCCCGCAATCAACAAAATAATTGCAAATATCCAACAGAAAATTGAATGCTCCATATTTTTCCTCGGGCATAACATAGGGTGCCCCATATTACGTTCGCAGACGAAAGACGTAATCCGTATCATCTGCTACCGTTCTAATTATTTAAAGGGAGCCCGTATTAACCCGACGGTAAGCCGGCGCGCGTGGCCACCCTAATTGTTGCTTCCAATAACGACTTGCATGTAGGGTGACTAGGGTTTTCAGGAAAACACAATAAACATTTTGCAATAGTGTTGTTAAAAGGGCTGCTAAAAGAATATTTTTATCTCCTTACCAATTTGGTAACAATTTTACGAAAACATTTCATCATCATCAACCCATCATGTCCCCAACTAGGGGCACGGGTCTCTTCCCTGACAAAGGTATAGGCCATACTCCACCATGGGGGCCAAGTCCGGATTGGTGGAGGCTTGTAAGACTAGTGGCTGGTCTTACTGTCAGAAGTTTTCAAGCCGCCCTAAGGGCTCTGACTTGGCTTAACGACTGCAATCTATCGACGGCAGCCGGCACCAACTGCGAAACCAACGAAAACCTTTAGTGTAGATATAATTAACCCTTTTATGCAACTGACTAAATAATTTGTAGTGAAAGTAGATTATTAAATATCTAGAATTACTTAAGTGCGTACATTGTGATTGATAAATCTACCATATAAATGGAAAGGTGTGTCCAAGCTAAAAGCCAAATGTCACTGTTCGACCCCCGGGCAACATGGTCATAAATAATCATCCCCCACCATGTCACTGCAGAGCCGTGACGTCACGAAGTATCGCAACCGCACGCTGATTGACTGCACCCTCAAATGTGGAGCGTGACGCATCGATTCGCTTAGTAGGGATGTGCTTGGAGATTTGTCTCTATCGATAATGAACTTAGCGAATCATTAGTGTTTGTTTCATATTATACACCTCGCATTTTAAAATGCATTCACATTATTTCGCAGTGATCGTTGCACGTTACGTTTGATCGAACTCGGTTTACGGCTAATAGATTTATTCACTTATTGCACTGATGATGACTTTTTTCCGTCTAGCGATGGTTATATTTTACGGCGTATGTTTGTGTGTAAGTATATAAGGTCATCTATTATGTTATTAGTGACCACAGAGGCCAAATAAGGTATCAAATGAAAGGTATTGATGACACACGTGCCTCTGTCTGTAAGACGTCACGAAAATCCCGCCTGATGAAATATAAAATTCAAACACTCATCTAGGCTAAAATTCTTTGAATATTTTAATTTCCTCCCTTAGTAGTATCGTAGATATAATAATTATTATTATTATTTTATTATTAAAAACAAAAATATTGCTAGAAGTTTGGTATTACAGTTCTATACTGTTCTTACTATGCCATTATAGACTTTTTGTTTTCATTGAAGGAGTTAGGAGAGCAACTTTTATTGTGAAATACAAACCCTAATTGAGGTGTTTCGATATTTGCGGGCATTAATAAAATTAGTTAAGTGTAGTTTAACAAAACCAGCCAGCAATTGTTGAAATGTTAACTGAACGCTTTCTAATAAGGTGTAGATAGTTTTTTCATTGAATGCATCTTTGGATGGATGGACATCTTTGATCTGTCAGTCTCTGTCGGTCTTAGAACAAACTTGTTTTCAAGTCTGCAAATAAATCTGTAAATACAAAAGTAATCCTGGTTACTCCACGTTAAGCAGTTGGTGCCGGCTGCCGTCGATAGATGACAGTCATTAAGCCAAGTCAGGGGCCTTATGGCGGCTTGAAAACTTCTGACAGTAAGACCAGCCACTAGTCTTACAAGCCTCCACCAATCCGGACTAGGCCCCCGTGGTGGAGTATGGCCTATACCTACCTCAGTGAAGAGACCCGTGCCCCTTGGTGGGGACATAAATGGGTTGATGATGATGAATCCTGGTTTATTTGCTCATCATCCACCAGGAGTTCGATAGCATCGATAACGCCCAACGGTAACATCTCTAGAATTTGTTACAAAATATTTGGTCCATTGTTCGCAAGCCTACGAGCCCCATGTGTTAGGGGCCCCTTGTCACAAAAGATTACACAGTAATAAGCAGGGCGATTAAAAACTACGCCACTATTACAAAACAGTTGTATCTGTTACACTAACGAGAATAAATCATCGTTTTTTGTTGTCAGTTGAATGTTTTGGGCGTCCCTGTTATTTTAATGTTATTTAGACATCAATAGAATTCATTTATTTTTATTAAAGCTATGAAGTAAAAACTAGTGATTGATATTGTAGTAAGGTTTAAAAAAGAAAGAATGTTTATTTCTTTTAAGACATTTATTTCTTTTTTAATAAAAAAATGCATTTTTCCCGTAAATTCTCCTGAACATCGCCCTTCATCTTCCATCAAAGCCAGACAGTTAGACAGACATTCACAAATCATTAATATTATTATGCGAGTAACGTAGCAAGCGGTTACGTTATAAAAGAGTTTCTCTTGCATTACAATAAATAGTACAACAATGCTGAAAATCAAAAACTTAAGCAAGAACTCCTTACAAATATAGGTATAATGTTTACATTGAAGTTATCAGCGTGAAACACTAACTTAATTAGAACTTTTATAAGTAAGTGGTTACGTAGTTATTCCTATAAACATTTAAATTCATTCATGAATGAGTGTCTTTGTTATACCGACACGGAGACGAATAAACTTTGCATTGTAGACATACGCAAATTGTATCTTTCAATCCTTGTATCACTTACATCATCTGTACTAGAGTTCTTTCTATTATACTGTAAGTCCCAACTATCACCTCCCTTCTCATCCTACATAGCAGAGCTTACGCGCTCACTTGCGTTCACATACCATATCCTCGTAAGGCCCGATCTTGAAAATAACAATTGATTTTGTGATCACTTGAAGACATTGGGCCTCACGAGGATATAATTGGTTTGAAAGAGTCTGGGAGAGAAGATACAACGGTTAAATAGGTTGAATCGCGAATTGTAGTCTTTAGATGCAATTTGCTTAATCTCGAGATCGATCTGTGTCTGACTAATGTCTAGTTTGCAAAGTAGCTTTCTGCGTTAACTTTCAGTTAATGTAACTAAATGTCTTTTGAATGCGAGTTGATTCACTGTTTCAAAATTAAACATATTATCCTATATAATCTTATTCAGATACATTCCGCCTTAAACATGATTGTAAACTCAAGTAGAAGTCTTAAAATAAATCTATGTTAGATTAACAAAACAATAGTAGGGTCTCAATTTTTACTGCAATATTTGACAAAATATTATGATTATAATTAATATTTACAAATAGTATATATTTACAATCTAAAACTAAACTCGGTAGATTTGCTTATGCATATTTATAGTATATCGTAAAGATCTTAATTTTTCGACTAATTTGTCTGATATTTCTCGTGATGTGTCTTTTATAAGGTTGGGTCAGATCCCAAACACCTTCAAATAGTTAGGAGTAGTTTGTGGTTGCGTATATTTAACTTTGTGACATTTATGAGTTAATAATAAAGCTGTACATACCCTTAACTATATCTATCCTCAATAGAAGTACATAATAACATACTAGAAGGCACATTTTGTACCTCTTGTACCTAAGCAAAAGCAGTAATAAGTATTGATTAACTAGTGTGTACCTGTATTTTAAGTATCAAAGAAAGTTGTTCAGACAAAATGGACTGAAATTCAGACATAATGTTCCTTAAGAGCAATTTTCCAGTGTATCTGAAGTCATCCATATCATTCCTAAATTACCTAACCAAAGTGTGACAGATCCTTCGAAGTTTAATATAAATTCGGCCTTCCACAGATGCTTCTCAATCACACATTACTTACAAAAAATGCTTCAGCTCACAATAATTCGTATTTTGGCAGTTATTTAAATACTGTTCCTTGCACTCATAAATATAACAACTTAAAACTTAATCCTATAAAAACTTACTTCATGGACTTGCAAAAAATATGGACTTTTTAAAACATGATCTTATACTTACACCATTTAGGTACGTAAGACAAGATGGTTTTATCAGGAAATGTGGAAATTAATTTAGAAGCCAGTAACCATGTTTTGTAACCCTTAAAAAATAAAGGTTTTTTTTTTTTCATTTCAATGTTTCCACCAGTGCAGAATTTCATAAAACTACAATTTATGACAATTGCAATTATTGTGATGATTCAGCGCGTTGCAGAGTCTTCCTACTTGTTAATCCGTTGGTTAATCGACTTTGCAATGTACATAGTAATTGTCATAATAAACAATGAATTGTAGTTTATTGAATCACGCTCCAGCAAAGTATGTTTTAATCGGTCTAGAGCCGATTTATGCGGGGATAGTGGTTCTAAACTGCAGAGTTCTTTCCTATGATAGGACCCCCACTTGTAGCATACACCCGTCGTCCATCGAACTCCACAGACGAGTTTCTCTTCAAAGCGTCGTCTCCAGTGTCTTTCAAAGGCTCCTTTTCGTCCCTGTGAACACGAAAAACAATATTTACGTCTGTAATTGTGACTTAAATGTGATTTTTAGATGTGTAATTTACAGCGTGGATGCTATTTTACACTATCTACATTTCACCTTTGAAAATTCAATGTTCTAAATTAAAAAGAGAAGGACAGTTTCTCATTTTATCTTAGAAAACCGATAAGATTATTAATTTGTAACTCTTATTTTGGTTTTCTTAAATTAAGATACTACAAAAACGAAGTATATATTTAATTATAATAACTATCTTTACTTATTGTATGAAAACGCATAAGTACAAGTTTTCAATTTTGGTTTTCACATTCCAACACTCTACAGTCAACTAAATACGGCCTAGAGTCTAACAAACACACATTCAAAAGTAAGCCCTTAAGTGGCCTATGTTTGGATATTTTCACACAACCATATTTTGTAATTTGACTTGTGCTGTGGGTTTTGTATTAAACTAAAAATAAATAAATAAGATATAGACACAGCTAATATTTGCTTCTGTTTAGTAGTTTTTAGTAGGTAGTAGATTTTAATAAGCATATCTCGTGAAGCGAAGAAATAAGAATTGCAAGAGAGGTCGAGTTAATTTCGACATTAGTGTGCGATTGCTCATACACTACCGATATAGTAACGAACATTGAACAATTAGATGAAACAACGATTGAACAACTGGTAATCTAAGAGACTCGCCTCCCTGATAATGTGGCATGTCTACAGTAAATTACAAAGATACATAATATAATATATTTTTTTATAATAAAAAAAAATCCAACCATTCATAAAAATTAAAAAAATCACTAAACACTCTAAGACGAAGTTATTGCCGGCTTATAGCAGAAACTGTAGTCATAAACAGAATTCAAAGAGTGTATTAGTGGAATTTACAACTTTTTATAAATAAGACTATTAAAAATTATCACAAGTCAACTGCAGCTAGAAATAAGCGATGTACCTACATTGTAGAGTCAACCCTTATCAACCCGCATTTTTGTAGCATAGCCGCTCGTAGCGTATCGTAACTGATTAGAGTGCATGCATTTAAAATTAACGCTATATTGAATATATAAGCCATTATATTCGATAGAGCGTATATATCTAAGCCACTACAAGTTTTGGGAAAGTGACAAACTACAGTCATCATTATTACTAAAAACAAGATAAAAAAGCATTATAGTACAGCAAACAGACATTTTATAGTATTTTAAAATGCAAAATAAATTAATACTAAATAAACACAGTATATCTAAAGATATAAATAGGTATTGTTGTCTTACACTGGTGTAGTCGGGACATAACTGAAATGGGGCCGGTGTGTGGCAGCGTGAGAAATGACAAAATACGATAATTAATTAACAGTGCATATGATTTTATGAATAAAGGAAGTACAGTATTGAGAGAAGATGTCACGAATCAAAAAGAATCAAATTAATTATAAAATTTAAGAAAGAAAAAGACAAACCAAACGCCGAAAGAGATGTTCCGGACAAAAAGCATTAGGTCAATTTCAGGCATCATTCTCTTTGGTTTATCGAAAACTTTGGTCAGTTGGTACCTACTATTTTCAATATACACTTAAAAATTACAGACTTCTATTTACACTAGTTAATAATGCAATCAAAAGCATTACTAATAACATTACTAAACAAAATTTACCGAAAAAGGGCTATGCAAGCTCATATTCACAAATTTATGGAAGGCCCAGCCAAATATTATGTACAGGAGGCAATTTACAACTGCGATACTTTAATTGGGCAAATCGCGTATGTCCACACAAACAAAGCATGCAATTGTAAATGTTGTTTTTTTTTTTACAGATGCCTTACGTCGGAGTGGGCACGAGCTTGACCGGTGGCGGCAGGGGCGCGGGGGAGGGTGGCGCACGCGGCTTCGTACTGCAATAAGGGAGTGGGAAGCGCCAACCGTACAAACTAGCGGACAGAAACATCTCTCATCGACAACTAACTTGATAATATCGGAATATAGGAGAACACAACTGGTAAAGGCTAACTGAAGGTGTTGAATTTGAATGAGGAGAAGGCGGTGAAAGGTGCGGAAATAAATGAAAGAGAATCAGAAGGGGATGACGATATTAATTAAGAAAGGAAACACAAAATTAAAAGACTAAGTTATCAAACTTAGAACAAGATCAAAATGTTGAGAGGAGACTTTACACCATGCTGAACCATTTTTATTCTGAAAGTTTCCGACGAAAATGCGACATTCAATATTTCAGGTGTATATAATATATTATAATCTGCTTTTACAAAAAAACTGCTCCATAATCATGGTCCGCAGTCGAATGAAAAACAGAATATCACGAAATAAGATAAGAAAACCTTTGGAACAAAATTTGTTCAGTATGATAACCCTGAAATAGTTTGAATTTTAACACCATCAATATAAGTTTTAGTTAACACTGAAAATGTAAATAAATATCGATCGAAACAACTCAATACAAATAGGTTCGTTACCTTCCCAGCTTAGCTTCATCGTCTTTATGGCTCTTGACTCGCTTGCCACAAAGAGACGCAATGACGCCTTGACGTCTGAAGCACAGCATTAAAAGATCCACGATCAGGAGGCAAAGGAACACCCCAGCTAATGCCAGACCGATGATGGCACCACTTGACAACAGCTGCGGATGTGCGAAGCCCGAACGTTCAACACCTAGTGAAACAAAACAAGATTAGTCATTGAATAAGCTTATAGTAAGAGCAGTAGATATAGCTGAAAACTGCGTCATTTGACATGAAATGTAAAATTTTAAACTAAATCGCTTTGAAATCTACTGCTCTTCTTGGTCATTAGTTTTGTGCACCATGAAACAGTTTCGAAAATGTTAAATGAAGGAGTAGTGATTGTAATAAATGCTAACATTTTTCATTGCTATGCATAGTTCAAGGTTCGAGAAGACAGTAGTGTGATGCTGAGCATTCTTCAGGATAAGGTACTAAGTGATTCATTCATTACAATCGTACGTGGCGATAAAAGGAGTGCTTTCTTCATTTCCATATAAACGTGCACCCAATCACCAGCCAATAGTTTGTTTTATATATCCATATTTAAATATATAGTTTTCAATCAATATTTAGTTAGGTACTTATCATAATATAATCTGGATTATAGAATCTGTACTTCAAAACAATAATTTTATAAGACCTTTTTAAAGCCAAGTTTTATGAACAGATTCTACAAATCAATGTTAATCAGGATGCTAAATATAAGTTCTGTCAATTAGTCTGAGAGAACTTATCTGCAACTTCCTGCACAATGATTATGATAAATTATCGAAAGCTCTCCGAAAGGATGAAATGGGGTTTGAATAGTGGTCATGAATGACATCGATAAAATTATGATGGTGCACAAAATAAAACTAAAGATCGCTAAGGAAAAGAAAAGTTGTCAAGATGCAAACATTCCAGTAAAATGTAAAAATGCAAAGTAAAATTTCAAACCCCATGACAAAATTTGTAAATCTAAAGCGGGTTTCGAAATTTCTATTAACAAATATAATTCTTGGTGAAACATCTAACCAGATAACAAACAAAGATAGTAAACCATCACCTTGGCCATGATACTCTAAACTTATGCTGACATTACAACCAATTTGTGTGTTTTGTAACTTATTGTTTGAAAATTTAGGTACATACTATTAAGGGTTTCTAAAAAGTATTCTCAAACAATAGTTACCAGAATTTTGAATAAACTCTCATAAAATAATAATTATATATTAGAAAACGGGTCTATTCTATAACATTTTCATGCTTGGAGAACATAAATGAGGGAAACTCTAGGGAGAAGCTATGTTAGTAAAATATTACCTAAAGATTAAATAAATATTGATTTTACTCATGAATGAACAATTAACGAATTTATATTATAAATCGATCTAAGATGTTAGCCTGTTAGAAACAAACATGCTAGTTTCGAAACATTGGTTATGTACCATTATATAGGTATAGAAAATATCCTGCAGATTGTATGCACTTAAGCAAAATAGATGGTGATAAGACATGCATAAATACATTTATTAGTACAGCAATCCAAGGAATTTTGTTTACAACGATGTTAAGCTACTAAACGTGAAATTACTATGAATATAAAAAATATTTACCCAAATATCAGTGAGGGCGACACAATTAACTTGTATAAGGTTCGTCCATCAGACAGACTAGTTGAGTTTCTCGTGTAGTCTCCTGATAGCTACGCATCTTGACAGCTTTTATTGGACAGAATACTTTTACTTTTTGGCAGATACAGAAGAAGAAGAAGAAGGTCACAAAGTGAAGTAATGTATGAGATTGTTATCTGATTTAATTTAATAAATTAAAAAACCTAAACTGTTTTTTAAACATTTATTTTCCACATTGGTCGTTCTTTTTTCCTCAATCACAATTTGATTTCTTGTAGTATTTCTCAGTGAAAACTACACAGAAAACTTCCTTAATTCTATTTAGGTGTAGATTATTCGTCTTAAATCAATTAGAGTGGACGAATCATTTGAGAATTTAAAAAGTATCAAACATTTACCTAATAGCTAATCTTTAATAGCAGTCGATTAATAAAGCTAAAACGGGTTTCAAAACGTCTTGTAGACTTACTAAAAACTTTATCTGTAAATGCGTCGTTAAATTTAGAGTATCATCCTTTTTTTCTCTTATCAATAACGAATTTATATTTTGGCAGTGTTAATTTATGAAATACTTATATTTATGTCTATGTGTATCGTGAATTCAAGTAAAATTTCATAGATCACTAACTACATGTTAACAAATCAAAGTACTTTCAGATAATATTTACAAATTGTGATTTAGATCACGAAAGATACTTAAAACATCAACATTATCCTTATTACAAATTATTCTTCTAAGTAACAACAGTCAGTGTCTTTAGACGTATTATAATAGCTTAGTTTAATTTAAAAGTTGTATTAATAGTATAAATAATATGTCCACTTTCACGAGTACCCATCTGAAATTCCTTGAACTTCCATTTGGGTTACCTAGAAAATATTGTATTATGATAAATACTAATTAATAGATACTTCCATAATATATAAAAGCATGAAGCCCAAATTCTAAAATGCAAAATAAATTGTAGATCTTCTTAAGCTCACCAAAAACGGTAAGTGTATAAATTAACACCAACAAAATATAACTCCGTATAATTAAATTTAAATCATTGCACAAAAAATAAAACGTCGCGCAATAATTAATAATATGAAAGTAAAACTACGGTACCAAGATTAACAAAAGGACACTTAGAGAAATAACTCATAAAGTACTAATAAAAATACATGCGTTATCAAATAGACAGTCATACATAAACACACTTATACAGAAAATATGAAATCATTTTGTACCTATCACTGAAATTATTACATTAATGACGTCAGTCAGAAGGTTCGGGCAAGTCGAAGCTGGTAAAATAAATAACTCAATGAGAAAAATACTGACTAAATGTTACCACATACAAAAAAAATCGTAATTAAAATGCAAAATATAACACTGGTATATCAATAATATGTTTATCAAAATTGTACTGGAAAATTGTACTCAATAAAATCTAAACCTATGCCAAATTGCAACATACAACCAAAAAACTAGAGGTAAAATCAAGTCTACCTAAGTCTTGATTTTAGTGTGAGTATAAGTCATATTTTCAGCCGAACACAATATTATATTGAAAAGAGAAACCCTTTGACTGAAACCCTTTATATAAATATTAACATGTTATGTCAAACACGTAAATAAGTTTAATGTTATATGTGTCGGAACCACAATGTCATTTATAGTAACCAAGTAGGTATGTAATGAATTGCCTCGCCATGATCTTCAAATAAGAGAGAAATATAATCGGACTTTACCGACAAAAAATTTTTACTTTGAAACATCACTAATTTTAGTTTAGACACTTTTGTAAACATACACTGGTATTTCAAGTTCTACCCTGATAAGTATAAAATGGCAGAACAGAAATAAATTAATTTGCCATACTAATGGCCTGCAAGAATTCCTAAAGTTGTACAATTACTTCTTTAAAACGCAAAAACTAAAGAAGCATAAATAATTTCTTGAGTATCTACAATTAAAGCATTTGAATAAAATTATCTTTTAATTTTTTTTTATGTTTCTGCCTACCCCTCTCGTAGGCAGAAACAAGCAGCTTATGGTATATAAGTACAATGCTGAAACATGACACTGTCAATTTGTATTAAAAATTGAAAATAATAGTTGAGAATATTTAAATTTTGTGAGAAGAGAGTGGTTTAATTATCGATATAAAAAACAGTTTCCAAGCAATATTTCAGAAATACATTGTATACTTAACTTAAGGTGGTCCACAAAGATAATAGAATAGACATTGTCGATCCGACAAAAGGACATAAACAAAACTCATAAGGCTACTGTACGTTGGACATCTCGCTCGCACATTCTAACACATTTAATCATTGATAATATGATTTAAGGCGTCACTATGTTATGGGAATTTATGACATGATTTAATTTTAATGTACTTACTTGTATGTTACGGAGTAACATGTCTTAAAATGTTCATAGATTGAGCGGCCACTTGTGATATTTTTATCTAAAATTAGGTGTGCCTCTAAATTGTCCCTTAATTTTACTATCTGGCCTCAAACTTAAAATTTTTAAATTTTTCATTTTTTGTAAAGAATTGTTGTTTTATAATTATTTTATAACAAAATAATAATTTTAGAATGTACGGGTAACAGAGATGCCCAATGCAAAAACGGAACTTAATAAGAGTACACTTTAAACAAATAAACAAATGAAGTACGAAACAAAGATGATGCCAACGTAAGAACTTAGGTTAGACACTGATGAAGGCTGTAGAGGATTGGTAGCGATGTACACATCGTAGAAGCCGGCTCGGATGGGTACTTCGTTACTCTCCTGGTTATACTCACCAAGAGCGGTCTGGACGTAGAGCTGGGAAGGTAGGGAGAAGCCCAGGACATTGTGGGCTCTGAGATGGATGCGGTATTTAGTGTCAGGGTGCAGGCCATGGATTTCGTAGCTGATCGCCTCGTAGGATTTCAATTCCTCGGTAACGCATTGAGATTCTGAAGACACCCGCCATTCTCCGCTTACTTTCAAAACCTGATAAAAAGACGGAATAGGATTATGATTTCAACTTCCTTCAGCATCACAAGGAAGTTAGTGGTTTCATAAAAAAATCTTAGTGGTTTTATACATTCGCTTAAGGAAATGTAGTATCTGTACCGACAGATAACCTAAAGGTTATTCTTCAAATTTATAGAAATATATTTTTTATGCATTTTTCTATTTTAGAGTCTCGCAACTCTAAAATATCGAAGAAAGAAAATCATTACAAAAATATTTCTATAAATTTGAAGAATAACCTTTAGGTTTAACGGGATTCTTATGGATTCTTTTACTAATTATACTAAAAAAAATGTAATTCGCCTAGTCTTTCGCCGCTGTTTCTGGTTCCCACGACACACCCTGTGTCGTGGATCCCATCCTAGTGTGGGGTCAGAAGCAATGTATGTAAATTTGTTATGTGTTTGCAATAGATATTGGTCACTTACTGGGCAATAACTGACTTCATACATGTCGATGGGTTCACCATTGTGAGCTGGAATCTTCCACCGGAGTTCGTACCGGTCTGCGTATTTAGCGTGGATGATCGATTCGGAGCTCAGATTTTCTCTCCACTTTGGCACTTCAGGAGGTGACCTAAAATATAATGCTTTAGTTATTTTTAGCCGAAAAGGCTCTTAAAAGCTGACACCCTTGCTATCGTTTCCAATGGTTTAATTTAATATTTATTATATTTTTAATTAGCATTAGCATTTAAAACTATAAGTAAAGGTTAGTGTTGGTCCTTATTTTCATAGAAGGTTTGTAATTTGTTCAAATTACAAACCTTCGTAGTGCTGTTTGAATTTGTCGTAACGGGTCTTTGTGCTGCTGTGACGCTCGTGACTTTCACACAAAAGGTTCTGGCTGAAAACCAGAGTTACGGATTCCTATCCGTAGCCTCATACTGAGTCCAGACACCTTTTTATAGCCGAGACTCACATTGTCGCACTTACTTGGCCTTTCCATTTCTCTGCGTACATTTAATTAAAGATTTTTTCTGTCTTTTTGTAAATTTTCTGTATTTTCGTCATTTTTAGTTTTATTTCGACCCAAATGTATAAATGTGTTTTGGTGTGTAAATAAAATCATTATCTATCTAAATGATGAACTACCTTCTAGGCATGGTAACGGTCATAGGTGAACCCCAGCTTCCGGCACCAACTTGGTTGACAGCAGCAAATCTGAAGTCGTAAGTGTACATGGGCCTCAAATTCTCCACAATATACGGCGAGTTGACTGACCACGTTCTGTTCATGGCAAAATTCCAGTCATAGTTTCCGTTCTCTTTGTACTGAGCAGTAAATGCCAAGATTGGCGGCCCCATATCCTCACCCGGCCCAACAATATTGAAGGACACTGACGTAGCTGTGATTATTTCTTGACGGACCTGAAAGTGTAAAATATTTCAAACCGTGAAATGTGGTATTAATTCGAAGAGACTTGATTTTTTTATTTTTTGCCCATTTTTCTTTATTAGATCTGTTTGTTGTTGAATTCTTCAAATAGTTGCTATAATAGAAAAAAAAATCTTTATGCATACCTGAGAAACAACAGCAGGCGGGAAAGCTTCACGCAAAGGAAATGAATGATCGTCTTCACCCAAAACGTTAGTTGCTATGCACTTGTAGAAACCATAAAGAGCACTGTCTCTAGGCGTGACAGTAACGTAACTGATAGGGCCAGATCCATAGATCCTCACGTGGGGACTTTCAACCAGATCTAAGTCGTGGAACCTAAAAAAATATGAAATTACTGTTTATTTGGTTCAGGGGCGTCAACTATCACAAGTCTAAGTCTGTTGGTTAAAACTTACTTCCACTTGATAGTAGCATTAGGAATGCTTTCAGCGACACAACTAATGTTAACGGGCTGGGCGTTCCAACTCCAGATAGGAACGTTAGACATATGGGCGAGTGATGGTTTGAACTGTACTGTTAGATGACCATACTTTCTTGCTTCTCCACCTGCGCAAATAAATGAGATATTAACACATGTGCTTCGGTCAATAAAAGTTTTCCATAATATTTAAAATACTGCAGTAAGTACCATCGTTTTCAGCAATGCATTCATAGAGGCCATCGTCAGTACGATTTAGTTGAGAAATTGTTATAACAGCTGACGTTTGCATTTGATCGCCAGTTTGCCTTGTGCTTGTCTCAATCGTAATCCTGCAAATAAAAAAAAATTAATCACTATACATAAATCAGACTTGATTGTGTATATGCTTTATTAGTGATTTCGTTCGTCACATTTTCTTTGAATGAAAAATATCTTTACTTTACAATTTACATACGATCTATTTATCAGGTATATCCTCAAGCTGTGAAAACATTTAGCGTTATTATAGCGTGAACAAACTTTGTTATCGTTAATATTAGCTTAAAATAAGTTCTTTCTCTTAATTAACTCACCGTCCATTGTCATTTGATCCCGTAATAAAAGGTTCTCTTCTGCTATCCTTTCTGAATCTAATTATTGGTGCAGGTCGTCCAGTAGCCCTGCACTCCAGTCTGCCTTCAGTTTTCTCAGGCACTGTTTGGTTAAACAGTTCAAATATTCTCGGTTTGACGAGGACTTCCACTTCTATCGCAGTTTCATTTTGACCAGCCTTGTTCACCGCACCACAGATGTATTTCCCATAGTCTCCGGCCTCGACGCGGTCAATTGTTAATAATCCACTTATTTCATTGACGCTGAATCTTGAAGTCATTGCCAGATTCTGAAAATAAACGGCAATTTTCAATCTGTATAAAATATTGGTCTGAATTAAGGAACTTTTAATTTTCTATGATTTCAAAAGTACCTCTCGTGTTGAAGCTTTGACCCACGTGTAAGTTGGTGGCGGCTGTCCTCGAGCTTTGCAATTAATGGCAGCTGATTCGCCCTCCTTAACAAGAACTCTAGGTTCTCTTTCTTCCATCTCTGGTGCTGTATAAACCTGGATAGTAAAATTAATTATTCAAGATACATTTACATTTCAACGTACATTTCAAGCTCAAATGTACGTTGAAATGTAAATTAAGACAGATAAAAGGACACAGGAAAGGAATATAAAAGACAGGCTAAGTCGCTCGTATGACCTTAAGCAAGATTGCCTTTTGACAGAGCTGAAAACAGTTAGTCGCGGCTGTGAAAATATGTAGATTTCTACTTGATTCTCATCCACATTCATCCATCCAGTCCACCTTCATCCATCCAGTCCCATTACCTCAAGTTTGATGTTCCTTTCAGCTAATTCTCCAGTTTGGATTACAACAGCTCTGCAGGTGTACGTTCCATCATCACTTTCTTGAACATTTTTTATCATTAGACCATTTGCATGGATTACGTATCTGTCGCCGGTTTGAATCTGGAACAAAGTAAAGTAGATTTTTTATAAATCTTTGATAAGACTTTTGAACATTATCCTTATTCTTTAATATACTTACCGTGGTTCCATCTTTGAACCAGTCAACCGAAGGTGCGGGCTCCGCTGTTACTTCGCACATTACTTTGAAATCCTTTCCCTTTGTTGCATATTGATTCTCATTGGCATTTGTCCATGTGATGGCAACTGAAATATGTCAAACTTTATTATTAAGTATAAACTTTTGAACTATATTTGTTGGGTAATTTAAATATTAGGTGATCTGAATTGCAAGTTGTCGGAGCAGCTACTAAAAGCTATAGAGCCGCGACTGGATATCTAACATTCGACACGGTGTTGAAGTGGTAAGTGAATAGTTAGGATGATACGACGACCTCTGTGGAGCAGTGATTAGTGCATCTGCCTGCCATGCGAGAGGTCCCGGGTTCGAATCCCGGCTGGGGACAAAAAAAATCTCAGGTCTTGGATGTTTACAATTATGTTGGTGACGTCTCCGTTTCTGGTTCCAACGACACGGGGTACCCTAGTATGGGGCCAGAAGCTATATATGTGCCTGTATGTAAATGTTACATGTAAATGATATGACATATGATGTAATTTAATAAGTGAGCATACTAGAGGAGGCCTATGTTCAGCAGTTGACGAATATGAGCAAGTTCATTGATGGTGGTCATAAAGTTGAAATCTAACTAACTACAAGACTAGTCTTTGGTTGCATAATTATCATTGTTAAAAAACGTGGTTTTGAAACTTACCAAATGTGTCCAAAATGACGCTGGAGCTCAGCGGAATGTTATTGTAGGTGGCGACGCAGGTGTAATTGCCAGCCATAGCTGGGGTGATGGAGGAGATGTACAGAAGATGTGATTGTTTCGCTGGCATGGGTTCGGTGTAGATTTCAGGCCGAGTACCGGCGCTGTGGAAAAGAATGTCATGTTTTACAACTGCTTAAATTACGTCCGCGTAGCAAAAAAGGCTACTGCAACATTTGTGTTAACTTATTACGTAAACCTTGGAAACTTTCGTGTTTTTTAATTGACTTTTCCTACGATTAAAACTTCTGTAACTACTATACGGTACATTAAACTGAATCAAGATTCATCACAGTTTTTCTCTTTCTTTTTTCTTATTCCCCTCTCTCACTGTATTAATGCCTGTCAAAAACCAACAGATTTTTCACTTTCAGTCTCCACAACTTTAAGAATGTATCGATTGATTCCTGCCTGGATGTTTTTTTTCAAGAAAAACGTCACCATGCTATGCTACGGGGTACTTACAGTGCGTCGTTGATAACATTGCCCTTAGGGTCCTTCCACTGCGGCTGCGTGACGAAGGCCGGGTCGGAAGCATCGGCCTGACACGTCAGCACCACAGACTTCCCAACCGCCACCGTCTGATGCTTCTGCTTCGGGAAGATCGTCAGCGTCTGCGCGGAGCATCCTGCGAAAAAAGAGAAAGGTTATTATTATTGGCAATTTAGAAAGTTACCGCGTGTGAGTTTCAATAGACAACCTTTGCAACAAATAAATGAAGTTTAATATTTTTGATACAAAGTTTGAAATGGGTAATGTTATTTATTCATTATTTCAGTGACTCAAAATAGATCTAGGCATTCGCAGACAAAAGACACTATCTTCCCTACCACCTCTCCCTCTAATCGTCTGCTTACAGCTTGCGGAGATCCAACCCCACTATGCCTGATGCCAAGCGGAAAGTTAGTGTCTCTCATATTATGCTCCCTTCTCAACCCGAACCTAATCTGCTTTTTCTACATAACGAATCCAAAGAAGCCTAGCAGATAGTATAGTCTCTCATGTAGTATATAATCACTTTATTTAAAATCCAGCGTTTTAGAACGTGGAAATTAAGAGCGGCAGGTGTCTCAAACGAATTAGAAATAATAGCGAAAATCCGTGTTAAAAGTCCTTTTATTTTATGCACCTCCAGACATTTCCGAAAAAGCAGCAGCAGCACTCTAAAGTAGAGTAATTACTAAAAAGTGCAGCACGTAGCTCATGTCTGGGTCTGTTTTAATACAATGACAGATACATAATCTGTCAGACATGACTTGTTTTTTCGTACCATTGACATCTGTAAGGTTTGATACGCGTGCTCATGCACTTGGTATTGTAAAAATCGCCGCTTTCACGTAGTTCGCATTGTATGTTTCTTCCATTCTGGATTAACAGAATCCACGCCCTGACACTGTATGTTGCCAGCCGCGTGTTAGTGGATAGTGCTGGACGCGCGAGGTGTCGATTTCGACGCCGCTGACACAAAAGGGCTCGTATTGAGCTCTTGGACGGTAAAACGACTAAATATTAGTCAGTACATCGATGCGAGCTCCGAATGTACAATCATCGAGTGGACGGAATATATATTTTTTATTTTAACTTTATCTAAACACTCTCGTGCTATGGGGAGACTCCCGTTAAGGTAATTAAATATGTATAAATTAAATAAAAAAACAGGTATGAGAATGATAGCCAGACTAGAAGTATACCGAGCAAACTTTGCTACGGAAGCTTGCAGGTTGGATTCGCGGCTCGTAGCTGGTGACGGCGTAAGTAGTAGATAAGAATTTGTTATAGATTGATACAGTATCAGACATATTGCGTTCCTGATACTATACCAACGGGACCATACTGTATTGTGCCCTTATTCAGAGAGATGATCTTTTTGTTCACTACGCAAAGCAGGCCTTTCGCAATTTGGCGATTTTAAGGTCTTGAAAATGCAACAATTATTCCCGGATTTTCATACACTAACCAACTGTTGATCCAATAAAGAATTCTAATCTAACCTACTGTTAACCGCTACCAGATGACCAAAGTGCATACGAAAAAAAAATTGACAGTTGTTAACAGAAAGTTAACACATTGTTATTGTACAAAAAAATCGGTGGTTATTAATTAATTAGTAATTAATTACAATTATTAATTAGTAACCTACAAACCAAACCAGAAAGCAAAAGAACTAACCGAAAGGAACATACAATGTAACTTTTTTTCGAATATTATTTTTGTTCAATAACTCTCGCCGCGTCACAAGACTAATTAATCTTCAAGTAAGTTATTTCAAGAAATTCAATGCTTCAAGTACTTTCGTATATATTTGCATCTATTTATTTATAGCAAAAATAGCTAGCTAAGCGTGTAACTCTCGCAAAGACGAGGAAGACTGCCCTTATTAAGTTTGTATAATTTGTTTAGCGGCACGTGATGCACCTACTTAACATTGTTCCACTTTTGTTACGGCGGCTGTGCCATGCTGTTTATTATTGTGAGCACCCGTAGGAAGTTAAACTTCTGCAGTTTTGTATTATTAACGCTTTAATGTATAGTTTGTAAATTCCAAAACGATTTTTCCTTATTTTGTCTGCGAAATTATCTTAAATAAAAAAAATAACATTGCATAATTTGGGACCCCTTTTTCACTTCTCCACTGTGTGATACTTTTGCTATAATCAGTTCCGCTATGATCTTCAAAAGAACAATTAAATACCATTAATTATGAAAAAATCTACGGGTTGACCTGTTCTAAACTGTCAAATTCATACATAAAATATTTTGACACTCTGGAATAACATTTCAAAATCACGGAATAGGGAGCTGTCCTGGCACCAAAAGGCTAACTGCAATCTGTATTCCTATCCTTTAATCTTTCAAGCTATATTATATACTACGAGTCGAGTATATTATATACAAGCTATACTATATTATTATTGGGCGTATAGAGTAGCAACTTTCGTAGATTTTTCCCTTTTAGCGTGACAGTGTAAACACAGTGCAAAATACAAATATACACGAAAGTCACGGAGGTACTCAAGATGTCAAGAGGAATTTAGCCAAAAAAGAAAGAATTCGCTCCACTCCTATTTGTCTCAAGCATCAAAACACGTGTCTAATGATCGAAAGTACACATGTCATGCCGCCATCTTATCCAACCTGGAAATTCTCGAGCAAGGAAAAGTTATCCTCGGGGGACGCGGTTATAATCGAATAATCAGAATGTCCTTTAAGTTAGACGATGTCAGTGACGTTTTTTATCCAGGAGCATAGTTTTGGGATTTCGGGAAGTAGTTCCGAGTTGAATTCGCACGATCTAAGTGACTTAAAAAGCTTGCCTTTAGCTTTTGCTTCAAATCTAAATGTTCTGGATAAATAAAAAGTGACGTGACATCTCTCAACTTATACTGAAATGTAAACACTGAAGTGCTTTGCTTTCCATAGTTATTGTTAAGAGCTGAGCGCTAATAGCGCAGCTAAAAATGCCGGCTTCACATTCGGGACGTTTGTGGGTTCGAATCCCGGCATGTACCAATGATTTTTTTACGTGAAATTGAAGTAGCAATAACCCTCGCTTACCGTGAAGGAAAACGTCGTGAGAAAACCCAACATCAGCACTTGCTACGTACATTGGCCCAACTCTGAGGCGGAATTAGAGCGGAAATCTCATGTCTTACTTACTAATATCGTTAGGGTGTCAGGCTAATAGACATTATTTTCTAGATTCCCCTGTCTACAATGATAGGTTTTTTTGTGTAATATAATCCTAAATCCTATAATTCCTCGCTGATTATGCCAAATGCACGCGCGGCATAAGGCCTGTTTTTCATCAGCATAGTTATTACGCGGCCATTCCACGGCGAATCGCAAAAGTATCTTTTGTGCAACCGGAGTAGGCGTGCAGAATTTTTACCGCGTTTTAGGTATGCGACTCGCGTCCGCCGACCCTCCTCCGCCCTCGAGTTTTTCCTACAAAACACGGTGCATTTTATACGATACCTACGCTAGGAAGTCGGATGAAAGGGAAACGCGTGTCGGCAGTCTGGCCGGACTCTTGCTGAAAGAAATCCGGTGTGAGTTACTCTATGCGTCGACAGCTCTGGAAGTGTGAATAATGAGCGTGTGGTTTTCACGTAGACTAAGAAGGAATAACGCATTTTTTATTTTTTAAATGTCAACTTCCACGCAATGAATTAAGTAGGATAACAAGCAATGATAGTATACTAAGAGTAATCACAAAATAGACAAAAAGAATACTTATAAATACATCACCCACGACATTATCCAGGCTTACTTAAATAGTGTTGCTGATGGCGCTATGAGAAAAAGTCTGAATTAGGTACTTGCACAATGTCACGCGAGAAAATAGTACTTATCGGAAAAAAAATGAATTGAATTTACGTGTTCTCTAGAGTACGAATAATTTTTATACGATATTTAAGTTTTTTTTTTCTTTCAAATTGATCGCGTTAAATTCAGACTAAGAATGAAAAATTCAAGTAATAAGCAAATTAAAGTATTTGGATAAATATCAACCTGAGTAAAAGTCATAGAATATACTACTAGTTTCAGAAAGTACGCAGCTTATTCATAAACTAATTTCAAATAAGCCAATAATATACACTATCCACCCATAATATTTTTCTGAAAGCTCATATGGGAATATTCCTAGCTTGCTAAAATATATTTTTTATCCCAAGAAAATTGGTAGGTTTTACCAATATGAAAAATATGCTCCGGTTTTTCTCAACCGCGAATTGCTTAGGGACGTATCCGCAATTCCCCCGCGAAGAAGGATGGTTTGCTCAAAGGCGCCGACCTCCAGGCAACTATTCTGCACCGATACAATTTGCCCCGCTTGACATGTGCAAAGAAATGATTTTTCACATTTTCAAACGCCGGGACATGACATTCAATTTCCAAACCACAAATCGTAGTGTTAGGGCTCATGGAATCTGCTCTTGATATATTTTATTGTGTAGAAGTACTGCTTTACAATTTATCGTATACATAAAATGAATCCATACCTAACTAAACTTGTTTATAGGCCGCAATAAAAAGTCGTCTAGACGCTGAGTTGATAGCCCCGAAGTTCTAAATAATATCAACGAGTATTGGGGAGAATGGGGGGAATCCGCCAACGAGGGGACAAGTGAAATAACCGGGAGAATCTCCCGAGATAATTAAAGGGTTTTCAGAAAATTTGTATGCTTTATAGCACCCCTTCTCCCCGCGGTTTTGTATTACCAATTATGTTCATTTAATTCGTAACAAGGTCTTTGATACCTCGCCCACACGCGGTGAAAAATAACCAATTAATTAGCGACCGGCTTGTGTTCTGTGACATTAAAATTCTATACACTCATAGTGTTAGCACACACAAACGTTAACAACATTATTCAAACGTGAACTTTAAAGCTCATAACTTATCCACTATCATAAATCATCACTAAAGATTCAACCCCTTGGCTGCCGAAGTTTATACATAGGGCTTCTATAAAATAAAATCCTTTCTATCAACACACACTTGAATAATCTAACCTTTAGACTTGCAAACAAATAAACCAATCAAAAACATACACACGGGGTGCGGTGCAACGAACCATGCGATTTTCAGGTCTAGCGGAACGGTCCACCTCTGTCGGAAATGCGAAATCTGTCGCTCGCACCCCGAACGCTTTGGGAAACAAAAGACGATCTACCTAACAGCGCCTTGTCTCGGCTCACGGAGCATCGTGATTAATCGCGTAGGCACTAATTCCTAATTTAGCCCACCTTCCCCTTCGAGTCAGCTCAACTGTAGGTAGGGGGTAGGAAAAGTTTAAATGCCAGCGCACGTCCAAAACTTATTTGTTATTCGTAAAAAATCTATGCAAATTCTTTTTCAATGATTTGTTTCAACAGTTTCTTCCTACCTCCACGTCCAATGTGTCTTGTCTCGAATAAATTAAACCGTCGAGCGAATCGAAGGGATATTCCTTTTTACCTGTGTTTGTTTAGGATAACAACTTTCTTTCTCTTACGTCAAAAATCATTTCTGTTACTACAAAAAAAATCTTAACTTACAGAAAAAAATTAAAGCATCATTAGGATACCAGCAATCTTGAATACTCGGAAGTCTGAGTAATTTACATATGAAAATTAATTTACCGCAATGTACTATTATACTGTCTACTGCTTACACCCGCCCACCCCATTTGACATGAGATTCCTTTTGGCTGAAAAGGTCGTAATTGAGGGAAATGGGATAAATTACTCTTGCGGATTGTTTTGCGTCGGCAGGGGAGGGTTGACGTGCCTCAGGGTCTGATAGACCCAGCAACAGGGTTCGCTGTTTGCTCGACGACAATTTGTCTCGGGCTGCAGGTGAAACCCTTCTTTTTACGAAACACTGACTTATGCCGAAGGTGATTGTTGTACGTTAAATAAATTGAAAGGTTCCGGGGTTCGGGTGATGTTGAGAAATTTTTACACATTTGGCCAGATTCTGAATTAAGAATTTCACTAGGAAACTACTCAACTGTAGTGCTGTCTCGTAAAATTTCTCAAAAACTATCGTTTTTAGAACATTCTTTAGTATTTTACTTAGGGCCGTTTTCGGAATTGAGTAAGTAAGTAAATACTTAAGTAACGTTAGTCACGCTCTTTTCTGAGAAATTTGACGAGACTGCACTACAGTTAAGTAGTACTTAGTGAAAATTCTTAACTCAGAAACCGGCCCATAGTAAAATTATTGTCAAATTAAAAATTCTAATTCAAATATTTTTATTCGCAATACAAACAAAATGTTTACTTTATAAAAGGTCAAAGTTGTTACTTTCACAATTAATAGTTTACATGGAGAGAAAATTCCACATTTATTGTTTTCAAAACAGTCTTTGTATAATTCAGAAACCGACCCAATGTGAATAAGTAAAGTAATGTATCGACTTTTAATTTAACTTAACATTTTCATGAATGCAAATAAGTGTTTAAATATGTAAGGAGACATGACATCATCATTCATAGAGCGTTTTAGCATTCGCTCAAATATCTGTATAAAAATTTGACAGTGTGATATTAAATTGTTTGTCTGGCATCAGCAATACCGAGTAGAATATATGGCCACTTAGATATCTATAGCATTGCACCAGCACATGAAGCCAATGGGAAACGAAAATATTCCGCGAAAATGAAAGAAAAAAAATACACGAGTGATAAGAAAATACCTGACCAAAACTAGACCCAGAAGATCGCAAAAGACAAATAGCGCCTAAGCCTTCTTAATCCATCTCAAAAAGCGTGTACATCTATTACGACACCACCAGGTGTTCTACCTCCGCGAACCGCCATTAAGGCGCCTTGTTTTCAGTAAAAGAAAACATTAGAGCAGTTACAATAAATTTTGATCGTAACGGCCTACTAAAACTGAGTGTGTACGGACCCCACCCTCTTTCATTATCAGTTTAGCAGGAGGGCTCTTCGGCTAAAAAAAATAGCGTATAAAAAGGCAGGAGAGCTCACGTAACGAAGTGTAGGACACTTAAAACAATAGCTAATGCGGAGGTGACTAACCTGAGGGCATATTGCGAACGAATATTGACGGCTAGGGCGAAAAAAAAACCTTAGGTCTTGGATGTTTACTAGTTTGTGAAGTAGCTGTTTCTGGTTCCCACGACACAGGGTATCCTAGTATGGGGCCAGAAGCAATCTATGTGACTGTGTGTAAATGTTTATGTTTATGTTTATGAATGACGACGACGTTGACGACGGTACCAACATTTTGCATCTCAACCAGTAAGGGATTTTTTGAACTAAAACTTTCGTAAGCATTTAGACATTATTATCTGACTTAAAGTCAAGTAAGCGTATCCGGAATAAAGTTGATAAGGGAATGTCCTTATAATTCAGTCTCAAGTAAAAACCTTTCTTGTAAAAGGCCAAAGAATTCTCTTTACAAGATCCATGTAAATAAAGTCATAAAATCGTTATATAACATACGGCAACAACCAAGCAATAAAATTCTGGCTGAACGGAATTTACTGTATTCACAATGAAATGACGACCAACTGTCAAATCATGAAAAAATATTTACTACTTTATGCAATGTATGAAACAGTTAAATCTTTTTCATCTTTCAGGATTATCATCATACATACATAAGCTCACGATCATACATACTTGATCATACATAAATAAGCTCACGCCTGTACCTATCCTAGAAGGGTAGGCAGAGCCCTGAAACTGCCACCTGCCAAGATCCTGATAAATCACTTTTGCTTCATCGACGTTCATTAGTCGTTGCATGCACGCCCGTCGGTCTCATCATATCATTGTATTTTTATTGGTGAATCAACGAAACTTATTTCAGTTACCGTAAATTTTCGTATCGTAATATTTTCGCTCAGTTCGTGATACTTGGATTCCGAGGCGTGATCCCGTGCCCACTTACTTGGAAGGAGCCCACTCGGAAGGAGACCACTCAATATGTGCTGAATTTGTGGAATTTTTATGTGCTCTCCCTTAATACCGTCGGTTATTTATGGAGGATCCCCATGGAATCTTGATACTTGAATTATACTTTAAGAAATCTCGGTATTTAAAAATAGATAGCTAAAACTGCTGATCGCGTGACAACACAAGTGCCTGGAGCAGAAGCGGTATTATGGTAAGATAAGGGACATTGGATAGGTAAATATAAAGAGAAAGATAAATAATCGTGATACATTTTTTTTTCCAAATATACTCATCAACTCACTTCGTTCTCTTGGGGCGTTAGGAAGAGAATCCAATTTAAATTAGTTTCATAATATAAATCATCGATAAGTAAGTCTAGTCACGAAGTACAAAAAGTCTCAATATAAATCTGGTTCAACGCCTTATAAAGTTACACGATGGTACATACACACTGTTTTTAGAAAAGGTTGAGAGTTGTTAAAGTGAATTGTTGAAAATCACTGGAAAAGCTAAAGATGATAGTTTTTATTATAAGATTTATAAGATTTGACAGTCCCATTTTTTGATATCAATAAAACTGATAAAACCTAAGAAAAACATTTAAATTTTTGTAGTTTTTCTACGTCCTTCATGGAACAAACAATATCATTCCAATCTAAGATTGAGGAGACTTCCCCATCGCTATTTCTAAATTCTCTAGTCGTTTCCGTTTGGTATTGATACCTATGCCTTTAATTTGTATAATTATATGCCGTTATTTTCCAAAGTGATCCTGGCATTGTAAGGCGATGACCTGCCGCCCAAAACCACAACGCATGAATGCAGAACCAAACATGCTGGGGTGGGCACCAGACCATATTAGGTGGGACCGACCCACCTGGCTCCCCCTATACCTGTACAGTCGACAGCACATCATGGTATACACCCATGCACTCTGCACCGTTGCATTACAGGCGATTTTGCAACTACAATGGGAAGATTGACGTGCTGTCGACTGTGCCTACGCCAAGAAATTATAGTAATAACTTTCACACAACACCATCACAAGCATTGGTCCTAAACGAGGATCTAGGTAGAGCTGTGGGAAATACTTCCAGACTGAGGGCTTTCGTTTAAATCAAGTACAGCGGCCTACAGTACGTAATCAATCCATGATTTCTGTTTTGGTGGTCTAGCGAGTTAACCGCTCGAACAACGAGGCAGGTATCTTTTTTTTCTGTTGCGCAAGCGCAGAAAAAATACTAGTCTTAGGTCTGCAATGTTATAGAGTCTGAACTCCTTACGCAATATCCTAAGTTTGGTTTTAATAAATACCGCAGTTAACCCTTATTAAGCCATAGGGATAATAGTTCCCACTTTAAATTGAACCTTATCGCTTTGAGATAGAGAAGAAAACCAATGAAAAATTTATCCTATCCATGGCCGTTTAAGGGTTAAAGTTACGTATATTTTAGAGATTTTCAAGCGGTTATCATATATCAATTTAATCAGGCTATTAAGCTACCTAATTTAATGTTGAAATTTTCGACCATTCATTTGCCGCTTTGTTTATTAATCGGCAGAGTTGTATTACATAGAACTTAAGATATCCAGCAAATTGATCCAATGTCACCCCTCTTTAGTTCTTTTGTCGAGACGTAAACTTTTTCTTTGGTGTGAATAATCGGGTGGTAGGTAGTTTGTTCATATTAAAAACGTGTAGAATGAGAGGGATTCTATTTTGTTCACTAATTTGTTCATATTAAAAATGAAATAAGAGGGACGGCCTCTACTAACAATCTGTTGACAGCAGAGCTGTCAGTTGGAAAAAGTGCAACAATAAAAAACATCGGCTTAAGAACAGATAAACAGCTAACCGAGTCTTACTCAAACGAGTTTTTGGTAAATTTTGGTTGGAATATTGTAGGAAAAAAATTATTAACTTAAAAATCATTGTCGGCGACACACACCATGGAAAATTTGAAAATGGACCAATTCCTAAGTTATCTATTCCAAAGTTATTCTAATGCTCCCCAGTTATTCTATTGCTAGCGCGCTGAGGAAAGGTCCTCAAAGGTGGTCCAATTGTTTTCCGGGGTGGTTCGTAATGTTTTTTTTTTTGTACATTAGTCGACGAACAATTTGGTGGAGATTCATAACCTAATTTACCTACAATGTCAAAATTGTGAAGAATGCCTCCCCCAATACCTAGTACATAAACCTCCCTGTCCCCGACAGTGACATTCAATACTATAAGTCTCTACGAGTACTACTTCTTTGCTCACGTCTCAGCAACAAGGTTACCGCCGGCAAATTGATCAGATTCCACCCCCAGTCTTAGTGGCAGACCATTAATTACTCGCCGATGCCTTGAGGTAGACTGTTAAGCCTAAGAGGAATTATTCGGATGCACCACGCGATTCTGACGCCTATGCGTCGGTGAGAAGAGTCAGGTAAAAGTAGGCGCAAAGCCCTGTCGCAGCATTTGCAATCGCAAACAAAGCGGGATCATTTTACACGACATAAAACAAACAGAAGAGCAATTTCGATTTTCTTTCATTTGCTTTATTCTTAAGGCGATTGTTGGTGAATCAAACGTAATTCATGATTGATGGAATTGACTGACGCTTGCATGACCGTCTAATGGACGCCTAAAAGTCGCTGTGAGGTAGCTAGAAAAACTAAAGCAAAAAATTGTCGCAAAAATTTTGGAATCAATGAAAATTATTTATTGCACTAAAATAAAGTGCAAAGGCGAGTTTTATACTAGACAATATTTTTTTTCAGCTAACCCACGTTGATTCAAGCTTTACATCGAAACTAAAAGACAGTGTATAATGTTAACAGTAATGTCAACAGACAGTAATACTGATAACAGTACCAGCTAACAAGTTGATGCTACTAAAACCACGAGTTCATAATAACTATAGACAAGCCTTTTTTCAATTAAAATTAATTAAAAAATACTTGACATGAACAAAGTGGTTTATGACTAAACAAGATAAGACAAGATAAATGTTATTTCACTAACATATTTCACTAATTACGATAAGATGAATTTAGAAAAATCGGCCAAGCGCGTATCGGGTCTCGCGCAGTGTAGGCTTCCGTACAAAGAGGTTTTTTATATCCGCTTTAAAGGAGTAACAACTTTATCAAGGTGATAAGTTGGTCGTCTATTACCGTTAACTTATAAAGTCTACTAAGCCGTGTAGTTTTCCTTTGAGTTTATTAAATGTAAATACAATGAACCGACGGACAACGGACAGACGGACAATGGGAAACTATAAGGTTTTTTTGCTGACTACGGATCCTTAAAAAGATGCAGCTTATGCAAAAAAAAAAACAGGAAAAATTGATTTTTTTGGAACATCAACAGTTTCAGTAGGTGGCACTTCTGAACTGCCTACAATACACATTATCCCAAGGCCATTTTCACCCTGCGTTTGTTTACTGGCATCAAGTTTTCGAGTCTGGACCGCTTTAATTGACTTATGGGGAGCAAAGTTTTGCTCAGCCTACAGACAGATTGATAAAGCGTTTAATCGTACCACATTTAGCAAAGTTTGTTCGAAAATGATCCTCCTAATTGACTCCAAGTCAAATTATCCCGAATCAATTTACATTAGAGGTGAAGATAAATCCAGCATAAATATTTGACTCAGAATAATCGCCTTAATCGTCTCTTTCTAGCTTTGCAGTTTAACGTTTTTTATTAAAAAAATAATAATAATTGTGAAATTAAATGTATTTACAACTTTACTATTCTAACTATTCTCTCTCTCTATACGCAGCTTTAATCCTACATTGACGCGAGCTCCATCCGTCCCTGAGTGCTTAGTGCGAGTTTTTTCATTTACTTTCGGTAGCGAGAGCGTTTGCAATTTGTATAGGAGTGACAAAGAGACAACTAGGTGGCGCGCTTTGTCACTCCTATAGAATATGAGTTTACGTTAACGAGATCGAGTAGTTAAAAAAACTCGCACTAAGCACTCTGCTCACCATATACACTCTGCAAATCAGTAGTAAAGTAAAGTATTAAAGTCAAGAAGTAAAGTATGATAGCCAGATGGTCAGTGGTCTGTCTCCACCACTGTAACCACGTAGTAGGAAGTAACATCAGCAGAAACAAAAACATATCGGACCCAGCACTACCAGAACGTAGCGTTCTAGTTGTTGACAATTTAAAAACCAATTAATATTATTCTTGTTTATGGTCAATCTACTTCAACAGCACTGGTTGGCAAGAATTTCCAATAAAGAACGAAAGAGCAGCCCGAGATAATTTATTTTACCGAAACCAATGCAGGCTAAATGCAAGTTTTCGAACTCCGCACGTGGAACGTGGAATTTGTTTTCGCGAATTCTTTGATGAATTTCTAGAAATAGGTAGCTGTGAAATAAATTTTAACCCCACAGAAGACCGTCGCCGTCCGACCGAAGCCGTCAATGGTGATGCATCTATGTAAATATTTTATGAATGTTTGTGTTTTTCCTAGTGTACAATGTAGAATTTTCTTTTTTTTATCTTTCTTATGTTAAGACCGAACATTAATGCGACGGCGTACATTACGTAATAAATATGTACAGGTGATATGTGATAACTTCGCAAATACTGTAGACCAAATTAAACCATCACAAGTAGACGAAAACACGATAATAGAAAAAAGCAAATGGGTGTTAGTAGGCCACAATTCTGTGGTAAAATCTAGACACGAGATGGGATAAGATTAGTGTTTGATAAAGGGCTTTTTGTCTTAAACTGTAATAATTAGCCAGTTAATTTTTCCACATCAAGTAGGTATTACGGCAGATGCTTTAGAAATAATAAAAGACCGGACAAGTGCTAGTCGAACTTGCGGGGCGAGGGTTACTTACATTAAATTTCTACACTGGGTGAGGAAGTTATAGGCCATACTCCACTACGGGGGCCAAGTCCGGATTGGTGGAGGCTTGTAAGACTAGTGGCTGGTCTTACTGTCAGAAGCTATCAAGCCGCCTTAAGGCCCCTGACTTGGTTTAACGACTACCATCTATCGACGGTTCCGTGCTTCGCAAGGCACGTTAAGCAGTTGGTGCCGGCCAATAGCATAATAAAAATTAATTTATGGCATGAAGTTCGTTAAACATGTACTATTTATGGTGGTCCGATTCACACTTGACAGTTTTATTTTACGCATAAGAGTCCCGCATTTGCACCTACCTGATGATACGCTATGACAAGGTAAATTAAATAAAATTTATTGCTAAAATGTTTGATACTATTTTCAACGGTCTACTGTTTAGACTTTCTGCAATGGGTCGGTATTTATTACGGGGCGCAAGACATTCGTTCACCACAAGTTGCGCCCGCACCCCAAACTCAGCAATAAAACCGCTCAGAGCGCCCTCAAAGCGCGTACATACCTATCCCGGAGGAATGCCAATTCCATTCGCGGAAACCTTTCCTTTGAACAACTAAATAATTTTAATTTACTGCAGACAAAGCTCTAATGTGCTCAACCGATATAACTGCTAATAGGATTTGTCTTGTTTTGTTTTGAATCGTCTGAAGCTATACATTTTGTGACATCGTGTATTGTAATGAAGCCTGCAATGATACGGCAAAAGAGGTAGACCGATTGAAGTTTTGCAGTGCTCTAATTAGACGACGGACGATTCCGAAACAAAAGTATAAGGGTTGCCATCTATTTTTGCAGTTATCACAAAGCTAATCTGAAAATACACAGTCAACTGCATACATAGCGAGCAAACTGCCACATCTAATGTCTTACCTATACGCCGAAAGGCTTAGATAAGCTCTTGAGCTGCAAGAAGTTACTTTTTAAAACCGGTGATTTCATTTTTAATAGGTACAATCTCTTATACCCATTAGATTTTACAAAGCCTTCCCAGTATGCCGTCAAAAACAAAAGAAAATCGTTTATCATTAAAAAAAACTGGCCAGCGCGCCGCGACAACGTGCCATCCAGCCAGCACGCTCCTGTAATCTTAAACATAGTGGTTATACGTGAAGTACGAGTACGAATATGAACTGTTGTCCTGTGTTTTTAGTACGACAACGTATGGTTTTTTTGTCCTGTCAGATAGTGACTGAGAACAATGGTGCATCGCTCATTGGGATAGACGCGCGCCATAAAAAGTGCTATAAAGTTATGTTCGTTGTGCTGCGGGAACTGGTGACTGAGTAGAATTTTAAGAATACCTATGCGAAATGCTGCTAGTCAAAATCTAAGCACAAAGTATCCTGGCAGCATACTCAAAATTGATTTCAGAGGTTTAAGTATTGAACTAACAAACTTACATAATTAACTCTGAAAACATTACCTAGACTTTATTTTACTTAAGCAGCTGGTTAAGATTGAACACGCTTTACTTCTATAACAAAAATAACTGATTTCTTTGCGTTCTATTTTAGTATTCCAGCCGCAATTCTCCTCTGAAAGTTTTAACTTGTATGCCGCATGGCTCTACTAAGCATTAATTGGTTAATTTAAAGTTGTACTCGAGGGCGAGCGGGTATAATTTACAAGTTAACACCTTGCGTGCCGGACCGCGACCACCTTCCAATCTCGCGGTGTCACGGCAAAGCAACCGCAGATATTAGTTCTACTCGAGATTAAAGGTCTCAACGAGCCAGGGAGGTCCAAGCGCAAAGGTACGAGTAAAAACATCCTTAAATCCTTCTAAAGAACTTAAACTTTCGTAAGCACTAAACATTATTAACGGGCAACCGACTCCGTCTCTGCCCATCATGATTAATCAGAGCTTAAGCTCTGCGAATCAGAGCGAAACCTGCTCGGACTCTTCCGACAAAAAGTCAAGAAAGTGTAGGTATCCGGAATAAAGTTGAGTAAAAAAAGGTGCAAAAAAAAGCACGACCCCGTGACCGCCGACCGACGACGGGCCGTTTAGCTGCAGCAAAACTTCACCCAGTAGTGACTGTGTCTAACCTTACGCTTAGGAGCTGCTTTAGATCACCGGCGCTTTGTATTGTGGATAGACCTTGGAATTTAAGCCCCAATGGATATAACTATATCCTGTTGATGAATACAGAGAACTAGAATTTGTAATATTCTTAAATTCGACTGATTTTGATAAGTTATAACAGTGGGCAGACCAGCAGTGCGATGGTTGGACGATAAAGTTGAGTTGGCGGAAGGTCTGTGGATACGGATGGCGAGGGATCATGAGAGATGGCACAGCCGGCAGTGGGCTGTGTTGGGCTTTTGATGATGCTGATAAGTTTATTATTAATACACTGACTAAGACACTAAA
Organism: Yponomeuta plumbellus; assembly: GCA_947310845.1. Lineage (NCBI taxonomy): Eukaryota > Metazoa > Arthropoda > Insecta > Lepidoptera > Yponomeutidae > Yponomeuta > Yponomeuta plumbellus. Next base: position 8,197,151 of record OX371207.1, on the reverse strand, counting down.
GAGGCCACCAAAATCCCATGAGAATAAAAGAACGTTTTGCGGTGTGATTTGTTAGACAAATTGTAAAAAAAAAATCTCAGTAACAACACAAGGTTTGAGGGAACTTTAGCTCACAGTATTGACAGATATTTTGAATAGATGGTATTCAACACATTATGACCAGGTGACATCATGCATAACAGACATGAAAAACTGTTGAATCATTTTGTGAATCAATTTCACGTTGAAAATAATACTAAAGAATGTAAAGCTCGTCTTTATTTATTACACAATAAATATTTACATGTCATATTTATAAGATTCCTCATTCCACAGACTACGCGTTCGAACTCGTGGGATTGAGTGCAAAAACATCGCACATATTATACTAATGTACTCGTGACTTTATTAAGGGGCTCCATATGGTAACCAACGGAAATAAAAAAATATTTTTCCAGAAATTTTTGCAACATGTTCCAGATCAATCTCCCAACGATGCTAATAGTTTTTTTTAGAACCCACAACCAAGAATCAAGGATCACCTGGGACTAGATAGTTTAATTATGTCAGTGACGGTCGTTTTCGGAGTTTATTCTTTATTTAATACTATAATCTAGTTCTCAGGTTTTCGCCTTAGTTTCAGGCCATAGGTTCTAAAAATCCCTATTAACATGGCACTAGTTACTGCTTATTCCGTTTTTTTTTACGTAGCCTCTATTATTGTGTCCCACTAATAGGCAAATACCTCCCCCAGTTCAGTCCAGAGTTTTTGGATTATTACAATAAATGATTTTTAAATGAAATTTGTTTGTTTGTACAGCAACACCATTCACTGATACATTGTGCCCGGATAACGGCGACAGGCTTGTCATTTGTCACGTTTGGGACCTAATAAACTCGGCAAAACGTGGGCCCAGTTCTAGTGATTGGTACTTCTGCCTACCCCCTCGGGGATAATGAGCGTGAGTGTATTTATTTTATTTATTTACTATAAATGAATAACTGTCACACAACACAATCACTTGGTCTCAAACTAGGATACCGTGTGATATGGTGACCTGGCTAGGATATATTAATCGTGGAAATACACCCAGACTGACGCCATATTATGTACAAATGTACGGCGGCCCCCAGTGGATTTTTTAATTTTTTTTATTTATATTTTTAGCAAGAAAAACCTTTACATTTTTATTTTAACAAATGTCGACTGCTGTGCAGTTTGTTGGCGATCGGATAGAACCTAGGACCTCTTTTTTGGTAGTTAGCGCCTTAGCAGCTACACCAAGAGACATAACATAACACGACATTTTACATACAGACATATACATTGCTTCTGGCCCCACACTAAGATACCCTTTGTCGTGGGAAACAGAAACAGCTACGTCACAGACATGTAAACAAGACCTGGGTTTCTTTATTTTTTTGGCCCCAGCCAGGATTCGAGCCCGAGACTCTCGCGTGGTAGGCAGATGCGCTAACCACTGCGCCACAGAGGTCGTCAGAGACAGTCGTGTTATTGCATGGAGAGCCTTAAGTAAAATTGAGAGTAGCATCCCAGTGATTTGTATTCAGGCTAGGGCTCGCGCTGGCTCCGTCTGGCGAGGTTGGCCAGATTAATTATCATCCTGCGCCCCCCATGTTTGCCAATAAGACTACCCCCTGACAAGACTTCGGAATTATAAATCCGCGCTCGGGACCGCAATTCGATTCCGCCGCTTTTGAGTCCAACTTTTGAAATATGGCGGCACATTCTCGCTCTATATTTTCATCAAGGAGACTACGCACGTAACGTTCAATGTATAGCGTTGATATTGAATATTCAAGTGCAATTTCATAGGCTAAACTCTTGTTTCTGATTTGAGAATGTTTCTTTAATTTCGCCGATTAAATACTTGTTACAAAATAAGTTCAAGAATATCATCAAGGTGCTTTTACCTTTGACCTCTGAGATTGCTCATGAGTACCCTGTCAGTCTTTTGTTTTGTTGTTTCTGTTTGTTGTGCCGAATCTTGAAATGGGCACTCCAAATCGACCTCAGACGTAACCGCTCCTTAATAATATGGACCTAAGATTTACATTTTATTCTCAATTAATAAAAGAGAAGTGACTACTAGTCAAGGATAGCTCTTTCACTAAAAGCGAAACATTTTCACTGGAGAAATAAACACAAACATTTACATACAGGCACATTCATTGCTTCTGGCTGCTAGCACTACGATACCCTGTATCGTGGGAATCAGAAACAGCGACATCTCAAAAATATGAAGATACAAGACCTTGGGTTTTTTTCTTTTTTGTCCCCAGCCGGGACTCGAACCCAGGACCTCTCACATGGTAAGCAGCTGCGCTAACCACTACCCCACAGAGGTCGTCAGAAAGCACAACAACAAGCCCAGTAAAAGGTGTTTGTCAGCTAATTTAAGGCAATCACTGACTGATCCTGCTCAAACACTGCAGATTCGATCCGCTCAGAAATCCGGAAAATACACGAAAGTACGGTGGCGACGGCAGAAATGTTTGCGAACGTAGCTGACAGACAATAGGGGTGTTCAGGACGTGACGCGAACGCGTGTGAAGATATTAACAGCGGTGCTGATACGCCGTGGCACATGCTCAAGTGCCGAAAACTCTATCTGATATTTTGCTGCTCAAATTGGGGAAGTTTGGGAGCTAAGAATAATAGGAACTACTCCAATAAATACGATGCACGTTGCGCGTTCTCTGAGCACTACTATTATGAGTCCTTTTGTGGGTGGTTAGGTAGGAAGATAGTTCAAATTGGGTAGAAAATCCTAAGGAAAATTTACATATTTTTATTTTAAAACTCATAAATGAACTTTTAACAAGAAACTAAAAGCGTGGTTTATATACCTATTAAGCGTAATGTATTTAAAGTAAAAAAATATATGTGCAAAATCTCAAACTGAGTAATTGCCAGAAAAAACACACTTTTATCTTTACGGAATATCTCACTTCTCGAGACGAAGGTTGGCCAGTAAAAAAGTAATTGAGCTGAATAAAAAGTTAAATGTAAAAAAAAAGAAACCTCCCGTAGTTTTCCTTTTAAAAACTGTTCCAATTGCAAAGGCTCTGTTCGATTAGAAAAAGCTCGCTGCCTAGTTTTTTTTTTTTTCTAAAGTGAGTCGTGACTTTGAGGCGTCACCCGTGAAGCATACTCAAAGTGAGTGGGTTCGGTTCGAGCCACTTAGAGAATCTTTATTACGAGCCACCCTCGAAGACAACCGCCGAGGAAATTGGAAACAGTGACACGTCAAAAAACGTCTCCGCGCAAGATGGTGACGATGAAAACATTCGACTGCTGGCGATACATCCAGTCTTACGACCTTTATTAGGCTTGATATAAGGGACAAAATTGAATAGCGGATCTTATGGCAGCATGTCTGAGGACAAGCGAAGAAAATTGAAGTTTTTTGTCACAAAGGAAGGACTTTAATAAAGATATTTCAGTGGTAGCGTAAGAATCACTGCATTCGGTATTTATCTCTTTGACGTAACTTTGTACAACGTAATATAAGTAGCTAGAGTTGTTAACGTATTATAACTTAATCGACAAATAACTGTAGTCAAAGTTGGAAATTTGATCGTAATAATATGGAAAATGCGAAAAAGCACAACTTCGCTTTCGGTTTATTTCCGCTAAGAGACGTATTACAGGGAAATTTCAACTAATTTTAATCGCGTAGGGAGTAAAATTAAGAGTTATTAAATTTTTTAATAATAAATAAGTTATTAAAATATTTAGAATCAGATTATTGCATTGAATAATCGATTAACTTTTTAGTATTAAGCTCATCTTTGTGCAGATTTTTTCTAGTGCAAAGAATTTTCAATATTAATATTAACATTACATAAGTATTACGTATTTAATATTTATGTACAACAACCTCACAATACACAAAATATTGCTCAACCTTATCAAAAAAATTATCTTAACTTATACCTGTGTCTAATAGTTAATTTATGACTCGGGTGAGTTTAAGAAAACTCACCTCCGGGTACAAAGCACCCTTGAAAGTGCAACTAACTGAAAAATAGACTGGCGGTGGCGAAATTATTCACTGCAGAAGATTAACACTTCAGTAGGGCTAACAAAACCAGCGTAGGCACTGATTTTGTCTACCATTATAGTCTTGTGTATCTTCCTAGCTTCGGCACGTTAGGTTTACTGTCTTTTTTTGAAGCGTTTTTTGAAGCGCGGCCATTTTTAAGACTCTACGCCTGCTATTTTAGACATAAAGTTGTAAAGTATACCTCCTGCGGCATTAAAATAATAAATGGTATTTTTTCGCTTTTTCAAAGTTTTCCCTCCAGTAAAAGTTCGAGGAGTAGAACACCTCGTTTTAGAATGTAAGTTCATGAGGATTATGCCTCATACTTTTTTCAAATAATGAATTTTTTTATTGACTTGTACCAGGACACTTGACTTGGTCCCAAACTATGGTCCCTTGTACTATCGTAACCAGGCAAGAACATTACAAACATGGGAAACCACCAAGACTGAGGCTATTTGAACAAATGTACGACCGCCCCGAGTGAGAATTGAACCCAGGACCTCAATCTTGGCAGGTAATCGCCATAACGGCTAGACCAACGAGGCTTTAGTTTGATAACCGCAATTACGCAGCGCGTGATAAGCTACCGCGGAGTAGCCAACGGTGAGGTTTTCGATACTTTAACGTTTTGTTTGCAGCAAAATATACATTTTTGTTATGGAGTTAAGTAAAAAATAGAAATATCGTTGCTTTAAATTGTGTGGTGCCTTTTATCACGCCTCCTAAGTACCTTTATTTATTAATACTTTTATTGCACTCAAAACAACCATACAGCTAACTTAATGCCATGAGCTTTTACAGCTTCTCACCGTAAGTGAGTCAACGTCATCGTCATCGCAGTGTACCTTCTGCTGGTGCATATTCCGCGGCGCATAATATTCCAATTATATTTCCCGTCCAATTTTCCGAGGTGTCGCCCGCGGCCCTCGTCAACTGCAGCGTCAGGGCCGTGATGGTGTAACTGCTACACCACCCTCCGCAATGCGTGCCCGACGAGCTAATAATTTTATTCTAGAAGAGCAGAGTAGTTAAATAGATTTATAGTCAGATTTAGAGAAAAAAAAATTGTTTATTTTTTCTGTGTGCCTTAATTGCATATTTTATTGTATCAGTATTGTCAACGAAACATTTAGTGGATTTTGTGCATGTTTATAGTTTTTAGAAATATTTGTATTGCGTTGAATATGAAATAAATAATCATTGATGTAAGTAAATAAAGAAAAAAGTAGTAAATACTTGAAGATTAATACTTTATTGTTATTTATTTTTATTTTGTGATGCCCTTACCTGGTTACTATACCAACAGGTATCCTAATTTGGAACCAGAATGAGATGTTGTGTGAAAATTACTTATTTGTTTTTTTATAGTCCACAAAAATGAAAACGCTGCATATAAGGTGTGTCGTAAAGAGAAGATAAACAAAAAACCGTTTCTTCAGTATCGATTTGTAAACCCTACAAACTTACATTTTAAATAGTACTTAACTTAACGTGGGCAATACGTATGAATAAAAACGCCCATGACCAACCTATTACTGTCTCCTATGTATAATTTTAATAGTTACTTACTTTATTAAGTACCTAGGTACGCTTATATATTTCATAATATTATTATGATGATTTTTCACTACTTTTTAAAATTACAATTAAAAAAACATTGTTTTAAAGTGCCTACAAATGAGATAATAACATGTCTCTCTCTTGTAAGAGTCAAAAATATTATACGGTGTGTCTGTCGAAATCAAAACCTGATGTCTTCCGATAAAAAGCCAAGTAAGTGTATTCGGAAAACAGTTTATACAATCTTTTGAACTCAACAATATTGTGTTGAAAACTCTCTTTTAATGTAAACCTTTGACTCCCTTACTCCGCCTCTTACACCATTGTATGCTACGCCTGCAGTGTATTTATTATACAATACTGCTGCAGCCACGTGTGCAATTGCAATCAGCAGGTCATTGTACATTCATAGACTTGGAGTGCGGATCAGCAATTTCTAGGAAAATTATTAACTAGGGAAAATATTCCGTAACGGTATTTCTTTTGAAATGGATTGATTAACCCATAAGACAATTAGAAAAGTCATAATTTACATTAATTATCCTAGAGGTTAATACAGGTATAAAAATAACGCATTTTAAATGGGGAAGGCGTGTTAATGAATTACAGCAAAACCTAGAAACAGTTTCTTCAGTATTGATAATTCTCTTTCAATAAGCAAATGTTTCTAATTCTGGAAATTTGTCTACATGTGGTGCAAAATAAAAAACGTATTCTTCTTCTAGCTTCGTCTAGCGAAGGTTGTCAGCCTTTGTTATATTTTATTTATTTCTGTCTCTCCCAAGGTGGAAGAGATCGGCAGCATTTGTGAATCCAGTCCACACCCGTAAGTTTCTAATCTTAAATTTGAGACAGATATTATGGTCGCCTACAACTCATAATAAAGGAAAAGTTCTCTGGGAAAAGACGCGTAGGGCCGTAGGAAAAAAATAACTAAATGGTGAATTGTTGCTACAATTATAATTATGATAATTTTATAATTTTTAGCTTACCTATTAAATAAATAAAATAATGACATTTCCTTCTCTGAGAGAATGCTTGTGCCCTACAGTGGGACTTATAAACGCTGCATAATCATCATCATACATTTTATAGTGATACAGTTTTAATGTTTTTAAAAATATATTTAATAGAAATAGAAAATTTCCACACCATTGGAATATTATTATATTCCGTATAATTTCTAAAAGTTCTGCAACACAAATAAGTTAAAAGCATTTAAAACGATTTGATTTCATTGCCGTATTCGGGGCAATTCATCAGAGCGTCAGCCTAGTGACTGCCTACAAGTTCGTAATTTCACAGATTCAATAAAATTTAAACAGTTATCTCGCGGTCGTATTGTGGTGTTGGCACTACACGAGCGGTCTAGGTCTGTTGCTGACAGTTAACTCCGCAGTATATTAACAGAGAGGAATGGCATGAAACATGCCATAATTAGAGTTTTACTCTACTCTACCTTTGTGTTAATTAAATTGAAGTGAAATTACGGGCACTTGTCTCAATTATCATCTGAAAGAGATTAATGTACTCTACAGTATTAGAGTTGCCAGTAAAAGGTCACTTCTAGACTATCAATTGTCGGCTCCAACCGGCTTGCATAATTTTCTTAAATGTGGCTTAAGTAAAATTTAACTAAAATGCTTCACAAGAAATTAAATTTAAAACGCTATGGAAGTGAAATTTAAGAATCGGTGCAAGTGAGACTTAGGTATTAGTAAAGTCTTTTTTTATGTATTAAAATTTCCCACTTTACCATAGTTTTTATCAAAAAACTAGAGTGGAAGTTCTTGATATAGCTAAAGACTTATTGGAGACCCTGATATTCTAAATACAGCCCAATAAAAATTAAAATAAGTAGTCTAAAAGAAAGTTTATGAAATCCAGTGATGTTTAGGATAGAAATATCTGGCTACCATGCGAGAGGTCCCGGGTTCGAATCCCGGCTGGGGACAAAAAAAAAGAAACCCAGATCTTGGCTGCTTACATGTTTGTGACGTCGCTGTTTCTGGTTCCCACGACACAGGGTATCCTAGTGTGGGGCCAGAAGCAATGTATGTGCCTGTATGTAAATGTGTGTTATGTTATATTATGTTCGTTATACGACGTATTTCTACAAGAAAAAATGTGAGGTAGAACTTCTATTCTCTGTAATTCGTTGATAACCACTAAACCGTACTAACCGGGTTCATAATGTTACATATTACCTGTTATTTAAGATTTACCAAACTTCTGGCTGTACAAAAGTATTGAGTACCCGTGGTTCCTTTCGAAATAGGTATGGAGCTTTCGGGAACCGGCTTGGTAAATTAACTTTTTAGTTTTTTGAGCAATTTTTATTTCTCGTTTTTTTTTTCGAATGTCGATTTAGTATCAATTCTAAATTCAAAACGTGAGTTTTCCTTTAGTGAGTCGTTTCACGGCACCTGTGTATAAAACGGAAATGCGCATGCATACCTATACATAGCATACCCATTACAAAGACTAGCTCAAAGAGAACTAGGTTTATCGTAAATGGGACTGCGCCATGGTTTCCCCTTTCAGCAATTTAATATCACTCGCTTGCTCGTCCCCGCGAAGATTCCCAATTTCTATTAAAACCACTTGCATGGAATCGAGAACGCAAAATCAGAAGACGTAGAAGACCCACTATACGTTTCAGACAAACGGAGTATTGTGTGATACAGAAAAAACTTGTGGTTGTTTAAAGGTTTTTGTTGATCTTTCAGTCCACTTATAGATAAGGAACTTGAGATACTGAATTGAGATTTTCTCTAATTAACTACTTAACTGTAGCGCTGTCTCGTCAACTTTCTCAGAAAAGAGGGTGACAGGGGGCAAAATTCTGAATAGAGAATTTCGCTAAGTAACTACTTAACTGTAGTGCTGTCTCGTCAAATTTCTCAGAAAAGAGCGTGACAGAACTTAGTGAAGTAGTATTTAGGTACTTAGTGAAAATTCTCAATTCAGAAACCATAGGCAATGAAAACAAGTTATCGCCTTCTACTTACTACGTAATGGGACGATTTATAGAGTCCCATGGCATGTTCACTCACACACGGGTGCAAGGATCACCCTGCTGTGCCACAAGATAGACAAGTCAAAACTATTGCATGCCGCTACTGCTTTAGTCATGCTGTACCGCTGTCATTTACTTGTAGTGTGAAGGACAGCTTCTGTTTGGATCAAAGACTGTCGAGACGATGTGAAGCTCATTTAGAGGCTTACAACGCATTAGCAGGAGGGGAAGGCTTCGTGTACACTAGCACTTAATTTCAGTTTCCTGACTACGACATTGTAAATTTATCGTGTTTCAAAGTAGTAATTTTACACGTCTACTTCAGAATGCATACGTTTTGTAGGAGCCCCTGTACGCAGGACCGATAATCTGAAGCAGATTACTGGTAGTGGCTGGATAAGGATGGCCGAAGACAGATATGGCGTGGAGGGAGGCCTATATCCAGCAGTGGACGAGTATGGACCGACTGATGAGTTTATTTGAAAATCCACGGTTCTTGACCTAAAACTTCCGTATAGATTGTTTCACAGAGCCGGTTTCTTCGGAAGTACGATGAAAGGAAAATCTGCAGGAAAAAGATGCAGCAAGAACGAGGATGCCGTGAGCTGTGTCTGCGGCTTGATGCCTAGTGACATTGACGACGACAAAACAGCAAGCTCCGCGGCGGGAGCGCACGGGAGTCCCCCGCAGCCGTTTGCCGGCGCCCACCCCACCCGTGGTCCACAACTCGGTGCGCCGCGCGCTTGCCCGCAGTCAAAGAGCCTGTCCAGACGAAGCGTTTTACGTGCGAGGGCACTCGCGCGTAGACGCTCGCGCGTTCCCGAGCATCTGGACGGGGTTTATGTAGCTCTAGTACCTCGGGAACGCGCGTTTTACGCTCGAGTAAGAATACGCGCGGGAGCATCTGGACGGGGTGTATGTAGCTCTAGTACCACGGGAATGCGTCAGTGTCTACGCGCGAGTGTCCTCGCGCGTTATACGCTTTGTCTGGACAAGCTCAAAGACGAGCAACTTATGACGCGAGCTCCGTCCCTGCTCACTATCATAGAGCCTGTCCAGACGAAGCGTTTTAGACATGCTCGCGTTCCCGAGGTACCTACTAGAGCTACATACACCCTGTCCACATTCTCTCGCGCGTATTCTTACTCGCGCGTGTTACACGCGTTCCCGAGGTACTAGAGATACACCCTGTCCAGATGCTCGGGAACGCACGCGAGTGTCTACGCGCGAATGCCCTCGCGCGTAAAACGTTCCGTCTGGACAGGCTCTAAGCTCTGCGAATCAGAGCGAAACCTGGCCCTAGTTTCTGCTAATGCATTGTAGTACAGTGAGAACTGCATGAACTTGGCGATTTAGTTTCATTGCCCCTTTAATTCAACGCGCGCACACATATTAAACCTTCTAGGCATCAATGCAAAAAAAATCACGCCATGTGACCCGAACATGTATCTGTCATTGCACTGTAATACACTAACAGAATTGAGGCCCTGGTCGGACTCATCCGACAAAGAGTCAACTAAGTGAATCCGTAAAACAATCTATAATATCCACGGTTCTTCCATAATTGTAAATTAGTATCATGTGCCCAGTTCTGAAATAATACCGATTTCTCATCTGAAATGTTAAGTTTTTACTCTATTTGAATACCATGCGGGTGTAAAGTTGTAGAATTCCATGAATGCATAACTCAATTTAGCCGCAATGCAACGTACGGACGGATTGAAATTCGTCGAAAGTTTGCTGAAAACCATTTTCTGAATTTTGAATGTAAACCGGAGTTATTGAATAGGTTCCCGGAATATACATAAGTGACAAAGATTTTATTAACATTCAACCAAGAGAGTGAGGTGGTAAACTCCGTTAACACTTACGTTAACCCTTAAAACCCAATCTAGGTCATTTTGACGTGTACTGTGACGAAAATTCGCCATTTCATTCGCGTGGACGATCGAATTGATAGGAAATAGATTTAACATTTTTTCTTTTAGTTAATGTATTTAGTATTGATAAGAATTGATTTCTTTTTATATTAATCATCATCATCATCTTCATCAAACCATTATGTCCCCACCGAGGGGCACGGGTCTATATTAATAGTCCGATTTCGTTATGTTTCCAAAGAAATCATTGTAAAAAAATAAATAAGAAGTAAATTTTAGTTAGGTATATTAATTATTTATCTATGTGTAGTTAAATAATTCTTTATTTCACACAAGTAATTTTAAGAAATAAGTTACTTAATATATACTAGTAACGCGTAAAGAAAAACAGAGTCTTAATAGCATAATTCGAAACTTTTACCCCCGATAAACCGCCTTTTACGGCTTCTTCGTCAAGTACACAAAAGCTAGTCTCGATTCGCTAGAATCATCTCTATTAATTTACTTATTACCCACGTGAAAGCGTCCAAGGTCTACAGTTAACACAATGGTCGATGATTGTCCCTCATAACAGCTATTTAGGCGTCACAAGAAATCCTGACGCCCTAGACGTTGATGAAGATAATTGCTAGTTGTAAACCGATGTCACAATAATTACTGCGGAGTTGACAGTGTATTGAATTTCGTCTTGAATCTGTTTTAAAGTTTCAATTAATTACTTAATTTGTAGTTTTCAATAGGGCTTTATTTCTTTGTAGAGGTCGTGTCGCATGATTACAATAAAATATGTACGTATTTTTTTTCTGTTGTTTCGGTTTTGACTCTTATGGTGTGCTAAGGCCTGAATATCTGCATGGGTAGTTGAGTGCCCAATTCGCGCCCATAACATAACATAACATTTACATACTGGCACATACATTACTTCTGGCCTCACACTAGGATACCCTGTGTCGTGGGAACCAGAAACAGCGACGTCACAAACTTGTAAACATCCAAAATCTGCGTTTCTTTTTTTTTCTATTGTGGCATAAAAACGTCACAATGTGAAAATTCATGTAATATATAATATTCGCGCAACTTATAAATAGGTGGAGCGTTTTATTGTTTAAAAATAAAATTCAGTTGAAAAGTATGAGCCGCATGCTACCTGCGGCTCATACTTTTTGTATGCTGTTCGTGCTTTTCAACTAATATAGCATCATAAAATTATCCGTTTTTCATGTACAAAACCACTATTTATAGTTAAAAAACATGCATTCGTGTTTGCATGTTTTTTTATATACAATTTAAGTATTTGTGTACTGGAATAACGAAGTGATAAGCCGTCGTCAGTGGGTAGACCAAGGTGATTATACATAAAACAATATGGTAAAGTGGTCAAAAGTGACCAAAAGTGACTACTAACTAAGACCAACTCAGAGGTGAGTGGATGAATATGGCGATGAACTTTGAAATAAAGCGTGCCAGGGATATGGCCTAGGCCGGAATGAAGAAAAAAACAAAATATTTATCACAATAAGGGCACTAAGTACACAAAACAGTTACAAATTGAATAAAGAAAATAAAACGTGCAGTACTTTTAGGAATGGTGAAAGGGGAACCTTTCATATGTAAATTTATACCAAACTCTATAAGAGGATGTCGCAGAAGGAAAAATACTCGCAAAAAAAAATTCTTCAGGTGTATTCTATTTTCTCTAACAAAACATTTTCCCTTTGCTTTTTTTCTACAAACATCTTTGAAAATACCTATAATGCAGTTGAGTCGGAAAATCGCTGCGCAATTCTACAAACTGTGGAAATAAAATTGTACAAAAAGTCGCCAAAGAAAAACACGAAACCTAAATAACGTAACGAAGTCATCACATCTTGTCACCTGCCCTACCCAATGCACGTCTGTTGACATTATATCTCGGCGTTACAATGACACAATATTCCCTCAACTTGGCCCCTACTTCAGATACCGCTTGCTACTCAGAACTATCATAATATCAGGCAGGCTTATTTTCCAGATTATTGCATATTTTGGATCATAGCATATTTTGAAATGCATTGTGGCATTGATCATAGATGATAAAACAAAGCTCAGCGTGTACGCAAATTTTTTTTTTTTGTGTATTCTTTGAGGAAATATTGGTAGTGTCACAATTAGCAGTTATACAATTTAAATGTAGTAAAGAAAGATCTAGATCGTCATGGACAAAAAGGATAAAAATCTCTATAATCTCTATAGTCTCTGTCTAAGTATAACATCTGTGTTGCTACTCAAATACATCATCATCATCATACTCAATAAATCATCTGGATGTACAATACAAAGATGTTTCTTATGATGCAGCCTATCAGCAATAAGTAAGGACAGTTCCATGCCACAATCAATGACCGCGACTAGAAATTACGAGACAAACAAGTAGGGGCTCGGTCCCCCGTCACGTAGGGGTAAACTAACGAACTCGGGGGTCCCAAGGTCCGTGTGGGACCTCAACCGTGCGCGACATGTCAGAGGCTATTTGGGGGACATTCTGCGGCTCTCGTGGCGGATGCGTGTCTATTTATGTCCGTAACAATCTTCAAATTAATAAGGGATACATTGGTGTATGTCGGTAAGTTTATTAGAAAGAAGAGAAGCTCACGTTTGAATGAGAGGTGTAGGCAGAGAACAGGGTTTGCCAGGACCCAGATAGCCCGATATTTCATACATATGATATGTCTACTCTGCTACTTCAGAATGACCATCATTCTAGAGAAGAATGATGGTCATCCTCAAGTAGCAGAGAGGCACAGAGGAACAATTAGTACATCAATTAAATGACCCGCAGAATAATGATTTAATTACAAACAAGGATCAACAAGAAATTGATTTGATCAGCAATCAATTCAATTCATCAATTTGAGCAAAAACACTAAGACGATGTTATCAAATAAAGGCGACCAAGTTTTGCTCCTCTGCTTTTTTTAAATAAAATTCCTACGAATGCCTTCAATACAATAGGTAGTTATGATTACCGCTTGTCTGTCCTGAGCGCTAGGCCGTCTAATGCCCGGTTCCAATATCCACAAAAAGTTACAATTTCTACGAAATTCCTACGAACCGTCAATAAATTGTATGGAAAACGGATCGTAGCCGGTAGGCGTATATTATAGGAACCGGGCATAAGCTGTCAGAGTGGGTGGTAATAGGTCTGAGCAAGCCTACTCGATCTAAACAACGCACTGCAACTTCTGAGTGATCCCTTCACTCATTTAGTGTGAATGAAGGTGCTACTGGCTGTAAAAGTAATTTTATTACGCAGATGCAAAAGCCAAAGTTTAATTTATGCTTGAGTTATTAATAGAAACGGCATTCTTTCTACGTATATGAACTTATTTCGCTTCCCAATACATTACAATTATTTCTTTAAGCTACCACGAAAGTTTCAAGTTTATTCACTTTATTGACGACCTCTGAGGCGTAGTGGTTAGCGCATCTGCTTACCATGCGAGAGGTCCCGGGTTCGATCCCCGGCTGGGGAGAAAAAAAAAACTCCAGGCCTCGGATGTTTACATGTTTGTGACGTCGCTGTTTCTGGTTCCCACGACACAGGGTATCCTAGTGTGGGCCAGAAGAAATGTATGTGCCTGTATTAAAAAATATAGGTATCCATTCAGGGTCTAGATGGAGGCAGAGGTAACCTCCATCCAGTAATATTGACAGTCTCTTCATGGATTTCATATTCTGCCTTTGGCTTAGTTCGCCTCCAGGTAACCTTTGGAGACAAAGGGAAATCTAAATAAGATACTCTATTACCCGACGAAGCCAATACTCGGCTCACAAGCCCGTACAGTACTAGTTAGTCGAATACTTGACCTAGTAGTCCTGTTCTCTGAATAACCAATTACCAAGCTTATGCTAAAATTACACCCGACATTTCACTGCACAGAGGCGAAGCAATCAAGAGCGCAAGAGAAAGCTGCTCGCTTTTAGAATGGTACAGATACCGACAAACGTCTTGAACGAGATGCAGGAGTTTGTTTTAACTCTTCGGCGGACTGAAACTGGCGCGGGGCGAGACAGGGTCGTTTCAATGATAATTCGATCTCTGCATGTAGCGCTGCACTTTCTCAGCTTTTTACTCAATGAGTTTGCCGGCATCTGTACACTACTCAGGTGGGCGGAAATTTAGACTAATTTGTCACATGAGATTGTTACGGATTCGGTTAGTAGTTTATGGAGTGGACCATCTAGTTAGCGTTGGTATTTTTGTTTCGTATTCACTCGTTAGGGACGGAACGCACTTGTAAGCCCTTAACCGCTATTTCGTACGGGAAGTGACTGCAATTAAAAAATGAAAATTTACAGAGCTTTCACTCAGACTCGTCTGTTGATTTTTATATATAGCCTCCGTAACGTTTGAGCCCCACTACAAAGCAATTCTCCTCTTTTAGACCAAGATTTTCCTCTGACCACTCCAGCAAGAACTTTTTTATGAATATATTTTTTAAGTGATTGGTCAGCATCGTGGCAAGTAGCCGGCCGTGGTCTCTGCCTACCCCTCTGGGATACATGAGCTTATGTTCATCATCAATGCTTATGTCCCCACTGAGAGGCACGGATTTCTTCTCTGAGGAAGATACAGGCCACCACGAGGGCCAAGTCCGGATTGGTGGAGGCTTGTAAAACAAGTGGCTGGTCTTACTGTCAGCAGTTTTCAAGCCGCCCTTAGGCTTCTGACTTGGCTTAGTGAGCTTATGTATGTATGTATTGTATATTTATATATCCAGTATATGCGTGTGTGTAAAATGTTTATGATTATATCTACGTATTCTACATGTTACCTTCGCTCACTAATGCTCCTGGTGAATACCCGCACTGTAAATTCCCCCAATGTTGTGGGTATGTCACGATGTTCATTTGTTGCGATCGCGCCCTCTAATCTGGTGACAACTAATTAATGGGAGCAAAACAGAACAGTTTGTAGCTGTAATGCAAGATGAGGTTGTAATACGAGTAATCTAGTACGTGTGGATGTATGAGTTAGTCATTAATTGGTTTGAGTGAGGCTTGACGATGTAATTACATGACTTAACACTCTTTACACTGGCCACATCTATGGTTTTATTTTTTTCTATTTGTTCAGTAGCGTTTCTAGTTTCTATTGTTGTTTTGTATATAATTATTATGTTACTTGTCCGTTTATCTTGTTTCTGTGATGTGTCTTGTTGGTAGGTATAATAAATTATTTCTTCTTCTTCTAATTCACCTAATTTTTGTCTATCATAATCAATCATCATCATCAACCCATTATGTCTCCTCCGAGGGGCACGAATCTCTTCCTTGAGGAATGTATTGTGTAATTTATATTTGACTAGCTGTTGCCCGCGACTACGTCCGCGTGGGCTTTAGCTGAGTAAAGTGTTTGCAAATAAGATACGTTTAGCGCATGCGAAAGAGCTTTCATACTAACTTCGCAACCCCTTCTTACCCCCTTAAGGGATGATTTTCGAAAAACTACTTTAAAAGGCCTTCATGACTTTTAATGAAGGATCTTCATGCTGAATTTCATTTGAATAACTTCATAAACGGCAAAGTTTCATACTAACTTTGCACCCACCTTAAGGGATGATTTTCAAAAAACAATCTTACATAATATATTTTATGTCTTTTAAAGAAGGAACTTCATATTGAATTTCATTCGAATAACTTAAAAAACGGCAAAGTTTCATACTAACATTGCACCCCCCTTTTACCCCCTTAAGGGATGATTTTTGAAAAACTATTTTACACGTGTTTCATTATTTTAAATGAAAAACCTTCATACCAAATTTCATTTGTATAACTTCAAAAACGGCAAAGTTTCATACTAACTTTGAACCCCCATTTTACCCCTTTAGGGGATGAATTTTCAAAAATCCTTTCTTAGTGCTCCCCTACGTTACAAAAGTAACCCCTGTGCAAAATTTCAAGTTTCTAACTCTTATAGTTTAGGCCCTGCGTTGATATGTCAGTCAGTCAGTCAGCTTCTCCTTTTATATATATAGACTAGCTGTTGCCCGCGACTTCGTCCGCGTGGGCTTTAGTGTTTGCGTTTGCAATTAAGATTGGGATACTTTTAGCGCATGCGAAATAAATAAAACCATACTACTCTCTCTGAGAGAAGACCTATTTCCTGCAGTGGGACATATACTCGTATAGGCTGTTTACTATGGGTTGTATTTTAAAGAACTGAGAAATATTTATGAACACATGAACGGAGAAATAATAAGAAGAATTGAGAAAATTTATTCAAGAGTTAGAACGACCAATATGAAAAAAAAAAAAGAAAGTAAGCAAGTATTTAATGTGGTATTTAAACACATGGAAGAACAAAGAAATTCAATTCAAAAATCGCAGCGAAATGTTTAATAATCGAAGCGACGATACGAAGTAAATACGAAGAACTTTTATACCTTCTGAATTTGCAACCCCCATAAGTATTGAATTCACAAAAAGGGCTGTCGGCAATAATCAATAACTTTATCAGGAACTTATAACCCAAATACAACATTTTATTGAAATAACTTTTAATATCAGAGAGCTTTCTTTCTAACTTTGCACCCCCCTTGGGATGATTTTCTAAAAACTACTTCACACAATGTTTCATGACTTTCAATGAAGGACATCCATAGTTACTGCATTTCATTCGAATAACTTCAAAAACGGCAGAGTTTCATACTAACTTTGCACCCCCTTTTACCCCCTGAAAGGAATGATTTTCGAAAAACTATTTTACATGTATTTCATGACTTTTAATGACAAACCTTCATATTGAATTTAATTCGAATAACTTCAAAAACGGCAAAGTTTCATACTAAATTTGCACCGCCTTTTTTCCCCCTTAAGGCATGATTTTTGAAAAACTATTTTACACGTGTTTCATGATTTTAAATGAAGAACCTTCGAATTAAATATCATTTGAATAACTTCTAAAACGGCAGGTGTCATACTAACTTTGCACGCCACTTTTATCCCCTAAAGGGATGATTTTCGAAAAACTATTTTACATGTGTTTCAAGACTTTCAATGAAGGACCTTTATTCTGAATTTCATTCGAATAACTTCAAAAACGGCAGGGTTTCATTCATACTAACATTGCACCCCGTTTTACCCACTTAAGGGATGATTTTTGAAAGCCTATTTTATACGTATTTCGTGACTTTTAGCGACGGATCTTCGTATTGAATTTCATTTGAATTACTTCAAAAACGGCAAGGTTTCATACTAAATTTGCACTCCCCTTTTTTCCCCCTTAAGGGATGATTTTTAAAAAACTATTGTACACGTGTTTTATGATTTTAAACGAAGAAACTTCATACTGAGTTTCATTTGAGTAACTTCAAAAACGGCAGAGTTTCATACTAGCTTTGCATCCCCATTTTACCCCTTTAGGGGGTGAATTTTGAAAAATCCTTTCTTAGTGCTACCCTACGTTATAAAAGGAACTCCTGTGCAAAATTTCAAGTTTCTAACCCTTATAGTTTGGGCCCTGCGTTGATATGTCAGTCAGTCAGTCATTCAGTCAGTCAGTCAGTCAGCTTCTCCTTTTATATATATGGATAGATATAGATTTGTTTTCTAAGTGGCAAGTGACAGTCCCTGGTCTCTGCATACCCCACTGGGATACAGGCGTATGTTTATGTATGTAGATATGTATGTTAATCTAAGCCTTTAAAGTCACTAAGTAATGAAAGCAGGTTTTTTGTATTCGTGCGCATGGTTTATCTACTATCACTGCACTCATTTATTGCAAACATACAGCATTAACAGACTGTGACGCTACGAGTTATTTCCATGTCTTTATTTTTGTTTCTTCAAGTTAAGCTTACGCAATTCTTCAAAGATAAAGATAAGAAATTTTATTGAACATGCAAGAAAGAGACGTAAAGATACTGATAAAATACACCAAGAAAGTCTATTGCTATGTTTTACTTAAAATAACATAATACATTCACTAAGAAAATTCTTTACAGTTATACAATTATGGTCATCTCCTTACCACCCACAAACCCAGGGCGCACTAGAGCGCAGCCACTCTTCTTTAAAAGAGTATCTAAAATATTTCATCGACAGCAGCCAAGATAGCTGGTTTACCTATGTATATACTGCTGTCATTATCATCATCAACCCATTATGTCCCTACCGAGGGGCACGGGTCTCTTCCCTGAGGAAGGTATAGGCCATACTTCACCACGGGACCCAAGTCCGGATTGGTGGAGGCTTGTAAGACTAGTAGCTGGTCTTATTGTCAGAAGTTTTCAAGCCGCCCTAAGGCCTCGGACTTGGCTTAACGACTGGCATCTATCGACGGCAGCCGGCACCAACTGCTTAACGTGCCTTGTGAAGCACGGAACCGCGGGGAAAAAGCCACTAGCGTTAGTCATAGACGGTTACCCATCCATGGACTGAACACGCCGTATGTTGCTTAACCTTAGTGATGGTTTAAGATCACTCAGGCGGCCCAGGCTACGAGCGATTCCCGGGCTTGATAAAAATTAGGTATGTACTATTAATAACATTGATTTTCACCGGTAATATTGAAAATAATGCAGCTGATCCTAATTAATTACAGGTTTGTGGAACTATCTTATGTCTACAATAAAGAGCTGAGCTCATAAACCGGACGCAATTTATTATGGAAGTACGGTTTACTACGCCTAGGGGACCATTTTGCTAACATCCATTTGTTAGACGCGGGTGTAGTGACTTGAGTTATATTTCATGGAAAATATGTCATTTGGGTACTAGGCAACGGTTCCTTTCAAGCCTGTTTGAAAAAACTGAGATAAAATTACGCATTTAAAAAAAATAAAAGTGCTTGAAAATGTTGAAATCTAAAAATGCACGGATAGCAATATTATCCTGGCAATATTTGCAGTTGTCGACGACTACGTCACTTATCCAAAGTGACAGTAAGTGGACACGCAAGAGGCTGTCATATATAGAGTACAGTCGAAAAATTAACAACTTGAATTTTATTTGTCGCTCTTAAGGTAAAACAGTAGAGTGCACGCATGTAATGAAAATTGATGTGCTGTCGACGGTACAATTCCGGAAACATATAACAATTTTTAAATATATTAATTGGTACTTTTTATATCGTAGAAAATAATATTTTACTTATTTTGTACATCAACTTCCTTCTCCAATGTTTTGCTCCAGTCCATCCACAAGTTCTCTGCACGATCTTACTTTTAGTGATAAGGCCGCCGACTGTACTCGTAGTTTAAGAATTACCGGTGTAATCTCGTTTTTATATACAACTAGCTGTTGCCCGCGACTTCGTCCGCGTGGGCTTTAGTTGAGTAAAGTGTTTGCGTTTGCAAATAAGATTGGGATACTTTTAGCGCATGCGAAATAGATAATTAAAACCATACTACTCTCTCTGAAAGAAGACCTATTCCCTGCAATGGGACGTATACTCGTATAGGCAATTTTTTATGGGTTGTATTTTAAAGAACTGAGAAATATTTATCAACACATGAACTGAGAAATAATAAGAAGAATTGAGAAAATTTATTCAAGACTTAGAACGACAAATATGAAAAAAAAATAAGAAAGTAAGCAAGTATGTAAGGTGGTATTTAAACACATGGAAGAACAAAGGAATTCAATTGGAAAATCACAGCGAAATTTTTAATAATCGAAGCGACGACACGAAGTTAATACGAAGAACTTTTACACCTTCTAAATTTGCAACCCCTATAAGTATGGAATTCAAAAAAAGGGCTGTCGGCAATAATCATTAACTTTATCAGGAACTTATAATCCAAATACAACATTTTATTGAAATAACTTTGAATATCAGAGAGCTTTCATACTAACTTCGCACCCCCCTCTTACCCGCTTAGGGATTTGATACACAAAGAGATATCGGGAATAATCATTATTACGAACTAATAAACCAAATACAACATTTTATTAGAATAAATTTGAAAATCAGGAAACTTTCATTCTACCTTTGCACCCCCCTTGCACCCCCTCAAGGGATGATTTTCTAAAAACTTCTTTACACATGTTTCATGACTTACAATGAAGGACCTACATACTGAATTTCATTCGAATAACTTCAAAAATGGCAGAGTTTCATACTAAATTTGCACCCCTTTTTATCCCCTGAAGGGATGATTTTCGAAAAACTATTTTTCATGTATTTCATGACTTTTAATGACAACCCTTCATATTGAATTTCATTCGAATAACTTCAAAAACGGCAAAGTTTCATACTAAATTTGCACCCCCCTTTTTCCCCCTTAAGGGATGATTTTCGAAAAACTATTTTACACATGTTCGTGACTTCTAATGACCTTCATATAGAATCTTATTCGCATAACTTGGATAACAGCAAAATTTCATACTCACTTTGCACCCCCCTTATTCCCTCTTAAGGGATGATTTTCGAAAAACTATTTTACATGTGTTTCATGAACTTCAATGAAGAATCTTTAATTCTAAATTTCGTTCGAATAACTTCAAAAACAGCAAAGTTTCATACTAACTTTGCACCCCCCTTTTTACCCCCGTAAGGGATGATTTTCGAAAAACTATTTTACATGTTTTTCATAACTTTTAATGAAGGTCCTTGATATTGAATCTCATGTGAATAACTTCAAAAACGGCAAAAATTCATACTAAGTTTGCAGCCCCCTATTTCCCCCTTAAGGGATGATTTTAAAAAAACTATTTAACACGTGATTCGTAATATTAAAAGAAAAACCTTCGTAAAATTTCATTCGAATAACTTCTAAATCGGCAAAGTTTCATTGGGGGTTCAAGGCACTAACTTTGAACCCCCATTTTACCCCTTTAGGCGATAAATTTTCAAAAATCCTTTCTTAGTGCTCCCCTACGTTACAAAAGGAACCCCTGTGCAAAATTTCAAGTTCCTAACCCTTATAGTTTAGGCCCTGCGTTGATATGTCAGTCAGTCAGTCAGTCAGTCAGTCAGTCAGTCAGTCAGTCAGTCAGTCAGTCAGTCAGTCAGTCAGTCAGTCAGTCAGTCAGTCAGCTTCTCCCTTTATATATCCTCGTAAGGCCCGACCTTGAAAATAACAATTGATTTTGTGATCACTTGAAGACATTGGGCCTCACGAGGATATATGGATAGAGTCTCTATCTATTTACTTATATTAAAAGTTAATTAAGTTAACGCGGGCCCAGTTCTAGTGATTGGTGCCTCTGCCTACCCCCTCGGGCATAACAGGCGTGAGTTTATTTATTTTTAAAAGTTAATTGTAGCAGGAAAAAAATCAGTCAGGCTTCATCTAATTAAAGAGGACCCGAACTAAGCCGTAAATTGACCAGGTATAATACATATACAGGGTGTTGATTTGTACAGTTAAATCCGACTCGGAGGTGGTTATTTACATGATACTGAAGCAAAAAAAATAAAGAAAACATTTTTTTTTGTGAAAATCACCTAAAAATCATAAAGTTGTATGGCTTAGCTTCTATCTTTTGCACTTGACGGGTCCGGCGGGAGAGTGCGCCCGCGCGCTCGCTGCTGGGCACCACAAAACCGGGGATTTTAGGTGATTTTCACTAAAAAAAAATTTTTATATTTATTTTTTACTTCAGTATCATGTAAATAACCACCCTTGAGTCGGATTTAACTGTACTAATCAACACACTGTATATGAATCGTTAAAAAAGGAAAAAAATGTAACCTCTTATTTACTTCGGATCCTTCACTAGATCCAATAGAAATGTAACAGCTCCCGCAAGGCCCTAAAACACTTCGCCTAATTCTCAAGGACCCTTTGTTTGTGTTTCCGATATCTTTGCATAAGCTCTCGAGACGTTCGGCGTAGTAACCGAAAACAGTAATTTAACTAAACAACACGTATTTAAAATAAATACTCTTAGCCTGATTTGTACTGTGCTAAGCGAAAGCAGTAACTTAGATAACTTATATCAAAAGGTAGATAGAAAGAAGACACTTAATTTCACAATAAGAAAAAGATAATAACAAATGTTATTTCTTATATTTAGCAATGTTATATAATTGGCGGTCTGCTCGCTAAGAGCAATCTCTTGAAATGAAATGAAATTAAAATGAAATAAAAAAATGTATTGTAAAACGGTTACAAAAAATAGTTACTGGCTCAAACTAGGTGCTATGGGTAGTCAGGCTACGTCCAAAATACATAATAGTATACGTTTTACAATAAGAACTACTACTAAACGTGGGTATAACTAAGAAGCAGTTTTCATCTTAAGACTACAGGAAGCAACACAAATAGTAATACCAGCTTATTACCGCAGGATCACTAGTTTTGAATTTTTTTTTGGTATGAAAAATAAACAGTTCTAATCTAATACGTGCGTACTATCTATCTATACCCTCATTAACAATCAGTAATACACTTTTATGTTCCATAGCCAACTAACAGCAAACGTGATCAGAGCATAAGTGGGATTCAAACGCACCTTCAACAGAATATTATAGAGTGCAGTATCACACCAACCTTTACACGCGTGCACTCTAAAAAAGCTACGTTAGGAGTGACTTCTGAAATATAGATATTGATATGCTGTTCGAATATCGAATTGCTGCTATTAACCTTGGAATAGTTTTTATGGAGGAGATTTACTTGATTCTTTTTACCCTAGTATGTTTGATCCAAGCCTGAGTGGTACGTGTGTTTTGTCAAAGGATTTTGGTGAAATGTGAGGAATCACATCTTGTTTGTGGTACAGTCACTGACATATTTCAATTACAAAGGTAACGCAATTGTACAAAGTGTAAGCATGTGTGGGTGGGTGGTGTGCTGTCGACTTCATGACTGAAATTACCGTAGCATGATTTCATTGTTGATATCTGTAGGTGCGTATAATCTGTGCCACTTCAACAGGAATGGAGTTGTTACCTGCAACAAGGTAGGAATACATTATTATTACACAGTTTTAAATTAATTTGATGGATTTCTAATTTAAAGAAGTTACTGAAACTATTAATTTATTAACTACCTACAATAATTAATTAAATTCTACTTGAATATTTTTATTCATCATGAAAATATTTTTGACCTTTAGGATGTAATAAGGGTCAAACCTGTTAGTTGCAAATTTAATACATTATCTAAAAAAGAACTTAACATAGAAACTCCACATTCTTGTAAAAATTACTCATGAATATGTAGAGCACTAGACACCATTGTCCTATAAAAACCCATTAAAATTAATTTACTGTTTGAATAATCCTTTCAAATATACCTAGTATTAAATCTTAGATCTCTTGATTAATCATAGCTGCATCCCACGTACACACAGTTAAACAAATAAATTTTCATCTAAACAGCGAGCGTCTGTAATACATCCTACGCAACGCAATACTGAAAACCATCGTAGGGTAAACCATAGTATTGCTGGCACCCACCTAGTCATTGGCACAGTGAGTTTTAAACACAAATATTAAGAATTAAAATTTCTTAATGGGCATTTTGGTAGTTTCTTATAATTAGCATTGCTAAGTACAACACATACTACAAATTATAAGTGCCAATGACTGATATTATTAGTGACAATGTTTATACCTGTAATGCCAATGACTGTAGTTTTGGAGACATTTTCAAATTATTATTATTTTTCTTAAATAAAACTATGACAACAAGCAAGAATTATTTTTTATTTCCAACCTATACTCATATTCTAACTAATAAAAATGGTTAATAGTGATTGAATATGAAATTGAATGCTTAGGAAGCAAATTAAGTCAAGGTTTTGCTTAAGGTGCCAATCAATGTATAGTTTACCCTACTGGGGACAAAAGTCAAAGAGCTCACGGTTAGAATGCAAAATGATGTGCAAATAATGGCCTTGTCAGAGTAACAGAGCGCCGGGCCTGTGCCGCGAACACTGATGGATGCTGGATATTTGCTCTCCTATGCCAGTCGCTGCGGGTACAATAGGGAATGGATGAAAATATCAGTAGTGCTTGATATTTTTTTTGGTGATAGGAATAACCTTCCTTAACGCGGGAAAAAAGTTTAAATTTTTTTGGCCCCGTAGTTAATTTTTAAATATACTTAATATTTTTCCATTCGTCGTTCTGGGCTTAGTACGGCATATCAGACATATTCCTTAGCCGCTACGTATGAAAAAAAAATCCACCTTGAAAAGCTGTCAATGTCACCACAGATTTTTTTTTTAATACGTAGCGGACCAAGGAATATGTCTGTTAAGCCGTACTTAGCCCAGAACTACGAATGGAAAAATATTAAGATTATTTAAAAATTAACTACGAAGCCAAAAAAATTGAAACTTTTTTCTCGCGTTGAGGAAGGTTATTCCTATCACCGAAAAAAATATCAAGCACTTCTGATATTTTCATCCATTCCCTATTCCAGTAGAACGCTATGTCGAACCGAATAGGACAGAGCGAGAATTTTGAGTTTTCAATTGGCAATGTTACCGGAAAAATTCCCAAAATTATCTGTGTCAAATTTTCTATTACCGTTTTTGGAGAATACTACTGGGAAAACGGTGGTGGCGTAGTGGGGTTGACCCTCGCTTCTCGATCATGGGGGTCTGGGTTCAAACCACGCATGGACCAATGACTTTTAGTTACGCACATTTGTTTGTTTGTACAGCAACACCATACGCTGATAAATTGTGCCCGGATAACGGCGACAGGCTTGCCACTTGTCACGTTTGGGACCTAATAAACTCGGCAAAACGTAGGCCCAGTTCTAGTGATTGGTGCCTCTGCCTACCCCCTCGGGGATAACGGGCGTGAGTTTATTTATATTATTATTATTATTATTATTACTGGGAATATTCCCAGTAAAACCGATAACGGCATATCAAACAATGTGTAGGATATTATAGCAAAAGAGACCTACTTGGTTTTGTCCAGGTAACAAGCAGAAAAATCTGTTGTATTATTTACTAGGTTGAAACTTATGGCAGCCCCATTTATTCGGTAAATTGATGCTATTAATGCTGGCAGCGAAAAGGAAAAATAGCTCACTCATTTCACTTTAAAACAAAATGTACTTAAGAATAAATTAATGAATGATGGCATTCCAAGCGATAAAATGAATGTGTTCTGCATTCAAAATTAAAGTTATAAGTCCTTTCGAAAGTGGAGCTAATGCATTAAGTCCTTTCGAAAGTGGAGCTAATGCATTGTGTCTAATATTAGAACAACGGGGGGAAGCGTTAAACAATTGAGAAAGTAATATAAGCTATTAAGATCACAAAGTAGAGGCAACCCTTTGTGCCCTCTCCTCGTTTTATTTTATTCAGGCATTACTCCAACGTGGCTCCCTCCAATGCCCGGTTCCAATATCCACAAAACGCTTCGTTTTTGCTTACGATCGGTTACAATCCCTACGAAATTCCTCCGAAACGGCAATAAATTGTATGGAAAACGGATCGTAGCCGGTAGGCGTATATTATAGGAACCGGGCACAAGTCATTTAAATTTACTTGCACTCGGTCTGTTGCGGTAAAAATACATTAAATACATTAAAACGGGCACCAATACTAGACGGATCAGCTATCAATAAAACTCATCAACCTTAACGAGGTTAATTTTAGGCTACAGGGTATTTCATCCGTGCTAATTTGCACCGTCGGAACTACAGACTTTTCTCGCGCTAAGAGAGAAAAAGGCATATTTGAAAGCATAGGCTTTTCCCGGCACAAAAGGG
Organism: Yponomeuta plumbellus; assembly: GCA_947310845.1. NCBI lineage: Eukaryota > Metazoa > Arthropoda > Insecta > Lepidoptera > Yponomeutidae > Yponomeuta > Yponomeuta plumbellus. Next base: position 8,170,972 of record OX371207.1, on the reverse strand, counting down.
ATGATCATTAAAGCAGGTTGGACAAAAAGCGCGGCCACGTTCAATTCGCCGTGTCAACGGATGAAAAGCCTATTAGAGGAGCGAGCACGTTCCACGAAATAAATTCTAATAAAGTTAATTAAGCCCTATAGTACGGTATTATCTGCTTCAAATTCCACCTCCCAAAATTAAAACATAAAAAGTTCCACCCTCCAGCGGCAGATCGTCGGCACGAAGATAAAAGTCCGACAGTATCTACGTGACTGGTCCGCTCCAGGAATATTGACCTAAATAACAACATCAAAGCAAAAAGTACGGGCGTATGCCTTTTTTGTATGTAGTCTGTATACGTCCCACTGCAAGTTCTCACTCTCCGAGAGAGGTCTCGGGGAGAGTAAGAACTTAAATTTTATTAAGTCCGCGGATTAGCAAATTCATACATACATAAGCTCACGCCTGTATCCCAGAAGGGTAGGCAGAGACCAGGGACTCTCACCTGCCACGATTCTGATAAATCACTTTCGCTTTATCGACATTCAATAGTCGTTGCATCCAGGAACGTCGGTTTCGGGTACTCTTAAGCAAATTCACGTGCCGGAAAATGTAAATATGCACTTTTGAAACCTTCAAAGTTATCAAGTGGTATTACTACTACAATTTCATAAATTTTACCTAAGCTACAAAATAATGTCATTGACATATAGGCCCCTACGGGTAAAAGCAGTTTGTATTGTAGAACAACTCACTTATGTTTCACCGAACCGAAGCTTTCTGCAACAAGCTGCGTTGGTACAGAGGTAAGGTTAGACATAACCTCGGTTAGGGGGTAACTTAATCCGCCATTAATGATAACCTCTGCACCTGCGTGACAGCGGCTTTCCGACGCGATGGAAACAGAGTGGCTATAAATTATGAGAGATATTGCCTTAATTTGCGCGTCGTACACGCTAAGTGGGCTTTACCATATTAATATATTTTTTTGTTAAGAGCGACGTCTACGACGAGCGGTGGTAGAAAAGTGGGTAGGACTTGGACTTCCGATTGCGGGCATGTACCTATGGCTGGTTTTAGAGACACGCTGACTACGCGCTGACCGTCGGCGCTGATAGACAAAATGTATGGCTGGTCAGCACTCAACGGTCGGCGTTTTTCTAAAACGCTCCTTAGGACGTAGTACATATTGGCCCGTTAGCGCCGAGTGTCGGCGTGACTCTAAAACCGGCCTAAAGCTAAGCGTCCACTGCATCGGAGTCGGAGCGTACGCACCGTACGAGGCGTCGGCATTTACAAAATACCGAAAGGGTACGTCAACTGACATTCCGATTTCAGATTTTCCGTCGCCAATATCGGTATTTTCCAGTGTTGCCAACCCCTACAGAAAAAATCCCCCAAGAAAATCTTAAAATACCCCTAAAAACCGCGTGGTGATTAAGCCCATTCTCTCTCTCTCTCTCTCTCTCTCTCTCTGAGAGAAGGCCAGTGGCCTAATGGGACGTTTATTAGGCTGCTTACAACGTATACAGACTGTAACATCTAACATCTAAATACACCTCCGAAAATGAGAGACTCCAGTCGTAAATTTTAGTATGCTCTCTCCACTTTTACTATGCTCTCTCGCGAACTCGCGATCAAAATCTCAAAATGCTTGGTATTACAACTTTGTTACCTTTCTCCTACATTCAAGTTTAGTGTTTTACGGGTAGTGGCTGAAAATCAGATCCAATATCACTGCTCTGACCTGGTTGCATAATGTTGAGCATCGACCCTCGGTGTCTTAATTTGTCAATAAATGCTTTCTATTCTATTCATTATAATATCAGCTTTTCCATGCATTTTAATAGAGCAAGTCATAACTTTTCGGATAACCCCCTATATTTGGATGAACATTAGGATTTCGTTCCATTATTACAAAGTCTATTGAAAATTATTTTAAGTAATATTTACCTACTGGAAAATTACTTTTTGAGTAAGGTTAGGTTAGGTTGGATAAAGCACACTTTATTGTTCATAATAATGAAAATTATACAGATATTCGTCAACTAAGAGTACAGGAGGCATTTAGTTAAAGATAAACGATGCCAAAACTCATCGTTATTATTATTATTCCTTTTGCGTTTAAATAAACCAAATGGGTAGAGGTAAGTAGAGATATCTAATACTTTATTGTACATAAAAAAGGAAATTACACAGGTATTCTTTGTTATCTTAACCTTCATGCGAAAACTATTGATTGCCACGTCTCATATTTAAAAGTTATCTTATTATCCTAATATCAGAATTATCGACTTATTTGTCCAAACCTCGTTTACACGATTTTGAGTGCAATATAGGTACAACAACCTAGTATATAACTGAGTCATTCCAAATCAGAGAAAAAACAATGAGTTTACCGTCGTGCGGTGGCTAAGAGGAAACCAAACAAAGGTGTTTCCGTTCATAGGAAAGTAAACAGGGACGTGTTAACAAGAATATTTATGCAGCTGAGCTCCCTTAACCAGCTGAGGTATCGAATGTTCACCGCATTGATTTGTCTCAGCTTACCAATCATTCGGAAACAGGGTAATACAATCTCACTATTATCGATTGAGATGCTTTCAGTATTTATCAGGCTTGTGAGATAGTAAATCGTACCTACATCTATAAATGGAACTATTTTGTTTATAGACTAGCTATTAGTTCTTAAGAAAGCTAAATACAGTCTGTTAGCTTTTAGAATATACCTCGGATACTATCGGCATTGAATCTATCGGATACAATCGGATATATTCTTGTAATAGAAATATCGGAACTAATATGACACTTAATTTCGAAATCAGAACTCGATAGTAGTATTACACTCGTTTGCTTTCGGCGAAAACCGAAGCCTACTCTAGAGCCCGAGGTATATTCTAAAAGCGAACAGAGTATTGGCAGTGCATGACTCTCGTAGTAAAAAAAATACTGCGCCATAAAAGGCTTGCTTGGGGGGCCCGTGGACGCAAATGGCGAAAAACTGCGAAAAAAGGTTATGGCGTGATGGGGAAAATACCTACATATATCCAGAAATGGGTAACAGGCTTGCAACATAGCGTAGGAAACATAATTTTGGCACATTCAAACAACAAACGCTCGTCGCCTGGGCTGCCTGAGTGATCTTAAACGATCACTAAGGTTAAGCAACTTACGGCGCGTTCAGACCATAGATGGGCTACTGTCTATGACTAACGGTGGCATTTTTCCGAGCGGTTCCGTGCTTCGCAAGGCACGTTAAGTAGTTGGTGCCGGCTGCCGTCCATAGATGGCAGTCGTTAAGCCAAGTCAGAGGCCTTAGGGCGGCTTGAAAACTTCTGACAGTAAGACCAGCCACTAGTCTTTCAAGCCTCCAACAATCCGGACTTGGCCCCCGTGGCGGAGTATGGCCTATACCTTCCTCAGGGAAGAGACCCGTGCCCCTCGGTGGGGACATGATGGGTTGATAAAAAAAAAAACAACAAACAATATATTTGATTGATACGTTTCTCCTTTGCCACGTTACCAAATGACATTAAATTCAACAAAACGAAATTAGCACGTACCAACGCAAGTTACTTACGATCCATAAACCGCCAGTGTCGGCATATCCGCAAACTTTTCATGGAATACTTCATCCATCTAATCAAATGTAATCTAGTTAAAACTTTTCCAATAAAGGATCCCCCATCAGCTGAGCTGAACTCATCCCGACGCATGTCGCCGCGTCGTAACGAGAAGAAATTATGTGTAGCCAACCTTACGCGTTTATCTCTGATAATCTTTTGTAATTGGCACGGAATTATGAGGGTGGGATTTCGGATTTTGATTCAAGAGCTTCGTAAATTATACCTTCCACGTCTTTAGATGTTCATCAGTGGATATTCACACCCCTTGCTTATCTTAAGGCGATCGACTCAGTTATAAAAAGCGCCACCGAGGTAAAAAAAACTGTTTTACCAATCAAATTTGCAGAAAGTGTCTATACCATTTCTTAATAATGTTAATAGTGATTTTTAGAACGCATGGATTAGACTGATTAGACTGACCAAGGCTGTTTTTGCCAAAAATCCTATTCAGTCACAAGTTGGTGATTCTAGGTTCGTTAAGTTCTAAAAATCACTATTTACATGATTGAGAGATTGTTTACACTTTTTGCAGCGTAGGACGACCAGCCATAAGATGGACAGACGATCTCATCCAAGTGGCGGGAAGACGCTGGATGCAAGCCGCATCCGACAGGTCTTTATGGAGATCCATGGATCTCCATATACATAGGCCTTGTGGCTGAATCATGATGATGATACACTTTTTATAAATTCTACTTGTAAAAAAGGTATAATATTTTTGCCTCGGTGGCCCTAGAGATACCGCCTTGATGGTAAGCAGCACACTAAAATCGATACAAGCGCACAATCATCTCATTCGGTATCCAGTTTGTGATGGTATGTCCCTACTCCACTGTTTAGGTTGGTTCAAAGGAAACAAAAGTAGTAACCGGATTTCTTTAACAAAATACCGTCCTGAATTCTTTGTTCGCTTCCCGACTTGATTTTTCCTGCGCGAACAATTTTCCAACTCTATCCCGGGGTAGACGGGCTAGAATTCTGGACGCGCCATTTAACTAATGAGACAAATCTTCTTTCTAAACTACAGGGGTGAGCCCTGCAACCGAACGAGCAATCTTTCAATCTTTTAATGACGTAACTTCGGGGTATTGGGGCCCCACTTCGGGATGATTGTCGAAAATTTTAGATCAATCGGAGAGTTGCGAAAAAGTATGCTCAATGGGGGCTTGGATAATGTTTCTGTCGTGGATGAAAGATTGAGAGCTATTTATTCATGTACAAAAATGTAAATTATCTTCTGAGTTGTGCAGTAGATTCACTGAAAATTCTGTATCTACAAAACGTGATATTGACTGACGAACGTGCGGGTGTATTTTGTATTGGTCTTTTTTGGTTTTAATTGTGTTTTGGTTTAACTTATGTATTATTTGTGGCGATAAAAGTGACATTATGTATGTGTGTCAAATTGTATATAGTTACAACATTGGTAGCTAATCACGTTAGCTCTTGTCCATTGTTAGATAATTACAAACAGCTGTGAGACATGTCTTCTTTTTCTACTTTAGAGCGACAAACCGATCTAGAGACGGCAGGTATAATCCTATAACTCATTTCGCATACTGTCCTTACGGTCATCCATCAATCCAGAAAAGAAAATCACCTAAACACTCTTAATCTACTGAAATCAGCAGATTAAATTCTTTAATCTTCAACTGGCTCGCCCCATCGTTCAAATTGCTCTTCCTAGACAATGAGGGCGATGGAACGGAATGGAACCGATCTCGAATGCAATCCATTTCCAAGCCTGTTGATGCTTCAGAGATAATGGTGTTAAGATAAATTTCTTCTTAGTATTTTTTATATTGTATTTGTAAGGGTTAATGAGGCGTGCGTGTCAACAATCTATCTAAAATAAAATTCAAAGTTCTGACTGACTGACTCACTCATCAACGCCCAGCCTAAGCCGTTGGACCTAGGAAGCTGAAATTTTGCACAGAGGGTCTATATATAATGTAGGCAAGGAACAAGACCGGATTTTTTTAAATTCAACTCCTAAGAGGGCGAAAAGGGTTGCCAAAATTTGTATGGGAGGTATAAAGAATATTGTTTAATATTCTTGAAACTTAAAAATAAATACTCTTCAACACAATTTATTGAACACGTGTTTTTCTAAATTTAACCCTTAAGGGAGTGAACGGGGTTGCAAAATTTTGAACTTAAGTCCACGCGGACGGAGTCGGGGGCGCAAGCTAGTAAAATATAAAACTTTTTGTTAAGCATTTGTTTGACTGTCTCGTGGGTCTTGAGACATTTAGTCGAATTACTACGACGGAGGTCGTGGGTTCGATTCCCACTGACTGCCACCATTTATAAAATAGTTTTAGTTTGGGTTCCTGACTGGCTAGTGGTTACCAAATCATAAGGTAAGACAAGTTATCGGGTTGTTAAAATGTCATAGTTACATTGTATCAAAATTCCGGATATAATTACTTCTCTACGAATCAAAACGAAACCTGGTTGGACTCTTCCGACAAAAAGTCAAGTAAAAGTAAAGTATATCCGGAATAAAGTTAATACTGTGTAGTCCTTGCAAAAGTTTTTGGACAAAATTCTCATTTACACCAGAAAATGGTTCTAATGGTCGAATGGTTCTAAATCGAAACAAAAAAATATAGCTGTTCCATACTTTAGTCTGAAATGATTGAATTGAATTCCATACTTTAGTCTGAAATTGCTTGATGCTTTACTATGACTATTCGATGGATGACTAAATAGTACTGAACTGTGAAACAGCTGGTGCCTCAAATTGCACCGGGTCTTCAGAGTACGGTACATTAAACTTTCGTAACCACTACACATTATAAACTATAAACTTAATCATGGCGGACTTTTCCGAGAATAATCGAATAAGTGAATCCGAAGTTGAATTATTATTAATAATAGTATAGTGTATGTTACGTTAGCTTTAGGTACAACGAAAGTGACTAAAAGCGACCATCTGACAGAATAAGCAAGTGGTTTTAATGAAGCAATTGAAATATCCTGTCGCGATGTGATACATCATGCTGTTTGCGTAGCCCACGCGTCGGCTGACGGGCTGGCGTACTGAATTGCCACTTTGTTAGTTCATCTGTAGGCAAAATTTGACCTGATTTATTCTATATGCGAGTTCATAGAGGTCAAAATCGTCTGCCTTGCCGAAATATAAGCAGCCTATATACGTCCCTCTGTTTGAATATAGGCCTTCTCTCATAGAGAGATTAAGCCGAAATGCCGAGAGTTGCCGAAATGCGGGAGGTTTATTTGTCCTTATGAATTATTATTAAGACAGCATAATATGCTGTATAAACCTACAGTTAATATAAGGGCAAAATAGAATAATCTGCTGTCGACTGTAATTAGAGGTTTGAGCTCTAGTACGAGTATAATACTAATTACTTCGCGAATTTATTGTTGTATCCATGGTTTGTATTGAACTGTAAAATTCTTCTACAATCCGGATAACATTATTACTTTAGTAGAAACCTGATCAACATTATAATTTTGGTTGCGCTACGGTAACACACAATTTAGGGGTAAGTAGTGTCTATCTTCAGAAAGTCAAGGGATATAAAACTAACAATGACTTCGATCGACCTTTAAGCTATTACACAGGATATCCCACGCCGAGAATCATCCATACGTTGAAATAAAGTCCCAAAAGGGCTCGTAATAATAATTATATCAGTTGACCTACCCGCAGACACTTAAATTGAAGATGTAGAAGGCTCAATTTATTTCTACCGCAAAAACTGTATTAGCTACTTTTCTGTTTTTTCATCCAAATACACTAGCACAGAGAAAAATAACAAAAATGTGTATAGATTCCGAAAATGTGCCTTTAATAAAGTTTCAAAGGTGAACTGCACGCCTTTTATTTTCATAGGTAGTCGTTTTTGTTTTTAGGACTTTATGAATCGTCTGTATATTCTTGATCTATGACCAACAGTCGCATAATTTTGAAAACATCTGCTACGCGGGGTTTTAAGAGGCCTGCACATTATACTTTTTAAAGGACGAAGTTAGCCCTAGCTATTTCCGTTGAACCACGTCGATGATTAACAACTCTGGAGACAGCGATTTCATGACCAGCATTTAAACAAACAATAACAGCTAAAGATTTTACTCTCAAAATTAAAAATAAAACGTTTAAGGCTTTTGTGGGAGGAGGAAAAAGTCCATAACGTATCGAGCTTTCGATAAGATGTGATTTGCAATCAACACACAGCTACGAGGGCTGCTACTTATGTATGCGGAATAGAAAAAAAAAACAAATGTATATGGCTAAATATGCTTTTATTGTTTTTCAAAGTATTCTCCACTATGATCGATGCACTTTTGCATTCGATGAAACCAATTTGTAAAACACTTTTTCCACTCTGATTGAGGTATCTCCAAAACGTGCTGTTTGAACGCATCTACGGCATCTTCACGGGTCGAAAATCGTTGACCACGTAATTCATTCTTTACATTTGGGAATAAATAGAAATCATTGGGAGCCAAATCAGGGCTGTACGGTGGATGACCCATCAATTAAATTTTTGACTATCCAAAAATGTAGTTGTTTCCTGAGATGTATGACAGCTGGCATTGTCATGGTGAAGTATGATTCTGCGTCGCTGGTTGTTTTGGCGTATTTCATCAAATACTTCCGGCAAACAAATGGTCGCGTACCACTCCGAATTAACCGTTCTGCGATTCTCCAGTGATATTGTAGCCACATGGCCATTAATACCAAAAAAGCAGGCCACCATTTGCTTTACAGTGCTTTTTGCACGAGCCACTTTCGTAGGGTTCGGCTCATTTTGAAACACCCAAACTGTTGATTGTTGCCTCCGTTGAATTTTTTTAAGGTTTTCTTGCACCATTCGACGCGAGCATCTTTTTGATCCTGAGTTAAGTTGTGCGGGATCCAACGCGAACAATTTTTTTTTACAGACAAATGTTCATGTAATATCCTATGAATGCTCGTCGCCCAGAATAGCCTCTATCTCGCGATACGTAACATGGCGGTCTTGCATTATTAGTTTTCGCACAGCTTCAATATTTTGTGGCACAACCACCGATTTCGGGCAACCTTCTTTAACTTCGTCCGTGAGCTTACTGCGCCCGCGATTAAACTCACTAAACCAGTGATACACAGTCGTTTTTGATGGAGCTTCACCACCAAAAGTCGAAGTTAATTGATCTACGCACTGTTGTTGCGTTAAACCACGTCGAATATCGTAATAAATCATAGCACGAATATTTTCACGAGTGAGTTCCATTTTTTCAGCGATATGACATTTTAAACCCAACAAAAACAAAACACTAACGTATATAAGAGAAAAATATTAGCGGCCAGTATTTAAAAAAAGAACGAATTTGACCATGGAGGTCAGACATTGCGTTTAAAATTATTGGAATCCCAGATTCCGCATACATAAGTAGCAGCCTATGTACGTGTATAAGTTCGACTTCATTAAACTTAGAATGGCTACGCCTCGAGGGATAGATTGAATATTCATTATTGTACACATAAAATACATTTACAGATTTTATCTTTTAGATCGTATAGATCTTTTTCAAAAATGCCAATTAAAACACAGTATTCACCGTCCCGCACCCCCCAATCGTTTTCATTATAGTATTTTTTGCGTGTCATAAAAAATGTGAGGAATATTAGAATTATAGAAAAATCACTTAGGAATATTAAAGAAAACTGTTTATCAATACAACAACGAACACAGATAGGTAATATATTAAGGAGTAATGTTTATAATTTTAACTAACCAAATAGATTGCAAACAAACCGCAATATTTGCAAATTGCAATCGCAAAGAACCGAATAGTTTACTTACATCATTAGCATAGAAATTTAATAAATATTTAAAATTGATATTTCAATAATTCGTCTATGACCGTGACGACTGGAGAACTATAGCATATGGTCACGATTCTTAGAAATGAGGGACCGATTCAAAAGAAGATAAAAGTATATTGTAATAGGTCCTTAATAGTCACGGACCGAAGACCATGCACTACATGGCATGAAATCGAAGTCATTAAAACAGTTTTGACGGAAATAAAAAAGTTAAATTCGACTCGCTTTCGGGCCAATTTTATCGATAGGTCGCTTTTGCACTTGATTGTGCAATGAGTTCAACTATTACGTTACAATTGATGGACAGTTGTTGGAGGGTGAAATTATGGATTAAACTTTAGACAGACCAATTTACTTGAAAGAAGACTCTTTGTGAAAAAACGGCATTTGTATTCTGCCGCCGTACGGAGAAAGGCCGTAACTCAAATTTTTGGCAAAATTTATATAAGTACTAATTTGGAATCAGCAAAGAAAAATCTATCTTTCGGTCTATGTAAATAAGGTCTAACTCTTACCTAGGCGAAAATAACGGGGCGTAAAAAGCCATCCTCCAACAAAAATGGCTTGAATTTTAAAATGAAAGGCCGCATTTTGATTTTCACGGCTTTTCACATTATAAATCACGTTTGACTAGTATGAAAGGCCGTAATTGAAGCCAAAGATTTTTAAATAACAACAAACCTTAATGTGAAAAGCCGTAATTTCCAAGTTGCGGCTTTTTATGTTATTTTCATATCTGATATCTTAACCTTTATAACATTATAAGATATTTTTTTTTAAGCAAAACAAAAAAAAATGTATAACTATAATACGCTACTTGCCTCGTATCAAATTTGACGCGATAAATGGATATTTCCTGTAGTATCTAACGTAAGAAACCGAAATATATTGACTTTGCTAAGTAAATATGCAGGATGGCTGCAAAATTTGCAAATAAAAAAAATATTTTGCGCTTTTAAATCGGAACGGTGAAAACATCTTGAAAGCACCTTTGGTTGTAAACAAACATCTGTCAGTCGCGCGTGAGTAGGTTCTATTGTGACTCATACTTCTTTCGTGGCACGAACTCTACCTATGTTGAATGTCGAACTTTGTTTACAAACGTAGAGGACTTCAAACCATAGACAAAAATGGCGGACCGCTTTTTTGGCTGTTTAGCAAAGCAACGTTTTAAAATAATGTTTTTGTTGCTTTTAGGTCCTCAAAAAATATACTAAAATATTTTTTGTTCTAATGGAAGAGATATTTAGCATTTAAGACATACTTGAAAAAAGAGTCAAGTAGCGGATTCAGTAATTTCAATAGTAATAATAATGAGTATCTTCAACTTTAAAATTACTAAATCATCTACACACTTAGGAAATTATAGGAAAATGTATCGATCACAACACAATAGGCTATTTGACAGATTTCTGAACACCATCTCATATTTTTTGTCGGTGTTCATGGAGTCCTCAGAAAGTGGTCATTTTAAATTCTTTCGTGGATTTCTTGTAAAAAAGGCGAACAAAAATTTACGTTTGTTCTGAAACAACCCGCCAAAACGGTATCTTGGGCAATATATGGCGTCGCACAGGAATTATGACGTCACATGGCAGTGAACAAACCAATGAACGTATGAACGGCATGAATGACAGACGCCATTTTTACTGAACTGTGACGTCATCATAGAATCGGCCAATCCAGGCCGTTTTCGATACAATAGTTGCAGATACATAAAATTATCAAATTTTATCCTAAAACTTTCGTAAGCACAACACAAGTAAACTTTTAGTCCGGATCAATTTACGGGTGTTTCGTACTGCGAACCGGAGCGAAACCTGTTCAGACTCGTCCGATAAAAAAAAACACCCGTAAGTTGATCCGGACTAAAAGTTTACTTATCCTGTGTCTATTTTATAAATAATATTTTTTTAGTTAAAATGGCTTAAGGCGGTTTTACGAATACGTATAAATAATACAGTTTTTTTCACACTGTCAAATAGCCTATTTGAATGTTCTAATACAAATATTAAAATAACCTCCTTGCTTATAACATACAATAAAAACAAACAATCGAATAACTGCTAATAATTAAATCTTTTTTTATGGTTCATAGTGTTCATTTCGATCATTTTTGTTTTAATTTTGATACCTTTTTTCCATAAAATTAAATTTCATGCCATAATATTAATAGTTAATTTTCTTAATAGATAGTTTTCTTTGGAAAAAATGAAATTAGGACTTTTCAACTGAAGAAATATCCAAAATTATATTACTGATGAATTGATAAATTTAACAAGAAAAGCCTTAATTTTCTAATTATGGCTTTCTTCCTTAACATTATATTACTTAAAATATTTTTTTACTTAAGTGAAAGGGAAATCTGCAAATTATTAGAAAGGCTAGTCTATACGGAAACAAAACTCAGACCATAAAAATGTAACATATTTTTCTACAAATTTTAAAACTACTATCATAGGCTTAAAGTTAATATTAATGTTTCAAACTTCAATTCAAACAAGATTTTAATTTACTCCAAACTAGTTTCAAGTAAGTTACGGCCTTTCTCCGTACGGCGGCAGTATTGCGGTGCCACAGTGACTAAATCGTGGTGAAAATTTTGTTAATTTACAATGATTTCGACGTAAAACGACACAAGTATCAAGCGGGACAGCGATAGTTATTTTCTTCTGAAATAATTTTATGCTCCTTAGATGTAGCATTTGACTGAACTGTTTGATTATTATTATCAATTCTTAATTGCACAAAAGATAATGTACACAAGGTGAACTTAGTGCTAATGATATTTTCTTCCAGTCAACCCGCAGGAGGTCCAAGAGAGTCCAAAATTTAGGTAGATGTGCAAAAATAAAGATAAAATACTTAAAAATACCTAAATTTATTAAAATGCACCCTCTTTATAATACATTTGGGTACATTTAAATGTACCATGCACATGTACATAATAAAATAATAATATTGCACGATACATACTAATAAGGATAAGAAAAGGTAAGATATTGACTTATTTTTCTGTCCACAAATTACATTCGTATACAAAACAACATTGATTAAGTGATACAAAGCAACAGAATCCACTATTTGTGAAAAGGAGCCTAAACTACATCAAAAGGTCTGTATGTTAGGTTTTCAGGCTTTCTAACCTACAAAAAAACGGTATCATAATTCGACGCGTCTCCAGCACAAAGTACCTACTCAGTATTATCAGGCTTGCCAGGTGTACGGTAATCTACCGAACCGTTCGGTACTTTAGCACTGTATTCGGTGTTCGGTATAACAAAAATACCGAAATATGGGCGGTTCGGTATTTTTATTTCTGAACATTTTTCACCCTAATAAACAAACTCAGCTGTCAGATTTTACGCAATCGACAATCGATGTTGACGTTTGTGCACGCGTTCATTGTTTTCCATCCATCTGTTTAGCTGCGCGAGACAAATTAGACATTGCCGGAAGCGTGCATTAGTGATAAAAATATATTTTTATAAGTTTGGTCAGCAAATAAAATGGTACTTTGAATTGTAATGACTTACAATTCAAAGTACTATTATAATTGCTTATTAAAATATAATATAAATAAATTGTTAAAACTTGTCTTTTTTCCTCACTGTTCGGTATTTATTCGAAAAAGACCTGGCAACACTGAGTATTATATGTTATGAATCGTTATGATACAATTACTTTCGGGATTACAATGCAGTGCAATCATTTGCACAGTTCTATTAAATACCTAACTTGCAGTTCCACATAACTGGATCGTCAGTGCAAACTTCGCAATTAAAACGCCGACAGCATCCATGTGGCAGTGAATGTATTTTCACTACCTCTGTCGGACCCTACGTGATCGTAATTACGTGCCCTGACCTCAGTCCATTAGAATTAGGGGCACTACTCTAAAAATGCGTTGCACTCCTGTATTGCTAACTCAATAAAGCCTAATTTTCATTCGCTTTATCTCCATTATTTTGCTTAACGTTATTGGTAGAATAGAATAGGGACGCTGAAAGCGTACACCCGTAAAGAAAAATTTACGAAGCTAATAACGTAATTTTTGGGCTTTTTTGAACATAACATATTATCGACATCCACTTATGTACTTGTTTTTTATCGGACGAAAAGAGAAGATTGCCGCTTCAAGGAATGTATAGAATCAAGGAAAAGAGAAGATTGCCGCTGGAATGTATAGAATAGGGACGCTGAAAGCGTACACCCGTAAAGAAAAATTTACGAAGCTAATAACGTAATTTTTGGGCTTTTTTGAACATAACATATTATCGACATCCACTTATGTACTTGTTTTTTATCGGACGAAAAGAGAAGATTGCCGCTTCAAGTCTGCGCTTTCATACCATTGACGCCTAAAAGGTTTACTAGCCCACGTGTATTAAACCTTCTAGGCCTCAATGGTCTGAAAGCGCAGACTTGAAGCGGCAATGAAACTAAAGCGCCATGTTCGTGCAATTGCCATCGTACTACAATGCAGTAGCAGAATTTAGGTAATGGTGAGCAGAGACGGAGCTCACTTCGTCGGTTGCTGGTCTACTGTATTGCTACAATAACTTCAAAATTAGCTTAGAAAACCAATTCATTGGTACATGCCGACATTGGCATGTAACATTTCGAGTGAGTACCGTTCCGCTACCAGCACTACACGTAGTCGTAAAATAAAAATTCTAATTGAAATACTTACGTGCATATCGAACCATATTCATTTATCTTCTCGACTGTTTTTAAATAGCAAGAGAGTAGAAGCCCAAAATTGCCCCTAATGCACTCGTTCGGATTAATCAAAGCAATGGCAGGTGGCAGGAGTCACGCCGTCCTGGGCGATGAAAATGGACATTACACTGTCAATTAGGCTCCCACAGACCCATCAGCCTATCAATCTTGTGATTAGTTTATAGACTGCGACATTGACTGCTAAATATCACGTCCAAAATAAAGCGCACTAATGTGCCTAGTCACTCAAATTAGGATCTCCGTTTTAAGTGTAACTCCATTGAGGAAAATATCTCGCTATCCAGCGCTATTGCTATTATAACTAGCAAATCGTCAAATTCTAAAAGGCTCTTTAATACTTACATTCTTAAGAACCTGCATGTGGCTTTGAACTTTTCACGCTTCGATTTTATTTTAGATTTGCAGATTTTGTTAAACATCCTCATAATTAAACACTACTTTATGTTAAAACTTTATTAGTTCGCTATAAAATATTCTAGAAGGAAACTAAGCAGCAACAACATTATCTCAGGTCTAATCACATAGATGTGCTTGGTTAGACAGCCTGACCACACAACACACATTTCTCCGGCAAAGGGACTAATGCAGAGTTTCTCAAATTAGGGTCGGGGGTACGCCAATCCCTAGGAGTTCGCCAGTGCACAGTTGATCGTGGGACTTGGCGATAAGATTCACGGGGGCGGCTCTGGCTGGATATAGGTACTTTAATTTAGTAACCAACATCTATAGACCTGTGTAAATAAATATTTAAGGCAATTTCCAGTGCTCCTGTGTATAAACACCTCGGACACACAGGTTTCTTCACGATGTTTTCTTTCACAGTTCGTTAGTGGTATTACCACTATACCTTCACAAATGAACTAGAAAATAGTCATTGGTACTCTCGTATTTGACAAGAAAGCACAGTACATTTTATCTTATGAATAAAATTTAATGAGAGTTATTATTAATAATTACTTATTGCACAAAAGATAGTGTACAAGGTGTACTTAATGCAAAATGACATTCTCAAGTTGGAGTTAACCCGTAAAAGGTACAGAAAAGGCACAAATTTAACATTTTTAAAATGATATCCCGGCATGATGTATGTACATTCTAGCATCCCGCAAGACAGAAACAGAATTTTGCTGCTTGTTTACATTTTTATAATTTATCCATGCATAAACTCAATATCCCAGAGAAAAAGGCGGAGACCAGGGACTACCAGCTGAGACCATCATATCTATTCTATTCTTATCATATCTCCACTCCACAACTCTGAATGGCTCAGGCTACTTATAAAAGTAGGGTATACCATAGGGTATTGTTTTATTTATTGGTGTTGTCTGTTGTGTTTTAAGTTTCCTTTCTGTTCTTGTGAATATCATGTTACTTGTCGGTTTATTATATTTCTGTGATTTTTCTTGTTGCTGTAATAAACGTCTTTCTTTCTCTTTCTATCCTAACTCCCTTCGTTTTTTTCTGCTTGTCCACTAGGGGTCTGTTTTATATAAGTACAATTCATGGTTTACTATTTACATTTCGATGTACGTTGTAAACCACAGATTAATAAGTAGACTCTGCTACGCAATGTACGTCGAATTGTAATAATAAAGAAACTAATACGAATTGTAGTTTTGTGACACGCGGTCTTGCCCGTTACGACTGCTTTATTCCTCGCTAATACATAGGGTTCGCAATCTCCTGGGAAATTAAATAAAGGTGCGTGAAAGTATATGTTTGAGAAACCCTGGCCTAATATAAAGAACCCCTACTCTGCTCTAACGTGGTCGCGTCGGTCTGCGGCCGGAGGCCCTCACAAAAGAGTGTTGGATTTGACACATTAGTTTCCGTGGAAACGGCCCGTGGTGTGCTAATGTAAGGATTTTCGTGCTGACGATACATTTTCAAGTGACTTTGGATTTTAATCATCAGCGTGGAAAAGGGTGTTATTGATTGGCAAACTTTTTACGGTCTTCAACAAACGTAACTGAAATAATGATTTTTAAGTGAAAGTGAACTACATTTATAGCCAAAATATAACTATTAAGAGTTTATTTTACGTATGTCTCAATGCAGGGCGCAGGATTTCTTTCCGAGAAAGCGTGATTATATTAAATAAATATAATCTATTATAGTAAAGGAATAATGAAAGTACATATATTTACGTTTTAAGTTGACTGACGCCTAGTTCTGGATGTCCGCCTAGGTGTTCTTTATCTCTAATGGACATTATGCACAACTAGATATATTATTTTATATCCATTGAGGGCTTTACAGGACATAATAATCTTGGGACTCGATGAGCAAAATGGAATCTATAGTTATATTATAAAGAAGAAAGAATTTGTATTTTTGTGTCAGTGTGTATGTTTGTAAGGAATAGGCTCAGAACTACTGGGCCGATTAAAAAAATCTTTCACCATTAGAAAGCTACATTCTTCGAGAGTAACATAGGCTATAATGGATTTTCAAAAAGTTCAGCGTTCCGTATGTCCATACGAAATCTCGAATAATGTAACCCAAAGTGTAAAAAAATTACTACCCCGGGAATTTTCCACGGAACTAATATGGCTATTTCCACGAAAACGTCTTTGCCACCCGTGCGAAGCCGGGGCGGGTTGCTAGTCTTATAATATATGCCAGCAAATAGCGGCTATAATTTGAGCATTGAAACTCATATTTTTCATGTCTGTTGCAGTCATACTGGCGCACTAAATCCTTAGTGATTCCTATCGTGTAAGTATCACATTAAAATGGAATTTGACAGTTAGACGTTTGTGATCGCTTAGGATTTAGTGTCCATAATTGGACTATTGCACTTAGCCAATATTTGGATTGTATGTATTTGTTTCTCAAAATCTCAAGAGAATGCTCGATCCTTCAACGTTTCTCTGTGAGGTTTATTTCAGCAAGATTTACCCCGTTTGAACCCTTCTTCTTATGCAAAATTGTAAAAAATGCTAAGGCCATTATTTCAAGCTGTTCAAATAACTTTGCTCCCTTTTGCTTACATCCCATGGTGAAACACATTTTACTCTGTATTCACGGTAGTGTGAAACAATTTTTCGGGAAAAAAGGGAATAATTAAATACACCTATATTGACATAATCTGACCTCCATATAAAATTGTCTGCTATACCTGTTATCATCATCATCAACCCATTATGTCGCACCGAGGGTCACGGGTCTCTTCCTTGAGGAAGATATAGCCCATACTCTACGGGGGCCAAGTCCGGTTTGATAGAGGAACTGTTATACAAGAACCTAATTTAACTTCATACCTAATTCATTTTGAAATATTAAAGTCATTCACATTACAATAATATCTATACCCCGTTCTATGAGTTTCCTGGAACGGACATTCCTGATGAGACAAACCCGCATCTCATTGGTCAATGCACGCGGCTAAAGTCAGTTTTTTAATTCGATGCAAAAAAAATGACGCTGTGTTACCGCTACAAAAGCTATAGGTTTACTTGGTAGATTTTTTTTACCGTGAATAGAAGACTCATGTGACCAAAATTCTTATCACATCAAATACATCAAAATTGAATTACTCATAAGAGAAAATCTAAAAAAAAACACCTACGTAGCATACACAATGTAAACTTGGAAGTAAAGTGGGGTTATTTGGTTTTTACGTACTAGCAACACTCGGAGATTAACCGCCTTTGACTTGTGTTGAGATGTCAACGTGACAGTATTTTGCATTGAATGAAAAAACAGACTCTAGAGATAAGCGAAGATGGGCCGCTTTACAAGGTAGGGCAGTGGCTATCGAACTAACCAATGGACACAGATGGACGATTTACTTTGGGATCTCGTTTCGCGGAATGGAGTATACACGCACACAGCCGTTCTATTAGCTTATCTGTTAGCGGCGATCGTTCATTCAAATTGCGTTGAATATCTTTTGGATCATAACTGGTGCCTAAGCCCATTTGGCAGGAAATAGAGATTACTAGGAAACCAATTACGCTCTGTCCGTTTCAAACATTGAAACGATGGAGATTCCGATTGAGCTGGTTCTTAGTGTTCTGAGACTCTATCTAAAACCCTCCGTCTGGATCGGTGGCTGAACACATAAAGGGGGCTATTCCACTGCTAGCTTTCGTTTATTTTATTTTATGAAACAGGTATGTTATTTAAATACGCTTAACCTGTAGAGTTTTTGGTGAGCTGATCGGCTTACCATAACAATAGCTAATTGTTCGTTTCAAGGTCATGACATAATCATCATCATAAAGCCATAATGTCGCCACTGAAGGGCAAGGGTCTCTTCCCTGAGGTAGGTATAGGCTATACTCCACTACGGAGGCTAAGTCCGGATTGATGAAGGCTTTTAAGACTAGTGACTGGACTGGAACTGCAAAACGTTCCTTGTGAAGCACGGAACCGCTCGGAAAAATGCCACTAGCGTTAGTCATAATTGGTCACCCACCCATGCACTGAACGCGCCCATGTTGCTTAACCTTCGTGATCGTTTAAGATCACTCAGGCAGCCGAGGCTATGAGCGATTCATATGAATAGACACAACACATGTCGTGTTGGATCAAATTTAGTGGGTGCCAATTGATAGTTGTTAGTTGCTGCTTGTTAGGTTAATATTATGGAGCGAAAGCTGCGTAAGTGATCTGTCAGTATCGTGGTAAGTGGCAGTCCCTCGTCTCTGCCTACCCCTCTGTGATGCAGACGTGAGTTCATGTATTTGTGTACCTAAAATGATTTGAGAAAATACAATTTCTACAAATTCAAATACTAAAAATACTATTCTGGCACGTTTTTTCCTGCCTTTCTCTCCGCTACTAACTCCACCTGAGGCTGCCCTAAGGTGGAGTTAGTAGCGGTATTGCTAGTATTGTAACAAGACGTCAAAAAAATATACAGAAATCAACTACTACAACTACAGACGGATCTGCTCTGGCGGTTACCAAAAGTTCTCGCTGATTCGAGTTTATTTCGAGATATTTTTGGAAAGTCCTTTTTGTTTAAAAAAAAAACTAGTGTAGCCGATAGAAAGCTCTTGCACGTTCATTTTGCTGTGGTTCTCAAACCACCCGAAAATTGTGCTGTATAATTAAATCCAGATCGCCGACGACTCTCTCGCGGTATAAGGAGAGCCTAACCTCCAAGATGTTTGCAGAGTGTGCGAATGTAAACAGAGCACGTTTCTCTAAACACAGCGGTTAATTCGCAACTGTTCACTGGCGCAAATACCCCGACCGCCCTGGTGTGAAGGGATGTAATGGGTGCAGATTATATTTGGATATTTGGCTTGTCTTATTTCACAAAATATTCGTCTCTCTTTCCTTTCTGCAACGTTCCGTATCATCATTCAGCCACAAGAAGTCCACTGCTGGACATAAGCCTCCTCCACGGATTTCCAAAAAGACCGGTTGGAGGCAGCTTGCATCCAGCCTCTTCCTGTCACTTGGATGAGATCTCCTATACATCTTGTGGCTGATCGTCTTAAGCTGCGCTTGCCGATATGTGGTCTCCATTCGAGAACTTTTCGGCCCCATCGGCCATCAGTTTTGTGTGCTATGTGCCCCTCCGTATAGTCGCTAGAAATTGTTATTCTAGAAAGCAAGAAATTGATTTGCTTTAAGACGGTCAGGGATCCATAATACAGTGAGTGGGATGGGCGTATGAAGTGTCAAGTGAGATTTATATTTAACAAAAATGTTTGTTAACAAAAATGTTATTTAAAAAAAACTACCTTTAGACCCGGTTTCATCAAACTCTGTTTGTTAGTGGTAAACGCGGCATTTATAAATCAGCCGTCAAAACTAACAAGGATGTTAAAGCAATGTTAAAATGTCCATGTCCTATGAGCTAAATTTAACAGACCATTAGTAAATCAAGCATTACGTGAATGAAACGCAAACCAGTCATTCAAATTTCTGTCAAACGTTAAACATTTGCGTCTGTGGTTCAACGCTTTTGAGGTTGTGAAAAGATTTTTCTGGTTTGTTTTGTTGTGATTTTGTTAAATTCGTGCGTTTTCTAAATTAAATTACAAAGGATGTCTAAGAAAACATTTAGTGTCAAAGAACAAAGATGTAGTGGAAAATAAAAAAAAACAGACGCCGTTACGACTTCTATGAAACACGAAGGATGGCTGCAGAAGTCCAGGGCCTAGATTCTGTTAATGCATTGTAGTACAATGACAACTGGATGAACGTGGCGATTTAGTTTCATAGCCGCTTCAAGTCTACGCGCAAACTCAATTCAAGCAATGTAGGCGTCAATCGTATGGAAAAAGACGTCGCGTGACCTGACCGTGGATCTGTCATCGAACTATAATCCACCAACAGAATTAAGGCCCATCTCAGCGTATTCGTCAAAGTAGTCACGCTGTGTTTTGAAAATCTTAGGACGGCGTATAACGTGCTCCAAATTATCCAAATTTTCTAAAACATCTTCATTTTCAAAAATAATATTGTAGGCAGCGTCCATTTTGACAGTTTTGACGGAACTAAATCGACTGTTAATGTTTTAACGGACCTCCAATGCCAGGATTAGATTTGATGCTTTGTTAAAGAAGTTAACGGTCCATTAGAGCGTGGTGGGACACTCGACAGCATTTAACAGTCCGTCAGAAGATGTAACAGACTGTTAGACCATTAACAGAGCTTGGAGAAACTGGGCCTTAGTCTCGTAAGCTCTGTCCGTGGAGGTCCGTTAAAACATTAACAGTCGATTTAGTTCCGTCAAAACTGTCAAAATGGACGCTGCCTACAATATTATTTATGAAAATGAAGATGTTTTAGAAAATTTGGATAATTTGGAGCACGTTATACGCCGTCCTAAGATTTTCAAAACACAGCGTGACTACTTTGACGAATACGCTGACCTGGGCCTTAATTCTGTTGGTGGATTATAGTTCGATGACAGATCCACGGTCAGGTCACGCGACGTCTTTTTCCATACGATTGACGCCTACATTGCTTGAATTGAGTTTGCGCGTAGACTTGAAGCGGCTATGAAACTAAATCGCCACGTTCATCCAGTTGTCATTGTACTACAATGCATTAACAGAATCTAGGCCCTGGACTTCTGCAGCCATCCTTCGTGTTTCATAGAAGTCGTAACGGCGTCTGTTTTTTTTTATTTTCCACTACATCTTTGTTCTTTGACACTAAATGTTTTCTTAGACATCCTTTGTAATTTAATTTAGAAAACGCACGAATTTAACAAAATCACAACAAAACAAACCAGAAAAATCTTTTCACAACCTCAAAAGCGTTGAACCACAGACGCAAATGTTTAACGTTTGACAGAAATTTGAATGACTGGTTTGCGTTTCATTCACGTAATGCTTGATTTACTAATGGTCTGTTAAATTTAGCTCATAGGACATGGACATTTTAACATTGCTTTAACATCCTTGTTAGTTTTGACGGCTGATTTATAAATGCCGCGTTTACCACTAACAAACAGAGTTTGATGAAACCGGGTCTTACCCTGATTGATGCCAAAAGAAATAACTGTAAACATGCAGGAAACGTACCTGAATCTATCTTGTAGCAACCGGCACAAAATAATGTAATTTTCTCAGACCAGTTTCGCATTAAATCAATCGACAACAAATAGAACACTGCGGGCGAAAGCTAAATAAAATGTTAATGCAATTTCGCTTTTATAACAAAGAGCAACGGCTATTGAAAGGAGAACAAAAACACTTAGCCAATGGACGGAATTCCAAATGCGCAAATCTGAATAGGAGCGAGACTGCTAATCTTATTAACGGGATAAAACGTGGACGTAAAAGCCCGAAACCTTGTTTACAGTTTGTTGGGAATGATTTCGCAGTTTACTAAAAGTGTTTGTCTATTTTACCCTTTTTGAAATGGTTTATACAGGTACTTTTTAGGGTTCCGTACCTTAAAAGGTAATACGGACTCTTGTAGGGTCCATTTGTTATCCGTCCGTCTATCCGTCTGTCCGTCTGTGCTGCAGTCGGGTAAAAATAGTGTCGATTTTGGCCACTTTTCGCAACGGACGAATGAAAGATCATTCGTTTTTTATAAAAACATTTTTTATAAAAAGTATTTGTTTAGTGGAGTTTTCATCTAGGGGTGCGATTTTACAGAAAGTTGCGGCCCAGAACTTTGCGGCGCTGATTGCATTATCACATGTAAGAATTAGGTCCACCCGAATTAGATCACTCTAATTATCGTCGGATTTCGCCTTTAAGTGCGGTATTGCTTTAAATAGTATTAGTTACAAGTGTGAAAAATTTTCAGATAAATTTATGTATGGTATATAACCTATAAATTGGAAGGGTTAGATGTAAATTGTACAATGACGAAACGTCTGGTTCCAAATATGGGGGAAGTCTTTTCAACACATTTTTACGGGCTTTAACAATACAATATTTGTCCGAAATCGAGTTCAAAATCCCGAACGTGCATCTCACACAAAGCGCCGGCACTCGGAAGCCACTCCATACCTTGCTCTAATGTAACCCGGATGTATCCCACTGGGCTGCATGAACAAAATATAGAGAAACCGAAGAATAACTCTTATGTTAGATAGTCCTAGGACATAATCATAGACAAAATTTTGAACCGAATTAATAAAAAGAAACTTACCAAAACATAAATTTAAAAAATTTGCCAAGTTCAGTGCAAAAGAAATTTGGGATTACTGGCCCTAAGGCCGATTTATGAATTGAGAATTTCGCTGAGTAACCACTTAACTGTAGTGCTGTCTCGAAAAATTTCTTTAGAAAAGAGCGTGACAGCATGTTACTTAAGTATTTACTTCGTGTAAATTCTCAGTTCAGAAGAGACCTTAGTATTCAACCGCAACTACTTTCTCAAGTGAATTACATATATTTTTATTTTTTGTAGAGTTCTTAATTAAAACTTTTTGATTCGCGCACATTAGAAGTCAGTTGTATAGCAAACATCGTCTTTCTGTTTTTGACTAAAACTATTGTTTTTAGCTGGATGTGATTGCCACAAGATTCGAATAAGTTGACTACCCTATACAATGGAGAAATAAACTGGCGAGTAGTGTGGAGTTTTGATGATATGTTGATAGATAGAGCAATCTTAAAATCATGAAAAGAAAAAAAAGCAAGAAACAAACTTTCCATCATGAAAATTGTTGTAAATTTTAAGTTCTAAATAGGTTTTTTTTCTGATATCACTCAAAGATCGCAGCGGCTTTCGTCTTTTAAGAGAGCTAAATTGAACTTTTGAACAAAGTCTTCGAAACAACGGAAAAGTTGGTCTTTGGTAAACAAATCAACTTAGCCGGTTTTGAAGCTTTTGAAGTTACATTATTTGAAATCGTCGAGGTTTCGACAAAACAATTTGTCAATCAGTCAAAATCAAAACAAAAACATAAATCAATTAAACTTCTGACTCGTCGTCCGATTAAACCGATCTTAATTTATATTGATCATGTTTTTTCATGAAGGAAAACCATGGTGAAGTTCTCAATTCAGAAACCGGTCTATGGACCGTTTCTGAATTGAGAATTTCGCTAAATTATTAACCCCCGTTTTCTCGTACGCTAATAATGTGTTAGCCTACTGAACAGCTGTCAAATATATTTTTTTCCTATACACTTTGGCCAACTGACATCTGTTAACAGTAGATTTACAGCTTGTGTTACTGTTACAGTGTACGAGAAACCGGGGGTTAGTAGCGTTCTCTCACGCTCTTTTTTGAGAAACTTGATGAAACATTACTACAGTAATTAAGTGGTTACTTCGTGAAATTCTCAATTCAGAAACTGGCCCTATGCCCTGTAATGGGACGTATATAATATACGTTGCACTTACATGTTTTTCAAGCAATTCATTCCCTCTATCTCATTCCTCTGAACTACACTGAGTGAGATAATCAGCAATATATCGCTCTATCAAACTAGATACGGATCTCCAAGAAGTATTCGCAAGTAAATCTTGTGTAAATAAACACCCGAGGGCGGATCGACGATCGCGCGAGGCGTGCCGAGATCCGCCCGATAGCGCGACCAAAACCCACAATAGTAAGGCGATATGTCTCGGAGATGCCAAACAGGCTACCCCAATAGAAAACAAATTGACATTTCAATGGAACCCGCCCAAGGACCAGCCCATTTGCAATTCAAAGAGCACTCCTCAATGACATGCCAGCGCATGGAAATAAGCACGTTTTGAAAGGGATCTGATTTCTTTGAATAGGCACGTCACCGCAAGTAAGTGCCTCCTATTTGGGATTAGGAAGCAGCTATACTCGAAATATTTTGTCTCAAGTGGCCTACAGGAAGGCAGACCAATTCTAGTCTGTAAAGCACGCCAATGCTTATTGGCGTTACCAAACGATTATTGGCGTTGCCAAACGATTATTGGCAAGCCGCAGAATGGGCTAGTTTCCCTAAAAATAATAATTAGTCCGTCTTTTAAACCTTTAAACCTTTTTTAAAAATAAACCTTTTTTCTTTCTCTTCTTCTTCTTCTTCTTTCTTTTATATTATTGAAAAATAAGGGACACGTATTTTTTTATTTGTAAGTTAGACCAAAAATGACAAAGATATAGCCCATTAAAGTTAGCTGTGACGTCACGCCGTGCTGCATTTTTTAGCACGGAGTGACGTCACACGTAACTTTAATGGGCTATATCTTTGTTATTTTTTGTTTAATCGACTGAACCCACATCCACGCCTGTTATTCATGGACAATTCTTAAAACATCCAAAATGTATATCGTAGTCGCAACAAGAAAATGAACTAGCTAAAAATAATGTATGCAAAGTACTAAATCAAAGTACTTCAGAACGATCGCAATGAATGCATCCCTTGGTTGTAAAGTCATGATAACTTTCACTGTATATTTGCTTTCAATGATTTAACAAACAACACAAAAGATCTGTTTTGGTCGTGTCATCGTCAAGTCATCGGGCCATCTGGATCGATATCAATGCACTTCCTGTCATGCCATCTCCTGTTTACTTAACCACTGCACTTTGTACAATAGGAAGTTGTGATTTAAGAAATTTATTTCTCAATAAAAATACATAGATTCGCTTACTTGAGAAACAATGGTTATATATGTTAGTAGGTATTATGAAAGGTAATATGCCGTGGCAATTCGCTAATAATTTTGAAAACTAAGTTGAAAGTGGGTCCATAGGTTTTTTTTTTGTGTTAGTTTGATAATAACAATGTGCAATAAGAACGAACATAAGGTTGTGTTCACAGAGAGAGTCAAAACCAAGGATGAGCCTAGAAGTTTAAAAAAAGCTATGAGTGCATAACTACTACAAACAACTGTAAGTTTTAAGGATTCAAGGCTTCAATAATGAAGTGTCCTTCAAAATGTGGATTCTCAGCAACGCTTTATAGATAGGCAATGATTTAGCTTCTTTGATATCCTTTGGTAATTTGTTGTACATGCGGGCTCCTTCAGCTACGATACTACTATTCCCATAATTCGTTCTCTGCACGTGTATGTGGATATTATTGGCTAGTCTTGTTAATCGAGTCTGTAGTTGTATCCTTTTCGTGAAAGTAATTTGGCTGTGAATATCTTTGGTCAAAATGTTTCGTACTACTATGCAGATTATATTTGTACATTTGAGATATACTCAGTAATTTAGTTTCTTGGTAGATTTTTGTGGTTCTAGTTAGGTAATTATATCCAAAAATGATTTTTGTAATTTTGTTTTGTGCAGTTTGCAAGGCATTTATATTGGTCTTTGCGGCTGACCCCCACACTTCAATCAAGTATTCTATATGAGGCTTAACAAGTGCATTATAGATAGTATATCGGACTCTTTTTGGGAGACAGTGAGCAATTCCACGTAATGCCCCTGCCAGGGATAATAATATTGACCTTATTTTTTCGAAATGTGGTCTCCATGTTAGACGACTATCTAAAATTAGGCCTAAATACTTTTCCTCAGTAGAGTTTTCGATTTTTTCTTTATTAATAATTAATGGATTATAAGATGCTATAGGTTTATTTTTTGCTGCAAAGAGTTATTCTTATGATCCGCATGTTCCTGGTTCATGTCACAGACACAATATATTATGATAACAATCTCGCTCATATTTGACTATCTAAGTTGTAATCCAGATATAAGAGGATACGACTCTATTATAGGAGTAATCCAAATAATTCCGATCAGACTATAAACACCTTCCAGCTCATGAGGAGACAACGTTGAGTTGTTAAAATTAGCAAAATTTTCATTTACTTTTATTGAGTCCATGAATCTAGAGAACCATTTTAAAACAGATAAGGTAAATAATACTTATTTTGTTCATAATCCTACATTTCGGGAATATAAGGATCATTGAAATAAATTTTCTCATCATGTAAATATAGATAATAGGTACGCATGTTCATGGAATTTCGAGTAGGTATCAACAAAAAATAAGGATCGCTTCTTTGTATAGGATTATTTCTAAAATACGCAATTCCTGGTAAAAATCAGAGTCGCACTTTATAGGCCCTACTAGTACCTATCACAGCTTTTAAGAAGTCATTCTCCTACAAAGAAGAATGTTCATTCTATTTGAAACACATAGTTTAAGCATTATCTGTCTCACAGCGTCACTAATAACATAACATAACATTTATACACACATACATTGCTTCTGGCCCCACACTAATAACAACAACAAAACTGTAAAAGAAATTTAAAAATTACTAAAACGTTTTAAAAATGGTTGTCATTAACGAGCTGTGTCATGTTTAGAGTTTTTTTACCAAATAACCCTGTATAGCTCGAGGTGCGATTTCCCTAAAAGTGCGCTATCCTGAAAACAATTTTCAACTCATTTGACCAACTCGCAAAAAAGCCCAGCAGTAAATCAAGTCGATAGGTACGGCTATTATACCTACCCTTACCTACTATGTGCATTAACAGGGGCTAAAATAAGAGCACAGCGAGCCCCACAACCCATAAATGTAGCCGTAGCACCCCGCGGGGTTAAGGGACACCCCCTATCGGCCGTTAGTGGACTCGGTGACAAGTATAATTGTTATTTATTGTTTTTTCCCGCGGAAAACCGGCACGAGTCACTCATTGTCACATTTAAGTTTGCCCGTCAGAAGCGTTCTTTATCTTTGCGTCCCCCTTTCGTTTTTACTTGCGGTTTTCTAACCACAATTTCATTGCAGTTCCTCTTTTGTTCAACTATCTATGAGGGTAAATAAATATTTTATTTTGTGTGAACAAACCGCGATTACTCAGTTAACTTCTTATTTGTATGTTCTATCAGTTATTCTTTAACTCATTCACTCACTAATTCACTCACTCATTCATTCAATCACTCATATAATAATTTACATACATACGAAAATCGCTCGTAGCCCCAGCCGCCTGAATGATCTTAAGCGATCACGAAGGTTAAGCAACATAAGGCGTGTTCAGTGCATGGATGGGTGACCGTTCTATGACTAACGCCAGTGGCATTTTTCCGCGCGGTTCCGTGCTTCACAAGGCACGTTAAGCAGTTGGTGCCGGCTGCCGTCGATAGATGCCAGTCGTTAAGCCAAGTCCGAGGCCTTAGGGCGGCTTGAAAACTTCTGACAATAAGACCATCTACTATTCTTACAAGCCTCCACCAATCCGGACTTGGGTCCCGTGGTGGAGTATGCCCTATACCTTCCCCAGGGAAGAGACCCGTGCCCCTCGTTGGGGACATAATGGGTCGATGATGATGATACAAGAGTAGCCTATTGCATTCGATTGAAAACACAGGTTTTCTTTCAGAGATGTAGTATGGGCTTAATCAATACGCGTGCCCATTGAGATAACAATCAAACAATACCCATTAATAGTCGTTACTCAACTGCGTAATCTTAGACAAACGGTAGAGATTACCCGATCTATCACGCCCATAAATGTTCGCCGAAGCAGTAGTAAGCCACTGGAGGAGGAATAAGAGATTTATGTAACACTGATGTCTTAAATGGGTGTAAGCAGAAGATTTCTATTACGTAAAACAAATGTTTAAAAAAAATGCTCGCATTTTCATTAAATCATCTACATACATTAAGATGAACAATAGCAGAGCGACCCGCGTGCGTTTCGGATAAACATATCCAATCAAATAAATTAACGTGAAAAGGGTTTCAAGCAAATTTGTTATCCAATTTATATCTATTGTAATGTGCCATAATCTTGACCTGTTTTAAAAGAATTAAATCAGAAATCAGAAATTTATTTCAACGTAAAGAATTTACATTCTGTTTGTTGAGTGTCAATGTACATACACTTATGTATAATGTTAGCCGCTGCCTTGGGGCCATGTGTAGTGGAAAAAAAGGCAGCGAAAAAAAACTCCACTTAAAAACTCCACAAAACTCCACAATGCTTGTAGAGTTCCTTACTTCTGATTAAGCAACTAGGAAAGTTCTATAAACTAAATCTGGAATTGTAATTAATAAATTTATGGCTTTAAATAATTGGGGGGCTCAGCCATGCAAAATTGCAAGTTAATAGATCAATTGATTTTAATTATACTGGGGTTGAAAGTAGCTCAAAACTATTTGTAACGTTTATACAAAATATACACATAGGTGATACGTCACCATTTTCCACTCAAGCTTGGCTTGGCAAACTGCAGTGTGTCTGGATAGAAAGTATCCAGAACATAATATCTCTTTGTCTTGATTTGAACGTAATACATTTAAAAGCTTGACTAGTAAATATTTCGTAATATTTCGCATTTATTACAAAATCACAGTAGGTATAGAGATCTGCCAGTTGGTACATCTTAAAAACACGCTTGTTTTACTTTTCCCTCTGTATCCGACGTCATTGACCGCGCTGTTGTGGCTACAATGAAACAATAGAGCAGCGCACTTCAGTTTACTGCACCGCGAGCGATGCTGAAAAGTGTAAAGTAGCCGTTGGAAAGTTCTCCGAAGAAACGAGAGAGATTTATTCGGGTCTCAAATGGCATTTGCAGCCTGCAGCCCCGGATACAATGTAGGCTATTACCGAGCTGGGATGTATTGGCGGAATCTTGTTGCAGATTATTTGCACTTATGGCCCTTTTACACGAGGCCAATAGCTGAGACAATCCAGTAAGCCAGGAGAGTAAGCCAATCCAATATTTCATTGGATCGGCTTCATCCATTCGCTTGGGCCAATCCAATGCATTGTCCTGGCTCCATTCACACGAAGACAATATTGGACTGGCTTACTGGATTGTCTCAGCTATTGGCCTCGTGTAAAAGGGCCATTAGGCTAAGCGTATGCTGGTACGATGACGCAAGAGAAGCTTTTAGACGAACACATGCTACTTACAGCGCAACTGGTTACGGTTTAAATACGGGTAGGAAATAAGAGAATACACAATAATATCTACAAAAAGCTCGAGTTCTTTGAGATTTATTTTCTCAGTTTTGTTTCTCCGTAGTACATTTCCCATATAAATAAACCATTTCAAACTACCTACGTCAATGTTGACATCATAATTGTAATCATATGGCATGCACTCACGCGTAATAAAAAACATATTTCTTTCATGTCGTTGCTTGATAGTGTGAAAGCATGTTGTTGACGAAATAACGACTAAATAGTAACACATTTGGCTCATTCATAACATAGAGACGTGAGTATTACAGCAATACGCTTTGTTGTGGGGTTTGAATTATGTACCGCATTCATGTCGATACAATGGAGATCCAATTACAGAGAAGCACAAATGTCGAATCCAAGTTCGAAACCAAACCATAGACATATTAATTTACAAAATAAAAACAAGACACTGCCTTGTATTTATTGCTCTAAGAAAGTGTGCGTATAAAGTGTTGTGACAATATTACCTCCCTGTAAAAAATACACACAGTGAAAAAATTAAGTAAGTACCTCACTACGAGATAATAGAACTTTTCTTTCGCTTTATTGAGTTTACCTTCATTTATAATTCTTTGGAGTTACACTAGGCCTCTATTGTGATCACCCTAAAGGATAAAACACACCAAGCAGTCGCTGTCGCGATGGTGGTGGCGATGGATGGCGGTCCATACAAAGTACGAGTACGGCGAGTACCGGTAATGGCGAATGTATGGATCGCGACCGCGTTGGTGTGTTTTATTCTTAACTTGGTTAGTCACAAATTAATGCAATCCCAAATTCAGGCTAAACTGTTCACATTTCGTTGTTAGCCAGTCGCCGCACGCAGGTCGAATACTGAAAACCTACTGTCTTTTAAACTGTTTTTGTGCTAGAAAAGACAGATTTAACAGACATAGACATAGACATTATCAAGTTCACACACGTAAAGATTGTGTTTTTTATTTTACCAAAAAGGGTGGCCTCTACCTAGATGCTTAATGAACACTTTCAACGTCCAATTTTGCTCAATTTTTTTATCAAGAGCGTATTAGAGGATTGCAGGTCGCGTCGTACCACCTTAGTCATGTTTCAGTTAGTGAGTGCACCTGGTTAATTGACAAAGCTGCCTGTGGGTTTTTTCGTCTCTCTTCCATTAATCGAAGTGTGTTTACCGAAAGTTTCTACTTTTTACCATGTTATTAGGTACCTAAGTTTGCATACAATGTGCTAATAAAACATTTAATAATATGGGTCCATATTTGTGCAGTTTCACTCCAAATCATGCCGTGATTGGCTACGTAAAAAATATTTTCAAACATCTTAGCAAACTTTCAACCAATTTGATTCGCAAGAAACTGTAATAATCTCTTTGTATACGAAATGCTGAGCCAAATTGCATTAGACAAATCGACACAGCTCAGTCTTCTTAAATAAAGGAAGACATC
The DNA here is from genome assembly GCA_947310845.1 of Yponomeuta plumbellus. Lineage (NCBI taxonomy): Eukaryota > Metazoa > Arthropoda > Insecta > Lepidoptera > Yponomeutidae > Yponomeuta > Yponomeuta plumbellus. The sequence goes on along the minus strand of OX371207.1, from coordinate 8,140,067 downwards.
TTAGAGGTCGGTTACACGCTCAGTTTAGCGTCAGTCTGGTCCATCAATCTGGTCAAACTATGAATGACGCCTGAATGATGGATGATTTGAAAGGTTACACGATCAATCAAAGACTGACATCAAACAGATAAAACGCAGTGTTTCCAACAATTATATCGAAATTCCACCGACTTCGTAGCTAAATTCCGTTAGAATCCGTTAAATACTGCCTGTTTTCCGTTAATTAAATCCGTAAAAATAATTAAAAAGCCCCAGCCACTAAATGAAATATTACGCCACTAAAAGGGGTGGCGAAACCACCAGATTTTGTGAAAAATCCACTAAGTTGATGACACGAGAGTATTACACGATCAGTTTCCCATCATTATTAGCTTCAGGATTAACATCAGCACAATAGAATGACGGGATTATTTAAAAAAAAATTATTTTCATCAGTCCGGATCATCATTCCGTCAGTCCGTGGGTTACACGATAATTTTTCGATCATTCTGACCAGACTGATGGACCAGACTGACGCTAAACTGAGCGTGTCGCCAAGCTCTTAATGAAATCGAGTCTGACACTCGGAAAACGTGCGTAACAAAACGTACATTCCACTGTCCCGTTGTTCTCGCTTCAAAGGCGAGCAAAAACCGAACGCTTACGTAACCGAATTTCAAAAATAGAACAAATGCCTCTTTGTTCCCGTACAAATTCGTTCACAAGCCATGCTCCAGGACAAAACACAATGGATTTCTAGTTAATTATACCAACTGCCATTCGGGGCACTTCATATTTTTAAATTTATTGCCTGTTAAAAGTCTACTGAATACGAGACATTTTATTGAGCTCACAGTAGCATTGATTTTCTAAGGGCCGGTTTCTGAATTGAGAATTTCTCTAAGTAACTACTTAACTGTAGTGCTGTCTCGTCCAATTTCTCAGAAAAGAGCGTGACAGAAGGTTACTGAAGTATTTACCAAGTGAAATTGTCAATCCAGAAATCGACCGTAAGTCACTTACATTTGTAGTAACAGTACCACTCGCCGTGAAGGAAATTATTTTGAGGAAGTCCGTGGCCTAGTTTAACACGATGAGTTGACATTTTCTAAGAGGATGGTAGAAAATCTAAAGCTTCTGAACGGTCAGTATCCACTGAAGGTAATTGTTGCCACTAGACGCTTTATAATATAATTCAACTAACAAGATGCAAAAATAAATATTCTCCTTACCCCCGGTTTCTAGAATACTAACAGTCGTTAATCTACTGTTAACAGCTGTTAGATTTTTTTTTATATGCATTTTTGCCTTCTGACAGCTGTTAACAACAGATTAACAGATTGTTAGTGTTAGTAAATTATTTGTTCATTTGTTATAATTTATTAATAAAAATATTAACAAAAGTAAAACTTAAATAACGGGCTTGTGATAAAAAATTCGTGCAAAGGCGAATCATATATCTATCAGTTTGGCATATGAACGAAACTGAAAAAAAAAATGCGTTGATTGCTATTACGTCGGTTCTTGACTTCTCCTTAGATTGTGCAAGCGAATTTACGTACAAATAGTATTGTTGACGACAGACCTTTTTTAGATCACTTTGTTTTCTTTTTTATTGATTTGTTCTTTGATATTGTCATTTTTTAAATTTAGGTTGTTATTTACTTTTCTATTGATGTGAGTTAGTGTCCTAGTGTCTACTGTCTAGCTACTTGATTCTGTTGTTATTTGAATTAGTAAACAGTGAATTCAGTGCAAGTCTTTTATTTATCAGAAAAGTAACGGCACTATTACGGTGCCCAACAAGTATCAAACTATGTTCTTGCTTTTTTTATTTCTTTAAGACCATCACCATCAACAGCACCACCAATTTTGGAAGTAAAACTTTCCTGAGCACTATACATTACTAACTTCACCTACCTTTATTCCGGATACTTGGTCGGACTCTTCAATAATTATTCATTCATACTTAAATATTGAAAATAAAATATTATATTAAATACGATTTAAAGAAAGTCGATAACTTATATTAATTATTGATCAACCAAGTACTACAAAATATTTCATAGCAAGCGGTCGCGTCGACCACAAAAAACAAATTAGGAAACGTTAATTAAAACCGTTCTCCCGCTCAATTTGTGGGTGAACGAAATAAGGGCGATACCAGAGCGAGCGACAATTTCCTGCTGCATGGTCATAATAATATGGGAACGCTCCGATGACGTATTTATTGCCCAGTTATTTAAACGTAAAGTGTTATAACTCCGCCTTGGTGTCGAGATTACATCACTGCCGCTGCAGCTGAGAGCAGCTTTACTTTAAAAAGTGTGAGAAGAGCATGCGTGTAAACACGCGCTGCTGTGATAGACGAAGCAAAAGCAGTATCACAGTATTGATTGTGGCATGAGTCAAATCATAGTTTCGTAAACTCACTGAACAGGCCATTGTTGTATCAATCCATTATGTCCCCACCGAGGTGCACGGGTCTTTTCCCGGAGGAATAGCAGCAAAAACCCAAGTAAACCCAAAATTTGGATCTCCGAAGATACAACACTACTCCTTTCTGTCTTCAGCCATTCTCCTCCTAGATCCTGCACCCTATTATGCGAATCCATTGAGAACAAAGTCATAATAAGTCGCTGATAGTTATAGCGAGGCAGTTATACTGTCGTAAATTAATATGTATGTTGCTACATTTCAAGGAATTATGTCTGAATGTAAATGAGGCTTAGATTTCTTTATGTATTGAAACGCGGCCGTAAGGGTTATCGATCGCGGCTGTCTTTGAGTATTACAATTTTTACGATTAGGTATTATATTCTCGCGTCCTAATTTATGGCAAAAAGCGTTAACATCTATAAACATTATCTCTAAGATTTGAAATCTCACTTTAATTTGAGACGTAATTAGTCATTTTTGGCTACCCCGTTGGTCTAGGTGTTAAGGGGCTTAACTACCAAGACCGCAGTCGTTGGTTCGATTCCCACTGGTGGCCGCCGTACATTTGTGTAAATGGCCTCAGTCTGGCGGTATTTCCATGTTTATAATATCCTTGTCTGGTACCATAGCACAGGGTATCCTAGTTTGGGACCAGGTCAAGTGATTGTCTTGTGTGGAAGTTATTTATTTATTCAAAGTGACCAGAAATTAGTAATAACAGTGTATTTTTGTGTTTGTACTGTCCTTGACTGACTGCCATAGCACAGGGTATTCTTATGTGGGACCAGAAGAATTGGAGGTGAGGTGTTTGTGTTTGGGAGTAAAAAAAGTAGCAAAAGATAAATTGTAAAATTAAAATTTCACATTTGCAGTCTAACATAGTGGACGAACTATTATAAATACGTTCAACGAATAATACACACCGTTTAATGGAATGAAGAATTCTTGGGATTAAATGCTCGATTTCCATTCATACCTGAAACAAAGAAAAAAGTACATTGTTAGCATTGACTGCAAAATCATTGATTTTCTTCACAACAGTAATTCGATTATTCTCTATAATTCTATTGAAATGAATCTATCGATACACTGATAGACCTTGAACGGACCTCACGTCCACACTATCTCGAGGAGCATCCCAAGCGATTTGCAGAGTTTTATTGCGATTGACGAGTGTCGATAGTCCGCCCCGGCCCCATCCAATTACTTACGCAGTACGCCCTCCACGTGAGGACCCACCCTTATCTTAATTTCATCTGCGAACTTGCAATCGCCTGCAATCCCTTGCAACTTTTATAGATCGCTCGCCATGATATTGCGATCAATTGACGTTTGCCCCTAGACGCAAATAAATAAACAAAAGACGGTCGCAGCTCTACATAATTTAACAGTCTGCCGCATATTTATTGGCACTTATTTTTCAACACTTGCCTCTGTGGCAAATGACATAAGAGCTGTGTCGGGTTAAACATTGCAAAGGAGCGTGCAAGCCGAGGCGTGAAAATTCTCGCGCTCGTTATTATGAAAATACCTTTTTAAGATTTAACGCTTTCGTGTGAAATATTTTAATGGAAACTGTACTTAACTCCATTCCATATTATCCATTCTCGTTACAAAAAACGATCATTCCTACAAAAATTACTTCTCATAATGAAATAAATTTATGTCCCAACTCAATGGAAACTATATTTTAATTAATGCTTTAGCAGTCACGTAAAATTCAAGAAACAGTGAAAGATTTCTTGGCACAAACACTCCTTTCGACAACCAACAAAAGCAATTCTTAATTAGAGATTCCGACAAGTTTAAATTTAAGTCGACTCGCAACTACAAAGGATCGCAACTTGAAATTGAATCATATCCAAGATATAGCATTTTTAACGAGGGATTTTTTTAAATTAACTTCTCGAATTGATTCAAATTATTTCTTAGGTTTCGGGTATCAAAGCAGGTAGATGCGCTGCCAATTTCAATTTTCCACCTGATTTATCTGAGGATGCTGCAGATAAACTGCGCATAGGGGGAGAAAAGCGCTAAGCTGTCCGATGAGCCTTTATAAATTAAGTTCACTGGAATGTTCTGCCTTTGTTATTCGACTATCACTGATACATTAGCGCACATCAAAGATTACGGACAAAAAAGCTACTCACAGAGAAAAATCCATAAGCGAAGTTGCTTAGAGCACACAATTCCTCTAATAGTCCTACATTGCAGTTACGATGGCATCAAATTGTAACCGCATTTCAGGAGTGTTTTAACGGAAGCAGCCTGAAATGAATGTTGATGATGTGGAAGAGGTTTGCCAGGATCGTGGCAAGTGGCTAACTCTGATCTCAGCATACAGTTCATTTATGTATGTATGTTTGTTTCTTTAAGAAACTGTGTATTTATAAACAATAATGATTACGTTTACTTACCCTTATACTCAGCTTATAAGATCATATTTTATGAAATTCCATGTAATTAACAGTTTTCAAGATTAAGCCTTGTAGGTTTAATAAGTCAATTGTTAAAGGTCCAACCATAATAGCTCTACAAATATTTCGTCCAAAATTTTAACTATTACCCAGTAGAATAAAAGAAAACTTTCTACTTGGATATTTAATTGTATCTAACATTCTAGTCAATAGATCACACAATTGAATCCACTGTAACTCTGAGACAAAAACTCCGCAAACAAAAAAACAGTTTCATTCTCACAGGGGGAGTGTTTGTATCAAGGGAGAAACAATATGTATATCACAAAGTCACATTGTATCAGAACTAATGTTAAGATCTCCATAGATAGTGTATGGAACAATAGGCTTTATTGTATGAAGCTGTTCTCTTTACTTTGAACAGTAGAATTACATTTCACTGCTCACAGCGATCTCTACTTTTGTGGCATCGATTTATTGAGATAAATCGATGACACAAAAGTAGAGATCGCTACCATTTATATTACTCATACCCTCTGAGTTTTGGGACCCTGATAGTCATAAATTTGCTCTCTATTTTTTACTACACAGAATTGAATAATTTCATAAAATCATTAGAATATTTGCTAACCAGAGTGAATTAATTATTATAATAAGTATAACCAGCAAAACAAAGTCGCGGAGGTCTGGTCACATCGGCCGTAGAACGGATGGCCGATAGTACAATTTGTTGGCGAGGAAAGACAGAATTTCCAATTTCAAAAGGTTGTTAACTTTCAAAGAGAGGCCGCAGATATTTTTCATTTCGCATTTCTTCACGTGCGGAATCAAAGAGGGTCGGTCGGATATTGGGGGGTTATTATTAGAACTCGTATTAATCAGTTCGGCTTTTGATTTCAAATAAATAACAGGGCAGGTCGGGCGTACGACCCAAATAGGTTGATAATAACAGAAGAATCATGTTGAGAGTTCTATTGTTACCAATAAAGATAGGATAAAATATTTTGTGGCTTGTACGTCTACCAAAAATGTGTACTATCAAAATAATGAAATCGTAACTAAGAAATAGTTATACATTTTCACCAAATTCAGTTCACGAAAAAATTCTAAGCCACTGCCAAAACTAATAACGTCCCATTTTATTATATTTCAGGACATTGTCGGAATTATGTATATATTTTGTTTTTTTTTTTGCTCTGGTAGCTCTGTCCTCTTTAACGTGGAATTGGACAGTTCCATTCAGGATTTGGCGCGCGGAATATAAAAGCTGAGCTCTACACTAACTCTATTTCGTGCATTTGTAGAGTGAGCTTATATTCTACAAGTGTACAAAATGTTTGAGCAAGAGTGTGGAGTGTTTGATATTGTTCTTTTGTACATATCTATTTCTGTTTGGGTGCAGGGGGTCACATTCAATTTTCCATTTCGATTACTGGCGATACACCATCGGGCATGGCAATGTGTTACCTCAAAGTGTATTATTTACGCTACCTTCTAATCACGTGGATGATTTCATTTGTTTCTTTTATTATGTTATCCTATTATAATGAGATTTGAGGGAGGCGGGATAAGCCACGGAAAAAATGTTAACATAACATTTACATACAGGCACATACATTGCCACACTAGGATACCCTGTGTTCTTGGCAAGACGACAGTCAAGTATAATATTATAATATCAGGTAGGCTACATAAGGGAAGGCCCGGGAAGAATACCACTATGTTATATCATCAGTTGGGTTATGACCTTGAAAACGATAACTAAAAGCCATTGTTATACTGCGTAGAGTGCGTGGGAGCTCTAACGGCATCCTAAGTGTGGTTAAAGCCATAGTTGATTGCAACATTATCAGAAGTGTATCTGCACTCATGTGCGTGGATCCACCAAATATTTGAATTAAAGCAATGTACATAGTGCCTGTATGTAAATGTTTATGTTTAATTAAATTAGGCCTCTCTAGACCTAGATTTAGTTATTAATATAGGCTAAGTCTTCCTAGTATTAATATTGTTCTAATGGATATATTCTGAAATAAATACGTGTACATCAATATAAATTGTCAATCCAAGCGGCCCACCAAAACTTCTACAGGTTAAGGCCGCTTTTCCTTCTGTTATCTAGACACTAAGTCTCAACATAGTCCTCATAATGTTTACACATTCGTACTTAAAATATGTCCAAACTGACAGTTTTTTTTTATCTTATAGTGCCCCCAGATTCATAGCGTCAACCTTACCCAAAACTTATAAGACTGTGGTGGCACAGCACTGCAGCCCAGGCGCCAGAGACGTCTGAGGCGGGATGCGCGGGGAGCGTGGCGTGAGCCAGCCTTCTTGCGCTGCCGACCACAGACAGAAGAAACCTGTCGCCTGGCCGACACACCGCAACGTCAATTCTTTTCCGCAAACCAATATCGAAACTATAATATATTCTATGTGGTGATAACGCGCTGTTTTACTGAAGATCCCGTATCACCTCAAGACAATGGGGATGATTACAAATGCATTCACCCTCCCCAGCGTTGACAAGGCTCCTCACAAGAAGACAGAAATCTTACAAATTAATTTCATCACCGTCCCCACTAATCCCGCTAACTCAATAAAAGCGGCCATCAATTTGTGTTTTCTTTAGAAGCGGCTCATTTTGGGACAATATACGCCTAATGTGCCACAAATGAATGCCGGATTCCGGAGGGGAAGCCCCCGGTCTGAATCGGGAAGCAGGAAACGGGTGTATTCCGAAATGGTCGAATCGAAACTGAGAGCTCGTTTTGGACTAATGGTGGTGTCCTATAAGCGATCCATAGACAGATAAACCAACTGACAGTAGAACCGCCCGTAGCCTGGGCTGCCTGAGTGATCTTAAACGATCACTAAGGCTAAGCAACATACGGCGCGTTCAGTACATGGATGGGTCACCGTCGAAGACTAACGCTAGTGGCATTTTTTCGAGCGGTTCCGTGCTTTGCAAGGCACGTTAGGCAGTTGGTGCCGGCTGCCGTCGATAGATGGCAGTCGTTAAGCCAATTCAGAGGCCTTAGGGCGGCTTGAAAACTTCTGACAGTAAGACCAGCCACTAGTCTTACAAGCCTCCACCAATCCGGACTTGACCCCCGTGGTGGAGTATGGCCTATACCTTCCTCAGGGAAGCGACCCGTGCCCCTCGGTGGGGACATAATGGGTTGATGATGATATCGGCAAATATGAACCGTAGATAGTACAATCGACGAATCGCATACAATGCACAATGATCTAACATTTCCTTGGTACTTTTTCATCTCTACTACAGACCTCTCTCTAAACTAGAAGAAAGTTTAGTTTGTAAGACACCCCCTTAGGGCTTTGGTGGTTGCCAACAGGTTGAAAACATAGACAATCCTCTGAGGTTGCAAAGGACGCTTGTAACTGCAAGAGTAAGTTTTCTACCTTGTGCTAGTTTATTTAGGACTTTCTCAATATTACATTGGCCTACAAATATGGGTAAGTCAAAAGAAGAAAGAGTGACAACGAAGCATAATCGAGTGATTGTCGGCAGAACTGCTAGTAAGGGATGTCTTAGGTGGGCTGGAGTTACAGAATTATATTTCCATCTTCAACGGAAATCGTGTATTAATAGTTTAATCTCAACAAACGGGTCCTTCATTAAAGTTTATTTTAAAACCACCAAACAGATTAGCGAAAAAATTTGACAGGAATAAGCCCAATGGGCCGTAGCCGTCTCCACAGGAAATTCGGCAAAGCGATTCTTTTGAAGCGGGCGCTGTCGAATTAATTCGTTTAAACGCGCCGAGTTCCGTTCTTTCTTTCTTACACGAAAGTCGGAGAAATAAAAATAAACGGCGAATCGATTTCGTCCCATTCGGCTTTCACTAGAACAATTGGCTGTTGTTTCGACTCGTATATTTTACAATTTCGCGGTGCGCGATTTGGCCTATTCATCGATGTTACGCTTCGCGGTCGGACGACATAAATAAAAAACAGCCAAGACTCGGCCAGAAGGCTTGTGGCACGTTTCGGTGTCAGTTCTATGCACATATCCCTGAAGTGGCCAACGAAAAATCTATATAATTATCCTCAGCTTTACTTGATTTTTGTAATAGGGATTCACGAAATGGACCGACAAGTTACAATTGAAACTTACAATTAAGACTAAGTATTTTTAATTGTCCTATATGAGTCCTTTGTTAGGTTTGATCTACATAGTTACTAGTCTATTTACAAAAGTTACAAGCATATTGCTATAATGTGTAAATGATAGTAAAATAACAATTTTGAACAAATATTTAGGAATATTTATTCAATTTATTGGAAGTTTTCTGAAGAATGTTTATCAAAAGATTTTTCAATCATAGAGACTTCTATGGAGTGGTTCTTCTATTTCAGTTATTCAATTTGGTCCGGTGGACATAATTATATTTTTTTCTCAACTTTTTATAATTTTTTGAATGTTCGCAATCACTAACGTCTTCATTAGTTAATCGATTGGTTGTGCCGAATAATTAAATTGCCTTTTCATATTTGATAATATTTCATTTTCTTACCGCATTAGAGATCAATCTGAAAGTGTTTTATTTAAACATAATGGTATTTTTATTAGCAATTTCAATTTATAATATCTATTGGAATTATTTTTTTGGAACGAATTCACGTTTCATCAGACCGAAAAAGGCAATTATTTCCATAGATACAAGAATTTCTTCAATAAAACCCGATAGTAAAATTTCATTAACCTAAGTACCTGTATTTAAATCCAACTTAACATATTAAAATATGCATTGGAATTGTAATTTATTTAAAAATATAATAATAATTACTTCCACACAACAATCATTTGACCTGGTCCCAAACTAGGATACCCTGTGCTATGTTAACCAGGCAAGGACAACTTGGAAAAACATCCAGATTGGGTCTGAATGTTGTGACTCTCTCGAAAAAATATGAACTTATTACTCCCTGATGAATTGATGATGCTTGCCTGAAACCATTCAGGTAAATTTTGCAGCCAGTGGGTTTCCACGCCCAAGTATTCTACCGCCTTGTAAAATTTTGGTTTTAGTATCAATTAATTTAAAATCTTTCCATTCATCATCATCATCAGCCGACCTCTGCCCACCTCAGCCCACCTCAGCCCACTGCTGAGTATAGGCCTTTTCCCCATCACGCCACACCTCACGGTCTCTCGCCATTCACATCCATGAGCCTCTCGCCAATCAGGCTACATCGTCCGACGTAAGTTATTAATATAAAAAATATTCAAATAAAGATGAGATGTATCGCTTTGAATACTTACGTAGAGCCCAAGTTGCAAAATGTCATCCAAATTTACTCAGCCGTTAGGTAATTTGCTACCCGAACTAAACATACAAACTTGCATCGTGCGATGAGACATAAGTCGATTGAAAAATAGACAACCCGCAGCTTCATTCAATAAAATTGTTAATACAGTATCGTTTGCAACATCGGCGTGGTACTGACAGTATTACCCCATCCCGGAAATATAATAAGCGGGTTATAAAATTTGCATATAGATCACCCGTGTCCCTCCAACCCTCGCATTGAAATATATGATGCATTATATTTATAGTCTTGTTCCTTGGGCCCGTACTGAGCCTATCATGGAAAGTAATACATCTACAACACCAAACAGAAGACCAACCGCAAGGCCTCAGAAGGTAACACAAACCCTTCAATAAAGAATAAAAAAATAGGTATATATCACTTTTCCTAGTCCCAAACTAGTATACTCTGGGATAAGGTATCCGGGCAAGGACATCAAAAACATGGATGTACAATTTTTTAACTAAACCTTTTGTAAGCACTACACATTGTCAATTTTTGGTCCGGATCAACTTAGTTGAATCGCTCGTAGCCTGGGCTGCCTGAGTGATCTAAAAACGATCACTAAGGTTAAGCAACATACGGCGCGTTCAGTCCATGGATGGGTCACCGTCTATGACTAACGCTAGTGGCATTTTTCCGAGCGGTTCCGTGCTTCGCAAGGCACGTTAAGCAGTTGGTGCCGGCTGCCGTCGATAGATGGCAGTCGTTAAGCCAAGTCAGAGGCCTTAGGGCGGCTTGAAAACTTCTGACAGTAAGACAAGCCACTAGTCTTACAAGCCTCCACCAATCCAGACTTGGCCCCCGTGGTGGAGTATGGCCTATACCTTCCTCAGGGGAAGAGACCCGTGCACCTCGGTGGGGACATAATGGGTTGATGATGATGATCAACTTAGTTGGCTTTTTATCGGACGACCAGGTTTTGCCAGCCAAGTCAAGTAAGTTGATCGGGACCAAAAATTTACAATGGATATAGAATTTTACACTCAGACTAAGTTCATTGAAATTGACTCCTTTGCTGGTCTAGTGGGGACACGTTATTCTATTCTGTACCTTGCTTGCTGCAGCACCAGAGTGTGATGTATTTGCGGATGGATTGCAAGTGTGGCGAAGGTACGTAAGAGGATTCTAGTTTGATAGGTAGTGCTCAGTTATAAAATTGTAACGCTTTGGTGTAATTACTGTTATATTGCAATATGTATGTAAGTAAATAAATAAATCCAGACAAAGTCGAGGGTTCGCTTCCCGCTGATTAAAATTTATCGACAGTAAAAAATAATAATATTGGTGTATATGTAGCGTCTACAACTCTACGTATCATGTAGAGCTATTTATCATTAACAACTATTAAATTTCAACAAGCAATCCAGACAGCGAACAACCAGGGCCTCGATTCTGTTAGAGCATAACAGTTCAATGACAGTTACATAGTCAGGTCACGTGACACGTTTTTTAATTCCATTGACGCGTAGAATTACGAATTCACGTAAGCGCGCTGATTTGAAGCGGCGCCGGCGCAGTGAAATGAAATCAACGTTGTCATGCAACTGTCATTATACTCCAACGCATTAGCAGAATCCTAGGCCCTGAGCACATCTCATCAAAGTTGTTCCTCTGACGCATTTACATATTTATCACCTTTACTCTGCATAAGGTTTTTAGGATTGTCAGTTCTGCATATTATAAGGCCCGAGGGTAATTAAATTGTTTACTAATTCCTGAACTCAATCAGCATTTAAACTTTGCATAGTCTATAAAACAGAGCCGAAATCATATTAATATTAAAACATACACCCTCGTGTAAAAATAAACCCTACATTTTACCAAAATGAAAACTGCATCTTTGGTATCAATAAAGATAGATCTGCGCAAATCGGCTGCACAATTCAATCGCTACGATATATCGTTACATGTGCAATTATGCAGCAAGCTTAAACAGTTCTAAAGAAGAGTTTAATTTAGTAATTCGTCTTATTAGAAGCGGTCAAGCGGTTATCGATAAAGACAAAAGAAAATATTTTGCTTTATTTTAAAAGCAGTTTGTATATTACATAATTTAAGGAGAACTACATCTTAGGGAAGATTTCTGATTTGAGAATTTAAACTTACTTAGTGTAAATACTTAAGTAATGTTCTGTCTCGCTCTTTTCTAAAGAAATTTGCGGAGACGGCACTACAGTTACGTAATTACTTAGTGAAATTCTCAATTCAGAATTCGGTACTTAATCTTAATACTTTCTTTTTGAGAGGCCTGTGCTCTACAGTGGGACGCATATAGGCCTCTTACGATGAAATCTGAATTCTTACCTCTTGACAAGAAAACCGCAAACGCTAGGCTTACGCAACAAACAAAAAAATAGCCATCTTGTAATATCACTTTTCCGCAAAAAACCGCCAGCTACAATGCATTATTTATTACGAACGCGCGACGGCCAAAAAATTCGCTACAAAAAGCTACGAATATAAAGAGACGTCGCGACAGGTTGTTTGTCACCGTATACGTTTGTCACGGGTCTTGGGGATTCCGCGCGGGTGCCAGGCGGCACCTCTGGGCTCCGTGGGGAGGTAGCCCTCCGACTTTGGCACCCGACATGCATTTAGATGACTGTGCCACCCAAGACGCGCAAAAAAATAACTACAGAAGGTCCACATCAATTCATGTAACATAAGCTCGCACCTGTATCCCGGAGAGGTATCCAGACAAATAAATTTCGTTTCTTCAACAAATTGGGATTTTGTTCAAATTTTCGTAAAAACAACGAAAAAAACCTTTGCCGAGTTTATGGGACCTAATAAACTCGGCAAAACGTGGTCTCAGTTCTAGTGATTGTTACCTCTGCCTACCCCCTTGGGGATAAGGGGCGTGAGTTTATTATTATTTTTATTAAATTTAAATCGAAAAAAATTGTACTTAGCTTCCGGAAATCGTTGCCTCTCGACAAACCGAAACAAATACCGAGTTGATAAGAGACGACCTCTGTGGCGTAGCGGTTAGCGCGTCTGCTTATCATGCGAGAGGTCCCGGGTTCGATCCCCGGCTGGGGAGAAAAAAAACTCCAGTTCTTGGATGTTTACAGGTTTGTGACGTCGCTGTTTCTGGTTCCCACGACACAGGGTATCCTAGTGTGGGGCCAGAAGCAACGTATGTGCCTGCATGTAAATGTTTATGTTTACCACGGTTATCCGCACAAGCAACAAAAGGATACAACAATCTTTCTGTCGTTCGTCGAAGGTTAGGTGTCTAGGGTTAAAATACCATTAAATACCAAATAAAACATCATGAGGAAAGTTACCTTACCTTAGCGCTTAAAATTGCCAATCCGCGACGGGCATGCGTGCCAATAAGCTCATACTCTCTCTCTCTAAGAGCAGGGCTGGTACCATACAGTGATACGTACCTATATAGGCTACATAGAAAAAAAAACAAAAAAAATATTGTGAAATATGTATAGTCTGTTAGCTTTTAGAATATACCTCGGCTGAACAATCAAAAACCGACTATATTGCAATAAGGTAAGGTTTATTTTGTATTTTTGTTTATAACTTTACATAACTTTTCAAAATAGTGAAGGAAAGTTTTATACAGAGCAAGAAGTAGTCTTATACTCGTGTGCTTTCGGCGAAAACCGAAGCCTACTCTAGAGCCCGTGGTATATTCTAAAAGCTAACAGACTGTAGTCATTCTTTTATGTAGCCTATATACATCTCACTGCAGTGCACAGGCCTTTGCTCAGAGAGAGAGAGAGAGAGTAAAAGTATACTATTGTATTATATATTATTGTTAATAAAGAAAATTGACCGAATTTTCGTAAAATAATTTTTGTTGAGTATCACTTTCGAACTCTACTATTTTTCAAAAATTGTAACCACAAGTAACTGAAAGAAAAAATCTAATTTCCTGCATATGCTCGTGGGAAGTCTATGGGAGGGTGTCAAGATGAATTTATGATTAATAAATGAAATGAGGGACTCTCAGCAGGATTTTACGTATTCCGTAAGTGTGGAAACCACATTTAAACAATTTCAATATACTAAACATAAAGGTGCTACGTAAGTTCAACTTGTTTAAAAGTCACCTAAAACTAAACTAGAGACAAAAGCGACCACGATATAGAAAATCAATCGTTTACTAAAACATATACCATCTCAAACTAGAGAAAAAAAAAAAACAATTCCAGTTTGACATCGTACATTGTTGGCCTGTTTGCAGAATACTGCTTACGAGCCAGACGTATCCTGTTCAAAATCCAAATCACAGCTGACTTCAACAGGGATACAATTTCCTGAATCCAGACAAAGACTAGCCCTAACGCTCTGTCATCGCTTAAAGAAAGCACAGTCACTCCACTACGTACGCAATTTATAGATTAAAGTTATGTAGATGATATTATAAATTATTGATCAATTGATGATTACCCGTGAATTCACACAGGTGACTGATAATTTATTTATACAAACTTTTGCTTTCCTTTCATACCTTTGAGAGTGGAATTTCAAATAAAAAAATACCTTCCACACAACATAAACAGTTGCTCTTTTTTCATCATCTTTGTTCCTCATTTCAAACCAGGATAGGTATCGTAAGACACCCAGACTGAGGTTAGTCAGCCTTTTTTATGTTTATGATGTCCTTGCCTGGTTACTATTTTACAGAGTATCCTAGTTTGGATCTGCAATTATTGTTATCTGCAGATTTTTTTATTATTATTTCTTTCTAGTCCGATTTTCAAAAATATTCTGATAAAACAAGGTAATACCTTGTATACCCACTCTGAATTCCTTAACAACTTTCTGCATACATGAACACAATTGAAATTACTTCACAAGCAATTGAAATATCACTTTAAATACGATGGTAGTTAGGTAACAGATCCCCTTGAGATAGGAGTGCGCCGAATTGTTACACAAATCACGTCTACTGGCTTTCAGCGAATCAGCAAATTATTGCCGATAGGACTCTGAAATTAGGACTTTGTAGGCTTGGTTCAATTCCCGGTTGCACGTAGCCGTCGGTGTTAGACATTTTGAAACAAGCGAACATGGAAATTGCACGATTTTGAGAATAACAACTGAGCTTGATTTCACGCAGCGTCAGATCAGTATGTATGTCTGGCTCTAAATTACAATTCAATCGTCGACAGGTTCACTGCTTAGGTTGCAAAACAGCCTGGTGCTTACAAATATTTAATGAACGTCAGACTAACGTGAATACAAGAGGAGTCTGATCGAATCGTAAAGAACATAGAATTGGAAATGGATTTAAAAGTTAACAAACAATAGCTTCGTTATACTATTTCAAAAACAGTGACAGATCTTGATTCGAAGATACGAATCTCAATCTGCCGCCGCCGGTAGGAATCGTATTATCATTCCATGTTGATATCATAACTTTCGAACGTTATGTCCAAATAATCGATCGAATATTTTAGACGAATATAACTCTTCGATAAAGAACAGTGAAAGTTGCACCTTTTATTTGCGTTAAGACTTGAAAGGCGCAGTTATTTATCTCGATCGAATTCCCGCGAAACACGAACAAAAGCGGTTCAATAACACTTACAGCCGGAGTTTTATCAATCTGTGTCAAAACAAAGGCTTCACTTTCTAAGTTGGGCCGACTCGGGCGGGTACAAAGGGCGATTCCAATAAATTGTCTTTATCAAGATTTCGTCGACAATGCCGAGCGGCCAGCGTGATCGGCAAGACTCCGTAAGGCCCCAGCCACTCTGAAAGGACGTGGAGCGAGGCCGCGGAAAAGATGTGTCGTCTTTCCAACATACTTTCATACACAATCTACTGAAGAGACAGGACTAAGCCTACACAAAAGAGACGGGGCGAGGGCTTGAAATCTATACAACATGTCGCGTCTTTTCCGCGTCCTGGCCCCACGTCCCTTCCGTGTGGCCAGCGCCCTCCTCATTGTTTCCCCCCGCCACTGCTGCTTTCCCTTTACTCTCGACGCTAATTTAGCCAACTTATACTACAATTTAGTATATTTATTTAATAATTTAGCCAAAATAAGCTATAAGAAGGAGATCTGGAAGACCAAATATATCTTGGCTATACAATTTACGTTAGTGGTTTCAGTTTCTAGAAAGATTTTGACGAAATGGTCGCCAACCTCCGATGGGAGACGGAACATAAAGAAGAGTTTCAGTAAGTTTTATACAATTTCTTACAACTAAAACGTTTATTAAGACGTTATCTCTGACTTAATGCAATAAATTGTGACGCTATTCAAAAACAATAACGTCGAGAGTAGTGGGCCTGCCCCGACTAAACTTGCTTGAAATTTATTTTATTTTTTAAAACTTCCGAGCCCCGGATGGATTTAAACAGTGTACGGCACGTATAGTCCAGTCATTATAGACATTCGAAATCGAAAATTTAATTATAATTCCAAAAGTTTTCAAACTTCGGTGAAGTGAATGGTACATTGGGACGACAATAAATCTCATTTTGCAACCTTGTCCGCAGTCCGGAACATTGTTAAAATTGCAATTAAATTAATTTTTGCTGTATGGTCGTGAAAAAAATTCCAAAAGTTCTGCAAACTTGGGGAAGTTTTCGATATAATATTTCATATCACTTATTAAATTTGCAACCAATCTAAGTGTACGGAAAATTTTTTGTTATTGAAAATTAATGTTTTTTTTATTAAACTGAATGAAAACGTTCCAAAAGTTCTGCAAACTTGACACATATATCGGAAAAATACACCGAACGGTTGTATAAATTTGCAACCTTTTTCGTTGACCGGAACATGTTTATTTATAATTCTTTTTAATTCGTGGTCATTTTTTCGAGTAAGGTGGTCTCGGAATAATTACAAAAGTTTTGAAACTTGGTTGCAAACTTCGAAAACATCTATTCTGATGCATTTACAAATTTGCAACCTCATATGCGATCAGGAACTTTATGCAATTTGCAAAAAAATTTTTTTTTTTTACCCTCAAGAAAATTTCAAAAGTTCTGCAAATCGAGGGGACTGTTTAATTTTGGGATTAATGTCAGTATTTGAATTTGCAACCTCTCACGCAGTCCGGAATCCTGTGTGATGTCGGAAATTTAACTTTATGGCATTTTTCATTTTCGAAAAAATTGCAAAAATTTTGCAAATGCATGAGACATGCTGAAAAATACTAAAGAAACTACCTAAAATAATTTCTGTATTACGTTTATAATTTCTCATATAAAACAAGTAAATGTCGACACTGACGATTGTTACATTCAAGCATTTAAGGAAAAACATTTCGAATAGATTGTCCGTAAATAATATCTTTTTTTCTTTTTTCAATATATGAGGTCAGTTAATAAGTGTTAAAACCTTACAAGTTAGCGATAAAACTTTAAATGCATGTTGAATGTAACAATCTGTAATTGAAGATACTGAAAATCTGATTTATTTGAATTTCGTAGAAATAAATATCCGAAAAGAAATAATTATGAGCATTTCAATTTTTTTGTGTGGGAGGGATCCTGGATCACATAATGTTCTTCCAGTTCCGTGGTACATTCCGATGACATTTCACATTCCACAATTGTATTATCCGGTGCACCATCTTCTGCATCTCCACGGTAGCCTTGTTACCATAGCAACGCGACCATTGGCCGCGTTACCATAGCAACGCAGGTATCGCGGCGGCTTCGTATAGCACAAAGTTTAGGCCCTGAATATATAACAGCGATGTGTACGGAAATAATATTTTGCGTGAATGTGATTAAAAATAATTTCCGTATTCCGGATATAGTTGCAAATTAAAATGCTGACATTAATCCCAAAATTAAACAGTCCCCTCGATTTGCAGAACTTTTGAAATTTTCTTGAAGGTGACAAAATAAAAAAATTAAATTTTTGCAAATTGCATAAAGTTCCGGATCGCGTATGAGGTTGCAAATTTGTAAATGCATCAGAATAGATGTTTTCGAAGTTTGCAACCAAGTTTCAAAACTTTTGTAATTATTCCGAGACCACCTTACTCGAAAAAATGACCACGAATTAAAAGGAATTATAAATAAACATGTTCCAGTCAACGTAAAAGGTTGCAAATTTATACAATCGTTCGGTATATTTTTCCGATATATCTGTCAAATTTGCAGAAATTTTGGAACGTTTTCCTTCAGTTTAATAAAGAAAAACATTATTTTTTTATAACAAAAAATGTTCCGTACACTTAAATTGGTTGCAAATTTGATACGTGATGTAAAATAATATATTTAACACCACTCCAACTTTGCAGAACTTTTGGAATTTTGGTCTCAAGAACTGAGCAGATTATCATTTATTGCATTTTTAACAATGTTCCGGACCGCAGAACAGGTTGCAAAATTTTATAGTTTGTTTTAATACCATTCCCGACCTTACATCAAAATTTGAAAACTTTTGGAATTATAATGAATTGATTGTCTTGACTGACTGGACTAGTACTTGTAAAGGCTTTGGGAAGACAAAGAGATTTTCTTTTTAATGAATTTAAAGTAAGAAGGTAACTTTGAAACAAAAAGTTTTCTTCTAAAGTTGTTGATTTTAACGCAGATAGCTCCAGCATGTTCTATTTCACCCAATACAGGGTTTTATTAAAGTGTCAGCTAAAAACCGTCTACCATGCAAAATAGAAAAAAATTGTGGTTGAAAATATTTATGCCTCTCGGGGACAAATTACCAAGTTTCCAACAATCACGTTTACCTTCATAAAACTCTGCGAAGGGCCATCAAAATGCGCATAAATCAAAAGTTGGGAATCTCTCTCACTCTCCGTAAAATTGTACGAAACTGTCGCTTTCAATATCCAATGAACGCGCTCAAGAACTTGTTTGTCCTTTGGTTTTTGTTTACCAATGAAGGGAAACTTTTAATGGAAATTTTCTTTACGGATTAAACGACAAAAGTCGGAGGAACCCGGTAAAGTGAAAGCAGCTTATGACGGATTTAGTGTAAAGTTAATTTTTTTTTCATAACTCTATTTTTCAAGGAGAAGAAAATTGTATTTTACCTTAAATCCAACTAATTAAATACATCAAATTAGGAGAAGCATCTCTACATTTTCGTACCACTTTTTCAAATGTAGTCATCATCATCATCATCATCAAGCTATAATAGTCCACTGCTGGACATAGCCCTCCCCTAATGAGCGCCATAGCGCCCTGTCTTCAGCTTGCCGCATCCAGCATCTGCCTGCAGTCCTTCGCAGATCGTCATCCCACCTAGTTAAAGGGCGTCCTACACGTCAGTCGTCCGGAAATTATTTTTTCCGATTCTAAAATGAAGTCCCATGAAAAATGTATCGCAACGTCGCCGACCTCCTCCGTTGTTAGTGCTGATGAATATTCATGGGAGATATCGTTTCCTTCCAATTTGACGGCTTTATAGACACTTGTCATTGTTTTAAATACACCCCATTAACTTTACGATGTGCACTAAAAACAGACACAATTTTCTGGTATAATCTAAGGCATCAAAGATCAATTTCAATCGTAGGACCTTCAGGAAAACAATGTTGGTGACATTTCCCATTTTATGTACTATCGTTATTTTACTTAGGTTAAGGAGGACGGTTATAATAATCCACTTTATTATTCCTACTGATTTTTTTAAGTAAATACTTACTGAGCCGTTATGGACGATTAAACAGTGTCTATGATAAAAACTAAACTAAAAAGTGCTATTCTATTTATATGTAGGGCACACAAAGGAATACTCTGAAGTTACAGCTGTAGCGATTTGGTTCGTTTTGGATCTTTTGGTCGCCACAACCGAGCATCATTTCTTCGTCAAGTCTTGCGATTCTTCCGAACTTTTATCCAGACATTTCAGCAAGCTTAACTCAGCTCTCGCGGACGGCAGGTAAGCAAAATGTATGCTCTTATTTTGTATACTTTCGACCCTGGAAGCTTACGAATATTTTGAATTATCGTCCCATTTCCTTGCGGAGGTAAAGGAAACTGAGAGAGAATATTTCAAACTTTCTTCTTGTTTACACACACCAAAACTCATACGTATCAATTTGTCGGAAGGGGGCATTCCATACGGTGTAACTTCAGTGCAACTATTCTGCATCTGGCGCCACTGCGAGCAAAACTAGCGGATTTACCGGACGAATTAGACGGAAAGCATTTCCCGTATCTGCCTTGGATAAATGTTATGATTTGTTACTAGGAACATGGAATGACGTTTAAGTAAACTGTCGGGAAGTGTTTATTGAATGTTTTGGGTTAGCAAGTTGAAGCTGGTAACTATTGATTATTGAATGTTTCGGGTTAGCAACATGAAGTCAGTGTTGAGTGTATGATCTTATTGGAGTAGATTAGGCATAGCATTCACACAACACTATCAGTCTTTCTGTGATTATATTGTCTAAATTTTAGTCTACAACTGGGATATCCTGTGAAAATGTCATGTAATCAACCAACAAAATGTAACCAGCCAAAGACATTGCAACGATTCTATACGATACAATCGCGAAACACGCAATCAGGTTTCTTTGACACCGACGAGCCGTGGATAGCAAAAAAACACATCACGTGAAAAAAATATTGACAGGCTTATGCTATAGCCCCTAGCACGAATAGAACCTATAGTCCCCACCATGATAATCAAACGTGATACCGCTAAGCTAACGAAATAGCCAAATATCCAGCTTTTTTAAATATCACCTCAGGGGGAAAAACCGACACACACACGAAGCCAAATAATGGAGGAATAAATAGCGTACCTGAATAAAACAAAACTGCAAAAAAGGGCATAAAACAAAGTCAAAAATAATTTCAGTATTAATTGCTACTCTCAGAACTCAAATTTGACGACCTCTGTGGTGCAGCGGTTAGCGCATCTGCCTACCATGCGAGAGGCCCCGAGTTCGAGCCCCCGCTGGGGACAAAACAAAAAAGAAACAGGTTACATATTTGTGATGTTGCTGTTTCTGGTTCCCATGACACAGGATTTCAAAGTGTGGGGCCAGAAGCAACGTATGTGCCTGTACGTAAATGTTTATGATGAATATATTTCTTAAATGAACTAGATTGATATGTCAACCTGTCCTAATAATAAAAAAACTCCTTTTGCTTCGCAGCAAAGCTTAAAAAATATACGACACGATTCTTCAAGTTTTCCAAATTAGTCAGTTCAAAACCAGCTCTCTATTATTTTCTTAGGCAAAAACTCCCTCAGTTTTATCTCAAAATCTCGGCCACACAACACGTGGCGTTTCTCATCGGCAAGTTGCCGCAAAATTGACAACATCTGGCTAAAAGGGGCGGCCAAAATGTCGCCATTCGAAAGATGGGTTTTTATTTCTACGAAAAAAGAGGCTACCTGTAACTCAAGAGCTTTGGCATTATGTTCAGATACCACTAAACGTTTTATACAATAAAAAAAACGATTAGGAGATATTTTTTTTCACAGTATGGTAATTTCGGTCGTTTTGTTTTCTGGTAACAGTATCTGTAAGTAGGTTATTTTTATTAATTATAGGTACACCAAATCATAAAATAAAATATGCAAAGAAAACTTGGCCAGTCAGCTATGTTACGGCACAAAAGTTGAATGCAACTTCCAATATTTCACGTTTCTTTCAAATTCGAAATTTCAAAATTAGAACATTCGAACGAATAGCGCAGCCGTAAATAATAAATCCTGTCGATACGTGCGACTTTGGTATGAATACACGTTGACTCTCATCACAAAATGACACGCATGAGCCAAATCTACTCGGTACTAAAAACAATTCAGACACTGAACAGTAAAGATTTCTCTGAACACCCATTTAGTAGTCTTTATTTAGAAAAACGCGCTAAACGCTCTCATTAAAAAAAAACTCCAGGTCTTGGATGTTTACATGTTTGTGACGTCGCTGTTTCTGGTTCCCACGACACAGGGTATCCTAGTGTAGGGCCAGAAGCAATGTATGTGCCTGTTTGTAAATGTTATGTTATGTTATTAAATATAGTACGGCCTGCCTATTTACATTAAATCGTTCTTACTTCTACTATTTACTAAATATTTTATTTGACATACACACAATACACAGATTTACTACAAAGCAGAAAACTGTTTACCACTATAAACACTATTGAATTTTTTTTAGGAAAAGTGGTCGTTAATAATAAACCCTAATTGACGTGTTTTAGGATATTCTCATTTTAGAGGGAACCACTTAATAATAATAATGAACTCCACAAAACACAATCAATTGACCTGATTCCAAACTAGGATACCCTTTACTATGGTAACCAGACAAAGACATTAAAAACATTAAAAAACAACCAGATTGAGACAATCTGTACAAATGTACGACGGCCCCCAGTGGGTATCAAACCGTTGGCTTGGTGGTTAAGCGCCTTAGCGGCTACACCAAGAGACGGTCATTAATAAAATACAATCTCCAATATTACTGCATTAGTAAAAGTCTCTACACTAGTAAAAGTAACAAAGTTTGAGCAAATGGGAAGAGAGTTCCAGTCTTTCCTACACGTGACGTGCAACTGCTGTCGACAAAGCACGTTGTTAACCTGTCACAATGATAAAACGTGTGTTAAAAGATGACGAACATACCGGGCTGTCCGGACGAACCAACGACGACTTAAATATTTATAACGGTTTATTCTTGTTATCAGGACCGATTACCATAGAATTACAATTCGTAGCTTACTATGACAATTCGAGGTAAGTTCCTTGGGTATCAGAGTTTACCGATCTTATTTACAAAAACGATTATTAAAACGGCATTGCAGAAATTTAAAGCTCAATAGATAGATCAGTTATAAAGGCCCTATGTCCCTAATAAGGAACAACATGATACAAATAACTACTGCTAGCAGCAGACTCCTGTCACTTGGCAAAAGTACAAAAAGAATCTTGACAACTGATAGTTGTTCATCATCAACCCATTATGTCCCCACCGAGGGGCACGGGTCTCTTCCCTGAGGAAGGTATAGGCCATACTCCACCACGCGGGCCAAGTTCGGTTTGGTGGAGGCTTGTAAGACTTGGCTAATCTTACTGTCAGAAGTTTTCAAGCCGCCCTAAGGCCTCTGACTTGGCTTAGCAACTGCCATCTATCGACGGCAGCCGGCACGAATTCCTTGACGTGCCTTGCGAAGCAACGGAACCGCTAGTTATTAACCCTTAAAGTCGCAGTACGTCGACGACGACGGTACGAACCTAAGAACATTTTACTGAACACCGACTTTAAGGCTTAACCGTAGCTTAACAGCCTGTTGGTGTAGGAGAAACTGAGGTAAATAAGGTAGATCAACGCAAGGCTGACATTTGTATGCAACGCAAATATAGTATAGCAATAAAACCACGTTAAGCTTTAGTCACCGCTGTTTACAGAATTAAACTTTTCCTGATAAGTGAAGATTTTACTGGATTTTAGCGAAGAAATTTCCCGCTCCGTAGAAATGCTGAAAGATGAAAAAGATACTTTTAAAAAGGCTTATCGGAGAGAAAATTTTGCGACCAAGGAGATTGAGTCCACGATGCGATAGAAATAACCCACTTAAGTGGACCTAGCTGAACAATGCAACTCGATTATCCATCGATTTCCGATCTTCTTTAGCTTGTTATCGCTATCTTCTTCGATGCTTCGATTTTTTTTTAACCCTAGAAAGATAATCTTGTTTAGATGTACGGAAAAGATAATCATACGTCAAAATGACTCTTTAGTTTAAAATGGCTATTATTTCAAAGATTATTTACTTAATTTGATAAACTATGTTGTGTATGTATTTCTCATATAAGTTCAAATAAAAATACATTATAATTATATATAAGTACTGCTTATTAATTATTTAGAAGTAACGACACATAATTGCCTTCATCTATAATATAAAAATGAATCGCAAAATGTGTTGGTAAGCGCATAACTCAACAACGCCTGGACCAATTTGGCCAAATCTTTTTTTAAAATGTTCGTTGAAGTTCAAGGATGGTTTTTACGGCGAGAAAAATTAGAATTATTGCTGGAAAAACCCTAAAAATAGTCCTTTTCTTTTTCCCATACAAATGATTTGTAACTAAAACGTAGTCAATTTGAGCTTTATTGCTATGGTATAAAGTTCATATTAAATTACAAAAAAATTAATCGCAAAATGTGTTGGTAAGCGCATAACTCAACAACGCCTGTACCAATTTGGCCAAATCTTTTTTTAAAATGTTCGTTGAAGTTCAAGGAATTATGTCGTTGCGAAGTAAACATAAATGTCAATGTCACCATTGGTGTCATTGTGAACTGTAAGGACTAATTTGTTAACTCCATGGTGTGTGAGATACTGTAGCATCCAAGAAGGCTAATAAGCTGTGTAATCTGTGGTGTTTTTCATTGGCGGGAATTGCTATTGACTTTTGGAAAGGTCTGAGAAATAATTGAGAAGGAAATCAGATCATCATCATGGTCATCATTCAGCCACAAGAAGTCAACTGCTGGACATAGGCCTCCTCCATGGATTTCCAAAAAGATCGGTCGGAAGCGGCTTGCATCCAGCGTCTTTCCAACCCTTGAATGAGATCGTCTGTCCATCTTAAGGGAAAAGGAAGTAAAAGTCTTAAATTGATCTTTATTGTTTTGCTTAGTTAATGAACTTATTGTAAAATAAAAAAGGAAATAGATATGAATAATACCAAAAATCAAATGCTGAACAAAAACATGTGGTCAATATAATAGGTACTGAAAGCTGTTAGTCCACAGAGAGAAAGCTGTTTTTCCTTGATTGTCCAGGTGGATTCTACGTTTCATATGTCGTTAAATTCACTGGCTGTTAAGTTTATGAAGGAAGCTCATTTAATAATTTGTGATTTGCACCCACTACTGAGCGATGATGCGTTTTCGATTTTCGCCTTGCATTCCTTCGTGTGTAGCCAGAACATCTCCAAAAGAGCAAGATTGACTATCCATAATGGTGTGCTGGTCCCAACACTAATGAGCGATACTTGGGTATGGCAGAAGAATCATGAAAGTAGGATTAATGCAGTAGAAAAGAGTTCCTTGAGAAATGTGTGTGATGTTACTTTGAATGACAGAATACGTAATAGTGTGATCAGAGAACGTTGAGGACTGAAAGAGGATATAGTGACTAGAATTGAAAAAAGGAATGCTGCATTGGTTTGGACATGTGGAGAGGATGAACGAAAAAAAGACTGACGAAGCAAATATATCGGGTGAATGTGAGTGGAAGGGCCGGTAAAGGATGCCCCAGACGGACATACTTCGATCAAATAGGGGATTTATTAGCAAAGGGAAAGATTAAACGTACCCAAAACTGACGTGCGTGCATGCAACGACTAATGGATGTCGATGAAGCTAAAGTGATTTGTCAGGATCGTGGCAGGTGGCAGTCCGTGGTCTCTGTCTATCCCTCTGGGATATAGGCGTGAGCTTATATAGGTATGTGAACGTATTAGTTATTTTGGTAAATAAGATTTAAGAGCTATATCTACTGGTGGTCGATAAATACCGTGGCGTCGGGTACCCTACGTAAGAACGAATGACCAATAGCCGAATAACATATGCCCGAAGACACATGCCCGATTTGTTAATTTACCAAAGCATCAATATATCTTTAACTTCAAATCCCGATCGTTCATAAGGCCGAAAACCAAAAGGCCGACGCACTAACGCCCAAAAACTATTGACCGAAAGAAATCGTGTAGGAACACAAAGTCTATGTATTTTCCATAATGTATTTCTGACCACATTGACCACTTATTTACAGTCAAAAGGAGGTAAAAACACAATATTTTTGGAATCTTGCCGCCCTCAGTAGTCATTTAAGAAACATAATGAAAACTACGCTCTTCCCCATTTAACACTCATAAAAATTTCGCAAGTCCCAGTAGACTGCAAATAAGTGGTCAATGTGGTCAGAAATACATTTATGGGAAATAGATAGACTTTGTGTTCCTACTGGGGCGTCCTTCTCCGGCCCTTCCACTCACATTCGCCCGTAGTTTTACTTCATCAGTCTTTCTTCGTTCATCCTTTCTACATGTCCAAGCCAACGCAGCATTCATTTTTTTCAATAAAATAAATCCGTTCAGCCGTTCTCGAGTTTTTGCGAGACTAACGAACAGGAATTCATTTTTATATACCGGGTGTCCCAAAACTCGACGTCAACCCGGAGCCGGGTGAAAAGGCAAGTCAAGCTGGTTGTCAGAAAAATATAAAAAAAAATCTAAGTTGTATGATTTTTTTTTCAATACAGTCAGTTAAAACTAGGCAATTTTTTGTTTTGAAAGTATTTCTAGGAAATAAGTCCTATTTTTTATGCAAGCTAGAGCAGCTGGTTTCAAAATTTTGATTACAGTTTAGAGAAGCATTATTCAGGGTTACACAGCAAAAAAAATAATTGGAAAAAGTAAAGATTTGTGGCAACAGGAGTAAAAAGGCTGTCACAGGGTGTGTAATTTTGCGATTTTTAAAAAAATGCCTATAATTTTGAAATCATACAACTTAGATTTTTTTTTATATTTTTCTGACAACCAGCTTGACTTGCCTTTTCACCCGGCTTCGGGTTGACGTCGAGTTTTGGGACACCCGGTATGTAGATGTCGTACAGAACAATAATTTAATGACGATATTACTAATTTGCTTTAGGCCGCCGCCGACCCTACAAATAACATAGCAAAACAACGTTTGCCGGGTCAGCTAGATTTGGATAGTGAAATAGCTTAGCTATTAGCTTTCATTAGCTGTGCCTCGCGGTGTATCCCGCGGTTTAACCCACGGCTTATTAGGTAAAATCAATTGGTAAAACAATTTTTTGAAAAAGTTATGTACAAAGTTCCCCATACATTATCCGCGAAATCATTTTTATCGATTTTCCGATGGGAATAACATATTTTCCCGCAGTAAACCGTTGCCTATGTATTAATCCAGGGTGTCCGCTAACTCCATACCAAATTTTATTAAAATCGCTCCAGCCGTTTAGATGTGAAGAAGTAACAAACATACACACTCACACACTCACAAACTTTCGCGTTTATAATATTAGTATGAAGTATGATAGTATGATGATAGGATATGAAGTATGATACGTTTTTTTCACCCTGTCAAATAGCCTATTTATGTTCAGTTAAACTGTAACACAATAGCTATACATTGACTGTTAGGCGGTACGAAGTTCGCCGGGGCAGCTAGTTTTAAAATAACAAAATATAGGAACTTCTCTTATATTATGAAATCACATTTTTTAGACTAATCAGTTATTTCTAGTAATACTGTTAGTTTGAAACAATATACTATATAGATTTTCAACACTTAAATCTACGGAAATCGATTTGATGCAGACGACGAGAAGCTGTAGATGGTGGTACTTGTTCAGCATTTCCTTCAGGTGCTAGACTGGATGCTGTTAACTCTTGGTCCCTCTCCTCGTCGACAAATGCCTCCTCAACGTCACTCTGCACGTCGATTTACCTCAGATGGTCCTCGAGCTCACTTTCAGTGTCGGCAGATGAAAGACCCTCATCGCTCACTTAAAGAGCCGCCAGGATGCTTTCGTCTGGTAAATTCCGATTTTTCATTGCAACCGGATATTCTATTATATTTATAAATATAAAATAAAGGTAAAACTATCGCTAAAACAAAGAAAAGTTACCAAAAAGAACCCTAATAGAAACGCATACAAAAATCCTAAATGTCACGTAAAAGATAATCATACGTCATTTTGACTCCAACACCTGTTGTATTTCGAAAACGGGAAAACTTACTTCGGTGCCGCGACCGCCAGTCGATAGCTGCTCCGCCCGGCGACGCAAATGTCCGTAAAGGACTGCGCCGGATTCGCGCGAATTAAAGAGAGACAGCAATATTTCGAAACACACGGAGTCATTTTGACGTAGATTATCTTTCTAGGGTTAATAAAAACTGACTTCAAAAGACTACAGCGCTGAAACCAGAGCTTCGACATTTTATAGCGTTGTATCGCTCGATAAAACAATAAAAGTCACTACTGTTTGGCAAACTTCCGTTACTCTCAGTTCTTGGTACACTTAAAAACTATTAATCTACCTCTAATAGGATATCAATTGTTTTTTTCTATATGCATTTTCGCCAGCTGACAGCTTTGAATAGTAGATTAATAAATTGTTTTTGAACTAAAACTTTTGCAAGCACTACACATTGTAGCTTTTAGTCCGGATCTACTTACGGGTGTTAATTTATCGGACGAGTCTGACCAGGTTTCGCTCCGATAAAAAAAATTATAATTAATAAATCCGATAATAAATTGTTAGTGAAATAAAGTGAATTGAGGAAATAGTAGATTAATATCGAGAAACAGAGGGTAAATTGATTATTCAATGAACACTTATGGTACAGTCGAAAGCACATCATCCTATACACCCATGCAGTTTCCCCGTTGCATTACGGGCGACTTTGCAACTAAAATGTAAAGGTTGACGTGCTGTTGACTGTATCACGACTACCTCGATGGTTTAGGTAGCATGCTTGAGTACCTTAACTGGGGTCGTGGTAAAACTGAATATTCATATTAATTTATTGCAGTCATAACGTACATAGGATAGTACATATTATATTACATCAATTGGATATCCTGATTTGGGACCTAGACTGTGATGGTGTTGTGTGAAAGTTGATTATTTATTAATGCAATAACGACCACCTAAAGTAGTACCTAGGACCAGTTTCTGAATTGAAAATTTCACTAAGTTACTTAAGTAAATTCTCTGTCACGCTCTTCTCTGAGAAATTTCACGAGACACCACTCCAGTTAAGTAGTTACTTAGCAAAATTCTCAATTCAGAAACTGGCCCTTATTGGTTCGAAGTAGTACTCAGTGGCACAGATTGCTGAAACAACAGCTGCTCGGCTAAAAAGCAAAGTTCCCTTTGCCGATGCAAACTACTGTAATCCAGCCAGACCATAAAACCTTAATGGAACTTCTCAATGAATAATGCCACCTCGAAGTAGGCGCATTTTTCACACGCGAACTTTTTGAAGTGCTCGCACCAGTTGCGGAAAGGAACGTACAGGGAACTTTCCGAGAGAGTAAAAAATAGCGCCTTTGTTCTTTGGCAGCCTAAACAACCGGCGTGTTTGGGAATCCCGTACAATAACAAAAAGTACTGTTGCGCGTAACAACTACTCAAACGTACACAGCTCGGGAATATTACCAATACGCCCGCCCGAGGCACTAAATAATCCCAACAAAATTTTAAAATGTTTTATGGCCGACTTACGAATTGAGATTTTCGCTAAGCAACTACTTATAATTATGTAATGCTGTCACGTCGAATTTCTCAGAAAAAAGCGTGATAAAATGTTACGTAATAGTGAAATTCTCAATTCAGACACTGGCCCTTATTGTACGGGCCAACCCGAACAGTTTAATAGTATAGACGAATTGCTTGTCAGCAATTCTGCGAGGCCGCATACCTCAGTTTTCACGTAGCGTTTAATCGCTATGTAAATTAGTTCACGACATATAGCCGATCCGTTCAGACGGACACGCGTCGCGTCCTCATTATCAGTACAGTATCAGTTCATCTCACCCTTCATCTTAGTCCTAGTTACTATTGACAATATATCAGTTATAAGTATCCGTTCGTATCATTTATCAGACATTGGTGTATCCCCGTACTCTTATTGTATAATAAAACATTGGCACATAGCTTAATACATTTTTTATAGAAGACTAGCTGACCCGGAAAAACGTTGTTTTGCCAGAAAGGGTATGAAAAATAGATAATAAACTATTATCAAACCTACCGAATATAAGTTTGAAATAACGTCAAAATCGATCAAGCCATTTCGGAGGAGTATGCGCACTAACACTGTGACACGAGAATGTTATATATTAGATTTAAAACGATTCACCAAGGAATCTGTATCTTCCGACAAGAAAGTCAAGTGTAAGTGTATACGGAATAACTAGGGGGCGAGCCCCCTGCGCGTTTCGCGCGCCAACCCCCAGCCGCTACGAGCTCCGCTCTCCGCGGCGCTCGGCCTAGGGCCTCGCTAGACGCTAGGGAACACGCGTGGGCTCGACCTTCAGCCTCGGCCTGAACGGAGCTCGGCCTTCGACCTCGCCGCGGCGGGGTCTCTCGTGCCCGCTACGCGGAGCTCGGCCTTCGGCCTCGCTAGTTTGTCCAATATGGCGTTTGGGTTGTTAGTATTCCGCTGGAGCACGGAACGTCTCGGCCTTCGGCCTCGCCGCGGCGGGGTCTCTCGTGCCCGCTTCGCGAAGCTCGGCCTTCGGCCTCGCAAGTTTCTCCCATCTGTCTTTTGCGTTGTCACTTTGACGCCGGAAAACGCAACGTCTCGGCCTTCGGCCTCGGCCTGGACGGAGCTCGGCCTTCGGCCTCGCCGCGGCGGGGTCTCTCGTGGCCGCTTCGCGGAGCTCAGCCTTCGGCCTCGCAAGTTTGTCCCATTTTTGTACAGAATTTAGTACTGAAAGTGGATTTTCAGTGAAAAATCTCCATAGAAAATTGGTCAACTTCAGTCATCGATATCTCAGCCGTCATCTTGAAATCTCGAAATGTGAGTATGTCTCCAGCATGCGCCCAGTTGGCTGCCGACTTTTTTGCGTAGAGGTCGAAAAATGACCTTTTTTCGGGAGGCTATAGCTCGGCCGCCATTTTGAATTTCGAACACTCAAATTTTTTTTTCTCAATCGCATCATACAAAAAACATTCTATCAAAATTTGGTTAAAATCGAGCAATAAACAACAGAGATAGCATATTTGTATGAGAGAACGCGTTCGAAATTCAAAAATCGGCTTCAAAGGATGGCTGTAATTCGTACCTTCTCTACACTTTTCACATACAAAATTTTTATCTAGAACCCACCGTTTCCGAGAAAACATATAGATGACTCGCTGTTGCCCGCGACTACGTCCGCGTGGGATTTAGTTGAGTAAAGTGTTTGCAAATAAGATAGGGATACTTTTAGCGCATGCGAAAGAGCTTTCATACTAACTTCGCAACCCCCTCTTACCCCTTTAAGGGATGATTTTTTTAAAACTACTTTACGCGTCTTTCATGACTTTCAATGAAGGACCTTCATGCTGAATTTTATTCGAATAACTTAAAAAATGGGTAAGTTTCATACTAACATTGCAACCCCCTTTTATCCCCTTAAGAGATGATTTTCGAACAACTATTTTACTGTATGTGTTTCAAGACATTCAATGAAGGACCTTCATTCTGAATTTCATTCGAATAACTTCATAAACGGCAAAGTTTCATACCAACTGTGCAACCCCCTTTTGGCCACTTAAGGGATGATGAAAAAACCATTTTACATGTATTTCATAAATTTTAATGAAGGAAATCCATATTACATTTCATTCGAATAACTTCAAAAACGGCAACGTTTCATACTAACTTTGCACCCTCCTTTTACCCTCTTAAGGGATTGTTTTCGTAAAACTATTTTACATTGTTTCATGACTTTCAATGAAAGACCTTCATATTGAATCTCATTCGAATAACTTCAAAAACGGCAAAGTTTCATACTAAGTTTGCACCCCCCTTTTTCCCTCTTAAGGGATGATTTTTAAAAAACTTTTTTATACGTGTTTCATAATTTTAAATGAATAACTTTAAAAACGGTAGAGTTTCATACTAACTTTGAACCCCCATTTTACCCCCTTAGGAGATGAATTTTCAAAAATCCTTTCTTAGTGCTCCCCTACATTACAAAAGGAACCCCTGTGCAAAAATTTCAAGTTTCTAACCCTTACCCCCTTATTCATAAAAAAATTTAAGCATTGGTTAAGTAAACAACTGATTAAATGTCATGCTGTCC
This sequence comes from Yponomeuta plumbellus, assembly GCA_947310845.1. NCBI lineage: Eukaryota > Metazoa > Arthropoda > Insecta > Lepidoptera > Yponomeutidae > Yponomeuta > Yponomeuta plumbellus. The sequence continues at coordinate 8,108,127 of OX371207.1, read as the reverse complement.
TTGACAGATGTCATTGAAATATAAAGGACAACATGACATTTAATCAGTTGTTTACTTAACCAATGCTTAAAGTTTTTTATGAATAAGGGGGTAACAGTTTAGGCTCTGCGTTGATATGTCAGTCAGTCAGTCAGTCAGCTTCTCCTTTTATATATATAGATTAATCAGTCAGTCAGTCAGTCAGTCAGTGAGTATACCGTGTTGTAGCTTTATATATTAGTAAAGTTGATAATTCCACCAAGGAATATGGAGTAAAAAAGTCGAGTGCGATGAAAACAGTCTCTCCCTTTCGTAACAAAGGTATGTACCTACCCAAGAACCTTAACGACTTCAGCAAAGCTTAAGCTCGAGGAATTGAATGAGGCCACTGCAGCGGTGACTACGGGTGTAATTTGATCGAACGCAAGTAAACGTGCCTAATCGGTCGAAGTACGGCGAGAAAAAAATATATAAAAACAAAAAACCCCAACTGTCAAAAGTCAAACAACTTACCCAAATTACACCATTGAATTTTCTCTTTTTTCGCCGTGGCACTACAGCTTGGGACTAATTGTAGTGCCATGGGAAATTTTTATTTCCTTTGCCTTTACTGGTAGTGCCAAGGGCAATAACGCATTTCCAGTGACGCTACACTGGTTGCAGTTGATTGGTTGATGGCAGGCGTTAGTGGTGGTGCCACGTGTCATTAAGTAGATCACTGTAAAATTTGTTGTATTCGGTGAATGAGCCAATCAGGGAAGTAGTGTCATGGTGAGTTAAGTTACCCATGACACTACAAGTTGTGCCAAGCTGTAGTGCCACGGGGGAAATTGGAATTTTCTACCTCAGCGGACGGAACTTTACATTCGAATTGGCCCGACCTGCTAAGATTGCAAATTCAATGTTTTCATTTACGTTTTTTTTATTGGAACCTTTTCTGAAGCAACATATGTGCTTGTATGTAAATGTTTACGTATATTTTCTTATTGACTTTTGTAGACATACAGAATGAAATATTTACTTGCAAAAAAAACACGAAAGTGATAATAACCGAGTGCATAGGCGAGTTTTGTCATATATTTTCCAACAATAGGACAGCTAACATCGGCTATTTTGTTTATTCGTGAATCACATAGTAACAATAGCATCTTCATCATCTTTCATTTGACACCACATGCATTAACGCTAGTCCAGCGGATTGGCTTCTGTGTCGTCACAAAAAACTCTACACATACACACATAAATAAATTTGCGCAAGAAATAACCCTGCTTCCTTTTCACAATCGGGTCAAAAGTTGCCAACCTCTTCTCTCTGGGCTTGACGTGTTAACGTCTCGCTATCGGGGATTATCGAACCAATAACGCTGTTTGCGTTTCTTGGTACCAGTATTTACATCGATACTGTGGGCGGCTTGAGCTTGTCGCAAAAAGGAATAAAAAGGCAAGGAATAGCACGTATTTTTATTTTCACCTCCGCGCGGGTAAGCCCTTGCTTTTAAGCTGTTCATTATAATACTAGCAGTACCCCGCGGTGTTACCCGCGGTTCATCGATTTTCCCATGGGAATAAGATATTTTCCCGGGGTAAAACGTAGCCTATGTGTCCAGGGTGTCAACTAACTCCATACCAAATTTTATTAAAATCGCTCCAGCCTTTTAGACGTGACGAAGTAACAAACGTACACACTCACAAACTTTCGCATTTATAATATTAGTGTGATAATACAACGTATATTATACGTAAAATCATAAAACAAACGATGGGATGATTCCAGTGCGACGCCATATTGCTTAGATAGCATTTTGGCGGCATATTTTAAAAGTGAATTTTCATTTGCTTTTTTTTAGAATAAATACACGAAAGAATTTATAATTACCACTTTCTGGACACGCGATGAACACTAATAAAAAATTTGAAATAGTTTTCAGAAGCCTGTCAAAGAGGGTATTGTGTTAAATGCAGGGCTTTCTTAAACTAAACAAGTCCTCCAGCTCGGCTTGTCTGAAATAACTTGACCTATGAAAGTACGGTACCTTCTATTCAAATGTATGAACTAGAGAGCGTCAACTAAAACCAGACAACGTTCCATGCTTTTAACGGAATTAAACTTGTTTAGCTTGATTAACCAAAGCTTTGTTCTGTAATTAGGGGAAAGAGGTCGCAGTCACTTTCAAAGCTTCGCCAGGCGGAGTTGAGGGAACATTAAAGTCCTTTTGTGAGGTCTTTGATAATATTTTGGCCCAGAGTTTCAAACTATCTATGTATCAGTCAGTCTAAATCAGTCTCAGTCTCAGTATCAGTATATATCAGTATATAAATGTTCTACTTATGTCACAGACCTTCTCTCAGAGAGAGAGAGAATATCAGCTCAATATCCACACATGCCCACCCCGAATTGAAAATTTCAAGCGCTGAAGGATGTAAACACCATACTCAGGTTTCCTCACGATATTTTCGTTCACTATTAGCCAGTGGTATTACTACTACAACTTCACAAATAGTTAGCTACATAACTTTGGAATACAAACATAACTTGCCAGGTAAACACAAAGTCATTGGTAGATGCCGGGATTCAAACCCACGACCTCCAAAATTTGAGGCCGGCATTCTACCACTACCGTACCTATAAAGGTTTTAAGTATACAAAGGCTATAAAGATTTTAAACAAAAAATATTAAGCGTGTGGGTGTTGAGTATGTGGTCATGGTCTTTATTATTTCGGTCGAAACAGAAACTAGGTACACGCACTTGGTCTTAATAAAACAAAACCTATTCAACCCACTCAAGCTTTTGTGCAAGCACAGCTGACACAATCGCTGTAAACAAAAAGAGAGATTCGACGAATCGAATTGAACGTAAACCGACCACGGCTTAATGAACTGAGGGCACATTGCGAGTGAATACGCGAGCCGTTGTTAGGGTTCCGTAAGCGAGGGTCCAACGGGTCCTTACTACTATGCCTACGCTCTGTCTGCCCGTCTAACAGTCTACTTACATAGACATAAACTTATATGGAAAGGAAGAAGGAAATATATATATAAACCGGCGTGCGTGCACTCGCTCGTAGCCCCGACCGCCTGAGTGATCTTAAACGGTCACGAAGGTTAAGCAACATAGGGCGCGTTCAGTGCATGGATGGGTGACCGTTCTATAACTAACGCTATTGGCATTTTTCCCAGCGGTTCCTTGCGTCGCAAGGCACGTTAAGCAGTTGGTGCCGGCTTAAGTCGATAGATGGCAGTCGTTAAGCCAAGTCAGAGGCCTTAGGGCGGCTTGAAAACTTCTGACAGTAAGACCAGCAAATAGTCTTCCGGACCAATTCGGACTAGGTTACCGTGGCAGGGTTTGGCCTATACCTTCCTCAGGAAAGAGAGAGTCAGCGGCCTCAGGGCGGCTTGAAGACTTCTGACAGTAAGACCAGCCACTAGTCTTACAAGCCTCCACCAATCCGGACTTGGCCTCCGTGGTGGAGTATGGCCTATGCCTTTCTCAGGGAAGAGACCCGTGCCCCTCGATTGGGGCATAATGGGTTGATGATGATGAAGTTGTGCGTGCAAGTAACGATGATTGAATGTTCATAAAGCTAAAGAGATGTACCCAACCCTTCTGGCATATAGGCGCAAGTTTGGTGTTATTTTTGCAAAATGTTTTTCAGGCCACAGGGTGTAATGTTTTTAAATTGCGAAATTAATATTTTTTAAGCTAGCTGGTATTTACTTATATTTAAGCAGTTACCCTATTCTACATCGCATGTCTTTGTACCGGATCTTATATTAATATTGTTATTTATTATATAGGGTACACCTTGAAGATATAGATAAATAGAAAGAATATTACTGTACACATAATAATATTACATTTACAACTCATAAATGGTCTTAGTTAGTTTTTTAGTTTTTCTTTTTAATTTCAGAATGATGTCTTTTATTTTATTGTATTATTTTAAGAATTTCTATGCGTATATTTGCCCTTTGCCTGAAATAAATGACTATTATTATAATTATATTATAATAACATGTTTACTAATCAAAGTACAATTGGCGGCCTTATTACTTATAAGCAATTAAAATTAAAAATTGCTTCTCTTACTATAGGGAAATAACGCATTTCATCTACCAACTGGAATTTAAGTATTTCACTGTTACATTTTTTTTATCTCTACGTAGTTACCTTACATTCCGGGAAGCCCCATAGGGTAAGGACCTACACTAAAGTATTGTCATGTGACTGGCTGACTGGTCACAAGACCAGTCAGCCATTGGCTCGCTAGAGTCGGAACTCAGAGCGCTTATTAATTCGGTGTAGTGAAGTGCAGTGAAAATTTTGTGGTTTATCATTAAGTTGCCTCTGATTATCCTGCTAAACTAATTCGTTCGATACTCGCTCTTAAATTATGCGAGGTAAAAGTTACTGTACCGCAGCTTCCCTTTAGTACCTTCCTCTGATGCTACCCACGCGGTAGACAGCCCAGCGAAATTTATTATCAGCTACAAAGTTCCCAGAGCCAACAATGTTCATTAAAATCGCGAATCAAGTTCTGAATTTAATTTATACGTTCAAGTATCCCATTTATTGGGAAACAACTAATTGATATGTATGAAAATACTTTCCAGAAATAGATCGACTATATGTAGGTATATGAGTTTTTACAACTTTTAGTTTTGTCTCTAGTTTCTTGTGAATCTTATAGATTCTTTTATACCAATAATTTCCCAATTTCGTGGCCATTAATTAGTCCACTGGCTATGGTTACTGCAAGAATTGTTAAATTGTTACAGTGGTTTTTTACTGCTAGCATAGCAGCCATATGAGTTTATACCTTTGGAGGTATCATATATCAGTTGGTTGATAGGTATCAATATTTTATAGTGCGCTGCGTGCTTCATGCATCATGCATTGTTTTGTATTACCACTATGTTCTGTATCTTAGCAGAAATCTGTTATTCTGTAGATATAGACGAAAACCTTTACATGGCTCACTAATTAGTTTTATAAGCCTCTCAATTTTATTAGCTGTTGGTTTTCCATCGATAATAAATAAATGAATATAGCAGAGTGGCATCTAGTCAAGAAGAACGGCGAGAAATCGCGATGCACACAAAATCAACACAATAAAGAACCTTCACGAGGACCACGAAGAGCGTACCGACCAAGAAGAAGAAGATGGTTACTACTTGTGTCTATCAAAATCTATGTTATAGTTATTACCTTTTTACCTGATACATTTACTTGACTTTTTGTCGGTTTCCTTGTTTTTTATTCAAATTAATAACGTGCAGTGCTACGAAAGTTTTAGTTCATGTTATAGTTGTGTTTTGTTAAGAATACACCTTACCGACTTGAGCGGAGTATTATTCCTAAAATGAAGCTTTATCAAAAAGACTAATGATCCAGATAAAACCGCCGAAAACTTGACGCTTCAGAGGAATCTGGTGGCGCCGTGCAGAGAGATAATCCGTACGTTTAAGTACCTTGAACTTGACATCTGTAAAGTGCTCTAAAAATATACCTTGAAGAAGATAAGAGCTGTGTTGGTTTGAACACAGTAAAATAGAGTTTTTTTTTTACTCTTTAGGCTGCCTTGGTAAGGCATACCTATTAGGCCTCTGCCTCGAATCTTGCGGGCAGCGGGGTGGCGGCGGCGGCGGGTAGGGCGGGAGGGTAGACTCATTTGATTTTACCTGCCGATCCCGCGCCGCCGCCGCCCCGCTGCCCGCAAGATTCGAGGGAGAGGCCTTATGCTTTCTCTAAGAGAGAGAGAGAGAGAGAGAGAAAGAGAGATAATGCGCTTAATCACCAGTGTGAGTGAGTGTGTAAACACCTTAAACATTTACTTTTCCTCAGAATATTTCCCTTCGGTTATTTTTTTTTATATTTTTTAATCTATTTATTTTCGGAACTTTTGTCACAAGGTGACGATGACAGTTCTATCGTACCCGTAATAAAATTATATCCAAATTAACTATATGCATAACAAAAACGACTTAATTTTAGCTTAGACATATTGCAGAGCAAAAAAAAAAACAAAGGATGATGGGCAAAATGGGCCCACCTCCAATAAAAATGGCTTGTTTATTAAAATAAAGGTCTATATACATACGCTTATTATCAGGTAGGTGCATACCAGAATTCGCTGTGTGGCTGGAGTTTTTCGAATTAGAAAAAGTTGATATTTTTGGTTATGAATAGAAGTTTTTGGCTTATAAAACCATTTTTTTGCTAATATGTAAACCACTTAATGCTACATAATTTACTGTAATAGTAAATGACCAACCCATTTCAGCTTATGGATGTCGTACGGGGTGACTTACGGCCATTTAGACCTTAGCACAGACTACATTGCATACATGACCTAGACACATCTGTGTGCTTAGTGCGAGTTTTTATAACTACTCGATCGCGTTAACGTAATAGGAGTGACAAAGCGCGCCACCTAGCTGTCTCTCTGTCACTCCTATACAAATTGCAAACGCTCTCGCTATCGAAAGTGAATGAAAAAACTCGCACTAAGGGCCCTGGTTGCCCTTCTGGGTTGTCTAGCAATCGCTTCATGTAAAAAACATTCTTGCCCTGTTCCCATTATTTGGGGTCGGCGCAGTATGTCATTCTCTTCCATGCGTCCCTATCACTCGCCATCTCTGCATTCACATTCTTATCACCATATCATCACGCACACAATCCAACCACCTTTTCCTCGGTCTTCCTTTTCCAGCATTATATCCATTTGACCATGTAAATATTAGTATTTTCGCCATAAAACTTAGTGTAGTTAGCGCACTAGGAAATTGGGATAATGCTAGGATGATGACGTTATTATCGCTCGCTGCCTGAGTGATCTTAATCGATCACTACGGTTAAGCAACATACGGCGCGTTCAGTCCATGGATGGGTCACCGTCTATGAATAACGCTAGTGGCAATTTTCCGAGCGGTTCCGTGCTTCGCAAGGCACGTTAAGCAGTTGGTGCTGGCTGCCGTCGATAGATGGCAGTCGTTAACCCAAGTCAGAGGCCTTAGGGCGGCTTGAAAACTTCTGACAGTAAGACCAGCCACTAGTCTTACAAGCCTCCACCAATCCGGACTTGGCCCCCGTGGAGTATGGCCTATACCTTCCTCAGGGAAGAGACCCGTGCCCCTCGGTGGGTACATAATGGGTTGATGATGATGATGATGACGTTAAGAAAAATCTGATAATTGTGTTAGGTACTTGCAGATCGGCTCCAAACCGATCATTAATTTTAATTCTCGTGAAGCGTGCTAGATGAGTGCGCGTGAGGCGATGCTACTGTGGAGACCTATCCGCCACCCATGCCACGGATACCGATAATTATTGGTCTGTTATAAATATATTATTTTCATTCTATAAACCAATAACTTTTATTTTCCTACCCTAAAAATCTCAACTTATTATCTTATACAGGATGTAGCATTAGGTGGCTTACATATAAGCAAAAAAAATGGTTTTATAAACCATAAAACTTCTATTTATAACCAAAAACATCAACTTTTTCTAAATAAAAAAACTCCAGACACACAGCGAATTCTGGCATCCGCCTGCCCGATAATGAACGTATGTATGTAGACCTTTAATTTAATAAACAAGCCATTTTTATTGGAGGTGGGCCCACGCTTCATACATTTTTGCCCATCATCCTTTAGTCTCTTAACTTAAAATAAAATAATAATTTGGCTGAGTCAGACAAAGGCACAGCCAATATACTTTGAATGAGTCCCACGTGTAGCCTGTTAGTGATTGGTACTGTTACCATGAAGTAACAAGATTCAAAAAACGCAACTTGAGACCAGACATCGGGGCCCTTAGTGCGAGTTTTTTCATTCACTTTCGATAGCGAGAGCGTTTGCAATTTGTATAGGAGTGACAGAGGGACAACTAGGTGGCGCGATTTGTCACTCCTATAGAATATGAGTTTACGTTAACGCGATCGAGTAGCTAAAAAAACTCGCACTAAGCACACTGAACACACCCGGAACCTAATACAGATGTTATCCTTTTTTTAAGAGCTTATATCCGTACCAGGCGTGAATAAGTTGACAAGTCGAAAATGCACACTTTTCAGGGCGGCCATTTAAAGTTTTTAAACTTGTTGGTAAATCCAATTTTAACTTAATGAATAATGTTTTAATGTGAATCTTATAGTTTTAAATGTATTTTTTAACTAATGTAATTAAATTTGAAAAATCTTTATTAATGAACAAAATAAACGACTTATCAAGTTGTGAACCGACGACTTTTCAACTTATTCACCTTGAATGCATCTAAATTTTAATTAAAAATCTTCGGAATAAGAACTAATTATTGCTTTAAGAACATTAAATATTTAATCAACATGAAAGAACGTTAAACTTTTGAAAAAGATAATAACATTTTATTAATAATCGCCAATTATAACATAACATTTTAACATAACATTTACACACAGGCACATACATTGCTTCTGGCCCCACACTAGGATACCCTGTGTCGTGGAAACCAGCAACAGCGACGTCATAAACATGTAAACATCCAAGACCTGAGGTTCTTTTATTTTTCCTGTCCCCAGCCGGGATTCGAACCCGGGACCTCTCGCATGGTAGGCAGTCGCGGTAACCGCTGCACCACAGAGGTCGTCAATTAATTTAATATTAATGATGATCTACACTACAGAATACCATAACTAGCTCGTTGTGGAATTGGTTTACTGCCAAGGGTTTTTATCATCTATAAAGTCATCTATTCTGTAGTATGCCTTTTTACACAGCGCAGTTTTAATAAGAAATTTAAATTTATTTCCTGGCAGAGTACTTTCTGGAATCTTGTTATAAAAACGTACACTATATCATACAAATGATGTATTTGCCTTGGCTAATCTGAATCTAGATGAGGCCATTTTGTTTCGTATTTTGGTGTTAACGTTATGGATATCCCTGTTTACCTTAAATGTAGTTATGTTTTTACGTGCATACATTATGTTATCGAATATATATTAGCAAACTAGCGTAAGAATTCCTATTTTCTTAAAAAACTCACGTAGTCTGGCAGGTAAATTGTAAATACCTCTAATAGCCCTTTTTGGAGAATAAAAATTGTTTCTATATTTCCCGCCCGCCCCCATAGTAGCAGACCATATGACATAATGCTGTGGAAATAACTGAAATAAACTAGCCTCGCAGTTTCTACATCACCGACACAGTTAGTTGTCTATTTTTTCTAACTGCAAATGCAGCTGTACTCAATATACCCGCTAACTTTTCTATCTGTTGATACCATTGTAGTTTTGAGTTTATTGTAATGCCTAAAAACACCGTTTTCTCAACTAAGTCTAGTCTGTCACCAGCTATTGTTAAACTTGTGTCCATATTTTTGACATTGGGCAATGAAAACTTAATACATTTTGTTTTTTTGGCATTTAACATGAGATTATTTACGGTAAATCAGTTCAGAATTTTAGAAACAGCATTGTTTACATCGTCTAAATTAGATTGACCTCTTTTAATTTTAAAAATTAGAGAAGTGTCATCCGCAAACAATACTATTTGTGACAATTTCTCAACTAGGTACGGCAGATCATTAACATACACTAAGAAAAAGAACGGCCCTAAAATGGAACTCTGAGGAACTCCTATTTTAACATCGGGTCCGGATGACTTGACTCCATTAATATCAACTTTCTGCACTCTATTAGCTAAATACGATCTAAGAAGTCCTAAAGATTAATTACTGAGACCGTATTTGATCATCTTACAAAGGAGGGTTTTGGGGTGTACGCAATCAAAAGCTTTGGATAGGTCACAGAAAACCCCGATGGCATCAGTAGTATTAGTACAGTCGCATGGCAGCTCTTACCGCACGAGATATAAGTGCGCCAATCAAATAAAAAAGGTATCCCAGACTGTACTAACCTTACGATAGCAATCTCAAGTATGTGTTGCCCATACTGTTAGGTGAGGTGAGGATTATTATTATCAGTTTTTTTTTTCTCTTAACCGTACACCGGAGCAATTAACTGTATTTTGTCGTAATTCTTCTAAAAAACGGCGTCTTTTTGCTGATATTATCGTCCGATAGTCAATAAATGCAATTCATTTCAATACATGCACTGCGGACGTGCAACAAACCACACAAACAAACCAAATAACTCGGTCAAGGACACCGGAATGATGCGGAAGTACGGCGACAGATCACTCAGTCGTACAAATTAGCAATAAACAAAACAAATGACATCTTTTTCTGACGTATCGCTTTGTCTCATTGAATGCATAACGGTTGAAAATCTACTTGTCACATAATACCGTGCACCTTTGAAGCGGTAATAACTTGACGTTGAAAATGCAAGTAGTCGAAAGTGAACAATTAAATATCTCAAGGTGTTAAGTTTCTTTATTAGAATAAGTGCTGGTCATAACATGGTATGTTGATTTGTTAAATTTATTTCAAATATCGTTTTTAGATATATCTAGATGTCATATTTTACTCATCGAAAAGGTAGTTATTTAATTATTCACATCTGCAGTGTAGCAAAAATAAGTGAACCTATCGACTAACTCATTTACTCCCCATATAAATTAGGCCATCCAGATGCCAATTCCGGTGGAATCGTAATTTTCATACATGTCGACTTGTCAACTTATTCACGCCTGGTACGGATATATTCTTGTGACTGTTTGATTAAGCAAGCGATTTATCCATTATGATGACCAATTATCTGTTAAGGCGAGTAATCGTATGAGTTAGTATTTATAATGTAGTGTAATTAATTAATTAACCCATTTGTGTTTAAAATTATCATAAAATATTTAATAATCTACCGAACTATTTTTTTAACCATAAAAATAATTGACTTCGCAAGGCACGTTAATCAGTTGGTGCCGGCTGCCGTTCGGTAGGTGGCAGTCGTTAAGCCAAGTCAGAGGCCTTAGGGCGGCTCAAAAACATCTGACAGTAAGACAAGCCACTAGTCTTACAAGCCTCCGCCAATACGGTATTTGACACTATCAACAATAAATTATTTGAGATGCTCGATTAAAACAAAAATTACAAAATGATTCGGAAAATGTATTTCTTTTAATCATTTACTAGTTATTACAATTTTTAAATAGATGAAACATAAAAAGAGTGCTCTGAAATGTGACGTCACAAGCAAGTATTTTCATACAAAATTCCGTTTTAAAAGTAACTCATTTGACATCCTGTCAAATACCCAATTCGGACTTGGCCCCCGTGGTGAAGTATGGCCTATACCTTCCTCAGGGAAGAGACCCGTGCCCCTCGGTGGGGACATGGTTGATGATGATGATGATGAATTTTGAACATAAATGGGTTTCAAGTTTTGCGTTTACTGGTTTCCAGCCCCGCAAAGATTTATTAATACCTGAGTAACCGAAATTTCAAAGTCGAAGACGTAATAATTACGAACTTGACAATGATATTAATACGACTTCACGCTGTCATCATAAATCTTGTGCGTATGACTTCTGAAGCTATAAGTTCTCAAGCAAATTGCAGTTAAATTAGTTGCTTTGAGTTATGCCGACACAGACACATGTCCTCGTCGGTGCTAGCTTAACATTAATATTGAAGTATATTTTTATATGAAATTCACGGAAACTGCTACACAGAGGCTAATCCTAGAAAAATCTCGGAACAGGAAACTTAAATACAACGCCAGAAAAAGTATTTTACTAACAATAAAAAGTAACTGAAACTCCAATAAGACAGAGATTAAAATTACTAGTAACCAGTAACAATATTCTGCAATTCACTAGAATGCATGCAATGCAGTTCACTGCAATTCACTAGAAGATGCCCCTTCTGCTTTCAATTTCACCATACCACCTTGGATCGCATTAGTACGGTTAGCATCTTCATTGCCAATTCGTTGATATTTACTTTATTTATTTTGCACACCGTGCCAGAGAGTCGGCGCCAATGCACAGATCTTGTGACCGTGATAATAAGGCCCTCACAGAAGTAACGGGGTGAGGGCGTGTACTCTATAGAACACGGTCGCGTCTTTTTCGCCCCTTTCGTGTGGCCAAGGCCGACGCCTCCCGAAACGGTAAGCAGAGACCAGAGATTGTCACTTGCTTCGATCCAGCATCCTAAGCATGAATCTCCTATCCCGCGCGCGAGAAGTAGAGAAAGCAGTGTTCTTTCCTGCTGTCACAGAGCGAACGAGAAGGGGATGGCGCGAGACTTCGTTTATTCTAGAGCGCGGGATAAGAGATTATGCTAAGGTGGCTGGCTAATAAAAATTCTCTCCGTGAGTGAACCAGTACTCTCTCCGTGATAGAACTTAAAGAATTGAATGGTTGTTATCTGTCATAGTTAATCCAGGGTACTAGGCACACATAAGTTCCGAGGTGCAAGCAAACCGTCGGCTAGCGGAAGGGCGGGAAGTGAAAATCACCGACAGGCAGGAGGCGTAAAGAGAAATTGTCGCTGTTTGGTTCACCACTCACTTCCATTGAATTCTAAATTCAATGCCACTTCCATAGAAAAACTAGAGGCGATGCGATAAACTTATATCCTCCTGGGGTGCAATTACGCTAGACTCAACTGTCTGGAGTTGTCTGATTTAGCCCTTTTGTTCCCGGTATATCACACCACCTTATGTCACACTGTTACATTCTGGGACTTTTTTCCCAGTAGGTACCTATCTCATACTCCTACTTCTAACTGTCATATATAGGTACATTCTTATTTTGACTCTTTCGAGTTTTCTAAATGCTTATCCCAATAGAGTGGAAAGTTACGTAATATAAGGGCAGGTACCCTTTTGGTACACCTTTAGCACTATAGTCTCTTTAGTCTTTGACAACTACGTTATTGTAGCGTTAGAGCCTGATAAATTTTGAGGCGATATTTCCCTCCCCGTTTTAGTAACTCGGAAAACTAGTTACACAAATCGGTTTAAGAGACCGGTGGGATTCAAACCGAGTACCCCTAACTTGAAAGGCATTGTAAAGGTTGCGAGCACTCTGGAAGGATTCATATTTTCACACCTCAGCAACTTTATTAGAGACAACCTGTTTGTCAAAAAACGTCAAGGGAGAGCCTCCGCAGCGCAATTCCGCACAAAGCTCCAGGTAAATAATGATTTATGAAGTCCAAAGAGCGGATGATACACCGCCCGGGCCCGGCTACATTAGACCGCATCAAAATAAGAAAGGGACGATATCAAAGGCAGTAAGGCGGTGAACTCCCCTGGGATGGAGCCTCTTATATTACGGTGTACGCTCCTTTGTTAGTCCCGAGAAGAATAAATAGTTCCCGTTGAAATATCGAAGGCGCTTTTTGAGGGAGCGTTTATTGTGGAAAATTAATGATGTGGTCACTCCTCGGATTGGATTAGGGGTCTGTAAATGGATAGGCGCCAAACGCTAAAAGGCTTGGAGGTGTTTGCTCGGCTTTGTAAGGACTAGACTAACACACTATGGCCGAGGGGCGTCGGTGATCTCACACGGGGGATTCTAAAGTGCTCTCGTCATTTGCTAACTGCTTTCAAGTGGAGTGTACCTTCCTGGATTGTTTATCTTGATTATACGAAGGGAACGTTGTAAAAATAACGTAAGGTCGTAAAGATAGATTTTTATTTTTAGTATGGTAAAGATTTGAGGACAGAAATATCGTTTAATATTTTATACAGGAATGCGACTAAAATACAGTCGTAAAACGGCATTCTAACCAAGACAATAAAACGTTTTATAACTCGGAATGAATTGATGTTTGATTGATTTGGGCTTTTACTTGGAATGGTGCTATAAAATGTGGGACAAAGCATGCATCCCCGGTAATAATAATAGCTATTCACTGCTGACAACATAATAATCAGTTAATATGAAGATCCAAATGATCCTAATTGGTATTCCAAAGTACTCCGGATAACGTGATGGCGTGCTACAGGCATCCGTTTGCCTACATACGAGTACAATTAAATAGAACGTCATGCAGTCCCGAAATAAAATATTTGTTGTCAGACACCCGACTATCTGAATCGCAACTCTTTCAATTAAAATTATTAGTTAGGGACCAAAAGGGTCAAATCTCGAAACTGAAATCGAACTAGCAACTCTATATCCCTTAACAGCGGGTCGGAGTTCACAAACTACCAAATATATGCTACCCAAACAAAACAAAGGTTCAGCGACCTCTCTTTAGCTTGACAATAAATACAGTACTACCGCTCACTGCCCTTTTATGTGCATAATTCATAACGGGCTCAGCTCTGCCTGCAGCTGACAGATGATAAAAATTCCGAGCATTTTAGTCACAACACAGGAAGGCACACACGGAGCTTTCATAGGAAGAGTATACACTTATACAGGGTGTAAAAATCCCCGATATATATCAATACAAACAACTTTTCCCAAGCAAAAGTTGTTACATGTTACAACTTGCGGCATTACAATGTGTGGATCGGCTGATAAAGTTTTTCCCATAGTAAAAAAAAGTTTTTATTGATGAGAGGAAACCCTATTTTGGCCTGTATTATATTTTATGGAGATTTAGTTATGCAAGGAAAATGTGCGTGTATATTAGAATAGATTCCCGAAGGCATCTACTGCTTTTGCCGAAGGTTGAAAGTTTTCGGAGACAAGTTTTACCTACCCCCACATTGTTATAGCTTGGAAGATGTTTACATGGAATAGAGCGGTTTGATACCTATACATCATTGAGAAGGGATACACACGATAAAAAGCAAAAAAACTAATTTTTATAACCAATTAATAATTGAAACTAGCTTTGTTAATCTCGATTTTTTTATGCCCTTAATTCTCTTTTGAATATGCATTTTATCATGTATATTTTACATAGATAGATAGAATATTCGTTATTGTATGTATGTCGCAGTGAAGTAGTTAAATCAGAGAGTCAATTGAATCTCTAGACAGTCAATCAAAGATCGATATTCAAACAAGTCGCTAAAGTTCCGTCAGACAAGTGAGTAAACGAAACGTTTAACCAGTTTCCCAAACGTTCCTAGGTATTTCAACTTTGGTAGGGTATGATAGGGTGTTGGTTGATTTGGTAGGGTGTTGACAAGATAACTATTTGATGGGAAAAAAATGGATAGTAAAAAGACATTGCTTGTCTTATATTTATTCTTATGGCGTTTTACAAAAGCCTTTTACAATAAAACAAAACACGGAATTTCCAAACTCTCAGTTCTTCACGATGACACCGAAATAACAATAACAAATTAAATAATCGTGGCGGAGTCGACAACATGCTTACAATTTCACCAAAGACCACAATTTGAAACAAAAAACCACTCACACAACAAACCAACGTTGCACAACGTTAGCCAAAAGAAAGATTCTAAAAGGTATCAGCTGTTGTTTTACATTGTTAATCAACATACTGGTTTTCGGTCAATCAGATAGTTAAACGTTTTCGAAGCTGCTTTATTTAAATCAAAATGCCAGCGACTTCATTGAATATCGATCTTTGATTGACTGTCTAGAGATTCAATTGAGTCTCTGATTTAACTACTTTACTGCGACATGTACACCGGATTGGTGAAGGTTTGTAGGACTAGTGGCTGGTCTTGCTCTCTCAAGTTTTCAAGCCGCCCTAAGGACTTGGCCCCGGTGGGGGAGTATGGCCTATACCTTCCTCAGGAAAGAGACCCCTCGGTGGGGACACAATGGGTTGATGATGAATGTACACCAGGAATTGCATGTGACATTTGACAAAAGCACAATACAATTATTGGCGGCCTAATTATTTATTATATGCTGCCTAATTATTATCTGCGTTATTGGTGACGATAACCTAAAATCGACCTTTGGAAAAATAAAATTTTTTTTAAATGACGAGTAT
The DNA here is from genome assembly GCA_947310845.1 of Yponomeuta plumbellus. Classification (NCBI taxonomy): domain Eukaryota; kingdom Metazoa; phylum Arthropoda; class Insecta; order Lepidoptera; family Yponomeutidae; genus Yponomeuta; species Yponomeuta plumbellus. Next base: position 8,092,326 of record OX371207.1, on the reverse strand, counting down.
TTTTCGAGCAAGTCCGGTAATGAGACTGCTGATGGTTTTTAACACTGCAGTAGTCACGCTGTGTATAGAAGCGTTTGTGGTCGCGTGGATTACATATGTAGGCCAATTTATAAGTAACAAAAAACAAGTAGTATCCTTTTTATTATTTATTTTTCAGACTTAAGTGTTGAAATTGAAGCTTTTTCTTAAAAAAATCGTAAGAAACAAAATAAATACCTCCTCTGGTTTCCAAAAAAAAATTAATAACAAAAATTTTCCCTTATTTGGTTATAACAATCACACTACATTGTGTAATCCACGCGACCACTCTAGGGTTAAACAGGAGAGCAAGCTTTCGAAAGTTATAGATAAAATCGATGTATTCTCAGACGCGATCAATCTTTAGCCGGCTGACACCCCATTTCCATGGAATCTCATTGATGAAAGGAGCCTCACTTTCCATATCATTTAATCACGGAGGAGCTTAGAAACACGTACAGTCGACAGCACATCGTGCTATACACCCATGCACTCTACCCCGTTGCGTTATGGGCGACTTTGCAACTAAAATGTGAACGTTGACGTGCTGTCGACTGTACACTGTTCATTTGGTTACGTATTGTTTACTGCTCTATGAAATTAACTTTTTTTTTTCTTTTTTGTGCAGTGACTTTCACCATATGAATGTGAAGTATAGAATGCACCTTTTTAAAGATTGCCAATAACAGAACAATATCTACAACAGAAACTTTTGTAATTGATATTTTGTCGTACATAATTGCCTTTTATTTTTTTGTAACTAGCCAATTTTTTAAACACAATTTTTTACGAATTAGAATATTTCGTTAAACTCTGTATAGCATTAATCATAAAGTATACAAAAACCCAAACACCATTTCTAACACCCCAGAAATCTATTAAACCTATTAAAGTTAATACATCGTGTTTGAATTATACTAGACCCATCTTTCGCAAAATAATAATCTAGTTAGCTTTCTCTATCAACCAAAGTTTGCAGAGAAAAAGTCCTAAGTCAACCTTTCTTTGTAAGACAGTGTCCACAGAGAAGTATTCTTGTTACATTAGAGCGACTGCACATAGAAAAGATAATATTCTTAGTTTGCTTTCTACAAAGGACCTGCTAATGGGAAGACAAGCGCACATAATATTGTTTCGGACGTAGCAGTAACGAAAATACCCTTCTTATTAACAGAGAATTTTCAAGAAAATTGTACAGGAGTGGGGCTTTTTACTTGGTTTTTAAGTTAAATGGGTTCATTTACAATGTTTCGAGGCAAAATGAAATAATGCAAAGTCTCAAAGCATAGAGAATACTTCATCAACAGAAACTTAAATTTTTTTTTGTATGTACCGTATATGCGCCCCATTGCATGACACATGCCGTCTCTCAGAAAGAGAGGACGGGCTTACCTACGACGCGTGCCCACCGTGGCAATTTCAAGCCCTCAACGGCTGTGGCTTGTGAATACGTCAGACACTCAGGGCCTAAATTCTGCTAACGCATTGTAGTACAACTGTACAACTGCATGAACAGGGCGATTCAGTTGCATCGCCGCCCAAGTCAACGCGAGCACGTGTATCAATAATTCTAGGAGTCAATGGTATGAAAAAACACGTCACGTGACCCGACTGTGTATCTGTCATCGTACTACAATGCACTAACAGAATCGAGGCCCAGGTCTCCTCACGATGTTTTCCTTCAGCTTAGCAAGAGGTACTTACTATTGTCCATGAAATAGAAACCAGTCCTTTATCATTAGTGGATAAGCTTTTACACAAAAAAAAATATAGCTGTTCACAATATCTATGTTGTCATGTAACGCAAGCCATTTCTTGTGGTACGTAATTAAGTTAGAAAAAGAATCGATAGGGTATGCATAAGCGACGGGCAAGATAAAAAGTACCCGACACCATCGTGCTTCTATGCAACGACTAATTAATGTTGATGTACCGGACGAAATCTGTCGGGATCAACGGAAGTGGCGGGCACAGGGCCTAGATTCTGCGAATGCATTGTAGTACAATGACAACTGCGTGAACATGGCAATTTAGTTTCATTGCCGCTTCAAGTCTACGCGCACACACGCATCAAACAATATAGACGTCATGGTATGGAAAAACACGTCACGTGACCCGAACATGAATCTGTCATCGTACTGTCGTGCACTAACAAAATTGAGGCCCTGGTCTCAGCTTATGGAGAGGATGAAGAAAAAAAGCAACGCAACATTCCTTTCTCAATTCTAGACTCATCCTCTTTCTTTGTTTGTTTGTTTGTTACACTTTATTGCACAAAATAAATAAAACAATACATAAAATCTTAAATAACAGATATGTGTCGATGTACAAAGGCGGACTTATTTCAAAAGAAATTTCTTCCAGCCAGCCTAAGAAAGGTTTTGAACAATAAAACAGAGAGCGGGAGATGGCAAATAAAGCTCAAAGGGTAATTGTAGAAAAACAAAAAAAAAACAAGAGAATATACCAAAAAAAAAGTCAAATACCTATCACTGAATAAAAATAAGAATAAACAGTCATGGTTGGGTCCTCTTTCAGTTCACAGAGGAGCAAATCTTTGTCAAGCACTGTATTTCCCATCAAACAACCCAAACAAGAGGGCCGAATGCTTTATCGTGCAAACTTTATACATAACTAACTAACATTATAACATTATACATAACTGTATGTACATTGACATTCAACAAGCAGAATGTAAATTCTTTACGTTGAAATAAAAATTTTAATTTTGAATTTTGAATTTGACTTCACGCCGCGGACGGCCAATAAACAACTGCGGCGCTTTATGTGACGGTCGGCGATTTCGCCACCCATCCGTCACCGGTGAGCTTACTCTGGACAAGCGGCTTCATTATTATGCGCATTGCGCACCAAATACTGACCGATTCCGATCCTCTAACGTCGATCCCGGCTGGGGACAAAAAAAAAAAGAACCCCAGGTCTTGGACGTTTACATGTTTGTGACGTTGATGTTTCTGGTTGCCACGACACAGGGTATCCTAGTGTGGGGCCAGAAGCAATGTGCCTGTATGTAAATGTCGTGGCATGTCATGTCATGATAAAAGTAATGGGGGTTTTTCCTTTCTTTTTTTTCGTAGTTCTATGAGGTACAGCGCCACCAAGTTATCTGTTCAGGTGGGTAAAATTGTAACTTACTAATTAATTGTAAATCCTGTTCCCCATTTTTCGTTTTATTTATTCACTTACTAATATTTATAGATATATTTCCATTAAAATAGAAAGACGGGTTGAAATATTCGAATTTTTCTAGGTAAATTTCTTAAATGTTACTACTAAATTCTCCACTAGCGCCGCTATTCCGTCATAATCATAATTTTACTCTTTTATACAAAGCATTTAAAAAACTCGGTCCCCCAGATTGGGTGATAAAATGCCAGTATCAGCTTAATTCCAAATTCACCTCATTTTTTATCGGAAGAGTCCAACCAGATTTTTCTCGGATTCTCATTTATTTGACGCCTAAAATGATTAAGCTATGCGCAGCTACAACTTTCGACAACTTTCGAGTAGAGACGAAATTTTTGTTAAAATACCATTTCGATGCTACAGGAAGCCATAAAATAATTTATACCTACGCTTTAGCGATGCAATTCCTGAAATCCTCCAATTAGAGCTCGTATTTTACAACAATGTTTGCAATCTCAGATTGAGTTTTTCGTAACTGATGGTTTCCTTAAATTCGCGGTATACAGACTCTATCAATAATATCTGCTCTACTAGTCTAGTGAATAATTGTTATAGAAGACTATTTACTCTATTTACTATATTTGTCACTCTGCATTATTTTACCTTATAGCCAGACTGAGAATCTTACGGAGTTAAATAACGGAAAACATTAAGGGCGGCTTGCACCACGATTGGTAAACGATGTTTTAGATAGCGATCGATTTAGGTCAGATGTCACTATAAAAACACGTCACTTTGAAATAAAATTATCATCTTAACACACTTATCAATTTTGGTGCAAGCCACCCTTAGGAACCTATAAAACTGAATTAAAATATCTAAATATTAAGACACGTAGTACCACTTGCATGGTTTACTCAAGAGAAAGGCCTCGCAGGACCTTTGCCTCCTTTGTCCTTTGCCAACTTTCGTCAACAAATCAGCCCACGGCTCATTAGGCGTGAATACGTTTTGCGCTGTAAAAACTTAGCTCCTACCTGATGAGGTAAGAACCGTAAACAGGTCAAGCGGAGCCGATCGATTCTGGACGAAATGTGTGCGTAGGGATTTGGCATGTAATATGCGACTTGGCCTTAGGGCGGCTTGAAAACTTCTGACAGTAAGACTAGCCATTAGTCTTATACTTGAGCCATTACAAACGTGCGAACTGAGTCATAAACATTTGTATCAGACCTCTCTCTCACACATCATCATCAACAACCCATTATGTCCCCACCAAGGGGCACGGGTCTCTTCCCTGAGGAAGGTATAGATAGGCCATACTCCACCACGGGGGCCAAGTCCGGATTGGTGGAGGCTTGTAAGACTAGTGGCTGGTCTTACTGTCAGAAGTTTTCAAGCCGCCCTAAGGCCTCTGACTTGGCTTATCGACTGCCATCAATCGACGGCAGCCGGCACCAACTGCTTAACGTGCCTTGCGAAGCACGGAACCGCTCGGAAAAATGGCACTAGCGTTAGTCATAGACGGTGACCAATCCATGGACTGAACGCGCCGAATGCCGCCCAACCCTCGTGATCGTTTAAGATCACTCAGGCAGCCCAGGCTACGAGCGATTCTCTCACACATATAGGAGGCATATCAGGCATATCGGAACTCTCGCTCGCACTTTTATGACTCGCTTCGCACGTTTGTAATGGCTCAAGTATACTACAAGCCTCCACCAGTCCGGACTTGGCCCACCTGGTGGAGTATGGCTTACACCTTCCTCATGGAAGAGACCCGTGCCCCTCGGTGGGGGCATAATGGGTTGATGATGATGCGACTTGTGTAGAGCTGAATCGTTAGTTGCTACGCTGGCTCAGTGGACAAGAAGGTGCGTGAGCTGTATTGCTAGATGCTGTGCCAGCCAATTACCGGATGTCACCAATTATTTTGTAAATTAGTGCCCCAAATACCGCCTAAGTGTCAAGTCTAAGTCTTTGGAATTGACATGCCTAATCATCAACGATTAAATGGATTTGGATGAAATTTTAATTTTGAATTCTGTTGGAGTAGCTAATAAATAATAATAATAATAGAAATACCACGTGAACAAACCCAGCTTCTAAAAAAATATAGCTAATTAAGAAAGGTGTTTTGAAAAAACAACCAAGGTCACATTTTCGTAAATATTTTTGCTCCATGGACTATTTGTAATTCATACTATATTTTAGGTACCTAAACAAAAAAATAATCATATATATGTGACCTTGGGTTGTTTTTTCAAAACACAAAATACCTTCTTATTATAGGTTATTAGTAAATGTTATGTTATGTTATTTTCGCTAATTTTCATTTTCGATACATTTAATTATAATATTTATTTAATATTTAATATATTTAATAGTGTATAAAACTCGATACCACAATCATAAAGGGAATCGAACCTAGGACGAGAGGTCCCGGGTTCGATCCCCGGCTGGGGAAGAAAAAAAACCCTCAGGTTTTGGATGTTTACAAGTTTGTGACGTCGCTGTTTCTGGCTCCCACGACACAGGGTATCCTAGTGTGGGGCCAGAAGCAATGTATGTGCCTGTATGTAAATGTTTATGTTTGTTACGCTAATGTTAATGTACCTCTTTAGTCCTGGCCTCGAAAATAACAATGGCTTTCAACTGAGCATAACATAAACAAAGTGAGGCGAAAAACTTAAGTATTTACTTAGTAAAACTTTTAATTCAGAAACTAGCCCTAGTTGTTTAATTTGGTCTTATGGCAGTGGTGAATTTTCTTTTCTCAATTAAAAACCACTCAAGGGCGCGTTCTTGGTGCTGTAGTGTAATTACACATTTTTGTCACATTCTTACCATATGCGGAAACTTATTGTTAGCTCTTAGTTACATCAAGTATCTTTATAATGCAAGATGCAAGTTTCCGAAAAATAATGTTATTGTCAAGATATAAAGGTTAAAATTACGTGCGGATGTCCACTCGCCGAAGTAGATACCGACCCTTTGCGCCATCACACCCTCTGGTTGTTTAACTGTAGGTACGTACCTGTAACAAAAATAACGACAAAGCTTCTTAAAACGTTCACCATTTCCGCAAATACCGCCGCGCGCTTGGAGGTGCCTGAACAATTTCGGCCTTAATGAGCTTGGACATTAATATTTACAAAACAAATTTGTTAGTAATAAATAATGCTTCTGGCTAATTAGTTCTGTTCCCGATGCTCGCAGCTTAAGTAATAATGGAATATTTTTTATTTCTAATTTTGGTTGTCTGGGCATATGGTTGAATATGGCCTAACACCTATACCTTGGGGTGCTGCGCCAGATAACCTTCACGTGTACCCCTCCCCTTCCCTTTCCTCTGATTCTCTGAACCAGATGGAAGGGCAAGTGGTGGGGTCGGTGCACCTTGAGCGTTTTTCAGTGACATCTCCTTGTGGGATCTTGCTGGCTAACGGCGAATAATCTGGCTGGAGGGGTCGCGTGGGCTCTGATTCCTCTGTGAAGCGGGACCCAGGCGACCAACCGGAGGAGATCCAGCCGGGGGGGGCAGTCGCGCCTCAAACTAGTCAGATAATAGGCACCCAAGGAGAGGGCCCGCGCGCTCGCTCTCTACCTTCTCTGCTTTCAGAGGAGCGCTGGAGAGCGAGCGGCGTCCTCCTCTTGCCCCGTTGTATGGGCGACTGAGCAGGAGGCTCGATAGGGCTGGGAGTCCCACACGAAGCCGTTTTGTTGTCCTCCGACAGCAGGATGTGCGTAAATGCATTCCCCGCGTCAACAAAAAAAAAACACCTATACCTTCTCGGCTTAGTTGGGTTAACCTGCATTGAAGATTTTGTATACGTAAACTCAATGAAAGACGTTCGATTCGAGACTGACATTTATTATTGCAAAGCGGGTACAATACAAAAACCTACTAACAAGTTAATGGCGGTAGATACAAAACATCCTTCCCTCCTAAATAAAGGTACATCACCTATTTACATAGTAGGCAAGTATACTAGTTAAATACTGATGAACTAACTACAATTTACATTTAATGTATCACGCTCATGCTTATAAACTATAACTTAATATATATAAACATAATTAATATTAATAAACAATGATAAACAATTTGATATGGCAATACGGACTCCAAACCTATATCAAAAATGTCTGATCAATATAAGTACTCAAGAAGTTATTTAGTTAAATCCCAGACGATCAACTGGCCTACGGATGCGTCTAGATCTGTTTTGAATATTAGGAACAAATGCAGACGATTGCGCTGCTGAGTCGGTTTCGGGTTCTCGCGGCCGCGGCAGCGGCCGCGGTTTGAATCCGCTGCATGCTGCGCGGCGGAGTAGCCGTCGTAGCCGGGCTCGATGCTTCCGCCGCGACGCAAGCTTCGGGCGCCAGTTCCGCCACATCTCCCCCCAAAGACTACGAGTACAATATTTTCTCGCCCCCCTAATAGAATGTGGTCCGCTCCGCTCGTCGGAAGGAGGACACCCTCCTCAGCGGCGCGGATGGACACACCCTGGACGCCGAAGGTTCCACAGCTCTCATAGCGGACACATTCTACCCGGCTGACGATCTTCAAAGTGAGTCCGACACCCATGCCCGTGTCAGACAGACAGTTGCCCGCATGGAGGATGAAGCCAGTACCAAGCCGCGGGAGTTTATTTCCTTCTCCCAACACGAGCTCTCGGGCGTCTTGAAGGGCATTCACCCCAAAAAGGCGCCCGGGGGGGACGGCCTCACGGCCGACATCTGCAGTGCGGCCATCCGGGCAAGAAATGATGTATTTGTTGCCCTGATGAACGCCTGCCTCTCTCTAGGATACTTCCCCAAGGATTGGAAGGCCGCTGTAGTCAAAATCCTGCCTAAGCCCAACAGAGATGACTACACGCGGCCTAAGTCATACAGGCCAATTGGGCTCCTGTCCGTCCTGGGGAAGATCCTGGAGAAGATGATGGCCGGGAGGCTGCTCTGGCAGCTCGGGGTGGGCGGAGGACTGAGCCCGCGCCAATATGGCTTCATGCCGCAACGCAGCACGGAGGATGCCTTGTATGACGCTGTACAGCTCATCAGAGATCACGTCGGGCAAAAACGCATTGTCGGAGTAGTCTCCCTCGATATCGAGGGGGCCTTCGACAATGCGTGGTGGCCGGGAATAAAACACCAGATCCTGGCCACAGGATGCGACCAGTCTGTCTACAGACTTCTGTGCAGCTACCTGAGCGAAAGAAAGGTCACAGTCAGGTACGCTGGAGCACAAGTAGACAGACCTACTTCTAAAGGTTGCATCCAAGGCTCGACGTGCGGTCCCCTGCTGTGGAACCTGTTACTCGACCCTTTGCTCCGGCGAGGTGGGGACCTCGAAGCTCACCTGCAGGCGTTCGCGGACGATATTTTAATTATCGCCGCGGCGCAGACTGCGGGTGAGCTTGGAAGGATCCTAAACACCGCGCTGGAAGCCGTGTCAGAGTGGGGAGAGGCGGCTAAGATGAGGTTCGCCGCTCGGAAGACCCAAGCTATGGTGGTCACCAGGAAGCGCGATGTAATCCCACCCAAACTGAGTCTTGGAGGGGAGGACATCGCGTTCTCGGACGAGATCACCGTACTGGGTCTAACGATCGACAAGAACCTCAATTTTCATAGCCACCTCAACAGGGTCTGCGGCAAAGCCATGGCTAGGTTCCAGATGGTGTCTAGAGCGGCCAGGGCGACTTGGGGCTTAAATGCCGATATCGTCCGGCTGCTCTACACTACCGTCATAGAGCCGACCATCCTCTATGCGGCCAACGTCTGGGCACCTGTCGCGCAGCGCGCGGGCGTCAGGGCCGTGCTCGACAGAGTGACCAGGGCCTTTGCGATCCACATTGCGAAGGCCCATCGCACCACCTCCCTCACAGCAGCCGTCCTACTGGCGAGGATCCTTCCCCTCGACTTAAACGTAGAAACGCGAACATAGAAAAAAACGGGGGCCTGATCCGGTTCTACTGGATCAAGGCCCACGTCGGGATCCCCGGCAACGAACGAGCGGACGAGTTGGCCAAGAGGGCGGCGTTGTCCCGCAAAGACGCGGCAGCCTATGACCTGTATCCCGTCTCACACGCAAAACTGCAGGTGAGACGGGATACGGTGGCAAAGTGGCAGACCAGATACAGTGAGTCTGCCACAGGCCGCGTCACCTCACTGTTCTTCCCGGACGTGGCATCGGCCCACAAAGTCCTTGGCAAATTCACCATGTGCAATGCCAAGGCGCAGCTCCTGACGGGGCACGGCGGCTTTCGAGCGTACCTCCACAGGTTCAAGCTCGCGGGGAGTCCGTCCTGCATCTGTGATGACGTGACTCCCGAAACGCTGGAGCACCTGCTGGAGGAGTGCCCCCGTTTCGGAGCTGCAAGGGCCGATTGCGAGATACTCCTGGGAGAGGCGGTGAGGTGCGAGGCATTCGCCGCCTTTATGGCCGACTCCAAGAGTCGAGAAGCCTTCCTCGCCTTCGCCCTGGGCGTGACGCGCGCGGCCTCAAAGGTGAACGGGAGCCGGGTTTAACCCGGGCGACCCAAATACCATTCTACACAAATTGCACAAATGTATCTTGGCCGAGCGAGAGGGTTAGATTAAGTTGCCACCCATTATAGGACCCCGGCGCCTTGCTTGTGACTACTCGATGGAGTAGACAGAGATAAGGCGCCGGGGAATACACTTAAATTTAAGCGAATGACATTTTATATTGTACGAGTATTTTAATGTAAAGTTATTTTAATTATATGACATTGTATTATACCTATAGAGCATTATGTTAAAGATATTAAATTAATTGTAATAAATAATCTTTGTAAATGGGTTGGAAAAAAAAAAACACATACATATATATCTATAATAACAATAAAAAATAAGAAAACAGAAAATAAGACAAAGGAAAAAGAAAGAGAAGGAAAGAAAGAGAAAAGACATAGACATAAACATGTATAACCCATTATAATAAGACAAATAATCATACAATGCTCATCAAAGTTATTTTAACTAATAAAGAATAAAGGTTGCCACGTACTAAATGGTGGCAGATCCTTGCTAAAAAAAAAAAAAAAAAAAAATAGAATGTGGTCAATGTGTTTTCTAAACACCCGTCCATCTGCTTCTATTAAATAGGAAACTGGACCTGTTTGGCGTTTTATCATTCCTTTGCGCCAATAATACCTACTTGTTATTCTTAAATAACTTAAACATAACTTTTGTACCCTCCGGAAAAAAAAATACGCAGGTGTCCGCCGTGTGGATCTATTTGTTTACGTAGGAAATTATCTTTTAATCGTCTAAAAACTGCTCTGTTTTCCTTTACAACACGTTCGGCTTCTGTTAATTTCTGCCTCAGCTCTTGTTCACTCCCACTTTCTCTGGCGTATGCTATTTCCTTAAAATAGCCCCAAATAAAAAAATCCATAGGGTTGAGGTCAGGTGAGCGTGGAGGCCACGATATTGGTCCGCCGCAATTATTTAAATGAGGCGTACCCCAATAGATGGATCGGAATCCATCTATTGGGGTACGCCTCATTTAAATAATTTCGGACTTGCGTTGCGTAGTGACATGGAGCGCCGTCATTTTGAAGAACCATGGTTCGTCTTAGTTCAATATTCACGTCTTCTAGCAACAATGGAAGTTCATGTTCCAGAAAGTGTCGGTATCTTTCTCCATTTAATCTGGACGGCAATTCAAATGGACCAATCAGTTCGCCATTGAGAATACCAGACCACAAGTTAACGCTGAAACGATGTTGAAACGTCGACGCTCTCATTTCGTGTGGATTTTCAACCGCCCACGTGTGGTAATTATGAATATTGAAAATTCCAGTGCGCTCAAAACGTGACTCATCTGACCATAAAACTTTATTGAAAAATCCAGGATCTTGTTGTTCTTTTTGTAGCATTGTTTGGCAGAAATCAATGCGCAATTGGTAGTCTGTAGGCAGTAAAGCTTGGACTCGTCGGATATGGAACGCATGATATCCTTCATCGTGAAGTATGTCTTGGATAGAAGTTCTTGGGATGTTCAGAGTACGAGCCATAGCTCTGGTACTCGTGGAAGGATTTCGTTGAACTTCTTCGAGCACAACTTCTCTGCGATCCGGGTCAACTCTAGGGATTCCTTCCCTATCGCCTCGTTGGCCAGGAATGCGGCCTGCATTGTGCGTGTTAATAAAAACGCGATGGTCGGGATAATGCTCAGGTTGCGGCCCACCACGACGTTGAAGTTGTTCGCGATACAGTCGCGCTGCTTCAAGGCCGTTTCCTTGTGCAACTCCATAAAAATAGTGCATTTCTGCGTATTCACTTAACGTGTAACTCATATTTTACACTTCCAAGTAAACAAAGTCCAAATCAGTATGCAAGACACAGTCCAATTAACGAGCAAAGTAGTCAAATAAGTAGGCAGCGGAATCCGCGGACAAAGCGAGACAGTGAGGTAAAACAAAATGAAGACACGTGTAGCAGTAAACACAAAGTGAGAACGACTGAGGTACAAACTTGTTTTGTGTTCGCTTCTGCTGCGCTGCCCCTCTCACTCTTACCGCTGAGAGTGAGAGAGATAGCAATAGTTCGGCGGCCTCCTATCCTCAAAGACTATTGTTATTACAGGTAAAAAGTTGCGTCTGCATTTACAACCCATGACCCACGAGAACGGACCGCGCAAAATTAATTACTGTAAAAAGGAAAATGCCTCCAAATTTTTTAATCTGTGTTTTATTGACAAAACCACTTTTATTCATCATGATGATGACGACTCGTTCATTAATAACCTAAGAAAAGACGAAATGGCAGAAAAAAAAATGTTAATTTTAATAATTCTTAACCTCGCTGTCTTCGAAGGACGAATGTACACAAAGTAGCTCGTTAAGCAGTACTTTTTTTGTTAATGATTATGAAATCTGAGAGTCTTGCGCATTTCTGAGGCTAACTAAGAAACCATTAAAACATCTGTTTGGATTTTTAATTTATTTTTGAAAATTCAAGTCATAATTTACCGAACGTAAATTTTTGACTTTAGACCAACACTTTAATAACTTTTATCAAATTTACGAAGCTGAATATTTTATGCATAGAAGAATAACTTGTGAAGATTCAGTTACAAAAAAAAGTAATTGAAAAAAGTTTCTAGTTTTTTTTTTAGAAATTTTCAAAATTGATAAGGCGAAAATTCATAAAAATTCAGAAAAAAAATCATAACTCCGAAACTATGAAAAATCGTGGAACATACATGGGGGTGATTCGGATACCCCATGACACGAGGGACCAAATTTTTTTTTTTGACGTCATTCCCCCGGCCACCCTGTATGTATCTATTAAAGGATTCTAAAAACGGTTGTATTCATATACCTCATTGCTGGAAAACACCAAACTGCATCACGGACTCTCTGAGATAATGCCTAGTTGATGAGATATATGTATATTATATAGGCTTCTTACGTTGTTATGTCGAGTTACGTTGTTATATCGGAAATCGGCTGTTACTAAGCTAGCATACGGAAGTAGCCTGGCTACCCATAGCACAGGGAATCCTAGTTTGGGAGCCAGGACACAAATTGTAACATTTTTACTTGCAATAAAGTTTTCTTATTTTCTTATTTCTTATTTATGTACTCTATACAGTTACATACAGCCTTTGTACACGCTATTTCTTATTATTATTCGTGTGCAATAAAGTATAATTAATTAATTACGTTACGGGCGACATTGCAACTAAAGCATGTATGTCAAATGTGGATGTGCTTTCGATTGCACACTGTACTCTCTGTACAGGGTAGATTTCCATGTAAATTAAGTAATCTATCTGTCTTTCCCACTGTGCTGTCCCCACTCTGACAATTTCCATGTAAATTAAGTAATCTATCTGTCTTTCCCACTGTGCTGTCCCCACTCTGACAATTTCCATGTAAATTAAGTAATCTATCTGTCTTTCCCACTGTGCTGTCCCCACTCTGACAATTTCCATGTAAATTAAGTAATCTATCTGTCTTTCCCACTGTGCTGTCCCCACTCTGACAATTTCCATGTAAATTAAGTAATCTATCTGTCTTTCCCACTGTGCTGTCCCCACTCTGACAATTTCCATGTAAATTAAGTAATCTATCTGTCTTTCCCACTGTGCTGTCCCCACTCTGACAATTTCCATGTAAATTAAGTAATCTATCTGTCTTTCCCACTGTGCTGTCGCCACTCTGACAATTTCCATGTAAATTAAGTAATCTATCTGTCTTTCCCACTGTGCTGTCCCCACTCTGACAATTTCCATGTAAATTAAGTAATCTATCTGTCTTTCCCACTGTGCTGTCCCCACTCTGACAATTTCCATGTAAATTAAGTAATCTATCTGTCTTTCCCACTGTGCTGTCCCCACTCTGACAATTTCCATGTAAATTAAGTAATCTATCTGTCTTTCCCACTGTGCTGTCCCCACTCTGACAATTTCATTTGTAGAATGTGGAAGTCTCTTCGTCCATGGCTAGTTTAAAAGTGTTAATTCCTAGTGTATTATCATATATATGAGAATAAAGATATTCTGACAATGTAAGGTCGCTTTTAGCGATAAGACCGCCAATTGTATACGGCAAAACTTATATATATAAGTCTCAGTACCTGGATGACCGAGCTTTTCTCGGTATTATTTATTATTATAATATATATTATTATTATTTTCTTCTGTTTATCAATTAATCGCCCCCAAAACCCCCTGTATACAAAATTTCATGAAAATCGTTGGAGCCGTTTCCGAGATTCTGATTATATATATATATATATGTACTTAGTCTGGCCATAAATACTGTTACAATTAAAAATAAACAAAATATTACATTTGAATTTGGAATCTGTAATTTTTATATGATTGTTCATTGTGTTTTCTCATTTTGGCGCCAATATATTGTACAATATTTTGCGATATTAAAATGGAGTGGGGTGATAAAGAGAACCGAATCGCTGTGATTGCCTTACACAAAGTAGGTATGGATCCAAATGCAATTTTTAAAACTCTCCATACGCTTGGTATTAGTAAAATGTTTGTATACCGTCTATTAATAGGTACAATGAGACCTCCTCTGTCTGTGACAGAAAAAGATTTGGCCGTCCACGTAGTGTTCGTACGAAAAAGGTGGTCAAAGCAGTAAGGGAAAGAATTCGAAGAAATCCTGTCCGAAAGCAGAAGATTTTATCTCGGGAGATGAAGATAGCACCTAGAACCATGTCGCGTATTTTAAAAGATGACTTAGGACTTGCAGCCTACAAGAGACGTACTGGTCATTTCTTAACTGATCATTTAAAAAAGAATAGGGTGGTAAAGTCGAAACAACTACTGAAGCGGTACGCAAAGGGAGGTCATAGAAAAATTTTGTTTACGGATGAGAAAATTTTTACAATTGAGCAACATTTTAACAAACTAAATGACCGTATTTATGCTCACAGCTCTAAGGAAGCTTCCCAATTAGTCGACAGAGTGCAACATGAGCATTATCCGACTTCTGTGATGGTTTGGTGGGGTGTTAGCTATGAAGGAGTGACTGAGCCATACTTTTGTGAAAAAGGTATCAAAACATCGGCGCAAGTGTATCAAGATACCATTCTTGAGAAGGTAGTGAAGCCCCTTAACAACACCATGTTCAATAACCAAGAATGGTCCTTCCAGCAAGACTCGGCGCCGGGTCATAAAGCTCGGTCTACGCAATCCTGGTTGGAAACGAACGTTTCGGACTTCATCAGAGCTGAAGACTGGCCGTCGTCTAGTCCCGATCTTAATCCGCTGGATTATGATTTATGGTCCGTTTTAGAGAGTACGGCTTGCTCTAAGCGCTATGATAATTTGGAGTCCCTAAAACAATCCATACGATTGGCAGTGAAGAATTTTCCCATGGAAAGAGTGCGTGCTTCTATTGATATCTGGCCTCAACGTTTAAAGGACTGTATTGCAGCCAATGGCATTCACTTCGAATAAGCTTTTTATATTTTAAATTGTTTTATATTTATGTATTAAACTAACAGACTGTAAAAGTAATAAATGTTATTTGCAAAAGAAAAAAAATCATTTTTGTTTGTTACAGTATTTATGGCAAGACTAGGTATATTATATATTGTGTGTTTATTCTGTTTCTGTGATGTGTTGTTGCTACAATAAATATATTTCTTTCTTTCTTTCTTATATATACATACAAGAATTGCTCGTTTAAAGAGATTAGATAATGTATTTGTTTGTTTTTCTGGTGTGTACAATTAAGAGTTCTAATCTAATCAAAGTACGCAAAAACATTATGTTTTTTTTTAATTTAAAACACAGGTGCAAACAGTCATATAACAAGCTTTCTAGTAGAAAGTTGCGAGTTAAAATGCTATGGCAGGCTTAGGTACACGTATTAAGTACTTAAGTGGTAGCTAAGAAACTTAAAATTCGAAACATTCGTGAAAAATAACTAAAGAATTCTTTAGCAAGTAAACTAATAAGTAACCACTAGATCGCCGGTTGTATACTATGAGTATGCAGCTTAGATATTAAGATTTTCGTGTACTTTTACGATGTAATATGTAAGTATTATATTAATGTGTAAGTTTATTCAATAAATGTATGTTTTTAGATTTATTCAATTACTTTTGCACGCCTACCAACTCTTTCCATTTTCCTCCTGCAGTTGACTGGTAGAAAATGCTTATGGCATTAAGTCCGCCGCATTGTACTATATTTTTAACTTAAATGTAAGTGCAATAAAAGTATCAATAAATAAATAAATGTGTGGTGTGCAATAATTAATCTAATGTAAGTGGACCTGGGAGTGTATTTTTGTTTTTCCTAGCCTCACCCGATGAGCGTGTCCTTGTGTGTTTGAATGAAAGTTCTAACCTAAACTTAACCTTAACCAAACCTAAACTTAACATTTAGTTAAAATTTTGTCGCCTACGAATTAAGGTTTACTTATAGCCCTGTTTTATAATGTAGCTTAAGAAGCATTTATGACTAAAATTGTTCACAGAAAATTCAGTTTGAATTAACACTTTTGTCATTTAATAACAAGCGCAATATACGAAATATACAAAAGCCATAAACTGAAGCGTTATTAAGAAAGACACACGTCACATGAAATGGTAAAATTACCACATGTCTCATAAGTAGGTTAAGCGTCATAGACGCCAATCCGACGCATATGGCTAATAAAAATGGAGCAAATAATGCTATCCAAACCACCACCAATGTCGCTACTACAGAGCTTTGAATAAATGGCTTAGAATTTCGGTTTAGTTATTTATTTCTATTTATTTATTTATTGGATTTTAGGAAAACTATCGACTAATACAGCAAAATGCCAAATGTCTATGCTAGACAAAACAAGATAATTTAATCTATATACAGGTTCAATACTAAATGTCGCAATTTCTGAAACAGGTTGGTTAAGAAACTTTAATTGAGATATCGCAGGAATTGCAAATTTTAGGAATAATCGTAGGTATATTTCTCCTGTGATCTGTGTATCAGCGGTAACTTCGTAGAATTGAAACAAATTAAAAACATCTACACCGTAATATCAACGGCGATAAAATTGCTTACAGCTGGTATTTTAAAAATTCACTGTCATTGTACCTACTTTAATCTAAGAAAGTGTACATCAGTGGTATATTGGTATACACCATTTATGTTTAATATTTTTCATTGTTTCATTAGATTGAGTGACTGACTGAATTTTACTTTGAGAAATAAAGAGACTAACTGTACGAACCCCCGGTTCCTCAAACGCTATCAGTCTGGCAATCTCTTGGGAACAGCTGTCAATTGGCAAAATTGCAAACAAAAAAAAACTGACAACTGTTAACAGTAGATTAACTCACTGTTAGAGTTCGAGAAACAAGGGTAGAGAAATATGGCAATTTAGAAACTGGCATTAAATAAAGATCTAGCGAACGACTAGAGCAGCGTCAATTACCTTAATGAAGAAGGCATCCAAGGGATGCGTTCACCATTTAAAGTCTATTTACACAGCTTCCAGACATTGTTAACATTGCTCTGTCCACTTACAAGAAAATAAATTGGTCACGAACTTCAAATATAAAGCAAACGTTAAACAAGTCAATTATAACTTTGAAGCCACATTTTGTTTTGAAAATGTATTTTGTTTCACAATTATTGGTAGGTATAGACCCCCCGCGATGCAGGCGTGAGTTTATGTATGTGGGTATGTACCTACTTATACTTATACTAATCTCATACTTAAGCTCATATAATATCAGAAGCATAAGGTCGTGTATACGATTCCGAGTACGTTTTACATCTTCAATCTCAGGTTGTCGAGCTCTTTTTAACCATCTGAAAAACATATTTTATATCTATTTCTGGGACAATTCAGGTGCACAATGTCAGATGTAGGCTTATAGCAACTTGTAGGCTCGCTCAAAATGACAAATCCGACCAAATGCTGACGTCGAAACAATAGTTTCCTAATTATCTTAGGAAACAAAATACAAAAGAAGCAGTTACAGAGATACATTTTATGGAGACCCAGAAGCCATCAACTTACCCGAAAAACTACATGAAAGCAATGGACCGACCATAAATTACGTTTTAGACAGAGTGAGAAATTTTAAGGACTCATAAAATAACGTACTCAAAACCTCGTTGGGTCATAAAGTCAGCATGTCATAAAAAACTCATGATCTAGTCCTATCCGCATCCACAGTTTATGTACTCGTATATATAGGTATTTTGCTGAGATTACAGCTATTGCCATTAGTGCACTCGAATTGCGGCGATAAGCGTTTCACGAGTTACATTGAATCTTTTTGCCAGAAAAAAACCGGCCAAGCGTGAGATGGGCTCGCCCACCGAAGGTTCAGAGCTTTTCCTGAACTTTAAAGAAATTTTTAAATATTTAATTACAAAACTATGGTTTTCAGATGTTTCCTGTGTTTGTAGTATAAGACAATGTTAGGTACTTGCCAAATTTCATAGTTGTAGGTCAACGGGAAGAATCCTATGAATTTTGATTCCCTTGAGTGTCTAGATATACGTTTTTATAATAATCAAGTGCCACGCAGTGTTTATTTTCCTCTTGACATCCGCAGCCAAAGTTCACATCATGACAAAAGACTTGCACTCACTATAGGCAGTCATGTTAATAAAGGAAATGAAGACAAAGACAATATACCAGGATTAAAATTATGACAGTTTTTAACGATCGGCCTGTCCGCCGCTACAATTATACAATTTAAGATGCCACTGGGTGGCTGGTTAAGGGAATACATGTGTAGTACGACGACAATTGGTTTGGAAATGTCAAATTATTTGTATTATATCTTAATGCATTTGCCTCGAAGTACCTTAAACTTTTTCTTTTTATATGTCCGCAGAGTAGGGACTTACGTCATTCGCTAGATTCTTCTACGCGGGTTGTACGAAACAAGATACCCACGATGTAGGGAGTTAGCAGATTTTAGGGTTGTTCACTTTGTTCAGTTATTCAATAAGACAAACTTAGCCACTTTAGAACCTAGTACGTGAGACAAAATAAGCTTTATTTAACGTCTATATAAAAGAGTAAGACTTGTAAGACTCCTGCACTCCCCCTATATCAAATTATGCAATAGGTGAATAAGCAAATTATATAAAAAATTAAAACCGACTTAAAACATTACAGCACTAAAAACTGAAATAATTTAAACAAATATTACCTTAAAATTCGATGTAGAAATTGTAGAATTATAGTTTGGAGCCTGTGCCTGAGCCCACAAAAACATTGCTGGTCTTGTATTTGACAAGACCAGTATTGTTTTTGGGAATTTTAAGCACTGACTCTAAAATATAATAATTTCTTTTTTATGCGTATCATTACAACTCCGACAAGTTGTGCTTTCCGAAAGCAAATCCACGAATCACTATAAAAACCACTACATCGGTTCAAATGCCTTTAAAATTTGAGGAGTTTCCTTGATTTCTCCAGGATCCTAACACCAGATCTTGATTCGGTGACTATGGTTAGGGTTTGAAAGCAAAGAAAAAAAGGATTTCCAAATCGATTCACGCGTCTTCTAGTAATCAAATCATACATAACATATATACATAAAAAAATATCCCGGTGAATTGAAAACCTCCCCCTTTTTAAATCGGTTACAAAAATCATTTCACAACTAACTTTATGTCATATCACGATAAAATATTCCGTCTGTATGTGGTACCGTGTTATCAACACACGATTTACGCATAAAAAATTCAAATAAAAATGTCGTTATGGATTCTTTTACGCCTTTGATAGTCCAGTTGATGTTAAAAATTGCCTTTGCATAAAACTTTACTACCTACGTAGGGTTACCAATAAAATGCGTATGTAGTTCTTGAAATAGGTCAATTTGTCACTTACCACACCATTATTTTGAAGACTTTTCATTTATTATTTTTCGTCGGCTGTGTAATGAATGAGTAATGACGCTATCTTCATTAAAATTATAAAGCAATACAGTTTGGATGTAGGAGCAATTCCTTTAATACATGTGTATTTAGATAGATTTCTTAATTTCTCAGTTGCACGACTACCCGTCTCTAATTTCTTTCTTGTCTCCGTCTATGGTTGCCTGGAAGAAATTGCTTATAGTACTAAGGCCGCCAATTGTACTTAGATTTATAAAAATCTGTAAACGTAATCTATGAGTACAGTAAAGAATATTCTATCTATCTAGAATGGCACCTTTAGAATGGTCTTGTGCTAAATTATTTTAAAACCGGCCAACTGCGTCTCGGGCTACATACAACGCAGGGTTCCGTAGAAGGAGGAGTATTTTATTGCACCATAACAGCGTGATTAATGTTATGTAAGTCTTTGCCAAATTTTAGCTTTCTAGAACCAATTCGTCTCTGGGCTAGGCCGCGAACAAACCTACAGACAGACGGACAATACGGACATGGTGAAACTATACAATAAACGTTATGGAAGCCTTCCTTGCCAACTACGGACTCCAAAGATGTACTGCTTCGATCGAATGTCGGTTTCAACGTCAAAACACATGGTGTTTCCCAAACCGATATCCACCGCAATAAAATCAGGCGCGGAACAAGTGGGGAGGCACAAAAACCTCAAAGGCACTTGACCGGCTTCCGCCGCCGTTGTCAGGGCATCTAGAGGCCATAAAAACGAAAGCACTTTGGACCCAAGCCAGCGGGGTTAAATTTAAGCTCATAGAAAAAAAGTACTTATTTAAACCCAAGATGAGAGAGCACTTGAATTCATTCCCGAAATGTTCACCGTGCTCGGCATTACATGCCTTTGTCTTCTTTGTGAACAGCTTTTGGCGTAGTACTTTTACACGATAAAGTAAAACTGGCTGAATAAACGTTAGTTCATCAGAGTGCTTATACTGAGTTTTGTCCTTCACTTTCGATAGCGAGAGCGTTTGCTGTTTGTATAGGAGTGACAGAGCGCGCCACCTAGTTGTCTCTTTGTCACTCCTATGCAAATCGCAAACGCTCTCGCTATCGAAAGTGAATGAAAAAACTCAGAATACGCACTCAGAGTGCTTATACTGAGTTTGTTCATTCACTTTCGATAGCGAGAGCGTTTGCAATTTGTATAGGAGTGACAAAGAGACAACTAGCTGGCGCGCTTTGTCACTCCTACAGAATATGAGGTTACGTTAACGCGATCGAGTAGTTAAAAAAACTCGCACTTAGCACTCTGAGTACGTATACTGAGTTTTTTCATTCACTTTCGATAGCGAGAGCGTTTGCGATTTGCATAGAGCGCGCCACCTAGTTGTCTCTTTGTCACTCCTATGCAAATCGCAAACGCTCTCGCTATCGAAAGTGAATGAAAAAACTCAGTATACGTACTCAGAGTGCTAAGTGCGAGTTTTTTCAACTACTCGATCGCGTTAACGTAAACTCATATTCTGTAGGAGTGACAATTTTTCATTCACTCATTCACTCATTCACAAAGCGCGTGCCTGTGCCTGGATTAGCCAAATGGATTAGCGTATAGCCTATCACCATCCTGATGAGACATTCTAAATAATTATGAATCGTTTTGGAGGTTATTCCAGACACAGAGACATAGAAATATACAAATTTTTTCCCTTTATAATATAAGTGTATAAAAAACGGCAGACAGCTGCCTTATCACTAAAAGTGATCGCTTCCATACAACCTGTAAGTACTTATTTTTATCTGCCTACCATGCGAGAGGTCCCGGGTTCGAATCCCGGCTAGGGACAAAAAAAAAGAAACCCAGATCTTGGATGTTTACATGTTTGTGACGTCGCTGTTTCCGGTTCCCACCACATAAGGTATCCTAGTGTACGGCCAGAAGCAATTTAAGTGCCTGTATTTAAATGTTATGTTATGTTATTATATTATTTTTGAGATAGTTTCTTTAATCTCAAACCTCGTGTTTGGATTGTCTAGAACTAAATGCTTAAAGACTGCCGATTGTGGTCTCAACTGTATCTGCTATATATCTTGGGCTAATATATATTTTGTTCTAGAGTACGAGTATTATTTTCAAAACCTATAGTATAGGTATATTCTGAGGTCCTCATTAACCCACCTCGAGATACATTAGCGAATACATAGTGCTTTAGTAATAAGAAAACTGCCAATCGTTTCATGCATCATATTAATCATTTAAGACCTGATAAACTGCGTTTAAATAATTTACAGTTATTGCAAAATTATTTTCACAGTTTTTCCGTTAACTCCCTGGGACCATAGGGGATTGCTGAAAATCAGCGATACGCCTGTAATCTTCACTCGCTCAGCATTTGCCTGAGCTTTTGGCTGAACTGATATTTTATTAATATACATTCAATTGATATGTATTATATGTTAATTTTTGTAATACTTTTAGTAATCCGTGGCTTCAATTAATGCTTAATCTACTGTATTCAAAGTCAAATCGGGTCGGTGTCCGTTGTCACAGTCTTATCAATATTGAAGTTTATATTAGGCAATTGCAAAAGTTTTTATGAGAAGTAGCCATTTAATCGCAAGGCTAATCTAACATTTTCAATTGTATGTCCAAAGAACAATAGTAAAACAGCCGGCTATGTAAAACAGCCGTCAGTGTTTCGTAAGAAGATAGGAAAAGGAGATGTGATTGGGCAAGCTCGCCAAGAAATCTTTAAGACCTTACAATAGCCATCAGAGTTGAATCCACGACGTGGGAACAGCGCGCTGGAATAAACTGTCCAAGTACCTATGTAAAAGAATGAGGAGTCCATTGTAGTGGAATTTACAGAAAGTGCTTAATTTTTGGAGGCTCAGTAAATATGTTCGGTAAATATTTTTTTGTTTTTATTTTTTCCATTGTGCAATAAAGAATATTCTAAACTAATCTTATGTTCATCTTACTAAACGAAGGCTAATAATAGCAAAGAATATAAAGCATACGGTAGAAGTATATATAAATATAATGTACTGCTCTACATTTTGTGCCATTATTATAAAGGCGGTCATAGATCTCAACAATCACCTGAAAAACAACAACGAGCATTCGCCGTTTCAAAATTTGTCGAACTGAACAAGGAACAGAGCCGTATAGAAATTAAAAACCAACATCGCTACGAACATTTTAGCGAACTATTCTACTCTATTAAATGCGATGCTATGTCCATGTATCGATATCTGACGTCGTATTTTCCGCTGCCGTTCTGAAGATGCCGTTCATATTGAGAAACAGCGTTCTAGCTCAATATTAAATCTAGTGATTTATCTCAGTCGGTGCACACTGTCAGTCTATTTGTCTAAACTATCTCCACAAAACGGTTTATACCTTCAAATTTATCCAACATAAAGACTCATTTTTGTATCGGGATAGAACTTCCCACCACCGTGCCGAAGCTTCGAAGCAATGAACTGCCTGCAATTTTAATCATTCATCATGAGCGTTCCGCATTGCGACTCGCAGCGAGCGTTTTAATAAATCTGCCTCGAACACCGATGCTACTATCGCTGTTGTTAATATTTCTGCTGCCGATCAATCGACCAATTAATCGCGTAGCAACAAGAAGCTCAGGCATTTAGTGGTGAAGCTCCATTCTGCCTCTCTTAGTACAATGATTTAGATAATCCCAGCGAAATGCTTGCAAGAATAATTATGTTAACCTTCAGAATTTTCAGAAAAGTACAAATTGCAATTTTTGGCCGCCAAAATCACCTCATCTGGCCACACTGACAAATACTCCACATTCATTCACTCGTATGCAGAGTGCACACCTTACATTAAGGACCATCTGGTGGCGTCGTCCGGTTCTCAGACGCCAGGTCGGAACTTTTTTGCCCAAACCATCAGTTCTCCGAGCTATGTGAAGTGCTCCTCCGTTAAGCCCGCTCCACACTCGCACAAGAATCTCGCGAAAACGCGAGAAAACAACGACAAACGAGAATGTGGAGCCGATACTTCAGATTGTTTTCTCGCTGATTTCTCGCGTTCCCGCGAGATTCTCGCGCGAGTGTGGAGCGGGCATTAACACGATTACAGTCCTTTTACCGCCAAGTCCGTGGACCATTGGGCTCACGGTGGTATGAAAACTTCGACTTCAACTATTTTGGACTTTCCAGTGACTTTCAGACTTTCCAGGGGACTGTAATGGTGTTAAAACACACTGTTTTAACGAAAAAGAAATGAACGAGGCCTCTCAAGCATATAAGCTTTATTGTAAGTCACAGAGAAACAAAAGAGTTGAACGCGAGAGCCGAGGCTTTTATGTGATAATTTCGTAAAGGCTTAATTTCATTCGGGGATTTGCGCTCAACCGCCGAGGTTGTTTGAGTCCGCAAGACACGTAGCGCTGAAATGGCGGAATTTTGTTAGGTTTTTGTTCTCTTTATACGTCCCATTAGGATGGAAAATAATTTTTTGAATTCACAACTATGTGGCTCGGCTTGGCATTCATTAACAAATAATAAACCTATTTTAAAGATGTAAGTAAACGTACGTAAAATTAATTCTGAGACTACACCTTTGGCAACACCGTTTGTCACTAGGTAGGTGAAATGATCGACGATCGATGACGTCGATAGATGGCAGTCATATTCATATCCCTTTGCAACCGAAGAAATTATTTTTAAAAATTTAACCATCTTGGCTAAAATACCTTGTTTTGGTATGCCATAGATTCCAAGAAAAATAACCAAAAAAAATCCCTTTACTGCTAGTCCGGCTAAAAAGTAACTGCACGATCGTGCAACTACATTTTTCCAGCCATATTCTATGACTATAAACTAACTTTGTATTTATAAAAAACATCTTACAACGCTTTCTGTACACATTCGAACTTAATTATTATAAGACTTCAAACAACATTATTAATTATCGGTACATTACGTGAAGCACGCTTACAGCCAAAATACGCAGAAATCTCTAGCAGCGGCTCGCGAGCCAATTTGTGGCCAATGGTCGCCGACAAGTTAGGCGCCGCACCTTGCAGTATTTTTTGTAGGTAAAACAGATAAATGCACGATCGATCGATGCCGGTTGCGTCCCGAAAAGTTAATTTGTATGGAATCAGGATTTTTTTTTAAATTATATGCACGGTTTTGATAGCTCGGTTGCAAAGGGATATTCTTACTGAAAAAGAACAAATGGATTCGGGCTGCGATATGAAACTTCTCACTCATAAGGTAAAGGTATTATTTCTAAGCTTCTACCATTTGACTATTGCTTATTGTTAATCAGTTGCTTACTGAACATGAAAAGAACAAATTAACCACTGTTAATCACTGTTATGGTGAGCTGATTGGCCGGCCAAAAATTATACAGGTTAAAACGAAAAATACTTCAAGTTATATTATGTCATTAGTGCAATAAAAAAATATGTAATTGTAATAAATATTTCTATTTTATCTTCTTCAATAAAGTGTAACAACAACCACAATAACTTTTCAACAAGAAATTAATTTCTTTTTTTTTACGGAAAAGGTACCTATAGTGTGTGACGGTATCGTATGAGTCTGTGTATTTGTGTGCGTACGCCCTAATATATAAGCCTGTTTAATCGTATAACCGACTAGAATAAGAGACATTACTATGTAGCTCTTCGTGAATACAAGTTGTCACTATACGAATACCTAATCTTTCATGTTAACTACTACAATAAAAAAAAAACGTAACCATTTACATACATTTACAATACGCGCCTACGTCCACATCTCTCTTTAATACCTTCACCTTCAAGTTCATTCTCAGTCTTTACTCCTTTTGCTTCTCTACGTTTTCAAAACACTCCCTATGTCGTTTGTTTTTATGAGAAAGATAGATAGGATACGATAACATTCCTGTCTATAGACAACATTAATTACCACTTGCAACGTGAGAGAAAGAAATACTTGTAACCGAAGGCGAATGAGAAAAAACGAAATGCTACCCAGCCTGAGCTCCGCCAATTAGGCATTAAAACGAGTGTCGGTATTCGGTAACTCGCAGCCGATACAATCATCCCATTCAGAATCGCAGCGAGATGTAAGGCAGGCATCTTGTTTCATGCTGCACTAACTCCAATTACTCATGCCACTGAGATGCACTTGTAACTTTATATGTGGGAGTTAAGCATTCGGTTGGAGTAAGTTATACCGTTTCAAAGAACCACATCACACCTCGATAAAATTATTCGAAGAAGCTATTAATGCATTATGTTTATTTGCCGTTTGAAACTGAACCCAAAAGAATATAAATCTAAAGTAAAAATAGTATTTCATGTATCACATTCAAATTCTGTGACTACAAAGCCTTGCGAGAGTATGAAAAGTGAAAAGCTAGATTTCTTTTGAAAAGCGAAAATGGGTTACTGTATGGAGCCATTTAGGCTTTTACTTCTTTAAGTTTTACATTTAGTTCTAGTGATTGGTGTCTCTGCCTACCACCTCGGGGATAACAGAGTTTGTTTATTTATTTTATTTCATTGTATTTATTTTTCATTTAAAGTTTGTTTTTGTAAAAAGTGTCAGGCAAATCTCTTAAACATGGCCTTTTTTTATTTTTTGGCATTATTGCTTTCTAGTCCTGGTTCTTTTGTCATAGGTTCACGGCCATAGGTCCTCAAAATCACTATAACCTCATGGTTATAAATCCCCAACCCATTATCATTCCTACTTCTCCTACTCCATCAATCATAGAGAGATAGGTCCTACATGTTTCGCAAAAACAATCTGAAAAAAAATTTTGGTCGCACTAATACATATTACCGCATGGATCCTGTAAAGGGAATGCGCACATCTCTAGCTGGGTACAACACAAAGTATATACGTTTTGTTCCAAACGTAATTTAAATTACAAAGTAATGTGGAGACAGATCCTATTGTTGTTTTGTGATGTCCATAAACTTACATATTGAAAGGGACCAGCAGCGACAGAAAAAGGGCCAATCAAATTAACATTATGAGAAACCAAACAAAGGCGTTCCAACAATATAGAAATATGTAAAAGTTAAAACCCGACGGCGAAAAAACGAAATAAAAAAAAACGTTGGCTTTACTGGGGAAAAGAAGAATTGAACTTATATTTTAAGATGAACGAAAATCTCGTCTCTCATGTACCTAAGTGACAATCGGTCGGTACATTGTCAGGTGTAACTGTATAATATAATTTGCCTAAATATCCAATAAAGCATAAGTCGCAACGACTTTTTGCTGTTAGTTGACAGGTTTACGGTAATATAAATTCATTAGCTTTTCAGAATTTATTAGTTATACCAAAATTTCATCTAACAATTCGTTAAAAAAAACGATGACATCAAACCCTGAGCGTCATTCGTTCACAGAAATTATACAACAGAACACAATTTCTTAAAACACTGGTCAGAGTCAATTTAAATAGTCTGTGGTAAAGGGAAAAATGTAATCACAGATTATTTAAACCGTCTATGATAAGTGTTTTAGAGCAATCGTGTTTTTGTAAAACAATATTATACCATGAGCGTTTAGGGCCATACTGCGGTTCAAATTCGACGCCCCTGCTGGCTTACAGTCTTATGGGAGCAGAACAATGCCCCTGGACGTCGATCGTTCCTGAGACGCCCTCGACGTCACGCACGCTTTTGTTTGCGGCTTCTATTGTTTTTTTTTTCTCGCCCTGCGATCTAATTTGGTGGCTTCGGCAGTGCGTGAGATCGGATGCGGTAATGAAACGTGACAAGTTTCGGCTTTCGATTGGGTTGGGTGGCTGTGCCCGTAGTTTTAAACTTGAAACGAAAGTTTTTTATGTGAGGTATGACATTAATCACATTATTTTTGGATATAAATCTCAAATCGGCATTCGATCGACAGTCTTTACTGATGTGGTATGTATGAACAAACGTAGACAGCCAAATCGTCAAATGTGGACGATTAAACGATGTGGTTGTGATTGCTGACCATGTTATGAAATCAGATGATGATGATGAATCATGGAAGAACTATCATCATCGCGGTATTTTGCAAAATAATCAGTCTTGGTGGATAATTCTATGGTTTAGTCAAGCAAGACGTACATGTAATACAATAGCTATCTCTACATCATCGAAACGATTCTACTAAAGTCTTTTTTAAGAGCCGCCAAAAGCGGCTATGGAGGTCCGTGCATTATCTTTTCTCGGCCATTCGGTCGGTCCCTAAATCGAATTACAACTTCACATCCCGGGTGAAGTCGCCCGACAAAAGATTAAATAACTCGGAACGAGAGGTCACGCCACAAAGGATACGAACAGGTAGAAGTTATGCTCTATCATAATAAAAATATTATTGCGCGCAATTTCACTCCACCTTCCATGTGGTGTATAGAGAATAAACTATTCTACTTTGACGTTACGGCGATTCAGAGGACCCGTTTCGTGCGCTGCAAAATTTATCAAGCAATAACACTCAATTTCTATTCTGGAGTGAAAATTCCGAAATATTTTTCATTGTCACAGTGGGGCGCGAAGAATGCCTTTGTCGGAGTCATGATTTCAGTACCATCACAATACCGTAAGCCTATTCATCAGGTGGATTTTCTCATAGCACTCTTAATTACTTTGTGAACCGTCGAACAATAATATAGGAATGTGGTCTGGAGAGGCATCTCCTCCATCTGTGTGGTGGGAGTGTTACTTAACAAAAGCATTGTATAGTTCGGCTCCGAACAGTTTATAGCAACATCTTAATTAAAGCGGCAAGTTGGAAGTTCAACCTTGTTCGTAATATGTTAAGAATAATTTTGCTACAATTCTATTCTTAACGATTCTGAGTTTCTGAGAATCGTTAAGAATAGAGGGACTAAGAATCTCAAAAATCCATTGGACTAAGTGTTTCAAATAAGGGGGCTGCTTTGGAGAAAATTCAGTAATTAGTAGGTACTCAACTATACCTACACCTACTAAATCAATTCAGAATACAACTTTAAAACTAATGATAGGCTCCTAATGTTAGAAATTCCAAAGTTGGCAAAGGAAGTAACCTTTTTGCTTAAAAAAAGACGTACATATAAACATTTTAAGGGCATACAGCAAAGAATGTTCTAGCAGTACGTAACTAACTAGATACCTGGAACATGGAACTACACAGGAACGTGTCATCTTTATAATTGTGTCAATTAGATGGTATTCCTTTTAATTAATTTTCCGAGAATCTATTGCTCAAGTCTATACACGATACACAAAGCATTTTTAAATGGGCAATGTTTAAGAATATTGATTTACATCCCGCCTGAAGCAGAATCATTTTCTGTGTCGACAGCACATGTATTGTTAGATATATCTTGAGCGTTTCATTTCGTTCATTACCCAGATTAGACATATTTATATTGACCGAATACCTAACACCCAGCCCATTATTTTTCTAATATCGGTCGTAAATTACACATCTCAAATTACTTTCGTAATTTCTTCCGCCTAACCGTCCAACAACATGAAACCCCACAATTCGATACCATAATTGCTCCCCTCCTTTATTTAGACAGTGGCCATACGATCCGTCATCTACACCAGAGTCGGTCCTACTCAAGAATTATAATATAATCAGTGTATGTGGGAGATTTTACGATAGAGAAATAAGGTTCCAGAGTAAATATTAATAAAGGGGGATGAAAAGTTAATTTTAGTCTACCCGAATACACAGGATTAGGTACTCATGATCTTCGAGGAAAACACAAAAAAAAGACTAAAATAAAATCTGTTGTGCTCTTTACCGATATAAACCTAGGTCTTTCCATTCTTTTGACTTGAATTATGCCTTGATGTCAGCGTTCAAGTCATATAATTTTATTAGGGAATTAAACGCCGGCATAAAAAAAATATGTGGTCTGAGCCTTTCCTGAGCCTGGGATAAACTAGAATATCGCTGATTGCAGTCAGCGCCGCCCATAAAAAAAATAGAATAGAAAAAGTTAATTATCAAAAAACAAAAAATAATAAAACAATTGTTTGAGTGGCCACGAAACGTAATCTCCGTGGAAGTAATACCTACTATCTTATGTCAGACCCAAGTTTCTGGAACTAAATTCTCGATTCCCCACGTTCTGCCGAAGTTTTCTTTACGGAGTAGGGTCAATATGTTTCATCCCGGACGCGGGACTCGTTAAACTCAATAAAATGTTGACAAAAGAGCCCGTGACACTTATTAACTAACAGCTGAGTCATATTATTGCCAGAATGTGTGAGTAAACGTTAAATTAATGCAACACAAAGTGCATGCATTAATATGTATTAATTTATGCATTAATATGTCTCGTGATGAGTACTGAGAAGATGTGAACATAGCAGCTAAAAGTCAGCAATACAAATAGTACGCCTTTCTGCCTTTTTAAGCCGTTGTTTCATACATAGAGTTAGAAAATTGAACGTAAACGGATGACAACTAATTCACAGAACAATCAGGACCATCGGTCGGGGGTCTGAGGAGTCGTGGGTATAATTATCATTCCGGGGCATACCTGATGCAGCGGATTTCCCTGGCGGTGCAGCGGGGGAAAGCTTTTGATAAACTTTTGGATCGAGTGTGTCCCGGGCGGTATTTTGGATTGATTTCATGTAAAGCTGTTATGTTAGTTGTTTGTAGATCACCTATAGAATCTTATTCTTAGAATTTCATGTTTGACGAAGTTTTACGAGTATGTGAATTTTGATTGCGTTCGTAATGTTTTTTTTTATGTTTTATGCTATGAAATATAGTAATTCACAGACTAAGATGCCACTAACACATAGCAGGAATAAATACTTACAAAAATAAATACGTTCTCTGCTGCCATCTAAGTACACTCCTGTCAAATTCTCCGTAACGCATGTGACATGTTTATTACAACACTGTGCCCGGATGTCCTTAATTGAGTAGTTCTGTTGACGAATCCTTATAAAAACACTGCCCTATTTAGCCCAAAAGCAAATGATCTTTTACGATGTAGCTACCGGTCTATTAAACATCCTAATACAAAAGACGTTAAAAGTATTATTTCCAGTGCAGTGACATCACTTTAAGAGACTTAAGTGTTTTAGAAACATATTGGATTATTGTTTTTCGGGGCTTAAATCGAGCACCAAAAACCGTAAGTTGAAGTATCGTTTCTTGCTTTCCCCTGTTTTAATTAATGAATGACCATGTATTGACAAGAACTAAAATAGAACTAGAAGCACCCATAATAATTATGCGCATGGAATTCAGAGTGATTCTATATATATAGGTACTGGGTTAATTCTAGCGACCTGACATTTGTTTAGTAGTTCAAAGTGAAATTGCGCCGTAGGTACATTAAGAATTACATGCACGACATTCCATGTCTGAAGTAGGTACGTAACATAAATATCTTGCCTGTTTTCCTCCGTTGCACAAGCATACACAGGTATGTTGTTGAAAAATAAGATCAATGTTGGTATTTTACAAATATAATATGGAGCCGGTACCAAGTTATAGGACTACCAGATACATTTTGTGTACTGACTCCAAAATATATTTCTTCGGTACCTAAAAAAAAAAGATCGAGATGAACTGAGGACCTCCCTTTTTTTGAAGCCGGTTAAATCATTCCTCAATGGCACTTTAATTAGGCTGTATTTAAACTGCCTGAAGAAGATCTGAGAAGTGTTTTATATGAACAGAGTTGTTTTAAATAATATCATAGATGTTGCTGCGTTACAAAGAATCTTTTAATATTAATTATTTCAATATAATGTACTTGTCAATTTTAAATTTTCAAACCTATCATTACAAAGCAGTGTATTAATATCATATAGTACATGTCCGTGTGTAGATTACATTAGATGACCATGATGAGCACTTCTTATTCACTTTTACGTGAGAATTATGGAGAAAGCTTGGACAGTCGCTGTGGTCACGGTAATATAGCCTACTCAAGATTATAATAGAGTAAAGTAAAAAAAGTCGAATCAAACCTTTTTTATAGATTGAATAGAAAAATATTTGGTACATAGGTACATACGTAAACTCACGCTTGTATCCCAGAGCGGTAGGCAGAGACCAGGGACTGCCACTTGCCTCGTTCCTGACAGATAACTTTCGCTTCATCGACATTTATTAGTCGTTGCATGCATCACCCGAACAATAATTGATACTATATTACTTCTTATCTGGTTCACAATATTGTAAATCGAGTATGTTAGTGTTACGAGATTTTAATATGATAAAAATAATGTCGAAAAAGCGTTGAATCATACCACTCTTCTAAATCCAGAGACTACAGAACATAAGCACTCGCTTCTAATTAATGTGAACCGGGCCTAAGGGATCTACGAGTCAGTATGGCAAACCATGATCTCTGTCTACCCCTGCGGGAAAAAGGCGTGAGCTTACGCATGAATAGTATAACTTATGTTAGGTTTTATGTATCTCCTTCTTTGTGTCCTTTCCTATCGAAGGTTGGCAACCAATTCGGCTTTCTGGATTTTCGAGGCTGCCAATACCCAACAAGGAACGGTACTCTATTCAAACCAATGTCGTGAGTTCTGTAGCCGTGATATCTTTGAACTTCCAGTGGGCTCATTATGTAATTTTGAAAAATTTGGAAAAATTACATAATGAGCCCACAGGTCTCATTATATTGGAAATATCGGTGTTTGTATGCATATAGAATATACCTGAACAATTGCACATATTCTATCAATCTAGTGACTGAAGTATTGTAATGTAGTGTGAAAATTAATGTTTTATACAAGAATAACACTGAACAAAGTAATAAATGTCCAAAATATATGTGTAACCAAACGCAGAATTTTCATTTAGCGACATTTGTAATTATCAGTATTTAACCGTCACTGTGTCAATTTAACGGTGCATTGTTTAATTTATATGCGTCACTTTATTTTAGCACTAGTGAATTAATACAAATGAGGTACTTTGCTAAATCATCAGGGTATTAAAACCGAGCTATTTCATTAAACTGCTGAATCCATTATTATTATTTTATATTGGTCCATACGGACGTTGC
Source organism: Yponomeuta plumbellus (assembly GCA_947310845.1). Taxonomy (NCBI): domain Eukaryota; kingdom Metazoa; phylum Arthropoda; class Insecta; order Lepidoptera; family Yponomeutidae; genus Yponomeuta; species Yponomeuta plumbellus. Next base: position 8,059,783 of record OX371207.1, on the reverse strand, counting down.
AAAAGCGCAACGCAAAGCCACAGAATTCCAGTGCTAGTTAGCAAATAGAATAGTACTTACAATTTTAATCATTGTTTTATAACTATTCTGAAAATGAAATGTACAGTCGACAGCACATCATGGTATACACCCATGCACTCTACTTCGTTGCATTAGGGGCGACTTTGCAACTAAAATGTGAAGATTGATGTGCTGTCGACTGTACCAATTCAATGTTTACCTTAAAAACAAAACGTGGACCAAACCCGACAGTCGGATGATCGGATGTTCAAAATAATTTCCATTAATATTTTCCTAGTGTGGGGCCAGAAGCAATGTATGTGCATGTATGTAAATGTTATGTTATGTTATGTTTTTTATGTTATTTTAGAATAAAAATTCCCAATCGTCTAACTTACTACGATAACTTTTGACATTTTCTGACCGCTGATTTGTGTCGCAAAGTTTTTGCTGTTACCTTATCTCCCACAAGTTTTAATTTCTCTCTCTAAAATGTTCAATTTATTGCAGCTCGCAAATTGCAGTGTCTGTTCGTACTTTTGGGCAAAATTAAAAGCTTTGTTGCCAAACAGCGAGTTCCCAGCTTTGTTTTAATTATAAACGTTCCAAAGCATTATTTTTTTCAAGACTTTTCTGTTTATCATTTCTGCTCTTCACGTTTGTCGAAGAACTAAAAATCCCGAAATTTGATAAGTACCTAGTATATTAAAAATAACTTTTTATCATTACTGCTATGATACAAATGAATCAGCAGATTGAGCGCCTAGTCAACTTTATAAGTATTCAGTGAGAGTGAGCTTGTGAGATTATGTGCATTTCCTTTTCAATTTGTTCAGTCTCAAAGGCAAGAAGTTTTAAATGTCACCTCTTGACAATTGAACACGATTAATATTGATAAAACTGACGTCCACAAACACGCAACATCATCACTTCCAGTCACACTGCACTTGACAATGGTAGCACTTTCTACATCCACAACATCTAAATCATCAATTCGTCATGATTTTCGTCTAAAGAAGATTGATTACGTCCGAGCGAAAGTGTATACCACCTTTGTGTCCAACTCATCTGCGTGCTAAAGAATGTACCTCAATGGGCTGTAAGAAAAGAAACTTAGGTCACAGGCGAAACTAGATTGTTCAAATACAGCCACACATACGCCAAACTAAGATAAAGCGATGCAACAAGCAACTATCAAATGGGAAAAAGCATTGACACCTGCTATTTCCCTCGGCGCGTATTCAAAAGTGCATAAAGATGTAAAAATATTGATTTAGACGACGATTTTGCCAAACAGCAATGCTTGGCAAAATCGTTGAACTTTGAAAGGTTATTATCATCATAATCAACCCATTATGTCCCCACGGGTCTCGTTCCTGAGGAAGGCATAGGCCATACTCCACCTCGGGGCCAAGTCCGGATTGGTGGTTATTATATCTATATCTAATTGTTTGCTATCTTAGATCATTCATTCAACTTATTGATTCACAAAATCTCCATCCATCTATGAACTTGAATTAACCTTACTATCACAAAATTCAATGGTATAAGTTAATACCAGATTAAATTATTACTCCAGTATCTGGTGCAGGTAATAAAACTCATATCCAATGAGGAATCCGTTTAAAAAGTATCAAGTAAAAGTGTCAAGATATCGATAGTGTCAGAGGCCGAGTTCGATAACTATACAGGGTGGCCGGGGGATGACGTCAAAAAAAAAAAATTAGGTCCCTCTTGTCATGGGGTATCCGAATCACCCCCATGTATGTTCCGCGATTTTTCATAGTTTCGGAGTTATGATTTTTTTTCTGAATTTTCATGAATTTTCGCCTTATCAATTTTGAAAATTTCTAAAAAAAAACTAGAAACTTTTTTCAATTACTTTTTTTTGTAACTGAATCTTCACAAGTTGTTCTTCTATGCATAAAATAATCAGCTTCGTAACTTTGATAAAAGTTATTAAAGTGTTGGTCTAAAGTCAAAAATTTACGTTCGGTAAATTATGACTTGAATTTTCAAAAATAATTAAAAATCCAAACAGATGTTTTAATGGTTTCTTAGTTAGCCTCAGAAATGCGCAAGACTCTCAGATTTCATAATCATTAAAAAAAAGTACTGCTTAACGAGCTACTTTGTGTACATTCGGCCTTCGAAGACAGCGAGGTGAAGAATTATTAAAATTAACAATTTTTTTTTCTGCCATTTCGTCTTTTCTTAGTTTATTAATGAACGAGTCGTCATCATCATGATGAATAAAAGTGGTTTTGTCAGTAAAACACAGATTAAAATGTAAAAAAAATGTTTATTATAATAGGTTTTCAAAGTTGCCACCTCCAGCAGCAATACACATTCTACACCTACGTAGGAAATTATCTTTTAATCGTCTAAAAGCTGCTCTGTTTTCCTTTACAACACCTTCGGGTTCTGTTAATTTCTGCCTCAGCTCTTGTTCACTCCCACTTTCTCTGGCTTATGCTATTTCCTTAAAATAGCCCCAAATAAAAAAATCCATGGGGTTGAGGTCAGGTGAGCGTGGAGGACACGATATTGGTCCGCCGCGTCCGATCCATCTATTGGGGTACGCCTCATTTAAATAATTTCGGACTTGCGTTGCGTAGTGACATGGAGCGCCGTCATTATGAAGAACCATGGTTCGTCTTAGTTCAATATTCACGTCTTCTAGCAACAATGGAAGTTCATGTTCCAGAAAGTGTCGGTATCTTTCTCCATTTAATCTGGACGGCAATTCAAATGGACCAATCAGTTCGCCATTGAGAATACCAGACCACAAGTTAACGCTGAAACGATGTTGAAACGTCGACGCTCTCATTTCGTGTGGATTTTCAACCGCCCACGTGTGGTAATTATGAATATTGAAAATTCCAGTGCGCTCAAAACGTGACTCATCTGACCATAAAACTTTATTGAAAAATCCAGGATCTTGTTGTTCTTTTTGTAGCATTTTTTGGCAGAAATCAATGCGCAATTGGTAGTCTGTAGGCAGTAAAGCTTGGATTCGTCGGATATGGAACGCATGATATCCTTCATCGTGAAGTATGTCTTGGATAGAAGTTCTTGGGATGTTCAGAGTACGAGCCATAGCTCTGGTACTCGTGGAAGGATTTCGTTGAACTTCTTCGAGCACAACTTCTCTGCGATCCGGGTCAACTCTAGGGATTCCTTCCCTATCGCCTCGTTGGCCAGGAATGCGGCCTGCCATTAAGGTATTGTGCGTGTTAATAAAAACGCGATGGTCGGGATAATGCTCAGGTTGCGGCCCACCACGACGTTGAAGTTGTTTGCGATACAGTCGCGCTGCTTCAAGGCCGTTTCCTTGTGCAACTCCATAAAAATAGTGCATTTCTGCGTATTCACTTAACGTGTAACTCATCTTTTACACTTCCAAGTAAACAAAGTCCAAATCAGTATGCAAGACACAGTCCAATTAACGAGCAAAGTAGTCAAATAAGTAGGCAGCGGAATCCGCGGACAAAGCGAGACAGTGAGGTAAAACAAAATGAAGACACGTGTAGCAGTAAACACAAAGTGAGAACGACTGAGGTACAAACTTGTTTTGTGTTCGCTTCTGCTGCGCTGCCCCTCTCACTCTTACCGCTGAGAGTGAGAGAGATAGCAATAGTTCGGCGGCCTCCTATCCTCAAAGACTATTGTTATTACAGGTAAAAAGTTGCGTCTGCATTTACAACCCATGACCCACGAGAACGGACCGCGCAAAATTAATTACTGTAAAACGAAAAATGCCTCCAAATTTTTTAATCTGTGTTTTATTGACAAAACCACTTTTATTCATCATGATGATGATGACTCGTTCATTAATAACCTAAGAAAAGACGAAATGGCAGAAAAAAAATATGTTAATTTTAATAATTCTTCACCTCGCTGTCTTCGAAGGCTGAATGTACACAAAGTAGCTCGTTAAGCAGTACTTTTTTTTAATGATTATGAAATCTGAGAGTCTTGCGCATTTCTGAGGCTAGCTAAGAAACCATTAAAACATCTGTTTGGATTTTTAATTTATTTTTGAAAATTCAAGTCATAATTTACCGAACGTAAATTTTTGACTTTAGACCAACACTTTAATAACTTTTATCAAAGTTACGAAGCTGATTATTTTATGCATAGAAGAACAACTTGTGAAGATTCAGTTACAAAAAAAAGTAATTGAAAAAAGTTTCTAGTTTTTTTTTAGAAATTTTCAAAATTGATAAGGCGAAAATTCATGAAAATTCAGAAAAAAAATCATAACTCCGAAACTATGAAAAATCGCGGAACATACATGGGGGTGATTCGGATACCCCATGACAAGAGGGACCTAATTTTTTTTTTTTGACGTCTCTCCCCCGGCCACCCTGTATAAACGCTTACATAATTTGACTTAGCTTGCCATTATTAAACCCGATTTACCCAAAAGCAGCCATTTTCCTCCGAAATGTTCAAGAGGATTAATCATAACAGTTCTCTCTTATCTTGTGACAGCCTAGGCCTTCCTCCGGAAGGCATTTCACTTCAGTCAGATTGTGGATTTCCTATTTGCTAACGACAGTGAAGTTAGGGTGGAAGCAAAATTTCTCTTTAGCTGTAGATATAAAATAGTGGAAACTAAGCCGTACTAGCTATATTTGTAATATTTTAAGCAGACAAACACATTTTATAGTTCGTAAGCTGATGTTATCAGAGCGACAAATTAATCTACACTTAATTGTTACAGTGACAACCAATTAAGTATGACACTGTCTTGCGTGCATTTTACGAGAATGTTGTAACTAAAAAATTCTTGGAATTTTACTAAAATAAAATAATACCAAAGAGTAACATTTGCCCCCTATACATCATTCTAAATTTCGCACAATTAAACGCAATAAGTTATAAATAACTCTTTAAAGTCTTCAAAACCTTAAAATAGACAAATAACCGCCACACACTTGGTCCTGGTTACAAACTACGATACCGTACAAAAGGAAATACTAAAAATACTCCTCAAATTCAGTTTAAAGCGTAAGTTGGCTGTATCTGCATTAAGAGTATGGAGGCTATCCCACGCAGTATAGAACTATATTCAGAGCATTTAAGACGTTTTGAAAGTTCCTATATACGACTACGCTCATTCTCCTCAGCGAATATCTAATCGGTCTTCCCCTCTGGCCATGTCAGCCCCTCCACTCTCGACGTTGTTGCGTTCAAATTGCGTCACAATTTTTGAACTAAAATTTAACGTCACAATTAAATGCAATATGCTCGCGAAGTTGACCGAGGTTATGCGTTAGTGTGGAGAGGCACTTCGTCTTAGTTCATCCAACTCGAGCTACGTATAGCTACGTACTTCGGTCAACTTTCCCGAGTACTTTGTCGAGGAACTTCGCGAGTAGTCTGGAGTAGGCATAAGAAATGTGCTAGCCCATTGGGTAGAACATGCGACTTGGTTTGCTCCGCACGTATTGACTGATCTTTCTTGTTGCATCGCCGACTAAGCCGTCAGCATGGTATATGTGCTGGGCAAGCCTGCTCCCGTAACGTCCTACTCCTTTTTCAAGTGATCTCTTCACTAACTTCACTTCGTGTTCTTCGTTAGTCATTCGTGAATGTCTCACACTCATAGGCACTGCTTAAATTGTCCGTAACGGCCGCAGAGGCATATGATGATGATTTCTGCAAAATTATTCAATAAATCGACATAATTAGTCTTCGCATGCACGCACACTTGTTTCGGATACTGTCCTGCTGCCTACCCTTCTGGGACATAGACGCGAGTTTATAAATGTAATAAATAATTATGTTTGTGATGTCGCTGTTTCTGGTTCCCCCGACACAGGGTATCCTAGTGTGGGGCCAGAAGAAATTTATGTGCCTGTGTGTAAATGTTTATGCTTAAATAAATGCACTCAATCGCAGCGCACGTTGGCTAAATTTGCGTCGCGAGTTCAGGTGCTGGCTAGGGGTTAAGTTGGCGGGTCATTACCCATACATTAAGCATCGGGCAGAATAACCTGCTGGGTCGAGTGGTTATCAGCTGGCAGCTTGCCAAAGTGGGTTTTATTCGATGACGTTGGACCGTCGTTAAGCCAGATTCAGCATCTAATTTTGAGCTAGTTTGCAAGTCTGTAGCGCCTAAACTCTAGGACGTGAGCTTTGATGTTACAGCCATTGGTTGTAGTAGCGGTTAGTGAGTGAACACATTTAAAAAAATGACGATTACCTATACCTATAGACGTTGTGCTGTACAGACCAAGTGATAATTGGCTAGTTTGCTATATGGACGTTTTGCTAATTAGGCATACTGCTCATTAGGCGTTTCGCGCTGTTGGACGTTTTGCTACTTATAGACTTTCTGATCGGGAGGGAAAAAAAATCTCTTATCCACTAGTAACTATTTATTGGGCAATAATATTTTTAATACTCCTGCGAGGAAATTGCATTAATATTACAAGAGTTGGCAAAGCTTCCCCACCAAAGTCGAGGAAGTCATTAACACTTTTAAATCATGACTGCAGACTTAACTCTCTACGTATATCTGTAATACTTTCAAGATGGGTTTCTAAACCGCAGTGTTTTGATGAATCCTGCGAAGATTACAGCTCAAGTAAGCACTTGAGGCTTATGATCGTTCACTTAAAGTTCTTAATAAAATTAATGGGTGGTCGAAGAAGATAGCTCGCTACGTTTATCTTACCACTTATGGATCGGAAATAGCCGCAATTTGAGATATAATTAGTAACCATTCGACATTAATGTAGTTTTAGCAGTATCAAAGTTCCGGATCGTAAATTTCACGCCTTTACATGAAATAGGAGGATCGTTAGGCAAAACACGATATTAATTGCTGTAGAAGAGGCGCAATTAGCCCGTAAATAACTTGATATTGATCGATGGTAGATAGCGGATTCGCAAGGAATCGTTTTCAATGCAATTACAATACACGCGGAACGAGCGACAATGGTGGGAATTAGACTCGAAAGCGAAATTCTTGATAAAAACTGCTATGTTTCGCATTTCTCCGGCAGTACGTCTTTTTCCTGACAATTGCCGTCCTACAGGCCTGTCACAAAATCGCCTTTACCATTTCCATTTTCTACTAGCATAGGAGTTAATTTTAATTGAACATTTACTGATTTATGGCTGCATAGACATATATTATTGTTGGTTTGAAATTATTTTTTTATTGAATTCCTTTGTTTGTTTTAAATCATCATACGAATTTCAGTGTGTTGTTAAATGTTTATCTTCTTCTCTTCTTCTTCATATTTTGGGTATCAAATAGTCTGATAAAATATTGTTAATAAGCTTTTAATAAGCATGCTGTACTATGGCCTATGCATCTACGTAATGAGATGATTTATACAGCCTCCATTAGCACCTTCAGTCACACTAGATGGTGAAGGAACCACTCGGACGCTGCAGTTCCTGGGGCAATGTTTAGATGGAGTACCTAGGCTTGCCCAGCACCTATACCTTCCTGACAGCTTAGTCGGCTCAGCCGCTAGCGTATAACGTTAATGAAAATGCCTTTTTCTCACAAATTTCGATCGCTAGACTTGGAAAGAGGCAAAAAGCAGACAATGAAAATGAGAGTTTATTGCTTCCTCCGAAAGCCTTTGAGAATGGAAGACAAAAACGGTGAATCTTTAAAAGAGTGCAGAGACCCGGCATTTGACTACCGATTTAATATATTGTTAGCGATTCTGTGACACCGCTTTCTGCTTCTAGAGGAGGGGCCAATAAGGCCAATCTGCCATCACTGTACTGTACTGCCAAATATATTCCAGATACACTTTTTTTTTTTTCTGAAGAGTCCGACCAGGTTTTTTTTTTTTTACATTTACATACAGACACATACATTGCTTCTGGCTCCACACTAGGATACCCTGTGTCGTGGGAACCAGAAACAGCGACGTCACAAACATGTAAACATCCAAGACCTGGGTTTTTTTTTCCCCCAGCCGGCGATCGAACCCGGGACCTCTCGCATGGTAAGCAGGTGCGCTAACCACTACGCCACAGAGGTCGTCAAAGGTTTCGTTTTGCTTTGCAGAGCTTAGCAGTCTCTGACGAGCAACCGACGATGCGAGCTCCGTCTCTGCTCACCAAAGTTAAGCTCTGCAAATCTAAGCGCCAGTTTCTGAATTGAGAATTTCGCTAAGTAACTACTCAACTGTAATGGTGTCTCGTCAAATTTCTCTGAAAAAAGCGTGACAGCACGTCACTTAAGTATTTACTTAGTGTAAATTCTCAATTCAGAAATCGGGCCTTAGGGCCGGTTTCAGAATTGAGAATTTCACTAAGTGAATACTTAAGTAACGTTCTGTCACGATTTTTTCGAAGTATCTTCCGATAAAAGATCAAGTAAGTGTATCCGGAATAAAGTTAATAATGTGTAGTGCTTACGAAAGTTTTGGTTCAAAAATGCTGCTTAGATAACTTTATTGTTAAGTTCAAGATCAAGAAGTCTGGTATTTGGCCAATATATTACATATTACATCCCTCCTCTTTTTGAATTTGTAACCTTGAAGTTCTCAGTCAATCATAATTACATGCTCCTCTGACTTGGCGCATAGTAACGCAGTCGCCTGAATCATCTACATTTAGTAGCTTGTAGAAGCCAAATATAGGCCAATAAACAAAGCATTGGCTCTTCAAGTATGACAGTATAAGTTGGAGCGTGGTAGTTTGAAAGCAGGATTGTAGTTTCGTACCAACGCACAGTGGGGGAATATGAAGTTCTAGCTGTATTTAATTATTTTTGTTAGACAATTAATTAAAAACACGCAAAATTTTTAGAAAATATATATTTTATTATTATTATTATGTTATATATTAAAAATAAAAATTTCATAAAAAAAAAAAATTCTTAAATTCATTCTTAAAGTCATTTGGAATAGTTTGAAATTCATAACACTCCATGACAAAGGCACACAAAGCGTCCAGTCGCTTTTTGTTGTCAACATTAATCCAAATTTCAAAAATTTGTTTTTTGGTTAATATGACACTTATTCTGAAAAAAAATATGTATGGGCGTGGCAAAAACGCGCAAGAAATGTAAATGGGATGTGAATACTCATACTTCAATTTAATAATCCTGAAAGTTTCATAACTAAACTCCACTAAACACCCTAACTTTTACTCATATAAACTCAGAAGCTTATTTAAAACCAATGCACAAAGACCTAATGACATACGTAGGGCGATAAGTGGAAAACATTTAGGATTTGAATAAAAATGTTGCTTAACTTACCTTGAAGACTCTATCAACACAATGAACAAAACAAAACGCACTCTAATTCCGAATATTCGCTAAGAAACGATCGTAAGTTGGGACAATTTTACCGTTCGACGAAAAGTAAATAAACGAAGATGACAAACTAACCACTTTGAGATTTTTTCTTTGATGACATTGTGTAACCAGCAGAAAAATTAAGTATGCCACGATTGGTGGTAGGTATTAAGGTAATAAAAAATATATTTTGTGATAGGATTGGGATTACTTCCATTTAGGGATTTTATACAGCTAGATCTTGATATTCTCCGTCTGTGCAACGGTCACAAGTTTGAAGTTCCTAGAAACGACACAGACGAGATACTGTTTAATACGAGTATCTTCTCAATTTGTACTTACTATGTAAGCCCATTTGTGAGAATGCTTAATACATCAGTATGAATGAGAAAAGAAAGATGCTGAGTTTATATGAAGCGATATGTTAAAATAAAGCAAAATCTTTGTATCGCGCATGAAAATTAATAAATCATCATAGGCCTTTGCGTCCGTTACGGACGATTCAAGCAGTATCCTGTGGGACTTCGACACTTTTTTGAGTGACTGAAAAGTCCAATTCGAGAAGGTAATACAGAATCTTAAACTTTCGCTTAGTGGTTCAACTATCTATACCTTAAGGACATGTAATTTTAAATGTAACTGTCTCGTTGGTCTACCCGTTAAGGCGCTTATCTACCAAAAGATCGTGGGTTAGATCCCGACTGGGGACTGCCGTACATTTGTACAAATGACCTCAGTCTGGGAGTTTTTCTATGTTTACAACATCTTTGACTGGTTACCATAGCACAGGGTATCCTAGTTTGGGACCAGAGTGAAGTCATTGTGCTGTGGAGATGTTATTATTATTAATTATAATTACACGTTGTAATTAATACTTTGAATTTTTGAACAGGGCCTCCAAGGGTCAGGTGACTTTTTGCAGAAGAAATTAACCTTTTAAACATGGTAATTGTACGCAGATAACCAACCCTAAGTACACGCGACCCTCGTCAAGTTGTTCCCTCTAGAATGGCCAGATGCCATATTGCCTCTTGGGATTAGGATTATCTTTGCTTTAAAATAATAAATTCTGCAGTCGAGTATATAAAGCCAATCCTTATTTGGGTTCAGTGGTATCATTTTTAAGACCGTCCGTCCGTTTTGCTAGTCTCGCGCATTTTATTTTTATTAATTACAAGAGAATTTCTTTATTTCGGGCAAATCTGGTCTAGGGGAAACTGGAAATAAAAATTACAAATAACTATCAATTTTATACCTACATATTCTATTTTTGTGAAGAAAATTGGCATACAATATTACGATTTTTTACGCATTCGCGATTTCGTCGGTATCGAAAATCAAGATATGTATTACGTTTAAAATATCAATGAGACCAGATTTGCGATATTAATATTAATTATCTTGTATAATCGTCGAATATGCGAGCAAAAAAAGCAAAAGAAAGTTATGCTCTTAAGACATCTCATCATCTTCGGCCCATACACATCTGTCCATTGATCCATTAATTGTAAGAGGTTATTTATCTCCCAAAATATATTTTAAAATATCTGATATTTTCAATAAGAAAGTACGAGTCACGCTTTTAAGCTTTTACACCAAGACGGTGAGAGGAGATGAGGTGTATGTAAAAGTTACATAAAAACCGCAATAGATTTAAGGGCAGCCCGCCACTGCGATGATACCCCTCTGTGTAAGCATCCTTACGTCCCAATATGGGATACAGGCCTTCTCCCTGAGAGAGAGTATGGGCTTTAAGACTGAAGACAAAATGTATGGCTGGTCAGCGCTGAACGGGCGGCGTTTTTCTAAAACGCTCCTTTAAACGTCCAAACGCGACTCTAAAACCGGCCTAATCATCACACGTGCCCACTGCAGATTAACAATTTCAAGCGCTGAGGTATTGAATAGCTCAGGCATTCAGGTTTCCTCACGATATTTTCCTTTTCAGTTAGAGAGTGCTTAGTACTGCTCCTATAACTTCAGAAATGTACATAACTTAGAAAAGAAAGACGGTACTTGCCCGTATTGGAAATCGAACCTGGGTCTCCCCAGTCCGAGTCCATTGTTCTACCCACTAGGCTATTACGGCTCCCCCACACTGTTACTATAATAAAATCTAGACTCGTACGCAATGTAAGCTACAACAACGTCAGCGGACAGCAAACGTCAAGGTCCCTGCACATCACACGGTCAACGAAGGGAACGAAGAAATTCTCCCGAAGCACAACTCAGAAACTACCAATTGTTACAGAGTCAACTGACAGCTCATCTAGCTTTATATCCATTGACTTTGCCACTAACATGTAGTTTGATAACTGGTGTAGAATTAGTTACAGAATACAAATTGCCTAGTTCACTTTCGAACGCACGTGCGAACAGGCTTACAGAATAACAGGGCTGGGCGATTTTTCTGCAACCGATAAATCCGAAAAATGCACGCACACGCTAAGATATACTTTTCATCGGCCAAAACGAAATGAAACTTGGTCATCTTTGTACATCAGTCGTTCGACTTTTCGCACTTTCGAACCTTCGAACTTTCGCAAAAATACAAGACTTACAAATAGTCAATATTATTCTAGATTCCCTAAACAAATTATTCCTTACATGAGTCTTTAATCTGCTAACTTATCAATCAACCATAATGTAAACAAGGTCTTAAGCCCCCTGACTATTTGCACGGTAACAACTCCTAGTCTGATGTTAACAGTCAGTTGTTTTAATTTTTGTACATAAACATAAACATTTACACACGGGCACATACATTGCTTCTAGCCCCACACTAGGATACCATGTGTCGTGGGAACCAGAAACAGTGACGTCACAAACATGTAAACATCCAAGACCTGGGGTTGTTTTTTGTCCCCAGCCGGGATTTGAACCCGGGACCTCTCGCATGGTAGTTAGATGCGCTTTCCGCTGCGCCACAGAAGTTGAAAATGCATCATTTAGCCAACTGAGAAGCTCAGAGAATAATCTTGGAAGATTAGCAGCTAATCACGCGTCGAAGGCTATTGTTCTATGAATTCAAATTTTGCTTATCCGGGAAACCGTTCAACTAAAAGTGTCGTAGTAAAGGTTAATTGATATGCATTAAGTCGCTCAAGAGACAATCCTTCTGTAATTTATTTCCCACACGACACAAGCGAGAACCTGGCACGTCACAGTCTGCTTACGACGGACGCAAAGAACCAGCTCTAATTACACAGACAGAACTTGCAATTGTTAAATTGAACTAATTATTCAAATACGGCTGCCAGTTTTTAACGTTCTTGCTAAAAAATGCCGGAAAAGTAAGTCGTTTTTGCTTTTGTCTCTATCAGCTTGGGAACATCTTTATGAAAGTAATTTATCATAATTTTCTTTCTTTCCTTTTTAGGGTTCCGTAGCCAAAGAACTTCAACGGGACTATGGGACAACGTCTGGCTAACCAATAATTTTTTTTTCACAAAGTGGGCTTGGAATGATCCACCATTACCAATTCGAAAAAAAAAACAAAAATGCAGTAGTAAAATTGTGTACATAAGATAAGATGAGATAAGAATAATAATAATAATTATGTCTTTAATTAAACGTTCTACACAATAAAAGTATATTTACCTTTTTTCTTTTATTTTTGCTTTATAGTAAAAGCTGTAAACGTACTTGTTGATAAATGCTTGCTAATTTCAAACTTGGTGAAAATGCACTAAGTAAAGAACTGCCTTATACTCGTAGTATAAAAACAAATACTCGAACTGAATGAAAGAAAACACAAAAAATACTTTATAATGTACGGTGGTACGGAACCCTTGGTGCGCGAGTCGTCTCTCACATGGCCGGTTTTTTTTTTCAGTCAGACGGTTATAGACCGCACTCACACGCAGGTTCGATACCACGGCATTGTGAATCCTTCTCTACTCTACGCAGGTAGTTAGAAAGAGTGACACTGTTGAACCAAAGACTAAAAGGCCTTCCACACGATCGGAAAGATCCTCCGACCAAGGTGACATTGGTCGGGTTGGTGTAAAAATTTCACGTGTGGAAGCCGGTTGTCCAACCAAATATTGGTCGGAATCCAACGGCCTTGATCGGAAGCGCAGCCATCGCAACACGCTGTGTTGGCGGTCGGAATGGATCGTGTGGAAGGCTGTCGTCCGACGCGAGCGCTTCAGTGTGCCCACAGAGTACATTGTTATAGTGTGCCGTTGGCCGTCGCTGCGGGCGGATGCATGTCTATGACAGTAAGTTCGAATTCGGTAGTTGACACGACTAACTATAAATTACTTCATATGCTTGACTAAAACAAAATATTTCGGGAAATACATCTCTTTCAGTTAATTATTTGTTATTCCAATTGTTAAATAGATGAAACATAAAAAGAGTGCTCTGAATAATGACTTCATAATGCGGTATTTTCATAGATACAAAATTCCGTTTTAAAAGTAATTTAATTGACATTTTGTCAACTACCCAATTATGTTTCGAATTATGGTTGGAATGGGTTCGCATTTTGAAAGCCGCGAACGGGAGGTGTTGACGGAATTCATATCAATTTACACATAAAATAACATTTACATACAGACTTGCAGATGTATGTAAACATCGCTTCTGGTCCCACACTAGGATACCCTGTGTCGTGGGAACCAGAAACAGCGACGTCATAAGCATGTAAACATCCAAGACCTGTGTTTCTTTTCTTTTGTACCCAACCGGGATTCAAACCCGGGACCTCTCACATGGTAAGCAGATGCGCTAACCGCTGCGCCACCGATGTCGTTTCGTACAGTCGAGAGCACATCATGATTGTTATACACCCATGCACTCTGCCCCGTTGCGTTACGGGCGACTTTGCAACTCAAATGTGAAGATGACGTGCTTTCGACTGTACGTTGTCAAGTTGTCAGACCGTGTGGAACGAATTCCAACCCGACCAAGGCCACTTGGTCGGAGAGTCTTTCCGATCGTGTGGAAGGCCTTTAATAAATCGACATATTGATTAGGTAGGGTACAATTTTATTAGATCACGCACACATCTGCACCTGCGTCCGCATGCGTATTCGCCAAGAAGCAATACACGTGTTTGTCAGTGGACCGAGTGGGTTGGCAAGACAGGGAAGTCTGTGTATGTCTGTGTCCAACAGTGGGCTCTATTCTGCTCTGCAACGTCGGTCTAACATAATCATGTTTGATTACCATGCCGGGGGTCGTGGTTTCGATTACCACTGAGGACCGCCGTACTTTTTACACATGGCCTCATACTGGGTGTATTTCCATGTTTGTAATGTCCTTTCCTGGTTACCATAGCACAGGGTAGGTATTCCAATTTCGGACCAGGATAAGTGATCGTGTTGTGCAGAACTTACTATATTATTATTCATGGGCTGGATAAATAGAAAGACGCAGGTTTAAAGTTCTAGGTATATACCTCAAATAAAGATTAGATGGAAATAAAAATAAATATCATCATCATCAACCCACAATGTCTCCACCGAGGGGCCCGGGTCCCGGGTCTCTTCCCTGAGGAAGGTATAGACCATACTCCACGACGGGGGCCAAGTCCGGATTGGTGGAGGCGTGTAAGACTAGTGTCTGGTCTTACTGTCAGAAGTTTTCATGCCGCCCTAAGGCCTCTGACTTGGCTTGACGACTGCCATCTGACGACGGCAGCAGGCACCAACTGCTTAACGTGCATGGCGAAGCACGGAACCGCTCGGAAAAATGCCACGAGCGTTCGTCATCATAGACGGTGACTCATCTATGCACTGAACGCGCCCTATGTTGCTTAACCTTAGTGATCGTTTTAAGATCACTCAGGCAGCCCAGGCTACGAGCGATTCTGAGACGGAAATAAAAGTAACTATATTATCCCAAAACTGCCGTTACTTACTACAATGTTGTGATGCTACTGTAGCGCAGAGGAAGTACAACAGACCGTGGCGGAAAACCGACACAGATTACTCGCTCGTGCTATTCGGCAGTCCATAATCATTCAGTTCATCAGGTAACTGTTTACGTAAGACTACAAATTTCTCCTCACAAAATTTGAATTTGAACCGAAATCTGACAGAATGAAAAGCATAAAAATGGTTGAGATTCGGCGAATGTTCGGCGTACTTAGTTGACCTTCTATGGAGTTACGTTTTATCTGCAATATGTTTTTTTGTAGTTCACTGCTATCAAAGGGTGACTACTCTTGCGTGAACTTGTTACCTGACAACAGTAGGTACTCTATAGAGTAAGAGGCTTTAGAAGAGATTTGACATTCTTGAACCTCGCCCGGCTGATAATAAAATTCGCAGGCAGCCAAATGGAATATGTTTTTTGTAAGAAGATACAATTTTCATCGCAAGGTCCCAACGGATCCAAACGTCATCCGGATGCTACTCGAAACCTTCTAAGAAATTCCAGTGGTCGATAAAAACCTAGCTCAGTAATCAAGAAAGAAATCCCAGGAAGGCCCAACCCAACATCCCGTCTATTACAAAAACCTGTTCTTCGGAAAGCGAAACGTTATTTAAGCACTAAAGCGGAGAAAATGCGTCAATAACAGCGTCGAATGATAATACAGATTTTTTTTGTTGCAAAAAAGGCATAGCAAAACAATCATTGAAAATTACAAAAAAAAAACCAGTCACGAATTGGCTATCGTTTGTATGTTTTACTCAGGAACTACCTGTTCTGTGTAGATAAGATAGGAAGATATCGCTGATATGACGACGCGAGGTACCTCACCGTATCGCGCTGAATATCAGTCAATGTGTGTCTATGACACAGTTTTGTTTATTTACATTACACTTGGCTAATCGTGACTATTACACACTCACTTTTATACGCCCGGTCTGACCAGTTCTACTTCCACTGGCAATATTTCACGGCAATTTGTAGCCCGAGGCAATTAAACGTTTCGATTAACAGTTCATTCACGCTCGTCAAGTGTGAAGTTAACAGTACCTCAGCATCTTCAGTGTTTAGTAGAAAGCATTAAGTCCATCAACGATTCACACGGCCACGAACCTGACCCGTGAAACTCTTAACACGTTCGTCGTAAAGGCAATTATCAACTAAGCAGTAAAGCCTAGGTTATAGTCCGTCACTTTGAGATAATATCGTCACGTCGCTGCTGTCGCATATATCAACACTTTGACCTATGTACGTGTGAGTGACGTAGATATGCGGTGGGGTGTGTGATTCATACTACCGTATAATATGACCCACATAGTAGTTATGATTACTACCTTAGAATGCAGTTTCTCTTATGCTGTGGTATAAGAATTTCTGAGGTGGAAGCGGAATTTAGTCCAAATATAAACCTAACACGAGCTGTGAGCACCACTAATGTGGAAACCTAAGCTCTCTTGGGACTCAATAAATGTCAATTTGGGAAACATACATCAGCTGTCAAGTTAGTCAAATCTGGCTATGATTACCACTGAACCCACTGTTCTAAATTAGACAATGGAAGTGAATAATTTCTCCAAATAAACGTAACAGTTTTGATTGTTGCGGTGAGCAGTTAGTGCAATGGAGACGAAGCCTAGAGGACTATTCCTGTAGCATGATATAACGTGCAGCTACGGACAGTCAGTTCTGAATACTTAAATACGAATCACATTGGAGAATCTATGAAACGTCCATTATAGCACTTAGAGAGTTAAGCTTTTGGCAGCTGTTAACTGACACAGCAAAGGTTGGGCAATCGGATGTGCAATTTTGGGATTCGACGTTTATTCTACAGGGTATAACAAAATCCCCGACTCAACCTGAAAATAGTGATGCCTGCTCGTGTATGTAAAAGTTGTTGTTGTTGTCTAACTTATAAAAATTATGCGAAATGGGAAAACGTCGAAATATCCGAAAAAAAAAAGAAACCGCTGCGTTCTGCGTTTCCGCTTTAATGTCGCCTGAAGGTACATTTTTGCTATTTTGAAATTGGTACTGTACTGTACTATCACTGCTGAATTTTGGCAAAAAGCAAATTTGAATTCTACAAAAATTTAATTTAAGGGGAAGGGCTCACAGGCAGGCATCTTTTTCTCTTGGCAAAGAAAAGAGAAGAATCTTACTAGAATTTCGTACTGTACAAAACATAATACATAAAACAGTGTTAAAAATAGGTACTGTAATAAAA
Source organism: Yponomeuta plumbellus (assembly GCA_947310845.1). Classification (NCBI taxonomy): domain Eukaryota; kingdom Metazoa; phylum Arthropoda; class Insecta; order Lepidoptera; family Yponomeutidae; genus Yponomeuta; species Yponomeuta plumbellus. Next base: position 8,042,387 of record OX371207.1, on the reverse strand, counting down.
AAAATGAAAATTTTTCTTTTTTTACTTTTTTGTAAAAAATTAAACATCTTGTAGGTAGATCATTCACCACGGGCTCCCGTTAGCGGGCTTCGGAAGCCCGTGGTAAATAAAAAAATACAATATCTAGTTGTAGAAAGTGCTACTGAGGTAGATAGGTCATTTTTAAGATAATAACTAAGCTAAGATTTAGTTAAACAAAGACTAAAAACTAGAAAAAATATACTATCGAAATTATTACATGCAGCCCCGTAATTGAGTGACAGTGAGTGTTCGTGTGAGCACTAATGTTAGTGCTAAAATTAGAATTAAAACTTTATATATTAAATGTCTTATCCATTCTCAGAGGCTGTTAATCCCACGAACGCAAGAAGCATTAGGTAGCTGTACAAACTTCTATTTCTAGACCACTTTGTTACTTAAATGGCATGAGCCCGGGAAGCAGTTCTGTAGAGATTATGATCGCAACTTCGATAATGTCTGTGGTATCTGTACAAAAGTCATAAACAGAGCCATGTCATGAGCGACTGAATCGTCAGCATCGTCATTTACACGTAGCGAGCACGTTAACAAGCTTAAATGACCGAGGGTAATGACACGGACGAAATGGCAGATGCTTCGCTTTAATTGTGTCCACTAGAACCAACATTACTACCACTCCCGTCACTTAAGAAGGGAATATTCAAATTATAAAAGCCAGACCCTTAAATCAAAGTCACGGACAAAGAAGAAAATGTAATACGAGAGCATCTTTAAGATGACAATGGAGAATTACGTAAATTGAAACATCCAAAAAGCTCTTATCAATCTTCGACAGGCTGACAACATTGTTACAATTTTCCAACATTGTTCATTTTGGCAGCTCTACAAATACTTTTGGACTGAAGAACTCAGTTAGATGCACTCACACCACGCGTTTTAATCGCGAGAATTTTACAATCACATAAACATACATAGTTCAAGAGCTCTCTGTAGACTGTCTTCGTAATTATAATTATTTGTTTTGACTGAATTCAAACTCAATGGATTATGAGATCTCCATAATGATGTGAATTAGGGTTTATTTCACGCATGAACAGATGGAACTTTCTCACGACCTAAAGCGATTCGCACCGACTGCAGCATCGGATATTACAGGGATATTACCATAATGTCGGCGCCTTTGTATTGCGATATTATGCCCTCTCCCGTCGAGTGGTGCCTCAAATTCATTAAATGTCTACGTGAAATTAACAGCGGGAAGCCATGGTGAAGCCACGAACATACTTAGAAAGATGCATCATTTGTACATGATAAATATTTTAATTATATTTGTTACGTTGTTGTTACAATTATATTAGTTCTAGATATTATCTGTCCTCGGCTATGCTCAACCAGCGGAAATTTGCTTAAAATCGTTCGTCCATCGAAGTGGTTGAAGTTTTTCCAGTTCGTAGTAAGAAAGCCACTAAAAAGGTGGAAATAAGTAGGGCGCCTTGGGGAAGCCTACAACTAATACTGGATGAAAACAGACTGGTTGATGATAATCTAGTATTTAAACGTCACATTCCATTAAATAGAAATAAAATAAGAAACTATTCGCTCATGTCGTTCGGATGATTAGATTCAATTTCCAATTTAATGTTTTCATCTAAAACGCTTCGTACCACTTGGGATTGTAGAAAAACGCGGTCGTGATACTTTTGCCTTCTTTCCGAACAATCGAAATAATCGATTGCGATTTTCCATTTGATTGATTTGTGCTCTATTGGCGCTCTAGTAATGTACCGGCGTCACGCACGACCGAGTCCGCTACAAATGTAGGAGAGTTCTCAACGCGTATCCATTGTCTTTGTCGTTTTATGCACTTGTTCAAGTACCGGCATAACGGGTCGGAAACTTTGAGCGGTGGATAAGCAAGTAGGCCTTGACTCGTTGCCATTATGGTCAACTGGGAGACTGAAGCAGTCTGATTGTTGCTAATTGCAGCCGTGATGAATGTAGGCGAACATTGCTTGAAGTTTCGCTTCATTGCGTTGGAATCTTGAATTGTTTGTAGATTCGACACCCCATTCAAGAGTCGTGTCGAGCAATTTCTATTTGGAGCGTAGAGTTCTTTGTTCTTGTTGTTGATAATGAATTGTATTTATTTTAGTGAAAATCATGATATTACATATTATATTTTTTCGTAAAATAATACAGCGCTTTTTTGGGCCAATACTTCGTTTTGTCAGGATCGTGGCAAAAGGCTAACAAAGGTATCTGCCTACCTTCCTGTCAGTTATAGAGGCGGGGGGTTATGTTTTTAAAAATGGGGCCATAACATTTCTCATAGATTGATAGGTAATTGGTAGAAAGAAATAATATTTAAGTATGCAACTAATTCTAATAGACATAAAAGTGCCGAATAGAATTTACAGACTAAAACTCAACATTATGAATATCATCAAGCTTAAGAACGGAAAAATATTCAGTGATTAATATTATTATTAGTAATAAGTTTTTTGCACATAAGTAAATATAACAATGGTAATGTGGAGGACTTAATGATAGGAACATTTTTACCAGTTATGTCAGTCAGGTGGTGAATGAGAATAGCTGATAGTCATTTGGAAATATGAAGAAAATAAGTTATATAAACTAAATAAAACAATTATGAAATAAAATAAAAGAAGTGGATATAACATAATACATAATATACAAGTACATACTTACTTACTTGATTATTGTTAATTTACTAATTAATTCACTCATGCTGCTAATTGACACCGTTTCATTTCATTAATGTGTTCGATTGAACGTCGACTAATATGACTAGCTCTCGTACTACTTAGGAATCATTATAGATACTGCATCAATTAAACTGATTAAGCACCTCTATCGTCTCGAGTATATTTGATAATAACATAACCTCACTGTGCACGGCGTGAATCATTGGAAAAGGATTCGCGGCACGCAGCCTGCAACTCTTAAAACAAGCTCTACCAACATTACGACAAGAAACTGGTTATAGTAGGTTGCTCTGCGCAAAACGCAATCGTTTTCAGAGTATTCAACAGAATATTTCTCATTATTTTAATAGCTTAGTTGGTAATATTAAAAAAATATTAATTTTATTTTGACATAAATGTATTAAGGTATGTTGTGGTGAATTTAGTTAAAAGATCTTGGTAGGTTATTACCTGATATTACAGCCAACAGCACGGCGAACGCCGCCACACCTGTCACTCTCGCTCGGAACCACATTGTGTCTCTTTTCCACTCAATTTACTAGCGTCCTCATAAACAAAACAACGAAAGATTCAAATAAACCCCAACGGAAAATCGTCTTTTGTCAAAACAAACTTGCTACACTCGCGTATTGTTCTCACCTCTACAGAAACGGTATCACTCGATAAGGTGTACAAAATCACAAATTCCAATTGGAAAACCTTTAAAATTGGGCAAGTAGAGTACTTTTCACTTGACAGCACAAGTCCATGATGAGAGAGTTGGGTGGTAAACCGTTTTGTTTGAGTTAAGAAGTGTTTAACTTATTTCGTGAATCGTTTTAGCTCCGAGACGGGAGGAGCGTGCGTCTGACCCTCGCAATGGCTTCGAACAACTGGCGACGCGCGATGCGGCCGACACGAGCGCTCGGCGGAGGAAGGCGGTACTAATCCCGCGCGGTAGCCTTTGGGTCAGAAACTCGAAATGCGCGGAATCGCGTGGAATGCAAAGGATCAAACCTAGCATGTAGAATCACTGTGCAGTGCACGCTCGAAGTGGTAGATCATTGGTGGTTGTAGTGCTATTTGGAGGGTGGTTAAATTAAAAAACTATTTTAATTTCGTTACTAACTTTATTCCCGATACATTTACTTGACTTTTGGTATTTCGATTTTAATTTTGCTGTAGGTACCTACTTACTTATTGAACTTAATTTAAAATAAATTAAGTCACAATACTTATTTAAAAGAAAAAAGAAACAAAGAAAAAATGTTTATTATACCAACAATCATAGAAAACAATCAACCAGATAAGTAAAATACATAAAATAATAGGGCAACAGACAAAAAACACTTGACAAGTAACATTTACCTACATTATGTTTTCCTTTGCTCATAAGTAGGTACAGTCTTAAATCCGAAAGACTGTACATAAAATATCTACTATTTGCAATATTATTATGTCCCAGCAAGAGGATGTTCATACATTTTTCATGGTGATCGATGAGATTTTGGCGCACGTGACAGATTTTATTATGAATAATTTATACAGGCGACACGGCTCTCGCGTCAATTCGTCCCCGTTCTAATGCAATACGTAATACAGAGGATTCTATGAGGTTTAACGGCCCAGATTTGGGTCTGAATATGTTCTTAAGGTAACATTAGTATATACCTATATTGAAGATAATCTAAAGGCGTTTACTGTAAAAGCAACTGTATGTATATTTACTAAAGCCCTGTCTCCGTGTATTATCTACATTATAACAAAAATTTCCAACATGTTCTCTACCAATTGAAGACGTTAGTGGATGAAGGTGATGTGTGCATTTTTTTAGATTTTGAGTAAGTTAAAGTTAAAGTTTTACTACAATTTTCTACAATTTTTTTCCACACAAAAAACACCGAAAACCGAAAATACGACATAATATCACTTTCATCCACTCACGTCTTCAATTTATGTAACATTTACATTCACTTTTCGGGCATTTTCCTTTAAGTCTTCTTTGGAAGAAAGTGTTTTAAAACACTTTTTGCATACTCACGTAGTATCATGTACCCAACATCTCTTCAACATTTTTTCACTAGAAATCTTAGCGTAATTTTTAAGTTTCCTTTAAAAAGAATTTCTACGCGCCATGTAGGTACTCGTAATACTGGGATCTCAAACAAGCGTAGCGCCGGTTTATACCGGCTTATTCACGCTCCGTACCGGAAGAACGCTGAAAATTTCACGACCAATGCACAATAACATTTTTCAAAACAGTGTAGCAAGAAAAAATGGTTTTCCAGGAAAAATTTATGTTTGCTTCGTAAAAGTACTTAACCTGTAGAAATATCTAGGCTTTTTCTAGAATAGGCTCACCATAACAATAGTTTTCAAATTGTTATTTTCAAGGTCATAGCGCATAGATCATAAATTAGGAGACAGCTCGCTGTCAGCTGTCAGCTAATTTATGATGCCAATGTAAAATGTATCTAAGGAGCAATATTTAAAGCCCATATTTTAATTATATTATTTTTGCCGAGTGGGAGCAGAGTCGTGTAAGTGGACAATGACCTTAACTCGTTTCAGTATCCAAATTAATAGCACGACGAAAGAAATAAAAATGTGAACAAAATTCAATGCGCAAAACATTGTTTTAACTCTGCTTCTCCTAGCAAACTTTCATGTGAGCAAATTCTACCTAAGCAATTGTGCAGACGTGCCATAGTATTGGTGCCATGCTGGGGTCTGTACTATCGATAGCACATCAACATTTACAAAAATATAAGTATCTACTCATCCTCATTTTCACCAAAGAAATCCTACGTCCGCGTAACTTCCTTAAGAATTAACTAGCGCTACGAATAAAAATATACCTACTTATTTACCTTGTTTTAACCTCCGTTTTTGTAAAAAGTGAAGAACAAAAACATTACCGTTTTTGGTACAAAAAATGTGTGAGATAGTGCTATATGCTGATGACACGTCACTTGTTTTTAAAATAAAGAGACAGGAAAATAATCTTGACGAAGCAAATAATGCTCTCACGCACGTTCTAGATTGGTTTACAGTAAATAATCTATTGTAAAATTCAAAAAAGACAAAATGTATGAAATTTACCATACCTAACGTAAAATTAGTTGAAAACAACATTGTAATTGAAAATGATAAACTAGAATTTGTTGAAGATACTGTATTTTTGGGCATCACAATCGATGCCAAACTACAATGGGGTCCACATATTATAAAATTGGCACATAGACTAAGCTCCGCAGCATATGCCGTGAAAAGAATTCGAGAACTTACTGACGTTGTAACTGCTAGGCTTGTTTATTTTAGTTACTTCCATAGTATTATGTCCTAGGTATAATACTATGGGGCCGGGCAGCAGACATTGAGACTATCTTCATCTTGCAGAAGAGAGCGATCCGATTTATTTACAAGCTAGGTAGTAGGGACTCGCTAAGAGATTTTTTCAAAGAAACTAACATCTTAACAGTTGCAAGCCAATACATTTTTTAAAATATTATGTACGTTCGGAAAAATATTAAGGACTTCGAAACTCTTGGTAGCCATCATAACGTTAATACTAGGAATAAACATAAATTGTCATTTCCACGATTTAGACTTGCAAAAGTTAATACTTCCTTTATGGGGCACTGTATAAGGTTCTACAACAAGATACCCCAAGATATATTAGAGTTACCCCCAACGCGATTTAAGAATTGTGTTAAGCACACTCTTTGCAAAAAAGCTTAAATAAAATAAAATCAACGATTATTTAGAAGACAAGGACGTATGGCATTAAATAGTAGCTTAATATTAAATTAAATCAGAGGATAAATGTGTCTAGTGTTCAACACATCAAAGATATTATTTTGTATGTTTTATTTGTATTAGCTTTAAGGTGATTTGAGAAAAGATGGTCAGAGTGGAGTTTTTTTTTTCGCTGCCTTTTTCTCCTCTACAGACGGCCCCAAGGCAGCGGCTAACATTATACATAACTGTATGTACATTGACATTCAACAAGCAGAATATAAATTCTTTACGTTGAAATAAATTCTTGATTCTTGATTCTTGATTCATATTGCAAACTTTTAAACACCCGTAAGTAGATCCGGACAAAAAGTTTACAATGTGTTGTGCTTACGAAAGTTTTAGTTCAAAAACAAAAACATAAGTAATCGTAACATAAATGTTTGCGCTAAAACTGGCGCTAAAACTTGGCATAAATGCTCTTAGCCGCCGCAAATGCAAAGCATTGGTGACACCGAAATAATTGTCAAAGAGCCCTTAAAACAGATTAACTAGGTCTTAAAAAATTATGAAATAGGCCATTAGCATAGGGCCGGGTCACCTATTTCCTTCGTTATGCCCGTGAACGCGTCTTGTGTCTAGCCGCAGCATTGATGTTTTTCCTACTTTTGTAGGAAAATTAGGTAATGTTTTGACTTTTAAATCTATAGCAATCATGGTATCTTATCATCACACTTGCAAGAACAACGTGTTATTTCGGAACCCTTACGTTACATGAACGTTTTTTTAAGGTTTCAAAGTAATGGCCGAAAGAGATAGCGCTATAACGTGATGCAGTGTCTCTTTTGCTCATTATTGCGGCATTTTCAGAGTAAAAAAAATTCGCGTTAAAAAAAGTAATCTATGAATAAAAAATGGTTTTCTTCGAAATATCACGTTGTTCTTGCAAGGGTGCGATATACTCTAATGTATTAAGTTTAACATATTTTTTTTGAATAAATGGTCTTAGTGGAGTTTCTGTTCCCGCTGCCTTTCTCTCCACTACCAATACGGCCCGAAGGCAGCGACTAACATAGTATATCGATAGTCAGCAAACCGAATGTAAATTCTTTACGCTGAATAAATCATCTTTTTTTGATTTGATTTAATCGAATCTTTCCAACTTTTCTAATAAGAGTGTCCGTAGGCTTTGATAGAAATTCAGCACCGAGGGTCCACTCCTGCAGCACAACGCAGAGCCAGCTACTTCTGGTAGTAAATAATACATGCCATAAGGATGTGTTAGCAAAGGGCAAGATAAAAAGTACCCAAAACCGGCGTGCGTGCATGCAACGCCTGATGAATGTCGATGAAGCAAAAGTGATCTCTCAAGATCGTGGCAAGGGGCAGTCCCAGTCTGCCTACCCCTCTGGGAAACAGGCGTAAGCTTCTATGTATGTTATACATATCACAAGCTTCATCTAATGATATTATTTATATTTTATACTATGTGTTAGTTATACATTGCATGTTTTTATCTGTTGTATATTACGTTTTCTTTTTGTTGCTGTTCGCTACACGTTTGTATTTCTGTAACGTATCTTGTTATAGACGTACATACATAGGCTGTTTACTACTATCTGTTAGAGCAAGGAGTCGAATGAATAGTCGATAGAGTAACTAAAAAATGGTTTTCGTGCAATATTAACAGATAATAAGATAGGGTGTTGTTGTTTCTTTCAAATTGGCATGTTGTTGCGTACATACAGCGCCACCAAGTTATCTGCTCAGGTGGGCAAAATTATAACTAACAAATAAATTGTAAATCCTGTTCCCCATTTTTTTGTTTTATTAATTCACTTACTAAGAATTATAAATATATTTTCATTAAAATTGAAAGACGGATTAAAGTATTCTCATTTAATGGGTAAATTTCTTAAATGTTACAACGAAATTCTGCACTAGCGCCGCTATCAACTGAACAGATAAGATGGTGGCACTGTAATAAATTTTATTGATTATAAAATCGTCAATCACTGTGTTGGGTGACACTCGTGTGCACTCTACAAGATAAATGGTGATCTAAAGTGAGAAGTACCATTACTATCTCGTTATAATAAACGTCTTTTTTTCTCTCCTTTCTTTCGACAAAGTTGTAAGTCGAAATGCATCCAAAATATAAAGCTGATTTTGCTGTCGACGGTACAGTCGATAGCACGTCAATCTTCACATTTTAGTTGGAAAGACGCCCCTAATGCAACGGAGTAGAGTGCATGGGTGTATACCATGATGTGCTGTCGACTGTACTTACGTGCGTAGTTGTGAATCTACTGTCGAACAATAACACTGTGGTTTACTGTCGAATTGTACGCTGCCCCAGATTTTTACCAAGAGAAATTAGAGAAAGTGACTGTATTTTTAAACATAATGATATAAATTCTCACCTAATGGATTAAAAGACACAGGAAACATGCTGCGTCTTTCATTTGTTTTCATATTATAGAAAGAGAACAAATTAAATTAAAAGTCGAAGTGCAAATTAACTTCTCTTTGTTTGCTCGCTAACTTCGTAACTGCAACAATAGTGACGATGGCAGATTTAATTTATGACTTCAAGTTTTTATTTCGAGTTAGTTATGTTTCTATGGACCTAATAGCAATCATCGCGACTTAATGAGCCGTTTTCAGAAGAACTAAAAAAAAAAATCTAACGGCTGTCAAAGGAATGCAATTTTGGACCTCAGCCCAATAGCCGTGTGTGATAGATACATCATAAAATAGGTCTCAGCGAGCTGAACAAAAGTTACTATGACGCAACAGCCAAATGTTTGTCCTTTCGGAGTTACATTTTATTGAAAATCTGTTGGCGTCGTTAAATTAAATAAAGCCGTTGCTGTTTTGAACTTTGAGCAAATTGTACTTTATTAATACGTATAGCAAAAATGCATAAGGACGTTATTAAAATAATATGACCACCAATACAAGCGATTCGCATTAGTCATATTAGTATGACATGCCAGTATGACCACCATGAAACGGGGGAAACAACTTTGCACTAATACTCCAGCCTATATCCTAACCACAAGCCTTCTTAAAGTTGTCCTTAAGGGCGTCTGGAAGAAATTGCTTTTAATAATAAGGCCGCCAATTGTACCATGAACCTTTGTAAATATTTTGTGTTTCTTTTTGTTTTTTCTAGTGTGCAATAAAGAATATTCTATCTATCTATCTTCTCTCAGAGAGAGAGAGAGAGAGAGAGCACTGGCTTAGTCACCACGCGTGTCCGCCGTGGATTGGCAATTTTAAGGTATACCAACGTGACGTGTTAACACCATGAGAGTTAAGTTTCCTCGTGTTGCTCGTCACTGACTGCGGGCATACGGGAAACCTAGTCGGACTCTCCCACAAAAAGTCAGCTAAGTAAAAATTGTTTGTTGCCAAATGTTACATCATCATCAACCCATCATGTCCCCACCGAGGGGCACGGGTCTCTTCCCTGAGGAAGGTATAGGCCATACTCCACCACGGGGGCCAAGTCCGGATTGGTGGAGGCTTGTAAGACTAGTGGCTGGTCTTACTGTCAGAAGTTTTCAAGCCGCCCTAAGGCCTCTGACTTGGCTTAACGACTGCCATCTATCGACGGCAGCCGGCACCAAACCCTATTCTAAATGCTATCTGGGCCGTAGATGTTATAAAATAGTTTTAGTCGTCTCGCTAAGATTTTCATAGAACATTGCCTTCATCTCATATCTGTGGCCCGTTGCATAGAAATGAAAGGCTCATTCACAACAAAAGAATTTCAACTATAGCCCAATCTAAATTTTGATTAAGCGCTGACAAAACCGAAAAATACAAACAACTGACTAAGCGACTCGCCGCCACCGATATCCGACTAAATTAATTGGAAAGGGATCACAAAATCGACCCTACGTCAAATAAATACACAGAATACCCGACCCTTGTATTACATAGGTCCGAGACAGCCATCAGCGGATTTTACATTGAACGATGGCTGTAACGACACTGCATCATGGTGCGGTATAATGCCAGCCTCACATTTGCGAGGTCCAGGGTTCACATCCCGGGATGTACCAATAAATTGGTTTCCTATGTTACGTAAGATGTAAAATGTACCTATAATGTTCATGTTAGTCGCTGCCTTGGGGCCGAATGTAGCGGAGAAAAAGGCAGCGGAAAAAACTCCACTCTGACAATCTTTTCTCAAATCACCTTAAGAGCCATCGCAAACAGGGCGACTTGTCGCCACGTCAAGTTGCCGCGTCAGAAGCGACGTTGTCATTTTGCTTCTGGCGTCTTGTCGTCGACTCTGTTGCCAAATGTGCGGAGATTCGAACAAAATATATGAAAACTGACGGCCGTAGCCTGTCGTCGCGTCTAGTCTCCGAGCTGTCGCCTGTCGCGTGTCGCTAGTGTGCGCCTAGGCTTATTCTAATACTCTGGTATGAATGTCCATCTACCTGAGAAGCTCAGGACCCATTAGTGCAATCGGTACTTGGAAAAGTCAGAAAACACCTATGCCGCGGCCGGACACACGGACGGCACCCGTTCAAGAGCGTGAAGTTGTCGTATCAATACAACTCGTTAACGGTGAAAGAAAACTTCGTGAGAAAAATAATAATGTTAGAGATGTTCACATACCTCAGTGCTTGCTACGTACAATGACCCAACAATGACTAAGTGCGGAAATCTCAGGTCTAACTAACTGACCCTGCGTGATCGGACCGGTAATTGCAAACAAATAGGTACAAAATTATATTTTCATAATATTACTAGCTGATCTGGCAAACCTTATTTTGCCAAATTATATTACATTACTGCAGCGGCCAGGAAAAGAGGCATTGATGGACGAACGTGGAAATGTGGGCCGAGGCGAAGCCGAGGCACACATACGTGAGTCCATCAATGCCTAGTTGTGGCCAAGGCTTGTATATGATTTTTCTCAAATAATGCACGGAAATTAAAACGATGAACTCATTCTGTTAAATTCAATACACTTTCAAAATCAGCTGAACCACGAACGAACAACAATTATTTTTGCTGCGTTAGTGTTTTTTTTTCAATAGGTAGGTAGAGTCTGACAAGCGAGTCCTGGGACAGGATTTATTTCGAACTAGCTTTCGCCCGCGACTCTGTCCGCGTGGACTTTAGTTTAAAATTTTGCAACCCCGATCACTCTCTTAAGGGTTAAATTTAGAAAAGCGGCGAAACACGTGTTCGATCTATTGTGGTGAAGAGTATTTATTTCAAGTTTCAAGAAAATCAGACTACATTTTTTATACCTCCCATACAAATTTTGGCAACCCTTTTCGCCCCCTTAGGGGTCGAATTTCAAAAAATCCGTTCTTATTCCTTGCCTACATTATATATAGACCCTCTGTGCAAAATTTCAGCTTCCTAGGTCAAACGGCTTCGGCTGGGCGTTGATGAGTGAGTCAGTCAGTCAGTCAGGACTTTGAATTTTATATATATATAGATTCTTCATATGGCCACTCTCTGACTGTCAAACTTAGGTATTTCAGCTGCAAGTAGTACAGCCCAAACTGATACTCGTCCTAGATTTAAACAAGAAAAAAAACTTTTGTTTCTATTCATACGAGTAATAATGTTTTAAAGCAAACATGAATTATTTCTTATTGTAAGGTCTGACGGAAGACGAAAATGTTAAACGTCAGATCGAAGACTTAGTCAAAGAACTCAAAGATGTTGAGAAAAAAGATATCAATCAGATTTTGATTATGGTTCAGCATTAATAAATGTTTATAAGTTTATGTGGTGCATCTTTATTATCGCTGTTTTTGGTGGAGTGAAAATGTTGGTTTTGATGTAGTTAATGTTTTCGTTTTGCTTATATTTATGTATGTTTGGACAAAATTCATTGGAGACTCCGAACTACTTAAACAAATAATCAAGTTAAGCAAAAGTATCAGGATGGTTTATGGCATATAGATGCAGGGTTATCAACTAAAAGATTTTTAAATTTCCCGCCAAAGCTTGCAAAGGCTTGTGCTACGACTCACTTGTCGCACTCTATATCCAGCTTTTTATCGCAAGCCAGTTCGAAATTTAAATAAATCTCTGATAAGTTACCTCCTTGGTTGTCATTGCTCGGAGTGAAACATAGTTCCATTTTTATATAACACGACAGATTTGAGTTCAGTATGTAAATTATTTGGCCGCAAAACATGACAGTTATGAATTTTCATAGAACTTTTTCCGGCTGCTGCTCGTGTGTAATTGGCCAGTACCTACAGCAATTTCGATTTATTATTATTATTATTATTATTATTAATTCTTTATTGCACAAACAATAGTGTACAAAAGGTGGACTTAAAGCTAATGGCATTTTCTACCAGTCAACCCACAGGAGGTCCAGGAGAGGCAAAAATTGAGGTGGGCGTGCAAAAAAGAAAGATAAAATAGATAGTTACTTGAAAGTAAGGTGCGAGCACATACATAACAATAATATCTCGAAGAATGTTGTCGAAATAATGCTCTCCAAGCATGTTTGAGAAAACTATATTTTGTTGCAGGTTGTACCGATAGGATCTTCTGTAACCACACATATTCTTACCTGACTGTGAAAGCAAATAAGGGTTATGTTTTTTGCACGTGTGAGTATCCTGTTTGATGAAGAGTAAAATTATGTTTTAAAGACAGTGGTATCAATGGCGTCACAATGAACTTCACGAAAATGCTTTTATGTATTTCAGTAGCCTGGCTACACATAGCACGGGGAATCCTAGTGGGAGCCAGAAACCATGTTTTGTAACCGTTTTACAATAAAGTTTCTTCATTTCATTTGCATTTCAAATGACTAAAGAGTGGACGTCAACTATCATATCATTTTATCAGTCGGCCTTTTTTTTCTTAATAAGTTTTTTCTCCTCCGGCCCCCTCTAGATGCGAGCAAATAGAATTAAAATGGCTGAGCCCCCACGGCAATAGCGCAAGCTCTATTTGGCATCGCAAATAAACCTGGAAACCTTTTACGCGTATTAGTTTCATAGTTTTATTGACCCATTATTAGCTTGATTGAGTTTAGTTTTATTAGCACGTAACGTTAGGGAGATGATTAATAAAATCGTAAAGTTTAATGCGTTAACTGCCGATTTCATTTATTACCTAAGTCACTACTTACGAGTCTTACGGTCTTGCAGCTCAAAAAAAGACAACTGGGCTTGGATTCTGTTAGTGCATTATAGTTCAATTACAGTTACACGGTGACCCAACCGTGACACGTTGTTTAATTCCATTGATGCCTAGAATTAAGAATACGCGTGCGAGCGTTCTTTTCAAGCGGCAATGAAATGAAATCGACGCAGTCATGCAATTGTCATTGTACTACAATCCATTAGCAGGATCTAGGCCCAGATTCTTATGGTAGGAATCGACTTAAAAGAAAATATTTTCAAAGATCGGCGATAAGTCACTCCTTGACCCTTGTACAAAAACCCTTAAAACGTTTTGCGCGTCTATTAATTTGAAATCATGGTCCTTATTTGGTCTATACATATTTATTACCTACTTAAAATTAATCGTTCTGTCAGGGTTTGTTTTGTTTACGTAATTATGTAACTACTTATTATTATTTTTTATTTTACCTACTCCACCTATCCGGACTTGACCCCCGTGGTGGCGTATGGCCTACACCTTCCTCAGGGAAGAGACCCGTGCCCCTCGGTGGGGACATAATGGTTTGATGATGATTTTACCTACTGCCTCGCTAACTGTGAAGGAAAGCATTGTGAGGAAACCTGAGAATCTGAGCTAGGTATATAGACCTCAGCAATTGAAATCGGCAATACGTGGCGGTCACACGATTCTTTCTCTCTGAGAGAGAGAGAGGGCTGGTTTCAGAGTTATGGATTTTCACTAGGTAAATACTTAAGTAACGTTCTGTCACGCTCTTTTCTGGGAAGTTAAGTACCTAGTTACTTAGCGAAAATTCTCAATTCACAAATTGGCCCAGAGTATACAGGGTGGCCGGGATATTGACGTCAAAAAAAAAAAATTAGGTCCCTCTTGTCATGGGGTATCCGAATCACCCCCATGTATGTTCCGCGATTTTTCATAGTTTCGGAGTTATGATTTTTTTTCTGAATTTTCATGAATTTTCGCCTTATCAATTTTGAAAATTTCTAAAAAAAAAACTAGAAACTTTTTTCAATTACTTTTTTTTGTAACTGAATCTTCACGAGTTGTTCTTCTATGCATAAAATAATCAGCTTCGTAACTTTGATAAAAGTTATTAAAGTGTTGGTCTAAAGTCTAAAATTTACGTTCGGTAAATTATGACTTGAATTTTCAAAAATAAATTAAAAATCCAACCAGATGTTTTAATGGTTTCTTAGTTAGCCTCAGAAATGCGCAAGACTCTCAGATTTCATAATCATTAAAAAAAAGTACTGCTTAACGAGCTACTTTGTGTACATTCGGCCTTCGAAGACAGCGAGGTGAAGAATTATTAAAATTAACAATTTTTTTTCTGCCATTTCGTCTTTTCTTAGTTTATTAATGAACGAGTCGTCATCATCATGATGAATAAAAGTGGTTTTGTCAATAAAACACAGATTAAAATGTAAAAAAAATGTTTATTATAATAGGTTTTCAAAGTTGCCACCTCCAGCAGCAATACACATTCTACACCTACGTAGGAAATTATCTTTTAATCGTCTAAAAGCTGCTCTGTTTTCCTTTACAACACGTTCGGCTTCTGTTAATTTCTGCCTCAGCTCTTGTTCACTCCCACTTTCTCTGGCGTATGCTATTTCCTTAAAATAGCCCCAAATAAAAAAATCCATGGGGTTGAGGTCAGGTGAGCGTGGAGGCCACGATATTGGTCCGCCGCGTCCGATCCATCTATTGGGGTACGCCTCATTTAAATAATTTCGGACTTGCGTTGCGTAGTGACATGGAGCGCCGTCATTTTGAAGGACCATGGTTCGTCTTAGTTCAATATTCACGTCTTCTAGCAACAATGGAAGTTCATGTTCCAGAAAGTGTCGGTATCTTTCTCCATCTAATCTGGACGGCAATTCAAAAGGACCAATCAGTTCGCCATTGAGAATACCAGACCACAAGTTAACGCTGAAACGATGTTGAAACGTCGACGCTCTCATTTCGTGTGGATTTTCAACCGCCCACGTGTGGTAATTATGAATATTGAAAATTCCAGTGCGCTCAAAACGTGACTCATCTGACCATAAAACTTTATTGAAAAATCCAGGATCTTGTTGTTCTTTTTGTAGCATTGTTTGGCAGAAATCAATGCGCAATTGGTAGTCTGTAGGCAGTAAAGCTTAGACTCGTCGGATATGGAACGCATGATATCCTTCATCGTGAAGTATGTCTTGGATAGAAGTTCTTGGGATGTTCAGAGTACGAGTCATAGCTCTGGTACTCGTGGAAGGATTTCGTTGAACTTCTTCGAGCACAACTTCTCTGCGATCCGGGTCAACTCTAGGGATTCCTTCCCTATCGCCTCGTTGGCCAGGAATGCGGCCTGCCATTAAGGTATTGTGCGTGTTAATAAAAACGCGATGGTCGGGATAATGCTCAGGTTGCGGCCCACCACGACGTTGAAGTTGTTCGCGATACAGTCGCGCTGCTTCAAGGCCGTTTCCTTGTGCAACTCCATAAAAATAGTGCATTTCTGCGTATTCACTTAACGTGTAACTCATCTTTTACACTTCCAAGTAAACAAAGTCCAAATCAGTATGCAAGACACAGTCCAATTAACGAGCAAAGTAGTCAAATAAGTAGGCAGCGGAATCCGCGGACAAAGCGAGACAGTGAGGTAAAACAAAATGAAGACACGTGTAGCAGTAAACACAAAGTGAGAACGACTGAGGTACAAACTTGTTTTGTGTTCGCTTCTGCTGCGCTGCCCCTCTCACTCTTACCGCTGAGAGTGAGAGAGATAGCAATAGTTCGGCGGCCTCCTATCCTCAAAGACTTGTTATTACAGGTAAAAAGTTGCGTCTGCATTTACAACCCATGACCCACGAGAACGGACCGCGCAAAATTAATTACTGTAAAACGAAAAATACCTCAGGCTCAGTATTTGCTGCAGGTTTATTGCCCACAGAACTAACACAGTAGGCGTCAAATATCTGATGACAATGAATGCGCAGACACTATATAAAAACGAAAATCTGAAACAAAAAGCCGTACACATAGCGTGAATCTTTTTAATACGTAACCAATAAAACAAATGTTGGATATGGGAATTTAGCATCAAACCTTTGCCTTTACATTTAAAAAAGTTGCGTTGCTATGGTTTCCTAAGTTTGTTACTTCATGTCAGAATGTGTATGGAAAACCAGTTTATTTAAACGTTTGTCATTACAGAATTTCTTGCATTTTATTGTAGAGTAATTGCTAAAGATCTTGCGAAGTCTAACAGGTTATGGGCCCAGGTCTTCAATAAATTGTAAAGAGCAGCATATAAACTCGGTGCAAAAGTTTACGCCAGAAAATAGTATACAGGGTGTAAAAAAATGGATGCCGGTGGTATGAAAATGAACCTTGAACGTTTCGATGGAATTAATTTCCGACAGTGGAAATTTCAGATAAGGTGTGCTCTACGAGCAAAAGGAATTGATTTGGCAGTACCTAAAACAGAAGAAAACGCCGCAGAGTGGCTAAAGAATGACGGATTGGCAATGTCTATAATGACATCAGCCATGGACCACAAGCAAATTGCACTGGTCGAAAATTGCGAAAATGCAAGGGATATCATGACTAAGCTAGAGTCTATATATCAGCAAAAGTCGGAGTTAACTAAAATGATGACACATGAGCGATTCTATCAGTACAAAATGTCACCGGGAGACAGCATAGCACAACATATTGCTAAAGTTGAAGCTCTCGCCAAACAGTTAGAGGAAAATGGCGAGAAGATGAGCGACATGGCCATAATTACCAAGATCTTGAGTACACTCCCATCCAAATACAGATCCCTACGACAAGCATGGCTGTCTCTGAATCCCGAAAGGCAAACCATCGCCAATTTAACAGCGAGACTGCTTGATGAAGAGGCCAGTCTGACATCGGAAGAAAGCAATGAAGAGGCTCTTGCGGCTGCGGAAGTAAAATACAAGTGTAGAGAAAATAACAGTATAGAGAATCAAGATGATAGGAAACACCGGTTCATATGCTACAATTGCAACAAACGTGGGCATTTCGCTAGACACTGCCGTGCTAGGAGGTATAATCAAAACAGACACCATCACAACATGTTGGCTTTCCACGTTGAAGAAATATTGCATGTCGAGTCGTATGACGACGTATGGCTATTGGATAGTGGTGCATCAGCCCACATGACTTATCGAAAGGAATATTTTTCGAAACTCGAGATGTCCACTGGAAACACTGACAGAGTAGTGTGGCTAGGCAACCAGCAAAGCCTTAAAGTCAGTGGAATAGGCACAGTCCTAATAAAGAAACTAGTTAATGGACAATGGGAAGAATGCGTCCTAAATGAAGTGATTTATGTTCCCGAACTACGTAGAAACCTGTTTTCGGAGGGTGTTGTCGCAAATAAAGATTATGTGATAATTAAAAGGAACTCAACTGCATTAATATATAAAGATAATAAAGTGGTATTAAGTGCAACACAAAAGGCGAACAATTTATATGTGATGAACTTTAAAACAGTCACAAATGAAAGTTGCAATGCAGTTCAAACCGCTCAGAGTAGCTTAAAAATATGGCATGAGAGGTTCGGACACAAGAAGTGAAAGAAGTTAAAAATATGATTTCTAGTGGACTTATTAAATGCAAGAACAGTAATGATGAAAAGTTTGTATGTGAAGCATGCATGTATGGGAAGCAGAGTCGGCTTCCATTTCATTCATCACAACGGGGCGAGCTGAGCTCTGGAGATCTGGTTTACAGCGACGTCTGTGGACCTATGACCTTTTCTGGTCCAACTGCTATAAAAAAACAGGGACTGTAATTGAAATTGGAGAACCAATTCCCACCTGTTCTTCAGTGCCGATAGCAGCAATACCGTCGTCATCGAACCGTCAGTTGCAGGCAGATGAGTCACAAAGCGAAGATAGTTTCAGACAATATGATGATGCAGACGAAACTTATGAACCATCGGTAGGTATAACAGGTTCACCACAAAGATTGAACATACGTCTGAGACCGAGAGTGAACCAAAATTATGATGCCAACTTAACTGAGTATGATGAACCAGCTACTTATGAAGAAGCTGTCCGAGCTCCAGACTCTAGTAAATGGAAAGGGGCAATTAGGGAGGAGCTAAAGACTCATGAAGATAATAAATGATACATGGACCCTTGTTGACAAGACAGAAAGAAAACCAATAACTTCAAAGTAAGATTATGTGCTCGAGGTTTTACTCAGGTCAAAGACATAGACTACATTGAAACATTTGCTCCAACTACTCGATATGATTCCATCCGGATACTATTGAGCTATGCTGATGAAAATGACTATGAAATCGTACAGTTTGATGTGAAGACAGCATTTCTCTATAGAGAGCTTGAGGAAGACATAGTCCAGGAGTCGATGCTAAATTAGTGGGAGTGTTGGATATGGGAATTTAGCATCAAACCTTTGAACCTTTGCCTTTACGTTTAAAAAAGTTGCGTTGCTATGGTTTCCTAAGTTTGTTACTTCATGTCAGAATGTGTATGGAAAACCAGTTTATTTAAACGTTTGTCATTACAGAATTTCTTGCATTTTATTGTTGAGTAATTGCTAAAGATCTTGCGAAGTCTAACAACAAAAATAAAAAATTGTAAAAATAAGCATCAGCGGATCGTTATCAGCAGCCTTTTGAAGCCCATTGCAGGACATACAGTGGGCGAAAATGGCTGATGGTGTCGAAGATGAATGTAGCGCAGAGACTTTATAAAAACGTAGGTGTTCATTTGAGGCAAAAACCCAGATGGTTGTGGAGAAAAAATGACAAAACTCCAAAATGTTACACAGCGACAATATTTTTAATATACCTTGTCACCAAGAAAACAACCACCAAAACTCGTAAAAAACAATAGTATTAGCGGGTCGTCAGTAGCCATTTGAAGTTCATTGACGACATACAGTGGGCTCCGCATGGTTGATGGTGGCGATGACGAATGTAGCCCATACACTTTATAAAAACTTAGATCCCATTTTAAACAAAGTCCCAGATGGTTTTGAGGAAAACTGTCAAACTGTTACATATCGAGAATCTTTTTCATACGTAAACAAACAATAAGCACCAAACATAGTACCTAAAAAGTTTTTGTTTACTATTGTTGGTGTTAGTTAAATCGTTAAATGGCTGATGATGGCGATGGTGAATGTAGCGCAGACACTTTATAAACATTTAGGTGTCCACTTTAAGCAAAATAGCAATTTATTTTGAAAATTGTCAAAACTTCAAACTGTTATACAGCGAAAGTAGTTTTCATATATATGACATATAACCAACCATATACATTGTATAACCAAGAAAACAAACAAAAATAGTAAAAAACAAAAGTAGCAGAGGGTCTAATATAACATACGTATAATTCTTCCCTGCTATCAACAGTCATCGACACGCCGAAAACAAACGAAAACGCCGTAGGTATGTTTGCGCAAATAAGTCCATGTTTATTAAATTTTCAATTTTCCCGTTATTTTCTCGGCGCCTCCTTTGACTCGGTCCTATTTCAAAAACAACGTTGAGGAATAAATAATGTAATGGCAATGGGAGCGGAAAAGTAAATGAGGTGACGGGGAAAAATACTCAATTAGAATAATTGTGTGTGTGTGTTTGTGTGTCCTTTCTGTTGTGCGTTATTAGGAGGTATTAGTTTTCACAATTATGTTTGGCGAAGCTTTTTGCCAATGTATTGTATTTTAATATGTTAAGAATAATTTGAAAAATAAATAAATGCGGCTCTGTGGCGCAGCGGTTAGCGCATCTTACTATCATGCGAGAAGTCCCGGGTTCGAATCCCGGCTGGGGACAAAAAAAACCCAGGTCTTGGATGTTTACATGTTTGTGACGTAGCTGTTTCTGGTTCCCACGACACAGGGTATCCTAGTGTGGGACCAGAAGCAATGTATGTGCCTGTATGTCAATGTAATGTAAATAGGTACACAGAAAATTCTTTATTATACAATAATTACAGGAAATTACAAATGAGATTTAACAATAACATAGTACCTTATTACTAGAAGTAATTTCTTTCAGACCGCCATAGACGTGAAAATAAAGAAACTAAATGACGGACAGTCGGTGCCACTAAACTATAAGCATGATAATTCTATATCTAACACGCAAACACGAACGGTACATAAATATGCAATAAATATAGAACAAACACACATACATAAACAAGAAAGGCGGAGACGGGCGAAAACATACATAATACGAAAGAGAGATTAAAAAAAAACAGAAATAATTTAAATCATTAATATTAATTTTTTTTGCACTCTGCTCTTAAAATATGTTGGCAAGGACGGAAAAAATCTTACGGCCAGAGGCAGATAGCTGTGGTAGTGAAGGAATTGCTGAAGAAGTTGTCGAATGACTTAGCGTGTTCTGCAATCGTATCTGAGGAGAAATAGCCTCATCCAATTAATTTTGTGTTACCACGGATTAGGAAAAATATTGTTTCACCTCACTCGCTCGGAAAACCTCATTTTATAGCGCGAAATATGCGTGGAAAAGCCTATTTTATCCGCTAGCGTGGAAAGTATTTTTTTTTAATATATTACTCCTTCAACGCGTGACTGATTTCCTAATGCAATCAGAAACATGTTTTTTTTATTGGAGATTTTTTTTTTTATCTACACTTTATTTTATGTCGAATAGGTTTAATTATAAATACTAATAGTATTTCAGTTTAAGTTACATATTTTGACTAATTAATCGATTAAATAAAAAACAATTTTAATGTTTATTTGATATAGAAATTGAAACATAAGAGTGTAATTTCTGAACGCAACCAGAATAAAAGGAAAAATTAAAAAAGTTGAAAGTTATCTATTAGAGGTGCGCGAAACGCTTCACTGAAAAGAAAAGAGTGATATACTTCATTTCCTTATCTGAACTACTTCACTCTATTAGTTCATAGTTCACTAATAGTTCACTTCACAGTTCATAGTTCATTCATAGTTCATAGCTACTTGATAGTTCAAGGCTCATTCATAGTTCATAGCTCATTCATAGTTCATAGCTCATTCATAGTTCATAGCTCATTCATAGTTCACAGCTCAGTAGTTCTTTCACGTGTCTTTTGACTCACGGCAGTCCGCGAATGACAAAGGTGTTTTGAATTGAATTTTATGTCACGATGGATGTGGATGTAGGTATATCTCGTGTTTCCTTCATTCTTTGCAGGCTTAGTACTGACAACCATAACATTAATTTTATAAATAATATTAAATTGCATTTTTATCCGCAATAGAAGTTCAATTCGGAACGTATAACCTCGCTAAGTAAAGATGGAACCCCGGTGCAGAGCAAGATGTGACATTTTAATTTCATAAAATTGATTTGGGTAATCAGTGAAGCCAAAGAAACATAGCCCTTATTATGATGATGGGAACGTCCAACACAATAGAATATGTCGTTAAAGCCTTTTTTACAACTGTTAGCGCGTGAAGAGAACGACAACGAACTGGCGGCACAAATGAGTTACAGAATTTTGGTTCTTAGTATGGTAGATTTAAGAATGTTTCTTGAAGGGTGAACTACTCGTGGACTATTAGAGTGAATGAGATATGTTAAGATTTGTAGTGAATGATAATATGGCGGGGTTGTGTTGCCGCTATATTTTCACCGGCACAGACAAGGGAAGTGAGGAAAAGAATTGATCTTATTTAGGTCACTCTGGAGTATAATCAGGAAGATCGGGAAAACACAAAAGCAAAATAGAAAGCGGAAGGTAAAATTCATCACGTAACGTCAAACAGTACACAGCTCGGCGACATCGGTCTTGCGCATGTGCTGTTTGTCGCGTCTAGTGATGTGTGTAGGCACCGCTAGTGCTGTGCCGCCACACCACCCCCCTTGGAGATGGAAGGTCCTGCGGAAAAATAATCAGGAAATCTGACGACACGCCCAGATCGTGTGGTTCTGGTTAAAACTGGGGTTTCCGTAGAAGCTTTCGATGTTTCAGTTGGCAAATCTTTGCTTTTAAACTCCGAAGTTGTTGTTGTAGTTGTGTACGCAGGTTTCACTCGATCAATGAAGACTGTCACTGGTCCTCTTAATAAATCCAAAGTGACAGTTTTATCGGTCATGCTCAAAACACGATATGGTCCAGTGTAAGGTGGTTCTAAAGCACCTCGAAGTGCGTCCGTTCTTAGGAATACATGCGTCGCGTTTTTTAGATCGCCGTGTATGAAAACTGCATTTTGTGCGTGTCTGGATGCATGTTGAGGACGTAAACGAGAGATGTGCGCCCTTAGCTGAGCGACAAAGTCTGGTGGTTGTATGGTGTGTGCGTGAGTGTTTTGAAAGAACTCACCAGGTAACCTTAAGGGCTCACCATATACCAGTTCTGCCACGGAGCATTGCAGATCAGGTTTCCACGCAGTTCTCATGCCGAGAAGAACGACAGGTAAGATGTCAGTCCAGCTCTTCTCACCATGTGCCATAATAGCAGCTTTGAGGGTCCTGTGGAGACGCTCGACCATTCCGTTCGCCTGAGGATGATAAGCAGTCGTGTGGCGTAGTCGGATACCACAGAGATCTGTCAAAGATTTAAACAATCGTGAGTTGAATTGACGACCCTGGTCTGTTGTCACAGTCTCTGGGCAGCCAAAACGCGATATCCACATCTCATAGAAAGCTTGAGCCACTGTTTCTGCCATTATGTCTGTTAGTGGCTTCACTTCCGGCCATCGGGTGTACCGGTCAATCGCAGTTAGACAGTACTTGTAGTCACGTGATGGCGGTAAGGGTCCTATGAGGTCTATGTGTACATGGCTGAATCGGACTGCTGGCAACTGGAAGTTACCGATTGGTGCTGACGTGTGTCGCTGGACTTTTGAGCGTTGGCAGTCTGAGCATTGTTGAACCCACGAGCGAACATCTTTTCGAACTGAAGGCCATACGAATCTTTCGGTGACAAACTTCGTGGTTGCCCTGGATCCTGGATGGCTGAGGCTGTGGAGAGCAGAGAATATCTGACGACGCAACTCCTTCGTTATGAAAGGACGAGGCCTCGTGAGAGAAACGTCACAGTAGAGCGTGACGCTTGTACCGGGTACGGGTACTTGCTCCAGCTTGAGTGCCGAAGATCCACTGGACAGAAGTTCCTGAAGTTCTGAGTCAGTTTGTTGTGCCTGTGCAATCGTGGTAAAATCTGGCGGAGAAGATATGGCTTCAATCCTGGAAAGAGCATCAGCGGGGATGTTGTCTTTCCCGGCGATATATCTAATATCCGTCGTGAATTGCGATACAAAATCTAAATGATTGAATTGCCTTGGTGAGCATTTGCGATCTTTCTGTTGGAACGCAAACGTGATCGGCTTGTGATCTGTGTAAATCACAAAATGCGTTCCTTCGACCATATACCGGAAATGCTTGACGCTCTCGTAGATGGCGAGTAGTTCTCGGTCGTAAGCGCTGTAATGTTGTTGGGTCTTACTCATCTTTTTCGAGAAAAATGCGAGAGGCTGCCAACATCCGTCAACCATCTGCTGGAGTACCGCTCCCAAGGCTGTGTTTGAGGCATCAGTCACGAGGGCTAACGGTGCGTTCATAACAGGGTGAGCTAGTAGCGTGGAGTTAGCGAAGCTTTTCTTGCAGTCATCGTATGCTTGTAAGAGTTCTGGAGTCCAAGCAAGTGGATGTGTCCCCTTTACCTTTGGGCCAGTAAGCATGTCATGAAGTGGTGCTTGTAAGTCAGCTGCATGTGGGATAAAACGCCTATAAAAGTTAAGCATTCCCAGAAATCTGCGAAGGCCACTTACGGTCTTCGGAGGCGGGAAATCCTGTATAGCCTTGACTTTATCTTCGAGCGGTCGAGTACCTTTTTCAGAAACTAAGAAACCGAGGAATGTAACTTCGCTGAGTCCAAAAGCGCACTTGCCTTCGTTTATCAGCATGCCGTAGTCATGTAGGCGTTGAAAAACGCATTCCAGATGTTTCTGATGCTCGACATGGTCCTTCGAAAACACCAGTATATCATCGATATATGAAAAACAGAAGTCCAGGTCTCTTAGTACTTCATCGAGGAATCGTTGGAACGTCTGCGCCGCGTTCATCAGACCGAATGACATGTACGGAAATTCGAATAAACCGAATGGAGTGGTAATTGCCGTTTTCGGGATGTCCTCTGGATGCACAGGTATCTGATGGTAGGCTTTCACTAGATCGATTTTGGAGAACACTGTGCAACCTGCCAGTCTATAGGAGAAGTCTTCTATGTGTCTGATTGGGTATCGGTCGGGAATCGTGCGTGCATTTAAAGCACGATAGTCACCGCATGGTCTCCAACCATCGTTCTTCGGTGCCAGATGTAACGCAGAAGCCCAAGGTGAGTCAGATCGACGAGCTGTACCATTACGTACCATTTCCTCAAACTGTTCCTGAGCGATTTTCTTGCGATCTGGTGCAAGTCGGCGTGGCCTGGTAAACACAGGTGGTCCAGCTGTTGTACGGATGTAATGTTCAGTGGAATGTTTTACCTCTCGAGTTAAACCGGGTGGCTTGGTAAGGCTGGGGTAGCGAGCCAGGAGTTTGTGGTACTCACTGTCACCTGTGATAACCTTGACGCTAGCCAAATTGCAGCGCTTGAGTAATCCAGAAGTAGAAAGGGTGGTTAGGCTGTCCAGTAGTTGTCTGTTTCTGCAATCAACAAGTAAACCGTAATGTGAGATAAAATCAGCGCCAATTATTGGTTTGTCCACATTTGCCACCACGAAATTCCACGTAAAATCACGCCGCAGACCTAAGTCTAGATGCAAGGTAAGTGTTCCAAACGTGTCAATTATTGTGCCATTTGCAGCAGTTAATTTGTAACCGGTTGCTGACTTGGACTGCCGTAGAAAACGACGAGGTAAGACACAAAGATCAGACCCCGTATCTATTAGGTACTGAGTCTTAGTTTTCCGGTCTGTTACAAAAAGGCGGCTAGTCGTAGTTTGACAGTCGTTTGCCGCCTCGATTGACTGTCTTGTCAGTTTTTTTTAAAGTTGCACGGTGATATGCATTTTCGGGCTTTGTCACGGAAAATACTGTGATACCAGCACATTCCTGGTGTTTTGCTCCTGCTCCGACCTCTGCTCTTGGACCTTGATTCGTCTCGACGAAATGGACGCCCTTCACGTAGATTGAGCTGTGATATCTGCCGACTGAGCTCGGTTTGTACGCGCTGGGTAATTAGGACGTCTAACTTTTTAAGCAAATCGTCAAAATTGTCCGTTGACGACGTACTGGCTACCTGGTGAACGGGTGAAGATGCCACGTTCTCGTTAACGTTGGCCATCGTAGCCGGCGAGCGCAGTCTCCGTGCGCTAGAGGGTCACCAATATGGCGGGGTTGTGTTGCCGCTATATTTTCACCGGCACAGACAAGGGAAGTGAGGAAAAGAATTGATCTTATTTAGGTCACTCTGGAGTATAATCAGGAAGATCGGGAAAACACAAAAGCAAAATAGAAAGCGGAAGGTAAAATTCATCACGTAACGTCAAACAGTACACAGCTCGGCGACATCGGTCTTGCGCATGTGCTGTTTGTCGCGTCTAGTGATGTGTGTAGGCACCGCTAGTGCTGTGCCGCCACAATTGAATGAATGATTTCAAAAAACGAATGCATTCAATCGAAGCATTCATTCGCGAACTACACACCTCTGTTATCTATCACAAATTCACGTAAAGTCGGATTCGTCGTGCTAAGCTATTTGAACTATAAAAATGAGTGATTCTAGCAGCGATGACGATATCCTCTCGCATTTTCCTCGCTGTACTAGTGAGGTGAAAATTTGTGTGTTCCGCATGGCTGCAAAATTATTTGTCGTCTCGTGTCTTGAAAGCCTCACTCCGCTCAGGAATCTATTTTTGAACCATTCGCTTCGCTCATGGTTCAATCTTAGATTCCTTCGCTTGCTCAGCTTTCAACATCAACACTCGCGCCAAATAACCACTTTGCAGACTTGCATAACAAATAACTATTTTTTTTCTTCTGACCGACTTTGTATTTACTGTTAAAGCTCTTTTTACTTTGGTCAAGTTGTCTCGCTCGCAAAATTCACAATTGTTTGTGATTGTGATAAAATTAGAACACCTTTGATGAATGTGGTCTGATATCTGATAAGTAGTAGTAGTAGTAGTAGTAGTATCTACCTACTAAGGCAGAACTTTTTTCTTTAAATTTTGGCGGTAACAAGTTTTCTATTATGACTCTTGCCGCCTCTTGAATTTCAGGTGGCGTTAAAATTAGTTCATCGCAGTCATTTTCATCACTTGAACTTTCTGTTCACATTCTGTTAAATTCAATAAACTTTCAAAATCAGACGAACCACGAACGAACAACAATAATGTTTGCCGCGTTAAAGTGTTTTTTTTTTCAATAGGTATATCCAGCTTTCTATCGCAACCCGGTTCGAAATTAAAACAAAACCTCTGATAAGTTACCTCCTTGGTTGTCATTGTTCGGAGTAAAAGATCGTTCCATTTTTAAATTACACGACAGATATGAGTTTAGTGTGTAATTTATTTGGCCGCAAAACACGACAGATATGAATTTTCATAGAACTGTTTCCGGGCGCTGATCGCGTGTAATTGGCCAGTACAGCAATTTCGATTTATCTCGAAGAATGTTGAAGAAATAATGCTCAAATTTCCAAGCATGTTTGAGAAATAATTATTATATTAACAACAAAACTTGCAAGAGACAGTGGCTTGTGTGCCATAAACGCAGGTAATTAAGAACAAAATGACCACTGCCACTGGTGGTTTAGTACAGTTAAAGCATGTGCCAAATGAGGTCGCTGGTAACTGTGCTGAGAACACAGGTCAATTTTATTTTTGTCACCAAGCCATCATAACTGAGAAGAGTGGCGGCGTCGAAAAGTTATTGGGAATTGAAACTACTAATACTATAGTCCGTAAGCTTACCCGCGTTCCGTAAACGAGCACATTACGGGGGTGTGGCTGTGGGTGTCAAACCAGACAAAAACAGTTTTTTTTATACAGGCTGTATTTCCCGAAAGGTAATCCTGACTG
This sequence comes from Yponomeuta plumbellus, assembly GCA_947310845.1. Classification (NCBI taxonomy): domain Eukaryota; kingdom Metazoa; phylum Arthropoda; class Insecta; order Lepidoptera; family Yponomeutidae; genus Yponomeuta; species Yponomeuta plumbellus. Next base: position 8,014,773 of record OX371207.1, on the reverse strand, counting down.
ACTGACTCACTCATCAACGCCCAGCCCAAACCGTTGGACCTAGGAAGCTGTTGCACAGAGGGTCTATATATGTATATACATATGTAGGTAAGGAGTAAGACCGGATTTTTTAAAATTCAACCCCTAAGGGGGCGAAAAGGGTGTTGTCTAATTTTCTTAAAACTTAAAATAAATACTCATCAACACAATTGATTGAACAAGTGTTTCGCCGTTTTTCTAAATTTAACCCTTAAGGGAGTGAACCCCCGTTCACAACCTTGCAAAATTTTGAACTAAAGTCCACGCGGACGAAGTCGCGGGCGGAAGCTACTTTCAAATATAAACTTAACTAGACGAAAACCCAGCTTCGCTCGGGTCATCCTTTCCTTTATTTGTTTGTTTTCTAAGTCATGCACACTAGTGAAGTTATAATAATAGCTATAAATATTGATTGGTGGGATTGACCACTCGCTAACGTGTAGGAAAACATCGTGAGGAATCCTGAGTGTCTGAGCTAGGGGGCTGCCATTTGTACGATTTTGTGCTATTTACATGCAAGTACGGTTGATACATCAAAATACGGAAAACGTACGACCTTTTACAATAATTTCATTTAGACCTTTTTCAATATCGATTAGCGACTAATTATGACGATATTTGACGATTTTTAAATAATTTGTAACATAAAAATGCATTTGATAACGTTTATATGACACGTACATTATAATTTCCACCGTGCCAGTGTTCCTTTAGTGTAAATAAACCTTGTACATAAATTATAGGTTTCTCTGGCACCGGATTGTAAATAGTCAATGGGGGCTTACAGTGACAAAACACTTATCAGAACCACCGAAAACTGCACTGAGTTTAAGCCGACAGTTAACATGTAAAATGCTTACGACAAATCGTACAAAAACTGGCAGCCCTGCTGGGTTATTCAATACCTCAGCGCTTGATATCGTCAGTCCGCAGTGGACAGGCGTGATGATTAAAGCCCATACTCTCGCTGAAAAAAGCCCTGTGCCTTTTACATGATACTGAAGCAAAAAAAATATTTAAAAAAAAATATTTTTTTGTAGTGAAAATCAGCTAAAAATCATAAAGTTATATGGCTTAGCTTCTATCGTTTGCACTTGACGAGTCCGGCGGGCGGGGGTTTCCCGGGGCAGGGCGGGAGAGTGAGAGAGAGAGCTCGCCGCCGGCGCCGCAAAACCGGGGATTTTAGGTGATTTTCACTAAAAATATTTTTTTTATATAATTTTTTTTTTGCTTCATTGTCATGTAAATAACCACCTCTGAGTCGGATTTAACTGTACAAATCAACACCCTGTAGATTGGTTACGTCATTTCAGGCCACGTTCTTGGTGCCATCGGCATAGTTTAAAAAAAAGGGATTTGTCACTACATTCCGTCATGACTCACGCAGGACTGCCAAATACCCTCTAGAAAGTTTTCCAAAGTCTGTCGCACGCTCGCACGTACTTCGCGAGTTAGCTTCCTCCGCGTTACGATCCCAAAGGGCTATTGGGAGACACGACGAGAGTTTTGCGAAAAGTTCGCGTTACGAATACCTACATATGTAGCTGACAAGACAACTTTTGCGAACGAAAAGTCGACTTAAACACAACTGCTTAGAGTTCATTATACGCTACTTTCAGTTGGGGGACAAACTAAAGTAAATTTCAGGATTCAGTAAGAACTGTCTCTACATCCTTTTATTATTATAATCAAAGACTACTAATTAGGTACAATCTCTTCCTTCGTCTTCTTTAATTACTAATAATACAGTAACCAAATTTTCAAGATCAATCAGTACAGCTACCTAATGTAAGATAACATAACATTTTCATACAGGCACATACATTGCTTCTGGTCCCACACTAGGATACCCTGTTTCGTGGGAACCAGAAACAGCGACGTCACAAACATGTGAACATCCAAGAACTGGGTTTTTTTCCCCCAGCCGGGATTCGAACCCGGGACCTCTCGCATGGTAGTCAGTTGCGCTAACCGCTGCGCCACAGAGGTCGTTCAGAATGTAGCAAGGGATGGTCTCTACACGTTGTGACGGTCCACACTGCCTCTGCAATGCGGCCGCCACTTATTTACGAATGTAGGGGAATATAATAATGCTTTATTCATACAAAAATCAATAAAATCAAAGATTTGCTGTAGTCCTAGAGCTCCCATCAAAAGAATCAAAGAAAGATTTGTTGTATACTAAGCCATACAGCTAGATGGCGCTTTTTCCCAATAAAACATTGCATTTCAACATTTTCATATATTTAATTCTGATTCCAACGATTGCTCATTTTAAACTATTGCTTCTAAAACAAATAAAAACGTTTGACAGACGTTGGCTGTATTGCAATATATCAATGCTATGTAACTGCAGAAAAAAATAAAATAAAAAATAAGTTCAGTCAAGTACGAATCTGTAGATATAGCAAGGAGGGGCTCATAGGAGATTGTTAATGTTATCTACTAAAAACTAATAAATCAATAACAAATATTAATTATAAACCTTTTAGGAAGGCTTCAATTAGCAAAACTATTGAATATAAATCCAGTAAACTACTCAAAATACCTATTACACAAATAGAGAATAAAATTATATAAAATGTTCTTAAAAAGGGTTTTGATAGAAATACATGGGAACCCAAAGGGGAGGATGTCAGCGGGGGTAGTAACAGGGTGTGCGGGGCGAGGGGGGGAGAGACGCTCTCGGAAACAAAAGACTATTTAGGACGTGGATTTTTAGCTGGGGTTTTGGGGGGAAAACGAGAGGTTTTTTTTCACTGGAGGCGACCGGCCGGTCTAAATAGGATTAGGGTGAGTTAATTTCATCTAAATCTAGATCAAACTAATATAAAAAGCCAATAAAAGTATCCTAGTGTGTCGGTAATGTAGTTACAGCAACAAATATTAAGTACATATTTCAGCTTTGAAAATGGTAAAGCTTGGGTAGCGTTTTGGCGGGTTGGCTTGGCAAATCAGGGCTGAAGCAATGCGGGCTCGTGGGCAGATCCATACCAATGGATTGGATCTGACTACATCGATTTGTTCAGGGTAGCTCTCTGGATCATGCTCAGGGATCAGTAGTAAATGTAGTAAAGACAGATTTGCGTCTGGGTTGCTGTGGTCTACAGTACTGAACGTTAAGTAGGCTTCTCCTACATACTAACATTGCAATATTTAAATATTATTTGTTTTGCATTTTGTCAAGAGGTAAATGAACTGGCTTGCATCAAATCCAAACTGTATGTAATTTAATTGTAGAAGTAGGCTATATCTGATCGAACGGTGAGTTTCTTTGCCATGTTCTTTCCTCACTATGGATCAGGTCTTGAACATGGCACGCACGGTGGTCAGGAACTGGTGTTTAGCGTGGTAGAAAACCAGCAAACAGACAGTTTAGCACAGGTTTTATCTAGCAAGCCGCTGAAGTCATTTACATGTAAAGTAACTTGTTAGGTAGAATCTAAAACAACCAACTCAAACAAACCAAAATTATACCAAATAAATAAATCTCGACTGAATAAACTAATAAGCAGGCAATAAGCCTAACTAATATTGTGTGTGAAAAATTTACGTACAATAAGTTGTTCAAAACTAAACCAATAAGCAGGCAATAAAGCCTAACTAATATTGTGTGTGAAAAATTGACATACAATCATTTTTACAAATTAAACCAACAAGCAGGCAATAAGCCTAACTAATATTGTGTGTGAAAAATAGACATACAATCATTTGTTCATAATAAACCAATAAGCGGGCAATAAGCCTAACTGATATTGTGTGTGGAAAATCTCCATTCAATATTATTATGTGATTTGTTAAAAATAAACAAGACTTATATTCCAACAAATATGTATAAAGATATAAATAAATATCTACCTAAACTAAGTTTTAACAAATACTGGTTTATAATCTGTGTTAAATTATGATCACTGAAACTGTTTGAAATCACAAATGTAAATATTATTCCTAATAATCTTGTTAAATAAATAGATTGTAGTAGCCATATACAGACCCCCTACTAGCGATTATAGTTTGTTTGAAACAGTATTGGAGGATGTTTTGAAGGTAGCCTCTAGCAGCAATAAAAAAGTCATAGTCTGTGGTGACTTCAACATCGACTTGATGGCAGACTCTGCTTTAAATACAAAATTGACAATTATCTTCAAATCGTTTAATCTAGTAAATATTTTTTCGGAGCCTTCTAGGATAACTGAAACTACTGCCACCTGCCTAGATAATGTTTACTGCGACTGCGATTTTTCAGATTATTCTACTGTAAATTGTTTAAAGTCAGACCACAGCGGTCAAGTTGTTAATTTTGAAATAGATACGAAAAATGCAGAAACGGTTATCCTATGCCGGCCCGTAACAAGTAAAAAATTAATTTCGTTTAAATCAGACCTAGAGAGTAGCATAAAGACTCAAGAAAGTTATCAAAATGCTAATGCTCATTATATTGAGTTATTCGAAGTAGTCTCAGGTAGTTTTAAAAAAAACTTTAAATTGCGCCAGCTAAAAAGCAATGACAATAAAGTAGGAATTAGTGAATGGGCAACGTCAGGTATCCGAAAGAGCAGAGACACACTCTATGAACTATATGACAAAAAGACTTGTTGTTATCGCTGCAGCTTTCGAACAGTTCTTCACTAATATACCAATTGCAACCACAGCTCTGTTGAACTCGTCACCTGATCGTGCAGCAACGTTATTACAAGATCATGTCCCCGCGTGCGAACACGATTTCACATTTAATTACATTAAGCCTCATAACATAGTTAAAATTTTTAAATTATTGAATCTCAAAAAAACTGAGGACTTATGGGGTATGTCAGTAAAAATTGTTAGTTCAGTGATACATATTCTAGCATCGCCGTTATCAGAGATATTCAATAAATGCGTAGATGAAGGAGTATTTCCAAACCTCATGAAATACAGTAGGCTAGTACCTTTATTTAAAAGCGGTGATAAACAAGATCCAACAAATTTTAGACCCGTATCAGTCTTACCAGTACTAAGTAAAATATTTGAGAGAATTATCTTGGATCAAATACTTTTGCATTTCAATAATTACAAACTCCTTCATAGTCAGCAGTTCGGTTTTACTAAAGGGCGGAATACAACAGACGCTGGAGTCATGTTACTTAAACATATTTTCAGTGCGTGGGAGGATCATAGGGATGCTGTAGGAATATTTTGTGTTACGGAATAAAAAATGCAGGATTAGATCTTTTAAAATCGTATTTAGAAGGAAGGGTTCAAAAAGCAGACATAAATCGTATTAAATCGTCGGGTTCACTTGTAAAAATGGGAGTCCCACAGAGATCTATCTTAGGGCCGTTCCTTTTCCTGGTCTATGTAAATGATTTACCGTTTATGGTACAAAAAATGTGCGAGATAGTGCTATTTGCTGATGACACGTCACTTATTTTTATAATTAGGAGACAGGAAAATAATCTTGACGAAGCAAATAATGCTCTCTCGCACGTTCTAGATTGGTTTACTGCAAATAATCTATTGTTAAATTCAAAAAAGACAAAATGTATGAAGTTTACCCTACCCAATGTAAAATTAGTTGAAAATAACATTGTGATTGGAAATGAAAAACTAGAATTTGTTGAAGATACTGTATTTTTGGGCATCACAATCGATGCCAAACTACAATGGGGTCCACATATTGTAAAATTAGCACATAGACTTAGCTCCGCAACATATGCTGTAAAAAGAATCCGAGAACTTACTGACGTTGCAACTGCTAGGCTTGTTTATTTTAGTTACTTCCATAGTATTATGTCCTATGGTATACTACTGTGGGGCCGGGCAGCAGACATTGAGACTATCTTCATGTTGCAGAAGAGAGCGATCCGATTTATTTACAAGCTAGGTAGTAGGGACTCGCTAAGAGACTTTTTCAAAGAAACTAACATCCTAACAGTTGCAAGCCAATATATATATGAAAATATTATGTACGTTAGGAAAAATATTACAGACTTCGAAACACTTGGTAGCCATCATAACGTTAATACTAGGAATAAACATAAATTGTCATTTCCACGATTTAGACTTGCAAAAGTTAATACTTCCTTTATGGGGCACTGTATAAGGTTCTACAACAAGATACCCCAAGATATATTAGAGTTACCTCCAACGCGATTTAAGAATTGTGTTAAGCACACTCTTTGCAAAAAAGCTTATTACAAAATCAACGATTATTTAGAAGACAAGGACGTATGGCATTAAATAGTATTTTAATATTAAATTTAATCAGAGGATAAATGTGTCTAGTATTCAACACATCCAAGATATTATTTTGTAGGTTTGATTTGTACTAGCTTTAAGGTGATTTGAGAAAAGATGGTCAGAGTGGAGTTTTTTTTCGCTGCCTTTTTCTCCACTACAGACGGCCCAAAGCCAGCGGCTAACATTATACATAACTGTATGTACTGTACATTGACATTCAACAAGCAGAATGTAAATTCTTTACGTTGAAATAAATTTTTGAATTTTGAATTTGAAATTTGATTATTCTTTTAACTCTATTCTGTTGTTTTACTGCTTAATGGACAACCTTAACGTTCCTGAAAAGTACCTGGTTACTATTTGACAACTTTAGGTCCTATTAGTTAGGCTATACGATCACATTTTGGCCAAAGATTTATACTAACTGAGATTTTAGGTACTCATGAATTGCTCTTTACATACACATTTAACTTACACAGAGCTTGAATAGTAGGTAGGAAGCTTAGATAGGTACCCATTTATTACTTAGTAATCTGCTATGGAAGAACTTTACCTAAGACGAGCAACGGTGGCAACCACTTCAACGGTGGTGAAGAAGAGCTGCAGCGGTGGTGTTTCAGCTTCAGGAACCAGTGGTGTTAAGGCAGTAGTAAGTATGGGAGTCTACCTAGGAGAGGCTGGGTGTTACAACGTGTATACAATCGTGTGGAATAGATTTAAATGACCATGATACAAGAATGTTTCTCGCCATGATGCCATACGCTCTAGGACTCAATCTTTCTCTAATAGAATGATAAAAAAAATATTTGTGAAATTGAAGCCTTCACCTATCTTGATAGCCATAATCTCGTCATACGTAGCTGGATTTATCATAACTATCAGCTTTCAAAGGTAAACTTCCGGCAGGTTTCAAACATAAATCTAACCTATCCCAACTCTCCAAGAGTTTAGTTTAGTTTACCATATTCCGAGTTTGTCGTAGCCTAAGGGACTAGTCATAGAAAGCGCCCGAGGCGCGCGTACGATACGCTGCGTTTCGGACGCTCTTTAAAATTGTATGAAGTTCTATGCAACGGATTACATCAAGCGTCCGCGTTCGTGGTGCGCGCGTCATACGCGCGTACGACGCGCGCCCTTCCTTCGCGGATCAGAAAAGTGTGCTCAATTGCTCATCCTAGCATAATTGACGAGCGTACGATAGGCGTCCAACTCTCGCTCGACGCGCGCCCAAAGCGCAGCGTTCCGGGCGCGCGCCCCGGGCGCTTTCTATGACTAGTCCTTAGGAGTGTTACTATTGATGTTTTACATATTTATTTTAAACATTATCAAAGTTAATAATTCTTGAATTAATGAGACTAATCAAAGATCTAGGACGATCAAACTTCTCATGCAGTGTAGTTTCTATGCGTCCTACTGTAGGGCACAAGCTTACTTTCAGGGTGAGCAAGTAGAAAGTTGTCAGTTCATTATCTCGTCAAAAGGTGAAGTAGGAATGGATGTCAAATGATATCTGAAAATGAGTGACGTAATTTTAAATTTTGATGAAAAAATTTAATAAACACAATTTTTTATATTTCGGATTGGCGGATTAAGAACTTTGATATTCACACCTTGGTAGGTCTAACTGACTGACTGCTTTGTTGGTCTAAATGAGTAGGTCCTATCCCTGCGTTATTTTGCTGGAATATGATATGAATATAATGGAGATCCGTCATGGAGTCTACACTATATGACATGCTTATGAATGATATTGACATTTATTTTTTGACATTTACGAATTTGATTTTATCTTTGTTTCTTAATTTTAGTTAATAATGTGACCTGTAATGAATATTATTTGCCAATAAATTATGTCTATGTCTATGTCAGGCAGCTTCCCTTTACCTTACAATTACCAGCGTAACGTTTTTGATGAAATAGGTCGATGAATATTGACGCCGTCTAATGTTGTTCTATTAATAACCTAATATCGGCGCTAATCAATACATCTCGTCGCGTAGGACCCAATAATGCGATTAAGGCAAATTGGCACGGCAGGGCCTACTCGAACGGAAGCGATGGCAATATTTCCCGCGTCGTATAACAATGTTCTTACCAGCCCTTCTGTTTCAACCAGAGATTTCTGCAACTAGCCTTAAGAGGAAACACAACGGCAGTTTTTCCATACAAACGTAGTCCCCTGTTTCCTCCCTGGATAATGCCAGTAGAGCAATTCTTTTTTCCATAAAATCTACGGCTACTATACGCATGTCCCTATGTTTTGATTTTTTTCATAAATTTATTATTAAAAGAGATATGAACATTCAAAAACCTAAGAAATTGGCCCGATTTTCCGCTGTATTCAAAAAATCAGAAAAGCAATTTTACTAGATTATATAAAAAAAGGAAAACATAGGAACACGGCCAAAGCCTTATGAAAAAAGTAGTTAAATTGGTTAAGTTTTGGAGAAGAAATCAGGGGACTACGAATCGTTGATTTTGTGTATTTTTAATTGGTATTTTCGGTCCAAGCTGCAGTTGTCTCTATCGCGCTCTGCGGGGGGAGGCTTGAGGTTGGGGAGGCGCGGACTACGTATACTAGTGACGTGACACGTAGTCGATAATTTTATCGATACTTTAGTGTTGTTCATTGATATCGATATTTCTAGTTAGAGTATTTTACGTGAAGTGCATTTAGCAGATTATTGTGTTGTTCGATTGTTGGAAAATAATAAGTAGGTTATAAACCTTTTATATTATTTATTGAAATGCTCAAAGCACACTAATATCAGTACTGCCGCGCTAACAGTAAGAGCAATAAGTCGATTTTTATCAAAAAATTAGTTAAGTACATATCCTGAACCACCGCGTCATGTTCTAAAAACTGGTCTAATCCCCGTTTTTCTAGATTCTACCCCGTGATGTTCCCTCTTAAGCCGGGTCCGCTGCGCCATGTTACGCGTGTTACAAAAAGCGTAACACGTAAATATAATAAAAATGGGGCGTGGTATAACACATTACGTGTAACATAACGTTACGTTACGTATTACGTAACACGTAAAGTGTTAATACCACTCCCCATTTTTGTTTTAATAACGTGTTACATTTTTTGTAACACGCGTAACATGGCGCAGCGGACCCGGCTTTATAGTTGGGCCTTTGTTTATTTGTTTGAGTATTTTGTGCGGCGTTATGTTGGTGCAGGTTACATAAATAAATAAATTGTTCGTAGCAAGTGACGGGGTATATAAACACCTCAGACACTAAGGAGTCCTCACGAACGTGTTCCTTTGCAGATATCGACTGGTTTGCTACAGCAATTTCACGAATGCATGTAACTTAGAAAACAAATTCTTTGGATTTGAACTCATGAGCTCCCGTAGTCGTGTACCACTGCTCTGCATCCTCTACCAGTCCTACAACTTTGATGTCATTGTGTTCCAAATTGCGGCATAATTTAATGCAATATATCAAAGAAAGCGAGTTAGTAGAGGGTTTTTTTTTATATCAATAGCATTGAAATAAAAATGTTCAGAGCGCCGCATTGTAAACTAATGCAGATTTTCGAAAAATTATTAAATACATAAACATTTACATGCAGATGCATTGCTTCTGGCCCCACACTAGGATACTGTGTCGTAGGAACCAGAGATAGCGACATTACAAATGTGTAAACATCAGTCTGTTTTAATGCAAGTTGATCTTGACTTAAGTACGAGGGCGACTGGGTATCCATATCTCATCAACTTCATTCATTAATTAACGTACCAAATATAAGTATGAAATTATTTCAGCGAGCCGAGCCAAATCAATAATGTAAGTTAATAAAAAATCAGCGTAAAATTTTACTCATGAGCTACATGCGACAATACAGAGAATTTTATTGAACTTTCTTATTACAGCGATGTGTATACTGACTGCGTATTTCCAATCAAGACTTTGCGACCTGAGAGTGAAAGCATAGCGATAATAAAGACTGTGTGTAAAGAAAACGTACCAATAATGGTACTGTATAAGAATAGATTAACTTTACCTTGCCTATCTATCTGCATTTTATGCGTAGAGGTAATTATTTTCTATTTTCGGCACCTACGTTTCTCCTTTATTCAGAACTATCACATATCCTATATTATCTATATAAATAAAAATATGATAATAAGTAGAATGTATCTATGAATATATGCAGTAAACAACTTATTTATCTTAGTAACTGAAGTGACCACGTAGGGCGCTTGATTCACATTTTAAAATTGAATCTAATAGCATAAAATCAAATCGTAGGCTAGCACGATACGTTCGACCGCAGCTTTGAAAACCGCCAAAGGTACCTATGTCAACACGCAACACGCATCCTCGTCAGTGGCCCAATTTTAGGTACGAAATCCTGTCGAAATCCGGATGTTTAAGATAGCAATTAGTATGGAATTTGACAGACATTTGGAATCTTTCACAATGGTGCGCGCAATGTAGGAGGCTGATCTGTTTTGTACAGATGAGCCCTCACACGCGAGAAATAAACAAGAGACAGCGACGTCTTATACTCTCCGATACATGAGAGAAGTTACAATTCTATCCCTCCAGAGCTTCAGACCCACCGTACCCCTGGCCATGCCCCTGGTAGTGTGGTGGGTATTTTAAAGTTAAACGATACCACTAAGTAGTCGATACTTATAATTGAAAGTAATAAAAATACTCGAGGTTGCAGGAGATTTATGTAGGTCATCACTAGTGACCTATATACACTCGGTGGTACAGTTTAACATTAAAAGACCCACCGTACCACCAGGGGTGTGGTCAGGAATACCCTATGGGCCGAATTCTGAATTGAGAATTTCACTAAGTAATTACTTAACTGTAGTGCTGTCTCGTCACATTTCTTTAGGACAGAGCATGACAGCACGTTACTTAAGTATTTACGTAGTGTAAATTCTTAATTCAGAAATCGGCCCTATGTCTATTAGTCGAGGGTCTTAGAAAATCTCGGTACGTGTACCATTCAATTTTATTACAAATATTCAAGCCTGGCCATCCAAAGAGGCAACGTCGCCAGCATTCTGGGCTCATTGCCGCGGGACAGTGACCTGGGGCAGGTATTTTATTTGTAAATATTGTAAATATATAATGTACTAGAATAGTTTTATATTTAAGTTATATTTTTATTTATTTTTTGTTAGTTCATTATTAATATTATTTCATTAATGTTATCTGTATTAAAGTTCTGTTCTAAAGCTAAAAAAAAAATCACATCAATTAAAAATGTCTTAGTCATTCTGATGGTACTGAACAAATCTCTATGGACTGTTTAAAACAAGTTTCACAATATCTTTAAAGATAGATAAAAAGCACTCTAAACATCTCTAAACCCAAAAGTATAGACAGCGGCTTTATCACTAAAAGTGATCTCTTTCAGATAATCTTACCTTTTAGTAATATTAATAGATATGAATCGCTCGTAGCCCCGGCTGTGGGTCTGAAACGTACCTGAGTGGTCTTAAGCGATCACGACGGTTAAGCAACATAGGGCGCGTTCACCGCGATGGGTCACCGTCCATGACTAACGTTAGTGGCATTTTTCCGAGCGGTTCCGTGCTTCGTAAGGCATGTTAAGTAGTTGGTGCCGGCTGCCGTCGATAGATGGCAGTCGTTAAGCCAAGTCAGAGGCCTTAGGGCGGCTTGAAAACTTCTGACCGTAAGACCATCCAATAGCCCTAAAAGCCTCCACCAATCCGGACTTGGCCCCCGTGGTGGAGTATAGCCTATACCTTCCTCAGTGAAGAGACCCGTGCCCTCGGTGGGGATACAATAGGTTAATGATGATGAATAGGTATGTAGCTATTAGGTACATACCTAATTATCTATTACTATTACTAAAACATAACATAACATTCACATACAGGCACATACATAAAGGTAAGATTATCAGGAAAGATTATAGATTATAGAAAGATTAGGGATTAAAGGAAATTCAGTATAAAAGTGGAAGTCGTAGTAGTATCGAGTATCAAAAAACCGATTAGAAGTCAGCATACAAAAATTTCCTCCTCGAGTCGAGTCGGGCTTGGTATAAGTAATCCGAATATTCTGTTTCCGTAATGTGTTACCATGGCAGCTCCTGCTATAGGGCGGGCCGCGTCCCGACGAGTTACTGCCACTCCGCTGAGCTCATCCGAAGTGATCCGAACCGAACCCAATAATATTGAGGGCTCGAAATAGCAAGTTAAACGTAGAGAAGGACTAGCGTTACAAAAAAAATTATGTTTTTTAAACACCAGACAGATGCAGTACACGCAAAGTACCTGAAACCGGCGTGGGTGCATGCGTCGACTAATGAATGTCGATGAAGCGAAAGCGATGTGTCAGGATCGTGGCAATTGGCAGTCCCTGGTCCCTGACTACCCCTCTGGGTTAAGGCGTGAGTTTATCTATGTGTGTTTGTATGTACCCGACAGATCCCATAAAGAGTACAAAATAATGTTCAAATATTTTTGACGGTGTCACTGGTAGCGCAGGAATAGAACGCCCGCCTCTGAGGTCTTCTCCTCAAGGCCTCTCATTTGATATTAGACATGAAAATTTTATATCAGCATTCATCAAGTCCATTATAAGATCAAATGAGCTAGAGGCTTAAAATAGTTTTATAAAATGCTCTTATATATGTATATAAGACCAATCAATAAGACTGAGTGTTCTTGAGTATGTAGTGACTTCTAGACTGATATAAGAACGAAGACGTGATACAAAACAATTAAAAGAGCGATTTAAGCCTACCACTCTTATAAAGTGCGCACCCTGAGACTATTTTGCTGGTTGGGTAACTATTACTTTTAGTAATAAAACCGCCAACTCTACAGTCGACAGCACGTCAACCTTCACATTTTAGTTGCAAAGTCGCCCGTAAAGCAACGGAGTAGAGTGTATAGGATGATGTGCTGCCGACTGTACTACTTACAATTTTAATGTTCTTATCAATCTCATTATGGATTTTTTATTGTGCATACAATAAAGAATATTCAATAAATCAATTTATCTAACGCTGCAATAGTTCTTCAATGTTGTAGTTTCTTTTCTGGCGCAGTCGGTTAACTATAAATGATTACGAAGTATTGTGCATTAGGGTTATACCGAATTGGCGCTTCTGTCCTACATGTTTATTGTGAGCTTGGAATATTTATTAAAGTGACGAAATTCAAAATGCGCACGCAATATGTGCGCACCGCGGTCAGCCGTGTGATTCAGCCGGCCATCAAAATGAAAAATCTACTTCAAAAGGTAAAAAGTGAAATAACAGAGTCAAATACAATTTTTTTCTCACCAGCCAGATTAATATTTAGATCGTTCGTGAAAATAACAAGACACGCGTTACTTTAATATTGACAGTACGAAATGTGATATTGCTTTATTGTAGAAGATAGACAACTGTTTACAGCATACCAATTTACAGAAAAAACGTAGGTAAAGGTTAATATCTAGTCGAGTGGAATATTTTTTTTGTTTTGATGTGATCCGTTGCGACTGTGGTCCGCTTGTGTGATCCGAGTGGACGAACCCTATAAAAATGCCATTTTGAAAACAATGATTGGAAAAAGTTGCAAATGTTGCCTTACAATTTCAGAATAATTTCACTAATTGTTTTAGCATAGTCTTAATTCCCTTGATATTATATCTAAACATAATTGTCTTGTAACTTCGTTAGTATAACATACGAGTAACATACACCCACGCCCGTATCACGGGAGGGATAAGCAGAGACCACTCCAACAAATCTCTTGCGCTTCAACTTTCAGTAGCTAAATACCTACCTACTCGTAGCTTGCATTACTTTTTTTGTTTGTTCTTAATATGACTAGAGAACCCTAACAATCAACAGTGTCTAGCTACGAGATACCAAACACGATGATGGTAAATCGAGAGGGTGTGAGAAGCTGGGACATTCAAGAGGGTGCAACGTCATTCTGCTTCGTGAAGCACACTTGACATGATTTGGTAATCTCTCTAATAGGAACTAAAATCGATGAAAAACTCTCGAGAAATGTTTCTGTAAACGTAAACATTGTAGCTTAAGCTGGAGCATAATAGGATTAGAAACAGTTCTAGATTAGATTAGTTATAATCCAGAACTCTTTATTGTACACCAAGAAAACAAACAATTAAATATTATTTGTATAATAAACATAAGCAATGTTTGTCATCGAAGTCTCCGAAATTACTTCACCGATTTCTATGTTTTTTTTCTGTAGGTATATCTGGTAGATTTGGGAAAAGATTGAAGGGCACAAAATTACTAAGTTTGTAAAAAAAAAATGTCAAAACAACGTTTGCCGGGTCTCCTCCTACTAAGTCTTTCGGTTTGCTTAATGTTTCACACATCTCGTGCTTTGAAAGGTCGGATCTAGGAAGTTTTGGTTCCGACAGTATTAGGAGCCAACAAAACGAATGAAATGAAATATAACTGCGGATGCAGTTTCAATGCTTGCAATTACCAAGCCGCTGGGCTCGCGTGTCAAATCAATTCATAGCGATTTCTCTCAGTCCTCAAGTGCAGCTATGTATTGTAAAGGCGATATTGCATGGTTCGAACACATTGAAGCAATTTCATTGAAAAGCTTTGAACATTGAAAAACGCGCTTGATCGTTCAATATCCCTGTTTACACTTCAATCGCATGGTCTGCGTCAATTGAAAGCGTTCGCCGAAATTTAGCTTTCAACGAAATTGCGCAAAGACACCGCAATGTACACGTTTCAATGCTATTGAAGGAATAAAATTGAAAGCAATCATCATCAAACCATTATGTCCCCACCGAGGGGCACGGGTCTCTTCCCTGAGGAAGGTATAGGCCATACTCCACCACGGGGGCCAAGTCCGGATTGGTGGAGGCTTGTAAGACTAGTGGCTGGTCTTACTGTCAGAAGTTTTCAAGCCGCCCCTAAAGGCCTCTGACTTGGCTTAACGACTGCCATCTATCGATGGCAGCCGGCACCAACTGCTTAACATACCTTGCGAAGCACGGAATCGCTCGGAAAAAATGCCACTAGCGTTAGTCATAGACAGTGACCCATCCATCGACTGAACGCGCCGTATGTTGCTTAACCTTAGTGATCGTTCAAGATTACTCAGGCAGCCCAGGCTACGAGCGATTCGAAAGATTCGATTCGATTGAAAGCAATATTGACCCGAAATTAAACCGTGTAATATAGTTGACGTCTCAGCGCGATTGAAGCAATGAAACGTCAAGCTTAAATACATAAGTGCACGCCTGTATCCTAGACAGGTAGGCAGAGACCGGGGATCCTGACAGCTCAATTTCGCTTGATACACATTCATTAGTCGTATGCAGGCACGTCGGTTTCGGGTACACTTTAACTGGAAATGAAAGCAATGAAATTGAAAGCAATATCGCAACAAAGTTGAACCGTATAAATCGCCTTAAGTATTGTATGTAGCACGCTGGCTACACAATATCTCATTCTAGTGGCGTTCACTTTTATTCACATTCGCTTTCGTCGAGACGAAATAAGGAAACGTCACTAAACTCGAAAGATGACTCAGAGGGCTGTGTTTATTTGCTTCACATTCGACAGGTTGTGTTGGACAACGGCATATAACACTATGTTTTAAGGTATACTGCCAATACTCTTTTGCTTCATCGTCATTAATTTATAGTCTTTGTTGCATCCTCTCACTTCAAATTTCTACTTTCTGTGAAAGATGCATTCTTTCATAGAAGTAGTAGTAGAAATTCCGGACAGCGACGTATTTGAGAATTGATTAGATAGATTGATAGAAGCTTGAGTCAAAAAACAGAGGTCATGAGTTTGGTTTCCACTGAAGGCTGCCGTACACGATTTGTACAAATGACCTCAGTCTGGATATGTGTTTCCATGTTAGTGAGCTTTTTACCTGGTCACCACACCACGGGGCCTCATAGTTTGGGATAAGGACCAGTGATTGTGGATTTTTTTGATGTATTGAGGCCTATGTCTAGCTGTGGACGAATGTGGTCTAATGGATTCGATTAAGAAAAGGAAAAAAACATTGACATTGCCACAAAGGCCTACATAAAAAATAACTTAATTCACACAATGACAACAAAGAAAAATAACAATAGGGCAAACATACAAATGCGGCATTGTGACTCCGTGGCAATAAAAAGGGTCACCAACTCAGAATGCATTGTGGTGCGTGCTGTTATAGCAAAACACCAGCAAAACTGATCCGATTTTCAGTTGCGAGTTTGGGACCATTAATTTCGTTGGATAAGGTTACTCGGTGGAATCGCTGGTAGCCCCGGCCGCCTGAGTGATCTTAAACGATCACGAAGGTTAAGCAACATAGGGCGCGTTCAGTGCATGGATGGGTGACTGTCTATGACTAACGCAAGTAGCATTTTTCCGAGCGGTTCCGTGCTTCAATAGATGGCAGTCGTTAAGCCAAGTCAGAGGCCTTGAAAACTTCTGACATTAAGACCAGCCACCAGTGTTACAAGCCTCTACCAATCCGTGTTGGAGTATGGCCTATATTTTCCTCAGGGGAGAGACCCGTGCCCCGCGGTGGGAACATAATATTGTTAATGATGATGACTCGGTGGAATTACATGAAGAGGAAAGAGGTTAAGAATCAATGAGAGTAAACCAATAAAGACAGTTGCAAAGCTTGTGTACTAGTTTTAGTAATGGACGAATTGCGTAATACAAGAATACAAAAGTCAATAGTCCTAATAAGCCGACATTGTGCACACGTCCAGGCTCCTAGGCCCCAGCAATCACAATCACAATCACAATGACACACAAATTGCACGCTCATTTAACTAGAGAGGCCTAGTAACTGTTGCGTGGTGACTCACGGGTTCGTCGGCCCATCATCTTAGAGGAGGCACAGAGAAAAATAACGAACAGAAAGTCTTGGCTCGAGACAAGCAAGACCGTAGTTGGCATTCTTTACAGAGTACATAAATAACTGAGTGCTTGACAGGATGTCAAATGATTTACTTTGAAAACGGAATTTTGTATGGAAATACTTGCTTGTGACGTCACATTTCAGAGCACTCTTTTTATGTTTATTATACCTATTTAAAAATTGTAAAAACAAGTAAATGATTAAAAGCAATACATTTTCGGAATCATTTTGTAATTTTTGTTTTAATCGAGCATCTCAACTAATTTATTGTTGATAGTGTCAAATACCGTATTACAGGTGTTATTTAAAACACGATCCCCAATGTGGTGTAAATACTTACGGCCTTGTTTATAGGAACACGATTCCTCTAAAACCACTCTAACCCCCGGTTTATCGAACGCTAACAGTCAGTTAATCTTCTGTGAACAGCTGTTAGTTTTTTTTTTGTGTGCACTTTTGACAACCGACAGCTGTTAACAATAGATTAATAGACTGTTAGCGTGCGAGAAACCGGCGGTAATAAACATAAACATTTACATACAAGCACATACATACATTGCTTCTGGCCAAACACTAGGATACCCTGTGTCGTGGGAACCAGAAATAGCGACGTCACAAACATGTAAACATCCAAGACCTGGGTTTTTTTTTCCAGCCGGGGATCGAACCCAGTACCTCTCGCATGGTAAGCAGATCCGCTAACCGCTACGCCACAGAGGTCGTCAAATACTCTACTTTTTAATCTGTGGCTACATCTTGTCTTTATAAAACAAACTACTTTAGGTGGCGTTTTTTGAAGTATTTTTAAGAATCGTTTTCTTTTAGATGTGGTTGTTTGTCTATGGTATAGTGTCTTCATTATAAAGAGTTATCACAGACGATTTATACCATTTGAGGAATCTTTTAAAGAATCTTGTTTTTTACCAACTTCCTAAAAGGAGCAGCAAAGGTAGTATGAGGACGCGAGTCGCGCGCGACAGCGTCAAAAGTCGCGACTTTCCAGTACATTAACTGTCAAATTCTCGCGACTTTTGACGTTGTCGCGCGCGACTCGCGTCCTCATACTACCTTTGCTGGTTATCAATTCGAAACCGATGTGCTCACGAGTGTAATAAATGTCAAAGAAGCGAAAGTGCTATTGTCAGGCTAGCGACAGTCCCTGGTCTGTGCACATCCCTTTTTACCTGGGGTGATTTTTTTATGTATGTGTGTAATTTCGATCCACTTTACAGTGCGTACGGGTACCTATAGGTAAGGTGCTGACTCTTAATTTTTTTATAAACAAAATAATAATAAATAAACTCACGCCCGGTACCAATCACTAGAAATGGGCCCACGTTTTTTTGTTTTAATTTTTTTTTATTATTCTAAATCCGTCATTGTTAAAAAATATTATTATAACGTGGAATATTATTATAAGAGCATTATGCAGTACCACCATCTTATCTGTTCAGTTGATAGCGGTGCTAGTGGAGAATTTAGTAGTAACATTTAAGAAATTTACCTAGAAAAATGAGGATATTTTAACCCGTCTGTCAATTTTAATGAAAATATATCTATAAATCTTAGTAAGTAAGAATAAATAAAATCAAAAAATGGGGAACAGGATTTACAATTAGTTCGTTACAATTTTGCCCACCTGAACAGATAACTTGGTGGCGCTGTACTAAGGCGTCCTTTCTTAAAGAATTGACAATATTAAGCTTTCACTTCTTGAAGTCTCTACGGCCCGTAGGCCGCACGGAATTACCGTTCTGCAGTACTTAGTCAGTGTCATCACCCCATCATCTTACGAGACAAAGAATAACAAAACGTCAGACTGCGAGGGTGGCTGGCAATAAATCAACCAGACGTCATAAATATCCTCCCCCCTCGTAGGGGTAAGAAGTGTCGCATTTTCCAAGTCATAACGTAGCCTCCTAATGCAGTCGACGAATGGAATGTGCCTACGGCCGCTTTGCCTACAAGGGATCTTTGATTGCGGGACTAAACATATGCCAAGCTTATTATGTTAGTAATAAGCAGTCGGTGCCGGCTGCCGTCGGTAGATGGCAGTCGTTAAGCCAAGTCAGAGGCCTTAGGGCGGCTTATAAAATTCTGACAGCTTACTGTTGGCCATATGGCCTTACGGCTATACTCCACCACCCGCATGTTGGAGTGTGGCCGTTAGTGGCTAGTCTTATTGTCAGAGTTTTTTAGCCTAAGGCCTCTGACTTGGCTTAACGACTGCCATCTATCGACGACAGCTGGCACCTACTGCTTAACATGCCTTGCGAATCACGGAACCGCTCGGAAAAATGCCACTAGCTAAGTCGTAGCACGGTCACCCATCCATGCATTGAACGCGCCCTATGTGGCTTAATCTTCGTGATCGTTTAAGATCACTCAGGCGGCCGGGCCGACGAGCGATTGTAGCAATCGCTACAATCTAGATTTCTGCTCGAAACTCCAATATCTTTATCAAGCACAGGGGACAGCCTCTTTATCATTCTGATGTAAAGCTATATATGTATTGTATGGTTTCATTTAAATCCATTCAGTAGTTTTTGCGTGAAAGAGTAACAAACATCCATACAACATTCGCATATATGATGTTATTTATTTATTTTTATTTATTTTTATTTATGTCTATTATGCAGTGGTTTTCCAACCAATACAGCATAAAATTAACATCACAAAAAAAACAGAAAAAAAAGCGATTACTTTAACATAGATAATATACTATTAGATTAACATTACATTAGTAAGGATTATACGTCCTTAGTAGATGTAAGTTCACTGCACGACAATTTTCTATATTCTCTGAGGCAGTTGAAGGCCGGAATGCAAGGGTGGTTTCTATTCTTGTGGTGAATTCGGATTTTATTATTGTGCTCAATTAAGTTGCTCATTCGCAACATTGTAGCTTGTTATTCAGATGTTTTTTTGTTTCTACGGGGTGTAACAATATCACCAAACTCTGTTCTGTTTTCTCGCCTAACAAGATTCAAGATTCCTCAGGATAATGCTCTAACAAATCCAGAGAATCCAAATTTTGTTAGACAACCTTTTACAGTGTCCCATAAACACGACGTAGGTATTAACTTTTGCAAGTCAAAATCGTAGAATTTATTTTGGGTCTGTTTCATAATCTGGAGATAAAGTTCCGGATAAGCTATCCGCAACCAGGGCTGCCGTTTGTTCTAAATTTGAAGCCATAAACGAACACACGCAATATAGGAAAATTTATTTTTTAGAACAAGCGGCAGCCCTGGTTGCGGTTAGCTTATCTGGAACTTTATTTGAACATTGTGAAACAGGGGTATTTTTATATAAAAAGTACCTTCCCGAAACCAACGTGCGTGCATGCAACGACTTATGGTCGATGAAGCTAAAGTGATTTGTCAGGTTCGTGGCAGGGTGCAGTCCCTGGTCTCTGCCTACCCCTCTGAGATACAGGTGTGAGCTTATGTATTTATATTATGTATTAATATTATCAATCTCTATGAAATATTTATAAGTAAAATTTTGGCTAATCCTTAATTCTACCTAGTTTGTAAATAAATCGGACCGCTCTCTTCTGCAAAATAAAGATGGTCACGATGTCTGCTGCCAGGCCATAGGTATTGCAGTTCTACTTCTTTAATATCCGCACCAAATTAAACCGTAAATTAGCCATGCTACTTATTTTTGATATATGTTTTTATAATTTATTTTGAAAATATTGACCATTTTAAGAGAGTAATATGGGTATTTAATATTTTTTTTTATATATTTGGTAATGTTTTTCTAAAATGTCTTTCTTTTTAAGTAAAGCAAAGGATTCCACTGTGTTTGTTGACGTCATACAAAAAGAAATATAAGGTTAAGGCTTTTTATTGTATATCTTAAAAAATATACACCTATTACAAATCTGATAAATAGAAATTGTACTGAAAGCATAAATCTCGAAATGGTTTTGAGGTTTCCGTTCATGTACAAAAATTTTGAAGGCCTTGAAAATTGGAACAATAACAAAGATAGTGATGGCAAACGCCTGAAATTCATCAGGATTTGATTTCATGCTGTGCGTAGTATAGGGACTGGTTTACAAGCTACAGGTTACTGCCTGATTGGTAAGGATTGCTTTATTTTTGGTGTTTCTTGCCGTCAAACTCTCTCAAATAACGTAAAAATCCCTCTGTATAAATTTAACAGACTAGTTATTCCATTCCGTACTTTTCCAGTGACTGAAAGGAAATTCTGGCCATACGAACATCTCTGTCAAAACCGACATGTAGTAGGCAACTCTACGGGCTATTCCAAGGCAGCTCTTTCAAAGCGTGCAGTAAGTGCGAATTTCGAACGAAATGCTGTGGACAGCGGCCGAGCCAACGACCAAGTACCAACGTTCAAACAATGTTGCGTTTCAAACAAAGCCTGGTCCTCTCCCACGCAGTAGTTGATAAATTGAAAAACCCAAACAACGTTGTTAAAAAATATTTTATTTGCAGACACTACAGCTGTAACAAACTGATGAACTTTTTGGCTGCATCTAAACGTCCGGCTCAATATTAAGCTCGCAGCCATGCGTGTTGCCTGTAAAAAACCGTCAGGCGCTTTCACGTCAGTAACAGTGAAGTGTTTGTTTGACGAACGGCATTGTTTCGTGGAATTAATAAACACTCAAACCTTACATTGTTATCAGTGGAGTATGTAGCTTAAACAATTTAAATAAAACTTACACAGTTATGTAGAGTCGATAACGCAACTGCCTTTACTTACATGAACTCTACCCCGTTTTTATTATGTTAGAGGTGACTTTGCAGCCTATATGTAAAGGTTGACTTACAGTCTACTATATCTATTTAGGTCACTTATTCCCCTGAGGGAACGTGCAAAAATATTTCTCTGCGCTAATCTTTGTTCGATAGTCCAGATAACTACCCCTGAGTTCTGGTTTATGAATGTGTTTATGAATGTGTTTGTATCTCCTATCTCAAGCCTGTATACATTCTACTGCCGTCTATAATGTCGTCTCTCAGAGAGAAGTAATTACCACGCGTTACGACCGCGGATAGTCAATTTCAAGTACTGTGGTGTGTAAACAATTCGGACGATCAGAAAGCGGTAGTTGCATAGCGGGTAAACGCTGGCCTCACATTCGGTAGGTCGTGGGTTCAAATCCCAGTAGGCACCAACAATTTTGCTTTCTAAGTTATGTACATTTGTGAAGTTGTAATAGCAATACCACTCATTAACTGTTAATTAACTAACGCTCTTTCTTACCAAAAGTCACGTATTCATTTCTCATTTTTCGTCCAACTTTTTTTTCTAAAGCAATTTTAAGGTTCAACGTTTTATTGAAGAAATTCATCCAAAATTGTAAACATTTTTTTCCGCAAGAACCTTAGAGAATTTTCGTGCATGCTTTTACAACGCCAAATTTTGAAATTTCTAAGCGCAATGTATTCAATTCAAAACATCGGGCTCTCAAACAAAAGCGTAGCGTTGGCTACACACGCTCCGTGCCACATGAACGCTGAAAGTTTCCTAACAACGTCGCTGTAACATTTAGTCTTTTTTTTATTTTTATTTACTGACGTTTTTATAGACAAAGCAGTTTGTTTTAGTATTAAGTACGCGTAGCTCTCGAGTCAGAATTTTCAGACCCTGTAGATTGAACCATTCAATTATATCATCAGCGCAATAATAAAATAAAATCAAAACCTGGATTATATTAGATTAATACTCTTCATTGCACGCCATATATTATGAAATTAGTTATTTGTCCTCTGCTGGATAATACATCTCTGCCAAGTCAGACAAGGCTCTTATTCTCCAACATTTAACAACAACAACACAACATTTATTACACAACATTTACATACATTGCTTCTGGCCCCACACTAGGATATCCTGTGTCGTGGGAACCTGAAACAGTGACGTCACAAACATGTAAACATTCTCACATACCTAGCACCAATAACCGATTTTAACTTCCATATTTACAACCGAAGCTTTGTTTACACTGCGAATGCTCTCGTAACTCGTCACAGCTTTAGAGAACTTAAAACCACAGCATTTGGTCGTAAAACATAACTGTATAGAACATTAGGGCACATTCACACAGTCACGCGAAGCTTGTCACGAAAGCCTTTATAGTCGCGCCAACTTAATCTGCTGGCTGTTCAAAGCAAATCAGGTCTTATGGCCCCGTGATAAGACCTGGCAGACATTAGGTAAAGTCTACAGATATGCGTGTTTGTACGACCTACCGCAAAAGGGTAGATAATCGGTAAACAGGTCATTGACGGTGTGAACTGGGTCACTAGCCAAACGATGGAGGCCTTGAAATAAAACGTATTTTTTTGGCCTTGTTCACGACACTAGCGCGTTTTAGGCCCTGTTTGTTAAAACTACAATCATTAAGAAGTAATGAAACATAAGCATTTACATACATGCGGCACATACGGTACTCCTGGCCCCACACTAAGATACCCTGTATGGTGGGAACCAGAAAATTCAACGTCACAAACATGTGAACATCCAAGACCTGGAGTTTTTTTTGTTTGTTTTTTTTTTTATTCAAACCCAGGACCTCTCGCATGGTAGGCAGATGCGTTAACCACTGCGCCATAGAGGTCGTCATTTAAAATAAACTTACAAACTGCCAAGGGAGCAGATGGGTTGGCGTGAAAAAGAAGAGGCCTATGCTCAACAGTGGGCTTTGTTTATTGTTTGATTAAAATAGGTCTGTTAATCAGACTTACAATTGTAAAATTCATCATCAACCCATTATGTCCCCACCGAGGGGCACGGGTCTCTTCCCTGAGGAAGGTATAGGCCATACTCCACCACGGGGGCCAAGTCCGGATTGGTGGGGGCTTGTAAGACTAGTGGCTGGTCTTACTGTCAGAAGTTTTCAAGCCGCCCTAAGGCCTCTGACTCGGCTTAACGACTGCCATCTATCGACGGCAGCCGGCACCAACTGCTAAGCGTGCCTTGCGAAGCACGTAACCGCTCGGAAAAATGCCAATAGCGCAAGTCATAGACAGTGACCCTTCCATGGACATAACGCGACGTACATATGTTGCTTAACCTTATTGATCGTTTAGGATCACTCAGGCAGCCCAGGCTACGAGCGATTGTTAAATTACTTACTACTAATTGAAACTTCATTAAACAGTGTTCTGGCGACCGCAACATTTCGTGAAAAATTTGAACCCTTCTAATGGCGCTAGTTAGCATAACAATAGTTAAGCAATAGCATCCTGCCCGCAGCGGTCGAGCGCCACGGGAAAAGATGTTCCGTTTCCAATTTCCACGTTTCAAAGCCTCATGTTGATAAATTATTGACCTCAGAAACAGTGAAAATAGTCTACAAATTTAGCATGGACGAACCAGAGCAGATTCTTAAAATGTTCCATATTACCACCAAAGCTATTGCTTTGATTGACCCCACCAGTCACTCCGCATGTAGGCATATTGGTAATCTAACTAAACCATTTGGAATTCGCGTTAGGCGAGATGGCGCGTCTTTTCCGATGAAGACGAGAAAAAGACGCAGCATCCTTTCAATTCAATTTCACACAAAATATGCTGATGGGACATAGCCATCAAAGATAAGAAAGGGCAAGGATGAGAAGCGTCGGCAAGAGGCTGCCGCGACCCAGCAGTCGCTGCTCGGCGGTCGCTGCCGGGCAGTCGCCGCACTGCTTTATAGGGATTTGTATGACACACCGTCCGACGCAGGCGGCTGAGCGGCGCGGCCGGGGAGCGTGGCCTGCAAGCAACTCAGCAGTCACGTTCGGCGGCGGCGGTCGGTCGCGGCGGCCGGGCCGCGGCAGCGTCTTGCCGAATGCTATCTTAAACAATGCGTTGTCTTTTCCTCGTCCATGTTCGTCCTATGGGCCCCACGCTTAACGCCTAGTGCACAGTCGACACCTGCGTGTGAAATTGTTTGTCTCTAAGTTGGCGGTAATTTAAGCAGGTAGACTGCATGCATCGTATGATTTAAAAATTTTCATTTCATGCAGTTTCAGCTTACACGTGATGAAATGTTTGATTGGATTTTAAGTGTGAGAAGCAACACTGTTCAATATTTAAAATAAATGCGATGTAGTTTTTTTTTTTTTTCATTTGAGCCCCTAATTAATTTCCAGACTTTGATATTTAAAATATGGTGAAAACCCAGACCAAAGCAAAATCAGGCCTCTTTCTCTACGCGTGTTGGTATCGAACGCGTAAGTACATGCGGCGACCACTCCGGAGTGGCAAATAGGTAGGAATTCAGGCGCCAGAAGAGGTAATAGTTACGCGGTAGAAAGAGAGGCAACATTTAGGTGAATATAACGTAGCTTTTTTAGCGCCGTGCGATCTGAATTGCACCTAATTGTATCGCTGCTAGAGTCCCTTTTTCTTTAATTAATTTTGCGGAGTGAATCTTCTGTCGTACCTGTACTATTATGTATTTTGTTGCAAAATCAACAAAATATAATAGATAACACGCAAAGAACGCAATGATGTAACCATAGACTAGCATCGTGTCCTGTAGCTGTAGTTTCCGATCGCGAGCATGATAAGTTCATATAAGTAAACGAACATTTTAAGACCACATCGTGTCTCAACCAAGTCACAAAAGTCCATGAAACTAAATTTGTGTCTTCGAATCTCAACATTATGATTGATACTATAAATCGCACTGCAGTACAAAAGTGTCTCTCTACCCAACTAACAATAGCAGAAGAGCATTGATATGGAAATGTAACTGAGAGCTAGATGCCGAATCAATCGAAGCGTACCGGTTGAATAGTAAACACATGAATGCTTCAACGAGGCGAGGGCTGGCTTTATGCAATTAAATGGACTTGTGATTTCACAGTAGTTACTGCATTGCTTTAGTTAGCAGCACGTTCCCGTCACCACCAAAAATCTAAAATTATTTGTGCTGGAGAGATTCACCGCGGTAGTTTTAATATTTCATGATGCTAAGGCTGAATAAAAACTTTCCGTTTACCAAGCGAATGCAGTTCTGAAACTTTCGTAAGCACTACACATTGTAAATTTTTGATCCGGATTAACTTACTTGGCTTTTTATCGGACGAGTCTTTTTACCTTCGAATCGGAGCAAACCCTGGTCGGACTCGTCTGATAAAGAGCCAGTAAGTTGATCCGGACCTAAAATTTACAAAACGCAGTCTATTTTTAAATTTGTCTTAAAAAGTTTTCAGAAACGAAAAAGTACTTTTTAAATTTTTAAACGTTGTGGATCGTGTTCTCGGCAACCTTGTAAGTTGAGTTTTTTTTTTACATTCGCAAGCCACCATTCGGGTCAGTCTCACTATTCCGATTACCCATTGCAGTGGTAATACTGAGACTGCACTTTTTTTTCGAATCAGTCTCACTATTCCCATTGAATTACGAAACGCCGAATTGTAATAGCGAGACTTATGTTCTCCTACAAAATGTCTCATTATTCCCATTTGGAGCGGTTTTTTTTAAACGTCGGGTGTAAAATAATATAACTGTCCTACAGAAAAAAACAAATCTACGCAATATAAAATTTTATTTGGGCTTTTAGTAATTGCCTGTATATATGTATATCAAAACAATAATAAAGAGGTTATAATATCGTGCGTTTTATTGGTCGCGAATAGTAGCGGTTTAAAAACTCAATGGGGATAGTGATACAAGTAGTATCACTATTACCATCAATGGGAATAGTGATACAAGTAGTATCACTATTACCATCAATGGGAAAGCTCAATGGGAATAGTGGGACTGACCCCACCATTCTCAGCAGGGTCTAGGGAGCGGGCTCTGCGTACATTGTGGCTGAAGACCATGTTCGCTGGTCGCCCATCCCATGACAGCCTGTTTCTCCCCAAGAGTCTTAGAGTGCTTAGATTAGGCTCAAATTGTAGAAAATTTAGTTAACTATGTAAAAGTACCGCACAAAGGTACTTGAAAAACGCGACCTGCTTCAGTTTTTCCGAAAAATCTGAAGCAGGTCCCAAAATATCGTAGTTTTTCGAGCACCATGGGGGTTACAGGGTTTTCAGAGTTGGAAACTTGGGTATTAACATTGATGAAGAGGCAGATACCAGACACCTAAGTAATTTCTAATAACATCGAAATTACACGCACGTTTGCGATGTTTGCCTTTTTTGTGTTGATATTGGGCCGGTCTCAATCTGTGCTCAGTTTATAACATTATAGGTTGTGAATAAAATAATAAAAAATGGCTACAGTCCCTTGTGGCTACAGCTAGCATATTCTCATTACAGTTTTATACAGATAATATGGACAATAGAAACCCATGACTTTTCGGATTTTAGAATTCCTCTGACAGCGTAGAGCGGTAATTTGTCTTCTATAAACCGTTACGATACGGGATTAAGGTGTTATTTATAAAAACACGATTCTTCTAAAACACTACTCAGAGACAGTTCAGATAATCTGCGGTTACGTATTTCATTTTACTGCATCTCAGGAAAGTTTTGAGTAATAAGTAGTCTATTTGTAAATCTTCTCGTTCGTTCCTTTAACTCCTAGGGGAGCAAAGGGCCTCAACTACAGATAATTATCCACTTCTGACGGTCGTTCGCGGCACCTTGCAATTCAGGTAAATAAAACTTTAACTAAGACTGGTAACTGACTGGATACCAAACAATCGATGGCATTACTTACCCTTTCATATCACCTCGGGTGTATTTTTTTTCTCTCATTTTTCCATCGAAGCGCTCATTTTGCGTGCTCTCTCCAAAAAATACTAATTTCGGCCGCGCACCCCGTTGCCAACGGCAGCTGTCATTCAGATGTCAGCCGACAATGACAGCCGATGACGGCGCCACGTGGTGTTGTCATGTGAGCTTTATTTTATTAAAAGTGAAATAAAAAAGTGGGCGGCGTAAGCGTTCCAGATTCTGTCGGCAAATTGGGGTGCCAGACATGTTGCTCATTTGTATTGTGACGAGTTGATGAGTTAAGGCATTTTCCATTGACGCTAATAACTTAATACGTCGTTAAATAGTCTGTAATTATTAGACACACACCACTGATCTCAAATAGTATTGGAGATCAGTGTCACACTAAACCAAGTTTTATTGGTTTTACTTGAAAACTAAGTAAAAAATCGGAAATCAACTTGACGATCGTACAAATAATCAAAAATCCATATTTTTGTTGGTATTATAATGGTATTATAAAGAACAACACAATTCACTTCACAAATCTCACATCACTGTATAATCATTTCATAATTAAACTTTTAATATAAAATATAAATGTAAATTCTTAAACGGGCAGAGCTTCCGCCCGATCATAGCGCCAAAACAAGACTCTTAAATAGGGCAGAGCTTCCGCCCGATCACAACTCTAGAACAAGACTGACGGTTTATCATCGAGCCCTCCCTTTTATAGACTAAGGCGAGCGCATGGAACTAGGCGCCATTTTCTGACAAATCCGTTAAAATGTAATTCTATTCAAAATGGCCACTTTTAAAATAATGAACTGTTAAAAATGATATTAAATACTTCTTATAAATTACCAGTTGTTCTAAAATAATGTTTTAATGTTAAATTAAATAGAACCTTTGCCGCAAATTTATCAAAATCATGACAGTATAAAATGATTAAATTTTTCAATAATTATCTACATCACTGAAAATAATAAAATTTCGACCTTTGCCTTTAGATTACAATAAATGGAGCGTTAGAAGAGAAAGAGATGATGCTTTCAACACGAAAGAACAGATCACAAACCCGGAATTCATTTTGAAATTGTCCTCCGTAGTAGATACTCTTAATTATCTAACGGGCTGAGGATAATAAACAACGAATATGGCTAAGAATTTATGGCTTAGCGAAGAAATGGGGCCCTATACTGAACAGCGGTTTAAATGCCGAGACCCCATTTAGCACTCTTCTCCACTATAATTTAATATGAAATCCATTCAACATTTAGTACAGGGTGAGACAAATCTAACGCTCTTTCCCCCTCGACGGTTCGCGACAATAGGAGATAAGTCCGACTCTAAGCACGTGTCAAATGTCGTGACATCGCCGAAGCAAAACTTGGATTCGAAACAACGAAAGGGCAGCTTTGCCATTTCATAATTTTGATAGAGAAATCACAAAAAATGAGTGAACCATAGAATTATCACTATAGCAGAGATAGTTTAGTTAGTATGAAAACTTATTGAACAAAAACTTTCGTAAGCACCACAAATTATTAACTTTACTCCGGATAAACTTACTTGAATTTTTGTAGGAAGTGTCCGACCAGGTTTCAAAGACGAGCTCCGTCTCTGCTCACCATTACTAAGCTCTGCGAACCAGAGTGAAACCTGGTCGGACTCTTCCGACAAAAAGTCCAGCAAGTGAAACCAGAATAAAGTTAATAATATGAAAACTGTTTATCCTATTAATGTATACTGACCGGTACTATGTACGTCCGTACAGTGTGTGATAAACGTGATGTGCGTATCTAAAGCAACTGTACTGATTAGATTAGGTCAACGACCTGACTTAATAGATCATGAACCAGATATCACGAAAATGCTTGCCTTGAGCTAAACTTCTGAGAAACTTAATCTGGAATACTGCCGGGAGTCGAAATAAAATAACCGTTTGATAAGCGATCACAATACGAGCGCATAATAGGCTTACGCGGAGCGCAATATCCGTGGCTAATTCGCGCACCCTGTAGTATTGTGTTCGGGGACAATCGACATGTTTCGTATTTAGATCGGGATGTGACAGTCTTTTGTTTCGGCACAGGACAAGCGTGGAATTTTTCTAAAATCGAATTTGTTACTGGCGTAAAATCACTCACCTCCATGCTGCCTACCCACTATGGAGGTCAGTGTCATGCAGGATATGAAATATTTCTGTTGAGTTGAGAGCTTTGCGCACAATAGTGGCGGCTACTAGGCGACCGCGACTTTTCTGGAAAAGTGATTTGTAGGGTAACTTAGAATCGCTCGTAGCCTGGGCTGCCTGAGTGATCTTAAACGATCACTAAGGTTAAGCAACATACGGCGCGTTCTGTCCTTGGATGGGTCACCGTCTATGACTAACGCTAGTGGCATTTTTCCGAGCGATTCCGTGCTTCGCAAGGCACGTTAAGCAGTTGGTGCCGGCTGCCGTCGATAGATGGCAGTCGTTAAACCAAGTCAGAGGCCTCAGGGCGGCTTGAAAACTTCTGACAGTAAGACCAGCCACTAGTCTTACAAACCTCCACCAATCCGGACTTGGCCCCCGTGTTGGAGTATGGCCTATACCTTCCTCGGGGAAGAGACCCGCGCCCCTTGTTGCGGACATAATGGGATGATGATGATGTTTGAATGGAGTGTCCGAAGTATCCGAATTCGGCGTGCACACATGCAGCATGAATGTATGAAGCGAGTGAGGCAATGAAGCGAAACAGTTTTATCAGGATCGTAGCACGTGACTAGTCTTTGCCTACCCTTCCGGAGCTGAGGTGTGAGCTTACGTAAAAACTGGTACATCCGTACCTATCATTTTACTCCGATTGATAATTTTAAAAATATAATAATTTTAATCATTTCATTAAACTCACGCTTTAATCGCTCTACCAATATGGCTGCTTCCGCAGCACCAATGACCAGAGTTGAATTTTCTTGCGCTTTTGAACCTGTTCAATATAGCGAGAATTCAGAAAAAATCGGAGAGGGAGAGGTGGCAAGATGGGGTACTTAAGCTTTAAATGTCAATAATATAAGAAAATACGTAGTGAAACAATCATATTTATTTTTTAATTATCAACTACTTATTATTGTTCTAATATTTGGTGTTATTAGGAACTTTTGGCAACACACTTAAGAGAAAAAAAAAAAAAATAATAAAAATGTGTTTTGCCCCGTCTTGCCCCATGGTGCTGGTAAGATGGGGTACCCCCTGAGGTAAGATGGGGTGATGATAATGATCACAGAGAAAGATGATTAATTGAGCTTGCAGAACTTGCAGACATGAGTAGCTTCGTCATCGTCATCGTCTATTCCTGCGCAGCTATTATGAGCCCATCTTCCACTGGAAATGGAACTTCCTAACAATACATACACGGTGTGTCCTCTGCTTCTCAACATTCATCTTCAAATGATGAGACTCTTCGTCGTTTTGCTGTTTTTGCTGATTGGCTATTCTTCTTAGATTTTTTATTTTGAATTTTTGTAGTAGTCTTCTTTTGTTTTTTAATTCATCTTTTCTTTTTTGCTTCTTTTTTCTCTAGTTTTTTTCTGTACGTCACTTTTTTTTCTGGGCAGTGATTTTTTATTGTTGTTGTTTGTATGGAGACGACGTGATAATTGCTGTTTTTCCACAAAAAATAAACTAATTACGGAAAACAAACAAGAACAACATTAGGTATTCTCATTGGGGGCAAGATTACCCCATCTTGCCTGCAGATCTAATTAAAAAAAAAACAAGAAAAAGAAAACAGCCAACAATCTTAATCAAAAACAAGACCTAGAGTGGGGCAAGTGAGTCGTGGCTCAAGCCTTTGGCGGGGAATTTAAAAATCTTTTAGTTGATAACCCTGCTTATCGTCTGAATAAACCATCTTGATACTTTTGCTTAACTTGATTATTTGTTTAATTAGTTTGGAGTCTCCAATGAATTTTATCCAAACATAAATATAAACAAAACGAAAACATTAACTACAAAAACAACATTTCCACTCCACCAAACACAGGGATAATAAAGATGCACCACATAAACTTATAAACATTTATTAATGCTGAACCATAATCAAAATCTGATTCATATCTTTTTTCTCAACATCTTTGAGTTCTTTGACTAAGTCTTTGATCTGACGTTTAACATTTTCGTCACCCGACAGACCTTACAACAAGAAATAATGCATGTTTGCTTTAAAACATTATTACTCGTATGTACATACTAAAACATAGGTAAAATTATGTTTAATAGAAACAAAAGTTTTTTTCTTGTTTAAATCTAGGACGAGTATCAAACTGTTTGGGCTGTACTACTTGCAGCTGAAATACCTAAGTTTGATAGTCAGAGAGTGGCCATATGAAGAATTCGAAATAAATCGCGTCCCAGGACTCGCTTGTCAGACTCTACCTTATTATAGATTAGTTTAAGCGTCAATCACAGCAACACCTCACCAGTTAACGTTATTTAACAATCTACAGTCACGTGTCAAACCAGAAAAAAATATGATAAGCAATTTGCAGTAAATCACTTTTTTTATTTTTTTCGACACTGTGCACTTGTGAATCGTTAAGCACGGGGCGACTGACAAGTGTCATCGCGTCACCTCGAACGATGAATGAACAAGCGTGGTTGGTCAAGTTGAACTGTGAATTTAGTTGGGTACCCCGTCTTACCCGCTACCCCGTCTTACCTCCTTCTCCTATTAGCTGAAATTTTCTTTTTTAAATTAGTAACCTCGCATACCTTGTACAATTACATATTTTCTTCTTAATTTTGCTAACAACAAGTTTATTAACTTTATTCCGCACACACTCACTTGACTTTTTGTCGGAAGAGTCCGAACAGGTTTCGCTCTGATTCGCAGAGCTTAATCACGATGTAAAAAAGTTTAGTCCAATGCAGCACTAATCCGCTATATTACGTGCACAAAATTCTTTGCGATTACAATCCTCTACATATTATATCACATACAAATTGCTATCGCAAACGTCAGGATTCCGACATCATTAGGCCCAATAATATAATGTATAAGTGCGTCGCTGACTTGGCCTGGAAATTATAATTTTCGGGATACCAAATTAAGTAGACCGATCTAGGTCGTCGTGAGCAATATTTTCTAATCTCGGCAGCTAAGCGGGCGTGTCATCAGACAGCTTACATATTCATGAGCACGGCGGGCGTGAGGCGGCAATATGTCGGCGTAACAGCTCAAATTATATACATAAAGACATTTTCCTTCGCAAACAAGTGCCGCATGAGCTGTCTGGTGAGCGTTTGACTCTTGTTTATCTTGATTTACTTTTACTTTACTTTAGTTACTTTGAATGACAGGCTGGAATTTGTATCGATATAATACACAACACGCATTTGATCTTGAATCGCTCGTAGCCTGGGCTGCCTGAGTGATCTTAAACGATCACTAAGGTTAAGCAACATACGGCGCGTTCAGTCCATGGATGGGTCACCGTCTATGACTAACGCTAGTGACATTTTTCCGAGCGGTTCCGTGCTTCGCAAGGCACGTTAAGCAGCTGGTACCGGCTGCCGTCGATAGATGGCAGTCGTTAAGCCAAGTCAGAGGCCTTAGGGCGGCTTGAAAACTTCTGACAGTAAGACCAGCCACTAGTTTTACAAACCTCCACCAATCCGGACTTGGCCCCCGTGGTGGAGTATGGCCTATACCTTCCTCAGGGAAGAGACCCGTGCTCCTTGGTCGGGACATAATGGGTTGATGATGAATGATGAATTTGATCTTATTGATATATCTGCTCTATCTACATACACTTCTACAAAAAATTGTTTCAAGATTACATAAAAGTAAGACCTTTTAAAAATATTTTTACCCCTGTAAAAAGTGTTTTCCAGAGGCAACGGGTGACAAAAATAAATGTTATTTTATCAGGAATTTCCGAATAGGCTTTCCAACAGGCTCGACTCCGCTTACTAAAATACTGAGTCTAAAAGAAAGACTGAAATGCAGAGGCTATATTATTATTTATGTTACTGAAGTCACCGGAGTAAACATTTTCAGGCTCTGTAGTCCAGTTTTATGGGATCACTGAAGTACTGAGTGTGAAAGTTCGGTCACCTGGCTGAGTTTGACATAAATAGAACCCAAAAAAGAAAAATTGAGACCAACTGTGTTTGGCGAGCAGAAATTATATAACACTCTTTTATGAAATCTAGAGTCACCTTTTACTCACACTTATCCATCTCAAAGCCGACATCCATTGATTCGATGCCGATTCACTTAGCATTATTCATGACTGCCGTCAGCGGAGTTAGATAGTCCTCTTAGTTTTAGCTTAATCTTTAGTTGGTGTTAATGTTTCATTGGCAATAGACGCTTTTGGAACGGACAGGCGCGGTCATTTAACAAGTAATTTGTAAGTGGTTGGAAGTTGACTCTCAGAACTTAGATTTTTATTGGGACTCCATACCAATGCAACATACATCTACACTTTTACTATCCACCTTTTGCAATGCAAAGGTTAAAAATACAGACATTTTTATGGTACACAGAAATAACTTTAACATAATAAATCTTAATATATGTAGTACAATTATTGGCAGCTTTATATCTGTCCGCACAAACTGGACAATTATAGTAGATCAATCAACAATTAGACACTGAAGAAACAGTATTCAACTTTTCGTTATTTGAATAACCCTTTATAATTGTCCATTTCAATTTAACGCCTCGGGTTTCCTGCAAGGCCAGAAATAGCACACTATTATAATATGGAATATGGACTGAGCCTGTGTCTCTTTTCCTAACATTTATGCGATAATTTACAGACTTGTAAATACCTATCTGCAATTTGCGTTTCTAGTACCTGTGTGGAAATAGTCCGTAATATTCTTATTTTGCAAGGCCTCCTTCAAACATCAGATTCTACAGGTTCAAACTAAGCAGACTTCCACATAATTCAATTTAATGTAAGTACATCATCATCATCAACCCATTATGTCCCCACCGAGGGGCACGGGTCTCTTCCCTGAGGAAGGTATAGGCCATATTCCACCACGGGGGCCAAGTCCGGATTGGTGGAGGCTTGTAAGACTAGTGGCTGGTCTTACTGTCAGAAGTTTTCAAGCCGCCCCTAAAGGCCTCTGACTTGGCTTAACGACTGCCATCTATCGACGGCAGCCGGCACCAACTGCTTAACGTACCTTGCGAAGCACGGAATCGCTCGGAAAAAATGCCACTAGCGTTAGTCATAGACGGTGACCCATCCATGGACTGAACGCGCCGTATGTTGCTTAACCTTAGTGATCGTTTAAGATCACTCAGGCAGCCCAGGCTACGAGCGATTCCCCATTAGTAGTAAGTACATCATTAATACTTTATTTTTGTTTCTTTCCACAGCTTTATACAACATATAGATAGATTGGACAATAAATCAACAACAACAGCACAACATAAACTCACCCCGGTATGTTTTAATTTTGGTATTTACTACGAAAGCAACAAATTTGTAATATAGCGGAAACAGTGCGCTTTGCTCACTTAATCCGCACGCTTGCCACTCGTTAACGATGAACGAAAACGCTGTTACGTCTGTTACCACTGCCGATAGTTATGATGAACAGTCCACTCTATCCCGGTCTAAGCAAAGGACTTCTCCTATATTCTGAGCACCAAATCCCTAACGATTCCAATAGCCTAACTGTGAAATTCTACACAGAGAGCTATTGAAAACGTCAGGAATCCTAAATATTAAATAGTGCGCATAATTATTAGTCCTTTGTTCTTTACAATTTTAATTGTGAGAAACCTATTTACAATTTTAGGAAAACAAAAACTTATCATCTCTGTCCCAGAACAATGGCGATGCTCTTTTCCTAGATACCCCAATCATAAAATAGGATGAATCAGCCGCGGCTAATCGCGAAATTCCTTGAAAACACATAGCCTAATCCCGCTTGTGGAGCCAGCCAGCGACTGGCCGCCATGTTTGCGAGGCCGCCACGTGCGACCGCTCGGGTGTTGTCTATTTGTCGCATGAATATTTATGAGTGATCGGGGAAATCCCCGGCGCTGGCAGGGTTAACTTGACGACTTCATCGCTTCGGCTACAGAAATGTTATTGTTGTTGTTACGGTGGCTTGTCCAGCGTTGTAGTCTGAATTCATCAACAACGCGCCTAAGAGCCTCTCGTGCTGACAGATAAGGCTTTTGTTAGAGCTGTTAATGTTATCTACTTTAGGCTATGTTCATCTTTTAAGAGTTCATTTTTCACTATCGACCAAATCTGTTGGTAGCCTCTCGATAGAAAGTCTTGCCTTTTTTCAACCGAAATCTTTTTAGAGCAGATTATAACTGTTTATAAATCTACATTGAAGAATTCTAATCACATGTAATCCTTCAATGTTATGAGTTACACGAGTATGATAAAAACGGCTGTTAGAAAACTACGCATCGACTTTTTAGGTGATAGTGAAGTAGGTGAAAGCAGAGGTAACTCTTCCTAAATCATATTTTGAAAATAATGGAAAAGGTGAAATATTTTTGTACCCGCACGTATCTATTTTGTTTACTGTTCTTTAGAATAAAATTTTAATTTCGTCTCATAAGAAATTCACAATTACATCGTTATATCGCCTCGAGGCACTCAGTGAAAGGGGAAGTCGGGCATTTGTTTCAATTATTGTCGTCAAATTAAATCTGCGAAAAGGATGTAGGGAAAGTACAGTACAATTATATCTTCTATGATATTAAGCCTGGTTATATATAACCAGGCTTAACCCAGTTTAAGCCAAGAAAAGAAGTAAAATTTATAATATTTACAAACAAAATATATTGGAGAAAGATAAGGAAAGGAAGAAACCATTCATTTAAAAGTCCCGAATTCGAATCCCGGCTGGGCACAAAAAAAACTCAGGTCTTGGATATTTACGTGTCGCTGTTTCTGGTTCCCGTGACTCAAGGTATCCTATTATAGGGCCAGAAGCAATGTATGTGTGCGTATGTAAATATTTGTGTTCATGTTACTGGAAGAGAGATCTTACTTTTTACATAGTGCTTTTTATTAATGTTCAGTTTAATGTTTCTTTCGAAATACAATATTATTCTAATTATCATGAGAAGTTAAAAAAAACCTGTTGCAAATTGATAAAGAAAATATATAATATATAAAATCTCGTGTCACAGTGTTAGTGCGAATAAACCTCCGAAACGGCTTGACAGATTTTGATGAAATTTTATATGTACCTACATATATTCGGTAGATTGATAAACTCTTTAATAGTTTGACCCAAACAAAAATTCCCAAAAGAAGATAGTCAACCTACTGTTAACTTCTCTATATTCAACGTATCAGTACAAGAGCCAGCCAGCCGATTTCGATTCACTAATGGATTGTACTAACTCGAATTGATGCGGGCAATGAGAGCGAGTCGAATGGGATCTTTTTCCGTACAGCTTTTACTAAGCTATTTTTGCTAATAAATTATTTTCTAATTTTTTTCGACAAATACCGACTTTTCGAATTTTATTGGGAAGCCAGCAATACGATATGATTCTCGTATCATTGATATCATTAACATTTTATTAGACAGTATTAAGTACCATGTTATGTATTATTCTGGTATGAGCCCCTTATTCAATGGTCCGCTTTTGTCATGAATTTTCAGTGACTTTATGACCTTTCTATGTAGTTCATCTACTTAGTCGATATATCTGACTCATTTTAGTTTAAGAAAGAGCGTATACTGATTTATTATGCATTACTTTTTCCTACATTGTCTATTAATGTTTATTACAATGTTGCTACAGAGCTATAGTCAAAACCAAAGGATATTAGCTCCAATTTTAAAGTTATGTGACGAGATAATTACAAATCATTGTTGATAAGATCTTTGTATGGGCCGATTTCTGAATTGAGAATTTTGCTAAGTAATTAGATACCTACTTAACTGTGGTGCAGTCTCGTCAAAGTTCTTTAGAAATGAGCGTGACAGAACGATATAGGCTGTTTGGCGGTGTAAAAAAATAGTATTAATGTCAATTATGAGTCTGAAAACCGCTTTAAGGCATATTAACTAAAAAAAC
This sequence comes from Yponomeuta plumbellus, assembly GCA_947310845.1. Lineage (NCBI taxonomy): Eukaryota > Metazoa > Arthropoda > Insecta > Lepidoptera > Yponomeutidae > Yponomeuta > Yponomeuta plumbellus. Next base: position 7,976,949 of record OX371207.1, on the reverse strand, counting down.
AACTGTTATTTGTAAAAAACACAAGATGAAATTTGATAATTTTGTATCTGCCGTTGTATCGATTGGCCGATTCTATGATGACGTCACATGTCAGTAACAAAGGCGTCTGTCTTTCTTACGTTTATTGGTTGGTTTTCTGGGAAGTGACGTCATTTTCCTGTGCGACGCCGCATTGCCCAAGGTAGCGTTTTGGCGGCTTATTTCAAAAGCAAATTTTTTTTTCCTTTTTTAGAAGAAATACACGAAATAATTTTAAATGACCACTTTCTGAGGACTCCATGAACACCAACAAAAAATATGAAATGGTTTTCAGAAATCTGTCAAATAGCCTATTAAATATTCATTTTCAATATTCATATACTCAATTCAGAAATCGGCCCTACACTATCTTACCCGGAAAACGGTGGCAAAATAAATATTAGTTAGACTTCAACCTATTCTCAGAACTACCAAATACCGTCGATGGCCGAAATATTTCCTCAAAACTATTTGTTTGTATATTTCCAATTTTTTTTATTTAAAAGTTATTAAATTTTTTTTCGTAATAGATGTATTTAGGGGTGACAGTGAAATAAAATATTTTAAATAGTAGGTACTGAAAGATAATTATTCAGTATTTGGTTAATTGGCTCGCCCTTACGCCTGCAATGACTTTTCTGATTTATTTTTGTGTGTATATTCAGTAGGTCTGAGAATATCACCATCAGTCAGAACAGTCAGAAATTTTGAAAGGCTTGTAAGAATAGTGGCAACACTGAGAATAGGTTGAAGGCAAATGAATATGGCAAAACAACCTTTTCTCGGCCAGCCAGTATTAGATAAATTAATAGAAACCTACAGCGATGACTAATTGATATACGTTTATTCCAGGTCAGACAGCTAATTGTAAAAAAAAACACCGTGAGGAAACCTCAGTGTCTGAGCTCTCACTCACATACTTCTGCCTGCGCTTGAAATCGCCAATACGCTACTTTATACGAATTTACAATACGAATTTTCAACCGATTCCGGCTTGACGTGGAGTTTTGGGACACCCTGTATATATATATATATATATATATATATATATATATATATATAGAATATTCTTTTATAGGCTGCTGCTTACTTATTACTTTCATTACAGATAGGTAAATAAAATCCAATGGCAATATCGCGGACTTAATGCTATACATAAGCATTTTCTACCAGTCAACAAGTAGAATTTATAATAAGAAAATCAATTTGATTCGCACCCGAAGAAAATATCATTCATGTAAACCGCATAATATCTTCCACCCGCGTTCTCACAAAGAGATTTAAAACTATTCTTTTAAAATTAAAGTTGCAATCCTTCAATAACATGCAAATCGGATCACATCGAGCGAACGGTGGCTTCAAGAGAGCACATGCAAGAAGCACCAAAAGTATGGGCTTAAAACTAAAACTTTCGTAAGCACTACACATTATTAACTTTATTATTAATATTATTTTTATTCTATTATTATATACTCGTATTATGGCGACCCGCCTCGGCTTCGCACAGGTGGCAAAAGCGTTTCTGTGGAAATAGCTATATTCGTTCCGCGGGAAATTCCCGTGGTAGTAATTTTTTTACACCTTGGGTTACATTATTCGAGATTTCGCAGGCAACCTTTAGGGTTCCCTGCAAACCTTTTGGGCTCAAGGTGACCATTTCGAAACTAATATCTTTTGACCCGTATTTTTTTGCGGCTCACCATAACAATGGTTATTAAGTAATGAAGATCGAAGTTTAACTATCTGTTCGTCTTTGAGTATATGATCTCAACGAAGCACGAAACAAAAATGACTCTTTTCTTGGTTTCAAACGAAAGTATTAAAACAGTTCTTTTACATTTCCATATTTTGGGCACACATGCCGCTCCGTGTGGTGAAATATTAAAGGTAATCTTTCCAGCTTACCGCGATGTACGGCAACGAGTTCGAATCCCATTCCAGGAATATATCTTCTGGGCGATGCATTAGACTAGTGGATATATTAGGAAACTTAGCTGGGTATTATAAGGATCGTAGTATCTTTTCAACCTTTTTTTATCACGATTTATGCTCGGTAGGCCTTCATCCTCGTTCAATCTAGACGCTCCTTGAGTAAAAATATATTTTTATCCCTACTGTATCATTAGACCATATTCGCCCATTGGTTAACATAAGCCACTCTAGAAACCACCCTCCTTTTTTATTGTTCAGCCTCCACGGTCTCCATCCTCCACAAATCAGAGACCATTGGTTCAGCAGTTAATATATTTCAAGAATGAATTCGAGTATTTACAAACGTGCATTTTGAGGTTAATTTCCAACAGAATATTGAATTCAAGATATATTTAAATTCCCGATATACAAAAGTCAGGTCAACAGAATATCGGGCTTCCAAATTTAAGTTTTATAACCGGCTTCACCTGTAGCTTTATTTTTTATACAACACACCTTGTGCGGCACCTAGCGAAATCCATAACACAGCCACAATCAGAAAAATTAAGAGAAGCATCAAAGAAATTCTTAAAACCGCTATTAGGTACAACATGCCAAGCCTATATTATGTTCCAGGAAATTGAAGACCTCGTTTCCGTACATGCCAGGATTCATGGCCGTTGGGTACATGCTAGGATTCATGGTCAGGTAACGTTCTGCAGTTGCATTAACAATACTTTCTGTCACAGGCTTGCAGCTGGAGAATTCACAGTTTAACACAGAACCACTGTACACAGTTGTTGACAAAGATTAGCCAGCATAATACTTGGCACTCACGGCTGACAGCCAAGTTCTTTGCTCTGGAATTAATGGTCATAAAATACCAAGAACGTTAACAGAATAACCATTACTCTACAAGGTACTCTCAACACAAATGACAACTCAACTTCAGCAGTTGTTGTTCGAGTTACGTCTCTAAGTCGAGGGAATATGAGCTAGACGGGTTAGCCTGCATCGTCAAAGTACGTTGAGAAAAGCTATTGCGGATGGCGTCACGTTTTTCATAACCATTTGTGGGATTGCAATAAAGTTGGCGTTAGTAGGCGCCAGGCAGCGAAAGAAAGTAGAGAGCTACAGAGGTTTCACTTCGAAAATCGAGATGTCAAACGCATAAATACATAGTTATGTATTAAGGAGCTCCTAGCGCCACCGAGAAAAAATCATAGTATTTACAGAATGAACTTGCAAAAAGTGGAGAAGAAATACCTCAGACCAAAGACCAACAAAGTCCGTTTTCGGCGTATGTGCTATGTAGTCCCACGTTCGAGATCCTAAGTTCATTATTGTAGGTTCTAAAGATCACGGTTAAAGTGATTGCGAGATTGTGCAGACACCTTTTACAAATTCGATCTGTAAAAGAAGACAATTATGATCCCCTTAAATGGATCTAATCACGATTATTTATTTGAGAAAATAAATTAAAAAAATTATTACCTCAGATTGCCGACGTTTCGGCAACGTTGCAGCTGCCGTGCTGGTATAGACACTGTAGACGAACAAGTATCATCAAGCTGTGCTTTAAGTGTCTTGAGATCTTATTCAGACCCACAAGAGTCCGGAACAAAATAATTACATGCCTAATGCATATAAGTATTTAATAATAAAGAATATAATATATAAATGTAACAGCGTATTTTTTTTACCAATAGATAGAAAGATAGAATAAGACATTTATTTGCGCTTTGAGACACACACACGTAAAGCACAACACAATGATCATCATAACAATATAGAGCGTGAAATAAATCATAACAATGGTCAGTATCTTCTGGAATATTATTGTAGATCGTTCAATGAATAAATTAACTTTTGCCAGGGTAAAACTTGGGAACGACAGTTTATTTTCATTTAATTAGTAAAAACTTATTGTCGTGGTATATTACGGCGAAAACGCGAAATGTTAGAAGAGAGCTTCTGTATAAAACTGTCTTATCCTATTCTAGCACGGCGATGTCATAAGCGCGGTTAGCTAAAGACTAGATTCTCTTTTCATTTTATTCTCTCTTCTCTTCAGTGTGGGAAATCGAATTCAGATACACTATGTGCCTAACGAAAGTCTCTTAGAAGTAAACAAATTGTAAAAAGTCGTTTAAATATTTAATTAATTAATCCTCATCGTCTCGCCACCGTCTTCTTGGCCTACCTCTCCTACGACGACCACCTTGTGGCACCCACTCGGTGGCAATTCTCGCCCATCTATCCGGGTGCATTCTGCAGATATGCCCTGCCCAGTTCCACTTCAACTTTGCAGTCTGGGCACCCACATCAGCTATGCGTGTTTTTGAGCGTAGCGTAGTGTTGCGAATTTGGTCAATCCTTCTGACGTTCAACATGCTACGCTCCATAGCTCGCTGGCAAACCTTGAGCCTGGACTTCTGTTCTTGGGTCAATGACCAAGTCTGGGAGCCATAAGTGAGGACGGGCAGGATGCACATGTCAACGAGTCTCCGTTTCAAGGAAAGCGGAAGGCTTCCTTTCAACAAATCCTTCATGGACCAGTAGCACTTCCAGGCGTTTTCGATACGGCGATTGATTTCCTTGCCTTGCCTGTTTTCGAAGCTTACTATCTGGCCCAAGTAGATGTACTCGTCGACATAGTGTATCTCCTGCCCATCGACCTCAACTTTGCTTTTTCGACCGTTGGTCATGACTTTGGTTTTAGACCTGTTCATAGAAAGTCCAACCTCAAGGCTTGCAGCACTAAGCTCTTGCAACATGATTTCAAGCTCGGATGCATTCGAAGCGAACAGGACAATATCGTCGGCGAAGCGAAGATTTGATAATTTTCTGCCGCCGACTTCAATGCCTCTATTTGCCCACGTTTCTGGTAACGTTCTACACATGCCGGAGTGGTCTGAGGTGGCACAAGACAGAGACATCTGGTCTAAGTTGGGGGAGGCCTTTGCTCAGCAGTGGGGCACACTTGAGGCTACGTAAAAAAAAAAAAAACCTCATAATTCCTTTACTCAGGGTCATTTCTGTTACACGGAACTTTAAATTAAAATACAATAAGTTAGTAAATTAAGTTGAATTATTAAGATAATACATACCTACATAAAAACTCACGCCTAGATCGCAGAGGGGTGGGCGAGACCAGAGACTGCCACTTGTCACGATCCTGACAGATCATTTTCGATTTATCGACATTCATTAGCCGTTGCATGGACGCACGCCTATTCCGGGTTTTTCTCATCATGGCCTTTGCTAATAAGTCCCCTATTGGGTTGAAGTGTATTTGTTTCGTCAGTCTTTCTTCCTTCATCCTCTCTACATGTCCAAACCAACGCCACATTCTTTTCTCAATTCTACTCACTACATCCTCTTTCAGTCCACTACGTTCTCTAATCAAAGTATTACGTATTCTTAAAATCATTCAAAGTAACACATTTCTCAAGAAATATCAGAAAATATGATCTATCTTTTCTATGATGATAATACCTAATAAGGAAACCATTGAACAAGGCAAATATGCCAAAAAACTAGCAAGTAGCTTGACAAAATTCTTGTAGGTAGACTTATGATCTCAATAAACACTTTTATACTTAATATCTGAGGGCTTCTTGCCTATATAGACACTGAAAAAGATAAAAAGGATAGTAATGTATTTACATGTAGGTATCAATCAACTATTCAGCCCGTATTCCCATCCCATTCTAGTGCAAATGCCCCGCACACTGCCATTCAATTATTCGAGCTATATAAGTAACTCCTGGTTCTTCTGCACTATGCTTACGTAATTATCGTGTTTAAAAAATAACTTTGTTTACGACGAGAGAGTCAATGAACTGGTGAAGAGTATGCTTAGATACTTACGGGTGACCTTATAAAATGGCGGGTTGAAATCTCTGTGAAGATTTAAGGGATCTTGGAGTAGACTCTGTAGACTCTATAAAACTAAATTTTATGTTTTCATATTAATTTACAAATAAAGTTACGTTTACGTCGCTTACCACGACGCTGCAGAACATTATTATTACCTAATGTTATTGAGTATCTTGTTATATTTTTGTGCCCATTTCCAATTAACTAAGAACATAAACATAAACATTTATGTACATACAGGCACATACATTTACATACACACATCTTGAGAAAAGATGGTCAGAGTGGAGTTTTTTTTTTCGCTGCCTTTTTCTCCACTACAGACGGCCCCAAGGCAGCGGCTAACATTATACATAACTGTATGTACATTGACATTCAACAAGCAGAATGTAAATTCTTTACGTTGAAATAAATTTTTGATTTCTTGATTTCTTCTTGATTTCTTACATTGCTTCTGGCTAGGATAGCCACTAGGATACCCTGTGTCTTCTGAACAAGAAACAGCGACATCTCAAACATGAAAATATCCAAGACCTGGGATTGTTTTTTTCCCCAGCCGGGATTCGAACCCGGGACCTCTCGCATTTAGCAGATGCGCTAACCACTGCACCACAGAGGTCGTAATGCAATCGTTACAAAAGCAACCTTACCAACAAATTCCAATCGCAATAACTGAAAAAAATTTAACGGTAGCGGTGATATAATAAATCGCTATCAGGTTCCTCTGAGTCATTATTATTTCATTAGTTGGTTTATAGAGAGGTGATACGAATTTTAAATACAAAAAATCTTTTAGATAGATAACACTTTATTGCTCAACCAGGATGCAGAATTATTGTAATTTTCTTATGTTTAAGTAATGGTATACGAGTACATCGGCGGTCTTAGCTTTTACTGTCTTATTTTATCTTTCTTTGGTCAATTTGAAGTATGCTACCTATTGTACCAAAGTGTTTCTCTTTGTACATTATAACATTATTTCCGTGCTATCTTGTCAATTATTGGATTTTATGTAGTGGAAAATGCGATGTGATGGCAGAGGGTATGAAGAGGCGCGAGGGAGGTGCGTATGTAAATAATTGACGGGGTGTACTTAAGCGTTCTGCCGGTTGCCATGGTAAATGCACCATAGATAAATAAATACAATTACTGAAATGATACGGGTTTTTTTAAAATGTATTAAAATTGATCTGACACTTTTTGCTAAAATAAATTCCAATTGCTGTACGGTTTTTTTTAAGATTACCCTAACCATTCCATCTAATGTATTAACTAAAGGCTAAAGACTTTTAGTTTCTCGCAAAGCGAACATCTTAACAATTGATTTCGCTGCAACGCTACATTCCCTGTAACGTATTTCCCTGCAGATAAAAATAATGCTGTAACATACTTCGCGGCAACGTAATGGAGTCGATACCTAGGTAGCATTAATTTCGACTTATAAACAAGAATAAATTCTATAAAAATATCCCAAAACCCAGATTACTTTCTACATAAAATGTCACACACGTAAGCTTACAACCCTACTAAAACAATCATGGTAACCTACACTGTAAACTTATTCTTTGAAACAGTAGACCTCCACAATATCGGCAAGCCGGTGTGGGTTTAGTTCACACGCAGTAAATAACAGAGGGGTAGTAAGAAAATGCAATAAATATTCGTGGGCTGAGCTGACAAACCCGATAAAAGGGGTGAAGTGAAATTTTCTCCACAACATTACAAGTCTACGCGCTACACGGTACAGCGGAGGTATAAGATCGATGGGAGAAAGGCAGCAAACCTTAGATTAAAAAAACCGATGACGGAATCGCTCGTAGCCTGGGCTGCCTGAGTGATCTTAAACGATCACTAAGGTTAAGCAACATGCGGCGCGTTCAGTCCATGGATGGGTCACCGTCTATGACTAACGCTAGTGGCATTTTTCCGAGCGATTCCGTGCTTCGCAAGGCACGTTAAGCAGTTGGTGCCGGCTACCGTCGCGGGTCCCTACTGAGGGGCACGGGTCTCTTCCTAGAGGAAGGTATATAGGCCATACTCCACCACGGGGGCCAAGTCCGGATTGGTGGAGGCTTGTAAGACTAGTGGCTGGTCTTACTGTCAGAAGTTTTCAAGCCGCCCTAAGGCCTCTGACTTACATTTCAATCATACAAAATGTAAGAGACATCTGTGTAGTGTTGCTAGCCACGCTTAATCTTATAACGTGAAATTTCCTTCAACATTGCATATGTTCAGCCTCTACTATCCGACAGTCAGGTGCACCGGGGCCCTCTCGGACTTCATGGCGACATGCGACAGGGTGATGTATAGTTCCATCCGTTATAATTTCAGAGTGTCGCCTCACCAACCTGTGCGCCTAGTACTCGCACGTCATTACTCATTCAAACCATCTTCGGTAAGTGCTTCCTGCTCTTGTATTACGTAACTTTGCACTACACAAACAACAAATATTAAACAAACATTTACATACAGGCACTTATGTTGCTTCTGGCCCACACTAATATACCCTGTGGCGTGGGAGCCAGAAACAGCAGCTTCATGCAGCATCATCAGCAATCATGTAGACATCCAATACTTGATGTTTTGTTCTTGTGCCCAGCCGGGATTTGAACATGGGGGCTCTCGCATGGTAGACAGACCCATGCCGCTACCCCTGCGCCACAGAGATCGTCTCAAAGTTAAGCATATAGACAACTCCAAAGTATCAAAATATGTATGAAATTGACAGTTTCAAGTTGGCTAAGTCAGACAACTCCATACAGTGAAGTGCACCCCTGATGCATTTACAATACCTGATGCTATTTTTATGCTATCCCACTGTCCAGTAGCCGGGCTATGCTTCCTTACGTTTTCGTCATTTCTTCATAACTTGAGCTACTTCCATTCGTTTTGTACGAATCCTGGCATAATTATACATACATGATTCATTTGTTCAGGTTTTAGTTTAAACTGGTAGTATTTTTTTTATTACGTTAATCTATAACAATTATAATAATAACCATTGGTGAAATTGCAACGTACATACTTGTAACAAATCTCAAAACTAATTAAGTACACTCGTGTAAACTTTGATGTCCGACCGACTCGCTTTCAACTTTGAGGGTTGTTACAAAGCGGATGTAAATTCATGTAAACATCGGAAACTCCGTGGTTTACCCGCAGCGTAAGTTAGCACAGAGAGATGGTCAGTATTTCGGCCTCAAGGTGTTGCTGCGTAGATAAAGTGGTTAGTTAGACCTATTGGGATTAATGGTGGTTGTGGCGTAAGTCGCTTCTAAGACTTAGAATAGACCAGTCCTTGCGGTGGATGCAAATGTCTAGTGTGGGGCCAGAAGCAATGTATGTGCCTGTATGTAAATATGTATGTATGTATGTTAAGGGGCTTCACTGGGAAGTGGGTAAGTAGCGCCAAGGAAGAATATAAAACTGAACAAGTGCTTGTCGGACTCACCCACCGAAGATACAATACAAATTTGTGGGTTGGTTTTTTCCTGACATTTCCCCGAATTTCAAAGACAATTTTGTTAATGATTTAATTACAAATATATAGTTTTCACATTTTTTCTTGTACTTGCACTTGTTTTAGGTAAACTGGAATTACCCCATAAATGTTGATTCCCTTGAGTGTCGAAATGTACGTTTTTTTGCGGTATAAACGGCGGTATATTTTTTTACGTACTCTTAGAAGTTTTATTTTCTTACAGCTTCACGGAACGGAAACCTAAGTATATGGACAGACAGACGGACAAACGGACAACAACGTGATCCGTGATTACGGAACCTTAAAAATCATATCAGTTTTCACAGGTCGAATTTTCAAATAAACAATCTCATAATCATTTCAACAGTCATTTGTAGGACCCACGAAAAAAAACTTAGGATCACGACTAGGTAGCATTTATACAAAAAATTGCCTTTATTGGCGGTAATTCTTTCTACTCCCAGGTTTTTCCTTAGCTTCACAGCCATGCGTCACTTTTTGCAAATACGATCTGTAAAAGAAGATATGATTTCTTTGTGGAGCTAATTAGCCTATTGGCTACGTTATTGTTACAAAAGCGTTATACATATGCAGGGTATTTGTACAGTTAAATCTGACTCAGGGGTGGTTGTTTACATGATACTGAAGCAAAAAAATATAAAAAAACATATTTTTTTTAGTGAAAATCACCTAAAAATCATAAAGTTATATGGCTTAGCTTCTATCGTTTGCACTTGACGGGTCTGGCGGGGGTTTCGCGGGGCGAGGCGGGAGAGTGCGCCAGGGTTTGAGGTAATTTAAAAAAAAAAAAATTAATTTCTAAAAAAAATTTTTTTTTTTATTTTTTTTTCTGCAGTATCATGTTAATAACCACCCCGGAGTCGGATTTAACTGTACAAATCAACACCCTGTATACGTAATATGACTTCATACAAGTATCAAGTTATCGTCGCTCTCAAAACCTTCATAACATTATTCGATGCACAAGAAATATCCTTTGAACTCTTGCCAAACCAAAAGTGAAATCGAATTTCTGTAAAACTAAACCATCCCTGATTCTAGTGTGGCACTCCAATCTCATACGTAATCCGTTCTGCATCCATACACACACAAACTTTTCTACCTGTACCGCTCCACTCTTAAACCCAGCAAATAAGGACTATTTTTGCGTCCAAAACTTGCGAATAAAACTTTGCAAGTCCATCGCGTAGTTTTGTTTCATGTGCTATCGCATCGCTTGCAGAGAACCGCGAAGCAACTTCAAACTAAAAGTTTGACAAAGGAAACCCACTCTATTTGCTTGGTCACTAAGGTACAATTAGCTTTGGGAGCTATCTGGTGGACCTCTACAGGAGTTGCTAAACGCAGCATTTCAGGGTAAGTGTTTCAGTACATTTGATAGTACTACAATGTTCGAGGTTTCGGGGTTTTCTATACGAGCGTGGGATTTTCCTTTCCTCATTTTTCTCAGTGTTTTTTATCCAGGTGTTTAGTTAATGCTTATCGGAGTAACCCGAAGAGTCTTACTTGAAGTACAGTCTGTTAGCTTTTAGAACATACCTCGGGCTCCAGAGTAGGCTTCGGTTTTCGCCGAAAGCACACGAGTGTAATACTTCCTGCTCTGTACAAAACTTTTCTTTGAAAAGTTATGTAAAGTTATAAATAACAATACAAAATAAACCTTACCTTTTTGCAATATAATCGGTTTTTGATTGCTCAGCCGAGTTATATTCTAAAAGCTAACAGACTCATGAAAGTCTTTACATGGCGCTTAACACGTTCGTCTGTTAAATCATCATCATCATCATCATCAACCCATTATGTCCCCACCGAGGGGCACGGGTCTCTTCCCTGAGGAAGGTATAGGCCATACTCCACCACGGGGGCCAAATCCGGATTGGTGGAGGCTTGTAAGACTAGTGGCTGGTCTTACTGTCAGAAGTTTTCAAGCCGCCCTAAGGCCTCTGACTAAGCTTAACGACTGCCATCTAAATCATCATCGTCTGTTAAATACACTCGTCATTTGTTTGTTTGCGTAGGGACTGAAGCTGGATGAATTTAAATGGACGTTGTTTATGTATACAAAATAATATAGGTATAATATAATTTAGTGATATAATTAGAGATAGCTGGTGGTAACCAACAAACTGCTTTGCAGTTTAGCAATTAGCAATATTTAGCAATGTTTAGCAATATTAAGATATTTTATTTTGAATAAAAAAAAATAAAAAAAAACAAAATGTATTGCTCAAGGTTCCAACAAATATACTAACTTTATTCCGGATATACTTACTTGCCTTTTTATCGGAAGAGTCCGCCTAGGTTTCTTTCTAATTGGCAGAGTTTAATGATGGTGAGCAGAGACGAAGCTCGCGTCGTCGCGTCGGTTGCTCGAAAGGGACGAGCTGGTCGGACTCTTCCGACAAAAAGTCAAGTAAGTGTATCCGGAATAAAGTTAGATAATAATTTTGTTTGAATTTTGCATTGAATCGCTCGTAGCCTGGGCTGCCTGAGTGATCTTAAACGATCACTAAGGTTAAGCAACATATCGCGCGTTCAGTCCATGGATGGGTCACCGTCTATGACTAACGCTAGTGGCATTTTTCCGAGCGATTCCGTGCTTCGCAAGGCACGTTAAGCAGTTGGTGCCGGCTGCCGTCGATAGATGGCAGTCGTTAAGCCAAGTCAGAGGCGTTAGGGCGGCTTGAAAACTTTTGACAGTAAGACCAGCCACTAGTCTTACAAGCCTCCACCAATCCGGACTTGGCCCCCGTGGTGGAGTATGGCCTATACCTTCCTCAGGGAAGAGACCCGTGCCCCTCGGTGGGGACATGATGGGTTGATGATTGCATTGGTTTTTTTTTAATTTATTTTAATCAAAATAAAAAACCTTGAATTGATATCCGGAATAATGTGTGACCGGAACAAAACTGGTGATATTTTGTGATTTGTCAAAGGCATTCGATTGTGTAGATCACAAGACACTACTCTCAAAGTTCAAACATTACGGAATAAAAAATGCAGGATTAGATCTTTTAAAATCGTATTTAGAAGGAAGGGTTCAAAAAGCAGACATAAATCGTATTAAATCGTCGGGTTCACTTGTAAAAATGGGAGTCCCGCAGAGATCTATCCTAGGGCCGTTCCTTTTCCTGGTCTATGTAAATGATTTACTGTTTATGGTACAAAAAATGTGCGAGATAGTGCTATTTGCTGATGACACATCACTTATTTTTAAAATAACGAGACAGGAAAATAATCTTGACGAAGCAAATAATGCTCTCTCGCACGGTCTAGATTGGTTTACTGCAAATAATCTATTGTTAAATTCAAAAAAGACAAAATGTATGAAGTTTACCCTACCTAACGTAAAATTAGTTGAAAATAACATTGTCATTGGAAATGAAAAACTAGAATTTGTTGAAGATACTGTATTTTTGGGCATCACAATAGATGCCAAACTACAATGGGGTCCACATATTGTAAAATTAGCACATAAACTTAGCTCCGCAACATATGCTGTGAAAAGAATTCGAGAACTTACTGACGTTGCAACTGCTAGGCTTGTTTATTTTAGTTACTTCCATAGTATTATGTCCTATGGTATACTACTGTGGGACCGGGCAGCAGATATTGAGACTATCTTCATCTTGCAGAAGAGAGCGATCCGATTTATTTACAAGCTAGGTAGTAGGGACTCGCTGAGAGACTTTTTCAAAGAAACTAACATCTTAACAGTTGCAAGCCAATATATATATGAAAATATTATGTACGTTAGGAAAAATATTACAGACTTCGAAACACTTGGTAGCCATCATAACGTTAATACTAGGAATAAACATAAATTGTCATTTCCACAATTTAGACTTGCAAAAGTTAATACTTCCTTTATGGGGCACTGTATAAGGTTCTACAACAAGATACCCCAAGATATATTAGAGTTACCTCCAACGCGATTTAAGAATTGTGTTAAGCACACTCTTTGCAAAACAGCTTATTATAAAATCAACGATTATTTAGAAGGCAAGGACGTATGGCATTAAATAGTATTTACATATTTACATTTACATACAGGCACATATATTAAATTTAATCAGAGGATAAATGTGTCTAGTGTTCAACACATCCAAGATATTATTATGTAAGTTTGATTTGTATTAGCTTTAAGGTGATTTGAGAAAAGATGGTCAGAGTGGAGTTTTTTTTCGCTGCCTTTTTCTCCACTACAAACGGCCCCAAGGCAGCGGCTAACATTATACATAACTGTATGTACATTGACATTCAACAAGCAGAATGTAAATTATTTACGTTGAAATAAAATTTTGATTTTGATTTTGATTTTTAGTGCTTAAGAATGCTTTTGTCCAACAAAGTTTCCGTTCTCGTCAATACGAGCTAATTACTACGGGGAATCACTATGGGAAAGCTTTAATATCGGTTTTCCATACTGAAGTTATATCCGAACTAAAACTTTCGTAAGCAGTTTATTAACTGGGTCTGATTACGCCGACAAAAAAGCTAGTGAGTGAATCCGGAATTAAGTTAATAACAAAAGTTATTTTTATCGATATTTGGGTGATTTTATGAAATAATCTAGGCGTCCCATGACAAGGCAAAGTCCCTTTCCACCACACCGGCAAAGACATAGTTAATGGTGCATTTTTTTGTTACCTCTTTATTTGGTTCTTTTGTAATTTTTGGTTTGACAAAAAAATATAAATTGCGTGGAATCATGCACGCGCATAATGAAGTCCAGAAAAAATAGTGTTTTTACTACTAACAAAAAATCCTCCAGACAAACATTGATGGAAAAAACAATTGGTGCACTTTGAAAAAACAATAGGAGTAACTTTATCTGTATGCTACTATAAGCTGATTTATCTACATTTAGGCAGTCGCACACCGCATCTCTGGTCAATCACAATAATTTTATTCGCTTTGGTCTTATATACATATGTGAGTGGTTGACCAAAAAGGGACCTGGAGGTATTGGAAACAGTTTTTTTTTAATTGAATTTTTTAATCTGTGGTATTTTAGCTTTGTTTTGGTCTAACCAGAATATTTTTAGGTGCCGTAGTTATTTTTTTATGATTTTTTTTGTGAGCCGAGCCGAATCGAAACCTGTCTATACACGAAACTTCAAACGCGATTTTCTCGAAATCAATTATTTTCCCTTGAGGTCCCTTTTTGGTCAACCACTCACATATGTTTTAGACACCCAATTATTCTCTAAGCACATTACGCAAGTTTCTACACCCGAGACAACAGGAGAGAGCGCAAAGCGAACTGCAACGCGCTCAAGTACAAGTGCTGAGTATTTAGTTTCAGCTACTCGGGCTAACTTTATTATTGTAGCGGTTTTAGCGCTAACAACAGCTTGCAGGAGTGGTAACTGGCGTAGGCACCGTTGTGCTGTCTTACTGCAGTATATGTAGTATTATGTAGACTGTTCCAGAATATTATCGTAAGCGGTGAATTTGGAGACTAATCTAGACGTTATGCAATCCATAACAGACTGCCTCGCTGGTCTAACTGTTAAGGCGCATAACTACCAACACAGGTCCTAGGTTCGATTCCCACAGGGGGCCGCTGTACTTTTGTATAAATTAATGATCTCAGTGTGAGTGTATTTACATGTTTGTAATGTCCTTGCCTGCTAACCATTGCACAAGGTATTCTAATTTGGGACGACGACAAATGATTGTGTCGTGTGAAAATTAGATATATAGATATAATCATCATCATTCAGCCACAAGAAGTCCAATGCTGGACATAGGCCTTCTCCGTGGATTTCCAAAAAGACCGGATAGATGGGATATAATATTCTTTATTGTACTCAGAAATAGTTACTATTATTATTACTATTTTGTTACTATTATTGTACTCATTAGTAGTTTTTATTATTATACTTATATAAAAGTATGGATACGATACGACTTAGGGTGAATGGATTTTTATGCACAGTTTTTTTACTTCCGTTGTTTTACTTTTCTGTGTTGTTTATTGTGTTACAAAAAATGTTTTTCACTTTTCCTCAGGGATGAGACCCGTGCCCTTCGGTGGGGACATAATGGGTTGATGACGACTTTTCCTGTAAAACAAAACACGGACCTACTGATTAAAGCTTTTTCTTTTCGTCTTTCTCGTGTAAAATCTGAATTATTTTCATGAGAGCCACGAACCTTCTTTTTCCAGGTCCGTGGTAAGAGCAGAAAACCGTTTATTTTTCGCATGATTTCCAAAACATTAGGCCGGGACAGGCGGGCCGACCTAAAAGCCGAGGACAATCCCCACTTTACGGTTCAGGAGGTCACGTTTTAGTTCCTCTATTTATTTCTGGACCTAAAAACGAATTTTTGTGTTGGATCCCTTGTAATAGAAAATTGTAGTTTTTCTTCCGTCGCTTCGTCACTGTCACTTGTTTTTTAATCTTTATTATATTGGTACCGATCGGTATCGATAAAACGCAACAGGTTAAGACGCTGTCACCCAAAACTCGTCAGAAGGTAAATATTATTATGTAAAAATGGATTTCTGTTCGTTAGTCTCACTAAAACTCGAGAAAGACTGGACCAATTTGACTGATTTTTGGTTTTTTATATTTCTAGAACTCCAGGGAAGGTTTAAATGGTGAAAAAATATTAAAAAAATACGAAAACTTTGGCGGCACGAAGTTTGCCGGGACAGGTAGTATACAATACAAATGCAGAATTTCTTTATTTAATTAACAGGATGCATTTTACAGGGGTTGGGACTCTCCTGTTAAGTTACAAAACGTTGTTAAGAGAGGCCCGCTCCTTCACCGAATATACATATATTTTGACCTACGTTACATTAAAAGTGTGAGCTTATAAATTTGAGTTGGCTTGCACCGACCATAACAGATGAGAACCATGGAACTAAGAACATAATATGTTGATATTTATTTATAATTATTTTATAGTAGCTTTATATTTGGTCCTTGAGAAATATCTGTAGTGTTACTTTAAACGACAGAATACGCAAAAGTGTGATTAGAGAATGTTGTGGACTGAAAGAGGATGTAGTGACTAGAATTGAGAAATGAATGTTGCGTTGGTTGGGACGTGTTGAGAGAATGAAGGAAGAAAGATTGACGAATCAAATATATCAAGCGGATGTGAGTGGAAGGACCGGTAAAAAACGCCCCAGTCAGACGTTTTCGACCAAGTAAGGTATGTATTAGCAAAGGGCAAGATAAAAAGTACCCGAAACCGGCGTGCATGCATGCAACGGCTAATTAATGTCGATGAAGCGATAGCGATTTGTCAGGATCGTGGTAGGTGGTATCTGTCTACCCCTCTGGGATACAGGCGTAAGCTTATGTATATATGTAGCCATATATTCACCCTTACGAAATTCTTAATGGAATCAAATGATAACTAGTTTTTTTTTTATAAAATTCTAAATTTTTTTGATTGTTCATAAAGTTTCATAGCCTTCCGTTTTTAGTCTTCTTCTTTGTATAGGAATAGAAGACGCCATTTATCTGTGCCATTCTAAACTCGTGTGAAGACGCAGATATGGTAGGTACATGTGTTTTTACCCATAACCCTTTTGCTACATCACGGGCAGCGTTTTCCTTAAAAAAACTTATCAGTTAACTTTCCAGGTTATTCTTGTCATATTAAACAAATAAAATATGACACACATATGTATACATATACATAAATGATGTATTGATTATATTATGTTATTATGTAACATAATAATATTCACGCCTGTAGAGCTGGGAGATAGCAATATCTGCTAAAACTAATTTGTTTTCGTATTATGTATACGTAGATTGTATTATGTAGATTGTAACATATATGACTTTTACAATCCATTTCTTGTCTATTCAATTAATCAATCTTTGAAAAACAGTTCATGAAAAAACTATATATTCTAATGCACTATTCATAACAAAATTTACTTTCCCCAATAATGTTATCGGAAACACACAAAGAGTGCCATCCGATAGATCAATGCATAATAAATATGTAACCAAAGAAAAACCAACAAAATAAATGTCATGCCTACCCCTGTTTGCGTTTAGTATTGAACTAAAAGTAATCTCTGGGAGAGGGATGCCACCCTTGTTGACAAAACGTGCCTTTTTCATCGCCGAAATATTGAAAATAATCTTCAAAGGAGACTGCTTCAAGATGAAAATTGTAAAGAATTGACAATGTAAATACATTGCGACTTGGCCTACATAAATAGAACGCAGTCTTGTTAGATTGATTACGAAACTAAGCTTTAATATCAAATAAGTGACAGTTTTTAACTAGAACTTTCATAAGCAACACATTTACAAAAATTTACTTCTTTTACTAATGAAGTAGCTGGCAGGTTAAAATAAAAAAAACTACAGTGGAAATCACTATTGTGGAAATTAAATATTGGCAAGCGTAACGATTTTATTTGTATAAGCACAATTTCATTAAAACACTCTTCACCGGCAGTTTAAATAATCTGTGGTAAAGGGTTTTCCCTTTAACCGTAACCAAAGATTTAATAAACTGTTGTTTGGGATGTTACGGATGAATGTGAAAATAAAATCGCGTAGTTCCAGGCATTTTAAATATAAAAAAAAAATCAATGGAACTGGCGCGAATACAAACAAACAAAAAGTAGCAGTAGTTCCATTGCTTGGGCTTGTACGGATGAATAGAACTAGCGCGAAAAAAAAGTCGCAGTAGTTCCATCATGGAACTCGGCAATGGAACTACTGCGAATGATTGGTCATGGAACTCGGCAATGGAACTACTGCGTACGATTGATTTTTGTTTTACAAATATAGTCATAAGACTTTATTTGAACTGTACTAAGACTGTTGTTACAACTACATAGAAACGCAGTCTTCTTGTTCGTTACTAAACTGCGCTAAGCTATCGAGTGACAATTTTTATTAATTAAGCAGCTACCAGGTCCACAATATTTTACACAGGATCTTAATTAAGACTTTGAAATATACTTCAAAGGCTAGTACACAAGTACAGTCACCACCAGAGTAATATATTTTTTTGGGTTCCGTACCCGAAGGGTTTTTGTCTATCTGTTTACCTCTCTCTGACTTACAGTCTGTTAGCTTTTAGAATATACCTTGGGCTCTAGAGTAGGCTTCGGTTTTCGCCGAAAGCACACGAGTGTAATACTACTTCCTGCTCTGTAGGTATTAGTTTATTTCCGTCATATTAGTTCCGATTTCGAAATTAAGTGTCATATTAGTTCCGATATTTCTACTACACGAATATATCCGATTCTATCCGATAGTAGCCGAGGTATATTCTAAAAGCTAACGGACTGTATAATAATGCAGCCTATTTACGTCCCACTGAAGGACACAGGCCTTCTCCTTGAGACAAAGTACAGGTTAAATTATTATACTCTCATGAATTGTGGTTCGTTTCATCGAGCTTTTCTGTAACTTGCTCTATTCATTTCCGTGGTCGATGGTCCGCGTCTCTCAGGCGCCCACGCCCCGCCGGGCGTCTGATACTCGTTCCCTCCTCAAGCCCTGACATGCCTGGACATGCTGCTAAAGTTCCTGTTTATTAGCTGCCGCAACTTGTTTTCAACTATCGGTTGTGTTTATTTAACGCATTTATGACAGGCCCACCAAGCTGAGTTTTTTAACTACCTCGGAAAGTTAGGTAATTTTATTATTATGTAGCCTATATTAACTCAGTTTGTGGGTTGTGTGGTAAATGGGTTAACACATTTATGACATGCCAACCAAGAGGATTTTTTTTAAACTACTACACAAATTAGGTCATTTGGCTATTACGTATTACATGTATGTATACGGCCTACTTTAAGGCACAGGCCTTCTCTCAGAGAGAGACATTATGGGCTTAATCACCACGTGTGCCCACCGCCGATTGGAATTTTAAACGCTTAAGTCTCAGATTATCAGGTTTACTAAACTGGCTATGTTTAATTTTGAGGAAATGTTATAGTGTCGAAAACTATTTCGATATTTTGATTTTTATTTTACCCAAGACACAGGGTATCCTAGTGTGGGACCAGAAGCAATGTATTTTCCTGTATGTAAATGTTATTGTTGTAGTACTGGCTACTAATCGAAATTGTCTTTTATAGTTTTGATTTATTAGTTTTTTTGTTTTTATTTTGACTTTCGGTGTAGCCGGACTACAGACTCACCTCTAGTGTAGTCTCACCAAAACTTTAATTCCGAACTATTTATGTCCCACTGTAAGTACCTACATTGTAATTTTATTTAGAGTGTGTGTAATAAAAAACATTTAAAAACTCACCTTACTTAGATACCTTAGGTAGGAATGTAGAAAATAAAACGAGTAGGTAATAATTACTGTGTTTTATTACTAACATTTTAAAATTCTATCGGCCAAACCAATTCGATATAGATATGTAGGTACTTATTCATTTAACTACACTAAACGTTACTAAATAAAGTTGTTTTGTGCAACCTTAAGCGCATTGCAATTTTCGATTGCCCATGATTTTAAGAGTCTCCTTTTTTGCATACGTGTTTCGTCTCATATTCAGATATTTATTTACAATACATTTAATAATTTCTATTTCATGTGTCAGTGGAGTGAGACTGTACTGGATGAGAAATATCTTTCAATCGGGGATAAAAGTGTTGTGTTATTATGTTAATCATATATTTCTTCTTCAAATGTTCCTCCATCAGCGTCGATAAGGTTACGAACAATTTCTCGGTGTATTTTACAACATCAAACACTATCAATAATATGCTACTGAGCACGTGAATATCTTTCTCGGCTGGAACAATCTGTAAAAAAAGTGTTCTCAAAATACAATAATTTCAATTTGTTGTATTCTGTAGTGGTCAGTTCTAAATTTTTCCTCACCTTTAGGAATATTGACAGTATTGCTGTAGATTTTAATCTTTTTCTTGACTGATTGACAAAATCTTCATTTTTGAAGTGTAGACTGCAAACGACCGATGTCTTGGTGACTTTATAAGGTATATTTTCTTTCCATCTCTCAGCCATTAATGCGTCTTTAGGAATCCTGTAAGTATATTATGCATATAACAAGGACATTTAAGACATAACAAACAACTTAAAACTAAATTATATATAAGAATCCCACGAATAAAGACGAAGACCCACGAAGTTTCTTAACTTTTGTTTGCCCCACCAGTAAATCCTGAGTACGCCCATGCATAATGGACACCCTACTCTAGCATTATTTCGAAAATTATGAAATTGACTCACCTGTGAAAAGATAAGCCGCACCCCGAATACCATTTGGTTTTACATCCGTCAACACAGCAAAAATACACCATTAGGGACTCCACACACGACGGCTATAAGGTAAGGATATATATTATAGCACGATATATCTCATTACATCTTTCCATAGAAATCGTCAGGAGACTACACACGACAGCTATAATATACATCCTTACATCTTCGTACCTTAAAGGTACTGAGCGATACGAAGATGTATATTTACCTTTCGATACCTTTCAATACCTCCCAATACCTTTCCGTATATTACGATATATCTTCCTTCGTAAAGGGTGTTCAAAAAGTTTCTTGGTGATTCAAAAAACTCCACTAGGAGTCTTATGTCGCTAAACGACATAGGTATTAAGAGTCCTATCTCAAAAAAATCATTTGCTCCACATAAATTTGCTCCATATAAATAGTCTCGCTAAAGGCCGGTTTCCGAATTGAGAATTTCACTTAAATATTTAAATAACGTTCTGTCACGCTCTTTTCTGAGAAACTTGACGAGACAGCACTAGAGTTAAGTAGTTACTTAGCGAAATTCTCAATTGAGAAATCGGCCGTAAGCTACGTTTCGTAAGCCTGAGGAAGGTATAGGCCATACTCCGCCACGGGGGCCCAAGTCCGGATTGATGGAGGCTTGTAAGACTAGTGGCTGGTCTATGGCCTCTGACTTGGCTTAACGACTGCCATCTATCGACGGCAGCCAGCACCAACTGCTTAACATGCCTTGCGAAGCATGGAACCGCTCGGAAAAATGCCATTAGCGTTGATCATAAACGGTCACCCATCCGCGCACTGAACGCGCCCTATGTTGCTTAACGTTCGTGATCGTTTAAGATCACTCAGGCGGCCAGGGCTGCGAGCAATTCTTCGATTCAGTCGATTGATACACCTCCTGCGGTTGACTGGTAGAAAATGCTTGTAGCATTAAGTCCGCCGCGTTGCCATTGTAATTTTTACTTATGTGCAATAAACGTATTAATAATAATTGATGACCTATGATTTTATAGATATAACATAGGAAGTTACAACTTGTATATAGTGATGGAATATAACATTAAAGTTGCCTTTAACATGAAGGATAGTAACAAAAATCAATCTACCTCAAGAAAAGAAAAAAAAGTGTAGCAACACAGTGGTCATCAATTTTGTAATAATATCATGCCTGTTCACTTGCTGGCGATGTCTGATAATTCCGCATATAATTTAAACTCTTCGGAATTTTCCTTACTTTATATGATGTTCAATGCACATCGTTCTATTTTTGGCACATGTGCCAACGCATACGCGCATCAAAATCTCAATCATCTTCTGATGAACCTATCTATTAAATCTATTAGTAAGTCGACAGATCCATAACACCCTGTATAACGCCTTAGCAGCCGGAACGTGTGTCGGTCGAGACGTATGTCAACGAAATGAAGCGAAATATACATTACGTTACCTGTTCCGTGTGTGATACTTTAATATAATGTAAAGCTATACCTCCCGGGATGTAATGTTTATTGTAGCAGTCGTGTGTGAAGTCCCTTAAACAACAAATCACACTCAAAACGTAAAAACAGCAAATTATTTCAGGCGGTTGTCATGGCAACCGCTTGAAAGGTCACTAAGGATGACGAAAAGCTACTACATTTTTCCTAAAACTACTTTTATTTCGTTTTATAACTGAGATAATAAAATTCTTATTATAAATTATTAGTTTCAATATTCTAACTATACAAAAAATATATAATTAATTTGTTTAATGTCACTATATCTAAGAAATAATACTGCCGTCTGCCCAATAAATAGACTACCAAATTGGATTTTATTTAGTTCTGGCTACTCGGTAGACAAGGACGCACTACTACTTTTAAACCATCTCACACGGCTCGTTTTGCTACTTTCACGTTTGACGGAGAAATATAAACTTTATATCGATGGCTTAAAGTGTAAGTTTGTGTTCATTGTAAATTTGTGTAAGCTATCCAGTTTACGAAGTATTTATATATGGATTTATATCCGTGGAGAGATCAGACCTCATGTTATATTATTTCATAACATGTATTGTAAAGGTGATTTTTGGCAAATATAGTGATGATCTTTGAATGCCTTCCTTCCTTCCTAAGGAAACTGAAGGAGGAATCGTTTGATTGCATCTAGTAATAAACAGTGAACATGTTATTTTTTATATCAGCTCTACAAAAAAAGGCGAAAGAAAAGGTAATACTTCAATACCAAAAATAAAGGAAATAATTTTAAGAAAAATTAGTTTATAATCGGGTTAAAGGAAATTAAATGAAATTTATTTGGAAAAAAGAGACCTGTTACACTGTTTTTCTTAAGATTTAATATAGGTATAATAAGTATTGTCAAGCAGCTTAGGTTTCAGAAGTAGGCTTACAGCTGTAATCTCCCCCAGTTTCTTGGACCTAACAGTTTGTTAATCTATTGTTTACAGCTGTCAGTTGGAAAAAGTGCATAGAAAAAAAACAACCGACATCTGTCAACAATAGACGTACTGTTAGCGTCCGAGAAACCGGAGGTGAGTGTGTAATATAGGTATCAGTTTTCATCAATATTATGGTCTGAAACTACATTATTGTAGAAATAAACAGAACCTGAATTTAAGAAGTTAATAAAGGACCTTAATGCGTAATAATTGCCATGGCGTGGTAATTGCAAATTGCGGCCGTGTATTCATGATTAGTTGACACCATTTGTATTCATTCATTCGACTTTTCAGGGCAGCGGCGGCAATGGTGTTTATTTAACCCAGTTCCAGTTAAACTGTTGACTCTCTCGGATTGCTGCTGATTTATTTGATTTATGCTCTGAAAGTTGCTGTGTATAAAACTCAGACCAGGGCCTGGATTCTGCTAATGCGTTATAGTATAATGACAATTGCATGAACGCGTCGATTTCATGTCATTGCCACTTCTAGTCAACACAAGCACGCGTATGGAATTAAAAAAACACATCACGTGACCCGATCATGTAGCTGTAATTGAACTACAAAGCATTAGCAGAATTGAGGCCCAGCTCTCATTCCTGGCTCTCACTCACTTACATGGCAAATATGTCAGTGAATTACCATTAATGTTAGTGGTAATTACATGATCTTATATCCCTTGTGCAAAGTTACTTATTATTGGGGTTCTCAATCTAGACGAATTAAACCAAATAAGTGGAAAGCTTTAAGCAATATGCATTTAGTTCTACGTAATTTGACCCATTAAAGCATTAGTCAACTTGATGATTTGGTAATCTTTAGCTCTTAATGCCAAAGTTACTTAATTAATTTTGCCTAATAGAACGTTGACATACTAATAGGAAGACTTTCACGTAGCTGCGTAGCATAATCGTAGGCTTTTCGTAGCAACGCTACGAAGATTTGCGTAGTAAAACTGACTCGTATCACTCATATTTCATCGGCAAATTGTACAAAACGAGCCTAAACTAGTTCCATTATTCCAATCTTGCTCGCAATTATCTTTCGAAAGAACACTAAGCAATTAACCCAGTATTAACCATTCTTACCAGTCGTTTCCTGAGAGTTGAGCTTTGAGTCAACGTACATGGAATTTTCATCCGAGAGGGGCATCACAGACGGACGGACTATCGTGTCTCAGCAAAGCACCAATATCGGGGTCTGTCTTAATACCAAGAGCCTCGGCTAAAGTAATTCGGTGCATCTGACGCCACTCCGTACGTCTGTGCGGGCGTTAGCGATGAGAGCATGGACGTGTTTCAAGTGGACAGATGGAGATATTGAGCGGGTGGAGTTATGTCTTGTATTTTATTCATTTTGGGTGAACGGTGTAATTAAGTTACATGCCTCGCCGTGGGAGAGAACAACTGCAGTAGCGTGCGACGTTAGTTCGAATGGATGATTTATTGATGACACCTGAACCTATGTTAATTGCAGGCGACTTTTTTACTAAAAGTAAAAAATTGACACGAATAGCTTATTTGGAAGAGAAACTGATTACAACTTTACGTAATTATTAATTTTCAAAGGAAAATTGAAAGAGTTTGATAGCATGATGCACGATATAGCACTTTGTTAACTTATTTTATAATCAATACACAACGCCAACAATACAAATCTCCATAAGTGAGGTCGCGCATGTCTAAAAAAACAAAAGCCGACGATTAGCCTGAAGAGTTTATGAAATCACACAATACTTACTTTTATTGTCTACAATATTATGAAGGAAAGAACAAATCACTATTTATTTGTACAGTCAAAGTTTTGTGCAAAAGTTCTCGATGTGATACAGACAGTATCGAAACGAAATAAAAGTAATAAAATGTGATAGCGGATGTCATGATGTCGAACCATGAAAAGTGGTCGTACAAATCGATAACGGTAGGTCTTAAAATAGGAAATTGTACGTTACGATAAGAATCTCTCGAATCTATGTACAATAAGCCTAGGCGCACACTAGCGACACGCGACAGGCGACGGCTCGGCGACTAGACGCGACGACAGGCTACGGCCGTCAAGTTTCAGATATTTTGTTCAAATCTCCGCACACTTGGCATCAGAGTCGCCGAGTTGCGACGACAAGACGCCAGAAGCAAATGACAACGTCGCGTCTGACGCGGCAACAAGTCGCCCTGTTTGCGATGGCTCTAAAGTGTTCCCTATCTCTCTTTTTCCTACTGTCCCAGGTAGAATCACCAAGCTGCAGTCATATTTCCTGTTTTCTGTAAGCCTCTATCTTGCACCTCGGCGGGCCGAGACAACCAATGTAAAACAATTTCACCCCTGCCCCATTTTCCATCTTGCCCGTGCCGGTAGATGGCGCGTTTTCTTAATAAAGACAGCCTGCGAGATAATTGCTGGGGCGGCTTAATGGACTTTAAAACGTGACGCCGGCCCTATGAAGATGGGTGACGCAAAAGGCTCCAACGATATTATTTTCGGCTTATGGATTGGTTTTTTACTTAACTTCTTTATGGCATATATCCGTGAACGTATTAAGGTAAGAATAGAATTCCTAATAAATCCATAGTAGATGAATATAACAAGTTTTAAGAACCTAAGTAGGTACCTATTGACAGAAGGAGAAAAGCAAAGCAATATTCTCTCTTGATTCAGTTAGCTCTCCTGAAAACCGTTATTTAAGTCTTCAATTTAATTACTAATGTTGATGTATTGTGTAATGGATAGTTTTCCCAATAAATGAAATAAAATAAATAAATATGACGTAATTCAATACCCGACAAATAACTTGAACGAATTACTTAGGCACAGAATGTGACGGTGTTGTTTGTAACAATTTAGACTTTAGCTTACTTATTTAATCAAATAAAAAAAGAATTTGTTTCTACGAACTGAATTTTCGTTCATGTTATATGCCGGACATTATACACAATAATAACCTAAATGTGAGTGGTTGACCAAAAAGGGGCCTCAAGGGAAAATAATTGATTTCGAGAAAATCGCGTTTGAAGTTTCGTGTATAGACAAGTTTCGACTCGGCTCGGCTTACTCTGGTAATTATTCTTATTCATTAATTATTCTTATTCGCTTATTCTGGTTCATCATCATCATCATCATCAACCCATCATGTCCCCACCGAGGGGCACGGGTCTCTTCCCTGAGGAAGGTATAGGCCATACTCCACCACGGGGGCCAAGTCCGGATTGGTGGAGACTTGTAAGACTAGTGGCTGGTCTTACTGTCAGAAGTTTTCAAGCCGCCCTAAGGCCTCTGACTTGGCTTAACGACTGCCATCTATCGACGGCAGCCGGCACCAACTGCTTAACGTGCCTTGCGAAGCACGGAACCGCTCGGAAAAATGCCACTAGCGTTAGTCATAGACGGTGACCCATCAATGGACTGAACGCGCCGTATGTTGCTTAACCTTAGTGATAGTTTAAGATCACTCAGGCAGCCCAGGCTACGAGCGATTAAAAAACAAATTCTGGTTAGACGTTAGACTAAAACAAAGCTAAAATACCACAGATTAAAAAATTCAAATAAAAAAAATAACGGTTTCCAATCCTTCCAGGTCCTCTTTTGGTCAACCACGCACAAATGTTGAACTAAGAAAATAATTTATTAAAAATACTTTCTCTCGAGTGTAATTTCTGTATCTTCTTACTGTCGCGTGTTATGATAATTTAGTCGAAACACCAGCACATTGCCCGCGTTCTGATGATGTTATTAAGATTATACGCGGTAATGGGCGATGCTAGTACTGTTCTGTTTGCCAAGCCTTGTTTTTTGCGAAGATAATTTGACTAAATTGTCTTTTTAATTAGGCGAAATAAGGTATAATGTCGTCGAGGCTACTTTATGTCGGGACTGGCTTATATAAGCCTCGTGTAAATCTTGACAAATAGACTTGTTGAAATCTACTATTTATGTAAGACACGTAACAGAATGTTTTATTTCGATATCTCAACACAACACACATTGTCGCCTACTAGACACCTAAAACAAGCAATTTTCAGGGATATACATTTTCCACTTGTCAAGGGCGGCTTTTAAACAGTTACTTTTGCGATGTCTTGAGGAGGATGGTTATAAAATCTATAGCATCTTTAATCATTCATTACTCCGCATATTTCACTCACTTCTTCTACCCGTAGCATACACACACCCACACACGCTCACGCAAACACACACACGCAAGCAAACACACACACACACACACACATACACCCACACACAGTACTCACACAGGAGTCTGTACAGTCTGCAGTCATGATTTTTTACACCTAATTTTAGTATTCTGTTTGCTTCATTTTGGTATTTCAAAGTTAGTTTGTTTGATTTCATTTCCTTTTACTTATTTTTCTCTTTAGACTTTAGATTATATTTATAACTGTTAATATTATTTAACTAGTGCTGTTGGCTTTGTAAACAAATAAAATAAAATAAAACAACAAGCACGAAAAATATGTGAAGTAATAAAAGTATAAAAGTTCGATGTATAACAACAATAAATCTGGTGTAATGGTACAGGTTGTGCCAAAAAGTACATATAGATAAGTTAAGCGTTAAAAGTATATTTATTTTTTCCTTTTTTTGAAGAACCTCGTGACTGTTTTGGTGCAACTAAGTTGTGTAATAATTACTGCCACATTAACTCATTAACACTGACAAAAAAAAGATCGATTTTATGAAAAAAGTACGTGCCTTTTTTAAAAAACAAGCTGTTTAAATTTTTTTATTAATTCAAGAAACTTTTTTTTTAGAACTTAAAACATTTTGAATGCTTTAAGCGTTCCGGACTGAAGTTATTAATTTTACATACCTTACCTCTGTGAGAAGGAAATAAATTACTTACTTACTTACTTAAACTTTC
Source organism: Yponomeuta plumbellus (assembly GCA_947310845.1). Lineage (NCBI taxonomy): Eukaryota > Metazoa > Arthropoda > Insecta > Lepidoptera > Yponomeutidae > Yponomeuta > Yponomeuta plumbellus. Next base: position 7,949,097 of record OX371207.1, on the reverse strand, counting down.
TTGTGTTTAGGAATGGTCCTTATATTTTTCTGGCATCGTATTGAAAATGTAAACAAGTCTGTACTAAAGGGTCAATGAAAAGTAAACCACGAAAAATCGCGGAATCCTTGCAGCTCTGAACTTTCGCTTGACTGTACTTTTTGGGTCAACAACGGATGTATAACATCAATGGATAGCCCTATATATAGGATTACAACAATGACTGCCATTGTGGAATCGGAAGCGAGAAGCCCAGGTAATTAAGCCCATGGTTTTAAATAAATAAACAAAGAAATCACTCTCTTTCTCTGAGAGAAGGCATGTGCACTGCATTAGAAAATATCAAAAATAACGATCACGAATATTAAATAATATAAGGCGCGTTCAGTGCATGGATGGGTGTCTATCTATAACTAACGCTATTGCAAGGCACGCTAAGCAATTGGTGCCGACTGCCGTCTATAGATGGCAGTCGTTAAGCGTAGTCTGAGGCCTTACGGCTGCTTGAAACTTCGACAGTAAGACCAACCACTAGTCTCACAAGCCTCCACCAATCCGGACTAGGCCCCCGTGGTGGAGTATAGCCTACACCTTCCTCGGGGAAGAGACCCGTGCCCCTCGGTGGGGACATAATGGATTGATGATGATCTACCCTAGTTATGTATTTTTTAAGCTGTTATGGTTCTATACCATACAGGTGAAAAAGTATATCTCAGTGTGACTATGTTTGGGGGTGTGTTTTATGTGTGTGTGTGTGTGTGTATTTCATGTAAATAAAAGGTTAAAGGAAAGGTCAAGGAAACCCTTAGATGTCAACTTATATGGAACCAAAACATCCAGCGTCACTACGCTAGCAAAAGCACACTGGCTTTTGTTTAAAATGTTTAGTAATATACCTATTTTATTTCCCCGTAGTGTAGAACAAAGAAGGTTTGTCCAAGCGCATACGCTCGGTCAAACAAGATTCGCGAGAGTACAAAACTGAACCGAGGAGTTGAATTCTCCAACCGTTTATTCTTTAAAGTCGCATTGCATCCCAAAGCACTCCTTCAAATTGAATTTATTCGCCGTGAGTCTTCAGGCGCGGACTGACACGAAAAGGCAGCTGCACTCCAGCTAAATGGTGCCGAAGCGATGTACTAAATTGGTGCTTGCTCGGCTGAAGCGGGAAGACGTTAACACTTTCATTCAGCGACAAACTAACAGACAATATGTCGCACCCCTAGATGAAAACCCCAGTAAGTCGAAATAATATGTGAAAATTTAGTTAGCTACTTTTTCGACTTCCTACCCTTATACCCTACCGGATCGGACAATATAACACTCCCATAACGTCTCCTTCAAGTTAAAGGTATCGTTATGGGAGTTATATTGTCCGGTCCGGTATAAGGTCAGGAAGTCGAAAAAGTAGCTAACTAAATTTACACATATTATTTCGACTTTGTGGGGTTTTCATCTAGGGGTGCGATGTGTCGACGGTTGGTCTATTAAAAATAAAAATATACCAAGTGCAAGCCAGACTAGGGTATGGAGAGTTTCGTTCCACCACTAATATATTTGTCTTTGACATTTATGAAATTTGTCCTTGTTTATCAGGCTAGGTAAGTAGCGAATACACTTGGCTGAACAGTTGGCCGATGTCGTAATCTTAATCATTATCACACGAAGTTAGACTTACGTATAAGTAAAGTACGAATAAGAAAAAAAAATGTTTCAGGAAATTCTTTTCTTTTATTGTCTGGCAATCCACAAATGTATGTTTTTTTATAGCTATTTATTAAAAAAAAAACATAAACATTTACACACAGGCACATACATTGCTTCTGGCCCCACACTTGGATACCCTGTGTCGTGGGAACCAGAAACAGCGACGTCACAAACATGTAAACATCCAAGACCTGGACTTTTTTTTTTGTTCTCTCCAGCCGGGGATCGAACCCGGGACCTTTCGCATGGTAAGCAGATGCGGTAACCGCTACGCCACAGAGGTCGTCCAAACCAATCCAGAGATAATGTCTTGAATAGGCAGACAGACATGCATCGTAGACATATAGGCTTCTGTTGGTACCCTCTGGCTACGAACGCTAAATTCAACTAACAATTATATTCCAGTCAGACTGTGTTCTATGTTTCAAATAATAGTCCTAGGCCGCTATTATAACCTAGGTAGCTGTTTCAACTTTCAACTTTGAGTAAAGTTCACTGTTGTGCACAGTTGGCCACTGAGAAACAACTACATTTTTATTGCAAAATCGCCCGTAATGCAATTGCCTAGAGCGCAACACGCATGTAAAGATTTTTATGCAGTTGACTGTATAGACCACTTCAACTTTCTATTTCCAATTGTTTTCCTCCATTAATTCAAGACAAATTTTTGCTTCAGGTTGCAATTGTAATGTAAAGCCTTGTTTATGAATAAATATTTAAGACCGTTACACACGTAGCTATAATTATGTATTTTTGCTTTCATTTCATCGATGGTCGGCCTATATTACTATGTGATAATATAAATTAATATGCCTTGCTATAATTTATATTAATATATATTATAGCTACGTGTGTAACAGGCTTGATACATGTTACTTCCTAATCTAATAAGTTAATAACATTCAATTAAGCAAGACTATGCACCGTTTTTGGCATTGAGAAAATTAAATTAACTAAGTATATGCTGTCAATACATCCCTTATTTGGTTGATGTATGTCCACCTCGGGCGTCCCTCACCGGCCCTTCCACTCACATTTGCTCGATATAATTGTTTGTAAGGTAATGGGGAAGATAAAAAGTACCCGAAAACGCGAAATGAAGTGTGAAGCGAAAGTGATCTGTTAGCATCGCGGCAATTAGCAGTCTCTGCCTACTCCTCTACAGGCGTAGGTATATCATCAACCCATTATGTCCCCACCAAGGGGCACAGGTCTCTTCCCTGAGGAAGGGGTATATGTACGCTTCGCGTATGCATATGTACGTATATATTGTTTTGTATTTTTATGTATCCGTGCGTTTCATTCTTTTGACGATTGCTTATTCCTTTACTGAAATTCCCAATTCAAAGACCGACATGTTACTCTTATACAAATGACTAAAGTAAGAAAATCTAGGGAAATGTACACAAGGAGCTTACGGGCCATACCGGTGTCGTAATATTTACCTAACTTCACTAAAAGTCTATATACGTACCTACCTATCGTACAGCTGGAAAGAGGGGAGCTGACTGAGCAAACGTAAAGTCCACTAAAGAGACTTTGCGCAGTATGCATGCTTAATTCATAAGCAATAAGGGAGACTAGGAGTATTATATATCATGGTGGAGAGTTCACTCTTCGTTATCTTTTCACAGTATATTGGAATCGTAGCTTTTCTGCATGTGTTGCAGGTTGTTTATTTACTTCACTTCGACTTGTTGGCTTATTTTCCTTTATTAAAGCAGCAAATAATTCTCCAGCAGTGTAGCGTTCTTCTTGCACTGGATCGTTTGGAACTGTAAGTCGTGTTGTTATTTTTGTCACAATAAGACCAGTGTAGAATGCCAATGATTCAATCAATAACTGTACGTTTACTGAGTCATACATTAATAGTTTGTCTACCCATTCAATAACGTAGCTAATTCACTCTATCGTCTATATCGTCTCTACATCTATAACTAGCGGCTTGCCCTGGCTTCGCACGGGTGGCAAAAACGTTTCCGTGGAAATAGCTATATTATTTCTGTGGAAAATTCCCGGGATAGTAATTTTTTTACATCTTGGGTTACATTATTCGAGATTTCGTGCGGCACCCTAAACTTTTTGAAAAACCAATATAGCCTGTTACTCACAAAGACTGTAGCTTTCTAATGGTAATGAAATTTTTAAAATCGGCCTAGTAGTTTCAGAGCCTATTCATTAGAATCTAGGCTCATTCATAGAAATCATTAGGCTCTGAAACTACTGGGCCGATTAACATACACACACGCAAATTACAAATCTTTCCTCTTTATAATATTAGTATAGATATAGTGTGTAGTTTAATCAGAGGAATAAAAAGTCACGCTTTACAACAGTCAAATATTACAAACATAAAAATTAAAACTATGAATACACCCAGAACCAGAAAAAACTAATCAAAATAAATTAATTGACACACACAAAATACATACACATCTAGTTCATCTATTAGAAGATTATGTATTACATTGAAACTTCTTTAGTACTACCCCTTATTCTTTCCACATGACCCATAGTTAGCTGGAAGAAAATACTTTTTAGTATTAAGCTCGGCTTTATTTAGATCTTTTTCTTGCTCAATAAAGAATTTTCAAATCAAAATCATCTTTAAGAAGTCGCAGGTTTCCTCAAGATGTAAGTAACCTATACTCAAGACCATTCGAATCCGTTTGTCATAATACTGATAGCTTTTCTTACAAAGCGAAAAGCAGGTCCTAACTCTCCGGAATTCTGAAAGAAATAAGTATTTCCGAATCCTTACTGTAAAATTGTTAATTTATTGCCGTTCCCAAGCTTTCCAAGTTCCAGCTTCCAAGCAGTGGCGCTGCAATACTGCGCCATGCGTCTACGTAACGACACGCTTATGAAATACTGCAATGAGATGAAAATTACGGATACATAAATATAAATCTCCATAGCGTGACTGCAAGGGGATCCGCCCCATTCAATTTATTTTTTCTACGGCTTTGGTCACCCTACAGTTGAGATGAAATTACAACTGATAGTGAGCTGTTTCCCTTATCTAGAAGTTTTCTAACAACCCTCTATCTTTGGGGTAGGTATTACTTTCTGAAGGAGATAGTAAGAAAAGTCCTTTGTTTCTACAGTTAGCTAAGATCTCTGATAACCCTAAAAAAGTCAAGTAACTTACGGCATGACATTTTAGATATTTTCGCCAGCCTTTTTTTGAGGATTTCCTTTACTAACGAAACAAAGCCGTGTTGGAGGTTTTGTTTTCGATTCTAACTGGATACTTTGATATGATTTAGATGGCCTCTTTCTGTCTTAGATGTTTTCTACGTTTGTGATGTTTTGTTGAACATGTCAAGTTCAGGCCTGGAGTGAAGTTCTATATTGTACATTCGTCAATTATCTTGATCGAAGACAGGATTTAACATTATTTAAGTGACTATTTTTAAGTTAAATAGATGCCCACTAACTTCTCGAAGAGCTTAAAAATGCCTTAATAATTGACATTAACATTCAGTTAAGTAGTCACTGGTTTACGATCAGTAGATAAAAAAATAAGAAAATTCTTATTGTGAACGAGGAAAAACACAAATATAAAATGGCTGATCAATTATCTATCTATCTATCTATAGTTTATATATATATAAAATTCAAAGTCCTGACTGACTGACTCACTCATCAACGCCCAGCCCAAGCCGTTTGACCTAGGAAGCTGAATTTTTGCACAGAGGATCTATATATAATGTAGGCAAGGAATAAGAACGGATTTTTTTTAATTCAACCCCTAAGGGGGCGAAAAGGGTTGCCAAAATTTGTATGGGAGGTATAAAAAATGTTGTCTGATTTTCTTGAAACTTGAAATAAATACTCTTCAACACAATTAATTGAACACGTGTTTCGCCGTTTTTTCTAAATTTAACCCTTAAGGGAGTGAACGGGGTTGCAAAATTTTGAACTAAAGTCCACGCGGACGGAGTCGCGGGCGAAAGCTACTCGTAGTTACATTATAAATTCAAATTCACCTGAAACATTGGTTATTACTCTCAACTTGTTTAATCTGTATTTCAAAAATTGAATTAGACATACATCTTTTACGAGTTCAAAAATGACCCATTGTAAGAAAAACAAGAGAATATTGTGCTGTTTATTTGTTCCATTGGCACCGCAAACACTTTCGGGCACTTTGTGGCAGCGGTGAGCGCAGTGCTACCAACAACAGCGCTCAGTGAAGCGGAGGCTTGCCACATTTATCAAGACCGCAGCACCCGCCGCCTCAGCGGCAAAACAAAGAAATATGGACTGGAGAGTTTAAAATGAACCCGTAGAAACGTCGCGAGGTTTTTCTTTCCTTGTTTTTTGCTCCCTTTTGGCTCTCCATCTGTCTCAGTAAATAGGTCAGTTTGCGCGTTCACCGCCTCACTAGTATCTAATTGTCTTTTCGTAATATCTGTGAGGCAAAAATATTAAATTCGGAAAAGATGCTATGGTTCATCTTTGCATTAATAATGTTTTTTCTTAAAGGACTGTTTCACAAGGAAAGTTTCTTGCAAGCAATAATATGGTCGCCTAGTGCTTACACTAGCAAGCCTTACGTAAGTCCGACTCGCACTTGGCCGGTGTTTAGTTTATTTATTCACATTTTAACAAAACAACTTTCACTATTTAATAGTACCTTATCTTATATAGGATTTTATAACTCATTCGACGGGGGCTTCTTAACAAATGAAAATAAATACATATATAAATAAATAATTAATTGATAATTTTGTCTCGCTGTTCATTAATTTGTAATGCAATCTCAAAATTGCACCTTAATATTTTTGTTCCAAATCTTTGTTAAAATACAACTTTATATCAGGAACTACTAGAAATTGTATCGTTTTAATTAACTATGCCATGTTTTGTGTACCTATTAAATAAGAGCATTATTTATCAGGCACATGAATCAGGTCACACCTTACAGTAGCTACAATGCCCATAAAGCCCAACGTGTAATATCGAATTACCAATTACTTTTTAAGCTCAGGGGAGTATAAACCTTTGGAAAATGTATAGCCATTTTCGCGCAAAAATAAGCAGATAAATTACTGACAGCGGGTACAATCCATTTTATTATTCGAACAGGGCGCCGGGTATTTTAACGCGGCTCTGTTCGCACGCTTAAAGATCGCTGCTTAGCAAGATCCACCTGGAGGGAGCGGTGGAAAAAATAATTTATGACACCGTAATGTTGAAATTAAATGAAAAAAGTTCAGTGTGGATATTATCTCCGTGCATCACTTTAAGGTGTAACTCATCATAAGACACAAATTATTCACATAGAACAAAAGCTTAGAGCAACACCATCGCCATTTTAGTACACTCCAATCAAGTGATTTTTGCTACTCGAGCGATCACAGGCGATCTTAGTCTCTACTAAGGGTGCGGTTATAAAGAAACAGGTAACCCGTACCGCCAAGTCTGTACGGGTCCGTACTGATCGGTATTGGTATGACATCCCCAACTATTCTCTATGTTCCCGTTTATAAAAGATGCAGGTTAACCCGCTGGCTCGGCGGCTACCAAATTTGGTAGCCCGTACTCGGAAGTGAAATTTTACTTAAACCTTATATTCATTAACCGTCGTTCTAAATTCCCTTGTGTCAAGGCAAATTATCATTTGCAGAGTTGAGCCAAAGGGTACTTATAGGTATGGATTATCTGCTTTGATCATATCGCTTCGGTTGAAGTCTTAGCCTGAGTGTGTGAGACTATCTGATAAATATTTGCGATTTAAAAATGGAGATCTGTACGTATCAGTACTGACCTGTACCGGCGCACCCGTGCCAGAAAAACTGATTCTTTATAAGCGCACCCTAAGATCTAAGATACCCTAAAGGCGATCATAGTACAAATAATGCCTGTTGTCATCAGAGTGAACTAATATCATCGACGTACACCATACGAGTAGCAATTAACTTAGTAGCTAAAATACGTCTCTCAGCGAGTGTACTAAGATCATGAAACCCTTAAGCGTATTAAATATTCTTATTAAGCAAGAACCAATCACATATTCCGCATGTGCTGTACTCCATAACTTCACACGAATAATTTCCCTCTTATGAGCCAGAAAGTTAACGTATTCACGAATTACGTGCTGAATATTTTATCGATAAAACTGTACTCGCTGCGATTTTAACTGTAATTTCCTCCTTGGAGTATCACATTTGGAGTAAGAGAAGGTGGATCTCGGGTGGTGCAGTCATCGGCGGCAAGAATAGTACGATAACGCTAGTCGCGCGTGAAAAGCTGAAATAGCATCATTGTCACACGCACTAATTAATATAATAATTATTAACTAGCTGTTGCCCGCGACTACGTCCGCGTAGGCTTTAGCTGAGTAAAGTGTTTGCAAATAAGGTAGGGATACTTTTAGCGCATGCGAAAGAGCTTTGCGGGATGATTAATAAGGGATGATTTTTGAAAAACTATTTTACGTGTGTTTCATGACTTTCAATGAAGAATTTTCATTCTGAATTTCATTCGAATAACTTCAAAGACGGCAAAGTTTCAAACCAACTTTGCACCCCCTTTTACCCCCTTAAGGGATGATTTTCGAAAAACTATTTTACATGTTTTCATAACTTTTAATGAAAGACCTTTATGTTGACTCTCATTCGAACAACTTAAAAAACGGTAACGTTTCATACTAAGTTTGCACCCCCCTATTTCCCCCTTAAGGGATGATTTTTAAAAAACTATTTTATACCTGTTTCATAACTTTTAATGAAAGACCTTTATATTGACTCTCATTTGAATAACTTCAAAAACGGCAAAGTTTCATACTAACTTTGAATTTACCCCCTTAGGGCATGAATTTTCAAAAATACTTTCTTAGTGCTTCCCTACGTTACAAAAGGAACCCCTGTGAAAAATTTCAAGTTTCTAACCCTTATAGTTTAGGCCCTGCGTTGATATGTCAGTCAGTCAGTCAGTCAGTCAGTCAGCTTCTCCTTTTATAAATAAATTATTAATATTATTCTGTAAACATGTTTGTGGCAATAAATAACAACATAATATAACATTTACATACAGACATATACATTGCTTCTGGCCCACACTAGGATACCCTGTGTTGTGGGAAACAGAAACAGCGACATCACAAACATGTAAACGTCCAAGAGCTGATAGATCATTCATTGAAATCTCAACTCGCAACTTTCCGGTACTAGGTGTGCTATCAATCTACCCATGCTGGTCAACCTTTACATTTTTGTTGCGATATCGTCCTTAATAACTGATTACAGGTTTGATTGCACGTTTGCAGAGGTTGATGTACTGTCGGCTTTACCACGGGGTCAAGGAACAGGACCCAGATTCTTAATGCATTGTTGTACAATGAAAAAACAGGGCACGTGACCCGACCGTGTATCTGTCATTGTACTATAATGCACTAACAGAATCGAGGCCCAGGCCTGTGATCGAAGCTCGTCGGGGATGCTCTAACGACAAGACTCTTAAAATATCACAATTATGTATATAGTAAAGTTTAAGTTGGTTCTAGGTAGTAAGCGGATAAGTTAAGCATAAGGACAGTTTTCTCTCCTAAATTTCACGAAATAAATATGATAAAAAAGAAAATAAAGAAGAACGTGACTCAGCACCAATAATGCAAACAATTGTTGACAATGTCGACTTCTAACGTTGACATGCACTTAGTACATTTATTTACGTTCATAAACTCACGCCTATGCCCTGCAATATCACTTGTCTCGATTCTGACTAACTTTCTTGCTTCACCAACATTCAGTGATGCCCGACTAACTTAGTAAAGAAAAAAAAACGATACCTACGATATTTAGGTGAGTTTGAATTTGGTTCAAAAGGCAATACCTGAAATTCTTTCAGTTTTATTTATAAATTCACGTATTAAAAATACGATTCCTTGAAATACTCATAAAATGCTATTTAAATAATCTATGGTAAATGGAAAGCCTACTTATACAAACTCCATTTGAAAAGTGTTTTTTTAATCACTAATATATAAAATTCTCATGTCCCAATGTTAGTGCGCATACTCCTCCGCTCGCGGCTTGAAAGATTTTGATGAAATTTTATTTATAAAATCGGTAGGTCTGAGAATAGGTTGTTATCTATTTTTCATGACCCTAAGTGAAAAAAAATTGTAGGGCTAAACAAGGTTTGCCGGGGCAGCTAGTATTAAATATAAGTAACCAAATGTTTATTCCAGTTTGCACAACAATATTCTTGCTTATAAATGATAGCCAGCCGAATCTGCTTTGCCCGAGAGATCATCTCCGTCTAATTATTACCCGCTAAGCCTGCGCGCGAGAAAAATTAGCCAAGGGGGATATTTCATCCGTCTGTCTGCGTCGTTAGATTTACGAGACTAATAAGAGCGTTGTGATAGCCAAGAGGCGTATTACCGAAGTCCCGCGGTGTCACACGCAGAGCTTTTTGGCTTCTCTCCCTAAGTATTACTTTCAGGACTAGTCGCAATGTTGAAAACATACATAAGTACATACTTTTACAAATAAAGTATAAGTTACTTACTTACTTAAGCTTTTGCTTGATAAAATTTACATTCTATATTTCATACAGATCTATTCTGCCATTTTCACCTTTACTGTCTGCGAATTCTGTTCATATTTGAATGAGTTGATAACATATAGTTAGAATAGCTTTGTGTTCTTTTGTGTAATAAGAAAATAAGAATAATAATAATTGTATACCTACAACAGAACCAGAACATCGTTGTAACTGCACAATTTTGATACAATTCGTCGTAGACTTTGCAAATACGCAGCCAGCCCTGGTGGGCTCAACTCGGGTCATATATTTGTCTGACTTATCTCATTACGCGACGAAGGGTTAAACCTGAGGCCAATTTATTGTTAGACTAAACAGCCTTGCCGTTGCGTTGGTTTGTATTTGTTACGTTCACCGGCCGTAAAAATGCATTAGCAGTTGCAGGAATGATAAAATAATTAAAAGTATTACCAATAATTATTACCAAGACTTTAGCAAAGCTCAAGATAAGAAGTACTCGTGCGTCCATACAACGACTAATGAAAGTCACTGAAGCGAAAATGATCTGTCAGGATCGTGGCAAGTGGCAGTCCATGGTATCTACCTAGCCCTCTGGGATACAGGCGTAAGTTTATGTATGTACTAGCTGTGCCCCGCGGTGTTACCCGCGGTTCATCGATTTTCCCGTAGGAATAAGATATTTCCCCGCGGTAAAACGTAGCCTATGTTTTAATCCAGGGTATCGGCTAACTCCATACCAAATTTTATTAAAATCCGTCCAGCCGTTTCAGCGCTAAAGACTGACAAACATAATCACACACAAACTTTCACGTTTATAATATTAGTGTGATGTAATGTTATTAATAAAAAAACAATTCCATTAAAGGACTCCACGAACAAAGTAAATCGAACCGTCTTTTTAAAAGCTTCAAACCATCAATTCATGTTGCCACTGTAACGTATTTTCACATCCAACTTTTCCTCCTGTTACACACAAACCATCGAAGTAAAGTTACAATCAATATACTTAACTTATATGTTAAAAAGGAGTAGTAAAAAGTCCCACGGGTCTTTGGGTCGAGGCGGTTTATGCGATCGACTAGCTTTATGGCATTGTTTTTTTTATTTATTATTATTATTTTTTAAACCAAAATAGGGACATTAGGGATGTTTTAGCAAAGGGTAAGATAAAAAATACCCGAAACCGACGTCCGTGCATGCAACGAATGAATGTCGTTGAAGCAAAAGTGATCTGTCAGGATCGTGGTAGGTGGCAGTCCCGGGTCTCCTACCCCTCTGTTATACAGGCGTGAGCTTATGTATGTATTATTTTCTTAATTTCACTTTAACATTATGGACGTAACTTTTATGAATTTGCTGTATAGTTAGTTATTCGGTATGCTTAAATGTTAATAAAAACTTGAGACAACACACCAATTGTTTAGCTCATATTTGTGGCTTACTGGCTCTAGTCTTATTCAATATACACTCTTTTGCAAAAAAAACGGGCACCTAAGGAAATTTACGTTCTAAGGTCGATTTTAGTTAATTAAATGAAATTTATTTCTTTGACGTAGTCTGTATACTTATATTCGTGTAAATTAATGCGCGTGAAGTGAATTCGAGCAATTAAAAGAAAAAAAAACGATGGATTCTTTAAAATCGATGTACACGACCAAACAATAACAAGTGGTCGGCAATAAAGACAAGTTTTTTTTTTACTTTTTTTAATTAAATAAAGTTACAAATGTAAAAACCTAATAACGAGTGTGACCTCCTCTTGCCAAAATCACAGCTTGAATCCTTCTGGGCATGCTTTCCACGATGTTTTTAATAACGTTTTAAGGAATGCGTTCCCACTCTTCTGCAATGACTCTTTTTAGCTCCCTGATGTTTTGTGGAGCAGGTTGCACTGATCTTACCCGTCTCTTTAGAACATCCCACACATGCTCAATTGGATTGAGGTCAGGACTTCGAGCTGGCCAATCTAAACGACGGATCCCAACTTCTTGCATGTACGCTTCTACGTCGCCAGAACGGTGCGGGTGAGCATTATCGTCCATAAAAATGGAATCTTCCCCAAGTGCAGTCAATGTGGGTTGTGCTTATGGAATTAGGACTTCCATTATGTACCGGTTTGCATTTAATGTTCCATTTTCTATGAAAACTAACTCCGTACGCTCCGTCGAATTAATTGCTGCCCAAAACATAGCGGAGCCCCCGCCATAAGGAGTGATTTCTTCGAAACACACTTCCGCATAGCGTTCCCGTGGTCTTCGCAGCACTCGCGAACGCGGCGTCCGTCCTCTCCACACAAAGAGATTCTAGCTTCATCGGAAAACAATACTTTATTCCAGTCCTCCAGAGTCCATGAAGCACAGTTCCGAGCAAACTGAAGTCGAGCAACACGGTGCTCACGGAGTAATTTAGGGCCCCGAGCTGGGCGGTAACTCTTGATATTGGCAGCCAAAAGCCTCCTCCTGACCGTCCACAAGCTAACTTCTACTCCTCTTACTTCTTCAAGGCTCTTCTTCAGGTCCACACTTGACGCCTTACGATTACGCAACGCCTGACTCACCAAAAAGCGGTCATCTCTTGGTTCTGTGCATCGTTTTCTTCCCGAACCGGGTCTTCTTTTGACCGAACCAGTCTCTTGATACCGTTGCCAAGTCCTCTGGACAGTTGAACGACTCACATTTAGCCGCTGAGACACGTAAGTTTGCGAACAACCTTCTTCAAGTAGGGCTGTAATTTTACCAGCCCTTATCGCTTTATCACTCATATCAAAAAGTGGTATTAAATGTAAAAAGAAAGATTAAATTGTTTAATTTGCAGAAAATATACAAAAAGTTTTAAAATATCGTAACCAGTTAAAAATCGTTTCAGCTATTCGCGCCATTAGTAAAGCTATTTTAAAATAATCCACAATAATCATTATTTTTCTTTTAATAATTTCAAATTTTAAATTTGGAACGTAAAGAATCATGCCAGGATGCTTCAAAAAACATGCCAATACATCGTCAAATTAACAAAACCTATTTCTTGTTCTTCTTCATTGAAGTAGAGAAAAAAATCTAAAGTGCCCGTTTTTTTGCAAAAGAGTTTATTAGCTAATCTAAAAAAGAAAATCGAACCTTAGCAATAAAAGTACTCAGCTACTATGACTTTTTCCGACTAAACAAGGACCTAAAAAGCAGAAATTGGTGATCAATCTTCTCATATAACCTCGCTGAATAAATATCGTGATCAAATTGAAAATAATGAACAAACTCCACCGACGCGACGTCAAAGCTGCTGTGAAAAATCCAACCTTACTAGCTTAACGGTAAAGGTGACTTTTGCTTGCGAGTCTTCAACCAACGATGCACAAGTGTGGTGCGATTTGTTTACAGTGTTAACGAGGCAATAGTATATGCACAACGGAAAATACACGCGGGCTATAGAAGTACGGTAGTTGCATGAGGATCTGAGTCATTTCAGTATAAAGAAAGAAAATACATTTATATAGCAACAACACCCATCACAGAAAAAAATAAACAGATAAGTGGCATAATATGAAAAACAATAGAAATAAAGAAAAAAAAACGGCCAAAGGCGAGTCGGACTTGCGCACGAAGGGTTCCGTACCTATGAAAACGTCAAAAAAATTAAGTCTGTTATATTTTATTTTAATTTAATTACTATTTTTGATGTGAATATATAACTAAATATTTGTGTATATATCAAGCGTTTATCTGTTGCCATTATCAATATCGAGCAAAAACGAGCAAACTAATCACGTTTGTTCTAAGGGCGCCCCCTTAAATATTTATTTTATTCTGTTTTTTAGTACTTATGTGTTGTTACAGCGACAAAAGAAATACATCATCAGTGAAAATTTCAACTGTTTAACTATCACGGTTCACGAGATACAGCCTGGTGACAGACGGACGCTCCGATTCCGATGCGGTGGACGCTTAGCTTAAGTCTGGGTTATTCGAGCGTACGGATTTGTATGGGACTTGTTGCGACCATGATATGTCAATTATGCTTTATTGTACTGTTAAAGTCTGTTCACTATCATAGTGTCACTTTGACATTTACCGCCTCGGCACGTGGCGGCTTTTCACAAAAGAAATTAAAGGAAGCCGACGCGGCGCAAACACGCCAGTGAATTTGGCTCGCAGCTCGTCTCATTCTACTATTATGTAGATCACGCAATTAAAGAAGTAAATCAATCAGTATTTTAGAATAGATTTATAACGAGATGATCCTGCATCACTTAGGTAGGTACCTATCCTAAATACCGGTGAAGATGAATATTCTGAGGACACTTCGAGTGATGAAGAGTAGTGTTTTATTTTGTGCTTCATTAGGTATATTGTGTACCATGTTTTTTTCTATTTTAAGTATTTTTTTCGTCTAAGTTTTGTTGTTGAAATAAATGTTTTTTTACTAAAACCAAGATTGCCTTCGTGTGTACCGACACTATCTTAGCGAACGGACTTTACCTTGTAAATTCTTTATGTTGGTGTTTTTTTTTCCTCGTGTACAATAAAGAATATTCTTATCTATTACGAAATTAAAGTTACAGAGACAAAGTACTTGAATACAGTGCAGTATGGAAAAATATTAACTGATACTCTGTAGCTATTTGGCAAGCGCAGATTTATTCGATACAAGCTGTTTATCTGTTGCCTCTGTATAGTGCCAGGGGAGCACAGCGAGGCACGCTTCTTAGATAAATTAGAACACGGAACTACAAATTGGATTAAAACCGTTGCTCAAGAAATGTAATTTCTTTGAAACTCTAAGAGTTCAATCGCCAAGAAGTTTCCCGGTAAATTAACCATACAAAGCTTTTAATTTGATTCCAACGATCGCAAGTAAATACGGTGCATTAGTAAATATTACTTCATTCGTTTTTATACATAGAAAGATAGATTAATTCATTATTTGCAAATATCATAATAATATAATATATGTAAAGTCCGTTCGCTTAGATAGTGTCGGTACACACGAAGGCAATCTTGCTTTTAGTAAAAACAAATTAACTAAATTGTAAGCATCGTGGCAAGAGCCAAACTCTGGTCTCTGGCTACCCCTCCAGAGAACAGGCGTAAGTTTATGTAAGTTTGTTCATTCTCCTACCCTTTAACCCTTTCCTCTTCCTACGATTCACACTGGTTATTTACGGAGACAGATACTTACGTTTTTGATTTCACTCATAAATATCTGTTTTCAGGAGGTAGTGTGTTAAGAAAGCTATTGACCACTGCGCAATAGTAGAAGAACATCGCTGAAAACAAAAAGAACATGTTTTGTTATAAAAACTTGATTCTTTAGAACACTCAAAAACGCCGATTACAGTGACCAGTCAATCGTTACCTTCGTATAAAAGTATGAAGGCATCGAACAGGAGTGAGCTTAGCACGTGACCACCCATAAAGCAAGTCAGCGATATAGCCGACATCAGGACGAAGTAGACGATCATTATGTTGACGTGTGATATGAACCATAAGGAGCAGAGGAAGATGTCGCCATCTGTCTGTGTAGCAGAGAGTCTAATTTGTTTACAAAATGCGTCCATTTATCCAATTTATCTAAAGTAGTTCACTACCAAGGTCGAAAAAAAATTTGGTGACCGCAATCGCTGTACTGTCTGTGTATTTCTAGCAGCTAAACCACTAACGCTAGAGATGGCCAGAAGAAACGTTCTGTTAGCTGAAGCACATTCAACGAACATAATGTGAATAGGGTAGTTTCCAGGGTCAAAATAATTAAATTCTATTTAGTCCATATTTTAGATTATAAAAAAATATTGGACATGTATTTTTTCTTTTTTCGATTAAACAAAAAATAACAAAGATATAGCCGATTAAAGTCATGCTAAAAAATGCAGCACGGCGTGACGTCACACGTAACTTTAATGGGCTATATCTTTGTCATTTTTGGTATAATTTACAAATAAAAAAATACGTGTACCTTATTTTTAATAATCTAAAATACGGACTTATTACATTTTTTAGGGCAACTAGCCCATTATTTACGTTGAAATAAATTGATTTCTGATTTCAACTCACCCGATAGACCTGCCACAGCAACAGCAGCGATACCCCAACCTGGTATGGCGACAGACCCACTGCGACGAGGGAGAGAATGAATAGGCAAGCCTTTACAGGCTCTTTGCTGACGCTCTCCCAATCCTGTGTATTTATCATGACTAGTCCAGTGAGGAGGAAAGCCAGCGCTATGGCCTGGAAAAAAGATCAATGCTGTATCACAATTATAATCTTCTTCTTATTTTATTTTATTTATTTGCTCCACCAATGGATAACATAATTATGTACATTAAAAAATTACACTATAACAAAATCATATGTACATCCCAATTACAGGAGGATACGCCACTGACTATTAATTGAGTTGGTTGAAAATGTTTAACTTTCCTAAAACAATGCAATTTTATTTAACCTTGACTAATCTAATTATATTTAATTTTATTACTTATTAATTTCATGGTTATATTTATTTACATATTCATTCATTATACATGTTATATTGCATTGAATTTCTGCATTGGTAAATAAGTACCTATAAAAAATAATTAAAGAGAAACCGGCGTGCGGCGTGATTTGTTAGGATCGTGGCAGGTGGCAGTACCTGGTCTCTACTTACCCCTCTGGGATACAAGCGTGAGCTTATGTATGTATGTAAAAGTAATTATTGTTCATACATTTTCTTATTTCAAACAATGTGAAGAAACTTACTATGGTAGAGATCCCAACAATTTTAACGCCGTCTTTTAATCTGTGACCACAAACTGCGTTTATGTCGCAAACACAGTCCTGGTTATTTTCGTCCATTTCGTAAATTTTAGCAAAATAAATCCAATCAAAACATGCTTCGAAAATTGTTTACGAAAGTTTCACTGACAGTTTTCTTTTAAATCTGAGAAGCTGAGAGAAAGATTCAAAGGACTATTTAAAAAAATCAAGTCAAAGCTAATCAAAGAGGCTGTAAGCTTAGAAACTTGTTAGACGCACTCATATAAAAAAATGTGCTTATGCGGTGTCACCACAAGTACTACACCTACACATTGTAAAATATGGCCCGGATTAACTCGGTTTTTTTTTGAGTAAGTTAAACCGGGCCATATTTTACGGTCTGAGGTATTACCGCAGACATTACTAACCTATCAGCAATATTGGATACGATTTAAGTATGTAAGTAGTAGAGTATAGGTAGTATGGACGGGGTCCTCACACGAGTTGAACTCCCAGGAAACCAAAAATACTAGCATCTCATTAGTCAATGCGCGCGCCTAGAGATAAGGTAAACGATCATCATCAACCCATTATGTGCCCACCGAGGGTCACGGGTCTCTTCCCTGAGGAAGGTATAGGGACTTGTCCTCCACCACGGAGGACAAGTCCGGATTGGTGGAGGCTTGTAAGACTAGTGGCTGGTATTGCTGTCAGAAGTTTTCAATCCGCCCTAAGGCCTCTGAATTGGCTTAACGACTGCCATCTGTCGACGGCAGCCGGCACCAAGTGCTTAACGTGCCTTGCGAAGCACGGTACCGCTCGGATAAATGCCACTAGCGTTAGTCATAGACGGTCACCCATCCATGCTCTGAACACGCCCTATGTTGCTTAACGTTCGTTATCGTTTAAGATCACTCAGGCGGCCGGGGCTATGAGCGATTCAAAACAATAAGCGTAGTCAATCCGCTTCATAGGGTAGGGTAGTGGCTCGTGAAGGTCACGCTCAATAACCAATTGGTGCACATGGTTTTTGAGTCTTTAGGAGCTTCTTTCGTGGAATGGAGTACAGGTTAAAAATTTGTCCATTATGCATGTTTCAGGTTTCCTAAGCACAATCTTTCACAATCAATCCTTATGTACAACAAATACCCGGCGTAGCATGTGTTGGACAAATTAGAATGCAAAATAATGCAACCCGGTTTCCGAGAGGGTAGCCATAAAATGTTAGTAGATTCGCCATCATAAAATAAAAAAAAACGTTTAACTTCCTACGAAATGAGATTGCAAATAAATTCATGCATTCCGGTTGTAAAACCGGAAATGCTGACTTAATTTCCCAGATGTTTTTTTTTTATCAAAACAACAATAAATTTTTTCTCCGTATTGAAATTTCAGGGAAAATTTAAATAGCTATTTAGGTATGTATATCGATATTTTTTAGCCATTTCAGACTTAGTAGCATAATAAAAGTGGTTTTCATTGATTACTACGAAGCATTCCGCACCATACTCTCTGGGGGTAGACTGATTCTAGAATGAAGAATACAAATCGGCAAACGTAGCCTAGGACGCACTGTGGCCAGGGTGGAGCGGCGACATGATTTAATCATCATCATCAATCCATTATTTCCCCACCGAGGGGCACGGGTCTCTTCCCTGAGGAAGGTATAGGCCATACTTCACCACTTGGTCCACCAATCCGGACTTGGCCCCCGTGGTGAAGTATGACTAGTGGCTGGTCTTACCGTCAGAAGTTTTCAAGCCGCCATAAGGCCTCTAATTTGGCTTAACGACATGATTTAATATGATTTGATAAAAGTTGGTTAAAGTGAACCTGATGACCTCTGTGGCGCAGCGGTTAGCGCATCTGTTTACCATGCGAGAGGTCTCGGGTTCGAACCCCGGCTGGGGAAAAAAACTCCAGGTTTTGGATGTTTACATGTTTGTGACATCGCTGTTTCTGGTTCCCATGACACAGGGTATCCTAGTGTGGGGCCAGAAGCAATGTACCTATGCTCCTGTATGTAAATGTTTATGTTTATGTTACATTTTTTTCACTGTATTTTCTCCCCTTTAAACTCGGCCCAAAAGGCCTCGGCTTTTAGCATAGCACATTGACCTTCATCATCATCATCATCAACCCATTATGTCCCCACCGAGGGGCACGGGTCTGAGGAAGGTGTAGGGCCGCATGCGGCCCGTGGGCGTTATTTGAACGGGCCGCGGCAAAGTAAATTGCGTTAATAGTCAACTATACCTACATGTCATAATCATAAACAATATCAATATACGACTTTGTGTACTATATAATACTCTGCGGCTCGGCCCTGGTACTCACATTGTGATGTGTGGCCCTTGGCTAGTAAAGTGTGACGACCGCTGTTATAGGCCATACTCCACCACCACATTGACCTTATCATCAGCCATTGTACCTACGCCCACTGCAGGACATAGGCCCCCCTGAAGGTTGTCCAAGTGTCAAGCTAAATAAATAGGTAATAGGTATCTTATTTACGTAAAAAATTCTGACTTCTACCTTTCACATCCTCGTTGCTTAAAGAAAGAAGAAAGAAAAAAACGTTTATTATACCAATAAAACACTTGTGACTATGCTACTCCATTCTAGTATAATAATTGTGGCTCAGCTACGGCCCACAAGCGCCAGCGGTCGTACGGACCTGCATTAATAACAGCGTTGACTCTGGGGACCAGTAAGACCCTTTTACTGCCCTTGTATTGTAAACCTTGTAAGTTTGCCCTTTATATGGACGATACGTTCACGGGGTACACGCTACTCAGTTGCGTTACGGGTTATTTTGTAAGTAAAATATAGAGGTGGATCTTCTGTTCCAAATAAACATTAACGAATGGTAACGTCGTATCTCGTATAGGAACATAGTAAAAATCGAAAAAAAATACCACCGATAGAAATAAACACGGTGTAGATAACACGTTTGACAATGAATCGACTGTCATAAAAACACATTCATATTTTATAATCGCATGATCCTCACGTACGTTGAAACCAACTTGATGTCACAATATGGTCTCATCACAGACCTATGTAGGTACTGCACTGAAGTCTTACCAACGAAAAGGAACAATAACTTTCAAATACCTCCTCATTCAGGAATCACTTACCGAAATTTTCGTCAGAAGAGTCTGACCAGAGGGGCGCTACTGTGTAAGTCCTCCACTGTAAAGAGTTGTTCGAGTCAGCCTATTCCGGACTGTCAAATATATATGTCGCAGTAAAGTAGTTAAATCAGAGAGTCAATTGAATCTCTAGACAGTCAATCAAAGATCGATATTTTATTTTATTTATTTATTTATTTATTGGATTTTAGGAAAACCATCGACTATTTCAGCAAAATGGAGGGTACAATGTACAATATAGCAGCGAAAAGTAATTTAAAGGTTTTCACTTATAGCTACATTATAGTTGCATACAAAGTAACAGGTTCGTGTGTTTACAACATCAAAAACAAATAATTATATTAACCTAGACTGCTGAATCTTAACATCAACTAAATATATAATAAGCAAATCAAAGCAACCAAGCCCATCACACAGTAGACAACTCGCTACCAAAGAAGTTCGCAGCTAACCTACGCCTAACTGAAGCAACGCTGTCGTGAAAGACATCGACATCAGTGTCCGGGTTATCGCTTAGACCGTTAAATGTTGTGCAAGCTCGAAATAGGAAAGAATTAATTCTATAATTTTTTGAAGAAATAGGTGTATGAAATGCTTCTTTATGCCTAAGGGATCTAGCAGGAATGTGAAAATTTAACCTGGAGAGCAAATCAGGACCATCAATAATTCCATTGACAAATTTTATTAGCGTTGTGATGTCGGCTATTCGACGTCGTTCAACGAGTGGGAGAAGATGCATTGAGCTACAGGATGGCAGGTAATCCATTTCGGATCTTATACGGCGATTAATAAATTTGATAAATTTCTTTTGCAGCCTCTCTATTCCATCAACATATACATCGTATTGGGGGTTCCATACTTGTGAACCATATTCAAGTATACTTCTTACGTACGTGCAGTATAATAACTTTAATGTTTTAACTTTTTTAAAGTCACGTGAGGTGCGCATTACAAATCCTAATGCTCTGAAGGCTTTTTTGCATATATTGTCGATGTGGCAATCAAAAATAAGCTTCGAATCATGTATGATGCCCAAGTCACGTACTTCATCTACCTGATTGAGATTATGCCCTTTTAGTGAATAACAATGTGATACAACTTTATTCGTCCTTGTAAACGTTATAGAGTGACACTTTAAGGGGTTGAAGTCCAATTTGTTTACGTTACAGAAAGCGTCAAGCCTGTTTAGGTCCTCCTGAAGATCAGTTGCATCAGCGGTGACTGCAATGGATTTGAAAACTTTCATATCGTCCCCAAAAATAAGAATATCGGAGTTTAAGAAGCATTTATCAATGTCGTTAATTAGAATAGCGAATAATAAGGGGCCGAGCAAGGAGCTCTGAGGAACGCCGCTGGGAACTTTAGTCCAGCTTGAGATGTGGTTACTGA
Source organism: Yponomeuta plumbellus (assembly GCA_947310845.1). Classification (NCBI taxonomy): domain Eukaryota; kingdom Metazoa; phylum Arthropoda; class Insecta; order Lepidoptera; family Yponomeutidae; genus Yponomeuta; species Yponomeuta plumbellus. The sequence goes on along the minus strand of OX371207.1, from coordinate 7,927,622 downwards.
TAACTACTGCTTGAGATCGGTTATCAATATATGATGAGAACCATCTGAAAAGATCACCTCTTATGCCTATAGTGCTTAATTTGTGCAAGAGCTGAGAATGGTCCACTCTATCGAAGGCTTTGCTGTAATCCGTATAGATTACGTCAGTTTGAAGACCTTTCTCCATATTACTGGTGATAGTGTCATTTAGCAACAAAAGGTTAGTTACGGTGGAACGACCCTTAAGAAAACCATGTTGGACAGGACTAAATGATTGACGCAAGGCAGAGTACATTTGGTCGTAGATTATTCTCTCAAATACCTTTGATATTGTGCCTAGCTTAGAGATAGGTCTGTAATTTAAAACTTGATTGCACGGTTGTTTTTTTAATATCGGACAGATAAATGCACGTTTCCAGGTGATTCCAGATACTATGCCCTGTTCCAATGACAACCGAAAGAGCTTACTTATTGGTTCTGAAAGGGTGTCAGCACAGGTTACGAATGAATATAGCTGGAATCTCATCAGGTCCTGCAGATTTATTTATGTCGAGTTTCTTCAATTCCTTATTCACGATACTCTCAGGGATTTCTATGGTGGATAAGTCACAGATGCTGCTTTGTCCAGCATACTCAGAGTCAGCAATAGAATGTCCAATTTCGGTTGACAGAAACATTGATTGGAAATAGTCAGAAAAAAGATTACAGATGTGGTCACCAGATGTCGCTAATATATCATTGTAAATCACAGAGTTAGGAATACCATTAGACCTTGAGAGGTTTTTTACGTGCGTCCAAAAATATTTCGGGTTTTTTACGATGCAACTCTCAACATTAGATATATATTTTTTGTAGCATTCAGCTTCAAGTAATTTAGTTCTTTTAGTCAGAAATTGCAGAGTATGAAGATCAGCTGTCATATTATAGTTTTTATATTTTTTATAGAACTTATACCTCTCTTTGAGAACTTTTTTAAGTGGTGCCGAAAACCAACATGGAAATTTATTCATCTAACTACGGTTTTAGTAACGTGTTTGTCTCTAATAAGAAAAATAGTGTTGTAAAATACGTCTACCGCTTCGTTAACCGGCTTATTAAGGCAGTTCCAGTCAATGCCCGCTAAATCTTTGTTAATTTCGTCGTAATTAGCCTTGTAAAATTGGTATTTGGTGCGCGGAGCAACATTGAGAGGCTGAGACTCGATACGACTAATGCTAGCGACCAAAGCTTTATGGCAAGGATCTAGTGGTACTAGAGGATGGCCACAGGACGACACCGAAATATCAGAGTTACTTAAAATAAGGTCGAGTATTTTGTTGTACTGGTTACAAATAAAATTAAATTGACACAAATTACAAACCGCGATCTCGTCTAGCAAGATCCGTTTTTTAGTTTGACAGAAATCCAAGTGTCTTCCGCTGAGGAATTCCACTCAGGCCTAGCAATGGTTGTGAGTCGCTTGTGTATTGCAAGTAACACGCCACCGCCAAGTGACTGACTAGTCAGCTCATAGCATCTGTCCCGTCGGAACACCGAATACCTACAGTCGTATAACTCTGAGTTAGAAATACCGTCCACTAAGCCAGGTCTCGCTTATAGCATAAATATCGTAATTGTTTAGTAAAACATTGCGTCGGAATTGATTTGTTTTGCTCCTCAGGCCACGCACATTCCGATAATATATTGTCAAGTCAGAATTGCCCTCTTCTAATAATGTAAGTTACTAAACAAAATAGAAAAATAAAATAAATTAAATTAACGTAGGTAGCAATGCGATTGATAGAATTGAATAGAAACCTTAGAGGTAGGTTGATAACAGGCACAAATTCAAACAGGCAATAATTAAATTCTTCAATGCAGGAAAGTAGACAGATTTGACTTCTAATCTCAAAGAAATAGGGTTCAACTTTTTTAAATAGACACCAAGAGAACAGCTTTGCTTTAAGCAAATAGATTTCACTTGTAATATGTAGGCAATAGGGTTCATCGTTATTAAATAGATACCGAGTTAATGGGTTAGCGACAAGCGAACAAAGGAGAGGCGTAGGCATGAAATGCGAGGCAGAGATTGCGAACCTTCGGCAGCGAGTCGTCAACAGTTGCCATAGGCAAAGTAAACAAGTTATGAAACAATAAATTATGCAATTGATTACACCAACTTGTTTAAATCCTGCACGTTGCGTATAATTATAGGATGAGAAACGTCATTCTTGCGTACATGGATCTTCGAAAACTTAACCCACACAAACTGGTATCCTTTGGCCTTCGCGACATCCTTTGTTTGAGTAAGGAGTTTCTTGTGGCTGGGTGACAAGTGGTCATTCACGAAGATACGTCTGGATTCATCGGCAAGGCCAATGTGGGCAGTGGAAAGGTTCTTCTTGGCCCGAGCATGCGCCATAAATTCTTCCTTGACATATCTGTTCACAAACGATATGATTATGTTCTTGTCTTTGGACCCATAGGTAGGCACGCGAGACAGGTAATTAACCTGACTTTTGGCCACAGCGTAGTCGATGGCTTCCGATAATTTGTCCAAGATATCGAACATGTTTTCATTCTTGCTTACGGGAATATTTTTAATTTCCACATTGTTCAGACGCGACCACCCACCGTGGCTCGATTCGTCGGTAGAAGGCTGCTCAAGCACCGCCAAACGGCCCTCTATGCCACTCACCCTCTCCTTGATACCGTCAACTTCGTCACTAGTAAACTGACAAGACGCTTTTAGCTCTTCGACTTGAACTTTCATTGTTTGCATGTCAAGTTTCAACTTTGATATATCCTTGAGGGTACACTCCATGGAAATTAGTTTGCTCATAATCGACGCCAAGGTAACAGTATCAGTCTGAGCAACGTCGGTGGCAGTAATGGTGGGTTGGTGCTCCTGCACGTGTTTTGATATGGGTGCTGCTTGTGCTTTTCGGCAGACATGGGGACATCTCCAATTGGCTCTTCGCTCACCCCTGAGCTTGCGCCATCCAGCTTCAGTGATGTTTGCACATGCGAAGCCATAATCATTACCACAGCCCTCACAGTGAATCCCGTCACTAAAACCATCCCCGCACACATGACACACCGATGACATTTTCAAAATGGTGTAAAAGGTTGACGACACCCGGGTTTTGATCGAGAAGGCGAAAAGGCGTGCGGATCGAACAAACACTACGGCCCAACTGTCTTGATATTCAATCAAGACGCTAAAGTTCCGTCAGACAAGTGAGTGAACGAAACGTTTAACGAGTTTCCTAAACGTTCCTAGGTATTTCAACTTTGGTAGGGTATGATATTTGACAAGATATTTGATTGGAAAAAAATGGATAGTAAAAAGACATTGCTTGTTAAGACATTTTTTCTTAAGGCGTTTTACAAAAGCCCTTTACAATAAAACAAAACACGGAATTTTCAAGCTCTCAGTTGTTCACGATGACACCGAAATAACAATAACAAATTAAATAATCGTGGCGGAGTTGACAACATGTTTACAATTCCACCAAAGACCGCAATTTGAAACAAAAAACCACTTACACAACAAACCAACGTTGCACAACGTTTGCCGAAAGAAAGACTCTAAAAGTAATCAGCTGTTGCCGTGACCGCCATCTTGTTTTACATTATTAATCAACATGCTGGCTTTCGGTCAGTCAGGTAATAAAACGTTTTCGACGCTGCTTTATTTAAATCAAAATGCTAGCGACTTGATTGAATATCGATCTTTGATTGACTGTCTAGAGATTCAATTGACTCTCTGATTTCATTACTTTACTGCGACATATACATTGACACTTTGGAATAGTCAACACGGTTAACTCAACAGAGTAGACAGTTACGTAATAAGAGAGCAGATTTCGCTCTTCTAACCTTATTGAGACGATCAACCGACTAGCGAGCTGCGTCTCTACTAACCTACAAATAAGAGCGAAACCTGGTCGGAGTCTTGCGACAAAATTTAAGTAAGTGATTCCGGAACCGACTTGTATTTAACTGATATCTCGCCACAAACTACGTCTCTTCCGTTTCTACGTTTCTACGGCTTTACGTCTCTTCCTTGTAAAAAAGCCATCACTATGTTAATCGGCGTCTATCGAATGTTTGGGTTAGTTAGGGAGTCACTCGTCATTTTCCCTAATTCGTCAATTTCACTAATGTTTTAAGAAGTTTTCATAAGACCATAAATGTAACTGTAGCATAAAGACAGAAAGATCGGGTATCGATAAAGTCCGTTCGCTTAGATAGTGTCGGTACACACGAAGGCAATCTTGGTTTTAGTTAAAAACATATTTATTTCAATAATACAACTGAGAGGTAAAAATACTTGAAATAGAAAAAAAACACGTTATGCAAGATACCTATTAAAGCACAAAATAAAACACTACTCTTCATCACGCGAAGTGTCATCAGAATATTCATCTCCAACGGTATTTAGAATAGGTACCTACCTAAGTGATGCAGGATCGTCTCGTTATAAATCCATTCTAAAATACTGATTGATTTACATCTTTAATTGCGTGATCTAGGAACATAATAGTAGAATGAGACGAGCTGCGAGCCAAATTCATTGGCGCGTTTGCGCCGCGTCGTCGGCTTCCTTTAATTTCTTTTGTGAAAAGCCGCCACGTGACACTATGATAGCAAACAGACTTTACAAGGTATCGACAACTGATGTGCATAGTGCATACCAACACACGATGCTTAACATGATTCTGGTCATAGAAAATAGTAGATTTGATTTGACTCAACATGTGTCACGACGTAGCTTCGGGTTACGTAGCGCTTCAATAATGTGTTTCCGCCTTTTTTTTTAGTGAAAATCACCTAAAAATAAGTTATATGGCTTAGCTTCTATCGTTTGCACTTGACGGGTCCGGCTGGGGTTTCGCGGGGCGGGGCGGGACAGTGAACCCGCGATTTTAGGTGATTTTCACTAAAAAAAATGTTTTTTTTTTTGCTTCAGTATCACGTAAATAACCACCCCTGAGTCGGATTTAACTATACAAATCAACACCATGAATGTGAGTGAGTAACTACAGCTGTCATAAAAGAGATTACAAGCACGGTGAAAGACCGAGCCTGCGGCGCAATCGGGTTTCGAACGTCATCGACACGACTGAGGTTGGTACGCGTGTCACGTACGTCATCGCAACCGGATCCATGTCCGGAGAGAGAATTTTCGCACTCGATGAATTTCCGCTAACCTGAAACGCTACTTTGATCTGATAGACTATTTCATCGGTCACTCAAAGCTATGAGACCATTTGATTGAGTTGTACCTAGATAGATAGAAAATTCTTTACTCCTATCCATTTTATTTCAAACAGTTTTATCTACAGGTAGGTACTATACACATAACTTAAATCTTTTATTAGTACTTGGAAACTTTAAATTGTTATTCTTAGGGTCTGTTTCACAATCTGCAGATAAAGTTCCGGATAAGTAAAGTACAGATAAAGTTCAAATTAGTTTGAACATTGTGAAACAGGGCCTAAATGATTTTAACTATGTGTCTAATACTTGATTTATCTTTTGTGTCTTTTTAAGAATGAAATGGTCGAATCGGCTCAGCAGTTCCCTATTTTTAGCGAGACTAACAAACAGCAATTCATTTTACTAAAAGTTGACCTAAACATAATTAGAAATAATACTTGTTAGTATTAAGTTTACATTAATTAATTACCTACTCTTATTTACTTCGAAATAAAAATTAAGAAACATTTCAACACATTTTCATCAACTGTAAATATTAACTAAATAACTTAATTCTGTATTCACTTACTTTCAATTATGTTTATAATGTGTAGAGCTTACGAAAGTTGTAATTCAAAAACTGTAAATACTCATTATATTTGCAGGAAATGTATGTAATACGCACTAAATAACATAACATAACATTTACATACAGGCACATACATTGCTTCTGGCCCCACACTAGGATACCCTGTGTGTGTCGTGGGAACCAGAAACAGCGACGTTACAAACAGGTCAACATCCAAGACCTGGTTTTTTTTTGTCCCCAGCCGGGATTCGAACCCGGGACCTCTCGTATGGTAAGCAGAAGCGCTAACCGCTGCGCCACAGAGTTCGTTATTAAAGTTTACGTAAAATTAAAGTTTACGTAACAGGCACCGTACGTGTCGTATATAAACCACAATTACAAAAAGTCTAATTACATTTACCTGAAATCTGCATTAAATTTTTGCAGGTGTTCGGAGCAACGGTAAAATATTCTCCGAAATACAAAAGTCAAAGTTCTCAAACGAAGGTAAAAAAAAAATTCTCCGAAACATAAAAGTCCAGTTCTACATTAATTTATCGGCTCGTCTCGTATTAGAATCCTACTTTACAGTAAACAGGAAGCTAACTTCCACTATTTGCATTATGCAAAGTTAACAATTTATAACAAAAAACATTAAATTGCAGCGCGTTACTAATTTCTACTAACGCCATATTTTAAACTCATATGCAGTATATGCAACGCGTAAGCACACCTGCCTGCTTCAACTTTACCTTATGGACTTGCTAGCTAGATATTTCATTAACCTGTAGAATTTCTGGTGGGCATATCGGCTCATCAATGGTTTTTAATTTTTGACGACCACTATGGCACAGTGGTTAGTGGATCTGACTACCATGCGAGAGGTCCCGAGTTCGAATCCCAGCTGGGGAAAAAAAAGAAGAATCCCAGGTCTTGGATGTTTACATGTTTGTGGCGTCGCTGTTTCTGGTGCCCACGACACAGGGTATCCTGGTGTGGGGCCAGAGGCAGTGTATGTGCATGTATGTAAGTGTTATGTTATGTTATTCGAACATACAAAGCCCATAATGATAATAATAACTACCTACAGACTGGAGAAGAGTGGAGCAAGGGTGAATTTTTACCAAGTAAATTCGCTGTTTCTGGTGCCCACGACACAGGGTATCCTGGTGTGGGGCCAGAGGCAGTGTATGTGCCTGTATGTAAGTGTTATGTTATGTTATTCGAACATACAAAGCCCATAATGATAATAATAACTACCTACAGACTGGAGAAGAGTGGAGCAAGGGTGAATTTTTACCAAGTAAATTGTGCTATTTCGTGCCAAAATGCAACTACTATATTACGTTAAAATGCACGTTTTTGGAACTTCCGTAGATGTCCGTAGTACGGTGCACTGATCCTTCTTTGGTCTCTTTGGGCTTTTCCACATTTTTATCACATATTTAAATGTTTGTTTTTTCAGCATATTGTTTCATGTGTGTTATTCTAACAGCTATTTTCTTGTTTGTTATTTTTACAGCCCTACTTTTAAATTTATATTTGTACTGATTTGTATTATTTTTAGATTCGTTGGATGTTTTTTCATTTACGTGTACTAAGATAGATAGATAAAACGTTTATTTCCATAAGACACACACACGTACACATATACTAAGCTTTTATCTTTCAGTGGGGAATTTTTAGCGGTTAACAAAATCTAATTAAACATAGCTAATCTTTAAACAAAGTTAATCCAATCTCCGTTTATGTACTTTTTGTTAATTCAGTTTTTCCTCCTTTATAAACCAAAAAAAAATCTTATCACAAAGGGATAAACTTGACTTCACATTGTTGATGACTGAAGGTCGATGTGCTATCAGAAATCCGAATGTAGGTACTTGCTGTTATAACCAGACATATTGATATAAGAACTTGAATAAAGTTTCACGCAGTCCGGATGAGGTTCCGATAGACACGAGAGCTATTTTTTTAACTGTCAAATTTCTTAACGTCCGAAGAATATTAAATCATATGTCTTCTACTCCCAATGAAATCCGAAATTTTAGTCCGTTCCAAGTTATTTGCCGGCCTTTGTAAGTCGGGCAAAGTTAAGCCAATAGTATCACATATCACGCAACATCATTGTATTCATCTTTCACTGGCTTCCCTAAGTAGTCTTCCGTAAGTAGTCTTTGATTTCAGATCCCGAAACTTCCTCAAAAATTCCCAACATCTCGGCCCTTACCTTTCAGCCATTCATATAAATATCACTTAGTCACTTTAATTAGTTGGGAGCCAAACTTGGCGGGTGGAAATCCGCCGAGCGTCTATAGACGGTTAGTAGGAGACATAATTCACTGTAACCACTCCCCAGAGAGTCTTCCTGGGCTCCTTGCGGTGACAGAGAATGTGGGTTTGAACGGTTACTGTGGCGTTCATTTTAATCTTAACCTAATTACGAGGTGTGTGAGGAGGTTTTCGATTAACGAGGGTAAGCAATGTGACATATTACATCCATGGGCATAGCTTAAATCGGTTGCTAAGACAGGTGTTATTGAAAGCTAAGTATTCTCAGCATAGTCACACCAAGGAGAATTTAATTCTCCTTGGTCACACGAACATTTCTGCCAAAGAAAGAAAGGAAATAAAGTAAGAAATGTTTTTGACGTTGTGTTTATACATTTTTGGGTATAATTTGTTTAAAAAAATACTGTTTTGGTCAGCGCAAAAATATGTTCTGTAATCTATAAGACATTTTTCTGCAGTCAATCGCCACAAACATAAAATAGAGCAGAAAAATACTGATGTTGAGCAGCAGTAAATTAATCAGCAAACAATTCCAAATTTGTCCGCATGAAACTAAAAATGTATCAGCAAAATATTCCAACTTGGGATCAGCTACGATTCATGTAGGATTTATTTAATGAGGGGTTGGGTAACCCTTGAAAAACAAGAATAATAGTAACAACCCCTTGGTTGTTACTGTTATTCTTGTTTTTCATTCTGATGACCGATTCTGCTTCTGATTAATTATTGATCAATTGAGTGACTTCTTTGCTAATCATAAATTAATTTTGGTGATCTTTTATTAGATACCTACTTTTCATGTTTTTGTGGGAATGCAACTATTGTCGTATGTCAAATATGACTTCCCAAAAACTAGTATCGTAACATTTAAAGGTCCTTTAGTGATTCTCCTGGTTCAATAGTCGATGGTTGTTATTATTTTCTTTCGGCTTTGATAAGATAAGAATACTCTGTAAGCATACTATGTAAGGTTGTTTTTGCCGCATGAACGCTGAAATGTACGCATTTTAAATAAGTACTCTCAATACCTAGACAAATAATTTCGCAAAATGTAATGTCGTAGAACGAAATTGAACTACCAAAATGTTCATATACCTGAATAGCATCTAATAGGATATGAACAGACTTATTCAACGTGAGTATAGCTTTCGAACTGGAAAACTATACAACGTGTTTTTTTTTTTTCAGTTTACTGGAAATGGGCATAACTATTTTTGGGCTAAACATTTTTGAAACGACAACGATGATACAACGACTTACGAATGTCGATGAAGCGAAAGTGACCTGTCACGATCGTGGCAATTAATAATAATAATAATCGTTTATTGTTCATAAAAGAAAGTCCAATTTTTTTCCAGCACCGGCCGCCTTTCCCGCCACGCGGCTCTCAATTATGTCATCCGGAGGGCCTTCACCACAGCCGGGGTTCCTGCCACGCTGGAACCTCAAGGCATCTTCCGGGATAATGGCAAAAGGCCCGATGGAATGGCTGTGATCCCTTATAAACATGGGAGGCCGCTAGAGTGGGACGCTACGAGCGTTGATACACTGGCGCCTTCCCATGTTTCCCTGCAGCTGGCGCGGCCGAAAGCCTCAAACGGCGCAAATATAGTTCTATTGGCAACAATTATATATTTGCGCCGTTTGGGGTCGAAACGATGGGCACATGGGGCCCAGAGGCGCGCCTGCTGTTCAAGGACCTAGCGGCGCGCCTAGTCGACGCATCAGGGGACCAGAGTTAGTTTATTATTAATATGATAATATAATTAGATAATTTGTTAATTTTCTTCCTTACTATTTAAACTTAAAGGGCATAATAAAAATTTAATCTAGTAATACACTCTAGTCTCTGCCTACCCTTCTGGGATTCAGGCGTGAGTTTATATATATTTTTTACTTCTTACTACCTCCTTAAGTGAAAATATTGTAGGAAAATTAAATAAAAAAAATCACAATTAGACGTTTGCTTATTGGAAATGGAGTAATTATTGTCACTGAATAAAAAAAAATCTAATTTTCCATTATTTGAATACATACATAGTATAAACTCAAGCCCGTATTATTAAGGAGTAGACAGATACCACTTGCCGCAATGCAGACGACCCTTTATTACAATAACACTTTGTATAGATGTGACTCTACTGAAATATTCATATTTCAATATGCGAATGTAAATAAAAATCGAACCGCTTGTAATATGCTTTGAATATTTCACTAACGGAGTCTTTCGAATTTACTAGGCACTGACTCCCTACTCTCGATGTCAATGAAATAATAATAAAGTTGTTAGTACCCTTACCTAAAAACTAACACTAAACGAATGTTCAAACTATGTTAGTAGGCATATAACTACTTAATTCAATTTAAAGAAAGTTTTTATTATTTCATTGCATTTTAAATACAGATGAGCTGTCTAAATATTGTGATATCACATAACAATGCTATTTACAACTTTTATTTTGGAATCCATGGAGGAGGCCTATGTCCGACAGTGGACTTCTTGTGGCTGAATGATGATGATGATGATGATGAGGATTTTGGAATACAATTTTTTTATTTGGAATTAAGTTCCCTCGTTACATGGTTACTCTAAAACGCTCTTTTTCGGAAACACGGCAATGAGATTGTGTGTTTTACAACAACTTTAAATTTTGTTCTAAGTATTTCTCTTCTATTACCTTATTAAATTCGTGCAATACCACTAACGCAGCTACAAAGAAGTAAGTATATACGTAAGTAGTAGCACGCCCTTGTACAAATATTGGTACAATAAAGAATTAATATAAATAATAATATATCTATATTATTAATAAGGGACCTCTCGCATGGTAGTCAGATGCTCTAACCACTACGCCACAGAGGTCGTTAAAGGTTGAGCCCCCAAAATGGGCCCGATTCAGCATAATGTTGCAACAGAGTGTAAAGTAAAGCACTCTCCTAAACACTAAGATAATCTAAACCGGCCCTTTGATCTAATTTGTTAACTTCATGGTGTGTGGAATACCGTGGCATCCAAAAAGGTTATTATAATCTGTGCCAACTGAGAAGGTGTAGTAAGTAATCTGTGGTGTTTTTCATTGGCGGGAGCTCAGAAGAAGGTCCTTCTTCTGAGGGCGGGAGGGAAGACAATAATTTGACATTGAGTTTTGGAAGGGTCTGAAAAATAATTGAAAAAGGAAATCAAAGTCATAAATTGATCTTTATTGTTTTGCTTAGTTAGGTACCAATAAACTTATTGAAATAAAAAAGCCACTAGATAAGAAAAATACCAAAAATTAAAATGATGAAGAAAAACATGTGGTCAATACAAAACTAAAAGCTGTAAAGCCAAAGAGAGGGAGCTGTTTTTAGTTGATTAGCCAAGTGGATTCTACGTCACATACGTCATTAGATTCACTAGCTGTTAACTAAATTCAATGCCGTTAAGTTTATGAAGGAAGCTCATTTAGTAATTTGTGATGAGGTACCCATGACAAAGTTATGATAAGTATCCGATTTTCGCCTTGCATTCCTTCGTGAGTAGCCAGAACATGTCCAAAAGAGCAAGATTTGCTATCCGTAATAGTGTGCTGGTTCCAATACTGATGTAAGCATGGTAGCGAGATTTGGGTATGGCAGAAGAATCATGAAAGTAGGATTAGTGCAGTACAAATGAGATCCTTAAGAAATATGTGTGGTGTTACTTTGAATGACAGAATACGCAATAGTGTGATCAGAGACCGAGGATGTAGAGAAAGAGGATGTAGTGAGTGACTAGAATTGAAAAAAGGAATGTTGCGTTGGTTTGGAGATGTGGAGAGGATGAACGAAGAAAGACTGACAAAGCAAATATATCGGGCGAATGTGAGTGGAAGGGCCGGTAAGGGACGCCCCAGTTGGACATACTTCGACCAAATAGGGGATGTATTAGCAAAGGGCAAGACTAAAAGTACCCGAAACCGATGTGGGTACATACAACGACTAATGGATGTCGATGAAGCGAAAGTGATTTGTCAGGATAGTGGCAGGTGACAGTCCGTGGTCTCTGCCTACCCCTCTGGGATACAGGTGTGAGCTTATGTATCTGAATGTATTAAGATATTTATATCTACTGGTGGTTGATAAGTACAGAGGCGTCACCATATAAAAAAACATAGTGGAATATTATTTTGCGTCTACATTTTACCCGAGCGAAGCCGGGTTTTCGTCTAGTTATATTTAAAAACCCGGACAAGTACGAGTCGCCGAGGCTTCCGTACATAGAGCTTTTTTCCAATTTTTCCCGAACTTCAAAGACATATTTTTAAAGATTAAATAACACATGTGGAATTATATACATTTTCCTGTATTTGAGTACAAGACGATATTACTTGCCTCATATTTGTAAGTCAACGAGAAATATTCAATGAATTTTTAATCCATTGAGTATCGAAATATACGTTTTTTTGCGGCGTAAACGCCCATAATTATCTTTTTTTTGCGGCCTTTTAGTCAATATTTTTTTTTTATTTTTTCCCCACAGTTTCAAGGGATATCTCAACGCGTTCCCGTCATAAAGGACCTTGACAAACAGGTGGACGGACGGACGGACAGACGGTCGGACGAACGGACAACAAAAAGATCCTATAATGGTTCCGATTTTATATAGATAGACTACCTCGTTGGTCAAGCCGTTAATGCGCTTAGTTACCAAGAAAGAGGTCGTGGGTTCGATTCCCAATGGGGGCCGCCGTACATTAGTACAAATGGCTTCAGTCTGGGTGTTTTTCGATGTTTGTAATGTCCTTGCCTGGTTACCATAACACAGGGTATCCTAGTTTGGGACCAGGTCAAGTGATCGTGTTGTGTGAGAGTTATTATTATTTTCCTTTTGAGGTACGGAACCCTAAAAATGACCGATTTCCAATAAATTCTAACGCAATATTTACGTTGAGGGTAGAAGGCTTGAGGTGCGCGGCTTGCAAACTGAAATGTGATTGAATAAAATGCTAGTAAGAGTATGAAGATTGGCTAGTACATTATTCAGAGAAATTGCGTTTTTCCTATAGCCATAGATAGTATAATAGCTGACACGAGATGGCATTCATTTATGTGAAGGTTATTAACTTGAAGAAGAAGATGATCACATGATGTATGTGAAGATGTTTGGATTTCTACTGTAAATTATTATGTTTTCAATTAATTGTACGCGAATTATGATTAGACACAGCGGAGGATGCAATGAAACCAAGAATACTATATATATTCTTATTTTAATTAAATTATTAGAATAGTGGTGACTCAACCGATGCATCGGTCGAGTCATGTTAGGTTCAGCGTGTCAAAACTACATCAAAAACTTACATTATGATAGTGCACCGTCAGCGATTATTCTCATGTCGATGAATAATCGGGATATGTACGTAAAAACCCTGTAGTTCCGGGTGACGAATTGGACTACGGTAGCCCCTGACTGTCGTAAGAGGCGACTAATGCCCGGTTCCAATATCAACAAAACGCTTCGTTTTTGCTTACGATCGGTTACAATTCCTACGAAATTCCTACGAACCGTCAATAAATTGTATGGAAAACGGATCGTAGCCGGTAGGCGTATATTATAGGAACCGGGCATAAAAGGGGACCTCGGAGTCGTGGCCGGCGAGAGTGGGGGCTCGATCCGTCCATCAGGCGACTCCGGGAAGGCGGCAACATGGAGTGGCTCCTCGTTGCCGTAGCGATGGCACTTGGGATGGCCCAGCCAGCCCAGAGTAGGGTGCACGCACAGTGCAGGGAGAAGTGTTCTAGTCAGTACCCGGTGCTCCCCACAAAGCACGGATGAATGCCGCCGGGAGGGTTTCAGTGGGTAAAAACCTCAAATAACCCGACTTTCCCCCCAGGAAGCCGGGTATCTTTTTGAAGAACTCCCCCCGTCAAAAAAAAAAGGCTATGTACGTAACACGCGATACCAACAATGTTGGAGGAATCTCTATTACGCCAATAACAACATAAGAACAAACTGACTCCGGCCAGCTAACACGAAGCTAAAATCTCTACCTGGAAATATAATGAACAAGAGAAAACTTTAATTTTCAATCGGTTCGGACGATTTCATTGGCATTTCTTGCTTCTTGCTCTCAGAATTTACTAACGGCTAACATTATACATAACTGTATGTACATTGACATTCAACAAGCAGAATGTAAATTCTTTACGTTGAAATAAATTTTTGATTATGATTATGATTATGATTACAGAATAAGGACTAAAGCAATTCTTGCTATGCAAATAGAGGCTATTCTCGTGCGGCAAACAAAAGACTACCTACCTACTACCTACGTTGAACAATGTTCGAACTAAATGTTTCAAGTGGAAATCTTTCGACTGGAAGAGATTCGCTGGAGCCCAATATTGCTTGAAACAATAGTTTGAATGGAATAATGGCACGAAAAACCTCTTTGTTAGAGGTATGCAACCCAATATATCAGTCCGTTTTCGTCTTCTGGACCTACGTTTCGGGCAAGGCACGTCAATTCTTTTTGTCCTACGTCATCCACATCCACCAGCAACAATCAGCATAGCTTCCATAAAGAATCTCGTGTCTTGTCCTCCCTAACATGGATGCTTTGCTTACTAATGAAAGCGTACGGTAGATGTAAACTTTTATCATTTGCACTATTTTCATAAAACGTCATTCAAAGTTTCTTCAGATTAAGCTAAAGTTCGATCTCATATTTATTTTTACTACAATCGTGAAATCGAGGTCGCTATGGATTTGTACGAAAAATACAATTAATTTATTGGATGACAAAATAGAGAAATGAGAGTGACAAGCGTACAAAAGTGATGCGCTTCAGAACATCGAATCAGCAAAATCAGACCATCAAAAGGAATACATATTTAGTAAATCGTTGTATCGCCGTTTATTGGTTACTCTTGAATGAGAGAAATTACATCCTATTTTTAGAGACGGCGCCCGTAAAAATACAACTTAGTAGACATCGAAATGTAGGATTTAGAATCGAATTTATTCAACAAAAGCCATGTTTCCAAAACAAATTTTGTCAGTTAAGAGGGCGTTGAGGCAAAAATAAGTCTGGATTTTACCCGTGCTATGCTGTCGAAGGAACCGTTCACAAATCGAATTACGGACTCAAGATGTTCGAAGAATCAACTGGGCTCCTAAGTCGCCAGCCGATCGGAATCAATTTGGAAACTTTCCTGACTGAGCATGGAGCTAAGGCTTCATTCAAGTTGTCCGTTTTGCTTGTAGAGTTACGTACTTTCCTCTAGCAGAACCCAAACCAAAATAGGTAGGTTTAACAAATACCTAAGATCACAATGTGTGGATGTGAATGTGATAGAAATTGTTTCATCATCTTCATCAGTTTACCGGTGCCCATTACTGGGTATAGGCCTTTTCACCCAAAAGCCGTCTCTCACGCTCCCTTGCCATCCGCTTCCATGGACTCAAATTCCATCGGTCCAGTCTGCCTACCGCGGCGACCTGTAATGTTCTTGACCTACTGCTAACTCAAGGGCTATATATATACCTAAGTCCACCGCTCGCCTTCCTCAAATGCCCTCAAATTTATGGGCTGATATCTAGAAAGATAGATAATGCTGCGCTATAATTAAAGCACCAAAAATTGGGAAAGGACTTATTAACACGACGATTAAGTCGTTTGCAACATTTAGTATGTAAATAATGGATCTTTGACTCCTGAAAATAATTATCTTCATCCCCCTTTGAAATAAGTATAATGAGGGAGTGCGGGAGGAACGGTGGTAGCGCATTGACAGAACGTTAGCCTCAGATTCTAGAGGTCCTGGTACCTATTTTAAAATCTAATTGCGATTGTGAACCAAAATAAAACTAAATCTGAATAGAATTGAATGTGTTGACAGCGCTTCAAATAGTATCCAATCCGCAGCGGGCACTGCAGTGTGAGACAAGGTTGCTTATGATGTGGAAGTGGTGTCTGCTGTTGTTTTTGATGATTTGTTTATGATGATTTTTTAGTTACTTTATCCTCATCAAATACTTATCATCAAGGAAATTGGTAACTACATAAACACTTGAGTAATTTACTCTAGTTTCTCGTAATTGTGTCACGGTCAGCTAACGTAAATATCGGCGATTAACGCATCTCTTTTAACTGCGAAATGAATTCATACTTATAAACATTTAGTTTATCATAATAGTCATGATAAACTTAAATATAAATATGTTTAGTACAGTGAGGTACACAATTACAGTAATATTAAAACGAGATAGGCTCTGAAATTTTAACTCAATTGAACTAATCGACCTATAAAAATATTTCTTCCTACTGAGAGTGAGAACGATTTATTTTTCTTTCGTGAGAAGATTTATTAACTACTCACGATTATACGCTATTTCAAGCTTTCCGTGCCTTTCAATATACAAAAAAATATATGCGCTAAATTACTCAGAATATAGCTTTGGACCGAATGATAGAAATTCATTTACAAAAGCCGAGAAAATCCAGTCAGTTAAAGCAAATCAAATATTACGAAATGCTCATCAAATACACAATGTGACAATAGTGACCATCATCATTGCACAAGAATCAAATTATCGATAGTTCGAATGAAAGCAAGTTAATTTCTCAATTATGTATGCGACTGTACGCGAGACAAAAAGGCGGGCGCTCGCTGATTGACCACGCATTAACCTAGATCCTGCGGGTGCACACTGCCACACTAACTAGGAACTAACAGAAGTAACACCCTGTAACTTTTTTTTTGTAACCCATTAATAATGACATAAAAAAAACGTAGGTTCACGCCTGTACCCCAGACAGTGTCCTGTCCTCGCCTTCACTTCATCAACATTCAACAGTCGCTGCTTTTACGCACGTCATTAATAATAAAAATAACTTCCACATGTCTTATAATGGCGGTAATTAGCATAACAATAGTTTAACAATGGCCGCCTCCCGCAGCGGGCGAACGCCACGGGAAGGGATAATTGATAATAAGGGATAATACACTACAAAAAATGTCCTAAATAGATTAAGAACAGTTCTGTTTTTACATATATTTTCCCAAGAAAATTGGTGTCTTTCAGACGCTTGGTTGCGTATTTCGATTTGGGCTGCTTTAATTAATTAAAAAAAACAGGCTTTACGAAACCGGAAGTCCTTAATACACGGAAAAATGTCATCAACAGAGGTCCTAGGAGCTGTTTTGTATACTCTTTAGAATAATAAGTTATTGTTCTGAGTTGATACCATGGCTCGATACAAGATCTCTTTAAATTTAATTTAAATTTAAATTAACAAAACTAAAGAAACCTACTCCTAATTTTTGCATAAGTAAAGGATTTTTTTTTTTCGGAATACCGAGATATTTTCATTAAAATTATTGGCGTTTCCATTAAAATTATTTTATAGGAAATTGCTTTTACTATAAAGGTATACCTACCATTGAAGTGTGACACGATTTTTAAAAGGTCGAATTAGTTTGACACTTATTGTATGCCTGTATGTAAATGTTTATGTTATGTTTAGTTTATGTTATATTCATTTCATTTCATTCACAAGAAATACAAAAAATCGATGATTACTGTAACATATTCTCAGCCCTTATACCTTTAAAATGAAGTATTATTTGTATTTGTTGTCAATATTTAAGACAATGCCCACTCCCAGACGAGTTCGAATGACGTTATCAGATTGGGGAACGTTGTCGCTTTCTGTCATGAAATTCTTTCGGCGGCGCGGTCGGTCGGTAGGCATGACGCGGTAGATTTCTTCGGAGTGCACAGCGCACCTATCTCAGACAACGCATCCGTTTCGCAAACTTCATTGAGATATTAACTTGGTTTATTTTTTTTATCAATAGTCGTATTTTTGTGCAATGATAATTTTCACATTGTGCTAGATGAACATTTCGCAACATTTGATTTGCTGTGCCTGTCACATTTTTATTTTCTCTGCTTTATGAAGCCCTAATCTCAAAAAATAATTCCTATATTTTCCTCTACATTGAAAGACTAGGTAATGTTTAAATCGTGTCCAATTGCGGGTAGATTTATTTATCTAAAAAGCCCGGTTAAACTTTGTTAAGTTCGGCACGATTGATTCTTTTGGCTTGGACAGATTTTAACACTTAGAAAACTTCTACACATTCTTTCTCTGTGTGACCGCGCCGATAAAGTCACAAAGGCCTGTAATTGCTCGGGATAGCGTCCACGCAGCAAATCACGCAACTTTACGGACGCACTACATCCTGCGCTTTATAAATACTTGCAGTTACTCTGTCCACTTTAAATAGCTAAACCGCATTTTTCGTCAGTCAACAATAATAAATATTCGTAGAATTCAAAACAGACGGACCACTAACTTGTTGCTTCGTATAAAATTTATGTAAAGATAAATAAATATTAGGCGTGTTCTTAAACTATTGAAGAAATTGCATTCCATCCACATTGTGTCAAGAAATCTCAGCGACAAAATGTTGTTAAAGTTTTATTTAGTGTTATGTATCCACAAAATTGTTTTGGCTCAAATTAATGGTGAATTTTGGTGGCTAAGTGATAAATTGAAACATGCTAATAAAATAGAAGCTCCTAAATTCGAACATTTGACAGCGTTTGATACTGATGAAAACGATAAAGTAGTTTTTGACAGTGATGTTACAAGTGATAACGAAATAGGAGCCGGTGGAAAGTTAAATAACACGAGGGAAGGAAAAGAAATTAACATCGTTGATTCAGGATACGACGATAGGAGCGGCTTGGTTTGGCATACTCATGAGATGATTAAAGCTAATGAGACCGTAGTTACAAACTTTACTGCTAAAGAAGAAATTATCACAACAACTCAAACTTATGAAGACGAATTTAGTTTCTACTTTCCTGATGATAAAAAAGTGACCAATCTGAGGAATGTTACTCGTAATCCTACAAGTAACTTTGTGTCATACCCAAGTGATACACAACTTAACAGTATTAATATGAACGATAAAATCACTTCAAAACCAAATCAAAATTCCCATGAAAGTATTTGCTCTTACATGGATGAAGTAGAATGCAGGCATTACGATGGATTGATATACAAACCAAATCAGAAAAGGTAAAACATATTTTTCGCAATAAAATTCGCAGTAGCTTACGATCTGAGTCAAATCACACGCCGAGGCTGGATGAGGAAGGCCAAAGACAAGAAGAAAAGACCGTCATTAAGCGAGGTCTATGTCCATCAGTGAATGAGCGTATGCTAATTTTTGACTAATGTATGATTATTCTAATTAATCTATTTATTATATTTAAGGTCCAGCTTTCAAATCAACAACTTTTATGGATACCCATTAGTGTGTTGTATTCTTCCAATAAAAAGTGATGACATAGCCGGCCACAAGGTTATATTCCCAGAAAAAAGTCCTACAAAAGAAAGATTCGCAAGATCATCTAACAACGACCAAAATACGGCCTTGAAGCAAAGACACGCGTTAATCCGGAGAATATCTCCGCGAATCCAAAATTTCAAAGTTACGAACTCACCACAAATAACAGAAAGGATCGTAGCACCTGACGAAGACGATGATTACGTGGATCCATATGCTAACATAAAAAACAAACCATCTACACCGTCGAAGAACACAAAATATCCTTTCACTAAACCTAGCTATGCTGTCCCAGACTATGACTACGGACCTACGGGAGAATTACCGAGGCCTGGTCTAGTAGGACTGTACTCAGATGGCCACTGGTCTGGCACTTGGACATTTGAAAATGATGACGTAGTCACGGACGAGGAAGAATATAGTGATATTGGTTACGGCATTTCTACACTAGATCCTCGCTTAGGTAAGCATTGTCGTTATTGACAGACTTAGACCAACGTGGACATGTTTGTTTTGTCTTTGGCTTTGATGGTTGATGGTATCCTTCAATAGGACCAGGCCATGTGAGGTTATTTTGTGAAAGTTATTATTATTATAAATGTTTTTAACCCAATCGTTAACTAATAGATAGTGCCTACCTACTTACATATATTCTGAATTTTAGATAGCCGTAAAGGAGGAAATACAGCCAAAACGCCACCACGAAAGATACCAGTAAAAGTCTCTACCTCTGAAGAGTCATCCTACGAATCTGGAAGCCAAACAGTCAGCTACCAGTCCAATCCCAACTTTAACGTCCTACAAGGATTCAAACTCCTAAACCTAGTTAGGAACAAAAGCAGAACTCATACGAAGAACTCGAGAAAATCGACTACGGAAAGTGTGTATGACAGTCCGGAATCTGTAATTGTGGATGCAAGTGATGACAAAGGCGACTCGGAAAATGTCGAGTTTGTTATAACTGATGAACAAGTTTTCAAAGAATGTGGGAGGACTTGGAACGATCAACCTTTTAATGGTAAGATCTCTTTGTATTTTTGGTTTGGCGACTCAGGAACACTATAAGTGTAAATGTATTCTCCATCCACTATAATAACCCTATTAAGTGCTTCACGTTTTTTTTAGCCGACCTGGGGTGTAATTATGTAGGACTCCACTGTATGGAGTTGTCTGATTTAGCCCCTAGATTCCTGGTATGTCACACCACCTTATGTCAAACTGTTACATTCTGGGACTTTTTTTCCCAGTAGGTATCTCATATTTCTACTCCGAACCTCTTTCCTCTTTACCTCTTTCGAGTTGTCCAAAATGCTTAACCCGATAGAGTGGAAAGTTACGTAATATAAGAGCTTTTCAGAATTCGAATGAATCGCAGCCGCAGGTTACACGTATCATGATGAGCAATCAAAACTTAATGGAAGGTACTTTTCATCAACATTATTTATTCAGGGCCTTTGTCCAGCAGTGGGACACACGGACATCGAGACTACGTAAAAAAAATTTCATTACACAGGTATTCCTTAATTAATAATTCATAGAATAGAATAGAATATTCTTTATTGCACACTAGAAAAAAATACAAAAGGAACACAAAATATCATATATAAAATAATATCAACAGTTGTTACGTTATTAGTAAGTAGGTACCTACTATCGACCTCTTTTTATAGTTTCGCCACATTCTCGGTTCGCCTTTCTTCGTGATATCGTAAATCCAGTTACTTATGATATGAAATTACAGTTGAACGAACTCACAAAAAGATTAACACCCGTCGCAGGACTAAAAGAAAAAAAATGTGACCAACCAATAAAGAGCGTGTTTCCTAGCTATAAAAAAGATATCCACTAACCACTTACAGAGCGTGAAGGCGAGGCGTCCTACGGGTCGGACCCGTGGCTCAGCTTTGTGGTGAGGAGCCGGCAGCAGCGGCGCACTATGTGCCACGCCACCCTGGTGCACCCGCGCGCCGCTGTCACCGCTGGAAGCTGCGTTCATGGGTAAAGTAATTTCATTATCATGAAAAAATAATTTAGAAGATTTTTTGTAATTATAAGAAAAATCCCAGGTCTTGGATGTTTACATGTTTGTGACGTCGCTGTCTCTGGTTCCCACGACACAGGGTATCCTAGTGTGGGGCCAAAAGAAATGTATGTGCCTGTATGTAAATATTTATGTTTTATGTTTATGTTTAATTATAATTTTTTTAAGGATTCGTAACTTCTGAAACCTCAAATTAGAGTTAGCGTTTACGATAGCGTTTGTTCTATGTTTGTTTTTTCTCAGTTGTTTCGAAATACGTGGTAGGTACTCTCTTCCTATATCGTATCATTAGATCATTGTCCTATACATACAAGAAAGTCCATTAGTGTAACATAGGTAAGTAGGTATAAATGGTTTTAAGCATAACAGATGCACTACAAGTACACCCTGTCAATAAAGTCTAGAAAATAAAGAGTGCGATTTTGCTAACACTCTTATTTTCCATACCCTTTTAGTGCTAAAAGACATAGTCTTAGCAAGGAGAATTCACCTGGTCTCAGTTACAATAATTGTGCCTATATTAGAATAGGAGATGGCCTGAAGAGTTCGTACAATTTAGTTACACTTCACTTCCGTTTTCTAGACTTTATGGACAGTCTGTACCTACCTATTCAGTTTTAAGTTTAGTTTTAAGTAAAAATTTAACTGCATCTAAGGACTGCTTTAGATTACTCGTGTTTTTCTAAATAAGGCTATAGGTATGACTATAATGTTGTTAGTTAACTTATGTAATACAACATTATGAAAAAAATCACTGAAAAGTTCTAAGTTATGACACTTTTTCGCAGAGCGGTGCCTGGCGAGGTCACCCTCTACGCCGGTTTGTGGGACATCAGCGACCAAAACAATAAACTGTCTCAGCAGCGTATGACCTCAGTCCACCTTCACCCCCGCTACGATCCTGGCGACAGTGGACATGACTTGGCAATACTGGTTGGTACACTGTAGGTACTTATGTTTTTGAAACGTCGGGTAAATTTCCTATAAAAAAAAATTGTTTTAGAATTTATTATTTGCCTATTTTTTATTTGCCATTGAAACCATAGAACTTTCGAACCGTCATCAATGCTTTTTAGATCACCCCTACTCTATAACCTCTCTCTATAACCTCTCAGAGGTGATCCTTTTTCTTCGAACTTTCAGAAAGTTGTGAAATTTTCGGTTTTGGGTGAGCTGTTTTAATATTTTTACGATATATGGAAATACATAGGTAACCACATATAATATACTTACAACAACATGCGAGCACAATGAAATCCCTTTCAGTGCCCATTAAAAAGTAATTAAAAATAAAACTACCCTTTTATAACCTTTTATAGAAATACTAGCTGACCCCGCAAAACGTTGATTTGCCTTATTAGTTATTCTCAGGCCTATCTACCAAATGTACGTACAAAAAAACATCAGAAAAACCTGTGGAGCCGTTTCGGGCGGTTTCGACGACCAACACTGTCGGACGAGATTTCTATTAGGTATATCATTTCATTTCGTCTCATTTCATTTCATAGTACCTGGATGACCGAGCTTTGCTCGGTATTTTTTTGTTAAATCGTGTTTTTTGGAAATTACACTCGGACTAAGGGGCAAGCCCCTGTACGCTTACACGCGCCAACCTTCAGCCGCTCCGAGTTTCACTCTCTGTGGCAGTCGGCCTAGGGCCTTGCTAGACACTTTTGATTGAGATTTGATTCATGGGAACGTGTATGGTCTTGGCCTTCAGCCTCAGCCTGAACGGAGCTCGGCTTTCAGCCTCAACCTGAACGGAGCCTCAGCGAGGTTCCTCTTGCCCGCTTCGCGGAGCTTGAGGCCTCGCAAATTTGTCCTATCCGGCTTTTCATTGTTAATTTTACGCCGGAACACGGAACGTCTTGGCTTTCAGCCTTGGCCTGAACTGAGTTCTATCTCCGGCCTCGCCATGGCGGGGTCCACAGTGCCCACTTTGCGGAGCTCGGCCTTTGGCCCCGTAAGTTTGTGCCATCTGGATTTTGCATTGTTTCTTTTACGCTGGAACTTGCAACATCTTAGCCTTCGACCTGGTACTGGATGGAGCTCGGCCTTTGGCCTCGCCTCAGTGGAGTTCCTCATCTTCGTTTTTCCTTGTCAAAGTTTCTCGTGCTCGCTTCGCGAGGCTCGGCCGTCGGCCTCGCAAGTTTGTCCCATCTGGATTTTGCATTGTTTATTTTACGCTGGAGCTCGCAACGTCTTAGCCTTTGATCTGGTACTGGATGGAGCTCGGCCTTTGACCTCGCCTCGGTGGGGTTCTTCGTCCTCGTTTTGCCTTGTCAAACTTTTTCATGCTCGCTTCGCAAGGCTCGGCCTTCGGCCTCGCAAGTTGTCCCATCTGGATTTTGCATTGTTTATTTTACGCTGGAGCTCGCAACGTCTTAGCCTTTGACCTGGTACTGGATGGAGCTCGGCCCTTGGCCTCGCCTCGGTGGGGTTCTTCGTCCTCGTTTTGTGTTGTCAAAGTTTTTCATGCTCGCTTCGCAAGGCTCGGCCTTCGGCCTCCCAAGTTTGACCCATCTGGATTTTGCATTGTTTCTTTTACGCTGGAACTCGGAACGTCTTAGCCTTCGACCTGGTACTGGATGGAGCTCGGCCTCGGTGGAGTTCCTCGTCCTCGTTTTGCCTTGTCAAAGTTTCTTATGGCTTCTACACACTATGCCATCGGCACGGCCGGCGGCTATGACGCCGGCTATGGCGGGTGATTAAGCCGCCGGCAATGCCACACGAGCTGAGCCGCCGGCTGGCTGGCGGGGTGTGCCGGTGGGTTGCGCGGTGAGCCGGCGGCAAATTATGCTTCCGGGACCGCCCGATTTCTCACTTGAGGCAATACATCCTTGTATAGGGTTTCAGGGCTCCTTCAATAATTTATTTTATTCGTTATTCCAAAACGGTTTATTTCAAGCTACGTTAGATTCGAATAGGTAAGATAAGCAAGTAGTGTATCTATAAAAAACGTAGATTCTCAGCGACATAGGTAGGGCTATTTTTAGTTCATATTTTCGTTATAGTACTAAGCCCAGAACGACGAATGGAAAAATATTAAGTATATTTAAAAATTAACTACGGGGCCAAAAAAAATTAAACTTTTTTCCCGCGTTAAGGAAGGTTATTCCTATCACCAAAAAAAATATCAAGCACTTCTGATATTTTCATCCATTCCCTATTGCTCGTTTAAAGATATTTCATTTCGTTTAGGCGAAATCAGAGTTTCGTTTATTTCTATATTTCACTCGGAATGAATAATCTAAACACAAAATTAATGGATCGGTTCTTCGGGAATGTATCAATTTTCCAGAATTAAAGAGGAGTGAAACGTCTAAGCGAAATGTACACTCGCATCGGGAAATTCTATTCACATCCCGTATTGTATACCTGCTAAAGCACCGTGAGAGATGGCATGGTTGGTCGTCGCGGCGGAGGTACGGGACACCTATGACATTTGAGGGAAGAGGCATACCCTCTTAAGGCCCAGTGCAGCAAGAGAAATACATAAACAATTGTTATTTTCAAGGTCGGGCCTTACGAGGCTATACCCAGCAGTGGGCTGCAGTAGGGTGATTGTAATGATGGTAATCGTATAACAGGATGAATCGAAAAAAAATTAATTGAGCAATTCATTAAAGTTGCTCAATTTTTCACACAAAACTCACAAAACTATTTCCATATCATATAGACAAGCAATAGTTCGAGCGAACTTTCGTCCGAGTGAATCTTCTGGTTCCGCCTTTCAAAAATATCTACTTTTCCTTTTTTATGTTGGCAGCACTGGAATCGGCCATTGCGTTTGGGCGCGAACGTGCAGCCGGCTTGCTTGGCCGATCCCCACGTCGGCGATTGCTGTGGGTTTGTTGGTTGGGGCGGCCGCGGACAAGGTAAACGTATCTTCTTAAACGACACTGAATTAAAAACCTTTAGCGGTAGAAAATTCGATACCGTTTGCAAATTTAGTACTAGACTAGCTAGCACTTAAACTGTTTCGAGTTTTCTACCGCTAAAGGTTTGTGATTTAGTGTCGTTTAAAGTCTGAAAAAATGCCAAGAGATAAATGGATTATATATAAGCATAGACCAATATAAGTAACGTAAGAAACGGTAGGAACGGCAGGTTTTGCAGCAGGCAAAGGCCTTTTCGGCAGGTATGCCCTGAGCTCTGGTTGCCCTTCCGGAATACAAGCGGGGGTTCGTGAATATTTTTAATCATTTTTACAAAATGGGCTTAGTCCTGGGTCTATATTCGGTTAATGCATTGTAGTACAATGATTTCGCGCAAGTGCCTTTTCACATGCAGCCGGCCGCCGTCCGGTCGCGCGAGTAAAGTAGTAATGTATGAGCTCCAACGACCGGCCGGTCGTTGTGCATGTGAAAGCTCCCTAGAGATGGGCAACTTCTCGGTAACTTTCCATTTTGTGGAAACTTACCGATATCCTCCCTGAAAGTTTCCGTATCTTCTCATTTTGGTGAGAAGATAAAATGTTCTTATTATTTTTTTTTGTTTATTGCAGTATTCGCATATTATTGGTCTAAGATGCAAGAAATATGCGTTTTTCCTAAGCGCAGTGTACTTTTATCCGTATTTACTATTATTAAACTTGGTTATTCGTTAAGTTTTATGGAATTGAAACACATTCATCATGAAATCTTAGAAACTACGTTATATTTGAAGATGCAGTTTGGCAGGGAAGTAGTTTAGAGATAGGGGAGAGATTTGATGGGAATAAAGTTTTTAAAATGTGTATATGTGTCTATGTGTGTCTGGTTTTTAGTACTTTAAATATCTGGCTGGGTATTTTTATATGGAGGTCTTATTAATTTGGTTAAAAAAATATCCAGTCTTATGAAAACAGTAATTCAACCCTCTGGACTATATAAATGTGGAAAGATAAATAAAATGAAGTAACATATCAACTTATAAAAATTTATTTAAAATTTAAATAAAAAACAAAAACATCAACAAAATTAAATTAAACTAACAAAATTCAGCCAGAATCACTACCTAAATTATTGCAATCGAAAAATACTACACGCGGCTGTGTACCACTTGGCCTAGCCACCACTGATAACGAAGCGTCTAGCGACGGAATCTCGGTTACGACTGAGATTTCATCGTTTGATGACTCGTTGTCTGAAGAATTTACAGAATATTATTCGTCTTCTTCCACTTCTTCTTCAACCGGATAATGTGATACCTACTACGGTTTAATAAATTCTAGTTTAAATATGCAACGTATGCAATTTTGGCGGCTCTTTCAGCTGTAAGGCGGTTTCTTAATTTGTTATGTATCCTCCTATGTGTACTGAAAGAGCACTCAACAGCAGCTGATATGTAGGGCGTGTAAGAATACGCAAAGCGATTTCATTCATGAAGAGAAAGGCTCCACTTCATGAGTGAAATCACCAGTTTGTAAAAGTGTGGCTCATAGATGTCACATTTTTCCATACAAATGTTTTTCCCCACAATCTTCCATCTTTTGCTCTAAAGCTTGCAAGATTTTCGGCAATGTCTTTATTGAGCTGATTTGCAATTGTGTGAATATATTCCATAGCTACCACCTCTTCTTCAGAATCCAGTTCAGTACAGTTTTACAAAAATAATGAAAATAAAACATCAATGATTACAAAATAAAGAAAAATCAAAAGTACCAACAGAATTCTATGTTATATTCTAAATTTCTGCAAAATGTTAACATAATAAAATAAGTACTTACGAATCAAGAAGTATTCACCAGTGTCCGGTTTTAATAGTCCAAATCACAGATAATATTCACAGTAACAATTAAACAAGCCAAGTGTCGTATAAATGAGTATTAGAGTCCAATAAACAAGCGTGATCAAAATATGATCCTTTAAGGCATAAGACAGCAGTAGACTATCAGAAGACTAATAAATAACAGACTGATAGTCCAGTCATTATCAAAAAACCGACCCTACCCGTGAATAATCAGTTCTTGGATTTTTTTTCGTAGGTCCCTCGGGGGGGCACTAGGAGTCTGAATTCAAAAAGTAGACCGAATCAGGCTCCTGCGTATATTCGAAAAACGGTTTTTCTTGAACAACTCGGCGATTTTTGATTTTACAGTAAAACCGTGAAGACAAAAATTGTATAAAATTTCATTCTCTACAAGTTTGGTCCTAAAACATTTTATTTTTTTATTTCCAAAATATCAATTTTGGGAGAAAAAAGGTGGAAACCAAAATGGTTCAGAATTTGATTCTCTACAACTTTGTTTCTCCTCATTCATGCCGTAAAACGTGGAACATAGGAGATAATGATAATATTTTGAATTTGTCGCATTTTTCAGGTTTCATTTCCAAAATATCGATCTTGGGGAAAAAAAGATGGGAACCGAAATTGTTCAGAATTTGATTCTCTACAACTTTATTTCTCTCCATTTATCCCGTAAAACGTGGAACATAGGAGATAATGATAATTATTTTGAATTTGTCAGGTTTTTCACTTATTTTTTTTTAAATATCGATCCTATAAGA
The DNA here is from genome assembly GCA_947310845.1 of Yponomeuta plumbellus. NCBI lineage: Eukaryota > Metazoa > Arthropoda > Insecta > Lepidoptera > Yponomeutidae > Yponomeuta > Yponomeuta plumbellus. Next base: position 7,899,742 of record OX371207.1, on the reverse strand, counting down.
ATAATTGTGAGGACCAAACTCGTAGAAAATCTAATTTCCTATAAATTTTATTCTCACGGTTTTACTGTAAAATCAAAAATGGCAGAGTTATTCAAGAAAAACTGTTTTTATGGAAACAATTTTTTTTTCGAATATACGCAGGAGGCTGATTCAGTCTACTTTTTGAACTTACATTACCAGCAACACCCCCGAGGAACCTAAGAAAAAAAATTCAAGAACTAATTATTGACGGGTCAAAATCTATAATGACTGGGCTATGAAGTAAGAGACATTTTTGAGCAAATAGTGTCATAAAACAGCTGTTTCGTAGTAATAAGGGTCTAATAGATAGTTTTAAAACTTGAATGCGAGACTGTTAAATTACTACGAAGAACAAAAGAAACCCACGTACAAAAGATCTCATGGGGTAAACTTCTAAAGACAAAAACTCTATTGATCGCACGTGCGCCAGGTAGGCAATATTTGCGTGTAGCCTAAAATGCATTCTACTTCAATTTTAGACACTCTTTCAATCTTTGATGAAGAAAGTAATATTTATTAACAATATTTTATCTTCTCACCAAAATGAGAAGATACGGAAACTTACCGGTAATTTCTCAATCTTCTCGGAAGTTTCCACTTAGAGAGGATTGAGAATATTCTCGGCGCCCATCTCTAAAGCTCCCATTGGAGCTCATACATTACTTCTTTACCCGGCCCGGCGACCGGCCGGCGGCGGCCGGGTGCATGTGAAAACGCACTTATGCGCGCACACGTACAGTCGACAGCACGTCAATCTTCACATTTTAGTTGCAAAGTCGCCCGTAATGCAACGGAGTAGAGAAAATGGGTGTATACCATGATGTGCTGTCGACTGTACCAATCTCTCAAGGCGTCAATAATATAAAATCATGTCACGTGATCCGACCGAATATCTGTCATTAAACTATAGGTAATGCACTAACAGAATTGAGGCCCTGTTCTGAGATCTAAGTCACGTACTAGCAAAGTTATCTAGTGACTATCGTGAACAGGTAAGGAACTATCGATTTGACCAGAGGCCATTATTCCAGCGGTGAACGAGCAGCCGCGATGGCAACGAGCTTCGGTACTCACCCCCCGTGAGTGCTTCAGACCAGCTAAACGGAGAGGAGGGAGGATTCCGAAAAATGCTTTCTGTGCTTCGGTTGAAACCCAGGGTTGCGTGGTGAGTTTACTTTTGACCCCTTCATCGAAGGATAAAATGGACAGTTTTATAAAACTGTAATTCGTGAAACGCATTGCAAAGTATACAGGGTGGTTCATTTAGTATTATTAAGAAAAGAAAAAAAATAGTAGAAACATATTGTCTAAAATGAAAAAAATGCAATGTTTTCACATTTTTTAATTTATTTTGGTAAGAGTTAAAAATTACCACAGTTTTTATTTTCAATACAACATTCAACTCGTTTAGTTAACTATCTTACTATTGTACCTTCAAGTGGTGAATTTGCGTTAAAATTTATTCTAAAACTTTCGTAAGCACAACACATTGTAAACTTTCAGTCCGGATTTACTTACGGGTGTTGTTATATCGGAAGAGTCCGACCAGGTTTCGCTCCGATTCGCAGAGCTTAATCATGGTGAGCAGAGACGGAGCTCGCGTCGTCGGTTGCTCGTCTCACACTGCGGGCAAGCGCGCGGCGCGTAACACCCGTAATAACAACATTAATATAACAACACCCGTAAGTAAATCCGGACTAAAAGTTTACAAAATTTATTCTATGGTTTCTTTTCGGTCTTCCACGGTGTCATAGCTTCTTTTAGACCCATCATCCTTAACGTAACCTAACGAAAATAGAAACATTGTTAGTTTTATTATTCATAACGTCCGGGTTCGATTCCCGATTTGAGCAGGTAGGTACTGTATTTTTTTAAATGTATGAATGCTGTTTTCCTTGTCACTAAAATCAATAATATGGTTCCTAAGAACAGACCTTCATGTCTTTTTGCTGACCGATCTAAACGAGCCACCCTGTATGCGTAGGACGCCCTGAGACCAGCTGTACCTATACGAAATTCTCAAAGCCGTGGGCAGTGACTGAAAAGGAAGAGCCAAAGATCCGTCTTAGTGACGTGTCTTGGGAGAGGCCTATGTCCAAGCAGTGGACTGACACCGGCTGATTAATGATTATGATGAGAGTCAATTTGGTAATCTATGTGTTAATCGACTACGCAATGTAAATCGAATTGCCGTAGTTAAGACATCAAGAATTGTAGGTAGTTATAATCAGGCCCCAGCTAAATGGAAATCATGTCAACTGAGAAGACACGGTATTTGGTATTCAGAACCAAATCATGTAACAAATTGCTGATTAGACATTCAGCACGGTTTAGGGTAGTTTCCAGGGTCAAAATAATTAAATTCTATTTATATTTTAGATTCTAAAAAAATATTGGACACGTATTTTTTCTTTTTTCGATTAAACAAAAAATAACAAATATAGCCCATTAAAGTTACGTGTGACGTCACTCCGTGCTAAAAAATGCAGCACGGCGTGACGTCACACGTAACTTTAATGGGCTACATCTTTGTCATTTTTGGTCTAATTTACAAATAAAAAAATACGTGTCCCTTATTTTTGAATAATCTAAATGTACGGGCTAGCACCGTACATCTTTCTAGGTCTCCGTATTGCTGACTGTGCACCGCGCACAGTCGAGCTCACGGGCTTGTTGCCTGCGCCAGACAGTTGGCTTTTGACTCTCAGTAACATCTTACGTCTTCAACAATGTAATAGTTGGCTTTTGCCTCTCAATAACATCAAACATGTAGTAACTGTGCACAATAAACAAATAAACATCATGAAGACCTAACATCTCCAATCTACTTTCTTCTACCTCCACCGCCCTGCAACCTACAACATCTGCTGTGCGACAGAGTTGAGTTGCACGCGCTCTCCTCTGCTCGTACACTAAAAGACGCACTAATGAGCCGTTTTCAGAAGAACTAAAAAAAAAAAAAAAAATACGGCTGTCAAAGGAATGCATTTTTGGACCTCAGCCCAATAGCCATTTGTGATACATCATAAAATAGGTCTCAGCGAGCTGAACAAAAGTTACTACTACGCCAACAGCCAAATGTTTGTCGTTTCGGAGTTATATTTTGTTGAAAATGTTAGTTTTTTTTCAATACTATATAACTCCGAAAGGACAAACATTTGGCTGTTGGCGTCATAGCAACTTTTGTTCAGCTCGCTGAGACCTATTTTATGACGTATCACACATGGCTATTGGGCTGAGGTCCAAAATTGCATTCCTTTGACAGCCATGTTATTTTTTTTTTTAGTTCTTCTGAAAACGGCTCATTACATTTTTTAGGGCAACTAGCCCATTGTCCTAAAACCAAGTTGTACCGTCTCGTCACGGCAATTCTGAAAAACAGCTAAGACAAAGCCTGTAGGGCACAAACCTCTCTGACAGAGTCTGGACTTAATTATCACTCGTGCCTACCGCGCATTGGCGATTTCAAGCGCTATATGCTCATAATAGCTCAAACACTCAGGTCACGATGTTTTCCTTCACAGTTAGCGAGTGGTATTGCTGCTATAACTTGATAAAAAACAGAAAACGAAGTCATAGGCATATGCCCGCACTGGGAGTCGAACCTGGGTCTAACTTCATCATCACTACCGCTTCACCAGTTACTCATTGATAACCCTAATTTCCCGTAGCCCTGGCTGCCTGAGTGATCTTAAGCGATCACGAAGGTTAAGCAACATAGAGCGCGTTCAGTGCATAGATTGGTGACCGTCTATAATTAGTGGAATTTGTCCGAGCGGTTCCGTGCTTCGCAAGGCACGTTAAGCAGTTGGTGCCAGCTGCCGTCGATAGATGGCAGTCGTTAAGCCAAGTCAGAGGCCTTAGGACGGCTTGAAAACTTCTGGCAGTAAGACCAGCCACTAGTCTTACAAGCCTTCAACAATCTACGATGATGAAATTAAATATTACTTTCAGGTGTAAAGTAATACTGTCGTGGTTCTTCCAGACAGGAATTGGCGGCACTCTGGTATGCAGCAGTGACGGAAAGCGAGCGGCGGTAGGAGTGGTGGTCTCCAGAGAGAGTTGTGATGTCACATCGCCTATCGTCCTACTTCCGGCCCACGACTGGATAAGAAGAGCACTGTCGGGATTGGGGATAGTCTGATATGGATTTGTCCCGTGGCACCCCAGGGGTGTCTGGTGGGGGTGTCTTGGGTCCGGGATGGGCTAAGCGAAAGTGAAACACGGATGAGTGAATGCGTTTTGCAATATATCTTTATTTTTATTTATACTATGACAAATTTTGACATATTACAATTTATACACAGTCCAGCCAAGCATAAATAGTAAAAGGTATATTACGGAATTGAACTTAAAAAGAAGAGGAATATGAGGCTTTTTCCCATTTCATTGTTTTTTACGAGCCATTTTGAACAGAGAATAATAGTAGCTGCCGTACGTGCAGCTAAATACGGCTGGACCTAAATTTTTATTATAATATTAACTTGTACAAAACCTATATAGGAACTAATAAGAAGATAATAAAAATGAAATATAATTTATATCTGCGGAATGTCAAGCGAGACGCATATTGTGACTTTTGGTTAGTTTTTGTTTTTTATTAATTTAATGTTCTATTCGTTCGTAATGTTCGTAACACAAAACTTGACAAAATTTATTATTAATACAATCACGTTAAATTGTACTTTTCTTAAAATAACACTCATCTTTGGTGTCGAACTTAGCACAAGTCACATTTATGAGATAGTTTATGGTTATAAATAAGATAATTGATAACTAAATGAGCAGCCATTAATTTATACGTACACCAACACTTCAACACCTGGATTATATGAAGATCACAAAAGTCTTTTATTGTAACATTACAGCCACCTCATTATCTACCTACTTAAATTAAACAAACAGATAATCTAGAACCTGTATAGAGGACTTTTCAAATTAAATGTGCACAAATTTTAGTAACATTCGACTACCAGTAAAATTAATAATACTCTTGGCAAAACCAAACGCTCTGAGTAATAATATAATATAGACAATGGTCGCGTGTCCGTAAGGGCTTTCTTAATGACTCACTCGGAGGTGACGTAGAGAGGCAGTGTCATTGATTCAAGAGCTTCGCGCTCGTCCAGTTTTACTCAGACATCTCTATTTACAGTCTTGGGAAAGATAGAAAGATGGAAAGATAGCCCTAATTTAACACAAACACCGTCACAACCCAGATACGAAATAAATCTAAATAAAAATGCAACTAAACTCACTACTACATGTATAACGATGAATATAACAAATCTTTACAAGTTTACATAGTATTAGTTTTATGACAAGATAGCATTTTATTTTCTTTTCTTTTTAAACGCGCGGTGCACGCAACCCACATCACACCACGTAATACACACCACAATATTTTTCCTTTTTGTTCGACACTACCTGTTACAATATCACTTTTTTAGCATCAAATAGACTAAAGCACTATTTTCATCAATTGCAACACTAAAAATCCTTCGACTGTGAAGCAGACGAAACTCCTTATTTTGACTGCATTAACATCTTGCTAATAGTAATATTTAGGATAATATCCTCAATACATCCTCAAGTCAGACTCTCTTTAATAAAGTACTTTTTAGTCTATGGGCAAGTAAGCAAGTGAAAGCTTAGTTTAGTTTACTGCCCCTTTTTAGACCAACATATCAGCTCATTTCGTCACTTAGTTCGGGATTTAAGCTTATTCTTTTACGCGCTGGATCGAAAACCATTCAGACGTTCCTGATCTCCGGGTCGTCATTTTATAGCTGTCATTTTCTTAATTTTCCTATCAGTGTTGCCGAAACAAGATGCGTACGATAACACGATGCGAAAACAGTTTTCAGTTAGGGCTAAGCTAACAGATAATATAAAATGGTTAGTTAGACGTCACATGTTTTATTTTTCTGTGTGAAAATGAGTGATACACAATTCTCAGCAGCGATGCCGCGCGAAATCTAACAATCCGCCTTATTTATTAAAACACTCCTTAGAAGCATTACCACGACACTGACTACTCAAACGGCCTCTGAAAAGTGTTTTAGAGAAATCACGTTAAAACATCTGAATTTGAATTTAAGTGTAAACATAATGATTATTGTGTTAAACGTCGTTCACTGCCGGTAAAGCTTATAGCCCGATCGGGGCAGCCGGTGCGACGGGCGGGTTCAACAAGGGCGCCGTGGACGGCACTCAGGCGATCACGAGCGGCTCGTCATCCGAGAACCCGTGGATCGGCGGTACGTCGTCGTCGTCTGGACGGCAAAGAAAAGTGGGGCTGTTTAAAACTGCTTTTTTCGCATTTCATGAGGAACATTAATAGCCACGATCGGAACCAGTTCCGTACAAGTAATTTAAAAGCCTCGTATGGAACCAGTTCTGAAACTCTGGTTCTGTAGACGGCCGAAGGGGTTCTCTGCGTCATGGGTACGGTATTAGTATACACAACAGTAGACTCATCTAGTAGAGAACTTACCATGATCTCCAAACGTAGACGGACTCCTGTGACCGTTGTATCACGGCGTGCCTTAACGAAACCTCAGCAACAGTATCTGGTGGTGGGCTTACCATGATATCCCAAGGTGGGCTAGCTTATACCCTGTGGGTATCATACCGAGGCATGTCAGAGGTAAACAGCAAGAAGAAACGCCACAAACCTCTTAACCTCAGTGTTATGTAGAATTTAGTAACCCGTAGCCTATCCCTTGCCGCTATCGAATGGCTAGTGACGGAACAAGCCATGCGTCTTATCTAGACTTCACTAAGCTTAAAATAACATTATCATCTGGTAGGTAATTTAAAATAATCTCCGAACATAGCCTATCCCCTGCGACTGTCATACCGAGACAACAGCAAGAAGGAACACGAAAAACCATGCATGTACATTGTACAAACTGATATAACAGGATCACCTATACCTCATATAACGGCGATTTTATTTGCCTCATGGCTAGTGTTTAGTAAACTGGCCTCAATGTATCATTGGGAAGGCAATTTAACAGGATCTCCCTATGTTGCCTGTCCTCTGCGAGGACAGCAAGGAGGGAGGAGGCAAACAGCAAGGAGGAACGCGAGAAACCTCTACGCCTCAGGGTTCGATGTAACAGAGTTTAGAAACCCGAACTCGGCGATAGTATCATACCTTGATCTCACCTAAAGTCTGTTTTTTAATTCAATGCAAAAAAAATAAACTGTCATGTTGACATATCAATACAAGCCAAGGGCTTTTTTTTTAAGAACGTTTTGGCCTGAGCCAAGGGCTGTCAATGTCTGAATGTTGCTAGTACGTAAAAACCAAATAACCCCATTTTACTTCAAAAGTTAAAATTGTGTGTGCTACGTAGGTGTTTTTTTTAGGCTTTCCTCTTATGAGTAATTAAATTTTGATGTCTTTAATGTGATAAGGTTTTTTGTCACACGAGCCTTCTATTCACGGTAAAAATAAATCTACCGATTACACCTTTATATTTTATAGTGGTAACACCGCATAATTTTTTTTTTGCATCGAAACGGACTTTAGTATTTAGTAAACTGGCCTCAATCATTAGGTAGGTAACTTACCATGATCTCCCAACGTAGCCTGTCCCCTGCGGCTGTCATACCGAGGCGTGGCCGAGGTGAACCGCAGGAAGGAACGCGACAATCTCCTATGCCTCAACGCCAGGTGTAGGAGAGCTCCGCCCAACACTGCGGCGGCGAGGCAAGCGCCGATAGTTCCCCACCAGACGCCCGTCATGTATGGGGACGTCTCAGCCTCCGCCTCGGCACCTGTGAGGTACGTACAAGGTTAATGCTGCGGCCACACTTGAAGGCGAAGATTCGTGTTCGCGTTATCGCGACAAAATTTCGTGTTCCCTCTACGGCGAACAGCTTGGCCACATCAAATAAACCTTCGCTACGTCGCGACAATCTAGAACGTTGTTAAATTCATTTTGCGCGAAGTGTAGCCAACCGCTCGAACTTTGTCGCGATAAAACCCTTTGATGTGCGGTATTCTACCGATAGCAGCGCGAAGGGTGTTTGTATTCGCGATGATGATTCGGGATAGGACGAATTTTTTGGCCAGACATGTCGCGACAACGCAAATAGTGTGGCCGTACCATAACACTATAAGATATCCCTTCCCGTGGCGTTCGCCCGCTGCGGGCAGGCGGGCATTGTTTAACTATAGTTATGCTAATTACCGCCATTAGAAGACATATGGGGTTAGTTGAAAAAAGATATGGGGTTTTAAAAACACGGAAACATGGATCTTTTTTGTGGAGCTCCTCCCATTCTCATTACATGCAGTTGGTTTTAATTTACAACCGACACGCCGGATTGAAACATGAGGAACCACAATATTCCTTTCCTCTATTATCTCTCCCACCTTCCATAGTGAGCGTTTGGATTTCTTCCGGACTTGTCGTGTTCCAGATCTGTAGTACTCCAGATTCGCCGTAATACGTACAGTTGAATAGGCAGATCTATTTAATTTTCATTTTATACATTTAGTAAGTTACAAAGTGTTTTGGTTCTATCGAAGAAGAGAGTTTTTTATTCCATTGCTTTTATTGTTGTTAATAAAAATCAGTATCAATTTGTATATTGTTTTTTATTTTATAGCGAGTATGCTTCTATGGTGGACTGTATTACGGCGAATCTGGAGTACGACAGATCTGTAATACGACAAATCTGGAGTACGGCAGATCTGGATCACGACAAGTCCGGAACAAATCAGCGTGTGGACTTCGCTAAGATCGCTATAGTAGCCCAGCATAGGTAGGTAGTACGATGACGAGTGCGTGAGTCGCGATTTGTGGCGCCAAAATGACAGAATTTGACAGTTTATGTACTGGAAAGTCGCGACTCGCGTCGTCGTACTACCTATTATATACTGGTCGTTACACCCACAAACAGTGTCAGAAAAGGGGACTTCTATTCCCTTTCTACCGGGCAAAATTCCATCTACTCACCTTCCATAGTGAGCGTGTGGACCTCGCTAAGGTCACTATAATAACCCTGGTCGCTGAGAGCGCGGACCCCAACATAGAGGGCGCTGGAGGCCGCGGGGACTGCCGTAAGAAGTGGAGACATTGTGGCGGGAACCACGAGGACATCCTCGCTCGGGTGGACCAGGTCTTCCGGGAATTCATGCTCCGATATCAGGATCTCGTAACTGTGGCTGGGGACGGAAGTGCGGATTTAAAGTCTAACGGACTTATTTATAATAACGCAATCAAGCACACCTCGGAGATAGTTTATTTAATCTGTGGTTGCATAATTTTACTTGTAAAATCTTTACGACACACTATTGCAATAGACGTTTTTCTGTTGTTCTGCCAAATATGGCAAATAATAATGCCAAAATGCCATCAGCCTGTAAGCTCAGCCCAGCCCAGCATAGCCAAGTGACGGAACTCTGTGACCGACGGATACTAATATAGCTCGAAAAATTGCTTAATTGAAGTGGAGGTAGGCGGGGCACATAGCTCGAAGAACTGTCATCAGTTCTGACCGTTTGGGGCAAAAAAGTCCTGACCTGGCGACCGCGGACCGGACGAACCACGTTACCATCATCCTTGGTTACCTAGGAAGCTTGAAACACCATGATGTAAGCCTAGCCTATGTCCTGCAGTGCGCGACAAATGACTAATGATGATGATAGTACTCACAGGGGCATCAGCTCGTCCTTGGGCTCGCTCCAGCTGACCACAACGTGGCCGTTGGGAGCGACGAACGCGACCACGTTACCATCATCCTTGGTTACCTAGGAAGCTTGAAAACCCATGATGTAAGCCTAGCCTATGTCCTGCAGTGCGCGACAAATGACTAATGATGATGATAGTACTCACAGGGGCATCAGCTCGTCCTTGGGCTCGCTCCAGCTGACCACAACGTGGCCGTTGGGAGCAACGAACGCGACAACGTTCTGAGGCGGCGGTATCGCGACGCCGCGCACTCGCTCGCAGTGGACCGCCGCGTTTGGCACGTCGTTCTGTTAGGGAAATAAAATGAGCACAGTCCGTTGGAAATTGTAATTAGAAAAACAGTAATAATTAAGAGGAGAGGTACTCTGAAAGCTTTCGTTCCTTTTTCTCCAATACGTGGTAAGCATATCGATAAGACATATTTGATATGTTCAACTAGATATTATACATTTTATTTGGAAAACCATTTATAATGTAGTGCTTATGAAAGTTTTGTACAACTAAAATATTTCTTAAATATTTCTTCTGTTAGCTACTAAAATACCCGATCGCACCGTTAGTCGTTCTAATTGTTATTTTTTTAAGGTCAGAAGTTAATAGGAATTATTAAGCTGTTACCACTACACCACGTTATTGTAAAATTATTTACTCTATTAAAATGCAAACAAAACAACATAATATCGCGTCGCGTTAAACGCGAGGGGAAAGGTTATCGATGAATTGTCAAATGATGTGACAAGTGCAGGGGTGCCAAATTAGGCGACGTCACATTTAAAATACAATTTAGTTTTTTGTTAATTTTTCAAATGTTTCTCTCCGAAATCTCTACGAAGTCTAGAAAAAAAAATTATTAAAAAATGTTTAACCTTTCCTCACCGTGTGATTTACTAAATATAAGCGGCGGTAGCCCAGTGGACACAATAGACTCTGAAGCGAGAGACCCCGGTTCGATTCCCAGTGCGGGTACATGCCGATGACTACTTGAGGCATCCTGAGTGTCTAAAGTGTTCACATACCTCAACGCTTGAAATAGCCAATCCGCGTTGGATAATAAAGCACTCTCTCTCTCTCTCTCTCTGAGAGAAGGCCTGTGCTGTGAAGGACAGTAGGACATATACAGGCAGCATTATTACGAAGGCAAAGTTGACTTACATAGACGCAAATGTTGTATCGTCCGCCGACGGGGACGCCGTGTATGACGTGCTCCAGTGACACGTTGCTGCTTGGCTCCAACGCGTACCGGCTGACCTTGTCATGGGTCTCCTCCGTTATGTCCACCTGTAATATTTTAAAACCAACTAAAGCCTTGTTCGAGCGTCCGAGTGGTGCGAGTAAAGCGAAGTGATCCAAAAATTAAAAAATATATATATTACCAAATGAATTGTGTTACATCATCATCAACCTATTATGTCCCCAACGAGGGGCAAGGGTATCTTCGCTTAGGAAGGTATCGGCCATACTCCACCATGGAGGCCAAGTCCGGATTGGTGGAGGCTTGTAAGACTAGTGGCTCGTCATACTATCAGAAGTTTTTAAGCTGCCTTAAGGCCTCTTAATGCCCTAAGGTCGCTTAACGACTGCCATCTATCGACGGCAACAGGCACCAACTGCTTAAGGTGCCTTGGGAAGCACGGAACCGCTCGGGTAAATGTCACTAGCGTTAGTCATAGAACGGTCACCGATTCATGCACTGAACGCGCCCTATGTTGCTTAACCTTCGTGATGTCTTAGGTGGCCGAGGCTACGAGCGATTGTGTTACATGTGGATTAATAATTAGGTAATGGATGAAACAGTAACTTACCCTGTAGGTAACCGGTTCGCGGACGACATCGCAATTGGCCCTCCACATGATCTTGAGCGTAGCATTTTTTGTGTTCATATCGAACTTCAGGTTCTTAATTGGAGCCCTGTATTGTAACAATCGCAATCGTAAGAACCAATTTATTTATACATACAAATGCTAGTTACATGTAAGCAAACAATTACTTTCACTCCAGTCAGTAATCAAAAAACAGTTCTTTAAATGTGAACAACCCAGCAATCGGCAGCGGTGGGCTGATCATGGTGTCCATGTAACTATTCTCTTGCAAGCTTACATAAATTGTTTGCTTTTTATTATTATTATTTTTTTATTGGCGAAGTAAAGTACATAAGTCACAAACAAAAAATATTGAGGCAGTGAAAATAAAACCCATTATAAAATTACTCTATTACAATAGGCTATTTGACAGTGTGAAAAAAAACCAGTAGTATTTATGTCGTGGCCATATCGTAGATTTGCGCACTTCATGAAATGCTTGATCACTTCATGAAATGGTCGCGTTTCATGTAATGTTTCACTGTCTATTGGCCACATCATGATGTGGTTTGGGCAGATCAATGATAAGAAATAGTTTCTCAATATGGGCAACCAAATGCGCGATTTCTTCATGAAATGGTCAAATTATTTGACCGTATCATAAAGTAGTTACATTACTCAAAGGTAGAGGCGCTGCAAGCGCTTTGTTTATGTGGGAAGATGGCGGCCGCTGACGACAATGTTGTTTCTCGCAGTGAAACCGAGTTTAGTTCTTTTTAACTAAAAAAAGACTAAGTGTATTTTATGAAAAAACACATGATAAAATATGATATTTATGTATCTGCAGCCATTGTATCGAAAACGGACTGGATTGGCAGATTCTATGGTGACGTCACTCAGTAAAAATGGCGTCTGTCATTCATGTCATTCTTAGGTTCATTGGTTTGTTTACTGACCAGTAACGTCTTCATTCCTATGCGACGCCATATTGCCCAAGATAGTGTTTTGGCGGCTTATTTCAAAAGTGAATTTTCGTTTGCCTTTTCTAGAAGAAATACACGAAAGAATTTAAAATTACCACTTTCCGAGGACTCCATGAACACCAACAATAAATATAAGATGATTTTCAGAAATCCGTCAAATAGCATATCGTCGTCTAAAAGTGATAAGCTGCTAACTCCAAAAGGACAAATTTTCAGGATACTAATAAAACCATCCTATTTTTACATCAGGCAATGAAATGATAAACTGAAAATACCGATAAAATTCGATGGTCATCGAAAACGGTATTTTAAATTTTCATTTCATTCCTGATGTAAAAATAGGGTATAATAACACTTTTAGATTAGACGACGATATTTCGCGCATAGTCGTATTCCCTTAAAAAGGCAAATCATATTAATATAGATAGATAGAATATTCGTTATTGTATGTACACCAGGAATTACCGTACGTATACATAAATATTTTGTGTTTTTTTATTCCGGTGTGCAATAAATAATATTCTTATCTTATCTCATATTATCATTACACAAAGTACTTACTTAGCGTTCTCACGTGTCATGATGCTTATGGGGTTGGCGACGGGTCCGTTCACCAAGCCAGCGGTGAAAGCATAGCTCTCACAAGCGTGCAGCCCTTCGATCGTCACTGTGGTGTCCGCTGTCTCTATTCGCGTGTCTGCTGGGGAAAAGGTTAAGTTTATTGACTGCCTCGAAGGTCTAACGGTATCACGTCCGATTACCGTGCCGGAGGTCATGATATCTTTTGTTGGTGTTCAAGGAGTCCATAGAAAGTGGTCATTTTAAATTATTTCGTGTATTTCTTCTAAAAAACGCAAACAAAAAAAAATTTACTATTGAAATAAGCCGCCAAAACGCTATCTTGGGCAATATGGCGTCGCACAGACATTGTGACGTCACATCCCAGAAAACCAACCAATGAACGTAAGAAATAATTAATGATAGACGCCATATTTACTGACATGTGACGTCATCATAGAATCGGCCAATCCAGGCCGTTTTCGATACAATGGCAGCAGATACAAATTATCAAAATATGATTATATCATCATCAATATTATAATATCATCAATATTATAATTTAATTATATCTTGTGTGTTTCTACAAATAACAATTGATGTTTTAGTTAAAACGCCTTAAAGCGGCTTTAAAACACATTCTTTATAAGAATACGCATAAATAATTCCTTTTTTTTTCACACTGTCAAATAGCCTAGTAGATTCAAGCTAGGGGCTACCGTACATTTGTACATATGGCCTCAGTCTGGGTGTGCTCACATGTATATGATGTCCTTGCCTGGTTACCATAGCACTGGGTATCCTAGTTTGATACCAGGCCCTAGATTCTGCTAATGCATTGTAGTACAATAACAGTTGGAGGTAGTACAATAACTCCTGTGTCGATTTCATTTCATTGCCGCTTCAAATCTACGCGCGCACCCGTATTCGCAATTCTACGCGCCAATGGAATACAAATTGTCTTACGTGACCCGACCAAGTAACTGTAATTGAACTACTTGTATAATGTACTAGTGATTGTGTTCTGTAAAAGTTATTTATTTATATAAAAATATTGTATCATAGTGCTTGTTACGGAACAGCTAATTAAGCTAATTAATATGTCAAAACAAGGTTTGTCGGGTCAGTTGGTGTAAATATTAGTACCCACCACTCAAGAGCTCTCCGGGCGTCATCGAATGGATCAGATCCGCATAGAGCACATTATACTTCAGCTGCTTGTCCTTGTATCGATCTCCGTTCGGCGGCGACCAGGATATCTTGACCGATGTCCCTTTCTCCTTTAACAGTATAGCAGTAAGGTTCAAAGTCTCGTGGGGGGTGCCACCGGTGCGCAATGTGATCGTGAAGGGTGCTCCGGTCACGTCTTTCTTGTAGGCCATTATGTCGACGAACATGGCGATGCCGGGAGGTAAGTCCGTCACTGGAGAAGAGATTCCTATTTAGGCTTTTTGAATAACACATCAAATGATAAACAGGTTAACATGGTTATTTTTAGAATACTCTATTCCTTAAACATATCGGTTACAGTTTAACATTTTCAACAGCTATTGTTTTCATTGTTTTGCCCTTTTTATATATTTTGCCCAATTCACCATTCTTTACAGGTGTTCTGCATGGATGGATGTTTACATGTTTGTGACGTCGCTGTTTCTAGTTCCCACGACACAGGGTAACCTAGTGTGGGCGCAGAAGCAATGTATGTATGTGCCTATATGTAAATGTTATGTTATGTTCTTTTCGGAGTGCAAAGAATATCGGGTATTTTACATTAAAATCTAAGACAACAATGTCAGAAACAGCAGAGCGCAGCTTAGAGAAGCTAAACTTGTTTTATTACTTAGTCATTTCCCGGTTTGTTCTATTATATCTATACATTATATAAAATAATTCGATCCATTTCTGTTTCCGTTCATCGACCCATTCATTCACTGATTCATTCAATCAGCAATAAAATACATTCATTCATTCGCCTGCAACTGGCTACTATTTCAACGAAACTTTTCGTGTTCTTTATCTATTCAGTCCTTAGAAGGGCACTCACGCGTGATATTATGCTCCTTGGTACGTATAGCCAGCGGGCGCATGTACTCCATAGGATACCGCTGTTGTACTATGAATCCCTCTACGCCGCGAATTTGATGCCATTCCAGGTACACGGCCGAGGCGTTGGGTCGCGACATGCTCACGTTGGCAAGGTCGTCCAAATCTCCTAGTTCGTCGAACAGCAGGTCCATCACTTCAGAAGACTCGGAGGTGAACGCGTTGTTTGAAGCCGTCACCTGAGAGGTTTTGGTTTTGTTTAAAAGTAGTATAAGGAGCATGTGAACGTCCCAACGTAGGACGCATGTCTTTCTTCTTTCATAGAGAAGGGGTGAGGTCAAACACAACGCGTGGCCATCGCAGATTAGCAATCGTGAGGAATATGACTACCGCAAAACGATGGCAAAGCGTAGTTTTTGTTAAGTGTGAAGCGTCCACTATTGGTAACGTTGGTGACGGAAGTGTATCCTCGATGGCAAGTATCAAAATGCAACGTTCAAGGATTTATTTTTAACAGACTTCAAAAAGGAGTTCTCAATTCGACTGTATTTTTTTAGATCGTATTGTTGATGCATCCACCCCAATTATGCTATGTGAGAAACAATAAGCAAACTCACCCGGAAGGTACAGTTGATGATTGGTGTGAAGCATTGATTATTGATGCCAGCAACTGTGCGCCCGATGTGAGAACCATTAGGTCCAAGAAGCAAGATTCTAGGACTATTTTAGTTCCATCGTTGCGTTCGCACGTTTACAACGAGATTGGCCCCCTTAAGTGACAAACCACGAGCAAACTCACCCAGAATGTGTAGTTGACGTTGGGCGTGAAGTAGCCGTTGATGGTAATGTTGGTCCCGGCCACGGTGTGCTCGATGGGCGGAAGTGGCGGCGCGTAGTGGACGGTGTAATGGTGAAGGACGCCGCGGGGATCGGACGGCGCGTCCCACGCCACGCCCACACGCCGTCCCACCAACTGGCGGACCGCCACGCGACGCGGGGGGGACGGGACTGGGGGAAGCATCGGACATTTATTTCAACTTGTAGAATTCTTCTTCTTAACGTCGACGACAAAACAATGTTTATCAAAAGCCTTTATTAGACAACTAGCTGTGCCCCGCGGTGTTACCCGCGGTTCATCGATTTTCCCGTAGGAATAAGATATTTCCCCGCGATAAAACGTAGCCTATGTTTTAATCCAGGGTATCGGCTAACTCCATACCAAATTTTATTAAAATCCGTCCAGCCGTTTCAGCGCTAAAGACTGACAAACATATAAACACACACACAAACTTTCACGTTTATAATATTAGTGTGATTAGTGTGATACGTTATTTGACACTATCAACAACAAATCATTTGAGATGCTCGATTAAAACAAAAATTACAAAATGATTCGGAAAATGTATTTCTTTTAATCATTTACTAGTTATAAAAAGAGTGCTCTGAAATGTGACGTCACAAGCAAGTATTTTCCTACAAAATTTCGTTTTGTAAAGTAACTCATTTGATATCCTGTCAAATACCCAATTGCGGCCCAGAGTTTTGTGACGCTGACTGCATTATTACTTGCAAGCCTTAGGTGCTTCCAAATACAGGTGTTAGGGCACGCGTGGCGTGATGTAAAATGGTCCATCGTTTGAGGGGTGCCGCACAAACAGTCCAAACTATTGTCCCCCAGCTCGACATGTTATCCTTACTCGCCCAACACAGGTCCGCAGATGGATCAGGGATTTCCAGGTTGCCCAGGACAACGTCGAGATGGGAGGCTCTCCGATAGCGGCACAAATGGGGTAGGCAGGGATACCGCCCGAGCCCAGAGGAAGAATTTGGCGTATAATCGAAACGAATGGAGAGCGTTGCTGGCGGAAGCTGCCCCATACTCACGTCCCTCAGTCATGAGGACGAAAAAGAAGATGATGAATTTGCATTCCGATGCATATAGTAACTTTGAGCGAGGTCTATATCCATCAGTAGACGAGTACCAGCTGATTGATTGATAGAAGGAATGCACATTCTAAGTCCATCAAACCATTTGATATTATTATCAACAATTTCTGGCGGAATCGGGTAATAGTGTCTGGTCAAACGTAAACATCCAAAAGGAAGCTAGAGTGGGTAATGTAAATTTAAAAATGATAGGACAGAATAAAAGAAATACCACAAATGGTGTAAAAATGTTTAAACCGTTATAATACAGGGTGGAATTTTGTAATGCCACCTGAAGGGGAAATACTCTTAATACTGTAGATAGAAAATTTTACTCAAAGGAAACATTCCTTTATTTTTGAAAAGAAAGAAAACTGCTTTCAAAGATTTTCAAAAATTCGCTTGCCGCACCCGGTAATCGAACCTACAAAAATCTGTGAAAGTTGCACCCTGTACTTTTATTGCATCGATCGTTAGGGTCAATTATAAGGATGAAATATCTCTAACAAACTTCATAAATTAAATGAAAGGAAAACAATGAAATCTTAAATTATTAATTCAATGGGTCAAGTTAAAGCTCATTTACTCAAAGATCCGTTTCTTTATGTTTACTTATGTTATTAATTAATAATTATCATTGGCGTCATTGATCCATTAAAATGACGAAATACTATTTAGATAAGATGATTGTAATTTGCACGATCACCAGATCTCATAGCTTTAGATTTTTCTAATGAGAATCTAATGAGAATGTAAACGAGTTGAGAGTTGAGGTTCAGAATACGATTTATAACATTCACCACAACACGTTATTAAAGGTTACAAAAAAAAATTCGTTAGAAGAATAAATGTGTGTATCCAAGAAAATGGAGCCCATTTCGAGCAATTAATTACGTAGTTAGTTTACCATTTTTTGAAAATAATTAAAACAATTTGAGATTTCATTGTTTTCCTTTCATTTAATTTATGAAGTTTGTTAGAGAGATTTCATCCTTATAATTAACCCTAACGATCGCTGCAATAAAAGTACAGGGTGCAACTTTCACATATTTTAGTAGGTTCTATTACAGGGTGCGCAAGCGAATTTTTAAAAATCTTTGAATGTGTTTTCTTTCTTTTCAAAAATAAAGGAATGTTTTCTTTGAGTAAAATTTTCTATCTACAGTATTAAGAGTACTTCCCCTTCAGGTGGCATTACAAAATCCACCCTGTATAATGCATTCAGCGTCAGTAGGCCCTTCAAAACATAGCAGTGTATGTGTAGAATTGTATTATTCAAAATGGCCGTTTGATGAAACTCACCTCCTTCGCCAGTAGTGGTGTTGACATATTTATTGGACGGATAAGTCTTGTTGGACTTGCTGTCACGAATGTAGAACGTCACGTTGTAGTTTGTAAACGGTTTCAGATCCGTGAACCTAAAGACAAAAACTCTGATAAATACTCACACAATAAAGGGAAAACTAAAAAAATAAAATAAAAAATCTCTTTAAATATAAAAAAAGGATTGCTGTTCGTTAGTCTCACTAAAACTCGACAACGGCTGGACCGATTTGGCTGATATCTAGTTTTTATATTTCCAGAATTCCAGGGAAGGTTTAAATGGTGAGAAAATATGGAAAAATTACGAAAACTTTGGCGGTACGAAGTTTGCCGGGACAGGTAGTACTTAATAAAATCTGAACCTTACCTGTAAATGCTGTCATTGGTCCAGGTCATGTTACGCCAGACACCATCCGAAACGGCCGAGATCGACGGCAGGAAGCTGTACATAACCATCTTGGGCTGAGCCATCCAGCAGGAGGTGAGGAAACTCGTCGAGTTGATCGAGGACTGGTCTACGCCAAGGCTAAGGAACTGTGGGGAGAAGAAACTAGTTTATCAGAGCGATCGAGAGATATCGTGCCGAACCCAACTACATCTAAGCATGTTTGTGGCAATAAATCATTAATAATCATTCAAATAATCATTAATTCATTCACATATTCTATTTAGTGGCGTAGTGGGATTCACCCTTGCTTCTCGATCATGAGGGTCTGGGTTCGAATCCCGCATGTACCAACGGCTTTTAGTAACGTACATTTGTTTGTTGGCACAGCAACAACATTCGCTGATGAATTGTGCCCGGATAACGGCGACAGGCTTGCCGCTTGTCACGTTGGGACCTAATAAGCTCGGTAAAACGTGGGTCCAGTTCTAGTGATTGGTGCCTTTAAATACCCCCTCGGGGATAACGAGCGTGAGTTTATTTATTTTATTATTATATTCTATTTAGAAGTAGCGCTCCCAGAAACAATATTATGAGAAACGCCAGACTCCTAAAGAAACATCGAAGCGGATCGCCCCATTATGACTATTTTTATTTTATCTTCTCTTTTTGTTTTGTCACTGAGCTGGCTCAGTGGTCTTGTCTACCTGCGTTACTTCGAATAGAGAGCGTTGGTTGCTATTGCTGAGAAGAGACTAAGAAATGGCAACTCATAGAGCGACCAATTCCTGCCTCATTAGGCAGGCAGATTACTGGCAACGGGTGCGTGTGGATGGCCGATGGCCAAGAAATTGTGTGCCTTGGGGAGGCGCCAGGCATATGGGTAGGCATAATATAATAAGTTTGCCAGAAACACGGTTCAAAAATGTATAAGAGCGTGCCTTAGTAGATATAACAGTCGTGCACGCAAACTGATTAAATAAATAAGTAAACAAAAATGTAAGGCACACTTTGCAAAGCGAAAGGGGCTATTCATTAAATATTATTTATATAGGAGTTCTAGGTTTTAGAATAACATTGAAATTCAATTTAATTAAAAGATCTTAACGGTATAAACACACAATTCCTCTAAACCTCCCCTGAAAAGCATTTTATTTAATCTGTGGTTATCTTTTTTGGTTGTAATATCTACACCACAGACTATTTTAATCGGCATTAATAGTTTTTTTTTAATAATATCATATATTTGCAGATTTACCGTTTAAAATTTCTCTAAAATCATCTAGATTTCGAAATGAATGAATGAATAACCATTTATTGCCAAGAACAGATATTGTTCCATACTTATAATAATAACTTATTAGAGACTAAATTAGTAATATACAATTTTAACCAAGATGTAAAGTGGAACAGCTTTGCAATAGTACTGTCGCTCTTCCTGTGCTGAATGAACACCTATAATTAATATTTAACGTTCACAACACACTTTCTATGTTATTTTACTTATTTATTGAATTTTAGAAAATTAGGAAATTGAAGTTTAGGACTAAGATAACAAAATGGAGAGTAAATTTTACAATATTGTAGCATAAAGTCATTCAAGGTCATTTTGTTTTGGATTTGATTTGACAAGATAAAACATACAGTTCACAGTACGTTTTGCTAATTCTTAGACATTTTCCACCACTATTGGTGGGTATTTTGTGCAAGTATACTATGACCCGATTGATTCACCTGGTAAATCCGCTTTGCGTCGGCGTCGGCGGCGGTGCAATTAGCCTCGTCGGAGTTGTCGAAGCAGTATACTATGACCCGATTGATTCACCTGGTAAATCCGCTTTGCGTCGGCGTCGGCGGCGGTACAATTAGCCTCGTCGGAGTTGTCGAAGCAGTTCTGGCGGCCGTCGCAAACACGGGCGAGAGAAATGCACAACGCGCCGTCTTCGCAGGCAAAGTGGCCCGTCCCGCATTCCACGCGGGGTTTGTGTTCCTGGCCAGGCAATGGACAACTTGTCAGAAAGTCTAATAACAGATCTGAGTGCTTATACTGAGTTTTTTCATTCACTCTCGATAGTGAGAGCGTTTGTGATTTGCATAGGAGTGACAAAGAGACAACTAGATGGCGCGCTTTGTCACTCCTATGCAAATCGCAAACGCTCTCGCTATCGAAAGTGAATGAATGAAATCAGTATAAGCACTCAGTGTGCTTAGTGTGAGTTTTTTAAACTACTCGATCGCGTTAACGTAAACTCATATTCTATAGGAGTGACAAAGCGCGCCACCTAGTTGTCTCTCTGTCACTCCTATACAAAAGGCAAACGCTCTCGCTATCGAAAGTGAATGAAAAAACTCGCACTAAGGGCCCAGTACTACTTTACACTCTATCGGGTTAAGCATAAAAGCTATAGGTTAACTTGGTAGATTTTTTTACCGTGAATAGAAGACTCATGTGACTAAAATCCTTATCACATCAAAGACATTAAAATTGAATTACTCGTCAGCGCAAAGTCTAAAAAAAATATCTGCGTAGCATACACAATTTAACTTGGAAGTAAAATGGGGTTATTTGGTTTTTACGTACTAGCAACATTCAGACTTGACAGCCTCAGAATTGTATGGAGATGTCAACGTGACAATATATTTTTTTGCATCGAATGAAAAAACAGACTTTAGGCGACTCCAATGTGTCAAAATATGTATGTATTTGACAGTATAATGACAGTCCATTATGGGACCTGACGGACCAAAAGCCTATCAGTAAGGAAATCCTGCAAAGAAAATGGCGCTGGATTGGACATACGTTGAGAAGACCCCACAACCAGCTGGCCAAACAGAGTTTAACAGGGCAAACTTTTGGCAACTTGGACTTTTACTACGTGGAGGCGCTCCGTTGAGAAAGAGGCTGCCTCAACGGGACTCAACTGGAAGGAGTTAGAAGTTGCCGAACAAGACCGCGAGAAATGGAGATCCCTTCTACGACCACTATGTCCCTGATAAGAGATAAGAGGAAATCATCATCATCATTTGCCAAAACAGACCTAACCCACCCCTGATCAGAGACCTAATTAGGGTCACTAATGCCCGTTTTTACCAACAACACTTAAGACACCTTAAGGCCACCAAATCTTTTTAGGGGCTACTTAACGGTTAGTTCGTAGCCCTAAAAAAGATTAGGTGGACCCTAAATCTTAAGTGTTGTTGGTACGGGCATTAATCTTGCGCAATACCAATCGTTTCTTTCTTTGTTTATACTAATGTACTAATAATATTATCAATATTATCAAGAGGAAAAGTTTGTGTGTTTGTCTGTAGGGAGTTATCTCCGAAAGTGTTTATCCGATTCCAAAAATTCCAGAGTGTTAATACCTACTCGACTAATGAGTGTCGATGAAGCGAATGTGATGTGTCAGGATCGTGGCAGGTCGGGACCCTGGTCTCTGCCTACCCCTCTGGGATACAGGTTCGAGCTTATGTATGTACGTACATCGACATTGATACAACGGCATGCACGCACGTCGGTTTCGGGTACTTTTATCTTGATGCATGGTAGCGAGATGTATGGCATCATATGGGTATGGCAGAAGATTCATAAAAGTAGGATTAATGCAGTAGAAATGAGGTCCTTGAGAAATATGAGTGGTGTTACTTTGAACGGCAGAATATGCAAGAGTGTGATTAGAGAACGTTGTGCACTGAAAGAGGATGTAGTGACTAGAATTGAGAAAGGAATGTCGCGTTGGTTTGGACACGTGGAGAGGATGAAGGAAGAAAGAATGACGAAGCAAATATCGTCGATCGGAAACATTATTGGTACATTTCAAAATAGTCTGTTTTGAGTAATTGACGATTTAAGATTTCAAAAACTTTCATATGTACAGTAAAATCAATGTTTTTCTACTGGCGATTCGGAAATATCTTCAAAATTTCCACCATTCTGCATACTTAACACAAAAATCGTGTTTTTGGAAATGTTCCGGTAATGATTTCGACTGACGATATATCGAGCGAATGTGAGTGGAAGGGCCGGTAGGGGAGGCTCCAGGCGGACATGCTTCGCCCAAATAGGAGATGTATTAGCTTATGAATGCAACTTCTCGCCAGTGGTACCACAGAATACATAATAGTACAGGTACAGAAGATTCTCTCTGCAAAGTCAATTAAAGAAAAAGGGACTCTAGCAGCGATACAATTAGCCTACATGTTGTTATTGTTGTTATATACAATTAGCCTACATGTTGTTACAAATTGACTACAATTCATCTACATGTTGCCTCTCTTTCTACCGCGTAACTCTTACCTCTTTTGGCGCCTGAATCTGAACCTATTTGCCACTCCGGAGTGGTCGCCGCATGTACTTACGCGTACACGCGTAGTGAAACAGAGTGCTTATACTTATACTTATACCTATTTGTCTCTTCGTCACTCCTATACAAATTGCAAACGCTCTCGCTAACGAAAGTGAAATGAAAAAACTAAAAGCGTTTGCAATTTGTATGGGAGTGACAAAGCGCCACCTAGTTGTCTCTTTGTCACTCCTACACAAATTGCAAACGCTCTCGCTATCGAAAGTGAAATTATCGAACCACGCATGTACCAATGACTTTTAGTTACGTACATTTGTTTGTTTGTACAGCAACACCATTGGCTCTTAAATTGTGCCCGGATAACGGCGATAGGCTTGCCACTTGTCACGTTTGGGACCTAATAAACTCGGCAAAACATGGGCCCAGTTCTAGTGATTGGTGCCTCTGCCTACCCCCTCGGGGATAACGGGCGTGAGTTTATGTTTATGTATGTTGTAAAATAGTTATTTGTTATGCAAGGCTGCAAGGAGGTGGTTATTTGGTACTAGTGTTGAAATTGAAAGGAATCTAAGATTGAACCATGAGCGTAGCTAGAGTGCGACAAGTGAGTCCTGGCACAAGCCTTTGGCGGGAAATTTAAAAATCTTTTAGTTGATAACCCTGCATCTATATGCCATCATCACCAACCCATTATATCCCCACCGAGGGGCACGGGTCTCTTCCCTGAGGAAGGTATAGGCCATACTCCACCACGGGGGCCAAGTCCGGATTGGTGGAGGCTTGTAAGACTAGTGGCTGGTCTTACTGTCAGAAGTTTTCAAGCCGCCCCTAAAGGCCTCTGACTTGGCTTAACGACTGCCATCTATCGACGGCAGCCGGCACCAACTGCTTAACGTACATTGCGAAGCACGGAATCGCTCGGAAATAATGCCACTAGCGTTAGTCATAGACGGTGACCCATCCATGGACTGAACGCGCCGTATGTTGCTTAACCTTAGTGATCGTTCAAGATCACTCAGGCAGCCCCGGCTACGAGCGATTTGCCATCATCATCAACCCATTATGTCCCCACCGAGGGGCACGGGTCTCTTCCCTGAGGAAGGTATAGGCCATACTCCACCACGGGGGCCAAATCCGGATTGGTGGAGGTGGATTGGTGGTGGATTTGCCATAAACCATCTTAATACTTTTGCTTAAACTCAGTATAAGCAGTCTGGTAGTACTCACGACAGCAGTGCAGTGGTCCTCGTCGCTCCGGTCCATGCATTGCGGTGTGCCGTCGCACAGTCGCGCGTAGGCCACGCAGCCGCGGCCGTCGGCACACGGCGTCTCGTCGGCGGCACACGTGTACCGTGCGCCCTCGTGGCGGGAGCACGCACGTTCGTCCTCGCCGCCCTCGCAGTCCTCCTTCATGTCGCATACCCAGTTCAGGGGGATGCACACGCCTGGACGGGCGGGGATAGGTATTAGCACCACCGTTATCATTGAGGTAAGGCTGTTATTGGAGGCTATTTAAACGTTAACATTTTTTACAGTCTGGGCCGATTTTCATGAAACCACAGAATATGTAATAGTACAGATACAGAAGATTCACTCCGCAAAATCAATTAAAGAAAAAGGGACGATATAATTAGGTATTTCTTGTTATTTTTACTTATAATTATGATTTATTAAAGTGGTGGTGGCGTAGTGGGGTTGACCCTTGCTTCTCGATCATGAGGGTCTGGGTTCGAACCACGCATGTACCAATGACTTTTACAGCAACAGTTTGTACAGCAACACCATTCGCTGATAAATTGTGCCCGGATAAAGGCGACAGGCTTGCCACTTGTCACGTTTGGGACCTAATAAACTCGGCAAAACGTGGGCCCAGTTCTAGAGACTGGTGCCTCTGCCTACCCCTTCGGGGATAACGGGCGTGAGTTTATTTATTATTATTTTTTATTTTAATTATGACTTAATTCAATGTAATTTTTGTGACTTGATAATTCTATTCATTGTTACGATTTATTTACATTGTATATTGTTATGATGATGATCATTGTGTTACGCTTTATGTGTGTGAGTCGCAAAGCGCAAATGTCCCATCTATCTATCAAAATATCGGTAGGATTTTCATAGCACTTACCAGGCGAGCAAGTGAACTCGTTCTTCCCGCAGCGCAGCCGGGCGAGCCTGGGCGTGGTGGTGTCTTCAGCGGGCGGGAACCCGCAGCCCACCTCGTCGGACTTGTCCCCGTCGCCGCAGTCGGTGACGCCGTCGCAGCGCCACCAGTACGGCAGGCAGCGGCTGTGGGAAACCGGCAGTTAGCGGTGCGGACTTCAGAGTGCGTATACTGAGTTTTTTCATTCAGAAGAAGAAGAAGAAGAAGAAGAAAAATTTATTATAACAACAAAGCACACGCCACAAAACAAAATAAATCCAAAAATTAAACCATAAAATTAGTACAAAACAAAGAATCAGAAGAAAACAGGAGGAAAATAAAGATCACGGCGTGTCACTGCTGTTATAAATGGCAGCTGACTCAGCATTATGCTGAAGGACAAGCCTTCAGCGATGATTTTCAGTCAGTGCCAGATGATACTCCGCGAGCGTCACAGACCGCGGTGTGGTACAGCGATGAGAGAATTTAAAAAACTTAATACTTATGTACGGAAAAATAAGGAAATAATACTTATGTACAGAATAGATTAAGTACTTAAAATAGTTTATTACCAAGAAACAGACAAGACTATTAAGTATAAATTAATTAATAAATATAACATAAAAAAAAATATATATATATATATATATATATATATATATATATTCACTCTCGATAGTGAGAGCGTTTGCGATTTACATAGGAGTGACAAAGAGACAACTAGATGGCGCGCTTTGTCACTCCTATGCAAATTGCAAACGCTCTCGCTATCGATAGTGAATGACAAAACTCAGTATACGCACTCGGAACGGTCGCAGCCAAAGTCAAAGTAAAATATTTTTATTCATAGTACAAATAGAATATTTACTTTATGAACGTCAAAGTTGTTAGTTTCACAATTAATAGATTACATGGAGAAGAAACTAATAAAGAAACTCCACATTTATTCTTTTCAATACAGTTTTAGGCTCAATTACAAACTTTCAAACTTACAAAATGAAAGTTAAATTAAATACTTCCTTTTCACGAATTCTTCCTCTGGCTCCTGAGATACAGGTCCGCGCCTAGTTTAGGAATCAGGGCACAATGATATTGTAAGCAAGTTTAATTTATTTGTGTTGAAATAAACAATTATCTTAATGATTGAATTTGATTTATTTGCAGGAGACGATATTGCGATAGCGAAGTACAATATTAGTAGGAAAATCTAAGTACATTTATTTTACACATCTATAGAGGTAATATGTACTAAAGAAGTACATATTACCTCTATAGATTTAACATGATTCAGATCAGTTTGGTCACAACTCACCGTATTATACATGCCCATATTTATTGACAAGTTATTTTGCAAATTTGTAGTACGAGGTACATATTACATATTACCTCTATAGATTTAACATGATTCAGATCAGTTTGGTCACAACTCACCGTATTATACATGCCCATATTTATTGACAAGTTATTTTGCAAATTTGTAGTACGAGGTAAGACTATTTGGTTAATTAATGAAGTCGAATGTTATAGAAAAAAATATACGTACCCATTGTCACACCGGAACATCCAGTCGTGGCACGAAGCGTTCGAGGGAAACTCGACCGGTTTGACGGACGGCCTAGGGATCACTTTCGAGTGGCCGATCGCGGCGCAGTCTACTTCGTCCGAGCCATCTTGGCAGTCGTTTTCACCGTCGCATAGCTGCGGATAATATTTTTGTAAAGTAATCCACCTATAAGTGTGAAAAGCAGAGCTCATTTTACGATTTAAATGGATGCTAGATTCTATATGGAGGTTCCATCACTTATCACTGCTGGGCAAATTTCATACCCTTACTAAAGTAACAGTTAGTAACAAACTTTCAATAGTAATTTTCGCCCAACCGATGGCCTAGAATGAGATGACGAGGGGCAATTTATTACTTTAGCATTAAGTCCACCTTTTGTACACTATTTTTGTTTTGTGCAATGAAGAAGGTAATGATTTCATAATTGTCGCTATAATTATGAAATCATTACCAGGATGGATAGCCAATCAAAACCGTTATGGGTAACGAATCATAAGTTTTTAAATAAGCTTCCTGCGGTTCGTAAGTAATAAGAAACTTTTTTAAAAATTTTAAACGTCAATAAATATGACACCACACAACAGTTAACAAAAAAAATTAAAAACATAAATTTGAATTGGTCTATTGGGGACCCCCGTCCATAAGCCGCTCAAATAAAACACTCACCCAGGACTTGAAGATGCACTTCCCATTGGTGCAACGGAACATGTTGACGGGGCAGGTGGTCCGCTACTTGCATAGGGCGTCACTCTCGTCCTCGCCGTCGGGGCAGTCCCTCTCTCCGTCGAGCACCCAACCGTCAGGGATATCCACATTCCCCAATAAAACAAAACACTCACCCAAGACTTAAAGATGCACTTCCCATTGGTGCAGCGGAATATGTTGACGGGGCAGGTGGTCCACTGCTTGCACAAGGCCTCAGTTTCAACCTCGCTATTGGGGCAGTCCCTCTCTCCGTCGCACACCCAACCGTCAGGAATATCCGCATTTCTCAATACAACAAAACACTCACCCAGGACTTGAAGATGCACTTCCCGTTGGTGCATCGGAACATGTTGACGGGGCAGGTGGTCCGCTGCTTGCACAAGGCCTCAGTCTCGTCCTCACTATTGGGGCAGTCCCTCTCTCCGTCGCAGTCCCAGCTGTCAGGGATATCCACATTCCCCAATAGAACAAAACACTCACCCAAGACTTGAAGATGCATTTCCCATTGGTACAGCGGAACATGTTGACGGGGCAGGTGGTCCGCTGCTTGCACAGGGCGTCACTCTCGTCCTCGCCGTCGGGGCAGTCCCTCTCCCCGTCGCAAACCCATGCGTTGGGCACGCAAAGCGTGGCGAGGCTGTCGTTGGAGCACGCGAACGTGTTGGGGGAAGCGCAGCCGGTGTCCGGGCGCCGGAAGCGGGTCTGCCATAGTTGCTGTCGCTTCAGTACACAGATTTTTTGTTCTTTGAGAACGCGGACATCCAAAAAGTAAAAGTTGAAATAAGTTTTTTTTTAAATACAAATCGACTGCGTCTTATGGCTGTATAGGAAATAAATTAGCTTTTTCTTGTCGATTGAAGTTGTTGAATCAATCGTATTTAAAGAAATGGATTGCTGTTCGTTAGTCTCACTAAAAGTCGAGAACTGCTGAACCGATTAAATTAATGTAACTACTTGACCCTGAAAACATGGTTTGGCGATATTAATTAGCAAACAACCTTTTTTCAAACATGTCAAATTCAAATTCAAATGTTTTTATTCACAATACAAACAAAATGTTTACTTTATGAACATCAAAGTTGTTACTTTCACAATTAATACATTACGTGGAGAAGAAACTAACAAAGAAACTCCACATTTACTCTTTTCAAAACAGTCTTAGTTTAATTAAAAAACTTTCATACTTAAAAATATTACTCATGCATGTGTTGAACACTAGACACAATTATTAATATTAATTGAAATTAAAAATCTCCTCTGAATACGACGAGTACATATTTATTCAAATAACATAAGTCACAAACAAACTTTAAAATCGGTAAATCCGTTTAGGAGTTCGATGGGACTGTCATTAAAGTACCAACTTACTTTATACGTTATTGCACAAATAAAAGACATAAATTCAATACATGGATTTTTATATATATACTGGATGTTGATTTGTACAGTTTCGTCCGACTCAGGGGTGGTTATTTACATGATACTGAAGCAGAAAAAAATTTAAAAGAAATTTTTTTTTTTAGTGAAAATCACCTAAAAATCATAAAGTTATATGGGTTAGCTTCTATCGTTTGCACTTGACGGGTCCGGCGGGGGTTTTGCGGGGCGGGGCGGGGAGAGTGCGATTTTAGGTTATTTTAGAGTTATTCGAAGTCGTGTCAGATAGTTTTAAAAAGATTTTTAAATTGCGCCATCTAAAAAGCAACGACAATAGAGTAGGATTTAGTGAATGGGCAACGTTAGGTATTCGAAAGAGCAGAGACACACTTTATGAATTATATGACAAAAAGACATAATACACATGATGCCAACTTCATACAGTACGTAAAAAAATATTCAAAATTATTTAAGGCCGTCTGCCATAAAGCTAAATGCGATCATATAAAAGGTAAAATCCAACAATCACCGAATAAAATAAAAAAAATTTGGACCATAATAAATAGAGAAACGGGTAAAGCAAAATTGGTAGACCGAGATATTTCACTTAAGATCGATGACAAAATAATAACAACAAATGAAGGTATCGCTGCAGCTTTCGAACAGTTCTTCACTAATGTCCCAATCGTAACTACAGCTCCATTAGACTCGTCACCAGATCGTGCGGCGACATTATTAAGGGACCATGTCCCCGCGTGCGAATACGATTTTACATTTAATTACATTGAGCCCCATGACATTGTTAAGAATTTTAAATTATTGAATCTTAAAAAAACCGAGGACTTATGGGGTTTGTCAGTAAAAATAGTTAATTCAGTGATAAATATCCTAGCTTTGCCGTTAGCACAGATTTTCAATAAATGCGTAGATGAAGGAGTATTTCCAGACCTCATGAAATATAGTAGGTTAGTGCCCTTATTTAAAAGCGGTGATAAACAAGACCCAACAAATTTTAGACCCGTTTCAGTCCTACCAGTATTAAGTAAAATATTTGAAAGAATTATCTTAGATCAATTCGGTATGTAAAGTATTTTTCAGGTATTATTTTTATATTTTTATTTCATAAAACATTTAATTTTAAGCAACTAATTTGAAGCTTTTTATTTTCCAAGTAACGGTTTTTTTTTAATTATTTTTTAAAGTATTATTCGTGATGACGTCATTTCGTAGCCTGAATAGCTTTAAGTCTTTGCCACGTTTTCAGTACATACAAAAACACTAATAGATAACTTCAAACTTGACATTGACAACAAACAGTTGACACTTGACAGATACGATTTTTTATTTTGTTTGTTGTGAAATGTGAATGCTGTGATCGTGGCTGTGATGTGAATTTTTTGTTTGAGATACTTTTCCAACGATTTTTAGCAAATTTAATTTCTATCCATTATCCGTGCTGCGTATCCATGCAATGAATCTATCATCGACAACTGGTGCTAAATGTTTCGTACCGTCATGTAGAAACACTACAACAAATAGCCGACACGACACAGATAAACAACAGTTTTTTTTTTAATTTATCTTGAAAAGCACGAAGGAAGTAGTCTGTTCAGGGTACGTTATGACGTCATTTAGAGGTCAAATGAAAGTCAAATGGTAACAAGTATTATTGTGAAAATAAACACAATCTTGTGGTATAGAGAGCTAAAAATAGAAAAATAAGGCATAAGACCCTAAAATCTCCAAATGGTTTTGGAATCAGCGTAGGTTAATTTTTACTTTACATACCGAATTGCTTATTCATTTCAATAATTACCAACTCCTCCATAGTCAGCAGTTCGGTTTCACTAAAGGGCGGAATACAACAGACGCTGGAGTCATGTTAGTTAAACATATTTTCAGTGCGTGGGAGGATCATAATGATGCTATAGGAATATTTTGTGATTTGTCAAAGGCATTTGATTGTGTAGACCACAAAACACTGCTCTCAAAATTAAAACACTATGGAATAAAAAAATTAAGATCTTAGATCAAGAAATTAGATCTTCTAAAATCATATTTAGAAGGAAGGGTTCAAAAAGCAGACATAAACCGTATTAAATCGTCAGGTTCACTTGTGAAAATGGGAGTCCCCCAGGGATCTATCTTAGGGCCGTTCACAGAACAAAAAAAAAAGAGTAGAAATCGTAAGTGGGTGGTGCCCGCGTGCCTCAAATTAGCAATGTATTGCCTAAGCGTAGTCTATGACAGTTTTTCTTACCTCAGTTGCCGTGCGCTTCTAGTAAAGAAAACAATTGTGAAAACTCTACAAAAATGCCTTATTGTGCTGTGTTAGAGTGCAAAAATAAAAGTTGGGGACCAAAATGTACCGATCATGCCGTAACATTCCATCGGTAAGTAGTATTTCCATTGTATTTAATTTAATAGAAATTAAATTTGCAATGACATGAACAAGGAAAGCAATCCGAAAGTGAGAAAGTAAAACCACCTTTATTTACTGGAATATAATGTTCAATTTTCGTCGAAGTCTGTGTACTTTTTCTACAAATTTCTGTCAACATTTGAATGCTACTCAAATGCTACTCAATTCAGCTGGGACACAACATTATAAAAATCTATCGATAATATTTTGTCTATGACTTAGCAGTAATAAATAATTATCGGTACTTTAGGCAGAGTACCTGCGTCTTATTAGGTACTTTGGGAAAATAATTGTCGTTATTTTATTTTAATTGAAGACCTCTGTGGCGCAGTGGTTAGTGCATCTGACTACCATGCGAGAGATCCCGGGTTCGAATCTCGGCTGGGGACAAAAAACAATCCCAGGTCTTGTATGTTTACATGTTTGTGACGTCGTTGTTTCTGGTGCCCACGACACAGGGTATCCCAGGGTGGGGCCAGGGGCAATGTATGTGCCTGTATGTAAGTGTTTATTATCATCTTTTATTATTATTATTATTATTATTTAACACATTTTTAGTTGCCATTATTTTTGATACTGCGCAAAATTTATTGATCATGTTCCTTGACGCTGTTTTGTTCCTTTGCGAGAATGTGGTCCTGACTGCAGTATCATGTCATTTTTGTAAACTTTTAATCCGGATCAACTTACCCATCCCATTTTGAGACGAGCAACCGAACGACGCAAGGTCCGTCTCTGCTCACCACCCACTCTCTGCTCTGCGTATCGGAGCGAAACCTAGTCGGACTCGTCCGATAAAACAACACCCGTAAGTAGATCCGGACTAAATGTTTACAATGTGTTGTGCCGAAAGTTTAAGTTAAAAAAAAATTTCATTTTTATTAGTATAGATTGGCGTATTGTCGTCAAAACTAAACCAGCATGCATAATTTCAAAGTTAGATGATTTTATGTGCTCGTGTAGTAAAATCATCTGGGGGTCTAGATAATTTAATCAACGCTTACTCCATAAATCTATGGGGAAGTCTCGTGACTTTCGTTGGCAAATGTCATTTTAAATAAATAATTAAAAAAATAAACAAACTATACATACGATAAGTTTGCTGGGCCTCGTTTCAAAAGCGACTATGGTTAGTTTCATATGAGAATTCCATATACGTTGCGTAGCCGATCATCCAGAAGGTAGGTTAATATACTAACAGGCTGCGTAATTTACATCGAATTGTAATTTAATTAAATATCAACTGTCGCTTTACGAAACAATTCTATAATTTTTCGATAGGCCATCCATAGCTGAGAAGCACCATTGCACATATGTACGTGTTTTTTAATTTTCGACGATTATGGTCTATCACATAAAACTTCTCGACGGTCAGACGCGGCGGGACTTCCAGCTAGTGTAGACTAGCGGTACTACGAACAAAGATCTAATGTCAAACTTGATTTCATCATTATCATTTGATTTTGTTCGTTGTTTATATCACCAAAAGGTTCATATGTTACGTGGAACTTTATTTGCCTTTATTTACCAATGGCAGCTTGGCATTAATAGTGTGGGTTTTGGCTTATGTGTGAGTTTGGTCACACTGGTTTTCCTGCTAATAGGTCATGTCACTCCTTCTACTCTTTTTTTCTGTTCTGTGGCAATCGAGGCTACGTAAAAAAAAAGAATATTCCTTATTGCACACAAGAAGCAAGAGACAAATAAAACTTACAGTTAAAAAAAAAAATACAATAGGCTTTCTTATTCTCTATAAACTGTACAGGATAAGTTTGCTGGGCTTCGTTTCATAAAGCGACTATGGTTAGATTATGAGAATTCCATTTTAGGTACATTGCGTAGCTAATCATCCAGAAGGACAGTTAATATGGTAGCCGGCTGCGTAATTTACATCGAACTGTGGTACAGTTTGGCAGAAGGGAATACATTATGTTACTTTGTCAATGTAGATACTAAAAAAAAAAATGATTAAGAAACATTGTCATAACAAATTCATTTTCAACTGTCGCTTTATGAAACAGTTCTATAATTTGTCGATATGGCAATATGTCCCATCCTTAGCCTGAGTAGCAACATAGCAGATAGTTACTTTTCAATATTCGACTTTATGGCATAAAACTTAAAGGTTCTCGACGATCACAGGCGGCGGTAGTTCCATCTAATGTAGAGTAGCGGTACTACAAAGCAAAGATCGTATGTCAAACTTAATTTCATAATTATCATTTGATTTTGATCATTGTTTATATGATTGAAAAGGTTCATATTTTACTTGGAACTTTTGTGATGTACACCTTTTCAGAATCGCCTTTATTTGCCAATGGCAGCTTGGTATTCACAGTGTGCTTTTGATTTGTGTGTGTGAGTTTGGTCACACTGGTTTTCCTACTGATAGGTCATGTCACTATTTCTACTCTTTTTTTTTGTTCTGTGGGGCCGTTCCTTTTCCTGGTCTATGTAAATGATTTACCGTTTATGGTACAAAAATGTGTGAGATAGTGCTATTTGCTGATGACACGTCACTTATTTTTAAAATAAGGAGACAGGAAAATAATCTTGACGAAGCAAATAATGCTCTCTCGCACGTTCTAGATTGGTTTACAGCAAATAATCTGTTGTTAAATTCAAAAAAGACAAAATGTATGAAGTTTACCCTACCTAATGTAAAATTAGTTGAAAATAACATTGTGATTGGAAATGAAAAACTAGAATTTGTTGAAGATACTGTATTTCTGGGCATCACAATCGATGCCAAACTACAATGGGGCCCTAACAGTTGCAAGCCAATACATTTATGAAAATATTATGTACGTTAGGAAAAATATTAAAGACTTCGAAACACTTGGTAGCCATCATAACGTTAATACTAGGAATAAACATAAATTGTCATTTCCACGATTTAGACTTGCAAAAGTTAATACTTCCTTTATGGGGCACTGTATAAGGTTCTACAACAAGATACCCCAAGATATATTAGAGTTACTTCCAACGCGATTTAAGAATTGTGTTAGGCACACTCTTTGCAAAAAAGCGTATTATAAAATCAACTATTATTTAGAAGACAAGAACGTATGGCTTTAAATAGTAGTTTAATATTAAATTTAATCAGAGGATAAATGTGTGTAGTGTTCAACACATCCAAGATATTGTTTTGTAAGTTTTATTTGTATTAGCTTTAAGTTGATTTGAGAAAAGATGGTCAGAGTGGAGTTTTTTTTTTTTCGCTGCCTTTTTCTCCACTACAGACGGCCCCAAGGCAGCGGCTAACATCATACATAACTGTATGTACATTGACATTCAACAAGCAGAATGTAAATTCTTTACGTTGAAATTTCTGATTCTGATTCTGATTCACTAAGAAAAATATTTTTTTTATATATATATATATATATTTTTTGCTTCAGTATTATGTAAATATCCACCCCTGAGTCGGACGAAACTGTACAAATCAACACCCTGTATATAATGTGGTCTACACTCACATGGCACCCGCGCTCGTCGCTGTTGTCAAGGCAATCGTCGTCACCGTCACACTGCCACTTTTTATCAATGCAGCGTCCGTTGTCGCAGCGGAACTTAGACTCCGTACAGTTGACTGGGGCACAACCTGTTACCGGTAAAAGCGGGTAAATACCGATATTTTCCCGTATCGCTAATACTAAATAAGATAAGTCGTTGTACATGTAACATAGTATCTTTCTCCCGCAACTTATTAGTTTTTCTTTAATTCACGAATGTCTTAGTTCGATTTTTCTTCGGTCAAAGTAAATATTAAATCAAATATACGGCAACGTCGTCAAGATTACCTGTTTTTATCCCGTATCAAATATCAACGAGAGAATCGGTATTAATACATTGGAGCGATCGAAATACTAATAGTATAACATTTAATACAACCTATATTAATTTTATCTGTTGTTAGTAACAAAAAAAGTGTTGCATACGAACCAAATGCAAAGCAAAATGTAACAAAATAATAATATGGCAAATATAGATTCCGTGTATCGTGATAGTTTTCATTAACTGTAGGACTCGAACTTATCTACAAAACGTACCTTTCTCGTCTCCTATGCCCGGGCAGTTAGGATCGCCGTTGCATTGCCAGCTGGGCAGATAGAACCTGGTCTCAGTATCACAAGCGAGCATATGCGGCACACATTCCGCATATGCTCGCTGGAAGCCATAAACTGTAGGACAGCCTATTTTAATTTACCTTTTTCGTCACTCATGTCCCGGCAGTCCGGATAACCATCACAGCGCCAGTGGAGTAGATAACATCAGGGCCTAGATTCTGCTAATGCATTGTAGTACAATGACGGCGTTTACATTTCATTGACGCTTTACATCAACGCAGTGGTCTCAGCACCAATGGCGAGCACAGCCGGCATACAGATGGAGTAGCCATACACTGAAAGACAGCCTATCTTCATTTACCTTTCTCATCACTCATGTCCCGACAGTCCGGATCGCCGTCGCAGCGCCATTGGTAGAAAACACCTGGTCTCAGCATCACAAGCTAGCACATGCGGCATAACGATGGGGCCAGCATAAATTTATTGTAGAACAGCTTAATTTAATTTACTCATGTCCTGACGCTAAAACTGCCATACACTGTAAGACATCCTATATTCATTTACCTTTCTCATCACTCATGTCCCGACAGTCCGGATCGCCGTCGCAGCGCCATTGGTAGAAAACACCTGGTCTCAGCATCACAAGCTAGCACATGCGGCATAACGATGGGGCCAGCATAAATTTATTGTAGAACAGCTTAATTTAATTTACTCATGTCCTGACGCTAAAACTGCCATACACTGTAAGACATCCTATATTCATTTACCTTTCTCATCACTCATGTCCCGACAGTCCGGTTCGCCGTTGCAGCGCCAGTGGGGCAGATAACACCTGGTCTCAGCATCACAAGCTAGCACATGCGGCATAAGGATGGGGCCAGCATAAATTTATTGTAGAACAGCTTAATTTAATTTACTCATGTCCTGACGCTGAGACTACCATACCCTGTAAGACATTTTATATACATTTACCTTTCTCATCACTCATGTCCCGACAGTCCGGATCGCCGTCGCAGCGCCAGTGGGGCAGATAACACCTGGTCTCAGCATCACAAGCTAGCACATGCGGCATAAGGATGAGGCCAGCATAAATTTATTGCAGAAAAGCTTAATTTAATTTGCTCATGTCCTGACGCTAAGACTGCCATACACTGTAAGACTTCCTAACTTCATTTACCTTTCTCATCACTCATGTCCCGACAGTCCGGATCGCCGTCGCAGCGCCAGTGGGGCAGATAACACCTGGTCTCAGCATCACAAGCCAGCATGGGCGGCATACAGATGGGGCAGCCAGTCTCGTCGGAGTCGTCACCGCAATCGTTGTCGCCATTACAGTGCCAGTTCGACGGTATACACTTGCCGTTTTTGCACGTGAATTGGCTCTGAAAGGGAAAGATTTAGTTAGACACTGGGTGGGAGTTACACGGCTGTACGACTGAGGAAGCCATGTATTACCGAACTATAAGCATTTTCAATCCTGAACGGTAACTGAGCGTCGGGCCATACACTAAATAGAGGATCAATGAAGCTTTTTAATCTGCAGTAAAGGTATGGATGTGAGAGGACTGTTATACTGATGCCGATATTACAGAAAAATGCAAGTATGTACCTTATGTATTTCCATACCTACCGATTATGTTCTTCCTACAATTCTCTCTATCCAAAGATTGTGCGGAAGAGGTAGGTCTAAGCGATAAGACCGCCAACTGTATACCGTTACTTAGCTATAAAGAAACTACAATAATAATTCTGTATCCTGGTTGAGCAATAAAGTGTTATCTATCTATCTACCGATTTCTCAAAGAGTCACGGAGCGTCAGGACAAACATTTAAATAGAGAGTCAATAATGTGTAATAAATTATAATGAACCGATATAGTTTTATCGTTGAAGTTTTTTTTGGTATTTTTTTTTGTTATTAAATTTTCATTTTTTGTGACTCAGAAGTACAATAATTAATTGGACGCCAAGAAATTGTTCAATAGACCACACGAAGATAGATTTAAAAGATTCGGGCGAGTGTCGTTAATTGGCTCTTAAGAATTGAAGGGTTTATGAGTTAAGAGCTATAATCGGAACCTAACCAAACTCTCCTCAAACTACCCTTGCAGTACATCCTTTCCAATAAAAAATAATCTTCGAAATCGGTTGGCGTGATATTGAGTTATGCGTTTATTTGTCACGCTCATACTTAAGGCGATGTCTTAAGGCTTCAGTTTTGTCATCATTGGGGTTCTTACAAAAAGGCGATAAAGTAATACTGGGCCTCAAAAAATCATTACTTTTATTTATAGAATAACTACCACCACCGAGATAAACTAATATTACCCACCACCAAGCTATATTTATCCACACATCTTCTCAACTATTTACTCTAACCACCAATATTTCTTTTGTAAATACGGCAGTTAAACATTGACAAATCAACACAAAATCAAACGAAAAAACATAAATAAAGCGCAACGGAAATTAAAACAAAAAATATCCAAATGCAAGGCGAGGTTTGATCCCGAGACCATCAGTTTGTAATACAGCTTCACTACCGTTTGAGCCACCAACGCTTGTTGAATTGAAACTAAATCAGCTTATAGTATCTCGTAATGATACAATTCCATTGACATAGCCTCAGATAAACACAGAACTGCTAATTATTCTGACGCCGTTGAAAAAGGAAATAAAACCCTTTACATCCTATTCTGATGATCAAACTAATAGTGTCACTGTACATTACGGAAAAAAACCATTTACCTCGTGACGAAGCACATATCAAAACAAGGTGACTTTGATATGAAGAAAGGGGCAGGCTCCTGGACAGGCATATTTATACTTACTTACATATTATATGGCTTTCTCATGGATCAGAACTGGACCGAATTGAAATTGGACCAAACTGAAAGCACCAGCAGTCAAATAAAAAAGAATCTTCAAATCGGTTCACCCACTCAAAAGTTCGCAATAACAAACATAAAAAAGCTGTCGAATTAAGAACCTCCTCCTTTTTTCAAGTCGATTAAAAACAAAGGGCAGTCACCGTATTACAAGTTTCGCCAGGCTTCTTCGGGCAAGTCATGTTGGGGCCGGGGGGCAGTCCATTAGGGCACATACACGTCCCGTTCACCTTCGTAAACCCATCGGGGCACAGGCAGCTGAATTTGTTGCCCGGTGCCCCGAGACATATCGTCTCACAGCTCGTGTTCTTAAACGAGCAGGCGTTACTGCCGTGCTGGACGAAATGGGCGTAGACTTTCAGCTCCATTAGACCGGAGAAAGAGTCGTTGAGCGTCACTATGTTCGAGCCTGTGTCTTTGTCCGCAATGAAGATAGATTTGGCTTTCCAGTCGTCCCAGTACACTTTGTCTTTCAGCACGGCTATAGAGAACGGATGGGCTACTTTGTCGTCGTTCCATAGGATGCGGCGGAAGTATTTCCCGTTCAAATCGGAGATACCGATGTAGTCTTCCGAAGCATCGCACCAGTATATTCTGTCGGTCATTTGGTCTATGGTTATATCGTTCGGCCATTGTACTTTGGGTTTTTCGATCAGACGCTTGACGTTGGTACCGTCTAAGTTGGAGCGCGAAATTGAAGGGGTATTCTTGTCCCAGTCTGTCCAGAATAGGTACCCAGCTCTCGGGTGCACGGCTATGCCACGAGGTTTAGATAACACTTTTGAGTCAAGAATAGTTACCCTCATCCTGCCTTCACCTGTCATATCGGTTCTCACGGCTTCGATTTTCTGTCTAATCCCGTCAAGGAAGAATAGAACATTCGATATCCAATCTAAAGCAATTCCTTCAATGCTCGACAGATCCGTATCAATTACGACTT
This sequence comes from Yponomeuta plumbellus, assembly GCA_947310845.1. Lineage (NCBI taxonomy): Eukaryota > Metazoa > Arthropoda > Insecta > Lepidoptera > Yponomeutidae > Yponomeuta > Yponomeuta plumbellus. Next base: position 7,860,582 of record OX371207.1, on the reverse strand, counting down.
CCTGTGTAGAGCCGTCGAAACACTGTCTGCTTATTCTATCAACGTCTATATCAGCCCAGTAAATACACTTGTTCTTTATATCGTATTCGAGAGCGACAATGTTCTGTTGTCCGGTGATAGGATACGTTGTTGTGTTATCAAAGAGATTGATTTGAGCTATTTTGTCCCTTATTGCGACTAGCATAAATTCGGTCGGCTCCTCGAGGGGACAGGGAATCATGTCTGGAGCGTAGGATAAGTAATTAGACTGCACACAAACATCGCCGTCGATTTTTCTGTAACCTTTGGTCCTTTTGTAGAAATGTCCGGGTTTGCAGTCGGCCGGGATCTTGAAGGGGTCGTAGAGTATGCTCTTTTGCCTGACGCACTCAGTTCCTGACAATTTAAAGCCGTAGTCACACTCGTAGTCTCGCCTGCTGCATTCGCAGATCTCCTTTTTGACCGGCCTTTCATATCCGATGCCATTGTAACAGTTCGAGTAAGCTAGTCGTCTCTGGAACGTGTCCATTTTGCCCAGAACACATGAGACAGAAGCGTTGGGTGGCGCCGGCGACCAGAACTTGTAATCGTTAGGCGTACAGTTGCGTGCAAAAGCGTTTCTCAGATCCACAGTGATTATTATCCACTGGTGTAAGTTCTGTGCCGAGCCGAACATAGTGAAAGTGGTTGTATTCTCTCCTGACTCGGTCATCAAACCGTAGATGCGCAGGTCATCGGCGTTGAACCTGTAGATAGGAGGTTATTGTTAGTATGACAGAGCCACCGAGTATGCGTCTAGAGACCGTTTAGCGAACCACTAGAACAAAAACGAGTAGCTTTATCATTATTGGTGTCTAGAACGATGCCAAATAAACTTCAAGCATTAAAGCGATGACTTAAAGCGCTTTATTAAACTAGACAGTAGTCCAGAAACAAACTTTGATATGACGTTGTTGTGACGCGATATGAACTTGTTTAATTTATTACTCACTGATAAGAGTTCCAGTCGTTGCCATCGTTGGTCGAATAGAGTATCTTTCTCGTTTCGCCGTTGGTCTTGAAATACTTGACGGCCACTAGGACGCCGCCGTGGTCTCCGTAGTTGAAGAAGTAATAATCTTTGAGAATCCTCTTCCACGTTAGGCCAGCATCCCTGCTCAGGTAGACGCCGGGTATGCCTTTGAGTGACTTTCCCATCACACCTGTTGCCATTATGATGCCGGGCGCTGACTTTGACGTCATTATGCTCGCTGATCTGTTGGGTATAAATAGGAGTTTGACGGGTTTTGAAAACTTATGTTAAATTAGTGAAAACTCACGGTCTCATATTTCATAACAATATGATTCCATTAAACACTACTCAGAGTTAGTTTAAATAGTCGATGACTAAGGGAAAGAAGTAGCCACAGATTATTTAAATAAGCTTCTGACGAGCGTTTTAGAAGATCGTGTCTTTATAAATAAGACGGTAGGCTACGTGACTGATGAAATTATATTATATACATATTCAACTAAAAGCAACAAGGTTGACGCAAAAATAAAAATATTATCTTTTTAATCATTATTAAATCATTATGAAACTACGATGATAGGATAGTGTATCGTGCTAGGATTAAATTGAACCAAAATTAAACGGTGCTAATATTCTTCTGGACGAAGTGTGTGAGTGAGTACAATGAAAAATACAAACAGGCAACACTTTCTGCAACATCTTCATGTTATTAAACATAAAAAGAAACACAGAAAATAAAGACGGCCCTGTTTCCACTAGGTACGTTAATAGTATAAAAAGCGCAAACGAACGTTTAAATATTTTTATTGAGGTTAATGTGCAAGTGCAAACAAACATTAATTTTCCACATTCATATAACCTCTTGTGTCCTGACCTTGAAAATATATTAAATTTTTATTGTCAAGATCAGGATTTAGAAGGCTATGGCAATTTTCCCCGTTACCTTTGGTCATTACTAAGGACATTTCCTGGCGGGCTGGAAATAATGTACTTGCATCAATGTAGAAGGAAAGCGGAATCTCGTGGATATTTCTAACATGCCTGTGACCGCAAATTACATTCGACAATACTTAGATATGTAAACCTTTTAATGTATTTTGATTCCTAGTGTGTACGATAAAGAGTAAATGGTTCCTCTCTTTTTGAGAGAAGCCGACGACGGTGGAACGTATGTAAAGCATTTTTCTAAACGGATTTTTGCTACTTTCAGCACACCAAAGTTATTGGGGATGGCTAATAAGAGTCTCCATTTCATTCTATCTACCTATACATATATACATTGCATAGCACATAGCAACAAAATCATTACGCAGGTCAAGTTCAATGTTATCTAAAGCATAAAATGTTACTTTAGCATTAAATTGAACGATAACTGGTTTCGCAAATGACGATCATGAGACTAGTATCAATATTATTACATCAAACCGCCCACAACAGACTTTAAGATAAGATAAGATAAGATAAGAATATTCTTTATTGTACCAGGAAAAACATTAATACAGAACATTAACAATAAGATGCAGTACAAGAGGCGGCCTTATTGCTTAAAGCAATTTCTTCCAGGCAACCGACGATGGAAAGATGCTGACGGAAAAGAGAGAGACGGGTAGTCGGTGCAAATAAGAACATAGAATAAATACTTATACTTAATACTAATATACATACATACATACATACTTTAACCTGTGCTATTTCCGTGACGCTTCACCAATCACAACTATGTTGTGTTGTGTTGTGCGTGTTGAACTACAACCTCAGTACAATACGTTAATTGATCCTACGAGTGGGGTTAGTTGGTATGAGTGCAACCAATGTGCAGTGCAACATACTAACTAATTCGTATTATATTCCCAGCGTTCTAGCAATAACTTCCCACAACTTATGTATTCCCAGCGATATCTAGCGTGAATTTCTTCAACGTAGGTAGGTGCGAACGCCGGCAAACCTCTTCTTTGGGAAGAAGTTTTTTTTACCCATACCCGTTCTTTTCACAGTTGGTCATATTTGTGAGACCCCTCAACTTCTTAGCGTGACGTCATATTTTAAATTATTAAATTAAAACACCAGGTCCGAAATTATTGAACTAAAACTTTCGTAAGCACTAAAGATTATTGTTTCACTGATTCACTTAGAAGAAGCGTCCGATCGAAATTTGTTTTATTTCCATTCCATTTCTATTAGTTTTTAATATTATAGATATAAACATTTACATACAGACACTGGACACATACAGATACTTCTGGAGCTACACTAGGATGCCACCCTGTGTCGTGGAAACCAGTCATGTCAAGACCCGAGGTTTTTTTTGTCCCAAGCCGGGGTTCGAATCCGGAACCTCTCATATGGAAGGCAGACGTGGTAATTGCTGCGCCACAGCGGTAGTCGTCTCAATATATCAAACGTATCATATCATAATCAATATCGTATCATATCAAACATTTGTAAAAATTAACAATACAATTATATTTTTGAAATGAGTCGTCGCGAAACTTTGGACCCCTCCCACACCTTGTCACACTATGTCACACTTTGTCGACCACCTCCGCCGTGTGACGTACCTACTTATGGATAGTCCCAAAGGAAATGCAATGCTAGCTGCAGGGACCGTCTTATCAATCAATCGCGTGGCCGAAACAATCCTCTTCCTTCCCGTTCAGGATGGCGATGAGTAGCAAGAATCGACTAAAGCGCATTGTTCAATATATTTGTCGGCACCGCATACAAATTTCACAGTAATTTAACCGCAGGTTCAGTTAATTATTGAAATTAAATCTATGAATATCCTCGATAGCATTTAATAATAATAAATCAATACAGCTCATTGTTTATGTAAATATGTCGGATTACTAATGGTTGACCAAAAAATTATTGACAAATGGTCATTCGACAAACAACGTTTAACCAAATGTTCATTTGGCAAACGAGACATTTGACAAAAGTATCATCTTACAAAAACTCACTTAGCAAATGATCCATTAGCAAACACTACATTTGTTAAATGTTTTGAATATTAAAATGTCAATTGACCTTTTGTAATTTCACCAAATAATATGTTTCGCAAATGAAGCATTTGTCCAAATGTCATTTAACAAAATGTTGAACGCATCAAAGTCGAGTCTGTTTTCGTTCTTACATAGAGAACCTAACGCTCCGACGCGCTCCGCTTCGCTACGCGCGTCGTCGCACCTATATTTCTGTTGTCACGTATTCTTTACATCGCCGACCCCCCGTTCGCAAGATTGATTAATAAACGAAACATTTGTCAAATAATACATTTTATCAAACGTTTTTAGACCAATAGTAGTTTTGTCTGATAACTCAGTTGTTAAATGTTCATTAAGTAAAATAATTATTTGTAAAATGTAAATTTAAGTGTTGATCATTTGGATAAGTGAGTCATTTGTAAAATGATTAGTAGTAAAATGATCAATTGGCGAAAGCATTTTTTGTCAAACATTGTTTGTCAAGTGTAATTTTGCCAAATGACTTTTGGTCAAACAGCAGGACCCCAAATATGTCACTTTCCATCTTTTGGTTGATTTCCAATGAATCACATGCTCTAAACAATCTACATTATTGTAACGAAACGGTTTCATTCATTGCACTCGTATCTATGAATAATTAATTTCCGTCTGACGCCTGTTTAAGTGTTTACGTCACCTCGGTTTAGTTAGGTCGGTCGTTTTTTTATCCGAATCTCCACTAACTATCGTTAACAGTTCTTCTTATTTTGAAACGTCAAAACTAATTTATTACTGAATACAAACTCAGCCGTTAATGTTATTACGGTCACACTTATTTGTCATTTGGTCAAAAATACACGTAAATGTTAAAGTCAGGCGTAGTCTCGACTTTGTCTCGTCTAAGTCAGAGAGTAATTATAACTATTCGTAGGATAGAACGAGACACATGATTCTAAGAATAGAAAAATACCGAGTCACGCCTGTCAGCCCAGCAGGCTTAGCTGTGATCCCCAGAGCCTATAAGGGGCCATCGATAAATTACGTCACACGAATTGCACGATTTTTAAACCCCTCCCCCGTCATTGTCACAGCTGGTCACATTTGTGGGCCTCCCCCCTAGTGTGACGTCACATATTTTGTAATTCTTACCATCTATTAATTATTGAATTAAAATTCCAGTTCCGAAATAAGTGTTATTTCCGATAGAGTTGTAAATAGAGTTAGGAACAGTAGAGTTGCAAATGTGTTAGAGTTTTTCGTTAATACACTAGCGTTTTAAGTTTTGACGGTCCCTAGCTAAAAATAAATATTAGGTGGAGCAATAAGTTTTTATGCAGTTTTGAAGCTGATTTGGTTGAGCTGGTTGACCAATAAATCAGCTTCAAAACGTATTGCTCCATCTAACATTTAGTTTTAGCTAGGGACCGTCAAAACTTAAAACACTAGGTGGGCCAATAGATGTGTCCGGGAGTGTAGTTCAAAGTTTGTGTTTTAACAACATCACACTTCCCTGAGCCCCTCCCTCGCCCTTAGAGTCGCCCATCGCCCTCGGATGTAATTTATGGATGGCCCGTAATGACTAATCATGCAGAGTAGAAAACCTGGTCGGACATCTTCGACGAAATCACAAGAAAATGTATCCAGAATAACGTACCATGTCACTTACAAAAGTTTCAGTTCAGCTTTCTACCATGTGTATAGCATGAGTGGGTTTTACAGGGAATGAAACTTAGGTAGCCGAATGTTTCGAAGTCAAGCTATGAGAAGAGGCCTTGGGAAGTTCACAAGACATATTGATAAAATTATACTCGAAGCCACGTTTGAAATGAAAACAAGAGTGTTTACCTCGTCACCGGATACAGCTGACTGAACTTCTGGCACAAGTGAAGGCTACATGAATTCTCAATGTGGCAGTTCAAGGGTGTACCTGGAAGGACGGCAATGTTTGTTAGACTTGGTTGTTTATTTCACTAAGTAAGTGGTCGTTAATTAAAGACATCTGAAGAGACATTACTTAGTCTTTTAGTTGTTTTAAAATATGTACCGACGACGGTTCGTAGATTATTTTTTCAAGGAGGGTTTGCAATTTTTTTTTTTGTTATCATGATATTAGGGCGTGCTATTACTTAAAATAAAATTTATATTTTCTACACGCATGATTTACTTTTGGAATCACAACACCAAAAGTGCAGTAATCACAAGGACAAGGATTTTTTTGTCATGAAAACCTCCCTTAGGTTTTATACGACTTTTCTAAAACTTCCTCAGTTATCTTATCATATTATTATGGTTATAGGTAATGAGCAATATCAGGTGCCTATTTAATATAACATAGATACACATAAACATAACATAACATAAAATTTACATACAGGCACATACATTGCTTCTGGCCCCACACTAGGATACCCTGTGTCGTGGGAACCAGAAACAGCGACGTCACAAACATGTAAACATCCAAGACCTGGAGTTTTTTTTTTCCCCAGCCGGGGATCGAACCCGGACCTCTCGCATGGTAAGCAGATGCAATAACCGCTACGCCACAGAGGTCGTCGTTTACATACAGGCACATACATTGCTTCTGGCAATACACTAGGATACCCACGACACATCGTGGGAACCAGAAACAGCAACATCACAAACACAAGACCTGGGGTTTTTATTTCCCCAGCCAGGATTCGAACCCGGGACCACCCTCAAGGCAGATGCGCTAACCGCTGCGCCACATTCACGTTTCATGAACTTATTTGCTAGATTCGATAGATGGCAGTCGTTAAGCCAAGTCAGAGGCCTTAGGGCGGCTTGAAAACTTCTGACAGTAAGACAACCCACTAGTGTTACAATAGCCTCCACCAATCCGGACTTGGCCCCCGTGGTGGCGTATGGCCTATACCTTCCTCAGGGAAGAGACCCGTGCCCCTCGGTGGGGACATAATGGGTTGATGAGGAGGGCTCACCATTTTCATCCTCCGTGGGCGGCTTTATCGGCGACCAAGTAACGCCGTGGTCGAAGGTGATGAGCGACACAAGATGCTCCGGCCCGATAGTGGCCACAAACTGTTTGCTCTCCACCCGGGAGGCTATGTAGATGCCCTTTAGGCCCTCCACACGGTACAGGTCCGTGAACGGGTCTTCGGTGACGTCCCTGGCGGAAAGATAGGACGGGTGACGTTAAGATTAAACAAAAAAGTTAACGCAAAACACATATATTTACTTAGGAAAAAAGTGTAAGATTTTGGAGGTTCATGAACTTGTTTCGAACAAAATAAGTTGAACGCAATCGCCCGTAGCCCCGGCTGCCTGAGTGATCTTCGAAGGTTAAACAACATAGGGCGCGTTCAGTGCATGGATGGGTGACCGTTCTATGACTAACGCTAGTGGCATTTTTCCGAGCGGTTCCGTGCTGCGCAAGGCACGTTAAGCAGGTGGTGCCGGCTGCCGTCGATAGATGGCAGTCGTTAAGCAAAGCCAGCCACTGGTCTCACAAGCCTCTACCTATCCAGACTTGGTCCCTGTGGTGGAGTATGGCCTATATCTTCCTCAGGGAATAGACCCGTGCCCCTCAGTGGGGGCATAATGGGTCGATGAAACTCTTTAGCCAACTAAAATTGGCGCGGGCCTAGAGGAGATCGTTTTGGCCACGTGAATTGTTGGCAAATCCATCCAGGCATCCCCACGCTGCACTTTCTTTTCCTCTTTGAACTTCTATTTGTTTAAGATCTTTGCTGTAGCTGCAATAGAAAGGTCGCCAAACTACTCACGATGTAGTTTCCGTCTTACTATACCACTTACTTTTACAATCCTTTCTTCTTAATCTTTCAAACTAACAGGAAAGTCCAGATCAAAATGTGCGGAGCCAAATTAAGACTTGAGTTTCCTCATGATTATGATAAAGTAATTCAATAAAGAGGCCGAAACCTGTTTGAAGGTTATAACGAAGTGCAACAAAAATATAGATATCGAAACTGGTCTCAACAACAGGTTCTTCCTGTGAAATAATTGTTTTCCTGCACTTCGCCTTTATGCCGTAATATAATAACAGCGTTTTCGCTACATACGTGATCTATGAATTATTTATCTATCAGACACGACCGATGTAATAATATCGACTATCGGAAAAACCGAGCTCATGCAAAATATTCATAAGCAGAGATGAGACTCTACGAAATCAATTCGGCGGTTGTACACTAAAAAAAGTTCATCGAGATTCGAGTTGTTTTCTTCTCCTATGTAATTTGTGACCTTCATCATCATCAACACATTATGTCCCCACCGAGGGGCACGGGTCTCTTCCCTGAGGAAGGTATAGCCCATACTCCACCACGACCTTAATTGAAAAAATATTATTCTTTACAATTTATTGTCTAGCCAAATTTGAAAAGTTCTTGACTTAATTTTTTTTAATAGTCACGAAAACGCTGAATGAAATTCAGTAGACGTATATTTGACGACATATCAATAATATTGTATTAGCGTTATAAAATATTGCTACTTACTCTAGCCAGCTATTCTTCCAGTTGCCATCCGGAAAGTAGCATAGCACCTGCTCCATGCTCAGAACGAAGTTGTACTGAGTGAAATTCCGGCTGATTTCAGACACGTAAAGGTTAGCTGAGGACTCGGTGTGCATGACAGAGACGAATATACGTTGGTCAGTCACATCGGCGATGTGGAACTTCTTCAAGTCGAGCTCGGTTTGGAATTCCGCTTTGTAGAACGGACCTCTTTGGTGGGAGATGTATAGGTCGAGGGTGTTTTTCTGTAACAAACATAAACATTTACATACAAGCACATACATTGCTTCTGGTCCCACACTAAGATACCCTGTGTCGTGGGAACCAGAAACAGCAACGTTACAAAATGTAAACATCGAAGACCTGAGGATTTTTTTAAATCCCAGCCGGGGTTCGAACCCGGACCTCTCGCATGGTAGACAGATGCGCTAACCGCTGCGCCACAGAGGTCGTCGTTCGTCGTAAATCGTCAGTTAAATGGCTCGAAACAGCTAAAGACTGGATTAGTTGACGCTTATTTACTAAATACTAGCGACCCACCCCGGGTTCGCACGGTGGCAAAAACGTTTCCGTGGAAATCTATATATAAATCCTGACTGACTGACTGACTCACTCATCAACGCCCAGCCCAAGCCGTTTGACCTAGGAAGCTGAAATTTTGCACAGAGGATCTATATATAATGTAGGCAAGGAATAAGAACGGATTTTTTTAAATTCAACCCCTAAGGGGGCGAAAAGGGTTGCCAAAATTTGTATGGGAGGTATAAAAAATGTTGTCTGATTTTTTTGAAACTTGAAATAAATACTCTTTAACACAATTGATTGAAGACGTGTTTCACCGTTTTTTTAAATTTAACTCTTAGCGGGAGTTACGGGAGTAAACGGGGTTGCGCAATTTTTAACTAAAGTCCACGCGGACGGAGTCGCGGGCGAATGCTAGTAGCTAATATAGCTGTTCTGTGGAAAATTCCCGGGGTAGTAATTTTTTACACCTTGGGTTATATTATTCGAGATTTCGTACGGAACCCTAAACTTTTTGAAAATCCAATATAGCCTATGTTACTCACGAAGAATGTAGCTTTCTAATGGTGAAAGAATTTTTAATATCGGCCTAGTAGTTTGTGAACCTATTCATTACAAACATACACAAAAATACAAATCTTTCCTCTTTATAATATTAGTGTAGATAGTGTAGATGTAGAAGTGTAGATAATACAGCGTGGGTGTGTTTTACCATGATTCTAATGAAGGTACTTGTACATGCTTGGTTACCATAGCACAGGGTATCCTAGTTTGGGACCAGGTCAAGTATTTGTGCTGTGTGGAAGTTACTATTATTATGTATGTATCATTTAATCGCATGCCAACTCAACGACGAGGTAGGCAGGACTGCCGCCTTTTTTTTTTTTTTTTTACATGGGGAAATCCTCATGGATACCCTGCCGCTGGTATTGCGACAGGGTTATGCCGGACTCTTACCGGCTAAAACCCCATGGTGTTCCGTCTCACGCTTTATGGCAGGGTCACAGGTGCGCTTTTGCATTCCTCCGCAGCCCCGCCAGCGTTGGCCCTCACGGGCCCCTCCGTTGCCATTACTCTCCTGCGGAGTGCTGGAACACGTAGCACTCCGCTCCACTTCGTGAGGCAGGGTTCCCCCACGTACCTCATGGTGGCGGAAGAAGGTGGGCGTACGCCCTCCTTCTTCGCCCCGTCCTCCTGCGGCGGATCGGGTGAGACGAAGGATCGTCTTCCCTCTGCCGCTCCGCCGCCTCCTTCTGCGAGATAACGTTCTCACAGAAGGACACCACTGCCTGCCACTGAGACTCTCCCCGCAGCATCGCTCTTATTAAGGCCGGCATCGAGATGTCAGAGCCCACCGCCTGTTGCAGCGTCGCTCTCTCCTGCGCCCATGCTGGGCAGGCCTCCAGGGTGTGTTGCGACGTGTCTTCATCACTATTGCAATGGTGACACGCCGCAGACGCCTCTCTTCTGGCTATATGGCACAGATACCTCCCGAAACTGCCATGTCCTGAGAGGATCTGCACCAGGCGGAAGGTGAGCGAGCCGTGTCGGCGATCCAGGCACTCCTTTAGAAGAGGGCGAACCGCCTCCACGGTCCGCAGGCCTGCCATCGGCTCCTGGAGCCGTCTTCGCCAGTGGCACAGGAGGTTGCGGCGCGCGTCCCTCCTCCACTGCTGCTCCACCTCGGGGGGTGGGAAGACACCTCGGCGACGCGCTTCCACGCGCCGCCAGTACACTGACGCCAGCATTTGGGCATCGAGGTCCCAAGGCGCCGTGCCCGCGAGAGCGCATGCCGCCTCGTGCGACACCGTCCGGTAGCCGCGTATCACTCTGATCGCCATCACTCGCTGCGCTCTTTGCAGCTGAGCAATGTTACGGGCGTTCAGAGCGTCCGCCCAGATGGGTGCACCGTACAGCGCCATGGACCTCACGAAGTGTAGATAATACAGCGTGGGTGTGTTTTACCATGATTCTAATGAAGGTACTTGTACATGCTTGGTTACCATAGCACAGGGTATCCTAGTTTGGGACCAGGTCAAGTATTTGTGCTGTGTGGAAGTTACTATTATTATGTATGTATCATTTAATCGCATGCCAACTCAACGACGAGGTAGGCAGGACTGCCGCCTGCCACAATCCTGACATATCACTTTCGCTTCGACGACGACTACGACGATTCACTTAGCATAAATAAATAATTAAATAATTCAGCCTCTATGTATAAAGTTTGTGTGCGGGAGGCGGGTAGGGTATGCTTAGACGTACCTATACAGAGCGGCGGAAGTACTATTGTTTCTCTTATTACTCTAAAACAGCCATTCTGTAAGTGTGTTCCGCGGAACCCTAGGATTCCGCGATACCCCTGTAGGGGTTCCGCAAGAATTTAGAAAAAAAAAACAAAACACTTCTGTCTGGTCGAACGCTTTGACGCGGCGTATCACGAGGGGCAGCCGAACTTAGTCGCCACCCACAACAGTACAAGCTATTAGTAGTAAGAGTGTTACATTGTACGTTTATTATGCTTATTAATAAAGAATACATTTTTAGTAGGGTCCCGTCAAGTATTTCGCTTTCCAAAAGGGTTCCGTCACCAAAAAAGTTTGAGAACCGCTGCTCTAAAATATTGTGCGAAGCCTGGTACATTAGAAAGTGTACTATACAGGGTGTTAATTTGCAAGCGTGCCATATTTAAAGAAAAAATAGTAATTAATGTTACCAGTTAATGCAGTCTACTAACAGTCTCCCATATTCAAGGAAGCCGTCGATAAAAATAATACTTATTTTTAGGGTTTGAATAGGAATAACCTAAGATGGAAGGTGCTGCGACATGCACGTAATGGGAAAAGACCGAGACCCCGCCCCGTTGCCAAGTTGGCACCGAGTGAAAGAAACAGCAATAACAACAAGAAACATATGATTTCAGATTTCCCTTCCTACTCTCACGGGCTTAGGACCGACAAAACAACCAATTTCTTTGCTAGGAGGTTAGTAGGTATTAAAATATTGCGCAAATTAGTTTATTTACAAGTTAGTATAAAAAAAGTACGAAGTAGATAACTTACTCTAGTACTAACCTACCTTCAAATAAATCGTTGATCCGGCGTAGTTAAAAGTCTGAAATCACCATTATTTACACTAATTGAGACGTTATTTACAGGGTACTTACAATGATTAAGTTGTACGGAGCAATTGTTCGAAGTGGCCACCGTTCTGCGCTATGCAAAGTCTCGCACGACGACACAAATTACTTTTTAAATTTTGCAACACAAACACATTTTGCCTAACAGTTTGGAAGGCAGAAATAATCCTTTCACGCAAGGCGGCCCTCGATAAAATAAGGCCCCAACAGGTTCACGCCAATTATGCCGGCCCACACGTTAACACTAAACCTATGTTGGAATGAGTCTCGTTTGGTTTTATTGTTCTCGGTGGGTCCACCAATGTTCATTGTGGACATTGAACACGCCGATTCGCGTAAACAAACTTTCATCAGACCATAAAATGTTAATGTTTTGGTTTTCAAGCAACCATCGGCAGAACGCAACACGTGGGGCTGCATCCGTGGGCACAAGATCTTGTACTCTTCGGAAGTGGAACGGGTGCAGTTCCTCCTGCTTTAGCACATTCCACACCGTTACGTGGCTGATGCCGAAGTGACGCCCTGCCTCCCGAGTGCTGGCACGGGGTTCGTTTTCAAAGTAGGCAAGAATTTGTTCTTGCAGCTCCACTCTGAGTCCTACTCCGCCTCGACCTTGGGCATGGTTGGGCACGTCGAACTGGCGGTAATCTCGGAGCCGTTGAGTAGCGGCTAGCATTACTTGGCGAGATGGTCTCGGCCGATTCGGGAACATTTCCGCGAACATTTCGACAGCTTGCCGCAAACTATCGCCACTCACGGCGTACAGTCGCACCATTTCCACTAACTCAATATTTGTGTAGTTATCCGTCATTGTCTTTACGAAACGGCGCACGGCGGTGGCGGCACGCGCACATTAGGTACTAATGAAAGAGCGTGCGATATCGGCACGTGCGCACGTCACAAAGGATGTCCGGTCACTGAGTGGCTAGGCTAATTGGGGGTGGGGGTGCGCTCGCGCGGCGTGTTTGTTCTAAAGTCCGCGCCACCACTGAATGCCGATGAGTTAAGACATTTTCGTTCTTATTTCAATGAAGACAAAGTTGTCTCCGTCGGTTTGTGTGGATGCGCGTGGTTGCCAAACCGCCGTCCTTTTATTCTTCTGCGAGTACACGAAAGTTTAGGGATGTGCGAGATAATTCGATATTAGAGCTGGGCGTTCTCTTTATCGATAAAAAATGTGACGTCAGAGAACAAAAGAAAAAAAATCGACTCTTCTTTTATGATTGATTTTTGTTTATAATCAGCAGTATAATCACGTCCTAAAATATGGCACGCTTGCAAATTAACAGCTTGTATACGCCCCATTGTAGGGAGCAGGCCTTCTTTCAAAGTATAAGCGTAATCACTATGCGTGCCCACCGCGGGTTGCCGATTTCAAGAATATGAACACCTCACACTCAGGTTATCTCATGATTTTTTTCCTTACTACTATAGCTCAACTTAAAAAAGAAAACCAGCAAAGTGCTAGTCGGACTCGCGCAGGAAGGGTTCCGTACGATTATAAAATTAGAAGAAAATCACGTTTTTTGAATTGGAGCCCACTTAAACATGTATTTTATTTTAATTAAATTATTTCTTTTAAAATGACAATATAACTAAATATTATGTGAGTACTTCAAGCGTCTACCTGTTGCCGTTATCAATGTCGAGCAAAAACGAGCAAAAAAATCACGTTTGTGTATGGGAGCCCCCTTTAATATTTATTTTATTCTGTTTTTTAGTATCTGTTGTTATAGCGGAAACAGAAATACATCATCTGTGAAAATGTCAACTGTCTAACTATCACGGTTCATGAATACAGCCTGGTGACGGACTGTCGGACGGACAGCGGAGTCTCTGTAAAAGGGTCCGTTTTACCCTTTGGATACGGAACCCTAACAAAGTCATTGGTACTCTCATCCACAACTTTGATGACAAGCCGGCGTTCTATCTCCACTGTCTCAATTAGCATAGGTCTGTTTTAATTATTATTTAATGAAGAGTCTAGGATTTCAATAAATGAACATATTTTATACAGCTAACTAGGTGACGCACCGTACCAACAACATTGTACAATATGAGTCATTTTACTTTATCTCAGTATCTCTACAAAACAACAGAACAGTAGTAACTGTTACTTTGTAAAAACACATCTGTTCATTATAATGGTGGGCGGTGTTCCTATGAATTGTATGATCATACAATTGTTACAAATATCCGTTGTAACAGACTTCAAAAAGAAGGAGGTTTTAAATTCGTTAGTCATAATAAAATTCACTTAGTTTACAAATTTAGTGCTAGCTAGTACTAAATCTGCAAACTGTTTCGAGTTTTCTACCACTAAAGGTTTTTGATTTAGTGTCGTTAAAAGTTTGAAAAAAATGACAAGTATAAATAAATGGATTATAGATATTCGACTTTGTTTTTGTGCCAAATATCGACGATTCGCACATAGACCTTTCATTTTCTTAATCTAAGTTAAAAGCAACTTTTATTGCGGATCAATTGGGGGTGGACTAAATTTCGTTTAGGATATTATTCTGAAACCGAGGACATCCCCATCATCCTCTTCCTGGTGTACATACAAAAAAGAATATTCTATCTATCTATCCCCTTAAAAATAGGGTGGGATCCAACTGATATGGTTTTTTACTATCTACTTCATAAGTAGACATACTTGTTTGCAATAGAAAAGTATCACACTAAGGAAAAAAAGTAAGGTATTTTTAAAGAGTACTTAAAAAATGAGGCTAACTCTACATACAAATCAGAGGGCAAGAGTGCAATTGTTATGCATGTCAACTGACTTTTGATGTGAGAATACTGTCGAGCATTGAAACTATCTAGAGAGTGAGTAGCTTAAACCTTACAACGCCTAATTAGTTTGTTGTTTACTTATTTTTATACATTGGCATTTTTTGGATCGCATTGGGGCGTTATGTTTTGAACTAAGGCTTCAAGCCCTAAGCACTGCACATTAAGTGTACTAATACATTACAAAATAAGGAAATGTATCCGAAATAAAGTTTATAGGGTCAAATTTTGTGTAAATTTTCTTCCGAGAGTACGAGGTGTACTAGATTATTAAATTAAGAAAAATATTCTAACTATACACTCAGACACACACACACACACACACTCTCACACACACACACACACATACACACACACACACACTCATCATCATACACTATACATACACATGATACTATAGTTTTACCTATCTTAAAAACATGTTAATTAGTATTTTACATAGCATGTTGTGTCATCTAAATTTCAAGGACCTAATGTAATGTGTAAACAAGACCAACTAGTCTTACGTCCAAGTGTGGAAGAGCGGAGCTTCCTGATACAAGTATTATATGTATATACTTAAAAGGAAATTCTTGCCCGAATATCTATATGTAAATATCTGTTTCACTAAATAAACTATTTTCATTTTCATTTTCATTTCATTTTCATTTCATTTTCATTTCATTTTCATTTCATTTTCATTTCATTTTCATTTCATTTTCATTTCATTTTCATTTCATTTTCATTTCATTTTCATTTCATTTTCATTTCATTTTCATTTCATTTTCATTTCATTTTCATTTCATTTTCATTTCATTTTCATTTCATTTTCATTTCATTTTCATTTCATTTTCATTTCATTTTCATTTCATTTTCATTTCATTTTCATTTCATTTTCATTTCATTTTCATTTCATTTTCATTTCATTTTCATTTCATTTTCATTTCATTTTCATTTCATTTTCATTTCATTTTCATTTCATTTTCATTTCATTTTCATTTCATTTTCATTTCATTTTCATTTCATTTTCATTTCATTTTCATTTCATTTTCATTTCATTTTCATTTCATTTTCATTTCATTTTCATTTCATTTTCATTTCATTTTCATTTCATTTTCATTTCATTTTCATTTCATTTTCATTTCATTTTCATTTCATTTTCATTTCATTTTCATTTCATTTTCATTTCATTTTCATTTCATTTTCATTTCATTTTCATTTCATTTTCATTTCATTTTCATTTCATTTTCATTTCATTTTCATTTCATTTTCATTTCATTTTCATTTCATTTTCATTTCATTTTCATTTCATTTTCATTTCATTTTCATTTCATTTTCATTTCATTTTCATTTCATTTTCATTTCATTTTCATTTCATTTTCATTTCATTTTCATTTCATTTTCATTTCATTTTCATTTCATTTTCATTTCATTTTCATTTCATTTTCATTTCATTTTCATTTCATTTTCATTTCATTTTCATTTCATTTTCATTTCATTTTCATTTCATTTTCATTTCATTTTCATTTCATTTTCATTTCATTTTCATTTCATTTTCATTTCATTTTCATTTCATTTTCATTTCATTTTCATTTCATTTTCATTTCATTTTCATTTCATTTTCATTTCATTTCATTTCATTTTCATTTCATTTTCATTTCATTTTCATTTCATTTTCATTTCATTTTCATTTCATTTTCATTTCATTTTCATTTCATTTTCATTTCATTTTCATTTCATTTTCATTTCATTTTCATTTCATTTTCATTTCATTTTCATTTCATTTTCATTTCATTTTCATTTCATTTTCATTTCATTTTCATTTTCATTTCATTTTCATTTCATTTTCATTTCATTTTCATTTCATTTTCATTTCATTTTCATTTCATTTTCATTTCATTTTCATTTCATTTTCATTTCATTTTCATTTCATTTTCATTTCATTTTCATTTCATTTTCATTTCATTTCCATTTCATTTCCATTTCATTTCCATTTCATTTTCATTTCATTTTCATTTCATTTTCATTTCATTTTCATTTCATTTTCATTTCATTTTCATTTCATTTCATTTCAAATCACCAAGGCAACAAAACTTAAGTTTCGCCAGGCACTCTACACCAGCGTTGCCAAACATGCGATAATTATCCGAGATCCACGATATTTTCGAATGTCATGCGATACAAAATAAAATTTACGTATCGCACGATAGTTTATCCACATTCTAAGATTTTTACGTTAAAAACAGGATAATGTTGGATTATAATCTGTGTATATTAATAGACAAGAGAAAACATTTCATTTAAAGAAAAACCGGTTCATTCATTCCTAATACTAATCTGTGATTCTTAATATTCAATTATTCATTCATTCATCCATTCCTCTTTCGTTCAGTTTCAAACTGACAGAATTTTGACATTTCCTATTTTTAGAACTAAAAGTTGGCTTTTTTTCAGATGTCACTAATCTGTTTAAAGTTCCTAGTTTAATATTTTTTGATGCGATAAAAACACGATAATTTTGCATTACATCTAGGATTATTCTTAACCCTTCGATCTGGCAACACTGCTCTACACCCATCCTCGTGACAAAGAAGTGCCTAATAATTTACAAGAATTCATCATCATCACCAACCCATTATATCCCCACCGAGGGGCACGGGTCTCTTCCCTGAGGAAGGTATAGGCCATACTCCACCACGGGGGCCAAGTCCGGATTGGTGGAGGCTTGTAAGACTAGTGGCTGGTCTTTCTGTCAGAAGTTTTCAAGCCGCCCCTAAAGGCCTCTGACTTGGCTTAACGACTGCCATCTATCGACGGCAGCCGGCACCAACTGCTTAACGTACCTTGCGAAGCACGGAATCGCTCGGAAAAAATGCCACTAGCGTTAGTCATAGACGGTGACCCATCCATGGACTGAACGCGCCGTACACAAGAATTACTATCTAATAAACTGTACTTTAAAACTCTCTATAAATTTATCACAAACACTGTTAAAAAAATATAAAGTGAAGCAAGGCTTAAAAGGGCTTGTACCCAGAGCCGTAAAACCAATTAAAAAAAAAAAAAAAAAACCCATCCTCGTCATAGCGGCAACGATCCTCCGCATTGCGGGACGGACTGATTGGATTGGATACAAACATATTTATTATTATATTTATTATTTATCTATTTAGTATTAAGCCCGCCAATTGTACAATTTTTACTGGTATGTACAATAAAGAATTTAATAATAATAATAATAACATATAAAGTTACAAACTCTTTACAATATTAGTATACACGTTAAGCACGTCAAGCAGTTGGTGCCGGCTGCCGTCGATAGATGGCAGTCGTTAAGCTAAGTCAGAGGCCTTAGGGCGGCTTGAAAACTTCTGACAGTAAGACCAGCCGCTAGTCTTTCAAGCCTCCACAAATGCGGACTTGGCCCCCGTGGTAGAGTATGGCCTATATCTTCCTCAGGGAAGAGACCCGTGCGCCTCGGTGGGGACATAATGGGTTGATGATTATGATATATATAAATAGATTCAGTAGCAAGAAGTTCTAAACAATAACACATATAAAAGAGCGTTACTTTGATGTCTTTTCTGTGATCACTGCATAGAGCCCCACACACACGTGTCAAGATAAACGTGCTAAAAGTAGAATCACTGCCAAATTCTTTATTAGAGATGATAGTCTATTTTTGGTCCTTTCTACCTATAAAGAGCACACAACATCGACTCTACATAAATATTTCATTTAAAATTTTATAATAAATTTTCATAAATATTTCGTTTAAAAAGAAACGTACATTCTAAATATTATTAGACGCCGTCAAGATGGTTGCCTGTTGTCTAGTTTAGATGACTAATATATAAATTGTACGCCAATAGGCCGACAATTGTACTGTATCATTGTATATAATGTTATGTTTGTTTTTTCCTGGTGTACGATAAAGAATATTCTTATATTATAATAATTTCAAGTTTTTCATAAGTATGATTTTTATTGACAATAAATTATACTTCGCTTTATACTTTTTATACTTGACTACGTGTCAAAGTTATGTGAATTACACGAACTTCTATTGTGATTCCATTCACTGTTGAGGCACTGCACTGGATTTCGATCGAGCGGAAATGCTTCAACAACCGCTTTATAAATGCATACATGACTAATCCATGCCAAATGGATTACTTAGTAATAAATAACAATACTCTCAGGCCGACCTGCACCACATTCTTAAATGTGGCTTAAACAAAAATTCTTCATACAAAGGTCCCATTAAATGGCGTCTCAAGTGACATTTAAGTGGAGCTCGGCCTTAGCTTAGCACACCGACAGACACAGCCGTCAATTTATGTATAAACACACTTCAACTTCTAAGAGGTGCCCTCTTACAATGCTTCAACGAGTGGTCCATAACTCATCGTCGTAGATACTCAATAATTGAATAATACGGTTTACGAAAAAGGGCGGGTCGACTTGCGCCAAGCCACTGGAATAGTTAATAAATAGGTAAATACTTAGCCAACGATAAGCCGACAAATATCCGATTAACCGGGTTGTCAATCGGAAGCACTTAAGAAATTTGGAATCGAAATCGAGGATGACTCTACTGTACGGAAACCGGCTTCGATTTTATATGCCTCATGTGTTCTTTTCACGATTGTTTTGTTTTTATTTTTGTCTTATCGACTTCCGTGTATTTTGTTTGTTAGATACTGGTCTACATTGTGGTTTCGTGACAATTTTAATATAATGTCTTCTTTCTTTTTTCAATCATACAATTTGTCTATAGCTCTGCAAATGTAAATTGGACTTATTACCTTACCATTGACAAACAGATAGATAGATAGATATTGTTTATGATAGCGTTGGCAAAATATTTAGTAACATATTTTTTTAAATTAAACACAAAAATATAGATCATTTTACTACCTAACTATTAACCAGAAACTATCAATTCGGTCAGCGGCGGTGAGTCATAGAGTAGACGTAGCTATGTACCGCTGACGCTACCCCGGTATTAATTTAATTTTACCTACTCCTGTGGCACCGCTACTCTGAACTATGAGGCAAAGGCCCACACAGGTGATAACTAACAAGCGTCAGTAACATATATACCTAGTAAATAAACAATTGAAACCCATTAGAATAAGACTGCACTATGTTATGAACTAAATCAAAGATATTATTGAAATAAAAGAATAAAAATTGCCACAAAATAAATAGTGGCAGTGCATTACTGTTACAAAAAAAAAAAAAAACAAGCGTCAACTAATGGATCAGTATAATTTTGTTTCAAGAATAAGATGCCACATTAATTAAAAAGGCACTAATGTTAAGTTTAGTTATACATTCAATTGCTTTCGCTAACTCGTGTTACTACCCACATTTGTTAACATGCGGAAGTCCTCATCCATATGATTCATATAGGATTGGGGGTGTAAATAAATGAATGTACTTATTTTATTTTATTAAGAATAATGACACAAAAAAACCTATGACTGTGCACTCTTACTTAAAGGTAACCACAACAAATTATTAGGATAACAAAAAGAAACTGTTTTTACTCATTTAGGAAGTAGCTAGAACTTTACTAATAGAAGACTTGAGAAAAGCATCAACTTATCATTTCTCATTGTAATGACGACAACATCTTGGTATAGGAGTATACGAGTAGTTACACAGTTTTGAAGAAAGGTAATTTAACCCTAGATCACTAAACATATTTTCAAGTTACACAGTCACTAAATATTAGTCATTTTGACTAACAAAATGAAATGCAAATATTTTTCTTGAAACGACATTTATTAAATTAAAAAAGTAGGTAACATTAGAAGACATACATTAAGACTTCTTAAAACTGTTAGGAACTTCAAAAATGTTAATCCTAGCAGTCTGAACAGACAGGAATAGTGTGTTCGCCACAAATGCCCTTCCTCCAGGAGTGGCATGACACTTTAGTCATCCTGTGCTTCTGATATTGGCAAAATGCGCAAATTTTTCATTTGTTTGGCTCGGCTTGAGAAGTACTAGCGACGACATCTTCAATTTGTAGGATATCTTTGATACTGGCCTTTATATTCTTTCTCAAAGTTACCGTTCCCGCAAACACGGCTCAATAAGATCGTCAGCCAATTTTTGCACAAATGCTCTTGTTTTAACGGTTTTTGTCGTTGCTGTACCATGTTTGATACATAAACGACATACTCAATGATGATGCATAAGTTCATGCCAACAAGTTTATTAAATATGTATGCATGTTTTGCCTGTTTATATTATTTTTTTCCATAACTGTAGGCTTTACTTGGATATAATACCGGATTTTGGTTCCGGATATAATACCGCTCGGGAGAGTCATCATCAGAGTGAAAAATCAAATGTCGGTTTCGATTACCTCTGACTATGTTTAGGTCCTCATCAGAAGAAACCAAGGATTAATCGTCACTTGCGTCGGTGTTTACGCAGAGATCTTCCTCTAACTTATTTTGCTCAGAGTCTGATAGCTCACCAGGTAGTTCGACAGGCGAGTTCTTGGTCATCACTCTCATTGTCAATCATTAAAAAAACTGCAGAATTTTATCTTGTTTACGGAAACAAGATAAAATTCTGCAGTTTTTTTAATGACACGGATCAAATCCATCAAAAATAGAATAAACATTAAACATCTTACATATTTTGAAATAAATTAATATAATTTTTCCTATAGGTACACACTAAAGTAATGACACCTTGTTGTATATTATATCACAAAAGTAATAACATTTACATAAATCAATAAAAGGTCATTTTATTTATACAAGAAGTCAAAAATAAACAAATTTTTTTCAAACTTACCTTGAGTAACTTTACACGCAAAATCACTAAACATTAGTCCGTGAGACTAACAATTCGCCAAAACTCCGGAAGTAAAATAGTGTGGATGCTGTGCATGCACACGGGGCATTAACACATTGCATTAGGAGGGTACTGAACGCGGCGGGGCTGGAGAGTGTCAGGAACATACCTAAACACCGAATACGTCGGGGCCGTGTCGCCTGTGAGACTAATGTTTAGTGATCTAGGGTTAAGGATGACTTAATCATGAAAAACTATTTGAAGCAGCAGTTCAGGACAATCTACAGCGCCATTAAGAGTCGTGTAAAAACGCCAAATCATGATTTTCCGACGAACTGAATAAACTGATATACGAAAGGACTCGTCCGGTAGAGTGCCAGTCTAAATGTATAGCTCAGTAGCGTTTATGGGCGCGCCCACATAACAAACGCGATTTTTTGGCATTTTTTACTTGATATACATATGTCTACATTAGACATTACATTATGTATAGATAATGGTACGAACCCGTCGTGCGCGAGTCCAACTCGCACTTGGATGGTTTTTATTGCGTTATCATAGATTCTCTTGTGTTAAGTAGCATTATATTTATATCGTTTGTTAATAGCTCCACCAATCCGGACTTGGCGCCCGTGGTGGAGTATGGCCTATACCTTCCTCAGCGAAGAGAACCGTGCCCCTCGGTGGGGGCATAATGGGTTGATGATGATGATGATGATTAATAGCTATTATTCAAAAGTGCTTTCAAATAGGTTACATAATTCGCCTATTCAGAATCATGCTTTAATTCCAGACAATTGTTGTAATTCTATACCCATACCTGCACGAAGATTGTGTACTACGATTCTACGATTACCAATTAAATATCTTCAACGTCAGCAGTTCCTACAATGCAAACAACTGCCTCGTCGGTCAAGCCGTTAAGGCGCTTACCTACCAAGACAGAGGTCGTGGGTTCGATTCTCACTGGGGTCTGGGGGTTTTTCCATGTTTATAATGTCCTAGCCTGCTTACCATAGCACAAGGTATCCTAGATTGGGGTCAGGCCAAGTGACTGTGTTGTGTGGAAGTTATTATTATTATTATTATTAAGAGCGGGTACACACTAGGCGTTTTGAAGCGCGCGCTTTTGTAACGCGCGTTGTAAGAACTTACTGCGCGTTTAACTGCGCGCTTACTGCGCGTTTGCATGTGTACACTTCAATCAGACATCATAGTTCTTAGAGCGCGCGTTACAAAAGCGCGCGCTTCCTAACGCCTAGTGTGTACCCGCTCTTATTAGACAACAACAAAGCTTATCGCTCAGACATACCGAGTAGGCATACGGTGAACTCTGTCGCGACTCGCGTTACCTATGCGGTTCTTTCCAGAGCGCAAGTTAAGGGCAATTTGGCCCACTTGGAACTTGATAAACGACTTCCTTCTCACTCAACGCGCTGCGCGACTGTTCAGTTCAGTCTACAGAGGGCATGACGCGAACCAAACAACAATAGAGAACAGGGACACAGAATACAATGTCATAATAGTACAGGTACAGAAAATTCACTCCGCAAAATCAATTAAAGAAAAAGGGACGCTAGCAGCGATACAATTAGGTGCAATTCAGATCGCACGGCGCTAAAAAAGCAACGTTATATTCACTTACATGTTGCCTCTCTTTCTACCGCGTAACTCTTACCTCTTCTGGCGCCTGAATTCCTACCTATTTGTCACTCCGGAGTGGTCACCGCATGTACTTACGCGTTCGATACCCACACGCGTATTGAAACAGGCCTGACAGGGAGCTATAATATTGACGCCCGACCTCCTCCTACATTAGGCACACCAAATAATAGTAGCACATGCCCGCACTGGGAATCTAACCTGGATCTCCCCCTTCCAAGTCCATTGATCTACCCACAGGGCTACCACCGCTTTTAACCACAATCTAATCTTCTAATCTAATACATAAAATTCTCGGGTCACAATGTTAGTGCGCTACTCCTCCGAAAGGGCTCGACTGATTTTGATGAAATTTTATAGGTGTATTCGGGAGGTCTGAGAATAGGTTGTTTTCAAATTAATTTTTCATACCCTATCTGGCAAAAGAACGTTGGCCGAGTCAGCTAGTATTATCATTGAATTTAGATTATGTATAAAATTCTCGTGAATTATGTAAACTTCACCACTCACCGTGTTAGTGCGCATACTCCTCCGAAACGGCATGGGCGATTTAGATGAAATTTTATATGTATAATCGGTAGGTCTGAATCGCTCGTAGCCTGGGCTGCCTGATGCCCGGTTCCAATATCCACAAAACGATCGGTTACAATTCCTCCGAAATTCCTACGAACCGTCAATAAATTGTATGGAAAACGGATCGTAGCCGGTAGGCGTATATTATAGGAACCGGGCATGAGTGATCTTAAACGATCACTAAGGTTAAGCAACATACGGCGCGTTCAGTCCATGGATGGGTCACCGTCTATGACTAACGCTAGTGGCATTTTTCCGAGCGGTTCCGTGCTTCGAAGGCACGTTAAGCAGTTGGCGCCGTCGACAGATGGCACTCGTTAAGCCAAGTCAGAGGCCTTAGGGCGGCTTGAAAACTTCTGACAGTAAGACCAGCCACTTGTCTTACAAACCTCCACCAATCCGAACTTGGCCCCCGTGTTGGAGTATGGCCTATACCTTCCTCAGGGAAGAGACCCGTGCCCCTCGGTGGAGACATGATGGGCCTCTGACTTGGCTTAACGACTGCCATCTATCGACGGCAGCCGGCACCAACTGCTTAACGTGCCTTGCGAAGCATGGAAGCGCTCGGAAAAATGCCAGTAGCGTTAGTCATAGACGGTGACCCATCTATGGACTGAACGCGCCGTATGTTGCTTAACCTCAGTGATCGTTTAAGATCACTCAGGCTGTCCGGGCTACGAGCGATTCAACCTCCCAGCTTAATCGGATTAAAATATCATAATTATTTGATACACTAGCAGCTTAGAGCTGATGCGTGTATGTCTTATCACTGACTTGATTGTTTTTGGTTTTCATATAATTATCCAGTCTATTTTTTAATCATCATCATCAACGAATTATATCCCCACCGAGGGGCACGGGTCTCTTCCCTGAGGAAGGTATAGGCCATACTCCACCATGGGGGCCAAGTCCGGATTGGGGTTTTTTTTAATAATTTAATTTAATTTATTTATTTGGTGAAAATACAGGCACAGATAGTGAATATTTTATGATGTACATTAAAGGGTATTAATTTATCTGCCCTATTAAACATTTCTCACTTATAATGAGTGTTAAATCAATAATAATATTGTTAACAACTTCCAAACACCAATCACTTGACTTGGTCACAAATATGGTCGGATACCCAGACAAGAACAATACAAACATGGAAAAACACTCAGACTGAGGCCATTTATTTGTACACATGTACAGGATGTAATCCTGCGCGATACCAATCGTCTGACAAATTCCATACTAATTGCTATACAAAGGACACGATTCAGACAGTATTTGGTGGTGTAATTAGACCCCAGATCGGATTAATTTCGACGAGAGAGAACGAGAGAAGTTCTCGACGTCCAGAAGCATTTTTTTTAACATAAACATTTACATACAGGCAAATACATTGCTTCTGGCCCCACACTAGGATACCCTGTGTCGTGGGAACCAGAAACAGCGACGTCACAAACATGTAAACATCCAAGACCTGGAGTTTTGTTTTTTTTTATTCTTTCCAGCCGGACATCGAACCCGGGACCTCTCGCATGGTAAGCAGATGCGCTAACCACTACGCCACAGAGGTCGTCAGGATTTGGTCGGTTAGTCATTTTTATAATTTACAGGAGAGCGAGTACTATGAATCACGAGTAGGTTCTTATTTTAAAAGGATGCCAATGATTTCAAAGTCACACTGTAAAGACTACATACGACATTATGCACCGGAATTATCTCAGCAATAGAACAAGATAGAAATATGTTTCTCAAACAGTTAGAGAGAGCTCGACGAGCTGGGATTGAAGATATACAGGGTGTTGATTTGTACAGTTAAATCCGACTCAGGGGTGGCTATTTACATGATACTAAGGCAAAAAAAAAAATTTTTTTTGTGAAAATCACCTAAAATCCCTGGTTTTGCGGCGCCGGCCGCGAAACCCCCGGCGGACCCGTCAAGTGCAAACGATAGAAGCTAAGCCACATAACTTTAAGCTTTTTAGGTGATTTTCACTAAAAAAATCTTTAAAAACTTTTTTTTGCTTCAGTATCAATGTAATTATAACCATCCCTGAGTCGGATTTAACTGTACAAATCTACACCCTGTATAATTAAAAAAAAAATTTTAGTCAGAATCGAGTATACGACCATAATGCTCCTCACGTCGAGAATTGGTGCTTCCTTGCGTTGCACGAGACAGAAAATGTATTTTGAAAAATGCATTTTTAGATTCTTGACCGAAATAACCCTCGGCAAGGACAACGCAAGAAGAAGTCATTGTGTGAACACACCAAGGTGACTGCGACTTTCTTTTTGTTTACGCATAGCATGATTGATTATATTTTGCTGTTAGGGCGAAAATATGGTTAACAAATACCAAGAATAGAGACGTCTAGACGACTCTTGTCGCTCGCAACATACGAGCGAGAATCAATAACACCTTACAATTATTATTTCCGACACTGCTGAGCAGTCTGTCCAAATCCTTATCGTCATTAATTTGATACGTAACATGTTTGGAACAGAACAAAGAGTAGGTCTAAATTATTGTGCAAACGGTATCAAATAATTTTGTTATAATAAGTATATCTTCTTTCAGATCGTGAGTTGCCCATTTGCGTTAAAATTCGAGACGTATTTAATTAAACCAAAGAACACGTGACACAATTTGCTGTAAACACGATTTAGGTGAAAACGAGACTATTATAGCGCAGCGGGAATTTCTTTCAATTCTCTTACAGTATTTTTTTTCAATTTGGTACCTAAACAGGGCAAACATTGTCAATTTAAACTATTCACGACATTAACGCAGAATTCACTCACTATTCTCTTAAGAAGATCATTATTCTCTTAAGAATAATTCAGCTGATTTGCTGCTCGGCTCGGTAAACTGGTCATTCGGCTAATACCGCCAGTTTCTACAATGTGTATTGTATACATTACTGTATACAAAACACATTGTATTATATATTGTATACTTTATATGTCCAACATGCGGTAGGGGCTGCCGCTCTCGAATTGGACTTTTCAGTCACTCAAAAAAGTGTCAAGTCCTGTCCTTAGGCACTGCTTGAATCGTCGGTAACGAACGCGAAGGCTTATGATTGATTGATTGAATACATTGCAACGGCCAATACCTGTTTCACTGCCTTGACTAGTAAAAATAAAGTGAAATATGTAATTGTTCAGTTCAGCAAGACACTGATAATTTTTACTAGCCACCACACTACACGTGTTTCACTTTGACTTTGAGTCGACAGCGTTTGAAAAAGAGATTCCGCTCTCGCGATGAATCAAAAGAGATACCGGCTCCTCTACCCCTCAAGGGTACCGGCATTAATTTATCTATGTATTAGGTGAACCAAAAACACAAAGTATAACGTAGTCGCGTCCGTTATATTTTGTGTTTCCTTGTTTTTTCCGGTGTACAATAAAGAATACGTGTTCTTACGTTTCGGACGCAAAGTATGTGTTTTGTCCGGGACCTATGTCCTATTAAGTCCTGACCTTGAAAATAACAATTGAAAGCCATTGTTCAGGACTTAAAAGGTTAAATCTCGTGACTAAAGTTGATCCAACTTACTCAGCTGTTTAACCCGAGGCTAGGCCTGAGCGCCTAGAACATTTTTCTTTCACAGTTAAATTAGTTATTCACAGAGTAATATTTGAAATTTATCACAGTTTTCAAAGCATAAAACATGTTCATACAACTTTCAAGAATCAAGAATTTATTTCAACGTAAAGAATTTACATTCTGCTTGTTAAATTTCAATGTACATACAGTTATGTATAACGTTAGCCGCTGCCTTGGGGCCGTCTGTAGTGGAGAAAAAGGCAGCGAAAAAAAAACTCCACTCTGACCATCTTTTCTCAAATCACCTTATAGCTAATACAAATAAAACATACAAAATAGTATCTTGGATGTGTTGAACACTAGACACATTTATCCTCTGATTTAATTTAATATTAAACTACTATTTAATGCCATACGTCCTTGTCTTCTAAATAATCGTTGATTTTATAATAAGCTTTTTTGCAAAGAGTGTGCTTAACACAATTCTTAAATCGCGTTGGGGGTAACTCTAATATATCTTGGGGTATCTTGTTGTAGAACCTTATACAGTGCCCCATAAAGGAAGTATTAACTTTTGCAAGTCTAAATCGTGGAAATGACAATTTATGTTTATTCCTAGTATTAACGTTATGATGGCTACCAAGAGTTTCGAAGTCCTTAATATTTTTCCGAACGTACATAATATTTTCATAAATGTATTGGCTTGCAACTGTTAAGATGTTAGTTTCTTTGAAAAAATCTCTTAGCCAGTCCCTACTACCTAGCTTGTAAATAAATCGGATCGCTCTCTTCTGCAAGATGAAGATAGTCTCAATGTCTGCTGCCCGGCCCCATAGTATTATACCATAGGACATAATACTACGGAAGTAACTAAAATAAACAAGCCTAGCAGTTGCAACGTCAGTAAGTTCTCGAATTCTTTTCACGGCATATGCTGCGGAGCTTAGTCTATGTGCCAATTTTGTAGATGGATTTGTAAGTGGACTCCATTGTAGTTTGGCATCGATTGTGATGCCCAAAAATACAGTATCTTCAACAAATTCTAGTTTATCATTTTCAATTACAATGTCGTTTTCAACTAATTTTACGTTAGGTAGGGTAAATTTCATACATTTTGTCTTATTTTTAATTTAACAATAGATTATTTACTGTAAACCAATCTAGAACGTGCGAGAGAGCATTATTTGCTTCGTCAAGATTATTTTCCTGTCTCTTTATTTTAAAAACAAGTGACGTGTCATCAGCATATAGCACTATCTCACACATTTTTTGTACCAAAAACGGTAAATCATTTATATAGACTAGGAAAAGGAACGGCCCTAAGATAGATCCTGCGGGACTCCCATTTTTACAAGTGAGCCTGACGATTTAATACGATTTATAAATATGATTTTAAAAGATCTAGACTTAATTTTTTTATTCCATAGTGTTTTAACTTTGAGAGTAATGTTTTGTGGTCTACACATCTTCAAAATTTGATTGCGTGCCGTTGCAAGACATACCCGCGCCGGCGGGTCTTTGGGGTCTGACGGAATGCGCCGTTGTTTAGATTGGACCCGCCGGCGGGTCTTCAGGGCTTGAAGGGTTAACGCGATTGAGTGATAGATAAACATCTACATAATCACACAACAACAGTATTTGTCGTACTAGTAGACTATAAAATCATGTTATTCTAAGGAAAACACTTACCCCTTTAGCCTGCTTCGTCACGAACATGTAGTCCTCCTTGATTTGGAAGTCTTTTGCGTCCTCGAAAAGCACCTTGGCGGCGTTCAAGTTGGTCGGGTCACTGGCACTGAACACGGTGCTCGTTCGGTCGGCCTTCCACCGCTCCAAGTAGAAGGTCTTCGGGAAACCAGGCCCGGAGGACCAGAAGAATGTTTTGACGAAGCTCTGTATCTGCTTGAACGTCTTGCCCCCGTCGAGCGTGAGGTAAAGCTGGAAGGGAAGTTGGGGATAGTGGACGGTCGGTACTAGACGGACACACCGGTTTTTAGTACGTCAAAAGGAAAAAGTCGCACAAGTCTTTAAGTATGAAAAGACTTGTGCGACTTCTTCCTTTTTAATGTAATTTTGCCAAGCTCGCAATGCAATGTTTGAGCTTGGCAAAATTGCGAATACAGGAATAAAACGGAAATTAGATATGTTTTGATGTTTTAACTTATTTGTTTTATTTTTGTCTGTTTATTTGTTTTATTTATGTCTGTGTGTTTATTTTTTTTCTGTGATGTGTCTTGTTGCTACAATAAATATGTTTCTTTCTTATTCAGTTATGAGATTTTTACGTCGTAAAGGTCTTTAGGGTAGCAATATTGTGTATCGCGGCATGAGTTGTTCACTACATGACGGGCACCCGTAAATCAAATTTCATTGACAAAGTAAAATTTTCATACAATCATCAATCAATAGGAAGAGTCCCATAGATCTAGAATTATGGAATTTGGAAAGAAGCAAGCTGTTGGCACAAAGTACAGTTGGTCGTTCACTTCGTAGAACGATAGTCATATAAACCTGAAAGTACTCACCTTTCTATTGGAGTCTGTTTTGTCCAAGACCACAAATTTATCCGGGATCTCCTCATCGAAGGCCAGTTCACTGGGGCTGAAACTCAGGTTGGATCTGTGGATGTTGACCCCATTGTCGCGGGTGTAATAGAGTCGCTTGTTCGCCGCGTCCACAAACACGCACTGCAATAAAATCCAAAGTTTAGTCAAAACGTCTTTATTGAAAGTACCGCAGTAACTGCGACTAATGCCCGGTCCCAATAACCCATCTACAGATAACTAACAGTTATCTGTCAACGCGATATTGAAATGTTCCGTTTTTCTTTTCTATTTAGTGGCCTATCACTAGTTAACATTTTAACTGGTGGTACTGGTTGGTAGGTCATTGGGACCGGACATTGACATCATGTTACCAGACTTTTTTTTTTCGCCAACGTTACACCTATGTACTACGTGTCCAATGCAAGATCTTTTGAAAGATTCTAAAAATACGGCCCGAAGGCAGAGGCTAAAAATGTACAAACAAATTCAGCAAACAGAATGTAAATTCTTTACGTCGAAATATTTTTATTTCCCATCTCTGCGTCTCTACCACAGACTAATTTATACGGCGTTAATGGAGTGTTATAACGTATTTGAGGGTTCCATACCCAAAGGGTACCGGGGTCCGTCCGTCCGTCCGTTCGTCCGTAGCCCGCCGGCCCGAGATCGAACGAGAGACCGTCAGCGTGTGCCCGAAAACCCGCCCGAATGGGTTATACCATACAAAGTGATTATTTTGCCGTCTTTTTGCTCGATATTAATAACGTCAACAGGTAGACCAGTTGTGAGTTGGACTTGCGCACGAAGCGCTTTGGAATTTCACTGCTTTGCTATGGTGTTGTAAAAGTTTGGACCATTTAAAAATATTTTATAGTACGACATCGTAAGTCTCCGTCAAGAAATAATGGCTTAGTATCTAAAGTATACCAATATCTAATATATAAAATGCGAAACGGCTTGACCGATTGTGATAAAAAAAATTAAGGCACATACATTCGGTAGGTTTATGAATAGGTTATCTATTTTTCATAGCCCTAAGTGAAAAAATTGATTATTTTTATCTTGTGACCATTTAATTCAGAAATTGTCGAATTCGTTTAAATATATTATTTCGTTTACAGTGAAAAAGGCGATATGGTGAAACAACGTTTGCCGGGTCAGCTAGTATTATTTTAGATATCAGAAAAATTAAGAAGTTACAAACAAGCGGAAAGTGAGTACCTACATAGGCATTATGTATTGTATGCAGACATTCACAATTTCACATGTTTTGCATAATCATATTTTGCTTATCGGAGTGATTCACATCAGATACAGAATGTAGAGGTCACTGGCCTCCTGTTTACTTTCAGATGTGTTGTCTTTGTTCAAAAGTAACATACCTAGTCAATTTCAAGTACTTGAAGAAGTAGGATATAGGTGAAACGTTTTTTTTTATGTTTCTTGATTTCCAACAGTTCTATGAGCAGATGCGCGGCGTCCTTAAGACGAGTGAGTGAGCATTCCTCTTCAGGTTTTGGATTTTTCCCAATTTCCATCAACATAGATACCGGTTACGATCCGTTTTCCATACAATTTATTGACGGTTCGTAGGAATTTCGTAGGAATTGTAACCGATCGTAAGCAAAAACGAAGCGTTTTGTGGATATTGGAACCGGGCATTAGTTATCATTGCATTGAATAGTTGAATATATCTAGATTAGGCTGTAATAATGGATCACTTAATAGAAAGTTACGTTACATTAAATTACTTTCGAGATTGTGACGTTTGATTGAACTTCAGACTTAACATTCTATTCTATTTACCAGTAAAATCATAGATGGTCCTAGATTTTTTAGATTCAATGGTTCACGAATTATTGAACAATAGTATTATTATTTATTTTATGAATGAGTAAAATTTTGTATCTCAAAAATTACTCTAACAATATGAAAGTATGTTTTTATATTTTTTATGCAGGATTCTGTACTAAATGTATGGTTTATAATATTTATTTAAAAGCAAAATCTAAATCTATTTTAAAGAGTTTTCATTTATATTCTCTTCTAATCATCTCCACAATTTACATGTTTAGAGCTAAATTAAATAGTTATCTACATTTTTCGATCAATTGTAATAAAAAAATATATTACATGTCAAGCAATTCAGACCATTGCAGAGAAATTACAATAAATTCATCGGATTATTTAATTTTTTTCAGAAATAATTTTCTGATTTCCAAAAGACAAAAATTCTTAATAATTTTAATATTTAGTTGTAAAAAGATAAACAACTGTCTTGAGTCTGCCATGCCATGTCCAAGTAACATAGATGAGAAAAAAACTTACTAGCAGAAGAAAGAAAATACTTACAAACTCTGGATACTTTGGATGGTTGAAGAATTTGTCCAATTGTGCATAGCCACTGTCGGGCGAGTCATCCAATCTGAAGCTCTCTGTCTTGTTAGTGAAGTTTTGGCCATAGTTGTATGAGATGAACAGTGTGGATGGTACAATGGTTCCCTTGCTGGTCTTGGGACTGGAGTCCCGAGCCAGGCAGATGATCACATCAGAGCCATCTCCAGTCCAATGAACCATTAACTGCTGGTGAGAGTCATTTAGGTGGTTTGTCTGTACAGAGGAGAAATATTGTTTGCATTATTTATATCACTCTTTCTTATGGGTAGAGAAACAATGAACAGACTTTTAGAATAGGATGTAAAAATAGCCTTGGAAATTGATATAATCTATTAGCTCAACACTACGGACGGTAAAGGAGCAGACAAGAAAAAATAGAAGGAAAAAGAGAAAAAATTTGCTCAATACTGTATCAAAGAAAAGTCAAACACCCTTGTTGGTATTTATTAAAATGGCAGGTACTTGATAAAATAGAGTCCTTATCTTATCAAGTAGTAAGCAAACAAAAGTATTTGGAATAAACAGTGAATACATGGTTTATAATTAATTTAATAAAACCATCAATGAAATAGCACTGGATTCTCGAATGTTCATTGACGAGTGAAAGTATGAGCGCAGTTCGTAACGAAAATTAAATAGATCAAAAATAGAGCCAAGGTCTTGTTGTTGTTGACATTTGAAAATTGCGTTGTCATTATCGTGAGGCGACAAAACTACTCCACCCTTGCAATTATAACAATTTCTAGGTCAATCCAAACAGAGCACAAATGTACTTTCATTGAATTACAACCTGACATCTGGGCCGGCGACAACAATGACGACAGTCAGAAAATCAGGGGGACAGATTGAATTTAATAAGGAAATAATGCATTACCCAAGTACTTATGTTTTTCTGTAGCACGGGAGTAGCCGTTGTCGGCGGCGTAGTCGGTGCATCGCGCTTACTCCTCACTACATGATCTTCAGGGCTCCTATTGATCACTGTCGGACGGCGAGAGGACTTTTGCGGGTCTTCTGCCACGTACAGACTGTTTCCAGGGGTCCCGTAGCGATGAACCCCGGCGACGAACGAAAACAGACACAGTAGAGCTATTACACCGAACAGACGTCTAAACGTCTTCGACATTGTGTTATCACTGCGGCGTAGCACATTCAATTTCTGATTACTGATATTGAACGACTTTTGAAATCAAAAATACAAGCAAGACTGTCGTGTTGATGAAGCAAAGCAAACACTAAATGAATGAATGAATGAATAAATGACAATGAGTGAAGGAGAAATTGAAGCTGAAGTTAGCTGCAGATGTCAGAGTGATGATTCATTCGTTATTATTATTAAATCTTTATTTTACAGGGCCTGTACGAAACTTTAGCCCTAACTGATGTTCGGGAAACATTGTTACCTGATTCATTCGTTCTTATACAAATGTTGCCATAAATGAAAACATAATATCGTCCATTTATCCACAAAACCGAAACAGTAAATACATTTTTTAGCACAATAAAAGTAGTATAGTCGATCAACCTACCTTTAAAGCTCATTACACAATGATAAAAAATAAGGT
Organism: Yponomeuta plumbellus; assembly: GCA_947310845.1. Lineage (NCBI taxonomy): Eukaryota > Metazoa > Arthropoda > Insecta > Lepidoptera > Yponomeutidae > Yponomeuta > Yponomeuta plumbellus. The sequence goes on along the minus strand of OX371207.1, from coordinate 7,826,569 downwards.
TTAGGAATAAGGAATAAGAAATAAGGAACAGGGAATAAGGAATAGCGGAATCCAGCAATGGCAGCACCGTTGAGCAAGACACAATTCAAGAATAAGGAAGACAATTGATTTCTGTGCTATTCCTTATTCCTGGCTCCTTATTTCTTATTCTTATACCTTATTTTATTTCATTCTGTAATAGGCTTAACTTCACCGTTTACCCTTAAAGTTGTAAATGTCACCCATAAAAACCCCACAAGTAGAGAACATCACAGACCTATTGGAGAACATGGAAGACTTCTGTCAACTTTTCTTAGATAAAAAATAAAAACTGACTTCAGAACAGTAGGTACACCGCCAAAAATCTAAATGTAAGTCAGATTTTATTTTATTGTTTTTTGTGATTAATCAACAAATTACCCTGGGAACTGGGACTACTTACGATATTACATAATATACATACACGGCCTTACTAATAAAGATTATGAGCTATGTATATAGCCGTTATGCGAGGTCTGACAAACTGGTTATTTGTACCTACGCTAAATGCGATTAAACCAGTATAAATTTATATAGGTACATCAAATAATTCTTTATAGTTTATAACTTATTTAATAGTAAGGCCGATATTGTATACAATACTGAAGGATTGCCCCCAATAGATCTTATTTTCTACTATCGATTGAAAAGTTCCGTCCGTTCTCTATCTCTGGAAGTCCACCAAATGAAAATGGGAATAATGGGATTCTGTATAGAATATAACAAAAATATTGTTGAAATCGGTTAAGATCTGACATTGAATTTAGAAGGAAATTAAATGGATCTGACAAAGTTATGGACATAGAAAAAAATACTATTCGTACACGTCGAATAGCTCTGAGCTGACCTTCTTTTTGGAAGTCGGTTAAATTTAGAAAAAAATGTTGTTAAGGGTTCCTCTATAGTCTGTGTGTTTTTTCATTTCGTTCAAATATTTTACACTACACCACATGCACCGATGCACCGGTACAATATATGAATTACTAAATATTTCTCCCAATCTGTACTTTCACTTCCTTCCACCATTCCTCCGCTCAGGCTTATAGGATGCCCACATTCTTGATTAATTACTAACACTGCTCAAGGCCTATGCTGCACTGTTTCACCAATATTTGGCAAACGTTGTTTTGCTAAATGGACAATATTTCTATGGTCACGAATCAAGAAAGTTTCTTCTAGGATATGGATATGAGCGGTCACTAAATAAGAATGTATTTTTTGTTTATTTTTAGGTGCTGTAGTTTTCGAGAAAATAATTTCTTTATTTAATTTCGCTCAGTGATACAGATCATTACGCCATCACAGATTAATACAAAGTCAGAAAGTATTATTCATTCGAATCTGTCAAAAGTGATTAGTCTGTTGCCTTTAAAAAATAAATACTGAAGGATTCCGTTTTCAGCCATCATGGCGTAAAGTTCAATTTTTTGTAACAAATGTTTTCCGAACATCCGTTAGGGCTAAAGTTTCGTACAGGCCCTGTAAAAATAAATATATAATAAAAAATAAATACTGAAGTAGGTACAGCGCCACCAAATTATATGTTCAAGTGGGCAAAATTGTAACTAACTAAAAGGCCTTCCACACGATCGGAAAGATTCTCCGACCAAGGTGACATTGGTCGGGTTGGTGTAAAAATTTTACGTGTGGAAGCCGGTTGTCCAACCAAATATTGGTCGGAATCCAACGGCCTTGATCGGAAGCGCAGCCATCACAACATGCTGTGTTGGCGGTCGGAATGGATCGTGTGGAAGGCTGTCGCCCGACGCGAGCGCTTCAGCTTCAGTGTGCCGTTGGCCGTCGCTGCGAGCGGTTTCGGTCTATGACAGTAAGTTCGAATTCGGTAGTTGACACGACTAACTATAAATTACTTCATATGCTCGATTAAAACAAAATATTTCGGGAAATATATCTCTTTCAGTTAATTATTAGTTATTACAATTGTTAAATAGATGAAATATAAAAAGAGTGCTCTGAATAAAGACTTCATAATGCGGTATTTTCATAGGTACAAAATTCCGTTTTAAAAGTAATTTAATTGACATTTTGACAACTACCCAATTATGTTTCGAATTATGGTTGGAATCTCGGAGTAATTAGGACTGGAGTTGGCATAGGATCACATTTCCGTACAAAAAAGTCTGCCATTTCTTGCGGGGTACGAGGTAACACTACAGAGACAATTACCAATACTAGTGCAAAAACAAATCTCGTTTTTACAAGCGCACACATGCAGGATAGGACACCACAAAAGCAATTTTGCACTCGCACAGAAATAAATACGAGCGCATTGGCCACTCTTCTCGTATTACAGGACGCACCACACTCACACAGAAGCAACTAGTGCTTGCAACCGGTGTTGAACCGGTCGATTGAACATATCGATAAAGTCCCTCCGGCCGTTTTGTTTAGTCGGCGAGTAAGGGTGAGCTCATGAGCATTCAGCTCGGTTCAGTCAGGCATAGGTAATAAGTATTTTTTTATAAAATAGTAATTTGGATTGCAGTACTTATTAATTTTTTTCCTTCAATACCTTGAAAAAAACTGCTTTGTTCGATGAAAAGGATGGAATAGTAGACTGTAGTAGAGGAAAATAATAATATGGGACACAATAATATTTTAGAATTATAGGGGCATTTAAACATCTTTATAGCAATAAAACAAAATTAATAGTTTTATACAGTTTATTTACAGTATTTACACTTGCATACATTGACAAATAGGTAGGTACAGTTTTTTCTATGGCTACTTTGCGTTTCTTATTTGTTAAATCTTGAATTTGAGAAGTTTCAATATGTTCAGAACAAATAGTACTTGTGTGCTTAGGTAGCCATGTCGCACTTTTGCTACAAGCTTCAACCCATCTTCTCCTTAAGTCAGGATCTTTTGGAAATCTAAAAATACAATGAAACGTTACGTATCTTCAATAACAACCGTTTCAATACAGGGCAACAAGTACAGGGCAATAAAACCCGAAACGCGAAACGCTTCAGTGAAAATAAAATAATGATATAGTTCATTTCCTCCAATGAACTAGTACACTCTATTAGTTCTTAGTTCACTAAAAGTTCACAGCTCATAGTTCGTTCATAGTTCATAGTTCTATTTTTTGCTCAAATCGGTTCAGAGGTTTAGGCTGTAGGTGGGTACATAGAATGGACATACATACATACGTATATACATACATACTTACTTACATACATACATACATACATACATGAAAGTGAAAAAAATATCCCTCTTTTTGGGCCGCGAAAGAAAGAAATGTATGATACGATACTTATAGGTAGGCATCGTTTTCACTAAAACATCCATTATTAATTTTATTAAGACCGTTAGATATGAGATGTTACATAAAAAAATAGCACCTTAGTTTAAAGTATTTTTATCGATGATACGATACTAAGTATAGGTACGTATCGTTTTCATTAAAACATCCATTATCAATTTTACTAAGACAGTCCGATAAGAGATGTTACATAAATAATAGCACCGCAGTTTTGAGTATTTTTTTATCGATACATATTATCGACCTGTTGCCGTCTCTGGCACATAGTCTCGTAACACCTCGTTACACTCAACCAGCGAACAGCGGTACCTGAGGAGGTGTGCGAGTGAGAGAACCAGGGGCCAAGTTAGCTTGGCTGGGTCCGAGGGACTCCCTACGAGACTATTAGTCTCGTGTCGCTTCGAGTTGTTCCCGCCAATTTTTCTATTTTTGATATTTTTACATGAAGTAAGAGTAAAATACGTAAGAAAATAATCACAAATGGAATGTTACTCCATCCTTTTCACGGCTAGATGTTGTAGATTTTTTGTTGCATCCATCTACGGCACAAATCGGCATTTTTCCGTGAGCTCTGCACTGACTAAAATCTTACACAGAAATGGTGAGGCAACCGAGACTCAACTAGTTTTATATAACGCATACGATTTAAAATCATATACTTTGGCAGAGGGGTAAGCTCCTTCATGGCGCCTCCAGTCCTAATTACTCCGAGGTTGGAATGGGTTCGCATTTTGAAAGCCGCGAACGGGAGGTGTTCATATCAATTTACACATAAAATAACATTTACATACAGGCTTGCATTTACATACATCGCTTCTGGGCCCCACACTAAGATACCGTGTCGTGGGAACCAGAAACAGCGACGTCATAAGCATGTAAACATCCAAGACCTGTGTTTCTTTTTTTTAGTACCCAACCGGGATTCGAACCCGGGACCTCTCACATGGTAAGCAGATGCGCTAACCGCTGCGCCGCCGATGTCGTTTCGTACAGTCGAGAGCACATCATGTTATACACCCATGCACTCTGCCCCGTTGCATTGCGGGCGACTTTGCAACTCAAATGTGAATGATGACGTGCTTTCGACTGTACGTTGTCAAGTTGTCCGACCGTGTGGAACGAATTCCATCGCGACCAAGGCCACTTGGTCGGAGAGTCTTTCCGATCGTGTGGAAGGCCTTTAATTAATTGTAAATTCTGTACCCCATTTCTTGTTTCATTTATTCACTTACTAAGATTTATAGATATATGTTCACTAAAATTTAAAGACGGATTAAAATATTCTCATTTTCCTAGGTAAATTTCTTAAATGTTACTACTAAATTCTCCACTAGCGCCGCTATCAACTGAACAGATAAGATGGTGGCACTGAAACGAAATCACTGACAGAGCAGTGACAGTTTTTTTTAAATGCTTCAACGTTGGATGGCGTGGATACACGACTATTATTCCGTTCCGTTTTGCTTATACGCCCTTTTAGAATGAGAAGGTTTTCAAAACCAAAATCATGAATGAAAATCTTATCTGAGGTAAAAACTAAGAACGTGGGCTATCCAGTTTAGCTTCCTTTTCATATACATCAAAGGAAAAAAATCCCGAATTATTGTCCATTGCTTATCATTATTACTTAAGGATATGAAAAATAGATAACAACCTATTCTCAGACCTATTAAATATACACATTTCATCAAATTCGGTGAAGCCGTTTCGGAGGAGTGTGCGCACTAACAGTGTCACACGAGAATTTTATATATTAGACTAGCTGACCCGGCAAACTTTGTGTCGCCATAATAAATTAAGTATTTTTAGGGATTAATAATTTCGAAAAAATGGAGTGGACACTCCTATGAAAAATAGATAAAATCTTTTCTCAAACCTGCCAATATAAAATTTCATCAAAATCGGTCAAGCCGTTTCGGCGGAGTATGCGCTACTGCACTGACTAGCCTGTTTCGTAGAAGATAGCTACGCAATTTAAATTAAACTACAAAGAATTGTAATTTTATAGAATTGTAAATTTATTATAAAATTCCCCATTGCATTATCTAACCAACGTAAACCACTAATCAAGATCAGCCGAATAACATTATGAAATAAAAGCTACCAATAAGATTTTAATATGTTTTTATTTCCTTAGCAATTAAATTACAGCACAATGACTGCCTGCTTGGCCTGCTGTTTAGCCTTTAGGCGGACCTGCGCGGCGATTCTGTCGAGGTCACGGCGACCCTGCGTGGTGAGGATGCGGCCTCCGTCTTGCACCTTCTCCACCAGCTTGAGCGCTTCCAGGGCCTGCAGTGCCTTGCGGGCAATGCTGCCTGATGACCTGGAATAGGAGATAGTGTTTGTTGCTGAAAGAGGGTCTATTACTACAATTTACAGCAGAGGTTCCCAAACTTTTTTTTCTCATGGACCACTTTCAAAGTTTTACTATATTCGGTAGACCCCCTGCTGCTACAATAATTTCCAATGTATTCCCAAAAAATATCACCCTAAATTGGGGGTGTTAGGAAGAAAAAAAATGTTGCGCATTTTCTTGTGTCCTATTTAGGTATTAAAAATACTTGTGGTTATACAAAATTATAAACATTATTATTATGAAAACCAGAAAATTTTTCGTGGACTCCCCACCAACTTGTGAACCCTTGTTTTGTTTTCACATCTACATGGACCTACGTGTGGTCTCCTATGGACCCCTTGGAGTTCACCTGCACCACTTTGGGAACCTATGATGTACAGTAATAAATAAAGTAAATAACTTACATACAAACAATTGCTTATCCTGCACTACTCTGTGGTATGGGAACCAGGCAAGGACATCACAAATATAAAATACACACGGACTGAGGCCATTTTGAAAATTGAGAATTGACCATGACCTCATGCGAGGTTTTATGAGATATTATTTACATCTTATCTATTCACCAGATTGAGGGGTATTAGGTTGATATCCTTGATTGGCCCAATATTTATTTGCTTTGTGTAAAAACATAACATAACATTAGGTACGAAATTCAACCCATGTTACTGCTACTACTACCCATGTTAAATTAAATATCGTCGTTCATATTGCAATTTGTTCTATGTAAAATAAAAATAAAATATTTTTTTATTTAAAAAATGTGCTTCAAATTTTATATTGAACGCCACCAAAAAAAGGTTCAATGTCATCTGCCAATAGAAAACCGGCATCTGTAACTCGCAATATGTCACATTATCAACTCAGCAGCCAATTCCGTACGGCAAATTGTTCTAAGTGAAATAAAAAAAATTTTTTTTTTTGACGTAGAACACATGCAATATTAACGACAATATGTTACTGCAACACCACCCGGGCAATAAAGTTTTACTTCTTTACTTTACTACGCAATCATTTACTAAGTGGTTTGTTTCTTCTTCAACTCCTATGAAATCTTATTGCATTGGTATTGAAACTGTGCTGCAAAAAAGCAAAACAACAATTTTAACCTGCAGAAGTGTGAGGGGGTGACACCGTTGCGTTTGCGGCCACCAAAGATCTTGGTGACGGTCTTGACACCAACTGGGGAGCGGATGTAGATGTGACGGAGGATTGCCGCACACCGCACGTAGAACCAGTCAGGGTCATAGGGCGCCAACTCCTTGAAGCGAGCCGTCTTAACCAGATCCATGTGTTCGGGAACCTTGACCTTACCGGTCCTGGAAGATTAATGATGCTTTATTACACTAATGATATTACCCTTGCCTAAACCATTAGGTTGTGGCGAAAAAATGGTGTTTGCGGAATTTATCTTATTATTAATTTGACTAATCTAATACCACATTAGAAGATTAATTCTTTGCATAACACCATTTTCTTTAGTAGTTAGTAGGTAGGGAAAGCAAAATAAAATGTAAATTTGGACATTATTACTGTATTGACAGATTGTTCTGTGCAATGTTTCATGAAAACACTATCAGGAGACCTGACTTGACAAGTGTAAATATCTAATTTCTAAACATTCTACTTGGTAAAGCTATACCCTTTTTTTAATATTTACAATTTTACCCAAACGGACTATCAATTAAAATCCCATAGTGCCATCAAAATGGATTAAATTAATTGAAAACTCTTGCTCATAGAATAAGTACACTTTGTCATTTCTAGCTGTTTAGGCTAGATATTGAACTCGTGCAAAGGATCTCTGAACATTCCTTATTTATGCTTATGTGACACAAGGTGCTAAAGAGACTTCTTTCCACAGGACATTGGATGAGACTGGCAGGAAACCGGGAAAATAGGCAACAACAGTGGGCATTATCCATGGCCTGTATAGATGATTCTCTAGTATGCGACAGGTGCAATGGGAATAAAATAAACTGATGCTTACTTCTTCAAGTGGGCGGCGACGGTCTTGACGACCTTGTCCTGCTCAACATCCTTCAGCGTAACGGAACGCATCTGAAAATTACAAGAGGATATTTTTCAATTGCTAAGGCAGGTGTTATACTCTACGAGTAATTTGATGCTTGGTGAGTAATGTTATCCTAATGTAATCGTCTTAACTATATACCTAACGCAGTACCACTAGAAAATGTAACAGTTTAATGTTCTTTTAGTAGGTAATTATCATCTCTATGAACAAAATCGTTGCTTATAGAGCTAAATCCAAGTAACCAGGTTCCCGTGCTCGTGAGATTCGCCCATCACCGAAACGTCATCATCAGTATTTAGTAGGTATGTTGGTTTCAAATGTAGGTGTTGACAAGTTTATAGGTTATATTTCATAGCAAACCGGAGTCGTCACAGACATGCTGATTAATGATTGTGTAGTACTGCAATCAGTAAATTAACCATAACAACATTCTAAATAAAGGTATGGGGGCCCTAGACAGCGAGAAAACTGAGAAACTTCTGCTGATAGTCCATGTCAACTTGAAAACGAAACTATGTCACACAAGAACAAAAAAGCACTCTGATTTACGAGAAAATAATCACCAACATTACCTTAATCACTTAATTTACGACTAAATACCAATTATATACAATTTTAGCACAAAATAATCACTAAACCATGTGGATTTACGCACCTTGCCGTGTGTTAGCAACCGGAAGAAAGAAAGAGACAACGAATTACAGTGTTGCTACACATGGATTTCAATTTTCTACCCTAAAATAATTCCGAAACTGTCATAGTCACAAAAGTCGTATTATTTAGTAATAGAAATGAAGATATCAAGGTCAAACACTTAGAAACACTACCTTCAGTAATTTACGCACCTTTTATGAATGTAAAAGCTGGAAACATTACAATATTTTTTCGTTTATGTTGTCACATCTGGTAGGAAAACGTCAATAACATCTTGCCTCTATAGTCTATCTTATCCTTGGTTGTTTTGATTGAATGTCAGAGAGAAAATGGCCGCGAAACAAAACACTATGGGGAATGAAGGTAAAAAACACTTTCAATTATTAAAATGTAGTGATTTTATGGTCACGGAGCTTTTCTAAAGTTCCCGCAGTACCAAAACTATTGATTAGTAATCTCATTATTGTTATAAACTACCGAGAAAGTGCTCAAATGTAGTTCTGTTTACCCAGGCCAGGCAGCCTCCGAGGATATTCCTTTGACATCATTGGAAGAAAGTCTTCTCAGCCTGGAGAAACTCGATCGGACGTCTCCGGAACTGTGGCCCGAACAAAGTAAGCTATCAACATTATTACGTACCGAAACCTTTATTTAAGCAATGTAAAATCATCAATTTCAAAATAGCGCGGGAGTAGTGTTCACGTTCTCAAGTTGTCAATTCTGTCCTCCATTTCGGATTCCATCAAATCTTGCATTTTTGCTTGGACGTTTCGGTTATAACTGACTTTCATTTAAATTTTTGTCGAGATGTGTGATAGGAATGTTAGCATTTCTCAGTCTGACGACGAGTCTCGGTGCTCCGCCGATTCGTTCACAGTTCCCGGAGTGTCTGAGTTCGTGCCCTTGCAGAGTGCCGACGCAGAGGTCCCTAGCTGGAAACGCGGACCTTCCCAGGAAGATATCAACTTGATGCAGAGTAAGTACATACTCTGTTTTCCTTGTACAGCAATAACAGTACATTAAAACCCTGTCTACTATTTTATGCATTATCAATAATAGGTTAAGTTGTAAATAGTACGAATTTTATTCACCAACCTTACAGTTTGAAAAGTCTAAAAACCACCATTGCAAAGGACCTAGGAATTAAATTTGCAAGTCTCACCATAACCAAAATTGGTCTAAGGTAAATTAATACCTTCCGGACCATTAGGTAATACTGCTGTTTCTTTGCAGAACTGGGGACACTAACCACAAGTGGTCTAATAATGGAAGTGAAGAAGCTGCACGACTTAGCTTACCAGCTGGGCCTCGAAGAAGCTAAGGAGATGACCCGCGGGAAGTATCTCAACATATTCTCATCACGGCGGCAGCGGTAATTACTGAAGTTTAATGTAGATTTGAGATAGTGATATTTATCTTATTAATTTAAGATATTTGCAACACATAACGAAGTATGTCTGGAATAATAATAATATGACTGGAATAATAAGAAAAACTACATGCAAAATCCTTTGAAAACTAGATGAAATTATCAGTTCTGCAAAGCAGATAAAAGAACACTTTCTAGTACCCTACACTGCGCATAGCCCAGCAGGCACTTGGCTGGTTTTTTACCACAGTATGGAATATTACGTAATATGTTGTTTGCATATTGGTGGCAAATATTTATTACCTGGCTGACAGCTGAGCAGGTGTTAACCCTTCAGGCTCACTATGTTGAATTCAATGTTGAATCCCAAAATGTTGAATCCATAGTAATCCCAAAATGTTAAATTCATAGTAATCACAAAATGTTAAATTCTCAAAATGTTGAATATGAATTCCCAAAATGTTGAGTTTGTCAAATACTATTGAATTTAAACGGGGTTTTCTCGTGGTCCCATTATTTTGTCCCGTTAACGGGTCTACGTGGGATAAGATTTTAGACAAAACCCTGTATAAAAAGACAATCAACTCCATCTCCATGTGAGCCTAGTCTGTTATTTCATTCAATGCAAAAAAAATAAACTGTCAGGTTGACATATCAATACAAGCCAAAAGGTTTTGGCAACAAGCCAAGGGCTGCCAATGTCTGAATGTTGCTAGTACGTAAAAATCGAATTAACCCATTTTACTTCCAAGTTAAAATTGTGTGTGCTACGTAGGTGTTTTTTTAGACTTTCTTCTTATAAGTAATTAAATTTTAATGTCTGATGTGATAAAGATTTTTGTCACATGAGCCTTCTATTCACGATAAAAATAAATCTACCAATGAGCCGTTTTCAGAAGAACTAAAAAAATAATAATAATACGGCTGTCAAAGGAATGCATTTTTGGACCTCAGCCCAATAGCCTAAAATTGCATTCCTTTGACAGCCATATTATTATTATTTTTTTTTAGTTCTGAAAACGGCTCATTAAACCTTTATATTTTACAGTCATAGTTGCATTAGGTTTTTTTTTTTAATATGTGAATGGAATCAAATCTACATTGTGAGCTAACAAGCATTAAATTGTTTATTAAATGCTTTGAGAGTTCAACATTTTGGGATTGCTATGAATTCAACATTTTGGGATTGCTATGAATTCAACATTTTGCGATTTCCAACATTTTGGGATTCACAATTATGCGAATTCAACATTCCAGGAATTCAACATTTTGGGATTACTATGGATTCAACATTTTGGGATTCAATAATAATAATAATAATAATAATAAACTCACGCTCGTTATCCCCGAAGGGGTAGGCAGAGGCACCAGTCTCTAGAACTGGACCCACGTTCATAACGTTTGGGATTCAACATTATGCGAATTCAAGATTTTAAGAATTAAACATTGTGAGCCAGAAGGGTGTTAACAATGAGTAACAACAACAATGTAGTAATTTAGTAACTTTTATTAAGTAAGTTAGGTAACAATAAAATAGAATTTAAGTTATATTTGTGACATTAAATTACGAGACAAAACAGTTTCAAATAAACTTTTACCTACAATTGTAGAGCTTTTATTTAACTTACCATATTTATGTTTGATAATTTTATTAAATTGGAATTCTATCAATAAATCTAACTTTTAATGCACTGTTTGGTCTTGAGAAGAAAGTTCTTGTTGGTTCAATGTCTCCATAATGATATTCCAGCTTGTATTTCTCCAGCATCTAGAAAATCAATATGAATCACATGAAATGAGATATGGATCACTACACATCATTGATTCCTATTAGTTCCAACTACTGATAATAGTCGAAAAACTTTGTCCTATAAACCATGCCCAATTTCATTAAGATTTCTTGTCCATTTTATTACAATACAGGTAGAGCAGTTGCAAGTTTATCAAATTAAGTAAATAAAAATAATTGTTTAATTAACCCAATAATGCACAAAAAAATACAAAACAGTAAATATTAAGTGGACAAGTTTTTAAATAGACAAAGCAACCTACTCATTGATTTTTTTTTCTACTTTGTAATTATTACTGCATTACTATAAAGGGCTGCTTACCTTGAAAGTCATCAATGCAAGCATTGTCTCCGATATATTCTGGCCCAAACACTTTCGGCCGCCATGTCCGAACGGTATGGATGCAAATTCGTGGTAGTTGCCCTTATCTACGGTTGTCAGCCACCGCTCTGGCCAGAACTTTGTTGCGTCGTCGTAGTTACTCTCCTTCGTTGACGACTCTTGGATTGACATCATGATCAGAGTCCCTCTTGGAATGCTGTATAGACAAGATAATATTTCATAAAAAGGTCGTGAAATCTAAATTCTGTGAACGACAATAAGGGCTCCATTGTGGAAAAGGGAAGCCCCATTTTTAATCATACTTATTTAGGTCCAATACTAACTTGTATCTGTCCAGAGTTATATTCCTAGGAAGAATTCTTGTCAGCAAAGGTATTGGCGGAACGAGTCTGTAACAAACCATACATGAAACAGATACAGCACAAAAAAATATATATATAGGTGCATAGTTGAATAGCACGCTTACGTTAAGAATAGGGACCCGACAGAAATCAAACAGACGCCCTATGCAATCAGTAACCACTAACCTCAGTCCCAAATTATAGCTAGGTATGTATGTTTCGAATCCTACAGCTAAGCTGCGCCAATCAGAAACAGTATATCTTACCTCAATGTCTCCTTTATGCATGCCTGGAGGTAAGGGCATTCGTCTCTCAATCTCGGAACGTCGTGAATGCTAAAGTTGGGATATAGTTTTTCAAGTTCCTTGTATAGTTCCCTTTGAGCCCTTTGGTACTTCGCCAGATAGTACGTCAGGAACGACATGGATGACGTAATCTGCAAGAATAACTTTAAAAGAACTGAAACGGTCGCTTGGTTACTCGTCCAAGTAACTGTTCTACACTGACGCACTTTAAGGCTAAATAATTAAATAGGTGTATTGGATATATTTGGTTGGTAATATGGGAACGTATGTAGGTATCTACTTAAAATAAGACTGGTCACAAGGGACATTGAAGAAAGAAACCTCAAATACGCCATTAATATTTAGATATTCTGCCAAAGATTAATGATAAAAACCACTTTCGAAATCATCAGGATACCTACATCTTTCCATAGGGAACTGACCCAGGTGAAATGAAAGATTTACATCGACTTTACCTGATGCATCCATGGCTGTCCATGGATGCGTCAGGTAAAGTCGATGTAAACTCACAGTATTGACTCCGATGAGAAGCATGTCCATTATGACGGTAGTAATGTCTTCAGTACTCATATTGTCTTGATTCAATAGCATTGACGAAATGACAGAACTTGTATGCTCTCCCACTGCAAGAGAAAATTTGTTTGCAATTTATGGGCCTTTTACACGAGGCCAATAGCTGAGACAATCCAGTAAGCCAGGACAATAGGCCAATCCAATATTTCATTGGATTGGCTTCATCCATTGGCTTAAGCCAATCCAATGCATTGTCCTGGCTCTATTCACACGAAGACAATATTGGACTGGCTTCCTGGATTGTCTCAGCTATTGGCCTCGTGTAAAAGGCCCATTATACTTTTTTTGGAACTTATGTATCACTAGCTCTTGCCCGCGACTACGTCCGCGTGGGCTTTAGTTAAGTCAAGTGTTTGCAAATAAGATAGGGATACTTTTAGCGCATGCGAAAGAGCTTTCATACTAACTTCGCAACCCCCTCTTACCCCCTTAAGGGATGATTTTTGAAAAACTACTTTACACGTCTTTCATGTCTTTCAATGAAGGACCGTCATGCTGAATTTCATTCGAATAACTTCAAAAACGGCAAAGTTCCATACTAACTTTGCACCCCCCTTTTATCCCCTTAAGCGATGATTTGCGAAAAACTATTTTACATGTAATTCATAAATTTTAATAAAGGTACTTTATATTAAATTTCATTCGAATAACTTCAAAAACGGCAAAGTTTCATACTAACTTTACACCCCTTTTTACCCCCTTAAGGGATGATTTTCGAAAAACTATTTTACATGTTTTTCATAACTTTTAATGAAGAACCTTCATATTGAATCTCATTCGAATAACTTCAAAAACGGCAAAGTTTCATACTAAGTTTGCACCCCCTTTTTTCCCTCTTAAGGGATGATTTTCAAAGAACTATTTTACACTTGTTTCATAATTTTAAATGAAGAACCTTCGTACCAAATTTCATTCGAATAACTTCAAAAACGGCAAAGTTTCACACTAACTTTGAACCCCCATTTTACCCCCTTAGGGGATGAATTTCGAAAAATCCTTTCTTAGTGCTCCCCTACGTTACAAAAGGAACCCCTATGCAAAATTTCGTGTGCGTGTGGATTGAGTGAGCACCCTTCTAAAAATAGAAAAAGGATGCTGTTCATTTAGTAAAAGTTCGAAAAGAATTGTAAAAGTAATATCTGCATTTGTAAAACGATACAAAAAAAATTACAGTATTTAACGTGTGCTCACTCAGTTCTCACAAAGTACCATCGAAATCAGTGACTGTATTAATCTAACATAACGTCGTGTGGGGTGCCAAATCCGTTATGTGCATTTTCTTAATATTTTTTTTATTGGCCAGTTCTTCTTACTTTTTCCTGCTCTATGGATAACATCTTATCCGTTTTGTAAAATTCGACTTGAAACATTAACTTGCCATATCCTTTATGTGTTACGGCCGTTGCGAAAACTCGCTATGTGTTTAAATGAACACATGACGGATTTAACAGTTCATCAGAACCTGCGTGCACGACGCGAAAAATGTGCTGAAGAATCGCGTAAACGTATCCGGACTAGTTTTTTTATACTTAAAAGCAGTGTAATAATATAATGGTGAGTAAAATATTATTATTTTGCTGAGAAAACATGGCTCTAGAATGGTTTGTACCACCAAAATAGGTAATAAACAAGCTGAACCTAGAACTTATGCAAACTGTTTGTTTGAGACCTAGCAGTTGTTAGAAGAGAAGCAGGCTCAAATTCTGTGAATCTGTACGTGAATGCGCTGATCGAGCAGCTCAGTGGTCATGTCGGCTGCTTTGTAGACGGAATCTGTGTTTACAATTTAAGTTATGCAGATAGTGCAGACGACATGGTGCTGCTGGCTCCTTCGGTCTGCGCACTTCGGAAACTTATTACAGTTTGTGAGTCCTACTCTGGGTCTCATGGCTTAATGTATAATACTAAGAAGTCTGAATTTATGGTTTTTAAGTCGCGTGGTAAATGTCCATCCTTGATACCCACAGCAAAATAGGTTTTGCTAAATGGGGCTCCACTGAAAAGGGTTCTACAGTTAAAGTATCTTGGTCACTTGATAACTGAGGACCTGAAGGACGAAGCAGAAATGGAGAGAGAACGTAGGGCGTTGTCGGTTAGAGCTAACATGCTATATCGCAGATTCTCTCGGTGTAGGTACCGATACAGTGAATACTCTGTTCAAAGTATTTTGTACGTCACTGTCCTCGGAGGGCTTGTAGTTTACGTACACTCAAAAAGGCTGCAACGCTCTGCTGGTTCAATTTAATAATGTGTTCAGGATACAACAAGAAAGAAAAAGAAGACGATGCAGCCAGTGCTGCCTTACGGCTTCGTACAACTGGGCCATAGCTACAGAAACAAAACAGCTTTTTTACACTCACAAATCTTGTCACCTGATGTTTCGGACCAGCCTATGATGGAAGCGGTGTGCGACAGGATATCTCAAACCTTTACTTTCGACAAGAAATACAAGGTACAACTACAAGAGGAACCACCCGACTATTCGGGTATAAATGAAGTCAGAGTGTATACGGACGGCTCCAAAACCAAATCAGAAACGGGCGTGGGGGGCCTTCTCCAATGATACAAACCTAAAAATGTCTACAACCCTTGGCACCCTGAATACAATTTTTCAGGCAGAATGCATCGGTATAACAAGAGCAATATGTACAAGACTTTGCCACACGCATAGTGTCGGACAGCGCTTCAGTCCCACAAGCACTTAATAGCAATGTCACAAACAACAGCCTGATACTAGAGTGTTACCACGAGTTGGATAAGCTCTCGACAAACAACCGAGTCATATTACAATGGATGAAGGGTCATAGCGGCTCCTTGGGCAATGATGCTGCGGATGAAATCACTAGAAGAGGCTCGGAAAATACAGTGGAAGGGCCCGAACCCGTGTCCCTACTCCCTTAGGTACAAGAAGTGTAGGAAATGGTTGAGGACACGAACAGAAAATCAGCAAGCTGAACTCTGGAGAACAGAAACTAAATGCAGATAAGCCAAGAAGGCTCTAGCAACAGTCTCGAAACGTCTTTCACGTCTTTCTGCTTCGTCCGAGATGAGATGATCTGCGCAGAGCTGTGGCAATACTGACAGGCCACTGCTCACTGAATAGACATTTCCACAACATGGGACTAACCGACAGCCCGCTTTGCCGGGGATGCCTGAAAGAAGAGGAAAGATCCACCCATGAGACAATCTACTGTGAAGGCATGGAAAAACACCGGACCGCCATCCCGCTATTGCTGGGATCCCTTCAGGAGGCCTGCAGTGATATCAGAGCATTGCAGGCCTTCTGGAAAGAGATAGGCTGGCTGGAGTAAACTCACAGCCTTGCTACGTATAATACATATTAATAATACATATAAATTTGAATAATACCCCAGACGTGCACTTAATCTTTTGCGTATGGCATCAGGCTAATGGTGGTGTGACGTCTAACGAATTCACAAGCTGCATTAAAGATTTCTTGAAGAAACAAACCTTGATAAAGAGTTCATACTAATCTCAGACGGATGTTCCTATCAAAATATGAATAAAGTCTTGGCGTCTGCTTTGGCGACCATTTCGAAGACACAAGGATGTCGAAATAGAGCAAATTATTATGCTCCTGTCGACTATGTGGGTAAATCCTTCCATTATAAGGAAATTTTCAGGTTACTACAAGCACATAACGGTCGGGTGCATCAGTTTGTTTCAACACGTGCAAATCCATGATGTGCATTCTATTACATGCAGGACATTATTAGGCCAAAAAATCCGTTATGTACAGGTTTGAAACAAAAAAAAAATATGGTGCTTTATTTATTATTTTGTATGTGATAACTTTTATAAAAATCTATGCAAAATTATATTATTAAATTTTCTACATTATTATTTTTTTCGTATCAGCGTCAACACGGACAAAATACAGTTTTAACGCTCTACTGAAAAGTTGCACTTTTCACATAAAGGATTTGGCACCCCACATGACGATAATATATTTATACACTAGTCTTTAGTAAAACCTATGCTAACTTACCTTTGTAATTTATAGATCACATGGTAACGTATTTAAGATTTTACAATTAATTTCTTAGGCTCACTCAATCCACACACTTTCGAAAACCCGATTTCTAATGGAAAAACTGAAGAATTAAACTGGGTGTCTATAGTTAAGTAAAATTAATATGGGAATTCGTAAAATAGATAACAAACCATTAACGCGACAGGTTTTTGGATAATAAATGTTTGTGTGTGCTCACTCAGTCCACACATTATAAGTTAGTTAAAAATGTCAATATCTTAGGATTTTTAGTATCACAGAAACTTTAAACTAGTTCAACTTGAAGTAAAATATTTTACTACAGATCCGCCATCTAATATTTTATATTCCTTGTCTGTTTTAAAAGATATTCAATTATATTTTTTCTCATAGAAATATATCATTTGGGGTGACCACACTACATTGTATTACGGTAATATGGAGATACGATTACCTATGATTACCTACCCATACGAAGACCTCTGTGGCGCAGCGGTTAGCGCATCTGACTACCATGCGAGAGGTCCCGGGTTCGAATCCGATCATAGGGCGCGTTCAGTGCATGGATGGGTGACCGTTCTATGACTAACGACAGTGGCATTTTTCCGAGCGGTTCCGTGCTTCGCAAGACACCTTGGTGCCGGCTGCCGAACATAGATGTTGTTAGCGACGTGCTCCGAATGTTCTGTATTTGTGTTCAGAAATAAAAGATAGCTAATTGATAAGTATTTTTTATGATGTTATGATTCTGGACGCGCGCGAAAGTCTATTGGTCTAAGCGATACGAAGCTCGTCCGTGCAGAGGCGTAGCTCCGTCTCGCTCAGTCATTTTTTTTTGTCTCAATTTTCGTTCCTTTTTTGAGCAATGAGCAGTCCGCCTTCTGTCTGTCGCTAGTGAGTGCATACACGGCGCGTCCTTGCATTTTTTCATGTACCTATGTAGTGTGTCAAGTTTCTTTTAATAAATGCAGTAAAAGGTACCACCGTTTTTTAACTTCACCAATAACAAATTGGTCTTCGAGCCGGATCTGCGAATCGCCGCAAATCGAAGTCAAAACGGCATGGTGAAAACGCGCAGCGCGCTTCAACGTGAAAACAAGATGGACGCAACCGACGCCGCCGTGTCTCGGCAAATTCAAAATCCGACCATCCCGCGTACTGATACGGCAGTGAGCCAGAATATCGTTCACGACTCACCGAAAACGGATCGCTCCGCAGTTTTTATGGGTGGCAGCACGAAAACGGAAAGTCATCCGCTACCCCCGCCATCACCGCCTTCGCGTTCCTACAAGTCGAAACGATCTACGTCATCAGTGTTCGCACGGATAAAGAAACTAGAACTGGAAGCGGCTCAACAAAAAGCCAAGGTACAAATGCAGTTAATCGATAAAAAAATAGCAGCAGATATGGCTGAATTGGAATACAGTTCACACGATGAAGGTCACACGGATACCGATCCCGACATCGAGGTGGAGAAGTGGTTGGATAAGACCCAACAGGATCAGCAGCGAACCCACGACCATGGTACTAAACCGGGTGAGCTGAACCCACCGCCGGCGTTAGCCTCTGACGTCGCCGGCGCTGCCGATGGAACGATCCACATGCTGGTGTCTGCGATCAAGGACCTAGCCACCGCCTCTGCCTCTGCCTCCGTCCCAAGAGAGCCAAACAGCAACTTACTAAGTCGCATTTGCACGCCGAAGGAGCTACCAGCCTTCTCTGGCGACCCACTGGAATGGCTTCACTTTAAGTTGGCGTATGAAGAGTCGACGGAGGTATGTGGGTTCAGCCCGAAAGAAAATTTATGGAGACTTCGAAAGTGTCTACACGGTCCTGCTAAGGAAGCAGTTACAGCTCTCCTCATTGGAAGTACATCGCCAGACTTAGTGATGTCAACTTTAAAGCTGCGTTTTGGTAACCCGGACATCATCATTTCGAAGATAATGCAAGACATAAAGAAACTGCAAACTATGTCTACGGAATATCACAAAGATATAGTTCAGTTCTCTGTGAAGGTGAATAACGTTATAGCCGCGGTACGCGCCGTTGGTCAAGGAGAGTACCTACAGGGAATGAGCATAGCAACTATCGTGTTATCCAAACTACCTACGATACTGATAGCCAAGTGGTCAGACTATAGTTACCCGCTGATAAGGGAAGGCAAGAAAGCTCGACTAGAGATTTTATCCGAGTTTCTGCATGAGGAAGCAGTCAAGATTTCAACCACATCCATCAGCCTCAGCCTAGGTGGTATCAGCGATCGTCTCAATACGTACAAACAAACCGGAAACAGTGCTACAGTTTTAGTACAATCCGAAGTCAGTGATAAATGTCTTTACTGCCGCACCTACCGACATGTGTTAACACAGTGCAAGCAGTTTAAACGAGCGTTACGCAGGAATAGGTGGCAACATGTAAAACGGCACGGAATCTGCTACAACAAGTGTCTGGTGTCGCGGCACGACCGCGAGACCTGTCCCGCGGCCTACTGCGATAAGGATGGCTGTGGCGCGGCGCACCACCGTTTACTTCACTACAAGGTAAGCCACGAACGCGCGCCGGCAGGATTGGCACCGGGCGGTGTAAACCGGCCTCTGCCGCCGCCGGAGCATTTACCTACGGAGGACTCTGTGAGTACAGTTACACATATACAAGGGAACAATAATTGCAAAGTTTTACTCAAAGTTGTGCCGATTAAAGTTCTTGGACCCAATGGAGCGATTGAGTCGTACGCGCTTCTCGACGATGGGTCCACTGTGTCGCTTATTAGCGCCGAGTTAGCGGCGCGCGCCGGATTACGTGGGCGCTCGGAAACCATGCGGGTGCGTGGCGCCTGGGACGACAGCGAGTTGGTTGCACAGGCTACAATCATGACTTTAAAAGTGTCGGGTGTAACTAGCAATAAGCAATACACTATAAACGCTCGTAGTGTCAATAACCTTAACTTACCAAAACAAAACGCAAGTGTTGTAAATTGCGACTATTATGAAAACTTACAAAAACTTAAAGATAAGCTATTCTGTGATAGTGAATGTAAGCCCGAAGTCTTATTGGGCCAGGATAACTACCACTTATTGGTACCGCTTGACGTAAGCTTAGGTAAACCGAATGAGCCGTCTGCTGCTCTCACTCCCTTGGGCTGGTGCGTGCACGGTAGTGTGCGAGTCGAGCGGCGCGCGAGCGCCGGTGCCGCGTCGCGCAGCGCCGCCGCCGCGTTTGCGACCATGCTGCTAGTGGACGCGCACGATTCCGACCGGGACCTGCAGGCCCTCCATGACGAGGTACGTCACTACTTTGCTATCGAAAGCCTCGGCATACAAGGTAAGCCTCGGCATACAAGGTAAGCCTCGTTTGAACAAAGATGATGAGCGTGCTCGTTCCATTCTCGATCGGACGGCGAAGCTTATTGATGGCAGGTGGTCGGTCGGGCTGCCCTGGAAGGATGAAAACTGTAAAATGCCCGACAGTTATCCCCATGCGCTGTCAAGACTGAAAAGTGTGGAGAAGAAAATAGCAGCCGATGCACAGTACGGAGAAAGGTATGTAGAACGTGTGAATCATTTATTTGAAAATTATTTTGCCCACGAGCTGACTGACACGCAGCCTACTGCGAAGACTTGGTATTTACCTCACTTCGGGGTCGTTAACCCCAATAAAAAAAAGCTACGCCTCGTCTTTGACGCCGCGGCTAAAACCAATGGTCTGTCCTTGAATGACTATTTGCTGACTGGGCCGGATCTCCTTAATTCGCTGTTCGGCATTGTAGTAAGGTTTAGAGAGAACAAAATCGCTGTCGCTGGAGACATTAAAGACATGTTTTTAAGGGTCAAAATTCGTCCCGAGGATCAAAATGCTCTCAGATTTCTCTGGAAAAACAATTCTAGTTTACGTACCTACGCAATGACGTCATTGATCTTCGGGGCGAATTGCTCGCCGTTTATTGCGCAATACATTAAAAACCTAAACGCACTACGTTTTCAATCTGCGATGCCGTCCGCTGTAGCCGCCGTTGTCTCTCAACACTACATGTACGACTATCTGGACAGCTTGCCGGACGAACCCACAGCAATAGAAATGGTAAACAATGTTGCGAATATTCACAAACATGGTGGGTTCGAAATCCGAAACTGGACCAGCAATAGTAAAGCTGTGCTGGAGAGCGTTCCAAATGAAAGCTTAGGAACCGCTTAATGTGGTATCCAGGCGAAGACGAGTTGGGCTTCGATTTATCCCTGAAAAAAATCCCTAGCGACGTCATGACGGGTGAGCGAAAGCCATCAAAACCATTAATACTTAAAGTAGTTATGTCGATATTCGATGTGTTTGGTTTTTTAGCCCCTGTAACCATTCAAGGAAAAATCATCCTTCAAGACGCTTGGAGATTAAATATTGGATGGGACGAATCGGTACCTGACGAAATCTTCAGTAAATGGCGCGAGTGGATTCACCTATTGAAAGGTGTCAGTAACATTCGTATACCTAGGTGCTATCAAAGCACCGTCACAGTTAATTTAGACAACCCAATGCAGGCGGCCGCGCCACACACGACCCGTGCATTCCCTGCGGCTCCCGCGTGCCAGCGCCCGCCGCTCGCCACTCACGCGAGTCCGCATCCGCTGCACGCACCATCCGCGGGCCTGGACCAGCTGCTCGTGCCACCAGCGTGCCCAAACCCGCTGCCCGCGGCGGCCGCGTGCCCGCCACATACGGCCACGGCCGCGCCCCATGCACCTCTCGCGTGCCCCCGCCCGCGGAGCACGCCACCGGTGACGCTCGCTACTCCGTTGAAGGCCGCAGCGCAGCCTGATAATAATAATTGCGCCGTCCCGCCGAGTGGGGTAGATAGCGCTACGGTAGGTACGAATTATAAAAACCTACAACTACATGTTTTTAGTGACCCGTCTACCAAAGCATTTAGTGCTGTAGCTTATTGGCGGTGGACGGATTATAACGGGGAAATTAAAGTAACCTTTATTGCTAGTAAGTGTAGGGTCGCACCAGTGAAACTCACAACAGTTCCGCGCTTGGAGTTGCAAGCAGCCTTATTAGCTGTCAGATTAGCTGATACTATTACTTCCGAGCACAAACTTCGCCCTGAAGTGAGATATTTCTGGTGCGACTGAACGACTGTTCTGCATTGGATAAGTAATGACGCGCGTAACTATAAAACCTTTGTAGCAAACCGGATGGGCGAAATAGATGAACTCACGTGCATTCAAGAATGGCGGTATGTACCAACGAGATTTAACGTCGCCGACGCTGCTACTAGAGAGGTATTTAATTATGATGTATTTACAAACGAGTGGATAAATGGGCCCACATTTTTACACTTTGATGAATCTTCATGGCCGCATCATATTTTGAATCCTGAAAAGATAGACAATTTAGAATGCATTAATTTAATTAGGTCCTCACCTGAGTACTTACCCGTTCCAGACCCGGATAGATTTTCGTCCTGGCTGCGATTGCTCAGGTCTACAGCTGTTGTACTAAAATTTATTGATAAATGTAAAAAACTTACCAATGACTGCGCCGTTGACTGCAACACGATGGTGAGGGCCGAGCATTTGTTGTTGAGGCACGCACAGGCGGAGTCCTTCGGAGGAGAGATTGCTGCTATAAAAACCCGTAAAAGTTTACAGAAAAATAGTAGAATTGTCAGCTTGTCTCCTTACCTGGATCAGCACGGCGTACCTACTTCGAAGTGGCGGCCGCATCGATGCTGCGACTGACGTCGAACCTGAAATAAAAAGACCTGCAATCTTAGACGGACATCATCACGTGACCAAACTTATAGTGAGACACTTCCACATCAGGGCTGCACATGGAAGTCGGGAAGCTGTAGTGAACGACCTGAAACAAAAATATTGGATAATCAGATTGAGACCTACAGTAAAAAATCTTGCATCGAAGTGTATGTTTTGCAGAATAAAATGCGCCAAACCAGAAAATCCCAGAATGGGAGATTTACCTGCCGCGCGCGTGGCACATCATCACCGACCTTTTACCTTCTGTGGCGTCGATCTGTTCGGGCTTATGGAGGCCACCGTTGGACGCAGCCGATTAAAACGTTATGGGGTGATATTCACTTGCCTAACAGTAAGAGCGGTTCACTTGGAACTCGTCCATTCCCTCACAACGGACTCGTTTATTATGGCGCTCCGCCGTATGGCGGCGAGGCGTGGTTGGCCGCGTCATATGTTCTCGGACAATGGAACAAATCTAAGAGGAGCCGACACCGAGTTAAAGAAGTCTATTTTAGAGCTGGATCAAGGATTGTTAAGACAAGAAGCTGTCAATAATGCAGCAGAGTGGACATTCATTCCACCGGCCAGTCCACACTGGGGTGGGGCGTGGGAACGCCTAGTACGAAGACTTCGTTGAAAGTGATCCTGAAGGAGCGTGCACCAAAGGACGAGACTCTGCTCACACTGATGGCTGAGGTGGAAAACATCGTGAACTCTCGCCCTTTGATGCACGTATCAGTAGAGCCGGGGAGTAATGAGTCACTTACTCCGAATCATTTTCTTATAGGAGCCTCTTCAAATCTATCGGTACCTGGTACCTTTGATGATTCAGACTTGTACTTACGCAAGCAGTGGCGCAAGGCGCAACGACTGACTGACATGTTCTGGGGTAGGTCGGTCAGAGAAGTTCTTCCTGATTTATTGCCAAGGAAAAAATGGACCCAGGAGCAACGACCTCTGCAGGTGGGTGACTTAGTCTTAATGGTCGAACCTAGCGCCCCACGGAACATCTGGCAGAAAGGCATAGTGCAGAGTGTCTTCCCAGGTAAGGATGGCAGGGTCAGATTGGTCGAAGTAAAGACAGAGTCGTCTACGTTTAAAAGGTCCGCGTCGCGCGTCGCTCGAATCCCTGTAGCTGACGAGTGCTAAACCAGCACTAGGGTGGGGAATGTTAGCGACGTGCTCCGAATGTTCTGTATTTGTGTTCAGAAATAAAAGATAGCTAATTGATAAGTATTTTTTATGATGTTATGATTCTGGACGCGCGCGAAAGTCTATTTGGTCTAAGCGATACGAATCTCGTCCGTGTAGAGGCGTAGCTCCGTCTCGATCAGTCATTTTTTTTGTCTCAATTTTCGTTCCTTTTTTGAGCAGTCCGCCTTCTGTCGCAAGTGAGTGCATACACGGCGCGTCCTTGCATTTTTTCATGTACCTATGTAGTGTGTTAAGTTTCTTTTAATAAATGCAGTAAAAGCTACCACCGTTTTTTAACTTCACCAATAACAGATGTCATTTGTTAAGAAAAGTCAGAGCCTTAGGGCGGCTCGGAAACTTTTGACGGTAAGACCAGCCACTAGTCTTATAAGCCTCCACCAATCCGGACTAGGCCCCCTTCTTCAAGGAAGGGACCCGTGCCCCTCGGTGGGGACATAATGGGTTGATTATGATGATGAAGCAAGAGAATCGAAAAAATGAAGGTTATGAAGTCAGTCCAAATAAATACCTATCTTATTATATATATTTTTTCTTAAAGAAAGTATTAATTCCATAAAAAATAATTAAAATCATGAAATCTCTCTAATGTATTCATTAATTTCAGTCATAAAAAAAAGAAAGCTATCTTTGGTACAAAACAACACAATAATATTATAAATAATGTGAGAAATTAAATATGAGGACATTCTGTCGGCAAGATCAACGTCAACCATATTCAATTTCAATTTCCGTTATAATTTCGGATAACCTGGCGTCTAGGTACGTAATATGCTGGATAATATCAACATCATCATTAGGTTCCACCGAAGTCAGCATAATAAGTAGTTTACTGTCAAAATACAAAGAGTTCCCGGTCATCCGTGAGAATGGATTGAATTGCTGCCGGTAATCTACATTTTGATAAATAATAAGCCCGATAAACCTATTCCTCTTTCGAGCAGTTATTCAAGTAGCCTTACAATGGTAAAACATCTATCGAAGTAAATGATATGCCCAGGTACCAGACTAGCCGACAAAGTCAAAATAGCTTTTTCTGCCAGCTTAAACCCAGAGTCTTTATTGCCAGGAAAGGTTTCCTTGGTACACTTCGAAATCACAGGTGACTCCATCTAGGTTAGCTAATTCAACTATCTTAAGTCCTTCGGGATTCGGTCTACCAGTTGCCAGCCAGTAAATGGTACTACCATTTCATCGATTCGTATAAGCCAGTTTGCATTCTATCAAAAAGCGAGCACATTTTACATGGTTGGTTTTCTGGATGTGACATAATTTAGTAACCACATATGAAGTGTGTTCATTTCTGACCCACCGTATCACC
Source organism: Yponomeuta plumbellus (assembly GCA_947310845.1). Taxonomy (NCBI): domain Eukaryota; kingdom Metazoa; phylum Arthropoda; class Insecta; order Lepidoptera; family Yponomeutidae; genus Yponomeuta; species Yponomeuta plumbellus. The sequence continues at coordinate 7,801,202 of OX371207.1, read as the reverse complement.
GCCTATACTCCCAGTGGTAGGTACGGTGGGTACCTAATTATTTCAAAAACAATACCATGGTCACCCTACATCATAAACGTACTAGAAAAATTATAACTGAATATCTTTTAAAAAAGACAAGGAATATAAAATACTAGCTGCTGCCCGCGACTACGTCCGCGTGGGCTTTAGTTGAGTAAAGTGTTTGCAAATAAGATAGGGATACTTTTAGCGCACGCGAAAGAGCTTTCATACTAACTTCGCAACCCCCTCTAACCCCCTTAAGGGATGATTTTCGAAAAACTACTTTACACGTCTGTCATGACTTTCAATGAAGGAACTTCATATTGAATTTCATTCGAATAACTTAAAAAACGGCAAAGTTTCATACTAACTTTGCACCCCCCCTCTTACCCCCTTAAGGGATGAGTTTCGAAAAACTATTTTACATGTGTTATCATGACTTTTAATGGAGGACCTTCATTTTGAATCTCATTCGAATAACTTCAAAAACGGCAAAGTTTCATACTAAGTTTGCACCCCCCTTTCTCCCCCTTAAGGGATGATTTTTAAAAAACTATTTTACACGTTTTTCATAATTTTGAATGAAGAACCTTCGTACCGAATTTCATTCGAATAACTTCAAAAACGGCAAAGTTTCATACTAACTTTGAACCCCCATTTTACTCCCTTAGGGGATCAATTTTCAAAAATCCTTTCTTAGTGCTCCCCTACGTTACAAAAGGAACTTCTGTGCAAAATTTCAAGTTTCTAACCCTTATAGTTTAGGCCCTGCGTTGATATGCCAGTCAGTCAGTCAGTCAGTTAGTCAGCTTCTCCTTTTATATATATATAGATTAGATGGTGGATCTGTAGTAAAATATTTTACTTCAAGTTGAACTAGTTAAAAGTTTCTGTGATACTACAAATCTTAAGATATTGACATTTTTAACTAACTGAAAATGTGTGGACTGAGTGAGCACACACAAACATTTATTATCCAAAAACCTGCCGCGTTAATGGTTTGTTATCTATTTTACGAATTCCCATATTAATTTTACTTAACTATAGACACATCTACCAGTTTAATTTTTCAGTTTTTCCATTAGAAATCGGGTTTTCGAAAGTGTGTGGATTGAGTGAGCATAAGAAATTAATTGTAAAATCTTAAATACGTTACCAGGTGATCTATAAATTACAAAGGTAAGCTAGCATAGGTTTTACTAAAGACTAGTGTATAAATATATTATGTTAAATTAATACAGTCACTGATTTCGATGGTACTTTGTGAGAACTGAGTGAGCACACGTTAATTACTGTAATTTTTTTTTGTATCGTTTTACAAATGCAGATATTACTTTTACAATTCTTTTAGAACATTTACTGAATGAACAGCATCCTTTTTCTATTTTTAGAAGGGTGCTCACTCAATCCACACGCACACAAAATTTCAAGTTTCTAACTCTTATAGTTTAGGCCCTGCATTGATATGTCAGTCAGTCAGTCAGTCAGTCAGCGTCTCCTTTTATATATATAGATAGAAGATAATATTTGTTATATGTTACCATGAAGCTTGTGATTTTGATATGTGACACCGCTCTTACATTTTAAAGACGTAATTTTCTGTTCCGTCTCTATAACATGTTTCGCAACGAGACTGAAAAGGAAAAAGTGTTCTTGAAATACATAGTCCCCACTATAAGCTGCTCATAGGTATATCAGTTTAGATATGTGCGTTATCCGTAATATCTTGTCCCAAAAGCGTGAGTGACTAGACGAGGTAGATAGCTAGATGGATAGAATAACTTTTATTGTATGTACACCAGGTATGATGTTTTGCTCCTTTCTCACCAATCAACATTGTCACAGTATTTGACCAATTTCTTCCAAGCAGGAGTGGAGAACAACTTCCAGAATTGCATGCCAGTTTCGCACTTAACAACCGCATCGGTAGCTTTCTCCAGGCTGTGATACAGCCATGTCACATCGGATTGACTGTAGGTGACCGTTGAGTCCAGAATAGAGAACTTCTTTGAGAATATTATTAGTCCTGCAATCAAGTGATCGAAAATATGATCGGAAGATGTGGTGAAGTTGGCTGAGGGCCGTTGGATGTGGATGGCAAGACAAATGGAGTGGAGGGAAAAAGCTTATTTTGTGTACAATGGTGGTTGTATTGGTGCCAGTTTTTAATTGCCCTAAAACTTAGCAAAAGATCAGTGTACGTTGGGTTAGTCCGGTGACCGTACTCATAATAGTGAGACTTATCGCAGTAGTTCGGCGATCCAATACAATTGGACTACTGAGCATGAAAGTTCTGTCACCGTACTAAACTACCGAACTGCAAAGTCATCGGGCAATTAACAGACATCAAAAGCCTAACTCCTGAGCAGACTATCAGACATATCATATCAGATCAAAATAACTTTCCGAAGAACGTTTTAACCCCAGGTATTGCCTCAGAAAATTGTAATGTAGCGCTTAAGTCCATACGTAAAAGTGAAAATTATCCAAATTTAGACCTCTGCATCCAGTAACTGGATGCAGAGGTCTAAACTTGGTTAATTTTGGCAACTGTTGCCTAAAGTATCGCACTCGATATCCTCAAAGCCGCCATAATGATTAAAAGTACGATTTGGTCGGGCACTTCGATTCTAATCAGGAGCCCTCTGCATCCAGTAACTGGATGCAGAGGTCTAAACTTGGTTAATTTTGGCAAGTGTTGCCTACAGTATCGCACTCGATATCCTCAAAGCCGCCACGCCATAATGATTAAAAGTACGATTTGGTCGGGCATTTCGATTCTAATCAGGAGCCAGTCCTCACCCATGCAGTCAAAGGCCCATTTATGCAGCTCCCTATAGAGATCTGACGGAATCTCGTCCTGTTGGTTGCGCATATTGTAAAGTCTCTTTACAAAATCGTCACAGATGTCGTTGATACCCCCAATGTTTTCAGCTATAGAGACCTGGAGAGGTTCGTTCAGAGACATCCTGTGGCGATACCAGTCCTCGCCTTGGCTGGAAGAGCAGATAAATATAATTAGCCTCCGCCGCCAACTGCGGCCCCTACCATGTGCGATTGTGACAAGGATATTTAGGTAGGTATATCTGGGTCACAATCGCTCTACTTTGGGAATCACGGTTTAGCGTTATTTCAGTAAAACTTTGTACTAGTTACTGTAATCTTATACTCTGGAATAGGAAAACATCACTAGCTCAATAACTCTAATTGAGTTTGGTTCTACATAGCGTCGTCTAAAAGTGTTAAGCTGCTAACTCCAAAAGCAAAAATTTTCAGAAAACTAATATAAAACCATCCTATTTTTACATCGGGCAATGAAATGAAAAACTGATGTAAAAATAGGACGGTTTTATTAGTCTCCTGAAACTTTGTACTTTTAGACGACGATAGGTACTTACTCACTCTATTACCTATACAGAACTACATTGAATGAAGGATTAACAATTTCGTACCTAGAATACAATCCCTTATAAACAGTGGTCTTGTTCTCCAAACGGTATTTTTCCAGCGAGTCTAGCATGGATCGGACAGGGTAGTCTCCCTCGGACGCAAAAACCTTCCGGATATGGTCAGGGTGGTTTAGAAGTACTATGTCCCCTCCCATGGGACTCACGAAGCGGACCACTGGCCCGTACTGGTCGAATAATGTCGACATATTTTTCAATGGTTTCCTTTTACTTATATATGTGCCTATAATCAAAAGCATCAGATCAGAAGCATCATCGAAACTATTTGGGCAGACACCTCGCTTCCGGCTTAGGCCTGAACTCGGCAAACGAAAATCTGAGGCACCGGGCTACAGGCGAGTTAATTATTTGAAATTAGATAATTTCTTAAGTAGGTAGGTCTACCTACATAATATACTAGGTAAAGTTAATTTACGGGAAAACTTACCGATGTTGAGGCCAAAGGTCAACATATTTGCCATGACTTGAGTTCCGATACTGGAGAAGTAATGGCGAAAGTTCGATAGGAATTTCAAAGACTTCGGTCCGGGGACGTCGTCAAATGGTAAAATTGGCATATCTTTGACCTTGGTCACTCTAACAGGCATGGGCATCATACGGCTGGTGGTAACCACATTATCCGTTGGTTGAGTAACTGCTTCATCCTCAGTGACGCTTTCAGTTACGTAGACCTGAGCTTTGTCAAGGGAAGATGTAGATGAAACTATGAGCCGGCCATTCTTAAAGTTACATACTCCTATCTTCTGAATATTAAGCAGACGCGTTAGAAGCATTACGAATTATTTCAGTAACCTATTAATTTACTTGAGAAACTTTCTGTTTATTGCGAAATAATGATGTTTTTTTGGCGTCAGGTAATTTGTTGACATAAATAATGAGATAAGATCTTATAAAAATATTTTGAAATTTCGCGCCAGCCAGCTACATTTGTCTATGGTAATTTTTCAAGTAGTATTTTGCAAGATAGCAACATTAAAAAAAACTGCAATAGTGATGAGACATAATAAAGAATAAAGGTGATATCGATACGGTCAATAATTTTTTTTAAGGGCCTGGTTTACATTTTTTTTTTATGCTTTTCAAGCACGCTTTTCGCCAATTCCTAGTATAAGTACATAAGCAAATAATAAATCAGTAATAGTTGGTGGTATAAGTAATTCAGAATTTTTAAAAAACTCTTTTCTAATATATTGTGGTAATAAAAAATATGAATCAGCATACGTCTTTGTCGTCTTTATTTTATTCTACCTCCATGGAAAGGATGCTTAAAAAGTTGGAAAATATAGCAAATGTAAACCAGGCCCTAGTAACATTTATCACTGCTACAGTATACCATAAAAAATCCTCTGTAGAGAATACCTCTATCAGCGGGCTAGCAACAAAGATACACATTCAGGCCATTTTTAGTGTCGCCATTCAGTTAATTGTTTAATGTGGTACAAACTGTTCTTAAAGTTCAAGTTAAAATCCCATAATATCAGCCCTTTCCTCGCAGTTGAACATCTGGTACCTAAACGATATGGTGCCATGAAAAGAGACCGACAAGCAGTATTGCATGACGTCTCACCATTGGCTCCAAATATAAAATAATAATAATATAATAATAGACCATTTTATTTGTCTCTTGTTTCTTGGGTGTAATCTATATTAATAATTTCGTTCGGGTCTACGGTAGACTCGAACGATATGCACACCAAATGAAAGAGCGTAAAAAAATAGTTGATCTGAGTCGACAACATATGGGCGGAAAATTCGTATTATCGAGCAGCATCAATATAAACATTATTAAATTCAACAATGGCGTTGCTAAGTAAACATGTCAATGTCATCATTGTTGTGTTAGTGTCACAAGTTTTCATTGTGAACTGTTATGGCCGGTTTACATTATTTTAGTGTTTAAGAGGCAAGTGCATTAGTACATTACTAGACGTTCGAGTGAACGTTTATATTTCTTCCAGTAGAGTGTCACTTCGTCGACGTCGCGAAATATGCGCTATCCTACTCAAAATACTATGAGTTTTAATGGAACACATAAGTAGGTAGGTAAGTTTGATAATTCGACTTATTGAAAACAACACGCACCCGTCACGGGTCACTTACGCACTCTCCTAAAGTTCTCACTAAATTTTTAGTTTATACACAGATAAGTAACGAGGATAGTAACGCGCTCAGGTGTTACTGGATAGAACAATAGAAACCAATTCTATTTTGATTCTAATTGAAAGGCAACTAGAACCGTACTATACCGTAAAACGTACTAAAGCAAGTGGCGCTTACACGTTTCTACAAAAGCACTCTCCTTAAGAAAGAAAGAAAGAAAGAAAAAAAAAAGAAAATTTATTTATTTGATACTCAAAACAAAACAAAAAAAACACACACACACAGAATGCGTACAACAATAAAAAAATAACACAGAAAGCATAAAAAGCGTAAAAAAATAAACTGTACAACATGAAAATAATAATTTACATTTACATATTTACATTTACATACAGGCACATACATTGCTTCTGGCCCCACACTAGGATACCCTGTGTCGTGGGAACCAGAAACAGCGACGTCACAAACATGTAAACATCCAGACCTGGGATTTTTTTTTGTCCCCAGCCGGGATTCGAACCCGGGACCTCTCGCATGGTAGTCAGATGCGCTAACCACTACGCCACAGAGGTCGTTAAAGGTTGAGCCCCCAAAATGGGCCCGATTCAGCATAATGTTGCAACAGAGTGTAAAGTAAAGCACTCTCCTAAACACTAAGATAATCTAAACCGGCCCTTTGATCTAATTTGTTAACTTCATGGTGTGTGGAATACCGTGGCATCCAAAAAGGTTATTATAATCTGTGCCAACTGAGAAGGTGTAGTAAGTAATCTGTGGTGTTTTTCATTGGCGGGAGCTCAGAAGAAGGTCCTTCTTCTGAGGGCGGGAGGGAAGACAATAATTTGACATTGAGTTTTGGAAGGGTCTGAAAAATAATTGAAAAAGGAAATCAAAGTCATAAATTGATCTTTATTGTTTTGCTTAGTTAGGTACCAATAAACTTATTGAAATGAAAAAGCCACTAGATAAGAAAAATACCAAAAATTAAAATTATGAAGAAAAACATGTGGTCAATACAAAACTAAAAGCTGTAAAGCCAAAGAGAGGGAGCTGTTTTTAGTTGATTAGCCAAGTGGATTCTACGTCTCATTGAATACGTCATTAGATTCACTAGCTGTTAAGGTTATGAAGGAAGCTCATTTAATTAGTAATTTGTGATGAGGTACCCATGACAAAGTTATGATAAGTATCCGATTTTCGCCTTGCATTCCTTCGTGAGTAGCCAGAACATGTCCAAAAGAGCAAGATTGGCTATCCGTAATAGTGTGCTGGTTCCAATACTGATGTAAGCATGGTAGCGAGATTTGGGTATGGCAGAAGAATCATGAAAGTAGGATTAGTGCAGTACAAATGAGATCCTTAAGAAATAAGTGTGGTGTTACTTTGAATGACAGAATACGCAATAGTGTGATCAGAGACCGAGGATGTAGAGAAAGAGGATGTAGTGAGTGACTAGAATTGAAAAAAGGAATGTTGCGTTGGTTTGGAGATGTGGAGAGGATGAACGAAGAAAGACTGACCAAGCAAATATATCGAGCGAATGTGAGTGGAAGGGCCGGTAAGGGACGCCCCAGTTGGACATATTTCGACCAAATAGGGGATGTATTAGCAAAGGGCAAGATTAAAAGTACCCGGTTGATAAATACAGAGTCGTCACCATATAAAAAAACATAGTTAAATATTATTTTGCGTCTACATTTTACCCGAGCGAAGCCGGGTTTTCGTCTAGTAAAGAATATTCTTCTTCTTCTTCTACGCACAAAAATGTACCGAAAATAACGATATATATTTTATAAGTTTATATTAGAACTGCATCCATTTTTTTCGCATTGAAGAAAAAAAACAGACTAGGAATCTCTATCCTCAGCAAGGGAATACAATCATATTAGGTCACGGATCAGGGCCTCGATTCTGTTAGTGCGTAGTATGATCACACATACACGGTCGGATCCCGTGACATGTTTTTTCAAACCATTGACGCCTAGAATTATTGATACACGTGCTTGCGTTGACTTGAAGCGGCAATGAAACTGAATTGCCATGTTCATGCAGTTGTTATTGTACTACGACGCCTTAACAGAATCTTCGCCCAGGGGTCCAAGTGAGGAGACATCACTTCAATTGGCATTTAAGATTATACATTTTTCTTTATTTGTGCCAAAATTCAAATGCTATGTGCTCAGATCCACATCTGCCTGCAAAATTACAATCTTTCTTTACTCACACTAACACTTTTTTTACTCACACTTTTCTTTACTAACACGGCCGCTCTGCAAGGCTGTTCAATCCAGACCGTTGGAGGCAGCAGTGGCCCGAGCCTGAGTGGAGCAAGCACGTCTACTAGCAACAAAAGAATATGAGGCGTAGCTGTGGCTGCACGCACTTGTATAAGAATACATTCTAGGTCATTCTAGGTTATTCAGGTGAAGGATAACATTTTTTTTCAGTGGTCAGCGAGCTTCACAAAAAAAAATCGACGCACCTCATTGACTTGTCAGGCGGCCAAAGAGCCTGTAGCTACCTCTGTCAGCGCATCAGTCTGGGCATTCAAATAGGAATGGTGACAACATCTTGGGGACTCTCCCGAACGGCAGCGTCCTATAGATTTATTTTATATTAAAAAAATAAAATAATAATAAATAAACTCACGCCCGGTTATCCCCGAGGGCGGAGGCAGGTATTTTATATTAGTTCATATTTATTGTTAATGTATTTTATTTATTACATACTCATCTTAATTTATTATTTTATATTAAGATGTTTTTTAGTAATATTATATACTTCAGAACGGAATGTTCAATGAGATTAATTCAGTTAAACCTATCCATAGCTCGTTATTTACCTAGGTTTATTTACGGCATAGAATTAAAGCGGCAGTTCAATATTTGAGTTATGGTAGGTAAAAAAATAAAAAACGCATGTTTGCAAACTAGTTTAGCAGTAAAAACTGAGCAGTAAACTATATAAAGATGAGTCGTAAAATAATTTAAACGGGCAGTTCAATACTGAGCAGTGGAATAGTTGAACTGGGCGGTTAGGCGCGTACAGTTATCAAATCGTTATTGGTTACATTTTATTTAAGCAGTTCGATGAGGCGGTAAAATCTATTCCTTGTGTATTTTCGCATTGAATGTCAAGAAGGGGAAAAATATGTAGCATAACCATATTAACCATGCATCATATTTTTTTTCCTTCTTCACATTAAATGCTGAACATGAACATTGAACACATTACCTTATGTTTTACATGGTCGGAGAGTAAAACCAAAAAACATTAAGAAAATTTGTAAGTATTTATAATTTGACATTAGGATACATGTTAAAATTAAGACACAAAAACTAAGATACATGTTAATAGTCAAATGAATCAGCGACAGAAATTTATTGTATAATAAGAGCAGGTTTGGCTTACAATCTGTAAAATTTATAATTTGGCATTAGGATACATGTTAAAATTAGGATACAAAAACTTTAAATATGCAAACTCGAAAAATACAAACGCTTTAAACTCCGCCCCTTTTAACGAAAGTACCTCTCTTTTCAATCAAAGTGACGTCCGGTGCTACCGCTCACTACGAACCATTCCAACCGTTTTACTGCTCATTAATTTATTAAACTACTCTAGTGATTTTTGCACTGACATTGAATGATGAAATAACAGACCAATATTTTTTTACTTACTGCTTGTTTTACTGAATCACTAATTTACTAACCGATGAAAAATTAAATTTTTCAACTGATCATAATAACTTCTGTATTGTTTAACTAACAGTTGTAAAAATTAATTACCTTTATTTACCCATAATAATTTGCGTTATTGTTTTAAGTGGTAGTTGTGGTAATCCCTATCATTTCATGTAGATGCATGTAGGGATATGTTATCAAAACGAAAGTATCAATACTATACTCTTGAGTAGTATCGCATCAAAAGTAATCCAAACTGGTATCGTATGTACTGTATTAAATGTATCGAGTTACTCAGGTACAGAGTAATTTTGGCCAGTGGCTTATGTAACTATACCATCTGGGGCCCGTGGCAATTTTTTTGGATGGGGCCCTATCAGTAAAAATTGTCACATTGCACTTAGTTTTAATAAACCACTTAAAAAAGTAGTTATCCAACACTAATAACAATTTTATTTTTTAGAGCATGTGTTTATACATTTAACATTCATTCACATTCACATGTGAATGAATGAAAAATAGTCTAGTCAACATGAAGGTACCTTTTTGGACGAAATTTTTGTATAGTCTCCAAAAATTACGATCAAGGTATCATTTGATTCGGAATATTATGTAGAAAGTGTAAGGAAAGGGTCGATAAAATTGGAAAGTTATAAACAATTTATTAAAAAAAATAGGGGTTTGGTTTTTTTTAATATCTCAAAAACTATCAAAGTTAATCGTTTCAAAAAATATTTCAAAAGAGCAGGAAATATCCCAAAAAAATTCCTACCTCCCGGAACCGTATCTATAATATTTATAATTTTTACATAGTCCTGAATATAGTGCTAAAAGCGGGTAGTCAGGCTTCGCGCGTGACTCGTAACTCGGACACGGTCACAATAAAAAACATTCAAACATATTAAATATTAATACTAAGGAGTAATAAAATTCTAGTACTATTGGGAGACATAAATAAACAATTATCCGCAGGCAAAAAAAAATTTTCCCCATTTTTCCATTAGTTTCCATAAACTAATATTTGTGGAAATACTGTGATTTATAAATTTAATAAAAATAAAAATAAATAAACTCACGCCCGTTATCCCCGAAGGGGTAGGCAGAGGCACCAGTCTCTAGAACTGGACCCACGTTTTGCCGAGTTTATTAGGTCCCAAACGTGACAAGTGGCAAGCCTGTCGCCGTTATCCGGGCATAATTTATCAGCGAATGGTGTTGCTGTACAAACAAATGTACGTAACTAAAAGTCATTGGTACATGCGTGGTTCGAACCCAGACCCTCATGATCGAGAAGCAAGGGTCAACCCCACTACGCCACCACCGCTTTTTAATCTACGTAGATAAATCTAATAAAGTGCTTGGATCCCTCTACTCTCACTAGTTCAATTAACTGTTCAATTCATTGAACTAGTGAAACTTTCCAGTATTAGCAGTTCAATTATTTTCTTTGATTGAACTGCTGATACTGGAATGTGGAACTGGAAAATTAACATCTTTGAATTTTTCCAACGGGATCTATTTTTAGAGCCTATTTTTACGCCTCTTAAGAATAACTCCACGAAGTGAAAAAAATCCTAGAGCTTTAGTTTAATAATAATTGGGTTTTTTATGTTAACATTCTATTTGGAAAAAATTGTTAGGTAACTACCTAATGCATAACTAATTGTAACTTGGCATATTATCAGCAATAAATAAAATTCTATTCCATTCTATTCTAATGGAAAAATGAGGATAATTTTTTTTGCCTTTGGATAATTGTTTATTTATATATCCCAATAGTATTAGAATGTTATTACTCCTTAATATTCATATTTAATATGTTAAAATGAGTTTTATTGTTACCGTGTCCAACGTGCGGAAGCCAGACTACCCGCTTTTAACGCAATGTTCAGGGCTCTGTAAAAATTATAAATATTATAGATACGGTTCCGGGTGGTAAGACTTTTTTTGGGAAATTTCCTTCTCTTTTCAGATCTTTTTTCAGAATATCTTTGATAGTTTTTGAGATATTAAAAAAAACCAAACCCCTATTTTTTTTTTTATAAATTGTTTATAACTTTTGCCAATTTTATCGGCCCTTTTCCTTAAACTTTCTGCATAATATTCCGAATCGAATGACGTTTTGATGGTAATTTTCGGAGACTATACAAAACTTCGTCCAAAAAGGTACATGTTGACTAGACTAAAAGCACTTTCTTAGTTAACAAACGGGAATTCCGCGATCGTCAATGCTCACCCACGCTGCCAACGTACCACGACAAAACGATGTAGGTAGGTAGGTACTACCTAATAGAAACCAATGGATGCATTCCAAAATTGATCAACATCTTTTTGTTTAGGATGTCTTTAGTTGTCTCATTTTAATGGATTTTAAGCAGAATTTACAAAAAAAAAACTTTTCAAGTAAAATAAAATACTCAGGTACTTACAATGTTAAAAAAATATTTCCGAGCTCGCGGCCTCTTGGGCCGGGGCCCCCTTGGGTCGGGGGCCCGTGGCATTTTGCCAGCTCTGCCACCCTATAGTTACGCCACTGCTTTTGGCATTAATTATAGTGTAAATAAAAAGACTTAAAAGAAGACTTGATTTAAAAGAATGTTTCTTATAATAAAATGATGTTGTGCTACAATCCAAACTAATTTTCCGTGCAATCACATAAATATAATAATTTGCTGACCCTTGAACCTAACAGGCGGTTTCGGGTCTCCGTGATAACGGCATTCGAAAATAGACGCTCCGCCGGAACTGACGTCGCCAATATTATAAAAAATGGATTCCAAGCTTAAATAGTCCCGGAAACACCGTTCATAATAATATTATCTTCCCACTGCTGGAACGAAAAAAGTATTGATCGAGTACTGTGAAAAGTATCGATTCTAACTCAGTATCGTAATAAACAGTGTCGAGTACTAAATCACTCAGTATCGTAACCAAAGTATCGAGTATTCTGAGTTATCGATACTTTTTGCGTATCCCTAATTTCATGGCGGATCGCGATTTGAGTGATAGATGGCGGGAGTGATCTCGTGTGATATAATAAATTGTGTTAGATTAGTTTTTAAATTTTAGTGTGATAGATTTAGTTAAAAATGACTAGGTAAGCATCCTAGCATACTCCAAAATGCCATAAAAATCCTACTAGTAAACCTACTGTAAACATTGCAAATCAACATGATGAAAGGAGTAGGTAGCTTCGTTCTTTCCTGCAGGTTTTCTCAAATAGAACACTTTTCCCATTCCAGAGCCAAAATAGAACTAGGTGACGTGACCCCGCATAATATAAAGCAGTTAAAGAAACTGAACACAGTGGTTTTCCCTGTGTCGTATAATGACAAATTCTACAAAGATGTATTGGAAGCTGGGGAGCTGGCGAAACTCGCTTACTACAATGACATAGTGGTTGGAGCAGTGTGTTGTAGGATAGACACCTCGGAGAACTCGCGGAGACTGTACATAATGACCCTAGGCTGTTTATACCCCTACAGAAGACTTGGTATAGGCACCCTGATGGTTGAGCATGTGCTCAAGTTTGTGGAACAGGATGGAAACTTCGACAGTGTTTTCTTGTAAGTATAAGATTATTTATTTCATTACTATAACTTATGCTTGTCTTATATTAGTTGTTCAATAATAACCACTTATCTTTGTCATATTAGAGTTTGGTTAATTCAAGGTTATGTTTCTAACTGACTTGACACTTTAAAGTCCATATTGTAAATTGGATGTTCCTTTTATTTCAGACATGTCCAAGTTAATAACGAAGGGGCAATAGATTTTTATAAGAAGTTTGGATTTGAAATTGTTGAGACAAAAGAACATTACTACAAGAGAATAGAGCCGGCGGATGCTCATGTACTACAGAAAACACTCAGAGAGCCCATCGCTCCATTAGTAAATGGAACAGTGCCTCACGCCAAGACAAATGGGCACGACTGAATAATTTCACGACCCCAAATACATGTACAAAGCCTCAACCTTCACACTGTGGAATAAACAGGTATACATTTGTATAAATATCTCGATCATTGTGATGTATATTTGTCAGTCATTCTCTTTTAAGGCTAAAAGAACAGTAAAATAAATTTGTCTCAAAACTTTTGTATGTTAAAATTAAAGTATATTATGAAATGTGAACAGTATCCGCTGGTTACTCAATTGAGAATTTTACAAATTGAACACTTAATTCAGACTTCTCAAAAAAAAATTGAAAACATTGGACCGGTTACTGAATTGATAACATCACTAAGTAAATGCTTAAGTAACTTTTTGTCACACTTATGAGAGATTAAACAAGACAGCACTACAGTTAAGTAGTAACTTAGCAAAATTCTCAATTCAGAAACTGGCTCTCAGTTACAACTATTTATTTAGTGAAGTTCTCAATTTAGAAACTGGCAGTAAGCTCGCTATCTGTGCAGTGGTTGGGTTCCTTGCCCCTCATGAAAATTGGTGCATATTGATGGAAGCTCATACATTTTGTACAATAAGTGAGTTTACTTTAAGTACTTAACTGTAATTCATCTGAAGATTATGTTGTAGTGTTATGATGGATTCCGAGTCCATAGTACTATTTCTACAGGAAGTCGCTGGATCAATATGTTATAGGAGACATGTTACCTCTACCTTCGTTATAAATAGTGGGGGAGATCATAGTTGGTATTATATAGCTATTGAGGCCTTTATTTCAACGTGGAATTGTTTTACTAACTCTGTTTCTGAATTAAGAATATCGCTAGTTAATACTTAGGTATTATACTGTCTTCAGATTAATCTAAAAGGAATGGGACTGGCAGATAGTACTCACTTATGAAATTCTTAATTCAGAAACCAGCACCCATTTTAAAACTTTGTTTGAGATGTTTTTGTGCTCCAGTCATACTGTATTAATATTATGCATTGGAAGAAAAAGATAAGTACAGTAGGATGTCGATTATCGGCACTAATTAGGGAACATAGTGTTCCGGGTGTTTGGAAAACTTGTTTATTCATATAATTAAACTATGTACTTTTATTTACCCACCAACAAAAACCATATTTACTATAATATCAATTACTTTTACTGCAATGGCGAGTAAAAATCAAGGGTATTAAAAAAATTGACCTCTTATTTATCTCTGTTGAAGATATGCATCCATGGTTGAATGTATGTATTCTTCAGCACATGTAGTGGAGAAAATGGCGCGAGGTTCGTAGCCAATTTGGCTAAGCGGTTGTTCGGATGATTGATGAACTGATGTCAGATAATCGACGCTCTACTGCGTTACTGAATACAGTGCAAAATTAAAAGTTTACACAGCAATATTAATTTATAATATCAAAATTGTTGTTTGGAATCTATTGCTTTTACTCTAATATCACAGAAGGATTGTCATATTGCATACCAATTTATTTTGCTGTATGTCAATATTTAATGATATTTTTAAAACCTATTTATTCAATGCTTTGCTTATTGTTCTAACTAATAAAATAATTAAAATAATAATAAACTCACGCCCGTTATCCCCGAAGGGATAACTAATATGTACTTTTAAAATCTTCTTTTCCTTGCCTTCAAGGATCTTTCTTTAATCTTATTCTGATGACTCATGCTTTCCCCCCACTCTGTAAATGTTAGAGACCAAAGTGTTTAATTCTTCAAATATACTCGGAAAAATCATATTTCATGCCTCTGCATTTTGTGGCTCAGTGAATGTCTTTCTTACCTTAAATTGTAGTAGAATTTCGTCATAATTTGATAATGTAGCAAGCAAATATGACTATCTGCCAGTTTTGGTATTTAAGTCTCACTAAGTAAATACTTAAGTATCATTCTGTCCCTTCAGATTTCTAAGAACAAAGAAGCCAAGTGTGAGTTGGTTTTATTCACCTATGGTTTTCATTCATCCGACTCGGACTGGGCAGATTTTTTTTATTTGTTATACTATGAAGACTGCTCTATAATTGCACCAAGTATGACACTTATATGTATATATTACCAATAAAAAAAAAGCAGAAACAATAAAAAGTGGACCCACGCTTATTTTTCACGTTTTGTATTTGCATAAAGGGGATTGGGGATAGCACATATTTTGTGATAATTCCAATCAGCTACGTTCTAAAGGTCAGACAAGCAGACATATTAATGGGATCGATGTACACTTTGGGGTTTGCTAAACTAAAAAATGAGACAGATTTACTTAGTGAAATTTTTAACTCATAAACCGGTAGACCTCTTCTTTACCTACATATGCCACATATGTACTCAATGTCATTTAAACATAATAGAAAAATAAATATTGTACTATTACTTCTCTGGAAGATAAAAATAATGTTGTAAACGCCATACTAAAATTCTTGGTATGCATTTAATTTACTGAAATGTTTTCACAGGTTTCTTTTGAATTTGTAACAAAACGGGTTGTTGTTTTTGAAAATTTTTGTTTTGTTGTGATTTACCTATGCTCCTTTTTATATGGTTTATACATTCAAGTGAAATAAGTCAATTTTTTACTTAGCCCTGGCTGTATCTGTATGTTCTGTAACCGGTATTTTTTAATATATTCACGGCAAACAACCATAATGTTAGTAATATAAATATGATAAACTGTATTTTGTTTTATTTATATTCGGCAGAACTATTCCTTTGCTTACTGCATTATTTATTTTGTTACATCCAAAAATATCTAACAGGTGGGTTGTGTATGAGCAAAGAAATTCAAGATTTAGTATGTAAGCATATTTATTTTCGGTTTCATTTGTATTACAATAAAATTAAAAAACAACGTGATTAGCTGACTAGTAACTTTGGAAAACAAAACTTTTCACAAGTAATATTTCTGATAAAATATCGAAATGTAAAATCATCTATACAACTCAACTGAACATACATTGATATGGCCCTCTATTTACTTTCATTGTTTAATTTTTGATAGATTTATTTTTCGTTATCTAAATAAATTTTGTTTTACATTAAGTAGGTACACATCTTCATGGGCAACAATTTTTACTTTCTATAAAAATATTTTAATTTTAATAATTACTTTAGTATTTCACATCTCAATAAAACAAAACAGTCACAACAAATTAGTTACACAATAAAAATATCATTAATATTATATTACATTCTATTAATTGCCTACATCAACAGCAATCGGAGGCCCAACTTTTTGTTCCATTTTTCAACTGATTGAATGCAATGCATTGCGTATCGTTGTCGAGAAACTTTGCTAGCATCAAGAACCACGAGCCTTTGCAAAATGTTGATGTAGGCATAACTTTCCTAGCCATGCAAGAATACTGTAACGCTTTCAGAAAGCTTTACTTCACTATCACAGACAGTTTAATAATTCCTTTTCGTAACTATTTACATTCCGAAGTACCTACATGAGTATATAAACTATTACTTTACATTGTGATTTTCTGTTACACCAAAACAGCCGATCGATTTTAAGTTTACATACAATTTGGTAGCAAACTGTATTATTGGTGTGTTTAGAGAGCGTTATTTTAACACATGAGTCAACCTATATGACCGAAGATAATCTTCTATAGTGCCACTGTGGAATGTACTGCTTTGGAGGTACCTACACATTTACCACAAATTAAAAGCTACCTAAATCTCAATACGAATCAAGACAATAGGACAAAGAAAAGAAATTAAACAGTCTATATTGCCTACAGTTATTATTATGGTGCTTACTGCAACAATTTTGATCTACTTAACATTCAATTTAAATAAGGCCTATGAAAATATAAAACGGTAACCGAAATGTATAACATCTAAAAGGGTAATTCATACAAGAGAAATAGGCAATAAAATTACCTACTTGTATCCGGACAGTTATACAATCTGGGTCACATTCAGAGTGAGATTACTAAAAAACATACAGGGTGTTTGGCAACTGGTCTTTTAAACATAGAAGATATAAGAAAAGAAAGAAAGAAATATATTTATTCAACGCCACACAGACATTATGTCGAGGCGATCTCCAGTTGTCACATAAAGACTTGACTAATCTGCCAAGAAGTCTGGAAAATACTTAAGAAATTATGTATATATGCAATGCTACTGACCAATCAGAACAAAGCAAAGCATCGACGCTCAACCAAGAAAATAAACAGTAGAGATTTGAAAAATTCGAAAAGGAACTCTTTGGCGAAGATCTCGGAACGAGAGACAATTCTGTAATCTGTAGTTTTCTATTCATACGTCTCTTCTATCGATTTCATGTTTATGACCAGGGCATAGATTCTGTTAATGCATTGTAGTACAATGACACCTGCATGGACATGGCGATTTAGTTTCATTGCCGCTTCAAGTCTATGCGGGCTCACATTGTATAAAAAAACGTAAACGTAAAACGTGAGTCATGTGACCAGACCGTGCATCTGTCATCGTGCCATAATGCAGCTGCAGAATCGAGGCCCTGTTTCCAAAGAGCAGAAAAATAACCATACATACGTATTCCAATGCCCAGAATACAATTCGTCTGCGAAACACCATGCATTGAAAAAGCTATGTTGGGCATTTACAATTTGAGTATTATTTCGTTTCATAGCAAAATCCAATTCCTAGTCATAAAAATAATGTGATGTTTTCAAGGGGTTACGTTACTTAAATTGTTATAAAATCAAGATTCCGCACAAATAAAAACACTCCTACAATGCAAATACTTCGAGGTCTCGCAGAAAGGCAGAGACGATTGTAACTGCATTTCAAGGTGTTTAAGACAATACATCGTGTATAAAAAAATATTAAAAACTCGCGAATTCGATAATTCGTAGGTATTTTTGATACTTCATTCCAATAAAAAAAACACGACTTAAAAACCGATTAGTTATAAAACACCGCATTGCTTCACTGCTCTATAAAGGAACTTAATTCACACCTTACTTTATTAATTAGTATTGTTCCTGACTGACCCATATCCTTTCAACACGCACTTCTCAAACAAAGTCTACGTTCTACTAGAGGGGTCACATAAGGACCCTCCGTCGAGCGATTCTCGCTTCCATACCTACCATGCATTAGGGTTCTAATCGGAGCAGCAAAGGCCGCACATTCATAAGTCAGTGTTCTCGTTAGCCACTGTGGTAGTACTGTCAAGGTCCAACAGCTGTCTGATTCTTTCCACACATAGTTTGGAGCCTTCGTTAGCTTCTTTGGCCATCTGCAAAAGAAATTGTAATAATAAATTATTTATGAACAGTTTCGTACATTTGTGAAGTTATAGTAGCAATACGCTAATAAATAGCTTCGCTAACTGTGAAGGAAAATATCGTGAGGGAACCAATCTGAAATTGCCAATCCGCTGTGGTAAACCCTCACCAGGGGTATTTAAAAGGAGAGTGAAAGAATATTAGGGTGGGTGCACCAGTCCCAAACCAGTTAAGGAAAAATTTTTACTTTGAAATGCTCTGGACCGGTATAATGAAGTTTTAACTTACAAATGTATATATAAAGTGGTTTATTATTTACTAACACGTCAATATTGATAAACTATTTGAGTCCAAATTTTTCAGTTTTTTATAGATTTCATGAATAATACCAAAAACGGGAATGTGCCTAAGTTTGACCAGTGCGCTCCAATAAATGACAATTTTTGCACCAATAGTTGACCACTGAAAAATGAATGAAGAGAAGGTAGCTAAAACGCAATTATGTATGATAAATTGACTTTAATGTATTCTAAAAGATTATCTTGACTTTTTATAATAAAAAAAAAATAAAAAAATCACTTGAAAGTAGGTAATACCCACCTAATAAAATAGAACTTTCCCCTAGCCCAATCATCTGGTTTATTTCGCGCTATTTCAAGAGGAATCCTTTCGTAAAATATTCCCAAATCAGTGATGCTTTCTTTTTCTTTATCTTGAATTTCGTATAAATTGGCCATTCTTTTAGGACCCAACACCAAACATGACGCAGCACAAACATGGAAACTAGATTCATCAGGATCTGGTATTTTATGCTGGCTATATTTCAGTGCCTCTACCTATTTCGTTGAGACACTTCATCATTTATCTTCCTCTGTATAATTAAAAAAAATACTTTTTGGGGGAACCTTTAATTTAAAATTCTAAGTAAGATGTAACTAAGTTAAACAGTAATCTGGTCATCCTTAGGAACACTCTTTTGGTACCAATAACAAACCAGTGGTCAATTACTGGTACACTGCAAACTATTTGAAAAATAGGTAGTACGAGTAGACTTAGCTCTAAATTGTCAAACAAAAGCATCACTATGAAAAAAAGCAAAATAAGAGAAAATAACATATACACTAGTTGCAAATCATTTGGTCAACAACAGGAATCTAGTACAAGGTGTCCCCCCAGTAGTTAACCACCTCAAAAATATTGATAATATCATTTTATATTAAAAATAATAGCTCGTAGCTCCTAAACATACATTAAATTTTCAATAATAAACAACTTTACGACAGTAATTTAAAAAAATATGGGATTAAATAAGATTTTAACTTGCCATGTCAACGTCCACTTCTAACTGTAATGGCGGCTGAAACCCGTCTATACTCTGATTTTTAATTAGGTGGACTAAACTGACAGTTGGTGGGTTGCCACGTACGGGAAAATAAAAAATAGTGTTGTGCTCAGAGTGATCGAATAATAAATATTTTCATTCAATCATTCGTTCATTCAATTGCAGACTGGTGTATGTAATGTAACTCGCTCGCCCGGCAATGAGTGATTTAAGATTTAGTTTTGGTAATTCTTTAACCAATATGGTTAAAGAATAACCTAACCTAAACCTTTAAATTTGTTCAAATTTGTTAAAAATGTTTAAAAAATTTTGTTAAATCTAAGGCTAGATAAGTTTAAAACGTCGTCTGGTTATGTAAGCCTGTTTACATTTTCCTGATCTCACGTGTGTGTATGCTTTGGGTGACATTCTAGATCTACTCTATTAAGCTCTCTTAATATTCTTATATCTTATCTTATCTCTCTCTGTATGTCATATTGATTGTTTGTTACCTGTTTTACACTCCAATAAACAAATTAAATTACATTATCAACTCTACGTACGCACACGAATTACTAAGCTGAAATGGAGACGGGCGGGATATTTGGTTAGGCGGGAAGACGGCCGGTGGACTAAGGAAGCCACTGAGTGGTGGCCAAGAACGGGTCGACGGTCGGTGGGCAGACCACCAGCCCGATGGGCCGACGACATTGTGAAAGCGGCTGGGAGACACTGGACCGGATGGGTTGGCGTGAAAGAGAAGAGTCCTATGCCCAACAGTGGGCTCTATTTACGGACTGATTAGATAGAATAAACTGTAAAATTAAATTATACTTAAGTTAGAGGATTTCGTGATAAAATTATACATTTATAACTTAACATGACAGACATACCATATTCATTCCTTTCTGTTTTGGAATAGGAAAAAATTAAATAAAAACTAGATTTAAAATTTTAATCACTTTTAAAGTCTTAGGACGAATTGCACCTCGATTTTAAAATGCGTTAGCGTTTTGTATTGTCAAACTATACAAAGACTTCACATTAAAATAAAATTAGCAACTAAACACGTTTAAAGATTTTGGTGCAAGCTTCGTTTTGCTTAGCTAATAAATTTATTGAAATGGAAAATCAAATAGATAATATGAAAAAAAAACAACAAATTAAATACTGAACAAAAACACCGGGTCGATACAATAATGAAAGCTGTAATTCTACATTGAGAAAACAGCTTTCTCCTTTTTTCTAGATGGCACATGTGGATTATTGTCTAAGTCGCATATTATGTCGTTAATTCACTGGCTATTAGGTTTAAAAATTTATTTATTGTTTTTAATTTGTGATGAGGAACCCAGCCATGATACTATTGTATTGATCCTTCAAGATATAATGAAAAATAAAGTACGTTTTGAAGGCAAAACTTTATTATTCAAGCGTTAAAGGCTGAGGTGTTACAATGTGACCAATAAATACCTACTATCTAAAGAAGATACTGTAAATAGTAGACACGACACAATATGGTATACGAATCTATCAAAATATTATTCGTTGAAAACGGTTAACTACAGAACTCTGTAGTTAACCGATAACCTCTGATGATAACTATCATCTAAACCTTATGAAAAAAAGTGGATATTATGTCTAGTCGGGTTGTCATCTCGTTACTTAAACGAAATATTTGCTAAAGTTTGTGGGTTTTTCAGATGTAGGTATGTTTGTTTAATTGGTAGGTATTTAATGATTAGGATTAAGTTAAATTATTTTCCCCAAATAAAGGAAATAAAATTGAAGAGTGAATGATTGAATGAAATCGAACATTCAATGAACACATTAAGTCACATCACTACGATCTTGCTCTGGCAACATTTAAAAAAATAAGAGCTTTTTGAACTGTCAGTTTAGTCCACCTAATTAAAAATCAGAGTATAAATGAGACACAGTCTGACAAAAAGAGGAAGATAGCTATAGTTTTCATTATCTCTAGCAAAAAAACATGTTTGGAAGTTTGGTAACAGTCTAGGCAACGTAACAAAACAATAGGATTCCTCAAAAATGCCCACCATTTCTTAATTTATTCAATTGATTACGCGAGTGGTCAACCACTGGTACATGGTTTGGGACTGGTACACCCATCATACCTGTCCATTGAATAGATAATGCGAATTTGATCTATCCAATATTATGTAGGTATATTATTTTATTTCCTCTTCCCATATATAATTTTATAATTACTATGTATGTATGTTTATTTATTGAAATATTTATGTATGGTTTATGTAAGTTTATATAATTACTAGCGACCCGCCCCGCCTCCGCACGGGTGGCAAAAACGTTTCCGTGGAAATGGCTATATTAGTTCCGAGGGAAATTCCCAGGGAAGTAATTTTTTTACACCTTGGGTTACATTATTCGAGATTTCGTACGGAACCCTAAACTTTCTGAAAATCCAATATAGCCTAAGTTACTCACGAAGAATGTAGCTTTCTAATGGTGAAAGAATTTTTAAAATCGGCCGAGTAGTTTCTGAGCCTATTCATTACAAACATACACACACACAAAAATAAAAATCTTTACTCTTTTTGAACTAAAACTTTCGTAAGTACTTTTCCTATATTTTTTAATATATTCAATAAAAAGCCTTGACCTTAACTTACTTTTCTATGACGTCAGTAAACAAAGTAGGAGTATGAATCATTTGACTTGCTCACAAAAAAAAAACAAATGGCATTTGGTTTTTTATGTAGACAAAAACTATCCTTTTAGCAAGGAGAATTTGCTTTTAGTCATGCTATGATGACGTTACAAACGCCAAAATTGTATTTATTAAATATAGATACGGAGAATAAAAGTCAAAAATACGGAAATCAGTTTCTTAAATTGGTCAATACTTTCAAAATTTATTATAATAAACACAAATCAAAAATAAGTAGCATGGCCAATTACATGCCTACCTAATAAGTTCGATTTGTACGCAAGACATTCCTTTGTTGTCGAACGTGGACCGTGTTCAGTGGCGTGCAATGGGAGAGGCCTATGTCCAGCAATGGACAACCGTAAGCCGATGATGATGATGATGATGATGATGATGATGACTCTCTTAACTTACCAATGAGAAGTTGAGGAAGCCGTGGGGCAACCCTTCTAGCACGTCGATGCCCACAACGTTGCCGAGCCGCTTCAGCTTCTTCGCGAACATCACGCAGTCGTCCAGGCACGGATCTAGATGCACCGTCTGTGGGAGAAAAATACAATAGATCCTAAATAATAAACTTACTGTAAAAACCTAAACATTAACATTTAAATACAAGCACATACATACAATGCTTCTGGCCCCACACTAGGACACCCTTTTTTCTTCGGCAACATTCCCGTCACAAGTTTGTCTGGAAGAAATTGCTGTAAGTCCGCCAATTATATTTCTTTTTTTTTTAACTTTTATTTGCCTCTTGTTTTTTGTTTGCAATCAAAAATATTCGTAACTTATCGTGGGAACCAGAAACAGCGACATCACAAACATGTAAACATCCAAGACCTGGTTTTTTTTTGTCCCCAGCCGGGGTTCGAACTCGGGACCTCTCGCATGGTAGACAGATGTAACCGCTGCGCCACAGAGGAAATATAACAGATAACTTCAATAAAAGGAAAAATATAGCGAATATTAACTAACTTTTTATTCTATATTTTCTCCCATTGTCTAGCCTATTTAGGCATCGACTGACAGCCTAAATAAAACGTAACGACATTCCTTTAATCAATTTAGAATCTAACTAAACGGCTGCTATTAAGAGGAATCATTACAGAACTCATACTACGTGACACGGTTAGGGTAGGAGGGAGTGTTCAAAATACCACGCTTGGTTACAGAGCCAATGGGGGCGAGGTCTTCGTCACATAGTCAATATCCTCTTGTCTAGAGAAGTGAAGAGGGTTGGAGGGGGAGGAGAGGGGGTCTTATTGTTAGATTAGATTAGAACTCTTTATTGTACACACCAGAAAAACAAACAAATACATTGTAAGACTTATATATCTAAGTTTTGCCGTATACAACTGGCGGTCTTATCGCTAAAAGCAATCTCTTCCAGACAACCTTGGGATGGAAAGAAAAGATGTAGAGAAAAGGTAGGTAAGTGTACAAAAAGTATAAAGAGGGGATATGTACATAAACTGACTTACAGATTTTATTCGGTCCATTAGAGTAGGTATTTAATAATTACATATATGTAAATACATACATACATACATAGGTACATACATATTCGATATAATACTTGAACAGTGATACCTCGACTTATGCTATGCCTTTTCATCGATTCGTCTTTCAATGTCGTCGCTAATGTGTATTTTAGGGCAAGTCGCTCGGAATCAACGCACAGCATAGCTACAAGACTCCACAAGATCTATGTATTTTTTTTATTGTACCCCGACTAAGGCCTGACTTAAATTTGCTTTATTTTCATGCTTTACGCAGGGGCAAATAACAAATCAGTAATGGTGGGTTGTTTACTATGTATTTCCCATATTATAAAAAATATTAATTGGCATACGTTTTTGCCTTCTCCATTTTATTCTACCTCTATGGAAGGCATGCAAAGCAGCCCTTACGCGATTATCGCTCAATATTACTGTACTACGGCTGTAGGTAGTGCAGTAAAAATGGGTCACGTAGTACGGGTATGTTCTCTTATTAAAAGTTGTTCACGGAAGCACGGAGGTCTGTGACAGGAGGCACTCACGAGTATCCGGACGGGCGGGAACTGCTTGAGGCACTCGTCGTCGGCCCAGTACGGCGAAAGGTGCGGATCCTTGGGCACTGAGAATATGAACTCGTCGGACGGGCTACGCGCTATCAAAGCATCTAGGTTCGTACGGACTTCCAATCTGATGGGCAGAGAATTAAGAATAAGAATTTGTGTAAAGAACATCTGCACAGTCACGAGCAATAATATTAGGGTGACTCTCAGAACTGCATCATTTTTTTGGCGCATTTTTTTTTCATATTAACTGAATAAAAAGTAACATATTATATTGTATTAGTCGCCACCAAAACCTACAAATACGTTACAATGCAATCTTCAGGGGGCTATAAACCTATTGAGTTAATATGAAAAAAAGTGCGCCAAATAAAATTATGCAATGTGAGCCATTTTCTGATAATCACCCATAATAATAATATATACATCTCTGTCACATTTTATAAAAATCTTAACATAAAACAATCCAGAAAGAAGTGGACGACAGTTTCTACCAAATTATGTAACCAATGCTTAGATAATTTAGGACAATTTGTCATTCACTACAATAGTGCTACACATAAGCTGTGAACTTGGAAAAAGTTGAGACAAGTTGAGGTAACATACAGTGAAACAGGATGATTAGAAAGTCGGGGTATCTTGTTAGATACCGAATATTAGCAGAGGACCGGCGAGGTCCTCTCGCTAATATTTGTCTCTATTCCTCTAGTCCTCTCGCTAATAATATCTCTGCTAATATTGTTCAGTGCCCTCCTGCAGCCTCCAGAATATAGTCAACCCATCAGGCCTACCCACCAAACGACGGCCACTTCGAGACCACACACTATGCTTTCGTCCACCGTCTATATTATCAGTTTTACAGTGAATAGATTTATATCTAGATTTACCCAGCTTCCTTCAAGAATCTCACCTAATCGCAAACGGTGACAAATCCATCACATAGTGTGGAAGATAAGCAACGGTTTTTGTCTTTAGACAAAGTTGTCTATAGCTATAGTTACAATTCGGTATGTAAAGTATTTTTCAGGTATTATTTTTATATTTTTATATTTCATAAAACATTTAATTTTAAGCCACTAATTTGAAGCTTTTTATTTTCCAAGTAACTGTTTTTTTTTAATTATTTTTTAAAGTATTATTCGTGATGACGTCATTTCGTAGCCTGAATAGCTTTAAGTCTTTGCCACGTTTTCAGTACATACAAAAACACTAATAGATAACTTCAAACTTGACATTGACAACAAACAGTTGACACTTGACTTGTATGTACTGAAAACGTGGCAAAGACTTAAAGCTATTCAGGCTACGAAATGACGTCATCACGAATAATACTTTAAAAAATAATTAAAAAAAAACCGTTACTTGGAAAATAAAAAGCTTCAAATTAGTGGCTTAAAATTAAATGTTTTATGAAATAAAAATATAAAAATAATACCTGAAAAATACTTTACATACCGAATTGTTAAAGGAACACTCACTCCTCTCTGGACGGGTTAGTGATGTTATTGGAGCCGGTTATATAGGCGAACCGTGACGACATAGCGCCCATTATGCCAGTGGCCGCCTCGGTAATTCTGGAAACACAGTCAAAATAAGCAAACAAACACGGGGTTAGTTAAATCACGCACTAGATTCGAGGTCTGTTCTAGAAAGGTATCTTAGCGCCTGCATAACTCGGATGAAGAGGCCCATAAAATCATTGTCCTTGACAGTGTTGCAAACATTTAACCCGCTGGCTCGGCGGCTACCAAATTTGGTAGCTGGTAGGTACTCGGAAGCGAAATTAAACCTTATAATTATTAACCATCGTTCTAAAGTCCCTTGTGTCAAGGCAACTTATTATTTGCAGAGTTGAGCCAAAGGGTTAAATAGTAAAATACCAAGAAAACAATATTTGAACAACCTCCAAAAGGGTATGAACTCGCAACTGAGCGAATAAATTTGATTGTATTTTACTTCTAATTAAATCCGAAGTAGTGAAAACCACGCGTATTCATTTCGAATCAACAATAATGCCCAGCACAACTTGAGCATACGATTTTAACTAAGGATTGGAATTCATCGGACTTTAGTTTACATAATAGCATACATATTTTTGCTCTAAACTATACATCACAAATATGCCATGTATTATGAAAGATACTTTGCAACACATTCGCTGCTAGAACTACCCAATATTTAATTTCTTGCGAATAATCTTGTGCAAATATACGCTTTGGTAGTAACATATTAGTTGTTTCAACAATGAGACCGCATATACAGTGTTTATATAGCGGTCTCTACCTTAGACTCTAGTTTAGACGAGTCCCGGAGCTAACTAGCGTCATTAATGAATAAAAAAATATCTTCTATTGTAATACGTTTTGCATGGAATGAATAGGGTCAACGGAGAGAACAGAACAACATAAGAAAACCAGAGACACTGGTCTGGTCTGTTGAGGTGTGGTTGACAAAGCTTTGGTCTGGCTAAAGTCCGTTTTTTAATTCAATGCAAAAACATATTGTCACGTTGACCACTCTATACCATCCAAAGGCTGTTGTCTGCCAAAATGTCTGAGTGTTGCTAGTACGTAAAAACCAAATAACCCCATTAGTTAAAATTGTATGTGCTACGTAGGTGTTTTTTTAGACTTTGCTCTTATGAGTAATTACATTTTAATGTCTTTGATGTGATAAGGAATTTGGTCACAAATTCTCTTCTATTCAAGGTAAACAAAAATACTGAATAAACCTATATATTTTATAGCGGTAGCACCGCTTAATTTTTTTTTGCATAGAATTAAACGCCCATTGTGCAGGTTTAGTGTTTGAAATTAATTTCGCGTAGCAAAAGCGAATCTTACCGTATTATTTTCAACGACGCGCGATGCTCATACATATTTATAAATTCGTCTGGAATTAATGAATTACCTAATAAATAATGACGATAAGACCCGTTGAATGCATAGTTATTCACCTTACCGTGTTTTAATCAGCCTCCTGTTGTCTCTTTGGTCTGGATATTCCCTCACCAGAGGCGGTTCCCCTACTAACGTACTCGAGTTCTCCGATTCACCTTCCCTGAAATCGCAATAGATATTAATAAACATCATCATAGACCTTCGCGTTCATTACGGACGATTCAAACAGTGCCTAAGGACACAGGACTTGACACTTTTTTCAGTGATTGAAAAGTCCAATTCGAGAGTGGCAACCCCTACCGCATGTATGACATATAAAGAGAAGGTCCGAGTGCGTATACTGAGTTTTGTCATTCACTTTCGATAGCGAGAGCGTTTGCGATTTGCATAGGAGTGACAGAGCGCGCTATCTAGTTGTCTCTTTGTCACTCCTATGCATATCGCAAACGCTCTCACTATCGAGAGTGAATGACAAAACTCAGTATACGCACTCTGGAGTCGGGTCATTATATACCCACCCGATAAGCTCTCATCCGACCTAGACCTCCTACTGGAGGCCCAGGCCCAGTCAGATGTAGCCCCCGCTCCCAACAGTGTCCCCGGGGACACTACTCTCACTTAAATTCTTTCTGTCACCATGTGACGATTCCCTCTAAGCGGTAGCTCTAGTGAGCTCCGCTGTGCGCCCTCCTCGGCCTCGAGAGGGTCGCTCCTGATGTAGGTTTAGGGGTCCTTAGGACCAAACCAGCCCCAAGGCAGCGGCTAACGTTATACATAACTGTATGTACATTGACATTCAACAAGCAGAATGTGAATTCTTTACGTTGAAATAAATTCTTGATTCTTGATTCCAAGGTGGTGTTTAGTGGGTAGGCGCACTCTGTGAGTCCCACATTGGCAGCACGGTCGAGCCCGTGCTGTTAATCATGAGCATTCACCACCTCCCTCCCCCGTGTCCTCCAGAGGGTGCCCTTTATAGGGCTAAAAAAAAACAAAAAAAAACGGGTCATTATGGATAAAATAAACAAAAGAAACAATAAACATAAACATTTACATAAGGTCCATCCGAATATTACAGTCTTATGATGTAAACAAACCACTTACCGGAAGAAAAATATGTATTCCCTGTGTGTTTTCCAATATACACCACAGCACTATAGTAGTCTATGGTTACCTATTCCGCCATAATTGTTTACATCTTAGGACTGCAATATTTGGATACACTTTACAGGCACATACATTGCTTCTGATGGTCTTGGTCTGGCAAACGCAAAATGCTACATTGGATGTATAGTATAATATTGGATGTATAGTGTCCAATAATGTATAGATAGGCGTCTCGATTCTGTTAGTGCATTACAGTACGATGACAGACAAGCTGTCGGGTTACGTGATGTGTTTGTTCATACCATTGACGCCCAGATTGTGTGATTTGTGTGCGCGCGTTGACTTGAAGAGGCCATGAAAATAAATCGCTACGTTCACACAGTTGTCATTGTACTACAATGCGTTAACAAAATCTAGGTCCTGCTCGCGTTTTCTCGACATTAATTTGGCTAACTTACATTACATTATAATTGATTAGATTATGATTGAGTGCGTTTATTTAAAAATAGACCCTCATTTACTCGTGAGCTCTGAAGTCTCAATACTTCATGGCATAAGTAAGTTTGGGATACAGTTGTACGTTGTATGTGAATCATAATAGACGCTGTCGGGCATAGCAACAGCTCAGATATGATCTATCCATTTTATCGTAAATGGCCAGTGAATTTGTAGGTTGAGTGGTCACTATTGACAGTTATTGATCAATCAGTTATTGATCAATCAATCATTGTGCAAGTTATAACACGACAATTTATTTTAGTTGATGACGTACTTTCATGCATGGCATACTTCCGGTTTCGTAGACCCCGCTTCCTTTTTTCGCTTTAAAAATTGATTGAAGCAACCAAAGTAGAAAGAATCAGAACTGCCTATTTTGTACAAAAAAAACTACGACTGCCTCTTTGGTCGAGCCGTGAAGGCGCTTAGCCACCAACAATAAGGTCGTGGGTTCGATTCCCAGAGGAGGTAGCCGTACATTTGTAAAGGCCTCAGCCTGGGTGTTTTTCGATGTTTGTAATGTCCTTGCATGGTTACCATAACACAGGGTCAACCAGGAATCCAGGGGTTGGAACCAGGTGAAGTGATCGTGTTGTGTGGAAGATTATTATATTTTTTTTGGACAATGCCCATTCCGCCTTCCAGAAATAATCCTGTATGAGGCATGTGATTAAAACGTCCGGACCCACCTGTTAGACGCTTCTTTAGTCTGTGCGATGGGCTTGAAGACCGGCACCCGTCGTCCCTCGGAGTCTGTGTCACTTTCCAGCACGTAGTTTTCTAGGAACTCCGAGACGGCCTTCTGCGAGTGGTCCTCCGGTGGTGTTATGCCTGGTAACAGTAAATTAATAGTTCATATACCTATAAACTCACGCCTTTATCCCGGGAAAGTAGGCGGAGTCCAGAGCCCACTTGCCACGATCCTGACACTCCTCTTTCACTTCGTCACCATACATTAGTTGCTGTATGCATTCACCCATCCATCTAAAAACAATTTTCTAAGTGCTGCAGCACCCGAATGCTCCCTTCATCCACCTAAGTCCGTTTCTTTAATTCGATGCAAAAATAAATGACGCGGTGTTACCGCTACAAAAGTTATAGGTTTACTCGATAGATTTTTTTAGCATGGCGACTCACCCGCCCCCAAGTATTTGGAACGATGCGACTCACCCGCCCCCGAGTATTTGGAACGATGCGACTCACCCGTCCCCGAGTATTTGGAACGATGCGACTCACCCGCCCCAGAGTATTTGGAACGATGCGACTCACCCGCCCCAGCGTATTTGGAACGATGCGACTCACCCGCCCCAGAGTATTTGGAACGATGCGACTCACCCGCCCCAGAGTATTTGGAACGATGCGACTCACCCGCCCCAGAGTATTTGGAACGATGCGACTCACCCGCCCCAGAGTATTTGGAACGATGCGACTCACCCGCCCCAGAGTATTTGGAACGATGCGACTCACCCGCCGCCGTGTGCGTGTGTTCGCTCTGCAGCGAAGCACCGCTGACCGTTGTATCGGAGGACTGTCGCCGCTCGGCGCCAGATTTATGCGCTTGCAATTCCGCCATATCCGACGGTGACACCTCTTCGAACGAAGAGGGACCTCCGCTGAACGGCTCTGGCAGTAGAGATTCGAATATCAACATTTATTTGTAAGTAAAAGTGAAGTAAAGTATAAAAGATTTTATTGCCACCAACAAAAAATGTTTTTCCATCGACACAAAGTTATGGGACATGAAGGGAAAGTACCTTAAATATCGTAGATAGGGTATTTTGCTGAAAGAGGACTTTATGTTATTTTTAAAAGTTAGTAATTCTGCATTCAAAGATTTTCTAAAAATTCCTTGCCTTGTCTGGGAATCGAACCGACTTAAATGTAAAGAAAAAAACACCCCTACTTTTATGATGCCAATCGAAAGAATGGCCAAAAAATAATAACTCGTCTTAAGTAACATAGTATTTTAAAAGAAAGTAACAGCGTGAAATCAAACATTTTAATCAAATTAAAAACATACATAAACTGACGTAGTCAATTAAGTTGAAAATGAAAATCAACAGGCAGCGGACTCATTAACAGATTGGCGATTTGCGTAAGACAAGAGGTATCACATTTTGAGCATTTAATTAATTAATTTACATAAAAATACCCACTTAATTGACTAAGGCAGTTTCATGTTGAATGCAGAATTACAAATAAATACTTTTAAAAATAACATAAAGTTTTCTTGCAGCAAAATACCCTATCTACGATATTTAGGGTACTTTCCCTTCATGTCCCATAACTTTGGGACGCCCTGTATACATACGCAAATGTCTATGTTCCTTATGAATTTTATTCTGGTTAGGTACAAATAGGGACTCACCTTGCGTAGGACTGATTTTAAGGAACCCGTTGCTGTCTAGAGGCGTAGTGGCGTTGGACACGGTGCTGTGTTGATTGCTGCTTCTTTTGTTGTCTTTGTTGTCACCAGACACTGCATTGGGACACGCGTACGCTGGAAAAAGTAGGTACTTGAATATTGCGGTAGTGGGAAGGGCCAGTCTTTACTTAATATTATTATTGTCGTAATTATCATTATTGTTTTGTGTAGACAAACAGATAGTCCGGTTGGCACTATTTGGCCACGGATCCAGTAAACGTTCGTGGCCTCAAGTATTACAATAAAAAATGTAATACTCGAAGTCAAAGTGCGTACTTTTTACAGACTCCTCGGAACATTGTTCCGTACCTTTAAGGCACCGCATCATGAAACCGAACGGTAGCAGGGGGTCCATGAGACAAAGCAGCCGTGCCGGGCTCGGGACAAAGCTGATGAAGAGAGGTGCGTAGGCCATAAACAGGCCATCGGGGACCCGGAGATTGGCCTCGAGGATCTTCAGCGTGCATCCCGCTATGAGATTGGCACCGGCCGAGTCGCCCGCGAAGACTATGTTCTTGCCTGTTGGGAGAGAAGGTGTGTTACTGACTAATGTAGGTTGATCCGTATGAAACGGGGTCACGGTGCTGATTACAACTTTTGAAAATGGTCACGTTCTATTTTTTGCGCTCGCAAACCCTTCGGTCATCATCCTTTCTTGATCAGAATGAATGAAATAAATGAATGAATAACCATTTACTGCCAAGAACAGTGTTTCATAATTATAATAATAGCTTATTACAGACTAAATTAATGATATACAATTTTAAGGAAAATTTAACGAAGATGTAAAATGGAACAGCTTGGCAAAAGGACTGTCGCTCAGCCTATGTTGATAGATGCTGGGCTACAGCGCTGATTTTCAGCGACATCCTATCAACAAACCAATAAGTTGTTTAGTATCCAATCCACTCCAATCAGTCTCTCAATGCTGAGGCTCGTAACCGCTATGACGAGTATTGGTGTGGAGTGCTGTCCATCTGGAACTAGTTTTCTTTGTGGACCGTCAGGTGTAATTTAGTATAGCAGGTCAAAAAGTGTATGGAGTGTCAGAAGTGTCGGACCTCTTAGTCACGTAAGGTAGGTAGGTACACCTCTTGCAACTTTATGTACCCCTGTTTTGGTTACAGACCAGTCTTTGAACTGTACAATACGATTAAAATCAGTTAACAATTCGGCCAACCTCGGTAATTGTCGTGAATCCCTCGTCTCTCACATAGAGTTATCAATTTACAGATATGACCTTTAATCATATTACTCGTTGTCTTATTGAATACAAATCAAGAACGATATGAGCAACAAAGGACCTCCTATGTAGCTCAAAACTAACACAACGTTTATATTGAAATAAGAAAAATAATTTACTGTTTTGACAGTCTGCCTTCTTAGTGTCGATAAAAACAGTTTGACGTATATGGTACATTTATGACATGTTTATGAACTCTAATTTCATTCGTGAAAATATTCGATTCTATCAAATTTTATCACAATTACCTAACAATATTTTATGTATCATGGCGTAAAAAATTGTTTCTCAATCTCGTGAAATTGTCAATCAATAATGTATATAACAGAAAAGAAGCTAACTTATTTAAAAAAGAGGAAAGTAAATATCATCAAAAAAATTTGGACAGGGTTTGTGAAGCAACCGGAGTTTCGGAAAGCAGCGTGTTAAAAATTTTGAGGGAAAACTACTAGCTCTCAGATCAGACAATGTCAGATCATGTCACTTCTGCATAATAAACTTCTTAGGTCTACCGGTTAGTAATGTCATCTTGGCAGGTGCTATACACTGCGTTTATGATACTTCAAATTGAGTGCTACCTAAAAGAAATCGCGGCAATGTATTTCGTGTCATTTCCGTCTCCGGATTTAGGCGATGATATCCGAGAATAACCGAATTGTTAACGGATTTTAATCGTATTGTACCAGACTAGCACCACAAGTTAGGCTGAAAAAGTTATAGAACTATCTAGCGCTGCAAACAGAAGTATCTACACATGAAGCGCCGCTGGCCTAAATATTAGATCGAAAGTTCACTAGAAAGTTCACGCTCAGTTCGCTAGAGTTCATTAAAATAGTTTCTATCGCAGCAGGCTGATGTAGTTAATTAGTTCGACCTAAGATTTCCGCACTTAGGGCCGATTTCTGAAATGAGAATTTACACTAAGTAAATACTTCAGTAACGTGCTGTCACGCTCTTTTGTAAAGAAATTTGATGAGACAGACCTACAGTTAAGCAATTACTTTCTCAATTCAAAATCGGCCCTTATCCTCATAGTTGGGCCATTGTACGGAGAGGGCTGATGTATCGAGCCCCAAAGTTTATTAGAAGTGTTCCTCGAGCTAAGATAACTGGGCGAGAAGCCGCTAAATAAGATATTTGAGCCGTATGCCTATAGGAAAGGCCGTAAAACTGACCATAATTTCCGATTTGAGTTTTTCAGCATCCATCAGTGAGCGTAGGAACACCTCCTAAAGAGCGCGTGGGTAAGGGCGCTAGCGGGTCGAGACTGTAGTCTACAAACAGGACCGATACGTTGAATCGGGCCGCTGAGTCACATAGATACATCTCGTGGAACTATAAGGTCCACTGTCTTAGGCTGACATTCAGAGACGAAAACTAAGCTAAGACCGGTCTCAGAAATGTCAAAATCACGTACTTAGAAATATTTCGTATTCAGAATCGAATCTTAGGAAGTTTAGTATGAAATGGTGCTTAGCTAAGTGTAAGTAGTCAATATCGGTGACTTTACGTGAACTTAGAAATGTCACTTCTAAGTCTGTTGTTCACAGACTACTCCAAACGTCATTTCACTGATATTGTACGTGCATTATCTGTGGGATTTTTTTATTCACTCTGACATATATAAAATTGCATGATGTTGTCCTGCTCTCGTGTAGCAATGTCAAATTTAAAAAACCGGTAAGAACTACATCACTAAAAAATGATAGACAATATAGATGACTTTCTTAAGTACTGTGAATACGAAAATTACGGCGCTTTACTAAGTACGACTTTAGTTTACTTTGCTAAGTCTGATCTAAGCGTGAACTTAGGATTCGTCTCTGAATGTCAGCCTTAGTATGTAACACTTCATTGGGACAGTTTCCAGGTCCCAGGCAAAAATATCTAAGCTGAAACTGCGTTAGAAGACTGTAGACCGAGGTCTGTTACCCTAAACCTTCTTCGATGAGTGTCTACCGCCACAGACCTAAAGATCCAGAAGTTCCAGACGCTCACCAGTGGTCCCGATCTCCTTGAAGTTATTGAGCATCCAGCAGTAAGCGTAGAAGACCTCCTCAAGAGCACGCGGGAAGGGCGCTTGTGGGGCGAGACTGTAGTCCACAGACAGGATCGGTACGTTGAGTCGGGCCGCCCAGTCTCGTAGGTACATCTCGTGGGACTTGGAGCTCTGTGCTACGAAGCCGCCGCCGTGACAGTGGAACACCACACCGTCGGAGGGAGGCAGGCTTGAGGAGCCTTCGTTGGACTGGGGGGAAGAGAGGATTATTAGCTTTCTTGTAACGTACTCGTAGTAACTTAAGAAAAAGGTTTATAGTTGTAGACAAATATCTGTTGTTAAGAGTTACACATCATCATCATGATTCAGCCACAAGAAGTCCACTGCTGGACATAGGCCTCCTCGATGGATTTCCAAAAAGACAGGTTGGAAGTGTTATACAATCTGTACCTATACAGCTCTGCTGTCAGTTAGCAAAATTGAATACAGGGCACTGACAGCTGCTAACAGTAGATTAAAAGATTGTTATTATACGAAAAACCCAGGGTTGGCTCACTGCATACACTTTTATGGGGCACTAGACGAGGTAGCTTCTCCCGAAGTTCAAAGATATTTATTTTTATTTTATTACAAGTGTATAGTTTTCAGATTATTCCCGATGGAAGATAGTTAGATAGAATATTCTTTATTGTATAGGAATTACAAATGAGAAGTTGTCTGAAGTCTACAAATACAATCTGTAAGTGTAATAAATGTTTTTCATTTTAAATTAATTTACACTGATCTACAATTTTTACTACTGTCCAGAAATTAGATAAATACTGAATTTGCTAATTATTTAGTAGTCTGATAGATACATAGATAATTTAATTACAGACGCCTTGATATAAAAACAGGCTTTGCCCGTGACGCCACCTTTTTAGTCCAAGAATGTTACGTGACTCTAAACCCAATGGAGTACGTTAGAATCTTGACACCATTAGAGCACGCCTTATAAACGCATCACGATTGCACTCCACACCTTGTGCATTACAATTGGCAATCAACTGTCCTAGAAAAGAAGGCTATCAGTTAAAAAAACTTCACACACTACAATCCCTTTTTCCATGCAGTTACAGTTGGTAAGGGAAACAAAACAATATTGATTTTTTTTTCTACACTTGTGTTAATGTATAGAACCTGTAAAAAACTGAACTTGATTTTTACCTGACACAACACAAGAACGAGTATCAGCATTTTCTATGAAAACAGAGGTTTACTTGTGTTCGATTGTGAGCTGGCTCACACATTGATTTGCACGTTGGCGCAACCTAACTAAGCTAACGTAACTTGTTTACTTGAATAGTTGTCTATTCCAGAAACATTTTGATTGTTCAAAAGAATACTGACACCAGAAAGGCAAGCATTAGGAATTAGGCATTCCATTGGGCGGACAGCAAAGTTTTGTAAACTTTTAGTCCGGATCTACTTACGGGTGCTTACGAAAGTTTTAGTTCAAAAAAGTCAAAGTGTTCTTACAAAATCAGAAGACAGTCTTATTTATAAGACACGCCGATTAAATTAGTCTGTTGTGAAGATTTTACAAAAGAAAGACGTAACCACAGATAAATAAACTCCCTCTGAGGAGCGGTTTGGAGCATTCGTGTTTTTAGGGTTCCGGAACTCAAAAGGAAAAAAACGTTACGTAAGATTTGTTGTCCGTCCGTCGGTCTGTCAAGATACATTATCTGATGGAACGCTTGGAACAACTGAGTTCAAATTAACCCTTGAAGTTGCGAAAAAATCAAACGTCTAAGTTTCAATAAAAAACGGTAACGGCCGCACGTACGACGCAAAAAAGTTTATTTCAATAATCTTGTGGCGACCATGTGCCAACTCTGCGCGCGCACTATAAACATTTCTGCATCGCCCAAGCAATGTATTTATTACACATAAACATAACATAAAAATAAACACTCATGATGATGACTCATGATAAAATACAACGTCCAACAAATACCGGCCGTCCCCAGACATTAGATCTGGCTGGCGGGAAATTTCCCTTTATAGTGGAAGAGCATGATCACCCGCTCTTCCCTATACTCTCAAGGGAATCAAAATTTTTGACGACCTCTGTGGCGCAGCGGTTAGCGCATCTGACTACCATGCGAGAGGTCCCGGGTTCGAACCCGGCTGGGGACAAAAAAAAACTCAGGTCTTGGATGTTTACATGTTTGTGACGTCGCTGTTTCTGGTTCCCACGACACAGGGTACCGTAGTGTGGGGCCAGAAGCAATGTATGTGCCTGTATGTAAATGTTATGTTATGTTACTTTAAAGGGTATTTTGGGTTGACCTACAACTATTGGCAAGTATAATAACGACGTATACTACAGTACTGGCACAGTGTCCGTATCAGATAGTTAGCCAGTGCAGAAGCGACGAAAAACTACAAATTTGTACGGAGCCCTCTTTGTATGAATAAGACTTGCACTTGTTCGGTTTTTATAAGGCCGGTAATTTGTAGGAAGTCTCACCATGCCAGCGCGCTTGTTGACGCTGATGAGTCGCACGTTGAGGCTCTGCAGACCGATGTGCACAGTGGGCGGCAGCACGGTCTTCTCATCACCGGCCCTGGTGATGACTGTCAACGGCTCCGGCGGCAGGGTGATGAGTTTGTTCACCGCCACCGTCGACGACATCAGGCTGGGCACTCGACGCATTATTTCTGGCGAGGGACAGTTTCTGGAGTTGCTTTTTGGTTTCGCGCGGCGAAAGATGAAGTTTAAAGCTTGACAAGAAATCATACAGGAGTTCCGTATGATTTCTTTCGATACTTTGAATAGGATGTTTCGGAAAGACTCTGTGAAATTTAAGTTTTTGGTTTTGCATACTAGAATAACCTCGTGACCTCTGCAAGATACCCCTTGTCGTAGGTACAAAGTACAAATCTTTATCTGATTTTTTTTTCCGATGTCGCATTGACAACTACTAACTAATAACAAGGCTCATATCTTATAAGTATTTTTATAACAATTGGTAACATAATTAAGTACAATATGTGAAACGCAATATTCCAAACAGCACCAAGAGTTTTTAATGTATTTGGCGTAATCAAGCATGTAACTTACCGCAACATAAATAACATAAAAGCCCTAATCACTCACCACTTTCAGCCAGAAACCAGAACGCCTTGCAAAACTCGACGCTCGCGGACTGCGATATGTTGACTATCCGGCGCGCGCGCATCTCGGGGTCAATGAGATATTGGCCGCCCGTCCACACCGAGCTTATGAGGTTACCGTGGCTGTAATAGGCCTCAGAGAAGCCCGCCATGCAGATGGATATGCCCTTCAGGATGCCGCGCATTGATGGTAGGAACTGCGGGCAAACGGAGAACTGTATAGTATCTACCAAATCTAAATGAATCAAATATCTCTGGCTCAATACACATCATGAAGTACCTGGAACTTCCGGGTCTCTGGACACTGGCAACTTTAGTTGAGGTTTATAGTCATCATCATCAACCCATTATGTCCTCACCGCAGGGAAGGAAAAATGCCACTAGCGTTAGTCATAGACGCATCCATGGACTGAATGCGCCGTATGTTGCTTAACCTTCGTGATCGTTTAAGATCACTCAGGCAGCCCGGGCTACGAGCGATGTTTATAGTAC
Organism: Yponomeuta plumbellus; assembly: GCA_947310845.1. Taxonomy (NCBI): domain Eukaryota; kingdom Metazoa; phylum Arthropoda; class Insecta; order Lepidoptera; family Yponomeutidae; genus Yponomeuta; species Yponomeuta plumbellus. Next base: position 7,762,913 of record OX371207.1, on the reverse strand, counting down.
GACCGGGATATTGATATGAAAGGATTTGTCCAGTGTTCGTTCTTGGAAACGAAAGGACGAATTATTTATCGAAAGATTTGATGTGTTTAAAAGAAAAGGATGTTTTCCCAAGAATAAGAGGTACTGTTTTAATAAGATTCTAACAAGATTTTACAAAGCTGTTTAAGTAAGATACAAATTGCTCAATCACATCACCACCTGATCTAAATTAGCTCGATTTGTAATTTAACTGAGCTTGTATGTACGACGTACGTGGCGAAAGTGCAAAACAGTCTCACAATGCCCCAAGGTGTATATCTGCTTCGTTGACTAAAATGCAACGCACGAAAAGTACTATAGACGCCTGACTTCGGGGAATACCGGGTTAATACATTGATTTTGATAAACGCCAGAAATATAGGCAACCAGAAGGTTTAACCTAATGTACATCTTGGGTATTTTAGAGAAAACCACTCTATTAGCCCACTAACGACATGCAGTTTGGTCGAGCCCATTCCTTTAATTATAAACAAGCGCATACTGGTCAGAGCAGAGCGTTAAATTGCTATTTATTAGAGAGAATTACATTGCACGCGTCTGGAGGGGCCTAACGTTACTACAGAAGGTCATCTGAGGTCTGTTTTATGTTTATGGGAGAACGATTTTTTCACGGAAATAGATAAAAGATAGAATATGCTTTAAAAATATTTTTTTTTAACATACTCGGACAACCCTTCAGGAGGCCTGCAGTGACATCAGAGCACTGCTGGCCTTCTGGAAAGAGATAGGCTGGCTGGAGTAAGCTCACAGCCCTGCTACGTACAATGGCCCAACTATGAGGCCAAGTGCGGAAATCCTAAGCCAAACTAACTAACTAACGTACTCGGACGATGATCGACTTATTCTTTCCAGTTACATTTCAGTACTGTTGTTCCACATTTGTCTGAGAAACGAGATAAAAAAAGAATACTAAATCTCACCTAGTATGACGCGAGAGGCGCGCATGCGATCATAATTCCTTAATTCATAATAAAATTTGACATTAACAGTTATTTTTTAAGTAAATCCGAAAAAGGAAAGGCAATAGAAATTAGATGAAAAAACAAAATGTACTATAGTTCGTGCCAAATCGATTGAGATAAACGGACACTGACCTCGGACGTTTCTGAGGCTCATTAGCCGAGTGTCAAAAAGATTAACTTAAAAATACTCAATTTAAATGTGATATCAATGTATAAATATTGATATTATTCCACTTCTAGGTGAGCTCATGTGTTTTGTTTTATTGTTTCTTAAAGAATATTGTCATGCGGTTCCTATAAGCATCCCAATACCTTCCTAACGCCGCGAAAAATGTGTTAAATTTTATATTTCGATATCTTCGAATCTAATGCTGCGGAAGAAAATTAAGCAATGTATCATCACATTGAGCTTTTGCAAATTCATCTTTTAAAAATAAACAAAACCTCAGTTCGTTCGAAAGCTTGCAATACATGTTGGTCGAGCTTTAATTAGGCCAACGCGAGCGTAGGCAAACTAATACAAGGCAAGCGCTACTGCCTAGACGTTCGGAAAGTTTATCGAAAACCAAGGCATATGGCCAATGTAGACGAGTTTCGAAGAGATGGCCACACGTTGGCCGAGCCTTTGATTTGTGACGAAAAACCGACACCGCTCCGAAGTGCGGCAAGTGGTCGCGAGCGACTGCTAGCTGTGACAAGCGACGCCAAATGATCTCTATACACGTTGGCGTTTGCCTTACTCGGCCAACTAGGCGAGCGTCACCGAGCGATGGCTAGGCAATGCAAACACACTGTCTATACGTTGGTATTGGCCTTCACTTGGAAACGCTCAGCCAGCATGTATTGCAGGCTTAAAAGAAACCTGATAATGACAGCCAGAGATGCGTCACCTTTTTCGGCCAGTCCGTCATTTTGTTTCCATTCGTGTTCGGATAGCGCTGGCGGTGTTCGTCTCAGGTAATTCATTACATTCACATTGTTTTCGTTGAATTTATACTGTTAAATGAGTTATCTATGGTTTACTAATGTATTGCCAAAAATCGTTTCCCAAAGTATTACTTCCCAAACTATTTTCCGCAAATTATCACTTGGCAAAAAAACATTTCTCAAAACAACTTAAAGCAAATAAACAGTTAGCAAAAGTTGTTATGGCAAGTTATTGTTTACCAAATAAATACTTGGTCAAAATTCATTTTACCAAAGAGGCAACAAGAGGCAAGGTAAGAACGCATCAAAGTCGAGTCTGTTTTCGATCTTACATAGAGAACCTAACGCTCCGACGCGCTCCGCTTCGCTACGCGCGTCGTCGCACCTATATTTCTGTTGTCACGTATTCTTTACATCGCCGACCCCCCGTTCCATTATTTGAAAATAACACTTGCCAAAATAAAACGTTAGCATAATAAACGTTTGTCTTAATAAAACTTGACGCAGTAAAATTATGCGAAATGATAATTTGACCAAATGAATAAAATGCGAAATGAAAACTTGCTAAAGTTTCATTTGGGAAATGAAACTGATGCCATAAGTTTATTGGGAAGTAAAATTTGGCGAAAAATACTTTGGCTAAACGGCGGTATCCCGTTATCTATAGTTGAGTTTCTCATCAACGTCAACTCAAATGTGACCATCTGCTGTGATAAGGTCGTGGGAGGGGTAAAAAAAATTACTTAACGACTGCCATCTATCGACGGCAGCCGGCACCAACTGCTTAACGTGCCTTGCGAAGCACGGAACCGCTCGGAAAAATGCCACTAGCGATAGTCATAGACGGTGACCCATCCATGGACTGAACGCGCCATATGTTGCTTAACGTTAGTGATCGTTTAAGATCACTAAGGCAGCCCAGGCTACAAGCGATTCTGTATCAATACAATTTGAAAATGTTCGGAAACTACAATCTCGCTTGGAATATAGTATCTAGTTGTAACAACTCCGGCATGATTAATTTATAGGGCAGCAAATGTAAGCAAATATCAACAGAGATTATAGGTCAAAGGTTGCTAGAATACAAATAAACGTTCTTTGTTCTCGACCATATGGTTTTGCACGATCTTGATTATGATTAAAGCGTTCGCATTGACCCAGCTACCGGTAGGGTTATATTAAGCAACAAAGTAGACGCGTTTTCTCTTTGTCTATCCCCCGGTTTCCCGGATGCTAACAGTCAGTTAATATAAGAAATATATTGTTAACAGCTGTCATTTATTTTTGCACTTTATGCACTTTTACAAACTGACAGGTGTTTACAATAGATTAACTAACTGTTAGCGTTCGAGAAACCGGGGATAAATATCGCCGATTCGAAACAAATTTTATGAAACTATTGGCATTAAAAGTGCGACAGTATACTATATAGATCATTGCTTATCACATTAATATAGTGTAGTGGATGCATAAAAACTAATTGAACATGGGAGTAAAGAATTTAAACAAGTCCGATGTATATACAGGGTGACCCACAACAACTCAACGTCAAGCCGGAACCGGGTGAAAAGGCAAGTCATACTGGTTATCAGAAAAATATTTAAAAAAATCGTTTTTGTTTTTTATTCAAGAACTTTCACAAACATAATGAAAACTAAAATTAAAATTAAAAATGGGCTTAAAATAAAAGTCTCCTTTTCTTCCAAGCTCGAGCAGCTGGTTATGAAATTTTGTTAACAGTTTAAAGAAGCATTATTCAGAGTTTCAAAATAAAAAAAAAATTGGAAAAAGTAAAGATTTGTGGCACAGGATTTTTAAATTTTTTTTCCATGCAATTTTTTTTTTTTGTATTTTTCTGATAACCAATATGACTTGCCTTTTCACCCGATTCCGGCTTGACGTTGAGTTTTGGGACACCCGATATACCCTATATAGGATGACCAGATTGCTCAGTGCCCGTATCATAGAGGATATTTTTATCCCAATCCTACGGAAAAACCTGATCCGGTAAAACGGTACAAGAACGGGAAACTTTGAAAACATAAGGGTTGCCTATGTCCTGCAGTGGTCGACAAATGGCTGGTGATGGCGATGGTGATGAATTAAACCATAGGTTCCCAAAGTGGTCCAGGTGGACCCCCAGAGGTCCATAGGAGACCACACGGTCCACGTAAACGTGAAAAGTAAACAAAACGGGTTCACAAGTTGAAACGAAAATTTTTCCGGTTTTTATAATAAAGAACAAAAATTTTGGCTAGGATTTATCTATCAACATCAATTGTTAATTGTTTGTAATAATAAATGTTTATCATTTTTTATAACTACAAGTAGTTAATTAATTAATTAATTAATTTAGAAAATGTGCTACTTTTTTTTCTTCTCAACAACTCCAATTGAGAGTGCCATTTTTAAGAGTTTTGAGAATACAGTAGAAATGTACCAGCAAGGGGTCTACCGAAAACCGTAAAACTTTGAAAGTGGTCCACGAGAAAAAAGAGTTTGGGACCCTATGAATTAAACGGTACCTGAAAGCCGAGGCAGCGGCCGTAGAAGCAGTACTGGTTGATGGTGTCAGCCTGCGCGAAGAGCTCCTCAGGCGAGTGCATCTCGCTCGGGAACAGCTCCCCGGGCGGGGCCCAGCCCAACAGCGCGTGGACGTGCTGCAGACACGTGCCTAGCGAGGCCAGCAGCTGGCTGCACGACTCCACCTCGCTGGAGGGGAAGACGGACATGCAGGTATTGATAGATAAATGATGTTATTTACACACCAATACACATTTACACATTGCACACGCTTAACAAGACAACATAGGGATATTAAAAAAAATATATGTTTGCATTACATATTTAAAAATTTAAGGGAGCTTTTTAAGTGATGTGTAGTGTACAGATATTCTTTAATGCATACCGGAAAAGTAATTACTTTTAAGGTATGATAAAAGGTATTGTAAGGTATTTAAGGCAATAAAGAACATTTTTTACATGCACTTTTTTTTTTAAATGTATATTTTTTTATATTTACACACTTCACACATTAAAGATAAATTAAACTATTCTAGTAATCAACTGCATTTTGATTCTATTATTCGAATTTCAAAGGTGCCTAATTATTAAGACAAATATGAATTAAATTGTTACTATAATCAATTGTATTTGGATCAATATTATTCCAACAATTTCAAAAGTTGTTGGTGTGGTTGAATTTAATTTCCATTTAAACATGACTTTAAAATAAACTTAACTTGGGTTACATTTTTATTTTGTATTTAAAGCACCCTCAGGCACCCTGAGGCGTAGGCCTCCTGCAACCGTGTCCATAAATGTCTATTAGATCTTGAAATATTTCCATCAACTTTTTACTTTGTCACTATGGTATTTTAGCATTATTTTAACAGGATATACCACCCGTCTTAAAGACAGTAATTAAACCAAAACATGTAAACATTAATCTAAACAGTGTACAGACCATATACAAAACATCTAATTGAAACGATAATTGATTATATTATATTATTAATTATCAAATCAATAACATTTTGATTACAAGATACCTAGCTAGCTTGTGTAATTCAAGATGTAAATTTGTACATAGATTAGATAAATGGACTGAAATTACAATCAGGGTCACTGTTATGTATGCAAATTGCGGCTGTATTGGTACTTCTAGTAGTGGGTATTCATAAGTTTCCTTTCATAGGAAGCCTGATTCTTTAAGTAAGACAGTCACTACCTGGTAAAGCTTTAAATTACTGATTCAACATTACTTCAAACAAAATGTTTTTATTTTTATTTATTTTTATTTTATTATGGCAATGTTTTGTACAAATATTTTATTTTATTTATGTATTAACTATTTTACGAATTGTAAAATAATTAATATATAAATTAAATATTAAAATTTAATATTGAAGCTAGTTTAGAAATCTCATATCAAATCACTAATAACTGTTCACAAAACGGTCTACCTAGTATTTTTACAAATACACATTTGGTGTATGTTTTAAAATGTAGAGAATCTTGTCCTGTTATTTGTTCTGTGCGCCTGATTTCGCAACTTTATTTTTGGTCATAAATTGATTTGATGTTTTCTTCGAAAATTAAAATTAAGTTAAATTGCCCTCCATTATAAGCTGCCATCAGCTGCTTTTTGCAGCTTTGATCTTAATCTACTGAAAACAACATAATATCTGAACACTCACCGGACAAAATATCCTTTCCGAAAGAGCAAGGCATCTCTGCCTGTACAAACTTGGCGACTGATCTTCAGACCATGCAGGACACATGAGTCTACCACAGAAACAAAGCTACGGTATCCATTCCCAGGGGATTGTGCATCAAAATCATACAAAGGTGCCACCTAAAACAGATATAGACATAAGTAATTTTAATAGGGATATTAGGGATTAGAGAAACATAGTGTAGGACGTCCTCAGACTTGGTGGAGAGATGATCTTCGCAAGGCGGCTGGCAAGAGCTGGATGAGAGTAGCCGAGGACCGTGCTCAGTGGCGTGAAATGGGAGAGGCCTATGTCCAGCAGTGGACAAGCGTAGGTCGATGATGATGATGATTAAATTAAACTAGACAGTAGGTCTACATAAGCAGCCTACTGAAGTCCCACTGTAGACCACAAGATTTCTCTCAGAAAGTTTCTCACATGCCCAATGCCCATTGTGGGCACTGCGGTCTATGAATATAATAGACTATTCTCTTTTTTTAGTGTTCTGCACCCAAAGGGTAAGGGGCCCTTTTATTAAGACTTTACTGTCTATTTGTTTGTCTTTCACCAGGCTCTCATGAACCGTGATATTTTCAAACTTCATTGTATTGTCTAATGTCGCTGTATCAACTAATCAAATAATAAAAACAGAATAAAATATTTAAGTGGGGCTCCCATACAAGAAACATAAAATTTTTGCTGGATATTAATAATGCAACAGGTATAAATATTAAAATGTATAGATAATAGTATGTAAACCGTCGTGCGCAAGTCTGACTTGCACTTTGCTGGTTTTTTCTCATAAATTTTGTTCTCAAATATTTACACAGAATATGTACCTAATTCTTAAAATAAACTTTTAATTCGCTTATGGACTAGGCACAGGCTGTCAATAAAATATTTTACCTTTCGTACATGATCCACAAGAGGCCAAACAGTGTCTATGTGGTCCATAAGAGTCATGAAGCCTTGGTACAGTCGCTGGCCATTTTCGCTATCGTCTGGCTGGAAATAAGTGGCGTTGTTCTGACAGGAGTCCTTGAGAGCCTCGTACATAGCGAAGGTTGGGGGAGATCCTTCGTCTGAATCCTCACAGCATTGCGAAGCCCTCGCGGGCGACTCCGTAAAAGACATCTTGGAGAGCCTCTTAACAGCCAAACCGAATTGTCGCCCAAACACTCTAATTCCCATCTGCAATTATATAAAAGACTAGTAAATCCTCAGGAGTTTGTTATGATCACAACCAAAGCACTATATCGAACAGATGGATGATGAATTAATAATTACAGATTTCTTTGTGAACGATTTTTTTTGTCATTGTACCATTCTTGTAGGACTTCTTCATTTATCGCCCGATCGTTAAGCACTGTTAAGCACTGAATCGGCAAACGGAATAGAAATGGAAACGAACGAGGAAAAATTGATTTCGATCAGTTGTTCGGTGCTGCCAGACGAAACACCCAAACGTCATTCTAATCAAATGAGGGCATTTTGACATAATGAGCGTTTTTTCTTTCTTTTTTTTCTTAGTTCCTTGAGACAATCTAGATGGCGCTATTCGTTTCTACATACATATTTGTGATTCGTAGCAATCAATGTCAAAGTTAGTCCACAGATTACTAAACCAGAGAAGGAGCCAGGGTTGCTATTCGGACGAGGTTTCTCGTAATAAAAAATAGAATTCAAACCCACAATACACAGCAAAGACTCCAAAATATCCAAATAGTAAGTAAGCGCACTTATCACCAAACGACAACAGCATTTTTTCTAAGTAATCAACCATCAATCACAAATTCCACAGAACCATAGTATTCTTTTTTTTTGACGATTATTACTACGGTACGGCAGCGCCACCTAGGGAATCTTTTAAAACTAAATTTGACATAAGGAAAAACGCTCATTATTTCTACTATTTCTCAAATATTTACTTTAGGCAATACTCGATGCGGTATGCCAACTTTAAGAACTGACTTCCGTTTCCAGATTTCCGGTTAAAGGCGCTTTCACACATTGTGCCACCTAATGAGCATTGTCCTACAATATTGACAGACTGTGTCGCTTAACGATTCCCGATTTCCACTTCTCTTGGTCCCTGGTCAACTCTCTCTGCCCAGGTAAATCTTTCGTCAGGTCATCACACCATCTTCGCCTCGGTTTGCCACGTCTCCGGTAGCCATCATACGGACCTGTTAAGAATGATAAATTCAAACATTCAATCTTTTTGGCAAAATTTTTTCACGTTTAATCTGTGAAGTTGATTAAAAGTAAAACTGTTAAAATTGTTAAATCAAAACAAAAATAAACTTTCTGAACCTAACCTGAAGAACCTATAAACTCAAGGCTCATCATCATAAAAATGGAAGAAGCATCAATGGAACTCGACGAAAAAAACGCAGAAATTATCGATAAAAACCTAGACATGAATAATTATATCATTCCACCTGAAGAAGTGCCTCAAATCACGGAAACAAATGGAAACCAAAACACTTTCGTGTACCCTCCGTTATTTACCACGAAAACTCTGTTAGAACTCTGCAATTCCTCTTGGTCTCGCCCTTTAAAGGCTAAAGATAATCTCCAGCCATACCTACGGGGCTGCAAATGGTCTCCAGATGGCACGTGTTGCCTCACTGTAGTCAATAACGATGGAATGCAGATCATGGAGTTGCCTAAAGATCTTTACGAGGGTTCTGTTAGCGCCAATCGAATTATTGATGTATTAGACCCTGTGATCCATGTGAAGGAAGCCGGGCTTGTGTATGACTTCTGTTGGTATCCAGCAATGAATAGTACTGTTCCAGAGACCTGTTGGTTAGTATAAAAGAATCTTACACCTTTAAAAATTCCCATGAAGATGTACCTAGTGATACTGCAATGGACCGATTGGCCCACCAAAAATTCGATAGGTTAAACACTACCACTGGTTTCCCCTTTGTACTTTTGCATTTCTAATAAAGCTAATCACCCTAGAATTAAGTACAATTAAGTAAAGACTTGCGTTTTCTATGAACAGGGAATGAAAGTAAGTTGATGTTTCAGTTGGTTGACAACCCTGCAGAATGCACCAGTACAACTGTGGGATGCTTTTGACGGCTCTCTGCGATGCTCCTACAGGGGTTTCAATGCAGTAGATGAAATGGAGCCAGCTATCTCTGTTACATTTACACCAAACGGTTCTCAAATCATAGCGGGATACAAGAAGATGTTACGTACATTTGACACTGACAGGTGAAATGCTTGAGTAGAACATTCTTTATTGGTGTAGAATCGGCTGCCTCATTGGCCTAGTAGTATAAGATAAGATAAGAATATTCAGTATCACTTCTGCTTACCATGTTGGAGGTTGCTGGTTCAATTTGTAAGTTGGTTGATATACATTTGTACAAGAAGTGGCCTTGTTCTGAAGGCTAGAATGACGCACAGGACTGTAAACATTTTTTATACTTTTTAGAAATCAACAGTTTTTTTGAACAGAAATATAATTGATATTTTTTCATGGTTTCATTGATCTCTAAAAATGTGAAAAAGCGTGTTACCTATCTTTCAGATTTAGTTTTTCATTGAATTCCAAAAAATATAATAGGTAACATTATTTTATGATATAAAAGTACCTAACTCAAAAATTTATAAACACTTCATAGGTACTTAAGGGCTTTACGAGGAAGTCCGTCATAGTTTGAAATCGATCATGTCACCCAAGTTTCACGATTTTTTATCACATTTAGAATTAATAATTAAATTTCAACAGGTATCCTACTGTAAGAACTTTATATTATTTATTATTGATTCTCTAACGTTTAACACACTTGGGTACCAAAACAGTGTTTGTTTGTTTGTGTCCGACTGGATACTTCATTTGTGCAGATCAGTCTGGGTCCGTCAGTATTGCCCATGTTATCCTAGGCCAACTGTCAGAATGGCATAGGTGCTGGGGAAGTCTACTCGGGACGTGGACCATCCCGCACGGATCCACCTTCTTTTGTATGTTTATTATTAGCTGACCGGGTAAACTATATTAGTTGGCCTATGATCTATTCTCAGATAGGTCAAATATACACGAAATCATAAAAATCGGTGAAGCCGTTTCGGAGGAGATCGATTACAAATAGGTACTGTGACACGAGATTTTTATATATTAGACGCTAGTGCCGCCCCGGTTTCGCACGGGTGCAATGCTGATATGCTAATATATTATTTATACATATAAACCTTCCTCTTGAATCACCCTATCTATTAAAAAAAAACACATCATTATCCGTTGCCTACTTTTAAAGATTTAACCATACATAGGGACAGACAGCTAGACAGAAAGCAGGAAGCGACTTTGTTTTATATGTAGTGAAGTGATGATTATGCTTCTAGACCAGGTCGAGATTGTGCAGAACACAAGATCAAATCCCCAGCGTCTTGCCTAGCGACCGACGGCTCCCTGCTGGCCGTGGGCTCTTGGAACACCAGCATTGGGCTCTACAGCGTCAGCGAAATGGGCACCTACAAGAGTATTGGGAAAATGCATGGCCATTCAGGTAAAAACAATAGAGGGTGTAACACAATCGCGAAAATACCATAGAACCGATCGTGTTATTTCGTGAATTCAAAGTTTTTGGTCAAAGAATCGCTCGTAGCCCCTTCTGCCTGAGTGATCTTAAACGGTACAAACGTTAAGCAACATAGGGCGCGGTCAGTGCATGCATGGGTGACCGTCTATGACTAACTCTAGTGGAATTTTTCCGAGCGGTTCCGTGCTTCGCAAGGCACTTTAAGCAGTTGGTGGCGGCTGTCGTCGATAGATGGCAGTCGTTAAGCCAAGTCAGAGGCCTTAGGGGCGGCTTGAAAACTTCTGACAGTAAGACCAGCCACTAGTCTTACAAGCCTCGACCAATCTGGACTAGACTCCGGTGGTGGAGTATGGCCTATCTATACCTTCCTCAAGGAAGAGACCCGTGCCTCTCGGTGGGGACATAATGGGTTGATGATCAGTGGCGTAACTATACCATTTGGGGCCCGTGGCAATTTTTTTTGATGGGGCCCTATCAGTAAAAATCGTCACGTTATACTTAGTTTTTTTTTTACATAGCCTGTTTGTGTCCCACTGCTGGGCAAAGGCCTCCCCTTCTTTCTTCTTTCTTTTTATACTTAGTTTAATTTTAATATAAACCACTTAGTAGTTATCGGACACTAATGCCCGGTTCCTATAATATACGCCTACCGGCTACGATCCGTTTTCCATACAATTTATTGACGGTTCGTAGGAATTTCGTAGGAATTGTAACCGATCGTAAGCAAAAACGAAGCGTTTTGTGGATATTGGAACCGGGCATTAGAACAATTTTATTTTCATGGGCATGGGCTTATACATTTACATTCGTACATCTTATTCATTTAGTTCATGCCTCCTCTCTTAGGGGAGAGGGAACGGGCTATAGTCCTCATGCTAGCCCAATGCGGATTGGAGACTCGCATTCAGTCATCTTCCATTCGCTAGCTTTTCGTTGAAGGAACAACATCGTGAGGGAAACTTCATTTTACAATGAAATAAAAATAACAATTTCATTTAAATAAAATAGGCATTTATGTATTACCAAAAATCTTTTCTTCGAGCTTCTTGTTCCGCAAAATTGTCTATAACATCATCCAAGTTTAAAGATCGGGCCATGTCGTTTTCCCTAATTCGTCAATTTCACTAAAAGGTCACTTTCCCGATTCGTCAATTTCTTAAAAATCTTTAACTCGTCTATATCCCTAACTCGTCATTTTCGCTAATTCGTAATTTTCTCTAACTGGTCAAAAATGTACTGTACAATCGAAGACAAAACGCGGAGCGCGCAAAGCGCAACATACAACGTGCACCATACAATGTACGAAAAAACATCGTTGTTTTATTTATACAAACAAACTTGTTGTGAGAGAGATAAATACCTTTAATTTGAGACCTCATTCATCGAAATCGGTCCAGCCGTTTAGGAGGAGTACAGGAGGTGACAAACGCTCGTACAGAAGATATTTTAAGATTCAGTAGCGCGATGCCGACTATCGTCCTGTGCCGACTTTTATAGATGACTGTACGGAGACTGACAGTTGACGAGTTGTAGATTTGACCAGTTAGGGAAAATGACGAATTAGCGAAAATGACGAGTTAGGGATATTGGCGAGTTAAAGATTTTTAAGAAATTGACGAACCGGGAAAGTAACCAATTAGTGAAATTGACGAGTTAGGGAAAATGACGAGTGACTAACCTAACCCTGAAAATGATCGTTCAGCACTAGTTCTGGTCACAGAAATTGTTACAGATAACATTAATGCAGTGCATACTTCAGGAAAGCTGCAGGATGAAATTTTTCTTATTTATTATTATTAAACATTTAAAAAAAAAACGGAACCCTTAGGATAAGTCATGTCTGTCTACCTCTCTGTTCGTCCGTATGTCTCAGGCACTTTTTTCCGAAACTATAAGAACTATGCTATTGAAACTTGAAAAGAAGAGTATTCTGTGAACCGCATTAATATTTTCACACAAAAAAGAAACAAACAATAAATTTACTGGGTTCCCCATACTTAGAACTGAAGCTGAAAAATAGGTCTTCAAACATTTGCGTGTGAGACAATTCGAACAAAATTGTAAAATGTGCGGGGGGGCACCCCCCCGGTAACTTCTAAAAAGAGAATGATAAAACTAAAAATAATATATGGTGTACATTACCATGCAAATTTCCACCGAAAATTGGTTCGAACGAGATCTTGTAAGTAGTTTTTTTTAATACGTCATAAATCGTAAACCGCAATTTACCTTTCATTCAATCAACTCAAATATAAAAATAACTAGACGAAAACCCGGCTTCGCTCGGGTAAAATGTAGACGCAAAATAATATTACACTATGGATCGCTCGTAGCCTGGGCTGCCTGAGTGATCTTAAACGATCAGTAAGGTTAAGCATCATACGGCGCGTTCAGTCCATGGATGGGTCACCGTCAATGACTAACGCTAGTGGCATTTTTCCGAGCGATTCCGTGCTTCGCAAGGCACGTTAAGCAGTTGGTGCCGGCTGCCGATGGCAGTCGTTAAGCCAAGTCAGAGGCCTTAGGGCGGCTTGAAAACTTCTGACAGTAAGACCAGCCACTAGTCTTACAAGCCTCCACCAATCCGGACTTGGCCCCCGTGGTGGAGTATGGCCTATACCTTCCTCAGGGAAGAGACCTGTGCCCCTCGGTGGGGACATGATGGGTTGATGATGAATGAATGTTTTTTTATATGGTGACGCCTCTGTATTTATCAACCACCAGTAGATATAAATATCTTAATACATTCAGATACATAAGCTCACACCTGTATCCCAGAGGGGTAGGCAGAGACCACGGACTGTCACCTGCCACTATCCTGACAAATCACTTTCGCTTCATCGACATCCATTAGTCGTTGCATGTACCCACATCGGTTTCGGGTACTTTTCATCTTGCCCTTTGCTAATACATCCCCTATTTGGTCGAAGTATGTCCAACTGGGGCGTCCCTTACCGGCCCTTCCACTCACATTCGCCCGATATATTTGCTTTGTCAGTCTTTCTTCGTTCATCCTCTCCACATCTCCAAACCAACGCAACATTACTTTTTTCAATTCTAGTCACTCACTACATCCTCTTTCTCTACATCCTCGGTCTCTGATCACACTATTGCGTATTGTGTCATTCAAAGTAAAACCACACATATTTCTTAAGGATCTCATTTGTACTGCACTAATCCTACTTTCATGATTCTTCTGACTTCTGCCATACCCAAATCTCGCTACCATGCTTACATCAGTATTGGAACCAGCACACTATTACGGATAGCCAATCTTGCTCTTTTGGACATGTTCTGGCTACTCACGAAGGAATGCAAGGCGAAAATCGGATACTTATCATAACTTTGTCATGGGTACCTCATCACAAATTACTAAATGAGCTTCCGTCATAAACTTAACAGCATTGAATTTAGTTAACAGCTAGTGAATCTAATGACGTATGAGACGTAGAATCCACTTGGCTAATCAACTAAAAACAGCTCCCTCTCTTTGGCTTTACAGCTTTTAGTTTTGTATTGACCTCATGTTTTTCTTCATCATTTTAATTTTTGGTATTTTTCTTATCTAGTGGCTTTTTCATTTCAATAAGTTTATTGGTACCTAACTAAGCAAAACAATAAAGATCAATTTATGACTTTGATTTCCTTTTTCAATTATTTTTCAGACCCTTCCAAAACTCAATGTCAAATTATTGTCTTCCCTCCTCAGAAGAAGGAGTACCATAGAAGGAGGAATAAAATAAAAAGTAACAGTTGTATAGCTGTCCATGTTACTCTTACGATAAATCTCTGCGCCAGAAAGAGACAGCTGTAGTGTACTCATGCACTAAAAATCACAGAACAAAAAAAAAGAGTAGAAATCGTAAGTGGGCGGTGCCCGCGTGCCTCAAATTAGCAATGTATTGCATAAGCGTAGTCTATGACAGTTTTTCTTACCTCAGTTGCCGTGCGCTTCTAGTAAAGAAAACAATTGTGAAAACTCTACTAAAATGCCTTATTGTGCTGTGTTAGAGTGCAAAAATAAAAGTTGAGGACCAAAATGTACCGATCATGCCGTAACATTCCATCGGTAAGTAGTATTTCCATTGTATTTAATTTAATAGAAATTAAATTTGAAATGACATGAACAAGGAAAGCAATCCGAAAGTGAGAAAGTAAAACCACCTTTATTTACTGGAATATAATGTTCAATTTTCGTCGAAGTCTGTGTACTTTTTCTAGAAATTTCTGTCAATATTTGAATGCTACTCAAATGAGTAGCAATTGCAGCTGGGACACAACATTATAAAAATCTATCGATAATATTTAAACGCAAATTATTTTAATTATTCTAAAAACTCTATATTTCCTTTATAATGGCTTGAAATAGTTTTTATAAAAAATAATAATAATATTTTGTCTATGACTTAGCAGTAATAAATAATTACCTGCGTCTAATTAGGTACTTTGGGAAAATAATTGTCGTTATTTTATTTTAATTGAAGACCGCTGTGGCGCAGTGGTTAGTGCATCTGACTACCATGCGAGAGATCCCGGGTTCGAATCCCGGCTGGGGACAAAAAAAACCTAGGTCTTGTATGTTTACATGTTTGTGACGTCGTTGTTTCTGGTGCCCACGACACAGGGTATCCCAGGGTGGGGCCAGAGGCAATGTATGTGCCTGTAAGTGTTTATTATCATCTTTTATTATTATTATTATTATTTAACACATTTTTAGTTGCAATTATTTTTGATACTGCGCAAAACTTAACGACGCAAGCTCCGTCTCTGCTCACCACCCACTCACTGCTCTGCGTATCGGAGCGAAACCTAGTCGGACTCGTCCGATAAAACAACACCCGTAAGTAGATCCGGACTAAATGTTTACGATGTGTTGTGCCGAAAGTTTTAGTTCAAAAAACATGTCATTTTTATTAGTATAGATTGGCGTATTGTCATCAAAACTAAACCAGCATGCATAATTTCAAAGTTAGATGATTTTATGTGCTCGTGTAGTAAAATCATCTGGGGGGGTCTAGATAATTTAATCAACGCTTACTCCATAAATCTATGGGAAAGTCTCGTGACTTTCGTTGGCAAATGTCATCTCCATAATATAAGTGAAGCACAAGCGTTGATGGATAACGACATTTTAAATAAATAAATAAAAAAATTAAACAAACTATACATACGATAAGTTTGCTGGGCCTCGTTTCAAAAGTGACTATGGTTAGTTTCATATGAGAATTCCATATACGTTGCGTAGCCGATCATCCAGAAGGTAGGTTAATATACTAACCGGCTGCGTAATTTACATCGAATTGTACTTGAATTAAATATCAACTGTCGCTTTACGAAACAATTCTATAATTTGTCGATAGGCCATCCATAGCTGAGAAGCACCATTGCACATACTTGTTTTTTAATTTTCGACTTTATGGTCTATCACATAAAACTTCTCGACGGTCAGACGCGGCGGGATTTCCAGCTAGTGTAGAGTAGCGGTACTACGAACAAAGATCTAATATCAAACTTAATTTCATCATTATCATTTGATTTTGATCGTTGTTTATATCACCAAAAGGTTCATATATTACGTGGAACTTTTATGATGTAGACCTTTTCGGCATTGCCTTTATTTACCAATGGCAGCTTGGCATTCATAGTGTGGGTTTTGGCTTATGTGTGAGTTTGGTCACACTGGTTTTCCTGCTAATAGGTCATGTCACTCCTTCCACTCTTTTTTTCTTTTCTGTAGCAATCGAGGCTACGTAAAAAAAAAGAATATTCCTTATTGCACACAAGAAGCAAGAGACAAATAAAAGTTACAGTTAAAAAAAATATATACAATAGGCTTACTTATTCTCTATAAATTGTACACGATAAGTTTGCTGGGCTTCGTTTCATAAAGTGACTATGGTTAGATTATGAGAATTCCATTATAGGTACATTGCGTAGCCAATCATCCAGAAGGACAGTTAATATGGAAGCCGGCTGCGTAATTTACATCGAACTGGGGTACAGTTTGGCAGAAGGGAATACATTATGTTACTTTGTCAATGTAGGTACTAAAAAAAAAATGATTAAGAAACATTGTCATAACAAATTCATTTTCAACTGTCGCTTTATGAAACAGTTCTATAATTTGTCGATATGGCAATATGTCCCATCCTTAGCCTGAGTAGCAACATAGCAGATAGTTATTTTTCAATATTCGACTTTATGGCATTGAACTTAAAGCTTCTCGACGATCACACGCGGCGGTAGTTCCATCTAATGTAGAGTAGCGGTACTACAAAGCAAAGATTGTATGTCAAACTTAATTTCATAATTATCATTTGATTTTGATCATTGTTTATATGATTGAAAAGGTTCATATTTTACTTGGAACTTTTGTGATGTAGACCTTTTCAGAATTGCCTTTATTTGCCAATGGCAGCTTGGCATTCACAGTGTGCTTTTGATTTGTGTGTGTGAGTTTGGTCACACTGGTTTTCCTACTGATAGGTCATGTCACTATTTCTACTCTTTTTTTTTATTCTGTGCTAAAAATGTTACAATCGTACACGGTTGCCACAGATTATTGAACAAAGCCAAAATCGATAGGGCTGGGACAAACACCATAAAGATGTCGATATTATTTATTCCGATCTACATAATCTGTGTATTTTTAAAAATTAATGTTGGTAATTAAGTATTAATATTAAATGATAAAAAAATCATACCTCTTTTTCACAATTTGCAAAAAGTATCTTTTCAATCCCATCACCATGTTTAATAGTGATTTTTCGGACCCATGGCTGTGTACCAAAAAACCTACGACTAAATTCCATTATTCCAATTCCAATTACTTTAAATTACAGTCATGGGCCCATGATAATCACTATTATCACCATTATCTATCTATCTAATTATCAATGTATTTATCTCTAAAAAAATATCATTTTTCCCTTGGTGGTGCTAGTGAACCAGCTGGAACCCCTTACGGTTATGTTATTATGTGCTAAGTGTGGTACATACCATATAAGTTACAATAAATATTCATAAGTAACAGTAAGTAATTCTACATCAGGTTTTCAATAATATAAATGGGACTAATAGGGCTATAGCGAATCGAAGAAAGATTTTACCGAGTTATGTGGTAACATGGCAAAAAGTATATGTACGGCGAATATAGAACCTTTTTTTTTAATGTTTGCAAATCATCAATAATCACCATATACAGCGCCACCAAGTTATCTGTTCAGGTGGGTAAAATTGTAACTAAGTAATTAATTGTAAATCCTGTTAACCATTTTTTGTTTTATTTATTCACTTAATAAGATTTATAGATATATTTTCATTAAAATTTAAAGATGGGTTAAAATATTCTCATTTTTCTAGGTAAATTTCTCAAATATTACTACTAAATTCTCCACTAGCGCCGCTATCAACTGAACAGATGAGATGGCGGCACTGTAAGAAAGTATAATGAATAAAACAAGACCAAAATAGGAAAAAATATTTAATAACATAACATAACATTTACACACAGGCACATACATTGCTTCTGGCCCCACACTAGGATACCCTGTGTCGTGTTAATAGATTACGTATTTGTTTCCAATAAATACCTACCACCTAGCATAGTTACTCAAGGCACCCGTTGTAATAACATCATCAGTCCAGGTTCGATGGAATAAAATAAAAAAAAAACCAAACGATTTTATTGGTACAAGATTATTTAGTATCAAATAAAGTACGTAGTTTCAAGCTTTTCACATAAAAAGTGGCAGGTTGCAGCTCAATAGAGAAGAAACCAACACGTATTACTATAATGTACCTATATGTTTTTTATCCCTGACTTCTGTTTTACAAGTACCTTTTAACGTTTTTTTTTCACAAAAATGTGTCAGCCATAATGTAAAAGATTATATTTTATGAAATTAAAATGAAATCAGCTTGGTTGCAGCTCACGAACGTTGTCCATTTCCGCGGAGGTCGCAACCTGAAAATTGTTTTTATTTAAGTACTTCACGTTGATAACTTCCACATAAAAAATAATAAAAATCACTTGCACCAGAATCAGACTATGATAGTATTAAACTAGTTATGACCTTTAACTGCTAAACGTTGTCTAGGATAGAAAAAAACACCCAGTCAGGCAATAATCAGGGAAAAATTCTACAAGTGATATACGGTATGCCTTGCAGGTTGGAACTGACAACCTATTTTATTATCCAACTGGAGTAACCACTAGACCAACGAGACAGTCGGGTCTCATGTGAAATTCCTGATGTACATACATACAGCAAAACGTGCACCTCAGTCGACATAATTGTGCAGTATGTAGACTTTATTTTGTTTTTAGTATCATTATAATGTATAATTATAAACTTACCAATGATCTGCGGGCTAAGGAAAAGCGTAAAGTAGGTACGGCACTTATTTCCAACCAACGCCACTTGCTATTGTTTATGAAACAGTCGCTTGCTGCAAATGCGGTGTAAATTTTTCCAAGACTACTTTGTACGTGATACTGCGTCATCGACATTTGTTATTTTGTGCTGTCTTCGGGTAACCTGCAATAGATAATTAACAATTAAAACAACTATACGAACGCAAGAAATAACTAAATATGCTCTACGAACTATCGATACTTTTTTTCACTGAGAAAGTGGGAAAGTCCCATCCGTATTCCCCTATAACAAACAACAAACTTGTATTATGATTTATATCGAAAATATCACAATAATCATGATGAAAACACCATTCTATAATAGCTAATTTGCAATTCTAGTAGCCCATAGTTGAAATCTTAGAGAAAATACCCTTTTAGGTACACAAAATTGAGACTTACCGGTGGAAGCTGATGAATGCTGTTTCATTATCTTCTCGGGAAGAATGAGATATACATTCTAACACAACACACGCCATGCCGATGGTTACTTATACTATATACCATGAGAATCCACTAAAATTCACTTCAAATGGTGCTTTAGTAAATATAAAATACACAAGCTTCTTGAAAACGGCGCACTCCCAAACCTCTTGTCAAACACACTGCCAAACACAGAACACCCTCTGCCAAATCAATGTCATTGGGCGGCACATTGCATGCCGTCATTTTCTGAGCCGTTCTAATTTGGTAGCGTAATGGTAACCAAAGGTAACCAACTGACGTTTAAGGGTTGTACGCTCGAAAAAAGCAACAAAGACACGACTATATTTTTCTCTTTCTAACACGTAGCTTGCGGCTATTTAAATTGACGAAACAGACTATGTGGCACGTTTTCATTTTTTAACGCTCCTTCTATGGTAATCCTTCTTCTGTGCTTCCCTCCCTCCCTCAGAAGAAGGACCTTCTTCTGAGCTCCGCCAATGAAAAATACCACAGATTACTTACTACACCTTCTCAGTTGGCACAGATTATAATAACCTTTTTGGATGCCACGGTATTCCACACAACATGAAGTTAACAAATTAGATCAAAGGGCCGGTTTAGATTATAGTGAAAGTAAAGCACTCTCCTAAACTTAGTGTTTAGGAGAGTGCTTTACTTTACACTCTGTTGCAACATTATGCTGAATCGGGCCCATTTTGGGGCTCAACCTTTAACGACCTCTGTGGCGTAGTGGTTAGCGCATCTGAGTACCATGCGAGAGGTCCCGGGTTCGAATCCCGGCTGGGGACAAAAAAAAATCCCAGGTCTTGGATGTTTTCATGTTTGTGACGTCGCTGTTTCTGGTTCCCACGACACAGGGTATCCTAGTGTGGGGCCAGAAGCAATGTATGTGCCTGTATGTAAATGTAAATATGTAAATGTAAATTATTACTTTCATGTTCTACAGTTTATTTTTTTTACGCTTTTTATGCTTTCTGTGTTATTTTTTTATTGTTGTACGCATTCTGTGTGTGTGTGTTTTTTTGTTTTGTTTTGAGTATCAAATAAATAAATTTTCTTTCTTTCTTTCTTTCTTTCGTTCTTTCTTTCTTTCTTTCTTTCTTTCTTAAGGAGAGTGCTTTTGTAGAAACGTGTAAGCGCCACTTGCTTTAGTACGTTTTACGGTATAGTACGGTTCTAGTTGCCTTTCAATTAGAATCAAAATAGAATTGGTTTCTATTGCTCTATCCAGTAACACCTGAGCGCGTTACTATCCTCGTTACTTATCTGTGTATAAACTAAAAATTTAGTGAGAACTTTAGGAGAGTGCGCAAGTGACTCGTGACGGGTGCGTGTTGTTTTCATTAACTCGAATTATCAAACTTACTTATGTGTTCCATTAAAACTCATAGTATTTTGAGTAGGATAGCGCATATTTCGCGTCGTCGACGAAGTGACACTCTACTGGAAGAAATATAAACGTTCACTCGAACGTCTAGTAATGTACTAATGCACTTGCCTCTCTAATTGTATTAAAGCACTCTCCTAAACACTAAAATAATGTACCTAAACCGGCCATAACAGTTCACAATGACAACTTGTGACACTAACGCAACAATGATGACATTGACATGTTTACTTAGCAACGCCATTGTTGAATTTAATAATTTTTATATTGATGCTGCTCGATAATACGAATTTTCCGCCCATATGTTGTCGACTCAGATCTATTTTTTTTAAGCTCTTTCATTTGGTGTGCATATCGTTCGAGTCTACCGTAGACCCGAACGAAATTATTAATATAGATTTTTTTTAGAAAATTCAGGGTTGATGGACCATTTTTCAGCCACACTATTTGTTTCCATTTTAAAATTTACAAATTCATGTCGATACCTTTCCAATTCTTCTAAACAAATTTTCAAACATACTCATCATCATTCTTCAAGTAAGTACTGACTAATTTTAGGCACCTAGCTTTTTATTTTTTTTCTTCAGTTTCCCTCTTTCTTTTTCGTTTTTCGCTCCCGCTTCCATATTTTCTGGAATTAGACATTTTAATATCTAACATTCACAATCAACTTTACCTTGCCACCATTTGCAGTTTCAATAACACAACAAATTTTATTACGAAAACTCAAAGATACAAATGACCAATTGTAAAAGCAATCACATAAAAAATACGCAGTCAGTAGAGCCCTCATAAAAAATAGCAAATCCGGGATTTAACAAAATGAGGGAATTTCCTGATCGTAAATGCTCACCTTTTAGGACCGTTTAGGATGTGTTGAAATGCTTAGCGATGAACTTGAAATTGTATTATGGTATTTAGTTGTCTCACGGACGGATTTTAAGAAGATCTTACAAAAAAAAAACTTTTCAAGTAAAATAAAATGTACAATGTTAAAAAAATATTTCTGAGCTCGCGGCCTCCTGGGCCGGGCCCCCTAGGGTCGGGGGCCCGTGGCATTTTGCCAGTCCTGCCACCCTATAGTTACGCCACTGTTGATGATGATGAACTTTTCGCCAAAGTATTTATGTGCTGTCTGAATTGACGAGCAGAATTTTCCATTTTTGGATGTAGATATGATTAAGGCGACACTATTTAGAGCAACAATCATTCGCAGTAGTTCCATTGCAGAGTTCCATGATGGAACTACTGCGACTTTTTTTTCGCGCTAGTTCTATTCATCCGTACAAGCCCAAGCAATGGAACTACTGCGACTTTTGGCCTAGTTGGCTCCGCACGTTTGAGTGCCTCGTTAATCTAATGGCGGTCCCCTCCTCCGGTACAAGGATGTCCAAATCGACACATGAAGAGATGCAACATAGAGCCATAGAACGTTTAGCAGCACAGCGGACAGAATGGCGCAGGATCGTGAACAGCCAAGTACGCGAGTTCGAGGTTCAGCGTAAAGCTGACCTGGATACCAAACGCGAACAGTTAAAGACTCGCCCACCTGCTGCCATAACTTATAATTATGAGAACGGCATTCTCACATGGCAGACCACCTGGCGACAGGTTGTGAAAGGTTGCCGAAGGAAAAAGAGAGACGGGTACCTACCTACAGCGCCACCAAGTTATCTGTTCAGGTGGGCAAAATTGTAACGAACTAATTAATTGTAAATCCTGTTCCCCATTTATTCACTTACTGAGATTTATAGATATCATCATCATCATCATCATCAGACTATATTAGTCCACTGCTGGACATAGCCCTCCCCTAATGAGCGCTTTTATATTTTCATTAAAATTGAAAGACGGGTTAAAATACTACAGTATGTTATTACTAAATTCTCCACTAGCGCCGCTATCAACTGAACAGACAAGATGGTGGTACTGTAGTTGGTGCAACAAAAAAACTGGTGTAGTTTTTTTTGAGGACGACTATCGATACCAGACAAACGATTTTAAGTTTTGCATAATATCAATGGTACCAATTTGTTTAAAAGATAAAAAAAAGTATTTATTGCCTCATCAAAATTTTCTTTTTCAAATTAACACTAAACGTTTATAATAAGGAAAAGGTAGCCTTCAATTTCTAGGTTACCATTTCAGCGGGACGCGAAACAGCTCCATTGAATGAAACCACTGATCCGTCTTTACAGGCGGCATAACCCACATGAAGTTTACACCGGACGGCCTGAAACTCGTCTCGGGCGCCCGAAAAGATCACCGCCTGTTAATTTGGGACATCCGGTACTACCGAAGGCCACTGAACATCCTCAACCGGGCCGTGGACACCAACCAGCGTATCTACTTCGACATCTCACCCTGTGGGAAGTACTTGGTCACCGGTGGCACAGACGGCATTGTTAAGATCTGGGACGCGAACAAGAACGACTGGACTTCCAGTTTGGATGGCACTGATATGGATAGGGATGCTGCTACCTTTAAGGTGAGAGAGTATCAATGAATGAGTCAAGCTTCTTAGAAATACTCGTTAAAGTATCTCAGTGAAGACTGTGGTGCGTGAGTTTTTTTAACTCTTAGAATCATTCGTTTAATATCATAAATTTTTATTGGATTTTTATATTGAAGCCGGCGATTAGGACCATACCTATAGGTATTTTTCGATGTGTGTCATTTTTCTAATATTATCTGGACGAACTCTTCTTTACGAAAATTCTTAATCTTAATCATTCTTAATTTTCCGATAAACTCGGCAAAACGTGGGTCCAGTTCTAGCGATTGGTGCCTCTGCCTACCCCCTCGGGGATTATTATTATTATTATTATTTTGTTTTTTAATTTTCCGAATTTTTCATATTCCTAATTATGGTTATGGATTGTGCATTATTAGATGATACATTAATAACATTAAATATTTTAACCTGTCTTGTTTCCAGTTCCCCCTTCACAGTGACTGCTGCAACAGCGTCTCGATTCACCCGTGCCGGCCGATTTTGACCACCGGCTCAGGCCAGCATCACTTTAGTGACCCGCTTTCACTCGACGGGGACCACGAAGCCATCGCAGGCGACCAGAAAGTGAATAGTGATAGTGCAATTGATGTGAAGTACTCCAGTGATTATGAGAACAGCTTGGTGTTCTGGTGGACTGATGAGGTGCCGGATTTATTGTGAGCATTGTACTATCTTTCTTTGCGGCTCTGTAATCTACGCGTCTATGGTCAAGCTCCCTCTACTGTACAAACAAAATGTAGTTTGGCTTAATAGGAATCCATAGCAGTAACTTTGCACATGCAGCTGATAATGAATACTAATGTTTTGTTATATACTGCAAAATATCGCTCGTAGCTCCGGCTGCCTAAGTTATCTTAAACGAACACGAAAGTTAAGCAACATAGAGCGCGTTCAGTGCATGGATGGGTGACCGTTCTATGAATAACGCTAGTTGCATTTTTCCGAGCGGTTCCGTGCCACTCAGGCGGCAAAACTTACAGCGTACTTTCCGTTGCCCTAGAACTACGAAATTTGGCATGTCTTACACTACAAATACAGAAAAAAAAAATATGAATACAAATGCACAGTTTCCAATATCCATGATTTGTACGGATTTAATCCAACTCGCTCTTATCTGTTTTTTAACATTTTGTTATTTTCTAAACAAGCAAAATGAGACAAGTCAATCTTGCTGTGATTGTAGTGCAGGCCCTTTAATAAAAGGAAAACTGGCCAAGAGTCCATCTCAGTCCCGTGTGTCACATAAGTGTTCCGAACTGTATAAAAAAATATTTTATTGCATATGTGATGGCACGGAATCCTTGTGTGCGGTATGCGAGTTTGACATTTGGTCGTCTTCGGACATAATTATCGCTCGGTTTCTAGAAGAGCGATCAAATGTTAATCTCATGGTAATCTCACGTCAAGCTATATTCAGCCGATCACGTGCCGGTATTTTGAATTAATCTTAGATTAATCTCTTGTTATGTTTGAACACTCTTTCAGAAACTGAGGCAATGTGTTTTAATTGTTAGTTAAAGCGTAAGTAAAATCTGTGATACCATTTCAATTCATCGTTTAATTTCATAACAAAAATATATATATATATATGAATCCCGACCGTATTCGGCCACAGCGACTGGGAACTGACTATTCAGAGTGACGCGCATGTGCTCTCAAGTGGCTGATATAGCCAATTTTGGCGGAGAATTTTCGTCCACATTTGCTGCACGTTAGCGCCCCTCCGACGTAATTGTAGTGTATGGCCGCAGG
This sequence comes from Yponomeuta plumbellus, assembly GCA_947310845.1. NCBI lineage: Eukaryota > Metazoa > Arthropoda > Insecta > Lepidoptera > Yponomeutidae > Yponomeuta > Yponomeuta plumbellus. Next base: position 7,737,692 of record OX371207.1, on the reverse strand, counting down.
TGGTCGGGCCTTGAGCTCGTCTCGCTTAGTATCGAGCTCTAATCTGCGTTTCTCTTCAAAAAGATTTATCTTAGAGCTCACGGCATGCCTTCACACCGCCCGATCGGCTGCCAATGTCTCCCACTGTGCCGGATCCATGTCACATCGTTTCATGTGACGCTTAAGCACATCTTTATACCGCAAGAGTTGACCGCCTTGCGTCCGCTTGCCAACCTGCAGCTCTGAGCAGAAAATGCGCTTTGCCACTCTGTCATCAGGCATACGGGCGACATGGCCGCACCAGCGCAGCTGCCGCCGCATTAGATAAGCCTCTATACCGCCGACCTTCGCTCGCCGTAGAACTTCTGTGTTTCGAACACGGTCCGACCACTGGATACTCATAATGTCGCGTAGGCATTTCAGGTGGAATCTATCTAATGTGCGGATATGCTTACGGTACAAGCACCATGTCTCAGAGGCATACAAAAGATTTGGCAGAACGATTGCCATATACACAGCTATCTTCGTAGAGAGCTTTATGTCGTGCGAACGAAACACTCTAGGGCGAAGTCTACCGAAGGCTGCAGCTGCTGCTCCAATTCTACCATTGACTTCATCATCAAGGAGGTACTTCGATGTTAAGGTGCTGCCCAGATATTTAAATCTCTGCACGTGCTTAAGACAGTCGTCACCGAGTTTAAAGTCGACTAGGGCACTGTTCAGTGTATTAAGACCCATTACTTCGGTCTTCTTAATACTGATCTTGAGGCCAAACCTGCGACACGACTCATCAAGACTTGTCATAAGCCTTTGTAAGCCCTCTAGGGATTCTGCCACAAAACACAAATCATCTGCATACATAATATCTGTGATAGTCGCGTGAGACACTTTAGTGCGAGCTCTTAGTCTAGCCAGGTTGAAGACCCCACCGCCATCTGTACGAAAACGAATACGAATACCCTCAGAATTGGTTTTTAAAGCGTCTCGAACAACGACTGCGAAGTAGAGAGCGAAGAGAGTTGGCGCGAGCACGCAGCCTTGCTTCACGCCGCAGCTCACTGAAAATAACTCTGAATCTTCACCCTGTATACTAACACAGCACTGCATGGCATCATGCAGTAGACGAACCCTTTTCAAAAACCTATCCGTGCATCCAAGTTTCGACAGTACAGTCCATAAAGCTTCACGAGGCACGCTATCAAAAGCTTTTTCTCCAAGTCAACAAAACATAAATACAACGGTTGACCTTGCTCTCGACTTTTCTCTTGAAGTTGACGAATAGAGAAAATAGCCTCGACTGTGCCCCGATTTGGTCTAAAGCCAAATTGGGTTTCAGGCAGTATGTCTTCCGACAAGGGCATTAAGCGGTTCAGTAGAATTCTAGCAAAGACTTTCCCTGGCGAAGTGAGTAGCGAAATGCCCCTATAAGAATTGCAATCAGACCTGTCGCCTTTGTTCTTGTACAGAGAGCAAATACGTGAGACTCGAAAGTCATTAGGTACTCGCTCTTCATTCCACATTTGAACAAAAAGTTTCCATATGGCCTGATGCAGTTCATCGCCCCCATACTTCAGTAGTTCTCCAGGTACATTGTCAATGCCTACCGCTTTTTTGTTCTGCTGTTGCTGAATGGCAACAATGACCTCGCTCAGAGACAATGGATCGTCCAGCTCACTGATGGTCGGTGATGCAGCCATTTGTCTGATGTGGGACATATCTGCATCTCGGTCAACATTAAGCAAGTTTTTAAAGTGCTCTGCCCAACGATTAAGTAGGTCTTGTTTGTTGGTAAGCAATTTTGTGCCGTCGCGCGATCGCATAGGCACTCTAGTTCGAGTTGCGGTACCAACTAGTTTGCGGACCTCATCATAAAATGGACTCGTCTCGGACTTGTCCTGCCACCACTTATCCTTGATCTCTCGTACATATCTTCGCAGTTCGGCCCCACTTCGCTCGACTTGATCCACTTGGCGGCTATTACGATGCTGACGTAGGAAACATCGGTGCTTCCGAATTGCCCGTGTCAAAATCTCGTCATTGTCATCAAACCAATCCTCATGTCTACTAGATTTAACACCTAATATCTGTGAGGCAGTGGCGACTAGATTAGATGAGAGATTTTGCCAGCTATCAACAGCACTACAGTTCTCCACATCCATCTTTTGCACCATACTACTTATTGCGTGAACGTAAGTCTTACGAATCTCTTGACTCTCTAATTTTCTTATGTCTAGCTTCTTCGGTTTAATTCCTTGAGCTCTACGTGGAAGATGCAAGTGGAGCTTCAGTTTAGTTATGACAAGCCTGTGGTCAGTTGCGCAGACCATATTAGCATCACGCATAACGCGGGTGATATGCACTTGAGAGATATCTCGCTGTCGGACAATCGCATAGTCAATCAGGTGCCAGTGTTGTGACCTTGGATGCATCCATGTAGTCTTATACTTCGCTGGGAGTCTAAACATAGTGTTGGTGATAGCAAGCTTAAATTGGGCACAAAGGGATAGAAGCAGTAGTCCATTGCTATTCATGTTTCCAACACCGTGCCTTCCCAAGACCTTAGGCCAGCCTTCGTAGTCCCGCCCGACGCGCGCATTAAATTCGCCCATTAGCAGTATTTGCTCTCTAGGTTGGGTCCTGGAAATGGCGAGCGAGACTTCTTCATAAAAATACAAACACACGAACAAACAATATTGTTAGATCAACTCCACTCTATATGATTTCCTTCGAAAAAATCTAAAACAATTTATTTGCATGCAGAAATGTGCGCATCGCAAAACTAAAGAGTTACGTTACAAAACGCCCTAATTGCTCCGGCTTTTCGTGATATTCGAACCTTATACCAAGGTTACGGTCTGAATGTAGTTCATCAGCCATCAGTCCATTTCAATGTTTTCAATTTCAATTTAGCTGTCTAGGCAAGACCAGAGTAGGTACCTATAATACAATTATAAAATTGTCGTTGGTCTTAAAACTGAGGAGTATACGTAAGTAAGGCCTATACCCAGCAGTGGGCAACGGTGGGCTGATGATGATACGTAAGTACTCCTACATACATGAGCATCTCCATGTTTATGTATGTTTGTGAACCCTATTTTTAGGGTTTCGTACCCAAAGGGTAAAAACGGGACCCTATTACTAAGACTCCACTGTCTGTCCGTCCGTCTGTCTATCGGTCAACAGAATGAATTGCATATTTAAGTGGGCTCCTATACAACAAACGTGATTTATTGCTGGATGTTAATATTATTAGTGTCTAATGTTGTATAAATAATGGTACGGAACCCTTCGTGCGCGGGTGAAGGAAAACATCGTGAGGAAACCTGAATTTCTGATGTGTTCATAACTAGGCCTATACTCTCTATCAAAGAGAAGGCGTGTGGCCTGTGGTAGGACCTTTTAGGCTACATAAAAAAGAGAAAGATTAAACTAAGCAGATTTTATGTAGGGATATAACCGCGTAAATAGGTATCTTTTCATTCGACAATGTTATAAAAGTGAACGTTAATTTAAACCATGTCATGTGATCGAGGATTAAAAGAAAAAATGAGCTATCATTTTTCTGAGCGAATCTTCTGATTTTGCCTTCAGGGCTCAATCTAAACTTTATTTACTTGTGATCATATTTTGCTTTAGATATCTTGAAGTCTTTTCACGAAGAAGGTATTTTTTCTTTGTTGATTCCGGAATGTTTTTATTAATTATTGTAATTTTGGTTATATTTCTTAGTTAATAGGAATGCTGGGTATATCATCAATTTCTTTAGCCTTTAACCTAAGAATAAACATCGGAGAATGTAAGAAAGATAAGGCAGACACGACGCGATAAAGAGCTACAATTCTACAGAACTTTTTCATAAGCAACGTTGACCTGAGTTTATTTAGCACCTGTCTGAATTCAGACGCCGCGTCTGGCTCCAATATTAAAGCTGTTCAAATATCAATATCCCCTGTTGCTGGTGTTGACGTCTCGGTATCAAACAGGCACGTTTTGTCGCTGAATATACCTTCAGCCAGGGGCCGCCACGAGTAACCCATGGCTCTTACGACGTACCGCAAAAGGGTGAGAATTGGACAAAATGGGTCATCTTTGGAGCGCTGCTGACTGACAATAACCATCTTATTAAATTTGCGTCAGGGGGTGGCGAGACGATCTCAACTAATTCATGGGTGGTCTGAAGCATGCTTCAATGCAATGCTTGCATTGTGATGGCAAATTGTGGGTGTCAAATGTAAGGGTGTCCAGAATATAGAGACTAACTTGTAATCTAGATTGTACAAAGCACACAGTGTACAGTGTGTACAGTAAGCCTACGTTGCAGTTTAAATATAATTCGGGCATTGAATTTGCATACCCTTTCCTTACTTAAGCATCCAAGCATTTTATTGGGTAGGAAATTTCATACACAAAATTCTGGGCGCTATTTCGAATAAATTCAATCAGATAATTTCATATCTCGGGGTGGCCTCAGTTGGTTCCTGCCTTGTGACACCAGTATAAGGACAGTACAAAATAACTAGAACAGAAAGACGTTGAGAAGAAAAAAAAAAAGAAATTACTTTTTTTTCATTTATTTATTTGACAATTATGTATGAGCCTGTATGTAAATGTTTATGTTTTATGTTTATTTACTGTCTGAGAAGGGGCCATAAAACAGACTTAAAATACTTTAGAAAAAATAAGATGTTGTGTATTATGTTCTCGATTTCTCGAACAATTATTGAAGAAACTGTTGACTGATGTCCGAGACAAAGCGCATACCAAAAAATACGGGTAATGGGCCTTTTACACGAGGCCAATAGCTGAGACAATGCAGTAAGCCAGGTCAATATTGGCTTCGTGTGAATAGAGCCAGGACAATGCATTGGATTGTCCCAAGCCAATGGATGAAGCCAATCCAATGAAATAGAACGATTTCGAATTTGCTGGCGCCAATGCTTCCCCCACTACTTTTCCATTGGATTGGCTCGTGTATTGGCTTCATGTGGATGTGTTTTTCGGGCCAGTAAGCCAATCCAATACATGTCAATGCGTGTTGTTTATTTATTTTATTTTAAATTGTTTTTGGTTATAGTGTGATAAACCATGGGTATACTTGGGTAATATTTTTAAACGTTTTTATTTAAATTTTAACAATTATTTTAAAATTAGAAATTAATTTGATTAAACTTACTGGCCTACTCGACTGGCTTGTGTGTAAACGACAGACACGAAGTTTGCGCTTTTCACGCTTTTCATTGGATTGGCCTATTGTCCTGGCTTACTGGATTGTCTCAGCTATTGGCCTCGTGTAAAAGGCCCATCAGTAGGGTAGCCGCGGTCACTTATTTATAGGTGTTAATTGCCAATAAAAACAAATTAACCAAAGTTCGGACTTTAATATTACTTAAAATAAAATTAAGCATTTCTATAATAAGATTAATGAAAAAATACTAATCATATGTGTCAAAATATACTCAATATAATTAGGTTCTGTTTGTACGTCGCAGGTAAAGACAGAAAGGCCTGGTCATTTTTAGGTAGGTACCTAATTAATAATGTCCCCACCAATTTGGCCTTTAAAATATTAATTATAATAAAAATCCGAGGCATCTGAATAAACAATCTTCATGGGTTCAGTCGTTCGTTACATACTTATCTGACAACTAGCGACTCGCCCCGGCTTCGCACGGGGGCAAAAACGTTTCCGTGGAAATAGCTGTATTAGTTCCGTGGAAAATTCCCGGGGTAATAATTTTTTTACACCTTGTATTACATTATTCGAAAATTCGTACGAAACCCTAAACTTTTTGAAAATCCAATATAGCCTATGGAGAATGTAGCTTTCTAATGGTGAAATCATTTTTTGAAACGGCCCAGTAGTTTCTGAGTATATTCATTACAAAAATACAAATTTTTCCTCTTTATAATATTAGTATATATCCAATGAATCCAGCCCGCGTCAAATGTATCCCCGCACTTGATGCATTCGCTTTCGTTTACTCGATCTTCATCCCATTTCCTCTGGGTTTTATTGGCGGCCCATGCATTATTGTCATTCGGGTCACAGAGGTGAAAAGATTAGTCTGTGATCGGGCATGATTTGTTTTGTGCATGTTTTCTTTATAATTTTCTTTTTTTACATTATGTGGGTTGATTATCCTGAGATCATTTAAGCAGAATGTCGTGGCGCTTTCAAGTGGGCTTCAGGTTACCTGGGAGCAAATGTAAGTAGGTAGTAAACTTTAAAAAAATAGTCACTTAAAAATTATTACAGTTAATTATTATTGGCAGTTCCAGGTCTCTGTCGAATCCTTTGGGATACAGGCGTGAGCTTATTTATGTCTGTATGTATGTGAAAATCATTTTAATAATAATGCCCGTCCCCAACGTTACCCACCAACCTTAACTAAAAAATGCTCTGACCTAACAGCAGGTGTAATAATTTTGCTAAAACATTTCTTCACTTTCTGACACGAAATCAATCTCAGATGCTCCATTTAGTTAGGGTTCCGTACCGCAAAAGTCTATCTGTCAAGAGACCATTTATCTCGGGAACGGGTGGAGATTGTTGATTGAACTTAAAAACATATACTCAAGCCTGCAGTCTTTTGAAGCTGTGAGGAAATGAAACTTCTACGTGAACGTAAAAAAGAGATACCGCCGTTTGTGCCGCGAAAACGTTTATTTCGACGCTCAAAGGAGTCAAAAGTTAAACAGTGCTGTCCGTTCACCTAGAAATATCCTCGTGAGGCCCGACCTTGAAAATTACAATTGATTTTGTGATCACTTGAAGACATTGGGCCTCACGAGGATATGAAAATTGGCAAGTTTGTAACATCGTATTATACTAGAAGTACCTACAGGGAAAAATCAGAAAACAGCAAATTTGTTATCTTCTTATATTTAAAAATGGATTGCTGTTCGTTAGTCTCACTAATACTCGAGAACGGCTGGACCGATTTGGCTTATTTTTGGTTTTTTATATTCGTGGAACTCCAGGGAAGGTTTAAACGGTGAGAAAATATGGGAACTTTGGCGGTACGAAGTTTGCCGGGACAGCTAGTTTGTAATAAAATTAAAGAGGAAAAGTTTTTAAGTTTGTGTGTAGCGGGTGATCGCCGAAGGTAGGTACTTCATCATCAGAAATCAGAAATCAACCCGTTATGTCCCCACCGAGGGGCACGGGTCTCCTCCCTAAGGAAGGTGCTTAGAGAGTACAGAACAGAGAGTACGAGGGTGCTTGAAAATCAAAAAATCCTTCGCGGAGGGCGTAGGTAGGTAGGTACATATTTTCTCGTTTTTCCAGATCGTTTTATCGACTGCTGGCCAGTGACAGATGTTAGCGACATAGTCTTCATTCTGCTTTGCTACCTGACGTTCGTCACCAAGTTGGGACCACAGGTCATGGAAGCTCGACGCCCTTTTACGCTGAAATGGTGGCTTGTTTTCTACAATGCTGTGAGGGTCGTCGACTCTGCCTTGTTGACGAATCGGGTAAGCCGGCGAAACAAAACAAATCTTGGGGCTGTTCAAACCACACCGCCCCAAACGATTTCACGATCCCAAAGGGGATTTGTGTGTAGTCATTGGAGTAGATGCGTTATATAGAATTTCGTATATAGAAACGCTTGAGGTAGCTACCTACTGGTTGTTTTGTTCAAGCACAGAGATATGTTACGTCGATGCTGTATTTGAGCTGTTGTGCATCTTTTTTTTGTATAATATTAACGGTATAAGTCTATTTGAAAAAATAAAGCGGTAAATCATCTGTAGCGCACAACCCTTTGGAGCCTGCCTGGGGGCACGATCTCTGTATCGAGCGCGAGAACGTAATAACGTCTAGTGTTGCCGCTCGATAGGCCAATATCGATTATCGATAGCCTTGATAGATGAAGAAAAAACAAAAGATACGCGACCTCTATGACGCAGCAGTTAGCGCATCTGCCTACCATGCGAGAGGTCCCGGGTTCGAATCCCGGCTGGGCACAAAAAAAGAGACCCAGGTCTGGGATGTTTACATGTTTGTGAGACGTCGCTGTTTCTGGTTCCCACGACACAGGGTATCCTAGTGTGGGGCCAGAATCAATGTATGTGCCTATATGTAAATGTTATACTATCGATCGTTTATTGGTTGGCAGCGATCGAGGCTATCGATACTATCGATAGCACATCGATAGTATTGCTGTTTACAGATAGTATTGGAGTAAACGAGATATCGATGGCATCTATAGAATCGATACTATCGATATCTCTTTTACTTAAGTATTTACGTTACTCAATTCAGAAACCGGGCCTTTAGTTTTACATTGAACTTATAAGTAATAGGTAGGTATGCATATGTTACAGTCAAGCTAATTTATTAACCTATTATTTCACGTATCAAATTTTGCGACTGCGAATGAGGGCGACACCTAACCTTTAAATTATTGTCACCACTCTCAGATAAATAACACGTTTTTCGCAGTTCGTCATCTCCATTATGGATAAGGGTGTGTTCCCGGTGACATGTGAACATGAAGAATGGACGCGCTACGTGAGTAAAAAGAATGCGACGCTCCATCTATCATTTAAATCCAACACAAGGGTGACAAAGAAACTTCATAAGTACCTACAGAATAGTGATGTCCATAAAGTATCAATAAAATCATTAATGCAAAAAGAGGAATCTGCACTAGCGACACGCGACTGCGACAGCTCGGCGACTAGACGCGACGACAGGCTACGGCCGACAATGTTCATATATTTTGTTCGAAGCTCCGCACACTTGGCGTCAGAGTCGCGGAGTCGCGACGACAACAAGGCGACTTGTCGCCGCGGCTAATCGCCCTGTTTGCGATGGCTCTTATGGTCAATACAAAAAACTGTGTTGGTGTATTTCCATGTTTGTAATGTCCTTGCTTGGTTACCATGCCTAGTTTTGGGACCTGGACCTCTATTCTATTAGTGTATTATAGTACGATGGCAGATACACGGGCGGGTCACGTGACGTAATATTTCGTACCATTGACTCCTAGAGGGTTCTTGTTGTTGTTACACTTTATTGCACAAAAGAAAATACATAATATAACTTAAATAACAGGTGTGTCATAAAAACAAGTGCAAAGGCGGTCTTTTTTCTAAAGAAATTTCTTCTAGCCAGCCTAGAAATTTGCTTAGAGGGTTTGCTATGTGTGCGCGCGTAGACTTGAAGCGGCGATGAAACTAAATCGCCATGTTCATGCAGCTGTTACTATACTACCTACAATGCATTAACATAATCTATCTAGTTCCAGGTCAAGTGATATGGTCTGTGTGGAAGTTATTTAGGAAACTTTCACTTCGCAAGTCGCGTTTTTGAAGATTTTCCAATAGCTACAAGGGAAAATCTTCAATAACTCGATTTTCGAACTAAAAATTACGCTGGTTGTACAGTACGCGTTATAAATATTATAATATTTTGGGAATTCGTGTAAGTGATTCTGGACTCAAGTTAATAATCATGTGATAAAAAATAAATAATAATAATAAACTCACGCTCGTTATCCCCGAGGGGGTAGGCAGAGGCACCAATCACCGATCTAATCGGATTATTGTTCCGTTTTCTAACTTTACATGATAACGCTGACTTTTGTCATGTACCTAACAAACCCAGGAAGCTCAGCCACCAGGATGATGAGTAAAGAAAAATTCGTTTGGGCGTTTAGACTTGTTATTTTAAAAAAAAAGGTAAAGGCACCTAATGACAAAAGGTACATTTTTAATGCTGAACTTGACACAAGCACAGGACTACGTACAAAATAAGAATAGAATATGAATAATAATAAAAAAAGCTTTAGTGCCAAAAATGCATGCAAAACATGAAAATAAATCTTATAGCTATACTTAAATTTAAAATAACATAAATTAATTTAAAAAAAGTTATATTTTTTGGCAATAGGAAGCGCGCTCAGCTGTGTCGCCAAATTTGAAAGAAAACTAGCGACGCTGGTTTTGAATGTATGAATGAATGAAAAATTCTTTATTGCACAAGAAAAGATCTGCACAAAGGGGAGCTTAATACTAAAAAGTATTTCCTTCCAGCTAACCATGGGTGATGTGGAAAGAATAAGGGGTAGTGCTAGAGAAGTCCAAGTAAAATAGAAAATATATATTACTTACTTACAGATTACCATGAGGTTTTCAGCGTGTCGCGTTTATTTTGCGCTACATACATACAAGAAATAAAGGCGTAGAGGGCGTGTTTAAATCTTAAAAAATAACACCCAACATTTACGATTTTGCCTCGTTGAACATATGCTGCACTGGTAACTTTACCAAAAAGGTTGTACAATAAATCCTTTCTTTTAGGAGATCGCCTTCCTGTACTGGCGCTTAATGGTATCGAAAATCCTAGACCTCTCTGACACAGTTCACTTCGTCCTGTTGAAGAAGTACAGTCGGATAACCTGCCTACACATTTTCCAACGCGTGATGATGCTCCCGTTGGCGTGGTTTTGCGTCAAGTACGATCCGTCTGATCATTGGGCTTTCATGGGCTTAATCAACTGCGGTATAAGCACTGTGGTGTATTTTTACTTCTGCGTGGCGGTGTTGGGGCCAAGGTTCGTGAGAACTCTGTGGTGGAAGAAGTATTTGACCATGATGCAAGTGGTAAGTGGCAAAGACTTCTTAAAAGATATAGGTTGAACGGTGAGATAACTATTTATTCAAGAAACTGAAACCAGCGTTCGTGAATGCAATGACTGCGAATGAGTGAATGAATGAAGGCAGTCCTTGGTCTCTGCCTACTCCTCTGGGATACAGGAGTGAGGTTATGTAGGTATGTATGCATCTATGTGTAATTGCGTACTGATTTTTTTCTAGATTTCAGTTTGCTTGAAAAACTTGAGATCTTTTGAAATAGAGAGCATCTAGAAAAATCCCATATGAATAGTGGGAATCCAGAAAATTCTCATATGATAACACTCATAAGAAGGTACTCCTTGCCAAATTTAATAGCTTGGGACTGAAAACCTTAATATTTAAAAAATAGTCTTACAGCACAAGAAAATGAAATAAAATGTTAATTTACTAATTATTGTTACAAATTACATTACATAGCACATTCAATATTTGAATCGGACAAAACACTTGAAAAACATTAGCAAAAGAAAATAATAAAATGTCACATTATATTATAACTAATTACACGCACACACACAAAACAAATAAAATAAAATCAGTCGATCAAACCACCTCGTGACATATCCGACCCAAAGGTTCCCATAACGCTGGCAGCATTACCGCGCTGCACTGCCAGGGAGATGTTAATTTGAAGTTATTTCGTATAAATTATTAAAAATTGCAAACTCATTACTTTATATGTACTTAATTGCACACGAGACATTGAACAGAATATTACGTAAAAAACAACACGTACAAAGGCGAGCTTAACTCTGTAAGAGATTTCTTCCAGCAAACCTTAGAGAGTCGGAGCAGCGGTAAAAGAACTCATCTTTGCAGTTAAGATATATCAGATTTTTTCGGTCTTACCACAAAAAATAAAATAAGCACTGGTTTAACATGCGTTTATTTAAACAATGTCTAAATATTTAATCATTGTTTAACGGTGTGTTTAGCAACCAGGCGCCTTCGTCTGTCTAACTTTAAACAATGTCTAAGCCGTATCTTTCTCTAGGCAACCGTTAAACACTGTTTTATGGTAGCACTTTTTTTAGACACGTGCTCACCAGATGTTTTAGTTTTTTATAGTACGACTGCTGTCTGTCTATCTGTTAGTGTATGTGTCCGTACGTTCGTCCGTCTGTGTCTGTCTATCTGTCTCATAAGCCGCGATAGCTGAAATTTCCTTTTTCCTGAAATTTGCCTTTTAAGGAAAAATGAAACTCTAAAAAGAAACAGGGCATCTCACCTGTGTCATGTTGTGTTACGTCACAGCACGGCTAAACTGCCTGCTCTTTCTTGCCACTCAAAATATTCTCATGTATTGTCCGTTATCAAAATAAGCCCGACATAAAAGCGTACATTTCCACGAGTTTCTAAATAGCGCGGGTGCTAAAGTAGGAATAAGTATTTTATCCGAAAATAGTAGTCCATTTAGACATTTGCCTCGGCACGGCTTTATTTGTTTAACCAATCTGAACCTCCCACTCGCTCCTATTTCAGGTGCAGCTGTTCCTGATAACAGGTCATCTCACCGTCCAGACATTGTTCTCTGAGTGTGGAGTTCATCCATTCATCAACTGGATATGTATATCCTGTGCACTGCTAATAATTTGTGCTGGCATAGGTAACTACTTAAGGAGTGAAAGAGCAAATAAAAAAGAGCGTGCTAGCGAAAATAATGTTGATACAAGTGCGGCTCATGTTGGGAAATGCAATTAATAACACGAAGAGGCATTTTATTGTTTTATTTCTTGAGTTCATAATTGACAAGTAGAATCAGGTAAGTTAGTACATAACTTACATTACACTTTAATTAATATTGTGTGATAACATGGCGCACTAAAATACATTTAAAATATCCCGAAAGAAGACCTACAAAAGTTCGTTCTAGTAGTTCACGTAGCGCTACGGCGTAGTAATTCAAGTCTGTTTCATCGATGAGTTACATAGAGTTTAATTTTAGTTATGGTATTACTTAAGTTGTAGTAAAAATGCCACTTGCTAACGGCGTAGGAAAACATTGTGAGGAAACCTGAGTACATTCCTATGAAGTGTCATAGGAAGGTGAACGCTGCTAGTGAGCAGCGTTCCCCCGCTGCACCGCAAGGTAAATCCTCTGCATCAGGTATGCCCCGGAACGATGGCCGTATCCACAAAACCTCAGACGTCGACCGATTTCCCTAACAAACCTCTTATGGTATCCGATGGTACTTCCATGGTTTCGATAGCAGTGGGACAAACAAATAATTTTGTATAAGCTTTCTATATTTCCAGACCTTCATTTTAGCCGCTGCTTCAACAGCGACACCCGCAGATGTAGCTGTCAAACCTACATTGGAAGGGGCAAAAGTACAAACGCAAGTAGCGTCCCACAAGAGGCTCCAATCCTTCTCGCACGGCACCATCGTGAGACCGCGTTGCGGAAGGTTGCTGGAAACGACCCCATCACTTCGAAAGTGTCGTCAGTGTGGCACTTAAATCAAATCAAATTTGTATCGGTCGAGTGGATATCCGAATGACAGAGAGTCGGCAGGTCTATAGTACCAGTAACTGTAGTAGGTACTCACTGGTCAAAGTGAAGGTCAAATTGAATACTAGAGTTTTTCAGTTCAATTTTGAGGGACATTCTCAAAACACGTTGCCAGATAGACCTGTCGCTTGCCGTCCATCGCAAATAAAATTAGTAGCTAATGCTTATGAAAGTAGTAGATTAAAGTCCAGCTAGAACTTGCAAAGGTAGGTTATGGATGTGCTTATAATAACATTTTTTTCGCAGTAATAATGCCCATAATCGTAGTATGCAAATGTGTAAAAGAGCTTAGTAGACGTCGTTGATGTATCTGTTATGTGTGGTGCGTTTCTGTGACGGCACGCGATCACTTGTACTGCTTGAGGTTTCGTGCATCCAGCCGGTACCTACAAAAATAGTATAAATGGGGTAGATCTCATTATTCCCATTACCCATTGCAGTGGTAATACTGAGACTGCACTTTTTTTTTCAAATCAGTCTCACTATTCCCATTGAATTACGAAACGCCGAATGGTAATAGCGAGACTTATGTTCTCCTACAAAATGTCTCATTATTCCCATTTGGAGCGGTTTTTTTTAAACGTCGGGTGTAAAATAATATAACTATCCTACAGAAAAAAAACAAATCTACGCAATATAAAATTTTATTTGGGCTTTTAGTAATTATTTATGTATATCTAATAATTATGATAATAATAATAATCATATGAGAAATGGATAGGTACGTCATTGAAAATCATTGTCATTGTGGCTTATTATTACTAATTGCCTGTATAGATATCAAAACAATAATAAAGAGGTCATAATATCGTGCGTTTTAGAGCGGGTACACACTAGGCGTTTTGAAGCGCGCACTTTTGTAACGCGCGTTGTAAGAACTATGAGGTCCGATTGAAGTGTACACATGCAAACGCGCAGTAAGCGCGCTGTAAGCGCGCGTTTGCATGTGTACACTTCAATCAGACCTCATAGCGCGTTACAAAAGCGCGCGCTTCAAAACGCCTAGTGTGTACCCGCTCTTATTGGTCGCGAATAGTAGCGGTATATAAACGCAATGGGGATAGTGATACAAGTAGTATCACTATTACCATCAATGGGAAAGCTCAATGGGAATAGTGAGACTGACCCTATAAATGATACTAAACGAGGCATATGGTCGTATGTTCAATTCCGACGAAAGTGACTCTTTACACCTGCAATCTCAGCTCGTCAAGCCCTTTCTAACCACATGAGAGACAGTTTCTATCTTATTCTATTGCCGGGATAATTCAGGTGCATAATGTCGCATGTAGGCTCATAGTAACTAGTAGGCGCGCTCTAAAATGTCAAATCCAACCAAATGTCTTTCACGTCGAGATGTGTGGTTAGTAAATCTTATCACTTGTATTATTTATTAATCAACAATCTATGTAAACAGTCCATGAAAGACACGCTCTGTTAAGTCGGCTTCCCACGGTTCGCGATATCGCGGACGGACGCGGACCAGCTCGCACGACACACCGTGGGTAGGGTTTCGTCCGCGGTAGCACAGACGTCTGTGGCGGTGCGCCGTACCGGTCGTGGGTACGTGGTCGTATCGATATCCGCAGAATCGCGCACCGTGGGAAGAGCCTCGTGCGTGGTGCATGGCTGTCCGTGGTCGTCGGCCGGCGTTGGCCGTCGGCAGAATCGCGCACCGTGGGAAGCCTCCTGCCTCTTGACCGTCACCCCAACACCCCTGGCCTTACCAATATTACTTTTATATTATCTATCTGTTTTAAAAAACCGGACAAGAGCGAGTCAGGCTCGCCTGCCGATGTTTCCGTACTCGCGGTTTTTTCCGAGTCAATTTTTTTAATTGAATTTAAAACATGCCTGGTTTGTATAAAATGTAGAATATCACGACATTACTTGCCTAATTTCAAGTTCTAGGTCAACGGGGAGTACCCTAATAATTTTGATTCCCTTGAGTGTCGAAATATACAGGACCTATGTTTTTTAGGGCTTAAAGGGCCTTATATTTTTTCACGCTAAGTTATACGTTTGATTTTATCGCAGCTTTATGGGACCGTAGACCTAAGTAAGAATATGGTTTTAATTTCAACTTGATACCTCCATTCCTTCCCGAGATAAATGGCCTTGACGGTCAGACAGACAGACGGATGAACGGACAACAATGTGATTTTTATTTTATTATATATATATTTTTTTTTTATTTGATCCACCAACGAGTTAGTAGGTACTGTAGAAACCTAGACTTAGGTATAGATCTTGATATTCGGGAGCACAAATCAAACACGATTTGCGGAAAGCGGTTTACTGGAAGAGGCTTAGGCGGTAGATACATCTGATCACATAGTAGATATTATTCTAAGATTACCCTACACTACAGGTATATACACATTATTATAATTTTGCTTATATGCTATCATTTTTATGTACATCCCGATTACAGGTAGATACAGCGTTCTTATTTGTTGAGTTATTGTTTTATATTTAAGTAAGCATGCAATGATTAAATATTATTCGAACTATTGTAAGAAGTGCAATAATTATATTCATATTGTAAGGCATTATAGGCAATATACTAATTATAAATAATTGAGTTCCATTAGATTTGATACATGAAATTAGATTAAATTAAACTACATAAAGAATGGATTGTGCATATTGCATAAAGATAATTGATTCAATTATGGGTGTAGATCGGATGCAGTTTTATGTTTATTTGATGTTTTTGAGCCGAAATAGTTTGTAATATCTTTTTTCTAAATTTATGCTGGCCATGAGTCATGAAAAATATCAAGCTGGGCATGGACATGGATTTGATTATACCAGCCAGTGGCGGCCGATGTCGCCAAATATCTTTATTTAATTTAATTTCAATTGATTGATTTGATTTGATTTAATTTAATTTGATAGTGATAACAATAAATAAATATAAATTGATTGAAAATTGTACCTGTGTCAAGTCAGTGAAATAAAGGCTATTTTTATTTTATTTATTTTTTATGTAGATAGCATTCAAGTAATCCTAAAGGGTTCCGTTTTTTCCTTGTGGGGAACCCTAAAAAAGATGGACTTACTTGGAAATTAAGGTGTCCCTCGCAATTGAATATAGTCCTGTTATGGTATCTACTCCACCATTTCGATGTTCTAATATCCATTGAGGCATTTTTATGAATAGTCATTGTAGGGGTCGCGTGCCAAGAGATACGCCCTAGAAAATAAACAGATTTTTAATGTCTCATATACCTCAGCGACAATCTCCAATTCACGATGGGCACGCATGGTGATTGAGGCCAAAACTCTCTCTCTGAGAGAAGGCCTGTGCCCTATAGTAGGACGTATATCGGGTGTCCCAAAACTCAACGTCAACCCGGAGTGGGCGTTTTTCCTTTCTTTTTTTTTCTTAGTTCCTTGAGATACACTAGATGGCGTCATTCGTTTCTTCATACGAATTTGTGATTCGTAGCAATCAATGTCAAAGTCAGTCCACAGATCACTAAACAAGAGAAGGAACCAGGGTTGCTATTCGGACGAGGTTTCTCGTCCGAATAGCAACTAAAAATAAAAATTCAAACCCATAATCCATAGCAAAGACTCCAAAGTATCCAAAAGCGCACTTATCACCAAACGACAACAGCATTTTTTTTTCGGTAACCAACCATCACAAATTCCACAGAACCATATTATTATTATTTGCTTTGACGTTTATTATTCCGGTACGGCAGCGCCACCTAGGGATCCTTTTAAAACAAAATTTGACATAAGGAAAAACGCTCATTGGGTGAAAAGGCAAGTCATATTGGTTATCAGAAAAATACAGAAAATAAAATATGCAAGAAAAAAATTATAATCATTTAAAAAAAATTGAAAAATCCTGTTGCCACAAATCTTTACTTTTACCATTTTTTTTTTTGTTTTCAACTCAATAATGCTTCTTTAAACTGTTGACGAAATTTCAAAACCGCATGTTCCAGCTTGGAAGAAAAGGAGACTTTAAAAAAAATTGCCCATTTTTTAATTTTAATTTTCATTGTTTGTGAAATTTCTTGAATAAATAATAATATTTTTTTTATTGTACTTAAAATAAAAAATCACTCTTAGCATGTGCTGCCTGAGTGATCTTAAACGATCACTAAGGTTAAGCAACAAACGGCGCGTTCAGTCCATGGATGGGTCACCGTCTATGACTAACGCTAGTGGCACTTTTCCGAGCGGTTCCATGCTTCGCAAGGCACGTTAAGCAGTTGGTGCCGGGTGCCGTCGATAGATGGCAGTCGTTAAGCCAAGTCAGAGGCCTTAGGGCGGCTTGAAAACTTCTGACAGTAAAGCCGGGTCCGCTGCGCCATGTTACGCGTGTTACAAAAAGCGTAATACGTAAATATAATAAAAATGGGACGTGGTATAACACGTTAAGTGTTACATAACGTTACGTTACGTGTTACGTAACACGTAAAGTGTAATTTCCACTCCCCATTTTTGTTTTAATAACGTGTTACATTTTTTGTAACACGCGTAACATGGCGCAGCGGACCCGGCTTAAGACCAGCCACTAGTCTTACAAACCTCCACCAATTCGGACTTGGCTCCCGTGGTGGAGTATGGCCTATACCTTCCTCAGGGAAGAGACCCGTGCCCCTTGGTGGGTTGATGATGATGATGATGAAAATAAAAAAAAACGATTTTTTTTTATATTTTTTTGATAACCAGTATGACTTGCCTTTTCAACACGGTTCCGGGTTCGGAAATCTAAAACCATTTAGAAAATTATGCTTTCAGAGCAATTTCTATTTATCAGATTTGTAAATAAGTCTATATTTTTAAAGATATTCAATAAAAAGGCTTGAACCTAAATTACTTTTCTATGACGTCAGCACAGACAGTATGAGTATTAATTCTTTGCCTTACTAACAAAAAAAACCAAATCAATTGACGTTAGTGACATTTGTTTCTTTTTTATGTAGGCAAAGACTTAATCATCCTCCGATGACGTCTCAAACACCAAAACTTTAGAAAAATATTAAAAATAGACATAATGAATAAAACTCAAAAATACCGAAATTAGTTTCTTACAATGGTTACATAATATTTTTTTGAATAAATTCTAAAAAACTTAGTAGCACGGCCAATTGGTGCCAACTTTTACATCCGCGGAATCTAAGTACATACGGGCAGCGATTATGAATAATAGCACATCAACTTTTACATCCGCGGAATCTAAGTACATACGGGCAGCGATTATGAATAATAGCACATCAACTTTTACATCCGCGGAATCTAAGTACATACGGGCAGCGATTATGAATATAACACATCAACTTTTACATCCGCGGAATCTAAGTACGGGCAGCAATTACGAATAAAATAGCAAATATGAAAATATTATGTACGTTAGGAAAAATATTAAAGACTTCGAAACACTTGGTAGCCATCATAACGTTAATACTAGGAATAAACATAAATTGTCATTTCCACGATTTAGACTTGCAAAAGTTAATACTTCCTTTATGGGGCACTGTATAAGGTTCTACAATAAGATACCCCAAGATATATTAGAGTTACCTCCAACGCGATTTAAAAATTGTGTTAAGCACACTCTTTGCAAAAAAGCTTATTATAAAATCAACGATTATTTAGAAGACAAGGACGTATGGCATTAAATAGTAGTCTAATATTAAATTTAATCAGAGGATAAATGTGTCTAGTGTTCAACACATCCAAGATATTATTTTCTAAGTTTGATTTGTATTAGCTTTAAGGTGATTTGAGAAAAGATGGTCAGAGTGGAGTTTTTTTTTCGCTGCCTTTTTCTCCACTACAGACGGCCCCAAGGCAGCGGCTAACATTATACATAACTGTATGTACATTGACATTCAACAAGCAGAATGTAAATTCTTTACGTTGAAATAAATTTTTGATTGATTGAATCAACTTTTACATCCGCGGAATCTAAGTAAGGGCAGCGATTATGAATAATAGCACATTAACTTTTATATCCGCGGAATCTAAGTACGGGCAGCGATTTTTGAATAAAATAGCAAATCAACTTTTACATCCGCGGAATCTAAGTACGGGCAGCGATTATGAATAATAGCACATTAACTTTTATATCCGCGGAATCTAAGTACGGGCAGCGATTATGAATAAAATAGCAAATCAACTTTTACATCCGCGGAATCCAAGTACGGGCAGCGATTATGAATAATAGCACATTAACTTTTATATCCGCGGAATCTAAGTACGGGCAGCGATTATGAATAATAGCACATCAACTTTTACATCCGCGGAATCTAAGTACCGGCAGCGATTATGAATAATAACACATCAACTTTTACATCCGCGGAATCTAAGTACGGGCAGCGATTATGAATAATAGCACATCAACTTTTACATCCGCGGAATTTAAGTACCGGTAGCGATTATGAATAATAACACATCAACTTTTACATCCGCGGAATCTAAGTACGGGCAGCGATAATGAATAATAGCACATCAACTTTTACATCCGCGGAATCTAAGTACCGGCAGCGATTATGAATAATAACACATCAACTTTTACATCCGCGGAATCTAAGTACGGGCAGCGATAATGAATAATAGCACATCAACTTTTACATCCGCGGAATCTAAGTACCGGCAGCGATTATGAATAATAACACATCAACTTTTACATCCGCGGAATCTAAGTACGGGCAGCGATAATGAATAATAGCACATCAACTTTTACATCCGCGGAATCTAAGTACCGGCAGCGATTATGAATAATAACACATCAACTTTTACATCCGCGGAATCTAAGTACGGGCAGCGATTATGAATAATAGCACATCAACTTTTACATCCGCGGAATCTAAGTACCGGCAGCGATTATGAATAATAACACATCAACTTTTACATCCGCGGAATCTAAGTACGGGCAGCGATAATGAATAATAGCACATCAACTTTTACATCCGCGGAATCTAAGTACCGGCAGCGATTATGAATAATAACACATCAACTTTTACATCCGCGGAATCTAAGTACGGGCAGCGATTATGAATAATAGCACATCAACTTTTACATCCGCGGAATCTAAGTACCGGTAGCGATTATGAATAATAGCACATCAACTTTTACATCCGCGGAATCTAAGTACGGGCAGCGATAATGAATAATAGCACATCAACTTTTACATCCGCGGAATCTAAGTACCGGCAGCGATTATGAATAATAACACATCAACTTTTACATCCGCGGAATCTAAGTACGGGCAGCGATAATGAATAATAGCACATCAACTTTTACATCCGCGGAATCTAAGTACCGGCAGCGATTATGAATAATAACACATCAACTTTTACATCCGCGGAATCTAAGTACGGGCAGCGATAATGAATAATAGCACATCAACTTTTACATCCGCGGAATCTAAGTACCGGCAGCGATTATGAATAATAACACATCAACTTTTACATCCGCGGAATCTAAGTACGGGCAGCGATTATGAATAATAGCACATCAACTTTTACATCCGCGGAATCTAAGTACCGGTAGCGATTATGAATAATAACACATCAACTTTTACATCCGCGGAATCTAAGTACGGGCAGCGATAATGAATAATAGCACATCAACTTTTACATCCGCGGAATCTAAGTACCGGCAGCGATTATGAATAATAACACATCAACTTTTACATCCGCGGAATCTAAGTACGGGCAGCGATAATGAATAATAGCACATCAACTTTTACATCCGCGGAATCTAAGTACCGGCAGCGATTATGAATAATAACACATCAACTTTTACATCCGCGGAATCTAAGTACGGGCAGCGATAATGAATAATAGCATATCAACTTTTACATCCGCGGAATCTAAGTACCGGCAGCGATTATGAATAATAACACATCAACTTTTACATCCCCGGAATCTAAGAACGGGCAGCAATTATGAATAATAGCACATCAACTTTTACATCCGCGGAATCAAAGTACGGGCAGCGATTATGATTAATAATGTTCCGGGCGACTTTGCAACAAAAATGTGAAGTTAATGAGCTATAGACTATGTCAATGACCCTCTTTTTACTTCCGACATATGTCGACTAATTTGACTATGTCTATAATTATAGCTAATCGCTGCCCGTACTTAGATTCCACTGATGTAAAAGTTGATTATTAATCACATTGGCCAATGATTTTTCTCCACTCACAATCAGTTGTATCACAATTACAGTGTGGACTGCCCGACGACATTTCGCAGCTCATTGATTCGCCTGTCTCGAAGAAATTAATCACCAATAGCAGAAGTAGGTTCCGGTGTTCGGTCGCCCTCTTGAAAAATTGCTCGAGCGTCATGTTATAATGAAGGTGCAAAAAGCTAAACAACCTAAAAGAAATGGACTCATTGAGTATGTAAATAATTACAAATTTTGCTTACAAAAAGTGATGTTATTTAGCACGCTGAATCCATACTTAGGGACAGTTTCAGAATTAGGATTTTCGCTAAGTAACTACTTAACTTATGTACTTAACTTAAGTTCTGTCTCGTCAAATTTTTCAGAAAAGAGCGTGACAGAACGTTACTTAAGTATCTACATAGTGAAAATTCTCAACTCAGAAACCGGCCCTTAAAATATCAACTATTCCATACTTATGTTTTTTCGCGATTAATTTTTTTTCCCATATTACTAAAAGTTGTAGTAGAATGTAGCATTTTTTTGTTCTTGCACCTTGAATAAACTACTATTATTTTAATATATCAACTGGCGATTAGCTTAAATTAAACTGAGTGTAGGTACGTACTTGATGGGAAGGGTGACAATCACTGTACATTATAAGTAGGTAACTAATTCACTTTAGACAAAACCTACTTTGTTAAGCTGTGGCCGCGGTAACACCACAGCTCGTAGAGTTTTGTTGAGTAATGGCGAATGAATCGGCTACTTATCTAGCTCTTTGGGAAATAGGTGCTGCTAGGTTGGGCTCGATTCAAAACACAGCGCTCTGCGCTCACAACAGATGTGATTGTAGTCGATAACGATAAGTTATCGATGAAAATAAAAATTTGCTCTGTCGATAGTACCATCACAGGTACATAATATTATGTTAAAAAAGTTTCCCATACCGTAACCTTTACAAAAACTGGCTTTATGACTTAATGATGCACCTAAGTAGAGTTAGATGTTGTAATTGTCGATGTTTTAAAAACAATTAAATCTATATAAATAAAATTCAAAGTCCTGACTGACTGATTCATTCACTCATCAACGCCCAGCCCAAGCCGTTGCCCATATATAATGTAAGCAAGGACAAAGACGGGATTTTTTGAAATTCAACCCCGAAGGGGGCGAAAGGTGTTGCCAAAATTTGTATGGGAGGTATAAAAAATGTAGTCTAATTTTCTTGAAACTCAAAATAAATACTCTTTAACACAATTGCTTGAACACGTATTTCGCCGTTTTTTCTAAATTTAACCCTTAAGGGAGTGAACGGGGTGGCAAATTTTTTAACTAAAGTCCACGCGGACGGAGTCGCGGGCGAAAGCTAGTTGATAATATAATTTAATGTTTATGTATTATTAACGTTAATCCGGTTAAAAAAAAATCTAGTAAGTGACTCCGGAATAATAATACATAAAACAGGGAACTCGCGTCGTCGACTGCTTGTCTCTGATGTTTTAAGCATTTTATTTTCTATGCCAATACAAAAACCTCACATAACAAATGTTGTTGCTAAGCACAAATTTTAATTCAGGATTGGGAACCCTGTATCTCTGTTCCTTGTTCGTACTACTAATTACTTTTAAAAGTTAAAAATGTTATATTCCCGAATTATTATTCAATCATCGTTGCTTTACCAATCAAATGAGCTATCAGACCAGAGTCTGATGAGAGACTCGATAGGGTAGACCCCTTCATAGAATAATCACCCTAGAAATACATATTATTTGTTATCGATAACTCCTGACAATTTATCGACTTTGAAATCTCTAGGGCATTGTTTCAAATCATTGTTTCAAAATTTTCAAGTCCACCCAGTTTCCATTCCACTTTCCGAAGTCATCTAGTGTTTTTTTTTGACAATTGCATTTTAACTACGTCTTTAGCCTAAAGGTAGTATGGCTAATAGTCGAAGTACTTTGGTTTATACAAATGGCCTCAATTTAATCATTTTTCTGTCATTTGATGTATTTGACTGGTTGGACTTGATCTGCGCGTGATCATTATACTTCGTAGGGCATAGTAGGTATCGCACTTTGTGATGAAGATGAATGATGATTTTATAATGCACAACCAGAATAAACTTATTAATAAAAATAATAATATGACAAAGAAAATCGAAAGTATGACGATTTGATCAGTTTTAAACATAAACATATACATTTACATACAGGCACATACATTGCTTCTAGCCCCTCACTAGGATACCCTGTGCCGTGGGAACCAGAAACAGCGACGTCACAAACATGCAAATATCCAAAACCTGTAACTGTACCATTTTTCATTTCAGAGTCCATTTTTTTTACTGTATACGGCAGATTATATTTTGGTAAATCGAGTCCTATAAATAAACTCGATATAAAACTTTTAACGAGAAAAGCTGTGAGTAAGTAAAATTCTGTGGAAAGAAAATGTATACGTAATAGACATAGGTAACTTAAATTACGTTTCAAATCAAAGCGTTATACCAAATACCAAAGGTCGAATCTAAGTGTCAAATCCTCCATCCACCAACGTGGTGCAAAAACCTTTAGAACCGTTATGTAGCGATGTTCTTCTAATCAATATAGTTTTTCTCAATAAAAACAATTTTTTCAATTGCATGAATGCAGAAATCGCGGAGACTGGCTCACTACGCCATTTTTGCAGGTCAAAGGAAAGCTGAATTTGATGATTTTTCTTCACCGATTCTTATGATTATCTTTATCATTACCGGGGACCCTGATCGTGTATTAATTTTGCTTGACGACAGAGCCACGACAGATCATAGTAATTTTGTTCATTTATGATGTGTTTACCAGGTTACCATAGCACAGGGTCTAGAACAAATGATTGTGTTGTCTGGAAGTTATTATCATGTCTTGTTACAGAGGGAATTCTTAGCAAGCCCAATACCGTCAAGGACTACAAAAAACCTACAAAAGAGCTTAGCGCTACACGATACTGCGTCGTAGCAGCTACCAAGAGAGTTATACTCCAGATAAGTAGGGATGTTTAGGGTTGCGTATAATTCGACAAGGAACCCTTTATAGTTTCGCCACGTCCTTTCATCTGTCTGTTTGTCTGTCTGTCCGCGGCCCAGCTCAAAGACAATTAGTACTTGGTGGTACTAGAAAGACTCACACATTAATTAGTCCGATAAAACGGTAAAATAATACCTATCTTTAAACATTTTTTTTACTCATAACTCCCACACAACACACAACCCTACAGCACAGAGCCCTAAAAATAAAGTCGATTAATTTTATGTTATTATGGCCTTCGTTCAAATCGCTCGTAGCCCCGGCCGCCTGAGTGATCTTAAACGATTACGAAGGTTAAGCAACATCGGGCGCGTTCAGTGCATGGATGGGTGACCGTCTGTGACTAACGCTAGTGGCATTCTTCCGAGCGATTAAGCAGTTAAGCAGTTGGTGCCGGCTGCCGTCGATAGATGACAGTCGTTAAGCCAAGTCACAGGCCTTAGGGCGGCTTGAAAACTTCTGACAGTAAGACCAGCCACTAGTTTTACAAGTCTCCACCAATTCGGTCTAGGCCCCCGTGGTGGAGTATGGCCTATACCTTCCTCAAGAGACCCGTGCCCCTCGGTGGGAATATAATGGGTTGATGGTGAAGGCCTTCGTTATGCGTTTTATAACAATGTCCCAGGCTCTGCAGCGTCAGAGTGGTCCCTTCACACCTCTAGTGAAGGTGCCAGTGGCCGCTATATAAGTCATATCATTACGTAGATGCAAAGGCAAAAGTTTATGCGTTTTGAAGAAAAACATTCTACTTTTATTATATGAAAGAAAAAGAGCAATTTGTATCTAAGTGCTAGACATCAGTCACCAAATGAGCGTCACTTAATACCATCTGCTAAGTAAACGGCAGATGTTTCTCGTACCTAACTGCTGTCGTGGGGCTCATAAATATAATGGAAGCTGAAATAAAAGCATTCGTCTCATGACTGACAGTATAGACGAGATTTGCCGTAAGAAATATTAGTAACGGACATCCCAGGCGAACATACAATCTTCAATTTCTTAAACATACTTCTTAAATGGGTCCGCTACATAGTCTCGAAAGCCGTTGTTTCGACAAACGCTGTTGCGATTTTTTTTTCCGCTGCCTCATAGGTTCGAAAGCTTATAGACTCGAATGACGTAGTCGCGAAAGACGCTGTGTCGAATAACATTGTTACTGCCTCATACGCTCGAATGCTTGTCATTTCGATTTATTCAATCTAAGAAATTCAACTAGTAATTTCATTATTACTACCAATAATTCATAATCTAAATGCCTATAAAATCTCCGATTTAATTAAAAAGTTGTTTGTTATATTTAACATCATACATCACACTTACAAGTCCGGTTTGGTGGAGGTTTGTAAGACTGGTGGCTGGTCTTACTGTCAGAAGTTTTTAAGCCGCCTTATTAAGGCCTCTGACTTGGCTTAACGACTGCCATCTATCGACGGCACCCGGCACCAACTGCTTCACGTGCCTTGCAAAGCACGGAATCTCCCGGAAAAATGCCACTAACGTTAGTCATAGACAGTGACCCATCCATGGACTGAACGCGCCCAATGTTGCTTAACCTTCGTAATCGTTTATGATCACTCAGGCAGCCGGGGCTACGAGCGATTCGATAATGCATAATATAATAAACGAAAATATACCGATTAGACCGACCATCGATTTCAATACAAAGCCAAAGCCAATAATTCAAAATGTTAGGGTAGGTGGCAACAAAACATCGTCTTGATTAATACCGAATTTGTTGTGTTTTATTCACTACTTGAACTTTTTTTCATACCCATTAACGACCTCGGTGGCGCAGTAGTTAGCGCATCTGCCTACCATGCGAGAGGTCCCGGATTCGAATCCCGGCTGGGGACAAAAAAAAAGAAACCCAGGTCTTGGATGCTTAAGTGTTTGTGACGTCGCTGTTTCTGGGTCCCACGACACAGGGTATTCTAGTGTGGGACCAGAGACAATGTATGTGCCTGTATGTAAATGTTATGCTATCGACTTCTATACAAAGCCAAAGCCATTAATAATTCAAAATGTTAGGGTTAGGGCAACAAAACATCGACTTGATTGTTATATCGAATTTGTTGTGTTTTATTCACTACTTGAACTTATTTTATTTTTCATACACATTAAGACTGAATGAATAACAAATAAACAAAATCGAAAATAAATCGAAATAACAAGCATTCGAGCGTATGAGGCAGTAAAAATGTTTTTCGAAACAGCGTCTTTCGCGACTACGTCATTCGAGTCTATAAGCTTTCGAACCTATGAGGCAGCGGGAAAAAAATTCGCAACAGCGTTTGTCGAAACAACGGCTTTCGAGACTATGTAGCGGACCCTTCTTAAATGGCCTCAGTCTAGGCGTATTCCCATACATATGACGTCTGTGTCTTGGTACCATAGCACAATGGTATCCTAGTTTGGGACATGGGTCTCGATTCTGTTAGTGCATTATAGTTTAATTAGTTTAGTAATTTATTTAGTTACATGATCGGGTCACGTGACATGTTTTTTTAATTCCACTAACGGGTAGAATTACGAATACGCTGCTCGTTGATTTGAAGCGGCAACGAAATGTTTTCTCAGTCCAGAAAAGTCCAAAGTTTCGTGATGTAATTCTTCAAAATTATATTTTTTATATTACTTAGGTAGCTAGTTATTTTTTTTTCAAATATTTGATATGATGTTGATAATTTAGAAATTAATTTAATTGAAAATAACTCTAGTTTTGGAATTGCTGATGTAGAATTGCAAAAAATGTGATGTCACGGTAGGGTAGGGGGGGGAGGGTGAAAATGCGACTGTGACAAGGATTTAAGAGGCGTAAAAAACACCAAATTAGTGTTACTTACTTTATAACTGACTGCGATGACCTGCATATTTATCTAAGTAGTTATTCCTTTAATTCATTTAACGTTATTGATTTGATGGAAAGCAAGAAAGGGAAATACGTATACACGTATTGTATGTCATGTTCAAATGAATACCAATAGTACCGTCGTAAACCCAATGTTAGGTAAGATTTGCCCTTTTTATAGCCACGGGTAGGCCAACTAACATTGTTGGTATTTTCCTGTTACAGAGGTTACACATAGACCAAAAAAATACATTCATATTTGTTTGAACTTCAGGTAAACTTCAAACGAATATGTTCGAATTTTTTGGATAGACCTTTATTGAAGGATTTTAAGGTGGCATGTCACAAGGTAACTGCAGGTAGCAAGGTAAGACAAACTAAGTCACCCCACTTTAAAAAAAAATTATAATCCCTACAAATAATTTAAATGGCGAAACAGCGTTTGCCGGGTCATCTAGTAGATTTTGTAAATATTTTAGATTTATGAAAAACGCGATTCCTCAATAGAATTTATGTAGAATTTTTGCTGGATCGGTCAGCTCATCATAATAATGGTTATTAATTTGATTGTTCTTTCAAGGTCTTATGCAACAGATTACACTCCAACTATGCTTAGTTTCGTATGTACAGATACTTATACATATCTTATTCGGAAGACATACATTGGTAATTCGCTACGGAGGGCAGTTCCATAAACCTAACGTGCTAATAATCTGATACGACCGCAAATGGCTTCATTAGGACGATATTAGTGAGCATTTCTGCCCTTTCTGTACAGTAATGAAATAAGCCTCAATAATGCGAGGTGAAAGTATAAATGCTTCCTTTCACGTTATATCTGAATGTCTGTTTGTGTTAGGTACATTTTTCTCTGTTTATCTGTTTGTAGAGCCTACATTTTCATTGCTGCTAAGCAAATAAAAATAGTCTTATTCGCATGTGATATTTGATGAAAAACACGGGCAGGGGATCCGGCACAGCGTGAAAAAAACAATTTGACCAAAAAAGAGACACGCTTCGTCAATCAGTGCTGTCCATTGCAGTGATGGATTCCTCTATTATTATCGAATAACGAGTAGGCGAATGAAAACGAGCGTGTAAGAGAGAAAAGCGTTTGACGCAGACTACGTTGCTATTTAATTTTATTTATCAGATACTAGCTGACCCGGCAAACGTTGTTTTGCTATGTTATTTGTAGAGTCGGCGGTCTAAAGCAAATTAGTAATATCGTCATTAAATTATTGTTCTGTGCGACATCTATACAGGAATATTTTTTCACCAGTACAATAAATCAACATACGTAATACTAAGTCCAAAATACAAACACCAACATTTTTTGTTACTACCTCGTTGGTACAAAAAAACAAAAATACCAATGTCTGAACTTATCCGCAAATCTTAAAGAAATGTGGACTCCATTACGCATGAGCACAACTAAACGCACGAACTGGCAACTGAGCGCGGCTTGCGGGAAGGAAAAGAACCGGCGGCGGCGGCGCAGCCAGTAAGTATGACTTATGTATGACGTAGCAAAAAAAAATCTTACTTGATACCAATTCTTCCTTCATACTTGCACGGGCTTAGGACCGTCACCGGCGTGGAATGCTTGCACTGGTTGGTAGTGGTATGAATTTCCACACCACGTACTGGCTAACGCCGAAGTGCGCCGTGCGTGCCGCGTCGTTGGTGCTCCTTCTGGGGTCTTCCTCGAAGAACGCGAATATCTGTTCCTCGATCTCCACGGCCAAGGGAGGTCTCCCTCCTCGGCCTTGAGCGTGCGCTGGTGCAGTGAACTGTCCGTTGTCTAGCAAATGCTGCGTCACTCTCATGAATGTCCTGGTGTTGAGTATTTGAGGTTCAATAAAACCGGCATTTATCAGGCGGGGCAAACTTTCTTCAGCGTATACCCGCCGAGCTGTAGCTGTATTTTCCCCACTGAGAAAGTAACTACGAACCATTTCGTAATACTCGCGGTTTGTAAACATCGTGTTGCGCGCGTAATTTTCGACTGCAGGAAGTGCGGAAACGGTGCACGTGCACTCACCTAGGTCAATGCGCGCGGACTGACCGACCAAATCGTGCGCCCAGTGTGACCAGATTTAAATTGGCCATTCTGCTAGGCACTTGGTCAAAATCTGCTAAATTCTGCTAAACTTTTTGTAAAAACTGCGAAGATTCTGCTATTTTGGATAATACAGTAAAATACCTTAATAAATTTATTAATTTATTTAAAAAAAATGGTTTCTACAGTAAGTTTCATCGATATATATTTTTATATGGAGTGGAGCAGCCGATTTTAGCGAATGTCCAAAAAATACGAGATACCGGAAGTGAAAGTTTACTACTTGTTTTATTAAAAAGTCAAAACATTTACTATATTTATGGAAGCACAATAGGTACCTTATTATATCCCTTCGCTTGGCAAACGCCCGCAGCGGGCAGGCGGCCATTGTTTACCTATTATTATGCTAATTACCTACCGCCATTAGAAGGCATATGTAATAGCTCAAGTTTTTAATTTAAACGCAAACACAGCCAAAAAGTCTGAGCAAAACCGACTTCCCGACTTTCCAGTACAGTAACTGTCAAATTCTGACATTTTGACGCCACAAAACGCGTGACTCGCGTCATCTTTCTACCTATGCTGAAGTCAATAAAGTAATAAGATAAGAAAAGCTTTTTCATTCGGTTGATTCGAGTTCCCTTAAAATTTAAACTATTGGGAAATCTCCGAAATGGTCAGCTGTGTTGCCTACGTTACCTTCTTAAACCATAGATTGATAGACATGGTCAACCGATTTGCCTACACGATCTAGTACAAAATACGTTCGCATGCACCTTGATTGCAATCAGGAAAATTAGCCAAAAATAGCTAGAAGTTACTAGATATTGTTAAGTGGTTAACACAGTTTGTTTTGTAGCTAAACCCGTCGAAAATCGGCTAGATCTAGCCAAAAAGTGGCCGAACTGGGTATATTCCTATACTTTTTTTCGCTTGCGACTTGTATTGTATGTAGTGTACCAAGAAATACTCTGCATACATAGAACTCGTAAGTGAAAACAAGTATGGGGATTTCTCTCAAAATAATACCGATGAAAGAAACATTTTTGTAGAAATTAAAAATGGTCATTGTGTCCTTTTTTTTTCATAAATATCCAAGATAATCAATTAATTTCGCATCATGCTAATATTATGCTAGTTTTTGTTAAATTTCGATTCTGCGACATAATATGCTAACCTGTAAATTGGAGGTCGTATTCTGGTAAAATCGCAGAATTCTGCTAAATCTGGTCACACTGCGTGCGCCGGCCAGCCCGCCGCCCGCTCACTCACCCCACCCCGCCGCCTTCTGCCTCGCACCGCGATGACGCCTTGTAATGGTTTACAAATTGGATGAAGGATAAATTAATGAAAATGAAAAAAAAAAATATCGTACCTCCTCTAGAAAACTGTCATATCACAAAAAACATAGTTTTGAGAAAAACGCAAATTAAGTGATTTCGGTCTTATATTTTTTGCCATTGTGTTAAATAATATATTTACGATAATGTAATATTAAAATATATTTACCACAGTGGCAAAAAATCTAAGACCGAAATCACTTAATTGTTTTTTTTCAAAACTATGTTTTTTGTGATATGACAGTTTTCTAGAGGAGGTGCGATATGGTAGTTTTATTCGATAAATGTAATCTATTATCGATACCAATGATAAGGTAAAATTTATTGTACCGGTGAAAAAATCAGGCTGTATATATAAAAATGAATTGCTGTTCGTTAGTCTCGCAAAAACTCGAGAACGGCTGAACGGATTTATCTTATTGAAAAAAATAATGCTGCGTTGGCTTGGACATGTAGAAAGGATGAACGAAGAAAGACTGATGAAGTAAATACATCGGGCGAATCTGAGTGGAAGGGCCGGAGAAGGACGCCCCAGTAGGAACACGAAGTCTATCTATTTTCCATAAATGTATTTCTGACCACATTGACCACTTATTTGCAGTCTAATGGGACTTGCAAAATTTTTATGAGTGTTAAATGGGAAAGAGCGTAGTTTTCATTATGTTTCTTAAATTACCACTGAGGGCGGCAAGATTCCAAAAATATTGTTTTTTTTTACCTCCTTGTCGACTGTAAATAAGTGGTCACTGTGGTAAGAAATACATTAATTATGGAAAATACATAGACTTTGTGTTCCTACACGATTTCTTTCGGTCATTAGTTTTCGGGCGTTAGTGCGTCGGCCTTTTGGTTTTCAGCCATAAGAACGATCGGGATTTGAAGTTAAAGGTCTATTGATGCTTCGGTAAATTACAAATCGGGCATTGTGTCTTCGGGCATATGTTATTCGGCTATTGGTCATTCGGTCTTACGTAGGGAACCCGACGCCTCGGTATTTATCGACCACCAGTAGATATAGCTCTTCAATCTTATTTACCAAAATAACTAATACGCTCACATACATACATAAGTTCATGCCTGTATCCCAGAGGGATAGACAGAGACCACGGACTGCCACCAGCCACGATCCTGACAAATCACTTTTGCTTCATCGACATCCATTAGTCGTTGCATGCACGCACGTCGGTTTTGGGTACGTTTGATCTGTCTCTTTGCTAATACATCCCCTATTTGATCGAAGTATGTCCGTCTGGGGCATCCTATACCGGCCCTTCCACTCACATTCACCCGATATATTTGCTTCGTCAGTCTTTCTTCGTTCATCCTCTCCACAAAACCAATGCAGCATTCCTTTTTTCAACCCTTTCAGTCCTCAACGTTCTCTGATCACACTATTGCGTATTCTGTCATGCAAAGTAACATCACATCACACACATTTCTCAAGGAACTCCTTTCTACTGCATTAATCCTACTTTCATGATTCTTCTGCCATACCCAAGTATCGCTACCACGGGATACCGCCGTTTAGCCAAAGTATTTTTCGCCAAATTTTACTTCCCAATAAACTTATGGCATCAGTTTCATTTCCCAAATGAAACTTTAGCAAGTTTTCATTTCGCATTTTATTCATTTGGTCAAATTATCATTTCGCATAATTTTACTGCGTCAAGTTTTATTAAGACAAACGTTTATTATGCTAACGTTTTATTTTGGCAAGTGTTATATAGCAAATAATTGTTTGATTAAATTTATATTTCGCATTTTGTTCATGTAAAACGAAAATATAATAGAGGTACGTAAACTATTCATTTACTAAAATAAATAGGTTACAAAACAGTATTGTTCTAATTTAGGTTCAATGGGTAACAACCCAACTTAGTGCACCCAACTTCCATGCAGTGTCTGTGGTTACCTCCCTAGAGTGTATATGAAAAGCCGGAGGCGCGGAGGGAGGGCAGGCCCCGCCCGCTGTAACATAGCACTTGCACCCGTGCGAACCAAAGCGGCTGAGGCTGGTCGCCGCAGGCGGCCAGCAAGCCGAAGCTGCGGAGGTGAGCATAGGTGTAAGTGTTATGTTACGCAAGGGCGAAGGGACTGCACTTCCCGCAGCGCCGGAGCAGATGCAATATCCTTTAATTTAATTGCCAAACGATACTTTTGACTGAATAATGCTTGGTAAAATGAATTTTGACCAAGTATTTATTTGGTAAACAATAACTTGCCATAATAACTTTTGCTAACTGTTTATTTGCTTTAAGTTGTTTTGAGAAATGTTTTTTTGCCAAGTGATAATTTGCGGAAAATAGTTTGGGAAGTAATACTTTGGGAAACGATTTTTGGCAATACATTAGTAAACCCGCTACCACACATTAGTGTTGGGACCAGCACATCATTATGGATAGTCAATCTTGCTCTTTTGGAGATGTTCTGGCTACACACGAAGGAATGCAAGGCGAAAATCGAAAACGTGTCATGACTTAGTCGTGGGTGCAAATCACAAATAATTAAATGAGCTGCCTTCATAAACTTAACAGCCAGTGAATTTAACGACATATGAAACGTAGAATCCACCTGGACAATCAAGGAAAAACAGCTTTCTCTCTGTGGACTTACAGCTTTCAGTACCTATTATATTGACCACATGTTTTTGTTCATTATTTGATTTGTGGTATTTTTCATATCTATTTCCTTTTTCATTTCAATAAGTTCATTAACTAAGCAAAACAATAAAGATCAATTTAAGACTTTCGCTTCCTTTTCCCTTAAGATGGACAGACGATCTCATCCAAGGGTCGGGAAGACGCTGGATGCAAGCCGCTTCCCACCGGTCTTTTTGGAAATCCATGGAGGAGGCCTATGTCCAGCAGTGGACTTCTTGTGGCTGAATGATAATCATGATGATGATCTGATTTCCTTTTCAATTATTTCTCAGACCCTTCCAAAAGTCAATAGCAATTCCCGCCAATTAAAAACACCACAAATTACACAGCTTATTAGCCTTCTTGGATGCTACAGTATCTCACACACCATGGAGTTACCAAATTAGTCCTTACAGTTCACAATGACACCAATGGTGACATTGACATGTATGTTTACTTCGCAACGACATAATTTAATTTAATAATGTTTATATTGAAAATGCACCGAAATACGAATTTTTCGCCTGTAAGTTGTCGACTCGGATCGCCTATTTTTTTACGCGCTTTAATTTGGTGTGCATTTCGTTCGAGTCTGCCGTAGAGCCGAAATTGCACATCAAATACACTGTCAAGTACGGAACCTACGACCATTTTGTATGGGAAAATGTTTTTATTTTATTTTAATTTTTGACGTATAAATTGTGATAAAAAGTCTGATCCTATGTCCTTCTCCTGGTTCTAAGCTACCTCCCCACCAAATTTCAGCCAAATCGGTACAGCCGTTCTTGAGTTATAAATAGTGTAACTAACACGACTTTCTTTTATATATATATAGATATATTTAAAATATAAAATATATTTAAGTAAATACAAAATATTGATCATGAGGGTCTGGGTTCGAACCACGCATGTACCAATGACTTTTAGTTACGTACACTTGTTTGTTTGTACAGCAACACCATTCGCTGATAAATTGTGCCCAGATAACGGCGAAAGGCTTGCCACTTGACACGTTTGAGACCTAATAAACTCGGCAAAACGTGGGCCCAGTTCTAGTGATTGGTGCCTCTGCCTACCTCCTCGGGGATAACGGGCGTGAGTTTATTTATATATTTTTTATAATTTTTCAAAATATTAATTTTTTTTTTCAAACACAAAACAATTTTCTGTTTTTATTTATTTACTACAGCTTACTATTTTAACAGGATGGTCCTAATACGTGTCCGTATAGTTGGCTTTCACATGGTCGATTTCAGTAATTTCAAGTGCCTAATAGTGCTACATGGCACAATTAGATAGGAAAAATATTTCCCGAGATATTAAGGCGACTCACTGAGGCAGCCAACTAGACGTCTAGTTAGCAGACACATCACGAACGGCTGCATATAGAGTTATGATTTGTATGCCAGATAATTGTGCGCTAATAGTGCTCCCTACATGCCAAAATAAATAAAAATAAACTCACGCCCGTTATCCCCGAAGGGGTAGGCAGAGGCACCAGTCTCTAGAACTGGACCCACGTTTTGCCGAGTTTATTAGGTCCCAAACGTGTCAAGTGGCAAGCCTGTCGCCGTTATCCGGGCACAATTTATCAGCGAATGGTGTTGCTGTACAAACAAATGCCATACATGCCAAGTTTCCAGAATAGTGCTTCAATACAAGCTGAGAAAACATACCCTATTGTTGAGGCAGCCAACTAGACGCTTTTTC
The DNA here is from genome assembly GCA_947310845.1 of Yponomeuta plumbellus. Classification (NCBI taxonomy): domain Eukaryota; kingdom Metazoa; phylum Arthropoda; class Insecta; order Lepidoptera; family Yponomeutidae; genus Yponomeuta; species Yponomeuta plumbellus. The sequence continues at coordinate 7,702,745 of OX371207.1, read as the reverse complement.
TTACCATGATTTCTTCGTAACGGCGTAGAGTTTTAAAACAAAAACTATACCAAATAACTGTGCGTTAATAGTGCCTCTTAATGAAACACAAATGCCCCCGAATCACCTATGCGTTTAGCCAAGAAATTAATGCAAACTTTTGCATACATTACGGTTCTGGTACATGTAAGGACAAAAGTGAAAAAATAGTATCAATGAGCAAATATGGCAAGGACTAAAGTATCCGGAGTTGGTTCAACGCCTTTAAAAAAGTTAGCAAGAGGGTGGTCTCGGTAATTTGCCTGTTGCGTATTGGGACACTGCACACCCGGTTTTTTGAGATTTCCGTTCATTTTCAAAAATATAGCGTGGCCATCTGCCATCCTGTAAATACTGTGTAAAATGTTGTATGTTACTGAAAATACCTAATCATACTTTATTGTTTTCTTCACACATCTTGTGTACGTCTTGCATGCAAAGTCCACCAAAAGGAAGTTTCCTCTTTACTTACTCTCTTTTATTGTTTTATTTTTTTAAAACACATGTCATATCGAAACGTGACTTTGGCAGGATTAGTTGACAGCGGCATATTGCCAAAATGCCAAAAAATGAATTGACAATTTTCTATAAAAATTTAATTTAGGTCAAAGTTACAGAAAATAAATAAATTAATATTTAGTTGGTTTTGCCTCAACTTCCACATGTTTTTTATTTTGTTAAGGCAACTTTTATTCTAATATAAATTCTAAAAAAAGATATGTATTATATTTTTACGATACCTTCCTTAATCAAAGCTTGTCGGTTAGTCAATTTTTCCCATCTCTACTTTTACGGAAAATCTTAAAAACTAAGCATTTAAGAGTGTAGGACGCTGTGGGTAGACTCTTCGAAATTAGAGTTACAATTACAGAAAAACGAACGAACGAAGCCTTCGACACTAACTAGTACAACATTACGCCGAAGAGCTCGCGCCATCGCACGCCTAGTTACAGCCCTTCAAAGGTTGGATAGGGAAAGACAGACAGTGAAGGCAGAGTAGGTAAAAGAGTCTCGAGAGGCACCCTGGGAACAACACCCCAAAACCAGGAACATCCCACTAAAGCGGATCATCTGGACATACGGTACAACATTTGAAATATTATTCTCCTTTTGAGCTTCGCTACCGCAGTCGTAAACAATTTGTGAGGGAGAACGTAAACGAATACCGTGTCTTGTTCATCATTAGCCCACTATTGACCACCAATGCCCAAGACACGCAGTGTACGCAGCGCAGCCTGCTTTGGAGCAACTAGCCACTAAGTGGATGGCAGTGAGTGTAATAATAACTTTTCTGCTTGACGGTATCATATAATTGTTGCAAACAATTTTCATCCTAATTGCGTTTTCATAAGACTTCATTTTAATTGATTCCAAAATTATTGTTTAGTACGTAGCAGTTCGCATTAATTTCTTGGCGAAACGCATAGGTGTTTCGGGGACATTTGTGTTTCACTAAGAGGCAATATTAACGCACAGTTATTTAGTATAGTTTTTGTTTTAAAACTCTACGCCGTTACGAAAAAATCATGGTAAGAAAAAGCGTCTAGTTGGCTGCCTCAACAATAGGGTATGTTTTCTCAGCTTGTATTGAAGCACTATTCTGGAAACTTGGCATGTAGGGAGCACTATTAGCGCACAATTATCTGGCATACAAATCATAACTCTATATACAGCCGTTCGTGATGTGTCTGCTAACTAGACGTCTAGTTGGCTGCCTTAGTGAGTCGCCTGAATATCTCCGGAAATACTTGTCCTAGCTAATTGTGCCTTGTAGCACTATTAGGCACTATTAATACACAGTTCGGTGGCATACTTGAAATTACTAAATTCGACCACGTGAAAGCCAACTATACGGACACCCTAATACAATAGTGAAGCGCACACACAAAAACAAGAATGATTGAAAAAATTATAAACAATATACACAACACACTATTTAATATTTAAAACACTAGTAAATACAAAATACATTCATACATACATACATAAGCTCACACCTGTATCCCAGACGGGTAGGCAGAGACCAGGTACTGCCACCTGCCATGATCCTGACAAATCACTCGACATTCATTATACGTATTTCCAAAATACTTTTTTATCATCATCAACCAATTATGTCTCCACCGACGGGCACGGGATTCTTCTCCGAGGACGGTATAGGCCATATAGGTCAAGTCCGGAGGTTTTCCGAGCGGTTTCGTGCTTCGCAAGACCCGTTAATCAGTTGATGCCGGCTGCCGTCGATAGATGGCAGTCGTTAAGCCAAGTCAGAGTCCATAGGGCGGCTTGAAAACTTCTGACAGTAAGATCAGCCGCTAGTCTTACAAGCCTCCACCAATCCGGACGTCAAACATAATCACACATTTTTAAACAGCGATACGTGTTAAATATAATGCAAAGTATTTTGGTGGTGTAGTGGGGTTGACGTGACGCGGTGGTGGCGTAGTGGGGTTGACCCTTGCTTCTCGATCATGAGGGTCTGGGTTCGAACCACGCATGTACCAATGACTTTTAGTTACGTACATTTGTTTGTACAGCAACACCATTCGCTGATAAATTGTGCCCGGATAACGGCGACAGGCTTGCCACTTGTCACGTTTGGGACCTAATAAACTCGGCAAAACGTAGGTCCAGTTCTAGAGACTGGTGCCTCTGCCTACCCCTTCGGGGTAACGGGCGTGAGTTTATTATTATTATTATTATTATTATTTTATTTAGTGCCGATTTTTCAATCGCCAAATAACTTTTATCTGAGGAATAAAAATTGCGATTGATATAATTTTCTATAGTACATAAGCCGTCAAACCGCCATTTTTATTCCTCAGATAAAATTTATCTGACTATTGAAAAATCAGCCCTTAAGACAATAATTTATCGGAGGAGACATTGGTAGAGCGCCTTAAGTTCAAATTCAATTTAATGAAATTCTCAAAGCTAACAGTGATAATTTCGAATAATATTAATGAGAGGAAACACTGTCTATCAAAAATAACGTTGCTGTAAAATGGTTAATCAAAGTGACATATTTCAGGAATTGTCGGAAATCACTGGAGACCCCTATAACAGTTTTGCTCTCAAAGCTTTGTTCTCATATAATACACATCAATGCATCGTTGGTACGCGGTTCAGTCACAAACGTTTGCGCTAAAATATGAAAATAGAGGCAGATAAAAGGGCTATAAATGTTAATTTACGATAGTGATTTGATTACGAGAACGGGCCAACTCTACTCGTATGATTAAGCACACGAGCCGTTTTGTCACATACAAATGGCTAATAAGGTAAATGGATATACGTGACGTGAATACCAAACGCAAAAAATGCCCTGAGTCGCAGGTTATTCCTTTGAGACCCACTTACAAAAAGATTATTCGTTATATGCATTGGTGCTCGAAATTACAACCTAGTTTTCCATAAACTTAGTTATTATTATTAATTCTTTATCGCACAAAAGACAGTGTACAAAAAGTGGAATTAATGCTAATGGCATTTTCTATCAGCCGACCCGCAGGATTTCCTGGAGATGCAAAAAATAAGGTAGACGTGCAAAAAAGATAAGAAAGCTTGCAAGAAAGATAAAATACTTAAAAGTACCTAAATGTATTATAAGGTGGGCGCATTTACAAACCAATAATACAATATAATACACACGAATACTTGAATTAACTATAATAAATAAATACCTACATAATTTTGTACTAATAATACATAATTCAGTTTAAATTTTTCTTACAGACATGCGATAATAAAGACTGATGTCATGCGGCACAGCAGTGTACCGCGTACAATTTGCACTAGAGTAGAGTGCACTCATGTAAAGGTCGCCGCGTTGTCGACTGTATACTTTATCGACCAGACATTTTCATACAGACGATATAAAATACAGGCACACATTTCACACAATTTAGTTACCCCAATATGGGATCGACACCGATATCGGATCGGATAATGTGAAAACGCTCTAAGAGCCTATCCACACGATGCGTGTCGGCGCCGCGTCGCGATTAGTCTGGTGGACGTGTTTGTTTATAAGTATGCATTCGCCGAGCCATCGCCGTTACGCAGCGTGTGCATAGGGTTTACTCTAACTTCATTCCAAACAGTTGGCTAGATGCAATCTACTATCACATCTCACTGTTGTTAGTAATTAAGACATTTTGAGAGTAGCCCGAGCTTAGCCACGCATATTTTTTCGAGCTATAATGACCACTTTGGCCGTATGGAAGAGTATAATTTAATATGATTGTGTCGTTTGTAAATTCCCGTATCGATTATGCGCGTCAACCGTCTAAAAGACTATACACATTACCACGTACCGGCAACGAGGGAGTTACAAGAGAAGGTACTCCTCCGAAACAGTTTCACCGATTTTCATGAAACTTTACATGTAGTTATATTCAGTAGCCTTGAGAATAGGCTTGACCAATTTTGATGAAATTTCATTTATATAATCGGTAGGTCTGAGAATAGGTTGTTATCTTTTTTTCATACTCCTATCTGGAAAAACAACGTTTGCGGGGTCAGCTAGTATATAAAATTCTCATGTCAGTGGACGCTATAAATAGAATAAAATAAATATTTAAGAGGGGCTCCCATACGACAGACATGTTTTTTGCGTATTCTGTCACTCAACGTAACTCCACACATTTATGATGGACCTCATTTCTGCTGCATTAATCCTACTTTCATGCTTCCTCTGCCATACCCAATGTAGTGTTTATTATCGTATTTTTTTTTATAAATTTCTTATTATTATGCCTGGTATTTTATCGGCGCCGGGCAACGGGGCCTGGGTTCGGCAGAACAAAAGGTTTACGTTTTTAATTGCCTTTTTGCCTTGTTGACGTGTTAGTGTCAGCAGCGCGGATTTATTCGACCCCGATTTAAAAGACCCGTCTAATATAAATTAAAATTGTCGCACTGTAAATCAGGAACGTCCCTTTTTCCCTTTCACTGTTGGGCAAATTTGTCATTGGAGCGCAAAATGACAAAGACCTCCTGTGAATTATACGGATTGCGCCCAAATATGCGGGTGTTTTGTCTGCTAATATTGAACATTTTGGATGTAAAAGCTATTGGTTCTGTCTTGTTTAACGAGTTGCTTATTACGAAGTTATACAATTAACGGGCCTAATTCCTTATTATTTATTAATTAACTAGCGACCCTAGCGACTAGCTACATCTAGCTACTAGCGACGACGGCTTCGCTCGGGTGGCAAAAACTTTTCCCTGGAAATAGGTATATTACTTGCGTGGAAAACCGTAATCCATGGGCTCGGTAGCCAAATTTTAGAAAATGGTACAATTTGGGGGTACTAAGTTTCCTCCTTATAGTAGTTAGACAGGTTTATTAAGATGTGAAAAAACCATGATTGCCATCTCAAAGTAGTAGCTAATAGAAATGGTGGCCAATTACTCCCCCAATCGGGGGAGTAATTTTTTTTTACCTTGGGTTACATTATTCGATATTTCGTACGGAATCCTAAACTTTTTGAAAATCCAGTATAGCCTATGTTACTCACGAAGAAGGTAGCTTTCTAATGGTGAAATAATTTTTAAAATCGGCCCAGAATCTGAGCCTATTCATTACAGACATACACATACACAAAAATACCAATCTTTCCTCTTTATAATATTAGTATAGATTATTTATTAGGCAAACTTAACTACGTTTTTCCGACATATTTGGCAAGTTTACAGTTGCCATTGTCACGAGCAGACTGGAGATTAGACCCGTTGCGTGAGATATTATCAATAAGAATTTTATCTAGTCCTTTCCCTGTTTGGTCGCCGCGTGCCATTAAAAATATTTTTTCTCATTATAATCTTTTTTACGTAAGCACTTAGACTACACATCTTACTTGGGCGTCAAAAATAAAAATGCGTCGTAAATAAAAAAACCCTTCGAAAGGATGACCTACCCCAATTCGCGCAGCCATTAAGTATCAACAAATCGACAAATCTTCTTACATTAATCATCATATTTTCCTAGCATTCTGGCAGAAAACAAGAGGTCTACTGAGTCTGAGTTTTGACCTGAATTCACGTTGTAATTCAAGTTAGGGGAGTTGTGCATTGCACGTGTGTAAGTAAACTTTCATCGTGATGAAGAAAAAACATTTGGTTCTCAGCCATACCAAATATAAACAAATAAATTGAAAAATGGAAAGGGATGGAAAAGGCTATGCTCGGAATTTCTCTACGAGACCGAATCAGAAATGATGAGGTCCGTAGACAAACGAAAATCGTTGACATAGCCCACCGGATGAATAAGTTGAAGTGGCAGTGGGCGGTGCACATAGCACGCAGAACTGATGGCCGATGGGGCCGAAAAGTTCTGGAATGGAGACCACACATCGGCAAGCGCAGCGTTTGACAACCAGCCACAGGATGGACAGACGATCTCATCCAAGTGGCAGGGAGACGCTGGATGCAAGCCGCTTCCAACCGGTCTTTTTGGAAATCCATGGAGGAGGCCTATATCCAGCAGTGGATTTCTTGTTGCTGAATGATGATAATGATGATGATGAATTCAAAAAACTAACCATTACGGAGTAGTATGACAATAAAAAAAAGAAAATGATATGCCTTTATTACCTGTTCAGAATTGCAGAAGGACTTTGCGAAACCAATTTAATATTACACACAGTAGGCAAAAACTGATGTCACGTAACGATGAAAAAAATACGTAACGCGAGATTTTTATATTCCAATCAAATCAGTCCCTCAATGCTGGCCGTGGCCGCAATGAGGAGGATGGGTGTAGAGTGCTCTCCATTTGGATCTGTCATTCGCTGCGTAGACCTGGTGATAACTTCAGTTTTGTTTCCTTGGTGATTTGGTCACTTCTGCTGTCTATCTTCTCTCCACTTTGCCCGGTATAGCCATAGTCAAGGCTATCAGGTCGTCGTGCGAGGTGCCCACAAAAAAGACAGACCACCTTTGTGGCGAACTCCTGTTTCTTTAGGTTTTTTATATCGTTTTTAAAGACTGTTCTTTTATACGTCAAATTGAGGTTCTGTTTGAAATATTTTTTGGTTAACAAGTACTTCGTTTTTCTGTCCATATTTTCAGTCCATTAAAATCATAATATTTCGGTTATTTCTACGCTTTTATTAGCATTCATGCAGGCCACTAGGTTTCATCGTTATCAACCTTGCTGGCATATATTCGATAGGCGAGTTCGGATCTTAAGCTCCTTAAGTATAGAGGTGTTAGTTCTCAGTTAGGTTAGGTTAGGTTAGTCTCAGCAGTCCAGGGAATCCGTAGTACGCGACGCCAGGACCTCATCTCAAACGTATTATCCTGCTCTGCATATATAGTTAAAATTGATTTTATATTTATAAAAAACGATCCGATTGGTTCACCAACACAATGGTTTTTAAGTGTTCATTTCAAGATCATAATGCAACGGATTATGTTGTCTGTGCCTACGTATTTTCTTACCACAAAGTATTAAAACTGCTCTAAGGAATCTCTTAAGGGATCGTGATTTTGTGGTGCTATTCTATCTATCTATCAATCTAAACATAAACATTTACATACAGGCACACACGTTGCTTCTGGCCCCACACTAGGAAGCCCTGTATCGTGGGAACCAGAAACAGCGACATCACAAACATGTAAACATCCAAGACCTGGGGATTTTTGTCCCCAGCCGACATTCGAACTCAGGACCTCTCGCATGGTAGGCAGATGCACTACCGTAGCGCCACAGAGGTCGTCACTTTTCACGATTTTAAGCATTACATATTTTATTAATAAAAATCTAAAATTATGTCTATTTTATACATAAACTTATCTTAGAATATCTTATGACGCCTCCAATACGTCTATTCCTGGCATAAAGGCCCAAATCAATGGTAATTTGGTTCACGAGCTATCCATGCCCCCGGCGACGTGTGAAGTGGAATAATTCCTCCATTTCCTTCGTGTCAACGTAATAAAATCATTCCTCGGGGCTGCCGGGGCAATAAACGGCTCGGAGATATCATTGTCTAAGTTAAATGGGCCACGGAGTGCTGAAGGGAGAAACGCTAGTCTCTTCCTAGAGTGACACATCCGCTTCTACTCGTATATTAGGTACCTACGCGTACCAAATCCTCAAAGATCAAACACTTAAACATTTACATACAGGCACATAGATTGCTTGCACATACTAGGATACCCTGTGTTGTGGGAACCAGAAACAGCGACGTCACAAACATGTAAACGTCCAAGACCTGAGGTTTTTTTTTATCCCCAGCTGGGATTCGAACCCGGGACTTCTCGCATGGTAGGCAGATGCGCTAATCGCTGCGCCACAAAGGTCGTCAAAGATTTCAATCGTCGTCTATGAAATTGTAGACATTTCATTAATTTTCTGCATTATAAATTGTTGAAATAATCAACAATCTATCTTCTATCTATCTATCTTCTATCTATCTATCTATATATATAAAAGGAGAAGCTGACTGACTGACTTAGAATCAACGCAGGGCCCAAACTATAAGGGTTAGAAACTTGAAATTTTGCACAGGGGTTCTTTTTGTAACATAGGGGAGCACTAAGAAAGGATTTTTGAAAATTCATCCCCTAAGGGGGTAAAATGGGGGTTCAAAGTTAGTATGAAACTTTGCCGTTTTTGAAGTTATTCGAATGAAATTTGGTACGAAGGTTCTTCATTTAAAATTATGAAATACGTGTAAAATTGTTTTTTAAAAATCATACCTTAAAGGGGAAAAAGGGGGGTGCAAACTTAGTATGAAACTTAGCCATTTTTGAAGTTATTCGAATGAAATTCAGCATGAAGGTCCTTCATTGAAAGTCATGCAACACAGGTAAAATATATTTTCAAAAATCATCCCTTAAGGGTGTAAGAGGGGGTTGCGAAGTTAGTATGAAAGCTCTTTCGCATGCGCTAAAAGTATCCCTATCTTATTTTCAAGCTCTTTACTCAACTAAAGCCCACGCGGACGTAGTCGCGGGCAACAGCTAGTGTACATATAATATAGAAAAGGGCGGCTTAGGCTTCACGCAAAAAACTAATAATATAAGTGATGCTTTTGGAAATGTCAATTTAAACTGTTTGCTACCAATAATATCAATAAAATCTTTAAACAAATAAACAAACAAGCGGGGTATCAGGTCTCGACGATGTCGATGACTATCTACACTAACAAAAATTTTAATCTACCGTTTGGTTGGCTTAATTTATCACACTAACATTATAAAGGCGAAAGTTTGTGAGTGTGTGAGTATGTACTTCTTCACGTCTAAACGGCTGGAGTGGTTTTCATAAAATTTGGTATGGAGTTAGCTGACACACTGGATTAACACATAGACTACGTTTTACTGCGAGAAAATATCTTATTCCTATGGGAAAATCGATGAAAATGAAATTTAGAAAATTGATCTTTCCATTGCTCAAATTTAAATTATTTTGCTCCTAAAAATGTGAATAGCTATTATTTTTACTGTTTATACACAATTTATTCTCCCTGATGCACCGCGTGTAACACTGCGGGCAGTTAGCAAGTACATACTCGTAAATACCAAATTACAGGTTTCTAGTACTTATCGTCTTTAAGCAATAGGACGCTTAGAGACGATAAGTACTAGAAAGGATAGCGAGAGGTCGGACATGTTGAAACTATTAGGGTCTCTTGTTGACTACGGAACCCTAGGAGTGTGAGTAAAGTGTCACCGTTTTGTCTCCTTTTTCTCAATAGAAATACCGTCTTTGTGAATGTGCTCTTGTCCCCGCACTTACGTTAGAGGATGTATTTTTTTATTGTCTCGTAAAACGGTCAATAATAGAAAAGGTTGGAGGTAGATAAAACTCATAATGGCCGTAATAACATAGCATGTGCTGGAGGTCGTAGTGGGACACAAGGTACCTATTCTTCGACAGTATCATAATCCTACTGATATTATGAATGTGAAAGTTTGAATCAATGAGTGTTTGTTAATGCAAGTAAAACACGTCTGCAATAGCAAAAACGTTACTTTATCCCAGAATTACTCATGAATTTTTTTTTACTAAAACTTTCGTAAGGACTACACTTTGCAATACACACGTCAGTTGATCCAGACCCCAAATTTACTCATGAAAATGTCAACGCGAACGCACTCGCGGGCGATAACTAGCTAGAGAAAAGTAAATAAATATGAAAAGCGACTGCAAATACACTGAGAATTCTGCAAACGATGCATCATGATGAAAATACTGTGTACTTTATCGGAAATACAGAACGTTATTAACTGCGGTGTACGGAAAGGGATTGCTACGAAATTGGCACAGACACTGTTACGAAACAAACGAACGGCTACAAAATACGACTTACGCCCACGGAAATGGCCCACGCTATTAGGAATTACCTTCACATGAGAGAGGTTGTACAGTACTTGGCATTTAGGAGTTGTAGTACAGCTGCACTTGAGTTGAGTCTAGGTGACGTGGAAGTAGAATAGGTAGAATATTGAAGGTTCCTTCGTTTTTACCTGGATCTCATACAGATTCATCTCATACAGATTCTGATTTAATGACCATGGGACCACCTGTGAAGTGTATCTACCCTTTCAAAGAAAAAAATAATTTTACAAATTAGTTCAGGCATTTTCTAGTGATCGGAGAACGTACATAAATACATAAGCTCACGCCTGTATCGCAGAGGCGTAGGCAGAGACCAGGGAATGGCACTTGCCACGATCCTGATAAATCACTTTCGCTTCATCGGGGAACGTAGATAAAAAAATAAAAGATTTACCAAATTGAGAACTTCCTTTTTTGAGGTTTAACATACACAAACATTTTGTTTTCACACGGAAAACGTCATTTTTATTTTGCTTCCTGAAGCAATAAAAATGTTTTGCGCGTCGATAAAGGATAGTTTTAAGGGTAAAAAAGATACGGTTTTTGTTCCTTGGTTTTACTTAGTGGGCTTTACTAGGTTTGGTTTTACTAGTTTTACTTAGTGGGTCCCTTTAAATTCACTTAAAGCTTCTGTTTATGGTATTGGGTGTAACTAAATGTCCTTTAAGATTGAGGTTTTCAGCAATGCGTTGCTGACTTGTTAACTTATGATCTTAAGAATAAATAGATTACTCCATAATTTAACCGTTATTACCTTTAAACAAATGATCCTTAACCCTTCTATTTGTAAATAAAGAAATCTTCTACCAAGGAATCGAACCTAGTCTTTTTATCTACGGATCTTGTTAAATTTCAAACCAAAGACATGTAATGTGTCCCAAGGTCCAATCATTCAGAATTTCTTTATCATCATAGTAATATGCCAGCTTCTGTTATTCGATAAGACATTATATTATAGCCGCCGGACATAACAGCCGAAGACTCATCAGAAAGACCTAAGCGGATTATGCGACCTTTTACCCTGTAGTATGACCCTATAATAGGGTAGTTTCCAGGGTCAAAATAATTTAATTCTATTTAGTTCGTATTTTAGATTATAAAAAAATATTGGATACGTATTTTTTCTTTTTTCGATTAAACAAAAAATAACAAAGATATAGCCCATTGAAGTTACGTGTGACGTCACTCAGTGCTACAAAATGCAGCACTAATTACTAATTACATTTTTTTAGGAAACTAGCCTATTCTTTCAGCTGGAGATTAGGACCACCAGGAGTGATTATGTAGCTTGAATGTTATAAATAATATCCTTAGGGGATATTCTATCATAGCGCAAATCCTCAGAAACCAAAGTTAATGCGTAAATTGAATCAAGAGCGAGCCAACTAGCCCTTCGGGAGGTCGCTACACGCAGTTTATTAGGATTACGCTGAAACGATCGCAACTTGAAAGTTTCAGGATGAGATAGTAAAATGACAGAACAACACAATGGCTTTGTTTCAGTTGGGAAACAATAGTTGTCATATATAGGTATTGTTACTAAGCTGCTTCTTAGCGTTCTTGTTTAGAAACCACAGTACTGTATTAGACAAGTGATTCCATTATTTTTATTGTAGTAACAATATGATGGTGTATGATAGTGCCGGCTGCCGTCGATAGAAGGCAATCGCTAAGCCAAGTCAGAGGCCTTAGGGCGGCTCGAAAACTTCTGATAGTAAGACCAGCCACTAGTCTAACAAGCTTCCACGTATGTGGCCTAAACCTTCCTCAGGGAAGAAACCCGTGTCCCTCGGTGGAAACATAATGGGTTGATGATAATGATAAACAATAGAATAGAATAGAATAGAATAGAATAGAATAGAATAGAATAGAATATTCTTTATTGTATGTACACCAGGAATTACACATGAGATTTGATAATAACATAGTACAATACAATTGGCGGCCTTATTACTAAAAGTAATTTCTTCCAGACAACCATTGACGGAAAAAAATAAAGAAGCTGAATGACGGGTAGTCGGTGCAATTAGACAACATGAAATAAGATATCCTTATGTCTAATACACATACATAAACCGTACATAAATATGAAATACTTAAATATATAAAATAAAATAACATACATAAATAAAAATATATAATATGGAAGGAAATGAACGAAAACATATTATACCTATATAATACTAGAGAGAAAAGGAAAAACATACTTAAGATAAGGAAAGAAAGTGTTTTTGAACTCTGCTCTTAAATATTGAAAGGGAAGGAGAAAACCTTACGGCCAGAGGCAGATCGTTCCACAGTCGCACAGCTGTTATAGTGAAGGAATTGCTGAAGAACCTTGTCGAATGACTTGGTGTCTTCAGCAATCGATTCTGAGCGGATCGCAGGGTGCGACTGTGCGAGTCACTCAAAAATTCAAAGTGATTTTTCAGATACGGAGGTGTGGCTGGATTGAACAGCACCGAATAGAGGATTGAAAGAATGTGAGCATTCCTACGGAGGCGTATAGGGAGCCACTTGAGTTTAACGCGATATTCGGAGATATGGTCATATTTTCGCAAGCCAAATATGAACCGGATAGAGAAATTCTGAAGGCGCTCAAGCTTATTTAGTTGCTCTTCGGTGAGGTCAAGATAGCTGGCATCAGCATAGTCGAGGATAGGAAGTAAGATGGATTGGGCAAGCGCAATCTTGGTCGAAGTTGGCAGGAAATTTCGTAACCTTCTCAGAGAAGCCGCTGAAGCGAACATTTTCCGGCTCACCTCCGCTAGCTGTGGCACCCAGGACAAACACCTGTCAATGATAATCCCCAAGTTCCTCACCTTCTCACTATATGGAATTTGCACACCGTCAAATGCAATTTGTGGGAGAGATTGCCAATTGATCTTAGGAATCATTTTTGGGCTGCCTATTACAATGACTTGAGTCTTGCTTGGATTTATCCTTAACCCAAACGATCTGCTCCACTCAGAAATACGAGCGAGATCAGTGTTGGTCTTGTTAACTGCAAGATGCAAATCATTCACAGGTGAATGTGTGTAGATCTGGAGATCATCTGCGTAAAGGTGGTAGGAAGAAGTAAGATTTTGAGAAATACCGTTGATGAAAATAGCGAAGAGAAGAGGAGACAACACGCCACCTTGTGGGACACCGGCAGTTGTAGCACTCCAAGTAGAGTAGGAGTCATCAATGCGTATACGCTGCCGGCGCCCGTGTAGATAACTACGAAACCAGTCAATAACCGTTGGAGATATGTTAAGAGAACGCAATATGCCCAACAAGATGTCAAAGTCCACCGAATTGAAAGCATTGCTGAAATCTAGCAGAATCAGGACAGTGAGCTGGCCGTTCTCCATACCAAAACGTATGTCGTCGGTGATGTTGATAAGCGCAGTCACTGTACTATGCCCAGCACGAAAGCCTGATTGGAGAGGATTGAGGAGGTGATTTGTGTTTAGGAAAATACTGAGTTGATGGTGGACAAGGCGCTCTAGGACTTTTGAAAGGAATGGGAGGATGGAGATGGGACGGTAATCAGAAAAGGAGGTGGGGAGTTATTTCTTCGGCAAAGGGGTGACTTGTGCTTCCTTCCAAGCGGTTGGAAACACGCCAGCCGTTATCGATCCATTGAGGATTCCAGCAATAACGGGAACTATGACATCCAGTATGGGAATTATCATTTTCCTGCTGATGGCGTCAGTGCCAACCGCACTAGAAGTGATGAATTCTATGCTTCTCTTAACATGACAATCGGAAAATTGACTCAGACAAAAAAAAGGGAAGGTAGGAGTTGGAAGCGTTGAAAGATGATTTAGAGTATTATTCTTTGTGTTTCCATCGAGGGAGGAAGCAGAAGAGAAATGTTGATTAAGGGAGTTAATATCCAAGTCTTTGCAAGAGGGGTCCTGACGTGCTTTACCAACTCCTAAAGACCGAAGAAATTTCCAGAATTTGGCTGGATCACCGTTTTCGACAGATTCGTGAATGTGGCGACGTTGTGCATCCCTACACACCTTATTGCAGTGATTCCGTAAACACAAAAACCGGTCCTCGTTATGTTCCGTTGGTTTGGCCTTGTATTTAGATTTGGCTGCCGCTTTTCTGCGCATGGCTTCCCTGATATCAGGAGTAAGCCATGGTGCCGGCAAATGCCTCACTTTGACAGCTCTTACAGGCGCGTGAATATCATAGAGGTTAGTGAGAAGGGTTTTGATAATGGAGACTTGCTCATCAACAGAGTCAGCACTAGCCACCACAGACCAGTCGGTACTCAGCGCGTCTTCCCGGAGTTGGTGTAGGTCCATGGCACTGAAATTGCGTTGCAAGAGTATCCTCGGCTTTGCTTTGGGGGGACAAATTTTATACGAGAGAAAGATAAGGTCATGATATGAAAAGGCATCAGCTGAGAGCTGGCCATGCAAAGCAACATGTTGTGCTGAGGAGACTAGAATTAAATCCAGAAGAGAGGGGGCACAGTTGGGGAAATGGTGATGATGGTGGTGGTGAAATGAAACGGGGATGGAATGCTATGAAAGCTACATTCGCTGCTGCTCAATCCATCCGAAGGAGAAAGAATAGATACATATTCGCTAACGTCGTCGTCAGACTTTAATAGGTGTAGATATTTATGTAGGCGATAATATTATAAAATAAATAATATAAAATATTTTGTATTTGTAGGTAATAAATAATACCTACGGATGTAAAATAAATAAATTACTAGCCCCGACCACCCGCCAGCTGTATAAAAAACTATATGACGATAGAAAATATTATGTGTGTTTAACATAATGTTAACCTACTAGCTGACTCCGCAAACGTTGTTTTATATTAATTAGCCTACAACGTATCTCAGATCTACCAAATATTTGATTTCAGAGAAATTCGATAACAACACTGTGACCTGAGATTTTTATTTATGGGATACAATGAATGTTTCAGTGTATTTACATGTCCGTGATGTCCTTGCCTGGTTGCTATAGCACTGGGCATCCTAGTTTGGAACCAGAACCTCTTCTGCGTAAGTTATTTTACTATAACATCTAAAGGTGGGGTCCCACGGTCAGCTATTCTACGGATCAGCCACGCACAGCCGACGAGCACGGACGGCCACGCACCGCAGGCAGGGCCGTTCCAACGGTGCGTGTCGGTCTGTGTAGATCTTTTCAAGCTTCATTTCAAAATGCAAAGTGAAAGAGAACGTAGCACCTGGTCCCACTCTGCCGCAGTTAGGATCATGGGAAATGATCAGATGAATTTATCATTACTACATGGAATTAATAACTTTTTTTCTTTTCACTTTTCAGATATAACGGAACTGATATGCTCTTTGATATCCAAAAAGAACCAAGCAACACATTCTTAAATTTTTCTAGGATGACTTCAAGTGATTTTGAATACGTATTGAATAAAATTGGCCCAGTTATATCAAGGAATGATACCAATATGCTCTATTCTGACCTGCCGTCTGTGCGGACGCGGCGCATCCGCCGTAGATGCGGCGCATCGGACCATCGCAGACGTAGACGGACCGCACCTTTGAAGTTACCGACTCGCGATGGATACGGCGCACAGCCACAGACGTGTCTGTGCTATCACGAGCGAGGCCGGTCTCACGGTGCGTCGTGCGAGCTGGTCTGCGTGCGTCCGCGATATTTCGGCCCGTGGTGGGACCGAAGCTTAACACGACTACGAGGCACTGCTAAAGGTCTAGGCGTTGCTACGCACGTAGGCACTATTACTGGCGTAGCCGTTGCTACGGTGCGTAGCCACGTTGTAGCCGTTGCTGTAGGCATCACCGCTGGTGAAACAAAGAAACTACAAGTTGAGAAGAATATTTGACAGAACATGTGACACGAATATTAGACTAATTATACCTTCCTTTGTGATTATACCAAACAAATGCACCGACACACACGCATACACTTAACACGACACATCGTTTCATAAATATGGCATATGGGCTCATATAATGCATAAATCCTGATTTATTTGTTTTTTTTGCAGTGTATGGTTTGAAAGAAGAAAGAAAGAGACACGTTTGTTGCACCAACAGCCACACTGCCACACACAAGAGAAATACGAAACACAAACGAGAAGAAAACATCAAAGATAAGCCCTCAGCGCTGGTTTTCAGTCAGTGCATAAATGCCCCACGAGTGTCCCAAATGCGCGGCGCAATATCGCAATATAAATAATAATTAACTCTTTTACTTGTCGACTAAAAAACCCTTCTCATTGTTTATTTTTAATAAAATTATTAGATTAAATATACCTATTTAATTAAATTCGCATTTTTGAGTTAATCTTGTAACCTTGATGACCTCCGTATCGCAGTGGTTAGCGCATCTGGCTACCATGCGAGAGGTCTCGGGTTCGAATCCCGGCTGGAGACATAAAAAAAAGAAACCCAAGTCTTGGATGTTTACATGTTTGTGACGTCGCTGTTTCTGGTTCACGACACAGGGTATCCTAGTGTGGGGCTAAAAACAATGTATGTGCCTGTATGTGAATGTTATGTTATGTTATTGACAAGAACGTCAGAGCTGAACCGGTTTTCTGGATCTTACCACAACAAGTTATTTTAGGACTCCCAAGTGGGCTTTGTGTGTTAGTTATTAAACAAGTTGGGGTGGGATATACGTTTGATGATGTAACCTATTACGAGTATGTGTATGGAGTCTGTTACTTCACATCTTATGTGTGTCTACAGGGAACTTCAAGTAAAAATATGAAAGCGGATATTCTAATCATTATGTAGAAGCATTTGCGCTAATTTTAAAATAACTGGGACGCCAAAAAAATATTTTGAACTACCCAAAATCACTTTGCTTATTCCATCTATTACTTGGCTTCACTTAAGCATAGACATAACAATCAAGACGAACAGTTATAAAAATCGAAAAAAAGCTATCAGTCGATCGTCTTATTGTCGGTGTCAGTCAACCCCATTTTTCTTTTAATTGTTTATGCATATTGCAGGACAGACTCTTATACATTTTACATATTAGAAAACATTTCCCGACATCATGATGTTGATAAATGTTTTCATGGTACTTCCTACAAACAAAAAAATTGGAAATCACGATTATTTACAAATTCGTTCCAGCGTTACCGTTACGTCAATAATGTACGGTCAATATCCTTGACGCATTTATTGTCCCCTAGTGGGTGGCAAACAAGGTTCATACGGAGCTACTGGGAATAAAATTTGCGGATCGAATCGAAAAAACCCCCTTAAATAACTCTCTCTGAAAAAACAAAACTTTTTTGTGCTAAATTCAGAAGACGGGACTGTATAATACGTGGTATGGAACCTGGTGGGTTCCACTCGCACTTGACCGGTTTTATTGTCCAAAGCCAGAGATGGCGAACCTTTTTGGGTGTGCGTGCCCATTTTTATTAAAACGACTTTCCAGTTCATTACTGCAAATGGCACGCACACCATTGGTTAGCCATCACTGTCTTAAGTACGAAAGGGTTTGATTGGTCACTTTACTTTTCTGTGTTAATTTAATTTGTACTCTCTTGGTCCTTATTAAAAGATTGTTAATATTATTTGTGTGCTTTGAACAAAAGAACTTTGCTCCAACAATTGACAGAAAATCAACCTTTACATTTTTGTCGCAAATTAGCTCTTAATATAACTGCATAGAGTGTACATCTGTAAGGGTTTATGTTCTACCGACTGTACCAGCGGGAAATATAACGTCTTCATCGCGTCAATCACCATTCCTGTTTTTGATATGTATCAGTTTTCTGAGAAAAGCATCGCTTTTTTCATGCTCCAGTACCTATATTTTTAATAAAGCTATTTCCATAAAGTCCCAGGATAGCCGAGCAATATCTAGCATATCTGGAGTGATTTATGTTTTTTTTTCTTGTGCTTGGATATCGGAAGTTATAAAACAGCTGATCATCTTTTACATTGAACGTTTTTGTCGCAAAAGCAAAAAGCAGATTTCTGGTACTAAATCAAAAGATCGTCATGTACACTTATGTATATGAAATGATATAAGTAATTACTTGCGTACCGAAAGTAATTATGTCTTATTGCGTGTGTCAGCTGCAATTTCCTAATATGCTTCTAGACAGTAACCCTTATCAGAAAATGAGAGGTAGAAATTATACCATATTTTCCTGCATCGTCCGGACCTTTTGTCCCTTAGATTTAATCAAATGATTATTAATATTAGATGGCGTGTTTTGAAAAGAAAGTTTTGTGCGTAGTTTTGCAAAATGACGTAACGGAAATGGCGAGAAATAGCACATGTGTGTTATATACCTAGTTATTAAATAGTAGGTAGAAGAAGCGATATCAACATAATAATAGAAATTGTTATCGTTGGGTTCAGGTACGGTGGTAACGTAGTAGATAGACCAGTTTCTGGATTCCCGGATTGGAATCTAGACATTTCTACAAATGACTCTAAATCATTTTCCTATTGTGCGGCCGCTGGGAGTATACGATCCTGACACATGTCTGTTTCATATGACTAGTGATGGGATAAAATCAACGTTATCATTCCTTACGTTATTCTTAACTAGCTTTTGCTACTGACTCACGATTAAGTAGTTTTGTTTTTTAGACGACCTTCACTCAGTCATCTCTTGCGCCATTTTCCTTAACCTTGTGACAGCGTAGTAAGGATTTTACGCACGAACATTAAATATTGATTTCTTCTTATTTAACATTTAAATCACTGTGCAAAATATAACATTGATTGTAAGTTTACACAATGATATAGTTTCAGTGACAATTATTTGCTAGTAGGATAAATAGGACATAAAAATATTTTAATCGAAAATTTAACGCCACTTTAAGGTTACGTCGTCCGTTCTAACATGACCTGTCAGGATCGTATACTCCCAGCGGCCGGACGGTAGTTGATTTCATCTCTGAATTTGTCGTTGCAAAACCGCCCGCCAAAAATAAAGGAAAACAGCCGAGTATCGAAGTTCCGCTCGAAATCGCCAACCACTTCTCTCTTCACAGTTAGCGAGTTGTATTGCTACTTCACAAATACACATAACTTAGAAAAAAAATATCATAGGTACATGCCCCCACTAGGAATCGAACCTGAGTCTTTCGCTTCCGAGTCTTTTGTTCTACCCACAAGGCCACCATCGCTTCGGTACGAGTATTAAGGCTCTAATTATATGCATCCGCGCGACCGAGCGGCCCGGCCGCTACACCACGAAATTACAAGCAATTGTGTGTAACGATTTATTTAAATAGCGGCGCGGTCGCGCCTTCGAGCAGCGTGGTCGCGCGGCCCGGCCGCTCGGACGCGTTTCAACGTGTTCACTTGTATCGGTGCATTTGAAGCTGACGAGACGCTCTTTTGTTGTCTGTGGGAACGTGTGGAGAGCGGAGTCGCTCGGGGCGTTTTATATAAATCAAAAAGCGACTTGGCCGCGGTCGCTGGAATCTGCGGCGAAACCGCTCGGTCGCGCGGACGCATATAATTAGAGCCTAAGCCCGTGATGATGTTGCTAAGTCTCGCTCATTTACCCAGCGGCTTAGATAAAGTTCATTGATACGGCACCTCATCTCGAGCTCACCTCAGAAATTCTATTCACTTTCACCCAAGTTCAGGGCCATAAGTGATAACTATTATGGCACTAAACAAAGAAATAATCCGCACATTAGGCCAGATGAGAATATGCCGCCCACTGTTTGTGGACCCTCATTAGGAACGATATCAACAAGAAAGAGGAAATGTTACAGCCACTGAATGCCTACGTAATTGTACAAAAGTGTCAGTTCCGAAAAAAAGGAATTACGTACTATAGAATTTCTGAGTGTTGAGTTTGAATACCAAACTCTGTCGTGGCGTATGATAATTTGATTATGAATAAATTTAATTTTATTGTGAAATTATTATGACTTATATAAAGGGATGAATATGGAAAACAAATTAGCAATTCGGGTCCAAGAATGTCTGTCCTGAAGAGTTGTTTCAGTCTGCGATGAAAAAAGTTTTATGTGCTTACAATAAAGTCTCGATTGTAGTTTTATGAAAAGCAGCACTAGCGTTACGGTTTTCTCTAAATACTCCAACTTCCACGTAAATTGGTCTCTAGTAAAATATCTAAAAAAAAAAACAAGGTTAGCTAGAATAGAATGCTTCTAGCATTAAGTTCGCCTTTGAACTTTTATAAACCTGTGCAAAAGAATTTTAATAATAAAAATAATACTTACGTACCTACATAGCTACAACCTACATTCTTAATTAAATTATGTCTTCATAAAGTGGGCCAGTCATTAGCTCGTTTGTGGTTAACTTCATTACTCCGTTAGCAACTCCTAAGCTCTATTATACCAGACAGTCATTATAATGACCTTTCATCTACAATTTGGAGTGACCCCAATATGCCACCTCGCGTCGGTTCAATTTAGATGACAGCTAAATCTAGTCTATGAATATGTAGAGGGGAATATGGTCAAGCGTCTCAGTATAGGTACTGAAGGGAGAATTACGACATTATGTCATGTCAGTCTACTGCTGACCTTCTGAGATATTAGGTCGCCATACCAATAAAGAATATGACATTCAATCTGAAGCATATTAAACTTCGTTCACAGGGTGTTCCAGCTGAAAGATCTGGTAGAAATTAACACTTTCCCGGACAGTAGGTGCTATAGCATTCGATAGCAATAAAAATAACAATAGATCACATGAACGTCCGCTAATTGTCTGATAATGTGAATGATTATCTTATTATCATGCTACACTTCAATTCAAACAACTTTTGTCCTCAAAAGCTACTCTTAAATAGCAAAAGATATTACATTCGCTAGCTCACTTGTTAACATTTACACTGAGCAGCTGATAATTTTTCGTAATTTTGGATTAAAATAACACTTAACTTCTACCGGGGATTTACAACAGTGACAAGAGTTGCACTATTATGTTTTGCTGTACATATAGTACAACGTGATGTTGTTATCTATATCTCTGGATCGAGATCAACACAGGATTTGACGCTGAATTAGGTAGTAGCTAGACATGTAAGAATGAACATTTTTTTTGTCATTCCGAATTTTAGTGTCCGAATCTTAAAGAGCAGATTTTATGTTGGACGAAACGTAAATATTGTCGCTATTTCGTGCAAGGACAATCTCGCTTGCATTTATATACTGAAATATCCGTGTATTATTGGTTGACATTTGTGACTGTCAACTCTTGTGACTTGTGACTGTCAACCTCTTGTCTACCTTCCTCAGGGAAGAGACCGTGCCCCTCGGTGGGGACATAACGGGTGGATGATGATTTGTGATTGCAAATATTGTGTATTTCGTTGGCACTATTTGGGAACTGACGGTTTTCCGTTGGAAAATAACGGTATTTATCGTACACTTGTACTATTTTTTTCCATTTTCGTCGATTGGCCAAAGTCGGAGTAAATGTTGTAAATGTATGAAAATAAAGATGTCGTTTCGTTACGTTTATCGTCCAATGTAAAACCGTTCCCTGTCGTGGAATTATGCCATCGCAGTAGACGAATAAAACACGTCGCTGAGTGCAGCGACTTCAGGGTGAAAACATTTCTTGACTTATTGGGAATACGGAAATAGAAACTGATCAGAAATGTTATAACTGGTTGGCGTCATTCTGCATAAAACGGTTTCTTATGTTGCTTACAGCGCGCTTACTGCGCGTTTGCATGTGTACACTCCAATCAGACCTCATAGTTCTTACAACGCGCGTTACAAAAGCGCGCTTCAAAACGCCTAGTGTGTACCCGCTCTTAAGCCAGGTTTCATTCATGAAAATGTATTTATTGCTTTTTCAAGACAACTTTGTAGAGTAGATTTGGTGTAGGTACCTAAAATTTTCTGAGAAGTTCAGACATTGTAAGATTATGCTAGATAACTATACTGTACTTACCACAGGTACTTACACAAATAGGGAACTTTAATGTACTCACACAAATATTGAAAACTGTACCTAAACTTGTTTTTATTTTAGTTTATATGTGAGTGCTCAGAATAAGGATTCTTCTCAGTGTGAGTGGTTGACCAAAAAGGGACGTCAAGGGAAAATAATTGATTTCGAGAAAAACGCGTTTGAAGTTTCGTGTTTATACAGGTTTCGTCTCGTGCTCGGCTCACAAAAAAAAATCATAAAAAATGACTACGGCACTTAAAAATCACATATATTTTTTTTTCCAGCCTACTTAGGAAAAATGGCGGCCGACATCTTTAATACTTTTTAACACGCCACCTGAGGTGACGCGTCTTAAGTCCATTCAAATCGTACTATTTTAAATTTTCCACAAATTCCGATTTGAATCATAACGTTATTAGTATAGTAATTAGCGTAAAAGACGTTTGTCGTCACAGTTAAAAAAAATGTTTACTTTATAAAAATCTAAGTTGTTAGTTTCACAATTTGTAGATTATGTGGACATGAAGCTAACAAAGAATCTCCACTTTTTTTTTAAAACAGCTTTAGCTTAATTAACAAACTTTCAAACATAATAATTATTACTCATGAATGTGTTGAACATTATGATAATATATGAGCAAATATGATATATGAGCAGAAAGACACCGTCTTATCCTATGTCACGTGGCATCGGAGATAGATAGACATTTTTTCTGGCCCTAGGAAATAGTACGAATTCAAATTAATGATTTCAAACGTGGCATCACGACGGGTGGCGTGTTAATAATGTATTTCCGCCCTAAATGGTTTCACTCGCGTTTTCAACAACTTACGTAATCGTGTTAGGCTTTAGAACCCTATTTACTCAATAAACTCCAGTTTCCTGATTCAATTCGTAACAAAACCCGGGTAAGCAGTTCAAACAAACTACCTACGCAGATATTGGGAATATGAATGTTTGTATAGACAACTTCCGCTACGCAAGTGGGTTACGTATATTGAGCTAATGTAATATTAAAAGTTAGACCCATTTATCACGGACGCTAGGAAATCGTTTCAAGTGTTTCAGTTAACTGATTCAGAAGATATGGGGAAGCAATTTTCTTGCGCGTATAGAGCGAGTGCCGCTTACTATGTAAATTCACTTTGGGGGAGCAGAGTATGGGATGAACTCGTAATGATAGTTCCTTGGATGTAGACTTTCGATTTTGTTTTGTAGATTTTTATGGGTTTTTGAACAGTTTTGGGTGGTGGTATAAATAGTAACTTCCACACGATACAATCACTTGTCCTCGTCCCAAACTGGGATACCCTGTTCAATGGTAACTAGAAAAGCACTCACAAACATGGATATACACATAGACCGGTACACAATTATTAAGTGCATAATTCACATCACGCACGCACTTGGTCGTTTTTTTTTAGTACCCGTGACTGTATCCCATCACTGTTGGGCAAAGGCCTCCCCTTTGCGCACACTAGGCGAACCGCGACACCGACAGTTCGGCGACTAGACGCGACGACAGGCTACGGTCGTCAATTTTCATATATTTTGTTCGAATCTCCGCACACTTGGCGTCTGAGTCGCGGAGTCGCGACGACGAGATGCCAGAAGCAAATGACAACGTCGCATCTGACGCGGCGACAAGTCGCCCTGTTTGCGATGGCTCTAAGATATCCAATCCTCCATGTCCCTGGCCAACTCATCTGTGTTTAAAAACACAATATTAGTTTTTGGATATTTATACTAAGGACTTATTGGGACTTCCCAGGGGGGGTGACCGTTTATGCGAATATCGGATTCTAACTGAAAAATAAAGGGTGGAAAATTGACATGAGTGGGGAAATGCTGACCCTGCGTTTTACAGTATTCAGTGTGTTGCTATGCTAACTTAGCATTTACTACAAAGTAATCAAGGTGTTAATAAAACGAAAGATGGCTAGTAGGAAGAGGACTAGGAGAAGCTTAGCGGTAAACAATATCTTGGAAGTATCTTACTTAGCAGTAAACAATATGGAGTTCTTTATTATCTATGCGGGCCACATTCCTTATCGCTCAATGGGCATACCCACCCATCCCTTTGGATATTGGATAGTTTGTGAGATGGCTGAGGTAAGTGTAGCCTCTGTGGGAATGGCACAGCTGGATGTACGAATTAGGATTGCGTAGAAGCGTGCGATTCTCAAACTGTTCAAACAAACAAATCGGTTAAAAAATAGGCTGTCGCAAAAAGTACAGTTAAGTGAAAGACAGAGAACCCCCGGGTCTGTCCAAATAATCCCTATCGTTTGTTGATTTCTGTAGTTTCTGAATTATATTAATATTATAAGAATATTGTATCTATCTACCTATATAGTTTTTGGATTTCGTGGATCTTTTATTGAAACGAATATAAAATGATAAAAACTTAATTAACAGTTAACTAATCTGTAAAATAATATACAGGGCTACAGCGAAAGTCGTACTGAATATTAAAGGAGGTTATTATTTAGGTTATTTTTGATGGATTTTATCCTATTATATAGAGTTCGAAAGTTAACCGTTATAGAGATATTGAATGTTAAAGACTAAAAATATCGCAATATTTTTGCTTTTTCATTATTATTTTTTTAGAACAGTGCTCCTAAATTGAATTTTTTTATGTATTTAGTTTAAAAACATGTCAATTGATAAAAAACATTAGCAAAAACTGCACCTACTACTAACAAATTTAAAAAACTGCTCGGCAATGGTGAGAATTAAATAATTTTCTCTAAATATTTTTCACTTTGAAGCTCTTTAAAAAAAAAGTAACGTTTTAACTTATTCTGCAAATAATTTTAAAAACTTGTACGACTCTTTAACTATTCAAAAAGATATAACATTTAATAGGTATGTGTATAAAATTTTAAAATAATGTTATTTGAGTAGGCTCTAGTGGTAGTAGTACATAACTGAACTTCGATATAAATACAACTTAAATAACAGGTTGGCTGTGTGGTTATCGATTATGTGTTCAAAACATCGAGCTGGAGGTTCTCAAATACGTGGAGGCTTAGATGGCTCAAGCTCTCTTCTTCTCCACGTTGCTCGTCATTTCATTATGAACCGCCCCACCAACATCTTTAAACGGCTTTCTCGGCAGGCTCCAAAACTTCCTCGGCTTGACTTATTCTCAGAAATTCCGCTTTCAGAACCGCTATAATTTGATTGGGCTGGCTTGAGGCTTTTAAGCATTACTGTAAAGCTTCAAGGTAAACGCAACGATGCGTCTACATTGGGTAAGTTGTATCTCACTTCAAAGATACAACTTACCTACAACTAACGACTAGTTAGTCAACTTGTCTAATATAGACTACGAGTGTTACCTTAGAGTCTAGAGTAGGCAAGTTGAGTTATCTAGTTGGATAACTACCTACATAACTTTTCACATAATTTAGAATTTGATGTAATGTCATAGCGCTTATGAACGTTTTCTCATGGGTATGTTAAGAAAATGCTTAAAGCATTAAGTCACTAGTTTAAGTGCAATAAAAGTATTAAAAAAAAGTAAACATAAACATTTACACACAGCCAAATACACTGCCTCTGGCCCAATACTAGGATACCCTGTGTCTTGAGAACCAGAAACAGCGACATCACGAACATGTTAACATCCAATGCCTGTTTTTTTTTGTCCCCAGCCGGGATTCCAACCCGGGACCACTCGCATGGCACAGAAGAAGTCGTCATTAATAAATAAATAAAACAGTTTGGAAAACACTGATCAAGATCCCTTGCGTGTTTTTTTCCACAACGTCGCATAGCTGACATTAATTCCCCTTTTACTACTAGATACTTAATTGATTATGTATTTGTGTGGATTCAGCTAGTGATCTGTTTGTCTATTAACGTTTACTCATGGTTGAGAGGATACTAGTTGGAAATTGATCACACATAGTGCCTGAAATAATAGAATGGTTTTGCTAGCTTCAAATGTGTTTGTAGAGTGTTATTTGTTGCAAACATTTCTCTCCTTTCGAATCGTTTCTTAGGGACTCCACACACGACGGCTATAAGGTAAAGATGTATATTATAGCACGATATATCTCATTACATCTTTCCATAGAAATCGTCAGGAGACCATACACGACAGCTATAATATACATCTTTACATCTTCGTACCTTAAAGGTACTGAGCGATACGAAGATGTATATTTACCTGTCGATACATCTTAATATATCTCAATACCTTTTCGTATATTACGATAAATCTTTCTTCGAACAGGGTGTTCAAAAAGTTTCTTAGTGATTCATAAACTCCACTAGGAGTCTTATTTCGCTAAACGACATAGGTATTCAGAGTCCTGTCTCAAAAAATTCATTTGCTCCACATCACTTGTAGTCCTATCTGTAATCACTAAATAGGCTCGCTAAAGGCCGGTTTTCGAATTGAGAATTTCACTTAGGTAAATATTTAAATAACGTTCTGTCACGCTCTTTTCTGATAAATTTGACGAGACAACACTAGAGTTAAGTAGTTACTTAGCGAAATTCTCAATTCAGAAATCGGCCGTAAGCTACGTTTCGTAAGCCTGAGGAAGGTATAGGCCATACTCCGCCACGGGGGGCCAAGTCCGGATTGGTGGAGGCTTGTTAGAGTAGTGGCTGGTCTTACTCTATGACCTCTGACTTGGCTTAACGATTGCCATCTATCGACGGCAGCCAGCACCAATAGCTTAATATGCCTTGCGAAGCATGGAACCGCTCGGAAAAATGCCATTAGCGTTAATCATAAACGCGCCCTATGTTCCTTAACCTTGTTGTTGTTGTTGTTACACTTTATTGCACAAAAGAAAATACATAATATAACTTAAATAACTCAATCATCTTCTGATGAACTAGCTATCTATTAAATCTAGTAGTAAGTAAGTCGACAGATCCATAACAACATCCTGTATAACGTCTTAGCAGCCGGAACGTGTGTCGGTCGAGACGTATGTCAACGAAATGAAGCGAAATATACATTACGTTACCTGTTGCGTGTGTGATACTTTAATATAATGTAAAGCTATACATCCCTGGATGTAATGTATATTATAGCCGTCGTGTGTGAAGTCCCTTAGTGTGGGTGTGTAGCGGAAATACAAATTATAACTACAGTGAACTAAACTAAATACAAGTCAACAGCCGAAATGGCCCGGTGACTAATGTATTCAATGAGAAAGTTAAAAATATTATGCACAGCAATAACAATGAAAGCTTATTTACTTGGCGTTAAAAAAAATTAGCCCGTTTGTATAAAATATAGAAGCAAATAAAGGAAATTACGCTCACAAGATTTCGTTGCGCGAAATTTCTCGCAGTCAACTTTTTCTTTTATTTGAAAAAGCGGCCAGTGTGCAAGTAAGGAGGTTGTATTAAAAAAGTTTATTTTTTGTTTTTGTTCCTTCGCAAGATTTGTATTCAGCACTGAACATTGTTTATCAGAGCTCGATCGGGAGAAGTTATCGGATCGAGGCAACGAGGTCGGCGGTCAAACGCGCTTGGGCAGTAAACATTACGGTTCCCACTTTCCTTTATAATAAAGAATAGGCCTCGACAAAATTGCCATGTATTTTTTCTCGGTGAGTCGGCACTTTGTTTCGACGACGTAAGAGGTTACCTGAGCGCTATAAAAAAAGAGGAGAGGCTTTCCTTTGGAGAAAGTTTGTCTGAAATATTGTAATATTATGTTATAGTTGTGTAAGCTTGTGTTATTTATTGTGGATTTTATATACGAATTTTGGTTATTTTAATCGATAAATTTTTGTAATCGATATTCGATGTCGCCGAATATATATATTTCGAGAACTTTTAGCTGGCAACATCTTTTTTATGGCAACACTGGGTTAAGTTGAAGAGTGGGGCAGGCGACATCGAAGGTCGAGATTTTTGATCATTCGAAGCATAGCAGCTGACGTGAAAAGACGTATCTTGAGTGTGCTGTGATTTCTTTATTGAAGTATTGTAACCTAATATTACGATTTATCAAATATAACCGTTTCGTGAACTTCTGACTTTTATTTTCTCATAAAAGTTCACAAAAGTCAGAAGCGGAAGAATCTACGCCAGATAATATAATGGATAACTGCAGCGAGTCACTGGGCCAGGAGAGTCCGGAAACTCCAAGGCTGTTAACACCGACCCAAGAGGCAACCCGAGGTCGCAGCCGCAGCCAAACTCGCTCGGCACGCACTTTACGAGCGAGAGTTTTGCGTACGCCCGATCGACGTCAGGCGGAGGTGTGGTACGCGAGGAGTCGCAGCAGACATCCGAGATCGCGGACACCTGCTTCGCGTAACGAAAGGATAAGAGAGCGGAGAAGCCGTTCCCGCAGTCCGAGCCGGTCGGCGCGCTCCAAGCGCATCAGGGAGAGCAGGCCACGCGAGCGCTACGATGAACGGAGACCTTCGCGGCGCAGCACTTCGCGGGATCGCCGCGATCAATCCAATGAAGCGTCACGTGAGTTATTTGCACAATTTTCTAAAATGTTTGGTTCTTTTAATAGCAACAACATGGCTAGGGAGAACTTTTCGAATACAAATGTTGTACCAGAGTTTGACCCCTCATTAAAAAATCAAAGTATTAATAATTGGCTTACGAAAGTGAACGAATGTGCAATTATGTATGGATGGAGTGACCGTCAGACAATACATTATGCTTTGCCTAAACTTACTGGGGTTGCGAAAAAGTGGTATGAGGGTTTGCCGTCGCTTATGTTTACTTGGCCCGAGTGGCAAACCAAACTAAGATCTGCTTTTCCAGCAGAAGAAAATTACGGGCAGATGTTGTCGGACATGCTGGACAAGAGAGCTAAGTTTGGCGAGTCTCTCGAGGAGTATTTTTATGACAAGGTAGCTCTGTTAAACCGTTGTGATATTAGTGGGAAGAGGGCAGTTGAATGCATACTCCACGGCATAGACGATAGGTCGGTTAGACTAGGAGCTGAGGCGGCCCAGTTTACTGACCCTGATAGGTTACTTGCATACTTACGAAACGTTAAATCTGGATCACGAAACATACCTATTTTTTCCAAAAGAAATAACCGGGATGCAAAGCCTAGTACAAGTAAAGTCAATGTAAATATTAGGTGCTATAATTGCAAACAAGATGGTCATCCAATTTCGAAGTGTCCAAAACCCATAAAAAAGTGTAGCAATTGTTCCATGATTGGCCATTTGGATACGGAGTGTTTCCGTCCTAAAAATGAAAACACGCAGAATGATAAAAAGGAGAAAGCTGTTCTTAGTATAAGCGAATCTCCAAGTAATTATACCTACGCTAAATACATTCAAAACGTAACGATTAACGGTCAAATCAGATCGTGTTTTATCGATCTTGGTAGTGAGTTAACGTTGATAAGAGAATCTGATGCTAAACAAATATTTGAGTCATGGAATACTTCGATCAGTCATCCTATGGTAGGATTTGGTGGGTTTGTCGTACACTCTTTAGGGTCGTGTGAAGCTGAGTTAACAATTCAAGAAGTAGTTGCTCGAGTGCAGTGTGTAGTGGTACCCGATTGCCTACTCAAGTACCCTTTATTGGTTGGACAAACTTTTACCGAACAAAAGCATGTAATTATTATAAAGGATGATAAGAATCTAATTGTGAAGTCTTCTCCTGACGATCAATGTTGTAAACGGCTAGAACTACGGGTAAAAGACGATACTGTGATTGAAGGAGCAGACTTTTTAGAGATTACTTGTGACACTAAATTTGAAGGCAATGTTTTCGTGGGTAATAGCTGCAGAACGCAACCTAATAAAGAGTACTTGGTAGGCGAAGGAGTATATTCAATGATTAAGGGTTCAGGATCTGTGGCAATAACTCCGTTTACGAAACAACCTCTAACTTTCAAAAAAGGAGAACTAATTTGTCGCGCAGAAATTGTTCTTGATTCGTTTGGGATATGCGAAATAAATAGAATAGAGCATGGTTCACTAGAACCCTTGACATTGCAGCAACTGAATGTAGGAGACGTATTGGAGGAGGACAAGTTAAAGCTTTTAAGTCTCGTTAACAAATATAGAGATTGTTTTGCTACTTCTCTGGGCGAATTGGGTAGAACGGACCTAGAAAAGATGAAAATTGAGCTTTGTGACGATCAACCCATAGTTTACCGTCCGTACAGGTTGTCTCAACAGGAAAGACGTGAGGTACAGAGTATGGTTGAAGAGTTAAGCGAACATGGGATAGTTAGAGAATCAAACTCGCCTTTTGCTAGTCCTATCATTCTTGTTCGGAAGAAGACAGGGGATAAACGCCTCTGTGTTGATTATAGGGCGCTTAACCGAAAGACTATAAAACAGCATTATCCCCTACCTTGCATGGAAGATCAGATGAATAGGCTCTCTGGGAGTAATTTTTATTGCACACTTGATTTAGCCAACGGTTATTATCAAGTTGAACTGTCGGAAGAATGTAAAGCCAAAACAGCTTTTATAACACCTGATGGCCAGTGGGAGTTTAACCGAATGCCCTTCGGACTGGCCAACGCTCCAGCTGTTTTTCAGCGGGCTATTAATAAGGCTTTAGGTTCTTTAAGGTTTAACACAGCAGTTGCGTACATGGACGATGTCTTAGTACCATCCAAAACCGTTGATGATGGGCTTCAGAAGTTGGAGCAGATTTTCATTCGCCTACGGGAATTTAATTTGACCTTAAAGCCGAGTAAATGTTACTTTTTCCAGACATCTGTAGATTTCCTAGGGTTCGAAGTTTCTGCAACTGGTATAAAACCTGGTAAAAGGAAAATAGAGGCAGTTCACAATTTTCCTGTACCGAAAAATGTTCATTGTGTACGGCAATTTTTGGGTCTTGCCAGTTTTTTTAGGAAGTTCAT
Organism: Yponomeuta plumbellus; assembly: GCA_947310845.1. NCBI lineage: Eukaryota > Metazoa > Arthropoda > Insecta > Lepidoptera > Yponomeutidae > Yponomeuta > Yponomeuta plumbellus. The sequence goes on along the minus strand of OX371207.1, from coordinate 7,671,633 downwards.
CAAGGGTTTTGCTGCTCTGGCTAAACCCTTAACTGGATTGCTTAAAAATAATACTCCTTGGATATGGGGTTCAGAGCAACAAACTTCCTTTGATGAACTGAAGCAAAGATTAGTAAGGCGTCCAGTATTAGCTTTGTATGATCCATCCTTAACTACAGAATTGCATACAGATGCAAGTAAATGGGGTGTAGGTGGAATACTGTTGCAGAAACAAGTAGACGGAGATCTTAAGCCCGTAGCGTACTATAGCCGTCAAACTTCACCAATTGAGCAACATTTTTCTTCATATGAATTAGAGACATTGGCAGTGATATCGTCGCTAATTAAATTCAGACCGTACTTAATTGGAATGCCGTTCACAGTAGTCACGGATTGCAATTCTTTACGCGCTACGTTCATGAAACGAGACATGATACCAAGAGTTGCTCGCTGGTGGAGTTTGATGCAAGAGTTTGATTGCGAGATCAAGTATAAGTCTGGGTCAGGGATGTGTCACGTCGATGCCTTAAGTAGGAACCCCATCCCTACATCTGAGGTTGCGGAAATAGATTATCCTGCGGTTTTACAAATAACCGATGCCTGGTTGACGACCGTTCAAACAGCAGACAGTGAAGTAGATCGGATCAGAAGCATATTGTTAGACGCTAATAGTAAGGACGTGGTTGATGTGAAGGAGAATTTTTGCCTTAAAAATAATAACGTTTACAGATTGACAGATGATGGACCGAAATGGTTGGTACCTAAGGGTGTGCGTTGGCAGATTTTAAAAGCGTGCCACGATGACATTGGTCACTTTTCCCTTGAGAAAACTTTAGATAAAATTAAACAGCATTATTGGTTCCCAAAGTTAAAGAAATTTGTAAAAAAATACGTGCAATCATGTCTCGAGTGTGCTCATAGTAAAACCCCTTCAGGAAAAAAGTCTGGATATCTTCATCCAATTCCAAGAGTCTCGAAGCCCTTCCACACGCTTCATGCCGATCATTTGGGCCCTTTTAATCAAAGCAAAAGGAAAAACAAGTATTTGCTATTAATTATCGATTCCTACAGTAAATTTACTATCCTAAAACCCGTAAAGAATACTAAAGCCTCCACAACAATCCATGTCCTAAAGGAGTATTTTGCTACTTTTGGTTGTCCAGTCAGACTGATTACAGACAGGTACTCGTCGTTCACGGGCAAAGCTCTTAAGATTTACCTTAATGAAGCCGGTGTTAAACACATAATGAACGCAGTTGCTACCCCACGAGCCAATGGGCAAGTGGAAAGGTACAACCGTACTGTACTTGACGCTCTGACAGCTATGAACCACGGTCGTGATGAATCTTTGTGGGATGACAAAGTTTTAGATGTCCAATGGGGTATGAATAATACTTTAAATAAGGGCATCAATAGAACGCCGGCAGAAGTATTATTCGGTATACAGTTAACGGGATTTTCTGAAGGAAAGGTTAGATCCAGTTTAGATAATGATACTGAAAGTCTTGAAAACATTGAAGAGATAAGAAAGGGGGTAGACGATCACGTAGCCAGAACTCAGTTAGCACAGAAAAACAGATTTGACAAATCACGATGCGAGCCTAGAATATTCAAAAAAGGAGATTTGGTGCGAGTAGAGAGGTCAATATTGTGTCCCGGGAAAAGTAAGAAATTGATAGCCAAATGTTTTGGACCATATAAAGTAGTGAAGGTATTTAGTAATGACAGGTACATGGTGGAAGATACACCTATAACAAGACATAAAGGCAAAGCCATTTATAGAGCGGTGCACCCAGTAGATAAAATATTCCCATGGTTAAGTTTTCATAGGTCTTATGAAAGTGATGAGAATGAAAGCGTTGATGATGTGGAGGAACCGGGTGATAACATCAGTGATTCTGACATGGTTAATGATAAAAGAGTAGACGATTTAGGTGACAGTCACCATAGTTTGAGTGAGGATGAAATGATAGATTTAAACAATGAGGTACCAAACTCTGCAGATATGGAGACTAATTAAGATAAATATAAAATACATACACATGTGAGTGTTGAACGTGAAAAATATGTACGTACTGGATAATTATATACAAATATAAATGGATTAATTAAAACAGAAGGGTTGATTTGTTTACTATATTACTGAAAAAAAAAAAAAATATATATATATATATATATACATATATACCTATATGTAAATAAGTTTTCATGTACTAATAAAAAGGGATACAGGTTTATCGGAAGTATGATTAATTTGGAATAATTGGATATGTAAAAAAAAAAAAAAAACTATGTAATATTACGTGTAAACAACAGGTAGGTTGATTTGGAGAATTTCATAATGTTTTGTAAGGATGATTAGAATAAGAACAGGAAGGATGATTTGGAGAATTTCATAATATATTGTAAGGATGATTAGAATAAGAACATGGAAGGATGAATTTACATAAGTTATTGTTATCGGAAGGATGAGTTGGTTCCAATATCGGATAATAAATATGGAAGGATGATAATTGTTTTTTTTTTTCACAGGGATTAAGTCACGAGGTCGTGATTATAAATCAGGATGGACGAATATGTAAGCTTGTGTTATTTATTGTGGATTTTATATACGAATTTTGGTTATTTTAATCGATAAATTTTTGTAATCGATATTCGATGTCGCCGAATATATATATTTCGAGAACTTTTAGCTGGCAACATCTTTTTTATGGCAACACTGGGTTAAGTTGAAGAGTGGGGCAGGCGACATCGAAGGTCGAGATTTTTGATCATTCGAAGCATAGCAGCTGACGTGAAAAGACGTATCTTGAGTGTGCTGTGATTTCTTTATTGAAGTATTGTAACCTAATATTACGATTTATCAAATATAACCGTTTCGTGAACTTCTGACTTTTATTTTCTCATAAAAGTTCACAGTTGATAGGAACGTAATACGTGAGATAAATCACCCTTACCTAGTGTCGTTGTTGTTGTTACACTTTATTGCACAAAAGAAAATACATAATATGACTTAAATAACAGGTTTGTGATAAAAACAATGTGCAAAGGTGGACTTATTTCTAAAGAAATTTCTTCCAGCCAGCCAGTGTCGAATATGTATGGAATGAAGGAAGCATGGTATGGCCACGCAACGTTTTTTTTTGTGAGCTGAGTCGCCACCTTTTGAAGGGCCGTGACTTAGTCTTTCGCTCTGGGGCATATCTGACCCAAGGGATTAATTTCGGTCCGAAGCGCGGCAACGCGGTAAGTGTTATGGGAACCTTTGGGGCATATGTGGCCCGGAATGATTTACTTGGAGGGGGTTCTGGTCTTTATATATCTATTTAGAAAGTCTTAAAAAAAATCACTTTTACTTTGTGGTCTCCAGCACACACCTTCTATCTTTCTTGTTTATTCTCTTTTATTTTTTTATTAACAAAACCCTCTGCTGATTGTTGGATTGAGCTTGTATTAATTTGTACTTAAGTATAAATAAGATATTTTGCTAAACTGAAGTGGAAATATACAGCAGAAAGGAAAAATTATAATCTAGCTAAGAATTGAGTAAATCAAATCGGAACTATAAAAGGAGTAATGAACAGTACCCGGGTATTTTGGCAATATTACCGACGTGGCACGCCATAGTTGTACACGTATGAATTTAAAGACGATAAACGCGGTATTTACTAGCAATACGCGAGCGGATTACGAGCGCGTAATTTTACAAATTCGTACCTGGGCATATTAGCAAGATTCCCGAGCATGGTACATCAATATACCGTAGCGAATGCTGAAACTATTAGTCTTCGCATTCACTGCTCTAGGATATCCACCTCCATTTATGCATGAGTCTTGAATTAAACAGTCATAATAGAGCACTTAGCGAAGCGAGTTAGTGCTTATAATGTCACTTCCATAAACGGAATATTGTAGCAACATGCGAAAGGTGTCTTCGCGTCATAGTACAAATACAAATCAAATTTATGTCTCACATATTCTTCTTTTTTTTACGAGGGCAAATCTTTTGTGTCCCACTGCTGGGCAAATGCCTTCCCACCTGCCTTCCATCTCTTCATGTGTCATCCTGTCTCTTCAGCCATTTCGCACCAACATAATTCATTTATTGATCCGTGAGTCACAAGTAAATAAAGATGTAAAAGGTAAAGTTGTTACGTTCTCTACCTAAATAGGCATACAAGTCATGTAATTAAAATTAAATTAAAAATGACAATAAAAAAATAAGTAATCATCCAAAACTAATTTAAATAAAATGATAAACTTAAGCTACAATGTCCATCCAAAGCAAAATAATTACAAAACAACCCGGCAAGAATGCATTAAAGTCAACACGACATTTAGCAAGCCGCGACATCGGTGTCCATTTTGCGGAACGAAACACTGCAATTTCGGTCGCAATTTTGACCCACCCACTGATCCACCTGTGCTCATAGCCAAGAATCCTTGCTCATAGCCTGGGTGAGTATACCTAGCTCATAATCTTGGGACTAGTTTCACTTTAATCTGTCGATCACAAACATTCTTATATACAACCTCCTAGCCGTATTTGGCTGCTATATGGCTCTCGGTTATGGTTGGTGAGGGTTTCGGTGGTATGCCTTCAGGTGACTTATGTAGCTGGTCTTGGCTTTGAAGGTGTGTGCGTACAGAGTGCATCTAAACAAACATATGTGCATGCGTACATTCTTCTTTTTAACTCTAAAAACGCGTCTATATCCTCATTTTATTCCCTCCGCGCCTCGATAAGAAAAGTTATTGTAAACTTAAAACTGAAGTCCCCAACTCCCGTTATAGTATAATAATAATCATCATTATCAACCCATTATGACCCCACCGAGGGGGACGGGTCTTTTCCCTGAGGAAGGTATAGGCCATACTCCACCACGGGGCAAAGTCCGGATTGGTGGAGGCTTGTGAGACTAGTGGCTGGTCTTACTGTCAGAAGTTTTCAAGCCGCCCTAAGGCCTCTGACTGAGCTTAACGATGCCATCTATCGACGGCAGCCAGCACCAACTGCTTATAATAAATAAAATAAAATAATTACACGTGTTATCCTTTTATCCCACTGCGACGGAGACTAAAAAGAGAGTTGCTTTGCCTAAGTTCTAACTCAGGAGACAAATTAAAAACATCTGTAAATAAATACCTACGTCCCACGTTGTTATACATTTTGACATAAAAATAATTGGATTTCGATATGATAGGAAGGTACGGTGTTCCTTATCAGTCCCAATAATAGAAGTTGATCAATACAACCATCCATCCACTTGATTTTATGCGAATTACTAGATCAGACAACCCGCAATAATGGAGGCCGTCCGTCACACCAACAAAAGGCGGATATATTGAAGTCCTTTGCTGTTTCTCCTTTGTTCCGCATTGTCTGAACATAAAAGTAAATTGATAACTTTATTGCGTTTTTAATAAAATTCTGTACACGTTGAGCTTTAAGATCCGTTCAAAGCGGACTAATCTCCGGTCTTTTCGTTTTGATTTTCAACGTTAACTACGTTAAAAATAGAGAAACTGAAGGAAAGTGCTTTTCTTCCTGAAAAACAATTCTGGTAAATATTAGCGAAATCCTAGGCGGAGTAAAGTTATGATCGCTTGGCGCTGCCGCCGCCTTCCTTGGAAACTGTAAAAGGAACCAGTAATTTACTCTAAAATTTCATGGAAATCGTTCATACCGTTTCGGAGGAGTATGGGCACTGACACTGTGACACGAGAATTTTATATACAGCCTGATTTTTTCACCGGTACAATAAATTTTACCATATCATTGGTATCGATAATAGATTACATTTATCTAATTAAAGTAATAAAATTACCATTTTTTTTTTCATTTTCATTAATTTATCATTCATCCAATTTGTAACTCATGGACACCCATTACAAGGTGTCATCGCGGTGCGAGGCAGAGGGCGGCGGGGTGGGGTGCGTGAGCGGGCGGCGGGCTGGCCGGCGCACGATTTGGCCGGCCGGTCATTCAGTCCGCGCGCATTGACCTAGGTGAGTGCACGTGCGCCGTTTCCGCACTTCCTGCAGTCGAAAATTACGCGCGCACGATGTTTACAAACCGCGAGTATTACGAAATAGTTCGTAGTTACTTTCTCAGTGGGGAAAAGTGCAGCTCGGCGGGTATACGCTGAAGAAAGTTTGCCCCGCCTGATAAATGCCGGTTTTATTTAACCTCAAATACTCAACACCAGGACATTCATGAGAGTGACGCAGCATTTGCTAGACTACGGACAGTTCACTGCACCAGCGCACGCTCAAGGCCGAGGAGGGAGACCTCCCTTGGCCGTGGAGATTGAGGAACAGATATTCGCGTTCTTCGAGGAAGACCCCAGAAGGAGCACCAACGACGCGGTACGCACGACGCACTTCGGTGTTAGCCAGTACGTGGTGTGGAAATTCATAGCACTACCAAGCAGTGCAAGCATTCCACGCCGGTGACGGTCCTAAGCCCGTGCAAGTATGAAGCAAGAATTGAAATCAAGTAAGATTTTTTTTGCTACGTCATACATAAGTCATACCTACAAGCTGCGCCGCCGCGGCCGCTTCTTTTCCTTCCCGCAAGCCGCGCGCAGTTGCCAGTTCGTGCGTTTTGTTGTGCTCATGCGTAATGAGTCCATATTTCTTTAAGATTTGCGGATGAGTTCAGACATTGGTATTTTTGTTTTTTTTTTGTACCAACGGGGTAGTAACAAAAAATGTTGGTATTTGTATTTTGGACTTAGTATTACGTATGTTGATTTATTGTACCGGTGAAAATGCCACCCTGTATTACACTAGCTGACCCGGCAAACGTTGTTTTACCTGGGGGCAAAGGGGGCATAGGGGTATGAAAAATAGATAACAACCTATTCTCAGACCTACCAAATTTCATGAAAATCGGTGAAGCCGTTTCGGAGGAGTATGCGCACTAACATTGAGACATGAGAATTTTATATATTAGAAAGAAGAAGAAAGATGTAAGTAAGTAAGTAATTTATTTATTTCCTTCTCACAGAGGTATCAAAACACTACAAATAGGAACAATTGGAATAATCTAAACTTAATCCTATGTGAGAGGCTGGAGTCCATACTAGGAAAGATCCTGTGTGACAGATCTCCAGGCCCTCACTAAACTTGCACGGCCTTACTGATAAAGGTTATGAGCTGTGTATACAGCTGTTATGCAATGTCTGACAAACTGGATATTTGTGCGCTAAATGCGATTAAACCATTATAAATTGATATACGTCAAATAGTTATTCAGAGTGTATAACTTTTATTAGTAAAGCCGACAATGTATTGTTTCTCAATTGTATAATTTTTTTTAAGTTATTGAGTTGAACAGGAAAATTATACCTAAAATGTAGATCTTATGTGTTGCATTGCCGTTGCAAACGATGTTATATAATAATTTCAACCCGCAATGGGCCCCAATTTTCGTGTTCGTATGAGATCTTGTTACGCTTCATATATTCAGTTACTTTGTTCATTTTACTAGGCCTTAAGGGTACATCAATCACCTTCTTTGTTGATAGTAAATTAATTTTGCGAAATACCAACCTCCTCTCCACATAGACTTTGAAGTACTCCACGAAGACTTTGAAGTAAAGTACCTACTAGTATCGATGGCCATGTCTGGTTTCGATAGGCGTCGTAATAATATGGAAGCTCGGAAGAGTTGTGAGAAGTATTTCATTGAGTTACTGCCGTTCTCAGAGACATTCATTCAGAGACTTTAATGGTTAGTTAAGAAAGAAAAATAACACTTATATCAATACACATAAGGACGATCATTAAAAATTTTAATGGTCATTACGTTAAATGACGTCTCTGAGTAAAGACTAAAAGATTTCATAATTGCGACATATTTTGCAACAATTTTAACGCACTTTTGTCACAATCGGTAATATCGGTAATATGTCGGCATAATAACGCAAAAGCCGCTAACTCGAAACTTTTGCAGTATCTCAAAACTAAAAATAATAGGAAACTATTAACTAATTATTCATTTCGATTCTATTTTTAGGGTTTCGTGCCCAAAGGGTAAATGGGGCGCTATTGCTAAGACTCCGCTGTCCGTCCGTCCGTCCGTCCGTCACCGGCTGCATCTCATGAACCGTGATAGTTCAGTTGTAATTTTCACAGATAAAATGATGATGATAGATGCCGCTATAAAAGGAATACTAAAAACCATTTTTTAGCTCGTTTTTCCTCGATATTGATAACGGCAACAGGTAGACGCTTGAAATATTCACAGAATATTTTGTTATACATTCAATTTAAAAAAAAAAATTAAATAATTTTAATTTAAAGCGGTGGTGGCGTAGTGGGGTTGACCCTTGCTTTTCGATCATGAGGGTCTGGGTTCGAACCACGCATGTACCAATGACTTTTAGTTACGTACATTTGTTTGTACAGCAACACCATTCGCTGATAAATTGTGCCCGGATAACGGCGACAGGAATCAGAATCAGAATCAGAATCAAGAATTTATTTCAACGTAAAGAATTTACATTCTGCTTGTTGAATGTCAATGTACATACAGTTATGTATAACGTTAGTCGCTGCCTTGGGGCCGTCTGTAGTGGAGAAAAAGGCAGCGAAAAAAAAACTCCACTCTGACCATCTTTTCTCAAATCACCTTAAAGCTAATACAAATAAAACATACAAAATAATATCTTGGATGTGTTGAACACTAGACACATTTATCCTCTGATTTAATTTAATATTAAACTACTATTTAATGCCATATGTCCTTGTCTTCTAAATAATCGTTGATTTTATAATAAGCTTTTTTGCAAAGAGTGTGCTTAACACAATTCTTAAATCGCGTTGGGGGTAAGGGCAAGCTTGCCACTTGTCACGTTTGGGACCTAATAAACTCGCCAAAACGTGGGTCCAGTTCTAGAGACTGGTGCCTCTGCCTACCCCTTCGGGGATAACGGGCGTGAGTTTTTTTTTTATTCAATTTAAATATAAATAAATTAAAATAAAACAAATATTTAAGGGGTGCCCGCAACAAACGTAATTTTTTTCGCTCGATATTGATAACGGAAACATGTAGACGCTTGAAATATTCATAGAATATTAAGTTGTATTATTCGCTTTAAAACTAAATTATATAAAACAAACTCACGCCCGTTATTCCCGAGGGGGTAGGCAGAGGCACCAATCACTAGAACTGGGCCCACGTTTTGCCGAGTAATTACAAAAATTAAAAATATTTAAGGGGCCTCCCATACAACAAACGTGTTTTTTTGTGGTTTTTATAGATATATATATTTTTTTTATTTAATTTAACTAGGTATCTACCTGACGTTTCAAGTTGAGCTGGAAATATCCAATAAACAGACATTTGTAATTTAATTTTCCACTTTTCATATACCTAAATTTACTGCCATTTTACAAGACTGGGAAAAGTAAAAATATGAAAATATTTTAAACTGACCTTGAAAAAACAATAGAAAACCATTGTTATTTTCAAGGTCAGGACTGAGGAAGTTAATAATGGGTACTGAAAAAATATTTTCAGGTTTTCCGACCTTTCAATAACGTAGGTAATGTATGATAGGTAGCTGAAAATATGAAAATATTTTAAACTGACCTTGAAAATAACAATAGAAAACCATTGTTATTTTCAAGGTCAGGACTGAGGAAGTTAATCATCGGTACTGAAAAAATATTTTCAGGTTTTCAGAGTTTTCAATAACGTAGGTAATGCATGATTGCTGTTGCTACAGTTCAGAGAGGGAGAAAAAACTGAGAGGCGAGCGGCTTTCGGTAACGATTTGCCCGTTCTTACAGTGTACACCCTGTAGGTACTTTAGTTATCGGAATAAAAACCGGTCATAATGGCTGCCCATTCCCACTCCTACGCAGAATTAAAAAGGCTATGAATTATTCTTGTAAAATAACGGTCTCCGTCTAATGTTGGCTTCTAACTAAGGGTAAGTGTAGACTATTCAAATGATTTCGGGTGAGCTAGATTTACTTTGCTAGCTAATTGGCGTTGCCGTTGTCAGTCCTATGTATGCTAAATTATGGTAAGTTAGTTTCAGCTTATATTTTATTTTATATGAGTGCTCTATAGCTAGCTGGGGGAATTTGAAGCAATAAACTAGCCTTATATCTAGATACTTATCTAAGTATAAATAAATAAATATATATTTAATACATTTTTATGGTAAACAAAAATATAAAAAAATACTAAATTGCGAACTAACTAAATATTACCTTATTTCGTACATAGTGAACTCTTGAATGTTACGTATAACCAAAAAAAAACTACGCTTGTAACAAAATTTCGTTAAAAATATTTTGTGTTTAGTTTACATACATTAAGGAAACAAGATAAAAACATAAACATAAAAAAATTACATACAGGCACATACATTGCTTCTGGCCCCACACTAGGTTACCCTGATCTAAGCGAAAAGATTAATAGATTCATAACATCCAAGCAATTTGTGCCGAATGTTTCTTTATCAGCGTTTTAGGCTTTGCGGCTTATGTCTGGTGTGCAGGCGCCTTTAATCTAGGCTTACACGAAACAGGTCGGGTTTCTTTATGGGCTTTTTCACTCGTCGTGTCATTGTTAAATGACCTGAGAATATTTAGCTACGTTCTTTTCAGCCTAGCTCCAGGCAAAATAAAAGCGTAGCGCAATTTAATGGAGCGTGGCTTAGTGGGGAGATATTAATCAAATAAATAGGAAATAATATATCTTATTAAAAAACTCAGAGCAAAAACCTTACCTTTGAACCAACCAACCAACAAACCTTTGCTTTTCATTATAAAACAAAATGTTTGGTTAATGAGCGTCATAGTTGTTAGTTTCAAAATTATTAACTTAGTAGGTACATAATAATATGGGGCGGCCATATCATCCGAAGAACTGATAACCGATGGGGTAGACGAGTTCTTGAGTGGAGACCGCGGAGCGGTAAACGCAGTGTAGGACGTACTCAGACTCGGTGGAGCGATGATCTTCGCAGGGCGGCTGGCAAGAGCTGGATGAGAGTAGCCGAGCACCGTGCTCAGTGGCGTGCAATGGGAGAGGCCCATGTCCAGCAGTGGACAACCATAGGCCGATGATGATGATGATGATGATGATGATGACATAATTATCTATTTCATCTGAAAACCCAGCTTCACTCTGCGAAAATGTCTTCTTGTAATGATATAACACATTGTATCGAGCATATATTTTTGTTCAGCATTGAATTTTTAGTATTTTTAATGTCCATTTGCTTTTTCATTTCAACTAAAGTTCACAATGGACACCAGTGACAAGTGATGACATTGGTGGCATTGACATGTTTACTTCGCAACGCAATTTTAAAGAAATATAATTTTTATATTGAAATTAGCTGACCCGGCAAACGTTGTTCCGCCATATAAAAAAAAATCGGTGGACCACCCTTATCACTTAGGGCTATGAAAAATTGATAACAAGCTTTTCTCAGACCTACCGATAGGTATACATATAAAATTTCATCGAAATAGGCCTTGCCGTTTCGGAGGAGTATGCGCACGGAGTAAATCGCCTATAAGTTGTTCACTTGGATCGACTAATTTTTTACGCTCTTCAATTTGATGTGCATTTTGTTCGAGTCTTCCGCGGACCGGTACGAAATTATTAATATAGATGTAGAGAAGAAGCTAAACCAGAAATTCCACATTTATTCTCCATATAGGCAGGCCAGAAACTCTTTTAATATGTAATAGTCAAGCGTGTCACCGTTAGACCAACGGGGTACAGGTCAGTTATCTAAAGATGGCACGTTCACAGTACTCACACTTATGCAATTTCACTATACAGTATGTTTAAAAATAAATGATTTTGATTCAAAATGCGACTAGTTTAAGTGTAGACTAGAGTTAGGTTTTAGTAAGATGGGTGCGTTGTAGATAAATAAATACAAATATTATATGTGTCACTAATTATAATACATTTTTAGCAAACTCGAGCGAAAATTATTAAAAATAAGGTGGAATCAATGGTCACAAAATAGTTTTAATTTTCAATAAATTTTCTCATGAACTAATATAATTTCACCTAAGAAAATCTTTACCAAAACAGAAAATAATTATCCCAGAAATCCTCAACAATTTAAATATAATTTAATTGTGTACAAAGGGTCACGGACGCTCAGTGATCAGTTACTGGATGAATGAGCCGTTTTCAGATGAACTAAAAAAAAATCTAATGGCTGTGAAAGGTATGCCATTTTGGACCTCAGCCCAATAGCCATATGTGATACATCATCGAATAGGTCTCAGCGAGCTGAACAAAAGTTACTATGACGCCAACAGCCAAATTTTTGTCCTTTTGAAGTTATATTGTATTGAAAAAAAACTAACATTTGGCTGTTGACTTCATAGTAACTTTTATTCAGCTCGCTGAGACCTATTTAATGATGTATCACACATGGCTTTAGGGCTCAGGTCAAAAATTGCATTCCTTTGACAGCCATTCGTTTTTTTTTAGTTCTTCTGAAAACGGCTCATTTGGAACTACTTTTCTTAGCTGTCAGAAAAATCCCTCATTGAAACGCACATATACGGTTGAATACCAAAAAGATCACGCTGTATTTATAAACAGTAGCAAAAGTAAAACTATAACTGTCCCCTTCACACTCATAAGCTAGACCGCGCGCAAGAGAGACGGGCAGACTTTTCATGATGCGCATGCAGTACACGTCACGCCGCGCGCTTATTCACAGACACTACACAAGCGCAACGTGTAAATGTGTTGAACGTGCCAGCTTTACTTAACTGACCTGTAGTCAATGTAAAAAAGCATTGCGTTGTAATGTGAGCATTAAATCAAAGTATTTAATGCGATATCATCTGACTAGTTCAGACCTTCAGAAATCAGAAATTTATTTCAACGTACGGAAATTACATTCTGTTTGTTGAATATCAATGCACATACACTTACGTATAATGTTAGCCGCCGCCTTGGGGCCGTGTATAGTGGAGAAAAAGGCAGCGAAAAAAAACTCCACTCTGATCATCTTTCCTTCCTACCTCAACAAAATCGTTAAATTGGTCCAAATAACTTGGCAACCATTTTGTTTCTTAATTAACTTGCCATGTCCCTCCATTTTTTCTTAATATGAGCCATTTTTTTATCTAAAGTTTTTAAAAAGTAATTTGAGAAGTTCTTGTTATCTCTGTGCTTAAATGACAATCAAATTCAACTCTATTGAACTCGTTTAATCCAGTCTATCCAAATGTGGTCTGAAAGAGATCACTTTTAGCGCTAAGGCCGCCGTCTGTACTTTTAGATTAAGAAATACCTATATAATATGTAGTCTCCTTTTTTATATGCAATGTAGTGTTCTGTCTGTCTATCTATTTTTTTTAATAAATGTACGTACAGAATAAATATTAATAATAATAATTTAATTTGTAAATATTTTATACTTTATTTTTTTTATTTTTTTAGTACAATAAAGAATATTCTATCTATCTATCTATCTATCTACAGACTTAGTTATAGTTAGTATCTAATAGTTAATTTGAATCGCGATTATTTATCAGTAAGCATTTAACTACCTCAATTCCCGACGTCTGCGAGTCAATAACAAATACTGCGTATAGACTGTCCATAAAGTCTAGAAAATAAAGAGTGCAATTTTGCTAATACTCTTATTTTCCATGGCCAAACTTTGAGTACTAAAAGACAGCAAGGAGAATTAATCTTGGTCTCAGTTACGATAATTGTGCTTATATTAGAATAGAAGATGGCCTGAAAAGCTCGTACAATATTTAGTTACACTTCACTTCCGTTTTCTAGACTTTATGGTAAGGCTGTACCTACTTACTAGGAAGGTTTGCTACGACGATTCTTGGTCGATTAGTGATTAGAGAACCAATACATGATTGCAGAGTAATTTCACAGTAAATGGATTATCAAGCAAATCGGTTGCATTACAGGGTAGATCAAACTGATTATCTGACAATAGACGTCTTAGGTACATAAATCTAATTAGCATACTTAGCTTCATTACATATTTAACAATAATTTCGTGCCGGTCTACGGTAGATTCGAACAAAATGCACATTAAATTATACAGCGTAAAAAAATTGTCGATCCGAGTCGGCCACTTATAGGCGGAAAGTTCGTATTATCGAGTATTTTCAATGTAAAAATTATCTTTCTATATAATGGCGTTGCGAAGTAAACATGTCAGGCACTTGACATCATAATGAAATCTATGCCTAGGCGCACACTAGCGACACGCGACAGTGACAGCTCGGCGACTAGACCCGACGACAGGCTACGGCCGACCATTTTCGTATATTTTGGCGTCAGAGTCGCGGAGTCGCGACGACAAGCTAACAGGCTGACTTGTAAGACGCCATATCCAATCGACAACGCTGCGTCTCACGCGGCGACTAGACGCGGCGACAAGTCGCCCTGTTTGCGATGACTCTAAGGGCTTATTTGTTGAAATGAAAGAGCAAATAGATATGAAAAATACCAAAAATTCAATGCTGAACAAAAATATCCTCGATACAATGTGGAATATCATTATGAGACTACATTTTAGCCGAGCAAAGCCAGGTCTTCATCTAGTTATCTAAATATTCTTACGACTTATATAAGCCCATTCTCTTTTTCTCTGAGTAAGCACCAGTGTGTTTGCTTAGTGTTATCTACGTACGAGACGAAAGGGCAAAAAATTACCAGCTAGCTTTTACCCTTGAGAACATTCCTTAGTCAGCTGGTGAATGTAACGCTTCAATGGACGTGATAAATTACGTATTGTCTTACTTTGCGACTAAAAACATCGTGTACATAACTGCGTTCATTTGTTGGTCAGGTAATGAAAACAAATTCATAAAGAGCTGATTTGGCGTCTAACACAAGGTTTTTTTACAGCGATATTTTTTGTAATACAGACGTTTTAAGGATCTAGTGTATACATCATAATAGAGTTTGTGTTTTACAAAATGTTTTCTATTTTGTAAAATATTACATTATTTTATTTACGCGCTATCATCATCTACCCCAGGGATCCCCAAACTATTTTGGACAAGTGACCCCTTTTCCAAAATGAACTGTTACCTTAGACCCCCATGGCCAAATTACCTACTTTTAAGATCAACCCCTTTATTCCTAATGGTCCGCTAACTTAAAACAGCTACTACGGAGTGTTATTTTTCATTCTGACTTAGGTCAATAGAAAAAGACAGAGTGAGAATTAGCAATGCTTTAAGTTAGCAAACTATTATGAATAAGGGGGCCTATCTTTAGTTTTTTCCTATTGATACAAAATACCTAGGTATTAAGGTACCAATTGGAAAACTTTGCACTTGGTTAAGTGAGTAAAGTAGAGTAAGTTTTTCATCTTGTACGAACTTGAGACTTTACATTACTACAACAATGCTATTTCCTACAAAAATATTTATTATTCTTAGTACACGTAACAGAACATAAACAATACCTACCTACCAATCTTGAAAGTTTTAAATAAGAACTTGTGTAGTTTAATAGGGGTCGATTTTTAGACCTCGTCGACCCCCAAAATCAGTTTTCGATTTTGTCGACCCCTAGGAAACCGATATCGACCGGGGTCAATATCGACCACTTTGGGAATCCCTGATCTACCCATTATGTTCTCACCGAGGGGCACGGGTCTCTTCCCTGAGGAAGGTATAGGCCATACTCCACCATGGGGGCCAAGTCGGGACTGGTGGAGGCTTATAAGCCTAGTCTTACTGTCAGAATTTTCAAGCCGCCCTAAGGCCTCTGACTTGGCTTAACGACTGCCATCTATTGACGGCAGCCGGCACCGACTGCCTAACATGCCTTGAGAGGCACGGAACCGCTCGGGAAAATGCCGCTAGCGTTAGTCATAGACGGTCACCGTATGTTGCTTAACCTTCATGATCGTTTAAGATCACTCAGGCAGCCGGAGCTACGAGCGATTCAAAAGAACAACCATTTTGGTCTAACAATTAAATATATCTTTAAGCACGTTATACAACACTCGTTGTATCGAACAGCCTCCCTATAATGCTTTGTTGGGACGCCGCTATTGCCTGTTGGTAATGACGCTTTAAAACCCTAAAAAAGTAATTAAAAAAACAAATGCCTTGAAATAAAACTGTATCGTAAACGACAAACAATTTGACTTAATTTCTTTAGGTAATCCTGCATTGGGTGTTTCATAAATGTCCGGTGGAACTTGATGGACTGGCAACCGTGTAAAAATATCAGCTCTCTCATAGTACATTCACAAAAGCAAGTAAGAATCAACATTTAGTATGGAACAGCTGAATTGGCTTTTCGCAAGATTGGAGTTGGTCTCATTATAAAAAACGCTAGCATTGATGAATATAATAATTCCCTTAAGTTCTACTGGATACCTGTACAATTCCGCGCAAAAGATGATTTGTGTTTGCAATCTGAATATAAATAGAAGTCTTTGGTAATAAAGAGTAGTAGATACATTCTTGCTGGTTCTTTCCCTCGATCGAGCTGATCTAACCAATTGTCTTCATTGTTTGGCATCGCTCGTCACGTACCCAATTTAGTGTCTCTCCTCAGAAAATATGGACCAAAAATAGTGAAGAGTCAAAATGCGATTTGCAAGAGGTGGAGTCAGCTGAGTAGAATAAAATATGTGTTGTAATGTAGGTTTTTTCCATGTTGTTGACGTCTTTCTCTGGTTGCTGCATTATAAAATAGTAAAGGTGAGGCCGCCGGTAAGGGACGTCCCAGGTTCGATCAAATAGGGGTTGTGTTAGCAAAGGACAAGATAAAAACTACGCAAAACAGGCATGAGGCCTGTCAGGATCGTATCTAATAGTTTCAATATTGATACTGAAGAAACGACTTTTCGGTATTTTAATAACAAACTTGTAAGATAGTTCAAACGTTTCTCATATTAAATAATATTCAAAATCCGGTGCAAACAACATAATGAACCTGAGTCATTTTCAGACTCTACGCAACTGCAGAAATTGGCCTTATCCCACGGCTTACGCGTAAACATCATCAAGAATTTCCATCATGACTGGACCCGACACAGGCCATTGCATTTCCGTGAGGGGGTTGTACTGGACGTAGATTGCCCTGGCGCTGAAAGTGTTATTAAACAGGTACGCTATCTTCATGACTGGACACTTACTTCGGCTTACTTCTTAATCAAATATAAATATAATATAAAATATGATTTTTGAGTTAAGTATGCAGAATGGTGGAAATTTTGAAGATATTTTCAAATCACTGACCGTACAAATCAAATGTTTTTTTATCCTTCACAAAAAGACTAATTCCAGTAGAGAAACAATATTTTACTATAACATAATATGACAATTTTTGAAATCTTTAAACGTCAATTACTCAAAACAGAATATTTTGAAATGTTCCGGTAATGATTCCGACCGAAGATATATAAAAATCTCGTCTCACAGTTCTCATAAATACTTTATTGCACACGAGACATTGAACAAAAAATTACATAAAAAAACAACGTGTACAAAGGCCAGCTTAGCGAGTTTTTCTTATCGATTTCCTCCGAAATGATTTTTTGTGTACTTATGTTAATACCGTTTGCTGCATTTGCTAGTCGAATATATAAAATGTCGTGTCAGTGTCTGTTATCTCCTAACTGCTCAAAATTATTTTTATTCCTTCTTTGTGTATATTTGGTAGGTCTGAGAATCGGTTGCAAGCATAAGCTTGTATTAATTATATTAATTATAACATCTCAAAACAACGTTTTTCGCGTCAGCTAGTAAAGGATAAAAATTAAAAACAGCCACAAAATAGAATATACAATTAGAAACTACCGTTCGCAAATTTTAACACTAACTGACGATAACGCTGTTTAGAATGCGGTGAAGGTGCCATTGTAATTAGATCCCGGTAACAGCTTTGGCCAATCATTTATATGGGATCATCTCTAGAGTAGCCTGTTTAAACAAAAAAAGAATAAACAAAAATGAAATCAGACGATGTGGTTCATTAGTAGTACGTTGCGGTCGACTAAACGAATATTTAAATATGACAAAAAATCTTTGAGCTATTATTGAGCCTCTTTACCCGGGGATATACCCAATACTCCCGGAAACGAATGCAACAGCAGAAAAACTGAAACAGAACCAATCCGGTTGCTGAGTATTAACTACCAGGGGCGGGACCAAGTTTGGTACTTCGCATGATTTACATTGTGGAATTTGGGTCCTGCCTGCCTGCTTAGTACTTAATCATCATCAACCCATCATGTCGCCACCGAGGGGCACGGGTCCCTTCCCTGAGGAAGGTATACGCCATACTCCACCACGGGGGCCAAGTCCGGATTGGTGGAGGCTTAGTACTTAATGCTCTTTCTGATAGTTGGTAAAATGAAATGAAAGCAAATTAAAAAAATACATTTGGACGTAAATAATTTATATCCTGTTTGCTGGATGTTAATAGGTATACCTACCATGTTAGCCGTTCTATTCGGGCCGTTTTTTTAAGTTGAGAAAAGATAGATGGAAAAAAAAATTACTTTGTCCATATTTTCTTAAATCATCTTAAACCTAATATATGGGTCGGTCCTTATATAACATAACATAACATTTACATACAGGCACATACATTGCTTCATATTATAGGATTCCATGATGGCCATCAATAACTTCAAATCCCAAACCATAAAAGTAGACGTAAAACATTTATGCTGCAGCCATACGTAACATATTTATTTCTGTTTTTATTTGTCTTTTTAGTGCTTTTTTTCCTTCGTCATTAGATCTATGCTGATTTCATATAGCACAACTATGACACTCGTGCAAATACGGCCAACGGATTGAGATCATGTTTACCCAAATCTGACCATTGTTAACGGGTATTGAAGGATCATAGAATCGGACATAATACGAACCAACAAATCCTTTTTTTTTGGCTTCGCCGAACTGGTGTAAGAAGTGCTCACCGCGTTTAGTTGATCGGACGTCTCCCACGTATTGTTAGGAAAATAGCGCTGGCGCTCGCTCTTTTGTTTTTGTTACACTCGTATTACCGGTTTCGCAGTATAACCGGGCACGATAAATCAATATCTATACACAAGCGACGCACTTCTTATGAGGCGTAATTACACAGGATGATTGGCCATTCGATACATGAGTTAAAAGGGGTTATTCTATTAGAAAGTATCTATTCCCCATTCAGGTAGTCCACAAAAAACTTTCGGAGAGCTGATATAGTCCTTAGACGTTTCGCAAAAATGTTGACTTTGACCAAAAACTAATTTAAAAACATATACGACTCAAACAAATCCTATCACCTTTTCAATAACTGGCAAGTGAATGACGATGTTAGATAGAAATTAACTATTTTATATGTATAGAAATGAACGTTGTGAAAAAAAGTTAAGCACAAAACAATGTTTGGTTCATCAACCCACATCAACCCACCATGTCCCCACCGAGGGGCACGGGACTCTTCCCTGAGGAAGGTATAGGCCATACTCCACCACGGGGGCCAAGTCCGGATTGGTGATGAAAAAATGTTTATGTTTAAGTTAATTTTTTATTTCTTAAATTAAATATTTTAATTACTCTTCAAGGAATGTATCTAATAACCAATCATCGTGTGTTGTGATAGTGCAGTCGCTATCATATGTAGTGACATACGGCTGACTATGTAACAACAATGCAGTGATTGAGTATTGTCAGTCGGTAATGAACTATAGATATCAGCTTTTTCTGAATTCCATGGACTGCAATAACGGGGAATTTGTACAAACAATGTTTTAATCACAATGAAAAGGCAATTGGGCCAACCAACCCAATGAAGAAAGTAGTGCCTGGTGATTCAGGAAAAATAGTCGGATTTCAAGTCATTGTCATTTACGTTGGTAGGTACAGAAGTTTCTTCTACACCCACGAGCCTTATTTAAGAGCGTGTGGGCGTATTACAAATCCATTTGAGATGATTTATGAATCGGCATGCCCTCTCGCTAAGATGACAAATGAGGTCTTTATCAAGGCTTTGGAATAAAAATGTTTAAATAAAAAAAAAGCAGACTTCAAAACATCATTATCATGGTTTTTGTCATATTCGTCAAGTTTCCCGGTCTTATGCCGGACGCATCAAGCGACTCCTTACCACCGTAATTAAAGAGTACTAAGTGCTGAAAACAGAGAAATATGGTCTTTAAATGCAATGTAGGTATTGTAGAAATAAATGTCAAGAACTTCAAATAAATGATGAAGTTTCAGGACTATGTTAGCCGCTTGTAGTGAACACATACAAACATACAGTTTGTGAATTGAGAATTTCGCTAAGTAACTTCTTAATTGTAGCGTTGTCTCGTCAAGTTTCACAAAAAAGAGCGTAACATATAAATAACGTTATTTAAGAATTCAGTTAGTGAAATTCTCAATTTAAAAAACCGACCACAGTTAAGTAGTTTTCTACTACTTAAGTACTTGTATTTATCTTAGGGTCTGTTTCACAATCTGCAGATAAAGTTCCGGATTAGCTATCAGCAACCAGGGCTGTCGTTTGTTCTAAATTTGAAGCCATAAACGAACACACGCAGTATAGGAAAAATTATTTAAATTTAGAACAAACGGCAACCCTGGTGACGGATAGCTTATTTGGAACTTTATTTGAACATTGTGAAATAGGGCCTTAATACACTAATATTTGTTTTCAGGCTTCAGAGGCATGGAGGTTTAGTCACGAGTATACCTGGTTAGTTTTGGATAACGGACAATTTAATGCAACTAAACTACATTTGTACCTGGGGAATTCCCTGATACTTCCCAATGCTGAAGTGCTCTGGACTTCCGCTGATGTCTCATTTGACATTTACCGGTTAGTGGAGCTGGATAATTAGACATACTACCAATTTTATCTACAGGTTGAAAAATCCCTATTTAGACGTACATAGGAAAATAGGAGGTTATCTACTCTTATTGTAAGTGAAAGTACCTTTTAGTTGTTATATTACTATAAACTAGTCTTCTTGTTGGGGTTAGACCCGTTTAATAATGTATATCTAAATTGTAATAATTGTAAGTCATTAAAAAAACTTTAAACAAAAATAACTTTCACATTTATTATGTAAGCCCTCAAATGTATTTGTTTTTTTAGTTTGTACAATAAAAGTTCAAATCAAATCTAATATAATCATTCAAATAGGTTGAAAACTTTGCTATTGCGAATAAAATATCATCCATCCTATATATTTTGGTATCGTAGTAATTAACTTAGGTATGGAAAAAATATTTCTACGTAAAATAAACGCGTATTTAATAATAATGTATTCGCGACTCGAAGTTTTTCTGATACTAGCATTTGGTCGGAATGACCAAAAACGTTCCCCATTTTGTATAATAATTAAAATTTGCCCAAAACTTGTTCCAATAATTTTTTTGGTGCAATAATTTTATCATTATAAGCTACAAGCCGACGCTCTGAATCGTTTCAGAATAAAAGAAGACCAGCCATTACGCCTCACGGAACTTAACATACCAAGAAACAGAACTGAACGAAACGATATGGAACAGTTTTGGGGACAGTTACCAACCACTGTGAACCGGAGGAGGGACTTGGGGAATGTCAATTTGAGAGCTGGCATTTGTGTAAGTATTTAACAGTAGGTGTCGGGGGAGCTACGGATGCTACCGCGTAGTATTTGTAGCACACTCGTAGCAAATTATCAAACGAGAGCGTAGCGTCTATCCTACATAAATTAGTCTGCTACGAGTTAGATCGAGAAACTATTAATATGATAGTTCATTATATTGCATACTTATTATTGGCAGATAGTTCTTTGATATGTTGTGTTATTAGTTTTATGTCACGTGTCTACGTTAAAATTATCTGTTAAATACGCCTCGCCTGTGAAACAAATTTATTTGTCGTTCCAGTTTTACCAATAGGTTTTTGGTTTCAGATAACACAGCCGAAAGAGTTTCGAGGTTGGGACGACGTAGGGACAATGCATATTGATTTCATCTCTAAAAGCTGCTATCCTTTACTGCTTCTTATTGGAGAAGATCTCAATATTAAGTAAGTGCAATATTAACTAAAGTTTCAAAAGAATATCTTAGTTGATGCGATCTACGTTTGTAATGTACTAGCCTGGTTACATAGCACACAATGTCCTAGTTTTGAACCAGAGATTTGATTCTATTAGAATAAATATAATTTAACTATACAAATAGATACAGAAAAATGTATTCTATTTTGTTATGATTAAGCTTCATTCTCTGAGAGAATATGAGCTGAATCACCACACGTGCTCTCGAGTTGGTATGCGTGGTGTTATGGCGATTTGAATTTCAAGCACTGAGGTATTTGAATATAACATAACATAACATTTACATACATGCACATACATTGCTTCTGGCCCCACACTAGGATACCCTGTGTCGTGGGAACTAGAAACAGCGACGTCACAAAGATGTAAACAACTAAGACCTGGGTTTCTTTTTTTATGTCCCCAGCCAGGATTCGAACCCGGGACCTCTCGTATGGTAGGCAGATGCGCTAACCACTGCGCCATTCAGACTCTCATGTATCCGCATGATGTTTGCCTCCACAGTTAGTGAGTGGTACTGCTACTATAAATTCACAAATATACGTAACTTAGACATCGACATTGATATATGCTCGGGGGTCAAACCCGCAGCCTCTCGAATGTAAGACCGGCGTTCGACCGCTACGCTACTAATGCATTACACTACAAACCTTAATTCAAATTCAATTTTTTTTTAAATTCTTAATACAAACAAAATGTTTACTTTATGAACGTCAAAGTTATTAGTTTCACAATTAATAGATTACATGAAGAAGAAACTAACAAAGAAACTCCGCTTTATTCTTTTTCCACATTTATTAATTGGAATCTTAAGGCCCAAGAGATTGTGTGGTATGGGACCTGTTATTCTTGATTTAATTGGGAATCTCTCGTAGCCCCGGCTGCCTGGGTGATC
This sequence comes from Yponomeuta plumbellus, assembly GCA_947310845.1. Lineage (NCBI taxonomy): Eukaryota > Metazoa > Arthropoda > Insecta > Lepidoptera > Yponomeutidae > Yponomeuta > Yponomeuta plumbellus. Next base: position 7,648,701 of record OX371207.1, on the reverse strand, counting down.
TTAAACGATCACGAAGGTTAACCAACATAGGGCGCGTCCAGTCCATGGATGGGTGACCGTCTATGACTAACGCTAGTGCCATTTTTCCGAGCGGCTCCGTGCTTTGCAAGACACGTTAAGCAGTTGGTACCGGCTGCCGTCGACAGATGGCAGTCGTTAAGCCAAGTCAGAGGCCTAAGGGTGGTTTGAAAACTACAGACAGCAAGACCAGCCCCTAGTCTTACAAACCTCCACCAATCCGGACTAGGCCCCTGTGGTGGAGTATACGTATGGCCTATACCTTCCTCAGGGAAGAGACCCGTGCCCTTCGGTGGGGACATAATGGGTGAATGATGAATTGGATTTCCAGCTACGACTTGGTGCATCCATTGAAGTACGGAGAATTAATAAACGCTACCCACTTCGACGGTGTGGTCGGCATGTTGCAACGGGGCGAAATCGAAATTGGCCAGCTAGCTATTTACAAACTGAGTCGCTGGAAGGTGACTGACTACGCTTCGGAAGCTTTTAAATTCAGGTATATCACTTTGTCTTCCTACTGGGCTCAGTCGTACATTTGTACAAAAAAGGCCTCAGTCTAGGCGTATCTATAGGGTTTTCCAATAAGAGGTGTTATTTTGATATTCAAAGAAAAATGCCATTTTTTAATATAAATGATCGGATGTTTTTTTCATTATGAAGAGGAAGGTATGGCCTTAACAGTAGAAAATAACATCAAGCAAATGACCACCATGACCACGCTTACAGGACCATATCCGTTTCATGAAATTTTCCATAACCAAATCGCAAAGTGGCTGTCCTACGTGCTCGATAGCCTCACGAATTCCATCTTTGAGGTCTTGAATTGACGCTGGGCTGCTGGCGTAGACCTTTTCTTTCACGTGGCCCCAAAGGAAGAAGTCGCAAGGTGTTAAATCACAAGATCTCGGTGGCCAATTGTGACCACACGGTCCGGAAACTTTTCCACCGAGATTTATTTTTAAACAAGAGACGGAAGGAGCCCAACGGTGCAAATATTACATGCTAAATTTAAAAAAGAAAATTTAAAGAAAAAAGGGTTTTGTTGGTGTAAATCGTATGCAACAAGGTTTTCCATATCAATTATATTTTTCAGAGTTGGCTTCATATTCCGGCAGCCGCCGCGTTCGGCCGTAACCAACATCTTCGTCCTGCCGCTCAGCCGCGGCGTATGGCTGGCTTCTGCCTGTCTTTTCCTCCTGGTCGCCGTCTGCATAGCCGTGTTCTCCAAATGCTGCGTCCGTATGGACCCCTCCCTAGCCAGCTTCACTGTGGGGGAAACTTTCTCCTTCGCCGTTGGAGCTGTTTGCCAACAGGGTATGTCAGCATCATCATCAACCCATTATGTCCCCACCGAGAGGCACGGGTCTCTTCCCTGAGGAAGATATAGGCCATACTCCACCACGGGGGCCAAGTCCAGATTGGTGGAGGCTTGAAAGACTAGTGGCTGGTCTTACTGTCAGAAGTTTTCAAGCCGCCCTAAGGCCTCCGACTTGGCTTAACGACTGCCATCTATCGACGGCAGCCGGCACCAACTCTTTAACGTGCCTTGCGAAGCACGGAACCGCTCGGAAAAATGCCACTAGCGTTAGTCATAGACGGTGACCCATCCATGGACTGAACGCGCCGTATGTTGCTTAACTTTAATGATCGTTTAAGATCACTCAGGGAGCCCAGGCTACGAGTTATTCATCTACGCTTGAATATGCGTGCCGTTAATCCCTACAATCAGCCAAGTAAATGTGATTTTTTTTCTTCTTCTTCATTTTGGTCTTGTCATCAAAACTGAGACACTCTGGCCCGGTTTCTGAATTGAGAATTTTACTAAGTGAGTTCTAAACTAACGTTATCTCACGCTCTTTTCTGTGAAATTTGACGAGACAGCACTACAGTCACGTAGCGAAATTCTCAATTCAGAAATTTGCCCTACGAGGTGGCTTCCACTACTAACGCTCTCCATTCCGTCCGATTATGCACCAGATGTATGACTGCTTGTAGAGTATTTACTTATAGCTTAAAGTTTTTATGCGTAGACTAACGAGAAAGTTTGTACCGTCACAAATTTAATCATTATTTTTGTCCAACTTTTTATATATTTCAATATTTACTCTTATTAGCGCTTTTCGGGCCAAAATATCGGTCTCGTCGTTTTCATGTCGTAAATGGTGTAACTAAATTGACCTTCTTCCGTTTACAGGTTTTTATAAGCTGCCTCACTCCCAAACGATACGCCTTATAATATTCGTTACCAGTCTGTCGGCGATGTTCATCTTTGCCTCCTACACGGCTAAGATTCTAGTCACACTACAGACTCCTAGCAAAGCGATCAAGACTCTCAGAGACTTGGCAAACTCCCCTCTTAAGTGCATCACGCAGAACGCCCCTTATAAGAAGGTCCTTTATGTGGTAAGTATAGTGTTATATAGTGTTTTTTTATGCAATATTTTGGGCTAGTTACAAGATTCTCAAAGAAAAATAGACATTGATAACAAAAAAGATCTAGTCTACCTGATTACTACCATTTAATTTTAATAAAAAAAGCCAATTTTTCTTGGTGTACATTAAGATGTATATATTTACAATAAAGTTTAATAAAGCATGTGAGTATTCATTTCATTATTTTTATGTTGATGTTAGATAGTTTCAACGTAAAACCTTGAATACTTGTTAGTGGAAACATCTCAACAAGTTTAGTGTCGCAAAAGTTTCTGCCGATTACAAGCAAGTTTGCCTATTACAAGCCGATAATACACCTTTAACGTTGTTCACGTATAAATACACCATCTAGTTCTGTAGAATGCCGCTCAAAACCTTGCGGCTCCAAAGTTACTTAAAATGTCTCAACATTGCGTAAAAAAGTTTGTATGGTAAATTATGGATTTGGTCCAACAGGAAGGTTCGAATCCAGCCACCACTTACCTGTACAACCGCAAGCTGAAAGACAGAAGCGAAAGTGCGTTTAATTACAGCGTGGCTGATGGAATGGCTCTGGTTCGGACAGGCCAGTACGCCTGTCAGGTGAGCATCTTCATCTTATTAGAAGAAAATGAGCCATAAATATCACAACGTGAACAAACATATTTTGGAATCCTTAGGTGGAACTCTGCGCCGGCTGGTTTGTAGTGATGAAGACGTTCACGGAAGAAGAGAAATGTGGTCTTCACTACACTGAGCCGTTCACATTCAACCTCCTGGGCATGCTTGTGAAGAAAAAATCCGGTTATAAGCAGTTGATGGCTGCCAGGTACGTAAATCATCCTTTTTTATATTCTGGGTATGTGAATTAAGTTTTATCAAGTTTATCAAGTCACAGGATGCACATCAATCAGTTTCCTAAGAATATCCATTCTGCACAAGCACAAAAACAAAGATAAATAAGTAACTTTTTGTAAACGATATTGTTTTATAACTTTTTTACCTTTCTTGTCTTGTTGTAGTACCTATTATGATAGGATGTTCTAATTGTTGCATATGTATTGTCTTGCTTTCTTATCGTTAGCATATTGTTGTATTGTAGTCTTTGTCTCATATTTTGTTGTGTGTGTTATTGGTATGGCAAATAAACTCTTTAGCTATCTATCTATCTAACTTTCCACCTTAGCCTCCTGTTTTTTCTTCCTGTAGCCAATCTCAAACCAAGATTTCTGAGCATGTAAGAATATGGCGCATATATCTACTTACCTATATACAACATAAATTATGCGATCAATAAACAATAAGAGAAGAAGTAGAAATGCATTTATTCATCGCCACATATACATAAATAAGAAGTAAAACAGAAAGAAATAAGTATTTGTCATCATTCAGCTCTTGCTTACTTATTGCTGGATGTAAGTAGGTATTTTCTCTCTTGCTTTTCTACAGTCTGTCGACATACACCCGAAGATCATCTGCCGAAATCACCTTTACCACTACCAGACCTTTTACCATTTGTGTTAATACTTTTGATTTTTTATCTAACTTCATTGCCTTCTAGATTACGCTGGCATCGCGAGATTGGGCTCATGGATCGGTACAGCCGCATCTGGAACGTGAACAAACCAATCTGCCACGCCAGTTCGCTCAGCGGCTTCGTTTCTATTGGCCTGCGGGACTGCTGGCCAGCGATCCAGGTGCTTCTCGTCGGTGCCGCTTTAGCTATAGTCGTATTCATTGTGGAGGTTTTTATTGAAAAGGTAAGTCATCGATCAGGTGTAGAACATAGTGTTGCTCCAGAACAGAAGATTGACAGAGCCTTGTGGGCAAATATCGGATTACTCTGCCGAACTCTTTCGCTCCATCGAGCTGATGAACTGCTGGCCAGCGATCCAGGTGATGTTCTTTCGGTCAACATCCAGACACTTCAAGTAGGTACTACTACAATTCAGGAGGTCGTCAGCTCTAAGCTGCGTGACTAAGACCAAGACCCGGTTTCTGAATTGAGAATTTTACTAAGTAAATACTTAAGTAATGTTCTGTCACGCACTTTTCTGAGAAATTTCACGAGACAGCACTACAATTGAGTATTTAATTCTCAATTCAGAAACCGGCCCTATATTCTCATCGAGCTGAGCAACTGCTGGCTAGAGGTCCAGGTATCAAAAAACTGCTTTGGGCCCCATTTTTCCAATATGGCGGCGCGAGCGGCAAAGATACGAGGTGGCAAAGTTGAAATTTGCAAAGAGCACGTTGAAATCTATAAAATTGCCAATTTTTAAAACTCCCGGAAAACTTTCCAAGTAATAATACCAAATGACTATACTGTACTGGGAAGATCCATAAAGTTAAGTTTCATTAGTTATATTTTGATCAACGATTTCTATTGATTGAACTAGTGAGAAAAAAAGTACTTACTACTTGTTCTGTCATCGAACTGTCCAATCGAACTAGTGGGAATGATCAAAAGTTTATATACTTTGTTGCACATGAAACATTAAACAGAACATTACATTATAAAAACAACATGTACAAAGGCGAGGTTATCTCTGTGAGAGATTTCTTCCAGCAAACCTTAGCGAGTCAGAGCAGCTGTAAAAAACGGGTATGTAGGTATACGTGTACAAAATAGACTAAATAAACTATAGAAATCCTAAACAATTACCAACTTTATGCAGAAAATAAATACATAATACATATACTAAATACCTGTAGAAATGAATACAATACATAAATAAATATATAGCTCGAATTATGATACAGATAGATAATGCTCTTTCAGCTGCTTCTTAAATGTACAAATTGTGGGGCTAGCGTATATTTTCTGACGCAGTGCATTCCACAGCCTCACCGAATGGACTGTGAATGAGTCACCGTAAGCTCCAGTGTTGTGAGCAGGGATTTTTAGAAGGTGGGAGTTGATATTTCTGATTGGTCTTTCTCCAGAATGCAGGTACTGGAACATTTCTCTGAGGTATGAAGGAGACGAGGGATATTTTAGAATTTTATATAAAAAAGAGAGTATTTATGTACATTTCGGCAAAGTTCCTCGCTATCCATGATTTTTTTCCTTTTTTTTTCAGATACATATCTATATGATGATGAACGACGCCTTTCCACATCAACAAAAAGTAAATACTAAACCATTGAAATAATCAAATGTAAGCTGAAACTTGGTCTCTACTGTAGAATCTTAAATAGCAAAATTATTATAACAAATAATATCGTGTGTCATTAAATTCTACACCTCATTATTAAATAATATGAGCACAAAAACACATGGTTTTATTAGAGAGCGTGTAAAATATTTTACTTATAATTCCTTTGGTACCGTTAACGTTATAATATAATGCCCGACAAAGAACTTGATCAATGGACATGGACTTCGCGTGAATGTATTTTGGATCCTGTGGAGTCGTTTAAATTTCTTTGAACTTTAGAACTTAATGATTAAGAAATAATTAAGAAAGTGTTTGCTTTTAGGTCCTATTGCAAATGGAATGTATTTGCGATAGGTACTGCGCGCCAATTTCGTACTAGTTATTTGTCGAGTATTAAACCTACAGTCGACAGCTGATAAGCCTTTCTTCTTCTTCCATTAAAATAACTAAAAAAATATATCATGCTTAATGGAACATTGACCCATTAGTACATAGGATCTGTGGGTTAATCGACGTTGCAATGTACATCAAATCGTCTCAGTAAACCCGCATAGTTTCATGTAACAGACCCCTGAATGGTATTCTTTTGCAATCCTATTCCTCGTTTCGAATAGGTACTTAAAGTTTTTTAGAAAACTTAAAATTCAGAGTATGTTAAGTCAATTTTTTTATTTTTTCGTTTTTTTTTATTTATGTGATCAAAATTCTTAACTTCGCCGAGAGGAATAATGTGTCAAGTCAATTTAGTTACCGTTTCTGAAATTCATAGAATGATATTATATCATGTCCACTTACAGCCCGAGACATATCCTATCAAGTCCTACGTAACACAATATGCTACTATGGTAATACTATTTAATTCTTACTGTCTTGTCAACACAATCAACTTCAACTTACATTAATTTAATAAGTGTTAAGTGGTGATGGTAAAATTAAATAGTGAGTTTCTTTTTCCTTTTTCTGGCTCTCTTGTAAAATTGACGATGTGTGACTTAACATATTTAACCTCTGAGGTACAGAATTATTAAGTCCAATCATTTTCCGTACTTGATGTACTCAGGGCCTAGATTCTGCTAATGCATTGTAGTACAATGACAGTTGCATGACTGCGTCGATTTAATTTCATTGCCGCTTCAAATCAACGCGCGCACGCGTATTCTTAATTCCAAGCGACAATGGAATTAAAAAACATGGCCATGTAACGGTAACTATAATGCATTAGCAGAATCGAGACCTTGGTCAGTTACGGTTTGTGTCGTGATCACTGATGAATTGAATAAAGCCAAAGCTAATTTATAAATGTAGGAACATTGTTCACAATATTTTTAAATTACCTGTACATAGGTACTGAAAAAAACGAGCAGAATACGTACCTGCGGCGAAAATTAAGTTATAAAACCTACACGAGAACACGATTTATTAAGGTTTTACAGGTTTATTTCCGTACTCAGTGAATTTAGTACCTAAACAATTTAAATAGAATTAGTCAAAAAGGGAAAAATACGAATAATTACTGCGAAGGTTATTTTTGCGAATTTAGGTAAATAACATTATCAAACATGTGACGATTAATCAGCGTGAAGAGCGAGCGTTTTTTTTTTCAATCTTTACTTATTAGGGACTTTTGTACACTACAACTGAGAACGACAATCCGATCGTGCCTCTACTAATGATAGAACGAACACTGAAATAGTTAAGTCAAGACCATAATTTTGATTCCTCCTTCTTTCTGTCACAAGGTTGTCTGGAAGAAATAGCTGTTAGTAGTAAGGCCTATACTTTTTTATTGTAACTTTTATATATTATATGTCTCTAGCTTCTAGTGTGCATTAAAGAATATTCTAATCTTATCTTAGATGTCGGAAAGGAGAATCACAAAATGACCTAAAAAAGTAAAAATACTACCAAACAAGACACTTCGACTATAATCTAGTCAGACATCCACATAACGGAGCTCTTTCGATTTCACCTCACGTAGTGCTCGGGTCCTGAAATCGAATAAAGTTAATAAATGAAAGTAAATAAAGTATTTTGTTGTATCGTGGTATCCACCGAGTAACAAATCCCTGCTTGTAACTATTTTGATATACAGGGTTACATAAAATATAATAATAATAACTTCCACACAACATTCACTTGGTAGCAAACTAGCATACACCGTGGTAACTAGGTATAAGCCATTTATCTATACTTGCCATTTTTTTTGGACTTTAAACGACGCTGAATTAAAAATCTTTAGCGGTAGAAAATTCGATACCGTTTGCAAATTTAGTACTAGCTAGCACTAAATTTGTAAACTGTTTCGAGTTTTCTACCGCTAAAGGTTTTTGATTTAGTGTCGTTTACAGTCTGAAAAAAATGCCAAGTATACTATAGATAAATGGATTATAGGCAAGGACATTATACAGGGTTACAGGGAAAGTCGTACACAATATTAAAGGAGGTCATTATTTAGGTCATTTCTGATGGATTTTATTCTATTATATAGGGTCCGAAAATTAGCCGTTATGAAGATATTGACTGTTAAAGATTTAAAAAAATATCAAATTTTTTTGGCTTTTTGATTGATTTTTTCTCAGAATAGACCTCGTAAAGTGTTTTTTTTTATGTATTAAGTTAAAAGCCATGTCAATTGATAAAAAAATATCAGCAAAAGCTGCACATACTACTAACAGCTTTAAAAAAAAACTGCTTGGCAACGGTTAATTAAATATTTTTTCTCTAAATATTTAACACATTGAAGCTCTTAAAAAAATTTACGTATGGAACTTTATCTGCAAAATATTTTAAAAACTTCAACGACTCTTTAACTATTCAAAAAGGTATAACATTTAATAGGTGTCTGCATGAAATTTTAAAATAATGTTATTTGAGTAGGCTCTAGTGGTAGTACCGACATAACTGAACTTCGATACAAAAAAAAATCTTTTTACTTCCTGGCACCTTTAAACTATGTAAAAAGGTCAGATAGGCTTTTTTGGGCTCTGGAGACGTGCTGTCTCAGGTGTTCCGGTACCTACCTATTTCAGTATTTTTTTTTAGAATATTCTATCTATCTATTATTTTTGTGTTAGTCTGCTCGTGTGATTCTTCCGTGGTAGATGTGTTAATACGTGCTCTGCAAATGATTTGCGTTTTAGAAACTTCTACGTCTCTTTAGGTATTAAAAAACGTTAATCACGTGCTATTATATCGAAAAAACTTTTAGTAAATTTTTAGCTGAGGTAAATACGTGCTCTTTGATAATTTCCCGTAAAACACGATTTAGTTTGGATTTTTGTATTAATTCATCTTCATTCTGTGACTTGGCTTGGATTTTGAACTGATTCATCTTCATACTGAGACTTGGCTTGGATTTTGGACTGATTCGTTTTCATTCTGTGACTGGCGAGACACATATGAAAACTTTTTGAGGGAGGAGTTACCCTTGTTGATGGGCGACATTTCTATTGCATTGAGAAGAGACAATGTTCTTTCTACATGACGGCTGCCCAGCGCACCACGGAAGCATGGTTGGACGAGAACTTTCCAAACAAATGGATTAGAAAAGACGGTCCCATTGCATGGCCGGCTAGGAGCCCTGATCTAAAGCCAATGGATTTTTATGTATGAGATCATATTAAAAGCATAATTTAAAACAAAATGACGCCAATTGAAAACGTCGAAATTTTGAGACAGAGAATATTTGCGGAAACGGCTGTGAAAATAAGGAGAAACCTGCGAACTTCTGTAGTGAAGAGTAATTAAAAAAAAGAATGAGAATTTGTATTAGAAATAGAGGCAACCATGTTAAAAACGAAGATGAATCAGTTCAAAATCCAAGCAAAGTCACACAATGAAGATGAATAAATACCAAAATCCAAACTAAGTCGCGTTTTGCGGGAAATTATCAAAGAGCACGTATTTGCCTCAACTAAAATTTACCGTTTGCCATCTTAAGTGACACTTGGCTAACGTTTTTTCGATATAATAGCAAGTGATTAACGTTTTTTAATACCTAAAGAGACGTAGAAGTTTCTAAAACGCAAATCATTTGCAGAGCACGTATTAACACATCTACCACGGAAGAATCACACGAGCAGACCAACACAAAAATAATAGATAGAATATTCTAAAAAAGAAATACTGAAATAGATAGGTACCTGAACACCTGAGACAGCATGTCTCCAGAGCACAAAAAAGCCTATCTGACCTTTTTACATAGTTTAAAGGTGCCAGGAAGTAAAAAGATTTTTTTTTGTATCGAAGTTCAGTTATGTCGGTACTACCACTAGAGCCTACTCAAATAACATTATTTTAAAATTTCATGGAGACACCTATTAAATGTTATACCTTTTTGAATAGTTAAAGAGTCGTTGAAGTTTTTAAAATATTTTGCAGATAAAGTTCCATACGTAAATTTTTTTAAGAGCTTCAATGTGTTAAATATTTAGAGAAAAAATATTTAATTAACCGTTGCCAAGCAGTTTTTTTTTAAAGCTGTTAGTAGTATGTGCAGCTTTTGCTGATATTTTTTTATCAATTGACATGGCTTTTAACTAAATACATTTAAAAAAACACTTTACGAGGTCTATTCTGAGAAAAAATCAATCAAAAAGCCAAAAAAAATTGATATTTTTTTAAAATCTTTAATAGTCAATATCTCCATAACGGCTAATTTTCGGACCCTATATAATAGAATAAAATCCATCAGAAATGACCTAAATAATGACCTCCTTTAATATTGTGTACGACTTTTCCTGTAACCCTGTATACATCGAAAAATGCCCAGACTAAGGCCATTCGTACAAATGTACGGTGGCTCGAATCCCCAGTGGAAATCAAACCCATGATCTCTTCCTCGGTAGCTAAGTGCCTTAACCGCTAGACCAACGAGGCAGTCACGCATGTGCAATCCCTGAAGCATGTCTGTTCGAGTATTTCATGTACAACAGTTTGATCTGCGTTTTTTTTAAGTAGAATGAATTAAATAGATTACGTAAAGTGCAACTTTAAAGTAGTTTTCAATGATCTAAGAAATAATTATTTATAGACGTTTTTGTGCTGTTCTGTGTCCACACACCTACAACAAACTAAATAAACTTCTAGAAAGACATCCTCTCAATCTACATCTCCGTAAAATAAAGCTATACAAACGCCTGCTTAAGCTTAGCTACGATGAAACAGAAGCTATCGTTTTCCATTTTGAAATAAGTAGTAAACAACACACAACCACACACACACAACCACACACACACACACGCGCTCGCATGCAGATGCAATACGTATTCAGCATCCTCCTTGTTTATTTTAATTCTTAATTTGAATTGTTTCGAAACATTAATTAACCTAAAATCCAATCTCAAAATGTATAAATCAAATTAATTAGAGAGTGTTAATTGTAAGTATCAGTTATTCTACGCTAAAGCCTCAGATGTACTGAAGGAAGAAACTGACTCCTAAGATACAGGATCCCCTAGTTTAGGAGTCCGGGACTTAACTAGTTATGTAAATAAATTGTAACTTTGTAAGTACTTACAGAACTGTGATTAACTTGGTCAATAAATTTATTTATTATTAAATGAGAAATCATTTAAAAGTATGTATTAAAATTCATAAACATGTCTATACTTGGCTATTCAAAAATACGCACGTGTTGTGAGTTGTGACCGAAGTTTGTGTTCGCTGTCCAAAACAGGAAGCCTGTAAAACATCCTAGTAGATTGGCATGAGAAGTAGTTATTTCCGCAGTTACCATTTAATTATCTGTTAATGTAAACACTCATCAATCATTACTATTTATTGACATCATAGGAAATAATTAATCTACTAGACATGCCTACACATATTTTATCTGATTTTCTAATCTGTTTTTGTTTTCCGATTACTGTAGATAGTCCACTAACCAAAATTGTATATATAAAACGTTTGTTTTCAAGACCAAAGCATAGCTTTAGATTTACTCTAGGCGTTCCATCATGAAAGCTTTTTTAATTGTTGCGATAGTCGCATTTGGCGCGGCAACAGCAGAAGTTGCTTCGGAATTTGAGCCCATAACGTTCCGGTACCACCGGGACGTGGGTATTCCGAAATTTGAAGAGCTCAAAAAGGCTGAGGAGGCGCGTTTGGCTAATAGGATCGTCGGCGGAACTACTGCCTTCGCTGGGCAGCTGCCTTATCAGGTATGTAAATCTTAGTAAATGTGGAGTTTCTTTGTTAGTTTCTTCTCCATGTAACCTATTAATTGTGAAACTAACAACTTTGACGTTCATAAAGTAAATCGAGGGTGCAGTGATTAAACCCGATAAGTGTGTTTTTATATTTCGTGTTAGTGTGAATACCGTGATTATCCTTGCGCTTTAAATATCAATAAATACACATTATGTGGTTCTCTCACAAAACAAATGTTATAAAGTGTAGCCATAAATACCTTTAAAGTGTTTTTAATTTCTTTGTTATGCACTTACTGGGCAATAGTGGCCTATAAAAACGAAATTTAGATTTTTTGGATTTATCGGGTTTTAACACTGCACCCTCGAAATGTTCTATTTGTATTATGAATAAAATATTTGACTTTGACTTTACATAAGTTTAAGCAGAACATCGACAGTGACCTTTGCCACACTAACGTTGTACAATGTAGTAAACATATAAACATTTACATACAGGCACATACATTACTTCTGGTCCAACACTAGAACACCCTGTGTCATGGGAACCAGAAACAGCGACATCGCAAATGTGTAAGCATCCAAGACCGCGTTTTTTTGTCCGCATCGCGGTTCGAACCCGGGACCTCTCGCATGGTAGGCAGATGCGCCAACCGCTGTGCCGTAGAGATCGTCTAATCTAATATAAACATAACCAACCTACAGTCTGTTAGCTTTTAGAATATACCTCGGGCTCTAGAGTAGGCTTCGGTTTTCGCCGAAAGCACACGAGTGTAATACTACTTCCTGCTCTGTATAAGTGACATCAAGTGTCATATTAATTCCGATTTTGAAATTAAGTGTCATATTAGTTCCGGTATTTCTATTACACAAATATATCCGATTCTATGCGATAGTAGCCGAGGTATATTCTAAAAGCTAACAGACTATGCGGAGAAAAGTTCCCTCCAAATCTCCAGGAATGTGTGTACAAATTGTTTTGTGCTTATATCATTATATTCAGATTACAGTGAAAAAACACAGCTTTTAATTCTTTACTAATTCTCTGCTTCCAATATTAGCAAGATACAATGTATGCTCAAAACACTACATTTTAAATCTCTAAGTGCATAATTAAGACACATAACTCCATCATACCCCAATACTGTGACTTAATTGATAAACCTGATCTCTTTCCAGGCCGGCCTCCTCATAACGCTAGCGTCGGGCGCCACCTCCCTTTGCGGCGCCTCCATTCTCACCAACACCCGACTAGTGACCGCTGCCCATTGCTGGATGGACGGTCAGAACAACGCCAGGGAACTCACGACTGTTTTCGACTCCATCTGGCTGCTGTCCGGAGGCATCAGGGTCACCACTTCCGACGTCGAGGTCCACGCCAACTACAACCCGAATACGCTTAACAATGACATCGCTATGATTAGCGTACCCTGGATCACATTTACCTGTAAGTGTAAGGGACTGGTCTCACTATGTTTAATATCGTGCGGTTGAAGGAAATGAAAAAATCGTAGTGCGCCTCGTCAGTTCACGTAGGTGATCCATGAAAAATTTTTTTTTAGTGGTCTCCCTTTCATGAAAAAATAATGGTAAAGACGTATGGTTCTTGATTTACCAGTGAAAAATCTAAAAGTTATAACAACGCATCATCGTACTGGGAACTATCGTGTATTAGAACTGTACCTTATTTTCTAGATCATAGCACAATTAATTCATATTTAATAAAATCAATTGGCTTTCATCATCATCATCATCAACCCATTATGTCCCCACTGAGGGGCACGAGTCTCTTCCCTGAGGAAGGTATAGGCCATACACCACCACGGGGGCCAAGTCCGGATTGGTGGAGGCTTGTAAGACTAGTGGCTGGTCTTACTGTCAGAAGTTTTCAAGCCGCCCGCCCTAAGGCCTCTGACTTGGCTTAACGACTGCCATCTATCTATCGACGGCAGCCAGCACCAACTGCTTAACGTGTCTTGCGAAGCACGGAACCGCTCGGATGGTGACCCATCCATGCACTGAACGCGCCCTATCGTTTAAGATCACTCAGGCCGGCCGGGGCTACGAGCGGTGCTCATATTTCTGTATTAACTTTTCCTGTATAATTGTGTATGTCTAGGTAGGCGTAGAATTAGACGTAGTTGTTATTCTTCTCCTTCTAATTAACGCCTAATTCTAAAAAAGGAATCTCTTCTATAAGGTTTGTACAATTTATTTTCAGCTAACATCCAACCAGTGGTCCTGCCTAGCTACTTCGTGGGTGAGACCTTTGTCGGCAACTGGGTGACTGCGTCCGGCTACGGAAGGACCAGCGACAGTAAGTATGCAAAAAGAGTTTCGTATTTGTTTTCAGGAAGAAATAAACCAACCAAGTGCGGATTGGATTTGCACACCGAGGGTTCTATTCAACTTAAAATATATTTTTCATAGATATGGGCTACATATCACGTAACAATATATTATTTCATCTTTCCCTCGTGGCAGAGCTTGGCACTACTAGTAGTGTCATAAAAGATTTAAAGATTTACAAACAGGCACATACATTGCTTCTGGCCCCACACTAGGATACCCTGTGTCGTGGGCACCAGAAACACGACGACGTCACAAACATGTAAACATCCAAGACCTGGGATTTTTTTTTGTCCCCAGCCGGGATTCGAACCCGGGACCTCTCGCATGGTTGTCAGATGCACTAACCACTGCGCCACAGAGGTCGTCAACTTAACAACTTAACGTAACTTATCTCACCTATGACACTAAAACCTTGGAAGCTAAAACCAATATAACAAAGTTCCTTCTCACACTAGATTACTTAAGTACAGAACAGTTCCTAAAATAAACTTAAAGTCATGTCATACCAAACACACACACATAATATACACATATATACAAATATATAAGCACATATTTTTTAAACATTATAAATAATGATTAACATTATTTTATGACCCAGAAGCTGTCTGTTTTATTTTTGTGTTCATAAATTAAGTATGCTACAGACTTATCTTTTTTAATTTTAACTGGTTCCCCAAGATACAGGCCCTGCCTAGTTTGGGGACCCCTGGAATTTTTTTGTAATTTACCTTAGCTATGCACCGTACATTAAAATAAGTTATCACTGTAAATGTATCACTATATTCGTGCAATAAATAAATATTTTACCTTTACCTTTAAAGTCAAAGGAAATAAAAAAATCCCATGGCACTACAGCGGGATTGGGACGGGATCCCACATTTTGTTAAATTACTTGTCTTGTGAATGAATCGCTCGTAGCCTGGGCTGCCTGAGTGATCTTAAACGATCACTAAGGTTAAGCAACATACGGCGCGTTCAGTCCGTAGGTCACCGTCTACGACTAACGCTAGTGGCATTTTTCCGAGCGGTTCCGTGCTTCGCAAGGCACGTTAAGCAGTTGGTGCCGGCTGCCGTCGATAGATGGCGGTCGTTAAGCCAAGTCAGAGGCCGTAGAGTGGCTTGAAGACTTCTGACAGTAAGACCAGCCACTAGTCTTACAAGCTTCCACCAATCCGGACTTGGCCCCCGTGGTGGAGTATGGCCTATACCTTCCTCAGGGAAGAGACCCGTGCCCCTCGGTGGGGACAAAAATGGGTTGATGATGACTTGTATTGTAATTTAACAAAATGTAGGATCCCGTAATTATCCATGACCATAACCTGATTATGAATTAGACCTATAAATGATGACCCATAAACTATGACAACACAATAAAATCGATCTGTCAACAGCTCATTATCTTTTACATTTTAGTTTCAGTTGTTCGTTACGAAACTGAACACAGTGCACGCATAAGAGCCATCGCAAACAGGGCGACTTGTCGCCGCGTCTAGTCGCCGCGTCAGACCCGACGTAGACGTTTGCTTCTGGCGTCTTGTCGTAGCGATCCGCGACTCTGACGCCAAGTGTACGAGATCCGAATAAAATAAATGAAAATTGACGGCCGTAGCCTGTCGTCGCGTCTAGTCGCTGAGCTGTGGCTAGTGCGCCTAGGCTTATAGGGTGAGGTGCCAAGGGTACAGTTGTAATATTAAGTCATGATATCATTAAAAAATACAAGCGTTTCCTTCTCTCTCCAGACAACATCGCCGAGTCATACGGCCTGAACTACGTGAACCTCCAGGTCATCCCTAACGCTCTCTGCGCGCTGACGTACGGGTCCAACGTTGTAGTCGACTCGACCCTCTGTACGCAGGGCTTGGACCTCGCCAGTACCTGCAGTGGAGACTCCGGCGGCCCTGTCGTCTACAACAGCTACGGGACCAATGTTCTGGTACGTCATGTATTTAACTATCTAGTTAGTTAGTTTGTCTTAGGATTTCCGCACTTGGCCTCATAGTTGGGCCATTGTACGTAGCAGGGCTGTGAGCTTACTCCAGCCAGCCTGTCTTTCCAGATCTCTTTCCAGAAGGCCAGCAGTGCTCTGATGTCACTGCAGGCCTCCTGAAGGGTTCCCAATTTCCCAATGGTGGCGGTCCGTTGTTTCTCCACGCCTTCGCAGTGGATGGTCTCGTGGGCGGGTGTTTCCTCTTCTTTCAGGCATCCCCGGCAGAGCGGGCTGTCGGTTAGTCCCATGTTATGGAAGTGTCTATTCAGTGAGCAGTGGCCTGATTTAACTATCTAATCAGCACTTAAACATCGTTTATAGACATATAAATTATGTGAGCATATGCCTCTGCTCTTTCACGCTAACCTATCCGGCCTGCCTGGCTGTGCGGACGCAAGAGTACATAGTAAAATAATCGGTAATGCTTCTCAGGACCTACATTCTACAATGTCAACTGCATGAACGTGGCGATTTAGTTTCATTGCCGCTTCAAGTCGATGCGCGCACACATATCAAACCTTCTAGGCGAAAATTGGGTGAAAAAATCACGCCACGTGATCCGACGTCGTACTGTAATGCAAGAGTCGAGATCCAGGTTAGGAACTAAACTATTATGTATTCTGTAACTAAACCGGCAACGTGGGGGCCGCGAGGCCAGCCGACAGGCACGCACGTTACGGGAACGTTTCTTGGTGATCGTACTGGCATGTCATACTAATATGACCAGTGAGAATCGCTTGTATTGGTGGTCATACTTGTAATTTTCCCTATAAATATAATATTTTTCTTAGCCCCTGTAGATAATATAGAGGTACAGTCAGCTTTTTTTTAAAAAAGCTTCGTTAAATCAAATAAAACCGTTGTTTTGAACTTTGAGCGAATTGTACTTTATTAATACGTATGTGCATATTTGCTAATATGCATAAAGGATGTTTATAAAAATAATATGACCACCAAAACAAGCGATTTTCACTGGTCATATTAGTATGACATGCCAGTATGACCACCAAGAAACCGGGGATTTTTTCTACTTGTTACTAAATAGACGGGTAGAACAATAAACTAAAAATAACGATAGATAATGAAGTGTTTTTAATGAGGAACATATTTTCAGGTCGGCATCGTGTCATTTGGGTCGAGCCGCGGTTGCCAAGTGGGCCTACCGGCTGGTCATGCAAGGGTCACCGCCTTCCTTTCTTGGATCCAGGATAGATTATAGATCTTATTGCTAATTAAAACTTTACTTTATTAGCATCTCTGCGTTACTTTTTCTAGTATTTTAAGCTACAAGTTTTTGTTTAGTATTCCATTGCTCTTAAAATAAATCAAAAGAAATAAACTCACGCCCACTATCCCCGAGGGTGTAGGCAGAGGCACCAATCACTAGAACTGGGCCCACATTTTGCCGAGTTTAGTAGGTCCCAAACGTGCCATGTGGCAAGCCTGTCGCCGTTATTCGGGCACAATTTATCAGCGTATGGTGTTGCTGTACAAACAAATTTACGTAACTAAAAGTCATTGGTACATGCGTGGTTCGAACCCAGACCCTCTTGATCGAGAAGTAAGGGTCAACTCCACTACGCCACCACCACTATTAACATGATTCTTTAATCGTCTTGGCTGCTTCCATACTAAAAATCAAGTATGTGAAAAATAAAAATTTACAGTAACATAATCCAATACCGTAATACCTATAATACTCAAAATACAAATAAGATGTTGTGTTTCACATCAAATAATATATTTGTCAAACGTACTAGAAAATAAAAATAACGTAAATATCGAGAAAACAATTCAATCTTACGCATATTATATGGCCACACCCAAGTCCAGGTTTAATAAACGTAAACGAACACTTAAAATTTTATCGTTTTGTTACAAGTTAGCTTCTAAGTGTATTTGGACTTAAACGAATCCACACCACCCTTATCTGGAACAAGAAAAGCTAAACTATAAAACCTTCTGTAATTTACTCGTTTCTCCAAATAGTGTAAGAGTTTACAAAGGACTTAATGGAAATTTGTGTGAACGCATGAAACTGGCAACTGGTAAGATAAAACGTGCGAGAGGTTCCGGGTTCGAACCCCGGCTGGGAACAAAAAAAAATCCAGGTCTTGGATGTTTACATGTTTGTGATGACACTGTTTCTGGTTCCTACGACACAGGGTATCATAGTGTGGGGCCAGAAGCAATGTATGTGCCTGTATTTAAATGTTTACAGTCTGTTAGCTTTTAGAATACACCTCAGGCTCTAGAGTAGGCTTCGGTTTTCGCCGAAAGCACACGAGTATAATACTACTTCCTGCTCTGTATAAAACTTTTTTTCACTATTTTGAAAAGTTATGTAAAGTTATAAAGAACAATACAAAATAAACCTTACCTTATTGCAATACAATCCGGTTTATCCGATAGTAACCGAGGTATATTCTAAAAGCTAACAGACTGTATGTTTATTGTTGTTTTCAAGGACAGGACTGAGAAGGTTATGATAATGAATACTCATACTCATACTCGTGAATACAGAAACGCGTTTGTTACTCATCTATGTCTACTTAAGTTTTTATGTCGGACCCAGTCGACAGTATAACAAGTAAGTAATTTGGAGAAATTAACAGCTTGTACGGATGAGAATAGGTACCTAATCGTCTCTCTACTAAGAGACGATTAGGTACCTATTCTAAAACATTAATTAGATGTAGTTTAAATAATCGGTACACACTAAACGTTTTCTTATTAAGAAATACCTGTGTATTTTCCTTTTTTATGTACAATAAAGTGTTCTCTATCTCTATCTATCTATCTATCTTAGATATGTAAGTCTTATAATGTACTAGCTTTCGCCCGCGACTACGCCCGCGTGGACTTTGGTTCAAAATTTTGCAACCCCGTTCACTCCCTTAAGGGTTAAATTTAGAAAAACGGCGAAACATTGTGTTCAATCAATTGTGTTGAAGAGTATTTATTTTAAGTTTCAAGAAAATTAGACTTCATTTTTTATACCTCCCATACAAATTTAGGCAACCCTTTTCGCCCCCTTAGGGGTTAAATTTAAAGAAATCCGTTCTTATTCCTTGCCTACATTGTATATAGACCCTCTGTGCAAAATTTCAGCTTCCTAGGTCCAACGGCTTGGGCTGGGCGTTGATGAGTGAATGAATCAGTCAGTCAGGACTTTGAATTTTATATACATATATAGATTGTTTGTTTTTCTGGTCTAATTTTGGTTCTAATCTAATTTAAGCACAGATTATTTAAATTGCATCTAAGAAGTGTTTTAAGAAATCGAGTTTTTGTAAACAAGGTCGTTTATGACTCACTGTACATTTGGTATCCAGTTTTTAATTCAATCGGGATTCAATAGAAAGTCTTCTACAGTCCGCACACCACATTAGTATCAAGTGAAGGATTATCCGCAGATATCCTATGGCAGCTCCATTTTCTAGACACTGTCACGTTGTGCAAGAGGCTGGAAAAAGAAAATGTAATACATACAAAATGTTTTATTCGGTCCTGTAATGTTAGAGCACGGTACTAGGTAAATAAAAAAATGGTATTAGTGCGTTTGTAACTGTGTTAACGCCCACACACGCATGTTTGGCTGTGTAATATCTAAATGCTGTTATCTCCTCTAAGACGAATTTATGGAATAGCTCATATAGTTTTCAACAGTTTAAAGTTAATTTTTACTCAAAATTGTGTTTTACCGCGTCTTTAAAGATTTTCATGTATCGTATTGTTCTTTAAACCTTCCTTCTGTTTTTCAATTTCTTATTTTATTGATATGGGCAGTATATGCCCAAACAGTATCTATCTAGCTAGGGCACGATCCCGGCTCCTCAAAACAAAAACGCAAACGGGCGCTTCGGCCGTCTACAGAACCGGAGTTTCAGAACTGGTTCCATACGAGGCTTTTTAATTACTTGTACGGAACTGGTTCCGATTGACATATTAATCTACTTGTATAGAACTGGTTCTGATCGAGGCTCTTAATGTGCTTGTATGGAACTGCTGGACCTCGTTCACCGAAAAATGCATGGATACCCTTGTATTTGTCGTAAAGTTATTTGAAATAAGCTGCTATAGTAGCTATTAAGATACATTGAAGTAGATTTCTGATGACACCTATACCGTCGTCATTGGTGCCAGGACCAGACTTCATACATATTTGCCGGCCCTCCATATATTACATTACCCAGGTATTTGCGGACAGTACTTACCTATTCACGAGTCAATGATCTAAATGATCATCAGTCCATTTCAATATTGTAGCTGTTTATAGTGAAGATGTAATATATGTTACCTGTATAAAACAAAATTTAAGGTGTAATGGACTTAAGGGATGACGCAGGGACAGAGAGAGATAGGTACAGTTTGTTACTCGTATAATGTCTGTTTTCCGACAAGCAGATCCGAGTAACATTCGGGATTAATCCAGATTTTTGTTCAGACCTTGGCAAAAGCGAATTACAATTTGGATTTGAATTGAAAAGGTTGGAAGGATTTACATTCGACAGTAATTAAATTTTAATCTTTTCAATGGAGAATGCTAGCTTAGTAAAACAACGTTTTATTTTACGACAGTACTAACTCATTTTAATTTATGTGATATTAATGTGTTAAGACATTTTTATTTCGTGACGTTATGTTAAATAATGTATGCTTTAATAAAGGGTCAAGGTCAGATCACTATTCAATTAATTTAGTAAGTTAGCATTAGAATTAATTTGAAACATATCAAGGACTTTATAATTCACTGCCCTGTAGGTATTCACTCTTCTCGAATGTAGATAGACAGGTAGAGAATATAAACAGGAAATTAAACTGACCTAACAGTATGAAGTCGAAAATAAGTAACTATGTATTGTTACTAACAAGTACTTGACTTACTTCGAATATCTGTGTCCCTATGAGTGGGTCTGCCCTACTGGGTGCGTGGGCGTCTAAAAAACTCCGCCATCTCGTCCTGTTTTGGGCTGCGCTTTTCAATTCGGTCCAGGTTACGCCGGCAGTCTACATTTCCGCTGCCACTGAGCGCTGCCAGGTTAGTTTGCGAAAGCTTCTCTTAGAAGAGAGCCCAGCCACATACCTCGACAAGCTCTAGAGTAAGCAGACATCCTAATGTCTCCTCCAGACTACTCGCGAAGTTCCTCGACAAAGTACTCGGGAAAGTTGACCGAAGTACGTACCTACACACTCGAGGTTGTGCCTCCTCCAGACTACTCGCAACATGAGATGGAAACGTGGTCGTCCCAAACAAGTACTTACAAAATAAAAACTCGCCGATTTGTATGTATAACAATTCAGTGGCTTTTTGAATCAATACGTCGCAATGGTGGCATATAATTTTATGTGGCTCGAAACTATTCTTCCAGTGAGGCCAACCCAGTTCCAGCTCTTCATTTCCTATTATTTGAATTAATAACAATAATAAAACCACGCATCTTGCGGTGTCAAGTATCATAAAATACACCCAAGAGTCGAAGAAAAATGTTCCTTGTTCGATCTCGCCCTACAATAAAACCGAAAAGAAAAGTTTATTACAATTTCCATGTACATTGCGTAGCCTACTCTCCCTACTTGTTAATCTGTGGGTGATCGACTTTGCTTATATATCCATTTGTCAAAGTACCAAAAACACAAAAAAACAACTTACCACAATATGCACCAAACATATGGTCGCTAATATAAGTTTTATAATATACATGACTAAATATACGTATTTAACCCAGATGAGGCTGCGATAACCTCTAGTTTTCATAGGCTCGTATCTGAAAATAAAAGTTTCAAATGAATTTTTAATCTTCTTGATGACGAAATTGGCGGATCTGTAAGATTCCTATGAGGTTGATAAACAGATTTTACTAGGCCTGATTCCATGCTCGCATGACATTTTGCAGTCGTTTTTATTGTATTTACATAAGCTGTTATTATTACTAGGGGTCCGAATAGGCAGTTCAATTTTATGTACTTGCGATTTTGTGACATCAATAGTATGGATATGCCTGAGGGATCCCGCAGAACTTACTATTTTCAGAGATTGGAAATTTTATATTGAACTTTCAAAACTTTCAAGATCTTTCATCTTTTAGCTTATAAAATTGTAAACTAAATATTTTAGAATAAAAACGTGAAGAAACGAACCGCAAATAAATAATAAATAATCACGCTGATTCCCGGGATTTTAGATGTTATCCATGTTATGCTTACGTTGACTGTCTTTCTGCAAGTACATACAATTAAACTACCTATTTTGACCACTTATTATTACAAAAAAGGACAGTGTCATGTCTTGGCCATGCCCCGCGTCCGGCAACGGACTATTAAGAGCTGGTGGATCGATTAATTAACTTCCTAAGTCCAGACCTGGAAAATAACTGTGCTTTAGTTTGTTATTACTAAGGTCAGGACTTAGGGGTTAAAAAGTTTGAAATGGGTTGCCTCGCGGGGCCCCATACACTTACGTATTTTCATCGTCATGCCATAAGTCATAATATCTTCCATCTATTGGTTCCCCGTAGCCGTGGGAATAGTTATTGTAGGGCTTAATATGGCAACACAGGTATACGTATTGCGAGTCTTTCTCGATATGCGGACCAGCTGGGCAGTGATAGTTGTTACCATATTTCCCACAGCATTTGAAATGGTATCCGCAACGAACTGAATAATTGCTTACTGCCAGGTTAGCAGAATCATTAAGACGATAATCACTGAAAAAAAACAATAGTTAAAATTAATACCTATAGCTCTAGTATCGGCCTGCCTACCCATAATGGATACAGACAATGTTCGGATCACAGAAGACAACTACAAGATTCAGATTGGTTTAAAGTTTTTACTATTACCAAATACATGTTGTAGTATGTATAAAGTATATACTTTATTTTATATCCTTTTTATGGAATACAGGATTTCATGTTAAGAAAACAACTAGCATAGTGCGGGTCGGATTCCGGCTCTGAAGGTTCTGTGCACGTAAATGTATTATTGTCATTCACATGAATCGCTCATAGCCCCGGCCGCCTGATTGATCTTAAACGATCACGAAGGCTAAGCAACATAGGGTAAGTTCAGTGCATGGATGGGTGACCGTTTATGACTAACCCTAGTGACATCTTTTCTAGCGGTTCCGTGCTTTGCAAGGCACGTTAAGCAGTTGGTACCGGGTGCCGTCGATAGATGGCAGTCGTCAAGCCAAGTCAGAGGCCTTAGGGCAGCTTGAATACTTCTGACAGTAAGACCAGCCACTATTCTTACAAGCCTCCACCAATCCGGACTTTGCCCCCGTGGTGGCCGGGTATAGCCTATACGTTCCTCAGGGATGAGACCCGTGCCCTTGGTGGGGACATAATGGGTCGATGGTGACATAAAACGTGATTTCTTTCATTTAATTCCGTCCTTTTAGTGGGAATCGGACTCTAACTTGATCCTTTTTTTTTGTTAACTGTTGTAATACTATATTCACTGCTCTACAACCATACTAAGTTTATCATTTCCATCAAGCATTTGTGTAAAAAATACATTAGGACGTTACTTTTCTTGCATGGTCCATATTTTTTATGAGCGGTTAGAAGCTTTGCGTGCATATACCTATAATAACCTAAGTAGGTACTTACAGGTGGCACATATCGCTCACATCCCAGACTCGAGTAATAAGGAAAAGAAACACTAACATCGCGCAAATTATATGTAAAACTGCAACACCTAATGTGCCGGTTCTAAGTGGTATGAAAAAAAAATACTGCTCTGCCGCTGGCATGTAATAAAACGGCATTGTTTTAAAATCTTTGGATCTAAACAATTTAAAAAAACAAGATTTAGGTAGGTAATTTAGATAATTTTGCTCGACATTTCCCAATCTCATTCATTTTTCTACAATGTCAACAGATTTTTTTCTTACTGTCAACTCTCGTCGTAGAAATAAGTTTTCCCTCAGAAGAATCTTCTGAGAGTTTTCCTCATAGCGCTTTCTTCCACAGACCTACTAAATATATGGACCGGTTGTACCTACAGAAAAAGGGTGCCAAAAAGTTGTCGCAATAAATGGCCGCCTTCTAGTGCCTCGCCAAAGCTATCGAAAATATCGATATCGATATTAGCGGCTGCATCATCAACAGTGCTTAAGCAGCACTGTCACGAGTAGGAAATTAATGTTTACCGATTATTAGCCACGAAATATACCATTGTGGTGTTAGTGTTATATACAAGACCGCGGCTTTGAAGTAAATTCGGGTTGTAAGAATTACTATTTTGTGGTTTTGTCACAGGTGATAATTCGTAAAGTAGATCGTCGCAGTCGAACAAACACCGTTGAAACTCACAGATACTTCTATATTTAAAAAAAGGTACGTCCATGGATTGAAGAAATAATGAGCGTTTTTCCTTATGTCAAATTTAGTTCTAAAAGAATCCTAGGTGGCGCTGCCGTACCGTAATAATAAACGTCAAAGCAAAAAAATTATACTATGGTTCTGTGGAATTTGTGATGGTTGAATAAGGAAAAACAAAAATGCTGTTGTCGTTTTACTGATAAGTGTGATTTTGGATATTTTGGAGTCTTTGCTGTGGATTGTGGGTTTGAATTTTTATTTTTATTACGAGAAACCTCGTCCGAATAGCAACCCTGGTTCCTTCTCTTGTTTAGTAATCTGTGGACTAACTTTGACATTGATTGCAACGAATCACAATTTTGTACGTAGAAACGAATAACGCCATCTAGATTATCTCAAGGAACTAAGAAAAAAAAGAAAGGAAAAACGCTCATTTAAAATAAGAAAGGCGCCTTATACTTTGTAAATTAACTTTTACATTTACATACCGGCACACACATTATAAGAGAATATTCTTTATTGTACCAGGAAAAACACATACAAATCATTTGCATTTAATTATTCTGAATATTTATTTTTAATATTGGAAAGTAAAGATTTCGATTACCAGAAGGACTTATTAATTATATGCAGGTACTCCACACAAAACTCTACAAAATCACTTCAAGAGTCAAAGTCAAATAAAAAAACAGTGCCAGAACAGATTTTATTTCCTTTCTTTTAATCTTCATTATCATGTAAAAGTGCAAACTTCCTATTTCTTTTGCACACTTTATCATTGAAACGTTTGATTTTGTTGCGCTGCTTCTTGCACGTTGAGTTAGTCGCTTATTTTTTTCTTCATTACAACGCATCTGGAATGAGAGAAATTAATGTGATTGATCTAAATCAAATAAAGCTAGCGCTGACAATAAAACAAAAATAATAAGCCTTTATAAAATACGTCAAAAATACCTTTTCACTGAGGTTGTCCGGGTTCAAATCGATTGACTGTGATAGGGCACGGCAGACCTAAGTGATTCCTGCAAACTCAGTTGTGGAATTAAAGTGCCCGCAAGTGTCACTGCAGAGGTGAGTGGATATTGTACATTGTGTCGATCAAATAAAACGGCCCTTTTCTTTACTGTAGTCCTCTGCGAAAAATTGGTGCAATGTCGTTATTATTTCAGTTTAAAAAATTTAAGTTTTAGGCAATAAGTACATATAATATAATATGAAACAGAAACACTTATTTGTAACATTATGTTTTAAGCTCTATGTGAAGCAGATCACGTAACGAGACTCACCAGAAGAAAATGGAGGGAACAGCATTATCACGCAATCTCACCACATCAAGTGTTCTGTTGAAGCTGTCCGCGTTAAAGTGCAGCGAGCAGACATATTATTGCTTGTGTCGTGAATTTAAGGATCTTAAGGCTTCACTACTGGGAAACCTAGAGAATGGTAATAATATGGTTATTTTAATAACTGAATTATTTTAGCTCTACTGTTATAACTATTATTGACGTTTTATGTTCCATCCAATGACTTTGTCCCCGCACTACGGTTTGATAACAAATCATAACAAATTAAATATTGCTTTACCTACGAAAATATCGGGTTAATGAGCAGTAAGAAACTAAAATTTGTCGTAGAGGTTTAAGTTGAGACTTGAGGGCCCTAAAACGACCAGATTGTACGACATTTCTGTAAAAACCAGGTACTAACCTATGAAGAGTCAACTCCGGTCTATTTTTGTTCTTTCGCGAATTACACTGCACAATAGAACATACAGGCATATTATTTATTTATGCCGCAACAATCCCACATCATAAATAACTACCAATTAGTAGTATTGACTTCACAAATTGCAAATAACTCTCGACAACAAAGCAATTTGACAGCTAACATACCAGGAAACTCACAGATTACTAGAGAAAACTTGTCGCAAAACATGGCGATTATGGCACCCGGCAATGGTATGCATATAGACCAAGGATGTTATAATCAAAGAGGATAGAGCACTACGAAAAACCTTCCATAGAAAACTAAACTCTTTGTCTTCTCAAATAAAACATAAAATTGTATAAGTAAGCAACTAGAGTAAAGTGTCCAGAGCGAGAGCCACAAACTGAAGGAGTGTGTCTTACTCTTACTCATTTATGTGGAATACTATGACCATGATGTTGTAAAATGTAGGCCATGTGTTTGATTACCCAATGGTCTCTTTTCAGTTTTACTAAAAACGAAAGCTTACGTTTAAAATGAATGGATGCTATATGAGGCTCTGGTTCGACATCACAAAATCCTGCATTTTGTGAAGCCTGCAAAAGCCGGTATTATAGAAATTAAGATTTTAAACCTACGGTCTTACCTAGGTTGAAGGAAGATCCTGTACCATTTGTAGTAGTGAGTAAAAGGCTTCAAACCTCTGTAGCATACCTAAAGTTTGTACGTTCGTACATGAAAAGTTGCCGTTTGGTGTACATTATGCCAATCGATAGAAAAAATAATTATCACAAACAACAAATACTCTTTGACAAAATGTCCCCAATTTATTACTAGTTGTAACGCAAAATACTTTAAAATGGTGATAATGGACAATTGAATGAATTAAATTTTTTTTTTTATATTTTATATTTTCAAATAGGAATAACTCAGAAAGTATCACTTAGTTTACTTTTTATTGACGTGCTTACCAACCCCTTTAGGTACGTTGCACAGGACTTTTCTGTTACCTTGTGTTTTGTTTGCTAAGAAGTTTATTAGAAAGTAAGTAATAAATAAATATTTACAGCCTGTGGCGAAAAAAGTAATGGTACTAAGCGACGGAAGAAAATGTTGAACTGGAAGAACTACCAACGAAGCAATCACAGCTCGATGCAGGTGCCCAAACTGACTGAATGCATTCCCCAAAAGAAGAAGCTTTGAATATTATGTTTGAATAGAAAAATTGACAGGAGGTATAATAGAATATTTAATTTTATACTTAATAATTCTATTCTATTTTGTAATGTATATTAGCTTTTATGCATATTCAAATGTAAAAAAAAACATTTAAATGTTTGTCATCAATCTAGCTAGCTACATGAGTTTTATTCGTATTGGCAAGTTAGATTTTATTATCTGAATTTACAATTTGTACACTAAAATTTGTCTGCAACAACATTTTTAATTTTTAATTTAACCCTTGTCGAGACCAAGAGTACCATAATGATATAAAGTTCTAAATTGGTTCACTGAAAATAATTTGTAAACTTATGTAGATCAAAATATGATTAAGTTAATTCCGCAGAATGAGTGCGATTTCCGCGATAAAAAGTAGCCTACTGTAACTGATGATAAGAAATTTAAGAAAAGTTCACTATTAATAACTGTGAATATAAGTAAAGTTCACTATCTTGCATGTATCCATGTATCCATGCAAGATAGTGAACTTTACTTATTCTCAAATTAAAGGCCCAGACTTGAATCGAGCCATGAATGTATGCTAAGTAATTTTTGTAGCAATACCACTCAAGGTTTTAAAAACGTATTTTAACATGGTCGAAGTTGTGTTTTATCTTTACTCTTCTCTCTACTCTTCTTTTCCACTACAAACCTTATTTGAGGGCAGTATGTAATGTAGTGTACATTAACACTCAAGAAGCAAGTTGTAAATTCTATACATTTAAATGAGTTATTTCTTTGTGTTTATTTTTGGATTAAAGCTAATTTTATGACTTGATTTTGGCTTTCATTTTATAATGTTAAAACTTCGTTAAATGCAAATATAAGTATAAATTAAAGTTCTTCAGTCAATGAATATACCTACCACTAGGTACTGTGTCGCCCATTATGGAAGTAAATGCCCAAGTTACTCCTAAAGAGAGAACTTCGCTCGTTCCTTCCGGCTGGCTTCCCTTATGTTTCGTCCGGTTTTCATTGACATCAAGGTCACCCACTTAGAAAGAGATGACATTCACTAGTTCGAGCCTCCTTGTCAGGACATTTTTTTGTCAGAGTACTCAATTCTCTTTGATTATTACATCCATGATATAGACGAATAGGGCCTCTCCATAGGTTTCCTTCCTCATTGGCTTTCTTCAGCGCTTTGAGTTATTGAAATCTCTTGTTAGTCTGTGGGTAACTACCTACTTACGTTATTACGTTGCGTCCTGAAATCCCAGGTTCATTTCTGGTACCTACAGACCAAGGATTACGTCCATGGTACATACAGTAGGTACAGTCGACAGCACATCATGGTATACAGCCATGCACTCTACTCCGTTGCATTACGGTCGACTTTGCAACTAAAATGTGAAGATTGACGTGCTGTCGACTGTACATAAACCTTGACTAGCTTAATTTAGCTTATGGTTGCGTGGTTGGCTACAAAAATGTAATATTATACTGTATCTGCTGTCAACCGTACCAAATGCTACTAGTGAAGCCAAAACGTCCACCGTGAAGAAATCTGACTGTTTAGTCTTATTATTTATCAAAACTCAATTCCACCAAAACACTCTTAAGACGGAGTTAAAGCCGGTTTTCATCAAAGATTACTCTTATAAGCCGACTTTAGCTCAGTCTCAAGAGTAATTTAGGGGAATAGATTTTTTGTAAATAAGACTGTTTGGTGAAATCTGTTTTACTGTATCTGAGATAAGCCAGAGATGCCTGCCATCTCGTAGGAGAACTTTCGTGAATCGTTTCCAAAAAAGCTTCCTATTCTTACAGTGTGTTTCACGAATCAATATATTATCATCATCAACCCATTATGCCCCCACTGAGGGGCACGGGTCTCTTCTCTGAGGAAGGTATAGGCCATACTCCACACAGGGGCCTAGCCCGGATTGGTAGAGGCTTGAAAGACTATAGTGGCTGGTCTTACTGTCAGAAGTTTCCAAGCCGCCCTAAGTCCTCTGAATTGGCTTAACGACTGCCATCTATCGACTGCAGCCGGCACCAACTGCTTAACATGCCTTGCTAAATACGGAACCACTCGGAAAAATGCCAGCGGCTACCGGCTGCCGTCTATAGATGACAGTCGTTAAGCCAAGTCAGAGCACTGTATTACAAGCATTCACCAATCTGGACTTGGCCCCCGTGGTGGCGTATGGCCTATACCTTCCTCAGGGACGAGAACGATGCCCGTAGACATAATGGGTCGATGATGAACAGAATAATGTTATTATTAAGTTTTTTTTGCCTTATTGTAAGAACAGGTAGGGACATATGTTGGGGTTATTTGATTGGAGATAATAAAAGTAGTGCTTGTTTGACAAGAACATTTTAATTAATAGTTTATCTACATCTTTGGTAAGTACATTTGCTTACGGAGCGTGTAATATCGTGACCCCAGTAGGTTGGTTATTTTGTATTTTCATTACCTTACATTGTCCAGTTTCCTTATACTTACTCGAGATAATGTCTAATATTTTAAAAAAAGTTACATAATTCACGAACTTCTTTCTCAAAAATTTTGTTCAACATAAGATGGCATAAAATGGATAGTATAGTATTATAAATTATTTGCATGCTGTGCATATTTGACCCGATATTAAGATTACACTTCTTTCACTATATCTAGTCCCTTGCTGCCGTCAAGTTTGCGCCCTATGACAGGGGCATAGAGTACATTATTAAACTGAACAGGGGACTACTTATGGTGAACGCACTGTACTCAGTTAGAGTTAGGTCTATTTGGTTGATTCAATGGCAAAACGATTTCTATCAAAGTAGGTCCAATTCGTAATAAAAATAATTGCAGATTCAAAATCTAGTTACACTAACGGCTCAGCACCTTCTTCGATTCAAGCAAAGTAAACGAGTTAATCAACTTTGCCAACCACACAAATACTTATTGTGTCAAAATGAACCTTCAAGTTTGCTACACATTAGAGCGGCGAATGCATGGGGCATTTAATATCTGTTTTGTGTGGACTTAGTGGACAGGCTTAAGGTCATAGCCCACTTACACGACTCTGCTACCACCCGGCAAAAATAATATCATTCAAATATCATTCAAACAGCGAGCTATCTGCTGTCATTGATGCCAATGTAAAATATATCTAAAGAGCAATATTTAAAGCCCATATTTGAATGTTATTATTTTTGCCGCGTCCTTTAAGCTGCGTCCCCAGTTGGCAAACAGTTTGCCGCCGACTGAGTTAGCGGCGTATCGGTTTAGTATGCCCTTCCATATACTTTAAATGGAGTGTTCACAGTTTGCTAGCTTTGCGCTCAATCTTCGCAATTTGCAGCGTTACGCGCGCCGACTACATAGGCTGCTACTTATTTATGCGGAATCTGGGATTCCAATAATTTTAAACGCAATGTCTGAACTCCATGGTCAAATTCGTTCTTTTTTTAAATACTGGCCGCTAATATTTTTCTCTTATATATGTTAGTGTTTTGTTTTTGTTGGGTTTAAAATGTCATATCGCTGAAAAAATGGAACTCACTCGTGAAAATATGATCGTGCTATGATTTATTACGATTTTCGACGTGGTTTAACGCAACAACAATGCGTAGATCAATTAACTTTGACTTTTGGTGGTGAAGCTCCATCAAAAACGACTGTGTATCACTGGTTTAGTGAGTTTAATCGCGGGCGCAGTAAGCTCACGGACGAAGTTAAAGAAGGTCGCCCGAAATCGGTGGTTGTGCCACAAAATATTGAAGCTGTGCAAAAACTAATAATGCAAGACCGCCATGTTACGTATCACGAGATAGAGGCTATTCTGGACATATGTATGACGAGCATTTATAGGATATTACATGAACATTTGTCTGTAAAAAAAATTTGTTCGCGTTGGATCCCGCACAACTTAACTCAGGATCAAAAATATGCTCGCGTCGAATGGTGCAAGAAAACCTTAAAAAAATTCAACGGAGGCGACTCAAAATCTGTTTATAATATCTACACAGGTGACGGATACAATCCTGGATCTACGCGTACGATCCCGAAACTAAACAACAATCAACAGTTTGGGTGTTTCAAAATGAGCCGAACCCTACGAAAGTGGCTCGTGCAAAAAGCACTGTAAAGCAAATGGTGGCCTGCTTTTTTGGTATTAATGGCCATGTGGCTACAATACCACTGGAGAATCGCAGAACGGTTAATTCGGAGTGGTACACGACCATTTGTTTGCCGGAAGTATTTGAAGAAATACGCCAAAACAACCAGCGACGCAGAATCAAACTTCACCATGACAATGTCAGCTGTCATACATCTCAGGAAACAACTACATTTTTGGATGGTCAAAAAAATAGAATTGATGGGTCATCCACCGTACAGCCCTGATTTGGCTCCCAATGATTTCTATTTATTCCCAAATGTAAAGAATAAATTACGTGGTTAACGATTTTCGACCCGTGAAGATGCCGTAGATGCGTTCAAACAGCACGTTTTGGAGATACCTCAATCAGAGTGGAAAAAGTGTTTTACAAATTGGTTTCATCGAATGCAAAAGTGCATCGATCATAGTGGAGAATACTTTAAAAAACAATAAAAGCATATTTAGCCATATACATTTGTTAATTTTTTCTATTCCGCATACATAAGTAACAATTGAAAACCATTGATTTAGGTACAGGCTGAGGTTGGGTGACCACTCCGAACGCTCCAGTCTGCGATACGTTTTTGAGTACAGCAGTCTTAGTAAAACGGTTATTGTAAGTATCAGCAATGCTGAGTAGAGAATCTGAGAGAATATTTTCTGTGAATATTTCCACTCCGTTGTGAATGTATTCTACAAATATCCTTAGTTTACTGTAAATTACTCTTATTTTTATGAAGATAATTCACACAGTTAACTTATAATTTAGTTTGAAGATAATCCACAGCTTTTTGAATTTATTTTATATTAATGCGAGAACCTATTAGCTGAGAACATTCCCCTTCCCCCATCACTAGTAGAGAGAAACCCATCAAATATAACTGATAGTATCAGCACCGTATATTTTCTATACGAATTCATACTTAGATAGTTATTTTGGCAAACATTTTCTAATGTCTTCGACCCATTTCGATCAGTATTATGTATTTAGTTACTTATTACTTATTTAATAGGTACCAATTTATTTACTTACAAAAGTATCACACATTGATATTGTACGATTCGTACTACACATATCGGTTTTGTACCCTATAGGGTGTAACAAAATTAGGTAACGATATATTCGGGGGTCAATCATTTATAATATATATCGAGAAAATCGAAAATTGAGTTTAGATAGGTTTACATAAATATTTTTTATGTTTATGTTATGTTTAAAAACAAAAGTTTGTTGTTTCGTAATGCTGAGTGAGATTACTTCTCTTACTGAAAAATTAATGAAAAGTGGTTCTGTGTGCACGGTGTATTTAGCTCCTTTTAGGCTGTCAATTCATTGTACAAACAAAAAAAAAGCAGCATTACCGTATCAAAATGGTCACAATTGTAAAAAAAAATGTCAGATTTACGTGATATTTTATAAATGAGATCGTTACCACAAACTATTTTACTACAAGAAATATCGTATACTCTAAATATTGTAATATATTTTTGTTAAACCTTCTATAAATGTGAATTCATTACTATTTCGAAATAATTCTGCGTTACCAAGATAACATTGCATAGTACATTTACATCACTGGACAGTTGAAAAAAACGGAATAAACTAGTTGGTGGCTATAATGGCAACAAATTTATAATTTGGTAAAAAGCTCATTTAAATTAATTTTGTGAAACCAGTATTCTAAGAGCCAAACTCTAAATAAATATACAAAAGGAGACAAAGCTTTTCCAAAAATCTTTCATAAAATAAATACTCGCTGAAACAGTTAAGAGCTCAAGTAATTTGAAATACTACAAACTGTCACCTGACTTCGTTCGGGTGGAAATTTCGATTTGTATTTTTCAGGAAAAAAGTAGCGTAGGTTCTATTACAGACTATTACCAGACTACGGTCGGCGGACTATAACACGGAAGTCAAATTTTCATTAAATTATTATTATTTACAAAATACTAAATTAAATTAGTAGTTTGCTTATTTTTTGTAAAAAAATAAGCAGACTCGTATCAAATTTGACGCGATAAATGGATATTTCCTGTAGTGTCTAACGTAAGAAACCGAAATATATTGACTTTGCTAAGTAAATATGCAGGTTAGCTGCAAAATTTGCAAATAGAGTCTGACAAGCGAGTCCTGGGACGCGATTTATTTCGAATTCTTCATATGGCCACACTTTGACTGTCAAACTTAGGTATTTCAGCTGCAAGTAGTACAGCCCAAACAGTTTGATGCTCGTCCTAGATTTAGACAAGAAAAAAACTTTTGTTTCTATTCAACATAATTTTACCTATGTTTTAGTATGTACTCGTATGTTCATACTAAACCATAGGTAAAATTATGTTTTAAATAATGTTTTAAAGCAAACATGAATTATTTCTTGTTGTAAGGTCTGTCGGATGACGAAAATGTTAAAAGTCAGATCGAAGACTTAGTCAAAGAACTCAAAGATGTTGAGAAAAAAGATATGAATCAGATTTTGATTATGGTTCAGCATTAATAAATGTTTATAAGTTTGTGTGGTGCATCTTTATTATCCCTGTTTTTGGTGGAGTGGAAATGTTGGTTTTGATGTAATTAATGTTTTCGTTTTGCTCATATTTATTTAAGTTTGGACAAAATTCATTGGAGACTCCAAAGTAATTAAACAAATAATCAAGTTAGGCAAAAGTATCAAGATGGTTTATATTCAGACTATAAGCAGGGTTATCAACGAAAAGATTTTTAAATTTCCCGCCAAAGGCCACGACTCACTTGTCGTACTCTAAAAAAAATATTTTTCGCTTTTAAATCGGAACGGTGAAAACACTATCCGCCATCTTGAAAGCACCTTTGGTTGTAAACAAACATCTGTCCGTCGTGCGTGCGTAGGTTCTATTGTGATTTGGATTGGATTTTGTGTTTCTGCAAAAACTCTTCTTGTGCAGTTAGTGTCTTATCATTTTATTGATAAGCGTAATCATGGACGCTGGATTCGTGGAAGCTGATAGTACCAATTTGCCAAAACGAAACCAAATCAAACCAAGCATTATTACAGCTCAAAACAGTTTCTGTGTACATTGATATTACAGAACTTACATTAACCTCGTGTGGCCCAATGTCAAATAAAATGTACAAAAACAATTGTTATTTTCAAGGTCGGGCCGCAAGAGGTTAAAGTGATCTTCACATAAATACACCCAAGTTTCAGTCTATAAAGAATCGGGGTCTCTCTTGGCAAGTTTGAGCCAAGTTTTTTCTTAAGTTTATTTCACTGGGCACACGAATCCGCGACTTCCCGGTGGTCTTTATTGACGTGTTTTTGCAGTCTCGAATAATGCAATAATGATAATAATAATTGATATATTTTGCATGTAAACTCGATGAAATCATGAGTGCGTTGTTGTTATTTCACTATGCTTACAGATCACTAACAGATTTTAGGACTAGGTAAAGATCGTTTCAACAAAACAAGTCCCACGGTAAAATCCTTAAGGCCATAACAATAAAAGCCAAAATTCATTGACTCATACTTCTTTCGTGGCGCGAACTCTACCTATGTTGAATGTCAAACTTTGTTTACAAACAGAGGACTTCAAACCATAGACAAAAATGGCGGACCGCGTTTTTGGCTGTTTAGCAAAGCAACGTTTTAAAATAATGTTTTTGTTGCTTTTAGGCCCTCAAAAAAATACTAAAATATTTTTTGGTCTAATGGAAGAGATATTTAGCATTTAAGGCTTACTTGAAAAAAGAGTCAAGTAGCGGATTGATCGTTTTATCAAATTCATGATGGGTTTGGCTTAGGTTTGGATTTGGATGGTTTTACATTACAATATGAAAGCTCACGCCTGTATGACAGAGGTATCTTTGAAGTGTACGAAATGTATTATAATTAAAGAGCCTGTGAAAATATTACCCTTGTGAAAATGTTACACTTACACATTCCTACATTTTCACACGTAACATTTATTATTACACACAGACAATTTGGTTTTAACTCGGGCTTTCAAAATAAGAACCGCCCATTCGTATACAACGTGTTATTTAACATGGTATCAGTTAATTTAAAATCGTTTTGGAATGATTCTGGGTTTTTTGTATAAAACAATAATCTACTGTAGGTCATCGATCGACCTCCAGTACTTCGAAAATAACGCTTTGTCAATAGATTTTAAGCTAAAGAAAGATAGAGTTTCATTCCCTAATAGAGATACATAAGCATCAGCTTCGTCGCAAAAGAAATTCGCGATTCAATATCAAAACGTATGTCTTCATTACTACAAATTTTAAACATCTATTCTGACGGTCCGTTCGTATCATATAAATACATTTACTTTTAAAATAGAAGATTGCTCAAACTAGGTACTAGCTATATGAATTTAAAACCTACGATATATTATCCTTACTCTTAACATAGGTCTTTGGAATTGTCATCACGTTCTTCGAAATTGGTAGTTCAAGTGGCCCTAACGCCCATCTACTCCTTTAATTGGATTCTTGTTCCATTGCCACACGGGATAGTAACTGTTGTGAGGTAACCAACGGAGAGTTCCAGTATAAAATGTAGACTGTGCGGAACTTCAGAAACCTCTCCTAAGTAGTGACACCCATTCTTTCATTTAGCACAATCACGGACGGCTCGCAGTTATCACCAACATTATAATACCTATCATTATAAAACGTCTCCTCGCTTGACCACTCTTAACCTATAGTTAAAAATTACGAGTATTCAGTTATCACCACCACATTGCACATGTTAAAAGTCTTTTACTTGTCACGGCGGGCGCTTTTCCGAGGCGCCATCGCCGGGCGAACGTCACGCCTTTCTTCGGCACATCAGCAAGTTCTTGTACGCTTGCCTGTATTCACTCGACATCACTACGTAGATTATAGGGTTGATACAGGTGGTCAGATATATCAGGATATACCCCGCAATATTCGCCGTGGGATGCGACGTGAACTCTCTGAATATCTTTGTCAGTGTGATCGGCAAGTAGCACACCCAAAATGAAAGCATTATAGCCATGATCATCTTGAGCAACTTTTTGTCTTTCGGCGTGAGTCTAGGAGGTCTGACGGGTGCTGGTGAGCGTCGTAACACTGCTGCAGCTTGCCTAAGTCGCTTAGCCGTTTCTCCTCCACTTGGTGTGCGGGGTTTGGCATCCAGAGCGCACTCCTCATCGTGCCCATCTAGAGTGTCTACTCCAGAAGACGATGATCGCTCCGGGCCTGGGGTCGGTGGGCAGTGTATCACTGGAGGAGCCAGTAATGTTCTCTTAGGTTGAACTACGTGGTTGCCGTTCTCAGGACCGGGTGAGCGCTCGAGTGCTGTAGACGCTGACCCCACAGCGGAGTCCTCTAACGTACACCTCGGTCGTCCATTGGGTGCTCGAGAACGTAAAGCTGCTTCCCTTACAATACAGAATATTCGAGCATAGCATACAACTATGGCGAGGCATGGGAGCATGAATGCCCCCACGAATAAAAACTCTTTTGGCGATCGATTGTTCTTGTCTGGGAGTATAGAGCAGGAACCAATGGTTGGGTCCAGTCCAAAACGGCCCCATTTCTCAAGCCATGTTGCTATTAAAGCTCCGAATGCAAATGCCCAAGTACTTGCAACCATTACTGCCAAATATTTCCGTCGGTACAATCTGAGGAAAGAAAAAAAACCACATTTATATTTTATCCTCTATAAATGCAAACACACGATGGTTTTTGGAATATTGCTTTGTTGGGCCCTAATAAGATTATTTTACTTTCTTAAACAAGACTACTTAAATTTCTTTTAAAAATACTCCAAGAGAGAAAATATGAAAGCGGGTTCTGAATCAAAGACTTTCAATGTTTGTAAGTACCCTGGCTCCACAAAAAATCTAGATATAGATAGATAGAGAACACTTGCCGAAAATCTACCGTTACTGTCACTTTTTGTATTGTTTTCATACACTTTAAGTCATTATTGTAAGGTATTTATTTAATTACTGTATGTACCTATGTACCTATATTGGCAACGTTCTACCAGCGCAGACACTCCCTATTTTTAAAAATTTGTTAAATTTTGCCTCGTATATCAGTAATGTTCTACCTGGGCCTCAATTCTGTTAGTGCATTATAGTTCGATGACAGATACACAGCCGGGTTACGAGACGTGTTTTTTCATACCATTGACCCCTAGATTGCTTAGTTTGAATGCGCGCGTAGACTAGAAACGGCAATTAAATTAAATCGCCATGTTCATGCAGTTGTCATTATTCTACAATGCATTAACGGTGGACAAATGAGGCGAGCGATGCCATTTGTTGCTGTATAGTGAGAGTACGTTTATTACGATGACCAATATATTCTTCACTGGTGGAAATTTCCAGTGCGGATTATTCAAAATACTTGTGTGGTCTTGCATCAATAGCAGACCATCTGGCATTGAACAATACACGAATAAGATCACCTAATAAATTCAATTGCGCCGTCTCTCGCTCTTCAGCTTCTCGGGATACTACTCGGACTAGCTTGATAAGCAGATCAACTTACTTTGGGTACAATCTTGGGTGTGATATCATCACGTATCTGTTGATGGTGATGGCCAGTATAGTGAAGAGTGAGACTGCGACCAGAGCGTATCTGGCTAGCGGGAACATGCGACAGAGCGTGGTGCCATGTGCCCAGGATCTCTGCCAGAAGGTAGAGGCAGCCAATGGCAGGTTGAAGCAGCAAAACAGTAGGTCAGAGCAGGAAAGGTTCATGATGAAGACTGCTGTGGCGTTGCGCACCTGGAGGAGACGTTCATAGTCAGTTAGCACGTTTCTAGTTCAGTGCACCATATATAGGACACGCTAGGCAAGCCCACAGAATCCGTGTACCATATGTGGTACACGATTAAGGGTTAGCCTAGTGGTTTTTAACTTTGTTGGACTTGTGGTTTGTTAAAGTAAGCGGGATTTGTGAGTAAGGTATCTATCAAAACCACCAGGTTGCTATTGTTACTTTTCATTCTATACAAAAAGGCCACTGGGACGTATAGACTTGACAAAAGCTTTTGTATCGGGACTGTGAAAGTGTTAAGTAGTGTTGTGATATTATTGCCTGGTATAGATTTGGTTGAGGCCGGCGGGGATTATTAATGAAATGATTGAGTAACATCACAGTGCCCCGAGATACAGGCCTAACCTAGTAAGAAGACCGCAATAGATATTACGATCTCTAAGTAAGTGGGGTAACATTAGCTCTGTCTAATTATTTGTAATCTGAGTTCTAGTTATGAAGTTAGGATCAATTTTTTTTTGCTTAAATAAAGTTCTTGTGTTTTTTTTATAATATGCTAATACATTGATGAAATGATTGGTTTCATATTTGGCTTGAAGAGTTATAATAATAATAATAAACTCACGCCCGTTATCCCCGAGGGGGTAGGCAGAGGCACCAATTACTAGAACTGGGCCCATGTTTTGCCGAGTTTATTAAGTCCCAACGTGACAAGTGGCAAGCCTGTCGCCGTTATCCGGGCTTGAAGAGTTCTAGATTAATATAAGGTACGTTCTCCTTATTGATTTATCTACAGTATTTTTAAGTCAACACAGATGACAAAGCGGATGTAATAATGCAGTAAGCAAAGAGCAGTTTTATGTAAATAGGAGAATAGGATTGAGC
Organism: Yponomeuta plumbellus; assembly: GCA_947310845.1. Classification (NCBI taxonomy): domain Eukaryota; kingdom Metazoa; phylum Arthropoda; class Insecta; order Lepidoptera; family Yponomeutidae; genus Yponomeuta; species Yponomeuta plumbellus. Next base: position 7,609,643 of record OX371207.1, on the reverse strand, counting down.
ACTGAAGTAAGATAAACAATATGGAGGCTCGATTGTCTTATTGTCTTATCGATGTTACTATTGTTTGTAGATTTATTCTTTTTATTATCAAGACAAAACTTTCCCCACCTAATTATTACAAATGAAACGGCATTGATATAACAATAATTACTGAGCACTGATCTGCACCAAGGAAAATAAGTAAGTACTACTATCTTAAAGTACGTCACGGTACAAAGAGACAGGGTAATACATTCCGGGAATCTCACGTCGCACGGAAACTGGATTGTCGTCATTGAAGCGTAAATAAGCCCTCTTGTTCTGGAGACTGTTCAGAGTTCTGTCCGGACACGACCAACGTATCGAGCTTGATATCAGGAGATATAGTGCCATCCTACTTTTACGTAGCGAGTAAGAGCGAGATGCGTTATCGCACTTGACAAAGTGGTCGTGCCCCCCGGGCTGGATGATGACTGATCAAAAATAAATCAATATTTTCTTTCTTTCTCATAATTGGTTTGAACTCTTAAGGATTTCCAGCGTGCATTTTAATATTTTATTTCTGTCGGCCTCAGGATCATTTATACAAATTGTTACTAAATGAGTTACAAGTCTAACCAAAACTTTCATAAAAAATTAAGCTCTCCCTGAGATGCAGTTTATTGCCGTCGAATTTTTTAATATTATTTGCAGTTAGTTTCCTTAGTATTTATTAAGGTAACAAACTGAGTTAGTATTGGCGAGCTAAGCCCCCTTTGTCGAAAATACTACATTTACATTTTACACAGGCATACATTGCTTCTGGCCCCGCACTAGGATACCCTGTGTCGTGGGAACCAGAAACAGCGACGTCACAAACATGTTTTTTTCCCAGCCGGGATTCGAACCTGGGACCGCTCGCATGGTAGTCAGATGCGCTAACCACTCCGCCACAGAGGTCGTTAAACACTAGATCATGGTGTAAATATTTTGTTACTTCCTGCTAAATAACTTCCACACTACACAATCACTTTACCTGGTCCTAAACTAGGATGTCTTGTGCTATGGTAACCAGGCAAGAACATTACAACCATCGATAAATACCCTGAGGCTATTTGTACAAATGTATAATGTACAGAAAAAAGTTAAACTCAGAAGTGTAAGTAAACGTGATCTTGAAGATAAAGACCTGTCTCTTTACATCAACGCTTTATTTTCAGCACTATCACAGGGACATAAATCATCTCCTTGCGATTAGTAATCAACACAGCACTACTAAAATCCTAGTATGCAGATCAATATGCTATTGTCTTCTATAGAAACGTTTATCATTATAAATATCTACGTGTTAAGTGATTCTAAATAATACCACCCATAGAGTCCATGCATAGGAATATTTTGAATTATGTGCGAACGTTTGAAAGCAGATGAGTCATGATGCTCAGTCGTTCTGGACAGGATCGTTCTGAACCCATTTCAGATGCACCTATACCGGCGAACTACTTTGACAAAAGAATCTTCATTCTTCATCTTCATTACTTGACCAAAGTGATCACTACACGAGTACGCGAAGTAGATCAAAGTTGTTCGAGACACCGTGATGACAAATGACAAAGTATAGATAGATTCATTTTCACCTAGCTTCAATTTTCAGATGATGTAAGCAATGTATGTGCCTGTATGTAAATGTTTATGTTTATGTTTATCTAAACCGGAAAATTGAACAGTGTATTCTGAACAACTTCGATCAACTTTGTAAGTAGAGTAGTGGACACTTAAAACAAAAGTATGAGCTTCTATTCACTCAATAAGCTCTTTTGTATCTGCAGTGTGTACCCATTTATTACAGAACTAAATATACTTATAAGTATATTTTTTTCGTATAGATCTAGTTGCGTTTTTAAATGAAAATGACGTATTTTTTTAAACACCACACCCTTTCCTGTTGATTCAGAAAAATAACTGTGTCAAACAATTCACAAAAATGTAACCTTGTGCAATAAATAACCTTACAAAATACTTGGTCGGATAAACCAAACAATTTTAGGACCACATTTAGGTACCTACCTCCAATAGCTAATCAACCTAATCTCTAATTTTATCTTTCGTTTAGTTTAGTTCGTAGTAGAGTAAATAGTATTAAAGAAAGTTATCGTTCGTTTTATGACGTTATCTTATCGCCTTTATTATGACCTCTGACGAACTGGAGGGGTGCCTCTGTCTACCCGTCGATCGTAACTCCAGAACGATCGGCTCCAATCTGAATGCAGCGGTTTTACGATCACTCATTAGCATTTAGTCAAAACAGGAGCACTCCACTCACCTTTTTACACCTGGCTAGTGCAATAATTGTGATTAAGTTGCCTGGTATCCCGACGAGCATGAAGAGGACACAGCAGAGCGAGGCGAACTTCAGGAGACCGTCGGGGTAATCCCTGAACAACTTCACAGCGGCTAATTCCTCGTCTGTAGTGTACTCATCCAGCCCGACCACGCTAAAGTTTCTCACTTCCACGCCGGAATACGTGCTCTGTTCCAATCCAGGGAGTAGATCACCCATTGTTTTCGCACGACTTTTTACTGTCACATTTTACACGTCTCGTTAGAGCAGACTTTTAACTAGGACTGGCAATTAATCGGCACGAAAATGTTGCCTTTAATGAGTAATGGCCACTATTGTCCTGGTCGGCGGGAGTGATAGCGGGTGCATTTGTGCGTCCAAGCTTGTTACGCTCGTATCGCTATGTTTGTGTGGTGATACATTCCGTAACGAGATAGCCCGGCAGCTGGCCAGGAAGGGCTCCCGTATCGGCCGCCTGTTTTTATTTGTTCCCGATGTCATCATCTGAAAAGGAAGATAATAAAAGTTGGTTTTGAATGCGATATAAAAAGTGTAACTGTTACGAAAGTCCGCCCGACGGCGGGCGATAAATCTTGGAAGCGTAGTAAATATGAAATTTGTTTTCATGTGCCATCAAGCATATTAAATGGGTCAATTCCAAAAAAATATTACGCTATATTATATTCAATGTGGTTCTACGTCTTAAAATTTGCCGAATTGAATGAAAGCCGTGGTTAAGCAATTAATAATTAAAAATGGCATCAATTTACACTATAATTTTTAAGTAAGTATATCATTGGTACGATATCAGGCGTACAGTCCACAGCACGTCAACGTTCACATTTTAGTTACAAAGTCGCCCGTAATGCAACATAGAAGAGTGGGTGTAAAGGATGATGTGCTGTCGGCTGTGCAGTATAAAAAACAGTCGAGAAATCTTCTGAAATTCGCGAACAATTTCGCGCCTCGTCACGTACCGTAAAAAAACTACCGTATTTTAATGCTATTGTTAAGGTATGTTTATTTTAATATGCTTTTCCTAAAATTCATGGTGTGTTCCTTAGTTATGTAAGAATTAATGGATAACCATTTAATAAGAGAAGTCTTATTCAGTATGTTTGTTGCCGAGAATCGGTATTCAACAGAATGCCAGATTTGGCAAGGTAAAAAACGGTGCGCATGAGAGACAATTTCAATGTACGAGTATCTACTATTTCAAATCAAAAAACCACACGATTTCTTAATCCGTTCAACAACCTTTAAGGCGATTAAATACCTCTCAAATGTTTCACATTCATCGCAAATGCTCCACAATGTTAAACCAGTCTGAGATATGAATGTTCAGTGTTCAGTGACAGAGCACAATGTACTAAATTAGACAGAGGGCAGACTTCCTGTTAAGTCAATAACCACATTTTTTTTATATTAAAACTCTATATTTTATAGACCAGAAAATCAGGGGCTAAATTATTTTTTAGAATTATCTATAATATAGAATTTCATCAATAACAAGAGGCTTAAAAAATAATTAAGCCTCTTGTTAGTGATGAAATTCTATTAGTCACTTTATTACGGATATAAATTGCAAAAACACAACATTCCTAAATACCTTATTTTTCTATAGTTTATAGTCATGTTATCAAACTGATGAAGTCTTATTTTTTATGTATTATTCTGTTAATTGTTTCGTGTGTGTTGCCAACTGGCTGCAGTGCGACCTTTTTATATTTATTAATTTGTTACATTCTGTTTTTGATGTGTTCCTTTTTTACAGTTGGTTTGAAGCCTAAATCTGTCTACTTGTACCTATTGAAATTGTGCTTTATTTTTATTCAATTAGTATCTTTTAATCCGTGTTTCCACCAATATCCCATATAGTTTTCTCATACAGTCCACCACTAGCTATCAGTGTGCACTAAAGTATTAATTAGTGAATTAAGGCTGTCTGTGGGTTTTGTGTTCCATTTATTTGAATGTTTTTTTTTGCATAAGGTTTAAGGCCATGAATCTTAAATTCACTATTAATTTGTTTGGGAGATTGGTCCTTTGCAAAACACATTTGTGAAAAGTATATTTTTGGGTTTTGTAATTTCTGGTGCTAAAGTTGCAGTACATGGAGCCTCTTAAGCTTTCAAATGCCGCTATCTCTAGATTAAGCAATAATATTGGGGTGTTATCTTAAACTTGAAACTTCGAATAACGAGCTTCGTTAATAGACATTGGGCTTTGCTTTATGAAGCTTAGTGTGAACAAAGAGATGTGACTATACATCATTCTATCATCATCATGTTAAAAAAATAAAAAAACAGGATTTGAATGCCGTTTGTTATTTCAGGAGTAATCATGGGCATGAGTTAAAAAACTGCTTTGCATACATTTTGTAGCACTAATGTATACTATAATGTAGGATAAAAGGAGAGGGATGGGTCTTCAATATCCACTTATTATCCTTTCGTGATAAAGAGCGACATTAATATTAAAATATTAATAATTATTATTTTGATCTGTGAACAAAGCTCATGCTTAAGTTTTATTGTGATACAATTTCCATATGTATACCATAAATTCGACTTTAATTAGAATTCGAAATTATAAACCGGTTATTTTATTGGTCAGAGTCTTCTCACCTCAGAGCTTGAAATCCCAATTCCCGGTGGGCACACGTGGAAATTAAGCCCATACACTCTGTCTCTTTGAGGATGCCTATGCCCCGCAGTTGAACTTGTATAAGCTACATAAAAAAACCGAGATTTCATTGGAATTTGACATAAATATTAATAATATTCCTATAACTGACAAAATTTATTTCTTATAATGACAGTTCACTTAATTAATTCCATCGAAAACATAATGTCAAAATGTAGTCATACCGCAAAATTCATATTAAAAGTTTCGTCCACAATTTCAAAGGAAAATTGATAAACAAAAAATAATAATAAAAAATGTCAAAAAGCCAGTCAATCAAATAGACCGCCCCGAGACACATCCGTCCCAAAGGTACCCATGACACTGGCAGCATTACCGCGTTGCACAGCGAGGGATATCCTCTCCATATGAAATGCCCCTGAGCGGTAGTCAAAGCCACGATTCTCAAGACGTCGCCCTATCTCCTTAAAAAAACTCAAAACTTAGAACTTAAGGCTACGAAGCATTTGGGGCTTATTTCATATAATTTTATTCATGGTTTAGTACGTGGCAAAGTAGATTAACCTGTGGATTAACAATAGACTCTGCTCGAATTGCCATAAAAACTATAGATGCATAAAAAAACAAAACTACAAAACATCTAGTTTTGTGAAACTTGGCACTGATGGGACCAGCTCATTCCTCAGCACTACTTAAAATAATATATCAAGATTTATTGAATCTAGTAATAGATATATAGAAGTAATGATTTTTGTCTAGTCGTGGCGCCAGTTCTTTCTTGGTAGCCCCCCTAACGCGTAGACAGTGGTGTTCTGTCCATTATCTCTGTAGGTCATTAGCATGGTCGGAATAGGTTGAGTACCTGCACTTAAAGAAGCAATACCTACAAACAAGAATGCTAAATCCACGAAATAATCGTTATTTTTTTAATTTACTGTAAGAAATTGCTTGACTGTAGCCTTATTCATCATAGAGTGATATGCTTCTAGATAAGTCCCGACGTCCCCCAAAAAAACAGTTTCATTCGACGTTTGAACAAGTGATGGGGATGTGAGTGCTGCATGTGCGATGTATCGGTTTTATTTGATTGGAAAGAAAACCTTTTCAGTTTTGTAGTAATAAAATTTAAAGAAAACAGTTCTTATGAATTGAGAAGCATTGTATTTTAAGTACTGTGAGAGTTAAAATCACGCCTAAACCGAATGTGCGCAGCTCTTATATGACCCATACGCTCTTAAAAAATCGGTCCATGTAAACATTTCATTAGTAATCAATCAAAATTTTAACATAAAATTAAATGAAGTGGGTAAAAACACATTTAAGAGTATTATTAAAAAGTACGTGTTACTGAATATGACTATAGATATTTCAGGTTTCACGATTTGAACACTCTGCAGAACATGACTCAAGCATAGGTATTTATACTCAGCCTATTTCCATCACTGGCCATTAGATGCCAACTTATGTGCTGTTTGTTAGTACTTTATCTTTCCCCATTTCGATTGTTTGTTTCGTAGCGGAAGTTTGTAACTCTATATTCCAATCACTAACCCCCGGTTTCTCGAACGCTAACAGTATGTTAATCTACTGTTAACAGTTCATGATAGTATAAGAATCAGTTTGCTCGTGGATAAAGGTTTATACTGATAGTTTGGTTTATATATCTAGCAGCACTAGAAAATAAAATGGCACTTAGATATATTTCAATTTAAATACCTATGTACCCATATACTTTTTATTAGATAAACAAGGCGTATTAATAGGTGATTAACTTTATTTCTTATCTTATAATGTCCAGTGCTTACGAAAGTTTCAATTAAAAAAAATATGTTCAGTATGATTATCCTACATAAGCTAGGAACGGTTAATGGTCGACTCCTAAACCAAAAACTGAAGTTTTAGCAAGCTATATCGGTGATACTGTAATAATACAAATGGCTAAAGTGAGCCGCTACTTTGGGACTGACATTGACAGATGAGCGGTGAGAAGTTTCAGACAAGACACGGAACGGATAGCGTCCATGTGGTTCTATCGGCTGATTGAAACTCGGTATAAGTCAATAACTTTGAGATGGGGATGGGCGATGGCGGTTTGTAGCAGCTGTGCCGTCAGCAAAGCTAGTTAGTTGATCGACTAATTGAATTGTAGCAAAATAACAATGTAACTTTCTAACCTGTTGACTGGCCTATGCCTTTTTCTACCCAAATACATACATAAGCTCACGCCTGTATCCCAGAGGGGTAAACAGAGACCGGGGACTACCACCTGCCACGATCCCGACCAATCACTTTCGTTTCATCGACATTCATTAGTCGATGCATGCACTCACGTTGAAGAAGAAAGAATGACGAAGCAAATTTTGGGGTTTTTAGGGTTCTTTTTGTCCCCAGACGGGATTTGAACCCAGGACCTCTCACGTGGTAGGCAGTTACGCTAGCCGCTGCGCTGTGGCGTGTCCAATAAATTGATCAACTAAAAACAATACCGTAAATTCCAAATTGTGTAATCCACAAAATAACTCAACTCATCGGCGAGCGAAGTATAAAGGTAATCCTCATCTAACGTGAGGTAGGATTTGAGGGCTGGAGGCGGAGACATATTGATGGATGTGACCTTAGTACGTGTGGGTAGAATCGTTAGACACATTTATATTAGACGCGTTTGAGCAGAAAAATTCTTTACTCAGAGTAGAATTTTCGTGCTACTGCGAAGGTAATTGCCTAAGATCCGTTATTAGAAATATATACCCTCATCTGTTATTTGATAACGACGAAGATTAATTTAATGTTAAATAATATTTGCATGGATAAAAAGGACGTGACATTATAAAGGAAGTTTTTGAATGAATGAAAAATTCTTTATTGCACTAAAACAAATTTGAACAAAGGCGAGTTTAATACTAGACAGTATTCTCTTCCAGCTGTGAAGAGTGGATGAGGTAGGACGATAATGGTAATTATGGGATTGATTTTATAGTAAATCTAATAGAAAATTATATATTATGTAAGTGATTAAACACCTAGTTTATAGTAACTAGGTGTTTAATCACTTACATAATTATCATTACTTATGAACAAAATCGGGGCCAATGTCCCTTGTGCCCCCGCGATCCCTTAACACCCCCTTCTAGTACTACAAAAATTAAAGTTCACACACGTAAAGTAGTACATAAAATAAATAAGATCTGTAAGTGTTTGTGAGTGTGCATGATTGCTTGCATCCGCTAAAATTAAAAAGAATTAAGCCGCTGCTCATTTTGTTGAAAGCATTGTCAATTTTGGCGTTAGCAGTGTCACTGGGCATCATCTGGGCATCTAAGACTGACGAACTTCTTGGCACTATTAAATTATAAAACAAATACTTAGGTACCTATATACAGTGGACAACGCTCTAACTTTTTCAATGTTAGTTAACTTGTAAAGGAACTTAGTAGAGCACACGCATGTGGATGTGCTATAAACTTATGTAACGCATTTTCATACAAATTAGGAACTTGTGTTTTGTATATTTTATTAATAAAATTTTCCTTAAATTGTCTGGATTCTGGATCTGGATATTTGACAAAAATCAACAAAATTGGTCACCATTTAAGAGCATCACATGAATAGCAAATAGTTAAATTCTTATCTATGTACAAGTGTTAGCTACAGACCACTTTTTTCGTTTAATTTTACTTTTTATTTTGTATTTTTATGTAGCGACATACCATACCTACGCAAAATAAATAAATATAATGTTATTTTTAACTATTGCCAGTTTAAATTTAGTTTGTAGTCTTTCGGTTTAGTTCCTATATCTAAGGTCATATTGAAAAGTGTGCAATTAATGGTTGTGGATTTACAGATAAAAGGTTTTATTTATTTAGAAAAGTAACTTCATCTATACGGTGCTTAATATTTACTATTTTTTTATTTGCTCTTTCATAAGAACACAGATCCTCTGTCGAATGTAGGTCGGTTCCTCAAGCGAAAGATTTATCCCTGCGTTCTGAATTGTAGGTTGCCGAAATCAGGGGCATGTAGCGTCACGCCCACGCCGGCTGGCCTACTTGGTTCAAGCTTAACGTCTTACGGAACATTCCCTGATGGCAACGAGGGCACCAAAGGGGCACTTGGGCACTTAGTGGAGCGATGACTCGTCAGCCTTTGCATTCATTTCACTTCACTTCAGACAACTCCGTGTTCAACATAGGGTTCCTGGTTCAACAGTCTTATTTAAAAATGAGACTCTTAACTCACACATTCATTACACACTACACTTTACTTTTTACATGACACTTTACATTACACACGACACTCCTTTTTTTCTCCTTTTTTATGTACAATAAAGTGTTCTCTATATATTTATCTACATTTACACTACACTAGATATAGAGGAACCTATTCTACCTTGGACATGGTTGTACGTTGGTCAGTCGTATTTTTTTCAAAACTTGCTCGCTTTTCTCTACATAGCTCGCACGCTCTACATAGAAAGATTTTTTTGAACTCTTTGAAACTTTGAACTTCTTTGAATCTTTGAACACGTCTTTGAAAATTTTGAACTCTGCTCTTTATCAAGGTAGGAATCTCCGGCTAGCTTATCAAGTCTAATCTCGTGTTCAACATTGCGCAAAAAAAAAGGAAAATAAGTCAGAAATAACAATAGTTTTGACGTCTTTTTTCAACTTTTAATATAGGCAGTAAAGACATAGACACACTTCGGAAAAATTAGGGGAAAGCTGGATTTTTGCATGAACCTTCCTTTTGTGGTTCTAAACAATATCCCAAAAGTCCCCATTTTCTATTATAAACATAAACTTTAGAACACATCGGAAACTGAATGTATTTTGGATGCCATCAATCGTAATGCAAGTTTGCTAAATTAGCGTCGAGTGCTTCTACTTCCGTTTCTTCGCTACTGACAAGCCTCTTTCGCGAAGTCAATGAACTAATCGGTCGACGCATGAGGAGTCGTTAGGCCCTTTCTCCACTGCTCCGGTCCGGCGTTGGAACCGGAATCAGTCATGAGAAAAATATCGGCTGCCGGATTATGCTTCTCCACTTGATCCGACTATAATCGGCAATGGACGTGACGCAGTGCTTTATTAAAATTCCTCAGCTTTTCTATTTGATGCTGGGGTCGTTTTCCACACATCTAATCTCTTTAAACGAGCAATTCTTGTATATATATTTATATATAATCAGAATCTCGGAAACAGCTCCAACGATTTTCACGTAATTTTGTAGGCAGATGCTTTCGGGGGCGTTTAATTGATCTAACTAGGTTACATTTTTAGAAAACGTTGTTTTAACCGTGTTTTAAGGCAATTGAAATTTGCTATAATAACATACAGAGGTAAATTTCGCGTCTATCTGCAAGGTTGGGATAGTCCTGACGGGACAACGGGCGACCCGTTTCGGGCCTATTTCAAGAGACCCGGTGATGTTTTTTTTCCAAGTTCTTTTTTTGTTGGAAATGGATTATTTTAATTTTATATTACAAAAAAAGTACCGAGCAAAGCTCGGTCACCCAGGTACTTCTATTAATGTAAATAAAATAGTATGGGAACATTTTTGGGTTGTATGCGTGGTGCAAAAACGTGTGTTGTTTTTGTACGTCGATCACTTCGGACCGGTAAAATACCGTTCCGATCTAGAAAATTATCGGACCGTTAAAAACCAGATGCCGGAGTAGTGGAGAAGCTTATTAGTATTATTGTGTGTTTCTAAATCGGATCCGTAATTAACGTTTGCTGGACCGGAGCAGTGGAAAGGCCCTTAGTATGACTATCGTTCCGAGGCATACGTAATGCAGAGGGTTTCCTTGACGGTGCCACAGGGGATTCCGCCGTTAGTTGGATGAGTCATGGGAGCTTTTGGATCGGGTGTTTCCCGGGGCGGTATTTTTGATTGATTTGGTTGATTGCTTTTATATTGTTTGTTTGTTGTGCCACTTTATTTGACAAAGCTTTTAGATAATATACGACGACCTCTGTGGCGTAGCGGTTAGCGCATCTGCTTACCATGCAAGAGGTCCCGGGTTCGATCCCCGCCTGGGGAGAAAAAAAAACTCCAGGTCTTGGATGTTTACATGTTTGTGACGTCGCTGTTTCTGGTTCCCACGACACAGGGTATCCTAGTGTGGGGCCAGAAGCAATGTATGTGCCTGTATGTAAATGTTTATGTTTATTCAATAATTGAAATGTCAGTTGCATTGCATAAAGTAAAATTGAACGTAGTAATGACCTAAAACATCTTTGTATTTTACTTTTTTATGTACTATGTGTGTGAGTGTGTGTGTCCTTTCTGTTGTGCGTTATTAGTAAAGTTTTCACAATTATGTTTCACGGAGCTTTTTGCAATATACTTTATGTACTTTTACTTATAAATAATAATATTTTCATTAGTTATTTTACTATAAAGTGTTTTATATACATCTACCTATAAATAAAATATCATTAAGAAAAACATTAACCGTGACTATAACAGAAGCAAATTTGTCTTCAATTTGCTAAGAAAACCCTGTAAGAATGTGGTAAGTAGAGCATAAAAAAGGTGCTACGAAAAACACGTCTGTTTTCTGTCACAATCGTTTTTTCGGCGGCTGTTAGCGGGTTTGTTCTCTCTTGTCATTTGTCGAAAGTCACGACGCTTAACACAAGGTTAGCTAAAAATGCGCCACCCCAGTAACGTGGGGTGTTTTTTACTACAGAACTTATGTAATAGTACATATGGGCTTTATTAGCTTTACAGCCGCAGCTCCTGTCACTCTCAATACATAAATTACTAAAATTTAATTTTACTAAATAAAAAATCATGTTAAAATTAATTTGAAAAAAAAAACATGAAAAAATTTTATGAATCATAGTGCCTATTTTGGAAAACAATCGTGTGGTGACCAAACACTCGCTGCTATGCCTGAGGCGTATTATTTATAAAATATATGTGTATTAAAATATATATCTATGTGTTATATAATGAATGTGTAGAGTAATCTTGTCCAAAATAATACTACTCAAACGAAATATAGGTTCATTAGGATAAAAATAAATGACGCACTCGCCCTATACAGCTATAACTTTGGAGTAAGTTATATCATTGAAAGTTCTTTGCGTATGTATGTATGTAAGGTAATTTACAGAGTTTATGTACATATGTATGTAACAATGTCGTTGCTGAATATAATCATAAATTACTTCACGCTACCCCGGAGGGGTACGTAACGATCAGGTATTGCTAGTTTGGGAGACAGGATGCAACGACAAGAATTTAGCACAATACATTTAGCACCAAACGATTGTTGTCAATTTTACACTTTTTTGTAAGTAAACAACTTTAATTTGATTTTGTTTGACAACTTGCCACGATCTCCAAAAGCTGTTTCGCTCCATCAATATTAAGTATGTATGTAGCTGTATGTAAATGTTAATGTTAATTAAGTTATTTCAATTGTTTACAACGCGATCTGCGTGCGAATTGAGAATGGGCTGCGTGCGATCCGAATAGGCCATTTCACAGTGTGAAATAAACAGTATTATTTATACGTATTCGTATAAGTTATGAATTTTAAAACCTTTTTAAGGTATTTTAACTAAAAAAACAGTTATTAGTTGTAAAATAAAACAAAATAAAATTTTATAATTATGTATCTGCAGCCATTGTATCGAAACGGCCTGGATTGGCCGATTCTATGATGACGTCACATTTCATTAAAAATGGCGTCTGTCATTCATTCTTTCTTACGTTCATTGGTTGGTTTACTGGCAAGTGATTTCATATTTCCCAAGATAGCGTTTTGGCGGCTTATTTCAATACACGAAAGAATTTAAATTTACCACTTTCTGAGGACTCCATGAACAACACAAAAAAAAAAAGAAAATGTTATGAAAATCCGTCAAATAGCCTATTTCGGGTTTGATTTTGATTGCCACTTGCCACGATCCCCAAAAACCTGTTTCGCTTCATCAACATTGATTAAGTTACTTCAATTGTGAACAACACCATCTGCGTACGAAGTGAGAATGGGCTGCGTGCGACCCGAATTTCGCATTTGGGTCGAGAGCCCTTGTTGTTAATGAAAATATTGTTTACCATTCTAATGCTTGCTTTATTAGGGTGTAAAGAATGCTCTCCTTTCATTTGACGTCACGGGAAAAGCTAAGCAAGCAAAAACCTAATTATGAAATTTTTGGCCTAGTCATCTACTGAATGCATCGTTGTCCGTAAAAGTGAAAATAGTACGGCAAGTGGTTTTGGACATTATTTATGTACTAAACGACGCGGTATCGGAACCTTATTTGAAATAGGTTTTGAGCTGTACATATATGATTGCTCTATTAGACAGTGAAAAATATTGTATTTTTTTCGACTTATGTTGTATCTGTATATTGATATGGCATCAATGTCAGCCATCGTGTTAGAGATCACCTCTGACATCATCATCATCATCATCATCAATCCATTATATCCCCACCGAGGGGCACGAGTCTCTTCCCTGAGGAAGGTTTAGGCCACACTCCACCACGAGGCTTGTAAGACTAGTGGCTTGTCTTACTGTCATAAATTATCAAGCCGCCTCTGACATAACGCCACAAAATTTAAGAACAAACGCTAGGCAGGGTGGATTATTTTTTAAATGATTTATTGACGTCATGACCATGGTGGTTAGCGTTGTGTGCGTTTGATTTTTAAATTCAAAGTTTACACTTACAGCCATCATTTTCCCACATGTATTCGAACCGATATATTAGGTTCATTAGACCAAATACTGTAGGTTTTATTAATAACTAGCTGTTGCCCGCGACTACGTCCGCGTGGGCTTTAGTTGAGTAAAGTGTTTGCAAATAAGATAGGGTTACTTTTAGCGCATGCGAAAGAGCTTTCATACCAACTTCGCAACCCCCTCTTACCCCCTTAAGGGATGATTTTCGAACAACTACTTTACACTTCTTTCATAACTTTCAATGAAGGACCTTCATGCGGAATTTCATTCAAATAATTTCAAAAATGTCAAAGTTTCATACTAACATTGCACCCCCCTTTTATCCCCTTAAGAGATGATTTTCGAAAAACTATTTTACGTGTGTTTCAAAACATTCAATGAAGGACCTTCATTCTGAATTTCATTCGAATAACTTCATAAACGGCAAAGTTTCATACTAACTTTGCACCCCCCTTTTTACCCCCTTAAGGGATAATTTTCGAAAAACTATTTTACTTGTTTTTCATAACTTTTAATGAAATACCTTCATATTAAATCTCATTCGAATAACTTTCATCATACTAACTCGGCAAAGTTTCATACTAACTTGGAACCCCCATTTTATCCCCTTAGGAGATGAATTTTCAAAAAACCTTTCTTAGCGCTGTCCTACGTTACAAAAGGAACCTCTGTGCAAAATTTCAAGTTTCTAACGCTTATAGTTCAGGCCCTGCGTTGATATGTCAGTCAGTCAGTCAGTCAGTCAGTCAGTCAGTTAGTCAGCTTCTCCTTTTATATATATAGATCTTTGATGTGCGCCAACGCGCGTATTGAATTTCAATAGAATTCTATTCGTGCGAAATAAAGTAGCCCAATCCCCCCAGTGTAGCATAGGAGATCGACACAATAATAAACCCAATTATGTTAATTGTAAAATTACTGAAACAGACCAAGTGTAAAACCAAATTGATTTTGACGACCTCTGTGGCGCAGCGGTTAGCGCATCGGCCTACCATGCGAGAGGTCCCGGGTTCGACTCCCGGCTGGGTACAAAAGAACCCGTGTCTTGGATATTTAAATGTTTGTGATGTCGCTGTTTCTAGTTCCCATGACACAGGGTATCCTAGTGTAGGCCCAGAACAATGTATGTGTCACTAATTATATAAGTTTAATGTTTTAAATGTTTATTTTTAGAACTATTTGTACCGACGATAAAAGACATTTTTAACCTGCGATTCGGGTTAAAATTGTCACGCTTAGAACGCTCAATAGATTTGGCTGAAATTTGGCGTTACATTCTCAACGCGTAGCATAAGATATTTTGTATTTAAATTTCGCGCGAACAAACACAACTAAAAGTGTGGATAATTTATATTGAAATAAGATTTACTGTCGCTCTTAGATAAAATATCAATTTCAGTTTTCACCTGAAAATCTGCTACGAATTGAGCCAATCAAATAGGATAAAAATAATTGAATACATTTGTTAAATAATTAAAAAAATGATATATCCTTGTGAGGCCCGACCTTGAAAAGAACAATAATTGATTTTGTGATCACTTACAGACATTGGGCCTCACGAGGATATAGTATATCCAGTCAGGTCTTATCAACTCTACAGGGTAGCTGGGGGAATGACGTCAAAAAAAAAAAATTAGGTCCCTCGTGTCATGGGGTATCCGAATCACCCCCATGTATGTTCCGCGATTTTTCATAGTTTCGTAGTTATGATTTTTTTTTCTGAATTTTTATGAATTTTCGCCTTATCAATTTTGAAAATTTCTAAAAAAAAAACTAGAAACTTTTTTCAATTACTTTTTTTTGTAACTGAATCTTCACAAGTTGTTCTTCTATGCATAAAATAATCAGCTTCGTAACTTTGATAAAAGTTATTAAAGTGTTGGTCTAAAGTCAAAAATTTACGTTCGGTAAATTATGACTTGAATTTTCAAAATTAAATTAAAAATCCAAACAGATGTTTTAATGGTTTCTTAGTTAGCCTCAGAAATGCGCAAGACTCTCAGATTTCATAATCATTGGACTACATGGGGGTGATTCGGATACCCCATGACAAGAGGGACCTAATTTTTTTTTTTTGACGTCAATCCCCCGGCCACCCTGTATACGCGCAACTCTGTACTACACTCGCATAAGTCTCTGACGTAAGATTGAGTTATTATCCAAACAAGATTTTGTAAGAAGTAAGGTGTAAGCCAAGGCCAAAAAGGGCGACTCTTGGGGAGCAATTGCCCTTTGCCCCTTGAGATACCGGGCCGATATCTGGCTCGTCTACCGCGGTATCTCGGGGCCCGTGAACTGTCGTGAATCATTACCACCCGTCCTCCACTTATCGGAGATTGGGGATGCTTGTGCTGTAGAGACATACGTAGATATACTTATGCGCGTAGTTGTGGAAATGATAATGTAGCTATAAATAGAATACAGACTTTCATGATGCACTTGATTGAAAATAAATTAGACTTGGCAAGAGTACGTCGACCTTTATTCGTTTGCCACTATAGATCTTCTTCTGTGAAACAAGCGTGCTTAAGAGAAGGCTGCATAAAGTACTAGATGATTCGAGCTCATGGATTGAGTAGAATGGTATGAGATAAAAAGAAGAAGACGAAAACCACAACAGCAACAGTTACACGAAATGTTAGACATACTGACTATTTAATACATTGAGACTCTAAAAAACAGAGTACTTAACAAAAAAATAACAAACAATGGTCACGGTGTGTTTTTGCTGCTGCAATAGGCAGCTGACTCAGTATGAATGGAGTGTGAATCCAGGGCCTAGATTCTGCTAATGCATTGTAGTACAATGACAACTGCGTGAACATGGCGATTTAGTTTTATTGCCGCTTCAAGTCGACCCGCGCACGCATACCAAACAATGATCTAGTCAGTGGTATGAGAAAACACGTCACGTTTCAAGTCGACCCGCGCACGCATACCAAACAATAGTGATCTAGTCAGTGGTATGAGAAAACACGTCACGTGACCCGACCGTGTATCTGTCATAGTACTATAATGCACTATCAGAATCGAGCCCCAGTTACGTTATGTGCAACTTTGTAGGAACTGTCCGTGCACAATTATGATCAAGCCATACAACTGTGTATGGCTTGATCATAATTGTGCACGGTAACTTATCGAAAATTAAAGCATGTGTGCATAATGTTGCAGAGATAATAATATGCTGTAGTTATTAATAGAATGAGCACGGACTATTATGCTGCACTTGATTGAAAACTTGATTGAGTTATGACGGAAAATTGAATTGAACTCAGTAGCATACATAAAAAAACCAGCCACAGACTCTACATTTCCGTCATTTGAATACATCGAACATTGCATAAGTATCCTTGCAAAACATAATATTACATACTTCTTCGTTTTAGTGTAAAATAGTGACGATAAATTGTATTAATAGTATCTCAGAGTTGTGTAACACAAAATACTATGGGAGACAATTAAACTAACTGTTACCGCATTATATTGTCTTCATCGGAAAACCAAAGGAACTTCAGAAAATCGAATCAATCAACCAAGAACGGAAAGGGCAAGCACAAACATAATAAGAACTTAATCAAATATTGGTCCGCGTGAAGAAATAATTTTCGCTTTCTGAACAAACAAGGAAAGTAAAGGTCATAGCCCACTTACACGACTCTGCTCCCATCCGGCAAAAATAATATAATTCAAATATTATGGGCTTTAAATATTGCTCTTTATTTTTTATTTTTTTTATTTATTTATACGAAAACAAACAGTCTTACAAAAAACATGGACAATAATCTTATAAAGAAATAGACCTACAGTTTTCCGAATTTACAATTTTTTGTATAATATGTATATAGAAAAGGAACATGTGCCTGCAAGGCTTACAGATAACAGATAACAGATACAGATAACAAATTAACCAGAAACTTTTAGCGTAATAACTGACGAATTTTATTCTTAAATGAGCTTAGTGTACTACAGAAAATATCAATTTCACTCAACTTATCATTATAAAGTTCTCTCTTTAGATATATTTTACACTAGCTGTTCCCCGCGACTTTGTCCGCGTGGGCTTTAGTTGAAAAAAGCATTTGCAAATAAGTCACGTATACTTTTAGCGCATGTGTTATCATTAACATTCATATTTATTACATATAATTTTAGTAATTTACATTTTATTGAAATGATTTAGAAAATCAGAGAACTTACATATTAACGTTGCACCCCCTTTTACCCCCTTAGGGGATGATTATAAAAAAATACTCGAGTTTCGTGATTTTCATTAAGGAACCTTCATACTGGATTTCATTCGAATAACTTCAATAACGGCAAATATTCATACTAACGTTGCACCCCCGTTATACCCCGCACTACCGTAGGGGGTGAATTTGCGAAAATCCTTTCTTAGTGTCCCCTTGCGTTATAAAAGGAACCCCTGTGCAAAATTTCAAGTTTCTAACCCTTATAGATTTGACCCTGCGGTGCTATGTCCGTAATTAAGTTAGTCAGCTTCTTCCTAAATTTGCACCCGTCTTTTACCCCCTTAGTGGGTGAATTCATAAAAAAGAAAATCGGAAATAATAATTATTAGGAACTTATAACCCAAATACCACTTTTTATTAAGATAACTGTGATAAGCGGTGGTGGCGTAGTGGGGTTGACCCTTGCTTCTCGATCTTGAGAGTCTGGGTTCGAACCACGTATGTACCAATGACTTTTAGTTACTTACATTTGTTTGTACAGCAACACCATTCGCTGATAAATTGTGCCCGGATAACGGCGACAGGCTTGCCACTTGTCACGTTTGGGACCTAATACACTCGGCAAAACGTGGGCCCAGTTCCAGTGACTGGTGCCTCTGCCTACCCCTTCGGGGATATCGGGCGTGAGTTTATTAATTTTAATTTTTATTTTAATTAACTGTGAAAATCACGGAACTTTCATACTAACTTTGCACCCCTCTTTTACCCCCTTAAGAGATGATTTTTGGAAAAATATTGTACACGTGTTTTATGACTTTCAATGAGGAACTAGAAACTTCATACTGAATTCCATTCGAATAACTTCACTAGCGGCAAAGTTTCATACTAACTTTGTATCCCCTTTTAACCCCCTTAGGGGGTGAATTCACAAAAAGTGATATCGGAAATGCTCATTATTAAAAACTGTTAACCTAAATACAACTTTTTATTGAGATAATTTTGAAAACCAGAGAACTTTCGTACTATCTTTGCACCCCCCTTTTTAGGGGATGATTTTTGGAAAAATATTTTACACGTATTTCATGAATTTTAATGAAGAACTTGCATATTCAATTTTATTCTAATAACTTCAAAAACGACAAAGTTAACTTTGTCCCCCCGTTTTACCCCCTTAGGGGGTGAATTTTCAAAAATCCTTTCTTAGTGCTCTCCTACGTTATAAAAGAAACCCCTGTGCAAAGTTTCAAGTTTCTTACCTTTATAGTTTAGGCCCTGCGTTGATATGTCAGTCAGTCAGTCAGTCAGCTTCTCCTTTTATATATATATATATATATATATATATATATATATATATATATATATATATACATAGATAGATAGAAGATAGATTGGCATCATAAATTAGCAGACAGCTCGCTGTCAGCTGTCAGCGATAGGCCGGCAAATATAATCTAAAGAGCAATATGGGCTTTAAGCCCATATTTGAATTATATTATTTTTGCCGGATCGGAGCAGAGTCGTGTAAGTGGGCTATGACCTTTACTCCTAGCAAGCGCTCTCGGCTTGCGTCTTACAAGAAATAAGTTTAGAATTTGGGTCATCTAATTAAAATTAAGATAATATAAGAATATTTTTTATTGTACCAGGATAAACACAGACAAAACAATTGAAAAAATTAAAGAAATCCTTTTTGAAGTAAAACTTTCGTAAGAACTTACACATTACTAACTTTATTCCGGATATACTTACTTGACTTTTTGTCGGAGGAGTCCGAGCAGGGACTAGATTCTGCTAGTGCATTGTAGTGCAATGACAGTTGAATGAACGCGTCGATTTCATTACATGGCCGCTTCAATTCAACGCGAGCACGCGTATCAATAATTCTAGGCGCCAATGAAATTAAAATACATCTCACGCGACCCGACCATGCAACTGTAATTGAACTATAATGTGCGAACAGAATCGAAGCCCAGATTTTGCTCTTATTCGCAGAGCTTAATCATGGTGAGCAGAGACCTAGATTCTGTTAAACCATTGTAGTAAAATGACAGTTGCATGAACATGGCGATTTAGTTTCATTGCCGCTTCAAGTCTACGCTCGCACACATATCAAACCTTCTAGGCGTCAGTGGTATGAAAAAACACGTCACGTGACCCGACCGTGTATGTCATCGTACTGTAATGAGCTAACAGAATCGAGGTCCTGGTCAAACTCTTCCGACAAAAAGTCAAGTTAGTGTAATTGGGTATTTGACAGTATGTCAATTGAGTTACTTTTTAAACGGAGTTCTGTATGAAAATACTTGCTTGTGACGCCACATTTCAGAGCACTCTTTATATGTTTCATCTATTTAAAAATTGTAATAACTATATATGATTGAAAGAAATTTCAACAAATTTCAAAGAAGAAAAACATTTTCCGAATCATGCTGTATTTTTTGTTTTAATCGAGCATCTCAAATAATTTATTGTAGATATAGTTTCAAATACTAATATAGCCTGATGATGATGACTTGTAAGAACAGTTCAAGTACTTTACGTATTGTTTTTTTTCATACCATTTCATACCAAACGCAGTTAGCGTAACGGTTTTGCTTACTTATGAGAAAAAAATACTTTTTCGGAAACTTTGGTACAGGTTCGGGACGTGTCGTAAGACATCTTGGCTTGATCGATCATTTGATTAGTACCTACGCTCAGATATATTTAGTATCTATCTTGAGGACTCGTTTATCACACAGGACAGTAATTTCTTTATTATTTGTCCGAGAGATTGATGATGCTTTAGTACCATTGAGCTCATGTTTTCTGGAGTTTACTCTGGTTGTCTGAGTTTACAATCAGATTTTTTTTTGACTGTTTTTTCTTCTTTTCATGACTAAGATGTTGGAGCAATCTTTCAGACCCAGTAATTAATAAAAAATAATAAAAATAACTTTATATAAATATTTATATTAATAAAAGCTCATAGCCTGGGCTGCCTGAGTGATCTTAAACGATCACTAAGGTTAAGCAACATACGGCGCGTTCAGTCCATGGATGGGTCACTGTCTATGACTAACGCTAATGACATTTTTCCGAGCGGTTCCGTGCTTCGCAAGGCACGTTAAGCAGTTGGTGCCGGCTGCCGTCGATAGATGGCAGTCGTTAAACCAAGTCAGAGGCCTACAATCAAACTAATATAGTTTGGGCGTCCAAAGGTTGTATTATTGCTGTTGCTGTGTTAGGCTTGTCACCTGTATTATTGGAATTTTCGTTTTAAATTGCTTCATGCTCGTGGATGGGTGCTATTCTTATATCTAGCCTTAGCTGAAATAGTTTTGTAAGAAAAGTAATAATGTTTTGGGCTTTTAATTTAAATTTGATTGGGAAAACTAAATTAGTGACTACATTGCACACATTGACTTTCAACAACCGGAATCTACTTTTTTACATTTAAATGTTTTTTTCATTTCTGATGTCATAGAGAACCTCGCCTGCCAGTTTTAACGTGAAAAAACCCTTAACCATAACCATGAAGGAAACAACAGTATTTTATTCTACAACAACGCAGATGATATCGTTACTACTGTACACAAATCTCGGCAACATTGGCGAGCCTCCAACAAAACCCCGCTTACGGCGAAACTTGCGGTGAATGCCTGGTGAATAAAGTAAGCTCGTTCGACCCCGTGTAAGTCAAAATAAAACTCCTTTATGTAACACACCGTATCGCTCGTAGCCTGGGCTGCCTGAGTGATCTTAAACGATCATTAAGGTTAAGCAACATACGGCGCGTTCAGTCCATGGATGTCTATGACTAACGCTAGTGGCATTTTTCCGAGCGGTTCCGTGCTTCTCAAGGCACGTTAAGCAGTTGGTGCCGGCTGCCGTCGATAGATGGGAGTCGTTAAGCCAAGTCAGAGGCCTTAGGGCGGCTTGAAAACTTCTGACAGTAAGACCAGCCACTAGTATTATAAGGCTCTACCAATCCGGACTTGTGGAGTGGAGTATGGCCTATACCTTCTTCAGGGAAGAGACCCGTGCCCCATGCAACATGCAACACACTAGAGGAACAAAGCAGGAGAGCAGACTTATTCTAAACCGATTATAGTATCAATAGATTTAATGAAAAGGGTGAAGGAAAACTGTAACTGTAACTTACAACTATAAATTAATAAATAGAACACAATTACTTGTCATGGCTAAAACGACCTCTTTGGCGCAGCGGTTTGCACATCTGCCTACCATGCGAAAGGGCCCGGGTTTGAATCCCGGCTGGGGACAAAAAAGCAAAAACCCCAGGTCTTGGATGTTTACATGTTTGTGATGACGCTGATTTTGGTTGCCACGACACAGGGTCCGGGGACACGACAGTTATCCCAGTGTGGGGCCAGAAGCAATGTATGTGCCTGTATGTAAATGTTTGTATTTATATTTATCTGTCTATCCAAGGGATTTGTACAAGAGTTGTCAAACGATACTAAAACGACACAGACGCGCGTTCAGCACGTTGTTACTATTTCAAGGCGAGTATTTAGTACAGCCGCGCTCTTACTTAGTATAGCCCGTATAATGCTCTGCGCTGTAAAAACTAACGCCCGCCCGTTCACTGATGCTCATACTTTTGAGATAATGCGCCAGTTCCTGGAGAATTTCACGAAATGTTTAATATACAGTAGTTTATATTTGTTATCAATGTTGAAGGATCTACACTGTAAAGTATAGCTTTAAAGGTTTGGAGCATATTAACACATTTTTTACATTTAAAATTTACCAGAAACAGTGACTTCACAAACATGTAAATATCCAAGACCTGGAGTTTTTTTTCTCCCCAGCCGGGGATCGAACCCGGGACCTCTCGCATGGTAAGCAGATGCACTCACCACTACGCCACAGAGGTCGTCACAGCTATTATTAATTTTAATCACACAATGAATTTAATATTCTTAATATTGTCAGTTACACTACATGTAAATGTATTCTTATACTCGTAACACGGGTCATAAACAACATAAGTTAGCTGGTAGATAATGATAGGCTAAGTAGCATTAAGCTCGCCTACATGCAAATTGATGTCTTTAAATGCAAAAAACAACTTCAATAATAATATGAATCCCGTTTATTTGACAATAATGTAAGCGTTCGATATTTGCCGGAGCTTAGGCTAGTAACCCTCGTCTGATTTGAATGTACTTCGTAATCAATCACGTTACAACTAAACCCAAATGTTGAATGGCGCGCAAATTGGTTGAGAATGGGCTAGTTGCCCTAAAAAATGTAATTAGTCCGTCTTTTAGATTATTGAAAAATAAGGGACACATATTTTTTTATTTGTAAATTAGACCAAAAATTACAAAGATATAGCCCATTAAAGTTACTTGTGACGTCACGCCGTGCTGCATTTTTTAGCACGGAGTGACGTCACACGTAACTTTAATGGGCTATATCTTTGTTATTTTTGGTTTAATCTAAAAATGAAAAAATACGTGTCCAATATTTTTTATAGTCTAAAATACGGACTAAATAGAATTTAATTATTTTGACCCTGGAAACTACCCTATTATGAACCCATACCCGTAGGCTTGTGTCCCATTCACTAAGCCACTAGGGTTGCCTGCAATATAAAAGGTCTTCCACTCGACTTGCCTATTACGAGGAAGTTTTCCTTTCTTTGGCAATAGCTGTGCCAGCGGATAATAATATTACAATAATAAAACCCAAAGCCAAAGGTTTTACTTCTGACTATCGACGACATTTTCTTAAAGTGCTCGCCTGGCGTCCGAGTTCTAATTGATTTCACTTTTAAGTCAATTTAAAGTTCAAACTGAACTTCATGTCTAAGTGACACCTAATAATGATAGTACACTTTAAATTCAAATACCTAACTAAATTAAACATTTCACCTATAATAAAATATACTTAATAATTAAAATATTTCTTGTTTTAATTTAAAAATACCTTTTTTAGACATTACAACTGGCAGCCTTTTTTTAATTATTACAGTACGTTCTTGCACTGTACAAGTATATATTTATTTTTTTTACATTGATATTATGCCGGGCAAAGGCCTCCCCTCCTGCTTTCCATCTCTCTCTGTCTCCAGCCACCTCACAGGTATATTATTATGTCTGTCAAATCTCTTGTTTAATTCCTGGTGTACATACAATAAAGAATATTCTATCTATCTATGTATAGGTATCTATCTGTCTATGTATCTTTTATGTAGTAGCTGAAAAAAACAATCTTACCGCTAGAGTGTGAGCTTCAGTAAGTTTTCATAAATGCTATAAATCCATGGCGACGTTGTTGTCTACGACCAACTACCAAGCCTTATTAAAGTCTGTTCGCTATCATAGTGTCACTTTGATATTTACCGCCACGTGGCGGCTTTTCACAAAAGAAATTAAGGGAAGCCGACGCGGCGCAAACACGCCAGTGAATTTGGCTTGCAGCTCGTCTCATTCTCCTATTATTTGGATCACGCAATCAAAGAAGTAAATCAATCAGCATTTTAGAATGGATTTATAACGACATGATCCTGCATCACTTAGGTAGGTATTAATTCTAAAAACCGGTGGAGATGAATATTCTGAGGACACTTCGAGTGATGAAGAGTAGTGTTTTATTTTGTGCTTCGTTAGGTATATTGTGTACCACGTTTTTTTTCTATTTAAAGTATTTTTGCCGTCTAAGTTTTATTATTGAAATAAATGTTTTTCTACTAAAACCAAGATTGCATTCGTGTGTACCGACACTATCTAAGCGAACGGACTTTACCCGTATCATATCCCTCCCTTTTCAGTAGACGTACCTACCTAATGTAAGCGACGGTATCGTTTAATCACAGGGAGAAAAACGACTGTTTGCATGTTGGGCCTACAGCTTGAACCTTTAACAGTTAAAAAATATATTTAACTGTGATAATTTTCGCATTGAAAAATGCTAAGGGAACAGGCCTTCTCTCAAAGAGGAGTACTTGCAGTTTTTGAGTACCGATGTATCCTACCTAGGTACTTCTTAAAATCGAATGAAAACTTGATATTCTTACTGAAAAAAAAAGCCTTTATATGAAATTCTGTGAAAATAATTTATGTGTACAATAAATTACATATATAGAATAGAAATACAGTCTTCCTGTTCAGAGTTGGTAACACGCGGAGAATCATCCTAATTTTTCTAATATAGCTGAATTTCATCTGGATTCGATTATCGACGAGATGTAATCGTATTAAATAATCGCGCATGCAAAAGAAATAGCCAATTTTCGCAGTACACGTGAAAATAAAGTAGATTAGGCTTCTAGGGTTAAATAAGTGTTAACATTAATTAACTAGTTAAGGTCTGAGTACCACCATTTGTATAAAAACCCAAGTTCTTTTTAATGCCCTTGTGTAATTTACTGTTCTACTTTACTTACCTACGAGGATATAGGGATGGTCACTTAGACCCAATAGAATCTGTCGTTTAATCACAGCCAGTAAAATGACAGTGATTAAATAGAAGATTTGATAAAACTCCGGCACTTTGTCCTCAAAGGATTTGTACCAAATCGGTTATTTTGAAAGGGGCGCAAGTCCTAGAAGTAGAAATTTTCAGGAGCAACAAAAAACTGTCTATTGAAAAATTTTGTAGGGTTGCATATATTTTTTCTTAATTCAGTATTCGCACTATATAGACACACAATACATATTAAACTTTTAATTGATGTCACATGCGCAGTTACAACAGAAATTTAAATTAAAGTTGATGGACTTGTGCTCTTTTCAAAATATATTAGTAATTTGGGAAAAAAATATGAATTTATGTAAGATATTTTATTAGAAAATTACAAATTTCTTATCGTACAATAAAAAGGTATCATTATAACTATTCGCCATCTTATTCTTCAGTTTCTACAGTTGTTGTTGCCCAATAGACTATTTGACCGATTTCTGAAAGCCATCTCTTAATGTTTGTTGGTGTTCATAGAGTTATCAGAAAGTGGTCATTTTAAATTCTTTCATGTATTTCCTTTAAAAAAAGGCAAACGAAAATTTACTTTTCTAATAAGCGGTCATAACTCGTAGACGAAACCATGGACTAACGCCGTTTTCAGATATAATATGCGGAGGCCTTAGACAAACACAACTACATTTATAACTCAGTTTGACCAAAATATGTGACTTGTGCCCTTTTCAAAATAACCGATTCAAATTGTTTTCAACCGTATTCCGGACGAAGCGATTCATTTTCAACATGGTACCAGAAGAAGATTTTCGCGCTCAATCTAATCATTGCTAGAGTCGATACGATGGCAATTTGATGTTCGCGTGCTTAACGAGTTTGGAACGTCTGAGGTTCTTTAGATAAAGCGTATCTATATCTTCGAATTTTGCGAACTTCCTTGAAAGTATTTGCATTCGGGCGATATTAGTCGAGCCTAAAGAGTTAATGACCTTTACATACTCAGGTACAGTCGTCAGTAGGTCCAGCAGGTCAACCTTTTCATGTAGTTTCAATGTAGCCCGTAACGGACTTGAAGAGGCCACGTGTGTAAGGTTTGACGTGGTGTAAACTGTATGTTTTCTAGGTTTCAGTTCGTAAATTAATAATTTCCTAAGGGCCTGTTTCACAATGTTCCAATAAAGTTCCAAAGCTATCCGCAACCAGGGCTGCCGTTTGTTCTAAATTTAAATAAATTTTCCTTTCTTGCGTGTGTTCGTTTATGGCTTCAAATTTAGAACAAACGGCAGCCCTGGTTGCGGATAGCTTATCCAGAACTTTATCTGCAGATTGTGAAACAGACCTTAAAATAAAATAAAATAAATAAATAAACTCACGCCCGTAATCCCGGATGGGGTAAGCAGAGGCACCAATCACTAATCACATCACTGGTTTGGGACCTAATAAACTCGGCAAAATGTGGGCCTAGTTCTAGTGATAAAAATTATATTTTGTAATAAAAAATAAAATAATGATAATCTTTTATATAAAAAAGGATTGCTGTGCGTTAGTCTCACTAAAACACGAGAACGGCTGGACCGATTTGGTTGATTTTTGGTTTTTTATATTTCTAGAATTCCAGGGAAGGCTTAAAATGTTTTAAAATTACGAAAACTTTGGCGGTACGAAGTGTGCCGGGACAGCTAGTAATAAAATAAATGTGTCGTGTGCAATAAAGTATATAATTATGTAAAACCCTGCTTATAAAAATGACCTCGAAATTCGATTTAGGTAGGTAGAAGTATAGTTTGGCGCCAGTGCCAAGTTACAAGACACATACAGTTTGGGCACCGACTCCAAATACTATTTCTGAAATACCTGCATCGATTTTGATGGTCAATAGTCTCAAGAAAGGTTTTTTAATATTTTAAAAATTTTATTTTTAGGAAATTGATTGATTTATGAATTAAAAACCAAAATTGAAGGTCACTTGCACTTTGAATCGAATGTTGAATTTATGATATAGACAACAGTGTTCATACAACATATTTTATTATTTGAAAACTGAATATTACTTTGTGACTAACTAACTTGCTGTGAAAGAACAAGTGTTCTGGAGATGAGGGGTTAAATGAAATCTCTATGATTGTATAAAATACGATTCTGTCTCTCAATATGTCTGACATGAGCCGAATTGAGCCGATACATTGCCTGAAATTGGAATTTATTGCTAAACGCGATAGGTTCCGTTGCTACGCTATTTGCTTAGGAATTTAGAAATCGGATAAAAGCTTCGTGATATCGACAAAGTGAGACACATTGTCAGACACTGACGCCTTTTCAGAGAAGTAGCTCAGCCATGTAAAAGTACCCAAGTAAGTTGTACCTAGATATTTACCTTATTATTTGCTTATCTCCGAGCAGAGGCACACATTCATGTAAGTTCTTTTATGTAAGTTTTTGCTAAGATCTGTCACTTTTGATATACCGTATTATTTGCGCTTGTATTTCTTTGAATATTATACCAATCTATTGTAGTTTGGGAGGCTTACCGCTCGTTTCTCGTATGCTAACAATCTGTTAATCTACTGTTAAAAGCAGTCAAACAGTTTTTTCGTACGCACTTTTGCCAACTGAAAGCTGTTAACATTAAATTAACAGCTTGTTAATAGCAATAATACAAGAAATCGATTGTTAGAGACCTAATATACTAATCGTGTGATCTAGCTTAGATCCAGTCTTTTCACAAATATTATATTCTGCTCCATTTGTGGAAAGAAATTAAAAATATATCTTAACTTTCCTTAAAATGTTGATTTGCTATGAAAATTCATTATGGCACAATAAAACAACCTGCACAAAGAAGAGCTTAATAATAAAAAGTATTTTCATCCAGCTAAGCATCGATAATCTGACTAGAGGTTAAATTGGCTGATCCAAGTTGAAAGAATTGTATAGAGCAATAAAGGCGTAGAACTCTACTGCATAATTATAGTAGATTGTTCACCAAGGGCGCAAGCAAAATTTTTGCGTCGAGGTTGTGAAATTGAATGAGGGATTCAACACTAATGAGTCAAAAATGATTTGCGCCCGTGTATAGTTCGTTTTTTAATTCTATGCAAAAAAAAATGACGCGGTGTTACCACTATAAAAGCTATAGCTTAACTCGGTAGATTTTTTTTACCGTGAATAGAAGACTCATGTGACCAAAATCCTTATCACATCAAAGACATTAAAATTGAATTACTCGTAAGAGCAAAGTCAACAAAAAAAACACCTGCGTAGCATACACAATTTAACTTGGAAGTAAAATGGGGTTATTTGGTTTTTACGTACTAGCAACATTCAGACATTGACAGCCTAAGAATTGTATGGAGATGTCAACGTGACAAAATTTTTTTTTGCATTGAATGAAAAAACAGACTGTAGAACACTCTGCTTTTCACTGCCATCTGAGAGGAATGAAAATGCGTACTTGCGTTCCAATTTCAAATATTTGACAATTAGGTACTTAAAAGTTTTGCAGCAATGAGTTTGGAAGTTCTGTAAGTGGTTTCAAACTCGGTTTTAAAACTTATTGCTTGGGTTGGAGCGAAATAGATATAGGACGAATCCTCAAAAGTGAAAGAGAAGTCCGACTTCTTAGTAAATGTGTGCATTAGTATATAAATTCAAAATTGGATTTTGAGTCTATTTACTTAAAGGTACCTAAAGGCAAATAGATTCAAAACCCAATTTTGAGTCTATTTACTTGATGCATCTTAGCTTGAACAACAATAGCGTGTTTTCGGTCCTAAATTTGGGCATCAAAATGCATCATTTCGAGCAGATGGAATGAAAATTCTATTACTTCACGCAGATGAAAAAAACCCTAGGTCTGGATGTTTACATGTTTGTGATGTCGCTTTTTTTGGTACCCACGACACAGAGTACCCTAGTGTGAGGCCAAAAACAATATTATGTATGTGCTTGTATGTAAATTTTTATGGTTATGACAGAGTGGCTCTTCACAAATATCTTGTAGAAAATAATATGCCTTAAAACATAATAAGAAAAATACTTGTGATTAGGAGGTGTAGTTTGAAGGTTTTGCGACACTCTATAAGATTCCTTTGAATAAATATTCGTAAAAAGACCCCATCGCGTATAATTAATTATATTTGACTACCCTCTTAAATTGAGAAACGAGAATCGAGGACAAACAAGTATCCCAAATGTAGAAATAAAGCAAAATTCTATTATAAATGTTATGAACTGAATGTTAATGAACTCCATGAATAAAATAAATGCCTTCCTAAAAATACATTAGTTTACCTTAGCGGGCTATGTAAAAAGTAGGTTGTTACGTTTACCAAGCGTTAACGTTTGTTTAATCTAGTTTCATTTCCAAACGAACCTAATAGCGATGAGTTTACAACTAAACAGATATGCTAATAATTACAAGCAACCTAACGCGCTAACAGTTTGCTATGTAGTTATTTGTTTGTATAAGTCTAACGGCTGATCACTGAATTGAGAATTTACACTAAGTAAATACTAAGTAACGTGGTGTCAGGCTCTTTTCTAAATAATTTTGATGAGACAGCAATAAAGATAATAGTTTGTAAACCTGTAACATACGAAACGAACATGCAACATTCTTTATAAGAAATGATAATAGGCTGTTTGAAAGTTTTAGGAAATCTCAGAATTTTTGTTGTAGTTGAGTGTTGATTTTAAATTCTTAAGTGTATTTCTTCTAAAAAAAGCAAATAAAATTCACTTTTAAAATAAGTGGCCAAAACGCCATCTTGAGCAATATGGTATCGCACATGAATCGTGACGACATGAATTACATGTTCCGTATTTACTGACCTGTGACGTATTTTAACGAAGTTTTCGTTAAAATGGCCACATATACAAAAATATTAAATATAACCTGTTTTTTTTGGACAAATGATCAAATCATCAAATGACAAATGATGAATTTAGTTAAAATGCCTTAAAGCTGTTTTAAGACTTATATCTTTAAGATCACCAAGAAAAATGTATGTGTTGTGTAGAAGTTCCTATAATTATTTTTACTATTCCTCCTTGTCCTTGGTTAACTCTTACTTACTGGCCAAGGAAATATTTATAAACTTGATATAAAATAAAACTGTCCCAATCAAAATATTCGACGTTAATTGATTCTGTCCATTCCCATCTACTAGGGAAGTGAAGTAAATTGAATGTCAGATAGACATCTCAGAGATCAAGGAACTCTATTAGTTGAGTACCTTTAGTATCAGACCCTTCAATGCTGGAGGACCTATCTTGGTTGAGTGAAGATTAAAGAAAGCTTCATCGAACGATGTTACGACCCTAGAGGATAAGCATTAAATGGCTAATAACCCTAAATGTGACACAAAAATAGGTTAGTGTCCCGTTTTACGATATGCTATAATGACGTCATAAATTTAAAACGGCTTCGCTCCGCTACGTAGTTTGTTTAAAATTTTGCAACTTTATTGCCGCTGTGTTTTCGAAGACTGATTAGATTGCTGCTAAAAGGGTTGTTTGTTGTCTTATGAACACAGCAATGGGTGTCAAAGGGTCTATCTTCTATTATTATATATATATAAAATTCAAAGTCCTGTGTGCTTAGTGCGAGTTTTTTTAACTACTCGATCCCGTTAACGTAAACTCATATTCTCTAGGAGTGACAAAGCGCGCCAGCTAGTTGTCTCTTTGTCACTTCTATACAAATTGCAAACGCTCTCGCTATCGAAAGTGAATGAAAAAACTCGCACTAAGCACGCTGACTGACTGAATCACTCATCAACGCCCAGCCCAAGCCGTTTGACCTAGGAAGCTGAAATTTTGCACAGAGGATCTATATATAATGTAGGCAAGGACTAAGAACGGATTTTTTTAAATTCAACCCCTAAGGAGGCGAAAAGGGTTGCCAAAATTTGTATGGGAGGTATAAAAAATGTTGTCAGATTTTCTTGAAACTTAAAATAAATACTCTTCAACACAATTAATTGAACACGTGTTTCACCATTTTTCTAAATTTAACCCTTAACGGGAGTTACGGGAGTGAACGGGGTTGTAAAATTTTGAACTAAAAACCACGCGGACGGAGTCGCGGGCGAAAGCTAGTGGTGAATAAACTGATAAAGGTCAATTATTGTACGGAGCTTCTCACCACTGGCCGGTGTTTTTATTATTTATTGTTATACCACCGAAACTGCACTAAACCATAGCAGGTCTGTTACTTAAATATTTTTCGGTATTTGACACTATCAATTATAAATTATTTGATATACTCGATTAAAACAAATATTATAAAATGTTTCGGAAATGTATCTCGTTTAATCATTACTATTTATTACAATTTTCAAACATATGAAACATAAAAAGAGTGCTCTGAAATGTGACGTCCTAAGCCAGTATTTTCATACAAAAATCCGTTTTAAGAGTAACTCATTTGACATTTTGTCAAATACCCAATTAACTTTATTGCGAAATCGCTTAGCTATTTGTTAAAATTTTGTCGCAGGAGTCCGACCAGGTTTCACTCTTCCATGGTGAGTAGAGACAGAGTTCGCGTCATCGGTCGCACGTTGGATTCTTACGACAAAAATTAAAGTAAACAATTAAGGGCCGGGTTCTGATTCCAGAATTTGACTAACTAAATATTTAAGTGACGTTCTGTCATGCTCTTTTCTGGGAAATTTGATGAGACAGCACTACAGTTAAGTAGTTACTTAGAGAAATTGTCAATTCAGAAACCGGCTCTAAGTTAACAATGTGGAGTGCTTACGAATACATATGTACATAAGCTCACGCCTGTATCCCAGAGGGGTAGACAGAGACCAGGGACTATCATGCTTACGAATGTTTTAAGCTTCATCATCAACCCATTATGTCCCCACCGAGGAGATCGGGTCTCTTCCCTGAGGAAGGTATAGGCCATACTCCACCACGGGGGCCAAGTCCGGATTCGTGAAGAGTTTAATCTTAAAACATATATTTTTTTATTTTATTTTTTTACATGCTAAATGTATTGCGTGAAGACAAATTATTGGTTGTACAGATAAAGCGATTCGACAGACATAAATATACATAGTAGGCAGCTGTCTAGACTTCACAATCAAGTTTCTTAGACGTACATAACATAAAGGGTTAATTACACTGTACGGTTTACTACTAACCTCAGTTTGAAATGAGCAACGTGTTTCGAAGTCGTAGTATCAAACCGTTTAGAGATAAACCTGGTTTAGCTTTACTGCTATAAATTTGAAGCTAACTCTACTCCGAGCTTTCGTTTACGGCGGTATTTATAGCGTACTAATAATTCGAAATAGTACCTACACTCGACAGCGCATCAAGCTTCACATTTTAGTTGGAAAGTCGCTCGTAAAGCAACTGAGTAGAGTGCATGGGTGTATAGGATGATGTGCTGTCGACTGTACAACTTGCAGCTGATCTACTAAAGTCTAACACAGGGATCCCCAAACTATTTTGAACAAGTGACCCCTTTTCCAAAATGAACTGTTACCTTAGACCCCCGTGGCCAAATTACCTACTTTTAAGATCAACCCCTTATTCATAATGGTCCGCTAACTTAAAACCGCTGCAGGGAGTGTTATTTTTCATTCTGACTTCGGTCAATAGATGAAGACAGAGTGAGAATTAGCAATCCTTAAGTTAGCAGACTATTAGTTTTTTTCCTATTGATACAAAATACCTAGGCACTAATGTACCAATTGGAAATCTTTGCACTTGGTTAAGTAAGTAAAGTATAAAGTTTTTCATCTTGTACGAACTTGAAACTTTACATTACTACAACAATGCTATTTCCTACAAAAATATTAATTGTTCTTAGTACACGTAACACAACATAAACAATACAGTACCTATCTACCTATCTTACAAGTTTTAAATAAGAAAAACAACTTGTGTTAATTTAATAGGGGTCGATTTTTAGACCTCGTCGACCCCCAGAATCAGTTTTCGTTTATGTCGCCCCTAGGAAACCGATATCGACCTCAAGGGGTCGACCACTTTAGGAATCCCTGGTCTAACATGATTAGTGTAGTCTTTTAGTGTAGTATAAATTGCTTGTTTTATTTCTTAACTTTTATCAAATGAATGACGGTCGCAATATCACTCGCTAACGGGAAAATATATAGCCTGAGGTATTCATTACCTCAGCGCTTGAAATGAAATTGCCAATCCGCAGTACGCACTCGTGGTGTTAAATACTCTCTCTCACTGAGAAAAGACCTGTACCCTACACTGGGACGTTTGCTCTAATATACAGGGTGTCGATTTGTACAGTTTCGTCCGTCTCAGGGGTGGTTATTTACATGATAGGTACTAAAACAAAAAAAATATATAAAAAATAATTATTTTTTTAGTAAAAATCACCTAAAATTGCCGGTTTTGCGGCGCCGGCGAGCGCGCGAGCGCACTATCCCGGCCCGGCCCGCAAAACCCCAGCCGGAACCCTTTTTAAATTTTAGTTTTCAAGCCGCCCTAAGGCGTCTGGCTTGGCTTAACGACTGCCATATCGACGGCAGCCGGCACCAACTGCTTACCGTACCTTGCGAAGCAAACCGCTCGGAAAAATGCCACTAGCGTTAGTCATACACGGTCATCCAATCATGCACTTAACCTATGTTGCTAAACCTTCGTGATCGTTTAAGATCACTCACGCAGCCGGGGCTACAAGCGATTCAAAGCTCATCACAAACTTAAAATAAGAATGGACAACAAATGAGGAGGTTAGGAACAAAACGCCGAATACGTAAATGTCACCTTTTGTTCCTAATCTCCTCAAATATTCAATAAATATCTAATCAAAGTCTTTATTAGTAATGCAACATACAATAGACAAGCACTATTATTCATAATTGCGAAACAAAGTTTACCATACTGATGAAGTCACTAATGAATTTGGATAGATAAACCCTTCTTCGTTTACATTAGCAACTTTCTCGCTGTGCTTAATCAATCATAATTAACTCGTGATTATTTTGGATATAATATGTTTGAATGTTTCTACAATAACATTACCAGAATATGATTATCTTTCTTTACTACTTAGCAGTGAATGATCTATTTCATAGATATTTGTGTTGGAGAGAGTTCCTAGGAGGCTACATGCGACAGCACACAAACCTTGACATCGGTTCACTCTGTTCCCTTCTCGGATTACATTAAAAGGTAAAGGGTGATTCAATGTCGACTGGGACCTACTAAAATATTCATTATAAGTTTAGAGGTCAAGCTAATTTAATAAGTCGTTTGATGTTTTAAATGTTGACAGGCACATTAGCTCTTTTAATGAGCACAGGTCGTAAAGTATCAAAACGGAACTAAATTTACAAATACAGTTTTGAAGTCTTTTGGAAATCTTTGATGTTGTCGACACTTATGATCTTAGCGCCATTATTCCCGGTACGGGATGAATTTTTAACATACTTCAAAAAAAGGAGAAGGTTCTTAGTTCGTAGGCATCTTTTTTTTTTAAATATTTTTATGTAGGTGTGCTCCTCCTCAAAAACGCGTGGATGGATTTCAAAAATGATTTTTATCTCAAAGGGTAGACTTCACAGGTGGTCCCGTAGTCACTGATGATCCCATAGATCTGATGATGGAATCCTGAAGAAGAGTTCGAGGGAACTTTTATATTTTAAAGCCGTACATGAAGCGATTTGGGAACACCCAAATCGCTATGACTATGACACTGCCAGATTGTGTTTTCCAGAAAATGAACGAGTCCACAGACCTACTAAATATATGGACCGGTTGTACCTACAGAAAACGGGTGCAAAAAAGTTGTCGCAATAAATGGCCGCCTTCTAGTGCCTCGCCAGAGCTATCCAAAATATCGATATCGATATTAGCTGCTGCATCATCAGCAGTGCTCAAGCAGCACTGTCACGAGTAGGAAATTAATGTTTACCGATTATTAGCCACGAAATATACCATTGTGGTGTTGGTGTTATATACAAGACCGCGGCTTTGAAGTAAATTCGGGTTGTAAGAATTACTATTTTGTGGTTTTGTCACAGGTGATAATTCGTAAAGTAGATCGTCGCAGTCGAACAAACACCGTTGAAACTCACAGATACTTCTATATTTTAAAAAAAGTTGATTGAAGAAATAATTTAAAATAAGAAAGGCGCTTTATACTTTGTAAATTAACTTTTACATTTACATACCATCACATTATAAGAGAATATTCTTTATTGTACCAGGAAAAACACATACAAATAATTTGCATTTAATTATTCTGAATATTTATTTTTATCATTGGAAAGTAAAGATTTCGATTACCAGAAGGACTTATTAATTATATGCAGGTACTCCACACAAAACACTACAAAAAAACTTCAACAGTCGAAGTCAAATAAAAAAACAGTGCCAGAACAGATTTTATTTCCTTTCTTTTAATCTTCATTATCATGTAAAAGTGCAAACTTCCTATTTCTTTTGCACACTTTATCATTGAAACGTTTGATTTTGTTGCGCTGCTTCTTGCACGTTGAGTTAGTCGCTTATTTTTTTCTTCATTACGACGCATCTGGAATGAGAGAAATTATTGTGAATATTGATCTAAATCAAATAAAGATAGCGCTGACAATAAAACAAAAATAAGTCTTTATAAAATACGTCAAAAATACCTCTTCACTGGGGTTGTCAGGGTTCAAATCGATTGACTGTGATAGGGCACAGCAGAGCTAAGTGATTCCTGCAAATTCCCTTGTGGAATTAAAATTGCCCGCAAGTGTCACTTCAGAGCTGAGTGGATATTGTACATTGTGTCGATCAATTAAAACGGCCCTTTTCTTTACTGTAGTCCTCTGCGAAAAATTGGTGCAATGTTGTTATTATTTCAGTTTTAAAAATTTAAGTTTTAGGCAATAAGTACATATAATATAATATTAAACAGAAACAATTATTTGTAACATTATGTTTTTAAGCTCTCACTATGTGAAGCAGATCACGTAACGAGACTCACCACAAGAAAATGGAGGGAACAGCATTATCACGCAATCTCACCACATCAAGTGTTCTGTTGAAGCTGTCCGCGTTAAAGTGCAGCGAGCAGACATATTATTGCTTGTGTCGTGAATTTAAGGATCTTAAGGCTTCACTACTGGAAAACCTAGAGAATGATAATAATATGGTTATTTATAATCAGTCCAATCATTTATTTAACTTTTGACAGATGCACACCCATGAAGTTTCATATTTATTTGACAGGAAATCACAGGCAAAAAATGTACCACATCATGCACACCTTTATTTTTTCACAATAGTGATGCGACGTATTTTGCTACGATATTTTAACGAGTAGATTGATGTATCGAAGACGATAAAAAATATAAACCTTATTACAAAGTTCTATACTAGAAAAAAATTGTTTTATTAATAAAATAAGATGAAAATAATTATGACAACCCGTTGGGTAATTTTTAAGTTCATCTCGCTCAAACTATAAAAACATCAAAATAAAAATAGCAATGCAACGAGTCGATTAAAACTTTAACGTAACTTAAATCGATTATAAAAATCGAATCGGCATCTTCATAGAACATCACTCAATTGAGCTGTCAAAAGTTAAATAAACCGTTGGACCGACAATAGTAACTGAATTATTTTAGCTCTACTGTTATAACTATTATCGACGTTTTATGTTCCATCCAATGACTTTGTCCCCGCACTACGGATTGATAACAAATCATAGCAAATTAAATATTGCTTTACCTACGAAAATATCGGGTTAATGAGCAGTAAGAAACTAAAATTTGTCTTAGAGGTTTAAGTTGAGACTTGAGGGCCCTAAAACGACCAGATTGTACGACATTTCTGTAAAAACCAGGTACGAACCGGTCGATTTTTGTTCTTTCGCGAATTACACTGCACAATAGAACAGGCATATTATTTATTAATGCCGCAACAATCCCACATCATAAATAACTGCCAATTAGTAGTATTGACTTCACAAATTGCAAATAACTCTCGACAACAAAGCAATTTGACAGCTAACATACCAGGAAACTCACGGATTACTAGAGAAAACTTGTCGCAAAAAATGGCGATTATGGCACCCGGCAATGGTATGCATATAGAAGAATAGGGCCTCTCCATAGGTTTCCTTCCTCATTGGAACGAGTCACTACGAAAAACATTTTGTCATGACTCATTTGCTTCTGGAAAACACAATCTGGCAGTGTCATAGTCATCAGCAACCCATTATGTCCCCACCGAGAGCAACGGGTCTCTTCCCTTAGAAAGGTATCATAGTGTATTCAGAAAAAAATTTTTTTGATTCCATCAGTCAAAAATCCAACAAAAAATTGCTCCAGGCGATTGAGGACAACATAAACTAAAACGACAGGCTTATTTGAACATGTTCATGATACACGGGAAAACTAATTAAGTACCTTGATTTGATGCAAATATGCAAAGTTGAATAAATAATCGCTAGAACTGGAACAAACAAAATTAAATCCGCATTGCTAGTGGCGAATAAGAGTTAGACGTGCACTAATTGCTTGTTTAAATAGGCCGGTCATCGGCTCGGAATTTCCGACTCTCGTATCGGGATATTCAAACAACTTCCTCTATAGCGTAAGAAAAACTAGGTTCTCTCAAGTTTCATTTGCGCCGGTTTCTAAATTGAGAATTGGGTAAGCTCTCAAAAAATGTACCGTAACACACGTGAAATTGTAACATATAGTAACACACTGGAAAATCGCAACACCCGGCTCTTATACCCGATCACAAATTTACAGTTGCAAGCATTACAGAATGCAACGTCCTGGACAAATCTGAACATGCATCAATCAATTAATCTCAACATCCCAGAAACATAAGAAAAACATGATTGGGTATAGCAGCCGGCAGTTGCGATTTTCTAGTGGGTTACTATTTGTTACAAGTTCACGTGTGTTACAGTACATTTTTTGAGAGCCTGACCTAATTCAACCACATTCTATTCTATTATTTCTCACCTACACTACACTAAAATATAATCTAAATCTAAGGAGGAATGTGCATTACTGTATTTTCATCCTTTTATATTTTAACCAGTTACACTAATTATTTAAATTAATTTATGTGCATGTGACTATGATTATGACTTTGCACCCGTGGTGGAGTATGGCCTATACCTTCCTCGGGGAAGAGACCCGTGCCCCTCGGTGGGGAGATAATGGGTTGATGATGAATGTGCATGTTACATATTTTTTATTTAATCAAGGAGATTGTAATTAATTAACATACGCTCGAGTAAAGTGATAACTGTTTGTCTTTCTAAGGGTCACCATTATATAGGCTCTCGCCTTGTGGGAAACCATTGTAACTCTTGTTTTTGGAATGAAAATATTGCATTTCATTGTTTGCAAGAAATTAAAAAAATCAGGTGCGCCAAATTCTGTTGGAATCTTGACGTTTTTGACAGAATTACTAGTATGGAATTTGAAAGTTCGACGATTGGAATCGTGTAGCATTTGGTGCGAGCAATAGAGGCAGGGCTATTTACTTAGCAGTATTCTTAATTCGAATCGCTCGTAGCCCCGGCCGCCTGAGTGATCTTTTAAGTTCACGAAGGATAAGCAACATAGGGCGCGCTCATTGCATGGATGGGTGACCGTTCTATGACTAACGCTAGTGGCATTTTTCGGAGCGGTTTCGTGCTTCGCAAGGCACGTTAAGCCGTTGGTGCCGGCTGCCGTCGATAGATGGCAGTCGTTAACCCAAGTCAGAGGCCTTAGGGCGGCTTGAAAACCTCTGACAGTAAGATCAGCCATAAGTCTTACAAGCCTCCACCAATTCGGACTTGTCCCCCGTGGTGGATATGTCCTATATCTTCCTCAGGGAAGAGACCCGCTCCCCTCGGTGGGGACATAATGGGTTGATGATGATGATTCTTAATTCAGAAACTGGTGTTTATTCAGCAAGGCATAGGAAAAATAAGTTAGGGTGGGCTCACCACTAACAAACTTTAATTATTTCTATTTCCTATAACATTAAAGTTTGACGTTGTACGGAAAACTATCATTTGCCTAAACCAAACTTTACGGTCCGTACTAATAACATATAGGAAACGGCAGCTGTCGCAGCGAGTTCCTCTTTAGGACACGTAATTTTGCACATCATTGCGATAACTCGTAGTCGTAGAACGCCTCATTCCTCAGTACTCGGTAACATCGGACTCAGTGCCAAAAGTATTCCAAGCTCCCTGCATAAGACAAACTGGTTAATTAGTTTCGTCTCTTAGTTTTCTCACGCTCTCTCTGCGCTATACTTACTCAGTCTAATGACAGTTGCCAACACATGTTCCAAATTTAAACACAGGGCGGGCGGTGCACTTGTTTTTTTTCTTTGTGGCCAAGTACTTCCTCGATCTCAAACATTGATTTTATTATTTATGTAGGTAGTTTAGGATAAAGCTTTACGAAATGATTCAAAAAGTTTTTAATGTTTTTGTTTATGGCCATGATGCTAAATTTATGAAAGAAAAAAGAAATAAATGCGGATAAGCAGGCTACGAGAAGTAGAAAGTTTACGGAATACCTATTTAATCAGTAATGTGAGCCGCCCATAAAATGCGGTAACAAAAAACTTTGTAGCGATAAAGTGATAAAAGTTTTTTTATTGCTTGTTTTGTATACGAGTAGTTGGGGGACGATTTCATCTTTTAGCTATTAAGAAGATAAACTTCACAGATTGTTTAACTTGGTCAGCTAAGTTGAAAGAAAATAAGAGTAACTGGCTATGTCGCACTAAATCCTTGCCTAGTGACACGTATAATGGCTGACGGAAAAACTTTTCCATGGAAATACATTTTCATAATTTTCGGGGTCCCTGCCCGAAAGGGTGCTAACGAGACCGTGTTTTTTATTTAGCCAAAGCAGTCTCCATGCCCGTTTGCCATCTGCTTGTAATAAAATTTTAAGAAGAGGAAAGAAAGAAGACTTTTATTAGAGTGGTCACAGAAACGCAATGTAGACAGACATACGAAATGTAAGCTTAAATTAGTAGATATTATATAAATTACCTAGCATGTTAACTATATAAGTTTTAATAGGCTATGCAACTAGCCTGCCAAACAATAATGTTAATACATACTAGTTTTGCCCAGGATATTATGTACACTGGGTTGTAAACATACTGTACTTAATTAAATAAAGAACTTTTGAAACTGAACTGAATGTAGACAGAAGTACGTAATAAACAAAATACAAAAAAGTCAACAAAACATTAAAATTAAATAAAAACAAAACATCCGTATAGGACTTCAATCGTTATAGGCAGCCAATTTTAACGTTCATATAATATCTATGTTATTGAGAAGTATAAGTGCAAATAATGAAAAATTCATGGGAAACCAAACAAAAAACGTGTAGAATCAATCAATGTTTTTTTTTGTTTTAGCTCTATTGTAAACACTGTTTAACATACTATTTGAACGTCAAAGGTATACAAAATAATAACTATATTCACTACACGTTAGAAGAAGTGTGACAACAAATAATAAACATAAACATTTACATACAGCCAGATACATTGCTTCTGGCCCCACACTAGGCTACCCTGTGCCGTGGGAACCTGTCGATGAGTCGTCATAGACGAAATGTAATTCGGTGAAACGTGTTTTGGACTGGCGTAGTGAACCCACCAGAAGCAGCAAAGCCAAAATCCAACCAAGTGTCTGTCAGGCCGAGGGTCCCCAACTGAGCCTCGATTCTCTAAATGAATTATAGTTCAATTACAGTAACGTGGTTGGGTGACGTGACATGTTTTTTAATTCCATTGACGTGTAGAATTACGAATACGCGTGTGCGCGTTGATTCGAAGCGGTAATGAAATGAATTCGACGCAGTCACGCAACTGTCATTGTACTACAATGCATTAGCAGCATCCCGGCCCTTAACTATAGCAGATACTCTTTCATCATCATCAACCCATTATGTCCTCACCAAGGGGCACGGGTCTCTTCCCTGAGGAAGATATAGGCCATACTCCACCACGGGGGCCTCGTCCGGATTGGTGGAGGCTTGTAGGACTAGTGACTGGTCTTATTGTCAGAAGTTCTCAAGCCGCCCTAAGGCCTCTGACTTGGCTTAACGACTGCCATCTAACGACGGCAGCCGTAGCCGGTACCAACTGCTTAACGTGCCTTGCGAAGCACGAACCGCCCGGAAAAATTTCACTACCGTAAGTGATTGGCGGTCACCCATCCATGCATTGAACGCGCCCTATGTTGCTTAACCTTCGTGATCGTTTAAGATCACTCGTGCAGCCAGGGCTACGAGCGAGCGCATAATATTCGGAGACTACAGAACCCTCGGCATGCAGTCTAGCGTTTGGTTGGTTTTTTATTCTTCCGACAAAGTTTTTCGCATTGCCCGGCATTAAATAAGGATCGCTTTGGTAATAATTACCTCTCTCAGATTTTTCTTTTCTTTGATAACATTGTTTCTAACTGTATACACCCTTAAACTTTTCGGTTTTCCGCTTTCTCGACTACGCGGCGAAATTTCGGTTTGGCGAAGCTCCCGCCTTTGCTTTTCTTAACTTTAGTAAGTTTCCGAGGGCCTCCCTTTTGCCTTCCGGATGCCCATTCACTTTCCGGTGAATTGATTCAACTTTTCAGTAGACATTTCCTTTCGAATGGGACAAAGGCGCTGCCATTCACGTTCATTAATTTTTAAGGTCAGGTATGCGAATGCTTGAGAATGCTTTCTGCGTTAAGCACGCTCTTGCACATTTACATGATAAATTATGTAATTGAATTACTTATGAACTCTTTATTGTACACACCAGGAACCTTGGTCATGGATTCATGGATCTTGATCCATGAGAGTTCAGCCTTCACGGCAAAGTTTCTTCATTTCTCGTATAAGTTTTCCCGTGTGGTGAGTGCAACAGAGAATTAAAACGATAAAAACTAATATCAAAATATAAATGAACAAACAAACATGAACATTTATATGCAGGCACATACGTTGCGTCTGGCCCCATACAAGGATACCCTGTGTCGTGAGATCCTGAAAAAGCGAGATCACAAACATGTAAACATTCAAGACCTGGGGTTTTGTTTTTCTCCCCAGCCGGGGTTCGAACCCGGGACTTCTCGCATGGTAGGCAGATACGCTTACCGCTGCGCTACAGAGGTCGTCAAGACTGAGGATTTGAAGATTTGAGGCACTCAATGTGGTGAAACCATGGGTTTTTTTGTTTCCAGCCGGGGTTCGAACTAGGGACCTCTCGCATGGTAAGCTGACTTCCCACGGTGCGCGATACTGCCGACGGCTGACGCCGGCCGTCAACGAGGGACAGCCATGCAGCACGCACGAGGCTCTTCCCACGGTGCACGATTCTACGAATATCGATACGACCACGTACCCACGACCGGTACGGTGAACCGCCACAGACGTCGGTGCTACCGCGGACCGAGACCCTTCCCACGGGGTGTCGTGCGAGCTGGTCCACGTCCGTTCGCGATATCGCGGACCGTGGGAAGCAGACTGTAGGCAGATGCGCTAACCGCTGCGCCACATCATCAACCCATTATGTCCCCACCGAGGGGCACGGGTCTCTTCCCTGAGGAAAGTATAAGCCATACTCCACCACGGGGGCCAGGTCCGGATTGGTGGAGGCTTGTAAGATTAGTGGCTGATCTTACTGTCAGAAGTTTTCAAGCCGCCCTAAGGCCTCTGACTTGGCTTAACGACTGACATCTATCGATGGCAGCCGCCACCAACTGCTTAGCGTAGGCACGCTAAGCAGTTGGTGGCGGCTGCAAGGCTTCAAAGCACGGAACCGCTCGGAAAAATGCCACTAGCGTTAGTCATAGAAAAGTCACCCTTCCATGCACTGAGCGCGCCTTAATAAAACCTAAAATCAGCCAAATCAGTCAAGCCGTTCTCGAGTTTTAGTGACACTAACGGACAGCAATCCATTTTTATATTGTATATAAGACTTTCTTTAATGATGATTGTGTTTAATTGCACTTGTATCTGTTTCTTCTCATAAAATAAACAAACGTCAAAAGTCGCGCATGGCGGATCAGATTCCTGCTTGAATGAAGTAAAATTAAATTTTGCTTAATTTTATTTTATGACGAAACATAACATTCTTTTCTCCATTCAGGTCACTAGGTCCACTTTCTCTGAATGACCCAAAATAGATAAACGGGTACCAAGCAACTACCTTTATTCAGTTCGACAATATCGCTGAAGCGGAGGTCTGTGACAATAAGCGATGTCTACAGAAGTACAAAAACTTCTTAATACAACTGCGAGAAGTATTTACTCTCGCCGTGGCAACTCGTTGTACTTAACGAGGCAAATACGCTCTAGTTAATAAATCAAACTAATTTGTATCTGTAGAACTCAACCCAGCCCTGAGGGGTAGCGAATTAAATTATGCCAGCTGTGAAACAATCGCAGTGTTGTCGAGCGTTTTAAAGCCTAAACAAACAGCCTCCGTGTCCGAAGCTAGTGTAAGCAATCATACGGCACCTAGGACGCCCACCACAGAACAGGTGACCCTTAGAAGTTTTGATGAACAAATGGAACAGGTCTAAACTAAACAAGTAGTTCACATTAAATTTCTAATTACATCAGTTATAAGCAGCAAAGACACACCACAGGCTAAATTTAGATATAGAGTATTCTTTATACACCAGGAATTACATTTGAGACTTTAACTTTAAGAATACAGTACATACACTACAAATCACAATCTATGCTTTTTTGTTTTGGTTTGGTCTATTGTGAATTTCGTCGTTTTCTTTCTGCGGTCGTTCATATTATGCCATTTATTTATTTTAATAATAACTTCCACACGACACAATAACTTGACCTGGTCCCAAACTAGGATACCCTGTATTATGTTAACTAGGGAGGGACATTACAAACAAAGAAAAACACACAGACTGAGGCCATTTGTACAAATGTGCGGCGGCCCCGAGTGGGAATCGAGCTCATGACCTTTGCCTTGGTAGGTAAGCGCCTTAACGAGTAGACCAGTGAGGCAGAAATTTGTTTATTTTAGAAGAAGAAAAACTTTTATTATACCAACAAGACACATCACAGAAAGAAAATAAATAGACAAGTAACATACATGACAAGCAACAGAAAAAAAACCAATAAAAAAAAACCATAGATCTGCCCTCGTAACGAGAACACAGTGATCTACAGTAGATCTACAGCCATCATTAATTTTTCTGCAAAAAATGGCTCCAAGTAGCAAATTTTTGCATTCAAACTAAAAACGCAGCAACATTTTTTAACATAACATTTACATACATTGCTTCTGGCCCCACACCAGGATACCCCGCGTCGTGACACAAAAGGCAACTGACTCAGCGTTGTGCTGAGGGTGTGAACCCTCAAACCTGAACTTTTGTTTCTGTGATGTGTCTTGTTACACAGGTCTTTTCTTTTTTCTTCCAAAGCTAAGATAGATTACCGAAGTCAACCTTCTAAAGTCCCTCTCCCGTGCTAGTGTAATTTGTAGTCGGGATTAGTCTCCAATTTTTCACCAGCAATTTACACGCGACCCTTTGTGCCCCCTGATTTATTGTGGGGATTGAGTGTCGGATGTGTAAAATGTCGCATGAGGATTTTTGGCAATCTCTACGGCAAGAAACGGTGGCTTAGTAGATTTGTCTGCTGGAAAAATATTGGTCGCTCTCAGAATGTCACTAACAATAAATATAAATGTCATTTCTAGGATTCA
Source organism: Yponomeuta plumbellus (assembly GCA_947310845.1). Lineage (NCBI taxonomy): Eukaryota > Metazoa > Arthropoda > Insecta > Lepidoptera > Yponomeutidae > Yponomeuta > Yponomeuta plumbellus. Next base: position 7,564,666 of record OX371207.1, on the reverse strand, counting down.
GAAAAAAGTTAATTTAATAAATTTTATTTATACTGTACTAGCTGTCCCGGCAAACTTCGTACCGCCAAAGATTTTTTTCTCACCGTTTAAACCGTCCCTGGAGTTCCACAAATATAAAACACCAAAAATAAGCCAAATTGGTCCCGCCGTTCTCGAGTTTTAGCGAGACTAACGAACAGCTATTCATTTTTATATATAAGATGAAGATTACAACCGGATTTCCCCGTCCTCTTTAGGATAGGGGACGTTCTAACACAATTATGATTGTGAGATAATGATACTTTTGACAGTGTGGTTTGAGGTGTGTTAAGATAATAAAATTGCGGATTTTTTGATCAAAAAATGTGGCGTAAGAAGTTTATAATTTTAAAGGCCAGATCACTTTATTTGAAATCGAAGTTTAAGCAACAGGAATAATCCATAATGTCCCTAATTTTACTTTTTAGTTACGCCACAGACAATTATATAAAAAATTGAATGTGTGAGCCACAATAATGCCAAATGAAAAATCAACCCGAATTACTAAGACAATTCTTAGTATCGTGTAACTCTAGGTAAGTAAATTATGTATAAAGTTCAGCCAAGCGTTATCTAGGTTAACACGAAATACACTTGAATTTTCTCTTGCCACCAGCAATTTAATTCACGTTGAATCCTGGGCTTATTTTCATTCAGCGGCATTTTAACGACTCTTTTAATGTACACAAGCACATGACCTGATTCCTTACTCGTTAGGTTTTAAACACCGACTTTTATTTACTGTGACGGAAAGCCCTATTCTGTATCACTCGTACGGGTTATCGACCGATAGCTCCACCATCAATGTAGTTGACGTAACGTAATCGGTAAGCGATAAACTAATGATACTATCACAAGGAGTATTTTGATAAGATTTTATAGCATTCGAAGAAGCTCTGAATAGTTCGTGAGACGCTATCGGCCATCTATCGACGACCTCTGTGGCGTAGGGGTTTGCGCATCTGCTTACCATGCAAGAGGTCCCGGGTTCGATCCCCGGCTGGGGAGAAAAAAAAAACGCCAGGTCTTGGATGTTTACATGTTTGTGACGTCGCTGTTTCTGGTTCCCACGACACAGGGTATCCTAGTGTGGGGCCAGAAGCAATGTATGTGCCTGTGTGTAAATGTTTTTAATATGCATAAATCTATCATAATCATCTGCCAGCCGATGCATATTGCTCGGTATAACGCCTTTTTCCCAAAACATTTCACATGGTCCCTCGCCATTCGTATCAACGGACCTTTCATCGACTCAACGACATCGTCCGACCATCGGGCTGCAGCTGTGCCCATTGACTGTCATGCTCTCGGCTGCCACTCTGTGATTGTCTTGTTTCACCTTCTGTCTTCCCGCCTCGTCAGGTGTTCCGCCAATTTCCGTTTGTCTCGAGACCTTTTCGTAAATCTATAAAGGCGGCCATTTGATCGTAGGGCTTCATATCAGCTAGTGCGCTTCAGCCGTCAAAGTCAAACAACTTAACTTAACAGCAAAAAGAATAAAAATAACTCTTCAAAGCACCTGCAAAGCGTGACATGAAACACCTCTGGAACAGAAAAGCCCTAGGACTTTTGGTCCCTAAGCCCGCTTGCACCACCGACTAAAATCAATTTAATCCCCGTGGTGCAAAATTAAGCTAACTCTTGCAGCTGCATAATAGCTATGCAATCCTTCTGTGACTGCCAAAAGGCTAAGGAGGTTTCTAATGGACTCTACAGAAGCTATTTTTTTCAGCTGTATATCGCACTGTGCAGCTCTGCTGCAACCACTGGAAACCTAAGGGGGCGCCTTATCCACTTGGGAAGCTACGAGAAGGAAAGAAGAAGCTTGCTCGTACCTTTGACGGTCTTCATATTTTTTCGTTTCCCTCGCTAACGATTGTCTCAGAATATACATTCAGGTACAGAAAAGGGCGAGCGTACAAGAACATAAAGTTCAGTCCATTCCTGTCTTTACTGCCCGCGACCGGAGGTATATTGTTGTTTCGGAACTGAAGAAGGCTAACTAAAGTTGTTAGGAAGTCGTTAAGCTATTTTGTTTCGTGTTAAGCCCTTCGTCATTTTAGGTTAACTTTTGGTTTTTAGAGAAAATTAAACTCAGTTTAATTTTAGGTATGAAATTTCATCTTTACTGAATGCAATACAATTCTAAATCATATATAATTTAAGATTGTTTATTTATGTAAACTGCATAATTCGATACAAATAGGATTGTTTTTCTCTTAAATAATTTCTTTTCAATATTAAATATTCGCAACTACTTAATTTTCTTTATAAACGTTCAAAGAAAAATAAGATAAACTAACATTCATCAGCAGACAACTAATAATTTTGTCTCATCTTTCTATCATTTATCTCTGTACCTAATTTAAAATATAGTACATGAATATTTGCTCTTCAAATAGCTTTGCGAATATCCTAATCTTTGTATATAAAATACATCAATCTTTCTCTTGATCCTTATTTCGCTTCAAAATCCCTAAACTAACCCATTCAATCATATTCCGCAATCATATTTGTACGCTAGTACAAAATATATACAACACAGAGGAACAGCTCCTCCCAGAAATAGTCTTAAGTTTTTTATTCACTCTAGAAATCGATAGGTAGCCAAAAAGCCTTTTTTGTCCACAGAAACAACACATAAACAAAAACATTTACATACAGGCACATACATTGCTTCTGGCCCCACACTAGGATACCCTGTGTCGTGGGAACCAGAAACATCATCGTAAACTATCCTGAAAAAACAGGCTCCAACTTAAACTTTTAGGCTGTTTGCATCGTATATTTCATGTGAATATGGCGAAAATATGGTGGAATTATAAATTGTTGACTTTACAATAATATTATGTTTCACATTGGAAATGGCAAACTTGTTTTTTAAATGCACGCAAGTTTTTAAGTTACACCCACTTGCCCAAAAAGAGAACAACTCTCATTTCGTCGGCTTTTCATAAAGTAGGGTTATTAACCAACTGTTCGCGTGTTTTCTGATACAGAATATAAAACCATGGGTTTTTTTTATTTCTAATGCGTTATTAAATAATTCAGAGGAATGAGGGCTTTTCAATGACAGCTGTCAGTTGAGTTCATTAAAAAAAAACTAGTTGGCGCTGCAAGAAGACGAAAATGTCATCATGTTTTTAGGACTGTGGTTTTAATCGTTATTAATCTGTGATAGTCTAAACATCTCTTTGTAGTCTGTGATCTAAGCTAGACTTTGTTTCGAAACTGTTGAAACTTGAAAGTTATCGAAGTATTTTTACTTTGTTTATTACATACGTTCGTGAATTGTGTCTTTGCTCATGACTAGACCATGCATTGCGCATTTTTGTAAAAACATAGGACAGGCACCACAGATAAGGTACAGTGATGTCATGACGTCAGCACCATCTATCGGTAATTTGCGGTACTATATTTTTTTTAATGACGCTCTTAAAAGCTCTCATTGTTACCGCCATAATGCGTATTCAACAGATTTGAAGGCATTTTCCTAGTTCATTTAGTTGTCCTTTTCTTTCACATGGTATTAGACGCTAATTGAGCGATTTCCTATCTCCTTCACCCCCACATAACTCCTTAGTCCTTCCACAATGCACCTACGCAACGTGTCATCGGTGCCCTTCAAACAGTCGCAAATTTGATGTACTGCTGTACGCCCCGATGTGAAATACTTTCCACCGGTGATATCCGCGAGTGCGTGAAAATATATTATAAAAACTATTAAAAATACTAGTGTCGTGAACTTTTAGACAACTATTGAATTGTACATTTTTGGAGCGATTGGGTGATCGATCCGCGCAGCCAAGGGCCGAAGACTGAAGAGAAGAGGAAGAGGAGTTACCGGATTTTTGAAGGTGCGTGGATTTCCTTTGCCCATCCTATAATTGCTTTAATTGAATCGATATACCATAATCGGCGTTCCTAGCGAAAAAAATAAAATAAAAAATAAATTCCACTTAAATTCATACCGCATAAAAAAGCCTTCGGGCGCATAACGCTAACCGCCAGTGGTCAAGTAATCATATTGATAATATTTTGGCCACACCACTCATTGAGGGGTCAAATCTTGAAACCGGACGCAAAAATTTTGGATCAAGAAAGAAAAAATAAAATTGATAACCCTAAATATTTGTTTACAAGTGCTTCCCTGTCTTTGGAGGTGGCCATTCAGAGGGTTCACATTATGGAAGCGACTTGATTATCAATACCACTGAGGAAGTTAAGAGTGAAGAAACAATTGACGTTGTTTATGTTTATGTTTTTATGTTTTACTTTGATCCGAACAGACCCATTGTTCTGTTACAGACTTTTCAAAATATCCCTTTCGCGTTGACAAATTCGCGAGAGAAAAATAATTCGAGCAGCACATAACGCTGACAAAGTGCCCATAAGTCGCGAGGAATCTCCTTCTCGTCTTTTATGACGTCTGCGAGGGCCGCAGGAATGCTTCGAATGTTCTAATGGGTGCTTCACAAGTAGGACCTGACATTAGTGTGCCTAATGCAAAATTGAGTAGGCATGCTAAGAGCTTTCGGGCTGTAGAATTGAGGTTGTAACCTATTTGATGAGAATTAACGGATGAGCGACTATGATACGCCCTGTCAAAGACATCGGTAATTTAATTAAAGATAATATAATGATTACCCTAATTAGCACTTGCGAATTCTCTCAATATATTTCGCTCCCGATGTTTCTTCCCGACGTCTATACTAACTATAGCTAAAAATTAAATTTCTTATATAAAAAAATGAAACCATGGACTTCGACCAAATAGAAGATGTATTCATCATCATCATCAGCCCATTATGTCCCCACCGAGGGGCTCGGGTCTCTTCCCTGAGGAAGGTAAAGGCCATATTCCACCACGGGGGCAAAGTCCGGTTTGTTGGAGGCAAGTAAGACTATACTTGAGCCATTACAAACGTGCGAACCGAGTCATGAAAGTGCGAGGGAGAGTTCCGATATGCCTGATATGCCTCCTATATGTGTGAGAGAGAGGTCTGATACAAATGTTTATGACTCAGTTTGCACGTTTGTAATGGCTCAAATATAGTGGCTGGTTTTACTGAAGATGCATTAGCAAAGAAAAAAGGCATCCCAAACAGAAGCGAATGGGGTCTGTCGGAAACGTGGCATGTGGCAAATATTAGCCTTTGCCTACCCGTCCCGGATGTAAAGGAGTGTGATTATGTTATGTACTGTAAAAAAACCACTTCTTACCCACGGTCCACTTCCTGAGACTACCTTAGTGAGCCATGGGATTTTTTTTACAACGGTTCACCTCTCTGATAAAACATTTATAGGTTATATTTTTTATTGGTGACGGTCCATCCCAAGAGTTTGATGCTGACCATAAATAATACCTATGGATTTTTTTGTATTTTTCACTAAATTTGCAACAGCAAAATGATAACAATGACCTCTTTGCGCTTGACTTTGAAGAGTTTCGGTATCAAGGTGCACGGTGGAAAAAAAAATATTTCCCAAGAAACATCCAGGTGGACAAAGGTGGTCTGTTGAAAAAATAAACCCCCACGGTTCACCCAGGTGGTCTCAGGAGGTGGACCGTGGGTAAGAAGGGTAAAACACGTAGCTAAGAAGTTTTCCGTTTGGTTACACATACCTACAATAATTTGTTCTGGTTTTTGATACCCTGTGACATGGAATACAGATAAAAAATACATAACCACAAAATAAGATAATTTATTTTTCCGAGCGGTTCCGTGCTTCGCAAGGCACGTTAAGCAGTTGGTATCGACTGCCGTCGATAGATGGCAGCCGTTGAGCCAAGTCAGAGGCCTTAGGCCTTCAAAACTTCTGACAGTAAGACCAGCCACTAGTCTTACAAGCCTCCACCAATCCGGACTTGGCCCCCGTGGTAGAGTATGGCCTATACCTTCCTCAGGGAAGAGACCCATGCCCCTCGGTGGGGGCATAAACAGGTTGATGATGATGATGAAGAAAATTCATAAAAATCTGAGTACAGTTGCCTCCAGAGAGAATCGAACCCACGACTCTTGGCTTAGCAATAAAAGCTGTTACCGTTAGACCAACAAGGCAGTCTCAACTCATTTGTTAAAGTAAAGAATACATGTAAGTAAAATCGCAAACAAGACCAGACGCTAAGGAAATAATTAACAACGTTGTATAGATTTGATAATTGCTTTACCCAATACAAAGCGTTGCCTTATAATTCGTTTTTAATGCACCAGGTTCCCATAACTTTTAGATAAGTTGTGCTAACACGCACTAGAGGTTCGTAATAAATAAAGTGGTAAATAGAAAACAATGAAGATTTATTGTTGTTTACTGGACTTTCTCTTAGCCCTACATAGGTACATTATTCTTATCTCTCATGAAATAAATGGTTCCTTCATAGAATTATCTTTGAATATACGAGTATGTCACTCCATTCAGCATTCAACAGAGCGAAAAAAAAAAGATTTTGCCTTTTTCAAGCAGTTATATAATAATAAGGTTGAAATTTTTAATCTTTGAATGAGACACAGACTTAGGGCAAGAAAATATATAAGTCCATAGTTGTTATTTATATTTACGGCTAGCAACCATTGCAGAGTCGAACAAGAAGTGCAAATATGCAGCTCTAGGTCAGGGCTATATATTTATGGGGGTTATATATTTCTAGGGCCATGGCGCCCGGAGGCGCTGCTCTTCCTTAAGGAGATCTCGTCGCGCTTAGTTGACGCCTCTAGAGATTCGAGGGCTGGTGCCTACTTTGGACAAAGGCTAAGCCTCGCCATACAGCCTTCTCGGTACTCTACCGGCCGACAGCGATCTGGCAGTGATTTCATTTAAATTTGAATATAGGTTTTAGTTTGGTTGTTTATTATTATTTGGTTTTGTTTTGCAAATACTACCATTTCAGAATTTATCATGCTACATAATTAACTGTATCTAATATTATAACAAATCAAATCAAATAATTTATGTGATCCTTCAGTAATTTTTTCTCCTTGTTATTTGATAAAATATTCTCTGTGTATCTCCGTATTCTACAATAATTTCGTGTCACAGTGTTTATTATTGAACTCCCGCCTTCACCAATCAATTTTACGATTATTTTATGGCTTTTTAGGCTAATTAATATGGTAAAACAACGTTAGCCGGGTCATTCATATCTAGATAACAATTTATTAAGTATATCTAAACATTATGTTCATCTAACTTATCAATAATATATTATATTTACTTCATAAATTCAATGGAATTAAAGATATTTTCCCTCTTTTCAGTTGAAGTTTATTTTGAGCCATTTACGGTCGTTATCGGTCGATCTCCGTGTGAGATCGTCCTGTGTGTACCGTCTTCAACGTTTTATTGTTACGACGCGTTTAGACCACGCGAAACATTAATTTGCCCAAAATGCCGTCATTACCAGAATTGAAATAAAAGGTTTATTATAAAAGCCAGCAGTAGTAGTCTGGTTGGTGTAATCAATTTTTAATAAATCTCCATTTCAAATGATTTTGTCTCATAAGATACTCCATAAATACTATTAAATAAAAATGAAATTAGGAGAGCGCGCTGAAAATATGAAAAAAAAATTCTTGAAACAATGAAAGTGTCATTAAATTGAGAAAATTACTTTGCTAAATTCCGCCAATATCCCACAAGCACCATGCGATTAGCACTAACATTTGCACCGCCCTCACTCCCACTTTTTCAAGCAGAAGCAAGACACTAACACACCACCACCGACAATAATACTTGTGTGAGACAAGTGCTTGTGAGCCTGAGGATGCCTCGTGTTAGAGGCGAAACGCGTCGCGCATTGTCTCACACAAGTATTGTTATCGGTGGTGGTGTGTTCGTGTCTTGCTTCTGCTTGAAAAAGTGGGAGGGAGGGCGGTGCATGAACTAATTAATTTTCTCAATTTAATGCTATCCAGTCCCTTGGAACTCATCTGTCCGATACTTAGGCGTCGTTCTAGATCGCAAACTAAATTGGAATGAGCACATCAAGTATATAAGACTCAAAGGCATGTCAGCTTTTAATGCTCTAAGTCCCCTCCTCAATAGACGGTCCATCCTGAGTAGTAGAACAAAAATTAGAATATATACCACCTTAATAAGACCTATAATTGCTTATAGCTGTCCCGTCTGGAGTAATACAACGATATCAAACCACAAGAAAATGCAAATTATTCAATACAGAGCCCTAAAAATTTCTTACAATACCACTTTTTTTGATATTTTACAAATAATTTTTTTGAGCTTTATTTGCCATCTCCCGCTCTCTGTTCACTGTTCAAACCTTTCGTAGGCTGGCTGGAAGAAATTTCTTTTGAAATAAGTCCGCCTTTGTACATCATCATTTGTTATTTAAGTTATTTTTTCTGTATTATTTCTTTTGTGCAATAAAGCGTAACAAGCAAACTTTTTTTACTAACTTATCCAAACTTCACAAATACCTAAAATTCCCGACACTTTTTGAACATATTTTAAAACTCACGAAAAAGTTTTATCTCGATAGTTATCATAACCAACACATGAATACTTTCATCAAAACATTAGGAACCACTCGGTACAAGTATCGATACAAGCATGTCACAAGGCTGCCACATCACTATACTTTGACTGGCGACGACTGAGATTCTACTCACTAGGCCGGCAATCTTTACAATCTTTGCATTTTAAATACTCCTTACCTTCTGTCATCCAGACTAGATTGCCTTGTCGGTCTAGCCGTTAAGTCGCTTAACTATCAAGACAGAGGTCGTGGGTTCGATTCCCAGTGGGGAGCGCCGTACAATTGTGCCGATGGTTTCGGTCTGGGTGCTTTTCCATGTTAGTGATATCCTTGACTGGTGTACATAGCACGGGATATCCTAGCTTGGGACCAGATTAAGTGATTGTGTTGTGTAGAAGTAATTAATATTATAATTAGTATTATCATTAATACAATAATGTTATCGAATTATGCCGTATTAATATTAATATTGTGTTAATATTATATTATGATAGCCCTGGGTAACTGTACCTGTGTGAGCGTGAATTTCAAAACATCTTGATCCTGCCTACTGTGGCAGCGAATTCTGTAACTAGTTTGTCTATGTAACTAACGCGTGCGCAGTACGATCTGCCTACGAGCATGCTAAGTAGATTGTTGCTATGCGCATAGTTCTTAGGCTACCCTCAACTCATCTGAACTTTTTTAAAATGTATGTTAATACAAAATGTACATACCCCAATATTGTCATACGAAATGTAAATGTAATCAATTACCTAGCATGTTAATTATATAAGTTTTAATAGGCTATGCAACTAGCCTGCCAAACAATAATGTTAATACATACTAGTTTTGCCCAGGATATTATGTACACTGGGTTGTAAACATACTGTTACTCAATTAAATAAAGAACTTTTGAAACTGAAACTGAATTTAATGCTATTATGGATTTCCGCAAAGTAACGCCTGATTCTATAGAATGAAAGTGTCGGTAACAAATTCACTCTCCTTCTCGCTCCATCTCACGTTGTGTAAGCCTTCTACTGTTTTGTTTTTTGGTGTGTGCAACAAAGAGTTCTAATCTAACCTAATCTAATCTCACCTATACTAAGAGACAAAGGAGGTATGTATATTCAAAACAAACAGTTATATTCAGAAAACACGTTTTGATGGAAAACCTATGCTTATTAAGGTCTTTATTAAATAGTTGTGGCCCAGAACTTTGCGACCCTGGTTGCGTTAGAAATCAGAATCAGAAATGAAAGTCTCACAAGAAAAATAAGAAATTAGAAAGTCCGGCAATTAACCTGTAGAATTTTTGTTGGGCGGTCGTCTCACAATAACAATGTTTTTTTGCTACTCTTTTCAAGGTCATGTTGCAACTGATTACCCATAACCAGTAATAAAATTATAGTACCTATAATAGAACGAAGATTATGAGTTATGTTAATCACAAGATGTATAATAAACCCAAGCCAAAAGCACAAAACTGCTATTCGTTTGTTCGCCCGGTCTAAATGCATCACTTCTCTTTTTATTGTTACACCGCATATGAGCCGCTAAGCACCACGTGTTCTATAAAATATTATTATCTTTGAGTTTAAAAGGAACATAACATACGTATCGTAAAACATGTGTTTTAAGGTTTGTTTATATAGTGTTTAGTGGTTTTTAAATTTCGAGTATAGATTCGATGACTGAGATATTTATTTGATGGATTTTATTTATTTGAAAATAAAAGCTATTTCTAAATATTCCAACGTCCAGTTCACTACTTTGTATTAAAGGGGCTCATTAGAATAATACTAGCGCGTCAGGAGAAAAAAAAGATAGAGATGGGTTTGATGCCGTTTTTGACGATCTTGATTTTCTTTTCTTGCGTTCTTGCTATCTTGCTTGACGTTTTATGTCTTAGGTTCACGGCTTTGTGTCCTAAAAATCCACATAAATATGATTGAAAGATTATACGGACATCTTTAACAGATACGATGTAAAAAAGGTATATATTCCCCTTGGTGGCGCTATTAGCCCCTTAAATGCTGTTAAGCAATACAGTGTCAACCTAAAAAATGTAAGGGTTTAAACTACGTTTTACAAAAAATATGTATTAAATATGCTTGAAACGTCTTTACTTTACAAAATTCTAAAAAATAACTTGACAGAAACGTATAATCGGGCCTAACATATTTTACAATAGTATGTTGTAACAAGGTTTTTAAGATAGCGGATGCAGCAATTCGCAATATTTCCTTATTTTTGCGATAAACATGTCAATGTCTGCAATTTTTCTTCTTGCTTATGTCATAGACCAAAATCTTGAAGCTTTTCTGATTTTCACTTAACAATAATTGTTTCAAAACTTTGAACCCGTTTTACTCAAAATGGCAATTATGTACGTAATATATTGCTTAACAGCATCCGAATAAGAATGACGAAAATGTAAATTTCTACTGTACTAATTGGCATTCAAGCAAGATAATTGCGAGTTGAGAAATGAATGATGACAAACACCGAAGAATACCAGGGTGACGCTTCTCATCGTCATTATCATTATCAAGTAGGTAATAGCATAATATTTCATGCCAGTGAAATTAATCTAAAGGGGTTTTTCATACACAATACAAACAAATGCATGCGGATGCAAATAATATAGCGACATCTTTTCAGGTACTTGTCAGAAAAAGGTCTGGTCGGAATGCAAAAGAAAAAATAAAGCTTAAGTAGAAAACAAATGAGATGCTGATTTGTAATTATTTTTTTATAAGTAAGCCTATGCGCACACTACCGACACGCGACAGGCGACAGCTCAGCGACTAGATGCGACGACAGGCTACGGCCGACAAATTTTATATATTTTGTTCGAATCTCCGCACACTTGGCGTCAGAGTCGCGGAGTCGCGACGACAAGACGCCAGAAGCAAATGACAACGTCGCGTCTGACGCGGCGACTTTACGCGGCGACAAGTCACCCTGTTTGCGATGGCTCTGAGGCTAAGGATTCATACTGATAATTGTGTTTGCTGATGTCATAGAAAATTTATTTAAGGTAAAGGATTTTTACTGAATATCTTAAAAAATATAGGTTTTTGTTGCTTGGGTTATTTACAAATCTATGAACAGTAAGCAAGTAAGTTACTTATTTATTTCCTTCTCACAGAGGTATCAAAAACACTACAAATAGGAAAAATTGGAATAATTTACACTTAATCCTACGTGAGAGGCTAGAGTCCATACTAGGAAAGATCATGTGTGACAGATCTCCAGGCCCTCACTAAACTTACAATGTATTGCTTCTCAATTGTAGAAATTGTACGGAAAGCATAATTCTCAAACTGGATTTGAGATTTCCTTTCCTGTCCAAAAATGTAGCATGGCCAAACTATAAAAGTAATTGTTTTTACAGGCAGTGCGCGCATAATACATCGACTAAAATATCAACATGTGAATACATTAATTGAGTCAGCTAATGATGTTAACAAACAAATGTATGTTTGTGTAATTATTATAACTTAGGTAAGCAATGTTACGATTTGAAACAACACTCAGAGGCATTATATGTCAGGTTATTCAATTAAGCACTGGGTATTAGCTTTGAGATTAGAGCAAAATTAAAATATTTGTACGTATCTCGATTTGTATTGTCGTATGAAAACATTAAACGTAGTTACATGAAACGCGACTCAGGGTTTGGGACTTGTCACTATCATTTTGTTTCTTCAATATTTAATATTCAATATGCAGGGTGTCCCAAAACTCAATGTCAAGCCAGAACCGGGTGGAAAGGCAAGTCATACTGGTTATCAGAAAAAAAAAATCAATTATTTTATTTTAAAATACAATATTTTTTTTATATTATTTATTCAAGAAATTTCACAAACATAATGAAAACTAAAATTAAAATTAAAAATGGGCAATGTTTTAAGTTATTTTTTTAAGCTCTCCTCTTCTTCCAAGCTGGAGCAGCTGGTTTTGAAAGTTTGTTAACAGTTTAAAGAAGCATTACAATAATCAGAGTTACAATACAAAAAAAATTTGGAACAAGTAACGATTTGTGGCAACAACATTTTTCAATTTTTTTTTCAAATGCCTGTAAAATTTTTTTCATGCAATTTTTTTTTATTTTTTATTTTTCTGATAACCAATATGACTTGCCTTTTCACCCGATTCCTTGGCTTGACGTTGAGCTTTGGGACACGCGATATAACATAATATAACATACCATAACATTTACATATAGGCACATACATTGCTTCTGGACCCACACTAGGATACCCTGTGTCGTGGGACCCAGAAACAGCGACGTCACAAACATCTAAACATCCAAGACTTGGGTTTCTTTTTTTTTGTCCTCAGCCGGGATTCGAACCCGGGGCCTCTCGCACGGTATACATTCATTTGTTTAGTCAAATTATTTTTTAATGAAAGGAGACGGAAACGCTTCCATACATTGTTGGGCCCAGATGTAAAAAGACGAGAGTGGTGTCAATAAACAGCTTATATATTGTCAAACCATCTTTGAAAATTTTGCGGATTTTAGCAATCTGAGAGCAAAGTTAAAAGAGATTTAGTAAAAGTGAGGCTATGCAACAAATTGACAATAACCTATAGGTACTTAACAGCTGATTTTATAACTATGATCATATGATAGACAGTTATTTATTACGTTAATTGTAGTTCTTATTGTATTGAGTGGGAAAATGTAACGAAACTCACAAATAGATTAAAAGACAGGGAAGACAAATATTTGTGTCATTTCATCCTTTAAAACTCGTCGGCCCAGTGTATTACATCGATAAGTCGGTATGCCACAGTCGTACAAGTTAAACAATATACTAGAAGTCCGTAAAGCGAAAGCACTGGTCGAGGAATATAATTAAAATATGCAAACGATAACCGATACAAGACGAGTAGGTAGGTAGTCCGGTGATCATGATGGGAGACGATAATGTACGTACCGCAAATGCACATCCTGAGAACGTACGGCCCGGTAATGTACAGCCACAGAATCCGTGCACATGTACACGGATTCCCGTCCGTACGTTCTCGGGTCGTGCGTTATCATATCAGGCTCTATAAAATTAGTACGGGCGAGAATCCGTGTACAGCGATAGACACGACAGAGTGGTGCCTTACTTCCATGAATCGTAAATCATTCACATCGTGCGTCATCATCTAGTGCGTGACATTATCGAGGCTATGAGTCATAATAGATTGACGTCCTGATCTGGCTGGATCTTACACTAGACAAGTCAATCCAAATATCAGAGTTTAGATGTAGAGGAGCGATACATCAACCCATTATAAACCCACTGAGGGGCACGGGGCTTTTCCCTGAGGAACCTTTCTCAGTGAAAAGCCCGTGCCCCTTCATCCTATACCTATAGGGCATACTCCACCACGGGGGCCTAGTCCGGATAGGTGGAGCCTTGTAAGACTAGTGGCTGGTCTTACTGTCGGAAGTTTTCAAGCTGCCCTAAGGCCTATGACTTGGCTTCACGACTTCCATCTATTAACGGCAGCCGGCACCAACTGCTTAACTTGCCTTGCAAAGCAAGGCACGGAACCGCTCGGAAAAATCCCACTGGCGTTAGTTATAAATGGTCATTTGGGCACGAATTCCCGGATTGTACATTCTCGTGCTGTAAATTCTCGGTCCGTGCAATATAGTGACCCATCATGATCATAGATTGAAAACCCGGGAGCTGTCACTGTCAGCACAGATTAAATACATTTCACAAACATAAAAAGTAATAAATCGATCTGTAAACGAGAATCTACGAGAATCGATTTTAAAGTTAATATTCTCTTTTATTGTAAACTATTGACAATATAATAATTTATTCCGTAGATTTTGTCCACTTTGATTGAATCCATCATTCGATGAGAGTGATTTTATGTTCAATAATAATTCTTGAAATCATTCACAGTAATCGATTATAGTAATCGAAACTCTATTTCATCAGTGCAATAAACTTGTTTTTAAGATTTCTCGTCTCCCAGATTGTGAATTTAGCAGATTTTTTATATTTTGAAACAGAAAAAAAACGCTTTTTTTAAACCATATTTCAGCTTCTTACAATTGGGCCCAGAGATCCTCGGCTCCTTTCAGTTGAGAGAGATGTTAACGGGCTCTGGCTACTGGAAAATACTGGCAACAAAATGGTTGCCGCGTACCAGTGACTGCTGATGAAGAAGAAGAAGATTGAATGAAAATGAAACAATTAAAAACGGTGTTTTAAAGTGGCTGAGAACTAAAAACTGGCGTCTAGAAAGGAGAGCCTTTTGATCGGCCGTGAGACACAAGACTCTACATAAGAACATACATAGTTTTCAAAAAGCCGGTAGTCCATTTTCCACGTATAAAGTTACGGATATGATAAATTCGCGTTTTCAATTAAAACGCCTGGAGCGGTAGGTGTTCACGTGAATGCGTTTCAATATCTATGGCTTTTTCATCAACCTGTTATTAATATCTGAGCATATATAAGGACTCTTTACACAATCGCAGGTCATACCGACCTACCGACAGCACTTACCTAAAACTCACTACCTATCGCGGCGGTCCTAGCAAAATGTGTACTGCCCCAGAATCAATAAATGCTAATTAAGTTCTCGTGATATCAATCATCATCATCATCAACCCATTATGTCCCCACTGAGGCGCACGGGTCTCTTCTCTGAGGAAGGTGTAGGCCATACTCCACCACGGGGGCCAAGTTCGGATTGGTGGAGGCTTATGAGACTAGTGGCTGGTCTTACTGTCAGAAGTTTTCAAGCCGCCCTAAGGCCTCTGACTTGGCTTAACGATAAACAATATAAATCCATACCTACCGACTATGTTCTTTCTGCAATTCTCTCCATCCAAAGGTTGTCTGGAAGAGATCGCTCTAAGTCATAAGACCGTCAATTGTACACCATTACAAAGACAAAAGGAAATTACAATAACTCTGTATCCTGGTTGAGCAATAAACTGTTATCTATCTATCTTCAATACTCGTAATATTAACTTCCACACAACACAATCACTTAGCCTGGTCCCAAACTAGGACACCCTGTGCTATGGTGACCAGGCAAGGACATTACAAATAGGGAATAACACCCAGACTGAGAGCATTGTATAAGGTACCTGGGTGAGCGAGCTTTGCTCGGTACTTTTTTTGTAATATAAAATATGTAATATAAAATTAAACTAATCCTTTTTCAACAAAAAAAGAACTTGGAAAAAAAACATCATGACTCGAACCGGGTCTCTTGAAAACGGCCCGAAACAGGTCGCCCGTTTTCCCGTCAGAACTATCCCAACCCTGCAGGTAGATGCGAAATTTACCTCTGTATGTTATTATAGCAAATTTCAATTGCCTTAAAACACGGATAAAACAACGTTTTATAAAAATGTAATCTAGTTAGATCAATTAAACGTCCCCGATAACATCTGCCTACAAAATTTCGTGAAAATCGTTTTAGCCGTTTCCGAGATTCTGATTCATATACATTATATAAATATAATAATTACTCGTTTAAAGAGATTAGATGTACGGCGGCTCCCACTGGGATCGATCCTACGACCTCTGTCTTGGCAGGGCAATGCTTTAGTAGCTATAAATGTACATTTTTAAGGCTTAGTAAATTGTTACTACAAAAAAAAAATTTACTCACGCCCCTTATCCCCGAGGGGGTAGGCAGAGGCACCAATCACTAGAACTGGGCTCACGTTTTGCCGAGTTTATTAGGTCCCAAACGTGACAAGTGGCAGGCCTGTCGCCGTAATCCGGGCACAATTTATCAGCGAATGGTGTTGCTGTACGAACAAACAAATGTGCGTTACTAAGTCATTGGCAATTTGGTACATGCGTGGTTCGAACCCAGACCCTCATGATCGAGAAGCAAGGGTCAACCCCACAATTGTTACTACAATTTAATGTTATTGAAACTGTAACAGGGGGCGTCACAAAGTACCTTTGGTCCTACTGAAGCAAGGGTAGCCGACGAATTTCCTCTGTATAGAATTTCCGAGAGAAATTCGTGGACGTTTTGGTAGAAATTTAATTTATTGTGTCCCAGCCTTTTATGATTCGACTCCAATGTGACGAATTAGTGCCTACTACATTTTACCTATAGGTATAGCCTAAGAGGCTTATAATTTGTAATCTGGGGTCCAATAGAAGCAGTGAAAACACTATTTAGAACATGATTGAAGGATTTAAAATGTATAAGTTATCTGGGCCGCGTTTCATAGAACCATATAGTTCGTAGTTCATTATTTGTAGAACAATACGTAGTCTGCTGGTTACTCGACTTTACTATGTACAGCAAATTGTCACAGTAAACTACGAATTGTAGTTGTATGAAAACCACCCTAGATTACTTTTTTAAAGTAATCGACTATTCGTAATTGATATTCACCTACTCTTCTAGACAGTGTCTTTGATATATTGAGTACCACGTTTGTACTATATACAGTTACTGTAGAAATTACCTATTTGCCCTCTCAAAGCATCATACTTGATTAGGTCGTTCGATCAATTACCGCTTAGATTAACCATTTTTCCTATATATGGAGAGTGGGACTGTCGTTTACAGAGCAGTTGGCTTACTAAACGTCTATCGTCAATAGGTTGTATGGAAGAAGAAGAAGAAGCGAAATTCTGAATTCAAAAACCGCCCCTATGTGTGTTCACTTCCGCGACACTTAGTTGCAGGATGTAGTGGCACTCAGCGTCTGTGTCGCAGCCGTGGAAACATCAATTCGTGTAGACAGCCAATACATTAGAACCGGGACATTTGATGCTTACACCAACGTCGACACAAAATTGCTTACCATGTCGACGCTACCGACACGAGTGTCTAGAGTCGCTGTCGTCGTGTATGCCTAGCTTAACACCGGCTTTGTAAATTTTCGATACTCTCCGATAACCCGAAGATTCGGGCTATAGTGATGTATGTAGCCAAGTATTCGCGTATACTTCGGAGCTTCGTCCGTAGTCGTCAGGACTTCGCGTCGCTGTCGGTGTCTTTCACAGATCAAAGAGTTTTATCGTTTATGAACTTCGCTTGAGCGGCCATACTTCAGTCAGTCAAACGTAGCGGCACAGCGTAGCGGACGTGTC
Organism: Yponomeuta plumbellus; assembly: GCA_947310845.1. NCBI lineage: Eukaryota > Metazoa > Arthropoda > Insecta > Lepidoptera > Yponomeutidae > Yponomeuta > Yponomeuta plumbellus. The sequence goes on along the minus strand of OX371207.1, from coordinate 7,547,068 downwards.
ATTTCACAGTAGGTGCATAAGCTGAAGCGTGACGTGGATTGGAGTGATGATAACATATTAGAATTTATTGCAAACTACGAATACCTAAATAAATAATAACTACGACATAAATGTAAAAAATAATTATTTGTTGCCATAAAATACAGAGCAACTGCGGCGCGGCATCCATTTTGTTTTTTGCATTTGACATCGCTTGCATATCGCGCTAAACTTTACATCGCGCATTGTGTGGCCGCGAGGATTCGCCGTAGACCGAAGACGAAGTCTATCGCCCGAATGTTATCGCGATGAGTGCGGCCCAGGCATTACAGAATTTTAGTAAGTGCCACTTACTAAAATTCTGTAAGTACCTACAAACGACGAATCCATATTCCCCGAAGCAACAATACCTTATATTCAAGTACTGTTGGAAACATTTATATATTTTACGTAAATTATGTCTCCGCCGACGACGATTGTAAGTAAAATGTGACACCTCTATTCTCTTGAGTTTCGCCATTTATTCTACTAGTCTTTTCATTTCTAGCTACATTATTGCTAGCGCTTTGTTACAATATTCATATTATTCAGTTCTACGTTGAATGAAATCGGTCGTTACCTAAAACAGGTGAAACAATTATGTTGGGAAGCTGGATTACTTCATTCTTTCCTCACGTTCACGTATGTACATACAACCAATAGCATGTCAACCTTTACATGTCTTTTGCAAAGTGATCGTTAACCTTAACTGATAAGAGTGCACGCATGCAAAGATTTAATGCCTCTATGGTTTAAATACCATGTCGCTCCCATCAAAGTTTGAGAGATGTACGTATCTCACTCACCTCAGACGGCACAAAACTTGAACGTTCGTAATATATATTTCATACATAGATACCTATACGACATTTAATAAATATTTCATGAATTATATAAAATTACATAATACAAACATTTACATTTTGTTTTATACCTATTTAACACTAGCGACCCGCCCCGGCTTCGCACGGGTGGCAAAAACGTTTCCGTGGAAATAGCCGAAATATTAGTGCCGTGGAATATTCCCGGGGTAGTAATAATTTTACCCAAAGTTAACATTATTCGAGATTTCGTACGGAACCCTAAACGTTTTGAAACTCCTATGTTACTCACGAAGAACGTAGCTTTCTAATGGTGAAAGAATTTTGAAAATCGGCCTAGTGTTTCTGAGCCTATTCAATACAAACATACACACAAAAATACAAATCTTTCCTCTTTATAATATTATTAAAGAGTATAGATTTATTTATTAAATTTTTGTTTTCATATAATGTATTTGTTATATCCATGCCATTCAGTTCTTGGATGGGTGACCGTCTATGACTAACGGTAGTGGCATTTTTCCGAGCGGTTCCGTGCTTCGCAAAGGCTCGTTAAGCAGTAAGTACCGGCTGCTGTCGATACATGGCAGTAGTTAAGCGATGTCAGAGGACTTAGGGTGGTTTGAAAACTTTCGACAATAAGCCAGCTACCAGTCTTACAAGCCTCCACCAATCCGGACTTGGCCCCCGTTGTGGAGAATGGCCTATACCTTCCTCAGGAAAGGGAGCTGTGCCCCTCGGTAGGGACATAACGGGTTGATGATGAGACTGATGTATTTGTTAAATTGACAGGGTCAAGTACTAAGATTTTTAGCAAAATAAAAATATTTTTTTTATATTTTTAACTATTCCTCATTGAAGGTGGTTTTAGAATCCTGCTGATAATACTGAAGGTTTCTTTTCAGGTTTCGCATTATTTCAATGACACTTTGTATCAATTCTCTTATTCCAAAGATATCTCATCTCTTGAGGCTCTAATCCTAAAGTTAGCAATGAAATGTAATATTAAGGGTGTCCCAAGTTCTGGACAGCGCCTTAGTACTCTAGTATTTATGATTGGCCTACTTCCTCTCAATTACATTTAGATACCTACCGAAACTTTTCTAATTATGATTTCAGGCGTAAATATTAAAGTACAGAAGGTCCTCTTTCGAACATTGGCTAAAAAGAGTTATGTGACTTCACTAAAATAGTTTCAGTTTTGGTGCTTTTCTATTTAAATCTCCTTTTATTAGGTTATACTAATATTTCGCTGCAAATACTAATATATCACTGTGTTTCTGTAATATTACAGTATATTACGGGTCACAAACCACTTTAGCAAAATTCCACGTATGTTTCATCTCACTCTTTGTGTCTGTTGTTTTGTTTGCTTAAGTTTTATTTTCCGTGCAGCTTTGACATTTTGGTGCACTGATCATGTAATCGCTGTTTGGGCGTCAGCTCATTGACACTGTGAGCCATAAATTCTATTCTATACTATTCTATCAATATCGAAAACAACAATCACATATATCGAGATATAAAATTTGCGGAAATTAATTACAGAGCTCATAGCGTATATGCAAAATCGTTTTCAGTAGTAAAAAGACGCCTAACTGTAAAACACAGATCTTTTTTCAAAGAAAGATAGGAAGTAGGTTATTAAATATTTCGATGCAAATATCCATACAATTTGCCCCTAAATTCAACAAAATTTCCTACAAAAGGGGTATGATATCGCAGTAGTAGCCGGACGTCCCTGAACTAATTCTATATGAATGAAGGTGAGACTTTGTTTCAGTAGATCTTCTGCAGATAAATTCTGATTTGCAGTGCAGGAAACTAGAGCAAACCAACCGCAAGCCGTATTCCTTTGTCTTACATTCCCGGAATACTGATTTCTATAAATAAATTCGGAAACGAAATCTGGGGCGTTTAGGGATTTGTTGAGCTGAGTTACGCGGGGCACTTAGCGCGGTAAATACATTCGTATTCGTTTGGAAACGAAGATTTTCCGTTGCTCTCGTGGCGGCATTGTTGCTTTATTGTCTTTCGTTCGGAAACAAAACAATATGCTCGCTAAAATGCTAAGTGAATTTCACCCGTGGACTGGTAAAATAATCCGAATGGCGCGGAAAAAATTACGTAATCGTAGGTACATGTTAGCCGAAAGGAGAATTATAATTATATGGTTGATGAAGCTACTGATCCTTGTAGTTGCTTGTATGTCTTGCGTACCCTGGGCAACAGCCTGAGAGCTCCTCATGATTGAAAAACGCGTAGTACAATATGTACTAAAAATGTAGCACGAATAAATTGTACTACGCGGAAAACATCAAAATCGCAAAAAAATAGACTGTTACTATTACTATTGTACTAAAGTCTCCCTAGCGATATTGAAATGTATGGGATAGCTTATATTGTTTTCGCGATCTCGAAGATCGTTGTCACAATTTACGAGTTGAAACATCTTATGTTAAGATGTAAATGGCGATTTTTTACACCCTGAATTTGGACCTGGGCATTTTAAAGACTGTCACTTCTCTTGTCTGCACGGGAACGGAACGTGAGGGGAAAACTATAAAATGTATTATCATATTACTTTTATACATTTTAGGATCTTTTAACAGGCTATTTGACAGATTTCTGAAAACCATCTCATATGTTTTGTTGGTGTTCATAGAGTCCTCAGAAAGTGGTAATTTTAAATTCTTTCGTGTATTTCTTGGAAAAAAGGCAAACAAAAATTTACTTTTAAAATGAGCCTAAAAAAAGAACTAAAAAAAAAATCTAATGGCTGTCAAAGGAATGCAATTTTGGACCTCAGCCCAATAGCCATGTGTGATACATCATAAAATAGGTCAATAGGTCTCAGCGAGCTGAACAAAAGTTACTATGACGCCAACAGCCAAATGTTTGTCCTTTCGGAGTTATATTTTATTGAAAATGTTTGTTTTTTTTTTTCAATACAATATATGGCTGTTGGCGTCATAGTAACTTTTGTTCAGCTTGCTGAGACCTATTCGATGATGTATCCCACATGGCTATTAGGCTGAGGTCCAAAATTGCATTCCTTTAACAGCCATTAGATTTTTTTTTAGTTCTTTTGAAAACGGCTCATTATGACGTCACTTCCGAATAAACCAACAAATTTAATGAACGTAAGAACGAATGAATGACAGACGCCATTTTTACTGACATGTGACTTCATCATAGCATCAGCCAATCCAGGCCGTTTTCGATACCAAGACGGCAGATACAAAATTATGAAATTGTATCTTGTATTTTTTTTACAAATAATAATTGTTTTAAGTTAAAATGCCTTAAAGCGGTTTTAAGACTCATAATTTATAGGAAGATAAGTATAAATAATACCTACTGTTTTTTTCACACTGTCAAATAGCCTATTTTATTCTCGCAACATCCCGAATTTCCCTCATCATTGAAATTATAGTAAAAAAAGAACTGGGGTTGCTTTTACTTGAAAGCACAGATTATAATCGTATCTTTGTAGGGTCTCGAACTCGACAAGGGCCCGTATAGTTTCACCATGTCCAACCGCCTGTCTATCTGTCCGCGGCTTAGCACACTGAAGACACATACCTACAGGTGAACTAATTGGTCATTGGCAAAGCTACGTTGTTAGTACAGTCAACAACACATTCACACAACACAACACAATCTTTATATACATTCGTGCACCCTAATATTACCGGCTAACCTTTATATCTTTGATGCAAAGTCTTCCTCAATGTAACTTCTGTTTGGGACCGGAATAAGTAATTGTATTATGTCCTTTCGGAGTTATATTTTATTGATTGTTATATTTTTATCTTATATACAGGAATATTTTTTCACCAGTACAATAAATCAACATACGTAATACTAAGTCCAAAATACAAATACCAAAATTTTTTGTTACTACCCCGTTGGTACAAAAAAACAAAAATACCAATGTCTGAACTTATCCGCAAATCTTAAAGAAATATGGACTCATTACGCACGAGCACAACTAAACGCACGAACTGGCAACTGCGCGCGGCTTGCGGGAAGGAAAAGAAGCGGCGGCGGCGGCGCGATGACGCCATGTAATGGGTGCCCATGAGTTACAAATTGGATGAAGGATAAATGAATGAAAATGAAATAAAATATTTAGTAATTTTATTCGATAAATGTAATCTATTTATCGATACCAATGATATGGTAAAATTTATTGTACCGGTGAAAATTTCACCCGGTATATAAAAGGAGAAGCTGACTGACTGACTGACTGACATATCAACGCAGGGCTAGAAACTTGAAATTTTGCACAGTAGTTTTTTTTGTAACGTAGAGGAGCACTAAGAAAGGATTTTTGAAAATTCATCCCCTAAGGGGGTAAAATGGGGGATGCAATGTTAGTATGAAACTTTGCCGTTTTTGAAGTTATGCGAATGAAATTCAATATGAAGTTCCTTTATTAAAATTTATGGAAGACGTGTAAAGTAGTTTACCCCTTAAGGGGGTAAGAGGGGGTTGCGAAGTTAGTATGAAAGCTCTTTTGCACGCGCTAAAAGTATCCCTATCTTATTTGCAAACACTTTACTCAACTAAAGCCCACGCGGACGTAGTCGCGGGCAACAGCTAGTTATATTATAAAACTAATTACACATACGTAAACGTGGGTCCAGTTCTAGAGACTGGTGCCTCTGCCTACCCCTTCGGGGATAACGGGCGTGAGTTTATTATTATTATTATTATTAATTACACATACACACACAAAACAAATAAAATAAAAGCAGTCAATCAAACCACCCCGTGACATATCCGACCCAAAGGTTCCCATAACGCTGGCAGCATTACCGCGCTGCACTGCCAGGGAGATCCGTTGCATCAAATATGCCCCAGAGTTGTAGTCCAAGCCACGGTTCCTCAGACGATACCCTATCTCTTTAATAAAGGCTTTCCTCTGAAAACCCCAGATCCCAGTGGTTTCTAAAGCCAGGGGGACGAAAAAATAACTGCCCATCAACTGGCTGTATTTTAAAGATTTTAGCCTAGTAGCCGCCTCTGCAGCAGCCCCAGGAGATACAGCCGTATTATGTGGAAGTTATTTTATTATTATGAAGTTTAGAACGACTTTGCAACAAACATCTAAAGGGTAATTCTGCTGCACTATGATCTTAGAACATTTAAAAATTATTGTTACGGTGGTTCGATCAGCCCTCCAAGAATTATTGCTGCTACATATCATCAACCCATTATGTCCGCACTGAGGGGCACGGGTCTTTTCTCTGAGGAAGGTATAGGCCATACTCCACCACGGGGGTCTAGTCCGGATTGGTGGAGGCTTGTAAGACTAGTGGCTGGTCTTACTGTCAGAAGTTTTGAAGCCGCCCTAAGGCCTCTGACTTGGCTTAACGACTGCCATCTATCGACGGCAGCCGGCACCAACGCTTGACGTGCCTTGCAAAGCACGGAACCGCTCGCTCGGCAGAATGCCACTAGTGTTAGTCATAGACGGTGACCCATCCATGCACTGAACGCTCCCTATGTTGCTTAACATTCGTGATCGTTTAAAATGACTCAGGCAGCCGGGGCTACAAGCGATTCGGTCACTACACTATAGCACAAAATGATCTTAGTTTCCTTGTCGTATTCAATAAAAAGCCAATTCATCGTTCCTGAAATGGTCGTCGTCTGAAATCATCCTGGTCCCAAACTAGGATACCCAGTGCTACAGAAACCAGGTAATGACACTATAAACATGGAAAAACACCCTGGCTGAGGCTATTTACTTTTTACTATTATTTTGTACAAAAGTACGGCCAAAGGAAATTGAACCCACGATATCTTGGTAATTGAGTGTTTTACCGGTTAAACCAACGAGCCAGTCAGTTGTTGAAAAGTTGGAAACAGTTCCTTCTTCAGTGAGTTATATTATAACACAACATAACATTTACACACAGGCACATACATTGCTTCCGGCCACACTAGGATACCCTGTGTCGTGGGAACCAGAAACAGCGACGTCACAAACATGTAAACATCCAAGACCTCGGTTTCTTTTTTTTTTGTCCCCAGCGGGGATTCGAACCTGGGACCTCTAGCACGGTAGGCAGATGCGCTAACCACTGCGCCACATAGGTCGTCGAGAGTTCAAAAGAAAACCCGTTTGCAGGTAGCAACTCTTTGAGGACAATGCTGACGCGTCCGCCTTCACGGTACCGGACGTATATAATGGTTCGTTACACATACTTGTATCACGAGTAGACACGCGGCTCCTGAATGTTCTCTTTACGTAGGCTCTAGGAAATTGAAGTATTTGTGCAGAAAACGTAGCGATGCTTCAAATTTTATAGAAAACATAAGCATAAATTTTACATACAGGCACATACAGTCTGTTAGCTTTTAGAATATACCTCGGGCTCTAGAGTAGGCTCCGGTTTTCGCCGAAAGCACACAAGTGAATACTACTTCCTGCTCTGTATTAGTTTATTTCTCAGAATAAGTCCTTATTCTGATATTTATTTCCGTCATATTAGTTCCGATTTCGAAATTAAGTGTCATATTAGTTCCGATATTTCTATTACACGAATATATCCGATAGTAGCCGAGGTATATTCTAAAAGCTAACAGACTGTACATTGCGTTTGGCTCTACAATGGGATACCCTGTGTCGTGGGAACCAGAAACAGCGACACGACAAACATGTTAATATCCAAGACCTGGGATTTTTGTTGAGCCCAACCGGGGTTCGAACCCGGGACCTCTCCAACACAGATTACAAATAATGGAAACCGCGCCTCTAATAAGTTGAAGCTTAAAATCGGTAATTGTTTCAGAAAGTCAACATAAAAAAAGGCCAAATGCGTGTCGTGTCACGCACAGTAGGGTTCCGTAGAAAGTGATTTTTTCATCACTTCAACAAAGTGATTCTCAATGGATTTGGTACAAAGTTTTTCTTGCATAAGTTGGTCGCCGTTACTCGTTCAGTTGTAAAGTCTTCTTAGTAGTGATAGTTTTCCTTTTAAGTTCATTGTAATAATATACGTACTACTATCCTGATTTTGTTCATTTTTCTTCAGTCAATCGCTTAGACAGGAGAGGGTAGGAAACGCCCTACTCGGACACAAATTAAACCTTATTGTTTAGCAAACAGAACCCTAAATCGAAAACTGTTTAACATCCACAATCATTTTGTGGCCTACACCATAGTAAAGATATTGATATTGGATTGGTCAATCCAAAGATAACCTAACCATGGTGTAGGCCACAAAAAAAAATACATCCCTAATTTAAGTGTAGAAGAGGAAACCCCAGTTTTTTTTACATTTTCTTCTAGCGTTTTGTCGGCGCGTAGCGTTTTTGTACTTGGTTCCCTAAGAGTTCGATTTGTTGAACGGATTACAGATACCCGTAGTTGACAGATAGACTGGTGTTTGAAAATTGTGAAACAGGCTACAATAAAAAAAAACGTATCAATAGAAACGGGTCGTATTATGAGACTTAACCCCGGTTTTAAGACTCGGCGAATAAACCTTTATTAAAAGTTCCCGGGAATTTGATAACAATATTGGAATAATGCGATGAAAAAATATAAAGTTTTCCGTTTCACAGCGCCTAATGAACTTTCTTTCTCTTCCATTCAATGAAATCGAATCAAGTGTAATGAAATCGAAATCAATATTTACGAAAATCTGCCGAAAGGAATAATATATTTTCAAATAGAGAGTCCTCGTCTTTAAACGAATTCATTGTATGCAAATTGAGGGGCGTAATTATTTTGCTGATAGAAGACTGAAACAAGTAGGTACAGTAGTCTGCCGTTTGGTAGGACGACTTCATTTGTGATTTTTTAACTGTGGCTAATACATAATACTGTACGTCGGTTTCTGTATTGAGAATATCACAAAGTAAATTCTTAAGTAACGTTTTGTCAGGTTCTTTTCTGAGAAATTTCACGAGACAGCACTACGCAGTTACTTAGCGAAATTTCCAAATCAGAAACCGGCATTAGGGCCAGTCATTAGTGATTTTGTGCAGCTAGGGTCTTTGCACACAACATGTTTTTGAACGCGATGACGACGCACGTCCGCAACCTGTATAAGCTTACCTTTATTTATTTATTTATCCTTTATTGCACGTTCACATTGTTGTTTGCAAATTTCGTATATTGGAAAAATTATACACACAAACACACACACACACACACACACACACACACACACACACACACACACACACACACAACCTCACACACACTATGGAGTCATGAACTTTAACAGCACTCTGTTCCTTTATACAAATAAGTTTTTGTATAAAGAAACAGGCCATTGCCTGTTTTCTTCTTTTTATTGCACTTATTCCACTGTAAAATATGTAAAATTGTTAGTTTGTTTCTACAACTTAAATTATGTAAGTTATGTATTGTTCCTGTCTAGAAGCCAAGTTAATATAATGTAAGCCCTTAAGTGGCCTATGTTTGGATATTTTCACATATTTTATAATTTAACTTGTGCTGTGGGTTTTGTATTAAAATAAAAATAAAATAAAAAAATAAAAATAAATTTGCAAATACGATAACGCCACCACAGTTACAATGTTATTCACTTACAAATACATAATTTACAGTGACAGTACCACACTTTTATTTACAGGCTGTACGTTAGTAGCTGATTTGCATTCCAATCAAGAAAGTTAAGCTTGAATACCGAAATGTTCCCGTAAAAAAACGTAATATCTTTGGCATATCTGCTAATGCTTTCTTCCTGTCCTTAGGCCATTATACTCAAAATTTCTCATTTCAGGTTTCTAGCTCAAGTAGGTACCAATAATAATAACAAAGTAGGTCGGTTAATGTGTTTTTAGTGTTTTTTTTCCAAATATACGCTATTTTAGAGAGTATACAATTTCGGTAATCTGTTACTCTTTCTGCACGCTTTGATAAACATTTACATACAGGCACATACATTGCATCTGGCCCCTCATTAGGATGCCCAGTGTCGTGGAAACCACAAACGTGTAAACATCCAAGACCTTGGTTTTTTTTTCATACCCAGCCGGGTACAAAGAATATTCTTAACTTATCTTATTTCGTACTTTTTCTCCAATACTTTTACTACTCAATTTTTTACCGGTAGCGACGGCAACATCTTAGGTAGATAGGTACATAATCGTTAGTTCAAAGTTTATCGGGTGCTCTCTATACAGGGTGTCGATTTGTAAAGTGACGCTCGTATCATGGATCTTTTTACTCATCAATACGAACAACTTTCACTTTGGGACTTTCAGATATTTCAAAATAAAATTAGCCGTTACATTAACATTTAAATACATAACATTTACATTTTTCGTAAAACCCTGAGTTGGCCGTCACTTAACTTTAGTATATGGACCATAGTATGTAGGTGCCGAAAGAGACAAATGACGACAGTTGAAGAGAGAGAGAGAGAGAGAATTAGAAGTTGAGTTACTTCTACTCGAAAATACTAACAGATTCTTCTAGGGTGACAAAGCAAATAGCAAACAGATCTTATCAGATTCTCTATACTAAAGATATCACCAACTGCAGTGGCTTTCTACAGTCCAGCTAAAATATTAAAAACTATGGAACGGCTAACATTTAGCAGTGATCTGCTTTAAATCATCCTCATCATCATCATTCAGCCACAAGATGTCAACTGCTGGACATAGGCCTCCTCCATGGATTTCCAAAAAGACCGATTGGAATCTTTAAATAGATATCGAATTTTGATACAATGTAGAAGTAAAGGCGTCTACACAAAACTAGGTTCATTGTCTTTGTCACACGTTCAAGGAGCAGTGTCTACAAATCAGTTGTTTGTCTAGATGTATAGGTCCACAGGTATTGTCTAGCCTCGGGCAGAATTTTACGGACGAACCCCCTAGAAAGCTTTTTATTGTACGAACTTTTTCTTGGCTGAAGGGGTTCCACATATATTAACATGACAATGAAAGCCCCAGCTAACATATCTCACGTCCGAAGTTACTGCCTCATCCTGCCGATTGTGCTAAAACTAATTTAATAGCGCCGCACATCTGCTTGGCAAGCAAGTCGATATCAAATCCATACATCCTTAATAAAATAAAATAAAATAAAAATAAAAATACTAGAGAACCGTTTTAAGGGTTACGTACCAAAAGAGTATAGGACCCAATTACTAAGACTCCGTTGTCCGCTGTCTGTCACCAGGCTATATCTCATGAATCGTGATAGCCAGACCGTTGACATTTTTTACTGTTGATGTATTTTATATTAATATACAACGAACGGCATGTGGACCAAGGCAATCACACAGTGGTAGCCGAGAACAGGACGACGGTCAGTGGGCAGACATGCGACCCGATGGTCGGACGATGTCGTTGAGTCGCCGGAAGGTCAGTGGATGCGAATGGCGAGACCGTGTGAAATGGCGTTTGGGAGCAAAGGCCTATACCCAGCAGTGGGCAGCGGTAGGCTGATGATGATGATACAACGAATACTAAAAACACTTAAAATTTTCATTTAACTGGGGGTCCCAACCGTGGGTTAAAAAAACTGTACTCCAACCTTCCTTAACACTTCAGGGTTTTTTTTGAAAACCCTGCAATATGAAAGAAATAATACCCTGGAAAAACCCCAACGTGAGTTACCTACATTTTGCAACTTTTGTTGCTTATGAGTTTCTGTCTCAGATTACCTTAACTAAATGTCGGGGCTTACAAAATTTTAATAGATTCATTTGTACCACATTTGATCCACGACATACGAAGAATTCTGCTGGCACCTTTTGGGCACTTGAACGCGCGATTAGCGCCGCCATGCTGTCTGTGCTGTTGGGCAAAACGCAGCAGTAACTAAGAGTCAAACAACTCCGAGAGGGCTATAATACGCCGGCAATTTATTCGGGGCGTCTATCAAACAGGCGTTCGGTGTGCAGCCCCAAAGTTGGCCTCGAGAGTTTTCCGATGAGAGATCAGTTTCAAGAGGGTCGTCGGCCCTTCTTTGCGTAGCAAAAAATGGGTTCAGCTATGTCGGGACTGGGAGGTTGGACCTTTCTTATGATTTCTTTTACAATAAATTACAAAATGAGCGTATTATGTAATGCCGCCCGTATTAAAACGGTAAAGGTTCATAAAGTCCTGAGGATAAAAGTTCAATGCTGCGGATAATAGGCACTAATTATATATTTGAAAGCCTTGTTTTTACGAAAACCTTTTTTTTCTATTCTTGTCGATAATGATCGTTGTTTAGTCGTAGCATTGAAATCTGAAAAACTTCCATAAATACTTCATGTCATTAGCTTAGTGCCGAATTTAATTAAACACTACTTAATTTTTGTCGGAAACGTACTTCGTCTCGGTTGCTCGTTTCTCCCTGTTCGGACTCATCCGACAAAAATGGGGTAAGTGAAGATAAAATTACTAAACCTGGTCGGACTCTTCCGGCAAAAAGTCAAGTGTATCCGGAATAAAGTTAATCAAACTAAACCCTCATCCTCAGAAAAATGTACTTAAAAGAACTTCAAACAATATTTAAAGGTCCAACCCTTCAGTTCCAACCAGGTCAGTAATAAACCAAACTTGTGGATGTCAGTGACAGCGAAATCGATGCAAAACATGAAATTCCTCCTTTTTTTCTCAACTTTCCTCAACTTTGTTAGTCAAGACGTCAACACCATTCCGCAAAATGTTTTTATTGATTGCTTAGAGATGAGCGTGACAGAAAGAACAGACTGTTTTCACTTTCAAGACGAACTGTTGAAAAATAAGTAGTTGGAATTTGAAAGCTAAGATAAAATAAAACGTAGCTGTAACTAGGAATAAACCTCCATCATATTTTAGGATAAGATTTGCTTAGGAAAGCCTTTGCCCTTTAATGGGACATCCCATTAAGAAGGCTACAAAAAAATACTAGGAATAATATTAAGGAAAACATATTACGAGCCAAGGGGTAGATAGATAGATAGTTATACTTTATTGCTCAGCCAGAATACAGATTAGACGTAGTAAATAACTAACTACGTAACGTAAGTGCCATCACAATTAACTCCAACTTTTATAATAATCGTTCGTGCAATGCAGAATTAATAATTAGAACTTACGGAGCATATTTCGGTCCTTGCAAAAAATATTGTAAAAATATTGCAGCGCCAAATCTAGATATTTTTCTCACTCTTTTTCCCTGTATTTTTTCTTTGAATTTTTTTTTTATAGTTGGTTGTAACGCGACGCGAAAAAATGGTCTAGAATTGGTATCTGTGTGAAATAAAAAAATAAGCAATAAGTCCATATCATCGTACTTTGTCAATTTCGTTCGCGTCCAATCTCGTCCTGTAGTTGAAGTACTAGGATTCTATTACCCTTTGATACCAATTCCCTTTGATAGAAACTTTGTTTTTCATTATTAGAAAGGTTTGTTTATTGATTACCTCCTTAATCACGAGTATAAAACAAAGAACAATTGAATTGCGATAGAATTAAGAGAAGTTTCTCTGTTGAGTTTAATCTGTGCCTGAAAACTCCTTTGAACTAGTAAGGGTCAAAAATCTTGTGTTTATTTAGTCTTGTCTAGCCTTTGACATCTTGTCGATAAGTTCGGAAGTGAAGGGTTGTTTGTATTTCTTGAAGATTTGTGTCCATTATGAAACTATTTTCCCTTGTCAATACTACAGGAATCATTTTCTTATGTCCATTTCCTGTAAACGCATATTTGGTATTTGAGAGTTCCCTATAAATTAAAACACAGTTACTACTACTTTATTGTCTCGGTACTAAAATCTTTTATGTCAACTTTCGGGTTAGCTTAGAAGGAACTTGTTGACTTATTTATTCTACTTTATTTTATTGTTGGGGAGTGGACTGTATTACTAAAGAAAAGTGGTGAAATTGGTAAAATAACATAATAATAAAATACGGGAAAGTGGTGATGAGGTAGTGACAACCACAATATTACAATATGAGTGACATAAGATAAAAGAAAAAAATATAAAAATATTGTTCCAAGGAGTTTTGAACATCCCGTATTGGTTTTTCTGTCAACATATTAATCTCTACTAATAAAAGTGTAATTAATTCTTAACTTTGTACATTGTTGGTAGCCTTATCTATTGTCAGATTGAACATAACAAACTTTCATTACATATCTTAAAGTAGGGCCAAAGATACGAAATATTTATTGTTAGTCTTCAAGCGGCAATGAAATATAAATATCTATCAAAGAAAGACCATCTCTGTCGATACAAATTTGATGCATTTTGAATAAAAATATTCAAGTTACACATGAAACGGGTGTAATCGCGATGATTAATTAATTAGGCTGTGTAGTATCAGGGGGTTTCCAAGGGCTCCTTCAATAATTTCTTTTATTTCGTAGAAATATAAAACGGTTTATTTCGATACGTTAAATTCGAATGAGTAACAGAAAGCGAGTGAGTCTATAAAACAATCTCAGTGATATAGGTGGGGGTATTTTTAGTTCATAATTTTAATGATAGGTGGCGATACAAGTTGAGCCGATGTACGTATCCAACAGATGGCGCTAGGTGTCAAGTCGTAGAGAGTAGTTGCGCCGACATGCCCCCGGCCTTGGAAGCACCGCTTCCAATGGAGTCTTCGATGTTGTGGTATTACGGCTGCAGCGGCAGCGGGCAGATTTTAGAGAATGCTCTTCGTGTAGTTCCAGTTGCAGTACGGATGTCGGCGACCCGAGAAACTCCGTCTGTGCCTGGGAACGTTCTTATTATCCGCCCCAATCGCCATTTCAAAGGCGGCAAGTGGTCATCTTTGATGAGTACCAAGCTGTCCATAGCGATGTCCTGCTTATTCGTCTTCCACTTCGTCCTTGTTTGTAATTCGGACACGTACTCCTTAGTCCATCGCTGCCAGAAGTGCTGGCGAAGTTGCTCAATGCGCTGGTAACGATCCAGTCGTGAAGTCGTCACAGCAGACAGATCTTCGCTGGCAGGAGCAGTCAACGGCCGGCCAATGAGGAAATGACCAGGAGTGAGCGGAGTAAAATCGCTTGGGTCTGTGGAAAGAGGGGACGGGAATTGAGGACGGCTTTGATTTGTGTTAAAACCGTGCTGAATTCTTCGTACGTTAATCTCGCATTGCCTACGATGCGTCTAAGGTGATGTTTACATGACCTTACCCCACTCTCCCACAGGCCCCCAAAATGAGCTGAATATGGTGGGATAAAATTAAATTTGATGCCGTCATTTGCGGCGAAATCGTTTATTTGCTGAGAATTATCGCTTAAAAACACAGGAAATTCCTTTTCAGCCCCTAAGAAATTTTTCCCGTTATCAGAATAAATAGCATCAGGTTTGCCCCTTCTGCTAATGAAACGTTTTAATGCTAAAATATAATCGTCAGTGGAGAGACTGGTTACAAGTTCCAAGTGCATAGCTTATATAAAACAAAGTCAGTCAGTGTATAAAACAGTCTAGTTATAAAACAAACAAATAAACAAACATACGATTTTGTGAGTTGAGCTCCTCGACCCTTCCGATTGAGTATGTACATTGGCCCAGCATAGTCTACGCCCGTTCGTATAAATGGAAAACCAGCGTCCAATCGCTCAGCTGGCAAGTTTCCCATAATAGGTGTCAACGTTTTGACTTTGATTCGCGTACAAGTCACACACTCATGCACTATTTTTCTAACAAGATGTCTTGCCCTCAATGGCCACCAACACTCGCGAATTGTTGACAAGAGTAGTTGTGGACCGGCATGAAGTAAGCGCCTATGTTCGTGTCTCACTAATAGTTTCGTGAAATTATGTTTACTACATAACAACATTGGATGTTTCTTATCGTAGCTGAAACTGGAGGAATTGGACAGTCTACCACCGACTCTAATCACTTTGTGTTCATCTAAGAACAGATTAAGACCGGATATACGACTTGTATGCATTTTATTTGTCTTAATTGGCGAATTACTCGATAAATTCGCGTACACGTCCGGAAACGATTCAATCTGCGAGTATCTAACTAGCATGAACTGAGATGCGTTCAGCTCGTCCACTGATAGCGAACCGGTTTGTGGCTTCTCCTTGCGCGCCGATCGGCTACGTACATTAGATATGAATCGTAATACGTACGCGCCTAGTTTATTAAATGACGAATACCGCTCAAATTGAAAAAGGCTGCCAATCGGTGCGCAAACTAAACTACAAGTTTGCGATTTTAATTCCGGCAAATCGCTTAAGTCAACTGAATTGCCGAGTTTCTCATCTAAAAAATTAGAACAATTTTGTAAATACGGTGGCCCGCTCCACCGCAAATTCCTACTAATTAACAAGTCAAGGTTAAGACCTCTGGACAACAAGTCAGCTGGATTGTCCTTGCTAGCGACATGTAACCACTCTGCATCACCTGTGAGCTCGTTTATTTGCGTAACACGATTTTGTACAAAAGTTTTCAGCAGATGTGGTGACATGCGCACCCAGCTCATGACAATAGTTGAGTCCGTCCAGAAGTAAACATTTGCAATCTTAACGAATTAATAATCTTTTTATACAGTTTTGCACCCACATGTGCAGCGCAAAGTTCAAGCCTAGGTATGCTAATCGATTTGAGGGGGGCAACCCTGCTTTTTGCGCATAGTAACCTAACGGTGACCGTCGAATCATCGTTGTAGGTACGCAGGTAGGCACAGGCACCATATGCATTTTGTGACGCATCTGAGAAGATGTGAAGCTCAGTGTGTTGAACATTATCAGTAGTAACACGACGTGGAATGTTCAAATCGTATAAGCACTTTAGAGTACTGATGAAGTAATTCCAGGTTACAGCAATTTCGTAGGGTACTACAGCATCCCAGTCCAGTTTGCTGAGCCACAACTTCTGTAATATTATTTTCGCGATTATTACTGCGGGAGATAAAAGACCAAACGGGTTGTATATTTGTGAGATAATAGATAACATCACTCGTTTAGTTAATTTGGATGTATCTTGGATTTCGTAAATTTTTGTGGTGAAGTGAAGTTCGTCGCTGTCACTGTACCAGCCTATGCCGAGGGTTTTGTTCTGCGTATGTTCGCCAATAAACATTTCTGTCGAAGCACAATTCGTGACGTCAGAGTTGAATGTCCACTTACGAAGTGGGAAACATCCCGATTGCAGCACGGTTTGTGTTTTTTCGCAAATGGCTAACAAATTTTGATAGTCGACATCGCCCGTTATCAAGTCATCTACAAAGAAATCCTGGCTGATAACACGACTAACGACGTCATCATCACACTCCAACGCTAACTGCCGTATACAGCGCATACTTAGGTATGGCGCTGACGGAGTTCCGTACGTCACAGTGATAGACGCCCAGGGGATCTATAGGATTCTCTCGCCACGGTATCAGCTGCAAGGACCTTTGATCTGCTTGTATCAGAACCTGTCTAAACATTTTCTCGACGTCGGCACAGGCAACATATTTATATTGCCGAAAACGTAAAAGAATCGCGAATATATCGTTTTGTAGTGCTGGTCCTGGCAGTTGAATGTCATTAAGTGACTTATTAGATGTCGTATCAGCACTACCGTTAAAAACTACGCGTAATTTAGTAGTCGCACTACTTTCTCTAAGAACCCCGTGGTGTGGCAAAAAGTAATTCGGTTTGCCAATGTCGTCCACACGCGTCATGTGACCTAAAGTTTCATATTCACGCATAAACTCAACGTACAGTCGTTTATAATCGGGGGAACGTTCGAGTTTTCGTTCTAAAGACAAGAACCTATTTTTTGCCATCGAATAAGAATCGCCCAACGCTTCGGCAGACTCTTTTAGTGGGATTCGGACAGAAAATCTACCGTCAGTCAGTCGTTTTAGTAAATAGCTCCTCACACAAACATTCGTCGTTGGTGAGGGGGCTACCAAACTGAGGTATCTCTTCTATCTCCCAAAAACGCTTAAGTTGCTCATCTAGAGCTTGGGTAAAATTACACTGGACCTGATTGATGCGCAAGTTCCGAGTGTTATCGTATATAGGACCGGAAATCAACCAACCTAACTTAGAATTTTGTAGATATGGCCCGTTTGCTAACCGAATCCTGCCTTCGTCTAATAGATCCCAAAACAAATCTGCACCAATCAACAAATCGATTTCTGAATGGGCATAAAATGTTGGGTCTGCCAGTTGAACATTGTTCGGAAGTCGTATAAGCTCAGCGTCAATGCTTGTCGAGGGCAAACCGGTTGTTATGCGCTGCAAGACAATACATTGAGCGGTCGCTAAGTAATCGTTTAATTTAGATCGCATAGTTATTTTGCACGAATAATTTGAGTGCGTCACAGATTGTGCGACACCTGAAATCTGAAAAGTGGACTGTATAAGAGGCGCATTTAATCGTTTTCTTAATTTTTCCGTGATAAAACAGTGCTGGCTGCCGTTATCTAACAGCGCTCGGGCTGTATGAAATTACTTATGTTCGTCCATTACCTCCACTAAAGCTGTGCATAACAAAACCGGTTGTAAGGAGCCCGACTGTTCGCGCGCATCGCCACCGCTGCTAGTTATTTGTGTATCCAAATGATAAGAGTCTACTGATAACAAGTGTAGCGCGGTGGAGGGAGCAACGGGAGACGGATCAGCTGTGCGCTCGCCACGCACACACGCATGATTGTTGCTAGCAAAACTAGTGTGAGTGGAGTGAGTGGAGTAAGCTATTGTGCTTGCCCTGACATTGTTTGCAAGGACCAAACGTGCAATCTGCAAGTGAATGACCGGAACGTAAGCAATTGCGGCATAATTGTTTTTCGCCAACGAATTTTAACCTATCTAAGACGGGTAAATTTAAAAAATTGTAACACGTATAAAGTGCATGATTACCGTTACATAAAGGACAGTTTTTGTTGTAAGAAGCTTTGCTTTTCGAACCGGTATTGTTGGTTGAGATGTAGCTATGCACTGGCGCATTGCTTTTGTGTTGAATAACAGCCTTTTCGTTTATTATAGATTTATTTTGCAATTTATTATGATGACTCGCTGTTATTATCTCCAACATATCGGCTTTATTACGAAGAAATAAAAGCAAGTCCTCCAGTTTCAACTTTTGACAAGAATCCAATAGAATAGAACCTTTGTGACTTTCCCAATCGCGCTCAGTGGCCACATCGAGTTTCGAGACGATTAAATAAATAATTAACGTATCCCAAGACTCGGTGGGTTCGTCTAACGTTTTTAGAGCACGGAGGTTTCGCAAAATTGTGTCTATTAGTTTTCTAAGCTGCATAGGTGATTCTTGTTTCAGACTTGAAATGGAAAATAACGATTTTATATGATTGTGAACAAGAAGTCGCGTATTATGAAATCTGTTCTCTAGTAACTCCCATGCGTGTAGGTAGTTATCAGCTGTGAACTCTAGTGCACTTATCACCTGCAACGCACTGCCACTGAGTGAAGCACGCAAATAGTGGAACTTACGTATCGTGTCTAAGTCTTTACGTGTATGGATCATAGTGACATACGAATTCCTATACTCAAGCCAATGGTCATACAATCCATCGAACAATGGCAGTTTGATTTCGGGTAGTTTAACATGAACGCGCGATGAACCGTTAGAACCAGTTGAACTAGATTTCGCATGATTGGAACTGTCCTCAGTCTCCTCACCGTTGACTAAGCTTTTAGCCGTTGCCAATGCACTGAAGTACAATGATTCATGAAACATTCTACGTAATCATAATTAGAATCAATCTCAGACTCGAGAGAATAAAGCTCAATTTGGCTTTCGAGTTTATTAAAATTTTCAAAAATGTCTTGCGCAGGCTGCATTCTTAACTTTATTTGTTTTATTTGTAGTTTAGATGGGCTCACATTTTCGAAAAAATCTAGATATTTCGTGAAATGAGTCAATCTACCTTTCAAATTACCGCGCTGCCTCCTGAGCTCAGAGAGGTCATTACGCCGTTTTGAGGGAGAAACAGAACTTCCTGCTTGTGCTACAGGCACTCCTAACAATTCCTCACCACTATTCAGCATTTTAGAGACCTACGTGTGGGATAGGGGAAGGTACTCACGGTTACTTCGGAGTGGAACGGCAATCACACGGCACAAAGACTCGAACTAAAAATTGCACAAAAAACACGGTTTTAACACTATTAGATTAGGGAAGGAAGGAGTAGACGGGAAGGAAAACCTGACCATTGAACTACTGATGGTTCACGATGGCTGACGTGGAGGTATCACGACGTGAAGACGTTAGGAATCTTCTCTCAACTGAAGAATCCTCTTCGCCGTGAATCTTCTCTCAAATGAAGTCCTCTTCGTCAGATCCGGCCGCAGGATCAATTTATGTGTAGTATCAGGGGGTTTCCAAGGGCTCCTTCAATAATTTCTTTTATTTCGTAGAAATATAAAACGGTTTATTTCGATACGTTAAATTCGAATGAGTAACAGAAAGCGAGTGAGTCTATAAAACAATCTCAGTGATATAGGTGGGGGTATTTTTAGTTCATAATTTTAATGATAGGTGGCGATACAAGTTGAGCCGATGTACGTATCCAACAGATGGCGCTAGGTGTCAAGTCATAGAGAGTAGTTGCGCCGACAAGGCAATTTAATTTTACATAATAAATAATCGCGAATAGATTCTTGGAAACTTTCTCAGAGCATTGCGAGTCCAATAATACCAAAGAATCTAGTCTGTCATGAAGATTCAGATTTAAGAAGCCTGTTTGCGATGTTTCTTTTCATAGCTCAGTAGATACATTTCTCCACTATTTCCTCCTCTATATCTTCATTCCATGATGCATCAGACAGATCTATAATTCTATTTCGATCTCATTCGGTTACCGTCTGCACGTAACTAATTAAAGAAGCTCTTTTGTAAATCGTACACAGAAGCTACACCACGAGGAAATTCGTAGTAGTGTAAAAAAATTATACTGTGTAGCCTAAAAAAATGCGCTATTTATTGGAATTCCTTTCAATTACAATTGCTTTCTTTCATCATCAACTCTTTAAACGAGCAATTGTTGTATATATATTTATCATCATCATCGTCAACCCATTATGCCCCCACCGAAGGGTACGGGTCTCTTCCCTGAGGAAGGTATAGGCCATACTCCACCACGGGGGCCAAATCCGGATTGGTGGAGGCTTGTAAGACTAGTGGCTGGTATTACTGTCAGAAGTTTTCAAGCCGCACTAAGGCCTCTGACTTGGCTTGGCAACTGCCATTGACGATTGCTTTCTTTATCATCATTCTAATTATCCTAAGAGTTTTAGTCCATACAAATAACCTAAAAAACATAGCAATATAGAGTAGCAGAATTTTCAACTTAAACATTAAAGAAATTTGTCGGGTAACGTTTTTGTTGTTACACTTTATTTCTTAAAAAAAATTACAGAATATAACATAAATAACACGTAACCCAAAGATGTCATGCAGTCAAGGTTAAAGTCTTTTTATTAAAATCTTTTTCTTAAAAGCGACCTTGTCTCCTTATTTAAGATTTCTCGAATAAAATCGAAAAATCACGTAGAGAAATAACATATTACACCTAAAAGGAGAATTGACTTACGATTACTAAGGCTTATTTACGCCAGCGCGGTCTAACAGCACTATCAACGCATAAGCTCTTATTCTGAGGCATTAGCTCATTATTAAGGAGAATAAGACCAAAAACGTCTTGCACCTTTTAAATTTGCAAAGCTATTCAGGTATTTCCTAGGTTATTCCTTTTCAGAACCTTCATTTGGTTCACTTTATTTCAGTCTTCACAAAGAGATCAAAATCTAAATAAAATAGAGGGTTTTTTTCCCATTTGATCAAAGCGCTGCAGGAGCCACTTTAAGAGCGTTATCACTTCTGTCTTTAAGAGCGTTATCACTTCTGTTACCAGCAGATAATTTTCAAGCTTGTTTTCTTTTTTTTTCAGGGAGCTCGCCAGCCATATTTCTGAAAGTGACCCGGTTGTACTGTCCAGTGGTAGTTTTATCCACTTATTGTTCTGTCTTGCATGCAATGCGGCTTTCTATTCTTGCTTCGACATCGGCTCGTATTTGCATCGGCGTAGCGTGAAAAGCATGGTTGTCAGAGGAAATCTTGCTCGATTAACTATATCTAAAGCCGACTTTACATTACGAAATTAGTGGCATGAAACTAATGTTGTGACATTAGTTTTATAAAAGTTTTCGCGTGTAATTTTGTACTTTCATAATGCATGCATTAATTTCGCGACTTTTTGGTGAAATGTTTTAAAAAATTAGTGTCATGCAACTAATTTCATATAGATGCGACGTGAAACTAGTGCTAGACACTAGTAGCTAAACTAGTAGCAAAAGCGCTGAAAGCGAAAGCCTGCGCTGTGCGAACGTATTGTATTTTCGCGTGCTTTAAGCCTTCAAGCGCTGAATGACTAATATAGCTTTGATCCTGATTGGACTATGATTACTGCGATACTGACGATTTCTCGACACTAATTATTTCACGAAATTATTTTCACATGTATCGAAACTACTTTACGAAACTACGAACCTGACTGAACATCAAATGTAAATGTACCTATGATCCACAAATGTTTTATGAAACTTTCGTGAAATTGAGGTCAACATGCATGCCACTAATTTCCTAATGTAAAGTCGGCTTAAGAAACACTTGAATTATTTTTTGTATATCGTATGCGTTGGAATGATACTGGGCGGGGCACATAGCCGTTGGGGCAAAAACGTTCTGACCTGGCGACCTCGGACCTGACGACGCAGCGTGGGCAGCTCCCCATCAGATGACAGGATCGGCATTACGATGGCAGGAAGTCATGGAAAACCATGAGGGCGGTCTATGTCCTGCAGTGGACGTCAAAGATTTGATGATGATGATGTCGTATACAAGCGGAACGTCAGCAAAAATATTAGTCTTTGAAAATATCGGTCGCCATCACATTGTATAATACATTCTTTGTCACTGTATGGGGTACTGTTTAAGGTGCTACATGACGAAATTTCCCAAAATATAATAGAGTTACCTCCAACGTGTGTTAAAACCCGTGCAAAATAGCTTAGTAGAATATGGATAAGTATAATATATATTGTAGTCACGTATTAAACAGTAGATGAAAGATAGGTATTATATTTAGGTTTTTTTAAGTTCAATATTCTGTTAATTAAGTTAAAGATTAAAATGTGAAAATCACTTTGCTAAATTCTTCCAAAATCCCACAAGCACCATGCGGTTAGCATCGTTCTCCCCCCCACTTTGGCGGAATTTAGCAAAGTAATTTTCACATTTTATAGATTCCCGCAAAGTAACGCCTGATTCCATACAATAAGTAAAAGATGGTTTTGAGAAGAATAAAAAAATAATAATAAACTCACGCCCCGAGGGGAATAATGAAAAATAATTATAACGTTGAATTTATTTCTTCAAGTTACTTCTACATATAATCTAACAAGCAACAACTTTGACGTTCATTAAATAAACAATTTATTTTGTTATGAATCAAAATTTTTGAATTTCATTAAATTTACCAGGAAAAGACGTCCCCGCAGATTAAAGCCTCTGAAGAGTGTTTAGAATAGGTACCTACCTAATTTTTTTTTTTAGATAAGGTCGCGACCGACTGTCTAAGGTAAATTTTATTATTACATTATTATTATTATTATCCTTCATTAAACCATGAATTTTATTAAACAATGAATTAATTTAGTTGAATTTAAGAAATTTAAAAAATGTGAAAAAAAACTATGTATTAGATCATGGCCCCTTTCGGTACAGGCCTCGTATGTATATTGTTATAAACACTAATTTTATTAAGCACTTAACTACTTGGAAAAGATATACACTAATTTTATTAAACACTTAACTGCCTGAATAAGATATACACTAATTTTATTAAACACTTAACTGCCTGGAAAAGGATTTTGCACCGCACTATCTCCATATATGTGTTCACGTTTATATTCTCCATATTAGACGTTTATATTGCACATACTGCACTTCTAACAGCGGGCCGACTTCGAATGTTTGATGGCTTGCGCTATTCAGTATTGATCACCTGAAAGCTAACCGTTCTAGCAAGTCACTAAACTCTGCAGTTCCGCGTCTATTATTAAACTCAATGTGCCTATAACTACCATAGAGTATGCCGTGTGACGTCATAACTCGGCACATGGCATAACAATAGCGCACCTTCGTAAACCTACATACAGGACCTACAAAGAACTTAACACCTTCCGCCGTCGACGGTAAGAACTATTTTAGGTAACAATAGAACTAAAGCCTGGGTATGTGCTGTTGCTGATACAAGAGCCAACGCACTGTTTGGCAGGTACACTACTAAAGCATATGAGTTTATAAACGTTGAAGATTAACAAGGTGATTGTTTGTCTCGGGCACGATCAAGGTGCTCGTTTTTATTCGGCCAACATCCTGATCGAAATCTTAAACGGATTTGGTTAGACCAAGGAGTACCTATTATTATAAGAAGCATACAAAATGGTACCAGTTCCAAAAACTAATACTGGCCATAAAACAAGACAGCCTTTGCCCAAACGTAGTGCACAGTGACGGCTTATCAAAAAAAAAAAAACAAGACAAATAGAAAACAAGAAAAAGGCGCAAACAATACTTTTTGTGTCCCTAAACGATGCTCGTTTTTTTTATCAACTGCAGTAAATCATGGCCGCTAATAAAACACAATAATATGCTGCAGTGGCCATAAAAGAAAGAAGCCACACTGCAACTAATTTCCGTTCGGTTTCAAACCCGTCCACCACAGGACAATCGATCAAGCGGTAGCGATGACGAATGGTCGCGTCTGTTAATGAATGGAAAGTGCTCTTGAAATGTAGAGAGGGTATTGGAATGAATGGGTAAATTGATGTATGAGTTTGTTTAATTGATGACATTTCGGCGATGTTCTCATTTCTGCGTAGAATAAGACCAGTTAGTTTTACATAATACTAGAAGTGCCCGCGACTTCGTTTGCATCAACGGATTAGCTTGTACCCTATGTAATTTATGATGTGTCTTTTTTCTCGTGTGCAATAAAAAATATTCTTCTTTTATCTTATCTTATCTTATGTCCACCCTGAAACGAATTTTTGAAATCGATTGAGGACGGTTCGGACTTTTTTTTGTTATAAACATAAACATTTACATACAGGCACGTACATCGCTTCTGCCCCCACACTAGGATACACTGCGACGTAGGAACCAGAGACAGTGACATCACAAACATGCAAACATCCACGACCTGTGGTTCTTTTTTCGTCCCCAACCAGGGTTCGAACCTGGCACCTCCCGCATGGTAGGCAGATGCCTAAGCTGTTGTTGCAGCTAGAAACCCGGAATTAAAAATATTTATTTCATTGTCTACAACATTCGAGCGAAAATATTCAATTGTCTTAAGCCCGAACACTTAAATGCCTAATGTATTGTTTAAGGTTATTGTTTAAATACCTTAAGTAGAATTTTAGTTAAAATATTGAGATAATTTGTTAAATGCTAATTCTAACTACACCCCGAATATTTTAAATTGTCTCAGGAACAGGACCCATTTCTTGGATAATTTATTTAGGACGTAAATGTGTACTAGCACAGCCAGATTTCAATAATTATTTGTAAAACACATTATTCACAAAAATAGACTAGTTAGTGCCGGTTGTAGACCTGAAAAAACATTTGCCTTGTTTGCCAAAAAATATTTTTTTCAACATAAATTTATCCAATATAACCTTTAACTAGGTGATATAGGTCAAGTGAAAAGCGTTGCGTACCTACCCAGCTACAAGTTTATTGTTATTTTCGCTGTTTGATCATTATTTTGCAAAGGCCCGTCAAGTGGAATACGACGCGTAATATAAAGATATACTTGAGAATAACAACGCAGAAGTTGCCGAGAAGAGAATGGCTGAGACGGATGCTTTGGAAACCTCCATAAGTCAATACAATACAAGTTCTACACTCACTATTAAGTATGTCGTACCTTTATAGGGCTCCGTGTGCTAATCGGGTCCTTATTACTACCCCCAGTTTCGCGTACATTAATTATCACAAAAATCGCTGAAGGTGTTTTGGGGGAGTTCGATAACATACACTGTGACACAAGATTTTTACCTTATCGTTTAGCTTAATTCATCATCATCATTATCTTACGTATTATCATAAAGCCCTCGAGTAGTAGTATTAGTATTTATTTTGAAAGTTTACGGAGTTACTCAAAATTTATAGAGGAGTCTAAGGTATATAGAGCAGTTTCACGAGAGAGTGAAATACTGGATTTGATTTGTCAAATAACCTGTTTGTTTGATACTGGCACTTAGGGCCGATTTCTGAATTGAGAATTTACACTAAGTAAATACTTAAGCATGATGCTGTCACGCTCTTTTCTAAAGAAAATTCATGAGACAGCACTATAGTTAAGTAATGACTTAGCGAAATTCTCAATTCAGAAACCAGCTCTTAGGCACTTGTAATAAGAACATCGGAGTTCAATCGATAGGACAGCCAGTCAACCTGTGAGTTTTCATTGCAACTTTGGCCGTATAGCGCGATGTTCTTGGCTATATCTCGACGTAGCTGGACTTAGATAATATCGTAAATTGGAATCATGTCGCTTAAGAATCCAAGTTTATCCATTTAGGAACAATTTCCTCAGGCTATCAAATCAGTTTCACTATTACATAATATATATGCGCTGAGTTTCGGTCAGCAACCGTTATTGATTTATAGTCCGCGCGTAACACCTTGACCAACCTTGAGGTGACGACTAACCTGTGCTCACCTAAAATTTATTACAAGTGAAATCGATGTGTAGTAATGTAGTAAAAAATAATCACAAATTGTGAGTCAGTTGCTCGCCTTGACATTCCGATTTAATTTGTTTAAAGGACTTCGCCCAATTTGGGCCTGATATTAGAAGGTTGAATTTTCTCATTTTTTTATGCGTAACTCAAAAAAAAAACGGTATCCCAAAAAACATTGGCTAAATGGAAATAGAAACGATTCACTACGTAAAATGCAATTAGCCTGATGAAGTCCTCAAAAACGTCAAAATCGCATGGGCATGTCCTTTGTTACCTTCAACGAGCGACAAAAAACAAAAAAGTACAATAATACGTATAAGAGGTAATCACTGGGCTCGGAATTATAAAAGTCATCTGCGGTAATACTGCTGTATATCAGGAGAGTCGCGTGATATTTTAATACTTGAGGTGTGAGCCATATTAAATGCGAAAGCTTTCGTTTGATCAACTAACACAAAAAGTTTGGGTGAACTGAGAGTTTTTTTTTAATATGTAGCCGTATTGGTACGGCGGATAGACAATATTATTTATCTAACAATATGGCTTAAACACCCTTGATTATTTGTTTTTTTTTTTGCCGTGGATTATTACGAACTCTGAGGAGTGATAATAAAATAAAACTGCTTTTTATATGCTGCTTCAAATGCAGAGGCATTGCTTTTTAAGACAATGTAGTAGAGTATTCGGGTAACCATAGATAAATAAAAAACAAAACTTTACAATTTTACTCAGGCCATTAAAAATGTACTAAGTCTTTTTAGGGTTCCGTACTTCAAAAGAAAAAAAACGAAAACCTTATAGGATTACTTTGTTATCTGTCCCTGCGTCCGTCCATCGTCCATCTGTCAAAGAACTTTATCTCAGGAACGCGTAGAGGTATCAAGTTGAAATTAAAATCAAATACTGAAATATTTGATCCTTTTACCTGTAGAATTTTTGGTGGGCCGATTGGTTTACCATGACTATGGTTTTAAATTATTTTTTCGGAGAAATCTGCGAGAAGGGAAGAAAAAATAATCTACAGAATACTGGTGGGCGAGCCAAATACGGTCGTGTCGTGATGAACTTCAATTGAACCGAGCCTATGTTCGGACACGCTAACTGATTAATAACAAAGCGTCATGCGTTTGACACGATTGTATTCTCCTCGTAACGGGTCAGGAGAACACTGATGTTCAGTTTTTTAAATGTAATTAAAATTTATTGCAATATACCTAAGGGGGAAATATAACAATTCATCTTTATTCTAAGTGTAATCGACTGTCTGTGAAAGTCAGTAATTTATTTAAAATACGATTTAGCTTTTCATCGCACAGACCGAACGAATGTCAAGAGACAGTTATGCTAATCAGGGTTGGTCGATAGCCCTGTGCAGTGTGCCCTGATTGGCTCACAGAACCGATCGATTATGTTACGACTCTAGACTGTACTTAGGCCTTAGAGCCTCCTATGTCTATTAGATCCGCGTAAACTTTAAGAAACCCAAGATCCGGGGCTAACTAGTTCGGATTGAAACTGATCTAAGCTGACTCGTTATTAGTTTATTGGCATAGCTTGGTCCTCAGGCTTTTTGACTCCTGATACTTTCTCTCCCGAGGAATCATCGCAAAGGCTCTCTCAGTCAATCAGCTTCTTAGTTTCGACTTGAACTTTAGATTAAATCAAGAGCAGTAAAAGTCGACACTTTTATTAAATAAAATAATGAGTATCTACTTTCTAGGTTCTAAATGTAGGAATGTAATATACTGGAGAAATTTTAAATGATAAGATTAAAATATTTTTTATTGTAGACGATAAACGAAAACATAAAATATTTACAAGGTAATAGTTCAATTGGCGGATTAATTGCTAATATTTTTCGGGGATTGCCGTAGAGACATATTATAACCAGTTATTACGGACGAACAAAACAATTAATCAAATGAAATAATCCATAGGATAATGGAAACTAATAGGAGCTGACAGTAAGTTCAATGTCCGTAGTGTCCATGCATGTAAAATGGGCCTCGAGCGCGATATACGATGCGGTTTTCCCTACAGCACTGATTATCAGCACGGGCCTTGGGTCATTCACGGAGATTTTGGTAATCGAAATGAATTTTAGCATCTTCTGTGATATTGTAGCCCCAACCTGAAATAAAATCAGAAAACATCCCACATGGACAAAGTGTTTTGAGTTCATACGAAACGGTTATCGAAGAAAGACTGATGATAAATATATCGAGCGAATGTGAGTGGAAGGGCCGGTAAGGGTCGCCCCAAACCGACCCTCGACCAAATAGGTAATGTATTAGAAAAGGGCAAGATAAAAAGTACCCGAAACCGACGTGCGTGCATGCAACGACTAATGAATGTCGACGAAGCGAAAGTGGTTTGTCAGGATCGTGGCAGGTAGCTGTCCCTGGGCCGCTATCCTGCTAGTGCATTATAGTTTAACTAGCTGTGCCCCGCGGTGTTACCCGCGGTTCATGGATTTTCCCTAGGAATAAGATATTTCCCCGCGGTAAAACGTAGCCTATGTTTTAATCCAGGGTATCGGCTAACTCCATACCAAATTTTATTAAAATCCGTCCAGCCGTTTCAGCGCTAAAGACTGACAAACATATAAACACACACACAAACTTTCACGTTTATAATATTAGTGTGATGACAGATACTCGGTCGAGTCACGTGACACGTTTTTTTACACCATTGACGCCTAGAAGGATTGGTACGCGTGCGAGCAAAGATTAAAAGCGGGAATGAAATGAAATCGCCACGTTCAAGCAGTTGTCATTGTACTACAATGCATTAACAGAATCTAGGCCCTGGTCTCTGCCTACCCCTCTGGGATACAGGCGTGAGCTTATGTATGTATGTATGTATGTATGTTTGTATGTAAAACTTTCGTAAGCACTACACACACTACATTACAGATCATCAGAGAAAAGCAACCGACATCTCGAGCTCCGTCTCTGCTCACCATGATTAAACTCTGCGAATCAGAGCAATATCTGGTCAGACTCTTAAGACTGCTATACACGGGTAGAGTAAACGGTAGAGTACAGAGGTAGAGTACTAACTATCCTACTGACTCTACTAATGTAAACAGCATTGGTATATAGGATTAGTAGGATAGTTAGTACTCTACCACTCTACTCTACCTCTCTACTCTACCGTTTACTCTACCCGTGTACAGCAGCCTTTACGACAAAAATCAAGTAAGTGTATCTGTAATAAAATTAAAAGAAAGAAATTATGTTCATTGTCACCTTACCAAAGCTCTATGAAGCCCAGCCCTATTCTGTCGCGATTTTCATCCTTTATTTATCATTTTCAGTGTCGTGTGTATACTGATCCCGGACCCTTTTCAATTAGATCACGACGTTTGTTATGATGACAAAAAAGCAAGAGCTTTTTCTTTTTTTTCATGCGATTATCTCCGTAATTGTGTTACGTTACAATTTTATACATAATTGAAAAGAGGTGGGGCATTTACACTTTGGTCAACTCTAGACCTTCCGTCATTTTAAAAATGCTTACTGATTTTAGAGTTCCGTAGTCTACAGGGCGTAATTTAGAGACGGTTAGTACTAGAAAGCTGTAATTTGGCATCATCACCATCAACCCATTAATTCTGTCCCCACCGAAGGGCACGGGTCTCTTCCCTGAGGAAGGTAAAGGCCATACTCCACCACGGGGGCTAAGTCCGGATTGGTGGAGGCTTGAAATACTAGTGGCTGGTCTTACTGTTAGAAGTTTTCAAGCCACCCTAAGACCTCTGACTCGGCTTAACGACTGCCATCTATCGACGGCAGCCGGCACCAACTGCTTAACGTGCCTTGCGAAGCACGGAACCGCTCGGAAAAATGCCACGAAAGTTAGTCATAGACGGTGACCCATCCATGCACTGAACGCGGCGTATGTTGCTTAACCTTGGTGATTGTTTATGATCACTCAGGCAGACGGGGCTTCGAGCGATTCGGCATAGATATGCATAATAATCATGCCGACAAAAAGGTACAATAAAACCTTTAAAGAAATAATTACATTACATGTATATCTATTTTTGGCCCCCGTGGTGGGGTATGGCCTATACCTTCCTCAGGGAAGAACCCCGTACCTCTCGGTGGGGACATAATGGATGGATAATGATAATATGTAAATTAAGAATGCATTTTTGGAGTAGTTACAAAATATTGTGGGTATAGGAAGGTTAGTTGTCGATTTAGGGTTACGTTGAAACAGCAAATTTTATAAATTAAGCTCAAAAGTGCAAATTTTGTCCGACTAGAGGGGACGGTCCCCTCAGTGGGGACCTCTCCTGACCAAATGATTGATTGTAGGAACATGAAAAAATCCAGGATAGTTGTACTTGTACATAACAATATAATGAACTTAAAATAAAAATTATGACGTCTAAGTAGGCCTTACAAGTTAATGAGTAATAACTAGGCGACTAACTTATAAAAGAAAAACTTGTAAAGTTTTTGTCCGGATGGCTTACGAAAGTTTTAGTTCAAAAAAAGAAAAACTTCGTACAAAATCGATTCAAAACTATTTTTATCAAGTTGGTAGTTCCGAAAAGCAGATGAACCCCCTTTTTCAACGGAACCCTATACTGTGCGTGGCTCGACACGCACTTGGCTTGTTTTTGTGCTGGTTTCAACCTTCCCGAAACATATACGACAAAGTTTAATAAGTTTTTTGCGCCGAACAAACGTTATTAACCAAAATACGTGCTAGTAGAAACCTGCTACCTTGTTGGCCTTGCGGTAACACACATTAATACCAACGCAATGACTACAAACAGGCGTTCGACTCCTGCTGAGGGTCGCCGTAATTTGTATTGATGTAAGACAGGAATATACGCGCCCAACCGAGAACCAGGAGTAAAATTACGTAAGACTCTACTGTATGGAGTTGTTTGATTTAGCCCTTTTGTTCCCGGTATGTCACACTAATTTATGTCACACTGTTACGTTATGGGATTTTTTTCCCAGGTATCTCATACTCCTACTCTGAGCTGTCATATACATTTTTATTTTGATTCTTTCAAGTTGTCTAAATGCTTAACCCAATAAAGTGGAAAGTTACGTAATAAGGGCCGATCTTAATTTGGGCGTCAGTAAACTTTTAGCATGGATCGGTTTCCATGTAAAATTTTTAACTGACGGTTTTTGAGGTATCTCATAACTTCGTCAAATTTTATCCGATTTCGACAATTCTTGTTTTGTTCGATTCGATATAGCGACCCTTTGGTACGATGTCTTGGTCCAATTTTTGGTGAGAATCCGATGCAGAATTTCAGATATAGAGAACGAGACTCTTTAATGGACAGCAGAAAATAAGGTCTATTCAGGGTCTTCCTTTAGTAATTTAAATATGTGACACAAAACATATCGTAAGTACTCCCAGGGTCATTTGGTGATTATTCACAAAAAAATATATATAATATAAACCGACTCAAAAGAAAAAATGGAACCCTAGGATTACTTTAACAATGTGATTATCATTAATGTTAATTTTGTCCGGAGTTTCTCCGTGAAGATAGGCTACATAAGCCATTTTCGAGCGCACCAGCGCCAAATGCCTGATTAGGGGTCAAAGTGGTCGCCATGGCCGAAATCGGTGTCGGAACAATCATCATCATCATCATCAATGTTGTCCGTCCGTCAATTTGTCTGTAGAGACTCTTTATCTCGGGACGCGTAGAGGTATCGAGTGGAAATTAAAACCAAATACCCAAGTCTACGGTCTCTTGAAGCAGTGTAAAAATCAAACTTCTAAAGTAACGGAAAAAACATAAGGTCGTTTATGCCAGGAAAAAAACGTCTCTCAGGAGAATCTAAATTCAATGGTACTTCCCGTTGAACCAGAACTATGAAATTAGTTCAATAAAAAAATATAATTAAAAATATCGTATTATACTAAGAATACAATGTTTTGCTCCAGTCCATCCAAAGGTTGTCTGGAAGAAGTTTCGTACTCTTAGATTAAAAAATATCTGTGTTATTCTCCTTTTGTCTTCTTTTTTTTAAGTCTCCTTTTTTATGTACAATAAAGTGTTCTCTATCTATCTATCTAATCAAGGCAAAAACATAAAAAATATTTATTTTAATTAAATCACTAAAAATTGTCTTTGAATTTCGGGAAAAGTTCGGTAAAAACTACGAGTATATAAGGAAGCCTCGAAGGCAAGCCCGACTCACTCTTGTCCGGTTTTCTTATTATATTTGCTCAAATACAATTTTTTTTCCATATTTGTCCTCACAAATATGAAGGACCTCTCCTTTTCTGGCTACCTGGTAACACAGGGCATCCTACTTTGGACAAAACCAAATGATTATAGTATTACGTGGACATGATAAAAAAATCATCACAATATCACCTGAAAAGTTTATGTAACAGCCACTGAGAATATATTACAAATAATTGTAATAAACTTATCAACCTGTGAAAAAGACAAGAGAAAGAATCCGCTACGGAAACAATAAATTGAATCAAAGCATAACCGATGACTAATGGTAACAGTTTAACTGTAAACATTAAACAAACAAACGTCAGAGCGTTCCACATCCACAGCCGAACACGTAGGCCGGAAGGCTCCGATTATGTTCCCACTAAATTGTTGCATGCGATGAAAAGCAAATAATGAGAAGAAAGTTACCGTTCTGTTTTGAAGCTCGGAGATGGCGCGTTGTGGTCACGGCGTTCTATTTCGGAACGACGCTGATTACGCAGTCAGATTTCGTTCGGGGCCGATTTCCGTATGCTGTCATCGCAGGAAACCGTCAGTTGAACATTGTGGTGCATCTACACTCTTTCGCCGGTGCGGTAGTTTAAAAGAAGAGACAAATTGACGTAAGGACGCTGTTCACACTCTGATACTTCTCATTCTCCCAAGAGTGTGAATGTAGCGCTAAAATGCACTGGTTTTAATTGTCCGAATGCTTATCCTTTTGTGTCTGGTTAGTTAACACGATCGAGTCGTCTGTTGAACGTTTTCGCCGACCAGCCGCTGTGAATGGTCTCTCGGACGTGTTTACGATTATCTTCTGCTGAATTGATTAACTACCGAATTACTTCGGCTGTACTAAAAAGTTATTAGTTTCTTTACTAACACTTGTTTACTTTACTAACACGCGTTGTTTAGGTAGTTATTCTATAAATATATTCACTTCAGGTCACTTAAAAGTTAGTCTCAGTTACTTACATAAAACTATTTTTTTTGCTACTAAGTTCCAAAGTCACTCACCGAACAAACATTGCAAATGGTGACTCATTCATTACTAAAATAAAACATCGGAAAAATCTCACTTGAAAAAAAAAACAAAGTTCATCGTCGATGTTTTTTACGCGCGGCCGACCGAAATTCACTAGCTCGACGGGCGTAGCAGCGTCCTAGCGAGGCCACGGCTGGGCGTCGACTGACTGGCAGGACTGGCAGGCAGGACTCGGCTGCTTTCAGTCGCCTGAAAAATAAAAGCACATGGTACTTCCAGCTTCCGCGCGGGGCGCGGGGTGGGAAAGCCTGGTTGTTATGAATCGCACCCTCCGGGGGGTGAACGAACTCGAAAGACGGCTCTCACGGCACTATGATTTCAATATTACTAGTTAATTGGACAAAAACCACTTTCGAATTGCGAATTATTATAGGTATCACTAACTGGTGCCCGCGACTTCTTCTGCGCAGGATTACCGAGGCATCAAGTATAGCTCATTTCAGATATTTTTCTATCTGTACGTAAAGTTCATGTTAATCCGTTATTGTGTGATAGAATAACATCCAAAATTTTTCACAAACTTTCTCCTTTATAATGTTAGTATGATTACTAATAAGCGACGGTCCGGTCATTATATTACGACTGTTAGGTATTGTTTCTGTAAACTATCTCCTGATCATGAACAATCAGTATAGAGAATAATAGATTTAGTAATTTTAGTTGCATTAACGTAGCAATTTTTTTATTTATTTCCTCCGCAAAGGGTAATAGTTTACACTGTTACAAAATAATCGTATGTACATCTCAATTACAGGCAGATACGCTGCTTACTCTTAAATGAGTTAATTGCAAATGTTTAAGATGCGTTATACAGTTTAATTTTATTTTCCTTTGACGAATCGTAAAATATGTAAAGCTAGATTTCTTCCCTAATTTATTACATCCACGTCTGTAGCATTGCGTTCTATTTATTTGTGATGTTCCTTAAGCTTATGATTAAGTATTATTATAAGAAATTATTTTTTAATTATTAATTAGCTGCAAAAAATATTTTTGTTTTAATTATATTTATATTTATAAAACTAGAGCATTTCATCACTGTATGTTTAATTTTAAACCATGCAGCTATGTTTCTCAAGGTTTGTACATAAGCGACTTTTATTTACATAACATTAAAAGGTAAAAAAAATATCATTGCATTTTTTTAGTACGTTTGTTTCATTCTTGAAGAGATTTGTCAGGAGCGAAAGTGGACCTTAGTCTGTGCCAACCCCTTTGGGATATAGGAGTGAGTGTTCTTTATCTGAGAGTGTTATTTCTATGGGTGTATATGTTTTTAGAAGACTTTTTAAATAATGTCCTTAGGTTTTGTGTGTTTAAATAACACATATCAACTTTGTAAACATATCAATGAGATAGCTAAAACGGCTCAAAAGATAAAGCTTATAAGGTAACATAAGCTCTATAAAGTTATGGTCTCGTCATTGACATCCTTTGGTAATTCTTAAATTAAACACTATTTTAATTTTGTTCAACATTCACAGTTCAAATGAAAATAATTTTGTCCACCTAGTATGTTCCAATCACACAACGGTGCGTCGCTTTCCCGAGAGCAAGGGAACGCCTGGCCTACAATTACTGATTCGCCTGATTATATAGTTGAATACGCCATGTCGATCGTATCAATTAACTAGGCGATTGTATTTGCACTAGAGGCGCAGCTTTGATATCGCTAGAATAAAACTCTATGTTGGTTTTACTTTTTAGTTCTATTTATTTGAGAAAGTAAACAATTCTAAAAAAATGGTACTGTGTCGGGTTATTCCTATCTGTTACCCCAAAGAAAGGGATTTAAGTTTAGTCATGTGAAAATTGCGTAAGCCGTAGCCGCAATAGAGCAATTTCATCAAAATAATTTCGTCTGCGAAAAGGCGTGTTTGCATAAGTAATTTAGAAAGTTTCTTTGTCAGCTTGAAAACTGAGTTAGGACACGAGAGCTGTCAAAAACTTCTCGCTAAAGGAACGTTACTGTGATGGCAATAATGTTATAATTTAAAACCCATTATCCAGTCGAGGGCGAAAGTCTGGAAAATCAGTGTCAGGCAGACAGGACAGCCAAAGTATAGGACTATCTACATCTATCTACTGGAGTTTTTTTCCTAGTCTCCCGAGGTTCGCTGCCTTTTTCTCCACTACAAATGCAAATGGCATGCAGGCAGCGGTTTACTAAAGATGACCAAACAAGTCCCACGGTAAGATCCATAAGAACATAAGTACTAATACTGTTAGCGGCGTTATCAATACATAACCATGGATACAACCACAAGTACATGTCGTATAGCGAGTTTTAACTGTAAAAACGTGAAACGCTCGGCTCAACACATACGAGACCTTTGTCGATCCTGTGACATAATCGCTTTACAAGAAACCTGGCTTCTACCGAACGAATTGCCGTTTTTGAATAGTATAGACAGCGAGTTTAACTGCACAGGCACGTCTGCTGTGGACACGGGCGCTGGGATACTGCGAGGTCGGCCGCACGGGGGAGTGGCGCTACTCTGGAGGAAGGGTGTGTTTAACAACGTGACGGTGGTAAATTGTAACGGTAACCCGCGCTTATGTGCAATAAAAGTGGAGGTTTGTGATAGATATTTTCTAGTTATTAATGTATACATGCCAACTGATCAAAGTGAAAATCTGACTTTGTTTACGGATTGCCTCGGAGCGGTAAGTGCGATTACTGAAAATGAACAAATTGAGTGTCTTTATTTTCTGGGCGATTTTAACGCTCACCCGTCTGAATTATTCTACAGTGAACTTTTAAATTTTTGTAGTGAACAAATATGGACGTGTGCGGATGCTAGTATATTAGGTTTAAGTTCTGGTACGTACACTTTTATAAGTGACGCGCACGGCTCGAGTAGATGGCTCGACCACTGTTTGGCCTCTGAATCGGCCTTCTCAACTATTAGTAATATTTATGTAAAGTACGATGTTTTGTGGTCAGACCATTTTCCTCTAATTGTAGAATGTAACCTTAAAACAATTAAGCCTAAAATATTTAATAATGTGTCAACTCAGGCTAAGAATAAAATAATCTGGGGTAATAGGTCTTTAGAACAAACAAACAAATATTTCAATGAATGTCATAATAAATTGAAGCATATTGATTTTCCTGCTGAATTTCGAAAAGGCGATGCTAACAGGGAAGCTAAGCTAAGGTTTCAGACATGGTTAATGCATGGCAAGCCCATGTCTGGGAACATACACAAGGACATGTGTATCAGTAGAAAAGTTTTTAAATCACGTTTAAAGTGGTGTCAGGTAAATTAATATAAAATTAAGATGGATATTATTGCCGCGCATCACGCCAAGAATGATTTTCGTAATTTCTGGAAATCTACGAATAAACTAAACGACAGACCTGGCTTCCCTGTCAGTGTTGATGGCGTTAGTGACCCTAAATGTATTGCAGATTTATTTAAGTCTCAATTTACTGTTGAATCTCCATTGGGGCCATCACGATCTTCAGAAGGACAAAGTTGTCAAGGTGAACTTATAGGCATACTAGCAAAGGACGTTAGAAATGTAATTTTTAACATGACTAGAGGTAAGTCACCAGGTCACGATAGCCTAAGCATTGAACATCTCCAACATGCGGGCCCGCACCTGGCCAGGGTTCTAGCTATGTTTTACACATTTGCCCTGTCGCACGCTCACCTGCCGGCTAATCTTATGAGGACTGTGGTGGTGCCTATTGTTAAAAATAAAACAGGTGATGTTTCCGATAAAAATAACTATCGACCCATATCACTAGCAACCATAATAGCGAAAGTTTTTGACGGCTTGCTTAACGCGCAACTCGATAAGCATTTGTGTGTTCACGATAATCAATTTGGCTTTCGCCCGAGATTATCTACTGAGAGTGCAGTTTTGTGCCTAAAGCAAGCCGTTAGATACTATACAAGCCGTAAAACAGCCGTGTATGCGTGCTTCTTGGATTTGTCGAAAGCGTTTGACTTGGTCTGTTACGACATCCTATGGGAAAAATTGAGAAAGGCTAATGTTCCCACCGCAATAACTAACATCCTGAGACATTGGTACAATAACCAAACTAACAATGTAAGGTGGATGGGCACTTTCTCGGAGACTTATAGGATGGAGTGCGGAGTAAGACAGGGGGGTCTGACGTCTCCAAGTCTATTCAACCTATACGTGAACGCGCTGGTCGAGGAGCTCAGCGGCTCCAGGGTCGGCTGCCATATAGACGGAGTTGGCGTCAATAACATAAGCTACGCAGACGACATGGTGCTGCTGAGCGCCTCGATCGGCGGGCTTCGTACAATGCTTACTATCTGTGAGGGATACGCTGCTTCACATGGGTTGAAGTATAACGCAGTAAAAAGTGAATGTATGGTATTTGAGGCCAGGGTAGCGTGCTCGGATACGGTGCCTCCTGTTCGCGTGAATGGCATTGCTCTTAAGCAGGTAAAGCAATTTAAATATCTCGGGCACATAGTCACTTCTGACCTCAAAGACGATGCAGACATCGAGAGGGAGCGACGCGCATTGGCTGTAAGGGCTAATATGATCGCCCGCAGGTTTGCTCGATGCTCCAATGATGTAAAAATCACACTTTTCAGAGCATACTGTACATCATTTTATACGAGCAGCCTGTGGGAGAGATATACGCAAAAACAGTACAACATTTTACGTGTGCAGTACAATGATGCCTTCAGGGTGCTGTTGGGGCTGCCCCGCTTCTGTAGTGCATCTGGCATGTTTACAGAGGCCCGGGTAGACTGCTTCTATGCTACTATGCGTAAGCGGTGCGCATCAATGCTTAGCAGGGTGCGGGCCAGCTCCAACAGCATCCTGAGCATGATAGCGGACCGCCTAGATTCGCCCTACATGCGGCACTGTGCCGGCATGCATGTGCCCGTTAATGTGTACTGATGAGTGTAATTTATAATATATTGTGTCTTTAGCTATAAGTACTAACATATATAGTTGTTAAGCCTACTAACTAAAATGAGTGTTACTTACTTGAGCAAATAAAGTTTATATATATATATAAGAATAAAAGCCAAAATTCATTAACTCATGGGTCATCTTTCGTGGCACGAACTATTCGTTAACATGCAAAATACGGACTGTTAATTCTTTATATTGAAATAAATTTTTGATTTCTGAGCCCTTTGTGGGCTATAATTCAATGGATTAAAGCCTATAATATTAGCGCATATAAACACGGCCACGCGCGGCTGAGAGGAGGCGATGGAAAGATGCTTCAAGTTGCATATAATGTGTGCAGTCTCTAACTCCTCAGTAAATATTTAAATATGTTTTAGATATAAATTGTTCCACCCGCACATCGCAGGCGCGCTGTAACTTGTAATGTGTGTAGACCTTTAAATATTAATTAAACAGCTATACCGACACTGAAAAATCAGAGTTTGTATAATTTCAGTACAGGACCAAAGTTGACTCGTCCTAAAGATTGGCTTACGTCAACAATAAAATGAAAACACAAAATCTTGAGACCTTCTTATCGTGACGGTGACAAACTTTATCAATACACCAGGTTCCAAAGCGTCTCGCAAGAACTCTAAATCAATTAATTTAATTATAAATATTTCTGAGCGGTTCCGTGCTTCACAAGGCACGTGAAGCAGTTGGTGCCGGTTGCCGTCGATAGATGGCAGTCGTTAAGCCAAGTCAGAGGCCTTAGGGCGGCTTGAAAACTTCTGACACTAAGACCAGCCACTAACTAGTCTTACAAGCCTCCACCAATCCGGACTTGGTTCCCGTGGTGGAGTATGGCCTATACCTTCCTCAGGGAAGAGACCCGTGCCCCTCGGTGGGGACCTATTGGATTGATGATAAATTATAAATATAGGTAAATTATAAGCTAAGATAAGAATGTTCTTTACATCTCTCATATTCGGTAAGTAGGTCCTTATTACCCCCAAATGGGGCTTGTAGGTGACCAATTCGGTATGTAAAGTATTTTTCAGGTATTATTTTTATATTTTTATTTCATAAAACATTTAATTTTAAGCCACTAATTTGAAGCTTTTTATTTTCCAAGTAACGGTTTTTTTTAAATTATTTTTAAAGTATTATTCGTGATGACGTCATTTCGTAGCCTGAATAGCTTTAAGTCTTTGCCACGTTTTCAGTACATACAAAAACACTAATAGATAACTTCAAACTTGACATTGACAACAAACAGTTGACACTTGACTTGTATGTACTGAAAACGTGGCAAAGACTTAAAGCTATTCAGGCTACGAAATGACGTCATCACGAATAATACTTTAAAAAATAATTAAAAAAAACCGTTACTCGGAAAATAAAAAGCTTCAAATTAGTGGCTTAAAATTAAATGTTTTATGAAATAAAAATATAAAAATAATACCTGAAAAATACTTTACATACCGAATTAGCGCTCTAGGGTAATAATGTAGCTAGAAAAGCCCTAGGGCGGTAAGTATTTAAAAAAAACTCTTCACTCTTTCAAAAAGTTCGCGAACATCTAACTATCATACTGGCAATAGACATCATGCATTCAGCCCAATGACAAAAGAGGTCGCTTCGCTATTCAGCCTTGTCTTCGTATGAGTATAATAGTCATCAATTTTAAATATCGAACGGCGAAGCTCAATTTCGTTTCTGAAAAAAATAATAAAAAAAAATTAAAAAAGGCGGGAATAGAAAACTTTTACTTTAAACATTGTTTGTTTTTGGGATTTGTTTTATAATTACGTGCTAATTAGGAAAAAAACATGAGTTCTGCAAGTGATGAAGATATAAGCTGCACTCCTGATTCAATGAAAATGGAAGCTGAAGCAGCAATTAACAATATTTTGCCTGAAAGTTCTAAAGAGAGATATTTGAAAACTTACGACGAGTTCATGAAGTGGCGAAAAGGAAAACGAGTATGTAAATGTTTTATTCTTGTAATGCCTGTTTTTTTCTACTTACCTCACAATCGAGATGTAAAGCAGAGTAGTTAGCTCGGGTGTAAGAATCAATTGCACCCTCGAACTATAGGTGCCCTCGCTGCGCTCGTGCGCCTAAATATCTCGGGTGCAATTGATGCCTTACAGCCCTTGGCTACTAATCTACTATTATTGTACCAGGAAAAACACATACAAGATGTTATAAAACAATAATCGCTCTATGTTTTGCCTTTGGGCGTACAAAGTTAATTAATATTGCAATGAAAATTATGCAAACAAAAGAACACATTACTGTACCTAATAATAATCATTTCAAAAACAGTCGCGAAGGCTGTGATTTGAAAATATTTCAATAACTTTTTGAGATCTTTACACTCAGGTATTTATTCCCATGACATTTTCTTCATAGTTTGTACATTCCCAAATGAACGTAACTTACAAAATAACTCATTATTATACTTCATTATGTGGAGGTCCTTAACTGAAGGTAAACAATCTTGATACGCCTTTTTATTGAAATGTATACCAAAATCTTTAGACGTTACCAATTCAATGTGAAATTAAATGTAATTTCATAAAATTGTTTAAAATTATGTGCCTGTATGTAAATGTTTATGTTGAACTGTGAGAAATAAAAGGGGAATTTGGAAACTAGGGCCGATTTCTGAATTGAGAATTTAACTAAGTAAACGTTACTCAATACGTTCTGTCACGCTCTTTTCTGAGAAATTTCACGAGACAGCACTACGGTTAAGTAATTACTTAGTCAAATTCTCAATTCAGAAACAGGCCTTAGAATAGAATAGAATGCTTGTTGTTGTTGTTGTTATGTGTACGGCCAAACTATCGCGATAACGCGAAGGTTTGCGTTTTCGCGACATGTCTGGCTAAAAAATTCGTCCTATCGCGAATCATCATCGCGAATACAAACACCCTTCGCGCTGCTGTCGGTAAAATACCGCACACCAAAGGGCAAAATGAATTTAGCAACGTTCTAGATTGTCGCGACGTAGCGAAGGTTTATTTGATGTGGCCATAGAGATGTTAGTGAACTTAGCAGATCATTGTCCAGCAGATCACAAAAAAATGAGAGTTCTTGTCGCATGCAGCAGAGTTCTAGAGTTCCTGATACTTTTTGGAAATAGTTCTGGCCATTTGACCTTGAAAAACTAAATTGAAAAAATGATCTGCTAACTTCCCGTAGCATATCATTTCGCAGCAACTAAAAAAACAAGGTGAGTTCTTATCGCATGCAGCCGAGTTCTATAGTTCCTGATACTTTTTAGACATAGTTCTGGCGATTTTACCCGAAAAAAGGCAGTTGACAAAATGATCTGCCAACTTCCCGTAGCAGATCATTTTGCAGAAAATCAAAAATTAACGAAAGTTCTAAGCGTATGCACCAAAGCTTTATAGTTCCTGATACTTCTCACGAATAGTTCTGTGTTCAAATTGAAGTAAAAAGCAATTCAAGTATTAAAGAGCAAAAATCAACAAACACCAATTTCGTCGATTCCAACAATTTTAAAAACCTTCACATGAAAATATAATGTTCCATTCACATCATCTAAGCAAAACCTAAAGCCTACAACCTAAATAAGAACTAGAACTCACGTAAAAGTATCAGCAGATCATATAAGAATGTGTGAAAAATAAAAAAATAAAAACTTCAGACCCATATTTTTTTTAAAATTCAGCCGGGTACCGAAACAAGAAATCCTGCAAATTTTATAGATCTGCACCTAAACTACAATAAAGAACTAAATTTAGAACCAGAACTCACGTCCAGGTGTCACCAGATTATACCTATATGTAAGAAAATCCAACAATTGTAACACTAGGAAAAAAATAATATTTCGGTAAGCTGCGAGGCCAGAACTCCAACGAATTTTTATAGACCTGCACCAGAACTACAATCTTAAACTAGATTTAGAACCAGACCTCACGTCCAGGTATCAGCAGATCATACCTATATGTTAGAAAATCCAAAAATTGCAACACTAGGACAATAAAATTTATTTCAATGAGCGAAGAACCCAGAACTCCAATGAATTTCATAGATCTGCACCAGAAATACAATAAAGAACTAGATTTAAAACTAGACCTCACGTCCAGGTATCAGCAGATCATACCCATATGTAAGAATGTCCAAAAATTGTAACTCTAGGACAATAAAATTATTTCAATGAGCTGAGAACCCAGAACTCAAACGAATTTAATAGATTTGCACCAGAACTACAATCTAGAACAAGATTTAGAACTAGAACTCACGTCCAGGTGCCAGCAGATCATACCTACATGTTAGAAAATCCAAAAATTGTAACACTGGAAAATAAAAATATTTCGGTAAGGTAAGAACCCAGAACTCCAACGAATTTCATAGATTTGCACCAGAACTACAATCTAGAATAAGATTTAGAACTAGAACTCACGTCCAGGTGCCAGCAGATCATACCTACATGTTAGAAAATCCAAAAATTGTAACACTGGAAAATAAAAATATTTCGGTAAAGTAAGAACCCAGAACTCCAACGAATTTCATAGACCTGCACCAGAACTACAATCAAAAACTAGATTTAAAACTAGACCTCACGTCCAGGTATCAGCAGATCATACCCATATGTAAGAATGTCCAAAAATTGTAACTCTAGGACAATAAAATTATTTCAATAAGCTGAGAACCCAGAACTCCAACGAAATTCATAGATCTGCACCAGAACATCAATAAAGAATTAGATTTAGAACTAGAACTCACGTCCAGGTGCCAGCAGATCATACCTATATGTTAGAAAATCCAAAAATTGCAACACTAGGACAATAAAATTTATTTCAATGAGCGAAGAACCCAGAACTCCAATGAATTTCATAGATCTGCACCAGAAATACAATAAAGTACTAGATTTAAAACTAGACCTCACGTCCAGGTATCAGCAGATCATACCCATATGTAAGAATGTCCAAAAATTGTAACTCTAGGACAATAAAATTATTTCAATGAGCTGAGAACCCAGAACTCAAACGAATTTAATAGATTTGCACCAGAACTACAATCTAGAACAAGATTTAGAACTAGAACTCACGTCCAGGTGCCAGCAGATCATACCTATGTGTTAGAAAATCCAAAAATTGTAACACTAGGACAATAAAATTTATTTCAATGAGCTAAGAACCCAGAACTCCAATGAATTTCATAGATATGCACCAGAACTACAATCTAAAACTAGATTTAGAACTAGAACTCACTTCCAAGTGCCAGCAGATCATACCCATATGTAAGAATGTCCAAAAATTGTAACACTAGGACAATAAAATTATTTCAATGAGCTGAGAACCCAGAATGCCAATGAATTTCATAGATCTGCACCAGAACTACAATCAAAAACGAGATTTAGAA
The DNA here is from genome assembly GCA_947310845.1 of Yponomeuta plumbellus. Classification (NCBI taxonomy): domain Eukaryota; kingdom Metazoa; phylum Arthropoda; class Insecta; order Lepidoptera; family Yponomeutidae; genus Yponomeuta; species Yponomeuta plumbellus. Next base: position 7,502,954 of record OX371207.1, on the reverse strand, counting down.
CTAGAACTCACGTCCAGGTGCAAGCAGATCATACCCATATGTAAGAATGTCCAAAAATTGTAACACTAGGACACTAAAATTATTTCAATGAGCTGAGAACCCAGAACTCCAATGAATTTAATAGATTTGCACAAGAACTACAATCTCGAAAAAGATTTAGAACTAGAACTCACGTCCAGGTGCCAGCAGATCATACCTATGTGTTAGAAAATCCAAAAATTGTAACACTAGGACAATAAAATTTATTTCAATGAGCTAAGAACCCAGAACTCCAATGGATTTTATAGATCTGCACCAGAACTACAATCGAAAACTAGATTTAGAACTAGAACTCACGTCCAGGTGCCAGCAGATCACACCTGTATGTTAAAAAATCCTAAAGCTGTAACACTGTGAAAGTAAAATTTATTTCAATGAGCTAAGAACCCAGAACTCCAATGAATTTCACAGATCTGCACTAGAACTACAATCTAAAACTAGATTTAGAACTAGAACTCACGTCCAGGTGCCAGCAGATCACACCAATATGTAAGAATGTCCAAAATATGTAACACTAGGACAATAAAATTATTTCAATGAGCTGAGAACCCAGAACTCCAATAAATTTCACAGATCTGTACCAGAACTACAATCTAAAACTAGATTTAGAACTAGAATATACGTCCAGGTATCAGCAGATCATACCCATATGTAAGAATGTCCAAAAATTGTAACACTAGGACAATAAAATTATTTCAATGCGCTGAGAACCCTGAACTTCAACGAATTTCATAGATCTGCACCAGAACATCAATCAAGAACTAGATTTAGAACTAGAACTCACGTCCAGGTGCCAGCAGATCACACCTACCTGTTAGAAAATCCAAAAATTGTAACAGTGGAAAGTAAAAATATTTCAATGAGGTAAGAACCCAGAACTCTAAGGAATTTTACAGATCTGCACCAGAACTACAATCAAGAACTAGATTTAGAAATAGAACTCACGTCCAGCTGCCAGCAGATCATACCCATATGTAAGAATGTCCAAAAATTGTAACAGAGTTCTGGGTTCTCAGCTCATTGAAATAATTTTATTGTCCTAGTGTTACAATTTTTGGATTTTCTAACACATAGGTATGATCTGCTGGCACCTGGACGTGAGTTCTAGTTCTAAATCTTGTTCTAGATTGTAGTTCTGGTGCAAATCTATTAAATTCGTTGGAGTTCTGGGTTCTCAGCTCATTGAAATAATTTGATTGTCATAGTGTTACAATTTTAGGTTTTTTTAACATACAGGTGTGATCTGCTGGCACCTCGACGTGAGTTCTAGTTCTAAATCTAATTCTTTATTGATGTTCTGGTGCAGATCTATGAATTTCGTTGGAGTTCTGGGTTCTCAGCTCATTGAAATAATTTTATTGTCCTAGAGTTACAATTTTTGGACATTCTTACATATGGGTATGATCTGCTGATACCTGGACGTGAGGTCTGGTTCTAAATCTAGTTTAAGATTGTAGTTCTGGTGCAGGTCTATGAAATTCGTTGGAGTTCTGGCCTCGCAGCTTACCGAAATATTATTTTTTTCCTAGTGTTACAATTGTTGGATTTTCTTACATATAGGTATGATCTGCTGACACCTGGACGTGAGTTCTGGTTCTAAATTTAGTTCTTTATTGTAGTTTAGGTGCAGATCTATAAAATTTGCAGGATTTCTTGTTTCTGTACCCGGCTGAATTTTTAAAAAAAAATATGGGTCTGAAGTTTTTATTTTTTTATTTTTCACACATTCTTATATGATCTGCTGATACTTTTACGTGAGTTCTAGTTCTTATTTAGGTTGTAGGCTTTAGGTTTTGCTTAGATGATGTGAATGGAACATTATATTTTCATGTGAAGGTTTTTAAAATTGTTGGAATCGACGAAATTGGTGTTTGTTGATTTTTGCTCTTTAATACTTGAATTGCTTTTTACTTCAATTTGAACACAGAACTATTCGTGAGAAGTATCAGGAACTATAAAGCTTTGGTGCATACGCTTAGAACTTTCGTTAATTTTTGATTTTCTGCAAAATGATCTGCTACGGGAAGTTGGCAGATCATTTTGTCAACTGCCTTTTTTCGGGTAAAATCGCCAGAACTATGTCTAAAAAGTATAAGGAACTATAGAACTCGGCTGCATGCGATAAGAACTCACCTTGTTTTTTTAGTTGCTGCGAAATGATATGCTACGGGAAGTTAGCAGATCATTTTTTCAATTTAGTTTTTCAAGGTCAAATGGCCAGAACTATTTCCAAAAAGTATCAGGAACTCTAGAACTCTGCTGTATGCGACAAGAACTCTCATTTTTTTGTGATCTGCTGGACAATGATCTGCTAAGTTCACTAACATGCCATAGAGCCGTAGAGCGAACACGAAATTTTGTCGCGACAACGCGAATTCGAATCTTCGCCTTCAAGTGTGGCCGCAGCATTACACTTTATTGCACAAAGAAAAAATACATAAAATGACTTAAATAACAAGTTTGTGATAAAATATATGTGCGAAGGCGGACTTATTTCTAAAGAAATTTCTTCGAGCCAGCCTAGAAATTTTATTTGCTTATTTGACGTTGAAATTAAAAATTAAATTTGACGCTAAATAGCTTTCCGAAACCTACTTACTCGTAAAACAATTTGAAAGGGTGCCTAAGTTGGACCTTTGTCTCAAAATTAATAGAAAGTGTCTTTGTAGTTATCAACCCTTTGTCGCAAAGTTTAGTTAAAACTTTAATCAATGATTAGCAATTTATTTCAATGTTATTAATATTATAATTACTTTTTTTTTCAATCAATCAATCAAATTTTAATTTTCTTAAACATAGGTTACATAATATGTGTTACAATATACTTAAAGTCCAACTATGTTCTACCCATAAGGGTGTGTAAATTTCTTATAAAATACACTTCTTACAAACTACATTTAAATTGTCATGCCATGCATTATCCAAATAATAATATACAATTTCAGCTGGTGTTTGTCATAGTGTTCATAAAATATTAATTGGCTGTGGTTAAACTAGACGATTTCTTCGAGAAACTCATTTATTTTGTAGTAGGCTTTGATTAATAGAAATTTAAGTAAGGCTCTTTTAAATAAGTGGATATTATCGAGTTCTCTCAGAGACTTAGATAGTTTGTTATATATTTTAGAAGCCATTCCGTGAATACTTTTGTCAAACAATCTTGTTTTGTGGCGGGTTGCCATTATCATATCTTTATTACGTTGGCTTTTCAGATTTTTGAAAATTTGTGGATTGCTTTTTACAAATACAGCCACCTCATAAATGTAAAGGCACGGAAATGTTAGGATTTGTAGCTTTTTAAAATACACTTTACAGCTGTCAGTACGTTTGAGGTGGCACGACAGTTTCCCTATGTACACTGTTACCCCAAAATATTACACCATATCTCAGGGCCGACGTAACATACCCATGGTATGCAGTCAATACCGAAGAGGGGTGTGATACTTTGGAGAGTTTAAATAAGGCGTATGCAAATTGACTTAATTTTTTACAGACATTAGCTGTATGAGTTTGCCATGTCATTTTTTTATCAATTGTTAGTCCCAGAAACTTTGATTCGTCGATTTCAGAAACTTTATGTCCTTTAATGTTGATGTCAAATGTCAATGATTCATTATTATAAAAATTCATAAATTTAGTTTTACTTACATTTAATGTCAAATTATTTGCTATTAGCCAATTATTTATTATGTCCATGGAGTTATTAATATAATTTTTATAGTCAATTGTTACCTCCTTCGCAAATATTACCGTACTATCGTCTGCGAAAAGCGTCATTGGATGGTTGGTTACACTAGGAAAATCATTAATGTAGATTAAGAAAAGTAACGGCCCAAAAACACTTCCCTGTGGAACGCCGTGCTTCACTACAGGAACTTCAGATGCGTAAGATAATTTATTTATCGACCCTAGTTAGTTGTGTCCTATCACTAATATACGATTTGATCAGTCTTAATGCAATACCTCTTACGCCGTATGTGTCTAGCTTCTGTAGAAGAATGTCATGGCTTACAAAGTCAAATGCTTTAGTTAGGTCCATATATATTGCGGACACAGTTTGTTTCCTATCCATTCTTAAGATAATATCATATAGGAAATTATATATTGCCAAGTTTATGGTTTTGTTTTTTCTAAAGCCATTCTGTTCTTTAGCTATAATGCACATACTTTCAAAGAAGGAATACAGACTATTATAAATTAGTTTTTCAATAATTTTGGAAAAAATGGGAATTAAGGCTATTGGTCGGTAATTTTTTATATTTTCCCTATCGTCTTTTTTAAATATTGGTTTGATAATAGTTCTTTTTAACTTGTTTGGAAATGTGCCATTCTCTATACATAGGTTAATAAGATAGCTTAAAATAGGTGATATGGTACTGGCCACATATTTGATAGGCTTCGTTGCAATATCGTCGTAACCTGTACTATTTGTATTATTCAAAGATAAAATTATTTGACAAATGTCTTGTCGAGTGGATGGCTTCATAAATATCGAATGACTTGTGGATGTTAGTAGATTTATGTATTTATATTTAGTATAATGTTTTTTACTGTCGTCAGCGTTTGCAGTCCCTTCATTTTTTTAATTATTTTGTATTTCGTCGATGAAGTAGTCGTTAAATTGTTTTGCAATTTCGCAGGGCCTGTGAATAAGAATCCCGTTTGCTTTTATCTGTTTTATCGGTTCTCGTGGTAGTCGATATTTTATTGAGTTTATTATTTTCCATGTAGCCATTGATTTATTTTTTGAATTTCTAATGAGTTGATAGTTTTGTGTTTTTTGGGTGAGTCTAATTACTTTTTTTAACCGCTCCGTGTAGTTTAGTAATAAGCTTTTATTGTTTGGAGTAGGATTTTGGCGGTATTTCCACAGAAATTCTCTCTTTCGTTTACTACATAGTTTAATGCCTTTTGAAATCCATTTAGATTTTGTTAAAGCGTATTTTTTTAATCGCAAAACTTCACTAAAACTCAAGCTATTTAGGCATTCTCTGAATTTGAACATATTTTCTTTACAGAAGTCTCGTTTGTAGGTAAACCAATATGGGATTGAGCAGGTTTTTTCGACTGGAATAGTAAGTAATTGAGCAGTATGATCCGACAATGCCAGTTCAATGACTTCTGTTTTTGATCCTTGTATGTTGCCGGTAATAATGTTGTCAATACAAGTTCCGCTGCTCAGTCGTGTGGCTTTTTTAATTTGTAATTTTAGATCGTAGTTGAGCAAGAGATTTAATGTTAAAGCATATTAATGTTAAAATCTCCACACACAATGTATTTCTTGTTTTTTTGAAAGAGTTTATCGAAAACAGCGTATAATTTATTGAAAAATTGGTTCATGGCTTCAGAACAGTTTACTGGTACTCTGTAGATGCAAATAACAATTATTTCATGCTCAATAAGTTCAATAGCTAACTGGGCTAATAGTTTCTAAGCAATAGTTTCTAACTGAAACGGTGATTAGCACTTCTAAAGCTTGCTAACGAAACTTTACGGTGTTATTTTTTATGTTTTTTATCTTTTATAAACCAAATTAAATTACATTACAGCTATTATGCCCAAATCTCATAAAGCTGTTGGTTTTCCATGTTTGAGTAAAATGAAACTTAACAAATTTTACCCATATCTCTCCTAATGACTGGTTTTTAGTCAATTATTTATGAAATGCAATTATTACTTGACTAACCGAAATTTTATCAGTAGATATTTCTCTTAAACCTTATTTACCCAAATAAGTACCTATCACGTCTCTGTCCCAAAATCAAATAACATAGACCATTAAGGTCACAATTTGTATTCTGTTATTCACAGAATTCCAACCTGTGACGTCTGCAAGGATGTTATTATTACATCCATGGACGCCTGTGACGTGTGATGACATGACACCAACATGAGATTGACGATATTGACAATTGAAATGTTTACTTAGCAATGTCATTATTATATTGATTATACTGAAAATACTTTAGAATCTGAATTTTCCGCCTGGTAGTGGTAGACTCGGATCAATAATTTTTTTACGCTCTTCAATTTGATGTGCATTTCGTTCAAGTTCATCGAAGATTGGTACAGATTGTCCAAAAGTACTAGAAACCGAAGTTAAAGTTTACTAATGGTTTTATTGAGAAGTCAAATCATTTACTATACGAGTACGAGTATTTATTGAAGCACAATACCATATTTTATGTAATAGCTCAAGTTTGCAACTTATATAATGCTTGTAAGCGCAAGCTATTAACAAACACAGACAAAAAGTCTGAGCTAAACCGTACTCTTTAATTTCTACTCTTTCTGGACAAACTGTACGAAATAAATATAGGTTATATTATTCAAACAAAACTTAAATAAAATAATCGCTAACCGAGGTTAACCCCACTGGTACTGGCTGGCAGGCGGGAGACACAAAAAATACGCAAACAAAACATTCTAAATAACAAAGTTGAAAAAGAAACAAAATACTTTAAAGCAAAATGGCTGTAAAAGCGTCATAACAATTTGCGGAGATAACTGTATTGCAATTTCCTCCCGTAGCCTAGCCCTTTACTCTTGGCTACAATATTGTCATATTGGGTTTCAATTCAACACGACACGGGGGTGTGCCTTATGCCTTATGTAACATAACATAACATAACATTTACATACAGGCACATACATTGCTTCTGGCCCCACACTAGGATACCCTGTGTCGTGGGAACCAGAAACAGCGACGTCACAAAGATGTAAACATCCAAGACCTGGGTTTCTTTTTTTTTGTCCCCAGCCGGGATTCGAACCTGGGACCTCTCGCATGGTAATCAAATGCGCTAACCGCTGCGCCACAGAGGTGTAAATGTTATGTTTTATGTTTATAATTATTTCAAAAGAAAGATTAGATAACATTATTATCATTATCAGAGCAGATAATACATAATTATTTCGCGAAGTAGCCCTTTATATACAACTGTACATACATATTTAATATTAAATACATAAGCTCATGCCTGTATCCTAGAAGGGTAGGCCAGGGACTGTCACCTGCCACGATCTCGACAAATCACTTTCGCTTCATCGACATTCATTAGTCGTTGCATGTTACGTTACGCATGTAACGTTGGTTCTTTACGTCGCAATAAACGATTTTGATTTGATATGATACATTTGATACATTGCTTGTGGCCCCACACTATGGTACCCTGTATCGTGGGAACCAGAAGTAGTGACATCACAAACATGTAAACATCAAAGACCTGGGGATTATTTTTGTCCTCAGACGGAGATCGAATCCGGAACCTCTCGCAGGTAGGCAGATGCGCTAGCCGTTGCGCCACAGAGGTCGTCCAATATTTTATTATTTGTAATATAAAAATAAATAAACTCACGCCCTTTATCCCCGAGGGGTACTGGGCCTAAGTTATGCCGATTTTATTAAATTTTATTAATAGATTTTAAAATATATTTGTAATATATTTTTATTTGTAAAAAAATATTTTGTGGATTTCCACCTTCTAGAAAATTTTACAGTCTCACTCTAATATAATTTTGAGGTATGTTTCCGATTAAGCTGCAATATGTTTATATTTACCTCCAGAGTAAAGATGCCGGCTTCCAGGAGGAACTTGAAGTTCCGTTTACGTGGTTCGGTTTTAAAAGACCGAATACGTCGTCGTAACGTTTCATTACCGGTGTTCAACGCCAATGCTTGAACAAAGCGCTTGCTGTCATTGCGCCTCATAAACTTATTAACTAAGCCATGAACGATTTTATTAGAGTACTGAGACACTTAATGATTATGAACTAGTGTCTGAGTACCTTCCACGAGACATCGATCCTAAATAAAAAACCGGCTAAGTGCAAGTTGTACACGTGCGCCGAGGGTTTCGTATCAATTCAATTTAGGTAATTCAAATATTTTATTCATAGTACAAAGTGTTTACTTTATGAAAGGCAAAGTTGTTAGTTTCACAATTAATAGATTATATGGAGAAGAAACTAACAATGAATCGCCACAAATGTCATGTACTACTATTTGGCAAAAAATACGTTTTTTTTTCATTCTGACTCTCACCTGGTCCTATGATTCCTAATTAGTATGAAATTTGAGAGTTAAAATTATTGGAATCACTCAGGATTTGGTGCGCATCATTAGCCCTTTAAACTTTTTTACTTTTTTTGGTTGTTATACTATAGGAACTGTAACTACTCAACTGTAATCATATCAAGTTTGGCACCAAAATTTATCAATCACTTGTGTTCGCGAGCGAATTTTTAAATTTACCTACTAGTGGCGCCATCTATATGACAACTAGAAACTAAAAATTGACCGAATGACATTCAAAAACCACTCATTAGAGAAAAATTTTCATTAACCGATACTCACTCACTCGTTCTTTTTCGCTTGAGAAAAACATTTCGACAAACAGTCGACATTTGCGCACGAAAGTTTAGAAACAAATTTCAAGAAAAGACGACAACAGTTTTCTGTACAACTTGACCTGGATCTTCTACACACATACATAAGCTCACGCCTGTATCCCAGAGAGGTAGGGAGAGACCAGGGACTACCACCTGCTACGATCCTGACAAATAACTTTCGCTTCGAAAGTGACTCGCTGGATCTTATGTCACTCCCCCTTAGTTTTAGTTTTTTTTATTATTTGTTGTAATCCGCCTGAATAATGTGTGAAAATTTCAACCACTAAGGTTCAAGAGAGAAAATCCTTTTATACGCCATCCAGGCAGACATAACATTGTAGGCAGATTAATATGGTCTCGTTGAGACTTTTCGAGTACGGAATCCTGAAAAACAGGTGCTACTAATAGTGATTTTACAACAAAAATTTTGCTCTCTTTCTTTTAAACGCTTTATTACGTATAAAGCGTTTAGAATAACGGTGCGTTAGTAAAACGGTGTTGTTGATCCAATATCATTAGTATTCCATTTGCCGATAGCGACTGTATAGCGACGCTTTTATGATGCCATCGGTGACGTCCGATGCATCGCTAATCGCCAACTCTACGGTTCTTCCTATGCAAATTTTTGCTCAAATGTTTTGTTTTTGCAAAGTTCAGTTGACTTTTTGCAAAGAAAATATTTTTGGGTTGCTTTTTCTGAATAACTTTGAATCCAGTGACGACGAATACTCGACTTTAGTCAAGATGTATCGCATACAAAAACACATACTTTCAGCTCCAGTCTTCATATAAATTTTGAGTTTTCACTGCCATCATATGTTCTTAAGCACACACCGTTTTATTATAGCAACCAGTTATTTAGATAAAAAGTAAGCGCTTCTTTCTTTATCTCACATCCTCTCACCACATCTTGAACGCAAATATTCAGAGTGAAGATTAGCTGGAGTAATAAAAATGGAGTAATTGTCCTAAAAATAGTTAGAGTTTGTACAAAAGTATCGGTCTAAGAAGAACCAATCGAAACTAGGTACCTACCTATACTATAAAAAAATAAGAGCGGCATTGTTACCTAAACTGAAAACTGTGTAATTAGTAAATTAAACAAAACTTTGTGTTCGTGTTTAAGTGCTAGTGTTTACAGATGTTTACAAATGAATGAATATAAAGAAGATTAAAGAACAAAAAACTATGGAGTTACTGTTGGTTGTAAGGATAACAAGAAGAAACTACACTAATATTTTGCGTACTTTCATAGATACTCAATGCCCGCCCTCACCTTTAACTTACTATGATATAGTATTTAGTGAGATATGTTTTGGATGCATAAGTGGCATGCCCCTGTATTATCTCCGAATTTAAATACTCCGTGCAGTTTTTAGAATCTAACTTATTAAACAACCCATTTAAAAATGTATCACGTGAACTTAAACCAGCACCTCCTACTTATTACAAACTTATTCAAGGCCTGAATTTCTCAAAAAATCACAATCAAAAATCTCAAATAATCAAATGCTAGTTTCCCGTAGTGTGTTTAAAGGCCGGTTTCTGGTTGAGAATTTTCATTCAGTAAATTAAGTAACGCTCGGTCGCGCTCTTTTCTGAGAAATTTAACGAGACAGCACTACAGTTAAGTTGTTACTTAGCGAGATTCTCAATTCAGAAATGGGCCTTACATCGGTATTATTAATTGAGACACTTGAAAGACTTATGGCCGATTTCTGATTTGAGAATGTTCACTAAGTAAATACTTAAGTAACGTTCTGTCACGCTCTTTTCTGAGAAATTTGACGAGACAACAGGTCATTTAAGTATTTCATAATCATCAACCCATTATGTCCCCACCAAGAGGCACGGGTCTCTTCCCTAAGGAAGGTATAGGCCATACTCCACCACGGGGGCCAAGTCCGGATTGGTGGAGGCTGGTAAGACTAGTGGCTGGTCTTACTGTCAGAAGTTTTCAAGCCGCCCTAAGGCCTCTGACTTGGCTTAACGACTTTAAGTATTTACGTAGCTAAAATTCTCAACTCTGAAATCGGCCCTTATTTCATGAACCTTAACAAGCACCTACTTCTTATTCCATTCTTATTGAAAGCCTAGATTTCCCAAGAATTCCTAAGAAAAATGAGTGTTTGTTTCGCGTGGTGTGTTGTTTTCGCAGACAAGATCGAGCTTGAGTGGAGACGTCGTAAATAACTCCAAACGTCTGTCCGATAAGTCAAGCCGACGGGAAACTTTTGGGGTGTCTGCACTTTGCATCCGCCATTTGATTTAGACATCTGCAGATTTATTGGACCTAAGGTGGAACCTGGTGTACCTACGTGCAAGTTTAGAGAGGATTCTATTTTAATCTATTCTTTTCTAAATTTTTTGTTTTGCCTGCATTTATTTCTTCCAAGGACTGCACCGAACAAGTAGCGGAAGGGTGAGACGACGAAGTCTTGTCGGTATAAATAAATCACAAAGAGCACGTACCTAATAAAACGGGTATATGGGAAACTGCACAAAAACTGCACATTATTATCTTAATTGCGGAATCACTTAATTTAATTTAAAAGGAGCGCAGCTCCGTCCTCACCGTGATTAATATTGGGATAGATAATAATATGAGCCAAACCTGGTCGGACTCTTCAGACTAAATCAAGCAAGAATTCAGTTTTTAAGAAACTGCAGCTAGTTTCATACATTTATTTGAAATACCAACAAACATACCGTTGTACGAACGTGATATGAATGTTGTATGAATACTAGTCCAATGTGTATAGGTACAGTGCTGTATAATTACGGTTATAAGGATACCTAGCTATAGAAGGAGGCAGTGCATAAGGACCCTTAAGTTGAGAAGATTTTATCTCAGACCCACAACAAAGTTTGCAAGTTAGCCGACCTAGATTTTTGCGACTTGAAACGTCAGAAAACTACCGGGAGAACAAATTGAGGCTCTCTTTTCTGCTACTGAGATAATTTTCTTTAAATTTGTTTCTACTTACAGCAGTAACAAAGTTTGGGTTAGGGTCTGAGTTCGTTTCGGTTTCCTTATGTTTGAATTATCGTGAAGTATTTTGCGAAGCCAAGTTTTGATTCAGCTTTTTGCGTTTGCTAAAACACGGTTTATGTGGAATCTTCTTCAACTTGAGAAAAGCTACAGTCGACTATCTGTGTATATCGTACAGTCATCAGTACATCAACGTTCACACCCGTGCACTCTATTCAGTTTCCGAGAACTTAATAACTAAAACGTAAAGGTTCATGTGGCTGTCGAATCTACAGTCAAAGTACTCAATTGTACCTAGTAAGAGTGACTTCACAAATAATATTTAAATACTTTTGAGACACAAAAATATTTATAATTTTACTCAGTGAAGTGAAGATTCGAATATTGTTTCATTCTGCAGTTATCTCTATATAGTGTTAAGGTTAAGGTTACTTTGTATAAAAAATCATTTTAAACTTCCTGTAGTATATGAACGTAGTTCAATAAATGTGAGTGGTTGACCAAAAAGGGACCTGGAGGGATTGGGAACCGTTATTTTTTTATTTGATTTTTTTAATCTATGGTATTTTAGCTTTGTTTTGGTCTAACCAGATTTTTTTTATGATTTTTTTTTGTGAGCCAAGCAGAGTCTAAACCTGTCTATATACGAAACTTCAAACGCGATTTTCTCGAAATCAATTATTTTCCCTTGAGGTCCTTTTTTGGTCAACCACTCACAAATGATTGAAATAATTTTTTAAGAAGGTTATAGATGTTAGGTGTCAAATGTATGTAAAATGTAAAATTCATAACATTTATTATATTAAAATAGCTGCTTGAACTTCGTAGGTACGCTTTTCTGCAACCGATGAAAAAGGTAGAATGTGTATTCTGCCGCCATGAGGTAAAAAGACGCATCTGACATCAGGTCGAAACTGAGAAATAAAATATTTAAGATTTTGAAAGCAATTGTGATTTGCGTTTTATGCGTTTAAAGTAATTGACCAAATACGTTTTTTTATCTTAGTTCCAGTCTAAAACGCCTTTTTAACTTAAAAAACCAACAAAATACGTTGTCAAATGCGTCTTTTTACTAACTCTAACTTCGCAGAAAATGCTTCTATCAAAATATAAGAAATACAGAAAGATCCCTCTTTTTTTCCTTGTTTCGAATATGTATCGTATACAGGGTTACAGGGAAAGTCGTACACAATATTAAAGGAGGTTATTATTTAGGTCATTTCTGATGGATTTTATTCTATTATATAGGGTCCGAAAGTTAACCGTTATGGAGATATTGACTGTTAAAAATAAAATAAAAATATCAATTTTTTTTGTTTTTTTGATTAATTATTTCTCATTACAGAGCTCATAAAGTGTTTTTTTCAATGTATTTAGTTAAAAGGCATGTCAATTGATAAAAAATATCAGCAAAAGCTGCACCTACTACTAACAGCTTAAAAAACCTGCTCGGCAACGGTTAGAATTAAATAATTTATCTCAAAATATTTTTTACATTGCTTTTGCTGATATTTTTATCAATTGACATGCCTTTTAACTAAATACATTGAAAAAACCACTTTATGAACTCTATTCTGAGAAAAAATCAATGAAAAAGCCAAAAAATTTTGATATTTTTTAAAAATCTTTAACAGTAAATATCTCCATAACGGTTAACTTTCGGACCCTATATAATAGAACAAAATCCATCAGAAATGACCTAAATAATGACCTCCTTTGATATTGTGTACGACTTTCCCTGTAACCCTGTATAACTAAATTTCGGCAAAAACGTTAGTTCCGTCTTTTTCTCTTATAAGTAATGCTCACAAAAGTTTTAGTTAAAAAAAGTAGAACATAACAAATAATTGCAATTACCTTTCAGCTTTTCCAAATAGCAAAGGAAAAGCATTATTTCATGTTGGGCTAAACAAAGTAGAAGCAAATAACACTCTCATCTAAATCGCAATTAGGTTCATATTTCTTTAGCTCAGGCTATAAATTTCCACCATTTTTTCCGCTGAAAAAGAACCAAATTAAGCTCTTTTGGCGGCTGCGCCTTAATTAAGTTGATGCTCCCGTGTAATTGCTTGGCCAGTTAATTTGTCAAGTGTGGAGTTATTTTTTCTTTCATATAAATAACAAAGCGGTGGTAGCGCGGTTGGGAAAACGCTAGCCTCAAATTCGGAGCGTTCAAATCCGTGTCAAGGTCGTGAGTTCAAATCCCAGCTTTCACCATCATCATCAGACTGCGTATACTGAGTTTTTTCATTCAGTCTCGATAGTGAGAGCGTTTGCGATTTGCATAGGAGTGACAAAGAGACAACTAGATGGCGAGCTTTGTCACTCCTATGCAAATCGCAAACGCTCTCGCTATCGAAAGTGAACGACAAAACTCAGTATACGCACTCAGACCACCGCTGCCCACTGGTGGGTATAGGCCTCTTCCCCCAAATGCCATTTTACAGGGTTTCTCGCCATTCGCATCAACGGACCTTCCGCCAACTCAACGACATCACGACATCGTCCGACCATCGGGCCGCAGGTCTGCCCACTGACCGTCGTCCTGTTCTCGGCAACCACTCTGTGATTGCCTTGGTCCACCTGCCGTCTTCAAGTGTCCTGCCCATTTCCACTTCAGTCTTGAAACTTATTCGCCAATCCCAGCTTTACCAACGATTTTCTTTTCTGAAGTGTGAAGTTTGGCGTTTTTCAAACATTTGTGAAGTTGTATGTACAATACCTCGCGCTAACTGTAAAAGAAAACAGTATAAGGAGACCTGGGCCTAGATTCTATTAATGCGTTGTAGTACAATGACAGCTGCATAAACATGGCGATGTAGTTTCATTGCTGCTTCGTTTCTACACGCGTACACATATCAAACTTTCGAGGCGTCAATGGTATGAAAAAACAGGTCAGGTGACCCGGCCGTGTATCTGTCATCGTACTATAATGCACTAGCAGAATCGAGGCCCTGACTGTTTGAGATGTTCACATACCTCCGTACTTAAAATTGACAATCCACTGTGGGCAAGCGTTCGAATTAAGCCTATACCAGGCCTGTTTCACTACGCGTGTCGGTATCGAACGCGTAAGTACATGCGGCGACCACTCCGGAGCGGCAAATAGGTAGGAATTCAGGAGCCAGAAGAGGTAAGAGCTACGCGGTAGAAAGAGAGGCCACATGTAGGTGAATATATAACGTAGCTTTTTAGCGCCGTGCGATCTGAATTGCACCTAATTGTATCGATGTTAGAGTCCCTTTTTCTTTAATTGATTTTGCGGAGTGAATCTTCTGTACCTGTACTATTATGTATTCTGTACCTATACTTTCTCTCTCCGATAGAAGGCTTGTGCCCTGCAGTGAGACTTATACAGACTTCATAAATAATAATTACAAACTGTGTTAGCGCGATTAGTACAGCGCAGATCGGTGCAGAATTTCTGACTGTATTTCGAGTGCAGCAAACAGGAGCTAGCAACAAAGAGAGGGCATTGTCATGATTTCAATCTATTTGACGATCCAATCTCATGAATAAACAGTAAGGATTTCTAGTTAGAACAATACTAATTTAAGCGAGACGATTTGTCGCAGCGTCTTCAGCTTAATTCGAAGCTTAATTTTCAGAATAAATAACGACTAGTCTAAATCTAAATGCCGGGATTATTCACAACAATAAATTTATCTTCGTCCATCTTTTCCCATAAATAATATTGAGACAGGCAACCAGCTTTTGGATTCAAAATAGCAGTTGCAGAATGTTCACTTTGTTGGATCTAGTGGCTCTACCTATCACCAAACTATATATAGTCTCAGAGGGTTACGTGGAGATTGAATTAATCGTCAATTTACTGCAACGGATGTCCGACTTTTTATTGTCCACACACACGGAAATTATACTTTACATAATTTGGACACAACTGTGCTAGCGGAGCGGTGGTTCGCGACTAGCGTCGCTACAACATGAAGAAACTGATTACTCGACAAAACTGTGCGTGCGCAGACGCCACAACTTCGTTGCAAATGTCGTGATAGATCTGTCACAAACGTCTTTTTGCAATACCATTACATGTAAAATTGCACATCTTATTTTATGTAATGTATGTAATATTATGTCATGTTTGATTGTTTGTAATAAGAATAAAGTATACATACATACATAAGCTCACGCCTGAGACCAGGGACATCGACATTCATTAGCCCTTGCATGTACGCACGTCAGCTTCAGGTACTTTTTATCTTGCCCTTTGTTAATACATCCCCTATTTGACCGAAGTATGTCCGCCTGGGGCGTCCGTTACCGGCCCTTCCACTCACATTGGCTCGATTTATTTGCTTCGTCAGTCTTTCCTCCTTCATCCTCTCTACATGTCCAACCCAACGCAACATTCCTTTCTCAACTCTAGTCACTACATCGTCTTTCAGTCCACAACGTTCGACGTTCAGAATAAACTATACCTAATTAATTAAAATAAATAAGTACAATTTTCAAACTGGGTGTAATTATAAAGCATTTTCTATAAGTTCCACCGCTCGCCAGGAAACCTTGCACATTTTTTTGGATTATCGCATATCGGTTGGCTCCGCTCTTATTGACTTGTCGTTCCTGTGGGCTAGGCCGGGTAAGCTGTCAGGATGATATGGGTGAGGAAGCCAATTCCATTGTGGCGAGCACATGTCACCTGTGCGCGCGCACTATAAACTCCAACTTTCCTGCACCGCGCAAGCAAATTATTACACATGAGTTATGACAAATACAACCTCCAAATAACAACAGTTGGGCCGGCCGTCCCCAGGCATAGGACCTGCCCGGGTTTCCCTTTAAAGTTGTGGAACATGATCACCTGATCTTCTCTATACCATCAAAAACAATGTCCCTGGCTCTGCAGCGCCCAAGTGGTCCTTTTACCTATATACCTAGTATGAGTGAGGGTATCACTGGACGCTGTATAAATCATCTTATCTCGTAACTGTTCTATCAATATTAAAAACATGCCAAGAACGAGTAGGATTTTTGGTAAGTACTAGGTAATGCTTATACAATTGATTATGTGGAATCCTCAGTTATTGTACCCCTGTTTATCTCCTGCATAGTCGACTTGAGGTCAATCTTTAAATTTTTATAGAAAAGTCGTCATTAACATAATTGATCAACTTTTACATGTGTGCACAGCAAACGTTGATTGTGCTGGCGATTGTAAACTGTGCAGTGCATGAATGTAAAGGTTGTCAAGCTCGCCCTGATTTAGATTTAATTATTCTGTGCCTTAGTTAACTTTCTGTTGTAGTTGTTTTGTTTATTCCAAAGATTCGTCTCATCCGTCCCAATTTTGACAGACAAAGTTTTCAGTGGATTAAAATGAAAAGGATTTGAATGGTAATCAATAAAGTGTCCTTAAAATTTTATTTTAAGCGGGTTGAATCACTCTAATAGTATTTTAATGGTATACTATCATCCAATATTTAGTATAATTACATAGCCTCCCGAAAGAAATGCCATTGGAAACAAGGCAGATATTTTTTTACTTTAACTATTGTTCATGAAATTACTGTTTTATGCCGTACAATAAAGAATATTCTTTTTCATTTTTTTTATGTCAGATCTCTCCCTACCCGCCTAATATCCTTAGCCCACAGCACGAACTCCTTGTATAAAAAAAATATACTCGCCTCCATAGGTGATATTGAGGTGTCGTGCTGTGAGCAGGGTAGGAAGGCCTGGATACTGGCCTGCCCGAATGACCGCCCACTACTAAATCCCGGAGTGCAGAGTCAGTAGGACAAGCCGCTCTGCAGGGCTGTTCATTTAAATCTTTTAGAGACAAGCAGCGGCCCTGCGGAGCGTGCTCGTCTGCAAGCAACAGCAGAATACGAGTCGGGGTCGTGGCTGCAGGCACTTTCCTCAGCGAACATAGGCACGCTGATGGACAATCATGTCTTTTACGTTGCCATCGGCCTGCGATTGTGCTGCAAAACTGTTCTGCCTTTGCGGAGAGAAAGTCGACGAGTTGGGGCACCACGGTCTATCCTGTCAACGCAGCGTGGGCCGACTGTCGCGTCACGCGTCCCTGGATGATATTATAATCCGCAGGGCTCTTTCTAGCGTCGCCGTGCCGGCCATCCTTGAGTCTAACGGTATAGCACGGGACGACGGAAGGAGACTTGACGGTATGTCACTGGTGCCGTGGCAGAACGGGAAGCCGCTGGTGTGGGATGTAACGTTGAAAGGAATCGCTCGCAGCCCCGGCCGCCTGAGTGATCTTAAACGGTCACGAAGGCTAGGCAACATAGGGCGCGTTCAGTGCATGCATGGGTGACCGTTCTAAGACTAACGCTAGTGGCATTTTTCCGAGCGGTACCGTGCTTCGCAAGGCACGTTAAGCAGTTGGTGCCGTCTGCCGTCGAAAAATGGCAGTCGTTAAACCAAGTCAGACGCCTTATGGCGGCTTGATAGCTTCTGACAGTAAGACCAGCCACTTACAAACCACCCACCACCAATCCGGGCTTGGCCACCGTGTTGGATTATAGCCTATACCTTCGTCAGGGAAGAGACCCGTTCCCCTCGGTGGAGATATAATGGGTTGATGATGATTATGTCAATAATGTGCTACATCGAATTCGGCCTCGTAATTGCGAAAATATCGCCACGGGCTCTATCGAGCCGGTGAAATACGCCGATTGAATCAACGCGGAACTGTTTACTAAACAGTATTAACAAGGGACTTTATTGCGCCTAAAAATAAACGTTTGTATTGTGAAGATCGCTTTTGCTGACGATTACCTACTTAAAATTCACAAAGGTTTCGACCGCCATTAATGTTTGTCTGGCTTCACACAAACAAGCTTGGGCGAGACATTTACAAAGTAACAAAAATTTAAACCAGAAATATAATAACTTCGACGCAACACAATCACTTGACCAGGCCTAGATTCTGCTAATGCATTGTAATACAATGACAACTGCAAGATCATGGTGACTTAATTTCATTGCCGCTTCAAGAGGACGCGCGCACACGTATTCGTAATTCTAGGCGTTAATGGAAGTTAAAAACATGTCACATGACCCGACCATGTAACTGTAATCTATATAAATAAAATTCAAAGTCCTGACTGACTGATTCATTCACTCATCAACGCCCAGCCCAAGCCGTTGGACCTATTCTCCCATATTAAAATTTTGCACAGAGGGTCTATATACAGGGTTACAGGGAAAGTCGTACACAATATTAAAGGAGGTTTATATTTAGGTAAAATGTAGACGCAAAATAATATTCCACTATGTTTTTTTATATGGTGACGCCTCTGTATTTATCAACCACCAGTAGATATAAATCTCTTAATACATTCAGATACATAAGCTCACACCTGTATCCCAGAGGGGTAGGCAGAGACCACGGACTGTCACCTGCCACTATCCTGACAAATCACATTCGCTTCATCGACATCCATTAGTCGTTGCATGTACCCACATCGGTTTCGGGTACTTTTAATCTTGCCCTTTGCTAATACACTCCCTATTTGGTCGAAGTATGTCCAACTGGGGCGTCCCTTACCGGCCCTTCCACTCACATTCGCCCGATATATTTGCTTTGTCAGTCTATCTTCGTTCATCCTCTCCACATCTCCAAACCAACGCAACATTCCTTTTTTCAATTCTAGTCACTCACTACATCCTCTTTCTCTACATCATCGGTCTCTGATCACACTATTGCGTATTCTGTCATTCAAAGTAACACCACACATATTTCTTAAGGATCTCATTTGTACTGCACTAATCTTACTTTCATGATTCTTCTGCCATACCCAAATCTCGCTACCATGCTTACATCGGTATTGGAACCAGCACAATATTACGGATAGCCAATCTTGCTCTTTTGGACATGTTCTGGCTACTCACGAAGGAATGCAAGGCGAAAATTGGACACTTATCATAACTTTGTCATGGGTACCTCATCACAAATTACTAACTAAATGAGCTTCCTTCATAAACGTAACAGCTAGTGAATCTAATGACGTATTCAATGATACGTGGAATCCACTTGGCTAATCAACTAAAAACAGCTCCCTCTCTTTGGCTTTACAGCTTTTAGTTTTGTATTGACCACATGTTTTTCTTCATCATTTTAATTTTTGGTGTTTTTCTTATCTAGTGGCTTTTTCATTTCAATAAGTTTATTGGTACCTAACTAAGCAAAACAAATGTACGCACTCTGTGTGTGTGTGTTTTTTTGTTTTGTTTTGAGTATCAAATAAATAAATTTTCTTTTTTTCTTTCTTAATTTCTTTCTTTCTTAAGGAGAGTGCTTTTGTAGAAACGTGTAAGCGCCACTTGCTTTAGTACGTTTTACGGTATAGTACGGTTCTAGTGGCCTTTCAATTAGAATCAAAATAGAATTGGTTCTATCCAGTTACACCTGAGCGCGTTACTATCCTCGTTACTTATCTGTGTATAAACTTAAAATTTAGTGAAAACTTTAGGAGAGTGCGCAAGTGATCCGTGACGGGTGCGTGTTGTTTTCAATAACTCGAATTATCAAACTTACCTACTTATGTGTTCCATTAAAACTCATAGTATTTTGAGTAGGATAGCGCATATTTCGCGACGTCAACGAAGTGACACTCTACTGGAAGAAATATAAACGTTCACTCGAACGTCTAGTAATGTACTAATGCACTTGCCTCTCTAATTGTATTATAGCACTCTCCTAAACACTAAAATAATGTAAACCGGCCATAACAGTTCATGAAAACTTGTGACACTAACACAACAATGATAACATTGACATGTTTACTTAGCAACGCCATTGTTGAATTTAATAATTTTTATATTGATGCTGCTCGATAATACGAATTTTCCGCCCATATGTTGTCGACTCAGATCAACTATTTTTTTACGCTCTTTCATTTGGTGTGCATATCGTTCGAGTCTACCGTAGACCCGAACGAAATTATTAATATAGATATAGGGTCCGAAAATTAACCGTTATAGAGATATTGACTGTTAAAGATTTTAAAAAAATATAAATTTTTTTTGGCTTTTTGATTGATTTTTTCTAAGAATAGAGCTCTTAAAGTGGTTTTTTCAATTTATTTAGTTAAAAGGCATGTCAATTGATAAAACATATCAGCAAAAGCTGCACCTATTACTATCAGCTTTAAAAAACTGCTCGGCAACGGTTAGAATTAAATAATTTTTCTCTAAACATTTTTCACATTGAAGCTCTTAAAAAATAATTACGTATGGAACTTATTCTGCAAATAATTTTAAAAACTTCTACGACTCTTTAACTATTCAAAAAGGTATAACATTTAATAGGTACGTGCATGAAATTTTAAAATAATGTTATTTGAGTAGGCTCTAGTGGTAGTTACCTACATAACTGAACTTCGAGACAAAAAAAAATCTTTTTACTTCCTGGCACCTTTACACTATGTAATAAGGTCAGATAGGCTTTTTTGTGCTCTGGAGACATGCTGTCTCAGGTGTTCAGGTACCTACCTATTTCAGTATTTCTTTTTTAGAATTTTCTATCTATCTATTATTTTTGTGTTAGTCTGCTCGTGTGATTCTTCCGTGGTAGATGTGTTAATACGTGCTCTGCAAATGATTTGCGTTTTAGAAACTTCTACGTCTCTTTAGGTTTTAAAAAACGTATATCACTTGCTATTCATATCATCGGAAAAACGTTAGCCAAGTGTCACTGAAGATGGCAAACGGTAAATTTTTAGTTGAGGTATACGTGCTCTTTGATAATTTCTCGTAAAACGCGACTTAGTTTGTATTTTTGTATTTATTCATCTTCATTCTGTAATTTGGCTTGGATTTTGAACTGATTCATCTTCGCTTTTAACATGGTTGCCTCTATTTCTAATACAAATTCTCATTCTTTTGTTAATTACTCTTCGCTACAGAAGTTCGCAGGTTTCTCCTCATTTTCGAAGCTGTTTCCGCAATTATTCTCTGTCTCAAAATTTTTCGACATTTTCAATTGGCGTCATTTTGTTCTAAATTATGCTTTTAATATGATCTCATACATAAAAATCCATTGCCGTTAGATCAGGGCTCCTAGCCGGCCATGCAATGGGGCCGTCTTTTCCCATCCATTTGTTTGGGAAGATCTCGTCCAACCATGCTTCCGTGGTGCGATGTAGAAATAACATGTCTGGTCTCAATAACATAAACATAAACATTTACATACAGGCACATACATTGCTTCTGGCCCCACACTAGGATACCCTGTGTCGTGGGAACAAGAAACAGCGACGTCACAAACATGTAAACATCCAAGACCTGAAGTTATTTTTTTTTCTCCCCAGCCGCATGGTAAGCAGATGCGCTAACCGCTACGCCACAGAGGTCGTCAATGCAATAGAAATGTCGTCCATCATCAAGGGTAACTCCTCCCCCAAAAAGTTTTTATATGTGTCTCGCCATTCAAGTCACAGAATGAAAATGAATCAATCCAAAATCCAAGCCAAGTCACAGAACGAAGTGGCGTTTTACGGGAAATTATCAAACTATTTACCTCAACTAAAAGTTCACCGTTTGCCATCTTAAGTGACACTTGGCTAACGTTTTTCCGATGATATGAATAGCAAGTGATATACGTTTTTTAAAACCTAAAGAGACGTAGAAGTTTCTAAAACGCAAATCATTTGCAGAGCACGTATTAACACATCTACCACGGAAGAATCACACGAGCAGACTAACACAAAAATAATAGATAGATAGAATATTCTAAAAAAGAAATACTGAAATAGGTAGGTACCTGAACACCTGAGACAGCATGTCTTCAGAGCACAAAAAAGCCTATCTGACCTTTTTACATAGTTTAAAGGTACCAGGAAGTAAAACGATTTTTTTTGTCTCGAAGTTCAGTTATGTAGGTAACTACCACTAGAGCCTACTCAAATAACATTATTTTAAAATTTGATGCAGATACCTATTAAATGTTATACCTTTTTGAATAGTTAAAGAGTCGTAGAAGTTTTTAAAATTATTTGCAGAATAAGTTCCGTACGTAATTTTTTTTTTAAGAGCTTCAGTGTGAAAAATGTTTAGAGAAAAATTATTTAATTCTAACCGTTGCCGAGCAGTTTTTTAAAGCTGTTAGTAGTAGGTGCAGCTTTTGCTGATATTTTTTATCAATTGACATGTCTTTTAACTGAATACATTAAAAAAACCACTTTATGAGCTCTATTCTGAGAAAAAATCAATCAAAAAGCCAAAAAATTTGATATTTTTTTAAAATCTTTAACAGTCAATATCTCTATAACGGTTAATTTTCGGACCCTATATAATAGAATAAAATCCATCAGAAATGACCTAAATAATAACCTCCTTTAATATTGTGTACGACTTTCTCTGTAACCCTGTATAATGTAGGCAAGGAATAACACCGGATTTTTAGAAATTCAACCCCTAAGGGGCCTAAAAGGGTTGCCAAAATTTGTATGGGAGGTATAAATAATGTTGTCTAATTTTCTTGAAACAGAATAAATACTCTTCAACACAATTGATTGAACACGTGTTTCGCCGTTTTTCTAAATTTAACCCTTGAGGGAATGAACGGGGTTGCAAAATTTTGAACTAAAGTCCACGCGGACGGAGTCGCGGGCGAAAGCTAGTTGAACTATAATGCACTAACAGAATCGAGGCCGGTCCCAAACTAGGATACCCTGTGCTAAAAGGCAACCAGACAAAGAGATTACAAACATCGAAAATCACCCAGACCATTTGTACAAATGTTCGGCGGCCTCCAGTGGGAATCGAACGTTTTGGCAGCTAGGTGCCTTAAAGGCTCGACTATAAGAAGGTACAGCGCCACCAAGTTATCTGTTCAGGTGGGCAAAATTGTAACTAACTAATTAATTGTAAATCCTGATCCCCATTTTTTGTTTTATTTATTCACTTACTAAGATTTATAGATATATTTTCATTACAATCAAAAGATGGGATTTTTCTAGGTAAGTTTCTTAAATGTTACTTCTAAATTCTCCACTAGCGCCGCTATCCACTGAACAGATAAGATGGTGGCACTGTAGTCATGAGTAAATTAATAACGCAAAATTTGTCATGTCACTGCATATCTCTGACTGCTTACATTTTCTTTCAGCCTATATCTAAATAGTCATTTGAAGTAACACTTATTAATACTTCTTAAGGACCTCATTTCTCCTCTGTATCAATTAATACTTTCTTGATTCATGTATCATAGACACGACTATCGCATAGTAACTGTGTCACGCGCGCTGATCATTCTACCGTGATAGTCAAAGAGCTAGACAGACAAAAAAAAAATAGTTCTATGGCTGTTATTGCTTATTTATGTTGCCTCATGTTGACAACTCAGGCGGCCTTTGCTACGGATACAAAGCACCTAAAGGAACTCTGTGCCAAATGAAATCCGCGAAATGTAAATACTACATTACTACGAAATGTAAACGTACATTTGGTACCTATAGTACTGAACCGTACCATACTAACTATACGTTTTATTTTATCCCAGTAATGGATAGTATTACTACATACGCACATAAGCTCACGTCTGTATCCCCGAGGGGTGGGCAGAGACCAAGGACTGCTATTTGCCACGATCTTGACAGATCACTTTCGCTTCATCGACATTCATTAGTAGTTGCATGACGCACGCGGGTGTAAGGTACTTTTTATCTTGCCCTTTGCTAGTACCATCTAATAAATGCCCTATTTGGTCGAAGTATGTCCGCCTGGGGCGTCCCTTACCGGCCCCACCATTGGCTCGATATACTTCTTTCATCATCATCAGTATTTTTTCCTCCATCCGCTCCATATGTTCAAACCAACTACCTAGTACCTAGTTTAGAAAAAGCTAGATTAGATTATGACCATAATGATTATGACGACCTCTGTGGCGCAGTGGTTAGCGTATCTGCTTACCATGCGAGAGGTCCCGGGTTCGATCCCGGGCTGGGGAGAAAAAAAAACTCCAGGTCTTGGATGTTTACATGTTTGTGACGTCGCTGTTTCTGGTTCCCACGACACAGGGTATCCTAGTGTGGGGCCAGAAGCAACGTCTTCTATGCCTTCAATGCCTGTATGTAAATGTTATGTTATGTTATGAAAGAAGAAAAGATGGCCCGATCAGATCTTTTAGAATTCTTTAGGTTACCTTAGTTAAAGTCTTGACGCTAAAATCTTACGGCCTTATTCATAAAAACAGTATTAAGTGCTTTAGCACTCCTAAAAGGCTGCTTATTGAATCAGACATAAGCGTCGTTTCCTTGTGTAATGTCTACTATACATTATTCTAATCTGTGGTTATCGGGTGTTTTATGGAATTGTGTTTATATAAATATTGCTTTTATAAAGTTTTTGTGTATAAAATTAACCATTTTGCAAAATAAAACCATATTATTCGTATAAGACCATACTATCTATATTAATAATTTATATAGATAATATGGGTTTTATCTATATTAATAACCGGTCTACTGTAGACTAGAAGAAAAAATTAGTCGACCCGAGTCGACGACTTATTAGCGGAAAATTCGGATTATCGAGTATTTTAAGTATAATCCGGTGCCAGACCTAGTTTCACATATTTGAACACATCTTTGAAGACTTTTGCAAAGTTTGAAGAAATATTTGCGCTTTGCCATGCGGTGTCGGTTTTTTAGCGCACATCAAAGCGTTCTACTGTGGAGAGAAGTGTTTGCGAAGCATATCTGGCAGGTTGCGCCAATATGTGTTCAAATATGTTTTCAAGTCTTTGCAAAGTCTTCAAAGATGTGTTCAAATATGTGAACCTAGGTCTGGCGCCGGCATAAAAATTAAGGAATTTCTATTTTATAGCGTTGCGAAGTTAACATGTCAATGTCACCAATGTTGCATTGGTGTCACGTCACCACGTGTCACAGGTGTCATTTTAAATTCTAAGGTCTAATTTGTTGAAACGAAAAAGCAAAGCAAGCCTACATTTCAGCTGAGCGAAGCCGGGTTTTCATCTAGTAATTATTAAATTTAGACCATAAATAAATGTTGTGTCGTTATGGGTATCGTCCAATGTAAAACCTCATTCTCTGCTTGAGAGTTGAATTTTATACGGTACCGATAAAGCATAACTAAATGTTATCGCACCTCCAGAACTAAAGTGATCTAACTCAAAATTTGCAACTTTTGGGAAATGAAGAAAAGGTATTCGGCGCGGCGCTCTGAGCGAGTTGCTCAAGAAAAAACAGACCGAACCGAAATATTCCTCCATCTCTCTCTGACCGAATAAAGTCGGTTTTTTAATATAGGCATGAAAGAGTACACCTTTTTGAGTCATTCTGAGTACTTAACTCATTTTACCCAAATTTTGAGTTCGGTCACTTTAGTTCTAGAGGTGCGTTATGTTGTTATGGGTATCGTTCGATGTAAAACCTGATTCTCTGCTTGCAGAGTTGAATTTTATACGGTACCGATAGAGCATAACTAAATATTATGTCGTTATGGGTATCGTCCAATGTAAAACCTCATTCTCTGCTTGTAGAGTTGAACTTCATACTGGTACCGAGTACAGACAGACGATAAATGAGCTATTTGTGACACTTTCGTATGAAATACTAGTAAATTGCGTGACAAACAAACCATGCTCATTGCTCGTACATCATATTCCTATTTATTTACGTTTATAAATTTGTTCTCTAGGTTTTATATTCTTATTTCTCCTACCTACTCGCTATTTGTGACGGAAAATTTCCTTAAGAAACTTGTGTATCTGAGGTATCCACATACCGCAGGGCTTAAAACACCGTGGGTTCCACGGTGGGTACACGTGGTGATAAGACCCGTGTAACTCTCTCTCTTAATGTATAAACGCTATTATAAACTGTTCTACGGATACGCTTACTAGAATGTTGTCGGAAGAGTCCGACCAGGTTTCACTCTGATCCGTGTGGAGTTTCTGGTCTTCCATCGGACGCGTCCCCCGGGTGGCGGATAGGGGAACGCCCTTCAGATATGGGGGGTACGGGCTTCGGCCGGCGCGGACCAAAACCAGAGAGAGGGGGACCTCCAGTGGCTTGCGCTGCTGGATGTCCCGCGGGGTCCACTATGGGCCCCGCACCCGTAACCCCATACTGAGTGGGGCCTGGAGCCTTCGGGCCGCGAGGAGACACCGTCTATAAAAAATACACGGTAGGGGCCCTCCTCTATGTCCCTCTGTTCAGCAGAGGGCATAGAGGAGGTTGAGGGAGGATCACAGACGGCAGGTTGGGGGACCTGTCGTCCGATATCGTGACGGGAGAAGGAGGTGGGGGGCCCATGCCCCTTCTCCAGAGAGGGTGGGCCTGACTCCTTGCGGGTCGACGTCGCCGGGGCGCCGCTGTCGCATTCGCGTTGTGGTTCACCACTTGCGAGATCCGGCGGCGCCCCATTGCACGAGCGACAGGACGGCCCCCGGGGTGTTTTAGGAGGTATGCCCCTCCTATTATTAGGAGAGGAGTCTCCGACACACGGCCGTTGCCCTCCCCCAAGGGTGGCGATTATGGTGCACAAAGCATTTCACCCCGTTAACAAAAAAAAAAGGTTTCGCTCTGATACGCAGAGCTTAATCTAATCATGGTGAGAGACGGAGCTCTCGTCGACGGTTGCTCGTCTATGTGTAGAAAAGCTGTTTACCTTGTTTTTTCCGTTGTGCAATAAACACGTCTTGTACATTTAAAACATATCATCATCATCATCATCAACCCACTATGTCCCCACCAAGGGGCACGGGTCTCTTCCCTGAGGAAGGTATAGGCCATACTCCACCACGGGGGCCAAGTCCGGATTGGTGGAGGCTTGTAGGACTAGTGGCTGGTCTTACTGTCAGAAGTTTTGAAGCCGCCCTAAGGCCTCTGACTTGGCTTAACGACTGCCATCTATCGACGGCAGCCGGCACCAACTGCTTAACGTGCCTTGCGAAGCACGGAACCGCTCGGAAAAATGCCACTAGCATTAGTCATAGACGGTGACCCATCCATGGACTGAACGCGCCGTATGTTGCTTAACCTTAGTGATCGTTTAAGGTCACTCAGGCAGCCCATATAATTAAAACAAATAAGTTATGCTTGGTTATGCTTAAAAGAAAATACACAAATATAAAAATTATAGACAATTTCATTTGGAAGACTCCTCTGTTTTATTAACAAAAGCACGTGAGAGATTCAGCGAGCACAAAAGTAACGTCTTTATTACACTTCGAACTTGTGAAGCATTTAGTTTCTTGAAATGATGCAAATGAAAAGAGGCAGTCTGTTTTATGTTAATAAGGTTTATAATTGAGGTTTATGAGCGTTGAAATTCCGTTATAAATGCTTTCTTGAGAAGGAAACTCAAGAAAACGTTTATTATAAGGAATAATTTGAAGAGCCTAAGCAATGTTGTGGTGAGTGCTCAGCTCTGTTAATTGTAAGAGATGTTGAATTTCTTTTCATGTGCTTTCACCGAAAAATAAAGATTTTTTCCCTAAACTTTGTTCTTTGTTCGCAGTTCGCACTTCACTCGCAGGCGACGACTTTGCAACAAAGATATTTTAAGTAAAAATACAAAGTGTTTTCTTTGAACCAACCCGTAAGGCTCCAGCTCGCTGGAGCGATGATCTAAGGCAGAATCCTTCTTGCCGAATCTTGCCGATAAACTGCATTAGCAGTTTGGCAAACTAATGCTGTTGTAATTTCGCAATGTGTTTAGTGAATAAATAAATAAATTTAAAAAAAAAACCTGGCAGTGGCCAGATGAGGTGCCGTGGTAGTGGCTGTATTGACGTTTACTTTGCGAAATTAAACATAAACATTTACATACAGGCACATACATTGCTTTAGGCCTCACACTGGGATGCCCTGTGCCGTGGGAACCAGGAACAGTGGCATCACAAACATGTAAACATCGAAGTCCAGGGGATTTTTTTCTCCCCAGACGGGAGAACCCAGGACCTCTCGCACGGTAGGCAGATGCGCTAACCGCTACACCACCGTCTAAAATTTCGTTAGTAAACCCGCTTAGTACAGAACAGTTCCTTGATTCAAAAAGATTCAACTTTAAAACGCGTAATATGCCAACACAGATCCCTACAGACTGGTTACCTAACCAGGAAAGTATCACAGAGATGAAATGAATCGTGTATGTTTTGCGAGCAATATGCGTGTCTGAGTTATGTGGCAGTCGAGAGGAAATAAATAGGCTGCAAATGTTGAACGATAATTTAGAACTAAGGGGGAGTGCACACCCGCTATTATTCCACCAGCCTGCCGGAATTGGATCACTGTATTGTATTGTATTGTATTGTATTGTATTGTTCTCGGTACAAGTGCATAAAGACAAAAAACATTCAAAATGAAAAAAGGTTAAAAAGCAAGATACAACATAAAACAAAATTACTACATGACTTAAAAACTAGGCTTTGCGTGATATTGTAATAATAAAATTTTACATTATCATTACTACATTTATAAGGGTCTCACTCTGAGGTTTAACCTTAGTGACAAAAAAAGAATCAACGAAATCGGACCACGGAAGTAAGCTGAATATACATAAAAAATATCTCAGGCGAACTGAAGATCTCCTCCTTTTATTGAAGTCAGTTTTAAGTATGCGTGTGCAGTTGAATACTCTTACCAGACAAGATTATGTTTTAAAATATATTAAAAGTAAAAAAAAATCACAAATACCTATGTGTTGACAGAATCATGTAGATGAGTTGGTGAAATTGTTATTGGAAAACGAGAACGAAAAATTGGATAAAGTTTATATTAATTTACAATAAATTTAGTTCATTTGTGGATTACAGTAAATAACTGAGCAGAGTGAAGTAAATGAAGATATCATTTTTCAATTCGTATGTATAAATTAAGTTAATTTAATTATCCTTATTTCGTTCCCATAAGGATTCACTAGTTTAATTATTATTTAAATGATACGTAATTAAAGTTACTAATTTTATTATCAATGATAAATAAATAAATTCCTTTCCTGTCATGCGTAAACATTAGGGGTTGCATCTAACAAACTAAAGGAAGTAGATAACATTATATCCACACCATAAATATTTTTTTACTATACAGTTATTAGGTAGGTACTAGCTGACCCGGCAAATGTTGTTTTGCCGTATATATATTTTTCACTTAGGGCTATGAATACATAACAACCTATTCTCAGACCTATTAAATTTCATAGAAATGAAAATAATCATATTCGGAGGAGTATGCGCTCTAAGACATACAATTGTGACATGACACAAGAATTTTATATATTAGATCAATAGATAACTTTACTAATATATAAAATTTTCGTGTCACCTTGTTAGTGCGCATACTTCTCCGGTTTCGGAAAATTATGCGCACTAACACGGTGATGATAATAATATAATATAATTTATTCCTTAATTAATTATAGCTATTTATTTATTCGCAACATTTAACACATGTGAAATCACAATAACGATTAACGATTTTTGTCAATGTTATTATGTATTTGTATCACCACGTGTGCATGTTCCTATTAAGAAACAGTGTAATAAAGTTCTATCGCAATATGTCGCTTTATTCCTATGTGCTGTTGAAAGTTTCTAGCTCGTTCTCTTTCCGTATCCACGTGCTAATCACTTTTTAACGAGTTTCCAATAAGATTGCGTTCTTATACCGGGTACAGACCACCCAAATGAAAGTGAACGAATAAAGCCCATATTACACTACCATACTTGACGACCTCTGTGGCGTTGTGGTTAGCGCATCTGCTTACCATGCGAGAGGTGCCGGGTTCGATACCCGGCTGGGGAAAAAAAAACGATTAGGAATACGCGCGAGAGCATTACTGTTCCTGAAATTGGTGTCCTTCTACTTCTCTTCTTATAAAAAACACAAGAAAAAACGGGGGCTTACTGCCATCTTCGGCCGTGCACGGTCCTGATTACCGAATCGTTGTTCACATTCGGTTGGTCTGTATGCAGCATTATGCGCCTTGGCGAGGGTGGTACCTTCATGAGTCCTGATGCCTTTAAAACTATTGTGTGAATAATGTCTATGACACAGTTGATAGAACATCGACCTTCGTGTTCTCTACGACACGTTTTTTTACATTCTTAAAATAGTATGTACTATTTTAGCGGTTTGGCAGCAAAAATGTAGGTGTTTCCACTGGTAGGTGTTGTTCCGCTCTTTCTGTTTCTTTTCTTTGAATGTTGTGTTAAGTGTACAGTTTATTAATTATTTCTTTTTAACTATTTTATAACACAGAATAAATAAGGCCATCGTACGTACTCTTATGTGGGTTAAGAAATTATACTTGTGTAATTTCCTTTTTATGTTCAATATAGTATTCTCTATCTATAAAAAAGCATAATAGATTTGGTTTCATCTTAAAAAAATCAAATCATAATGAGCGTTTTTCCTTATGTCAAATTTAGTTTTAAAAGGATCCCTAGGTGGCGCTGCCGTACCGTAATAATAAACGTCAAAGCAAAAAATAATACTATGGTTCTGTGGAATTTGTGATGGTTGGTTACCTAGAAGAAAAAATGCTGTTGTCGTTTGGTGATAAGTGCGCTTTTGGATACTTTGGAGTCTTTGCTATGGATTGTGGGTTTGAATTTTTATTTTTATTACGAGAAACCTCGTCCGAATAGCAACCCTTGTTCCTTCTCTTGTTTAGTGATCTGTGGACTGACTTTGACATTGATTGCAACGAATCACACATTCGAATGAGGCGAAATGGCGCCATCTAGTGTATCTCAAGGAACTAAGAAAAAAAAAAAGAAAGGAAAAACGCCCATTTAAAATAAATTTAAAACATATAATATTCAAAGTAATACAGAAACTTTGACTTATTGAACGTTACAAGTTATACTCGGTGTCCGTTTCAACGTCTAGATCAATTTGGAGACAAAACAGAAAAAAAAACTCCAAACCTAGGCTTTGGCCAAGTTACGAGTAGATTTGTCAATACCGACTTATTCAATTTTCTGAAGCTATTTTGATAACTAGTCAAAATAGTCGTCGCAATATGAATGTTATTTTAACTGATCCCATCCGATCTTATATTTTCTGAAAGTCTGGCGACGACGTTGGAAAATATAACCCTAAACACTTATTGGGTTTCTATGGACCACATATTTTATTCTTTACACTAGACGAAAACCCGGCTTCGCTCGGGTAAAATGTAGACGCAAAATAATATTCCACTATGTTTTTTTATATGGTGACGCCTCTGTATTTATCAACCACCAGTAGATATAAATATCTTAATACATTCAGATACATAAGCTCACACCTGTATCACAGAGGGGTAGGCAGAGACCACGGACTGTCACCTGCCACTATCCTGACAAATCACTTTCGCTTCATCGACATCCATTAGTCGTTGCATGTACCCACATCGGTTTCGGGTACTTTTCATCTTGCCCTTTGCTAATACATCCCCTATTTGGTTGAAGTATGTCCAACTGGGGCGTCCCTTACCGGCCCTTCCACTCACATTCGCCCGATATATTTGCTTTGTCAGTCTATCTTCGTTCATCCTCTCCACATCTCCAAACCAACGCAACATTCCTTTTTTCAATTCTAGTCACTCACTACATCCTCTTTCTCTACATCATCGGTCTCTGATCACACTATTGCGTATTCTGTCATTCAAAGTAACACCACACATATTTCTTAAGGATCTCATTTGTACTGCACTAATCCTACTTTCATGATTCTTCTGCCATACCCAAATCTCGCTACCATGCTTACATCAGTATTGGAACCAGCACACTATTACGGATAGCCAATCTTGCTCTTTTGGACATGTTCTGGCTACTCAAGAAGGAATGCAAGGCAAAAATCGGATACTTATCATAACTTTGTCATGGGTACCTCATCACAAATTACTAAATGAGCTTCCTTCATAAACTTAACAGCATTGAATTTAGTTAACAGCTAGTGAATCTAATGACGTATGAGACGTAGAATCCACTTGGCTAATCAACTAAAAACAGCTCCCTCTCTTTGGCTTTACAGCTTTTAGTTTTGTATTGACCACATGTTTTTCTTCGTCATTTTAATTTTTGGTATTTTTCTTATCTAGTGGCTTTTTCATTTCAATAAGTTTATTGGTACCTAACTAAGCAAAACAATAAAGATCAATTTATGACTTTGATTTCCTTTTTCAATTATTTTTCAGACCCTTCCAAAAGTTCGATGTCAAATTATTGTCTTCCCTCCCGCCCTCAGAAGAAGGACCTTCTTCTGTGCTCCCGCCAGTGAAAAACACCACAGATTACTTACTACACCTTCTCAGTGGGCACAGATTATAATAACCTTTTTGGATGCCACGGTATTCCACACACCATGAAGTTAACAAATTAGATCAAAGGGCCGGTTTAGATTATCTTAGTGTTGAGGAGAGTGCTTTACTTTACACTCTGTTGCAACATTATGCTGAATCGGGCCCATTTTGGGGGCTCAACCTTTAACAACCTCTGTGGCGTAGTGGTTAGCGCATCTGACTACCATGCGAGAGGTCCCGGTTTCGAATCCCGGCTGGGGACAAAAAAAATCCCAGGTCTTGGATGTTTACATGTTTGTGACGTCGCTGTTTCTGGTTCCCACGACACAGTGTATCCTAGTGTGGGGCCAGAAGCAATGTATGTGCCTGTATGTAAATGTAAATATGTAAATGTAAATTATTATTTTCATGTTGTACAGTTTATTTTTTTTTACGCTTTTTATGCTTTCTGTGTTATTTTTTTATTATTGTACGCATTCTGTGTGTGTGTATTTTTTTGTTTTGTTTTGAGTATCAAATAAATACATTTTCTTTCTTTCTTTCTTTCTTTCTTTCTTTCTTTCTTTCTTTCTTTCTTTCTTTCTTTCTTTCTTTCTTTCTTTCTTTCTTTCTTTCTTTCTTTCTTTCTTTCTTCCTTAAGGAGAGTGCTTTTGTAGAAACGTGTAAGCGCCACTTGCTTTAGTACGTTTTACGGTATAGTACGGTTCTAGTGGCCTTTCAATTAGAATCAAAATAGAATTGGTTTCTATTGTTCTATCCAGTAACACCTGAGCGCGTTACTATCCTCGTTACTTATCTGTGTATAAACTAAAAATGTAGTGAGAACTTTAGGAGAGTGCGCAAGTGACTTGTGACGGGTGCGTGTTGTTTTCATTAACTCGAATTATCAAACTTACTTATGTGTTCCATTAAAACTCATAGTATTTTGAGTAGGATAGCGCATATTTCGCGACGTCGACGAAGTGACACTCTACTGGACGAAATATAAACGTTCACTCGAACGTCTAGTAATGTACTAATGCACTTGCCTCTCTAATTGTATTATAGCACTCTCCTAAACACTAAAATAATGTAAACCGGCCATAACAGTTCACAATGAAAACTTGTGACACTAACACAACAATGATGACATTGACATGTTTACTTAGCAACGCCATTGTTGAATTTAATAATTTTTATATTGATGCTGCTCGATAATACGAATTTTCCGCCCATATGTTGTCGACTCAGATCAACTGTTTTTTTACGCTCTTTCATTTGGTGTGCATATCGCTCGAGTCTACCGTAGACCCGAACGAAATTATTAATATAGATGTATTGTGTGTATGCCTACGTACATTGTACGTCCCACTATTATTATAAAGCACAGAGCTTCTGACAGAGAGAGATTATGGCTTTAATCATCGCGCCTGCACAATCACGCGTGCAATGGTGATCAAAGCCCAGTTTCTGAATGGAGAGTTTCGCTAAGTAAATACTTTGCATTACCTAAGTATTTCTTCTCCTTCTTCTTCCGTCCTTTGTATTTACTTAGTGAAATTTTCAATTCAGAAACTTGCTTTATGGATCGGTTTCTGAATTGAGAATTTTGCTAACTAACTATGTAGTACTTAAATGTAGTTCTGTCTCGTCAAATTTCTCAGAAAAGAGGCGGACAGAACATAACTTGCGTATTTACTATAGTCCGTTTTTTAATTCTATGCAAAAAACATGATGCGGTGTTACCGCTATAAAAGCTACAGGTTAACTCGGTAGATTTTTTTTACCGTGAATAGAAGACTCATGTGACCAAAATCCTTATCACATCAAAGACATTAAAATTGAATTACTCGTAAGAGCAAAGTCTAAAAAAAACACTTGCGTAGCATACACAATTTAACTTGGAAGTAAAATGGGGTTATTTGGTTTTTACGTACCAGCAACATTCAGACATTGACAGCCTAAGAATTGTATGGAGATGAATATTTTTTTTGCATTGAATGAAAAAACAGACTGTAAGTGACATCCTCAATTCGGAAACCGACCTTACGCCTGTCTCTTTCAAGAGAGAAGGTCTGTAGTTTACAGTGGGATGTATGTAGGCTTCATGATTTTAGGTATATTTAGCATTATCGCTCGTATCCTCGGCTGCCTGAGTGATCTACGATCACGAAGTTTTAGCAACATACTCGTAGGGCGCGTTCAGTGCATGAATGGCTGACCTATCTATGACTAACTCTAGTGGCATTTTTCTCGTAGGGCGCGTTCAGTGCATGAATGGCTGACCTATCTATGACTAACTCTAGTGGCATTTTTCCGTGCGGTTCCGTGCTTCGCAAGGCACGTTAAGCAGTTGGTGCCGGCTGCCAACGATAGATGGCATTCGTTAAGCCAAGTCAGAGGCCTTAGAGCGGCTTGAAAACTTCTGACAGTAATGCCTCTAGTCTTACAAGCCTCCACCAATCCGGACTTGGCCCCCGAGGTGAAGTATGGCCTATACCTTCCTCAGGGA
Organism: Yponomeuta plumbellus; assembly: GCA_947310845.1. NCBI lineage: Eukaryota > Metazoa > Arthropoda > Insecta > Lepidoptera > Yponomeutidae > Yponomeuta > Yponomeuta plumbellus. Next base: position 7,467,795 of record OX371207.1, on the reverse strand, counting down.
AGAGACCCGTGCCCCTCAGTGGGGACATAATGAGTTGATGATGATTATGATAGCATTATACTATAGGTACTACATACCAATCAATATGTTCACCGTTCGCGCGCTCGGAGACTAATTACATACCGCGCACTTGTCCATATTAACCCCCGTCTATATTTTGGGAGTGTTTGCTTATCGTGTGTATTGAAGATGGAAGAAAAACGGTTGCACGAAATATCGCTAGTCAAACATGAAAGATATTGCTTCGCTTCGCTGGCAGTCTTTACGCTAAGAAAATAAAGGTCAAGTGTGAGGACAGTTTTTACTTAATAGGTTCCGTTTTAAATTATCTTTATTTACTTTAAAAAAATTACACATAGTGCTTTGTTTACTTTAACAAAAATAATTACTAGTCCAATTGGTGCAATTCGTTCCACTGCCTAGGCGGTAACACTGAATATTTTCTTACCACTTTGGATTTTCTTTACATATCTTTGGGTTGTCTAAACACTGTTTTTTTATTTACAACAATTTTGGTTTTGTTTTACGACATTAAGGTATTATTTTTGTTAAATTATTAGTATGAAAAAGAAAAAAGACCAATTTTTTTGCTTTTTTGTAGCGCTCTTTGATAGATTACAAAATATACCAAAAGAATTAGGTTCTACACATGTAGAACCGAATGGGCATTCGGTGTACATCATAGTCCTCAAAAATATAAATCTGAGAAAAAAGTCATAGAACAAAAGTTGTTTGTTCCAATATATTATCTCTTGTTAGAGAGGCTCAGAATTACGCAATTAAGATGTATCATTGTCTGTGGCAAAGTAATTTACTTTAAAATGATTCATCTATGTCACATTATTGTCAATTTGTCATACAGTTTGATGTAACAATACGCCCTACAGTTTTGTTGTTCAACAGCATGGACGTAATTATTGCGTTCATGTTCAACAGACACAATTTCAATGGTTGGCCATTGAATTTCGAGTTAGGGAAAAAATGTGCTAAGTGCGAGCTGGACTCACAAAAAAGGTGTCGGGCCACGCGCAATGTAGGGTCCCGTATAAATGGTCTAAAAAAAGACGGTCGTACGGGCGGACAGACGGATGAATGAAGCGATGACATAATATAATGGAGAAACAAAAATTATTTTACTACTTTAGTCTACTTTAGTCTTATAAGCAAAACAAATTATCAACTTTATTCTGGATACACTTACTTGGTTTTTTAATAGAAGAATCTGATTAGGTTTAAAAAAAAATTTAAAAAAAAACTCACGACCGTTATCCCCGAGGGGGTAGGCAGAGGCACGAATCACTAGAACTGGGCCCACGTTTTGCCAAGTTTATTAGTTCCCAAACGTGACAAGTGGCAAGCCTGTCGCCGTTATCCGGGCACAATTTATCAGCGAATGGTGTTGCTGTACAAATAGACAAATGTACGTAACTAAAAGTCACCTACACGCGTGGTTCGAACCCAGACTCTCATGATCGAGAAGCAAGGGTCTGATTAGGTTCTTCTCGGATTTAAAAGCATAATCATATCAAAATATTGATACAAAAAGAAAAACGATCGATTCACCACCGCAAAGTGCTCTTCAAACTCATTTCCCAATGTCACCTGTCAACTTGAAATGCGATTATCGGCTGCCTCCGTCGTTAACAAAAATGGCTCCCTCTGATACCCATGGGATTCTAAAAATAATAAATTTTCACTCCATTAAAAAGGAGGCGGGCGAGGATGGGCGAGGCAACACGAGGGTCCTAAGTCAATATTTGAACCACCAAAAGGCAACCACAGAGTCTGCCAACCTTTTTTACAAGTGCTTGTGTCATGTGGCTTCATCTCAAGTCACTCTATCGAATTTCCTGTTTGCACTCAAGCTCAGATAAATTTATTTGTGTTTGGGTTTCGATTGATTGACAGCAAGAAAATTGTTGTGTCAGAAAGTCCAAAGAATTAATAACGGCGCCGCCCATACAACGTGTTACATTTTGAAAGAACCCAACGAAATATTAATATTCGTAGTATTTGGTAACTCTAGTGGAGCTCACCGCCGCCGGCTACCCATAGGGTTCCATAGTCAACAAGGAAACCGCATAGTTTCACCATATCCATCTGTCTGGCTATCTGCGGCTTGGCACAGAGACTACAAGTACTAGACAGCTGAAATTTTGCATTAGTACCCTGCCTCACTAGGACGCCCCATGACGACGTCGTATCCAAGCAGTTTGTATTGAATGGCGACGTTCCAGACCGTCGCCAAGTGAGTTAGACACCATACTCATTTCAATATTAACTGCTTGGATACGGTCGCTGGCGACGTCGTCATGGCGTCCTAGTGAGGCAGGGCACTTATCATCAATCCATTATGTCCCGACCGAGGGGCAGGGGTCTCTTCCCTGAGGAAGGTATAGGCCATACTCCACCACGGGGGCCTAGTCCAGATTGGTGGAGGCTTGTAAGACTAGTGGCTGGTCTTACTTACTGTCAGAAGTTTTTAGAAGAAATTAAGCATAAACAAATTATGTAATTGGCCTCAGTCTGAGTGTATTTCCATGTTTGTGATGTTAAAATCTGGTTATCAGAGCACAGCGTATCCTAATTTGGGACCAGATTATCTTATTGGGTTATGTTGAAGTTATTATTATTATTAATCACGCCGAGTGGGATTATTAGGAGTGCATTTTTTTTAAATTTTGTGAATATATGTATAAATTTTTTGCAATTTTTTTGTGGATTAAGAGTTCCGATTACGAAGTATTAGAATATTCTTTATTGTACACAAAAATTAAATAACTGTTTAATAAATCGATGTAAAGTAATTGGCGGCCTAAAACGCAAACGATAATTATGTATTGGCAAAGGAATCCTCACACAAGCAAAGTGATTCTTTGCGTTTATTATTTTTTGCTGTATCTTAAAAACTGTACACCTATAAAGATATAAGTGTAAAACATTGTAATTTTATAACCAAATAATAAAAACTGACCCAGCGTGAGCCGAACTTGGAATCGGAGTATGAATATCTATCTATCTATCTATATAAATAAAATTCATAGTCCTGACCGACTGACTGACTCACTCATCAACGCTCAGCCCAAGCCGTTGGACCTATATTCTATTTACTGAAGCGAACGACTAAAGGCAAACAAAGACACAGCATCTCTCAAACTTACATCTCACTCAAAATAGCTCATGCACGCAGCTTTGCTTGCATCGTTGTAATTATGTATTCTGTGGCATCGTATACATCGGTTTGGCAGAATCAGCGTTGGGTCCGGCTCGCTCGCCCATATTATTTTCCGTTTCGTAATAACAAACACAAAAGTATAAAACAACTGGACGATGGACCAAAAAACTTTACCAATACCTTATTTACAATGATGAACAGACTAAAGATAAGTTACCTATTTTATTTTCTTTAGTCGCACTCCCATCAACAACAACGTCAATCTTACTTTTTTTTGTCTTTAATTAAAAAAGAGGTTCGTAGTCAGCTCTCCATACTTCTTCCTACACTTCGCGTAGCCCATTAGCATAAAATAGTCGATCATTATCGGCCTTTAAACAAAAGTCCGTCATCTTTCCTAGTTGCGAACATATTTGGCAGCAGTAGCATCGCTTTTATTTGAGGACCACTGAAATTTTAGGTATTTTTTGGGGCATAGATCTCTTAAGCAAATGGTATTTTCATGATAAAATAAAATATTAGTTAAATAAACTGCAAGTGGGGATAAAATCAGGTAATAACAGTGTTATTGTGTTAATTGCTTAATGGTATTTATTAGGCATATCGTTTTGTATAACTTTGCTAAATATTATGCAGTGTTATAAATGTGGCATATTGAGAAACCAAATTTTTGACATGTTGACACTTAGTCGTTCGCTTAAAAAAATAGACTGTAGGAAGATGAAATTTTTCACAGAGGGTCTATATACAGGGTGGTCCAAATATCATGGATCAAATGAAATGGGGAGTTAGCCAAGGTCATCTTCTACCAATAAAGTCCTATACAGGGTGGTAAAATTCTCAACGGTTTTGAACTTATGATTGATTTTCGGTTTTTTTCAAGAAAAGAGATCCTACTACTTATTAAGAGCAATAAAAAAAAAGTGCTTACTTTTGGTGGTTTTTTTTTTGAGAGTGACGGTCCATGATGAGAATGTAACGAAAAAAAATTCATCGTCCCTGTCTTTATGGATCATGAGAAATTAATTATTTTTTTACGGATCTCGTATCATAATTGTTTGATCCAACATTTTCGTCATTGATTTTTAAAAAAAAGTGTACTGCGGAAACCTGCCCCAGTAGTAGAAAAACTGGACCATTTCATGAGGATTGTAAAAAGATACAACTCAAAGCCCTATCTCTCCTGAGTCTTTTATTATTGACGTTTATTCTCAGCAAAGTTTCATTTTTTTTTTAAATCAACTTTTGGTCCTAACTAATTTGAGTTCCAAAGTACTGTTCTAGGACATAAAAATAAGTCGCAAAAGGATAAAAAAATTACACCAGATAATTAGAATAGACAGTTTAGTAAAAATAAAAAAATAAACTTTTTCATAGAAGATGTTCAAAATTTCTACCTCTCACTCGGAGGCAGAGTCGACATCTTCAAATAAAATTTCTTTTTAACAATCTAAAGGCCCGGTGATTATTTTTCACCTGGTGGGTGGCCGCTGATATTTGTCGTCAAAGCTCCTGCTCCGTGTTGCACTCCTTTTCGTATACCACTTCCTTGAAGTAACCCCAAAGAAAAAAATCTATGGGGTTTAAATCGGGTGAGCGCGGTGGCCATTGAATAGTTCTACCGCGACCGATCCAGCGATTTGGAAATACTTCATTTAGGTGACTCCTTACGTCACGAGCGAAGTGCGGAGGTGCGCCGTCATGTTGCAGCCACATAGCGCTTCTTGTTTCAAGAGAAACGTCTTCTAATAATGGGTCGAGTTCCTCTTGTAAGAATGACAAATAAATTTGACCATTCACTCTTGCAGGCAGCTCGTGTGGTCCTATTAACTGTCCTTCGACGATCCCGGCCCACATGTTGACTCCGAATTTATGTTGGAAGTGGTCTCGTCGAATAATGTGAGGATTCACATACTCGTAGTGGTGCAGGTTGTAAATATTAAAAACACCAGTGCGTTGAAACATACTTTCGTCCGACCACATAATTTTATTTAGAAATTCGGGATCTTCTCTGTTGCGCCGGAGCATCTCTGTGCAAAAAAGTTGTCTTTTTTCGTAATCAGCCGGCAGCAGTGCTTGCACGCGCTGGACATGATACGGATGCATCATGTTCCGTTTTAAAACGCGTTGCACAGTCGTTTTCGGGACACCTAATGTTCTTGAAATTCGCCGTTGACTCGTTGACGGGTCATTCGATATTTCTTGAAGAATTTGATCTTCCATTTCCAAATCATGTACCATAGGGCGCCCGGTTCTCGTCGCGCTACTTCCAGGAATATGGCCCTCCACGTAAGCGTTGTGTACACGCTGGAATACTCTGTAGTCGGGATAGCGATTACGATTCAGAAAACGTCGCCGATATTCTTTTGCTGCTTCACGAGCGTTTCCGTCACAAAAACCGTACATACACAAAATGCATGTTAGCATAGTCACGGGCTGAGTAAGCCATTTTTAATAGTCCAAATTCACTAATACACAACTGAGTCCAGTAAGAAATGCCAAGTTCGTAGGTGAAAATCCAAAACAGAGTCCAGTAAGAAATGCCAAGTTTGCAGGTGAAAATCCAAAACAGAGTCCAGCAGCAAGAGCAGCGCAAAAAGTGACAACCGAATAACCGTGTTAAGTAGCGAACAGCAAGCAGAACACTAAGTTAAGGTTGCCGGAGGCGTGTAAAGGGTCACTAGCAGGTAGCTAGCGCAGGTAGTAAACCTCTCTTTGTTCCTGGGACCCCATGTCCAACCGGTAAATTCTCAGAATACAAACAAAGCTTTTGTTTAGTGTTATTTTATTAACTGGTGGTACCACAAGAAAAGTGACACCGACGGGACAAGAGCTACGAAAAAAGATCGTAACGACCTGTCCGTTGTTAGAACTTAATTTTTAAATCCATTTTTGACTTATTTTTATGTCCTAGAACAGTGCTTTGTAACTCAAATTAGTTAGAACCAAAAGTTGATTTAAAAAAATGCAACTTTGCTGAGAATAAAGGTCAATAATAAAAGACTCAGGAGAGATAGGGCTTTGAGTTGTATCTTTTTACAATCCTCATGAAATGGTCCAGTTTTTCTACTACCGGGGCAGGTTTCCGCAGTACACTTTTTTTTTTAATCAATGACGAAAATGTTGGATCAAACAATTATGATACGAGATCCGTACAAAATTAATTCATTTCTCATGATCCATAAAGACAGGGACGATGAATTTTTTTTTGTTACATTATCATCATGGACCGTCACTCTCAAAAAAAAAACAACCACCAAAAGTAAGTACTTTTTTTTTATTGCTCTTAATAACTAGTAGGATCTCTTTTCTTGAAAAAACCGAAAATCAATCATAAGTTCAAAACCGTTGAGAATTTTACCACCCTGTATAGGACCTTATTGGTAGAAGATGACCTTGGCTAACTCCCCATTTCCTATGATCCATGATATTTGGACCACTCTGTATAATGTAGGTAAGGAATAAGACCCGATTTTTTAAAATTATTTAACCCCTAAGGGGGCGAAAAGGGTTGCCAAAATTTGTATGGGCGGTATAAATAATGTTGTCTAATTTTCTTGAACCTTAAAATAAATACTCTTCAACACATTTGACTGAACACGTGATTCGCCGTTTTTCTGAATTTAACCCTTATGGGAGTGAACGGTGTTGCAAAATTTTGAACTAAGGTCCACGCAAATGGAGTCACGGGCGAAAGCTAAGTATTTATATAAAAAGAAAAAAAAAACATATATTTATGCAGTACGGAAGTTTCAGTGCGCGAGCCTGTCTCACACTTGGCCGGTTTTATTTCCTTTGTAGGTAAATAGCGGTAAATAGGCAGGCAGGAAATTTTACATTTTCACATATTTGCCACCTTTCACCGTCTTTTATATTAAGTTTATTTCATTTCCCTTCTGCAAATACCCATTTTTTCTTCGCGAATCGATTATAGGCAACAAAAACAACGTGACTGCTGAAACGACAGCAATCAAACCTTTGAACTCTAGTCATAACCTTTCTATGTTTTTTTTTTACTAAGCGCTTTTTGGGAACACAAAAGGAGTCTATTTACGCACAGTTCTACACTAATTTTGAATCAGCTTTGGTTGACAAGCGAACAAACTTTTGATAAAATCGTTAAAATTATGGTATGTACAGTGCCACCATCTTATCTGTTCAGTTGATAGCGGCGCTAGTGGAGAATTTATTAGTAACATTTAAGAAATTTACCTAGAAAAATGAGAATATTTTAACCCGTCTTTTAATTTTACTGAAAATATATCTATAAATCTTAGTAAGTGAATAAATGAAACAAAAAATGAGGAACAGGATCTATAATTAATTAGTTAGTTACAATTTTGCCCACCTGAACAGATAACTTGGTGGCGCTGTAGCACTAATGTGACAAAGTTGTTGTCTCGTCCTCGACATTCATTGTTCTCATTAAATAAACATAAACAATTACATACAGGCACATACATTGCTCCAAACTAGAAATATTAACCCGTATTATCGATTGCTTTAATAAATATAAGATAACATAACATAACATTTAGATACAGGCACATACATTGCTTCTGGCCCCACACTAGGATACCCTGTGTCGTGGGACCCAGAAATAGCGACGTCACAAACATGTAAACATCCAAGACCTGGGTTTCTTTTTTTTTGCCCCCAGTCGGGATTCGAACCCGGGACAGATGCGCTAACCACTGCACCACAGAAGTCGTCAAGTATATTTTATGTACATTTTATATTTAAAATATTTACACCTAGACCAAGTCTAAATAAAAAATGATAGAAATAAATTTTTATTTCCGTTACCTACGCGACTTAATAGATTTTCTGAAAATATTGCTCTTCCGTATCTTATTAAATAAACAACTAAATACATAAAACTTGTCCTGATCGCAAACTAGGATACCCTGAGCTATAGTAAACAGATAAACCGAACTTACCACTTAAGTCCTAAACACGTAAGAGCGAATCACGGAAGGGCGACCACAAACATGGTAAAAAAGCCAGAGGCCATTTGCATAAACAAGTTACTATTTTATACAAAAAATTAATAACCTTTTGTGACACAAATTAAGAATTATTCACACGGTGGTAAAAAAGGTATCATAGATGGCGTTTATTACGTACTTTTCTTTTTGTTTTTAATTCTCCAACAAAATCCACTGAAATGAAATTGTTTGAGGCGACTAAAAAATAAAATATACCTATTTGTATCAATCAACAAAGTCAGTACATAATAATATACATACAACACATATTTTTTTCAGGAAACTAAAATGCTATTCTTTAGATAGAATATTCTTTATTGTACTCATAAATTACATTTACAGATTTTTATAAATCTTAGCACAATTGGCGGCCTTATTACTATATGAGTAATACGCTGATTCTAGTTTTGATTCTGAAAAAAAAAAAATATTTGTCTACCTCGATCCAAATATCCAAACAAAAGAGCCTCAATCTCGAATAGGCTCGTGAAAAACATTTCACGAGGTATTTCTTTCGTTTCTTTTTAATATCGGAGTGCTTACTCGAGCGGTCAGGCCAATAAATTGGCATTACGTCGAACCCCAATTGAAACTGAGTCCAATCTACTTGGAAATCAAATTCATGAGGTGTAGAGGTCTAGAGCTGTCAGCAGCTACAAATGGCTGACGACGGAAATTGGCTGCGAATTGATAAAGATACATGGCTTAGGGATGGGCGAGTGGAAAAAATATCGATGTATATGGAATCAATATTTTTCGAATGTATCGATATGCTTTGATCATTGTTATTTTGAAGGTCTTGACTCAGCAGATTAAATTGAACATATAAAATGTATCGATAATTTTCTCATTAAAGAACAGTGGCGAGAAAAAATGCAAATGATTTATAACGAGCAGTCTTTAAGAGCCAAGTATCTAATCATGGATATATCAAATACATCACATGAAACAGCCAAGATCATGTGGCCCGTAAAAAAGTAAAAATGTGATATCTTCCCTTAGCAAAATTTATTAAAGCACAACAAAGATTCTACTTAATATCTTCTGCTAAAAGTAGACCTGCGGATTGATGGCTCAAATAAATTACGCGAAAAAGAACATTTGTCAGCGGTTGTTGATAAGGCTTTAACTTGTTTATCCACGCCAGCGTCGCTACGACAAAAGTCAGCCCGTCAATAAAATATACGAGAGTTGAGGTAGTTTTCGAGCAACTTATTCCCATTAGGTATAAAAGTTGCGAGTCTCACCCCCGGTTTCTCGAACGCTATAAGTCTGTTAATCTACTGTTAACAGCGGTCATTTGTTTTTTTGTGTGCACTTTTGACAACTGACAGCTGTTATCAGTAGATTAACAGACTGGCGGTTAGAGACAGGTGCTCTCTTTTACATGACGCAGGCTGAGGAACCTAACGGCCCGGCCACGGGACATTCGCCGGCGCGAAAATTTGCGTGGTGCGACCGGCTATGCCGGCATTTCTATGAATTTGTTACAGTCGCTAGACGCCTCGCCCGTTGAAACAAACTCATATAAATGTACGTAGCAAGTCACGCGGTAAGACGCCACGCCGGGTCGCACTGCGCGAATTTTCGCGCGGGCGCATGTCCCGTGGCCAGGCCGTAAGACTAAGCAAATACATAATAATCAACAACAGAGTAAATTAATGTAACCTGAACAATGGTGAAAATATTTTATTCGACCGCATGGCCGAATAAAATGATTTCACCCCATATTATCATCAACCCATTACGTCCCCACCGAGGGGCACGGGTCTGTTCCCTGAGGAGGGTATTGGCCATACTTCACCACGGGGGCCAAGACCGGATTGGTGGAGACTCCAATCCGGACTTGGCCCCCGTGGACTCCCCCATATAAATTATTTTATTGCTACTTAATCGCTCGTAGCCCCGGCTGCCTGAGTGGTCTTAAACGATCACGAAGGTTAAGTAACATAGGTCGCGTTCACTGCATGGATTGGTGACCGTTCTATGACTAACGACAGATTTTTCCGAGCGCTTCCGTGCTTCGCGAGGCACGTTAAGCAACTGGTGCCGGCTGCCTTCGATAGATCGCAGACGTTAAGCCAAGTAGGAGGTCTTAGGGGGCGGCTTGAAAACTTCTGACAATAAGACCAGCCACTAGGCTTACAAGCTTCCACCAACCCGGACTTGGCCCCCGTGTATATGTATGCAGCCGGATTATAAGCATATATCTTTCTCAGGGAAGAGGCCCGTGCCCCTCGGTAGGAATATAATTGGTTGATGATGATGATTGTTAGTTATATTTTCAACGCTTCTCAAACGAAATTATAGTTTAATCCATTTTGTTAAAATACAATTTATGATGTTACTCTTTTACTCTACGTGTAATCTAAGAAAAAAACAAACCAACAAAGCGACTATTAACGAATTTATTTTATAGCTACTAAAATATCCATTGTGCTAAACTCAATAAGCAAAACCAGCAAAATACATACACAGTTTTTATTTTCGATTTCATCAAGTTTTTTCATGTGATATTATATGTTTTCTATTTTAAGCGCCGTTTCATAGTTAATCGCTGAGGTCCAATGTTTCAGAGACTGTTTATTCGTCTATGTAGGATAATCCATAAAGCGCAAATTTCATGAAATAATGTAGATAAATAAAATATTTCAACGATGAATCAATTAGAAAAATAAATACAGAACAAAGGTGGCCACAAAACACACAGTGTTTCAGGAATTGCACATAATATTTTTCCTCGACAATTTCCTGTCGACAGAGTTCAAATAAGCGTGTATACATTTATTGGCGCTGGCATTGGAAAGCGAAACCTTTCGCAAACGCTCCCCTTGCAACGCTCTTTGAGGGTGAACAGCAATTTCAAGAGTGAATTGGCAAGATTCTGGGAGCCCCGACATTGTAATTTAACGTTTGTTACGTACCCTGCAATAACTGCTGTGGGAACTTCAACAAGATTCTAGTAGATGCCAATTGAAAGAGGCGAGCAGTTAGCAGGTTTGATCGTTGTAGAGTCGTAGAGAACCTTGCTAGTAGTTTCACTATTATATAATAGACTAAAACATAACAGAACATAGACTCGCTCCTGTAAGGACTGCAGTCTGTCACTTGCTCCAAACATGACGGACCCTTTTGGTTCTCCAATATTAGTCGTTGCATGCTCGCACGCCGGTTTCGGGTACCTTTCATCATGCCCTGTACTAATATGCCCCCTATTGTCACCCTAAGTTTCTCCATTGTCAAATTGAGCTTTAAAGGTAGAACAAATTTTTAGTACAATAAAATAGGAAATTAAGAATATGTAGGTGTATACGTCACAGGTACAAAATATTATGTTCTTATAATATAAGTACAACGTGTCATAGAGATTAGCTTATTGGAAGGTGTTTGACGACATGAAAAATAGATAAGATCATTATCTTCATCATTAACAACACTCCCCACCCAAGTGACTCTATTTGCAGATGTAAGCACTGTTCCAATCTAATGTGACCAAGAAACTTTTTACGAACGTGATATAAATCAGACTCTACAATCTATTGACGACGACGACCTCTGTGGCGCAGTGGTTAGCGCATCTGCCTACCATGCGAGAGGTCCCGGGTTCGAACACCGGCTGGGAAAAAAAACCCAGGTTTTGGATGTTTACTTGTGATGTCGCTGTTTCTGGGTCCCACGACACAGGGTATCGTAGTGTGGGGCCAGAAGCAATATATGTGCCTGTATATAAATGTTATGTTATGTTATTATAATTTGGTTAAGCAATAATAACTTGAAAGTAAATTTACGTAAAACTAATTTTATGCAATAGCCAAAGGTTACCAACAACAAGTTTTTGGGCTTTGAAAGCTACTGTTAGTATACCGGAGGCGTAGGAGTAGGTAGGTGAACTAGTGACGAGGGTCAACAAGTAAGCGTATTTACCTATCATCTTGGTCACCCTGTATAAGAGGAGAAGGGAACCGAAGCGTGTTCGTTTTGGCAACTATTGAGGATTTATTCTGTAAGAGGAATCGGCCCCGAAATGTGATTTATACTGTTTACCCTTTTAGCTATTTCCTGCATTGACAGCGTAACGGATTGTTATATTTATTTTACGCCCGTATGTTTACGTGAAGAATGGTTTCCGTCCTTGCTTACGGCGTGTAGTATCTAAGGTAGCCTTTTTTTAGGACAAAGGAAAATAGTTAGACTTTCAAAAGTTACTATAGTCTTTGCGGGCCACTGTAGACGGTTCTACAAAAACATTCGTCAAGACAATTAATATTAGTACCTGGGTGACCGTGAGCTTTGCTCGGTACTTTTTTTGAAATATAAAATATGTAATATAAAATTAAAATAATCATTATCAACAAAAAAATAAGAACTTGGAAAAAAAACATCATGACTCGAACCGGGTCTCTTGAAATCGGCCCGAAACGGGTCGCCGGTTTTCCCGTCAGAACTATTCCAACCTTGCAGACAGACGCGAAATTTACCTCTGTATGTTATTCAAGCAAATTTCAATTGCCTTAAAACACGGATAAAACAATGTTTTCTAAAAATATAACCTAGTTAGATCAATTAAACGCCCCCGAAAGCATCTGCCTACAAAATTTCGTGAAAATCGTTGGAGCCGTTTCCGAGATTCTGATTATATATAAATATATATGCAAGAATTGCTCATTTAAAGAGATTAGATATTATTAGAGTTAGGTACCACCGACGTGTCATAATCATGTAGTTTTATGTTTCATGGCTTAGTTATAAGTTAACGAGTCATGACTACATATTACGTTAATTTCCGACGTTTCGGCAATTTTGCAGTTTCTGTGGTCACGGATAGACCAAAGTAGCCATTGCAAATCGATGGGAATTAAGGTTGCCTTGTAAACAATCGTGATTAGTAAAATGTACAGGGCCGGTTTATGAATTGAGAATTTTGCTAAGGAACTACTACTTAACTGTATTGTTGTCTCGCAAAATTTCCCAGAAAAGAGCGAGACTGAAAGTTGGTCAAGTATTTACTTTGTGAAATTCTCTTTTCAGACACAGACAACGACGAGACGACGACGTGACGTATTAATATAGCGTCACTTTAAATTAACCTCAGTCTTCTTCTCTTAAGAAATGCTGAAGGAAATATTTGATATTGGAATGAACGCTTAACGTATTCAACGTTTGACGTACATCCATTCAAGATATAAATGATCAGATTCTAAGGTGGTGGCTCTGCTGCAGAGCACCACACTATTTATCACCCATGCCGAGTTTCCAAAGCATAGACTTAGACTACAATTCAAACGTTTAGAATTGTAAGAATTATCACTATCAGTTGCGTTACAAGTACTACCTCGAAAAGAACAATTAAAACCCTTAGTTATTGTGAGCCCATCGGCCCACCAAAATTATACATTCATACCAAATTTGTTTTAGATTTAGGGTGATTTGAGAAAAGATGGTCAGAGTGGAGTTTTTTTTCGCTGCCTTTGTCTCCACTACACACGGCCTTAAGGCAGCGGCTAACATTATACATAAGTGTATATACATTGAAATTCAACAAACAGAATGTAAATTCTTTATGTTGAAATAAATTTCTGATTTCTGATTCCTACAGTTTAAACTTTGGAACCTCAGAGTTCAACAATTTTTCTCTGAACTACTAAATAAACGCATTTAATAATGGTAGGTAACGTAGGGCTGAGGGCTGGTTATGTGATTGTGTTGTATGAAAGTTATTGTCATACATAATAGTCCTTGATTAATAAATAAATCATTTTAATTGGCTTACATCACTACCTGCGCTGGTAATCTTTTCAGCAGAAGTTTCATGCTTATTTAAAAAACCTACCTTTTTTTAGTTTCAAAATGAAGTCACCGAAATTATTATGGAAGACATTCTTCATCATCAACCCATTATGTCCCCATCGAGGAGCACGGGTCTCTTCCCTGAGGAAGGTATAGGCCATACTTCACCACGGGGGCCAAGTCCGGATTGGTGGAGGCTTGTAAGACTAGTGGCTGGTATACTGTCAGAAGTTTTCAAGCCGCCCCTAAGGCCTCTGACTTGGCCGATTTCAGAATTGGTACCGTGTTAAGTATTGGTGTTCGAATTCGGTATTTGACACTACCAACAATAAATTATTTGATATGCTCGATTAAAACAATAATTATACAAAATGTTTCAAAAAATGTATCTCTTTTAATCATTTACTAGTTATAACACTTTTTAAATAGATGAAACATATAAAAAGAGTGTATTTTGAACATAAAACTACTATTTTCATACAAAATTCCGTTTTAAAAGTATCATTTGACATTTTGTCAAATACCCAATTGTTAGGTATATCAACCTCTTTAAATTTCTCAGGAACTTTATGAAGCAACCTTTAGAATAGACTTTCTCTTAAAAATATGGACTAAACCCTAATGTAAGAATTTAATTACGCAGCTTACCTTCTAATAAAGTAACCGCGAATTTATCTTCAGCGAAACATGCTTGGAGGTACGAAATTAGCTCCGCCTTTTAGAAGCGCGAATAAATTAAGTTTTTAATTAATTTACTTGAAAGGTGGGAGTTTGCTAGATACGTATACGTGTAACCACATACTTAGTAAGTAATATAAATATTATTTTTGCGTAATACCACAGAAATAACCAGTTATTAACACATGGAATTCCTAATTTCCACTTTTAAAGATTTTCCAGTCGTCCAGCATGTAAGCCTAGAAATCTTCTTTTCAAAATTATCAGTAGCCTAAAGTCATTGTTTAGCTAAGAATCAGTTACCAATCTTCCTACTTATGTCCGAAAGGCGCCTATACAATATAAAGATAAAGAATTTTTATTTACTGTAAAGAAATTTGCGTCATACATAACAATACTTGCGGTATCTGCACTAGTCTGTATCGTAGGAACTTGGTCTAACTTACAAAAATCATTTTCGACAGGTTCGGTAGCGCTTTAATTAAACGCTAAAGCTACACAAAAGGAAACATGAAGTTCTTATGAAATTACCTTATATTATTATGCTCTTTCTGGTTCCCATGACACAGGGTATCCTAGTGTGGGGCCAGAAGCAAGGTATTATGTGCCTGTATGTAAATGTTATGTTATTACGTATCAACTTATTAGACTTGAAGCTAAACAAGCAAATGATATAAATAACTACCTGCAAATCTTGAAATGCCTCGTAAATCAGACGACAATAATACGAGTATTTAAATTCGGCAATAACGAATTTGAAACATAAGCGCGTCAACCCCTGTCGCGTCTACACCGATCGTCCAACCGTAGGTAGTTGTTAAATAGAGCACACGCCCAATTTTGCCTAATGGTTCATTGTACTGTGCTAAAGTGCACACATGAAGAGCTTAGTGTGCTGTTGACTGTACCTTACCAAAGACCTCAGAGATGTCTGATCCAGGCTAAGACCTCAAATGGGTGTTTGAAAAAAGTACACAAAGAAAGGACCCTAATCTCATACTATCTTGCAGAGAAAGTTCATTAGCGACCAGTATCTCCAAACTAAAGTAGCAGTTACGAGAAATCCTTTTATGCTTGGTCGCCAAAAAAGGAAAAAGAAAATAATAATTTCCCAAAAGGTTTTCAATGTCGCGCCCCTTCGGCCTAGGGGGGTGCTTTACATAATGCTGTATTCACATTGCCTCCACTTCTAGAAATGAAGTCGTGTAAACACGCTTCACCTCAACGATTGACGAGAATTTTTGTGGATTTATAAGTTTATACAAAGTATACATGTTATAAAGATCTTCTCTTAGAGACACAGTATGCGTTTATCACCAAGCGTGCCCACCGCGGATAGGCTACTTGACCGTTTTCTAAAAACCATCTCATATTTTTATTTGTGTTCACAGAATTGGTCATTTTAAATTCTTTCGTGCATTTCTTCTAAAAAAGACAAACGAAAATTTACTTTTGAAATAAACCGCCAAAATGCTATCTTGGGCAATATGGCGTCGCACAGGCATTGTGACGTCACATCCAAAAAAACAACCAATGAACGTAAGAAAGAATTAATAGACGCCATTTTTACTGACACGTGACGTCATCATCGAATCGGCCAATCCAGGCCGTTTTTGATACAATGGCTGCACATAAATAATTATCAAATTTTATCTTGTATTTTTTCTACAAATCATAATTGTTTTTTTAGTTAAAATGCCTCAAAGCGGTTTAAAGACTTATATTTCATACGAATACGTATAAATAATACTATTTTTTTCACACTGTCAAATAGCCTTTTGGCGATTTCAGGCGCTGAGGTAATGAATAGTTCAGACACTCAGCTTTCCTCATAATATTTTCCTTCAACGTTAACGAGTGGTAATACAACTATAACTACACAAATGTGAGTGGTTGAGCAAAAAGAGACCTGGAGGGATTGGAAACCGCAATTTTTTTTATTCGAATTTTTTAATCTGCGGTATTTTAGCTTTGGTCTAACCAGAATATTTTTAGATGCCGTAGTTATTTTTTTGTGAGCCCAGCACGAGTCGAAACCTATAGAAACACGAAACTTCAAACGCGATTTTCTCGAAATCAATTATTTTCCCTTGAGGTCCCTTTTTGGTCAACCACTCACAAATGTATCTAACAAAGTACTTGCCCGCACTGTGAATCAAACCTAGGTCTCTTGCTACCTCTAAATAATTCTAAAACGATTTTCTGATGCTTATTTCTAGAATAAATAAACGCATTAAATGAACTATTTAAACTCGATGTACTAAAATACCGATAACAAAGAATTTAGTGCGTTTTATTTGTTATACATGGTACGATAAGCATAAAGTGTATCTTTAAAATAATAGTACCTATACCATTATACGTAGGAATTTTTTAGGCAACAGCTTTACATATTATTGATATCGAAAGTAAAGAGCACATGCAGCAAATTGTGTTTTCAGTCTTAAAGAGAAGTGAAGCCACGAGTAATGTAAATGGAATAAATGAATGTAAATGGGGATAAAAGAGAGCGTTGTCGCAGCAGGTTATCATAACCCCTGGCTGCACCCAGTGGCGGATTTGCAGTCTTGGCCGCTCTAGGCCCCAGGCCATGTGCCGCCCCTTTCTCAGCACAGCACGCAGCACCTATCATATAGACTAGGTACATCATGAATTTACGCTAGACTAGGTACATAATGAATTTAGAGGCGCATACCTATAAACATTGCTATTCGTTGCAGTGCAGTGCGGCCCGCCATAATGAGCGTTTTTCCTTTTTTTTTTTTTCTTAGTTCCTTGAGACAATCTAGATGGCGCTATTCGTTTCTACATACATAGTTGTGATTCGTAGCAATCAATGTCAAAGTTAGACCACAGATTACTAAACCAGAGAAGGAGCCAGGGTTGCTATTCGGACGAGGTTTCTCGTAATAAAAAATAGAATTCAAACCCACAATCCACAGCAAAGACTCCAAAATATCCAAATAGTAAGTTAGCGCACTTATCACCAAACGACAACAGCATTTTTTTTAGGTAATCAACCATCAATCACAAATTCCACAGAACCATAGTATTATTTTTTGCTTTGACGATTATTACTACGGTACGGCAGCGCCACCTAGGGAATCTTTTAAAACTAAATTTGACATAAGGAAAAACGCTCATTATGCACAGCCTTTTAAATATTTAGGTACTTTGCATTTGAGTTATTTCTTGCTATCATCAGTGATTTTTTTGTTACGATTTGCCGCCCCTAATATCTGCCGCTCTAGGCTCGGGCCTAATGGGCCTTAGGGTAAATCCGCCACTGGCTGCACCCCGCGAGTCTGTCTGTCGCACTTGACATTTCCAAGCAGTGGAGCATTTCAACCACTTGTACTATGCTTCGAAGTTTTATAGTCGGTGACTTCTTCATGTTTTATAATGGCACATTTTCCAGTATGTCCCCACCGAGGGGCACGGGTCTCTTCCCTGAGGAAGGTATAGGCCATGCTCCACCACGGAGGCCTAGTCCAGATTGGTGGAGGCTTGTAAGACAAGTGGTTGGTCTTACTGGCAGAAGTATTCAAGTCACCGTAAGATGGCTGGCTGAACGACTGCCATCTACCGACTGCTTGCAGCCGGCACCAACTGCTTAACGTGCCTTGCGAAGCGCGGAACCGCTCGGAAAAATGTCACTAGCTTTAGTCATAGAAGGGTCACCCATCCATCTGAACACGCCCTATGTCGCTTAACCTTCGCGATCGTTTAAGATCACTCAAGCGGCCGGGTCTACGAGCGATTCGGCCGTACATTATTATCTTGGAAGTTATTATTTAAACAGATCCATTTCTGCAAAGAGCACAACTTATAGTTAGAAACCTCTATTTTAAATTAACCTACACATTTTTGTTGCCAAATCTCCGTAACTTAATTATGTAGAATACACGCGTAAAGATTAACGTAATGTCCACTGTACATTATTTTTTGTTAATTCTAAATCAATAAAATCTTCACAAAACACATAAATACAGAACACAGACGGGAACACATAATGAACATAATATGTATTATAATGAATTAAAGATTAGGAAAACGTCAGCTAAGATTAAACTTACAAAATCGATAACCAGCTCTAACAAAGTTTGTTGAACTCATGAAATTGTTATCGATGTATAAAAAGAATGAATGTAAAACCAAAATTAAATATTTTCGCCAAACCGCGGTCGGGCCTGCCTGAAAATTGGCTTGCCCGTCGTACTAACTGCCTGAGCGATAATATATTTAATAAATAGAAAACCTAAAGTCGTAAGTAGTGTGAATCAGTATGCGTGGTATGATGGCATGGATGGATTGCATTAAAATGTCAGAATTTGACAATTAATGTTCTTTAAAGTCGCGACTTTTGACATAGTGTAACGTGCAACTAAGTAGCATCATGTTCATAAGAGGCACGGGCCTGCTACTATGAATTTAGAGTAGTGTCAGCCTAGCTAAAACCGCAGACACGTATCATCGTATCGTTGCCGACAGTCGACAGTACGTCAACCTTCACATTTAGTTGCAAAGTCACCCGTATGTGCTGTAGGCTGTATTTGTTCCATTCAAACTTCCTTTAAATTTTATTTTAATGTTTTCCACATGAAAATTGGTACAAAGAACATTTGTTTGGGTGTAGGCATTTCCATATTTATTATTTCTTTGCTTGGTTACCACAGTACAGGGTATCCTAGTTAGGGATCAGGACACGTGATTGCGTTGAAGCTTTTTATTGATATCAGGCTGAATATGGAGTTTAATATAGCTGTTAGAGCTAAAATAGATAGATATAGGGAAGTACTATCAATCAATCAATTGATCGCGATCAATGGTCACATTGATCCAATACCGGTCGTCGTACATGGTCACCTTCTCGAAATCGTTCCCGAATACACTTACCTCGGGCAGATTCTGCAGTTAGGTAAAAACAATTTCGGGAAGGAGGCTAAGAGGAGGATCCAGCTGGGCTGGGCAGCGTTTGGGAAACTACGCCGGGTCTTCTCGTCATCCATACCGCAATGCTTGAAAACGAAAGTTTTCAATCAATGTGTCCTACCTGTTATGACCTACGGAGCCGAGACATGGACACTCACGAAAGGGTTGGTCCACCAGTTTAAAGTCGCTCAGCGAGCTATGGAGAGAGCTATGCTCGGAGTTTCTCTGAAGGATAGGATTCGTAACGAATACATCCGACAGAGAACCAAAGTTATCGACATAGCTCAGAGAATTAGCAAGCTGAAATGGCAGTGGGCTGGCCATATTTCGCGAAGAACCGACAACCGCTGGGGTAAACGTGTTCTTGAGTGGAGACCGCGACTCGGCAAACGTAGTGTAGGACGCCCTCTAACCAGGTGGGATGACGATCTGCGAAGGACTGCAGGCAGATGCTGGATGCGGCAAGCTGAAGACAGGGCGCTATGGCGCTCATTAGGGGAGGGCTATGTCCAGCAGTGGACTAATATAGCCTGATGATGAGGGAAGTACTTCCAAAATGACATATACGGACAAAACGACACATTGGCGATATTTTAAAATTGGCGCGGTTTAAACTGTCAAAAATAAGCCAATTAAGAAGCGCCTACACCGGAAATATACCATTGGATTTCTGAGAGACGTTTGAAATACACGACGGATTCCATGTTGACATTTGTGTTTTAAGGTTACAAAGAGATTTATTACTGGTCGTTTGTTTTTTTGTTTTTTGGGAAGATTTCTTTTGTTATTTTACTATTTTATAATTTTATATTTTGAAGCATTTCGTATTCTAGGTGATCGTGTAGAATTTACAATATTATTGTAACTGCAACAAAATTATTCTTCAAATCGTAAATATTTTTGAGACTATGTACAAAATGACATACAACCACTATGGACAAAACAACATAATATGTCATTTTGTCCATAATTTAGTCGCAATAGCCGTCACTAATGATTTTAAAAACACACCGACTGGCCACTTAGACATTTCTCAACCATCTACAAGTTTCTTTCCATCGACAACTTCTCTAATAGTTCCAGTTAATGTCATTTCTCCAGTTCCCGGTGGTAAATTTGTAAATAGATAGGGTAAATGAAAGCCAAAGAAATGAACGATAACATTCCACTAACGTCAACGGAGGACTGAAGCTGAAAAGCCGACTCGTAAAAGAAGACCGGTATTCACTAAATCTCTTTAAATTAATGATTACTCACATGGAGATTGCATTTATCAAGAAGACTATTGTGCCTGTATTTACTACAATGATTTCTGCTCACGTTCAAAGTCTGGTGAGGGGTGGTTGAGGTGCATGCGGTACAGTGGTTGGGTTCACGCGGCCTGTGCTGATTTGGCAGCGTACCAACACATTTGTTTGCGAATTGTGCAAATATTTTGTGTATGTCATTTAGTCCATACGGCTCATGCCGTTTTGTCTATACGGTATGGACAAAACGGATTTATCTTGATCTTCATTTAAAAGTAAATATTTTTGTAAGTTTTAATTTTTCCGACAAAGTCTTTATGATTTCTTATAACCAATTAATCTAAGTAAAGTTATAAGGAAAATGTATATTCCTATCATTAATAATAAAAAAGTTATTGATAATTAATAAAACACTATGTCATTTTGGACGTACTTCCCTACAATATTTTCGCCTTTATTGTTATCTACATAAAACAATTTACATATAGGCACATTACATTGCTTCTGGCCCCACACTAGGATACCCTGTCTTGTGGAGACCAGCAACAGCTAAACATCCAAGACCTGGGATTTTTCTGTCCCCAGCCGGGGTTCGAACCCGGGACCTCGCATGGTAGACAGATGCGCTAACCGCTACGCCACGGAGGTCGTCAATTGTGTTATATAAAAGAAAAATAAAAGTGAAGACTTAAATAAAAATAAAAAAGGTGGTGTACATACAATATCTATCTATGTATCTAAAAAAGCATACACTTTGTATGTACCTGCTCTGGCTTCAGAAATATGTCAGCTGATCAAATGCTTTGCGTTATCGTCTCGAACCGAATGCAAGCAGCTCAATTAGGACAACATGCCATAAATTGAATAAACAAGGGCCTAGGAACGTGCTTCAACAGTCCAGAAGGGACGAACTGGGGTGGTAACCTCATAAGGCAAACAATGGAAAGTAGGCATTAGAATATTTTTAGTGGAATTTTTTCGTCTGGTCTAGAAATAGGCCGTGACTTGTTTGCCGAATCCTTATAGATGCGTTGGTACTGAATAGGTGGTAACTTAGGTAGGCGGGTTTCTGTTTTTGAATTGATTTGAAGCAAACGCCTACAGGGGGTTTGGAAGATGCGAATAGCCCAGGGACCTAATTATTGTTTCTTGATTGTTTTGTTTCTATTTTTGTTTTGTTGACTTTCGTGTATTTTGTTTGTTTCTTTAATGAACGCCTTCTTTCTTTCTAATTAGGCACACTTAATTCTGGCTCAATCCTGACGTCAGCATTATCGATTTGTATAGAATATGACAGTCGGACTATTGGAATTATTAAAAAATAGGGCCCTGAGAGATGTAACCTATGTGAAGAAAGTCTCTTACTTTTTATAGGTAAATAGTATGTATATTTACTATACATGATTTTAATGATTTAGTCTAGTGGACATAAATTATTTACATAGACATTAAAACAAAAAAAACTTACTTGGGTGTAGACACACACACACACATGGACACACGAAAAGCATTATACATTAGATCAAAAGTATTACGTCACAATCATCCTAGGTAATCATAAAATAGACAAAACGGAAACAATTACAATTAACAGAAGAGCAGTTTAATGCCATATAAACCAATGGTTGTCTGGTAGAAAATGCTATTCAGCATTAAGTGCGCCTTTGCACCAGGCATGTGTTTCGTGAAATAAAGACTTTAATAAATAATAATAATAATATTTGGTGCGAAACATACAGTCGACTACATATCAACCATGACAACCATGCACCCTATGGTTACGGGTGACTTCGGAACTAGAATGTAGGTAGAGGCAGTAGAGGTTGATGTCCTGTCATCTGTACCGATTGGTGAACACGTTGTGGGTATAACAGACGTAAATGAGTTCCGACTTCCGACTCAGCATGTGCTGAAAGTTTGGGGAGAACTGCATAGCCGATACTCATTCTGTCTGCGTCGCGTCTTTGGAAAAACACCGCTCAAAAGCGCATCGAGTGTCATTGTACACTGTACTATCAAGTGAAAAAGTTTAAGAAAGCTTAGCTCAAGACAGTGACTCATTTGCTACATGTGTTGTCAGAATAGTAGGTACTTATTCTTTTACAATGATTCTAAATAATAAAATAAGATATTTTTTTAAACAAAAAGGCCTCAGTTTGTGATGTCCTTGCTTGGTTACGATGACAAAAGGTATAGGTACTATTTTGGGACCAAGGCCCCGATTCTGTTAAGAGCACCACCCAGGTGCCATTGCTGCCCCAAAAATTATGACATAATGATAGATATAAAACGACGAATCAGTAACGCGAGCAAAATATCTTATGTACACTTTCCTAAGAAACAATGCTAGGAATTAACGTGAGCTTAAATTTGTTAATTATCGACTACAATTATTTACAGATAGGAGAATGTTATTGGTAAGAAAATTTGCAAGAGAGAAGCTGTGTCACAAGCTTTTAACGTCTAAGGATACCATAATGATTTAATTCGCTTTTAGCATAGTAAAAACAAAACCGCAGCTTATTAAATTTACATGAATATTCATGTTTCTCTGTAAAATTATTGTAGTAACTTTATGGCAGAAATTTAATACAATCTGCATTAATGAGTGATGAAAACTCCCGCCATTTACCACCTAGCATTTTGTAGAATAAAGTTATCTAGAAGAGGAGCATTACAGAAGGGTCGACGCTTTGTACGCAACTCATCAACACCAATCTTACGCAAGAAGACTAATTTGCACAATAAGGTAATTAATGAAATAACGCAAAACATGAAAATAACTACTCCGCAAGAACTTCAGAACTTCGAAAGTTGGTTGATTTCAAATGAACTTTGAAGTTTTTACAATGAAAATGGCTGCAACATTTTGCAAGTCCCATTTTTTCACGCTCAGTTATACTAAATAATAAGCGGGTAATCGTACAAAAAACGTGATGCTTCGCCATTTTTGTTTGTTAATAGATAGATAGATAGAGAACACTTTAATGTACATAAAAAAGGAGATGACACAAGTATTTCTTAATCTAAGAGTACAAACGGCGGCCTTATCAATAAAAGTGATCTCTTTCAGACAACCATGGTCTATCGTAAAGACGATAATACACGCAGGCATCAAACGTATCATAATTGTGGGACTCATTATTATATTTTAATCTAACGATAAATAAATAAAAACGGCCAAGCGCGAGTCCAAGTCACCAAATACTTAACATACATACGTAATCTCACGCCAGTATCCCAGAGGGGTAGACAGAGACCAAGGAATGCCACCTGCCACGATCCTGACCAATCACTTTCGCTTCATCAACATTCACCAGTCGTTGCATGCAGGCGCGTCAGTTTCAGATACTTTTTAGCTTGCTCTTTCGGATGTATTAGATCCCCTATTTGGTTGAAGTACATATGTCCACCTGAAGCGTCCTTTACCAGCCTTTTCACTCACATTCTCTTGACATTTATTTGTTTTTTCAGTCTTTCTTACAAAAGAGTCCTCTTTCTTTCATCTTTTATCTACAAAAAAAGTGAGGAGGTTCCGAACACTCGCTGGGCAAGTCCATCTCGCACTTGGCCTGTTTTTCTTGCAATGAACTTTTTTAAGAAAGAAGAAATTTTATTGTGTCACGCACGTCTGTACAGCAAAAAATATGCATGTTGAGTAGTACATAGAATAGAATGTAACATTGTAATATTCTCTTATCACATCAAAAGCCATACTAGGCGAACCTGTATCATGGCTTTCGACGCCTCCCAACGAGTCTCACTATTTAATTTCAATGTTGTGGGTAGGTGTTGCAAAAGTGAGAAAATACGTTTGTGCCGAAACATACATTATGGGTACTTAATTAATAATATGTATAAGCCAAATCAGAGCAGATAAATTAATATACCTACAGTAGTTATGCGTTTACAACTTTTGGCAGAACAATGTTTAGTTACATGCAAATAATAATTTCTTGTGGTCCCTATTGACTACATTAATGCTACACAAAAGCTGTGAACATGTAAAAAGTTTATGCGCTATAGGACCAACGCCGCCGGGCCGAGATCATAATATCAGTCCATTCCACAGATATAGATATATCTGTGGTCCATTCACACATGCAATTTCCTCAGCTGTTCAATAGAGTCCACACAGAATTTTTTGTACTCTCCCTCTCTCTTACTCTCTCTTCTACGCTATTTCTGTTTCTTTCTAATGACATATTAGCTGAGAAACGCTAGCTTGCAAGGCGAGCCTGCATGCAATGACTAATGAATGTCGATGATTGTGATCCGTCTGGATCGTGGCAAGTGGCAGTCCCTGGTCTCTGCCTACCCCTCTGGGATACAGGCATGAGCTTATGTATGTATGTAGCTATGAAATGACGCCAATATCTCACAAGTGGGTGAAATAACTTTAATTGGGTTTTCTTTCTGTACCTAAGTGCGAACGGAATATTGCCAATTCGAAGTTCGTACATAATTCACAAGTCTCATTGGGCGGGCCCGCATAATAATACGTTTAAACTTTTCTCCGCCAAAAATTTGTCTTTTGTTCCGCACAAAGCTCTGCAAAGGTTGAAAAACAACTAATTCTCTCCAGAGCTTTCGAGGCGTTATAATTCTTAGGTCTTTTATTCAAAACCTAGAGAAGTTTCCTGTAAAGTGTTAGTAATTTAGGCTTCCTCATGTAACCAAATGTTAATGAGCAAAATAAGTTTCGTCTACTTTATAACAAGAATTTGTTGTTAGTTAACGCCGTGGGAGCTATTTCATAAAAGTACAATTCAAGATTTACTAGGTACGAAAATTCACAAAGTCGGTTAAACGACTGTACGAGGTAAATGGCTTTGTCTATTTATTTAATCATCCCTTGAAAAGCCACCTACTGTTGGCTTTTAGTCTTTCACGCCAATCCAATTGCTTTACAATTATCTTAATCAGGTTGTGCTATCACCAGAAAGACGGGAAAATCTACAAAGATGGCTACCGTTCAAATGACTCCCCATTTTTTTATTTTTTTATTTAAGTGCTAAAATTGGAAACTATAGTAATATGGTAATCACATCACATCACACTTCAGACTAATATTATAAAGGCGAATGTTTGTGAGTGTGTGAGTGTCTATGTTTGTTACTTCTTCGCGTCTAAACGGCTGGAGCGATTTTAATCAAATTTGGTACATATGAAGTTAGCTGATACCTTGGACTAACACATAGGCTACGTTTTACTGCGGATAAATATCTTTTTCCCATGGGGAAATCGACGAAAATGAATTCGCGTATAATCTATGGGAAACTTTGTACATACATAAGTTTTTTTAAAAATTGTTAACTGTTAATACACAATTTATTTTACCATAAAACCAGAACTGTCCCATGTTAAATCATGCACACAGGTATTGATCATTATTTTATTGCGCTTGTAGGTATGTCTCTGGGATGTTAAATATTTTTTTAAATTCATTTTTAAAAAACAATTGTCAAGTTTCATCTTCTTTCATCATCTAATATATAAAATAACAGTGTCTGTTATCGAACTTCTCCGAAACTACTTCACCTATATTTATGATTTTTTATGTAGGTACCTATAGGTACCTACTTATTTGGTAGGTCCAAGAATTGGTTGTAAGCTAATTATTATGACAAATTTACTTTTGCTGGATCTGCTAGTGATCCTATAATATGGATCCTAAAAAGAAAATAAGCAGAATTGGGTATTTGACAGGATGTCAAATGAGTTACTTTTAAAACGGAATTTGAACGAAAACGGTCACATTTCAGAGCACTCTTTTTATGTTTCATCTATTTAAACATTGTAATAACTAGTAAATGATTAAAAGAAATACATTTTCCGAATCATTTTGTAATTTTTGTTTTAATCGAGCATCTCAAATAATTTATTGTTGATAGTGTCAAATACCAACACGTCTCACCATTTGGAGAATTCATGAAAGGCGACTTTAATTTTTAGGAATAACTGATACATGTATTGTTTAATAATAATTTTCATCATCAACCCATTATGTCCCCACCAAGGGGCACGGGTCTCTTCCGGGGTCAAGTCCGGATTGGTGGAGGCTCGTAAGACTAGTGGCTGGTCTTACGAGGGCTGCTACTTATGTATGCGGAATAGAAAAAATAAACAAATGTATATGGCTAAATATGCTTTTATTGTTTTTCAAAGTATTCTCCACTATGATCGATGCACTTTTGCATTCGATGAAACCAATTTGTAAAACACTTTTTCCACTCTGATTGAGGTATCTCCAAAACGTGCTGTTTGAACGCATCTACGGCATCTTCACGGGTCTAAAATCGTTGACCACGTAATTTATTCTTTACATTTGGGAATAAATAGAAATCATTGGGAGCCAAATCAGGGCTGTACGGTGGATGACCCATCAATTCTATTTTTTGACCATCCTAAAATGTATTTGTTTCCTGAGATGTATGACAGTTGGTATTGTCATGGTGAAGGATGATTCTGCGTCGCTGGTTGTTTTGGCGTATTTCTTCAAATACTTCCGGCAAACAAATGGTCGTGTACCACTCCGAATTAACCGTTCTGCGATTCTCCAGTGGTATTGTAGCCACATGGCCATTAATACCAAAAAAGCAGGCCACCATTTGCTTTACAGTGCTTTTTGCACGAGCCACTTTCGTAGGGTTCGGCTCATTTTGAAACACCCAAACTGTTGATTGTTGTTTAGTTTCGGGATCGTACGCGTAGATCCAGGATTCGTCACCTGTGTAGATATTATAAGCAGATTTTGAGTCGCCTCCGTTGAATTTTTTTAAGGTTTTCTTGCACCATTCGACGCGAGCATATTTTTGATCCTGAGTTAAGTTGTGCGGGATCCAACGCGAACAAATTTTTTTTACAGACAAATGTTCATGTAATATCCTATGAATGCTCGTCATACATATGCCCAGAATAGCCTCTATCTCGCGATAAGTAACATGGCGGTCTTGCATTATTAGTTTTTGCACAGCTTAAATATTTTGTGGCACAACCACCGATTTCGGGCGACCTTCTTTAACCCGTCCGGCGAGGCGCGTCTAGACTACCTAGTGTGCCCATATGCCCTTCCTGAGTGGCCCTAAGGCGCTGCCATATTTTTTTACATTTTTTATGGGACGCCGTTCCGCATTTCTCAAATTAGAGAAAGTACTACATAATTATTCAATAAGTGTTATATA
Source organism: Yponomeuta plumbellus (assembly GCA_947310845.1). Classification (NCBI taxonomy): domain Eukaryota; kingdom Metazoa; phylum Arthropoda; class Insecta; order Lepidoptera; family Yponomeutidae; genus Yponomeuta; species Yponomeuta plumbellus. The sequence goes on along the minus strand of OX371207.1, from coordinate 7,439,804 downwards.
TATCTAGAATCTGCATGAAATTTCCTATCCAATTATTATATATTTTATTATAATAAAACTTACCTGTTTTCCAAATGACGAGGTGAATTTCCACTATCCACACCATCCTTTACTACTTTGAACTTTTTTTCGTTTTTTTCACTTGCACTTTTCACTAGCACTGAACTAACACTTATAATATGATTTGCATATTATTTTTAACTATTTTAATCTATTTTTTAATATAAATCACCAAAATAAAGCTATAAATGACGAAGAGATAAATGCCATCACGGGCCGCGCAACCTTTGCAGAAAGTTCGAGGCTTGTTTTCACTTTATTTTCCATGAAATACAACAAAACTATTATTTGAAAAATAATCTACACACTTTTCCCAGTAATTTGATATATAACACAAAACAAATACTATCTGCTTTCCTCTTGAATAACTTATAAACCTCCAGCGGGCGGAGCCGAAACGCCTGACGCGGCACTAAAAGTTCGAGGCTTTTTTCATTTGATTTTCCATCAAATACAACAAAACTATTATTTGAAACATAATCTACACACTTTTTCCAGTAATTTTATTTATAACACATAAACAAATACTATCCGCTTCCTTTCGAAATTATCTAAAAACCTCGAGCGGGCGGAGCAACTCGCGACGAAAACACAAAATGGCGTCTGTCAGACGCGGTTCACTTGTTTTTCGATGAGAACTTTATTTTTTTCTTTGGAATGGCATGAAGTTCGTTGACAAAAGTAATCCTTAACTTCGTCCGTGAGCTTACTGCGCCCGCGATTAAACTCACTAAACCAGTGATACCTACACAGTCGTTTTTGATGGAGCTTCACCACCAAAAGTCGAAGTTAATTGATCTACGCACTGTTGTTGCGTTAAACCACGTCGAAAATCGTAATAAATCATAGCACGAATATTTTCACGAGTGAGTTCCATTTTTTCAGCGATATGACATTTTAAACCCAACAAAAACAAAACACTAACGTATATAAGAGAAAAATATTAGCGGCCAGTATTTAAAAAAAGAACGAATTTGACCATGGAGTTCAGACATTGCGTTTAAAATTATTGGAATCCCAGATTCCGCATACATAAGTAGCAGCCTATGTACAGTCAGAAGTTTTCAAGCCACCCTAAGGCCTCTGTCTTGGCTTAACGACTGCCGTCTATCGACGAAAGCCGGCGCCAACTGCTTAACGTGCCTTGCGAAGCACGGAATCGCTCGGAAAAATGCCGCTAGAACGGTCACCCATTCAAGCACTGTACGCGCCCTATGTTGCTTACCCTTTGTGATCGTTTAAGATCACTCAGGTGGCTGGGGCTACGAGCGATTCATTTAATAATAATAAAATGTTTATTTCATCAACTTATGATACATTTGGTTTTTGCAGTAAATGGAGCCCTACGGTTTACGCAAAAACATGCCTGTCTTAGGACACTTCGCTCTTCCATAGTCAGTATAAACTATTTTCTAGAAGCTTAAAATATTATATTATTATAGCAAAAATTAAAATTATACAAATTTAAATATGTGTGTGGGTATTGTCTTAGTGTGTGAGTCCGTGTGAGAGTGTGTGTGAGGGTGTGTGTGTGTGTGTGTGTGTGTGTGTGTGTGTATGTGTGTATTATGTATCTTTATAATACCGTTTATACCATTAATTCAATTTCATCGATTGATTAATTACCTTTAAAAGGGTCCGAAGTGGGACAGAATCACTCCATTCAATAGGTCGGTCGTTCCGTTGGATTAGATTTTCAACAATGACATCTCCTAGAATGGTTAGCATTTAGTTACACGAAATCTAAGTACGAAGCTCCTGTTACCAGGTCATTGAATTGTAAGACCCAATTAAAATCTATTTACCATATCTAATTGAGCCCTTAAACGATGTTGCCGGGGAATACGGCTCCTAATTTAGGCGTTAGTGTTTTCGGGGATAGAAATACTATAGGGGGTCTATTTTGATACAGTCTTAGAGAAGAGTGGGTGATTGAGCTTTTTTTTTCACTAGGGAATATTCCGAGAGACGGAGACGGCCCGCCCAGTACATAGATATCTAGGTGGATAGATAGTATTATTTAAGGTACGTTGTATATAAATTAGGTACATTTACATAGTAATATTTGGTGTTTTTTCCGGTATACAATCAAGAATACTCTTATCTTTGGGCTTGGCCCCATCACCACGGTGCGGCGCCGCCACCGTTCAACGGCACGGCGTCGCCGCCGCCCTATTCTCAGGCAATATTTCACAGTTGGTGTACTCGGACGTGTCTGAATGAATCACGAAAAAGTTATCATCATGTTGTTACTACGACGACGAAAGAAAAAAAAAACAGAAACATAGAAACTGTTGGGTAAATTGACTGAAAATTGAACGCACCGTGACACGGCACCGCGCTCCAGCACGGCGCCGTAACGTGTCACGGCGGCGGCGACGCCGTGCTGTTGAACGGTGGCGGCGGTGGTGGCTTGAAAACTTCTGACAGTAAGACCAACCACTAGTCTTAAAGCCTCCACCAATTCGGACTTGGCCCCCGTGGTGGAGTATGGCCTATACCTTCCTCAGGCAAGAGACCCGTGCCTCTCGGTGGGGACATAAGGGGTTGATGATGACGGAACTCACACTGGACCAAACAAAATATCTTGTTTTCGGGCACAGATTTACTTAACAAAATAATTACGACGGGTTGCTCTAATAAAAAAAAAGTAATCAAAGCGCGCGCTAAACCTCCCAGGTCCTATGATATCTGAACAAAAAATTGTAGTTGCATGAAATATCCTTATTTCATACGAAACGTGGCTAACGTTCCGCTTGACCTCTCATATGTCACGCAAGCCTGTGGTACAGAATACTCGCCTTATTTATAAAAACACGATTCCTCTGGAGTCGGGTAAAAAGAGGTTTAATTGGCCATCCCAAACAACTACAGTCCGTTTTTTAATTCTATGCAAAAAAAAATACGCGGTGTTACCGCAATAAAAGCTATAGGTTAACTCGGTAGATTTTTTTACCGTGAATAGAAGACTCACGTGACCAAAATCCTTATCACATCAAAGACATTAAAATTGAATTACTCGTAAGAGCAAAGTCTAAAATAAACCACCTGCGTAGCACACACAATTTAACTTGGAAGTAAAATGGGGTTATTTGGTTTTTACGTACTAGCAACATTCAGACATTGACAGCCGAAGAATTGGATGGAGATGTCAACGTGACAATATATTTTTTTTGCATTGAATGAAAAAACAGACTAGACACTCGGCACTAAAAACTTTTTTCATAAGGAAAGTAGTAAGGTACCGCCAAATGTGTGTTTTACTTAATTAGGTACCTGTTATTTTATAGTACTGAGCCCACTGCCTTCAAATAATACTCCGTTAAATACGATAGCACATTATGGACACGGCATACATTCAAAGTGGCCAAGGTCCTGAAATGGCCAGTTACTACCCTGGTTACCCTACTCCTCAAAGGCAGTTTATATTTGTGGTAACATTCTCCGTGTGAAATTGCCTTTATTTATATTTATAAACTTATAAATAATGGCATTTACTTATATTATATAATTTTAATTTATGTGGTGTTCTAAGGAATGTTGTTTTAATAAAATAAGTTAGATACAGTATCGTTTTCAAATCCTTTGAATAGAGTGCGCTCTGCCTTACGTTTTGGAGACGTTAATGGAGAAGATACATGAATTCACGTGATTCGAACCGACTGATTTATTATGACGTTCCGTGGCTTTCAGGATATTTATGTCTGTATTAACGCCACAAGGGCCGCCATCCGTCTTTGTATAGTTGGCTTAGGTTTTAGTTCAGTTAATCCAATTGTTCACTAAAGTCTTCAGTACTAATTGTATTATTCAGCAGTTTCGGTCGCGCCTAATTTTGAGGAACTCTCTCTTTTCACGTTTGGATAAACATCTTCAGCATAGAGCGATTTTATTCTAACAAAAATTTATTAATAATGGTTTCGTGCGCGCTTAAATCACCAATTTGCGGTTTCATACTTTTTCTTTCTCCCTCTGAGAGAACCCGGTGCCCTGCAGTGGGAATTTAAATATAAAACTAAAAGTACAATTACCCAGTCAAAGAACTCTACCAAATCTGTTTAGTTTTCCCATTGAGTAAGCTCCTTCATTGATTTGATTTTACCACGACAATTTTTCACCCTGTCGCACGGCAAAATTACGGTGGCCACATTTACATTAATTCCGTTTCGACAATCTTTACGCTGCTTCTCACCAAACGTCTTTGAAGGTGACTTCCACACTTTCCTCCGCACTCCATGTGTAGCAGGAGTGGTGCAAACGTACCGTGCCAGACGAACCGAACTCTGGCAAACGCAAAAACAACCTTTCGCGTGGTAATCGAATGCGAATGTCCCTAATATCCCCTAACGAGGCAGCGACAAATCACTGCTTGCCACAAAAAATGTTCTCTACAAAAGTACAACTCAGTAAATTCAGTCAATGAGGTATTCAAAGGGCATTAAATCTGAAAGTTGCAGTAAGAGCAGTAACCATTTACGTTGCTTAATGGACAGCGTAGTATTAATTAATTAAAATGTAAATCTAAAACATTTTTTTAATTTAAGAATAGAGCCCAAAACAGTTGAGACTCCTTTCCTGTAATGCCAAGCTCCTCGGTTTTATTAGTTTTAGCGTAGAATGAACTGTAATTCAATGGACGTTACAAATTGTGTATATAAAGTAATGGTGAAAATTTTACAGAAAACTCCAAACTGTATTCTCGTACCATATCTCGTTCATATTGTATATTATTTCCATCTTAGAAAAAAAATCACTGAGTAAAATAAAAAATTACTACACGAAAAATAATTACAAATAACAGATTATGCTGCAATATACGGCTAACCGTATTTTATTTTCACTGCCCTATAAATTTTATGGAAACTACACTTCTTACTTTCTGCTCGTCAAACTTCACATTTATCTGCCCTGATATCAGATTATTAAAAATAAATTATCAAAAAAATGGAAATCAAATAAACTTTTCAGTTGTTATAATTGTTCTAATGTACCTTATAGCATCGGGGAATAGAGTTTACACGGTAACTACACACTAACGCGGTCTGATTGCACACTACGATTGCACGCTGCAACTACGTTAAACTTCTCATATGTACATTTTACGAGCACAAACTAGCTACTTAACTCGTTTATTACTTCGCTCGCAGCAGCCGCTACGTCGAACTTCTTTAGTCCAATACTCAATGGCCAAAGTCACTAATTGATTAACTTCTGAAACAAACTTCCGAAGTTAGCGCATGTTCTGTGGAAGAACTCCCTTCTTCACCGGACTTGATGGAGCGAAGGGAAAAGGATGGCGACGTGATTACGACTATCACGACACCCGAATGGTTATGGTTACGGCTTATTACGGTTTATTGCCTGACTATTCAGGCACTACAGCGTTTGCTAAGAAAAACGCTGTGTAGATGTGGCTACGAAAAGCGCTGTGTGTAGGTCTCCAACAGTCCTATTTGTAAAATTAGATTCTTTAAAATTCCTTTGTTGTGAGTTCCAAAATTCCAATAATCCCAAGTTTAAAGAAATAAATTAATGATTTAGTGATCCAAACTAACCATGCAACACGCATCTCTAATGTGCGGGTGCGTGTTCGTGTATGTATGTGTCTGAGTGTGTGTGCGTACGGATATTATTTCTTGGAAATAACAATGCAGAAATATTTAAAATGAAGTTATCGAATAATTCTTGTAGATCAATATCCAATAAGCTTTTATACTTTAAGTGTGACATAAGATACCTACTTAGGTATAACTTACATAAATATAAATAAAAACTATTAAAAAAAACTCACGTCCGTTATCCCCGAGGGAGTAGGCAGAGGCACCAATCACTAGAACTGGGCCCACGTTTTGCCAAGTTTATTAGTTCCCAACGTGACAAGTTGCAAGCCTGTCGCCGTTATCCGGGCACAATTTATCAGCAAATAGTGTTGCTGTACAAACAAACAAATGTACGTAACTAAAAGTCATTGGTACATGCGGGAATCGAACTCAGACCTTCATGATCGAGAAGCAAGGGTCAACCCCACTACGCCACCACCGCTATATAAATATATTTTTTAATTTGACTAAATTAAAGTCCGAATAATTCCAGCGTGCCCACAAACCCCACCCGTCCTCAAAATACACATTAAATTTGTCCATACGAAGTCAAAGTCATTCGTTCATATTACTTGCCGGGAACTATACCTACATCGCACCGTTTAATTTGAGACAAATCGGCAAGCGAGCCGGGCAAGAGGCAGAGACGTAAAACTTTCTCTGAACGGACCATTTACAGAGCTAAAAAGCTTTTCTGCTCATAAATAAAGTTCCGGTCTCATTAAGAACTCTTAATAAATGACCTGAGGGAGTAATGGTACTTCACTACAACATAAAAATTGAAAATCTGGGGAAGATTGTGTCGGGAAAGTGTACCTTCCGGACAAAGTCTGATAGTCTCGTGGGTGGAAACAATAATAATATGACAAGTGCACATTACCAACACGCGAAGCCTACTCGTAATATGATTCTGATTATAAAAAAATAGTAGATTTGATTTGACTTAACACGCGTCACGTTGCGTTGATTCGCGTCGCATTTCAACGTGTTTCCGCCTATAGACGTCGAACAGTCCACAGCACATCCACTTACGGTGCACTCTAATACGACGTTAACGGCAACTTTGGAACAAAAATATGATATTATCGCCACAAACAAATCGTATCTTTTTTAACAGATCTAATTTGGTAAAATGTTGATAGTGATTTTTAGGAACCGGACGTAAAGGCAGAGTGTGGATCAGACGCGTCGTCTTTACAATTTATTTTCTTACAAAATGTACTGTAATGCAGGGATGGGACACCACACAAAAGAGACGGGTCAAGGGTGTAAGCTCTATGCAATGCGACAAGTCTTTTCCAGTTTTCCACCCCTCGTACCACATTCGTCCTCAGTGGCTCAGGCCTGAAACTGTTGTGGAGTAGGACTCTCCATTTTGGGATTTTTGGTATATAAAGTCGGCTTCCCACGATACGCGATATCGCGGACTGACAAGGACCAGCTCGCACGACACACCATGGGAAGGGTCTCAGTCCACGGTAGCACAGACTTCTTTGGCGGTGCGCCGGTATCCGTCGCGAGGCGGTAACTTCAAAGGTGCGCGATGCGATCCGAGTGCGTACGCGCTTTACTCATTATTTTGATCAATAACCTACCTCACTTACTTCAAGTTTTGCGAGTGTTGGGGTCTACCAGCGTAAGTCAACGGTCGCTTTCCCTACCAGTAGTACTAGTGATACACAATCGGGTGATTAGTACTACCAGGTGTACTCCTTGGTAGAACTATTGACCCAGAGGCATATTTCTTAATCTAATACAACTTAAGACAACCTTCGGATGGGCTGGAGCAAAATATTGGAGAAGGAAGCAGATGTACAAAATAAGTAAAATAATAATGATGATGATAAGGATTCTGTTACATTTGTATTATAGTCATGTACAAGAATCGAATCCGATTACCTAACGATGTTGAAACTCCTGATGGAACAGACGAGAAATTATAGGGGTCTCTTGTTGGATTACGAAACCCGAAAGCTAAGCAGTAAATGTAATGATTGGTTCTAGTTGAAAAGTGGATACCTTTCATGAAACAGAAGGCACACTAAATAGTAACTTTTTCTTTATGTAACGAAACGTTGAAACTCAGTTGGTTAGAACGAATTAACTAAAACCTAAACCGTTACCATTATTTTATGCCACTTTTATAGCGCCTCCTTTATGTAAGACTAACTCCAAACAACGCGTGTTCTTCCTTATTCAAAATACTCGTATTAGACAATTGATGAAATACCCAAGTCTAATATAAACCGCGTATAGATATGACGAAGTACATAGTATTATGTATGCCTAATATTTTGAATAAAGAAGAACACGCGTTGCTTGGGGTTAGTAGGTACTCGTACATAAAGGAAACGAAACCATAATATTAATAAATTTGTTACTATAAAAGGTTATAATACGATGTCCGAACATCGCCTTTCTCCTCGGAAATAAATTCTTAGGTTAATTCATAAATAATCAAAAATTCTTAATTTAATAAGCATCAGCGCATCAGAGTAGCTCATTCCTTTCCAAGGAAGAATTTCTGCCAAAAGATGCAATTTAAAAGTATGATTTTGAACTTAAATATCTCGTAAGCAGCGTATGACGACGAGCCATTAGATATACAGACGATCTCATCCAAGTGGCAGGAAGACGCTGGATGCAAGCCGCTTCCAACCTGTCTTTTTGGAAATCCATGGAGCAGGTCTATGTCCAGCAGTGGACTTCTTGTGACTGAATGATAATGATGATGATATCATAAGCCTTTGTTTTCCCAGACATGGTTACGTTGAAAAGAGTTTTGTCTATACTAATATTATAAATATAAGTAAGTAAGTACTTAGTTTTAATTGAGATGTTAATAAAATTAAAAATTTTGCCATTGAATAGGTATGTTTATTTAAAATGTGCTTAGTTTTATTACCTAACAAAGCTTCAAGCCACATTCAATAATTGTACATCCTTTTTTCACAATTTTTAAAAGTGTTAGTACTAGCGGGACCTATGCCAGATGTAACAGCACCCTTAACACCCGTTTTTACACATTTTACACTGCAAATTACGAGTGGCCTACAGCCACCATAAGGGCCAAATGGGGTCGAAGATTAAATTAGGTTAGTTCCCTAATTTAAATAACTTTGTTAACTAATTCAAATAACCTTTGAAGAACCGTAAGCCCGTGAGAATATTAATATCGTAATAGTGATCAAGAAGATTCACTTTTATATCGGGAAGTCGTTTAAGAGGTAAAAGAAAGGCACATAATATTGTGCCTTTTAAATATTTTATGATGATTATAGATAATATGGAGCCCGCGACTACGTCCGCGTGGGCTTTAGGTGAGTAAAGTGTTTGCAAATAAGATAGGGATACTTTTAGCGCATGCGAAAGAGCTTTCATACTAACTTCGCAACCCCCTCCTACCCCCTTAAGGGATAATTTTCGAAAAACCATTTTATACGTCTTTCATGACTTTCAATGAAGGACCTTCATGCTGAATTTCGTTCGAATAACTTCAAAAATGGCTAAGTTTCATACTAAGTTTGCACCCCCCTATTTCCCTCTTAAGGGATGATTTTGAAAAAACTATTTTACACGTGTTTCATAATTTTAAATGAAGAACCTTCATACCAAATTTCATTTGAATAAATTCAAAAACGGCAAAGTTTCATACTAACTTTGAACCCCCATTTTACCCCCTTAGGGGTAGAATTTTCAAAAATCCCATCTTAGTGCTCCCCTACGTTACAAAAGGAATACCTGTGCAAAATTTCAAGTTTCCAACCCTTATAGTTTGGGCCCTGCGTTGATATGTCAGTCAGTCAGTCAGTCAGTCAGTCAGTCAGTCAGTCAGTCAGTCAGCTTCTCCTTTTATATATATAGATATGACAATCCGGGCTGTGATAAAGTAATATGTGGTAAAATAATGTTGTTTAGATTCACCTTGGATGAAGAGTGAGGATTATCTGGCTCATCTACGTCCAACCACTGTGGCAAATGTCGAAAAATTATTAAATTTAGAATAGACTAGCTTTCGCCCGCGACTCCGTCCGCGTGGACTTTAGTTCAAAATTTTGCAACTCCGTTCACTCTCTTAAGGGTTAAATTTAAAAAAACGGCGCAACACGTGTTCAAGAGTGTTTCTTTTAAGTTTCAAGAAAATTAGAAAACCTTCTTCATACCTCCCATACAAATTTTGGCAACCCTTTTCGCCCCCTTAGGGGTTGAATTTCAAAAAATCCGGTCTTATTCCTTGCCTACATTAAATATAGACCCTCTGTGCAAAATTTCAGCTTCCTAGGTACAACGGCTTGGGCTGGGCGTTGATGAGTGAATGAATCAGTCAGTCAGGACTTTGAATTTTATTTAAGAAAGCAACGAGGCGAATTGCACCAGTTTTACGATTGGACGTGTCACTCGAACGAGTTATGTGCTGCTTAAATACCACAATTTGAGAATTAATGTACCGGAAAGTAGCGACTTTTGACATTTAAAGCGCGCGACTAGCGACTAACTACTTGGTACCTACTACCCGTGCTGCTGGTTCTAAACCTATCTATTCTTTATCTATCTCCTACTAGACACCCACCCAATTTGTCGACAACATATCTCCCGCAAACAATGTCAAGGCGAAGACCCAGGCCGAATAATAAAGTAATTAATAAAACGGACCCAAATGTCCCGTGTGCTCATGAATTATTTATTAAAACCCTACGCTACTCGTGCCTCCCCTTAATCACTCGATCGACCAAGGTCGCAGCGCCTTAAATGCCGTGAATTTTGGATTGATACCTGTCCACCCATATTGTTTGTTTACAGAATAAAGGATGATATTCGTGCCCGTGTTCCAAACCTCATCATTATTATCATCCATTATTTCCCCACCGAGGGGCACCGGTCTCTTCCCTGAGAAAGGTATAGGCCACACTCCACCACGGGGGCCAAGTTCGGATTGGTGGAGCCTTGTAAGACTAGTGGCTGGTCTCACTGTCAGAACTGTGACTCTGACTCTGACTTGGCTTAACGACTGCCATCTATCGACGGCAGCCGGCACCAACTGCTTAATTCCGTGCCTTGCTAAGCACGGAACCGCTCGGGAAAACGCCATAAGCGTTAGTCATAGAACGGTCACCTATCCATGTACTGAACCCACACTATGTTGCTGAACCTTCATGATCGTTTAGATCACCCAGGCAGCCGGGGCTACGAGCGGCTCTTCCAAACCTAAGGGCAGTATACATTTATTTATTTTGGCAACAGACAGTGACAATTTTACAAATACACATTGAAATGTTGCTGCCAAGAATAACATTTTAAGCATAAAGTGTTTGGTCACTAGTACACAATTTACAACTCATGTCTAGGAATCGCGCATTAAGGCTGGGTTCTTCGGGAGCATGTATTTTTATTATCACGGATCATCTCAAGGTTCATCATCATAATCAACCCATTATGTCCCCACCGGGGGGCACGGGTCCTTCCCTGAGGAAGGTATAGGCCATTCTCCACCACGAGGGCCAATTCCGGATTGGTGGAGGTTCATAACGCAGGCCAATCCACGGGCATCGGAGAGTTAATTAATCCCTTGCGGGGATGAAATAGCTACAGGGTAGTAATATTTAACATTAAAAACACTTACGCTTGTACACCGAAGGGGTAGGCGGAGACCAGGGATTGCCACATGCCACGATCCTGACAGACCTCATTGAGCCGATTTCTGAATTAAAAATTTCCCTAATTAAATACTTAAGTAACGTTGTGTCACGCACTTTTCTGAGAAATTTGACCAGTCAGCACTACAGTTCAGTAGTTACTTAGCGAAATTCTCAATGAGAGATTTTTTAGAAATTTTCTTCTGAAAGATTTTTTGTAGTTCTTGAAACTGCGACAGATGGCTCGGATAAAATGTGACTTGAATTTTTTTTCACAATATTTCTGTAATCTGTGAAAAAAATAGTACCGCGCAGTACAGTGCCACCATCTTATCTGTTCAGTTGACAGCGGCGCTAGTGGAGAATTTAGTAGTAACATTAGAGAAATTTACCTAGGCAAATGAGAATATTTTAACCCGTCTTTCAATTTTAATGAAAATGTATCTAAGAATCTTACTAAGTGAATAAATAAAACAAAAAATGGGGACAGGATTTACAATTTATAAGTTAGTTACAATTTTGGCCTCCTGAACAGATAACTTGGTGGCGCTGTATGACAGATGACGATGACAGTGACGTACCAACACAGATCAATGAAGGGCTCTCTAAAAAAACTACGTACGTAGACACCATCACCTTCTAGTATCGAGATTGGAACCATTTTTCAGGAGCTGTCAGAAAATCGCTCATAGGAAACTGGCCCTTTATCTTGACAAATTGCTTCATCAATACTAATTAGTTGTTGCACACCACGCACCCCAGTTTTGAAACAACTGTTATCTCTTTAGTTGAATTTTCTTTTATTTCAATTCCCGATGGTCGCAGTCTTTCAGTAATATGGGACCTTAGTTCAGGCCACGACTGCCTAGATGTCAACACGTTCATCGTGAGGATTTATTTGTAATTGAATTTCGGAGGACTCGATTTCATTATTTTTGTTATTTGCTAACAAAAATTGGTGAGCAGAAGCACCAATTGATTTTTCCTTTTACTATAAAGTGTTCTTGTCATTTAGTACTTCGTTCAATCTAAAATTTCCGCGCTTAGCCAGAGTTGGGCCATTGTATGCAGCAAGTGCTGAGCCTTAGACAGAGCGTTTCCTCACGATATTTTCTTTCACAGTGGACGAGTGGTATTGCTACTACATATTCACAAATGTACGTAATTTAGAAAACAAAGGAATTGACACATACAGGGATTCAAATCCGCGACCTCCCAAAAGTGAGGCCTGCGTTCAACCAAAACTGCTGCTACCGGTTGACATGCAGTATCAGTTGTATTTAGAAGAAAGAAAAGAAAAAATATTTATTTAACACCACAAAGTTCACAAAGAATACATAATTACAACATTTACCAATCCGGAATTGGCCCCCGTGGTGGAGTATGGCCTATACCTTCCTCAGAGAAGAGACCCGTGCCCCTCGGTGAGGACATTATGGGTTGATAATGATGATGATCAGTTGTATTTATGTTCGTTGCCCCGGGTGGCAAAAACGATGTCTAGAAACAGGATTATCGTAAAAACCTTTGAATAAAGTTCTTTCGAAGATTTTGTATTAGCTTTCGCTTGTTTTTCTAACACTTATTATTTTGTACGGTTGATGTCTGTCGAAGACAAAACACAATCTATTTACAAAAGATAAGTCTGGAGCTACGTCGCCTCGGTAGAGGTTCCAATTTACTTACATAATAACAATTCGGCGCTCCAACACAGGGTACCATTGTTATTTAGGAACAGACTTGACACGTTGATCCCAGTGCTCTGTTCTTGTAGAGTTACAGCCTATTTCTTTAAGTGGTTTCTTCTTGAGACACTGATAATTTCCTGAAATAAAGTTACTAAGCCTCACTCACTGCTTGTGCTCAAGATTCGACGCCGAAATGAAAATTTATTCAACAGTAATCCAATTTCAGGTCGACTTTTAAATAAGTCTTTTTTTTTTATCTTCAACTTCGAAAGTCGACTTTTAAAAATCTAGGTTTTCAGTAAAGACATTGAGTTTCCAAAAAAAATTTTGTTCTGCAGTACCTACTTAGTCGTGTCTCTCATATTCTGTCATGTCGAAAGCGTCGTCTTCTCTTCAGACATCTCCCAAAACCGCGCTAGTGTTATTGTGAAGGGTTTTATCGAAATCTTACAAGCTGTACTATCTCTGCATCACTTAGTACCGTGATTTTCAGCGTTCTTATGTCACGGAGCGCAAGGAAAATTCATCGCTACGCTTGCTTGAGACCTCAATTTTTACTACCTACCTGCGCATTTGAATCTTTTTTTAAAGTGAGGTCCCAATTTTTAATTATTTCAAATTTCAAATCTCAAATTTATTTAAAAAAATGCTTGAAAAAAATCACGATGTTCCTTAGCAAGAATGGGTTTGGTGAAAGTACGATTCAATTAAAACATATCTTCATTATCCCGAAAGCTACATGGTTCCGTGGGAAAAAGATATTTACGGAATGTTTTGCTACGTATCATCATCATCCTGGTGGAGCAATAAAGTGTTATCTATCTATCTATCATCAAATTATGTCCCCACTGAGGGTCGCTGGTCTGTTCCCTGAGAAAGGTATAGGCCATACTCCACCACGGGGGCCAAGTCTATTTACGCATATTTTTCCTTATAAAAATAAGATTTTTCTTAAACACTCCTCATATCCAGATTACATAATCTTTTCTTACGTCCCTACCATGGTGAACTATCGTAAATCCCGGTTTTATTTCTTCAGTTTTTTTTTTCAATCAATTAATTTATTTACAAAATTTGTAATAATACCTATATTTAATAAAGGTACATTATACAATATGTTATAAAATAATAAAGTTGCTCTATGTTTTGCCTTATGATTGAATGAATCGTTCGTAGCCTGGGCTGCCTGATCTTAAACTGTCACTAAGGTTAATCAAAATACGGCGCGTTTAGTCCATGCATGGGTCACCGTCTATGACTAACGCTAGTGGCATTTTTCCGAGCGGTTCCGTGCTTTGCAAGACACGCTAAGCAGTTGGTGCCGGCTACCATCGATAAATAGCAGTCGTTAAGCCAAGTTCTGACAGTAATACCAGCCACTAGTCTTACAGTCTCCACCAATGCGGACTTGGCCTCCGTGGTGGAGTATGATCTATACCTTTCTCAGGGAAGAGACCCGTGCCCCTCAGTGGCGACATAATGGGTTAATGATGATGTTTTGCCTTTGGGCTTACAAACTTGCGGTATCTAAATAAAACACCACCTTCTAACTCCAGCTTCTGACCGGTGCTTTACGTTTTTACCCGATTGCAGTACCAGCTAGCTGGCTAGACAGTTCCAAAAGAGTCCTCACGCGTCTACCAAATGGGGTTAGCCGTGTCAAACTCAAATAATGCTCAGTGTTCGTGTGATCAGATCACATTACACACCCGAGCGAGCAGTCGGTTCACATAAGGGCTTCATCTATATCTGACCCAAAGGCGACCTTTTTCATGCGTCAAAAATTCCATGTAATAGGCATTATGGCGGGCGACATTTATTTACTGGCGCTCTATCTAGCGCTTTTTATTTAGGACCCGATGTATTGGAAATGATTTGGTAAGGACTAACTACAAGGAACTGCTATTGGGAAATATCTAGCCTTTGTGTTTGAGGCAATGGTGCAGAGAATGTGTTGCTCGTTCACACCCGAAATATATGAGGTCGATATGGTTTTCTTAGTTACTCTTAGGGTCTGTTTCACAATCTGCAGATAAAGTTCCGGATAAGCTATCCGCAACCAGGGCTGCCGTTTGTTCTAAATTTTAATAATTTTTTCTATATTGCGTGTGTTCGTTTATGGTTCAAATTTGGAACAAACGGAAGCCCTGGTTGCTTGTATAGGTTGGATAGCTTATCCGGAACTTTATCTGCAGTTTGTGGAACAGAACTTTAGGGCCTTTCTCCACTTCTCCGGTCCGGCAAACGTTAATTACCGATCCGATTTAGAACCACACAAGAATACTAATAAACTTTTCCACTATTCCGGCATCCGGTTTTTGAACGGTCCGATAATTTGCTAGATCAGAACGGTATTTACCGATCCGAAGTGATCGACATACAACAATAAACGTTTTTGCACCGCGTATACAACCCAAAAATGTTCCCGTACTATTTTATTTACATTAATAGAATGTGTGGAAAACGTCCCCACATTCTCCAATAGAAAAACCAGGGAATTTTAATAAAGCACTGCGTCACGTCAATTGCCGATTATAGTCTGATGAAGTGGAGAAGCATAATCCGGCATCCGATATTTTTCTCATGACTGATTCCGGTTCTGACGCCGGACCGGAGCGGTGGAGAAAGGGCCCTAGGCTATTTGTCCACCGCCGCCGTCACCGAGAACGAGATGAGACGGCGCCGATTTGTTCGACCATTTTACCTGTTCAGTTGATAGCGGCGCTAGCGTAGTGGACAATTTAGTAGTAACATTTCAGAAATTTACCTAGAAAAACGAGAATATTTTAACCCGTCTTTCAATTTTAAAGAAAATATGTCTTTTCAGTAAGTGAATAAAATAAATTTCAGTAAGTGAATAAATAAAACAAAAATGGGGAACATGATTTACAATTAATTAGTTAGTTACAATTTGCTCACCTGAACAGATAACTTGGTGGCACTGTACATACATTTACTATGGCCAAGTGTCCACCGCACGCCCGTCACGTCGTTTTACTCGCCCCGAAATAATCTCGTTCGCGGTACCATCCCGGTAACGGTGGTGGTGGACAAACGCTCTTAGCGTATTTTCATAGGTTAAGTGCTAAGTAAAAACAGAATAGGACTTATCTCAAAAACTATTTTTATCAAACTTTCCATAGACTGTGAATATAACAACAACATAACATTTACATACAGGCATACATACATACATACATACATTTACATACATACATTGCTTCTGGCCCCACACTAGCATACCCTGTGTCGTGGGAACCAGAAACAGCGACTTCACAAACATGTAAACATCCAAGATCTGGGTTTCTTTTTTTGTCCCCACCTGGGTTTGGTACCCAGGACCATAGAATAGAAATACCATACCATAAAAATTTTACGACTTCCAGTTTCTCTGCTCACTTACACGTTTTTAGTCTGATAATAAAAAAAGAAACAACTGCTACTAGAACACAAACTAGGATACCGTATGTCGTCATAACCAGGTAAAGAGATAACAAATACACTCAGACTGAGGCCATTTGTTCAAATGTATCTCAGACCCTAGTGGCAATGGAACCCACCACCTCCGGTATGGTAATCAGACGTGATACCGCTAGGCCAACAAAGCAATCATCCATGATGAGATAATTCCCATACAAGCTTAAATTGTAATGTAGAATTGGGTAGTTGACAAAATGTTAAATAAGTTACTTTTAAAACGGAATTATGTATGAAAATACCGAATTATTACGTCATTATACAGAGCACTCTTTTTAGGTTTCATCTATTTAAAAATTGTAATAACTAGTAATTGACTAAAACAGATACATTTTCCGAAATATTTTGTAGTTTTGGTTTTAATCGAGCATATCAAATAATTTATTGTCGTTCGTGTTAACTACCGAATTGAGAATAAGGGACTTCACACACGGCAGCTATAATATACATTACATCCCAGGATGTATAGCTTAGAGACCGCTCAGTACCTTTAAGATACGAAGATGTAAAGATGTATATTATAGCTGTCGTGTGTGGTCTCCTGACGATTTCTATGGAAAGATGTAATGAGATATATCGTGCTATAATATACATCTTTACCTTATAGCCGCCGTGTGTGGAGTCCCTAAATGTATAAAAAATAAAAGAAAGTCTTCAGCCTTTGATAGAAACTTCTTTCACAAGACCCAAATTTCTTTTTGATTACTTAATTGCAATTTTAAGCACAATTAAACCTCGTTTAATGTTCTCTGAACATATTGGCTGAGTTTAATTTCGTTTTTAAATTTAAACCAAACTGCGTCTATATGAGAATTGCCGCTTTGGGCGATAAGTCAAATAGAGCTGAAATTGAACCCGAAATACTTTCAATTACAACTCCAGACCACTACAATGTCCTCAGAAAGGAAGGGCACCGATTCCCGCCCAACACAGACAGTGAGAAAGATTAATGTCTTGAACAACTCTCGTGGATAATGAAAGAAATATTGTGAGAAATGGGGAGCGGGCGACGGCCATTGAAATCAACGATCATGAGATCTATAGTGCCTTTCAGATGTTGAACATATTTTTACAGATTTACCAACGAATAGGGAACAGAAAAAAAACTGCTTTTTCTCTAGACAAGTTGGTACAGTCACGAGCAATAATATGTCATAGGCAATGTGTATAATGCAGGCATTCTATACATTTCCTAGGTATTGTATAGAATGCCGGGGTCGTCCAGGCAATGTGTGAAATGATATTGAATGTTTAAACTATTTTACACTTTACCTAGGAAATGTATGGAATACCTAGGCATTGTATAGAATGCCGTTTGACGCATAGGTAATGTGTAAAATAACTATATTTGGGCCCGTATTCATCAATGTTATGTAAGTAAGTAAGTAGGAGGGTATAAAAGACACACTAGATTTACTTAAAATCAACTTTATTAAAATTAAAAATTAGTAAGTACCTTGGTGGTAGTAAATTGAACGAAATATTCATGTTTTATGGAACGGGGGGTCAGCGATGTAAAGAATACGTGGCAACAGAAATATAGGTGCGACGACGCGCGTAGCGAAGCGGAGCGCGTCGGAGCGTTAGGTTCTCTATGTATGATCGAAAACAGACTCGACTTTGCTGTGTACATATTATTATTCGTCGTCATTTACACACATTGCCGGCAGCGTATTCGGTATTGCATAGAATGCCTAAGCAATGTATGAAATGAATCGTATTATACACATTGCCTGAACGTTTTAGGCAATGTACACAATGCCTAGGCATTCTATACAATGCCGGATTATACACATTGCCTATAACATATACATTGTCACATTTTGCACGACCGTACACATTTTGTTTTGTACTGCACATGTGTACGACAATTTGTCCTAAATTATCTATTGGTTACATAATTTAGGACAAATTGTCGTACACTTCTTTCTAGATTGTTTTAAGTTAAGATTTTTAGAAAATGTGACAGTGTATATATATACCTATATATATTATTGCTCGTGACTGTACAACCACATAACTACTAACAAGTTAGTATATGCATTGTGTAAGTTAACCTCTAAGCAGACTTTAACTTTGGACTTTATGTCAAGGTTGTGCGGTTAAATTTTAATTGCAAAAGTGGATCTGTTACACTTTATCCTAATTAAGGGATAGGGCGGGCTTTCTTTAAAAAAAAAACATTACTTTGTAAAGAATCCGTTTCGGGGAAGCAAATGAAAAACAAAATTTGGCGCATTGAAAACGATTTTTTATGTGTTAATTCATGATTAATGAAAAACACGATCAAGAGAATTATATACTGCTGCATAAATTAATGAATTGTGAATAATTATTACCTTTCTTCTCTAATATATAAAATTCTCGTGTCACAGTGTTAGTGCGCATACTCCTCCAAAACGGCTTGACCGATTTTAATGAAATTTCATATATATATTTAGGGGGTCGGAGAACAGGTTTTTATCGTTTTTTCATATGCCTCAACAATAAGGGTGGCCTACTAGAAATATTTAATCTGGCAAAACAGCGTTTGCCGGCTCAGCTAGTAAAAAAATAAAATTTTATAAGGCAGCATATCTCGCAAATAGATATTTTTTACGTAAGAAAAATTTCTCTGTAACAATTATGTTTTTAACGATCATAAATGTCAAGAGGAACGTTTAGTAAATAAGTGATTGCAATGTGTAATGAAATTAGGGTCATATTTCTTGGGCTGAGAGTACTATTTATTTCACTTAAGACCCTATGAATAAGAACCGTAGAAGGTCGAACCATTAGCGTCCACAGTTTGGCTTTACTAGTACATACAAATAAAATCATTGATAAGATGAGATAAGATAAGAATATTCTTTAATTAATTAAAATTGTTTTATGAGTCTGTGAAACGTAATAATCTGTACCTACTTTTTGTAAATGTAATTTGTGTTTTGTGTGTAAGTTGTATGCCATGTCTTTATTTCATCTTATGCATATTTGAAATACGTATGCCTGAAATAAATAATGTAAAATAAAAAAGTCAACCACTCTATTTTAAGGGTCTTGTAAATCTGAAGGAAGTAACAAACCAAACAAAACAGTTTCGATCATGAATTAACTGTCTAATCAGCGTATAAGCAGAACCCACTGGTGGGCATAAACGTCTTTTCTGTCATGGCAATATACCCTGCTCACGTCCTATGTTTCCCAGCCGCCTTCACAATATCGTCAGCCCACCGGGCTGGTGGTCTATGCACCGACCGGCAACCAAAAAGTACAATTTACTGGCGTCCTTAGCCCACCGGCCACCTCCCACGTCCACTCCATTTATCTATACTTGACTTTTTTCCAAACCTTAAACGACACTAAATCAAAAACCTTCAGCGGTAGAAAACTCGAAACAGTTTGCAAATTTAGTACTAGCTAGCACTAAATTTGTAGACTGTTTCGAGTTTTCTACCGCTAAAGGTTTTTTGTTTGTTTTTAAAGTTTGGAAAAAAAGTCAAGTATAGATAAATGGATTACAGTAAAATAATGGAGGATAAAAACTAAGCTTCTGTACTATAAGTGGAAGGCAGTATAGACGAGCTTCGGTAATTGCGGTCGCTATGCTCGCTTTGAGGTGTACTCCGACTATGCGTGAACTTGCGAACCATCTTGCCAAGTAGGTACGCGATAGAGCGGACGCGTTCGGCGAAACAGGAGCTCGGTACATTCGTCGTGATTTAGTTACACACATCATACCTTAGGCAGCAAGGGTATGATAAAACGTGTCAAGAGACCCGATCGTTTTGTCACCGTACTGTAATACACTGCCTCCGTGTGGTCCTATTTGGTGTCATTAAGGTTAGATAATTATATTGTTGTGTTTCCTTGGCTGACAGAGACTCCAAAACTAGCAACAATTATAACGCAAGTTAGTAAGAAAACGCAATTATTCGTTGCATGCATGTCGCTGTTGATTATTTAGAGCCATCGCAAACAAGACGACTTGTTGCCGCGTCAGACGCGACGCTGCCATTTGCTTCTGGCGTCTTGTCGTCGTGACTCCGCGACTCTGACGCCAAGTGTGCGGAGATTTGAACAAAAGCGGAAAGAATCGCTCGTAGCCTGGGCTGCCTGAGTGATCTTAAACGATCACTAAGGTTAAGCAACATACGGCGCGTTCAGTCCATGGATGGATCACCGTCTATGACTAACGCTAGGAACTTTTCCGAGCGATTCCGTGCTTTGCAAGGCACGTTAAGCAGTTGCTGCCAGCTGTCGTCGACAGATGGCAGTCGTTAAGCCAAGTCAGAGGCCTTAGGGCGGCTTGAAAACTTCTGACAGTAAGACCAGCCACTAGTCTTAGAAGCCTCCACCAATCCGGACTTGGCCGCCGTGGTGGAGTATGGCCTATACCTTAATCAGGGAAAAGACCCGTGCCTCTCGGTGGGGACATGATGGGTAGATGATGATATGAAAATTGACGGCCGTAGCCTGTCGTCGCGTCTAGTCGCCGAACTGTCGCTGTTGCGTGTCGCCTAGTGTGCGCATAGGCTTATGAACAATAGAGTTCTCTATCCATCTATCTATCTATAACGCACTAACAGAATCGCGACCTAGGCAGGCTCACTGGTACGAACCGATACGCATCGTGTGTAAAGGCTCGGTGCCTTTCGTTCGTCTCTATATGGAAATCCAGCTTTAAGTATGCAACATTTACCATTAGTGAGAATCTTTATGATCACTTTTTCGAGGAAAATTGATATTAACTAACGTGTTATTATATTAGATAGGTATAAGACGATTACCTTAATACAAAACATTTTCCCTCTCAAAATCTTAACGCAGCTTTAGAGAAAAGAAACGTTTTTAGTACGTATCGGTAAGTTACTCACTATTTACCTAAGTACTTCAGTAGAGAGTCATCATCATTCAGCGACAAGAAGTCCACTGCTGGACATAGGCCTCCTCCATGGATATCCAAAAAGACCGGTTGGAAGCGGCTTGCATCCAGAGTCTCCCTGCCACTTGGTTGAGATCGTCTGTCCATCTTGTGCCTGGTCAGTAGTAAGTAAATGTAAGATACACAAACACCTGATTTATGGATAATGTCGGCGAACTCAGCCTTCAAGTTAACACCCCGCTCCCATGTAGGTACACTAAAATTAAAACAAGAAAGGAGATCTGTAACATACGGAGTGAATATGGGTGGAAGCATCGGTAAGAGACATCCCAGGTGGACACACTTCAACCAAATAAGTGATGATGATGATGATGATGTCCTCCTCGTCGTAGTCCGACGACGGCGACCTCAAGTATTGGTAGGACTTCTGCGGCGGTGGGCTCGATGTGACTTGCGAAGCCCAGCTTATTTTGAACGTAATAAGTAACGTCTAAACAAAGGGAGAGATAGAAAATACCCTAAACCGGCGCGCGTTCAATGAAGTAAAAGAGGTCTGTCAGTATCGTGGCAATTGGCAAGCTCTGGCCTTTGCCTATCCCTCATGGATACAGGATTGAATCTGTTATGTTATCTCCTAATCAAACTTAAGCCATTTTGGGTGTCGATAGCGGATTAGGTACCTGGCACTTAATTAATGGATTTAGTTTCGCTATTCCTTCCGGAAATTAATGGACAGGGACCATTTCCAACATGTACCTGTACATTTATTTATGTACTAGAACAGGGAGCCGAGACTCTAAACTAGATACGTATACTTGTTCAATAGAATCAATAATTGTTTTGATTTCGTTTCATGTAATTGTTGGGCGTCCCTCAGAGTTCTCCATTAATGAATGAATAATATTCTCCATTTTAATGAACGACCTACCGGAAACCATATAATGGTGCGTACAGACTGGTGAAACATGCGATGCATCATGCAATGAAAGTATTTGCCATATACAATGCTGCAATGTATCATGAAAGGTAACACACTTTGAAACCGATTCTCATAGTTAAATGAAAGGCAGAATGTTGCATTGCATGTTACGTTTCACCAGTCTGTACGCACCATAAGAAGGTGACGTTTTGATATACGCTGATGACTACGCACTTGTAGTATGAGGTTCATCTACTGATTGAATTGTGGAAAACTTAAACAGAGTAGTTAGCTAAAGAAATATCGCGAAGACTCAAAACATTTAGCTTGATACTCAACCTTAAAAAAACACACGGTATATTCACACTTTAATTTGTTAGGTAGAAGCTAAAGACTCTAACTTGTAAGTGTCTAAACACACTAGGCCAAAAATACGCGACCGAAGTTCCGTGGCCTATTTTACGTTCCGAAGCATTCAGCTGCTATGACACACGATAAGAGCCGAAATTACGCGATCGTGTATAATGTGCTCCTATACAAAACATTGCCGCCGAATCGCTGCTGAGCTTATGTCCGACCGAAGTTCGCCTGTACGCTTTAACGCGACGTAATTTCGGCATGGTGAGTCATCAGTAATTTAAAATACATTGCAGGCGTAATCATGCCGAACTTCGGCCGCGTATTTTCGGCCTAGTGTCTTTGTACACTAAGTGTTCATGACATTGTCCTAGATCAGCCATACTCGAAGTGTGTTTCGCGATTCAGGGTTCCGCAAGAATTTAGAAAAAAACACCTCTCTCTGGTCGAACGTAATTATACAGTTATTAATAAAGAATTTTTTTTTTAAACAATTGTTTTATTGTAGTGTTCCGTCAAGTATTTCGCTTTCCAAAACCACCAAAAAAGTTTGAGAACCGCTGTCCTAGTCCTGTCCTTCTATTGCTTAAAAGTTGCTACAGTAGCTGCTATTTAGCTCTTCTATGTTGGGCACAGGCTTTAATATAAGCGTGACAATATAAGCATGGTCATTCAATCTAAATGTATGTTTTTCATTAAGTTAATGACGTCATTCATTTCCTTGCTTCTACGTTTATGTACTGTCCATAGAACAGCATTTAGCAGTATAGCTGAAGGAAGTCAGTAAGGGCATGCGCGCTCTGAGTCTGCTCTTGCGCCGGTGACCCGTGACCAGTAAGACGCCGAGGAGCATGATGTATGTGATCCCTGACATCGCACGGACTTGAGTTATCTGGGAATTAAACAATGATACTGACTGTCACAATCATCAGAATAATGCTTGTTGTATGCATTATGGACGATATAAGCAGTGCATTTTCCAATGCTTACGACAAATCTGTACAAAAACAGTAAATAAAGGGTAAATAATTATGTACGACATTTTCTCTTAAGCTGTAGTACGATTGCGACATTTTTCCTTCTGGCACCTCTGCGTTACATCAATGTGTAAGAAGCACCGCCCACGGCCACTTATAGACGTGATTCGTACCTGCACGTGGGAAACGTGTGCATGGAAAGAAAAACATTTATCGTCGGTGCGCCGACTAAATCTGATATGTGCATTTTTGGAGTATTTTTTTTCTTTACTCTTGATGTCATTGTTTTTCAATATGTAGTCTATGTATCAAGAAAACCCTTATGTGTAGATGACGCTTACTTCACAAACAGACAACTCAACTATGTGCATATCGAAAGCTGAAAACGTTGTTGTGTACAATTGCACATACGGTATTTGGCTTTTAGTTGAGCTAATACACATCAGACTCGGTCAGCTCGCCGACGTTATGCTAGGCAGCAACGCTGCGTTTCTCAAAAATGTCACAAAACGCGCTTAGGAGCGGAAACAAAAGTCACCACCGTGAGAAATGGCTCTTATACACCACATACGAACTAAGTCGCGGCTCCAGCTAGTTCACAATAATTGTAACAAAAGAGATAAATTTCGGACCGTTTTTATCGCAGACACATAAATTACAGTTGTGCAAAAAACAAGTAGCGATTATTATTATTAAAATACTTTATTGCACAATTTTATAGAAATAAAAAAATAATAATACAAAGGGCGAACTTAATGCTAAACGCATTATCTTCCAGTTAACCCTTGGATGTTAACCCGCGATGTGCTTATTTTACTGGCAAAAGAGATAAGAATAATTTTTCGGAGGTGGCTAATGACTGAAAACGGCCGAAAGGGGGTGGGGTTTTACCTAGCAGTAAAGCGCCCAGATCACGGCCGTTACGTACAAAAAGATTATATTATTAATTTACAACAGAACACCTGGTATGGAATCGCTAGTAGCCTGGGCTGCCTGAGTGATCTTAAACGATCACTAAGGTTAAGCAACATAGGTACGGTGCGTTCAGTCCATGGACGGGTCACCGTCTATGACTAGTGGCATTTTTCCGAGCGGTTCCGTGCTTCGCAAGGCACGTTAAGCAGTTGGTGCCGGCTGCCGTCGATAGATGTCAAGTCAGAGGCTTTAGGGCGGCTTGAAAACTTCTGACAGTAAGACCAGCCACTAGTCTTACAAGCCTCCACTAATCCGGACTTGGCGCACGTGGTAGAGTATGGCCTATACCTTCCTCAGGGAAGAGACCCGTGCCCCTCGGTGGGGACATAATGGGTTAATGATGATGACATAGTATGAAAAAATAATTGGACTTTTGCTAAGAGAATATTCAAGACAACTATGATGGGATGTTGCCGAAGAGAAAGGCACGGGTACTCTGTATAAATGTAAATGAAAATAAAAAAATATGACATTAATATTGACAGTCTGGTAACAAACACTTGTAGTACGGTAACTGAAGCAAATGACTTATTGTATTACTTTACTATTACTCATTACTGCAACATAAGTACCTTGCAACATAAGTATATGCGTAGTATGCTGACTTGGCTACCCACGAATGAATGTATAAAATAACGTGTTGTCCAAATAAAGGTCTTTTTATTAGGTGCACCGTGAACGGCTTACTTGTGGTATCATTAGGTATATCATCCCCTGGCTCTGCCCGTTCACCACCCTCCAGTCTCATCATAATATTTCACACTTTACTCACCTCAAAACATCAAAATAATGAAGAATATTGTTAAGGCAATCGTCAACCCACGAGGCATTTTGAAAAGACTCTGAAGAGAAAAAACGAATGTAAACTTTTATGAAACAGAAAAATCACAATATTTACATTTATTCCACTTTCAGTCCGTTTCAGCCGCGGCTTTGCTCGTCTGACTTTTTCTATTTCATTATCAGTACGGTGAACTCCGACGAAGACGAGGAAATGGACAGACTAATGCACTAACATAATTATATTCAAAATGTTAAAGTTGTGATTAACAATAAGGGTGTTTACTTCTTTTGTTCTATTGTTTTGGCTCCTCCTTTTATTCATACAATAGTAATAAACCTCAATTGAAAGATTTGCTCGTACTTGTCTTGACACTCTTATGTAATTAGTTGTTCACACTCTTATATAATTTTGCTTCTAGACTAGATTGTGTAACCATAGCATAATTTAAATGTCGACAAGAACACGCCACATTTATAGTTCAACAACTCTGAAACCGTCGCCCACGATACAGGCTATGCCTAGAGTAAATTTACGATGTTATAATATTTTGTGCCACTATGTCTTAAATCTAAGCTCTATAAGCCTCACAAATTTATAACTATGTACTTTTAACTGAATAAACATTTTTTACTTTACTCAGTTACTTTTCAATAGAGTCATATTAGTACGGTAACGGTTGTTTCATTGACACGATTATTAGTCTAGTGACTTAAGGTATTCTAATGGTAAATATAATAACCCGTGCAACTTAACTCGGCGTGTAGCGGGATTCGATCTTTTTAGCGAGTGTTGCGTATGTATGGCCTATTAACGATGCCTATGTATATAGATAGGTTACAATTATTGAAATGATATTGTTTTGCGAAATTTAATAAATCCAGAAACTTTTGAACAAATGGTAACAGACGTTATAAATTGTTAATACGACTACAGTTTTACACCTTATTTTTACACAAAATATTTTACAACTGTAATAACAACATGGTATAATAATTAATAACTAACGCATAACAAATTATAACTTTTGTTGTATTATATCATCCGAGCCTCAAACCGAACGACAGATCCAAAGTTCTGCCACAATGGAAGCGTTTATAACATGTGTTGTAGCAAAATGTTACACACTGTTATAATGCATTGAATGTTTTATAACGTTACTAGCTTTCGCCCGCGACTCCGTCCGCGTGGACTTTAGTTCAAAATGTTGCAACCCCGTTCACTCCCGTTAAGGGTTAAATTTAGAAGAACCGTGAAACACGTGTTCAATCAATTGTGTTGAAGAGTATTTATTTCAAGTTTCAAGAAAATCTGACAACATTTTTTTATACCTCCATACAAACTTTAACACCGCCGTTTACCCCTTAAGAGGGTGAGTTTCAAAAAATACTTTCTTAGTGCTCCCCTAGGCTCCCTAAGGAACTCCCATGCCAAATTTCAACCCCCTAGGTTCAGTAGTTTGGGCTCTGCGTTGATTCTAAGTCAGTCAGTCAGCTTCTCCTTTTATATATATATATATATATATAGATATAACTGCTGTGGGAGCACTATTAGGCTCTTGAGCCTGAAACCAGCGGAGCTCAAAAAAAGCGATTAGAACTAAACCTTCAGGGCCTTCACAGTAAAAGCTCACGCACGTCGAATACAAGAAGTGTTTAATCTCATTTAACTTGGCACATCAATCAGTGGGCGTAAACGAAATCCGATGAAAATTCCAAAAGCCGTTTTAAGTTTTAATTGAATTGCGGCCCCACAGAGCCGGGGTAACAAATAGTCTATCAGACGCAGGCTTCTTTTTTGCTTCCACAGGATGATGAAAAGAGTAACTTTTGACCCGAAAGCCGGAGAGTTTGTAAGCTTCCGATTGAAAACTCATTCTGTACACAATACTAGATCAATTTCTAAAAAAATTGCAAAAAACATAGTAAGTAAGACTAGTAAGTAATTGAGAATTTTCACTAAGTAAATACTTACGTCACGCTCTTTGCTGAGAAATTTGATGAGACAGCACTACAGTTCAGTCTTTACTTAGCGAAAAGTCTCAATTCGAAAATCGGCCCTTAGCCTATTTTTATTTTCTGCATAAATTAGGTTAGTGTTAGAGATTTTTGTAGTCTATTTTGTGCATGTATAAATGTAGACCCGTTATTTACTGCTGCTGCGACTCTCCAAGATTTGCTGGAAGAAATCTCTTACAAAGGTCAGCTCGCCTTTGTACTTATTGTCATGTAATGTTCTGTCCAATATTTCGTGTGCAAGTGTTATATTATCTATTACAATCGATCGTTAATATCCAATCAATTCATGGGTTTTTTCAATTCGAAAAATAATTGAACTTTTTTTTTTATTGTATCACACTTCACATCACATTAATATTATAAACGTGAAAGTTTGTGTGTGTGTTTATATGTTTGTCAGTCTGTAGCGCTGAAACGGCTGGACGGATTTTAATAAAATTTGGTATGGAGTTAGCCGATACCCTGGATTAAAACATAGGCTACGTTTTACCGCGGGGAAATATCTTATTCCTACGGGAAAATCGATGAACCGCGGGTAACACCGCGGGGCACAGCTAGTACGGCTATAAATAAGTACTGATTAAAAGTAATACTCTACATGGAATGAATCCCTTTTTAATAACTACATACACAACCGTGTTTTACAAATTACCCAGATTTCAGCGTGTACAAGCCAAATAAACTCATAGTTGAGGCCACAAAGTTAAAGCTGTTTTCTGGCAAGACTCTTTGACAAGCGGACGGACCCTATTAAGGAGCTCCATGAGCGTTGAGCGCCATTAATAAAAAAAATACACCGTCTTTTTTACAGACCTATTCGGCAAAAAATTTGCAAAAGTCGAAGATGTACGTACATCAATTAAGAAACTAAAATGGAGATGGGCGGGACATTTGGTTGGTCGGGTAGACGGCCAGTGGACTATGGTAGCCTCTGAGTGGTGGCCAAGAACGGGTCGACGGTCAATGAGCAGACCACCAGCCCGATGGGCCGATGACGTGAAAGCGGCTGGGAAACATTGGACGAGATTAGCACTGGACCGGATGGGTTGGCGTGAAAGAGAAGAGGCCTATGCCCAACAGAGGTCTCAATTTACGGGCTGTTTAGATGGATAGATAGATTTGGCAAATGTTTTGCAAACTTTAATTAATAGCGTAATTTTAACCAATGCATTACGAAGTAAAAATAGTAGACCTTAGGGACCGAATAAATATTTAATGCATGTATTTATTAAATTCAATCTCTCGAACCTACATTGTGGTTTTGAGGATTCTCCGCCGGGATCTTAAAGACAATGACCTAGGAGTCCTGTAAGAAATGGCTGTTATACTCAATACTCAATACTCAATACTTTATTGCATTCCACAAGTTGTAGGGTTGTTACAATTTATAACTTACTAATTGTAATTATAACTTACTAACTTATTAATTATAACTTACTAATTTATTACAATTTATACTACTTAGGCCTAGGTCTTTGATCCTAGGCTCTCCGTTAGCGTCCTAAAATCACAACTTACATGATTAAGAGATTTCTAAGAAACATTACTGTATCCCAGAAGGGTAGGCAAGAACACAATCTTGCCACGACAAGATTTTTTCGCTTCTTCAACATTTATTAGTCGTTGTATGCGGGTACTTTTTATCTTACCCTTTGCCCTCGTGGAACATTCCTTACCGGGCCTTCCACCCATATTTTATCGATATATTTAATTGTTTTTTTTTTACTGTTCTTACAATCACATGACCTGGTCCCAAACTAGGATACTCTGTGCTGTGGTAACCAGGCAAGGACATTACAAACATCGAAAAACGCCTAGACCGAGGCCATTATTTTGTACTACCTGTTTGTATTTCTTTCAGTCGTGGATTTAGTTGTTAGGTATATATAAGATTTCGGTGCTAAAATAATACAGCAGAGTCTGAGAGAGGGAACGCCTGAGCTTTGTTTTTGTAACACGTTGCTGCAATAAACTTATCAGGCGCAATTCGAGTTGCTCAATACTTTCTTTAAATGCATTGCATGTAGAGCTAATCTAGGTCGGTTTTGTCGGTATTAATAAATTATTCAAATATAGATCTTGATAAAATAAGATGAGAACTCTTTATTGTATACAAAAGGCTTATTAAGTTCGGCCAAATAGGGGATACGGTACCAAGAGCGCCGTATGAATGTTGTTGAAGCAAAAGAGATAATTTTTTGACGACCTCTGTAGCGTAGCGGTTTGCGCATCTGCTTGCGCTAACCGCTCCCGGGTTCGAACCGCGGCTGGAAAGAAAAAAACCCCAGGTCCTGGATGTTTACATGTTTGTGACGTCGCTGTTTCTGGTTCCCACGACACAGGGTATCCTAGTGTGGGGCCAGAAGCAATGTATGTATGAGCCTGTTTGTAAATGTTTCTGTTTATGTTTATTAATGTCAAGATAGAGGCAAGCGGCTGACCCTGGTCTCTGCCTACCGCTCCACGATACAGGCGTGAGTTACTATTAGTAACAAAATGCATAATAAAAGATGAAGGTGATAATTGACTTAGTCCGTCGTGTGGTTCATGAGTTAAACAAAATAAATGTACAAGTAAAAATATAACAAGTCGCAAAGCATGTTTTAAAACTACGTTATTATATTTTTTATAGAAATTTCGGGGTGAAATTATGTAAGGAAGAAAGTGTAGTTCAACCAGGGCCTAGATTATGTTAAGCCATCGTAGTACAGTCGACAGAACATCATGATATACACCCATGTACTCTACTCCGTTGCATTACGGGCGACTTTGCAATTAAATGTGAAGATTGACGTGCTGTCGACTGTACAATAACAACTGGATGAACGCGGTGATTTCATTTCATTGCAGTTTTTAATCTACGCGCGCGTACGTAGCAAACCTTTTAGGCGTTAATTGTATAAAAAATCTTCTCACGTGACCCGACCGGAATCTGTCATTGTACTATAACACACCAGTAGAATTGAGACCCAGGTAGTCTCCAATCTAGCAAATTAAGGATTACCTATTTTCAATTTAAATCATTTCGCTAATTACTGACGCCCTGCATCGCGGCTATGCTTTTTTGCACAATTAATTCAATATGGTTTTCTAACCATACGCAACACCATAACGGCGACAGGCTTGCCACTTGTCACGTTGGGACCTAATAAACTCGGCAAAACGTGGGCCCAGTTTTAGTGACTGGTGCCTCTGCCTACCCCCTCGGGGATAACGGGCGTGAGTTTATTTATTTATTTTATTTTCTCTAACCTTGTAACTTTTTATGATTATTTTAGCTTGCATCGTTTCGTTCGTACATCCTCGGCTCTTTGTTAAGTAGATAGGCCTCTAAAGGTCTAAGACCTTAAGTATTTAGGACAGGAATTTAGCCCTCTTGTCTTGTTCAGGAAGGATTACCAACTAGATGATTGCCTTAAGCTAGACTTCTAGATTGGTCGTTACGGGCTTAGCCTTTCGTAGACAAGGTTTCTATAAATTCTGCCAAGGTCTCGTTGTGGAACTAAGTAGATAGGCAGTTGATACGCACTTGCACAAAAGTGTATTAAGCCTGGACTTATAATTACTTAATTTATTTAGTTACTACGCCTTTATGATCTAAGAAACCAAACATAAACACATATTACACATATTTACACACTAGCTTTCGCCCGCGACTCCGTCCGCGTGGACTTTAGTTCAAAATGTTGCAACCCCGTTCACTCCCGTTAAGGGTTAAATTTAGAAAAACCGTGAAACACGTGTTCAATCAATTGTGTTGAAGAGTATTTATTTCAAGTTTCAAGAAAATCTGACATTTTTTTATACCTCCATACAAACTTTAACACCGCCGTTTACCCCTTTAGAGGGTGAGTTTCAAAAAATACTTTCTTAGTGCTCCCCTAGGCTCCCTAAGGAACTCCCATGCCAAATTTCAACCCCCTAGGTTCAGTAGTTTGGGCTCTGCGTTGATTCTAAGTCAGTCAGTCAGCTTCTCCTTTTATATATATAGATTAAAATATTTTTTATGAGCTGATTGCCGATTTCCAGTGATGGTGCGGCATCTTTTTAAGAAGAAAAAGTCATTCTCGACATCTGAATAATTTTTCTAGTTCTATTGCAAAAAACAATCCGTAACGTAACCGAGTCGAATTTTCTAAACCAAAAACATACTGTGGATATCATCTCATCACCAGCTATTTGACGCCTACTGCAGGACATAGGCCTCCGTCATGGGACATCCTAACTCATAAGCATTTTGTTTTTATCTATACCAATATTATAAAGAGGAAAGATTTGTATTTTTGTGTGTGTGTATGTTTGTAATTAATAGGCTCAGAAAGTACTGGGCCGATTTTAAAAAATCTTTCACCATTAGAAAGTTACATTCTTCGTGAGTAACATAGGCAATATTGGATTTTAAAAAAAATTTGGGTTCCATACAAAAACTCGAATAATACCCAAGGTGTAAAAAAAATACTAGTCGGAATTTTCCACGGAACTAATAATATAGGTTATTTCCACGGAAACGTTTTTGCCACCCGTATGAAGCCGGGGCGGGTCGCTAGTTGTTAATAAGATATTGAATTTGAACTTGATTTGAACACAACAAATTGGCAGAGTAAACGTGAGGGTTTCGACAATATTTGGTCCGCATAATTAGGCAGCTAAGTCTCAACATCAACTACAAGGCTACCATTTATGCAAGTGGGTCTCTGGCACTAAACCGTCGTAGCCGAAGGATTTTCTAGTATCCTTATCGGTTAAAGTTGCTGTGACCCTAAAAACCATAAAAACAATAAGTAGTAGAGAGGTAATAAATCTAATAGGAGGATAATTGGTGTCAAATATAAAAGAATAGCTGCTAATTTTATATACCAGCTTATACTAATGCTAATGCTATAAGTTTATATTTTATTATTATCATCCATTAAACGGAGGGGACTAGTTTTCACGACACAGGGAATCCTAGTGTGGAAAATAGGGCTTCCTTTTGTATGAAATTGTTTTTGGAACAAATAATATAAATCATTTTTCCATTTTCATTTCCATAAGTATCCATTTGGTTTAAAATATATGTATATGATGTTCCTAAAAACGGACCATCTTGCAACTGAATCAATGAATTATCAGTCTTATTTTTATAATTTATCGCACACTGAAAACATAAATGGCATTAAACAAAAACCGCAAAAGTTGTCAGTAATGCTTTGTCGATTAGTCACAAAGCTTTACTGTCAAATTTTACGGTTCCACATCGCCCACCAGAACATTTAAAAAATCTTAAAACGGCCATACTGTTAAATGAAGATTTTTGTTTAATGCCATTTATGTTTTCAGTGTGCGATATTATTTACAAAGGTAAGCCAAACGAGTTCTAAATTATTCTAAACATACAAACATTTTGTAAGCGTAACTTTAGTGCTGTCTCGTCAAAGGATGATGGGCAAAAATTTATGAAACGTGGGCCCAACTCCAATAAAAATGGCTTGTTTATTAAATTAAAGGTTTACATACATACGTTCATTATCAGGCAGACGCATGCCAGAATTCGCTGTGTATCTGGAGTTATTTTTTTGTTTAGAAACAGTTGATGTTTTTGGTTATAAATAGAAGTTTTTGGTTTATAAAACCTTTTTTTTTTGCTTATATGTAAACCACCTAATGATACATCCTGTATAAGATAATAAGTTGAGATTTTTAGGGCAGGAAAATAAAAGTTTTTGGTTTATAGAATGAAAATAATATAATTATAACTGACCAATAATTATCAGTATCCGTGGCATGGGTGGCGGAGAAGTCTCCACAGTAGCATCGCCTCACGCGCACTCATCTAGCACGCTTCACGAGAATTAAAATTAATAATCGGTTTGGAGCCGATCTGCAAGTACCTAACGCAATTATCAGATTTTTCTTAACGTCCTCATCCTAGCGTTATCCCAATTTTCTAGTGCGCTAACTACACTATGTTTTATGGCGAAAATACTAATTTTTACATGGTCAAATGGATATGCTGGAAGAGAAAGACCGAGGAAAAGGTGGTTGGATTGTGTGCGTGATGATATGTTAATAAGAATGTGAATGCAGAGATGGCGAGTGATAGGGATGCATGGAAGAGAATGACATACTGCGCCGACTCCAAATAATGAGAATAGGGCAAGAATATGATTATTGTTTTTTACATGACGCGATTGCTAGACAACCCAGAAGGGCAACCAGATGTGTCTTAGGTCATGTATGCAATGTAGTCTGCGCTAAGGTCTAAATGGCCGTAAGTCACCTCTTACGACATCCATAGGCTGAAGTGGGTTGGTCACTTGCGAAAACGGCCGGAGGGGATCATTTACTAATATAGTAAATTATGTAGCATTAAGTGGTTTACATATTAGCAAAAAATGGTTTTGAACTTCTATTTATAACCAAAAATATCAACTTTTTCTAAATCGAAAAACTCCAGCCACACAGTGAATTCTGTTGGCCATTTTTATTGGAGGTGGGCCCATTTTGCACATCATCCTTTCTCAGAAAAGAGCGTGACAGAGCGTTACTTAAGTATTAACTTAGTGAAATTCTCAGTTCACAAACCGGACCATAGTCACTTAGCAATATTCTCAATTCAGAAACTGACCCTTAAAGGCGTTTCATGTTAAGCTAAGAAATATTAATAGCTATTCGTTAAGTCAGCTCTTTGCATTGTTTGCTGTGTAGCCCCTTGGCGTTCGAAGTTATCGAACTACAAATTGCGGTGCAATTAATTTTAATTATTGAAGCTTATAGGGAACTAAAGGTAACTTTAGATTAGCTAACTTCACTTAAGCGCAAAGTGAGTTGGCCAATTTAACATCGGGAGTAGGAGCTTTGGAGTTATGCATAATAAAATTACACTGTTTTAACATCAGTTCAGTCTAGAATATAGTTGATTTTTTCGTACAATAAGTTTATTTGCATATCGTATATCTGCGTGTATCGTTCTTTGGGTAACAGGATCCTATCTATATTCACTAATGGTCTGAGAGGTCGTTACTAACCATTAGCTGTGCCATTAGATAATAATGTCTGTTAATGTTTAGTGGTTAGCATACATATTAAAATGAAGGGAAACTATTAAATATTAATATTAAGGTAATTAAGAATGTCAATTTCGTAATGTAAAAATATTGGACCTTGTTGCCCGAAATAAAATATTGATTCATCATCAACCCATTATGTTCCCACCGAGGAGCACGGGTCTCTTCCCTAAGGAAGGAATAGACCATACCCCACCACGGGGGCCTAGTCCGGATTGGTGGTGGTTTGCAAGACTAGTGGCTGATCTTACAGTCAGGAGTTTTCAAGCCGCCCTAATGCCCGGTTCACATTATTCCAGTAGCATTCCAGCGCTGGACTGGAATATTGTGAACCGGGCATTAGGCCTTTGACTTGGCTTAACGACTGCCATCTAACGACGGCAGCCGGCACCAACAGCTTAACGTTGCTTGCGAAGCACAGAACCGCCCGGAAAAATGCCACTAGCGTTGGTCATAAACGGCCACCCATCCATGCACTGAACGCGCCCTATGTTGCGTAACCTTCGTGATCGCTTAATGTCACTCAGGCGGCTGCCTGAGGGGCGGCGAGCGATTTGATTTCTCACGATACTTCAAATTAGCGGGTGGTATAGCTATTAAAACTTCACGACCGCACCAGTCGATAGTACCTAATCTGTTTTACACAATATAATATTGAAATGAATAAAATAAAACATAGGTACCTACTACCCAATTAGATTCACCTTAAATTAAGAAGAAAGAAGAAAACTCATTTATTTGACGACACAATATTCAAAACAAAAAAAAAGAAAATACATGACTCAATACCATTACAATATGCATACATTATACAACAATTAACACAGAAAGCTTACAAAAAGTGGGTAAAAAATAAATAAACCGTACAACACGAAAACAATAATAAAATACATTATAGTTTTTAAGTATTACACCTGTGTAATCTCCTTTCTTATCTATTTATATAAAATTCAAAGACCTGACTCAACGCCCAGCCCAAGCCGTTTGACCTAGGAAGCTGAAATTTTGCACAGAGAATCTATATACTCGAATAATGTAGGCAAGGAATAAGAACGGATTTTTTGAAATTCCATCCCTAAGGGGGCGAAAAGGGTTGCCAAAATTTGTATGGGAGGTATAAAAAATGTTGTCAGATTTTCTTGAAACTTGAATTAAATACTCTTCAACACAATTGATTGAACACGTGTTTCGCCGTTTTTCTAAATTTAACCCTTAAGAGAGTGAACGGGGTTGCAAAATTTTAAACTAAAGTCCACACGGACGGAGTCGTGGGCGAAAGCTAGTGTACAATAAAGTGTTCTCTATCTATCTATCTATTAAGCCCCCAAAATGGGTCCGACTCAGCAAAATGTTGCAACAGAGTCCTGTACTGTAGGAACCATACAAGGACATCTCAAACCTGGAAAATCTACACCAGCCAAGCCGAAAACGACCAAGCCGCGATGGGAAATACCACGATTTCGTTTTGTATCCCTTTCCAAGAAGGCTCAGTTCTCAGCAAAACAATTAAACGTGACTGCGTAAATCCTGATGATTTATTAGATAAAGAGTTAATATCACGATGACACGGAGAAACTTAATTAGGCCCGCCTGACAATGATGAATGATTGAGTCAGTATGTAGCACACCCTTTCCCGGGAGGATGTTACGGCTTAAGCTCGCGGGTTTGTATGTTTGTGTTTAATTTTCATTTATGACTAGCTGACCCGGGAAACGTTGTTTCGCAATACATTTTTTTTTCACTTAGGGCTATGAAAAATGTATATAAAATTATATAGATAAACCTACCGAATATAGATAAAATATAAAACTTCTCAAAAGCGGTCAAGCCGTTTCGGAGGAGTATGCGCACTAACACAGTGACAAGAGAATTTCATTATATTAGAAAAAGAAGATTTAACAAACATTAGCCAGTAAGTACATTTTACATTGAATCGCTCGTAGCCTGGGCTGCCTGAGTGATCTTAAACGATCACTAAGGTTAAGCAACATACGGCGCGATCAGTCCATGGATGGGTCACCGTCTATGACTAACACTAGTGGCATTTTTCCGAGCGGTTGTGCGGTTCCGTGCTTCGCACGCAGTTGGTGCCAGCTGACGTCGATAGATGGCAGTCTTTAAGCCAAGTCAGAGGCCTTAGGGCGGCTTGAAAACTTCTGACAGTAAGACCAGCCACTAGTCTTACAAACCTCCACCAATCCGGCCTTGGCCCCCGTAGTATGGCCTATACCTTCCTCAGGGAAGAGACCCGTGCCCCTTGATGGGGACATAATGCGTTGATGATGACATTTTATAGTTAAATTATTAGGTTCGGCACGTCAACCTTCAGATGTTAGTTGCAAAGTCACCCCTAATGCAACGGAGCAGAGTGCATGCGTGTATGAGGATGATAATATGCTGTCTTGCTCTTTCTCTCTCTTCCTGGCTTTTAATTCCACATGATGGTGGGGCCAGTCTTCCTTGTCTTCTCCCTCCACTTCCCCTTTTTCTGGTATCTTCAAAAGCGTTGCACTCTATGAGGTCTTTTTTCACTTCATTAATAGGTATGTAACAGCAAAATATGTGTACCTAATGACAGGAGGACTAGACAAAATGGTCCTTGATACCAATAACCACGTGACATATCTCATTAGAAAGATATTCATATACTCTACAATAGTTACTATGGGAGCTCGGTTTAAAACGCTATGTGAAAAAAGTTATAGTGATATAAAAATTATTTTTTTTCATAGACCATTTTAAGCAATAAAAAATATAAAAATAAAATGAATAAATAAACTCACGCCCGTTATCCCCGAAGGGGTAGGCAGAGGCACCAGTCTCTAGTAAAAATATCTTTTCACTTTTAAACGGCATTGGCAGTCGCTTTGTGAGTACCTACGTTACAAGTGAATTTCTTTGTATTCTTGATTGCCGACTATTTTTGACCCGACTTTGATATTGGACTTTGTTTGCTTTTCCGTTGACCCTAGGCTTGTTATTGGAGTATCGTTGAGTACCTTTGTTTATCTAAACATAAGAAACCGTTATTTGTTACTCACATTGATAATAATAACAACAATGATATGATACATAAACATAATTATTATTATGTAAAACTTCCCGATAAGGCGAGCTAAGTGTCCCTGCACACGAGCCACTCGCCACAGCCACAAACGCCGCCACAAGAAGCTAAAAGCGGCTATAGAGTGGCTGAAGCGCGCGACATCCACTTGTTGCCGGTGGCCGACACTTGAGGTCGGTGGCCGCTACTTTTTTATTTAACCAATGCGATCGCAGGACGGCATTGAATCTCTGATATAAATAATTCTATATCCATATTTATTTAAATGAACAACAGACTATGTGGCGTTGCCGTCGACTCAAATAGGTTAACTGAGGTAAGGGAGAGAGGGGTGAGGAATAGCGCGAGTGGCGTGTGTCGGCGTTAGTGGCCGGTGTGGGCCACAAGAAGCGAGCAGCGACGATTGTAGTATGTGGCGGCCACCGGCGTCAACCGGTGCGGGTTGAATAGCGAATAGCGCCCTTCAGCTTGCCGCATTCAGCATCTGCCTACAGTTTTTCCCAGATCGTCATCCCACCTGGTCGGAGGGCGTCCTACACTACGTTTGCCGAGTCGCGGTCTCCACTCAAGAGCACGTTTACCCCAGCGGTTGTCGGTTGTTCGCGAAATATTGCTAGCCCACTGCCAATTCAGCTTGCTAATTCTCTGAGCTGATATAGCTCAGTAAATTAGCAAGCTGAAGAAGATCGTTCTCTGTCGGATGTATTCGTTACGAATCCTATCCTTCAGAGAAACTCCGACCATAGCTCTCTACATAGCTCACTGAGCGACTTTGAACTGGTGGACCAACCCTTTCGTGAGTGTCCATGTCTCGGCGACGTAGGTCACGACAGGTAGGACACACTGATTGCAAACTTTCGTTTTCAAGCATTGTGTTATGGATGACGAGAAGACTCGGCGTAGTTTCCGAAACGCTGCGCCCAGGGCAGCTAGATCCTCCTCTTGGCCTCCTTCTTGAAATTGTTTTTACCTAACTGCAGAATCTGCCCGAGGTAAGTGTTCGTAAGTGGCAGTGGGCCAGCCATATCACCGAAGAACTGATAACCGATGGGGTAGACAAGTTCTTGAGTGGAGACCGCGGATCGGTAAACGTAGTGTAGGACGTCCTCAGACTCGTTGGAACGATGATCTTCGCAGGACGGCTGGCAAGAGCTGGATAAGAGTAGCCGAGGACCGTGCTCAGTGTCGTGCAATGGAAGAGGCCTATGTCCAGCAGTGGACAACCATAGGCCGATGATGATGATTATGAAGTGTATTCGGAAACGATTTTGAGAAGGTGATCATGTACGACGACCGGTATTGGATCAATGTGACGATTGATCATGACTTTGGTTATCTGATTTGGTTTTAGAAAACTATATTTTATCAAAACTTGTTTTATTTTACGTTCTGATAGAGATTGACCATCACCCTGCAATCTGCATCCCAGCAATACTCATAAACATGTTTTAACTTGCTCTATAATGTCATGGAATACGAAATATTTTTTATGGCTTAAAAATCGTCTATGAAAAAAATATTGTTTATATCGCTATAACTTTTTTCACACAATTATTTGAAGTGAGCTCCCATAGTAACTATTTTAGTATATTAAAAAACCTTTCTAATGACATATGTCACGTCGTTATTGGTTCTTGGACCACCCTCCATACATGTTCGCCGGTTCTCCTTTCCAAGACAAGAGACAAGTTTCCTTTTCCTCGTGCGTCGCGTAGTCTAGCTTGGGATGGAACGACAGATCAAGCAAAAATTATAGATTTACATTCATCATCATCAACCCATTATGTCCCCACCGAGGGGCACGGGTCTCTTCCCTGAGAAAGGTATAGGCCATGCTCCACCACGGAGGGCAAGTCCGCATTGGTAGATTTACATTATAATTATTAAATTTTCAAATAAGTAAAGCTGTATTTTAGTTTGTAGTTTGTTGAGTCTAAAAAATTAACTAAATCATACAGAAAACATAATGGTGATGACTAAAATAAATTTATTCTATAATGTCATACCTATAGTAAATTGATACTGTAATAGACAGTCGCTTTGAATGAACTAAGTAGTTTTAGTTTTGAAACCTAGATGAGGCAAAAGTTACTCTTTCTAGATTGCGTTGTAGTATTTGGTGTATCTATTAATGTCAATAGATTAAATTTTTATTGAAGTATTTCTGCAACTTGTTAACGCTATAAGGATCCCCTGTAATGTTAGCTTTAAGTTTATTGGCAAAGTAAATAAGAAAATAAGACTGTACCTATTTCGTATCACCTGAAACAGATTTGATTGCAACTCTTCCCGTAAAAAAGGATCAATTTAGATTTATTTGACTTTTCAGTTGTTTGTTTGGGGTTTCCCCAATTTTCTTTTTTCTAAAGCGAATGAAAACAAAATCGAAATCTGCCGATTTGAAAGCTTTTTGCGGAATCTCATATGGACATTTATTCCTATTTATATTGAGAAAGTAGACCTTTTCCAGCGCGAGCAAACAGATCAATTTAATTAAAGCTTTGTAAATAAGGCTTAGTCCTTTTGTAATTTAATTTGTCTTAAAATTGTGCCTTGTCTCTTTTACTTAGGCAATGAGTCAACGACACCATTCGATTCTGTGATAATCTAGTATTTTGTGACAAAAGACTGAAACCAACAACTCATTTACTACTTAGCCGATGGCATTAACTCAGGTAACTTGCAATGACAAATTTTTTTTGTTATACATTTTTGATTAGTTTAATTGCACAATTCTTTTACCTAATTGTCGTCGAATTTGGTTATTTAGTAATTAGGTATTTCATTTTCTTTCTCGATTTTTTTATCTTTTGGGTCGACTTTTTTATCTCGTCGGGTAAAAACATTCAAAGTATGTAATCCGCCATTGCGATAACATTCTATTCCTGCTTTTACGATGGCGGGCATTAATTTAAATTTATTGTAATTGTGGTGTAAACTCCCAAACCATTTTGCTTTTTTAAGGCCAAAAGGCTTTGATTTAAGGCCAAAAGGTTTACGCTTACTTTTCGACTTCCCAGAAAATAAAAATATATGGGAGTGGATTTATGAGGCAGATGAGGGGGTTTCCACCATGTTAATTATGAACGAAATAAACATAGATATTTATTATCACCACAGTGGTAAAAAGGGTACACACCTAATCTGTTTTTTACAAAATAACTAGCTGACGTTGCAAACGTTGTTTTGCCAGATAAGGGTATGTATGAAAAATAGACAACAACCTTTTCTCAGACCTACCGAATATCATCATCATCAGGCTATATTAGTCCACTGCTGGACATAGCCCTCCCATAATGAGCGCCATAGCGCCCTGTCTTCAGCTTGCCGCATCCAGCATCTGCCTGCAGTCCTTCGCAGATCGTCATCCCACCTGGTTAGAGGGCGTCCTACACTACGTTTGCCGAGTCGCGGTCTCCACTCAAGAACACGTACCGAATATATTATTATGTATATAATACAATTTCATCAAAATCATTCAAGCCGTTTCGGAGGAGTATGCGCACTAACACTGTGACACGGGAATTTTATATATCGTCGGTCGGAATCATTACCGGAACATTTCCAAATCACGATTTTTGAGTTAAGTATGCAGAATGGTGGAAATTTTGAAGATATTTCCGAATCACTAACGGTACAAATCAAATGATTTTTTTATCTGTCACAAAAAGACTAATTCCAGTGGAGAAACAATTATTTTATTCTAACATATGAAAATTTTTGAAATCTTTAAACGTCAATTATCAAAACAGAATATTTTGAAATATACCATTAATGTTTCCGACCGACGATATTTAATTTTTATGAATATAACGCGGATTGCCAGCTTTCGCTACCACCTTAGCCATACTCTTCTATTTTTGCCTTAAATAATCACAACGTCCGTCATAAGTATTTAATGAACTTAAGTCCTGCCTATTAACGCTAAATAGATATAGTAAAAGGCGAATTACTATTTTATAGTCAGAAATCAGAAAATTCTAACTTGGAAGTAAGTTACTCCTACGGTTATGGTGACCTAAATAGGTCTCAAGTCGGCTGCCGTTACCTCCAGGGCTCTGAACTGAGAATTTCACTAAGTATCTGTCTCTTGGGATTTTTGTAAAACACGGTAGTTACGTTAATAAGTATAATAGTATATCTATGTAAGTTTCTTCTAGCTTTTAGATTAGGTATGTTCTGTTGTAATGATCTGATCTCCCTCCGAAATTCGTCTTCATTTTATTCGTCTTTTCCATACAGTGGCTCACATAGATAAGCTATCATGACATCAGAACTTACGACTGTGGTTTCAATAGAAAGTCAACGATTATTTAGAAGACAAGGATGTCTGGCATTAAACAGTAGTTTAATATTAAATTTAATCAGAGGATATCTGTGTC
This sequence comes from Yponomeuta plumbellus, assembly GCA_947310845.1. Lineage (NCBI taxonomy): Eukaryota > Metazoa > Arthropoda > Insecta > Lepidoptera > Yponomeutidae > Yponomeuta > Yponomeuta plumbellus. The sequence continues at coordinate 7,397,962 of OX371207.1, read as the reverse complement.
TAGTGTTCGACACATCCAAGAGTAGTATTTTTTAAGTTTGAAAGTTTGTTAATAACTTTTTTGAAAAGAATAAAATGTGGAGTATCTTTGTTAGTTTCTTCTCCATGTAATCTATCAATTGTGAAACTAACAACTGTGACATTCATAAAGTAAACATTTTGTTTGTACCTACTATGAATAAATTATTTGTTTTTTTTTTTTCGTACCAACTCCTTGTTTGTATTGTATTTGCAACCTAGATAAGCTAGAAATTGAAGAAGAAGGATCACAGGCGATTTTGGCATTATTTTTTGTAACACGTCCGGTCTTAAAATAAATGTTTCTCTTCCTTTATTTCCCATAAGTACTGAAATGGACCTTTCAGACACCGAAGATTTGCCTTTTACTGCCCCAATCCTCCGTTTACTTGGCTCCAATACAATTTTAACAACTACGGCGGTATCCTATCAAATGAAAGCCGTAAAATTCGTAAATAGCGCCAACAGTAAACCTTCAAGTGAACGACAATTGAAGCGGTGCGGCTATGTAAATAATTCACTGTCACACGCCCAAATGGGAATACATTCATACTTTTTTTACTACGCGTGTTCACGCGAAGATTTATGGGAAATAATAAAACTCCCTCATTACGGCCGCCCTTTATGATTACTGCGACAAAGTGCGTGGGATTGCTTCAGTCGGGGATTCGCGGTTACTCGGAAGCGCTGTCTTCACCGCTTTTCAAAGGATGTTGGACATTTCTCTTTTCATGTTCATGGACAAAGATTTATTCTTCTTGCGGTGCTACAACTCGGTATGGGTCTTAGCCTCTTCAACATGTTTCTTCCAATTGGCTCGATTCATTGCATCTTTCTTCAATGTTGATACCTACCTTCCCAATTTTCAAGTCACGAACAAGTCAAAAAATGTTGTCAGATTTTCTTGAAACTTGAATTAAATACTCTTCAACACAATTGATTGAACACGTGTTTCGCCGTTTTTCTAAATTTAACCCTTAAGAGAGTGAACGGGGTTGCAAAATTTTAAACTAAAGTCCACACGGACGGAGTCGTGGGCGAAAGCTAGTGTACAATAAAGTGTTCTCTATCTATCTATCTATTAAGCCCCCAAAATGGGTCCGACTCAGCAAAATGTTGCAACAGAGTCCTGTACTGTAGGAACCATACAAGGACATCTCAAACCTGGAAAATCTACACCAGCCAAGCCGAAAACGACCAAGCCGCGATGGGAAATACCACGATTTCGTTTTGTATCCCTTTCCAAGAAGGCTCAGTTCTCAGCAAAACAATTAAACGTGACTGCGTAAATCCTGATGATTTATTAGATAAAGAGTTAATATCACGATGACACGGAGAAACTTAATTAGGCCCGCCTGACAATGATGAATGATTGAGTCAGTATGTAGCACACCCTTTCCCGGGAGGATGTTACGGCTTAAGCTCGCGGGTTTGTATGTTTGTGTTTAATTTTCATTTATGACTAGCTGACCCGGGAAACGTTGTTTCGCAATACATTTTTTTTTCACTTAGGGCTATGAAAAATGTATATAAAATTATATAGATAAACCTACCGAATATAGATAAAATATAAAACTTCTCAAAAGCGGTCAAGCCGTTTCGGAGGAGTATGCGCACTAACACAGTGACAAGAGAATTTCATTATATTAGAAAAAGAAGATTTAACAAACATTAGCCAGTAAGTACATTTTACATTGAATCGCTCGTAGCCTGGGCTGCCTGAGTGATCTTAAACGATCACTAAGGTTAAGCAACATACGGCGCGATCAGTCCATGGATGGGTCACCGTCTATGACTAACACTAGTGGCATTTTTCCGAGCGGTTGTGCGGTTCCGTGCTTCGCACGCAGTTGGTGCCAGCTGACGTCGATAGATGGCAGTCTTTAAGCCAAGTCAGAGGCCTTAGGGCGGCTTGAAAACTTCTGACAGTAAGACCAGCCACTAGTCTTACAAACCTCCACCAATCCGGCCTTGGCCCCCGTAGTATGGCCTATACCTTCCTCAGGGAAGAGACCCGTGCCCCTTGATGGGGACATAATGCGTTGATGATGACATTTTATAGTTAAATTATTAGGTTCGGCACGTCAACCTTCAGATGTTAGTTGCAAAGTCACCCCTAATGCAACGGAGCAGAGTGCATGCGTGTATGAGGATGATAATATGCTGTCTTGCTCTTTCTCTCTCTTCCTGGCTTTTAATTCCACATGATGGTGGGGCCAGTCTTCCTTGTCTTCTCCCTCCACTTCCCCTTTTTCTGGTATCTTCAAAAGCGTTGCACTCTATGAGGTCTTTTTTCACTTCATTAATAGGTATGTAACAGCAAAATATGTGTACCTAATGACAGGAGGACTAGACAAAATGGTCCTTGATACCAATAACCACGTGACATATCTCATTAGAAAGATATTCATATACTCTACAATAGTTACTATGGGAGCTCGGTTTAAAACGCTATGTGAAAAAAGTTATAGTGATATAAAAATTATTTTTTTTCATAGACCATTTTAAGCAATAAAAAATATAAAAATAAAATGAATAAATAAACTCACGCCCGTTATCCCCGAAGGGGTAGGCAGAGGCACCAGTCTCTAGTAAAAATATCTTTTCACTTTTAAACGGCATTGGCAGTCGCTTTGTGAGTACCTACGTTACAAGTGAATTTCTTTGTATTCTTGATTGCCGACTATTTTTGACCCGACTTTGATATTGGACTTTGTTTGCTTTTCCGTTGACCCTAGGCTTGTTATTGGAGTATCGTTGAGTACCTTTGTTTATCTAAACATAAGAAACCGTTATTTGTTACTCACATTGATAATAATAACAACAATGATATGATACATAAACATAATTATTATTATGTAAAACTTCCCGATAAGGCGAGCTAAGTGTCCCTGCACACGAGCCACTCGCCACAGCCACAAACGCCGCCACAAGAAGCTAAAAGCGGCTATAGAGTGGCTGAAGCGCGCGACATCCACTTGTTGCCGGTGGCCGACACTTGAGGTCGGTGGCCGCTACTTTTTTATTTAACCAATGCGATCGCAGGACGGCATTGAATCTCTGATATAAATAATTCTATATCCATATTTATTTAAATGAACAACAGACTATGTGGCGTTGCCGTCGACTCAAATAGGTTAACTGAGGTAAGGGAGAGAGGGGTGAGGAATAGCGCGAGTGGCGTGTGTCGGCGTTAGTGGCCGGTGTGGGCCACAAGAAGCGAGCAGCGACGATTGTAGTATGTGGCGGCCACCGGCGTCAACCGGTGCGGGTTGAATAGCGAATAGCGCCCTTCAGCTTGCCGCATTCAGCATCTGCCTACAGTTTTTCCCAGATCGTCATCCCACCTGGTCGGAGGGCGTCCTACACTACGTTTGCCGAGTCGCGGTCTCCACTCAAGAGCACGTTTACCCCAGCGGTTGTCGGTTGTTCGCGAAATATTGCTAGCCCACTGCCAATTCAGCTTGCTAATTCTCTGAGCTGATATAGCTCAGTAAATTAGCAAGCTGAAGAAGATCGTTCTCTGTCGGATGTATTCGTTACGAATCCTATCCTTCAGAGAAACTCCGACCATAGCTCTCTACATAGCTCACTGAGCGACTTTGAACTGGTGGACCAACCCTTTCGTGAGTGTCCATGTCTCGGCGACGTAGGTCACGACAGGTAGGACACACTGATTGCAAACTTTCGTTTTCAAGCATTGTGTTATGGATGACGAGAAGACTCGGCGTAGTTTCCGAAACGCTGCGCCCAGGGCAGCTAGATCCTCCTCTTGGCCTCCTTCTTGAAATTGTTTTTACCTAACTGCAGAATCTGCCCGAGGTAAGTGTTCGTAAGTGGCAGTGGGCCAGCCATATCACCGAAGAACTGATAACCGATGGGGTAGACAAGTTCTTGAGTGGAGACCGCGGATCGGTAAACGTAGTGTAGGACGTCCTCAGACTCGTTGGAACGATGATCTTCGCAGGACGGCTGGCAAGAGCTGGATAAGAGTAGCCGAGGACCGTGCTCAGTGTCGTGCAATGGAAGAGGCCTATGTCCAGCAGTGGACAACCATAGGCCGATGATGATGATTATGAAGTGTATTCGGAAACGATTTTGAGAAGGTGATCATGTACGACGACCGGTATTGGATCAATGTGACGATTGATCATGACTTTGGTTATCTGATTTGGTTTTAGAAAACTATATTTTATCAAAACTTGTTTTATTTTACGTTCTGATAGAGATTGACCATCACCCTGCAATCTGCATCCCAGCAATACTCATAAACATGTTTTAACTTGCTCTATAATGTCATGGAATACGAAATATTTTTTATGGCTTAAAAATCGTCTATGAAAAAAATATTGTTTATATCGCTATAACTTTTTTCACACAATTATTTGAAGTGAGCTCCCATAGTAACTATTTTAGTATATTAAAAAACCTTTCTAATGACATATGTCACGTCGTTATTGGTTCTTGGACCACCCTCCATACATGTTCGCCGGTTCTCCTTTCCAAGACAAGAGACAAGTTTCCTTTTCCTCGTGCGTCGCGTAGTCTAGCTTGGGATGGAACGACAGATCAAGCAAAAATTATAGATTTACATTCATCATCATCAACCCATTATGTCCCCACCGAGGGGCACGGGTCTCTTCCCTGAGAAAGGTATAGGCCATGCTCCACCACGGAGGGCAAGTCCGCATTGGTAGATTTACATTATAATTATTAAATTTTCAAATAAGTAAAGCTGTATTTTAGTTTGTAGTTTGTTGAGTCTAAAAAATTAACTAAATCATACAGAAAACATAATGGTGATGACTAAAATAAATTTATTCTATAATGTCATACCTATAGTAAATTGATACTGTAATAGACAGTCGCTTTGAATGAACTAAGTAGTTTTAGTTTTGAAACCTAGATGAGGCAAAAGTTACTCTTTCTAGATTGCGTTGTAGTATTTGGTGTATCTATTAATGTCAATAGATTAAATTTTTATTGAAGTATTTCTGCAACTTGTTAACGCTATAAGGATCCCCTGTAATGTTAGCTTTAAGTTTATTGGCAAAGTAAATAAGAAAATAAGACTGTACCTATTTCGTATCACCTGAAACAGATTTGATTGCAACTCTTCCCGTAAAAAAGGATCAATTTAGATTTATTTGACTTTTCAGTTGTTTGTTTGGGGTTTCCCCAATTTTCTTTTTTCTAAAGCGAATGAAAACAAAATCGAAATCTGCCGATTTGAAAGCTTTTTGCGGAATCTCATATGGACATTTATTCCTATTTATATTGAGAAAGTAGACCTTTTCCAGCGCGAGCAAACAGATCAATTTAATTAAAGCTTTGTAAATAAGGCTTAGTCCTTTTGTAATTTAATTTGTCTTAAAATTGTGCCTTGTCTCTTTTACTTAGGCAATGAGTCAACGACACCATTCGATTCTGTGATAATCTAGTATTTTGTGACAAAAGACTGAAACCAACAACTCATTTACTACTTAGCCGATGGCATTAACTCAGGTAACTTGCAATGACAAATTTTTTTTGTTATACATTTTTGATTAGTTTAATTGCACAATTCTTTTACCTAATTGTCGTCGAATTTGGTTATTTAGTAATTAGGTATTTCATTTTCTTTCTCGATTTTTTTATCTTTTGGGTCGACTTTTTTATCTCGTCGGGTAAAAACATTCAAAGTATGTAATCCGCCATTGCGATAACATTCTATTCCTGCTTTTACGATGGCGGGCATTAATTTAAATTTATTGTAATTGTGGTGTAAACTCCCAAACCATTTTGCTTTTTTAAGGCCAAAAGGCTTTGATTTAAGGCCAAAAGGTTTACGCTTACTTTTCGACTTCCCAGAAAATAAAAATATATGGGAGTGGATTTATGAGGCAGATGAGGGGGTTTCCACCATGTTAATTATGAACGAAATAAACATAGATATTTATTATCACCACAGTGGTAAAAAGGGTACACACCTAATCTGTTTTTTACAAAATAACTAGCTGACGTTGCAAACGTTGTTTTGCCAGATAAGGGTATGTATGAAAAATAGACAACAACCTTTTCTCAGACCTACCGAATATCATCATCATCAGGCTATATTAGTCCACTGCTGGACATAGCCCTCCCATAATGAGCGCCATAGCGCCCTGTCTTCAGCTTGCCGCATCCAGCATCTGCCTGCAGTCCTTCGCAGATCGTCATCCCACCTGGTTAGAGGGCGTCCTACACTACGTTTGCCGAGTCGCGGTCTCCACTCAAGAACACGTACCGAATATATTATTATGTATATAATACAATTTCATCAAAATCATTCAAGCCGTTTCGGAGGAGTATGCGCACTAACACTGTGACACGGGAATTTTATATATCGTCGGTCGGAATCATTACCGGAACATTTCCAAATCACGATTTTTGAGTTAAGTATGCAGAATGGTGGAAATTTTGAAGATATTTCCGAATCACTAACGGTACAAATCAAATGATTTTTTTATCTGTCACAAAAAGACTAATTCCAGTGGAGAAACAATTATTTTATTCTAACATATGAAAATTTTTGAAATCTTTAAACGTCAATTATCAAAACAGAATATTTTGAAATATACCATTAATGTTTCCGACCGACGATATTTAATTTTTATGAATATAACGCGGATTGCCAGCTTTCGCTACCACCTTAGCCATACTCTTCTATTTTTGCCTTAAATAATCACAACGTCCGTCATAAGTATTTAATGAACTTAAGTCCTGCCTATTAACGCTAAATAGATATAGTAAAAGGCGAATTACTATTTTATAGTCAGAAATCAGAAAATTCTAACTTGGAAGTAAGTTACTCCTACGGTTATGGTGACCTAAATAGGTCTCAAGTCGGCTGCCGTTACCTCCAGGGCTCTGAACTGAGAATTTCACTAAGTATCTGTCTCTTGGGATTTTTGTAAAACACGGTAGTTACGTTAATAAGTATAATAGTATATCTATGTAAGTTTCTTCTAGCTTTTAGATTAGGTATGTTCTGTTGTAATGATCTGATCTCCCTCCGAAATTCGTCTTCATTTTATTCGTCTTTTCCATACAGTGGCTCACATAGATAAGCTATCATGACATCAGAACTTACGACTGTGGTTTCAATAGAAAGTCAACGATTATTTAGAAGACAAGGATGTCTGGCATTAAACAGTAGTTTAATATTAAATTTAATCAGAGGATATCTGTGTCTAGTGTTCGACACATCCAAGAGTAGTATTTTTTAAGTTTGAAAGTTTGTTAATAACTTTTTTGAAAAGAATAAAATGTGGAGTATCTTTGTTAGTTTCTTCTCCATGTAATCTATCAATTGTGAAACTAACAACTGTGACATTCATAAAGTAAACATTTTGTTTGTACCTACTATGAATAAATTATTTGTTTTTTTTTTTTCGTACCAACTCCTTGTTTGTATTGTATTTGCAACCTAGATAAGCTAGAAATTGAAGAAGAAGGATCACAGGCGATTTTGGCATTATTTTTTGTAACACGTCCGGTCTTAAAATAAATGTTTCTCTTCCTTTATTTCCCATAAGTACTGAAATGGACCTTTCAGACACCGAAGATTTGCCTTTTACTGCCCCAATCCTCCGTTTACTTGGCTCCAATACAATTTTAACAACTACGGCGGTATCCTATCAAATGAAAGCCGTAAAATTCGTAAATAGCGCCAACAGTAAACCTTCAAGTGAACGACAATTGAAGCGGTGCGGCTATGTAAATAATTCACTGTCACACGCCCAAATGGGAATACATTCATACTTTTTTTACTACGCGTGTTCACGCGAAGATTTATGGGAAATAATAAAACTCCCTCATTACGGCCGCCCTTTATGATTACTGCGACAAAGTGCGTGGGATTGCTTCAGTCGGGGATTCGCGGTTACTCGGAAGCGCTGTCTTCACCGCTTTTCAAAGGATGTTGGACATTTCTCTTTTCATGTTCATGGACAAAGATTTATTCTTCTTGCGGTGCTACAACTCGGTATGGGTCTTAGCCTCTTCAACATGTTTCTTCCAATTGGCTCGATTCATTGCATCTTTCTTCAATGTTGATACCTACCTTCCCAATTTTCAAGTCACGAACAAGTCAAAAAATGTTGTCAGATTTTCTTGAAACTTGAATTAAATACTCTTCAACACAATTGATTGAACACGTGTTTCGCCGTTTTTCTAAATTTAACCCTTAAGAGAGTGAACGGGGTTGCAAAATTTTAAACTAAAGTCCACACGGACGGAGTCGTGGGCGAAAGCTAGTGTACAATAAAGTGTTCTCTATCTATCTATCTATTAAGCCCCCAAAATGGGTCCGACTCAGCAAAATGTTGCAACAGAGTCCTGTACTGTAGGAACCATACAAGGACATCTCAAACCTGGAAAATCTACACCAGCCAAGCCGAAAACGACCAAGCCGCGATGGGAAATACCACGATTTCGTTTTGTATCCCTTTCCAAGAAGGCTCAGTTCTCAGCAAAACAATTAAACGTGACTGCGTAAATCCTGATGATTTATTAGATAAAGAGTTAATATCACGATGACACGGAGAAACTTAATTAGGCCCGCCTGACAATGATGAATGATTGAGTCAGTATGTAGCACACCCTTTCCCGGGAGGATGTTACGGCTTAAGCTCGCGGGTTTGTATGTTTGTGTTTAATTTTCATTTATGACTAGCTGACCCGGGAAACGTTGTTTCGCAATACATTTTTTTTTCACTTAGGGCTATGAAAAATGTATATAAAATTATATAGATAAACCTACCGAATATAGATAAAATATAAAACTTCTCAAAAGCGGTCAAGCCGTTTCGGAGGAGTATGCGCACTAACACAGTGACAAGAGAATTTCATTATATTAGAAAAAGAAGATTTAACAAACATTAGCCAGTAAGTACATTTTACATTGAATCGCTCGTAGCCTGGGCTGCCTGAGTGATCTTAAACGATCACTAAGGTTAAGCAACATACGGCGCGATCAGTCCATGGATGGGTCACCGTCTATGACTAACACTAGTGGCATTTTTCCGAGCGGTTGTGCGGTTCCGTGCTTCGCACGCAGTTGGTGCCAGCTGACGTCGATAGATGGCAGTCTTTAAGCCAAGTCAGAGGCCTTAGGGCGGCTTGAAAACTTCTGACAGTAAGACCAGCCACTAGTCTTACAAACCTCCACCAATCCGGCCTTGGCCCCCGTAGTATGGCCTATACCTTCCTCAGGGAAGAGACCCGTGCCCCTTGATGGGGACATAATGCGTTGATGATGACATTTTATAGTTAAATTATTAGGTTCGGCACGTCAACCTTCAGATGTTAGTTGCAAAGTCACCCCTAATGCAACGGAGCAGAGTGCATGCGTGTATGAGGATGATAATATGCTGTCTTGCTCTTTCTCTCTCTTCCTGGCTTTTAATTCCACATGATGGTGGGGCCAGTCTTCCTTGTCTTCTCCCTCCACTTCCCCTTTTTCTGGTATCTTCAAAAGCGTTGCACTCTATGAGGTCTTTTTTCACTTCATTAATAGGTATGTAACAGCAAAATATGTGTACCTAATGACAGGAGGACTAGACAAAATGGTCCTTGATACCAATAACCACGTGACATATCTCATTAGAAAGATATTCATATACTCTACAATAGTTACTATGGGAGCTCGGTTTAAAACGCTATGTGAAAAAAGTTATAGTGATATAAAAATTATTTTTTTTCATAGACCATTTTAAGCAATAAAAAATATAAAAATAAAATGAATAAATAAACTCACGCCCGTTATCCCCGAAGGGGTAGGCAGAGGCACCAGTCTCTAGTAAAAATATCTTTTCACTTTTAAACGGCATTGGCAGTCGCTTTGTGAGTACCTACGTTACAAGTGAATTTCTTTGTATTCTTGATTGCCGACTATTTTTGACCCGACTTTGATATTGGACTTTGTTTGCTTTTCCGTTGACCCTAGGCTTGTTATTGGAGTATCGTTGAGTACCTTTGTTTATCTAAACATAAGAAACCGTTATTTGTTACTCACATTGATAATAATAACAACAATGATATGATACATAAACATAATTATTATTATGTAAAACTTCCCGATAAGGCGAGCTAAGTGTCCCTGCACACGAGCCACTCGCCACAGCCACAAACGCCGCCACAAGAAGCTAAAAGCGGCTATAGAGTGGCTGAAGCGCGCGACATCCACTTGTTGCCGGTGGCCGACACTTGAGGTCGGTGGCCGCTACTTTTTTATTTAACCAATGCGATCGCAGGACGGCATTGAATCTCTGATATAAATAATTCTATATCCATATTTATTTAAATGAACAACAGACTATGTGGCGTTGCCGTCGACTCAAATAGGTTAACTGAGGTAAGGGAGAGAGGGGTGAGGAATAGCGCGAGTGGCGTGTGTCGGCGTTAGTGGCCGGTGTGGGCCACAAGAAGCGAGCAGCGACGATTGTAGTATGTGGCGGCCACCGGCGTCAACCGGTGCGGGTTGAATAGCGAATAGCGCCCTTCAGCTTGCCGCATTCAGCATCTGCCTACAGTTTTTCCCAGATCGTCATCCCACCTGGTCGGAGGGCGTCCTACACTACGTTTGCCGAGTCGCGGTCTCCACTCAAGAGCACGTTTACCCCAGCGGTTGTCGGTTGTTCGCGAAATATTGCCAGCCCACTGCCAATTCAGCTTGCTAATTCTCTGAGCTGATATAGCTCAGTAAATTAGCAAGCTGAAGAAGATCGTTCTCTGTCGGATGTATTCGTTACGAATCCTATCCTTCAGAGAAACTCCGACCATAGCTCTCTACATAGCTCACTGAGCGACTTTGAACTGGTGGACCAACCCTTTCGTGAGTGTCCATGTCTCGGCGACGTAGGTCACGACAGGTAGGACACACTGATTGCAAACTTTCGTTTTCAAGCATTGTGTTATGGATGACGAGAAGACTCGGCGTAGTTTCCGAAACGCTGCGCCCAGGGCAGCTAGATCCTCCTCTTGGCCTCCTTCTTGAAATTGTTTTTACCTAACTGCAGAATCTGCCCGAGGTAAGTGTTCGTAAGTGGCAGTGGGCCAGCCATATCACCGAAGAACTGATAACCGATGGGGTAGACAAGTTCTTGAGTGGAGACCGCGGATCGGTAAACGTAGTGTAGGACGTCCTCAGACTCGTTGGAACGATGATCTTCGCAGGACGGCTGGCAAGAGCTGGATAAGAGTAGCCGAGGACCGTGCTCAGTGTCGTGCAATGGAAGAGGCCTATGTCCAGCAGTGGACAACCATAGGCCGATGATGATGATTATGAAGTGTATTCGGAAACGATTTTGAGAAGGTGATCATGTACGACGACCGGTATTGGATCAATGTGACGATTGATCATGACTTTGGTTATCTGATTTGGTTTTAGAAAACTATATTTTATCAAAACTTGTTTTATTTTACGTTCTGATAGAGATTGACCATCACCCTGCAATCTGCATCCCAGCAATACTCATAAACATGTTTTAACTTGCTCTATAATGTCATGGAATACGAAATATTTTTTATGGCTTAAAAATCGTCTATGAAAAAAATATTGTTTATATCGCTATAACTTTTTTCACACAATTATTTGAAGTGAGCTCCCATAGTAACTATTTTAGTATATTAAAAAACCTTTCTAATGACATATGTCACGTCGTTATTGGTTCTTGGACCACCCTCCATACATGTTCGCCGGTTCTCCTTTCCAAGACAAGAGACAAGTTTCCTTTTCCTCGTGCGTCGCGTAGTCTAGCTTGGGATGGAACGACAGATCAAGCAAAAATTATAGATTTACATTCATCATCATCAACCCATTATGTCCCCACCGAGGGGCACGGGTCTCTTCCCTGAGAAAGGTATAGGCCATGCTCCACCACGGAGGGCAAGTCCGCATTGGTAGATTTACATTATAATTATTAAATTTTCAAATAAGTAAAGCTGTATTTTAGTTTGTAGTTTGTTGAGTCTAAAAAATTAACTAAATCATACAGAAAACATAATGGTGATGACTAAAATAAATTTATTCTATAATGTCATACCTATAGTAAATTGATACTGTAATAGACAGTCGCTTTGAATGAACTAAGTAGTTTTAGTTTTGAAACCTAGATGAGGCAAAAGTTACTCTTTCTAGATTGCGTTGTAGTATTTGGTGTATCTATTAATGTCAATAGATTAAATTTTTATTGAAGTATTTCTGCAACTTGTTAACGCTATAAGGATCCCCTGTAATGTTAGCTTTAAGTTTATTGGCAAAGTAAATAAGAAAATAAGACTGTACCTATTTCGTATCACCTGAAACAGATTTGATTGCAACTCTTCCCGTAAAAAAGGATCAATTTAGATTTATTTGACTTTTCAGTTGTTTGTTTGGGGTTTCCCCAATTTTCTTTTTTCTAAAGCGAATGAAAACAAAATCGAAATCTGCCGATTTGAAAGCTTTTTGCGGAATCTCATATGGACATTTATTCCTATTTATATTGAGAAAGTAGACCTTTTCCAGCGCGAGCAAACAGATCAATTTAATTAAAGCTTTGTAAATAAGGCTTAGTCCTTTTGTAATTTAATTTGTCTTAAAATTGTGCCTTGTCTCTTTTACTTAGGCAATGAGTCAACGACACCATTCGATTCTGTGATAATCTAGTATTTTGTGACAAAAGACTGAAACCAACAACTCATTTACTACTTAGCCGATGGCATTAACTCAGGTAACTTGCAATGACAAATTTTTTTTGTTATACATTTTTGATTAGTTTAATTGCACAATTCTTTTACCTAATTGTCGTCGAATTTGGTTATTTAGTAATTAGGTATTTCATTTTCTTTCTCGATTTTTTTATCTTTTGGGTCGACTTTTTTATCTCGTCGGGTAAAAACATTCAAAGTATGTAATCCGCCATTGCGATAACATTCTATTCCTGCTTTTACGATGGCGGGCATTAATTTAAATTTATTGTAATTGTGGTGTAAACTCCCAAACCATTTTGCTTTTTTAAGGCCAAAAGGCTTTGATTTAAGGCCAAAAGGTTTACGCTTACTTTTCGACTTCCCAGAAAATAAAAATATATGGGAGTGGATTTATGAGGCAGATGAGGGGGTTTCCACCATGTTAATTATGAACGAAATAAACATAGATATTTATTATCACCACAGTGGTAAAAAGGGTACACACCTAATCTGTTTTTTACAAAATAACTAGCTGACGTTGCAAACGTTGTTTTGCCAGATAAGGGTATGTATGAAAAATAGACAACAACCTTTTCTCAGACCTACCGAATATCATCATCATCAGGCTATATTAGTCCACTGCTGGACATAGCCCTCCCATAATGAGCGCCATAGCGCCCTGTCTTCAGCTTGCCGCATCCAGCATCTGCCTGCAGTCCTTCGCAGATCGTCATCCCACCTGGTTAGAGGGCGTCCTACACTACGTTTGCCGAGTCGCGGTCTCCACTCAAGAACACGTACCGAATATATTATTATGTATATAATACAATTTCATCAAAATCATTCAAGCCGTTTCGGAGGAGTATGCGCACTAACACTGTGACACGGGAATTTTATATATCGTCGGTCGGAATCATTACCGGAACATTTCCAAATCACGATTTTTGAGTTAAGTATGCAGAATGGTGGAAATTTTGAAGATATTTCCGAATCACTAACGGTACAAATCAAATGATTTTTTTATCTGTCACAAAAAGACTAATTCCAGTGGAGAAACAATTATTTTATTCTAACATATGAAAATTTTTGAAATCTTTAAACGTCAATTATCAAAACAGAATATTTTGAAATATACCATTAATGTTTCCGACCGACGATATTTAATTTTTATGAATATAACGCGGATTGCCAGCTTTCGCTACCACCTTAGCCATACTCTTCTATTTTTGCCTTAAATAATCACAACGTCCGTCATAAGTATTTAATGAACTTAAGTCCTGCCTATTAACGCTAAATAGATATAGTAAAAGGCGAATTACTATTTTATAGTCAGAAATCAGAAAATTCTAACTTGGAAGTAAGTTACTCCTACGGTTATGGTGACCTAAATAGGTCTCAAGTCGGCTGCCGTTACCTCCAGGGCTCTGAACTGAGAATTTCACTAAGTATCTGTCTCTTGGGATTTTTGTAAAACACGGTAGTTACGTTAATAAGTATAATAGTATATCTATGTAAGTTTCTTCTAGCTTTTAGATTAGGTATGTTCTGTTGTAATGATCTGATCTCCCTCCGAAATTCGTCTTCATTTTATTCGTCTTTTCCATACAGTGGCTCACATAGATAAGCTATCATGACATCAGAACTTACGACTGTGGTTTCAATAGAAAGTCAACGATTATTTAGAAGACAAGGATGTCTGGCATTAAACAGTAGTTTAATATTAAATTTAATCAGAGGATATCTGTGTCTAGTGTTCGACACATCCAAGAGTAGTATTTTTTAAGTTTGAAAGTTTGTTAATAACTTTTTTGAAAAGAATAAAATGTGGAGTATCTTTGTTAGTTTCTTCTCCATGTAATCTATCAATTGTGAAACTAACAACTGTGACATTCATAAAGTAAACATTTTGTTTGTACCTACTATGAATAAATTATTTGTTTTTTTTTTTTCGTACCAACTCCTTGTTTGTATTGTATTTGCAACCTAGATAAGCTAGAAATTGAAGAAGAAGGATCACAGGCGATTTTGGCATTATTTTTTGTAACACGTCCGGTCTTAAAATAAATGTTTCTCTTCCTTTATTTCCCATAAGTACTGAAATGGACCTTTCAGACACCGAAGATTTGCCTTTTACTGCCCCAATCCTCCGTTTACTTGGCTCCAATACAATTTTAACAACTACGGCGGTATCCTATCAAATGAAAGCCGTAAAATTCGTAAATAGCGCCAACAGTAAACCTTCAAGTGAACGACAATTGAAGCGGTGCGGCTATGTAAATAATTCACTGTCACACGCCCAAATGGGAATACATTCATACTTTTTTTACTACGCGTGTTCACGCGAAGATTTATGGGAAATAATAAAACTCCCTCATTACGGCCGCCCTTTATGATTACTGCGACAAAGTGCGTGGGATTGCTTCAGTCGGGGATTCGCGGTTACTCGGAAGCGCTGTCTTCACCGCTTTTCAAAGGATGTTGGACATTTCTCTTTTCATGTTCATGGACAAAGATTTATTCTTCTTGCGGTGCTACAACTCGGTATGGGTCTTAGCCTCTTCAACATGTTTCTTCCAATTGGCTCGATTCATTGCATCTTTCTTCAATGTTGATACCTACCTTCCCAATTTTCAAGTCAATCCACCTCTTTTCGGTCTGCTCCTCGGTTTCTTTTGCTGCATCTGGACATTATTTTCGCCGCACTGTTATTCGACATACATTCTAGGTGGCTTACTCATTTCGGCAGTTGAGACCTACAGGATCTCATTATTGTCTCCTGTATCAGTTGGGACATTGTTTGATTTGATTTGAAGATTCTTTGTTGCGAAAGAAAAGATCTGCACAAAGGCGAGCTTAATACTAAAAAGTCTTCTTCCAGCTAACCATGGGTGATGTGGAAGGAGTAAGGGGTACTGCTAGGGACATAATGAAACTCCCATATTTGGCCGCCTGTTATGATTGCTGTATTAAATGCGTTGGATTGCTTTAGTCGGGCTGATTATCGGAACCTATTTTACTCCGCTGATCAATTTATTTTGAACACTATTGAAAGTATTAACATAACATAACATTTACATACAGGCACATACATTGCTTCTGGCCCCACACTAGGATACCCTGTGTCGTGGGAACCAGAAACAGCGACGTCACAAACATGTAAACATCCAAGACCTGGAGTTTTTTTTTTTACCTGGAGTATTAACTATTATCTCTTTCTTACTTTGTTTTCTGGCCACCTCTCTTTTATTCCTTCTTTCACTTTTTCTGGTTTCCGTTTTCTTGCACATTAAGAGATTATTCTCGTCTCTATTTGTTCATTCGTTCTCTTTTTCTCCTTCTATCTATTTTAAAAAATATCGATTTCTTCAGCACAATTGTTGCATTGATAAAATGTGTTTGTGTTAGTAGCTTAAATTAGTTTTCCAGCCGTTTTAGCCAAGTATCCATCATTTTTACAACATTATGATGCCAAAAAGATTTCAAAGTTACCAAATGCCTATAAAAAATATGGTAACCGGCAATCTGACGACCTCTGTGGCGTAGTGGTTAGCGCATCTGACTACCATGCGAGAGGTCCCGGGTTCGAATCCCGGCTAGGGACAAAAAAAATCCCAGGTCTTGGATGTTTACATGTTTGTGACGTCGCTGTTTCTAGTTCCCACGACACAGGATATCCTAGTGTGGGGCCAGGAGCAATGTATGTGCCTGTATGTAAATGTTATGTTATAAAAAAAACAACTACGAAAAATTATAACTAATATAAGCTCAATTTTTTCGTATTTTGCCTGTAACCTCTGGGTTTTCGGGGTACCTCTCTAGCCTAGGGGGTACTTCTGACTTTTCGCTTTACTGTGCATATCGTTTCGTGTTTCCAAATGCTCGGGAATTACAGACACCTTTTATTGTATCCTCATACAGACTGCTTTTAGAAAACAAAATGTAATCGATGAAATGGAAATGAGTTCTTATTTCCCTCGTGGTACCGATATGAAAGTGAAATCGAGCTCCCGCGTTGGTAATAGGTATGTCATAAAAGAAAACTGAAATTCTGAAAGGTTACGTGGGAAATTATCTACAGGGTGAGTATTTTGTCTCCTAATACGTGACGAGGATTGATTGCGACCCTAATTCCTTTGTATGATAAAAATAATAAGTATAATAATTTTAAATTCACTCGCTGACATGATTAACGGATGCATAAGATCTTGCCTAAGAGTGCTTTAAATAATTTTTAGTTATTACGTCAGCTTTTTGATGAATTTTTATGCCAGCTGACATCTGCTGTATTTTTTCGTGATGCCATATATCTGAGAAGGCTGGCCTAGCTGTCTGGTATGTGGCTGGTCTTACTGTCTTCTGATATTAAGACCAGCCACTAGTCTTATGGCTCCTACACCCTATGCCGGAGGGTAGAAAGCCGCCAGCAATGCCACACAAGCCGAGCCGCCGCGGCGGCAGGCCGGCGGGTCGTGCCGGCGGGTTTTGCGGCAAGCCGGCGGCAGTTCGCTCCCGGCATTCGATTGAAAGTGTTGTGCTAGAAAATCATGCCAGTGATGCTCTGCGGCAGTCAGCGGCAAGTGCCTAAATATGCCGGCGGCAAAGGCGCGCGGCATAAAGCCGCCGGATTATTCCACTAATCCCCATTGAAAATCCCCATTGACGTGTGATACCTAACACCGCGCCATTTTTTTCCAACCGGACTGCCTATGACATTCTTTTTTAGATGGAGTGGGCTTGCTCAGCACCTAAGGTTGAAGTATTTTGGAGTCGGTTAAAAATAGACGACGACGTCACGATGACGTCACACCCCAACCCTCATTATGGAAACAGGTATAAGAAAAGGCAGAAATAGCCAAAACTACGCCCTTAACTTCCCATAAGCTGTCACCTATTTATAGAAAACTGAGGCATTGGGTCATGTCCGTTATTCACGAGCTAAGTAGGCACACACTTTTCCCAAAGTTGTTTTAAAAATACTTTTATTTATTAACAAACTTCTACCCGTGATTTCGTCTCCATGGATCAGAATAGGCTATTTGAGTTTGAAAAAAAGTATTACTTATTCGTATTCGTATAGATTGTGAGCCTTAAAACCACTTTAAGGCATTTTACAAAAAAAAAATAACTGTATCATTTATTAAAAAAAAATATAATAAAATTTGATACATATGTATCTGCAGCCATTTTATTGCCAACGGCCTGGATTAGCCGGATCTATGATGACGTCACC
This sequence comes from Yponomeuta plumbellus, assembly GCA_947310845.1. NCBI lineage: Eukaryota > Metazoa > Arthropoda > Insecta > Lepidoptera > Yponomeutidae > Yponomeuta > Yponomeuta plumbellus. The sequence continues at coordinate 7,380,022 of OX371207.1, read as the reverse complement.
GGTCAGTATGTCGTCTGACATTCATGTCGTTCTTTCGTTCATTGGTTTTGTTTACTGACCAGTGACGCTATGATTTCTGCACGAAGCCATATACAGTGCCACCATCTTATCTGTTCAGTTGATAGCGGCGCTAGTGAAGAATTTAGTAGTAACATTTAATAAATTTACCTAGAAAAATGAGAATATTTTAACCCGTCTTTCAATTTTAATGAAAATATATCTATAAATCTTAGTAGTTAAGTGAATAAATAAAACAAAAAATCGGAAACAGGATTTACAATTAATTAATTAGTTACAATTTTGCCCACCTGAACAGATAACTTGGTGGCGCTGTAACCCGACACATATCGTTTTGACGGCTTATTTTAAAAGTGAATTTCGTTTGGTTTTTTTTAGAAGAAATACACGAAAGAAGTAAAATTACCACTTGCTGAGTACAGTGCCACCATCTTAACTGTTCAGTTGATAGCGGCGCTAGTGGAGATTTTAGTAGTAACATTTGAGGAATTTACCTAGACAAATGAGAATATTTTAACCCCTCTTTCAATTTTAATGAAAATATATCTATAAATCTTAGTAAGTGAATAAATAAAAAAAATTTGTTACAGGATTTACAATTTATATGTTAGTTACAATTTTGTCCACCTGAACAGATAACTTGGTGGCGCTGTACTCAATACACTCCAACAAAAAAGTCTTAGTAGGTTTTCAGAATCCTGTCAAATAGCCTATTGGATTATTGCCATTACAAAATTCACGTAGGTATTACACGGATTCTCGGAATTCGAACACACGAGCTTGGGAAAAAAAACATCCAAAGTTTTTCCCCCCAGTTTCTCGTTCGCTAAAAAGCTATTAATCTACTGTTGACAGTTGTCAAATGTTTTTTTCTGTATGCACTTTAACCAACTGTCCAGCCGTTAACAGTAGATTAACAGCTTGTTAGTGTACGAGAAATTAGGGGTGAATCTACTGTTCAGAACAGGGAGCCGATTCTCGCCCATGCGAATTGAAAGCGTAGTCGCCAAACATTCGAAGGATTTGACATTTGTCGCATAAAACCAGTTTCATGTATTCTCACAAAGTCGTATACGCAAATTCGCTAACAATTTTCGTTCGCTTTGAGGTGTCATCTTGTCGCACGGTAATTACCATGCGACTCGCAAAAGGCGTATGAAATTTGAACGCATTCATTGATAGTTGAGGGTGGGTGTATTCCGAAATGCGATAAAATCGATTACAGCGCGAATCCACTTAAGTGCAGTAGGCACAAAAACCCTACTCCGTGCGAGATACTTTGGGACTACTAAATTTGGTCGGATTCGCGCTGTTGTTGATTTTATCGCATTACTATTCATCGCAGTAACTCCCACCTATCTTCCATCAGGTCCACGTGACACGCATCTATTGAGGTGCAGTTTTCATCAACTCCCCTGTGCTCCAATCCCCCACTAACCACTTTAGAGCGTAGCTTGCGGCCACCACCTATGGTCTGATTGAGCGCTGCAATGTTTTGTTTTCTGATCAGCGTATATTAAGGCCTGTATTCACTTTGATTAGTGATTAGTGCAGGTGATGACCCTTTGTCGTGGGAACCAGAAACAGCGACGACTCACAAACATGTAAACATCCAAGAGCTGGATTTCTTTTTTTTCTCCCCAGCCGGGATTCGACCCCGGGACCTCTCGCATGGCATGCTCGTCATTGATCTACTGTTAACAGCTGACAGTTGACCAAAGACCATCATGAAAAAGAATACCTGACTTCTTGAACAGTAGCTTCACAGATTGATAGTGTATAGTACTTAAAACATTTCATAAGACTACAATTCATGTTGTATAATGATCTTTTGATGTACGTTGGATAGCCATTAACCCACAAATTACCCAGTAAGTTTACTAAACGGCTACGCTATGTTCATCCAATTATCACAATAAATTTTCGTTTAAGGAGACGCGGTAAAACTCTTAGAAATTAAAATAAAAAAATACTACCCGGTAAGTAAAGAAAGACTAACGCTAGTCGCATTTTTCCGAACGGCTCCGTGCATCGCAAGGCTCGCTAAGCAGTTGGTGCCGGCTGCCATCCATAGATGGCAGTCGTTAAGCCAAGTCAGAGGCCTGAGGGCGGCTTGAAAACCTCTAACAGTAAGACCAGCCACTAGTCTTACAAGCCTCCACGGGTTAGGGAGTCACTCGTCATTTTACCTAATTCATCAACAATCCGGCCTTGGCCCCCGTGGTAGAGTATGGCCTATACCGTCCTCAGGGAAGAGACCTGTTCCCCTCGGTGGGGACATAATGGGTTGATGATGATGAAGTAAAGAAAGTAAGTAAGTCAAGTAAGTATATCCGGACTCACAGTGGTGTGTTACGATAGTTTTGGTTAAAAAAAGAATACGATTAGCGCTATAAACATCAACAGTGGTGCGCCAACAGCACAATAAAATTGTGTTGCACGCAACTAGTTTATCCCCTCAGGGACGTAATGAGGATGTCAGGGGACCTGTGGGATCGACACAATTCTATTGCGGACCATTTGCGTACATAGGCCCCTCGGTAACTGATCGAGTAGGGTTACTAATCAGTTTGAGCTTCCGCGGTTTGTGTTGATTTAGAAATATAGCACTTACTACTTACAAGCGCTGTAAGCCCAGTGGGTACACCAATCGACACAGGTTCGATTCCCAGTTACGTGTATCTACGAATTTTACCATAGGCCAACCGTGAAGGAACCCATCGTGTGGAAACCCGCGGGGTTGGCTCCGCACGTATTGACTTGTCTTTCCTGTGGGCTAGGCGACTAAGCTGCCAGGATGGTATACTCGTAGGTGCTGGGCAGGCCTACTGCATGTAGCCCTGTAATCCCGGGCTTAGAAATAGGGCTACCGTATCTCCTGCCTGTCGTAAGAGGCGACTAAAAGGAGACTGGGGTCGCGGGTGGCGAAAGTGGGGGCTCGGACCACCGTTTCAGCGACCCAGTGACGGCGGCGGTGTGTGGTGGTCGCCCACCGCCGTAAAAGAGGCTTCTCGGGCTCAAGCCGACTACGTAGGACGGATGCCGAAACGCACAGTGCGTGGGGGTTCCGAAGTGATCAGTGAGGTCCCGGAACCCCCACCAAACACACGGAGAGGGCCACCGAGGAGGTTTAAGTGGGTAAAAATCCCACATAAACCGGCTTTCCCCCCAGAAAGTAAGGTATCTTTAGAAGTTTTCCCCCTCGTCAATAATTAAGGCCTACTCCATGTAAACAATGTCACAGGCACTGTAGTGTCAGAGTCCCCCTTCCCTTCCCTTCTAGTGTGACCGTCTAGCTCTACAAATCATTTCTAAGGCCACTTACCATTTTATTTTTTTGGGCTCCGGAGGGAAAGACTTGAACATCAGAAGGAAAAATCAGAATCCTTTTGATTCTCAGTGTGTTGTTCGTCCGTCTGTCTGTGTTTAAAAACCGTTTTAATTTTTTAACCGTTTTAACCGAACGGTTTGAGTGATAAGTTGAAATCTATATTAAATACCAACTCTCGTTTTTTCGCACGCTAACAAGGTTTTATCTACTGTTAGGCCAGTTAACAGGTTGACAATAATGGCAAAGGTTGATACAAAAAAACAACTGACAGTGTTTTAACAATAGATTAATAATAAATCAGCGGAAAAAGTGTATCACTTGCTTTGTTCTTTTTTTGGGATAGATAACGATTTCATCTAATTATATAAAATCACAGAACTGATGGCCGATGGGGCCGAAAAGTTCTCGAATGGAGACCACATATCGGCAAGCGCCACAGTCCACATATGGACAGACGATCTCATCCAAGTGGCGGGAAGACGCTGGATGCAAGCCGCTTCCGACCGGTCTTTTTGGAAATCCATGGAGGAGGCCTATGTCCAGCAGTGGACTTCTTGTAGCTGAATGATGATGATGATATAAAATACTCGTGTCAGAGTTAGTGCGCATACTCCTCCGAAACGGCTTGACCAATTTTGATGAAATTTTATATGTATATTTGGTAGGTTTCAGAGTAGTTTGTCGTCTATTTTTCATAGCCCTAAGTAATAAGAGTGATCCACCATAATTTTTTATATGGCGAAATAACGTTGGCCGGGTCGGATAGAGCAATTAAATACTAACTGCCAATTTTTCTTACACTAAATAGCTGTTCTACTGTTAATAGTATAATCAGTTAGCCAAGGTGCATACAAAAAAAAACCAGATGACACTGCTAACAGTAGATGTTACTGTTACCCTTGGGCCGCACTCATCGCGATAACCCGAAGATTCGGGCTATCGTGATGTGTGTAGCCAAGTATTCGCGTATACTTCGGAGCTTCGTCAGGACTTCGTACTGTCGGTAAACTTTCACAGATCAAAGAGTTTTATCGCGATGAACTTCGCTTGAGCGGCCACACTTCCGTCAGCGTGCACCTGTCAAACGTGGCGGACGTGTTATTTTACAGAGTAGATGCATAAGCTAAAGCGTAACATGGATTGGAGTAATGATAAAATTCTAGAATTTATTGCAAACTACGAATAAATAAATAATAACTACGACATAAATGTAAAAAAACATTATTTGGTGCCATAAAATACAGAGCAACCGCGGCGTCCATTTTGTTTTTTTGCATTGACATCGCTTGCACATTGCGATAAACTTTACATCGCGCATTGTGTGGCCGCGAGGATTCGCCGTAGACCGAAGACGAAGTTTATCGCCCGAATGTTATCGCGATGAGTGCGGCCCAGGCATTAAACGTTTTACGATACAAGGTATCGTTTTTACCATTGGTATATTTTTTCCCTTACGATAAACCTTAGTCAGAAAAGTGAACTCACAATTTATTCAGTATACCTAATAGCAGTACCTAAAGTACACACTATAATAAGAACAACCTGTTGCGATTAGATCCAGGCAACCCAGGTACTCGATAAGCCTTGGTAAGTTTATCGGGTACCTGAAATTGATACTAAGTTCCAATGATAAGAATATTTTTTATTGCACAAAAGTAAACTCACGATTTATTCTACAGCAGAAAAAATCACAGCATAACCAGTACAAAACTTTTCCATACAAAATTAAAAGAAGTTCATTGAAAGTAATTTAAGTAAAGTCCACACCATAGGACTGTTCCGTGATGAAAAACTGTTTATAAAAATGTTTGAGCTACCAAACAAATATACTATAAGATTTTCTTTCTGCCCATAGGCCTAAAATATATTAATTCATGTCCCACTCAGTTTAACTTTTTCATTCTTCGTAACAAGAATGAAAAAGTTGAACTGCTGTCATAACTACAGTTGACATAATCATATTAGTTGCAACGTTACCCATAACGTCTCGGAGTAGGCACAAGTAAATGTTGATTTGCTGTCCACTCTACGCTTTTTTCACTTTGTGAAGACGATGATCACCGTGACAATGACGCATAACATTATGAGACAGAACAAGGACGGCAAAAGGTAGGGAGCGCATCGAGAGTCCGTGCCTCGGACCTCGCCAGGTCGGATGGTGAGAGGCGGCGGTAGCTTCATTCTGGTCTTACTGGAATAAACATGAGGAACATGAGAATTTGATTGCATTGACATTATATTTACAAAATACGAATATCGGACAAATATGCGTCAGGGCGAATTTCACGTTTGTGATGTCCTTGCGTGGTGGTCATATCACAAGGTATCATAATTTAAGGGCTAAATAATATATTGTTTATTTATTTGAAAAAAGACCCGTGCCCCTCGTGGGGTCATAAAGGGTTACAAACATTCAACATTGATTTAATTTTTTATTTAAATTACGTAGTGTTATATGTAATTTAAATAAATAAATAAATAAATCAATCAATCAGAAAAACAGACAAGAAGGTATCAGGCTCGTCCACCGATAGTTCCAAACTTTTCCCGAACTGCGAAGACATTTTTGTCAATGATATAATAACATTTATTCAGTTTTTTTTTCTGTATTTATAGTAATAATATAGTAAGTTGTTGTAGATCAATGGAAAGTAAACTGTTAATTTTGATTCCCTTGAGTGTTGAAATATCGGTTTTTTGCGGCATAAACGGCTTTACCTTTTTTTGCGTTAACTTAGAAGTTTGATTTTATGACAGCGTCAAGGGACCATAAGCCTGGGTATATAAATATGGTTTCAATTTCAACTCTATGCCTCTACGTGTTCCCGAGATCGCGCTCCCGGACAACAAAGTGATCCTAAAAGGGTTCCGTTTTTTCATTTTGCGGTACGGAACGCTAAAAAATACCAAAAGAAACTATAAACACTTTTTTCCGCGCACCACGGGGACCAAGTCCGGATGGTGGAGGCTTGTAAGACTAGTGGCTGGTCTTACTGTCAGAAGTTTTCAAGCTGACCTATTTTATTTATCACATATTTACCTACCGATCCATTTTGGATCGGCGATCCCACGATCCGAGATCCTGATCCGTGGAGCGTGGATCATGGATCGATGATTCAGTTGAAAATTTTAGCGATCCTGTCGGGGTGCTCCAAGACGCTCCAGCCGATCCACGCTGATCCAGTTAGTCGAACTCTATCTCGCTATATATATTTCGGAACATAACATCTGAGGAATTCACATACCTTAGAGCTCGAAATTGCCAATCCTTGGTGGGCACGCGTGGTGATTAAGACAATACTCTCTCACTCTGAGAGAAAGCCTGTGCTCTACAGTGGAACGCAGGAATGTAGGCTTCATCATCATCATCATCATCATCGGCCTACGGTTGTCCACTGCTGGACATAGGCACGCCACTGAGCACGGTCCTCGGCTACTCTCATCCAGCTCTTGCCAGCCGCCCTGCGAAGATCATCGCTCCACCGAGTCTGAGGACGTCCTACACTACGTTTACCGATCCGCGGTCTCCCATGGGTAGAAGAGTTCTTGAGTGAATGTAGCCTTAGAAACGATTAATTTCCAGTTGCGTTCCTAGGAAAGCTATCGAAACCTGTAGAAATTCAATCGCTTCTAGACTTTGCTCTTAATTGCCTCAGTAGCGAGTTACTTTGCTTACCACTTTTGCAATCACTTGTATGGGTTTCAGGTTATTTCTAGTTCCCCTCGTCATGTTCCCGCTGAGATCGCTAGAAGTGTTGCATAATTTTCTTTGTAGTCTAGTAGAAATTGACTGCAATTTTAATAAATTTGTCGTAATTTTACATTTAATCCTTATCTAATCCACAAAAGTAGTTTTTTCCTCCTCGCTTTGAACGATATTTTGTGATATCATAGTTTCTGGTTTCTGACGTACAAGATTTTCTGACAACTGTGCCTGTCAAATTTTCTATTTTGTGATCATGGATGTAATAATCAAAGAGGATTGAGTACTCTGACAAAAAAATGTCCGGACAAGGAGGCTCGAACTAGTGAATGTCATCTCTTTCTAAGTAGGGTGACCTTGATGTCAATGAAAACCGGACGAAACATAAGGGAAGCCAGCCGGAAGGAACGAGCGAAGTTCTCTCTTTAGGAGTAACTTGGGCATTTACTTCCATAATGGGCGACACAGTACCTAGTGGTAGGTATATTCATTGACTGAAGAACTTTAATTATACTTATATTTGCATTTAACAAAGTTTTAACATTATAAAATGAAAGCTAAAATCAAGTTATAATTTTAGCTTTAATCCAAAAATAAACACAAAGAAATAACTCATTTAGATGTATAGAATTTACAACTTGCTTATTGAGTGTTAATGTACAGTACATTACATACTGCCCTCAAATAAGGTTTGTAGTGGAAAAGAAGAGTAGAGAGAAGAGTAAAGATAAAACTCAACTTCGACCATGTCAAAATACGTTTTTAAAACCTTGAGTGGTATTGCTACAAAAATTACTTAGCATACATTCATGGCTCGATTCGAGTCTTCATGTATCCATGCAAGATAGTGAACTTTACTTATATTCACAGTTATTAATAGTGAACTTTTCTTACATTTCTTATCATCAGTAGGCTACTTTTTATGGCGGAAATCGCACTCATTCTGCGGAATTAACTTAATCATACTTTGATCTACATAAGTTTACAAATTATTTTCAGTGAACCAATTTAGAACTTTTTATCATTATGGTACTCTTGGTCTCGACAAGGGTTAAATTAAAAATTAAAAATGTTGTTGCAGACAAATTTTAGTGTACAAATAGTAAATTCAGATAATAAAATCTAACTTGCCAATACGAATAAAACTCATGTAGCTAGCTATGATCCATTTGTCTATACTTGACATTTTTCTCAGACTTTATACGACAATAAATCAAAAACCCTTAGCGTCAGAAAACACGATACCGTTTGCAAATTTAGTGCTGATGACAAACATTTGAATGTTTTTTTTTACATTAAAAATATGTATAAAAACTAATATATATTACAAAATAGAATAGAATTATTAAGTATAAAATTCAATATTCTATTATACCTCCTGTCAATTTTTCTATTCAAACATAATATTCAAAGCTTCTTCTTTTGGGGAATGCATTCAGTCAGTTTGGGCACCTGCATCGAGCTGTGGTTGCTTCGTTGGTAGTTCTTCCAGTTCAACATTTTCTTCCGTCGCTTAGTACCATTCCTTTTTTCGCCACAGGCTGTAAATATTTATTTATTACTTACTTTCTAATAAACTTCTTAGCAAACAAAACACAAAGGTAACAGAAAAGTCCTGTGCAGCGTACCTAAAGGGGTTGGTAAGCACGTCAATAAAAAGTAAACTAAGTGATACTTTCTGAGTTATTCCCGTTTGAAAATATAAAATATAAAAAAAAACAATTTAATTCATTCAATTGTCAATTATCATCATTTGAAAGTATTTTGCGTTACAACTAGTAATAAATTGGGGACATTTTGTCAAAGAGTATTTGTTGTTTGTGATAATTATTTTTTCTATCGATTGGTATAATGTACACCAAACGGCAACTTTTCATGTACAAACCTACAAACTTTAGGTATGCTACTATAGGGTTTGTCACTTCGGAGTAGTCCCTGGCAGGAAATGAAAGAAGGTTTCACGACAACTGCATGTATGTAATATAAAAATGTGACAAACGTGTTATTACAATCGCGGCACAGGAACTACTAACTAACCTGTCCGTCTATGCATGCATCGCGCGTCCCACGCGCTGCTACATCATTCCCCCTTTTACAAAAAATGTTGAAGGTACATACACAAAATTTTCGGTTACCAAAACATGATTTGCGAAATACAGAATTACATTGAGTTAACACAATGCGTCGTTTACTTAATATCTAACGAACTTACTGTCTACTTATTCTATTTCACTGACACTACAGTTTATTATTACACATATCCTGTAGCGGTTGCCGCCGGTTGTTGTTGAACCGTGTGAACTTTTAATACAGGTGGTTCTAAATTTGACAAAGTTATTTGTTTCTTCACCCAGCTCTTCACTCCTCTGTTACACTGTTTCCAAATAATGACAACACATATGAAAATTAATAACGCCACTAGTGCAATTAACAGAAAACCGTAGTGATCGAGCTTGCTTTCCACTTGACCTTGACTTGAAACAATTTGAGCAGCAATAACTTGCTCTTTACTCTGATTATAGCCCATGGTAAATAGTTAATGGTTACTGCGGCTTTCTCGAACTGTCAGTGAAATAAATCATACAAAACATTACTTAATATAGTAATTACTTAATATAGTAGGGTTTGTCACTGCGGAGTAGTCCCTGGCAGGAAATGAAAGAAGGTTTCACGACAACTGCATGTATGTAATATAAAAATGTGACAAACGTGTTATTACAATCGCGGCACAGGAACTACTAACTAACCTGTCCGTCTATGCATGCATCGCGCGTCCCACGCGCTGCTACACTACAGAGGTTTGAAGCCTTTTACTCACCACTACAAATGGCACAGGATCTTCCTTCAACCTAGGTAAGACCGTAGATTTAAAATCTTATTTTCTAAAATACCGGCTTTTGCAGGCTTCACAAAATGCAGGATTTTGTGATGTCGAACCAGAGCCTCATATAGCATCCATCCATTTTAAACGTAAGCTTTCGTTTTTAGTAAAACTGAAAAGAGACCATTGGGTAATGAAACACATGGCCTACATTTTACAACATCATGGTCATAGTATTCCACATAAATGAGTAAGAGTAAGACACACTCCTTCAGTTTGTGGCTCTCGCTCTGGACACTTTACTCTAGTTGCTTACTTATACGATTTTATGTTTTATTCGAGAAGACAAAGAGTTTAGTTTTCTATGGAAGGTTTTTCGTAGTGCTCTATCCTCTTTGATTATAACATCCTTGTTTGTGATCTAGGATTTTTGGTCTCTTTTCTTTCTGTGGATATTAATCTGTACTTTTCCACCTTTGCTTTTGCTACTCAATTTTTGGTATTGAAATGTGATGGAAATAATTATGTAATTTTTATCTTGTCCTATATTTTTGTTCTTAACATTTTTCAAACTTTTCCATCAATTTTATTCTTGCTTAGCGAAAATAGTTATTTTCTATTTAGTCTGTTTTAGGTCATTACCCGTTCGTCATTACCCTTAGATGGCCGCTCTCTAAACTATTTGTATATAACAGAGATATGGCAAAAAGACCAAGAGACTCTGTAAGCGTCGTGCGAAAGTTTGTCTTAGTAATAAACATGTGGTACGGGGTACATATTTCTCCCTCCAGACCACTTGCCACTACCGCTTTCAACCGCCATTCGACCCTTCTCTATAGCTTGCGAATTCTTTTAGACGACGCCGCTATTCCGCCTACAATTCTTTCCCTCGATGCTGCTCTACCGCGTACAACTCACTCCCACGCCTTTGGTTTATTTTGACGACCCCACTCTACCGCCTGTGGCTCATTTCCACGCCACTCGATCATCTACGGCTTAATTTCACGACGCTGCTGTACCACCTACGACTTATTTCCGCTATTCCATTCTACCACCTCGACTGATTTCTACGACGCCGCTCTACCGGCCACAACTTACTTCTACCACGCTACTGTTCCGCCAACGGCTTATTTTCAAGAAGCCTCTCTACCGGCTACGATTAAAGGTCATAGCCTACTTACACGACTCTGCTACCACCCGGCATAAATATATCATTCAAATATGGGCTTTAAATATTGCTGATTAGGTCATTATATTTAAAGTTCATATTTGAATGATATTATTTTTGCCGGGTGAGAGCAGAGTCGTGTAAGTGGGCTATGACCTTAATTTCTACGACAACGCCTAAAGGCCATTTCCAGGACACCGTTAACCATGACAAGAGAAATACTTCATCACCCATCATGTTGCGTCCGGGTATGGATTCTCGCTGTGCATCCAATCTTTTACTGTAAGTAAAGTAAAGTAGTCTAAAGTAAAATATAAACAAAAGTTGCAGAACATAATCAGTGTTTTTACCAATAATTAAACTGAGTCTACTCAGCAGTTCCGTCTCGAGAAACTTTGCAATGAATGTGTTTGAAGTTGATCAGGTGTTGTCTGTATTGAGATTGATCTGCTGAATGTGTGGTGAAATATTTGCATCTGTTGACCTGCGGTACGGTAGTCTGCAGTCTACGTCTACGGTAGACTCGAACGACATGCACATCAAATTGAAGAGCATAAAAAATAATACAACTTATAGGCGGAAAATTTGCACTATCGAGTATTTTCAATGTAAAAATGTTCTTAGCAGAAAGTCAGAAACACCATCTCTCCTTTCTGATTTTAACGACAAAATAATCCACTTTCGACAAATGCAGAGATCGCTTCTTGTTAGTAAACATAAAAGGACCAAGAATTCTTTGCAATTTTCATTTCTGAGAAACCCCGAATTACAATCTGAGGAGATTGCAACCACATCACAAGCCCCTCGTTTTAGTGGACACACTCCAAGCGTCCCAGCCTCAGATCATAGATGATCTGAGGTCCCAGCCATCTACATGCATAGCTCAGAGAGACATTTCATGCACAATTTTACAACTTGACCATGTTGGCTTGGCCTAAAAGTTCGTGCCTCCATTATGGACTTACTTTCATTCTTTGACTCACTATAGGTCAAGTTAATGTGGTGGAGCCTTACTAGTGTTTAGACAAAATAATGTTTTGGTGATCTCTGCTTTCGTACATGACGTACTGATGTGTCAGCCACTGGAATAGCCATCATTTGCTGCTGGTGAATGTTACGGAATATTCATGCACAATTCATAAGGACGCCTTAACTGTTTTATAGGGGGCATTTTATCAGGAAACATGTTGTGTTGGCCCCTTCTATAACACACATACATGAGCTTATGTATGTATGTTAAAAAGAGTTTTGCTCGTCTCTGTTAAAAAATGCACTCGCAAACGCATCCCTGAATCGAAAAAAATGGTTTTCCTACACCCACAATAAACGACTAATCCAACGATACCATATACTAATTTAGGTGTAGGTTAGAGGTATAAACCCTATTTATTTTTAAGATTCTATTCGACAGTTCTATCGGCGTGATTAATCGGCGTGTATATCTTTACCAAGTTTCAGCTTTCCAAAACTAATTGTTTTTGAGTTAGGCTGCAAACATACAAACAGATGGATGGACGGTCAGACAAACAGAGAGACATGACGTAGCTATAAGTGTTCCTTTTTTACTTCAACCCAAAAAGCTTGTATTGAAGTTTTTCTACATACATAACATTCCTGTGTTGAGTGTGTTGTATAGCCTTCTGAAGTGCCACTTTACCTTTGTTTTCGCCCAGAGAACGACCAACGCTTCATGATTAAGCGTGCCGCGATAGCTCCACCCGAAAAAAATTGCCCCATTTCCTTTACTGGCTCAAAACGACATTTTAATGCTACGCAGAAACGCTCGCTGAAAGAGAAAGGTAATATTACAATGTTTCAGCCGGCTACATTTCACCTAGCCTTGAAATGGGTGCTCGGAAAACCTACCTTGCTTTCAAGAAACGGTGAGGTTTTCTATATATAAAACGTGAAATGGCACCGAGTAACTTTTACACAATGCATTGCAACCTTATAACCTTCAGCCACGAGTCTCACAAGCCTCCACCAATCCGGACTCGGCCCCCGTGGTGGCATACGGCGAAGAATTCTTTTCACAGGGAAGAGACCCGTGCCCCTCGATGGGGACATAATGGGTTGATGATGATGATGAAAGTATTCTCTATCTATCTACGTATATATTATCGAAATCGGCGGAACTTGATTTCGCCAATGGAAATGAAAGTTTATGGATGGGTCCGTAGGTCACCGTCTATGACTAACACTAGTGGCATTTTTCCGAGCGGTTCCGTGCTTCGCAAGGCACGTTAAGCAGTTGGTGCAGGCTGCCGTCAATAGATGGCAGTCGTTAAGCCAAGTCAGAGGCCTTAGGGCGGCTTGAAAACTTCTGACAGTAAGACCAGCCACTAGTCTTACAAGCCTCCACCCATCCGGACTTGGCCCCCGTGGTGGAGTATGGCCTATACCTTCCTCCGGGGAGAGACCCGTGCCCCTCGGTGGGGACATAATGGGTTGATGATGAAAGTGAAAACTAAATATGCATACAGACGGATTTGTAGGCGAGTAGCTAGTGTAGAAATAAAACTAAATACTTCCGAGATCTAAAGTAGGTACTCTTAGATCCGGAGACAGCGTTATATATCCTACATCTCGCTTTCAAGCTGGATAAGGATCTTTGTGCTTTATTGCAGGTATCGTTTCAACAATAAGGTCAAGAACTCCCAAAGGAAACGATAAAATTCGACTGTTTTCGTACGTAAAAAACTGCCAAGGCGTTGCGGGCGACGCGCAGTATAGAGTTCCGTAGAAGGAGCGGGTTTTTCACCTGATTTACAGATCCAAATCTTAATCAAAGTAATTTTCATTGGAATTTTTACGAAGTTTTTTCTTTTATACGAGTAACTTGGTTGCTTATTGTATCGGGACTGATATACGCATTGACGAAAAGAAAACCACAGATCTTGGATGTGTACATGATTGCGATGTCGCTGTTTCTTGTTCCCACGATTGTATCCTTGTGTGGGGCCAGAAGCAATGTATGTGTCTGTATGTAAATGTTTATGTTTATCATTGTACGTAAGTTCCTTTCTATTGTTAACAGTGTCACAACATAATCCACCACAACATGTTTGACAAAATCTGAAAACCGATTCCTAAGAATTGATACCAATTTGTCATAAGCAAGAGTTTTTTTTTAGTACAAATTACAGCAAGATTTTTACAAGAAATTAAACAAAAACTGTTGGTGTAAGTAATGATAATAACATCCACACTTACATACAACACATTCTATTCGAAATCTAGTTTGGTGGACAATAATAATAGCGGCAGATGACCCTCTTATGGTTTTCGCCCGCTGGTACGTACTAAGGTACGTAAGTTTTTATGTTGTGCCTTTATGAAAAAAAAAATTGTGGTATAGTCTGTTCAATAAATCAGTTTACATGGGTTAATTACAAGATAATTGAAAAGTAGGATATAGCAACCCTCTAAAGAATCATAAACGGATCAACCAAATACGAAAATAATCTCGAACTCCACAACTGCCTGACAGACAAAAGTGGTGTTGCCAGACAGCAATTTTTAATTTCTACTCAAATTACATACATACATACATAAGCTCACGCCTGTATCCCAGAGGGGTAGGCAGAGACCAGGGACTGCCACCTGCCACGATCCTGACAAACCACTTTCGCTTCATCGACATTCATTAGTCGTTGCATGCACGCACGCCGGTTTCGGGTACTTTTTATCTTGCCCTTTGCTAATACATCCCCTATTTGGTCGAAGTATGTTCACCTGGGGCGTCCCTTACCGGCCCTTCCACTCACATTCGCTCGATATATTTGCTTCGTCAGTCGTTCTTCCTTCATCCTCTCCACATGTCCGAACCAACGCAACATTCCTTTCTCAATTCTAGTCACTACATCCTCTTTCAGTCCACAACGTTCTCTGATCACACTATTGCGTATTCTGTCATTCAAAGTAACACCACACATATTTCTCAAGGCCCTCATTTCTACTGCATTAATCCTACTTTCATGATTCTTCTGCCACACCCAAGTCTCGCTACCATACATCAGTGTTGGGACCAGCACACCGTTATGGATAGCCAATCTTGCCCTTTTGGAGATATTCTGGCTACTCACGAAGGAGTGCAAGGCACCATTTACACAATTTCCCACTTTTACTCAAATTGTGCGTGTAAATTGACTTATTGAACAAACTCTAGTAGCCTAGCGGGTAGAACACTGAGCAACGAACCTGGATATCTGCGGGAGACCCAGGTTCGATTCCCAGTTTGTTTTCTACGTTTCGTAAATTTGTAAAGTTATGGTAGGCATACACTCGATATTTATGAAGGAAACTATCGTGAGGAAATCTGAATTTCTGAGCTATTCAATACCTCAGCGCTTGAAATCGTCAATCCGCGGTGGGCACGCGTGGTGATTAAAGCCCATACTCTTTCTCTGATGTAACTGTAACTACCGAATGTGTAAATAATGAGCTTATTTATGGAATATGGAAGTTCGGTATTTGTCTTGGAAACCAAACGATTAGACAATATCACATCAAGTGAAGTTTATTGAACAAAAAAAATCTATACGCTTAAAATATTTACAATTCCTTAAAGAGAGGGCCTGTGACCTACTAACAGTGGGACGTATATAAGCCGCTTACATGCAGACAATCCATAATGGTCAGTTTCGCTTCGCTTCGTAAAGCTTTATAAAATTTTAATTTTCCTTGCACCTTCTTAGTGATTGTTAATAGTTTTCCAAGTTCGTTTGAGACGCAGATGCTCAGAAGTTAAAGTTGTCTAGTGAAAAGTAAAACACGTTAAAATTGCTTTCTGAAGTGCTCTCTTCATACTAACTTTTCGTTTCACTTCGCGAATAGACAAATGGAAATGAAGATAAAATCATAAAAGATAAATTTACTAAAAGATTATTATTTGGGCTAAGATTTTCAGAAGGTATATAGAGCGACTGCCCGTAGAATGGTTAGTAAAGGACGTTCCAGACGTAGCTCGGACAAATAATAGGAGATGTAATAGCGAAGAGCAAGATAAGGAGTACCGGGGAACCGCCTTGCGTACATGCAGCAACTAATGAATATCGATGAACTGAAAGGGATTTGTAATTCAATAACAAAAAATATTTTTCAGACCCAAAATAAGTCCATAACATAACATTTACGTACAAGCACATACATTGCTTCTGGCCCCACACTAGGATACCCTGTGTCGTGGGAACCAGAAACAGCGACGTCACAAACATACATACATAGACAAAGATGATGATGTCGATGAAGCGAAAGTAATTTGTCACGATCGTGGCAGGTGGCAGTCCCTGGTCTCTACCTACCCCTCTGGGATACAGGCGTGAGCTCATGAATGTATGTGTACATAGGCAAAATTTATCCAATTTATTTGTCGGGTAACATACTGATTTGAAGCGTAATGGCTCCTACACACTATGCCGGCAGGTCGTGCCGGCAGGTTTCGCGGCAAGCCGGGGGGGGGGGGGCAGTTCGCTCCCGGCATTCGATTGGGAGTGTTGTGCTAAAAAATCATGCCAATGATGCTCTGCGGCAGCCAGCGGCAAGTTCCGGCGGCCTAAACATGCCCGCGGCAAAGCCGCCCGGCCGTGCTGCCGGCATAGTGTGTAGCAGCATTAGACACCGCCAGACAAATCGCTCGTAGCCTGGACTGCCAGAGTGATCTTGAAAACGATCACTAATGTTAAGCAACATACGGCGCGTTCAGTCCATGGATGGGTCACCGTCTATGACTAACGCTAGTGGCATTTTTCCGAGCGATTCCGTGCTTCGCAAGGCACGTTAAGCAGTTGGTGCCGGCTGCCGTCGATAGATGGCAGTCGTTAAGCCAAGTCAGAGGCCTTAGGGCGGCTTGTAAACTTCTGACAGTAAGACCAGCCACTAGTCTTACAAGCCTCCACCAATCCGGACTTGGCCCCCGTGGTGGAGTATGGCCTATACCTTCCTCAGTGAAGAGACCCGTGCCCTTCGGTGGGGACATAATAGGTTGACGATGATGATGATGATGAGACAAATACACCCCGCCAAGAAACTTGTCGAATCTATGTATTGCTATACGTATACGGTGTACAAGTGTGTTATATGTACACCATGAGGTAAAACATCGTGAGGAAACCTGTATTTAAGCTATTCAATACTTCAGCGGTTGAAATGGCCAATCCACCGTGAATTGCGAGTACGCGTGGTGAAGAAATAACTCAGTAACTCAACTCAATGGAACTCAGTAGAAGTATTTCATGATCAAATGCGAATAATTAATTGAATTTGTCTCTGTTTGTGAATACTTGTTACTTTTTGTTATTTACTGAATTGTTCATTGTCAAGTTTCGCTCTAAGTTTTCCTTAAAGTTAATTAATATTTATTTATTATTTTTTTAACCTTTCAAAATAAAATAAATAGTTAAACTATACAAGAAAAAGAAATTTAATATACTCTTTGTTGAACACTGGAAAACACAAAATATTTACAAAGGTTCGTGGTACAATTGGCGGCCTTATTTTTAAAAGCGATTTCTTATAGACAATCTTACGATGGAAATTGCTAAGGGAAATTTGAAAGACGGGTAGCCGGTGCAAATTTGAACACTTATGTATACTTAATAACCATACACTTAGGTAGGTACATACCTATCATATACCTATACATGATTACCTTATAGTGTTTTTACCGTGTAATTACCGACGAGCTCTGTGACGCAGCGGTTTGCGCATCTGACTACGATGCGAGAGGTCCCGGGTTCGAATCCCGGCTGGGGACAAAAAAATAAATAAACCCAGGTCTTGGATGTTTACATGTTTGTGACGTCGCTGTTTCTGGTTCCCACGACACAGGGTATCCTAGTGTGGGGCCAGAAGCAATGTATGTGCCTGTATGTAAATGTTATGTTATGTTATAGTAGGACGTTTAAAGGCTGTTTACACACAAAATACTAATCCCGGCATATTACCTACATGCCCGTTGTCTGCAAGTAAAACTTATTCCGAAGA
The DNA here is from genome assembly GCA_947310845.1 of Yponomeuta plumbellus. Lineage (NCBI taxonomy): Eukaryota > Metazoa > Arthropoda > Insecta > Lepidoptera > Yponomeutidae > Yponomeuta > Yponomeuta plumbellus. The sequence goes on along the minus strand of OX371207.1, from coordinate 7,361,997 downwards.
CAGGGATTTACACTTTACGCGTTCGTTCCTTTAACTGTGGAAACTTTTGTAATATGTGGGAAGGAAACAAGGCGAGTTATATACAGCTAATCGCTAAAAGAGCGTAATCGCTTAGCATCGAAGACCTGGGTTTCGTTTTTTTATGTCCCCTAATATCTTGGAAGTTGAATTCAAAATATCTTGGAGTTTGGGAAAAGATGGGAAAAACTGCGAGGAACCCACTGTGCGCGTGCTCGACTCGCTCTTGTTTGGTTTTTCTTTTGTTCGCAGGCCGCGGAGCAAAATCCTACCTTTCCGGCTCTTTGAATCTTTTACTGAATGTTTCCTGAAATACCTTTTACTGAAATACATAAAAATTGTTTCAATCTCATCGAAGATTTGGGTTGAAAGATTAATAAATTGTGCTAAAGAGTTATTTTCATTAGTACTTTTCATAATACGACCCCTCGAAAAGTATTACGTGGGGGATACTGAAAGTTCCGATCTGGCCACTTACGAAAAAAAAATAAAAATTGTGGAATTTGAAAATGGAATCGGCGGCAGGGTTGGATTTCGTACTATAATTATAGTATTTATACTCTATTTTCATGCTTCGTACTATATACTATCCATAACTGGGGAGAGTACAACAAAATACTATAATTTTAGAACAGTCTATAATTAGCCGTTTTCCATCATTTTGAGTGCAAAACGCCTCTTGTTTTTTTTTTCTTTCGATACTTTCCTTTTATTTATTATTCTGTTGGTACGATTGTGCATAACGTAGTCTCGTCGTGAGTGCATTTTTTTGTGTGAGTGCATTCATTTTTTCATGTTCATTCGAATCGAAATTGAAATTAATGGTTGGTGGGTAAAGTTGGGGGCGGGGATGAAAATGACGAAATACCGAGAGAATCCACGCTTAGGAAAAAACGTCTGAATAGAAGCGATATGGTCGAAAAACAAAAATACTATAATTTTGTACGAAAAGCTTGAAAATACTATCTTTTTTGGTTTTTTGTGCTCTCCCTTTCAACGTACCTAAATCCAACCCTGATCGGCGGTGAATGCGTTCCATGAAGCCATTGGTCAGAAGCCAGAGGTCGTAAATTCACGACTATATTATCTCACAGAAGGATAGGTAAAGACCACCATTTTACCATTTACCACAAACTTGACAACCCTGTTTCGCTTCATTGACATGATTGTCTACATACACTTTTATTAGTTTAGAATTTAATGTTTTATCATGTTATTATACTATCAGAGTAACTTAGTTTTTTTTTGTTTTCTGAGATTGTTCTCTCAGTTCTCATCGCGAGTTTTTGTTGTCCTTTATGGTCATCATCACCCCATTATGTCCCCACCGAGGGGCACTAAGGCTTGTAAGACTAGTGAGTGGCTGATCTTACTGTCAGAAGTTTTCAAGCCGCCCTAAGGCCTATTTGGCGGTACAAAGTTTGCTTGACAGCTAGTAAAATATAAAATGGTGAATAAAATTTAACTCCAATTTAGGGCGTGTTCCCAAATTCAAGCGAAGTTCAATGAAATATCGTCCGTAAAATAAAATAAAAATACTTGCTCACGAAGTAAGATAACATGTACCTTGAATATGAACTAAAAGGAATATTTTCGAAGTAAGATAACATGTACCTTGAATATGAACTAAAAGGGGCCTACCTAAGGCCCTTAGGTTAGTCAATAAATATGGTAAAAATTGTGATAGGCAAATAACATCATCACGCCACATGCCTTCACGTATCTGAAATATAGACAACTCCTCCCAAAGCACGTAGGATTATTATATATAAGCTAGTGTAAGACTAGAATAAGGGAGTTAAGAGACTGGAGTCTTAACGATGTATTAATTAAAATGTGATCAACCGTTCCTGTTGTTTCTCTGCTGCGCCGCCGTCCTGCAACCACTCCCCCCACCACTGGGCATACTTCAAAATATTTCGTTCCTTAGATACTAGACGCTCGCATCCAAAAGATAAAGGTATAGGAATTCAAATAAAGTAGGTCTAATCACCGATATCAGATAATGTAAGAACACAAAGTACTTCAAATTCAAATTAAAATTAAAAAATATATATAAACAATTCTCGTGTCACCGTGTTAGTGCACGTACCTACCTACTCCTCCGAAACGGCTCGACCGACTTTGATGAAATAGTATATACACATTCGGTAGGTTTGAGAATATGTTGTTATCTATTTTTAATAGCCCTAAGTGAAAAAAAATATGGCAAAACAAAGTTTGCCGGGTCAGCTAGTCTAATATATAAAATTCTTGTGTCACCACTCACCGTTTTAGCGCGCATACTCCTCCGAAACGGCTTGGCCGATTTTGATGAAATTTTATATATACATATAATCTGTAGGTCTGAGAAGAGGCTGTTATCTTTGTTTCATACTTCTATCTGGCAAAACAACGTTTGCGGGGCCACTTCGTTGACACAATCGTCAACGAAACAAGCATTCAACGTGGCAAAAACCACAGAGAAGGTATGATGATGATGGCATGACAATTTTGACATATTATGTGATGTCAGCACTATCTATCTGTAACTTGCGGTACAGTGCCACCATCTTATCTGTTCAGTTGATAGCGGCGCTAGTGGAGAATTTAGTAGTAATATGTAAGAAATTTACTTAGAAAAATTAGATTATTTTAACCCGTTTTTCAATTTTAATGAAAATGTATCTATAAATCTTAGTAAGTGAATAAATTAAATAAAAAATGGGAAACAGGATTTACTATTAGATAGTTAGTTACAATTTTGGCCACCTGAACAGATAACTTAGTGTCGCTGTAGGTACTGTGTTTCTTTAATGACGCTTTGAAAAGCTCTCACAATCTTTGGCCGCCATAATCGTCTCATTTGGACTGACAGACACAGCAGAGCTGTTGTGTTTGACATTCATTCAGTCGTATGTATAATAGTGCACACCACAACGAGACTTTACTTGCGTAGAGCTCTAATTTGAAGATTTGATTTTATAAAATAATCACTCTATCACACTAATATTGTAAAGGTGAAAGTTTGTGTGTGAGTGTGTATGTTTGTTACTTCTTCACGTCTAAACGGCTGGAGCGATTTTAATAAAATTTGGCATGAAGTTAGCTGACACCCTGGATTAACACATTGGTTACGTTTTACTGCGGGATAATATCTAATTCCCATGGGAAAATCCCTGAAAATGTGAATAGTTATTCAAAAAATTGTTAACTGTTAATACACAACGCAGCACAGCGTAGGACGACCAGCCACAAGATGGACAGACGATCTCATCCAAGTGGCAGGGAGACGCTGGATTCAAGCCGCTTCCGGCCGATCTTTTTGGAAATCCATGGAGGAGGCCTATGTTCAGCAGTGGACTTCTTGTGGCTGAATGATGATGATGATGATGATGATGAATACACAATTTATTTTCCCTAATAAACCGCGGGTAGCATCGCGGGGCACAGCTAGTAATTTATAAAGTTAAATGTCTACGTTAGAGCCGTAAGTCAGTTAAGATCTGTTTTAGGACCAACCCAAGCCTCATTAAGTGCGGTTTTAGTGGAATATTTTTTTTTATAAACATAAACATTAGCAAGCACACACATTGTTTCTGGCCCCACAATAGGATACCCTGTGTAGTGGAAACTTGAAACGGCGACACCACAAACATGTAAATATGTCATGTTTGTGACGTCGCTGTTTCTGGTTCCCAGGGTATCCTATTGTGGGGCCAGAAGCAATGTATGTGTCCGTATGTAAATGTTATGTTATGTTATGTAAACATCCAAGCTCTGAGGTGTTTTTTGACCCCAGTCGGGGTTCGACCCCGGGACCGCTCGTATGGAAGGCAGATACGCTGACCGCTACGCAACAGAGGTCGTCCAAATAAATAAGACCCAACATTTTATGTCACAACAAGTGCTCCCTGAAACTGCTCTATGCAGCGTAGTTTATAGTATCGTGTGAGATTGGAAATACCTCCGCGCTCTCATTTCGTGTAAGATGTCACACAGAACAGGGCAACTACGTGATGGCACAGAACAAAAACGACAGAGAACCTTGATCACCTGTCTCTCACTTCCATGGTTTATTTCTTTATGGTACTATCTCTATGATACACGTGCTCATTTTATTTTTGTTCCTGTTTATTTTTAATATGGATTTGATTTAAAGTCTGAAATAAACGTTATATTATTATTATTATTAGTAGTACGAAAGCATGCTTTTATTGAGCAAGTGCTTTACTCCTTTAATCTTTTTTGTATTTTTGTATTCGATGTTTTAATCTATCGTCTCCCTTTTTTTGAGGTTTGATAACCTAAGGGACTTCATACACGGCAGCTATAATATACATTACATCCCAGGATGTATCGGTCAGTACCTATAAGATACGAAGATGACATGTAAAGATGTATATTATAGCTGTCGTGTGTGGTCTCCTGACGATTTCTATGGAAAGATCAGAAAGTCCCTAAGGGACTCCACACACGACGGCTATAAGGTAAGGATGTATATTATAGCACGATATATCTCATTACATCTTTCCATAGAAATCGTCAGGAGACCACACACGACAGCTATAATATACATCCTTACATTTTCGTACCTTAAAGGTACTGAGCGATACGAAGATGTATATTTACCTTTCGATACCTTTCAATACCTCCCAATACCTTTCCGTATATTACGATATATCTTCCTTCGTAAAGGGGGTTCAAAAAGTTTCTTGGTGATTCAAAAAACTCCACTAGGAGTCTTATGTCGCTAAACGACATAGGTATTCAGAGTCCTATCTCAAAAAAATCATTTGCTCCACATAAATTTGCTCCATATAAATAGTCTCGCTAAAGGCCGGTTTCCGAATTGAGAATTTCACTTAAATATTTAAATAACGTTCTGTCAGCGTGACAAACTTTTCTGAGAAACTTGACGAGACAACACTAGAGTTAAGTAGTTACTTAGCGAAATTCTCAATTCAGAAATCGGCCGTAAGCTACGTTTCGTAAGCCTGAGGAAGGTATAGGCCATACTCCGCCACGGGGGCCCAAGTCCGGATTGATGGAGGCTTGTAAGACTAGTGGCTGGTCTTGCTCTATGGCCTCTGACTTGGCTTAACGACTGCCATCTATCGACGGCAGCCAGCACCAACTGCTTAACATGCCTTGCGAAGCATGGAACCGCTCGGAAAAATGCCATTAGCGTTAATCATAAACGGTCACCCATCTATGCACTGAACGCGCCCTATGTTGCTTAACATTCGTGATCGTTTAAGATCACTCAGGCGGCCAGGGCTGCGAGCAATTCTTCGATTCAGTCGATTGATACACCTCCTGCGGTTGAATGGTAGAAAATGCTTGTAGCATTAAGTCCGCCGCGTTGCCATTGTAATTTTTACTTATGTGCAATAAACGTATTAATAATAATAATAATAATCTCTGGCCTTAGCCAACGAGCAATGTCAAGATCCAGTAGTGCTGAGTGTCTCTGGGCGCGAGGACATATGGAAGGAGAAGGAGCTGCATGGGAGGTTCTTCAAGGCTCTACACGAGCCCCACGTGGATATGAAGGCCTCACTACACTGGCTACGATTCGGTGACCTGTTCGGGGAAACTGAGGGTTTTGTCAGTGCAATACAAGATCAGGTTATCAAGACCAACCACTATAGGAAATACATCCTGAAGGATGGCACTGCCGATATTTGCCGGGCGTGTCGCCATCCCGGTGAGTCACTCAGGCATGTTATATCCGGTTGTTCGGCGCTTGCTAACACTGAGTATCTGCACAGACACAACCTTGTAGCCAGGATTCTTCATCAGGCGCTCGCTCTGAAATATGGCCTCGTCGCACAGGGCCTACCGTATTACAAGTACACAGCGGAAGCCGTGCTCGAGAACGACCGCGCCAAGCTCTATTGGGACCGGCCCATTATCACAGACAGGACTATACTCTATTATTATGTTGTTATTATTAAGTGAATCCGGAATCTAGTTAAAATCCACAGAAAATTGTAACCATGAAATTCAAACCACTAATATTATCTGTATTCCTTATTGAACCCAACCCAATCTGCCGTTCCATCGGAACTGAGCAGAAGCAAGTTCGCGAAAGGCCGTCAGAGGGATGGGATGGCCTATATTCGGTATTCAACTCGACCACTTCTTAAAGCTTAAAGACAAAGAAAAGTTTGTAACTATCGCATCCTGCCATAACTAGTATGACCTACATACAATACATACAGACATAAGATCACGCCTGTATTCCAGAGGGGTAGGCAGAGACCAGGACTGCCATCTGAAACGATCCTGGCAAATCACTTTCGCTTCATCGACGGCTACCTACGACAGCAGCGTCAGCGGCAGCGACCTACGAAGCCAAAACGATTTTCTAGATTTCTTCTGTATTTTCATTGCCACCTTAACTTTTGATGATACCCTATCTGACAACTTCTACCTACAAAATTATCTTTTATTCTATTTTTCATCGAAATAAAACTACAGTTTTGAAGTCGTACATATTATAATAGTCATTTGCAACTTTCTGCTTTGTGAAGGCACTATCTGAAATACATTACATTATTTGTCTACACGGTTTTTGTGTGTGTGTTCAATACGTAAAATTTTAGTAGGTACTTATGATTTACGAGATGCTGCCATAACATTAAAGCTCATATAATTATGCAAACCCACACATGTCGGAAAACAACAATTTGAGAAAAAATGTGTTGTAAAACACAAGTTAATTGAAGTGTTTCAGGACGACCACTATGGCGCAGCGGTTAGCGCATCCAACTGCCATGCGAGAGGTCCCGGGTTCGAATCCCAGCTGGCGACAAAAAAAAACTTAGGTCTTGGATGTTTACATGTTGTGACGTCGCTGTTTCTGGTTCCCACGACACAGGGTATCCTAGTGTGGGGCCAGAAGCAATGTATGTGCATGTATGTAAATGTTAGGTTATGTTAGTTTTTGAAGAAGATCTTTTCAGTGGATTTAGTCTACACCGTCCTTCTGCTGCTTAATAATTTGATGACATAGTCTGCAAGAATTTTAATATGTTGCAGAGCGTGTGGACTATTTTTGATTTGGAACCAAAATAGATGGAAAATCCAGATGACGAGAGGACGATAAAAATTCATTTTAATTACCCAATTACCTACTCAAAAAATTGGCCTGTAAAAAAGTAAGTTTATTATAAACGGCGATAGCGATAGCTCGCACAGAAAAATGTTGCTCAAACAAAGACTAGGTACTAGGGTGGGTAGCACTAGTATGGAAAAATAATAATTTTGATGAATCAAATGCTAATAGTGATATTAAGTTGTTGTGTAGTAGAAGTTTTAGCTAAAAAACGGATTATTAAACATACATCTTCATGCCGCGCATGCGCTCCAAAATTATACGTTTTTGAAAAAAAACACGTATTACTAAATGACATTGTTCTTTATTAGAAATGACTTAAAATATTATTGAAACATAATAAATATTATATGAAAGACATACTTTAACGTTTAAAATAAAAATACTTAAGCAAATACACATGAAGGTTACAAAAAAAAATATCTAATTTTATACAAAAAATCGCGCTTACTATCAAATTTCAGCATAACTTTTCTTGAAGCAAGTTTTGCATAAATCATGTCGTCTCTTGTTTTTTTTTATCACATGTTGACTTTGTAGCATCTGTTACTATCTTTACACTTCGTTCAACCGCTTATGTATGGCAAGGCAACCTAAAAAACAACATCTTTTCGTCACCTTTTTACTATATTATCTGAATAAGTTCGTCATACGTTTGATTTCTTAGAGAAGGTGGATTATAATTATCTATAACGATATCTGATGAAAGTTGTCGCAGCATCAGCTCTCCTGGATACTCCATACTCCAAATATGTTACAACACCAGGTGTAGGTGTAGATGTAGGTTCCTGAGGTGGAAGTTAAGGGCTCTTCTATATTTTTGTGTAGCTTTTCCGGAAATGAAACACTTGTATCAGAATCACTACGTGTTGATAACATTAATTCTTGTTTTGCCATTTTGGATGGGTTGTTATCGCTCTTCAGACAGATTTTTGTTGAAGCTTGCTTTCGAAGAAACTTTTTTTGTAAACTTTTTGTTCCATTGCGATCAATGCCGCTGATTTTATTTTTCTCTCACCCCGTTGATCAATCAAATAGTCGTGTTCCTATTAGGGAACTTTAACTTGTTTGGAACAATTCACTGACTTAATAACCTACATTTGCATGAACAACGAAATTTCGCTTTGCTGCAAGAACTTAGTTTTTTTCTCAGTTGACAACCTTTTCAGTGATATTTATATATAAAAAAGGATTGCTGTTCGTTAGTCTCTCTAAAACTCGAGAACGGCTGGACCGATTTTGCTGATTTTTCGTTTTTTATATTTCTAGAATTCCAGGGAAGGTTTAAATGGTGAGAAAATATGGAAAAATTACGAAAACTTTGGCGGTACGAAGTTTGCCGGGACAGCTAGTTTGATAATATTTTTGCATTTGGAATGATAAGCTTTCAGGAGCTGAATGACTCTTGTATGCAAGACTACAGGGATTGATGCCTTTTATCATACTCCTTCAACTTTCTGGGTTACAATTTCGGGAAACGCGGGCTCTTTTTTACTGCTATTTTTAATTTTCACCTGTAGTCTATACCACTCGTAACATTTCATAACATCCTGGTATGTTTTCTCTTATATCTTCTATAGTTCCAACTAAAGAGCACTTATAATACTGTCTGTTATTTGACATGATAGAAAAATTTCACTTCCAAGTTCTGAAACTAAAATTACACAATTTACAATTTCATAAGATTTCACCCGCAACTAGTCACATTTAAACATGAATTCTCTGAACGTGCTTACCTCAAAAAAATCTTCTTTTAATGAACAACACAGTTTTTATAACAAAAGTAACGTGTATTTCAATTAATACTAATCAAAACATTAAAATATACCCAACGTCAAACGCGTAACTTAAGGTGTAAAAGTGGGAACTTGAACTTTATTTTTCAAAACTTGAATGGCGTTGCGCGGGCTGTTCCACTTAAAATAATTCAATAATATTTTCCAGGGTTTATAACGATACCCCACGTCACCTTTTTTTTGCTATTAGAAATAGATTACTTAAAAAAAAAAAATTCGACCCACCCTACTAGGTACCGCAGTATAACACTACTAACCATATCTAAGCCGTATCTGGATCCACCAATCCGGACTTGGCCCCCGTGGTGGAGTATGGCCTATGCCAGCCTCAGGGAAGAAACCCGTGCCCCTCGGTGGGGACATAGTGGGTTAATGGTGATCCGGATCTGATTGAATCCATCGGCCAAATTTAACCCATTGCATCCTGTATGAACGTAGGAGGAACTACTTTTTTCTGGTTCGACAGTCAGATGAATATCCATAATATTTACGAGTACCTATCTAATATTTTTAATCTCGTGTCAGTGTTTGCTATCGGATTCCTCCAAAATGGCTTCACCGATTTTAGATTACTTTTTTGTGTGTATTTGGTAGGTCTGAGAATAGGTCGTAGGCTTATTTATACGGGGAAAAGCAACGTTTGCCGAGTCACCCCGTACATAATATGTCACCTAGTGCATATACGGGGTGTCCCAAAAATGACACGTCACAGTGATACCGGAGGTAGACCTGCTCAAAAGGCATCGAACCAACCGAACATGACTTCAGTAAAACTTGCACGGTTTTTGAGATATGGCCAATTTAAACTTGTTCTAAATTTTCACTTTTTTTAACAAGTTTAGTACTAGCATTAAGTAAGATAGCCCTCGTGTTTGGTTTTTTTATTTGTACTCGGTCACGAACTTATCTACTAACTTAGCATAAGTGCTAGAATAGCACTGAAGTCTCTCTATCTCAAATATATAAAATTCTCGTGTCACTGTGTTAGTGCTTCGAAAAGGCTTGGCCGATTTTGTTGAAATTTATACATACAATTATTAGATCTGAGAATAGATTGTTATTAAATCTATTTTTCATACCCCTATCTGGCAAAACAGCTGCGGAGTCAGCTAGTTTTGATATAGTAGGTAAATGATTTGCTCTACAATTTTACAGTCAACATAACATAACATTAACATTCATATACATGCACATACCTACATTGCTTCTGGCCCCACACTAGGATACCCTGTGTCGTGGGAACCAGAAACAGCGACGTCACAAACATGTAATATCCAAGACCTGGGTTTCTTTTTTTGTCCCCAACGGGATTCGAACCCGAGACCTCTCGCATGGTAGTCAGATGCGCTACCCGCTGCGCCACAGAGGTCTACAAAGTTAATACCTACAAACTCTCTCTCTCTCTTCCTTGCTTCTAATCCCACATGATGGTGTTATATTTCGTTTTTAACAGTGCAAAGTAGCAATATTTATGTGAGAGTCAATGTACTCGTAATTATCAAATTAATTCCACAAAAAAACCTACCGAAACTGCCCCTGATTATACTTCCACGTAATAAAAGGTTAAGCGCCTATTCAGACAAGCTAATTACACAATATCTAATTAGTAAACGAGACCAGTTAGGTTGTGAGCGCCACTTGTTCCTAATCGCCAGTTTAAAGGTGTCATTACATTTTTATTCGACACTTGAAACCTTTTTAGGTGCCACTCAACGAGGGTGGGCCCTTTGCCCGAGCGTCAGCTAATTAGGGAAGAAATCACGTAGGTATCTTTTATTTAACACAGGTAATTTACACAATCTGTGTAAAAGCATTAAAACATAAGTTTATTTTTAAATGTTCGGTAACTTAAGGACGGTTTCTGGATTGCGAATTTCACTAAGTAAACACTTAAGTAACGTTTTGTCACGCTCTATTCTGAGAAGTTTGACGAGACAGCCTGCAGTTAAGAACTTACTTAGAAAAGTTCTCAATTCAGAAACTAGCTTTGAGAAACATCAATTAGAATTTATGTGAACAGAAATAAAGCTGACCATATAATCTGGTTACTGTTGGTCCATATGATATTTAATTTTATAAACTAACTTTACATAGTATTGGTAATACCAAGGAAATTCTCCTTGATAAAACCTACGAATCGCTCACGATCACGATCACGAAGGTTAAGCAACAGCTACTGCGCGTTCAGTGCATGGTTGGGTGACCGTCTATGACTAACGCTAGTGGCATTTTTCCGAGCGGTTCCGTGCTTCGCAAGGCACGTAAAGCAGTTGGTGCCGGCTGCCGTCGATAGATGGCAGTCTTTAAGCCAAGTCAGAGAACTTAGGGTGGCTTGAAAACTTATTTAAAATTCGCAGAGTTTCTATTGAGTTTTTTAAGTATTGATTTAAATGATCTACTTTATTGTAGCTTAGTTTAATAGTATTAATTAAGTTTTTATCATGTAATAAATGTTTTGGTCCCCATTAAATAAAAATATAATGTAGATCGGAATAAATAAAATATGCAGATAATAAATAACTTGCACGCAACACAATCACTTGAAACTATTACTATGATAACTACTACCATTATTAATATTGTCACTATTTATTTGTTATGTTAAAATTTAATACGGGTTTAGATGAAATAAAAACATATTTATTGCGCTGGCTCAGCGACTCTAAGTGGGTCTTGGCCTCCGATACAAGAAGTCGCCACTAGTTTTTGTCCTATACGCGGACTCAGGAACCAGTCGGAATAAAAAATAATATTAATTATTATTAAACTACAACTACATTAAACTTATTATAAATATAATAATTTTATTGTAGTTTTGTTATTAGTGGAAGAGTCGATTTATGGATTTTTTGATGGTTTATTTCGACGATATCTAAATTTAAAATAACAATGATAAACTAAATATTAAAACTAAAGTAAATATTAAAAACTTAAAATTACATTAATATTAATAATTAACTTACTATAAATAAAAATAAATATAACTTAAATATAAAACTATACTAGTACCTAAATATCTTTGATTAAAAATATATAGGTATTATTTACAAATAAAGATTTTTGGATTAAATATGGATTTTTTTGAGTTGTAAAAACCCAAAAAAAAAATCGCTGTGTCACAACAGTGTTACAATTTGAGGCAAGTTCATCGTAGATTTACGGTTACTCCCGTCACCCATTAAAGCTAGTATGACGTATAATTTTAAAAACGTGTCCGGCATCAGTTCTCAACAAATTTGTGTCTCTGTTTCCGATGATTAGGGTCCAAACTGCTTTGATTTAAGGTTATGAATGACACGCCGGCTGACTATGGAAGAATGACTCACTCTGTCCCGCTTACTCAACTTATATTGACAATACTATAGAAAAAACAGAACTACAGCTTAGTGAAAACATCCCAAATCAAGTCACGCTCGCGAACACCCAAGTTAAGTAAACGAATACTACCAAAGCTTTCTTAATGTGTATTTTGGTTAAAATTTAATTATTATTATTATTATTATTATTTTATCTTTAGTTGGTTGCTAGGCTTCGAAAATCAATCCGCAGTCCGTATCTGTAAGTAATTTAATTTTAGAAGAACATTAATTGGGCGCGCTCAATTCACTTCCTTCGCAAAGTGAGATCAATGTGAATAATTCAGTAACATTACTTTTTTTCACAATTATTATAACTTAAAGTTAACCCCAATTAATCCTGCAATAATATTATCAAAATCATAAGGAATCATATAGCCAGCCCAATGTTTATAAATTTAAATAAGTACTTTATTTCAACGTGCCACTTTTTAAAAGTTTGATTTTGTTTAAGCTAATTAATTGGTTTGCCAGGAAAATACTTCTGATCGTAATAAGGCCGCCTATTGTACTATATTCAATTTTTATTTATAAAACTACTGTAATCTTTGTCTGGTGTAAAAGATAAAATATTCTACAATTCAAAATATCTAACTTTCTATAATTCACTAACGAACGGGCCTTCTGTCTGCAACTATCCAGTGTCAATGCTGCGCCTGGGCAGGGCATTGTGTGCTGTACGTTCCGCCGGCCGCTGTCACTATACAAAACACACTGGCAGTTCGACAGACTTAGCCGCCATATACGCACGCGTTGCAAAAAAAAAGTAAAAAAAAAAATTTGGCGCGAAAACATTCGACGAAGTCTCGGCTCGAATTCCGCTAAAGAATAACAAAAAGTGACATGTGGTGGTAAATCAAATTAAAAAAAAAACTTTTTCTGTGATGTCCGAAACGATTAAATACGTCGCGCGAATAGTTTTGATAACGTTACTTTACTATACTCTGATAAGTGTCTTGAAGGAGATCAAATCTTGGATTGGTTTTGGCCCGGCAGAGGAGTCGGCCTAAGCAGAATATTTTCACCGACGAGGCAGAACAACGAGGTATGTATTTACTTACTAAAAACATTTAATTCAGTATTTGACACGATCAACAATAAATTATTTGATAAACTCGATAAAAACAAAAACTACAAAATATTTCGGAAAATGTATCTCTTTTAGTCATTTACTAGTTATTCCAATTTTTAAATACGTAAAATATAAAAGGAGTGCTCTCTGAAATGTGACGTCATAATACAATATATTTTTCATCCAAAATTCCCTTTTAAAAGTAGCTCATTTGACAGTTTGTCCATTACCCAATACGGTATTTGACACTATCAACAATAAATTATTTGAGATGCTCGATGAAAACAAAAATTTCAAAATGATTCGGAAAATGTATTTCTTTTAATCATTTGCTGTAACAATTTTTAAATTAATGAAAAATAAAAAGAGTGCTCTGAAATGTGACGTCATAATACAGTATTTTCTTACAAAATTCCCTTTTAAAAGTAGCTCATTTGACAGTTTGTCCAATACCCAATTCCCGATAAGTAGGTTTACCATGATAGGTCCAAAGACCAAGACAGAGATCATGGGTTCCATTCCCACTGAGGGCCGCCGTAGATTTTGTGAAAATGGCCTCAGCCTGGGTGGTATTTTTCCATGTTAATGCCCTTGCCTGGTTACCATAGCACAGGATATCCTAGTTTGGGACCAGTGCAAGTGATTTTGTTGTGTGATATTATTGTTATGGGCCCTCATAAGGACGAAGCCTCATTGATACTGTCAACGACTCTTCCATTTCTGATCCAAAATAGCATGTATGAACTTTTGGAATCCACTGTACTGAAATGCAGGTACCTACATTCAATTCAGTCAGGACCCCTGGACCAAATGCGATATTTGATGTTTGAAAAACATTACATTTTAGTACCTATTTGGTACTATTTAGTAACTATTTGGTACTATTTAGTACCTCAATTGAAATATTTAGTACCTCGATAAACAGCGAAAAAACGTGTAAAGAAAGTGGCCAGACATTCTGACGTCAGGATGTCTGGACCACATTTGTTTAACGTAGTTCCAAACAATATAGCTAATTTATCTCTTTGTATATATTTAGTACCTATTTAGTACCTCAACATATCTTTTTTTCGAATTTTTTTGGTGTAACACAAAAAAGTTACACGTGAAAGAAAGTTTGCCAGGTACAGTAGTAGGTAGGTAGGTGGTGGTAGGGCAGTCTCCTTAATGAATGTTATTAATTCTATGTCATCTACTACTAAGAACTACAATAATACTAAGTAGATACATAGATTGATACTTAAAGGAACTGTGAATCTATCGATATCGGGTTGAGTCGATAAAATGGCAAATAGTGAAAATCTTTACCTCGTGTCGTTTGCCTTACATTATTTAAATGTACTAGACGTAAACTCGACATTGCTCGGGTAAAATGTAGAAGCATAATATTTTACTTTTTTTTTTTTGTAAATTCTCTATGACTTCACAAGGCCCATATTGTAGTATTATTATTATAGAAGTTAGAACAGAGATAATGTGCACAGTGAGTTTTACTTTATCACTATCACACTATTGTTTTACACTATCAAGGTAAGTCGTGTAAAAGAAGGAATTTTGCATAGTAACCCACGTTATACTGTAATATTAATTAATAATTAAACGCTGCATAATTTCGTCTGCACAGCATCTCAATGTTTTAATCATCACCGATGGCCTTTGCTACATGCATAATTATATATTTATATTCAATTCATTCATTCATTCATTTATTTATTTCAAATAACAAAGACTCATTCTGTGAGGTTATTAGGTACGCAGAAAAAATACATTAACCCATGATAGTAAGTCCTTCAGTAAGTACTTGTTTAAATTAATTTACTTCATTAAATTAAACAATAAATAGTTATTCAATAAACCAAACAGAGAAATCAAAACAAGCAAGTAAATAAACAATCATTCAGTTAACTAACAAGTTGTTATGTGAGATAAAGTGAGCAAGCATACCGAGCTGAAGGTTGACGTGCTGTCAATTGACCAACTTCAAAGTAGCACTCATGGTTGTGTCTACGATGTTCTTACTCAGTAACCTGTATTTTACCGGAAATCTTGGGTGTTATTCATCGTGACGTGCGTGAGTCATATAAAATTACATTAGAACGGTTATTCGAACGATGATTAGGTACTTGCAGTCGACAGCAGATCAACTAATAGATCTATGTATTTTTGTTTCGAAAATCGCTCGTAACGAAACGAAGTAGAGTGAACGGATATAAAGGTTGATGTGCTGTCGACTACTATGGCAGTGGGTATACACACACACAAACAGTACCTAAGTCATCATCCACCCATTATATCCCCACCGAGGGGCACGGGTCTCTTCCCCGAGGAAGGTATGGGCCATACTCCGCCACGGGGGCCAAGTCCGGATTGGTTAAGGCTTGTAAGACTAGTGGCTGGTCTTACTGTCAGAAGTTTTCAAGCCGCCCGAAGGCCTCTGACTTGTCTTAACGACTTCCATCTATCGACGGCACCCGGCACCAACTGCTTAACGTGCCTTGCTAAGCACGGAACCGCTCGGAAAAATGTCACTGCCATTAGTCACAGAACGGTCACCCATACAAGCACTGAACGCGCCGTATGTTGGTTAACTTTCAGGCAGCCGGGGCTACGAGCGATTCACTTATCTGTATCCTAGTACCGAGTTACCCTGGTAAGGGGAGGCGAGTACCTACCTGAGCGTCACACCGCAATATATTTCTCCATCTGTATGCCATGTTTTCTACTTGTTTAAATAGTTGATGTATTTAAAAACGTTGCTTTAGAATACTGTAAATACGAAAAGCACAACATTATCTTATTAATTCATAATTAAATACTAAAAATAATAAAGCTGCAAATCCTCGAGACATCTTTAACAAAACACAAACAATACCTAAGTATTACACACCCTGTTATATTTCCGCATCTTAATGTACAGTCGACAGCACATCGTCCTATACACCCCCATGCACTTTACTCCGTTGCATTACGGGCGACTTTGCAACTAAAATGTGAAGGTTGACTTGCTGTCGACTGTACGCCCTGTTCTCTAGTTGTTTAAATAGTTGATGTATAAAATGGAAATACGTTGCTTTATAAGATTGTACATAGTCCAATATAATCAGTCAGTAAATACTGTAAAGAATAAAGCAAATAACGGCATAATCCAAGCTACTCTTTGCGTAAACACACTAGCTAGACACAACCAAAATACTTTATCATAACACATAATCGCAGTTGGTATGTAGCTAATGCTTGTTATATTAGAGTAAATATATATGATACAAGTCTAGAAGTAAAACATAACACCTGAAGATATAGGCAGAGACAAGAGTTTCAAAATAATGTTCATAGAGTAACCCCTTGCCTTGTACCCAAAACAAGTTGCCCTACACAAACATACAAATACATCCTTCCATTAACTTTATTCCGGATACACTTACTTGACTTTTTGTCGGAAGAGTCCGACCTGGACCTAGATTCTGCTAATGCATTATACATATACACGCCGTCGAGTCGGTGGAAGGTCCGTGGATGCGAATGGCGAAAAACCGTTTGAAATGGCATTTGGGGGAAAAGACCTATACCCAGCAGTGGGCAGCGGTGGGCTGATGATGATGATGATGATTGTACATATTATAGTACTCAATGAGAAATGCATGAACGCAGCGATTTCATTTCATTGCCGCTTTTAGTCTATGCGCGCACACGTACCAATCCTTCTAGGCGTCAATGGTATTGGTATACAAAATCATGTCACGTGACCCAACCGAGAATCTGTCATTGAACTATAATGCACTAGCCAAATTGAGGCTCAGGTTTCGCTCTGATTGAGCAGAGACGTAAGCGTACGTCGACCAAAAGTTAAAGAAGTGGATCAGGAATACATTTAATAATATCTAGTAAATACTTACGGAAGTCTCAGTACAAAAACTCATGGAGTAGGTATTTTATAGAACAGATATTTTTGTTAGTTGCAACGCTTACGATGTTTTCCAGCGGTTTGACAACACCTGTCTACGTCGTCGCCTAGAAATCTGACCTACTTCCACATTTACCCGGAACATTGTATTTTCCTGTGTTTAGTGTTCTAAAGACTACAAAGTTACGCGTTGTTGCCAATTCTACTTCTTGTTTACCCAGGTGGAAGTGGACTGGATGGGTATTTTGGCTCGACAAAGGCTCCGAATGGATAAAATAGCTCAAAGTTTTATACGACATAACAATGAGGATTATACGACATAGCAAAAGAGCATCGACATTAACGGTGTTAATAATAAAAATACGATTCGTCTAAAGTACACTTGACCAGGGATGCAATTACGTAAGACTCCACTGTATGGACTTGTCTGATTTATCCCTTTTGTTCCCGGTATGTCACACCACCTTAAGCCACACTGTTACATTCTGGGACTTTTTTCCCCAGTAGGTATCTCCTACTCCTACTCAGCAGGGCAGGTCCCAAACTACGATATCCTGTACTATGGTAGGTAACCAGGCAAGGAAATTAAATTTCAAACAAGGAAACACACCCAGACCAGACTGAAGCTATTTGTACAAAATGTACGATAACAGTCAATATAGACCATAATATATAGCGCTGTTCACAGCGAAAGTTCCCTACGTCTCCCTGTGAATAACGTTTGAACAACTCGTTTCCTCTGCAACAACGTGTAATATTTTTACGACGGGATAATGCCATGTGTGAGACACTATAAAACTTGCACTAAACAAGCTCTTGTTGTATTACTAAACAATCACTAAAACGTTATTGCACGCGTGTTGTTTCCAGTTTGGGTTCTTGTTTATAGCTTAACTGGTTGTGACCCTGGCTTCGCTCGTGACGAATTGTCTTTTTTTCATACACTTCTGCACCACTTTAAAAGACTTCAGCCTACAGTCTGTAAAATACAGCTTGAGCTCCACGACACCCGTCACACTGACAGGTTACGATATTGCTTAAACCCGGTTGCAATATCCACAAAACGCTTCGTTTTTGCTTACGATCGGTTACAATTCCTACGAACCGTCAATAAATTGTATGGAAAACGGATCGTAGCCGGTAGGCGTATATTATAGGAACCGGGCATCAGACATCGAATAGTGTGCAGTAAGTACGGAGTTTTCACAGTACAAATATTCTGGGAAAATATTCAAAACTTCATGGACGCTATTTCGATGACAGTTGTAGACTATAGCATGCTTCCTAAAAATACTGCGTAAAGCATAAACAACGATAGATGGCAGTTGTCAAGCCAAGTCAGAGGCCTTAGGGGGGCAAAACTCCTTACAACAAGACCAGCCACTGGTCTTATAAGCCACCACCAACCCGCACCTGGCCCCTAAGGTGGAGTATGGCCTATACCATCCTCAGGGAAGAGACCCGTGCCCCTCGTTGGGGACATAACGGGTTGACGATGAAGAAGAGTAGGGTCGATGTATGGGCTGAACTGAATATATACTGATTATTTTATTTTATACCTTTCTCAGGGAACAGACCCTCGGTGGGGACATAATGGGTTGATGATGATGATGATGATGATATATATAGATCTAATAGATAGATTTTCATTAATTAATGGACTTCCCTGTCAAAGAGACGTGCCTGCAGGAAAATCCCTAATCGACAGTAATTTACATAATGGAAGTCTGGTCACCGTGAATCATATCTGCAATCAAGTTCCGGACACAAAAAATTAAATCATTTTAATATACCTAATAATATTCAAAATGTGCACAGAAAATATTCCCAAAACCCTCGAAACGGCACGTCAATGTAAAGGTTGATCAGTTATCAAACTGTAACCAATCTCTCTTATTTAAATGTGAAACCAACCCACATACGTCCTACTTATATAGCACAGGATTTCTCTCGGAGAGAGAGAATGGGCTTTTATCACCACGCGTGCCCACGGCAGATTGACGATTTTCACGCTGATGTATTTTAATTTCTCAGGTTTCCTTCACGGCTAGCGACTGGTATTCCGACTATAACTTTATAAGTGTACATAACTTGGAAAACAAAGTCATATGTAGGTACTTGCCCATTCTGAGGATCGAATATGAGTCTCCCGTTTCTCTATTTCACCCCGTCCACCCCGGCCGCCTGAGTGATCTTAACTATCACGAAGTTTAAGCAACATAGGGCGCGTTCAGTACTAGGGCTAGTGGCTTAGCGCTAGTAACTTTACAAGTATATATAACTTAGAAAAGAAAGTCATAGGTAGGTACTTGCCCATACTGAAGATCGAACCTGAGTCTCCCGTTTCTAGGTCCATTGCCCTATCTACGAGGCTACCGCCGCCCTTCTTTATATAGATAGTTGATAAATGTATTCTGCAATATGCCTTTGATTAATTACTTTAATTTATAAATAGTTATTGGAATCAATTAAACAACTCTGATACGGAGGAGGTACTTATAGTAAATAGATTCTCATATCAGCATAGTATTTCATTTTGATGAGTCGTTAAAGTTACTTGTTTGTGGGTGGGTTATGTCTTAATTATATTGAACGAATGCAAATTTTGGTGAAATCTGAAAATTAAACAAATAATTTTAGAAATAAATAATAAATAAAACATAATATAAACGTCAATAACTGTACCAATTGTACTGTATGTTGGTAAATAGGTATGTGCTTACGAGTAGCTTTATACGAGCTTTATACGAGTAGTATAAATGTTTATGTTTTAAAAAAATACAAATTAACCTCTATACATTACAATCACTTAACCCGATCCCAAACTAGGATACTCTGTGTTATGTAACCAGGGAAGGACATCTAAACATGGAAATACATCCAGACTGTCGCCGTTTGTAAAAATATAAGACTGCCCCCAGAGGGAATCAAACCCACGACCTCTGGTTTGGTAGTTAAGCGCTTTAACGGCTAGACCAACGAAGCAATCAATGTTTATATTTTCCTGGTGTAAAATAAAGCATATTCTTATGTTAAACGGTGATTCAGGAAGTAGTTATAACATTAACTATTAAATTTTTCAACACAATAGTATCACGCATCGTAAATATCTTGTATAATTATAATAATATGACTTACTCCGAGATACAGGTTACCACTATGCTTAGTAGTAGAGACTCACGACAGTGTTAACTCAAAATGTGTAATGTTCTTATCAGATTTATCACGATCTCGGGAGTCAAATGGCAGATTTTTTAATTCAGAATTTACACTAAGTAAATACTTAAGTAACATGCTGTCACGCTCTTTTCTAAAGAAATTTGACGAAACATCACTACAGTTAGGTAATTACTTAGCGAAATTCTTAGTTCAGCCCTTAATCTACAGACATTCGATCTCTGTGCAGGTAAACACGAACCGCTAGCAATTTGCTGAATTTAGGTAAATTTTTATGCACATACATACATACATCAGCTCACGACTGTATCCCAGGGGGCTAGGACAAAATTATGGACAGACTGTTTTTTTACACATTTGTCTTTAAAAATTAGATTTTAACGTTTTAAAAAGCGTTTTTTACACCATGCGACATCTGTTTCCGTTTCCCGTACGCTGCCTGTGTAGCATTCGATGAATGACCGCTTTCTAGAAGTTGGACTTGCCTAACTGAACTGTTTGTCCTATCATCATCATCATCAACCCATCATGTCCCCACCGAGGGGCACGGGTCTCTTCCCTGATGAAGGTATAGGCTATATTCCACCACGGGGGCCAAGTCCGGATTGGTGGAGGCTTGTGAGACTAGCGGCTGGTCTTACTGTCAGAAGTTTTCAAGCCGCCCTAAGGCCTCTGACTTGGTTTAACGACTGCCATCTATCGACGGCAGCCGGCACCAACTGCTTAACGTGCCTTGCGAAGCACGGAATCGCTCGGAAAAATGCCACTAGCGTTAGTCATAGACGGTAACCCATCCATGGACTGAACGCACTGTATGTTGCTTAACCTTAGTGATCGTTTAAGATCACTCAGGCAGCCCAGGCTACGAGCGATTCCGAGTTTGTCCTCGGTGTAGCTTAAATAAATAACAATAATTTTAACAACAATTTTAGTATGTTACGAGTATAGAGACGCAATATGTGGTATTGACTCTCTATCCTCGTAACATATTAAAATTACAATAATTTTATAAGTACGCTTGTGTTACATTTTTCAATCATCCGAGTATAGTGCTCACCCATGTACGGGCATTATTTCAAAGCGAGAAATATGTTATAAAAGGTCTGTGTAACATTGTTTTTTTTGTGTTCAAAATGTTCATATACCAACTGCTATTATTCCACAAAACTAAATAAACCGGCTAGTGCTAGTTGGACTCGGGCACGAAAGGTTCCGTATCATAATCCATATAACATTTGAGTAGGTATTTCAAGCGTCTAGCTGTTGACGTTATTAATATCGAGCAAAAGATCTGAAATCGCGTTCGTTGTATGGGAGCCCCACTTATATTATTATTTATTTTATTTGATATGTAGTATTTGTTGCTATAGTGGCAAAAGAAATAAAACATTTTTTAATATTTTAATTGTCTAGCTCATGGGTGATTCTCAGAAAATGGCTCAAATTGCATAATTTCTTTGGGCATTTTTTTTTTCATACTAATCAATAAAAAGTAATAATATATTGTAAGTTTATTGGCCCTGATGATTGTATTGTAACATATTTGTAGGTATTGGTGGCATCTACTACAGTGTATGTTACTTTTTATTGAGTTATTATGAAATTAAAAAATGCGCCAAATAAATTATGCAGTTCTAAGAATCACCCTCATGAGAAACAGCGTGATGACAACGGACAGTGGAGACTTAGTAACCCTTAACCCTTTGGATAAGGAACCCTAAAACTTAGATTACCTAAGAAATCTACTTAGCGACACACCTTGTATGTTTGCTTAGACAATGGATATAAATTCATTAATTTGCTGATTGGTGATTGACGTCATACCTAGCTTACGGAAATTTAATTTCACTTGAAATTGGTTTATACGTAAAACTTCAAACCGTTCATAGAAATAATTAAAATACTGGAAGCAATTTCTTTCAAGTTGTTTGCTCGTTGTAGTACGTGACACCATACATCTCATTGACCTCTATTAGACATTTCATCATCATCATCAACCCATTATGTCCCCACCGAGAGGCACGGGTCTCTTGCCTGAGGAAGGTATAGGCCATACTCCACCACGGGGGCCAAGTCCGGATTGGTGGAGGCTTGTAAGACTAGTGGCTGGTCTTACTGTCAGAAGTTTTCAATCCGCCCTAAGACCTCTGCCTTGGCTTAACGACTGCCATCTATTGACGGCAGCCGGCACCGGTAATTAGACAACGTACGTCGTTCGTAATACCATAATAATTACATTGACGTAACAATGATGAATACCCTGAACCGTTTCCCTATTCAGTTTTCGAATGTACTACAGTTTCATGGTGACATTGTTAGAGTCTCTGTATAATTTATTGGGTTTGTCCAGCTTTAGACTGGATGTAAATATTTTTTTAAATTCTTTTAAGGTAGGTATTAAAAAAATTATCGAAAAAGAAAGAAAATGTACCAGAAGCAACGACTAATTAAAGTTGACGAATCGAAAGAGATCTGTCAGAAGTAGTCTCTGGTCTCTTCCTATCCTTTTGGGACGTAGGCGTAAGTTTACGAATGTAGCTGTCATGATCATGGCAAGATAGACCCCACAGAACCCGATCTCTGCCCTTACATACCTCTCCGTGATGCAAGCGTGAATGTATGTTATGTTTACGTTATCAAATTATGCTGATTTACGCTCTTCATGCATGGTTGGACTACCATGCCCTATCTAACTTGGCACACAGTCATCGGATCGCTATGAAAGTCTTTGATTCTTAAAATATAAAAGCATAGTGATCATTAAGGTATATTTTAACTCAAAAATGTCCGGCTTAGCCACCTCTAAAACATAGGTTAGCTGATAGATAATGTAAGGAGCATTCGTATCGCCTTTGTACGTCTTTTCAAATGTCTCTGTTTCAATACTTTAAAGCATTTTAAAGGTGTATTTTCTTCATGTTTAAAAGAAAAGCGAATGGGCTAGTTGCCCTAAAAAATGTAATTAGTCCATCTTTTAGATTATTCAAAAATAAGGGACACGTATTTTTTTGTTTGTAAATTAGACCAAAAATGACAAAGATATAGCCCATTAAAGTTACGTGTGACGTCATGCCGTGCTGCATATTTTAGCACGGAGTGACGTCACACGTAACTTTAATTGGCTATATCTTTGTTATTTTTTGTTTAATCGAAAAAAGAAAAAATACGTGTCCAATATTTTTTTATAATCTAAAATACGGACTTAATAGAATTTATTTCTTTTGACCCTGGAAAGTACCCTATTGTCGTTATTAGAATAACAGATTGTGGACTGTTCATTTATCTACATTGGCATAATTGAGGACTCTGATCAAGGCCAAAAACAAATAAGTAAGATAAAATTAACGTCAATGAAACAAATAATGCCTTGTTCTGTGTCAAGTGAGTAGCGATAACAATTTAAAAGCTCCTTAGTCCAGTAAGTATTCACATTTAGTTTCTCACGAATCGAACTTAGAAGGTGGGCTTTACTAACATTTTGCGTAGCATAAGTATACTTATGTAAACCATAAGTAGTATTATTAGAACCATAGTAGCACCGAAGTAAACCACAGGTAACCAGACAATTTACTTTTCATGTATCTATCGAATAACTTTAGATTTTACTTTGTAGGTTCTATTAAAAATTCTATTGAATATTTAGGATAACCAAAAAAAATTGTTGCTTTTGTCATTGTTGTATTCATGGCATCTCCATTCCACAAAAGGAGCTCCCAAAGAAAACGTCCATGTGCGCTCATTGGTTAATTCGTATGACCTTCAATAAGCACAGGCCTACACTATAAGCGGACAGTCTTTGCTTGTTTCGCTTACCTCTAGCCGCAATCGCTTGACCTGATCCCAAACTAGGATACTCTGTGCTATGGTAACCAGCAAGGACATTACAAACATGAAAAAACACAAAGGGCCAGTTTCTGAATTGAGCATTTCGCTAAGTTTCTACTTAGTAGAAGTTAAGTTTTAGTAGAACCTACTATAAAACTTATAAGCTACAGAAGTAGTAAGTAAAAATGTAATCCAAAACTTCGTCCCCGATTTTCTCAACTTTGAAATTTTCGACTTACTGGTCTTACTGTTAGCGCGACAGAATAGCTTAAAGTATATAGATCATCCATCACAAGTATCGCAATTAGTTATCGGATTAAAAATTCACTATGTACAATTATTGTTGATCTTCTTTTAATGGTGATATTGAGGCCGAAGGTTATCACAATGTTTAGGCGTTTTTTTAACTGTGCCGAGTGAAACCGTTTTATTTCTAAGTATAAATAAATGTTGCTATATTTACATTAATGTGTCATAAAATTATCATTTTAAGTCTGTATTAAGAATAAAAGATTATTATTAATACCCTGTTTGAAGACAAATAAACATTTTCTATTTCTAAGGGCCGATTTCTGAGTTGAGAATTTACACTAAGTAAATAATTAAGTAATGTTCTGTCACGCTCTTTTCTGAGAAATTTGACGAGACAGCGCTACAGTTTAGTGAAATTCTCAATTCGGAAATCGGCCCCAAGTTATGTTACCAGCTCATGACTGACTACGACTATGTCATCATTCGAGTAAAGATGACAGTTTTATTAACTTAATTCTAGATTTATTTACTTGTTTTTGGAATTAAGTTAGTAATGAGTAGTGCTTATAAAAGTTTTAGTTCGAAAACGGTTTTGTTTTTTTAATTCTTTTTATCAAGGGGCTTTTTTAGAAGAGATCATTCTTAAGTGATTGTATACTATATAGCACAGAGAAAAAAGAACCAAACGTCGGGTGAAAGGCTATTTGTATTTAGCGACATTTTGGGCTAAATAGAGATAGAGTCTGACAAGCGAGTCCTGGGATGCGATTTATTTCGAATTCTTCATTATGGCCACACTCTGACTGTGAAAAATATACAGTAAAAAATTTATTAATATAAAGAAAAATAACTTACTTTCATGTCACGTTACAATAATGTCACTTCATCTGGCGAAACTCAAAGAAGTAAAATTTGACTTAAAACCGCAAAGGTATGTTTTTGTCCATGAACTACGCGCATACAATAGTGCTTAGTTATAAAACAAGCTAATGACGTCGAGCAAAACTCCTATAATATAGCGTCAATTTGCGATTCACTGTAGGAAAGCGTGTTTGTGCCAGTCGTTGGAGTATTTCCTCTGGGAAGTCTATGTTTTTGTATTTTATAGTTACGAAATTGTATATTTGCACAATGCAATGTTTATTGTGTGTAGATGTCATGTATTACGTTAAACGGTGATCAGAAAAGCGAGTGATATGTTTTTGTAGGTTTTGTGCGATTTTGTCACTCCTGTGGCGTCACTCCTCTGGCATATTTCATGTTTTATTTAATACGTGTCCCCTTTCATAGCTATATTCAATGACCTGTCACTTCCCTGCTTTCATTTGTGACTACTCTGCCAATAGTGTCAGTCCTCTGGTAACATATTTTCCTCTAGTGCTTATAAAATTCAAAAAAATGGAAAAATCTTCTGGCCCTCATCATGAAACATTTAAAAATTGTGTCAAATAGAGAAATTATCAATATTGAATGGAACAGATTACATTTCCTTCTGGGACACCGTATATTCACCCATATTTATAATTTACATATTTGGAATCTGCAGATTTTTTTGCGTCTTTTGAGCTAGGTTTTAAAAATATCTTAAGTACTTTTTTGGCGCTTCAAACAATCTAGTAGTTTATTTGTAATGATTTTTTTTCTTATTTTGCAATCTTAGAAATGGTCTCCTGTCGCTTAAAACAAATAGCCTTTCACCCGTCGATATATTATTATACTCGTGTGCAATGAACAAGAGTCACTGTGGAATACTTTCATATCTTATCGAGAAAGGATGATAGCTTAATGGGATCTAAAGGTAACACTGGCGCCACCGAGGAAACGAAATGTTTTTAAGCTTCGAATTTGCAAAAAACTGTATTTACAATATCTCAAGCATGCCTCTGGTACGCCGGAGCGGGAATACGTGCGCTGTGCTAGAATGCGTGTGCGCGTAACTTCGGCGAGCAAAGGTCAAATGGCCCTCTTTGGCATAAATTCTATCTAGTCCGAAGTCCACGATTCGAAGTTCGTGGGTCCTCAAAATCATTATTAACATGTTTAAGAGATTGAGACAATTCCTGGGGTACATACAATAATGAATATTGTATTTATCTTTTAGAAAAGCATAGATAGCATACATTTTTAACATAATGGGTTGATGATAACAATGTTAGTATGATACAAAAATTCAAAAATCATACAAGTTTTGGCGTATACAATATCAATATAATACCTATAGATAGATAGAGAACACTTTATTGTACATAAAAAAGGAAATTACACAGGTATTTCTTAATCTAAGAGTACAGACGGCGGCCTTATCACTAAAAGTGATCTCTTCCAGACAACCTTTGGATGGACTGGAGCAAAATATTGGAGAAGGAAGCAGATGTACAAAATAAGTAAAATTATAATTACCTACTGAGACATATCAATTTTATTATACATGCCTAGGCAACCAAACTGTTATAGTTATAAATATAATATATGTAAATACTATACTCGTATAATACTAGACCAAATATAAACCGGATGCAGAAGTTTTGAAGACGCTCAATTTTATTTAGTTGCTCCTCGGTGAGGCCGAGATAAGATGTATCAGCGTAGTCGAGAATAGGAAGAAGGAGTGATTGTGCTAACGCAACTTTGATAGCAGTGGGTAGAAAATTACGAAGCCGTCTAAGAGAGCTCGCAGACGCGAACATCTTCCGGCTCACCATTTCCAGCTGCGGTACCCAAGATAAGATACTATCAATGATAATACCGAGATTCTTAACAGTCTGACTAAATGGAATTGTTGTCCCCTCGAATATTACAGCCGGAAGCATATCCATGTCAACCCTAGATATACATTGTCGACCACCGACGATAATCATCTGTGTTTTACTAGGGTTGACCGTGAGACCGTATCTACTACTCCACTCCGATATTTGAGAAAGGTCTCTGTTAATAGCAGATATGGCCGCATGCAGGTTATTTAAATTAGCATGTGTGTAGATTTGGAGATCGTCTGCATATAGGTGGTAGGAAGAAGAAAGCTGATGAGAAATGCTGTTAATGAAAATTGCAAAAAGGAGAGGAGACAACACGCCACCTTGGGGGACACCGGCAGGTATAGCACACCAACAGGAGAAAGAATCTTCAATGCGAATACGTTGCCGGCGCCCGTGTAGATAACTACGAAACCAGTCAATCACCGTTGGAGATATGTTAAGAGACCTAAGCAACGCCAACAATATGTCGAAATCGACAGCATTGAAGGCGCTGCTGAAGTCGAGTAGTGACAAAATCGTCAACTGCCCGTTCTCCATAGCTAACCGTATGTCATCGGTAATCTTGACAAGAGCCGTAACAGTACTATGGCCTGGACGGAAACCGGACTGGAGAGGATTGAGGAGGTTGTTCATGGTGAGAAAATGACTTAACTGGGAATGGACTAGGCGTTCGAGGACTTTGGACAGGAATGGTAGGATAGATATGGGTCGGTACTCGGAATAGGTAGTAGGGTTGGCCTTTTTTGGTAGAGGAGTGATCTGAGATTCTTTCCAAGCTGTTGGAATTGTTAAGGAGTTTTGTAATGATGAGAGTGATGATATCAAGGATAGGCATTAGCATATTACGACTGATGCTGTCACCACCGACGGCATTGGAATTAATGGAGAGGATGTTCTTCTTAACATCACAATCAGTGAATTGGTTAAAACTAAATGAGGAGATGTCAGGAGTTGGAAGTGATGAAAGATAATTGATAGTTTCAGTTTTTTTAGACCATCAAAGGTAGCCGAAGATGAGAAGTGTTGATTAAGCAAATCAACATTGAAATCCTTGGGAATAGAGTCTTGGCGTGATTTTCCAACTCCTAATGAACGAAGAAAATTCCAAACCTTGGCTGGATCACCGTTTTCAACAGAGTCGTGAATGTGGCGTCGTTGTGCATCCCTACACAACCTATTGCAGCGATTCCGAATGGCCATATATTTTTCTTTATTATAGCCAGTAGGGCGACATTTGTATTTGCACTTTGCCTGAGACTTTCTGGACATGAGTTGTTTGAGTTCGTCGGTAAGCCATGGTGCCGGGAAGTGCTTCATTTTAACGGCACGAACTGGTGCATGGATGTCGTAAAGCTGTGTGATCAGACTGTTAAAGATCTAGACCTGTTCATCCATGGATCCTACAGCAGCAGACCACCAATCGATGTTTAAGGCATCGTCACTAAGCTTATTGAGGTCCATACTACCGAAGTTATGCTGCAGAAGAATTCTCGACTTGGCTTTGGGCGGCCGAATTTTATAGGATAGAAAAATCAAATCATGATAAGAAAAGGCATCGGCGGAACATTGACCGTGTTGGGCTACGTGATCAAAGGATGACACTGTGATGATATCCAGAAGGGATGGGGAACAGTTGGGGAAATGATGTGTCGCACTAAGTGGGAGAAGATGCATATTGCTTGCACGGAGAAGAGAAATGAGGGAACTGGAGCGAGAATCACTCTTAAGAATACAGGTGTTGAAGTCACCCATGATAATAGTATGACTATATGAGGAATGAAAGTGTTCCAAGAGTTTCTCAAACGACGAAAAATAGTAAATTAGTAAAGATGGACTATAGTACACGACAAGTAATATTTTGGTGTGTGATAGAATAACTTCTAGGAACAAGTGTTCACCAGAGTTGGGACCAGGAGGCTGCGCTGACATGCTGATGATGGAATAGGGGATGTGGGCACGGAGGTATATTGCAACCCCACCGCCGCGACCATTTACACGGTCATTCCTAAGGAGTTTAAATCCTGGCAGGGAGTAGGATGTTGAGGGATGACACGGCTTAAGCCAGGATTCAGAGACTAGAATGGCATGAATACAATCACAATCAAAAGATGCTAGCATGTCAGGAAAATGTTCCGGAATACTTTGCGCATTGATATGGATAACATTAAAGTTTTTCTTATTAATAGAGAAATTAGATTTGAGTGTGTCAGCTAACGAGGGTAAACTACGAAAACTACCGCTACTGTTTAAACCATCGGAGGAAGAAAAGGACTGATAAAGTTCGTTACTTTCATCGCTAATGTTCATCTGTTGTTGCATAGTAATAATATGTTATATATAAAAATAATGTAAACAGATTATAAATATGTTAAATAAATAATAGATAGATAATTATGTCACTATAAAAACAAATTGTTTGTTTAGACGTCCACCTGCCAGCAGTAAGGGAGAATACAAAAAAAAACCAAAATCGGAACGCAGGCAATAACACTCAGAAGAAGGAGTACCAATAACACAAAAAAAAAGAAGAAAGAAAGTTGCTCTGTGAAGTGTGAACAGATAGGCAAAATGTCATTCTGTTTTGACAATGAAAAGAAATAAATGTAGGTATACATTGAACTACACGGTGGTTTATGATAAACGAACACAATCAGTGCACTGAATCCATAAAACAGAATTGAGTTGAGTTTATAACCGAATACAAAGTGGAGAAAAGAAGGTGGAACAACAAAAGTAAAACTAAAAGATAACAGAGGAAAAAGAACAAGAGTACATAAAATAGTTACTTCCGCGTGGATCTGACTGGGCGTTCCACAGTTGTCTTCTGTGCCTTCCCCTTCCTCGACGACGCGACAGCGGGCTTGTCAACCAGTGATGCACTTGGAATGCTGCCCAGCTCTGCTACTGAGACTATTCGATGCCGTGAGCCATCCGGTGCCTCTACATGCACAGTCCCGTCGCGTGTCCAGCAGTTGGTCACACCGAAGCGCTCCCTCGCCGCCATGAAGGCATCGTGACGTCGCCTCGTCAGGAATGTAATATAGTACAGTCGACAGCACGTCAATCTTCACATTTTAGTTGCAAAGTCGCCCGTAATGCAACGGAGTGGAGTGCATGGGTGTATACCATGATGTGCTGTCGACTGTACATGATATTTTCGTCAGTAGCGCAGAACCGCTTATTAAAACGAGAATCGAAAAAATAGTTAACATAAATTCATGCCGCTTTTGTGATAATAAATGGTTTAAATTACACAAGTGAGTAGTTAGGTTCTTCATTGCTGAAATATCACATATTGTGTCAGTGCCCTTCTTCATTGCTTTTGAAGACAACTTATGCATAATACTTTTGATTGTACAATAACGTCTATCTACTTTACTCTTTCGTGGAATTCACATAGTTATCATTTTCATACCACACAGGTCGTGTTATGAATGGGTTATTGAATTAACTCTTGGATGAAAATAAAGCAACTGTCTCTGTTATCACAACACGCAGCACGATTGTTATTTCACAGTGGGTCAGTGTGTTACGGCAAAAAAGCTGTTTTAGGTATTTAAGGTATTTAGGAAAATTTAAAGGAAAGAGAGGTCTGTAATCAGTGATTACAGACCTCTCTTTCCTTATTTTATTAATCAGTATGCTTATTGTGCATTTTAACCAAGATTTAGAAACATAATTATGACGCTGTGCCTACCCCTCTGGAATACAGGGCGTGAGCTTTGCTTTGTATTAATGTGTGTTAATTATAACCTATTAGTATTTGCGTACTAAGTTATTAATTTAAATTCACAAAAAGTCAAAGGTTCGATGAACTGGCTCCGTGTACCGCAATGTTAGTAATTGAACTCGTCGTATTAGGTAGCATATTCATTCAAGTCAGAAACTAATAAAGATGGGGATTTAATAAAGTATTATTCTTAGCAACACCAAAAATTTACTACATACTTTATTAAATCCCCATCTTTATTAGTTTCTGACTTGGCCAAGTCACCGTCTACCGAGGCCTTAAGGCGCCTTGAAAACTTGTGACAGAAGGAAGACCAGCAACTAGTCTTACAAGCCTCCACCAATCCGGACTAGGCCCCCGTGGTGGAGTATGGCCTATACCTTCCTCAGGAAAGAGACCCGTGCCCCTCGGTGGGGGCATAGTGAGTTGATGATGATGATGATTAGTTTCTTCTGCCTCCAGCTGTTGACTGGTAGAAAATGCTTATGGCATGAAGTGCTTATATTGTACATTTATTGAAGTGTAAAAAAAAGTATTAGTACCTAATAACAAAACTTAAACTTTATTTTTTCGCTCAGGCATATTATGTAGGGTGTCCCAAAATTACCGCAAGATTTGAATTAAATGGACAACAGTATTTATAGTCTTTTGATTGTATTTTTTTTTCTTGAATCATAAAGTACATGGAATAGGGTTATTACAAAATAAATAAAACATCGAGCAAATGGCCTCCACGGCTTTGCAAACACTCACGCACTTGCATTCGTCGACCATTCTGCAGAAATGTGGCTGAATTTCGTTGATGTAGCGTTGAATTTTCTCCTTTAATGCACGCGTGGCTGTAGGCTTTTTGACCTATGATTTTAAATAACCCCATAAAAAATAATCTAATGGTGTTAAATCACATGATCTAGGGGGGCAATTCTGATCTGATTACTGCATGAAACATTTCCAGGTCGTGTACTTTCGTTTCGGTGATCAGAATTGGCCCCTTACATCTTGTGATTTCTTAGCACCATTGGATTAGACAAAATATTTAGAGAGACCAAAAGCTAGATCCTTAGTATACACTAAATCCAATTTATATGACATCACAAGCAATTACAGACTAATTACCTAATCATACCTTCTATCGCTGGGTACGAATCTACCAATTGGTCCATCCTGACTATATCCATCACTCTTGTGGTTAGTGTTACCAGTGACGAGAATTTTCCGAACATATCAGGAACTACGATTCTCTGTCAGGACATTTGGAAAAAGAATGTGTCCTTGATTTTGTAGAGAGAAACTATTAATATCATTGCCTCCACAGATTCTCAATTGTGTATAAGACAACATCACTATAAGTCTGAAAATTTGTTGAAAATAATCCGAATTATTATCCCAAAATCTTATTTTTTGATCTGGCAACCCTACTTGACATAGCTCCCGCATTGGCCTGGACGGGCCAAATGAGAGCAATTAAATGTAATTGACGATGTCATTCGGACATGCCTGCTGTATTAGTTCTTATGGTTATGGAAATAAGGAAGCTCATTTACAAGCTCTTGTCACGCACTCAACGGTGTGTCAGTATTCATTGTTCGATAAAGCCATTTTAAATTGTTTACCTACTTGTTAATTTCAATTCAGTTTGGAAGTATCCTGCTAATCCACAGGAAAACAAGGCTTAATTAACTATTTTTAGCCCATACTAATTGTCACATAACAAAATGTTGACCGAGAACTTCAGGCACCCATTCCGTAAAACTATATAATTCATGATTTCTATGACAATTTCATTTAAATTGCAAAGTAGAATAACAAATAGAAAGACTAACAATAAAAAGTCGAAGAGAAAGGCTCCGCAATGTAAACATCGAATTGTCAAAATAAACTATAAATTGTCGTTTTATGAAACGTGACCCAGAAAACTAAATTGAATCGTTATTTGGACGTAGTTTAGCAAAAAGCTTCCAACCCACAATATGGTCATTTTTTAGTTAAATATACCAAAATGATCACTATGCTCTTATCATAGCGATCCAATGAGTATAAGCAAAGTTATGGACAGTAGTCCCACTCAAATATATGGAGAGCGTAAATCAGCTTAAGCCTAAAAACTCAAATATCTCAAAGCTCACTTTGTGTGGGTTGGAACCTTTTTGCTAAACTACATCCTTTTGTAGCAGACATCTTGTCAACCCTAGACTTTGTTGCAAATTCATTTAATCATTCAAATACGTAACTGAACTCGGTGCACGAATGTGAAGATTGAATTAAAACTTTCGTATGCATTAAATATTATAAACTGTTTTCCGGATAGACTTACTTGGTTTTTTGTCGGAAGAGCCCGACCAGGTTTCGCTCTGATTTGCAGATCTTAATCATGGTGAGCAGAGACGGAGCTTATGTCGTCGGTTGCTCGTCTCGGTTGCCGTAAGCTCTGCGAATCAGAGCGAAAACTGGTCTGGCTCTTCCGACAAAGTCATGTAAGTGTATCCGGAAAATAGTTTACAATGTTGAAATGTTCTTAATTGTCCTACTCCATTCAGGTTATTAATTTGTTCAGCTATACAAACCATAAAATGTATTGGGTAAACAATGGGACCCTTTTAGTGGCACCTCCTAGTTACACTACATCAAATATGTTAACAAAATTTTAAAGGGACATTCTGATCATGAAGTCAAAAAAGTGAAGTGAAGTGATTAATTACTCAGGCGCTATAAAGCACGAAAAATACGTGTTCTAAAGAATTTAGAATCTGCTTATAAGGAAGTATACTAATAAGAACCTAAAAGTCATCGCTATCAATCATCAAATTAGTCCGGATGTCCATTGCCCGGCCATAGGCTCCTCAAGGCACACCATATCTTTTTATCCTCGTTCTCGACGGTCCTCAATCATCCACTTCTGCCAGCAATTTGCCTCAGATCCAGCAAGCTGGTGGGGGTCCTACGCTGTGTTGGCCAGTCATCGCTATATTCGCACAATTTACCAAATGAACACAAATAATCCCACGCGAATATTGTTTTCAGCAACTCACAATGCGCTCCGTCACAGCAATATCAATATGTTCGAGTAATGGCACCAACAACATTCAGCCTTTCAGTGAAAGCCGTATAAGTACATAAACCTTTGAACTTTTCATACTAAAAAAAACATAGCACCGATATCGATATACGAGTAGTTTATTACGCACCGTTTGTAGAAGCCATAAATAAGCCGTGGTAGAAAAAGTAACGGCACTCTCTTCGTAACTTACTCGTGTTACTGTTTCTAAGTAACACAAACATACATTGCCTCTGGCCCCACACTAGGATACCCGGTGTCGTGGGAACCAGAATCAGCGACATCACAAATAAGTGGACAGTTTCTGGATTCAAATTGAACTCCGTAATGACTGTCCGTCTTATTTATAAAAAGTAAAATCCACTAAAACACTCTTAAGACGGAGTTAAAGCCTTTATAGCAGGAACTTCTCCCATAAGCTGAAGAGTTTTTGTGGAATATGTTTCATAAATTATAGATATAAATAAATACAACTATAAATAATAATAATTCACCATGATTCAGCAGATTCAGCATAATTCAGCATTGCGAGAAAAGAAATAGCTCACGTTATGAAAGTCCAACATAAATACTTAAAAGCAGAAGTTTGAGTAATCAACTTGTATAAATTGAAACCGGTTGTTTTGGGAAATATTTAAATGCACTTTGAAATACACTTTTCCAACTATAAATCGTGATTTTTAAATTATTTTTTTTCACCTACCCCGCTGGGATACGAGCGGGAGTATATTACGTGTATGTATGTATCTTTCTCTCGATCATCATCAACCCATTACGTCCCCACCGAATGGCACGGGTCTCTTCAATGAGGAAGGTATAGGCCATACTCTCCCACGGAGGCCATGTCTGGATTGGCGGAAGCTTGTAAGACTAGTGGCTGGTCTTACTATCAGAAGTTTTCAAGCCGCCCTAAGGCCTCTGACTTGGCTTAACAACTGCCATGACATCTATCGACGACAGCCGGCACCAACAACTTAACATGCCTTGCGAAGCACGGAACCGCTCGGAAAAACGCCACTATCGTTTTCTTTCTGCCTTTCTTCCTATAATTATCTCTTTTTCCCTTCCATCAGTCTGTCTTCTCATCCTTTTTCTGCTTTTTTCCATTCTCCCACGCTTAGAAAACTAGAACTGAAGTGACACTTCCTAAAGAGACTAAGAGCCGCCCACCAGCCCCAAAATGAGCTAAAAGCTTTTCGCAGCTTAATCTCACATTATCGCTTCCAATGTTGCGAACTAAGATCGATGCGAGTACGGACTAGCGGAATGATTACACCGTTTACCCCATGAGCAATTACCAGCTAGTCTCGGGTGAATGCCCTTCTGCAGACGATGGTTCAGGTCACCCAAGCCTTGTCACTGGGATTTGACAGTGATAGATAGATAGAATATACCTTATTGTACAAATAAATTACTTTTTCTGATTTTTATAATGTTAAGGGTTGAAACCTTGATATACCGGGGTCAGAAACATTCCCACTGTGCCCGGGGACGAATATAATACGAAGTGTTGATTTGTGAAATAACGCTCGACTCGGGGTACTTTCTTCTTATACTAACAAATTATACTATGGGACCAACTATAAATAAAATCTTCAAAATAAATCAGCTGTTCCATACAGTAAGTAGGTATTGAATTTTAGTATGGAACAGCTGTTTTTTTCGCGATTTTGAGGTCGACCCTATAATAAAAGTTGTTAGTGTAAACGATTAAAAAGTACCCTGACTTTGGCGTTACTTTAGAAATTGACATGTTGTAAAACGTAAAAGCGCACTTGCGCACATTTATGCGACTGCAGCGAAGCCTTTAACAACGTTTTTTTTCTATTTTGTTCTCTCCTATTCGCCTATAAGTTTTTTCCTGTTCTTTATTCCCCTATAACCAATTCTGTATTCCCTTATTCCCAAACTTATTTAAACTGTAACGCCCTCGAGAATTGCTCACTTCTCTGCGACAAACCTAGGGCGCAACAGTTTCGGAAGTCGTGCCCTAACCAATGATCAGATTCTGAAAAAAGACACACGCGGGACTAACCTAGGTCCACTATGAGCCATACTTCGTTACCGAAATGGTTTTGTTTTAATATCATCGGTTGGTGGTCAAATCATGCCATGAGTCACTGTGGAGAAATACCTTCCGCGTCACAAGGAGAAACAACTAACAATATATGGTGTAACAGAATCCTGTATGGTTTATTTTCACAATATGGTTTGTTTTCCTGCTGTGCTGTATAATATTCTACTTGCGAAATGGGACATAATTTACCTAATATGCGAGAAACTTTAATATCGCGAAAGAAGTATCGACTATTCCACATAGCTAGGTGCTTTAAACCCGCATTATGGTGTCTTTAATATGGAACATGATCATCTTCAGCCTTTTGACATCCACTACAGGACAAATGCCTTCTTCATGGTTTTCCAAGTTTCGAAGAACTGATAATAATTATGTTTTTTCGCAATTTTACGTTATCCTCGTAGATTCAACAGCATTGATAACCTTCCTCTATTTTCGGATATGTGGGAATTTTTTTACACCCTGTATATTAAATGTTCTTTTGATCTCTCTTCTGACTCAAGCTTTCCTATTACTGCTTCCTTTGAAAATATTAGTCATCAATAAAGGGACCATTGTACTGTGTTGTCAAATGGTCTGAAGCCTCGCAATACCGCAACATTGTGTCAACTTTGACAACTTTTCAACCTCTCTCAGGGTGAGTGGAAGAAATTTCTTTTCAAATAAGTCCGCCTTAGGTACCTGTTACTTCTTTTTTTTGTGAAAATGATTACGACCACAGAATATCTCAATGCTCTGAGATTACGACAAATATGTAAATCGAATGAACGAGTTAAAGAGGTCGATATTAATATTTTGATGCATGCATGCAGGTTTGTCACAAAGGTGCTGACGGCCTACGTGCCTAAAAGGTAACCGCGATCATGACGCATTTCTACCTCCTTCACTCAGGCAAATTACCCGACCACAGGTATTCTGTCGGGAAATCAGTCAGTGTGTTTCTACCACTCGTGTAGCCCAACTCTAATGTCTCGAAGCTTAAGTGGATTGTCCATAATTTAAGTGAATGAGTAGAACTTTGAATATGGTTATATTTATCTATCTCTATCTAATATATAAAATTTTCGTGTCACGTGCGCCTTCGTCCTCCGAAACGGCTTGACCAATTTTGATGATTTTTTTATGTATTTCCGGTAGCTTTGAGAACAGGCTTTTATCTATTTTCGTAGCCCTAAGTGATAAGAGTGGTCCACCCCAAATTTTTCTTAATTATAATCCCTCCCTGCAAATAATTTATATGGAAAAACATCGTTTGCAGGGTCAGTTACTCGTAGTATTACTCTTAAACAAAACTCTTGTGTCACTCTATTTGTCATTGCGCTCCTCTGAAACGGCTTCACGGATTTTTTTGTGTATAATTGGTAGTTCTAAGAATAGGTAGTGGGCTAGCTAACATCAACATTATCCAGATCAGCTGCTTAAAATATATAAAAACTGGGTTTTTCAAAAGCAAGAAATGGTAAACAGTGTACGCAATTTCGTAACATATTTTATTCGATCAGGTTTCTTGGGAAGAAATGTTAAGTATACGATTCTAGATTCAAAAATCTCTGCAAAAACTATAATAAAGAGCCAACATTTTGAACCTTTTCATCTCTTAAGCTAACGCTTTCCCAAGCACGATTTCTTTGCAAAACATGTTCATCATCATGAGATCATATAACTTTCGAGATATGCGTTATTTGATTCACAAACTTGGCGCTCCACTCACACTAGCCTCAATGGCTACCCATAGCACAGGTAATCCTAGTTTGGGAGCCGGGACACAAAATGTAACACTTTTACATGCATTAAAGTTTTCTTATTTCTTATTATAACTCTTCCGCAAAGCCAACTTTGTGAAGTTCAAAACTAAATTGCAATCTGCCCGACGACAGTTATAAAACAAACGTTCATACTAGTGAGTGTATAGCGGATGGATTTAAATACATTTGCATTCAGCACGTGTGCCA
Source organism: Yponomeuta plumbellus (assembly GCA_947310845.1). Taxonomy (NCBI): domain Eukaryota; kingdom Metazoa; phylum Arthropoda; class Insecta; order Lepidoptera; family Yponomeutidae; genus Yponomeuta; species Yponomeuta plumbellus. The sequence continues at coordinate 7,323,928 of OX371207.1, read as the reverse complement.
CATAATAAACACAACGTGCTTAGCCTAGACACGATTTCGTTGCAATCAGTGAAGTTGCGATTGCATCACGGCAAATGGAAATTGATGCTGGAGACGGTTACACCACAGACCGGAGACCTAAGAGACTGCTTGGGTGTGGGAAATCTAAGGGAAGACTTCTATACGTTAGGGACTAACCTATAGTATAGGTTATACAGGGTGTCCCAAAAATGACACGTCACAGCGACACTGGAGGTTCAAGAGGCTTCGAACCAACCTACGATAACATGACCTCAGTAAAAGTTGCACGGTTTTCGAGATATGGCCAATTTAAGCTTATTCTAAATTTTCACTTTTTTTCAACAAATTTATTGCTAGCATTAAGTTAGAGAGCCCTCGTGTTTGGTTTTTTTATTTGTACTCGGTTACGAACTTACTAACTTAATGCTAGCACTAAAGTTGTTAAAAAAAGTGAAATATTTAGAATAAATTTAAATTGTCCATATCTCGAAAACCGTGCAACTTTAACGGATGTCATGTTAGGTTGGTTCGATGCCTCTTGAGTAGGTCTACCTGTGTGTCACTGTGACGTGTAATTTTTGGGACACGCTGTATAATGAAAAAGATTGAGGGAAGGATGACTGACGGAAGTGACGGAAGGAGAAGTTGTAACATCAGGAAAGGGACTGATGTAACCAGCGTTTGTCTGCAGACTACAATCATTGCGTTTGATATAAGAACATGCAAGTAACTTAATCAATCTGGACTTGGCCCCCGTGGTGGAGTATGGCCTATACCTTCCTCAGGGAAGAGACCAGTGCCCTTCGGTGGAGACATAATGGGTTGATGATGATGACAACCATTTTAACGGTTTCTGTGGGATACGATTCCTTGTCAGAGGCCTTAGGGCGGCTTTAAAAAATTCTGACAGTAAGACCATGCAGCCACTAGTCTTACAAGCCTCCACCAATCCGGACTTGGCCCCCGTGGTGGAGTATGGCCTATACCTTTCTCAGGGAAGAGACCCGTGCCCCTCGGTGGGGACATAATGGTTGATGATGAAGTAACTTAAAATTCAATGCTAAGATAGACGTCAATACCTTCCCAAGAGTGACCATGCGCAAATTGCGCAGTAAAGATTCTTATTCATGTAATAATAATAATCGTATGCAATATATAATAAATACACGTTGAGGACAACATTGAACGTCATACGATACATGAAATACCCAATGTAAAACACCCAGCGTTGCAATTATTCCAGGAAAACCTACTGATACATTCGATGATTTTTCGATTAGGTGAGCAAGCAAAACCGCTATACGTTCCAATATTTACTTAAACGACCTCATCTTTTATGAAGCACTACGTCACGCTCGTGACTCACTCGGCAAAGCGAATCGATTTCATAATAAGTATGGGCAATAATCGAAGCCATAATCGATTCGGCGACCGATACCAAATGCTCTATCAACACGTTTCTTTCGTTCTGTCTCTATCATATACGATGAGTTAGAGTAGGCTAACAGAATCGTTTTAGATGAATAGTTCGATGACATGAGCTGTTGAATCGGGGTATTACTTTTCTCAGCTAGAAGAGGTAGTACTTGCCATCCATCAAGCCGGTAGCGCTGCTCCACTAATCCGCTATGTTTCCACATCACTAATCCCCTCATTTTGGATGCGTGTGGCATTCCAGGGAATCTCTCACAAATCAATTCTGTGATGAAGCAAAAATTGGCGAGGTGTCTCCGTTGTTTTGCCTGTCTCGGATTTTTGCGGTCCGATTTTTGCTTGACTTTTCGTTTGTTAGTTCGATTTGTTGCTGTGATGTGTCTTGTAGGTATAATACATGTTTATATTCGTCTTCACAATAGCTTAGATAAGATAAGATAAGGTAAGATAAGAATATTCTTTATTGCACATAAGAAACACGAGACAAATAAAAGTTACAATTAAAGAAATATATACAATAGGCAGATAGTTTCGGATCTTTTTACGACCTTTTAGACATTATCATAAAAAAGTAGTTTAGATATTATTTGTGCTACCGTAATGCCTTCTGGGTCACTGGGTCGAAGTGTCGCCGACTAATTCGTCGGCCCCCGCACGACTACTCGATAAGATAAGATAAGATAAGATAATGCCTATTAAATACGCTTATATTAATAATAATTGTTATTTTCAAGGTCAGGTCTATAGGACAAGCTTAAATTAATATTGCGATTTTTTAAAACGCTCCTCTGTGCAAAAGGGAAATAGGTAATTAATTAATGAGCCGTTTTCAGAAGAAAAAAAAGAATGGCTGTCAAATTGAAAAAAAAACTAACATTTTCAATACAATATAACTCCGAAAGGACAAACATTTGGCTGATAGCGACATAGTAACTTTTGTTCAGCTCACTGAGACCTATTCGATGATGTATCACACATAGCTATTGGGTTGAGGTCCAAAATTGCATTCCTTTGACAGCCATTCGTTTTTTTTTTAGGTCTTCTTTTTAGGGTTCATTACAGACATTTATTCTGCAGCTGAAGAGGGTTGTCCAGGAATCGTATTTTTGTAAAATAAAATTTACTCCAAACTTTATCGTTGAACATTGATTGCAATACTGGTACAGAGCGATAACGTATAAAGTTATTTAAGCAAAGTTTAAACACCTGCCATCGAGACGGGGCGTGGTAGTAATTTGAGATGGGGCAGTATGGAAAGCAAATTACTCTTCGATGTGATGACAAACTATACCAGACTAATCTCAATTATTTCACGAACGCTTCGCTCAGGTACACAAACAAACATTAAACATTTCCATACAAGCACATACATTGCTTCTGGCCCCACACTAGCATACCCCGTGTCGTCGGAACAAGAAGCAGCGACATCACAAACATGTGAAAATAGGGGTAAACCTGAGGTTTTTTTTGTCCCCAGCTGGGATTTGAACCCGGGACGTCTCGCGTGGTAGGTAGATGCGTTAACCGCTGTGACACAGAGGTCCTCAATACATACAACATAGCGACCCGTACAGTCGCCAAAACATCAACCTTTACTCACGTTCACTCTAATGAGTTACTTTACTTTACGTTTCTACTTTACGTTTTGAGCATTAAAATGTAAAAATTACTTTGCTAAATTCCGTCAAAATCCCACAAGCTATGGATTTCCGCAAAGTAACGCCTTATTCCATGCAATATCTTTACGTTTTGTTGCAAAGTCGTCCGTAATGTAACTGATGAAGGTTCACGTTTATATGCAGTAGGTACTGGGCCTCAATTCTCTTTGTGGGTTATAGTTCAATGACAGTTACATGGTTGGGTGACGTGACATGGTTTTAAATACCATTGACGCCTAGAATTAACGATACGCGCGCGTTGACTTGATGCGGTAATGAAATGAAATCGACGGGATCATTCTACTGTCATTGTACTACAATGCATTAACAGAATCTAGGCCCTATGGGCTCATTATGTAATTTTCGCAACGGATATTCATACGTCCTAAAAAGTCACGTCAACACAAAAACCGACGTCGTACGGAGTATGTCTCGCTCTAACATAGGGTCTTAAAAGAAGATAGTGCTATACAGTTGTGGTATACATGACTTTTTAAGACGTATGAATATCCGTTGCGAAAATTATATAATGAGCCCACTGGTGTGTTGTCGACTATACGTTCGGACGCGTCAGATAAGCCTGAAATGAAATAAAAACATGTAAAATACTGTGTACGTGCTCAAAACCTCAGGAAAAAGTTTGAGATTGCAAACCGCAACGAGAGCATATTTTACAGAAAAAATAATGACTTTTCAGCCGGAATTGGGTTTACATTCGAAACTTTATAATTATACAGATTTATTCAAACATTATTACGAGTAAACTCCATTTGTACTGCTGCTAGTACAAGTTTAATTGCCAAAGTCGGATTGAGCTTTACATTTTTTGTTTTCTTTGGGATTTAAAAACATTCCCACTATGTATAATGGCAACTCTCAATGTACTTATTAAGTAGAGGAAGATGTAAAGACAGTAACGATCGTTAATACAAAGACCATAGCGAAACTACCGTAAACAAATTAAAAGCACGGTTTTTACAAAAATCTTCATAAGTAAGTACTGCTTATTCAGCCTTCGAAACGTTAATTACTAGAAATAAAGATAAATTCTCATTTCCACCATTTAGGCTTGCAATAGTTAATACTTCCTTTATGGGGCGCTGTACCTATAAGGTTCTACAACAAGATTCCTCAAGATATGCATATTATTATCCGAGGCGGTTTAAGAAATGTCTCAACCACACTTTGTCCAAAAAAGCTTAATAAATAATCAACGAAATTATTTAGAAGACAAAGATGACTAGTGTTAAACAGTAGATTAATATTAAATTTATAGAGACGGAGCCCGATTCCGATTGAGTCCGATCCCAAGGAATCCATTCCAACAATCGTTACGATACCACATATTTGTAGGTAAGTAATTAATTGTTTTCAAACAAAGCGCATAGGCTAGATAGCATTGCCGTAATGCTTAAGTACTTTTAAGGCTACGCCGCAGCTCTCCTTATTTGTAAAAAAAATCTATGAGAGATTACGTGCGCGTTCACCAGACTCGTTAGCTCAACGAGGTAGCCTCCCAGAGGGCTTCAGGTAAAACGACCGAAAACCAAAACGGACAACTTGTAATAGGTACAGATGAACGACGAAAACAGCTCCTTTTTACGCCAACCAAATCCAGAGCGATTTCAATCGTCTAACTGTCCAATTCTATACCAAGCTAAGATAAGAATTTTCGTTATTGTACCGGTAAAAGCAAACATTTACAAAGATACAGTACAATTGGCGGCCTTATTGTTTAAAGCAATTTCTTCTAGACAACCGACGACGAACCGCTCGTATCCCCGGTCGCCAGTGATCTTAAAACGATCACGAAGGTTAAGCAACATAGGGCGCGTTCAGTGCATGCATGGATGACCGTTCCATTTTAGTGGCATTTTCCCGAGTGGTTCCATGCTACGTAAGGCACGTTAAGCAGTTGGTGCCGGCTGCCGTCGATAGATGGCGGTCGTTAAGCCAAGTCAGAGGCTTTAGGGCGGCTTGAAGACTTCTGACAGTAAGACCTGCCACTAGTCTTACAACCCTCTACCAATCCGGACTTCGCCCCCGTGGTAATAGGTTATGGCCTATACCTTCCTCAGGGAAGAGACCCGTGCCCCTCGGTGGGGTCATAATGGGTTCATGATGACAACCGTGTATGGAGAGTGGAAACTAATTGCTATCGCAAAAGCCAGGATTCGGAAAGCATAATATTAGGCCCAGCTGTCCCTTGCAATCGCCCTATCAGGCGACTAATCGGTTTAATAAGCTCCAACCGCGAAGGACAAAAATTTATTTGGGAGTATAGAATTGCGATTTTAGTTCAATTCTGTCTCAATAACTTTTACAAGGTGTAGATGAATAGATAGATAGAGAATATATCTATCTATTCATCATAACCAGGACAAAGAATTAACAAGAATCGCAAATATGTACATCAGAAAACATATTTGGGATTCTTGTTAATTCTTGGGCCTGTTCTTTCTTGGGGTTTTGCTTTACTTGTTTAACTGTCAATATGAACCGAACTCGAAAATCGTGAAAAAGTGTAAGCTTTTCTGTATTATGGAGTAAAAGTTCCAATTTTCAAAAGTATATAAAGATTTCTTTACACCTTGTATAGCCACCCCCCGCCACGACTAATAGGTCCCAAATGTCACCCATCTGTGATATCCCGAAATCGTCAGTTGCTTTCAAGGGACTTATCCAGTTCTTTGATTCGTCTTACTATTTGTACAGATGCGTACAGTCCAGAGCACAGTAACTTTTACATGCGTGCACTCTGATCAGTTACATTAAGAGCAAGATTGTAACAAAAATGTAAATGTTGACCTACTGTCGAATAGAATTGAATATTCTTTATTATATGTACACCAGGAATTACACATGAGATTTGACAATAACATAGGTAGTACAGTACAATTGGCGGCCTTATTACTGAAAGTAATTACGTACCTACCTACGTAGGAATTGTACAGATTCGGTGTTACTGATCAGGTTGCTAATTCTCATGTATCGGTTTTTACAAAAGCCTTTTAAAAGCATTTTACTTCAAAATTCAATGGTCTTAGGCCCATATTACATTATCATAGGTGATGTACATTGCTGGCTAACAATGGTAACACAATAAGGATCAAGGTGTCGATACTAGCAATGGATATCACCTAGGATCCTACTTATGAACTAGTGTTATTGGCCCTTAGTAATAAGGAGTTCGCGGATGCAAAAGACAATGTTCTCGAAAACTTTATAACTCCGTCTTCAGAGAGTTTTGATGAAACAGACTTTTTTTAAATAACACTGTTAACCCGTCAAGCTCCGAGGACCCGCCGGCAGGTCCGATGTAAGCTACGGCACATTCTGTTAGGCCCCGTAGACTAGCCGGCGACGGGACGGTCTTGCAAATGCACTTTGAATCGAAATTTGAAGATGATACGAGTATAGACCACTGTAGTATTTAACAAGCATGTTTTATTCTTTGAAAACTATGATAAATTTCAGATATTATCCAGTGAATAACTAACTTAGCTGTGAAAGAAAAAGCTTTCTAGGCCTGAGGGGTTAAACCTGCTTGTAAGAAATAAAAACAAATAATCAATAATTCGTCGGCCCTGTTCTAGTGATTGGTGCTTCTGCCTACCCCCTCGGGGATATTGGGCGTGAGTTTTTTTTAAATCAATTATTCTTTTGGCGCAACTATTTTTAACCGTAAACGTTGACTCTACGTGGTAGCACCGAAGTGGCACTTCTGCTTCTTCTCTTTTCGAGGCTCGAGTGTAATCTCAATAGAAAATACCTCGCGGCGCTTGTCAGAAGTCCGCTGAAAAGCTACCGTCCCTCGAGAACCGTAATATATTATGTCCGTCTTGTGTTCTGCTTTTGCGCAATAAAGAGGTCGTCACCTTCAAGGTCTGCAGAATTTTCGCTCGTCAAATATTATTCAGGCCTTAATCTGACGATCCATAGGTATTAGGTATGGAACAAGAACAACGGGAAACTTTGCACGCGATAACTTTGGGTCGTAATTATATTGGAGGCAGGACTTACCTCTAACGATGTAAGTGCTATTGTTCTTTTTTTGCTCTAGTTTACTTGGCAACTCTGTCAAAGTCTATCCTCAGATACATAGTTAGTAAGGCTGTAATCGACATCAGATCAACCTGTTTATACTAAACTAGCTGAACCGACAAACATTGTTTTGTCACATTAATAAGTCTACGACCTATTCTCAGACCTACCAAATATGATTATAATCATTAAAAAAATCATGAAAATCGGTGAATGCATTTAGGGCGAGTTCAATAACAAGCACTTCGAGACGAAATTTTTTATATTAGCTAAGTAGGTATATTAGTTTCAAAGATTATTTTTTAACACAAATAAATAATGAATTAGTGTTTTCTATGTATCCAATAAATCAATTTTGTTTAAACTGCTAAAGATATTTAACAGGCCGACTAGCGCAACAAATGACAAAAAAACATATTTTGTATCCGTTGTAAATCCGTCTTTTGCAAAAACGCACACAAAAAAATCGCAATCATAGTGCTTCCTATTTTTAGAACTAACAGCTAAGAAACTAGCAGAAGTTTGTGTTATCGCTCAAAACGGTTTTTAACAAAAACTTGTCTTTCTTCAGAGAACCTTTTCTCTGGTGACCGCATAAGTTTTTCGGAACGCTGGCAGCGTTACGGGCTTACATAACTGTAGTGTACAGACCTACAGACGACAGCTGATCAATTTACCAGTAGACTTTTCTTGCATAGACCTCCATAACACAGCTGCAATACGTATAAATCAAAAGTAATTGAAAAGCCAACATACTTCAGTATTTACTTAAATATGGTGCGGCGCGAGAGCGGCAACTGGGTGGACTGTATTCGCGGACAATGGACAACACGACAACACAAGGTGCTCGTTGGAAAGCGTTGGATGGATGTAGGTACCTGGGTTTCGCGCCCGCGGATGACGACGTAGGACTATCACGGCAGAGTACGTGGGCGCTAAATGGTCCCAGCTAGGGAATGCAATCTCGTCTCGCCGAGATCCCGATCTCGCTCGCGAGATCCCGGCCATATTTTACGAGATTGTATCTCGTCAAATTTCGTACGAGATCTCGCGAGATAACGAGATCGAAGTCGTCACACTGCATTTGTCGATCTCGCGAGATAACGAGATCGACAAATGCAGTGTGACGACGTGTATTTCATAGCGCGGCTGCGCGCGAACTGAATCCTGGCCGCGCCTGGCGCGGGCACAGGACAAGAGGGGTAGGCGGGCTTGCGGGGGACGAGGTCTGGCTCATTTTGCAAGGCGGCGCGCGTGCGTTTGTTTACAATTACAACGAAATTATTTGTTTTGGAGACAGTTTTGTGTTTTAATTAGTTTCGCAGAAATATTACACTGCTATTACAATTACAATAAAACTACCAACCATGTCAAAAGTGTACAGTGAATATAAAAGTTCTTTAGAAGTATGGAAACATTGTTTACGCGATCAAGATGGACTCACTGCAAAGTGCAAACTGTGTGCGAAGATTTTGAAAACTAAAGACCATTGTACAAAAGGCTTACATACACACTTGAAGTCTATACATCAGATAGATACTAAAAAAAAGTGTTGAGGTTGAGATTGAGATGCAGGCAAACGATGGTGCTCCCGGGCCATCAGCATCAAACTCTTCGGCTTCCGAACCAGCTCCAGCCGAAAATACTCTTCAGCAAGAGCAACCTTTGCCTTTGACTGCCCCATCATCAAAATCAACAAAAAAGAGAAAAATTACGGATCATTTTCATAGTGAAGATAATTCAAAGGAGATGAAAGTGTCAAGGATGGTTGCTAAAGACGGTTTACCATTTCGTGTGTTTTGTATCTCGCAAGACCTGAGAGACCTTTTTAGTGCTGCAGGATAGAAATTACCAACATGTCCTAATTCAATTAAACTTATGGTGATGAATTATGGAATGACCTTAAAGTTAAAAGTTCAACGTGATCTTGCTGAGCTAAAGGACGATAACCACCGATTTACATCAACTTTTGATGAGTGGAGTTCATCTAAAAATAGACGTTACATGAACGTAAATATACATACGTGTAAGAACAATAAAGCTGTCTTTTGGAATTTAGGCTTGATCAGAATATACGGCAGCATGCCTACAGAAACTGCAGTAGACCTTTTGAAGGAAAGACTATCGGAATTTGGCCAGTCTCTCGACGATGATGTGGTCAATATTACGACGGATGGAGCTTCTGTAATGACCAAGGTAGGGCGTTTGATTAGTCCTCTACAGCAGCTTTGTTACGCCCACGGCATTCAACTGTCCATAATAGATTGCATATACAAAAAACAAGATTTGCCTGTGTCTGCTGAAGATGAAATAGATGAGATTCCGAACTTGCCAGGAGAAGAAACAGAAACAAACTCTGATGATGAAGATGATGTTTTTTATTATTATTTTCCTACACATGAAGTAGATATGGACACTGAGTACGCAAGTATCATAAAAAAAGTCAAAAAGCTGGTCAAACTTTTTAAGAATTCACCCACAAAAAACGACCTCCTGCAAGCTTACATTAATCAAGAATTTGACAAAAACCTACAGCTACATCTTGATTGCAAGACTCGGTGGTCCAGCCTTGCTGACATGATATCGACATTCAATAAAGTCAAACTATGTGTAAGTAAGGCTTTAATTGACTTGGGTCCTGATACCGATTCAGAATACTCTTTGAGTGCAGGAGAGTGTACAGTTTTGACGAATTTAGAGCGATTTTCGAGCCTTTCAAACTCGCCGTTGAAGTCTTATGTCACCGAGATTCTGACCTAGTTACTGCTGAAACTACTTTGAGGTTCGTGATACGCGAATTGGAAGAACAGTCGACGCCACTGGCAAAAAAGCTGGCCGAATCCTTAAGAATCCGTATATCTGAGCGCCGCACATGTTTGACATCAGTGTTGCTATATTTAAGGAACTTTACCCAATACGAAAATTATTTGGAAGAGTATACGCAAGATGAAACATTCATTATTTCCCCGAAGACCACTATCCGTAAAGAAATTAAAAAACTTATAGAAAGATTGCACTGCAAAACACAGTACAATTATAACTCACAGACGCAGGATGTCGATGTTGTTGCACCGGTTGCACAAGAGGACGATAAAGGCTTCGATATTGAAGACACTACAATGCCTCTTTTTGCCGTCTCCGCGGAAAAAAATATCACACTTCATGAAAAGCTGCAAAAATCGCTGAAAGCACTGAAACAGCCCACTGCTCGCTCAACAAATTCTACAACAAATACTTTAGACATTTTAATAAAAAAAGAAATGAATTTGTACGAAGCTGGTGGAGTAAGAGGGGAACTTTTAAACTTCGTACATAACTGCCTCTCAACTGTGGTTCCCACAAGTGTTGAGGCAGAACGAGCTTTTTCAGCAGCAGGGTATTTGGCATGCAAAATCAGAAGTCGTCTGTCAGATGATACTCTCGACATGATGTGTTTTTTGAGAAACCATTTTCAGACAAACTAACTTGCTTTTCCGTACCTTGATAACTTCATCTGACTTCTACTTTAAACTTCTTTTATTTGATTAATACGATCTCACAACATTTATTTAAGAACTTTGAAGTTCAGTTTTTATTTTGTTGTATTTATTTACCATAAGTAATGTTCCTATTACTCTTAATTATTGAAACTAAACTAATAATTTACAAAAGACTAAATATAGATAATTATTGTTTTGTTACCAATATTGTAAGAATTTGAACTGATTAGCTACAGTAGGTATAATAATTATAGACATAAACAAATGTTATTAGAGTTAGAGACAAAATAATAAGTACTCTGTTGATTTTTAAAATAAGACTTACATTATTTTTATAACTACACATTACATATCATGTCAATTACTAGTTCTTAAAACAAGCATTTGCATATGTTTTAATTGCGATTCTCCCAATCTCGCGAGATCCCGTAATTTGCGAGATCTCGCGAGACTGGGTTTTGAGTCTCGCGAGATCTCGCTAGGCGGAAATCTCGTACGAGATTGCATTCCCTAGTCCCAGCCTGTGGTAGTCCAAAAGGTAGTGTATTTTCGATGAAAATGCAGCGGAAAGCGACTTTAAGTATGTTACATACTTAACAACATACGTTCAAGCTATCAGTCAAATGGCATTGTCGAAGGCAGCTACGTAGGTATTATTTGTACTAGAATTACCTAGTGGAACTATAATAAATCAAAAGTAATTGAAAAGCGAAGACTGACTTTTGTTAAAGTTTCGAGCATTCAAGTGAAAAACAAGGTTGTTGCCAAGAAAGTGTCTAAATTACTTATGCAAATGATGTTACTTGCTTGTGTGTGCTTAATCTTTGACACGCTGATTCACCGTTCAGGTTCACGCTGACTCAATGACAGTCCCCCGGTATTGATGCTTGTAGCCGCGAAAAAGTATTTTTTACTAGAAGTTTAACTCACCTCTAGCTTAAAAAACCACTTAGACCAAATTGTTAAAAAGATCGAATGGCTAGAGGTAAAGATGATCTGTGTGTTCTGTTTTGTTTAAAAATTGTAATGTATTTTGGGACACTTATTTTAAACATAAACATGTACATACAGATACAGGCGTAAGATACCCTGTGTCGTGGGAACCAGAAACAGCGACATCACAAACAAGTAAACATCCAAGAATCTTTAAATCTATTAAATATAAAACAATTGAAAACTTTTAAATAAATAAACACTTTTCTCTCTGTCTTCTCTTTTAGTATATATTATTTTTCTTTCTCTGCGAATATATATTTCTTTCTTGTCTCCGTCTGTGGTTGCCTGGAAGAAATTGCTTATAGTAATAAGGCCGCCAATTGTACTTAGATTTATAAAAATTTGTAAATGTTATTTATGAGTACAATAAAGAATATTCTATCTATCTATCTATAGTATAATCAAAAAAAAATATTTGATTAATCTATAGTTCTGAGGTAGCCTTCTTGTTGACCGATTACCTATGTAGTTGGTTAATTTATGTAACCTGGTACAGTCACAAAATGACTCAGGACATTTCTTAAGCGCGCGGAATGACTTCCCATATTACGCGCTTATGTTATATTATGCCAACCAACTACCAACAAATTAATGTAAGCAACATTTGTGTCAACATCAGCATACAAACATCTGTATAAGATTATGGTAGCAGAGATTAATACGAATAGCGTAGTTTGCTGTCAGCTTGAAGATAGATTTCATGGACATTAAGTCATGGTATGGTTCATTCATTCATACTTTCGGAATTGACCAAATCGAGATTGTAAAACCTCTATATCCTTGATGAGGGCCAACAGAACAAGCAAGCAGGAGCAAGCCAGCAAAATTGTAGGTCAGAAAGTGATTAATATTTTCTTATGTAATAAAATCATTTAAAGCTTATCTTCTTTGTTACGTTGACATGATGATAAAACTAAAGAACAAAATTAATTAAAAATACCGCCCCGGGACACATGGGTGTCAACACTATAAGAGCTACGAGTACCAACCGCCACCAAAGACATAGAAAAGTCGACAAAGACAAAGTAGTCAACCTTATTAGCTGTGCCGGCGACAATGTTCGCGTAGTAAACGGCCTCATATCCACCCCAAGGTCCATTCTAAAGGGTAAAATAATTTTTGAACTTGCTTAAGTACTGTCAGAGATTATTATACCCCTTAAGTACGAACGTACGAGTTCCGAACCCTTCCTCTTCAAAATATTAGTGTAGATTATTCCAATCAAAATTTGTAAGCGAACAGAGATCTCTGTACCAAGGCCGATTTTTGTCTGCTATGTTATACTGAGGTTAAACGCTGTGTCTATGTTATACTGAGGTTAAACGCTGTGTCCGTCACTCAGCGAACCAGATCGGGCTGCGGTGACCTCGATTGCTCGGCCATTGTTGGGGACTTGGGGACAAAGCAGAAGGAACCCCATTCAAAGTCGGCTTGTCATTCGGTACGATATACTCTGTCCCAGAAAAAGATAAGTGCTTTACACTTGTACGGAGCTATGATCGCCGTAAAACACTCCATGTTTACAGTTAAAATAATGTGTGGTTAGGTACGTATTTCCCTTTACTACAATGTAAATAGGCTTTTGTTTTTGTGTAAGAGGTAATCTCCGAAAATATTTGTCCGATTTATTAAATTCTTTCACCACTATTTTGATGATTTAGATTTGACCTTCAGGGTGGATTATAGGTTATAGGCTACACCGTTAACGGGAACGAAGTCGCGGGCACTGCTAGTTCTAAATTTGCCTATTTTCATGTTTGTGATGTCCTTTCCTGGTTACCATAGTAGTGGTTAGTCAGAGACCAGGCTTGCTACCACCAAATTCAATGCTACCACGTAACTATCCACTCTATCGGCTTAAGTATTTTGACAAATCCAAAGCGTCGAAATCGAAATAGGTACGTATGTACCAGATGTACCTATTTGACAGTTCGGAGTAGGTAGGCTAAATTAGTCAACTCCTCAGAACATTGTGTTCTGAGGTCAACTCCATACAGTGGAGGACTTAAGTAATCACGCCCCAAGTTTGAGCCATTGTGTCCTATGCAACTTATTATTATTAACGAGATGTATTTCCGCTGCGACAGATTCATACATGAGACATGCATATACGTATTTCGCTATCTGCTACTCGGCACGAGCGTGTGATGTCAACACGCTTCTTGTCGCGCGTGTTATGCATGAAGCAGCCCTGTTTCCCTCAGTGAAAGGAATCACAGTCCTATTGTGAAATCCTTGTCATATTCCACGGGAATTTGGCGCTGGACGCCGTAATAAGGGCTTTATGCCTAGCTGGGCCACAGAGGCTAATCATATAGTTACATAACTATCGTCACTTGAAATCCCTTTAATAATATTAATATATGTAATCCTATAAATACTATAATAATAATAAATACCAAAACGTAATAGTATTATTTCTTCCATAAAACCAAAACTACGCGCGCACACTTAGTAAACCTTCTAAGCGTTAAATAGAATGAAATAACACCTTATCTGTCATTGTACAGTCGACAGCACATCATGCTAAACACCCATGCACTCTGCCCCGTTGCATTACGGGCGACTTTGCAACTCAAATGTGAATGACTTGCTGTCAACTGTACTACAATGTTCTAATAGAACATCGAGGCCCAGAAGGGGTCACACCTGATTTTGACTACATACTACTTATACTTTATTATTGCAGTCATGAATGAACATATGACATGAATACCATAGCATTTACAAGAAATTAAAAATTGTACAAGGCTAGATCATTTCAGCTCACTCAGCAAACCCTTGAGGTGGTGATACGAAAACTATAATAAAGGATGAGAAAAGACGAAATTTTTAGTTCAAGGAAGAGAACGTTTAGTAGTAGTACCTGGGTACCTGATTAGTATCTGAAAGCAATTATAGAATACAAATTTTTAATTAACCTCCTCAGTCCCGTGTCGACAAAATGACAATAGAAAACTATTGTTATTTTCAAGGTCACGAACTGAAGAGGTTAATACAAATAAAGTTAGTTATGAGTTTTATGAAACATCCTCCACTGTGCCTCGAACATAATTCTCAGGCGCACGTTCAATTCTCATTTTCTACACAAGAGACCCAATTTGTAACTTGAAAGGAACGGTCACTGGCGAAGCGTTATGGTGGCCATACACGCTACGAGAAATCGTTACGATCAGACTGTACAGTTCGAACGGTACCGATAAATCACTACGTGTATGTTATAAAACTGTGCAGTTTTGTCCGATTTTTTAGCACTGTGCAGTTGAACGGAACAATACAAAAATTTCAATTGATTTATCGGAATCGGACGAACTGTGCCGACTGATCGAAACGTGTATGCGCTCGTTCCGTTTTCGTGTTCAGTTTTGTCGTCGATCGACATTCGGGTAGACGTGCGCACGCGTCATGGCGTCTCAAACTAATCGCAAATGGCTTGAAGAATTTATTGAGTTATATCGCAGTGAACCTTGTCTTTGGAATATTAAAGGCAAAGATTATCACAATCGTGACTTAAAACGTTCAGCATATACTAAGCTGGTTGAAAAATTGAAAACAGTAGACCCTATGGCTGACAAAGATGCTGTTGTAAAAAAAATAAACAACATTCGCTCTACTTACAAAAAAGAGCGTAAGAAGATCGCTGATTCAAAAAAATCAGGAGCAGGAACCCAAGAAGTGTATAAACCAAAACTATGGTATTATTCTATGTTGCTGTTTTTGGATGACCAAGAAGAACCAAGGCGTTCACGCTCTAATATGGACGACGAATCAACAGACAACGATGTAAGTCATCTTACTCTATAGTTATTTATATTAAATAATAAATAAAAGTAAATAACTTTTTTATCAAATCGTTTATTCTCAAACAGTTAACGTATAAAATTATTTTGCCACGGAACACTGCCTTCATTTGCAAAATATTCCATGTACTCTTCTCTGACTTTTTTTGCGGCAATCGAAGTATTACCAAGATTTCCTCGTTGCAAATTAACTATCGCTGAATTCATTGTATCATATCCTTGGGTTATTGACCCGTCATCAACATTTTCTACGTCGAAGCATTCTTGTTGACAGTAAGAACTTTCTGAAGTCTTCATTAAATAATTATGTAAAGCACAACTGGCCATCACGACAGACTCTATTCTTTTTGGATCAATACTAATTTTTGTGTGAAAAATTCTAAATCGAGATGCCAAGATCCCAAACGCATTTTCGACAATGCGCCTTGCTCGTGATACGCGGTAATTTAGAATTCTGGTTTTATTTGTGGTCAAGTCTGCTTGTCGAAATGGCTTGATTAAATCTGTTCTAAGTGGAAACGCATCGTCAGCCACAAACACATAAGGCAACTTTCTAGTGCTATTTGCGACAACTGTATCGGTTGGAATACACAACTGATTATTATCAAATTTTTCAAAAAACTTTGTGTTTGTGAGTACGCCACCATCTGAAATTCTTCCATTTGTTCCAAAATCACATAAAAGAAATCGATAATTTCCATCAACGATTGCCAATAACACCATGCTATGATGGTTTTTATAATTGAAATACTCTGAGCCACATCCATTAGGAAGAAAAATTGCTATATGCTTTCCATCCATCGCGCCTAGACAGTGCGGAAAGTTCCATCTCTTTTCGAACACTTTGGCCACATCCTTCCATTCTTCTTCCGAGCGTGGAAACTGTAAAAATGTTTTTAATTAATATTAATTGTTTCAGGAAATTGAAAGTGAAGCATCTCCAGCCGCCCAGTCAACTCCACAGTCACCTCCAGCCGCCCAGTCAACTCCACAGTCACCTCCAGCCGCCCAGTCAACTCCACAGTCACCTCCAGCCACGCAGTCAACTCAACAGTCACCTCCAGCTACACAAACAACTTCACAGTCAACTCCCGATACTCGTTCAATTACAAACACATTGTTTAATAAGAGTCGGCCAAAAAGAAATGCAAATGAAAACCTAACTACTCAAGTTTTACAGTCTGTTCAAAACCATTTTAAAAGGCCTGCAATTACTAATGATCGATTTGATATTTATGGAGCAAACGTCGCAGCTAAGCTGAGAGACCTCACAAAACATCAACGTATTTTGGCCGAAAAAATAATTAACGAAACATTATTTCTGGCAGAGATGGAAAATTTGACTATTTCACACCAAGTGATGGATTCAACCAGTGTGCGTTTTAATAATTATGGTTACAACGTTCCCAGCCCCGTTGCACATACTCCCAGCCCTTTAGGAAACAATCCTAGCCAAGTACCTTATCAGAATTCAAATTATGATTTCCAAACACATCCAGGCTCCCAGACAATTCTCCAAACCCCAATAATGCAAACTTCTCAACAAGATCAGTCCCAACAAGTGCAAAATTCAGCGGCTACTTTTTTGTCTAATTTTACTTAATGTATTATCCACCATCATTATAAGTACAAATTAATAAACATTACATTCTAAGTAATTAGTAGTTTTTTATTTCTTACCTTAAAATAGTCTTTGCGGAGAACCTTATATATTGCTTCACAGGTTTCCGGTATTATGCGCCCCAAGGCTTGAGATGAAATGATGCTAGAGAATTTTAAATCTTCATAATTTCTTCCTGTTGATAAAAACCTCAAAGTAGCTACAAGCCTGTCGTGGGGTGGAATAGCATTTCTCATAATAGTGTCTTGCTTCTCGATAATTGGTGCTACCAAATTCAGTAGATGTAAGTACGTATCGTGATCCATTCTTAAAAAATTATGCCAGTCTTTTGGAAAAAGCTTTAATTCCGCCAACAAATTGACATGAGAATAAACTCTTCTTTTCATTAGCCATTCTTTACACCAGATGCTACGATTTTTCCGCTTCACTTTTTGTTTCTTCAGGGCGAATATTAATCCAATAATTGCTAAACCGTCGTCCGTCGAAGCCATCACTGACACGTGTGCGTCGGCGCCGCTTATTGTACCGTCTGATCGCAACGATTTCTCGTAGCGTGTATAGCTTGTATGCCAGCTACGATAAACTGCACCGTTCGAACTGTACAGTCTGATCGTAACGATTTCTCGTAGCGTGTATGGCCACCATTAAGTTTACCGAACCGGCTTTCGAAACAATTCTGACTGGATCGCAACTGCCGCCATTGTTTTCTCCTACTAGGGTCACAGACAATACGGTTTCAGAAAAATAAATCTGTCGTTCAAATTACATGATAAATAATAGAATATTCTTTATTTCACTCTAGCGATCCGCCCCGGCTTTGCACGGGTGGCGAAAACGTTTCCGTGGAAAATCCCCGGGTAGTAATGTTTTTACACCTTGGGTTACATTATTCGAGATTTCGTACGGAACCCTAAACTTCATGAAAATCCCTTATAGCCTGTGTTACTCACGAAGAATGTAGCTTTCTAATGGTGAAAGAATTTTTAAAATCAGCCCAGTAGTTTCTGAGCCTATTCATTGCAAACATACACACAAAAATACAAATCTTTCCTTTCTATAATATTAGTATAGAGTAACATATAGATATAGACTCGAAAAAAACAAAAAAAAAACACAAAATATTTACAAAGGTTCATGGTACAATTGGCGGCCTTATTTCTTCTTCTTCTTTCTTACAATTTCTTCCAGACAACCTAACGATGGAAAATTGCTGAGATAAATTTAAAAGAATAGCTACATTCATCGGAGTAAAGCGTCACTTGCAAAGTCACTTTCCACCCTCTCGTGATATCCGGTCTGAGGTGCGATGAGATCTGTTAGGATACTCAGGATCGTGGGATCCGAAGGATCTGGGGTGCAATTATGTAAGTACTCCACTGTGTAGGTAGTTGTCTGATTTAGCCCCTTTGTTCCCGGTATGTAACACCACCTTATGTTACACTGTTACATTCTGGGACTTCTTTTCCCAGTAGGTATGTTATACTCCTACTCCGAACTGTCGTATACCTACATACATATTTTGATTATCCAAATGCTTAACCCTATAGAGTGGAAAGTTACGTAATATAAGGGCAGGACCCTGGTCTGCCACTAGTCTGTTTACAGCGTCTTAGTGAGACGCGAAACCGTTTCTTGAATATCGATATTTTAGCAACTTCCAAGAAGCCTTTTTGTCATACAATCTTAATCGATAATTGTGTTAGCGAAGGGCAAGGTTTAAAAAATGGCCAAGTGCGAGTTGAAATCGCGCACGAAGGGTTTCCTACCGTCATGTATACATTTGAATATTTCGAGCGTCTTCCTGTTGCTGTTATTAATATCGATAAAAAAACGTAAAGTTTCAAGTTTCCCGCTAAAAATCAAATTTTGTTTCACTGCAACTGAAGTTGAAATCAACTTCAGTTGCAGTGAAACAAAATTTGTTTAAAAAGTCTGAGAAACTAAAAAATTGGCTCAAAAATAATCGTATTATTGTTCACACATTTATAACAAAACATAAATTTGCTCTGGAACTAGTAATGGTTACTTCGCACAGGGCATGGCGCAGGAAACAATATATCAAAGACAATGCACTTAAGAGAATTAAGCTTCAGCCTAGGAACCAATTAAACAATTTAACACGAGCAATGACGACAAGTACCCTCGAATGAGATCATTGCATCCAATAGAGGAAACACCCACGCTATATCCTTCTTAGGACTTTCTTGGGGGTGTCTGTCATGTCTGATAGGTTATGATTCACATCGAACATTATAAGAAGACTTGGGTAGGATTTATGGCTATACTGACAGATTACACCGCTTCTCAAACGTTACGTGATCGCTTAAATTTATTTTTTTCTTAAGAATTTTGAACGCAAAAGCTGGCTTGCACCAATTTCTTAAATGTGGCTTACGTCATAAACAAAATAATATTTATTATTATGTATACAAATATTAATATTTTTAACTTTTTTCAAGGTAGTTACTGCAATTGGATTTAAAATGCTTTAAAGAGACCTTGCGAGATTTATTCAGTGATTTAAAAAAAATCCTTTCAATTGATTTGTATCATAATTTAATCTCTAATGAAATTGATGAATGAAAGTCTTGTAATAATCTATTAAACAATAATAGTAATAATTTTTTTATGTTTATTTATAGAATCTGTCAGTTTTTGGTAGAAATACCATTTAGTTTTACAACTTAGACTGATATAATTAATTCACACTGTGTTTGAACTAAAATTTTGTTCATTGGTAGCCGAGAAAATAATAACGTATCTTGACAACACCAGACTTAGAACGATTTCACGAACAGAGAATTTCCCCCAGATTCCAGTTCAACCTCGAGAACACTTCTACGTAGATAGAATAGACGGTAAAGGGCCCTTAGATTCAATAGCCCCGCGGCATGTTACATTCTTTTACGTGTGCGTGCTAAGGCACACCGGACAAAACCCTTTAGCTCGAGAATTTGCAGAATATCTCTGATTATTTGTCCTAAAACGCGGGTCTGAAACGCGCGATAACATTCAATGACGCTATCACACACACCGCTCCTTTATTGTAATGTTGAGGTGCGCATACAATACATTGCGTCTTAGTACGTACCATTAAAGTCCTGTGTCGTCAGTACTTCAACAGGGAAATAGAAAATTAAAAATTAAAACTTTAAAGGTCTAAACCTAAATTTTCAAACATTAATGTGTAGAGCAAGTAAGTTGTTGAGCTTAAATATGTAAAGATTTTTTTGTTGGCACTTATTTAGACATTATACCGCCACAAAGTTACATCTTCGAATGTATCGATCCTTAAGGCCGGTTTTTGAATTGAGAATTTCGCTAAGTAATTAGGTACTTAACTGTAGTGCTGTCTCATAAAATTTCCTTAGAAAAGAGCGAGACAGAACGTTACTTAAGTATTTACTTAGTGTAAGTTCTCAATTCAGAAATCGACCCTTGGAATCCTAAAAAATCCACTGTCAAATAAAAATTCAGACGTTAGCGATATCCAGCAGAATGACCCGATAGATATTTAACAATTTTTCTCTGGCACATTTCTTTACATTATGTTATGATGTCATTGCAAAGATTAGTCTTCAAATGAATCTGGCCGGCAATCTACGGACTTAAAATCTAAACTGCCCACTGCCACATAGGCATACAGACGTTTGAATTGCCGCATTATTCAGCATGACGTGAGCTTATCGAACGCTAGTCTGTAAACACCTTAACGCATTACACGGTAACATTTTCAGCCGAAAAGTTAAGTTGAAAATAAGAATAAAAAAGGTGTGGTGCAAAAAAGGCCGAGATGTAGGAAATCTTGTAAACGAGGGCAGCGAAAACGGAGCCAAAAATGTAGGTATAAAAAATACATCAATCGAGGTAAACGCTTCATAAATCATGCCGCGACCATTAAAAAATCGACAACCTTAATGGTTTGATGGGATAAGTGATACAAGTAAAGTGGTTACTTAGGAAGAAGCTTACACGATAGATCTTACATGATGGCAATTACGTTGTCTGAAGATAAAATACGGTAAGTAAATGACTAAACATGTTGTTACTATCGAATTACTACCGTACCATTTCTTCATACCATTCTTTTTGAGATGTAGATAAAAAGGTGGAATATTAACATTTACTATAATATTTGGTATAATATTTACCCCAGAAATTTCATCGATATCATCCAGGAATCGCTCGTAGCCTGGGCTGCCTGAGTGATCTTAAACGATCACTATGGTTAAGCAACATACGGCGCGTTCAGTCCATAGATGGCTCACCGTCTATGACTGACGCTAGTGGCATTTTTCCGAGCGGTTCCGTGCTTCGCAAGGCACGTTAAGCAGTTGGTGCCGGCTGCCGTCGATAGATGGCAGTCGTTAAGCCAAGTCAGAGGCCTTAGGGCGGCTTGAAAACATCTGATAGTAAGACCAGCCACTAGTCTTACAAGCCTCCACCAATCCGGACTTGGCCCCCGTGGTGGAGTATGGCCTATACCTTCCTCAGGGAAGAGACCCGTGCCCCTCGGTGGGGACATAATGGGTTGATGATGATTTATACCTCCCATACAAATTTTGGCAACCCTTTTCGCACCCTTAGGGGTTAAATTTTAAAAAATCCGGTCTTATTCCTTGCCTGCATTATATGTATAAAGACCCTCTGTGCAAAATTTCAGCTTCCTAGATCCAACGGGTTGGGCTGAGCATTTATGAATGAGTCAGTCAGTCAGTCAGGACTTTTAATTTTATGTATGTAGAATAGAAGAATAGATATGTCACGATATGGTATGGCAGTAATTCGATAGTAACAACATTTTTAGTAATTTACTTACCTTTACCTATTTATTATTACCTATTTATTATTACCTATTTATACCTTACCTATTTATTTATGACTGAGTATTGAAACTGAGTATACCTGCATTAGAAACTTTTTTTAAAGTTTTAACTTATTCGGTTCTGCCAGAATACCCTCGATGGACCTCCACAAGAGATTTTTTTCAATGACTCGCGATGCTCACACGTAGTCTTATATTAAACGGGTCGGGAATACAAGGTAATTTAATTTTACTTAATAAATAATAGCTATTAATACTCGTTTAATTTACAACTAAGCTCCATTACCTATGTAACTAGTGACAGAATTTTTGATTTCAAACAAATTTCTTTTGGAGATTAGATTAACTTACAAACACTATACGCTTACAAACTTTAATAAATTGTAGTAGGTATAGAATTCATTTTCGACATTTAACAAAAAAACGTTTTTGGATACACGGGTCACAAGTCACTTTTGTACGCACGTTTAGGGAAAGTAGCGCGAAACCGCGGACCCACAAATGAAAAGTTTAACTAGGCCATTCTATTTCCGTACACGTAAAATAGGTTTCAGTCAGCCCTTATCTGAGAGGTCATTAGCTAGACGGGTCAAGCCTATCGCGGGCTACACAATGTGGTCGGATTCCTGAAGCAGATTGTTGCAAGTCACGAGCAAATAAAAAGGCACAAACAATGGATGTTTTCGCAACCCGGAGGGCCTACGCTTTTTGCTAGTGGCTGGTTCTTTTTGCAGTTGTAGGGTAGTTCTTAATTACAGTACGCCTACGTTCAGTGGTAACTGTAGCGGAACGGTACGTAATAATAATAACCTCCACACAACACAACCACTTCTTCAAGGTCTCGATTCTATTAGTGATTGATAGATAGATAGATAGATAGATAAAACATTTATTTGGGCTTATAGACACACACGATAGTTAGATCCTTAAGATAGAAGCGCCATGATAAATGTCAAACTATACACATTAAAATTCTTAATCAACTTAAAATTCTTTATAATATACGCGATTACCTGATCACTGATTTGCGTGTCAGGCTGAGTGAATCGCTGATATTATCCAGATTAAACTACTGTGACATCGTCTATGGTGGCTGTATACTTGGTCGAACGAAGAGGCTGATCCAACGTGTGCAAAACGCATGTGCACGTTTCTGTTTCAAAATCCCTCCTAGATCCCACGTTAGTCCATACTTAGACGCAGCAAGACTTCTGAACATGGAGGCACGTCGGTATTTACACCTTGCCAAACTACTCTTTGGTGTAATACGCACAAAAACCCCATTCTATTTGTTTAGCAAGCTTAAGTGGGCTACCAGAAAACGCACAAAGAGAGAATCTTGACACCGGCACACCGGACCATGGTTTTCCGTGGTAGTTTCAGGTTTGCGCCATCCAAGTGTTGGAACGACATTCCTCCTCCTCTCCGTGAAGCTACTAGTAGCTGTGCCTTTGGGCGCAAGCTCAGGGCATATTTGCTGGAGCTTCAGAAACCACCCCTCCCTTCCCTTCCAACCTTTCGCCGTAACTACAGACAGAATCTGTAATCGCATAGTGGAACTGTACAATACTGTATATTTCTCTTTGTATATTTCTATGTATTTTGGTGTCTTATTAATTATATTTAATCGTATGTATTATTTGTTGTATTAATTCATTTATCCATAATAGTATTGTTTGTTTCGTCGTATCGTATTTAAAGTATTTTCTCCATTCTGTATATACCTATTAAGTTCCTTATATTCCATTCCTTCATGGTTGTAACACACCGCGGCCTGTGACGTTCCCTGGGTATCTCTTGGCACTGACTGAAAATCAGCGCTGAAGGCTTGTCCATCAGCACAATCTGAGTCAGCAGCCATTTATAACAGCAGTGACACGCCGTGACCTTTATTTTCTTTCTGTTCTCTTCTGATTTTCTGTTTTGCACTATTTTCTGTTTTATTTTTTGGGTTTGTTGTATCATTGTGGCGTGTGTACTGTTTTTATAATAAGATAAGATAAGATAAGATAAGAATATTCTTTATTGCACATAAGAAACCAGAGACAAATAAAATTTACAATTAAAAACATACAATAGGCGGTCTTATTGCTAACAGCAATTTCTTCCAGACAACCTTGTGACGGAAAGATTGCCGAAGGAAACAGAGAAACGGGTAGTTGGTGCAAATACGAATAATACATACTTATACTTAATAATATACTTACATAAATCTTACTTATATAAATTATTAAATTAAATTAT
The DNA here is from genome assembly GCA_947310845.1 of Yponomeuta plumbellus. Classification (NCBI taxonomy): domain Eukaryota; kingdom Metazoa; phylum Arthropoda; class Insecta; order Lepidoptera; family Yponomeutidae; genus Yponomeuta; species Yponomeuta plumbellus. The sequence continues at coordinate 7,299,827 of OX371207.1, read as the reverse complement.
TATTAATACTTAATAAATGTTTCTTCTTCTTCATTGTTGTTTGAATTTATAGGTAGATATTATGTCTTATGTATTTTTAGGTTTTTTTCATAATTTGCGTCCGTCACCTTATTAACTTAATGAAAATTCTCAACTCAGAAACCAGCCCGTAGTCACGATTACTTTCGTAATTAAAAATTAACAGTTTTTTTTATCTATCCTCCCTTAGCTTCTGCCTCTCTTTGTAGACTTCTTTATTTAGCTCAGATAGTCTTCAAGACTTGTTTGTTTGTACAGCAACACCATTCGCTGATAAATTGTGCCCGGATAACGGTGACAGGCTTGCCACTTGTCACGTTTTGGGACCTAATAAACTCGGCAAAACGTGTGCCCAGTTCTAGTGATTGGTGCCTCTGCCAACCCCCTCGGGGATTGCGGGCGTGAGTTTATTTATTTCTATTATTTTTTTATTTTAGTCTTCAAGAAAATGATAGCAAGTTAAGGTAGGTACCTATGTACTAAGCTTCTAAGTAACTACCCAAGCTTTATAACATGCTTCGCAAAGTCGTTGGCTAACAGGACTATAGCAAGTTTAATTTGCCTTAGAAGTTTATTAGCTTCACTGAATGTATCCACAATGAAGTTTCGTACGTACTTCTTCTAGAGCTTCTTAGAAATTCATCATGTTTGCTCAGACAAGTTGGTATAACTTTGTGAGCCACAAAATGTTAGTTGAAGACGCGAATATTCTGTATTACATAAGTCTTGTGTATTCTTGCTACTAAAGAGTGTTTTGCTTTATGAAACTGTCTGTCTTGAGACGTTTGTCTGAATAATGTCGTAAAGTTTAATAAGCTACGAACTTTACTTTTACCGAATAAATGGTCTGTATATTTATTATGTAACACTGAAACACAAGAGTATTTTAGAAATCTTTTAAAATATGTTAGGTAACTCTCGAAGTTTGCCTTTGCTAAAATATAAATACGTAGTAGGTATGATAATAAGTTTTACGTTACCTTTCTCATATTATTACAGAGTTTGGTCACACTGAGCGGCTTTTATTGCGATCTCCCTTATTTAATTCTACAGGGTCTCCTAAATCTACGTTCTATAATTCTACAGGGTGTCCAAAATCTACCTTCCGTCAATCCGAAGGTTGATTTACAGTTCCTACCGTGTTAGCTGTAGAATTTACATGAATGTACATCTGCTCTGGACCTTAGTATGACATTTTAATTTAGGTATGCCCTGTCACTATTTAAAACCATTTAAAAAATTAAGGCGTAAGTTTATGTATGTGCGTCTGTTAAAAAATAGCAGTTTGAATATAATCTTAAATACTTAGGATATTATGTTCTTTGTAATTGTAAATAGTACAGTAATGAGACTATTTGTTGAGAATTTATTTTTCAATGATTTTTAATTATTGATTAATAATAAATGATTATTTGTTCACAAGTTTCTGTGAACAAAGAAATAGAATCGTTCTGACATGATTACCTCTGAAATCTTACCGATTATTAAAAGATTAATCGTAGATAATGCCACAAACCCTGAAAGTAACATAAGTATTTCGATCCAATTTATCCCTTAACAAAAGGTGAATAAGTAACTTTATCCATAAACAGCCTATTAAAAGTTACACAACTTCGGTTTATTCGATTATTCTCAATGGATGAATACAAAAGTTTGGAACTAAAACTTTAGTCCGATTGGATGTCCTATATTTTAGAGGTCATATTGCGAGTCAAATGCAACGATAATTTATTGTCTTTATTTATTGTTCTTTTAGGTTTGGAACTTAACTGAAAATTAATATTTTTTGTATGTATAGTAAATTTATCATAGTGTGTAGATATAATAATAATAACTATGTATTTATGGCTCATTGTAATTTAGTATTTTTTTTTTAAATGTGTAAGTTTATTTAATACGTCTTATATATTAAGTATGTTTCTAAATTTATAGCATTACTTTTCTTTTGCACGACTTCTAACTTTTTCCTTTGCCTCCTGCGGTTGTCCAATAGTAAATGCATATGGCATTAAGTCCGCCGTATCGTACTTTTTTAAATTTAAATGCAATCAAATTGTCTACACATAAAACCTTGCGTTGACGATTGTTACACACTTGTGTTAAGACCTAGTGTCAATCTATCAACCGTTTTCGTCCAGTGCTGGACATAAGCCTGCCCAAAGCCAAGCCATTACTTTCTACCTATAGGTACCATTTTTTTTTTTTGTTTACGGGGTGAAATGCTTTGTGCACCATAACCGCCACCCTTGGGGTAGTGCGACGGCCGTGTGTCGGACTCTCCGGATACCTCCTAAAACACCCCGGGGGCCGTCCTGTCGCTCGTGCAATGGGGCGCCGCCGGATCTCGCTTGTGGTAAACCACAGTGCATTCGAATGCTACAGCGGCACCCCGGCGACGTCGACCCGACTTGCAAGGAGTCGGGCCCACCCTCACTGGAGAAGGGGCATGGGCCCCCCACCCCCTTCTCCCGTCACGATGTCGGACGGCAGGTCCCCCAACCTGCCGTCTATGACCCTCCCTCAACCTCCTCTATGCCATCTGCTGAGCAGAGGGACATAGAGGAGGGCCTCCACCGTGTGTTTTTTATAGAGGTTGTCTCCTCGCGGCCCGAAGGCCCCCGGCCCACTCAGTGTGGGGTTACGGGTGCGGGCCCCATAGTGGACCCCGCGGGACATCCAGCAGCGCAAGCCACTGGACGTCCCCCTCCCTCTGGTTTTGGTCCGCGCCGGCCGAAGCCGGTACCCCCCATATCTGGAGGGCGTTCCCCTACCAGAAGACCAGAAACTCCACACGGTACCATAGGTACGTACTTTCCAAGTCATTGACAAATTTCACGACCCTGCATTTGAAATGATAATAATCCGTCTGATGAATGTATGAAAAAACATACCTACAGGCACCAGATATTAATCAGAAACCGCGACATCGCAAACATGTTTAACATCCAAAACTTGGGGTTTGTTTTGGTCCCCAGCCGAGGTTCGAACCAGAGACCTCCCTCTCGCATGTAAGGCACTTGAAATTATTGATACTTACCTATTTCTACAGTTTTTTTACAAGAAGCAAAGATCGATTTCATATTTCTTTTTCCATCCGAGTATAGTATAAGCTGTTTTGCATCCTTGATCGCTTCAATATTTAAAGAAATGCAGCCAAGTGCGTGACGAGCCACGCTCAGTAGGTATAGGGTTCCGTAGGAGGGAAGTAGGAATGAGAACAATTAAAAACCAATCTTATGATGAGCCGCGGCCCACCAAAAATTATACAGATTAAAATACTAACAACTTCATTAAAGTGGGTAATTTTCATGGGTTTTACGAAGTTTTCCTTTTTTATGTAGGTCGCTGGTCGCCTATTAATCGTTTACTCGTAAGGTTCCTTTGTGGACTTCGCAACCCTCTTAGTAAGTTTCATAACATAATCGTAGCGTCTAGTTCGGGATATCATCCACAGAGTTGGTTCGGCGGAGGCGGCCGCACTAAGTGATCTCAATTGGTACTTCAAACAAATTGCTCTCTAAGCAGTCTCGTGTTAATTATTGAGCCCCTCTCTTTCATTCTCTATCTGTCTTCTCTTTCCCGCTCACCACAATACTTGGCGACACAGATAGCTGATGCCACAGAACACGAGTAGGTATCTTAAATCAGTTTATGTATTGACTGAGGAATCCTCACGTCTCGTCACGTCCTGTAACCCAGGAAGGATGTAGGACGAGGTCGCGTAAAAGATCCTAACGATGTCGTGTGTATCTTAAAAAAAAAAAATATTTGAAATTATGAGAAACTAGAGGTCTATTTTAACATAAGATATGATTGTTATAAGCACTTATATGACTGTTTGTTTCTAAATAAAGATAAAATAAAAAAAATAAAAAAAAAAAAAAAAAAAAAAAAAAGATGCGACGCGTCGTTTAGAATTATTCGCGTCCTAGCACCCTCCTATCTGTGTCGGCTATGTCCCATCGCTTCAGTATCTACATTTTGTAAAGACTGTTTCACCAAAGAAGTCCCACGGTAAGATCCTTAAGGCTATAAAAATAAAAGCCAAAATTCATTAACTCATGGGACTTCTTTCGTGGCACGAACTCTATGAAAGTGAATTAAAAGGAAGTCGTGCTTTTTCCGCGTCCTTGTCCCATGTAGGTACTCAAAACGTTCCTTCCTTGACTTCTGCCTACTCCTCCGAGACGCAGGCGTGAGCTTATGTATGTAGCTATTTACAATTCCTTAAAATACTCCTAAGAGGCATAAAACTGCCTCTTCTCTTAAAAAATAGTCTTCTTTGTTCTGGTTAAAACGGAAATATATAACCAGAGTTTATTTAAACTACCTCTGAGGAATGTTTTGGAGTAGCGGGGTTTTATAAATAAGACCGATAGTTTTTATTTACATCTCATTGAATAACAATTGAACTTTTTACTTATCAAAAGGAAATGACGTTCATTTTAAATAAGTCCTATCATCTTTCCGCTACTATACATACGGTTTCATAAAAAGTTGCCGCATATTAAATTAGTTTTATCGTATAATGAACCTGCATATTGTTCATATTCACTCTTTCTCTATAACATAACATAACATTTACGTACAGACACATACATTGTGTCTGGCCCCACACTAGGATACCCTGTGTCGTGGGAACCAGAAACAGCGACGTTACAAACATGTAAACATCTAAGACCTGGGTTTTTTTGACCCCACCCGGGATTCGAACCCGGGAGCTCTCGCATGGTATTCAGATGCGCTAACCGCTGCGCCACAGAGTCGTCGTCACCACACGTCTTTCTCTACACGTTAAGAGAAGGAGCATGTATGACAAAACCTAATTAATTAGATACCTACATAGCATCCAAGCAACTTGTCGGAGCACTAGTCTCCTTTAAGATTTTGCAGCTTGTCTTCATAGAAAGTGAAAGTTTGTGAAGTTTTGTGTTCCTCTATCACCCCCTGCGAAAACAAAAGAAGTAATATTTTTCCTGCGTAAGTATGTTTGTTTCTTTATCACCGCGTAGAGGCCAAATGGATGCCGGATGAAACGATTTCCTCCTCATTCCTGATTTAAATTAAAGTTTTGACTACCCAAGTGTCACAAGCCAGTGGCACTTGCATCTCAAAATATATGTTCTGAGAGAAAGCAAAAATGGTCAAGACGTTAAAGAATATTACAAAAACTAGGCTCCTAAAACGATTGTAACAAGACCTATTATGTCGACTGATGGCTACTCCGATGCTGTAGTATCGTCCACGAAGACGATCTTAGTACTTTCCGATGAAAACTTCCAATCTTTGCATTCGGACCATGTTGTGCTCCGCCAAAGGGACTCTAACATAGTTGCAAAACAAGAATGCGCCAATAGAAAGAAGGGAGTGTAAAATGACAAAAACAGGAAACCAAATGGATTTTTTAATGTTTTTTTTATATGGCGCGAGCTTTACCCTTCAAATCTCAATTCGGCGGCCCCATATTGTACAGATTATCCAAGCATACATTTTTTAACCTCTCACCTCTCACCAACTACTCACCAACAAGAAAATAATGAAATTAGAAAAAATATACAGTCGAATTGAGAACCTCATCTTTTTTTAAAGTCGGTTATAAAGCATCTACTTTAAAAAGTCTCCAAGAGCCTTTCAGTGATAATCTCATAAACAAAAAGGAAAAGTAACAGATTTTCTGTATTTTGCATATTCAGCACCAAGAAAAACTTATGCTTCAGACAAGAAACATTCACAGACATGAAAATCAAGATCCTGACTAGAATTTACGTTCGAAACTTAGTAGACTGAAGGAATGACAAGTTGTTTAGAACTAACACAGCTTAAAATGGTGACTTCAAACCTTCTTACCAGTATACGGAATGTTCGGTTCACCAGAAAATTTGTATTTAACGTAAATATTGGAGTAGTTGCGCACTGTTGCATCTTATCTTTGGGAAATTACCTTGATTTAAACTTACCAAAAACTGTTCTTTGAAATGTCGTCAGATTTATTGTAGTTGCCGAAAACTTTCGTGTGTTCCCGCGGTCCTAAAGCTGAGAAATGGGGAAGAAAATAGGACTTTAAGCCGTTAATTACCGATCATAATTATTTAAAACTGAGGGCGGCGGCGCATAAGACTTATCGGAACGCAAGATTTCTGATGAGGATTTTTGAAATCACAGAATTGCATTAATATTTTGACGACTTATGTCACTAACATAGTTCAGTGATTTTTGTATGCAGTAAAGCTTACAAATCGTAAAAATAATGAGCGACTAATCCAAATAGGACGTTGAAAAGTCATATACAAACATACATAAGCTCACACCTGTATCCCAGAGGGGTAGGCAAGAGACCAGGGACAGCCACCTGCCACGATCCTGACAAATCACTTTCGTTTCATCGACATTCATTATTCGTCGTTGCATGCTCGCACACCGGTTCGGGCTCTTTTTATCCTGTCCTTTGCTATTTCAAAAGTAATATATTATTATATTTCAAATTTTAAATACTAGCTGAAATAGATTAAAATGTATTTTTAACCCCTCAGGCCTAGAACACTTTTCCTTTCAAAGCTAAGTTAGTTATTCACAGATTAATATTTGTATCACAGTTTCCAAAGAATAAAACATGCTTATACAACAGTGTGCTTAGTGCGAGTTTTTTTAACTACTCGATCGCGTTAACGTAAACTCATATTCTATAAGAGTGACAAAGCGCGCCACCTAGTTGTCTCTCTGTCACTCCTATACAAATTGCAAACGCTCTCGCTATCGAAAGTGAATGAAAAAACTCGCACTAAGGGCCCTGAGTGCGTATACTGAGTTTTTTCATTTCACTTTCGATGGCGAGAGCGTTTGCGTTTTGCATAGGAGTGACAAAGCGCGCCATCTATTTGTCTCTCTGTTACTCCTATGCAAATCGCAAACGCTCTCACTATCGAGAGTGAATGAAAAAACTCAGTATAAGCACTCAGAGTGCGTATAAGCACTCTGTGAGCGAAAACTCAGTATAAGCACTCTGTGGTCTTTATCATCTTCAAAATTCGATTCAAAGTGCAGTTGCAAGACCGACCCGCCGGCCGGTCTACGGGGCCTGACGGAATGCGCCGTACTTTACATTGGACCGGCCGGCAGGTCCTCGGGGCTTGAGGAGTTAAGGTCATAGCCCACTTACATACACGACTCTGCTCCCACCCGGCAAAAATAATATCATTCAAATATGGGCTTTAAATATTGCTGACAGCTGACACCGTGCTTTTTTAGCTATTTAAGTTTCTTCTAATATTTAAGTTTTTTAGCTATTTTAGTTATTTTCTAAGCTACCTGTTTAAAGCCCATAATATTTAAATGATATTATTTTTGCCGGATGGGAGCTGACACCGAGCTGTCTGCTACTTTATGATGCCAATGTAAAATATGTCTAAACAGCAATATTTAAAGCCCATATTTGAATGATATTATTTTTGCCGGGTGGGAGCAGAGTCGTGTAAGTGGGCTATGCCTCTAAACACCTATTTCAGGGATGCATGCGGCTGGAAAATCCAGCCTCACAATAGATCTTAAGTCCACATGCCCGCGCTTCGATTTCCATCATAATAAAATTATAGATTTATCTTCCCAGATAAGGCAGTTATGAAGCTGAGAGTTATGAAAAACTACTAACAATAACTAGGCACCTTGCCTATAAAAAGCGGCAAATGCCAGCCTCGAGATTGCACCGTAAAATTATCTCTCATTTCCTATTAAACTGTTAGTAAACTTTATTTTCTATTGCAATTCCCAGAGCTGTAGTCTTTGTTATCAGGAGATATTTCAAAAGTGCAGACATTTTTACAGCTAAAAGTAAATATTAATCTTCTTTAATAAGTGTTTTTTTGTGTTTTTTTTTAACTATATTTTCTTAACTATTCTTATCTTAAGTAATTATATTTCTTCTTCATCTTGACCAACAAGCGAGCACGTCTTGTACTTTCGTCTTTTACCTCCACGAAGGACATTTTAATGCATTCAACTAATTTTTATATTTCTCTCATGTCTCTCTGACCATGTTTTATTAACTAACTAGCTAGAGGCATTAGTAATGAATTTGGTCTACACGTACAAATCGCCTCTGTGGAAATCAAACCCAAGACCTCTGCGATGGTAATCCAACGTGTTACCGCTAGACAACGAAACAGACAAATTATTGTAATTGACCGGATCACACCAAATTGCTTCTCTGACCCGTGATGTAACCTCAGCCTGCATTAATAAGCTGAAGTGGATTCCTGCGTTTAGGAGAGGCCTGTACATACATTTATACAGTCGACAGCATATCAACCATTGCATTCGTATACTTACTAATCAGCCCCTAAATTACATAACTTTGACAACTCGAAGCTACTGGGTATATTTAACATAATCATTTTTTAACATAAACATTTACACACAAGCACATACATTGCTTCCGGCCCCACACTAGGATACCCTGTGTCGTGGGAACCAGAAACAGCGACGTCACAAACATGTAAACAACCAAGACCTGGAGTTTTTTTTTTTTTCTCCAGCCGGGGATCGAACCCGGGACCTCTCGCATGGTAAGCAGATGCGCTAACCGCTACGCCACAGAGGTCGTCTATATTAGCTTATTTGCCCGCTGCTTTAGAATTGGGCTATTCATCTTTAGGGGGTGTTTAAATATAACGAGACCTGTAAACCCGTTTTTTTCAGTATCGATAATAATTAAATCACTTCCAAAGAGCAATTAATGCTGCCAATAAACCTATCTTTATTCTTCTACAATATTGACATTACTTAAATACGGTCAAGATACATAATTGATTGCCTATGAGAAGTGATTTAATTATAGTCAGTTAAGAATCCCTTTTGAAGTATTTGCTTGAAGGTATTTGCACTAGGCAATTTACCCAGAGATGGCTCACATTACGAGTATAATCAGGCTTTTTATGAGTGACTGTGGTTCTGGCGACAACTTGGCTGAGTGACTATACCTAGTTAGAATTATATTCATAAATAAATAATAAATAAATAATAAGTAATAAACTCACGCCCGTTATCCCCGAAGGGGTAGGCAGAGGCACCAGTCTCTAGAACTGGACCCACGTTTTGCCGAGTTTATTAGGTCCCAAACGTGACAAGTGGCAAGCCTGTCGCCGTTATCCGGGCACAATTTATCAGCGAATGGTGTTGCTGTACAAACAAATGTACGTAACTAAAAGTCATTGGTACATGCGTGGTTCGAACCCAGAACCTCATGATCGAGAAGCAAGGGTCAACCCCACTACGCCACCACCGCTCATAAATTAAATTGATCGTTTTATCGCTGGCAGTCGATTGCTTATGTGTGTGTAGTTTAATTCAATAAATACAATTCAAACTACCTGTGTAGTACAGTCAACGTGCAGCATCGTTACATCGTGCCAACACACGAGTTCACGAAAGGTTTACTTCAACACGTTCAAAATCTTCGAAGGATTTCTCTAAACCTAAGTACTTGTCTTACCTACAAAAGGACAGCTACCTAATTTGATTTCTAGGTGTTTAGATTCCTTCTACAAATAGCGTATAAACATTTTCCTAGTAGGAATTTCACAGTCTTATCCTGTTTGTACAGAATGTATCATTAAAATTGCGACTCAATAAAATTTTGCGGACGCCCTCAAGGAAAAACCTTGACCAAATCGTTGTCACAATCTGAAAACTGAACTTACCATTCATAGATTTATTTCTTTGTTTACAGATTACCGCCATGGAGGATTTTGTAAACGTCACAACCGATGTGCCGAATAGTGAATTGTCAAAGTAAGTTATAGCCTACCCTACATTTATAAATGCTCCAAATCCAGTAGTTTTTCAAGAGTAAAACCAATTGTGTTAAAGAGAGGATTAAGAAAGGCAATGTATGAAAGGTATGATGAATTTGAGTGCTTTTTCAAAGAGATTTTTCTTTCCTTTTAATGTTCTACTTTTGTTTTCTTGTTTTCAATGTATTTCCTGTTCTCTATGCCTGCCGAGCCTTTTGCCACGGTCTGAGGGCATGAATACAATAGCTTTCCTGTGTTTCAAGCAGACATTTCGTAGTCCTAAACTCAAAGCACAGGTTCTTTTGTTTCGAAAAAATACTACAATGATATCCGCTTTTTTAAAATAAAATGAGCACTGCGCCGACTAGTGTTTTTTACTGGTATAGGAATCTTTAATTCATCTTTTCTCTCCGAATGGCATTGACAAAATATTACATATAAAAATTAGACATAGGTATGTAGATAAAGGTGTAATAGAAGAAAAAAATGAAAAAAAAAGGTTGATCCGACCAGGCAACAATAAAGAATCGTATTTTTTTTAAATAACACTGCTAGTTTGTTACGTTTAATATCATACTTACCGCGCTATAAAAAAATAAACGTTATATCATTTGTTAACTCTCAGGAGGCCCTTTCTCTTTTTGCTTACTCTCACACTTTTTTATTTAGTAGTTTCGTCGACATAGCTGAACCTTTCTATATAAAAAGACTTGTCTGTATTCGTCTAAATCGGCGCAGACGATTCATGAAAAAGGTCGCCCCATTTTCTGTAGGTCTAATTGGAAATATCCAGTTTTTTTCACTCCAATTAAGAAGGTCTTTTACTCGATTGTTTCATGCTAAATTGGACCCAGATGTATATAACCCGACTCAATTGGAATTCTGTAACGAGAAATTGGATCCCTTTTATCTAATTTTTGTTGGATTTTAAAATAAGTGCATATGCCTACCTAAAAACGACACAGGCAGTTCAAATTTTTCAATAGTTTTGTTCTTAGCAAGGTACCGTACGATACATTAAGATAAGTACATTAAAATTCAACTATCAACCATTTAAAAAAAAATACCCATGAGATTTTTTTGTACTGGTAGGTATATTAGGTAATCAGTCACATTGCAGGCCACATAGACCGAGAGATAGTGACACAAATTACTTGGTCATTAGTAACAGTATGGCGGTTCTTCAGGGGTCTTAGTACGCAATGACAAAAAGAAAAATGATGGTCATAGCGCTGGTACCGGCGGCCCAATCGCGTGTGCGTTAGTCGAACTCGTCGGATAAATTACGAGTGTCAAACGATTTGTACCACAAAAAATTTAGTATTTTCCGATAGTCCATAAAAAACAAAGTAGGCGGTAGTGTCATACCATACTTCTCCGGTGTACCATACTTCTCCGGTGTGACTTGCAGCCCGCCATACCGACGCGAATGCGTTAATGAAAAAAATAAAAATTCAACCATTTGTACCAGGCTAATTTTGGCACAGTTAATTATCGTCGTGCAGCCATTTACGAAAATCACCATGCCATACTTTTCGGACGGTTCCAAATGGTCGCCATACCGCCGAAAATCTGCAATTTTTTTTTTCGCCAAACGATTTGTAACAGTATTGCATTTGGATTTTTGGAAAGTATTTGATAAAATGTGACCGTTATTATATTTGCCATACTTCTAGTAGGGGGAAAAAGTGCTGCAATAGGTACTTGAAAAACTTATTTATTCGACACGTTTCAAAAATACAACTGTGCAATACGTAGAATATTTTTTTACAGCATGGGATCATTATATTCTGTTTGTTTGGATGCAATTCTACCTACAAAAAAAATTCCCGGATTGTAACCATGGGGCAAACGACTTAAGCCAAGACGTAAAAAAGAATTTAAAAAATTTGACGATTTGTACCAGTAGGTATGGCATTTGGATTTTTGGAAATTATATGATGCGTGTGACCATTCGGCGGTATGGCGACCATTTGGAACCGTCCGAAAAGTATGGCATGGTGATTTTCGTAAATGGCTGCACGACGATAATTAACTGTCCCATTAGCCTATTACAAATGGTTCAATTTTTATTTTTTTAATTAACGCATTCGCGTCGGTATGGCGGGCTGTAAGTCACACCGGAGAAGTATGGCATGACACTACCGCCTACTTTGTTTTTTATGGACTATCGGAAAATACTAATTTTTTTGTGGTACAAATCGTTTGACACTCGTAATTTATCCGACGAGTTCGACTAACGCGCACGCGATTGGGCCGCCGCGCGCCGGTACCAGCGCTATGACCATCATTTTTCTTTTTGTCATTGCGTACTAAGACCCCTGAAGAACCGCCATACTGTTAATAATGACCAAGTAATTTGTGTCACTATCTCTCGGTCTAACAGTTTCTTTCAGAGGTGGAATGTGGAAGCGTGTCCACCCAAGGTTAACAATTTCAAGCGCCGAGCTGTGCGAACAAACACCTCTCACACTCAGTGTTCCTCACCCTGTTTTCCTTTACATTAGAGAATTTTTAGTTAAATCTTTTTTTTGTTGCAAGTCATGTTCTCTTGAGCGACGGAGAAGGGGAAAAAAGTAGGTTTCACGAACGATTCGATGAACGACTAAAACGTTGTTTATCTCTCTGGGTAGACTAACTCGCTCTAGAACCGTATATAACTCTAGAATCGCTCGTAGCCCCTGCTTTTTAGGGGCTACGAGCGATTTTTGATCTTAAACGATCACGAAGGTTAAGCAACATAGAGCGCGTTCAGTGCATGGATGGGTGACCGTTCTATGACTAACGCTAATGGCATTTTCCGAGCAATTAGGTACGTGCTTCGTAAGACACGCTAAGCAGTTGGTGCCGGCTGCCGTCGATAGATGGCCGTCGTTAAGCCAAGTTTTCCTCAGGGAAGGGACCCGTGCCCCTCGGTGGGGACATAATGGGTTGATGATAAGACTGACTCCAACTTTTACCACTTCCTAAATGTCACTTCTTTCTTTTACCAGAACTCCAAGACGGCATTAATTCTTTTACAGGTTTTCACCAGGTCTGCTGACATTCGCAGCAGTGATCACCGGCGTGATAATGTCCGTTGGCCTCTTCGGCAATCTCCTTACTGTGGTCGCACTGCTCAAGTGCCCGAAAGTCAGAAACGTCGCTGCCGCCTTTATTATTAGGTAAGAGAAATGTTTACAGAAATGGTTATCTATATAAATAAAATTCAAAGTCCTGACTGACTGATTCATTCACTCATCAACGCCCAGCCCAAGCCGTTGGACCTAGGAAGCTGAAATTTTGCACAGAGAGTCTATATATAATGTAGGCAAGGAATAAGACAGGATTTTTTGAAATTCAACCCCTAAGGGGGCGAAAAGGGTTGCCAAAATTTGTATGGGAGGTATGAAGAATGTTGTCTAATTTTCTTGAAACTTAAATAAATACTCTTCAACACAATTGATTGAACACGTGTTTCACTGTTTTTCTAAATTTAACCCTTAAGAGAGTGAACGGGGTTGCAAAATTTTGAACTAAAGTCCACGCTGACGGAGTCGCGGGCGAAAGCTAGTAATAATGAATTATCTAATAAGTAACGATCAATGAACGTCGGTGAAGCGAAAGAAATGACTGGGTTAACATTCAACCAATCATTCAATTCAAATTCAAATATTGTATTCACAATAAGAACAAAATGTTTACTTCAGGAACATGCATCAAAGTTGTTAGTTTCTCAATTAGTAGATTACGTGGAGAAGAAACTAACAAAGAAACTCCACATTTATTACCTACCTACTTACTCGACCGCTGCGAGACATAGGCCTCCCCTGAGGCACGACCTCTGTGGCGCAGCGGTTGGCACATCTGACTACCATGCGAGAGGTCCCGGGTGCGAATCCCGGCTGGGGACAAAAAAAAAGAAACCCAGGTCTTGGATGTTTACATGTTTGTGACGTCGCTGTTTCTGGTTCCCACGACACAGGATATCCTAGTGTGGGGCAATGTATTGCCTATATGTAAATCTTTACGATATGTTAGTTCGAGACCTCCACTCAAGAACCACTGCACCACATTTCAATTCATTAAGCGTTTCTGTCATTTACAGTTTATGCATAGCGGACTTCCTATTCTGCGCCATGGTGCTCCCGTTCGCCATATCGGGCTTCTGGACTCGAACCTGGTCCCACGGGAGCGTGCTCTGCAAGCTCGTGCCGTTCCTGCGATACGGGAACGTCGGTGTGTCCCTGCTGAGTATTGCCCTGATTACGCTTAACAGGTGAGTTGTATTACGTACATACTGTTCTTTCTATAGAGCTAAATCTAACGGAAAATGACTTTTTTTCAAATTCAAATAACGCTGATTGGAAATTAACTCTGTAAGAAAGGGCTCCTATCTTAGTACATTAAGTTAGCTAATAGCTTTATATAACACACATAGTAAACAGAAAACGTTGTTTATCTTAAAAGTTTAACATAAATTTAATATAGCCCCTACTCTGCTAAACATATTGACCTATGACCTTTTACCTAGGATAATTAACTAACACTGGGATTGTAACCACATTGTTTATCTTACGTACAAATAAAGAACTTTACAAAACAGAATACATCTAAATGGACTACTCTACCACACCTGCTTTGCGTACCTGACAATTAATTATGTCAGGTACACAAACTAGGGCATCTATGCGGTCTCTATTTTAAATCCGCGCTTGGCTGTTATCGTAGTCGGACGTCCTCAAAATTTACGATATCGTCCCCTAGCTTACAACACCGCTTAAGGATGTAACAAGGGTAAATGTTGCAAAATTGGCTAGCTTTAACTGAAATGTTAGGCAAAAGTACGCACTAAAAAATTCTGAATAAAATCTTTGGTAATAAAGGATATATCAGTGACTAATTCGTACGGAAAAAAAAATGCATTTAACCTGTCTAGATGGCAAAAAAAATTTTTTTCCAAAAGCTTTATTTTCCACAGAATCTAATTTCGCTGGTAAACGATAGTAGCTTTTCATTTAAATCTTTCATGCAAATATCGGCCACATCAATATCTGCAATCCTAACTGCTCACATATTTTTTAATGTTAATATTAAGCGTGATTAGTACAAAATTGTACGATTTCTTAATTAGCGCATGGAACAATCGCCATCGAACATCCGCCATATCTCTTATCTGTGTAATCTTTGGATTAGGGATTAGCCTATAAAATATTCGCCGAAGAAGTACAACAAACATTCAAGAGATTTCGCTAGTTTATTATTTTATAACACAGAGGTCAAATGCTCAATGTCATTCGCCCTTGTTACAGCCTTAAGTCATTTTTACCAACTTTATAGGTGTGACCAATGGTTAGACGCGCAATGAGCAGCTCCATCTAATGCCATTCAAATGTGAAAACCGCCAATTTACGACTTGAGCGGTGTTGTAAGCTAAGGGACGATATGCCTTATTCTTCTTCAGAGAGCTAAGATACATAAAAGACATAATTATGGAGCGACCGCACGGAAAATACGTGATGCCTTATCTAGGTAGAGTTCGCGCTCTCGCCTTGTAAGAAAGTGAATTACCTAGTATTGAAAAGAAGACACGTCTATTCCACGCCCCTAGCCCATTTTGTGTGTCTCAACCTCTAAGATCCGAGGCTCCTTTGGACTTAGGGCCTAAACTGCAGATTTTACTTCTGGCGGTGGTTCCTGGCCGACCTTGGCAACTTCCAATCCAGGCCAGCTAATGCAAATAGACTTGGCCTCTTGGGCTATGAACGAAAAGTCTTTTAGCGTAAGGATAAACTGTAAAAATGCAACAAAGGTCCTTGCGCGGTTGCACAGAAAAAGGGGAGACATTTTTCATAGTAGGTAGTAGCTTTTAAAGTAGGATCTTTTCATCTTAAGTTGTAAGAAATCGGTAGATACGATTGGTATCATACCTACATATTGCGGTGCTTGAGTTGGCTATGGTCCCTTTACATTAACACTACCTAATAGTACTTAATACCGTATAATACCGTAAATCGAATAATTAGATAGATAGATAGATAACACTTTATTGCTCAACCATAATACAGAGTTATTGTAATTTCCTTATGTCTAAATGGTACACAATTGGCGGTCTTATCGCTTAGAGCGATCTCTTCCAGACAACCTTTGGATGGAGAGAATTGCAGGAAGAACATAGTCGGTAGGTGTGGATTTCCGGATGTACATAAATAAAAAAAAATAAAAAATCGAAAATATATTGAAAAGTAGCAAGATATAAAGAAGATAAGTAGGTACTTATAAATACGTGATACATGACATGCATATTTAGATGATAATTAAGTAACCATTGCAACTTCCCTAGAGCTAGGAAAGTTGCACTGAGGAAGTAGGTAGGTATTACTATTATTTGTTTGCAGTACCTACTCATTATGAAATTACGTGATTAGGTAGGTACCTAAGTAGATTTTGTGTAATAACTTTATAATTAGAAAACAATTAGAATATCCACACACGTTCCAATCAAACGATCGATCTACGAACAAACAACGAATTTTAATGGAATCCCAAAAATGGGATTCCGGGAATCCGTGATTCCGATATGATTTAATTTAATTCCAATATCCAATGGAAGACCTTTTTCATTGGAGAGATCGTGAAGATATTTCGGGCTGATAAATTCGATTTGCCACACCTACACACCTTTTTATGAAGGGCGGAACGTCACGTTTTCTATAAATTTCCTTTGCAGGGTTTGTTCCCCGTCAACGTCCACGCGGGGTCGAAGTCATTAGGTATTTCTTGTGATTTTTCGGCTATTAAGACTTTGTTTCTACATACAATACTCTCTTTTAAAAAAAAAACAAAACTTCAGACTGTTAAAAAGTAAAAAAAAGGCAATTGTTGCATTTCTTTCTATAATAAGATTATTAAGGGTTAAACGCAACATTTGAAATTCTTAACCTCAAAACTTTGACCCATCCAGCGTTGCCAGACGTACGGTAATTACCGTATTTGTACGGTACCAAAAACCAAAAACGTTCGGTAATTCTAAGAACATTGCCTAAATTAGACAAATTGTACGGTAATTTGAAATTGGCGCCTAATCTCAGTCTATATTTCGCTATTTTCTTTCTTCATTCATGAATGATTGTACGAATACCAACGATCCGAATCCGAAACTAAAACTGAAATGAAAATTGTCTTTCGATAGGCCGCAACGTGTCGATACGTTGCGTTTGTTTGTTTAATTTGTCTGAATATAACGACAAAATCTGCTTTTTCTTGGGTAAGAAATATCTCTGAATCATCAAATTGAGGCATTAAACCAACTACTGGTCAAGCAGTTTCACTTTCAGGGGCAAAAAGTTTTGAGTTACTTTTACCGGATAAAACTACATTATTTAAGAAATAAAACTTATTAAGTAATTTAAGACTAGTGTTCTGTTTAATAGAAAATAAGTGATTATCTCATTTTTATATCAAAAAAATAGTGTGTACGATAACATCCATTGTGTACGGTAATTGTACGGTAATTTTGGGGTGCATTTTACGGTAATTCTGGCAACACAGTCTGGCAACGCTGGACCCATCTTTTGAGTCAAACGGGGCGGGTCGTCCTCTACTTCCATTTCTTGTAGATAAGTTGTATCGGTTTGTTTATACCTACTTAATACATCCATCCAAAAGTCCAGAAGAGATGATTTTTAAGTTTTCTCTAGGTAGGTACCTGTTCTATGTAGGTATCAGGTTTAGTACTTGTTGGGTTTCTGCACTATTTGCAGTGTTTACACTGCTGTAACGTTACTGAATAGTATTTTTGTATATTGACTATGTTGGCTATAAAAATGTGAAACCTTTCAGTAGGTACACACAAAAACAGCAACAACAATTTTACTACCCCGAGAATTTTCCACGGAACTAATATAAGAATAAGAATAATTATTCTAACATTAATGTAGGTACCTAGCTATTTCCACGGAAACGTTTTTGCCACCCGTGCGAATCCGGGGCGGGTCGCTAGTTTCTTATGATTTCGTTTGCTGTTCATGTCTTAGAGGGCTCTCCGCGTCCCTTATTTTATTTTATTTTTTGTATTTTTATCCTCATGCTTACACACGCACAAAATATCTCCTTTGCTTTCGCACTCGAGTAAAACAAGGCTAGATTCACATCCACATGACAGCCGTAATCACTTCACAAGCCCCCGTTCCCAAGGGGGACTAGGCGGAAAAGCGGCACTTCCAACCTCAATGGCGTTTTCCGTTTCAGGTACATAATGATAGCGCACCACAGCTGGTACGCCCGGGTCTACAGGAAGCACAATATCGCTCTCATGATCGTCTTCTCATGGATGTTTTCGTACGGCATGCAGGTGCCGACCCTGCTTCAGGTTTGGGGTGAGGAGATTTTATACAATTAACTTTGCTTGTTCTGTGTGGTGCAAGGTGTACGCCTTACTAGGTGTAGTCCACAAATTAGAAGTACTGGTTGGTGTAGCCAGTGAACTTAACACGATTTTATTAAAATACAATTATTTTCCATGGCACTCCTAGGATTACACAAACGAGATATTTTGGAATTCTGCCAATGTCAGGTACCCTAGCTCTAGATTTTTCAAATTACGAGTATGTACAAAAAGCAGTTAGTTAGCTTTACAAATCCAGGAAATAAGTTGTTACCTATGTATAATTTAAAACCTCGCATGATGTCAATTTATTCTATTTATCAACCTTGGGATGATAACACATTAATTGGCATTAAGCTGATCTGATGCCATCATCAAATATTATTCTCAAGTATTCTCAGCTAATATTCACCGCTTCGCACTTAAACTTTGGAGGCGTGTTGATACCTTAAGAATTAATTACACTTCTTATAGAAAGGAGTCCCTGGGACAGAAAACAAATTAGATTCCTGTGGTGTGGTCTAAGCATTTTCAGCTACTTATTATCTTCTCTCGTTTTTGTTTCGTTTATTAACATTGCACTTCTTCAATTTACAGGTAAATTCGACTACGACCCTGAACTAGGAACTTGCTCAATCCTCCCCGACGACAACGGTCGATCGTCAAAGACTGCGTTGTTCGTCATAGCATTCATTGTGCCAGCGCTGCTCATTATGATTTGCTACGCCAGGATATTCTGGGTGGTTCACAGGTAAGAGCTTCCTCCATGGGGTACCTTATACCTTTCATAACGTAGGTAAACAGCATTTTAAAATCGGTAAGACTACTAGCACAGCTAGGTAAGAAGAAGACTGGTGCTACTCTTAGCATTACTGATGCTGAAATTGTTAATTGTTCTTCTTCTGTTCGTGGTGGTGATAATATTTATCAATATGATCTAAAACTCACATTGTGGGAACATCAGAAAGCATTCAGAAAGTGGTGACATTTTAAAGCTCTCCAACTCTATATTTCGAATATTTAGGAGATCCATACTTTCACTAAGTATTGACCTTCCCAATAGAGCGCTGCAAGTCAACAATTCGTTACACTTTCTTTGATAACCAAAGCTGAACGTTCGGAGTAAAAAGTTATTGGAGTGTCATTGCTTTTATATCACAGAAGTCATATAAAAACACAAGAAAAATTACGAAATAAAACCTTAAAAATATAATAATATTTTCAAGGTTTTAGAGATCACAAAAAATGTTACTATAAAAATGAGATTAGTTTTTTCATTGAATTTAAAACGTTGTAATTATTTTTACGAGATATATCGCTATTGATAATATTGATAAACGCCTAAATGAGAGAGTGACGTCATAGTCTGAAGCCGGTTTGTATGGCGCGTTTTTGTACGACGTGACCATAATATTGACTTATCAACTGGTATTACGTGAAGAAAAATACTAATGTTTCTTTATATTTCAAGGCGTCCTTGCAATGAAATATTTTTTTGCAAAAGTTCTCCATAATGTATTTTCCATTTAATGAGAGTAAAGTTCTGAACTTTAAATTGACAATAAAGTTAGTAGGTAATTCTCGCATAAATCATGCCCTCAGGAGTCATCGGCTGCACAGCAGCAGCAACCACACGCGAATTGCAATAGCAGCCTAAGTACTATTGGTCTTGTTCTTAGATCCTTCTTCATCCAGATTTATTTTGTCACTTCCAGCTCAGAAAGCCGAATGCGTGAGCACCAGAGGTCACAACAAGTAGGCCCTGGTGCTCTCAATAACTCGACTGCAGACAAGCGCTCCACATTCAAGGACAACCGTGACACTAAAGCGAGAAGAAACGAGTGGAGGATCACCAAGATGGTCCTGGCCATCTTCCTTTCGTTCCTCATTTGCTACCTCCCGATCACGATCGCGAAGGTCACGGACAGCCACGTGCATTATCCCAGTAAGTTCGTTTTCTATTTGCTTTTTACAGGGTTAACTTCCAGGCTTAGGGTTTTCTTCCCTTCTTATGACGACCTCTGTGGCGTAGCGGTTAGCGCATCTGCTTACCATGCGAGAGGTCCCGGGTTCGATCCCCGGCTGGGGAGAAAAAAAAACTCCAGGTCTTGGATATTTACATGTTTGTGACGTCGCTGTTTCTGGTTCCCACGACACAGGGTATCCTAGTGTGGGGCCAGAAGCAATGTATGTGCCTGTATGTAAATGTTTATGTTTATGTTAGGGCTCGTATCCACGAGACGGTTTCTACACGGCACGGCGCCGGTCCGGTGCCAGTTATGTATGAAGCACCATGAAAGTCTGTACATGAAACCGTCGTTAGCGCCGGCTCACAAACAAACAAGCCGGCGCCGTGCCGGGTAGAAACCGTGCTCGTGTACACGCGCCCTTAGAGTTAGGGTTGATTCCTTTACTCATCAGAAAATTTAAGAAACAAAGATTTATACTTAGTTGTCATACCAGCTAGATATGACGTTCGAAGACGTTTGAAATCCGCCGAACGGTAATGGACGAGATTGTCAAGGGAGTTGATGAAACGCGTGAAAGAAAAGAGGTGAACAACCATCAGAGAGTTCTTCTTGATTGGTAAATGAAATTCACGAACCTCTCCTCTCACGCCTTTCTTCGTGAAAGAGTGTTGGCCACAGAGAAGGACTTGAGATCTAAGTATTCTAGATACAGAGGTCGTGGTTTTTATTCCCACAAGGGGCTGCCTAATTGCACACAAACATTTACATACAGTCACATACATTACTTCTGGCCCACACTAGCGTACCCTGTTTCGTGGGAACCATAAACAGCGACATCACAAGCATGTAAACATAGACGGAGATTTATCATATTATCTTACCAAATACCTCTTCCGCAAGTCAAAAGACCTAACGATGAACTAAACAGGGTTCTCTCTCCAACCGCAGTAGTCCACATCATCGGCTACCTCCTGCTATACGCGAGCGCCTGCGTGAACCCCATCATCTACGTCATAATGAACGCCCAATACCGGGCCGCGTACGCCGCTGCCCTGTGCTGCCCCCTGGCCCGGATGGCCGGCCTGACCAGCGGTGCGTATCCATCGTCACCGCACGCGCATGCCAGTAAGAAGACGGAGCGTACGTCCAACCAAGTCACCTATGTGCGCCCGTGAAGGTATGCCTGCATTGATCGCTTGTTAAACGCTTTCGGGCACCCGGTTGGTGGCACCTGCCCTTTTGGCACGTAACTGTCCACTCTGTGGAGCTGCTTTGACGACTCCAAAGAGTGAAAATATACAATGTATGTATTTGACAGCTCGGAGTAGGCTAAGCCAGACAACTCCATACAGTGGATGCACTAATGTTTCCTTTTCGGAGATAATAGTCACGAATAATTAAAGGTCATGAATCGCTCGTAGCTCCGGCCGCCTGAGTGATCTTAAACGATCATGAAGGTTAAGCTACATAGGGTGCGTTCAGTGCATGGATGGGTAACCTTTCTATGACTTACGCTAGTGGCATTTTTCCGAGAGGTTTCGTGCTTCGAAAGGCACGCTAAGCAGTTGGTGCCGGCTGTTGTCGATAGATGCCAATCGTTAAGCCAAGTCAGAAGTCTTAGGGCGGCTTGAAAACTTCTGACAGTAAGAACAGCCACTAGTTTTACAAGCCTCCACTAATCCGGACTTTGCCCCCGTTATACCTTCTTCGGTGGGGACGTAATGGGTTGATGATGAAGTCTTGGGGCATCTTGTTAGGATCGGCTTGGATATTCTAAGGTACCTACTTACTGATAAAATGCAAGCTGACCCAGCAAAAGTTCGCAAACACCTCCGCTGTATGGAGTTCTGATTTAGGCTACTACTAGCACCTGTTTGTAATAACTACCTACTTTTAATGGCAAGAGTTTTGAGAATAGTATTGTTGCATCTAACAGATCTTTGGGCACCCACATGTTTTTCGTCGTCTCTGCTAGTCTAGCTAGACGATTATGGCTTTATCATCATCACCAATGTATTATTCAAGTGACTGCACGCAATACCTCTTCTGATTTAAACATTGCTTTGAATTGATATTATCTTTCAAAAGGCAGGGAACTAACTAACGCTTGACCCGATAACTACGAACACCTGGGCAACTTTATCCAGTTTATTTTTCAAAAAAACCATTTTAAATTAAAAGTTCCATATAAAAATGCCACTCAAATCAGCGCAAAAATATGCAAAAAAGTGCCGCATATCTTCAAAAACGTTGCTGATGTGACAGCAATCCCTCATATAATGCAGAGAATACGTGGGTTTCGGGAAGGGCGTTAATAAATCAGCATTCGATAAAGGCATGAACATCACTTAGTACCTAGGTAGAACCAGCATGTCCTCAGCCTCCGAGCCCATCACTCATTCCCTAAGGCATCTAACTAGTCCCCCTTCGTTTTAGAGAAATGGAACGAGCGTCACGGGTACAGCTACAGCAACACACGAACGGCTCTCAGCCAGGTCTCTCTGGGAGAGTCCAGAGCCGACCCTCGGGCCTCGATGGCGCCGGCCGGACCCCAGTAGGCCGACGAGGCCAATACCGACCCAGCCGCGATGACCTCAGCTCCATATCCGTCAACCCGCCTCACTTTAAGTCTAAGATACAAGATCCCAAGGTCAATGGAAGTCAAAAAAAGGGTAAAGGAGGCCAAAAAGGTTGTGTAGCCCGCAAAGGTCCCGTAAAGGTCCAGTTGGGCCCAAAGCGAGGGCCATGTACCTGTCCGTCGAGCATAGGCCAGACGACTGTGTGAGACTCGTCGCTCGGTAGTTTGACCTTACTGGCTCCAATAGTCAAATCGCTTGGGCCAAGTTAGAAGAATTCAGGTTCCAAACGATGCATTGGTGCCAGTCATTGCCAAAGATAACCCCAAAGATTAATCCACGGTGCTACTCGTAGGTGCTAGATCTTTGTCCAAAATACATAATGATAAGAGTATAGGTACTTATAGTATTATTTTTCAGTGATATCGTTAACTTAATCAAAACGTGGTCCGTCCAACTAGCGAGCGACGAGTCTGGAGTGTTAAGTTGTGAGTGCTGTGACTAGTGATGAGTCAGCCAATTTTAGAGCTTTACAACCGTGATAATAGGTAACACAAAACAATTTCCGAAACGCGAAGTCAAAAATTTCAAAGTTAAAAAAAATCATACTGACCAACTACCTCAGATTGTAAGAGATTTATAAAATTTATAAAAAACTAAATTTAACTAACTAAAATAACTTTAAACACTCCTAAAACGCCGATTGAAATTGTCTGTTGTGGAGATAATTAAGTACCTACCTACGAGCAAAAGTTGTGTAGTTATGTTTTGTAACTACAGATTATCTAATTAACAGAGTTCTGAGAACTCTTATTTTTATAAGTAAGGCCGTATTTATAACTTTTTTTGCTTATTGGAGGTGTTTTAATTTATCGATACGGAAGAGACGGTTTTCACGTTTAGCGTCATTTCAATAACGCGGTGTATAAAAGATAACATTTTAAAAGATTTTTTTTTAATGTGTTCAGGTATTAATAGAATTCTAACATAATGTTCTCGATCCACTCTAGACCTACACTAAATTAGCAGTTTGACTTCGTTATAGGAGGTAGCATTTGTATTACAATGAGTAAGTATTTTATCCAATAGAATGTAGTATTTGTATTGAATGAGTATTTTATACAGGATGTCCCGAAACTCGACGTCAAGCCGGAATGAATCGGGTGCAAAGACAAATCATACTGGTTACAAAAAAAATTATTTAAAAAAATCTAATTTTTTTTTCAGTGCAGTCAATTTTTTTTAATTATTTAAGAAATTTCACAAAAATAATTAAAATTAAAATCAAAATGAAAATTAGGCAATTTTTTTAGTTACATTTACTTTTAGAAGTCTCCTTTTCTTCTAGGCTGGTGCAGCTGGTTTTATATTTTTCTAATAACCAGTACCTACATATAACTTTTCTTTTGACCCGATTTCGGCTTGACGTCGAGTTTTGAGACACCATGCATAGAAACTACAGACAGTCGCCTCAACATGGAAATGCCAAAATCTAAAGATATTAATAAGAGCGATCTACTTAGATCTATTCCTAACCATATTCCATTACAAACTGGCTAGATTAGTTAGGTATGCATGTAAAGAAACTGTTAATGGGAATAATATTTTTTATTAATTTTGTATTGTGTCAAAGAATATTCAAAGCCCGACCATTTAAAGCGATGGCCTATGTCTATTTAATAACTCATTATTCTGTTACGAGTCTGTTTTGGCTGTTTACGTAGCTGTTTATACTTAAGGATGGGTTCTTCGGGCGCAAGGATTTGTATGGGACTTATTGCGCTGCGCGAGCGAAAAGTTAGGTGGAAAGTATTTTTATTTTACAGAAATTTAAATCCCATAAATAGTATCTTGACGACCGACGTCACTTACACATATTCACTACATAGTAGTTATTTTGGTACACTTTATATTATCAAAACTCAGTGCAGTTTATATACAGGGCGTCCCAGAGCTATGGGACGCCCTTAAATATCGTAGATAGGGTATTTTGCTGAAAGAAGACTATGTTATTTTTAAAAGTTAGTAATACTGCATTCAAAGATTTTCTGAAAATTACTTGCCTCGTCTGGGAATCGAACCGACTTAAATGTAAAGAAAAATCACCCCCACTTTTATGATGTCAATCGAAAGAATGGCCAACGATATTTAAGGTACTTTTCCTTCATGTCCCATAACTTTGGGACGCCCTGTATACCTACCTAATAATTTAGACACATTATCGCGATATTTTTTATAAAGTTTAAAAATTAGAAGAAAACCTTAGATAGAACACTGAGAAGGTTTTTTTCGGATTTTAAATGCTAACAGCTAGAGAAAGAGCTAAAGAGATAGAGCGAGAGAGCAAAATGTATTTTAAACCCCTTAGGAGAAATGTCGGAGAACCCACCCTTAATCACAATTATAATACGTTAAGTCACTCACTATTCTCCGCGTCTTCAAAGTTTTCCGTTTATTTTTGCAACAAAATTAATGTTCTGTCTCGAAGTTTGTTGCTATTTATTTTACGACCATGTGAACAGACTTTTTGATATGCCAACTTCGTTGCATTTATTTTTTACTATTATTATTTGATGTGAAAAAGAAATTAGTAAGTAGTTAATAGGAAGCTAATTTTAGAATTTGGCTGCCATTGATCTTGGTTTTTAAATAAAATGACATTATTTTTAACATTCCTCGAATATTTTTAATAAAACTCTTAATTCTATGATTGATATAATGTTTAGTATAAATTATTGTGTACCTACTGTTACCTATTTATTAAATTAATTAGTAAAACATACAAGGGTCTGCAATAAAAAAGTTGAATTTGTAAAAAAATATCTATGATATTTTTGGTAAGTATGATATTATACGAAAAAGGTTGTTTCTTTTAAAAATATTAAGTAAGTCTCTTAGTTATGTGTAGTAAATGAATTTAACTATCGCGATTGCCATACTAATGTAAGAAATATGGATGGATTAGCCGGCTAGGAATAAATAGGTACCTTTTGTATATTTTTGAAATGTAAAATACACTTGTGTAACTATATTATTTATTTTGACATCATTGAATAATGAGGTTTTACTTACAAGTATGTACATAGAAAGAATAAAATTAAAATAAATCTGATACCATACACATACCTATTTTAAGCTTCTTTTATTCCAATTCAATTAGCTGCAGGTTGTCAGTGCATCATTAGCATTATGTCCCCACCGAGGGGCACGGGTCTCTTCTCTCCCCGTGTATCATTAGTTCGGTTACTTAGTTCGGTCCCGGACTTTTCGTCTCACTAGTTCGGTGATGCAATACGACCGGACTAAGTAGGTACTGAGCCTGAGACTGATAGTTCGGTATCGATTAACCCTTCGCTTGGCAAATGCCCGCAGCGGGCACGCGGCCATTGTTTAACTATTGTTATGCTAATTACCGCCATTAGAAGTAATAAGACCTTGCACCACTTAAGTTATGATATCTTAATTTTATTAACAAAGATAAACAATAGAGCTCAATTTAAGACTTCTATTTCTATTCTTCAATCTTTACACATTTCTGCCTTTTTTCCAGACCCGCCAAAAGTTCCAAAAACTTCCCGCCAAAAACATTCAACACCACAGATTAACTGCTCCTTCGCAGATGACACAGACTCTAATGACCTTCTTGGATGCCACGGTATCGATGTCGCAGACACCATAGAGTTAACAATTTACAACTACGCCTTCACGTGTGTTGATCTGTAGAGAAAATCTTTGTCAAGGGCTTTACGCTACTAGTGCACGTCCTATATCGATATCGATACCGTACTATCAGGCTCAGTAGTCCGGTCGTATTACATCACCGAACAGCTGACATAAAAAATCGGTCCGGCGACCGCACTAAATAACCGGACTACTGATACAGAGGGTCTTCTCTGAGGAAGGTATAGGCCATAGGTACTCCACGGGGGCTAATAGTTAGTGTTCTGTCTGAGAATTTAATATAGACCATAGATGTAGGTACCTACCTAATGCTGATATCATGCTGTCGATCAGATAGTAAGAAAAGAAAGCGGCCAAGTGCGAGGTGACTCGCCCGTTGAAGGGTTCCGTAGCACCAAGTATTTTTTTTTTATTTTTATATTTTAGTTGATTGAATGAAAGATAAATTGCGGTTTACGATTTATGACGTATTAAAAAAAAACGACTTACTACACCGCGTTCAAACCAATATTCGGGGGAAGTTTGCACGGTAATGTAATGTAGTACCTAACCTACATCATATTGAGGGCTTCAAGCCAAATAGGCGTATGCACAGAACCCCAACTTTTCAGGAGACAAAAAAAACTGAATAACTTATGTTACAGTGTAAGTACCTATCTAATATTTTGTAAATTCACATTAGCTTTTATAAACACATCCTCGGTCAGATTTAATATTTATTCCTCTTCTAAAAAATCTCTAAAGTTTGATTTAGTGCATGACAATATTTTCACTGAGCATAGTATTATTTTATATAAAAAAGCATACTAAACGAATATAACTCATTTTAAGGAAAAGGCTAGCATTTTGTAGGAAAATACTAAAGTATGAGATCATTTTTTTTCAAATGCAGAGCTGTTTACTTAAATTAAGCAAAATAATGCTCCTGAACTCTGCCCTTAATATTGGAAGGGAAGGAGAAAATCTAATAGCCAGTGGCAGATAGTGAACGAATTGCTGAAGAACCTTGTCGAATGACTTGGTGTCTTCAGCAATCGATTCTGAGCGGATTGTAAAGTGCGACTGTACGTATCACTCAAAAATTCCAAGCGACTTTTGAGTACGGTGGTGTGGCTGGATTGCCGGGGGTGAACACCACCGAATAAAGAACTGAAAGAATGTGAGCATTCCTACGGAGGCAGATTGGGAGCCACTTGAGTTTGGCGCGATATTCGGTGACATGGTTATATTTTCGCAATGCAAATAGGTATAAACGGGATAGAAAAATTTTAATCAGCTTAGTCAATAATAGGATGTAGTTAAGAGTAAACAATAAGTGTCTATTTCAGAAGATTTAAATGAACACGTCTAATTGTTCTCAAAAAACGTGTGCCATGTAAGATTTTTTAATTACGTTAAGAAAGTAAAAACAATATTTTGTTTTATTCATAATTTTGTTTAATTTAAATCCTATTCATCCTATACATTAGGTTAAATAAGTCAAGTAACGTAAATAAAGTATTAAAAGTCACATTTTATATGTTCGTCAAAAAGTCGAATGGTTAGCTTATTATGGTAATTGAGGAACGTTAGCTATCTAGGGTTAACTAACCCCTAACCTAACCTAACCCAGGTAGTTCAGGAACGTTAGCTATCTAGGGTTAATGGATGATGACAAATATAAACTTTGATGACACAAAATATAGTTCCCTAATACAATTATCTATTTACCAAGTTTCAATAGCATAGTTCTTATAGTTTCGGAAAAAAGTGGATGTGACATACGGACGGACAGACAGACAGACAGACATGACGAATCCATAAGGGCTCCGTTTTTTTCCATTTGTCTACGGAACCCTAAAAATAAAGGCTACGTGAATCTGGGTATTGGGTATCTGGAACACATCTTAATGTTGTACTCTGTGGACGCAACTGCTTTTTTGAACGCATCTTTAGAGTGGGTGGGTATGTATGTGTAAGTGAATGAGTGAATGAATTTTTCTGAAGTCTGTCTACCTACTCTGTGCTCAAATATCGGTGCAATAATAAATTATTGCGGCCCGTCGTATTAGCTAATTTTCATTCGATGAATGTGTTCTAATAGCCTAAATTTAAAAACATTATTTAGTTAGTAATCTAGGGTATTTCTTGGACTATATTGAGTGATTTAGTTCGTATATTCCGTCAAATATCGATATAAAGATGGACGTCGTTGGCAGCGAGATTGGTCAGAAAATGCGGGTAATTATTGCAATCGATTGATTTACCCCGTATGATTATTGTATTTTTATAGTTGCAATGCGCTTTTGGTGCATATTGTGTTGACACCTTCAAGTATTCTTGATAACATGTTTACTTTACTCAAAGGTCCTATGGCATTTTAAAATATTTTATAGGTATCATACAACTATTCATTCAGTTTCCCTAAAAATGTTAGGAAGTGTTCAATATTTTTCTATTCGCTTGACTCACAAGTAATTCTTAGTTCCCTTGTCCACTGTTACCTAAGTTAATCTGTTTAGAAATCTCATGAGAGCCTTATGTTTCAGTCTGCCATAAAAGCCAAGCTTACAGAACTGGGTTGCTACGTTGGTAAGTTTCTATTATATCTTTATTATATCATCATTCCTATTTGTTTTAAACATGAATTCATTCCTTACTATTCGTTCATACCTTGATAGCATGCAAGCACAATATGTAGACATTTCATAATGCCTCAATATATTAACAAAGTATGCATAGTAAATTTGAACTTAATTTAAGTGAACTAAAACTTTTTTAAGCATCAGACATTATTCATTACTGACGATGCAAGCTCTGTCTCTGCTCACCATGATTCATCATCAACCCATCATGTCCCCACCGAGGGGCACGGGTCTCTTCCTTAACCATGATTAAGCTCTGCTAATCAGAGTGAAACCTCGTCGGACTCTTCCGACCAAAACTCCTGGAAGTGTATCCGGTGGAAAATTATTAATTTAAGTGTTCATGCACAATTTGGTTAATAGCTTCAATTACATATATTCATATACACAAAATGTGAATGAGCCCAGTGTGGGCACAAGGCTACTTTTACAGTAAATTTACATAATTGTGTATCATTTGTGCTAGTTTACTATGCTTTTTATCTTACCCTTTGCTATTTAGTTGAAGTACCTATATCTGCTTGGAAACAAATAAAATGATCCAATAATGTAAAAGAAAAATTTATCATACAAAGAACCTCACTTTAATAATAATGTCTTTTGTAATATTAGCCTTAATTTAATTATAGTTTTTAATTTTTAGGAAATGTAGTGACTAAACGAACAATATATAAGCATATTAAATATTATAATAACAAAATATTGAAGCATAATAGTATCCAACATAATAAATTAAAATACAACATGTCTTCCAACAGATGATGAGCTGCCAGATTATGTGATGGTAATGGTGGCAAACAAGCGTACCCGAGCACAGATGGAAGAAGATCTGCAGCTCTTCCTCGGAGAGAATAATTTGCTGTTCGTGAACTGGCTGCACCAGGTGCTGCGCAAACTTCAGGAGGTGACAGTCACCGCTGCACCAGTCATCAAGAGTAAGCATCAATTTGATCCACTTTATATTATAAATCACCCAGTATACACATACTTATAACTTTGCACCCCCCTTTTACCTCCTTAAGGGATAATTTTGGAAAAACTATTTTACATTATGTTTCATGACTTGTAATGAAGGACCTTCATACTGAATATCATTCGAATAACTTCAAAAACTGCAAAGTTTCATACTAACTTTCCACCCCCGTTTTACCCTCAGGGGATGAATTTTCAAAAATCCTTTCTTACTGCTTCCCTATGTTATAAAAGAAACTCCTGTGCAAAGTTTCAAGTTTATGACCCTTATAGTTTAGGCTCTGCTTGATAAGTCAGTCAGTCAGCTTCTCCTTTTATATTCAGGGTGTTGATTTGTACAGTTTACTCCGACTCTGGGGTGGTTATATACATGATACTGAAGCAAAAAAAAATATTAAAAAAAAAGAATTTTTTTTAGTGAAAATCACCTAAAAATCATAAAGTTATATGGCCTCTATCGCTTGCACGCGAGTCGGGTGTTGCGGGCCGTAGCGAGGCTGTGCGCTCGCGCCCCCCACCTGGCTGGCGTGGCGTCGGCGCTCGGCACTAGTCAGTCTGCGAGCTACCGGCATAGAGAGCGCGCGCGTGTCACTCGTGTCCGCACCCGACCCGACTTATGTACGTAACTTGCTTGTGTCGAACCCGTGCTGATGGCGGGTTATCCGATATCCTAATCGGCCGGCCGTAAGTTGTTACAACGCAAGAACTATTGTTTTTAACTTGCGAGAGTGGGGGAGTTTCAATACACCAAGTCATGCACAGGGAAGAGGACAAACTGGACTCCCAGTGTAGGAAGCCATCTTGGACTTTAACGTGCAGTAAGTACTTACAATTGCTACAGTAGGGACCGGCCTCAATAACTTTGTTGGTCCTAAGCCCGCAAAAGTATGAAGGGAAAGGCGAATCAAACAAGTGTTTACTATGCCTACCGTTTCAGTTTTTACGATCAAGCGATCCTATTCTGTGTCGCCGCCACCGCAGTGCAGTAGATAGTGGCGCGCGCGCGCTTGGCGGACCGACCGCGCAACGTGTGAACACACGTTATAATGATTTCAAGACTAAGTGAATACGACCTTTTGTGAGCCAAATTTATGCTTGGATAAATTCAAATATGTTTTTAGTTACAAGCTATACGTAAACTATCCACCCGTAATCGGGTTTAACTGTACAAATCAACGCCCTGTATGTATATGGATATAGATTTTTTCCATGAAACAACTTCATTATCAATTATTTGTTATACAAGTATCCCATAAATGAAGTCATTAGACAATGTGTTAGACTTTTGTATAGTTGCAAGGCCAGGTTTCGTAAAACTACAATTCTAGGGGCTAATCTGTGTGTTAATCAACTTTGCAATGTGCAAATTGAATTGTAATATAATAATTTTAGACGACCTCTGCGGTGCAGCGGTTAGCGCATCTGCCTATCATGCGAGAGGTCCCGGGCTCGAACCTCAGCTGAGGACAAAAAATTTATAATGTAGGTTCTTGTAATCTAATCTAATCTGATCTAATGCATATCGCCCAAATTACGTAAATACTTACGGAAATTGTTTTATGTAGTAAGTAACATTTGCTTGATTTACACTATACAGGGCACAATTCATAATAAACAAATTTTAAGAAGTGGTTTTT
Organism: Yponomeuta plumbellus; assembly: GCA_947310845.1. Taxonomy (NCBI): domain Eukaryota; kingdom Metazoa; phylum Arthropoda; class Insecta; order Lepidoptera; family Yponomeutidae; genus Yponomeuta; species Yponomeuta plumbellus. Next base: position 7,268,199 of record OX371207.1, on the reverse strand, counting down.
CATATGTAATGCGCCATTTCATTACAGAACCAACTGAAGTGCAAGAGGTAAGCAAAGATCGATCCTCGTCTAAGGACCGAAAGACAAAGGAAAAGAGAGACAAATCCAAGGAGAAACAAAAGAAAAGTGACAGCTCAAAGAAGTCCAAGAAAAAGCTCAAAGAGAAACAACGCAAGAAGGGAGAGAAAAAATCCCACAAGAAAAAGAAAAGCAAAGAAAAAGACACAGAAATTAAACGTCCTAACATACCACCCTTACTTATGAACATGGAAAAGGATGCAGAGCCATCTATAACGGACGTTTTTGCTGGCCAAATACTAAAAAACCATGGTATTACTTTAGATACTTTGAAGGAAGACCCTAAACTTCCTGACATCAAACCAACAATAACGGAAATAAAAAGGCCTATTCTACCAATAATAGATCCAGCTACCATATCCTCAGAGCCAAATGTAGTTGAAGATCTACCCACTGCTGAGGAAGCAAGTTCTAGTCAAAACAATGAAGATGTACTTGCAGTTAAGGAACCCATAGAAACAGAAAGTGAACAAATTAAGGAGATAAACGAGATTGAATCCAAAATTCAAGGTCTAAAGCAGAAATTGGCCGAGCAGTTGGATACCATGTCGGATGATGAAGACTTTTTGAATATTAGAACAGAAGCTGAAGAACTGATTAACGATTTCGCTGAAGAGACCTTGCAGGTGAGAAAAGTTTGCACTAATATAATATGAAAACATACACATTCTTACTATCGCCACTGTAATCATAGTATCTTATACTATGTTATAAGTAATGTTATTTACTTTTGCAGCTTAAAAATAATATTAAAACTGTAATCGTTAACACACATTTTCTCTAGAGTTTAGCTTTCGCTGGGGTTCTGTGAAACATGGCATTTGAGGGTAAAACAAACCAAGTGGGCAGAGCAGTATCCTCGTTATGATATTGTAGATTATGTCAGTTCATTTTCTGGTTTCAAATAACAAGTATTTCTTTTTTCTCGTACACAGGAAACCTCAGCCACCAACATAGAAAAATCGGTCGACAAAGAATCTCCTTTACTCCAAGAAACTCCTCCATCCCCATCACTACCCACTGAAGCACCCAAACCTGCATCACCCCCTCCGAATCCTCCAGCTCCTCCAGCTCCCGAAGAGATGGAAGTCCTCCCCCAAATAGAGCTCAATCTCCCAAAAAGACCCATCAGGGACCGACTGGGGGCCCGGAGTGAGACCAAGAAGACGGAGACCAAAAAGTCTACAGAAAGAAAGAAGTCTATAGAAAGGAGGCAAAGTCCTGAAAGGTTGTTCTATAAGTAAAAAAATGTTGAGGAGACTAAGGTAGTTGTACAATCAAAATAGTTTTGTAAGTGATTCCCAAGATTGTTAAAATATCGCGCCTGCAGGATACTGTGTTCTGTGGCGCCATTGTACTCTAATAAGGACTTAGGCTAGACCATATCGGGCCCTAATATGGCAGTTGTGTGGTCTTTCCCTAAAAATTCTAAATGAAAACAGTTAAAAGAATGATCCATTGAAACTATTGCGCCTTGAACCAATCTTTCGATTTAATAGGCTATTTGACAGTGTGAAAAAAACAGTATTAATTATACGTATTCGTATAAATTATGTGTCTAAAACCGCTTTAAGGCATTTTACTAAAAAAACAATTATGATTTGTAAAAAAACACAAGATAAAACTTGATAATTTATATCTGCCGCCATAGTATCGAAAACGGCCTGGATTGGCTGTTTCTATGATGACGTCACATGTTAGTAAAAATGGCGTCTGTCATTCATTCTTTCTTACGTTCATTTGTTGGTTTACGGGAAGTGATGTCATAATTACTGCGCGACGCCATATTGTCTAATGGCTCAACAATATGCACACAATATGCCGGCGGCACGGCAAATTTTCGTTTGCCTTACAAGAAATACACGAAAGAATTTAAAATGACCACTTTCTGAGGACTCCATGAACACCAACAAACATGAGATTGCTTTCAGAATTCGGTCAAATAGCCTATTCCAATTTTCATTTTACATTTCAAGAAATTTAAAAATGTCTTAAGTAAATAATTTATCCGCGGAAATTAGTAAGTCTTGTAATATCTGCATTTAATCTGACCTGAAATTAGGTCACAGTGTATGAAACAATCTGCACAGGTTCACACCGGAGAAAGAGCCAGACTTCTGGGGTAAAGCAGGAAAGTCTGTCAAAAGTCGTCTCGGAGATACAGTGGAGGTCAGCAAACGATCTGATGATGAGCCTAAAGCTGAAGCAAGCTCTTCTAAAAGATTAACATCGAGGTATGCACTTTAACACTTTTGCTCCTGCTCTTATCGCAATTATGTAATCTCAACACTATGTCCTTTCACTGTCGTGAGCTTTCCAGTATGGCTTACGATGTTCCTTCTGTGTAGTTTGGAATATATTGAAATTACTACGAACATAAAACACTTCTTAGTTGATCATACAATTACAAATCTTATAATTAGTTTTTACTGGAGTTTGGTAATGCTACAAAGACAAAGCTAAAATGGAGATAGGCGAGACACTTGGATAGGCGAGAAGGCGGCCGGTGGACTAAGTTAGCTACTGAGGGGTGACCAAGAACTGAGTGGTGACAAAGGAAATGTGTCTCTCGATCTCTCAATCACGTAAGCAGTGATGTTCAGGCCCCACGACAAAGAACCTAGAATCACGGACCTCGGACTGGATATGGAAGTCAAAAACGGCCGTTTTTGCTGTTAATCCTAACTAGTCTTAGGTTTACGATCATTCCTTCGGTGTCAGACGTAATAAGTACGAAATCGCTGGATTAGGTAGATAGATAGATAGATAGATAAAACATTTATTTGGGCTTAAAGACACACACACATAAAGCGTTACATAGCATATAAAATATTACAATAGTCTTGGCACAGGAACTTACAAACTAACTTATGTGTACAAACATATAGTTAAATGACACTATTAGGCCACATGTGGGTGTGCCACAAAAGCTCAAAAAGGCCGTATCTCAGATTTATTAGTATCCACTTTAAATAAGTAGATACTTAACTGATTTTCAGCTACAGCCATTGTGAGAACGGCCGTGATCAAGATGTACATTATTTATTCAATAAGATATTAAGTTTAAGACAAAAACTAATAAACTAAGGTAGTTAAAATAATAATGAAAAGTCCACCCGGGATCCTAAAAAGTCTGCCCTGTCGCAGGGTATCCCTGCTGGAAAGCCGCGAGGCTCGAGCGGGACCAGCTAGCGTGGTCCGCGTGCGTCCGCGCCCCCGTCCCGCCACCAACGCGCCTGCGTCCAACCTACTTCTGCGAGCCGTCGCAGATGCCAACAGGTCGCTCAGAAACGTGAGTACTGTAGCGCACTATAGTCCGTTTTTTAATGAGCCGTTTTCAGAAGCACTAAAAAAAATAAAAATATTACGGCTGTCAAAAGAATGCAATTTTGGACCTCAGCCCAATAGCCATGTGTGATACATCACACATGGCTATTGAGCATTGGCATCATTGAGTGAAAATTTTAGTTTTTTTTCAATACAATATAACTCCGAAAGGACAAACATTTGGCTATTGGCGTCATAGTAACTTTTGTTCAGCTCGCTGAGACCTATTTTATGATGTATCACACATGGCTATTGGGCTGAGGTCCAAAATTGCATTACTTTGACAGCCGTAATTTTTTTTTTTTAGTGCTTCTGAAAACGGCTCATTCAATGCAAAAAAAAAATGACGCGGTGTTACCGCTATAAAAGCTATAGGTTGACTCGGTAGTTTTTTTTTACCGTGAATAGAAGACTCACGTGACCAAAGTCCTTATCACATCAAAGACATTAAAATTGAATTACTCGTAAGAGCAAAGTCTAAAAAAAAAACACCTGCGTAGCATACACAATTTAACTTGGAAGTAAAATGGGGTTATTTGGTTTTTACGTACTAGCAACATTCAGACATTGACAGCCTAAGAATTGTATGGAGATGTCAACGTGACAATATAATTTTTTTTGCATTGAATGAAAAAACAGACTGTACTTTCATTGAAAATGCTTTTGGGTGATTCTCAGAAAATGGCTCAAATTGCACAATTTCTTTGGCGCATGTTTTTTCATGCCAACTCAATAAAAAGTATGTAGGTTTATTGTCCCCTGAAGATTGTATTGTAGTTTTTGGTAGCATCTATTACAATATATTATGTTACATTTTATTGAGTTAATATGAAAAAAAATGTGGCAAAGAAATTATGCAGTTCTCAGAATCACCCTTTTAGTAATAATCATCATCATCAAGCTATACTAGTCCACTGCTGGACATAGCCCTCCCCTAATGAGCGCCATAGCGCCCTACTTTTATTTTATATTTTCGTCGGCATCGCCTAGCCTAGCTAGGGATCGATTGACATCTAAAACAAAAAATCTCACCTTTCCCTCAACCAGATACCGTCAAAACCAGGCGTCGAGCCGCAAATGGTGAAGCGAGCCCTCGTACTCCCTATGCGGCGGGGCGCGGAGCCCTCGAAGATCGTGATCCAAGTGCAGTCGGAGAGGGTGCCCTCTAGCGCGTCCGACTGCGAGATCGACATCGACACCGAGAGCTTGGCCGACCTGGAGAGTGACAACGACATCCGGATTACCAAGTAAATGCTCTCTCTTTATAGTGACTGTGCCTAGAGCCGCATTTTCTCAGTCCTGCTTTCAAAGATCGTGGTCCAAGTGCAGTCGGAGCGGGTGCCCTCTAGCGCGTCCGACTGCGAGATCGACATCGACACCGAGAGCTTGGCCGACCTGGAGAGTGACAACGACATCCGGATTACCAAGTAAATGCTCTCTCTTTATAGTGACTGTGCCTAGAGCCGCATTTTCTCAGTCCTGCTTTCAAAGATCGTGGTCCAAGTGCAGTCGGAGCGGGTGCCCTCTAGCGCGTCCGACTGCGAGATCGATATCGACACCGAGAGCCTAGCCGACCTGGAGAGTGACAATGACATCCGGATTACCAAGTAAATGCTCTCTCTGTATAGTGACTCTGTCTAGAGCCTCGTTTTCTCTCTCCTACTTTCTAAGATCGTGGTCCAAGTGCAATCGGAGCGGGTGCCCTCTAGCGCGTCCAACTGCGAGATTGGTATCGACACCGAGAGCTTGGCCGACCTGGAGAGTGACAGTGACATCCGGATTACCAAGTAAATGCTCTCGCTGTGTAGTGACTCTTTCTTGAGCCGCATTTTCTCACTCCTGCTTTCTAAGATCTTGGTCCAAGTGCAGTCGAAGCGGGTGCCCTCTAGCGCGTCCGACTGCGAGATCGACATCGACACCGAGAGCCTGACTAACCTTGAGAGTGACAATGAAATCCGGATCACCAAGTAAATGCTCTCGCTGTGTAGTGACTCTAGTGCCGCATTTCCTCACTCCTGCTTTCTAAGATCGTGGTTCAAGTGCAATCGGAGCGGTTGCCCTCTAGCGCGTCCAACTGCGAGATCGATATCTACACCGAGAGCCTGGCCGACCTAGAGAGTGACTATGACATCGGGATTACCAAGTAAATGCTCTCTCTGTATAGTGACTCTGTCTAGAGCCGCGTTTTCTCTCTCCTACTTTCTAAGATCGTGGTCCAAGTGCAGTCGGAGCGGGTGCCCTCTAGCACGTCCGACTGCGAGATCGACATCGACACCGAGAACCTGGCTGACCTAGAGAGTGACTATGACATCCGGATTACCAAGTAAATGCGCTCTCTGTATAGTGACTCTGTCTAGAGCCTCGTTTTCTCTCTCCTACTTTCTAAGATCGTGGTCCAAGTGCAATCGGAGCGGGTGCCCTCTAGCGCGTCCGACTGCGAGATCGACATCGACACCGAGAGCTTGGCCGACCTGGAGAGTGACAATGACATCCGGATTACAAAGTAAATGCTCTCTCTGTGCAGTGACTCTTTCTAGAGCCGCATTTTCTCACTCCTGTTTTCTAAAATCTTGGTCCAAGTGCAGTCGGAGCGGGTGCCCTCTAGCACATCCGACTGCGAGATCGACATCGACACCGAGAGCCTGACTAACCTTGAGAGTGACAATGAAATCCGGATTACCAAGTAAATGCTCTCTCTGTGTAGTAACTATTTCTAGAGCCGCATTTTCTCACTCCTGCTTTCCAAGAGCGTGGTTCAAATGCAATTGCAGCGGGTGCCCTCTAGCGCGTCCGACTGCGAGATCGATATCGACACCGAGAGCCTGGCCGACCTGGAGAGTGACAATGACATCCGGATTACCAAGTAAATGCTCTCTCTGTGTAGTGACTCTTTCTAGAGCCGCATTTTCTCACTCCTGTTTTCTAAAATCTTGGTCCAAGTGCAGTCGGAGCGGGTGCCCTCTGGCGCTTCCGACTGTGAGATCGGAAGCGCTTGAGGGAAAAAGAGAAAAACGTTAGTAGAAATTAGTTTCGGGAAACAAAATATTCGCGGTGTGTCTGTCCACAAGAGGCAGCTAACTCAACGGTGTGCTGAGGGTCGAGCCCTCATCGCTGATTTTCAATTCGCACCAAGTGTGTGTTCTAGTACCAGTGTCATTCTAGAGCCGCAAACTTGCTTATTTTCTTTGCTGCTAAGACAGACAGTCGGAGTCTTTCTGTATCAACTAATTCGTCCTCTCATCTCCGCAGGGAAAACCGGCCCAGTAGCTCGCACAACACGGAGTACATCCCTGCGCCTCTTACGAAGAAATTTCTCAACACGAACTACGTGCCCTCTCGACGCAATGACTCCGGCGCCGATGTGGACGAGACGCTCGTCGTAGAGACCATGTAAGACTGGCGACATAGCTGAACAAACATAGATATTCGTAAATAATTACGTTTAGGGTTCTGACGACAGTTTTTCGATGTAAGATTCCGCTTGCGAAATATTAAGCTTTAAAGTTTTGTTAGACAGCCCTACTCTAAACGTACCTATAGTGTGATTTTTAATACCGTAGAATTCTGACAGTTATAATTTTTGACATTTTGGAGATTAGAAACCTTTTTTGGCCGGCACATTTTTCAATTTCAATACGAGTGTGAACATCTGAGTCTACACATTTAATTTGTTTGTCAATGTATCCGTTTTATAAAGTGTGGAGCTTCATATTAAAAGAGAATTTAAGACGTGTAAAAATTGTCTCCATTTTCATCACACAAACCGTAAAATAGTACAAGTAAAGAAAACATATCTTTACTAAAATATCTAATCATCGTTAATACTAATATCGCCTAATATCACTATCTTCATCATCACCATCATCGATGACATGAATTATTTAGAGAGCTACCAGCGGCATTATTTACTTTTCTAAAAAGGTTTACTAAACCTTGAATTAGTAGGCAGTATTGGGCATTGTTTTTCGGTGCAGAACTTTTTCTGTAGCAACACTTATGAAATGTCAGAATTCTACAGAATAAAAAATCAGAGTATAGTTTGCTTGCAGCAGTGCTTGCTCACTATAAACTCCAACAATCCACATGACATACCACCTGATGACATAAAATACAACGTTTGACGAACAACAGTTGACAGAAATGTCAGAATTCTACGGAATAAAAAATTAGACATTAAGTAAGTTATTTCTTCATCTGTTAATGAAACGAAAGAGGTCTATCAAGATCGTGGCAAGTCGTAAACCCTTTTCTCTGTCTACCGAGATGCCAGCTTGAGTTTATGTAATGTGTGTATTTTAGTACTTTTTGTGAGAACGTGATTCCATGGTGTACTTGTGTTTTTGCAGAAACAACCACAAAACTTCGACCGAGAAGGAGAAAGGCCCCACCTTTGTCGTGACACTAGACGGGCTAGACCCGAACGTGTTCTTAGCCAAGAAACTCCAAACAGAAGGCATCCTGGACGACGAACCAGAAATGAAGGAACCCAAACCCATCGACAAACCCAAACCTTCGAGTCCCAAAAAGCCTAAGGAAAGAGAGACCACTCCTAAGAAAGACGCGGCCAAAATTGCCTCCCACACAGTTCCTCCCCAACAGAAAAAACGCCTAAGCGACACAAGCGAAGACAGCGACACCCAAGTCATAATACAAGCGCCGACGCCCAACGTGGATGCCGAGAAACGGAAAAGCACTGAAGACCTTGTCGAAGATTCCCCGCCCCCGGTCAAAAAAAGACGGGCGTCGCCGATAGTGTTCGATGTCGATAGGAAGGATAGAACGAGGGTGAGAGAACGGACTGAGAGTGCGGGGAGCGATAGTCACGTCACAATCGCGACTACGGTCACATCGCATAAGTACGATACCCTGCCATCATGTGAGTAGACTTTCATTTATGAATATATGTATATCATATATTTATGAATATATATCAGAACGATGCCAACGCGATTTTACTAGTAATATGAGGTGTGTGTTTGACCTGCAAAGGGCATTACTTCTTGAAATGTGATAGGTAGATAGGCCCCCATAATCGCACCTAATTGCGACATAATCAATCAGGGTTACCTCTAAAAATTTAAACATCTGAGTCTGAGTTTTACAACCATTTTATACTTTATTTTACACAAGAAAAAAAGTATTTACAAGTTACAAGCGTAATACAGGTGAGTACATAAAGATAAGAATATTCTTTATTGTACCAGGAAAAACAAACCACTAAAAAAACCCACTAAAACCAAATAAACCACTTTTGTTCTAGAAGTTTTTATCAGACTAGTTTTTAGAATAGCAGTTTTTAGACAATTTTATTGAATTAGCGACATTGCTGCGGTTCTATTTAACACACGCGAGATAGTGCATTATCAATAAATAATAACTGGAAAATGTTATATGGTTGTAGAACATAAACGTAAGTTGCAAACTCTTACCAACATTTTTCAGGGATTACGCATTTCAGAAAAAACCCTGCAAAGAGTACTTAAATCTATAACCACCATAGTTTGCTTGCAGCAGTGCTCGCTCACTATAAACTCCAACAATCTACATGACATACCACCTGATGACATCAAATACAACGTTTGACGAACAACAGTTGGACCGGACGTCCCCACGATCTGCCTGGCGCGAAATTTCCCTTTATAGTGGAAGAGCACGATCATCTGCTCTACCCTATGAGGACTTTGGGAGATTACTCTTGACACACAACCTTTACCTATTTGTAATCTAATTTACAAAAATCTAGTGTTAGTTATCAAACTCCTCCGAAACGGCTTCACCTATTTTTATCATTTTTTTGTGTATATTTTGTAAGTCTAATGAATATGGCAAAAAACCTTTACCAGGCCAGCTAGTATTAGTATAGATACCGCATGAAAACAACCTACTGTAACGGCCGGTTTCCCACCCAACAGTGTCGCAAGCCGAAAGGAAGCTGCTACCGTGTCGCGCGTTCCCGATGTGCCGCTTTGGTGTGGCCTGCGCCTTCGCCCACCCGCCGTGCAAGTTTGCCGCCGCCTGTACGCGACGCGGCTGTGTGTACTCGCATCCGCCCGCTACCGTTGCTAAAGCGGCCGTCACGCCCTCTATTGGTAAGAGAAAAATGGTTAACATTGCTTCATCATCAACCCATTATGTCCCCACCGAGGGGCACGGGTCTCTTCCCTGAGGAAGGTATAGGCCATACTCCACCACGGGGGCCAAGTCCGGATTGGTGGAGGCTTGTAAGACTAGTGGCTGGTCTTAGTGTCAGAAGTTTTCAAGCCGCCCTAAGGCCTCTGACTTGGCTTAACGACTGCCATCTATCGACGGCAGCCGGCACCAACAGCTTAACGTGCCTTGCGAAGCACGGAATCGCTCGGAAAAATGCCACTAGCGTTAGTCATAGACGGTGACCCATCCATGGCCTGAACGCGCCGTATGTTGCTTAACCTTAGTGATCGTTTAAGATCACTCAGGCAGCCCAGGCTACGAGCGATTCGCACAAAGTCTGTTTACATTTACTGTTAACATTGCTTACTATCGCATAAAGTCTGTTTTTTCGTTCAATGCAAAAAACAAATACTGTCACGTTGACATCTCAATACAATTCAAAGGCCGTCAATGTCAGAGTGTTGCTAGTACTTAAAAACCAAATAACCCCATTTTACTTCCAAGTTAAAATTGTGTATGCTACGTAGGTGTTTTTTTTTTGACTTTGCTCTTATGAGTAATTCAATTTTAATGTCTTTGATGTGATAAGGATTTTGGTCACATGAGTCTTCTATTCACGGTAAAAAAATCTACTGAGTAAAGCTACAGCTTTTATAGCGGCAACACCGCGTATTTTTTTTTTGCGTCGAATTAAAAAACGGGACTTTAGATCTAGTCAATGAAAACATTACTATCTGAAAACCACCATTGTGACATAAATCCGAACCCAGTATAGCTACTCATCTGCATGCATACAGCGAAATATCTCTTAAATAGGCCCTAGCCATTCAGAGCAAAAATGTTTGACTGAGCGCGACGCCACCGCCGCACAAGGGTCCATATACTTAAGTCCTTCTATCGGTAAGACCTGGGCGTAGATTCTACTAATGCATTGTAGTACGATGACAGTAACATGAACGTGGCGTTTTCTTTTCATTGCCACTTCAAGTCAACGCGAGCACGCGTATCAATAATTCCAGGCGTCAATGGAATTAAAAAAACATGTCACGTGACCCGACCATTGTAACTGCAATGAAGTGTAATGCACTAACAGAATCGATGCCCTGATTTCTTAAGTTGCCTCCGCATGTGAGGGCAAAGAATAATTGGTCTTTATCAATAATAATGTATTAGTTATTTATTGCATACTGGGGAGACATCACCAACGAGTGACTGACTCATTTAATCTCTGACGAGCGCTGGCCGTGACCAAGTCTAGAATAAATTTAATTATTTAGTTCCGACCTACATTCATACTGTTCATAATATCGTAATTAATATACATGTCACAGTCAATAAAGCCATCAATTGCTAATTCAATAAAAGGATTTCCAATTAAAATAGCAGTCAATGAAAAACAATAAAATATTAAAATCTATGACAAATAATAAACTGCATGAATTATTTCAACCTAATCTGTCAGTAACAAAAAGTCATTATCATTTTATGCCTGTCGTTAAGCCAAGTCAGAGGCCTTAGGGCGGCTTGAAACGTTCTGACAGTAAGACCAGCCACTAGTCTTACAAGCCTCCACCAATCAGGACTAGGCCCCCGTGGTGGAGTATGGCCTATTATATTCCTCCCGTGCCCCTCTGTGGGTACATAATGTATTAAGATGATTATGTCCACAAGTATATAATGATATCTCTCTTTCACAAGATACCTACACCCAATGCGCTGTGAGAATGCTATCGATTTTATCGACAATGATCTTCAGAAGGTCATTTGCCTCTGCCGCGAATTTTAAACAAAAGTCTCGCATTCAATCGCGTGGAATTTGTCCGTGCGTGTCTCAGCAGACATTCCTAAGACGCTAGCATCGTGGCAGCCCTGACAGCATCCTGAAGCTATTGTTGTACTGAACACGAATAGCTTTGTGCGGTCACTGCTGACCCACAGATATCACGTGCTAAATAATTGGCAACATGCCTCTATCTATCTATCTAATCAGCCCGTAAATAGAGCCCACTGTGGGGCATAGGCCTCTTCTCTTTCACGCCAACCCATCCGGTCCAGTGCTAGTCTCGTCCAATGTCATGCCTCTAGTGAGGGTTTTTTTTAATAGGCTATTTGACAGGGTTCTGAAAACCATCTCAGTTTCTTTGTTAGTGTTCATTGAGTGCCAGAAAGAGGTAATTTTAAATTCTTTCGTGTATTTCTTCTGAAAAAAGGAAATAAAAAGTCACTTTTAAAATAAACCGCCAAAACGCTATCTTGAGCAATATGGCGTCATAAACAAAACCAATGAACGTAAGAACGACATTAATGACAGACGCCATTTTTACTGAGCTCGCGAGCTGAGACGTCATCATAGATTCGGCTAATCCAGGCCGCTTTCGATAAAATGGCTACAGATAGAAAATTATCAATTTTTATCCCGGGTTTTTGACCAATGATCCATCATTTTGAAGTGCCTTAAAGCTTTGAAGGCTCATAATTTGACGAATTATAAATAACATTTTAATTTTTTTTCACACTGTCAAATAGCCTATTGTGTCAAAGAAGATTCAACTAAATTCCTAGCACCCCAGCTCCTCCAGGAACGCCAGCATTCCGGGATGTCACTGAAAGCCCCTCAAAGTGTCCACGAGATTTATTTATTTTAGTAGGTTTATCACCACTATATACCTACATCATGCTAACAGTGTATTGCAGTTAGGTTGAACTAGATGTATAACTAATTATAGACAAACACCGCGTGCATAACAAAAGAAGCGAAGTACCTACAGCTAAATCTTTATCATAAGTTACTACAGTCTAATTACAATAATTTTACTTCCAATGGGTGGAGTCGCCCATTGTCTAAACCTGCGCACTCCACTAGTACGAATGCGGCTGTTTCTTCAGCATTGCATGCTCTTTATAACTGACTGTCTGTTACACCTATTGTAAACAAATGTTTATTATAATGACCATGACCAATGAGGGCATCAGTCTGTTAGAGCCATCGCAAACACTGCGACTTGTCGCCGCGTCAAGCCGCCGCGTCAGACGCGACGTTGTCATTTGCTTCTGGTGTCTTGTAGTCGCGACTCCGCGACTCTGACGCCAAGTGTGCGGAGATTCGAACAAAATATATGAAAATTGACGGCCGTAGCCTGTCGTCGCGTCTAGTCGCCGAGCTGTCGCCTGTCGCGTGTCGCTAGTGTGCGCCTAGGCTAAGCCGGGCGCATTCGCACCTCAGTGAGACGCAGAAGGCGTCGGGAGAAGCGAGGGTTTCTGTCATCATTGCTGCTCTAGCCTGCCTATAATCTTAAGCCGGCTGCACACGGCCCTAAAATCAGAGGCAATGTCGTGGAAGTGGTGGGGAGGACCCTAGATAACCTCGAGTGTGGGCAAATCCTACCCTAATTTCATACTCAGAATTGGTTCGGGCGAGCTCACGATTTCATCCCCACCACCATTGTCCTGATATCGTCACTGATTTTAGGGCTGTGTGTAGCGAGCTTTAGGAGGTTACTGGGATCTACCAGACAGAGAGCGGTCACGCGGTCAAGCATTCTGCGTTCGCGTTCTGCGTTCGAGCGTGTAATTGCTCACGAACCTTGCTGGTCGGTCGACGCGGTACCACTAGGGTCACCATGATTTTGAGAAACAGCAGCGAACGCGTGCGTCCCATTTGACTGACGCGGTCAGAATGCCTCCTGTGTGAGTATATCTAAGTATACATATAAGTTTATATAATTATAAAAATATTTCTTAATTTCTCAGTTGCACGACTACCCGTCTCTAATTTATTTCTTGTCTCCGTCTGTGGTTGCCTGGAAGAAATTGCTTATAGTAATAAGGCCGCCAATTGTACTTAGATTTATAAAAATCTGTAAATGTTATTTATGAGTACAATAAAGAATATTCTATCTATCTATCTATATCTATGTAACGTAATATAACACAAAGAACGCAAAACTGACCGCTTGAACGCTTGACCGCGTGACCGCTCTCTGTCTGGTAGATCCCTGACCCGAAAAACGTTGTTTGCGGTGTTTGTAAATTTGCCTAAATCCTAATCTCAGATGTAGATATTATTACCCACAAAAAAAAAACACATAAAAATCCGTTGAAGCCGTTTTGGGGGAGTTCTATAACAAACACTGACACGTGATTTTTATGTATTACATTTAAGTCAATACAAATGTTGGGTATAGGACCCGCTCTGCTACCAGAGACGAAAGAACTACCTGCCGCCCGCGGCTGACACGAAAGCAAGTTTTACACAGTATTCACAGACAAGAAGTGTCATCCTGTCAATATGTCCGCCTACACTATCGGTGCGTTCGAGTTAACAAAATGTAGGCGCGTTCCATTACGCACTTCTGTTGTAAACAACGAGCTTTATTATTTATCCATCTTCATCCCTAACGTCCTTTTCTCTTCAACAGCCTCGCAAGTCGTCCCAGTGGGCAACTTCAAGTCCATCCTGGCATCATCGCTGCCGAATATGTGCAAGTTCTACCCAGACTGCGCAAATTCCGCATGCCACTACTACCACCCAAAGCCTTGCCGATACGGGAAGTCCTGCGCTAACAGACTACACTGCAATTTCTACCATCATGACCAAGGGAACAAGTGGAGAGTGACTTAGGCAGTTGGACCAGAGAAACGGTAATTGGTAATGTCCTGAACTTTGCCGTCTACGTTAATTCTGCGTAGGACTGTTGATATTTATTTACCAAGCGTGAAACGAGTGGATTGAGTGTAGAATATTGAAAGATATATGTTATATGTATACTGTCTGTTTAGAATAAGGATTTTAAAGAATAAAAATGAAATGTTAGTCACTTTCTGTGAGATATTTCTGTGGTTTAATTTGAAAATACTTTTTGGTTTTTAGTGACTCAGGTCCAGCCATTAATGTTGAATACTAAAGTATGAAATTAAGGAATGAAGAAAGTTGATCGATTCGATTTGATTGATCACATTAAAGATTTGTTTTTGTGTTAATTTGTAATTTTTAAATCAATGAGTAGTGATGATAATAAATTAAATTAAGCAACTTTTGTGCTACAACTTTGCTTATATTCAATAGCAATGTTTATCAGATGTTTAGTTTAAATCCTAAGTTGCTCAGTATAATGAGTGGTATTGGTAATCAAGGATATACTTCCTTCATTACTAATACAATTACGATTCATTGTCAATATCTGAAACTTACAAATCAACACCGCGTTTATCCTGCTGACCGTCACACTAATAATATAATTGACGTTGGGATCTTTTAAAATTAATTGTAGTAAAGGACATTTTCCTATTACTTTAATTACTCTACTCAGATACCTATTGGCACGGTTCAATTGAATATTCAATTAGCTGATAAATATTACTTGATCATCGCTAACAGTCCAGTGATCTAAACTTTGCATAGTAAAGTTCAATTTGACACCTTAGTCTATCTCTCCCTCCCTTGAGAGCCCTCCGGATTCGTGGTCCCCCTAAGAGGTTCCCCTAGGGGGACAACGAGGAATTTGCTGTGCCATACAGTGAGAAGTATACAGGCTGCAATATTAAGGTCCATGCTTACATCTTGACTGATACCAACGTCGAAGCTATCTGTGGACTTGGCTCGATGACGTAACATCGGTGATCTGGGGTGCAATAGGCTATTTGACAGTGTGAAAAAAACAGTATTATTTATACGTATTCGCATAAATGATGTGTTTTAAAACATCATTTTAACTGAAAAAACAATTTTGATTTGTAACAAAACAAGATAAAATTTCATAATTTGTATCTGCCGCCATTGTATCGAAAACGGCCTGGATTGGCCGATTCTATGATGACGTCACATACCAGTAAAAATGGCGTCTGTCATTCATTCTTCCTTACGTTCATTGATTGGTTTACCGAGAAGTGACGTCATAAACCTGTGCGACGCCATATTGCCTAAGATAGCGTTTTGGCGGCTTATTTGAAAAGTTTCGTTTGCCTTTTTTAGAAGAAATACACGAAATAATTTAAGTTGACCACTTACTGAGGACTCCATGAACACCAACAAACAATATGACATGGCTTTCAGAAATCGGTCAAATAGCCTATTACGTAGTACTCAACTGTGTGGAGTTACCTTATTTAGCCCCTTTGTTCCCGATATGTCACACCACCTTATGTTACACTGTTACATTCTGGGACTTTTTTCCCAGTAGATATGTCATACTCCTACTCCGAACTGTGATATACGTTCTTATTTTGACTCTTTCGAGTTGTCTAAATGCTTAACCCGATAGAGTGGAAAGTTACGTAATATAAGGGCTGGTACTCAAACTATTGGATTCGGAAGGATCTGGCATCAACAAAAATGTGGAGTCGGTCTACACTACATCACTTAGCTTTGATTTCCCGATGACCTAGATAATGTCAAACTCCGGTGTAGCACTCACTCCTGTCAATGTTGGCGGCTCTGACCTCGAAGTTGTCTATTCCTGGGACAATCAGCTCAGGCGTTCTTGGTGCTATAGTGTAGTTTAAACTTACTTTCAACTTATTATATTTGCAGTTTTTTGTTACATTGTTACCATATGCGGAAACTTATTTTTAGCTTTTAGTAAAATCAAATATGTGCTCGTTTTTTATGTAAGCTGCAAGTTTCTCTAATAAACTAAAATAAAATAAAAATAATAAGTACATATGGAACTTAAATAAAACAAATTTTCAAAACACGTATCAGGGGCTGTCCTCTGTATTACAGATTCAGAATCTACGGATTATTTGGACGCTAACAGACGATAATCCACAAATTTATTTATTTTTTCTTCCTTTTTTCTTGCAATCTGTCTCATGCATCATATTTAGCTAGAGTTTTGGTTTGGATAAAGTAGTTCATTAAAATGCAATTTTTTTTCGCTATTGCGCTTTGTTCTTTTACAAAATTTACATTAAAGAGTGCATTTTCTGGGATGTACGTTTTTAGGATTAGGATTTTTTTTATCACTCAAAATGTGAAGTGGACATTTTACTTCCGCAAAAGGTTGCGGGAAAGGGTAAAATGATACATATCTACCTAATCGAGGCGCTGCGCTGGAGAGATATGGCTTGACACTTTTCAAGATCTTATCTTAGAACTAGATTAGATCTTAGAGCATGTTTTTAGGGTTCCGTACCCAATGGGCAGTGTCTCCAACAACTCCGTAATTACTGTAAACCTACCGTAATTTGAACATGTCTACCACCTACCGTAGACATGTTTGTTCAATTCTACCGTAATTTCGTCTTTAAGAGTGCCGCCTTGAAAATTACGTACCAACCTTACATTTTATTTAAAACAACGTTTAAAATGGCAACACTATCATTTCCTGGGGTTTCCTATCGTTTCCATGTACAAAAAAGCTCAAAACGGTAAATTTACCGTATTTTAATTTTTGATCTACCGTAATTTTCCGTCAATTACCGTATCTTTAGACTAGCAATAGCGTAATTTTGACAAATAGAGTTGGAGACACTGCCAATGGGTAAAACATGATCATATTAGGTACTATACTTGAGCCATTACAAACGTGCGAACCGAGTCATAAAAGTGGGAGCGAGAGTTCCGATATGCCTGATATGCCTCCTATATGTGTGAGAGAGAGGTCTGATACAAATGTTTATGACTTAGTTCGCACGTTTGTAATGGCTCAAGTATAAGACTCCATTGCCCGTCTGTCGGTCACCAGGCTGTATCTCGAGATACACGACTCATGAACCGTGATAGCTAGACAGTTGACATTTTCACAAATGATGCCGCTTTAACAAAAAAGTACCTGGGTGACCGGTACTTTTTTTGTATTATAAAATATGTAATATAAAATTAAAATAATGCTTTTTCAACAAAAAAAGAACTTTGAAAAAAAAACATCATGACTCGAACCGGGTCTCTTGAAATCGGCCCGAAACGGGGCCGCCCGTTTTCCCGTCGGAACTATCCTAACCTTGCAGATAGACGCGAAATTTACCTCTGTATGTTATCATAGCACATTTCAATTGGCTTAAAACACGGATAAAATAACGTTTTCTAAAAATGTAACCTAGTTAGATCAATTAAACGCCCCCGAAAGCATCTGCCTACAAAATTTCGTGAAAATCGTTTGAGCCGTTTCCGAGATTCAGATTATATATATAAATATATATACAAGAATTGCTCGTTTAAAGAGATTAGATATTAAAAACATAATAAATGTTTCAGGGGGCTCCGATACAAAAACGTACCTATTACGTATTATGTAGGGTCGATATTAATAACGGCAACAGCTAGATCTTCAAAATTAAATATTCCACATAATATTTCGTTGTATTCGTATAGGTATTCACTTTAAAAATAAATAATCTGATGATTAATCAATGAATGTCGATGAAGCGAAAGTGATTCGTCAAGATCTTGGCAGGTGGCAATCCTGGTCTCCCTCTAAATACGCGTGAGCTTATGTATGTATTTATTAAAATAAAATATATTTTTAACCCGGCGGTACTCGCTACCTATTTTCAAGCACAAACACTCGCTACCGGGTAAAAATTACCACAGTGTTGAGTTGGCCTTATTTGAGAAAATAAGTAACTATTTTAGTTTCTAACGATTCAGTAGTGTTACTACAAGCATTTTTTATAAATAAAACGGTGAATTGAAGTTATAAGGTTGATTTATTTGAAATAAAAGCTTATCCTAAAATAATCAACAAAATTACAACTTTTTCTCCCAATATTCCAAAAATCAACAAAAATAGTACTTCTTCTTAGTAATTACCCAAAATTGAGATCAATATAAAAAATAGACTTATTACCTAGCAAAATAATAACAAAATTAAGGCATCTTTATAATAAAAGAACTTTGACAAAATCGGCATCAAAGTAACTACTTTACCCTACTACAGCAGTCACCACAAATTTGAGTTATATGCACGCTGCATATCTTTTTGATGCACAATTCGCAGGCAATTTTCGTTTTTCGGTCTTTCTCCAATCACATACAGCACAAAGAGAAGCAAATAAGGGCAGGCAGGAACCTAAATAATTCTCTCCAAATGTGAGTCTGCTTCCTGCTCAGTTTCACTTTCGTGTTCGCTGTGCACCTCATTATCTTCTACTTCCGAAACTTTTCTTCCCCACTGTCTTATTCTTGAAGCAATTCTTCTATTGTTGCATCCGCCAGTGGATGATTCATCTTTTTATCGGTCAAAAACAAAAAAATACAATAGCAAACATATCGAAAATAAACTAACAAGAACCGTCGCTACTGGGTATTGTTCACCCATACTCACTTTACACGTCCGTTGACACCAAACACCACGACCAACTGAACCGTCACGTGGGCTGGGGGTGGGTTTACTATCGCGTCGAAGCTGCCTAGAATCATGTGGACCGGGAGCAAACAGAATAAAAGATGTAAACAAATTCAACCACTCAGTGGTATTTTTTACCCAGTAGCGAGTACCGCAGGGTTAAGGAGAGCTCCCGTACCTACATACAACCATGATTTTTTTTGCGGTTTTTGCGCAATCACCTGCTCTCACATTCAGGAGGTCGTGAACAACTCCCGGGATGTAGGTACGCACGTGTTCATATACCTCAGCGCAGCGCCTGCTTCGTACAGTCGACAGCACATCATGGTATACATACACCCATGCACTCTACTCCGTTGCATTACGGGCGGCTTTGCAACTAAAATGTGAAGGTTGAGCTGAACTGCACGATAGCACGGCCGTCGGCTAATTTTCATCATCATCAACCCATTGTGTCCCCACCGGAGGGGCACGGGTCTCGTCCATGAGGAAGGTATAGGCCAGGGGTCACCAATTAGTTTCATTGTGGGTCCGTTTGTAACAAATATAACTCTATCGCAGTACGTTTGGTTTATGATAATTACTAGCAACCAAGACTTAAAATGTCAATTGTCAATCCTACCTACTACTAAATATCCTAAAAGGGAAAGTATGTCAGTTCGTTTGTTTGTTACTCTTTCACACAAAAAATACTGAACCAATTTGAATGAAATTTGGCATAAACTACTTTTCATCCCGATATTCCCACGGGAACGGGAACAACACGGATGAAACCGCGGGCAGCCGTTAGTGAATAAATAAAAGCAAAATAAATCAGAATACCTAAGTAAATAAATCAGATACCTATTAATGATACATCGAATTTTTTGTCGAAAACACATCGAAAATTTAAAAGTAAAGTAAGAAAAATATTAATGCGAAACATGACATTTTTTACTCTGAAAAATCTGTCTGAAGTCTGGTGTTAAGTTGGTGCAAGCTATTGTCATTAAATCTTGGAGATGGTCATCGATAAGACGAGAACGAAATTTATTTTTAATGAAGTTCATCTTGGAAAACGCTGCTTCAAACAATGTTGATCCAAACATTGTACAAAGTTACAAAGCCATTTTTTTTTAGTTCTGGGTATTTATTAACACACACAAATTTTATCCAAAATTCTTGGCAATCAACTTCCGAATTTTTATGTTTTAAAACAGTATTTTCTTATGTTTTAAAACAGTATTTTCTTGGAAAATATCACACATTTTGATACTGATATTCCCAGATTCTTCTGGGTCCGCACAAAATAGGTTGGCGGTCCGGATCCGGACCGCGGTCGGCCATTTGCTGACCCCTGGTATAGGCCATACTCCACCACGGGGGCCAAGTCCAGATTGGTGGAGGTTTGTAAGACTAGTGGCTGGTCTTACTGTCAGATGTTGTCAAGCCACCCCTAAGGCCTCTACTTGGCTTAACGACTGCCATCTATCGACGGCAGCCGGCACCAACTGCTTAACGTGCCTTGCGAAGCACGGAAAGCCCTTTGAAAAATGCCACTAGCGTTAGTCACAGATATCTACTCTCCGCAAATACTTGGATGAATGAATGTAGGTACTGACTATTGTCTACCTAATAAAAAATGTCGTGACTGCACCGTGAACCGAGATCAACATTTATTCTGACAACTAAGCTAATTAAGTCTATCGGTGATCAATTATGATGGCTTAGTTATTGCTCGTTAACGGTCAGCTGTAAATAAAAATGTTAATTCTGGTCGCCTGAATTAATTCTATCTTGATTATTGTACTTTGATTATTGAACTTTTGTAGATTGATAAATGTACAATTTTTTTC
The DNA here is from genome assembly GCA_947310845.1 of Yponomeuta plumbellus. Lineage (NCBI taxonomy): Eukaryota > Metazoa > Arthropoda > Insecta > Lepidoptera > Yponomeutidae > Yponomeuta > Yponomeuta plumbellus. The sequence goes on along the minus strand of OX371207.1, from coordinate 7,247,525 downwards.
AATAGGTATGTCCAGCTTTCTGTCGCCAGCCAGTTCGAAATTTAAATAAAACCTCTTATAAGTTAACTCCTTGGTTGTCATTGTTCAGAGTAATAGTACATTACTGCAGCGGCCAGCAGAGGCATTGATGGACGAACGTGAAATGTGGGCCGAGGCAAAGCCGAGGCACACATACGTGAGTCCATCAATGCCTAGTTGTGGCCAAGGCTTGTATATAATATGATTTTTCTCAAATAATGCGCGGAAATTAAAACTATGAACTCATTCTGTTAAATTCAATAAACTTTCAAAATCAGACGAACCACGAACGAACAGCAATAATTTTTGCCGCGTTAAAGTGTTCTTTTTTCAATAGGTATATCCAGCTTTCTATCGCAAGCCAGTTCGAAATTTAAATAAAACCTCTGATAAGTTACATACCTCCTTGGTTCGGAGTAAAATATCGTTCCATTTTTAAATAACACGACAGATATTTATGACTTTAGCATGTAATATAGTACATTGTTCACCGAGAAGAGAAAGTGACCGATTACCGTCGAGGGTGTCGTTTGAAGCCCGAGCCGTAGGCGAGGGCTTTAAAACACCTGAGATTGGAAATCGCAGTTTCTCTGGAGTGATACATAGTGCTTTATACTACACCTACAAGGAAAATAAAAAACGAAATCTTTACTAATTGAAATTTATATTGAAATTGTTGCTAGTGGCCAGTGTCATTTTGCGAACTTGGAGATAAAAACTCCCTGTAAAAACTTTTTGGCTTTTGATATTTAGGTTACCGGCGCATAGTCTTACCCAAAATTAAAAAAGAAAAACCACGTAAGAAATGGATTTTCATACACTTTTCTCTTCCGCTCAGATGCGTTTTCTCCCCGCATATTTGTTCGATATGCAATGACGTACTTTCTACCGTAAATTTGATAAAGTATCAAGGTACTTTCCAAGCAGGTGTAGTATAAATGTAATTTATTTGGCCGCAAAACACGACAGTTATGAATTTTCATAGAACTTTTTCCGGCCGCTGCTCGCGTGTACCTAATTGGCCAATATAGCAATTTCGATTTATCTCGAAGAAGGTTGTCGAAATACTGCTGAAATTTCCAAGGATGTTTGAGAAACAGTACCTAAGTAAGTATTTATTCACAAAGGTAACATAACATCGAAGCTCACCACCAGCTTGTTTTTATTCGGTTACGATACCACGAGTTCCGCATTATGATAAGTGTCCGAGAGGTCCTCGCACCTTACCTACGTTTAAAAAATACATAACTACAATGGGATACTTATTACGTACATGTCTTTAAATTAGATTGGAGTGATATTGTGTCACCTATTTCACTCTTAGATCGAAGCAGTGAAAGCCTAGTGGGTAGAACAATGGACCCGGAAGCGAGAGACTCAGGTTCGATTCCCAGTGCGGGCGTTAACTATACCTTCGTTTACTAAGTTACGTACATTACCTTATAGCATTAGTTTATATAGTGAAGAAAAACGTCGTGAATCCTGACTGTCTGAGCTATTCACACAGCTCTTGAAAACCCCATTCCGCGATGGGCACGCGTGATGTTTAAGCCTCTCTGAGAGAAGGCCTGTGAGCTAAAGTGGGTCGTTTATCTATAGGCTGCCTAGGATGTCCTAAGGAGTTAACGCCATAGCTCTTGAAATCGCCAATCCGCGACGGGCACTTGGTGGAGCTTAAGCCCATACTCTCTTTTTCCTTCGGCAACCTTTCGTGACCGTCAGAATGGCCGGTCAAGTGTCGTATTTTACTTTGAAATATGTTCCAAGAATTGCTTACTAATTGCTTATATTTGCTTACCGCCATGAGAGATTTGCTTACTGCGTATTTTAGAAGAATTCAGTCATTTATGGTTTACCGGCCATCCTGATATCAGGATGGCCGGTCATAAAGCCGTAGCATAATAACTGTGTGGAATTACTGATTCTTTTGTGCTCATAAATTGGTTACGAATTGCTTACTTAACAATTTGTAAACTAAGGTCGTGTAGCTATCAAGGAAATAAAAATATCGTATAAGTCAGTTATAGCGTACTGAAAGCCTTAGAAAGTTTATTTTTCGTTTAAGCAAGCAGTTCGTAAGCAATTTATGAGCTACAAAAGAATCAGTAATTCCACACAGTTATTATGCTACGGCTTTATGACCGGCCATCCTGATATCAGGATGGCCGGTCAATCATAAATGACTGAATTCTTCTAAAATACGCAGTAAGCAAATCTCTCATGGCGGTAAGCAAATATAAGCAATTAGTAAGCAATTCTTGGAACATATTTCAAAGTAAAATACGACACTTGACCGGCCATTCTGACGGTCACAACCTTTCCGTACAACCTTTTTGCAGTTAGGTAAAAACAATTTCAAGAAGGAGGCCAAGAGGAGGATCCAGCTGGGCTGGGCAGCTTTTGGGAAACTACGCCGAGTCTTCTCATCCATACCGCAATGCTTGAAAACGAAAGTTATCAATCAGTGTGTCCTACCTGTAATGACCTACGGAGCCGAGACATGGGTAGGTACTCACGATACGGTTGGTCCACCAGTTCAAAGTCGCTCAGCGAGCTATGGAGAGAGCTATGCTCGGAGTTTCTCTGAAGGATAGGATTCGTAACGAATACCTACATCCGACAGAGAACCAAAGTTATCGATATAGCTCAAAGAATTAGCAAGCTGAAGTGGCAGTGGGCTGGCCATATCTCGCGAAGAACCGACACCCGCTATGGTAAACGTGTTCTTGAGTGGAGACCGCGACTTGGCAAACGTAGTGTAGGACGCCCTCCGAACAGGTGGGATGATGATCTGCGAAAAACTGCAGGCAGATGCTCGATCCGGCAAGCTGAAGACAGGACGCTATGGCGCTCATTAGGGGAGGGCTATGTCCAGCAGTGGACTAATATGTATAGCCTGATGATGATGATGATGAACCTTTCCGTCACAAGGTTGTCTGGAAGAAATTGCTCTTAGCAACAAGATCGCCTATTGTATATATGTTTATATTTTTATTGTAACTTTTATTCGTCTCTTGTTCTTGTGTGCAATAAAGAATATTCTTATCTTATCTTATCTCTTTTTGGGAGAATGGCTGTGGCCTACAGTAGGACGGGTACCCACAGCCTACTTTATGTATATCCGTTTCATTCCACTCGAGCATTTCGCAACAACAAGAGGCTATCAAGAGGTGACAAACAAGGAGCAACGACAGCAAATAAGTGGAGTACTCGCATTACCTCACTGCGCGTACGGTCAGCATTTCAATAAGCAGATAATGTCCCATTGCAGGACAGGCGCCGTTCTCTTCGAGAAAGATAGAGTAGGTATGGGTGTTTTCATTTTACAACGTATGACGCGACACTTTAATATTCGATAGGAGAGAGTTTGTTAAAATCGGTATGAAATTAGCCTCGCAGGTAGAGGATGCCTGCAATAAGACAGCATTCTTCAAATCCACGTGATTTTTAAAAGGTCAGAGACTTTTTCGCTTATACCAACAACATGTAAAGTACACCTTCTTTACGGTGTCTCTTTCACAACATCACTTGTTTGCATACTCACTGAACTCATTCGAGTTTTAAATATACTTTGTTTAAGTATAAGAATAATACAAGTAATCATATAATATAGAGGTAGATCGCTTTGACAACAAACTGCTTTGCAGTTCGGTGAAATTGTATAGTAAATAAATTTATTTATTTACTATACATGCACCAAACTGAAAAGCAATTTGTTGTCAAAGCGATCTATAATCCATTTGTCTTTAATTGGCATTTTTTCAGACTTTAACTGACACTAAATCAAAAACCTTTAGCGGTAGAGGGCTCGAAACAGTTTGCAAATTTAGTGCTAGTTTGGGACCAGCTCAAGTGATTGTGTTGTGTCGAAGTTATTATAATACCGAGTAACCAGACATTACAAACATCGAAAAACACCCAGACTGAGGCTATCGATACAAATGTACGGAGGCCCCTAGTGGGAATCGAAGTCACGACCTGTTTCTTGGTAGCTAAGCGCCTTGACGGCGCGACCAACGAGGCAGACGACAATAAGATAAGAATGTGTATTTTGTTTATTACGTACAGTCACGAGCAATATAATATGTACACACTGTCACATTTTGTACGACGTACATCTTTTGTTTTGTACTGCACATATGTACAACAATTTGTCATAAATTATCTAACCATTGGCTACATAATTTAGGACAAATCGCCGTACACATCTGTCTTGATAGTTTTATGTTAAGATTTTTAGAAAATGTGACAGTGTATACATATTATTGCTCGTGAATGTACTTGTGTCTTCATTGTGTTTCTGTGACAATTCTAGTAAAATCCTTCTTTCTTTCTTTCTTCTATTATTTTCTTTCATAATATCTTAATATTAAAAAAAAACAAAGCCTACATAAATAGTAACTCCTATGCAGAGAATTCTGATGAGCCAACCTGCGTTGCTACCGTTAGATTTAGGTACATGCAGCACATCCGCCGGGCACCCATGTAATAATATCGTCCTGGACGTATTATATAGGTACCGTTCAGTTGACACGCCGCTTCAGACACAGCCGATTGTGACGGGATACCAAAAGGAATTACGGAGTGTCTAGAATCCCGTGGGATAGCGCGTGTATTGTGCTCTAGGTAAGTACTGTCAGCGGCACAACTACCTTTCATGCTCTTATATTCGGCGTTGGTACCTACATGCATAATGTATATAAGGTCCTAACAAATCGAGCGCAAATATTTTAAGGGCCGATAGAGTAAAAGATAAATAACAATTTAGAATTTTCAATATATCAATTAAACAATAATTATTAGGAATAATAGGTCGAATAAAAAATCGTCCATACTAAATAAACACCCTTTAAACAATGTACCTACACGCACACATAAGTTCCGCCGCACTACGTACACATTGTCATAACTGTCACTATTTGCATAGTTTACCGCCAGATCTATACTTCAATCGTGTAGTGTGTGTGTGTGTATGAAAACAGGTTGATATAAAATGAATTTGTTTGGAAATTTGAATTTTTGTTGTAGAAAAAAATTTAGCAAATCCTTTAATAATCTCATATTTTGTTTGCTCAAAGGTATTATTAAACTATATATGCCTAGCCCTTAAAATATTTCTGCTTGATTTGTTAGGACCTCTTACGCCAGTGTCCCAGAGGGGTAGGCAGAGACAGACAGTCTTTGGACAGGGGCTTGATCTGGTTTAAAATGAGAAAAATACTTAGATAGTGTGAAAGTAAGTAATGACGGTTGATATTTCTTGAATTAATAGAATGTATGAATGGATAGGACTAGCCAATAATCAAATCTGAATGAAATATATATCCGTGCACCCATCACAGAAGAAGAATGTAAGATATAAGACAAAATACAATGGGTGACCTAACAGCAATTTCTTTCAGACAGCCGACGCATACTACTTAGCACTGAAAATAAATATTACACTGGAATAAAATAAAAACCCTATCAAAAACATCTCCAGGTCGTAGTGCCGTGCGTAGCGAAACAATCTACAACTGGCATCCAGATTGCCAAGTGCAGCGCAAAAAATGTAGAGAAAAAGGTGTCATTGTCAATTTCCTTAGGTACTTGAACCCCGTATTGAGAAAAGCAAGTGCATCCTTCACCTAAAGAAGTAGGAAAGTCCCAAGGGTGTGGGTATCAAAATAAGTTTGGCGAGCTTTGTTTGTAAAACCATTACAAAATTTTAAGTCAGTGGAGTCGTAATTGTAATTAAACTTATGCCTGTTACTTAAACCATTTGCATATTATCATTTGCTATTGGATTAAAGTGCAAATTTAATTCTAATTCGGTACTCTTTTGCCAGCAATTAATTGATGTAAATATTGTATCAATATAGTGACACCTTCGTAGACAAGCTGGTAGACGGTAGTTTTTAGACTATTTTTAGACAAGCTCTAGTCCGTGATAGCTTAAGTACACTTGCGAGAAATAAAATAGTGCCACTAATTTCCACAAATTCTAAACAACCATGTAGCAACTCTAACTTAGAATAGATACAAAGTATAATAAAGTTGTTGGCCGTGACTTTATTCGCGTGGATTTTCTATGTTAGTATTTCATTCGCGTGGATTTTCTATGTTAGTATTTTCGGGATAAAACTTAGCATTATTACCTATATGCTATATCAGACAATAATCTATCTCTATCGCAAATATCATTCAGATCGATTGTGTTTGAGTAACAAACATTTATCTATCGAAACTTTCACTTTTCATATAGTTAGCAGTAATTAAATAATATAAGTAATTAATAGTGTACTCCACCAATCCGGACTTGCCCCCCGTGGTGGAGTATGACCTATACCTTCCTCAGGGAAGAGACACGTGCCCCTCGGTGGAGACATAATGGGTTGATGATGATGCTTCCTTGTAAGTGGGCATCTTTTCAACATAATACATGTATTTAATTTTAAGGACTTATTTTATATCCATGAATGTCTGAAATATCATCATAATCTGCCATTTGTCGCCTTCTGCGGGGCATAGGCCTCCTTCATAGTTTTCCAAGTTTTCCGGTCTCGTGCCGCCCGCATCCAGCGACTCCCTGCCACCGGTACAAGGTCATCAGACCATCTGGTGAGGAGCCTGCCTACGCTGCGTCTGAAATACTTATACATATTATGTATGACTCGCGTTGCTCGCCAATAGTTATATTAAACAGGTATAACATAATAAATTGCCTTTTAGCAAACAGAATGTAGATCAGATTCTTTACTTTGAAATAAAAGATCTTGATGCGATTTGTTTGATTAATTATTAGGTAAAATTTAAGACCAAATTAAATTAAATTTTAAATCCATTGCACTCAAGTGTAAATAAGTAGTTGCGGAGATTTTCTAATTTCGTTGACAGATTAATTGCGCGTTTTTTTTTTTTGTTCTCATTGGTGCCGTTAATTTCCTACTTACCGGTAGACATCTAAATCATAAAAACGCAATTTAAAACACTGATGGAGTTTGATCAATTAATTTTTTTTTCTAATAAATCAACTAGATACCGTCACTTCTAGAGGTCAATCATTTTATGGGTTGTCAATGAAACACTGATTCAATCGTTTATACGATCGGTCTTCCGGGATCTAGATATTACTGAAGTATATAACTTACTTGGCTCTAGACACAGATAGATCTCGGTCTATCTAGAATTCTTGATACATTTTTTATTTATTAATACTTTTATTGCACTTACATTAAAAAGAAATATTTACACAAGACATAAGCGTGACATAAGCGAGTGAAATATCTCTAATATATACATTTCTCGTGTCACCGTGTTAGTGCGCGTACTCCTCCGAAACGACCTGGCCGATTTTGATGAAATTTTATATGTATATTCTTCTTATATATGTACCTTCCTCAGGGAAGAGACCCGTGCCCCTCGGTAGTGACATAATGGGTTGATGATGATGATGAAGTTATCAACTGTCATTATAGAGCAGATACTGGGAACAGCATTTAAATTCAAAAATGTATCGAACAAATTATTATTTTTCTCAGTTCACAATTTATAGAACTAAGGCCTCTAAAGCTCTTTACACACTGCGATTTTTAGCATCGATGCAGTCGCAAATGGTCCAACTTTACACACTTGCGCTACTGCTGGTGTTGCGATGCAAATATGCGCGACTGCATCAATGCTAAAAGTCGCAGTGTACACGGCCTTAGGTGTAAATACCTAGAATCCTGCTTGGTGGGAAAAGAATTCTATACCTAATAACTAGCTGACCCGCGAAACGTTGTTTTGCCAGATTAAATATTTGTAATGAACTACCATTGTCATTTAGGGGTATGAAAAATAGACAACAACCTATTGTTCTACCTGTATATTCTCTGACCTACCGATTGTATATATAAAATTCCATCGAAATAGGCCGAGCCGTTTCGGAGGAGTATGCGCACTAACATTGAGACACGAGAATTTTATTTATGTGAGTGGTTGACCAAAAAGGGAGCTCAAGGGAAAATAATTGATTTCGAGAAAATCGCGTTTAAAGTTTCGTGTATAGACAGGTTTCGACTCGGCTCGGCGCACAAAAAAAATCATAAAAAAATAACTACGGCACCTAAAAATATTCTGGTTAGACCAAAACAAAGCTAAAATACCACAGATAAAAAATTCAAATAAAAAAAAAAACGGTTTCTAATCCCTCCAGGTCCCTTTTTGGTCAACCACTATTATATGTAGGGGAGACCGGGGATAGTTGACAAATTTTTTACTAAATCATACATATTTTTTGTGTTTTCATCCATACTGACAAAAAAATCGCATTAATGGATAGAAGAACTATTAAACTAATAAAAAACATAGTTCATTATTAAATATCATCATCATATTTAAATACATTTTATAGAACATCAACTCTAAGTCAATCTACCCCGGAACCGGGGTAGATTGACTATATGCCCGGGGTAAGTAGACCTACGTACCAATAAGCAACAAATTATGAGAAGAGTCAAGTAATAAAACACTATTTTCAATTTAATTGAACTCTTTATTCAAAAACAATTATTATCAGGTACAGACATCTTTTATAAGTCTTTAACAAAACTATCAACTCTTAGTATTTAAACTTTTTAAACTAAAATCTTCTTCAGTTTCATTTTAAATCACACATAAATCTTTCCATAACTACTTATGAATGTAACATATTAATTCTTATATATGTAACAATTTAAAATATTCTTACGCCACAAATTAAATGCACAGTTTTCATTGCTCTACTTAAATAATTTTATTGTTAAATACTTGTATTTTGTATTTAAAGTTTTATTAAACTAAACTCTTCTTCAGACTCATTTTAAATCACATATCAATCTTTGTATACTTAAAAAAATAAAAATAAAAACAGACAAGTTATCAGTCTTCATTATCAGAAATACAGTGTTTGCATTCAAAAAACATTAGATTACCTCTTACACATTTGGCATGAGCCTTTGGCATAACTAACAAGTAAAGCACTGAATCCATTGTTTGCCAGAGAACGCCGATAGCGTAGGATTCAGTGCATTCTAAACAAATCATGCTCTCGTCATCTGAATCCACAGCATCGTTAATTCCATCGACAGTGTCATCAGCAACATTAATCTCATTTACTTTATCCGTTCCTTTTCCTTTACCCGTTCCTTTTCCTTGCCCTTACCTTTGCTTGTTTCTTTTCCTTTTTCTATTCTGTTTTTTGTGTCTGTTCTTCTTTTATTCAAAGGTTCTCTATTGTTTTTCATATCTATAAGATTTTGTTTTTCAGGGGTGTCTGTATATATAGTACTTTTACGTTTCCGAGTATTTCTTCTATTATCTAAACGTGGCGCCGCTTTAGGAAAGGGTCTTATTTCTTCAAGTACTGCAAATGAAGTTGAGGGCAAGAATATATTTATTAAGAATCGATTAAATAGATAATTTTAAAGATATTTTAAACTCAAAATGTTATTGAGGTTGGTTGACTAATTATTCAACCAGCCCCGAAAAAAATTAGTCTACCAACCCCAAACGACATTTTAAGTTTTGATGGCATGGATAACCTACACACTGCAACCTAATAAAGAAATAACACATGAAATAATATCAACATGGACTCATAAAACACTCTGACTAATAGGCAAATGGTTAACATAAAATGTGTAGGTACCAAATCAAAAAATATGCAACACGAAAATATTACTTACATGGTATGAAAACAAATCACGGGTCACTGCTCGAAAACGGCGTGTGCCGGCGACGCGGCGCTACCGACGACTGAGCGGGGGGCGGAGAGTGATGCGCGGCTGCGCTGGGATGACGCAATACTCAAACCGTTTCGTGTTTTTGGCGGTTAGTCTACCTACCCCTATAGTCAACCATCCCCGGTTTCTATAAGAAAAGAAGCAGAAATATACGAAGAAGAAGAAATAAGATGTAGGTAAATATACAAGCCAAACACACAATTTCCCACAAGGTTCCCACGACACAGGGTACCCTAGTGTGGGGCTAGAAACAATGTATGTGCCTGTATGTAAATGTTATGTTATGTTATATCGATAACTTAATTCGCAAACCAGCCAACTCCATAGATACACGATTTCTGTGGCGCAGCGGTTAGCGCATCTGACTACCTAGCGAGACGTCCCGTGTTCGAATCCGGGCTGGGAACAAAAAAAAAAGAAATCCAGGTCTTGGATGTTTACATGTTTGTGACTAGTGTGGGGCCAGAAGCAATGTATGTGCCTGTATGTAAATGTAAAGTTATGTCATTCTAACTCAAATGGAGTTGGCTGGTTTGCGAATTAAGGTATTTATATTTATTTTTTAAAACGTATCAGAATCAAACAAAGTGCTGCCTTCCGTGTATTGCTAAGCTGTAGCTGCCTAGCGGAAGAGCCCCCCACACAATGCTGGCTCAGCCTTCATTCCTTTCTCCGATTAGACGCTCAGTTGCCAGACAAATCTCACTCCAATATGACCTTACATTGAGATGCAGAAATACACGTGTAAAAAAACTGCGCCGATCACATTCTGAAAATTTTAAGGCAGTCACTGGGACATAATATTAATGATGATGGTATTAAATAAATAATATTTAATAATAAAATAACGGATGTTGTTGTTGACAGGATTGACTGCCACATTTTCAGGCACTGGATCTGCACGCATGTGTACTACCAAACATTTAAATTAAATTAGCTTGAATTAACTTACCTAGAGTGAGTTACTAATATAGGTTAATAATTTTTATATGGATATATTCCAAAATAAATAATAATAATAGAATCCAAACAAGACAATAATTTCACCTGTTCCCAAACTAGGATACCCTGTGCTATTGTAACCAGGCAAGGACATTACGAACATCGAAAAACACTCAGGTTGAGGCCATTTGTACGGCGGCCCCCAGTGGGAATCGAACCCATGACCTCTTTCTTGGTAGCTAAGCGCCTTAGCTGCGAGACCAACGAGGCAGTAATTATTAAATTATTCGTACACCGTGGAATGGGGGTCATGGAAAACTCAAAACTTATGTCAAACATAATTATGCCCAATAATTATTATGTCATCATCAACCCATTATGTCCCCACCGAGGGGCACGGGTCTTTCCCCTGAGGAAGGTAAGGCCATACTGCACCACGGGGGCCAAGTCCGGATTGGTGGAGACTTGTAAGACTAGTGGCTGGTCTTACTGTCAGAAGTTTTCAAGCCGCCCTAAGGCCTCTGACTTAGCTTAACGACTGCCATCTATCGACGGCAGCCGGCACCAACTGCTTAACGTGCCTTGCGAAGCACGATACCGCTCGGAAAAATGCCACTAGCGTTAGTCATAGACGGTGACCCATCCATGGACTGAATGTTGCTTAATTTAAGTGATCGTTTAAGATCACTCAGGCAGCCCAGGGCCTCGATTATGTTAGTCCATTATAGTACGATGACAGATACAAGGTCACGGGTAACGTGGCGAGTTTTTTCATACCATTGACGCGTAGAATTATTGATACACATGCTCACGTTGACTTGAAGCGGCAATGAAACTAAATCGCCATGGTCATCCAGTTGTCATTGTACTGCAATGCATTAGCAGACGAGGCCCAGGCTACGAGCGATTCAAATATGTCAAACATAATCATGCCCAATGATTATTATGTAATTACGTTTAATGAGGAAAAAAATTTACTAACAATAGTAACCTAATCCAAGTTAATATTAGAATTAGAATACCATGACACAGAAATATTTTTTCTATAAGTACTTTGTAAAACTAGTTCAGTAAGAAATAAAAGGCTTTTTTATTTTATTTTATTTATTATTATAATGAGGATTTTAGCCATTATAAATTGTTTTACGTATTTTGGAAATTTTTGACACCTCTTCTCTGATGTAAGGACATAATATTTTATTTATTATCATAATGAGGATTTTAGCCATTACAAATTGTTTTACGTATTTTGGACATTTTCGACACCCCTTCCTTGATGTAAGGACATGTATAATATTTTCCGCGATTTCGAGATCCACCCCAAAGTAAAAGTTGTTCGTGTTCCTGAATTGCCGCATGTCTATCACATAATTATCATGTTTGAAAATGTTGACGTTTCCTCAGACATGGTCGCAAAATGCATGTAAATATTTAATTACTACATGGTTAAAATATATTTGTATTTATTTATTTGAGTTGCTTAACTGAATAGAATAGAATAGAATTAGTTTATTACAAAAAAAAACACAAAAATACAATTTAAAAAAAAAGAAAAAGTTTACAATTTTGTAATTGTGACGTGCTCAGCTAACATGTCGGTTACGACCAAGTAGTAACCAACGCTGATGTTCAGCACTCTCCAGCTCTTAAGATGAGGTGCTGCTTAAGGTGTTATACTGAAATCTAAACCCTTCGATTGTAAGACAATTCGTGCGTCCACCGCGCTATCGCCGCTTTAATAGGAAGGTGATAAATCACATTTATTGATTATTGATTCAATAAGTCTTTTGTTCTTTCCTGTTGGTCCGTTCTCTATAATTAATCGGTACCTAGCTCTTGTAATTGACCCGCTTTTAGCTAAAGCGATTTCAATATTATGATTGTAAAACATCATTAATGGAGCTTAATAGCTTATTGACTTATTTAAATTGTTTAGATATTTTCTGAGATAAAGAGCCTCTTGAATCGCTCGTAGCCCCGGCTGCCTGAGTGATCTTAAACTATCACGAATGTTAAGCAACATAGGGCGCGTTCAGTGCATGGATGGGTGACCGTTCTACGACTAACGCTAGTGGCATTTCTCCGAGCGGTTCCGTCAAGGCACGTTAAGCAGTTAGTGCTGGCTGCCGTCGATAGATGGCAGTCGTTAAGCCAAGTCAGAGGCCTTAGGGCATCTTGAAAACTTCTGACAGTAAGACCAGCCACTGGTCTTACAAACCTCCACCAATCCGGACTAGGCCCCCGTGGCGGCGAACGGCTTATACCTTCCTCAGGGAAGAGACCCGTGCCCCTCGGTGAGGACATAATGGGTTGATGATGGTTTACTTTGCCAAAAATCGTTTCCCAAAGTATTACTTCCCAAACTATTTTCCGCAAATTATCACTTGGCAAAAAAACATTTCTCAAAACAACTTAAAGCAAATAAACAGTTAGCAAAAGTTATTATGGCAAGTTATTGTTTACCAAATAAATACTTGGTCAAAATTCATTTTACCAAAGAGGCAACAAGAGGCAAGGTAAGAACGCATCAAAGTCGAGTCTGTTTTCGATCTTACATAGAGAACCTAACGCTCCGACGCGCTCCGCTTCGCTACGCGCGTCGTCGCACCTATATTTCTGTTGTCACGTATTCTTTACATCGCCGACCCCCCGTTCCATTATTTGAAAATAACACTTGCCAAAATAAAACGTTAGCATAATAAACGTTTGTCTTAATAAAACTTGACGCAGTAAAATTATGCGAAATAGTCCAGTCAAATTACGAAATAAATAAACATGAGCGAACACAGTTTGGGGATTTTGAGGATCGATAGGGGGGTGCATCGTGAGCATAAATTCCAATTTGAGGGGCTGTACTGAGGTCAGCTCAAGGTCATTTCGATGGAAACGCGTTTAATTCGATATCTCGAGAAATATCAGTGTTAGCCAAAAAATTGTAGAGACCTTTTCTCTTCTAAATGAAATTTATAAACTTTTTTATTTAAAATTTTTTTTATAACATCAATATTTTTCAACTTATTACTCCCGCAAGGCAAAAATTTTATTTTTTTTCCTATTTTTCGTCGTTTTCTCCCCAACCATTCAATTTTATTGAATTTTACCGATCATCAACGTGAATATCTTTTAATTATGCACAATTTTGTTCTCAAACTTTTTTCTGTAATGCCAATACCTTCGGAGTTATACATTACTTTACCGAGCGAAATCCGCGCCACTGTCGCAATATAAAAAGAAAATCGATTAAACTATTTAAAAATTGGGTATTTAATTTGGGTAAATTTATGGGTTTGTTTGGGTAAGAAGTAAATTAACAAATAAAACTGTTTCACACATTTATTGATAAAAAAATAGGTTATGAAATTCGGAAAATTAAGCACCCGAGGTCGATGGAAGTGATTCGTGAATATTAAAGACGGTATCGGGGCATACGTCGTCCTCGTCCATTACGTCAAGATCATCATCGTCGATAATATTGGCGATATTGGAACAATAATTATCTTGGCAATTATTGCAAATCACTGAGCAAAAGAGGCCGGCCTTTCTGCATCCGCACGCTTTGCCGCACTTGGTTTTGCATTTGCACGCAATCGATCTCAGTAAATTATCCGCAGCTGGTTGCGATGACATCGTTATTGGCTCCAATCCACGGGGGGTTCGACGCCAGCCCCACTCCTCGGGTTCCAGATAATTTTCCAGCCAGTATTGTACTTGGTAAAAGCACCTCAGCGAGTGAAAAAATGCCGCATCAGAGGTAGGAGGAAGAGATTCTAATTTAACCCTCCCACTGCCTGCCATTTTTTTATATCCCTTATATCGGAGCTCGTTGAGATTGGTACAATTCGTGTCACCTGCCTTGCGATACAAATTCAAAATGAATTGTTCGCCGTTTGAAGCGATAGTTGTTTTATCTGCTTTGTCCTGCAGAAAAACTTCAGTTAACGGAACCAAATCCGGAGATTTTTTGAATGCGGTCATTGTTTTCATCTTGCCTAGGTTGAATGGTGCCGATGTTGTGTCGCAACCACTAATCGCGTGCAAAAATAATAAGTTTTTTGCGGCATTCGGCCCATATATCGGTTTAAGGCAGTGTGGGCCAGGTTTTCGCAAGTAAATGTTGTTGCATGCGCCGGCTGTTGCAGTCAGCAAAACCAGCAAATCCACGTCTTCACCAATAACAACCGCAGCACTATACTCTTGCGAAATTCTCTTAGCCGTACTGATAATAAGACTATCTGCATCTTCTACGGCTTGCTCCACCTCTATGTCCGATTTGATGAGAACCGTTTTCAGTAGTGAGATGAATCTGGTCTTATTGCTCTCGTTGCCTAAAAACTTATCGTGAGTTGTGGTGAGGGTCATATTGTCGGTGAAAATGATATCCACACATGGCTTCAACTGGGATCGGCGCAGTCGTTCGGCAGATTTGGTGCCAAAGTTGGAAATATCTTCGGGATAGCCATCGAATACAATTACTACGTCTGTACCGTAGTGTTTTTTTGTGTATGCTACGTATTTCTGGCATATATCGGAGTAGGTAACGTTGCTGCCCCACACAACCCTGTGTAGAAGAAATCCACCGTCAACAATGAATTTAGGGTTCGGCCCTAAGTCCGGAGGTGTTTTTAACGGCAGGAAGCAAATCATCATCATTCGATAGCATGTAATTGTATATTGCGTCGACAACTTCTTCGATATTCTCACAACTGCGTCTTCTTTTTACTCCCCTTTTCGGTTCAACCTTGATCATGGTATCTTGCGGCAGCACCAACATCATCAGAAACTTCTCGTATACGCGCAATAACCGACTGTGACAGTTGATCATTTCGGCCCTTCAATATCGACAACATGGATTTTTTCACCGCTGAAAATGACTTTACCGTACTTATACGAATTCGCTGTTTGAGGCGAACGCGTTGGTTCATTTCTTGAACGTTTTCCGGAATCTTTTCGGTGCAAATAAAGCACGTGTTTTTGAAATCGAACTCCTCTTCTTGTGGTACGGATAAAGGTGTCGGTGATTGCGATGACGACGAAGAGTCTGACGATAGACTTCGCCGTACAACAGCTGCAGCAGCTCTCTCATCTCCATAATGTCTTTGACACGAAGAATGCACCCTAATAAAAAATTAATACCAGGAGTAAACACTGGAAAATTTTGTGATAATGAAAAATAATTTTTATAACGGTAAAAAAATAATTAATATTACCTTATACTCGATAGAGACGTTAACATGCGCTCATGTTCCTTATTTCCCCTTATCACACTGGCTTTTATAAGTGTTTCAATCCGTTTTTTTTTCACCGTAATCACTTCTTCACTTAACGTTTTGCTGCATATAAAGCAATGTTCCATTTTTACTTCATGCCGCAGTAAAACATTCTAAAACAGAAAATACACGATTTTTGATCCGCACTGCGTAGAAGCCACTGAACAACTGAACGGTTATGCTCACTTTCACTTCTCTTTGCCCCGATCCCTTCTTAGGCTAAAAATAGATTTCGTAGGACGAGGGTTACCCCAGGTATAAAAATCGAGGACAGATGTTCCTTACCCGCACTAATACACGCAACAGTGTGTCTGTGGATACACGTTGCGACAATGGCGTGGCTTTCGCTCGGTAAAAGAATATATAACTCCGAAGGTATCGGCATTACAGAAAAAAGTTTAAGAACAAAATTGTGCATAATTAAAAGATATACACGTTGATGATCGGTAAAATTCAATAAAATTGAATGGTTGGGGAGAAAACGACGAAAAATAGGGAAAAAAATAAAATTTTTGCCTTGCGGGAGTAATAAGTTGAAAAATATTGATGTAATAAAAAAAAGTTTTAAATAAAAAAGTTAATAAATTTCATTTAGAAGAGAAAAGGTCTCTACAATTTTTTGGCTAACACTGATATTTCTCGAGATATCGAATTAAACGCGTTTCCATCGAAATGACCTTGAGCTGACCTCAGTACAGCCCCTCAAATTGGAATTTATGCTCACGATGCACCCCCCTATCGATCCTCAAAATCCCCAAACTGTGTTCGCTCATGTTTATTTAACCCGTTTTTTTTCGTAATTTGACTGGACTAAAATGATAATTTTACCAAATGAATAAAATGCTAAATGAAAACTTGCTAAAGTTTCATTTGGGAAATTAAACTGATGCCATAAGTTTATTGGGAAGTAAAATTTGGCGAAAAATACTTTGGCTAAACGGCGGTATCCCGTTGATGATCAATGATGATGAGAGAGCCTCTTTTCAACGAGGGTTTATAGAAACACTTTTAATTTTGGGTTGTTAGTAAGCCACCTCAAAGTTAACGTGTCTTACCAATAGCTAGGATTCACTAGGTTCGTTTTAAAAAGTCACTTTTCAAAAATATGTAGCTCGTCACAAACTTGAATCTATTTTATTTATTAGGAAACCAACAGACTAGACATGGTTCAAAATAACGTTTCCCCTATCTGGCAAAACAACGTTTGCGGGGTCAGCTAGTTTCTCTGATATTTCTATGTATTGTGGTTTCTTCTAAATTTTTATTAATCATTAATTAAGATTATCCTTAATAGTATTGTTTGTTTCTTCGTATCAAACTATTGAATGTATTTAATCCATTCTGTATATAATGTATGTATTATGTTCCTTTTTTTCCTATTCCGGTTGTAGCACTCCGCGGTCTGTGACGTTCGCGGGATATCTCCTGGCACTGACTGAAAATCAGCGCTGAAGGCTTGTCCATCAGCATAATGCTGAGTCAGGTGCCATTTATAACAGCAGTGACACGCCGTGACCTTTATGTTCCTTCTGTGTTTTTCTCACTTTTCGTTTTGTACTATTTTTTTGTTTTATTTTTGCATTTGTTTTATTATTGTGGCGTGTATACTGTTTTTATAATAATTTTTTCGTCTTCTTCTTCAAAACAAAACCGTATGAAATAAGTTAACAGGTTAACTAACATCTCGAATCTGAAATGGCGTTGGACGGGACACCTGGCAATTCAGTAAGACCGCAGGTGGATCAGGGCCTTTCAATGACAGTTACATAGTCAAGTCACGTGACCAGGGCCTAAATTCTCCTAACGCATTGTAGTACAATTGTAGTACAACGGTCACATTTTATCAAATACTTTCCAAAAATCCAAATGCAATAATGTTACAAATCGTTTGGCGAAAAAAAAAATTTGTTGATTGTCGGCGGTATGGCGACCATTTGGGACCGTCCGAAAAGTATGGCATGGTGATTTTCGTAAATGGTTGCACGACGATAATTAACTGTGCAAAAATTAGCCTGGTACAAATGGTTGAATTTTTATCTTTTTAATTAACGCATTCGCGTCGGTATGGCCGGCTGTAAGTCACACCGGAGAAGTATGGCATGACACTACCGTCTACTTGTTTTTTATGGACTATCGGAAAATACTAAAAATTTTGTGGTACAAATCGTTTGACACTCGTAATTTATCCGACGAGTTCGACTAACGCCCACGCGATTGGGCCGCCTGTACCAGCGCTATGACCATAATTTTTCTTTTTGTCTTTGCGTACTAAGTCCCCTGAAGAACCGCCATACTGTTACAAAATGACCAAGTAATTTTTGTCACTATCTCCCGGTCTAAGAGTGGCGGCTGAGAAGCGGGCGGCAGTCAGGCGATAGACTAACAGCCCGATTGGCAGGGGGCCCGTGGATAGCGAGTCACTTATGGCGACACCATGACGTCATTCATGCGCACCATGTGAGTACTGGCGAGACTTCATTCTGATTCACTTATGGCGACACCATGACGCCATGTGAATACCTACAGACCAGACACGCATTTATGGCTTCACTAGGTACGCCATGACCATATTCGTGGAAATCATGTGGGTAATGACGGGACTCGCATATGTATCGTGACGCCAATCACGAGTCCCACCTGATGAGTGACAAGACTCGAGATATCGAGACTCGATATCCACTGTAGCTAGAGATAACAGATTGACTACCCTTAAAAAAATTAAAAGAACACGCTACCCTATGGTTTTAAAGGAGCCACTTTTTTTTTTCTTACTATAAATAATTAAGGGGAATTGAATATTCAATTTATAAATGAGTTCAACTTAATTTTAAGTCGACAGACGGAAAATGTATACTCGTAGTTCACTTCAGGAGCGTTTAGGCTTCGCTCATCTCATCAGCCTTTTCCCGTTTAAAATCTACGCTGAGATAAAAAGAATAGCTTAGAATATCAAATAGCTTTCAGTAAAAAACCTCTCCAGTGTTTCCTAGAATATGAACACAGAGTTATTCTCCACTAGACTCCACTCAGTATGCACTAGTATTGTAGGTAGTCGACGCTCGTTTGCAAATGAATACGAGACCAAATGAGCTACGAATTGAAACTGCTCTTAAGCTTAGTCATCTGTGACTAAGATTGACAACCACTACCGCAGCGGTTAGCACATCTGCCTACCATGCGAGAGGTCCCAGGTTCGACCCCCGGCTGGGGACACAAAAAAAACGCCAGGTCTTGGATGGTCTTGGTTTACATATCGCTGTTTCTGGTTCCCACGACACAGGGTATCCTAGTGCGGGGCCGGAAGCAATGTATGTGCCTCTAGGTAAATGTTTATGTTTATTATGTATGTTTCATGAAAAAGTTAAATGTATATTTTTATTTGTTTAGCTCCACTAAGTCCATAAAGAGGAATAGGCTTTAAGTCTTTATGTTTGTCAGTTTGTATAGGATAGTGGTGAACGATTTTTTGAAGAAAAGATTCCAAAAATTCGTTCACCAATATTTAGAATGGACCTACAAGGCTGTTGGCGACAGACCTTTTTTATTGCTTAGTTGTCTTTTTAATATATTTTGTTTTTTATTAGGGGTCATCCATAAATTACGTCACACGTCAAGGGGGTGGGAGGGGGTCCACGAAGTGTGACATTGTGTGACAAGGGGGAGGAAGAAGACCTAAATTTCGTGACGTCATATTTCAAAATCTATTGTAATCTAAGTGTTAAAACACCAACATTGAAATATTAACGAAAAACTCAAAAACATTTGCGACTCTATCTGTTCCTAACTGTATTTGCAACTCCATCGGAAATACAACTAATTTCGGAACTGCTGTTTTAATTCAATAATTTTTAGTATAATTTGCAAAATATGTGACGTCACACTAGGGAGGGGGGAGTCTCATAAATATGACCAGTTGTGACAAGGACGGGGGAGGGGTAAAAAAATCAGGAAATTCGTGTGACGTAATTTATGGATGGCCCCTTATTGTCATTTTTCTATTAAGATTTGTATTGTTTCAGTATAGTGTCTATATTCTAATGGGTCATAAAAATTTGAAATAAACAACAGTGGATTAGACAGTTTGAAAGGTTTAATTTTGAGGAAAGTAACGGACTTCCACCAATCCGGACTCCTCCACCAATCCGGACTCCTCCACCAATCCGGACCCCTCCACCATACCGGACTTGGCCCCCGTGGTGGAGTATGGCCTGTACCTTCCTCAGGGAAGAGCCCCGTGCCCCTCGGTGGGGACATAATGGGTTGATGATGATGAACGGAACTCATACGTTGCCTAATTAGGGTGGACATGGACATAATGGCTATCCGTTAACCACGTAAAAGTAGTCAGTCGGAGGCACTGCTCACTAGCAGTGCCTATATTATAAAGCTCGTCAAATAAAGAGCTATCTGGGTAGTTAGTTCCAGAATATTTACGACAATATCTTTAGCGAATCCAATCTAATCAAATCCAACAGCCCGAATTAATTCTCTGCTTTTCTGGTAATAATTATATCTGTTCTAAGCAATCCTCAGCCATGGCCAATTCACTCTAATTGGCCATGCTACATTTTTGAATATGAACGGAAATTTCAAAACCATTTCGAGAAATTTATGTTTTCAATTTCTAATGATCAGATTTGTATTAAGTTTTTAGACTGAGACGGAGTGAAAACTGACTCCATTAATTCGTTGCTCTATGTCATATCATCAGCGAGAGAGCGCACCCCTTTCAACTCTGCAAACTCCACGTTTCAGCGACTCTGCATAGAAAAACATGTTGTTTCAGTTTGTGAAAGTAAAAAGTAGAGCGGCAATATAGAGCCAAAATCTGCAGCAAAAACTTATATTAATAAACCGAATGCTTGATGTTTTTCTTACCTTTGTGTAAGAACAAAACATTTTTTCAAGCTATGTAATAATTAATCTTTCTAACATATAAAATTCTCTTGTCACAAAGTTAGTGAGCATACTCCTCCGAAACTTTTGTGTATACAATTGGTAGGTCTGAGAATAGGTTGTTATCTATTTTTCATAGCCATAAGTGAAAAAAAAAAATATACTGCGAAACAACGTTTGCCGGGCCAGCTAGTAATTAATATACTAAATGCTAGAAAGTAAAGTAATACGGTATTTGACACTATCTACAATAAATTATTTGAGATACTCGATTAAAACAAAAATTACAAAATGATTCGGAAAAAGTATTTCTTTTAATCATTTACCTACTATACTCTGATTTTTTATTCCGTAGAATTCTGAAATTTCATATGTGTTGCTACTGAAAAAGTTCTCCACCGAAAAAGGGACAAATTTGACCCATTTGAGGGCAATAAAAAATAAAATGCTACGTATTTTTTATGTTTTATCTACAAAAAGGTTAATCTAAATATTTACTTACTCAAATGACCTAAGACAAAAATAACAAATATTTCAATATCACGAACATTATATCGAATTAACTTTAATTACTTTATTTTATTCTTTAGCTGGCTTTAGTGAAGTATGCCGCTGTTAGCTCTCATTCTTGTCAGCGATAATGGTGATGATGAAGATAGTGATATTAGATGATATTAGTATTAATGATGATTACATATTTTAATAAAAATATGTTTTCTTTACTTGTACTTTTTTACTGTTTGTGTGGTGAAAAGGGACACAATTGTCACTCGCCTTAAATGCTCTTTTAATTTGGACCTACACACTTTATAAAATGCATACATTCACTAACAAATTAAATGTGTAGACTCAGATGTTCACACTCGTATTGAAATTGAAAAATGTGCCCGGCCAAAAAAGGTTTCTAATCTCTGACATGTCAAAAAATGAGTCAGAATTGTACGGAATTAAAAATCGGACTTTAGTTATTATAATTTTTTAATAGATGAAACATAAAAAGAGTGCTCTGAAATGTGTCATCACAAGCAAGCATTTTCATACAAAATTCCGTTTTAAAAGTAACTTATTTGACATCCTGTCAAATACCTAATTACATTTAGAGTAACAATACCTTGTACACTGTACAGTTGGTTTAGGAATACATGCTTCGATATGGTCCGATGGGGCTGAAATGATCACATGGTAACCAAAGCCTCTAAATAAAATAAAGATAAAAAAAAGTTATGTAATTTATTTTTTTATAGTTTAGTTTTAATCGACATGACCGCAACATAGCTGTGACTGCAATTATATCTTTCCACATTTAGAAGAAACAAGACTTGTTAATACAGAAGACTTACAAGCTTATCACAGGCAACTGCTTATTTTGATTTATTTTATCAAAGTTCTAACCTCACTTGCATCCACGATTGTACAGCAGGTCATTTGACGTCCACTGGAGGACATAATGTCGCCGTCATGGTTTTCCAAGATGTTGGAATCTTTTTCGATGTTGTGCCGCCTGCATCCAGCTACTCCCTGCCACCGCCACCAAGTCGTCCAATCATATGGTGGGAGGCCTGCCCACACTACGTCATCCAGTCTGCGGTCAAAAAATTTCCGCCCCAACAGCCATCAATTCTCCGATCTATGTACCTCGCCCACTGCCACTTCGACTGAACTTGATACTAACTCGGGATCATCTGCGGATCTCCCCATTTCTGATTCGATCGTGCAGTGAAACTCATAACAAAGTCTATTGCTCGTTGGGTGACATTGAGCCTTCTTTTATTGTGTGTTTTCACTAGTACCGGTTACAGTTTTTGATTTGAAAATGTATTATAAGAGCGGGTACACACTAGGCGTTTTGAAGCGCGCGCTTTTGTAACGCGCGTTGTAAGAACTATGAGGTCCGATTGAAGTGTACACATGCAAAAGCGCAGTAAGCGCGCTGTAAGCGCGCGTTTGCATGCGCGCTGTAAGCGCGCGCTTCAAAACGCCTAGTGTGTACCCGCTCTAAGGTTGACGACTTTATTAATCTTCTTCCTAAAGTGCCTCTCCGTCACTGGAGGTTGGCAGTCGGCTCTTTACAACGGTATGTTAATGATAAGGTCTAAATGATTATTGTTATATTTTATTTTTGAGTCTTCTGACATTTAATTTTATTAGTGTTTTATTAAAGTAAATGTACCTGTAAATGTACATTTCGGTTGATCATGAAGGATCATACGGGCCGGTTTCTGAATAGAGAATTTCACTAAGTAAATGCTTTGTCACGCTCTTTTCTCTGAAATTTGACGAGACAGCGCCTCAGTTAAATAGTTAGGTACTTAGTACTTATACTTATGCGAAATTCTCAATTCAGATTTTTTTATGTTTTTTTTATTATTTTTATTGCCTTGACATTCTTTTAACTTAAAAAAAAAACAGAAACTGACCCTAACACTATTTTTAAGAACTTACATGTTCTCGCAAATATACAAAACATATTTTACTTTTTACTTTACCTTACGAGGTATCGAAGCCCACAACCTAGTACCTATGTATGATACTATCAATATAATTTATTGCTTGCAAAAGGGAAACCCAGGCCTGCTAATTATGAGAATAGCAAAGGGCTTGACAGCTTTTCTCAGAAGATTTTGTAATTATATGACCTCACTGCCTGAGGCATAATTGACGACTGACCACAGTTATACTTGAATTTATTCATTAAGAACTATTCCATGAGAACTAATCAACTCCGTTCATTGATTGCTTACAATAAAGTACTAATTAGTATTTTGCCTGCTTATTGTACGTTTTATGACTGACGCTAGTGGCATTTTTCCGAGCGGTTCCGTGCTTCGCAGGGCACGTTAAGCAGTTGGTGCCGGCTGCCGTCGATAGATGGCAGTCGTTAGCCATGTCACAGGCCTTAGGGCGGCTTGAAAACTGACACTAAGACCAGCTACTAGTCTTACAAGCCTCCACTAATCCGAACTTGGCCCCCGTGGTGGAGTATGGCCTATACCTTCCTCAGGGAAGAGACCCGTGCCCCTCGGTGGGGACATAATGGGTTGATGATGATTTGATTGATATAGTCTCTTCTGAAGTCCCATAAAAATTGTAATTGGTCCATCGCCTGGCGTACGTGTATAGGGTGCATAAAAGAATAAGCCCCATAGGCGGTGAGTCACGCGCCGTGTCTAAGGGGCTTGGATGACCCGCCTTTACGTCGCCAGCCGAGGCATCTCCAGTTGAATACACTTGTGCCCTACTTTCTTTCAAAGCCTTCGAGAGTGTAAACACTACTGGGGATGATCCGCTCTGGATTGACTTTCAGCTAGATGACAACCCGGCTCTAATCTCATAATGATATTCCACATTGCCCACATTATTAATTCAAGATTGAATTTTTGGTATTTTTCATATCCAATTGCCTTTTCATTTCAACAAATTTTACTTTGCAGTTCACAATGGATACTGAACTATTGTTTGCTTTCATAAATCTGCAAATAGCTTTTCACAGGGGAAAATCTACACCACAATTACAATATTCTAGTTATCTCCTCATTATTGCTCTACTAGAAGAAAACCAGGGTTCGCTCGGCTAAAATGATATTTCACATTGTATCGACCATATATTTTTGTACAGCATTTAATTTTTGGTATTTTTTATATCCATTTGCTTCTTGATTTCAACAAATTAAACCTTAGTGTTCACAATAGGCGCCTGTAAACGTGGTCACGTTACACCCAACGCAACATTGGTGACATCGACAGAAAGATCATTTTTACATTGAAAATACTGGATAATCCGACTTTTTCGCCTATATATAACTTGTCGACTCGGATCGACTAATTAATTTACGCTCTTCAATTTGATGTGCATTTCGTTCGAGTCTACCATAGACCGGTACGAAATTATTAATATAGATAGACATACACTTCACAATCAGTTCTACAAAGAAGCCTATATACGTCTCAGTGTAGGGCACGGGCCTTCTCTCAGGGAAAGAATATGGGATTATTTATTACTCGTGCCCAAAGCGGATTATCAATTTCAAGCACTAAGGTGTGTAAAAAACATCCCTTCACAAATTAGCTAGTGGTGTTGTTACTCTGGCTTGACTTAACTAAAAGAAAGTCGTCAAACCCTATCTATCTATCTATCACACCCACAATATACGACTAAAATAGAAACCGAATGAGAAATCCATCAAAATATGGACACCATGCGCACCACCAGACAGGGCCATCACAATTCCGGAAAAGCTATCGTAGCTGAGGTGGTTTGCAACTCGAACCCAGGATATGTGTGCAGATAATCAAGGGTGTTACCACTTGACCAATGAAGCAGATTTGTGGTTTTTTTCGGGTTCCGTACCCAAAAGGTGAGTACCCTATTAATACAACTTCACTGTCCGTCTGTTTGTCTGCCCAGGCTTTATCTCGTGAGCCGTGATTACCAGGCAGTTGAAATTTTCGCAAATGATGTATTTCTGTTGCCGCTATAACGACAAATACTAAAAATAGAATAAAATTGGTAATTAATTAAGTTAAGGGGCTACTATACGACAAAAATGTTTTTTTTTCTGCTTTTTCCTTGATATCATAAAGGCAAATTGTTAGACGCTTGAAATAATCGAAATTTGTACAAATAATGGTACGAAATCCTTCGTGACCAAGTGCGACTCGCATGAGGCTGATTTTTTAAATTTTGTATTCGCTATCTCCACGCCTTTGTTAATATACATAGATTAGATAAGAACAGAAATATAAGTCGTGAATATAAGAAACAAAGACAAATATAATCGTAAAACCTATTCCCAGCTATAGCACATATTTATATGCTTTGAACTTGGCATCGTTCTTAAGTACTTAGTTTGTTAATTTAAACATAGTATTATAGTCAATGTGCTGCCGACTGTTACTATGTGACATTGTATGAAAGTGATAACTACTTTGTATAGGGCCCATAACTTTTTAATAGCGATGCCAAGTGCAGTCGACAGCACCACAAACATTGTACGCCTGTACTCTACTCAGTCACCATTTGAGCGACTTAGAATTTAAGCAGGAATGCCGGGTTTCACATTGAACTTGGTACCGAGACAGTATGCAGCTGCTACATGACAAACGGATGAATGCAGTCTGCGAATGAGCGCATCTAAAACAAACTGCCAGCTAGTCTCCAAGACAAATGTAGATCTAGAGGTACCTACTGTCGTAAAGTCTACGAGGACATTCCTAGTGACAAAACTCAAAGTGGTACGGTTATCAAAGCAGCGTGGATAATTTTCACATTGTGCTGATAATTTTGTATGAGTCATTTCATCTACGGATAAAATCAGGAGAACTGGTAAAATGACGTGACGCGACTACTATGTTTTGTATTTGTTTTTTTATGGTACATACAATAAAGAATATTCTTATCTTATATATCGTTGGCTTATTAAATACTGAATACCTGTAACTGTAAAATACGCAACTTTTCAGGAGGCACAAAAAAACTGCATACTGAAATAAAATGTTCCCACTTAGAACCGAAGTGTACACCAAAGTACATTATATTATAGAGTAGACATCAATGTAACGTTAATGTTTTACATGATTTGTTAAAATATTTAAATATATCGAGTCAACGGCTTTTATGTTACAAAATCACCTAAAATTGCACATCCGTGGTACGAGTAATACACTCTAAGCCATCGATGTACGTATCGACTTGAGCTTACCAGGATCGTTTTCATGGATTGCAATGCATTGTACGTATAGATGTCGTTTCAGTGTTTACTGAGCGGCTGAAAATCTGTAAACTCTGTAGATATCTTGAACGCGTTGATCCATAGTTATGCAAATAGTGATGACGTCTTTTTCTCTTTGATATTTCTGAGCCAGTCATTATAGCATCGTTTGGCAAATTGTCTTACCATAGATGCCCTGGACTTAGTTTCTTTGACTGTTTTTCAAAAGCCGCAGCCGTACGGCTATTGACATTCAGACTATGCAGAGGGATTCTGGTGTTATTGTTTTAACAGAGACCAATAACTTCATGTCGACGCATCAGCTTCAAAAAGGATAAAATCCACCGGCTTTTATTAGGGTAAAAAAATGCGTAAGGCCTGGTTTATATTTGCTTTATTTTCGTGCCTTTTAGATTAGATTTGAACTCTTTATTGTACACAGCAGAAAAACAAACAGATACATTATAAGACTTTTATATCTAAGTTTTGCCGTATACAATTGGTGGTCTTATCGCTAAAAGCGATCTCTTCCAGACAATCTTGGGATCTATAGAAAAGTTGTAGAGAAAAGGTAGGTAAGTATACAAAAAGTACAATGAGGGGATATGTACATAAACTAACTGACTTATAGATTTTATTCGGTCCATTAGAGTAGGTATTTAATTAATTATTTACTATGCTTTTCATAGAGCTAGAATAGAATAGAGACGCAAATTCCTTTTATAAGAACATAGCAAATAATAAATCACTAATGGTTGGTTGTATACTATATATTTAGGATTGTTTTAAAGTACTTTTACAAAATATGGTGCGTACTAAAAGCTGTAAATCGGCATACGTTTTTGCCGTCACTATTTTATTGCACCTCTATGGAAAACATGCAAAAAAAGAAAGCACTAAAATAAAGCAAATGTAAATCAGGCCTAACTCTGAACTCGGAGAGATTGTGAGATGTTATAACCCTTCAGGTCTGACCTGACCTTGAAAATAACAATAGAAAACCATTGTTAATTTCAAGGTCAGGTCTGAAAGGGATAAAGAACTATTTTAGAAGTCAGTAAACAAATACTACAATATGTTCTTCAGTTTTCTTAGTAGATTCCCATTTTTTATGTTAAAAAAATAACGTGGTTTTCTGCTTTGTCGTTGGTATACTGCGCTGTTTGAAACATAATGAAACTTAATTAATTACGTAAGGTGGAAATGTATCATAATAGAAAGAAAGAAAGAACGAAAGAAAGAAAGAAAGAAAGGAAGAAAGAAATCAAGAAGACTTTTATTAGAATTGTCACAGAAACATAATGTAGACAAGTACGTAATAAACAAAATAAACAAAAGTCAACAAAACAAGAAAAATAAAATAAAAACAAAGTAAAAACAAAATAATCAATCAAAAAACTCATGTCACAGTGTTTGTTATCGACCTCCTCCGAAATAGCTTCACTGATTTTATAATAAATAAATAAATAAATAAACTCACGCCCGCTATCCCCGAGGGGGTAGGCAGAGGCACCAATCGCCAGAAATGATTTTTATGAATTGTTTATTTTATTTTTGGTAGATCTGAGAATAGGTCGTAGGCTAGATTATATGGCAAAACAACGTTTGCCGAGTCTACTATGTAGTTATTCTATATGGGACAATGATTTAGCGCATACTGGCTCACTAATTAATTACTGAGGACTAGCCAGGACCACCAGAAGACTCTTCAGTTAGTTATCGTTTTTCCTCCTTTTTATCAAAATCAAAAGTTTGCCCTTCCATTCAAATTCATATACGACGAAATCATATTATATGGAATGATATGAAATAATATCTGAAGTAGTAATTAATTCATAATAGTTAGTCTAGTAATTGCAAGAGTACTTTGTGATAGGATCTCAATGAAGAAAAAATAAATCTAAACGTTTGTAAGCATAAAAAACATATTTCGTTTCCTTCAGTCGCGATGGACGAACAATTTTCATTATTATCTTATGCGCTACCATGGTAAGTCTATTTAGCATCCGTCAATTTTTTCCTCCAAAATTCTTCCAAACTCCATTAGATACGGCTATCATCATTGAGGAATTGGCACTAAATGATGCATCTAGCATAGATATAAATATTTAAATATCGTAAGCACTTAACATTTACGCTTTATATTTACATTTTACATACAGGCACATACATTGCTTCTGGCCCCACACTAGGATACCCTGTGTCGTGGGAACCAGAAACAGCGACGTCACAAACATGTAAACATCCAAGACCTGGAGTTTTTTTTTTCTCCCCAGCCGGGGATCGAACCCGGGACCTCTCGCATGGTAAGCAGATGCGCTAACCACTACGCCACAGAGGTCGGATAACACATAACATAAACATTTACATACAGGCACATACATTGCTTCTGTCCCCACACTAGGATACCCTGTGTCGTGGGAACCAGAAACAGCGACATCACAAATATGTAAACATCCAAGACCTGGGATTATGGACTAGACCTTTTTTTTTGTCCTCGGGATTATGGACGGGATTCGAACCCGGACCTCTCACACGGTAGGCAGGTGCTTTAACCGCTGTACCACAGAGGTCGTCATTTACCTACTTTAATTCACTCAATATCATCAGTAAGACACTGAATACTGAAATTAATGATCACCGGCCAGATCTAGATCTATATACCAACAAATCCTAGAATATCTCAGTTAGAGCCTGTATAGTCGGAAATTCAAGGGACGGGCGGGAGTTGCTGCCTGTCTGTGCCACGAAATAAACAGGCTTGGTAATAGAAGAACAACACAATATTTATCCAAACCGAAGCCGTACCGTGTCCCGGGCTGGAATCCCGGCTGGTGACAAAAAAAACCCAGGTCTTGGATGTTTACATGTTTGAGACGTAGCTGTTTCTGGTTCCCACGACACATGGTATCCTTGTGTCGGGCCACAAGCAATGTATGTGCCTGTATGTAAATGTTATGTTATTTTTTATATGCCGATTTTGAGTACTTTTTATTTTTCCTTTGCCATTTTTATCTTCTCCTAAGAGATCGGTCAGGATCGTGGCGAGTGGTAAACCTGGTTTCTGCCTACACATCCCGGATGTAGACGTTTGAGGGTTTGCTTATATTATTTTTTGACAACACAATTTCTGCTGATTTTCGACAGAAGTAACATGTAGAAATGCTAAAAGAATGTGATAAGTATTTAAGTGTTTTAAATTATTTTTTCTGATAAGTATTTATCAGATACTTTCAGCATTTCTATACCAGTTTGTACCACCAGATATCACCAGTTATACCAGATGTGAAATAGTAATACACATAGAAGTAATTATTGGTTTTCCGACATAATCCTTGACAACAGAAAAGTTTTCCATACTTATAAATTAATTATAGTGAATTTTATCTCCTTATTTATATACTTTCAAAAGTTACCCACTGACCTAATCTCTCTATGCGACAAAGTTAAAAAAAACACATGGTCATAAATCACAAAATTTCAGAGATCGAAAAAAATAAATAAAATAAATAAATAAAAATTTTATTCTATAAAAGGTACATCCAAACTAAATGATAGTTTATTGGCAGACTTACTCTCAACTTAAAATACCAAACAAATTACTTAGATTAAGTTTACATAGAAAAATAAAACAAGATATTTAACATTAGGATCAATTTATAGTACATGGTTACAAACTGGTTCATATTTTTTATAAAGCATTTTAATGGCATATTGTGAGGATCTTAGTTCCACTGACATTTCACTTAATATAATAGGGTAGGGACCAAACTTAGGACAAGACAGTACTTGTGCTGTCTTGTCCTTTTTCCATAATAGTTGTTTACCGGTGGGACAGTTAACATTTTATTTTTTATTTGCATTCCGAGTGTTTTTATTGTAAATCACAGAATTTTTGAATAAATTATTTGTATTTTTCTATTAAAATTGCAAATTTTACAACAATTCATCGTAGTTTCCTTTACAATTATTTTTTGTTTTTAGTTTTTTGTTTTAAAGTTTTCTTTATTCTTATTTGAATCCCTCTTATTTGGTCCAAGTAAGATTTTAAGGTGCAGCCTGTTTTGAATTGATTTGAAGGAGAAAAAACCTCGACCGTTGATTGTGGACCTCCGGTGACAAATTTGTCAAAAAGTATCAGTAGATAAAAAAGTACTCCCAGATCGAACTAAAATTCTACTAAATTTATCTTAATTCATCAATAATATAACCCTCTAGTTCACTTTTTATATTCCTTTCCAGTACTGGCTCTTTATAAAATTACTGCAGATGGATTTGATGTTACATATTTGTGGAGATTTATATTCTTAGTTAGTTGCACGGCCTCGAAAAGAATAATTAAAAACTATTGTTATGGCAACCCAATCAACCCACCAAAAATTCTATAGGCTATTCAATAAAATAAAATAATGTGTTAACCAATCACCCTATTTTGTCTTAGCAAAAATTTACCTGCCTGTTTACCGGAGGACCGTCCAGTTTAGTGGTGACATTACCAAGTAGGCAGACAGTACTGCACCGCAACTGCGTGTAATTAGCAACGAGCAGAAGCTGCACTTCTGGTTTCATTATCTGTATCTCGGGCGGTTTATAAAAGCGGGCGGGCGGCGCAGAGTCTCAACCATTTGAATGTGGAATCTCGTCGCGAACCCATAGCGGGAGTACGGAAGGGTTTCTGCGCGCGAAAAGTCTCGCGAATTGATTTGTTTTTCTTTCTGAAATTTGAATTTGGAACTGTGGTAAAATGGCGATCACGACTGCCAGGTCGATTCTGAGTGTGAACGAGAAGGGACACTTCGAGCATGATGAGGAGAGGGTGGAGAAATATACGGTAATTATATAATTTTGCTCCTTTTAGTAAACTGTGCAATACCTAAATAAGACCACCAATATTGTTTATGGCAGGTATATAAGTCTCACAATGTATTTGGTTGTTTTTTCTGGTGTGCACAATAAAGAGTTCTAATCTAATCTAATTTAAATAATCAACATATCAAATTAAGGACTGCACGTAAAGATATATCTCTCGAATATTAGGATAAATAAACGAATATTCTAAAATTGGAGTAATTTCCCAAAAAAATAAAATTTGATTAAATGAATAATAAATAAATATTAGTAGAAACAACATGTATTATTAAAAGCATAATTCCGGCGTTTCATGCATTTGCTAGAAATAGAAAATTAGTATAATGTTATTTTATCTCATACATAACAAATTTGGTGCAAAACACCTCGTAGGTAACTAATAAGTAAATTATATTAAAAAGATTAACTCATTAAAAAATCTTACTACGACCAACGCCCAAGATGATATTTCTATTTCATCAACATACCTACGTAAATTGATGGCAAGCCGGCAAACTGGCGCCCAAATACATGTTTTCCACGTAAGCTTTCATCATTCTTCGTGTCAAATATTCTTAAAGTCCCCCTTAAAGTACATAGAAATTCCTCTGTATTGCGAATTTCCAGATTCTTTGATTTTTATTTAGAAATAGGTACTTAGGTACGTAAAGTCGACAGCACATCAACCTTCATATGCATGCACTATACTCAACTAATTTAAGGGCAACTTTATAATTGAAATGTAAATACTGACAAGCAACTGAACTCCATTTAGGCGGTAAAAAAACTGAAACATAAACTTGGCCTACAAGCAACTGTATTGTTCACTTGAAAATATAAATTCAAACCTTTATACACTCTTTTTTTATTTTCCATATAAGTATCTGTAGTCAATTTATTTAATTGTTGGCATAGCTACCCGAGAAAAAAACACCAAAAACTCTTGTGATGTCAAAGAAAAATTCATAAGTATGTGCAGTCGACAAAAGATCGATACAGGCGTTTATTTTAATACAGGCGTATGTAGATAGATGAAGTGGCCACCCAGACGCTGTAGTGCCTAGAAGACATTCTTTAGATGGAGTAGGCTTACCTCACCTATACCATTATCTCAGCTTAGTTAGCTCAAGTGTTAGGAAAGACAATTTCAATTTGTGCCACCTAGGCAGCGGGATTCCTCACTATGTAAAGAATAAAGATTTTTTATTTACTATAAAGAAATTTGCGTCGTTACAATGCTTGCGGTATCTGCACTAGATTTTAAGTCTGTATCGCAGACACCTGGTGAGACTTACAGAAATAATAATTTTCGACAGGTTCGGTAACGCAGTAAGTAAAAGCTAAAGCTACAAAAAAGGAAACACGAAGCTCTTATGAAAAAAACATGACTTAGAGTCGGTATCATTTTAAGATTTAAATTATTACTATTAACTAATTAAAAGGAAGGATGAAGTTTTATGAAAAAAAACATTACTTAAAATAGGTATAATTCAAAGATTAAAATTATGAAATTACGTGGTGTGTTTCTATATACATAGTTAAAATAATTCAAAAAAACTGTGGCGTCGGGATTCAAACCCATGTGTCACATGCATCATAATAATATGTGTTTTCACCAATTATGTTGCAAGTCTTGTTTGTTCTGGCCTAACACAGCTTTCTCGGCTATCATTAAAAGCAATATCTACTCTAACAATTGCTATTTTACAAATCTGACGAAAAACCTACGTAAAAAAAACAACAAATGATATCCCCACTATTGGCCCACTATTTTATGCAATATACGCATTTACACCGTACGCAATAAAAACTACAGTCGCTTGGAACCGACTATAGTTGACTCAAACAGGACATTTAGCAGGACCCAAACAGCAAACCTCTGGCGGGCGAAAGTACAAAGACGCACGGCCACAAAAAACTACAATACGGAACTTGCGTGTCGCAAATCGTTGATTAGATTTTTAATAAGCCGAACAAAAAAACGGGCGACTCTGTTAGTTTCTCGACGCGACAATTTCGCACTATCGAATGTTTCAAGTTGGTTACCGGGTGATTATTAGAATTGCATAATTTCTTTGGCGCATTTTTTTTTCATAATATCAGGTCTTTACCTATGAAATTGCCGTTTTGTATGAAAAAATTTAAACGAATTTTTTTCATGTATTTTTTATTGTACTAATCGAAGTAATCACCCATGCAATCAATGCATCTTTGCCAACGCAGTGGCAGTTTATTGATGCCCTTCTTAAAGAAATCAGCTGGACGGGAGGCAACAACTTCTTCAAAGGCATTTTTGTACTGCCTCTCGGGTATTGAATTTTTTTCCCGCCAAGAAGTTGTCCAAATTCTGAAAAAAGTAGTAGTCTGTAGGCGCAAGGTCTGGTGAGTAGGGCGGATGACGGAGAGATTCCAACCCCAGTTCTTGCAACTCGGAGACCGTCTGCTGTGCAGTATGAGGTCGCGCGTTGTCGTGCAGGAGCAGCGGAGACGAGCGATTGACCAATGCTGGTTGGAGATGTGCCAGCTTCTCCATCATTGTGTTCAGTTTTTCACAGTACACATCTGCAGTAATGCTCACCCCGTTTGGTAAGGAGCTGTTATGAATCACACCGGCGCTAGACCACCAAACAGTGACCATCAATTTTCTAGGGGTGAGTTTTCGTTTAGGGCATTGTTTAGGTGTAGAACCAGGATCCAACCAACTTGCTGAGCACTTGTGGTTATCAAACAGAATCAATTTTTCATCGCAGGTAACAATGCGGTTCAAAATTCCTTCATTTGTGTATCTGTTGAGCAGTGCAATGCATGTCTCTACGCGTACTTCGCGCTGGCGATCATTGAGTTTGTGCGGCACCCATTTGTCAAGCTTTTTTACCTTGTCAATTTGACACAAATGGACCAATATTGTTTTGTAGCTAACGTCGAAAGCGGCTGCTAATTCAGCCGTAGATTGTGTATCATCAGCTTCCACAAGCGCCTCTAATTCGTCATTGTCGACCAAAGTCTTCGGACGACGTCGAGGTTCATTTTTCAGGTCGAAATTTCCAGAACGGAAGCGAGCAAAACCATAACTGGTGGTGTGTTGGCTTGTAGTGTTAGCTCCGTAAACGTCGTTGATGTTGCGTGCCGCTTGTGCCGCGTTGCTGCTACAACGGTACTCATATTCCATAATTAGTCGAATTTTTTACGTATCCATGATGACGAAAAAGATTGAAATGCGATGAAAATGTAACACTAATCAATAATCAAATGACTACTTTTGGAAAAAGAATTCCATGTTCTTAAAATAATATTAATTTGAAATTAGAAATCTTAGCCAAATAAAAATGATTTTGATTTGAAATGGCCAGTACTGCAGAACGGCAATTTCATAGGTAAAGACCTATTATTAACTCAATAAAAGTAACATAATATATTGTAGATGCCACCAAAACCTACAACAAATATGTTACAATACAATCTTCACGGCCAAGGGCCAATAAACCTACAACATAATATATTGGCATTTTTTTTCATATTAATATGGAATAGGTATTTCATTCGAGTTAATATTAATATAAATTATGCAATTTCAGCGATTTTCTGATAATCACCCTTACCGAAAATGTGTTTCTTTTCAATTCAGTCACGAAACTCATACAAGGAGGCTAGCACACACCTTTTTTTACATACCGGCACAGACATTGCTTTTGGCCCCACACTAGGATACCCCAGTGTCATGGGAACCAGAAACAGCGACGTCACAAACATGTCAACATCCAAGACCTGGGGTTTTATCCCGAACCCGTGACAGATGGCCCGTAGGCAGATGCGCTAACCGCTGCGCCACAGAGGTCGTTATTGTATGATGACTCCCCATAATTTTCACTTTAAAGGGCAGACTGTCATCATCATCATCATCAGCCCACCTATGCTCACTGTTGGGTATAAGCCTTATCCCCATCACGCCATACCTCGAGGACTCTCGCCGTTTGCATTCACGGGCCCTCTGCCAACTTGGAGACTGTCATAATAACATACATTGTGAGACGATTTTTATCGTTCAATATTAGTAGAGTACCTCCTCTTCTACGACAAGGAAATCCATCATCACCAACCCATTATGTCCCCACCGAGGAGCATGGGTCTCTTCTCTTAGGAAGGTATGCAATACTCCACCATGGGGGCCAATTCCGGATTGATGGAGGCTTGTAAGACTAGTGGCTGGTGTTACTGTCAGAAGTTGTCAAGCTGCTCTACGGCCTCTGACTTGGCTTAACGACTGCCATCTATCGACGGCAGCAAGCACCAACTGCTTAACGTGCCTAGCGAAGCACGGAACCGCTCGGAAAAATGCAACTAGCGCTAGTCATGTAGTGGTGCACTGAACGCGCCCTATGTTGCTTAACTTTCGTGATCGTTTAAAGGCGGCCGGGGCTACGAGCGATTCTTATGATTCGCCACAATCCATACTTCGGCCAAATTATGATTAGAGGCAAGGGGCAATATAACAATTACCCGAAACCCACGAACGACAAAATTAAATGTTTATGAAACGAAAGATGTCAGAACCACGGCAAGTGGTAGCCATTGTCTCTGCCTACCTCGCCGGGGTATGGGCGTGTGTTTATGTAAGTAACTTAATGCAGTTAAGTCATTATACCAACTAGACCTCTATCTATATATTTTGACTGTTTCATCGGTCGAGCCGTTAAGGCACTTAGCTACCAAAAAAGAGGCCGTGGGTTCGATTCCCGCTGGGGGCCGCCGTGCATTTGTACAAATGGCCTCAGTCTGGGTGTTTTTACAGGTTTGTAATGTCCTTGCCTGGTTACCATAGCACAGGGTATCCTAGTTTGGGACCAGCCCTTATATTACGTAACTTTCCACACTATCGGGTTAAGCATTTAGACAACTCAAAAGAAACAAAATAAGAATGTATATGACAGTTCGGAGTAGGAGTATGAGATACCTACACTGGGACATACTGGGATGAGATATGTAACAGTATGACATAAGGTGGTGTGACATACCGGGAACAAAAAGGCTAAATCAGACAACTCCATATAGTGAAGTCTTACGTGATTGCATCCCAGGTCAAGTGATTGTGTTGTGTGGTAGTTATTATTATTTTATTTGTGCATTTTATTTGGTTACGTTAAAGTTGTCTTTGCAAAAAGGTCAACCTGCCTGTGGACTGTGCTTACCGATACCGAGTTAGCTCCATTGTTATCTCCAATTTTCAATTAGCTTCCCCGTTTGTACAGAACGCATAGCAATAAAACTGATTTGTGGCAATATCAAGCCGGAATAGTGGAACTGAAATGTTTAAAGTTTCTAGGAATGCATATATTTCCATGTTATTATAGACAAAATAAATATAAATCACCGCCTGACAATTGCTTGTTTGTGGGCAATGCCTACCGCAAAACCTACGCACGTCAACGCTGTGAACTGATATACCCAAGGATTCTGTGTGCTTAGTGCGAGTTTTTTTAACTACTCGATCGCGTTAACGTAAACTCATATTCTATAGGAGTGACAAAGCAAGCCACCTATTTGTCTCTCTGTCGCTCCTATACAAATTGCAAACGCTCTCGCTATCGAAAGTGAATGAAAAAACTCGCACTAAGGGCCCAGAATGAAGGATCTCGTCGATCGGTACCGCTCACGTTTCCCAAGCGCTAAGCGGTTTGTTAGCACGATGCCCGGTATAGAACTTTGGTACTTTAAAGTAGGTACTTTACTTTTTACTATTTTTCAATGCAATCAGTGGACTGAAATATTTTTTTTACTATGTTCAGGTAGAGTAACGCTATGATTATAATCTCTCAATAGGGTCTGTTTCACAATCTGCAGATAAAGTTCCGGATAAGCTAAATGCTTCTAAATAAGCGAAAGCAGATGGCTTCAGTCCGAACATATTTTCATGTTTGTGACGTCCTTGCCTAGTTACTATCGTCAAATCTCATGTTTAATTCCTGGTGTACGAGTACATATAATAAAGAACTACCTGGGTGACCAAGCTTTGCTCGGTACTTTTTTTGTAATATAAAATATGTAATATAAAATTAAAATAATCCTTTTCCGACAAAAAAAGAACTTGGAAAAATAACATCATGACTCGAACCGGGTCTCTTAAAATCGGCCCGAAACGGGTCGCCCGTTTTCCCGTCAGGACTATCCCAACCTAGATAGACGCGAAATTTACCTCTGTATGTTATTACAGCAAATTTCAATTGCCATAAAACACGGATAAAACAACGTTTTCTAAAAATGTAACCTAGTTAGATCAATTAAACGCCCCCGAAAGCATCTGCCTACAAAATTTCATGAAAATCGTTGGAGCCGTTTCCGAGATTCTGATTATATATAAATATATATACAAGAATTGCTCGTTTATAGAGATTAGATAGATTTATATCTATCGATCTTACAGGGTATCCTAGTTCGAGACCAAGGCCTCGAGTCTGTTAGAGCATTATAGTACAACATGTCAGTAAACAGTGTAGTGATGAATAAAGTAGAATTTTTTTTTTACAATAATTACAGTAACATGGTAGGGTCACGGGACACGTTTTTTAATTCCATTGACCTCTAGAATTATTCACACGCGTGCTCGCGTTGACTTTAAGCGACAATGAAATGAAATCGACGCCATCATTCTAATGTTATTGTACTACGAGTACAATGCATTAGCAGAATGTAGGTCCTGGATGCATGGAAGTTATTTTATTATTACGTTTCGAGTTTGAAATGGATTTTACCATAATTTTAGTTCTCAATAAACGATGTAATGAAATTTTGTGAATGTCACGCGATGTCACGCGCTTGCCGCATTTTAGCATGCATTCATTGTTTTTGCAGCATTGTGACAATTTGTGAAAATAGGCATAATACTTATACATATAGTAAAGATAAAATTGTTAATAAGTTCAATGTTATTAAGTAGCATACCATTCGAATTAGGTGAAGCCTGTAATTAAAGGTATTTATGGAAAATAAAAAAATTAAATGTTCCATTTCTTGCCACGTCACCGGCAATAAGGACGATGGCCATCAAGGCAATTTAACTGTTTAGGGCTAAACTGATGAAGCAGCGAGCTAATTGATGATGCATCATCGGCCTTTAGCCAATTCAAATAAAAGGCACGCACTTTGCCTTGCAAAACAATACGTCATACGTTCTAGCTCTATCATAAAATATTTTTAATCATCGTTACATTAATTTCAGTACCTGGATGACCGAGCTTCGCTCGGTATTTTTTTGGTAAATCATGTTTTTTGGATTTTTTTTTGTATTTATTTTAGAAAATATATTTGGATACGAATTAGGTGCGTTGATAATAGGGCTCCTAATAATAGTTTTTCACACAAAAAAGGAGCTTGAAAAAAAAAAGAGAAACTTCATGCACAAGCCTCGAACCAGGGTCTTTTGTTTTAGGTATCGTCCTATTTCCCACCTGGGCTACGACAACCTTACTGATTACTGGGTAGCAGTTATTTCTTTGCCCAAAAACACGGTTAAAACGACGTTTTCTTAAAATGAAACCTAGCTGGATCAATTAATCGCCCCCGAAACCCTCTGTTTACAAAATTTCATGAAATTCGTTGGAGCCGTTTCCGAGATTCTGATTATATATACACATATATATATATACAAGAATTGCTCGTTTAAAGAGATTAGATTAGATTGATTGATTAGTTAATGTTACGTTATGTAAATGTTATGTTAATTAAATGATTGTTATTTATAAATAAACATTTTATTAAAGAATTAAACCTAATCTAGTAAAATATTCTAATCTAAATCTAAATAATCTAATCTAATGCCTCTTTTCATTAATTTTGATTGATCTTTTCATTCATTTTGATTGATAATTAGTTATTTGAATGATTGTTTATTTATTTATATTGATTTCTCTGCTTGGTTTATAGAATAATTATTTAATTCAATAAAATAAATAAATATACATTAAGTTTAAACTAGAACTTTACCATTTACTACATAGGTTAATGTATTTTATCTGCGTACTAACCTCACAGAATGAGTCTTTGTTACTTGAAATAAATAAATAAATTAAATTAAATTATGAAGGGTGTTACAGATCCAAGTTCCTATATTCGTCCGGAAAAAACCGGACAATTGCGAGTCAGACTCGTCCACTGAGGGTTCTGTACAAAGGACAATGCCCAAAAATGTATGGAACCTGGGACCACCCTCCAATAGCAATAAGATATATGTCGTTGGATAGATCTTTTCAATAGAAACAACAATTTATTGTTAACACAACTTTGTTGTAAAATTGTCCATTCGGAGTTATGAGACTTCAAAGTTCAGAAATAAAAGCACAAAAAAAAGACTTTTGCAGGGGAAAATGTTAGTTTTGTTGGTACTGACTGTTACGTACAAATACTGTTGGACTGTCAGTTTGGAGTTATGCTACTTTTAAGTTCATATATAAAAAAAATGGAGGGAAAAATAATAAAAACACAAAAAAATATTTCATTATTTATTCTTCAATCATATTTTATCATCAAGGGTTATCTATAATGTCATCATTTAAGTGTATTAAATCCTGCATGAATTGCGTACACTAAATACCATATTATGGAAATGTGAGTACACATGTCATGTGACCATCGTTTGCCGTTCTGATAGGCATGTACAATAATGTTCGACGATCTCTGTGGCGCAGCGGTTAGTGCACCTGCCTACCATGCGAGAGGTTCCGGGTTCAAATCCCGGCTGGGGACAAAAAAAAAGAAAACCAGGTCTTGGATGTTTACATGTTTGTGATCTCGCTGTTTCTGGTTTCCACAACACAGGGTATCCTAGTGTGGGGCCAGAAGCAATATGTATGTGCCTGTATGTAAATGTTATGTTATGTTGTTATAATACAATGTTGTTTCCTTCGTCTCGGTCATTGTTTATCAAAATATAACGATAGTAAGTCCTTCGTCTCATATGACGTAATTGAATGCGGCTACGCAAAAGCCACACATTTTCGAGAATCCTGTAGTCAGGCAGATCGTCTAACCTAACTGATGTTGCTGATATCTTCCACGATAGAAGGTTCGCCGACACATAACACAGTTGGGATGATTTTTCATCACAATTACCTGATCGAGATGCAATTCAAAAGTCCAGTATCATATTATTATTATTAGTAATTATTTAGTACACAATAAAAGTGAACAAAAGGTGGATTTAATGCTAATGGCATTAAGTCATAGCAGAATTCAATAAACAGAGAGCAAAGATATAGTCTCGAGGTAGAATCGAGTGAAAAAGAATAGAACGGAACGATAACTCGCAAACATTGGCAATGAACGACTGATACAATCATAACCAGTCTGGTCAGACCAGCGCTCCACCACCGCGCCGCGCGCGTTTATGTCACCGATTTTAAAAGAGGGGAGGGTTTCCGTGGCTACCTGTTCGCGTACGCGCGTTGGTACATTGTCTAAGCGAGATATAAGAATATGTGTATATAAATATTAAACATACTTTTACTTGAAAAATTGTTTTTAAAACTATTTTTCTTCAGTAATAAAAAGTCTCACAACTCCAAACAGACAATTTTGACAACAAAGCTGTCATAACAATTATTGTTCCAATTAAAAATACCTATCCAATGACGTATATCTTATTGCTATTGGTGGGTGGTCCCAATTTGGGCATTGTCCTTTGTAGGTCCATAGGTCCTTAAGGTCCATACCTATTCCTAAACTATGTATTTATAATTAAATAGTTTAGGAATCGAATCTCGCGGGTTTTGACGTAAGTTTTTGTGTTGTGTGGAAGTTATTATTCTTAAATTGTTTCCGACGCTTTCCCAATCTTAAAGATGAAGATTTTTTTATTTACTTTATTCACTATATATAAATTTGCGTCGTAACAATGCTTGTAAAAGAATGTAAAAAAAAGAAAAGAAACTCAAAACTACAAACTTTACAGACTAGTTTTTATGAGTTCATTACAAAAGGTATGTTTTTCGATTTTTTTGTGTGTAAAAGTGCAGGCACTTTTAATACAACATGTTTTTATTTGCCAAATTTCACAGCTCTAGCTCTACAGAAAGGGCTTTATAAATTTTGATTCCCTAGAGAGTAACGAAATATACGTTTTTTGCGGTATAATAAATGACCGTAACTTTTTTGAACGTTAATATAATACAATATACCTACATAACATTTTCACGGCTTGAAGGGACTGTAGATCTGAGTATACAGGGTGTTGATTTGTACAGTTGACTCCGACTCAGGGATGGTTATTTACATGATACTGAAGCAAAAAAAAAGTATAAAAAAAAATAAAGGACGGACAACAAAGTGATCCTAAAAGGGTTCCGCTTATGAGGTACGAAACCCTAAAATGGGTGACTACCTTCCTCAATAAGAACAACTTCTACCAAACTAGGATACCCTTTTTTTGTTTTGTTAACGGGGTGAAATGCTTTGTGCACCATAACCGCCACCCTTGAGGGAGGGCGACGGCTGTGTGTCGGACTCTCCTCTCCTAATAATAGGAGAGGCATACCTCCCAAAGCACCCCGGGGGCCGTCCTGTCGCTCGTGCAATGGGGCGCCGCCGGATCTCGCAAGTGGTGTGAACCACAGCGCGAATGCGACAGCGGCGCCCCGGCGACGTCGACCCGACTCGCAAGGAGTCGGGCCCACCCTCACTGGAGAAGGGGCATGGGCCCCCCACCCCCTTCTCCC
Source organism: Yponomeuta plumbellus (assembly GCA_947310845.1). Classification (NCBI taxonomy): domain Eukaryota; kingdom Metazoa; phylum Arthropoda; class Insecta; order Lepidoptera; family Yponomeutidae; genus Yponomeuta; species Yponomeuta plumbellus. Next base: position 7,205,400 of record OX371207.1, on the reverse strand, counting down.
GTCACGATGTCGGACGGCAGGTCCCCCAACCTGCCGTCTGTGACCCGCCCTCAACCTCCTCTATGCCCTCTGCTGAGCAGAGGAACATAGAGGAGGGCTTTTTTATAGAGGTTGTCTCCTCGCGGCCAGAAGGCCCCCGGCCCCACTCAGTGTGGGGTTACGGGTGCGGGGCCCATAGTGGACCCCGCGGGACATCCAGCAGCGCAAGCCACTGGACGTCCCCCTCCCTCTGGTTTTGGTCCGCGCCGGCCGAAGCCGGTACCCCCCATATCTGGAGGGCGTTCCCCTATCCGCCACCCGGGGGACGCGTCCGATGGAAGACCAGAAACTCCACACGGAAAACTAGGATACCCTGCGCTATGGTAACCAGATGGCAGATGGTGATCACAAATGGTATGATAATGGTACGGAACCCTCAGTGCGCGAGTCCGACTCGCACTCGGCTGGTTTTTTTAAATTGAAATTTAAATTTGTTTAGTTTTATCATCGAAATAGATCAAATAGAATAAGAATCATATTGGTTTTAAAATTACTGGTATTAATAAATTGCAAATTTAAAAATGACAAAAAAAAGCTATGCTCAGCCTAAATGTTGTGTGGGTGATCAACACAACGCTGATTTTCAGCTAACCCCTATTAAATTATGCACAAAAATTTAATTCTATAATACAGTTGGACGTGTCTATAGAACCGACATAATAATATTAGATTGTAATATCAGCATTCACTGCAGATTTTAAGGCTGAAACAAGAAAAAAAATCTATTAATAGATATCACTGTAAAAATTGCACACTCCTAATTATCACCGGTGCAAAAAAACCCTCATGAATTCGCATAATCACACGCAAGCCTTAACGCTCTTGACAGTGACTTGCCGAGTTTTTGCAATCTCGTTTTCAATATCAAGGTCCCGAGTTCGACGCTCGACATTTCAATGAGAGTGATAGTTGCCTTGGATTGAGCGGCCCTAGCATTTGGTCGTCGTTCTATATCATGCACGTTATTATGTAGTCTGGGTCAGTTTTATATTTGCGAAATTCCTTTTACCTTACAATGCTGCTTATGTACCTTACACTGTAAGTCTCAGCTCAGGTCTTCTCTCGATTTTGTCCGCGGACTTTTTTATCCGCTAAAATAGATCGCTTACAACTGTATCGAGTAACGCAAACGAGAGATTAAAAGCACCGCGCACAAAAAGTCCCCCGAATAACCGAGGATATGCAGAGAGCGGACCGGACAAAAGTACGCGGGATTCCCCGAAAAAAAATTGAACTCGTGTGATTAGGCGAAGCAACGCGTATGGCGGACTTTAGTCCGCGTTGATAATATATCCATTTGTTATAAGGGGATGGACCCAGTATTTCGCACACTGTGCGTTGAGTTCGCGGTAAATCCGCGGAGGACTTTTTATTCGCGGAGCGTACTTTTTTCTCCGCCGCGGGGAATAGTCGCCTGCGCAGGCCATTAAAAAAAAGTAAAAAGTTTTTTATTTCATTAAAAACCATACACTCTTAAGTCTTATAAAATAAAATGTGATAGTCTATTCTAGTCATGCATTAATCATCATGAGAACTCACCGTAGATAAGCAGCTTCAAGCGCTGAGGTTTTTGGAAATCTTCGGGCAGTTAGGTTTTCTTACGATATTTTTCTTCACCATTAGCGAGTAAACGTACTCGTAGGGTAGTGGTAGGTAGATAGTTACAGCAAATTCACAGATCCTCGTAACTTAGGTATCAAAGGCATCGAAATTGCGCCCTTCATCATCATCAACCCATTATGTCCCCACCGAGGGGCACGGGTCTCTTCCCTGAAGAAGGTATAGGCCATACTCCACCACGGGGGCCTAGTCCGGCTTGGTCCTTAATTAGTACAAACTATACAGATAAAAAGTTTTTTTGGAAATAGCTTATGAAATCGAGTCCAATTTTGCGTGCACTACCGAATTGTACCCACATTTTGTACAGTTGTCTAGATAAGTGCTACTACACTTTTTCTAATTATTTGCAGTAATAGCCATTGTTAATTTTACTCCGGATTACAAGTAAAACATACTTAACTACAAGTACGAAATTAAATTAATAATTACGTCGTGTTTTTTTTTCATTTCGTTTCATCTTATATTTATTTACATTCTGTGCCTAAATAAATAACATTAATTAAATAATATTAATAATGAACTTCCTAAATATAAATAAGAAAATAAAAATATAACTTAAATTATAAAACTAAGCTAGTACCTAGATAAATATCTTAGCTTAATATATTTACAAATAAAATACCTGCCCCAGGTCACTGTCCCGCAGCAATGAGCCCAGAATGCTGGCGACGACGTTGCCTCTTTGGATGGCCAGGCTTATCCTTTGTCGTGTTTTGCATATTTCTTTAGAAATACATTAAATTAACGTTACTTTCCCATCAAACTCGTCATAGTTTTCGAGTTTTTTAGAAAAATAATGAAATTTACAAATCACAATTAACACTTTTGCGGACAGTGGATGCTTTAACATCCGACAACAATAAAAATAACAATAGATCGCATATGACTGTCCGGGAAAGTTTTAATATAGTCAAAACTTCAGGGTCCTCAAATAAGCGTAGAGTTGATTTATCGCTTACGTCCTTGCCAACATAATTTGAATGTAATTTGTGAAATAATATTACATCTATCTCGACGACCTCTGTGGCGCAGTGGTTAGCACATCTGCCTAGCAAGCGAGAGGTCCCGGGTTCGAATCCCGACTGGGGACTAAAAAAAAACCAGGTCTTGGATGTTTACACCTTTGTGTCGTCGCTGTTTCTGGTTCACTAGTGTGGGGCCAGAAGCAATGAATGTGCCTGTATGTTAATGTTTATGTTTATGTCTATTATCTAATTCCTTAGAACTTGGTTAGAATGTATGCTACAGTTATTCGCGGCAAAATTTTGTGGATTTTTTTTTATTCAGTTTTATCTAGTTATTAATTTCTAACACCCTGTGTATGGCTGGAAACTTAATATAATATTACTCCGATAGATCAAGCGCAACGTTTGAAAGATCGTATTAAGTGCAGTTTCAGATAACCATCTGAGACAAAGGTTAGAATAATAGGTAATAAACGTTCTATAAATACACTTTTATCGTTCATTCATGGTTTTGTTGCGGTATGGAAACGAGATGTAGGTATATGCTCGGAGAGGTAATAGATTTTTATAACGTTGTTATGAGAAATAGCATTTACCTGATAGGCTATTTGACAGTGTGAAAAACAAGTATTGTGTATACGTATTCCTATAAATTATGAGTCTTAAAACCGCTTTAAGGCATTTTAACTAAAAAAAATATATTATGTATTTGTAAAAAAAACACAAGATAAAATTTCATACAATCTGTCAAGAAAATGTAGACATTAAAGAGTACGGTTTTGCTCGGACTTTTTGTCTGCATTTGTTAATAGCTTGCACTTACAAGCATTATATAAATTACAAACTGCTTAAACTGCAAAGAGCTTTTACCTAAATTAAGGTAATGTTCTTCAATAAATATAGTAAATGTTTAGATTTTTCAATAAAACAATTAGTAAACTTTCACTTCCGGTTTCTAGTATTTTTTGACAAACTGTAATTATGTAGAATCTGCGGCCATGGTATCCAAAACGGCCTGGATTGGCTGATTCTATGATGACGTCACATGTCAGTAAAAATGGCGTCTGTCATTCATTCGTTCTTACGTTCATTGGTTGGTTTACTCGGAAGTGACGTCATAATACCTGTTACATTGCCCAAGATAGCGTTTAATTTTGGCGGCTTATTTCAAAAATTTTTATTTTTTTATTTTTACAAAAAATACACGAAAGAATTTACAATGACCACTTTCTGAGTGATTACTACGAGCGATTATCCATGAACACCGAATAGCGTATTCCCCATTGGATTCAAAGTTCCGCAGCTCTATCTACCGTGGAAATAAAGAATAATACATATGTAGGCTCTTAGGGCCAATTTCTGAATTAAAAGATCCGGCCTAAATACCGTTATGAAACGGAAGCTACAGTATTTCGGACATAATATAATGCATAACACCCAGTCTCCTTCCACTTATCGCACAAGGCACGGTTCCAGGAAGAAGTAGACCTGAAAGACTAAAGATATCATGTCTATGTCGTGACCATATCGTAGATTGGTCACGTCATGAAATGCTCGACAGTTCCATGACGCAAGCAAATCCACGATATGGCCACGACACCTACACAGTGGTTGAATTGAGTTCAGCTGGGTTCCTTGTTTGTATTGTATGTACCTCGTACAACCTCCGATAGGAGCCAAAGAATATAATTCAAGAGTTATTCGATTGCAAACTCGAATTGGTGCTTAATATACCTATTCTATTTGTAAATATTCTATTTGTATTAGGAATAAATTTTTTGACTTTGACTTTAATGAACGAGCAGATATTAGATAGACTGTTATCCTTTCATCAGCAACCCATTATGTCCCCACGGAGGGGCACGGGTCTCTTCCCTGGGGAAGGTATAGACCATACTCCACCACGGGGGCCAAGTGTGGATTGGCGGAAGCTTGTATGACTAGTGGCCGGTCTTACTGTCAGAAGTTTCAAGCCGCCCAAAGGCCTCTGACTTGGCTTAACGACAGCCATCTATCGACGGCAGCCGGCACCAACTGCTTTACGTGCCTTGCGAAGCACGGAACCGATCGGAAAAATGCCACTAGCGGTAGTCATAGAACGGTCACCCATCCATGCACTGAACGCGTCCTATGTTGCTTAACATTCGTGATCGTTTAAGATCACTCAGGTGGCCGGGGCTACGAGCGATTCTTGTTGCCCTTTGTAGATGGAAAAAAGCCTGTTGTACTAGATGAGTAAGCCTAAACTCAGTCGCAGCAATAATAATTGCTATCGCAAACATAATTAATTAATTAAAAATTCTTTATTGCACCAATTTTTGTACAAGGGCGTGCTTAATGCAGGAAGCATTCTCTTCCAGCAAACCTCTGTTTTTGAGGAGACTGGTGACAGGTAGTGCAAGAAAAAATAAATAGATGTGGGATATACATTACATAAGCATAAGCATACGAAAATACATTAACCTAGACCTACAGGAGGGGTGGGGGGAGGGGGGGGGATATGATAAACCTACATAATATTATAATACACAAATAAATAACAATAATACGTATATACATGTGTTGTAGATAATTACTGATATGATAACACCTGATATTTACTTATACATAAACTAGCTGTTGCCCGCGACTACGTCCGCGTGGGCTTTAATACTAACTTTGAACCCCCATTTTACCCCCTTAGGGGATGAATTTTCAAAAATCCTTTCTTAGTGCTCCCCTATGTTACAAAAAGAACCCCTGTGCAAAATTTCAAGTTTCTAACCATTATAGTTTGGGCCCTGCGTTGATTCTAAGTCAGTCAGTCAGCTTCTCCTTTTATATATATAGATGGTGATAAGTTACTGCCTATTCTGCAGATCGTGGTAAAAGTCAAAAACTTTCTTTTGAAGATATCGAAGGTTGGAGCCTGACGAATGTCCAACGGCAGGCCGTTCCACAAGCGAATCGCTGTCACTGTAAAAGAGTTCGAATATCCCGCCGCATTATGCTCTGGGGTATGGAGGAGATGAATCCGGGTCGACCGCAGAGGGCGGGCGCCACTGTGGAGATAAACAAAGCGTTCCCTGAGATTGGAAGGGGAGCATGTGTTATTCAACACATTGTAGAGAATGGACAAGATATGAGCATTCCTGCGGAAACGGATATTTAGCCATTTGAGCTGTGAACGAAAATGTGAAATGTGATCATACTTACGCAGTCCGAAAATGAATCGAATGCATAAGTTGAGAAGTCTATCGAGTTTGCTTAGTAGCTCCTCACCTAGGTCAGGGTAGCATACGTCAGCATAATCGATAATGGTGAGGAACAATGAATTGACAAGCGTAACCTTGGCTGAGAATGGAAGGAACTTCTGTAAACGCCTAAGGGAGTGCATTGAGCCAAAGACTTTCCTATTTATCTCAGCCACATGCACATCCCACGACAAATCACTCTGGATATGTAGACCAAGATTCTTCACATTGCTGCAGTAAGGGAGAGCAATATCATTAAACTGCACCTTCGGAAGAGAGGCTAAATCTAGTCTGGCGATGAGGGCCTTGCTACCGACAAACATCACCTGGGTTTTGGAAGGGTTCACAAGAAGACCATACCTGACGGTCCACTGCCTAATGGACTCCAGGTCATTAGTCATCGAGGCGATAGTTGTATTGATATGCTCCAGTTTAAACGACGTGTATAGTTGGAGATCGTCTGCATACAGATGATAGGAACTGAAGTGGACAGCAGAGACGAGAGTATTAATAAATACGGAGAAAAGAAGTGGAGAGAGCACGCCGCTCTGAGGTACACCGGCAGTGACATCGCACCAGTCCGAAAAAATTGTTCCCAGACGGATGCGTTGCCGGCGTCCTGAAAGATAGGACGTGAACCACTCAGCCACTGACCCCGAAATATTTAAGGATCTGAGGACAGCCAGGAGAATTTCGTGATCTACACAGTTGAAAGCGGCAGTAAAATCCAGCAGTGTGAGAAGGGTTACACAACCATCATCTCTGGCGTGGCGGAAGTCATCGGTGATTTTAATTAGCGCAGTACAGGTGCTATGTGCTGGGCGGAAACCTGATTGGAAGGAATTGAGGAGATGGTTTGTGCGTAGATAATAAGAGAATTGTCGGTTTACAACCCGCTCCAGCACTTTGGACAGAAAAGGTAGAATAGAGATGGGACGATAATGTTTAAATTCACAAGGGTCAGATATTTTGGGGATAGGCACCATGTACGCCATTTTCCATTCACTGGGGAAGGACTGGGAGGAGAAGGAATAATTAAGGATGAAAAGGAGGCAGGGTAGGATACAATCTATGATGGGGAGAAGAAGGTCACGGCCGATACCGTCATGACCGACTGCTTTGCTAGGGATAGACAGGACGATCCTTTTTACTTCGGGGACCGAGACTGGTGTAAAAGAAAAACCACAAGTGGAGGCCAAAGGGGCAGATGCAATCTGCCTAATGGTGTATTCCTTGAGTACCGGGTCGATACAGTGCGGAGGGGAAGAAAAGTGACTGTTTAGGCCACTTAAGTCCAGAGAAGGGTTGACTTCCTGCTGGCACTTGCCGAACCCAAGGGTACGCAGGAATTTCCACACATTATTTGGGGAGCAGTTTTCAAGTGATGAATGTATGTGGCGGCGTTTTGCGTTCCTGATCATCTGATTGCAACGATTCCTAGCCAACTTGAACTGGTGGTCCAGTTATAGTCCGACGGGTCCTTCCTATGTTTCCGCTTCAGTTTATCCCTCTGCGCCATAAGCCTTCGGATATCATCCGTCAGCCACGGCACAGATGGGCGTTTCATCCGAACTGGGCGTATAGGGGCATGTTTATCGTAGAGACCCGTTACCAGAGAATTTAACGTCTCTATCATCTTGTCTACTGTGTCTACTGTGATCCCTTACCTGACTCCAGTCCACGCTCTCAGCATCTCCCTTAAGCGCGTCCAGATCCATCTTAGCAAAGTTACGCTGAAGGAGAATCTTGGGCTTGAATTTGGGAACATTAAATTTATAGGAAACAAAAATGAGGTCGTGGTGGGAAAATCCCGGGGCAGAGTTGGCCATGGGCAGAAATACGATCAGGTTTCGTGGTGAGAATGAGATCTAGAAGAGAGTGAGAATCATTTATGTGGTAGGTAGGATCAAGGTCCGAAATGTGAATGTTGAAAGATGTAGTCAGTAGTCTAAGTTTTCGAGAACGGGTGTCGTCAGGGAGGAGACAGGTGTTAAAATCACCTAACAGAAGGACGTGATCGTAATTAGGAAGATATGTGGCCAGAAATCGATCCAGCGTGTCGAAGTAGTCAACTTTAGGGGAGCGTAAACTACGGAAAGCAGAAATTTTACACTATTAAAGTCGAGTTCTAACAGAATGCACTCCATGTTACCTGTATAATTGGAAGGAGACTGTGACAGGACTTTGTACTTTAAATCAGAACGAAGATAGATGGCAACACCACTACCACCTTTCCCAGCGATTCTACGAGCGATTCTTGTTGCCCTTTGTAGACGGAAAAAAGCCTGTTGTACTAGAGGAGTAAGCCTAAACTCAGTCGCAGCAATAATAATTGCTATCGCAAACATAGTACGGTAGTTGACACGACCAACAATAAATTATTTCATATGCTCGATTAAAACAAAAATTACAAAATATTTCGGAAAATGTATCTCTTTTAGTCAATTACTAGTTATTACAATTTTTAAATAGATGAAACATAAAAAGAGTGCTCTGAAATATGACGTCTTGAACCGGTATTTTCATACAAAATTCCGTTTTGAAAGTAACTTATTTGACATTTTGTCAACTACCCAATTCCGACAGGATCTGGTTGTTGGCATTCGTGACAGCTGTCATTATGAACATAATACAGGGAAGTGCTAACCAAACGCCTAATTATGCGGACCAAAGGCTGAATTATTCCTAAAATCTAGCTGTCAAATTCCGTAGTAATTGATAGGATTTTGGTTCGTAATTTAGTAACATTTCAGACAGGATTTTGTAATACTCTCTCAACTCGTGGATGAACTGTATTTCCTGCGAAACTATGTCGTGACGTTAGCTCTAAGGTAAACTACTTCACTTCGTGTCATGACATGGATAGTCGTGTTTTCATTGACAAAGATTTATATTGCGGATTCATAATTCAATGTAAAGCTTTTTTCGTTGGTTAGTTGATTAATGACCGGATGTTATTGTGACGTCCGTACCTTTGTATCCTGCTAGGGTTAAGGTGTTACAGGCGCTTTTACGAGTATCAGGTTTATTCTGTCAACTGGGGATGCCTTGTTGGTCCAGCCGTTAAGGCGCTAACTACCAAGACAGAGGCCGTGGATTCGATTCACACTGGGGGCCGCCGTACATTTGAATAGATAGCCTCAGTCTCGGTGTTTTTACAGGTTTGTAATGAATGTTCTTGCCTGGTTACCACAGGGTATCCTACTTTGGGACCAGGTCAAGTGACTGTGTTGTGTGGAAGGTATTCTTATTATTCTGCCCTCGTAAGGAAGAACGCAGTAATCGTAAAAACGCAGTTTTGAATAAATAGCGAAAAACATATCACAAACATATCATTTCATGACATAACTGCATATTTTCTTACTGAAATTTCAGGTTTCTAGTAGACCTACAGCCACCATTATTTTTTCACCTATAGATGTACCACCAGGGAGCTAAATTTTGCATCCAAAGTAAAAACGCAGTAATGGCTATTACTGCGTTCTTCCTTACGAGGGCAGTATTAAACCTACCAAAATCAGTGATTTCGTAGTTATTACGTCTGACGCTGAAGGAATGTATTATAGTTACTGGTTAGGTTAGCTCATCAGCTATAGTCGTTCGAGAAAATTACAAAATTTTGTCATAGTCCCAAACTAGGACACTCTGGGATATGGTAACCAGGCAGGGATATTAGGTACATATAAAGTTTCCATGTACACAAAAGAATAGATAATTAATGTAAATTAACCAACAACCTGATCGGTAGATCACATGGCTGTAAAATGGCTCTAGCAAACTCTTTTACTCAATATCAGTATCGTTCTCATAAGAAATGTTGTTTGTCTTGATGAACACAATATCTGTAAAGCTGGCTTCCCACGGTGCGCGAATCTGCCGACGGCCAACGCCGCCCGAATCTGCCGACGGCCAACGCCGCCCGACGACCACGGACAGCTATGCACCACGCACGAGGCTCTTCCCACGGTGCGCGATTCTGCGGATATCGATACGATCGCGTACCCACGACCGGTGGGTACACCGCCACAGACGTCTGTGCTACCGCGGACCGAAACCCTTCCCATGGTGTGTCGTGCGAGCTAGTCCGCGTCCGTCCGCGATATCGCGGACTGTGGGAAGCCGACATAAGATGGCTTTGACAAACGTATGGAATTGTTGCTATTTTTACTCAATATCATTATGGTCTCATAAGAAATGTTGTTTTCTTGATAAATATAACCCAATTAAGTTTAACTGGATCCTTTTGCAATACGCTGTATTAAATTTATATTAACTTAATGCAGTGGGCGAAAATACGCGTACAATTTATTTGTCACTGTTTCTCGGGCAGATTTTGTCTTTTGAAAAGTTATGTTTAACAAGGAAGTGTGCAGCTGTGGTGACCTTGGCATTATCTAAAAGTTACCTACAATACGCTACTTGCCTCGTATCAAATTTGACGCGATAAATGGATATTTCCTGTAGTATCTAACGTAAGAAACCGAAATATATTGACTTTGCTAAGTAAATATGCAGGAAGGCTGTATAAATCAAAAAAATATTTTTCGCTTTTAAATCGGAACGGTGAAAACACTATCCGCCATCTTGAAAGCACCTTTGTTTGTAAACAAACATCTGTCAGTCGTGCGTGCGTAAATTCTATTGTGATTTGGATTGGATTTAGTGTTTTTGCAAAAACTCTTCTTGTGCAGTTAGTGTCTTATCATTTTATTGATAAGCGCAATCATGGACGCTGGATTCGTGGAAGCTGATAGTACCAATTTGCCAAAAATAAACCAAATCAAACCAAGCATTATTACAGCTAAAAACGGTTTCTGTGTACATTGATATTACCGGACTTACATTAAAGTGATCTTCACATAAATACACCCAAGTTTCAGTCGATAAAGAATCGGGGTCTCTCTTGGCAAGTTTGAGCAAGTTTTTCGTATGTTTATTTCACGGGGCACACGAATCCGCGACTTCCCGGCGGTCTTTATTGACGTGTTTTTGCAGTCCCGAATAATGCAATAATGATAATTGATATATTTTTGCATGTAAACTCGATGAAATCATGAATGCGTTGTTGTTATTTCACTATGCTCACAGATCACTAACAGATTTTAGGACTAGGTAAAGATCGTTTCACCAAACAAGTCCCACGGTAAAATCCTTAAGGCCATAACAATAAAAGCCAAAATTCATTAACTCATACTTCTTTCGTGGCACGAACTCTACCTATGTTGAATGTCAAACTTTGTTTACAAATATTTATGACTTCAAACCATAGACAAAAATGGCGGACCGCGTTTTTGGCTGTTTAGCAAAGCAACGTTTTAAAATAATGTTTTTGTTGCTTTTAGGTCCTCAAAAAATAGACTAAAATATTTTTTGGTCTAATGGAAGAGATATTTAGCATTTAAGACATACTTTAAAAAAGAGTCAAGTAGCGGATTATTATAGCTGGTGCATAATGCAGTTTGTCGCATGTCTAGTATATCGCATATCGCAGTAGGTACCTGTTTTTTCGTCCGAAGCTAGGTGACTGCAAGCTAAAAGACAATTGAGTGGCTGAACTAAGCCAAAGAGATTTAATTATTACTTATGATTAGTAGAGTAGAGTCGATGGTAGCTTACAGTACTTATCTTGATATATCCTTACGTCTCTACATTTAAATTGTTTACAGATTAAATTAAAAATACGCCACTTTTGAACCTGAAAATTTTAATAAATTTTAAATTAACTAACATTAGAGTCTACAATTTTGTTCTATGAATTTTTCTTACTTTGTTTCGACGGTTGAGACATAAAGACAGGTAGTGATAGATGAACCGTTTTCTTGTACAGCTCATAGACACTTATAAGTCAAACAAGTTCATTACGGCCAATTCAACCGAAACTACTAAAATTTCAAGCATCTTGAAGACTCAATTAAAAAATAACTGCGCTACTTATAGAGCGATAATGAGAAGATTACTGGAATATGATAATTGTGGTGTATTTATGTGATTTTCCACAGCGAAAAGCTCTTTGCAGGTTTATGACTGCAAACAATAGGTCAGTACTTGAACATAATTTCAGTAATCAATGAACTAAAAAAAATCACTGTCTCGTTCACAGACGCCTGAGCTGGCTGTGATGTCACTGATGATCATTAGCATGATGACAACCATGATCATATTGTATTGTCTTCAAAGTGGTCAAGAGCAGTCGAAAGTTAATCTTTTCAGTTTTTTATGCAAAGCTTTACTTTAGGATTATAGTTCGTATAATCCTAAACCACTAGTCTAGCCACCACCATTTCGGTGAGGGAAGAGGGAAGGGAAGCGACCCGTGCCCCTCGGTGGGGACATAATGGGTTGATGATGAGGATAAGTCTACGTGAGTTTAATTCTTTGGAAAAGAGATAAAAGCCTAAAAAGAGTTAAAAGAGGTGTATGATTTTCAAGTTTATGATAAACTTAAGAGAAGAAAGATATAACATTGAATATGATATATAAAAGGTTATCTGGAAGAAATTGCTGTTAGCAATAAAGGCTCCCCCATTCTACTTTTTAATTGTAACTTTTATTTGTCTCTTTTTCTTGTGTCCAATAAAGAATTTTCTTCTCCTAACTTTATGTTTGTTAATGTTATTGTCATTGCGTACTAAGACCCCTGAAGAACCGCCATACTGTCACAAATGACCAAGTAATTTGTGTCACTATCTCCCGGTCTAATGTTTTTGAGCATAGTTTTCCCGTTGCTGTCTCTACGAGAAGTTAGCACCAAAAACAACAAAAAAAATTAACGCTTTATTAAAAATAATTACTTAAAAAGTTATGAACAGTCAACAGTACGGCAACCTTCATATAATATTCATCATCTATCTATCTATCTATATAAATAAAATTCAAAGTCCTGACTGACTGATTCACTCACTCTCATCAACGCCCAGCCCAAGCCGTTGGACCTAGGAAGCTGAAATTTTGCACGGAGGGTCTGTATATAATGTAGGCAAGGAATAAGACCGGATTTTTTGAAATTCAACCCCTAAGGGGGCGAAAAGGGTTGCCAAAATTTGTATGAGAAGTATAAAAAATGTAGTCTAATTTTCTTGAAACTTAAAATAAATACTCTTCAATACACTTGATTGAACACGTGTTTCGCCGTTTTTTCTAAATTTAACCCTTAAGGGAGTGAACGGGGTTGCAAAATTTCGAACTAATGTCCACGCGGACGGAGTCGTGGGCGAAAGCTAGTGGTACATAAATTAGCTTACTTTCTCAACCAAAGACTGAGACTTTTTCTCAGTCAAAGACCGAGGTCAGTCGACACCCAAAGGTGTCACAAGTCACAAAGTCGTGATCATGAAACACTAAACTAGCTCCACTCGACATAAGTCAATTACCTAAGTCATGCTTTCGATAGGAAGTAGTGATTTATTCAGACAAGGAAACAAGATTTACGACCACGACATAGGTATTTATCATAGCTGCCTAGTTGGGTATAATGACAAACGAAAGAATTTTGCTGCACTGTTAAGGAATGTTCTTTTATGAGTTGACAGTCATGCGTCAATCTGAAATGAACTCTATACCTTAGCGACAAAGACCATCTCGATGTAAAGGTTGCTCAGCTGTTGACTCTACCTAATAAATACCCATAGTACGTATGGAGACCAGAAACTCACAGGGTAATCTTCTCTATAGGATGTGAAAACATTGTTATCCGCCCCGGAAGTTACACATCCTGGACATGAAATGAAATTTCTTGACGCATCATTCTGCTGGGAAATCAATGTCTTTTTTGGGTTAATGAAATATCAAAAATGCACGCAGTTGACCAGTAAGGCCCACTTGCGTCATGCACAGAGTTAACTGAATAAAATGAAAATTTAATTAACTCGAGTTAAAATAAGTCGGTAACTCTGAAATTTGTCTTGCTCCAAGCTAAGCTAACTAACTCCGCTAGTTTAGCCGAAACCGCCATATGCGCCATTGACAAGCAACTTTTTTCATGATCTGACAACATGAAAATAATGCGCAATGAGAAAATATATAGGTATAACCAAACCATCTCATTTTCTCTATGCATACTTTGCGTAGAGTATGCATGTGCATACATACGACTTACCGACCTATCTCGCCGAAAATGGGTAGTTAATTTGTTATTTTTTTAACCTGACTTAGGGTGGTGCAAGCCAAATTATCGATTTAACCGGTTAAATCGAGTTAAATAAGCTAACCCGGGCTGACGCAAGTGGGCCTAAGCAGCCTATTTGTAAAACGTCCCTTTGTAGGGCACAGGCCTCTCAGAGAGAGAATGTGGGCTTAAATCACCACGCGTGCCCTCCGCTGATTGACGATTTCAAGCGCTGAGGTATTAAATAGCTCAGACACTCAGCGTTCCTCACGATGTTATCCTTCACGATTCAATTCATCATCATCATCATCATTGGCCTATACTTGTCCACTGCTGGACATAGGCCTCTCCCATTGCACGCCACTGAGCACGGTCCTCGGCTGTTCTCATCCAGTTCTTGCTCATCATCGCCCCACCGAGTCTGAGGTTCAGTTCAGTTGAATTGTAATTTTCAGCATTATGGCACGACCGATAACCAACCGATGACCGTTCTATGACTAACGCTAGCGGCATTTTTCCGAGCGGTCCCGTGCTTCGCAAGGCATGTTAAGCAGTTGGTGCCGGCTGCCGTCGATAGATGGCAGTCGTTAAGCCAAGTCAGAGGCCTTAGGGCGGCTTGAAAACTTCTGACAGTACGACCAGCCACTAAGTCTTACAAGCCTCCACCAATCCGGACTTGGCCCCCGTGGTGGAGTATGGCCTATATCTTTCTCAGAGAAGAGACCCGTACCCCTCGGTAGGGCATAATGGGTTGATGATGATGATGATGGCACGGAACACGGTTGATAAGAATTCTTAACAGAGGTCTAATTAGAGCACAATCGCGCGCAATCCCAATTTGACTACTAGATGTCAGGTATTCTTAAGGAATAGATACGGGTAATACAGGAGATCATTTGTTATACTATTTAAGAAATGATACGACACATTTCGCAATTTTTTTTACTTATAAACACTTATACTTATAACCATTTAGGTAGAGGCACATGCATTGCTTCTGGCCCCACACTAGGATACCTTATGTCATGGGAACGAGAAACAGCGACATCACACATGTAAACAAGACCTGGGGTTTTGTTGTCCCCAGCCGGGGTTCGAACGCGGGACCTCTCGCATGGTAGGCAGATGCGCTTTTGATCTGATTATTTTTCTCGTATCTCTGATTACATAGAGAAGACTAAAACAGAACCATGGTTCAGTCGACAGCACGTCAACTTTCACAATTTAGTTGCAAAGTCACCCGTAATGCAACGAATTAGAGTGCATGGGTGTATAGGATGATGTGCTGTCGACTGTACGTGGTGCGAGAGGGAAGGAAGAAAATCTCGTGCCGACCTTGCCCAGTTTTCACACAGAGCAAACCATGAGAAAAACGTTGAAAATTAACTCAACTACAGCAACGGCGACGAACCGCGGCGAATCCTATAATTTTGATTAAATGGACAATTAACCTAGAACATTGAAGCAAAAGAACTTCGTTAATCTAGGCATAATTGCAAGCTAAGCGGGATACTTACCGCAATCAGTAATCTAGCTCGTGCTGTTATTCAAATCAGTCTGCGGTCTGCGTGGTGACAGCTGGACTGACATTTGATATCATTATTTATTATGTCATTTATGCAACAATATTATAATGTTTCAGGTGTAATAATAAGGCTTAGGTAGGCTTTATAGCGGTCACATGGTCACGAGAGTAACTTTACTGTTAGAAGTAGAACCAGTAATTTAGATTCCTTAAGGTCGATTTTTAGGGTACCGTACTCATAGGGTAAAACGGACCCTATTATTGAGACTCCGCTGTCCGTCCGTCCGTCTGCCACCAGGCTGTATCTCATAAACCGTGATAGTTAGACAATTGAAATTTTCAGAGATGATGTATTTATGTTGCTGTTATAACTAAAAAACAGAATAAGATAAATATTTTGAGGGCTCGCACACAGCAAACGTGACTTATTGCCGCTTTTATAGATATGGTGCGGGTTTCAATCACTATCTTTCTATCTACGTTTTTTATGTTAAAAAGGTAGGATTGGATATACTTACAGACGATATGACAATCATTTACGCACTCCAATCTAATTCATTAACGGGGTTTTGCAACATTACAACAATGTAAAGGTTGACATGCTATCGACAGTACTAACTAGAATTAATTCCTTTGTAAAAGCTTATCATCTCAAATCCTTTAATGCTAAGTTAAGAAGTAGGCAAATTGCTAAATTTTATAATAATAACTGTGAATAGGCCCTAACGCCGCCAGCCTATAATTTATCTATTAGATAGTAAAAAACAGAAAGACGTGTTGCAGCCAAAAGATGGCCGCCTTGGTCGACTATGATCGCAAACATCAGTCGAGTGGGACCCAATGAATGGAAAAAAATAAGAATATTATTTATTGTATCCAGGGTATTGTAGTGAGGCGCCAGAATGTATGTGCCTGTATGTAAATGTTAATGTTTGTTGTACACCAGTAATAAAAACAAATAAGTACCATGCTAAGTTTTAAAATACGTTTCTGTAAAAAGTAAACAATCGATAATTATATTTTTTTATGGGTTCCGTATCCAAAGGGTAAAACACTCTATTACTAAGACTCAACTGGCTCTCCGACTGTCTATCGGTCAGCCACCAGGCTGTATCTGATGAACCGTGATAGCTAGACAGTTGAAATGCCAACAATTGTTTTTGTTGGAGCTGTAACAAGAAATACTAACAACAGAATAAAATAACTATTTACAGCAAAATAAGATTTAATTTTAAGAATTCAATATAAGCGTTTGTTGTACGAAACAAACGTGTTTTTAGCCGTTTTTTGCTTGATATTAATAACGGAAACAGGTAGAAGCTTGAAATATTTTGACATTCTTAGGTAGATGGACATTCGTACCTACCAAACTTTGTATTAGATTTAAGATGTTTTGAGAAAAGATGGTCAGAGTTGAGTTTTTTTTTTGCTGCCTTTTTCTCCACTACATTCGGCCCTAAGGCAGCGGCTAACATTATAATTTTATGTACATTGACATTCAACAAGCAGAATGTAAATTCTTTACGTTGAAACAAATTTCTCATTTCATTTCATTTCATTTCATAAAATATTCACAAAATATTCTGTTGTATTTACATATTCACTTTAAAAAGAATGAAATTAAAATAAATATTTAAGGGAGTCTCCCTACAACAAAAGAGATGTTTTACATTTTTTTACTCTATATTAATAACGGCAACAGGTAGACGCTGGAAATATTCAGAGATGTTTTTCAACGTAAAGAATTTACATTTATTTCTATTGATAAATTTAATGTCGATGAACTTTAATGTTAGGCGTGGTTCAAGTGTTAAAAAATGGCACGGAACCCCGTGCGCGAGTCTCACTCGCACTTAACCCGTTTTCTTTTTATAATTACTGTAATTTTACAATTTTAGTTTGCTAGAGTGACACTCTCTAACTCTGAGAGAAGGCATGAGCTCTACCAATGGGGCGGACAAGGCTCTTCTCTTTTAGCGAACGTAATTCGACAATTCTTATTGGAACGAGTCATTTCGAAACTTTTGTCCTAGGTGAGATCAGAATGATAATACGAGAGATAAAAATCCTTTTTCTAATAGGAAGCTAATATCGACCTTCCGCTTAACGTTCTAACTCCTATAAGCGCAGAACTAAACAGGCTTCAAAAAAGGACTTACGCTGACAATGCCTACTCTAGGTAGACTGCACTATTAAATGCCAAGGTTGGCTAAACCGGACATAAAGTAAGGGCTCGGGTCGCGATTAAATTGACTTAATTGCATTATAGTCCCAGCTCGTTTCTGTTCCAACGACATTTTAGTAACTTCGATTAGCATCTATAGTGCAGTCAATCTTTACAAAGGTTCTACATTAACATAGACATTTATATACAGGCACATACATCGCTTAAGCATGCTTGTATTGTTTTTAATTTAACTTAATGATTGTTGGCATCAATAAACGAAATAGATATTTAATATCTATCTATCTATCAGACAACGATGTAATTAGTTGCTTCACGACCAAGACATCTTCATATCTGCTAAGCTGAAATGATACAGTTGTGGACTGAAAGTCGACGCAGTGACCGGAATAAAATAGAATCAAAAACAAAGTGTTTAAAAAGGGTTATCTACTCTATAGCAACAATTGAAAACGTCAACATTTATAATGCAAACACAAATGTTATAAGAAAATGAGACGTAATGAACGGATGAATATCTAGATCATTGGAGAAATAATTGATAGAGAAAACTCATGACATTAGGTATGTTATTATCTTCTTACAATTAGATACCGTCGGCTAAAATCGCAACCCTCTCAACTGTTGAACCAAACTTTACAGGAGGCACAATAAACTTCACCAAGGAAATATTGTGTGTAAAGTCTATGAAGGCTTGCTCTGATTTTCGCTATCAACCTAACAGAGGAAAAAAAATAAGTGCATTAAAATCGCCATCCTTAATGGTACTGACACATATGCTCATTAGTAGCACGAAAGCATGCTTATATTGTGCAAGTGCTTTACTCCCAATCTTTTCTGTATGTAGGCACATAGACATTCAACAAACAGAATGTGAATTCTTTACGTTGAAATAAGTTTATGATTAACACTGACAACAACAATGCAGTCTTAGGTTATCAAACCTCAAAAAAAGGAAGACGGATAGATTAACCTCTTAAGTCCCGACCTGAAAATAACAATAGTTTTCTATTGTTATTTTGTCGACACGGGACTGAGGAGGTTAAAACATCGAATACAAAAATACAGAAAAGATTGGGAGTAAAACACTTGCTCAATATAAGCATGCTTTCGTGCTACTAATGAGCACATGTGTCAGTATCATTACAGTACTGAGCGGGGGGAAATACCTATGTGGTCTGCGTTTAGCAAAATTGCGGTATGGAGTTCCGAGGTGTTGTATTTTGCATTTTATATTAGACGGTTTTTTTTATTTAAGAGTTTTGCTATAAGATGCGTACAAAAATTTACTTTCTAAAGATGCAAAAAAAATCAACAAAAAAATGGAGTTAAGAGGTTTGCGACTTTAGCGGACGATATGTAATTGAAACAGAAATTAAGGTTTCGTCATGGTTTTCTTCCTCAAAGCATTCATCATCATCAACCCATTATCTCCCCACCGAGGGTCCGGATTGGTGGAGGCATGTAAGACTAGTGGCTGGTCTTACTGTCAGAAGTTTTCAAGCCGCCCTAAGGTCTCTGACTTGACTTAAGGACTACCATCCATCGACGGCAGCCGGCACCAACCTGCTTAACGTGCCTTGCAAAGCACGGAACCGCTCGGAAAAATGCCACTAGCGTCAGTCATAGACAGTGACCCATCCATGCACTGAACGCGCCCTATGTTGCTTAACCTTAGTGATCGTTTAAGATCACTCAGGCAGCCCAGGCTACGAGTGATTCACCATTAATCGCTCGTAGCGTCTAATGCTCAAAGCATTAATCTTGAGGAATTATTATACATCTTATCAAAATAGCGATACATAATAATAATAACTACCACAAGACACAATCACTTGATCTAGTCCCAAACTAGGATACAAGCTATGGTAACCAGGCAAGGACATTACAAACATGGAATAACAACCAGACTGAGGCTATTCGTACAAATATTTGGCGGCTCCCAGTTGGAATCGAACCCACGACCTCTGCCTTGGTAGGTAAACGTCTTAACAACTAGACCAACGAAGCTGTGTAAAGCCAATCAAGACCATAGATTATTCTAAGATTTTAAATACGTGGCCATCTTGAAATTTACTTTGGTACGTAATAGTTTCAATATTTCGATGCAATACTGTAAATTAATTTCTAGAAGCTATATTACCCGCTGTTTTCTTAACTACGTAAGTAGTTCTATACGATTGTATTGTCAGCAATTAGTTTTATTATGCAGCTGCCGATTAGGCACGTAGATGTTTTTACAATTGGCTTAGTGCATGTAAAATTCCGACAGTACCTAAATAGTAATGCCATTTAAAAGTGCGTCCTAAAGCATGGCACAGGCCTCACTTTCTCAGACTATAGTTTTCGGTCCTAAATAACCTTTAACCACTATGACAGGCACAATCGATACCAGATCAACCTTTACATTTTTGTTGCAAAGTCGCTCGTAACGTCACTGAGTAAAGTGAACGCATGTAAAGGTTATCTAATTTATTGTTTATTTATTATTGCTGACAAATAAAGACTTGATTGATTGATTGATAATTAATAATAACATCCACACAACACAATCACTCAATCACACAATTATGCGGACTTACTGACAGCGATTACTTACGAAAACTTAAGAGTTGAGAGAGAGAAAAAGCTATAACCGCTTCTTTGAGCGTTTTCAGATTATCCGATCCGATTATCGGATGGCGATAGTCGACACTCGATAGCCGACACCATGTGCAGTTTTCACATTCATCATCAACCCATTATGTCCCCACCGAGGGGCACGGGTATCTTCCCTGAGGAAGGTATAGGCCATACTGCACCACGAGGGCCAAGTCCGGATTGACGAAGACTTGTCAGACTAGTAGCTGGTCTTACTGTCAAAAGTTTTCAAGCCGCCCTAAGGCCGCTGACTTGACTTAATGACTGTCAACTATCGTCTCCAGCCGGCTATTTACGATAAATCGTTCCGATACGGCCATTTGCTCGATAGCTTCTGATTAGTTCTTCTGAAAACGGCTCATTGCAAAAAAGGTCTGTCCACAGAATACAGCGATACTAGATATCAAATAAGTAGATTATCAGACACCTTCATCTTCGGACATCAGATTTGCCGATATCAGACATTACTGGATAGCTGGATACATCCAACTGAGGAAGCCAGACATTAAAAGGGAACATTTTACACCCTTTTTAGCAAGCTACAAAACGCACCTGAAAAGTCTATTAATTACTTTCGTGTGAGTTAATTCGATTCAAACATTGGATTGTTTGCTGGTTTATCTCTCTTAGACTCTGCGCACACAGAGACAATTTAGATACTTAACTAAAGTCATTGAATTTAGAAGGAATTCAATGCTATAGTACACAAACACATACAGACATTATCGTCCGACAGCTCACGGGCGGGCGTCCGATCGTGCTGCCAACATATCGGTGTCGCCTACGATATCGAGCATATTGTCATATGGAACGAATGACATTTTACTTGCCGGATCGGATAGTCTGAAAACGCTGTAGAGAGGCTTATTTCAATAAGGAAGGATATATACTGATCAAACAGTGCCTTAACCTTTGAATCCCTAAGGTACGCCTTAACCTTTAAATTCTTAGAAGTCTATTGTAATAGGTGTACGTATCGTATAGGTAACCTATTAAATGGTCTGTAAAGTACACCTCATGCCGAGTTCAGACCAATTGAACGAAAGCAAATGAACGTAAATATTTACGGCAAAAGTATAAACTCCAAATAATTACAGTCACACTAATCAGTTACATTGAGAACGACGAAGTAATAAAAATGGAAAAGTTGACCAGGGGCGTATTAAACAGATTGACAAAAAGACTCCGTTACGCAATGTACGTCGAGATGTCTTAATAAACTACTATGGATGTCAGTGGAGCAAACGCTGACTTTTGCGGAGGCTTCCATAGATTGGCGAATACCTTTATTTATTCGCATGGTCTGCAGACGCCATTGGATTGCCAGTCATCCTGATGTCAGTCATCCAGCATTGGCTGATGAGGATTGGTTAGCAACGATATCACCAGAGTTCGCTATTTAGCACATTCTTAGCGTTGCATTCATTACAACTTTACCCTGGTGGGTATAAAATAAATGGAAATAAAGTCGGAAATAAACTCCGAGCTCAGGCTTGTTCAATGAAGACGTCATTGATTGAACATAAAGGTTTATTCTCAACATCATCTTTCATCGTGAAAGATCATGGAAAGATTTTGTTCATAATGTTTACATGTTTGTAATGTCGCTGTTTCTGGTTCCCACGGCACAGGGTGTCCAAGTGTGGGGCCAGAAGCAATATATGTGCCTGTATGTAAATGTTTATGTTTATCAGCCCACTACCTACTTATAAAAAACCTCCTCCTCTTCGTCGATTAAAAACAGAAACCAAATTCACCTTTCCTCATTGGTATTAAGGCTCGCTTTTCCCCACAGCTGGCGGATGAGCTGCCGGCCAAGATCTCGGAGCTGCGTCTGCGCCCGCGCGCGATGGCCACAAAGCCCAAGCCAGATGGCTTCAAGATCCGCAAGCTCACTTTGACGGATAAGGAGATGATGCTGGTGCATTTGAGACAGTGAGTTGGAGTTGACATGTCACTCAGTCACATTTTCCATGCTGAAGAAAACAAAAAAAAAATTGCGTTGAAAATAAAACGAAAATGCTGGACTGAATAAATATTTATGAATTTTGTTTATTGAATTTGAGTAATATTCCATGAAAAACTAGACTAGCCCTCTTATTTCGTAACTGTCCACGGTTTCAAAATAATAACATGTAGGTATTTGACAATCGGACTAAGATATATCTGTGGACAAGTTACGTACAGTCTGTTAGCTTTTAGAATATACCTCAAGCTCTAGAGTAGGCTTCGGTTTTCGCCGAAAGCACACGAGTGTAATACTACTTCCTGTTCTGTACAAAACTTTTCTTCACTATTTTGAATAGTTAGTTATGTAAAGTTATAGTTCCGATATTTCTATTACACGAATATATCCGATTCTATCCGATAGGAGCCGAGGTATATTCTAAAAGCTAACAGACTGTAGTTGCATCTGGCTTTATTTCATTTCGTTAATAATCGCCACTCATATTCCTTCCGCAGATTCTTCTTCCACGACGAGCCAATGAATAACGCAGTGAAACTTCTAGACAGTCCAGACTCGCGATGCTTAGAACTGGAAGAATACGCGTCTGTAACGCTTGAGCAAGAAGTCTCTTTGGCAGCCGTGGACGAAGGAGGAGAGATTGTCGGACTCTGCATCAACGGCATTGTCACTAAAGAGGTGAGTACGGAGTCAACCCTTAATTGTGGGTTTTTTTCGCTGCCTTTTTCTCCATTACACACGGCCCCAAGGCAGCGGCTAACATTATACATAAATGTACTGTACCTACATTGACATTCAACAAACAGAATGTAAATTCTTTACGTTGAAATACATTTCTGATTTCTGATTGAGCGTGGGAGTACAAATTGTAAACTTTTAGTTCGGATTTAATTAAGCTCTGCGAATCGGAGCGAAACCTGGTCGGACTCGTCCGATAAAACAACACCCGTAAATAGATCCGGACTAAAAGTTTACAAGGGTTTGCTTACGAAAGGGTAAAAATTCTTCACTGATTTTGGACTTCAATTTAAGTTGATAAGATTCAATTTAATGTGGGACTATTGTGCCATTGCCCCATTAAGGGGCCCTATCTCTCTATGTATCTCGAGCTTTTTGTTAACAGTGGTCAGTTGTCAAAAGAGCATTAAAAAAACTACTGAGAACTGTAAACAGTACATTGACATACTTTTAGCGTTCGAGAACGCTTTTTGAGGGCGTAACGCTTTTTAGCAAGTCTGATTTCTTAAGTAACTAAATTTCCTAACAGCGTTTTCCTACCTTCTTATAGACATTTCAACTGAACAAACTAATCAAAATACAGTCTGTTAGCTTTTAGAATATAATTTGGCTAATATCGGATAGAATTGGATATATTCATGTTTAAGAAATATCGGAACTATTATGAAACTTAACTTCGAAATCGGAACTAATATGACACTTAATTTCGAAATCAGAACTCGATCATCAGTACGTACTCGTGTGCTTTCGGCGAAAACCGAAGCCTACTCTAGAGCCCGAGGTATATTCTAAAATCTAACAGACTGTACGTGGTATTATCCACTGAAGCGTCCAATAAGGGACTACGGTTCTAGAAATGACACTACCGTATTACTTCCCTGGGACTAGAGTCCCAGAACCAAATGCTGTATTTATCAGAGAGAGTTCAAACCGAACATAATAAAGTTCTCCTGAAGTTCAACTACAACGCGCTCTTCGAAATGACCACCTAAATATTTTCAGTAGAATTTGTTATTTTCAAGGTCAGGTCTGAAAGGGTTAACAGTACACTTACATTCCACTTCATAATTATACACTTAACATATATAAAATAACATTTACATACAGGCACATATATTGCTTCTGGCACCACACTAGGATACCCTGTGATGTGGAAACTAGAAACAGCGACATCACAAACATAACCCGCTACTATTTCCATAAGACAAGATGAAAAAGGAAAAGAAAAAGGAAGGAAATAATTACACAGGTAGTTTAGTTTGCCTCATTAAATTTTATTTACAGATCATTGCACAATTGTACATTACTGTACTTTCATCCTTGTTTACCTTAAACTATTTATATCCAGATACCCAGATACATCATACATCATCAACCCAGTATTTCCCCAACGAGGGGCACGGGTCCTTTCCCTGATGAAGGTATAGGCACAGAATACAAATAGTACAAGTAGTACAGGCCATACTCCACCACGGGGGCCAAGTCCGGATTGATGGAGGCTTTAAGACTAGTGGCTGGTCTTACTGTCAGAAGTTTTCAGGCCGCCCTAAGGCCTCTGATTTGGCTTAACGACTGCCATCTATCGACGGCAGCCGGCACCAACTGCTAAACGTGCCTTGCGAAGCACGTTACGGAACCGCTCAGAAAAATGCCACTAGCGTTAGTCATAGGCGGTCACCCATCCATGCACTGAACGCGCCCTATGTTGCTTAACCTTCGTGATCGCTTAAGATCACCTATGTGTATTTGTTTGTGGAGTAAAAATATTCCATTTTAAATCTCATTTCCGTTAAATGATGGAAAGAAACAAACGTGCAGGAATACATAAACCTCCTTTGATTTCGCAGTCGGGTAATAATAGGCTCCATTTGGACGGCTTTGTCAATTGTCAATTTTTCCAATAAGCCAGGAAAATATGCAGATTTGAGCATTCATATAGATGACGGTCGCGGTCGACAAAGAATTAATTTACAAAAAACATAGCTATGATTATCACACAAAAGTGAGACCTACTCAACTAGATTTCAAATTGACTGGCTAAGCTGACCCGATCTAGTTATTGTAACTTTTAATATTCAACGCATAGCTTCCTGCTCAGGCGTTAGAAAAAGTATTCTTGATAGGCGTTTTTCCACTGGTCGGTCTGTACTGGCATCACCGGCCGAACCAGGACCAAAACATAACATAACATAGAGTCACGCCTGTATCCCGGAGGGGTAGATAGAAGCCAGGGTCTGCCACGATACCAACAGATCTTCTTCGCTTCGTCAACCTTCATTAGGTAATCGTTGCACGTAGGCAATCGTTGCACGTAGGCAATCGTTGCACTGGTTTCGGTTTCGGTTTCGGGTACTTTCTATCTTACCCTTTGTAAATACATTTCAAATTCAAATATTTTATTCATAATACAAATAGAATATTTACTTTATGCACGTCAATGTTGTTAGTTTCGACATAATCATCACCACTTCACAACTTCATAACATCACAACTTGCACACAACACAATCACTTGACCTAGTCCCAAACTAGGATACTCTGTTCTATCGTAACCAGGCAAGGGCATTACAAACATGGAAAAACACCCAGACTGAGAATATTTGATCAAATGTACGGCGGCCCCTAGTGGGAATCGAATCCACGACCTCTATCTTGGTACCCAAATAAGCTCCTTAACGACTAGACCAACGAGACAGTCTATATTTCTATATATTTGGTTCATCATCATTATGTTCCCACCGAGGGCACGGGTCTCTTCCCTGAGGAAGGTGTAGGCCATACTCCACCACGGGGGGCAAGTCCGGATTGGTGGAGACTTGTAAGACTAGTAGCTGGTCTTACTGTCAGAAGTTTTCAAGCCGCCCTAAGGCCTCTGACTTGGCTTAACGACTGCCATCTATCGGCGGCAGCCGGCACCAACTGCTTAACGTGCCTTGCGAAGCACGTAACCGCTCGGAAAAATGCCACTAGCGTTAGTCATAAAAGGTGACCCATCCATGGACTGAACGCGCCGTTTATTGCTTAACCTTAGTGATCGTTTAAGATCACTCAGGCAGCCCAGGCTACGAGCGATTTCTATATTTGGTTAATCAGGGCCTTTCGTAAAACATCAATTCGTACTAAAGCAATTCAAGATACATTGCGTTGCTACGCAACAGCTGAACAGCTAAGTCGTGAATCTGTGGACTTTGCAATGTAGGTACAGTCGGGTTCTGAAAATGTTTACCACCTTAAGGTTCATTATTGTACTGACAATTATACGACACAAGGTCGATACTTGTATGATTTGATTAGATAGAGCTCAGAATAAAGAGTAGAGTACCAACCTGTCAAAGTTTAGAGCAAAACTTCTTTGCTCACTCAGGGAGGTTTTATAATAATGTATAGAAAAATAACCTTCTAATTTGACAGATTTTTGGTAATGCAATAATTTTAAATTAAGAAATGAGTTTAGATACTTGTTAGAATCGAGGCTTCTGAACTTTGAAAGGTAATAAGTATATTGTTAAAGCGTTATAGACTATACTGCACATTATTGTGACAAAGAATCAAGTTTGAAAACTGGTAAACATTTTTAGACCGCGACTGTACATCGAATTATATTAAACCAAATTCAAATATGTTATTCACAGTAAAGACAAAATGTTTACTTTGTGAACGTCAAAGTTATTAGTTTTCACAATTAATAGATTATGTGGAGGAAAAGCTAACAAAGAAACTCTCCACAATTTATTATTGTCAAAAGAGCACAGAGTAGATTAGAATTAGTTATTATTATTACTAATATAGTCTTAAGTCACTATTGTTATTAACATAATATGGGCATATATGGGTAATGCCTGAAATAAAGATTTTTTTTTTTATTTCTTTTATTTAGCTTAATTAACAAACTTCCAAACTTAAAAATGAGTGTACTCCTGGAGGTGTACATCTAAATAATCCTTGATTTTATACTAAGCTTTTTTACACACATTTCGTAAGCCGCGTCGAAGGTAACACTATTTTTTCTTGGGGAATCTTGTTGTAGAACATTATGAATTGTTTTCTATGAACAGGCTCCAGTAACTGCACACTTGCCAGTTAGTGAAAAAATGCGCCGGTGCAATAAGTTTTCATACGTGTTCACTTTTCCCGGCCACCAAGCCACGCTTGTGGAAAAACTGACTAAGTACGAAATATATAAAATATAATATATTTAAATACTAGCTGTGCCCCGCGGTATCACCCGCGGTTTATTAGGGAAAATTAGATTAAGTTAGGTCTTAGGCATGTACCTATGAGCTAGACATTAGCTCTACGTGTAGATGTACTTCTAGGATATATTTAAATATGTATACCTACAATATGTATGCTTTTTGTGTTAAAAACATAAGCAGTACTGTATTGCAGTGCCCTAACAGGGCTCATGTTGAGGACTATACTATTTACTTAATAAGACCTTTGTACCACATGAAGCAATAAATGATGTACTTGAACTTGAAAATAAATTGTTAACAGTAAAAATAAAAATTATTCATGTTTTTGGGGATTTTCCCATGGAAATAAAGTATTTTCCCGCAGTAAAAAGTAGCCTGTGTGTTAATCCAGGGTGTCAGCTAACTCCATACCAAATTTTATTAAAATCACTCCAACCGTTTAGACGTGAAGAAGTAACAAACATACACACTTACACACTCACAAACTTTCGCCTTTATAATATTAGTGTGATTGTATACCTACATTTCGGGTCCAACTAAGACATTACAGGACCTTATAATTAGATGTTGTACTTTAGACACCGCAGTATAATCACAACAATTTTGACAATTTTACGATTTTTGCCACAGGAAAAAGCATATTTTATTTACGTAAAAAATAGGGTCTAAAAATATTTTAACAACTTGTCAACCCCTCTTAGTTTTTTATTATTTGTATTCTTTGTTGATTAATTATTTTCGCTACCAAACTATTAAGGTCCCAGGCTTCCAGCTCTATTGAGTTTGCGGGATTAAATAATAGGTATAATCGAGTGCTGTCCAGTCGATAGCACATCATCCTAGACACGCATGCACTCTACTCCGTTGGATTACGGGCGACTTTGCAACTAACATGTGAAGAATTTAATCATCTCTTATCTAGGTCATTGATTATTATTCAATTATCTTTATATTTAATATCATAAAAAAACTACAAAACCCCCGTTCTTTGATTTTCGTGGAGTGTCCTTTTCCTTTTTTTTTCCTTTTCCTTTTTCCTTTTCTAAAAAAGCGGTGGTGGCGTAGTGGGGTTGACCCTTGCTTCTCGATCATGAGGGTCTGGGTTCGAACCACGCATGTACCAATGACTTTTAGTTACGTACATTTGTTTGTACAGCAACACCATTCGCTGATAAATTGTGCCCGGATAACGACGACAGGCTTGCCACTTGTCACGTTTGGGACCTAATAAACTCGGCAAAACGTGGGTCCAGTTCTAGAGACTGGTGCCTCTGCCTACCCCTTCGGGAATAACGGGCGTGAGTTTATTTATTTTTTATTTTTATTTTTGTCCTTTCCCCCGATCGAATCACTTACTTAATTATATATTTTAAACTAAATGGAATACGCTTACCAAAAACTAGATACTAAGTTTTAATAAGTTGCCAATGCTATAAAAAATTACACCGTTGTTCTAAAAGAATTACATTGTCTTAAAAAAAATTAAAATGTAACTGTCCTAATTCATGCTACAATTAGCCACTCTCCGTTGGCCAGATAGAGTGTTTGTGTGATAACACGTCGAGTTTCCGAAAAATTTGGGTAAGAACCCCGTTACGTGGGTATGGTTTTTCAAAACTTTGATTTGCGTGGTATAATTTTCTCCGTCGTCTGTGAATTTATTTTTTGAGTAAAATATTGTAGCCAACAAATATAAGGTAACGTAACTTATATTCAAAACACAGTTTATTTACTTCAAAGGTTTTATATATTTTTAGAATGAATGCTTTATTTTGATTTTTGTGGTCGTGATTTGCGTGGTTTACATGGTAGTTTTGACCCACGCAAATCAATTATGGGTCATGCAACTGAAATAACTTCAAGTTTTGCAATAGTAATGTAGGACAAAAACTTATTACTTTAGTTAAATGTAAATTCTTAAAATTATAGCTAAATATATTATATTTTATTAAAGTTTAAATGAATTATTTTTTTAAGTAAAAAATGGCATAATAATAATATTATAATAACTTATCTGATAAAGTTAAATAAAAAAAATCATTTACGTAGGGTGTTTTGTGATTTGCGTGGCTCTCATTTTTTTAACCTCAATTATCTCTTTAAGTTTATTGCTCTCTGAGGTGCCCCTTTTATAAAAAGTACTACTTTTACGTATAATTTAAGATACGGATGTCGATTTAGCAAAAATATTAAATTTGAAAATTGCCACGAAAATCACCAAAGAATGACTTGCCCGAAGAATCACCCAGTTCACGTTCTCGTCAAAAGGTGAAGTAGGAATGAATGTCATATGAAATCTAGAAAATTTAAATTTTGATTTAAAATGTCAGACAGAATGAAAATAAATATTTAAAAAAAAAGTGTAAATTGGCTTACACCGTTACAAAGTTAGATAGAGAGGAGGCGGTCTGACAGCCAGACGGTCTAATGCGACTACCACACGTGCATGCTTGACCATAGTTTTGCTTGCGCATGCCGGCTTGTATACACTGAACACTGTGCGTGTAGTTGGTAAGACGGTAGCATGCGCAAACCCCAAAGCTTGGCTTGATGATTTTTAAACTTGCTTGAAATTCTAGCATGTACAGACATACTTGTACAAACTTGTCTGCGCGTGTGGTTGGGCGTTCGGTGTTCAAGCCGTCTTCAAGCCATTTTTTTTTTGTTCACTTTGATAGTTTACGCTTTGAATTTTGGATTTTCTATTTTTTACTAGCAAAAACTTGAGAAATATTAGCAGAAGAAATAGGTTTTCATTGGGAAACATTGTTTCCACACCGGCGATGTCGAATGTGACTTGCGCAAACTAAACTGTGCCGTGTGGTAGAGACGTCCGTGTTCAGTCTTTTCATGCGAGAAGCATGCGCAAGCAAAACTGTGGTCAAGCATGCACGTGTGGTAGCCGCATTATAGGTAGATTTACAGAGAATATACCTCGGGCTCCGAAAGCACACGAGTGTAATACTACTTCCTGCTCTGTATAAAACTTTTCTTGACTATTTTGAAAAGTTATGTAAAGTTACATAAAATGTTATTTTTAAGTGTAGCTTCTAGAAAATAGTAATACTGGCTATGGAAGAGCGGAGCGTCCTAACACAGGCATCTTTTTGCTTGAATGGAGGCTCCAAATACTGTAAAGACCAGATGTAGGTCTTCTATGTTGATGAAATAAACATTTTATTATTTATTATTATTATTATACGTTTTCTTTAAATTTTCACTCTTTTAACAGAGGTACAAGTTGGCACGGGCCGAGGCCAATAAGTGCATTAATTTATTAACTTCTCTTTGCCGAAGAACTTTCGGACGATACGACAGTATTGTGTTAAGAGGGAAGAATAGTACGTGCTCGTCCATACAAAAAGAGTAAACGTTTTCCCACTTCTAAATATTTTCCAATCTCCATGATTTTTTAGTATTTTATTAACACAATGAAGGACTAGGCTTTAAGTTTTTTATTTTTTCAAAATTTGCTATAGATTCAAACTTACAGGCACCTCAAGTAACGTAATTTTTGTGATCAAAACTGTGTCGAAGTGGCTTTTTGCAGTAGTGGTAAGTTGATCGGTGTATGTCTAGTGTTTTTAGGGCAGTGTGCAGAGTGTAAGGTATTATTATTATTATAAATAACAATACAAAATAAACCTTACCTTATTGTAATATAATTGATTCTATCCGATAGTAGCCGAGGTATATTCTAAAAGCTAACGTACAATAGTGCCCCGCTCGGAACCATTCAGTCACGGAACCCTAAATCCGCCAAATAGAAGTGATACACGCCTTATTACTTTTTGCCAAAGACGTTTTCAAGTTCAACTGCATGCCATGTAAACTTATGTAAATGTAACTCGTGCCTGATAACCGTAATAGGCTGGCTAGCAACTTGTCACACTGCCGTTTGGGATATTTGACATCAAATGCCGGATGCATGTTCAATTAAAATTAGTTTTGTGTCTCTCATTGCCTGGCTCTTTCCCATTTTATTTGGGGTCGGCCCTCCGTAGCATGCGTCTCCAGGCAGCACGGTCCTGGGTCGTCCCTTTTTCCTTCTTCGAGGATCTTATTTACTATGGACATGAATGTGATTCGGGGTCTTCCCCGCCCTCAGGGTTTAATCGCGAGATTATGAGAACTACAAAAAAAAAACACTTAACACAGGATATCTAGAATTCTTCCAAGCCTCAACATCACGGAACGAAGTAGTAACATACACAATCATATTTGTTAGCAAAGGATAAGTGTACCAGAAACCGACGTGACTGCATGCAGAGAGTAATGAATGTAGATGAAGCGAAAGTGATTTTGTCAGGATCATGGCAGGCGGCAGTCGCTGGTCTCTGCCTACTCCTCTGGGATATTAGGCGTAAGCTTATGTATGTATGTATGTTATATTTGTTTAAACAGACAACGTTTCAACATAAAAATTGTATTCTTGATCTAACCAATTGGCCTCGTTTGTTAATCCAACAGCTGTCAGTTGACAAAAGTGCATACAAATCTTATTAGGGACCAGGATAAGTCGTGGCATAATGTAGTATGGAAGTTATGATTATGTATAGTTATTTATTTAAAAAGTGTAATAAATAAACAAATTTACTAACGGTTACCATTGGGCGCGTTCAGTCCATGGATGGGTGACCGTCTATGACTAACGCTAGTGGCATTTTTCCGAGCCGTTCCGTGCTTCGCAAGGCACAAAGCAGTTGGTGCTGGCTGCCCTCGATAGACAGCAGTCGTTAAGCCAAGTCGGAGGCCTTAATACCATTGGGCCACTTGAACTTTCGGGCGGCTTGAAAACTTCTGACAGCAAGACCACTAGTCTTACAAGCCTCCACCAATCCGGACTTGGCCCCCGTGGTGAAGTATGGCCTTTACCTTCCTCAGGGAAGAGACCCGTGCCCCTCGGTGGGGACATAATGGATTGATAATGATGATGATCACCTAACGGTAAAATTCCATCTAGCGGAAATCCGATTGAAATGTACAATGCGACTGGACATTTTATTGTTCGCGTGTCCAGGCCTTTTTAGAGCATACATACGAGTACTTCCGCGCAGGTGTTCCGTTTAACTGCTTTTAGAATACAATCCTACATACCACATAGATCTGTTGCTCAGACGTTGGCTTTTTATCTACTAGGTGAATTAGTTCATCGTATTTAAGGGGAAATTCTAATTATGATTTAAAAACATGTGCTGGTTGGTTGCTTAACCTTCGTGATCGTTTTAAGATCACTCGCAGCTGGGGCTACGAGCGACTGGAAAGAATATTTAGTCTTAATCCTGTTGACGAGACGAGTAGTGATTAAATTGTGTTTCATATCGTTAGGAATGCGTATTCAGCTATCTTCAAAACAGAATCAAGAATCAAGAATCAAGAATGTTTATTGTGAGCTTAGACATGGGTTATACAATTAGCAGTAACAGTTACTATAAGAAAATAGCATCACCAAACCTTACCTTAATATTACAGGTGTACTCACATTCGTCCATCCTTCACATAATATTATTTATATTATATGAATAATGGAGATATACATATCCTACTACGTTACTACAGTAACAAATCAAAATAGCTACTAATAAAATTTTAAAATAAAATCCTTAACTGTATGAGATCATCTTAAAAACTAAACAATATGTTATACATATCTAATAATTTCAACATTAGACATACTTAACCTACCTAATACAACTATTCAATATCATATTCCATAAACTCTTTCAAACTATAAAAACAATAGCCTAGGAGCCACTTCTTTGTTAAAATTTTAAAAGTATTGATATATAATGTTTGTTCTTTTAAAGATACTGGTAATTTGTTATAAATATTTACACACATTATGAATGAATTTCTACATACTAGAGATAGATGTGCTGGTGGTTTATGTAGCTTTTGTGAATATTTCGATCGAAGAGTTCTTGCTGATACATCCTGATTACTTTGAAAAAGACACCTATTTTTAAATACAAATAAACATATTTCAAATATATACAAACATGGCAGCGGTAGGATTTCATACTTTTTGAAGTAAGGACGGCATGATTCAACCTGCCTAATTCCGAAAATGGCCCTCACACAGCGTTTTTGAATTAAAAATACATTATGCACATCCACTGAATTTCCCCAAAGCACAATACCATACCGCAGAGTGGAGTCCACATAGCCACTGTAAGCCATTAGAGCTGCCTTTTTCGATACCACTTGGCTAACTTTTCGTAAAGCATAAACAAATTTGTTTACCTTAGAACACACATTATTTACATGGTCTTTCCAATCGCAATGAGAGTCTAAATTTAAGCCTAAAAATTTAACCTTTGATACATCTTAAATTATTATGTTATTATACTTAACGATTACAGATTGGGGACTGCTCCTGTTTGTATGAAATTGCATAAATTTAGTTTTATTTACATTCACTTTTAAGTTGTTCGCTGTAAGCCAAGATATTGTTTGAGCTAGAACTTTATTTATATCTTGATTGTATACAGTTATATCTTTGCATTCTGTGACTATGGTAGTATCATCGGCGAATAAAATACAATTTTGTGAGAGGCTGTTTGGTAAATCATTAATGTAAAGTAAGAAAAGCAGGGGTCCTAATATACTACCTTGAGGTACACCGAAATCATTAGCTATAAATGGCGATTGATATTTTATAATAGATCTAGTTTTTGAGCAGTATCTAGCTGTCTCAACACATTGCGTTCTATTACTCAGATATGACTTTATCCAATGGAATGCTGGACCTCGTATGCCATACTTCCATATTTTTTCTAGCAGCCTTTTATGACAAACGAAATCAAATGCCTTGCTCATGTCTATGAATAACACAGAAATGGGCATTTTTTTGTCTAAACAATTTGTAATATGCCGAATTAACTTAAAAGCAGCTAGAGAGGTACTCCTGCACTTTCTGAATCCATTTTGTTCATCAGTAATAATATTATTTTTTGTAAGAAACTTGTCTAGCCTATTATGCATGACCTTTTCATATATTTTGGATAATATGGGTATAAGTGTAACTGGTCTGTAATTATCCATTTTATATTTATTGTCTCTTTTAATGAGTGGCTTAACTATAGATTTTTTTAAAGCATCTGGAAAAGTTCCTTGAAGTAATGATAAATTTATTGCATAAGTTAGTGGCTCTGCTATAAGATTTATAGTATTTTTTATTATTTCTGTTTGTATTTCATCTAAGCCTACAGATTTTGAGTTTTTAAGAGACTTTGTTATTTGTAAAAGCTCTTTAGTACCTAATGGATTCAGAAATATACTATTTTCCCTATTAAAAATATTTATACTATCGTGTACCGTCGCATCGGGGTTTAATTGTTTTTTTACCACATTTATAAAATATTCATTAAATGAGTTCGAAATAAGCTGAGGGTCAGTAATATCACAGTTATCAATCACTAATTTGTCAATGGACCTGCTCCTGCAGTTCGAGGAAGTATATTTTTCAATCGCATTCCAAGTCGCTTTGCATTTATTTTTGGTGTTCGATATAAGTCTTAGATTTTGATTTTTTTGGTAGGAAATTATTGTTTTTTTTAAAATTCGTGAATATTTCTTATATTCATTTGCATAGTCCTTGCAGTGTCTGCTTTTTAAATAGAGTTGTCGTTTTTTTAAGCAACTGTTTTTTATACCTTTAGTAAGCCATTTTAAACTACCATTTTTATCAGAGACCTTTATTTTTATAATAGGGAAGCACAGTTTATAAAAAACGTTGTACAGTTCGTATAAATTGTTAAAAGCCTTAGCAGCATTGGTCTCCTCAAATACTTCATGAAACGAAAGGGACGAAAGACATTCTTTAAACTTATGTTGGTTATCTAGACTATAATCCCTCCGACATTCGTACCACCACTTGATAGGAGGAGCAAGGCGGTTCTTAACTGGAATTTCGAAGGACTGAGCGGTGTGATCTGATAATCCTAAGTCGTGGATATTAGTTGTACCATTCTTTATATTAGTTGCTATGTGGTCAATGCATGACTTAGACGTTGCTGTTATTCTTGTTGGTGCTTCTATAATAGGTTTGAGATCATATATTTCAAGGACTCTTTTGAGCTCAGTTGAAATGTTGGATTCTTTCAACAAATCAATATTGAGGTCTCCACATAAGACGTATTTTTTTCTTTTCAAATTACAGGTTTTACTAAGAAGTTCATTAAGCTTACGAAAAAATTGTGAAGAAGTTGATGTGGGAGTTCTATTCGTGTAAATACATATAACTATTATTCCGTATTTTAAAATATTAATTCCACAACATTCAAAAATAAATGGTTCTGTAATAGTTTCTAATTCGTCTAAAGGTATGAATTCAGACCATGGACTCAACGTTGAAAACTTAGTATCACTTCTTTTTCCTACGCCCGCTAGTCTACAGTATAATGCTAAGCTTACGTCCTTGCAATAGATCTATAGTCAAGTGACTAGGTAGCTAGTATTTATAACCGCAAATACATATGATCCGCGTCTTAGGTATTTAACTGAATGTTAATAATTATGCTTCTTGTAACTTAGTTAAAACTTCTAGTAAGTTTTTTTCTTCATACTATTCTAATACTTCGGTCTTGTACATCTAGATTAGTTATATTTATTCAGCCTCCAGTGGCAGC
The DNA here is from genome assembly GCA_947310845.1 of Yponomeuta plumbellus. Taxonomy (NCBI): domain Eukaryota; kingdom Metazoa; phylum Arthropoda; class Insecta; order Lepidoptera; family Yponomeutidae; genus Yponomeuta; species Yponomeuta plumbellus. The sequence continues at coordinate 7,169,560 of OX371207.1, read as the reverse complement.
TCCACTATTTCTAGATAGGTCAAGTGGCTACTCTAATGCGGTAGTGCCTGGCTCGCTGGTGCCGAATGCCAGTGCTTAAAAAGTAATACAAAATTTTGAGATAGCTACAAAGTAAATACAAAGATGCTCTGACTTGACTTCAAATAGCTTCTTCAGCTTCGTGAACTAAAAACTTTCGTAAGCACTAGAGACTATTAACGTCAGAGACGAGGAACCGACGACGCGAGCTCCGTCTCTGCTCACCATGATTAAGCTCTGCGAATCAGAGCGAAACTTGGTCGGACTCTTCCGACAAAAAGTCAAGTAAGTGTATGCGGAATAAATTTTGTTTGTTTTTTTTTAGTTTACAACAAATTATTTATTTATTTACTTAAAATCAGTTTGGTCGAATCGGCCCTTAGTCTTGAAATATTGTCCAAAATATTTATAACTAGTTAGCTGTGTCCGCGGCTTCGCTCGCGTGGAATTCAGCAATAATAGGTACCTGAAATCATTAACCATCTAAAAGGATTTGACCTTAGTGATGAATTTTTTGAAATCCAGTTTCAGGGATTGCCACCTAAAACTCGATTTACCGTCCACTGGACGAGGAAGAAAAGTTAAAAATATAATTCGCTCAAGTTAATATCCGTTAAGCGGAAATTACTCCGCATTTATCCTACAAAGATTGGAGCATTAATTGGGTTTTTTATTGATTTTCTTTGTCCCATCCTACTTTGGCTACTCTAGTCTCTGCCTACACCTCCGGAATACGTCATTTTACGGACAATGGTCTTCCGTTTCTGACAAGATTTTTTCTCTAAGCCATACCATAGTGTTTAACAGAAATGAAATTGTTTATTTGCACGAAAAGTGGTACATTAAGCTGGTACTAATAAATAAGTTTCTTCACAATTCACCTTCTTCATCATCAACCCATCATGTCCCCACCGAGGGGCACGGGTCTCTTCCCTGAGGAAGGTATAGGCCATACTCCACCACGGGGGCCAAGTCCGGATTGGTGGAGGCTTGTAAGACTAGTGGCTGGTTTTACTGTCAGAAGTTTTCAAGCCGCCCTAAGGCCTCTGACTTGGCTTAACGACTGCCATCTATCGACGGCAGCCGGCACCAACTGCTTAACGTGCCTTGCGAAGCACGGAATCGCTCGGAAAAATGCCACTAGCGTTAGTCATAGACGGTGACCCATCCATGGACTGAACGCGCCGTATGTTGCTTAACCTTAGTGATCGTTTAAGATCACCCAGGCAGCCCAGGCTACGAGCGATTTTGCAAAAATTGAATTAAATTAAATATGTTAAGTGTCAAAGTTTACAAAGTTTTTCAGGAGATAATCATAATGTACATAATTATATTGACTATGTCCTACATAATATTCATTGCTGTTTTTTATACATATTTATTTTATGTCAATATATTTAATGACAAGGTACTCTACAGCTGAATAAAAGCATTTTTCTACTAGCCATTTGTGCAATTTCCTTTTAAATTGGGCTAAAGGTAGTTTTAGTAATTTTGGTAGGCGGTTGTATATTTTTATCAGCATTCGATAGCAGCTTCTTTGACAAAATTCTGTTTTACAAGGGGGGCCCACGATTTTATTTGGGTATCTTGTATTAAAGCTGTAAACTTCGCAGTACGTTTTAAATATGTTCCTATGATTGTGAGCAAAGCAAGCCATTTCATAGATGTCGAGTCTAGACGAGAGTCTCTACGTACAAAAATTATACCTGAAATAGTCTTCAACAGGACTAACAAATTTTACATGCATACATAAACTCACGTCCGTATCCCAGAGAGGTAATCAGAGACCCAAACTGCCACGATCGTGACTTCAAACAAAAATACAAATTTTACTATGAGAGAAACATTTGAAATCACGAAAAAACGGCGCAACCGAAAACTTTAGCGACCAACTAGTAAACCGACCAAAACGCAGGTGAGAAAAAGAGCACATGCTGAGCACACACCTTTTGTTGCCAACCCGCGACTCTGATGCTAAGTGTGCGGAGATTCGAACAAAATATTATTATATGAAAATTGACGGCCGTAGCCTGTCGTCGCGTCTAGTTGCCGAGCTGTCGCCTGTCGCGTGTCGCTAGTGTGCGCCTAGGCTAAAAATGTTTTTTGTCAGATCTGCCAAATTTGTTGCTCGCAATAAACGCATAGTACTTTTCTTTACTGACCACCCGTGTATTTTTTTGTATTGAAGAGAATTTATAACCTCGCCAATTTTCAATCTATTCCACCCCGTAATTATTCGCTTGACCTTAATCATTAATTTCTCTCATTGATTAGGAATATCCAACGGAATTTTCGCTTTCGCTGAAAATACATACGAAAGAAAACGACGAAGTGAACTATCTGTCTTGAATATGAACAAAAATGGTCTAAATGTGCTGTTATCCGGTTAACAGCACAACACTACAATGAGTAAGACAGAAAATATGTAGAGTCACCGCTTACTGTATGTTAGTCGCTAGCAACCGCAGGTTCGTTCACTGATTTGCATAATTTGTTCCTGTCGCGAATAATCGTTAGTACGAAGCCATGATCCAATTAAAACTCAGGTTCATGGTCCAATTGGAAGGGAGACTTCGGTTGACTGATACCCAAGGATAGAGACATACAGAAGGCCTTTGCTCACGTGTACTCTATTCTCTTTCGATATTGTTTGGGTGAATTTGAAGTGAAAATGTATTTGTGCATAAAATGATCGCTATCTATGTTTTGGAGGAGGCCTATACGTGGAAGCATAGACATGGAGATGTTCCAGAACAAAAAAAGGCAATGTATTTTTCTAATGTTATTCTAATATTTAAAACTAGCTGTCCCGGCAAACTTTGAACCGCCAAAGTTTTCGTATTTTTTTTATATTTTCTCACCATTAAAACCTTCCCTGAAATTCCATAAAATAATATGGAAACCAAAAATCAGTCAAGCTGTTCTTAATGAGACTAACGAGCAGCAATCCATTTACTTATACTTATATAGTTATATTTATTAAAATAGTCGGGTTATTCACCAACTCGACACACATGACTGGACACACCTGTGTCCAGTTGGTTAAACTCAAATAAGTATCATGTATTCTTTCGTCATCTGGACACGCAAAGATTTCTATTCGTGTCCAGATGGTGAAGCTGAAATAATAATTTTTGTGTTTTCACCAACTGGACACACTCTGTTTTTTTGCAGAAAAGGGTAGGTACAGTCAGGTTAACAATCGTCTCGCTCATGGAATTATTGACCACTAACAATGGTCGCGATCGTAGTGTTCATGCTGATAGTTTCAATTTTATTTCTTGCTATGGGACCTTCATCATAAGTTTTATTCCCTGAATCTCGATTTCTACAATGTCGCTTTGCGTTTTACTTCAATTCCCAGTACTTCGCTCCTCGCTTCACAGTGGTTTCCAGTACGCCCCGTCGCACTTATGGTACAGTCCAGACCGGAATTACTAGTGTAACAGAAGTTGTAGTAAACAACCCTGTTTAATACCGCGCAGTATTAAGCAATACAATGAACTAAGCCGCATGTTTTTCATGAGATTTTATTTTAGCCGCAATCTCTTACTTACTTCTGCTACCCTATTACTTTTCAAATAAAATTACAGATAATAAAAGACTATTCAGTGGTTTTGAAATGAGTATAGCATCCCGCAATTTTTATATACGAAAATTCATGATAGTGTCAAAAATATCCTTATAACTTTGCAAATCGTGAATAATTATACAACATGCAAAATTACCCGTTTCCAGCAGTGGAACGTGGACGACCGATGACGATTGTGATAGAAAACATTCTGCGCGTGACTGTACTGCGTCATAAATTCGGGTAAAATTCGAATGTTTGTCCAGTTGACGAAAACATTAAAATGTTATAAATACGTTTCACCATCTGGACACGCGTAAAAATCTTGGTGTGTCCAGATGACGAAAGAATAAATGATACTAATTTGAGTTTAACCAACTGTACACAATTGTGTCCAGTCAAGTGTGTCGAGTTGGTGAATAACCCAAATAGTCATTGCAATTGGAGGTAGCTTAGCAAAAAGGTTCCAACCCACACAAAGTGAGTTTTGGGATATTTAAGTTTTTAGGTTTAAGCTGATTTACGCTCTCCATACAATAACTTTGCAATACTCATCGGATCGCTGTGAAAGTTGATAGCGCTTCGAGTAACATAATATTTAACTCAAAAATTACCATGTTGTGGGAACCTTTCCTAAACTACGTCTTATAATTAATTAATTTTAAATGCAATTCACGAATATGAAAACCCAGTGGTTTGCATGGAACAAGTAAAGGATTTTTTATTTTAAAACCCTGCCCTGTCTTGTCACCAAAAACTTAAACCTTTATTAGGTCAGACTTCTGACTTCACAAAGCCCAGCTGGCAGTGGAAATATTAATATTCTGCAACATAAGTTTTATGTAATAAACGTGCAATATATTATTATCATTGCCTTACAAAGTATTAGTACCTACTACTTAGTTACAATGGAGAACGTGCGCTACAAAATGTCGTAGTAGGACAATTTAAAAGGTAAATAAAGGTATATAATATTTTTCATGGTTCCGTACCTCAAAAGGAAACTAGATAGATAGATAGATAATGATTTTATTGAAAGTCAAATATTTTATTAATAGGTCAAACAGAATGTTTACTTTCCACAATAGGGTAGTTTCCAGGGTCAAAATAATTTAATTCTATTTAGTCCGTAGTTTAGATTATAAAAAAATATTGGATACGTATTTTTTTTTTTTTCGATTAAACAAAAAATAACAAAGATATAGCCCTTTGAAGTTACGTGTGACGTCACTCAGTGCTACAAAATGCAGCACGGTGTGACGTCACACGTAACTTTAATGGGCTATATATTTGTCATTTTTGGTCTAATTTACAAATAAAAAAATACGTGTCCCTTATTTTTGAATAATCTAAAAGACGGACTAATTACATTTTTTTGGGAAACTAGCCTATTATTAATATATGACATGGAGAAGAAAGTAACAAAGAAACACACCAAAACACACATAATATACATTTGGGTGAAATTAGAATAAGTTGAAGTGGCAGTGGGCGGGGCACATAGCACGCAGAACTGATGGCCGACGGGGCCGAAAAGTTCTCGAATGGAGACCACACATCGGCAAGCGCAGCGCAGGACGACCAGCCACAAGATGGACAGACGATCTCATCCAAGTGGCAGGAAGACGCTGGATGCAAGCCGCTTCCGACCGGTCTTTTTGGAAATCCATGGAGGAGGCCTATGTCCAGCAGTGGACTTCTTGTGGCTGAATGATGATGATGATGAGAATTACTTTCGTGTCCGTCCGTCCATACTGAGTCCGTCCGTCCGTCTGTCTGTGAAGAGTTCAAGACCCTTTATCTCGGACAACGTTGCTGTATTAAGTGGAAATTAAAACCATATACACAAGTGTACAGTTACGAGCAATAATATGTATACACTGTCACATTTTCTAAAAAGCTTAACTTAAAACTATCTAGAAAGAAGTGTACGACAATTTGTCCTAAATTATGTAACCAATGGTTAGATAATTTAGGACAAATTGTCGTACACATGTGCAGTACAAAACAAAAGACGTACGTCGTATAAAATGTGACAGTGTCTACATATTATTGCTCGTGACTGTACGGTCCATTGAAGTTGTGAAAACATCGAACTTCTAAGTACACGTGAAAAAATATAAAGCTTAGAGCGCTGAATCTGTATTTAGTGCTTCGATACCTACATATCATCATCACCAACTCATTATGTCCCCACCGAGGGGCACGCGTCTCTTCCCTGAGGAAGGTAAGCCATCACGGGGGCCTAGTCCGGATTGGTGGAGGCTTGTAAGACAGTGGCTGGTCTTACTGTCAGAACTTTCCAAGCCGCCCTCTGACTTGGCTTAACGATACATATAGCGAGGCGTATTCAGAATTAGAAACGAATTAGAAACATAGAAACGGATTCAGTTAGTAATTTCCATTTGCATAGTAAACTAAATCGAGACTAGCAAAGCACCGGATGGGCTTAGATATGATGTATCTACGTCCAATAGTGGGCTCTGTTTAAGGGCTAATTAGTAGTACCTAGGTAAACTAATATTTCCAGTGGCTTCCGTGCATAGGACCTCTGAACCCAACTCATTTGTGACGTACCGCCGCGATTCACCTCATCTTAAACAAACTTGTAACATGATAAGGTAAACTGACATCTAATTCGTCTAATACGCTTGCCAAGTAATCTGGATTGATTGGAAAACTACTTATAAGGGCTCTTTCACACGGAGTTTCTCGAATATTTAACAATCGTCGTGCTTTTTTTTTATTTATTTTTATTAGCCTACACAGAGTGAGTAAAGATGCTTGTGAAATTTTGAATCATTTTCGTCGATTTACCAATCTCTTTTTAAAACTTGGTTTAAATAGCCGTAGAATTATCTAGAAACCGTAGAATTAAGTAAATAACTAGAAGAATTTGGCGAAATAATTTCTCCACTAAATTATGTATAAAAAAATTATCTATATATTTTTTTATTTGTCGCAATTTTAATTCCATTGGGTTGTTGAAATAATTCGAAACCGGTAGGTAACCTGTTTATTCAGTGTCAATAAACAAACTACTTCCAATGAGCAACCGATAAAAATCATGTTTTTTTCATTAAGTTAAAAAAATTGATGAAAACTTCGAGAAATAAAACATACTTAACCTACTTACTTTTGCTGAGTGGAAGTCGTTTAAACAAACGATTCTGAAGAAACGGTTTTCAGTTTTACCTTATTTCTATAAAACGTTAAAATGGAAAAAGGGAAAATTGAAAGCAGATGTAGAGCTCACCACAGCTGATAGAACATCAAGCTTTATTCTATTACGTTACGGGTCAATTTACAATAAATGTTTACGTTAAGGATTGATCTGCTGTCAACTATGCAACGTATTGGGCCCTTCGTACTACATCATATATTTGCAATAGCATACTAAAAAGATATCAGGAATTCGGAATCAGACTGCGCAAATTCGTTGAAGAAACTTTACTCATCTAGCTGGGCCTTATGCGGAAAACGATTTGTTCCACGCTATGGTGATTTAGTCACGGGTAGGTACCTATCAAGTTTGCTGTCCGAAGATGATAGTAATTCAGGAAATCTCGGCTACCTACTTTTTCGGTAGCTTTGTGCACAACCACAAACATACCTACATAAATATTTTGATAATACTTTTTTTTCCTTTTTAAACAGAGAAATATTAGAAGAAGAAATGCTGTTTTTCACTACATGGTGGATATGCCACCTATACAGTGTGGCCCTGGATAAAGTGCAATCCCGAAAGGGGATGAAACTAGACCATGAATCATTGACTAGAAAAATATAAAAAAAAATATAAAAAATTATTGTAGGATTTATTGGTATTTTAAGATTTTCATGTTTCATTAAGGACTCTATGTACAAAAGTATTGATTTCTTCCAAAATAATGGGTCTATTTCTTTGAAATAAAAAAAAAACAGTATGCCTAGTACCTGGCGATGACCTTGAAATAATAAATAGTCCGCAAAAAAGTAACTATCTTGGGTAAAAAAATGTATTTTTATGAAAAAAATTATTTTTTTAGACGTTTATTTTAAAAAACCTCATATTACTAAAAAAATGTGCCCTATAACTATGTAATTTTATAGCTTACTTTTATTTTTTACCATTTTAGCTTCCAAATAAAAAAAAAACAATGTTCTAACTAAAAAATTGGCTAGGTAGGAGTTATTTACATTTTAGTAGGTAATAAAAGTCAGACTTTAATCACAATAACTTTATTAATAAAATTATCCGTAATTTACAATTTTGCATTTTTATTTAATGCATTAAATGTTCAAAATGGCCTCCTCGATTTTGCAAGCACATTACTGCACGAATATTAATTTGGTTAGTGGCTCTGCGAATCATTCCTGGATCATTTTTAATGTCATTTGCGCACTGAATTATTCGGTCGTGCAACTGTGCCTCGGTATTTATTGGCGTGCTGTATACTCTTTGCTTCATGACACCCCATAAAAAATAATCTAGGGGTGTCAGATCAGGTGAACGCGCTGGCCAGCCTACTGGCCCTCCTCGGCCAATCCACCGGTTCGGGTAATTTTCGTTCAAAAATCGCCGCACCTCCCGCCCATAATGTGCAGGTCATCCATCCATTTGGAGATACATACGCCCACGCCGTCTCGTAGCCAGGGGAACATCTTCCATCAACATGGGTAAATTTTGTAGTAATTCTAAAAAACGTTCAGCTTTTAGGGTTCTGGGTAAAATGACTGGACCAATTAAAATGTCGTCGATGCCCATACGTTTATTGAAAATTTTACTTGAAAAGTAGATGCCCGCTTCAATCGTGGATTTTCGTGAGACCACTGGTGCAAATTTCTGCAGTTTGTAATGCCGTCTCGGGTAAATGTCGCTTCGTCCATCCAAAAAATGCGTTTGGGAAAATTTGGGTCAGCTCTAATTTTTCTTAGAATCAACGTCGACATTACGCATCTTGGACGATTATCTACATTTTCGTGTAAATGTTGTACTCGTTGGTAATGGAAAGGATGCAATCCCTCCTTTTTCAAAATTCGCCAGACAGACGTCTTCGATATGCCATGACGCAACGCTAATCGTCTTATGCTTGTTGTAGGGTCAGCAAACAGATCGTTTAAAATGGCCTCTTCTATCGCATTGTCAATAACGACAGCTGGTTGCTCACGGCGATCTCGTGCCAAACCAAGTCCAATGTTGGAGAGCCTCCTATGAATCTCTTGAAAATTTCGAGCTGAGGGTATGAGTCTGCCCGGGAAAGCATTTATGTATGCAGTCCGAGCGACTGTTGTGCGACCATGTGACATGCCATAATAATAATGCATGTCGGCTATTTCTCGAGGTGAGAACTCTGACAATCGCGGCATTTCGTCAACACTTAACAGCAGAACAGGAACAGTCCAAACGTAACGAACAGTAGAAAACGTAACAGTCAACAATGTAACAAAAACTTAATAACAAATCAACGAGAACACAATGCGAGAACGAGAACAGTAGTAGCAGCGGCGAGAATATCGGAGCGACTGTGTAAGTCCTGTTTCGAACCCCCTGCCTCCCCTCCCCTCGCCTTCCCTCTACCTGAGTGTAGAACAAAAGGACTGCGACTGCCGAAGGGCACAGAGTGGAAAACAATGGAAAAAACGGTCTCTACCTGCACGGTAACACGATTAGGCTCCACTTTAAAAGTTCGTAGATAGCGTGTTTTTTTAGTTAGAACATTGTTTTTTTTTTATTTGGAAGCTAAAATGGTAAAGAATAAAAGTAAGCTATAAAATTACATAGTTATAGGGCACATTTTTTTAGTAATTTGAAGTTCTTTAAAATAAACGTCTAAAAAAATCATTTTTTTCATAAAAATACATTTTTTTACCCAAGATAGTTACTTTTTTGCGGACTATTTATTATTTCATGGTCATCGCCAGGTATTAGGCATACTGTTTTTTTTTATTTCAAAGAAATAGACCCATTATTTTGGAAGAAATCAATACTTTTGTACATAGAGTCCTTAATGAAACATGAAAATCTTAAAATACCAATAAATCCTACAATAATTTTTTATAATTTTTTTTTATATTTTTCTAGTCAATGATTCATGGTCTAGTTTCATCCCCTTTCGGGATTGCACTTTATCCAGGGCCACACTGTATAATGACCAGTATATACCTATAATACGTAGGTAAGACATGTATGTAGAGTCGCCCGTAATGCAACAGAGTAGAGATCATGGATGTATAGGATGATGTGCTGTCGACTGTACTTACGCACCATAGACAGCACAAGCTTTGATAAATGCACATGAGCAAGATCAAGCATAAACTCTACTCAAATAAGTACGAAACAAAAAGTCACTTAACAAAAATTTTATGGTCTATCAGGTATCGATAGTAGGTAGGTACATGATAATTATGGTTTTTTGTTGTTTACTACTGTGGTTCACGCAGCTGACCGTGCACAATCTAATTTAAACTTTTGGACAGTCACTGTTGCAAAGTACAGTAGGTAGTTAGTTGAGAATAAGGAATTTGATACTTGAGTATGGCTATGCCGGTGATATCAGTTACTAGGAACTAAAATCTATGCTATATTATGCCTCAGCAATATGCGAACCTATTGCTGAGGCATATAGCGTGCATTTGAATTTATTGCTAGGCATTCCCAGCGGTTGACAAAATGTGTGCCGGTGACGAAGAAATCAAAATTGTGTCGTACTGCAGGGCAGAGACCTCCTCTTTATAATTCCATTCTTCTGCATCCTTGACCAATGCTTTCCAACATGCATTACTAATGTGTGTCCTAAAAGTCACTATTCAATCAAGTTGAGAAATTGATCTGACACTTTTTTCAAAAATAATCTGTTAAAAAACGATAAATTATAATTTTTGGCTCCTTCCTTAAGGGGCCGTCCATTAATCACGTGAGGCTTGAAAGGGGGGGGAGGGGTTTGACAAAAATCACGAAATGTCACAAGGGGGGAGGGGGGGTGTAGTAAGATATCACGTGTATTTATTTTTTCATTATTTTTTCAAACGCGCACGCGTTCTACACTACAATTGTAGTTCTAAAAAATTTTAGATTTTTTGTAGATACGAAAAATACACGTGATATTGGGTGGGGGGTGGGGGTAGTCTTAAACCTCACCATGTATCACCAAGGGGAGGGGGGGGTTAAAAAATGCTTAAAAAAAGATCACGTGATTAATGGACGGAACCTAAGTCGTACCACTATAATTATCCGCTTCACTAGTTGCCAATAGCCAAGACGTTCTGTAATTTATTAATAGATAATTTAATATCGTTTCTTCTTTTTAGGAAGGCGAGACCTTCGTAGACAAGTCCGGCGACTGTCCGAACCCTAAATTCAAGAGGATCTTAAAGGTGCTAGCTCACTTAGAGCGCGAGGCAAAGGTCTGGACGGTGCTGCCTCAGGGCTGCGACAAAGTGATGGAGGTCCGGATCTGCTCTACGCACACCGCGTGGCGCGGCCGGGGGCTGATGCGCGCTCTCTGCGAAGAGTCTGAGTGAGTATGATCGCACCTTTACTGCCTTAAAGTCACCCTGACAATAAATTTGTATTTATTTACTACTTTTAAGAAGATTTCGATATCATCATTAACCCATTATGTCGCTACCAAGGGGCACGGATGAAGAAGAAGGTATAGACCATACTCTACCACAAGCGCCTATTAAAACTAAGCCATAAGTCTAATCTAAGCCTAAGCCTAACCTATAAGTATTAGATTACATAACAGCACGTGTTGTAAATTAAAATACGTATTAATAGATACACTTTTTTGCAAAAAAAACGGGCACCTAAGGAAATTTACGTTCTAAGGTCGATTTTAGTTAATTTAATGAAATTTATTTATTTGACGTAGTCTGTATACTTATAATCGTGTAAATTAATGCGCGTGAAGTGAATTCGAGCAATTAAAAGAAAAAAAACGATGGATTCTTTAAAATCGATGTACACGCCCAAACAATAACAAGTGGTCGGCAATAAAGACAAGTTTTTTTTTACTTTTTTTAATTAAATAAAGTTACAAATGTAAAAAACTAATAACGAATGTGACCTCCTCTTGCCAAAATCACAGCTTGAATCCTTCTGGGCATGCTTTCCACGATGTTTTTAATAACGTTTTGAGGAATACGTTCCCACTCTTCTGCAATGACTCTTTTTAGCTCCCTGATGTTTTGTGGAGCAGGTTGCACTGATCTTACCCGTCTCTTTAGAACATCCCACACATGCTCAATTGGATTGAGGTCAGGACTTCGAGCTGGCCAATCTAAACGACGGATCCCAACTTCTTGCATGTACGCTTCCACGTCGCCAGAACGGTGCGGGTGAGCATTATCGTCCATAAAAATGGAATCTTCCCCAAGTGCAGTCAATGTGGGTTGTGCATATGAAATTAGGACTTTCATTATGTACCGGTGTGCATTTAATGTTTCATTTTCTATGAAAACTAACTCCGTACGCTCCGTCGAATTAATTGCTGCCCAAAACATAACGGAGCCCCCGCCATAAGGAGTGATTTCTTCGAAACACACTTCCGCATAGCGTTCCCGTGGTCTTCACAGCCTCGCCGGCGTCCGTCCTCTCCATACAAAGAGATTCTAGCTTCATCAGAAAACAACACTTTATTCCAGTCCTCCAGAGTCCATGAAGCACAGTTCCGAGCAAACTGAGTTCGAGCAACACGGTGCTCACGGAGTAATTTAGGGCCCCGAGCTGGGCGGTAACTCTTGATATTGGCAGCCAAAAGCCTCCTCCTGACCGTCCACAGGCTAACTTCTACTCCTCTTACTTCTTCAATGCTCTTCTTCAGGTCCACACTTGACGCCTTACGATTACGCAACGCCTGACTCACCAAAAAGCGGTCATCTCTTGGTTCTGTGCATCGTTTTCTTCCCGAACCGGGTCTTCTTTTGACCGAACCAGTCTCTTGATACCGTTGCCAAGTCCTCTGGACAGTTGAACGACTCACATTTAGCCGCTGAGACACGTAAGTTTGCGAACAACCTTCTTCAAGTAGGCTATAATTTTACCGGCCCTTATCGCTTTATCACTCATATCAAAAAGTGGTATTTAATGTAAAAAGAAAGATTAAATTGTTTAATTTGCAGAAAATATCCAAAAAGTTTTAAAATATCGTAATCAGTTAAAAATCGTTTCAGCAATTCGCGCCATTAGTAAAGCAATTTTAGAATAATCCACAATAATCATTATTTTTCTTTTAATAATTTCAAATTTTAAATTTGGAACGTAAAGAATCATGCCAGGATGCTTAAAAAAACATGCCAATACATCGTCAAATTAACAAAACCTATTTCCGTTCTTCTTCATTGAAGTAGAGAAAAAAATCTAAAGTGCCCGTTTTTTTTGCAAAAGAGTTTACATTGTTTAAAATATGCAGTAAGGTTACATAATTATCGTACTTAATTCTAAGCACAAATACAAAGAACTCGTTAAGGATAACACAAGCCCTGAAGTCGTCATAAGACCCCACTTAATGAAGACGGAATCTTCCAGAGTCCTTCAGACTTTTCAGACTTTAAACGACACTAAATCAAAAACCTTTAGCGGTAGAAAACTCGAAACAGTTTACAAATTTAGTGCTATTAAATTTACTCGTTTTAAGTCCAAAAAATATGCCAAGTATAGATAAATGGATTATATGTAATTACGTAACTCTAGTGCTGTCTCGACGAATTTCTATTGTAACTTCTCAATATCGAAATCGGCCCTATGTTTGGGGATTTATATAAATTTATTATGTTGTACTTTACTATGCAGTATTTTTTATACAAAGTCTTTGTTTACTGAAACCGTCTGAAACTTTCGTAAGTGCTAGACATTACATTAAGAAGATTAAGCTCTGCGAATCAGAGCGAAACCCGGAAGGAAGGTATTAGCCATACTCCACCACAGGTGCCAAATCCGGATTGGTGGAGGCTTGCAAGACTAGTGGCTGGTCTCACTGTCAGAAGTTTTCAAAACACCAAATAGTGTTTTGTTTTATAATAAATGTTCTTTTTTTTTCTCTAAATTTCTCCGTCATAACAGGCTGTTAAGGCCGTCTGCGTTTGTTTTTCTATAAAAAACCCTCCGCCTTTAGAGAAAATTCACGTAATTAGGCACGAACAATGTGGTCAAATCTAACGTCTCAATGGGACGCCGGCGTCGCGGTCGCTGTTAGTCTGTCAGTCTAACAAGCTCGTGTGACTGACGTCTGTAAATCTTACAGCTGTCACAGGTCTGTTTCGCTTCGTGATCCTACTAGGCAGGGGTAGAGTTGGAGGAGTAAAAGAATCACGCTTGATTATAACCACCTTGGTTTTTGAAAGTCTTAGAGCCCCCGCAGACTGCAGACTTTTAGTCGGATAGTTTGGTCGGGTTCTTAATCAGTATGGAGTGTAATGTGCGCACTGCCATACATCTCCGTACTGATTAAGAGCCCGACCAAACTATCGTCCGACTAAAAGTCTGCAGTCTGCGGGGGCTCTTAAATTGATTAAAATTAAGAGTAAACAATACTAACCAGGGTGAACGGGTGAAAAACAAAAAAAATATCGAACCGCTAAAAGCGCCAGTTCTGAAAACATCGTAGCTATCGCTACTATTGAGAGTTTAGTAACTCTCCTCTTCTGTTCTTAACATCTGTGGTAACCTATTATTTTGCTATTAAGTTTGTCTTTTTGAAGAATTAACGTAAATTTTAAAGCTGGTTGGTTTCTTGAATATACAAAATTATGATTAAATTAAAAATGTTTTACAACATACTTTTATTTAATACAGTTTTGCCTTAGAAGCGTTAGTTAGCTACAGGAAGCCACTTTATATCTCGTTGTTCGAGGCGTTAAGACTACCAAGATAGAGGTCTTGGTTCGATTCCCACTGGGGACCGTTGTACATTTGTACAAACCTCGTTCAGTCTTGGTGTATTCCGATGTCGCAATGTCCTTGCCTGGTTACCATAGGATAGGGTATCCTAGTTTGGGACCAGGTCAAGTGATTGTGTTGTGTGGTAGTTATTATTATTATTTGTGAATTTGTAGGAACAATACAGGTTGTAGCTAGTGAGCTAACTATGATGGAAAATCATGAGAAAGCCTGAGCGCTTATGATGTTCACATACCGTATTTGTTTGACAAACTTACATGGCGCTGGTCTACATATGGAGACCGCAATAGATCTAGGGCGTGCTCAAACCCGCTTGGTGTACCTGGACACCGTACTGCCGCCTTTCGTGGTAGTTTCCGGTTCCAGGCCCCCAAGTGCTGGAATGACATACCTCCGCCAATAAGGCAACTAAACTCCAAAGCTGGCTTCAAAGCAAAATATAAAAAGTTCCTCCTAGAATCCCAGCGATCTCTCCCAGTGACCATTTGCTGACACTTGGCGACATTTATTTTATTTTTATTTCATTTTAATTGTTATTTCAATTTTATTCTAATACTAGACGAAAACCCGGCTTCGCTCGGGTAAAATGTTGACGCAATATGTTTTTTTATATGGTGACGCCTCTGTATTTATCATCCACCAGTAGATATAAATCTCTTAATACATTCAGATACATAAGCTCACACCTGTATCCCAGAGGGGTAGGCAGAGACCACGGACTGTCACCTGCCACTATCCTGACAAATCACTTTCGCTTCATCGACATCCATTAGTCGTTGCATGTACCCACATCGGTTTCGGGTACTTTTAATCTTGCCCTTTGCTAATACATCCCCTATTTGGTCGAAGTATGTCCAACTGGGGCGTCCCTTTACCGGCCCCATTCCACTCACATTCGCCCGATATATTTGCTTTGTCAGTCTTTCTTCGTTCATCCTCTCCACATCTCCAAACCAGCGCAACATTATTTTTTTCAATTCTAGTCACTCACTACATACTCTTTCTCTTCATCCTCGGTCTCTGATCACTATTGCGTATTCTGTCATTCAAAGTAACACCACACATATTTCTTAAGGATCTCGTTTGTACTGCACTAATCCTACTTTCATGATTCTTCTGCCATACCCAAATCTCGCTACCATGCTTACATCAGTATTGGAACCAGCACACTATTACGGATAGCCAATCTTGCTCTTTTGGACATGTTCCGGCTACTCACAAAGGAATGCAAGGCGAAAATCTGATACTTATCATAACTTTGTCATGGGTACCTCATCACAAATTACTAACTAAATGAGCTTCCTTCATAAACTTAACAGCTAGTGAATCTAATGACGTATTCAATGAGACGTAGAATCCACTTGGCTAATCAACTAAAAACAGCTCCCCCTCTTTGGCTTTACAGCTTTTAGTTTTGTATTGACCACATGTTTTTCTTCATCATTTTAATTTTTGGTATTTTTCTTATCTAGTGGCCTTTTCATTTCAATAAGTTTATTGGTACCTATAACTAAGCAAAACAATAAAGATCAATTTATGACTTTGATTTCCTTTTTCAATTATTTTTCAGACCCTTCCAAAACTCAATGTCAATTATTGTCTTCCCGCCAATGAAAAACACCACAGATTACTTACTACACCTTCTCAGTTGGCACAGATTATAATAACCTTCTTGGATGCCACGGTATTCCACACACCATGGAGTTAACAAATTAGATCAAAGGGCCGGTTTAGATTATCTTAGTGTTTAGGAGAGTGCTTTACTTTACACTCTGTTGCAACATTATGCTGAATCGGGCCCATTTTGGGGGCTCAACCTTTAATGTATTTTATTATTATTTTCATGTTGTACCTACAGTTTATTTATTTTTACGTTTTTTATGCTTTCTGTGTTATTTTTTTTATTACTGTACGTACTCTGTGTGTGTGTGTTTTTTTGTTTTATTTTGAGTATCAAATAAATAAATTTTCATTTTTTCTTTCTTTCTTAATTTCTTTCTTTCTTAAGGAGAGTGCTTTTGTAGAAACGTGTAAGCGCCACTTGCTTTAGTACGTTTTACGGTATAGTACGGTTCTAGTTGCCTTTCAATTAGAATCAAAATAGAATTGGTTTCTATTGTTCTATCCAGTAACACCTGAGCGCGTTACTATCCTCGTTACTTATCTGTGTATAAACTAAAAATTTAGTGAGAACTTTAGGAGAGTGCGCAAGTGACCCGTGACGGGTGCGTGTTGTTTTCAATAACTCGAATTATCAAACTTACTTATGTGTTCCATTAAAACTCATAGTATTTTGAGTAGGATAGCGCATATTTCGCGACGTCGACGAAGTGACACTCTACTGGAAGAAATATAAATGTTCACTCGAACGTCTAGTAATGTACTAATGCACTTGCCTCTCTAATTGTATTATAGCACTCTCCTAAACACTAAAATAATGTAAACCGGCCATAACAGTTCACAATGAAAACTTGTGACACTAACACAACAATGATGACATTGACATGTTTACTTGGCAACGACATTGTTGAATTTAATAATTTTTATATTGATGCTGCTCGATAATACGAATTTTCCGCCCATAAGTTGTCGACTCAGATCAACTATTTTTTTACGCTCTTTCATTTGGTGTGCATATCGTTCGAGTCTACCGCAGACCCGAACGAAATTATTAATATAGATATCAATTATTAATCTCTTTTCTCTGACATTGTTCACAATTCTGCCTAATATTTATTATTCACTTATTCAATCAATTATATCAATCACTTATTATTTAATCATTTATATATTTTTTGTATAACGAAATATTCGTTATTTGAATGCCAATTATTAGAATTTTGTTCATTACTTCGTTAGTTCGAATTAAGACATATTTATACACTTATAATTATTCCAATGAATACCATACCCATTTATTATTATTAATTAATTAATTTTAAATTGTTAAGCACTATTTATTTTTATGTACCTTTTCGATTTATTGATGCCACCTACATTTCTCCGAGCTCTGCACGCCGCCGTCTTACCAGGTGCTGACATAATTACAGCGCTGAGGTGGTCACCCACCCCAGCACATGCTGAGTCAGAACCTTTTTACATTTGCCACACCCACAATATTCTGTTGTTTTTGTTGTACGTTACCTTTTTCATGTGTATTATTATTTTTCCTTCTGTATATTGTTTTACTATATTAGTTTAATGTTCTCTTTGTCTGCTTTGTACACTGTTCCTATCTTTCCTGTACATGTGTGTGTAAATGTGAATAATTTTTTTATCTATCTATCTATCTATACCGCAGCGATTGAAATTGCCAATCTGCGGTGGGCACGTGCGACGGTTAAGCCCATACTTAGGGTTGCCAACCCTACTATATAATATAGTATCCTACTATATTAAGGGCTCAAATATTATATTCCTAAAGAAATATATACGAGTAGTAGGCTTTAATCTTTTTCTAAAGCTCGCTCTACAAGTCAACAGCACATCAACCTTTATACTCTAATCAGTTATGTTATGGACAACTTTGCAAGTAAAATGTCAACGTTGGTATATGTCAGTTAAGTAAAGCTGGCACGTTCAACACATTTACACGTTGCGCTTGTGTAGTGTCTGTGAATAGCGCGCGGCGTGACGTGTACTGCATGCGCATCATGAAAAGTCTGCCCGTCTCTCTTGTGCGCGGTCTAGCTTATGAGTGTGAAGGGGACAGTTATAGTTTTACTTTTACTACTGTTTATATATACAGCGTGATCTTTTTGGTATTCAACCGTATGTGCATTTCAATGAGGGATTTTTCTGACAGCTAAGAAAAGTAGTTCCAAATGAGCCGCTTTCAGAAGAACTAAAAAAAAAAAACGAATGGCTGTCAAAGGAATGCAATTTTGGACCTCAGTCCAATAGCCATGTGTGATACATCATCGATGACGTCAACAGCCAAATGTTTGTCCTTTCGGAGTTATATTGTATTGAAAAAAAAAACTAACATTTTCAATTTCAAAAACATAACATGTATCACACATGGCTATTGGGCTGAGGTCCAAAACTGCATTCCTTTGACAGCCATTCGTTTTTTTTTCTTCTGAAAACGGCTCATTAGTCAGTAGATGGCATTTTTAAGAGAGGGTTTTTGTTTTTCTAATGGGAATTGCCAGTTTATTCTGTGGTCTTTCCTCTTTTTTTTGGCTCTTGCATTTGATTGTGATTGGACTTCGAACAACTGCTACTGGTGCTAAAATCATGGAAGAAACGTTGAAGAAAAAGAAGAAGAATAGGAGACCAGAACATTCGCGTAACCACAATAGAAACCGAATGATGTTGCTCAGTTGATCACAGATTCCTTCCAGTTGATGAAATTACAGAATAGTAATAAAGTTTTTATCTGTGGCAAGCAATTAGAAAAAAAGGTAGGGTAATTCATCCAGTAACTGACCACTGAGCGTCCGTTACCCTTTGTTACATAATTAAATTATAATTAAATTGTTGAGGATTTCTGGGATAATTATTTTCTGTTTTGGTAAAGATTTTCTTAGGTGAAATTATTTTTGTTCATGTGAAAATTTATTGAAATTTAAAATTATTTTGTAACCATTGATTCCATCTTGTTTTTAATACTTTTCGCTCGAATTTGCTAAAAATATATTATAACAAGTAACCCATATATTTGTATTTATTTATGTACAACGCACCTATCTTACTAAAAACTAACTCTAGTCTACACTTAAACTAGAGTCGCAGTTTGAATCAAAATCATATATTTTTAAGCATCCTGTATAGTGAAATTGCACAAGTGTGAGTACTATGAACGTGTCAGCTTTAGATAACAGACCTATATGCTGTCAACAGTACGGAATTAAAGGAACACAGTCATTTAATTACCTGCATTAATGACTGGAACATTAATTTAACACCCTGTTTCGCACTTGTTCGATGTCGTCCGGATGTCTATAAATTTTACTCGTGACCAGTTAGGTATTTATCATAGGCTGGTCTACTGGGCCGTAGAACGAAATATAATTGCAATGCGTACAAGTTGATTCAACCTAAAATAAGGCTATTAAAGGCTATATTTGCTTGCAATATACTCGTAGGCTTTTGCTTTCTGTCCATTCAACTTTACTATCAATGTAGTAATTACCTAATGTTTCCTTGTTGTAGCTTTAGCTTTTTTTTGTAGCGTTATCGAACCTGTCGAAAATAATTTACTTAGTAAGTTTCACTAGGTCTCTCTCTACGATACATACTTAGAGTCTAGTGCAGATACCGCACAAATTTCTTTATAGTAGGTACCTAAAAGAAATGCCTGAGGCCATTTAACCGCCGCATGGACATAGCTGATGACCCCTAGGTACTTGTTGTGTTCTGCTGTGTTTATTTTGTATTTTTTCTTTCTATTTCTGTTATTATTATAGTGTCTATGTGGCGATAAATAAATGTATTTCCTCTAAAATATATTCTTTAATGTTAGTCTTTATTTCGTTTGCAACGAATTTCATAAACTCTCTTCTTACGGGTTTTCATATGCACTGTCTTCGGTTTTATCTCTGACTAGCTTTCGCCCGCGACTCCGTCCGCGTGGACTTTAGTTCAAAATGTTACAACCCCGTTCACTCCCGTAACTCCCGTTAAGGGTTAAATTTAGAAAAACGGTGAAACACGTGTTCAATCAATTGTGTTGAAGAGAATTTATTTTAAGTTTCAAGAAAATTGCACAACATTTTTTATACCTCCCGTACAAATTTTGGCAACCCTTTTCGCCCCCTTAGGGGTTGAATTTCAAAAAATCCGTCTTATTCCTCGCCTACATTATACAGGGTTACAGGTTAAGTCGACCTATTCCCGTTAAGGGCGTGTAGTTTACATCGTTTCTGACTAATTTGACTATGAAATACCCTATCCTAAATCTAACCGTTTTTGAGATATTTCAATTTAATTGTTTTTTATGAAATAATCCCGATTTTCGGCTGTCAGCTTAGATATTTTGAAATGTGTACGTCCTATTATTACTATTATTGAATTTTAACATTTCAAATAAGATGCTTTAGGATCTCAGTGATCAATATTGTACGTTGATAAAATAAATAAGTCAAAATAAAAGAAAAGAAAAATTAACATTTAGAAAGTTTATTTTTCTTTCAAGGATATCTAAAAAAAATACTATGGGGCCTGATTTGCGGATGTCCTTATTAATATCTACGTTTCATCAGCTGTTCAACGAGGTATAACAATCTAGGGTTTTATTAATAAAATTGTAGAAAATATTTAGTTTCATGGGCTACAGGGGATTCAAAAAAAGCTAAATAAAACAATAGACGAGTAAAAGATACCAAATTTACTATACTTTCATGTTCCAACAAAACATCTTAAAATCTAAAGTTCATGTTCAACATGTCCGCCACCATTTTGTACACATTTTCGCATCCTTGTACGAAGTCCACTTTTTACTACACCAGTAGTTAGAGTCCTTCCTATTTCATTCGCCGCATAAATTATTCTGTTTTTCAATATTTCTATTGATGAAATTGGGTTGGGATCATCGTACACAATACTTTTCATGTGCCCCCATACATAAAAATCCATTGGGGTGATGTCCGGACTCCTGGCTGGCCAGGGTAAAGGCCCACCTCGCCCAATCCATTTGTTCGGATAATTTGTGTCCAGCCATTCTCGGACGCTTCTTCTGAAATGTGCAGGGCAGCCATCATGCTGAAACCACATGTCTTGAACCAGATTGAGCGGCAAATCATCTAAGAGGTCACTGAGGTCTCGTCTCAAGAAATTTTCATAGTGTTCTCCATTTAAATTGCCGGGGAGAAAGTAAGGCCCAATCAAGTGATTACAAATAATGCCCATCCACACATTCACACTAAATCTTCGTTGTGACCCCTTTACTCTCTTCTTGTTAGGATTTCTTAATTCTTTCGGGGCCCAATAATGAGCGTTATGGTAGTTGGTGATCCCGTCTTTGTCAAATTTTGACTCATCTGTCCACAAGATTTTTTTAAGGAAAGTCGGGTCTTCGGCATCAGCGTTTAGTATAAATCTGCAGAAATCTAATCTCCTCGCAGGATCTCCCTCTTCGATAACGTGTACCGGCGTGTAATGGTATGGGTATAGGCCTGCCGTATGAATGGTGAACCATACTTTCCATTGCGTGAGTCCTAGTTCACGGGCAACAATATTAGTGGAAGTGGTTGGATCCAATCGAAAACGTTCCACTATATTATTGTTCTGTTCTTTGTCATCATCAGTTACACGTGGTCTTCCATGTATGTACGTCGTCTTGAAACGGAGCCAGTTTCTCGAAGTCTTCTGTAAACTCCGTCGAATACGCTGACATCCGGCACTCGACGGCCGGGATACCGTGTTATGTACTCATTGCGAGCATGTGCGGATACACAATTGCAGTATCCGTAGCAAATTAACATGTCCGCATATTCCTCATTCGTGTAGGTTGACATCTTGAATAGTTCTTTATCACAAGCACAAATCAGAGTCCAGTTGGCACAGCACAGCAGTTACGGGATCAGAAGAAACAGTCCAAGAATACAGCCAAGTCGAGAAGGGAACAGGACAAATCAGAGTCCAGTTTTCGCAGCACAGCAGGTACGAATCAGAGGAAACAGTCCAGAAACATAGCCAAGTCGAGTAGGGAACTGGGAACAAAATAATATCGCATCTACCACGGACGAATCACGTAAGCAAACTAACAATATCAAGCTAAACACAAAACGTGTGGTATTCCCAAACCGGCGTCCGCACATTATTTTTCTCACTCACACCTGCATAAATCGTTAGGTGTCTCGCTCGCACGCACCACATTGTCCTTCAAGGACAATGGCGAGGGACTGTTAGAAATGCTACCTGGGGGATCTCAACTAAGTTTTTACATGTTTTTTTTATTAAAACCCTAGATTGTTATACCTCGTTGGACAGCTGATGAAACGTAGATATTATTAAGCACATCCGCAAATCAGGCCCCATAGTATTTTTTTTTTATATCCTTGAAAGAAAAATAAACTTTCTAAATGATAATATTTTTTTTCAGTTTTAATCGTCTAAATAAGTCGCCTTATTTATTTTATTAACGTACAATATTGATTACTGAGATCCTAAAGCATCTTATTTGAAAGGTAAAAATTCAATAATAGTAATAATAGGACGTCAACATTTCAAAATATCTAAGCTGACAGCCAAAAATCGGGATTTTTTCATAGAAAACAATTAAATTGAAATATCTTAAAAGCGGTTAGATTTGGGATAGGGTGTTTCATAGTCAAATTGGTCAGAAACGATGTAAACTACACGCCCTTAACGGGAATAGGTCGACTTAACCTGTAACCCTGTATATAGACCCTCTGTGCAAAATTTCAGCTTCCTGGGTCCAACGGCTTGGGCTGGGCGTTGATGAGTGAATGAATCAGTCAGTCAGGACTTTGAATTTTATTTATATAGATAATATAATATAGATAACAAATGTACGGCGGCCCCCAGTGGGAATCGAACCCACGGTCTTCAGTAAGATTGTCAGACGTGATACCGCTAGATCAAGCCTGCCAGGTTGATTGGTTGGGTTCAATTCCCACTGGGAGCCGCCGTACATTTGTTATCAGAGATAAAACCGAAGATTTGTTCAAATGGCCCCAGTCTGGGTATATTTCCATGTTTGTTATGTTCTTGCCTGGTTACCGCAGCCCAGAGTATCCTAGTTTAGGATAAGCGGGCCCAATATGTAAATACAAACGCGGTGGATTTTTAAAGCAGTGTTGAATGGAAGTTACTAATAGATCATCATCAACCCATCATGTCCCCACCAAGGGGCACGGGTCTCCTCCCTGAGGAAGGCATAGGCCATTTTCCACCACGGGGGCCAAGTCCGGATTGGTGGTGTACTAATAGATATTATTGTCTAAACTATAGGTACCTACCTACACTGGACATTTTATTGCACGTGACAACTCAGTTAATTAACTATCTGTTACAGACATCTGGAATGGAACGCCCTGCGTCTTATTATTATGATGCAACATTATGTAACACTCGTAATGCATTGTTATGACAAGCACACATGCAATGCACGAGCGTGCTAAGATAAGTGATATGTTTTCCCTGTTATATTTTTCTAGTTTTTTATTTCTATCTATATTTTAAAATTATACGTGACAGATAGAGAACAGTTTATCATACATTTTTTTAAAAGTTTTGTAGTTGTAATTATTATAAATGGTTCAGGAATCACTTTTCGCAGTGTTTTCTAAGTTTTTCCCGAAGTTAAGTTCGGGACTAAATTTATTATGATTTAATCACGTCACTACACAAATGTAGTTTCAGATTTTTCCTGTATTTGTAGTAAGTATAAGTCAGCGAGAAGTCCCAGAAATGAGACGGAATTATTAATTTTGATTCCTTCGAGTTTTGAAATATATATTTTTTGGCGGCATAAACGGCCGTATCTTTTTTTATGAAAACTTTGAAGTTTGTTTTTTCACAGCTTTAAGAGACCATAAACACTGAATACATAATAGTATACAGAAGATTCACTCCGCAAAATCAATTAAAGAAAAAGGGACTCTAGCAGCGATACAATTAGGTGCAATTCAGATCGCACGGCGTAAAAAAGCTACTCCTACCTCTTCTGGCGCCTGAATTCCTACCTATTTGCCACTCCGGAGTGGTCGCCGCATGAACTTACGGGTTCGATACCGACACGCGTAGTGAAACAGGCCTGCCATAGACTTGAGTTTTAATTTCAATACGATACCCTCCACACGTTTTCGAGATAAAACGCCTCTACAGACAGATGGACGGACGGATAGACAACAAAGTGATCCTACAAGGGTTCCGTTATTTCCTTTTGTGGTACGGAACCCTAATAAGGAGATTACATCAGATATCTCCATTTCCAATATTATATTTATTGGATTTAAATATTTTTCAATTAATAAAAGACGAACAAACCAGTCATAAGATATAGATGAATATAGATTTGCCTCCTAGCTAGATCTATGGTTACTCACTATTAGTATTCTCACTACATTCGGCCCTAACATTATACCTAAGTGTAAGTATGTGTGGGGCCGGAAGCAATGTATGTGCCTGGTAAATTTTATGTTAACTATGTACATTGACATTCAACAAACATAATGTAAATTCTTTACGGCACACGAGCCGCCCGCATAGGTACATGCGCCCTTAGGAACAATCAAAAGCATTTTAAGAGTAAACATAAACATTTACATTGCTCCAAACCCCGGCCGCCTGATTGATCTTAAACGATAACGAAAGTTAAGCAACATAGGGTGCGTTGGGTAGTGCTAGTGGCATTTTTCCGAGCGGTTCCGTGCCAGTCATAGACGGCACTCGTTAAGCCAAGTCAGAGGCCTTAGGGTGGCGGCGGCTTGAAAACTTGTGACAGTGAGACCAGCCACTAGTCTTACAAACCTCCACCAAAGCGGACTTGGCCCCCGTGGCCTCTACCTTCCTCAAGGAAGAGACATAATGGGTTGATGATGATAAACATTTTCATACTGGCACATACATTGCTTCTGGCCCCACACTAGGACATGCTGTGTAATAGGAACCAGAAACAGCGACGTCAAACATGCAAACATCCAAGACCTTGGGCTTGTTTGTCCCCAGCCGAGGTTCAAACTCGGAACCTCTCGCAAGGGAGGCAGATGCGCTAACCGTTGCGCCAGAGGTTGGCAAAGTAAAGAGAGCATGCATGTAACTCAACGGTACCGATTAGGTACGGCACAGTCGATAGAACATCAACTTTTGACGTGTCTAATGGGAACAATCTATGACCATCGCGTGAAATCTTACATGCAACGGTGATGATTCGTGTTCTACTACAAATAAGTCCGTCATTGTTTCGATTTTTGAAGTCTAGTTTTGGAGTCGAACCGAATACATTTAGATAAAATTCCTACTTGTCGGCGGAACTGGCACTTAATCAATATATCTAGTATTACTTATACTGTTACTATGGACTAATGTTTCCAAGCCACGATTCTAAGGAATTAATTCCGATTATGGTGAGTTATATCATCGAGCTGAATAAGTAGAATAAAGGCAGTTAAGTATCGCTAGTAAATAAAACAAGCACACGATTCTCATCTTAATCCTCGTCACGCGAAGTCTAGCTCACGGATGAATTCGCAGCGTAAATTATAGCGATAATAAGAATACGGACCTTCACTTCAGATCGATAAAGACCTACGACAACTATAGACGTTTATCGGATTATAAAATTAATATTTCAGTCCTGTTAAGTCTGGCTCACACTCACCGAACGGGCGTGAACGAATGAAATAAACCGAATGATGTTACGACCTGCGAAAGTTACGACGAAAGCAAGCGAACCTGATGAACCTCGATAGGGTCCTAATTACACAAAACATAATTTGTCATTAATCATTTGCGCTATAATCTTGAAAAGTACGATTAAAAACCATTGTTAAAGTGTCCCGATCGGCCCACCAAGAATTTTACATGTTTGTAGATATTCATTTTATTCTTTGCAAGAAAACAACCAACTGTACGATATGGTCAGGGTCATATATATCGCTGTACCTATATTGTAGTATTGGTATTATTACCTGCTTTCCAGTTTTTTGCCGATGCAACGCATAAAATACGTAGATCGTAGGTATGGCAAGTAAAAACACACCTCATACATTTCCTCTCCTTCACTCCGCAGACATTTACGGGCGGCACTGAAAATCAGCGCCGTTTTAGGTACAACGGTTATGCATTCCTACTAGCAGGTCTTGTGCGATCAAAATTAGTACCAAGTTTGTTACATTAAACTGTCAACATGTCCATAAATTATTATTCAATATTTATTTCTTTTCTTTCAGACGTGTAGCGCGTGTGCACGGCGCGGGCGCAATGCGCATGGACGCCACCTCCGCCTTTTCCGCGGCGGCGGCGGAGCGTCTGCAGTACCGCAGCGTGTACGCAGTGCGGTTCGCCGACGTCCCGGACGCGCCAGTCCCGGAACCGCCGCACGTGGAGGCCAAGGTTTACATCAAGACGCTGCAATAAGGTGGGTACAACTACACATCGCACACTGCAAGAACAACGTGTTATTTCGAAACCCTTACGTTACATGAGAGCATTTTTTTAAGGTTTCAAAGTAATGGCCGAAAGAGATAGCGCTATAACGTGATGCAGTGTCTCTTTTTCTCATTATTCCGGCTTTTTCGGAGTAAATAAAATCGCGTTAAATAAAAACAATTTCTATGAATAAAAAATGGTCTTCTTCGAAATATCACGTTGTTCTTGCAAGGGTGCGACATGTAAGTATTAGGTATTCAATATATGAGCGGTTTTTTTTTTATGAGTTACTCTCAATTTGAACCCTAGGGCTCGTTGTAACATAATAGGTAGTACCTATGTAAGTGAGCACCGATTGGCACCAAGTCCAAGTACCTACTTAATCGGTAGTAGGGACATTGAACACCAATAATTCGTTAATGCTTCATTAAATCGACATGTTTTCTTGCTCTGGGTGCTCGGTACGTCTCCACCGAGAATTATCTCAAGATAAAGGATAAACATAAACAAACATAAACATTTACATACAGGCACATACATTGCTTCTGGCCCCACACTAGGATACCCTGTATCGTGGAAACCAAAAACAGCGACGTCACAAACATGTAAACATCCAGGACCTGAATTTTTTTTCTCCCCAGACGGGGTTCGAACCCGGGACCTCTCGCATGGTAAGCATATGTGCTAACCACTACGCCACAGAGGTCGTCGAGATCTAGGTACCTATGCGAAGAAATTATTACGAACTTTAATAGGGGTAGTGTGTGGAAAAACAGAGGCATTTTGCTATGGGGGTTTCCCTATAGAAAATGCGATTTACTAGTTTTAAACATTAGCATATTACTAGAACTTACTTTGCCAGGGTTTTCAAAATTCAATTTTATTTTGTTTAATTTCGACGTAAAGAATTTGTATTCTGTTTGTTTAATGTCAGTGTGCTGTTTCAATAGCAAAGGTCCTATTAACTGCATTTACGACGTTGTACGACTAATTCAAATAGACTAATGTACAAAATGAGTAAAATGAGACTGAAAACATTTTTTTCAGCGACCATGTATAGGCATACATGGTCGCTGATAATCTTTAGTTATAGTTAAACGTATTTTATTTTCAGTACACTATTAGTGGTCCTCTCTATAAGATGTTTTCAGGTAGTGAAGATCAGGTAGTAGACAGCAGAGCAAGAATTTGAGAAGAGAAATATTGCTAACAATATTTATTAAGGAACTTAGAGCTGTCGTAGTATGTAGATTGTATGAATTTTGTACCATCTACAAAAATCTCTATATCTTACTAGCTGTCCCGGAACACTTACCTACAACCCTACCTTAAACTTACAACCCCACCGAGATATAAATAGAGTGGTTCCCAATTTACTCGAATTTAACGAAGAAAAATTTCTTCTCTTTCAGAAACATCAAGCGGGCTGCAGTGGCTGGACCAGTGTTGTACCAATCGTAGATGCTATAGGCGAGTTTCTGAATTGAGCATTTCGCTAAGTAACTAGCTAGGTACTTAACTCCAGTGCTGTCTCGTCAAATTTCTCAGTAAAGAGCTGACAGAACGTTAATGAGTAGGTATTTACTTTTTGACGACCTCTGTGGCGCAGCAGTTAGCGCATCAGACTACCACGCGAGAGGTCCCGGGTTCGAATCACGGCTGGGGACAAAAAAAACCCAGGTCTTGGATGTTTACATGTCTGTGACGTCGCTGTTTCTGGTTCCCACGACACAGGGTATCCTAGTGTGGGGCCAGAAGCAATGTATGTGCCTGTATGTAAATGTTACTTAGTGAAATTCTCAATTCAGAAACTGGCCCTTTGAAGGTAAACAGCCGATTTCTCAGTTGAGAATTTTGGCTGAGGAACTACTTAACTATAGTGCTGTCTCGTCGAATTTCCTACAGAAGAGCGTGACAGAGCGTTACTTAAGTATTTACTTTGTCAAATTCTCAATTCAGAAACCGGCAAAATGGCAAACTCTTTTCTGAAAAACTTGACGAGACAGCAATACAGTTAACGGCCGATTTCTGAATTGAGAATTTACACTAAATAAATACTTAAGTAACGTGCTGTCACGCTCTTTTCTAAAGGGATTTGACGAGACAGCACTACAGTTAAGTAATTTTTTAGCCAAATTCCCAATTCAGAAATCGGCCCTAAGACTACTTAACTATAGCGAAATTCTCAGTTCAGAAACTGGCCCTTTGTAGCCAAGGGTTAAGGGAAGCCGTGTTGGAATAAAACTCCTTCCGATGCGGGCGGTGATCTCAGGAAACTTGGCATGTCAATGTATTCACAACGTTCGTTAGTAGTACATACTCAGACACAAAAATTTCCTCTAATTATATCGATTTCACAGTCGCTTAGTAACTTATTTACTTAGCTACGTTTCAAAAAACGAAGGATAAATAGACTTGAAACGGGAGTAGAACAAATACCTATGTTTGTTCAAAGCTAGACATTGCTGAACCTACGGTCGATTAGACTGCTTTCTTGGTCTACCAGTTAACACGCTTGACTATCAAATTGGAAGTCGTAGTTTCGATTTCCAATGGAGGCTGTCGTACTTGATATGTCCAAATGATTCAGGGTATCCTAGTTTGGGACTAACACAAGTTATTCAGCTAATACTGAGCATGAGGCGTATAGCTGCTATACTATTAGCCTTTATTATTCTTACTGTAGCTTTACATTTCTTCTACTTTTGTCCAATATCTGCCTTATTTTTCTGTATTTACTTTTCCTGTATAAATTATTAATTATGTATGTCTGCATGGCGATAAACGTTTTTCTTCTTCTTATTGTGTTCTGTAGTAGCTTAATATTATTATTATCCATGTTATAGGTAATTACATCACTCTAGGAAAGGATTTCGATAGCCAAAAACAATTTTGGTCACCAAAAAAAATAAATTAACTAAATTAAATTAGCAAATAAACTAAAATAACACACTCACAATCACACTCATAATTATTTTTTTGTTGCCAGTTTAAATAAGTTTAATCAAGTTCCGCATTAGTAACGCTACATTCGTTCACGCTTGTCATTAAACGTTTTTGTCGCCATGACGTAGCTGATCTCTATCTGTATTGCTAGTAAAGTAAGATGGTTTACATTCCACCTCTACTGACTCTGAAGTAAACGCCGTAGAATGACATTTCTTGAATTGAATCTAGCATCATCATCATCATGTCTCCTATTATGTCTCCACCGAGGGGCATCATCTCTTCCCTGAGGAAGGTATAGGCCATACTCCACCACGGGGGCCAAGTCCGGATTGGTGGAGGCTTGTAACTCTAGTGGCTGGTCTTACTGTTAGAAGTTTTCAAGCCTTGGCTTAACGACGATCTATCGACGGCAGCCGGCACCAACTGCTTAACGTGCCTTGCGAAGCACGGAACAAATAACAAATAAATGCCAATTTTGGTACCAATCCGGACTTGGCCTCCGTGGTTGAGTATGGCCTATACCTTCCTCAGGGTACAGACCCGTTCCGCTCGGTGAGGACATGATGGATTGTCTATGATGATGGACTCTTTTGCTATTACTTTTTACAATACTTTTCCACAATTTTTTTGTCTTTAGTTTAGCCAGTGAAACTCGCGTTGTCTAGAGCGTTAATTTCATAACCAATTTTCCACTATCCATCAATAAGTTTGGCCTCTCCTACTTACATACGCGTAATAGATATCTACAACCCTCTGTTTCGCATCCGGGTAAAACAATTCTTGAACTCAGGTTTAGGTAATTAAAAAAAAACTTGAATCGCGTAGCTTGACCTTTTATAGAAGCACATCTAAATAATACCTATAATAACACATAACTCGTATTAATACTATAGTTAATAAACATTTTGGAGTATATTCGATGTACCTATTCATAGTTAATATTTTGTCGAAGGCATGTGCTAAGGATGATCACCCATTTTCGGTGCCATAAATCGATACAAAGCGTTTTGTTTTACTCTTTATAATTAAGTGCCGAAATACAAAACAGGTACAAAAAAGAGAAGTCGCTTTTTAACTATCCAGAAATTCTTACCATGCATGCATAAGTAGTACCTTTTAGGAGCAAATGAATAACTGTATTATTTTTAACATTTCTAGTTCCTAGTATATTGTGATAAGCGCTTAGCGAGTAGGTACAACGTCAAGTCAATTGAGAAGATATTGTGTTAAATATTTTAGTGAATATCTACAAATAAAATATGTGTGTAACGTGATTATTGTTTTATTTTAAAACGATTTTGTTTCAGTGTCTCCTTTGGGATGTAGGTATACAAAGCAATTTCTGAAATACGCAATTCCTAAAACATCGTGGTTATAGTTTGAAGTTAATGGTAATTTTTTTGTATTGTAAAAATAAATATATTTTTATTTAATTCAAGCAATTTTGTATAAGTGATTTTTTTTCTAATTGAATTTTTTTTTATTTCTAATTAATATTCAAAAGCCATAAGCGTTAAAAAGAATGTACATTTTATACATAAGGTAATGATTCACTGAAGCCATTAAAAGAAATTTAAAAATGTACGTAGGTATGAAATAAAAAAATAATTTAATAATCTCATTAAGAATAAAACTATTATAAAACACAATTTCTAACACGTCGATAGTTATATCATGTTTACTTGTATTTATGTGGATTTATGAACTTATTAAAAACCATAATTAGGTATGTACTCAACAGGTACTTTTCAACACCTATCTACGGTTTTATCAAACCGACAAAGATTAGACATTTTTTTGTACCCACGCCACTCTACAGAGTAAAAAGTGAGACAATTAGGTATGTCATCATGGATAACATACCTTCCCTCTACCATAGACCAATAAGTAATGGTCTATGCACTGTAAGAAAAATGTAAAAGTTGTATTAGCAAAAGTCAAGATAAAAAGTATCTGGTACCGGCGTGCATACGACGTCTAATGAATGTCGATGAAGTGAAAGTGATTTGTCAGGATCGTGGCTAGCGGCAGTCCCGGGTCTCTGCCTACCCCTCTGGGATACAGGCGTGAGCTTATGTATGAATGTCTGTAAGTGGCAGGCGTTCAGACGCAATTTAGGTACCTATATTCTATTTACTGAAGCGAACGACTAAAGGTAAACAAAGACACAGCATCTCTCAAACTTACATCTCACTCAAAATAGCTCATGCACGCAGCTTTGCTTGCATCGTTGTACTTATGTATTCTGTGGCATCGTATACATCGGTTTGGCAGAATCAGCGTTGGGTCCGGCTCGCTCGCCCATATTTTCCGTTTCGTAATAACAAACACAAAAGTATAAAAAAACTGGACGAAAGACCAAAAAAATTTACCAATACCTTATTTATAATGATGAACACTTTCTTTAGTCGCACTCCCATCAACAACAACGTCAATCGTGAGTAAATATGGCGTCGGGGTGTCTATCTTACTTTTTTTGTCTTTAATTAAAAAAGAGGTTCGTAGTCAGCTCTCCATACTTCTTCCTACACTTCGCGTAGCCCATTAGCATAAAATAGTCGATCATAATCGGCCTCTAAACAAAAGTCCGTCATCTTTCCTAGTTGCGAACATATTTGGCAGCAGTAGGATCTCTTTTATTTGAGGACCACTGAAATTTTAGGTATTTTTTGGGGCATAAATCTCTTAAGCAAATGGTATTTTCATGATAAAATAAAATATTAGTTAAATAAACTGCAAGTGGGGGATAAATCAGGTAATAACAGTGTTATTGTGTTAATTGCTTAATGGTATTTATTAGGCATATCGTTTTGTATAACTTTGCTAAATATTATGCAGTGTTATATATAAATGTGGCATATTGAAAAACCAAATTTTTGACATGTTGACACTTAGTCGTTCGCTTCAATAAATAGACGTTAGTTGTCTTTATACAAAGCACAAACACACCCACACTGCACGGTGCTGAGGCGAGGCTACTAAACAGAAAATGTAAATCGTACCTATATTCAATATAATATGTAAATCTTTTACTTGCAATTAAACGTCACTAAGTTATATTTAGTGACACATTTTATTTGGTTTACTTTGCCCATATTTTGTAAGTTAAACTTTATCAAACTACTTAGCTACATAACTTGTGTAAATTACACATTAAAGTTGTGTCATCCATCGAACATTAGGTACGTTTAAGCGGCCTTTGTCAATTACAAAATAAGTAGTGCACAATGCACAACTGCACATGGTCGTCATATTAAATAGTCACGTCACACAGTGGGTCGAAACTGCTATAGGAGGGACATAGGGATTTTTCTTACATATTTCGTTTTTTTTTAATACCTATCAATAGGTCTCAACATCGTGATGAATAATTGTCATTAGACGATTTTTCCTAAAACTGATAGTTAGTCAGGAAAAAAATATTTTCTAATTTTGTTGTATGGAATGAGACAGAAATTGAGCAGTTTCGGCCAAATCTTGACAGGTCTTGCTTCAAAACTGCTTGAGCATTATTCTTTGGCTTATTGACAATAACCCTACATTATCAGCGCGCGCCCAAAGTTGCCCATTCAAGAGTTATACGGATTCGAAAAAAAAAACAAAAGTTAGTTAAGATCAATTTTTTTACTTCTAAAATCTTAAGTTATCATTGTTTTAACTAAATTGATCGTTAATTTAATAAAGCACGTACCAGTAAATAGATAGTATTTAGAAACAAAGCTTTTAAGAGGACCATTTATTGTAAACATTTAATCCGGATAAACTTACGGGTGTTGTTTTATCGGAAGAGTCCGATACGAAAGTTTTAGTTCAAAAAAGAACCATTTAATTTTTTATGGTTTTTTTATATTTTATGACACAAAACAATTACTGGATTTATTATTTTAAATTAAAAGGTCTTGGATGTTTACATGTTTGTGACGTCACTGTTTCTGGTTCCCACGACACAGGGTATCCTAGTGTGGGACCAGAAGCAATTTATGTGCCTGTATGTAAAAATTTTATGTTATAATTACCTATATGAAGTAAACACTCCATGCACCGGATCCATGCGTGTAATGAAGATAGTCCGTAATGGTACATATCTTCATTTTTTTGTCGGCGGTTGATGTTCTCTACATCGTTCATTTCTGTTGGCTTCGCCTTACAAAGGTCACACACAGCTGCCGAAGTTTCTGATATGTACGAAGTAATCTTTCCATCGATCATTGTCATGAGTAGTTGATGTTCGACGGTGACTTCTTGCAGTTGAGATGGTTGAAGTGATTCTATTTGCTGATCTATGGCTTGTTTCTCAAGTTGTACCGTCTTTTCACATTCTTTCATAAACTTGAACTGAATAGGGCGGCAGTAAAATGTTGAAGATGGACGATCATTTTCCCACAGTATCTCTTGGTCACGCAGAAGCCGTACAGGTACTAGGCTGACCATAAAAACACTAGAGTCATCCAAAGTGGAACTGCTAGACGTCTGCTTGTAATTACTTTGACTAGATGCTCCATCAAAACCCCATTTACAAATAAGTTTCAGATCAGCTTTGGAGGTCAGATTGAACTCCATAGCCTCTAGTAATCTCAACGCAGTCAAATTAAGTAAGGCCTGAAGTTTAATAGACGCCCCATCTTCGGTTATGGTGACGTCCTCTTTTGCAGGGTAACAATTTAATTTCGCTTGCTTCAATTTATAGTATGAGGGATATATTGATGTACCTTGTTCACTAGCAGACTCTCGAAGATTAATATATTGCCACTTAGATAAATTTAGCGATATTGATAGAGCCAATGCTTTTTCAGGCGTATATGCACTGTGTTCATTTTCATTTTGGCTTATGCAAGTTTTTACTTTATCAACATCTTCAGGATGGTGAAGTAAATGTTTCATTATTTCACTTATTTTGTTATTCCCACAACTTCTAAGGCTTTTCATTGTAGCACTTTGTAACTCTTCTGGAGACAACGATTGGCTCAAGTGCTCTACACGTCTTCTTTTTTGTTTGCTACTCAAGTCATCGAAGGGTTTTCTTGGCGTGTAGTGTGACGATGACGTTGAAGCTGTTGGTGCAGAATGTGCCAAATTTTCTAAATTTTCATTGACATCATCTTCGTCAGGTAAGACATTTTCTCGCTGGGACATTAGGTCTTCAGGCCAGATAATCGCACTTTCCAGCCAATCTCCATTTCTTTTCAAAAAATTGGCAAGAGTTCTATTTGAACGTTCCCATCTGCCACAAATATTAGAACAGAATTTCTGACAAAACTTCAGAAGTATTGCACTTGTTTCTTCCGTCCAGTTAAAGTTCAGCTTTTGCTTCAGGTATTCACAAAGTTGTTTATTGTCCGACAATGATCCCAAATGATCTCTTAACACCATGAATAAATCAATATTATTTACTAGACTTTCCATAATGGTCACAAAAAGGGTCGGTTCGTAGGCAGTATCAAGTCCAATAAAAACGCAGAAGTCACAAAGTTCCAGGATTTAACACTAGTCCGATTCGAAAGCAAAGTATCAAGGTCCAAAAGTAAGCAGAAGTCGAAAATACACGCGGGAAACAGAGAAAATATTCGTGATAACAGCAGGACGCTCAAATAACGAATGACAAATTCATCCGTACTTAAAGACCACATACAAGTCATTATTATTACCTAAAAAAGATCGTGTGATCATTTTCTATCGCAACACTTCGAAGAATTTGCGGATTGCGGGTGGCTTGTTTTCGTTTCGGCTTCATTGTTCATAAAAATCTATTGTTTAGGAGCCTTATTTTTGCCGACAAAGGGAAAGGGGCAAATGCACTACTATTCCTCAGTTTGTTTTTTATTATTGTTTTACAGAGCGTTACAGAAAGGTACTGTCATACTTCATGGAGTCCTTGGACTCCATCGAGCAGCCGATAGTTTTTTCGAGATTTAATTTTCAGAGTTGACTCCATAAAAAAAGTTGTGCGTTTTTATGACTAAGCCCCCCTAAAGTACGACAGGACCTTTCTGTGGTACCCTGTATAATATTTTCTAGGTATTTAGTAGACTTATGTGCTATTTCAAGGGTAATGGAGTACATTTTTCAATACTTTTTCGGATCCTTATAACTCATGAACGGGCAACTTTGGGTGCGCGCTGATTATGTAGGGTTATTGTCAATTAGCCAAAGAACAACGCTCAAATAGTTTTAAAGCAAGACCTCTCAAGACTTGGCTGAAACTGCTCAGTTTCTGTCTCATTCCATACAACAAAATTAGAAAATATTTTTTTCCTGACCAACTATCGGTTTTAGGAAAAAACGTTTTATGACAATTAGTTATCACAATGATGAGACCTATCGATAGGTATATTAAGAAAACGAAATTTGTAAAAAAAAATCCTATGTCCCTCCTATAGCAGTTTCGACCCACCGTGCGTCACGGTACTTAAGGGGGTGTCTCAAGCGACCATCTCCATACAAACCAACACAGTATGGTTTTTATTTACGAACGGCACGGCACGCCCGGACACAAACACAAATCGATGTTTCATTTTGCTCAGAAATGCAAATCAACTAATCAAAAAGAAAGGAGCCGGGGATCTCTGGGCCCAATTGTAATAAGCTGAAATATGGTTTAAAAAAAGCGGTATTTTTTTCTGTTTCAAAATATAAAAAATCTGCTCAATAGGGAATGGATGAAAATATCACAAGTGCTTGATATTTTTTTTGGTGATAGGAATAACCTTCCTTAACGCGGGAAAAAAGTTTCAATTTTTTTGGCCCCGTAGTTAATTTTTAAATATACTTAATATTTTTCCATTCATAGTTCTGGGCTTAGTACGGCATATCAGACATATTCCTTAGTCCGCTACTTATAAAAAAAAATCCACCTTGAAAAGCTGTCATTGTCACCAGTTTTTTTTTTCATACGTAGCGGACCAAGGAATATGTCTGATATGCCGTACTAAGCCCAGAACTACGAATGGAAAAATATTAAGATTATTTAAAAATTTACTACGAAGCCAAAAAAATTGAAACTTTTTTCTCGCGCTAAGGAAGGTTATTCCTATCACCAAAAAAAATATCAAGCACTTCTGATATTTTCATCCATTCCCTATTCACAATCTGGGAGACGAGAAATCTTAAAAACAAGTTTATTGCACTGATGAAATAGAGTTTCGATTACTATACTCGATTACTGTGAATGATTTCAAGAATTATTATTGAACATAAAATCACTCTCATCGAATGATGGATTCAATCAAAGTGAACAAAATCTACGGAATAAATTATTATACTGTCAATAGTTTACAATAAAACAGGATATTAACTTTAAAATCGATTCTCGTTTACAGATCGATTTATTACTTTTTATGTTTGTCAAATGTATTTAATCTGTGCTGACAGTGACAGCTCCCGGATTTTCAATCTATGATCATGATGGGTCACTATATTGCACGTACCGAGAATTTACGGCACGAGAATGTACAACCCGGGAATTCGTGCCCAAATGACCATCTATAACTAACGCTAGTGGGATTTTTCCGAGCGGTTCCGTGCTTCGCAAGGCAAGTTAAGCAGTTGGTGCCGGCTGCCATCAATAGATGGAAGTCGTGAAGCCAAGTCAGAGGCCTTAGGGCAGCTTGAAAACATCCGACAGTAAGACCAGCCACTAGTCTTACAAGGCTCCACCTATCCGGACTAGGCCCCCATGGTGGAGTATGCCCTATAGGTATAGGACCGAGGGGCACGGGCTTTTCACTGAGAAAGGTTCCTCAGGGAAAAGCCCCGTGCACCTCAGTGGGTTTATAATGGGTTGATGTATCGCTCCTCTACATCTAAACTCTGATCATTTGGATTGACTTGTCTAGTATAAGATCCAGCGAGATCAGGACGTCAATCTATTGCGACTCATAGCCTCGATAATGTCACGCACTAGATCGAGCGTATAATGGCTGCGAAGTGAATGATTTACGCTTCATGGAAACGAGGCACCACTCTGTCGTGTCTATGGCTGTACACGGATTCTCGCCCGTACCGATTTTATACAGCCTGATATGATAACGCACGACCCGAGAACGTACGGACGGGAATCCGTGTACATGTGCACGGATTCCGTGGCTGTACATTATCGGGGCGTACGTTCTCAGGATGTGCATTGGCGGTACGTACATTATCGTCTCCCATCATGATCACCGGACTACCTACCCACTCGTCTTGTATCGGTTATCGTTTGCGTATTTTAATTATATTCCTCGACCAGTGCTTTCGCTCTACGGACTTCTAGTATATTGTTTAACTTGTACGACTGTGGCATACCCAGTCTTTTAATCTATTTGTGAGTTTCGTTACATTTTCCCAATCAATACAATAAGAACTACAATTAATGTAATAAATAACTGTCTATCATATGATCATAGTAATAAAATCAGCTGTTAAGTACCTATAGGTTATTGTCAATTTGTTGCATAGCCTCACTTTTACTAAATCTCTTTTAACTTTGCTCTCAGATTGCTCAAATCCGCACAATTTTCAAAGATGGTTTGACAATATATAAGCTGTTTATTGACACCACTCTCGTCTTTTTACATCTGGGCCCAAGAATGTATGGAAGCGTTTCCGTCTCCTTTGTTTATTAAGCTAAAACTGCTAAAACTTTTGAAAAGATAAAATGTGGAGTTTCTTTGTTAGTTTCTTCTCCACATAATTTATTAAAAATTGTGAAACTAACAAATGAAAATAGATGGCTATTGACGGCAGTCGACACCAACTGCTTAACTTTCCTTGCGAAGCACGGAACCGCTCGGAAAAATCCCACTGGCGTTAGGTATAGATGGTCATTTGGGCACGAATTCCCAGGTTGGACATTCTCGTGCCGTAAATTCTCGATCCGTGCAATATAGTGACCCATCATGATGATCGATTGAAAATCCGGGAGCTGTCACTGTCAGCACAGATTAAATACATTTGACAAACATAAAAAGTAATAAATCGATCTGTAAACGAGAATCTACGAGAATCGATTTTAAAGTAAATATTCTGTTTTATTGTAAACTATTGACAATACTATAATAATTTATTCCGTAGATTTTTTAGTGATTTTATGTTCAATAATAATTCTTGAAATCATTCACAGTAATCGATTATAGTAATCGAAACTCTATTTCATCAGTGCAATAAACTTGTTTTTAAGATTTCCTCCCAGATTGTGAATTGAGCAGATTTTTTTATATTGTGAAACAGAAAAAAGTACCGCTTTTTTTAAACCATATTTCATCTTATTACAGTTGGGCCCAGAGATCCCCGGCTCCTTTCAAACTTATTACTCATGGATGTGTTGAACACTAAACACAATTCTCCTCTGAATACATTCCATTATGGGACCTATATTTTGTGATATTTGTCATCATCTTGTATCATCTAATTAATAGATCTATCACCACGAAATATTTTCATACTCAGAAAAATAAAAAGTGTCGGCTGGTAGGTACAAATTATCAAATTAATGTCAATATGTACGTAGAAAAAGGGATGGATTATCTATATAATCGTAGTTCATCCATTGAATAAACAATTTGTTCTCAAAATAACAAGTTTATTCCAAAAATAACAGCTCCGGACTCAGAATAGTAGATCTGTCATCAAATAAATCGATTTTCGTCCGCAGATTGAGATTTGTTTTTATTTGTTATTTTGTCATCAGTACAGAAGTTACGAATTATTTCGATCCATTCTCCAAATAATACTATTCGTTACCAATTTAATAGTTCAGTTCATTAATTTTATGAAAAAAAATTCAAAGGGGCGGAGCCAAATTGGCCTACTAAATAAACCTAGAATTAGGTACAATTTATATTTTATGATTGGTATTAAGTAATAATAATTATTGTGATTTTAAATAATTATGTGTTTCATTTATTATTCTAATACATTCAAACTACTTACTTATATCTAAATAATCATTCAAAATTAATAAATATTTACAGGGTGTAAATAAAACTACGGCAGATGTAGAAACAACTATAGGTACAACCAGTACACAAGTACCTAATGTAAGATAGTCGTTAAATTCATAGGTACATAAATATTATTACTCTAGATCTTTATGATTTTTTTAAGTTACATATTTCATTTTCCTAATGACCGTTTTTCCTTAATTTGATTATATTATTACAGTTATCAGGACAAATCTATTAAAATAAGTACAAACCTATTTATTTGATACTTGAAAATATATCCCGATGATTATATGTGATTTATTTATTATTATGAAATTGTTTTTATATTGTTTGGCGACTACACTTTGATGACAGATCTATTATTTTGCGGCCAAACCTTATTATTTAAAACATTCAAAAGTTCATAAATTAATGATCGTTTAAATCATACCCATTCAATATTAACCCGAACTGCGTACCGAACACCGTACACTTATTTAGTTGCGTTAAAAAAAAGCCACTACGCAACTAACTAATATGAAAAAGTCGCGATGCTGCCGGCTGCACCTACTGAGCCACTTTCTGAATTGAGAATTTCACATAGTAAATACTTAAGGAACATTCTATCACGCTCTTTTCTGAGGAATTTATCGAGACAGCACTACAGTTAAGTAGTTAACTACTTAGTGATATTCTCAACTCAGAATTCGGCCCAGTACTATTATCATTTATCAATAGGCCGGCTGTAGGTCGCGGCGCGAGTGTGTACGGAGCCTAACCGTGTTATTTTTATCATTTACCGTAGTATGTAAATGCGCATGCGACTCTTCGCAGTAATGTCCGGACGATGATGCCCGCAGAGCGATTGCGCGCGCAGTTTCGATAAATATAATCGTAGAAATTACAATCTTATCTTAATCAGTGAAGTGTCTAAACAATCGGTTCCCTCCACAGACGAGTGTAGTAGGACGATGTACAAGGCTTGAATACAAAGCCGGTAAGTATTTTTTCTTCGCTTTTCCGTTTCAATTTGTCCAACCATGTTAGGAATCTGGTGCCGGCGTTTGTGATTCTAGGAAGTTGTTAGAAGTTATTTCTATTTTATCCTTTCGTGGGATCTCGTTTATTTATACTTAGTTTAGAATCGAAAATAATCAGTTGCAGGATGTCATGTTGGAGTGGCATTGTGTCGAAGCAAGAGCTTCATCAGTCGTCACATCTCTATGATTTATAAAAGTATATTTGAGAGTCGACAACGGATTAACCTTTAGGTACAGTCGGGGTCTGAAAATGTTTACCACCTTAAGGTTCATAATTGTACGGACAATAGGGTAGTTTCCAGGGTCAAAATAATTTAATTCTATTTAGTCCGTATTTTAGATTATATTTTTTTCGATTAAACAAAAAATAACAAAGATATAGCCCATTGAAGTTACGTGTGACGTCACTCAGTGCTACAAAATGCAGCACTGAGTGACGTCACACGTAACTTCAATGGGCTATATCTTTGTTATTTTTTGTTTAATCGAAAAAAGAAAAAATACGTATCCAATATTTTTTTATAATCTAAAAGACGGACTAATTACATTTTTTTAGGAAACTAGCCTATTATACGACACAAGGTCGATATTTGTATTGATTTGATTAGATAAGGCATGAAGCTCAGAATAAAGAGTTGAGTACCAACTTGTCAAAGTTTAGAGCAAACCTCCTTCGCACCCTCAAGGTTTTATTTTATTTTATTGTAAAAATCGTGGAGGGATCAACGGTAAAAATAGTATTCAATATATTTTCAAACTTTCTATTTTGACAGAGTTTTGATCTGTGTCATTTTAACAAATGCAATATTTTTAAAATAAGAAATGAATTTAGATACTTGTTAGAATCCAGACTTCGGTACTTTGAAAGGTAATAAGTACATTGTTAAAGCACTATAATGCACATTTTGCGACAAAGAATCAAGTTTGAAAACTGATAAACATTTTTAGACCCCGACCGTACATAGTTGCCTCCTAAGCAAAGCGTATGGATGTAAATGAATGAATGAATGAATGAATGTTTATTGTCACAGCATGCTAAAGGTTTATGTGCTGTCGACTGCACTAACGCACTCACTATAGATAGGTATATAATCCATTTTATATACTTGGCATTTTTTTGGACTTTAAACAACACTGAATTAAAACCTTTAGCGGTAGAAAATTCGATACCGTTTGCAAATTTAGTAGGTACTAAAATAGGTAGCACTAAATTTGTAAACTATTTCGAGTTTTCTACTGCTAAAGGTTTTTGATTTAGTGTCGTTTAAAGTCTGAAAAAAAAATGCCAAGTATAGATAAATGGATTATACGAAATTTTTACTCGTAACGTAAAAAAGCGCATTAAGGCTAACATTTATGTAACTACCAGTATGTAGGTAAGTACTACGTAAGTTCTGCGATCCCTTCCAAATACGTTCTACGTGGACCCCTCCCCCTCTTTGAATCTCCATGATGTTCTATGCATTAAATACTTAAGCTAACTACTTATAAAGGTACCTACCAAGTTTGGACGAATTAGGCGAGTTAGAACTTTTATTAGGTTAATCTAAAGAGAAAACGGTTTCTTCTTTTTAAGGATAAAGATGGAGCAAGAGAGTTCGTATACAATCGAGCCGATGACGACGGCCGACACCGGTGATGTCATCAAACTACTAAAAAAGTGAGTTTATTTATGGTGGTAAGTATTTATGGAAATAACGTAGGTATCAGACTCTACAAAGCTGAATTAGTAAGCAGGCGCATTAATATTAAGTACTTATACAAGGAAATATTCAAAGCGAACACGTATCAATTTACTTGGTCACCTCTTGATTTTACTAGCATGAATAAAAAATTCTACGCAAAACAACTTGTTCATACTTCAACGATATTCACTAAACTTCACCAAAGGGAGAGCTTTATAGAGTATACGACCCCTGTGACGCAGCGGTTAGCGCATCTGCTTACTGTCTATGCGAGAGGTCCCGGGTTCAAACCCCGGCTGGCAACAAATAAAACCCAGGTTTTAGATGTTTACATGTTTGCGATGTCGCTGTTTCTGGTTCCCACGACACAGTGTATCCTAGTGTGGGGCCAGAGGCAGTGTATGTGTCTGTATGTAAATGTTTAAGTTTATACTTCGCAAAATAAAAAACTTTTTCTATGAGGAAATCTTTGAAATGCAAAAAAAAATGCTACCAAGTGCAATTACGACCACCGCTATTTTTTTCACGATTTCAAATTCAGTACGTTACGGTATAATAGTCGGTAGTTTAAAAAAATGCATTTTTGTTGCCAAGTTGCCCCTGCCTAACTGAGTAGAGTTCACGGTTTGATGTCCTGTCGACTGCGCTTTCAACTAATAAACATATTTACATACAGGCACATACATTGCTTCTGGTACCACACTAGGATACCGTGTGTCGTGGGAACCAGAAACAGCGACATCGCAAACAAAAAAAAAAGGTCTTGGATGTTTACATGTTTGTGACGTCGCTGTTTCTGGTTCCCACGACACAGGGTATCCTAGTGTGGGACCAGAAGCAATGTAGTATGTGTCTGTATGTAAATGTTATGTTATGTTATTATAAAACATTATAAACATCCAAGACCTGGGGTTTTTACATTACGTCACATTCTAAGCAAGCCTGACTTCGCTTGAGATTATATCTCGCTATTAACACAACTTTCCAGAACATTCTACGTGGACGAGCCCATGAACAAAGCCATAGGCCTGTGCAACGACCCAAATGCCACGTGTGCTGAGCTGGACGAGTATTGCACCGACTGCATCAAGGAGGGTCTATCCCTGAAGGCAGTAGACAAGGACGGGAATATAGCCGGCGTGCTCATCAGCGGTGAACTGCCGTTGAACTTGGTGGTAAGGAAAAATAATTGGCATATTGGAATTCATTCCCTATGTGAACCAACATCAAACCGTTTTAGACCGTCGGTCGGTGTCGGCCGACAGTTGGTGCCGGCTGCCGTCGATAGATGGCAGTCGTTAAGGCCTCTTAGGGTGGCTTGAAAACTTCTGACAGTAAGACCAGCCATTAGTCTTGCATGCCTCCACCAATCCGGACTTGGTCCCCGTGGTGGAGTATGGGACTTTACCTTCCTCAGGGAAGAGACCCGAGCCCCTCGGTGGTGACATAATGGGTTGATGATGATTTCATTATTACTAATATATTTCTCTAGCCATTCTAAGAACACACCTATCTATAAGTGCATGCTCTTGGAATAGAGGCAATTTAAATCCGAATGAACTCATAAACCCCGGATCGTGGCAAGTGGCAGTCCCTTTAGGAATACAGGCGTGAGATATTATTACAGTCTGTCAGCTTTTAGAATATACTTCGGGCTCTAGAGTAGGTTTCGGCTTTCGCCGAAAACACACGAGTGTAATACTACTTCCTGCTCTGTATAAAACTTTTCTTCACTATTTTGAAAAGTTAGGTGTCATATTAGTTCAGAAATTTCTATTAAACGAAAATATCCGATTCTATTCGATAGTAGCCGAGGTATATTC
Source organism: Yponomeuta plumbellus (assembly GCA_947310845.1). Classification (NCBI taxonomy): domain Eukaryota; kingdom Metazoa; phylum Arthropoda; class Insecta; order Lepidoptera; family Yponomeutidae; genus Yponomeuta; species Yponomeuta plumbellus. The sequence continues at coordinate 7,125,630 of OX371207.1, read as the reverse complement.
TAAAAGCTAACAGACTGTATGTATGTAAACACGTAAATTATAGTTCATGGCTGTTCCAATGTGATAGTAAGAAGGTTACAATGTATCCGATTTGAGATAAAACAACCGCACTTCAAACCGCATATTGAGAGATAATGTAATCGCGCAGAACGTTGTCAAGTTTTTACGGAAATACAAACCAACAGGACCCAGATTATTTTAACGCATTGTAGTAAAATGACAACTGGATGAACATGGCGATTTAGTTTCATTGCCGCTTCAAGGGTACGCGGGCACACACATCAAACAATCTAGCCGTCAATGGTATGAAAAAACACGTCACGTGACCCGACCGTGTATCTGTCATCGTACTATAATGCACTAACAGAATCGAGGCCCAGTATATTACACTTTACGGCACTACAGTTACAGCAGTCTTATTTACAAAAAAGGCGATTCCTTAAAAGCCTCCATAAATACCGAAGGAAAAGGGAAAAAGTCAACTTAGTCTATTTAAACTACCTAGTTACAGTTTGTCCAAAAAGAGTAGAAACCGGAAGTGAAAGTTTACTAATTGTTTTATTGAGAAGTCAAAACATTTACTATATTTATTGACGCACAATACCTTATTTTATGTAATAGCTCAAGTTTTTAATTTATATAATGCTTGTAAGTGCAAGATATTAACAAACACAGAGAAAAAGTGTGAGCAAAACCGTACACTTTAATTTCTATTCTTTCTGGACAAGCTATATGTACATTTGAGGGATGTTTTAGAGAAATCGGATTTTTTATAACTAAAACTTGGATAACGTACCAAATGAGATAAGATAAGATAATTGTTTATTTGAACACAAATGAAATTAAATTTGTTTACAATACATCTTTGTGCCCTGACTTCTGAACTAGGTGGGGACCTGTATCTCAGGAGCCAGTGCTGTCCCAAAAGGTATGGTACAATGCTATTCTGTGTAAATTTATACATATAAAACAATCAAAATATAAATTTTTCTACACTTTCTTTGGAAAGAAAGTAAACAATATTACATTAAATTAAATTATTATGAATTAGAATGGAATTATCATCAGTAATACAATTAACATTTGAAAATAATATTAAAATAGATTATTAATAATTAAAAAGGAATTCTCATCTATAATACAATTATCATACAAAATATTTAATGAGCAACATATGTGTGTGAGGGTGTGTGTGTGTGTGTGTGTATGTGTGTGTGGTATTGTAGTATGTGGCTGTAATGTTTTAGTGTTTATCCCAGTACAAACAATGTCTTCTCTGTAGAAATATAATCTTGAGTAATGAGCCAGTCAAAAACTTTGCGCCTGCATTCATAGGAATTGAGATGGTAAATATTACAGATTTTATTTAGTTTATTGTATAGAAAAGTGCCAAGAAATGGGTAGAATTTTCTGTAGAAGGATGTTTTGAATGGAAATTGATGTGAAATTTTGAAGTTTCTTTTTTTCCTTCTATCGTTTTGCTCAGGTATCAGAGTGATTTGCAAATGCTTTTTAAGTACTGTCTGGAATATAAAGAGTTGTCGTACAGATAGCACTTCGCAAGACTGGTATAGTTCGAAGGTAGGAAATTTAAATGGGCGGAATGTGCTCACCCTGAGAACTGCCCTCTGGGCCCTCTCCAATGCCAGCAGAGGGGTTTTACACATACCACCCCAAACAGTAATGCAATACACAAGCAGTGACTGACATAGTGCATAATAAACAGTTTTCAAGAGTTTTGGTTCCGCAACAGCTCTTAGATTTCTGAACACGTAAATCAGCTTCCGGACCCTGCCAGTCAGAGCCTGAACATGTGCATTAAAGCTTAAGTTTTGGTCTATAGTTATACCTAGATATTTAACTTCATGAACTTTTTTTAGTTTGGTACACACGCAACCTTCGCTGCGAGACTGAGAGCAAGTGTGACTAATAAGATGCATTGATTGGGGAGGTTGCGAAGAATTTCGCATTGTGAAAGTTAGATAGACTGTTTTTTCGGCATTCAAGGTTAGGAAATTTTCGTTCAGCCATTTCGTCACACAGTCAAGACCCGATTGAGCTAATCGGTAAGTTTCTCTCCAGTCTTTGGAGGAGAAGCTCAAAGCTGTATCATCGGCGTAAGAGACTATTGCTCCACCCTGCAACGAGAGCCTGGAGAGGTCATTAATGAAAACCAAAAAAAGGGTTGGGCCCAAAATACTGCCCTGCGGGACACCCACGGTCACTGGAAGGTCACAGCTTGTATATTTGCCTATCCTGACACACTGAAGTCGATCTGAAAGATAGTCTTTGAAAAGGTCTAGTTGTAGGGCTCTAATTCCCATACGTTCCAACTTTTTTAATAAGAGCGCGACAGGGACCGTATCGAACGCCTTCGCCAAATCCAAAAAGATGGATAAACACTTATCACCCTTATCCAAGTTACGCACTATACTGTCTGTCAAATCATGCACTGCGTCGTCTGTTGATTTACCAGGGCGGAATCCAAACTGGTGTTCAGAGAGGAGATTATTGTTACAAAGGAAGTTTATGAGCCTTGTGTTAATTATACGCTCCAGAATCTTTGACATGGCAGGCAGGATGGATATTGGGCGATAATTATCGACACGGCCCCTGCTACCGCCCTTGTGTATGGGACAGATTACTGACCTCTTAAAAACCCTTGGAAAAATGCCCCTTGAGAGACTAATTTTACATACATGCGTGAGGGCCGGGACAACTTTATTCTTAAATGATTTGATGAATTTAGCAGAGATTCCATCCCAGCCCACAGCACAGTCATCACGAAGTGACATTACCAGTCTCTCGACCTCGCTCTCATCCGTGTCCATTAGAACAAAAGAATTTACGCAGTGAAGATCGTTCAAGTAGGTATCCAGACAAATCATTTGACAGATCGAGTTTTTTTATTTTCTCGGCCAGATTCTTACCTATGTTAGCAAAATATACATTAGCATCATTAACTGAAGAGTGAGGAGAGTCATTCACTTCCAGTAATTCGTAGGCCTTCTCGTTCCCTTTTTGAAAATTTGCAATGTTTTTTATCGTGGACCATATTTTTTTGCAATTTTTACCCGCGCATTCTAAAAGTTTTTTTTCATATGCTCTTTTAACATTTTTTAGAAGTTTAGTGCAAAAGTTACGATACCTCAAATAAATTAATTTATGATTTTGGTTATCGGGAATTTTTTTTGTTTTTGCATGTAGCTTATCCCTATTTCGCATACAACGAATTAAACCAGAAGTAATCCACGGTTTTAGAGCCTTTTTCCTTCTCGATAATTGGCAAACGTGACTGTTAGCGTCAATAATATTTTTCAAAGACTCTGTGAGGATAGAAGCTGCCATATTGGGGTCGTCCGAATTTATGACTGGGGATAGATCAAGATTTGTCATGCTATTTTCTAAGCCACATTGATCCATTTTTACATAAGTGTTTGAGGTAACTTCTCTTCTGGTACTTAAAGTTTGTGAGACCAAGACAGCATTATGGTCAGATACTGTTGTTTCTATTACTAGGGTGGTCGATGGCAATTTGGTTTTTAGCAAAGCGTGATCCAGGCAGTTGTTCAGTCTAGTTGCAATTTGATGTCCAGGTAGTAGCCCATGAAAAGCAGTCAAATCAAGATAAGGAGGCGCGTGTGGATCTTGACTTAGATGTTTAATGTCAATATTAATGTCTCCGATGATTGTGATATTTTTAAAAGAAGATAGTGATTGCAAAACAGTGTCTAGTGATTGAAGAAATTTGTCTATATTTTTTATGCTTGGTGAACGGTAAATGGCTATAATAGCAGTATCTTTATTAGGTTTTATTATAATGCAACTTGCATTACTAAGGTTATTTCCTCGATGACAACTTCAATTTCACTATTGCAAAATACGACAATGCCGTCATTTTGATTAGTGTTGTTTTTAGTCGAGAAATGCCTGTATCCATCTATTACGGGTATTTTCGGCGAGCATTGAAGCCAGCATTCTACAAGGATAATTATATCTAAATGTATGTCTATTCTGGTCATTAGAGTTAGAAAGTTGTCAAAATTACAGTTAATGCTTCTTATATTTTGCATCAGTATATTAAAGTTAGGACCATTGGATGTGACGTGATTTTTACAGTTCTCAGGGGGACATAGCACTGCATTTGACACTTTCATCTCATCCAACTCGTGACCAATGCTGTCATTGTTATTTAGCTCTGCTAAATTTCAAAATGGCATATCTCACGGGGTTCGGTGTAGATTGGGGGCTAAAGGGTATATACAAAAAGCAAACATTTCTTGTAATTTCCACTATTTTTGCAATGGTGTGCGTGTGCGCGTGTTGTATAAGTGTGAATTTGTGTGTGTATTTATGAGTGTACGATAGGACTGTTTTTGTTTTTCTTGTGTAGTGTTGAGAGTGTATGTGTAATTGGCATGTTCTTTTAAGGTTTTGAAATTTATAATCTATTGTAACTAAAACTAGTCACAGGATCTGCTTCTGTCGGAGTTTATCTAGGTGTTCTTCAGATTTTACTTGAATGTGTGGAGTTCCTTGTTGTTTTCGGACATAAACTTTGCCATTTGTAGACCAGCAGTAGCTGAAGCTTTCTTTTTTTGCAAACTCTCGTGCAAGATAAAACAGTCTCTTCATCCGCGGGGTCAGGAGTTCTGACACAAAGATAGGGGTTTCATCCACAGGGAAACCAATGTCAGTGGCCGTAAGGCGGAATCCCTTATTCGAAGCTTTAGTTTTCTTTATAGCCTGCAAAATATTATCTTTATCCAGAGTGTTTTGCAACTCGAAAGCAATAGATGATGTTTTGTTCTCCTTTTTGCTTGGCAATCTATAAACATTTCTTATGTCTTTTTTGGTTAGATTTACCTTCAACGTTTTAGAGAGAGTTTCCACATAGGTGAAGAGAGTTTCCTTGTTCTCTAGTAATTTTTTTGGCACATTCCTTATTTCAATGCAGGAGATTATTGAGTTAGATTCAATTTGGTCTATGCGTGAACCAAGAACATTGACTTCTTCCACAATTTTGGGCCTCTGGGTTTCAAATGTTGAAATTTGGGCTTCCAACGCTACCAGTTGTTCACTCAGGACGGTCATAGATTTTTCTATGTCTTTATTTGTATTTTCAATAGATTGATTCGAGATTTTCAGGTCTTTGATGTGAGTTTCTAGCTGGTCGAGTCTCCCGGTCTGAGTTGACAAATACTCATTGAACATTCCCTGAAGCATACACTTGATTTCGTCCTTGAAAGAACTAAGCTCGGCAGAGATTTCTTCCCCAGATCGGCGACGTTTTTTGTTGCGGAGTGGGAGTGTACTGTTCTCTCTAGCGCCTTCATCTTGGTCTATCTGTGACGTGAAAGATGGATTTGCAACAGAGGTTGAATTTGGTTGAGGGGACATGGGAGGAGTGCGTTGCAATCCCCCACGCATTTTACTTGACATCAGCTTTCAGAAAAGAAAAAAAAAAACAGAACCAAAAGTAATCTCCGTTCCAAGGATCGATCCGGGCACACTGACTCGAGTGACGCTCACTTCCCAGACGCTTAAACGACTGAGCTATTTAGTCGTTGCAAGACTAGTCGAAAATTACTAGCTTATGGAAGCGTAGTGCAAGTGTGGCTAAGTTGCCACAATACAAGGTCAACCGGTTCGTCGGCACCCGTTCCAAGCGATTTGCTGTTGATGGAATTTTGCGCACAACTACCGACTAGGGAACTCAACACTATTTCACTTATACACTTAAATACTCTTCTTATTAATGGTCACACACTATTTGAACAATAGGTTCTTCACTTGTGTAGTAAGTATACTTAAGATTTCCAAAATAAACAGATTTTCTGTACCAGTTTTATTTTTTAAGTGCGGAGCGACACAGAAAGCGTGTTAGTGAGGTAAGTAACGTGCGTGCCGAAGGCGTGCATATAGGTATTTCAGTGATTGAAATTTCCAATGTGCTCTACAGTGGGCGTAGTGACGTAGGTATATAGGTAATAACCACAGTTGGCCGCATAATTGATACACGATTATTATAAGCAATTGATTTTATGCACTTGAGCTTATGCAAAACTCAAGGACTGCCTGTCTGCTTCTAAGGAATATAATTTTTACATATCGACGGTTAAAAGGTAATAGGGCATAAGCGACATTTTGGCCCAAAATGACTTTTGAATGCCATCTTACTTAAAAAAAAATTCTGCGTCGAATGCGCTTACTCCCGCGGCTCTACGATACAAAAAAGTCATCGTAGAGCCGCGGGAGTAAGCGCATTCGACGCAGATTTTTTTTTAAAGTAAGATGGCATTCAAAAGTCATTTTGGGCCAAAATGTCGCATATGCCCTATTACCTTTTAACCGTCGATATCCATAGATTATAAATATTCATGAGCCACCAGTAAAACGAAAATCATACCTTCTTTTACAGATGGTACATAATTCAATATGTCAGTCATGTTAAGAGTGATTTTTATGACCCACGACAATGAACCTAGGATCACGAACCTGGCACTAAACAGCATTTATGCCACAGAACGGGCCATTTTCGGCGTTAATGCTATAGGCATTGTATAGGTATGTAGCACTGACGTCGAAAATGGCCCGTCATATCTAGTCCTGGCTTTTTGCCTTAGCTTCAAGACCGTGAGTCCTAAAAATCACTAACATTAACATGATTGAGAGATTGTATTGTACAGACACTTTGAAAAAAAAAAGATATGTTCTGTAAAAAAGATAAGTATGATTTTTCCCTGCGGTGTCACTAGTGTTACTATATGGAGCTCCTTGAATCCAAACTCTTTTTAAGAGAAAAGGCCTCTGCCCAACAGTGGGACGTATGTACATAGGCTGCATTATTAAGAATAACAAAATGGTATATTTTTACAACTTTAAGCAATGCTCAACCTCAGAAACTAAATTAATAATTTCAAAATATCTTATGGACTGGACTTACGTCGAATCAGAAAACCTATTAAAACTGTTCAAATAACTAACTTACCAGAAACTTAGAAAAGCAGGATGTCTAAAAATTTCATCCACAACATAATATACACTACACTTTCACACTAACGCCGACACACATACACTCACACACAAACACTCATACATTCATGCGAACCCATTTCCTTTTTGTTGGTCTGTATTAATTTTAGAAAATATTTTAATTTTAATTTAATTTCTGTTATTGATCCTCATAGATTATCTACTTTTGTTTGTTTTAATTTCATTACGGTATTTGACACTATCAACCATAAATTATTTGAGATGCTCGGTTAAAACAAAAATTACAAAATGATTCGGAAAATGTATTTCTGTTAATCAATTACTATTTATTACCATTTTTAAATAGATGAAACATAAAAAGAGTGCTCTGAAATGTGACGTCACAAGCAAGTATTTTCATATAAAATTCCGTTTTAAAAGTAACTCATTTGAGATCCTGTCAAATACCCAATTACAAATTTAAATTTAATTGTCATTAGCTCAATACTATTTTATAGCCGTATTTAAAATGTCAAGTATTATTTCAATCCCCCACGGGACAGGCAACGCCTAGTGTGGGGGTCCGTACACCATATCCTGTAATATTTTTTATATGGCAATAAACGATTTTTTATTTTTTTTTTATTTTTTTCTTCCAGGACGCCGATGGCAACGACATGGCGAGCCAAGCGCGGCAATGCAAAAATCCCAAATTCCAGAAGATTCTGTACGTCCTAGCGGCGCGAGAGGAAGGGGCTAGACTGTGGGAGAAGTACCCTCAGGAGAAGACCCTGGTAGAGGTGAAGGTGGCCGCAACAGACCCCAGTTGGCGGAAGAAGGGGATCATGAACAAGCTACTGGCGAGGACTGAGTAAGTAGCCTTGGCGTGTAAACAGCATATAAATGTAGATATAACACAGAAAAGCCGGATTTGTCTGGACACAGAATAGGTAAAGAATGAAAATGAATAAATTCTGTTGCGGAGGTACAGTAACTGAACCTCCGCCAGTCCGGGAAGAGAGCCAGGGAAGAGACCCGTGCCCCTCGGCGGGGACATAATGAGTTTATGATGATGAAGATGATGAATGATTAAGCAACCTGGGCCTCGATTCAGTTACAGCATTATAGAGACGGAGCTCGCGTCGTCGCGTCGGTTGCTCGTCTCAGAGACGAGGTTATAGCGGAATAAGTTTTATAGAGGCACTGTGTAGACATGGCTTTATTCATGCCTCTGTCGTTTATTGTATTCTATACAGTAATTTTTTAGAAAACGTACTACAATCTCCTAAGGCCCAGTGTATTAAGAAAAATACAAAAACCATTGTTATTTTCAAGGTCGGTTCTCAGGAGGATAAGAAATCGGAATACATACTTTATTGTACACGAGTTACACGACGAGGAAAAACAAAACAGTAAAAATCTATAGGTACGCAGATACATGATCCGTCAAAGATAGTCGCAACTAGGAGAGGGTTGCAGTATTTGTAAGACCTTTGGTCTACCGGTATCTATCACGTCTGATTAGCATGCCGGAGGTCGCGGGTACGATTCCCACTTTCCCACCGATCCCCACAAGCTGTACATTTCTACAGATCGCCTGACTCAGAGTGTATTTTCATTTTTGCGATTTCCTTACCTCATCACCATAGCACAGGATAACCTAGTTTGGGACCAAGTGTTAGACAAACAGTGTTGTATTTAAGGAAGATATTTAATTCCAGGACCATAGTAAAGGAACGTGGTCTCCGGCTCCTCCGAATGGACACCTCAAGCGAGTACTCAGCGAAGTCGGCCGCGAGGAACGGATTCACCTGCGTCTACGAGATCCTCTATACCGACATCAAGCATGACGGAAAAACAATCCTAGTGCCCGAAGCGCCCCATTTGTACGATCGCGTGTACATCAAGGACTTGAAGCCTTCAAGTTAGACTTTGACGATTTTTGGGGTTCCGTACCCAAAGGGTAAGGGACCCTATTACTGAGAGTCCATTATCCGTCTGTTTGTCTGTCACCGGGCTGTATCTCAAGAACCGTGTTACGGCCTGGCCACGGGACATTCGCCCGCGCGAAAATTCGCGCGGTGCGACCGGCGGCGAGGCGAGGCTTGGCTTGCTACGTACATTTCTATGAGTTTGTTTCAGTCGCGACTGCGACTAGCGATTGAAACAAACTCATAGAAATGTACGTAGCAAGCCACGCAGTAAGACGCCTCCCCGTTCGCGACGCGCGATTTTTTGCGCGGTCGAATTGTCCCGTGGCCAGGCCGTTAGATAGACAATTGAAATTTTCACTTATGATGTATTTCTTTTTCCGGTATAACAATTAAAAAAATATAATAAAATAAATATTACAGAGGTGCTCCCGTATCACAAATTTAATGTGATTTTGTTTACGCCTTTTGCTCGATATTAATAACGGCAACAGGTAGACGCTTGAAATACTCACAGATTAATTAGTTGTATATTCGTATTAAAGAAAAAAAATTAGGATAAAAAAATATCTAGGGGGGCTCCCATATGACAAACGTGATATTTTTGTGGTTTTTTTCTCAAAATATGTACCTATAGCAACGTTGTACTGTACCTACAGATAATGGTACGGAACCCTTCTTGCACCAGTCCAACTCGCACTTTGCCGGTTTTTTTTTCGACTCAATAAATTATAATTAAGTATAGCAAGCCACGTAACCGCTTCCAGTGTCTACGAAAGCCTACGTGATTTGTTAAATACTAAGACCCAAATAAAAGAAATTGAATCTAAATATGTCTATTTTTGAACTAAACCTTTCGTAAGCACTTCATTCTTGACTTTATTCCTGATACACTTATTTGACTTTTAGTCCGACCAGGGGCTGATTATGTAATTTTCGCAACGGATATTCATACGTCTTAAAAGGTCACGTCAACACAAAAACCGACGTCGTACGGAGTACTGTCTCGCTCTAACATAGGGTCTTAAAAGAAGATAGTGCTATACAGTAGTGGTATACATGACTTTTTAAGACGTATGAATATCCGTTGCGAAAATTACATAATGAGCCCACAGGACCTAGTTCCTGATAATGCATTGTAGTACAATGACAACTGGATGAACGTGGCGATTTAGTTTCATCGCCGCTTCAAGCCTACGCCCGCACGCATATCGACGTCAATTCCCAAAATTGGTAAATTAAAATTATTGATCAATATTGATGATAATTTATCACCTAATTTTTTTATGATATATACGTACAATACTTAGGTACTTATAGGGACTTTGTATGCAGCTGGTTCACATAAATCCTTTCAATATTTACTGATATCAAGTAAAGAGGAGTAATCGCTTTACTTACTCAGTACAAAAAAGCCGATTTTTTAAAAAGTTTTCTACAATTATTTTAATCACTGAAGATTGTGCACAATACTCATATTTACAACCAAATTGAACAAGTAATAAATAAGCATACGAATATTTCAATGTGGCGTAACTCCATCCTTATCTCTTGCACGGTTTTCTGTAAATATTTACATAATTTTTAGTAAAGCAAAGCAAGTTCAAATATAATAAGATAACAGTGCAGAGTGAATTTGCAGTAGCAATAACACTCGCTAACTGTGAAAAAAAAACCTCGTAAGGAAACCGGACTGTCAGAAGTGTTCAAAGCAAAGTTGCCAAAGCTACTTCAAACGCTGAGGCTTGCAGCGGATTTCCCACAGTGGGCAGCCGTGGTGATTCAGCCTGTCGCAGTAAAGTAGTTAAATCAGAGAGTCGACTTAAACTCTAGACAGTCAATCAAAGATCGATATTCAATCAAGTCGCTAAAGTTCCGTCAGACAAGTGAGTGAACGAAACGTTTAACGAGTTTCCTAAACGTTCCTAGGTATTTCAACTTTGGTAGGGTGACATACACACAAGCGTTAGTGTAGAAATGCATTGAGCTTATTTTAGTAACGTTACCAATAAAAAACTAACGAAATAAACTCACAAACCTACCTTGTGTCGCTCATCATCTTCCAAAATCTTTTCGTAAAATGTTTCTTTGAACGAACGTGTCGAGTCTTCTAAAGCCATCTTTGCAACAAGAACTCACTACAAAAACATGACACCTCTTCTTAATTTTGCTGAGTAACCATTTACAATAAAACAAAACACGGAATTTCCAAGCTCTCAGTCTTCACGATGACACCGAAATAACAAATGAAATAATCGTGGCGGAGTCGACAATATGCTTACAATTTCACCAAAGACCACAATTTGAAACAAAAAAACCACTCACACATCAAACCAACGTTGCACAACGTATGCCAAAAAAAAATACTCTAAAAGTAATTAGCTGTTGTCGTGACCGCCATCTTGTTTTACATTATTAATCAACATGCTGGCTTTCAGTCAGTCAGATAGTTAAACGTTTTCGACGCTGATTTATTTAAATCAAAATTCTAGCGACTTGATTGAAACTCGATCTTTGATTGAATGTCTAGAGATTCAATTGACTCTCTGATTTAACTACTTTACTGCGACAGTTCCATCATGGAACTAGGCCAATGGTACTACTGCGAATGAATGACAAAGGCATACGCGACTTAAAAAAGCGGCAACCCTTTCGCTCGGACATGTAGATACTAACATTTCTATTTTATTGTTAAAAAACGATCATACTTTTGAAAGGATGAAGTATTAAATAAAATCAGGAAAAATTTACATAATATACCTATCTTTGTTACCCTGTACATGGCATTCGATAAATAAGCCACTAAAACTATGAACTTCTTCCGCCAAGTTTCTCTATCAATATATCCGGTATATCAAACCTAAAATCAACAAAAGTTCTCACCATAACAATGGTTTTTAATTGTTCTTTTGAAGGTCATAACATAACGCAACTAATTAGTTACATGTCCGCCATTTTACTTTCTAGAACCGCCTCAGGCATACCTATTTTAATAAATAGGTCCACATTCACATAAAAAAACTGGAAGAATATGCTAAACAAGAATAATCTGCTCGATCTGAGGCCTAATTATCTGCACCAAAGCCTGCCGGAATCCAGACTATTGCAGAAGCGGATAGTATGGGATTTGCAGTTAAGACTATTGAAATCGTTCATAATTTGCTACGTCTGATAAAAGTCATACAATCTAGTCCAACAGTGAACAAATGATATAGGTAGAAGAAGAATGCAGGTCGCGTCTTGTAAAAAGAACGCTCGAAGAAAATGGATGGGTTTTTTATAACATGGGTACACTCGCGCGCCATAAGCTCCACGAGTGACGAATCACCAAGTAGATATCTAAGGGCCAATTTCTGAATTGAGAATTTAGCTAAGTAACTAACTACTTAACTGTAGTGCTGTCTAGTAAAATTTCTTAGAAAAGAGCGTGACGTGACAGAACGTTACTTAAGTAGGTACTTACTTAGTGAAATTCTCAATTCAGAAACCGGGCATAAGTCACCTAATGCGCAACTTGACCGCTAGCGTTCTTTTTACATGCCGCGACCTGTAACGGAGCTGAGATCTGTACTACAAGTGAATAAATATGTCATCTCATTCCAACATACCTGTTAAATTCTTCGTCGTTACTTATTACGAATGGTATAAAGAAATTGCCGTGCTTCATGTATTTTACCATTTTTTTCGTGTCAACGGTCATGTTCCTCTTCTGGTGTAGTACTGAAAAGGCAAGTTCACATTTTGAGTAGTCCAACAACTTTAATGTAGACTACTGAGGCTATAAGGCGGGCAGCCACTGATCTGAATTGAGAAAGAGAAAATGACTGCTATAATGGCTCTTATGTCACACGCAAAAAGACCTTACGGTCGATAGAAGCTGATTCAAATAACCAATCATTAACTGATATAATTTCACAGCAAGTGAGTATTTATTAAGCGGTTTGGAAAATGTTGTATAGAGGATGACTCCCTTTTATTTTGCGCGTCGTATAACCAAATATACTTCATAAAGCGCTGCGATTACTAAAAAAATATTTAGTACAAAATTTGGTGTAAGTACAAAGTGGCCGAGATATCGGCTGTCAACATGGTGCTGACATTGATTTAGCTGCCTTGAGAGAAAATGGAGCAATCTTTTTGCAAATCCCTTTGAGTTTCATCCCTTTCCTGAATTAAGAAAACCATGTGTTGTGTGACCAATATCGCAAAGATGTGATTTTGTGTTTGATATCAGAAATAAAAATTTTATTTTAACGAAGATTAAATATTTTACTTATGGAATTTAAAAATAAACTCACGCCCGTTATCCCCGAGGGGGTAGGCAGAGGCACCAATCACTAGAACTGGGCCCACGTTTTGCCGAGTTTATTAGGTCCCAAACGTGACAAGTGGCAAGCCTGTCGCCGTTATCCGGGCACAATAGAATATTATAGAATTTACATTGTAGAATTGTTATACTTATACACTTCTGGACACATCTATTGGCCCACCTTGCATTTTCAGTTTCGTTTGGTCCTAGCTAAAATTTTATATTAGGTCGAGCAAAAAGTTTTTATGCAGTTTTGAAACTGGCACATTCATAATTTAATTCAATAGTTTTTTTTTTTTAATTTCGAACATAGTATTTAAAGAAACAAACGACAATTTGGAGCCTGTTCGTTGATATCAAACAATCGAATACTAAGAAAACTTGATTTTATTGGTTTCATCATCAACCCATTATGTCCCCACCGAGAGGCACGGGTCTCTTCCCTGAGGAAGGCATAGGCCATACTCCACCACGGGGGCAAAGTCCGGATTGGTGCAGGCTTGTAATAGTGGCTGGTCTTACTGTCAGAAGTTTTCAAGCCGCCCTAAGGCCTCTGACTTGGCATAACGACTGCCATCTATCGACGGCAGCCGGTACCAACTGCTTAACGTGCCTTGCGAAGCACGGAACCGCTCGGAAAAATGACACTAGCGTTAGTCATAGACGGTGACCCATCCATGGACTAAACGCGCCGTATGTTGCTTAACCTTAGTGATCGTTTAAGATCACTCAGGCAGCCCAGGCTACGAGCGATTCTCTGGTTTTCCTTCAATACGTATAAATCTTTCGCCTTTTTATTGGTTTCCTTGGATTTAATTCTTGAAAGTGTGATTTTTCTCTTTGTTTTTGCAACAAACATTACTTATTCTTAACATCAAGGTGAGGTTCTATCAATAATCTATGGATACTTCGCCTGAAGTCGCCGCCCAAGCTGTGGCACTTATCCAGGCCGGACACAGCCAAAGAAATGTGATCGATCTGCGGTCCGAAATGTTTATCGGAGGTACCTAGAGACTGGCGGCTTTGTTCGTCGCCAAGGAAGGCCACGATTTCGGGTCACAACTAAAAGGCAGGATCGATTCATCGTGACGACCAGCTTGAGAAATCGTCCCCTTACCTCCATTGAGATACAAAACCAACTTCGCGACTTCGTTCGGAGAAGGTTAAAAGAACGCGATATGGTACCACACAAGCCAGCTAATGGCCCCAAACTAACGCGAGCCCACCGAACAGCGCGCCTTCATGTCGCGCGCACTCATTTAAATTGGACTCAGCAGCATTGGAGCCGTGTACTGTTTCTGATGAGTCTAAAATTGTCTTACATGGCAATGATGGAAGGAAGAAGGTCTACCGACGTAAGGGAGAGCGTTTCGCACAATGCTGCTTCGAAGAGATTTTGCTTATGGCGCTGGCTCATGGACTGTCTGGGGCGGTATATCCGCGAGCGACAAAACTCAACTTGAGGTTGTTACGGGACCACGGCTGCCAACATTAAATGCTGAAAGGTACATTCGTGAGTGCTTAGAACCTCACGTGATGCCATACGCGGACTATGTGGGCCCAAATTTCTTTTTTATGCATGATAATGCAAGAGCCCATTCGGCCGGCATCGTCAGGGAATATCTTCGGGATGTGAACATCACAGTTATGGACTGGCCAGCCAGAAGCCCAGACATGAACCCCATTGAGCACATGTGGGACGAGCTAAAAAGACGTGTTAGGGCTCGTCAGCCAGTTGCCCAGACGATGCAGGAGTTGAAAACTGCCATAGAAGAGGAATGGGAGATGGTCCCTCAAAATTTCATAGAGCGGTTGATAAACTCTATACCTAATCGTATGAGAGCTGTGGTACATACCCATGGAGGCAACACGCGTTATTAAATTAAACCTTTATTTGATAAAACATGTTTTTTATTAAAAAATCAACTGCCTTCATCAAGGCGCATACCCGACTTGTTAGGCGTAGCTACATGTCGTGTGGTATTCTGAATTCAAATTTAAAACAATACGATCGAAAAAGATGGTAAAATGTATCAGGTTTAAAACTGCATCAATAGTTTTTGTTCAATCTAGCAGTCATATTTCGGTAGGGGCCATCGAAACCTAAACTCTAAGGTGGGCCAATAAATGTGTCCAGAAGTGTATAATATTTTTTTTGAACGTAAAGGATTCACTTTTTATCGAAATGCTCCTTTTTCATTCTTCATCGAGGGTATCCCATAAATAGTGACTATGCTACATGGCTGTTTTTGCTATATTCTGGGTGTTATGCCTAGTTTTTCAGTCACGAAATATAATAAGATAGTAAATGTATGATTCAGTTAATTAGATAAGGGACCTATTTGCCTATCGCCCGAAAAATATTGCCGTCTGTATTGAGCGAGCGACATGCAAATAGCTATTCAGTGCCTTTCTTATATTAACCGCACTATAAGAATCGTAATTCTTATGTATAACCCAAATTCTATAACGAAGTTTGTAATATAGGCATTTCTTACGGATAGGATATTAAAAAAAATGCCAAATACATATTGCTCGCTCTTTTAATCAACTCTGTAGTGTATTACAGCATTGATTTGTTCTGCGACAATATAAGTAGAGTACGTAAATGTATTACCTCGGACTTTTGTAACTCCTAGCAATCAATTCCTGGCTTTAGATTATTGATTGAGTAACATTAATTTACTATTTTCTATTGTTCGTTAGAAATCATGCATCATAATTAATTTAAGACGATAATTGTGTATTAGTGTCTATTTATCTATTGTGTTTTATTGTTTTTATTTTTGTATTGTGTAATATGGTATCCTACTTAGGTATCAGACATTTTCTACTATAATATTTCAAACTGTGAAAACTTGTTATTGGCTCTTTGTCTTTATTTCAGTTGATGTGTATGTGTTTTAAGCTGTAAGTTTTCCTAATAAAATAAAATAAACTACAGTATTCTAGGAGTATAGTGAAAGTACAAATACATTACATTAAAGGATTATAATAATATAGTTTATTTATATCGTATCTACATATTTACAATCTAAGGGTAAAACGAGGTAATAAAGTATCTCAATCAAACAGCTACTTTCTTACAAAAAATATTTTTACAAAAATATAACTCCTTACAAGGAGTGCGAAAAATACTAACTCGTCCGTACATTTCAGTTTGCATTCATTCCTAACAAGCTGGATTTTTATGCAGGTCTCCAATACGTCATCAAAAATGCGATATCAAAAGTCCCCATCCCGCGTGTGCGTTTTTTTCCGAGGTCAAATTTTTTTTTTATATTTTTTATTTTTGGTTAGGTATTTCTCTGACACGATGAGAGCTAGCGCAAAAACGGAACCAAAAAGTTTGTACATCATAATTTTCCCTACAAAAAAAGGTATCGATTGTATATTCTTTTCGAAACATCTTCCTTGAGCTGCAACGATTCCAGTCCGTAGAAAAGACGTATTTTCACCCCCGTGTTTGTTTCAGAACCACAATCTTTATTATTTTTTTCCATGTATTTTTATGTAATTGAGAAAAGAGAATCTTTGTGTTACAAAATGACTGACATTTATTGCAGAAAAAGATGTCGGAAATAGCTAGGATAAAAGTGGGACAATGATTTTTTTTCTCTTCGAATACAATTTTACTCCGGGAAATTTTATTGGTTTTGATTAGCGTAATTATCAATAGCTGTGTTTGTGATATTAATTTTAAAAATTCAGCGTCCCATATTGTACAGAAAACCCCTTATGTATCGGTCCGAATTTTAAGTGCGACAAAAATTTATGGGTCAAAAATTTACCAAATATTTTTATTATTTATTGTGAAATTTTTCCGCCCGGGGAGGACCCGTCTAGTCGTACATTTAAATTTTATAATTTTGTTGTGGAACGTCGGATATATTTTTTGCTATTTCAAAGTTATCCCCATAGGAAAGTTGGATAAAATTTGATCTAGGTATCACATTGATTTTGTATTTTCAAAATAATTTTTTTTAACAACTGGAAATTCTGGTGCGTCAATGTGTACACAAGGTACCTACTTGTAAGTATTACAATAGAATATGTAAATACTAGTATTTTTTAATGACGCGCGATGTTAAATATTAAACGGGAACACAAGGAAATTTAATTTTATCTAATAAATAATAATCGCGATTAGACCCGTTTACTATACAACTATTATATATATAGCTATCCAAATATTACTCTTACAGTCAAAGTTCAATAAACTAAACGAAAAAAACAAATAAATAAATAATTAAATAAATTAACTAAACTAAGTTTAATAAACTAATAGATAACACAACTATAATAATATCGACTAGGTATCCAGCAATCACTTTTTTGTCACTAGCCAAATTAGGACCAATTAGGCAATTAAACTAAGGTCCTTTACACATTGCGACTTTTAGCATCGATGCAGTCGCGATGCTGTCGCGATGCAGCATCGATGCAGTCGCAAATGGTCCACCTTTACACAGTTGCGCTACTGCAGGTGTCGCGATGTTGTCGCGCGTTTTAAAAACGCGCGACTGCATCGATGCTAAGAGTAGCAGTGTGTAAAGGACCTAAGTATCCAGGAATCACTTTTTCTGACTAGCCAAATTGGAACCAATTCATTTTAACTAGGTATCCGAGAATCACTTTTTCACTAGCTAAATTGGGACCAACTGACCATTTAAACGAGGTTTCAAACGAGCACTTTTTCGCACTAGCCAAATTGGGACCAATTCGAATATTAAGCTAGGTATACAACTATACAGCAATCACTTTTTCTCACTAGCCAATGCTTGACCGAGGGACGCCGTCGCTACTGTGGGGTTGGCCGCGCTCACTATTTTTTCTAACAGAAGTCGTGACTGCACCTGAACGTGAGAATAAAGAAAACAATTATGGTTTACGCGTTTAGATTATACGCCTCTAACACGGACGGATCGTAGGTTCGATCCCGGCCTGTATACGACTTCGTTTTCGAAGTTACGCATATTTGTGAAGTTGTAGTAGCTAGTAGTAGTACCACTGGCCAACAGTGAAGAAAAATATCGCGAGGAAATCTGAGTGTCTCGTGTTCACTTAGCTCAGCGCTTGAAACTGTCAATCTGCGGTTGGCTCGCGTTGCAATTAAGGCTGTTGTTACATGGAACATGTTGTCTCGCTCGCATGATTCAACATTTTTAGTGATTATAATAAAATAAGTATACCCACTATGTTTATACCTAACTCTGATTTTTAATTAGGTGGACTAAACTGACAGTTGGTGGGTTGCCACGTTAGGGAAAATAAAAAATAGTGTTGTGTTCATAGTGATCGAATAATAAATATTTTCATTCAATCATTCGTTCGTTCAATTGCAGACTGGTGTATCTAATGTAACTCGCTCGCCCGGCCCTGTTCTGTTCTAATTCTTTATTCTTCCTAATTCTTTAACCATACTCCCAAACCTTTAAATTTGTTCAAATTTGTTAAAAATGTTTAAAAAATTTATTAAATCTGAGGCTAGATAAGTTTAAAGTTGATCGCACATTTGTCAGCACCGCACGCGCCGCACGCGCCGCATTTTAAAATTGGGTCGCACATTTATCAGCACCGCACGCGCCGCACGCGCCGCATTTCTGTGTGTTGCCAACAATTTTTGCAGTTTTTTCTTGCCTCTGGTGTGAAACGGTGCGGTGACATTGTGCTATGGAAGAAATTGTTGGGTTGGGGTGTAGCCTTGGGGGCGCTATGGGCCGAGGACAGAAAAAAATAAGCAAAATTTTTTTTTTCTTTTTTTTTTCTTCCTATTTGCAATCGGTTTAAAACGCCAAAATAATACGTTTTTGTTCATTGACTTTTTTTAGTAAGATTGTTGTCTCGAGTTATGACTTCGAAAATTTTTGCAAAAAAAATTTTTTTTTTCTTGCATTGCATTGTATGCCCAACCAAAAAGAAAAGAAAAAAAAAGAATTTTCGTTTTTCAATCATAACTCGAAAAAGGGTGGGTTTTACGGTACCAAGACCTTTTTTGCTCCCATAGATTGTCCCTACACAATGCAAGAATATAAAAAGATTAAAATAAAAAAATTTTTGAAGTCAAAAAAAATTTTTTTACAAGGTTTTTTTTTTTGCGTTTTTGCGTCCAATTGGGTTTCTATAATGCCCCCATGCATACACCCCAACGCCTACTCCCCGCCCCCATTTTTTTTTTTTCGTTTTTGCCTCCAATTGGGTTCCTATAGTCCCCCCATGCATACACCCCAACGCCTACTCCCCGCCCCCAACTTTACCCACCAACCACAACATTAATTCAAAAAGGAACTTATATGGAGCATATTCAGCTCTTCGGATCCGAATGAG
The DNA here is from genome assembly GCA_947310845.1 of Yponomeuta plumbellus. NCBI lineage: Eukaryota > Metazoa > Arthropoda > Insecta > Lepidoptera > Yponomeutidae > Yponomeuta > Yponomeuta plumbellus. The sequence continues at coordinate 7,106,088 of OX371207.1, read as the reverse complement.
GCAACACTGAGTGGCAGCACGCGCCGCACCTGCCGTACGCGCCGCATTATAATTTGCGCTGTTTAAGTAGTTTGGAGTCTCCAATGAATTTTGTCCAAACATAAATAATATAAGCAAAACGAAAACATTAACTACATCAAAACCAACATTTCCACTCCACCAAAAACAGGGATAATAAAGATGCACCACATAAACTTATAAACATTTATTAATGCTGAACCATAATCAAAATCTGATTCATATCTTTTTTCTCAACATCTTTGAGTTCTATGACTAAGTCTTCGATCTGACGTTTAAAATTTTCGTCATCTGACAGACCTTACAACAAGAAATAATTCATGTTTGTTTTAAAACATTATTACTCGTATGTATATACTAAAACATAGGTAAAATTATGTTGAATAGAAACAAAAGGTTTTTCTTGTTTAAATCTAGGACGAGTATCAAACTGTTTGGGCTGTACTACTTGCAGCTGAAATACAGGTCAGTTAAGTAAAGCTGGCACGTTCAACACATTTACACGTTGCGCTTGTGTAGTGTCTGTGAATAGCGCGCGGCGTGACGTCGTACTACATACGCATCATGAAAAGTCTGCCCGTCTCTCTTGCGCGCGGTCTAGCTTATGAATGTGAAGGGGACAGTTATAGTTTTACTTTTGCTACTGTTTAAATATACAGCGTGATCTTTTTGGTATTCAACCGTTAATGTGCGTTTCAATGAGGGATTTTTCTGACAGCTAAGAAAAGTAGTTTCAAATGACCCGCTTTCAGAAGAACTAAAAAAAAACGAATGGCTGTCAAATTAATGCATACATCATCGAATAGGTCTGAGCGAGCTGAATAAAAGTTACTATGACGTCAACAGCGAAATGTTTGTCCTTTCGGAGTTATATTGTGTTGAAAAAAAACTAACATTTTCAATTTCAAAAAAATAACATGTACCTATCACACATGGCTACTGGGCTGAGGTCCAAAACTGCATTCCTTTGTTAGCCATTTGTTTTTTTTTTCTTCTGAAAATGCTCATTAGTCAGTAGATGGCATTTTTAAGAGAGGGTTTTTGTTTTTCTAATGGGAATTCCCAGTTTATTCTGTGGTCTTTCCTCTTTTCTTTTGGCTCTTGCATTTGATTGTGATTGGACTTCGGACAACTGCTACTGGTGCTAAAATCATGGAAAAAACGTTGAAGAAAAAGAAGAAGAATAGGAGAACAGAACATTCGCGTAACCACAATAGAAACCGAATGATGTTGCTCAGTTGATCACATATTCCTTCCAGTTGATGAAATCACAGAACAGTAATAAAGTTTTTATCTGTGGCAAGCAATAAGAAAAAAAGGTAGGGTAATTCATCCAGTAACTGACCACTGAGCGTCCGTGACCCTTTGTTACATAATTAAATTATAATTAAATTGTTGAGGATTTCTGGTATAATTATTTTCTGTTTTGGTAAAGATTTTCTTACGTGAAATTATTTTTGTTCATGTGAAAATTTATTGAAAATTAAAACTATTTTGTGACCATTGATTCCACCTTGGTTTTAATACTTTTCGCTCGAATTTGCCAAAAATATACTATAACAAGTAACACATATATTTGTATCTATTTATCTACAACGCACCTATGTTACTAAAACCTAACTCTAGTCTACACTTAAACTAGAGTCGCATTTTGAATCAAAATCATATATTTTAAACATCCTGTATAGTGAAATTGCATAAGTGTGAGTACTGTGAACGTGCCAGCTTTAGATAACTGACCTGTACCTAAGTTTGACAGTCAGAGTGTGGCCATATGAAGAATTCGAAATAAATCGCGTGCCAGGACTCGCTTGTCAGACTCTACATTATAAACTCTACGTACGCACACGAATTACTAAGCTGAAATGGAGACGGGCGGTACATTTGGTTAGGCGGGAAGACGGTCGGTGGACTAAGGAAGCCATTGAGTGGTGGCCAAGAACGGGTCGACGGTCGGTGGGCAGACCACCAGCCCGATGGGCCGACGACATTGTGAAAGCGGCTGGGAGACACTGGACCGGATGGGTTGGCGTGAAAGAGAAGAGTCCTATGCCCAACAGTGGGCTCTATTTACGGGCTGATTAGATAGAATAAACTGTAAAATTAAATGATACTTAGGTTAGAGGATTTCGTGATAAAATTATACAATTACAACTTAACAACATGACAGACATACCATATTCATTCCTTTCTGTTTTGGAATAGGAAAAAATAAAATAAAAACTAGATTTAAAATTTTAATCACTTTTAAAGTCTTAGGACGAATTGCACCTCGATTTTAAAATGCGTTAGCGCTTTGTATTGTCAAACTATACAGACTTCACATTAAAATAAAATTAGCAACTAAACACGTTTAAAGATTTTGGTGCAAGCTTCGTTTTGCTTAGCTAATAAATTTATTGAAATGAAAAGACAAATAGATAATATGAAAAAAAAACAAAAAATTAAATACTGAACAAAAACATTGTGGTCGATACAATAATGAAAGATGTAATTCTACATTGAGAAAACAGTTTTCTCCTTTTTCCTAGATGGCACATGTGGATTATTGTCTAAGTCGCCTATCGTCGGTCGGAATCATTAACGGAACATTTCAAAATATTCTGTTTTGAGTAACTGACGTTTAAAGATTTAAAATATTGTCATTTGCTATAGTAAAATCATTGTTTCTCTACTGGAATTAGTCTTTTTGTGACAGATAAATAAATCGTTTGATTTGTACCATTAGTGATTCGGAAATATCTTCAAAATTTCCAACATTCTGCATACTTAACTTTAAAATCGTATTTTTGGAAATGTTCCGGTAATGATTCCGACCGACGATATTATGTCGTTAGATTCACTGGCTATTAAGTTTATAAATTTATTTATTGTTTTTAATTTGTGATGAGGAACCAAGCCATGATACTATTATATTGATCCTTCAAGATATAATGAAAAATAAAGTACGTTTTGAAGGCAAAACTTTATTATTCAAGCGTTAAAGGCTGAGGTGTTACAATGTGACCAATAAATACCTACTATATAAAGAAGATACTGTACATAGTAGACACGACACAATATGGTATACGAATCTATCACTAGCCAAAATATTATTTGTTGAAAACTGTTAACTACAGAGTTATCATCTAAACCTTATGAAAAAAAAGTGGATATTATATGTCTAGTCGGTTTGTCATTTCGTTACTTAAACGAAATATTTCCTAAAGTTTGTGGGTTTTTCAGATGTAGGTATGTTTGTTTAATTTGTAGGTATTTAATGATTAGGATTAAGTTAAATTATTTTCCCCAAATAAAGGAAATAAAATTGAAGAGTGAATGATTGAATGAAATCGATCATTCAATGAACACATCAAGTCACATCACTACGATCTTGCTCTGGCAACATTTTAAAAAAATAAGAGCTTTTTGAACTGTCAGTTTAGTCCACCTAATTAAAAATCAAGGTATACCTAATAAATTTCTGATTTCTCAGACCACATCCATCAAGGATGTGGTCTGAGAAATCAGAAATTTATTTCAACGTAAATAATTTTCATTTTTTTTATACTTTATTGTACATAATAAAGAAAATATGTTACAAATTACAAGCGTAAGCGTATTCTGTTTGTTGAATGTCAATGTACTTTATAGTGTTAGTGTTAGCCGGTGCCTTGGGATTGAATGTAGTAGAGAAAAGGGCAGCGAAAAAAAACTCCACTCTGACCATTTTTACGAATGTCCATCAACCTAAAGTCGGCTTCCCACGGTCCGCGAAATCGCGGTCGGACGCGGACCACCTCGCACGAGACGCCGTGGGAAGGGTCTCGGTCCGCGGTAGCACTGACATCTGTGGCGCGTGGAGCATGGCTATCCGTGGTCATCGGCCGGCGTCGGCCGTCGCCAGAATCGCGCACCGTGGGAAGCCAGCTTAAGAAGCTCAAGATTCATGAGTGCAAGTGCAACACTTGCGATGTCAAACATTATTTACTATTCTTACAAAAATGAGAAAACACCAATGCTGCGGCCAGACACACGTTCACGAGCAGAACGCAGGGGTCAGCCATCGCCAGTCTCAACCACAATAAAGGGAGATAGATCCGGTTTGAAGATTAATTGAATTGCAGATATTCAAGGCATATTATTCTTATCTTATAAGTTACAAAAGTTTACTTCTCAAGCCGTATGGGCTTATTCACGACGCGTACCCACTCTCTCTCTGTAAGAAGGCCTATGCCTTGCAGTGGGGAATTTATGTCACGCTGCAAGGTTACACATAAAGTATCGATGGTGGTAGGGATTTACCTCATTGCCGTTATCCCGAGCACTGGCCCTCACTTTCTCGAGTTCCTTCGCCGCCTCGACTGTAGCCTCCATGGCTCGACGTTTCTGCGCTAGAAATGACTCCCTGAAAATGCAAACAATACATTTATTACAATCATCTCTCGATTGTACCGTTTAGGCTCTAATTATATGCGTCCGCGCGACCGAGCGGCCCGGCCGCTACACCACGAAATTACAAACAATTGTGTGTAACGATTTATTTAAATAGCGGCGCGGTCGCGCCTTCGAGCGGCGTGGTCGCGCGGCCCGGCCGCTCGGACGAGTTTCAACGTGTTCACTTGTATCGGTGCAGTGAAGCGGAAGCGCTCTTTCGTTGTTTGTGAGAATGTGTGGAGAGCGGAGATGCTCGGGCCGCTTCATATAAATCAAAAAGCGACTTGGCCGCGGCCCCTGGAATTTTCGGCCAAACCGCTCGGTCGCGCGGACGCATATAATTCAAGCCTCATTCATGTTACTTTTTATACAAAGGTACATAAAGTAGAAATGTATTTTTACATACATAAGTAGGGCACAGGGTGGTCATCACAGTTGTATGTGTTACAGTATGTAGGTATGTATGTTTACATACATAAGCTCACGCCTGTATCTCAGAGGGGTGGGCAGATACCAGGATTGCCACTTGCCACGATCCTGACAGATCACTTTCGCATCATCGGCATTCATTAGTCGTTGCATGCACGCACGCCGGTTTCGGGTACTTTTTGTGTTTTTATCCCTTTGCTAATACATCCCCATAGCGTGCCAGAATCGCTAGTAGCCCGGGCTGCCTGAGTGATCTTAAACGATCACTAAGGTTAAGCAACATACGGCGCGTTCTGTCCATGGATGGGTCACCGTCTATGACTAACGCTAGTGGCATTTTTCCGAGCGATTCCGTGCTTCGGAAGGCACGTTAAGCTGCTTAGCGAGCAACCGCCGGACTTGGCCCCCGTGGTGGAGTATGGCCTATACCTTCCTCAGGGAAGAGACCCGTGCCCCTCGGTGGGGACATGATGGGTTGATGATGAATACATCCCCTATTTGGTCGAAGCGTGTCCGCCTGGGGCGTACCTTACCAGCCCTTACACTCACATTCACTTGATATAATTATTTGTTTCATCAGAGTCTTTCATCCTCTCCACATGTCCAAACCAACGCAACATTCCTTTCTGTATCTGTATAATGTAGGTACGTAAATCAGTAATAAAGACAAAGGTACAATCTGGGATTCAATCCCACAGGTCAAACTAACTTTCTCTATCTAATGTGGGTATTCTAATGAATTAAAATTTGTAGGCAAGTGTGATCGCGGAAGAGGAGCAATGCAATAGATTGACTAGTGGAAACCGCACCTGACAGAGATATTTCTCTCAAATGAGTTTACCAATGAATGAATAAAAATGAAATTTAATTAAGTGTATCTGTACCCAACACCAAGTAATTTTACAATAAGATTAATATAGAAGCAACTGCTTATTAAATAAACTAGACAATATAGCAATGAAGGCATCATAGTTTGCAATCATTTATTTTATTCGCTCTGATGCCTGAATTTTGGAGTAGACTTGCCCAGCAACTTAAAAAGTCTGTTTAATCCACAGGCGAGATAACATCAATGTGTTTAAGAAACGTGTTGAGCACTCTTTGTGCAAAAAAGCTTATTATAAAATCAAATATTATTAATTAGATGACAAAATTGTCTTGCGCTAATCATGAATTGATCTGTATCCCGCTGTGAACATCCAATAAGGTCCATTGTTCTAGACTAGCTGGTAGACAGGTGTGACTTTCACACCCCAACGAGTAACAGTGTGACTGGTTGGGTCACACTGTTACTCGTTGGGGTGTGACTTGTTGGGAACAAAGGATTGTGTCTAGTGTTCATCTGATCCAGGACTAGGTAATCATTTTTAAGTTTGAAAGTTTTTTAATGAAGCTATAATGTTTTGAAAAGAATAAATGTGGTGTATCTTTGTTAACACTAATTACCTTGATGTTCATACAGTAAATAATTTATTTTTATTGTGAATAAAATATTTGAATTTGTCACATCAAGTTTTCTCGCGATGTTTTCCGTCGCCGTTAGAGTAGTACAAATAGTAGCAGTACCTAGTATACAAATGTAATGTATGTAATTCAGAAAATCCATTAATAAATTAAATTTTTTGGTGGGTACTTTTATGTTTTTGGGATTGTGTCGCCAAATATTTATATTTCTTCTTTCTTTCTTTCAAGCATGCATGCATAAAGATGGTTATCCACTTGACTGTACCAACGAAAAGCAGGCAGACAAGTACCTACATGGACTTGCCTGATAATAGCTATCTGCAACACTGCAAACCCGAAGCAGCACAGGACTATAACATAGTTTGGCATCTTTGGTATATGCAGGAACCCATAGTAACCCCGCGAGTCTGTCTGGCCAGTTTGCCTTTTCTCGTTCTGTGTATACTCTTGATTCGCTTGATAGTAATAGTTGTAGTTGTAACCGTAGTTCTGTGACTGTGTGTGGGCTTGGTTGCTGGAAATAAAGAAGAGTTTCTTGTTAACTTCCTCTACACATAATCTATTAATTGGAAATCCAACAACTATGAAGTTCATTTAGTAACTTTTTTTATTATTATTATTAAAATTCTTTATTGCACCAATATTTGCACAAGGGCGGGCTTAATGCAGGAAGCATTTTTTTAATTTTACAAATCATTTGAATTTGAGTCGATTCAATGAACTTTCAAAATACTCATTGGGTTGACAAAATGCCCAGCAGTGACCATTTAATGAGTGATATCAGCGTATAATATTGGGAACGTAAACTATCAAACCCTAGTTTTTATTAGAGAAGGTAAGTGTCAAGCTAGTATTGAGCAATAAGTTTTTTTTTCATGTGGTTGATGTTTAACATGACTCTCACACAGAAATGCCGTCGGTCTCTGCGTCTATGTAAGCAATCCTGCTAACTTAAATGCAGAAAAGTAGGCAGTATCTTAAATTCATCATCATCATCATCAACCCATCATGTCCCCACCGAGGGGCACGGGTCTCTTCCCTGAGGAAGGTATAAGCCATACTCCACCACGGGGGCCAAGTCCGGATTGGTGGAGGCTTGTAAGACTAGTGGCTGGTCTTACAAGCCTTAAATCTGATCTTAAATTAGTTTAGTAAAATATAGGATAGGATACATTACCAAAATAAAACAATTACAGATACATCTTCATTTGTAACCCCAAATCCATTGCCAATTGCCTGAAACTAGAGACATGTATAATGTTTAAACATAAACATACTTTGGTGAATAAGTCCTGTAGGCAGAGGATGCTGTGTAGAGATGTGTGGTATGGTCATACTGGGCCCGACTCGATGGCTTGCTGAGGACATTGTACGCCTCCACAATGCGAACAAACTGATCTTGTGCCTTGGAGCTCTTGTTTTTGTCTGGGTGAAACTGGAATTGTACAATTTAGTATGGTTTTACATTTGCAGTGATGTAGGGGCGCATCTGATAGTCTGACAAAGTTACAGGACATTCTCATTATCTCATCGAAATAAGGTAGCATTTTATTGTACAATGGAAAATATTGACCACGACAATAAGAATCATAAATTAGTGGACTTATGGCTATAGAAATTTCTTACAGCTGGAAATATCCCAGTATATGGTAAAAGAATCAGGAACTTGTGTTCTGCAAAGTTATTGTGCTGACTTGGTTAGTTTTATGATGATTTCATAAGCAGCTTAAAAATTTATTGATAGATAGTACATTCTTCATGGTGCACGGAAATGAAACGAAAAGAAATTAATTTAAAAAATTGAATCCATTTAATTTAATCCAAAAAATTGTACAGGTTAATAAACCTGTACAATTTTTTGTGGGCCCATTGACTCACGATAAAATGGTTTTTAATTGTGTTTTCAAGGTATAACGCAACTGATTAAACTGTTAGATAAATGTGCAGATGTCAAAACTGAATTGTGAAGCTATGTAGCAGTGCACAATAAAGCTCTATGAATTTTTAAGAAACAGAGTTAAATCTTTTACCGCAAAAGGACAAATGTTTCGATATTTTACAAATCAAATAAAATAAAATATTTTAACCCACTACACATACATACCCACTTAAGTGCGTGTTAGTACGGCTTGCACTAAAAGCTCATTACGTAAGTTAATTTCAATGTTTAGGTCAAAATGCTGCTCTTAAATCGGGCTTACCTCTTTACTTAATTTGAAGAAAGCCTCCTTGATTTCTCTGTCAGTGCAGCTCTTCTTCAATCTCAGAACTTCATAGTGGTTCAGTTTGGCTAGGCTGTAAATAAATAGGTAGGCTAGCAGAATGACTCAAAATTTAAGTACGAAAAGACAAATGTAAACGAAAACTGAATGTACCTACCTGTAAAATCTAATGAACGAATTAACACATTTTACATCAGGCTTCCTTAAGAAAGTAGACATAACGAATTTAGAATACATAAATTTTTATATTTTGTTTGATTTGATGCTACATTTTTGTGAATTCCAAAAAATTGTAACTCTAAATACGGGTTGCGAAACAAATTTGTTGTCAAATTTGACAGTGAGTGCAGTGTTGCCAGTGGCAGATAGTCAAATATAACACGAGGCAGATCAAAAAGTAACATTTTCTCGAGAAAAGTAACATTTTTTTTTTTTACAGTGGATACCGACACAATACTTTATTATGGCAGTTAATTACACAAAAATGAAAATATGTTTCTTTTTCCATTTGTTAAACTACGATCAATTGTTGATCGAATAATCGACTGGCTATGCTAAAAAACCTTGGATTAGCGGAGGCCGATTCATCATCATCATTCAGCCACAAGAAGTCCACTGCTGGACATAGGCCTCCTCCATGGATTTCCAAAAAGACCAGTTGGAAGCGGCTTGATTAACAAAATAAAATTCTAGGGCTACGCCACCAGCCGGTACTCAGCCCACTCACTCTTAGGACCGGTTTCTGAGTTGAGAATTTCCACTAACTAAATACTTAATTGCAGTACGGTCTCGTCAAATTTCTCAGAAAAGAGCGTGACAGACTTAAGTATTTACATAGTGAAAATTCTCAACTTAGAAACCGGCCCCTAGTTTCTGTAAACAAAACAAAAGTTTATGTGACATAACAATAAGTAAATTTTATAGCTAGAACTTCTTGAAGCTAATGTGCAGTGAACGGCACACTATCCTTTGCTTATTTACTTGTGATAAATGACAATGTTGTTAAATTACTGATTCCCTAAATACCTACTCATTTATTAGATTAGAACTACAATAATAAATGCAACATTTACTTACCAAATCACTTAAAATCGCAACGCTAAGTCCCAAACAAAACAAACAACAATACAAACTTCGAAGAAAGCACAGTGATCGATTCACTTGCTCGCACGCACGCCTAAGTAACTGGGATGGAAGATTGAGAAATACACGCCATTGAGTGAATATGTGGTAAGACGAAGTCGACAGATTTTCGCTCCACTCCAACATCGCATCAGTCGATGCGATACGATTCACGATATTTTTTTGTTTGCTGGAAAATCTAAAAAGTAACACACAAGTAACATATGAAGTCGTGTAACATGGAGGTAACATGAGAGGGTCAAAAGTAACGTAAAATGTTCCTTTTCTAACATTCTGGCAACGCTGAGTGAGTGAGTGAGTGACGGACGTCACGGACGTTTCGTGCTCCTTGTTTTTGTTGTGCCATTTTTTTAGTGTGACCAAATGAGAATTTTTGTAAGATCCTACCAGAACTGTAATCAAATCATCACTGAATTTACGTCAAGGTCAGTGTGATTAACTTTCCTCAGTAAAACTCAAGAGACCACAACACAACTGCATATAATTTCTTCGTACAGACTTCAGATGGAGTGTGTGTCGTACAATATTTTTTGTTGCTGGCAACACCCATCAATGGCGCAAAAACTTTTCACCGATTAAAAATTCGGGTCGGGGGGCCTTTGTTTTGAGCAAAAGAAATCAGGTTACATTTAAGTACCTATCGATCGCCTTATTCTATTTTCGAGTTCATTTCTTGTTCATTTTGAAAATAACATTTTTGCAAAATAATGTTTCCTAGCTGCAAACCAGAGCTTGTTGCATTATGGATGCATTGCAAACCTCAGAATATTGCAAATCTCCTGATGGCGCCTCCTTACATTACTTATGTATAGCAATAGGTATTATGTAAAATCCTTGGTAAAATTTGGTAAAATACATAAAAATTAATTGCTGTTCGTTAGTCTCGCTAAAACTCGAGGATGGCTGGACCGATTTGGCTAATTTTTGGTTTATTATATTCATGGAATCCCAGGGAAGGTTTAAAAGGTGAGAAAATATGGAAACATTTTGGCGCTACGAAACTTGCTGGGACAGCTAGTGTAAAATAAAATTAATAAAATTACTCTTCGTTAGTCTCACTAAAACATTAGAACGACTGGGCCGATTTAGCTAATATAAAATATGTATTGTTTATGTTTGTGAAAGCCCAAGTAAGGCACGCGGAGAACGGATAAAAAGAATGTACCTAACTACCTACATAATACAAAGTTCACGGGGTCAGTTTGTAGTACCTACCTATACTTTTTTTTTTTTTTTGTTTTTATGGCCTGGTTACACGACCTTTGAGCCATATCTTTATTTATAAGAGTTTTTCGTTTTTGTCTTTCACCACTTTCACTATACACTGGTAATTGTATTTTTAATATATTTATACAGTGATTTGAAGGTTGTATTGTCTTTTAGTAATTGTTTTAAGGTTGGCGGGCGGGAGGAATCACTATTTTTTATCACTTCACTTAAATCACTTGCAAGCACTAGTCTGTCAATTAGAAAATTTTGACATTCAAATACCATGTGATCAACGGTAGCTTCCATAGTTCCACAGAATTTACAAACGCTGGATTGTATTATTCCGAGCCTGGCTAGGTGTGATGGCGCTCTATTGTGACCGAATCTCAGTCTGTTAATTGTGGTAATGTAGTCACGGCTGGCTTCTTTCAGATCATAGTACCAAGGTTTTACTGGTAAGGTTTCTTGTATACTGCCATACCATTGCCCTTTCGTTTCTTGGTCTTTCTTCCAGAACTCTTCCCACAGCTTATTTATGCTTATACTTAGAGGATACAAATAGTCATTCATAGGAACATTCATGGCATGACTTACATCAAGTCTATTTATCCCTTCAAAGGCTACTTTATCTGCAACTTCATTTACCTACCTATACTTGAATGCACAAATCCGGAGTATCGTTTGACAGTCACTATTGTCAAATTCTAGAATAATGTTGCCTTACTTATTTCATTAGTGCTAACCACGTGAATGAATTCATTCAAATTAATTCGATTAATTCGTTCAATGCAAGAGAAAAACCGATTTTTCTCGGTAAATCGACTAAAAATATTACAAAGACAACAGAATACACGACCTCTTTGGCGACCTCTGTGGCGCTGTGCATTTACATGTTTGTGACGACGCTGTTTCTGGGTCCCACAAGGTTACACAAGGTATCCTATTGTGGGGCCAGAAGCAATGTATGTGATGTGCCTGTATGTAAATGTTATGTTACATTACGGGTATTTGCCGTTGGTACGATCGGTTGACCTTGTCAGTCGATTCAGTTTTCGTAGTACAAGTACAAGACTTAATCGTAGTACAAGTTTTTGTAAATAAGTAGGTGTGCTGTATGTTTCTTATGTAAACTTATCTTATGTATGCGGTAACCTTCTTAGAGTCTCCCGTTTTGAAATCGTATGACTCGTATCGTGTTGTAAGATACCGGAAATACGGGCAGTGTTCTCAAGACGGAGTCGTAGTGCCCTCGCTCATTCATGAACGCATTTACTCTATAGGGCTGGGGGTATCTAAATAAAAAAGTGGGCAAAAATGAGAAGCATGGCCAATTAAATAAGAAACTCAACTACAACCACAGGCACAACTTAACAATAACAGAAAACAACGTAACCAAAATTAAACTATGTAAAGCAAGAAAATAAAAACTCAAAGAAAACTGCAACTTATTATATCTCCAATGAAAATATTCGTGCAATAAGACAAAAGAATTACCGAAACAACTCCCCTTCTGTGTAAACAAGATGGTATTGGACGGCGGACATACCTGTGTAGCGTCTTAATGACAACCTTTTTTGAGATTTTTGCTTCACGTATTTAATTATGTAGGTATGATTATAAATTTAAATAATGAATCACTCATAGCCCGGCTGCCTGAGTGATCTTAAACGATCACGAACGTTAAGCAACATGGCGCGTTCAGTGCATGGATGGGTGACCGTTCTATGACCAACGCTAATGGCACTTTCCCGAGCGGTCTCGTCAGTCGGTCGGTCGTTAAACGGCAGTCATTAAGCAAAGTCAGAGGCCTTAGGGGGTGACTTGAAAACTTCTGACAGTAAGACCAGGCACTAGTCTTACAAGCCTCCACCAATCCGGACTTGGCCCCCGTGATGGAGTATAGCCTATACGGTATAGGTATAGGCTATACCTTCCTCAGAAAAGAGACCCGTGCCCCTCGGTGGGACATAATGGATTGATCATGAATGGATTGATTGAAATATCAGCGCCTTTTATTAAAATCTTAATTATTGTCATTAAAATAACATAACCTTGTACGGTAATCTATCAACCAATTACCAAAAAGTACCAAAAACGTACGGTAATTCTAAGAACATTGCCTAAATTCGACAAATTGTACGGTAATTTGAAATTGGCCGCTAATGTCAGTCTATATTTCGCTATTTTCTTTCTTCATTCATGAATGATTGTACGAATACCAACGATCCGAATCCGAAACTAAGACTGAAATGAAAATTGTGTTTGTTTGTTTGTTTAATTTGTCTGAATATAACGACAAAATCTGCTTTTTCTTGGGTAAGAAATATCTCTGAATCATCAAATTGAGGCATTAAACCAACTACTGGTCAAGCAGTTTCACTTTCATGGGCAAAAGTTTTGAGTGACTTTTACCGGATAAAACTACATTATTATTTAAGAAATAAAACTTATTAAGTAACATAACATAAACATTTACATACAGGCACATACATGCTTGTGGCTCCACACTAGGATACCCTGTGTCGTGGAACCAGAAACAGCTACGTCATAAACACCTTTAGCGGTAAAAAACTCGAAACAGTTTACAAAAACTGTTTCGAGTTTTCTACCGCTAAAGGTTTTTGATTTAGTGTCGTTTAAAGTTTGGAAAAAAGTCAAGTATAGGTAAATGGAGTGTTTAGTTACCTATACTCGAATCCACAAATCCGGAGCAGCGTTGCCAGACTGTGTTGCCCGAATTACCGTAAAATGCACCCCTAAATTACCGTACAATTACCGTACACCATGGATGTAATCGTACACACAATTTTCTATTAAACAGAACACTGGTCTTAAATTACTTAAATTACTTTTGACGACCTCTGTGGCGCAGTGGTTAGCGCATCTGACTACCATGCGAGAGGTCCCGGGTTCGAATCCCGGCTGGGGACAAAAAAAAAAAGAAACCCAGGTCATGGATGTTTACATGTTTGTGACGTAGCTGTTTCTGGTTCCACGACACAGGGTATCCTAGTGTGGAGCCACAAGCATGTATGTGCCTGTATGTAAATGTTTATGTTATGTTACTTAATAAGTTTTATTTCTTAAATAATAATGTAGTTTTATCCGGTAAAAGTCACTCAAAACTTTTGCCCATGAAAGTGAAACTGCTTGACCAGTAGTTGGTTTAATGCCTCAATTTGATGATTCAGAGATATTTCTTACCCAAGAAAAAGCAGATTTTGTCGTTATATTCAGACAAATTAAACAAACAAACAAACACAATTTTCATTTCAGTCTTAGTTTCGGATTCGGATCGTTGGTATTCGTACAATCATTCATGAATGAAGAAAGAAAATAGCGAAATATAGACTGACATTAGCGGCCAATTTCAAATTACCGTACAATTTGTCGAATTTAGGCAATGTTCTTAGAATTACCGTACGTTTTTGGTACTTTTTGGTGATTGGTTGATAGATTACCGTACAAGGCTCGAAAATACCGTACAAATACGGTAATTACCGTACGTCCCGCAACGCTGATCCGGAGTATCGTTTGACGTTTGCTGTGATACCAGATGTCGGCGAAAAATAAATAGTGATGTACCCAAGTTGGTAATTTAGCTCATTCACTTAGTGAACGAATACATTGCCTTGTTGGTACGATATTTAAATTCATAATAAGATTTTAAAGGTATTTTGGGGGATGGGGCCAGAAGCAATGTATGTATGTGGCTGTAAGTAAATGTTATGTTATTTTAATGACAATAATTAAGATTTTAATAAAAGTCGCTGATATTTCAATCAATCCATTCATGATCAATCCATTATGTCCCACCGAGGGGCACGGGTCTCTTTTCTGAGGAAGGTATAGCCTATACCTATACCGTATAGGCTATACTCCATCACGGGGGCCAAGTCCGGATTGGTGGAGGCTTGTAAGACTAGTGCCTGGTCTTACTGTCAGAAGTTTTCAAGTCACCCCCTAAGGCCTCTGACTTTGCTTAATGACTGCCGTTTAACGACCGACCGACTGACGAGACCGCTCGGGAAAATGCCATTAGCGTTGGTCATAGAACGGTCACCCATGCATGCACTGAACGACGCGCCATGTTGCTTAACGTTCGTGATCGTTCAAGATCACTCAGGCAGCCGGGCTATGAGTGATTCATTATTTAAATTTATAATCATACATAATTAAATACGCAAAGCAAAAATCTCACAAAAGGTTGTCATTAAGACGCTACACAGGTATGTCCCCGTCCAATACCATCTTGTTTACACAGGAGGGGAGTTGTTTCGGTAATTATTTTGTCTTATTGCACGAATATTTTCATTGGAGATATAATAAGTTGCAGTTTTCTTTGAGTTTTTATTTTCTTGCTTTACATAGTTTAAGTTTGGTTACGTTGTTTTCTGTTATTGTTAAGTTGTGCCTGTGGTTGTAGTTGAGTTTCTTATTTAATTGGCCATAGGTTTACAGTTTACAAATTTAGTACTATTTGTAAACTGTTTCGAGTTTTCTACCGCTAAAGGTTTTTGATTTAGTGTCGTTTAAAGTTTGGAAAAAAAGTCCAGTATAGATAAATGGATTATAGTAATCGTCATCATCAACCCATTATGTCCCCACCGAGAGGCACGGGTCTCTTCCCTGAGGAAGGTATAGGCCATACTCCACCACGGGGGCAAAGTCCGGATTGGTGCAGGCTTGTAATAGTGGCTGGTCTTACTGTCAGAAGTTTTCAAGCAGCCCCCTAAGGCCTCTGACTTGGCTTAACGACTGCCATCTATCGACGGCAGCCGAATGCTTAACGCGCCTTGCGAAGTACGGAACCGCTCGGAGAAATGCCATTTAAGTCATAGACGTGACCCATCCATGGACTGAACGCGCCGTATGTTGCTTAACCGTAGGTAGTGATCGTTTAAGATCACTCAGGCACCCCAGGCTACGAGCGATTCGACTACGAGTAGCTAGTTCTAAATAATTATTATCCATTGCCGGGTTTTCTAACGCATCAAAAGCATTGATTTTGTAAATCTTGCAAAGTCTATAAAATATGCATAGTCGTCGGTGGCTCTGCACAGCCCTGCGCGATACAGGCCTGAGTTTATGTACTTACGGATGTTATCTCTATTGTGCACTTCTGAGCAAGGGCCACTCCTGCTTTCCACGAAAAATGTAATGCGTCCTGCTATCTTCACCTTCGTCGCTGACATTCGCATCGGTATGAATTATGCAGGACTCCATACCTACCCACCTGAGCTCTGAAGAGAGCACTCATTGTCAGCCCAACTTCATCAGGTAAAAATCTTATCCACGCACATCGCCCTTTACATGTGAGAACCTAGTTACTTGGTTAGGTACGTTAGGTGTTTCTAAGGTTCCGCACCGAAAGGGTAAAAACGGGACCCTAGATAGGTATCCAGATAGTTGAAATTTTCACAGATGATATATTTTTGTTGCCGGCTTAAGAACAAATAGTTAGGTACTAAAAATCGAATAAAATAAATAATAAAGGGAGCCCCATACATCAAACATGATTTTGACATCAAACGTGATAGAACCCTTCGTGTACGAGTCCCACTCGCAGTTGGCCGGCTTTTTTTTATACGCCCGCCGCCTCAACTACACCTAAATTACCAACAGGATTTTCCCCTTTGCCAAACACCCTGGTATAATATTATGTAAACGTCCCATTACACAACACAGGTCTTCTCTCACACAGAGAGATAGAGGCATAGAGAGAGAGAGAGAGAGAGAGAGCGTTGCTTGATGAGCATTTTACCACCGAGGATTGGTCATTTGAAGCGCAGGGTTTCCTCACGATGTTTTCCATCGGTTAGCGGAATCTTTTTTAACCTAAGACCAGTACATAGAGCACTCGAACGATGAGCTAACTGTCCCGTCCGGCGGCGCTCCGCCCCTCCTCGGCGCTGCGCCGCTCGGCAGTTTTCGCGCGGCAAACGGCGCGGACGGACGCACGGACATGCGAGAAGCCCTCCGCACCAGAATGGCCGAGCTTGAGTTCGAGGCACCGCTCGCGCAGATAGAGGACGCAGACGACTGCCTCACCCAGGACTACCCCCAGAAGACCATCAACGGCAACGACATCCGCCTTAACAACATAAACAACCTCAAAAGTGAAATTGCCAAAATACAAACCGACTCAAACAAAATAAACGACAACGATGAACCGAAAGTGGTCAGGTGTAAGCAGGATAACATGCAGACCGGTGAAGGGGACAACTTCACTGAGACCTTCTCGGGGTCTCTGGAGGACCTAGTCAACACGTTCGACGAGAAGATTACCAAGTGTTTCGGGAATTATGAGGAGAGTGTGGAGAAGTTGGCGCCGGTGCAGGTTCGCTCGCAGGAGGAGATCATGAACGAGTGCCAGTGAGTACTTTATCTTCTCCACTATACCTGATTCCTAACACATTATACGTAGGTATAGACAATTTCTGGTTCGTTCAAAATAAAAAAGGTGTGTTGAGATTGAGAATCACGAAAATATTTACAAAACTACCCATCTCGACAGTGATCCAAATTAAATTCTTTATAAGTTTTCATCAAAAACAAAATCATCTGCAATGTCGTCCTTGAGACCAATGGTCTGTCAATCAACAAATCCTTTTCGACGAAATCTGAACGCCTTAGGAACGCGGGATGTAAACAAAAAGGGCGGTGTTGCGCATGGCATCGCGACCAGCATCGATCGAGGGGTGACCCACCCCCGTAGCAGGGAAGCGTCCGAGGGGGCTCGGTGACGCATCATGGCGGCACCCCCAACCCCTTTGTATTCGGAATAAACTTGCTGTGCTTTGACGGTTACTTAGAATGGCAAAAGAAATTTCCTACAATGAGACACCGGGTTTCTCAAACAATAATAGCCTGAAGTTTACTTCTTATACCGGTCAATTTCAAATGTTCAACAACATGCTCTTACGTCATGTAATAAGGATATAGTTGTGCTGCAAATTTTGATCACAAAAGCTCTGAGGTTCAAGTTGCACACCATAGTTCTAAATACAATAAACAAAACACTACTGCTAAAAGTTCTCAAACAAGGCCAAGAAGATACCCGAGTCTGTTGAATTTTCAACCTCATCATCAGGCTGGACTTCTTATTATATTTATTGATTTGTACTTGGCTCTTATACGTACTGAGCTTGGAAATTACACAGATTAGGTAACCAAGCCTACACTTTTTAGCGATTGTTTACCAACAATAATAATAATTGAAGTGAGCTGGATGGATATACAATTAACTATTATATTTTTTTATGTTTATAAGTTCTACCTATACCTATTCATGATACATTGTATTTCTGTTTCCTGATAAAGTAAAATGAAAATAAAAAAAACCCCGCCAACCCACCTTTCATTTGACACTTTACTTGTTAAAATCGGTTGAGTATAATCCCCTAACCACCTGGGTGATTAAACGAACCATACAAACCTACGCGAAAACATACTTCAATTGCTTTCACAATCTAGTAAAAATGAGAAGCTTTTTCTCGCGACGCGACGCGACGCTTAGGGGCTGTCGAGCACTAGACAATACAGCCTTTGACGATAAGTTCTCGACGCTCTTTAAAAGCGTTTTTCTGACATTTCTGCCAAGAACTTGTCCTATTCACAATAAAAATCCCACACATCTCTCTATTGTTCTGGCAAGAACAAAAGTGGGAACTTATTAAAATGTCTTCGTCTCTAGTACCTATTATTTACGGGAAATCATTCAAGGGTAATCAATTACTTTGTATTGTTAGCATCTTTCTATTACTTTATTGTTTCTACTTAGGTAAACTATGGTTCGTCGTTAACAACTTTCTATCATTTTCATATGCATAATGTCGTATTTATGTACAACATGCAAACATCGATTTGATTGACAGTAGGAAAACGAATTACCTACTTTGATACTTTTATGTTGAACCAATAAATTCCTCGAAATACCTACTAACTACGAAAGTTTTTGATCCCGGTATTCTTTGGAAACGGTCCAGATGACCCAAATGCAAACGACGTCTGGGAAACAAAACTAAATTCAATGTAACAGTAAACGAACAAATTGTGAATATCCGATAACGATACAAAACGCATACAAGATTAGAAAAAAAGCGTTATAACTCAACAATATAGAGTAAACAAAACACTATCTAAAGATAACAACAGACAAATCTGGCAGCTGATAAAGGATGCAAAACACCTGACGATCGACAGATGAATAAAGCTCGCAACAAAAAAAGAAAACGGAACAGGTGCATGCATTGATTTCTTTCTTTGAGGTCCAAGTGGTACAAACCGCAAGGCAGGATGCGTTAGCAGCTTGGACTTTCCAAACCAAGCAGTAACAAAGCCATATGGCGTTGTTTGTTAAACTTTTTTGGTTCCAAAATGTTATCGTCAAAGGCACTTATCTACTTGCATTTCACTTCAACATTTCATCTTTATTCAGATATCGTCGTATCGTTCCATCCGCTTTATTGGCGCATTATTATTTGTGACAGTGTAGCCAAAATCACCGACCAATTGGAAGACTTCCTGTGATTCTATTCACTCTATCGACAAATCATTCTTAACTTTTGCAAAATACTCGTAGTAAAAAACTTGAAGAGGCAATTTGTCTCTTTTTCTCTTTCATTATTTGTTGTCACTTCTTGAACTCCACTGTTATCTCTTCGCCTCATCTTCAAGTTCATCATTGTTTGCAATTTAAAAAGTGTATTTTATAAAGTGGCAAACCTTGGTCGCTGCCAGTTTATGTGTGTATCTAATATCTATGTTACAAATACAAAATATTTATTTACGTATAGGTTACAAGTTACATTATTGTTACTTATATTTATTCATTATTATTTTATTCGTGCAAATGATACCTTAACTAAGTCTAATTTAAATCGTATCTGAAATTCGAAAGAGTTTTTTGCACATCAGTAGACTGGAGTGGAGGTTAATCGAATCAAAGGCTTCATGAACATCGTTTCACTCTTGCATTATTTATAGTTCCAAAGTATTATAATAAAAACTTCTTCGGTCTTTGGCGGGCTCTACTTTATATTCATTAAAGGCCACTATATTAGCGATCCCGCCAGCACACGCCGCACGTTCCTCACTGCAGGCTTGAATACCGAATGAGGTAGAAACATCTCTTCTTCCCTTCCAGAAAGGCTTTAATCCTGTAACGGTGAAGTCAAAAGAAATTTGGTGGACTGGATGTTTTCTTTTTTCTTCAACGGATCTCTACCTCTACGCACAGAAGGAAGATTTAATTAACTTTTCCTTTCCGCAACTCCCTCTTCGAAAATTGTTATTATTGTACTAACTTTCCCGCCATTTTCCCACGTTAATTAGCCTAGGACCTTTTCTCACACCCAACAAATTTGCACAAAAAAATCATAAAAATCACTTAAGCCGTTTCGGTGGACTTAGCTAAAACACTGTTACACTTGATTTTTATATAATCACACTAATATTATAAACGTGAAAGTTTGTGTGTGTGTTTATATGTTTGTCAGTCTTTAGCGCTGAAACGGCTGGACGGATTTTAATAAAATTTGGTATGGAGTTAGCCGATACCCTGGATTAAAACATAGGCTACGTTTTACCGCGGGGAAATATCTTATTCCTACGGGAAAATCGATGAACCGCGGGTAACACCGCGGGGCACAGCTAGTAATATATATATATAATAAGTCCTTTATTAAGATTATTCCTTTCAATTTTAGTTCGAAACATGACAACAATATGATTTTTTTTTCTTCTTTAACATAATCCGGATTGAGCTTATGAAGTGTCAAGTTGTTAATAGCTGAACCCCAATCTCTACTTGGGTCTATTGTGAAATTTTCCTATCGTGATTTGCATACACGTAACAAATCATTTATTTCTTTTTCGCTTTTCTTCGTTTCTTTGTTGTCATGCTGGATAAAATTGCAATGTTATGTTAAATTAATCACCAACACGCCAAGTTCTGTTGATAACCGTATCACATGCGCAAATTGACCTGCGACCTTTCCAACTGGTATAAATATTGGTAGGTAGGTATTGGCTTGCATGAAACTGATTTCAAAACCACAACATACTAAAAACGAGGCTATTTGCTACAGTTAACAATTTAGCTCAAATAACTTTGATATCAACTCGCGTGATTATCTTTTGATCGTTTTACTTCGTTAGTTCGTAGTAGGTAATTGATTTAGCCTTCTGTATTCTTGAACTTTCTAAGACATTGGTTTTTTAAATTCTTGCGTACAAATATTAATTTTAATTGAAATGCCCAAACATTTCCTTGCACATTTTGAAACATTTGTAACTCAGCTAACTTCGTAATAATTCTCGAATAGATAAAATAACTAGGTACTTAATATACACCGAAAAGTACCAATTTTTTTATAAATATAGTTACTTGTCCAAGCTACACACGACGGCCTTATCACTAAAAATTATATCTGTCAGACAGCCACTTTCTGGACTGGAAAACTCTTCTAATCAGTTTTTTTTATTCTATTTATTGTTTGTTTATTGTCATCAAAATCATCAATAGTAACTTAATATTACGTCGATAGCAATGAAATACTAACACTTAAGCACTGTCATTATAACAAAAATGTTAATCAAGCAATATTTCAAAAAGCTATTTTAAAGTTGAGTTATCCTATTTCTAAATCTTTTACTATTTCTATCTCTTACTAAGCTTTCATAGATCTTTCTTTATACATTTTCATAGCTCCATCTGCCAATTTGCATCTAGTATAACACAAATAACATTCAAATAATATTTAAAAAATGCATTCTTTGACTTCAGTAACCCTTTACCTAAATCCTTTACAAATTTTTGTCTGTGTATTTTACCAACTTTTTTCAACTTTTGCACATCTTCGTAGCTTCAGCTAATTTACTAATTCTTAAATTAAAAGCCAGTTCACCAAAGTGTCACATTTACATGTTTATCGCCGGTTCCCCGACGGAAGCACGCCCCAGTTCTTTAGCATAGTGCAAATTTGCATAATGTCAGTCTACCTCACATCAAACCCCTGCGATGTAGCTGTACATAGAAGTTTTATGTTGACTGACTTTGAATTTCTGTCCCCATAGACCTACAGTCTTCATGTAACTGATTGATTTCTATGCTTTTTCATGGTAGACAGTGGTTACACTTGCAATATCTTCACTAAGCCCCAGTTTAATAATGACTAAGTACTTATTTTATCTTTTCTGACTGTAATTTTGCTAACTTATAATGCGCATAGATTATTGACTTTCTTTCAAAGATCTTTTAAGCTGCTACTCTTATGAAATGTTTAGTGTTGATGTCATCACTTTCTTCAAGACGCATAATAACAAGCCAAATGAGGGTATGTCAACGTAGCATGCGGGCAGACAGGTCAATGCCCTCTGATTCGCAACTACCCACAGGAGGAACCATAATTGGATCTTCATAAACAAGGAGACCGTATCGAATAATTAAAAAAAAACGATCATCATAATTCTGCCCTGCCTCGTAAGGAAGAACGCAGTAATCGTAAAAACACAGTTTTGAGTAAATAGCTATTTATTTCTTAGGATTAGAAGGATTTCGTACATTACTGCATATTTTCTTACTGAAATTACAGGTTTCTAGTAGACCTACAGCTACACCTGGATATACCACCAGGGAGCCCAATTTTGCATCCAAAGTAAAAACGCAGTAATAGCTTTGCTATTACTGCGTTCTTCCTTCATCATCAACCCATTATATCCCCACCGAGGGGCACGGGTCTCTTCCCTGAGGAAGGTATAGGCCATACTCCACCACGGGGGCCAAGTCCGGATTGGTGGAGGCTTGTAAGACTAGTTAGTGGCTGGTCTTAGTGTCAGAAGTTTTCAAGCTGCCCTAAGGCCTCTGACTTGGCTTAACGACTGCCATCTATCGACGGCAGCCGGCACCAACAGCTTAACGTGCCTTGCGAAGCACGGAATCGCTCGGAAAAATGCCACTAGCGTTAGTCATAGACGGTGACCCATCCATGGACTGAACGCGCCGTATGTTGCTTAACCTTAGTGATCGTTTAAGATCACTCAGGCAGCCCAGGCTACGAGCGTTCTTCCTTACGAGGGCAGAATTATAGTCAGATTTTAAATGGTTTTATCTGCTTATTTTCTATTGAAATTGTAAACATTGAAGTGGTGTTAGCACCTCAGGTGGTCTGGCCTTTCCCACGCATGCCCTGTCCTCGGTCCATAAAGTTAAACTTTATTACTTACTGGAATTTGAAGTCCATCGCTCTTGCAAAGGCAATTCGGAGCCGTCTTCTGAAAAAAAATTGACTGCACTAAATTGCCTCAATCTTTGCCAATTCCTCATTTCTGTTACGTCAACCTCTGTATTGAATTAGGCATTGTTATGGCGATGTTAATATAAACCTAACATTAATTTATATTTAGGCGATGTCAAACGCAATTCAGATAGTTAAATCTATATTCATATGATTCTGACATTGGAGACAATTTATGTAAGCTCAAATTAGCATAAAAGGTAATATTTTGTCAAGTTCTATGAAAGGATTTATAATTTGATTGTTTTGGAATAACAGAATATTTATAAAAATTAGGTCAGCATTCTAAAAAACCCTTTCAAACGGCCTATATCCACACACAAACGACAACACTGGGCTTCCAATGTAAATGGGAAAGATTACTGACAAGGTAGCCGGACCAATTTCATTTATCGACATTTTAAAAGCATTTTGTGTTGTGTCTCCGAGATGCGTAGGTGTAATCGACGTCTGGTTTGAACGGACCTATTACACGGATGGGTAACCTCAGCTTTGTACCTACCACCACCACATAAGTTAGCGCTGTAAAACAAGCTGTGAAAAAACCACTACCAATTCATTAAAGCGCTCCGAAACATTAGTAAGAAATATTGCATCTAAGAATCCTATGATCCGGTGACTAACTTTCCTTTGAGGACGCTTTTGGGTGCGCAGTCAAGTTATTGTTTTGTTTCAATCAGTATCTTCTAATGGGCGCTCAAGTGCGATCTTGATAGAATTCTATCATCTTTGATTCATACACTTTCTTCTCTTTTATGACCACTACCTGAATTACTTTCTTTAATTTCATTACCTGCAATAAAATAAATACTTCTTGTTCAGCATGATACTAGATATCAAATAAGTGCTGTTAACAAATATGCCTAGAGTACCTCACATACTTAACTTTTTATACACATTTTATAGTATTGTGTTAGGATACTCAATAATAGACACCTACATTAAGCGCTCATTCTACGTTATTCGAAGTTCACAACAATCGTTCAATGCGACCGGCAACCATATAAGTGTAGACATGTTCTGCGGTTATGGTGATTGTTTTATGGTCTAGCTTCACCGTTAAAGCTTTCTAACAATCTCATTCAGTGCACTGTTAAGTCGCAGCTAAGTGGTTCCATTGATTCTCAACATAACGTTACTACTTCCTCCTGCAGCTAACATCATATACCTAGTAGTGATCCACTTTCTTACCAAGTCCTTCCACACCATCTATGTACGAAACATTTTGGTGGTCTTGTTAAAAATATTATATCTGATACTAACCTAAGAATTATAACCACTTAATGCAGCTGATACATACCAAAAATAAAGTTGGCTAATAGCCTAACCGTACGTATCTATTACCTACACGTCTATAAACTGGTTTAGATTATTACAGTTGTTTCATGGTCGAACAAGTCAAGTGCAATAACCACCAGCTTCGCTAAACTTTTGAATACAATCGAGCACACACTTGTTAATGAATAGTTCGTAATGATATGGTAATGATGTTTAGGGCCACTGAGCGTGTCATTTATGATTGTCACCACTGACATTGTCAGTGGCCGGTCTGATGGCTCTTTTAGCGTTTAAATTGAGGTAGTTAGATAGCAGGATGCTACGGGCGTTTAGGAGTTCTGTTTCATTTGTTTCGCATTGTTGGAAGTATCTATACACCTAATTCGTATCTTTTGTTCGCAATTTATTGAACTTTTGAGACAGACTATGTGTGACATCTGGCCACCAGCTCATGAATAAAATCCAATAGGTACAGAGCAGATTCCCTTTTGTACTCTTATTTGACAGCTTTCCTCAGCGCTTACGTTCAAAGCTGTATCTACTTTAGTATTCACTTCAGAATTTGCACTACCGATCAAGGTTACAATTCCTGTAGTGTTTCGCAGAGGCGTAGCCTGTATGTATACTTCACACATGCTAAATCTGCCTACATATTTATTTGATAGTCTGACAAGGATTGTATGACGCACACAACGACGCCATATGTCGCGTTTCCTAGAATGCATTAAAGTCTAAGCTAAGACGGTCATCTAAATGCCATATCATACCTAGTATGTATTCAAGAGCACTGTCTATTGATCTCAATGACATTAATTTCAAATTGTTTTTAGACCATTTCTGGCACAGAATCTTGAAGAGATGTAGTAGTCATTTTCTCAAACCATGCATAATTTTCATATTTCGTCCGCTTATACACAAAGCAACTGTCACCTCGATGGAGGTAATATCTGGGTGTAACAAATAAATTAACTGCTAAGAAACGACAGTATTTTTCCAGTCCATTTTGTCTAATTCAATAGGCACGAGTGTTAACTGCAACAAACACGCACTCTGCTGGTTCGACGATGACCTTCCATCAATTTAAAATAGATTACGACTACCGACCGTCCGAGTTATGCGTAATGATACCAACATGCGAGTATCTTCATGCAAAATGCTACTAGGAATATGTTAGCAGTTTATGATGATAGGCCGGCGAATACCAAGATATATGTAGACCGTGAAGGCGTTTATCTCATTGTGACGCACTAACTCAGTTTATTCCCTGGCATAGTTATCTATTATATAGGCCTGTGAGGACAGACATTAAGCAGACGAAAGAAATTTGGCGTGAAAGAGAAGAAGTCTATACGACCTGAAGTGGGCTGGCTGGATAGATAACATTTCAATGATGTGCAATGCAATCAATGCGAACCAATTATTTCTTCTTCTTCGGTCCTTTAACTCCTAGGGGAGGAAGGGCTTAATCACAGATTTCCACTTCTGACGGTCGTTTGCGGCAGCTTCCAATTCAGGCCAGCTAGTGCCGATCGACTTGACCTCTTGGCCCATAGATCTTTTCCAGATTGTCTTAGGCCGTCCCCTCTTTCCAATTATTTCATTACCTAATTAATGCTTCTCTAACCTTGTGTGGATTCGCGTGTTAGTAAACTAGATACGTTTTGGGAATATACTCGAACGATTATAAGCGAATCAAGTCGTTAAGAACTAGAACAACATAGGCCAGAAATTCGATTTTTCCAAATTGTTGGGTCACTAAACGCTTACAGGTCAACTTTCACGTTTAAGGGTGCTTAAACTCAAACGAACTCGAAGACTGATGGTCACAAGGACAGATTTACCTGTGTCTATTATGTGGTATGACCGGTACCTACCAGTACCGAGCCGTGCTGACTTATCGGGACCGAAAAACCTGTTTCTTTATGTAAGCACCCTTTGTTCCGAAGTCGCCCGTAACTTCTCACCGAGGAGAGTGCCGTGTGTAAAGCTTGATGATTGTGTTGTCAACTGTACATAACACGACGCCACGTCACCAACCGACCTATCTCAATCAATTACTTGCCGTTATCTCCACCTCGTGTCTCCGCATCAGTGACAGGTGCCGTTGAGATGACTGATGATCATGACAGCCAAGAAAAGCGAAGGTTTTTGCTCACTCCCCATGATGAATCGATTCGTCGATTCCAGCATTACGAGTGTGCGACCCCGTTACGACGTGGGGCCAGGGTCTTGTTTCTGTTAGTACATCATAGTAGGTACGATGACAGATGCTCGGTCGGGTGACGTGACGTATTTTTTCCTACCATTGACGCCTAGAATGGGCTAGTTGCCCTAAAAAATGTAATTAATCCGTCTTTTAGATTGTTCAAAAATAAGGGACATGTATTTTTTTATTTGTAAATTAGACCAAAAATGACAAGTTACGTGTGACGTCACGCCGTGCTGCATCCGACCGAGCATCTGTCATCGTACCTACTATGATGTATATCTTTGTTATTTTTTGTTTAATCGAAAAAAGAAAAAATACGTGTACAATATTTTTTTTAAATCTAAAATACGGACTAAATAGAAGTTAATTATTTTGACCCTAGAAACTACCCATCGCGTTGACTTGAAGGGACAATGAAACTAAATCGCCACGTGCAATTGTGCATGCAGTAGGTACCTGTACCTACTATTATGTATTCTGTGATGCAGTTGTCTAGGCCCTGCTTGTTGGTTTCTGGTCGATCTTACGCTATAATATGGAAGTGTAAAGTTAGGCAGCACGCTGCTTGACCAGATGTGCCACTTACAAACTTCTTCAATAGGTACCGTTAAATACCTAAATATTTTCCAGTCCTACGTAGTAAGAATATTTAAATTATGTAAGGTGGTGAAAAAAATGTATGAACTGCGTTATGACCTTGAAAAAAGAAACCCAGGTGTTGGATGTTTACAGGTTTGTGACGTCGCCGTTTCTGGTTCCCACGACACACAGGGTATCCTAGTGTAGGGCCAGAAGCAATGTATGTGCCTGTATGTAAATGTTATGTTATTTATTAATAAAAAACATGTTATGGTGAGCCGATTGCCCCACCAAATTCTACAGCTAAAACGAGAGCGAAATAACGCCACGAGCCTGTTGAGTTTGATACCGAGTTCACGTTCAGCGGGAGAGAGAGCCTACAAAAGCAGTTTAAACCGCCATGCATACCTACCTACTTATCATCACCTTACTTTCTGAGTTTCTCTTCACCGAAATAAGTCTTCAACGTGTTTATGACGTCACTCACCCGAAAGCAAAAATGTTTGTAAACAGATCTAAATACGGAGCACGAGTATGCTCGATATTCGCGTCCTGGGTGTGGGAATCATTGACTGCATGACTCTTCCCCAGATGAGTAATTTGAGGAAGTTAGCTCAGTCGAAGGAACCACAACCAAGGAATGACACATCATTATGTTTCAACATTCACCTCTGTGATATCATTACATTACGTAGCATGAATTGAAAGAGTTGGTCAGGATCGTGGCAAATGGCGAGTAGAAATCCCAGGGACTCGATTCTGTTAGTGCATTATAGTACGATGATAGATACATGGTCGGGTCACGTGACGAGTTTTTTCATACCATTGACGCGTAGAATACGGTATTTGACACTATCAACAACAACTTATTTGAGATGCTCGATTAAAACAAAAAATACAAAACGATTCGGAGAATGTATTTCTTTTAATCATTTACTAGTTATTACAGTTAAAATAGATGAAACATAAAAAGAGTGCTCTGAAATGTGACGTCACTAGCAAGTATTTTCATACAAAATTCCGTTTTAAAAGAAACTCATTTGACATCCTGTCAAATACCCAATTTTATTGATACACGTGCCCGCGTTGACTTAAACTAAATCGTCATGTTCATGCAGTTATAATTGTACTACAATCTACAGCAGAATCTAGTTTACCTTTCCGAGATACAGTAATGCGTTTACGTTATGTATGTTGCAAGAAAAATCTTGTTTCCAAGGCCAGTCAGCAGAAAGCAATCAAAATATTATCCCAAGTCTCGCCCAAATACGAGTAACCTTGCCAAATCGTCTTCCTCGTTCAAGGACGACCCTCCCTACGTGCCCTCTACAAAAGATCTATCTCCCTTCTGCCCCCTCACGCCCTCTCCCCCTTTCTCTCGCACAGAGAGTAGCCCTACTGGGAGGTACACTTAAGCTAGACTATACCTGAACATTTTGAACTTTGAATCATTCTTATCATAAATGTGAATGCGTTGTCTGTGCAAATAACGTTGTGTCATTATCTCGGAATAAGGACTATTCTGAGGTCATTATCATTAATACTTACAATACGGCGGACTTAATGCATTTTCAACCAGTCAACCGCAAGAAGTGGAAGGAAACGACTAATAAAGACTTGAAACTCTTACTGACAAATAAAGACTTGAAACTTGATAATTAGTAGGCGTGCAAAAAAGAGGGGAGAAAAGCAGTATTGTACTATATGTACAATACATACAAGGTAAGATTAATATCGTCGGTTCAAAGGTAAAACTCTCTAAGGGCCGGTTTCTGAGTTGAGAATTTTCACTAAGTAAATATGGAACGTTCTGTCACGCTCTTTTCTGAGAAATTTGTCGAAACAGCACTACAGCTAAATACCTATTTACTTAGTGAAAATTCTCAACTCAGAAACCGGCCCTAAGTGACTTTTTTTTCTCAAAATGAGATCTTATTTTACTTATTGTAATTTGTATAGGTAAGTATAGTCGTCAGAATATCGACGTACATTCTACCCAGTTATGATACGAGTGATTTAGCAACTAAAATTTAAAAGTTACTGTAGGTACTGTCGACTTACGACCTTGGGAGGCACAAAATAAATGCGAGAATCCAATGAAGGTGGGCGGTATGTTTTTAGTGAAGGCCGACTGTACTGTGCCCAGACTTTCATAAATCAAACATGCTTTCACCGACATCTAAAAAGGTATGCTATATAAAAGTAGCTGAAGCTCACACCTTAATCACCTTATGCATTTACGTCTTTTATGATTTATTATCATGTTGTTTATCCTTTAAAATCTACTGCGCCATTCCCACTCATCCCGAGAATGTAAGAGCAAGCACGCAAACGTCCGCCATCCTTTTTCCTCTTAAAACCTTCCCGTCTTGGGATGATAGGAATCTTCAACGCGTTTCGTTTCAAAGGAACGAACGTTCAAACAGTTCGGGTTACCATACTTGTTCCTTTCTGTCCGTTGATTGCCTACTACGCGGTAGCAAGGCGTAAATCTCTGTCCTTTAGAATCGCGTGTGTATTACTGCGTGTCCTGGTTGGCCTTGTCCGTGGAAGTAACTTCGAAAAAGCTGAGGTCCCCAGATGGATTAAAGATGATAGGTCCACTGTTAGGTATGCGATGGACCTAAGGAACGTTGACTCGCTATAAATGGCATCACTAATCACAGGGTGAAGCCGGTTCACTGAAATAGCCAGGAATTTGTTCAAGGGGATTGATACTAAATCTACCACAGTATTCAGCAAGATGCTGTACGTAGCCTTGGTCCTATGGTGCTTTTGATATATTTTGTAAGATATCAAACCGGAATTGTGGCTACAATTATAGGCCCCAAAAACAGATGATAAGAAATCATCCGCGTACCTACAAAGTGTTGGAGCCATGATTCTTTTTCGTCCCCTTACACTTTGTGATCATTGACGGCTACTTAGAATAAGACATGTAACACTGAGAGTAATGCCAACTATTTCATCTCCAATTAAAACGAGTTTTAAGCCGATTGTTTGGGGCTTTTTGTTCTCTGACTGCGCAATAGTTGGTATTACGTTACGTGACCTATAACGTCTGATGAAAGTTGCCGATAAGACGTGCCGTCAACGTCAAGATTATTTGTAGGAAACGTCATCACATGGGTCGTTGTGTTGTCCTATCAAAGACTGGTATTTTTGATCGTTTATCTTCTAAAACTAACCACAACAATGGTCTCATCAAGCCCGACTATTTAGATAGATTCTCGATTGTATCAATGCAGCAGTGGACCAGGTACAAAACTGTAGGCCTTGTTTTTAGAACCAGCAAAAGAAAGTGGGGTCATCGTCGGTGAACTGGATCCGTACACACACATACCGGTTTGACCACGCCGCGAATCCTGGGCCTTTGGCTCTCGAGTTCACTCTGGCTCTCCACACGGGTTTGCTGTTGCGCTCAGATCAAACTTAGGATTACCAACCTTTTTGGTAACGAATGTTAATAGGTAGGTAAAAATAAAAACCATCCTTCTTGGTGCCTGACGAATGTTGATAGGAAAAATTAAGCAAACGAACAACTACACTTAAAAGTGTCGAATAAGGCCTAAGGAAGTCAAATTGAAGTTTTTTTCAAGGAGACTTTTTTTGATTACCTGAATCGTGGATTAATCAACGACCTGAATGTTGCTTTCTTCCCGTTTTTTGGTGTGGTAAAAAAACAACACAGGTAGTTAATATTATTATGCAGCCTGAAATGCATGTCTCGTTTCATACTCTAGCAGTTTTTTTTAAGCTTTTTACAGTCTGTTAGATTTTAGAATATAATAATATCTCGGCTACTATCGGATAGAATTGATTATATTGCAATAAGGTAAGGTTTATTTTGTATTGTTATTTATAACTTTACGTAACTTTTCAAAATAGTGAAGAAAAGTTTTATACAGAGCAGAAAGTAGTAAATACACTCGTGTGCTTTCGGCGAAAACCGAAACCTACTCCAGAGCCCGAGGTATATTCTAAAAGCTAACAGACTGTAATTACTTTTTTAATAACAATACGACTAGCAATATTATGTTCGCTTTTTGTTTTCTTATTTAATTTAAAAAAAGTAAAATAAGATTTATTAAAATAACTTCGTTACAGCATTTAGAATTTAGAACCCTATTTGTTGAACTGTATTAATAAACAGATTCTAGAGGTTAGTAACAGAGTTATACGCGGTCAAGTTAATAGGTAGTTAGTTTGTATAACAATAATAATTAGCTTTGCCAGCGATAAGATTTTGTTTTTGCCTACTAGAATTTTAATAACAATGTGAACTTGCATTGTGCAATGCTTGTGAAAAAAGAGCTGCAATCGAATTAAAATTATTCGTATAAATCGCAGAACCAACAGTGCGAAAGATGATTCCGGACTTTTTTTTCTTTCTTTGTTCAACAAAAATATACAATGTGCGTGAGAAACAACTGTTAAATCTTGTTTACGTGATTATCCAATACGCTACTTGACTAGTATCAAATTGGACGCGATAAATGGATATTTCCTGTAGTATCTAACGTAAGAAACCGAAATATATTGACTTTGCTAAGTAAATATGCAGGATGGCTGCAAAATTTGCAAATAAAAAAAATATTTTTCGCTTTTAAATCGGAACGGTGAAAACACTATCCGCCATCTTGAGAGCACCTTTGGTTGTAAACAAACATCTGTCAGTCGTGCGTGCGTAGGTTCTATTGTGTGTGACTCATACTTCTTTCGTGGCACGAACTCTACCTATGTTGAATGTCAAACTTTGTTTACAAACGTAGAGGACTTCAAACCATAGATAAAAATGGTGCACCGCGTTTTTCGCTGTTTAGCAAAGCAACGTTTTAAAATACTGTTTTTGTTGCTTTTAGGTCCTCAAAAAATATACTAAAATATTTTTTGGTCTAATGGAAGAGATATTTAGCATTTAAGACATACTTGAAAAAAGAGTCAAGTAGCGGATTGAAATTTATTTAGACGTCGACTTAGAGCCGCGAGCGTTGGTGCAGTCGATAGCAGGTCAACCTTTACATTTTTCTTTCAGTCGCCCCATTAACGTAACTGTTTTTTTTTTCACGTATGTAGGTAAAGGTTACTGTGCTGCCGTCTGTACTGCGGTGCGTCTACAATCAGACCACACTCACGCACGTGTATGGTGCAACCGGCAACCTTAGAAATGCAGTCAGTCACATGACGAACGTAACTTCTATTCTGAAAACGTAATAGGATCGCCTTATTTTTTCTTGCAGTTTATTTTTCTACCTTTGTTTCTGTGCGTTTTGTTCGTTGCTGACAGTTTCAAATTTTTTTTTTCAATGCGGCGGAGCCCAGATGATGGTAATGTGTTTAGCTCGTGAATGTAAGCGTGTAGTAAGTACCTACAGTCGCAACTCTTACATTTTAATTGCAAAAACACCCGTAATTTGACTGAATCTAATGAATTTCAAAAATCCCCACTGACAAATCCCCACCAGTGGGGATTGTAGTTTTTTTTTTCAGAAATCCCCGCCGGATTAAAACCACAGCCTAGTGGGGATATTTGGAAAAAAAAGTTTAAGAATCCCCACCGAAATTATTACAAGTATTTGTCTAGTAGGTATACGTAATAATTAAACAGCTTGGTCAGTACATTTTCAGTGGGGATTTATGGAATAATTCAATCGAACGTGACAGAACGTTACTTAAGTCAGTGGCGGATTTACCCTGAGGCCCAGTAGGCGCGAGCCCAGAGCGGCAGATATTAGGGGCGGCAAATCGTGACAAAAAAAATCACTTATGATAGCAAGAAATAACTCAAATGCAAAGCACCTAAATATTTAAAAGGCTGTGCATAATTATGGCGGGCGGCCGCAGTGCACTGTGCACTGCAACGAATAGCAATGTTTATAGGTATGCGGTATGCGCCACTAAATTCATTATGTACCTAGTCTAGCGTAAATTCATTATGTACCTAGTCTATATGATAGGTGCTGCGTGCTGTGCTGAGAAAGGGGCGGCACATGGCCAGGGGCCTAGATAGGCCAAGACTGCAAATCCGCCACTGACTTAAGTAGCTATTTACTTAGTGAAATTGTCAATTCAGAAACCGTGATGTACTTAGTAGGTTAATCTCGTCTGCTTATGAGTTAATCGGTCAACTTTGTCGAGGAACTTCATGAGTAGTCTGGAAGAGGCATAAAACGAACCCATTAAAAACCCAAAAAAACAACAACGGCCAATTAAGCCACGGTGTCAAATCGAACTTCCTCTGAACTCACGTGCTCAATAAAACTTTGAATAGCTTTGAAGCTTTTTTTGTTTCATCGTCGGGCACGTCCCGTCAAAAGGGTGGAGTAATTGGTGTTCTCACACATGGAAAACTGGTATTGACGCCTCGTCCGTGAAAACGTAATAAAAAACCTAATTAGACTCAGTCAGGTCTACAGGGTGTAATATTCCCATAGTAAACGACTTTGAAATCGCGAATAAATAATCGATTGTTCAATACTGAACTTACGAACTGTAACATTGATATTATGTAATAATAAGGTAACACGAACATCTAATTTTTTTTTCCCCAAAATCCCCGTTTTCCCAATTATATTTATGTTGAGCCCTGTATAAGCCCAAGACTGCAGTTTTTAGGGTTCCTTAGCTAAAGAGTACCTACTAATAGAACCTTAATCCTAAGCATACGCTGATATATTCTTAATAGGTATGTCCGTCTGTCTTACCTTAGAAATATTTAGTGTTTGATGAAACGTAATAA
Source organism: Yponomeuta plumbellus (assembly GCA_947310845.1). NCBI lineage: Eukaryota > Metazoa > Arthropoda > Insecta > Lepidoptera > Yponomeutidae > Yponomeuta > Yponomeuta plumbellus. The sequence continues at coordinate 7,072,083 of OX371207.1, read as the reverse complement.
AAAGCCTGATCAAATTTTTACACAGTATGAGGTATTTATTACGATGGATTGCCATACAAAAAGGAAAGAAAGTAAAATAACAGCAACTCTCCATCGTCAGTTGTAAGTGTTAGACTTTTTGTTCTATTACCAGCGTCAAACTAATTAAAGAAATAAATAAAAATAAAAAAATCACGCTCGTTATCCGTTATCCTAATTAAAACAAACAAAAAATTCGGCTAATATAAGTAGAATCCAACATGCGTTAAGGATCCTGAACTGAATGAACGAACACGCATTTTGGCTAAGTATAACACATAATTGGCCATGCTACTATTTTATTTTGATATATTATGTTTTTTATAATTTATTTTGAAAATATTGACCATTTTAAGAAACTACTTTAGGTACTTTTGAGTTTTATTCATTATGTTTATTTTTAATATTTTTTGGTGTTTGTGACGTCATCAGAGGATGATTAAGGAGACAATATTTGCCTACATATAAAAAACAAATGTCATTAGCGTCAGTTGATTTGGTTTGGTTTTTTTAAGTAAGACAAAGTATTAATAATACTTATACTGTCTTTGCTGACGTCATTGAAAAGTAATTTAAGGTCAAGGTTTCTTATTGAATATCTTAAGAAATATTAGACTTATATACAAATCTGATAAATAGATATTGTACTGAAAACACACTACTCGAAATGGTTTTGAGATTTCCGTTCATGTCAAAAAATGTGGTATTTGACAAATTGTCAAATGAGTTACTTTTAAAACGGAATTTTGTATGAAAATACTTGCTTTTGACGTCATATTTCAGAGCACTCTTTTTATGTTTCATCTATTTTAAAATTGTTATAACTAGTAAATGATTAAAAGAGATACATTTTCCGAAACATTTTGTAAATTTTGTTTTAATCGAGCATATCAAATTTATTTTTGATAGTGTCAAAACCGAATTAGGTGGTACCCTGGGTGAACGAGTTCAAATCGCACTTGGACAGTTCTCTAAACAACTCTGATCGTTTGTTCGTAACATAAAAACGTTTCAATTTTTCACAGTTGCTGGTAGCCAGCGAGTAACGAGGTTTTAATTTAATGATTTTCTAATGCATTGTCGCAGTCGTCACCAAGTTACTGACTTTCCAATCTCATATTTCCACTTGTGCTGCTGTAGAAGCTACGCCAACATTTTATGAAATTATGTAGGTACTTACTCGGGGTCCTGCTGTTTGACCAAAAGTCATTTGGCAAAATTACACTTGACAAACAATGTTTGACAAAAAATGCTTTCGCCAATTGATCATTTTACTACTAATCATTTTACAAATGACTCACTTATCCAAATGATCAACACTTAAATTTACATTTTACAAATAATTATTTTACTTAATGAACATTTAACAACTGAGTTATCAGACAAAACTACTATTGGTCTAAAAACGTTTGATAAAATGTATTATTTGACAAATGTTTCGTTTATTAATCAATCTTACGAACGGGGGGTCGGCGATGTAAAGAATACGTGACAACAGAAATATAGGTGCGACGACGCGCGTAGCGAAGCGGAGCGCGTCGGAGCGTTAGGTTCTCTATGTAAGATCGAAAACAGACTCGACTTTGATGCGTTCAACATTTTGTTAAATGACATTTGGACAAATGCTTCATTTGCGAAACATATTATTTGGTGAAATTAAAAAAGGTCAATTGACATTTTAATATTCAAAACATTTAACAAATGTAGTGTTTGCTAATGGATCATTTGCTAAGTGAGTTTTTGTAAGATGATACTTTTGTCAAATGTCTCGTTTGCCAAATGAACATTTGGTTAAACGTTGTTTGTCGAATGACCATTTGTCAATAATTTTTTGGTCAACCATTAGTAATCCGTACTTACTCTCTTGTTCGATTTTCGCATTTATTTCGAGTTTCGTAAGGACCTTTTAAGGTTAATGTAGAGATGCTGATTGGACCTTTTGTTTGGCAAGGGCATTAATTAATGATTATATCTGCGTCGTCAACAATACAAACAAATAGTCTGGAATCTATTAACAAACGGTCGTAGAATATGTAGAAATGGTTTATTGTAATTTGTTTGAAGATAACCGATTGCCTCAATAGCTTCTTACCAACTCTTCCGTATATTTTCCTATGTTGCAATGCAACCAAATAAGCGACGAAGGGAGCACGTGTTTATTTTTCATTTCGAAACGAAAAAATGTTCCAGTTTTTTCAAGTAAGATGTTATTTTGCTCTCTCACATTCTCATTTAGGTGTTGACGTTCGAATGCTAACCGGAATGTTTGAAATATCGCAGTGGTAAATGAACGTAAGCTTAGTGGTTGTGTAATAGTTGGCTCAATTCATTGCATTTTCTTTACGACGAGGAATGTAACGAGAAATGGCAAATTGTAGGACGAATTCTATAAGGTCCAAATTAAATCCCACTCATGTTTTCCACATGTTGTTAACAGACGAGTGACTTTTTTCGTAGGCCGTAAATCTGTCTGCCTTAGTTCCCCGAGTTCGACCTTTGAATTATTTGAAATCGTTGAATATTGTCCCAAAAAAGTATATGCATTACAAATCACATGCCTATAAAAGGCCTAAGTACTCTCATAGAAGTTACACGAATTCGAACGTATCTAATGTAGTCTATGGGACAGTTTCTGAATTGAGAATTTCGGTAAGTAACTAGTCAACTGTAGTGCTGTCTTGTCAAATTTCACAGAAAAGAGCGTGACAGAACGTTATTTAAGTATTTACTTAGTGAAACTTAATTCAGAAACCGGCTCTAGGGCCGTTACTTAAGTAACGCTCTGTCACGCTCTTTTCTGAGAAATTTTACGAGACAGCACTACAGTTAAGTAGTTATACGGAATATTTCTTCTAACGCACACAAGAAGTGATGTCTTTCCAAGCAACCTATCAAATTTATTTAATACAGGAATAAAAACGCCTTCTCTACAGCACCTGACAATATGAGTTGACGGTTGTCCGACCCGATGACAACGCCGATTTGGATCATAAATAAATAATCTTTCAGTTCCTTTCCTTTTTTACCACCAGGTACTGGTTTTGTCTGCAAAGTATGTTGCGTGTAGCTAGGACGATACATATTTTCTAGCAAGCCTTTTTTTATTTTGTTTATGGTGTTCACAATAAAGATATTTTTTCTTATCTAACGTAGCAGATTGCTGCGTAGGTAGGTATACAGATTATACAATAGTGTCCAAAGCCCTTAACTTCTCTGTGTTTTACGTACTTCCCCTTTCCAATGAGGGTTTTTCAATGAGAGCTGTCAGTTCACGGTGCAAGAATACCAAAATGTCATCATGTTTTTAGGTCTGTGGTTTTAATCGTTGTTAATCTGTGATAGTCTAAACATCTCTTTGTAGTGTGTGATCTAAACTAGACTTCAAACTTTTGAAACTTGAAAGTTATCGAAGTATTTTTACTTTGTTTATTACATACGTAGCTACGTGAATTGTGTCTTTGCTGATGACTTGCCCATGCATTGTGCATTTTTGTAAAAATATAGGACAGGAACCACAGATAAGTTACAGTGATGTCATGACGTCAGCACCATCTATCGGTAATTTGCGGTACTATTTTTTTTTAATGACGCTCTGAAAAGCCCTCATTCCAAAATTTTCTCCACAAGAATAGTCATAACAAATGTCTCGGCTGGTCATCGCCCCCGTGTTTATTATCTTCACGCTCCACATCCATTCTTTGTTTCGCGCTGATTGCTGCCTTTGTCGCTGATAAGCCGCTTCCACTTGCATTATGATTAAAATTGCTCGATATGCTGAATGGAGCTGTTGGAATGATGATTTAATTGTCTACTATTATTTAACCATGCACAGACTGCACGAAAAAATCTCAACACTGACAGAAGGTGCAGTTCGTACCTAACAGCACTGACTCCACTGTGTGGAAAAGCCATTATAAATATACTCAGAGGCACAATTAACCGCCCACTTTAATTTTCCGACGTAACTTGAAATATTCATAAGGGAATGATTCGCACTCACCATGACCACTTACGTAGTACCTTGATGCCGTGGGTATATACCCTATCAAATACGTTTAGGACAATCTTAAAATGCGAGTGAAAATCATTCCCTGATTAATATTTCAAGTTACGTCGCAAAATTAAAGTGGGCGGTTAATTGTGCCTCTGAGTGTATTATATTGTGTCCAGACGCCAATCCAGGGAAGGCATTCCTAGTGATTAAATCCCTCTCCGAGACCAGGTCTTTTTCGTTCCTCCGTCTTACAATGGGACGCACTTAGGCTGCTTATTATGTATAGTTATAGTTTGGATGCTCTCATTACTGTTTTTGCACAGAATGTTTTGAATTTCGGGGGCATACTACTTTTCAGAAAAGGATGTCTACACGTTGTCGCTGTATGATACCCGAAAATGCATAGAAAACGTCACAATCTCGAATCCCCCTTGGGATTATTTCGGATTCCTTTAGCTTCACAGACATCTTACACGAAGCTATCTGTAACATAAAACGTCCCTCTCTCACAAAAGTAACAAAGCGGTTCTTGTATTAAATTCGCCTTGATATTAGAAAACGCCTATCGATATTTAAAATCCATCCTTCCACTGGGAAGTCAGGCACTCAAGGGTAAAACGCCCACTGCTGAGTATACAGTACATTATAACACTATAAGTCTTACAACGTGATGCATAAGTGCGATTATCGAACTAAACGATTACTTCTAGATGCATCAGGCTGTACGTTCTCTATATCGGTTGTTATAAATGCGCATATTTTAATACGCTTCCAATGGGCCGGGTTATGCATGTACGAACGTCAATCAATTCCGGCTATGTTCAACTCCGATTTTCTAGTTGGAAAGCGCTTATCTAAATCACTTCAAAGAAGCAGGTATTTAAAGGGCAATCTTTGCAGCAGTCGTGTAAAAATATGGCCTTCATGGTAGCTTGTTACCAAACAGTTCAAGCGCTCTAGCAGTGATTGTTGGTAGGTAACCTTAACCATGTAGCTTTGTGTTCATGACTGTTGAATTAATGATGGAAGATGGAAATCATCGATTGCTTTTCGGATAATGAACTTTCTTTCGGTGGCGTGATGAAATATTTTTTTATTAACATCGATTATTATGCAATTTGTACTAGTTAGTCGCGACCAACAACACTGTGATGTAAGTACGAAAGATAGTTCTTGGTCATTCGATATAGACCACATTTGAAAAAGTCATGGAAGAGAACTTTACTATCAATTGACACAACATTATTTTGAACTATTTATACTATGTAAAACTACGGTATGTACTTAAATCCTTTTTCGGTCCTTTGACAACTAAGATACTCTTTATCACATCTGACGATGGTTTGCAACAGCTTCCAACTCATGTCCCTTGTTCAGTGATCCTTGGCATCCCTTTATGACATTGAAACTTACCAAAGCTCTTAAAATGCTACTAGGCCAGCTCCCCAGGTTAATATAGGTTTATACCGACCCGCAGCAAATAAATCAAACGCTTTACAACCTGTCTGCTTACAATAGACAAACTAGAAAACCTCAACGATACACCGACATGAATCGATCGATATGAAGGCCGACTGTTTGAACTGAAACTCGGTTGCGACGCACTGAAAACTTTACGGCTTGCTGTAAACGGAGCTTCGTGCACTAACTAGGATCGTCCAGAAGGCACACTCAACGTCACAACGAAATTGGCAATATTTTTTTGGGTGTTTTCCTATGTTTGTAATGTCCTTGCCTGGCTACCATTATACAGGGTATCCTAGTTTGGGACCAGGGGTGTAATTACGTAAGTCTCCACTGTATGGAGTTGTCTGATTTAGCCCTTTTGTTCCCGGTATGTCCCACCACCTTATATCACACTGTTACATTCTGGAACTTTTTTTCGCAGTAGGTATCTCATACTCCTACTCCGAACTGTCACAGACATTCTTATTTTGACTCTTTCGAGTTGTCTAAATGCTTAACCCGATAGAGTGGAAAGTTACGTAATACTTACAACGGCAGGTCAAGTAATTGTGTTGTGTGGAAGTTATTATTAACCATTCGTTTGTCCTGCTCTTACCAACCAACACTATTGCTAATGTCAGCCTCGCTAAGACCTACATGAAACAAAAACTATGTTTTCACTGCCCAAGTTATAATATAAGTTACCTTATGTACCGATTTAATTCTTTCCTGTTCCTACTGAGGAGAGTTTTGTGCCCTTTCATAATCTTGAAGGTGGTGGTAGGTTGATTCGCCGGCTTCATTTTGGAGGTTCATGAGCACAGATAGGGTGAAGGTAGACCAAAAATTAACTATCTGTGTTTCTGTTTTGTGTTTTTGCGTGACTACAAGTCACTCACTTTGGCATGGGAAGAGATAATTAAATATTTAAGGGACTCTAGGCTTAATAAAAGCTTTATTTGATGTGATACGGCTTAGATTGGAGTTGTGACATTTGTTAAATTGAACTATTCCAACCCAAAACAACATTTAGCGGTTGATCCTAATTAGAGAAATTGTTTGCAGATCTATAAGTAACTACAGGTTTATCTACTTATGAATATTTTAACGACATTACCAAAACATCTAGTAGTTTCTATCTTAAAGACCTTCGTAAGATAACAAAAGTAAATTTACTTACCCACACAATTTTCTGGGACAAGCCACCGCTTGACCCAAAAATTAGTCCGACGTCCGATATTCGAAATATAGGTCCCAATACAAGTTAATACGATTTTTTTTACATAGCCTCCCACGAAAAATATTACTTCCTGCGCTGGTTCAGCGACCCGAAGTGGGTCTTGGCCTCCGACACAAGAAGTTGCCACTTGTCTCTGTCCTGTGCGGTCTCCTGCCTGTTGCCTGTCCTGTCCTGTCAGACGGAAAATATTATCAATTTCAATTAATATGTCCTGCTATACTTACATTGCTTTGCGACACATTAGGAATATAAAATCAGGGCTTTGACAAATACGCAAGAGGCTTATGCTGGCCTACATAATATAATATGCTATTGAGGTCAACTATTGCGTAATCATACGTGTTATGTAATATAGCTAGTAGTTACCTATATAAACCATGTAAGCAGGCGTTTACCTTACACGCTTTCAGGTACATTACCTGCATTTTGCAGTGACTGCTTTCTCTGTAGATGTATAGGACTTTGCGTTAGTAAAGAGCCGGCACGTAATTTTGCCGTTTATTTTGGTCGATTTTTGTCGTTTTATTCTTTTTACTTTTAACTTGACCCAAATGTTAAATTGTGTATTGGTGTGTAAGTAAAATCAATTATCTATCTATCTATTTAACAAGTACCTACCTAAATACTGACCATGCTGTAGGTAGGCGTAGTTACTTTCTTCTACGACTTATTTAAAGTATAACTCCAAAATGTACTGAGCCTGTTGATAAACTAATGTGTGACAGAAATTTTAATGACCTTCTTTTTTATCAAATCCAGACAATCCAATTTGGATTGCCTTTTAATTGTCAATGCGCAGTTTCTTCTCTTTCTCTCTGTGGAAGAGAAGGCATGTTCCATAAATAGAGATATTAATTTATGGTATTATGCCAGTCTACTTAGGTCGTGATTGTAGCAAAGGTAACGTAACTAAATTACTTTGTTCAAATCATCCTGGCCGGTATGCTGAGGCACACAATGGAACGTTTACTTTGTTCCGTGAATAACTACAAAACATAACCTTAACGTTTTGAGTGGGCACCTAAGCAGAGGTCATATTGGATCAACAAATTAACGCGTCCAGTGTCCTCGACTACCTACGTTTGGTTTGAGCAGACTTTCGAAATCGGTAAATAAATCGTACAAAGTATGTGACTGGCTGGACAGTCGACGAAAAGGGAATAGGTAGGACCTACTTTCCTATTGCTAGGTAGAGTTCATAATTTACTAACAGGAGTGACGTAGAAAGCAAAACAAAAAGGTTTCCATAGGGTTTAGGAAGAGATGTTCTAACCAACACCAGAAATTGAGTAGTTCAATGTTCCTTTGGCGACAAGCATGATTTCATCCTTGTTTGGAAAACCTATTCGTAAGCTTCTTATTATTACCGTGTTGGTGACAAAACCATTTCCCGGAACTCCTTCGTCTGTAGTCTCCAGCAAGTCCTCTCGAGTGCATGCGAACGGGCACAAGGAACACACAACGGTGGTCTACCTCTGAGGGAAGACTCCGCATAGTTGTGATGTTGTCCGCATGACAACAGTAGTTCCGCCCTTCGCCCGTGAAGCATGAACTACATGGTTTCTGCCGTGCCTGAGTGCGGACTCTGTTTAGTGACTTCCACGTCGCCCATGGTAACCCGTAACCCATGTTCATAATGATGCAGAGAATATGTGAGTTTCTGGAAGGGCGTTAGTAAATTAACACTCGGTATTAGTAAACAGTGGCCGTCTGTCTATAGGCCGTAGGTGGTCGGTCATTGACAACGTTCGGCGGTCGGCATGGGCACGCCAAAGGCCGTATGCTAATGCGTTGCCCGTGTTAAGTTGTCCTTTCTTAAGTGTACAGCGTGGGAGAGGATGACACACTCATTTGGAATAACGATCGACTGCCAAAGTTATCTGCATCTGTTATCGAAATAGGTCTCAGTCCAGACTGAGGCCAGGCCCAGGCCTGTTTCCATGTATTTACATGGCCTTATTTGGTTACCATAACAGTTAGAGGCCACAGGCATAATTATGCGCACAATCCGGTCGGGAGCCCTTTGTTTGCAACAGTAATTAGTACGGAATTTGACAGGTAGACGACTGGAATCGTTCAGAATTGGTGCTCGAAATACAGGAGCTGAACATAGTGACTATGTCAATTGAATGTAAGTAGGTAATTATTATGTGACCTGAAACCCATTCTTTCAGTACCTATCGATAAACAAATCAGTTTCGATACATAAGCTCAAAACTCTAAACTCAGAATATAAAGAAAATACAAATTAACTGGGCTAGACATGTTTCATTCAAGATTTTATTTTATTTAATGATAGCGATAATCTTCTTACAGGGATAAAAGTAACAAAATACATAACTCTTATAATTAATAACATTACAGATTTCCACGTAATTACTTATATGTTTTTCTTATCTCAGAACAAAGTATCACAATATTGTTAGAAGGACAAAATTACTTCTTAGTCTGACTATATTCCAATAACCTGTTGTATAGACGGTAGATGATAAGAGGAACCTTCGTTAATATTGAATTGAATCTATCGGCATCGTGACTATGCAACGTAGCATTTCACGGAAGAGCTGTGTTTATATTTTCCAATCCAATTAGATCGCATTAAGAAGTCTTTTCAATTTCGACCTCTCGGAGAGTTTCTAATCATTAATCAAGCTGCCACGCGCAGAGCGCATCAAAGCCTCTCTTCGTAAAAATAATAACAGAAACCTACTTTCATTAATTCAAAAAGCATTTACCACTCCCCGTCTTGCCAAGCGAACATTCCTTGATCAGCACTTATGGAGTCTCGTAGGTATGTATGACCATACATAACATCACGTTCGACGTCCGACTTCGCACCTATACATTAGTTTTATAAGGTTCAACCTTTTTTTTAAACCTTTTTTCTAAGGAAGTTAACATTGGGGCTAGGACTGGCCACTTGCTACCTGCTGCGAGAAGTCAATGGCTGGCACCTGCCTTATAAAACAACAATAACGCACGGGGCTGTTCTATTTCTATTTTGGGGATCGAGTTCTAAACTGAATTACCTACTGTCCGTCGGTAAATTACTTACCGGGGTGTCTCGTAACTGTCGGAAGAAAATATGTTTTAAAACGTTTATGTTGAAAAAATGGGCTATAAATCCTGGCTGCTTCAAAGAAAACAGCATCTCTTCGCTGTAACTAATAATAAATGATTAACCACTGGTGAAAGTTTCTAGTTCCTGCAAACAGACCTAAGACGACACAACGATTTCTTGAGTCATAAATATAGTAAAATGCGCAATAAAATTATTTATCAACGCACAGAAAATAAGAAAACGTTCTTATCAGATGTCATCTCTTTAAATATTTTAATACGGGAGAGAAAATTATAATTTGACTAGCCGCCGCGATGCGACCGTCTATTTCCGTCGGCCCCATTCACATGGCACTTTGGTTAGTGACAACGCCACCGGCAGAAAAAAGAAGAAAAAGTTCTCGCGAATGAAAACGCGCGACTGATATAAAATTCTAAATTTGAATCTCCCCTGCTGCAGCTAAATGTGTTATCGTTGTTGGTCGGATTATGTCACAAAAAAACTTTTGCAATCTGATAATCTCAGGACGACTTGTAGCAAATCACTGCATAAGTAAGTAAAGAGATCCAAGGATAAACTAATAATAGATAGATAGCTCGAAACCAATAGCTCATTGACAGGGTTAACAGTCTTACTAATTTATCCAAAATTTATTCAAGATGTGTTTGCGCTTATTTACTGGATAAAACTTGCTCCTAAAGGGCTCTGGATAAACAGATAGATACTACCAGGTAGCATTGACGCCAAATATTTTAAATAATAATCATAACGTTGTATAGAGACTTTAATTAGGCAAAAAAAATAATTGAGAAAGATAACGGTGGTGTGGCAAATTGATAATCATCCCACGTTGTCGTCTAGGGGTAATTACCAATGGTGTAAGTAATCGAGATTGCATCTCGCGTTGTTGAGCGTATCGCTGGTACCGTTCTGCACCGCGTGCCATGTCTCGCAAATGTATTATTTGTATATTAGTTATGAGCAGTTATTGACAGATTTCTTCACAAATATTTTTGACTTCGTATGACATCTTCATTTTCCATTTATAAGCACTTTCTATTTGAATGACGCCAAAAACGCCAACTGAAAAGCGTCATATTCAATATTATTATACCTAAATATTCTGGCTTTGATTACAATAACCACGGTAGTTTATAAACGGATAAACATTTTTCAGGTAACACGCAATCTATGACCAATTAGCTCTTAAACGTGCCACAGAAAACGCTATTAAGCTTTCATCAAGATAAGCCATAGAGGCACTTAAAAGAAAAAATCTTATGGGCAAACCCATTTTCACGCACTAGTTAGTGTTAGTTTATTTGCCATGCTATTGACCGCTATTGACCGACAAATAAATGAAATCTGAATCTGAATCTATGTGGTATGGGAAGGCGATAAACCTATCAACCTGGAAAAAAGCTTTTGTTACCTACATTAAAAGTATTTCCCTCCCGTAAGTTATACCTAATGTTAGTATAATGTTAGTAGCAGCGGTTAACGCACGTGGCTACCATGCGAGAGTTCCTGCGTTCGAATCCCGGCTGGGGACAAAGGACAAACCAGGTCTTGGATGTTTACATGTTTGTGACGTCGCTGTTTCTGTTTCCCACGACACAGGGTATCCTAGTGTGGGGCCAGAAGCAATGTATGTGCCTATATGTAAAAAAATGTAAATTAATGTGTATTTAATGTACCTAATAATAATTTCCATACCACATATAGTATTGCCCTGTTCCCAAATTAGAATACCTTGGCTATCAAACCATGCAAGGTTATCACAACATGGAAATATACTCAAACTGTGACAGTTTGGGCAAATCACACGTAACGTATTCTGAAGAAAGTTCACGGATATAACCTACATACATACTTTAAAAATGAGTTAAAAATAATTTAAAAATTACTAAAACCCCGACTGCTGAGCATCAACGGATGGCAAGGGCACGGAAAAGGAGGCTTTTGGAGGAAATGGCCTATGCCCAGCGATGGGCTGATGATGATGATGATGATGATGATAATGATGACGATGATGATGATGAGCATCAACTACTAAGCTGTCGGAACCAAACTAATATAAGCACACGCCTGTATCCCAGAGGGGTATCCAGAGACTACGGACTGCCCCTTGCCGCGATGCTGACAGATCACTTTCGCTTCATCGACATTCCTTAGTCGTTGCATACACGCAAAGTATTTTACATACACACATAAGCTCACGCCTGTATCCCAGAGGGGTAGACAGAGGTCTGAGACCAGGGTCTGCCACCTGCCACGGTTCTGACAAATCACTTTCGCTTCATCGACATTCATTAGTGGTTGCATGCACACACGTCGATTTTTGGTACTTTTTATCTTGCCCTTTGCTAACACATGCCCTATTTGGCCTGATTTGGTCTGAAAAAAATGCCAAGTATAGACAAATGGATTATACATCCTCTTTCCGTCCACAACGTTCTGTGTAGTAAGTTACCCTGCAGTAGTTGCAGTAAATGAATGTGTCCCGCAACATAATATTTAACATACATACATACATACATACCTACGTACGAGAAAAGCACTTTACCCTCCTTTTAAAGTCTGCCGCAGTAGGGTAATTAAAAAAGGATAAGGTTTCAAAGTTATCCAATGTGCATCGTTAACCTCAAGTCCTCTAGGGGCGTAACCAAACACGCGACCTAAAGAATCTATTGATCCCGGCGAGGGTTAGTAAGGCATTGACTCGATTCTCAACTACAATATTATACAACGTTATTTTGAAATTTTTATATTAGTTATTTGGTGTACAAAACAATTCGCTCGCAACGCAACTATTGCATAATATCTGTACCTACAGGGTGTTGATTTGTATTGTACAGTAAAATCCGACTCAGGGGTGGTAATTTACATGATAGGTACTGAAGTTCGCACGTTTGTAATGGATCAAGTATAGTTATTACATGAAGCAATGTTTTTTTTACTTGACTTTGTAGTTGGGTTGTACAGAAAAATATTTATTTAGACTACAAAGTTAAGTTTGTTATTGTCAATCTATGATTTTATACAAAATAGAAATAATATTTAAATTTGCATTTTATGGCTCGTTTAAGTATTTTATTAAAGATGGTCAGGTGATTTTGTTGTGTGGAAGTTATTACTGTTATGTACGAATATAATTTGTGAGTCAATTAGTTTATGTACCTACATATTCTTCCAATATATTTCATGTACACACCCACCCACCTACTCTCATCTTCTTTCAGTTCTATCACTCCTAAGGTTGTCTGGACGAGATCGCTTTTAGCAAAAATACGGCCAATTGTAAGGCAAAACGGCAAAACTTAGATTTATGTAAGCCTTCTACTGTATTTTCTTTTCTGATGTGTTCGATAAAGAGTTCTAATCTAATCTTAACCCAAGGGTGTAATGCCTACTAGTAGCAAGGAGAATTAATTATTCTCCTTGCTAGTAGTACTCGTAGTACTCGTCCGTCCGGTTTTTGTCAACGCGATTGTTTGTTGTCTTTCATCGGATTTTCGATCAATTTCGTTACTTGAACGCAAGTTGCAAAGAGGTTAGGGTAGACTTAGGTTCCTTATTTGTAATGCTGTTAGGCTATGAGGATGCATTGAACCCGGGTCAGGCGATGGGGCGCCTTGCCGACGGGGTTAGTGGGGTACGCGGGGCGGTTTGGTCGTGGCTCTGAACAATGCGATCGATAGCGCACCGCGATTCGCGGTAACTGGGTAAAACCAGTAGTATGGTGCAGCTAAGTTTTGTCTATGTCAGTTAGAATATACAAGGATATAATTTGGTGTCAATTTACAAAGTTACCTGTTAAAAGCCTAAAAAGGAAATTGCAAATTTGGCCCTGGCCCGTTCACTAAGCTGAGCCTGTTTTGGGATGCCATCACTATTATAATTATTTCATATATTCATGACATACCTACCCTTCTGCATTTCGTATATCTTCAATTTGGTCGTATTTAGTAAAATATATTTAAGTAAATAATACAGCTTAGATAAAACCTCGCAATCTAACACACAAACCAATTGTGAATTGCGAAAATGTTATGTTTTTTTTTTTTTTGCAAAATTAGAAAAATGGTATACATATTTCTTAGTTTCAGTAACAGGACCTTTCAGTAAAATACATACATAAGCTCGCGCCTGTATCCCAGAGGACTAGGCCGAGACTAGGGACTGTCATTTGCCACAATCCTGGCAGATCACTTTCGCTTCATCGACAATCATTATGCGTTGCATGCACGCACGGTGGCTTCAGGTAGGTACTTTCTATTCTGCCCTTAGTTAATACATTAATTGACCGACACCCTTATTAGATCGAAGTTTTTCAGCCTGGGGCGTCCCTTACCGGCCCTTCACACATACATTCGCAGCTCAGTTCATTCAGTTAAATTATACGTAGCTCATTTAAGCGACATAATTGCAGTTCATGACCAAACAAAACGGAGAGGTTGACGCCGAAATTGACGTTGAAATAACGAACCCGGCCATTATCTTTATTGCACAAATCCTTCTTACTGCATGCAACATACGGTTTTTTTCTTTTTCGTGGAATTGAAAAAGGTTCGTACCTACCTTTACGTATACTTTTTTTTTTGTATGCTGGCTGGAATATTTATTTCTGTTAACGCCAACGTGAATCAAGTTCTACGGTGGCAAAAGCTTGTTCAAATAGTGATTAACCTTTTGAAAATGTTATTGGGTTAACATAGTTGACATCCACTTTACCTTTGACCCTACCTCAGCGTTACACAATAAAAGTCAACCGAATTCGAGAGGTCTTCAGACGTGTGAGTTTGTATCTACAAATTGATGACAAATAGACAGCCCATCAGCCGAAGCTGTTTTGGTTTGTTATTTAACTTATTGGATAGACAAATTTGTGTCGGAAATTACTAGGGCTATAAGGCTGGAATTAACTAATATCTTTTATTTTATGACTTTTTACTACCTCAATATCTAAATACTTCATCAACTTCGCAGGGGCAAAAAGGTCTGCTAATACTATTTAAAGATAATCGTAACTTCTTCATCGTTTATTCATGTAATTTATTCGAGAACACCACTATTATGAAGTCAGGGACTCTCCGCAGATATACCTAATGTTATAATTATGCCTATTCACATAAGTATCATGAAATGTCATCACTGTCATGATCGAGTTAATTCTACCGACTCCTAAAAGCTAGCAAACGACGAGATCCGAGTTCTGGGTTATTTTATCCTCCAAATATTTTTCGCGCAGGAATGCTGGCTGAGCGTCTGCTGAACCCGAAAGACTGGCATGGCCAGTATTTCTTGGAAATTCGATTAAGAAAGTTTGAAGCTTGAACGCAAAAAGGTCGTGACTTTCTTTTTTCCAAGGAGTATAGAGTATGGAGTCTTATTTCTTTTGCATGCTAAAGGGAGCTGGCCGGTAAAATTATATGGTGTTCATATTTATGAGCAAAGCAGTTTGCAATTTTGTTGCACGTCCGTCTCTTACTTTTCCAAGTTCATAAGCACTCCTACCAGGTACCAAATTAACTTAATTTTGAATTCGTTACACTCTTTTGTACTCTTTGGCTCTTATGTACCTATTTCCTTTTAGCTAACTTCATACAATGTCTATATCTCTTTAGCATAAGAATGAAATTTGGTATGTATGTTGATATATAAGTCTAGAATAGCACATAGACTACCTACCTACCTCATATCTCAGAAAAATCCACATCGTTCAAATCCACGTTATTGTAATAAAATAAATTAAAGACGCTATACTCTATCAGTCTTATAAAAAAACGATTATACTAAAACGGTACTTAGTGAGGCTTAAGTCGGTCTTCAGACAGATCTTAACTTAATTATCATTTATAAAATAAAATCTCCACGTTTAAGGCCTCAACAACTAAATACTCGTTCAATGTTCCTCCGTAAACCTATTTTTTTACGAAGCGTATTTAATCTCTGGTGTGTATGTACTCTACACGCGAGTGAATGAATGTCATCACAAAAGCAGTGTCAGTATGGCGATTATGGCCGCCGGTCTTAAAAAAAAACTCGCAAAACTTCGTCAGTTTTTTATGAATTTACAACAACTAATCTTTTCTCATACAACCACAGACTTCATAGGAATGAAATGCGTAATACGATATTTAAAAAAAACAAAGCGTTTTAGCTGGATTTTTTTTCTAAGTCAATGTTAAATAGAGTTTTACTTTTGGAGACCCTATGAGAGGCATTACTTTTTTTATAAATTTAATAACATCGTATACTATATTTCCACACTATTCTTTTTGCTTTTTTTAAGTTTTAGGTTATGCCGAAACCTGCCGAACATGAAATTTATTTTATTACTTAGTTAAAGTTTTATAAAGTTGTGTAACCTGGGATCTAGATAATGAGCGGTAGTGATAGTCCAAAACCTTCGAAGTATGCCTCAAGTTTTGGCGTGGCGAATCGTGCGAACAACGGATAACGGTCCATCACCATACGGACAGAAACTGCCGGTATGAGGCCAAACGTTATATGTAATTGCATTTATAAAGCAGTTATGGTGTTGCTTTCTTGGCAAAGAAAGCTGCAATCATACCTGCTGTCTGTGGCATGTCAACCTTTACGAGGAAGTTATTTAGTTACGCTAAAGGTGACTC
The DNA here is from genome assembly GCA_947310845.1 of Yponomeuta plumbellus. Taxonomy (NCBI): domain Eukaryota; kingdom Metazoa; phylum Arthropoda; class Insecta; order Lepidoptera; family Yponomeutidae; genus Yponomeuta; species Yponomeuta plumbellus. The sequence goes on along the minus strand of OX371207.1, from coordinate 7,055,686 downwards.
TGCAACATGAACCTTAAGCTTGATCAGCTTTCGACTCTTCGTACATTGTGTAGCTCTAAAATGAGCAATTCCTGAAATCCGTAATTTGCTGGTAGAGTCTGAGTTTTAAAACCTTTATTTTCTAAGTTAAATGTCACGTTTTGCATGCGGTATGCTGTTAGCATAATGTCATTACGGAAGTTGCGACTCTGCGACGTTACTAGACGGCATTCTGCTTTGTGGTGTAAATAAAGTTTTCAACATTATAAAGTCATCTAGGGATGTCTTTTGATCGAAAATTAGACATAAAGTTTGCAAAAGTCGTTGCAAAAAGTTGGAAAATTTTTAGTAGGTAGTAGTAGCGTATTTGTAACAACATGTGCCCATGTTCAGGAATGTTTTGGCGAGCCTAAAGCCGGGTCCGCTGCGCCATGTTACGCGTGTTACAAAAAATGTAACACGTTATTAAAACAAAAATGGGGAGTGGTATTAACACTTTACGTGTTAAGTAATACGTAACGTAACGTTATGTAACACGTAACGTGTTATACCATGTCCCATTTTTATTATAATTACGTGTTACGTTTTTTGTAACACGCGTAACATGGCGCAGCGGATCCGGCTTAAAGTTCTTCTTATTTTACGGCCTTATTTATGGTCTGAAAAATAACCAATATTATGACGGCTACAAATATACTTAGTAAGACCGCTACCGACCGACTATTGTATTTTTTTTAATTGTAACTTTTATTTGTCTCTGGTTTCTTATGTGCAATAAAGAATCTTCTATCTAGGTATGTATGTAATCTCCGAAAATGCTTAGCTGGATTTAAAAAAAAATACAGCGGAATTTATAATGGACCTTCAGAGTATAGGTTGTTTACCACGCGATTGTAGTCGAGGGCATTATTAGTAGATTCATAATTTTACGCCAAAACTATCGGGTTTCATACCTTGCACATGTCATTCGCTACAGCTTATCTCGGGTCGCATGCCATATGGCGTGTGACGCAACACTAATGACCCGGACAGACCTGCCGCTGCCATTTGTCGTTTCGACCCGACTAGCGAAAGAAAGACGATATTGTTTTACAGTTATGTATGGATGCATTCTATTTTATCTCACTGAATTTGGACATACTTAAATGTAGGTGTAGACGATTTATCACTGCCTATCAGATGTATGACGTGGTGAGGAGTGATTGTCGTAATTTTCGTTCAAAAAGCTAGTAGAATTGTAAAACAGAAAATCCAAGTGCTAAAACCAACATGAAAGAAATTAAAATAACTAGGTCTTGCCTGCTCATGCTGAAGTTTAAAAAATTCAACGGACTCATTTCAGCCTTGCTTAATACTTTTTGTCAGTCGGGTTTTTGTTTTTTTTTTATTACTTTTTTTACATTACCCGCGCGCGATTACAGACGTTGCAGATGTGCTCCGTATTTTTGAGCTTTTAATGAGAAGTCATGCAAAGTGTTTACAGGAGCTCGTTAAAACCAGATTGCGGTGTTTTGTTATCTGAAAACGACGGCGATTCGCAACAACAGCTTTTGAGGATTTATTTGTTGTTCTTATGTTGTGCACCATCACTATTAGGGGTTGGTCGTCAGCTTCATTTCGTCAGCACAACAGGCGTTCATTGTTTAACTTTGGCCACATCCGTCCATTACATGACGGTACCGAGTCATATGCCCCTTCCTCTCATTACTTTTAACATCTCTATTATAAACTACAACTGCCCTTATATTACGTAACTTTCCACTCTATCGAGATGAGCTTTTGGACAACTCTAAAGAGTCAAAATATGTATGTAAGTACATAATGATAGTTCGGAGTAGGAGAATGACATTCCTACTGGGAAAATCTGACTGATACACACCAGCCTCTTCAACATCCATAGTTCGTAACATAATACCTATTAATCTAAAGCTCTTTTATTACAGCAGCGCGTTCTATCGCGTTCAAAAGCCCAGTTTTGTCACTTGTCAGCTCGGTCTAGTACAAAAATGACATTGCACAACAGCTGTTTAACTGGGTCATGTGATTGACTGCCTGCTCCACGCGTCGCCACTTATATGGACGTCTAGCTGGGTCCGCGGCTTCAAACGTCCAAGGCCCTGGGCACACAGTAGGGATGCGTCCCCCCCCCTCCCCATTTCCCTTTCATGGGGCCAGAGCACAGCCTTAGTTCGGATGGCGACGTTCAATTTAAATTAATCCTTAAATACTTTCGAAGTTAAAGTAAGTAAAGTAAAGAAGCTACAATACAAGTGCGAATCTTCGAATTCTTCTCGCTTTTGTTTAACTATTGATGTTGCCTATTGCCGGTGCTTTCTTATAAAGCATGAATCGAGAAACTTCTTCTCTTTTAAGTCAAATACAGGGCATCCCCTTTTTGACGATCGCTGTAGCGCAGCGGTTAACGCATCTGCCTATCCTGCGAGAGGTCCCGGGTTCGAACCCCGGCTTGGATATTTCCATGTTTGTGACATCGCCGTTTCTGGTTCCCACGACACAGGGTATCCTAGTGTGGGACCAGAAGCTATGTATGTGACTGTATGTATATGTTTATGTTTTACTGTATTTTTATATTATCTCTCTACTCTACGTTATGCTACTTCTCAATATAATATAGTTAATATAGGTACAAGTTGCAATGTTGTCGATTGTAGAATACCTCAGCTGAGTCTACCTATCCAGTAGGGTGTTGTTTTTTCACAACCGCAGTCTTTAGTCAATTTGGTACCCACACAACATACACGGGTACAGTCGACAGCAGATCAGACTTGTTTCAAAGTAATCCTCAACGTTACTGATTAGAGTACATGTATGTAAATATTGGTGTCCTGTCGACAGTACTACTGTGGGTAAAGTGACACATTCCTCAATTGAGCGGTGGCACAGCGAGATCTCTCAAATTAGCGCCAATTTATAGCGCTGGTTGACTCACGCTCCTAAAACCAGCCTCCGAAGACCTCTTACACCTCAGCAATATTTTCAAAGAAGAGACTACCAGTTGGTGTCGGTAGGTACAATACCTGGTCACCCCGTCCGTGCTTAGCTCTCAGGCTCAATCGGAAGTCACCAGATAAACACTTCTAACGCAATCGTTGCCATGACAGAGTAATTTACCTACTGATTTACATAGCTCATACCAAAGTAATGTCTTTCAGTGAGTTACCGAGAAAGGCGTCTTTTTTAGTTCTTTATTATTTCGTTACATACTTCAAATTATTTGCTAGATTAGTACGATAGAGTTCAGCCCTCTCTGCACAACACCGCAAAAACTATTGACATCTTCCTATCAACTTAGTTCCATTTCGTTTTATTACGGTTCCGTACCCAAAGGGTAAAACGGACCCTATTATTGAGACTCCACTGTCCGTCCGTTCGTCTGTCATCAGGTTGGGATACCGCCGTTTAGCCAAAGTATTTTTCGCCCTATTTTACTTCCCAATAAACTTATGGCATCAGTTTCATTTCCCAAATGAAACTTTAGCAAGTTTTCATTTCGCATTTTATTCATTTGGTCAAATTATCATTTCGCATAATTTTACTGCGTCAAGTTTTATTAAGACAAACGTTTATTATGCTAACGTTTTATTTTGGCTTTTATTCATTTGGTCAAATTATTATTTGGCATAAATATAGTTGACGATTAGGTACTAATTATTATTGAACGGGGGGTCGGCGATGTAAAGAATACGTGGCAACAGAAATATAGGTGCGACGACGCGCGTAGCGAAGCGGAGCGCGTCGGAGCCTTAGGTTCTCTATGTAAGATCGAAAACAGACTCGACTTTGTTGTGTCATTTACACACATTGCCGGCAGCGTATTCGGTATTGTATGGAAAGGTACTTTTTGCCAAACGATACTTTTGACTGAATAATGCTTGGTAAAATGAATTTTGACCAAGTATTTATTTGGTAAACAATAACTTGCCATAATAACTTTTGCTAACTGTTTATTTGCTTTAAGTTGTTTTGAGAAATGTTTTTTTGCCAAGTGATAATTTGCGGAAAATAGTTTGGGAAGTAATACTTTGGGAAACGATTTTTGGCAATACATTAGTAAACCCATCAGGTTGTATCTCATGAACCGTGATAGTTAGACAGTTGAAATTTTCACAGACGATGTATTTCTGTTGCCGCTATAAGAAAAAATAATAAAAAAACAGGAAAAAGTATTTAAGAGGACTCCCATACAATAAACGCTATTTTTTCACGATATTGATAACGAAAACAGGTTTAGTTCAATTAAATTAAATTTAATTAAAACAAAAATTTAAGAGGGTCTCCCATACAACAGACATGATTTTTTTGCCGTGTTTATAGATTTTTATTTATTTATTTCTTTATTTCCAAACATTCCCTATCCTTACAGGTGTAACCTAATTCAATAGGGAGATACTATTAACAATGTTTATTTAGCATACAATTCCTTATATCTAACTTAAACTTATAAATTGGTATGTAACTTATTATGATATTATCACATATAATCCTATTCTTCTAAATTCACTCAAAATAACATGGAAGACATCAACATCTTCCTGCGATTTAAGAGTCTGATATAGATAATGGTACGGAACCCTTCGTGCGCAAGTCCAACTTGCACTTGGCCGGGTTTTTTCCGGGTAAATCAAAATGGATCTACGCGATAGAATACCTAAACGTTTCAAAGCGTCATCAGTTTTTAAAAGCTTTTGGATAATTTACAGAACATCATCAGTATTAAACTTTAAACAAATCTTGCTCCTAGTGAGCAGGTTTTTTTATGACTCGCATGGTGGCGAAGGAATTTCCAACATCTTGTGATGCTTATTTCAGTTCACGAAATCGTTAAGATCGCTATTTCAAGTTCAGATACAGTTCTAATTGAGGCGTGATATCATCGGGCGAATATAGAGCTCTTTGACTGCTAAGAATGAGCTGTTTTATTCGGTAAACTAAACCAATAGATACGTCATACCTATAAGAGGTTTTCCTTATACTAATTAAGGATAATTTCCAAATGAGCGCATGTAGAATGCTGGCACCGATGTTGGTCTCGAATTGGAAGGTCCTGAGTTCGGACCAAGGAATGTTTTCATTGTTATAAGAATACAACTCGTTAACTGTTAAGAAACGTATCGTGAGGAAACCTGAGTGTTTGAGTTGATCATGTAAACATCGATATTTAACTACATGCATATACTATCTTTCAGAGTGGAGGTGTGTCCTGCAGTGTTTTATTATGTATGTAGCTACAATACAACGACATAGGTATATGCCTGCACCAACTATGTACTACATTTCTGCACATTTGTACCAAACGCGCCGTCAAAAATAAATGTAATCGAAAAGCGAGCAAGTGTATGAAATGTTTACTGTATCAGCAATAGATCAATCAAATTCAAATTCAAAAATTTATTTCAACGTAAAGAATTTACATTCTGCTTGTTGAATGTCAATGTACATACAGTTATGTATAATGTTAGCCGCTGCCTTGGGGCCGTCTATCAATGACAGTGCAAAAGACACACTAGTCGCAAGACGCTTTAATTGACTCTATAAATTCAAAACTACATCGTTACAATAGAAACGATTACATATAATAAGGACGGTCCAAAGTTTAACAGTACATACCTTGATCTGTATTCATTTCATACTAGGTCTAAACGTAGACGGCAGCTGATCATGCTTTACATTATTGTCGTATCTTATCGTAACGTTACGTTACATTACTTACCTACTAGTAAAGTAACCTAAGCTTGACATGTTGATGTTCCGAAACTATAGATAAAGAGCTCTTCGATTGACATAATAATGACCTTATCCTTATGTTAAAGGTCTTGAAATCATACTGGCAAGTGACTGTAGAAAATTCTTCCGTATAACACAATCACTCATCTTCGCCCCAAATAAGGATAACCTGTGTTGCGGTAACCAGCCATCATAAACATGGAAAATCACTCATTCTAAGACACTTGTCCAAATGAAAGTACTGCGGCCCCCACTGGAAATCGAACCTACGCTAGATTTCATCGTGATCAAAAGCGTTACCGTTAGTCCAACGAGGTAGTTCAAGTCGACAACCTAGAGGCCAAGCGACCTTGTGTCCTTAATTGACTGGTCCTAATGGAGCTCTTCCCTCGGGACTCGGGATGCGTCAGGCTAATGTAGTCTGCTTAGCTGTGAGTGGAAACAAAGGCGAAATTACAGCCTTGAACTGTAACTAGGACACAATGAAGTATATACCTACTGTGACTTTAAGTGGTTTTACAGCCGACGCGACGCCCCATGGACGACCTAGCAATAAGAATTAGAGGTTGATATTATATTCATACAACGAACAATTATACATTTGTATTATTCGACGAATTAGGAGATGCAATCGCAGAGGACGAGATAAAAAGTACCCGAAGCCGGCGTGCGCGCATGAATGCCGATGAAACGAAAGCGATCTGTCAGGATCGTGGCAAGTGGCAGTTCCTGGTCTCTGTCTACCCCTTTGGGACACAGGCATGAGCCGAGAAACATCCCGGAGGGGTATTTATGTTGATATTGTCGCCTTTAGGTTATTGCATGGAGTATTCTCACTAAATTTTCTTTTTTGATTTTTTTAGATTGGAAATAAACGGGCTTTTTTATTATTATTATTATATTATAATAAGAAGAGAATATTCTTTATTGCACACAAAAAACAGTGTTTAGAAACAATTACCTAAAGCATAGTATGTATCGTCTTCTTCAGGTATGGGTTATTCAATAATATGACCAGTAAAAAAGATATAAACCCGTTGAGACAATATTGTACAGTCGACAGCAGCTCAACCTCTATTTAACCGGTTTCCAAAAAGGCAAAGGCGGAGTATATTTCTCTTCTTTTTGTTGCAAAGTCGTCCTTAACGTAACTGATTAGAGCGCATGTATTTTGAGATTGGTGTGCTGTCGACTTTACAGCAAAAGAGTTCTACATTAATTTGCTTTATCTATAGAGAGATTATATCAAACAGATAAAATATCTCCGAGCATAAATAATAGGCACCTGGCGCCGCCCAAAAAACAAACATACAAACCACCAGATAAATCAAACCAGTCCCGATAATACCCTCTATCATCTGATATCCGATAGAGCCTGGGTCCCACATCCTAAAGGCATTTGGTCGACCCATTTATTACTGCATTATCCTTCTGAGGGACCGCGTAAAGCTGTTAATAAATGACTCTCAACTGACCATCACCGTGATCTTAGCCGCTTTTTTATTGGAATTTTATCGCTTTCTTCGTAAGATTAGATTTCATTGACCAATAGAAGCTTCTTGAGTTTCTTAAAGAAAATGGATTGGGTGCTTTGAAGTGTTGTTGATGTACCAAAGAAAGAGGATTACTGTGTGGTCTTCAACAGCTTAAAAACTCTGTTATAATGTTTTTCATAAAATACAGTGTGAGGCTTTATATCAAAATCAAGGAAAGCACACACGATTTAATGGATAGAAAAAAGAAAAAAATAATAAAAAAAATATGAAAAACATTTTATATGTGATGCTGATAACCCTATCTAAATAAATTTAACTTTTAAATTTTTTCCCAAATTTGTGGCGTTAATTTACTTGAAAATTTTTACTTTCTGGACACGGCCTATTAGGTATTAACAATAATTAAAATTTTATTCTAATGTGATAAGACCTTTAGGTTAAAAGTTATCCATCCGAGACTAGAAGAGACTAGCTTCGAGTTAAGCATTCGAAATGAACTTAAATTCAGATGTTCCTATTGTATGAAACGTCACTGCATACTGTGAAGATTTCACTTTACCATTTGTCATATTCTTTAGTGTTTTCGTTGTTATAGATGCGCCATAATTGATATGAGTGCTATTTTGTGCCGAAAAGAACATCTCAAAATGTCAAAACACGATAAAAACTTCGAAACTATTTCATTGCAATCTGGTCTCCCAAGAATTTGATTCTTTCCGAATACTTTAACTTACTATGGCCTTTGTTTGTTCCAGAATGTGGTGGACGATTACGGGCAACTTCGGTAACATTCTGCCCATCGACTGGACTAAATCCTTCTCTAGGAAGATGCACATCCCCACCCTGAACCTCAGTGACAAAAAGGTCAGTAAATTTAGTACCATTGTAACCAGTGATCTCAAAATAGGCTATTTGACCGATTTCTGACCGACCTTTCGCAGCGTTTATCGCATCTGCCTATCGTGCCAGTTGTCCCGGGTTCGAATCCCGGCTAGAGACAAAAAAAAACCCCAGGTCTTGGATGTTTACATGTCTGTGATGTCGCTGTTTCTGGTTCCCACAACACAGGGTATCCTAGTGTGGGGCCAGAAACAATTTATGTAAATGTGTGTAAATGTTCATGTTTAATTTGATTTGTTATAACGTACATTTCGTTAATTTCAAAATTTCATGACTTAATACAATCAAACTAAAGTCTGTTAATAATTCTTGACTGTATTCGAAAAACATTAAAACGTGGATACGAATGTCAGTGGACTCAAACAACACAAAATACAGTAACAATATCTCCTGACATTGTTAACGCATCAAGGCTAACGAGGTGTGCTAACTATGTGTAATTTATTTACGCCATAGTACAATGGCACCATATGCTCGACTGATGTCCAAGGCGTCGCTTCCTGACCATAAAAGATAACCGTCAAAACTGATGCCCGATCATTCGCTGCACAAAATACCCTAAGTTGCATTAAAATTGTGATAAAAAAGACGGCCAAAAAGAGCGGTGGTAACCTAGTTGGTAGAACAATGGACTAGGAAGCTAGAGACCCAGGTTTGATTGCCAGTATGTACATTTGTGAAGTTATACTCAGTAGCAATAGCAGTGAAGGAAAGCATCGCGAGGAAACCTGCGGTTCTGAGCTATTTATTACCTTAGCGCTTGAAATCGCCAATCCGCGGTGGGCACGCAAATCTCAGTCTCTCACTTTCAGACATAGGACTAGTTTCTGAATTGAGAATTTTGGTAACTACTCAACTGTAGTGCTGTCTCATCAAATTTCTCATAAAAGAGACTGACAAAACCTTTCTTAAGTATTGACTAAGTGAAATTCTCAATACAGAAACTGGTCCATACTCTCTCTCTGAGAGAAGGCCTGTGCCTTATAGTCGGGCGTATAAAAGATGCATACATTTTTAAAAATGTCACACTCGTTAGTGGATATTGCTTCGATTAACCAAGTTAGGTATGGTCCTTATCTCATCAAAGTTCCCATCGCATCGTTCCCAATAGTTGCACTAAAACGAAGCCTGACTTCATACAATTAGTCGTGCCACTTAACTACCTGGTACAGACGACTGCTAGTCCATCTTGTACGCTTACGGAAATGCACACAACGTTAGGGAAATAGGAATCAGTTACGTTCAGAGTTAATTCCGCCTAAGAGAAAGTTGTGTACTTAACAAAACAAATACGGCAGCATCTACCTACTAAGCTTGGCATCATCATTATCAACCCATTATGTCCCCACCGAGGGGCACGGGTCTCTTCCCTGAGGAAGGTATAGGCCATACCCCACCACGGGGTCCAAGGCCGGATTGGTGGAGGCTTGTAAGACTAGTGGCTGGTCGTACCTACTGTCAGAAGTTTTGAAGCAACCCTGACTTGGCTTAACGACTGTCAAGTGTGGCGTAATTAGGGATAATCAATAAGTGCTAACGGAAAAAGAAACAAACTTGTCTCTGTCTGACTCTACTCAACTCATCTGCCTGCATTGCGGCATTCGTCACACACAGCCTAACTACAATCGCAGTCCGATTCGAAATAGTCACTTTGGTCGTCTACGTATTCACCATTTTCGTGGGAAACTTTTCTTTCGCGAGGTTAAATTCTGGCTTATGCAAGGTTGTTTAAAATTCCAGTATCATTTGATTAGTTGCATACAAGCATGTTTCAAGAAACTTTCGCTATTGCAACTGCACCATGATCGTGTGATGGATGATCCTCTTCCAACAGCATTTATGTTGACCACGACGGGCGGAAAGTACTATTTATCCAACTTGTCATTACTCTACTGCGGTAGATGTCGTACAAAATCATCATAACTGTGATGACAATTAGCCAACAAGGCCTTTGAGGCGTAGTATGAAATCATTTCAGTGTACACAGTGACTCACTGTGACTAAAACAATTCAATTCGTTGGTTTGACAGTTGGAATAACAGAACAGTGCATGTTTCATAACTAGCACAACGGATAAAGTTTCTATTGAATTTAATCGTGATCAATATATTATTACGTAAGCTAAATAAAGGCATCATCATTACCAACCCATTATGTCCCGACCGAGGGGCACGGGTCTCTTCCCTGAGGAAGGTATATACCATACTCCACCACGGGGGCCTAGTTCGGATTGGTGGAGGCTTCTAAGACTATCTTACTGTCAGAAGTTTTCAAGCCCCTTATGACCTCTGATTTGACTTAACGACTGACATTGTATCGTCACCGACTGCTTAACATGTCATGCAAAGCATGGAACCGCTCGAAAAAATGCCACTAGCGTTAGTCATAGCCGGTCACCCATCCAAATAAAGGCATAAACCCAACGAATTCGATTGTAGATCGCCAATCATCTAATAATGTAAATCGGCTAAAAAAAGTCCAACGAAACCAACTCCATCTCTCCCTAGCCAGTCATTTAGTAATGTCACAGACATAATCACAAGCACTACATTGCTTTGTTTAGATTCTCCCTCCTTCTGGATTGATCCAAGAAAACCTCATATTCCTTTCCAGGGCGCTATGACACCGGATGACGAAATCCACAGTTCTGAAGATGAGGCCGTGGCCTCAGATCTAGACATGCACGCTTTGATCCTGGGCGGGCTCCATCAAGACCACGAGTGCCCTGTCAAGACTGCCGATGAGGTAAAAACTTAGACCTTCATATTAGTGCTACAAAAATATAAACTGTCTGGAATAAAGTATTACCAAAACTAAATAGCTTTGAATAGTACCTGGACATAATAAAAATAAATAAACAATAACTTTAAGTGCCTTGCCTGATATCTGGATTTGGGAAACCTTTGCCTAACACCTATAATCATCCTCTCAGTGTATTTAGCCTAATACACAGGAAACTCAGTACGCGATGACGCCACTACGTGTAGGATTCTTTATGATGTTTCCGCACAAGCCCTAAAGGTTGATGAAACGTTTTACCCTTTCCAGGTGATACAAGAAATAGATGACATGATGCAGGAGACGCCTTCCTCAGAGGGTGACGTCATCGAGTACAACGAGGCTCTGGAAAAGGGCAAGGAAGTGCTTAGTTCGCCGCTCTATGAAGATAGTAAGTGTGCCTCTGACACTCGTATCACGAGAAACGAGAGAGCAGATGTTTGTTTCCAGGCGTTGTAGCTATAGTTGAGCCTCTAGTGACTTCTCAAACTTATAATGCCCTTAAGATTCCTTCCGCTAAATTTTCCGTGATTCCTCGACTTTCAGTCTCCTCTAGCCGTTCCAATTTCCGTGGTTATAACGTAGATAGATAGTTTCTCAATCCTACTAGATAATGAAATCGTTAACCACTCCAGATGACTGCATTATTCTAATTTTCCCTAATAACAATCAAGTGAATAACAATGACTGCTACTACCAACTTCTTTTACAACGTGGTATTGTGAGAATAAGAGAAATAATAAAAAGATCTAGTAAAGTAAATGTAAAGATGCCTTTTTTGCGACATATTTGCGAAAAAAAATAATTCTTTAACTTAATTACAGTTGGCAACAAAAGGTTTTTAATCAACATGTGCCGCCAGAGACATGACCTGCCTTTGCCATGCATCTCATCTAAGGATAATACCTCTATAAATATGATGAAATTGCAATTTTGACCCTTCATAATCTTTTCAACACTCATGCGTGGCTCTAAATTTTGGTTGACCAACATGATCGAAGAACTTTAGGACAAGTATTTGTTTGCGATACATGTTCCTATTGCAGAAAAAAACACGTATTAGGTGGATAATAAACGCAGTCCATTTCTTCACCAACCGTGTCTTATGTGGTTAAAAGAGTAATCAAGGCTGCTGCAACGTTTGATAACCCATGTTTACGCTGTATTATATCTCGACAAATTGTTACTTTCTCCCAGTCCTCTATGGTATTTAAGTACGTGCTTACCTTTGCGTCATGTTTAATTGAAAACCAAACGAGTGAGATTTTAAATTAAACCCATCGTAAGAAGTCAAACCAGTCTTTTTCTTGGTCTGAGATAATCCTGCGTAGAATGTCACAAAAGTCCTCGTTGCATTACATCTACGATTTTTTTTCTCTTTTTACCAAGGGAGGACGTGTCTACGGAGGGAAGCAAATTCCACTAGATACTGAAAATTATAGTTTATTATTATTACGACTACGTAAGTATGTACTCGTAAATATATATCTTTCTCTAAAATATATTTGCATCTTCTCTTGCAATGTTTGGTATTTGGAATCATTATTTATTACTACATTGCCATTCCATCATGATTTTTTGCCGTACATTTATTGGGTGTGATTTGACGATGTTAATTTATTGGCTGGCTGCAAATTAACTGATTAGGCATAATGGCCTTCATAAATCAAACGATACACCAACATCCCGATTTTACTGTTCGAGAATTATAGAAGTGTAGTATAATTTATATCATAGAAATACTTAGTGTATGATACAAGAGGAGATGGCTTTCTGTGTAATCAAACCATCTGTGATCCTATTATGTTGCCTGCACGTTGTGATCAAGTTTTTGTACACACCGAGTATGGCGTAATAATAATGATTCGAGACTAATTTTATGTCTCCTTTTTGGTCCGTTTCTCTGGTTTATGTAATTGATGTCATGATTGTATTCAATGAACTTAGCGACTGCGTGGGAACATGGAAGTAGTGGAATATGCTCTAGCTGCGGATTCAAATCTTGGTTTGGTTCGAAAACATTTGAACCCCACATATATCAGTCCTTCGGCGGATGTAATTAATTAGCCCACTGCAGACGCTAAAACTTGCTAATCTAGGAAGCTCTTTAACAAAACTTTAAGATTAACAAAAGATCTCAAGAAGATTCTTCATCAATGTGCGGTTTCGAATCTTGGTTTGGCTCGAAAACTTAACCGATCAGATATTATTGGTTCTTCGGTTAACGTCACTAGCCCACTGCTGCCTAATCTAAGAATCTCTTGACTGCACCGACCGACCCATAGTTTTATCTACCTTTCCTTTAAGAGACCACCCCCAAAGGATGAAACACCAATGCGGCGGCGCTGGCGATCCATACATACGTCATTTAGTGTTTTATTTATATGGTCCTATGTACACACCGCCGCCACGTTGCCTTCTTCTTCCATATCCCTAAGTGTTTTTCCCGAGCCGTTAACAAAAAACTCATGTAGACCAGATCTTCATCAATCACAAGAGTTCTTTATAAGTCATTCGGGTTTCCTAGGGCCTATTCGATCCTCGGGCGTTCGTCCTACTACATAAGTCTTTTACTGTACGCAGTTGTCTGATAACATGGAAATATCAAATACATACTATTTTGACTCTTTGGATTCGCCAAAATCGCTTACCCAACTGAGTGGACAGCGACAAAACAGGATGATAAAAGAGCTGTTCTCCGCAGAACTCCGCACGCTCTCTCTGGCGCAACTGAACGAGATCTACATGGAGCTGGAGGTCCTCATCCGGGAGTTCTCCGAGACCCTGATCGCGGAGCTGGCGTTGCGCGACGAGCTGGAGTACGAGAAGGAGCTGAAGAATACCTTCATCTCGCTCCTGCTCGCCGTGCAAAACAAGCGCCGGCAGCATCACGTGGAGAAGAAGAAACGGTCCTCCCACCCGCCCAGGTCGCCTAATTTGGGCGCCTCTGAGTCCAAGGTGAGTTTTTTGAGCAGATAGTTGATGACAGAGATATGTATCAGTCTGGGGCCTAAGTATGCGCATCAAATCTTGAGCGATTTCACGTCTATCCGTCAAATTCATACTAATTATGTAATTATACGTTCTTTGAATTACTTGGCAATATATTTTCGATTTAAGGAACAAAATATTTTCCACGAAAGTACAATAATTCTGTACCCTGTTTGGGCAATCTAGTGTTATCCATCTATCTATTTAAACAGTTAAACGATTGGAATAGAGGGGAAGATCGGTGAATAGGGTCTCCGTGAATCCGTTGAATAAGTCCAAAAACTTCTTGTATTGTGACATTTGCAGAGCTATCCAATTTCCAATTTATAAGAGTATGCCTGGATACGTATTATTTACCTATTTAATAACTCAACCATTGAATCAGCTATCAGGATAATATAAGTGCTGGGCAAGCCTACTGCATCTAAACAATGTCCCAGGCACTGCCGCGTCCGAGTGGCCCTTTCTGATGAGGTGCCAGTGGATGATGTTTAAATCATCTAATTAAGTAGATGCACAGCCAAAGTTTTTTTTTCTCCAATGATTAGGTGCAAGTTGCTCTTTTTATATTCTCCTGACTTATGTTCCTTTACAAATCCAAATAAACATTACATTTTCATTTTTCAACTGACTTCTTTCAAAAAGCTTTTTTATTTCGTGACTGCGTAGGTACTAGGAAATATCCTGTAACAACCTTAGCAAGTTATAAAATTTAAAAGATTTGCGAGCGATATGAAAACGATGTGATGCGCGCTACGATTGTGCAGGGATGGCTGTATTGTTGAAAACGTTGAATTATGACCTTTTTGTCTGAATACCGCAAGAACGAAGTCGTATAAACTAGCATATTTTATTATTCATTGAAATTTTTATTTAAGTAAGTAGGTAAGTAAGCTTTTTATCGTATTTTGTTTCAGTATTTGACGACGGTGATTCCTTTCCACCTGGAGAACGGTCCACCTGACAACAGAACCCTGCAGGTCCTCATCAAAAGTAAGTCTAATTTGCTCTGATGATTACATGACAAAAAAATTAGGGACCGCCCATGTTTACCACTATACAAATAAATACTCGTTTTCTGTTCCTACACTTGCGAGCAATAAAACTTAAAATAGGTTTTACGTTGAAAAAAATTGTTAAAATTCCCTATTGAAATGGTTTCATGAACTCAAGTATAACATATGTACAGTAACTAAGTTGGGGCATTTCTCGTCAATTTATGTGACGCAAAAATGACCCTCTACTTTACTGTCATTAAAATTTCCTGTCTTTTTTACAGTTCTGAAAGCTATAAACGAAGATAGCCCGACAGTACCGCCGCTGCTTACCGACTATATACTAAAGGTGCTGTGTCCAACATAAGCATCCAACTCTTAGCTAACTTATTGTAATTTAAACCTATATTTTAACTCGTAGCGGGGACAATTCTGAAAGCGGTGAAAATTCAATTTATATTAGCAAAGGTGGTTTCTACTTTTGTAATTCAGGTTTCCAGAATTGATCCCTTTATTTGTTACTTTCATCTCTTGGCATGTCTTAAAATCCTGTATAGAAAGTCTGTTTTCCTCTGTCAGTCACTAAATCGCACTTGTGTGTGCTTCGCGTTGCGTAATTATATC
The DNA here is from genome assembly GCA_947310845.1 of Yponomeuta plumbellus. Classification (NCBI taxonomy): domain Eukaryota; kingdom Metazoa; phylum Arthropoda; class Insecta; order Lepidoptera; family Yponomeutidae; genus Yponomeuta; species Yponomeuta plumbellus. The sequence goes on along the minus strand of OX371207.1, from coordinate 7,040,178 downwards.
AGTTTGTGGAAGAATAGTTCTATTTCTTAGTAGAGTAAGATATACTTTTCTTAGGCACAGCTTTCTAAGATTCGAGGACAATCCGACTTTTTGTATAAGGTTACCTGCGAAGTAAAATTTGTAAACTATCCAGCGGAAATTGTATTAATCCAAAACAATATTGTATGTACTCAAATATTTGAGTACATTTCTGAGTTTAATCTTATTTAAGTATTCCTTAAATGCAGCTAGGTGGAAACGCCATTTTAAAAGTACCTTCAACTTTCACGTTTTTGGAACTCGTACATACGTACATAAGCACATAGTAGTTTAATCAATTCATCCCGCCCGCTTTACTAATTTTAAGGGACAAAGAATTGAAGTGTAGAAAGTTGGTAGATACATTGCCATATAATTAAAATGTTAATTTAATACATTTATTTTATAATTTTGCTATGTTTGTAACATTATATTTATGTGTAACTAGTATCAATACATGAGTCCCGTAATTATTTTAAACTTTATTTGCGTAAATGAGCTGTGATATCGAATGTTAATTGATTTTATTAATGCTTCCTTTTAGATTTTAATAAAAAAAAACACTGTTTTGGCAATTTCGAAATCGAAACTTTTAACTCGCTTGAGGAATATGAAATCTCATTTTTAGCTATAATTGTAAATATTATTATTATTAACAACACCACGTACTGAACTGGAATTGTTCAACCACTTAGAATTATAAATATTCTTAAATGTACCTAGTTCTAAATGAAAAAATGAAGCTATGGAGAGGCTTGTAAATATTTTTTTATAAATTGCCTTCTGTATGTCTTTTTTGATGTAAAGCACTTTTAATTATATTTGTCTGTATTATATTAGTGGTTTGCGAAATCACCTACAAAGAAAATGTAAGTTAATACCTACCTATCAAGGAAAAAGAAATCAAACTAAAAACAGCCAATATTATTTTACTTTCAATACAATTATTACTGCCCCTTCACTCTTGCTGTGAAATGTACTTCAATTGTATAAAATGTTAATGTCTAAGTTATTTCTAGTCTCAATATTTCATAGTTGTTAAATAATTTGTTAACAATAAAAAATGTGACAGTGAATAAAAAAATGTAATCGACCACTCTTGTAAACTGCATGGTAAATGTCTAATATTGTTGTTTGTTAAAGCAAAGTTTTGTTCGCGAAACAAAAAAAAATATTTGTAAAGCTTTAGGCGCACATTAAAAATTTTACGTAAAACACACATTAGTAAGTAAATTGTTTGTCATTAAAATGTTTAATAATTCGAATATGAGTAGATACGTTAAAACATTATGATTGAACACTACAAAATTTGCGTAGCGTTTTTGTGAACGGAAGTGTACAGCGAGGTTGATTCTCCCTTTAACAAAAACAAATCAGTTTCTAATTTTTCGTTAGTTTGTTTCTATCGTTTAATTGTTTCTATTGTTTAATCTTGACGAACATATCGTGACGTTCACCAAGATTCTGAAATTATTAAACCATCTGCTACTGAAACCATGCCAGACTATGGTACCTTCAGCCATTTACTAGTTTAAACTCACAATTTCATCCAAAGTTATGATTTCATATAAATTCACCCCTGTAGGGATGGAATTTTCGAAAATCCCTTCCCTATCTATCGTACAAGGGAAATTTCCTATAAATTTTATACCTTGCTTGACACGGTACTCTTTATTAATAAAGTCATAGAAGAGTATCTAGATCTATCACTAGAACTGGGCCCACGTTTTGCCGAGTGTATTTACTTACTCAATTACTTTCAATTTCCTATTTTGATTTATTAAGCCACCTTTGTATGCAATAGCTTAAGAAGAAAGAGGTACCATGGTGTGGCGGTTCTAGCACAGAATTAAGTTTGTAGAAGAACCTAACTAACTAATGTTATAACATTGCCGAAGCAGCACATGCTGATTTTAGTATAATTAAGTAGAAAGGACGTGAGAGGCTTGGAGTAAACGTGTGGATGTAAGGAATGCGGGACCGTCGGTACCTGTCTTGAAAATAAAGGAGCTTGATTGAAAAATACCTTTTTCATTTCACGTAAACCTTAAAAGAGTCATTAGGGATCATAATGTTATTTAATGATAGAGCAGGGTTGTCGCTGAAATTACTCGAAATCAAAGGAGGTGATTCAGAATGAAACTGTAGAAACTGGTGACCCTTGCGAAGGCTGACGGGAATCCCAGATGACAAGCGTTGTGGGCTACGAAGGAGCTCACGCCGACCTGGAAAACAATAATTATTTATTATAGAGGTTTTTGGACTACTATTTACTAGATATTTGCTATTTTATTAGAAATAAATAAATAGCTAAGAATAACTATACCTTATTACCAGAAAAACAGTTGCTACTTGAAACGAGTCCTGATCTGAGACACTTTTTGTCTCTAAGCAGCTACATCCTTGGGAGAGTTCGCAAGATGCTGGTAGCATTACGTCTCTGGGTAGATTGCCTACAACCTTATAAACCATAGCTGTACCCTGTGGCTGTACCTATTATTATGACTGTATTCTGCGACCAAAGTCCCGATTTAAAGAGACATCTTAGTATCTATCCTTTTCATTATGTGTTTTTTGAGTGTTTGTGGAGTTTTGAAACTGTTTCCGCCTAACACATCCTCATCTTGTCTTGTGGAAAATTAGAGTACCTATAAACCGCTACTGGAGTTAAGGGGACGGAGACTGAAGATAGATTGATATATTTAAATGTTTAAAACTATCTAAACCACATTAAATTCCAACCCTGACGTTGTCGAAGACCACCACAGCCATATGAATATTAACATCAAATACGAAGAGCGCCTCTAAATGGCTCTCCGCCTTATCTTAACAATACCAATCTCACACATAGTCCTTATTTCACGCTCCAGAATAAAGGTGAAAATAAAATAAAAGGTAAACCGCACCAGAATCCTCTGTCCATTGCTGACGACAGTAAGTGGGCCACCGGAGTCCCCGCCGCAGATGCCAACGCCACCAGCGCCGTTGGTACAGATGTTGCTGTCGAGCACCACGGCCGAGCCGAACACCGCCTGGCACTGCGCCGTGCTTATCACCTGTACGTCCACGTCACGTCGGTACGTGGTGAGGCTGACGCCGTATTCCACTAAAGGAAGAGAATTTGGGCGATGATAGACCGTGGTGGACTTGGCGTACACATTTTCAGGGAAGAGACCCGTGCCCCTCGGTGGGGAGATAATGGGCTGATGATGATGCTGTTTTCCTCTAAAGGAAGAGAATTTGGGCGATGATATTTTAGATGAGGACTTTTTATGTCTTCGCAGTTGAAAACTCGCAGCAGCTTGGGCTGTACAGTTAAAAGTCAACACCCGATTGTCAATCCAGACTAGGCCACCGTGGTGGAATAGGCCTACTCATTTCCCAGGGAAGAGACTCGTGCCCCTCGGTGGGGATAATGGGCTGATGATGATGATGACCCGACTAGGACAAAGAAAAAACACGATGTGGTAAAGGGTGATGTGTTTTTTTACATACATACTATGTCGTGGGAATCAGAAACAGCGACATCACAAACATGTAAACATGCAAGACCTGGGGTTTTTTTTGTCCCTAGCCAAGATTCGAACCCGGGACCTTTCGCATGGTATGGTAGGCAGATGCGCTAACCGCTGCGCCACACAGGGCATCAAAAAAATTACTTAAAGTGCCTCTGGGGATTGTTTTAGTGTAAAGGCGCAAATACCTGGAACTTGAAAAACTATTGTGAATGATATTTCTTATAATTTCGCGTGCCCTTATAACATAAAATAACATTTACAAACAGCCACATACATTGCTTCTGGCCCCACACTAGGATACCCTGTGTCGTGGGAGCCAGAAGCAGCGACGTCACAAACATGTAAACATCCAAGACCTGGGTTCCTTTTTTTTTGTTGTCCCCAGCCGGGATTCGAACCCGAGACCTCTCGCATGGTAGGCAGATGCGCTAACCGCTGCGCCACAGAGGTCGTCGCAATATCCACAAGGAGCCATGATCGTATAGATGAGGACTTATGGAATGCAACAAATTATTGGGTATTATTTAGTTTTGTGCATTAATTGGGATAAAGAAACAAGTACTTACAATCGCTGGTCTTCCCATATCCCACGGCTGTCGCCCAAAACCCGTTAAACTGGTTGGCGAAGTCCAGAGTGCTAGGTAGGGCTACTGGCTGTATGGCGGCTGAAATTTCATGTTAAATAGTAGGTAGGTAATCATGTTACATCCATCATAATCAGTTACACGATGTAAGTAATCAGAGTTTGTGTTTTCCAACAACTTTTATTCTATGAGATTTTTCTCAGATATTAATTTTTCAAAATTTTTTTGTTTGTACGGGCTCTACCAACGTTGTTATTAGGTAGGTACCAATTTGGTAAATCATTGTCTACAAAAAAGTATATTTATCTCAAGTAGGGACTATTGTAAACATCGCCACTAAAATAAAAATAAAAACGAGAATTTTTTATTAGTTAAAAATCATATAAATGCATATTATGGATTTTAAATTAAATTCAATGCTAGTAGATATGTATGACAATTCAAAGCAATTAAAAATATATTGTTACTTTTCCGATTCATGTCGATAAAAACAGTTAAATGATTAAACTCAGTGTCACGTTATCAATAGATTGTACTCGTCTTGTGCGCTATTTTAAACACCAAAGGAACAGATACAAATCTCAGCAGTTTCACGCCATCTTGTAAATCGTTCGTTATTTAAAAGTTTAATTTAGGTACTTTACTAAATAGCGCGTCCTTTATTAAAAGGAGAGCCGTTGATTTTGGTACTACTAATGAATTCAAAAAGATATAACTAGGTACCTACCTAGCAAACATTAGCGAATAAAATCTCTCTTCGACTGATAAAGTCCTTTCCTTTGTTTTGAGGAAAATGTTCCCCTATTTCTATTTCTTTTTTTTTAGCAGGAGTGTATCCACTATAAAAACTGTATCCACTCTACTCACTTGAAAACCCAACGGCAGTCGGCAGATAAATGACAGCGATGTCGTTTCGAATCGCGCTGATGGCGGGGTTATATTCTGGATGTGTGATGACCGTGGAAGTGGCGATCCTGGTGCCTCCGGTGAAGAGATATTGAGAGCCAAGAACCACGACAAAGGCTGCAGCCTGGTTGACGCCGTCGGTCCAGCAATGTGCGGCGGTCACCAGGCGGCTGGCGCTGACCAGGGAGGCACCACAGGACGACTGGCCGGCTATGTTAGCGAAGCTGATCACTAGGCCGGCCTGCAGAAAAGGCTGGCTTAATAAAATTTAATATTATGTGGTTTGTTTGGTCGGGTTATGTATATTCAGCATAAGGGCTTCGCTTGTTGTATTATTTGCTGAAAACATCAAAGCCAGCTAGAAACACTCTAACATGGCGCAGCGGACGCGGCTTGAGGCGCTCTATTAATCCGCGGCCAAATTAACATAAACATAAACATTTACACACAGGCACATACATTGCTTCTGGCCCTACACTAGGATACCCTGTGTCGTGGGAACCAGAAACAGCGACGTCACAAACATGTAAACATCCAAGACCTTGAGTTTTTTTTTCTCTCCAGCCGGGGATCGAACCCGGGACCTCTCGCTTGGTAAGCAGATGCGTTAACTGCTACGCCACAGAGGTCGTCGAATTAAAAAAGCACATTTCAAAGCTTGTACTGCAGTGAATCCTAAGAGCGGAAAAGGATGCAGTGAGTACAATAAAGAATATACTATCCTATCTATGCAGGTAAAGCAAAAGCTTACGCGGATGTCAAAGGTTTCTTAAGGAGTCAAGCTCCAAGATCAACTGAATTTGATACGGTCTATGCATGACCAAATAGTACCTAACATTAGTATCTTTGTAGTGTGTCTAATCTATTCAATATTTTTTTAAGACCATGGGATAAAAATTTACATTACAAAGAATATTATTTGATTGAGAGTTCCACGGCGATCCTCTGGGTCTTGTATTGTATAGAGGTACTTTGCGAAACAATATTATAAACGCAAATCGTTGTATGTTTGAAACTGTCATGCATTAATCAATTTACCTACATCAAGATAAAGTACACCTTTCAAGTGAATCTCAGCGGAACAAAATTTCAAACAGCTGATAAAAAAACTAACCAAATAAGGATGAGAAACAACATCCGACGCAGCACCTCCAACTATCCTTCCTGTACTCTCTTTCAGGATCTTCTCCTCTCCAGCCTTGATCCTAGCAGCTTCGGGAATGCCAACCAGCTCATGGTAGTTAAAGTTAGTATTTGTAGTCACTTTCTGACTGTATACTAGACCCACAAACAAGGCAAGCACAGCGACACGCATTTTAAAGTTCTGGTTAAGGACTAAAGGAAATCGGTTCCCAAAGGGGGTTTTATCGAAGCCCTTTATCGGATTTCAATTTTAATCTCAGTGAAGTTATTAGTGTCGTTAGATTAACTCAGTGGTAACTGAGTCAGTCTGACATAGATCGATCGGCACAGTTGTTTTGTTTATTGGAGGAATTTAAATGAAATCACGAATGTAATCAGTGTCAAAATTAAAACTTAAGCCATATTTTTTTCAATATTTGTGCCATATGCGGATAGGTTATTAATTCGCTCCTATTAACATCAAGTTACTATACTTGAGCCATTACAAACGTGCGAACCGAGTCATAAAAGTGCGAGCAAAAATTCCGATATGCCTGATAAGCCTCCTATGTGTGAGAGAGAGGTATGATACTAATGTTTATGACTCAGTTCACACGTTTGTAATGGCTCAAGTATAGAGCCATAGGTTGTACAAAACGATTGTTGAAGTAGGTTGGCTATAAAAACATACCATGCCAAAAGGTTATTGTCATAAACAAAAACCATAAAATGTTCCACGAGTTCTGTTTTCTTTCAGTTTGATAACTTAATGAGGCTGGGTCGAGGGTGGATGGGTGCCATAAGCTGTGTGGAACCCGACTGCCTTCGATTTTATATGCCTCACATGTTCTTTCCGCGATCGTTTAGTTTTGTTGACTTTCGCGTTATGACTGCCTCGTTGGCCTAGCCGTTACGCCTCTTACATACCAAAAATGTTGTCGTGGGTTCCATTCCCGCTGAAGTCCGCCGAATATTCGTGCACATCACCACAGTATAGGTGTTTTTCGATGTTATAACGTCCTTGCCTGGTTAGCATAGCAAAAGGCATCCTAGTTTGGGACCTGGGGTCCAGTTGTCTGATTAGCCCTTTTGTTTCCAGTATGTTACATTACACCACCTGGCACTTTTCTATACAATAAACTAAATAAAATCTGTGATATTTACCATCTCAATTCCTATGAATGCAGGCGCAAAGTTTTTGACTGGCTCATTACTCAAGATTATATTTCTACAGAGAAGACATTGTTTGTACTGGGATAAACACTAAAACATTACAGTCACATACTACAATACCACACACACACACACACACACACACACACACACACACCCTCACACACACACACACACACACATATGTTGCGCATTAAATATTTTGTATGATAATTGTATTATAGATGAGAATTCCTTTTTAATTAATAATAATCTATTTTAATATTATTTTCAAATGTTAATTGTATTATTGATGATAATTCCATTCTAATTAATAATAAATTAATTTAATGTAATTGTGCCCGGATAACGGCGACAGGCTTGCCACTTGTCACGTTTGGGACCTAATAAACTCGGCAAAACGTGGGTCCAGTTCTAGAGACTGGTGCCTCTGCCTACCCCTTCGGGGATAACGGGCGTGAGTTTATCTAATCTAATTTAATGTAATATTGTTTACTTTCTTTCCAAAGAAAGTGTAGAAAAAAAATTATTTTGATTGTTTTATATGTATAATTTTACACAGAATAGCATTGTATCATACCTTTTGGGACAGCACTGGCTCCTGAGATACAGGTCCCCACCTAGTTCAGAAGTCAGGGCACAATGATGTATTGTAAACAAATTTTATTTTATTTGTGTTCAAATAAACAATTATCTTATCTTATCTTATCTTATCTTATGTCACACTGTTACATTCTGGGACTTTTTTTAGTAGTTAGGTATCTCATACTCCTTCTCCGAACCGTCTTAAACATTGTTATTTTGACTCTTTCGAGGAGTCTAAATGCTTGGATAGAGTGGAAAGTTACGTAATAAAGGGTTTTCCAATATGAGGTGTTATTTTGACATTCAAATAAAAATGACATTTTTTAATATTTAAAAATCGGATCGGATCGGATGTTTATTTCATTATGAAGAGGAAGGTATGCCGTTAATAGTGGAAAATAACATCAGGCAAATGACCACCATGACCACGCTTACAGGACCATATAGTTTTCATGAAATTTTCCATAACCAAATCGCAAAGTGGCTGCCCTATGATGTCCTCGATAGCCTCACGAATTCCATATTTGAGGTCTTGACTCGACGCTTGGCTGTTGGCGTAGACCTTGCGACTTCTTCCTTTGGGGCCACGTGAAAGAGAAGCCTGAGAATCGCTCGTAGCCTGGGCTGCCTGAGTGATCTTAAAAACGATCACTACGGTTAAGCAACATACGGCGCGTTCAGTTCATCGATGGGTCACCGTCTATGACTAACGCTAGTGCCGGCTGCCGTCGATAGATGGCAGTCGTTAAGCCAAGTCAGAGGCCTTGGGGCGGCTTGAAAACTTCTGACAGTAAAACCAGCCACTAGTCTTACAAGCCTCCACCAATCCTATGGCAAAGTATGGCCTATACCTGCCTTCCTCAGGGAAGAGACCCGTGCCCCTCGGTGGGGACATAATGGGTTCATGATGAAAAAGAAGGAGAGAAAGAGAAAATAATAGATATCTCTTATTGGAAAACCCTGCATAAGGGCAGGTAAGTGACTGTGTTGCGTGAATGATATTATTATTTTGTGTGTACGTAGTTCTCTGCATTGTGTCTAAGTTAAATTTTGATAAATGTCTTCTTTCTTTCTTCAACAAAAACACAAAGGTTGAGCTGCCGTCGCCTGTACATAGATAACATAATGATTTCCCCAACTCCACCGTCACGTGACATCATCGATATCGGAGATATTATTTGTTTTTATAGGCTTCAAATGATTAGTACACGTCAATTACTCATTTAACTGATCGTAAAGTCACTGATTTGAGGTGTGATCCCTGATAAGGTAATCCGATGATGCAAGCATTGTTTATCAGAAGTGTAGTCCACAAAATCATTCAGGGCTCAATTATGTCTAACCATAGACCAATTACTTATTGGTCTATGGTCTAACTAAAACTACATCACGTTCTAAGGTAGGGCTTTATATTTTCATGTACACATCACACAATACCTAAACTTAAGCCTCTTGACGACCTCTGTGGCACAGCGGTTAGCGCATCTGACTACCATGCGAGAGGTCCCGGGTTCGAATCCCGGCTGGGGACAAAAAAAAAAGAAGAAACCCAGGTCTTAGATGTTTACATGTTTGTGACGTCGCTGTTTCAGGTTCCCACGACACTGGGTATCCTAGTGTGGGGCCAGAAGCAATGTATGTGCCTGTATGTAAATGTTATGTTATGTTGTTAAGCCTGTACTGTTACAGAGGTGTGGGCAGAGACCAGGGTTTGCTATTGGCCACCATCCTGGTACAATTGTTTCGCTGCATCAACAACATTCACTAGTCATTGCACTAAATAAAAGCACCCCAGTTTTGGGTACTCTCGGATCCGTGTCGGCACGGTCGGAAAAAGTACTATCAACCCATTATGTCCCCACCGAGGAACACGGGTCTCTTCCCTGAGGAAGGTATACGCCATACTCCAAAAGGTATAAGTGCTTAGGGCGAAAAGTTGCGGCGACCCTCCACTACGTCACACGCTGGAAAGCTCATGTGTGGGTGCGTATTTACAAACGCACACAGTGTTACTCTACGGTAAATGAATGCGGTAGAACAATTCACAGAACAGTTTGACTGTTGCATCCAATGTTGAAAACTTTGCGAGTCCTGGGCCTAGATTCTGCTATTGCATTGTAGTACAGTGACAGTTGCATGACTGCGTCGATTTCATTTCATTGCCGCTTTAAATCAACGCGCGCACGCGTATTCGTAATGTTACGCTTCAATGGAATTAAAATACATGTCACGTGAGCCGACTATGTAACTATAACTGAACTATAATGCACTAACAGACTCGAATTTTCACCTACATTTTGCGGAGTTGTACCTAATTTCCAAGCGTTATTTAAAGTGGGTGGTAGTAAACTTTGACCATTCCAGAAACTCGCGTATTGTCTGCATCATTACCAAGATAGAAGGTGACGCGCTATTTTTTTAACTTACCTTCCCAAGGAATCACCAGTTTTGAGATGTTTGTCTCGAACGAATTAATTTTAACGAATACAGAATATTTCAAATATATCAAACAAACGCTTGTATTGGTTTTTACTTACGTTCCGTGCCGTAAAATACTGAAAGTTAGTTACGGGTCCATCATACATTAATTTTTTAATTTTTTTTAAGCAAATTTTGTGTCACATTTTGTTAAATTGGGTGTCAACTACACGGGCTCTATAGCAACAAAAATACATTTTAAATAAATAAAAAAGCTTTAATCAGTAACAATACAGCGCTACTTCAGCACTCATTAAAAAGTTTGACAAAAAAAAACGTTGATCTAGAGTCAAGACCATTGGGTTCGGTTAATCGGAAGCAGGTCTTCTCCAACTACATGTTCTGGACGATGAAGCTGTAGAAGCTGGTGACCCTCGCGAAGGCTGAGGGGAAGCCCAGCTGGCAGCCGGCAGCGGCCACGAACGAGCTTATCCCGACCTGTGGGTCAAAACGGGCCAAGGGCCATCCATAAATTACGTCACGATTCAGCACAACGCTGAGTCAGTTGCCTTTTGTGGCGACTTAGACACACCACAGACTAAGGTTTTTGATTAAATTTATTTGTGTTTTGTCTGTTGCCTTACTTATTTATTATGTTACTTTTTTTTGTGTGTTTTGTTTCTGTGATGTGTCTTGTTGGTACAATAAACTTTCTTTCTTTCTTTGATTTAAGGGGGAGGGAGGGGGTCGACGAAGTGTGATATTGTGTGACAATGGGGGGCGTGAGGGGTCGTAAATTTCGTGACGTCTCATTTCAAAATTGATTATAATCTATGTTAAAACACGAACTTTGAACTATTAACGAAAAACTCAAAATCATTTGCAACTCTATCTACAGGGCGTCCCAAAGTTATGGGACATGAAGGGAAGGTACCTTAATTATCGTAGATAGGGCATTTTGCTGAAAGAAGACTCTATGTAATTTTTAAAAGTTAGTAATTCTGCATTCAAAGATTTTTCTAAAAATTAGGTACTTCCCTCGTCTGGGAATCGAACCGACTTAAATGTAAAAAAAAACACCCCTACTTTTATGATGCCAATCGAAAGAATGGCCAAAAAATAATAACTCTTCTTAAGTAACATAGTATTTTAAAAGAAAGGATCAGCGTGAAATTAATCATTTTAATCAAATTAAAAACATTGCCGTATGTCGTATGTCATACTCCTACTCCGAACTGTCAAATACATACATATTTTTACTCTTTCGAGCTGTCTAAAACAGTTGACAGGCGATTTAGTTGATTTAGCTCTGAGAACCAGAGCGAAACCTGGTCGAACTTTTCAGACAAAAAGTGAAGTAACTAAGTGTATCCGGTAAACAGTTTATAATGTTAACGATAGTTTTATTTTTGTATTGTATCGTATTTGTTTGTCTCGATGGATCACTTCGTGGGTCCCTTGACCAGGCCCTGGCAGAAAATCAGTGCTGTGGGTAATAAACCTGCAGCAAATACTGAGCCTGAGGCCGTTTTACCGCCGCATGGACATAGCCCGTGCCCATTTCTAGTTAGTATTTTTTGTCTTGTATTTTGCCTTGTCAGTTTTTTCCTTTTCTATGTCTTGTCTTGTAAGTGTGGCGATAAATAAATATACTTCTTTCCTTCTTTCTTTTAAACCAGTAAGCGAATTCATGTCAAATGACGTTGCAAAGCGAAAATAATGTACAGCGCCACCAAGTTACATGTTCAGGTGGGCAAAATTGAAACTTACTAACAAAATGTAAATCCTGTTCCCCATTTTTTTTTTATTTATTTACTTACTAAGATTTATAGATATATGTTCATTAACATTGAAAGACGATTTAAAATATTCTTATATTTCTAGGTAAATTTCTTAAAATGTTACTACTTAATTCTCCACTAGCGCCGCTATCAACTGAACAGATAAGATGGTGGCACTGTAGCCCGTGCCCATATAGTTTTTTTTATTTGTCTTGAATTTTGCCTTGTCTGTTTTTTCTTTTTTTATGTCTTGTCTTGTCTGTGTGACGATAAATCTAAGTACACCCTATTTACTGAAGCGAACGAGTAAATGTCAACATGTCAAAAATTTGGTTTTTCAATATGCCACATTTATAACATTGCATAATATTTAGCTAAGTTATACAAAACGATATGGCTAATAAATGCCAATAAGCAATAAACACAATAACACTGTTATTACCTGATTTATCTCTCACTCGCAGTTTATTTAACTAAATATTTTATTTTATCATGAAAATACCATTTGCTTAAGAAATCTATGCCCCAAAAAATACCTAAAATTTCAGTGGTCCTCAAATAAAAGCGATCCTACTGCTGCCAAATATGTTCGCAACTAGCAAAGACGTAGGACTTTTGTCTACAGGCCGATTATGATCGATTATTTTATGCTAATGCGCTACGCAAAGTGTAGGAAGAAGTATGGAGAGCTGACTATGCACCTCTTTTTTCATTAAGTCAAAAAAAAGTAAGATAGATACCCCGACGCCATATTTACGTGATATTTACTCACGATTGACGTCGTTGATGCGAGTGCAACTTCTCTAAACTATTTTATTTTCTTTAGTGTTTCTCTTGTCTTGTTTGATTGTCTGTCTATTTTCTTTAACAGTACCTACCTAAACCTATGTGGGTATACGATGCAAGCAAAGCTGCATGCATGCGCTATTTTGAGTGACATGCAAGTTTGAGAGATGCTATGTCTTTGTTTACCTTTAGTCGTTCGCTTCAGTAAATGGATTGTAGGTAATTCTTTCCTTCTTTCTTTAAAACCAGTAAGCGAATTTTTGTCAAATGAATACGAGAATAATGTACGTACCAAGATAGACCGACCACCACTGACAACAGTGAGGGGGCCGCCAGAGTCTCCGCTGCAGATGCCGACGCCGCCAGCGCCGTTCGTGCAGATGTTGCTGGCCTGCGCCCAGGTGCCGAAGACAGCCTGGCACTGCGCCACGGTGATCACCTGCAGGTTGACGTGGCTCACAGAAGCGGAGAGCGAGATGCCGACTTGTTCTGTGGACAAGAGTTTTCATATATCTGTCAAGAAAATGTAGACATTAAAGAGTACGGTTTTGCTCGGACTTTTTGTCTGCATTTGTTAATAGCTTGCACTTACAAGCATTATATAAATTAAAAACTTGAGCTTTTACATAAATTAAGGTAATGTGCTGCAATAAATGAGGAGTGTCTGTTCAAAAGGTCATATTTCGGTTCTAAGCAAATTTTACAGGAAACGATAAAAACTGTATCAGCTCTTTAATGAAATATAGTAATAACTATTATTATTGTATTTTACGCAGATTAGGCCATTTAATATACATTTACATTTTATTTTTAGTATGTTACTCTTTTTTTTTTTAAATAGTTTTAATTTGGAAATATGACCTTATGATCGAATTTTTTTAGAAATAAGACCTTTTGATCACAACACTCCAGAAATAAGACCTTTTCTTTACGCTTCTTTATTCTAGTTCCCCCTTTTAATGTCTGTACTGTTCCCTCGCCTTCATCCATTTTGATAAAAATTATTTTCACAGCTTAGACAATTTCCGACAGGCAATACTGTAGAACAAGATTTAATTACCTTTTGAACAAAATAGTCTAACAAAACATAATTTGTTTAGAGAAATAAAACCTTTTGATCGAAATATGTTTTATACAGAGAAATAAGCCCATTTTGTTCGGAAAGTCAAAGTTCAAGATTTTTTTGTATTGGTAATACGTTGTTTTCGATCAGAATTTTGACAAATATGTATGAGATTTAAGTTACAGTTTCGGGAAAAAAATTAAAAAAATATATCTTGCTAGAGGGAAATATGACCTTTTGAACAGACACTCCTGAAATATAGTAAATGTTTAGGTTTTTTAATAAAACAATTAGTAAACTTTCACTTCCGGTTTCTAGTATTTTTTGACAAACTGTAAACATTCCAATAGCCAATAAACTTTTTTTTTTAAATCATATAATCGTAGCTACAGCTAGCACTGTGGGTGGACGATTTTGTTAGTTAGTTGGTGTTAGTGTAGGTACAGTCACGAGCAATAATATACACTCTTTTGCAAAAAAAACGGGCACCTAAGGAAATTTACGTTCTAAGGTCGATTTTAGTTAATTAAATGAAATTTATTTCTTTGACGTAGTCTGTATACTTATAATCGTATAAATTAATGCGCGTGAAGTGAATTCGAACAAATAAAAGAAAAAAAACGATGGATTCTTTAAAATCGATGTACACGCCCAAACAATAACAGTGGTCGGCAATAAAGACATGTTTTTTTTTTTACTTTTTTTAATTAAATAAAGTTACAAATGTAAAAACCTAATAACGAGTGTGACCTCCTCTTGCCAAAATCACAGCTTGAATCCTTCTGAACATGCTTTCCACGATGTTTTTAATAACGTTTTGAGGAATACTTTCCCACTCTTCTGCAATGACTCTTTTTAGCTCCCTGATGTTTTGTGGAGCAGGTTGCACTGATCTTACCCGTCTCTTTAGAACATCCCACACATGCTCAATTGGATTGAGGTCAGGACTTCGAGCTGGCCAATCTAAACGACGGATCCCAACTTCTTGCATGTACGCTTCCACGTCGCCAGAACGGTGCGGGCGAGCATTATCGTCCATAAAAATGGAATCTTCCCCAAGTGCAGTCAATGTGGGTTGTGCATATGGAATTAGGACTTCCATTATGTACCGGTGTGCATTTAATGTTCCATTTTCTATGAAAACTAACTCCGTACGCTCCGTCGAATTAATTGCTGCCCAAAACATAACGGAGCCCCCGCCATAAGGAATGATTTCTTCGAAACACACTTCCGCATAGCGTTCCCGTGGTCTTCGCAGCACTCGCCGGCGTCCGTCCTCTCCACACAAAGAGATTCTAGCTTCATCAGAAAACAATACTTTATTCCAGTCCTCCAGAGTCCTTGAAGCACAGTTCCGAGCAAACTGAAGTCGAGCAACACGGTGCTCACGGAGTAATTTAGGGCCCCGAGCTGGACGGTAACTCTTGATATTGGCAGCCAAAAACCTCCTCCTGACCGTCCACAAGCTAACTTGTACTCCTCTTACTTCTTCAAGGCTCTTCTTCAGGTCCACACTTGACGCCTTACGATTACGCAACGCCTGACTCACCAAAAAGCGGTCATCTCTTGGTTCTGTGCATCGTTTTCTTCCCGAACCGGGTCTTCTTTTGACCGAACCAGTCTCTTGATACCGTTGCCAAGTCCTCTGGACAGTTGAACGACTCACATTTAGCCGCTGAGACACGTAAGTTTGCGAACAACCTTCTTCAAGTAGGGCTATAATTTTACCGGCCCTTATCGCTTTATCACTCATATCAAAAAGTGGTATTTAATGTAAAAAGAAAGATTAAATTGTTTAATTTGCAGAAAATATCCAAAAAGTTTTAAAATATCGTAATCAGGTAAAAATCGTTTCAGCAATTCGCGCCATTAGTAAAGCAATTTTAGAATAATCCACAATATTCATTATTTTTCTTTTAATAATTTCAAATTTTAAACTTGGAATCATGCCAGGATGCTTCAAAAAACATGCCAATACATCATCAAATTAACAAAACCTATTTCTTGTTCTTCTTCATTGAAGTAGAGAAAAAAATCTAAAGTGCCCGTTTTTTTTGCAAAAGAGTTTAGTATATACACTGTCACATTTTCAAATAATCTTAACTTAAAACAATCTAGAAAGAAGTGTACGACAATTTGTCCTAAATTATGTAACCAATGGTTTGATAATTTAGGACAAATTGTCGTACACATGTACGTACAGTACGAAACAAAATGTGTACGTTGCCGTCGGACAAAATGTGGCAGTGTATACATATTATTGCTCGTGACTGTACAACTAGCACTGTGGGTGGGCGCTTTTGTTAGTTAGTTGGTGTTAGTGAAGGTACTTCTGGGCGTACGTAAGCAACCTTTTCGAATTTTAACCGCACCATGGTTCAAAATTACCTACATGAAAAATATTAAAGACTATAATTGAAAATTTTAAACCAGTTCGAATTATTCTCCCTATGGGAAAAATGTAAACAATAAAAGCCGCCGTATTCCATGAAAAATATTGAGCAGCAATATCTCAGAATTGATTGCTAGCACAAGTCCCGATCACTACGGCCACCAGTAGAGAAACTTTCGTCAGATTTTATGAAAAATATTATAACGTTCTACTACAAAAGAAGCAGATAATTGCAAAAGAAGCCCTGTTTGCTATAATTAAAAGAGATTGGGAGACCGAATACTCTCCACGAGGGCAAATGCCAGAATATCCAACGATGCAGGTTTTGTCAATCGCCATAAAAATCCATTCGGATCAGAAAATAGAATATGTTTTGGTTGTCAAAAAATAGTAGAGACATTGGATTAGTTAGCTTAAAGTAAATTGTAAGTACTCGAGTAGCTTGCAAGAAGTGTTCTTCCTATTCTAATTGGGCCTTCTAAGTAAATTTAAGTTAAATGTATGTTAAAAAAATAGGAGCATGTTCGATTATTAAATAAACAAATAAAGAGCTGTGTACTCACGGTCGCTAGTCCTGCCGTAGCCGGCAGCTGTAGACCACACGCCTTGGAAGGTGTCACCCAACTGCAGATTAGAAGGCAGTGCCACGGGCTGGATACTGTCTGAGGAAAGGGAACAGTGGAATAATCAGCGAATGTAATGTGGCCTCCGCACTGCTCGGGAAGTTCACCGAGGTTAGGGGCATACGGTAGGTATGGAGAGGCACGTCGTCTTACTACGTTCAACCTCGAGTGTGTAGCTCGTACTTCGGTCAATTTCCCGAGTACTTTGTCGAGGAACTTCGCGAGTTCTCTGGAGGAGGCATAAGATGAACCTAATGATGTATTTGTCATTTATTACAGACTAGCTGGTGCCCGCGACTTCGTCTGTGTAACATTTTCATATTACATTACACATGTGTAATTCTAGCGGTTTTGGCAGCGCACGCCAGAATAGCTCTCAGATGGTAGATTTTTTCCTACTTAGTTGACACTTATCGTCATATTTTGGACCATTCACACAATATCTTTATAAATTGTAGCCTATGTGTTATTCTGATGTATAAGCTATATTATTGTAAGCTTTCATTAAAATCCATTCAGCAGTTTTTACGTGAAAGAGTAACAAACATCCATCCATCCATCCATACTTACAAACTTTCGCATTTATAGTATTACATAGTAAGATGACGATAAAAATAGGAAGGAGTTGATAAAAGATGCAGAGATGATACGTATAGGTAAGAATGAGCCGTTTTCAGAAGAACTAAAAAAAAATAATATTACGGCTGTCAAAAGAATGCAATTTTGGACCTCAGTCCAATAGCCATGTGTGATACATCATAAAATAGATCTCAGCGAGCTGAACAAAAGTTACTATGACGCCAATAGCCAAATGTTTGTCCTTTCGGAGTTATATTGTATTGAAAAAAAACTAAAATTTTCTGTGTGGTTTGCTAAAAGAAATCTCTTACGGAGATAAGCTCGTCTTTATACATGTTGTTTTTTATGTAATATTCTATTTAATATTTCGTGTGCCATAAAGTATATAGGTACCTACATATATAGATCTGTACGTATCGGTACTAACCTGTACCGGCAAACCTGATCCTTTATAACCGCACCCAAATGATAACGCAGTCAACATAGCATTGTGTTTCAAGACCATTTCGTGTACATACCCATGTTTTTAGCCTTCGCGTCGCTAAAATAGCATGTAGAGGATATAACGCCGTCACCGTTGCAAAATGTTAGTCCAAAATTGAGTGTACCTACTGAGTCGCTTGCCATCGGAACGCTTAGAAAATCATGTAGAGGTCAATCAGCTCAAACTTACTGGTGAAGAATACCGACGTGGGCAGATAGATCACAGCGACATCATTCTGCAGATTCCAGGGCGTCCATTGGGGGTGCACGACCACCTGAGAGGTGGGCACTCTGGTCCCTCCGCTGAAGAGGTAGTGGGAGCCGAGGACCACGATGAACTGGGCTGCTTGGTTGGTGCCGTCATTCCAGCAGTGGGCGGCGGTGACCAGTCGGTTTGCGGAGATGAGGGAGGAGCCGCAGGCTGATGTGCCGACGATGTTCACGAAAGTGATCACTAGGCCGGCCTGAGAATGTAAAAGAAAGAATGTTGTTGTACAATATCTAACGTATTTATTTGGGTTCGAGACTAAACGCTCTGCATTTCCCGCGCCAATTTACTTTGGCGCGCTTCTGAATGAACGACATAGATTCGTTCACTCCATTCACTCACTCTTTTCACTTTCGTCTTGCGGAGCGCACGTAAAACTTCTTCTGTCGAAACTATTTTCAGAAAACCGCCGGCCGGCGTGTGATACCGACTGAAATAACCCTGTGAGAGCTTGTGTGGATTGTGTCCCGGGACCTGGAGACCAGCTTCATCATCGTCTGTGAGTAGAGCACCTTTTCTCTTACCCAAATCTTGCTGTAATTCTGTATCAAACAGTTGTTTATAGTGTTACTTTTAGCAATTAGCAAGCAGGCCGCCAATTATACAAGGTAACAGTACAGTTTGGCGGCCTTATTGATAAATGATAATAGCAATTTCTTCCAGGCGACCCTATGGTGGAAAAATCACAGACTTTCCAGACAAGCCCGTGATGGAAAGAGGTCAGGTTTGAGGTGGAAGTTTGCAACTCTTATTTTTGTACCTAGAAATAATAGAATAGATTTTTTAATTTTAAATAAATAAATAACTTTTGCCTTTGAGAATTTGATGCAACTAGATAAAATAGACAAGAATTATAGAATAATATCCACATTTTTTTTCTACTTAATACAGTCGACAGCAAACCAACCCTAATATTTAAAGCTAATATAATATAACCTTAATAAAGGTTGATTTGATAACATAACTAGGTATGTTACGGGTGAGTTAGCAACCAAAATGTAAAGGTTGATGTGCTGTAATTGTATTGCACGACTGTGGACTTCTGTTAAAATTAATCAATAAAAAAAGTAATAATAATTAATTACGATAATTAAAATAATAGAAACATACAATTCAATCACAGACGATTGTACTTAGCAGATTGTCTCGATAATCTTATCAAATCGTAGCATAGGTACTTAGAGAATTTGATTAGCAATTTGATAGCCAAAGTCAAAGTTACCAAAAATCGACAGAGAACACTATATTTCACAGCCAAACAAAAGAATTACACGTGTGATTTCTTAATAACGATATTAATGTATCTAAATAACGATACAGGTAGGTACCTATACAAATGGCGGTCTTATAGCGTAGAACAATCTCTTCCAAACAACCTATGGGCGGAGTTTGACTTAGTAGATTGCAAGAACTAGGTACTTACGTACAGTCACGAGCAATAATTATATACAGTGTCACATTTTGTACGACGTACACATTTTTTTTATCCTGCACATGAGACAAATTGTCGTAAAGACAATTTGTCCTAAATTATCTAACCATTGGTTACATAATTTAGGACAAATTGTCGTACACTTCTTTCTAGAGAGTTTTAAGTTAAGATTTTTAGAAAACGTAATATATTATTGCTCGTGACTGTACAAAAACGAATGTACCAAACACTATTATGTACAAAAACGAATGTACCAAACACTATTGGATGCAGTCTTTGGACTTCAAACCAATTCAATTTTCAATTCTGTTTTATAACTCAATGCTCTGATTGGCCAGGGGTGCAATTACGTAAGACCTCACTGTATGGAGTTGTCTGATTTAGCCCTTTTGTTCCCGGTATGTCACACCACCTTATGTTACATTCTGGGACTTTTTTCCCAGTAGGTGTATCTCATACTCCTACTCCGACTCCGAACTGTCATAATAATAATATACATTCTTATTTTGACTCTTTCGAGTTGTCTAAGCCTATGCGCCCACTAGGCGACACGCGACAGCGACAGTTCGGCGACGACAGGCTACGGCCGTCAATTCATATATTTTGTTCTAATCTCCGCACACTTGGCGTCAGAGTCGCGGAGTCGCGACGACAAGACGCCAGAAGCAAATGACAACGTCGCGTCTAACGCGGCGACTAGACGCGGCGAGAAGTCGCCCTTTTTGCGATGGCTCTAAATGCTTAACCCGATAGAGTGGAAAGTTACGTAATATAAGGGCAGTCTCCGTTCGTGCGTTCGTGGAGTTGCTATACCCAATCACAAGCGAACGAGGCTCGGTGAGAATTTTGAGTCAAGCGGAACTCTGAAGGTTAGGAAACTGAACTGGAAGGCTTAGTGTTTTAGGCCGTTCGTTGTTTTTTAAACTAGGTATCCTTTGATATTGTTCTCCGAAAGAAAATTATTTGATAATTATTTGAAATTATGAACACCTACGTTTCTACTTTTTTTTGTTTTATAGGTAATCTAAGGCCTGGCTGCCATTTGCTATATCATGCCTTTTAAGCATGCTCTCCATAGAGGTAGAATAAAATAGAGACGTCAAAAACTAATTGCCGATTCATAGTTTTTATTACGCACCAAATAAGTATTATAAACTTTAATAAAATCTTAAATACCTAGTATACAACCAACAACGATTACACTGATATACTTGCTTATGTATTTATAAAAGGAATTGGCGTCTCTATTCTTATCTATACCTCTATGGAAAGTATGCAAATGCATTAAAGGCATGTACTAAACTAGTGCGCCCGATAGAAGGGAAAAAAACTGGCCACATAAAACTAAATAGGTACCTAGACATTGCAAGTTAACGAGTGGGTACTATTAGCCAACCTACAAAAAATTCGTCCAATTTGACGTGCTATTCAAATTCAAATATAATAATTTTATTCATAGTACCAAGGAGAATCCTTGATATAGTACGAACAAAATGTATACTTTATGAACGTCAAAGTTGTTAGTTTCACAATTAATGGATTACAAGGAGAAGAAACTAACAAGGGCGGCCTGTAGAAGCTATTGAAAAAAAAAAATACAAAAAAAAATACAAAATCTTTATTTTCGTAAACTGCTTAATTTAACGGTACATAGTATCTGGAGCCACCTTTTAAGCATGTAGAATGCCTGTACTAGGTGACACCGCGCTTCCATAGCTTAAAAACTTAGTTTAATTTGATATTTTACTTATTTTAAAGATTACTGTTATGACAAAATTATTAAAAAGATAAAAGTGTAAAGCTCAGCCAGGTGAGTGTTTTATGTGTTTAGGTAGAACATCGCATGTGTGTGTGTATGTGTGTAGTGTGTGTGAAAGTTATAATACCTTGATGAAATTGTTAGTTCTGTAAAGCAGGTAATAAACTCCTACGGAACCCAATACTGTGCGTGGCCCGACATCTACTTACCCGGTTTTTAGGCCAGTGAATCCCTTTAACAATATCGACCAAAAATATTACTCACCAAATACGGGTGCTGGTTGACAGCAGCAAAGGAACCGCCGACGATCCTCACGGTCTGGTTCTGGGATAGAACCCTGTCCTCATGCTCCTTGATCCTGGTGGCTGTGGGGATCCCGATCAGCTCGTGGTAGCCCCGAGCCAGGTCCGGCTCCACAAGGCCTGGGGCACCAGCAGCCCAGGCCACCAACGACAGGCCAACCAGCAATGAGTAATGCATTTTTGACTAAACTAGGCCTTAAAGGGAGGCGAGTTTTATAGCGGTGCTCTGCTATCACCGCTATCAAGGTGCGATTATAGTCATTAACAGTGATTTTTTATTTTCGTGTATTGATAGTCACACTATCACACTAATATTATAAACGTGAAAGTTTGTGTGTGTGTTTATATGTTTGTCAGTCTTTAGCGCTGAAACGGCTGGACGGATTTTAATAAAATTTGGTATGGAGTTAGCCGATACCCTGGATTAAAACATAGGCTACGTTTTACCGCGGGGAAATATCTTATTCCTACGGGAAAATCGATGAACCGCGGGTAACACCGCGGGGCACAGCTAGTGGAGTTATATAATGTTCTTGGCGATATTTTTTTGTAAAATTGATTAGGTAAAAATACCTACTTGTCTGGAAAATTGTGAGTAGGTACTGTGAGCGAGAACAAAGATTGCCATCCCATTAAATAGAGCTGGACCTAGATTCTAGCACAACGACAGCTGCACGAACGCGGCGATTTCATTTCATTTAATCTACGTGCACCCCCATACCAATCCTTCTAGGCGTCATTGATGTAAAAATCATGTCACGCGACCCGACCGAGACCCGAGTATCATGACTTGGCTTAACGACTGCCATCTATCGACGGCAGCCGACACCAACTGCTTAACGTGCCCTGCGAACAGGGCTGCCAGTGGAAAAAATGTGACAATCGTATAACAGCTTCAAAAAAATCTCAAATGAATTTGAATTAAAAAAATCGTACATAAATAATTTATCATTTATTTACTGTTTTGTACGATTTGTTTAGCATTTAATATATCATCTGCCGGATTTAAGTCAGTGCAGTTTTTGGTGGTTCTGGGAAGTTGTTTTGCCACTGAGGTCCCATTGACTGTTTAACGTCCGACGCCAAGGACAGAGAAATCGATAAAATTTATGTACAGTCGACAGCACATCATGGTATACACCCATGCGTTCTACTTCGTTGCATTGCGGGCGACTTTGCAACTAAAATGTGAAGATTGACGTGCTGTCGACTGTACAAGGTTTTATTTACATTGAAGGGTGGCACGGTGGAAATTATAATGTACAGGAGTTAACACCTAAGTCTAGAAAAAGAAGGATTTCCGTCACAAGCAAATGTTGCCAAATGCCTTTTTATTTTCTAAATTATTGATAAATCGCCAATAATTGTCGTAAGTAGTCGCTAATTGATATTGAAAAAAGTCTAAATAAGATACAAGTTTTGTATGTAGGTACAAAATAAATCATGCTCATGCATAATGATAATGACAGCTTCTAATAAAACGATAATTATACAGTGTGATTTTTTCACCGGTAGAATAAATTTTACCATATCATTGGTATCGATAATAGATTACATTTATCAAATAAAATTACCATATATTTTTTTTCATTTTCATTCATTTATCCTTCATGCAATTTGTAACGCATGGGCGCACTAATTACAAGGCGTCAACGCGGTGCGAGGTAGAGGGCGGCGGGGTGGGGTGAGTGAGCGGCGGGCTGGCCAGCGCGCACGAGTTCGGTTCGGTGATGAGCCGAGCCGGTCAGTCCGCGCGCATTGACCTACCTAGGTGAGTGCAGGTGCGCCGTTTCCGCACTTCCTGCAGTCGAAAATTACGCGCGCAACACGATGTTTACAAACCGCGAGTATTACGAAATGGTTCGTAGTTATTTTCTCAGTGGGGAAAGTACCTACAGCTGCAGCTCGGCGGGTATACGCTGAAGAAAGTTTGCCGCGCCTGATAAATGCCGGTTTTATTGAACCTCAAATACCCAAAACCAGGACATTCATGAGAGTGACGCAGCATTTACTAGACTACGGACAGTTCACTGCACCAGCGCACGCTCAAGGCCGAGGAGGGAGACCTCCTCGTATGAAGTATGAAGGAAGAATTGGAATCAAGTAAGATTTTTTTTGCTACGTCATACATAAGCACAGAACAAAAAATAAGAGTAGAAATAGTGACATGACCTATCAGTAGGAAAACCAGTGTGACCAAACTCACACACACAAATCAAAAGCACACTGTGAATGCCAAGCTGCCATTGGCAAATAAAGGCAATTCTGAAAAGGTCTACATCACAAAAGTTCCAAGTAAAATATGAACCTTTTAAATCATATAAACAATGATCAAAATCAAATGATAATTATGAAATTAAGTTTGACATACGATCTTTGCTTTGTAGTACCGCTACTCTACATTAGATGGAACTACCGCCGCGTGTGATCGTCGAGAAGCTTTAAGTTCAATGCCATAAAGTCGAATATTGAAAAATAACTATCTGCTATGTTGCTACTCAGGCTAAGGATGGGACATATTGCCATATCGACAAATTATAGAACTGTTTCATAAAGCGACAGTTGAAAATGAATTTGTTATGACAATGTTTCTTAATATTTTTTTATTTTAGTACCTACATTGACAAAGTAACATAATGTATTCCCTTCTGCCAAACTGTACCACAGTTCGATGTAAATTACGCAGCCGGCTACCATATTAACTGTCCTTCTGGATGATTGGCTACGCAATGTACCTATAATGGAATTCTCATAATCTAACCATAGTCGCTTTATGAAACGAAGCCCAGCAAACTTATCGTGTACAATTTATAGAGAATAAGAAAGCCTGTTGTATATATATTTTTTAACTGTAACTTTTATTTGTCTCTTGCTTCTTGTGTGCAATAAGGAATATTCTTTTTTTTTACGTAGCCTCGATTGCCACAGAACAGAAAAAAAGAGTAGAAGGAGTGACATGACCTATTAGCAGGAAAACCAGTGTGACCAAACTCACACATAAGCCAAAACCCACACTATGAATGCCAAGCTGCCATTGGTAAATAAAGGCAATGCCGAAAAGGTCTACATCATAAAAGTTCCACGTAATATATGAACCTTTTGGTGATATAAACAACGATCAAAATCAAATGATAATGATGAAATTAAGTTTGATATTAGATCTTTGTTTGTAGTACCGCTACTCTACACTAGCTGGAAATCCCGCCGCGTCTGACCGTCGAGAAGTTTTATGTGATAGACCATAAAGTCGAAAATTAAAAAACAAGTATGTGCAATGGTGCTTCTCAGCTATGGATGGCCTATCGACAAATTATAGAATTGTTTCGTAAAGCGACAGTTGATATTTAATTCAATTACATTTCGATGTAAATTACGCAGCCGGTTAGTGTATTAACCTACCTTCTGGATGATCGGCTACGCAACGTATATGGAATTCTCATATGAAACTAACCATAGTCGCTTTTGAAACGAGGCCCAGCAAACTTATCGTATGTATAGTTTGTTTAATTTTTTTATTTATTTATTTAAAATGTTGTTATCCATCAACGCTCGTGCTTCACTTATATTATGGAGATGACATTTGCGAACGAAAGTCACGAGACTTCCCCATACATATAAGGAGTAAACGTTGATTAAATTATCTAGACCCCCCCCCCCCCCCCAGATGATTTTACTACACGAGCACATAAAATCATCTAACTTTGAAATTATGCATGCTGGTTTAGTTTTGATGACAATACGCCAATCTATACTAATAAAAATGACATGTTTTTTGAACTAAAACTTTCGGCACAACACATTGTAAACATTTAGTCCGGATCTACTTACGGGTGTTGTTTTATGGGACGAGTCCGACTACGTTTCGCTCCGATACGCAGAGCAGTGAGTGCGTGGTGAGCAGAGACGGAGCTTGCGTCGTTCGGTTGCTTGTCTCAAAATGGGATGGGTAAGTTGATCCGGATTAAAAGTTTACAAAAATGACATGATACTGAAGTCAGGACCACATTCTCGCAAAGGAACTAAACAGCGTCAAGGAACATGAACAATAAATTTTGCGCAGTATCAAAAATAATTGCAACTAAAAATGTGTTAAATAATAATAATAATAATAAAAGATGATAATAAACACTTACATGCACATACATTGCCTCTGGCCCCACCCTGGGATACCCTGTGTCGTGGGCACCAGAAACAACGACGTCACAAACATGTAAACATACAAGACCTAGGATTTTTTTTTGTCCCCAGCCGGGATTCGAACCCGGGATCTCTCGCATGGTAGTCAGATGCACTAACCACTGCGCCACAGCGGTCTTCAATTAAAATAAAATAACGACAATTATTTTCCCAAAGTACCTAATTAAACGCAGGTAATTATTTATTACTGCTAAGTCATAGACAAAATATTATTACTATTTTTTATAAAAACCATTTCAAGCAATTATAAAGGAAATATAGAGTTTTTAGAATAATTAAAATAATTTGCGTTTAAATATTATCGATAGATTTTTATAATGTTGTGTCCCAGCTGCAATTGCTACTCATTTGAGTAGCATTCAAATTTTGACAGAAATTTCTAGAAAAAGTACACAGACTTCGACGAAAATTGAACATTATATTCCAGTAAATAAAGGTGGTTTTACTTTCTCACTTTCGGATTACTTTCGGATTGCTTTCCTTGTTCATGTCATTACAAATTTAATTTCTATTAAATTAAATACAATGGAAATACTACTTACCGATGGAATGTTACGGCATGATCGGTACATTTTGGTCCCCAACTTTTATTTTTGCACTCTAACACAGCACAATAAGGCATTTTAGTAGAGTTTTCACAATTGTTTTCTTTACTAGAAGCGCAAGGCAACTGAGGTAAGAAAAACTGTCATAGACTACGCTTATGCAATACATTGCTAATTTGAGGCACGCGGGCACCGCCCACTTAC
This sequence comes from Yponomeuta plumbellus, assembly GCA_947310845.1. Classification (NCBI taxonomy): domain Eukaryota; kingdom Metazoa; phylum Arthropoda; class Insecta; order Lepidoptera; family Yponomeutidae; genus Yponomeuta; species Yponomeuta plumbellus. The sequence goes on along the minus strand of OX371207.1, from coordinate 7,013,440 downwards.
GATTTCTACTCCTTTTTTTTGTTCTGTGTACATAAGTCATACCTACTGGCTGCGCCACCGCCGCCGCTTCTTTTCCTTCCCGCAAGCCGCGCGCAGTTGCCAGTTCGTGCGTTTAGTTATGCTCATGCGTAATGCGTCCACATTTCTTTAAGATTTGCGGATAAGTTCAGACATTGGTATTTTTGTTTTTTTGTACCAACGGGGTAGTAACAAAAAATGTTGGTATTTGTATTTTGGACTTAGTATTACGTATGTTGATTTATTGTACTGGTGAAAAAATGTTCCTGTATAGAATGATAAAATATTAAAAACACGATTCCTCTAAAACACTCCTCAGAGACTCCGCGGAGGCTCAGAAGTATTGAGGTTGCTCAATACTTTATTCATTTTATTTGCTTCTTAGTTAAATAGGTCTCAAGTGAACCTTCAAATAACAGGTGACTACGACCAAGGAGAATTAAAATGCTCCTTGCTACGGACGTTCCCTTTGACGACCCATGTGGCGCAGAGGTAAGCGCATCTACCTACCATGCGAAAGGTCCCGGGTTCGAATCCCGGCTGGGGACAAAAACAATAGTCTTGGATGTTTATGTCGCTGTTTCTGGTTCCCACAACACAGGGTATCCCAGTGTGGGGCCAGAAGCAATGTAAGCGGAGTGTTTTATGAAATTACGGTTTTATAAATAATGCCGTCATCAGTTTAAACTTATAATTCTATGGTAGCCAAAGGACGATATTGAAAACCCTAGTAAGATATCAAATTAGGGTCATGCCAGTAGTTTCTTCTATCCAGTCGAGGTACCGCTGAACTCTAGTGAAGACCGAGGGCCTATCAACGGTACAGCCGTCGACACCGACGAAGGAGGCTACGCCGACCTGCGGGAGGAAAATATGTTCAAAATATTACATAATACTAGCTGTCCCGGCAAACTTTGTTTCCCCATATTATAATTGCGATGGACCACCCTCACCACTTAGGGCGATGAAAAATAGATAACAACCTATTCTCAGACCTAACGAATCATCATCTTCTACACTTTTTGTCCCACCAAGGGGCACGAGTCTCTTCCCTGAGGAAGGTATAGGCCATACCTACTCCACCACGGGGGCCAAGTCCGGATTGGTGGAGGCTTGTAAGACTAGTGGCCTATCTCACTGTCAGAAGTTTGTTGGTGTCGCACCGTTCCTTTCATAAAAATAATAATAGCAGAAACTTACTGTTCTTGGTTCACCTGTGAAATTCCTCGTGGTCTAACTGTAGTAAAATTGATTTGACCACTAGGAATTTTAACATTCTTCGTGGTGAAACTGTAACTAAATAACCTCTTTGAACATACTGTATACGATGTAATAGGTGTAGGTTTTATTTCAAGACTATAAGGTATAGTTAAGATAGTCTTGAAATAAAATTGTATAGTAAATTTATAGCCAAAAGTTTTGTTTAACGTAATTTATTTAAAAAGTACACCTATTACATCGTATACAGTATGTTCAAGAGGTTATATAGTTACAGTTTCACCACGACACAGGGTGTAATTTTTTAATAAATTTGATAGTTTGACCGCGAATGTCTTATTAAAATCCCTCGTGGTCAAATCAGTTTGACTACTAAGTTTGACCACAAGGAAGGAAGGGAAAAATCTAAGAGTTATACAACAGACCTCTCTTCTAAGAGATATTATCTTTTTTTTTAATAACGTTTATACACACAGGCACATTTATTGCTTCTGGAACCACACTAGGATACCCTGTGTCGTGGGACCCAGAAACCTACATCCTCTATTTGGTCGAAGTATGTCCGCTTGAAACGTATTAGCTTGAAAGTAATGTACGTGTACTTACAAGCAATGTTTCTTCCGTGAGACTGTAAAGAATCGTCAATGGTCCACCGTTGTCACCCTGAAAATATAAAGTGTACCTAAATTAACGAAGATGTTCAAAGAGTTTACATCAGAGCCATACCTCAGTTTCAGATACACCAATTCCCTATTGGAAGCCTGGCGTTGAGCAATAGAGTGGAATTTGAATTCAGAATTTCACCTTAAGGAACTTACACTCTATTGTTGAATTTCAATATAAAGTTCGTGTTAGCCGCTGCCTTGGGGCTGAATGTAGTGGAGAAAAAGGCAGCGAAAAAAAACTCCGCTCTGACCATCTTTTCTCTAATCACCTTAAATCTAACATAAATTTGGTATGAATATCCATCTATCTAATAAGCTCAAGACCCATGCAATGTGCAACCAACACCTACAAAGTCAAACATTATTTAATATTCCTACAAAAGTAAGAAAACACCAATGCTGCGGGCAGACACACGGACGACACGCGTTCACGATCGCACGCAGGGGTCAGCCATCGCCAGTCTCAACCATATTATAGAGGGAGTTAGGCGATTCGACCACCGCGCCACCATTCGCAAGGCCTTTGGCAAACTTGTGTGATCAAGTTCCTGTTAGTTATCTAGAATCTTTTGTTATCTATTCATTTTCATTTGGGGCGCGTAATATAAGAGCTGAGAATGTAATAGTAAGTACTTAGTAAATATTAGTATTTTATTTAAACGATGAGATACCTAACCAGGAGCCAAGGTGCTCTCTATCAATTATTTTTCAAAATATTCGGGGGATACATCTATGGACTGATTTGCAATAGCATCCGACCAGAAAGCGTCGCGTCGCGATTCTACCTTAAAATATTTTCGTGGCCGTGTAAGATTTTCATTGCTTTTTTTTAACTAAAATTAGTGCTTACGACACTAGACATTATTAACTTTATTTCGGATACACTTACCTACTTGACTTTTTGTCAGAAAAGTCCGACCACTCTAATCGGAGCGAAACCTGGTCGGGCTCTTCCAACAAAAGTCAACTTGTATTCGAAACAAAATATCATCATCATCATCGGCCTACGGTTGTCCACTACTGGACATAGGCCTCTCCTATTGCACGCCCTGAGCACGGTTCTCAGCTTCTCTCATCCAGCTCTTGCCAGCCGCCCTGCGAAGATCATCGCTCCACCGAGTCTGAGGACGTCCTACACTACGTTTACCGATCCGCGGTCTCCACTCAAGAACTCGTCTACCCCATCGGTTATCAGTTCTTCGGGTGATATGGCCGGCCCACTGCCAGCATGCTAATTCGGTGGGCTATGTCGGTGACTTTGGTTCTCTGTCGGATATGCTTAATGATTATTTTCATTACCTTGCACGTCCCCGCGGCGCCAGACACGTCGAAAGCACAAATTATGTTTGCAGGCAGCTGTAGTGCATAGGAAGAGTTGCAGAGCGTATCTGTTGTCACCGTCATGAATTTCTCTCGGAGAGTGGGCGAGACAAACGTCACACCTGAAAAACATGAATCTTAGGTGAAAGTCCGCGAATCGTTGAGGATTTATCATTGTTGAAAGGTTTAAATAGTTCTCAACATATTAGTAAAAAACAAAATATTTAACACAGTGCAATTTGACTGGGCGCATTTTTCGTAGAAATACAATTCAGGACCAGAAGTACTTTTAACAAATCCTAAATATAAGCGACACAATCGAAGCTACGTAAAAAAATTATATATAAGCGGCCTTACTAATAAATAAGTTATACACTCTGAATAACTTTTTGACGTAGGTATATCAATTTATACTGGTTTAATCACATTTAGCGTACAAATAACCAGTTTGTCAGACCTCGCATAACGTCTGTATACACAGCTCATAACTTTTATTAGTAAGGCCGATAGTATACAACCAACCATTAATGATTATTTTATTATTTGCTTATGTAGATACTTATATTATAAGGAATTGACGTCTCCATTCTATTCGAGCTCAATGTAAAGTATGCTTAAAAAGCCATGAAAATCCAGCAAATGTAAACCAGGTCTTATTCTATGCGGCACTTGAGTAACCGTGTTATTTAGAAAGATATACCTTCAGCAGCAATGCCCCAGCCCGACACAGTGGCACCCATTCCGGCAAAGTTAAAAGCGGAAATATTCCGGTAGGGCAGCTGGATCGCATCGATGGTTTCTGTAACATTATTCTTAAAGTTCATATAGATTGAATCGCTCTTAGGGGCTACGAGCGCTGCCTGAGTCAAGGGCGTACCCAGGTAGGGCCAGAAGGGGGGCAGCTGCCCCCCCCTAGAAGATGAATTAAATGTAATTTTTTTTGGCAAATAGAAATTAAAAACGTGTTACCTACTCTGAGCAAAATGAAGTGTTGGAATCTTTTCAGCCAGATTTGTTTTTTTCTATAGTTAAATATTCTACAACATTCGAATTCATTCGATATAGAGTCTGTATAGTGAGTCGTGTCGGTCGTGTCACAACGTATTTATTAGAATATTTTTCAACACACTTGCTCATAATGTGGCTCTTATTACACAGTAATTAGACTCATAATGCTTCAAATTACACACGCGTGCGTTTTTGTCTTATCTTTTGATTATATAAAGTTTTAAATTGTCGCTGTTCATCCAATTATCCCAATAGGGACAAGCTAAGGACTGTACAGTCCATGCAGCCTAGTCTTATGTGCATCCTTTTTGAAAAAAGTTTTGTTCCGAAAATGTTAATTATTTGCAAATAAATTAAACAATCTTATTCAAATAGATAATAATTCTTTTTACCAATGATTTATACGAATAAATATTGTTTTCCTATACGCTATTATTTATTATCCGCTTTATAATTTCATATATCTACTCATTTTATCGTGTTTGGCTGTTTGCGACTTTTTTATTTTACTTTTGCACCAAGTTCGCGCTGAATAAAAAAGTTCTTCCGCCATCTTTTATTTACAGCTGATGATAAAACTGAAATAAAACGTTTTCCAACACATTTGAGAATTTATTATAATTCGCAAGTGTGATTTGAAGTGTTTTGAAAAACGTCGTATGATACTCGTGTGCGTTGGTAATTACAGTTCTCGGCTCTATTAAGCCTTCTACTTCGGCTCAGGCTTAAAAACCTCCTCGACTGCAATGACCAACTTAGCACACTTGTATCATAATGTACTATTATATGGCGACCTTCAGCCGCCGTCAAACGAAACGCAAAATGTTCTTATCAAGTTTTGATACTCTTTATTTATTTCTTTATTTCGTTTTTATTATTTTTTAGTGATAATGAAAGTGACAGTAACGGTTCATAGTCGAGAATTTAATTTAGGGAATCTGATTTTGATTACGAGACAGAATAAATAAAAACTAAGTACGGTTTTGATGCAAGTTTGGTTTTATTATATTAATTGGTTTTCAATGCTAAAATAAAACAATATTCAATATGTTGCATATTATTTTAAGTAGTATATATCTGTACTGTACAGATTTAGTTTAAGATTATTATTTGGGAGAAAACAACATCTAGCGCCATCTAGTTTCGGACGGCAGTACTTTTTCCAGTAAAAAGAACTAAGATCAATTTATACGGTCAATAGCGACATCTTCAATGCCACGAAGAACGTTCTAGCATGGACTATTCTGGAAAGAAAAGACAGTGATAGCAAGTATAAGACATGGAAATAGAGTCGAGTATTTTCTACATATTTCGGGAGCGAGAATATTTCAATATATATAAGCGGAAGCGTGAGGCAGAGCACGTCAATTTAGTTCGAATACAACTCAGTTCGGAGTGTAATACGAGCGAATATTTCATACGCCATAGTGTCTTATAGTTTCGTTGCGGCGACACGAGATTTACGTTTCCTGCACAACAACTGGAAATATTACTCCGTCAAATGGATATCAGGAAATTCTTTGAAAGAAGTGAGTCAAAACAAAACACTTAAGTAGGTACCTAATATGATTAGGTATTTGATTTGTTTAAGGGGGGCTTTGACTCTCTTGTAAGTGTTTATCTTAAGCATTACTTACAATATTTAAATTTATTAATTACAAGACGTGGTTTTGTTATAATAGCTAAAATAACAGTTGTGAATATTTTGTGATTTAAAAGTTTAAAAAAAAAACATAAAAGAAAGATCCTTCCAATATTTTGGATTTATTAATAAGTCCATACCGACAACAAATTCCCTTTTCTCTAACGTCATAACAAGTGTATTATTTCAAATTGCTTACCTAGTTTTGATTATTTGGCGTTCAAACCACAAAGTTTTGAATATCGCGATTTTACTTTTACTGATAGGAAGTAAATAATTAGAATGTGAAACTTGATCTTTATTTTCGTCCTATGCAACCCGCCTAAACACTGTAAGAGTAATTTTGTGTATCCATTTTTTAGACGCGAAAAAAGAAAAAAATGTCGGGAAAGTAGCAGTGGAAGCGATGAAAATGACAACCATGTTAAAACCACTCATGTAATGCCAAGATCATTGCATGCTAACATTGGACAAGCGTCAAATTCTCCAGCAGAACCTGTTAATATATCTGTTGCCGACTATTCTTCTCCATCGACATGCTAACAAACTTATGACGTCAACGTCGATCCTGAAATTATAGTGGACGATGGCTGTCATGAAAATGATCTGGGTCGTTATGTTGGGTTGGCTACCCAGCTATCGACGGAAAAGAAGAGGGAGTTGTTACAAAATCCTTGGATCCCGCCCAGAAATAACGATTTTGAAAGTGATGCAAGCCATTTAAAAAGAAAATTTAATCATGCTTGGTTGGATCAATATTCACCATGGCTAGTATATTCCAAGCGACTAAAAGGTGCTCTTTGTAAGCATTGTGTTTTGTTCCCTCCGCCTATTAGCACTGTGAGAGGAATTTTGGGATCGTTTATGGTCAGGCCATATATAAAGTTCAAAAAAAAAGCATGAAGACTGCCGAAAGCTTGCAACGACCAACCTTCACCAAACGGCGACAAATGCTGCAAAATTTTTTCTTGAAATTGTTCCTGTAGACATCCAACTGCAAAGTGGACACCAAAAAGCAATCGATGAAAACAGACAAATATTGTCATCAATTATTTCTTGTATAGTATTTTGCGGTACACATGATATGCCTCTTAGGGGCAAACAAGCAGATGAGGGTGTTTTATTAGATTTATTGAAGTTGAGAATCAATTCAGGGGACGACAAATTAAAGAGTCACCTGGAAAAGTGCCGTCGCAATGCAGTTTACACATCGCCAAAAATACAAAACGAATTGATAAATTTATGTGGCGAAGTTATTAAGGAGAATATAATTAGTGAGGTTCAGAAGACCATGGCTTACGCAGTTTTAGCTGATGAAACAGCAGACGTATCTGGGAAAGAACAGCTGTCAATAGGCGTGCGGCTCTACGACGAAAGCAAAAGGAAAATCAGAGAAGAATTTGTAGGGTTTGTTGAACTAAAAGCACAAAATGCTTCCGCAATTGCCGAAGCAATTGACAATTTCTTAATTAGTTCTAACCTGTCAACCGAAGATTGCGTAGGGTTTGGATTCGATGGCTGTTCTACAATGGCAGGGAAAGAGGGTGGCGGGCGTATAAGCCATTTTGAGAAAAAAAATATCCTCGTGCTTTATATTTTCATTGCTCAAGTCACAAACTCAACCTTGTTGTGAATGATGCGAACGCAGTGCCAGAAATTAGAAATATCTACTGTCGCCACTGTAAAGGATGTTATAACGTTTTTCAGGGAATCGACTACACGTCGAAACTACGCTCCAAACCTATCACGATTATGTGAGACGAGATGGTCCGAAAAATATAAATCAATCAGAAAGTTTTCTCAACATTTTTCAGAGCTTGTGAAGTCTCTAGAAACGTTATCCGTAGAGGGAAATTATGCCACCAGAAAATCCGCATATCAGTTGCATTCATCCGTTACAAAACCAGTGTTTATTGTTACTCTACAAACAATTGCCAAATATTCAGCAGTTTTAGAACCAGTAGTTAACGCACTGCAAGCTAAATCGATCGACATGATCTCGGTAGGGGAACACATCAAAAATATCAAGGACATTCTCAGAAATGACCGAGAGTTTCCTGATAGAATAAGTAATGAAATACTTCAAAAAGCACGAGCTGTTGCAATGGATTTGAACATAGAAATTTCGGTTCCACATCTTGCTCACAAACAAACACATAGAAGTAATCCGCCATCAGACAATGATAACGAATATTGGCGGCGTTCCCTGATAATACCATACATTGATTAACTCAGTTCATCATTGAATATTCGATTCTCCCAAGAAAATACTCCGGCGTTTGCTTTAAGCAGGCTACATCCCTTGTATATGACAAAAACCAGCATTACAGACCTACACAAAAACGCAGAATCATTCCAAGAATTTTATAACCTGGATATCACCGGAGAACTGAACCTTTGGCATAATATATGGGTGACGAAGGCTTTATCAGATGATCAATTAAGGGACATAGAAGTAGTTGATCTGTTCAACGAAGCCAACATTTTTTACCCTGCTGTCAGAAAGGCATTAATTATTTTAAGCACTGTCCCCACCATGTCCCATCATGTCCCCACCGAGGGGCAAGGGTCTCTTCCCTGAGGAAGGTATAGGCCATACTCCACCACGGGAGCCAAGTCCGGATTGGTGGAGGCTTGTTTCAAGGCTTGTTTGTTTCCCAGAGGGGCGAACAATAAATTGACATTGTAAACTTTTAGTCCGGATTTACTTACGGGTGTTGTTATATCGGAAGAGTCCGACCAGGTTTCGCTCCGATTCGCAGAGCTTAATCATGGTGAGCAGAGACGGATTCTTGCCCTTTGTGAAAGGAATTACGGATAAGGTCGGTTTGTTGTTGCGCAGGCAATACAACATCAAGACGATCTATCGCCCCCCAGCAAGAATCCGACAGTTACTGCGCTCGCCGAAGGATAGCGACCCACTGAATGTCCCCGGAGTGTATATGATACCGTGTGACTGTGGCAAATGCTACATAGGTGAGACACAGCGAAATATTTCAGTCAGAATTTCGGAGCACATACGCTGTATGAAAAACCGAAAAATCGATGGCTCGGCGGTAGCAGAACACGCATTGACCCAGGACACTCGTCACTTTATCCGCTTCGATAAGGCACAAGTATTGTCCAAAGACAAGTTTTTTGTGCCACGAAAAATGCGCGAGGCTATTGAAATAAGTCGCCACCCGAATTTCAATAGAGACAGTGGATGGGCTCTACCGCCGGCCTGGAAACCGGTTCTACGAAAGCACAGTGAAAGTGAATATCGAGATCGACTCTGCAAGAACGAAGACGTCGTGAGCTGTGTCTGTGCCGTCATGCCCAGCGACATTGACGACGGGAAAGCGGCAGGCGCCGCGTCGCAAGCCAGCGGGAGTCCCCCGCAGCCGGTGCCGGCACCCGCCCCACCCATCTCGGCGCGGGCGCGCCGCGCGCTTGCCCGCAGTGTGAGACGAGCAACCGACGACGCGAGCTCCGTCTCTGCTCACCATGATTAAGCTCTGCGAATCGGAGCGAAACCTGGTCGGACTCTTCCGATATAACAACACCCGTAAGTAAATCCGGACTAAAAGTTTACAATGTGTTGTGCTTACGAAAGTTTTAGTTCAAAAATAAATTGACACTTCAAATTCTTTTGCTCCACAAGCGCACAAATAAACAATGTACAAGTGCGAGTCGGACTCGCCCACCGAGGGCTCCGTACAAATTTGTAGGTGATTAGCAAATAATTAATTTACTTACAAATTTGTAATTTGATAATTACCCTGGATTAACACATAGACTACGTTTTACTGCGGTAAAATATCTTATTCGCATGGGAAAATCGATGAAAATGAAACATTGTAAATTGATCTTTCGGGTGCTCTTTAAATTATTTTGCTTCTAAAAATGTGAATAGTTATTATTTTTACTGTTAATATACCATTTAATTTCCCTTATAAGTCGCGGGTAACACCGCGTGGCACAGCTAGTTATAAATAATTCAGGAATTGAATTCAGGATCCGAAATCTAAACTTGTACGAGTAGGGAAAGGTGGGGCTCAGTGACACACGGGGTACAGTAAAACAAACGTTGTACCTATTTCTAGCAATTAGTAAGAAAAAATCAAACTGTTAACACTAATTTGACAAGCAACCAAGCCACCATCTTGATGTTGTTGTCACTGTTTCCTTGCATTGCTGCCTGTTGAGTTATCGCAAAAAAAATATTTTTGGGTGGTCATTCGGGACCTTTTTTGCAAAAATCTTTTCGTTTTTACTTGGCGACAAATTGATTGTGATGAGTGTGCATATTTTTTTGTACTTCTTTCTTATTTTGTCTAATATTTTGATTATTTAAATGCCGGTATCTATAGCCTACAAATTTTTGGGTGCATGATTTTCATTTGAAGTACCTACCCGTGGGGCACACTGAAACGGGGCACAATGAAACTTGTTTTACTATACATTTAAAACTAGACAGATTTGTTTACGTACTAAAACGTCTTTCTAAGATAGCTACTAAAGAAGCAGCCCTAAATGCGTATCATGGCTATGTGGCATCAGTTCTCCGATACTGCATTATCCTATGGGGCAATTCTGTTGAGATCGAAAGAGCTTTCAAAGCACAGAAAAAATGTATCAGGGCACTTACAGGGGCGGGTTGTATTGATAGTTGTAAGCCACTCTTCAAATCCCTTAATATACTTCCGCTTCCATGTCTGTACATTCAGGAAATATGCATTTTTGTAAAAAAATACCCTCATATCTTTAAAAAGAACCACGAAATATTCAACGGAAGAGGTAGAAATTGTGAAAAATTACACGTACCGTCCCAAACACTAACACTACACTCTCGCAACTCTTATTGCATGGCCATAAAGATATATAATCACTTGCCTCAAAACATTTCAAACCTGCCTCTTAGCAAATTTAAAACACAATTATTCAAATTCCTATTACAAAATATATATTATAGTATACAAGAATTTCTCGACGACCCTCATTAAGCAATTTACTTTACAACTGAGTTTTAAGAGAAAAAAAAAGTTCCTAATAGTTTAATTACATGTTTGTCATAATAGTTTTAAGTGGTTTTCTATCATAATTTGTAACCTGTTTCTAATATTTATTTGAAAATTCTAAATTTGTTATTTACTCGTAGATTACTCAAGTCTAATATTTGCACACCTTAACCGGTAGAGCATGCATGTTCTTATAAGTTATTTTACCACCTACTGTAATGTATTTACCATGCTTTAGCAAATAAAATGTTTTATCTTATCTTTATTATCTTTATTGAATGTACTATATTATTTTTCTTTTCTTTTTTTAAGCTTCATTTTTCTTTCTTTACATTATTTTTAGGGATGAAACAGAATTACAAAGTGCGAAGAGTGTTCTGGAAGCCCCGGAAGAAGCATTGAAGGACTATTTACACATATGCGCAATTACCCACTTTATAATTAGTCACAAATTATTACAATTAGTCACACATCATAATCTTGAGACTCCACAATTTTTGAGAAATTTTTCAGCTTATTTTGTTGTTTCTAATATTTGTTTCTATGCCAAAAATCTATGTTTCATTGTGCCCCACTGAGTATTTTATTGTACCCCAGACCTGGGGCACAATAAAACAGAATCAGAGTCTCCGAAAAACTGAAAAAGAGTTACTTTTAACTTTCGATCTCTTTTCAGTGACAGATTATTAGATAATGAAGCATAGTATATGAACATATAAACGTTTTGTTGATATAATGAACAGAGATTTTTATAAAAATCAATATGACTTTTTCGTTTCACTGTGCCCCACCTTACCCTAAGTAAAACATAAGTATTAAACATATTGTCTTGTTATTGTGTTGATAGCAAATATTTGATAATGTACCTAGTAAAAAGACTGTTTCATAAAGCAACAATATTTGTTATCAGTGATAAAGTTATAGTTAGGTAATGTTAGATTTTTCGTTAGTCCTTCAATAGTCTTACCGACCACTCGTGAGGTTAGCTGGGCGAAAATATCTTGAAATTACGATAAACACCATTCCATAAGACTCTCCTCGAATGCAGTTCTGAGTTACAGAGAAAGAATTTACAACCGACTATTTAAACTAAGTTTAGGTAGCTAGGTACTTAACTAAGTATATTCGAGGAACCGTGTTTTACAAATAACAACGTACAGTCTGTTAGCTTTTAGATTAGAATATACCTCGGCTACTATCGGGTAGAATCGGATATATTCTCTCCTCGAATGCAGTTCTGAGGTACAGAGATTTCACTTATACAGAGCAGGACTCATACAGTATACAGTATTAGACTCGTGTGCTTTCGACGAAAACCGAAGCCTACTCTAGAGCCAGAGGTATATTCTAAAAGCTAACAGACTGTACGTTTATTAGGTACTAATTGTAGCTTTGGGACAAAGGAAAAAGCAATCTGGCATACATATCGAATATCACTGCCTGGCCTACCTAAGCCAGTACCTAATGATATACTATATTTTTGGACTAGGTATAAGGATGTCTAGATGTTTCGAAGGACTGACCAGTAAGCTGGACCACGTTGGCCAACCGCATGAGCGCGATGTCGTTGGCGAAGGAGCTCGGGTCCCACTCCGGATGGACGACGATGGCGGCCACGTCCACGATGCGCCGTCCGTTCTCATAGCGGTCGTACAGCGAGTGTGCTCCGAGTATCGCCTAATGTAATATAGGCCTTAGTGTGAGATCATATACATAAGTTTTAGCATGCCTGCTTTACCGGAAAATACCTCAGGTTATAGCGTGCAACACTGACGGTAAGTGCCCTCTAAGGGTGACCCGGGGTAAACCTCCGCGTCGCTACTCCCCTCACCCCGCAGTTATGGGTAGTTAGTTAGTAAGGACCTAACTAAGCTAAGAGCGACTCGTGCGCAAGGCGCACCTTGCGCATGAGTCTCTTGTCTCTTTTTACTTGTGTTCATTGTTAGAGCATTTATATCCTCGTAAGGCCCGACCTTGAAAAGAACAATTGATTTTGTGATCACTTGAAGACATTGGGCCTCACGAGGATATAACTAAATCCGTATCGTGTTTGTGACGAATAAACATTTTCCCTGTGCCCACAAACTCTTTTCAACCAAACCCACTAAAACCCTAGCTAACCGAGTGGTCGTGGCACTTAACGCCACAAGGTTAGATATATTCAACAGGGGAACCGCAAGGAGCCGGCAAAGGATCTTTAAAATTGATAAATCTCTACTGCGCACAAGAAAAACACAGAAATACCGTGACAAAATCGTACAATGGGCGGCCTTATTGATAATAGCAATTTCTTCCAGGCAACCTTGTGTTTGGTGGAAAGGGTCATCATCATCATCATCGCCCTATGCTTGTCCACTGCTGGACATAGGCCTCTCCCATTGCACGGTTCTTGCCAGCCGCCTTGCGAAGATCATCGCTCCACCGAGTCTGAGGACGGCCTACGCGGAAAGGTTGCCGAAGAAAAAAGAGAAGCGGTGAAGACGAGTTCAAGCACTCTTGCTTGAACCGAGTGGATCGGTATAACCCGTTAGGCCGGTCTACGGGGCCTAAGGGAATGCGCCTTAGTTTACCTACATCGGACTCGGCGGCGGGTAGGTAGGTACAAGGGGCGTAAGGGGTTCATGTAAGTACCTGTATATTGTCAACCTCGCTACCTTCGTGGAAGGCGCAGTGGGCGGCAGTCAACACCCACTCAGGGTGAATGAGGGACCCGCCGCAGAAGCCTAGCGCTCCCGTGGTGCCCACTCGCTTGTATAGGGCTACCTAGAACATAGTAGAGTACAGATGGAAGATAGTATAGTCATCTTAGATGATCATTTAAGATCACTCAGGCGGCCGGGGCTACGAGCGATTGGATCCGGACTTAGCCCCCGTGGTGGAGTATGGCCTATACCTTCCTCAGGGCAAAGACCCGTGCCCCTCGGTGGGGACATAATGGGTTGATAATGACTAAGTACCTTTACCTGAAATGGTCTAGTGTTAGCCTCTGCAGGGTCTGCGGCCGATATTCTCGCTGATACGCTGGATCTTCTTGATGTACACTCATTTTCGTGGCACACATTCGTTGCACATAGCACCAAAGGCCACAAAACTAAAGGCAACAAATGTTTGACCATGTTTTACGCTAGACACCAATAATGCGACTCTGCTTACTCAAACTAGCAGGTCTACTATCAGTGGTAGAAAGCCTTATCTAAACTATTGACAGTATCAGCGTGAGATGAAGGAGACCTATCTTCAAAGTAGGTAAGTATGCACCAATTTCCGCTTGATAAGACTTTTTATGAACTACATTCGACCCAGGTTATATGTGTGAACCTAGGTTATACAGCGTGTCCCAAAAATGACACGTCACAGTGACACTGAAGGTAGACCTTAAAAAAAGCGAAAATTTAGAACAAGTTTAAATTGTCCATATCTCAAAAACCGGGCAACTTTTACTGAGGTCATGTTAGGTGGCTGCTGGTAATAGGTTAAAATAGACGTAATTATAAGGTCTTCTTTTAAAATCGACTGCGTGTAACTAAAAGTATGGTTGAGTGTTGTGTATAAAGTGATTGTAGCCTTGTTTTCCAAATTTTAGCCCCATGCTGAAAATCCATTTATCATTGTGCTGATATTTGGTTTCAAGGTAAAGTTCCTGATTTCAAAGATCTGTTCATTATAGTCGACTGAAAGTTGAACAAATTAGATGTTAAAGCACATTTTGACGTGCTATAATTAATAGAAACGTACACGAAAAGACATTTTATTCTTTTACCCTTAAAACGTATTACAATTCACAGTGCTGATAATTAGTGACAGGCTTGTTTTTTGATAAATTCAAATTTTGCCTCAATAAAAACTACAAATATTGAAAAAGTGTTACTTTACACCACAGGTGATTATACTCTCAACATTAATAACGCAACACAAACGCTATTGAATATTGTAGTATATGAAATATTTAGAGTTGAAATTTAATGATCTCTTAGAGTGCTGATAATTGGGTCCGTCACCCTAGCTTAAATGATAACGCAGTACATCTTCACCAATGATAATTTCAATGACAATATTAGAAGTAATAACTAATTGCATTATGCAACGATCCATCAAACTGCCTATCAAAATCAGATAGACAAAGCGACACCTTACCCAATACAGGGTGTTTATTTGGAATAGCCCGAATAATACTCAGTGGAAGGGGCAGTGGGCGGGGCATACAACTCTGAGAACGGCAGAAAAGTGACCACTGACCTTGCGACCGTGGACCGGACGTCAGAGCATGGGTAGCCCCTCTTCATGTCCTCGGTTATTCAGAGGACTTTTTCGCAACTTTATAATCAAACTGTCATTAAACGAAAAACGATATTTTGAGATATAAGCGATTAAACATTTTAATAATGTAAATTGGTTTTTTTCTTGATTAAATTAACGTACCACTATCAATTAAACAGAATATGACTCTTTGAAAATGCAGCTTTCAAGTAAAATATGCAATAAACTTTGTCGAGCAACTGAACATGTTTATTTCTTAAAAAAAGCGTTTTAGTGACACTATATCATTATGTGGATTTTCAAACATTTCAAACTAATTTCATGAGATCATAACGTCATTTAAAAAATATTTTCGAATAAAAACAAAGAAATTAGAAGCATAATCTTAAAGAAAACACAATATTCACTATCTCTATTACCGCAAGATCAAATTTGAAAAGAGGGTTATTATGATTACCTACCCAAAATCATTATTGGGTAGGTAATCGTACCATGTAATAGATGGATTAGTTGTTTTTTTTGTTAAGTTTCAAAAAATTCAACTGGGGCTTTATCAAAACAATAAAAGAAACCTGGAAATTAAGTAAAGAGACTTTATAAAAAAAAATGAGGAATGTTGGTACTGATAATGAAAACTGATAATCACGAAAAAATAAGAAAAAAAATTCTACAAATACAATAGGTACCTGCTAGATTTGTTTAATGGCAGGCTTATCAGGAACATGACAATTAAATAAGATTTAAATGGATAGAATAGAGAAATATCTGTTAAATAAAAACAAATAAAAGACGATCAAGAAATTACGGGTAACTAGTAGGTCGAGATAGGCTATTGCCACCATGTCTACAAGTCATACATCATAATACAGAGATTAAGTATAACTTTTAATATGTTTAAGTTAAAAAAACAATATCAAAATCAAATAAAATGTGTGCACCTTTAGGTAGGTAGGTACTATACTAAAAACATCTTGGTTTAAATTAAGTAAATGTAACTTTTTGTATAGTACAATTATAAATTAAGTGCTAAAGTTATCAAAAAAATAAAAAAACATACTGACTGTAAATAAAAAAATACAAAATTTCATTAAACCAAGAACAAAACTTACTGAAATCCGTCAATGCATAACGTCTTTAAAAATAGGTGACTGTCTTTCTCCCAGAGTAGCATAATGTTGTGTGTCGCCCTGGCGGTGTTTTCGTCACTAATAAAATTATGTCTCTCTTTCACACTAATGTCGCCTTAAGTATCTCCAAAATGCATAATGACATTATTTATTATATGGTGTAGAAATGAACTAGTGACACTAGTGTTTTTGCAATCTGTGCTTCGCAAAAAAAAACTGCAGATGGCGTTACTAACTCAAAATTGCCTTATTTCGTTTAATGACGTTATGATTATCAAGGTACGTTTTGTACGCGGTACTTTTAATCCCTCGTTTGCGTTACTCGATACAGTTGTAAGCGATCAATTTTGGCGGATAAAATAGTCCGCGGACAAAAATCCCTCGTCTGCCCCGGGACCACGTGGTCCGACTGCTTTGTCCGACTGATCGGACGACACGGACTTTTTTTTCTTGTTGGTTCGATTCATAGGAAGACACGGACTTTTTTTCCTGTTGGTTCGATTCATAGGAAGACACGGACTTTTTTTCTTGTTGGTTCGATTCATCGGACGACACGGACATTTTTTTCCTGTTGGTTCGATTCATCGGACGACACGGACTTTTTTTTCCTGTTGGTTCGATTCATCGGACGACACGGACTTTTTTTTCCTATTGGTTCGATTCATCGGACAGCGTGGACTTTTTTTCCGGTTGGTTCGACTACAACGAATAAATATGTAACTTTCACCTAGGCACATTGTAAAAACAGCGTTGAAAATGCAATAACTGTACATACAATGTAATGCAGTTATACAAACCTCTAAGATACGGAAGCTAATTTTTATATAAAATAATACTGTACCATTTAGCTATTTCCTAAAAAAAAAATACAATAACGACATTTTAACATAACATTTACATACAGGCACATACATTGCTTCTGGCCCCACACTAGGATACCGTGTCGTAGAAACCAGAAACAGCAACGTCACAAACATGTAAACATCCAAGACCTGGTTTCTTTTTTTTTTCTCCCCAACCGGGATTCGGACCCGGGACCTCTCGCACGGTAGGCAGATGCGCTAACCACTGCGCCACAGAGGTCGTCAAGTTTTGAACTTTTGTTATTAATGTCCATTTGTTGTCTGCATCTACCCCCTAGGTCACTTGCTCGACTAGGCGTTAGAGCGGTCTGCGTTCGAGTCTGCCGTAGCGTAGTGAGTTAATCGAATCGACAGGAAAAAAATAATCCACGTTGTCCGATCAGTATAGTCCGATTGTTTGAGCGAACCAATAGAAAAAAATAATCAGCGTCGTCCGATCAGTATAATCCTATTGTTTGGGCGAACAGGAAAAAAATTCCGTGTCGTCCGATCGGTCGGACGAAGCAGTCGGACCACGCGCTCACGGGGAGCAAGAACTGTACTTGAACTAGAGATAACCCGAAAATAATGTTAATAAGACCAGATTTGAAATTAATAAATATGACCCTGATGAAATAATGAATGAATTCACTTAATTCTACTAAGTTTTTCATATCACTGGAATCCACAAACATGGCATTTATGACAATATATTTCAGTATCGATAATTCGCAATTTTTCCAATTTTAAATCCTTGTCCTGCAAGCACATTCTCCGATTAGTCAGTCATGGACGATCACTACAGCCCATTACACAATGAAAAAATAAAAAGGTATAAGAAACAAGAAATAAGGAATAGCGGAATCCAGCAATGGCAGCACCGTTGAGCAAGACACAATCAAGAATAAGGAAGACAATTGATTTCTGTGCTATTCCTTATTTATTATTGTTATACCTTATGTTTTTTCATTGTGTAATGGGCTTAACTTACACCTTTCAAAGATGACTCAACTCGATATGACTCGTGTGTAAATGAAAGTAAAAATTTATTTGAAAACATCATTTATTATATTTTCCTCAAAAAAGTAAAATTTTAAAATAAAATATCTTTAAACGTAGGTACTCATGCAATAGTGTGACAATGTGGCAGTAAGGCGATGAATCTTTATTAAAACACACAGACAGACGTCACTTTTTCACCATAAAGATAGACCACTTGCACGCACTATATACGTATATAATAATAATTAATATTATTATCCACAATAAAAATTAGTCCAAAGGTGTGTACGTAACATCTAAATAGTGTCTGGAGTTTAAATTAACTTATGAAAAATAATATAGTTTCTGTGAAAATGATTGGCAGTAACATAATCATGTTTAACTTCAAATAAAAATACGTACGTTTACAGTCTATTTTTTGAAGCGAACGACTAAGTGTCAACACGTCAAAAATTTGGTTTTTCAATATGCCACATTTATAACACTGCATAATATTTAGCAAAGTTATACAAAACGATATGCCTAATAAATACCATTAAGCAATTAACACAATAACACTGTTATTACCTGATTTATCCCCCACTTGCAGTTTATTTAACTAATATTTTATTTTAACATGAAAATACCATTTGCTTAAGAGATCTATGCCCCAAAAAATACCTAAAATTTCAGTGGTCTTCAAATAAAAGCGATCCCACTGCTGCCAAATATGTTCGCAACTAGAAAAGATGGACTTTTTAGGCCGATTATGATCGACTATTTTATGCTACCAATGGTCTACGCGAAGTGAAGGAAGAAGTATGGAGAGCTGACTACGAACCTCTTTTTTAATTAAAGACAAAAAAAGTAAGATTGACGTTGTTGTTGATGGGAGTGCGACTAAAGAAAATAAAATAGGTAACTTATCTTTAGTCTGTTCATCATTGTAAATAAGGTATTGGTAAAGTTTTTTGGTCCATCGTCCAGTTGTTTTATACTTTTGTGTTTGTTATTACGAAACGGAAAATTTGGGCGAGCGAGCCGGACCCAACGCTGATTCTGCCAAACCGATGTATACGATGCCACAGAATACATAATAGTACAACGATGCAAGCAAAGCTGCGTGCATGAGCTATTTTGAGTGAGATGTAAGTTTGAGAGATGCTGTGTCTTTGTTTACCTTTAGTCGTTCGCTTCAGTAAATAGAATATAGACATTTTCAAGACGCGTTTACGTTCACATTTTTATAAGCACTTATTAGGCATCGAAGCTTACTTACACGTCAAATACTAATACTGTCACTTACCGTTGCCGCTCGATGATATTCATCTTCAATTAATGTGCCTAGTCATCGAATTATCAGCTCTACGGCCATTACAGCCAGATCACACGGCTTTTACAATAACGACGAAACTGCATACCTACCATAAACATTTATGTAGTTTCGAAATAACGATGTTTTTTTCTATTTACCGAAATGCCTTACGATCCTTTAACGAATATTTCTTACAAAAGAAACCATGGTTAAAATATATCAATCATTTCTAAACAAAAAAAAAACATTGAAAAACCGGCTGTAGATTGACATTAAATAGTTATTTTAAAGCATCAAGCAGCAACGTTCAGGGACTGAAAGAAGACACGTTTTTTACACCACGTCAATTTTATTAGGGCTCGCCTTCAAATTTGAATGCTTTTCATATAACCGCTTTGATTCCGTCAAAAAGTTACGTTTCCTTCGAAACCCCCGTGAAATTGACGAGCTGTAACAATCGAAACTAAAGCTAAGTAGAACTTACGTAGGTATCTTACGTTAAAATTTGTTGAACAAGGAAAAAATTGTTTTAAAATAGCAAAGCTGCTCGTTTTCATTTTCGTACATTTTAGTACTAATTTTTATCTATTGTAAATGCGGTTACATTATCTTGATGGCCTATTAATAAATAGTAAGTTTAAATATCAAATGCGATATTCAAATTCCGTCAATTGGGTATTGAATTGGTCACTTTACATTTAGGAGTTTCTAGTAAATTTTCTAAATCTGAATGAATAATGTAATAAGATTTAATGACATACATTTCAAGTTCAACCGAATGTATATTACACTATCACCTTTTATATATTATAAATAAATAAAATATATATAATATTATATACTTTCTCAATCTGAATTTAAATTACTAAATCCTTTTTTATCCATAAATAGCGTTGTTGCTTTAGATACTTTTTTATTCTACTAATCATATTCATTCAAAGTTACAACATACACTTTTACAACGGGTGGGATCCATACACATTTGGGTATTTATAAACTTCTAAATAACGCACCGCTTCCAATCCAACTGTTCTATAAATCGGTATCACTACCAAATGTCAACGACGTAAAAAGAAATGTACAAACAATCTGTTCTCCTTTTGGAAATTAAAATACAAATCAATATTTAAATATGCACGCGAAAGCGAACTCATACACTCGATAGAAAAAGTCACCGAACAGTCTTAAATAACGTTTGTACGCAACAAAAAAAAGTGTAAATATAACATTTATTATAATTATAATAAGTTATCGTTTTTGACGTAGTGTGCTGTGGCATATTGACACTTATTTCATCAGTAGCAAAGCTTACACAAAGCAAGCTCGTGAGAAATGTCCGCGCGGGCCGGGGCGCGTGCGTGATGAAGAAATATCAAGTGATGCGACAGGGGACCGTCGTCGTTGGGATCTCGATCGCTCTGCGTGGCTTAGCTGTGGGAAAACACGAGAATTATTATTTTTTGTTAACCCAATTGCTTATTTACTATCGCGTGACATATTTTTTAGCCCGCTTGCTTATTTACTAGTCGTCCGCTTGATTATATAATAGTCCGCTTGATTAATTGGTAGCCCGCTTAAACCAAGCAAGCAAGTGATCGGGACTTAGTTCCTGTGTCAATTTTGATGAATATTTTTTGATCATAAAAATATCACTTGCTATTGAAGACCATAATTCACCTCTGTGCCTAATTCCATCTATTGAGCAGTATTGGCGTGACGGAGTAACAAACATTCATCCTTCCCTATTTATAATGTGTAGCAGGTATTAGTAAGATTTATAGGAGTATTGTTATTAAGGCTATGAGACTCGCAATTCATAGTTGGCGAATGATATTGGTTCACAAATGCACATAAGTTACAAAACAAAGTCATTGGTACAAGCTGGGATTCGAACCCACGGCCTCCAGCCAGCCACCACTTAAGTCTGTTTTTTAGTTCAATGCAAAAAAATAAAACAGTCACGTTGACATCTCAATACAATCCAATGTCCGAATGTTGCTAGTACGCAAAAACCAAATTACCCCATTTACTTCCAAGCAAAAATTGTTTGTGCTACGTAGGTGTTTTTTTTTTACTTTGCTCATAAGAGGAATTAAACTTTAATGTCTTTGATGTGATAAGGATTTTGGTCACACGAGTCTTCTATTCACGGTAAAAGAAATCTACCGAATAAACCTATCTAAATTATAGTGGTAACACCGCGTCATTTTTTTTGCATTGCATTAAAAAACGGACTGTAAGTAATTAAAAAGTCAGTCTAAAGAGAATTTTGACAGTCGTAATAAATTGCAAAAGTTCTATCGGTTTGTTTTTTTTTTAGAAGTAATACCCGAAAAAAACTAAAATTACCACTTTCTGAGCACTCAATGAACACTAACAAAGAAACTGCGATGGTTTTCAGAAACCTCTCAAATAGCCTAGTTGTACCTTCGAAGCCTTCCTTATCAACAATTACTAACGTAGTCTAGTTTTCGTAGTTGCACCTAGACGCCTTATGAATCATTCAGCGCAAAGGCTTGTCTACTAAAAAGTTTCGCTGTTCACAACTCTGACTTCTTTAAGATAACATGCATTTAAAATAGTGTTAGTAGACAAAATAGTAATGGTTGTTAGACACAAAGCAAAAACACACTTTGAAGAACGTAAACGAAATTCAGTTCAACATTTTCTAATAGACGAAAGAAGCTCTTCAAGCAAGCGTCAACTGGTATACAAGATGACAGGCACCAGGAAAGAAAGAGATTATGATAGCTGTGACAATGGGCTAGTTGCCCTAAAAAATGTAATTAGTCCGTCTTTTAGATTATTCAAAAATAAGGGACACGTATTTTTTTATTTGTAAATTAGACCAAAAATGACAAAGGTACAGCCCATTAAAGTTACGTGTGACGTCACGCCGTGCTGCATTTTTTAGCACGGAGTGACGTCACACATAACTTTAATGGGCTATATCTTTGTTATTTTTTGTTTAATCGAAAAAAGAAAAAATACGTGTTCAATATTTTTTTATAATCTAAAATACGGACTAAATAGAATTTAATTATTTTGACCCTGGAAACTACCCTATTCTGTGTCTTGAGGATCCGTGAAAATATTTCAATTTGAAGGAATACACGTGTAACAGCTGTAGATTAACTTTATTCCGTTTACGTCGCGAGCTCCATCTGTACTGACGATGATTAAGCTCTGCGAATCAGTGCGAAACCTGTCCTTATATTACGTAACTTTCCACTCTATAGACTCTTGTCTAAATCCTTAACCCGATAGTTCGGAGTAGGCAAAATCAGACAACTGTGGAGGTCTTACGCAATTGCACCCCTGAAGAAACATCCTACGATGAAGTTATACAATGAGAAACTTGCGTCTAACTAGGATTAAAGTGACATAGCTTTTATACCATAGAAATTAAAAAACCGATTATATTGAAACATTTTTCGATGCAAGTTCTCCACTGGTGCCAACCTAAGAGTAAATACCCTACCGATCTTGATCGGAGCCCATGTTGCATGTCTATGTAGTCTAGTTAATGAACACGAAACTGTTGGTTCTCAGAAAAAAGAAAAATCGGAAAGCATCTTGAAACTTTGTACTCCCTTACTCCCATAGTAACCAACTGGAAAGATAGTTTTTTTTATGCCAAGTAAAGACTTTGTGTCTTGATAAGTCTTATGATTTTACTTCAATTGTTAAAAGGTTTTAATTCCCTTGCAAGTGTCAAGATATGGGCCATAACCCGTTGTATTACTTTATGCATAGACAAAGTTTTTTTTTTCACAGCTAAGAGGAATTGGTATTAATTTCAACTTAATACGTCCACGCAACCTTGAGAAAAAGGTCTTGAAGGCAAACAGCATCAAAGTGATAAGTATGGGCTCCGTTTTTCCTTTTGAGGCACGGAACTCTAATATAGGATTTTTTTAACGGCAGCTGTAAGCTTTCCAAAACGTCGGGAATACAGGGTGATAGCAATTAGACCCGTTTAACATATACCTAAAAGAATTATCGGCACAACACACGAGTGACGTCACACTTCGATGTAGAAGAAACACCCCGCGATGAAACACACACCGGCGCCTAAATCCCTGTGTTCAAATTGTACAAACATGCGTCGTGCCGCTTCAAGCATGCAGCGCTACGGCGAGAATATGAAAGTGAGCGTTTGGACTGACTTCTTCTTGAGCGTGAAGAAGGAGCGACGCTTGGGCTCGTCCTTGGCGGGCGCGGGGAGTGTGTGTGAACGCGACGCGGGCGCGGCGGTGCGCGCGCGCAGAGCCTCCAGCCAGCCGGCCATCTCGTTGTCGTCGTGCGCTTGGAGGAGGAACTCCGCGCCGGACGCCAGTCTGCAGGGGAAAAAAATGTTAGTACAAAACTATAGTCAGTTTTTTATTTCGATGCAAAAAATGTGACGCGGTGTTACCGCTATAAAATACATAGGTGTAATAGGTAGAGTTTTTTCTACCGTGAATAGAAGACTCACCTTATCATATCAAAGACTAGATACAATCTAATTACTCCTAGGAGCAAAGTCAATTTTTTTACTTAGAAGTAAAATGTGGTTATTTGGTTTTTAGTTACTAGCAAAACTGAGACATTGACAGCCTTTGGCTTAGTATTGATATGCCAAAAAACAGACTACAAAACTATATAAAAAAAAACCTACTGCCAAGATAATGATTCTAGTGGATTCTAGTGTAAGGACTCTAATGGAAAGAGCAACGGTTCCTAATCTTTTAAGGCTATGCAAGACTAACAAGCGTCGTTTATTTTACGGACCCCAGATGAAATGCAAGACAGTCTTCAAGACGTCGACGGATGTCGATACGGTGGTTGAAACTCGGGTCTGTGTCTGAAGTGGCAATGGGCGTGACACCTGGTGAAGCGGGAAGACGACAGGTGTCTGTTATACATCTCACCTCAGAGGAAGACGTACTTATTCGGTTTCTATTGGCGGCGACGTCGAAGATCAAAAGGCTACGTTGGAATCGGGCGGGTGCCACCTTGTTCGACTTCGGGATCTGTATAATGCGTAAATATGTGCGTCGTCGTGTGTAACCTCAGCCGAAAGACGTGCTACTTCTTGGTGTAGTTAGCAGCTTAATTTGAAACCTCGACGACGGTCCGTTGAACTCCAGCGGTGTCTCTCCGCGGAAGTACTGGTCTGGCGTCACCTTCTACAGCTTCCATCCCTTGTAAGTACATCTTCAACCTCTTACATTAAAACCTATTATATCTCACCTCAGCCGAAAGACGTGGTTCTTCTTGGTGTAGCTATCAACTGCCTCGACGACGGCTTCGTTGAACTCCAGCGCTGTCTCTCCGCGGAAGTACTGGTCTGGCGTCACCTTCACAGCTTCCAGCCCTTGTAAGTACATCTTCACCCTCGTACATTAAACCTATTATATCTCACCTCAGCCGAAAGACGTGGTTCTTCTTGGTGTAGCTATCAACTGCCTCGACGACGGCTACGTCGAACTCCAGCGGTGTCTCTCTGCAGAAGTACTGGTCTAGCGTCACCTTCTACGGCTTCCAGCCCTTGTGAGTACATCTTCAACCTCGTAAATTAAACCTATTATATCTCACCTCAGCCGAAAGACGTGGTTCTTCTTGGTGTAGCTATCAACTGCCTCGACGACGGCTTCGTTGAACTCCAGCGCTGTCTCTCCGCGGAAGTACTGGTCTGGCGTCACCTTCTACGGCTTCCAGCTCTTGTAAGTACATATTCAACCTCGTACATTAAAACCTATTATATCTCACCTCAGCCGGAAGACATGCTTCTTCTTCGTGTAGTTGGCAGCGACCTCGACGACGGCTCCGTTGAGTTCTAGAGGTGCCTCTCCACGGAAGTACTGGTCTGGCGCCGCCTTGTACGACTTTTGGTCTTTGTACATGTACATGCGGCCCTCCTTGGCCACTACGAACACCTTGTCCCACGACCTGAAAGGGCAGGTATTTGGTTTTATTTCGTTTGCTATTTACCTGCAACACATATGGTTGTAGGCATTATCTGTCTAACAGCGCCACTACAAAGTAGAAACATCGCAAAAACACTTTGTTCTCAAAAAATATATTTCATCATCAACCCTGTTAAGTCCTCACCAAGGGGCACGGGTCTCTTGAGAAAGGTATAGGCCATACTCCACCACGGGGGCAAAAATATACATATTAGTGTGATAAAAACAATTCGTTGCAAATAATAAACAGTAACAAACAAGATTCAGGAATTGCGCATTTTAGGAATTACCCTGTATAATGTAAGTAGAAGTTGCCACTAGATGCTGTTAAAATCATATTGCGCATTATCTTATGGATTTAAAGTTTATTTATTTGGCGAGTGAGTTCACCCTCAAACGGACATAACCTTCTAAACCTTTTTTAAAAATATCAATCTAACTCTAAAAAAATAATTTCAAGGTCTGGATTTAGGTTTGCTAATATTATCTTACCGGTTGGTGGCCCTCTTGGCAGCGGACTCCCACTCATGTTTACGCACCAGCGTGCCGTCCACGCCCTCGTCCTCACCAGCGGGACTGGCGCCCTCTACAGAACACAGGAGACACGTTACAACACGCTCTTGGATGTTCTGGAACGTTCCCTTGGCCGGGATGGTTTCAAAACTATGTTCTGAGTACTATTTATAAAGACAAGATTCTTTAAAACACTCGATTATCCAGTTAAAATAGTATGTGGTGGAGATTTTAGAAGGAAAGGCCGAACCAGATTAAATTAACTGCCTCTGAGGAGTACCCTAGAATAGTGTCTTTATATAAAAGGCCCTTTTGTGTTCCGTAAGCTTTAGGCTGATTTTAGAGTCACGCTGAGTACGCGCTGACCGTCAGCGCTGATAGACAAAACGTATGGCTGGTCAGCGCTGAACCGTTTCTAAGACGTAGTACATATTGGCCTATCAGCGCCGAGTGTCAGCGTGACTCCAAAACCGGCCTTACACATCCGGAATCACTTATACAGAAGCTGACTTATGTTGTGAAATTACCCACAAGTGTGAGCTGTTAGGTTTTACGACTAAAAAAGGGACAAATTTTAATAGTAGTATGTATATGTTAGACGGTGGCAAAATTGTTGTGAGTACACTCACACTTACGCGCGGTTAACATCCAGTAGTTAGAGTCTGGAGCTAAGTTGCGAGCAGGTCCAGTAATTACCTCGTACAGCATAAGAGCGAATGTCGAATAACTGTCATAAATAAGTTTCTAGATTATGCCGGATGTGTGAAGCCAGCCTAAGCGACAATATATGAACCATAGTTTAACCATTTCGGCAAAAGGGGACATAAAACATAATGAACAATCATTATTGTGATTTATTATAATAAATTATACAGACTTGGATACATCTAGATTTCATTAAATACTGTCTAAATAATTCCTCTAACCTAAGTTGTTCAACAAGCTAAGTATGAACTAAGGATACGCATAACTTCATACGTGATTGGTTTGATACGTTTATCTAAATTGTAACTTTAACTAATTTGCACGTAAAATCTACACAGTCGTCTTCAATAAAAAGCCACGCGCCAATATACATTAATGATATTTATTGCAATAAATAACTTAACTGAAAAAGTTCATAAAATCATGCGCAAACGTCACACCAGCACAATCAAAGCATTTTTTGGGAAAACTGCGTTTTATAGGTGGTTGGTAGCAATGGTGGATATGCACTGGTCATACCGCTTGAAGTGCCAAATCAACATTCATAGTAAATATTCCTGGAAGAAATTTTAACCTCTAGTTATCAGAGCAACTCACACGAAAACATTTTTACATATTTAAGGGGCCGAATTCAAACTCAAAAATTTAGTCACATTGCAAATAGAGACAGAAAGTTTTTACAGCCGATAATGTACAGACCACGTACGATTCAAGCCTCGAATTATGGGTCCGAGAATTATTGGTCAATAGAAAAAAAATACACCAAAACTGAGGCATACGTTACTTATAATTGTTTGTACTATTCATGTTTTAATGTAGCTATTTGTATGTCCCACTGCTGAACAAAGACCTCTTTAGCTATCCACTCTCCCCTTCAATTAGCCGCGTTTGAGATAATTCTGCGACAAGTTTACCCTTTCAGTGTAAAAAAAATATACAGAGAAGTTATTGGCCACTTTCCTTTTTTCTTTTTAAAAAATGCAAAAATGTCCACACTGTGTGCGGATTATCCTTCTTAACCTGGCTTCCCACGGTGCGCGATTCTGCCGACGGCCGACGGCCGACGCCGGCCGACGACCACGGACAGCCATGCACCAGGCACGCCGGTACGGAGAACCGCCATAGACGTCTGTGCTATCGCGGACCGAGACCCTTCCCACGGTGTGACGTGCGAGCTGGTCCGTCCGCGATATCGCGAACCGTGAGAAGCCGCCGTTAAATTCCCAGCCCATTGCTACCGTGACCACGTGTCGGGTACCTTCGTCGTCGCTGTGGTGTGTCCCGGCGATGAGTTTCTTCGCGGTGCGCCAGCGGAAGCTTCGAAACGGCGACTTGCTTCGCGAGCGGCTCTTCAGCTTACCCGTGCTGGGCGGGCTGGTCAGGCTGGTGCTAGGGCCAGCTGGGTGGGGGAAGGAGAGGACGTCAATGGGGAGGGGACGGGAGCGAGGGAGAAGGGAAATGGAGGAGAATCACGGGGGAGAGATTGATGGGAGAGGAAGAGATTGGTGATGGAGGACGGGACGATATCGGAGCGCAGGCGAGGAGAATAAAAAAAAACGAAAAACAAATCAAAGCAACATAAAAAATGAACACGGCAGCAACGTAATTGAAGCTTCAAAGTTCATGCTTTAGGGATCTTCCAAACCGAAGCACTTTACAAAGGAAATTTCACGGAAATATTCGTAAAAACAGGCAAGCTCGCGTATGTCTGAGAGATCCCTTGTTTTGGGGACACAAAAACACAGATATCAAGGTTAGATATAGGGTGGATTAGCATGCGTTCCTTATTCAGGACATTCACAATAGTACAGAATAGTTACGTCTACTAGTTACGAGTACAACCAACATAGACCCTAACCCGTATATTTTAGGTTCAAATTTGAAGTTTTTGGACGAAATCGTTACAGGAGACTGGTACCGGCATATGTGTGTAATATAAAAGAAAGTATTACAATAAAATTGACCATCAAAATATTACTAAAGCTCTGGTTTCCTAGGGTAGCGGTGCCGTCATAGAGCGGTCGTAATACAGCGGTGAATGACGTCACTAGAACGTTGTCGTGTAGAACGACCTTCTCGTTGGGATATAAATGCCATAAACGTCGGAAGAACGTTGCTAAAGACTACATGTCACGCAACGAACTTTGTGACAAGCTAGGTAGTGTTATAAAAATAAACTTTGTTTCAATTCTAGGCAACAAATAACTTCAAATTTTACTTATGATATTTTTTTTGATAAATTTATTTTCTAAACAGTTAAGCTATCATCTCACCTGTAACTATTTAGAACAGTGAGGAATTAGCACTCATTGCTGTAACACTGGTGTCAAGCCCAGCACAGCTAGATAAACTAATGTCAAAATGTTGATTTGTCTCTGGTTTCTTATGTGCAATAAAGAATATAGGAACTCTCGCTCGCACTTTTATGACTCGGTTCGCACGTTTGTAATGGCTAAAGTATATTTCTAGGCCGAAATGCACCACTTCTTACACGTCACTTAAGTCTGAATTTAAATAGAGTTTTGTTTAAAGAATTTTAGCTAAAGTTTGTAACGGTGTAAACCTATTTACAATTTAAATCAAAAATTTAAATAACGATACCCATTTCTAGATTTGTTTTGGATTTTCATTGCTTTAGACGGGAAATTATCACCGACTACTTTTAACTTCGCAAATTATCTTTGTTTTTCTGTTCTATTCGGTTTTCAAAATTCTCTGCTTATGATCGAAATAAAAGCACAGTTTTGGAACTTTAATATATTTTTTTACTTTTATGTCATTTTCTCTATCTATCATTTACTCTACCTCGTGTCATGTTTAAGGGGTCATCCATAAATTACGTCACACGTCAAGGGGGAGGGAGGGGGTCCACGAAGTGTGATATTGTGTGACAAGGGGGAGGAAGGGGACCTAAATTTCGTGACGTCACATTTCAAAATCTATTGTAATCTAAGCGTTAAAACACCAACATTGAAATATTAACGAAAAACTCAAAAACATTTGCGACTCTATCTGTTCCTAACTGTATTTGCAACTCCATCGGAAATACAACTAATTTCGGAACTGCTGTTTTAATTCAATAATTTTTAGCATAATTTGCAAAATATGTGACGTCACACTAGGGAGGGGGGAGTCTCATAAATATGACCAGCTGTGACAAGGAGGGGGGAGGGGTAAAAAATCAGGAAATTCGTGTGACGTAATTTATGGATGGCCCCTAAGCTACGTTTAAGAAAAGCAAGTCGGCCTTACTTTTAGACTGTACCAACGCAGTAAAGTATCTGTACATAAATTACTCTTCTACTCTCCCCAGCCCTGTAACGACCTCGTCCGCACTCCCCCCGTACTCCACACCCACCACAACGTACCACAACCACCATACTCACTGGACATCCGAGCGGGTTTAGCGGGGGACGCCTTGGCGGCAGCTAGGGCCACCGCCGGCGTCTCAACAGGCCAGGGCGCGCGCTGCGGCGGCTCTGCGTGCAATCGCTACGTGCTAACTACGTGCTCATGCTACGTACACTACGCATGCGGGCGACGCCGAATGGTGTTTTTGGGGGCGAAAGGGGGGAATAATTTCATAGAGCATGTTTTTTTAAGCTTCCAGGTCCTGACCTTGAAGATAACAATTAATTACCATTGATAAATTTCAAGGTTATTATGAGGTTAAGGTATTCTCAGTTGATGTCCCGTTCACACCATTCGTCGTCAGTATTGTGGATTAATAGGATGAATGCTTACGTCAAACGCTCAAAGAACAGCTATCGATTGCTTTTTTTTTTAGCTAAGTTCCATGGACAAATCTACATAAACATTCAGTAATCTAATACATCATGCTACGTTCTACATACTTCAATACACAGTGCAAATTATAGTTATAAGGAAATTATTCCTAGCACCTCTATAAGTTTTTTTTACCTACAAGTTAAGAATACTCTTATAATCTTTGCATTACTTTGTTTATTGAGTAAATATGTGTGTATTAAATATGTCTTATGAGTATAAATACATACATGCAATTATCGTAGATAAGTATATAAGGAAGCAATCAGCACATAAAGGTAAAGAGCGAAAGCAAAATATACAAAGTACACCTACCTTTAGTGCGTCGAGATAGAAAACAGCACAACACGATACAATAAAATTATAAAGAAATAGTACGTTAAGTAGGAAAATGGCTTTTGTACAAGCGTGACGAAGAACAAAGCACTGCTTGCTTTTCTCCATGAAACAAAAGAATACAGGAGACTCGACAATATCAAACTATTGACGTAAAACATGGGCCGCTATAATTTGCGCTGCAAACATTCTAACGTGTGGTAAAACTCCTCGTTAATAGTAGGACAGCTAGAATACAAAAAAATATGTTGTTACTATTAAATTTATAAATACGTAACCCGTTTATTTGTGTAGCGATATGAGTTCAGATGAACGAAACCCAGTTTTAGTTCAAATTATAGAGACCCATGATGAGTAAAAGAGATAGCCGTATAGAG
Source organism: Yponomeuta plumbellus (assembly GCA_947310845.1). Classification (NCBI taxonomy): domain Eukaryota; kingdom Metazoa; phylum Arthropoda; class Insecta; order Lepidoptera; family Yponomeutidae; genus Yponomeuta; species Yponomeuta plumbellus. Next base: position 6,982,379 of record OX371207.1, on the reverse strand, counting down.
AAGACAAAAGACAACGTGAAATGAGAGGATAGAGTATCAAACCATCACCGTGATGTAGCTTATTAGACGAATTCATGATGCTTAGCATATTTTATTTCAGAAAAATCTTATACTAAAATAGAAATAAAGAAACTACTACGAGCTATGATAGAATAGTAGGAAATCATGATGTATTTAGCATACCCGAACATAGAAATGTGACCTAGAATTCAATTTTGTTGCTTAATCATGGATATTATTCGACAAAAACTTGACAACTTGGCGTATATTGCCAACTGCGTCATATCGTAGACCTGCTATTTGTATAGACTCAGTGCTAATCTCACGTTTGATGTACAAATAACTAAATAAAAAAATACACCGCAAATTGTCTTAACGGTTTACTTTTCTTCATTTCTCGACGTTTCGGACTAATTATTATATTTTAAAGTTAACTGTAGAAAAAAAATCTACGCATGAAACATAATAGGTACACCTCGGCAAAGTTGCAGTGCTTTCAAGATTACAAATATGGCAATAGATGTGGTTGATAACACAGAATAAATATACAGACATAATAATCCTTCACCATAACGTTATATAGAATAGAGCGTGCGTCAATGTAGGAATAGTGCTATTAGTAATTTAAATAACTTATTTATAAATTCAATAACTACTTGAAAATATAATATAAACCTACTCATACGCACATATAATATAAAGACTAATCAATAAAGACTAAATCCCGTCCAAATAAAACCTGTGCTAACTAAATAAATATCTACCTTGCGAACTATGTGACATACAATCCGATAAAATAAAATAGACACCACGTAAATACTGTTTCAAGCTGCGAGTGAGATCTAAATTTACCGTGTTATTCAAGATTTGTCTGACGGTATGTGACTATGTATGTGTCCAGAACCTCGAACCTCTGATGCTTACTCTTAATAATAACGTATAACTTGTCTATACGCTTCGCAACCTTATTGCCTATGATGTAAGACGACTTGCAGCTTGTAAGAATTAGCATCAGAAGTCGCTGCAAATATTGAGATAGTTCTGAACACAAGCAAACTCGAACCGTCCTTTCTACTGCACAAGGATTAGATGATTCGTCAAAAGACCGCAGACAAACCAGGCCCGCTATAAAGGCGTGAACTGAACACACATATGTAGCGCTGTCTTTACCTGGCTGCGAATGCGGTCGCTCTTGGGTTTTCTCAGCCGCTTTTGTGGACGTTCTCCTTACGACTAAACGGGTGCATGTGTGGACAACACATTCGTAAGTAACGCCCCTTCGTAATAGCAACACTATCGCTCACTTTTACAGGCCAAAGACACCCTTGCGACTACGGGTTAAAGCCTACGTTTCAACTTTCCGGGAATTACAATAGGGTCAAAAGTTCTTTGGCCGAACAAGTGAGCGATGCAAAAGGGGTATGAAAATAAAAATGTGTGAAAGTTCACACGGAAAGCTGCGATGCGTTGGCAGCGAAGCCGTTTCGGCTGCACGGCAGTGCAAAACGTGCCTTGTCGTTGGTAAAATAAGGTCTCTATTCTCTCGCAAGTTACCTTGGACCATAGACTGGAAGTATGTTCTACGGTAGTGTTATTGCAGTACGCAAGCAAATCACCAGTTGAAGGGTGACAGTTAGTGGAAATTTAATGTTACTTAATAGATTTTTACTTCTCATCTTTTGTCGAGTGCTTGGACAATACACATGCGTGCTTACAAGGCAATTTTGTGAATCGAGTGATGTTATTCTTCTGAAATAGGTATTCCATAGCTTTCTGTGTTTTTGATATAAGATGATACAATAATCTTTATAAATCCAAAGAGTTGTTACCGCTTATTTATTAATAATTGTAATTTCTACGATAGTAAACGTTTCGGATTGACGGTTGCGACTTTTTTACACGTTTAACAATGCACAAATTTATATCCCAGTTAATATGAAGTTAAATATATTCCTTCTTTTATTTCATGACTTTTTCCAAAAGTTCGTTAGCACGAATTCAGTTCTATCGCATAGATATAAAATAAATATTTATGCAAATTACAAACGAAGGTAACAACATAATACTCGTAAAATTGTAATCTTCAACAAAAATAACAGAGATTATCCGGATAGACTCCATTTTTTTTCTATTATTTTGTCAAATCAGAACAACCAAATGAAAATATGATATTTCTTAAATGTGGCATTTTATGAGAAATCTCACACACTATTTGACCCCCAAAAATATCCCTTACTTTGTCTGTCCAGTTCGACTTAGTCCTGAGCTTGAAAATCAAAATGCCCTTCAATTGTGATTTTCAGTACTGAGGTGACAAAAGTTCCCGGACAAACGTCGCGACCCTCACCCAGCGCACGCTAACCCAACCCCTCAATCCCACTCCTTAGTCCTGACATTGAAAATAGCAATGGTATTCAACCAAATCCTGAGCGATTCCAATAGTCTGTCAAATTCCATACTTTCAGACCATAGGTTCCCAAAGTGGTCCAGGTGGACTCCCAGGGGTCGAGCCCCACAAGTGGGGCTCCACGAAAAATTTTCTGGTTTCCGTAATCAAGAACCAAAATGTTGACTTGGATTTATTTACCTATCAACATCAATTGTTGATTGTTTGTAATAATAAATGTTTATAATTTTGTATAGCCACAAGTATTACTTTAATAATTAGGACACAAGAAAATATGTTACTTTTTTTCTTCTTAAAAACCCCAATTTAGGGTGATATTTTTAAGAGTTTTGGAAATACAGTAGAAATTTAGCAGCAGGGGGTGTACCGAAAATAGTAAAACTTTGAAAGTGGTCCACGAGAAAAAAAGTTTGGGAACCTCTGTTTTAGACCATAGAAAGATAGATAGAGAACACTTTATTGTACAGTCGGGGTCTGAAAATGTTTACCACCATAAGGTTCTTAATTGTACGGACAATTATACGACACAAGGTCGATATTTGTATTGATTTGATTAGATAAAGCTCAGAATAATGAGTTGAGTACCAACTTGTCAAAGTTTAGAGCAAACCTTCTTCGCACCCTCAAGGAGGATTTATTTTATTTATTTTGTAAAAAATGTATTCAATATATTTTCAAACTTTCTATTTTGACAGAGTTTTGATCTGTGTCATTTTAACAAATGCAATAATTTTAAAATAAGAAATGAATTTATATACTTGTTAGAATCCAGGCTTCGGAACTTTGAAAGGTAATAAGTACATTGTTAAAGCATTATAGACTATAATGCACATCTTGCAACAAAGAATCAAGTTTGAAAACTGGTAAACATTTTTAGACCCCGACCGTACATAGAAAGGAGATTACACAGGTACTTCGTAATTAGAATCGCTCAGGATTCCGTCCGCGTAACGGGCAGGACTAAGGGCGTCGCGACCGTCAACCCGCGCTCGCGACTGCAGCCCTTCGGTCAGCGGCCGTAAGGGCGAACTTACCCTGCGGCTGCGCGGGCTCGGGCTCGGCGCGGTCGAGCTGGTCGCGGGCGGCGGCCTCCGCGGCCTCGGCGGCTTCGCGCTCGCGCTTCTCGCGCTCCGCCGTCTCGGCGGCCTCCTGCCGCCGCTTCATCTCCTTCACCTCGAACTGGGGAGCGGAGGCGATTGCGTTGAGCATTTTCACCACTTAACTTCTCTAATTAGTTTGCTCGTGGTTTCCGCACTTACCGCTAGTTTCTCGAACGGCATCTGCTAACAATAGATTAAAATACTGCTAGAGTATTTTAATCTATTGTTAACAGATGCCGTCGATAGATGGCAGTCGTTAAGCCAAGTCAGACGCTTGAAAACTTCCGACAGTAAGACCAGCCACTAGTCTTACAAGCCTCCACCAATCCGGACTTGGCCCCCGTGGTGGAGTATGGCCTATACCTTCCTCAGGGAAGAGACCCGTGCCCCTGGGGACATAATGGACTGATGATGTTAACAGATGTCAAAAGTGCATACAAAAAAAAACAACTGACAGCTGTTAACAGTAGATTAACAGACTGTTAGCCATCATACACTACAGCCAACCACCAATCTCTTTCCCGAAATAGATTGGCTGCCTCTGCCCTCTGCCCACTACTGGGTATAGGCCGTTTCTCCATCACGCCATACCTCGCGAGGTTGCACCATTCTCATCCACAGAGCTCCTAGTAACCTGGCCACATCGTCCGACCATCGGGCTGTTGGTCTCCCTACTGACGGCCGGAAAACCAGCAGTGCACCAATAAAACCTTCTCCACACGGAGGGGTAAGCGACGAGCATTCTGGTGAATTTCGACCGTGGATGCGAGGGGCGCGAAACAGATAATGGCATGATGGGTCAAAGGTGTATGCTAACCAGTAGTCACAGATGGGTTGTTGTTGTTGATCATAATGTTTGTAATGAATTTTACTTCTCGTATCTTTTCTCGTGTATTATTTGAATTAATTGAAGATGTTTATTCAAATTAATATACAGAAGTTGGTTTGTGCCAAACTGCATAACAGTTGGTTGGCAGGCATTTTTATTAGTTTTTTTATTTTCAATTAAGCGTCCACTGCATCGGAATCGATCCGTAGGAAGCGGACGGATTTGTTGCTTTGTATTGATTTCTATAGTATTGCGTGCACTGGATAGGCATTTCTGCGCCGGAATTCCTTCCGATGGCGTCATCCGCAGCCGACGCGCTTTTCGGATCTTGATTCAGTGTTGCCACTTTAGCCACTTTTTAGCTAGATCTGGCTACACTTACAAAAATTTAGCTTTAAAAAAAATTTTGGTATAGAAAAATATAGTGAAGTTTAAATAATTTGTTTCGGGACACATGAATGTACCCGAAAAAATCTCTTTTCATCTTCTACTAAATCATAGTAGAATGTATGAAATTCTCCGAAAAGCTAATTAATTTCTTTACCATTAAATTGAATAAACTCACGCTCCCGAGAGAGAATGAGCTTAAAGCATACTGCATACAAATTGCATGTACTGTGCAGTACCGTGCTATTGGAAACATACCGTAGTGAGTCGTTGCAGCGCGCTAAAGCGGTCCTCCTGAGCGGCAGCGGACTTCTCGAAGGCCTCGTGCTTCTTAATGAGGCTCTCCACTTCGTCGATGGTGTGGCCCAGCTCCTGGGACATCAGGTAAGGCTCCTGGGCTATGAGCCACGCCTCCGCCACGGCGGCGTCGCGCGCGAACTGGTACACTTCCAGGACTGTTGGGGGAATAACGTGATCAATTGACTAGTTGACAAAATATCAAAGAAGTTACTTTTAAATTGTGCCCGGATAACGGCGACAGGCTTGCCACTTGTCACGTTTGGGACCTAATAAACTCGGCAAAACGTGGGTCCAGTTCTAGAGACTGGTGCCTCTGCCTACCCCTTCGGGGATAACGGGCGTGAGTTTACTATTATTATTATTTACTTTTAAGACGGAATTTTGTATGAAAATACCGGATTATGACGTCATATCGTCAGGTCATTTCAAAAAGTCGTATGTGAAAACAGACTGTTTTCAGAAAACACAAAAAACTATTTTTTTCTGTGACTTTGGACCTAGGAAAACATTTTTTATTGGGATTAGCTTTCTTTTTCCTGTATCTATTTATGTATGATATTATTGTAACTAAATTCAAGCTGCGTCATAGGTTTTTGTAACAATGCGACACAAAAATCTAACATACGACTTTTTGAAATGACAGCGACGATATGTCCAAGCACTCTTTTTATGTTTCATCTATTTAAAAATTGTAATAACTAGTAATTGACTAAAAGAGATACATTTTCTGAAATATTTTGTAATTTTTGTTTTCATACAGCATATCACATAATTTATTGTTGGTCGTGTCAACTACTCAATTCTCACTATAGGAGAGGCCTATGTCCAGTAGTGGACAACCATAGGCCGATGATGATGATGGTGATGTTGTATTTTGTATCACTATGTATTTATCATCTTCTTAAATCGAGAGATGACAATATAGGCTTCATAAATATATATATTAGATAAGACATAGATTTCCGTGCCCCTCGGTGGGGACATAATGGGTTGATGATGATGAAGACATAGAATAGCCTCGTGAGGCCCAATGTCTTCAAGTGATCACAAAATCAATTGTTCTTTTCAAGGTCGGGCCTTACGAGGCTATACAACGTCAATAATATGTTCGGTCCTGACTAGGGCGTGGTTTTCTCACGATCTCGGGAGACCTGTACCGACAGTACCGACTTTACCACAAGGTATGACGCGAAGCTATTTAGTAGTAAGCGACACATATAATACTCGCAAAGATAAGGTTTGCTTACTGTTTAAAAACAAGCCACTTAACATCGCGTCCCGCTATTTAGTTGACTGTAGTAGCTTTAATATTATGACAAGAAAAAACCTATGTGAACAGCAGTGGTGTGCGTCGGGCCACGTGCAGTGTAGAGTTCCGTAGAAAGAGCGGGGTTTTACCTGCTTTACAGAACTGAAAACTAGATCAAACTAATTTTCAAGAGATTTTGTAAAAATCGTTAGTCACCTCGTCATCATCATCATCACCCCTGTTATGTCCCCACCGAGGAGCACGGGTCCGTTAGTCACCTATTACTCGTTAACTAGTAGAGATTACATAGCCGTGATAGTTTTCTTTTTAAGTTGTGCTACCGGAATTATTTCACGTTTCTGCAATCAACTGTTTAGCCAGAAGATAGAGGGGCTAGTCTGACATATATCTGTGCATCAAATTTTTGCACTTCGAAAACGGAACCCTAAATTTAGGTGTATGGGAGGTAGTTTAATATTTTTTTTAAATTTTAATCTTAGGTTTTGTCGGCGTAACGAGTATGTATATCTGTGTCAAATTTCCGCTTATCGTCTTTGTGCCAAGCCGCGGACAGACAAACGGACGGACACGGCGAAACTATAAGGCTTTCTTAAGTTGACTACGAAACCCTAAACACTTACTGAGCTGCAGATTCTCCCAGCGCTCTTCCCAACGGCGCAGCAAAGCGTTCCGCTGTCCGGTCAGCTGTTGAAGCTTGTCCTTGATGTCAGCGGTGGCGTAGTGCTGTCGAGCCAACAGTTCCTTGCCCAAAGAGATGCAGGCGGAGAAGTTGTCTTCGCGTGTGTCGATCTCTGCCTTTAGCGATTGATGGTTGTTCATTAGGAGTTCCACTCCGCTTACGTCCCTGTTTGGGGTGGAAAGTTGTCGTTAGATGCATTGAAATAGTAAAGAAGTACAGAAGTCTAAACTGTCTTCTTCGTCTTAATCTTCTAGGCTTGGTGTCTAGACGAATCCCTGTTAATATGGATTGGTTTCTTCGAAGCTTTACCTTGTCTTCGTTTTCTGAGCTTAGTGTGTGAATGTTTCCCGACTGGTAGTGGTAGTGGTAGTAGTTCTTTCATTTTTTTCATTTTTTTAAACATATATATTTTATAGCGGTAACACCGCGTTACCTTCTTTTTGCACCGCGAATTAAAAAAACAGACTTTAGGCTTGGACTGTGAATGTTTGGAGCTCACCTGGGCTTTTCCTGGTTCACCTTCCATCTTCTTGGCTTAGCCTGTAAACGCTTCCAGACGTCAGTCAGAGTGTCAACTCACCTGGGCTTCTCCCCGGTGTTCATCTGTCGCACGACGTCGTCCATCCAGACGGCGACCGTGCGGACCCGGTACCCTCCATCTTTTAGGCTTGGCCTGTAAACGCTTCCAGGACCCCCCTTCCCGGACCTGGTTTACCTTCCGTCTTCTAGACTTAGCCTGTAGCAGACTGACACTCACCTGGGCTTCTCCCCAGTGTTCATCTGGCGCACGACGTCGTCCATCCAGACGGCGACCGTGCGGAATCGGTCTACCCTCCATCTTCTAGGCTTGGCCTGTAAACGCTTCCAGGACCCCCTTCCCGGACTTGGTTTACCTTCCGTCTTCTAGGCTTAGCCTGTAGCAGACTGACACTCACCTGGGCTTCTCCCCGGTGTTCATCTGCCGCACGACATCGTCCATCCAGACGGTGAGCGTACAAACCCGGTCTACCCTCCGTCTTCTAGGCTTAGCCTGTAAATGCTTCCAGGCTGACACTCACCTGGGCTTTTCCTAGTTCACCTTCCATATTCTTGGCTTAGCCTGTAAACGCTTCCAGACGTCAGTCAGTGTCAACTCACCTGGGCTTCTCCCCGGTGTTCATCTGGCGCACGACGTCGTCCATCCAAACGGTGAGCGTGCGGACTTGGTTCAGGAACCGATAAAGGTCGTCGGCGTCCTCGAGTTTGGCGCGGCGCGCGGCACAGGCCGTCTGCAGCGCTGCCCACGCCTCGCGCACTTCGGCCTCGCGCCGAGTGATCTCGGCCGCTTTGTCGCCGGCGTACGACGCGCCTAGGCGCTCGCATTCCGCGCTTATCACTTCCACCTGGAGGGGAAACATTATTGAGAGGAGAGTCTAGAGTGAAAAGTGTCTTTTTGCGAAAATTATCTGGAAGAAAGGATTTTTTTACTATCCTGACACATTACATTGGCAGTTTTTGGTCTCTTCGTACTCCTCTGGGTTACATTTAACATTTACATACAGGCACATACATTGCTGAGGCCACATACAGGTGTGAGTTTATGTATGTATTATTTATGAGACCGCAGGAATATAAAGCAGATAATACGTTAAAACACGTAAAAAACTAAGGTTAAGTGCATTCAGAACAGTTTACACATTTTTATAGCATGTACGCAATAATCATATTTTAGTTTATCAGTAGGAACTTTAAATTTGTGTACTGTGTACTGTGGACTGTCTATGGGTTCCGGGTTCCGTGCTTCGCAAGGCACGTTAAGCAGTCGGTCCCGGCTGCCGTCGATACATGGCAGTCGTTGAGCCAAGTCAGAGGCCTTAGGGCGGCTTGAAAACTTCTGACAGTAAGACCGGCCACTAGTCTTAGAAGCTTCCACCAATCCGGACTAGGCCCCCGTGGTGGAGTATGGCATATAGCTTCCTCAGGGAAGAGCCCCGTGCCCCTCGGTGGTGACATAATGGGTTGATGATGATTTTGACAGTCGCAAAAGAGAATGCACGAGTTCGGAAAAGGTACAGAAAAAGCTCGAGTATGTAATACCCCACATCCCGAACGCTATACGTCCCTGCAATACGCCACTTTTTGAGCAACTGTATTAAAAAAAACTTTTCAATACAGTTGCTCAAAAAGAGGCGTAGGTATTGCACTGCAACTTGTTCCGACTGTCAACCCTCACCTTCGGCTGCGCCTCGGCTCGGGTAGACATTTGTCGGAACTCTTTGCAATGACAGGCTTTCCGCACTTGTAATGAAATATACTGTTGTATAAAAAACGAGATAGGAGTTATTGCCAGATCACAGTCGATATGCTGACCGTACACTGCACAAAGCACTATATTCTATTTACTGAAGCGAACGACTAAAGGTAAACAAAGACACAGCATCTCTCAAACTTACATCTTACTCAAAATAGCTCATGCACGCAGCTTTGCTTGCATCGTTGTACTATTATGTATTCTGTGGCATCGTATACATCGGTTTGGCAGAATCAGCGTTGGGTCCGGCTCGCTCGCCCATATTTTCCATTTCGTAATAACAAACACAAAAGTATAAAACAACTGGACGATGGACCAAAAAACTTTACCAATGCCTTATTTACAATGATGAACAGACTAAAGATAAGTTACCTATTTTATTTTCTTTAGTCGCACTCCCATCAACAACAACGTCAATCTTACTTTTTTTGTCTTTAATTAAAAAAGAGGTTCGTAGTCAGCTCCCCATACTTCTTCCTACACTTCGCGTAGCCCATTAGCATAAAATAGTCGATCATAATCGGCCTTTAAACAAAAGTCCGTCATCTTTCCTAGTTGCGAACATATTTGGCAGCAGTAGGATCGCTTTTATTTGAGGACCACTGAAATTTTAGGTATTTTTTGGGGCATAGATCCTTTAAGCAAATGTTATTTTCATGATAAAATAAAATATTAGTTAAATAAACTGCGAGTGGGGGATAAAATCAGGTAATAACAGTGTTACTGTGTTAATTGCTTAATGGTATTTATTAGGCATATAGTTTTGTATAACTTTGCTAAATATTATGCAGTGTCATAAATGTGGCATATTGAAAAACCAAATTTTTGACATGCTGACATTTAGTCGTTCGCTTCAAAGAATAGACTGTACCTTCCCCAGGGAAGAGCCCCGTGCCTCTCGGCGAGGGCATAATGGGTCGATGAGGCCTACCTGCTGCTGCAGCGTGGAGAGGTCCTGGATGAAGTTGTGGTGCTTCCTCTGAAGCGCGCCCACGCTGACGGCGTCGCGGCCCAGCTCGTCGCCCACTCCGCGCGCGCGCTCGTGAACGCGCGAAAGCGTGTCCTTGCAATCGTGGAAGTACTTGTGCAGCTCGCGGGACGCCGCCAGCATCTGCCGGCCGGTCCAGTTCGAATAAACAACACCGGAAGGCGTCCGGGTGACCCTTAGGTGGCCGATGGTTGGATATTTGAATCGGTAGTTTCAGAAAGAACATTAGTCACAATCTGCTTTCTTTTCAGGTGACATAAAAAACTGACCCCTCAGTGGGACTAATGTTGTTTCTGCGTCTACTGAGACGTAGTACGTACACGTGGTTCAACTGATATTCATTAGACTAATGTACTTTCTATAGGGATCTGTAGATCTACCCTCAAGGATACCATAGACAACAATAAGTCAATCACACAAAATTTGGACTAATGTTCTTTCTGAAACTACCGATTCATTTGGAAGTGCTTGTGCAGCTCGCGGGACGCCGCTAGCATCTGCCGGCCGGTCCAGTTCGAATAAACAACACCGGAAGGCGTTCGGGTGACCCTTAAGTGGCCGATGGTTGGATATTTGGAAGTACTTGTGCAGCTCGCGGGACGCCGCTAGCATCTGCCGGCCGGTCCAGTTCGAATAAACAACACCGGAAGGCGTTCGGGTGACACTTAAGTGGCCGAATGGTTGGATATTTTCACACAATCTTTTATAAGTTAACTTCATCATCATCATTCAGCCACAAGAAGTCCACTGCTCCACATCGGCCTCCTCCAAGGATTTCCAAAAAGACCGGTCGGTGCATCCAGCGTCTTCCCGCCACTTGGATGAGATCGTCTGTCCATCTTGTGGCTGGTCGTCCTACGCTGCGCTTGCCGATATGTTATATAAGTTAACTTATGCTGCGGGTTTTGTATTTATTAATTTATTTATTGGATTTTAGGAAAACCATCGACTAAATAAAAATAAAATAATACAAATAATTATCAGAAAATTTCCCAAATTCGGTAGTTGACACAACAGACAATAATTATCTGATAATAGATGAAACCTGAAAAGAGTGCTCTGAAATGTGACGTCACAAGCAAGTATTTTCATACAAAATTCCGTTGCCCATAAATGCCCAATGGACAATAATTCGGGATTTTTTTCCTTTGATGTATATGAAAAGGAAGCTAAACTGGATAGCCCTACGTTCTTAGTTTTTACCTCAGATAAGATTTTCATTCATGATTTTGGTTTTGAAAACCTTCTCATTCTAAAAGGGCGTATAAGCAAAACGGAACGGAATAATAGTCGTGTATCCACGCCATCCAACGTTGAAGCATTTAAAAAAACCTGTCACTGCTCTGTCAGTGATTTCGTTTCAGTGCCACAATCTTATCTGTTCAGTTGATAGCGGCGCTAGTGGAGAATTTAGTAGTAACATTTAAGAAATTTACCTAGGAAAATGAGAATATTTTAATCCGTCTTTAAATTTTAGTGAACATATATCTATAAATCTTAGTAAGTGAATAAATGAAACAAGAAATGGGGTACAGAATTTACAATTAATTAGTTAGTTACAATTTTGCCCACTTGAACATATAATTTGGTGGCGCTGTACCTATTTCAGTATTTATTTTTTTAAAGGCAACAGACTAATTACTTTTGACAGATTCGAATGAATGATACTTTCTGACTTTGTATTAATCTGTGATGGCGTAATGATCTGTATCACTGAGCGAAATTAAATAAAGAAATTATTTTCTCGAAAACTACAGCACCTAAAAATAAACAAAAAATACATTCTTATTTAGTTACCGCTCATATCCATATCCTAGAAGAAACTTTCTTGATTCGTGACCATAGAAATATTGTCCATTGCATAATTTCTTTGGCGCATTTTTTCATATTATCTCAATAAAAAGTAACGTAATATATCGTCGTATAAAACTGTTAAACTTTTGGAGTTAATAAAACTCCAAAAGTACAAAGTTTCAGGAGACTAATAAAACCACCCTATTTTTACATCAGGCAATGAAATGAAAAACTGAAAATCGTTTTCGATGAAATTTTCATCCCTGACCCATTTCAGACCTGAGAATGTGGTTTTAATTTCAATTTGATAGCTCCACGCATTCCCGAGATAAATAATCTTCAATTAACAGTTACATCTGAGATTTAACCTCATAGTCGTTGTACATATCAAGCACTAACTTAAGGTATGCGAACACGCCGACACTCAGGTTTCCTCACGATATTATCGCCCGCAACGGAAGATTTCAACATCACAGTAACATAACCTCCTCAGTCCTGACTTTGAAAATAACAATGGTTTTCTATTGTTATTTTCAAGGTCAGGACTGAAGAGGATAAAAAAGGCACAGTAATACAGGCAACTTGAACTTCCGAGGAACAATTTGTCACAGCAGAACCATCTAGCAATGACAGCTGTTTCGTTTCCCTACCTGGGTCCTGGTCTCGATGAGTTCCAGCAGATCCTGCCAGGTCTCCTTCAGACCCTCCTTCCACTGGGCGATGGTGGCGTTGTCGGAGTGCCCCATAGCGATCATCTGGTCGGCAATACGCTCGGCGGTGGCCACGCGCTCCGAGCCCACGGCCTGCGTCTCGCGGGCGAACTCCTTGAAACGCTCCCACAGGAGCTGCAGGGAGAGATGGAACTTATTAATAAAATAAAAAATAATAATGAATAAACTCACGCCCGTATCCCCGAAGGGGTAGGCAGAGGCACCAGTCTCTAGAATGAGGGTCATGAATGAGGGTCTGGGTTCGAACCACGCATGTACCAATGACTTTTAGTTACGTACATTTGTTTGTACAGCAACACACTTCGCTGATAAATTGTGCCCGGATAACGGCGACAGGCTTGCCACTTGTCACGTTTGGGACCTAATAAACTCGGCAAAACGTGGGAACTTATTACTCGTGACAAAATGCAGTCTATGGGCCGATTTCTGAATTGGGCCCTGTAATAAAATGGGAAGTGGGGCCTATAGGTACCGCTCTACCAAACTTCGGTTCACCCGGCTGATTCCTATATAGTCTACGGAGCCAGGAACGGAAACAATTACGGATGAGGGGCAGTCTGAAACGGTCTCGAGTGGAGTTGTAAAATACATACTGATTATTTTGACTGCCTCGTGAATTTCGAGAATTACTTAACGCAAGTGGTGTCTCGCCAAATTTCTCGGAGAAGAGCGTGACAGAATGTTACTTAAGTATTTACTTACGCGAAATTCTCAATTCAGAAACCGGCCTTATGTATATCCCATTGTAGGGCACAAGCCTTCACTCAGAGAGAAAGAGATAGTATTGGCCTAATTATCACGCGTTCCCACCGCGAATCGAAAATGTTTCAGAAATGTGGGATAGTGGGACTTATAACTTACATACAAGAAAAGATTCCACTACATACATGTTGTATTCAATTTTCATCTAAACTTTGTAGCTAGTTCTATCTGTATATTTTTCCGGATGGTGGGGCTGTTTGCTGAAATACAGGTTCACACCTAGTCTAGCAACAGATGCTACTATTTCGTTTTGATAAATGTAACCTAGCATAACTAATTTAAGAAAAGTCCTGTATGATTTCTGGAGACAAATAAATTTTTCTATTCTATTACTGAATAAATACTGTAAACATGTTTCTGGTAGATTTTGAATGTTAGGGGTAACTAAAATATATCAGTACAGTTTAGACAATCTGACTTTTCTGATGATATTTCATTTGATACTTGAAGTAATGATAAAGATTGATGGTATTCGTAGTTTTGCGCCCATTTTCTATTTATTTTTTCTATTTTACCTAACGCTCTGTGATCCACTGCTCCAGGTCATCGACTTCTCGCGACAGCTGGAAAACACTCAGAGCACTGTTGTACGACAGAAACACACAACATGACGTGGTCGTAATCCTGGCCCAACTCTTGCGAGCTGGCGACTAGCTAACGCTCTGTGATCCACTTCTCGCTACAGCTGGAAAACACCTAGAACTCTGTTGTACGATAGACAAACACTCACCGTGACATGGTCGTAATCCTGGCCCAACTCTTGCGAGCTGGCGACCAGCTCCCGCTCGGTGATCCACTGCTCCAGGTCATCTACCTCCCGCGAGAGCTGGAAAAGCCGCAAAGCCTCGTCCAGCTTGGCGCGGCGTTCACCTGCCAGGTCTTTAAGGCCAGCGTACAGTTTGTCCACTTGGGACTGCTTCACGGAGATTTGCTCGCTGCGGGAGGAAAACATTCACTAGGATAATTGAGGCCATGAGAGCCAGAGTGGCCTATCATTTTTTCAATACCTATCCGAAAATAAATTAATGAATAAGATGCCTAGCGTTAACAAAATCACTTAAAGATCACATTAAAAGAGCGGCAAAAAGCAAAAAATTATGAAATAAATTGAAATACCAAAGTTACAATTTAAATTAGGGCTCATTTTTTTCTCGTTGACTTTTATAAACAGTTGGGCCGCTCTGGCTCTCATGGCCTCAATTCTTCTCAAAGAATTTTATAGTAAGATCGTTTCTGACCGAATGGTTGTTGGCATTTTTTGACACCAAAAAAAATCGTGTTTGAAGCGCTTGATTTGCTTGTAAGTTATAGTAAAAGGTACACAATGCTCCCAACAACTCTAATTTTAGTTATCCACATAGGCATTATTGATCACGGTCTAGTTTTGTAGTTGTTGTAAATGAATACCAAACAAATTAAACGTAATTTATCAAAATGTAAATGAATTTAAACAGTACTAATTTATATAGCAAGCGCCAAGGTATCAGCATTGATTAATTAGCATGGTTACTGCAAAACTTAGCGTCCGTCCTTCAGAATTGATCAATCGCAGTTGCGCGTGCCATCACGAATGAAAATTAATCAAAACGTAAACAAAAAATATGTTGCATACCTGAGCGGATGATCCTCAGCCGTGAGCTGACGGACTGTCTCGCCGAGCTGACGAATGGTCTGCGCGTAATCCTCGACCGCCTGCTCCAGAATCTCGTGCTTTTTCATCAGGTTTTGGGCGGAGATCTCATCCTTGCCCCGGTCTTCAACCATCATGTACAGCTCTTGCTCGCTCATCCAGGCCTCAGCTTCGTTGGCGTCGAAGAGGTACTGCTGTGCCTTCTCCCATTGGGCGAGGTTGTCTTTGCGTTGCTCTATGGCGTCTGTGAGGTATTTTTTATGGTTAGAAGTTTTTTTTACTTATATTTCAGTCGCTCGCTGCTCAGCTGCCACCGGGGATGGGTGACAGTATGCTGTTTTTTATTTACTTGATGTTTAAGTTTAATATGATATCAAAATAACATTGGATGGTTAGAATTTAAAATATTTCTGTAAGGCAAGTCTTCTGTGAGACAAATGGATACCCGTAATATGCTATTTTTTGTTTAATTCATTTTTACGTTTAATAGCCGATAGTCATCAAAATAACACTAGATAAATTTGTCGATACGAGTATAACTTGGTCAAGAAATTTGAATTGTAGAATGTAAAATTTAAGTTCACGTCTACTACCGCGCCCTAAAACCTTTGTGTGAAGGAAGCGTAATATCGCATTAATATTAATTCAGTAATAACCAATGTAACTGGCCATTAACTGGGTAATAGAAAGTTAAATTGTACATGAAATTACTAAGCAAAAACATTAAAACACCCATAGACATTTCGCAAGTCATAAAAAAACACAACTGAACCACGCACCTTTAAGTTCTCGCCATTTCGCCGACAATTCATCGATGAGCTGCTTGAACTCCGGGGTAGCCTCGTGACCTTCATCGATCAACTTCTGCCCGTTGGAGATAACTGTCAGGATCCTCGGTTCATGGTTGTCGGTCTCAGTCTTAAGGGACTGGTTCTTCTTTTGCAACATCTGGACGTTGAACAGGGTGTTTCCGTAGTCAGGGCTGTTTGCCTGGGGCAGCTTCTCATGGATCCAGAGCTTCTCATCC
The DNA here is from genome assembly GCA_947310845.1 of Yponomeuta plumbellus. Lineage (NCBI taxonomy): Eukaryota > Metazoa > Arthropoda > Insecta > Lepidoptera > Yponomeutidae > Yponomeuta > Yponomeuta plumbellus. Next base: position 6,966,185 of record OX371207.1, on the reverse strand, counting down.
TCCACGTCACGACGGAATTGGAACGCTTCCTTCTTCTTAGCGAGCTTGCTCTGACGGTCGAGCAGAGGCGCCTTGAGTTGCTCGAATCGCTGCTCCACGGCTTTCTTCTTCTCCTTGATCTCGTCCATCTTGTCTGGCACAGTTTTTTGCAAGTACTCCGCTTGGGTCTCGAGCTCGGTGACTTGGCGGGCCTTGACGGCCATCTGGGTTTCGATCATCTGCTGTTTCTGCATGAGGATGTTGACGGAAGCCAAGTCGGTGCCGGTGTCGGTGTTCTCGATTTGCTTCTCGAGCTCGTTCATCCAGGAGTCGATGTCGTCGACGGTCTGGTGGAGTAGCACCTCGCGATTGGCGTCGAAGAGCCGCTCGCCCTTGTCCTTGGTGGTAACTTGGAGGTTCTCGAACTGATCCTGGAGTTCGGACATCTTGGGCGAGATCACTTCGGCGAACTCGGGCTTCTGTTTCATGAGTTCCTCGGCGGCGTTTTGCACGGCGAAGAGGCGCTCCTTGTTCGCGGCGATCTCTGCTTCGAACGCCTGGTGGCGGGTCCATTTAGAGTGGATTGTTTTCGCCGAACGGTAGGTGTCATCTTGAGCGGTGACGTTTTTCTCCTGCACCCATTCCCCGAGCTCGTCGCAATCCTGGAGGAATTGATGGAGCTGCAGTTGGTCCTGGAGTTTCTCCATTTGCTGGATGGCCTTGTCGCGGTTGTTGTTGCGTCGGGCCTCGATGTTTTCGGCCTTGTTCTGTATTTTGTCGGCGTCGAAGTGGCGTTCTTCGACGAGGCGGTTGGCGAACTGGACGACGGAGTTGATCTTGTCGTCGTTGGCTTCCATGGTGGTGAGGAATGCCTCGTGCTCCTTGATGAGGTTTTCGGCCTGCTCGAGGTTCGTTGGCGGCTCGGTCTTGGCCAGTCTGCAGGGGAGACAAAGCATTGAGAAAACTTGAGAAGAACCATTAAAAATCGTTGTGGTTTTTAAGTAATTGGTTCACTGGAAACAATATTGTTTCTTAAAAAATCTACGGGTTAAAAATATAACTGATCTTTATGTTTTGAACAGTGTTTCAGCTGTTACCAGTGCTCTTTACCGATGTCCAGATGTGAACCACTGCTCTCGTAACGAGAAACACAGTAATAGCCATTCCTGCGTTTTTACTTTGGGTGCAAAAATTAGCTACTCAGCGGGATATCTATAAGTAAGAAATGGCACTGAGTAGCTTGACTCGCTTGCTGACTAGCTTGAGCTCGAGGGCTGACGGTGAAAGGGAAAAAGCAGTGTTCCACTGCTAGCAGTCTTTCAACGTATGCCCCAAAGTGGCCTTTTTTACCAATGTCCAGGTGTGAGACTGAAGCAGACCGACCAACGTACCCCGGCCCTGTTCACTAATGTCCAGGTGTCAGTTTAACCAGCCCCGCTTGTATTCTCAGCAGCTGCAGCCCCGCCGTGTTTCACGCCCAGCGCCCCCTCTGTTCCGCGCCCTATTGTGCCCCCCGCCCCGTACCTGTGCTCCTGCTGTGCCAGCAGCACCTCGGCCTGCCTGGCGTCGCGGCGCAAAAGCTGCAGCTCGAGGCTCTGAGCCAGCAGCTGCTGGCGGTTCTCCCACATCTGCTGCAGCTCGGCCCAGCCCTCGCGCAGCGCCTTCAGACGCTCGCGCAGGAACATGTACTGCGGGTCGTCCTGGGTCGACGGCTCCTGTGCGTGACATTCTATTTTTGACGCTGCGGCCACACTCGAATCGGCAGTTTCAGAAAGAACATTAGTCATAATCTGCTCACTTTTGAGTAGACATAAAAAGCTGATTTCATAGTGGGACTAATGTTGTTTCTGCGTCTACTGAGATTTTCAGTGGCACGTAGTTCAATTGATATTCATTGGACTAATGTTCTTTCTATAGGGAACTGTAGATCTACCCTCAAGGATACCATAGACTACAATAAGTCAATCACACAAAATTTGGACTAATGTTCTTTCTGAAACTACCGATTCACTTGAAGGCGAAGATTCGTATTCGCTCTACAGCGAAGAACTCGGCCACATCAAATAAACCTTCGCTACGTCGCGACAATCTAGAACGTTGCTAAATTCATTTTTGCCATTCGACGTGCGGTATTTTACCGACAGCAGCGCGAAGGATGTTTGTATTCGCGATAGGACGAATTTTTTGGCCATACATGTCGCGACAGCGCAAATCTTCGCGTTATCGCGATAGTGTGGCCGTACCATAACAGTGCCGTGCAGTTTCCGCCTTTGTTCGTCGAAACATGATCGCGGTCATGTTGCAACGACTAAAGGCGGAAACACATTATTGAAAAGCAACGCGACGTGACGCGTGTTGAGTCAGATCATATCTACTATTTTCTATGATTAAAATCATTGTGGGCATCGCGTATTGGCAATGTGCACGATTGCACATCGGGGTGTCGCTACGTGGTGTCGCGTCGCGTTTCAATAGTCTGTTTCCACTTTTTGTCTGTAGCCTATATCCACACTACAGGTCCGTACTAAATACTGCTGAAAGATTTTTTTAAATCGGATAAGTAATAGGGAATGGATGAAAATATCAGAAGTGCTAGATATTTTTTTTGGTGATAGGAATAACCTTCCTTAGCGCGAGAAAAAAGTTTCAATTTTTTTGGCTTCGTAGTTAATTTTTAAATAATCTTAATATTTTTTCATTCGTAGTTCTGGGCTCAGTACGGCATATCAGACATATTCCTTAGTCCGCTACGTATAAAAAAAAATCCACCTTGAAAAGCTGTCATTGTCACCAGATTATTTTTTTTTCATACGTAGCGGACCAAGGAATATGTCTGATATGCCGTACTGAGCCCAGAACTACGAATGGAAAAATATTAAGATTATTTAAAAATTAACTACGAAGCCAAAAAAATTGAAACTTTTTTCTCGCGCTAAGGAAGGTTATTCCTATCACCAAAAAAAATATCAAGCACTTCTGATATTTTCATCCATTCCCTATTGCGGAGAGTACCCCCGAAAAATAAACGTACTAACTTTTACCCTTAACCAAATTAGTATTAGTATACATTTAACGAAATAAACACTTAACTCCAATCACGAATGACAGTAAAAGAATAAGGGATCGGAGTTGTTACATGGTTCCCTGTAAAATGGCCAATCCGTAGCTATGGAGCTATGGGCTCACTGCGAAATGTTGTCAAATAATGTTGATTCTTATGTTTAAGTATATTCTTCATTATACTTCTCAGACTGAATCACAGTACTTACGGCAGTGATCTTCTCTCCATATTCCATCATCTTGGCGTATTCATCCTTGTAGTTGTCAATCTCTTCCTTGATGGTCTGATGCTGCGACAACAACTTCTCAGCCTCCGACAGCGACGACGGAGTGTCTACAGAAATTAAAAAATATTGAAGCATGATTACAATTTTGCTGAATACCAATGTACTATGTTAGACGCAGCCTTCGTAGAAAAAAAAATCACGTTTTTTGTATAGGAGCCCTCTTAAATATTTATTTTATTGTTTTTTAGTATTTGTTGTTATAGCGGCAACAGAAACAGATCATCTGTGAAAATTTCAACTGTCTAACTATCACGGCTCATGAGATACAGCCTGGTTACAGACCGACCGACGGACGGACGGACGGACACCAGAGTCTCAGTAATAGGGTTCGTTTTACCCTTTGGATACGGTTGCTATAAATGGCGCTGATTTTCAGTCAGAGCCGCGGTGCAATACAACTGTTAGCATTGCTACAAAGAGAATACTTTTTTTTGTGACTGGCTAAGGACCGGGTTGGTTGGCGTTAAAGGGAAGGCCTGTGTTAATGGGCTGATTAGACAGGTTACCTTCGGAAGCGACGTCGGTCTGCGTCTTAGTGAGCCAGGCCTGGAAGTGGTCCACGGCGCGCAGGAAGCGATGCAGATCGCCCGCCTCTTCCAGCTTAGAGTCGCGTTCTTTGAGCTACGGGGAACGAATATATTCACGTTCATTTTTGTATTAAATTAAAGGTACAATTTGGGTGCCTTTAAGGCTAGAGTGAATAGGCTCTTACTGAACCAACGAGGAACATCGTCGGCTCCATCTTCACTTACCATCAGGTGAGATCGGGGTCAATCGTTGGTCAGTTTTTAATAAAAAATAAAAAATAAAAAAAAATTGAATTAACTTGGCAGAAGAAAACTTTTGTTTTTCTTAAATTAAATAACTCCAAATTAATTTAAGAAAAACATTGAGAGTTTTCTTTTGCCAAGCCAAAAGAAAACTCAAAACTTTTAGTCTTCCCATTTGAGATTATTTATCTTTTTTTGTTTTTGCCAGTGTGTACTAAAGAATATTCTTATCTTATCTTACATCGTCCATTGGCACTTTCACTCACACTAGATTTGTGAACCAACCACTCGCACGTTAGTGCCTGGGACGTTGTTCTTTAGATGAAGTAGGCTTGCCCAGCACCTATACCATCATAGCACTAACTATATGTACACAAGTATAATTAATGTAGCTTCAGTGGTAGAGTCACAAACAGCATCAAACTGAAATATTTTATTCATAGTAGGTACAAACAAAATGTTTACTTTATGAATGTCAATGTTGTTAGTTTCACAATTATTAATAGATTAAATGGAGAAGAAACTAACCAAGAAACTCCACATTTATTATTCACAGTTTTCGAATCAGAAGTCTCCTTAAGCATGTTCCATTTTTCTGTGATAGAGCACTCCCGGATCAGTACTGCGTCTCTGCGTGTATTTTATGACTGTAGTGTCCTCTTCCAATATCGTCAACAATATCCACTACTTGAACAATAAACCTTATAGCTCTGTAATAAGGACTCACCATGTGCGTAAGCTGCTCCCAGTTCTCGGTGATGGAGTGAACGCGCTCGCGGATGAGGGCCGCCTCTTCGGGGTGCGAGTCCTCGATGGCGGAGGCTTCCTCCTCCAGGGAGGTGATGCGAGCCTGGATGGCCGCCAGGTCGCGCTCCATGCCGGACAGGCGACGCTGGAGGGTCATCACGCCTGGTGGACGACGTGATGTTAAAAACCAAGACGATATGTAATAAATAATAATTTACATCTCTCATGTTCGGTAAGTAGGTCCTTATAACCCAAAATGGGGCTTGTAGGTGACCAATTAGCTCTCTAGGGTAATAATGTAGCTAGAAAAGCCCTAGGGCGGTAAGTAAACTAAAAAAAAAACTCTTCACTCTTTCAAAAAGTTCGCGCACATCTAACCATCATACTGGCAATAGACATCATGCATTCAGCCCAATGACAAAAGAGGTCGCTTCGCTATTCAGCCTTGTCTTCGTATGAGTATAATAGTCATCAATTTTAAATATCGAACGGCGAAGCTCAATTTAGTTCTTGAAAAAAATAATTTAAAAAAAAGATGAAAAAAGGCGGGAATAGAAAACTTTTACTTTAAATATTGTTTGTTTTTAGGATTTTTTTACAATTACGTGCTAATTAGGGAAAAAATATGAGTTCTGCAAGTGATGAAGATATAAGCTGCACTCCCGATTCAATGAAATTGGAAGCAATTAACAATATTTTGCCTGAAAGTTCTAAAGAGAGATATTTGAAAACTTACGACGAGTTCATGAAGTGGCGAAAAGAAAAACGAGTAATTTTTTTCTGCTTACCCTCGAACTATAGGCGCCCTCGCTGCGCTCGTGCGCCTAAATATCTCGGGCTGCAATTGATGCCTTACAGCCCTTGGCTACTAATCTACTATTATTTATCATCATCATCAACCCATCATCTCCCCACCGAGGGGCACGGGTCTCTTGCGTGAGGAAAGTATAGGCCATAATCCACTACGGGGGCCAAGTCCGGATTGGTGGAGGCTTGTAAGACTAGTGGCTGGTCTTACTGTCAGAAGTTTTCAAGCCGCTCTAAGGCCTCTGACTTGGCTTAACGACTGCCATCTATCGACGGCAGCCGGCACCAACTGCTTAACGTGCCTTGCGAAGCACGGAACCGCTCGGACAAGTGCCACTAGCGTTAGTCGTAGACGGTGACCCATCTATGGACTGAACGCGCCGTATGTTGCTTAACCGTAGTGACCGTTTGAGATCACTCAGGCAGCCCAGGCTACGAGCGATTCGCACAACCAACAACAACAATGATTTATTGCCACAAAAATGTATGGGGTCCGTCGTACATTTATACAGAAGGCCTCAGTCTGGGCGTTTCTCTGTTTGTTATGTTTTTACCTCATTACCGGGTGTCCTAGTTTGGGACCAGGTCAAGTGATTGTACTTTGTGGAAGTTACTGTTACTATTGTTATTATTAAAAAACAAACCCAGGTCTTGGATGTTTACATGTTTGTGATGCCGCTGTTTCTGGTTCCCACGACACAGGGTATCCTAGTGTGGGGTCAAAAGCAATGTATGTGCCTTTACGTAAATGTTTATTTTATGTTATGTATTACTATTATTTTTGAGATTATTTTTGGATCAGAGGACCGGGCTCAGTGGCGTGCAATGGGAGAGGCCTATGTCCAGCAGTGGACAACCGTAGGCCGATGATGATGATGATGATGATGATGGTGATTATTATTTTTAGCCCATACGCACCATTGAGATCCATCTCGAGATCATCGGTCTGCTGCAAGATGCGCTTCTTGTCCTCGATCCAAGAGACGGTCTCGCGGCACTCGATGTGGAATGTTTGCACGCCTTGCGCGGACTTCAGCTCGTCCTTCTTGGCTTCCGCCTGGTGGGGGGATTAGAGACGTTACTGGCTACAGAATAGGGACGGAATTGCAATTTCTAAAGACGTTTAGCTAAATCGTTTTTAATTCAGCCTGGTGGAGGGATTGGAGACTTTACTGGCCACAGAACAGGGATGCTTGTAAAATGTTTGAATAGACTTTCGACAGCCTACTGAAATATCGGCTTGCTAGTCTTGGCTTCCCCAGGATTAGGGATGTTATTGGGCGCAGAATAAGGATAAAAATATAACTCATAGAATGTCTGTATACACAACTTGATGAGACATCAGCTCGTAATTCTTGGCTTCCGCCTGGTGAAAGTATTAGAGACGTTATTAGCTACAGAATAGGGACGGATATACGTATGTGAATGTCTGTTCCGATATTTATGATAGACACAGACAAAGAAACATCAGACTGTTTTTCATTGCTTCCGCCTGGTGGAGGGATTAGAAACGTTACTGGCTGTAGAATAGGGACAGATATAGATAGAGACCGCTTAGAATAAAATTTCGGAATAGATACTGTAAATACATGGTTTAGTTTAGAGTCTGGTGAGAAGGGGTAGAAACAATATTGGGTTCAAAATAAAATGGTTGTGGAATGTCTAAAAAGACGTCCTGCTGAGGAAAGGCGGTCAAAACACGAGCGGTTAATTTTGTACCGCGAACTAACAAAAGATTTCGAGTTATAACTCAATGACTAATCTAATAAACTCATCTACTAAGTCAATCTCCAAACAGTCCGTCCATTTTGGCGAACTTGACTTCACCTCTCGATCCTGGATCTGTAAAAAATCTGCCGCGCTCGGGTTTCTCCACGGCGCTTACTTTCTTCCGCAACCTACTCCGGTGCTCATTGAGCTTGGCTTGCCACTGCTGGATCTGCGTATGCCCTATACTCCACGTTCGGGTTTCCCCACGCTGCTTACCTTCTCCCGCAGCCCACTCCAGAGCTCGTTGAGCCTGGCCTGCCGCTGTTGGATCTGTGGAGCCTGAGGATGTTCCACGTGTATGAGCTGACGAGCCAACTGGTTAACCACGGCGACGCGGGACGCGTTCGCGTTCATCTCCTTGTCGAATCCGTCGTATCTGCGAGCAAAAAAGACGATGTCAGACAGTCAGTTCTAGCCCAGCTGTGTTCGCTATCATAGTGTCACTTTGATATTTACCGCCTCGGCACGCGCACAGTAGGCCGAAAATCACGTTTCATAGACATTCAAACTGACATGTCATAAGTGACACTTTTTTTGGTTGGATGTGATTGAGAATACTTGCTATATGCCTTACATAATGAAATTTCAGGTTTATAATCGTAAACAACGCGCTCAGAATTTTATTCGAAAAAATTTGTATGGACTCTGCATAAAAAATTATGATATCTCCGTAATCGCACAATTGCGCCTAATATCCTCTGAGTTTATTAATATATACATTATTTAGGATTTTTTGGCATACTTCATGTTGCGGTCAACCATGCGTTTTTTTCTTCTTCGATTTTTAAAATTTTTTCAAAATTTTTTGTTTATTTTTTCATTTTTACCTAATAATTAGCTTAACATAGGCGTATATAGACTAGGCATTAATGCAAAATAATTAAGGACAATAGTAGAAAGCGAAAATTGCTTTAAAATACTAATTAGCTGATATCTGACAATTATCTAATGATCCTCTAAATCTTCAATAAAATTAGGGAAATTATTGTTTGTAAATGATGTTTTAAATAACTGCCGACTTGTTAATAATAATTGCCGATTACCTTTATCTATAAAATAATTAGTTTCTCATAAGTTAGTACATTAGAGGGTAGTTAATAAATTACTTGTTCGGAAACAAAATAAGGTGATTAGTAAATTACTTGTTCGGGCACAGACACTAAAAGCGATCGCAATAAATAGGAATACACTTAAAGAAAATAATTTAGTATTCTTCAATCATTGAAAGTACAAACATAATGGCAAGCATAGTAACTAATTTGGATTTGTTCGTTATTTTGAAAAACGCAGACAAACTCAGCGACTATAATTTTTTGTTCAAAACAGTGCTATCTCGTTTAAACAACAGTCTATCTGAAGAAGATTGTGTTACTTTAAAAGAATTTTGCCGGAGATTCACTAGAGCTGCACAGAAACGATATGAATCAACGCATCGGAAATATGAGATATTCCGAACTCACTACGAAAGTTGGCTTGAAACTGATGTTGATTGGCCGAGTTGCTTGAAAGAAAATATACATTCGATTATTCAGCATGAAGGAAGTCCTATAGTGCCCCTTTTGGAGTCATCGTCAAACGCTACTGGTTCATCTACTGAGCCATCTACATCATCAATTGGAACAATGACGAAAAGGAAAATCGCAAATCGTAAACCTTTTGAAGACTTGGGAACGAAACAGAAAAAGAGGCGAAGTGGAGACCTGACTGACAAAGATTCCAGTGAGCTCGTATTTGCTACGATTTCAAAATTAAAAGATGAAGGCCAGAACAACATGGCTTCTGTGATTGAATACATGGTAAAACATCCAGAATCAATCAAAAATCTACATGATTTAACTGCCAAACCAACCACTAAAGAAACGTTTTCTCCTCAAAAAGCTCTTGGTTTACTAATATCTCTGAAATTGTCAAAGTGGCAATACATAACTTTGCGAGAATCAGCAATTCGAGAAGGCCTTAAACACTTGTACCCTTCGTATTATTGCGTGCAAAAAGAGAAGAGTGTGGGTTTTCCACCTGAACCAAAAAATGCAATTACGGTGACAGATTCCTCAGCGAAAATTTCACTGCAAGCTTTGCTAGATCTGACAGCAAAAAGAATAATTCAATCGTTGCCAGAAAGTATGCAAAGAAAGAACTCGTTTTAATATCAAAATAAGGTTTTGACGGAGCATCCAGCCAAAGCCGATACAAACAGAAAATGGATTCTACAGAAGATGACTCAAGTATCTTCATGACTTCGTTGTCACCACTGAAGATGACTTGTGAAGACGTCACAGTTTGGGAGAACCCAAAGCCATGCTCCGCAGCGTACTGTCGTCCAGTGCAATTCATCTTTGTTAAAGAAAGTGAAACAGTGGTGAAGAAAGAAAATGAAAGAGTCAAAGCTGAGATATCAGCTCTCCAACCATCCGATTGTGATAGCAATATGGTGAGTCATAAGCTAATGCTCACCATGGTTGATGCCAAAATAAAAACTTACCTCTCTCCTAACGTAAGATCGAATGCAGCTTGCTATATTTGTTTGGCGGAACCTTCGGAGATGAACAACTTAGAAGAAGTTAGAAAGAAATCTACAGAAGATGACTTGATGGAGCTCGGACTTTCATCACTACATGCGCGGATTAACATTATGGAATGTCTTTTGCATATCGCATATAAATTAGATATTAAGAAGTGGTCTGCTAGAACAGAAAGTGAGAAAGCTGCAGTGGATGCAAGAAAAAAATCAATCCAAGCCAAGTTCAAAACGGAACTCAACCTATTAATTGATGTCGTAAAACAAGGTTATGGCACAACTAATGACGGCAACACTGCACGACGATTCTTTGAATTTCCTGAAAAGACTGCAAGTATCACTGGAGTAGATGAAGATCTGATCCGAAGATTTGCTGCGATTTTGCAAGCTATAACTTCAGGTCAATCCATCAATGTTTCAAAATTTAAAGAATATGCTTACACAACTGCTGAAAAGTATGTAGAATTATACAACTGGTACTACATGTCATCAACAGTGCACACGATACTGCTTCATGGAGCTGAAATTATTGCTGCTAACGCAATAGTACCGATTGGGAGTTTATCTGAAGAAACTTCAGAAGCGGACTAACGCGGTCTAAGCGGACTAGACGAAAATAAGGACTTCAGAAAATTCAGGGAACATCACTCACGTAAGAAGAGCAGACTGAGTTCAAACGAAGATATATTTAATTTTCATCTTATCTCTTCCGATCCGTTTATTTCAGCAATAAGACCAACGATGGATGCAAAAAAAAAGAAAACTTTGTTTCCGGAAACATTGGATCTGCTGAACATTCAAACGCCTGAATTCGAGTTTAAGGATATTGCTGATATAAACTCTGACTCGGAGTTTGACTCTGAAGATAGTGATTCAGATTAGGCAATATTTTAAAGTAATATATTTATTGTTTTATTTATATTTATCATATAATTTTATTGTAATAATTTTTAAATCAATTTTTTTTGGCATTTTTAGAGAGTCGAAAAACAATTATTTTGTTAGTAAATCATCAGTACACTTAGTTGTTAAACTTAGTTTGATATGTGTAAATGTTCCTATGGTGTAAATATAAATTATGTTGAAATAACTAAGATATTAAGCTTTTTTTTAATGTATTTTACTTTCTAACATAGCACACAATTAATTTTCATGAATGCCCAGTCTATATGCATTCATGTAAAACTTAATATTTGTAAAAATGGAAAAAAAACTTTAGTAAAATTTTAAAAATCGAAGAAAAAAAAAAACGCATTGTTGACCGCAACACGAAGTATGCCAAAAAATCCTAAATAATGTATATATTAATAACCTCAGAGGATATTAGGCGCAATTGTGCGATTACGGAGATATCATAATTTTTTATGCCGATTCCATACAAATTTTTTCGAAAAAAATTCTGAGCGCGTTGTTTACGATTATAAACCTGAAATTTCATTATGTAAGGCATATAGCAAGTATTCTCAATCACATCCAACCAAAAAAAGTGTCACTTATGACATGTCAGTTTGAATGTCTATGAAACGTGATTTTCGGCCTACTGTGGCACGTGGCGGATTTAAAAAAAAGAAATTAAAGGAAGCCGACGCTGCGCAAACAAGCCAATCTCATTCTACTATTATATGGATCACGCAATTAAATAAGTAAATCAATCAGTATTTTAGAATGGATTTATAACGAGACGATCCTGCATCACTTTGGTAGGTACCTTTCTAAATTATTATTCTTATTCTAAATACAGGTGGAGATGAATATTCTGAGGACATTTCGAGTGATGAAGAGTAGTGTTTTATTTCGTGCTTCATTAGGTATATTGCGTGCCATGTTTTTTTTTTCTATTTAAAGTATTTTTGTCGTCCAAGTTGTACTATCGAAATAAATCTTTCTTTACTAAAACCAAGATCGCCTTCGTGTGTACCGACACTATCTAAGCGAACGGACATCCAAAGTACCACTCACCGGTGCTTCATAATCTCCACGTCGTCGATATCCTTGGCCGGAACCATGGTGTCCAGCATCCTGTCCTTCTCGGCGATCCATTGCTCCGCCGCGTCAGCTTCGGCCAACAGCTTGAAGAGCGAAAGGGCATCGAGCAGTCGCTGCTTGCGGAGGCGAGCCAGCTCGGTGAGCTCGCCGTGGCGGCGGTCGATGGCTGCGAGGCGTTCGACCACTTCCGTGCTGGTGGCGTCTTCGGGACTCAGCTCGCTGGCCTGGGGAAGAACGCCGGGTTATTTGATTTCTTTTATTAAAGTTTCTCAAAATTGCACTTATGTGGTTTGACCTGTATGCAGACGATATGTAAATGTTGGTTAAGGTTGTCTGGAAGAAATTGCTGTTAGCAATAAGACCGCCTATTGTAAGCTATTAATTGTAAATTTTATTTGTCTCTGGTTTCTTGTGTGCAATATAGAATATTCTTATCTTATCTTATTCACACACATTGCTTCTGGTCCTACACTATATATCATCTATAACTTTCTATATGGGACCCCTTTCACGTGAAGTCCTCGGAGCTGCCCGGGGCCCTCCCCTAAATCAGCCCTGGATCTGCCCCTCGAGGCTGCGATTAAAAAGGAGATGAAGAAAGAAGAAGAAGAAAGAAAGAAGACTTTTATTAGAATTTTCAAGAATCCACAAATGAATCGGTAGTTTCAGAAAGAACATTAGTCCAAATTTTGTGTGATTGACTTATTGTTGTCTATGGTATCCTTGAGGGTAGATCTACAGATCCCTATAGAAAGTACATTAGTCTAATGAATATCAGTTGAACCACGTGTACGTACTACGTCTCAGTAGACGCAGAAACAACATTAGTCCCACTGAGGGGTCAGTTTTTTATGTCTCCTGAAAAGAAAGCAGATTGTGACTAATGTTCTTTCTGAAACTACCGATTCATTTGTGGATTCTTGTAAATTCTAATAAAAGTCTTCTTTCTTTCTTCTTCTTCTTTCTTCATCTCCTTTTTAATCGCAGCCTCGAGGGACAGATCCAGGGCTGATTTAGGGGAGGACCCCGGGCAGCTCCGAGGACTTCACGTGAAAGGGGTCCCATATAGAAAGTTATAGATGATATATAGTGTAGGACCAGAAGCAATGTGTGTGAATAAGATAAGAATATTCTTTATTGCACACAAGATTTACAATTAAAAGCATACAATAGGCGGTCTTATTGCTAACAGCAATTTCTTCCAGACAACCTTAACCAACATTTACATATCGTCTGCTTACAGGTCAAACCACATAAGTGCAATTTTGAGAAACTTTAATTTAAAACTTTAAAATTGCGGTTGACCTTCTTCTACTTGCAATATTTGTCTTTTGATTATTTCGAATGGTGGATGGACTATTTCGGTGTATGATACCTGATATAAAACACTCTTTCTTTAATTTAGCTTAACAAAAAAAAAAACTAAAATTCGGGTCAAGATAGATAGTTATTATGTTTGACTAGTAAGCAAACGATATGTTAATGTTTAGTTAAATTAGTGTGGCCTGTAATAAATTTTCTAGCTGATACTGGGATGCAACCCTGAGAGACTTAAAATGAGACTGGTCACACTTTTTTTTTTTCAATTGAGTCCCGGTCGTATCACTATATACTAAGGACTTAAGGGACAAGATTCTTCAACAACAAAAAGAAAATAGGTTCACCTGTTGTTTCAGTTGCTGGATTACGTTGGCGTAGTTCTTCAACTCATCGGTGACATCCTTGTGTTTTTTCAGCAGCGACTGCACTTGCGATTCGTCGACGCCGGTGTCTTCCGATTGCACGAGTCTGGTGCGGAAATTATTCTTTGTTAGCACTTGTAACTCCAAAAAAATGTTGAGCAAATCTGACAAGTTCTTGATATTCTTCTAAACGATTGCATGACTAACTCAGATTAGAGGTAACTGATCTTAGCTTAACAGTATGGCAGACACGTAGAACTAAAAAAGAGAACCAATAAAGAGTTCTAATCTAACTTATAATCTAGCCTAAAACTACAGGCCTGCAACAAAATATTGATTAACATTTTACATAGCTTATAAACTGAAGTTCTAATATACCTGAGTTATTAAGGAATACAAACAGTGTATCAGTCCTCTACCAATCCGTACTTGGCCCCCGTGGTAGAGTATGGCCTAAACGTTCCTCAGGAAGCAGACCCGTGCCCCTCGGTGTGGACATGAGTTGATGATGATGATGATGAACAAACAGTGCATAGTTAAATTTTTTACATGCGTGTGCATAACAGGTGTACATGCACCTATTATATGCAGTCTCATCAATCACTGCAGACATTTGAATCGGTAGTTTCAGAAAGAACATTAGTCACAATCTGCTTACTTTTCAGTAGACATAAAAAACTGACCCCTCAGTGGGACCAATGTTGTTTCTGCGTCTACTGAGACGTAGTACATACACGTAGTTCAATTGATATTCATTGGACTAATGTTCTTTCTATACGGATCTGTAGATCTACCCTTAAGGATACCATAGACAACAATAAGTCAGTCATCACAAAATTACTAATGTTCTTTCTGAAACTACCGATTCATTTATACCTGAGTGTGTCCAGCATCCAGGTGTCAATGTCTTCAGCGTCGGCGAAGAGCTGGTGGTAGCGCACGGCGGCGTCCAGGCGCGACTTGCGAAGGGATACCAGGTCCAGCAGGTGGTTCCACTGAGTCAGGATTTCGCGCAACCGGTCCTGGTGAAACAGGTGGCAGGTTAGACCTGGTTTGCATTTGAAGGGTGCAGGGAAAGAACAAGGAATGTCACTTTATACTACACCTGCTTGGAAAGTACCTTGATACTTTATCAAATTTACGGTAGAAAGTACGTCATTGCATATCGAACAAATATGCGGGGAGAAAACGCATCTGAGCGGGAGAGAAAAGTGTATGAAAATCCATTTCTTACGTGGTTTTTCTTTTTTAATTTTGGGTAAGGCTATGCGCCGGTAACCTAAATATCAAAAGCCAAAAAGTTTTTACAGTGAGTTTTTATCTCCAAGTTCGCAAAATGACACTGGCCACTAGCAACAATTTCAATATAAATTTCAATTAGTAAAGATTTCGTTTTTTATTTTCCTTGTAGGTGTAGTATAAAGCACTATGTATCACTCGAGAGAAACTGCGATTCCCGATCTCAGGTGTTTCAAACGACACCCTCGACGGTAATCGGTCACTTTCTCCTCTCGGTGAACAATGTACTATTTTTCAAATTTGTTTTTTAGTGGCAAAACACATTCGTTGTCTATGGTAGCGTTGTTTACAATCTCAGAACACTGAAATGCAACAACGAATGTCGCAAAAAAGTACCCACGTATTTTAATTGGTCGGCATGGATTTCTTAATACAAATGTCCGTACTTTCAAACTTTAGAAAGCGTTTTCCAGCGGTCCTCAAGCGGTTCCCACGACACAGGGTATCGTGAGAATCAGAAACCTGCCTGTATGTTATGTTTATTTTTCGACTTTTATTTTGCAAGTCCACCAAACGTCCCCGTACTCTCACTGTATGCTGTCAGCGCGCTGACAACAACGCCGAAAAGTCTCTGCAGTATAAGCTCGTCCCCAACGGCTGCCACACTCATCAGTTGAGATTCATGCGAGTGTACAATGTCTTCTTAACTCCCGTCCCTCGACAATTGGCCATCCGTCTTTGTCAGCCGTTTAATTTTATTCAGTTGGTCTCCCAAGCGTCTCCGCAATCTCACCTGTATCCTGTCGGCGCCGAAGTGTCCCTGCGAGATAAGCTCGTCTCCGACGGCGGCTACACTCATCAGTTGGGGCTCGTGCGAATGTACATCGTCCTCTAAAGCCTTGTGCTTCGACACAAGAAGGTACACTGAGAACAAAAGCATTTACTAGAGCAGGGCAAATGAGTACCAAAATATCCCTTGAGAATGGGATGGTAGTATTTTATATAAAAATCGTATCAACACACAAAATATAATATATTCAGTCAGTTGACTGCCAGAGCATTTGCCAATCGTTGGACATCTAAGGCAGTTGTGAAAATGTGAAACCCTTCTACCGTTGGTCAAAAGGACAAATAGCTTTATTTCACATACCAGTGGTAAGGTCGTGGCCGATATCGTCGACGGAGACGATCTGCTCCTTCTCCTTGATCCAATTCTCTTCATCGGCCATGTCCCAGTAGAACTGCCACAGCTTGCGGCTGTCCTCCAAACGCTTCCTGTTTCCACAAATTTCGTATTTAGATCATGATCTTTGTATTCTCGTACTACTCGTACATAAACATAAACATAAACATTTACAAACAGGCACATACATTGCTTCTGGCTCCACACTAGGATACCCTGTGTCGTGGGCACCAGAAACAGCGACGTCACAAACATGTAAACATCCAAGACCTGGGATTTTGTTGTCCCCAGCCGGGATTCGAACCCGGGACCTCTCGCATGGCAGTCAGATGCACTAACCACTGCGCCACAGAGGTCGTCATATACTCTCGTACTACTTCGTATACCGTACTCAATCGGCTAACTGTCAAATTCCATACAAATTTGACAATTAGACAATTCGAATCGCTCAGAATTTGGTGCGCGTATTATAGGAGCTGACCATCTTTTCTCAAGTCATCTTAAATCTATTACATAAGTTGGTGCAAGAGCTGACCATCTTTTTTTAAGTCATCTTAAATCTATTACATAAAGTCTGTTTTTTAGTTCAATGCAAAAAAATATAACAGTCACGTTAACATCTCAATACAATCCAATGTCTGAATGTTGCTAGTACGCAAAAACCAAATTACCCCATTTTACCACATATTTCCACGATTGTTTTGTTGAGTTTTGTGTATTTTACTTGTTCTGTGACAACATTAATGTCTTCTTTTATTTTCTCATCTAATACCTAATCTATCTACTATATCTAATCTATGATCTAATCTAATCTCACCTGCGCTCGACTGCCAGATGAACGAGTTCGGCGTAGGCGTTTTCCAGCTGTTGGATGCGCTCCACTGTGATTGCAGGGTCGCACGGTCTGTAACCGCCCTCCTCTTGTTCCAGGAAACGTTGGGACTGCCCAACTACCACCTGGGGAGAGAAAGGAAGTAGATTGATGTCGTCAAGATAACTGGCGTTTGTCGGTTCTCAGACTGACTTTACCAAGGCCGGTCAAAATTTTCTGAAATTCAATACAATGCAATCTCACGTGTAATTCCTGGTGCACATACAATAAATATTTGTTTGTAAACGATTTTTTTTTATGTTTTTAAAAACACAGTTGAAATTGTCTCTGAGTAGTGTTATAAGGAATCTTGTTTGACAAATAGTACTGCGATTACCCTCACCCTTTCGCGATACAGGCCAGAGTTTACGCAATGTAATGTGACATATTCCGGACTAGGCCCCCCATGGTAGATATGGCCTATACCTTCCTCAAGGAAGAGACCCGTGGCCCCCGGTGGAGACATAATGGGTTGATGACGAATGTGACATATATTTAGAGTGCGAGAAATCAGGGGACTCAATACCTTGACACGCTCGCCCAGCACGTTGATATCAGCCTCGACAAGCGCGTGTTTTTGCAGCAGATCCTCGACTCCCATCAGGTGCTTCCCGTAGTCGTCGGTCAGCAGACGCAGCTTGATCTCCTCCATGGAGTCCAGGATGTAAAGCATCTCCTGTTGGGAGAGAAAATAGGCGATTAGTGTGAAGACTGCGTCGTCCGGTTCGCGGTCGCTAGGTCAGAACATTCCCGCCCCAACGACCATCAATTAGTTCCCCGAGCTATGTGCGCCGCCCACTGCCACTGCAACTGAGCAATGTACAATATTTCTATGGTCACAAATCAAGAAAGTTTCTTCTAGGATATAGATATGAGCGGTAACTAAATAAGAATGTATTTTTTGTTTATTTTTTGGTGCTGTAGTTTCCGAGAAAATAATTTCTTTATTTAATTTCGCTCAGTGATACAGATCATTACGCCATCACAGATTAATACAAAGTCAGAAAGTATCATTCATTCGAATCTGTCAAAAGTAATTAGTCTGTTGCCTTTAAAAAATAAATACTGAAGTAGGTACAGCGCCACCAAATTATATGTTCAAGTGGGCAAAATTGTAACTAACTAATTAATTGTAAATTCTGTACCCCATTTCTTGTTTCATTTATTCACTTACTAAGATTTATAGATATATGTTCACTAAAATTTAAAGACGGATTAAAATATTCTCATTTTCCTAGGTAAATTTCTTAAATGTTACTACTAAATTCTCCACTAGCGCCGCTATCAACTGAACAGATAAGATGGTGGCACTGAAACGAAATCACTGACAGAGCAGTGACAGTTTTTTTTAAATGCTTCAACGTTGGATGGCGTGGATACACGACTATTATTCCGTTCCGTTTTGCTTATACGCCCTTTTAGAATGAGAAGGTTTTCAAAACCAAAATCATGAATGAAAATCTTATCTGAGGTAAAAACTAAGAACGTAGGGGCTATCCAGTTTAGCTTCCTTTTCATATACATCAAAGGAAAAAAACCCGAATTATTGTCCATTCTTCGAGGTGTATTCTGCCCTCGTAATGAGAAACACAGTAATAGCCATTACTGCGTTTTTAGTTTTTAGTTGAAGCATTTTTTTCGGTAAAAAAGTAAAACAGTAATGGTGGCTGTAGATCTGTACTGATCTGTACTGTATTAGTAACTCCAGTTCTTCTGCGGTTCTCCTCATGGCTGATTCGATCGTGCAGTGAAACCCCTAATATACCTCGCTCTATTGCTTGTGGAGCGACCTTGAGCCTTCTTATTTGGCAATAACTTAAGTGACTTAGACGTAAGCGGGATTACATTCTCTACCTAGGACATGGAAGTTTGCTTTCGGGCAGAAGTAAAAATATTAGACATTTTCATCAAAAAGTGATTTAGGAAGAGCTCCTGAACTTTCCGCCGTCCACCAGTTCCCCGAGCTACGTGCCCCGCCCACTGCCACATCACCTGAGCAATAGGCTATTTGAAAGATTTCTGAAAACCATCTCATATTTTTTTGTTGGTGTTCATGGAGTCCTCAGAAAGTGGTCATTATTCTTTCGTGTATTTCTTCTAAAAAATAAAAATTCCCTTTTGAAATAAGCCGCCAAAACGCTATCTTGGGCAATATGGCGTCGCACAGGAATTATGATGTCACTTGCCAGTGAACCAACCAATGAACGTAAAAACGAATGAAAGACAGACGCCATTTTTACTGATATGTGACGTCATCGTAGAATCGGCCAATCCAGGCCGTTTTCGATACAATGTAGTAAATGTACACAATGTAACTGCAGATACATAATTATGAAATTTTATCTCGTGTTTTTTTTTAAATAATAATTGAAGACGTGAGTGGATGAAGGTGAAATGTCGTATTTTCGGTTTTCGGCGTTTTTGTAGTAAAACTTGAACTTTAATTTATTCAAAATCTAAAAAAATTTACCTTCACCTTCATCCCCTCACGTTTTCAATTGCATTTTAGTTAAAATGCCTTAGCCTCCTAAGTCCCCGTGTACTAAAAAACGTACCAAAACCATTGTTATTTTCAAGGTCAGGACTCAGGAGGTTAAAGCGGTTTTAGGACTCATAATTACTAATAACGACCTCTGTGGCGTAGTGGTTAGCGCATCTGACTACCATGCGAGAGGTCCCGGGTTCGAATCCCGGCTGGGGACAAAAAAAAAATCCCAGGTCTTGGATGTTTACATGTTTGTGACGTCGCTGTTTCTGGTTCCCACGACACAGGGTATCCTAGTGTGGGGCCAGAAGCAATTTATGTGCCTGTATGTAAATGTAAATATGTAAATTTACACGAATACTCGTACGTGTAAATAGTACTGTTTTTTTCACACTGTCAAATAGCCTATTCGTCCAGCTTGGCGGGGGATGGGCGCAGTGCACTGACCTGGAAGTTCTGCTGCAGTTGCAGTGAAAGCTCGAGGCGGGCGCGGCGCGCTCGCAGCAGCTCCAACAGGTAAGCCCATAGCCGTAGCACGTTGTCGCGGCGTGCGCACACGCGCTCCATATCGTGGTACCTGCCGGGGGAGGCTTGTTATAGATAGATAGATAGATAGAAAGATAGAGAACACAGTCTTTCATGATCATCATCAGGCTATACTGCCCTCGTAAGGAAGAACGCAGTAAGCCCATAGCCGTAGCACGTTGTCGCGGCGTGCGCACACGCGCTCCATATCGTGGTACCTGCCGGGGGAGGCTTGTTATAGATAGATAGATAGATAGATAGATAGAAAGATAGAGAACACAGTCTTTCATCATCATCATCAGGCTATACTGCCCTCGTAAGGAAGAACGCAGTAAGCCCCTAGCCGTAGCACGTTGTCGCGGCGTGCGCACACGCGCTCCATATCGTGGTACCTGCCGGGGGAGGCTTGTTATAGATAGATAGAAAGATAGAGAACACAGTCTTTCATCATCAACATCATCAGGCTATACTGCCCTCGTAAGGAAGAACGCAGTAATCGTAAAAACGCAGTTCTGAGTAAATAGCTGTTTACTTCTTAGGATTAGAAGGATTTCATACATTAATTTCATCCATACATTTCATACAGCCACCATTATTTATTCACCTATAGATATACCACCCAATTTTGCATCCAAAGTAAAAACGCAGTAATGGCTATTACTGCGTTCTTCCTTACGAGGGCAGAATACTAGTCCAATGTAGGACATAGCCCTCCCCTAATGAGCGCCATAGCGCCCTGTCTTCGGCTTGCCGCATCCAGGATCTGCCTGGAGTTTTTCGCAGATCGTCATCCCACCTGGTCGGAAGGCGTTCTACACTACGTTTGCCAAGTCGTGGGCTCCACTCAAGAACACGTTTACCCCAGCGGTTGTCGGTTCTTCGCGAGATATGGCCCGCCCACACAGTCTTTATCTATACTAATATTATAAAGAGGAAAGATTTGTATTTTTGTGTGTATGTTTGTAATGAATAGGCTCAAAAACTACGGGGCCGATTTTTAAAATTCTGTCATCATTAGAAAGCTACATTCTTCGTGAGTAACAAAGGCTATATTGGATCTTCAATAAGTTTAGGGTTCCGTACGAAATCTGGAATAATGTAACCCAAGGTGTAAAAAAACACTACCCCGGGAATTTTCCACGGAACTAATAATAGCCACGGAAACGTTATAGTCACCCGTGCGAAGCCCGGGGCGATTTGCTAGTTGTACATAAAGAAGGAGATTACACAGGTATTTCTTAATCTAAGAGTACAGACGGCGACGGCGGTTATACAGCTGTGCTAACCCCTCATGGTACGGCCACACTATCGCGATAACGCGAAAATTTGCGTTGTCGCGACATGTCTGGCCAAAAAATTCGTCCTATCGCGAATCATCATCGCGAATACAAATACTCTTCGCGCTGCTGTCGGTAAAATACCGCACATCAAAGGGCAAAATGAATTTAGCAACGTTCTAGATTGTCGCGACGTAGCGAAGGTTTATTTGATGTGGCCAAGCTCTTCGCCGTAGAGCGAACACGAAATTTTGTCGCGACAAAGCGAACACGAATTTTCGCCTTCAAGTGTGGCCGCAGCATATGGCCTACAACATTTTTCTTTCACAGCTAAGTTATTCACAGAGTAATATTTGAAATTCATCACAGTTTTCAAAGAATAAAACATGCTCATACCACTGCGGTATGTGTTATATTCAAAATACGAGTGTAAAAGTTATTATTATGTGTTAATTTATTTATTATTATTAAATTAACATAACAGTTCCGCGTTAGTTCTATTTCCCATTGAGTTGTAAATGTTTTTGAGTTTTTCGTTAATAATTTCGTTACATTATATTGATTACAATAGACTTTGAAATGTGACGTCACGAAATTTAGGACCCCTCCAACCTCCTTATCACACAATATCATACTTCGTCGACCCCTCGCTCTCCCTTAACGAGTATCGTAATTTATGGGTTGACCCTTAAATATCAGGACCAAAAGGTGCCATTGTTACACAATAATAAAATTCATAATATCTGTTTTTGCAGATCAAATTAGCGTAGAGTATGTATAGAATCTCTCAACAACGTCAATAGTGTTTTTATTCCCTTCCCCCCTTCACCAACTCACCGCTCGGCCTGCAGTTCAGAGCAGACAGTCACGACGGCCTGCACCCGCTCCTCGTAGGCGAAGATGTCTGTCTCGATGGCCTCGTGCTTCTTGGCCGCCGCCTCCACAGCGGCCAGGTCGAAGCCGAAGTTGTCCTGGCTCACCAGCCGTTGGTTCTCCGATAGCCACGTCTCGCGCATCTGCGCCTTGCGGTTGAATCTGCGGCGACAGGATTTGGTTAGAAACTCAAACTCATGTTTTTTTATTCAAACAAAATGTTTACTTTATGAACGTCAAAGTTGTTAGTTTCACAATTAATAGAGTACGTGGGAAGAAACTAACAAAGAAACTTCACATTTGAAGGGTGCAGGGAAAGAACTAGGAATGTCATTTTTTTTAGTGGTAATACATTTGATGTCTTTAGTAGCGTTGTATACAATCTCAGAATAATGAAATACAACAAAGAATGTTGCAAAAAAGGACGTGTTTTGATTGGTCGGAATGGATTTCTCAATACAAATGTCCGTACTTTCAAACTTTACAAAGCGTTTTTCGCGCAATAAACTCAGGTGAACATACCTTGTTCTTTCCCTGCACCCTTCATTTATTCTTTTTAAAACAGTCTTATCTAGAGATTTGGAGGAAGAGTTGGAATGAAGAGAATGTAGAACGTAAGCTAAAATAGCACTGAAATCGTGAAGGAATACGAACGTAAATTGGAGGGACTGCCCGTCCACTTGTTTCAGTCTGTGAGTCTTGTCCTAAGACAAGACTCTTGATCAAGCTAACTTGATCAAGAGAACTAGTCTGGAAAACAGTAATTTCATTACAAAAACGCCTACCGTACGCAGCCTACCGGTCAGAAGAAGAAGAATGACAATGTGGTCAAGGACCTTTTTCCTCTGAGCTCTAGCAATCAGAATTTTCGGGTTTGTTTTCGGGCAAGTCTTTAATCTATTTATTTATTTTTATTTATTTATTTAATATTTAGGAAAACTAGTGACTAAGCAAACATGATATTACAAAGCAGATATAAAAACAGACAGTCATTAAAGTTTCCACAGATAGCGGCAAAAAGGAATCAACGTATCACTGTATCAACGTAATCTACTGACATATCACTTTGCATGCCTCGAATCCGTCAACCTATGATTTCTGGACCTTCCAACGTCAACACATAATCCTAGTATGGATCGACTAAACTAAAATTATTGTCTGAGATATACCATCTGATGATTTATAATAGAATATTTAGCTATGTTACCGAAAGACGTGTCAGTTCCAATTCTTCCAACGTTCCTTGCGCAGAGCCAGCTCCAGTTCATGCTACACCCTATCCAAGTGTTCCCAGGCGCAAATGATGTCATGGATCATCATGCCCTCCCTGGCATTACCACTTATAACCTCAGACAATGCTATCTAACTTGATGTTTCTTAAATAAGAGTTAGAGAATAACATAGACTCCAAAACCCAGAAGCCGCAATAAGACAGGACTTGCTGTTTGCGCTTGCTAAGAGTCCGAATGCCTCGAAACTATCAATGGATGAATTCCGAATCTGCCAACTTATCTCAACGTTCTCAGATCTACCACTGATGATATTATGACCTATTGAGCAAAGATACCGAATTCCCATGTTTATGTGTTAAAACATAATTCTAGCATCCACTGACCTGGCGGCAAGCTGCTCCAGTTTCTCCTGTCTGATCAGCTCCTCGCGCAGAGCCAGTTCCCGTTCATGCTCGGCCCTCTCCAGACGCTCCCAAGCTCGGTTGATGTCGTGGATCATCTTGCCCTCCTTGGGAGTGTAGGGCTTCTGGTTGGCGGCGCGCATGCGGGATTGCAAAGTGAACAGCAGCACTTCCAGGTTGCCCTTCTCGACGAACCTGCGGGGGGAATTGTGTTGCAGTCCAATCACACTAATAACGCCGATGGCGGTTGCAAAAATCCATTAAAAATCAAGAGTTTTGCATTTAAAAGTAGAACTAGAAATATGTTGTTTGCGTGACAGTATTTTTTTAAAGTTCAACTCAAGGCTGGGCCCTATAATTTCTTCTTGAACACGGCCAACTCTAGCCACGCCGGTTAATATTTGGTCAAGTCGTCACACCATCTGCGCCAGTCTGCTACGCCGCCAGTGGCTATCACACGACGTCAGTGACGAATTTTGCCGCTTGTATCAATAAAAATATAAAATTTGAAGCCTCCAAGAGTCTCGAAAATTTTCAGTGTCTATAAAACACTGGTAGTCCCGTAAACGCAAGGAATTTGACAAGTTTCTACACATCATTTGTTGCATTAAAGCGACAAGTTGGCCAGTTTTTCTTTACGTTTATATTTTGATAGAATCCAGTCTTACTTGGGAGGTTTCTCCACGGTGCGGTAGTTGGAGAATTGCAAGAGTTGCTGGCGGACGCCCTCCAGCGAGTTGGCGAAGGTGCGGTCGCCGAGCGCCTCGATCGTGCTCTCGATCCATTGCAGGAGGTCGCTGGAATATAAGTTTACCGTCAAAAACTATCACCAGATGTGTTCTCGTGGTGAACAGCGGAGTGATGTGGTAATTTTTTATGTTAAATCGTGGTAAACTTTAGTTTTACAATATGTAAAAAAGGTAGTATTAGCTTAATTACCACGCGTGCCCACCGAGGATTGGCGATACAGTATGTACGTATTTATTTTGTGTTTGTTTTTATTTTATCCTATGCAATATAGGGCACATTATTAATCCACATGCATGTAACATAATTCATTTGGCAAGAAACAATTTTTACTTTACTTTTACTTTACATCATCTAGTGTCAGTGAAGGTCCTACTGGACACTGTAAAAATCATTTCATTACAAAAATCATCTAATCCTGTAAAGAGAAGAAGAAAAATTGTTTTGTGGTTTGTTATTATTATTATTATTATTATACATTAATACACAAAGCAGCTTTAAGCTGATGCGTGTCAGTGTGTCTATTAAAAACATTTTAGAATTTTATTTTGACCAGTCTGATCGCGCCATCGTTATAATACACACTGTATATAGTGGTACATATTTTTCACTCATTTCGCACGTTCGAACGATTGAATGGTTTTCGATAAAATGCGCAAATTAGGAATTGAAATCTCCGTGATTCCGAAAGATCCTCCTCTATTTCCTCTAAGTCGGAGGAAACCTGGCGAAACGAACGAAATAAAAAACCCTAAAACAGTGTAAATCTGTAGCCCCTGACCTGGTAAGCGACTCGTACTCCATGACCATCTTATCGTTCTCCATGGCGATACCGACCACCTTGCCGATACGTTTGCCCTGAACGGTCTCCTGCTTCATCTTGCTGAAGTAATGGTAGTAGGTCACCACATACGTGATGATGGACTTCTCGTCAGGATGCTCCACAGCGATGTCTGGGGGAGGAAGATGATGTTAAAGCAATTAATTAGGATTAAGATCCGAGACCGAGTCAGAAATGATGAGGTCCGTAGACGAACGAAAGTGGTCGACATAGCCCAGCGGATTAGTAAGTTGAAGTGGCAGTGGGCGGGGCACATAGCACGCAGAACTGATGGCCGATGAGGCCGAAAAGTTCTCGAATGGAGACCACATATCGGCAAGCGCAACGTAGGACGACCAGCCAAAAGATGGACAGACGGTCTCATCCAAGTGGCAGGAAGACGCTGGATGCAAGCCGCTTCCAAACGGTCTTTTTGGAAATCCATGGAGGAGGCCTATGTCCAGCAGTGGATTACTTGTGGCTGAATGATGATGATGATGAAAGGCGGAATTAGAGGGTGACTGAGGACAGAAGGAAGTGGCCTTGGGGGGAATCGTATGTCCTTTAGTGATCAAGTATTTGCTGTTTGCTTGAAGGCTAAAATTACAATAAGCAGTGTTAAATTTATAATAATAAAAACCACACAACACAATCACTGACCTGGTCCCAAACTAGGGCACTCTGTGGTAATTTATGGGAACCAGGGAAGGACATTACAAACATGTAAATACACCCAGACTGAGGTCATTTGTATAAATGTACGGCGGCTCTCACTGGGAATCGATCCCATGACCTGCGTCTTGGTAGTTAGTACCTTAACGGCTAAACCAACGAAGCAGTCGAAATTTGTGACTTACTGGGTTTTCTAGTGATGTTTCCATTCCTAGTTCGGTAGTTGTAAGCCTCACACATATTCACAAATGGATGTGACTTATACTCTGATTTTTTATTCCGTAGAATTCTGACATTGCATAAGTGTTGCTACTGAAAAAGTTCTCCTCCGAAAAAGGGACAAATTTGACCCATTTGAGGGCAATAAAAAATAAAATGCTACGTATTTTTTATGTTTTACCTACAAAAACGTTAATCTAAATATTTACTTACTCAAGTGACCCAATACAAAAATAACAAATATTTCAATATCACGAACAATATATCGAATTAACTTTAATTACTTTATTTTATTCTTTAGCCTATACCTTCCTCAGGGAAGAGACCCGTGCCCCTCGGTGGGGACATAATGGGTTGATGATGATGATGATATTCTTTAGCTGGCATCACTGCCTACGAATTCAAGGTTTCGTAAACCTTTTTAGGAAAGTGAAGTATGCCGCTGTTAGTTCTCTTTATAATTCATGTCAGCGATGATGATGAAGATAGTGAAATTAGTATTAATGATGATTAGATTTTAAATAAAAATATGTTTTCTTTACTTGTACTTTTTTAATGTTTGTGTGGTGAAAAGGGACCTCGCCTTAATTCTCTTTTAATTTGGAGCTCCACACTTTATAAAATGGATACACTCACTAACAAATCAAATGTGTAAATTTGATGTTCACACTTGTATTGAAATTGAAAAATGTGCCCAGCCAAAAAAGGTTTCTAATTTCTGACATGTCAAAAAATGATAACTGTCTGAATTCTACGGAATTAAAAATCAGACTTTAGGTAAGATAGATGAAAAAGTATTTATTCAAACAGAGAACGAATTCACTCGCCTGTCAAATCAGTATGGACTTTGAGAGTTAGACGATTGGAATCGCCTAAGATTTAGTGCGCATATTGAGGCCCATATACTCTAGAACCTTCCGCTTACAGAAAACCAGTCAAATCACGATTCACGAGTGCACTACACCTTCACAAGTTTTTGAACTGAGCAAAAGAGATCGCTCGCGCATTGCTTCACTGTACCGGTACTGTTCGTCGATGATTTGACTACATTGCTAAATACGATGTGAGCGTTATTTTCGCCACTTGAGATTTTAAAATAGCCGCTAATAAAATAATAATAGATGTATACAAACTACATTTATACGTTACGAAAATGAGCGCAGTCAATTGTACAGATGTTTTTTTCAAAGATGTTTACTGTACCAAAAGCTCGAAAGTATTTTAGTATCGCACACAAGAAAATACTACTTACTACATTGTATATTAGTTTAGCAGTCTAAACCTGCAAGTCTCCGAAAGAAGAAGCCATACAGAAGAAGAAACTACAAACATATTAGAATGTTGGGTTCTGATAAAAAGAGATACTTAACTCCACAGTGGCTAATACATCTTCGAGCCCACAAATAAGAACAATACATAGTTACAAACCTTCTGCATCGAGCAATTTCGTCAGTCCCAGCTTGTCTTCAGCCACGTTGAAGGCGTTGTTCAAGTTATGGATCGGGTTGCTTCTGTGAAGCTTCTCAAACTGGATCAGGTCGGGTCGGTGCTTGTGTATGATGGCGTTGAAGGCCAGCCCGTCGCGCCACGAGGTGGTGAAGTTGCGGACGTTGACGTTGTTGTAACCAGCTGTCTTCATCTGGCACCAGAGCAGTAGGGCGTCTTTGGCTGACTTCGTCTCCTTGTTGTCAGTCTCTTCGATGGTGATATCTTGGATCTGTAATAAATGAGAATCTTCAGTATACTGCGGATGTAACATTTATTTACGTAAATACATAACCTCCTCAGCGCTGACCTTGAAGATAAGAATTCATAACTAAAACTTTCGTAAGCACTACATTTTGAACTTTATTCCGGAGACACTCTTCACCTGGTTCGCTCTGATTCGCAGAGCTTAATCATGGTGAGTAGAGATGAAGCTCGCGACGTCGGTGGCTCGTCTGTGATCGTCAAAGAGCGAAACCGGTCGGACTCTTCAGACACAAAATCAAGTGAGTAGTATACCCGGCATAACGATTAGAATTTTTAAAAGTTTGGGCCAAATCTAAATTTGGGATCTATTCTCTATGAACAATAACATGATTAATGTAAAATACTGACTGAAGGAGGTGGTACGGGATATTATTTTGTTTGTTACTGGAACTACAAGATGATGGTGCAGACGGGGCCGAGAATCAGCCTCTGGTTTAACAAATACAGGAGCCCTTATTCTCAACATAATCTTTATATTATTCGTAGCAAAAATTTGGGATAAAACTCTTTAATGCAGCCTATCTCGTTGCGACCGGTTCTCTAGGAAGAATACTTAGAATTGCTGTCAAATACTAACTGAAAGAAATGGTATGGGTGATGATAATTCTGTTTATTACCTGGAACCGCAGGATGATTGTCCAGATGAGGCCAAGATTCAGCCTCGGGTTGCCGTCGACGATGTCGTGGGAGCCCATATTCTCGAGGTGCACCCTCTGCTCGCGCAGGAACTGCAGCGCCTTGTCGACGTTCTCGAGACAGTGGATTCGCATCTTGCCTTTCGTTGGGCGAGGCTGCGGGGGTAGAAGAAAGTGATACAGTCACGTCACTGTTGTGAATAGTCACTGTCCTAAAATAGTTGTAGCGCAATAAGTGCACGTCATATTATAAGAGGAGGTGACTTAGTTAACTTACTGTTGTGAACAGTCACTATGCTGGAATGGTGCTTTACTGCGGCCTCATATTCTTCGAGGCACCTGTTCGTCCCTAAATTTTTAGATAGGTTTATGAATTTCTAGTACCTACTAGCAGCATTACGGTACTACCAAATATCGTAGCTTAGTAAATAACACGCCTCAAGTCTTTTATCCCTACTTTACAGGAGAAAAACAAACTTTTAAATTTCGTTAGCATTTCCGGCGTTCTATAGAAAAAAATAATTACATTACACGGTTACAATAAAATTAGAATAAGGTTTAGTCTATATGCTTGAATCATATAAGTTGATCAACACTGTTAATTAAGGAAAGGGACTGAACCAGTTTTGGCCTTCGACCATAGCATATCTCCGTCTATATTGTTTGAGCACAAGGCAAAAATGTATGCGTCCCATTCTTAAATTAAATGTGTCAGAAAGGCTCAAATCTGTAACTGTTTCCTACAACTGAAAGAAAGACTGCAATATAAAAAACGGCAAAAAGTATTGCGTACAAAGCTACCAATAATATAATAGATATCTAATCATTAGCCATTTGTCATTCATCACGTCACGAACGGACTCGTCCTTGGGGATACTATTAGGTAGGCAATGGTTTTTTTTTTTGTGTAATTCTGCTTTGCCTGTTACAAGACATGTTGAGTTATGTTCTATAGACAGCATTTGGTTTTTCGTCGCAAACGTCGACATTGAAAATAAAATTTGCAATGCTAGAAATTATTACATACTTATAATACCACATAATTCACGTAACATTTAAATTGATTATTGGGATTCCCGGTTCGTACGTGAATTAGGTGGTCTGCAGTTACCAAACGAGTCCATATCCAAGTGGATATGGATGAATCCAGGTCTGTAAAACCGAAACCACGCTGAGTCTCTATTCTTTCATCACGCATGTTTTTTATATTTTATTTTATTTGGACCACTCACAGCTTGTATATTTAAATTTAATAGTTGTATTAGTGGAAAAGTATACCCGTTTTGTTTTTCATATACATTTTCGGGTGAGAAATTAAAATTAATTTAATATGGACACCAAAGTCCCCGATACGTGGGGCTGTAACTTCTGTCTGAATAATCTGCACGGATCTTTTTTTTTTTGTGGGTGGGAATGGCGAGAGATCGCTAGATGTGGCGTAATGGGGAAAAGACCTATACCCAATAGTGGGCGGAGGTGGGCTGATGATGATGAACCCCAGTCTCTTACCAGGCGCTCTCCAGACAGCACTTCAAGTAGCTTCAGGAGGTTCTTGCCGTCGCGCATGTCGACGTAAAGGTCCCCGATACGGCACCCCACGCGCACCAGGTGTGAGTTCACCCATTTCTGGAAGGTCTTCTTTTGAACACTCTCGCGCTCGTCTGGAAAAGAGTTACGGATGGTTATTATTTGTGTATGACGCCCAAGTAAATCCAGTTGTAGTTAAATGGTTCAAAGTTGCAGTGAACAGAGAGCGTTCTAAAGAGCTGACTATCATTGCTCAACATGCTGTATGAATCATTTGCATAATCCTGATATGATGATGATAACTTAGGGGTCAGCAGTTAAAAAGGAAATATTTGGGAAAACAAAAAAAAAGACGCTGCAGATTACTAAGCCATGTGGGAACATTGTAGGTAATGAGAAGGGATCTGTACTAGAATAACATATTTTTGCCTAACAAATCTGTGCTGAAAACAGAATGCTATCGAAAACATGCACAAGCATTCTGAAAATATATTAGCCGACTAGAACAGCTCAATCCTGAACCAAATTAAGGAGAAAATTTTGCAGATTTTTTCCCAAAAATTCCATTGCAACTTTCATGTAACTGCCACCACACTAAACCAACGCTGTCCCTTAATAGTCCACCTTCAGCAACGAAGGAAACCATCCTTGTTGACCTACACGGACCTTCCAAATCATACAAAAAATGCACATAATAGACAGTCATGACGACAAATCACCAAACAACCACACTGGGAGAGTTCGACTTTTAAACGTAGCAAGACAAAAGTGGAATGTTAACACAATAACCGCCAGTGGGGTCGTCCGCGCCACGGGGACCAGATCGGAACGGGTGGTGCGGGCGGCAGGTAAGGCGCGGCGATGGCAGGACGGGGCTGCGCCCGCTGCTGCACCGGCGCCATGCTCGCCTCTCCCGACCACTGTGCCTCCAGGTGTAGAGTTCCGACACCAATATGCGTAAGGCGAGATGCGGTGTCCGGTTACTTTAAGGGTTAGATTGTTGTGGAGTTTTTATAAGAACCTTATTTTTGATTTCGCAATCGGGTGCAATGTTTGTGAGTCAATTTGTTTGCTAACTCAAGACGCGGCTGTCGCGATTCGAAAGATATGATAAGATTAATTTACTTACGTCATACTTTTAGCTAGGAATCCCTTCTCTTCTTAGCTATGGATCTAACAAATTAAGAACAGATTCAGATTAAAAAGACCAAAAACAAACTAAAGAAAGAGACAATTTAAGATAATATTGCATCTTCGTAATTACAAGTGGAAACCAATATGTGCAATGTGAGATTTAAGTGTCAAGTTACTATTCTCACGCCGCCAACCGGCAAGGGTTGTTATAGTAATATGATTGTTAAGGGGAAGATCCTGAGTAAGCATAAATTATGACGATGAGGTGAATTAGGACAAAGGATGGGGGAAAAATGTCAATAATCTAATTCTTGCAGTCTGAAATAAAAATCACCACGCCCTTATAAGAGTATCGCAATAAATCCAATAAAATATCACTATTTCCTCAAATGTACACAACAAAACTTTAAAGAGGTAACTTTTTCCTTTTACTAGGCTTTGTATTGAAGTGGCACAGTGGTGAGAAACAGCTACTTATCACTCTTACGATGAATTTTATACTTATCCAGCCTCCGTCACTTTTAGAACTCGGTTGTCCTGACGACACACGTTATTTTTAAAACACAACACTTCCAAGATACACTTGTAACACTGACAAACCTCTGAGCTCAAGCACCACTTTGTCGTAATAGGCCTCCAGGCCTGGCACCTCCATGTCTACACCGCGCCGGATCAGTTCGTAGCATTCGCTCGACGTCATGTCCAAAGACTGAACTGGACTGAACACAGACCCGCACAGGGAAGAATCAGAGCGACAAAAATTGACACACGCTACAACGATATTCGATACTGGCGTTCCAGTGGTAGGCAACCGTCGAGTAGTGCTTTCACACTAATATTTCAAAGCTGGATTTCTCAAGGAAAATATCGAAACAGTTGAAAAACATAATTTAATCCCAGCATGGTGACCGCGTATGACTAAAATGGCGACAGATAAGAAATCAACGGACTTCACATATATACTTCAAGAGTACAGATAGTGAATTGAGAGATAAACTCTGAAGAATAAATATTGTGTGGACAGAGATACCAAATGTAAATATTTCAATTTAATTTGTGTACTAATAGTATCGATTTTTTTTTATTCAAAACTACAGCTAAATGTTGAGAATCCCTGAAACAATATAACTACCGGAAACTGTAGTATTAATATTACGAATTACGCGATAAGCTACAATGTGCTAATTTTAACAATCGTTTCATTATGTTAGTTATATAGTACGACATAGTGTGACCAATGTCAAGAGCAACCAAACTGAGGGTTGCACACTAACTTACTTATATGATTTTATCACACAGCAAACACGGATGACATTTTAGGCCAATGTTTACAATGATGATAAAGACATGTGCGTTTAGTTACCCGTGATAACTCACTAACTATATATTGTACTAAGCTGGCGAGTAAAATGCCCATCTTATATTTGCCAACTTAGTTACCAATATTTAAAAAGTTTGCTTCAATAGGAATAATAACATAACAGTTATACCCAACGGAAACTTTTAGTTAAAATAATATTTAGGCCAAATAAAGCAGACGACATTAAGA
This sequence comes from Yponomeuta plumbellus, assembly GCA_947310845.1. Classification (NCBI taxonomy): domain Eukaryota; kingdom Metazoa; phylum Arthropoda; class Insecta; order Lepidoptera; family Yponomeutidae; genus Yponomeuta; species Yponomeuta plumbellus. The sequence goes on along the minus strand of OX371207.1, from coordinate 6,933,438 downwards.
CCACAAGCACAAAACCTTTGTTTTAATACAACATTACACAACTTGTATAAGAGTTTCACAGAGATCAGTGCCAGGGCCGCATCTTTTGCTTAAAAGTAACAGGCACAAGCGAAGTGGTAGGTACAAAATTCGCTAGGGGTTGTCCACAAATTACTTAACGCAATTTAGAGGTAGAGGGGTGTACGGCTAAGCGTAACGCTCCTGGTACGTTGGGGAAGAGGGAGGTTTATCAAAATACTACTTTAAAAAAGATGACTTAAAACTAGGTTATGATAATATAATGAAAAAGGCAAAAAAAAGGTAGTGGCTTCACTGGTGCTGACCCAGGTCAGTCTCGGGCAGAGCTGGTTTTCTGATACCACTTTCTCACTAAGTAGTGCGGGAGTAATGGTTTGGAATTCTTCTAACAAAGTTCTAAAACCCCGTTACGTAACATTTTTATTCGGACAACTTTATTCGGTTAAGGTCATGTTGCATGGGGGGAGAGATATAATTTTGCGTTACGTCATTTGCTGACGGGCCCATGTGAGCGAGAATGGTGCTTACCAGCGAGCGCCTTGATACGCGATCTCTCGAAGAGTCGCGAGGAGGAGTTTCCGCCGTCATACTCGAAGTCGTCGATAATCTCCTGGCCGTGGCCTATTGACGGGTCCCACCGGGACACCGAGATGTCGGTCGTCATGCCGACCAGCGCCGCCTCACGGCCGGTCCACGCTCAACGGTCTGCGGAAGGGGAAACGGCGCTTGTTAGTGCGAAGTTAAGCTGAAGTTTCAGCTAATCTAATTTAGCGTCGACTGATGTGATTTTCAAAAACTTATTGAAACACAGGACGCAGTCATACACCTATATCAACACCGGTTTTATGACTTGTGTGCTGAAAATTAAGAGCTCTTCATTACGTTCATATCGTTGCTTTTCTTTCTCAAACTCGTATCTTAAAAAAGACAACTTTTCAGGAGAGAAATAAAATCGTCTGTCTTTTTATACTACGGAGTTTCGGTCAAAAATCAAATGCTATTTCTTAGATGTGGACTATTTGCTATAAATATAAGTAACTAAGATACTAATCTTTTTAGTTTTAGTATAGACGCATTTTTGAGTTTGCACAAGAGTTTGCTGTATTTTTTTAAGATACTAGTTTGAGAAAGTAAGGCTACTTGCTCATCTTAACCTTCAGCCATTTGACGAACACAGCAGGACCAAGGCCTGCCTCATGGTTTTCCAAGTTGCCCGGTTCTACGCTGCCCGCACCCAGCGACTCCCTGCCACCATCTAGGGCGTCTGAACATCTGGTGGCAGCCTACGCTGTGTCGTCCAACCCAAGGCCGACAGGTCAAACTTTTCCACCTTTAGGGGCATCAGTTCTCCGAGATATGTCGGAGCTACCCTGAACGATTCCAAATTTCATATTTCATACAATTTTTTCTTGCAAACGTCAGGATTCCGATAACATTGGTAACAATAATTAAGCCCCAAATCGAGATGCCGCCCCGGCGAGGATTTAGCCGTATTTATATACCGATCTATATATGTATACTAAAAACTACAAAACTACAGTAAAAAACTATATTTTATGAAGAAAGGTACTTTTACCCGATTGCAAAATCTATAATACGAAGTTATATTTGACGCGGTTGAGCTACAAGTCACTTTATACGACTTTAATAGACATTCTTCATGTGAAGTAGCATTTAGGGGTCAATTCATTGATTTTTGCTGCAGTAATCGCTAATAGTTGAAGATATTTTCAGAACAAAAGCAATTGGTCAACTGGGGTTATCCGAAAGCTCATCTGCTTACCATGCGAGAGGCCCGGGGTTCGAACCCCGGCTGGAGGCAAAAAAAATCTGTTTCTGGTTCCCACGACACATAGTATCCTAGTGTGGGGCCAGAAGCAATGTATGTGCCTGTATGTAAATGTTTATGTTTACGTTACTGGATAATGGTGTGGATGAAATGACTGTCTAAACGCAGATGTACGTAGCCGCGAAGACTCGCCGGGTAATCCATTAAACTACTATTCACTAGTTTCACCTTAATGCACTTTGAATACCATCACGTCCTATTACTATCAAATAACGCGAGGTAACTAGGTATCCTACGTGACACACAACACATTTATCGATCACAGTAAACTAAAATGGACAGGTACCGTTAAGTCAATAGAATACTCCGTTATTATTACACTCAATCCGCAACATGACAAAGTTGCATTTGAACTAAAGACTCAAGTTATTTGAGTCTGAATGACGTTATTGTAGAGATAAGATAGATAATTAAACCTACAATTTTTCATAAGACATTTTATCGTCGGGTAACGCTTTATCATTTAGGTACTAAGCCCCACCTTTCTGTACCGACAATGTAAACACTGCAATTTAATAATACTAATGGATATCTTTGCGTCAAAGAAACTCCAATGTACACATAACAGGAAACTTTAGGGTAAAGTTACAATTTAATATTATTTCGATCGATTTTATTACGTGAATTCGTTAAAGAAGAGTTTCTCAAAAAAGCACCCAAAACGGCGAGCGAGCATGCAACAGCAGATTATGTGATAAAACGAAAAAGGTCTGTCATTTTACTGTACTATGTTATTGTCAAATCACATGTGTACATACTATAAATAATCATTCTATCAATCTATCTGCCAGGATTATGGCAAATCCTGGTCGGAATACTGGTATGAGTTTATGTAATGTAATTTAGCGCAAGGACTTAGTTTTCTTCATTGTTTTTCGCGCTCGTTTAATTCTCTCAAACTGGATCAAGAGTCTAGACTGGGGCAGTTAACAATTAGAAGCAAGCTAGTACATCAACCACGCCTGTGCTAAGTATTTTAGCATCAATTAACAGATGACGACATGAGCTGCATATGTAACAGTCTCGGATTGCAATCTTCGAGGCCTAGAAATTGGTTGAGAAGTTTGTTACAAAGTCGCCTATTAAACAGTAGCATTTAAGAGGAAACACAACGGCAGTTTTTCCATACAAACGTAGTCCGCTGTTTCCTCCCTGGATAATGCCAGTAGAGCAATTCTTTTTTTCCATAAAATCTACGGCTACTATACGCATGTCGCTGTGTTTTTATTTTTTTCATAAATTTATTATTAAAAGAGATATGAACATTCAAAAACCTAAAAAATTGGCCCGATTTTCCGCTGTATTCAAAAAATCAGAAAAGCAATTTTACTAGATTATATAAAAAATGGAAAACATAGGAACACGGCCAAAACCTTTCTTTAATTATTTATGAAAAAAGTAGTTAAATTGGTTAAGTTTTGGAGAAGAAATCAGGGGACTACGAATCGTTGATTTTGTGTATTTTTAATTGGTATTTTCGGTCCAAGCTGCAGTTGTCTCTATCGCGCTCTGCGGGGGGAGGCTTGAAGTTGGGGAGGCGCGGACTACGTATACATACACTAGTGACGTGACACATAGTCGATATTCTAGTTAGAGTATTTTACGTGAAGTGCATTTAGCAGATTATTGTGTTGTTCGATTGTTGGAAAATAATAAGTAGGTTATAAACCTTTTATATTATTTATTGAAATGCTCAAAGCTCACTAATATCAATACTGCCGCGCTAACAGTAAGAGCAATAAGTCGATTTTTATCAAAAATTAGTTAAGTACATATCCTGAATCGCCGCGTCATGTTCTAAAAACTGGTCTAATCCCCGTTTTTCTAGATTCACTGGAACCTAAAAATACCATGAAGCATAACAGCAGTAAGTCAATGAAATGATTTTGTTTTCTTAGCGTAAAATTAGGAAATATACTTACTTCACGTTAATTACTACATACATAAGCTCACGCCTGTATCCCAGAGGGGTAGGCAGAGACCAGGGACTGCCACCTGCCACGATCCTGACAAACCACTTTCGCTTCATCGACATTCATTAGTCGTTGCATGCACGCACGCCGGTTTCGGGTACTTTTTATCTTGCCCTTTGCTAATACATCCCCTATTTGGTCGAAGTATGTTCGCCTGGGGCGTCCCTTACCGGCCCTTCCACTCACATTCGCTCGATATATTTGCTTCGTCAGTCGTTCAGTCAGGTGTTAGACAGGGATGTGTCGCGTCCCCGTGGTTGTTCAACTTATTCATGGACAGCTGCCTGACTGATTTGAGAGAGAATAACTGTGGGATGAGGATGGGTGAGTTACTTGTTAAATGTTTGTTGTACGCCGATGATCAGGTTTTGTTCGCATCGTCGGTGGAAGAACTGCAGACACAAGTAACAGTAATGGATGAGGCATTTAGAAGGAAAGGAATGAACATTAATGTGAGTAAGACGAAGGTAATGGTCTTCGAAAAAGATGATGACATGACTGAGTGCAAAATAATGATTAGAGATGAAAGGGTGGAACAGGTGAAAGAATTTGTCTATTTGGGGAGCCTGTTTATAAGGGATGGTAAGTGTGAAGGTGATATAGAAAGGAGAGTAAAAGCGGGAAATTGTGTAAATGGTGCCTTGCACTCCTTCGTGAGTAGCCAGAATATCTCCAAAAGGGCAAGATTGGCTATCCATAACGGTGTGCTGGTCCCAACACTGATGTATGGTAGCGAGACTTGGGTGTGGCAGAAGAATCATGAAAGTAGGATTAATGCAGTAGAAATGAGGGCCTTGAGAAATATGTGTGGTGTTACTTTGAATGACAGAATACGCAATAGTGTGATCAGAGAACGTTGTGGACTGAAAGAGGATGTAGTGACTAGAATTGAGAAAGGAATGTTGCGTTGGTTCGGACATGTGGAGAGGATGAAGGAAGAACGTTAATTACTGTACATCCGAAATCTATGTTCTATTTTGCTAATAATAAAAACAGTCTGTAAGTGAACATTATTGTTGTGTAAATGAGCTTAATCAAAAATTTTTAACTTAGAGTGTCAGCACTAATCACACTTACTGCTTTTATCTCAAATCAACTGAAAATTTCAACTGTCTAACTATCACGGTTCATGAGATACAGCCTGGTGACAGACGGACGGATAGACAGACGGACCAACAGCGGAGTCTCAGTAATAGGGTCCATTTTACCCTTTGGGTAACTTTAAAAAGGAAACTCTAGAAGTACCTAGTAATATGGATGGATAATTGTTGCGCCCAAAACAAAAATTTCGCTGTTTTTTGGTGTACATTATTAAAAGCCAGCATTTACATGCGATAAAAATTAAAATACTTTGAGCCTACACCTTACTTACTGAAGCGAACGAGTAAGTGTCAACATGTCAAAAATTTGGTTTTTCAATATGCCGCATATAGAACACACTGTTATTACCTGATTTGTCACTCACTCGCAGTTTATTTAACTAAATATTTTATTTTATCATGAAAATACGATGTGCTTAAGAGATATATGCCCCAAAAAATACCTAAAATTTCAGTGGGCCTCAAATAAAATCGATCCTATAGCTGCCAAATATGTTCGCAACTAGCAAAGATGTAGGACTTTTGTTTAACGGCCAATTATGATCGATTATTTTATGCTAATGTGCTACGCGAAGTGTAGGAAGAAGGAAGAAGTATGGAGAGCTGACTACGAACCTCTTTTTTAATTAAAGGCAAAAAAAGTAAGATAGCGACCCCGACGCCATATTTACTTACGATTGACGTTGTTGATGCGAGTGCAACTTCTCTAAACTATTTTATTTTCTCAGTGTTTGTCTTGTCTTGTTTCGTTGTCTGTCTGTTTTCCTTAAACAGTAGGTACCTATCTAAACCTATGTGGGTATACGATGCAAGCAAAGCTGCGTGCATGAGCTATTTTGAGTGACGTGTAAGTTTGAGAGATGCTGTGTCTTGGTTTACCTTTAGTCGTTCGCTTCAGTAAATAGATTGTAGTCACTCTTTTAAATCAGTTGACAGCTTCCTACACCAGGTTGAACAAGCTATGCAAAGAAAACAAAAACATATAATTTTTCAGATTTTGTCGATTCAGTACGGCTAGCAAACTCTAAAAGGGTTATTCTCAGAAACTGGTTCAAATTGCATAATTCATAATTTTATTTCTGAGTCAGAGCCCCTTTGCATTTGCCACACCCACAATTTGTTACCCTGTGTTTTATGCTGAATTTTGTTGATGTTTTTTTTTCTTCTGTTTGTTTTATTTGTTCTAGATCTCAACTGTTGTTTATGTGTGTGTAAGCAAATGCAAATAAATGTTTTTTTTCTATTCTATTCTATTCTATTCTTTGGCACATTTTTTTTCATATTAACTCAATAAAAAGTAACAAATATTGTAGGTGTAATGGCTCCTGAAGATTGAATTGTAGCATATTTGTAGGTTTCGGGAAATTAAACGGTATTCACTTTAATTACGTACTTTCAGAGCCTTCTAGAAAAAACTTCAGGTAATTTACTACATTTCAAGGTTTGTAAGTATAGATGTCTCACTATATTATCTTTTAAATTGTGATTACTGCTTATTAGATAACATCTTAGTTTTTTTGTACCCTAAAGTGATACGTAATTTCATACAAAATATAGATATCGAATATATGGAATACTGAAAAAATCACACCTACAAAAACTTATTTAATAAGCTAAAGTAGAAGTAAATAGAAATGTAATACAAAACATTGTCCTCCATTTTCTCAACTTTGAAATTTCCGACTTACTGCTCTTACCCTTAGTATGGCAGAATAATGTTGAAAGTATATCTAAAGTTACGTATAAAAAAATTATTCAGTGGTTAAACCGTATCTCTCTCTCTCTCTCTCTCTGATCTATAAAAAACTTGTACCTATTTAATGGTCCGGAGCGTGTTAAATTTCGTGGTAGGTATACGACCGTCGCGTCGCGGGCATGGGAAAATGGGGATTGGTTGAAACGGATATTGAATGAAATGGGAATCGGATCAATAATGAACTTGGATCTATAAAAAACGTTTTTTTTTTCGATCTGGTAACAGACAATCGATATAAAAAGTTTCTAATATCAGATTTTCTGCCAAAATACATAGTCTCTTTTAATTTTTTCGTAAAGTAAGCCTGAGTTCCACAAAATAAAATGTCCAGTAAGTAATAGCCAGAGTCAAACAAAGAGCAGGTAGGTAAAACAATAAGACGAAACAACACTCCGCACACGCCGCCGAACGAAATCAACTTGCAGACTACGCCCGGCCCGCTCGCGAGAGCGTGGCGGGCGGCGGTGGCGGCGTGTGCGGCGGCGGCGCGGCGGGCGTGCCACGCACACATTGACAGTCCCATTCACACATTGATAGCTCGCTTCTTCGGGCATCGCGCGACAGCAATAGATTTTACAAATACCTATTTTTCAATTCTCTAGCCCGTGATGTTCCCTCTTAAGGGGTTCTAGACACATAGTAGGAGGAGTTAAATAAATTTATATAACTTCCATATAATTGGTAACCAGAGAAGAACATTACAGACATGTAAAACACCGAGACTGAGGTCGTTTGTACAATTGCACGGCGAACCCCAGAGGGAATCGAACCCATGACCTCTCTCTTGGTAGGTAAGCGCCTTAACGGCTAGACCAACGAAGCAGTCTGGCGACGGTATATTATAGGATTTGTTGTCCTAAAAAATAATCAGTTATGCCCCCTTAAAGTATGCCATAAGTGACTCGAAACGTTAAATGTGATGATAAGATTGAATGCGAAAACTAGAAACGTCATGAACTAGAAAGTTCCACAGGCAAGTTTTTTCACAAACTGCGCTTACTGATTTTATATTATAAACTAGGGGGCGAGCCCCCTGCGCGCTTACGCGCGCCAACCCCCAGCCGCTGCGAGCTTCGCTCTTCGCGGCGCGCGGCGCTCGGCCTAGGGCCTCGCTAGATACTATTGGTTGGGATTTGACGCTTGGGAACACGTGTGGTCTCGGCCTTCGGCCTCGGCCTGAACGGAGCTCGGCCTTCGGCCTCGCAAGTTTCTCCCATCTGGCTTTTGCGTTGTCACTTTGATGCCGGAACACGCAGTTAATCAGTCAGTCAGTCAGTCAGTGAGTGAGTATACCGTGTTGTAGCTTTATATTAGTATAATAAAGCTCAGGTTTCAGTATCGAGAATGACCCTCAATGTATCACTCGTTCTTTTCCGAGAAAGTTAAAGTGACAGAACGATACTTAGTGGACATTAAGTTGACAAATTACCAGTTTTAGATTGATTCAATAGAGAAAATCGACGCTGGGTACGATCGAAACAAGAACGGGGAAATCGTGCTGTCAAGAGTCCAACTCTTCAATATAATAATGAACTTAGGTTGCTCGAGTTTTTGCATGAATTGGCTCATTGAAGCCACACTTTTGTTTCTTACCTACCGGTACAAGCGACCTTCCAACATAATAGAGACTGCTAGATGAAGGTCCCCCTCCAGCCCAGATACAATGGGAAGCTGACATACTAATAATGAGAACGCGGTGTAGCGTACCTTCGGGTACAGCTTATACAATACCGCGGCAACCTTACAGCGCGTGATATAAATACGAGAATTCATCGACAAGATACTTTCCGATGTTAACGACTGTACAGAGTACAGGCCAGTCGCTAGGGACGTTGTGGACTAGAAAACTGATTATGCCTGAGTAATAACAATTGGATACCTAGAGCGCTGGTTTAAATATAGCCTTGGAGTCATCTACTTAGGTCAGGGGGAAAAGCGGGAAACTTCCAGTTTTCCCTGATAAACTAGACAAAGAGGATATTTTATTCTTTGAATTTTGAGTCTTGGATGGTTTTAAGGTCCTCACTTTTTATGGACACATCAATTTTATCATAGTCAAGGAAATCTTGCTCCAGCGTTGCCAGAATGTTACAAAAGTAACATTTTACGTTACTTTTGGCCCTCTTATGTTACTTCCATGTTACACGACCCAATATGTTACTTTTGTGTTACTTCTTCTCCATTAATATTTTATGATGGCATTTTTTCATATTCGTTGATGACAAAGCAGGTTATATAGTATTGAAAGACATTTTTAAATTTGTTGGTTTTGGTACTTATGTTTTTTCTTTTTCAACATCGCCAGTCGATTATTTGATTTAATTCGATTATTGAGATTTTTTCAAATGGGACAAGAAACTTATTTTACTCTTTGTGTAATACTGCCATAATAAAGTATTGTGTTGGTTTCTACAATAAAAAAGGTTATGTTACTTTTCTCGAGAAAATGTTACTTTTTGATCTGCCTCGTGTTATATTTGACTATCTGCCACTGGCAACACTGTCTTGCTCTCTATTAATGAATCCAATCTAATCAATACAAGCGTTGAGGAATAATCCGTTAACTAAATGTTATGATTCCCACGGTTCTTGACAATGAATTGAATGGTAAAAGACAGTATCGAAAAATACAGTTAGCAATGAGCATTACTCATTGTTCGCAATCGAGCTGTAGACAGCTGGACAAAGGTAAGAACTGTTAATTGGAAAGACCTTTGGCATGCATCTGCCTACCATGCGAGGGTTGGAACCCCGACTGGGGACAAAAAAACTGGGTTTTTTTGGTCTTGGATATTTACATGTTTGTGACGTCGCTGTTACTGGTTCCCACGACACAGGGTATCCTAGTGTGGGGCCAGAAGGAATGTATGTGCCTGTGTGTAAACGTTAATGTTTTAAACTAACAACCCCAGTACCCCAACCCCAGTTGATTATTTCTTCGTGTATTTATTTATATCATCCAGATTCGTCAACCATTCGTTTCTTAGTCGAATCTTAGTCGACTCTTGTATCAAAGCGGACGGAATTGTATAGGCCTTCATTAAGAGAAAACTGATTCAGAATGTCAATAAATACTCAATCGCAGCACAATATCGTCAAACCGCTGTGCAAAAACATGAATTGTGCAATCTGCCATTGCTCTCACGTTTCTGTCTCCATAGCCATTTTGGATACCTTTAGCTTCTAAATTTTAGAATGAAGGAGTAGACGACCAGTGTCTCATAGCGAGACAAGTAAAGTGGGAGCTTCCCAAGCAATCCCCACGCAAAATACTAAACAGGATTATGTAGAAGGACCACTTGAACTTCTCTGGCTCAGTCTATCAATAGATACAAACATTGTACATTTTGTTTGTAATTTTAGTAGTTTTTAGTTTTAGTTCAAAGATAGAAACATACTAATCTAAGAGTAGGTCTCGATTTGTTGAGCGTGCAACACTTGGGTGTGCAAGTATTACACGACGCCGAGGAATCTCATCTGTAAATGCATTATACAGTGTGGCCCTGGATAAAGTGCAATCCCGAAAGGGGATGAAACTAGACCATGAATCATTGACTAGAAAAATATAAAAAAAAATTATAAAAAATTATTGTAGGATTTATTGGTATTTTAAGATTTTCATGTTTCATTAAGGACTCTATGTACAAAAGTATTTATTTCTTCCAAAATAATGGGTCTATTTCTTTGAAATAAAAAAAAACAGTATGCCTAATACCTGGCGATGACCATGAAATAATAAATAGTCCGCAAAAAAGTAACTATCTTGGGTAAAAAAATGTATTTTTATGAAAAAAATGATTTTTTTAGACGTTTATTTTAAAAAACTTCAAATTACTAGAAAAATGTGCCCTATAACTATGTAATTTTATAGCTTACTTTTATTCTTTACCATTTTAGCTTCCAAATAAAAAAAAAACAATGTTCTAACTAAAAAAACACGCTATCTACGAACTTTTAAAGTGGAGCCTAATCGTGTTACCGTGCAGGTAGAGACCGTTTTTTCCATTGTTTCCGTTCTACTCTGTGCCCTTCGGCAGTCGCAGTCCTTTTGTTCTACACTCAGGTAGAGGGAAGGCGAGGGGAGGGGAGGCAGGGGGTTCGAAACAGGACTTACACAGTCGCTCCGATATTCTCGCCGCTGCTACTACTGTTCTCGTTCTCGCATTGTGTTCTCGTTGATTTGTTATTAAGTTTTTGTTACATTGTTGACTGTTACGTTTTCTACTGTTCGTTACGTTTGGACTGTTCCTGTTCTGCTGTTAAGTGTTGACGAAATGCCGCGATTGACAGAGTTCTCACCTCGAGAAATAGCCGACATGCATTATTATTATGGCATGTCACATGGTCGCACAACAGTCGCTCGGACTGCATACATAAATGCTTTCCCGGGCAGACTCATACCCTCAGCTTGAAATTTTCAAGAGATTCATAGGAGGCTCTCCAACATTGGACTTGGTTTGGCACGAGATCGCCGTGAGCAACCAGCTGTCGTTATTGACAATGCGATAGAAGAGGCCATTTTAAACGATCTGTTTGCTGACCCTACAACAAGCATAAGACGATTAGCGTTGCGTCATGGCATATCGAAGACGTCTGTCTGGCGAATTTTGAAAAAGGAGGGATTGCATCCTTTCCATTACCAACGAGTACAACATTTACACGAAAATGTAGATAATCGTCCAAGATGCGTAATGTCGACGTGGATTCTAAGAAAAATTAGAGCTGACCCAAATTTTCCCAAACGCATTTTTTGGATGGACGAAGCGACATTTACCCGAGACGGCATTACAAACTGCAGAAATTTGCACCAGTGGTCTCACGAAAATCCACGATTGAAGCGGGCATCTACTTTTCAAGTAAAATTTTCAATAAACGTATGGGCATCGAAGTCATTTTAATTGGTCCAGTCATTTTACCCAGAACCCTAAATGCTGAACGTTTTTTAGAATTACTACAAAATTTACCCATGTTGATGGAAGATGTTCCCCTGGCTACGAGACGGCGTGGGCGTATGTATCTCCAAATGGATGGATGACCTGCACATTATGGGCGGGAGGTGCGGCGATTTTTGAACGAAAATTACCCGAACCGGTGGATTGGCCGAGGAGGGCCAGTAGGCTGGCCAGCGCGTTCACCTGATCTGACACCCCTAGATTATTTTTTATGGGGTGTCTTGAAGCAAAGAGTATACAGCACGCCAATAAATACCGAGGCACAGTTGCACGACCGAATAATTCAGTGCGCAAATGACATTAAAAATGATCCAGGAATGATTCGCAGAGCCACTAACCAAATTAATATTCGTGCAGTAATGTGCTTGCAAAATCGAGGAGGCCATTTTGAACATTTAATGCATTAAATAAAAATGCAAAATTGTAAATTACGGATAATTTTATTAATAAAGTTATTGTGATTAAAGTCTGACTTTTATTACCTACTAAAATGTAAATAACTCCTACCTAGCCAATTTTTTAGTTAGAACATTGTTTTTTTTTTTATTTGGAAGCTAAAATGGTAAAGAATAAAAGTAAGCTATAAAATTACATAGTTATAGGGCACATTTTTTTAGTAATTTGAAGTTTTTTAAAATAAACGTCTAAAAAAATCATTTTTTTCATAAAAATACATTTTTTTACCCAAGATAGTTACTTTTTTGCGGACTATTTATTATTTCATGGTCATCGCCAGGTATTAGGCATACTGTTTTTTTTTATTTCAAAGAAATAGACCCATTATTTTGGAAGAAATCAATACTTTTGTACATAGAGTCCTTAATGAAACATGAAAATCTTAAAATACCAATAAATCCTACAATAATTTTTTATATTTTTTTTTTATATTTTTCTAGTCAATGATTCATGGTCTAGTTTCATCCCCTTTCGGGATTGCACTTTATCCAGGGCCACACTGTAGTACAATCAATTGTAACTGCATGGACGCTGCGATTTCATCACTGTTTTAAGTCTATGCGCGCTATATGCGTGTATCTTATCTTCCAGGTGTCAATGGTATGAAAACACGTTTATCTTGTCATTCATCATCAACACATTATGTCCCCACTGAGGGGCACGGGTCTCTTCCCTGAGGAAGGTATACGCCATACTTCACTTTCGTGATTGGTGGAGGCTTGTCATTGACTATGGTGATTTCTCTGACACTTGGTTTAGCTTGGTGCTAGAGTCGCACCTTCCGTACTTTCCCTAGTTGCGAGCAAAATCTTGCAATATCTTGGCGCTTTCCGGCACGGTCGCTTCACGGGCGTTGTCCTATTTTCTAATACACCGTCTAATAATACACGACGGTTTCGCGATGAAGAGGACGCGTCACAACATCACACTGCCGCTGGGAGGGGATTTCCAGTAAAACGCCGCATGCGTTTTGTAGCGGTAGAATGGGCGAGCCTAGTTCCAGGATCGATAGTTTCCAGTTACATAATTACAGTGAGACTTTGAAAGGTATCGAATACACGAACGTTGTGTTGCCATTAATTAGCCGACAACCTGTTCTCAGACCTACCAAATATACACAAAAAAATTGGTGAAGCCGTTTCGGAGGAGTTCGATAACAAACACTGTGATAAGATATTTTTAATATTACATTATAAAACTGAAAACTGTTACTGAACCAAAACAGTATCTATCTGTCCTTTCAAAAATACCAATCTACCAATCCAAGATCTAACATAGATACCTTATCGCGATAGAACTGGGCCAAGACAATGAAGTCCAAGACAAAATGACCAATCCAGCTCTGCTCGACCTGAATATAAAACCCTAGACAGACCACACAAATAAAACTAGATAGCCCGATAAAAAAATTACAATAGACATGCAAAGTACTATCACGCTCAAAAGCGAATCGACATTACAATATTTTACAATCAAGTTACAATATTTAATCTAGATTCAACGGACTTCAGTGCCCGATAGTACTCAAAAATCAATGTCAGCTCACCGGTTGCGCACCATTCGTGTTTCCACAAACAAATGCCAACAGAGAAGTTCGGCTTTGTATGAACTCAACTCTCTTCCTAAGCATGTTTCCTACATAGAAAATAAAAATTAAGAATACAGACAAACATGCTTAAAGAAACAGACTAAAATACCTTAACACCAATTAAAAGCCCTTGAAATCAAAAGTTTCCTTCAAACACAATATTTTATTGGTGCAATGCTTTGCTTGGTCAACTTCAAGTGAATTGCATGAGTGTATGGGTCGTTCAAGCCAAAAGTATCTGCTGCAGCGAGTTATGCTTCTGCAGTTTCTTGGTGGTATAGACGCTTTACAAAGCCATAGACTAGGCAGGCAAGGCCATTGACCTGACGCCGACTTGCAGACGAGGCGTCGTCGATAACCCACCATGGCTACGAGCTCTGCTCGAGTTTTTGGTTTACAATTCTGACGGGAATTAATAAAATTATGCTAAATAAATATTTGATCAGTAAAGCGCAAGTACCTCGATCAACCAAAATTATTTTAGTTAGCAGACGTCCATGGCATAAGTCGCTGCTATATTGATAGCAATAGCTCAACAAATCATCAAACTAATTAATTTTCCGAACCAAACTAATTAATCTCATTTAAATGTAACTATTAATATTGGTAGAAAATAATCCATATTTGTGATCAATTTTGTATCTTCTGCTGACTACCATTGTTGCTGAAAATACTTTTATAGCTATTAGAAAACATGTCAGAGATGACAAGCCTTATTTCATTGCTGATCGTTTAAATTATGTCAGATTTCCACCACGAAATTTTTCACAAAAGTTTCATTGGGCGATACATTGGTAGCCTCCGCCAAATTTCATGTTCTTGTCTCATTTCTACCGTTTTGTCTCCCTGGCAACAAAAGGCTTACAATTGCTCGACGCAGACACGGTGACTGTAGTGAAGCACTAAACGCCTCCCCTTGTTTACCGCGTCTCTTGTACGACTAGACGTCACGCTATCTCCATTATGGGAGACGTAACGACCCTATTGAGCGGACGTACATGTACATACAGTATCATAAGGAATTATGGAAGGTTAGGTTTATGCAACCGTAGATGTCGCTGAAGATGATTATGTTCGAGCATTCATATCGTGAATAAAAACTTCCTAGACGTGGAGTTTTCAAAATAAATTAACGAGAATTGAAGCGTGTATTACGAGTTTTGGATGGGTACGTACGGTTATAACTCCGAAAATAGGACTTATTGATCCTGATGAAATTGAAAATACACATTACAATCGCAAGATACCCGTTCCCTCCCGGATAGATTCAATGGAATTCCCAAAAAACTGGCTTCAAACTCTCGCTGGACTTCTTTAGCCAGTTCTATAGTAGTCGCACCTTCTCCATCTCCCACATGAATACAGTGCTAATGTCGCGTCGACACGATGCCGTCATACATTATAACCGCACGGCGATTGCGTCCGTCGAGAGCGGATGTCCTACCTTACAAAACGAGCTGCAAGCGGGATTGTGTCACTTTAATGCGGAGGAGGAAGCGTTCTTCTCGAAGAAAATTCTAAATATGTCGCTAGAGAAAATAGACTACAGTAGACTGTAGTCACAAATAATATTATACTGAAGAAAAGAGAGCGTTCAAGGGTATTCGATCAACGACCGAAGGACGATTAACTTGTTGCCTATTACAATACTACATAAATATGGCAGCAATGTATTCAAAGAAAGGCTTTTCCTTGTGAGCAGTTCAGTGTTGCTAACCCAATGTAATCGTTAATAGGATAGGTTTGCAGATAGCCTCCAGCAGATTGTGGGACTGTGTTAAAGAATAAAATATATTCGGGGGCTAACAAAGCGGTGTTTAAGAGTCTCCAAGGGACATTTTTTTCAAAAACGATCTGTACAAAAGATATGATTCTTTTTTCTCGCTGGCCGTAGTGAACCGCATGAAGCCCTAACATTTAGGTTAGGGTTTGCCACATTGATTACAACCACCAATGTCTGATATGAATGGAGTAACGGAAAAGAGTATACTATTAATTCGGGTAGATGTTAGCAGACATGACTGGCGCAATTTGACCAGCGTATTAGATATTCACGTAATGCAACTAAAAGCCATACGTAAAACGCAGCGAATCGCAACTATCTCCATTCATAAAGGCAGGAAGCCTGGCGATTATTATCAAACGGGGGGTCGTAACGGTAATTTTCATAGTTCGCTGCGGTGGGGCAGTGGATGCTACAAAATGTACCAGAAGAACAAGGATCTTTCAATCACCAGGTCTTTAACTCCAGATTTTCACTGTCAGATTTCCTCATCAAAAGAATCATCCATCGAGATAGAGATGGGTAGCCAGATTCTACGGAGCAATGCAAGCATATCACACAAGAGTGACAAAGACCTATTAACTGTATGGAGTAACTGAGTCCTTGAATACTTAACTGTATCGAGCAAAACAAAATTGAGAATTAGTAATAGATCCTTAAGAAGTTGAACCTCATTGGTGGTGGATCACCAGGCTTCTGTGTAAGTTGTTTTGTACGGACGCGCACTGTGGTCCGCCCGTCACAGTCGATGGCTACAACTCGCTGCATTGCAATCGAGAGAGAGAAAGAGGTCTTGTTTGTTTTAGTAATCAACACTTCCAACAATGCTATGAGGAAAAGAAAAGATTAATGGTTTTCATACCAGTTGAAAACGAATGAATGAAGAATTTATCCAATTCGTAGAAGCATTAAAAATGTTTCCTAGTAAGAGGAGTGGACAAAGTATATTGCATTAGTCAAAAGAAATCCGATCGGACGGGAACTAATTCCAAATAGGTTGGCGATCTGGACGTGCATAGAGTAGAATTACCCAATTTTTAATTATCTGCGACTAAAGTACTGAATGGTCCAAAAACTGCGATACCCTAAAAACCCGAGGAGTTAAATGGGCATAATCTACAGGCAGTCAATTTCCGATTATTTTTTATTTTAAAGTTAAGAGTCGTTGTAGGGTCTAAATATAAAAACTAAAAAAACAAGCGAAAGAAGTGGTCACAAGGTTCATACAGTTAACTATAAACTTGGACATCTGTATTTACTTGATGAACGAAACAAGTCACTAGCACCACATGAAAGGTTGTACTACGTAGCAAAGCAGGATTACACAACCATCCAATTAACAAAGAACCGTTGACTTCAAAGGACTTTAACTGGACAGGAACCGAGGACAGGTGGTGAAGAGGTCCCGCATAGTTGGTGGTTGGTGGACGGACGAGCTAACTGACGCTTCCTATCCTGATGTGTCGGTACGGACGAATCCATTAACCCAAATATAGCACCGCGCCCGCACCGCCACTCACGCACAGGCTATAAACTATCGTGTTTATAGATTTTTGAAATGCAAACTTACAAAGTAGTTTATTTTCTTTTTAATCGACCGCGCCAAGGAAGTTTTTACTTCATGGAAATGGATGCGTCGTAATTTAAAATTATATTCTCTGAATAATTTTTTTTTACTAAACAAGAATGGAAACTAATAAATAGCTTGTAGTACCTTAGTGTCACTTGTGATAAAATATGTCAAAAACAAATAGGTACCTACGTCATCATAGCCGATTATATTGACTTCTGAATTTAATGGGTAATCTGATTGTTTTAACCAATAAACATGAATCACTAGTCCATGCAAGTGTGCAACATTGGGAAACCAAAAGTTATATTTGGGCGAAAACTAAACAGCGTTCGAAAACAGGCCGGAAAGAGTCAAGGTAACAACCAACGCGGCAAATACTAGGTACACCTGCAGTCGGTCGTGACCCCTCACTGAGTAATTACTACAAAAACAACCGAACCCACCACAGGAAAGTAAATTATAAACAAAATACCCGTTGACATGAACCCCAACAAAAACAGAAAGGGGATCCCAAAATAAATAGCTGTGGTAGGATCTTTTACAAGGAATTTTGAGCCAACAAAGGCTAGCGAATGATTCAGAAGTTGAAGTGATTCTTATGATCCTAAAATAAAACTTCGATTCACACTCACAAATCTCGCACTCGAAACTCAAAGATCTGTATTCTGTGAAGTAACAGTTCTTGTTAATCCAAAGGATTCGCTCTTCTTGCGGTCAGACACGGCTGGAATGTTTAAATAGGACGACGTGTAACTTATAAACAGATTATAAATTCGACACGGATACGGCCAATACCTGGAGACGAGTGATTCAGGGACGGTCGGAACTGAGGCTTGCTTCACTCGGCTTGACTGGCTCGCCTGTGGATACAGAGTCGCGCCATCTGCATACAGTCCACTTTTGAATGTTTGTGATAGATCTATTTATCTATCACACGGTTCTTATGCACAAAAGGCGCAACAAAAAAATGTAGCATACTGAACGAGCGACTTAAAGTCTATTTGTCCGGGGAAATCGCGCTGAGCAAGGAGCAACTCCGGTATTCCCTAAATTGCTGTACGCCGTGAAGGTGACATTACATTCGATAAGAAATAGACACTCATGTGGTGCTGCTGGACCACGCCATGCAGGACCATGAATTCTCTTTTAAGAACATACCCACGAAGAAGTGTCATTGTTTCAGAAGGACGCTTTTTTCGATACTGTCAATACCAAGAGTTCGTAAGTATCGGATCTCGTATCGTGTGTACGTGAATAGATAGACATAGGGGTGTATGTCCGGAGCCCATCCCCGTTTCACAGTACATTGTAGGGTGGGGTGGCGAGTCCAATGACATCGGTTTCATTACGCAATGAGACGTAAATATATAATACAGGTAAGACAGGTAATTTTTATATTATGTTTCTTTATTTAATCTCAGTAAAGAAACTGGCTTATAGAAAGCTTACAAGAAACCAAACCAGTGCTTGATGGTATTGATAAATATTTTGCGATGAGAAAGCGAAATAACCAGAAATAGTTTTCTAGTAAGTAGAGGAAGAGAAAATTCGTAATTCAAACGTTCAATTTAGGTCGCAAACTTCTACAGGATTGTCCTAGTCTCTTTATTTATCGCATTAATAGAGAACCTCTCTTTTACGACCAGAGTTACGCCAGATTTAACAGCCCTATAGTAAATCGCTCCTAAAATAAAACTCTCATTTGAGGATATTACTCTCAATTGTTTTGGAGCCCTATTCACTGTTCCAATTTGCCTTCGCCAAGCGAATGCTGGTCATTCATCTAAATAGAGCTCACGTCATGCCATTTACTTGCACCTTCAGAATAATGGGAAAAACAGATGTCACGCTTTGGCCGCTCCGGTTTACCTTCTAGATAAAACGCCCATAATATCATTTTAAACATAGTCTGCAATACAGCAAGTGACCTAGGCACCTTTAAATTTTTGAGTGCCTCGTACGGGGCCACCGTACATTTGTACAAGTGGCTAATGGGCTCAGTAAGGGTGTTTCTAATGTATATGCCTGGTTACTATAGCACAGGGTATCCTAGTTTGGGACTAGGTCAGAACAGTAATTGTGTTGTGTGGAAGTTATTATTATATTACATATTAAATTTGAAGCATGGGCTCCATATCCTTTAACCCATAAGGTAGGTATGTAAATATCTCTGATGAATGTGATCCTCTGGATGTCCACAGGCAAATTATTTGAAAATTTTTACTGTAATTTTACTAAAAGTAAAACAATCGTATTTAGAAAGAGTGTACCTATGAGGCAAAAGCTACTTCTGGCAAGTTCGTGCCGAGTCTAGATCTGGATATCAGGAGCGACAGACGCAACGGGTCAACAGCGTGGGTGTCATCTATGAACTTTAAGATAGAACATCCTCTTTAATAGAGTCATTATTTATACTTCCACTTGTTAATCTCTTACTATACTATGTAAGTGCCTGAGGAAGTTTGCGGACTTTGCGGACAGTTAAGCAAGGGCTGAAATAGTGGGGATTAGCCCAAGTGACGCTGAATGCCGTAGTGTATGGAATGACGTTGTATTGAAATCCCACTTTCCGTCGATAAAAAAATTTGGTAATTCGATAAGCTTTTAACTCGATAAACGGAAGACAGATGTATCACAACGAAATGGCTTCACCGAAAGCCGCATGTTGATATCGAATTACGGATCACGAGTTACGATACGGTTTATAATTGTGCTAGTTCATCGTGATTCGTATGGGCCGTGAATCGCCAGACCGCCACAAAATAAGCACAGGTAAGTATGGCTTTGATTTCATTAACTTAACCAGCCGAAGAATGAGAAAGAGAGAGAGGCAAATTTGCAATTTCAAAACTAATTTCAATGCACAATGTACTTCGGACAGCGGCAGCGGTGTTAGTCCAGTGGGTAGAACATTGGATGCTAAAGCGAGAGACCCAGGTTCGATTACCAATTCGGGCAGGGGATGTACCCATGAGTACTTGTTTGTACTAGGTACTTTGATTTCTAAAATTTGTACATTCGTGAAGTTTTCGTAGCAACACCGCTCAGTAACATCGTGAGAAAACCTTGCTATCTGACCTATTTACATGTAACCTCAGCGGTTGAAATAGCCCATACTCTCTCTCTGAGAGAAGGCCCTACAGTGGGACGTATATAATATAAATCACTAATGATCTTCGGGATCTCAAAAAATGCGTAGCGATGGTTTAACTACAGGTACTTAACACACAGTGCTATACAGAGTTCATATTTCGGAACTATGTATTTCACAATTTTTCTTTTTCTCAATTCGTCAAAACTAAGTATCTATTACACGAAAATACCAAATGTTCGTAAATTTATATTCCAGAATTTGATTTGGCAACATATAAAAAATATATTTTCGGAATAATGTCCGAGAGAAGTACAAAGTAATCGGGCAGTGTCGCATGAATTACCTACCAATTAGTTAGTAAGCAGATCAACTATTACATTTTTGTTGCAAAGTCGCCCCTAACGTAACTGGGTAAAGTGCACGCGTGTAAAGGTGTGATGACGACTGTACTTTCAATTATTTATTGTTACTTTATTGTAACCATTGCTGATCAATACGCGAGTACCTACTTTGTTCTAAATAAGTCTGGCGTCAATGAGTGTTCGTCATGCGAAGCGAATCATTCACACAGCACTGCGGCGCCGGCGGATTGCGGTATTCGCGAGCTTTAAAACTACGGTATTTAGAGCCAACCGTAGAGGCGTAAAACCAAACTCTACTCTGGTGCCAAAAGCTACTTTCCAATTGACTAACAAAAGACTGCAAAATCCGTCACGCTTCTGACTTCGAAACCTGGAGTACTTAAGGTTTTGTTCTTTTTAACTTGTTCCGACCAACCTATCATTCAGACCCATGCCATTCCAAAATAAACTTTACGCAGCACGCAATAAGAGTGCCTAAAAGTGAAGATGTAAGTTGGTCAGTCTGGCACTATGGTATGACATAAGCGCAGGGGTGACGTCACCGGGCGTCGGCAACTGAAGCGAAGGCCGGCGCTGTTTGTGCTTCGCTGACCGGTTTTATCGCTACACACATGCAGTGCACGTTACTAACACGATCAGCGCAAATTCACCCGTCATACAAAAGAAACTAGAGTCAGTTTAGCTTAAATTATGTCCTTGGACATAAACGCATTCGACGAATAAGAGGTCTCTCAAAGAAAACGAAGGAAACATTTTTTAGGGACGAATCAAAAGTCAGAGCGATCTTCATAATCTTTCCTTTCTAGATCCGTCTTTATTTAATTTCATCCCCAAAATCTACGTATCTCCCTCACTTTTATCAAAATTGGAAGCTACTAAAAGCCACTTTTGTCACATTTTCATATTACAAGTATCCCTTATTCCTTTATTGGATTACATCACCCTTGCACGGTTGCATGCATCGACCTATTGGGGAGGACAAAATGGATCTTGATAGACAAAGTAACTAAACAGAATCCAGACAATTTTGGACCGGGCGAGCACTTCACTTAACCTTGACCTCCGTTGAATGAGACAAACATAACAGAGAAGAAATATAAAATCTACACAACATCATCGAGTTGAGTAGATTCATCTTTAACATTATACTGATAGTAGTGAATGCAATATAAGTTTAAAATCTATCGAAATGGTTACAGGGGGTACAACACGATTAATAATAATAATAATAATCTTTACTACTTAAAAAAAAGAAATAGTGCTTTGTTTACATTTTTATTAGTTTAGATTTAGATTAGTTGACTTGCATTGATCTGATCTGAACTTAAAGACCAAAGTTGATCTTTCAGAGAAAGCCTGGCCCCCGCAAGTAAGCTGTAGAAGGTCACCTCAGGTAGCAAATTGCGTAGTTTGTGCAGTTTCACCACTGGGGATGTTACTATCTTGGTAAAGCTCGAAAGTGCACAAAGTGCAGGTCCATAATTTCAATGTAACTTCTGACTTTTCAAATTGAGTCTCATCATCGTATAATGAGCCAACGCCCACAATGAAGTTCTCAGCTCCATCATGCACAGCACATGGAACGATGACGCTATCACCATATTTAGGTCAATATATGTGTGTTGTTGAGCCTATAAAATTATAAAAAACGACATGCTAGATGCGCCATTATTCATGTTAATCACGATGGTGTGGAAGATTGTATAGTGGAGTTCACATAGTTAGGCTGTCAAGTGCATGAAACTGAAGCGCAACTTTAAGATTTAAAAGTAATCTTCGATCTAGCCGGTTTGTTGACGTAACTCTGTATTACATGTGCACTAGATATGTTGGAAAAGTTGATGAAGACACGTGAAATTTGGCAAATACATTTATTTCACTAGAAAATACCATGTCTTGACCAAGTTAAAATTTCTTGAGTAGAGCAGTTTTGGACGGAAAGATGGCTTCAAGCAATTAACAACAAAGAGAAGATAATGGCAGACATGCAAGGACATTAAGCAAGATAAACTAAAGGTAGACTCCTTGCTTAGCGCCTCTATCAAAACGAATCATGTATGTCTTATAAAAATAAAGTTTAATACTAGGTCGTTCTTCGGGATGATTAAACGTAGCAAACGCAAGACACCAACATTGAATCACAGCCAATATTGCTGATAGATCTTAATTAAAGTTGGAGCGTGGACCGATATCATTGAACAATCATGAAGGCGCATACTGAGTCAAATAAAAATCTGTGTAATACTTTTCTTTCCAAAGGAAAGTTCAAAATTATGTAACAGTAATGATTTCAGCCCATATAGAGTTTCTTTAGTGCGCTCAGACTGACCAAGAAAGCAAATTCACACAAATTCTTGTTAACGTCAAAGTGTAAAACCAAAGCTAAAAGGAGAAATCTGAGAACGCATTTAGCGCTCTAAAATTTGTCGAACCACTAATCAATATTGATTTACCAAATGGACCGACGACCAAGCATTGAGTGAACTGGAAGCGCCCTTATCATGTTACTTCAAGTTTCAGAATGACTTCCAACAAGAAAGCCATCCTACAGTCTTCTAAACAGGTATTACTTTCGCATGCCGTAGAGAAAACGCAAACAAAGGGCACTATTTGTTTTAATTTCCATTTTAAAATGGCTCTAGCAAAGTTACATCACAAAGTGAACGATTAAAACGGAACATTAGATTCCTCGAACAGCAAATAGGTTACGGGCTGTTGCAGTCGCTTGGAAGTGCTAACTGGCGGGCTGAGTACCAATGAATTATTCACGAGTGCACAGGCACAAATGAAATTCTCTTTGCTGCGATGCGTGAGCATACTTTCCCATTCAAACACTAGATGGAAGCCCAGAAGATTTACTCCTGAAAAGGAAATAAATGTTCTGATATTGTACACGCTGGAGTTTTACGTGCAATAAAGGAGAACCGGCAAACATATATGGAGGCTGGTCCAAGAACCAATAACGACGTGACATAGGTCATTAGAAAGGTTTTTTAATATACTACAATAGTTACTATGGGAGCTCACTTCAAATAATTGTGCGAAACAAGTTATAGCTACATAAACAATATTTTTTTCATAGACGATTTTTAAACAATAAAAATAATTATTTCGTATTCGATGACATTATAGAGCAAGTTAAAATATGTTTATGAGTATTTCTAGGGATGCAGAGTGCAGGGTGATGGTCAATCTCTATCAGAACGTAAAATAAAACAAGTTTTGATAAAATATAGTTTTCTAAAACCAAATAAGATAAGATAAAACCAAAGTCATGATCAATGGTTACATTGATCCAATACCGGTCGTCGTACATGATCACCTTCTCGAAATCGTTTCCGAATACACTGCATCATCATCATCATCGGCCTATGGTTGTCCACCGCTGGATATAGGCCTCTTCCATTGCACGACACTGAGCACGGTCCTCGGCTACTCTCATCCAGCTCTTGCCAGCCGTCCTGCGAAGATCGCTCCACCGAGTCTGAGGACGTCCTACACTACGTTTATCGATTCGCGGTCTCCACTCAAGAACTTGTCTACCCCATCGGTTATCAGTTCTTCGGTGATATGGCTGGCCCACTGCCACTTACGAATACACTTACCTCGGGCAGATTCTGCAGTTACGTAAAAACAATTTCGAGAAGGAGGCCAAGAGGACGATGTAGCTGGGCTGAGCAGCGTTTGGGAAACTACACCGAGTCTTCTCGTCATCTATACCACAATGCTTGAAAACGAAAGTTTTCAATCAGTGTGTCCTACCTACCTGTCGTGACCTACGTCGCCGAGACATGGACACTCACGAAAGGGTTGGTCCACCAGTTCAAAGTCGCTCAGTGAGCTATGTAGAGAGCTATGGTCGGAGTTTCTCTGAAGGATATGATTCGTAACGAATACATCCGGCAGAGAACCAAAGCAATCTTCTTCAGCTTGCTAATTCTCTGAGCTGATATAGCTCAGAGAATTAGCAAGCTGAATTGGCAGTGGGCTAGCAATATTTCGTGAAGAACCGACAACCGCTGGGGTAAACGTGCTCTTGAGTGGAGACCGCGACTCGGCAAACGTAGTGTAGGACGCCCTCCGACCAGATGGGATGACGATCTGGGAAAAACTATAGGCAGATGCTGAATGCGGCAAGCTGAAGGGCGCTATTCGCTATTCGACCCGCACCACACGGTTGACGCTGGTGGCCGCCACACACTACAATCGTCGATGCTCGCTTCTTGTGGCCCACACCGGCCACTAACGCCGACACACGCCACTCGCGCTATTCCTCACCCCTCTCTCCCTTGCCTCAGTTAACCTGTTCGAGTCGACGGCAACGCCACGTAGTCTGTTGTTCATTTAAATAAATATGGATATAGAATTATTTATATCAGAGATTCTATGCCGTCCTGCGATCGCATTGGTAAAATAAAAAAGTTGCGGCTACCGACCTCAAGTGTCGGCCAGCGGCCACAAGTGGATGGCGCAGCTTCAGCCACTCTATAGCCGCTTTTAGCTTCTTGTGGCGGCGCGGCGGCGTTTGTGGCTGTGGTGAGTGGCTCGTGTGCAGGGACACTTAGCTCGCCTTATCGGGAAGTTTTACATAATAATAATTATAAGGCTTCATTAGTTTTAGGTATCATATCATTTTTGTTATTATTATCAATGTGAGTAACAAATAACAGTTTCTTATGTTTAGATGAACAAAGGTAAAACAGACTAATATAGGTAAATACCGTTTTCAATAGGTAGTAAGCAACGATACTCCAATAACAAGCCTAGGGTCAACGGAAAAGCAAACAAAGTCCAATATCAAAGTCGGGTCAAAAATAGTCACGGCAATCATGAATACAAAGAAATTCACTTGTAACGTAGGTACTCACAAAGCGACTGCCAATGCCGTTTAAAAGTGAAAAGATATTTTTTATTGCTTAAAATGGTCTATGAAAAAAATATTTTTCATATCGCTATAACTTTTTTCACACAGCGTTTTGAACCGAGCTCCCATAGTAACTATTGTAGAGTATAGGAATACCTTTCTAACGAGATATGTCACGTGGTTATTGGTATCAAGGACCATTTTGTCTGGTCCTCCTTTAAAATTGCCATAAGCTTGTGACCAAATTAGGCTCTCAATATGACTAGTAAAATGAGACGTGAGAACAAATCAACGAGTTGTTATATAAAATACATTTATTTGCCAAACACGTGATACATTAAGATGACATTTTATTAAAAAATATGATCTCACATTCTGTTAGGTATTATTATTAGGATTTGCCTGGTCTCCATCATACAATTTGGTCCGCAAACTTCGTTGCATTCTCCTCTAATATTCTACTTTAACTTGCCCAACTAGTGCCCTTGGCAAGGTTAGTTCTTCTGTCACAAACAACTCGGTTCTGCGCCAAACATCGATTTACAGATCCGATCGGAGTTTTGCGGAGAAAGTACTGCCCGTCGTTGTAGGTATTCACGTATATCTGTTAGCTAATTTGCGTTAGTTTTCGAATAGTTCTCCGGTACGTTTTGCTATGTTGACTAATTACAAAACGTAAAGGGTCTAATAAAACACTGTCCAAAGTGGGCAGTGCTTACACATAAGGAATGCAGTCATCAGTCGAATGAGATTATTTGACTAATTAATTAAACTCGAGCCACTGCATATTCCTCTGAAAGAAGAAGGGGCTTGTACGTTTGTTTGTACTCATTTATACGTCGCATTGCGACAGAGTACGTGACCTCAAGCACCCGGTCCCGTGCTTGGTAAAACATTCTCAAACTGGACATGGACTATGCAGTTTGCAATGCGAGATCGACATACATTTTGCAGTTTTATAGCCGTCCTCATACGATACGTGTTTTAAAACTCATAAACGGTTTTCCTTGCCTACTGCTACCTGCCCGGTATTTATACTTGTTTAGCTCGTTAATGTGCAGTAAAATGTTTAGGACTTTTAGGTTACCCTAAGCAAAATTGGTAAAAGAAGGATCGCATCAATAAAAAGTTTAAACTTCACACATAAAAAGAGTATTTAAAAGCTAACTAGGTCAATGGATCATCATCATCATCATCATCAGGCTATATTAGTCCACTGCTGGACATAGCCCTCCCCTAATGAGCGCCATAGTGCCCTGTCTTCAGCTTGCCGCATCCAATACTAGGTCAATGGATAACATTAAGAAATGCGATAAATATGCGATGGAAGTTCAGCGTTTACTGAAAGTAGTCATTGTGTCGGTCAAAAGATCTTGCTTCGCGAGGCGAGCGTATGGCCTCGACACACGTATGTGAATCTTGTAAACAAACTAGCTAATTGTTTGTAAAGCTAATGTACCTATAGACACTGGGCATAGCATCGACGGTAATAATGTGGTCGGTGGCGAAAATAAAAATATTATTCGGTACAGCTTGGGGACCGAATTCGAAGATAAAACTATGTACATAAAGAGACAGAACATTCTATTCCACAAAAGCAGAAAAAATTACAGACTAATTTTTAATCTAAGTGGTACTAAACAACATGTATGATACATAAATTAAAGCTCTTGACAATTTTGATGATATTATTGGACAACAAAAGAGAACGATATGTTTGCAATGAAATGGTTTTGCGATGAATTAGGACAGGATTCCTTTGTTACTTAAAGTGTGTGATCGAAACGGAAAATATCTACATAAAGAAGCTTCTTTAACAAAACACTTGTGTTTGCTTAACCAATGCAATCACCAAATTGTACTTGAAAACAGCTAAGCAACATAACAAGCATATGATATAATTTAGGAAGCAGAGGGCGTCATGAATGGTGCTGCCGATTGCCTTAAATTGCTAAGCAACTATCCACTCCAACCAGCAGCAAACCGAGACTCTACCGCTCTACATTCGTAGCGATTACTCATCATACCGTTGCTACATGAGAATCCTTGTTGGATTCTAACACGTGTGCAATGCGTACGAAGAGTTGGTAATGCTTAGGACTTGGAAGTCATGTGATAAGAGCGATTTTAAGCAATTTTCGTCTCGTTCACATGGTTTATGTTTTATTTTTAAACAGTTATGGCTTTGTTTCGAGCCGTTTGAAACAGTGTGTGCAGAGAACAAACAACTATTGTGAAAAGTTCCCAGAGGAAAGCCAGCAAATAGAGTACATAACATATCTTGAAAAAGCCTGTTTCACAAACGCCAGTCGAAGACAGGTTCCTAACTATCAGTAGGAAATCGAGACTTAAGACTCTTAACTAGACGTGTCCTGCGACTGCCAAACGAGTGAAACGCACTTTGATCAGTCCCTACAATACACGCACTAAAAATTACGGATTCTTCAATTCAGGATTCTGCGCCCTTGAAAGGAATAAAAGCAATATCATTGTTTACCGCTATAGCCTTCGATTTATCCACACTTATGACTCTGCAATTTCGCTTGTTTTGGGGACTTAGAGTTATTTATTTGGCCCACGTCCCACGCCAGCCCTTTCAGAATTCCTCACTCACCTTTCATCTTTTTTAAACCACAAACCAACGCTACATGCCTTTCTCGTGTTTAGGCCGTACATCCACAACCAAAACAAGTATTAAGCGCTTACGTACCTACGCACAAAGCGCACGAGTGTGTTGCCAGCACAAGAACGCCGTTGTTACCGGGCTCCATAAGACATGGACTGGATCGGAGGCCATTGACCTGGCAGGACTGCACGCTAGGAATAATAAGCGGGATACAACCGGTAGTGGTAACAAATCGATATTTTTTTTGGCTACGCTTATTTATTGCACGATGCAAAGAGACGTTTTGAGAAGAATTGCAGCGAGCATCAAGAAAGTAAATAATGCAGGCAGTGAAGGTTAAGAAAGATAAGGAAAATCAGCAGAAACATTTATTTATCTAACTAAATAATACTGTTCATTATCATTGAGTTAATTACGTATAATAGCTTGTTGCAATAAACGAGTTCATAAACAACATATTAAGTTAACATAACTGACTAAAATATTAGATTGAGTGAGTGGCATGGGAACTATTCGACATTGATCTCGAAGCTCAGAATGGGACAGCCTTCTTAGACTTTCTTTACTAACCACGCATACCTGTCTAGCTCGCGTGATAAATCGTCATAGCATCCACAACAATGACTGGTGCTGCTCTGGCTTGCTCGGATAAAACTTACACAAGCCCCAGACAAAGTGTACAAACAAACGAATTCATAAGAGTGCAGTCTGTATTGAGGCGATGAAAGGCCCTCAGTTGATGGCGAACGCCTTTCTAATTGTTAGCACAATTAACTTCATTGACCGAACCGTTTCATTAGAGTCTGCAGAGGCTACTGTTCGGAGAAATTGGGCACGGGGTTGGCATAATATAGTTTTTAACACCAAACATTATATTATTGTTTGTTTTAAATGTACCAGTTCTGGCTCTTGATTCCCTTTGTGTTTGGAGTGCAGAATCAACCCCTCCGGCCGTTTTCGCAACTGCGTTTCGTAACTGGTTGCGAAACAAGAATGTTTATTCCTTGTTCGCAACCAGTTGCGAATGAAGAAAACCTTTTCCTTAGCCGCAACTACGCATCCTAATGGTTATGTTTCGCAACCAGTTGCGGCAAAAGATTATTTTTTCCTTATTCGCAACCATCTTTGTCTGTTTCAATTTTGTTGATTCGTATTACAAACTTTTCAAAAAGACACTAACATCTACAATAATATCAATAGACAATATATAGTCTTGACAATATACCTTTAAGACCACGTCAGTGTAGAGAAGGCCTCCCATCATCATCATCATCAACCCATTACGTCCCCACCGACGGGCACGGGTCTCTTCCCTGAGGAAGGTATAGGCTATACTCCACCACGGGGGCCAAGTCCGGATTGGTAACCTTACTCCTGTGTAATCTCCTTTCTTATGTACAATAAAGTGTTCTCTATCTATCTATCTTACTCTGACTTGGCTTAACGACTGCCATCTATCTACGGCAGCCGGCACCAACTGCTTAACGTGCCTTGCGAAGCACGGAACCGCTCGGAAAAATGCCACTAGCGTTAGTCATAGACGGTGACCCATCCATGGACTGAACGCGCCGTATGTTGCTTAACCTTAGTGATCGTTTTAAGATCACTCAGGCAGCCCAGGCTACGAGCGATCCTCCGAAAGGCCTCCCATAAAATGTTTATTTTATTTTAGTTTATTTAATCAGGTTAAGAGAACTACATAAGATTACTTTGTTGCATTACAAAATATATATATAATTGTGTAATTAAAGTAATTAAAATTTCTTAAAATTTAATTTCCTTTCTTTTTGAATTATTATATTAGCCTTTGGTTGCGAATAAGGAAATTAATTTCTCCCATCGCAACTCTGTAAGTTTGAGAAGAACGTATTCTTCGTTCGCAACCAAGTTGTGTCTAAGGAAAAAGTTTTCTTGATTCGCAACTGGTTGTGAACAAGGAATAACATTCTTGTTTCGCAACCAGTTACGAAACGCAGTTGCGAAAACGGCCGGAGGGGAATCAACTTTTCTAAGTAGTTATTTGGTACTTTGTTTCTTAGTATTAGTTGGTCTAGCTGAGTGAGCCGTTAGTAAAGTACAAATCAAGTTAAGCGCCTTAAATTATGGTGTACATCTAATAGATATGCATGTTTACAGTACGTATAGACTACAAAAATACCATCATATCAATTCATTTCACTATTCAATTCATTGATATTAAAAGAAAGGAATCCAATCACTCCATGAAAGCCGGTAGTTAGCGGCAGTTGGTATGTTACTGCCCGATGTTTTTAAAATTAGCATTCTATTAAAAGCATTTGAATTCCTTACAAACAGTAGCCGCTATACGTGGTAGTGGAAATAATACCTTCGCACCTTTCTAGAATTTGTAAAATCAATTCACACTATTCGACACATTAGTTTGATAAACTAATTAATGTAGTATAGTAACCAAATATGTAGGTACAATATCTCTAATAGAGACTATTGAATGGAAAAGTCATCCATAATAAGCTCACGGCTGTATCCCCGAGGGGTCCGTTGAGTCCAGGGACTGCCACCGGCCACGATCCTGACAGATCAACTTCGCATCATCGACAATGATTAGTCGTTGCATGCACACACGCAGGTTTCGGGTACTTTCTATCTTGCCCTTCGCCCAACCTTACCGGCAATACCTTAGCGTCCCTTACCGGCCCTTCCACTCAAATTCGCTTGTTTCGTTAGTCTTTCCCCCTTCATCTTCTTCACATGTCAAATCAACACAAATATTCCTTTCTCAATTTTAGACACTATATAGCGTAGTGACTACGTGTAGTCACTATGTGGTGTAGTGACGAATGTAGTGACTAGAATTGAGAAAGGAATGTTGCGCTGGTTTGACATGTGGAGAGGATGAAGGAAGAAAGACTGACGAAAAAAAAAATATATCGAGCAAATATCAGTTCACGACATTATCTAATCAAACTATTGCGTATTCTGTCATTCAAAGTATCACCACACATCTCAAGGATCTAATTTCTACTGCATTAATCCTACTTTCGTGATTCTTCTGCCATATCCAAGTCTCGCTACCATACATCAGTGTTGAAAAATTCAACCTACATTATTGGCCTGCCTAGTTATTTACACTTATCACTTTGAAAATGTTTTATTCACTACAATGAAACTCACGGATTCTATGAATGTTAGTCCCAAAAGTGCATTTATGCTATATCCTCGTGAGGCCCAATGTCCTCAGGTGATCGCAAAATCAATTGTTCTTTTCAAGGTCGGGCCTCACGAGGTTAAGTAACATAATCTATGTTTAGAGATTTTTACTGCCACAAATGAATTTTAATTACATTGTGATCTTATCTTGTCTTTTAGTTTAAATCTTACCTGCTTCACAACACTAGCCAACAAAGGATTCTAATGTGTACGACCATTAAAATATTCATTCCGACTAAATGACTGATTCATTGATGACACGTCTGTTGAGATTACATTCTTGTATTCAGTTACCTATTTTAGCGTTTCTTGGAGAAAAAAAAACGTGCCAATACCAATAGCGGGTACATAATTAATATCCTGAGGAAGAAGAAATTTACACAGTGGATGATTACGTGGATGGAAAAATATTTTACAACTACACAAAAGTTGGCTCCGGCGAGAACTCCCAAGGACTACTGGACATCATAATAAGGGGTTTTCAAGCAACTGTCAAAATGTTCGGACTAAGTTGTGCAACAGGAAATAATCGAATCGTATCCGAACAAGTCATATCTTAATCTTTTATCTACTGCAACCCTCTTTACGCTAAGGGCCTTAGGACTATCAACTTAGGCTTAAAAAATCCCAAAGCTACTCTTACAAAGGTTAGAGCACTCAAGCGTAATGAGTTGTCCAGTAAAGTTACGATTAAGCTTTAGGTGACCTCCGAAGTCATAGCAGCACTTTGACGGGAAGAAGACCAGATAGTCTAACTATTCCTTGAAATCCGTATAGAGTAGCAACATCCGGGAAACTCTTATCACGCTGATTATAAGATCGATGATCGAGCAGGAATATGAACCCTTTTAGACGTAAGAAACTGTACGTTGTGATTTGATTATGTCACACAAATGGGATGCCTCAGAGTTCAATTGTGGGGTCGCGTAACAGAAGTGGGGACGATAACCTACCGTGCATTTGGTTAATTTGTGATTTGATAAGCCTCTTCTCGAGGGCTTCCATGTGGAAAGGAACTGTATCGGTTTTGACACATTATTTTCTGTTTTGGGTGTCGTCACCTGTCGGAAGTTTGCTATCATCATGGTCATTGGTCCCCATGGCCCAAATAATCAATATCGACGGAGTCACAAAATTCTTTAAAGTGATCATTAAAGAATTTTGTGACTCCGTGACACCCGAGCATTACTGGAGTGGTCAGAAACGAAGATCTATTTTAGCATGACAAAAAGAAGAGAGGAATGTAATGTATGCAAAGCTGATGGTGTTTAATAATAGAGGCGTTTTGAAAGAAGAAGATTAATATAATCTTCCACCAATCAACGCTGATAGTGAACAATAAACTAGCGAAAATATTGATTGTGTAACAATTCTAAGGTCTCCAAGTAAAAATGGTAATTATTTACAACGTAAGTACAGAAAGTCGAGAACTAATCGGCAACGCCGAATTATTTAAACCCAATCTTTACTGCCCGCTGGGAAATCGTAGTCACTGACGAAATCTAACCATCAACCTGCTATTAGTGGGCGTAACCAAACCATGCAAAACTCTAGCCGTGACCGTGAATTTTAATAGCTATTCCGTACACTATTTACAACTCGGTGAGTACTTAGTAACAGTACTTAGTAACAGAATAAACTATTTTTTTATAGATGTGATAGAATGTGGTTATGTTCAGACCTGTCCAATAGAATTTGACACATCACTTCCATAAAGATTGCTAATGGAAGGCACCAACTAAAGCTAGACAAGGTTCGAACCAAGTGGTCATACGAAATCGGATGGGCGTCGATGACATCATCCGATTTTTTGTCATTAGCACATTGGTAGTCCGTATAATCAACATAAATTACACCTCTTCGTTGGATTCCCGCCCTTATTTTGTACGTTTTAAGAACTAACTTGACTCTTAAGTTTGTTGGAAACATTACCGTGCCATGGTCAGTGCTTGTTTATACTCTCTGTTCAGAAAGAATATTGATGCTAAACAGAGCGGTAATGCTAGACTATTTATAAACGGGTGTGGATTACATAATAAGTATTAGATCGCGTAATACAAACATAAGATTGTATGTCATACAATAACGCACAGTTCAACCTATTTATTAAATACTGGATCTGAAACATGAATGGTTTTACTTGTAATACTATGGTTACTAGGGAGGTCGCAATCGGTACAAATGGATGCCATTAGCTCGATACCGTTGTTAGGCAGGATTTCCGAGTAATAAATCCACCTTACCGCCTAAACAATACCGCTGTCATGCTGTAGATGTAATAGTGCATCAATGTATGCCAAACATGGACCACGATGATATCATACTATTAACACAATGTAAACATCACACCGAATATCCAATGTTGCAAATGATGTCATAATGTGCAACATTGCAGATTATACATTACCAGGTATATAATATAGGACAAGATGATGGAACGCAGTAGTAGCGATAGCCAAGTTTTCGTATCAATTTTACTTTCACATTTAACAACGAGATATGTACCCACAATTTACAGTAGACCTCAGAAGAAGAATCAATGTTCCACAACCTGGTATAGGAAAGTATCATGTACACCTAGGTGGTATAGAAGAGTGTCATCTATCGCTCATCTGCGACTGAAATAATCAATCGTAAGTTTCTAAGCCAATGCCACGATCTTTAGGACGCGGACGGCAAAGTCTTGACGTATTGTGTAGGCTTAAGAAAGCCTGCAGTGGGTCACTATGTGCGATCATGCAGTGAAGCAGATTATTTACAATATTAGGAAGCATTGTCATGTCTGGAACATTAATCCCCATCACGATAGTAGGCCGGCGAACCGGCAAATCTGGCTTTAGTCGATAAATCTCATTAGTCTGCGACCTCCAGGCCGGGAAGGCGTGGCGTTTGCAGCAGTTCTCACCTAACAAACTCACCGCCTGATGTGATGAGTCAGGCATATAGACGTAAGGTACTTAAAAAATGTTCAGGGTCTATTGGTCAGACAATTGTCTGATTACGTCAGTCAGTCTTATCATCTCTAAAAATTACCTGTGACAGACAGACCCAGTGGCCGTTTTTTTTTTAGAATATTTTCGTATTGTCGTTCAAATTTGTCACCGGAATTTAAGTTTTTTAATCTAGAAGTTTTACTCAGTTTTATTGTCAAAGGATAAAAAACTGAAGAAACCAGGTCACCCGGATAAATGGGCAAACTTACTTGTGTGAGTTAGAAGATTCAAGCAAACCAATGTGAAGCAAATAGCTTGAACGTAAAACAGCAGTACGTATACTCAATAAGGCCTACCTTAACGCTTTTCCCACATACGTTCCAGACATTGCCAAGTTGGCTAACAACAGAAAAAAGTGGAAATCAGCCGCTTGTTTCTCGATGTAGGTGAGGTGTTGCACTCAGTTAAGCTAAAGCGCCCCGCTGCTGGGCGAAAACCCGTCAAATTAACATTAAATTTAATTTAATACATTCTTTAATCTGACAGACCCTTCACTTCCTGGTCACTTCCTGACGTATGAAAGTGCACTCGGCGATAAAACTAGTCACACCACTAGCGAGTGTAACCAAGACACTCAGCAATTTCTAGGCACCAGCAAGATTTCATTGAAGAGATTATTTACTGACCAGTGACGGACGGGGATTATCTCATTGCAATCCAAATCCAGCGTATAAAGGTCGTAACACATTCGCGGTCAGCAGCAAAGAGCGGTCGGGGCGCGCGGCGGCCGCTCCGTCCCAACAGTTTGTGAGCCAAAAGCCGCGGTATCGATCCAGTCCTCGGCGCCGTCGGGACGTGTATTTCCTTCTCGCACGCACGCGAGGGGCGGACAAGTTGCCACCCCATGCGTCCTGCCCTTTAAGCGGCGAATTTAAAACCTGCCCACTGCGTTTTCGGAGTCAACCGGTGACGTTCGCGAACGAGTGAGGATAGAGAAAACGAGTTGTAAGGGAAGATTTATGGACGGGATAAAAGTAACGGAGATGATTCTGAATGCTCATAATGCTGGCAGCGTGCCAGTGACCCTCGAAATGACAATGTACTAGCAAGCTCGTCTAGTTTGACTAACTTAAGAAAGAAAAGCTTAATACTCTTTTGGGAATCATCCGACAAATAGTTGCAACACCTACCGGGGATTTTATGTGAACTTTGGCTTGGCAACACCGGGAAATCCCCCCAACCCCTGTCTCGCAAGTAGGCCTTGTGACTGTTGGCCGGCTCAGACCCCGTTTGCCCCTAGAGGCAACATAGGAACAATCCTACACACACCTACTTAGAATTAGATCATAGTGCACCGGTGAAATATAGAGGGCGGATTTTAGAAGCTTTCATACAAACTGATAAGAATTCGAAATATATTGGTTTTATAAATAAAAAATACTGTAAGCAAATTAGGGCACCTCAGGTATTTCGCTGTGGTATTTGATTTCCATCTCCAATATGTTATGGGACTGGAAGAAAGGAATGACGTCATCCACGACTGCTATTGTTGACCCAAACACACACTGCAATAGGAACAGCTCATTTTCGGGCTAAGACTAGCTTATTGTGTCATTGAACTTGTGACCTTTAGGGTTAGGGCCTTAGGTCGACATTTACTTTGCTTAATTAAGTAGGAAGAAGAGTCTGGGGTTAATCAAAAGGGAAGATTGTCGATCTTCTCTTGACCTCTTTCACCTTGATATTAACATTTAATTATAAGTGACTCACACGCCTTCGTCATTCTATTAGCAAGATGGTATATAAATGTTCCGATTATTAATAATGTAGTTTACTACATTTACATAATATCAGCTGACATAGGATGTGACAAATAACAGACATAACATGTCTGCAGTGCTGTCTATATCAAAAACAACATGTCCACATTCAGAAAGTAGGAAGACAGTCATTTGATTTTATAATGCAAACTGAAAGGCTACTTGATAGTGTGAAAAAAAACTGTATTATTTATATTTACTAGTCTTAAGACCGCTTTAAGGCATTTTAACTAAAAAAAAAAAGATTATTTTGTCGAAAATGGCCTGGATTGGCAGATTCTATGATGACGTCACAGTAAAGTAAAAATGGCGGCTGTCATTCATGTCGTTCTTATGTTCAATCGTTTTGTTTATACTGACCTGTGACGTCATGACGCCATATTGCCCAAGATAGTGTTTTGGCGGCTTATTTTAAAAGTTTAATTTGCTTTTTTTAGAAGTAATACATGAAAGAATTTAAAATTACCACTTTCTGAGGACTCAACGAACACCAACAAACAAGAAGAGATGGTTTTCACAAACCTATCAAATAGCCTATTGATCGAACTACGAAATACTACTTTCTTATTACTCTGAAAGAAAAAATAAAAAGAAGGGTTTAAATTGCTCTAAAATAGTGCCCTACTGGAACAAAACAGACAGTATGTCCTAAAACCAGCTGCTCACTCCAGCAGGAAGCCACCAATATGGATGTGATGAACTTCTGATGAACTGAAGGTGCCAAATCAGCCACTATAGAAGTCTGTTTTGAGAGTCCAGCCCACACATTCAATTGAGCTTGGGATGCAAGTTGTGAAATTTTCAAAACCCCTTATTGCATTCATTAACTGCATTCATGCAGTCATTAACCAGATTTTGACAAGTATTTCAGAA
The DNA here is from genome assembly GCA_947310845.1 of Yponomeuta plumbellus. Classification (NCBI taxonomy): domain Eukaryota; kingdom Metazoa; phylum Arthropoda; class Insecta; order Lepidoptera; family Yponomeutidae; genus Yponomeuta; species Yponomeuta plumbellus. Next base: position 6,896,629 of record OX371207.1, on the reverse strand, counting down.
TCTGCATTTAATAAAGGGTTTAAAATGCTTATTGTCTCAGCGCAACACAAAAAAAATTTGCTAGGGTGGCAAACAATGTTAATTATTCTTTAGTATGAAACAAGTTCAGTTGACTGCTGATCATCAACCTTTACTTTTTTCGTTCTAATTGTTAACAACAGAAATCTTTATTGTACACAGAAATACAATAAAGATTTCTGTTTACAATTCCATGTAGTGAAGATAAGAAACAATTTTATTGTAAGTGAAGAATTAAATTTAATAATCATCATTTGACAGAAAATTACATAATTAAATCTGTTGATTCAGTAATATATTTATTGTGTTGAAATTTCTACAAGGAACTCTAGTGGGATCACCAAATCGCAACTTGTATGGTGACCTAAAAACTTATTCAACTTTATTCGAAACATAAACAGTACTTTCAGCCTAACCTACTTGAAAGGATAGCCTGTGATAAGCGTTTGATAAAGTAAAGGTAATTGGGTATAGGTAGGTCTCCACAAGACTGAACTTACATGCTATTTAAAACGAGACCTGCTGTTCGCTTCACTGATAAGCTGAAGAGGTGATAAGTATATTAGAACTGCACTTTATTGGCAAATTGTATTGTAGCAGCCTGCGGGTGATTCTCAAAAAATGGCTTAAATTGCATAATGTTTTGGCGCTTTTTTTTCATATTAACTCAATAAAAAGTAACAATATTGCAGGTTTATTGGCCCTGAAGATTGTATTGCAACATATTTGTACGTTTTCGAGGCATCTACTACAATAGGTATATTATGTTACTTTTTATTTTAGTGCACCAAAGAAATTATGCAGTTCTGAGAATCACCCCTATTATGTCCCACAAATACAAATACAAATACAAAAATTTTTATTTCAACGTAAAGAATTTACATTCTGCTTGTTGAATGTCAATGTACATACAGTTATGTAAAATGTTAGCCGCTGCCTTAGGGCCGTCTGCCGGCCGGCCGCCGCCACTATAGGGCAAAGGCATTTTCTCAGAGAGAGTATGGATGGTGATTAATCATGTGTGCCCAAGGGGATTGGCAATGTTATTGGCACATACTAAGTTAGCTTATTAAATATTAAAGCAATTTTAAATAATCACCTACTTCTAGCACTGAAAAGTAACAATCCTGATTCCTGAATACCAATGTCACAACATTTTTTGCAAAATTCTATTTGGATTGCATTCTGGCTCCCAATGTCCTGACTAAGCCACACCCACCTCAGCTAGTACAGCATAAGATATATTGGGTGTTATGAGGTGCATGCACTCAACTCAGTAAATCGAAGGCATAGTGCTTGAGCATTCATCATCATCATCATCATCATTCAGCCACAAGAAGTCCACTGCTGGACATAGGCCTCCTCCATGAATTTCCAAAAAGACAGGTCGGAAGCGGCTTGCATCCAGCGTCTTCCCGCCACTTGGATGAGATCGTCTGTCCATTTTGTGGCTGGTCGTCCTACGCTGCGCTTGCCGATATGTGGCTTGAGCATTACTATAATACTACATTTATAGGTGCATGCATCAAGATTAGTGTCCCACTGAAATTATGAAATTGGTTGGTGGGTAAAACTGTTAACCTAGCAAGGTCACATGCCAAGATATTTTTCTTACCGTCTTCAAAGATAACTTTGCACCTTTACATTACGAACATGAGCAGAGAAAAGCGGAGAGCTAAAGGGGAAGCCTTGGTCCACCCGTGGGCACAAAAGTGACTATTCAATAAAAAGGTGAACATGCAGGAGATTAAATATAACAAAATTCTCAGTCAGGTCTCAAAATCAAAGAGGTGAAAATGAAGATTATTTTGTCCAAGACACACCTTTATTGAAAATCTAGCACAACTGGCATACTAATCGGAAACATAGAGAAGTTCCTGAAACCTGCAACTTCTCTCAGGGTTACTCGGAGAAAAGACCTGTGCCTAAGAGACGTAGACTGAGTATGCCTTGCCCTGTTTGATGGATCTTTCAATTTATATTACAGATGAGATCCTATGACTTGAGCTGACCCGAGGCATCACGAAAATTAAGGCAATTGAAAGTAATTTAGTGAGGTCATCTAAGCACGCCTTCAAAATAACACCAAGGAGTAGATATTGCTTAGCGACAAATAATTCGAACTAAAAAAGTGTGCTGTAAAGTTATCAGCGAGATTATATGCCGGTCGCACCGATTATCAATAGGTACATGCCTACATAACATGGAAAATGTAGGTAGTTAATACGTGAACTAAATTCTACTTTGACCGGTCCCCAATAAGAAAAATCCAATGTAATGAATCATTACCTGTTATTATTCAACGAAGAACACTTCACCAGCGACACAATTATAATCTTCACTCACAAATTATCACATTCAAGGCGTACCGAATCGTCTTCACAGCACAAACTCACAAAAAAACACCAGTCTTCGATCGGCCGGGGGTTTTTTACTGCACAATTTCAAACCGCACCCGTTTTTGTTTGAGTTTTGAATAATTCGCAGATCGTTGTCATATCATCCGTGATTGCGAGTACGAACACGGAGTCGTAACGGGGCGCAAGGAAAGACGCCAGCCGCAAAACGAAAGCTAGCATCACATCATCGCCCACCGCTTTTCGGATTCCGCCGCCCGAGTCAAAGACTAAAAGAGTTGGGTTACTATGCAGATGTGCCAAATTATAAACTACCGTTTTTTTAAATTTAAATAAAATGTTTTATGTATGTACTTTGAAATCATAATTATGTTTGGTACAGATCGTGAATGTACCTACCATTGGAAAAATAGAAAAAGTTATTTTTTATCAGTCAGTAACTTAGTACAATCTTAAACTAGTTTTAATTTACGTAAAATTAAACGCTTTTAATTTTTTGTGGGCAAAATGTATAACATTTTATTTTCTGGTATTATCTGTATTCCCCATAGGTGGATGGAATAAAGAAAAGCTGACAAAATATTTCTTTCTTGGGTTTTACAGGTCTCAAAACAGTTACCGACTAAGTAATCAACCAATCATGTTACCTACTCCATTATTAAATTCATCGATTTCTAAAAGTTTGTAGGAATATGGTTGGCTAATACAGTAAGGGACCATTCTGTTATCCACTCGTCAGTGGCAACAAAAATGGCGAAAAGCCGTTGTCTGTGGAGCCTGATTCGGGCCTCGTCACAGACAAGGGTTGCCAGGTCACCTACTGATACTAAAATGCATTATTATTGATTTTCGAGCCACTGTTTAGTAGAAAACTGTATTTTAATTAAATTTGCTATCTAGTGACAAACATCACTATGCAGTTCATCTTTTTCTTGTGGCACACAAGTATGAGCAATCCAAGAACATCAAATTTCTAATGGATTATAGTAGTATTTATAGTGTTTTAAATAAAATAAACAGGATTATTTATTCTAATTAGCTTTATTTACAGGCCGTTACCCCTTAGCATTACTATACAGTAGCAGTTACATACCTTTCAATAGAGAAAAAATATTGGAAAACGGTTTTAAGTGGCAGACCATAATGGCTAGTCTTGCACTGCACTGGTGATTGCGCGGGTTTTTTGAATGATGACAGCTCAAGGCTAAGTTTGTTATCTATCCTCTTTCACTGGCAATACACCGTAATGAGTGTAAAAGGGATAGGTGTACGTTTGTGTGCTTTATTACACATATTAGAAAATGTGACCAACGATTTCCAAATCGGGCTTCGCCACAGATGCGGCATGTTGACAAAATGTCAAAATCGGGCTTCGCCACTGACGAGTGGATAAGATTAGATGGGTATCTAAATTAATTCCATGAGAATTGTTCCAGTAAGAACTAGAGAATGAATCCCTTGTTAGCAAGTGGCTTCAAGCGGTAGATAGTGTTATAATCTGATACGTAAAATGTTTTGCTGTTTAATTATTATTTTTATAATAAACTAGTATATTGTTATAAATTGTTGCGATTAACACGAAATGGGCTATAACAAATTTAGACTTTAGTACTACTACTAAGCAACCTACTTTATATACGTCTCACTGCAGGGCACATGTCTTCTCTCAGAGAGTATGGGTTTAGTAACCACTCTTGCCCACCACGGACATCTATATCTAGATATATACATTAGTAATAAAATCAATGAAAATATAGCAATCAATAGTAAATAATTAAAAATTAATAATATAAATAAATTATTATCTTTCATATCAATTTCCATACCAAAAACTGTTTGTGAACCTATTTCATACTATTGAAGCCTATGGACTTCACAATCTTATTTAAAAAAACTTTTGATGGTGCCTCTCATCTGACATGAAACTCGGGTAAATGTCTAGTCTTAATGTGACACACTTGACTACTCTTTGATATAAATGATGTCATGCATCGACAATAGAGTGTAGTGAAGAGGGTTGAATACTGCCAATAGTCTATGGTACAGAACATAATCGATCGATTGACTTCCCGGAAGTTGTACAGCTCTAGATACAACAAGAAATTATTTTACATACTACCACCATAGAGATAAAGCCCGCGCGAATTTGTTTTTTTGAATAATTGATTTTTGTACATACCTATTTATTAATCGATTACTTTGTTTGTGACGTCGCTGTTTCTGGTTCCCACGACACAGGGTATCCTAGTGTGGGGCCAGAAGCAATGTATGTGCCTGTGTGTAAATGTTTATGTTTTATGTTACTTACTTACGATAATGCTCTTATAAAATTTAATTAAAAAAATTGTTTTTTGTGTCAAAACAATCGATTTTTGTGACTAAAACTCAATAAAGTTGAATTAAAATTTAAATCTGACTTTGTGATTATTGTCCATTACGCAGAGCCCTGGAATAACCCAGATAGAATGACCAGTGGCGTAACTATACCATCTGGGGCCCGTGGCAAATTTTTTGGATGGGGCCCTATCAGTAAAAATCGTCACATTGCACTTAGTTTTAATAAACCACTTAAAAAAGTAGTTATCCAACACTAATAACAATTTTATTTTTTAGAGCATGGGTTTATACATTTAACATTCATTCACATTCACATTAAAAATAGTCTAGTCAACATGTAGGTACCTTTTTGGACGAAATTTTTGTATGGTCTCCAAAAATTACGATCAAGGTGTCATTTGATTCGGAATATTATGTTTAAGGAAAGGGTCGATAAAATTGCAAAAGTTATAAACAATTTATTAAAAAAACAGGGGTTTGGTTTATTTTTAATATCTCAAAAACTATCAAAGTTATTCAAAATTTGAAAAAAGATTTCAAAAGAGCAGGAAATTTCCCAAAAAAAGTCCTACTTCCCGGAACCGTATCTGTAATATTTATATGCGAAAAATGCGCGAGGCTATTGAAATAAGTCGCCACCCGAATTTCAATAGAGTTTGACCGTTTGGAAACCGGTGCTACGAAAGCACAGTGAAAGTGAATATCGAGATCGACACTGCAAGAACGAAGACGTCGTGAGCTGTGTCTGTGCCGTCATGCCCAGCGACATTGACGACGGGAAAGCGGCAGGCGCCGCGTCGCAAGCCAGCGGGAGTCCCCCGCAGCCGGTGCCGGCACCCGCCCCTCCCATCTCGGCGCGGGCGCGCCGCGCGCTTGCCCGCAGTGTGAGACGAGCAACCGACGACGCGAGCTCCGTCTCTGCTCACCATGATTAAGCTCTGCGAATCGGAGCGAAACCTGGTCGGACTCTTCCGATATAACAACACCCGTAAGTAAATCCGGACTAAAAGTTTACAATGTGTTGTGCTTACGAAAGTTTTAGTTCAAAAATATTTATATGCTTTACAGAGTCCTGAATATAGCACTAAAAGCGGGTAGTCTGGCTTCCGCGCGTGACTCGTTAACTTGGACACGGTCACAATAAAAATCATTCAAACATATTAAATATTAATACTAAGGAGTAATAAAATTCTAGTACTATTGGGAGATAAATAAACAATTATCCGCAGGCAAAATTTTTTTTTCCCATTTTTCCAATAGTTATGTTTGCATAGTTAATTAACAATTTTTTCTGAATAGAATGTTAACATGAAAAACCAGGTTATTATTAAACTAAAGCTCTAGGATTTTTTTCACTCCGTTTAGTTATTCTTAAGACGCGTAAAAAATAGATCCCCGTTGGAAAAATTCAAAGATGTTAATTTTCCACTTTGTTATTAACAATCGAAAGTTACCGAAGTTTATCGAAAGTTATCGAAGTTACAGAGTTAAATATCAAATGGGCCTCTTGGTATTCAAACTAATATATGTGGAAATACTGTGATTTATAAATTTAATCTACGTAGATAAATCTACTACAGTGCTTGGATCCCTCTACTCTCACTAGTTCAATTAACTGTTCAATTGATTGAACTAGTGAAATGCGGAACTGGAAAATTAACATCTTTAAATTTTTCCAACGGGATCTCCGTTGGAAAAATTCTACGCGTATTTTTACGCCTCTTAAGAATAACTCACGAAGTGAAAAAATCCTAGAGCTTTAATTTAATAATAATCGGGTTTTTTATGTTAACATTCTATTCAGGAAAAATGTTAATTATAACTAATGCATATCTAATGGAAAAATGGGGATAATTTTTTTTTGCCTGCGGATAATTGTTTATTTATGTAGGTATCCCAATAGTATTAGAATGTTATTACTCCTTAATATTCATATTTAATATGTTAAAATGAGTTTTATTGTTACCGTGTCCGAGTTAAGAGTGACGCGCGGAAGCCAGACTACCCACTTTTAACGCTATTTTCAGGGCTCTGTAAAAATTATAAATATTATAGATACGGTTCCGGGAGGTAAGACTTTTTTTGGGAAATTTCCTTCTCTTTTCAGATCTTTTTTCAAATTTTGAATATCTTTGATAGTTTTTGAGATATTAAAAAAACCAAACCCCTATTTTTTTTTAAAGAAATTGTTTATAACTTTTGCCATTTTTATCAGCCCTTTTCCTTAAACTTTCTGCCTAATATTCCGAATCGAATGACATTTTGATCGTAATTTTCGGAGACTATACAAAAATTTCGTCCAAAAAGGTACACGTTGACTAGACTAAAGCACTTTCTTGGTTAACAAACGGGAATTCCGCGATCGTCAATGCTCACCCACGCTGCCAACGTACCACGACAAAACGATGTAGGTAGGTACTACCTAATAGAAACCAATGGATGCATTCTAAAATTGATCAACACCTTTTTGTTTAGTATGTCTTTAGTTGTCTCACTTTAATGGATTTTAAGCAGAATTTACAAACAAAAACTTTTCAAGTAAAATAAAATACTCAGGTACAATGTTAAAAAAATATTTCGGGCCGGGGCCCCCTTGGGTCGGGGGCCCGTGGCATTTGGCCAGCCCTGCCACCCTATAGTTACGCCACTGAGAATGACTTTATTCAAAAGAGGACCTAGGTACAGCGCCACCATGGGCAAAATTGTAACTTTGTAACTAATATTTTGTTTTATTTATTCACTTACTAAGATTTATAGAAATATTTTCATTGCAATCAAAAGACGGGTTAAAACATTATCTTTTTTTTTAGGTAAATTTCTTATTATGTTCCTACTAAATTCTCCACTAGCGCCGCTATCAACTGAACAGATAAGATGGTGGCAATATGTAATATGTATGTAACATCTATAGATTGAGTTCCACACGGTAACACACTGTTGCTTTACGACTACACTAGGCGCGAATTGTAGCCAACGTGACAAAAAATTTAAAAGTCGTTTGTAGAACATTTAAATCTGCACAGTGCACAATGCTCATTCGTAATTCGTAAAGTATACCTACCTACTGATTAGTTTAAGTTGTTTTCTTCAGTCGTAGTTTACCTAAAGGCAAATACAATTGTAAAGAAGTAGGTGGACGAGAATGGAATAGGTTCAGAGGGATTTGGCCTGAAAGTAGTGAGGCCTATACCAAGGTTAAGACTGCCTGTTTGGTCGAGCCGTGAAGGCGCTCATAGAAGGCGCTTTGCTACTGAGAAAAAGGTCGTGGTTTCGATTCCAACTGGGGGCCGCCGGCCGCTGTAGGGTGTTTTTCAATGTTTGTAATGTCCTTGTCCTCCAATGACCATAGCATAGGGTATCCTAGTTTGAAACAAGGTCAAGTGATTGTGTCTATCTATCTAATCAGCTCGTAAATAGAGCCCACTGTTGAGCATGGGCTTTTTCTCTTTCACGCCAACCCAGCTAGTCTCGTCCATTGTTTCCCAACAGCCTCTTTCACAATTTATTGATTGTGATTTTGTTGTGGGAGGTGTGGTGTGAATAATTTTACTACCCAGCCACAATGGCCTGACTGTTTTGTGAGGGTCAAGTATTCTCATAGTTCTCTTCATTTTCCATCAACGGAACCAAGGATTATTTACTTTAATTTATCTCTCTCTCTGAGAGTCGGTCGCGTTTTTTAACTGTTCTAAATTCATCTCTATTTCTCTATCAATACGGTACGTTGTGTTGCGAAAATTTGAAAATTTGCAGGCGAAGACGCGCGAATTCGTTCAAATTTTGGCATCAGGAATTCGTACCGTATTGATAGAGAAATAGAGATGAATTTAGAACAGTTAAAAACGTGACGCTTCGCTTCGACTCTGCGTCAGTGTGAATTGAGCCTTAGGGTTCTGCGCTGTGACGACGACGTCTACGACGTTTGATCAGGGGGCAAATAGTTTCTCAATTTCATTCTTCAAGCGATTATTATTACATAATGACTGTGAGACCCGGAAAGTTTTTAGAAGTAGGTATAAAGAATAAAATATACTCGTACGTTCGTTGTACATATATTTTATTTTCATAAAGATATAAAAATAGAAATTGATCGACAGTATGTAATGATTGTCATTTAGAAACCTGATGAATATCACAATGAAGTTACCTCCGATATGTTTACTATGTATCAGGGGCCTAACTTATGTACTTAACTCTTATAATTTAAAATTCGAGGAAGCGCTGATGACACAAGTACCTTGCTAGGTAAAAGATATCCTATAAAGAAATAAAAATACCCACCACATTTCTTAACTACATTAAATTATCGCTCAAAAGCACCTCCTCAAAGTTATTTTATACTTAATTAAGTCTAAATTGAAATAAATAGCAAATCCTTGTATCTAAGTTTAACACTCATAGATTGAAGAGAATGTCATGATAGGTGAGTGGTTGACCAAAAAGGGACCTGGAAGGATTGGAAACCGTTATTTTTTTATTTGAATTTTTTAATCTGTAGTATTTTAGCTTTGTTTTGGTCTAACCAGAATAGTTTTAGGTGCCGTAGTTAGGTATTTTTTTATATTTCTTTTGTGAGCCGAGCACGAGTCAAAACCTGTATAAACACGGAACTTCAAACGCGATTTTCTCGAAATCAATTATTTTCCCTAGAGGTCCTTTTTTGGTCAACCACTCACATAATATATGTTCTTAAGAATTTTTTCTAACTAGGTACTTTTCAAATCCAATTAAGTAAACGTGTCGTCGTCTACTGTAGGTATGTCGAGAATTCAAAATGTAAGAAATGAGAACAATATTGAACTTGTTAACTATGTCAGTTAAGATAAGTTCATGGAATTCAGCCAAAAGCCACATGCGTGTTCAAACTAAACATCGATTTACATCAGACGAGCGAATGCTCATTCTATCCCCACTCTATCAAATTCTTTTATGTGTAAACAGACGTAGAGCACCCGCTGCTCTGTCTGCGTTCGCAAAGATTTTATGGAATATTCTAGGAATGGTCGCTCGCTCGATGTAAACGGCGCTAGAGCGTGCGAACAGTTGCTTAGAGCGTTCTTGCGTGTTCGGACGTGCTCGCTCCTCCGACCGGTCTAATCAAAGTGTTCTTGTGTTCTAGCTGTAATTCGTTTGATGTAAATAGACCTTCAACATCATTGTGCAAGAATTTTAGTTCTTGGCTCTCATTCTAGCACGTTCATATTTTGGTGGAAACAAGCTTTTTGTTTACACTAAAAGATCAATAAAGAATGCTCTTGTTCTAGCTCTCGCTCTTTGTTCTTTGATGTAAATCGACCCTAAGAGAAATTCTCTCCAAAATTTTCCATACATAGGTACCTAGTTACGAAAAAAACAGTCTTGATAAACTCTTACACTCAAATCTAGTCTCTAATACGCTCTGGAATACGGCCAGTTATTGCTTGACGACGAATGGTGATCCATATAAGGGCTATCAGTCAATAAGAGCTTGCTACCACTAAGCCCAGAACTAGAACTCTCACTTGACGAGAACATGCTCTTACTCCCAGTGTAGAAAGAGAGGGATGTATGTAGCGGTTCTCTACCAAGCCTCCTTCTCGCTCGCACCAACGAGACAAAAGCTACAGCGATAGCGCAGAGGAAAATGACACCTAATATGCAGAAGGCTAGAGCCATTTTTCCAGGAGATAAGCAGATGGTTTTGTCGCCTGGCGAGAAGCCACGCACAAATTCGTCTTCGATGCCATCTATTCTTCGGGAACCTGGAAAAAGAAACACCCATGTAGCTCAAATGGTACACACTGACCTGCGCCTACCCCATTATTTATTTTTACGTCATAAACTTCTTCACGAAGGTTAAGCAACATTTGGCGCGTTCAGTGCATGGATGGGTAACCATCTATGACTAACGCTAGTGGCATTTTTCCGAGCAGTTCCGTGCTTCGCAAGGCACGTTAAGCAGTTGGTGCCGGCTGCCAGTCGTTAAGCCAAATCAGCGGCCTTAAGGCGGCTTGAAAACTGCTGACAGTAAGACTAGCCACTAGTCTTACAAGCCTCCACTAATCCGGACTTGGCCCCCGTGGTGGAGTATGGCCTATACCTTCCTTAGGGAAGAGACCCGTGCCCCTCGGTGGGGACATCATGTCGCACAATTGCAAGAACGACGTGTTATTTCGGAACCCTTCCGTTACATGAGAGCATTTTTTTTAAGGTTTCAAAGTAATGGCTGAAAGAGATAGCGCTATAACGTGATGCAGTGTCTCTTTTGCTCATTATTCCGGCGTTTTCAGAGTAAATAAAATCGCGTTAAAAAAATATCTATGAATAAAAAATGGTTTTCTTCGAAATATCATGTTGTTCTTGCAAGGGTGCGATGTGTTGATGATGATTGCAATTGAAACTTGCTTCAGTTACAGATTGGCCTACAAAGCCGAACTCATACGCACCTCGTATTGACGCCTCGTCCTCCAGCTCAATATTCGGCGCCAACACCTCGATGCTGTTATACACCTCTAGCCTATCAATCACGACGCCTTTCGCCTCTTTATCGAGCCTGGCCTTCCTTAGCAACCCGTCTCTAGTTTGCTGAGGTTTCTGCAATCCTTTGCAGTCTATTGTGGGGCATTCTCCCTTGCAGAGCTCAATGCCGCAGGTCAGATGTAGCTTCGCTCGGTCGGGGAACTTGAAGGCGGCGAAAGTGGTCAGGGCGTGTTGGTAGGTCATCATGTTGCGGTAAACAAACTCTGGTTCGTCGCGGGCTTGCTTGAGGCTGGAAGTCTCGTGGAGATTGCGAGCTTCGTCCATGGGTTCTAGGTCTGCGAAGTCGATTTCGGCGCCTTTGATTCTGGAATGGAATGGAAATGACGATTCATAAAGGCCATATCTATGTTAGATGATACAGCGTTTAATTCTCTGAATTCGATAACTCCTCTATAGATCAGTTGCAATCATCATTAAGCCAAGAGGCCTTAGGGCGGCTTGAAAACTTCTGACAGTAAGACCAGCCACTAGTCTTACAAGCCTCCACCAATCCGGACTTGGCCCCCGTGGTGGATTATGGCCTGTACCTTTCTCAGGGAAGAGACCCGCGCCCCTCGGTGGGGACATAATGGATTGATGATGATTATTATTATCTCCAATTAAAAACAGTTCTTAAATTCTACGGGTTAACGTAATAGAAAATGGTATTGAGTATGAACAAAGCTAAAATAGGTAGTCCTTAAAAAAAGGGAAAGCTATCATCCATATTGATCTCAACGCAATAGAATATCGTGGAATCACTTTCTATGATCTGATTTCTTTATTTGTTAAAGTATCATCTATCTGTGGAAACTTTTAATGACCGTCTGTTTTTACCTATATCTGCTTTGTAATATTGTGTCTGTTTAGTCACTATTTTTCCTAATATTAAATAAATAAATATCTTTCTTAAAGAAAGTACAAATTACCAAAAATGATTACCTATACTTAATCTAACAAAAAAAATCCTCCAATACGGACTTGGCCCCCGAGGTGGACTATGGCCTATACCTTCCTCAGGGAAGAGACCCGTGCTGATGAACGAAAATGTCTAGCGCTTGATCAATATGTTTTATAGTGGCCCCCGCAGTGCAATATTCATTGCTATCTAATATTGCTTTTACTGTTAAATATTATTTACATGGAGGTATTTGTTATATATGTATTGTTTGTTGTTATAAATCTCATGATTGCTGCCGTTGGTTGCTCGTCCGTCACTTTATAGGTTCTGACAGAATATCAGCGTCACGAGTTCTCCAATGGGGACCCGTGACATATGCTGAGTCAGAAACCTTTTCTGTTACCATGACACACAGGCCACCCTAAGAGTGTAACACTATATGATTATTTTTGTTTCTATTTTCCAGTTTCAATTGTGTAATTGTTATGTTATGTGTAGTATTAGTAACATAATAAGTTATGTTTTTGTCTGTAATTAGGCTATGCATGTTAGTTATAAGATTTAAAATGTGTGTTGTGGTACCTGAATAAATTCTATTCTATTCTATTCAATAACCTGTATCTCGGCGACCGTTGCAAATGCTGATCTTCAATACCTAATTTAAATTTAGCCCACCTGTGTTTATGGACGGTGGGCTTCGTAAAGATGGTCTCGTCAATGGGGCAGCCCGCGTCGTCAAGCAGTTTCTGGGACGCTTCGCCGAGCCCGTCGTGGGCTAGACAGCTGGTCACACGGAGCCCTACGCCGGCTGGAAGAAGATAAATAACAATATATCAGAGTCCAAAAAAATTGCAATATAAATTTAAAATAGAATACATTGGCAAAAAGCTTCGTCAAACATAATTATTATAAAAACTAAAACTAGTAACGCACAACAGAAAGGACACACGCACACAAGCACTCACACACACTCATGCATATAATAAAAACACTAATAAAGTAAGCCTGAACAAACATATTTTATTGGTCTGAATAAATATTTTGTAAGTTGTTAGATAGATAGAACAATACATAATATGTAACAGTTATGTAACTAATATATCACGGCATTTCTTCCCGAGTAGGTATAGGCTCTCAGAATAAGTTATTTCTTATTCTGAGTATAGGCTTCAAAATGCCTCCATTTGTATGTAGCCTCGATTTGCTGAGAAAAGGCTTCCTCACGTCGTGGCCACCTCCTGCACCCCCCAGTGTAAAGATCTTGTAATCGTCCCACTATCTCAGTTTGGATCGACCGCGTTTGCGATGTCCGTTGCATAGAAAATTGGGAGTCATCAATATGCCTCTTTGGACAGACGATCTCATCCAAGTGGCAGGAAGACGCTGGATGCAAGCCGCTTCCAACCGGTCTTTTTGGAAATCCATGGAGGAGGCTGAATGATGATGATGATGATGAATATGTCTTTTACTATGAGGAAAACCTCGAAATCGCAAAAGTTGGGTCATCCCGATTGGGTAAAAACTTAAGTCGCCCCGAAACCCATCCATCGATGCCGGTAATATCCTGCGAATAAAAGCCAACATGGCCGCCGACTTACCAGGCAAAGTGCACTGTATCAGCAGGCGAGTGGGTTGGCCGACTTCCACAGTGGCGGGCTCAGTAGACAGAACTGAGGGGGCCAGTTCCATCCACGCCCGCGCTGACTCCAGAAGCCACTCTCGTTGCTCTGACTCCGGATTCGACCAGCCTTGCCGGTTGCGGCCAGTCCTGGGTGAGGATAGAATTTCAGGTTATAAGAAATGTTTACCTACAAAATAGAAGCGTAACATAGGCGAGTACGCCTAGTGTTTTCTAGTTTTACCGCGTTTTCTTGAAGTCTTGGCCGATCATCTCACGCAGTTTCGTCTGGATCACGCCTTCAAGGGCGGAGCTCTTGATACGCACTGCTTTGGGTTGTAGTTTACACCTGGAAGTACAAACGAAAACGCCATTTTTGATCAGTGCGTAAACCACACGAATGAAAAAGGTCTTCTCAATCCTATGATTAGCAAAGCAGGGTATGTTTTGTTTATCTCCGAAGTTGAGTTGTTAATGTTTAGCGCTTGGAAACAGCCACGGTTTTCACGGGACAATCTCAAGATCTACAATTTTGTTATTTTTGTAAGTGGCCATAGTCTCGTAAAACGCTTCACACCAGATTCATCAAAATCACCTCTTGCAACAAAATTACAAATACCTACCTGAATATCTTTAATTTAAACCTTTGTAGAGCCAGTGGTTTCAGTATTCACGGCGGTTCTTACAGGTTCAATGGAAGATGATGCAGCATGCAGCACTTATGTATTTTTCTGTATATTAATTTGAATAACATCTTCAATCAATATATCAATAAAGAATTAGGATAAGATAATGGACAGATAGCCTTGTAAACTCCGCTTCAACAAGCTTAATAACAGTAGCTTTTATCGCGTGTAATCTCAGAGGATGTCCACCAAGATGTCCGAGATGTCAATACCTCTGTGGCACAGCGGTTAGCGGATCTGCCTACCATGCGAGAGGTCCCGGGTTCGAATCCCGGCTGGGGACAAAAAAATTCCAGGTCTTGGTTGTTTACATGTTTTTGATCACGCTGTTTCTGGTACCCACGACACAGAGTGTGGGGCTAAAAGCAATTGTGCCTTCATGTAAATGTTTGTTTATAACATTTCTAACAGTTATAATGTGCACCACTTCACGTAAAGCTAAATTATAGCATTGAATTTAGATGATTATAAGCATATTATAAGTAACTGGTGTACCCTGAATTAAAAAAAAAAACTCACGCCCGTTATCCCCGAGGGGGTGGGCAGAGGTACCAATCACTAGAACTGGGCCCACGTTTTGCAGAGTTTATTAGGTTTATACCCTGAATAACATTAATAATGAACCTTTTTAGTTCTAGCATTTGTAGAGCCAGTAGCCAGTCTCACCTGACAAACAACTCCAGGTCGGTAGCCTGCTGCAGTTGTCGGTCCATCTGCACGACTAAATCCGCAGAGTAGTACAGGCGCTCCTCATCATCGAGGTCCGCCGCTGTGCTGTTCAGAGTTGAGGTCCTCACACCGCACGCGTTCGATGGCAGCTGCAGTGTCAGAGACGTCTGGTGGTTGCCTTGAATGGGAGAAGCGAGTGGTTTATAGCAGTATTACGTAAAATATCCATGGATCCATCCATCGTTATGGGAACTTTTCCATCAGATATGGTCCGGGGCGGCTAAAAATATTGCTTAGCTTGTTTACTAGTTTATGCTTGACTTTTATAGTGTGACTTTTAATTTTCTTGACAAAGTCCGTTTGGTCCATGGATAGGCCGTTACATAAACTGTTCAGTAACAACTTTTTGAATTCCCCCGTACAAATTACTTGTGTGTTTAGAACAGTTCATGGATGTTCGTACGCTATTAAGTACACCCCAGTGTACGGTTTTATTAAGTAACTACAATAAAAGTATCGATAAATAAATGTATAAAATATACTGAACACCAAAAGAGAATAATTAATAAGTAGTAATTTATCCGTAGGTACACATTTCCTGGGGAAATCAATAAATTATTGTAGTATTAAAAATAAGATATAATAACAAAAAAAAAAGAGCACGCAATGAATGCGTAACTCTCGTAGTCGTAGGACTAAACGTTGCGACTACTTGCAAGTAGTTATTTGCTAGTAGTTGCATCTGGTCGTTTTCTATTATTTATTGTTGTACTACAAGGGCGGGACTGGAACACCCAATGATGTGGTTTCTTGAAAAAGTTGAAACAAAAACATGTATGTTATGACAAATCAGTGTCTAAAACGCCTGCAACACAGTATTAGCAAAGTTTATTTTCATAACTTTTACGGTCGGAACACAAGGGCGCTACCTATGGAAAAGAATCGTATTCTTTTACAGATCGTGTTTGTAAAATATGGCTTTCAAATCTCTTAGACCTGAAAATTGTATCTTTTAGGAGTCACGACCTAAACACAAGAACCCGGGACTAGACGGTAGTCCTAGCCACATTTTGCACAATTGAGAGATTTGGGATTCCTCCAGCAATCTGGACTTGGCCCCCGCGGTGGAACATGGCCTTCCTCAGGGAAGAGACCCGTGCCCCTCGGGGGACCTAATGGGTTGATGATGATAGAGATTTGGCATCTTTTTCAAAAAACGATATGTGGTATAACTTTTTCTGCAGGTAGGATATCTACGTTTTTTGGCTGCCGCTTGTCAAGGACGGGGTGAGGAGTCATGAATAAAATAATCATGTAATTCTTGTGACGTAATTTATGCATCGCCCCCTAATAGGCTACAGAAGAAAAAAAATACGCACCTTGCACCCGACACTCCCTCGAGAAGTCCTTACTGAAGACGATCCCCTTAAACGGCCTTTCCATGAGGAGTTCCACTGTGAAGGTCTCCTTGTCGCACCTAGTTCGCACGTCCGCCACACGGTTGGCCGGCGCGCCCCGCTGCGCCAGCGCCGCATGGCAGCACAGCAGCAGCAGCGCGGACAGCATGCTGCGGGCCGCTTCTGGAAAGATAAGAGAAGGTAAGATAAGATTTTTTTTTTAAACATGATATAAGATTTTTCTTCATTGTACCAGGAAAAAGACATACAAAACATTGGAAGGGAAGGGAAGGGGGAGGAAGAAATTTTACTTTCCATTCGTACGACAATCTCTGCGATGGAACACATCCAGTAACAATAGCCATGATACATTTTTGGGCATGAACGGAATTCTCAAAACCATTTCGAGAATTTTATTAGGTATAGGTATGTACTTGCAGTACAATTTCTATTGAGAAGTAATTAAAATGGTTAGCAGTTATAAAATTTGGTCAGCCACAAAAAACATCATTTAAATAATTTGGTCAGCATACAAAGATTTTGTTTGCAATAAAAAAAATCAGGCAGCAATCCTTGTTCGGCAACTAATTTTGATAATGGTAAAAAAATAAATCATAAATAGGCAGCTTACCATGATAAGAGTCGGCATAATAAACATTCAGTCCGCAAAATAACTACTTGATCAGCAAGATTTCATGATTGATCAGCAGATAAAACATGTCTATAAGCAGTGTATTTGATTGGTATGCATATTTAAAACATGGTGAGCAAAATAACTAATTAGATTGCGTTTTTGTTGAAAAATCTGCAATCGTTATTTTTGCATGCGGTATCTGATCTATCTGTAATTGGGGGCACATTAAGCAAGGATGAAATAATAATATAGCTAGTATGTAATAAACAATTCAATGTAGCTTCTCTAGATGGAACAAATAAATAAATAAAATAAAAAATAAAAATAAAATAAAAGTGGGCGGAACAAGAGCAGATAATTTTCGCTATGTGTTTATTTTAAGAATAAAGATAATTATGCCTTAAGTACTTAGGTACCTACCTACTATATTGTTTTATTTTTTATATATAATTTATCTGAATTATTTTATAAGAATAAAAGAAATATTAATTCACACTTCTATAAATAATAAAACATACCCAAACAAACACATCCACTCAGAGAGTAAATAAACTAAATAATATTTGTAAGAAATGCGTCCATTATGCGCATGACAAGTAAAGTTTTTTTGCTACGTTTATATATGCAGCACAAAATGAATTTTTTTGCTTACACTGTGAGTGCTCACCAAAATTTTATTAAACAGGAGCAGCTCATTGAGGCTTATGTAATAAATATTCTTTACAAAAATAATTACAGACATCCAGAGTGACATAAATTGCTGATTGATTTTGAAATGTTTGCGGGCCATGAGTTGCTGATCAATTAGCTATTTTTGCTCACATATTATATTTTTCTGCTCACAAAAATACCAATACTATGCTAACCATTTAAATAACACCCATTTCTATTTATCAAATTTGTAAATACGTATTACATTTTTTTTTCAGATATTAAATAATTAATAAATATATTAATATGGAGCTGGATGAGAGTAGCCGAGGACCGTGCTCAGTGGCATGCAATGTCCAGCAGTGGACAACCATAGGCCGATGATGATGATGATGATTAAATAAAAGCCTTGAAGTCAAATGACTTTTCTAGTACGAATGTGAATCCTTTGCCTTACCGAAAAAAAAATACATTTGGTTTTTTTCTTGTGCGTAGGCAAAGACTATATCCGTAACCGTCCTGTCCTGCCCCGTTTGTCACCAGGCTGTTTATCATGAACCGTGAAAGTTAACCAGCTGAAAGTTTCACAGATGATGTATTTCTGTTGCCGCTATAACAACAATACAAAAGCAGAATAAAATAAATATTTAAGGGATCTCCCAAACAATAAACGTAATTTTTTTGCTCGATATTGGTAACGGCAACAGGTAGACGCATGAAATATTCTCGGAATATTTAGTTATATAAATATATAACTAAATATTCCGTGAACATAAATACTATAAAATAAAAAATTAAACTGAAATAAAACGAATAATTAAGTGGGGCTCCTACGAGCCCCACTTGTTGTATAGACAACAGACATGATTTTTTTGACGTTTTTATAGATAATGGTACGGAACTTTTCGTGCGCGAGTTCGACAGTCACTTGGCCGGTTTTTATTTGATCAAAGTAACGCAGAAACTGAATTATTTAATTATTACAGGCAAAACTTGATAGGTACTCTATACTTTTCTTTTATTTTTTTGTACAGTCGACAGCACATCAATATTCACATTTTAGTTGCAAAGTCGCCCGTAATGCAACGGAGTAGAGTGCATGGGTGTATACCATGATGTGCTGTCGACTGTACGAGTATAATACGATATTAGGTACCTACTAGCCAAATTTCATACTTCTAGGGCAACGGGAAGTACCCTATGACTGAATCCCCTCGAGTGTCGAAGTATTCGTTTTTATGCGGCATAAACGCCCGTATCTTTTTTAAGTTAACTTAGAGGTTTGTTTTTTTCACAGCTTCAAGGTATCGCAGACTTGAGTAGATACCTACCTATTTGGTTTTAATTTCGACTCGATACTTCCACTCGTAGATATAGAGCTCTTCACCAAGAAACTGCTTTGTAGTTTGGGGAAATTCAGTTTGGGTTAAATTCTGCTGGAGCGGATATTAAATACTTTTTTTTACATAGCCTCTTTTGTGTCCCACGGCTGGACAAAGGCCTCCCCTCTTTCTTCCAACTCTCTCTGTCTCCAGCCACCTCGCACCATCCCGGCAAGAATGCATTTAGGTCGTCCCGCCATCTTCGATTTGGCCTGCCGCGACGTCGCGGAACCCAGTCGGTGACAATTTAATACTTAGTACTTTATATTTGCCGGCAAGCGCAGCGTAGGACGACCAGCCACAAGATGGACAGACGATCTCATCCAAGTGGCAGGAAGACGCTGGATGCAAGCCGCTTCTAACCGGTCTTTTTGGACATCCATGGAGGAGGCCTATGTCCAGCAGTGGACTTCCTGTGGCTGAATGATGACTGTATATTACAAAATATACGACTATTTGGTCCACATGGACCATTTGACCGTATTGAGGGTGTTTTGGGAGGAAGAGGCTTGGCTTCCGCAAACTAGACCCAGACGGAAACCGAGACCTAGTAATAGCAACTGGTTCTTAAACAAAACATTTATCCGCTTGGTTTTATGGGATCCGGTATGCATAACAGTTACAGGCGGCTAAACAGCTAAATCTAGTCTAATTAATTCCGAATGAGCCATTTAAATTCCGTTATTGTGAATGAATTCTTGACGAACGGCCGTAACACTAGGTAAACGGCTTTTGAACATAATACGATATGCTCAGTTAGGCCTAGAAAAGAAAAACGCATGTCTGGGTACAGTCCACACAAGCTTGATCTTTACGTTTCTGCTGCAAAGACATGTTAACTCCGCTGTCTGGGACATCGACACCGTGGCATCCACAGACATCTGAAGTAAAGGAGACCGGACCTATCGCCGAATTTGTATGAGAACCGGGTGTCGCAAGCCCGAGTTACTAACACAACGCTACGAGATGTGCGCACACTTCATGGTACGCACCCACACAACCACACTCTAGCTGGGACAGATTTTAGTCGATAAGTTGTCGATAATTAGGTGCATCTAAAGTCTGATTTTTAATTCCGTAGAATTCTGACAGTTATCATTTTTTGAGATTAGAAACCTTTTTTGGTCGGGTTCATTTTTGAATTTCAACACGAGTGTGAACATCTGAGTCTACATATTTAATTTGTTAGTGAATGTATCCATTTTACAAAGGATGGAGCTCCAAATTAAAAGAGAATTTAAGGTGAGTGACAATTGTGTCCCTTTTCATCACACAAATAGTAAAAAAGTACAAGTAAAGAAAACATATTTTTATTATGACATCTAATCATCATTATTACTAATATCATCTAATATCACTATCTTCATCATAATCATCATCATCGCTGACTTGAATTATTAAGAGAGCTAACAGCGGGATACTTCACTTTTCTAAAAAGGTTTACGAAACCTGCGTTAGCGCCTGTGGCATTTTTCGGAGCGGTTCCGTGCTTCTCAAGGCACGTTAACCAGTTGGTGCCGGCTGCCGTCAATAGATGGCAGTTGTTAAGCCAAGTCAAAGGCCTTAGGGCGGCTTAAAAACATATGACAGTAAGACCAGCCACCAGTCTTACAAGCCTCCACCAATCCGGACTTGGCCCCCGTGGTGGAGTATGGCCTATACCTTCCTCGGGGAAGAGACCCGTGCCCCTCGGTGGGGAAGAGATGGGTTGAGGATGATTGTCCGTGATATTTAAATATTTGTTGTTTTTGTATTAGGTCACTTGAGTTAGTAAATATTTAGATTAACCTTTATGTAGGTAAAACATAAAAAATACATAGCATTTTATTTTTTATTGCCCTCAAATGGGTCAAATTTGTCCCTTTTTCGGTGGAGACCTTTTTCAGTAGCAACACTTATGAAATGTCAGAATTCTACGGAATAAAAAATCAGACTTTAGTAGCTAATTTCTGTGTGTCTGAAGTCACGAGAAATTTAATTATTTGTGCAAACATAAAATATGTGCGTGGCGCCTATGTTAGAACTGAAAAATATGTGGCAAAAGGTTGAAAATAAATCACACGTCTAGGCATTTCTCCAGAAGAGGCAAAAATGGCTGACTTCGGTGGTCGTTTTTTTTTTCGTTTTTCAGGAATTTTATCGATTGTTTTGGATAAAGTGCTAAAATCTGTAAAACATGATATATTTTGGGTAGTCAGATTCTCGGCTATAAAACGAAATATTTAAATCACCGAAATCAGACTACACCGAAATCACCGAAAAACTGGACGAAATAAATCAACTTGTTTATTGTAATTCTGCCAGCCACAAGATGGACAGACGATCTCATCCAAGTGGCGGGAAGACGCTGGATGCAAGCTGCTTCCGACCGGTCTTTTTGGAAATCCATGGATGAGGCCTATGTCCAGCAGTGGACTTCTTGTGACTGAAGGAGGATGATGATTAAGCTCTAAAGTACCTCCTTCAATAGGTACTTCTTATACCGAAAATCACATTTTTTCAATCAGCTTTTTCTTATCTGTCAGCTCGTCATGCAAGCGCCAAAAATCTAACATGAATTTATTGCGTGAGTGATTTCTGGCTGACTATTTTAGAACGAAAAATAATAATCGTAAATCGGTTGTTGGTAAAAACTAGCAGTCAAATCTTGAGCTTGAATTACAATTTACATCTCAGTGATCTTGTTACTAAAATATCATGATTTTCTTCAGAGAACTTGGCAGCACCCATATAGATCTCAATTCTTTTGTCGGTAAAGTCGATAACGACGTATGTTCTTAATACCTATTGAACTCATATCATTCACATTTATGTTTTTGATGGGATACATCATACACAATGAATATGGATACGGCGGCGGCGCCGGGGCGGCGGAAATACATATTTAATTATCGATATTGACTTCCTACATAATTATCTCCTCACTAGTTCCGTCACAAATTGTTTCTGTCTTTCTCACGCTCATCCGTTTAGAATGAGAAAGAAACAAAGAAGTGTCTCCATGGTAACGCTATCTATCCGTTGTTGTATCATTACGACAAAAATATTATTTTATTAGAAATAAGTGGTGTTTTAGGCATTTGCCTGTGAAATGAAGTTCCATCGGTCTGGATGTTGTTTTTGTCACTGTGTCTTTTGCAAAAAACGATCGCACAGAAATTGTTGAAATTGTTTCTGACACGTCTGACGCGCTCGCTCAGATGTCCCAAATGAGGTTAGTGTTTGCACCCTGTGCAAGCTTATTTCTCAAGCCTTGGAACGGTATGTCCAATCTCTTTACTATTCAGATATCTATGGTGGCATCCAAGAAGGTCACTATAGTCTGTGTCGACCCTAGGAAACCCTAAAACCACAACATAAATAATTTATTACAAATTGAATGTAGAATTTACCTTGCAATTTTTGAAACATTTTATAAGGCTGGTTGCTGGTTGCGAAAAAAAAACTAATCCAAATACCGGTAAAAAATCGCGCACATGGCACGAACTTAGCTGGATTCAATTGTGCCGAGGTCGGTTGGTGTGTGAAGTGACGTGAGAGTAGATGAATCGTTCATCGAGTGCCTACACTCAGCTGAGCCGAGCAGCATGGGCATAATGATGACACGAGTCAAGAGTTTTAAAATGCAATAAAAAACAATTTCAACAAAAAAACCGACTTCAAACAAAAAACCATTATAATTCACTAAAAAGTTGAAAATTGCGTTTTCTTACTTACTTATTGCTGGTTTTGGAGTCAAGTTTTGTTTGAAAGTTTTGAATAAGCAGACTTATATGGGTTTCTCATGGATGCCATGTCAGAACTGGACCAAATTGAAATGAGATCACATAGGAGGCCCCAGTTTTCAAACAAAAAATAATCATCAAAATCGGTTCACCCAGTCAAACTTTCTGAGGTACCTAACAAACATAAAAAAAAGAGTCGAGTTGAGAACCTCCTCCTATTTGACCCTATTACTAAAACTGTGCTGTCTGTCTGTCCGTACGTGCGTCCGTTCGTTCGTTCATCCATCCGTACGTCCGCCCATCCGGCCGCCCGACGCCCGAGCCGGAAACCCTGCCGGTTTTTTAAAGTCAGTTAAAAGGCATTTTTATTTCCAGAATAGTTTAGTTGTTTCAAATGTTTAGATGTTTGTAGTGTTAGGTGTGTTCAATAAATGTGTTATTGTCACTGAATTGAGTTCAAAAATCGGTACTGTCTTTAAAGTAAAGAATAAGTAGGTATGTAATAGTTTTTGAGCTAAAACTTCCCTAAGCACTAGACATTATCAACTTTATTC
This sequence comes from Yponomeuta plumbellus, assembly GCA_947310845.1. NCBI lineage: Eukaryota > Metazoa > Arthropoda > Insecta > Lepidoptera > Yponomeutidae > Yponomeuta > Yponomeuta plumbellus. The sequence goes on along the minus strand of OX371207.1, from coordinate 6,873,202 downwards.
CGGACTATCTATGCCCCGCGGTGTTACCCGCGGTTCATCGATTTTCCCATGGGAATAAGATATTTCCCCGCGGTAAAACGTAGCCTATGTGTTAATCCAGGGTGTCCGGTATCTCCATACCAAATTTAATTAAAATCGCTTCAGCCGTTTAGACGTGAAGAAGTAACAAACATACACACTTTCGCCTTTATAATATTAGTGTGATACACGTCCGTCCGCTCCGTGTCTCTGCTTACCATGATTTAAGCTCTGCGAATCAGAGCGAAACCTGGTCGGACTCTTCCGACAAAAAGTCGAGTAAGTGTACCTATCCGGAATAAAGTTAATAAAGTATTTAGTTGTAGACGAAAATGTCCATGCAACAGACAAAGCGATTGGGGAAGCCGAACACATCGAAAAGGCGCTTTTCTATCGCACAGTATTTTCTGGAGAGAACACTATTAAAAATAAATAATGACATCGATTAGACCGGAAGGCCGCCGCCCCGCGGCGTAATTTGCGGCGATGCCTGCGGGAACTGGCGGATATTATCGTAATTCGGGACCAACGGAAATATGCCTCTCGAGTCTTCAATGACAGAGCGTCACTGCAGTCATTGCTGGCAATAACTCGATTAGACGGTGTCTATCTTACAGCAGAGGAGGTTAAATATCTGTAGCTTGTAAGATCTAGATTTCGATATGGACACCTAGATTTACAAGTAAATCAATGACATCAATGAGTCATAGTTTCTGTGTCATTTTGAACAATTTTTATTTAGATGGCTGCTGAGGAAGGACTATAAAAATTGTTCAATGAACAACGCGTTACAAATGGTTATTAGGTGTAAACGCGATACCATCGCTCCACTAGATGCGGGTACATAATTGCTATCATCCACCATCTGGCTAATTTGAGAACTTGATTTCGAGGAAGCGATAAAACTAAAGCACATGTCTAACGTTTGTTTTTCTGCATAGACAAAGAGGCTTTCGGGGAGATACGTAGCGATAACGTCTCGAGATTGGCGTAACTTGAAATGTGAAACTTGTGTATGTAAGTGCGAGTAACTAATTCAAAACACCTCAGCCATGCAGCAACATTTTTTGCAAATTTTAATTTAATATGGTTTATTCAGGAAGCTAACCAGCATTACAATTTAAATTAATTCTTAGAATAGACAAGCCTAATAGCGAATAGGCTAGTTGCCCTAAAAATGTAATTAGTCCGTCTTTTAGATTATTAAAAAATAAGGGACACGTATTTTTTTATTTGTAGATTTGACCAAAAATGACAAAGATATAGCCCATTAAAGTTACATGTGACGTCACGCTGTGCTGCATTTTTTAGCACGGAGTGACGTCACACGTAACTTTAATGGGCTATATCTTTGTTATTTTTTGTTTAATCGAAAAAAGAAAAAATACGCATCCAATACTTTTTTATTATCTAAAATACGGACTAAATAGAATTTAATTATTTTGACCCTGGAAACTATGCTATTATAGGTTACCTCAGAAAAATACAACGTATTGAGTAGTTACGTTGAAAAACAAAACGACAAATTCTTAAAACCGGATCAACCGAAACAACACACAATCAGGAACTTATCTATATAAATAAAATTCAAAGTCCTGACTGACTGATTCATTCACGCATCAACGCCCAGCCCAAGCCGTTGGACCTAGGAAGCTGAAATTTTGCACAGAGGGTTTCTATATACAGTACTGTGCGAATTAATGTGAACACAAGTGATAAATTAGAAAAAATAAGAAATATTCTTTATTGAGGAAAAAAATAGACAGAAACCATTACAATTAAGTTTTTTTAGTATGAGATGTGTGCTCCCTTAACTTTCATAACTTTTTGTACACGATTTGGCATAGAATCAACAAGTTTTTTACAATTTCCTGATATTTTCGTGTCTCTAAACCATATCTGAATTATTGCCTCAATCAGCTTTGGTATTGTTGTGCAATCAATTTTTCTAAGTCTTGCTTTAACTATATTTTCGATTGGATTGAGATCCGGAGAGTTACCTGGCCATTCAAGGCATGTAATTTTTTTTTTCTTTGAAATATTTCATCATAACTTTGGAGATATGGAGCTGAATCTTGTTGGAAAACTGCTTGACCGTTGGCTTCAACTTTTCTTAGCTCGGCTTCCAATCTTTGTTCTAGCAAGTCTTTGTATTTTTGTGAGTTGCCGATCGAAGGCATGACGAACTCACATAATCGTGTACAAAAAGTTATAAAAGTTAAGGGAGCACACCTCTCATACTAAAAAAACTTAATTGTAATTGTTTCTGTGTATTTTTTTCGTCAATAAAGAATATTTCTTATTTTTTCTAATTTATCACTTGTGTTCACATTAATTCGCACAGTACTGTAATATAGGCAAGGAATAAGACCGGATTTTTTTTAATTCAACCCCTAAGGGGGTTGAATTTAAAAAGAAAAGAAAAGGGTTGCCAAAATTTGTATGGGAGGTATAAAGAATGTTGTCCAATTTTCTTAAAACTTAAAATAAATACCCTTCAACACATTTGATAGAACACGTGTTTCACCGTTTTTCTAAATTTAACCCTTAACGCGAGTCACGGGAGTGAACGGGGTTGCAAAATTTTGAACTTAAGTCCACGCGGACTTAACGATTTTTAATAAAACTGAATTGTGAATGAACACATAACCTGCTAACATAATTTTACCGTCGCAATGAAACAGGTATTTTTATAGTTTAAAATAAATCATTTTTAAATGATATCCGTCCAGTGTTAACCGGGAGAAAATGATATCCGTCCAGTGTTAACCGGGAGAAAATGATATCCGTCCAGTGTTAACCGGGAGAAAATGGTGCGAGCTTAGAATACGTAATTATACAGTTTTGATAGTATTTTTCAATGACTTGCGATGCTCATGCATAGTTATAACTACATTAGACGCGTAATTAAGGTAATTAAATTTTAGCTGAACACAGAAACAAAAGGTGAGAAGATGTAAAAGAAATATCGTGAGGAAACCTGAGTGTCTGAGGTCTTCACAAGCCTCAGCGCTTTTAATTGCCAATCCGCGGTGGGCACGCATATTTTTTCTCTCTGAGAGAAAGCCTTGTGCCCTACAGTGGGACGTATTATAGTCTACTTTTTATCTAATCCCGATTAGACCCGTGTGATGTAAGTATATAATTTTGAGATACACAAATAATTGATTGGTGCTTTGAGACACATGGGTGGGTGCCAGTAGAAAATCCACAGTCTGATAAAACTACATTGAATTTAATGAGCCGTTTTCAGAAGAACTAAAAAAAAACTAATGGCTGTCAAAGGAATGGTCAGCCATTAGTTTTTTTTTTAGTTCTTCTGAAAACGGCTCATTTGACACGGGGCGGGATAAGACTGATCAATGATGGTCACACCGTCCTTCGTCACATGGGTCCCAGAAATTGCATTTGTTCCACCGTCTATGTGGTATAGGTTTCTGATTATGGTAGCTGCGCACTTCCTTTCCCATTTAGCCCGAATAAATGGTTTCTCAAACTCTGCAGAGAAAAGCTTTAACTCTGCAAAGAAATGTTTCAAAGATTTGACCTCGTAATTTCATCAGTAAATAACTATGCTAAGGTGGAGTAAGGTGCGACGGTATCGCCAGTTGAACGTGCCTAACCTTTTAGAACTCGGACAGCCAGAACTCCTTAACTAGGCGTGGCCAATAGTATGAACATAACACGAACGATGGTATGAAAACACAGAAGGCTCTATCCTCAGAGCGGTTTTTAGGTAAGGTTCTAAGTTTATAGACAAAACGTTACTGTAGCAAACAGCAATATCTGGTAATCCTACGCATTATTATTATTATTATTAAAAATATTTATTGCATGAAAACTTGTTTACATATGGGCGAGCTTAATGCTAGTTAGCATTTTCTTCCAACTAACCTAAGTAGTGATGAACCATTTACAGGAAGTGCAACTTAGAACTACCCATCCGTTATGATGAAACAGCTTTCAGTCAGTTTTCATTATTATTCTCGGCCCTTATACGAAGTGCTGGCCTAGAGTGTCTGGTACCATCTTTTTTTATACAGAACAGAGCTGAAGGTTGCTTGAATTTGACATTGAACAAAGGTACAGACTTTCTCTATTTTTCTTTATATATATATATATATATAAATATAAAGCTACAATATATATATAAAGCTACAATGCGGTATACTCACTCACTGATTGATTCATCCATACGTTTTCTCGGAAACGGTGGGTTTTCGAGAAAAACTTTGTATGAGAAAAGTGTAGAGAAGGTGCATATTACAGCCATCCTCTGAAGCCGATTTTTGAATTTCGAACGCCTTCTCTCATACAAATATGCTAACTCTGTTGTTTATTGTTCGATTTGGACCAAATTTTAATAGAATGTTCTTTGTATGATCCGATTGAGATAAAAAATTTTTGTTGTTCCAAATTCAAAATGGCGGCCGAGCTATAGCCTCCCGAAAAAAGGCCATTTTTCGACCTCTGCGCAAAAAAGTCGGCAGCCAACTGGGCGCATGCTGGAGACACGCTCTCAACGGCGTCGGGTTGTCGAAGGACCCAGGTATACCAGAAAAATCCGACATTTCGAGATTTCAAGATAGCGGCCGAGATATCGATGACTGAATATGACCAATTTTCTATGGAGATTTTTCACTGAAAATCAACTATCAGTACAAAAAATGGGACAAACTTGCGAGGCCGAAGGCCGAGCTCTGCAAAGCGGGTACGAGAGACCCCGCCGCGGCGAGGCCGACGGCCGAGCTCCATCCAGGCCGAGGCCGAAGCCCGAGACGTCGCGTGTTCCGGCGTCAAGTGACAACGCAAAAGCCAGATGGGAGAAACTTGCGAGGCCGAAGGCCGAGCTCCGCGAAGCGGGCACGAGAGACCCGCCGCGGCGAGGCCGAAGGCCGAGCTCTGTCCAGGCCGAGGTCGAAGGCCGAGACGTTCCGTGTTCCGGCGGAAATAACAACCCAAAAGCCAAAGTGGACAAACTTGCGAGGCCGAAGGCCGAGCTCCGCGAAGCGGGCACGAGAGACCCCACCGTGGCGAGGCCGAAGGCCGAGCCCACACGTGTTCCCACGCGTCAAATCCCAACCAATAGTGTCTAGCGAGGCCCTAGGCCGAGCGCCGCGGAGAGCGAAGCTCGCAGCGGCTGGGGGTCGGCGCGCGTAAGCGCGCAGGGGGCTCGCCCCCTAGTCTTTCTTATATAAATGTAATGTATGGGTAGACGTGCATACTTTGTCCGCTGGCAGGGGTTGGACGAGGATGGAAGTATATGGCATGCGTCGAGGGAGGCCTATATTCAGCAGATGACTAAAACGAGCAGATTGATTAAATTGTATACATATAGAAATTTAATTCTTCACTTCCTTGATCTACCAACGACTCGAAAGGGAAAACAAACACAACATTACTAAAACAGTAATCTACCGTTAAATCTTAAACCTTAGGCTGAGAAATCGTAGAAAACCGTATTCTTACAATACCTTTGTAGCTTACTCTGACACCTCGGTACTTAAAAGCGTAGGAATCTCGGGTACCGCTATCCGTTCCCTGCCAGTACTCGCAGATACCCCACTTCGATTAGCAACACTATACGGCAATTAAACTTGGTGTAAACTCATCGCGAAACTAATAGGTTAATGATATTGCCGTGTCTAGGATAGCTGACTTTGTTGGTAATCACTTTATTGGTTGTGGCTACGTCGTTATATAGTAACAGTTACGCTTTAGAAGTTTTAGAAATACCTATTTTGCACAAATCAACAATAAGTGACCTATTCGGGACATCCTAACTTTAGAGCCTAAAGAAAAATACACGCATTGCTCGAATTTGGCTCTATAACAAAATGATAACCCACTCAAACAAACAAGCATCTCTTTTGAAGAAGATCCAATTGCGCGAGGCGCTGATTTAGGTACGAGAGACTACCAATAGTGTGAATGGAACAGCTACCGTACTAATATGACTCTAGTGAGCACCTATGCGTATCTATTATACGATTATCTTGCAAGTTGTCCTTGCTCGCCGACACATATCACACCTTGTGTGGCGATTTAGGGTCATCTGGATTAACCCTGCTGCAGTTATGTGAGCGGTCTTAAGACGATACTAAATATGTGTATAAGTGGCCACCCAGACACTACAATAGACAGTCGGAGCGAGGATATATTTGAAGATGGAGTTTAGTTACCAGGCATTAATACCACCTCATCAAGTTAATGTTTATGTGGATTTCACGGTTCAACACTTTCACACACAATTCCATTTAGTACGATTACTGCAACAAAAAAAATACTGAAATGCAAAATATCCATCAAACCAACTGATAAAAATTAACGTCTAAGCAGGCGGGACCAAGTTTCGTACTAATGAGTTACCAAATACGATATATACAAAAAAATCCTTAAAATCAGTGAACACATTTACTTGAAACTTTGATAAATAGTATAACCCTGAGGAAAAACTCATAAAACAGAAGTTGTTGTAATAAGTGACATTGTTGAATTTGGGTCCCGCCTGCGAGTAGTTGAAGCTCACAGATGCGTCGATAAGAACTTTTATTTCAATTTGTTTTTTAATATTTTTAGTGTTATTCTTATACGTTTCATGAATTTATGCTGATTTCATGCAGTTTATGACATTCCCGCAAACACAACGATTCGACTGAGATCTTGACATCATTATTTCTACAACATACGAAACACAAAACAGGACAATACATAAGAAATAACACGTACAAAGCGCATGTAACGTGTACCTAAATAGTATCGTATTTGTCAACATCGACCATTGGTTAAGGAGTTAGGAATGAGGGAATTTAGAATCGGACATACTCGTAGGTACACACGTAGCCTCCTTTTTGGCTTCGTCGTAGTCGGGTGAGTACTGCAATACAATCTTTACACCTTTCTCACAACGCGTAATTACGTCAAGTCTCAGTGTCCAGCGCACAAAGGCTCTCTTTTCTCAAGCCCCTGTGTCTAATTGTATAATTTTAACGCATTATGTAAACAGTTACGTCGCTTCATGCAACTAAAACTGTAAATTAAACGGAGGCAGGTGAAACGAGTGGACATTCGTTTTCTAAAGTACACTCTATACAAAGTTACATCTACGAGTAGAACGCGCATTTCCTGAAACATCCCAATACAATAATTTTTTTTTACCATTTTTGTTTTAGATTAGATTAGAACTCTTTATTGTACACACCAGAAAAACAAACAAATACATTATAAGACTTATATAACTAAGTTTTGCCGTATACAATTGGCGTTCTTATCGCTAAAAGCGATCTTTTCCAGACAACCTTGGGATGGATAGAAAAGATGTAGAGAGAAGGTATTGTTTTATGAGTTTTTTCTCAGATTTATATTGAAGTTAAGGTATACAACACAAACTATATAAAAATCTATCTTTTAATTTATAAAAGTCTCGTGTCACAGTGTTTGATATCTCCTCCGAAACGGCTTCACGGATTTTTATTATGTTTTGTTATGAGAGTAGGTCTTAGGCTAAATAACACGTCAAAACAGCGTTTGCCGGGTCTACTAGTAGTACTTTTCAGTATTAGCATTTTACGCGCTCTACCAATGTCACAGCTCCTTGTAAATCAATGTCCTACAAGCATGTCCAATCTTACACTATGCTGTATATAACAGTCTCAGAAAATTTCGTTGTGTACAAACTCTACATGTAGTGTTTCAGGAATAGTTAATTTTTTACGGCTTTATTCCAGAGACATTAGCATCTACTAGTATCTTAGAATCTTTTAAGATGACCATGATTGTAATGTCTAGATGAACTCTCAGCTACATTTTTCGATCATCAAGCATTCTCATAACGATCGCTAATAAATTATAGTACCTACAAAATAACAGTTGCATGAATGCACCGATCTAATTTCATTGCCGCTTCAAATCAATCGCGCACGCGTACACGTAATTCAAGGCGTCGATGGAATTAAAAAATACTTATGTCACGTGACCATGTAACTGTAAATGAACTATAATGCACTAACAGAATCGAGCCCTAGTTGTGTACGTAGCCACTTCTCCGAGATTTGCCAAGTGCAAGACGCCCCTGACCTTACGAGATTTGTGTAGAAAAATCTGCTATCGCTATGTCAACCACGGAAATTCCGATCAAAATTTCGATAAACTCTTATCGACAAAAATGTCTGACAAAGCAACGGGGCACTTATTTTTGTCGACAAGCATCAAGATACCAGCCAAAATGTCAGACAGATATACGAAATTAAATTTCAGTGAAAGCAATTCCGTACTGCGGTTTATAAAATTGCTGCCCTAAATGTCAGTAGCCGCGATTTAATTTCAGATGTTGATATTTATCTCTTTCCATGGGCATTTGAATGTTATCGACACTATTGTTGGGAATCATGCTAGCGAGAAAGAAAGTAGAGCTAAAGCTGAGCACCGCATAGGTATTTAGTAATCGAGTTCGATTTAGCGACATGAGAAGCGCCATTTTGTTCAAGAATCAAGAATGTTTATTGTGAGCCTAGACGTGGGTTACGAGTATACACGTTTGTACTGTACAATTGTTATAAAAAGCAAAATAGTATCACAAAATCTAACCTTAATTACATTAACCTCCTGAGAACCGAGCTTGAAAATAACAACGATTTTTGTATTTCTCTTCCTACATTGGTTCTCACGAGGATAAGGTACAGTCGACAGCACGTCAATCTTCACATTTTAGTTGAAAAGTCGCCCGTAATGCAACGGAGTAGAGTGCATGGGTGTATACCATGATGTGCTGTCGACTGTACATCAGTCTTATAGGGCCATTGAGTAGTGGCAAAAAACGGGTCGACGGTCGGTGGGCAGACCACCAGCCCGATTGTGCCGTCGACATTTTGTAAGCGGCTGGGAAACATCGGACGAGACTAGCACTGGACTGGAGACTGGACCGGTTGGGTTGATGTGAACGAGAAGAGGCCTATGCCCAACAGTGGGCTCTATTTGTGGGCTGATTAGATACATATATGTTTTTATAAGCACCAACCTCACAGGCCTCAAATATTTCTAAGCTGGAGTAGATTCACGTTTATGGACGATCGTATCTAGTTCAATCAAGACGTTTAATTTTGATGGATATTAAATTACAATATCTAATAAAATCATTGACCGTAACATAACTGATCTTGACTGATTAATTGGACGATTATGTATTCGCTATTCATAGACTACAAGACTATTTACCCGCGACAGAGCCCTAACCGGTTTATTCCAACCAGACTTGAGTAAAATTAAACAGGAATGGCGCGTGAGTTTGACTGTTCTGATCTTTGTAAAAGCGCAGATTTGATTTAGGTGGTAAGTTAAATACATACATAAACAGACGCCTGTGTCTCCGAGGGGTGGATACAAACGGGTTTTCCACTTGCCTAGATCCTGACAAACCTATTTCGATTGACACATTCTCGACAAATATTGCATGCAGTAGGGTATTTTAATATTATTAAGGTGATTGTCTACGGAAAAATGGAAAATTATTCTATCTATTCAGATTATTTACGTTGCGTTAAACAAACTTGTGATGCAAAAGAGCGCTGGCACAAAGGCTCAGGTTAGGAGCGTTGGCACGGTAGATTAGAGGCCGAGTTTGAATCTTGCGTCGTCGGTATGAAGTTCCTCTATCAAGTCCAACATGTGACTCATGTTGAAAAATCAATTTAAAACATTGCGATGAACAACACCACATTTTTAATAAGTACCTAATGATGCCCCTTTACTGACCACTGATGGCTCTTCATATTTGCGCATTTGCCAACGATTTATAATAAATGGTTGGTTTTACAAAGTCAGTAATGCCTGGGCCGCACTCATCGCGATAACATTCGGGCGATAAACTTTGTCTTCGGTCGACGGCGAATCCTCGCGGCCATACAATGCGCGATGTAAAGTTTATCGCGATGTGCAAGCGATGTCAAATGCAAAAAACAAAATGGACGCCGCGTTTGCGGCGCATATTTTATGGCAGCAAATAATTATTTTTTACATTTATGTCGTAGTTATTATTTATTTATTCGTAGTTTGCAATACATTCTAAAATGTTATCATTACTCCAATCCATGTTACGCTTCAGCTTATGCACCTAGTCTGTGAAATAACACGTCCGCCGCGTTTGACAGGTGCACGCTGACTGAAGTGTGGCCGCTCAAGCGAAGTTCATCGTGATAAAACTCTTTGATCTGTGAAAGTTTACCGACAGCTACGCGAAGTCCTGACGAAGCTCCGAAGTATACGCGAATACTTGGCTACACACATCACGATAACCCGAATCTTCGGGTTATCGCGATGAGTGCGGCCCAATGGTAATAAGAATTCGCTATACGAGGGACCAAGTAAGGCGCCGGCTTAAAAATATATAGAAGAAACAAAACAAATTAGTAAAAGATACAAACGAAGCCGGAGCGGCTTACTAGTCTGCTACGATCAAATATTTGGTAGATATTACTAAGCCGATTAGCCAATATTAATGTGTGCTTACGGCTGCAGGATTTGCAGAAGCGAACAGCAGAGATGTTAGTTATACAGTTAATTGATTTGAATCACTTCTGGTGAATTGATATAAAACACATCAACCTTAAAAAATATAAATTGTCTACTAACAAAAGAAGTAGGTAGCAGAAATATTAAATAAAGTATGAGTTTCAAAAATGCTGTTTAAAATCCGGTCTTGATTCGTTGGATGATTCATCTTATCGTGTAATCTTTAAAGTTGTTCTCATCACGATATGGATAGGAAGTTGAAAAATTCACATAGCGAAGTCAAATACTGGCGACATATTTACCTGGGTGGGAAGAGTTGGCCAGGGACCACTCACTTGACCTGTTCCGTACTAACTAAGTCATTTGGTTACCAGAAAAGGACATCACAAATATAAAAAACCGGCCAAGCGCGAGTCAAGCATAAAACGACAAAAATCACGATTGTGGTATGGGAACCCCCTTTCATTATTTATTTACATTTAGTTATTTGTTTTAAAGTTAATATACTTACGACGGACGGACGGAGAGATAGGCAAACAGACTTTTCCACAAAAATACCAATCGTGAGACGGCCCCAAGTGGGAATCTAGCCCATGAGCTTTGTCATTGTGATCCTACGTGTTACCGCTATACCAACGAGGCAATCCGGTTGGAAGTTATGTAGAAATACAGAAAACTCTACTGAGGTACTTACAGCATGCCTGCAAGTTGCTCGAAATTATCCCAGTAACTGTTCATAGTAAAGGGTCTAACAGAAATATACTTATTTACACGACAATAGCTATCACTTGCATCTATATCTTAGTGCAATAATCAATAGCAGTAGGTACATACCTACATACAATGTCATTCCAATGGTATATTAGCGAAAATTAAGCAGTGTATACAGGCATCTGTCGCGAAAAAAATCCAATTGTGCGAGGCGCCCCGCGTCAAATTGCAAGGGTATACACCGTATACACCATTAGAACACGATTGGTTAGTAGACTAACAATAGTGTTAATAAAACAACCATTGCTGTACAAATATCCCGCTATTGAACGAGTCTCGCTCCTCAGTATATCTACAAAACGACGTCTCGTCTGTCCGTCTGTCAAGCTCCGTTGAGCCCGCGACCATCGATCAATGCTCTGGTTTAGCATTATCTGGTCTGATTTGGTCAGCCGAGAAGTCAATAATCTGTTCCATTAGTAATGGGTTGACCAATGCATCGTAAAATTGTAGGATCTTTTTGTCGGTCACGATGCGGTAAATTACACTTTGGTCACTAAAATAATACATATGCTTCAAGGTGATAAGTCGAACAAGTTGATTGGCAACAAAGAATAAAGAATGTTAAAGATGTTTCGGTATTTATATCATTACAAGAAATCACGTTGGTAAAATCTCAGTTTTTGTTTTTTCATAAACCACAGGTGGCAGTCCCTGGTCTCTGCCTACCCCTCTGGGATACATGCGTGAGCTCTTATTCGCTGTTATGCAGCCTTCGGTTTAACAAATAAAGCCATAGAAAAATAAATAGATTTCTAATAACAGACTCGTTATTTTTAAAGAACATCTTTCTTGTATAAAACACTAGCTGAACGTTATACGTTGATATGTTGTTTTGATCTACGACCTATATTCAGACCAAATATAAATACAACATTTCATAAAAAATATTGAAACCGTTTTGGGAGAGATCGATCTCAAACACAGTGACACGAAATGTATGACCTTTGCCGGATTAGCTAGTTTTCCGAAGATGTAGCAAAAACTCGAGGTGGAAGAAATTGTAAAAGTGGATCTGCGTTAGTTTGCAAACATAACTACTTTTTTTGTTTGGTACTCTTCCAGAGCTAGATATAGGCCTCCTCCAGGGCACGCCACTTATTTCTGTCCTCCGCCATCCTCATTCCGATCGTCTACCTATCAAATTGTATGAAACGTGGGTTCAGTATCTGGTACGCGTAATATATGAGCAGATCGTCGGTACATCAAGCTGGTAACAACAAAATACGTAAAACTCGTAACATCATAGTGAACAAATACAAATAAATCAAATTTCCGATCAACGCGCTCGCTCTCGTTTCGAATTATCTTCCAACCTCTATAAGTTAGATTCTCACCCCCGCCAGTCATAATAACAAGCACTCGACGAGTATGTGAACTTGTTCGCGGATCCCATTGTCAATAGACTAGTTTCCTTCGATACACTCAACTAAAACTGCGGACAGTAATGTCGTTTTTACGACGCTAGACTTAAGGTATAAAACCCGGGAGGAAGAACCACTTTATGTTTTGGATTGTTGTAACGATTTATCGATGAGTTTCACCTTTTTGTTTACAACATGCTTCGAGTGTATGCCGTGTAGCATAAGATTCCAGAGCACGCTGGCTTAGAGCTACTTGCCCTCTATTGCACTCGCTCTACATAAAACGATAAATATTTTCAATATGGAGTTCTCGTACTTCACGTCTTGTATTTCAAGCCCTATGTAGTGTACTTATATAGCTTGAAGCGTGGTTACTTCAGCCACCTGATTAGTAAGCACTACATATAATATTATTAAGTTTATTCCGAGTACATTTACATACTTGACTTTTTGTCGAAGAGTCCGACCAGATTTCGCTCTAATTCGCAGAGCAGAGTCGGAGCTCGAGTCGTCGGTTGCTCCTCAACGAAGTCAAGTAAGAGTAAAACTAAATAAATAAATAAACTCACGCCCGTAGGCGAGGCACCAATCACTAGAACTGGTCCCACGTTTTGCCGAGTTTATTAGGTCCCAAACGTGACAAGTGCGCCGTTATCCGGGCACAATTTATCAGCGAATAGTGTTGCTGTACAAACAAACAAATGTACGTAACTAAAAGTCCTTACATGCGTGGTTCGAACCCAGACCCTCATGATCGAGAAGCAAGGGTTAACCCCACTACGCCACCACCGCTTTTTCAAGTAAGAGAATCCGGAATAAAGTCAAAGGAGTCCGAGTACGCACAATTAAGAAGGCGACTCATGCTACGCTGTCAGGAAGATGTTCCTGCAATCTATCCATCGATTGTAACCATTTTATTAGCGGGTTGTTTGTTTCTTTACCGAGAAGCAATCACTCGCCAAGTGAGCGTTGCGAAGCAAACGAGATTACGGTTTTGGTGGTGTAATGTAGAGACAGGTGTCTAAATGAAATATGAAAGGTATAGGCTGTAATGAGAAACGTAGTTTTGTAATTAACTGGGGAAATTTTACCGCCTCTGAAGGTTAGAGTCAGAGGAGTCAATGTTTTCACAGTCGTTAACTTTAGACTCAACTGAGAGCAGTTTTAGTATCTACCTGACCATGTCAGTAATCTCAATCCCATACTGGGATACCAAAATACAATTACTATACGCAAATTAATATTCAACCCTCCATAACCAAATCCATAACATAGCATGAAAAACAATATGACGGTTCTGCAGTAAGGGCAGACCTGCAATGTCAGGCCGGCGGACCAAACTCACCAGATCGACTAGGCAGGTTTGCTAGAAAGATCAATAGCTGATCATTTCTATATTTTTGAACTCGCCTGCGTATCGTTCTCGAGTACCAGCATGAAGTATACACTTGATATACTTAAAAGTCGATTTTCTGGGGACACTACAACGAATTTATTAACACTAGCTATTTCTTGTGTTTGACCAGGGAGCGCATTCTTAGAAATCGCCGTGGAAAATGGAACATTTCCGCCAAAACTAAACCGCACAACTGTACTAAGTTCCACATGAGAAAACTAAGCGCGATTTTGGGGACACTTTTGGCACGTACAACATTCAGACAGAGTAAATTCGTCCTACAAAGCCCAAAAAACAGCATAATTGCACCTACAATGTCACGGCTATTACATCTGCAAACAGTAGGTACGTAAAACAACGTTTTGAGCACAAAATAAACGAGGTAGAGAACACAAGGCGAAGTCATAAGGTAAGCGAGCTCTAAAAGATGCACAGAAGCGTCGAAGTATTGACGGACTATTGATAATTGAACCGTCTGTATATTGATTCCAGGTAATTTCCGGGAATATACACATCATCATCATGAGTCATTTGATGCTTACTGCAGGACATAGGATTCCGTCATGGTTTTCCAAATTTCCCGGTCTTATGTCAGCGACTATTTAATTAAAGTTCTGTCTGATTACCAGAGGCGTCTTATTTTGAAAACAGGTGATTGAAGCTATAGGGAAGAGCGGGTGATCGTGCTCTTCCACTCTCAAAGGAAAATTTCCCGCCAGGCAGATCGTATGCCTGGGGATGGCCGATCCAACTGTGGTTTGTTCGACGTTGAGTTTATTTTAAGTCATGTCATTACTTTGTTTGCGCGATGCAGATATGCTGGAGTTTATAGTGTGCGCGCAGAGTTAACATGTGCTCGCCACAGAAGCCATCTCTTTGGCAGAACTCTTGATGTGTACTGTAGAGAGACGTGTAGACCTGTTTCTTCGTATTCTTGTGCTACTATGGAGGTTAGCCTGTGTTCTCATCAGGGATTAAGGACACATATATCTATAGCCAGCGCGACTCGCTCGTAGCCCCGGCCGCCTGAGTGATCTTAAATGATCACGAACGTTAAGCAACCCTGGGCGCGTTCAGTGCATGGATGGGTCACCGTCTATGATTAACGCTAGTGGCATTTTTCCGAGCAGTTCCGTGCTTCGCAAGGTACGTTAAGCAGTTGGCGCTGGCTGCCGTCGATAGATGGCAGTCGTTAAGCCATAAGTCAGAGGCCTTAGGGTGGCTTGAAAGCGTATGAGAGTAAGACCAGCCACTAGTCTTACAAGCCTCCACCAATCCGGACTTGGCCCCCGTAGTGGAGTATGGCCTAAACTAATTCTTCCTCAGGGAAGATACCCGTGCCCCTCGGTGGGGACATAATGGGTTGATGATGATAGCCAGCGTTGAATACTGTTTAATTATAGTACAAAGACAACTGCATGAACGCCTTGATTTCATTTCATTGCCCTTTCTATTTAGGCGCCCACATTTATCAAACATTATAGGCGTCAATGATATAATAAAAAACGGCACGTGACCCGACCGAATATCTATCACTGTATTGTAATGCACTAACAAAATCCGGGGCCCTGTACCTCCGTTCTAATGCTGTTACTTAGTGGTTAGAGTTGAAGTTGACTTGCAGTAGAGCAACAGTTAGCCGCGAGCCGTTAGGACCGCGCGGGAATGCGGACGCCTTTAAATGGATCTTGATATCATATTGGGACTCTTTGAATGGTTGCCGTTGCATGTGTTGGAACATTTGTAATAGACTACTTTAAGTATTTATGACTACTGATTTCGTCTCTCGCCATGAATACTCGGCCGTATGACATGCCGAGTTCGAAAAGAAAAGGAGAAAAGTTTCATATTCAGTACCGAAGGCTTAAATTGCTTTCAACAAGTTCTCTATTGCACAAAATTGTGTTTGTTCTAAGGTGAGCTTAATACTAAGTAATTAGACGACTGCTATTTTCGTAGAGGTTTATTGAACTTTCATAAGAATAAGTAACTCTTTAAAAATAGGTTGATTTAAGTCGTAAATTCAAAGTTAAAAATGTATAATTCTCAAATAATTCTTAAGAAACTTTTAGTTCAAAAAGACATAAAAACAAATTAGTTAATCCGGAAAAAAGTTAATATAATTTTTACTTCATTGAGATAATTGCATAGACTTTATTTTAAATTTTAAAAATTCCCATGCTCTTTGTATTCCTTAAAAATAAAATATATTTCTTTCGTGCCGAACTTGCCTACTTTTTCAATTAATATTCAAGGGATTTTCATCTTATATTTTATACCGTTGTCATCAGTCTTGGTGCCAGTCTCCTTAGCATTATCTCTTAATCAGCGCGCGAAAAGTAGAGAAAGATCTCTCTATCCTGCGCTAACGTAGCGAACGAGAAGGGGATGGCGCCAGGTCTTTGTCTATTCTCGTGAAGAAATCATGTTGAGGGGGCCGGTTAAGCTGTCATAATATAATATCTACTAGTTGACCCGGAAAACGATGTTATGCCATATTAATTATCCTAGGACCTATTCCCAGGCCTACCTAACATACACGAAAAACTGTCAAAATCGATCAAAATGTTTCGGAGGAGTTTGACACATATCCTACTCCTATAGAGCTACCACCAATAGACCCTATTGATGAGAGCCAGTGGGAGTTATTTCCCGATCCCTAGACCGTTACAATTCATGTAATGTCATCGTGTCTAAAAGACACTATACAGATCACATGTGTGTCATAGATAAACACGAAAGTACCGACCAAAGAATTTATACGTTTAGTTGAAGAGAAGTATTGACGTCATATTTATTTAAGAAGAATATTTATTGGGTACAAATATATAAATTTCTAAATAACATGTTACAAATTATCTAGACGGTTAAACCCAAGAGGTGCAAAATTCCAAAATTCACAAATTATCACCAAAATATATCATCATCATCATCAACCCATTTTGTCCCCACCAAGGGGCACGGGTCTCTTCCCTGAGGAAGGTATAGGCCATACTCCACCACGGGGGCTGGGCTATGACTAATGCTAGTGGCATTTTTCCGAGCGGTTCCGTGCTTCGCAAGGCACGTTAAGCAGTTGGTGCCGGGTGCCGTCGATAGATGGCAATCGTTAAGCCAAGACAGAGGCCTTAGGGCGGCTTGAAAACTTCTGACAGTAAGACCAGCCACAAGTCTTACAACCTCCACCAATCCGGACCAAAATATATAAATCCTTAAAACTAAAAGATCCGTCCCAAAATAAACCTCAACCACAAACAGATGGCGAGAATTCATTCAATTTAGTGGGGACATGGAGTTATTGTTTACTGTGTGTACATCCACCTACCAACTAACAATCCACTCCATCCAATGGTGGTCTGGAAGCGATAGCTCCAAGATTTGTTTCGCTGCCTTTTTCTCCGCTACAAATCGACCCGAAGGCAGCGGCTGACATCGTACATTGTTGAAAATCAAACAAACAGAATGTTTCTTGACGTTGAAATCGATTTTGATTTATCTAAAGCAAAGCGGACTATCTGTCTCCGCCCGTCATCACATGCGAGCAACGGAACGCTTTCACTCTCGTCTCCTGACGATTATTATCTAACCGTTGTTCAGAGACACAAGCAAGATGTCTGATGTGCTGCGCATGCACCAGACCAGAGCGTGCGCAATGGTGGGTGGCTTGTGGGTTGCCCCGTTAACTTTATGTGATATAATAATCGTTTTCCTAAAGACCCCATTTTTTCGATGAGTGATACGGAGAGTTTTTCATATTACTAACTTTATCCCGGATTCACTTCCTTGAAGTTATTAATGAAATCAAGTTAATAATGTGTAGCGCTTACGAATATTTTGCTTACAAAGATGTTTTCATAGATAAGGAGATTCATAGAATGTTGTTTTGGATTTAAATATTTCGTGGCATCACAATATATTCACATGGGCAAAGTCCGAAAACAGAAGTAACTTAGGTGATCTGACAGAGAACCAAAGTCACCGACATAGCCCACCAAATTGGCATGCTGAAGTGGCAGTGGGCCGGCCATATCACCCGAAGAACGATAATCGATGGGGTAGACGAGTTCTTGAGTGGAGACCGCGGATTGGTAAACGTAGTGCAGGACGTCCTCAGATTCGGTGGAGCGATGATCTTCGCAAGGCGGGTGGCAAAAGCTGGATGAGAATAGCCGAGGACCGTGCTCAGTGGCGTGCAATGGGAGTGGCCTATGTCCAGCAGTGGACGAGCATAGGCCGATGATGATGATGATTAATGAAATAAAGTTAATAATTTGCAGAAAATTTAGCTCAAAAAAGGTTTTTGTTGAGATTTTGTTTGGGATTGAAATCATTTGTGGCATTACCTATTCTCGTGGGCAAAGCCCGAAAATAAAGCTTTTATTCTACGATGAGGCATGTAACCATTACTACCTTCACAATTATTTATTTAACAAATTGTGCACAAGCAAAATGTCGGATGCGCTGCACTTACGCCGAGGCGCGCGATTTACCGAAGCGCTACAATCTTATTTGGATAGATGGTTATGAAAAATTAATAGGTAGAAAATTATAGTGGAAATCGTAGCCCCTTCGACCAAGCTGTAAGTTCTAGCCATCGTAAATCATATCACGTTCCTTTCACGAGACAGACCGGGTGTTAGGATGACCATATAATTCACCCTCAACTTCCAGTCAATTACATTCCGTAATGCAAAGGCAACTAAGGCTATATTTCTGTCATTTCGCCCTATGGATTTGTACCGGTTGATCTATTAATATGGGTCCTGCGTGCTTGGGCTGACCCCATGAGCCTGTGACCTACAGAACTCTGGACGCGGGTTGCTATGTGAAAGTTAAGTGTTTAGGTGGGTTCTAAAAGGTGACTATAATGGAGCGAAAAGCTGGCTCTCTATTTATCGGTAAAGACCGATTGTTTCAATATAGGTACTTAGCTTGATTAGTTCAAGCGGAAATACGGAAAGAAGCAAAACGGAAATTAACTACCTATATATAGACTATACATACATTACAAAAACTAACGCCTATATGCCAGTGTAGGGGTAGTTAGTTAATAATCACAAAGACATCAAGGTTTTAAAGTATACACCAGTCAATGAAATAGAATGTAATGCTACGACAAAAAACTCCGGTGTAATGTCATTCAAAGAATACCTATCAGTTTTCAAGATGAAGAAACAAAAGCAAATCGGAAACAAAGACCGTGAAATAATGATGCTATGCTATTGCGGATCTAGAGCAAAATGAGATTACACCGATAGATAAAAACCGAGGTCAACATGACTTGCCCAATTTGGACGTCCGTATCATCTAAGTGCATAACTTTCATTCAAGGTCATGTCAGCTCTACTAATAAACTAAATTGACTGCGGTGGTATTTAAATACGTATCGGAAATCTGAGAATTAATCCCTCAACCCCTTTTCTTCATTAAGGAAAACATCGGAAGAAAACCTAAGTGACATTATACATACGTACGCGAAGTTTAATAAATTGTTTATTAGGCAATTGCTTAGTATTTCTTTTGGATTAAGAAGAATTGTTTTTTTTTCTCTCATATTTTAATTGATTTTTGTTTCGTTTATGTTTAATCGATCACCAACTTTACTATTAGTCGACTCTTTTAACCCCTCTTTACATTACTCCCGCACAACATCACAGGGAGAAGGCAGTGGCTGAAAACCAGCGCTACCCGCGGCTGTCCGGGATAGCACCAGGTGAGCCACTACCTTTTGCCTTATTGTAAACCTAGTTTAGTCCATAATTTGTTAACATGTTTTTTTGATGAGGTAATAAATACTTTTTTATCTATCTTTATGTAAAACGCCAATCTGCGGTGGGCCAATTCTCTCTCTTTCTCTGAGAGAAGGCCTGTGCCCTGCTATGGGATGTATACAATATGCTACTAATGTATGTTAGATTAGCACAGTATTCCTGTGTACACCAAGTTCTCGTACATACAGTTTTTCAACGGAATATCTAACTGCCTGAGAAGCTTTGCCCTACTTGGGTGCTTATTGTATGAATCCCACTATCGATCAGTAGAATAGTCATACAGTTTTTCAGACAGGCGGGATTCAGGATTTTCAAATGTTTCTAGTGTTGACAGGTTTAAGCTTAATTGCTTAATTTGAACCTCTAAGTTTTTACAGGGCGACATTTAAGAAATTCTTGTCATTAGAGATTGCCTCGAAGTAAATGCACTCAGCTAATAAGGTGACGTGTCTAATTAAAACTATTTTAATAAATTACTAAAGACAACAAACGTTTTAGTAGATCCGATGTTTCGAATAAAAGAGTAGGTAACTGGGCCAGTAACCGTGATTTCAATTTCAAAACTAAGATTAGCATCACGAGCTTTGCTGACACTCGATCGTGAACAAACAGTATCGATTATTTGTTCATAATTATGAATTGTACAAAGTGTAGGTAATTCTGGGGCGTCACGTTACCGAAGAATAATGAAATTATTGACTTTAGCAACGTCTTATGAGAGGAATAAAACGTTGAAAAGTATGTGATGAATTGATGATGATGGTCCCGACCGATTTCGGTCACGGCGACTACTCAAATCTTGTTTTGGTGGCGTTAGTGCGCTCGCTTCTGTCTCGTATAGCAAACTTTTTTAAAAGTACGTACGCTGTAGCAGGAACCGATCTAATGAAATTAAATCCACTGACTTTCAAGACACAAACAGAAACAGAGATTAATTATTATGAAACTATCATAGAGAGTCGCCATGGAATTTTCAATAATAAAGTTATCACGATTCTAATTAAATATAATTATGTTGACACCAAAGTTAATAAATAGCATGCTTTATTTACACCAATTTAATATAGATATGCTCCAAGAGGATGAGATGGAAAAGAAAAGAGAAAACCACGATCAAATCACGAATAAGGGCCTATGTGTTTGTAGTGCCGATGCCGTGCTAAGGCCATAAAGTTATCACGATTCTAATTAAATATAATAATATTGTTGACACCAAAGTTAATAAATAGCAAGCTTTATGTGCATCAATATAATATAGGTATGCTATAAGATGATGAGATAGAAAAGAAAATAGATCACCACGATCCAAAAACGAATTAGGGCCGATGTGTTTGTAGTGCCGATGCCGTGCTAAGGCCATAAAAAGCTGTTCTATTTTCGAGTCCGATTGATATGATAGTGCTGAGGAAGGAACCTGGGAACTCGAGGAAGTAGGCGTGTGGGTTGATGACCTCCTTTTCACATTTTAACCCGCTGTGTATTACAAATAATATGATGCGCTATGTCAAAACCTATTTTACGGGGTGCATTTTAATTGTTTATTGTAATCTATTTTATTTTAATTTATTGATGCGTAAAACAAGTGGCAAAGAATTTATTATAACATAAATGGACATCAGGACCTAGACTCTGTTAATCCATTGTAGTAGCTACTTAGTTTCAATGCCGCTTCAAGTCTACGCGCGCGCACACATACATAACAAACCTTCTAGGCGTTCACGTGAGAAAAAAAACACATCCCGTGACCCGACCGTACATCTGTCATCGTACTGCAACGTACTAAAAGATTCGAGGCCCAGAACGCCTGCGACCAATTTCTAGTAACTTCGACTTAGTCGACATCAACATGCGTGCACACTAATCAGTAACGTTATAGGTGAATTTCCAAAGGAAATGTAAAAGATGATCAGCTGTCAACTGTAGATGACTCTTTTACCAGTTTGACCCAACCACCTCTCCGGTCAACAGACACCGTTACCGGGCGTGACCTCAGCGCGGTCGCGTGTTGACGACCCTTTTAGCGCTTCTCCGCAGATAGGTCCGCAAACTCGCGTGATGTTATGTAATAGATCTTGGATTACCTTGTGCGGAAAATATGATCCGCACTGCTGCGCTTATGAAAAACGCACTAAGTGCCATTGTTTGCAAGCATAGTTAGTTCGTTATTCCTAAGCGCGGCAGCGTAGATGCTAGAGGTTAAGTGGCGCTAGACTAGTCGGAATAGGCGCGAGAAAATTGTAAATTTGAAACTTTTTCCTGCGGAAGTGGTTTATTTTATTTATTAAAAAAAAACATTTTTCTATTTTTATTACTTGTTGTATGTGAATCCCAAGAGCCATTCATTATTTCTATCAGTTGTAGTCCGCGACTTTATTCGCGTGGAAAATTTAATGAGTATTTTTTCGAGAATAAAGTAGAGTGTGCCAAGGATGTTTTAGCCGTTCTTCAGGACTATAATTTCAGTGGCAATATCCTTCTAGATCTATTCAGCCGTTTGCGTGTTAGAGTATAAAACATCATTAATTCATAATTTTTTTTCTACGTTAATACAATGTGTAGTATGCTATGTGTTATTCTTAGCACTCGTAAGTCTTTTCATGAAGCAAAATTTTGTGCCTATTTGTAAAACTGCGCCTGGGTGATTCTCAGAACTATATAATTTCTTTGGCGCATTCTTTTTTCATATTAACTAAATAAAACGTAACATATATTGTAGTAGTTACCACCAAAACCTATAAATACGTTACAATACAATCTTCAGGGGCCAATAAACCTACAATATATGTTACTTTTTATCTAATCTCGAGCAATTCTTGTATATATGTATGTATATATATAATCAGAATCTCAGAAACGGCTCCAACGATTTTCATGAAATTTTGTAAACAGAGGGTTTCGGGGGCGATTAATTGATCCAGCTAGGTTTCATTTTAAGAAAACGTAGTTTTAACCGTGTTTTTGGGCAAAGAAATAACTGCTACCCTATAAGAACGTAAATTTCGCATTTATCAGTAAGGTTGTCGTAGCCCAGGTGGGAAATAGGACGATACCTTAAACAAAAGACCCTGGATCGAGACTTGTGCATGAAGTTTCTCTTTTTTTTTTCAAGCTCCTTTTTTGTGTGAAAAACTATTATTAGGAGCCCTATTATCAATTATAATAGGGCTCCTAATAATAGTTTTTTACCAAAAAAATACCGAGCAAAGCTCGGTCATCCAGGTACTAAATACGTAATAAATCATACCTCCATTCCGAAACCAACAACGTTTACCTGATGATATATCCTAGTGATAAGATATATAAGATTGTTTGGGAGAGAATAAAATGAGTAGGATCACGTGCCAGTGCAACTTCAGTCTACCCTCGTGTAAAGGCGGGTTAACCTATGTAGGACGCCTTGTACCGTTACCTCGCCGCCGTGGGATGAGGGTTCCGCGAGTGGGTCTTGAGTCTTGGCTATTTCTCTAACGGTTCTGGATGAAATTGTAGCCGGTAGTTAGGCCGTATGGTACAGCTCTTGCGTCGCTTGGGGAGCTTCGCATCTTCGCTTGACGACCTCTGTGGCGCAGTGGTTAGCGCGTCTGCCTAGAGACGCGAGAGGTCCCGGGTTCGAATCCCGGCTGGGGACAAAAAAAAGAAACCCAGGTCTTGGACGTTTACATGTTTGTGACGTCGCTGTTTCTGGTTCCCACGGCACAGGGTATAGTGTGGGGCCAGAAGCAATGTATGTGCCAGTAAGTAAATGTTACGTTATGTTACGCAGTGGTGCTTGAAATGAACTTATGTAATGTAGCGATTCCTCTTTATAGTAACTGGCTGGCACAGCCGTCTAGTATGATTTTAAATGTTTGAAACATGTTAAATGTTTTGAGTTACGTTTTTGTTGAGATGTCAGTCGATCCCTAGCTAAGCTAGATGATATCGATAAAAATATAAAATAAAACTTTCCCCCACTGGGCCCAGTTCTAATGATTGGTACCTCTGCCTACCCCCTCGGGGATAACGGGCGTGAGTTTTTTTTTTTAACTTTCAATCAAAGTAGTGCGCTACAGTACAATAAAGTGTTCTGTCTATTCTGTCTATCTCATTTTTGCTTTGCGTATTCAACATCCGTATATAAACGTATACTCATCCACTCCAATGATTCAGCTTATAAAAAGATACTGCAGGTTGATTTGTCAGGTAATAACTATAATTTGAGTAAGTAATAAACAATATAACTTAAATAACAACTTGGTTCACATCTCGCCGCTAGCTCGTCTCGTGACAGCTCCTAGAATGGCCGCCAACATACCACGGTGTTGCCACCGCTTGATTCAAACATTGCTTTTTACAATTCAAGTATGGAATTTCTTATTTAAATAGATTAAATCAGCGTTATAATTAATTAATAATAATAAATAGAAAACGTTGATATTATTTGACAAAATAGAAAAATATGATTAGCTTGATTACAACGCTAACAGACGGCCGTCCTGTTGACGGAATGTCCCTATTCCGATTCGGCCATTCGTATGCTGTATGTCCCTATACAACTAAATTGACCAATTACTCAGATACAATTTAACTTATCTAACTATTATTACAAATGCTAAAGTTTGAGAGAATGCAAAAACTACTAAACCGATTTTCATGAAAATACAGTGTCATACATAAGTTATACATCAGAATAACTGATACAAATTTGTCGGTTCAAAGTACTTTAAAATACATCAATAGCTTGAATACAAATTTACTTAGAAAAAATATACTGATATCAAACACAACAGTAATGCTTGATCACCAGTACTAACTAGGTAAACACAACATTAATGGACTTTCTAATAGGTAAGCAATAACGGTTTTTTTTTTCTATCATGATTATTGACAAATCGTATCTTGGATTTTGCACTGCTGAAGGTGGACTGTCTGCAGATTATGGGATACCTGGAAGCATAAAAATACATTTTAAGTCGCACCTAAGTATGTTGAACATTGTAAGTGTTATTATTTACTTTTGATATTAATTATCTCTTCTCAATAGTTTTAAGTGTTACGTTTTCTTGTGTGAAGTGTAAGAGTAGTACATTTAATTTTAATCGTTATACATTTATAATAAAGTTGCAATAAGTCAGTAGGTAATTGAGTCAGACAGCATAATTATTTTGCTTGAGTAGTTTGCAGTGATAACAATAAGTACTTCTCTGAACGGATATCGCACCGCTATTATATTTTTGCAGTGATCACCGCAATAAATCGGCATATCTCACCAAGTCGTTTATAGCGATCACAGCAACGGAACGGCATATTTCACTAGGTATAATAATATTTATAAGTAATTTTGTATTGATCACCGCATACAGCGGCATATCTCACCAAGTCGATTATAGCGATCACCGCAACAGAACGGCATATTTCACTAGGTATAATAATATTTATAGTAATTTTGTAGTGATCACCGCAATAAAGTGGCATATTTCATCAAGTTATTCATAGCGATCACCGCAAAAAACGGCATATTTCACTTGGTATAATAATAATTATAGGTAATGATCACCGTAGAAAACGGCATATTTCATACAATGTTATTCTTAGTAAAGAGCACCTTAGGTAGATACGGGATAACACATAGTAAAATGAGACTTAGCACACACCTTTTTATTCCCTTCATAAGCCTATTTATAAGCTATTTATAAGTAATTTTGTAGTGATCACCGCAATAAAGCGGCATATCTCATCAAGTCATTCATAGCGATCACCGCAACAAAACGGCATATTTCACTTGGTGTAATAATAATTATAGGTAATGACCACCGTAGAAACGGCATATTTCATACAATGTTATTCTTAGTAAAGAACACCATAGGTAGATACGGGATAACACATAGTAAAACGAGACTTCGCACACACCTTTTTATTCCCTTCATAAGCCATCAAACAGCAGGAAACGAACCAGCAGCAGATACGTTCTTTTTGCTATTGATAGGCTGGAACATATAGTAACGGAGAAGGTGGTGGAAATAGGTACAAATACAATATTTCTTTATTTCATGAACAGGATACATTTTACAGGGGTCACTCTCCTGTTAAGTTACAAAACCTGTGTTAGGAGAGGCCCGCTCTTCCAACGAATAAATGTTTTGCCCTGTGTTACATTAAATGTCCGAGCTTATAAAAGTTAATGTTAATTTTATATAACACCTAGATATGTAAAGTTTCTAATGTATACGTTTTTCTGGTGTATAATAAAGAGTTCTAATCTAATATTAAAACTAGGACTTACAAACTAGGATTTAGGCCGACTGGACCATTTTCTTAAATTGGGTATTTGACAGGATGTCAAATGAGTTACTTTTAAAACGGAATTTTGTATGAAAATACTTGCTTTTCAAGCACTCTTTTTATGTTTCATCTATTTAAAAATTTTAATAACTAGTAAGTGGTTGAAAGAGATACATTTTCCGAAACATTTTGTAATTTTTGTTTTAATCGACAATCTCAAATAATTTATTGTTGATAGTGTCAAATACCGTATTGGGCCCAAACACTATTCGAGTAACATTTTTACTACAAAAGTCGATTCGAAAGGGAATTAAGTCAAATCTAAGAAGTGGTGCGAGTCGACCCCAGTTTCAGTTTTAGATAGGTACTATTAAGAAATTAAGAAGTGGATAAAAAGAGAGTTACGCATTTTAGATTAGTTGAGTAATTTCCCTGTCTGCGCATAGGTTAAAGTTTTCAGCCAATTGGACACAGCTTTTTCATTCGTAATATGTCATTGATTAAATGTTTATTTGTCTGTTGATATTATTATACAGTTTCAAAGATTGTGCGGAAAATTGTTTTGACGCAAAGACTTGTTTTATTAGTTTTCACAACGTTGTAAGGGTTACGTTTTTTTTTTTATAATATTCTGGTCTATTTCAGTAACTTTATGAATTTTTAAAATACATTGATATATAATTTTCTAATGGTTAATACATTTGCATCTTTGTGGAGTTTAGTTGTACTATATAGCCTTTTCTTGCGGTAACGCAAGGATACATCTTTGGGACCGTTGAATACTAATAAACTTAGATTTAAAAGTACCGCCCCATATAGTAATACAATAGAGTATGATAGACTGGACCAAGGTAGTATATATATATGTTATAAGGCTATTATCGCAGATATTTCTAAGATGCTTAAATAACCAGATTAACTTTCTTGCTCGACTTGCTACTGATTCAAGTTGTGGATACCTAGAAAGATTGCTGTCTAATACAATACCCAGGTACCTAGTAGTATCTACTTTTTCCAGCGTTTTGCAGTCGCAGAAGTTTGTGATACCATTTCACATGTGTGAGCAGAAGCGTTTGGTTTTTATCAGATTGCATTGAGTCCCTAATCGAGAAGGCCGTATAGTTAGTTTTTTCCATGTTTAGTGTGAGTAAGTTGTGTTGTAGCCATCTTATGACTCTATACCTACAATCCATTTTCGGCCATATCAAATGCTTCCGGCCAGTCCCTGCCGTGAAAAAGTAATGCAGTATCGTCTGCTTAAGAGAAAATGTAGCCATTACTTAGTTGTGAGTTTGTCAGATAATTAATATATCATTAATACCTCTGATACCTATCTTTTCTAGTTTTTTTTTTTATTAAAATGGTATTGGAGACGGTGTCGAATGCTTTTTGTAGATCTAAGAATATTTACTTTGCTATATTTTTAGTAAGGTCTAATACGGCATCTTCTGTACTGAAACCTTGTCGGAAGCCATATTGCGCTTTGGACAAAATGTCATACTTTGTTAGGAATTTTATTAGTCTAGAGTTATTATTTATTTATTTATTAAAGGTAAACTTACAGGTAACAACCCAAAAGGCATTAAAACTATTAACAAATTAATTTTTCTATAATTTTAGATAAAACTGACAGCACAGAAATGGGTCTATAATTATTTATATCGTCTCTTCTGCCGTTCTTGAAAATAGGGTGTAAAAATAGATCGTTTCAGTAACCGCGGGAATATACCCAACTGGAAGACAAGCGATGAGAGGTGAGTAATAATGGGAGTTATTATTATTTTTGCCATTTTTATAAACTTTGTGGGGATGTTATCCCTGCCAGTAGCAGATTCGGTTTTCAAATTTGTGATGATCGAGTCTATTTCGGCGAAATCAGGTTCCGTGATGCCAATAGAGTTTAATTGTGTAGGTATCGAAGCCAAGTATTCGTGGAGCTGTTGCTGGTCATTTAGATAAATTGATCAGGACGTGTCTCTGATGGAGGCCGATAAAGACCTAATATTTTAAAATTTGAAAGGGTTATTTCTAGGCATGAAGCGCCATGGATAGTGATTTCTTTTATGGTATGCATGATACAAGACTTAATAAAAACTACGATTCCGTCATTTTGATTGTTTTTTTAATAGTGCGGTACGTTAAATAGTTGGGCTTAATTGGGAGAGACTTATCAAGATTAATTCGGCATTCAGTCAGCACAATAGGTAGGTATAGTATAATTGGGGTAAACACATTTATACTAAGGTGAAGGAAAAGGCCAACGCTAGGGACGTTAGTAGGTTATATTTTATATATATAAGATAACATAAAATAAGAATATTAAGTATAATAATAATGATAGTCATAGTAGTTCTAGCTAGATGCTTCGGAGTCACTGGGGTCACTGTCATCACGGTCAGAAGTGGTAAAAGTAATCCACTTTTCAGCGAGTCTGCAGGATAAATGCTTTTATACCTTTATTTAGTGAAGCCTTCTATCCTAGAAATCTCATACCGATCATTCTTGAGCACGGCACTTACTTTAAAGGGTCCTCTAAACTTCGGAAGTAACTTTTTTACTTTTACCAGTAGCCGGAAGGTGGTGATTCGGGATCATAACAAGATCTTGTTAGATAAGCAATTATTAGGTAGATAATTATAAGGTATATTTTGTAATAATCATAATTTTAGGTAGGTAGTGAAGTATATATTAATTTTAAAATAAATAAATAAATAAAATAATAAACTCACGCCCGTTATCCCCGAAGGGGTAGGCAGAGGCACCAGTCTCTAGAACTGGACCCACGTTTTGCCGAGTTTATTAGGTCCCAAACGTGACAAGTGGCAAGCCTGTCGCCGTTATCCGGGCACAATTTATCAGCGAATGGTGTTGCTGTACAAACAAATGTACGTAACTAAAAGTCATTGGTCAGAAGCAATGTAAATATGTAAATGTAAATTATTATTTTCATGTTGTACAGTTTTTTTTTTTTTTTTTTTTTTACGCTTTTTATGCTTTCTGTGTTATTTTTTTATTATTGTACGCATTCTGTGTGTGTGTGTTTTTTTTTGTTTTGTTTTGAGTATCAAATAAATAAATTTTCTTTCTTTCTTTCTTTCTTTCTTTCTTTCTTTCTTTCTTTCTTTCTTTCTTTCTTTCTTTCTTTCTTTCTTTCTTTCTTTCTTTCTTTCTTTCTTGCTTGCTTGCTTTCTTTTTTTCTTTCTTTCTTAAGGAGAGTGCTTTTGTAGAAACGTGTAAGCGCCACTTGCTTTAGTACGTTTTACGGTATAGTACGGTTCTAGTTGCCTTTCTATTAGAATCAAAATAGAATTGGTTTCTATTGTTCTATCCAGTAACACCTGAGCGCGTTACTATCCTCGTTACTTATCTGTGTATAAACTAAAAATTTAGTGAGAACTTTAGGAGAGTGCGCAAGTGACTCGTGCGTGTTGTTTTCATTAACTCGAATTATCAAACTTACTTATGTGTTCCATTAAAACTCATAGTATTTTGAGTAGGATAGCGCAAATTTCGCGACGTCGACGAAGTGACACTCTACTGGAAGAAATATAAACGTTCACTCGAACGTCTAGTAATGTACTAATGCACTTGCCTCTCTAATTGTATTATAGCACTCTCCTAAACACTAAAATAATGTAAACCGGCCATAACAGTTCACAATGAAAACTTGTGACACTAACACAACAATGATGACATTGACATCTTTACTTAGCAACGCCATTGTTGAATTTAATAATTTTTATATTGATGCTGCTCGATAATACGAATTTTCCGCCCATATGTTGTCGACTCAGATCAACTATTTTTTCACGCTCTTTCATTTGGTGTGCATATCGTTCGAATCTACCGTAGACCCGAACGAAATTATTAATATAGATAATGCATTCACTTACATTTCCACGGCGGATAGCAATAAAACGTAGTGCAAAATTATCGGGCACATCTAGTTACCCGTCCACTCAAACCAACAGTATTCAAACGACGATCACCAGAATTAAGTTTTAAATGATTGTTTCTACGATTCGGACGCTTTGATTGCTCACCAACCGAACCATTAAATAGAATAGAATAGAATAGAATATACTTTATTGTACACCGGGAATTACATAAGACAACTACAAAAAACTAAAAACTTCATACATACTATGAAGACACAAAAATCATACTAATTAACATCGACAATTTAATACACATTCTTAAGTTCAAATTAGTTTTTAAATTGTATTCTAGTCCCATTACCATACACCGCGCCATAGCAACCAGGGAAGGACACAATAAACATGAATAGATAGGTACATGAATAAAACACCTCGACAGGAGCCAAGCGCACAATCAATGCATGGCCTCCCCACGGCATCGAATCCACCTAAGCGCCTCAACCGTTAGACCAACGAGACGGTACCTACGTGTCTTTCTTCTCATATTTTATTTGACGGTTGATGGGCGTTATTAAGAAAAAAAATATAGGGAAGTATGCATTTGTGATGACGAAATAATAATTGGAATCATCCACAATGGAATAATCGTGCAACAAGTGGGTAGAAATAAGATTAACTTTTGCACCAATGTTTTGAGTATTTTTGCGCGTTTGGTATTATTTATTATCTAAGAACCTATTATTGTAAAATAAGATTTTCTTTGCTACTTGCAAAAAAAGTGCTGTAAAAAAAAGGTAAACAAACAAAGGTTGGTTGCGTTTGTGACGGAGGTCAATAAATTAATAAAAGTACATACCGGTGGGCAGATTCAATCCGAGACTTCTGAAATATAAACGTATACTCATCCACTCCAATGATTCAGCTTATAAAAAGATACTGCAGGTTGATTTGTCAGGTAATAACTATAATTTGAGTAAGTAATAAACAATATAACTTAAATAACAACTTGGTTCACATCTCGCCGCTAGCTCGTCTCGTGACAGCTCCTAGAATGGCCGCCAACATACCACGGTGTTGCCACCGCTTGATTCAAACATTGCTTTTTACAATTCAAGTATGGAATTTCTTATTTAAATAGATTAAATCAGCGTTATAATTAATTAATAATAATAAATAGAAAACGTTGATATTATTTGACAAAATAGAAAAATATGATTAGCTTGATTACAACGCTAACACGTACGTTGACTAGACACTACGTAGGGATTATGGATTTTTGTTTTTATAAAACAATTAAAAGCGATAGTAGTCCAGTATAACAATAGACTCAGAAGCGAGAGACCTAGGTTCGTTTCCCAGTGCAGGCATGTACCTATGACTTTGTTTATTTTCAAAGTTACGTACGTCTGCGACCTTGTAGTAGATACCACACCATTAAATTGAGGGAAAACATCTTGAAAAAACCCGTGGCTCTGAACGTATTACCTCTTCTTTCCTGTGGGCCAGGCCGATTGAGATGTCAGGATGGTTATTAATACGCAATAGTTTTGAAAAGTGGGTATAGTGAAGAAATAGCGCGAAGATCTTTTCTCGACAAAAACCTCGAAGTTATTGCAAATTGTAGGTTGTTACTTGGATTTGGATTTAAGATAAACACTGGATTAGATTACATAGCTTGGCTCTATGCTACGCTTATTAAATTTCTGTAAATAGGTGTGTGGAAAGTCAGTAAAGATCAATATCAAAAACACGAAATCTCACACAAAGAATTCCGTACACTGTATTAACGGTCTTCTTTATGTTAATTTATAAACAAGTATGCATATTATTCCCCAATCTCAAACAAAGATGAGTGTAAAGTTGCTTCATCAGAAAGAAATTGATGTTACCGTGCCATCCAAATCTAAATTTCATCATGTACCTACACGCAATTGACTTTTCAAACCCGAATTAATCTCAAACGAAGGCTTAAAGAAATTCCATCACTGTGGACTTACTCGTTATTTTCTTTGTGGATCGTTTACATCACGCTCATTGCAACTGCACCTGTAACAGAGTGGAATGCGTCTTTACGAATTCTACTCAATGTGCTGTCAACTGTGTACTACTTAAGATAAAAGACTCAGCTGAATTATAACTTACCTAATTTTAATAAGGCCGCCAATTATATTGCAATAATTGTATGTTATTGTCAAATCTCATTATGTAATTCCTGGTGTTCATACAATAAAGAATATACTATAACGTTGATAGGAATGACAGGACTGATGTGATCAAAACGAACTTAACAGACAATGTTACCCTCTACCTCCGTCGCAATATTATAGGAGAAATAAATTATTCAAAGTGGTTAAGCACCTCGTTACACTAAACCGTCTGAAGCAGATTTTAGTCTAGGCTACAAATATTAATTTTTTAATCACTGCAAGTAAACAGTTTCAAATCGTAAGGGGTTACTAACAAGGCTCATATTTTACGCAACGGGAAAACTACAACAAGTTGCAGTGCAAGGGGTAATATGTGAAGGATGCTACAAACGACCTCCGGCACAGTATTCAGACGTGATACAATTAGACCAACGAGTTAGTCAAAGCTGCAGTAGCAGTGGGCCGGCCAGATCTCGCGAAGAACCGACAACCGCTGGGGTAAACGTGTTCTTGAGTGGAGACCGCGACTTGGCAAACGTAGTGTAGGACGCCCTCCGTCCAGGGGCCTCTCCCTGCCTCTCCCTGCAAAACTGCAGGGAGAGGCTGGATGCGGCAAGCCGAAGACAGGGCGCTATGGCGCTCATTAAGGGAGGGCTATGTCCACCAGTGGACTAATATAGCCTGATGATAATAATGATGATGTTAGTCAAGGCATGGGGCAGGATGTTAATGGGGCTAAAGCTACAAGGCAGCAAGCGGTATGTAAACGGGGCCATAGAGGTAGAGCACGGGAAGGGCCGGTCCCGTTAGGCGGCCCTCACGGAAGATCACGCTTAGCGTTAATTTGATACCGGCGCGGGCGCACGTGAAATGCTGATGGTTGGAAATGATGTGTCAGAATACCCGTTCCCTTGAATGAATATTTTTTATTAGAGCCCGTATTGAAATGTAACGTTATAACGTTGTAGACAACCCAAATTTAAGCAATTAATTTCAATTTAATTTGTAATTTAATAAAGAAGAATTTGCAGGGAGAAGGTGGACAAGTCAGGTTATGCATGTTACTAGCAAGTATTACAAGTAAGCAAGTAAGTAAGATACAATAGCGGTGGCCAAGTTTGTTCAAGATTTGTTAATTCATTCATATTCATCCATTCATTGCATTGGCATGTGTCATTACATTACAGTTCTTTTTTGTAATTTCGAGCGTCGGTACATGACACCCTGTCATGTAAAAAAAGTACATGTATTATCATTATATCATTTGCAGGTATTAGTATGTAACTATGTGCCTGTATGTAAATGTCATGTTATGATATTATCATGTATGAGTCAATCCAATGAGTGCCTCTGCAGAACTCATTGACTGAGAAAAACGCCAGAATATCCAAACATTCACATTTATCTATAATTTTATTGCAGTGGAGAGTGCAGTAGCCTTTTATTTCTTAGCGAGAGGGTCTCGTAGCAACGGGTTTTTGAATAATTTCATTTAGTAGAGCGGAGGGACGGATGCCATGTTGCTTGATTAACAGAGAATTGAGGAAGATGGTATAACATGAACACATGGCGGCCATTGGTATTCTACATAATATATTTTTTCCGCAATATTTAAGTATTCTGCAATATCATTAAGAGTGTCAAGACCGCTACACCTATCCAAAGTGAAACTCTAAAACTTATCCAACCCGCGAATAGAGTACTATAAAAGCTGCTTTTGTAAAGTTCCAATAACATTACACAAGCGTTCCAGTCTCTTATCTGCCAGCAGTTCAAATATTTCATGCACAAAACACGGCGCACTTATTTACGATCGCAACAGGTCCACAGAGCCCATTATACTCGTAAGTTACAACGCAAAGGTCCGTGGTGTATCTTACATCGCGGAAGGCAACATAGAATGTAGTGCACTGCCCACCCCTTATTCATTCCCGAGGAGGTTAACCACGAGTAGTATTATCTATCATTATCAACTTTACCACTAAGTTTTGTTAAAAACCGACCCACAATGAGAATTTCTCTAAACCTACCCTCTATATTCCATAAATACTCAATGGAAATATTCATTGTTCTTAGTTCCGTATGAATCTGATCTGGATTGAGAGTCAATTTCGCTGACGTTATTAGAAGACAACTTCATCATCAACCCATTTATGTCCCCACCGAGGGGCACGGGTCTCTTCCTAGAGGAAAGTATAGACCATACTCCAGCACGGGGACCTAGTCCGGAATGGCGCTACCGCCTAATGGCTTCCGAGCTACCGAGCGCCAAACCGCCCTAAGACCTCTGATTTGGCTTAACGACTGCGTTCTATCGACCACAGCCGGCACCAGCTGCTTAACGTGCCTTGCGAAGCACGGAACCGCTCGGAAAAATCCCACTAGCAGTCATAGAACCGTCACCCATTCATGCGCTGAACGCAATCTATGTTCCTTAATCTTCGTGATCGATTAAGATCACTCCGGCGGCCGCTACGAGCGATTTACCACTAAATTTTATTAAAAACCGACCCACAATGAGAATTTCACTAGGTATATACCCTCTATATTCCGTAAATACTCAAAGGAAATTTGCATTGTTCTCAGTTTCATATGAATCTGATCTGGATTGATAGTCAATTTTGCTGACGTTATTACAACACAACTTAAAACAGTAATTTTCCGGGGTGATTGCTCTGGCCCCTTTGAGATTTAGGCGCGATTTTTTTTTATTTTTGTTATTACATACTCGTAGTATGATTTAAAGGTAACAACACAGTAACATCATAATATTGTGTAGAGTCGATAGCAAACTGAACTCTACTCGATTTCGTTACAACTGTTGGGACAGTTTTCAATTGTACTAAAATAACGTTTTACAAGGTTCTTCGTAATGTTATAAGTTGTCCACAAAGCCTCGTGACATTCTAAAATGGGTACGAGCTAGTGTTGCCTATCATCAATTAAACAAACCAGCTCGCTGTTAAACAGCTTAACTATGACATTATGTCTTCCGCCACAAAACAAAAAGGTTGAAAGACCGCTAGAAAGGTAAAGCTAACGAGCACTTCCTAGCTTATGGGAACCGTGATTCAGCACCTCATAGTAAGACAACCTGTATTCACCTCGTGGGCGAGTGCGATCGACTTGAACTGCACATTGTTCTGCTTCACTGGAAGGCGGTACAACAGACCCGCCAGTTAGCCGTGACCCCCACAAACTTCCGCATTGCGTTGGGAAGATACACGATGCGGAGGTCTTGGCAAAATAGTCTGAAAACACGCGGCGAGCAGATTTGCTATCGCGAGCACTACTGCGTGTTGGCAATATATAGTTTTTTTTTGGTAGCAATCTGCTTTTGAGATAAATGTGCTATAATGTTGGCTTCCGCGCACCTAATGCTTGTTAAGAGGCGCCAGCGATATTTTAAGCTGAGTTGAAAGTTACAACCAAGAGACTCGACCAATGAAGAGATGACGAGATGACTTCTCGTCCTTCTTCTGCTGAGGGTGGCAAGAGATGGCTAAACACAGGAATGAGTGGAAAGAGAAGGGTGATAATAATACTGCAAGTTATCATTACGCTTATTGCAGTTCGTGAATCCAAGCCACTTTTGGCGGTACCGGAGCGCTGCCTCTTAACAACATAATACCTTATGTACCTACTACCAAATTACAATGGCCCGTAAATTGCAGAGCCGGCCTGGTGGATACCGGGTACCGCTAAGAACGTGATGTTTACATTCAACAGCTTGTGGCCCACCGTTAGGCCCAACGGGTTGGTTGCATTAGGTACGATGTGCCCAAGCGTCAGTTGTGAAACAGGATCTCGGAGACTTGACTGAGATAAGGTATTGAGGTCACGCGCGACACGACTGTAGGTGAGCTATGAGCTTTGGCGTTATTGACAAGGCTCCGCGAAAAAAAGTGGAAATTCTGTTTTGTTTCTAATACCTAATCTGATTGCTTAATTTACGTTTTATCAGTCACATCGCTCACATTCTGCTCACCATCTAATAGCGTATTCAATCTGTGATAAGACTTTGTAAAAGACTTTAAAAGCTGGAGATTGTATACTCGTCGATTATGGCTTCAGTGACACAAGTTAAATCTATAATAATTATAGTGACAATAATACGTCTGTTGGCTTTTAGAATATACCTCGGGCTCTAGAATAGTCTTCGGTTTTCGCCGAAAGCACACGAGTGTAATACTCCTTCCTGCTCTGTATAAAACTTTTCTTCACTATTTTTAAATTTATGTAAAGTTATAAATAACAATACAAAATAAACAAAATATCCGATTCTATCCGATAGTAGCCGAGGTATTCTAAAAGCTAACAGACTGTAACAGCACAAAGTGCACTCAACAGTTTAACAGCGTTTTGTTAAACCTTGAACGTGTTTTCTTCGGTTTTGATTTATAGCGCTTTTAATTACTAAAAGTAAGAAACCGGACACTAGCGAGTCGGGCTCGCCCACTGAAGGTTCCATACTCGCAGTTTTTCCGAACTTATGCCAAAGTTCAAAGACAATTTTTTTAATGATTTAATTTAGGCTCGACCTTGTGTGGTAGTCACTGTGCAAAAATAAGTATGTACTGTAACAATTATTTTCTATTATTAAATTTTATTTTATTTATTTAATTACAAATGGATTGTTTTCATATACGAGAATTACTTGCCAAATTTCACAGTTATAGGTAAAATAATTCACTAATCCGGACCCTCCACCAATCCCGACTTGGCCCCCGTGGTGGAGTATGGCCTATACATTCCTCAGGGAAGAGACCCGTGCCTCTCGATGGGGACATAATGGGTCGATGATGATGATGATGATGATGAGGTAAAATAATATTTTTTACGTTGAATAAGAAGTTTTTTTTTCACAGCTTCAATGAACCGTAGACTGGAGTATATGGTTTAATTTTCAACTTGGTACCTCTACGTGTTCCTGAGATAAAGGACAGACATACTATGTATGTATAATTGTATAATTAAATCATAATTCTACAAATGTATAATTAAATCATAATAAAATTTGACTTTGAAATTTGGGAGTAGTTCGGAAAAAACTGCTAGACTCGATTCTGAATTATTTATAATATAATAAATAACAATACTTTTATTTCTCTTGTTTCTTGTGTGCAATAAAGAATATTCTTATCTTATCTTAATGTAATTACCTCCAGTACAGAAACCTCGGTGGGCAAGTCCCACTCGCACTTGCCCGGTTTATTTTTATATAAGTTGAGCGCGTCAAGGTTTACAGGTTTCACGGGCAGCCTAATTAGGCTTCTCTCACTGTTGTAGGCTTTGCATTGAGTCAACATTAAATTTTGTTCGTGGAACCTTTTATACAGGCTTGAGTAGCAACAGCTACCAAGGCCCAAAAAGCCACGCCGAAGACAGTCAACTTTTAAACACACTTTAACCATTAAAATTACACACACGTTTTTGGACCGACCGACGTGCCGTGATTTGAATAGAAATTAAAACAAATACTTAAAACACATGATCCCATAAAGCCTCTGCGACAACGGGTTTTGGAACCAACGCAAGTTAAACAATGCACTTGGAAGGTTCTTTCGGATATATCGTAGGTAAATTGGTATCTGGCATCAATTCTCATGAATCTGGAGACGCTAAAAATGATTTACCAAAACTCGAGCTAAACATTCAGCTTTCAGCTTTAGGTAACTCTAATCCGAAAGCAACAATAGGCAGTAAAGGTGAGCACGGCCAAGGCAGTAAGGTATCCTTTTAATGGCTTCCGTGGTCGGTTTTAATTAGGGAGCTTTCTTAGAGGCCACTTAGCTCCGTGATTTATTTAGAACTGGTCAGCTCCTCTGGGAACGCAAATTTGTATCTCGTGCCGAGACACGAAGGCGTAGGAATGTCTCCTAGTGAAACCCAGTTCGGAAAAATAAAAGATCTTCCATAGCAAGTAATTGTCGAGTGTATAAAAACAACTTCATCGCAAATGCTGTTACAATCATGTATTTACGGAGACATACTGCACGTCTAAAATGACAATCCAATTTTGCGTGAAACATCGTCACCCACGATACAAGTAAAGTTCAGCCTACTGTGGGGACACAGCCACCACTACATAATGACACCAAATATTATTATTGTTAATTTTGTTTTAAATTTAAACTAAGATTCATCAACCCATTATGTCCCCGCCGAGGGGCACAAGGGCACAAGTCTCTTCCTGAGGAAGGTATTGTCGCACGGTAGGTTAGGTAGGGGTGCGATCCGTAGTAAAAGAGGGGTATCCAGGGGCAATGAAGTATATGGTTTATTTATATGGTAAAATAAAGGGCACAAATATGTCCCCTTTGTAAATATTTAATGATGATTTATATAATAACATTGAAAATAAGATACCTCGGGTCGTGAAAAACAGAAAAAAGAATGACGTTTAGGTGCAGCTTAGATGGAATCTGAGGATAATCTGAGCCAGATACGTCCGAACACTGCAGCAAAAGTCAAATACTAATTAAATTTGGAATAGTAAGTGGCCGAAAATAATAAAAAGGCAACGAGGCAAATGCACCTCGTTACAATACCCCGTCTGCCCCGGAAAAAAAAATCCTGAGGGACCTAAGGTCCAGATGAATTTTTTTTTGATGAAGAAGAAATGAGGTGAATGAAGTTGCAGAGTAATGCATGACATGAGTGATAGTAATTTAGAAATGAATTATGTTATTTATAATGATTATATTACAAGAGAGACGACTTAAACTAACATTCATCTCACACTCATATATCAATCTTCCAAAAATATATCTTGCATTAGAGTACCACGTAAATAACCATGTCAATACTCGTAAATCGCTCTCAAATTTATTTATTTTTGGCATTAAGGCTTGTTTCAGTAGCCACCCGCTGATATTATATACAATACATGCAAGATGATTTGGTATTTAGGCTTGTTACAGTTACCATCCGCTGATATTTTATACAATATATATATATATATAAGATGATATAAATATACATTACGTAAGTCACGTATATACGTATTAGAAGAAATTCAACTTGTGTTGTAGAAATACTACACAGTACACAATGTTTAAGAAAAATCTCTGAACGAGATAATATTCCTAATTAGGAAAAAACTGGTAACTTGCTGTGAATGTAGGTAAGTACAGCAAAATAAAGTAAATGAGAAAAAAAGAAAGAAAAGAAGGAAGGAAGGGTGGGAGGAAGGAAGGAAGGAAGGAAGGAAGGAAGGAAGGAAGGAAGGAAGGAAGGAAGGAAGGAAGGAAGGAGAGAGAGAGAGAGAGAGAGAGAGAGAGAGAGAGAGAGAGAGAGCGAGAGAGAGCGAGAGAGAGAGAGAGAAAGAATTAAGGAGAGGTATGAAACTATGAAATGTGTGATATAAAATAATGGTAGGCCAAAAAGGGTAATGAGATGGTTGGAAAAGAAAAAGTAATGTACATTAGGTTAATGCAAGGTCGAAGAAAGTAAGGAGTTTAGATGCCAAATAATTTGTGTCAAAATGGGGGTTGAACAAGTGGTTGTTCTAATTTTGAATTTTGGGAAAAAAATTAATGTTGACATTTGTGTCATTGAATTTGTTGACATAGTGTCAAATGCTCACAAAATATTTTAAAATTGTAATAAATTTGTATTTGTCACAGAAGAAATAGGAAGATGATAGGTAATTACTATCGGAAATGTGAATTAAATTATATGCGGATTTCATCATTATAAATCCCGTTAGAAAAAGTAAGAAGAATATGTGCGGAAACCATTGTGGGGCATTTCTCAACCTCCTCAATGTCTGGTTCAGGCTAAAACGGGATAGATTCGACGAGGCAACGAGTGTCAGCAAGAGGATGCAGTAATTGACGCAAGTTATGACCTGTTGCAGAGGGTTCCCTACTTCATTCCGAAAATTCTTTATTCGAAATTCGTTTCACCGGTGAACGATACTTCGAAGGCCTGAGTGCGTATACTAAGTTTTTTCATTCACTCTCGATAGTGAGAGCGTTTGCGATTTGCATAGGAGTGACAAAGAGACAACTAGATGGCGCGCTTTGTCACTCCTATGCAATTCGCAAACGCTCTCGCTATCGAAAGTGAATGACAAAACTCAGTATACGCACTCTGATTGTGCTACGCCTTATTCAATCGAATGTTTATACACCGACTGCTTGTTGGTTCGATGCCTCGTTACATCGAAAACTTTACTGCGATGCTTTTTAATGCGACGGTTAATTTTATCGAATGTTTATGCACCGAATGCTGTTCGTTCGGTGGCTTGTTAAATCATTATTATCTATTCATTATTATAAAAGAAGGCACATAAGAGTTTTTAATGCCATGTGTTGGCGATTTATAGATATACCCGGCGTTACCGGTAGGAGCATAAGGATGAGCATATCCTGGTGCTCCTACTAATGGACAGTCACGTACAACGAATCATCATCAACCCATCATGTCCCCACCGAGGAGCACGGGTCTCTTCCCTGAGGAAGGTACATAGGCCATACTCCACCACGGGGGCTAAGTCCGGATTGGTGGAGGCTTGTAAGACTAGTGGCTGGTCTTACTGTCAGAAGTTTTCAAGCCGCCTTAAAGCCTCTGAGTTGGCTTAACGACTGCCATCTATCGACGGCAGCCGGCACCAACTGCTTAACGTGCCTTGCGAAGCACGGAACCGCTCGGAAAAAATGCCACTAGCATGAGTCATATAATAGACGGTGACCCATCCATGGACTGAACGCGCCGTATGTTGCTTAACCTTAGTAAAACGTTTTTTTTAAGCAACGATGCACTGAACAAACAAGCATCGATAATATAATGCACCGGTGTAACATTTTTTGAAGTAAGAAGACATCGGCAAAACGTTTTCGAAGTAACAAGGCACCGAACAATAAAAGCATCGGATAAAAAAGGCGTCGCACAATCAAGCCTTCGCAGTATCATTCGGTGGTGAAACGTATTTCGAACAAAGAATTTTCGTAGTCAAGTAGGGAACCCGTTGCAGAAGTTGGAAATGAAATTGATCGAAGTCTGAAGTCCATCGTTTCATGACAATTCAGGCTTATTTAGGCGTGTGGGATTCATCAAGAACAGTGAAATAGTTAAGTTAAAATGTAGTAAAATATAACCAGTGTAAATAAAGTTATTAAATGATTTCTGAAACCATAAGTGCCTGTATATTAATTATAACAAAGAAAAAGTAAATTTTATCAAAGATGGTAAGTTTGTTTTAGGTAGAAAGATTGGGTGGGTATGGATGAAGTTATGAGTTGTAAGGTAAATAAGTATAAAAAGTCAAAGAATCTAGGCCGAAAGAAGATCGAAAGTTACGACGGCGATGATGAAATCTTTTAGAATTTGGAAAAAGGCTTAAAGTAAACTAGATAAAACTAAGAAAGAATAATATATATTAATAAAAATCTTGAAAACCGGGTGGCTTGATGCAGCAGCAGAGGGCAGCGTCAGGAACAGGAGCGTGGGTGGGGTTCTT
The DNA here is from genome assembly GCA_947310845.1 of Yponomeuta plumbellus. NCBI lineage: Eukaryota > Metazoa > Arthropoda > Insecta > Lepidoptera > Yponomeutidae > Yponomeuta > Yponomeuta plumbellus. The sequence goes on along the minus strand of OX371207.1, from coordinate 6,831,624 downwards.
AAAGTTGGGCGCCAGTGTCGCACGGTAGGTTAGGTAGGGGTGCGATCCGTAGTAAAAGAGGGGTATCCAGGGGCAATGAAGTATATGGTTTATTTATATGGTAAAATAAAGGGCACAAATATGTGCCCTTTGTAAATATTTAATGATGATTTATATAATAACATTGAAAATAAGATACCCCGGGTCGTGAAAAACAGAAAAAAGAATGACGTTTAGGTGCAGCTTAGATGGAATCTGAGGATAATCTGAGCCAGATACGTCCGAACACTGCAGCAAAAGTCAAATACTAATTAAATTTGGAATAGTAGGTGGCCGAAAATAATAAAAAGGCAACGAGGCAAATGCACCTCGTTACAGTATAGGTCATACTCCACCACGGGAGCCTAGTCCTGATTGGTGGAGGCTTGTAAGACTAGTGGCATGTCTAACGTCAAAAGTTTTCAAGCGCGAATCGCTCGTAACCCCGGCTGCCTGAGTGATCTTACACGATCACGAAGGTTAAGCAACATAGGGCGAGTTCAGTGCACTGAAAGGTGACCGTCTATGACTATACGTTTATTTTGTGCGATTCTGAATTGTATTTTTTATTTGTATTTATATCTGTTCTTATAACATATTCTGCCATTGACTACAGATTTAGATTGAAATGTGCAAGACCCGCTCGTAGCCTGGGCTGCCTGAGTGATCTTAAACGATCACTAAGGTTAAGCAACACACGGCACGTTCAGTCCATGGATGGGTCACTGTCTATGACTAACGCTAGTGACATTTTTCCGAGCGGTTCCGTGCTTCGCAAGGCACGTTATGCAGTTGGTGCCGGCTACCGTCGATAGATGGCAGTCGTTAAATAGTTGTAAGAGTCTTTTATTTCCTTTCTGTTATTTATTTTCAGGGGTTTCTTCCTCAGGGAAGAGGCCCGTGCCCCTCGGTGGGGAAATAATGGGTTGATGATGGTGAAAACTATTTAGTGGTACAGTCGAGTTCATAAATATTATACACTTCCGCGGCTTCAAAAATATGTTAGCAAATAAGGTTACAAAAATATCTAAGTAATAAGAGACAGACATATGCACTGACAAGTCTGCACTGTTTTCGTGAATTGTCAAATCACATGTTCACATAAATATGGCTGACATTTGTGTAGATATATTTGTAGGTCAGCTTGTCCTCATAAAAATGACCAATTAATGTATAGATATTTATGTAACTATAGTTGTTGACATTCATATGACAATATTTTGTGCAGATATTTATAAATTTTCAGTTGTTTATATATTTGTGAAGCCTTGTGTTGATATTTATGACCAGTAAAACGTTGATATATTTTTGATTGCATAACATGCTAGATATTTTTGTAACCTTATTTGCACACATATTTTTGAAGCCGCGGAAGTGTTCATATATTTATGAACTCGACTGTACATTTCTGAAAGGATACAAAAAAGTACATGGAGCATACAAAACACTTCATTCCGGTATCATCATAATTATAAAAAATAAGAAATTTATTTCAACGTTAAGAATTTACATTCTGCTTGTTAAATGTCAATGTACTTATAATGATAATGTTAGCCGTTGCCTTGGGGCCGAATGTAGTGGAGAAAAAGGCAGCAAAAAACCCCACTCTGACCATCTTATCATCAGCCTTTTGAAACCCACTGCAGTACAAAGGCCTCCTTCGTGGTTTTCCAAGTTTCCCGGTCTTGTGCCGCCCCACACTCTGCCGTAACCAGATCGTCAGACCATCTGGTGCCCCGGCCTACCCACACTGCGTCATCTGGCAGATTTCAAATTTTAACATAAACATAACATAAACATTTACACACAAGCACATACATTGCTTCTGGCCCCACACTAGGATACCCTGTGTCGTGGGAACCAGAAACAGCGACGTCACAAACATGTAAACAACCAAGACCTGGAGTTTTTTTTTTTCTCCAGCCGGGGATCGAACCCGGGACCTCTCGTATGGTAAGCAGATGCGCTAACCGCTACGCCACAGAGGTCGTAAATTTTTATCGTTCCGGTATTGCAGCAGTTCGAACTATCGATTCTTTCGGCTGCTTCAGTGGCGATAAAAATCCTCAAATCATAATTTTGAACCAATATCTTTTTTATTGCATTATCAATAACAGCTTACGAAGCAACTTGAAAAGATACTGGCCAAATACAAACACCGGGACGAGACGTCACGAGACGAAACTAGTTGCCAAAAAAATATGGTAATTTTTCGTTCGAGAATCTATTCTTGCGTTTGAGTCGTTTGACACGTAGGCCTAGTGTTCTTGGAAGCAACTGCACAGTTCCCGTTCAGCTCGGCACTTACAGCATTGTTAGCGGCATAGCGCAGCGGGATGCTAACGGTAGAGACGCCGTGTAGGCAGCGATGGTCTCTTCGACTGTTAAGGCTATATTACACCGCGGGAACACTGTGCAGCATTGCGGTATGCCACAAGGCCGCATGCTACAACGCCGCACATTGTGGCAAGAACCGTGTGGCAGGGCAACACCTTGCGTCATGTGGCAAACTGTCGCAGCTTCTTCTTCTTCTTCTGCCGCATCTTTGTAGCATGCGGCCTTGTGGCAAGCCGCAATGCCGCACAGTGTTGCCCCGGTGTAATTCAGGCTTTTATAGCTTCAGGGGCAAGCAACCAGGGATCGAGTAAGTATCTCAATATAGCACCACAAATATCATAAAGTTACAAGTTTTTGGTGTATGACTATTTGTCACGGACAATGCTTAGACGGCTGAATGGGTTTGGATTGGATTCGGCATATTTATGGATCGACCATATCCCTTAAAATTAAATAGGATTTGTGAAGTTTACAATTATTTAACAAACAGAATTTAATTATTATTATTGATACGTTTATTGCACACATAAGTAAAAATTACAATGGCGTTTAAATTAAATTCATTTTAATATGAATAATTAACAGACGGAATGCAAGAGACGAGTATTTTAAAACGAAATATATGAAAGTAACACAAATTAAAATTTAACATTGGTTTCTGTAACACAATAAGAAAAACAGGGATTAATTTTGTTCTTAAATCCAAAGGACATAACTCTCAAGAGGCAGTTTCCGACCGTCGAAAACTCCATTCAGCATGAACCAAGTCCAAGAAAATGTTGAAAGAATCTCCCGAGCTTGTTACACATGAAACAAGCTTTTCCCACATTGTTGTAAGCAACCTATAAATAATGAATGTCCTACTTTAGGGCACAGACCTTCTCTCAGAGAGAGAGAGAGGGTATGGGCTTTAATCACCACGCGTCCCCACCACGGATTGGCGATCAAGCACTGAGGTATTGAATAGCTCAGACACTCAGATTTCTTCACGATGTTTTCCTTTTTCCACACTGACATGCATAATTCATTTAGATGTATTGTAGTGTGCAATAAATGTGCATGTAAGCGGGCTCATCCATGCATGTAGCCGAGCCACGCTGCATCCAAGCGCGGCGGCGACTTTTTACGAATCTTACCTAGAAGGGTTATTTGTAATTCTATCGAACAACGGTGGAGTAACAAAAAGAACAAAACATTACGCGATAGCATCAATTATCAAGCGATTTCCTTCCGCGGCAAAAAGAATGCGTGATACAGTTTAAATCCAAACGAGAAAGTTGCACTGAACGTCTTGCGTAACACTGAGAGCGCATCCTCAGTATATTACAGAACAGTTGGCTAAAAATTGCATTGAAGCCTAGGTCACATATTGCAAGGTAAATTCCGTGAAGAGAAGTAAACAAAGCAAAAACTGTGCCGTGTAATTTTTCAATAAACTCTACATGTATTTGACCCGGTTTCGTTGTCTAATACTATGTAATCTTCAGTCTCTTCTTGTTCTTTTTTACGTTTGTTCTTTGAGCCACGACCTCTACGGATCGTTTAGTTTAGACTAGGTAGTTAAAGAGGCTCGTGAGTTTCGTAATTCGCGAACAATACCCGCCGAGATAGGCCGATGTTTCAAAGAGTACAGTCAACAGTAAATTTTAACGCACCGATCATATAACATTTTAAGGGGGCGTCCATTAATTACATGAGGTATTTAGGGGCGGTAGGGGGTCGAGCCGAATCTTACTAAACCTCACTTGGGGGAGGGGGTGGTCTTGGCAAATATCACGTAATTTTTTTTTAGCAGAAAATGGTGTAAAACTGTAATTTAAGATTACAGCAATATTCGCAAATCCTTCCTTCCTTCCAACTTCCTTGCTAGTCTTAAATAAAAGTAATTAAACAAATTGTGTTATGTTTTTTTAATAAATCCAATACTTTAATACCCGAAGTACAAATTTTGAAAAATCTCACGTGAGATTGGGGTAGGGAGGAGGGGGTCGAGAAAAATCTTACGACATCTCACCATGGGGTTGTCAAAATCCTTAAAAATGCCTCACGTAATTAAAGGACCCCCCTAAAAAGTGCATGTGAAGTGGGATAATTGCTAGAATTAGATAATTGTATTAATAATTTATAATAATTGTATTGTATTGCAAGCAACCTATATACGTCCCAGTATAGGGCACAGGTCTTCTCTCAGAGAGAGAGTAGGTATGGGCTTTAATCACCGGGTGCGCACACCGCGGATTGGCGATTTCAAACGCTGAAGTATTAGAATTAGATAATTCTATAGAACAAATACTTAAGACAACGCGTTGTTTTAAATCGTTGTAACGTGATAGTGCAAATAAGAAAAATAAGCACATTGCTGCTGAGCTAGTTCAATTTAGATAGATTCTAAACTTTTGTTCTGGAGAGTGGTTAAATTAATGATTCTATTCAGAATCAGAAGCTTATGCGCACACTAGGCGGGAGCTCGGCGACTAGACGCGACAACAGGCTACGGCCGACAATTTTCATATATTTTGTTCGAAGCTCCGCACACTTGGCGTTAGAGTCGCGGAGTCGCGACGACAAGACGCCAGCCAGATGCAAACGACAACGCCGCGTCTGACGCGGCGACTACACGCGGCGACAAGTCGCCGTGTTTGCGATGGCTCTAAAGGTTGTCCCGTCTTGCGTTTGTTTAATTATCTACATACAATCTACACTAATATTATAAGAAGGAAAGTTTGTATGTAGGGAGTAATTTTTCAAAGTACTTAAGAGCGTAGACAGGCTATAGATTGATCCATCTACCACGCCAAAGTTGTCGCGGTATCTGCTAGTAAGGTATATCAAAAGTTTCATTCATCCTTAGCCATGGGCTTACCAGTACTGACCAAGATCACATCGCCTATTTTCAAAGTTGATTGTACAGTAACCACGGACAGTAATGAAATAACCTGGCTGCTACATATACCTTACAATGGTCCCCGGCGGATCTGTTGCAAGACGCATCGGTCAATCGACCTGGTTGCTCAACTAAACACTTGGCTAATTACTGTGGCACGTATGTGCTAAACATTCAATAGATAACGTCGTGAATTAACGGACTTGTAAATTGCACTTTCTAAGCATTAACTTTACTACGCTCTACAATATCTATGTAACTTGATTTTGCCTTGGGGCATCCACATTTTAGTTTTAATTGTTCATTTAATGGGCAGAGGAATTAAGGTAATTAAGTTTACCTAAAGAAGGTAAGATAAGATAAGAATAAGAATATTCTTTATTGTACCAGGAAAACCCAAACAAAAAAAAAACAAAGATACAGCACAATTGGCGGCCTTATTGCTTAAAGGAAGTTCTTTGAGACAACCGAAAAGTGAGACGGGTATTCAGTGCAAACAAGATCATTGTTTAATAATAAGTGACTTAATAAAGTGACAAACTGGCCAATAAGATCGGCAAGCTGAAGTGGTGATCCGAAGAAACAATAGTCAATAGGAATAAAAGGCAATCCAGGAGAGACCACGAACTGGCAAACGCAGCGTAGGATGTCCACCATAAACTTAAAAATGAACATTTACATACAGGCGCATACATTGCTTCTGACCCCACACTAGGATACCCTGTCTCATGAGAACCAGAAACAGCGATGTCACAAACATGTAAACATCCAAGACCTGCGGTTTTTTTAGTCCCCTGCCGAGGTTCGAACCTGGGACCTCTCGCATGGTAGGTAGATGCCCTAACCGCTGTCCCACAGAGGTCGTCGTCCATCTCGCTGGACAGACCATCTGAGACAGATTTATGGCAGTGTCTGGATTGCTGACTGATTGAGAGTTTAACTAATAAATAATCGTGATTAGATTAATTAAATGGATAACTATGAATTATTATTACAAAGACTTCTGTGGTGGAATAATTCTTCTTCTTATAAGTATTCCACCGCAGGAAATGTTCCTACAATATCACTGATTTACCTGCGTTTTCTCGTACTGCTGCTGGCAGTGTTATTGGTGTGCGAAAAAAAAGGGAGATCAACTGCCGCTTCAGGGCCTCTCACGTACATTTAGTCTTCATTTAGTTCATCTTCATTAACCCAGGAAGGTATAGGCCATACTCCACCACGGGGGCCAAGTCCAGATTGGTGGAGGCTTGTAAGACTAGTGACTGTCTTACTGTCAGAAGTTTTCAAGCCGCACTAAGGCCTCTGACTAGGCTAACGACTGCCATCTATCGACGGCGGGCGGGCAGCAACCGCTCGGAAAAATGCCACTTGCGTTAGTCATAGAACGGTCACCCATCCATGTACTGAACGCGCCCTATGTTGCTTAACCTTCGTGATCGTTTAAGATCACTCAGGCAGCCGGGGCTACGAGCGATTTCATTTAGTTACCATAGCTTGTCCTGTACATTGTCCTTCTTTAATAGTGTAAACCAATTTAGTGTGTACTTTTCATAGATTACTCAATACCCCTGTTGGCGACAGACCTTTTTTAGATTACTTTGTTTTCTTTTTTATTGATTTGTTCTTTTGATATTGTTATGTTTTAAATTTAGTTTGTTTATTTACTTTTGTATTTCATGTCAGTTAGTGTCCTAATGTCTACTGTGTAGCTACTTGATTCTGTTACTATTTGTTTTTAAACAGTGAATTCAGTGCAAGTCTTTTATTTATCAGAAAAGTAATGGCACTATTACGGTGCCCAACAACCCCTTTCCACCACACCTCACCTTTAACTTACTATCAATAGGTATAGTATTTAATGAGATATGTTTTTGGATGCATGCCTAGTACATAATTTTATCACCTAAGTTTAAAATATGTGGCATGCTTCCACTTGCAATAAGTGGCGCATTACATCCGAATTAAATAAATAGATTAAAGAAAGACTCATTACAGAGAGTTCGACAGTCCATCACTGAGAAATACAGCGGCATCGCAAAAACGAGATTTATAGGCGTATATTAGCCGCGATCCACACTGCAGCGATTAAATTGTAAATCATTAGTGGGCTACATTCAGTGGTCGCGGCTTGAACCTAATTTGGGAGCGAATTGGTTGGACTTAATGACGCTAAGCCGCACGACACAATGACCATCAGCCTTTAGTTCAGCTCTATTTTTACGTGCACCACAAAGTTGCAAAAGAAAAAAGTAACTTAAGATGAGAATTCCGTTCGAACCGTCTTTAGAATTAATGTACTTTGAGATAACAGGATAAATTTTACGGAATGTTGATTAGCTTTTTACGCTATTCAAATTTAGGACGAGATGTTTATGGTGGGTGAAGGAAGATTCTTAATATGGTCAGCGTCAACCACTCGTAATCTTAAACCCATTTTGTTTAATGCAGTGCACGCGCAATAAAATCCAACTAGGGTAAGTCACTGACTCCAAATGCCTTTTAGAAGTATCCAATTTTAGACGTAGATTAACTACTGTGCAATTTACTTTGTTATTGTTATTCAGTTCATATCTCTGTAGGAAGTGCTCGAAGTAAAGTAATAAGTATGTAATTTGTTGTTAAAATCATCGTAAAGCTGAAACGGCTTCCTTTTCCTATATTAACCGACAATAAACTGGCTTGATCTGTTTGAAACTACACGTTATTACAATTACAGGAAAGCTCGTAAACACTCTAACAATAAAAACATAACGAAGGCTCACGCCTACAGCCCACAAAGGGTCAGTTATGATTATGTTTACTGCCGAGCTAAGTCTTAAAATAGGAACACACGACTTACACGCCATTAAAATCAGACTTCAAACGTAAAGGACCATTCAAAGTGTACTTGAAATACAGGAAATTATGAAAACAGTTTCTGGCACCCACAGATAATTTATAAGATAAGAATATTCATGTTTGCACCGACAACCCGTCTCCTTTTTCCTTCACAATTTTTCCATCATAGAGTTGTCTGCAAGAAATTGCTGTTAGCAACAAGACCGCCACCGTTACCGTGTAAATATTTCATGTTTGTGTTTTTTCTAGTATGTACAATATTCATTCAAGAATATTGATATTCTTTATTGAACACAAGAAATAAGACATAGAAATAAAAGTTACAATTTATCCATTTTTAATAGTTATTTAATTACTCAAAGCACTTTCATTAAGAAAAAGTTTAAAATGAGCCCACCAAAACATAATTGTTTGTTTACAAACAGTTTTTTTGCTATCTTCTAATTAAAAGAGAGTTAAAAAAAAATGTGCGTACCTATAGAGAATTTTATGTTTCAGCATGGAAGTTGTTTAACCATCGATGCTAAGGAAAAGGTCTTCAGGTTCATAACATCAATAATTCTCCTTGATAACATGTATAATTGAATCCTAATGATCCCAATCTAGTATTCTCCGATGTATGTAGGTATGGACATCAACAATCAAGCAAGAAGCCTTAAGGATTCTTCGGAATCCCTGTACAAAGCGGTATAGGAAGTGGCAGTTATAGTCTTCCAGTAATTTAATTGTTACGTGACATGAAGCCATAATCAAGTTTTAAAATGGTTTTATGACGAGGTAACGTAATTTGTAACGAACAGAGACGAATTCAACCTTTACGAGCGAGTGGCAGACAAATTCGAGTACATAGCTGTTTTTATACTTACTAAGCTAGTAATATTGGAGAAATGTAACTGGGTGTCGTAATTTTTCTATGATGTCTCAGAGAAACCTTTGATCTTCAATCAGGCGAGTGCTAAGATACCACGCAGGAATTAACGTGTATTGTATACTGTTTGTGATATACCCTAATATCCAATTCAAGTAGCCAAGCTACCGGAGTAAGTACAGGAATTGCAGTTTGGGGTAAGAGTAACTGGCAGTATGTAATTTTTCTATTATGTGTACAAAAACTCTAAAAGCTCCAATCAGGCTCGAGACCAAGCACGACAGAAAATGGTAGCGATTTTTATATTGAAACCTAGGAGTCATTTCCGTTGCAGAGCTCGAGGAGTAAGATTAAGAAATATTATTTGGGGTAAGTGCAACTGCATGTAGCGAGTTTTTGTGACGAAGGCGAAGAACTTGGGTCGCTGAGCCCGCGCAGTAAGTAAGTAAGTGCAACGGCGGAGTACAACTAATTTTTCATTAAATGAGAAACCCTATGAGTTCCAATCACAAAAGTGGCAAAAATAACTTTTATCTGAGGAATAAAAACGGCGGTTTGACATAACTTTCATACATAAGCTGTCAAACCTTATCTTCTAAACCTTCTCTTATATTTTCAGTCCAAAATGAGAAGCACATGAGTGAAGTTTTAAATTCCACTTTAAATAAAATAGTATCTTGGCTTGACGATCACAATCTTAAAATTAATTTAGCTTAAACTAAAATAATGCAATTTAGACCCTATCAAAAACACCCCGTTACCATAGATTATCAATTTAATAACACTTCCTTAGATGTCACGGACTCACACTGCTTGCTAGGTATAACCCTTGATACCAACTTAAACTGGAAAGACCACATCAAAAAAATTGCCAGCAATCTTTCCAGCTTCCTATACGCCCTCTCTGAGCTAAAAAAGACTACAGATTTAAAAACTGCCACATGTGCATATCACGCATGCGCACAAGCCCGGCTTCGCTACGGAGTAATATTATGGGGTAACAGCACAGACGCAAATCAATTATTTACCCTACAAAAAAAAAATGCATCAGAGTTCTCGCCAATATTGACTCCAGAAAAAGTTGTAGAAGCTACTTCAAGGAATATAAAATACTCACGTTGACATAAATTTATATTTTAGAATCAATTTATATACGAAATAACCAAAGCTTGTTCCCATCGCACATACGCCCAGCAGGTTTAAGACCTCAAGCTCGGCTGGCCACAGCTACATCAAAATTAGAAATAGTAAACTCTGGTCCCATTACCATGGCCACTGAAATCTACAATAAATTTCCAGAACAGATAAAACATAAAAAAAAGTACATATTTTTAAAGCCAAGCTTGCCCTGTACTTAGTGGAAAACAGCTTTTATACAATTAATGAGTATTTTAATGATAATATAAGTTAAATATATCAAATAAAGTTTTATAAATAAATAATAACATGAATGAATGTATATAATCCTAATCTTAAGTAATACATTTTAATTGATTTTAATTGATATGATAATTATATAATAATTTTTAATTATGGATTAATTGTGATTATACCTGCAAATATGTAATTTTATAGACCTAAGAAATTGTAGTGCCCTTACAGGGTGTCATGTATGAACTATTTTAATAATATTTACCACCACTATTACCATGACAAGCAATAAACGAATATGAATGAATATGAACCGCCATTTTTATTCCTCAGATAAAAGTTATCTGACTATTGAAAAATCAGCCCTTAGTAGGAAACAAAGAGAATACCATGTGTTTCATACCAACCGCACAACAAAAACACGCAACATTCACCGCCACTTCTGAGGGCGGTATTTCAAGCATGTTACAGGGGAAAAAAGGCCAAGGAATTTATTGGACGAATCCGGAACGAAGTTATTGGAGTCACGACTCTAATAGGCTGCGGCACGTATTAAATTGTAGGTAACACAGCTGGATGAATAACTGTGAGGATCGATTGAGTATACCTATTTACAATGTTCTTTATGAATTGAAGGCTGATAGAGCTTTTTACATTGCCTCTATGTTTTTGTGACACTGCTAGCCAATGCCTCCCCAAATTCAGCACAGAGGTTTCGGTCCTGAGCCCCTTCAGACCACTGCGGCAGATGGTGGTGTAATCGGTAAGTACATTTCAGGTAAGGTAGACACTAAGTTTCAAAAATAGCATGCCTTAGAGAGGCCTATGTCACGAAAATGGGCCGCTGGATTGGACTAGAATAAAGTCCCTGTAGGGCTATGCTGTATAAAACAGGTCTTGTTATGGTTGGATTTTAGATGTTCGTAATGTTAAGCTAAGTTCAAGAAGAACACGTCTAATCTGTAAGATCAAATGATCTTCTTCTTAATAATCGGGTTTTTTATGTTAACATTCTATTCAGGAAAAATGTTAATTATAACTAATGCATAACTAATGGAAAAATGGGGATAATTTTTTTTTGCCTGCGGATAATTGTTTATTTATGTATGCCAATAGGTATTAGAATTTTATTACTAGTTAATATTCGTATTAAATATGTTTGAATGATTTTTTTTGCTACCGTGTCCGAGTTACCAGTTACGCGCGGAAGCCAGACTACCCGCTTTTAACGCTATTTTCAGGGCTTTGTAAAAAATATAAATATTATAGATACGGTTCCGGGAGGTAAGACTTTTTTTGGCAAATTTTCTTCTCTTTTCAGATTTTTGAATATCTTTGATAGTTTTTGAGATATTAAGAAAAAACAAACTCCTAATTTTTGTTTTTAATAAATTGTTTATAACTTTTGCAATTTTTATCGGCCCTTTCCTTAAACTTTCTACCTTTCTACATAATATTCCGAATCCAATGACACCTTGATCGTAATTTATCGTAATTTAATCGTAATACAAAATTTTCGTCCAAAGAGGTACATATTGACTAGACTAAAAGTACTTTCTTGGTTATTAAAACGATATACTAATAGAAACCAATGGATGCGTTCTAAAATTGATCAACATCTTTTAGTCTAGGATGTCTTTAGTTGTCTCACTTTAATGGATTTTAAGCACAATTTAAAAAAAAACAAAACATTTAAAATTAAATACTTAGGTACAATGTTAGAAAATTTTCCTGAGCTCGCCATCTCTTGGGCCGGGGCCCCCTTGGGTCGGGGGCCCGTGGCATTTTGCCAGCCCTGCCACCCTATAGTTACGCCACAATTTTCTAGGGGTGAGTTTTCGTTTAGAGCATTGTTTAGGTGTTGAACCAGGATCCAACCAACTTGCTGAGCACTTGCGGTTATCAAACAGAATCAATTTTTCATCGCAGGTAACAATGTGGTTCAAAATTCCTTCATTTGTGTATCTGTTGAGCAGTGCAAGGCATGTCTCGACGCGTACTTCGCGCTGGCGATCATTGAGTTTGTGGGGCACCCATTTGTCAAGCTTTTTTACCTTGCCAATTGACACAAATGGACCAATATTGTTTTGTAGCTAACGTCGAAAGCTGCTGCTAATTCAGCCGTAGATTGTGTATCATCAGCTTCCACAAGCGCCTTTAATTCGTCATTGTCGACCAAAGTCTACGGACGACGTCGAGGTTCATTTTTCAGGTCGAAATTTCCAGAACGGAAGCGAGCAAACCAATAACAGGTGGTGTGTTGGCTTGTAGTGTTAGCTCCGTAAACGTCGTTGATGTTGCGTGCCGCTTGTGCCGCGTTGCTGCTACAACGGTTCTCATGTTCCATAATGTCCCACATGTTCCATAGTCGATTTTTTTACGTATCCATGATGACGAAAAAGATTGAAATGCGATGAAAATGTAACACTAATCAATAAACAAATCACTACTTTTGGAAAAATAATTCAATGTTCTTAAAATAAAATTAATTTGAAATTAGAATTCTTAGCCAAACATAAATTATTTTGATTTGAAATGGCCAGTACTGCAGAACGGTAAAGACCTATTATGTTATGTGACGTGTAGGTGGGCCCTGGGATCAGATAAGACGGGGAAAAGCTGGCACTCGGTCGGAAAATCGCCGCAAGCGACACAAGCTTGGAGGCAGCAATTACATTAGCCTACGGGCTTTCAAAGCAAAACGAGCCGATAAACCATGGGTTTTTCTAATATTCCGTATTCACTAGTAGCATTACCATTTAGCAGCTTATAGATATACGTATAAATACATTTTCGAGTAAGTACTAATATTTTCGCTCTCTTTATCGTAAACGTCTGTCTTATAATACCGACCCCACGCGAGTTCAGCGCAATTTATGATAGAAAAAGTACAAAACGCACATTGGAATCGTGTTTATTCCAAAGCTATAAACAGCATCAGGTTGCTTTTATTGCAGTTACAACATGTTACGATTTCTATTGGACAATGGAAATTGCGAGCGCCTTTCTGAAACTCCACACAACAATACAAGCCGACTTTCGATATAGCGGACAAAAAGCCCAGTAGGATTGATCGAAATATAACTTGTTTTGTTGGTTTAAAAGCGCCACCAAAACTTTAATTAAGGTAAAACTTCGCGAGGAAAACAGAGTGACTCGCACGTATACCTCAGCGCTTAAAATCGGCAAACTGCGAGAGGCACGCGAGTACATTATGCTCACCTTCTCTGGGATTTATATTATGCGAAATTCTGTGTGGAATATTTTAGTAAGGAACCATCCGCTTTAGCAAGCAAACCAGCGACTCATTTGCGTAAAGAAAAGTTTCTGCGAAAGGACATCAACGCGGAGCGGAAAACTACAAAAAAGTTTTTAAGAACATTTTAACCAATGCAGTTTTAAGAATACTGGAATTGTGAGTTGTATTATTTATCACCGTTTTAACTATTAATTTTTTAATAACTTTTATTAAGCTACTTAGTATGTACCGAGGTTTGTTGAGACATTTTATAATTTGTTATAATTTACTATTTAATTATTAAGGAGATGAGTAGACTCTTAGGTGTAATTTCCAAGCTAATTACGCAAGAATTTTATAACATCCTACAATTAAAGCTCTCTTTGTAAGCAAATTATGAGTATATGGAATTGCAATGTAGTATGCCAACCGAACTTGTTTTACTTACTTCCATTCTTATTAGATCTCACGCACGTCGCATACATATTAACTACAATATTACCTCACGGGTACAGGGTTCAAACACGTTATTCTACAAACTAACGTTTACATTACATTCTAACAGCCCTTCAACAACTTACCACTGCTCTATTTCATACACGAACCCTCTCTTCTTCTTACATCAATGTATTTCATTCAACACAACACTTGATTTTATAAACCATAAACAAACGAGTGTCTTTTGTTGTTTTTAATTATCTCGCGCGTATTTAAGTTTTGAAATTCGAACGCGTTCGAGAAAGCTTCGCGGGCGTGGGTCAGCGTGCTCGCGTCTAGGCGCACTGGCTGGCTGGTCGGAAAGATTGTTTTCTTTTTCTAACCCCACTCTTGGCTGGTGGGGCGTCAAGACCACCTGCCAGCATTTTAACGGGATGGAATACGTGGGAGATTCCGAGCTTCTTGAAATATTTGGGATTATTATTGTTTGCATGGATAAGTTGCATAATGGTCAACCCGTTACAATCTGCTTTTGTCATTTTCCATTTAGGTAACGTCGAAACAGAGTACGGTTTGTGAGTAACCTGAGTTAAAAGTTGTAATTTTGTTATAAACGTATTTAATTCGAAACTGAAAAAACGGTTGTGACATTTTTTTCTTATTTTAATAATCTTCCTATACGTTATTACCCGTGTAATCCGTACTACAATGTTAGACTACTTAAAAAATGTGTATCTAGTTAGTTTTTTCATAAAATAATAAGTACTTAAAACACGCAAGTTCGATGCGTGAAGCTTCCTAGGAGAAGCTATTGCAGTAACGGAAGGAAAATATTTTCCTTGCTGAGCAAGATTGAGTTTTTGACTTGAGAGAATATTCTCTGAAAAAAATACCCTCAACACTATTCTCTTTAAATAGGTAGGAATTTAATCGAAGACTAGCGACCCGCCCCGGCTTCGCACGGGTCGCCAAAATGTTTCCGTGGAAATATTATCTATTATTAGTTCCGTGGAAAATTCGCGGGGTAGTACTTTTTTACACCTTGGGTTACATTGTTCAAGATTTCATATGAAGCCCTAAACTTTTTGATAATCCAATATAGCCTATGTTACTCACGAAAAATTTAGCTTTCTAATGGTGAAAGAATTTTTAAAATCGGCCCTGTATTTTCTGAGCCTATTCATTACAAACATACACACGAAAATACACATTTTTCCTCTTTATAATATTAGTATAGAAGTATAGATAATGTAGGCACTTTGTGACACTCGAAGCTATTTATCAGGGTCAGAATGGAAAACGATTAAATTAATAACGCAAAAAGAAAAAAAAAAAACTACTTACCCTGATAGGACCACCAATACGCTTCATCTCAAGGCACAGCTACATCATTCGTGTTGAAAACATCGCGTTTTAGAAGCTTCTTCAGCTGGCGTCTACAAAAAAAGAGCCAAGGATTAGTAATAACTTTATACGGATTTCGGTTTCGGTTTTTACCAAAACCTGAATTAAATTGAAATCCTGTCGGAGTCAACCATACCACGGAGTTACCATATACATTTTTAAGGAATTTCAGTTGGACGATTGGAATCATTCAGGATTTGGTGTGTTATAGATATAGGAGCTGAACACTATTGTCTTTTTACAATGGGCAAAAAGGGTGTTTCTTATAAGAGGTTAGATACTTACTAAATAGCAATTTAATTGGCGTTAAGATCCGCGATCACTGAGCCAAGACGGAACCTGGAAATTAACAGGAACATTTATAAATAGTTATTGTCTAAATAAAATCGATATTTTGACACTTACCATGATCTCCGCATTACAATCATCATCATCATCATCATCAGGCTATATTAGTCCACTGCTGGTCATAGCCCTCCCGTAATGAGCGCCATAGCGCCCTGTGTTCAGCTTGCCGCATCCAGCATCTGCCTGCAGTCCTTCGCAGATCGTCATCCCACCTGGTTAGAGGGGTTCGACACTACGTTTGCCGAGTCGCGGTCTCCACTCAAGAACACGTTTACCCCAGCGGTTGTCGGTTTATTACAAGCGAAGGGTCTATTGGCTATCGACATTGGGTTTAAAATGGTAGGTATAATAGTGTTTTTTGGAAAGGTTAATACGCTATCTCGTAAAGGGTATTTCAGAAGAATTCGTCGGAATCCAGCGTGGTTATTCTACTTATCAATACAAAAAACTTTTTGATTAGACCGATTCAGAAAAGTAATTAGAATTTTCTTACTTCAACAGTCTGTTAGCTTTTAGAATATACCTCAACTGAGCAATCAAAAACCGATTATATTGCAGTAAGGTAAGGTTTATTTTGTATTGTTATTTATAACTTTACGTAACTTTTCAAAATAACGAAGAAAAGTTTTTTAGAGAGCAGGAAGTAGTATTACACTCGTGTGGTTTCGGCGAAAACCGAAGCCTACTCCAGAGCTCGAGGTATATTGTAAAAGCTAACAGACTGTATGTATATTTTTATTGCTGGCGCTCGTAAACTTCGTGAATAGCCTTAACTAGCACAAGATTCTGCAATACCTACATGTCATAAGGATAAAAACATACAAGCGAGCTTTTTATTTGAGTTTATTTGTTTCCCTCGACCAAACTCAAATCATTGCACTGACAAATGATACACCACCGAGGACATTGGAATTCAGTCGCTCATGGGCACATAACAATATTTACAATAAGAAAGAACTTAATAATGACAGATCTTTTGGTGCTTCCACACGCCAGGCTAATACGCCATCACTCTACCTACGCTCAAATGACAATAGGCGCGCGCGTCTTTACAGTTTAATCATTGTAAAATTGTAAAATTTTAACGTCACAAAATGTGCGACACACGTCGTCTTGCTGCCTAGGACCATAAATGGTTGTCAGTTGATTCTTTAAAATTATTTTTAGCGTACAATGAACATTTAGTGAAAGCTTACCTACTAAAAGTTAGGTAGAGATCCAGTGGTTCGCCACTGGTTTTGTAGAATAATGAATATACCAATATACGTTCGCCTAGCAGGAATATGATGACGCGACAGACAGCGTGTTGACCCAACGAATAGACGCAGCATTGTAGTCTTCAAATAATCATGTTAGTAGGTATAACAATGTATTGTTTTCATTATATTCACGTTGTTTAGCACTGTATGAAAACTAAAAAAAATAGACAAAATTGTAAAAAACTATACAGAAGAGGTGAAATAAGAAATAGTTCAAACATAAACATTCCTAAACTTAATAGTAACATATAACATTTAGCTATTTACACAGGATGCAAAAATCTCCAAATGGGCCGAAAAAAGCGAGGGGTTCTTGTCATTATTACTAAAAACGTTGCTACGAGGAAAACTTTGAAATCGTGAAAAATATCATATCTTCTAATGTCGCAGGTGTCAACTATACCTATGTAGTATTGAACAACGTATATTTTGGGATTTCGAAGTTATTCTCTTAGTTAAATACTTATTGATGAGTGAAACCCCTTTTCGGCTCCATTTGGAGATTTTGTTAAGCCTTGTAGGTACCTATATTTTTTTTGGAAAATAAGTCCCTACCTAAAAGTAATGGTAATGTTATCTAACAGTACGGTTCCATCCGGGAACTTTAAAACACACGCAACACTATACATACTTCACCCTCAAATCTCTAGTGGTAAATATATAAATCTTGTCATAAAGATCGACCGACACTACCAATCTGAATCAGACTCTATTGCACTGCACTAAATAACTTGCCCATGTTTCTCGTACCTAACTGTTGAGCTGTGGGTGGGCCAAATTTCTTACAAAAAAAATCACTGACACCTGTTAACAGCACATTAGCTGAGTACAGACTGTTTTCGGGGTAGCGCTTTGCCTGACTTGTGCTCGATGATCATCACTTTTTGTTAACGATCTATAATAAAGATATGATTTTTTTACTAGGTGGCGCTAGTAAACCAGATGAAGCCACTATAATAATCTATAATCTCTCTGAAAGAAGGGGAGGCATGCGCCTCGCCCGCATTATTATATACACATATAGAAAACTAACGTATTGTTGGTTATTCACTTGGTAAGAACCCTCTGTTTTGATCATTTCTATAAGAAAGGAATAGAGTTCAATTCAGATTGTTAATTTAAAATGTATGCGTCGTGTATATAGGTGCTACATACCTACACAGGTACCGTTGACAGCACGTCCGTCTTTATACGTGTGCACTCTCTAATGTCTTAATCGAACTGATAAAAATTTATATAATAAAAACGTGTATTGCACTTCAGTAATTGAATATCAAAACATCGACACATCAACAACCACTTGTCTGGTCTCAAACCGAAAATGGCGGTCCACAGCACTGCATCTGACATGCATTGCAATAATCTAACACCTCGAGTTGAAAATTTCGTTCGTATGTAGGTATTTAAAGCAAATCCATTTCTAGGGTGTGCTTATCGGTCTAGTCTTATTGCAGTGTTACGTGCAATGGCTTTTAAAGATCGTGTACTTGAAGGAATCAATGGAATGGTTCATTTTGGTGGGACCGCTACATTATTCAAGGAATGTTGCGGGCGTGGTGGCGTAGTGGGGTTGACCCTTGCTTCTCGATCATGAGGGTCTGGGTTCGAACCACGCATGTACCAATGACTTTTAGTTACGTACATTTGTTTGTACAGCAACACCATTCGCTGATAAATTGTGCCCGGATAACGGCGACAGGCTTGCCGCTTGTCACGTTTGGGACCTAATAAACTCGGCAAAACGTGGGTCCAGTTCTAGAGACTGGTGCCTCTGCCTACCCCTTCGGGGATAACGGGCGTGAGTTTATTTCTTTCTTTCTTTCTTTTTGTTGCGGGCGTTTCGAGCCACTTAGGTGCGTAAACGCGTGTTTCTGTCTCGCACCCCCTTGACCAATAATTTGTAGGTCACATTATGTGCGCCTAGAGTCTATGGTAAGCCGTAGAGGTCACTAAAATTGTTATGTGGCCTCCACACTGCTCGCTAAGTTGACTGAGGTTGGGCGAATACGGTAGGTCTGGAGAGGCACTTCGTCTTACTTCGTCCAACCTCGAGAGTGTAGCTACGTACTTCGGTCAACTTTCCCGATTACTTTGTCGATGAACTTCGCGAGTAGTCTGGAGGAAGCATTACGTTAACAGCTTGAGATTAGACTCTTCATATCGCTGCGCTGAGCGTAGCCCCGTCCACACTAGGCAGTTGAACAGAAATCAGAAAGAAGCCGTCTTGCCCGAACGCAGTCTGATTTCTCCTTGAGCAGAATTTCCTTTGTCAGTCTGTGCGTTCATAAAACCAAGTTTCATCATCATTGTCATCATCAGCCATTTGACTGCAGGATATAGGCCTCCTTCACGATTTTCCTAGTTTTCTTACAGCCTAGCTAGTTCGAGCTGTCTTAATGCTTAACCCGATAGAGTGGAACGTTACGTCATATAAGGCCTGGTCATCAGACTGCCGGGGGGCCTGCCCACGCTGATCCGCGGTCGCGAGGTCAGAACTTTTCCCCCCCAACGGCCGGCCATCAGTTATTTGTCCGAGCTATGTGTCCCGCCCACTGCCACTTCAATAGTTCAGACGTCAATATAGTTTTACGGTTTCATCAGCCGCAGATAGTTAGGCCGGATCTTAGCTCGGAGCGCCGAGTCGAGCTCCGAGACTTTGTGCTGCTTGATGTGACTTTTCATGTTGCAGCGCTGAGCGTAGCCCCGTCCACAGACCGGACACTTGAAAGGCGTTTCACCGGTGTGCAGACGCATATGTTCCTTCAAGTATTCCTCGTGAGTGAAAGAGCTGTCGCACACGGAGCAGACTGCTGGGCGTTCACCTGGAAATTTAGTTAATTTCGCTTAGATACTTTATCTTTACTGAAAAGGCACGATATTATGGACCTGAGTATCTAGCCGTTATTGCTAGTAATACTGAACAGAAATCTTGGCTGCTTGAGCATCGTACAACGTAGAGGCGATAGTATGTCAATCTTCACATTTTAGTTGCAAAGTCACCCATGTTGCAACAGAGCAGGGTGCACACCCATACAGGATGATGTGCTGTCGACCGACTGTATGGTGCATGCCACTATGAACATGTGCTTATCCGCTCACAATCCTAGGAATGATTGCAGAATTATTTGTTTGTGAGGCCAGAGGGTGTGGGTTCAATCCTTGGTGCTGCTTAAAGAAAAAAAAAATAACAGCAACTTCAAAACACTTCAACACTAAAAACAGAGAATAAAATTGTTTCTATTTTTTAATTAAATATTTTTAATAAATATTCTCCAAAACGGTCGATGTGTCTTCGAGTAATCGCTAAAAAAATAAAAATAATACCAACGAATTGATAACCTCCTCTATTTTTAGAGGAACTTCGTAAAGTACGACGGTGTAACCTACTTTGATTGGTTCAAATTGGTTCTGGTGAGGACCATTGTCACTGGGATTACAGGAGGTAACACTGGTCCTCACCAAGGAAAAAACAATTTATTTACCTTACGGAATTATTTATGTAAGATAAATAATATTATATATTACGGAATCGCTGAAACCTGGTCACGGAACTCTTCGGACAAAATTAAAGTGAATCCGTAGAGCCAACTCTATTGTGCCGTGCTTGTCGACCTCTATGGCGCAGTGGTTAGCGCATCTGCCTGCCATACGAGAGGGTTCGAATCCCGGCTGGGGACCGAAAAAAACCCCTAGTCTTGGATGTTTACATGTTTGTGATGTAGCTGTTCTAGTTCCCTCGACACATGGTATTCTAGTGTGGGGCCAGAAGCAATGTATGTGCGTGTATGTTAATGTTTGTTTGTTTAAGAAAAAAAATCTCTCAATCATGTTAGAAGTGATTTTTTTCAAGTGAATCAAGATAATAAGAAAGTTTTAGTAAAAAATAAAATTGAAGGGTGATAACCTGTGGGGTAGTATGTAAGTATCTAAAATAGGCTGGTTGGAATCATTATCAACCCATTATGTCCCCACCGAGGGGCACAGTCTCTTCCCGCAGCCGGCACCAACTGCTTAACGTGCCTTGCGAAGCACGGAACCGCTCGGAAAAATGCCACTAGCGTTAGTCATAGACGGTGACCCATCCATGGACTGAACGCGCCGTATGTTGCTTAACCTTAGTGATTGTTGAAGATCACTCAGGCAGCCCAGGCTACGAGCGATTCTGGTTGGAATCTTCCATCAAAATTTCTTACAAATACTTACCTAATGTTATTTGGAATTAAAGTAATTTATTCTTTAAGTGGCAGATAATTACCTGTGTGCACAGATCTCTCATGGATAGTAACAGATTTCATGCATGCATATGTTTTGTCACACATACTGCAGGCAAAGACTTTCTTTTGTACTTCTGAACCCTTTTTATGCATCTTCTTGATATGCGCGTTCATTTCGTTGAGGAAAGCGAATTCCTTTCCACATTCGGCACAAATGAAATCTTTTTTCTCATGCTGTCTCTTTATATGCCTGTTCAGATAATATACTGTGTGGCATACTTTGGGGCACTTAGGACATTTTAACTTTTTTGGAAAATGAATTAAGTCTCTGTGCCTTATGAGTCTTTCTTGATTTTTGAAAACTTCTCCACACAAATCGCACAATTTTTGCGCAGATAACGATGGATTTTTCTTCTTAAGCTTTTTCCGCATAATTTGTGTTCCTAGGTCAATTTTTCGTTTCCTTTTTGGTTTGTGTAATGTTTGTGGGTCTGTGAACTTTATATTGCTGGGTTCTCTTGAGGAACTGAAATTAAATTAATCTCATTAATTAATATTATACAAGTAAATTAAAGGTAATTTGGAAATGTCTTTTACCACCATTGTTCCCCATCCCATATGAAATTTCCTTCTAAAATGCATGTAGCCACAGCAGTTGCTTTCCTCTTGATTATTTTTCCTGTGCGAGGTTTGCGTGGCTTTGGTTTGTTCGTGCTTTTATTTTTTTCTGGTGGAGTGAGTTTCTTTATTTTAATTTTCAGCGGAGACTTTGCGAATTCTATTAAGCACTTTTGGTCATCATCTGAATCTGGGGGTTCTATTTTAGTATTAACAACTATTTCCAGGTCGGGATCGCTCATAGATTTATGGTCAAAAATATCATCAACATCAGATTTGTAGTCATTGTCAGATATCTGCTCTTCCTTCACTATAACAACACCATACTGTAGGATTTTGGAGCTGTCTCTGTACTTGTTTATAAATTCACATGCTAAGTGGAGCTTCTCATTGCATTTTAGACAAATATAGCGTGGATATCCTTCCATGTCCTCAACCTGGAATGGTACGTTGGAAAAATAAAAACTTCTACACAACACTTAAAACTTGTTCTGGTCCTAAACTAGTATGCATTAATTAGGCAAGGACAATAATTAGGCACCCACACTGGGGTCATCATTGTACATATGAAATATGACCCAAGGAGAATGGTAATGGCTTGCCAAAACCAGAAAACTCAATTTCTTAACACTCCAGAATTTTTTTTATATTTCACACCAGAAAAGCGATTAAAATAGTCTAAGGTGGAGATGTTACACAGATAAATTAAGCTGTAGCTACGTAGCTACTGATTAAAAAAATTGGATTTGACATTGGGGTTGGTTAAAGAGGAATAGTAATAATAATCTCCACACAACACAATCACTTGTCCTAATGTCAAACTAGGATATCCTGTGCTATGGTAACCAGGCAGGCAATGACATCACAATCATGGAAATACAGCCAGACTGAAATCTTATGATGACTGTGATGTGAAATAAAGAGTTATCTATCTATAAAATTGTTTTCTTGTAAGATGCTTATAAGAGTAATTGATATTATGCGAGGCTAAACAATTATCTAATGTCCTGTCTGAAGAAGAAGCCTACCTTTTCATGAAGACACGCACAAAGCTCCTTGTAAACATTGTTTTCATCAAGTTCAAAAATTGGAATCTGAGCTCCAGCGCCGAGACAGATTCTGCACAGCGTAACACATTCTTCAGGAAGCATATTGCTTAGTATTGAGACTTTTATTAGTTTAAAAATAAATTAAATGATCCGTAATTTTATTAGAAATCCCACTATTTTTGTCATAATTTAACAAAATGACAACAAAAAAAAAAACAAAGCAATAAATAATTCAGGTTACAACTAAATAATTCATCACTGGTGATCAACGTTGAGTATTGAAACGCTTTTGTTCATGTTCTCATTTAACGTTGATAATGTTAGACTAACGTCAAACCAACGTCAAACGGATAAAGTGACTGACTGTGGTTTTTTGGCATGTAGCAAGCCAGAGTAACAAGTTTTAAAGCCACTAAACGACAAATTGAAGAAAAAGAAAAGAGTGCTGTAAAAATAAACTAAAGGTGTTACGTCGTTAAATACAACATAAAAAAATATTAGAAATTATTTTAATCCATTTTTTCGATCTTTATCCCAGTAGACGGAAATCACAAGACTAACCATAGACAACAAATTTATCAGCCATTTGTCTTCTGTCATCAGGTGATTGTGAACAAAAATCCTGGAAAAGGTGTAAAATCGTTGAGAAATTGCTAAACCAATATGTCTGGAAAGGATAGATTAGCGATTTTCCCTTCCCGGGGGTAAGTTTCATTCACTGGAGTTGATTAACTATAAAGAAAATCGATCCCAGAAAAACCTTGATCTTGTAACTTCGTAATGTATTTTTCTTCCCTTCTAGTGCCCAAATGTTGATAAAGGGTCGTCTGGCCGGTGCACAGAAGGGCCATGGTCTCCTCAAGAAAAAGGCTGATGCCTTGCAAGTGAGGTTTCGTTTGATCCTCAGCAAAATTATTGAGGTAAGCCCTTTGCTGTTTTAGTTTTCACCTATTACGCTATTTACTGTCTGAAATACAAACCTTTCTTTGCTTGAAAATGTACCAAACACTAAGCGAAAGTCTCGACGCGCTCCCAGCTTTACTAATAATCTAGCAGCTGAACTTAATGTTTCTGAACCATGTCATAAAAATATTTCAAATGTTCTCCAGCCCAATGGAGAGCAAAGAGGCACTAACCTTATTTACGGCTAAAAAATGTCTTCCTCTAATCTTTGACCTAATTGAATTCCAGACAAAAACCCTTATGGGGGAGGTGATGAAAGAGGCTGCATTCTCTCTCGCAGAGGCAAAGTTCACAACAGGAGACTTCAACCAAGTGGTGCTGCAAAATGTCACTAAAGCCCAAATCAAAATCCGTTCCAAAAAAGACAATGTTGCTGGTATGTTTTATCATAATTTCTTTTATAACCTGCAATCGAGATTGATATACTCTCAATGCTAAAATGTGACCATTGATTAGCATTGAGAGTGTATCAATCTCTATGGGTACCATTGAGTAGGTTTATTTAATAATGTAGCCAGAATATAGCTTTAGTTTCCAAAGTTGTTTAGTTGCTTAAAGTTTCAGTTAGAAGATTAAGTATGATTCTTAAAAAAAATGCCAATTGACTTTTTTCTTGTCAAGTTATTTCTGAATCGCTCTTAGCCCAAGCTGCCTGAGTAATTTTAAATGATCACAAATGTTAACCAACATTTTAATTGACTGCATCAATAAAGTTTAAGCAGTCGGTGCTGGCTGCCGGCAATAGATGGCAGTCGTTAGCCAAGTCAGAGGCCTTAGGGACCCTTGAAAACTTCTGACAGTAAGGCCACTAGTCTTACAAGCCTCCACCAACCTGGACTTGGCCCCCGTGGTGGAGTATGGCTTATACCTTCCTCAGGGAAGAGACCCATACCCCTTGGTGGGGACATAGTAGATCTGTTTTTACAAGTAAGCATCATGCTACAATAAGTTCTCGTCTGTACAATATGGTAAAAAACAGAAAGACATAATATCCACCTATTGCATGAAAATGTATAGGGTTGTTCAAGCTTGGCTACTAAACTTTTGCTATATGGAAACTGAAAAACTTATACTACCATTGAATGACTAATTGATCCAGACATAATATACAGGTTAATTATTTTTTTAAATTAAATGTAATTAATATATTTGCACACCAACCGGTAGACCATGAAGGATCTTAACCCAGTTGTTACTGAAGCTATTTTTTGCCTAGTATCACTACAATTTTTTGATATTGTTGCTTTGGATCATAAAGCTATAAGGGAAAAATACCAAAAAAAATCTGGGTTTTCTGGAAAGCTTGGAAAATTAGGATAGTTTTAACGATCAGTAGTAATATGCTGGTAGGATATCGCCCATACAAGAACTCGTTTGGCGAATGTCTCGAATATATATGAGAAAAACACGAAAATGTTACTAATAAAACAGTTTTCTTTTTATTATGAAAATTAACAATAACAAAATTAATATTAGGTACGTACTTATGCAGTGGTATGTATTGAAACATGTTTTTGGATGCAAATGGATCCCACACCTTTGACATTAAAAGTTAGTATTTTTTTGCAACGCGCACATCGAAGCTGAGAGTTGCCGTACACCATTAGGTGATCAATTCTGTCATAGCGAGAATTTTCCCGAAAGGGACACGGACCGCGCTTTTTACTTTTTTTATGTCTTTCTAAGATACTCCTGGCAATAGTTCCCCGAAATGTAAAATGATCGTACTCTCCTCCATTACTTTTATAAAGTTGCCATGCATTGTGAGTGGCCATGTCCAAGCAGTGGCATAATGAAAAATACCATTTCTTGCCACGGACAGATGTACGGTATAGACCTATGTTTTGGTCGGACCTATCGACACCTCCCATATTTTCATTGTAGCGTAAAACTAAAGTATAGTAAAGTGTATATCATTGTACCGTTGGAGTAAGAAAAGTAACTGCAGATACGTTGACTGTAACCGAATCTGAACTGTCTAAAGATGAAGATGTAGATGGCTCAGATTGACGATGTTCAACCAGGGCTTCTTGGGTGGTTCGACTTCTTTTTGCTAAAGGCGCACTATCGGAATCAATGCCCGAGGACATAATATGAATATATTATATTCTACCCCTGCAGGAGCTCTTACCTGTGAACCTAGAAAAAATAAAAAATATGTAACAACTAAGAGACATATGTCAGCATTTCTACAAAATATTTATATCAAACCTGGAAGATTGGTCAAAATAACATTTTCCTCATCACCTGAATTTTCATCTATGACATCAGCATTAGCGTTATCTGGTGGAATTTATTTAACTTCCTTGGAACTGAGGCTTCAACGTCTAATTGCTCCAATTCGTCAATGATTTCATTCAGAGACAATGGCTTGTTACACCTTGGTCTGGAAATACAAAATGCATCCCCATATTACTATTGATCTTTATAACGATCATGAAAGTTATCATCATATCTCATTATAAAAAGGAATACAATTATGCAATACTATGGCACAGGGTTACTTTATAGGTTATAGATTTGTCAATAACATACACTAAGTTTATTATATTTAAAGGCAAATTTATCAAAACTTACCGCTTTGAAGAGATGGCAAATGTTTATTCAACTGATACAAGTTAAAACACAAATTCACTTCAAAATAACAGTTATTTGTTTATTATGACTATGCTAAAACACTGTCAGACGATCTCTGCGACAATTGAAAAACAGCAAGTGAACGTTTTCCATTAGTTAACATTTTTAAATCGAGGGTACTTTTGATACATTATTTACAAATGTTTTTTTTATGGAATACAGAGATTTCCCATTATGTCCCCACTGAGGGGCACGGGCCCCTTCCCTGCGGGAGGTATAGGCCATACTCTACCACGGGGGCCAAGTCCAGATTGTTGTCAATATCTTAGCGTAAATCATTCAAAATACTAAAAGTACTTTCTGTGTGAAACACATTATAAGGCCACATATGCACATTATACAAAAAAATGCAAGAAATCAGTTAATGTTATCAATTTATTATTAGATCATCATCAGGCTATGTTAGTCCACTGCTGGACATAGCCCACCCCTAATGAGCGTCAGAGCGCCCTGTCTTCAGCTTGCCGCCATTAGATCATTTAATTTTGTAGCTACATATTTTATTACTGACTAGCTGTCCCGGCAAACTTCGTACCGCCAAAGCTTTTTCTCACCATTTAAACCTTCCCTGGAGTTTGACGAATATAACGAAACCAAAAATCAGTCAAATCGGTCCAGCTGTTCTCGAGTTCTAGTGAGACTAACTTTCTATGTATTGAAAGAGTATTAAAATTCTCACACTCAACTCAAAATATACTCATACAACATACATAAGCTCAGGCCTGTATCCCAGAAGGGTAGGCAGAGACCAGGGACTGCCACCTGCCACAATCCTGACAAATCACTTTCGCTTCATTGTCATACATTAGTGATTGCATGCACGCTCGTCGGTTTCGGGACACCAAAAAAACTGCTTTATTTATCCATAAAATTAAAATGCATTGATCATAATAATGTCACATTTTACAATGAGTCAAATATTACAGCCCCAAAAGTTTCCAAAAAAATGCTTGGAATAGATATTTTCGAGATAACTGCTTTAGCTCACCAAATTAACACCCTCCCTCTCCAGGTGTGACTCTTCCGATCTTCGAGTCTTACCAAGACGGCTCTGACACATACGAGCTAGCCGGTCTCGCCCGTGGTGGTCAACAGCTCGCCAAGCTGAAGAAGAACTTCCAGAGTGCAGTCAAGCTGCTGGTGGAACTCGCCTCCCTGCAGACCTCGTTCGTCACCCTTGACGAGGTCATCAAGATCACCAACCGACGTGTCAACGCTATTGAGCATGGTAAGACATGCAGAGCCGAGATTCTGTTTTTTTATTGTAGAATCCGTTAATAATAATATAACGTTTATTTCAGACTTTAAATCAAATCCATATTACAAACAAAAAGGTACAAAAATAAAATGTTAGTTACAAACACAGATAATTGCTTACACTATATTATACTAATATACTTATTATTACTATTTAAATGAATCCTAACCCAGTGGGTTAGGAAGCGACCGTCAAACCGACCGTTAAAACAACGAAAAAAATAGTACTTAGCTTCTGGAAATTGTTGCATCACGACAATCCGTAACAAATATCGAGTTGGTAAGAGAGACCACTGTTATCCGCACAAGCACCAAAAGGATACAATAATTTTTCTGTCACGTATTTGTCGAATCGACGAAGGTTAGGTGTCTAGGGTTAATATTTAAGCCTATATAGGCAGTTAAATCAAACTCTGGTAAAGAGAAAAACGAAACGAAGTGTTTTAGAGGAGTCCGTTTTTATAAATAGGACCGAAAGAATGCCATTTTAAATAGCAACCGAGTACACCCGAGTGCCTGACATGTTTGGTTGATAATCTCCTTAGATTAGTGCTTGAAAATAGTTTTTTTCTCTTTTCGAAACAGCAAAGATTTTTCTTGGTCGAAATTTGGCATGGTAGTTGACCAAGCTTCATTTGGTACACCCTTCTAGGATAACTAAAACTACTGCCACCTGCCTAGATAATGTTTACTGCGATTGCGATTTTTCAGATTATTCCACAGTAAATTGTCTAAAGTCGGACCACAGACGTCAAGTTGTGCATTTTGAAATAAATACAAAAAACGCCGAACCGGTTATCCTCTGCCGGCCCGTAACAAGTAAAAAATTAGTTTCGTTTAAATCAGACCTCGAAAGTGGTATAAAGACTCAAGCAAATTATGAAAATGCTAATACTCATTACAAAGAGTTATTCGAAGTCGTGTCAGATAGTTTTAAAAAGATTTTTAAATTGCGCCATCTAAAAAGCAATGACAATAGAGTAGGATTTAGTGAATGGGCAACGTTAGGTATTCGAAAGAGCAGAGACACACTTTATGAATTATATGACAAAAAGACTTATACACATGATGCCAACTTCATACAGTACGTAAAAAAATATTCAAAATTATTTAAGGCCGTCTGCCATAAAGCTAAATGCGATCATATAAAAGGTAAAATCCAACAATCACCGAATAAAATAAAAACGATTTGGACCATAATAAATAGAGAAACGGGTAAAGCAAAATTAGGAGACCGAGATATTTCACTTAAGATCGATGACAAAATAATAACAACAAATGAAGGTATCGCTGCAGCTTTCGAACAGTTCTTCACTAATGTCCCAATCGTAACTACAGCTCCATTAGACTCGTCACCAGATCGTGCGGCGACATTATTAAAGGACCATGTCCCCGCGTGCGAACACGATTTTACATTTAATTACATTGAGCCCCATGACATTGTTAAGAATTTTAAATTATTGAATCTTAAAAAAACCGAGGGGTTTGTCAGTAAAAATAGTTAATTCAGTGATAAATATCCTAGCTTTGCCGTTAGCACAGATTTTCAATAAATGCGTAGATGAAGGAGTATTTCCAGACCTCATGAAATATAGTAGGTTAGTGCCCTTATTTAAAAGCGGTGATAAACAAGACCCAACAAATTTTAGACCCGTTTCAGTCCTACCAGTATTAATTAAAATATTTGAAAGAATTATCTTAGATCAATTGCTTATTCATTTCAATAATTATCAACTCCTCCATAGTCAGCAGTTCGGTTTCACTAAAGGGCGAAATACAACAGACGCTGGAGTCATGTTAGTTAAACATAATTTTCAGTGCGTGGGAGGATCATAATGATGCTATAGGAGTATTTTGTGATTTGTCAAAGGCATTTGATTGTGTAGACCACAAAACACTGCTCTCAAAATTAAAACACTATGGAATAAAAAAAATTAGTTTAGATCTTCTAAAATCATATTTAGAAGGAAGGGTTCAAAAAGCAGACATAAACCGTATTAAATCGTCAGGTTCACTTGTAAAAATGGGAGTCCCCCAGGATCGATCTTAGGGCCGTTCCTTTTCCTGGTCTATGTAAATGATTTACCGTTTATGGTACAAAAAAAGTGTGAGATAGTGCTATTTGCTGATGACACGTCACATATTTTTAAAATAAGGAGACAGGAAAATAATCTTGACGAAGCAAATAATGCTCTCTCGCACGTTCTAGATAGGTTTACAGCAAATAATCTGTTGTTAAATTAAAAAAAGACAAAATGTATGAAGTTTACCCTACCTAATGTAAAATTAGTTGAAAATAACATTGTGATTGGAAATGAAAAACTAGAAATTGTTGAAGATACTGTATTTCTGGGCATCACAATCGATGCCAAACTACAATGGGGCCCACATATTGTAATTAGCACATAGACTTAGCTCCGCAGCATATGCCATGAATAGAATTCGAGAACTTACTGACGTTGCAACTGCTAGGCTTGTTTATTTTTGTTACTTCCATAGTATTATGTCCTATGGTATACTACTATGGGGCCGGGCAGCAGACATTGAGACTATCTTCATATTGCAGAAGAGAGCGACCCGATTTATCTACAAGCTAGGTAGTAGGGACACACTAAGAGATTTTTTCAAAGAAATCAACATCCTAACAGTTGCAAGCCAATACATTTATGAAAATATTATGTACGTTAGGAAAAATATTAAAGACTTCGAAACACTTGGTAGCCATCATAACATTAATACTAGGAATAAACATAAATTGGCATTTCCACGATTTAGACTTGCAAAAGTTAATACTTCCTTTATGGGGCACTGTATAAGGTTCTACAACAAGATACCCCAAGATATAATAGGTCTTTACCTATGAAATTGCCGTTCTGCAGTACTGGCCATTTCAAATCAAAATAATTTTTGTTTGGCTAAGAATTCTAATTTCAAATTAATTTTATTTTAAGAACATGGAATTCTTTTTCCAAAAGTAGTCATTTGTTTATTGATTAGTGTTACATTTTCATCGCATTTCAATCTTTTTCGTGATCATGGATACGTAAAAAATTTGACTAATTATGGAATATGAGTACCGTTGTAGCAGCAACGTGGCACAAGCGGCACGCAACATCAACGACATTTACGGAGCTAACACTACAAGCCAACACACCACCTGTTATTGGTTTGCTCGCTTCCGTTCTGGAAATTTCGACGTGAAAAATGAACCTCGACGTCGTCCGAAGTCTTTGGTCGACAATGACGAATTAAAGGCGCTTGTGGAAGCTGATGATACACAATCTACGGCTGAATTAGCAGCAGCTCTCGACGTTAGCTACAAAACAATATTGGTCCAATTTTTGTCAAATTGGTAAGGTAAAAAAGCTTGACAAATGGGTGCCGCACAAACTCAATGATCGCCAGCGCGAAGTACGCGTCGAGACATGCCTTGCACTGCTCAACAGATATACAAATGAAAGAATTTTGAACCGCATTGTTACCTGCGATGAAAAATTGATTCTGTTTGATAACCGCAAGTGCTCAGCAAGTTGGTTGGATCCTGGTTCAACACCTAAACAATGCCCTAAACGAAAACTCACCCCTAGAAAATTGATGGTCACTGTTTGGTGGTCTAGCGCCAGTGTGATTCATCACAACTTCTTACCAAACGGGGTGAGCATTACTGCAGATGTGTACTGTGAAAAACTGAACACAATGATGGAGAAGCTGGCACATCTCCAACCAGCATTGACCACAATCGCTCGTCTCCGCTGCTCCTGCACGACAACGCGCGACCTCATACTGCACAGCAGACGGTCTCCAAGTTGCAAGAACTGGGGTTGAAATCTCTCCGTCATCCACCCTACTCACCAGACCTTGCGCCTACAGACTACTACTTTTTTCAGAATTTCGACACCTTCTTGGCGGGAAAAAAATTCAATACCCGAGAGGCAGTACAAAATGCCTTTGAAGAATTTGTTGCCTCCCGTCCAGCTGATTTCTTTAAGAAGGGCATCAATAAACTGCCACTGCGTTGGCAAAGATGCATTGATTGCATGGGTGATTACTTCGATTAATACAATAAAAAATACATGAAAAAAATTTGTTTAAATTTTTTCATACAAATTTGTTTAAATTTCATAGGTAAAGACCTAATATTAGAGTTACCTCCAACGCGATTTAAGAATTGTGTTAAGCACACTCTTTGCAAAAAAGCTTATTATAAAATCAACGATTATTTAGAAGACAAGGACGTATGGCTTTAAATAGTAGTTTAATATTAAATTTAATCAGAGGATAAATGTGTCTAGTGTTCAACACATCCAAGATATTGTTTTGTAAGTTTTATTTGTATCAGCTTCAAGTTGATTTGAGAAAAGATGGTCAGAGTGGAGTTGTTTTTTTTTCGCTGCCTTTTACTCCACTACAGACGGCCCCAAGGCAGCTAACATTATACATAACTGTATGTACATTGACATTCAACAAGCAGAATGTTAATTCTTTACGTTGAAATAAATTTCTGATTCTGATTCTGATTCTGATTCTGATTCACCAAAATGTTGGCCATTCCTTCTGCAATCGTCACAATTTTCACAACCACATCTCGGTTTCCAGTGATCATCCCCAGACTAGATCGCACTCTGCAGTACATCATCTCCGAGCTGGACGAGTTGGAGCGCGAG
Organism: Yponomeuta plumbellus; assembly: GCA_947310845.1. Taxonomy (NCBI): domain Eukaryota; kingdom Metazoa; phylum Arthropoda; class Insecta; order Lepidoptera; family Yponomeutidae; genus Yponomeuta; species Yponomeuta plumbellus. The sequence goes on along the minus strand of OX371207.1, from coordinate 6,799,216 downwards.
GAGTTCTACCGCCTGAAGAAGATCCAGGACAAGAAGAAGATCATCAAGGATAAGGCTGAGGCGGTAAGTTCGCTTTCTGTTTAGAAAACAGTCGCGACGTGAGAAGTTGCAAGAATTGTTTGATTATGGTGATCTGTTTAATAGTTTTACGTTGTGTTTTAGACCAAACTTTTGTGGATTATTATATGAATGTGAGTTGTAGAATTACTTTGTTAATTTTACGTAGATGGCCGTCTGTTAAAAAGGCGTGTCGTAAGAAATTGCAAGAATTGAAGAATTGTTTTATGATGAACTATTAAACAGAATAGTTTTTGTTTTTCTTTCTGGACTTTTGTGGATTAATTATATTGCCGCAAAATGTAGGAAGTTATTTTTTTTTATATATTTTACTCTGCTGAAACAAACGTCCGTGAAGCGTTTATTCCTTATTTATTGTTAATTAATAAAAATAAAATAAAAAATAAATAAACTCACGCCCGTTGTCCCTGCTGGGGTAGGCAGAGGCACCAGTCACTAGAACTGCGCACTAAGTGCGAGTTTTTTCATTAACTTTCGATAGCGAGAGCGTTTGCAATTTGTATAGGAGTGACAGAGAGACAACTAGGTGGCGCGCTTTGGCACTCCCATAGAATATGAGTTTACGTTAACGCGATCGAGTAGTTAAAAAAACTCGCACTGAGCACTCAGAGTGCGTATACTGAGTTTTTTCATTCACTCTCGATAGTGAGAACGTTTGCGATTTGCATAGGAGAAACAAAGAGACAACTAGATGGCGCACTTTGTCACTCCTATGCAAATCGCAAACGCTCTCGCTATCGAAAGTGAATGAAAAAACTCAGTATAAGCACCCTGTGCCCACCTTTTGCCGAGTTTATTAGGTCCCAAACGTAACAAGTGGCAAGCTTGTCGCCGTTATCCGGGCATAATTTATCAGCGAATGGTGTTGCTGTACAAACAAACAAATGTACGTTAATTAATAAATTAGTATTAAGCTTATTTTTTACTAAATTTGAAACTTTTAAAAGATTTACTAGCTGACTCGGCAAACGTTTTGCCATATTAATTAGCCATATTATATATTAGTACGACCTGTTCTCAGGTCTATCAAAGCTATAAAAAAAAAGATAAAATCGGAGAAACCGTTTCGGAGGAGTCCAATTACAAACACTGACACGAGATTTTTATTTACTAACGTATTTCAGGAACTGCATAGTTTGTATGATGAAGTCTAACTAATAATTCTTCTACATGTTCGCAGCTCAAGCAGAAATTGAAGGCAGAGGGCCAAGATGTGCACGGCACTGGCAATCTGCTCGACGAGGGTGATGAAGATTTGCTCTTCTAAACAGCTCAGTAAGGTTCAAAGTAGAAAAACAAAAACACAATACAATATTGCTTTCGCGTAGACCTTGAAGGGTGATGGAGTTATGAATAGGTGCAGTTATTATATCCGTTCCTATCCGATTGCCAATTAAAGATAACATGTTGTTACTTCACCTGTTCAAAATAGAAAAGGGCCATTTGTAAATACCACCTGCAGTAGTAGTGGTCTAATTCCTTACTATATTTGAGAAAAGTGTCTAGAATATCCCAACTTACATGCAATTGATGCAAAAATTCATACACATACCGCAATGAAATGTATGAATAGTTTCGTAGGTTGGTCTCCAGTATGGACGGTGAAATATAATGCAGTGTTCAATATTGTGTAAATAAGTATGGTTATTATTAGGCTTTACAACTGAACCCTGTACCCTCGTGTTAGTGTTGAAAATACAGCAGCATTCTTATGTTTAAGCGTAAATGAAAATTAACATTGGATATTGTCTATAATCGCTTAGGTGTTGATGAAATATGTATGTAAGCATTCCACCAGGATTTTCTTCTTGTTTTTCTTTGTATTATAACTTGAAATATTAGAATGTTAACGATTAAAGCTTTTAAGATAGCGCCGCGCCCGGCGCCTCATAAGTACACCCATTGAAGTATTTAAATGGATTATGAATTGTTGTTCAATAACGAAAATATTAATTTAAGTAAACAATCATGTAAATACAAGTTTGTGAAACGATATATTAAAAAAAATACTACTTAAATTGGTTGTTTTGCACTGAGATACAGTAGGATACTGTAAATAACTTATAGAAAAAAAAAGTATACCTATTTTTCCTCATTTTATTACTTTCTCTTCACACTGAAATTTGGCACTACAAAATCGTAAGTTACGCACAATATTCCTTGTTCACTTTTCTCTGACGGAGTCTGAAAGAAAGTACCTATTTCCACGCTTCGCGATAAGACCGAAGTCGACGGCACATCTTAATATGACACCAAGAGACTTGCCCGTCTTCCGCGGATTTCCCGAGTTCCTGAAGTGTCTTTTGAGGAAGTTTATGACTCGTCGGGAAGTCAGCCCTTTCTGCGAGGGCAGCTTGTAGAAGGCCCAAAGGACTAAAGCGGCTGGGTTGGCCCGACTGAGGCCGATCTTGAGTTTGCTGTAATTCTTCGGCGGTACGGCGTAGTAGCTTGTCGCAGCGCTGCACGTACTGGCTGTGGTGTAGGAGCGTGCGTGTTTGTGCTGCTTCATTTCGACTGTAAACGGTTTTGGCCTTACAATTTGGAATTTGTGTTCTATTTTTGTTTGGTTCAGGTAGTAGCGATCTCTAATCTGTGCTTGTGGCAACGTCATCACAAAATAGAGATTGAAGTTTTGTCTTTCTAAGTTATGGTAGCGAGCCACGGAGGTTAGATGAAGTTGAGGTTACGCGAGTTACTTTTTATAATAGAAAAGTTTTCAACATTTATTTACTTGCTAAGGTTTATAGATATATTTTCATTAAAATTGAATGGCGGGTTAAAATATTCTCATTTTTCTATGTAAATTTCCTATTGGTTCAAAATGAGCTATACATCCATACTAAACATCGTGTCGCCACGGTAGTCTTTAATAGCATTAGAATAAAAGCCAAAATGCATGTGACTTGGCACGGGCTTTAGCTGCCCTTCGGGGCTAAATCTTGCGTACAGAGAAAATAGTAGATTCAATGGACTGGCTTCATCAATGACTTGAGGACAATCCAATGTAGTGGACTGACTCTATTTACACGATGCCAATATTGGACTGGCTTAGTGGATTGTCTCAAGTACTAGCTCCGTGTAAATACAATACAATACAATATTTATTTATTCAGAAGATATAGACATACATGATAAGGTACTAAAACATACTTAGACTAGTGGTTTAGTTTAATATGAAGTATTTGTTCTTACGATGGCGACTGTACTAGTTCTTTGTTTGTAAATGGTCCATTAGGCAGGATCCTACATTGAATTTTCAATGGTCGAACCAACGAAAAACTCCGCTATAAAGCCTGATTTACATTTGCTTCATTTTCATGCTTTCATGCCGATTCACAGTTTTATTGAATATACTCGTACTTAATTAATTTAAAAGTACTTTTTAAAAGTACCACTTGCGAGATCCAGCGGCGCCCCATTGCACAAGCGACAGGACGGCTCCCGGGGTGTTTTAGTCAGTATGCCCACACTCGGTGGGTGAGCCTGACACACGGCCGCCACCCTCCCTCAGGGGGCGGTGTCACGGTGCGTAACTGCATTTCACCCCGTTAAAAAATAAAAAAAAAAGGTATACAACCATGTGAGGGTCACAGACGGCAGGTTGGGGGACCTGCCGTCCGACATCGTGACGGGAGAAGGGGGTGGGGGGCCCATGCCCCTTCTCCAGTGAGGGTGGGCCGGGCTCCTTTGCGAGTCGGGTCGACGTCGCCGGGGCGCCGCTGTAGCATTCGCACTGTGGTCTACCACTTGCGAGATCCGGCGGCGCCCCATTGCACGAGCGACAGGACGGCCCCCGGGGTGTTTTAGGAGGTATGCCTCTCCTATTATTAGGAGAGGAGAGTCCGACACACGGCCGTCGCCCTCCCCCAAGGGTGGAGATTATGGTGCACATAGCATTTCACCCCGTTAACAAAAAAAAAGGTATAATACAACCATCCATTACTTACTGATTTAGGGTATTATTTGCTTAGATACTTATGCATATAGCAATGTATGTGCCTGTTTATGTTATGTTATAATGTCTAAGTAAAAGGAATTTGCGTCTCTATTCAGTTTTGCCTCTACGTAAAGCGTGCTTAAAAAGCATGAAAATAAATCAAATATATTTCAGGCTTTAGAAGTCTTTTTTGGGGCAGACTTATGTTATCAGGGTAGGTAATTTAAAAAATTCGTAAGTGCTACACATTTTTAACTTAATTCCAGTTTGATTTAGTTACTTGCTTTTTTGTCGGAAGAATCAGATATTATTATGATTAGAGACGACCTCTGTGGCGCAGTGGTTAGCACATCTGCCTACTATGCGAGAGGTCCCGGGTTCGAATCCCGGCTGGGGACAAAAACAGAAACCCAGGTCTTGGATGTTTACATGTTGGTGACGTCGCTGTGTCTGGTTCCCATGGCACAGCGTATCCTAGTCGGGGCCCGGAAGCAATGTATGTGCCTGTATGTAAATGTTATAAAGTTATTTCGCTCCTGAACACGAGTAAGTCAATTGAGTTAATTACCAGGGTACCAGGGTACCCGTAGCGTTACACGCACATACATAATGCACGATTGGACTTAATCTCTCTGCCAAATTAATATTCCGACTTATGTGATATGCGTAGTGCTATAGTACAGCATTCCAACATTAATCGGACCATACCTCATAACTTAAACACAACACCATCACACGCTGACCACTGGTCCCATTCAACCAGCGATCTGCGGCGCTCTCAATTATCAGCAAGCAAACTACGATAAATGGGGGAATATTTTCCCACAAAAACCTTGTTTGGTGTGAGGGCGGGCGGTGTTTCCGAGGATGGGGCGGCAGCGGGTGGCACTCTGCATCGTTCGGAAAAAGTTGCTTACCGATAGACGTTCATAGATTGTTGTGGTATATTTGAAAATTTGTTTTATTGAGAAACGTAAAATTGTATGAATCTCAATAATACAAAAAATATATTAATCTCAATAAAACAACGTGTAGGTTTTCCTTCACAGTTTCCATGTGGTATTTTTCTACTATGAATACGCAGATGTAGATAGGTACGCAACTGTGAAAATAAAGAAGTATAGAAACATGCCCGAGTTTATTTTCGAGTTTATTATTATCTACTCACTCGGATATCACCGCTTAGGTATACCTACACTATAGCAGAAAAAAGAATGATAAAATCACATGATTTTTTTTGTGGATGTGCAATAAAGTGCATGTTCTACAGGAACAGTGAAACAAAATTAATTTTGTTTGGTAGTCCTGGAAACAAAGTGAATGATGAGTTTTGCCTATGGCCAACACACTTTCGGTAGGTTGAGTACCTACTTACTTCGATTTATCTTTCAGCATACGTTCGAGTGTGGCTGAAGCTTAGGAATTTCACTACAGGTCTCTAAGGTCTCCGGGTTTTCAAGGACAGTACATAACATTTAACATAACATAACATTTACATACAGGCACATACATTGCTTCTGGCCCCACACTAGGATACCCTGTGTCGTGGGAACCAGAAACAGCGACGTCACAAACATGTAAACATCCAAGACCTGGGTTTCTTTTTTTTTGTCCCCAGCCGGGATTCGAACCCGGGACCTCTCGCTTGGTAGGCAGATGCACTGACCGCTGCGCCACAGAGGTTGTCAGAGTCGTCGCTTGTAGTTTGAACTTTCACACTCTGTATCGCCTGTCTGTATCGGTTCAGTGGGCGAATGGCGAGAGACCGCGAGGTATGATGTGATGGAGTAGGTAAAGTCCTAGACCCAGTAACAGTGTACCCTATAACAGTGGGCAGAGGTGGGTTGATGATGATGATGATGATGAGAATTCGACCTACACTGTGTTGCCGATTCTTCCTATTTGTTAATCTGTGAGTTATGTCTGTTATTTTAATGTTTAAATCATGTCTGTTATTTTAATGTTTATAAGTCAATGTACCTCATAGTACGGTGTAATATAGTTTAAGTTAGTTCTAAGTAAGCTGTGCCCTAGCAGGGTTCTTGTTTGTAACCACTATTTTAATTATTAAGACCTTTATAAACAACAAGAAGCTAATAAATATCTTATCTTATCTTATCTCATATGTCACTGGTAGACAACAAAGCCATGCGAACTGCTATATCCAAGTTTGGATAAACTGATGTCGCAGCTGTCATTCCGGCCCGACTTTTAGCGAATGACCATGCCATTTATTTCCCATCCAAATAACTACCTACGCAAATAACATGTAGTATGAAAAAGTATGTATTAGCAGTTTGGCAAATTTCCCACTTTTCAGGTAAAATGAAATGGTGAAATCTATAATCCATTTGTCTATACTTGGCATTTTTTTCAGACTTTAATAAACGACACTAAATCAAAAACCTCTAGCGGTAGAGGGCTCGAAACAGTTTGCAAATTTAGTGCTAGCTAGTACTAAATTTGCAAACGGTATCGAGTTTTCTGACGCTAAAGATTTTTGTTTCAGTGTCGTTTGAAGTCCAAAAAAAAATGCCAAGTATGGATAAATGGATTATAATAACATTCAGGTATTTTTTGTTTTTTATTTCTTTATGACAAAAAAAATGGGGCAAATTTGCCGCCCCCTAAAATCTGCCGCCCTAGGCTCCAGCCTACTCAGCCTGCTGGTAAATCCACCACTGGCATTGACATTCAACCAACATAATGTAAATTCTTTACGTTGAAATAAATTTCGTATTAATGTGAGTTCTAAATTTCTGATTTCTGTTAATCTGTGGGTTATTCGAAGCAATGCACATCGAATTGTGATTGTGAACCACGAGTTGTAGTTGTATGAAATAAGGCCCAGACCTTTCGTACGGACTTAAGAGCCTCTGGCAGCTTCCAGTGAACCAGAGTAGCCCCCCGGGGTGTTCGGGCGGCGCCAAGGGGGTGTACAAAGTGTTGTTCCCTGTAAACGTCTGAGGTGATCAGCCCCACTGGAAATGAAACGCGGAATAGATTGCAGCTCGATCATAGGTAGGTAAGTATACTACCTTAAATTATTTTGTTTTACGGGTGCTTACTTAGGTAGGTACATGTATGGGGCCCTACACTAGTCGTGGGAACCAGAAACAGCGACATCACAAACATGTAAACATCCAAGAACTGGGGATTGTTTTATCCCCAGCTGGGGTTCGAACCCGGGCCCTAGTGTGAAGGCCCGGGCTCCAATTGTGTGAGCGAGAGGCGATTTTTTTTCAATTAGTTAGGTACTTTCTTTCATTAACCGTTTATAACTACGTGCTTAGGCACATCCCAAATACCTGTTGTTAAAACTTATACAGCGTTTTTTTTAATAGATTTGTTTGAGAACTTGTCAGTGATAGTGCATGCAACGATTAATGAATCTTGATGAAGCCAAAGAGATTTGTCAGGATTGTAACAAGTAGATTCTGGTTTCTGCCTACCCCTTCGGGATACAGGCTTGAGTTTATCTATGTGTGTAGCCATAATTTAGATGGTATAATATAAATTGTATGTTTCTCATGGTTTCAAAAACAAATATTTATTTAAACTTTTTAAGGTTCGTAAAATTTTGATCGGAGACGAGGCCTGAATAAAAAGTTCTAACTTTAAAGACCAAAGATATACAAGGTGCGCATTTCCCGAGAAACCCCAGTTAGACAGGTATTTGTGTTTGGTTATAACTTTTGTTTTGAGTAGTTCTCGATTTTTTATTATGTACGATATTAGGGCTTAGGTACGCTACCTACATCATTTTATCATGAAGAAGGGGTAGAGGCCTGATGATGGCTGATAATGATGATGATGACATAACTTTAAGTTATAGGTATAATAAATGCGATAAAACTTAATTTTGGAAAATTGTGCAGCATTCAGTTAATCACAATCCAACATCCTACTACGTCCACCCCATAGTAGAAAATGTTCGGTATACTTACAGTGAAAAATCACAAAATTTATCGTAAGTCTTCGAACCAAACTTGATGTAAGTAATGTCAGAATGTAGTTGACATAAGATCAATTAAAGATAAGATAGATATGAAGATAAGATCTTGATCTAGGAACAGAAAATAAGTACCTAGGTAAATGATGAAACTGATAATAAGATCAACTCTTTATGAACTAACCTACCAAGTAGGTAATATTTTCAGTAAATAACTTTTTTGTCCAATCTTTCACTTAATTTCAGTGGCGCGCCTTGTCTTTAAGCCGACAAGGATTGCTAAGGCTGGTCTGTCAGCCTTTCTCTTTACCCAAGGCTATTTATTGTACCTGCGTTTGAGAAGACAAGTATTCTAGGTAAGTGTATTTTTAGTACCACCTACTAACCATTTTAAATTAGCACGCTACCTATCTTAGCCCCATTTTCGAAAGACTTCTTATTACTTTCCAAGTGGGAGACAAAAATATGTAAGCGGGCGCTTTGCAGGCCACGGCGCTAGTCGCTGAATAGAAATCTCTGCCCTAATTTCAAGAAACTTTCCCGATTTCCGTGGCAGGAGACTCAGCACAGAAAGTCCGATTTTGACACCTCGCATACCTAGCTTGTAATTAAAGTAGGTGCTTGATTATGATGATGGTGGGGTCCCAAATATGTTGGGTTTATATTAGCAAACGGCAAGATAAAAAGCCCCTGAAACCGATGTGTGTTCATACGACAACTAATGAATGTCGATGAAGCGAAAATGATTTGTCAGGATCGTGGCAGGTGGCAGTCCCTCGTCTCTGCCTACCCCTCTGGGATACAGGCGTGAGCTTATGTATGTATGTTATGAGTCGAGAACCCTGCGTAAAAAGGCTTATGACAGTCCGTTAGCCTATTCATGGGCTGAACGAGTGGCATGAACGGTGAACCCCTAACGTATCGTGCAAGTCTCGATTTATTTGTTCCGTGTTAGAATTCTATGATTGAAAAAACAAAACAGCATTAAACTTTTTTTATTTTATTACGTCGGCAAATAAGTGACGTATTTTCAGTATTTTCTATTTATCTATCCAAAGAGTTTATACCTAATTCTCACTACTCATTGAACACACCTCGAATCCTTACAACTTTAAACAATGTTTAACTTCAGAAAACAAATTGATAATTTTAAAATAAAAAATAATAATATTTAGCATGTAGAAGGGATCTCCGCTGTTCTTATTCCTAATGACTTTACACCTTCTTTGTTTATTGTTAAGAATTTGTCTTGACTGTACCTGTTGTATCATAGAACAAGGTCCAGGGACGGCCTATCTCCAATCCGGCTTGCTTTTATTCCAAACTGGAATACCTACTTTAGTCATCTAGGCACTTCTTGTGGCGATAATATAAACGCCGTCACGCACTCAAGTCGCTGAGCACTTCCACGTTTCCCTTGTCACTCATTCTCTTCATTCAATGCCACTCGTCCATTCATTTTTAGCATCACTCTTTGACTCGGTCTATTCATTCTTTTTCCTTCCGTGGAGTTTTTTTTTGCTGCTTTTTCTCTACTACATTCGCCCCAAAGGCAGCAGCTAACATTAGCATTTTAGGTACATTGACATTCAACAAGCAGAATGTTATTCTTTACGTTGAAATAAATTTCTGATTTCTTCCCCACTGAGACAGATCCATCTACAACCCGAAAGAGTTAACTTGAGACTAACCGACTTGAAACAAGGAGGAGATTCCGAATTCGCGTATTTGATGTTTTAATTCCATTCGGATTTGAATGGAATTAAAGACTCGGACTGTAGGAAGGCACGTCTTTGTAGTTCTGTTGAGTGTGTCTTCTGTTACCTCCCAAAATAGCCTCCGACCATCGCTGATCAAAAATTTACGAAGAATCACCCCTCACTGGAGGTCGTTGTTCTTGTCCACAGCTGGATTTTATCTTTTTGAACAACCATAATGAAGTGAGAAACGTAATACTCTGGGTACCTATTTGTTTGCATGTTGTTAGTAAAAGTAGCTTAATGTTTATTGAGTTCATCATCAACCCATTATGTCCCAATTGAGGGGCACGGGTCTCTTCTCTGACGAAGGAGTAGTAGTAGTAGTAGTAGTAGTAGGTATATATACTCCACCACGGGGGGCAAGTCCGGATTGGTGGAGGCTTGTAAGACTAGTGGCTGATCTTACTGTCAGAAGTTTTCAAGCCCCGCTAAGGCCTCTGACTTGGCATAACGACTGCCATTTATCGACGGCAGCCGGCTCCAACTGCTTATCGTGACTTGCAAAGGAACCGCGCGGAAAAATGCCACTAGCGTTAGTCACAGACGGTCACCCATCCATGCACTGAACGCGCCCTATGTTGCTTAACATTTGAGAACGTTTAAGATCACTCAGGTAGCCGGGGCTACGAGGGATTGAAAGTGAAGAGAAGACGGGAAGTGACGTCTTAATTCCGGTGCGACGCCATATTGCCTAATTTTGAAAAGTAAATTTTCGTTTGCCTTTTTTAGAAAAAATATACGAAAGAATCCGCTACTTGACTCTTTTTTCAAGTATGTCTTAAATGCTAAATATCTCTTCCATTAGACCAAAAAATATTTTAGTATATTTTTTGAGGACCTAAAAGCAACAAAAACATTATTTTAAAACGTTGCTTTGCTAAACAGCCAAAAACGCGGTCCGCCATTTTTGTCTATGGTTTGAAGTCCTCTACGTTTGTAAACAAAGTTTGACATTCAACATAGGTAGAGTTCGTGCCACGAAAGAAGTATGAGTCACTATAGAACCTACGCACGCACAACTGACAGATGTTTGTTTACAACCAAAGGTGCTTTCAAGATGGCGGATAGTGTCTTCACCGTTCCGATTTAAAAGCGAAAAATATTTTTTTTAATTTGCAAATTTTGCAGCCATCCTGCATATTTACTTAGCAAAGTCAATATATTTCGGTTTCTTACGTTAGATACTACAGGAAATATCCATTCATCGCGTCAAATTTGATACGAGGCAAGTAGCGTATTTAAAATGACCACTTTCTGAGGACTCCATGAACACCAACAAACAATATGAGATGGCTTTCGGAAATCGGTCAAATAGCCTATTCCTGAAATTTTCTACGAAGTTTTTCTTTTCTAACTTGGTCGTATATTACTCGCCAAATTGTAACGCGTCTCTTCCTTCCAAGTTCTCTAACTTTTATTATGTTTACTGCCCTAGTTTTTCACGTTTCTACAATCAACTGTAGCCGGGAGAGGGCTCAGATTAATCAACCCACACATCAACGAGCAGGATGACTGCTACGCAATATACACATTTTGCATAGAATGGTCATTGTCAGTTATGAAATGTAGTTTTATGAAACTCGGCTCGGACGATTGTATGTACATAGAGAACACTTTATTGCGCAACTAGAATAAAGAATTACAAAAGGCTTTAAGTTATTACATTGCCAAATCGATTATCTTAAAGTAAAGTAAAAATTGTTTATTTGCCAGAACATGGGTACATTAAGTTCTTAAAATATAGTTAATATCCTTCATGATCTACCAATTGGTGTGCAAATATATTAATTACATTTGATTTAAAAATACAATTCACTATTTAATGTCAACATGACAAAAAGAATTGATACAATAATTAGAATTAAACAATAAAAATTAAATGTCAAAAAATTGGTGTGCAAATATATTCATCATCAACCCATTATGTCCCCACCGAGGGGCACGGGTCTCTTCCCTGAGGAAGGTATAGGCCATACTCCACCACGGGGGCCAAGTCCGGATTGGTGGAGGCTTGTAAGACTAGTGGCTGGTCTTACTGTCAGAAGTTTTCAAGCCGCCCCTAAAGGCCTCTGACTTGGCTTAACGACTGCCATCTATCGACGGCAGCCGGCACCAACTGCTTAACGTACCTTGCGAAGCACGGAATCGCTCGGAAAAAATGCCACTAGCGTTAGTCATAGACGGTGACCCATCCATAGACTGAACGCGCCGTATGTTGCTTAACCTTAGTGATCGTTCAAGATCACTCAGGCAGCCCAGGCTACGAGCGATTCTACATTATATTAATTACATTTAATTTAAGAATACAATTCACTATTTAATGTCAACATAATAAAAATAATTGATACAATAATTAGAATAAAATAATAAAAATTAAATGTCAGAAATCATAAATGTCTGAATTATAATAATATGAATTATAAAAATAAAATAATAATTTAAATCTTATCATTAATGTAGTCGTCAACCTTATAATACATTTTCCCGATTATAAGATTGTAATGATTTCCTTAAGATTATAATGAAGACTCATCTGCGCAACGTACAGTCGTCAGAACGCCCGTCGCAAGCCGCAAAGTCGCCCGTAACGCAACGGGGTAGAGTGCATCTGTGTAAAGGATGATGTGCTGTCGACTGCACAGTGAATTGGCGTGATAAACTACGGTAAATTTGCCGAATAACGGCTCCACCTCGAAAGTGCTCCAAATTTTTTTTTACTGCTTTTTATCACTCGGTAATGGTGTACCATGCAATAATATGGTGGCGCATGCTATGGAACCCCATAGAAATTAATAAAAAAAAAATTTTGAGCACTTTCGAGGTGGTGCCGTGATTCAAATAATGGAACGGGGGGTCGGCGATGTAAAGAATACGTGACAACAGAAATATAGGTGCGACGACGCGCGTAGCGAAGCGGAGCGCGTCGGAACGTTAGTTAGGTTCTCGATGTAAGATCGAAAACAGACTCGACTTTGATGCGTTTTTACCTTGCCTCTTGTTTTTTTTTACGGGTCCAAAGCCATGCGCCTCCTCAATATTACTCGGGATACTCTGTATTAGTGGTGAAAAACAATACAAAAAAAATTTGGAGCACTTTCGAGGTGGAGCCGTGATTCGGCAAATTTACCTAAACTACGAATTGTTTATGAATTATGAAATTCGGCCACACACAACCCTGGCTGTTATTATAATTTACTGAGATATCCAAATTAGATTAGCGTAGTAGGTGACTATTTTATAATTTGGCGTAGCTACACCGTTTAATTTTTTAACTTGCAAATAAAGCCAACCAAGCAAGCGGTGCGAAAAACAACTTTATTGTGTCATTGTACAGTTTAAACGCTTTTTAGAACATCAGCGCCCTTTCCATATTCTACCCTAACATGGAAGGAATAAGCTCTCTTTCGGCATGAAACCGCCCTTGTTGGGTCCTTCCCGGTCCGGGCAGGTAATAAAATAAGAGATTACGCCTTCGTGCAAGCAGCGAGTCCTGGGTTATGCATTGAGATGAATAAGTATGCGAAATCCAATTTAGATTTGAACGAGAAAGGGTCTCTTTTGCCACAAACGCGAGGGCAATGTTTGTTTAGGAGTTATTGATATGAGAGTGGTAGTCAAAGGGACTCAAAGGATTATTGGTTGAGTATTCGAGTGAGATTTTGCTGAACTTTAAAAATAAAGATGGTAAAATACCACATCATATATTTAGTATAAGCTATTGGACAGTGTGAAAAAAATAAGTTTTATTTATATATCTATATTCGTATAAATTATGAGTCTTAAAAACCTCTTCAAGGCATTTCAAATAAAAAAAAAAACATTCTGCCAAAAAGCAGGATATAATTTGATAATTTTCTATCTGTCGCCATTTTATCGAAAACGGCCTGGATTGGCCGAATCTATGTACCTATGATGATGTCACAGCGCGTCGCATCGTCAGTAAAATGGCGTCAGTCATTCGATTTTGATGAAGTTTTGTATGTATATTCGGCAGGTTGAATATACAGAATCTGAGAATAGTTTGTTAAAGATCGTTTCACCAAACAAGTCCTATGGTACGATCCTTAATAATACTATAACAATAACAGCCAAAATTCATTAAATCATGGGACCTCTTTCGTGAAACGAACTCTATCTATTTTTTATACCCCTATCTAAAACAACATTTGCCGGGTCAGCTAGTCTAATATTTTCGTGTCACCATGTTATTATGCATATTCCTCCGAAACGGCTTGACCGATTTTGGTGAAATTTTATATGTGCATTCAGTAGGTCTGAGAAAAGGTTGTTATTTATTTTTCACAGCCCTAAGTGAAAAAAAAATGGCTTAACAACGTTTGCCGTGTCAGCTAGTTATTAATATAGATTAGACACTTACTCGCTCGCTCGTAGCCTGGGCTGCCTGAGTGATCTTAAACGATCACTAAGTTTAAACAACATACGGCGCGTTCAGTCCATGGATGGGTCGCCGTCTATGACTAACGCTAGTGGCATTTTTCCGAGCGGTTCCGTGCTTCGCAAGGCACGTTAAGCAGTTGGTGCCGGCTGCCGTCGATAGATGGCAGTCGTTAAGCCAAGTCAGAGGCCTTAGGGCGGCTTGAGAACTTCTGACAGTAAGACCAGCCACTAGTCTTACAAGCCTCCACCAATCCGGACTTGGCCCCCGTGGTGGAGTATGGCCTATGCCTTCCTCAGGGAAGAGACCCGTGCCCCTCGGTGGGGACATAATGGGTTGATGATGAGGCACTTACTGACCCGACAAACGTTGTTTTACCGTATCAATGTAAGTCTAACCATACGACTTCTTTTCAGACTTACCTACTAAATATACAAAAAAAATTTTAAAATTGGTCCAGCAGTTTTTGAGGAGTTTTATTTCAAACGCTGTGACACGACAGTTTTATAAGAAGAAAAAATTGTTAAACAAAAGTTGTTGCATGATACAAACACTAACTGAACAACGTGTCTTAGAAATAAATAACCCTGTTTATTTTCGGGTAGATATCGAGACCTCTAAAAACATTCCTACAAATGGGGTTCAAAGGACTCTAACCTAAATTATTCACCGTGAGAAAAGCGCAAAAATGCCACACAGGTAACTAACCCCTCCACGGACCAATGATCAACAGGTCTAAACGAAAAAAAAAATCTATTATAAAAAAACAAAAAAAAAAACCGACTGTTAAACATGCTATAGCGGAACCAACTTACCCTGTCAAATAAGCTCGACTTCTTGGGTATTAGTGTATAAGTTTTTCTGTTGTATTTTATTTCCTTTTATTATAATTAAGTTTTTAGTGTAGGTACTTAATACCTTCACATAATTGGAACTTATACTTTAAGCACGTGTTAGCCCACACCGTACATACGTGCGTACATTTTATTGTGAAAGCCCATCTCATTTGAAAAACGATGGTCAAAATGGAGTTTTTTTCGCTGCCTTTTTCTCCACGACAACATTCGGCCCCAAGGCAGCGCCTAACATTATAAGTGCTGTAGCGCACTACTTTTTCAAAAGAAGCTTTTAGCAAATATATTATTTACTTTGCATTTGTGTCGGCAATCCTACAAACCGAATGTAAATTATTCACGTTGAAATAAATAAAGTTGAAATAATGCTAATTACCTATTTTCTTTCCGATGACAGTATGACATCTTCAGTTATTTTTTTTTCTCTGTGACCAAAGGCCTATATTACCCTGATAATGAGAATCCGATAGATACCAAATTTGTTAAAATTCATTGATTGGTTGTAGGTTTACGAGGGATTGTAGAAACGGACATACCTACTAACACATGAGCCAAAAAAGATATTTTCTTCCTGTTGGTCTCCGGCGCCGGGTAAAAAAGAGCTAATACTAACAACAAAAGATCTCCGGATGCGATGCGACGCAGCCAGCCCGGAATGTAACGTAAAACAATAGAAGTACCTTCCTGGCAAAGATCAAAATCGTAGGAAAGAAAATAATTTTGGATAAAACACTACGTAGACTCAGTGTTCAAGTTAACATAAACTGTTGTACTTAAAACTTAGGCTGGGGTTTTTACACATTTTAGAGGCAGTTTTTCTGTTAAACCGTTTTAGTAGACACAAGTTTTAATAAAAAAAATACCGTACAAATTTAGACAAAAACAGATGAAGAAAGATCAGCCCAGATCCATCACGTAACTGTCTTTGTAACACTACCGGGTTAACCATTTTGTCTCTAAAGTGTCAAAATATATAAAGTAACGGGTGTGCCAATACGAGTGCATGATTTAATTTACAAGAAAAACGCATGGTTTTAGCCAGTGACGATATTTTTATAGTATTGTAAACTAGACATGTTCCGATTTTATGTATGGAATAAAATATCCGGTATGTGGCGGCTCTCAACACTGGCTCTTGCTTTTCTCACGAAATTTTCTTTATTGAAAGAAATCGCACGGTGTCATATCGCACGATTTTGGCGGCTAACTCACACTGTCATTTCGGGAAATGAATCGGTCTGGAAATCGTTGCTCAAATAAGTCGATTGTTTCGTGTGCGGTGTGGCAGGTGCTGGCGCCGTCCTGCAAAATCCACATAATGTCGTGTCGTTTAGATCCAAACCATTCAATTGAGACCACAAGAACTCCGCTAACATGTTCCCGTAAACAATCTCATTTCACTGTCACCCAAGGCATTGCATTTGTGGCCTTATTTGTGCAACACTAACGCGTTGTTCAGTTGTGTAGGGGTGCATTTTTAATAACCGGAAGAATCATTGTTACAAGTTGTTAAATTGCAGGGCAAACGTGCATGTGTATTCAAAGAAAAAAATGGCGTTAAATTTTTATCGTGGACTTTTATTGGGACACCCTATTTTTGACTTTTGAAGTAGGTTATAAAAAAAAACATTACAAACAATCAAAGTTCACGAAATTCACGGTAAGCGGTAGATTAAAACAGAGAACTCCATACAGTGGACTAAGTACTTACGCAGTAGCGTCCCAATTGATTGCACGTGTAATAAGTAAAAATATATTTACATGCAATGAATGAAGAATATAAACGAATATTATCTTCGGCGACGTAGGGCGAATAGCCCTTCTGTAGAGTCTATTGAGCAATGTCAGTCAGTGAGTCACCATCATCGGCCACCGGCGAGATGGGAGCATTCCTGCGCTTGATACTTATTGATAAAACTATTTGAAACATGTGTAAGGGGAGTGTGGAACTAGATGAGTAATTGTTACAAAATTATAACTCTTGGACCACAAATAGTTGAGACATGTGCAAAGAGAGTATGGAACTAGATGAGTCAGGGCCGGTTTCTGAATTGAGAATATCTCTAAGTAACTATATAAATGTAGTGCTGTTTTGTCAAATTTCTAAGAAAAGAGTGTGATAGATCGCTACTTAATTATTTAGGCCCTAATTGTTATACAATTAAAGATAGAGTACTTTTACACCACAAAAAGTTGAGACATGTGGAAGGAGAGCGTGGAACAAGATGAGTAATTTTTAAACCTTGGCATCATATTATTATGGAATATACATATTAAGTATGTATATTCCAACAAATGTTATTATTCTTAACTTAGCGACTCGCCCCGGCTTCGCACGGGTGGCAAAAACGTTTCCGTAAAAATAGCTATATTAGTTCCGTGGAAAATTCCCGGGGTAGTAATTATTTTACACCGTGAGTTACATTATTCGAGATTTCGTACGGGACCCTAAACTTTTTGAAAACCAATATATGTTACTCTCGAAAAATGTAGCTTTTAATGGCGAAAGAATTTTTAAAATCGGCCCAGCAGTTTCTGCGCCAATTCATTACAAACATATACACTCACAAAAATACAAATCTTTCCTTTTAATAATATTAGTATAGATGAAAAGTACCCAAAACCGGCGTGTAAACAAGCGTGCGTGCATGCAACGACTAATGTATGTCGATGAAACGCCGAGGAAAATAATCTGTCAGGATTGTGGGAAGTGGCAGTCCTTGGTCTCTGGCTACCCCTTTGAGATACAGGAGTTTATGTACCATGAACATGACAATGGAATTATAACTATCTTTAAGCCCGTCAAGTACCTAAGTCAATAATTTACCCTCAAAATAAATAGTTAAGGTTTTTTTAATATAGGTAAGTAAAGATATTTTAAATATTTATAACACAAATAAGTTAAATAACTAAAAAAATATTAAATAATGATTATTTATTTGCTTCGAACAACAAGATTCATATTAGGCTAGTACATTTTAAACATTTTAATTACGATATTGCAATATCGTAATTAAAATGTTTATCGAATCGACCCAGCATTAACTTTAATAAAGATCCGAGCAGATGGGATTAGTATGCGATGAACATACAAAATGTTGGGCAAACTTGCGTTTACCGCCAATGAGATAAAGTGTTTTTTTGTCAATAATTTGCATTAAACGCTATCTCATTTCAAATTCCCTATGTTTAAAACAAATTGTTCTATACAGTTTGTATGTTCCTAATGGCGTCTAAAATTTTCGAACAGAAAAGTTTCGTAACGTCCTACATCCTACTTAATATGTAAAATGAGTAACTAACAACACATTAATTCCTGGGTCGGTGGTTTAGGTACAGCTCATAATTCCAAAACAAAATTGTTTGACACAGTAAAAACCCTATTAGGTACCAAATTATTCTGTAACGTTTTTGTTGTTTTTATTACACTAATGGAGAGTTTAGTTTATAGAATTGAACACAAATGTGTATTAACAAAAATTAAGTAAACTACTATTTTAATTCCCTACTTATGTTTAGAATTTTAATCCTACAATATTCCATATTTTTACAAAGAACAACATTACATAACAGTGTTATTTTTAAAATTCACTGACATACTTTTAAGACGCTTATGGGAAGTATTCCCATTATTAACAGGCATTAACTCTACTATCTTAAAAGAGTTTTAGTCTACTAAAGGACAAAGAATATAATCCTCATATTATTGAACAACATTTTCTTATCCATAAACGTTTGTAAATACTCGTAGTGAATTCAAACTCGTAATAATACTATTTTTAGCGATAAATATAAATTTTGAATTCGATCAAGCCGACAAGATTATGCACTGAAAAGTACAATGCCCGACAAATAACTTAATATTTGAGTTTACTAGCGGTATCCCACTAAAAATCCTAAAACTTTAGTCCAATTAAAAATACTGAAAAAAATTGCTTGTCCATAGCAAACGTTTGCTATTTATCAGAAGCAGATAACATTATCTTCTATCTAATAGAACAGTGTGCTTAGAGCGAGTTTTTTTAACTACTCGATCGCGTTAACGTAAACTCATATTATATAGGAGTGACAAAGCGCGCCACCTAGTTGTCTCTCTGTCACTCCTATACAAATTGCAAACGCTCTCGCTATTGAAAGTGGATGAAAAAACTTGACACGTCACAGTGACACTGTCTGTTATCGAACTCCTCATTGGGTTCACCGATTTGTATGTTTTTTTTGCGTATAGTATTTGGCAAAAAAAATTGTGGGGTCTGCTCGTAAAAGTAGGTATATTAAACTCTTAGTGAACTTTAGAGTTTAAGGCCGACTTGCACCACCGACTAAAATCCATTTAGCGTTAAAATAAATAGAATTTTGGTAGATAGGAACTGTCAAAATTCTTGTTAACTTAAAATTAAATGGATTTTAGTCGGTAGTGCAAGTCGGCCTAAAAGTCATGAAAACCTTGCCGACCATACTTTAACGAGACAGTGTTACAAGCGCAGCTTACTGTATAACCAAGCACCTAAAGTTGCTTTGCTCAGGTCAGTTTCTGAATTGAGAATTTCGTTAAGGAACTACTGAAATGTAGTGCTGTCTCGGCACATTTCTCAGAAAAGAGCGTGACAGAAAGTTACTACAACTACAACATTTACTTAGTGAAAATTCTCAACTTCGAAACCGACCATTAGTTTTATGCCCTGACGTCGACCGCCAATTACAAATACAAACATCTGTCAACTGAGGGCTGGCCCATCGGCTGCCAAACACACGTGAGCACGGCTCCATTGCGGCTCTCGCCCCCGACTTTTGCCGCGCAAGAACCAATACAATCTCTTGTCTTTGATGTTTAGTTATCTAGTCTAAATTCTTAGCCTGAAAACTATCAGTTTTATCTATGTCACATCATAGATTTAATTGAGGTAATCCAGTTTGCGCACCCTCCTAAATAGAACCTGCACAAATAGCACCTGGTTTAGTCCAGATTGGGCACCTATTGATATTTATGGCAGAATAAATACATTTGATTTCACTAACACCACCTGCCAAAAATATCAATAGGTGCCCAATCTGGACTAAGCCAGGTGCTATTTGTGCAAGCGGGTGCGCAAACTGGACTAACTCGTCTAATTGATCGTAATAATGAATGAATAATAGTAACTTTATTTTATTTATTAGGTTAATCTCGTTATGACATTCTTATATGCTAAATTGAGGAAAAATATTGTATTTAACTAGATGTACAACTAATTACAGATAAACACAGCTTGCATAGAAATAAACTAGTACCTACAGCTAGTATCCTAGCACTATAAAGCTACAATATACCATTTACAGATTGTTTAGCATAACATGTACATAATAATGTTCTCTATTGTATTTTTTGAGAGAGTCGGTTATATTGTACCAGTTTTCAGTTTCAGCGAAAAATTTTGGTTCTATGTTAATGAAAACAAACCATTTTTCTATATCACCTAGATCAATAAGCTCTTCATCTTATGTCGCAGTGTCCAAATCATACTCTTAACCGATTTTTCAAAATAAGCGTTTTTCCAAAAGGTTTCCATTGCTACAATTTAGACGACTGGTTGGTTTAATTGTACCACAGGTCTGGCAAAATGTACTTGTACTAAGAATTGTACTATTATGGAAGAAACACTGGTGCTCTATACCATAGGCCTTGCCAAGTTTAGACATCATGAATTCAATTTATGTGTAAGCCTTGTAACCTAATGTCAGAAAATGTACTCTACATATGTTATTGGAACATAGCTGTTGAGCATGGATGTTGGTATCACACGAGAACTCCTGAACGGATATGGACAAAAGGCACGTAACTATTTCACAGCATTTCATGACTACTCTTAACCCGCAAAATACACATTGAAATTTTAACGCGATCGAAGTCATAGTTAGTCGAAGTTAATAAGAAATACATATTGTATTGAATTAGGGTAACATTTTGTCACAACGGTTGACATTGAGATGGCCACCATGGCTAAAATATATCATGGCCAAAATAATCCAGCTAGTCAAAATAACCACGATGGCAAAAATAACCATAATAGCCTAAGTAGCCACGACTTTCATAATTAGCCACGACTTTCATAATTAGCCACGATAGCCGAGATAGCCACGATGACCAAAATAGCCACGATGGCCAACATAGACACGTTGGCCGAAATAGCTACATTGGGCAAAATGGCTACATTGACGTCGAGAGTAGCGGCATACGGCTGAGGCGCACGCCCCTCGCGCGGGGCATAATCGATACCGGCGTACAGTCGGCCGGATGTGCGATGGGGTCGGCAATGGGCGCCTTTTAAAGCCCTTTGTAGAGTTGGTAGTTTTTATAGTACATTACTGCAGCGGCCAGGAAAAGAGGCAAGCCAGTTCGAAATTTAAATAAAACCTCTGATGAGTTACCTCCTTGGTTGTCATTGTTCGGAGTAAAAGATCGTTCCGTTTTTAAATAACACGACAGATATGAGTTTAGTATGTAATTTATTTTCGTCCGCAAAATACGACAGATTACGAAATTTCATAGTTTTTCCGGCCGCTGCTCGCGTGTAATTGGCCAGTGCAGCAATTTCGATTTATCTCGAAGAAGGTTGTCGAAATAATGCTCAAATTTCCGAGCATGATTGAGAAAAAGTAGTTTACTGTTCCAATAAAAAGCTAGACCACTTTATAGGTACAATAAAAAATTAATTACACAGGTATTTCTCAACTTATAGCTATTGGCAGATTTCTGGAAGATACCTCCTGCTTTCATTTTATTATTATTACTAGCTGACCCGGAGAACGATGTTTTGCCATATTAATAAGGGTCGGCGGATTAAGGCACATAAGTCCATTGTGAACTTTATTCCGGATACACTTACTCGACTTTTTGTCAGAAGAGTCCGATCAGGGCCTAGATTCTGTTAATGTATTGTAGTACAATGACAAATGCACGAACATAGCGATTCGGGTTCATTGACGCTTCAAGTCTACGCACGCACTCAAATCAAGCGATCTAGGCGTCAATGGTATGAAAAACACGGCACATGACCCGACCGTGTATCTGTCATCGAACTATAATGCACTAACAGGATCGAGGCCCAGGTTTCGATTTATGATTTCCTCTCTCTCTAATTCCAAAGCACAATTATTTGAGACAGTGAAAAAAATCTGTTATCTGTACAGTTTTTTTTTGTCTTTATTACACTAACGGAGAACTGTCGGGAAATAACGAATTGCTTGTTTTCTTACAAAAAATAAGCAAAGTACTATTTTAATTTATTTATGTTGTAAATAATTCTAATAATGGTATATTAACATTTTAATTGCATAAATAAATACGAATTATATATATTTTGCATGTTAGAACATACCTAGCCGAATGTAATATCATGTTAATTTATTTAATAACATGTCATCAAAATGTTCTACGCTCTAAGCAAATAAATTTATTTTACTTTATTTATTTGAGGTAATCCTCATTGAGCACCCGCCTAAATAGCACCTGCACAAAAAGCACCTGTCCTAGTCCAGATTCAGCGTGTAATGATATTTTTGGCACAATAAATACATTTGAATTCACTAACAGCACCTGCCAAAAATATCAGTAGGTGCTAATGTCGTTCTTACGTTCATTGGTTTGTTTACTGACCAGTGACGTCATGATTCCTGTGCTAAGCCATATTAACTAAATAGCCCAACATAGTGTTTTGGCGGCTTATTTCAAAAGTAAGTTTTCGATTGCCTTTCTTAGAAGAAATACACGAAAGAATTTAAAATTACCACTTTCTGAGGACTCCATGAACACCAATAAAAAATTTGACATGTTTTCCAGAAATCTGTCAAATAGCCTAAAATTTTCCGACCCTTGATTCGAAAAATGTTTACTATTGTGTTAAGTGTCTGGCGTACGATAATTCGATATGCGCAAACAAGTGAAAGAACGAGAAAGATTGAATTGGCCGGCACCGACCATAAGATGCGCCGCCTGCACCTCTTGTTTTTTTCAGGTTCTTATTACTTTTCGTCCTGATATTGTTCAGCTTTAGTCTGGGGAAGCAAATTACGAGTAGGCTAGCAAAAAAAAGTTTTATAATACACAATTTTTTTTTCAAAACGATTTTTTTTTCACAACTAAAAATAGCATTTTTAAATCATGATAGTATTGTTTAAAAAATGAGATATAAAGAAACGCCCTTGAAAACGTCGAACGAATTCGGATTCACCATGTAATGTCGATAGCAATTTACATAATTTACAGAGATTAAGTTATTGTGGTTAAAATGGTTAGTTGTTGTTTAGTTGTATAGTAATTAAAAATATATGTTTAAACAAACGAAATAAATATTTAAGGGATCCATACAACTAACGTGATTTGTGGCGTTTTTGCTCAAAATTGATGTAACTACCTAACATAGTGTATGCGCGAATTTGGCTCGCACTTGGCCGGTTTTTTTCATGTAAATTTTTTTCATGAGTCCTTGTCTGGTTAAGTGTATCACACTAATATTATAAAGGCGAAAGTTTGTGAGTGTGTGAGTGTGTATGTTTGTTACTTCTTCACGTCTAAACGGCTGGAGCAATTTTAATAAAATATTTGGTACGGAGTTAGCTAACACCCCGGATTCATAACATCTTTCCTGTTATCAAATTTAAATTATTTTGCTTCTAAAAATGTGAATAGTTATTATTTTTACTGTTAATACACAATTTATTTTCCCTAATAAACCGCGGGTAACACCGCATGGCACAGCTAGTCCGGAATGGAGTTAATAACGTCTAGCGCTAACGAAAGTTTCAAGAACCTGTTTGCGAACTGGACGTACATAATCCAATAGTGGCGGCGAATAATATACCTAAGTTATTAATAGTTATTATTCAACACAACAACGTTGCTGTAACCGTACAACTAAATCACTTCTCCTTATTCACAAAGTAGGATATTAATAGTAATATTCTACTTTGTGAATAAGGAGAACTTATACTTTTGATATTGGATATGTCTGTCAGAAATCAGAAATTTATTTCAACGTAAAGAATTTACATTCTGCTTGTTGAATGTCAATGTACTTATAATGCTAATGTTAGCCGCTGCCATGGGGCCGAGTGTAGTGGAGAAAAAGGCAGCAAAAAAAAAACTCCACTCTGATCATATTTTCTCAAATCGACTTAAGTCTAATACAATATTTGGTACCAATGTCCATCTACTTTCCGACTGCTTGTCCAGTTCGCAAACAGGTTCGTTAAACTTTTGTAAGCACTAGACGTTATTAACTCTATTTCGGATTTTTACAGAGAAGGAAGAGTCCTACCAGCCCTTATTACGTAACTTTCCACTCTGTCGGGTTAATAATTTAGACAACTCGTAAGAGTCAAAACAAGAATGTATTGTGACAGTTCGGAGTAGGAGTATGAGATACCTACTGGGAAAAAAGGTTCCAGAATGTAACAGTGTAACATAAGGTGGTGTGACATACCGGGAACAAAAAGGCTAAATCAGACAACTCTATAAAGTGGAGTTTGCAGAGCTTAATAATGGTGACTGGAGATGGAGCTCGCCTCGTCGGTTGCTCGTCTCAGTCAAGTAAGTGCATCCAAAATAAAGTTAATCAAGTTTGTTAAAACCGATCTCTTCGGGATAACTCTCCGTGATCTGCCCAAGAATTCCAACCCCGCCCAACTCTACGCACCGCGCCACTAAAATTGTATGTCACCCTCCTCCCGACAGCTAAACAGTTTCAAATAGCTCGTGTTTTACTTCGGCTGCTTAAGAGTAGACGCAGATACCACAAACCCTCTTGTACAGAAGTCCACTTAGAAAGATCAAGGAAGGTTTTGAACTGAAACTTTCGTAGGCACGACACATCTATACTGATATAATAAAGAGGAAAGATTTGTATTTTTGTATTTTGTATGTGTGTATGTTTGTAATGAATAGGCTCGGAAACTACTAGGCCGATTTTAAAAATTCTTTCACCATTAGTAAGCTATAATCTTCGTGAGTAACATAGGTTATATTGGATTTTCAAAAAGCTTAGGGTTCCGTACGAATTCTTGAATATGTAACCCAAAGTGTAAAAAAATTATTACTCAGAGAATTTTCCACGGAACTAATATAGTTGTTTCCACGGAAACTACATATAGGCACATACGTTGCTTTTGGCCCCACTTTAGCAAACATGCACACATCCAAGACGAGTCGAACCCGAGACCACTCGCATGGCAGACAGATGCGCTAAACACTGTGTCACAGACTGCCCCCGATAGTTGAAAGGGCGCATATAACATTTTTTCCGAAATTGAGTTATATACATTGTTGGAATCAGCAAAAAAAGGCGCATCGGCCAGTATTTTTTATTTTTCGCTATCTCGCTTTATAGCGATTTTCTGTAGTAGAAATGGGCGCATATGCATCCAATTTTTTGACTAAATGGAAGATGAAAAGCCGAAATTAATATAAACTTAGTAGAATAACCGCATTTGCACATATACGCCTTTGAGCTTCATAGTAATATTTCATGATCGGAAGTTTAATAGGCGCTTATTCGATATCGTTTTTAATGCTTAATAGATAGGTCGCAAGTGACCATTTGCGCCTTAGACGCTAGTTGGAACGTATTATACCTACTAAGTAGAAAAGTCAACATCTGCCATATGCGCCCTTACTACTTCGTATTTTTCCGTATGTTTTTTAAAATAAATAAAAGGCTGAAATTATTGTTTTTTTATTCATAAGTCAAGATGAAACCTACAATAGACGATCATAGGTACTTTTCAACTTAGCCAAGGGCTATTAGATTGATAATGGATATTTGTGCCTAAAGTGCCTACTTAAATGCGCCTTTTCTTTCTAGGAAAATATTTAAAATTATAAACTTGGTACTAGGGTTCATCATTAACCCATTATGTCCCCACCAAGGGGCACGGGTCTCTTCCCTGAGGAAGGTATAGGCCATACTCCACCACGGGGGCCAAGTCCGGATTGGTGGTACTAGGGTTAAAAGTAATAAAAAGCGCATACGAAATTGATAGGGCGCATGTAGCGATATGCGCCTATTCAATTAATTATGTCTCATTTCTTCATATTTTTTAAACTAAAATGAAAAGGTTTTTTTGAGATTTTGCATATAATATATTTAAAATATACCTATCGTACTATAGCAATTGAAAGATAATCATGTTAACTATTTTTCGACATCTTCAAAAATATATTTCTTCATTTAACTAACAAACAGCAAACAATTTAAGTTTGTATTCATTAAACATTTTTTTTCTCAGTTTTAGATTCTTGTTACATGCGCCTTTTCAACTATCGGGGGCAGCAGAGGTTGTCAAATAAAAACATTATTATAAGCCTGTTTGGAATCTTCCGACAAAAGTAAATGGATCCATAAAACAATGTATGTAATGTTTTATCAAGGAAGGTGTTAAAATTGTTCTCTATACTATCTGTACTTTTTTTATTTTATTTTTTTTTTATTTTTATTTTATTGTTTTATTGTTTTATCAAAATAAACCGTTACATTTTATTTATATCTAATGTCGCCAAACTGCTGTGCAGCCTACTTCTATTCTAACGTAATAAAGAGTTTCGGTCTTATTGTGTAAAAAAACGATTCCACCAAAGAGGCACGTACCCCTCGGTTTCTCGAACGCGTCTGTTAATCTACTGTTATCAGCTGTCAGTTTTTTTTCTTTTGACAACTCACAGCTGTTAGCAATAGGTTAACAGACTGTTAATGTTCTAGAAACCCGTAGTTAGAGAGGTTTAGGTCAGTCTTAAGACAGATCTTAACTAAATTATGATTTACAAAGTCAAATCTCCACGTAAGAGCCCTAAGCAACTAAAGTGTCGTTCAATTTACTTCGAGTTTTAAAAAACCTCCTATAATTTATAGATTTTTTTTTAAATTTAAGACAGCAATTCGTTTCTGACACAACCACATACCTACAGTGCCACCATCTTATCTGTTCAGTTGATAGCGGGCGCTCTAGTGGAGAATTTAGTACTTTAGAAGAATTAATGAAATAAGTAAAATGTTGGATGACATAACATGACTTATAACGCTTATTGACGTTAAGATAAAATAAGATAAGAATGTTCTTTATTGAACACGAGGAAAAGCACAAACATAAAATATTTACAAGGTAACAGTACATTTGGGGGTCTTATGGCTATAGCAATTTCTTCCATACAAGCCTTGATCCGGATTGGATAGTCAAATAGAATTTTACTCAAAGAGACTCTAAGGGTGGCTTGCACCAAAATCGTTAAACGTGTTTAGTTGCTATTTTATTTAAACGAGACGTGTTTGTGTGGTTTGAAATCTGACCTAAGCACGTTTAGTCGCTAAACATATTTAACAATCGTGGTGCGAACCACCCTGAGACAGGCATTATTTCACTTTTTTTTTAACAAGACGGTAGGTATGTATGTCTAATAATTTTTTTTTATTCTTCTTCTTCTTCTATGTAGGAGATAATAATCTCCAAAAGTTCTTTTCGATTTCAAACAGTCACAGCCTTCACAGGTGTTTAGAATTGACTGCAATACTAATACTGAGCACTTATTAGATTGACTGCAATACTGATCACTTGGAAAATAAAGTATAGCCAAAAATAATGCTAATCACCACTAGCTGGCCTGAATCAGAAATTATCGCAACCTACAGTCCGAAGTGGAAATCTATGGCTCTCCTAGGAGTTAAAGGACTGAAGAAGAATATCATCATCAACCCATTATGTCCCCACCGAGGGGCACGGGTCTCTTCCCTGAGGAAGGTATAGGACATACTCCACCACGGGGGCCTAGTCCGGATTGGTGGAGGCTTGTAAGACCAGTGGCTGGTCTTACTGTCAGAAGTTTTCAAGCCGCCCTAAGACGTGGCTTAACGACTGCCATCTATCGACGGCAGCCGGCACCAACTGCTTAACGTGCCTCGCGACGCACGGAACAGCTCGGAAAAGTGCCACAAGCGTACTAACGGCGCGTTCAGTGCATGGATGGGTGACCGTCTATGGTAGTCCATAGACGGTCACCCATC
Source organism: Yponomeuta plumbellus (assembly GCA_947310845.1). NCBI lineage: Eukaryota > Metazoa > Arthropoda > Insecta > Lepidoptera > Yponomeutidae > Yponomeuta > Yponomeuta plumbellus. The sequence continues at coordinate 6,771,211 of OX371207.1, read as the reverse complement.
CATGCACTGAACGCGCCGTATGTTTCTTAACCTTCAAGATCGTTTAAGATCGCTCAGGCAGCCGGAGCTACGAGCGATTCAGAAGAATATATTATTAAAAAAAATGTCCTTACTGCGACAACGGGTGTCGTCGACTCATCAAGCGTCTCTGTAGCTATTCTTTTGTTTGTTGCATTTATTTCCTGCACGTTTCCATGGGGCGAGCGAGTGAGACTGCGTCGTGAATTGGGGTGCATCCAGAATCGGCCATCTTAGCGAGTTGATTGACCTCGTGTTAGGGTTACCAGATGATTGAAAACTTGTTTTTACTTGCATAAGGATCTTGTGTCAGGAAATCGTGGAAACCTTATAAGATCTGCTGTCGACTGTTCTATATTTTTGTACGATTTGCCTTTACATATTCCTACGACACAGAGCAGCCTAGTGTGGGGCCAGAAGCTATGTAGTATGTGCCTCTTTGTAAATGTTTATATTTACAGTTTTAATGGAAAGTATTCTTTGATAATACTGAACAGAGATCAGGCATGAAAATATCGATGCTATTGACTGTACATTAAACACGCATTTTTTTGCTTATCGTTGCTTTATGATAGTCAGTATAAAACATACAACATTAGGATAAAAAAACTGTTTGATGAAATGCTGGAACTTTGTACGGCAATATTATTTCTCACTCCGGCAACCCAATCCGCGCGGGACTTTCCGGCGTCATTGAGGTATCATAGAAGTGATTACCTCGATCGATAGTTTATGGAAGGGGATGGAGATGAATTCGACCGGCCGATCGTGATAATTGAACTTGAATGGCATTAGATAATAAGACTTACAATGTTCAATCAACAGTTGGTAAGCCCTTTCAGTTCTGCAAAGAAACTTGTAACCTAATTAAGTAGCTGTCGATTATATGGCTGTATTAATTTCAATACTCCTTAGAGACAGTTCAATCCACAGAACAAATGTTCTGTGGTTCAATCTGTGGGTAAATCTTTCCTCCTCTCTTTAATACTCCCATGTTTTATCTTTACGCCTGCTTAAGGTATTTATAGGTAAGTAGTTGCTAACATTTTTTTTAAGGACATTAATAAATTTAAGTACATTCGTATGCATAGAATCTTAAATTTATTATAAAATTATGATCTTATCTTAAAATCTCAGAAAACTAATATTAATAATAAAGCACCACAGAAAGGACACATGCATAACATAAGAAATAACTAGTTTATAGCAGGCCTGCAATTACACTCGTTTTGTTGACACGTTTTTATTAGCTTCACTGACAATCTGTCGTCAACAGACAGTAACAAATACAGAAATTAATTAACCTACTTCGAACTAGCATATCGATTTGAAACACTGCAAGTGTATAATGTACCTAATAATTCAATAATTTGATGTCGAACTGAGACGTGACGTTGGAGCCAGAATAAAAGGCCTTCCACACGATCGGAAAGACTCTCCGACCAAGTGGCCTTGGTCGGGTTGGAATTCGTTCCACACGGTCGGACAACTTGACAACGTACAGTCGAAAGCACGTCATCATTCACATTTGAGTTGCAAAGTCGCCCGTAATGCAACGGGCCAGAGTTCATGGGTGTATAACATGATGTGCTCTCGACTGTATGATACGACATCGGTGGCGCAGCGGTTAGCGCATCTGCTTACCATGTGAGAGGTCCCGGGTTCGAATCCCGGTTGGGTACAAAAAAAAGAAACACAGGTCTCGGATGTTCACATGCTTATGACGTCGCTGTTTCTGGTTCCCACGACACAGGGTATCCTAGTGTGGGACCAGAAGCGATGTATGTAAATGCAAGCCTGTATGTAAATGTTATTTTATGTGTAAATTGATATGAATTCCGTCAACACCTCCCGTTCGCGGCTTTCAAAATGCGAACCCATTCCAACCATAGTTCCAACCAAGTTCAAAACGTACGTAAAGAGATGCAATCGTACATCGTACATGCGAGGCCTAAAACGTACGTCAAATGTACGAAATGTACGCTAACGGCAACGCTGCACTGAAGCGCTCGCGTCGGACGACAGCCTTCCACACGATCCATTCCGACCGCCAACACAGTGGGTTGTGATGGCTGCGCTTCCATCAAGGCCGTTGGATTCCGACCAATATTTGGTTGGACAACCGGCTTCCACACGTGATATTTTTACACCAACCCGACCAATGTCACCTTGGTCGGAGAATCTTTCCGATCGTGTGGAAGGCCTTTAAACATCGTCAGATCAGTGGAATTATTGACTTTATTCCGGATACGCCGACTTTATTTCGGATACGCCGACTTTTTGTCGGAATAGTCCGACCAGTGGGCTCATTATGTAATTTTCGCAACGGATATTCATACGTCTTAAAAAGTCATGTATACCACTACTGTATAGCACTATCTTCTTTTAAGACCCTTTGTTAGAGCGAGACAGTACTCCGTACGAACGTCGGTTTTTGTGTTGACGGGACTTTTTAAGACGTATGACTATCCGTTGCGAAAATTACATAATGAGCCCACAGGGCCTAGATTCTGCTAATTCATTGTAGTACAATGACAACTGCATAATCATGGCGATTTAGTTTCATTGCCGCTTCAAGTCAACGCGCGCACGCGTATTCGCAATTCTAGGCGTTAATGGAAGTTAAAAACGTGTCACGTGACCCGACCATGTAACTTTAATCACATCACACTTCACACTTCACACTAATATTATAAACGTGAAAGTTTGTGTGTGTGTTTATATGTTTGTCAGTCTTTAGCGCTGAAACGGCTGGACGGATTTTAATAAAATTTGGTATGGAATTAGCCGATACCCTGGATTAAAACATAGGCTACGTTTTACCGCGGGGAAATATCTTATTCCTACGGGAAAATCGATGAACCGCGGGTAACACCGCGGGGCACAGCTAGTTGAACTATAATGCTCTAACAGAATCGCAGAGCTCGCGTTCGTCTGTTGCTCGTGTCAGTGGTATTTTTCAAGACTGAAAATACATCTTTACTGTACAAAAAAGTTGATACAATATATAAGTACCTACTTTATCTAAATAATTTGCGGTCTTATCGCTTAGAGCTATGTCTTCCACACCATTTTTAGATTGCAAGAGGTACAACGGCCTTAATTTATTACTGTATTCTCAATTGATTCCGGAAGTCAAACCCGATGATAAATCAGCGCCGCTGAGCTTGTTCAATGATGGCTAAATATCGCTGTAGATCCAGATATTATCGGTGAATATCGTTAATCTAGAATTAACAGTTCATACAGTCGACAGCACATCAACCTCTACAGGCATTGACTGTGCAAGTCGTCCGTAACTTAATCGGTACTAAAAATGACTGTGCAAGACTGTTCATCATCATCAACCCATTACGTCCCCACCGAGGGGCACGGGTCCCTGAGGAATGTATAGGCCAAACTCCACCACGCGGGCCAAGTCCGGATTGGTGGAGGCTTGTAAGACTAGTGGCTGGTCTTACTGCCAGAAGTTTTCAAGCCGCCCTAAGGCCTCTGACTTGGCTTAACGACTGCCTAAGACTGTTAAGTGGCCCAAATGTACATCTTATTTTTTATCTCCACAAGTTTTACGAGTATGTGGAATCAAAAGAAGTGTCACCTAGGTTTCTTATACTTTCGCAACGAGAAATCAAATTGTCAAAAAACTTCCGCCGAGTTTGTTGTTCTGATAATTTCGGTCCGCGCTTCTGACGTTTCCCTGCTTCCGCTATGTAATTGTGATAAAATAGAATAAGCTTTGGTAAACAAATAATTTTCGGTGTAAAAAATACTAGGTAATGCAAAATAACAAAACCTCGTCATCATCAACCCATTAGGTCCCCACCGGAGGGCACGGGTCTCTTCCCTGAGGAAGGTATAGGCCATACTCCACCACGGGGGCCAAGTCCGGATTGGTGGAGGCTTGTAAGACTAATGGCAGGTCTTACTGTCAGAAGTTTTCAAGCCGCCCTAAGGCCTCTGACTTGGCTTAACGACTGCCATCTATCGACGGCAGCCGGTACCAACTGCTTAACGTGCCTTGCGAAGCACGGAACCGCTCGGAAAAATGCCACTAGCGTTAGTCGTAGACGGTGACCCATCCATGGACTGGACGCGCCGTATGTTGCTTAACCTTCGTGATCGTTTAAGATCACTCAGGAAGCCCAGGCTACGAGCGATTCAAGCGATGCAAGAGCAAAATAACAAAACCTAATACACGTCAATTAGTACAAATTGTTTTCAACAACAATATTTATTCTAAACCTTTTGGAGAAGTATGAACCTTCTTGCCCCGGGGAACAAAGTCGTAAAGCACTATTTACGACTGTTATAGTGTTTTTCACTATTTAGACATCCCTAAGTAATGTACTATGCTTGTAAATTTGTTCAGATTTTTTGGAAAATGTATTATTAAATAAACACCACTTGGATATCTTTCTTTGTTCCACGGAAATAATTTTGTATACAGTGTCAGTATCATTTACATAATTGAACTTTCCGGAAAAAAACCCAACAATAATAAAGATAGCTTTAGTTTACATTGTGTTTCTAAAAAAAAAACAAAAACATAAGTGTTAATAAGACACTTTGGATACAAAACACTAGGACGCAGTGAAACGTACATTGCTATTACCGACCAGAGAAGTTTACAATATTTTCGCTAAAAGAGTGGTAATAACTTATTAAGTTCTAAACATTCATTAACATTACCGTCGCAATGTGCGGTTACTGTATCGTTCCTAATTGAATGAATGAATGAATAACCATTTATTGCCAAGAACAGATATGTTTCATACTTAAAGTAATAGCTTATTAGAAACTAAAATTAATAATATACAATTAAACAAAATCTAAAGTGAGACAGCTTGGCAAAAGGACTGTCGCTCAGCCTGTGCTGATAGATGCTGGGCATCTTACAGCGCAGATTTTCAGCGAAATCCTATACTCATAATCGCTTGGTATTCTATGTTAAAGTTAGAAGAAAGGTAGAACACCACCAAAATTTAAAAGAAAATTTAAAACTACATAATAGAGATTAAAAAAAAAAGTACTTAACTGCTAACCAAACTAGTGTTAGTGCCGTAGTTTAGGTGACGTTACTTAACACTCAGATGGACTTGATTTAACTGAAGACATCTAAACATCTACAATATGCTTATCTTATCGGCTAACATTATACATAATTATATGGACATTGACATTCAACAATTGAGGTGAAACAGGGAAACAAACGTAAATTTTATGCTGTAAATAAATAAATGTTCAGTACATTTTGATATTTTTAGCTATTCACACAAAAAAAATATAAAAAAAGAGAAGTAAAAAAACCATTGTTATTTTCAAGGTCGGGCAGGACGAGGAAGTTTACAAATTAGAAAAAAATAACATTAGTTTGACATTTAATGTGTTTATGTAGTGTATCTAGGAGCCTAGAAAGAATCAAATTACCTTCTTTTATTTTTCCTGACAAAAGTAGATTTTACTATTACGACTTTATTCCCCGGGGCAAGCGCTTTGTAGTTCATGGATGTACTCGTAGATTGTCGACGGTCGTTCAATGTGAAACCGACTAACGCCACCCTGTGACGATGCACTATGACGCAAATGGTGTTTACGACCTGCATGGGCTGGATCACTTATATACCTACCTAATACACCACTGCGTAACTAATATTCAAAGGGGCAGTTTCTGATTTGCGAATTTCACTAACTTTTAAATTAATTTACTAAGTAACTACTTAACTATAGTGCTCTCTCGTCTTATTTCTCAGAAAAGAGCGTGACAGGACGATACTTAAGTATTTACTTAGTGAAATTCTCAATTAAAAAATCAGCTGATTATTTCTACCCTGGGATATATTTTGACGATATATTTTGTGAAAATTACTATAGGATTAAAAATATTGTGCCGGCAACATATTGGCTTGGTGCACTCTGTGCGTTTAGGCGGTTCTGGGCCTACATTCTGCTAATGCATTGTAGTTAAATGACAGTTGCACGACTGCGTCGATTTCGAACGCGGGCACGCGTATTCGTAATTCTAAGCGGTAATGGAATTAAAAAACATGTCACGTGACCCGACCATTTAACTGTAATTGAACTATAATGCACGAACAGAAGTAAAACGTAATGTAGGTGCGGCGACAATGGCGAGAGAGTATGGGTTCAATTACCACGCATGCCCACTGCGGATTGACAATTGACATCTTTTCATCACAAATACGTATTAATATTATTATGATTTATAAAAGATAGGAGACACGTATTTTTTAATTTTTCTGAAATACGGACGTTTTCTTATACATTTTTAATTTTAAAGTTTAAATTATTTCTACCGGAAGTGACGAAACAACAAGGCTCACAATACGTTTTCCTTTGCCTAACATCCTAAAAAAACATTGTTACAAATGTCATTTTAGTATTGCCAGGACCTTGTTAAAGTTAACAGTTTATGTATTTTTTTAACATCTGCAAATATGTTTTTCGTTTATAAAATTAAATCGGCTCAGTTCAATTCATCATCCCTTATGTATATAGTTGTTGGTTTTTTGTCTTTATAACGCCTTTGTCTGCGTTCGAAGGTAGTTGCTACCAGATTGTCTCTTTTGTCACAGAATACTATGCTTTAGTAGCTACTTTTTCAAGGTTACTGATATGGTAAGTATGGTCACCCTGATAATACGGCTTAACTTTTTTTTTCTTTATCGTGGCAATTCACTGAAAGCCACGGTGTGACGTCATCAGCGTATTTTTGTGTTTTTACTATTTTCTCTCAAATGCAACCATAGAAAATACTGAAAGTAATTTTTACGTGCTTTACAAAGCCAAATCTCGAAATGGTTTTCGAATTAGAGCTCCATACAATTTTGAAAAGTTATCAATTCAAGCGTAGGTCTACGTGAGCTAGACACTCAGGTTTCCTCAAGATGTTTACCTGTACAGTTAGGGAGCCTGTTTGCTACTACTTAGAAATTCACAAATTTATTTGCGTATGAAACTGTTGACTTGGAAAGTTTACACCCATGTACCTACTCTCATCACAACCCTTTATGTCTCCACCGAGGGGCACGGTCTCTTCCCTGAGGAAGGTATAGTCCATACTCCACCACGAGGGCGAAGTCCGGATTGGTGGAGGCTTGTAAGACTAGTGGCCGGTCTCACTGTCAGAACTTTTCAAGCCGCCCTAAGCCCTCTGACTTGACTTAACGACTGCCATCTATCGACGGCAGTACTCTATCCACTTACATTACGGGCGATTAATTTACCTAACTAAATTGTACGGGTTGAAGTGCTGTCGACCGTACGCACGTAGGGAATTTTGTTTTTTCATTACTCTGTAGGCCAGTTGGCTGGTGTAGACATTATTTAATTATTCGTTTCAACCACGGTATCTTCTTATTTGCGTCTGTTTCTGATTGTACCTGAAATGCGAAAATTACTTCGTATTAAGTTCATTCTGTACCTACTAAAGCGATATGTAAAAGCTGAAATGAACGCTTAAAATTATGTATCCATTGCGTGCTAACGTTTTCCTGAATCATCATCATCATTCAGCCACAAGAAGTCCACTGCTGGACATAGGCCTCCTCCATGGATTTCCAAAAACGACCGGTTGGAAGCGGCTTGCAACCAGCGTCTTCCTGCCACTTATGGATAAAGTAAAGTAGTATTCTATCTATATAGATAGAGTAAATTGTTTTTATGTCCAGTACGCATGGATTTTCAGCGGCCCGAATTTAACACCTTATTGAGTAAATAGAAAGCGATGGTGGAGCGGTTCGCAAAACAACCCTTTCATTTAAGAGGTGCTGGGTTCGAGCCCCAGTGAATACTAATAAATATAAACATATACATTTACATACAGGCACATTCATTGCTTCTGGCCCCACACTAGGATACCCTGTGTCGTGGGAACCAGAAACATCGACGTCACAAACATGTAAACTTCCAAGACCTGGAGTTTTTTTTTCTTTTCCCAGCCGGGGATCAAACCCGGGACCTCTCGCATGGTAAGCATGCGCTAACCGCTACGCCATAGAGATCGTCAACTTAGTTGTTTAAGTTAAGTACATTTTGTGAATTTGTAAAAGCGGTGCAATATAGCTTTATTTCTCGTTTGACCCCAAGTGCTACTCGTACTTGGCCACTATTTTGGGCGCTCTTCGTCTATCTATATATATAAAAGGAGAAGCTGACTGACTGACTGACTGACATATGAACGCAGGGCCTAAACTATAAGGGGTAGAAACTTGAAATTTTGCAAAGGGGTTCCTTTTGTAACGTAGGGGAGTACTAAGAAAGCATTTTTAAAAATTCATCCCCTAAGAGGGTAAAATGGGGGTACAAACTTAGTATGGAACTTTGCCGTTTTTGAAGTTATTCGAACGAAATTCAGAATAAAGATTCTTCATTGAAGGTCACGAAACACATAAACATTGTTTTTCGAAAATCTTTCCTTAAGGAGGTAAGAGGGGGGTGCAAAGTTACTATGAAACTTTGCCGTTTTTTGAAGTTATTCGAATGCAATTCAGAATAAAGATTCTTCATTTAAAGTCATAAAACACATGTAAAATAGTTTTTCGAAAGTCATCCCTTAAGGGGATAAAAGCGGGGTGCAAAGTTAGTAAGAAACTTTGCTATTTTTGAAGTTATTCGAAGGAAATTCAGTATGAAGGTCCTTCATTGAAAGTCATGAAAGACGTATAAAGTAGTCTTTCGAAAATCATCCCTTAAGAGGGTAAGTGGGGGTTGCGAAGTTAGTATGAAAACTCTTTCGCATGCGCTAAAAGTATCCCTATCTTATTTGCAAACACTTTACTCAACTAAAGCCCACGCGGACGTAGTTGCGGGCAACAGCTAGTTTTTGTATAACACACTTTTACCAGTTATGTGTGACTGTATGTGTCCTGAATAAAATAAAATAAATAAATAAAAGATAAGAATATTCTGTATTGCACACAAGAAACAATTAAAAGTTACAATAAAAAAAAAACAACAGACGGAGTACGAGTAAATGTTGGGGTTAAAATGGAAGTAAAATTACATTGTACTGCTTTTACAAAATTTACTTTGCTTAGGGCCAATTTTTCAATAGTCAGATAAAACTTAACTGGAGAATAAATTAAATGCTGTCACTGTCTAAATCATACGACAAGACAGTGACAACATCAGTTTTATTCTCCAGTTAAGTTTTATCTGACTATTGAAAAACCGGGCCTTAGAGAACTAAGTTATTAGTATTTGCTGGGGCTCGAACTCAGCACCTCTGCAAAGAGAAATAACGTTACAACAACTCGCTGATGAAAAACGCAGGAAAGCATCGTGAGAAAATCTAAGTGCACCCGTGGTGATTAAGTCTATACTCTTACTCTGAGAGCAGGCATATGCTCTACAGTGGGATGATATAAGCTGCATATAAAAAGTAAAATATAAAAACAAGTACTCTTGTATGGCCACAGAATACACAATAGTACAAGTACAGAAGATTCACTCCGCAAAATCAATTAAAGAAAATGGGACTCAAGCAGCGATAGAATTAGGTGCAATTCAGATCGCACGGCGCTACAAAACCTACGGTTATAATCACCTACACCGTTGCATCTCTTTTTATCGCGTAACTCTTACCTCTTTTGGCGCCTTAGGGTTGTCTTCGTTGCATGAATAACTATTTAATCTTAATCTTTTATTACTAGTTAACTTTTGTGAACAAATGACGTTCTAGATAAACCTAGGCTAGGCTAGACCAAAAAACTATTTTACTTTTACAATGTAGGTATGTATAAGTACTTCAACGTAAGAAGATAGCCCTACAGAATACTTTAGTGTGTACCTCGTTTATGAAACTCCGTAGAACCATGCTCGTCCTTAAAGAAATATTCTAAAAAAAGAATTAGCGAAATTGGTTCAGCCGCTCCCGAGATTTGCGCTTAGCAAGACATTTAGCGATTCATTTTGATATTACTCGTATAGAAGATATCAAACATAACTTTACAAACAAAGAAACGAAACACGTCAACTATTTTGCTATAATAGTCTTTAAATTTAATGGGTAGGTAACGAATTCATAAAATAATTAGATTTATACCTAACTATAGGTTGTACTTAGTACCTACCAAGGGTCTTTAATTCTCCTTGGTACCTACACACCTATTTCTCTAACCATATTATGCTATTGATTGAACAGACAAAAATTGTACCTAAGTGGATAGGTACTTATAACGAAACAGATCGTCAATTTCAAACCTGAGAAATTCCTTTAATTCTAATAAACTCGTATTTGTGTAACCTAAATATCACGAATGAAAATTTCATAATAACCACTCGCAATCCGTGTTTAAGCAGTTCAACACTGCAAAGTATTTTTTGTCTCTTTTACGTTTCTCCATTTTTAAAGGATCGGTCGGATCAGCTACGAACAAAACTCGCACGCGCGTCACTGCTCGCTCGTGACCACAGACGAGTCGTGTGAGTCCCTACCTATTATTCCATCTGGATGGGCGGCCGCATGTACTTACGTTTTCGATACCTACACGCTTAGTGGAACAGGCCTGGTATGGCGCAGAACGCCGGATAATCCGATGTTATAACAAACAACAGACACGTCCACAGACGGATCCGACGACCAGTCACACGATGCTAAACCTACCTCATACTCTCAACCAACTTCGCTTGACCTATTCTGCTCTCTTTTGCCTCTTACCCTCGGATATGCAATAAGGGACGTAATGTAAGCCTCTGGAGATCAATCAATGCTGGACTTTACATATACGGCACTTCAATCTAAAACCTTTATATGATTAGGGTTTTGTGTACTATAAAGGCACACTAGTGGAATTGCTTTCAGTCATTTGTGGAGTTAGTCTTTTACATATTATGTAAGTGAATGCTCGGCAGGTAACTTGAACAAGAATCCGCGCAGTCGGGAAGAGTTACCTTGATTTTATTTCTATTATTTCTTAATTTGACTCAAGACAAAGTATCTCGAGTTATTTGATTGCAGTGTAATTAGGCATTCAAATACTTTATAATATGGAACTACTTTTTTATTCCAAGAAAACCGAGTATTATACAATATATTTAGTTATAGGTACATAATTAATTAAAACAAATATTTAAGGGTTTGTCGGTCTAAAAACCTATTTAATGAACCAAGTTTACGAGTTTCTTTTCAGTATGTATTTGTCGTTTCTTTTAGTTTTGGTCTGAGCTTAAAGAAAACACTATCAAAGTCGATAAATTCATAATAGCGTATGATACTTCTTGACTTGATGAGATTTTCTTTATTATTTCTTTATTTACTTACATAAATATTGCAACATAACAGTAGTTACACCAAAGCGTTACAATAATATAACTGAGCACTACCTATCAAACATCTTCTAAGATGAATGAATGAACCATTTTTTTAAGACCAGCAAAAAATTTTTTGCAAGCAGCCTCTCGGAGAAAGGGATGTGTAAAAGCTGCATTATTTTTATTAGTTTGTGTTTGTCATATCATTATGGGCTTAAAATGGCTTAGTGTTAGCGTCACGTCACACAGGCAAAGGAGATCGCTGCGGGTATGTGTGCGTGCCCCATCTGTCTGAAGGGTGCATTGCTGGTGGGACGCCACGACTTAAATAAGTGGAATTATTGATTGTTACCTCTATATTGTTTCCAAATGTAGAAGTTAGTTTAAGTTAGTATCGCCATATGATTATGATAGTAGTAGATATAGTTGGATAGGCAAATAAGAAGGAAATAGATGTGGATTTATGTAAAGAGTCTCGGGAGTGTTCTATTTTTGCACTCCAAAACGAAAGAAAAGCAGTTTTTGAAAAACCCTGCTGTGTCTATTTAGTAAGTAGGTATATTACAAAGTAAGTTGCTGAAACAGAATCAAATTAAATGAAAGCGAAGGAGTAGTCCCGTCCGCTTAGTACTTTGTAGTCTGGTTGTGTTGTGCTGTACTTATTGATTTTGTAGCAGTCGAATGGTTTACCTTTGACTATTCATAACTAAGTTTTTTTCATTTTAAACTTTATCAAGTCTTTATATCCGACAACAAGAGAAAATGAGTGTTAAGATTTTTACACGAATGCATGTTTGTACAGTCGACAGCGTTTAAACCCAAGCACTCTACTCCGTTGCATTACGGGCGACTTTGCAACTAAAATGTGAAGGTTGACGTGTTGTCGACTGTACATTGTATGGTCGCATTAATAAATGATTATAATATTTGGCACATCTTATCTTATGATATGATGGCACAAAGATAACACCGAAATGTCATACCGTTGCCGTTATCCCCCATTGTTAACCGCCATCATAAGACAGAGTACAAAGCCATTTACTTATATTAAGCGAAAAAAAGGCAACACAGAATTCGAGCTTCCTCATAAAATGTTCTTACATGCATACATAATAAGATAAGATAAGATAAGAATATTCTTGCACACAAGAAATCAGAGACAAATAATATTTACAATTAAAAACATACAATAGGCAACACACAATTATTGCTAACATAATACTTACATACATACTTAAATTCATTCGTGTATCCCAGAGGCATAGGCAGAGACCAGCGACTGCCACTTACCACGCCCTGACATATCACTTTCGCTTCAGCGACAGCTAAAACTAAGATACTTTGGTGTTTTCCGGTTAGATATGCTAGGTTAAGTTGTTTTTTTTGTGCCTAAACTAGTATAGTATCTGTGTTGTTGACGAAATATTCGGTGGATATTGCGCATGTGCTTTTAGTAATGAAATAAAATAAGAATAAAATAAACTCACGCCCATTATCCCCGAGGGGGTAGGCAGAGGCACCAATTTGCCGAGTTTATTAGTTTTTAGTAATTAAATTAATTAAAATTTGGGAATTTTGTGTGACTTTCTGTATTTTTAACTTTTCGATACTTTTAAATGAACCAAAAATACCGCCTTCTTACCCTTGATGCAACGCCAGAAAAATCCTATGCAACGGGGGTGTCCTCTGTCCCTTGCTCCCCCTTCATATATAATGTTCGTATCACCAATACTTCGGGTCTGGAAGAGATTTTTGATTTTATGTTATGTTTGTGTTTTTCCTCGTGAAAAATAAAGAATATTCCTCACTTGTCTTATGAAGCAAGCTCGCAATACACAGTATTTGTTTATATGTGTAGTTATGTCACTTAGGATTTTCTAATCTATCTCTATCTAATCAGCCCATGAGTAGAGCCCACTGTTGGGCATAGGATAGGATAGGACTTTCCTATCTATACTTGAGCCATTACAAACATGCGAACCGAGTCATAAAAGTGCGAGCGAGAGTTCCGATATGCCTGATATGCCTTCTATATGTGTGAGAGAGAGGTCTGATACAAATGTTTAGGACTCAGTTCGCACGTTTGTAATGGCTCAAGTTTAATTAGAAACTGTTCTTAATTGTGAACCGAGTAAGGAAAGTTGACAGCGCATCAAATCAGCGCATCATCACCGTGTATTAACTCTGCACATGGGTCAATTTGCAACTAAAATGTTAAGGCTAATGTGCTGTTAACGTATGTAAGTCAACCCTCTATTCTACATACGTGGCCGACATTACGAAAAACTGTATTTTCGTTATTATAATTATACTTTAATAGCTGACCCCGTGAACGTATCACTTTTTTTTTCGTTCTCAGCGTTTAAACCTTCTCTGGAATTCTAGAAACATAAAAGACCATAAATCTGCCAAATCAGTCCAGCCGTTCTCGTGTTTTAGTGAGACTAACGAACAGCGATTCAGTTTTGTAATTATACTAGCTGTCCCGGCAAGTCGAACCGCCAAAGATTTTATTCTCCGTTTAAACCTTCCCTGGAGTACCACGAATATAAAAAACCAAAAATCAGCCAAATCGGTCCAGCCGTTCTCGAGTTTTAGCGAGACTAACGAACAGTAATTAATTTTTATTTATAAGAAGATAAGATAAGATTACACTCATGCCATTACTTAAGAAGTAACATGTATGAAGGTTAACTTTATCACTGCCTTGGTCCGATATTGTTTCCTATCTAAATACTTATAGCAGTAAAGTCGTACCACCACTGTAAGGACTACACTTCGACATTTCACCTCAGCTCCCGGTCCCCCTATTCTCTCTGCAATATGTCGTATTTTAGGGTTCCGTAGAGTTTTACCTGCGATATCTGTCTGTCTTTAAATTTGGCCTATCAGTGATATTTACGAGTACGTTGTACCTATGAAGTTGTTAGTTCTTCCGACCAAAAATAAGTAAGTGTATCCGGATAATAGCTTAATGTGTAGTGCTTACGAAAGTTTAAGTTAAAAAAAAAACGTTAGAGATAGAGGAGTTAAAGTTTAAGTTTGTTAGAAAAAGTTAGAGTTTGCACATTTTACCAATCAAATGCAACCTTCAAATTCTGCATTTATTTTCCTGTAAAATCATACAATAGCTTCCAGCATTAAATAATACGGATAAAAAGTTAAAATCCTCTCGTATGAATTTTTTGTTGCAACAGAATTACATCAATGCTACTATAATGCGAGGCAGATAACTTGATCCGCGGAGTCAGGATAATTTGCGATGGACATGAAAGAGCAACTTTTACTTATTTTTTGTTAACTTAACCAAACTAAACTAACAAAATAACAAAAAAAAAACACACAAATCCAAAAGTCACATCTCATCGCCCACGCCAATGAGACCCGAAATACATACAAAGTAAAAACTATTACATACATATAAATAGTCACGCCCTTACCCCAGAGGGGTAGGCAGTGACTAGCGACTGCTACTTACAACAATTACACTATTCCTAATGGAACTGAATAAAAATAATTATGATTTTGTTGTTTTGTTTTGCCTCCACCAATCCGGACTTGACCTCCGTGGTGGAGTATGGCCATCACCTTCCTCAGGGAAGAGACCCGTGCCCCTCGGTGGGGACATAATGGGTTGATGATTTATGATTTTGTTTATTAGGTCATGAAGACATGCACACAGACATACGGAACCCTCGAATTCAGCATTCGATTCCAACTTACACTTGGCCGTTTTTTTATCCATGACGGGTGAGGTGACTGACCGCGGTCGGATGTTTGCCACGAGCTGCGGAGACCAGGGTTCGATATCCGGCAATGAAAAAAACTTAAAGTGGTTTATAGTGCCGGCGATGATCGCGTAACTGCGGTAGGGTGTCTCATCCTTAATACGCGGGTTATTTTAACATGCAAAAAATTATTTCATCACTTTCTCTAAGGGCCGGTTTCTGAATTGAGAAGTTCACGTAAGTAAATACTTAAATAACGTTCTGTCATGCTCTTCTCTGAGAAATTTGGCGAGTCAGCAGTAGAGTTAAGTAGTTACTTAGTTGACGGCCTCTGTGGCGTAACGGTTGACGCTTCTGCTTACCATGCGAGAGGCCCCGGGTTCGATCCCCGGCTGGGGAGAAAAAAAAACTCCGGGTCTTGGATGTTTACATGTTTGTGACGTCGCTGTTTCTGGTTCCCACGACACAGGGTATCCTAGTGTGGGGCCAGAAGCAATATATGTGCCTGTATGTAAATGTTTATGTTTCTCTGAGAAATTTGGCGAGACAGCACTAGAGTTAAATAGTTACTTATGCCCGGTTCCTATAATATACGCCTACCGGCTACGATCCGTTTTCTCTACAATTTATTGACGGTTCGTAGGAATTTCATAGGAATTGTAACCGATCGTTAGCAAAAACGAAGCGTTTTGTGGATATTGGAACCGGGCATTAGCGAAATTCTCAATTCAGAAATCGGAAATGATAAAAATCACGAAATGTCGTGATTTTTATACGAATCAGGCGAAAAACTCGACACTAGTTGTAAATGATAGCTCTCGCAAATAAAAAAGAAAAGGAATTCATATGGGAATGCGACTAGAATTTAAGGAAAGTCATTCTCATCTTTTCTAAACTATAATAACTTGAATGCTTTTTCAAGCCGTTCAAGTAACTCAAATAACTTTAAAGCATTTAAGCATTGGTTAGACGTTTTCCGCTTTTGTTACTATACTTGGTGATAACCGACATGTTAGCTAAGCTCTCTCCAATTACCAAAATGCTTAGTCGCAAACTAAAAAAAATTGATTGTAGATCTCTTGTAGATCTCTAGATCTCTCTAGATCGCTTTTTTAAATTGTGTGTTTTGGTAATAAACAATTTATTTTCAATTCGAAAACGCTAAACACACATTTAATTTTGAAACCTTCTTATGAGAGTAAATGTGGAGTTTCCTTTGCCTTCACATACCTAATCTATTAATTGTGAAAGTAACAGATTTGACGTTATTCAATTGGTGTGAGAAGTTGTCTTTAGTTCTGTAACGATTTGGTGTTTACTGATACTCTACAAGAACTTTGTAAAATGAAATGAAATAAATATTGGCTTGTATAAAATACTAGCTGATCCGGCAAACGTTGTTTTTCCATATGAAAAATAGATAACAACCTATTGTCTGACATACCAAAATATACGTATGAAATTTCCTTATTATGGGTCAAGCCGTTTCGAAGTATTCGGAACTACACTGTGACACAAGAATTTTATATAGTTCAGATAGATATATCAGATTAGATTATTATTACATTACAATCAGTATAATAATTATTATTGTCAGTCTAATTTAATTCTGAGCAACGTTCCCGATTGCGATAACTCCTGCATGGCTGACGCCGTGTTTTTGATGGGCAAGATTGAGGGGAAGAGGCGTGTTAGTACAAGGTAATCGTGGCTCAGATTCCTCGGGAAATTCTCGAGTAGTAGAGAGCATCAGGAAGGTTTTGTCAGGCAAGGAATACTGCTTAGTATTCCTTCCGAATACTGCCTTTTTACCACAAAGATGTGGAACGTAAGAAAACATATTGTTTATTATTGTAAAATTTGTGGTAATTAAATTATTTTCAATTTCACTTTCACTTAGCGGCCGGTTTCTGAGTTGAGAATTTTCACTAAGTAAATACTTAACTGTAGTGCTGTCTCGTGAAAGACAAGAAAAGAGCGTGACAGACCGTTACTTAAGTATTTTCTTAGTGCGAATTCTCAATTCAGATCCGGCCCCTAGGGCTCTTTTTCTGAATTGAGAATTTAAGTAATTACGTTAACTAATTACTTAGCGAAATTCTCAATTCAGAAATCGGCCCTAAATCTACAATACCAGTGCCTAGATTCTGATAATCTATTGTAATACAATGACAACTGCATGGATACTTCGAAATAATATGTTTATAATAAAGTAAATTTATTTGAGTATCTCCTTTGAGTTCTTTGCTTTTTGTTCTAGGGTGGAGCATCTGAGTCTTCAGGAGCAAACTTTGATTTGGCATTGACATTGGTTTTATTTGTGGTTTCATTGCAAAACACCAGAGTTCAAGGCCGTGAAGGATAAGAAAATGTGCACATTTATTATCTACTAGCTGTGCCCCGCGGTGTTACCCGCGGTTCATCGATTTTCCCGTAGGAATAAGATACTTCCCCGCGGTAAAACGTAGCCTATGTTTTAATCCAGGGTATCGGCTAACTCCATACCAAATTTTATTAAAATCCGTCCAGCCGTTTCAGCGCTAAAGACTGACAAACATATAAACACACACACAAACTTTCACGTTTATAATATTAGTGTGATGATTTTAGCATAAACACTCCAAGAATATACAGCCTGATTTTTTCACCGGTACAATAAAGAACAATGGCGAAAACATAGTTGGGATTTTTTTTAGCGCTTTAAAGAGACACCTAGACTAAACTGCATTTTGTAATTTTATACGTATTTTCAATGAATTCTCAAATTCGGAGAAGGCCAGGTAAAAAAGCAAAATATTACAAGAATGTAACATGAGTACATTGACGAGTTTTGTTAGTTGTCACTTTTTATAACTTCTGGCCATAGAAAAACGTGATTAATCAGCTTCCGGTAAAAAGTCATTGCAGTTTAGAAGAAATGAAACGTTCAACGTTGCCAGAATGTTACAAAAGTAACATTTTACGTTCCTTTTGGCCCTCTTAAGTTAAGTTACATCAATTGTTACACGACCCAATTATGTTACTTTTGTGTTACTTCATCTCCATTATAATTATGATGACGTTTTTTCATATTCATTGATGACAAAGCAGGTTATAGTACTGAATGGCATTTCGTCCCTTAGCTTACAACACCGCTCAAGTCGAAAATTGGCGGTTTTCACATTTGAATGCTATTAGATGGAGCTGCTCATTGAGCGTCTAACCATTGGTCACACCTGTAATGTTGGTAAAAATGACTTAGGCCGTGTTGTAAGCTAGGGGACGATTTTTAATGTGGTTGGTACCTACCTATATTAGACAGACATAATTAATTATATGTTGTGTCTTTTTCAACATCATGATTTCAACATCATCATCTACCCATTATGTCCCCACTGAGGGCCACGGGTCTCTTCCCTGAGGAAGGTATAGGCCATACTCCACCACAGGGGCCACGTCCGGATTGGTGGAGGCTTGTAAGACTGGTGGCTGGTCTTACTGTCAGATGTTTTTAAGCCGCCCTAAGGCCTTTGACTTGGCTTAACAACTGCCATCTATTGACGGCAGCCGGCACCAACTGGTTAACGTGCCTTGAGAAGCACGGAACCGCTCCGAAAAATGCCACAGGCGCTAACGCTGAACGCGCTAACCATGGATGGGTCACCGTCTATGACTAATCATAGACGGTGACCCCGGTGGTTTTCCTCCTGGACTGACTTTGCCTAACTCTTGGTATTGCTTCGTGGAAATAACTACAATGAGCGGTCGTGGAAGAGGCAGACCTTCACGCATCTTGTGTGTTAACTGCAATATTTGCGTTAACACACTCCGTCGATACCGTGCCTTGGAATTAGATACAAGAGCTGCTGCTATACTCTGTAGCTGGGTATATCCACAAATCGTAAGTACCAACATCACGTTATTATTGCTAAAACTAGTACAGCTTAGGGATACTCACTATCGGAGTAAAGAATCAGTAGATAGGTATTTTGTACTTGGTTTTAGTACAAAAGTCAACTTAATGCTCCACATCTAGCACTTGTGACTTTTTTGTTTGATGAATCATTACCTGTTAGGTACCTAGCTGTAGGATTAGAGACATAGTTTTATTAAGCCTGCCACTTTTGAGGTTGACACTTTTTAAGTTTTATAAGTTAACCATCGTAATAATAACTCAAGGGCACAGTGGTTACACAGGGGAAACTTACTGTCAAGATGTATTCAAGCAGCATAACTAACATTTTATGCTTAACAGTAATAATGTATGTATCGAGTCCACTCTTTGTCTTTCTTCTTTGAAGTTATTTATGAGTTTATGACTGATGACATCTTTCAGATTACTGAAGATGATGTGGTCTGCGAAGCTTGCAGGAATCTGACCATGGTCAGAATTGAAGAAAATGAAGAAGCTGTTGCCAATATTGATCAAGAGGCTCCACAACGACAACAAGGCCATCCCAATGTGTGCTTTTTATGTGGTTGCTCTACTGCACAAAGGCAAAGTGACAGAATATTAAGAGAAAACCCTACTGAACTGCAGCAGTCTATGATTAATATTATAGAAAGCAGAGTAGCCCCACAACTGTTATGTATTTTTTTTGCTTTTTTTTTGTAAAGAAAATGTGAGTAGGTACATTTACACTCTGTAAGTAGTATTCCCCCAATTTGGTTATTATATAATGTCTGGGGCATCTCATACTGGCTGTTCTGACTTCCTTTCTTCATTGTTGTTTACTGAGTGTACTGGATACCTGTACTTTGGCTTGATATATTCTATTGTAAAAATAATCTTCATCTTCATATTAATAAAATGCTATTAACTTTCAGATAACTGCGTATGATCGCGTTTGCCATGCCTGCTGGTTGCGTACGCAAAGACAAGCTCGCCGTATGAGTCTTCAAGATGAAGGCAGAGCCCTTGATGTAGGAGAAGAGGAAGCACATGAACCCATCAATGAGCCACCAGAAGCCAACAGACAACATCACCAGGATGAGCAAAGAGTCCATTTACCTGATTACAGAAGAGTAGCTAATACGAACAATCACTGCGTGTGCCCAAATTGCCGCAGTGACACTCTCCATCAAATAACAGATAAGTTGCGTGCGATTGTACTTAGCAATCATAAATTCTATTTGCCAGAATTAGCCCGTGTTTGTCACGAAAACTTGACTAGCAACTCATGGGAGACCCTATATGACTCAACGAACAGTCTCGATTCATTTACACGGCAGCAAATACAGCATGTATTTAGCTTTGTAAATGTATTCAATCCAAACTTGGATTTCGAAAATATAGAAGAGATGGATGAAAGAGTTTTGGAGTACTGGTTGGGGTTTACAAAGGAACAATTCAATTATTTGCTTCAAGATGCACCAAGACTGTCAGAAATAAGAAGAGGCAGTTTAGGCCTGGCAAGCCTATTACTAAAAATGAGGACAGGAGATTCGGACAGCAGAATTGCCTCACTTGTAAACGTGCCACGACGAACACTTGAAGCCTTAATGGACAAAGTGAGAGACATTTTGCTGCAAGATTTTGTGCCAAGAAATCTTGGAATCAGCCATCTGCGGCGAGAGGAGCTGTTGGAGCACAATTTAACCATTCCTAATGGACTTTTTGGTGACGACACAACCGTAAAAGTTATATGTGACGGGACATACCTATATATCCATAAAAGTGCGAACTACATGTTCCAAAAAGAAAGTTATTCCCTACATAAGTACAGAAACTTGTTAAAGCCATTTATGATTGTTGACTGTATGGCCCATACAAAGCTACCACATCAGATGCTGATAATTATATCAGTGCTCATCAGTGGTCATTAGACCAGTATATGTATTTCGTGAGGGGTCTGATCTTCGGGAATATTTTAGAAATAATGATGTATTTATTTTGGACAGAGGTTTTAGGGACAGTATTTCCTACTTAGAAGTGTGTGGCTATAAAGCATATATGCCAGAATCGTTATTAGAAGGTGAACGCCAACTCACAACAGAACAAGCTAACCGGAGCCGCTGTGTAACTATCTGCAGATGGGTGGTAGAGGCCGTCAATGGGCATTGTAAAAGAGATTTTAAACTATTCAGACAAGAATACTTTCATGGAGCTCTACCACACATGATGGAAAACTTCAAAATTGCAGCGGCTCTGTTAAATAAGTTTGGCGTTCGCTTTGAAGATAGTGTGTACGCCAACGAAATCTTGGTCATAATAAGAAACCGAATTAATTTAGATAATAATCTGGCAAATATGATTGAGGCAACCAACATGAATAGGCGAACATCCTACTTCCAAAGTATGACTGCTGATCCCAACAATCTCTTGTTCTTCCCAACATTGGAGTATAGGGTTCTTATTCTGTTTGCTCTAGGAACATATCAGATAAGGCAAGCTCGCTTATACTACGGCGAGCATGTGAGATCAAATGGCGGTTACACTATTGAAGTGTGCAGTGAGCAAATCAATGCCAATGAATATAATTTACGAGGCAGTGGAATTACCACCTTGATAAGAGGAAAAATAAAATCACGCCACGTAAGATTCAAAAAGTATTATTTATATATATATTGGTTGAAAACAATATTCCCGGGCGAACAGGTATTCTCGAATATTGTTGTAATTGTTTGGTTGGCCGGCGCACTGTGGGCTGTTGTGCCCATGTAATGACGCTGGTGTGGTATTTAGGATGGGCCAGACACCAAGATAATATATTCGCGCCGGCAGCATTTTTGGATGGAATAATTATCAGGGACGACGATGAATATCTATAATAAAATGTTGTTAAAGAATTGTTTCAATTATTTAAGTACTTGTACCTAACTTATTGCCATAAAACTAAATTATACGTAGCTTAGCCTACAAGATAACTAAGCTGAAGCGGCAGAGGACCAATCACAACATTCACAACTGCCGAGGCACCGGCCAGCAATGAGGAAATACAGAGTGCTTATACTGAGATTTTTCATTCACTTTCGATAGCGAGAGCGTTTGCAATTTGTATAGGAGTGACAAAGAGATAACTATGTGGCGCGCTTTGTCACTCCTATGCAAATCGCAAACGCTCTCGCCATCGAAAGGGAATGACAAAACTCAGTATACGCACACAGTTCTCGATTGGCAGAAGGCCGAGAATATAGCGTTGTGGAGTGCCCTAGGGAAGACCTATATCCAGCAGTGGACTTATATCGGCTGATAATGAAGGCAGGTACTATCGCCGCCACTTCATCATCATCATCATTCAGCCAAAAGAAGTCCACTGCTGGACATGGGCCTCCTCCATGGATTTCCAAAAAGACTGGTTGGAAGCGGCTTGCATGCAGCGTCTCCCTGCCACGTGGATGAGATCGTCTGTACATCTTGTGACTGGTCGTCCTACCGTGTGGTCTCCATTCAAGAACCTTTCGGCCCCATCGGCCATCACGGTTGGCAGAATTTGTCTTACTTCGTGAAACGCACTCTAGCAATCACTCTCTATACTCATTCACATCGCTTAAACTGTTGAATGTCAATTTGACGTAAAATATGGGTAAAATCGGGTAAAATAGAACATTAGTGAGGTTAGGTTAATCACAATTCATCAAGCAATATCTCAGTATCCTGGCCTCGTCTGGCATAAATTGTTATACATACAAGCTCCGAGCCCTAAGCAGAATATTTTACTTAAATTTTTCATCTGAAGACGCAGAGTATTTAGCTCAACTATTTTTTCTATGGGGGTTCGCCATTGTTCTTTTACCATTTCATTGGTATTGATAATAGATTACATATATCGAATAAAATTACCATTTTTTTTTTCATTTTCATTAATTTATCATTCATCCAATTTGTAACTCATGGACACCCATTACAAGGTGTCATCGCCGCGCGAGGCAGAGGGCGGCGGGGTGGGGTGAGTGAGCGGGCGGCGGGCTGGCCGGCGCACGATTTGGCTGGTCATTCATTCAGTGTGCATTCAGTCCACGCGCATTGACCCAGGTGAGTGCACGTGCGCCGTTTCCGCACTTCCTGCAGTTGAAAATTACGCGCGCACGATGTTTACAATGTTCGCAGTTACTTTCTCAGTGGGGAAAATACAGTGCAGCTCGGCGGGTATACGCTGAAGAAAGTTTGCCCCGCCTGATAAATGCCGGTTTTATTGAACCTCAAATACTCAACACCAGGACATTCATGAGAGTGACGCAGCATTTGCTAGACTACGGACAGTTCACTGCACCAGCGCACGCTCAAGGCCGAGGAGGGAGACCTCCCTTGGCCGTGGAGATCGAGGAACAGATATTCGCGTTCTTTGAGGAAGACCCCAGAAGGAGCACCAACGACGCGGCACGCACGGCGCACTTCGGCGTTAGCCAGTACGTGGTGTGGAAATTCATACCACTACCAACCAGTGCAAGCATTCCACGCCGGTGATGGTCCTAAGCCCGTGCAATATGAAGGAAGAATTGAAATCAAGTAAGATTTTTTTGCTACGTCATACCTACTGGCTGCGCCGCGCCGCCGCCGCTTCTTTTCCTTCCCGCAAGCCGCGCGCAGTTGCCAGTTCGTGCGTTTAGTTGTGCTCATGCGTAATGAGTCCATATTTTTTTGAGATTTGCGGATAAGTTCAGACATTGGTATTTTTGTTTTTTTGTACCAACGGGGTAGTAACAAAAAATGTTGGTATTTGTATTTTGGACTTAGTATTACGTATGTTGATTTATTGTGTAGTGTATTGACTATTTCTATCCTTGTCTCGTGCGCACGCGCCACACTCGCCGGTGTTCTGACAGATGTCATAAGAGAATCGGGCGAGACAGATAACGATGGTGGTGCGTTGTTGAGCCTAGTAATCAAGCTTGTGGTGCCAAAACAGAGGATATTACATGTGGCGACGGGATAAACAGTAAGTACGCGTAATTTTGAGCTACGGAATAGATGAAATAGAACCGCAGTAAACAATTCCATACTGGAAAATTCGAACTCAGTTGGACGCCTTGCCATCTTGTTTACTTACGAGCGGAAAATAAAATTCTAGATTACTGTAGGTTCGACACGACACATTACTATTCCGTACGATACCGGCTATTTTACTTACGTACACAGGTCGTAAAAAACTATTCACAGCGATAGGCTAGAAATAAAGTGTGATATTTTTTAACCGTGATTTGTTTATCGAACAAAATCGTACTTATATTTTCTTGGGCATGGTTGTCCTCAATCAGTGAATCTTAGAAGTTATCGTG
Organism: Yponomeuta plumbellus; assembly: GCA_947310845.1. Lineage (NCBI taxonomy): Eukaryota > Metazoa > Arthropoda > Insecta > Lepidoptera > Yponomeutidae > Yponomeuta > Yponomeuta plumbellus. The sequence goes on along the minus strand of OX371207.1, from coordinate 6,746,996 downwards.
ACGTAATCGGACTTAAAATAATGTTATTTATGGCAACTGTTAACAGGGTCACCTAGGTACGTAGTGAAAAGATATTACAACATTTTTGTTGATAGATAGATAGATAGAGAACACTTTATTGTACTTAAAAAAGGAAATTACACAGGTATTTCTTAATCTAAGAGTACAGACGGCGGCCTTATCACTAAAAGTGATCTCTTCCAGACAACCTTTGGATGGACTGGAGCAAAATATTGGAGAAGGAAGCAGATGTACAAAATAAGTAAAATAATAATTACTGAGTTATATCAATTTTATTATACATGCCTAGGCAACCAAACTGTTATAGTTATAAATATAATATAAATTCTACATAATATAAATATGAACTATCAATAGATACATACAAATAATATTACACAAATAAATAATGATGTGAAAATATATATTATATAAATAGGTACATAAATTTATAAACCATACACATAGGACATAAATAAAATACCAACAACAGCAACAGTCTTACAGTAAACCAGCGAGATAGTGACCCTTCACCATAGTTTTAAAAATTGGGAGCGAGTTGGCTTTCCGCACCTCTACCGGTAGGTCATTCCAGAGGCGGACTGCTTGCACTGTGAAGGAGCAGCTGTAGAAAGTGGTGCGATGGGATGGGATTTTTAGGAGAAGGTTTCGGGAGGAACGAAGACTAAGGACATGAGAAGAGTGAAGGAATTCAAAGCGCTCTTTTAGATAGGAAGGAGTTCTTGGGTTAAACAGTATGCAATAGAGAAGAGAGAGTATGTGCGTATTCCGGCGGAGGCGGATTGGGAGCCACTTGAGCTGTGAACGAAATTCGGAGACGTGATCATATTTGCGCAGACCAAATATAAACCGGATGCAAAAGTTTTGAAGACGCTCAAGTTTATTTAGTTGCTCCTCGGTGAGGTCGAGATAACATGTATCAGCGTAGTCGAGAATAGGGAGAAGGAGTGATTGTGCTAACGCAACTTTGGTAGCAGTGGGTAGAAAATTACGAAGCCGTCTAAGAGAGCTCGCAGACGCGAACATCTTCCGGCTCACCATTTCCAGCTGCGGTACCCAAGATAAGGTACTATCAATGATAATACCGAGATTCTTTACAGTCTGACTAAATGGAATTGCTGTCCCCTCGAATATTACAGCCGGAAGCATGTCCATGTCAACCCTAGATATACACTGTCGACCACCGACGATAATCATCTGTGTTTTACTGGGGTTGACCGTGAGACCGTATCTACTACTCCACTCCGATATTTGAGAAAGGTCTCTGTTAATAGCAGATATGGCCGCATGCAGGTTATTTAAATTAGCATGTGTGTAGATTTGGAGATCGTCTGCATATAGGTGGTAGGAAGAAGAAAGCTGATGAGAAATGCTGTTAATGAAAATTGCAAAAAGGAGAGGAGACAACACGCCACCTTGGGGGATACCGGCAGGTATAGCCCACCAACAGGAGAAAGAATCTTCAATGCGAATACGTTGCCGGCGCCCGTGTAGATAACTACGAAACCAGTCAATCACCGTTGGAGATATGTTAAGAGACCTAAGCAACGCCAGCAATATGTCGAAATCGACAGCATTGAAGGCGCTGCTGAAGTCGAGTAGTGACAAAATCGTCAACTGCCCGTTCTCCAATGTTTTTTGTATTAGATATTTCCGTATTAAAATGGTGTAAGGAATGACAACAACGGAATTCTTATTGACTAGTTTATTTACCCTAATCTTACAAGCTAGATATGGGCTTGAACAAGCAATAAATATCAGGAAATAGTCTATAGCAGACAGTGATCTGGATCATTGGATTGATATGAAATATCTACAATCAATTAACTGATGCGGAAGAAAGCAGACAGTTTTTGAATCATTAAATATATGTGTATGGAAAATAGCAGACAGCGGGCTGGATCATTAAATTGATAAATATAAAAACTAGCAGACTTGTCTGAATAATTAAATTGATGTGTATGGAAAATAGCAGACGGTAGTCTGGATCATTAAATTGATGGGAAAAAAATAGCAGCTTCATGTCTGAGTCACTAAACTGACTGTTAAAAAGTAAAAAGCAGACACGGTCTGATCATTAAATTGATTGGTTTCAGGACGCCCCACTTGAAGTTGCATGATGGCAATGTCATTGACCTTGGAGCGATTCGATTGTGAGGGGGATCCCACATCAGTAGGAGCAAGATGGGAACGCTGGAAGAGAGCACTTCTGATATACTTGGATGCTTCAAACATTGAAAAATCTGAAAAACAGAGAGCATGTCTTCTACATTTTGGAGGACTGGAACTCCAAAATTTTTTTTATAACATACCAGGCGCCAACGTAGAACCAACAGAAGGCGTTGATGTTTTTACTGTTGCGCTGGAAAAACTGGATGCCTACTTTACACCAAAGCAAAGTAGAGTATACGAGCGTCACATATTTAGGCTTCTCAAGCAAGAGCCAAATGAAAAATTTGAAAAATTCATTGTGAGATTAAGACAACAGGCTGATAAATGTCAGTTCCGAGACAAAAATGATAATATAATCGATCAGATAGCGGAGAAAGCCTCTTCCAATGAACTTCGAAAAAAAATCCTGCAAATTGGTGATGAAATCACCTTGGAACGAATCATAGTTGAAGCAAACCCTTTAGAGGCAAATGGAGGATTTTAGTGGTACTAACAATGTTTTCCAAGGCGTGAACAAAGTGGAATACAAAGTCAGATCGAGATTTGGAGAAAAAAGATTTGATAAATCGACATGTGGTAGATGTGGCAACCCGCGACACATAACGAACGATCCTAAGTGCCCAGCCTGAGATAAATATTGCTTGAAATGTGGTCTTAGAGGTCACTTCAGACAATATTGCAGGACTAAACAACAAAGAAAAAGAAAAATGGAGGAAGGGCAAGACAGTTCACAAAATAACAAACCGAAGAAAAGCAGAGAACATGGAAATGAAATAAACCAAAATTATGGAAGAACATAATAAAGACAGAACTGAAGTGACACACTATGTATTTCACATTGACGATGATGTTGAACTGGATTGTTCCATTGGAGGGGTGAAAACAAAAATGCTGGTGGATTCTGGATGCAAAAAAATCTCATCACTGCAAAGACATGGGAGATGTTGAAAACTAATAAAGTTTTAGTCTTTAACCAGATTCCAAACCCGGATGTCAGGTTTGTTGCATATGGTAGTACCACACCACTAATTGTGAAAGGTTCTTTCGAAGCACGCATACAAGTGGGAGATAAGACTGATACAGCCACATTCTATGTCGTCACTGATGGCATGAAGAACTTGTTAGGTAAAACAACAGCAATGGCACTGGGTGTTCTAAAAATCGGAATCAACTTGGATGTGAACCGTATACAATCTGAAAAATTTCCCAAGGTCAAAGATCGAATTGCCTATAGATAAGTCAGTTTCTGCGATTGCACAACCATACAGGTATTAATTTCATTATCAGTGACTATAAAATTGTATGTTGATTGTGATTTAGATAAATAAATAAAACATTATATGATGAATCAGTATTAAATCATGGGAAATATCAAAGATTATTATGTAAGTTAATTTCATTAAAATGTTGAATTGTGAATTATTTGATTTATTTTTATTGTGTTTTGTTTCGTAGGAGGATACCTTTACCCCTCGAGGAAAAAGTTGAAAGTAAGATAGACGATTTAATGAAGAGAGATATTATAGAAGAGGTACAAGGTTCGTCGAAATGGGTGTCGCCAATGGTACCCATTTTGAAAGATAATGGAGATGTGCGTCTTTGTGTGGACATGAGACGGGCCAACCAAGCAATCACACGTGAGAACCATCCACTACCTACAACGGACAAGTTGCTACCAAAAGTGCGCGACGCTAAATACTTTTCCAAGCTAGACATCAAAGACGCATTTCACCAAATCGAAATCCATCCGGATTCCAGGTATATAACTACCTTCATTACGAGCAAGGGCCTATACAGGTACAAACGTCTGATGTTTGGTATATCGTGCGCTCCCGAAATTTTTCAGAAAACGTTAGAGCGCATGTTGTTAGGTTGCGATGGTGTTATCAACTTCATCGACGATATCTTAATTTTCGGGAAAGATTTTGAAGAACATCAGATTAGACTAAAGAAAGTAATGAGGGTCTTAGAGAATAACAATGTTGAGTTAAGGACGGATAAATGCCTATTTGGAGTAACAAAAGTGAACAAAAGCGGTGGTGGCGTAGTGGGGTTGACCCTTGCTTCTCGATTATGAGGGTCTGGGTTCGAACCACGCATGTACCAATGACTTTTAGTTACGTACATTTGTTTGTACAGCAACACCATTTGCTGATAAATTGTGCCCGGATAACGGCGATAGGCTTGCCACTTGTCACGTTTGGGACCTAATAAACTCGGCAAAACGTGGGTCCAGTTCTAGAGACTGGTGCCTCTGCCTACCCCTTCGGGGATAACGGGCGTGAGTTTATTATTTTATTATGAAAGTGAACTTTTTGGGTCATCAACTTTCAGAAGAGGGAATTCAGCCATTGCAGAAATATTTATGTACAATACAAGAATTCAGGGCACCGATAACTATCGGTGAGTTAAGAAGCTTTCTGGGCCTTGTAAACTATGTAAGTAAATGGATTCCCCACTACGCGACTCTGACAGAACCACTCAAGGAGCTATTACGAAACAGACACGTAGATGGATATAACATTCAAGAAACTTTTGGGCCAAATCAACAACAAGCATTCGAGTCTCTAAAATCGGCGCTGTCTAACATTCCCACACTTTGATATTATGACGTCAATGATCAAACAAGGGTCATCGCTGATGCCAGCCCAGTAGGACTAGGTGCGGTCCTGATACAGGTAAACGATGAAGGACCGCGAGTTATTGCATACGGTCATAAGACGTTGACGGCCTGTGAACGTAGGTACTGCCAGACTGAGAAGGAGGCTCTAGCATTGGTTTGGGCCGTGGAACACTTCCACATGTATTTATATGGCAAGGAATTCAAGTCAGTGACTGATCACAAGCCACTGGAAGTCATTTTTGGTCCCAAATCCAAACCATGCGCCAGAATAGAGTGATGGATTTTGCGGTTACAGGCTTACAAATACAAAGTAATATATAAGCCAGGTAAAAGCAACATTGCTGATCTCCTGTCCAGATTGTGCAAACTACCCACGACGGTACCGAACATCCAAGATAATTATATCCATAATGTGGTAGAAAACACTAGGCCCATAGCAGTATCGATGAAAGAAATAATTGACTGTTCTGCAAACGACCGAGAAATCCTGCAAGTAAAAGAAGGAGTATATAATAACAACTGGGTGGATGAAGTGAAATTGTACAAGACCTTCCAAAATTAATTGTGTTTTTATGAAGGCGTGCTACTATGAGGCACTAGAATCGTAATTCCCGAAAAACTAAGAGAACGAGTTTTAAAGGCGGCACACGAAGGACATCCGGGAATAGTCGCAATGAAGGCCAGATTAAGAACAAAAGTCTGGTGGCCAAAATGTGACAAAGACTCTGAGACTGTAGTGAAAGCATGTAGAGGATGCACCTTAGTTGCAGCGCCAAATCCACCAAATCCATTGAAGCGCAGGGAATTGCCTGAAGAGCCTTGGATTGATATAGCAGTTGATTTGATGGGACCACTTCCAAGCGGTGACTACCTGTTTGTAGTGGTTGATTACTTAAGCAGATACAAGGAAATCAAAATATGTCGCAGGATCACCAGCACAGAAATCGAAGATATCTTGAAAGATATCTTTAGTCGAATCGGAAATCCATTATCGATAACTTCTGATAATGGTAAACAATTTACAAGCGAAGAATTTAAAACTTTTTGCGCAGAGCGAAACATAACCCTTTTCAACACCATACCGTACTGGCCTCAACAAAATGGGGAAGTGGAACGCCAACATCGAGATATTTTGAAAAGGCTAAAGATTAGTCAAGTCGAAAAAAAAGATTGGAAGGATTGTCTACAACAATATTTAACAATGTATAATAGCACACCACATTCTGTGACTGGTATGACGCCGTCGGAACTGTTCTTCAGGAGAAGATTCAGAGACAAAATCCCTATGGTTAGTGACGCAGGTTCAAAATCTGAAAACTTGGAGGTTAGAGACAGAGACCAACAGCTCAAAGAAAAAGGGAGAATATATGCGGATCGGAAGAGAAGAGCAATAGAGTGCAATTTGGAACCTGGCGATAAAGTCTATCTAAAGAACATGAACAAGCATAATAAAATAACCCCAAATTATTATTATTAGTTGCATCAGCAACTACACATACTGTAGAGAAAAGTCTTGGTGGGGACATTGAGGTCCGAAATGATGAAACGGGTCAAGTTTACAGAAGGAATGTGGTACATCTTAAGAAGATTGAGGGTAAATGGAAAGTTTGTAATAATGAGCGGGAAACAGAAGATAATGCAATAAATAATAATGAAGATAATTAATGATTATGACTGTAACAAATTCACATACATAATTATTATGTTTTCGTTAAATAAGAATTTAAAAATAAATTGTAAATAAAGGTTGATCTCAGTAAAGTAACACACAGAATTTCAGAGTTTTAATGGTAAATAACTTAGATTAAATTGATGACACAATTAAGGTCATACCTAGTCAAAGTAAAACTGAATGAAGACTTTAAAGTTGATCTCAAAGTCAAAGTTTATTCTTAACAATTATAAGATTTAAATTTATTAAATTAAAATTAAAACAAGAAAGGGATGTAGTGTATTGACTATTTCTATCCTTGTCTCGTGCGCACGCGCCACACTCGCCGGTGTTCTGACAGATGTCATAAGAGAATCGGGCGAGACAGATAACGGTGGTGGTGCGTTGTTGAGCCAAGTAATCAAGCTTGTGGTGCCAAAACAGAGGATATTACATATTGTACCCGTGAAAATATCACCCTGTATGTATCTAAGATTACAAAATACAAGACTTTTGGTTAAGAACAAGACTTGATTAATGAATAAAATGTGTCTTCGCTCGTAGCCCCGGCCGCCTGGGTGATCTTAAACGATCACGAAGGTTAAGCAAGATCGGGCGCGTTCAGTGCATGGATTGGTAACCGTCTATGTCTAACGCTAGTGGCATTTTTCCGTGCAGTTTCGTGCTTCGCATGACACGTTAAGTAGTTGGTGCCGGCTGCCGTCGATAGATGGCAGTCGTTATGCCAAGTCAGAGGCCTTACGGCGGCTTGAAAACTTCTGACAGTAAGACCAGCCACTAGTCTTACAATCCGGACTTGCCCCCCGTGGTGGAGTATGGCCTATACCTTCCTCAGGGAAGAGACCCGTGCCGCTCGGTGGGGACATAATGGGTTGATGATGATGATATGTTTTACCTTGATGTGCTTGAGATACCTCGGCCTCGTTACTTTCGAATTAGTGAAAAATTGATTCCATCCTTCAAACAAACGATTCCTTCCTTCACTGTTAGCGAGTGGCGTTGCTACTACAACGTAAAGAGGAAATTACACTGATGTTTCAACGTAAGAGTCAAGTCAACACCGTTAACTCAGACGTCGTCGGCGGCGAATTATGTTGTTATTAGTTTTTATACCTTAATAAATAAAAAATAAAAAAAATGAACTCACGCCCGTTATCCCCGAGGGGGTAGGCAGAGGCACCAATCACTAGAACTGGGGCCACGTTTTGCCGAGTTTAGTAGGTCCCAAACGCGACAAGTGGCAAGCCACCAACCCAGCTAACTATAACAAAATCCCCAATATTAGTACTATAGTTGCCTGGAAGAAATTGCTATAGTAATAATGCCGCCAATTGTAGTTCAATTTATAAGAAATATGTAATGGAATTCATAAGTAGGTACAATGAAGAATATTCTATCTATCTATTTATCTGTTTGGAGTAATTCATGTCTCTTAATAGTTAAAGCTGATTTACTTACTCAGCTCATAAAGGTGCTGAAAAATCATAAAACATATCCAGTAACAGGCTAACAAACGTCCTACAAAGCTATTAACTAAACAAAGGTGCTTGGGGATACAACCTGGTACCTATTACTTGGCAACGCTAAATGTCCTGTATTTCATGCATTACAGCTTTTATATTGCCTTTTTGAGAACTACGTCAATAAGGAAGCAATGGACTTGCAGCCAATAAAAAAAACTGGAATTTCATAATTTTCGCATGCGCGCTAAAATAGTCTCTCATTCTGGAACAATCACACCACCAATTAGTTTTCAAACGATTTTCCTTCTAAAGTCTGCATGAAAAGGTTAGTTTTTCCTTGCCTTGGGTTTCATTTACGTCATTCTTCGTGTTCATCGGGTATGTTCGCATAAACTCGGCAATATTCGAGCCAGTGCTGCCAGATGGGGCGATTTATCACTATTTATGATAAATTGTTAAAATTAATTAATTATTCGGAAGGTGAAATTGTAACCAAATGTGCAATCTAAATATTTTTCAGTTATGCGCTACTTGGGAAAACAGGATTAATGATAGTTTATACTTTTAGCATAATCGTGTATTTATTCATCGGGCTAATTTTTTTTGGATTTTTCTTGGCGATATATGATCTCGAAGAGTCGGAAAAGCGGTTACTTAAAATAACATTATTTAAAAAATAACATTCTGGGGTGAAAATAACTCTTTAGTCCGGAGACGGGGTGGGGTTAGTTCGAGAGACTAAATAAATTCGAATTCAAATATTTTATTCATAGTACAGACAAAATGTTTACTATATGAACTTCAAAGGTGTTAGTTTCACAAGTAAGTCTTTTTAAGGTAAACACTGTGCTTTTCATTACGAATATAATGAAAGTAATAATAATAACATGAATTAGCTACAGAAAAAATCTGATCAAATTATTGTGTTAATACAAATCTAAGTTGTTAAATGTATGTTATGTTGAAGAAATAGTTGAGAGTAAATAATAAAAAGACATTTAAAAAACATATTCTTTAAGCTAGTCTTTAAAATAATACTTAACTTTACTTTATTTCAATTTTACATCGAGTTGTTATCGAAAGTTGGAACTAATATTTCTATATAGTTTGTGTTTAGAACATGGTTTAACAGAAACGCTCGAAAAGACTATAGTCAAACCTTTTATGAAAATGGGTTCGACAAAAATGTGCTAATTTAATTTGTTTTTTTATAATTTCACATATGGGCTGATAAGAATTATTTTTAGGCAACATCTGACCTACTTTCAGAATATGAGTAATGAAAAATACATTTAGAAAAATAAAAATACACCCACCTTACAAAATACAACCGTTTTGAACTACGGGATTTTTTAAAATTTATCGAGGACTGTTTGTCTAATTTGGGCTACATTGGTCGGCCAGCACCTGGCAACACTGACCTGGCCGCCGCCGCCAGCCGCCATCAGACACGTGCGCACAACATTCATCAAACAATGGAGGCGAATAACCGTAGTATAGAAATTACTCGAGAACTCTCGCGACATCATAATAATTTTCCTTTCCCTCGATTTTAATTTGAATAGCTATCAAGGCCCTATTTTCTCGACGTTTCCATGAGTATTCCCTACTACGAGTAAAAGGGCCAAATAAGGCCTTCAAACCGCCTCGAAACTTATTGTTAGATAGGTTGATTTGTACTTTTTTTAAGAGGGCGCTTGAAGCATCAAATTAACGACGTTATCCCCATAAAAACGTATTTTGGGTTTGATTTACAAGCATCATGGAATTAACGATAATAATGAATAAAAAGTTCTTCAGCGGGCCTGAAGAGCATTTTATTCATTATTGAAACTAGGTATTTTTTTATTTATACTATAAATAAACTAGCGACTCGGTGGGTGGCAAAACGTTTCCGTGGAAATAGTTAGTTAGTTCCGTGGAAAATTCCCGGGGTAGTAATTTTTTTACACCTTGGGCTACATTATTGGAGATTTCTTACGGAACTTTAAACTTTTTTAAATTTATAATTAAATTTAAATCGGCCCAATAGTTTCTGAGCCTATTCATTACAAACATACACACAAAAATACAAATCTTTCCTTTTTATAATATCAGTATAAAAGTATAGATAAAAAAATAAAAATAGTTTATTTACTTTACAAAAGTTTCGCAGTAGCACAATCGGGCAAGAACTTCCTTTTAATTATCCGGAACTTTATTCGCAGATTGTGAAACAGACCCTAAATGCATTGATATTGTTCTCTTTTAGAAAAATAGTATTTATGCATGCGGTATCTATCTGTAATTGGAGGCACATTAAGCAAGGCTTAAATAATAATATAGCTAGTATGATTACATACTAATGATAATATACGATTTAATGTAGCTTCTGTTGATGGATCAAATACATAAAATAAATAAATCCTTGTATCAGGAAGCTCCGCTCTTCCACACTTGGACTAAAATTATGGCCGACAGCATCTCAACGTCGCGTCGTTGTTGAGAAGTCTCCTACAATCTAACTGATTAGAAGGCACGTCTGTAAAGATTGATGCACTATTGACGGTATGTGCCGTGAAGCCAATTAGGACAATTATTAGTCTTATTTATAGAAAATCGATACCACTATGGCACTCTTGCGATAAGGTTAAATCTGGGTTATTGCAGGAATCCGACTTAAAAGTGTTTTAATGGAACTGACTTTTTATAGATAACACTGAAAGTCTTCCTACCTACTGACGACCTCTGTGGCGCAGCGGTTAGCGCATCTGGATATCATGCGAGAGGTCCCGGGTTCGAATCCCGGCTGGGGACAAAAAAAAAGAAACCCAAGTCTTGGATGTTTACATGTTTGTGACGTCACTGTTTCTGGTTCCCACGACACGGTATCCTAGTGTGGGGCCAGAAGCAATGTGTGGGCCTGTATGTAAATGTATGTTAATGTTAAATGCTAATTAACCCTAGAAATATAATCTTATTTAGATGTACGGAAAAGATAATCATACGTCAAAATGACTCCTTAGTTTTAAATGGCTATTATTTCAAAGATTATTTACTCAAATTGAAAAACTATGGTGTGTATGTATTTCTCATATCAATTTAAATAAAAATACAACGTAATTATATAAGTAGTGTTTATTAATTATTTCAAAAAAGTAACGACACATAATGGCCTTCATTTTAAAGTAACAAAATATAGGAACTTCTCTTATAATTATGAAATCAATTTTTTTAGACTAATCAGTCATTTCTAGTAATACTGTTAGTTTGAATCAATAGACTCTATAGATTTTTAAGACTTAAATCTACGGAGATCGATTAGAGGCAGACAAAAAAAAAATAAATGATGAAAAATGAGGCAGAAAATGCCTCCAGAGCTGTAAGGGGGACAACGAAAAGCTCTTTAAATTGTGTAAGATTTTACCAGTGAATAAAAAACTAGAATTAGCAGTACACTGTTTTCGCAACGATAAAATTGTACTAACTAAACCTGTTATACGAAGTGCTAGGAGAAAATATGGGAACTTCGCTACCACTGTCACGAAACGTAACAATTACTACGAGGAGAGACTTGCACAGCATATTGTTCCTAAGATAAACAACACATTGCCTAAAGAACTTTTTTGTGAGAAAAATAGAATTACAAAAAAAAAATTTAAGAGAAGGGCGGCGGGGGTTTGGCTTGATCAGCTGTGATTACTTAACACGGCTGATCGAGCCAATCCTCCCCCTCCCCTCTTCTTTTTATATGCCTAGGTACTTAAGGTATACTTAGCTACTTAATGTTGTTTTATATTGTATTTATGGCCTTTGTTGCCAACGTCCAATAGGAGACGGCACATAGGGAAGAGTGTTTGTAATATATAAAACTTATTTAATTCGCCATCAACATGTTTCAGAGAAAAGATTGTTTACAACAATGCCGCTTATACAAGTCAGCAATCGCCGATAAACTACTGCGCAGTTTGGCAAATCTGTCAACCTATTTGTTATTTTCTTTTTAATAAAATCTTTAAATACAATACAAATACGACGAGAGCTGTAGATGGTGGTACTTGTTCAGCATTTCCTTCAGGTGGTAGACTGGATGCTGTTAACTCTTGGTCCCTCTCCTCTTCAACGAATGCCTCCACAACGTCACTCTGCACGTCGACTTAGCTCAGATGGTCCTCGAGCTCACTGTCACACATGATACGACGGTCGGCAGATGAAAGATCCTGATCGCTCACTAAAAGAGCCGCCAGGACGCTTTCGTCTTGTAAATTCTGATTTTTCATCGCAACCGGATATTATATTATATTTATAAATATAAAATAAAGGTAAAACAATCGCTATAACTAAGAAAAGTTACCAAAAAGAACTCTAATTGAAAGCATACAAAAATCCTAAAAGTCACGTAAAAGATAATCATACGTCATTTTGACTCCAACACCTGTTGTATTTCGAAAACGGGAATACACTTCGGTGCCGCGACCGCCACTGCATAGCTCCACCCGGCGACGGAAATGTCCATAAAGCACTGCTTCGGATTCGCGCGAATTAAAGAGAGACAGCAATATTTCGAAACACACGGAGTCATTTTGACGTAGATTATCTTTCTAGGGTTAAATTTTGTCGGAAGGGTTAAGCTTTGCGAGTCAGAGCGAAACCTGGCCTCGATTCTCTTAGTTCATTTTAGTACGATGACAGATCCACGGTCGGGTCACGTGACCGGATTTTTCATACCATTGACGCCTAGAAGGTTTGAAATGTGTGCCTAGACCTAGACGCGTACACCTGAAGCGGCAATGAAACTGAACCGCCACATTCATGCAATACAATGACGACTGCAGGAACATAGCGATTTAGGGTTGGACCTCATCTGGCAGCACGGAATCGCCTTTTTCCGTCGCCCTTTCTCTTTCTGTCGCTTAGAACTGCCATTTGCTAGACCGAGACAGAAAGCATAATGCGATAGCACGCGGCGGAATCCTCGAGGCGATCGGCATCACGGACAAAATGCAATGGTCGGCAGGGAGACTCCGGAACGCTCAAGCGCGCGATAGCATGCTAACGCTATCGCGCGTCACTGAAAGAATGCGCGTCAAAGAATCACTGCTCTCTCTTCCGTGGTCCTATCCATGTCGCGCTTGAAACTAAACTGATCATGAAAGAACGCGGCAGTATGCCACCCATGCTGCAGCATGCTGACGCGTGCGATCGCCTTTTTTGTCTGCGGAATGCGACAGCGCGCGTTCGCATGCGGCAGCATACTGCAGCACGTGGTAGCACAGGCGGAACAAATGCGATTCCGTACTGCCAAATGAGGTCCAACCCTTAATGTCATAGCCCCTTCAAGTCTCGGCGCGCCTACACTTAACACCGTCTGGGCGTCGATTCTTTGGAAAAACACGTCACGTGACCCGAACGTGTATCTGTCATCGTACTATAATGCACTAACAGAATCGGGGCCCAGGTCGGACTCTCCCGACAGACTTCAAGTAAGTGTATCCGTAAAACAGTCTATATTGTGTATTGCTTACGAAAGTTTTAGGTTTCCCTACTTAATCAGCTGTACGATATACCTACATCGAATTATCATAAGTGAACCATTTATTTTGCTGTTCCACTACCTACGGCAGCGATTTGGTCATGAAAAAATCGTAATAAACAAAAATGCGTAAAGTTTTTGTAACAAAACGCCATATTTACAGAGAGAGATGATTTAGGTAGAGGTTTGTTTTCCCACTCAATAAGGAAAAGTAGCCTCAGAACGTTCACGTCCAGTCAATCACTATGCGGCATAAGGGTTGTTTAGGAAATAAAAAATATTTTCAAACGCTGTCTAATACGTGTTGATAGGGCCTCGATTCTGATAGTGCATTGTAGTACGATGACAAATACGCGGTCGGGTCACGTGAAGTGTTTTTTCATACCATTGACGCCTAGATGGTTTGACATGTGTGCGCGCGTAGACTCAAACCTGAAATGAAACTAAATCGCCATGTTCATGCGGTTCTCATTGTAATACAATGCATTAAAGGAATCTAGACCCTGGACCTAGATTATGCTATTGCATTTTACTACAATGACAATTGAAAGACCACGTCGATTTCATTTCATTGCCGCTTCAAATCAACGCCCGCACGCGTATTCGTAATTCTAGGCGTCGATGGAATTAAAAAACATACCTCGTGACTCGACTAAGTAACTGTAATTGAACTACAATGCACTAACAGAATCAGGCCCCTGGTATTAGGTCGCCTGACGGGACTGCAAGACGCGTCGATATGTCTTTGCAGTGGCGTAGCTAGGTAACCCAGGGCCCTGGGGCAAATAAAAAAATGGGGCCCCACTGGTATCTGAACTGGTTAGTTTTTATCAAGTAAAGATATGAAATATACAAATACTTTAAAAATTCTAAGCTACTTTATCATCAGCTCTTTTAGTACTCTGCAGGGTTGGTAATAAAAATATTAAACAGTAACAACATAAATTACAATTAATAAATTGGTGTAGGTAAGGTAAGGAACATTTTAAAAAGTTTAGTTCGATCAATAGTTACTGGCGAGAGCCCCCTGAGCTGGAGGGCCCTGGGGCACTGCCCCGCCTAGCCCCTGGGTAGCTACACCACTGTGTCTTTGTCAACTTTATACATCTTGGGCCGTCATGATGCAGTATTTTTGCAGTTTTAACCGAGCGGGCCTTATGTTTCTTTTTATTTTACGCTTTTCTCAGTCCTTGGGCGTCCCAGTGGGACGAAATACGTGGAACGTCACGTCCTAATGGACTAAGAAATTTCATACCACCTTGTAGATATATGATCGGTATTATTCATCCTACACGGTACATACGTTCAATGTTTTGCGCAGTATAAACAAAGATATTATTTGAGTGGAATATTTTGTTTAAAAAAGGTGTCTAAGTGAATTTAAAGTACATAATAAAAAAAAAATATGAATATTAAATAGCAGTATGTACAAAGGGATAAGGTAGATGAGAGGTGACAATATTTTGTTAATCTATAGGTAGGTACTAATATTATAAAGAGGAAAGATTAGTATTTTTGTTTGTGTGTATGTTTGTGATGTATAGGCTCAAAAACTAGTTTAAAAAAAAACATTATTAGAAGCTACATTCTTCGTGAGTAACATCTAGGCTCTATTGGATTTTCAAAAAGTTTAGGGTTCCGTACGAAATCTCGAATAATGTAACCCAAGGTGTAAAAAAATACTACCCCGGGAATTTTCCACGGAAATAATATAGCTGTTTCCGCGGAAACGTTTTTACCACCCGTGCGAAGCCGCGGCGAGTCGCTAGTATAATATACCTAATATGTGAATGTGTATATAAGAAAATGCTTGACGTAACGTATTCAATAAACTTAATGTTTAAAAATTCTTTTTTTTTCGTATAACTTTTATATTTCTAATTTCTTTGATATTATAATAATATTTTTAATATTTTTTTTATATTATAATAATAATAGTAATTACTTTTACGTTGCAATCTAATATATAAAATTCTCTTGTCACAATATTAGTGCGCGTACTCCTCCGAAACGTCTTGGCCGATTTCGATGATATTTTATAATTATGTATATTCGTGGGTTTGAGAATAGGTTGTTATCTATTTTTCATAGCCCTAAGTGATAAAGGTGGTCTACCCCAATTAATTTTTTTATTTCAATCCTTACAAATAATTTAACGACGAAACAACGTTTGCAGGGTCAGCTAGTATTTAGGTATATAAATAAAAACACTAAGGCTCAATTCAAACTGGCACAGAGTCGAAGCGTCGCGTCGCGAAGCGAAGCGTCACGTTTTTCAACTGTTATAAATCTATCTATCTATATTCTATTTACTGAAGCGAACGACTAATTGTCAACATGTCAAAAATTTGGTTTTTCAATATGCCACATTTACAACGCTGCATAATATTTAGCAAACTTATACAAAACGATGGGCCTAATAAATGCCATTAATCAATAAACACAATAACACTGTTATAACCTGATTTATCCCTTACTCGCAGTTTATTTAACTAAATATTTAATTTTATCATGAAAATACAATTTGCTTAAGAGATCTGTGGCCCAAAAAATACCTAAAATTTCAGTGGTCCTCAAAATAAAAGTGATCCTACTGCTGCCAAATATGTTCGCAAAATCGCAACTAGCAAAGATGACGGAATTTTGTTTAAAAGCCGATTATGATCGATTATTTTATTCTAATGCGCTACGCGATGTGTAGGAAGAAGTATGGAGAGCTGACTACGAACCTCTTTTTTAATTAGAGGCAAAAAAAAAATATAGCCACCCCGACGCCATATTTTTACTCACAATTGACGTTGTTAATGCGAGTGCAACTACTCTAAGCTATTTTATTTTCTTTTGTATTTGTTTTGTCTTGTTTGGTTGTCTGTCTGTTTTCCTTAAACAGTAGGTAGGTACCTACCTTAACCTATGTGGGTATACGATGCAAGCAAAGCTGCGTGCATGAGCTATTTTGAGTGACATGTAAGTTTGAGAGATGCTGTGTCTTTGTTTACCTTTAGTCGTTTGCTTCAAAAAATAGAATATAATCTCTTTAAACGAGCAATTCTTGTATATATATTTATATATAATCAGAATCTCGGAAACGGCTCCAAGGATTTTCATGAAATTTAGTATGCAAGGGGTTTCGGGGGTGATTAGTCGATTTAGGTAGGTTTCATTTTTACAAAACGTCGTTTCAACCGTGTTTTTAGGCAAAGAAATAACTGCTACACTATATGAAGGTAATTTTCGCAACAATATGTCAGATTGCAGTAGCTCAAGTGGGAAGTAAGACGATACCGTAATCAGAAGACCCTGGTTCGAAACTTGGCAAATAAATTTTTCTTTTTTTTTTACAAGTTCCTTTTTTTTTTTTTGTGTGAAAACCTATTATCAGGAGCCCTTTATCAACGCACCTAATTCGTATCCAAGTACCTTTTGTTTCTAAAAGAAATACGAAAAAAAAAACAGGACAATGCTCATCAGAGATTAAACTTTGTTATTTAGAACAATTTTTATTTTTACTGTTATTTTTTATGGCACTGTTTGATGGACAATGCTTGAAACCATACTTTTTAATCGTGTCACAACCCAAATTATTGTGGCATTTATTCAAAGCAAAACAAATATTTTCCTAAAGCTGTGGTATTGGTGCAAAGCTCGAATTTATCTCGGAAACAGTTCCAACTATTTTCATGAAATTTAGGATGTAGGTTTAATTTTTAGAAAATGTTCTTTTATCATTGTTTTGGGCAATAAAAAACTGTTTATTAGAATGCGAAGGTAAATTTCTCTGAGCTACAACTTGACACCTAGCGCCACCTGTTGGAGATTAATATCAACCCAACAGGACATATATCGCCATCTATTATCGAAAATAGGAACTAAAATACCCCTACCTGTGTCGCTGAGAATCTACGTTTTAGATACACTACTTGCTTGTCTGTTACCTGTTCGAATCTAACGTACCTTGAAATAAACCGTTTTGCATTTATAACGAATAAAATAAAATTATTGAAGGAGCCCTGAAAACCCCCTGATACTACACAAGGTTGTATTGGCTCAGGTGAGAAATCGGGCGGTCCCGGAAGCATAAGAAACTTTGATAAGGCAAAACCAGGACGAGGAACTCCACCGAGACGAGACCAACGGCCGATCTCCATCCAGTACCAGGTCGAAGTCTAAGACATTGCGAGTTCCAACGTAAAAGAAACAATGCAAAATCCAGATGGGACAAACTTGCGAGGCCGAAGGCCAAGACTCGCGAAGCTAGCACAAGAAAATTGCCAAAACAAAACGAGGACGTGGAACTCCACCGAGGCGAGGCCGAAGGCCGAGCTCCATCCAGTACCGGATCGAAGGCTAAGACGTTGCGAGGTCCAGCGTAAAAGAAACAATGCCAAATCCAGATAAGACAAACTTGCGAGGCCAAAGGCCGAGCCTCGCGAAGCGAGCACATTGCAAGAAACTTTGACAAGCAAAACAAGGACGTGGTAACTCCACCGAGGCGAGGCCGAAGACCGAGCTCCATTCAGTACCAGGTCGAAGGCTAAGACGTTGCGAGGTCCAGCGTAAAAGAAACAATGCCAAATCCAGATAAGACAAACTTGCGAGGCCAAAGGCCGAGCCTCGCGAAGCGAGCACAAGAAACTTTGACAAGCAAAACAAGGACGTGTAACTCCACCGAGGCGAGGCCGAAGACCGAGCTCCATTCAGTACCAGGTCGAACGCTGAGACCAAGAAACAATGCAAAATCCAGATGGGACAAACTTTCGAGGCCGAAGGCCGAGCCTGCGAAGCGAGCACGAAGAACTTTGATAAGGCAAAACGAGGATGAGGAACTCCACCGAGGCGAACGCAAAGGCCGAGCTCCATCCAGTACCAGGTCAAAGGCTAAGACGCTGCGAGTTCCAGCGTAAAAGAAACAATTCAAAATCCAGATGGGACAAACTTGCGAGGCCGAAGGCCGAGCCTCGCGAAGCAAGCACAAGAAACTTTGTCAAGGCAGAACGATGACGTGGAACTCCACTGAGGCGAGGCTGAAGGCCGAGCTCCATCCAGTACCAGGTTGAAGGCTAAGACGTTGTGAGTTCCAGCGTAAAAGAAACAATGCAAAATTCAGATGGGACAAACTTGCGAGGCCGAAGGCCGAGCCCCGCGAAACGAGCACAAGAAACTTTGACAAGGCAAAACGATGACGTGGTAACTCCACCGAGGCAAGGCCGAAGGCCGCGCTCCATTCAGTACCAGGTCGAAGACTAAGACGAAGAAACAATGCAAAATCCAGAAGGGACAAACTTGCGAGGCCGAAGGCCGAGCCTGCGAAGTGAGCACGAAAAACTTTGATAAAGCAAAACGAGGACGAGGAACTTCTCCGAGACGAGGCCAAAGGCCGAGCTCCATCCAGTACCAGGTCAGGTTCCGGTGTAAAAGAAACAATGCAAAATCCAGATGGCACAAACTTGCGGGCCAAAGGCCGAGCGATAGAACTCAGTTCAGGCCAAGGCTGAAAGCCAAGACGTCCTGTGTTCCGGCGTAAAATTAACAATGAAAAGCCGGATGGGACAAATTTGCGAGGCCTCAAGCTCCGCGAAGCGGGCGGGCAAGAGAAACCTCGCTGAGGCTCCGTTGAGGCTGAGGCTGAATGCCGAGACCATACATGTTCCCATGCGTCAAATCTCAATCAAAAGTTTGTAGCGAGACCCTAGGCCGACTGCAACGGAGAGTGAAACCTTACTTCTCTATCAATACGGTACGAATTTGTGTTGCGAAAATTTGAAAATATTCAGCGACGCGCGTCTGCGCGCGAATGCGCACGAAAGCGCGCGTCTTCGACTGCAACGGTCGCTCGGATTCGCGCAGACGCGCGCATATGCGCGAATTATTTCGCGTCGCGTCGCTTTGCTTCGCTTCGACTCTCTGCCAGTGTGAATTGAGCCTTAATTACATCATGTCGACCGGTTTTCTTGCAAATACAGTCCACAGCACGTCAACCTTCACATTTTAGTTGCAAAGTCGCCCGTAATGCAACGGAGTAGAGTGCATGGGTGTATAGGATGATGTGCTGTCGACTGTACCTACCCTAATTTTTACGTTACGGCCGAATTTGCAAAAGGTTGTGTGACGACTGGTAATGGTAAGTATGCTTCGGGAACTCGTGAACAAAGATCCTTTGATTTCAAACGACACTATTGTTTGAGAGTCATCATCCGCGCTTGTTATTGTATCTACCTATGAATCTTCTTCGTGTTCGTAATTTAAGGTAAAAGGAACGGTTTTCCTGAATAAAAACACAGTTTTAATGGCTTTATATTTTTTTCAGGACCTTTCGGCTTTGGGCTACCGAAATGTTGGCGCTACTTTTACTCTACATACGAGAAGTAGGCATCAACACATTTTTTTTTAAATGGTACGTTTCATAGTTTCAGATAGAAATATAATATTGGATCAAAACTTGGCTCCAACTATCTTCCAATGGCACTGAGAGGATGATTTCATTGTGCAGTGAAAGGCGAAGCTTGCGCGCAACCTTGGCGCATTAAATCTGGTCAGGTTCTTACTATGTAGGTACTTTACTTGGTTTCTTTATGAGGAAATTGTACGGTGTTTTGTTTGTTACTTTGTGACTAAGAAACTTGGCAAGTGGAAACAGTAAAAGTTGATATTTATGAAGATTAAAACTAACTGGCGGCCTCTTAATGCCGACACCTTCTCTGACTTTAGCATGACACATCATTTATTTTATAAAATGAACAATGTAATTCATGGAACACCACAATCAGAATTTGTGTGTTTGTTTTTGTTTTTTTTTGTGTGAAATATCGGGATGTACAAAATATTATTATTACATTCGCGCTTTGTACGCTCTACCAAATTGTCGCAGCATTCAGTAAATCATTTTCCTACATAAAAGAGTGTCCATTCTATTTAACACATATGGCTTCGACCGTTATCGACCGAATGGGGCCACTAAAAATCAGAAATACCGTATTGTCTTTTTCAAACTTGCAAAAAGTGATTGTAACTGACATGTTTTGGTCGTACTTAAAACAAAAGTGGTTGCAACTGAATTATTATAAATTTATGAATAACTGAACAAAACTGAAAATTTTTTATTGTAAAACGGTTACAAGATATAGTTACTGGCTCCCGAACTACGATTCCTAGTGCTATGGTTGTCTGGAAGAAATTGCTGTTAGCAATAAGGCCTCCCATTGTACTTTTTTAAATTGTAACTTTTATTTTTGTCTCTTGTTTCTTGAGTGCAATAAAGAATAATTATTCTTAACTAGCTTTATTTAAAAAAACGTCGAAACACGTGTTCAATCAATTGTGTTGAAGAGTCTATATTTTAAGTTTCAAGAAAATTACACAACATTCTTTATACCTACCATACAAATTTTGGCAACTCTTTTTACCCCCTTGGAGGTTGAATTTAAAAAAATCCGGTCTTATTCCTTGCCTACATTATACAGGGTTACAGAGAAAGTCGTACACAATATTAAAGGAGGTCATTATTTAGGTCATTTCTGATGGATTTTATTCGATTATATAGGGTCCGAAAATTAGCCGTTATGGAGATATTGACTGTTAAAGATTTTTTAAAAATATTAAATTTGTTTGGCTTGTTGATTGATTTTTTCTCAGAATAGAGCTCGCAAATTTTTTTTTAAATGTATTTAGTTAAAAGGCATGTCAATTGATAAAAAAAGGTAGTTGAGGTTGAGGTTGTTTTTAGTTGAGGTAAATACGTGCTCTTTGATAATTTCCCGTAAAACGCGATTTAGTTTGGATTTTTTGTATTAATTCCACGGAAGAATCACACGAGCAGACCAACACAAAAATAATAGATAGATAGAATATTCTAAAAAATAAATACTGAAATAGGTAGGTACCTGAACACCTGAGACAGCATGTCTCCAGAGCACAAAAAAGCCTATCTGACCTTTTTACATAGTTTAAAGGTGCCAGGAAGTAAAAAGATTTTTTTTGTATCGAAGTTCAGTTATGTCGGTACTACCACTAGAGCCTACTCAAATAACATTATTTTAAAATTTCATGTAGATACCTATTAAATGTTATACCTTTTTGAATAGTTAAAGAGTCGTAGAAGTTTTTAAAATTATTTGCAGAATAAGTTCTATACGTAAATTTTTTTTAAGAGCTTCAATGTGAAATATATTTAGAGAAAAAATATTTAATTCTAACCGTTGCAGAGCAGTTTTTTAAAGCTGTTAGTTGTAGGTGCAGCTTTTGCTGCACCCACCTACAACTAACAGCTAATATTTTTTTATCAATTGACTAATATTTTTTTATCAATTGACATGCCTTTTAACTAAATACATAAAAAAAAACACTTTATGAGCTCTATTCTGAGAAAAAATCAATCAAAAAGATAAAAAAAATTGATATTTTTAAAATATCTTTAACAGTCAATATCTCCATAACGGCTAATTTTCGGACCCTATATAATAGAATAAAATCCATCAGAAATGACCTAAATAATGACCTCCTTTAATATTGTGTACGACTTTCCCTGTAACCCTGTATATAGACCCTCTGTGCAAAATTTCGGCTTCCTAGGTCCACCGGCTTCGGCTGGGCGTTGATGAGTGAATGAATCAGTCAGTCAGGACTTTGAATTATAATACTAATAAGAAGGAGAATACTAATAAGAATAATTATAGCAACGAATAAGAAGAATTTCTTATCTTATGTTATGGGCAGCCAGTTGCGGATTTTCGAAACATCCGCGTTTGAAGAATGTTTTATCCTCTTAAGTCCGAGTACTTTAAAAAGTACCAAAACCATTTTTATTTTTAAGGTCAGGCAGGACTTTAGAAGGATATAATATGAATCTATCTCTTGGACACGTCTCCGGCGTTGGTCACAGAAACGATGTGGTGCCAAGGCGTTGAAAAGACGCGTCCTCTTTGCAGTTCACTTTCATCCAAAATGTACTGAAGCGATGGGACGTAGCCCACATAGATAAGACATAAAATGCATCTCGCATCTTTTCCGCACCCTCGCCTCACGTCTTTTGGGCCTGTCCATCAATCACGTGAGGCTCCGAAAGCGGGGGAGGGGTTCGCAAAAATTTTTTGAAACTTAAAGAATATGATCACACTATTCATGTATTTGTTGTAACGGGTCTTTGTGCTGCTGTGAAGCTCGTGACTTTCACGCAACAGGTTCTGGCTGAAACATAAACATTGACATACAGGCAGATACATTGCTTCTGGCCCCACACTAGGATATCCTGTGTCACCAAACCGTGTGTGTGAAAACCAGCGTTATGGATTCTTATCCGTGCTCATGCTGAGTCCAGACACCTTTTTATAGCCAAGACTCACATTGCCGCACTTACCTGGCCCTTACACCTCTCTGAGTACATTTAATTATTAATTTTAAAGTTTTTTCTGTTTTTTTTAGTTCTAATTTCGCCCAAATGTAAAAATGTGTGTTTTGGTGTGTAAATAAAATCGTTATCTAGATAGAAAGCGCTTTTATTTACATCGTGATTTTTGGATAGATATCTATCTAAAAATCACGAAATATCATAGGGGCGGTAGGGGGTTGTTGTAAGATATTAGAAGATATCACATTTTTTTTATTCGTCAAACGCGCGAATTTCAAACTGAAAAGCGGCGTGTCGTGTAACACGACCGATTGAGCGAAATTCTCTGCACAGTGCGCGAAAATGATGACGCCGAGTGGCTTGGTGAAACCGAAGGTCCGAAGTTGATCTTCAACAACGGACTTGCAAGATGCTTATCCAGTTGTTAGTGTTATCTCGCACCGTTCTAGTACTTAATAGTAAAGAGTGTACGTTCTAGTACACTCTTCACTATTAAGGCGAGGTTCCATGAGGTCCTATGTAAGGTTCCTAATGTGTTTATTTTTTGCTAGTGTGTACCATGTATAAAAACCTAATCTAATCTATAAACAATAAATACAAGATACAAAAAATATGATATGTGCCCTAGAAGAACGTGACGAGGCTGAGTGGGCGTTGATATTTCTGAAGGTCAAAAGGACTCTAGAGGTCAACATCTGGCCTTTTAAGATGATTCTAACTTCGGCCTACACTGAATGTAGGTCAAAGGTAGGACCATGTCTACATCACTATAATCCCCTATTTCTCGTTGATGAATCTTTCTTTCTTCTACTAGCTATATAATATTCTCGTGTCACCGTGTTAGTGCGCATACTCCTCTGAAATTGTATATGTATATTCGATAGGTCTGAGAATAATAGGTTGTTATCTATTTTTCATAGGCCTAAGTGAAAAAAAAAAATACATGGTGTAACAGCGTTTGCCGGTTCGGCTAGTCTTTACTTCATATTATTATGCTTAGTACTTAACTAAAGGTAAACAATCTTGATACGCTTTTTTATTGAAGTGTACACTTATTAAATCAAAATCTTTACACATTAACAATTCAATGTGAAATTAAATGTAATTTCATAAAAACACATGTAATTTGTAAAAAAATTTATCTAGGAAGTGTTTATATATTTCAATAAAAAGACTTATCCAGATTGTTTACCTTTAGTTAAGTACATAAATATATGAAGTTGCTGCGCATACTTCTCCGAAACGGCTTGACCGATTTTGATGAAGTTTTATATGCACATTCGGTAGGTCTGAGAATAGGTTGATATCTATTTTTAATGCCCCTATGGTAATGCACTAGCACTAGAAATATTTTAGCTGGAAAAACAACGTTTGCTTTGTTAGCTAGTTATAATCTGAATTTCTAATAACGCGTGACCACCGCAGATTGGCAATTTCAAGTATGTATTTAATTTTCTATACGAGTAACGGCTATACCGACGATGCAGAGTTGTTCAGCTAAGTAGGAGGATTCCAGAAATAGATATGTTGCACCACCCTAGTTTACGCCCACACGTAGTTGGTAGCCCACTTTACTGACGTGAGGACGCGTCTTCAATTTGACATTTTAAAATGATGCTCATAATGGGGCTGCTAGACGGGCCATCTTTTCACGAAAATGTATAGCTGCAAGGGTGTAGCTGGTAGCATCAGCTAGAATTTTCAGCTAGACTTTGCAATAATAATATAATAATAATAAACTCACGCCCGTTATCCCCGAAGGGGTAGGCAGAGGCACCAGTCTCTAGAACTGGACCCACGTTTTGCAGAGTTTATTAGGTCCCAAACGTGACAAGTGGCAAGCCTGTCGCCGTTATCCGGGCACAATTTATCAGCGAATGGTGTTGCTGTACAAACAAATGTACGTAACTAAAAGTCATTGGTACATGCGTGGTTCGAACCCAGACCCTCATGATCGAGAAGCAAGGGTCAACCCCACTACGCCACCACCGCTTCGCTTTGCAATACTCTGCAATAATCTTAGTATAGCCGGGATATATTGCCAAATATTTTTTCTATAGCCGATGAATGCTTAGTGTTTTAGCCGCATAGCCGGAAATGTCGCTTTGCAATCAAAAATACTGCAATATTTTTCAGCTATATTATTGCTGTCTCGCTTTACGGCCTAAGTCGTCCCTTTTTCACGCGTATGAGTTCGTTCGCCATTGCAGCTAGCCAAGCCACGTATGTAGCCCGTGTAAAGACAAAATAATGAGCCATATACTGTCGCAAAAATATTTCCGAGATATACATTTTTCAGCTATGTGCTGCATTAAAATGTTTTTTGTATCAATTTTTATTCCCTTGAGTATTAAAATATAGTTTTTGCGGAAAAAACTTAAATAATAGGTTTAAAGTGTCCATGTACAAAGGCGGAATAATTTCAAAAGAAATTTCTTTCCAAGCCAGCCTAAGAAAGGTTTTGAACAATGAACAGAGAGCGGGAGATGGCAAATAAAGCTCAAAAAATTGTTCTTAACAGACAGACAGACGCACGGACGGACGGACCACAAAGCGATCCTATAAAAGTTCCGTTTTTTCCTTTTGAGATACGGAACTCCAAAAAGACAGAAGATTTACAGATTGTTAGGGCCTTTCTCCACTGCTCCGGTCCGGCAAACGTTAATTACCGATCCGATTTAGAAACACACAAGAATACTTATAAGCTTCTCCACTACTCCGGCATCCGGTTTTAACGGCCCGATAATTTGCTAGATCGGAACGGTATTTTACCGGTCCGAAGTGATCGACTTACACGAAACAATACACGTTTTTGCGCCGCGCATACAACTCAAAAATGTTCCCATACTATTAATAGAATGTGCCTCGAATAGAAAAACCGAGGAATTTTGATAAAACACTGCGTCACGTCCATTGCCGATTATAGTCGGATGAAGTGGAGAAGCATAACCCGGCATCCGATATTTTTCTTATGACTGATTCCGGTTCCGACGCCGGACCGGAGCAGTGGAGAAAGGACCTTAGTTTACGTAAAACTGTATAATATTTTATTTCCCGGGAATTGAACAACTCTGGCTCGATCGCTCTTGACTAGGCAAAGATTTCAAACGTTTCTTGTTACCAAGTGCCTTTAGAGGTCAGTTGAAGCGTCTAGCACGATCGAAGAGGCCTTGGGCCGTCTTCTGATTCACCGCTCCACCAGTGGGTGTGGCGGCCTTCCTCGAATTATGACGATAGTTGATTAATAGCGCAAAAGCTAGACCTGCTTACACTTCAAGTATTTACAAGGGTAAATAGGTACTTGAAGTGCAAGCAGAGAACGTCCTACTGCAGAACGTAGATATGTATAATACATTATAGTACACAATCATAAATAGTTATATACCTATTATACATAGGTATATACTAACATATAGATAATTATATATTAAACTATAAAAATAAATAAACTCACGCCCGTTATCCCCGAGAGGGTAGGCAGAGGCACCAATCACTAGAACTGGGCCCACGTTAAACTATAAAAAGCAGACTAAAAAACCGCGATAAGACCTGCATAGTATATAATAACTATTGTCATTTACTGAAGTCTACCAATCAATCGCATTGCGATGAACTATTAGACTGACAATACAGTGGGATTATATTATCAATTAAGGTAAGGATGATACACACCAATGCGGTAGCAGTGATGGATAAAAAAATAAAGCATGTTTTTTAACAATCCATGGCTCTGTGGCCAATAATGTAAGGTAGGCGTATTGTAGGTCTAGGTGGGACAAAAAACAAGAAAAAAATTATAACTGGAAAACTACATGGGGGTGATTTGAGTACCCCTAGAGGTGCTCTACCTCTGGACTTCCGCTGGACACTATTTTTGGGACAGTCTGTATAATCCTTTGTAATAAATTGTACTGAAATACTGTGCATATAGTAGTTTCGTCCATTGTTTATCGGGGCGGATTTTAATTGAGACGGAGTTCGCGTCATCGGTTGCTAATAATGTAGTGATTACGAAAGCCTTAGCTGAAAAACGCGTAATCACAATTTGAACACCTTTATATTTTGGACAATTTCCTATGATGTAATTGCCAATGTTTACAACCCCTTTCTATTGTACACTATTTCCCCATTGTAGTAGTGAAATCCCCCTCAAATACCGTGTGACTGTGTGGGCGTGACCTCTGTTCGACATGACCATTTGGCAGGTATACTGTAAACCTTAGAAGGTTGACGGACTCGGTGATCGTTAGAGGGCACTTTTTATGATCATCTGTAATCTACGCCGTCTAAAGTAATCGGCTAATTCTCTTGGTATTAAACACGTAATCGAGTAGTTATAAATAGAATAGAATAAGAATTGAATAATTTATTTAATAAGGTTGCATGCATAACATTAAGTTTAAAAATGCTTAAATTAAAGAGGTACATGAATGTAACTTATAGGCTGTTGAAAAGTTTAGAAGTAACGATGGTCCCCACACTAGGCCTAGCCTGTATCGTGGGGGCCGAGAAACGATTACTACAATTACGTTTTTCAACGTTCGACATTCAATCAACTTACTTGAAAACACTGAACAAATAGGTAATTTACTAAAATGTTAAATTAAATGTAGGTGCAGTAATGTAATAATAATGAAAACTTTTAAACTAGAAAAGTTTTTAACATTTTAAAAATAAAACCAAAACTAAGTTAAGGGAACAAACCTATTATATACGGACATGTTGTGTCTCTCTCTCTCTCTCTCTCTCTGCGCGTGTGTGTGTGTGTGTGTGTGTGTGTGTGTGTGTGTGTGTGTGTGTGTTGATAGAAGTTCCTCAGACATCAGTTTCTTTTGTCGTCGATTTCACGATAAAATCTCGTATTTAACAAAATTAAAATAGTATGTGGACGGACTGACGGACAGACGAAAGATAAGGATTATCCTTTATTTGAACTTACTAACAATGTTTGCTTTAACATAATACTTAGTTGCAGCACAGAATACATAATAGTACAGGTACAGAAGATTTACTCCGCAAAATCAATGAAAGAAAAAGGGACTATAGCAGCGATACAATTCAGTGCAATTCAGATCGCACGGCGCTAAAAAAGCTACTTTATATTCACCTACATGTTGCCTCTCTTTCTACCGCGTAACTCTTACCTCTTCTGGCTCCTGAATTCCTACCTATTAGCCACTCTGGAGTGGCCGCCGCATGTACTTACGCGTTCGGTACCGACACGCGTAGTGAAACAGAGTGCTTATACTGAGTTTTGTCATCCACTTTCGATAGCGAGAGCGTTTGCGATTTGCATAGGAGTGACAAAGCGCGCCATCTAGTTGTCTCTTTGTCACTCCTATGCAAATCGCAAACGCTCTCACTATCGAGAGTGAATGAAAAAACTCAGTATACGCACTCTGGCCTGATAATACTTAGTTATAGTACATAGAGACACGATTTGAGTCGAACTTATGGCCCCTAAATTAGGTATGAAAACCTGTATCTTAAGGAACAACAGGTCCATCATCATTACACATGGATGTGTAATATTTTTAAGTTAAAGTCCGTTAATTATATTAAGACTGTTTGGAAAAGTTTTGTAATTATATTAAGACTGTTTGACGACCTCTGTGGCGCAGTGGTTAGCGCATCTGCCTACCATGCGAGAGGTCCCGGGTTTGAACCCTGGCTGGGGACAAAAAACCCCAGGTCTTGGATGTTTACAGTATGTTTGTGATATCGTTGTTTCTGGTTCCCACGACACGGGATATCCTAGGGGCCAGAAGCAATGTATGTGCCTGTATGTAAATGTTTATGTTTGTTTGTTGACTGGTGCCTCTGCCTACCCCTTCGGGGATAACGGGCGTGAGTTTATTATTTATTTATTTATTTATTTATTTAAAATAATACTTATTATAGTATAATTTAATGTGGAAATAATTTTTGTTAGTTTCTTCTCCACGTAATCTATTAATTGTGAAACTAACAACAGTGACGTTCATAAAGTAAACATTTTGTTTGTATTGCGAATACAAAAATATTTGTGTTTTTTATTTGAATCAGTTTATAAGACATAACAACAATTTAAAACAAGTAACAGTGAGTAATAAACAATACTTAGAAACATGACATTTTGCCGTAATTGAAATCTAAATAATTAATTAGTTATAGTAATTATTTAAGACAAACTGTTTCATGGTATTAATTATTAATGTGCTTTAAATAGTTGTTCTATATTTTTATAATCTAAAGTTGGTAACCAACGTACAATCGACAGCACATCAATCTTTACTTTTAGTTGCAATATCACTCGTAACGTACCTACCTCTCAGAAAAGAGCGTGACAGAACGATACTTAAGTATTAAACACTTTCACTCAAGTAGAGAGAGTGATTCAAGAGATTTTTCACTCAAGTAAATTTTACTTGAGTGAAAATCTCAATTCAGAAATCGGCAAATAGGCGTGTACACTTTGAGTATGGAACGATAAAAAGGTGCTGTTTTTAAGCTATTCCACAGAGTTTCCTACGAAACATAGAAACATAGGGTTGTCTGGAAGAAATTGATTTTAGCAATAAGGCCGCCAATTGTACTGTTATCTTGTAAATATTTTATGTTATGTTTAAATAAAGAATATTCTTATCTTATCTTTAATCCAAAAAACTACAAAACGTTGCATTTCGTCAACAAAGCCCCACTCTTTTCATTCCAGACAAAAAATCTCGACATTTTGATTAATAAGCACAAAATGCAGACACACAGCGACGCGACAACTACAGATCAAGTGATAGGACAAACCCTCGCAAAAGACTTCCAGCCCTATCTCAACCTGTTTAAGAACCACAATTGAGTAACCGTGAATACCGTCGAGCTTTGAAGGCAGAGTCGTATAAATATTCAATAGGACTTCAATGCTACCTTGTCCCACCCTTAATAAACTACCCTTGAATAGCAGAGACGTGTATTGCGGATTACTGTATCTTTGAATTGGCCTATATGGTTAATTTTTGATAACCTGACTGGGAAGGCTTCGTTGATCTCGCAATATTATTCTTGACTAATAATATATAGGTCTTGGGTTCAATTCGCTCTGGAAGCCGCCGTATTAGATTTGTACAAAGTACCAGTCAGAGTGTTTTATAGTAGACTAGCTGTTGCCCGCGACTACGTCCGCGTGGGCATTAGCTGAGTAAAGTGTTTGCAAATAAGATAAGGATACTTTTAGCGCATGCGAAAGAGCTTTCATACTAACTTCGCAACCCCCTTTCACCCCCTTAAGGGATGATTTTCGAAAAACTACTTTACACGTCTTTCATGACTTTCAATGAAGGACCTTCATGCTGAATTTCATTCGAATAACTTCAAAAATGGCTAAGCTTCATACTAACATTGCACCCCCCTTTTATCCCCTTAAGAGATGATTTTCGAAAAAATATTTTACACGTGTTTCAAGACATTCAATGAAGGACCTTCATTCTGAATTTCATTCGAATAACTTCATAAACGGCAACGTTTCATACTAACCTTGCACCCCCCTTTTTTTTCCCTTAAAGGATGATTTTTAAAAAACTATTTTACACGTGTTTCATAATTTTAAATGACAAACCTTCGTACCAAATTTCATTCGAATAACTTCAAAAACGGCAAAGTTTCATACTAACTTTGAAACCCCATTTTACCCTTTTAGGGGATGAATTTTCAAAAATCCTTTCTTAGTGCTCCCCTACGGTACAAAAGGAACCCCTGTGCAAAATTTCAAGTTTCTAACCCTTAGGGTCCTCGCCCACGGCGGCTTTTTGTAGCGCTACGGCCGCGCGACGGTGGCGCGTTAGCAGCGCTACAGCCGCGCACTTGCATCGCTACGGTCGCGCGTTGCAAAAGCGACCTACGCGCGTTAGTAGCGATGCCGTCGCGCGTTTCGTAAACGGCAGCGCTACATAGCGCTTATAGTTTAGGCCCTGCGTTGATATGTCAGTCAGTCAGTCAGTCAGTCAGCTTCTCGTTTTATATATATAGACTAGCAACCCGCCCCGGCTTCGCACGGGTGGCAAAAACGTTTCCGTGGAAATACGTAGGTAGTTATATTAGGAATAGGTATATATATGTATGTAATAGGAAATAGGTATGTATAGGTATATTAGTTCCGTGGAAAATTCCCGGGCCAGTAATTTTTTTACACCTTGGGTTACATTATTCGAGATTTCCTATGGAACCCTAAACTTTCGTAAATCCAATATAGCCTATGTTACTCACGAAGAATGTAGCTTTCTAATGCTGAAAGAATTTTTAAAATCTGCCCAGTAGTTTCTGAGCCTGTTCATTTTTTTATTAATTATTTAAAATTTCTAATAGCTTAGTAAATATGACGTCACCACTGGCATAATTATGTACGTTTCTTTGCCTTTTTTCATGCTTTTTTAAATTTGACACATTTGAGAGGTCTTTAACGAACGAAAGTATTTTTTTATATGTGGAGGCAATGGAACTACTGCATTAGTGCCAACGATGACGTATTATTTGAAGGACAAATTAAGTTTATTAAATAACTTTTTTGCGATAAATATTAATTATACGTCTTTATTTCATATATTTAAACCCCTGATAGTAATCAGTATCCGAAATGGTATTATTTTACGACAGTTGATGCCTCCTTGAACAATGCTCATTATCACAGGAATAGAGTAAGATAGAAATATGTTTCTGAGATGGTAAGAAAGAGCTCGGCGAACTGAAATTGAAGGTATAAAAAGTTTTCGTCGGAATCGAACAAACATACGACCACATGCTTCTGACATCGAGAAATATGTTTTTAAGTATGTACAACTGATTCTGTGTTCTCTCCAACACCTTAACCAATGCAGATATTGATTCATCGCATTTGGCATTTTATCTCAGGCTTCATTCAAAAATAATTTTGAGAAAATTCTCATTGGACCATAGAAAATTATGCATATTGTAGGTAACTCACGATTGCAGATCTCTACATTGTCACGAAGCCACTATTTTTCATTTTGCTTGTGCTTAATCTTGCTACTCGTCACTAGATGGCGCTAATATTAATAAAATAATTTTATTATTAAGTGACAAAATTAGTAAGTACCTACCTAACTGAAATAAATAAATATTATCAAAACGTTAACCATTGAGGTCTATTAAACTAAGTAAACTGGCTAGACCGACCTGGCTAGGCCGCCAATTGTAGTTACCTACTGTATTGTACTATGTGATTCTGTAATTCCTACCCCCTTATTCATAAAAAAATTTAAGCATTGGTTAAGTAAACAACTGATAAAATGTCATGCTGTCCTTTATATTTCAATGACGTCTGTCAAGGACAGCATGACATTTAATCAGTTGTTTACTTAACCAATGCTTAAAATTTTTTATGAATAAGGGGGCAAGTGTACAGTCGCGAGCAATAAATATATACACTGTGACACTTTTTCTAAAAATCTTAACTTAAAACAATCTAGAAAGAAGTGTACGACAATTTGTCCTAATTTATTTAACCAATGCTTAGATAATTTTTGTACAAATTGTCGTACACATGTGCAGTACAAAACAAAATGTGTAAGTCGTACAAAATGTGACAGTGTACGTATATTATTGCTCGTGACTGTAGGTACATACAATAAAGAATATTCTACCTTTCTATCTACATTCAGCATGTGGTACTCAAGTTGGTTTAATTTTATCTGCAGCTCAGAATTCGGGTCATTTGTATTTTTGTTATTCTACTTTTTTGAACAAGAAGTTGCGTCCAAATATCGTCTATCGGAGACAGTACTGGAACATATCCAAAAATCGGTTCGTTTTGAAAATCCAGTTTTTTTACACCAAAGGTCTCAAAATAGACTCCTATAGACCGTTGCAATCTAGTGCAGTATACAAATATCTCGAACACTTCTTTTCATTATTTTTTAATTACTAAAAACCATTACAGTCCTAAAAGATCAAAACTTTGATTGCCAATTACTCGAGTATAGTAAATTTTGAAATGTTCCAGTACTGTCTCCGGTAGACGATATGAAACACGAAAAATTTTTCGGGCACCATTCAAACAGGAATCTAAAAAACTCTAGGAATCAATTGGAATGAAAGCACATCTATTGACCAGCGGGCCAGAATATTTTTTTCTCGACGTACCTATTTACAAAATAACACTGTACCTACTTAACCTAACGCAGCTTTCTTTCATCGCCTTATTTCTAAAATGTTTGTGTTTGGCGACATCTTAAGCAACGACAGCTGTGATTTTTCTCTTTATTGTCGATAAGCGAGTAAGAGTAGAAATATTAAAACTCGGTGCGGTCAAATTGAATAAAGAATTAAAGAAGCATTTTATTTTTTAATTTGATGTTCCTAAATTATCGTTAGTGGAGAAACCGTTCTCAAGCTTTGCAATGTTATCGATTTTTCATACCCCTATATGGCAAAACAACGTTTGCCGGGTCAGCTAGTATTGAAATAATCGCGATAATCGCTTTGGGAAGAATATTTATACATTTTAAGGAATTATTTTTTCGTCACTATTGATTAATTTTGGAAAGGATTTATCCATATTAAGTAATGGGAAGCCTGTGTATGTTTAGCTATACAAGGTGTCCCGAAAAATAGTATCAAGCGGAAGTCCAGAGATAGAGCACCCCTAGGGGTACCCGAATCACCCCCATGAATGTTCTGCGATTTATTGTAGTTTTCGAGTCCTCAAATGTTTTAAAAACTTATAAATTTTAAGTAACTCTGTGATTCTCCATTTTTTTATAGCGCTATTGTATCAAATTGACCCGCAATTGAGTTTGTGTCGGCAAGGCACATTATTCACCTATTTTGAAAAAAAAAAAAATGGCTCTATGGCCAATAACCTCCTCAGTCCTAACAATAAACAATAAAAAACCGTTGTTATTTTCAAGGTCAGGACTGGAGAGGATAATGTCTTATAGCTATAGGTGTGACAAAAACTACAAAAAATCGCGGAACATTCATGGGGGTGATTCGGATACCCCGAGAGATACTCTATCTCTGGACTTCCGCTTGATACTATTTTTCGGGACACCCTGTATATTTAGGGTTAACTGTTACTAGACACTGTTTGCACGGTGACTCTTTTACGAGTATCAGTAAATCCCGCAACATTTTGTCAAACCCTGTAAAGCCAAGCTATATTATGCCTTCTTTGGAGCTCTAGATAGAGCGAGGGTACAAATGCATTGTATGTTCAAACATTGTTTCAGTCTAGCAACGGTTTAAATGTTTAATGTGGGCAGCAAACATATCACTCCGCGCCGCCGTACGGGTTAAGGCGTAGCGCCAACAAACGGTAAATGCACCTCTATGACTTGACATTATGCTAACCTAATTTTATTTAAAAAGGACTGTAAAATGTTGTAGCCAAACCCGCGAAAGGCAAGCGTACTTACGCTGGATCATATCAGAAACGCACTCATAAGAAACACTTTCAAAGTGAGACATCCCAGATAAACTACAGTCTGTTAGCTTTTAGAATATACCTCGGCTACAATAGAATTAAGGTAAGGTTTATTTTGTATTGTTATTTATAACTACATTACTTATCAAATAGTGAAGAAAAGTTGTATACAGAACAGGAAGTAGTATTACACTCGTGTGCTTTCGGCAAAAACCGAAGCCTACTCTAGAGCCCGAGGTATATTCTAAAAGCTAACAGACTGTACAGGAGAACCGTCTGCGGTGGTACGGACATATTTATTTTTTATTTTTTTATTTACATACAGGCACATACATTGCTTCTGGCCCCACACAAGGATATTCTGTGTCGTGGGAACCAGAAACAGCGACGTCACAAACATGTAAACATCCAAGACCTGGAGTTTTTTTTTCTCCCCATATGACCATATGACCAGGAAAGTGCTGGATATAGCCACTAAACCCCGAGGACGAGGAAATCCTTGAATCAAATGGTTGTCCGTGGTAAATAAGAACCTCAAAGAAGCTCAAGTCAACAAAGAAATGAACCAGGAAGCATGATACGGAGGGCCGACCCCAAATAAACTGGGAAAAAGTAAGACAAAAAAGAAGAGTGAACGAAAAGCAAGCATTGTGAAGAAACCTGCGTGGCTGTGGTATTTCTGAAATTCTTAATTCGCGTTGGGCACGTGTGGTGATTAAGCCCAAGTGATCTGAGAGAAGGCCTGTCCCCTGTGGTATGAATAGTATATAGGCTACATACAATATATATATTATTATTAGATACGGTAAAGTCGTTATGCCAAGCCTTAGGGCGCGCCATAAGAAAAAACGCAATCTGAGAACTTTGATTCGTAATTCCACCTTTTTCTAATTTGGGACCAGTGTGGGGGCGGCTTTAAAACTTGTGACATTAAGACCAGCCACTAGTCTTACAACCCTCCACCAATCCGGACCTGGTCCCCGTGGTGGAGTATGGCCTAACCTTTCTCAGGGAAGAGACCCGTGCCCCTCAGTGGGGACATAATGGGTTGATGATGAGATACGGTAAAAGCGAAGGGATATGTAATGGACCTCTATAAGAAGATAAAGAACAGTTGACAGCACATCATTCTACTTAGTTAAGTCAGTTAAGACAATGGTGGTCTCAATATCTGATCCGTATATAAAAATCTCGTGTCACCGTGTTTGTTATAGGAAACGACTTCAAGAATCAGTTGGATGAATTTTTGGGGTATATTTATAGGTCGTAGGATAATTAATATGGCAAAAGAACTGCGGGTAGCTAGTACCTATTGTATAAATTTGGTCAAGATGATATTAATGTGAAAATAAAAAATAAAGCTTTCGCTTGAAATCACCGTGGGCAATGGAGCATCTTCCCTGACGACATAAGGTAGAGCCTGAGGCCCTTTGCAAAATTTATGGCACTTCGTTTTAAGTTCCACGTAATGTTTGTTTAGTCCGTTTCTTTTTCAACTCAAAATATTTACAATTACAATATACAGTGTATCCCAAAAATGACACGTCACAGTGACAAAGAAGGTCGACCTGCTCAAGAGACATCGAACCAACCTAACATGACCTCGGTAAAAGTTGCACGGTTTTCGAGATATGGCCAATTCGTTTTTTAACAAGTTGAGTGCTAGCATTAAGTTAGATAGCCCTCGTGTTTTTTTTTATTTTTACTCGGTCACGAATAGTTAAATAAGATGACCAAAGTGTTATTTTGTCGGTGTCTAACGTAAAATGTGCAAAAATACTGAATTAAACTTGAAATACATTTTGCATTGAAAAATTATTTTCAACTTTGACCACTTGCTGTAAAAAAAAGTACTATGAATAAATAACTCCAAAAACATGCGTGTGTCCGTTCCAAATCCATTCCAAAACAGTATCATGCATCTTGATTCAGTAATGTACTAATTTTTTAATGCTCGATTAAAACTAGGAACTCAGAAATCCACCGGTAACAGATAAAAATCATTGCCTCACGCTACGATAAGACATTTATTTATCATTCAACTTGTAAAAAAAAGTAAAAATTTAGAAAAAAAATAATTGGCAATATCTCATAAACCGTGCAACTTTAACTGAGGTCTTGTTAGGTTGGTTCAATGCCTCTTGAGCCGGTCTACTTCCGGTGTCACTGTGACGTGTCATTTTTGGAACACTCTGTATAAAACTATTTAACATCATTGAAATTACATAATTCAATCACGAGGGATGCCAAAGAGAAGTCTTTGCTCCATGACTTGAAATTGAGATTGTATTTTACCAACAAAAAATAACAAATAAAGTACAGAAACTTGTGTAAAGTTTATTTTACGTTCACATAGATACTGTGATCCAACTTCCAACGATCAATGAAATTTATTTTAGAATTTTACTTAAAATTCAATGGATTCGTTCGTTCTCTATGCGTCATTCGTAATTAATTCTCGATCTAAAGCGTGATAGTGGGACCCCACGTGAATGTACACGTGTAATCCCAATTCGGATCTTATGACAAGGGAGTAAGAAATAAAATTATGTTTTAGATATTCAAGACAAGATCACACGTGCTCAGTCTTAAATTACCCTAACAAACGTAAAGCGCTGTTTTTTGCAATGAAAAAACTTAACTACGTTGAAATCTTCTTCTACTCGTAGGAAATATATGAAATTCTCGTGTCACAGTGTTAGTGCGCATACTCCTTCGAAACGGCTTGACCGATTTTGATGAAATTTTATGAGTATATTCCGTAGGTTTGAGAATAGGTTGTTATCTATTTTTCATACAGCTAGTATTTTTCTAAAATGTCGGTGTCTTGTCTGTGACGTCGTCAGAGCTATAAATCCGTGGTCAGAGCAGTGTTAAAGAGAAAGTCTTTGCCTAAATAAAAAATAAAATGTCATTGGCAATACTTTTTTTTTTATAAGTGAGTTATTCATACTCATACTGTGTTTGCAGACGTCTTAGAAAAAAATACGGTCAAGACTTTTTATTGAATATCTTAAAAAAATATATAGATTTGTTTACAAATCCGATAAATAGAAATTTTACTGAAAGCATAATTCTCGAATTGGTTTTGAGATTTCCGTACATGTTAAACATGTTGCATGAAAACAATATCAATATTGGAAAGTCGATTAACGCACAGATTAAAAAATTTACTCTGCTACCCTAATATTCCTCGAATCGTCATAGTAAACTACGATTGTAGTTTTATGAAACTCGCCCTGCCATCTGCCGCTGTTATGCCGCGGCTCACTTATGTGGAACTTTGAGCGATATGCCTATAGGTTTAAGCCGAATCTGCCCGCGACAGTTCGCGTTATTTTTAACCGAGGGTGGGATATTAAACCTCACGCGGGGGCAAAAAGTTTTTCATAATGTTGCTGCCCTACAGCCCAGCAGAGTATATTTGCTTCGCCATCGAGGTAGGTACTTTATTGAATCCGCTTAGCTGAGATGATTTTAATTACTTCTGACTTGAAACTTGAAATTGTAACTAATAATTTTAATTTATATTAGAAGAAGAAAGAAGACACAAATTTAAATTTAAAAAATTGTATTCGCAATAAAGACAAAATATATACTTTATGAACGTCAACTTAGACGTTGCTCTATTAGTTTCAGAAATAATAGATCACATGGAGAAGAAACTAACAAAGAAACTCCACTTTTATTGTTTTCAAAACAGTTTTAGTCTAAAACATACATACATACATAAGCTCACGCCTGTATCCCAGAGGGGTAGGCAGAGACCAGGGACTGCCACCTGCCACGATCCTGACAAACCACTTTCGCTTCATCGACATTACATTACATTAGTCTAAAACTTAAAAATTTATAATAATATAAAACAAAAACATTTACATACAGGCACATACATTGCTTTTAGCCCCACACTAGGATACCCTGTGTCGTGGGAACCAGAAACAGCGACGTCACAAACATAAACATCCAAGACCTGGAGTTTTTTTTTCTCCCCAGCCGGGGATCGAACCCGGGCCCTCTCGCACGGTAAGCAGATGCGCTAACCGCTACGCCACAGAGGTCGTCAATTATTACTCCTGGATGTGTTAAACACTAGACATAATTATCCTCCTTTAATATAAAAACTACTGTTTGACACCAGACATCCTTGTCTTCTAAATAATCGTTGATTTTATGATAAGATTTTTTGCTTAACACAATTTTTAGACCAACAAGACAAACCTATCACTGTAACAAAATAAATAGACAAGTAACATACCTAATAATGCAACGCAACAGACAAAACAACCACATGAAATTAAATAAAACCTGTGTTTTGTTGTGTGGTGATGTGTTGTGTCTAGGATGCCACTGTGTGAACCCACAGCGCCGAGGGATCGAGTAGTTATTATAAACACGTTACATTAGACTCATTATTACATTTGAAGTTTTTGCTTACTTACAGTAAGAGCGGGTACACACTAGGTGTTTTGAAGCGCGCGCTTTTGTAACGCGCGTCGTAAGAACTCTGAGGTCCGATTGAAGTGTGCACATGCAAACGCGAGCTTACAGCACGCTTACTGCGCGTTTGCATGTGTACACTTCAATCAGACCTCATAGTTCTTAGAACGCGCGTTACAAAAGCGCGCGCTTCAAAACGCCTAGTGTGTACACCCGCTCTTAGAGCCGATTTCAATTGAGAATTCACACTAAGTAAATACTTAAGTAACGTGTACATTATTTTCTAAAGAAATTTGACGAGACAGCGAAAGTGAAATTCTCAATTCAGAAATCAGCCCTAAGTGTTTTTTGTGTTTGTTTTTTTTTTACCTGCATCGTGTGTTTTTATATGTGGTGTAAAAGTGCTATTCAAAAACCAGCGGCGTTTCAAATAGAAACAGCCAACGCTGAAATAGCATCATTGTCACACGCTCTATGTAATATAATTATGCTTAATGTTATACGTCGATAGATGGCAGTCATTAAGCCGAGTCAGAGGTAAACTTCTGACAGTAAGACCAGCCACTAGTCTTGCAAGCCTCTACCAATCCGGACTTGGCCCCCGTGGTGGAGTATGGCCTATACCTTCCTCAGGGAAGAGACCCGTGCCCCTTGGTGGGGACATAGTGGGTTGATGATGACGCAATTAAGCATGCTGTGGCAAAAATTCATTCTTTAATTCATTCAGTAAAGTAATGACATACGTAGTTACATCCAAGTACATCTTATCCTAGCATGAGTTAATCCGTTCAAAGCTACTATGTTGCAAAATGTTCCTACTTTAGCACATCAGTTAGGTACTACGAGTATATTGCAGTACCTGTTTCAGGTAGCTAAGTCTCCAAGTACTCTATTTTTAATTAAAACCTGTACAAAAAAATGTACATATACTTAGTGGTAACAAATAATTTGAATGTGAAAGTACGGATTACTCTGTTGCAACATTTTGCTGAGTGGGGCCCATTTTGGGCGTTCAATACTTAAAACCTATAATGTATTTTTATTATTGTTTTCGTGTTATACCGTTTATTTATTTTTTAACCATTTTTGTAAGCTTTCTGTGTTGTATAATGTTTGCGTATTGTATTGGTTTTGAGTGATTTATTTTCTTTTTTTGTTTTGAGTATTGTGTCGTCCAATAAATGAGGTTTCTTCTTCTTCTTCTTCTTAAATATTTAGCCGAAAATTTAGTTCCTTCATTATCCACGCCTAGGAATTGCGACGACGCTGTGTCTAATTTTGTATTCTTCATTCATCATTCATTCATCTTCTTCTTCCCACCTCGGCGAGCTTAAATTTCTGCTATTTTTGCGAAGCTGTAACATCATTTTTGTCGAACAAAATAATAATGTTTTTATTAATTGCCCGTTTAAACGGCTATAACTCGAACGTCCCAAAAAAGATTTTAACACTTCCTACTCTTTCATTCTAACGAATAACAAGCTTAAATCACAATTTGTTACTTTATTAAGCCGAATAATAAACACTTCGACGACCTCTGTGGCGCAGCGGTTAGCGCATCATCTGACTACCATGCGAGAGGTCCCGGGTTCGAATCCCGGCTGGGGACAAAAAAAAAAGAAACCCAGGTCTTGGATGTTTATATGTTTGTGACGTCGCTGTTTCTGGTTCTCACGACACAGGGTATCCTAGTGTGGGGCCAGAAGCAATGTATGTGCCTGTATGTAAATGTTATGTTATGTTATGTTATGTTATGTTATGTTATGTTATGTTATGTTATGTTATGTTATGTTATGTTATGTTATGTTATGTTATGTTATGTTATGTTATGTTATGTTATGTTATGTTATGTTATGTTATGTTATGTTATGTTATGTTATGTTATGTTATGTTATGTTATGTTATGTTATGTTATGTTATGTTATGTTATGTTATGTTATGTTATGTTATGTTATGTTATGTTATGTGATGTTATGTTATGTTATGTTATGTTATGTTATGTTATGTTATGTTATGTTATGCTATGCTATGCTATGCTATGCTATGCTATGCTATGCTATTCTATGCTATGCTATGCTATGGTATGTTATGTTATGTTATGTTATGTTATGTTATGTTATGTTATGTTATGTTATGTTATGTTATGTTATGTTATGTTATGTTATGTTATGTTATGTTATGTTATGTTATGTTATGTTATGTTATGTTATGTTATGTTATGTTATGTTAAGTTAAAGATGGAAAGGTCTACGAACTTCGTTACAGTACTTATTATTTTGAGAGATTATGTACAGGGTGAAATCAAATTTCGTAGTAGATGGTAACTTTAGTATGGAACAACTGGATTTTGGACCTTGTATAAAGGTGTAACAAAATTCTGATATATAAATTAGGATATATAGACATCTAGAATGTACCCCATTTCCCCTTCTTGTTACCCACAAGAACTTTCATAGACTATCAAAGTTTGGTGAGAGTGAATTCTAGACTTGACGAGAGAATGAATAGAAGAATAGAATAGAAATAGTTCATTACCAAAAAACAAAATTTTACATAATTTAAAAAAAAACACTAAAATTACTACTAAACACTAAAGTTTACAATTTTGGTAATTGGAAAGTGCTCAGCTAATATGCCGGTTAACAACAAGTTGTAACCAAAGCTGATTTTCAGCAGTACCCAGCACTTAAGTTCATATTTAGAGCAGGAGTTAAGGCGTGTAGGGACAGAACGTGTTTAAAGCAATTTATAGCCCGATAAGTAGTATTTTCAGGTATTGCAAATGAAAACCGGACTTCGCCCCTGTGGTGGACTATTGCCTATAGGTACCTTCCTTAAGGAAGAGATCCGTGCCCCTCGGTGGGGACATAATGGGTTAATAATGATATAATTTTGTAAGGTTCTGATTAGATATTCTTTGCCTCTAGGTATTAGGAGGTCAAATAGAGCCTTTCATACCATTGCGTTGAACCGCGAATGCAGTCATGCTGTAACTGAAACCCCTGGGACACAAAACGCTTCTATTGGAACCAGTCCGCTGTAAAATTATTATCGGTGATGATTAGAATGGCACGCGCGGGACTGACTCGTGGTCATGTTCGATATCAAAACACTGCCCTATTTTGCTGTTGGCTTGTTTGTTTCTTTTATATAAAACTAGCTGACCCGACAAACGTTGTTTCACCTTATATTTTTTTCACTTAGCGCTAAAAAATAGATAACAACCTTGTAAACTTTTAGTCCGGATTTACTTACGGGTGTTGTTATATCGGAAGAGTCCGACCAGGTTTCGCTCCGATTCGCAGAGCTTAATCATGGTGAGCAGAGACGGAGCTCGCGTCGTCGGTTGCTCGTCTCACACTGCAACACCCGTAAGTAAATCCGGACTAAAAGTTTACAATGTGTTGTGCTTACGAAAGTTTTAGATAACAACCTATTCTCAGACCTACCGATTATACATATAAAATTTTATAAAAATCGGCCAAGCCGTTTCGGAAGAGTATGCGTACTAACGCGTTGAGTGGTGACACGAGAATTTTATATTAGAGAAACTTTTTTAAAATAATTTAATCTTTAAATATAGTTTAAAAATTGGTCTATTTATTTTAATTTCTTTATTGAGTTTAATAATGTACTTACTTTAATAAAGGTCCCTGAATAAATAAATCAGAGGATATAAGAAAAGTAATTAAAAAAAAAAACATTTACAAATACGACGTATGTACGACTGGATTCTGGCCCTAAACTAGGATACCCTATGTCGTGGGAACCATAAACATCGACATTACAAACGTAAGCATCCGAGACCCGAGGGTTTTTTTTTGCCCCAGACGGGGTTCGAACTTGGAACCTCTCGCATGGTAGGCAGATGCGCCAACCGCTGCTTGTTTGTTTTTAGCACTAGCATATTAAGTTTTACTAGCTGTGCCCCGCGGTGTTACCCGCGGTTCATCGATTTTCCCGTAGGAATAAGATATTTCCCCGCGGTAAAACGTAGCCTATGTTTTAATCCAGGGTATCGGCTAACTCCATACCAAATTTTATTAAAATCCGTCCAGCCGTTTCAGCGCTAAAGACTGACAAACATATAAACACACACACAAACTTTCACGTTTATAATATTAGTGTGATGTGATTTATAAAATTTCGACTCCACTAAAACGTTCCCAATACGGAGTAAAGCCAGTTTATGTGAGCAAAACCAACCAGCGTTAACACTGGCTTAAGGGCGTTTTAGTGGAATCTAATTTTTACATTTCTCCTACAACTTGGCGCGACGGCAGCGGCTTATATTATGCATTGGCAATGAACAACGAACTGTAATTTCTGTACGTTGAAATACTGTTTTATTGCTATAAATAAGACTCTATATTATCTGTATTAATGTATTCCGAAGAATAATTTGACTTTCCCCCGTGATAGGGGAAAGGATCTTGTAAGAAGAAGGTTCACGGCAGTGGGTCTTAAAATCACTATTGAGAAATTGTACATGGACTACCTGAGTGATTTTCTTTAATAAGTCTAATTTCTTCCAGACAAACATTGCTATAGGATCAATAAACTATGTAATTGAACAGACACTTTTTGTTATTTCTTTATTTCTTTTTTA
Organism: Yponomeuta plumbellus; assembly: GCA_947310845.1. Taxonomy (NCBI): domain Eukaryota; kingdom Metazoa; phylum Arthropoda; class Insecta; order Lepidoptera; family Yponomeutidae; genus Yponomeuta; species Yponomeuta plumbellus. Next base: position 6,703,731 of record OX371207.1, on the reverse strand, counting down.
TTTATTTACTTTCATAAATATTGCCACATAACAGTAATTACACCAAAGCGTTACAATATTATATTATAAACTACATAGCTTTCGCCCGCGACTCCGTCCGCGTGGACTTTAGTTCAAAATTTTGCAACCCCGTTCACTCCATTAAGAGTTAAATTTAGATAAACTGCAAAACACGTGTTCAATCAATTGTGTTGAAGAGTATTTATTTTAAGTTTCAAGAAAACTCCCATACAAATTTTGGCAACCCTTTTCGCCCCCTTAGGCGTTGAATTTAAAAAAATCCGGTCTTATTCCTTGCCTACATTAAATAGACCCTCTGTGCAAAATTTCAGCTTCCTAGGTCCAACGGCTTGGGCTGGGCGTTGATGAGTGAGTGAGTCAGGACTTTGAATTTCATTTATATGGAAGATAGATGAGCACTACCCTTGGCATTACCTACCAAACATCTTCTAGAATTCTCATACATACCTTCACCACACGATCTGTGAAGGAGTATGTACAAAAATAAATAATCATAAAAAATACAATATATAAGATAAGATAAGATATATATATATTTTTAATGCTTTTTCCGTTGGTGTAATAGGGTGTAGTTTCCTTGATTTTTATATGTGCACTTTATGAAGATTTACACTCTATATTATAATGTTTTTTCATTGGTTATGCTAGTTAGCCACTGAATCCCCTTAATAGAGCCGCAAATGGCTGGTATAACACTTTATATATTTTTTAAGTTTCATATGTAATACCTCAGCCTATTGTCGCTTATAGCAATCTCTTCCAGACAACCTTGACAACAATTTTATCGTATATTGCGTAGCAGTCTTCCTCCTATTTACCTGTGGGTTAGTCGATTTTGCGATATACATCGATCTGTCACAGTAAACCATGTACTGTACTTTTAAGAAACAAGTCTCTGGTGTACAATAAACAATATTGTATCTACTCATGGGTGAAGTCACCACTCGATAGACGGTATTGCTTAGGACACAGAAGAGATACCCTCTAACCGCTGTTTTTCAACAAACAAACTCTACCGCAGCTCTGCCTCCACTCACAAAAGGACACTTCGACAAATCCACAACAGTTAACCACTACACCGTTGCAAATTCAACTTTACAAGCCTCCAAATAAAGCGTTTTATTCTTCCAAAAATATTAGAGCCGTAACGCAGTCATGTTAACCGTGGCTATAATATACACGTAAAGCGTATCGGGTTTCCAACGTAGCCTGAGCTCCTTCGCCTGCTTGGGAGTCTTCCAAATGCAGCTGAGAAGGGCGTCTGCTCACTGGAGCAGAGCTCAAGACATTCTGGTCGAGTTTTTAGCCTGCCCGGGTGGCGCAAAAACGGAATCAATGAACTCAGAGTTGGCTGTGTGACCGACAAAGGACGCGCCCGCTACGCTCTTACCACGTCCTTAATCCTGCGTCAAACATAAACCTCGTCTATAGAGCTATCTCTTTCTCTCCTCGTGAGAGTGAGGAGAGGGGCTATAGCGAACTCGAGGGGTTGGTTACTGAGATGGCACGTCGAATGAGAAGGCAGGTGATTAACTTAATATCACTGATATGCCCGGCCTCGGTAACGTTTGTTGGGTCGCTTGAGCGATTAGAATATGGACAGATTTTAAGCAGCTATAGCGTAAGTTTGGCATAGAACAACATGTTAGGGCCTAAGAGAGGGCAATTGGTCGTATGGGTAATTTGAAGTTCAGATGCAGAATCAGATTCAGAAAATTTTGCGTCAAAACTTTTCGCGAACCCAGACAGGATTAAGTTTGGCGACATGCGAAAAGAGCGCAATTCCTGTAACACATCAATGACATCAATTAGAGTATGAGTTTTACAACAACTTTTTTGTTTTATGGGTTTTGTTACAGATAAGATAAGATTAGAATATTCTTTATTACACATATGAAACAAGAAACAAATAAAAGTTAAATAAGAGACAATTAAATAAATATAATAGGCGGTCTTATTGCTTATTTATATTTTTTCGGAATATTGGGGCTTGTGAACAAAACTTCTCATTAGAAAAAACGAAAGTTGGCTTTGAATGAGTTTTATGATATTTTTATATATAAAATTAATTAATAAATAATGCTAGTTTATTGCGGATTTTATAATATAAGGTACCGTTTAACGTTAAGTAACGGATATTATTGCTTCTAATTAAAATAAAATTTCTTTACACATCGTGTTTTGTTCAACAGGTAATGTATGTAAATCTACTCCACGTACTCTATGAATTGTGAAACTAACAACTTTGACGTTCATAAAGTAAACGTTTTGTTTGAACTTTGAATAAAAACTTTTGAATTGAATTGAATTGAATAAATATTTATTATTAACCTAATAAACTCGGCAAAACGTGGGCCCAGTTCTAGTGATTGGTGCCTCTGCACCCCCTCGGGGATAACGGGCGTGCATTTATTATTTATTTTAATTATTTATTAACTTTTAAACTGAATGTATAGTATAAAATGTTAGAAATAATATCAATGTTATACGCATTGAAAACTACGTTTATTTAGTGTAACACGACACGACTTTTAAAAAGCCATAACGTCTGTCAGATTCAAACCATCTCTGCCAGCCCCGCAGAGACGAAAACGTGGCGAGTCATTAACGAACACAAGCCAAGCGAACCTCAGCAGCTGACACGCGACGTTCCAAAGCCGAATGGCCATAAAAACTTTATAACACATCACCACGGGTAACAGATGGGTTGAAAATTATGTTTTGAGGCCAAGCGAATGCAGTCTAAAGATCTACTAACTTACCTGTGGGGCGGAAACATGACGTGTTGTATAGAGTTATCGGACCCTTATCTGTGTGGGCTACGTTCCATCGCGTCATCATCAGTTTCTACATTTTGTATGAAAGTGAGTTGAAAGAATGAAGCATCCCAGGCCCGTGTGCCCGCGTTCTAAGTTACAAACATAAACTTCACGCTGATATGAAGCCAGTATCATCATCAACCCCGTATGTCCCCACCGAGGGGCACGGGTCTCTTCCCTGAGGAAGGTATAGGCCATACTCCACCACGGTGGAATAGTCCGGATTGGTGGGGGCTTGTAAGACTAGTGGCGGTCTTACCGTCAAAAGTCTTCAAGCCGTCCTAAGGCCTCTGACGTGGCTGCCTGAGTGATCTTAAACGATCACGATGGTAAAGCAACATAATAGAGCGCGTTTAGTGCATGGATGGGTGACGGTTCTATGACTAACGCTAGTAGTATTTTTCCGAGCGGTTCCGTGCTTTGAAAGGCATGTTAAGCAGTTGGTGCCGGCTGCCGTCGATAGATGACGCCAAGTCACAGACCTCAGGGCGGCTTGAAAACTTCTGACAGTACCTAAGACCAGCCACTAGTCTTACAAGCCCCCGTGGTAGAGTATGGCCTATACCTTCCTCAGGGTGCCTTCCCCGTGCCCCTGGGTGGGGACATAAATGGGTTGATGAATGGGGTCCCGCGTGACTATGTCAGTCAGAACATCTACCTCTGAATCACATATAAGCTTTGAATCTACCATTCACCAGTTTCTAGTAAAAGTGAAAGCGTGACGATACTAGCATAGTGTTCAATCTGGAAGACCTTTAATAATGCAACATTTATAATGTAATTCTTATTTGTAACTTACTCTACCTTTACATTTATGTACTGGGAGTTTTATATGACGTATATCTACATATTTAGGTGACTAAGTTTATTGCCCACTGACGATCCGATTGCTCAATGTTGGTTAATGTTCGATATTGGTTAATTATTATGAGTTATCGGACCAGGAAAAATAAACGGTTTCAGTTGGCGCGGAGATATAAAACAGCGCTGTAAGAGCTATCAAATAGGTACGTTCAGTCGACAGCACATCATCGTATACACCCATGTACTCTACTCCGTAGCATTTACGGGCGACTTTGCAACTAAAATAGGTGGGAGAAGACACATTACTATTGCTAATTAGCTGACCCGGAAAATGATGTTTTGTTATATTACTGAGCCTACGATCTATTCTCAGACCCCCTATTTGTATACTCGTATTTATACACAGAAAAAAAATCATAAAAATCAGAGAAGCCGTTTCGTAGGTGTTCGATAAATGTAGGTATCCGTCATTGTGGTAAAACCACAAGTAGGTTACTCACAGTTTATGGTGATTTTCTGAGTCCCCATGGACTTAAGCGTGATGTAATGCTGCCTATAATACTTTAAACGGGAACCTAAGCTAAAATTCCGATGAGTTTTACTTTTTTCCGTTCAGCGGTTTTTGCGTGATGCGCGCACAAAGAAACAGAGTTAGACAGACGTTGATAGATAGTTATAGAACACTTCGTTGTACATGAAGAAGGAAATTACACATCTATTGGCATATTATATCATAAACATAAACATTTACATACAGGCACATACATTGCTTCTGGCCCCACACTAGGATACCCTGTGTCATGGTAACCAGAAACAGCGACGTTACAAACATGTAAACATCCGAGACCTGGAGTTTTTTTTTCTCCCCAGCCGGGGATCGAACTCGGAACCTCTCGCATGGTAAGCAGATGCGCTAACCGCTACGCCACAGAGGTCGCCAAATCAGACAAAGACTTTACAGACTTTGCTCGTCTCCGTCTCTGCCCGCCATGATTAAGATATGCGAATCAGAGGGAAATCTGGGCCTAGATTCTGAGTGCTTATACTAAGTTTTTTCATTCACTTTCGATAGTGAGAGCGTTTGCAATTTGTATAGGAGTGACAAAGAGACAAATACTGCCCTCGTAAGGAAGAACGCAGTAATCGTAAAAACGCAGTTTTGAGTAATTAGCGAAAAACATATCACAAACATATCATTTCATGACTAAACTGCATATTTTCTTACTGAAATTTCAGGTTTCTAGTAGACCTACAGCCACCATTATTTTTTTACTTAGAGATGTACCACCAGGGAGCTCAATTTTGCATCCAAAGTAAAAACGCAGTAATGGCTATTACTGCGTTCTTCCTTACGAGGGCAGAATAGGTGGCGCGCTTTGTCACTCCTATACAAATTGCAAACGCTCTCGCTATCGAAAGTGAAATGAAAAAACTCAGTATAAGCACTCTGCTATTGCATTTTTTCTTTTTTCTATGACGTCAGCAAACACAGTCCTTTGTCTTACGTACAAAAAAATACAATCGACATTGGTTTTTTTAAATAGGCAAAGACTATCCCTTAGCATAATTACTCTGCTGACGTCACAAATACCAAAATTTCAGATGTTTTTTAAAGTAGATATAATGAATGAAACTCAAAAATAACGAAATTCGTTTCTTAAAACAGTCGATATTATCAAAATAAATTAAAAAAAAACATATATAATCATAAATTTGTAGCATGGGCAATTGCTTGACAATTCCAAAGAGTGTCTGATTTGTGTCATCATAGTCTAGACTAGTGTTAATACTCGTATAGCTATAGACAGGTTGTTAATATTGCAGGTACGCTTAATCCAAAACCACGCTTTGTCTAGTCTAGAGTGTCTTTTGCATAACGGTGGGGTACACACCAGGACCGAAAACTCACGAAATACAAAAAACTTTACATCGGGATTTGCGGATTGACTGTAATGTTGGCACTTTACTTGGCTATTCGTATTCGCCGAAGATTTAGAATACAAAGCAGGCTTAACAAAGAACAGTGCTTAAGATTCGCAGGGAAGCCCAGCAATGGATTGTCAATATTTGCCAAATAGGCGAATGCGAATAGTTTCTCTTCATAGTTTCATATACCACTCAAAATGAAACCAATTTTGCTATCAGTCAACGTAATTCTACCGAATAAATGTAATCTATGTATAATCTATGTAATAGGAAAAGTCACGCTTGTAACTGTGTCGGAGTATTTCTCATTTCAAAAGTTCTTGGTCCAACTGTACAGCGTCTAGACTAGACACGAGCTTCTTTCACGCCTTATTTCTTTAAGCCGTTTTATTCGGTCTAGTCATGGAGGTACTATTTTGGTACATAATGCTCGACTGAACCTCTATCAATTTAGGAAGTTACTCTTGCGGGGGAACTGAAGGTCACTTTGGAACGAGGAATGTCTGCATGGAATAACGTGCAAAATATTTAAGTACAATTAAATGGGAGCACATAATTTGCATCAACATCAGGTCTAGGATATTTACATGTTTGTGACGTTGCTTTTTGTGGTTCCTACGACACCGGGTATCCTAGTGTGGAACTGGCAGCAATGTATGTGCCTGTATGTAAATGTTTATGTGTATTTTCACCTTAATACTTAAGTCGCAAAGTGAACTGTAAAGTGATTGCATAACACAATGCTATGCAAAAATGTTACAGATCATGAATGTCTCCTCTTCCATGAATAAATATTTTGGTAATGTCGACATCACATGAACCTTTACAAATACCTTTGCATTGTAAGATTACAAACGATCTACGGACTTGTTGAAATAATCTTGTGTGAACCAAATAAGTCGTACACAATGTAGTTGTAACAAAAGAGTAACTCACCTCACAGATAAACCTATTATAGGATCAGTATAGGTTTTTTGTGAACATTTTTGAATAAATTATAATAAAAAAAAACACTGTTTTTTTTACATGTTACATGTTTCTGATAACGCTGCTATCACAAACATATAAACAGTTCTCACGACACAAGGTATCCTAGTGTGAGGCCAGAAGCAACGTAATATTTATATGTAAATATTATGTAAATATTTAAATTTATTTCTATGGGCGAATTTGCAACAAAATATTAAGGTCGATCTGCTGTCGACTCGCGCAATGCGCACTTGACACGCTACTGCGTTTCCAAACACCTTCAATTTTCAAATTTACATTTTTTAAACTCGTTTATTATTAATTTTAACATGAACATGAACAATGAACAAATTTCCGACCCAGCGGAAATTTGTTCATTAAGATTTTTATTTATATAGTTACCTACCTTATATTTACTTAGATATATTAGATTAGAGAGTAAATAGATTATATTTTGTACCGAACAAATAAGCAGTATGTGGTATAAAGAGCGATGGTGCTTACTTATTACTTGTGCACAAAACAAAATGTCCTGCTAATTTCAATGCCTAGGATAGGTATTATGAAACAGTGAATATTTGATTTCTTAGAGAAGATAGTAGGATTTTGTAGCATTTTTTATAAAGTCCATACGACAATGAAATAGCTTGCCATGTTACCGAGTAGCGTGGGAAAAAGTCACCTTGACCCTCCCAGCGACCTACCCATTAAAAAAATGGACAAGAGCGAGTTGGGCACCCATTTTTTTCCGAATTTCAAAGGCATTTTCTACGACTTAATTACAAAGGCATACTTTGCAGGTTTTTCCCTATATACATAATTATATATGTAGTGTTAGACTATTTGCCAAATTTCGTAGTCATATGTCAACGAATCGCTCATAGCCTGGGCTGCCTGAGTGATCTTAAACGATCACTAAGGCTAAGCAACATACGACGCGTTCAGTCCATGGATGGGTCACCGTCTATGACTAACGCTAGTGGCATTTTTCCGAGCGGTTCCGTGCTTCGCAAGGCACGTTAAGCAGGTGGTGCCGGCTGCCGTCGATAGATGGCAGTCGTTAAGTCAAGTCAGAGGCCTTAGGGCGGCTTGAAAACTTCTGGCAGTAAGACCAGTTACTAGTCTTACAAGCCTCCACCAGGGGCGGACTTGGCCCCCGTGGTGGAGTATGGCCTATACCTTCCTCAGGGAAGAGACCCGTGTCCCTCGGTGGGGACATAATGGGTTGATGATGATGATGATGATGATGTCAACGGAAAGTACCTACCGCATTAATTTTGATTCCATCGAATTGCGAAATATACGTTTTTTTGCGGCATAAACGGCCGTATCTTTTGTGTATGTGACGTCGTTCTGGTTCCCACAGCACAGGGTATCCCAGTGTGGGGCCAGAAGCAATGTATGTGTTAATTTCAACTCGATACTTCAACGGGTTCCCGAGGTAAAGGGTCTTGCTTGACAGGCAGACGGACGGAACGGACTGAGCGACTAAAAAGTGATCCTAAAAGGGTTTCGTTTTTTCCTTTTGTGGTACGGAACCCTACAAAAAGTAGTATTGTTTACACTTCACAGTGTAAAGCCACTAATATTACGACTAAAGTCCGTTTTTTAATTCGATGCAAAAAAAAATGACGTGGTGTTACCACTATCACACTAATATTATAAACGTGAAAGTTTGTGTGTGTGTTTATATGTTTGTCAGTCTTTAGCGCTGAAACGTCTGGACGGATTTTAATAAAATTTGGTATGGAGTTAGCCGATATCCTGGATTAAAACATAGGCTACGTTTTACCGCGGGGAAATATCTTATTCTTACGGGAAAATCGATGAACCGCGGGTAACACCGCGGGGCACAGCTAGTAAAATATAAAGGTTTAATCGGTAGATTTATTTTTACCATGAATAGAATATATCATGGTAAAAAGGCTCATGGCTCATTGTGGCTCATGTGACAAAAATCCTTATCACATCAAAGACATTAAAATTTTATTAATCATAGGAGGAAAGTCTAAAAAAACACCTACTTAGAACACACAATTTTAACTTGGAAGTAAAATGGGGTTATTTGCAACATTCAGACATTGACAGCCCTTGGCTTATATTAATAATATGTCAACATGACAGTTTTTTTTTTTTTGCATTGAATTAAATAACATACTTTAGTAGACCAAGGAAAGGCTAGCTTATCGTCGTATACGATCTAGCGATTAACATAGAACTAAAATCGATTAGTTTATTATCTACTCGCGCTAAAAAAGGCACGAGCACGGTATACTTTTTGGTGCTTAGGGGTAACTAATGCAGGAGGGCGTTTCCCTCAAATGCAGAATAAATGTATAAAGGAATATTAGTAACTAGATACGGCAATGGATGTTTCATTGACACTTAATAGTATATACACCATTCCACAAAACAGGCTCCTAGGGAAAATTTCCAGAATGGTAGCAAAATCTCATTTTGAGAAAAAAATGTCATTTACTGAGTTTTACTTGTGAATTTTGTAGAATAATGTGTTAAGCAAAGATAACAGTAACAATAAAAAAATCTCTATGCTAATATTTTTTTTTAAACGAGATTTTACAGAAAATGGTCCATATATAGGTAGGTAGGTATGCACAGACCAGGGACTGCCACCTGCCACGATCCTCACAAATCACTTTCGCTTCATCGACATTCATTAGTCGTTGCATGCATGCACGCACGTCAGTTTCAGATATTTTTTATCTTGCCCTTTGCTAATTCATCCCTTATTTGGTCGAAGTATCACTGTCTGTGGTAGTTTATTCCACGTATTCACTGCACGGTTCGGCAAGAACAGTTTCTTGGCTTGTTTAGTGGCTGTTGCACCCAGTTGCATAGTTGTATTAGGTATTTTCGATAGGAATTTTGGATATAAGATTACGTTTTCATATAAACGACGGAACATCGGGCTCCACATGTTTATTTTACTGAACTCTGACATGATACAGATGACTTCGTCTCGAAAATTATGAATTTATAGCTGTCATGTGCCAGAGCCTTCTTTGGACGCGACAGATTGTTTGAAGGGAACTCCTTTCCTTAATTGAGCTTATTTTTGAAAACAGACCCTTCCAGTAATAAAGCGGTAAGTGAATTCTGCCAACTTTTCAGGAGCTTACAAAACTGTCCAAGATTGTTAAAAAAAATCCTAGGAGTACCTTATAAGGAACAAAAGATGACATTTAGCAACGGCAAAATGATAGTGTTTCTGATTTTTCCTTGTGTTATTATATGACTAAAGGCTGATTTTCATTTGCTTTATTTTCATGCTTTCTAAGCATGCTTTCCATAGAGGTAGACTAAATTAAAGACGGCGAAAACGTATGCCGATTCATAGTTTTTATTGCGCACCATACATTATAAAAGTAGTTTTTTTAAATCTTAAATTCATATTATACAACTATCCATTAGTGATTTATTATTTGCTTGTGTACTTATAAAACGGATCAACGACGTCTCTATTATATTCTATTCCATAGTGAGAGCATGCTAAAAAGCATGAAAGTAGAGCAAAGTAAATCAGCCCAAACTCTTTAATTAATCGCATTGTTTAGAGTTAGCTATTTACAAGAAATGTTGATAAACTCAAACTTTATCGTAAAAGTTTTATTGCAGTTTTTTACAAGTGTGTCGAGTTCTCGATTTGTAGGTACCTATCTGTCTGTTCTTCAATGTCTTGATAGTATTATAATTATTATACCTTGCCTAGCTATAAATTAGTTTAAGGAAAGAAAGGCCTTGCCTGAAAATCGGGTGTATATTAGTTACAAGCCGAGGTACAAACCTTTTTGTGTGCATATATTTTGTCAAAAAGTATTTGTAATAACAATCTCCTATTGTAAGAATGTATCATAAAATTGACATTTTAATTCTGTATTATGCGTTGATTGAGTTACTCCCTCCACGGTATTATGTCTAAACGTATATTATTAATACCCTGTGTGAAGACAAATAAACATTTTCCATTTTTTTACGGATATACTGATTGATGTTGTGACGCTGTTTATTAGAATGGACTACTTATATTGACATTCCTCTATGTAGGTCAACTATTTACGGGATGCGGAGTGCGACATTCCATAAACCGTGAAGCACAAACACAAAACTCTTTTTGACATGTTTCAGGAATTGAGTATTTAATAAGTAACCTGTGTAATATTGGTTTACCGTTAAGATATCGGTAAAGCTTGTTATAGAACTTAAGTTTTTTTATGTTTTCTTATTGAGTGTGTACAATTTGGGTGTCAATATAAATGAACGCCAGAATACTATAGTACAGTCGACAATCACATCATCCTATACACTCATGCACTCTACTCCGTTACATTACGGGCCACTTTGCTACTAAAATGTGAAAGTTGACATGCCGTCGGCAATGCTCATGCACTTAGTTTAATACATAAATATGAACTTTTTACTTTTTATATAGCCTATACAGTACGTCTCACTGCAGGGCATATGCCTTCTCTCAGGGAGAGGTCAGGGGGCCAATTATCACTTCATTAGCAAATAAGACGTATACGACTCTAAGGCGTATGACTTGAATTCTACATAAAAAAGTTGAACGACACCCAAATTCTGTATTCTAAACACCATGCGACATTGAAATCGAATGAAAAAAGAAATGTCTATCGACTAAAACAGTAATCTGTGAATCCTACGTTCCATTTTCTCGATTGTAAATTGAAAGTTAGTCGAATCTTAAAACATTTACAATTTCACTTTTAAATTGATACATTTTGCGGCAAATTATTACTTTGAGTGTTATTTTATAAACTAAGAAACTGTTTAGGTACAAAATATACGTTATTTAGAAGTTTAATACACTTAACTCTTAAAATTTTCAACTGAAATTTTACTTATAACGAAACGTCAACGTAGGGACCGTTGGGCGAGTCCATTTTAATGGACTTGCCCTACGTTCCGTAATGCGATAAAAATCAATTACAGCGCGAATCCGACCAAATTTAGTAGTCCCAAAGTATCTCGCACGGAGTAGGGTTTTTGTGCCTACTGCACTTAAGTGGATTCGCGCCAGGCAACGTCGTACGGACAGTATTCTTGGAATTTCCAATCAAGAAACGTGAACTATCAATGAATGCGTTCAAATTTCATACGCCTTTTGCGAGTCGCATGGTAATTACCATGCGAAAAGATGACACCTCAAAGCGAACGAAACTTGTTAGCAAATTTTCGTATACGACTTTGTGAGAATACATGAAGCTGATTTTTATGCGACAAATGTCTAATCCTTCGAATGTTTGGCGTCTACGCTTTCAATTCGCATGGGCGAGAATCGGCCTCCTGGGCCTAATCACCAAGCATGCCCAACAATCTACAATATCAAGCGCTACTGTTTGAACGCTTCATAAGATACTCGATGTTTTTCTTCAAGTTAGAGAGTGGACTTGCTGTAATTACCCTCAATAACCTCAACGGTACACAGCGGAATCGAACCCATTAACGCTCGAACGCGAGACAAGGGCGTTTTACCGCGCCGTCACCAGAGAGTTAGGATGTAGTTATCAAAATAACAAATAACAATTCAACTTTCATTGAACCGCGGTCGGCACGCGGAAAAAGCAAGATCTCTCGCAAATGGGGCAAGGTCGCGCGAAAATAAAAACTGTGTCGAGGTGACAACTCGTTACATTGATAATGGTAATTATGCCTCTGCAAGCGGTCTAGGCAAACCATTTTTCTCTATCAGGCCCATGAATTAAGCCCACTATTGGGCATAAGCCTCTTCCTTGCGACGCCAATCCACGGCCTCGGTTGGTCTACCAAACGCCTCGATCCTGGGCCTCGATCCTGTTAGTGCATTTTAGTAGCACGAAAGCATGCTTATATTGAGCAAGTGCTTTACTCCCAATCTTTTCTGTATGTAGGCACATAGACATTCAACAAACAGAATGTAAATTCTTTACGAAATTCTTTTGAAATAAGTTTATGATTTCTTAAGACAGTAACACTGACAACAACAATGCAGTCTTAGGTTATCAAACCTCAAAAAAAGGAAGACGGATAGATTAAAACATCGAATACAAAAATACAGAAAAGATTGGGAGTAAAGCCCTTGCTCAATATAAGCATGCTTTCGTGCTACTAATGAGCACGTGTGTCAGCACCATTACAGTACGATGACAGACAGTCTGTCGGGTCACGTGATGTGGTTTTTCATACTATTGACGCCTAGAATAAAATTGGGTATTTGACAGGATGTCCGTTTTAAAAGTAACTCTACTTTTAAAACAGAATTTTGTATGAAAATACTTGCTTGTCACATTTCAGAGCACTCTTTTTATGTTTCATCTATTTAAAAATTGTAACAACTAGTAAATGATTAAAAGAAATAAATTTTCCGAATCATTTTGTAATTTTTGTTTTAATCGAGCATCTCAAATAATTTATTGTTGATAGTGTCAAATACCGTATTATTGATGGGCCAAGTCCGGATTGGTGGAGGCTTACAAGACTAGTGGCTGGTATTACATTCAGAAGTTTCCAAGCCGCCCTAAAGCCTCTGGCTTGGATTTTGGGAACTGTTGACAGTGAAATTTATTTCACGAAAAAGCTTCAAATAAAATAAGCTTCTCATTTTTTAAAACAAAAAACCCGACTGAAAATAAATTTATACAAGTCCTAAATAGGCGTATCCGTTGAATTTCTAATCACAGTGGTGCGGACAAATTACAACTTGTAGATACTTTACCTACAATATACTTTAACGAGAGGCTGCTTTCATTAGTTTACTTCTTAAATGTTAATCTATATTAATGATTTCGAACATGTCTACGGTAGACTCGAACGCAATGCACATCAATTTGAGAAGCGTAAGAAAATAGTCGATCCGAGTCGACAACTTACAGGCGGAAAATTCGGATGATCGAGTATTTTCAATAGTACCTGGATCTTTGCTTTACCGAGTGTTTAATAGTACCGAGCTTCGCTCGGTATTTTTTTGGTAAATATAATAGGGCTCCTAATAATAGTTTTTCACATAAAAGAAGGAACTTGAAAAAAAAAAAAACTTGAGTCTCGAACCAGGGTCTTCTGTTTACGGTATCATCCAATCTCCCACCTGGGCTACTTTACCTTCTTATAGGCTAGCAGTTATTTCTTTGCCCAAAAAAAAACGACGTTTTCTAAAAATTAAACCTAGCTGGATCAATTAATCGTCCCCGAAACCCTCTGTTTACAAAATTTCATGAAAATCGTTGGAGCCGTTTCCGACATTCTGATTATATATACAAGAATTGCTCGTTTAAAGAGATAGATAGATAAAAATGAATGAGATAATTGCTATATAATGGCGTTTCTATGTAAGTAAGTCAATGTCCTCAATGATATCAAGTCATCAAGAGTCACAGGTGTCAGAGGTTTGTACTTTCTTGTCTATTGTGACCTGTATGGTCTATGTTCCTTGATTTTGTGACAGAGACTTGATAGTTATTTGGTTAAATAAGATAGAAGAGAAATATCTACTGATGAAATATCGATACCTACATAGGAAATGATGACCCGGGCGAAACTGGGTTTTCGTGCACCTCGTTACAAGTTATTAATATAATTGGGAAGCCAGGGAACCTTTCCTGGAATTCCCCCCTGCTGGCTTTTTGGAAAGAAATAAGCTAGCTTAAACCTCTCGGTTTTACGAGGCTAGTGTGGGAATCTAGGGTATACTTACGTGTAAGTTAATTAATTGAAGTAGATTTTTTTATTACTGAAAGTGAAAAGCATTTATTTCAATAATTGTAACACCATAACACAAAAATTAAATTATATTTGTAGAGAAACAAAAACACAAAAAATAGTGGTACCATTCACCAATTGGACCAATTGGTCTATGGTGGTACCTAATACAATCATGCTGAACGACGAGAGCTACAAGTTAAAAGGCTGCAGCTCAGCAAAATGCTAGTCAGAGGCGACTAGCGCTGGTTTTCTGCTGCACCTAATTACAGAAGTATGAACAAAATTTGACTAGAAACAAAAAAAATTGACAATACAATAATTGGATTAAAAACATAGAAACATAAATAATACATAACATATTATAAGTCAATTAATATGTAATTTCTAACTAACGACGGGCCAGCTGGCCAGGCAAACATCGTACCGCTTAACAGTCAATGCATGTCGTGTTACAAATTAACTGATTAACTAATTCGATTGAAACGCTCTATTTAAATACATTCTTTAATTTTAGGGCAGAGTTTACCATATCGACGTGATGAACATTAAGGGAGGCTTGCACCGAAATCGTTAAACGTGTTTAGTTGCTAATTTAATTTAAAATAAACGTTTGGCCGCTAAACGTATTTGAAAATCGTGGTGCAAGTCGCCCTAATTGTTTGACACATACGAAAGTAATGAATATGTTGTATGTGATTTTTTTTTTCGTGTATTTTCCAATGTTTTTAATACGAGTATGTAGTTAGATAGATATATAGAATATTGTTTACTGTATGTAGGTACACCAGGAATAGGGTAGTTTCCAGGTTCAAAATAATTAAATTCTATTTAGTCCGCATTTTAGATTATAAAAAAATATTGGACACGTATTTTTTCTTTTTTCGATTAAACAAAAAATAACAAAGATATGGCCCATTAAAGTTACGTGTGACGTCACTCCGTGCTAAAAAATGCAGCACGGCGTGACGTCACACGTAACTTTAATGGGCTATATCTTTGTCATTTTTGGTCTAATTTACAAATAAAAAAATACGTGTCCCTTATTTTTGAATAATCTAAAAGACGGACTAATTACATTTTTTAGGGCAACTAGCCTATTACACATGAAATTTGACAATAGCATAGTGTTACTAAAAGTAATTTTTCCAGACAACTATTCACCCCTAGAATTATTGATACCCGTGCTCGCGTCAACTTGAAGTGGCAATAAACTAAATCGCCATGTTCAAGCAGTTGTCATTGTACTGCAATCCATTAGCAGAATCTAGGCCCGGCTCAAGTGATTGTGTTGTGTGGAAGTTGTAATTTAATGGGCTTTGTTGCACGAAATAAATAAAATTCATTTATTTATCTGGAAAGGCTGCTGCTGTATGGCGTCAGTCTCGCTCGCACATTCTAACAATTTTAATTATCAAAAGAGTACTTACTGCCAACGGGGCTTAGCGACCCGAAGTGGCTCTTGGCCTCCGATACAAGAAGTCACCTTGTCGGGTAAAATAATTATGTTTTTTTAACAATTATATTGACTACAAACGGCTCTAACAAACCGTCGCTTATACTTCAACACCGCGAACATGCATTTAGACAATTTTGCAGGAGACGCATAAACTTAATGATTTCTTTTCTAGAATGAAATAAATGACAGTAAAATAAATAAGCCGAAAATTTTGAATTTTACTGGCGCAAAACATGCGCGGGACGACTCTCTATCCTCAACTCTATAACTAAGTTTCTACTAATGGTAAAATGCATATTCGCGCTGTTGAAGTATAAGCGACGAAATGTAGTTAGATAGCACAGTATACAATTTTTACAATCACAAAAAATATTAGAACCTCCGAGCGAGATGGAAAGCAAAAGCAAAGAGAAGATCAAGAACAAGAGTGTGTCTTACAAGTACACGATAAGAACCTATTTACCTTGTATTACCTTAATTTCATCAGCAACAAACATTAATGGAAACCAGGAACATTGGGAGCGAGTATCTAAAATGCATATTTTTTAATAGAGTCAATTAGTACGGTAATCGTTGTTTTATTGACACTATTGGTCGTCTAGTACAGTCGACACCATATCATCTTATACACCCATGCACTCTACTCCGTTGCATTACGGGCGACTTTGCAACTAAAATGTGACGGTTGACGTGCTGTCGACTGTACCATGCAACTTAATTCAGCGCAATTTGATATCTATAGCTATTTAATATTTTAATATCATTGTGATATGATATGAATATAGGTACTTTATTCTATTTGAGATACTTTGTTGCGCTTACATAACAAAGAAAAAAGTACAAAGGCAAAGTTAACGCTAACAATATTATTGGAATTACATTGTGATACTGATACAAGTCCGGATTGGTGGAGGCTTGTAAAACTAGTGGCTGGTCTTACTGTCAGAAGTTTTCAAGCCTCTTTGAGGCCTCTGACTTGCCTGAGTGATCTTAAACGATCACGATGGTTAAGCAGCATACGGCGTGGTCAGTCCATGGATGGGTCACTGTCTTTGTGATCGTGATCCTTAGTGATCGTTTAAGATCACTCAGGCAGCCCAGGCTAAGAGCGATTCTATTCGAGTTCTATTCTATAGTCGTGATTATTTATGAATCTATTGAAATACGATTGTACGAGTATGTACTACTCTTGGGCCAGCATACCAAACATTCCAAACACATTGCCGCCACAGCCTAATATGCAGTAATTATCAAAAAGTCCCGCGCTAGGACAGGTCCGTTACCGGGACATCATAAATGTAAATCGGTGGTGGGCATCCCGCTTAGCCCCCCTCGCCACCTCAGCCCCTGGGCGCCCCCCTCCTCCGCCCCCTGCTCCACCCCCGTGGCTAGGAAACGGGGACGCGCCACGAACTCACCAACCAAGCACGACAGAAGAATCAGTTGAAAAAACAGTACACACGCCACAATACAACAAAACCATAAATAAAAACATAAAAATCATACAAAAAAACAGAACCAAAATAAAGGTCACGGTGGCGTGTCGCTGCTATTATAAATGGCAGCTGACTCAACAGTATGTTGATGGGCAAGCCTTCAGCGTTGATTTTCAGTCAGTGCCAAGAGACGTCCCGCGAGCGTCACAGTCCGCGGTGTGGTACAACTATGAAATAATAAAATATAGGAATATTATACTTATATAGTGAATGGAATAAATACTTAAAAATATTAAATACGAAGAACGATCCAAAAATACGTAGTTATACAGATAATAATATACAGTATTGTGCATAGTCACTCTATGCGAATACAGACTCATACAGATAAAATGGCAAAGTGGATTACTAAAAGCTGTTAAAAAGCGAGAGAGGCTAGTATAAAGTAAGATAGTATAAAGTAATGGTAATTTTTTGGTGTTACGTGAATCTGGCATCATCTAGCGACAAGTTATGGGTCAAGAGTATTTCAGTATAGCTACTTTTCTACTCGACAATGTATACGTAGTTTTTGAGTTATTGTCTGTGGCTACAGCAGAGTTATCGCCGAATCAACATTTTTCATTGCATAGGTTTTATGGAGTAACTCCCAACTACAACACGTTTACAATCAATACGTCTTCGTGATCGCTTCTTCTTCACCTCACGCTTATTTATTGAGTTTCATCGGTTTTCAATTATTTACTTTTATCAATGAAACTTTATAATCGCTCAGAGAGTTAATAGTACCTAAGTAGTAATTTTGTAATACTCCGAGTTTCGAGAGTGGTTTCAAAACTTTAAGTGGCGATGTTCTTGAAACAAAAAAAACTACAACTTGTACTCAATTATTATCACTATCTACAATAATAATTATTACTCTCCGTTCTTGTTATTTTTTGGGTCTATTGGCTGTGTTGTAATATACATCGAATTGTCACAGTAAACATGAAATTGAAATTCTACGAAATAGGGTTCTTGAATGAAACTTCTGACATGTTTCATGTTTGTGGTCGCCTCAACGTACGTAGTGAAGACTATACATGCATGTATACAAGATAGTACTCTGTACAGACTGTAGAAAGAACTGGTGTTGTTTATAAAAAAACACATAACACCGAAACATTTTTCAAATATATGTGTGTGTAAGCAGATGCAAATAAATGTTTTATCTCTTTATCTATCTATTTTTCAAATGCAGTGGTAAAGGGAACGACCAATTTAAATGGCATTTAAAGAGTATTTTAAAGAATCGTGTTTTTGTAATGAAGACTGTTGTTGCCTTGTAAATTTTTGGTCCGGATTAACTTGCGTTTATTTTTATCGGACGAGTCCGACCAGGTTTCTGTTGTTGCTTATAAAAACACAATTCAGCTGAGACACTTTTCAAATTCAGTTAAAGTGTGGCGAAGCCAAGGTAGCGCATCGGTAAAACGCCGGTCTCACATTTGGGGGGTTCAGGGTTCGAATCCCGGTGGCGACAAGGACTTTGTTTTCTGAGTTACGGAAATTTGTGGAGTTGTAGCGATACCATTGGCCTCGTGAAAGAAAACATTGTGAGGACACCTCAAATACTTAGGTGTCCTCACGAGGTAGTCCGGTTTGAGCACCCGCCCAAAAAGCACCTGTACGAATGGCACCTGGCATAGTCCAGATTCAGCACCTATTGATATTTTTGGCAGAATAAATACATTTGAATTCACTAACAGCACCTGCCAAAAATATCAATAGGTGCTGAATCTGGACTAGACCAAGTGCCATTCGTGCAGGTGCTATTTAGGCGGGTGCTCAAAATGGACTACCTCACCTACCTTACTGGCCGTCCTCACACTCCAGCGCTTGAAATTGCCAAACTGCTGTAACCAGTTTAAAAGTAACACAAACATAAACATTTACATGCAGGCACATACATTGCTTCTGACCCCACATTAGGATACCCCTTGTACCCTAGGTGTGTTATATTATTAGAATAAAATTATACTAACCTTACTCGTACATTCGACAGCACATCATGGTGTACACCCATGCACTCTACTCCGTTGCATTGCGGGCGACTTTGCAACTAAAATGTCGACTGTACCTATGTTACTATCTTACTTATATTGAAGACGGACAGCTCTAATGCGCCAAATGCGACCGAACCTTTAAATCATCATCATCATCATAATCATCATCACTTTGCTATATGTACTTAACGTCATCATGCAGTGGACCAGGGCCTTGTCTCATACAGCTAAACTTAGTAAATTAGAACAGCCAGGCCAGTTAGGATCGTGGCAAGTGGGAGTACTTGGTACCTGCCTATCCCTTAAAATCAAAAATCAAAATCAAAATCAGTTATTTGTTAAATACAGGTAAGTAAACAGATGTTGTGTACAGCAGAAAATTGTGCTCCATATTTTGCCTTGCAGCGTACAAATTATAAAAAATACAAGTAAATGTTCAGTTATCATCATGCAATGTCAAATTCTATAGTAAAATGTCAATCTCATCTCATTTACATGTCAATCTCAGAATATTTGTTTAAAATTATCATGTCATGTGTTATAAAATTTATTAGCTTAACTATAATATAGGTAGGTACTTATCAGAAAATTAAATTAAAAGTCAATTACAAAAATTCATTGAGCTTATAAATACATTTGTCAATCAAATATTCTGTTAGTTTTTTTTTTAAATAAACAGCTATCCAATTTTCTTAATGTCTTTGGTAATTTATTATACACTAAAGGTGCCATGCACAGGACACTTTTGTGCATGAGTGCTGTATTCGATCGCGGTACTTTTACTTTATCATTATCTCGTCTATTTCTTAACTCCGGTCTTTCAAACAATTTAGGATTGTTTTTTACAAAAAGGGCTAACTCTAAAATGTACATCGAGGGAAACGTCAACATTTTATACCTTTTAAAGTAAGGTTTACAGCTAATGTCATTTGCCAACATAAACATACGTCTTATACATTTTTTTTTGAGCTTTAAATACTAATTCTCTGTCAGTACCATTCCCCCAAAATATAACGCCATATCTCAAATGGGATGCAACTAGGCCGTGATATGCTATCAAAAGTGATTTGGTTTCTACTACTGAGGCGAGTTTATGTAATGCGTAGGCAGAAGTACTTAATCTTTTACATACCTCCTGAATCTGACTTTTCCAATTAAGTTTATTATCTATAATTAAGCCCAAGTACTTATTTTCCAAAACTATGGATAAAGGTTTATTTCCATAAGTGGCATTGATGAATGTGTTGTTTTGCCGCTGAGAAAAATGTGTAATTTTCGTTTTATCAATATTAATTTTTAAGTTGTTATCTTCTAACCAGGTAACCACTCCGGCAATTGCTTCGTTTATGTCCTGTATTATACCGGGGCAACACTGCGGCATTGTAGCATGCCACAAGGCCGCATGCTACAAAGGTGCGGCAGAACAAGAAGAAGAAGCTGCGACAGTTTGCCACATGATGCAAGGTGTTGCCATGCCACAAGGCAGCACTTGCATGCGGCCTTGTGGCATACCGCAATGCCGCACAGTGTTGCCCCGGTGTAATACAGGCTTTAGGGATAAAGGCGTGTGTTTATGTATGTATGTTTGTATGGGCTACATTTCGCACATGACAATCCGAAGGGTATTATCTCGAAAAAAAAACTTTTTTTTTTACATTCTATACGAATTCGCGTAAATTTTCTCCACAATCTGGCAAGACAGTCGTATAGCGCCATCTCTTGGCCTTAAACTGTCCTAGAGATATGGGTGTCTTGAAAATTTACGCGAATTCGTATAGGACGTAAAAAAGTTTTTTTTTCGAGATAATACCCTTTGGATTGTCATGTGCGATTTATTTGACAGTTCGGAGTAGGTTAAAACGACTATGGAGATTACTTTTTGTTTACTATTGCAATTCGATGTTAATTGCAAATTCACCACATAACTATAGTGATGATGATGATGATGATGATATGTGATGAGAATGGCGAGGGACCGCGAGATGTGTGTGACGTAATGGGTAAAAGGCATAATACCCAAACAGTGGGCAGAGGTGATGATGATAATGATGAACTAAATAACTGTAATGATGTCTCGTCAAACTCAGAAAAGAGCGTGACAAAACGTTACTTAAGTATTTATTAAGTGAAATTCTCAAGTCAGGCCTATATGTGAGTGGTTGACCAAAAAGGGACCTCAAGGGGAAAAATATTCTGGTTAGACCAAAACAAAGCTAAAATACCACAGATTAAAAAAATCAAATAAAAACAATAACGGTTTCCAATCCCTCCAGAGTGCTTAAACTGAGTGCGTATACTGAGTTTTTTCATTCACTCTCGATAGTGAGAGCGTTTGCGATTTGCATAGGAGTGACAAAGAGACAACTAGATGGCGCGCTTTGTCATTCCTATGCAACACGCAAACGCTCTTGCTATCGAAAGTGAATGACAAAACTCAGACTGAGTGCGTATACTGAGTTTTTTCATTCACTTTCGATAGCGAAAGCGTTTGCGATTTGTATAGGAGTGACAAAGCGCGCCACCTAGTTGTCTCTTTGTCACTCCTATACAAATTGCAAACGCTCTCGCTATCGAAAGTGAATGAAAAAACTCAGTATAAGCACTCTCAGTTATTTCATGTCACTTTCGATAGTGAGAGCGTTTGCAATTTGTATAGGAGTGACAAAGCGTCACCTAGTTGTCTCTTTGTCACTTCTATACAAATTGCAAACGCTCTCACTATGGAAAGTGAAATGAAAAACTCAGTATAAGCACTCAGGTCCCTTTTTGGTCAACCACTCACATATAATTATACGAGAACATACTTATCATCGCGCATGTTATGGCCTTGGTCGTATTCTATAACCTCAATACCTACCGTGCTATTGTGCGATGATCGTATGTACTTACAACGCTGCCGATAGAATATTTAATTTCTTTTAGCTTCTGTCTACAAGTAAACAAGACAGTGGATAGACAATTAAATAGGGGAAGCAATACTGTCTATCAAGTGGTTTGCTCGTCCTAGGTTACTCGTTTATTTGTTTAACTTACGTCGGACTTTTTGCTTTGATTTTTTTAATTACTGAAAAAAGTTGAATGAAATTAAATTCGGTGTCGGTTTCAGTTATAAAAACACTGTTTAATTCCTCTTATACACTCTTCAAAAGTATAAGTAGTAAGTAGCATTTGAGACAAGTAAATAGTGTTATTCTGTTGAGGTGTTTTGGGTTGATACGCGATATTGTGAGCTATTGCGATAGAGTTCACAATCTAGATCACAGATTATTTCCTACGCCAAGTATTCCCGGTACAGTCGGCATATGATTATGTGTTGCAAGTTTGCAACTGCCCGACGACGACGGGGCGACTGCCCGGAATGTAACTGATTAGATAGTAAAGAAAAAACAGCATTCTTTACTTTTTTCTGGCGATGATAGTACTCGAAAGTAGGTTTGTAAAGTTTGATGTGCTGACTATACCGCAGGTGGGTTCCCTTCGTGAAGTGTCCCCAGTATATTTTCCTTCAGAACTTCGCCCGCGGTAAACATTGCACTGCGTGTAGTGCGATATTTTTTAGAGCCATTAAATGCGGCCTCGTGTCAAAACAGAGGTCAGGGTTGCCATTGTTAATTTTCCAAATTCCCAATAAATGTAGAAAGACTCCTATTGTCAGGAAAAAAAAAATTAATAAAATGCCCAGCTCGCTCTTTTATTATTATTATTAAAAATAAACATAAAATTCTAATAATAAACATAAACATAAAATTGAGATTATTAATTCTTTATTGCACAAACAATAGTGTACAAAAGGCAGACTCGTTTAACATTCCGTTACCCTTAACAATTTACTTTCGCACAATTATAATTATAACATGCATCAACGATGATGTAATCAGATTAATCTGTTCTAATTTCAATTGTCATGCATACAGACTACAGTACGTATATTCTGTTCCGTTGCGGGCGACTTTTAAACTAAATTGTTGGGTTCCTAATTGCTACTCAATGTCTTATTGCTGTATCATGTTAAAATAATTAAGTTGTAGTATTTATCTTAATCATAGATTTTTTCATCTCTATTAAACCAAACTACTGATGCGTCAGCTGCTATGAAATATATGTGAGTTTCCGTCCTCTTCCCGCATACTGCGATGGCTCTGCCTTGCGAAATCTCCACAAGTATAGATTCGATTCGCGGCAGTTTGGGGAATTCTCCAGACATTGGCAATGCTGGTGGAGATAACAGGAAAAGTAGCCATTCGTTTTCCTCTAGCTGATTGAATCGCTCGTAGCCTGGGCTGCCTGAGTGATCTTAAACGATCACTAAGGTTAAGCAACATACGGCACGTTCAGTCCATGGATGGGTCACCGTCTATGACTAACGCTAGTGGCATTTTTTCCGAGCGATTCCGTGCTTCGCAAGGTACGTTAAGCAGTTGGTGCCGGCTGCCGTCGATAGATGGCAGTCGTTAAGCCAAGTCAGAGGCCTTAGGGCGGCTTGAAAACTTCTGACAGTAAGACCAGCCACTAGTCTTACAAGCCTCCACCAATCCGGACTTGGCCCCCGTGGTGGAGTATGGCCTATACCTTCCTCAGGGAAGAGACTCGTGCCCCTCGGTGGGGACATAATGGGTTGATGACGATGACGATGATTTCATGTTTACATTTTTTTTTTAAATTAGGTACGATACTTTTAGGCATCTACGATACTTATTAAAGATTGATAATAATATTACTTTGGTAGCATACAACATACATCAATGGGTTGCATTGTTACGTTACAGGAAAAATATAGTTAATTTTAATTTCTCGACTTCAGAGTATTTGGTCGGATTTGTCATTTTTATAATTACAGGAGAGGGAGGATACAAGTAACTATAAGCATCTATAAGCCTACATAACACATTGTGCACCTCAATAACTATCATTGTAAGCTCAGCGTCACTAATTGCCGAAGGTTTTCTGGCCATTACAAAGGCAGAACTGTGCTGATATCGGATGCACTATATTATGCACTCTTATACAAATACACACACACACACACACACACACACGCGCGCGCGCGCGCGTACACACATGCATATACACTGAGACACAACAAACACATACACAGCACTATTAAACTATAGTCTTTAAGTTATTTTAGTTTTTAATATTATTACAGAAAACTAAGACACCTATGTAAAACTATACATACATATTTGGAGTAGTAGTACCCACGACACAGGTTATACCTAGTATGGGTGCTAGTTCTGTCTTCTGTGCAATAAACCAATTTTTGATTTGATTTTGAATAGAATAAGATGTGTATTAAAAGATGTGTTTCTCAGACGGTTAGAAAGATCTCGACAAGCTGTGATTAAAGGAATAAAAAAATAATTTTCGTCGGAATTAAATAAACAACCATATGCTGCTCACGTCGAGATATGTCTATGCCTTCTTTTAATGAAACTAATGGTTGAAAGCTTAAAAAGGTATAATGAAATGAAATGAAATGAAATTGTTTATTTGCACGAAAAGTGGTACATTAGGCTGGTACTAATAAATAAGTTTCTTCACAATTCACCTTCTTAGGCATGCAAAAATTGAATTAAATTAAATATGTTAAGTGTCAAAGTTTATAAGGTTTTTCAGGAGATAATCATAGTGTACATAATTATATTGACTATGTCCTACATAATAATTATTAATTTTTATACATATTTATTTTATGTCAATATATTTAATGTCAAGATATTCTACAGCTGAATAAAAGCATTTTTCTACTAGCCATTTGTGCAATTTCCTTTTAAATTGGACTAAAGGTAGCTCTTTTAGTAATTTTGGTAGGCGGTTGTATATTTTTATCAGCATTCGATAGCAGCTTCTTTGGCAAAATTCTGTTTTACAAGGGGGGCCCACGATTTTATTTGGGTATCTTGTGTTAAAGCTGTAAACTTCGCAGTACGTTTTAAATATGTTTCTATGACTGTGAGCAAAGCAAGCCATTTCATAGATGTAGAGACTAGGCAAAGAAAGAATATTTAGTTTCTGAAACAGAGGTTTGCACGAGTCTAGAGGGGCTGCGCCGCACATTGCCCGTATGCAACGTTTTTGGATTATAAATACCCTATTTATGTCTCTGGCGTTTCCCCAAAGTATGAGGCCGTATCTCAGAACTGATGCCACATATCCATGGTATGCTATTAGAGCTGTAGATGTGTCAGCTGTTTTTTTAAGCCTACGGAGAGCGTAAACGAACCTATCTAGTTTGCTACAGACTTTTTCTAAGTGTGGAAGCCAGGTGCAGATTTCATCTACGACGATGCCTAAGAAGGTCGTAGATGGCGTATTTTCTAATGTTGTGTTGTTACACTTGACCGTTATATGTCGATGTCTCATTTTTTTGTTTTTAAATTGTATGTATTTTGTTTTCTTCTCGTTAACTTTTAAATTATTTGCACTCAACCAGTCTGTTATTTCATCTATTGTTTTATTTACGTCAGTTTCAAAGTTCATATCGTCAATACATTTAATTATCACTGAAATGTCATCTGCGAAAAGGACACATTTGTTTTTGGTTATTTCCGGTAGGTCATTTATATATAATAAGAAAAGCAAAGGGGACAAAATCCCTCCTTGAGGAACGCCGCATTCATTTGTGTCTGGAGTAGACGTGTGTACTTGCAATTCATTATTTTTAGAAAGTGTTGTAATTTCCACGATTTGCTTGCGGTCAGATAAGTAACTATGTAGCCATTCCCAGGCTACCCCTCTGATTCCATATTTCTCACATTTTTCTAACAATATTTTATGCGACACGAAGTCAAATGCCTTAGACATATCAAAAAAGATCACGGCTGCAGGTTTTCCTTTGTCAACGTGTTCAACAACTTCTGTGATTAGCTGAAATCCGGCTAGGCTTGTAGATTTATTTTTTTGGAAACCGTTTTGTTCGACTTTAATTATCTTGTGTTTGAGCAAAAAGTTGTTTATTCTTTTTTCCATAGCTTTCTCATAAATTTTGGAGAAAATACTAATGAGGGCTATGGGCCGGTAGTTATTAATGTCCGGTAGTTATTAATGGTATATACGAGGTTATGTTGCCAAAGCACGTTATTTTCGACCATGATGGATGTATGAGTAAAATCCGTCAGCGTGTGGCAACCCCGAAAGTAAAGTTGGTTTATACCGCCAAGTGTGCAAACTTTATTTGATTGAACGCATGATATACTTAGATATAATGACATAAGCTATAGACAAAAGCTAGGAGCGTAGCAATATAGGATGCGATATGAGATTAAAAATTGCATTATGATTTTCATTACCAAATGAAAACGATGGAAGCCTGGTGGACTGTATGAATAATAATAAAAGAAAGAAAGAAAGAAAGAAGGATTTTATTAGAAAAGCGTAGAAATCCTCGCAATATTATGATTTTAATGAAATAAAAAGTAAACATGGGCAGAAAAGCTACACTACACAAAAGCAATCTGACATATAAAAGAACAGTTTTCTTCTAAAACGATGTAAAAATCTCAAGAAGCAGACAGCGAGGAGTTCGCCACATCCTGCCCCTCGTGCAGCATTAGTATACGTTGATGTCAAGGTATATTACAGGTTGCAGGTTCGATTCCCACTGAGGGTCGCCGTACATTTGTACAAAGGGCCTCAGTTTGGGTGTTTTTCCATGTTTGTAATGTAATGCCTGGTTACCATAGCACAGGGTATCCTAGTTTGGGACCAGGTGAAGTGATTGTATTGTGTGGAAGTTATTGTGATTATTATCTTCATCGACGTCCAATCATCGTTATCCTTACTATTTTTTAGTAAATAGATTGACTCTTTCTTGTGATCTCTTTCGCTTCTCCGACATTCATTAGTCGTTGCATGCACGCACTCCGGTTTCGGGCACTTTTTATCTTGCCCTTTTTGTGTCCCCTATTTGGTCGGAGCATGTCCACCTGGGACGTACCTTACCGGCCCATCCACTGACATTTGCTCGAAATGTTTCTTTCGTCAATGTTTGTCTCTACAAATTCAAATGTTTTTTATTCAAAATTCAAACAAAATGTTTACTTTATGACCGTCAAAGTTCACCTCTTCATCCTCTCCATATCGCACCCCTAGATGAAAACCGCACTAAGTCGAAATAATATGTGACAATTTAGTTAGCTACTTTATCGACTTCCTGACCTTATACCGGACCGGACAATATAACTACCATAACGATACCTGTCTATACCGACCTAACATTCTTATCTGAATTCTAGACACTTATAGGTACACTCCATTTATCTATACTTGACTTGACTATGCTAGCTAGTACTAAATTTGCAAACTGTTTCGAGTTTTCTACCGCTAAAGGTTTTTGATTTAGAGTAGTTTAAAGTTTGGAAAAAAAGTCAAGTATAGATAAATGGATTATTTACCTATGTAGGTAGGAGGAGCAGGAAGATGTCCTCCTTTAGTGAAAGACGTTCTCTAACCGGACTTCTCCTATCTCCGCTCTTTCAAATTAACACTATAACTACACTACCATCAACGAAAACTTGTCCATACATTAAACCATGCAACCGTCAATAGGTGTTAATATAAAATATTTGTATGCTTGTAGAGAATGCGTCACTGTTGGTAGTATCAAAGATTATTTCCTAATACTATTCTTAAGTTCAAATTAGTCTCATTCCGCATCGCAGCGATACTGAATCAATAATACCGCTGTAGAGTCAGTAGAACGCAGTGTTTGCTCCTCGATTTTCGTTAATAGTATTTAGGACATCAAAACGCAATGTACAGTGAACTTCTTCGAAGGCTGTGCCTTTTTGTTTGATAGTAGCACTTGTGCGGCACGTGATAAGAGCTGCCGTGGGAGAGGCGGTGAGGTCCACCGTACAATGACCTCGCCGCGCGTTCGCGCCAACCTTGCGTGTGGGGCGAGCGACCGGTGAGACGGGGCACTAACTAGCGAAGTGTAAATGGACAGTTCGATATTCAAAACTCTCTTTCAAAGCAGAAGAAGGTCGTAGCTTCAAAACTTTTTGGAATGGACCAGAGGATACAGGCAAACTCACTTTTGCTACCTGAATAAGACGATTTTATAAATACTAAGGAGGTCGCAACTCTAAAACTTAGAGAAAATAGAGCAGTTGAGACTAGCATACACAGATCATCCCCATAGATGGGGGTGATCTGTGCTAGCATACTAGACAACAATGAAGAAGAATATTTTAAGATAGAAGAAGGAGGTCGTAGTGCCGAAACTTTTTTTATGGTTTGGCATATGAAGAAAAAGTTTTTTATAGCAAAAAGTCTTTCTTATAAAGCTAATTACTAATACTTACACTATCCGCACTACATTGTCAGTGTTGGCCACGACCTCATTAATCACCAATCTTGGTTACCAAAAAGTCAGGTAATGATAAATTGTATAATATTGACAGACTCAAATTACGCTAACAATTAAAGTAAATAAAGTAATGTCCTTAATAAAGTAATGTTATTAATTATTAACTAAATAAATCTCAAAAGATTGCCTAGCCTAAATTTTTGTTACTACTGCATGTGTTATTTTTAAATACTAATGTAAGTCGTTTTTAATTTATCTAATTATCATCAGGAAAAAAGTCCAAGAAAAGCGCAAATGTTTTTACCTTTTTAAATTCTTGGATTATTATATTTGTCAGGCCCCGAGGTCAATATTGATGGCCAATTTATGTACATTTTATGTTTCAAAGATAAATGTGCTTTCTGATCCCAGCAGTGCTACATTGTCAGCATCGCAAGTAAAGGTTTTTACTTTTTTTTTACTTGGAAAAACTTGAGAGGATTTGTGCTCTATTTTGTGTTTTCATGTTTCACCTGTGTATTCCACATTTATATAAGGTCCTAACAAATCAAGCGCAAATATTTCATGGGCCGGTAGAGTAAAATATAAATAATAATTTAGAATGTTCAATACATCAATTAAACAATTATTATTAGGAATAATAGGTCGAATAAAAAATCGATCATCAATACTAAATAAACAGCCTTTAAACAATGTACAACACATGTCATAAATGTCACATGTCATCAAAATACTCCAATCGTGAGTGTGTATGTGCATGAAAACAGGATGATGTAAAATGAATTTGTTTGGAAGTTTTAATTTTTGTTGTAGAAAAAAATTTAGCAAATCCTTTAATGATCTAATTTTTTTTTTGTTCAAAGATAATATTACACTGTATATGACTACCCCTTAAAATATTTGCGCTTGATTTGTTAGGACGTTATATTTTCTGAAGTGAAGACTTTGTTTATGCCCCAGCTAGTTTAGTTACGCCCTATGGATGATTTGTCGTGCCTGGAAACCTCCAAAAACGCCCGCCTATAAATACGCAGAGCCGAAGAGCCTGAACGCGCTAGAGGTGCAGAAAACAGTGAGTTGCCAGGCCCACACAAATTTTCTTAAACATAAATCTTTCGTATCTTTTTAGTCTATGTTTTGTGACGCTGCCTCGCCATGTTACTTCGTTGATCGCTGGTGGAATATGCCCTTCGGGGGCTTTCGCGCGCTTTTTTGTCCGCCGAATGAAGGGGTGATTTGTGGAAATGCTTAGGGGCGAAAATTAAACAATTACGGCGAATTATGGACTGAAACAATATGGGGCAGTTAGAGTTGGACTCTAGCTAAACCAAGAAATACGGGGAAATCCGTAGCTCCACAGTTTTTGACAATTTTGATAAGTACCTACCATCTTTCTTTCAATACAAGAAAAAACCGCTAAGTGCGAGTCGGACTTGGGCACGAAGGGTTCCGTAGTATTATCTAATACAACATTGGAATATTTCAAGCTTTACCTTTAAAGCTGTTATCAATATCAAGCATATAGGGCAAAAAAACACATTTGTTGTCCATACATAACATAACATAACATAACATAACATAACATAACATAACATAACATAACATAACATAACATAACATAACATAACATAACATAACATAACATAACATAACATAACATAACATAACATAACATAACATAACATAACATAACATAACATAACATAACATAACATAACATAACATAACATAACATAACATAACATAACATAACATAACATAACATAACATAACATAACATAACATAACATAACATAACATAACATAACATAACATAACATAACATAACATAACATAACATAACATAACATAACATAACATAACATAACATAACATAACATTTTTTTTTTTTTTTTTGGTTACGGGGGGGAAATCTTTTAAAGATACCCGACTCTTCGGGGACAGAGTCGGGTTATGTCGGATTTTCACCAACTAAAACCCCCTCGGTGGCCTACCTCGTGCATGGTAGGGGGAGCTCCGGGCACTCTGATGAACTCCTCCGGAGCCCCCTGGCACTTGGTGCGTAGCACCTCCGCCCGGCATAGCCGCAGCCCTCCACGAGTACCAATGCACTCACGGCAACGCAGGGCCACCCTACGTCGCCGTCTTCCCGGAGCCGCGTGAACGGATGGATCGAGTCCCCGCTCTCCCCGTCCGCGACTCCAAGGTCCCCTTTTAGTCGCCTCTTACGACAGGCAGGGGATACCGTAGTCCTATTCTGAACCCGAAACTACAGGGTTGTGGCAGCCCGACGCCTTCGGGCTTAGGGGCCCGGACGGCGGCGCCCTCTGCCACCGCCGCCTCTACGGCTCCGTCTCCGAGCGGGGTCTGCTCTCTGCCGCTCCCGCTCGGCTTCCTCCTTCCGGGTCATCACGACCTCGCAGAAGGTGGTCACGGCCTTCCATTCTGCCTCTCCCTGCACCATGGCAGCTACCACGCTGGGCAGAGAGAGGTTTTGCCCGATGCGAACAGTCAGCTCGCTCCGCTCGGCCCGCCACGCCGGGCAGACCTCGAGGGTGTGCTGCGCGTCGTCGCAGTCACCATCGCAGTGATAGCACCGCGTCGACTCCTCGCGTCCGATCCTATTCAGGTACTCACTGAAGCAGCCATGTCCAGTGAGCACCTGAGTCAGCCTGTACGACACGGCGCCATGCTCTCGGTTGAGCCAACTGTCAAAATTCGGCAGAATTGCCCTGACCACCCTCTGACAAGCGCTTCTTGGCTCCTGAAGCCGCTCGAGCCAGTCCTGCTGCACCTGGCGGTGTTCGACCAGCCTGAGCATTCCGACCTCCCTGGGAGGCGGGTTTTCGCCCCCTTGGCGTATGTCGCGGAGTCGGTGATACACCCTCGCGTCCATACTCGCCAGTAGGTCAAGGGGCGCAAACCGCGCCAGAAGACCTGCCGCCTCGTGGGAGATCGTGCGGTATCCGCGCGCCACCCTTATGGCCAGCCGGCGCTGCACGCTCAGCAGTTTTGCCTTGCATGCGCGATTGCTGGCCAGTTCCTCCGCCCAGATTGGCGCACCATATAGGGCTATGGACCGCACGACCCCAGCGTATAGGCGACGAACACTCTCCTTTGGTCCCCCGAGATTGGGTAGGATTCGGTGCAGAGCACCCGCTACCCTTTCAAGCCGGGGAACCAGGCGGTCGAAATGCTCGATGAACCTCCATCGGCCATCGAGGACGACGCCCAGGTACTTCATGTACCGTCCGACCTGCACCGTTGTGCCACCCACGTTCACCGAAGAGCTCGGTGGTTTCACTCCCCGCGGAAGGCCGTGGAACCACAATGCCTCGGTTTTGTGTGGGGCCACCTCGAGCCCGAGCTCCCGGATTTTCCGGACGACGCATGCCAGTCCAAGCTCGGCTAGCCGAGTCGTCTCCTCGAAGTCGATCCCCTCCGCCAACACCAGCGTGTCATCCGCATAGCAGACGACACGCACGTCGTTGGGGAGGAGGATTCTGAGGACCACGTCGTATGCCATATTCCACAAGAGGGGCCCCAGAACAGACCCCTGAGGAACACCACAGGAGACCTCCCTTTGATGAACAATCCCGTCCCGACCCAGGTATTCTAAAACATAAACATAAACATCATCATCATCATCAACCCATTATGTCCCCACCGAGGGGCACGGGTCTCTTCCCTGAGGAAGGTACAGGCCATACTCCACCACGGGGGCCAAGTCCGGATTGGTGGAGGCTTGTAAGACTA
Organism: Yponomeuta plumbellus; assembly: GCA_947310845.1. Classification (NCBI taxonomy): domain Eukaryota; kingdom Metazoa; phylum Arthropoda; class Insecta; order Lepidoptera; family Yponomeutidae; genus Yponomeuta; species Yponomeuta plumbellus. Next base: position 6,671,473 of record OX371207.1, on the reverse strand, counting down.
GTGGCTGGTCTTACTGTCAGAAGTTTTCAAGCCGCCCTAAGGCCTCTGACTTGGCTTAACGACTGCCATCTATTGACGGCAGCCGGCACCAACTGCTTAACGTGCCTTGCGAAGCACGGAATCGCTCGGAAAAAATGCCACTAGCGTTAGTCATAGACGGTGACCCATCCATGGACTGAACGTGCCGTATGTTGCTTAACCTTAGTGATCGTTCAAGATCACTCAGGCAGCCCAGGCTACGAGCGATTCATCGAACATAAACATTTACATACATTGCTTCTGGCCCCACACTAGGATACCCTGTGTCGTGGGAACCAGAAACAGCGACGTCACAAACATGTAAACATCCAAGACCTGGAGCTTTTTTTTTTTCTCCCCAGCCGGGGATTGAACCCGGGACCTCTCGCATGGTAAGCAGATGCGCTAACCGTTACGCCACAGAGGTCGTTATAACATAACTGTAACATAACATAACATAACATAACATAACATAACATAACATAACATAACATAACATAACATAACATAACATAACATAACATAACATAACATAACATAACATAACATAACATAACATAACATAACATAACATAACATAACATAACATAACATAACATAACATAACATAACATAACATAACATAACATAACATAACATAACATAACATAACATAACATAACATAACATAACATAACATAACATAACATAACATAACATAACATAACATAACATAACATAACATAACATAACATAACATTTACATACAGGTACATACATTGCTTCTGGAACCACACTAGGATACCCTGTGTCGTGGGAACCAGAGACAGCGACGTCACAAACATGTAAACATCCAAGACCTGGAGTTTTTTTTTTTCTCTCCAGCCGGGGATCGAACCCTAAATGTGAATTAAAAGAAAAAAAAAAGTGAATCTACTTACGAACTAAAATATCTATTCTGTTTATATTTCAAGCGTCTGCTTGTAGCAAAATGGCCAAAAATCAGGTGTTGTAGGGGATCCTCCCACATATATTTATTTCATTCTGTTTTTAGTATTTGTTGGTATGGCGGGAACAGAAGTACGTCATTTGTTACAATTTCAGCAGTCTAGCTATCACGCTTCATGAGATACAAGCCTGGTGACGTGCAGACGAACAGACAGTGGAGTTTTAGTGCAGGTCCCTTGCCCTTTGGGTATGGTACCCCAAATATCATATCTGCTTTTACAGATCGCATTTGCAACAAGTCTTATTTCTCTCCACGATGTAAGTATTGATTTTTAAGATCCGGCATGAACTTAGGATCAACAGCCTTGAACTAGACAGCGTTCATGCCAAAACGACTGTTTTTAGCGGAAATACTATCCTAGATCGATCACGCCAAAGAAGTAGCGCTTGAACCGACCGACAGTAAGGGTCAATTTCTGAATTGAGAATTTTCGGTGAGTAAATACTTAAACGTTCTGTCCCGTTCTTTTCTGAGCAATTTCACGAGACAGCACTACAGTTAAATAGTTACTTAGCGAAAATTCTCAATTCAGAAATCGGCTCACTGGGTCAATTTCTGAATTGAAAATTTTCGCCAAGTAAATACGTAATGAATGTTTTGTCCCGTTCTTTTCTGAGGAATTTGACGAGACAGCCCTACATGTTAAGTAGTTACTTAGCAAAATGCTCAATTTAAGAACGTGTTGTGTTCTCTACAAATCGATCACGTCGCCGAGCTCATGGCATTGACGGCCAGCGTTAAGATACCCTAAATACTTCAGGTTTCCTCACAATCTTAACCTGCCCCCTAAACAAGGAGATTCGTTTACTAGCTCGATGTCACGTGACGTTGTCTTTCATCTCACTCTGTTGAACTACAAAGAGCCAGAAAGGAAGTATTATTTGCCTTGCTATCTGAATACGAAGTTTTGTGCTGCGTAGGTTGAACCGTTAGCGAATATTGTAGCTACCATTGTGTGTTGTGTTACATTCGCAAACCAGATCTCTTGCATGCGCCAATTTACGCATTCGTGACTATCTAGTGGCATTAGAAGATTCGTCTGGTGGTCTCCTTTTGCATACACTTGGTTTCGTGTAGTCGGTCACCATAGTGAACTATAGTGTACTTTCAGTCCGCGAGATTTGTTTGCAATAGGTTTACGCCAACATGGCAAAACTTTGTTGCTTAGGTGGTTTGTAGTGCCTACATGACACTCAGGTTGAGAGGAATATCATGCATTTATTTAATAGCTTCAATAAAAATGTAGAATAACGAAGGGAAGTCAAAATTTGGTTCCTACAGTCTCATAAATGTACCATTGTTCATTAATGTGATATTATCACAACAATGTCCGTCATTTGACGCTATTTTGTAATCTACTAAGGGCCAATTTTTCAATAGTCAGATAAAACTTAACTGGAGAATAAATTGAATGCTGTCACTGTCTAAATCATACGACAAGACAGTGACAACATCAGTTTTATTCTCCAGTTAAGTTTTATCTGACTATTGAAAAACCGGCCCTAAGTAATATAATTGAAATATAACATTCCTTTGGTAGGTATTACCCGTGCAAATTAAATAGGCATCTCTTGCGAAGGAGATCGAATAGAACGTGGCGCTGAGTAGAGCTGCACCGGTTATGTTTTTGGAATGCGATTGATTAGAAGTCTACGAATACAAAATGAAAAAATACCTACATAAGTTTTTATTCATTCAACTAATTCTGTAGCGAAGGTACACTTTCGCTGTCATTATCTTTTAAGTACGAAATAGGTGACAGGGAAACCCGCTCTTTATGGTATTTTTGACTGGTGAAAAAAATTAAAAGTAAATTATAAAATTTGTCACACCCACTATTCTCTCTTGTTTTATTGTACGTTGCTTTTTTCATGTGTATTATTATTTTTCTTTCTGTGCATTGTTTCTCTTTTTCTCTTTTTTTGCTTATGTACACTGTGCCTATCTTTTGTGGTACTCCTGTATATGTGTGTGGGTAAATGTGAATATTTTTTTGTCTATCTATAAAATTATCGTGTCACCACTCACTGTGTTAGTGCCCATACTTCTCCGAAACGGCTTGACCGATTTTGATGAAACTTTGTTAAGTAAGAAAGCTTCTTAGGTAGATGGACATTCATACCTTTGTATTAGATTTAAGGTGATTTGAGAAAAGATGGTCAGAGTGGAGTTTTTTTAGCTGCCTTTTTTCCACTACACTCGGTTCTAAGGCAACGGCTAACATTAACATTTTTTAAGTGCATTGACATTCAACAAACAGAATGTGAAAACAAATTCTTTACGTTGAAATAAATTTCTGATTTCAGATACTGTGACAAATTTTAAATATTACTCTGTGAATAACTAAGCACCTGGATGACCGAGCTTTGCTCGGTATTTTTTTGGTAAATCATGTATATATTGGATTTTTATTTTGTATTTCTTTTAGAAAATATATTTGGATATGAATAGGGTGCGTTGATAATAGGGCTCCTAATAATAGTTTTTCACACAAAAAAGGAGCTTGAAAAAAAAAGAGAAACTTCATGCACTAGTCTCGAACAAGGGTCTTTTGTTTAAGGTATCGTCCTATTTCCCACCTGGGCTACGACAACCTTACTAATTAATGCGAAATTTACGTTTTTATAAGGTAGCAGTTATTTCTTTGCCCAAAAACACGGTTAAAACGACGTTTTCTAAAAATGAAACCTAGCTGGATCAATTAATCGATCCCGAAACCCTCTGTTTACAAAATTTCATGAAAATCGTTGGAGCCGTTTCCGAGATTCTGATTATATATATATATATATATATATATATATATATATATACAGACATATATACAAGAATTGCTCGTTTAAAGAGATTAGATAGATAGATAGATTACATTTAGCTGTGAAAGAAAAATAGGCCTGAGCGGTTAAATAGGGACTAGAGAGTCGAGCACGCAAAATGTGTTACCGTTCTTACTTAACAAACGAACGTTGCAATTCCGCTTGCTACGCTTTCCAAGAAAGTTTTACAGGTTCACAGTATCGACTAAGCAAAATAGCTTTCGACATTGACATTCTTTGGGACCAAAAAAATTACTAAGTCATCTAGAGCGCCTTAATGGCTAATGTCAACCTCAGAAATCGATTCAATTTGTTTGGTATAGTAGGGCTATTTATTTTCAAGAACATCTCTCGTATTTTATGTCGATGGAGGGATATTTTGTTGGAGCTAATTTAATGCGGCAAGGCCCTTTTATACTGTGATATCAGTAGCAACTGACAGCTTATTAAGGGGCTCTAGAGGGTAACAGTAGCATCACCGAGGATCAAATTATAACTTTTTTTACAGACCGAATTTGCAAAAAATGACTCTATGTCATGTCAAAAGTAATTAATAGGACTTACCACAAATAAACTAGGATCACGAACATGTTAATAGTACCTGCTACTAGTATCTAGATAGAATCAGCGTTGCAACGGATCACTCTGTTGCAACATTTTGCTGAGTCGGGCCCATTTTGGGGGCTCAATACTTGAAAACTTTAATGTATTTTATTATTGTTTTCGTGTTGTACCGTTTATTTATTTTTTTACCCACTTTTTGTAAGCTTTCTGTGTTAATTGTTGTATAATGTATGCATATTGTATTGGTATTGATTGAGTGATGTATTTTCTTTTATTTTTGTTTTGAGTATTGTGCCGTCCAATAAATGAGTTTCTTCTTCATCTTTTTTCTTCATTATGCAAAAAAACTGTCGTTTTTTGGGTTTTTTGCCTTAGATTCACGGCAATGGGTCCTAAAAAATCACCATTAACATAATAGACAAATTGTACAAACACTTTTAGCAAAACCGATCTGTAATTTTTCTCTTTTCGGTCTTTTTCCTTGGCGGCGCTAGTGGCCCGCGTGGAGCCACTTAACATTTACTTCTTCAGAAAGTATAGGTAATGTTAAAGTTAATGTGCGGCGTCTGTACATTTGAAAGCGCATTAACCTTAATATGTGCACCTTCAATTACCTTACACAGGCATTTTGCAACAAAATAGTAAAGGTGAACTTCACGGCGTATACTCCATCGGCCTTTATAATAAAAAGTTATACACTCTGAATAACTATTTGACGTAGGTATATAAATTTATACTGGTTTAATCGCATTTAGCGTACAAATAACCAGTTTGTCAGACCTCGCATAACGGCTGTATACACAGCTCATAACCTTTATTAGTAAGGCCGATGAAGTATAGAGCAAGATAGATAAGATAATTTCCAGCCAAAATACATGTCAGCCATTTCTCGGAACGTAAAGGCAAGAGTTTTCTTAATTGAGATTTAACAGAGCTTTAAAATTTAAATCGTAAAAAGAATGAATGAATGAATGTTTATTGTCACAGCATGCTTACAGAATAATTAATATTAATAATAGTTATTATATAATATACAGCGTGTGACAAAGGGGCTATTTCAGCATTTGCTGTTTCTATTTGAAACAGCGCTGGTTTTCAAATAGCACCTTCTTACAATATAAAAAAGACACACCATGCAGGTAGGGCAATAATACAATTTAACTACAATTTCGAATAATACGAATTAACTACAATTATTGAATTTAGACAACAATTTAGAATATTACGAATTAATAACAGTACATATTCAATAATTATTAATTAATTAATTAAAAGCGAAATCAATAATGTCATGGATAAAAACCAATATAATAAAAATAATGACAGGACGAAAGACGGGACAGGATAAAAGACGGATGGATGGATAGATAGAATATTCTTTATTGTGTGTACGGAAATTACACATGAGACTAAAGCAATAATATAACAATACAATACATATATACAATGGGTGGCGTTATTCCTAAAAGTAACTTCTCCCAGACTACCATTATAAGCGCAAATAAAACCAAAAACAACTTCTCCCAGACTACCATTATAAGCGCAAATAAAATTGAAAACATTTGTGAATCAAAATGTCCAATACAAACCAAATTGACTTCCGTTTAAGTTTCAACAAGGGTCATTGAGGTTATCCCGGACAAAAAGGTGTTATAGTACTCTTGCCCCTTCATAATTCTCTGGTGATCTCAGCTCCTTTAAAATTAGTACCGCAGCTCAGAACGCCAGAGTTATCACATAATTTGCTGACCTGTCGTCGTCTGCAGCTGTCGCAACCCGTTTTTGTGTCTAGCCGAGCCAGTCTTTGGGGATACTGGTGGTCTGTTGTTTAAATTAGTCGTAGAGGAATGGTGGGTCACAAATTTTGGGGTTAATTGTGGGGTGAATCGTGTGTAGTAACTGCACAGTCATGTCTACTACAAATCATAAACTATAATAGTATAAGCAGTCTGCAAGTTCTCCTTTATTAGCCTTCTCTTAGGGAGAGAGATCACGGATTCCGTTACTATACTTGCTTATTGCTATAAACTACTAAGTTGATTCTGATACGTATAACACCAAGTCATCATCATCATTATCATCAACCCATTATGTCCCCACCGAGGGGCACGGGTCTCTTCCCTGAGGAAGGTATAGGCCATACTCCACCACGGGAGCCGGATTGGTGGAGGCTTGTAAAACTAGTGGCTGGTTTTACTGTCAGACTTTTACAGGCGCCCTAAGGCCTCTGACTTGGCTTAACGACTGGCATCTATCGACGGCAGCCGGCACCAACTGCTTAACGTGCCTTGAGAAGCATGGAACCGCTCGGAAAAATGCCACTAGCGTTAGTCATAGAACGGTCACCCATCCATGCACTGAACGCGCCCTATGTTGCTTAACATTCGTGATCGTTTAAGATCACTCAGGCGGCCGGGCTACAGCGATAACAAAAAGTGCCAATGTGTAATTATTTATGTATAAAAGTGCTATATAAAACTACGAGCTGATATCTGAATTGAGAATCTCACTAAGTTAATCCTTAAGTAGGTACTGTTCTGTCCCGCACGCTCTTTTCTGAGAAATTTGACTAGACAGCACTACAGTTGAGTGGCTACTTAGCGAAATTCTTAATTCAGGAACTGACCCTAAGTCGATTATTAAGTAAATAATAAAAATAACTTGTTCACAACCCAATCAACTGTCCTGGCCCTAAATTAGGATGCCCTGTGATATGGTAAGCAGGCAAGGGCGTCACAAACATACTCGTAGAAACAAAGTAGGGACTTCACACACGGCAGCTATAATATACATTACATCCCAGGATGTATAGCTTAGAGACCGCTCAGTACCTTTAATATATGAAGATGTTAAGATGTATATTATAGCTGTCGTGTGTGGTCTCCTGACGATTTCTATGGAAAGATGTAATGAGATATATCGTGCTATAATATACATCTTTACCCTATAGCCGCCGTGTGTGGAGTCCCGCGGCCTCCAGTGGAAATCTAACCATTTTGGTTGTCAAGCGCATTAACAGCTAAACCAACGAATCAGTTTTTTTGTAAAAAAAGACTTGTTGTAGTATCACTGTCGCCTATATATTCAAACAAAAATAGACAGCGAATGTATACTCCATTCCACGAAACGAACTCCCGAAGAAAATAGTCTATGTGCGTCTTTACCCTATGAAGCGGACCTAGGGAATGCAATTCCGAATTCCGGGATCCCGCATACATTTTGCGGGACTTATGTCGGTCCAAATGTTGCTCAATGTTGTGTCAACTCATAAGTTTATGTTCTTATGTCAATTTATGTCGTAATCTTTGGGCATAACATGTTTATAAACAAATACTAATAATATATATTTTTTTAATTTTAATTTTTACATAAACCATACTTCCTTAATACGATTATTTTTGGAGGACGACGTTCAACCTTCAAGATCCCGCAAATACCTGGATCCAGCGGGATTAAAGACAGTTCAGTCCCACAAATAGCTGGATTCAATCGTAGCCCCGGCTGCCTAAGTGATCTTAAACGATCATGAACGTTAAGCAACATAGAGTGCGTTCAGTGCATGGATGGGTCACCGTCTATGACTAACTCTAGTAGCGTTTTTCCGCGCGGTTCCATCCCTAGACACGTTAAGCAGTTGGTGCCGGCTGCCATCGATAGATCGTTAAGTTAATCAATGATCGTTAACCAGTCGTTAAGCCAAGTCAGAGGCCTTAGGGCGGCTTGAAAACTTCTGACAGTAAGACTAGCCACTAGTCTTACAAGCCTCCACCAATCCGGACTAGGTCTCCGTGGTGGGGTATGGCCTATACCTTTCTCAGGGAAGAGACCCGTGCCCCTCGATGGGGACAAAACGGGTTGATGATGACATTGTCTTGCGGGATTGCACTCCCTACCTAAGCTGACCGTCTTCGCTTAATGTTTCGCGTATCTCTAGCCGTGCGCATTGGCCAATGAGGTGCGAGTATTTGGTTCCTAGCAGTTCGACTCGCGGAACAGAGTATAGAGAGTTTCTAGATGAAGTAATCGCCAGCACGTCAACCTTAACACTCTAGTTGCAAATTCGCCGTAATCTAGCTGACTAGAGTGCAAAAATGTAGCGTTTGATTTAGTTACGGCTATGATTTACCACAAAAAAAGCCAGCGAACGTAGAGAGTGACTTAGCGGAGTAATTACACTCAATTAGAGGCCTTCCTGTCTCGACCCGGTAGCATCTCGATGTGATTACGCAATTAAAACCGACTCGTTCGTTATACTTGCAATGAGCTACTAGACCATATTAATTTGGGTCTTAGACAAAATGTAAACAACATTTCAGTACTCTTTATACTATGTTCATTGTCAAAAAATGTTATTTCGTTTCTACACAATTTTTTAAAGTAAATTAGATGTTATCTAATCTATTTTACTTATTTCTTAGTGTAAAAACCGAAATAATTTTTTTTGACAATGAAAATAGTCTAAAGAGTACTGAAATATTGTTTATATTTTGTCTAAGATCCAAATGAATATGGTATAGGTATTCACTAGGTTTGAAGCTCGTTATATAACTGGAATTAAGAATAGAGACCTAACCAGCCTGGTAGAGACCAAAGCCATTTTTTTTAAATCAACTCATGCACAGTATGAGTATTAATCCTTTTCCTTTACAAAAAAAAAATCAAATCAAATGACGTTAATGACATTGTTTTTTTTTATGTAGGCAAAGACTGTCTCCTTAGTCATCTTATGATGACGTCACAAACAAAACCTTAGAAAAATATTAAAAATAGACATTTTAAACTTTTAGCCCGGATCAACTTACGGGTGTTTTTTATCGGACGAGTCCGACCAGGTTTCGCTCCGATTTCCGACCTTCGGACTAAAAGTTTACAATGTGTTTTGCTTACGAAAGTTTTAGTTCAAAAATAGACAAAATGATTAAAACTCAAAAATTCCTAAATTAGTTTCTTAAAATGGTCAATATTTAAAAAAAATATATAAAAACCTATATGAAAAGTAAGACGCGTGGACCGATTTGGAAAATATTTTTTTGTTTGTTTTTACTTACTTTTCAGGTGGTTCTATTGTCAGCAGCTCAGGATCTAATCATGATATCCCGGAGAAATCGAGGGAACTCTTCAAATTTCGAAGGCGCACTTGAAGCGATTTGAGGATTCTTATAGTAACTCGTGCAATTGGCCTTTCAATACACAATTTGAAGGGTCATAGCAAAGAGAATTAACCTTGGTCATAATACGAGGGTGGATTGAAGTAGTCGGCCTAACACTGATCCATTTAGTTTTAAAAATCAAATCTATTCACATTATTTAGTTCAGTTCAGACCTGTTAATCCAGTGAGGTTTGAAACGTGTGCGATAATTCGTTTTGATTTTATAAATTTATTAACAAAGCAATCTGACATCATTTCCGCAAATGGAGCAAATCAAGCAGCGTGCAGTCATTAAGTACCTCCATAAGAAGGGACTGTCATCAAAAGCCATCCATGATGATATGGTCAGTACATTAGTGGATTCCGCTCTTTCATATTCATCCGTCAAAAAATGGATAGCAGAATTCAAGCATGGTAGAAAGAGTATGAGAGACTAAGCCCGCTCTGGAAGGCCTTCGACGTCCACTACTGAAGAAAATTTAAAAAAATACTCGACTTAATTATGGGAGACCGCAGATTGGAAATTAGAGAGATAGCCGAGATTATAGACATCTCTCATGAACGTACTCGAAACATAATAGTCAACGTGTTAGATTTCCACAAGGTATCTGCGAGGTGGGTTCCGCGACTGCTTTCAGTTGAGCAAAAAAGGATGCGATTGACTATTGCACGCGACTGTTTGGAGTTATTTGAAGCTGATGAATGTGATTTTTTGAATCGTTTTGTTACTATGGACGAAACATGGGTTCATTACTGTACACCGGAAACAAAACAACAATCAAAACAGTGGAAGGTTCACCACCCCCCAAAAAGGCTAAGTCGATTTTGTCGGCAAGTAAGGTGATGGCTTCAGTATTCTGGGACTCGAAGGATGTGATTATGGTTGATTATCTTGAAAGGGGTCAGGCTATAAACTCTAATTACTACTGCGCCTTAAAACTTCTGACAGTAAGACCAGCCACTAGTCTTACAAGCCTCCACCAATCCGGACTTGGCCCCCGTGGTGGAGTATGGCCTATACCTTCCTCAGGGAAGAGACCCGTGCCCCTCGGTGGGGACATAATGGGTTGACGATGACTACTGCGCCTTACTACGTCGATTACGATAGGAAATAAAAGAAAAACGTTCAGGAAAGATCAGAAGAAAAGTCCTGTTTCGCTCGTGTTCACACGTCTGTCCAATATCAATGGCAGAAATTCATAACTGTGGCTTTGAACTGTTACCGCATCCACCTTATTCACCTGATCTGGCACCGTCAGACTTTTTTCTGTTCCCTAACCTAAAAAAGGACTTGGGAGGTCAAAGATTTTTGACAAATGACGAGGTCAAAGCAGCAGTCAACACATATTTTGACTCTAATGAAGAATCATTTTTTTTCAAAGGGCTAAATGCTTGGAAGGGAAGATGGCAAAAGTGCATTGAATTTGATGGTGACTACGTTGAAAAATAAAAATGTATTTCATTTATTATGTATTTATTTTCTTGCTTAGGCCGATTACTTTTCAATCCTATATTCATAAATAACGTGAAATATTTTTTTAAAGAAAAATCGACCTCAAAATACTACAGCGATGAAATCTAGACAAATAATTTGAAGGAATAATATGTCCTTTGAATTCAGTGGAGATAGGTATTTTGCAGACATATTTTGTGTATTTATATATATTTTTTTAGACATTCGCACCTCCAGAACTAAAGTGACCTAACTCAAAATTTGTGTAAAATGAGTTAAGTACTCAGAATGACTCAAAAAGGTATACTCTTTCGTGCCTATACTCGTATTAAAAAACCGAATTTATTTGGTCAGAGAGAGATGGACGAATATTGCAGTCTATTTCTTCTTGAGCAACTCGCTCAGAGCGCCGAATACATTTTCTTCGTTTCCCAAAAGTTGCAAATTTTGAGTTAGGTCACTTTAGTTCTGGAGGTGCGAATATACATACAGGCACAAGGCCCCTAGGATACCCTGTGTCGTGCGAACCAGAAACAGCGACATCACAAACATGTAAACATTCGAGACCTGGGGTTTTTTGTTGTCATTTGTATTAAATTTAAACGCATATAACATAACATTTACATACAGACACATACATTTCTTCTGGCCCCACACTAGGATACCCTGTGTCGTGGGGACCAGAAACAGCGACGTCACAAACAATTGCAAACATCAATTTTCTTGGTTTTTTTTTCTCCAGCCGAGATTCGAACCCGGGACCTCTCGCATGGTAGGCAGATGCGCTAACCACAGCGCCACAGATGTCGTCAAATATAAATGCGTTTAGTTTAGTGCTGTAGTATTTTGAAGTTGGTTTTTATTTTCTACAGTACAATATTGTTCTATCCTAATACCTGGAAACACCTACTTAGCTTAATTAAAAAGTTACTTAATGAACCGCTTGGCTATTTCCAGGAACAAATTCAATGTTCAACGTCGCATGGCAAGGAGGCTTAATCACAAGTCAAAACAATCGTTCCGGAGTAAACAAAGAAATTTGAAATTGTCTGTGAGCCAAAGTAGATACTTACCTAGCTGCATATGACCCCCCATCATCATCAACCCATTATGTCCCCACCGAGGGGCACGGGTCTGTTTACTGAGGAAGGTATAGGCTATACTCCACCACGGGGGCCAGGTCCGGATTGGTGGAGGCTTGTAAGACTAGTGGCTAGTCTTACTGTTAGAAGTTTTCAAGCCGCCCCTAAGGCCTCTGACTTGGCTTGACGACTGCCGTCTATCGACGGCAGCCGGCACCAACTGCTTTACGCTTTACTTTACAAAAAATTTTAAAGTTGTCAGTTGTCAAAAGTACATACAAAAAAACGAACTGACAGTTGTTAACAGTAGATTAACAGACTGTTTGCGTTCGACAAACCGGGGGTTAGATACTCTTTTTAGAGAGTTTTAACTTCATTGAACCATAGCGGCCGTTTCAAATTTTCTTGTTTTGTAAGAAGTTCTGGCTGAAATGCTGTTGTTTTTTTAATCCCATATTGCACGTTTCGTTCATTCTAATGTAGTGTATGGTTGTGTGTGTCAGAAACGATTTGTTGTTGGGAATTCCTATAACAGAATTGACCGAAGTTTTTTTAAAACCCGTAGCGTAATTGAAAAAACTTATAAGCACGATGTATAATCGAAAATGTACTTCCAAAGACGAGTAAAAGTATCTGCAATTGCAAGTTTTGGCCTCAATAATCGCCTCATTTACATGTTTTTTTTTCCTAAAAAAACATCAGCTCTTCTATATTAATTTTTTATGTGAGTACTTTTCTCTCGACAATGAAACAGCTGATATTTCTATCGATATTTTTCGTAAGTTCCTTAGTTCTCGTAACATTTTCCTTTTAGGTTAATTATAAAATCCTATGTGAGGTAGCTCTTCAGTTAAATGCACCGAATTTCATGATCAACTACCTAGCTCCTGTGCCTGAGGCGATAAGCGCGCGGCTACCGTGATAGAGTCATCTCTATTATAGACTGCTTTCGGCAGTACTGCGTCACACGAAGCCGTCCACGGCATTTTCCACCAGCCGAGGAATGCATTGGATCGGGAGCAAACAATGTTGCCCGACATTACGCTACAGTTACACCGGGCCGCATCACTGACGTTCGCACGCTCATTCCACGATCGCGTCACACCGATTTTAGGGCAGGCGCCGACCGGAGATGCTATGCCGCGTGCAGGAAAGAGAGAGTGGAGCGCGCTCAAGTCACAGGTGTGCGCGCCACCGGCCGGCCCGTCAGCTGTTCGCGCCCGTGCCCGTTGCTCGGACGATGCACGCGTTGAACTCAGTTCTTGTCGGTAGCACTGGGTGAGCGGACGCGGCGCGCGCTCCCCCCGGCCTGCACACCCGCTCACGGATGTTACACTGTGTGTGTGCAGCGCATGTTTGTGTTATCGCGCTGTGAGTGACACGCCGCGGCCGATCGCGAGCTCTTTGTCTAATTAGCAGGTAGGCGAATGCCTCACTTGGGCGCTTCTCTTTTTCGCCGGACGATCGCGGCCGCCTCGGTGTGCGCTCGCTTTTTTTTCTTTCGTAATTGAAATTTTTTATGTAACTTTTGTTCTTTGTCGGCCGTAAGTGAATGGGATTGGTTAGTTTAGTGGTATGTGGGTGAGATATGAGCTTTTGGAGTTTAGGGCCCGATCTAAACAGAGTTAAGTTCTTTAGAACCTGATTTCTTTGGATGCAGTTGAAACAAAGGTTGTAGGTAGCAACAGTTAGTACCTATGTATGTTTTCAGAACAGGTTTAGCCTGGAAACGCGCTGTGCATTAAAGTTGGATGGCACATTTCTTAAATCGGCGTTGAATACGTAGTACTAGAGAGTGCCTTTCACCTCATATGCAACAAATTGTTTGGCCAATAAAGTTGTGGAGAGTCGGTTGGAAATTGGAAGAGCTTTGAAGTTGTGAAATTAGCATGACGGGATCACGCACCATTGTACTAGTTAACAGTTTCACATTTCTGTGAATAGATAAACACCAACGGAGTAAACAGCAATGAAGTCAGAGTTACTTATTGGAGCAGTAAATGTTTTTAAAATGACCTCGTGATTTAGCCTATTTACTACAAGGCCATCTAATGAATAGTGCGGTATTATTATGTTGGATGTTACCTACCACTGCCTGGTATACATTATACTCACAGTTTGATTACGTCGCCCGAGCTGACCTAAATGACTAACATAAAACCACGTTTCCAAAATGGTCCATATTAACGGACCATATGGATTCCGACCTCTACAAGATTAGTCAGTCATTACATTATCCAAAGTGACTGATGAGAAAGGCCCGAAGGAGGGGGAAAGAGACAGCGTAACGGATTCAGGGACGTGCCAGAGCGAGCTGGAATAGAGACGCTTGGTGACGTAACCGTTTGGTATGCGGCATAGTGTATTGGACAAAGAAAATTGTATCAATTGAAAAGTTAAACAATGTTAACTTTAATATCAAAACCAGACGGAAAAATTCATACTAAAGTACAGTTCACGTCTGCTAAACCTTTACTTTGACATAGTCTTTCGAAACTATCTGCAACTAGGATGTTAAAATCGATGTGCTGTCGACTGTACTAAGGTGTACAGTCGACAACACATAATGGTATACACCCATGCACTCTACTCCGTTGCATTACGGGCGACTTAAGTAAATTTTAACTCATAATGTCAATTACAGTATACCTGACTGAAACAAAACATACTTTAGAACACTACTTTCTCAAATAGATTTAAAAAATTATAATAATATACTTACATCAACGACCTGTTGATACATAGTTTTGAAACGACTCTAAATCTCAAAAAAATTATGACTACCCACATTTTTCTTAACTTGAAAATATGAATATATCCTCAACAAAAATGTAAGAACCTTAGAAACACTTTATTTTTAATTCTTTTGGTAGGATGCGTAAAAATATGACTGTACTCAAATGAGTACGGCGGCCTTAAATGGGTTAAGTGTCAAATTGTGACATTTTAGGGCCACAAACTGCGTGACTCGTCCCATAGTGCTACCCATGCAGATAAGTCTTAATTCCAACCTACAATAATACACCTTACGCTCAGAATATTAAGATTGTGTTTAACCATGGCAGACCAATTGATCTCTATATAATATTCTTTTTTTAGCATAAAACATAAACTCTCTGTTAGTTAGTTAGTTTGCCTTAGGATTTCCGCACTTGGCCTCACAGTTGGGCCATTGTACGTAGCAATAATTATACTCAAAGAGTATAATTAATTAATTATTAAACTAAAACTAAACTAAATATCGGCAAAAACGTGGGCCCAGTTCTAGTGATAGGTGCCTCTGTCTGCCCCCTAGGGGATAACGGGCGTGAGTTTATTTTTATTTTTAAACTAAATATTAAATATTGTTACAAATAAAATGATTACCCAACAAATTCAAATATTACATGCTTAAACATAAAAAAATAATATAGACCTCTGCAAATGGGGAGAGTTCCCATTCTTACTTATATACAAATATTTTAATTCAGTACCTATATTATATGTACCGTCTACATATTGTAAACAAACCGTTGATAGATAACATTTAAATTTCAGATGACGTCCGGTCTATTAAGTTATTGGTTCATCCTATGCCATTTATTCATCTCATCTTTTATCGAAATAACTGTAACAATAACAATCATAACTTTCATACAACATAATCACTTGACCAGGTCCCAAACTATCCAAGTTTCCTTGCGCTATGGTAACCAGAGAAGGACGAAAGAAGGATCAGTGATGTCCTTGGGTCTTTTTCGATGTTTGTAATGTTTGTAAACACCCTAGCTGATGCCATTTGTACATATGTTAAGCGGCTTCCAGTGTTAATCGAACCCACGACCGCTTTCTTGGTAGCTAAGCGCCTTAACGAATCGACCAACGAGCCAGTCCCCGATCGAACAACCCTTATTATCAATTTAATTACTTTCATAGTAAAGATTGCCTGTCCCATCATCATTATAATAGTTATGGTACAGTATTATCTTAGCATCTTTACTAAAATAATTTTAAATTTAATACATCATAGCCTAAGTGCATGCCATTCCATGATTGCTATTGATAAATTTAAAAGTCAAAACATTTAATGGTCTTACAAAAGGAGGAAAATTTTTAACAGTATTTTCCCTCATCGACATTTGACCGTTTCCTAGCATAATCTTCTCCCGTTTACTATAATTATTTCCCTACGTTTTATTTACATCACGTTTATCATTATAAACATTCATAAAGTATCGACCGAATCTACCTACCGAGACGTAATAGACTACCAATGGTTTATCGCTGCAAAGTTCACGGTTTCAGCCTATCGGTTAATTGTATAGCGATAGCGAGGGCAGTGCAAATCTTATCTCTATTGTTGCACTGTTAGCTAGGAATATGAATACGAATGATAGGCAGGCATTATATTCCGAATAGCTCGTAGCCCCGGCCGCCTTTTTTTTTTTTTGTTAACGGGGTAAAATGCTTTGTGCACCATAACCGCCACCCTTGGGGGAGGGCGACGGCCGTGTGTCGGACTCTCTTCTCCTAATAATAGGAGAGGCATACCTCCTAAAACACCCCGGGGGCCGTCCTGTCGCTCGTGCAATGGGGCGCCGCCGGATCTCGCTTGTGGTAAACGACAGTGCGAATGCTACAGCGGCGCCCCGGCGACGTCGACCCGACTCGCAAGGAGTCGGGCCCACCCTCACTGGAGAAGGGGCATGGGCCCCCCACCCCCTTCTCCCGTCACGATGTCGGACGGCAGGTCCCCCAACCTGCCGTCTGTGACCCTCCCTCAACCTCCCCTATGCCAGTGCGAATGCTACAGCGGCGCCCCGGCGACGTCGACCCGACTCGCAAGGAGTCGGGCCCACCCTCACTGGAGAAGGGGCATGGGCCCCCCACCCCCTTCTCCCGTCACGATGTCGGACGGCAGGTCCCCCAACCTGCCGTCTGTGACCCTCCCTCAACCTCCTCTATGCCATCTGCTGAGCAGAGGAACATAGAGGAGGGCCTCCACCGTGTGTTTTTTATAGAGGTTGTCTCCTCGCGGCCCGAAGGCCCCCGGCCCCACTCAGTGTGGGGTTACGGGTGCGGGGCCCATAGTGGACCCCGCGGGACATCCAGCAGCGCAAGCTACTGGACGTCCCCCTCCCTCTGGTTTTGGTCCGCGCCGGCCGAAGCCGGTACCCCCCATATCTGGAGGGCGTTCCCCTATCCGCCACCCGGGGGACGCGTCCGATGGAAGACCAGAAACTCCACACGGAGCCCCGGCCGCCTGAGTGATCTTAAACATTCACGAAGGTTAAGCAACATAGGGCCCGTTTAATGCATGGATGGGTGACGTTTTATGACTAACGCTAGTGGCATTCCGGGTCCCACAACACAGGGTATCCTAGTGTGGGGCCAGAAGCCTGTATGTAAATGTTATGTTATGTTATTTTTTCGAGCGGTTCCGTGCTTCGCAAGGCACGCTAAGCAGTTGGTGTCGGCTGCCGTCGATAGATGGCAGTCATTGAGCCAAGTCCGAGGCCTTAGGGCGGCTTGAAAATTTCTGACAGTATGACCAGCCACTAGTCTTACAAGCCTCCACCAATCCGGACTTGGCCTCCGTGGTGTACGGCCTATACCTTCCTCAGGGAAGAGACCCGCGCCCCTCGGTGGGGACACAATAATAAAGATTATTATTATTATAAAATTAAGGATTATATAGAAGACAATGATGTCTATATTACAAAGTAGAATCATGTTAACGGTTATTTAGAGAAGATTTTGTCATGAGTTTTCAACATATTCTTCAGTAACATTTTAAATTGAAATCTGTGAATCAACTTACAAAGTGTTTTAAAAAGAGAAAATATAGAGCCAAGACACTTTTTTCTTTCATATTTTTTCTTCTCAAAAACTTAACAAAGTTGTTAGTTTCTTCTCCATATGATATAACATAACATTTACATACATACATTGCTTCTGATGGTAATTAATGAATTAATTCGGAATATCTCAGCTTTGACATAAATTATACGATACATTTTTTGTTTAGGTATAATGATTTAATTTTTTTTTTCAAATATAACCTAATCCACGAATTACGCTCGAATGTTAAAGTTCACGTGTTAGCGAACTAACCGTGACAAGTGGCAAACTTTGTTCGCTGCCTAGCCCTATGGGTTACAAGCGTGAGCTTATGTAAGGTACTCAGACAACATCCCCATTACGCTGCCTTTATTGAAGCGAGACAAGTCAAACAAAAATAGCACCTATTGAGAGGCTCTTAACCCTCCGCATAAATGCAATAAAAACCGGAGAGCGATAAAGAAATCTTTATGAAGTAAGTTTTTATTTTAACCTTTAACACAGCCAAGGAAAACCAGAACTGCATTGCAAGTAATGTCTTACACGTAATGCTTCCGGAACTAACTCCGAGATTCTTGTACGGTGGACAGCACATCATGGTATACACCCATGCACTCTACTCCGTTGCGTTACGGGCGACTTTGCAACTAAAATGTGAAGATTGACGTGCTGTCGTACAGTTGACAGCACATAATGGTATACACCCATGCACTCTACTCCGTTGCATTACGGGCGACTTTGCAACTAAAACGTGAAGATTGACGTGCTGTCGACGTACGCTGACAACCTGTTAATCTACTGTTAAAAGCTGTCATTTGGCGGTTGGCCGAAGTGTATACAGAAAAAAAACATTTGACTTGTTATTCGTTGCATAGTATAGTTGTTTTTTAATTTATTTATGTAGTAGTTTATAACATCTATCTAAGTGCATCAACTATGTCGAAATAGATATTACTGTCTAGACTTGAATTGTGCTAGAATTCTAAACCACATTTTTGCACGAACTTGCGTGGAGGGACTTTTTCTCGGCGTCTCCGGTTTTCAGTATTATTTTTATTAGAGATCTGTGTAGTTAGAATATTAAAGACTAGCGACCCGCCCCGGCTTCGTACGGGTTGGCAAAAACGTTTCCGTGGAAATAGCTGCGTTAGTTCCGTGGAAATTCCCGAAAACTATTTTGGTTTAATTTATTAAAGTTTTAGAAATTGCGCATTATACAAATAACCCTATACAGTCTTCAAATGAAGCCAGGACCGTCTGTGGTTCAGTGACCTATGGGTGACTACGATCGATGACCAGATGGAAACTGTTTATTTGATGATTAGTTGTATCAAATCAGTTTGTCAGCTTTCATTCCGGTCTACAAAAGAAAAAAAATATTACATGAAAAATTAAATCTCTGATAATAGAATAGAATAGAATATTCTTTATTGTATGTACACCAGGAATTACACATGAGATTTGACAATAACATAGTACATTACAATTGTGATAATTCACAAAGTTTCTGATAATTCACAACGTTTGGCGTGATTTGAATAAAAAAAATCAATTCAATAAATATAATAATTGCGGACATCAAAGATTTCAATAAATGTCTTATCTTAAAACAAGTCTTTGGTTCAGTCAGACAATTAGATACTAAAATCAATAATTTTGGAAATAACACTTTTTACTTCAAAAACGAATGTTTGCAGAGCAAGTATAATATTTAATATTTTATTTCAAAAATTTAGACATTTAAACATTACCTATATTGTAAATAACATTAATTAACTATGAAATTCATTGATTGTAAATTTTTTGGTCCGGATTAACCTACGTTTATTTTTATCGGACGAGTCCGACCAAGTTAACCCGGACCAAAAAATTTACTATGTGTAGTGCTTACGAAAGTTTTTGTTCAAAAACTTGATTGATGATTATAATGATTAGAACATTTATCAAAAATATATCTTTGATGAACTGAAAGTATTATCATACGAGATAGACTGGAATGCAGTGTAATATATCGCGCTACACGGTTCGAAACGATAGGAAGAGGCTCTACTTATTTTATGAGCCGGGTCTAGAGTCTTCAAATATAAACATAAACATTTACATACAGGCTCAAACATTGCTTCTGGCCTCACACTAGGGTACCCTTTGTCGTGGAAACCAGAAACAGCGAGATCACAAACATGTAAACATCCAAGACCTGCGGTTTCCTTTTTCCCCAGCCGGGGTTCGAACCCGTGACCTCTCGCATGGTAGGCAGATGCAAGCGCTGCGTCACAGAGGTCGTCATAAAAGCACAATCATCATCATCATCATCATCATCATCAACCATTTGACACTCACAGCAGGGCTAAGGCCTCCCTCATAGTTCTCAAAGTTTTCCGAGTGCGTATACTGAGTTTTTTCATTCACTCTCGATAGTGAGAGCGTTTGCGTTTTGCATAGGAGTGACAAAGAGACAACTAGATGGCGCGCTTTGTCACTCCTATGCAAATCGCATAGGAGTGACAGTATACGCACTCCGAGTGCGTATACTGAGTTTTTTCATTCACTCTCGATAGTGAGAGCGTTTGCGATTTGCATAGGAGAGTGCGTGTACTGAGTTTTTTCATTCACTCTCGATAGTGAGAGCGTTTGCGATTTGCATAGGAGTGACAAAAAGACAACTAACTATATGGCGCGCTTTGTCACTCCTATGCAAATCGCAAACGCTCTCGCTATCGAAAGTGAATGACAAAACTCAGTATACGCACTCCGGTCTTGTGCCTAGTAACGTTAGGTGTAGATTCTACTAAAGCATTGTGGCACAATGACAACTTCATGAACATGGCGATTTAGTTTCATTGTCGTTTCAACTCAACGCGAGCACGTAATTTAATTTCTAGGAGTCAATGGTTTGTAAAAACACGTCACGTGACCCGACCGAGTATCTGTCATCGTTCTATAATGCATGAATTTATATACGTTCATAATCATATTTTCTACAAATCCCTCCTCCCCTGCCCCACCTATAGGTGTAGGTTAATGTATTTCCCTATTTTTATGTAAGTTTTATTATATCTCTTTTTTTTGCACTAACTGTTGCCAGTCTCTTCAAAACCAAAGATTTGCTGGAAGAGAATGCTTCCTGCATTAAGCACGCTCTTGTACACATGTTGGTGCGATAACCTCGTGAGGCCCAATGTCTTCAAGTGATCACAAAATCAATTGTTATTTTCAAGGTCGGGCCTTACATAGGATATAGAATTTATTTTAATAATTATAACATTATAACAACAGCTGTCTATTAAGCAATAGCATTACTGTGTCATTCCAATGATGTAACCCGCGCGAATTATATCTACATCTCTCGCGAAGAACATCCATTCGCGCGAGGCGCCCAGTTAAGTCGCACGGCCTATACCATTAGACTGCCAGTGGTAAGTAGACTACCAATAGTCACAATAAGGCTACCATTGATGTACTAATGTCATTCGAAACATTTAAGAGTTTTCACTAAGTAAATACTTAACTGTAGTGCTATCTCGTGAAATTTCTCAGAAAAGAGCGTGACAGAACGTTACTTAAGGCTGTAACAAGGGCGAATGACTTTGAGCATTTGACCTCTGAGTTATAGAATAATAAACTAGCGCAATCTCTTGAATGTTTGTAGTACTTCTTCGGCGAATACTTTAAAGGCTAATCCATAATCCAAAGATTACACAGATAAGAGACGTGGCGGATGTTCGATGGCGATTGTTCCCTGCGCTAATTAAGAAATCGTACAATTTTGTACTAATCACGCTTAATATTAACATTAAAAAATATATGAGCAGTTAGGATTGCAGATATTGATGTGGCCGATATTTGCATGAAAGATTTAAATGAAAAGCTACTATCGTTTACCAGCGAAATTAGATTTTGTGGAAAATTAAGCGTTTGGAAAAAAAAAATTTTTTGCCATCTAGACAGGTTAAATGCAATTTTTTTTCCGTACGAATTAGTCACTGATATATCCTTTATTACCAAAGATTTTATTCAGAATTTTTTAGTCCGTACTTTTGCCTAACATTTCAGTTAAAGCTAGCCAATTTTGCAACATTTACCCTTGTTACACCCTTAAGTATTTACTTGGTGTCAATTCTCAATTCAGAAATCGTCCCTATGCCTACGGCCATAAAAGCTGACACGATCAACAGAGCGCAATAATAGCCCTTAAGTGCAATGAACAAACCATCTCTTTTACTCTCGTGTCTCGCTCGCACACATTGGATCGTGTAGATGTGTGACAGAGATGGTAGAGTTATTTCCTTTCCACATGCTAATGGAGAGAATGTACTACGCGCTTGTTTGATACGTTTTGCGATTCCATTTCAGTGTTGCGGATTCAATATTTATTTTTAGCTTATCGATGCAAATGTTGTATTGGGATAGGTATTATGACAAATAAATAATTTTGTAATGGGAAATCAAATAAATAATTTTGTAATGGGAAATGCTGGACGAGGACCCGTGGCATATAAGAATACATGATGTAC
Source organism: Yponomeuta plumbellus (assembly GCA_947310845.1). Taxonomy (NCBI): domain Eukaryota; kingdom Metazoa; phylum Arthropoda; class Insecta; order Lepidoptera; family Yponomeutidae; genus Yponomeuta; species Yponomeuta plumbellus. The sequence goes on along the minus strand of OX371207.1, from coordinate 6,649,071 downwards.
ACCGTGACATGCTACTAAAGCTTACCTCTATTAAGCTCGAGGGCTTAGACAACCCAGGCCCCGTTTACTCACGGTACGGGCAAAATAACCCAATGCTTTACAGCTCGCGCATTGGTGAAATCGAATACGTACCTAAGAAGGAAAGAATTAAATCAGTCAGTATGAGATCTATTCCTCCAAGAACCTCAAGGTTATGAACCACAGATGTGCTGATAATAATAAGAAATATTTTCTTTTAGCGGTTTAAAAACCGATCCCAAGAAGTAAAAAAAAAAAAATACCTCGTAGGGCTAGAGAAAACGAGAAAACGCTAAAGTAGCCAAACTGGAACCCCCTTGATTTATATAACTCTATTATAACTAAATAAATAAATAATAATAACTGGTAATAATAATGTAAACTTTAGACGTAGCCTAAACTTTATTAATTTTATTTTTGATACACTTATTTGATAATGTTAATAATGTATAGTGCTTACAAGGTTCAAAATTGCTAGGTTCAAAAATGGCCTCAAGATTTGGCTAAGATAAACTAGCAAGAAGCTAATATCCGAAAGGACGCATACTTCTTTCTTTGAACGTCCCTGGCCCGGGCGCTTATGTAAATATAGGCTAAGAAACGACAAATAATAAACGTTATTCTGATTCTGATTCTGATTCTAATTTTGTCCCACGTAAAATAATTTTCAAATATGAATTAGGTTATTCAGTAGGGATTGTAATCGATAATCTGAGTAATTAAATTGATGTTACTGATTAGAATATTCCCCGAAAATAGTTTCTTCAGTACAGTTTAATTAAATTAAATTAAATTTAATTAAACTTAACTGGGCAGCGTTACAAAAACATCGGTAACGCTGCCCAGTCACGGGCACACGAAATATTGCGAATTTGAGGTAGTTTTACCAATGGGTAAATGAAAACCGGCGAAAGTCGTCCCGGGCGGACGTATTTCCACCAAATATTGATTGATTGAAAATTCTTTATTGCACAAGAAACAATGTCTGTACAAAGGCGAGCTTAATATTATAAAGTATTTTCTTCCAGCTAACCATAGGTGATTTGGAAATAGTAAGGGGTAGTGCTAGAGAAGTCTTAAGAAAAATAAAAACATAAATTACCTACTTACAAACTAGTAAACTTCTAATACATTACTACAAACTATATTACGATACTTCATAAATTATGCACCATTATTATATGCATACTATAAATACATAAATAAAAAGATAGATAAATAAATTAATACTTTCACATAATTATGAACATAAATTATGTCTGATTGCTCTGTAGTCCAAAGTAATGTTCATGGATCGCACTCTTAAACACTTCGGCTGACGAGTCCTGGCGTATGTGCAGCGGTAGCGCGTTAGGTCCCCAAATAGGGGAGATTAGCAAAGGGCCAGATAGCAAATATCCATAACGCGCATGCGTGCATGCAACGACTAATGAATGGATGAAGCGAATGTGATCTCTCAGGATTGTGGCAAGTGCCTTCTCTTTCTCACTCCCATTCTCATTCTCTGGTCTCTGTCTATCCCTCTGAGATATAGAGTTTATTTATTTATTTATTTTATTTATTTATGTATGTTTACTTAATAAACAATTGCGATTAAGCCCGTTCATACACGCCCCCTCGGGCGACCGAAAGGACGGTCAAGGACTACCTGGAAAAGATTATAGCCCAAGTGGGTCGGCACTAGCTGACCTGAGTGCGTATACTGAGTTTTTTCATTCACACTCGATAGTGAGAGCGTTTGCGATTTGCATAGGAGTGACAAAGAGACAACTAGATGGCGCGCTTTGTCACCCCTATGCAAATCGCAAACGCTCTCGCTATCGAAAGTGAATGACAAAACTCAGTATACGCACTCTGTGTGCTTAGTGCAACTTTTTTTAACTACTCGATCGCGTTAACGTAAACTCATATTCTATAGGAGTGACAAAGCACGCCAGCTAGTTGTCTCTCTGTCACTCCTATACAAATTGCAAACGCTCTCGCTATCGAAAGTGAATGAAAAAACTCGCACTAAGGGCCCTGAATAGCTGCCGCGAACGACCGTCAAAAGTGGAAATCTGTGGTTGAGGCCCTATGCTCCCCTAGGAGTTAAAGGACCGAAGAAGAAGAAACCCGCTCTTAATACATGTTGTCCTAAAAAATAGTATCAAGCGGAAATCCAGAGATAGAGCACCTCTAGGGGCACCCGAATCACCCCCATGTATGTTCTGCGATTTTTGTAGTTTCGAGTCATAATTATTTTTCGTATTTTTTGTCTCATCTTGACCTACAAGACATTATAGGCTACAGAGCCATAAATTATTAAGATACATGCTTTATTTTTTTCTGAAATAGGTGAATAGTGTGCCTTGCAGACACACTCGATGGTGGATCAATCTGATACAATAAAATAAGATAAGAATATTCGTTATTGTACACGAGGAAATACGCGAATATAAAATATTTAATAGCGCCATGAAAAAATTAATAATCGCCATAATCATCATCATGATCATTCAGCCACAAGAAGTCCACTGCTGGACATAGGCCTCCTTCATGGATTTCCAAAAAGACCGGTCGGAAGCGGCTTGCATCCAGCGTCTTCCCGCCACTTGGATGAGATCGTCTGTCCATCTTGTGGCTGGTCGTCCTACGCTGCGCTTGCCGATATGTGGTCTCCATTCGAGAAATTTTCGGCCCCGAGATAGATCGCCAAGATAGTTAAAATTATAGAAGGATGCTGAAAATATCATGGACTGACAGAGTGACGAACGTCGCGGTTCTGCAGAGAATGAACAAAAAGGTAGAGCTCTTAAAGACCGTAAAGCGAAGAAAGCTGCAATACCTTGGTCATATCATGCTAGCTGACAAATATAATCTGCTGCGACTTATTCTGGACGGGAAAATTGAAGGAAGGCGAAGACCTGGCCGTAGAAAAACATCATGGCTCCAAAACTTATCAGAGTGGTTCAACACCAGCATTGTAGAACTTCTGCGGGCAGCTACATCTCGTGACAGAGTAGCCAAAATGACAGCCGACCTCCGATAGGAGATGGCACCGGAAGAAGAAGATGTTAAAATTTATAAATTTTAATAAATGTTTGAGGACCCGAAAACTACAAAAAATCGTGGAACATTCATGGGGGTGATTCGGGTACCCCTAGGGGTGCTCTATCTCTGGACTTCCGCTTGAAAATATTTTTTGGGACTCCCTGTACAACTAAACGCACACTTATCCCGAACTAGTGAAGTTACCTGTCGGGCATTATGCTTTATTTTCACGAATAGTTCACGAAAGATTTTTGTAGAAATATAGCTCGTAATCTGACAGAGTAGAGTCGTGTACACGTGAAGGTCGATTTACCGTCGACTATTAGTTTGTTATCTCTTCTTTTGCTTACACAATAAAGACGATGGTATTGTTTGAGCAAGATGCAAACATTGTACATTTTAACCGTGCTATGTGATGTCAATTTCCATGGTTTCAAAGTTTATTTACTAGTTTATTTAGTAATTTAACCTAAATCCGGACCTCGAAAATAACATCAAGCCATTGTTATTCTCAAGGCGAGAACAGAACAGGATAAGTCATCCATTTACCACCAAGACATTAGCAGAGGTTTCCTTTAAAAAAACGCACACTCTTCTCTCTAGTTTATATCATCTCTAGTTTTTACGTATTAAAATGTAGTTCGAGGTATTTTATTTTGTTTATCGATCAAATCCACAGTACAAGTTTAACAATATAAATATGGTACTTTTGACGTTTTCCAATCATTTGCAAATCATGAAGCTTAAACGATCACTAAGGTTAAGCAACATACGGCGCGATCAGTCCATGGATGGGTCACTGTCTATGACTAATGCTAGTGGCATTTTTCCGAGAGGTTCCGTGCTTCGCAAGGCACGTTAAGCAGTTGGTGCAGGCTGCCGTCGATAGATGGCAGTCGTTAAGCCAAGTCAGAGGCCTTAGGGCGGCTTGAAAACTTCTGACTGTAAGACCAGCCACTAGTCTTACAAGCCTCCACCAATCCGGACTTGGCCCCCGTGGTGGAGTATGGCCTATTCCTTCCTCAGGGAAGAGACCCGTGCCGCTCGGTGGGGACATAATGGGTTGATGATGAATATTGTACAGTCGATGGCACAGCAAAATAGGCGACGTCGACAACAAATTGGTTATGTGTTCTTGACTGTAGCGGAATTCCTACAGATGATATTTTCAGGAGAGTTTTGAGGAAAAAATGCTCAGAAATTCCTTTGAAGTGTGCGTTTCATGTGGATTCGAGTCTAAATTACTCGAGTGGAACTGACAGATCCAAGAGGTCAATGCAAAAATCAAAAGAACGGTTTCAAAATAGTAATTGTGTAGGTGTAACCTTTTTCGTGGAAAAAAACTGGCCACTCTCCGACTGACTGCGCTGAAGTAAAAATAAAAAAGCTTAAATGTAGTGAACATTTTCTGTAGATTAATAAATTATAGTCGATAATACAGTACCTAATTACTGGCAGATCAAACAGGTCATTACAAAATTAATGTCCTCGGTACTCTACCGGCCGATAGCGATGTGGCACAAATATTTTATTTCAATTAGAAAACAGGTTTAGGTTTTACGCAACTAAACGCAAGCTTATCTTAATATAGTTTTTATTTTTAGTATTGTAAACAATTGCATTAAAAACACATTCTAGAAAAGATAAAAAGTAGGTACTCGAAACCGGCGTTCGTGCATACATTGACATAATGAATATCGATGAAGCGAAGTGATCTACAAGTATCGTGGCAAGTGACATCCCTGTCTACCGCTCTGTATGTACAATTGTATATGTATGAATGTACATTTTCATAAAATAATTTAATAACAAAGACCACTCCGGCATGTGTCGGTCGAGATCGTCTCGCCAACGTCTTCTTGGCCTACCTCTCCTGCGACGACCGCCTTGTGGCCCGTCCCACTCGGTGGCAAGTCTCGCCCACCTATCCGGGTGCATTCTGCAGATATGCCCTGCCCAGCTCCACTTCAACCTTGCAGTCTGGACACCCACATCAGCTATGCGTGTTTTTGGTCCGGAGTGGTCTGAGGTGGCAAAAGACAGAAACATCTGGTCTGAGTTGAGGGAAGCCTTTGCCCAGCAGTGGGACACAATCGAGGCTACGACACGTAAAAAAAAAATTATAACAAAGGAAATCATGTTTTACATACTTGACAGAGGCGTACTTACTTAGCCTTCTCTACAACGAAAATACTGACCACCATAAGGCAGCTACCCTAAAAAGTGTCACTCAAAAAAAGATTCAGTAGTAAACTTTCTTTAAAGAAAATTTATAGTTCTAATACCCAAACTTAATTATGTATCTAGATAATTGTAAGGAGTTTTTTTTCATAATTATAATATGCTTAATTTACTTTCCATTGAGCTGTGGGCTGGTGTTTACAAATCGGCGTACTGTGACGATGACGACATGAACAAAAACAATTTCTCTGCCGCCAATACTCCGTCACCTCAGTAACGTACGCGATTACCCGTTCTATCGATAAATTGGATATCCATTGCCGTTTTCGACTCGTTCGTTTTGAAGTGATCTCGTGCGAGCGAGCAACGGATGGAGTGACGAATAGAAAATCAAGTTAATAGTGTGTGAAGAGAGCCGGGGGTGGCCTTGCTTGCGCGATTCTTGCAAGCCACAGATAATATACAACGGACAGTAAAAGGACAAAAGACATTACTCCGATGACAAAATAATGTCTCGTGAAAAACTAGATCGATGAATGGAAACGGCACGGCATACGAACCACGGTTTTTCGTACATTAACAATCTGTCATACAACAGCGGCATACAGCACTTACTCGTACACTGACAGCGGTTGAATTCGAGAAACGAGGAGTAGATTTTTTTACCCTGACAACTTGTTTCATCGAAATCAACATTTTTTTGTTTTATTCAATTAGCTTAGAAGTTTACATATTAAACTACGAATAGGTTCCCATTTCAAAATTTAGATGAGTCTGGAGATAGAATGGAGAAAAAACTCGAAACACATCTTCTGTCCTACAACAGAATTCCTAAAACTTATCTCTAAAATTTTTACAGTGGACAGTGCATCAACCTTGATAGAGGTGATACAGTCGAAAGCACTTCAATCTTCACATTTTAGCTGCAAAGTCGCCCGTAATGCAACGGAGTAGAGTGCATGGGTGTATATCATGATGTGCTGTCGACTGTACGTGCACGCAATAGGTTTAAAAAGTGTCATGGTCAACCGTACATACATACATAGTACAGAAAAGTTAGTAACCTACTTATTTTCTTTGAGTCAAAAGTCAATCAAATCATACCAACGAATTTACCATTTTTAGGGTTCCGTATCTCAAAAGGAAAAACGAAACCAATTATTACTCTGTTTCCCGTCCATCTGTAACTATGTCCGTCAAGACCCTTTATCTCGGGATCGCGTACAGAGAGAAATTAAAATCATGAACAGAGATACAAAATCAACTTGAAAGATTATGTTTCTAAAACTGCATAAGATATTTAGCAGTTGTCTAAAATGTATGTCAGATTAGTGCATGTTAGTTTTAGAATAATATGAAAACTCTGTTAATTTATGACTATTTCTTTGTATCCATTAGGTATTTCTCAAAAAAAAAAAAATGTATCAAGAAAATTAATTGTAGTTATTAGCAAAGCTGAGGATAAGAATTACCCGAAACCGGCGCGCCTGCAAGCAACGACTAATGAATGTCGATGAAGCGAAAGTGGTATGTCCGGATGGTGGCAAGTGGTTGTCTATGATCTCTGCCTACCCCCCTGGGTTACAGAAGTGAGCGTACGTATAATATGATGTATTTGTTTCTCTATTTTCATGACATATTGCTAAATTTATTTCGGTCTTAGCTTATTTATTTCTGACACGCTTTACAAAAACTGGACAAGGGCGTATGTATATAATATGTTTTTCTCCAAAATTATTTACATTTTTACTTGGATACAACTTAACTTGTAACGTTCAGTTTCTGTGTTACTTTGAGTAAAAACATTTTGGATGACATTTTAATTGAATCAGAACCATTATCACTAGTGGAAGTTATTTAGATAAACAAATCAAAGTCAATAAAACTGTAAAGTGTATTTTTAAATCGCATCGAAATACCATTGTTGAAATAAATCTGGTTGCTCCGACTCTTTGCTCGCTTAAAAACATAATGTATCTCATTAATTAATAATTCATTCCGTTCCGTTTCAATTAACACGATGACTGTCTAGCTTGGTGGTGCAGAGGCACCAAAGGCTTACCTGAAGTTGACCTGAGGTTCTGAGTTCTAATCCCGGCATTTACCAATTTGACTTTTTTCAACCGATTTCTGTAAACAAGGATCTTTAAATCGGTATATTCAAATTTATTTTATCTTAAAGTTCAGCGACAATTCTTGTTATTAATTTAATTTTGTTGTAAGAAAGAATACCTTCAGGTTGATACTATTATAAATTGTATATTTTGATCTATTGATGAGACTCGGGAGTAAGTAATCAAACTTTTTCTTGCGTGTTAAAATAAAAGAAAGCATTTTTTACTTATTTAATTATTTGACGGCTACAGGATTGCCACTTGTCACGTTTGGGACCTAATAAACTCGGCAAAACGTGGGCCCAGTTCTAGTGATTGATGCCTCTGCCTACCCCTAATCTTTGTATTGTATTGTAAAGAAATCTAAGTCACATCCTGCTTTTCCCGCCGATGAAAGCCGAAATACGCCCATGCGAAGTTAAAGCCATTTGTTCAAGTTACTTGACGGGCATTATACAAATAGCACTGCGGCGTTGCGGTTTTGCATCCAAGATGGCAGACAGTAGCCTGACTAATCAATCTTGCAATCGTTTGTTAGTTGGAAAATTATTACGATAAAAGTTGAATAATTGAAACCGGTAAAAGCAGGTTACTGGATTTTTACAGTAGTTTACTACTTACTCTTTTTCTAAACATGGTTTAAAAATGCTATTTTACGGTCACAATATAGCAATATTATAGATAGCTATATTTAAATGATAAGGACTAAGTTTCATAAGCCTGAGTGATCTTAAACGATCACGAATGTTAAAACATAGGGCGCGTTCAGTGCATGGATGGGTGACCGTTTTATGACTAACGCTAGTGGCATTTTTTCGAGCGGTTCCGTGCTTTGCAGGGCACATTAAGCAGGTGGTGCGGGCTGCCGTCGACAGATGGCAGTCGTGAAGCCAAGTCAGAGGCCTTAGGGCGGCTTGAAAATTTTTGACAGTAAAACCAGGCACTAGTCTTAAAAGTTCGTGAATTTAACATGTCAATTTCTAAAAAAACATGTAAATAAATCTTATAGCTAAACTTAAATCATAGATCAATTTAAAAAAAACAACAATTTTTTTAGGCAATAGGAAGTGCGCTCACATGTTACACTAAGAATTAAGTGAAATAGATTATTAGATTCTATTCTATTCTATTCTTATCTGATTTACTTAATTCTTAGTGTAAAAACCGAAATAACATTTTTTGACAATGAAAATAGTCTAAAGAGTACTGAAAAGCTGTTTACATTTTTGTCTCTGCCCCAAATAAATATGGTATAGATGTCTCAAGAGTCTCTGTACACTCTTAACTTAAGCATGAAGCATTTTTCGCACAAAGGATCTCGTAGGTAAGTACAGTTGAGAACACATTGCACGTGTGAACTCCACTAAGACTTGTTATGGACTATAAAGTCATAGAATAAAAAATAAAGCTTCAACAGTTGTCGACTGTAGGTACCTATTTGTTATTGTGGTTGGCATGAGGATTATGGTTTCTTTTTTTATTCAATACGGATGATATCATAAGTACGCAGTGGGCTTGCTACGGTTAATGAGGTGTTACATTAGTGATCGCTCAAACGAGGCGACGACATTCCTAACACATTCGATTCAGTGTCAAGGATTCTCTGTCACGATTCGATAGAGGCGCCCGAACGTACGAAACAAAAGTACATCGTTCGAAGTTTGAATAAATCTTCCATTAGGGAAATCTTTGCAACAAAGTTCTTGATTGAAGTTATATCGCACACTTGCAAGAACAACGTGTTAAACGTTAAATGAGAACATTTTTTTAAGGTTCAAAGTAATGGCCGAAAGAGATAGCACTAACGTGATGCAGTGTCTCTTTTGCTAATTATTCCGGCGTTATTGGAGTAAATAAAATCGCTTTAAAATATAAAATATCTATGAGTAAAAAATGGTTTACTTCGAAATATCACGTTGTTCTTGCAAGGGTGCGATATTGTTTTTATACAATAGAAAAAAAAAAAAAAATTGTTTTAAGGATTTTTACAGGCCTTAAGAACGAAATATGAAGTTAATTGAATTCCGTTCCAGCACGGATGTGGACAAACAACATTTTTTTTAAGTAACTTAAATATGGATAAACGCGTAATTTATTTAAATATTTAGTGGATCTACGCACGCAAATCCAGTGCCTGAAAATGTCGCAGTCAACGTCCTCAACCATACTCAGGATACCGTGATGCTCAGACTTTGAAAAGATTATATTTTAAATAAACAGTACTAGACGTAGAGAAAAAAATCTAGCACGATAATTTATCTTTCAACATGACCTACAATGAGACTAAAACATTTTCATGTTATAAACATAAAACATGTATTCAGAAGCATGACTCGTTCAATCTGTATCTCTGAAAATGTTCTTTAGTGAGCACGTGAGAATGCAAAATAAATGCTCGGGGTAAGAGCAGTTTTCGTTAAAGAGAATTTTTTCGCCAAATTATTTTCAACTTTATGAACAGAGGCAAATAAGTTGCACATTATTTTGTATAGTCATTACAGCACGACGCGACGTACATAAGTGGCTCGCCTAGAACACTTATGGAACTAGTAATTTCTCGGTAGCCCCATTCGCTAATCAATAGCTCTATCATTGCCCTAGTGGATAGGACGGACGAATGCTTCCATTTTTTTATATACAGAATTGTTAGTATAACAAAGGGAATCGACAACTATTTAGTAACTTGTTTAATGAGGGAAATTACGATTATTTATTAGGTAAACTAATCAGTATGATAAGGTAGTCAAAGAGGTCGTTGGTCTTGTAGCAGCACGTCTGAATTCAAGGCGGAGGAGTGGGAGGTGACGTCGTAAATACATACAATTGCCTCAGTCTGGGTGGATTTTTATGTTTGTGATATCACAGGGTATCCAGTAGATATAAATGTTTTGGACCAGTAGATATAAATAATTGTATTGAGTGGAAGTTATTTACTTAATTATTATTGCTGTTATTATTGAATAACTGTTAGCTATTTTAAAAAATATCTTAAGACACTCTGTGCAAAACAGATTGTTATAGAATCAATGATTATTTAGAAGACAAAGAAATCTTATGTTAAACATGAGAATTGTGTCTAGTGTGCAACAAATCCATGAGTAATATTTTGAAGTTAGAAAGTTTGTTAATTATACTAAGACTGTTTTGAAAAAAAAAATGTAGAGTTTCTTGTTAGTTTCTTCTCCACGTAATCTATTAATTGTGAAATCAACAACTTTGACGTTCATAAAGCATTGTGTTTGTATTATGAATAAAAATATGTATTTGAATTTGAACTATTAGCCTCAATCTTACAAAAAAAAAAACTCACGCCCGTTATCCCCGAGGGGGTAGGCAGAGGCATCAATCACTAGAACTGGGCCCACGTTTTGCCTAGTTTATTAGGTCATCTTACAGTTTGTTGTAAAAACGGGAAGCCAATCCCATACTCTTATTGTCAGTTTTCTACCCACTTACTAGGCAATTTAAAAGTAGGTTACCATATTTAATTTGTTTTTGAACGACAAAGGAATAGACAACCAAAACAAAAGAACATCATTTGTACCTACACGTTCTAATTACAAATCTCTCAGCTGGCGGCTTCGAGTAAGAATTTGAATTTGGAGTGTCTTGTTGCGCAAATGCGAGTTGTAGGAAGCCAGAGATTGGAGCGCGACCTCAGTGACGTCACTTTGGAGGTCGCTCCGCTCTCTCTACTCGTCTCAACACTCAGAAGGGAACTTACAAGCATTATCTTAAAACGCGCTCATAGAGCTCGATTCTGAACGTGTTATTAGAGGGTAAAACTATTGTTTGTTGTTTTGCCTCGTTGGTCAGCGATATCACAATGGCGGGGGTCATGGGTTCAATTCCCGCTGGGGGCCGCCTTACATTTATATTAATAGCTTCAGTAGGTGTATTTCCACATCTGTGATGTCCTTGCCAAGTTACTGGAGTACAGGGTATCCTAGTTTGAGGCCAAGACAAAGGATACTATTACGTGGAACTTATCGTTATTTATTTATCTACAATTTGTGCAAAATACGAATACTTACAGCAATAAATCTAAAGTTCAACACACCTACGCTAATACGTCGGTGTAAAGTAAGCACTGATCATTTGCGCAGCGATTTCAAGGCCTCAATGACCTATATTTCTATTTCAGGGACAAAGTAATTGTTCAACATGTAGACTGCGCAATGGAAATTAAGCGAAAAACAACTCTTCCACAAAATTCAACTGCAGCTTATTATAAAATCAACGATTACCTATTTAGAAGGCAATGATAGAATAGAATATTCTTTATTGTATGTACACCAGGAATTACACATGAGATTTGACAATAGCACAGTACAGTACAAAAGTAATTTCTTCCAGACAATCATTGACGGAAAAAAATAAAGAAGAAGATGATATCTGCTGTAATATACAAGATTAATATTAAATGTATTTTAAGGAGAAATTGTATCTAGTGTTTAACACATCCATGAGTAATTAATTTTTAAGTTCGAAAGTTTGTTAATTAAGCTAAAACGGTTTTGAAACGAATAAATGTAGACTTTGTCTGAGCTACTTTTCCATATAATCTATTAAATGTGAAACTAACGACTTTGACTTTCACAAGCTAAATATATTGTTTTTATCTTATCTAATATATAAAATTGTCGTGTCACCGTATTAGTGCGCATGCGAGGAGTATCCTCCGAAACGGCTAGACCGATTTTGTTAAAATTTTCGGTAGGTAAACTCGGCAAAACGTGGGTCCAGTTCTAGTGATTGGTGCCTCTGCCTACCCCCTCGGGGATAACGGGCGTGGGTTTATTTAATTTTTTTCAGTAGGTCTGAGAATAGGTTGTTATTTATTTTTAATACCCCAAAACAATTTTTGGGCAAAACAACGTTTGCCGGATCAGGTAGTATGTGTATAAAAACGAATTGCTGCTCGTTAGTGTCACTAAAACTGGAGAACGGTTGAACCGATTTAGTTAATTTTTGTTTTTTTTTAATTTGTGGAAGTCCAGGGAATGTTTAAATCGTGAGAAAATATGAAAAAAAAGGAAACTTTGGCGGTACAAGGTTTGCCGGGACAGCTAGTTATTAATAAAATATTTTAATTTTAAAACCCACAAAGAAACACCTAGAAAATTGCTATGGAGCATTTTTTTACTAAAACTTTCGTAAGCTAAAGTGTGGGCCGACTTCTGAATTGAGAATTTACACTAAGTAAATACTTAAGTAACGTGCTGTCACGCTCTTTTCTAAAGAAATTTGACGAGACAGCGCTACAGTTAAGTAATTACTTAGCGAAATACTTAATTAAGAAATCGGCCCTAAGTGTATCCGGATAATATTAGAGTACCATAAAGCCGTTAAACACCGTGTTATTATTTACAACGCTGCGTTGACTCAAGATTATAAACGCAGGGCACTCAGTTACTAGTTACTACTGTTTTTATTCGATTATCGCAACAATGGCGTTGGTAATAGAAGCCGCCGACGCGGGACCGCCCGGAAAGTTTCATCGATTCCAATCTCGGGCTTGTGTTTGTGACCCCCTTTACATGCAGCCCCTTGCGTTGAAGGCTCTAACAACTTCACTTCCCATTTTCTATAACTGTACCTTATCGACTGGCAATAAGATCGAAACCCGTATGACCGTTGCAGGAATTCAAAGAAGCCGCGTGAAGAAGGTGTTTAGACACTTTGTATGTTTTCTAGCTCACTTCAGTAGCAGTGGATGTATTAACTGCGAACAAACTCGTTACGCCCTTATCCAATAACACAGTTGAAAAGGCTTTGGATGATTAATTCACGTCCAAATGGGTACTAGAGCGATTATTCATTTGAGAGAAATTGGGAAATTCGATCTGTTAAATTGGATGCATGATAGATTTCGTTTCGGTGGTCTTACTCACAAACACTTTGGCTTCCCAGTATTCGACAAGGTGGTACATTTCACACATTCGGTGTAATGGACGTTTAATACCACACAAATGTTGATTGTGAATAAACTTCCAAAATAATCTGTAAATTGATATCAAGACATAAGTAGGTATTCTAAGCCTACGTTTTGGCGCCCGAACGTGTCCTGTTAAAGCTTAGGAATCCCAGTTAGGGCACCAAAAAGGTTAGTTTGGGTTGTTTAATGGAACTAATACTCGTATTAGATATATTATTTTTGAATTAAGGTGTTGAATAGAATTAATATTCTAATAGAATTAGTTCGAATATAATTAATATTCTATTCAATACTGACAAGTCAATGTACTTTGAAATGTTGGTTACGCAATGTAAAGTATGATTTGTAGTTTTATGAAACACTCTATAAACCTTTTTTTGAACTAAAACTTTCGTAAGCACAACACATTGTAAACTTTTAGTCCGGATTTACTTACGGGTGTTGTTATATCGGAAGAGTCCGACCAGGTTTCGCTCCGATTCGCAGAGCTTAATCATGGTGAGCAGAGACGGAGCTCGCGTCGTCGGTTGCTCGTCTCACACTGCGTGTATATAACAACACCCGTAAGTAAATCCGGACTAAAAGTTTACAACTCTATAAACCATTTATAAACTCTTGTTTTTAGTAAACATTTGAGAAGATGCATCTAATTCCATAATTAGCAACACAAAAGGCTTTAAAGGTTTTTTGTTTTCGTAACTTGGTATCTGTAGTACCCACCGACATTGTAACTTGTTATAAAAGCACATCACAAGCCAAGCGTCATTATTTATTCATGATAAGGGCTCTCGGCCTGGTTCAATTTGTTCAAACTCCAATTTATATATGCGTACCTCAAAGGTATTGGTTACTTCAAAAATACGATCAAATAAACGAGTCGTTTTGTCAAATGCCACAAGCAAAAGAGTAGGAATGTCGATAATCTTATTTCTCCTCCTGTATTTTCTATTGATCTATGTAACTACTGATCATTTTATTCAGTTAACCTTCGCCACATTCTTGTCTGCCGACTATTGAAACACATTTTTGCGTTGCATATGTAGCTACCAAGACTACCAGTCTGTATACAACGCAGTAGGCAGGAAAATCGTTGAGTCAGCCTATTCCATACGCACAATATTAGAGCCCATTTTGAACTTCCTGAAATGTCAAAATATGCATTATTTTATTGTTCTGAGTACGTCGTATCGGACCAGCCCTTGCATGACGAAACTTTCCACTCTATTGGGTTAAGCATTTAGACAAATCCAGAGTATGTATTTGACAGTTCGGAGCAGCCTACCTACTCCTAATCAGACAACTCCATACAGTGCAGGACTTGTGTAATTGCACCCTAGTATAATCCATTTATCTATACTTGGCATTTTTTTGGACTTTAAATGACACTGAATTAAAAACCTTTAGCAGTAAAAAAATCGATACCGTTACATATACAGTCTCAGTCAATATTAATGTATTGTGCTACTTCGACTCGCGCTTGACTGATTTTAATTAGACTTTCACTGGAGAGTGCAAATCTTACGCCGCCAGGTTAATATTGCTACGATTATGGTTACAAAAACCGGTCTATGCGGTGAATCTGTTAATATGCGTCGAGGCATGACGTTAATGAGATCCGTGTTTTCTCACTGATTTCTATGGAAGGGCGGGCCTTCAGTAAATGGTGGTTGCAGTATGTATGACGCGTCGTCGTCGCGTTCGGTGAGATGACTCTAACTAGCCCAGTTAAAGAACCAGTGCGATGTCGGTACCACACGGATTTTGCCTTCACTGAACTCGTGTTTTTCTTTGTTCTAAAACTCCTGGATTTTAGTCCAGAAATTAATAAAGTTTTTGTGTACATTAACTTTAGGATAATAATTTGATAGGGGATCTCAAGATGTTGCTGCTAAGGATGCTCGCAAACAAAACAATCTTCCAACTTTACTACGATTGTTTCTTTTTAAACTCAAAGCTTATTATTTATCTTAGGTAAAATAAGAATATTTCTTGTTGTACCCCGGAAAAAAACAAACACAAAAGGTACATAGTGCAATTGGTGGTCTACATTAACTCTGTCTTTTTTCAAAATTAAATTATGTTCTGAATAAATCGGATTTGTATCGAATAAGGATCTATCGATCTACGACAACTGGGATTGAAACTGTTTCCACAGGCTATTAGATACTTTTTTTAATAACAAAAGTCACAGATCTACCAAGATGTACCTAGTAGTATGTAGGTCATTCTAAAACTGAAACCGCGGAGCATGGTACAACGCCTACCACGATAACGTTATGCTTACATTTTACATTACCTACAGTAGTCAACTGGTATTTATCTACTAAATAACAAAATGATGCTCTTACATCGCAATTAAGACTAAATTGTAAGTGATACATTTCATAATGACCCAGTACAGCCTTGTGGGTGGTGGGACTGATGCAAAGAATTTCGGCGCTCACAAAATGCCCGAACGCGACGTCACGCCGTTTGTTCACTTTACATCGACTGGTTTAGTTCAAATTACTCTACCTGCCTTACGTTCAATCTACGCAATGGATGTTGATGTTACGGTTACCGTGGTGTCGTTCCGAGTTGCGTAGTGAAGGTTCGCGTGGCGTCGTCGTAACAATGTCTCTCAATAAACGACGGAACAAAACATTTGAAATGGGGCTAGGTAAAAGTGTATTTGGTAGTAAGTACCTTTTGATGCAATCGGTATCAGTAACGCGGGTGAGGTTAAATGGAATTTGCGATTTATCCCCGTGGTCTAAGGGTTGTAATTTTTTCTGGAGAATAATTGTTTTAATTTTATTTGTTTACAAAGCCAACAGCACTAGTTAAATAATATAAATATAATAATATAAATATAATGAGCAAAAAATTCTAAATAAAAACAGAAACATTGTTTCCGAGTATTAAGTCCCTTTAAAAGTATGTATTTGACCAAAACAGTAACTTATTTGTATAAAGTCGCTATACTTTACTGCTGCTTACAAGATCATCCGTAAGTGCGTAATATACATACTTATAACAATAAATAATAATTACTTCCACAAAACACGATCACTTGACCTGGTACCAAAATAGGATACCCGGTGATTTGGTATCCTAGTTTAGAATATAAAACTTCTACTCTTCGTTTTTTTATTTTTAACATAATATTCCAAATTACCTACCACATATAAAAAATATGCTCAATTTAGTTAAGCGACATACAACTACGTAATACAACGACGAATCACATAAAATAAAATGGCAATTAATGCTCGTATATTTTTGAGTTTAGAGCCGTTTACATCTTTACATTATGTCAATAAATAAAAAAGTTATGTCCATTTTTCTGAAATATTTAAATCTAAATTGCTCTCCTGAACAATTTGGTTTTTGTCGCTTAAACCCTATATCCTTTTAACCGTTGATATATTATTATATATTAAGAACCTAGAAGTATTCTAGGCTACAAAAGTTATAAGAAAAACATGATATTTTTTTTTTGAACTCCCTTTCACTACTATTGAGATTTATAGATGTATACATATACGTAAAATATTCTTTATTGTACATTAGTAGAAATTTATAAATCGAAACATAGTACAATTGGCGTAATTACTATACGCATTTTTTTCCAGGCAACGCCATCATGAACAAGAAAGAAGTAAGAAACAATAAACAAATATTGTTATGTGATTTATGCTGTTACATACTTTTTTAAAAACGCCTTATAAAAAGGATTTAAAGGTAGTAACTATTACAGAAATATGAAAAATAAGTGAAAAGTAGAGATGAATGGCGACCTGGTGCTAAATAGAAAGAACCAACCAGAAAGAAATTATAGTAAGGTTCCCGAGTGTAAGTTACAATGAAAGTAACTTAATGTTGTCATGTTACAGAACGTTGCTCCATAAAAAGTAAGTGCGGTGTGGATGAACCTTAGTATAATATCTTTCTAGTGGTTTCTTTCTATTTAGCAACGGGACGCACTTAATCCCGACTTTTCACAATTTTTTTTCCATTTCTGTAATACTATTTATTGCCTTGCCTCCAATTTTATTTTACCGACTGGAAACACTCGGTTCAAAAGACAGTAATCCACCGAAAGATCCAATCTATTTATACGAGTAGGCAAATTTATGCTATACTCAATAGGGTGGGTCGATTTGGATGAAAAAAACTTTTTTTTGTATTTTCGCTGATGGGTAGGTCTCAAAAGTTGCAGAATGACAAGCACAATGAAATGTAGTAATTCATTTTTTTTAACGATATAACTTATAGCCCTCTACCTGCGTTTGAATTTTTGGAAATCTTGATATTTTCTAACCAAAGTTAAGTGGATGAAAGCTTAAAATAAAGGAAGTAAATTTGAAATGCAATACGTATTATTATCATTCAGACATTGTTTATCAATATTGAGTACAGACGGGAACCTTTTAACTGACATAATGTGATAAAAAAAAATGTAATTAAGAGGAAAATCTCCCATTTTAGCATCTGAATTCGGCCTTCCTACCAAAGGACGGCATTAAAGACCTAGATTGTATTTTCATACGGATAAGACCTTCGTACGCTGTTTCCCCTACTACTGTCATAGAAAATTCAGTAACTAGCTCCATACAGAGCTGAACAGCTTAGTTCATTGGTTCCTACTTAAAGGCGTAATATAAGCCAACGAGGACAAGACATATTGCCCGGCTCTCTGTAAGCAAGTTCTTCATTACAAGCATCAGATGCCATTGCATGACGTATTTTGAACAGATATTTTTGGTCTGTGCTCAAACATTTCGTGGCTTCTTCATCCTGCATAAGAAGGTTTCCCGACACATGTACAAACATTTTTACAAAGCGTTTTTCACAAGTTTCCAGTGATTTGCCGATGGTACCAAAGAATGCACTTGATTCACTTGTCCGTCCATCTAGATATAGTATTAGTAATAGTACGATAACATCCAACGCATTTGAGATCACCCAAATATTGTAACAGTTAAAAAAGTCTGTGATTGAATCACAAATTCATTATCCAGTACCAATGCGTAGTGTTGTGTGTCCTAAATAAGCCAAAAGTCTCTCATCTCTCTACTCAACGTATGAATTTTCCGCGTTACACTTGTATGGCGGACATTTTCCGTCTTACATGTATACTTTAATGCGCTTTTTAACTTTTGAGAACTATTAGATTTTTTCTATTGATCCTTTGGTCTAAAAGGAACGACCATTCAATAATAGGAACCGTATCAGCCTTAGAGCAGGTGCAGCAATCAAAACTACCGGATTTACAAACCGTGAAATCAAAGTGATTTGTCATAGTAGCTTGTCAAAAATTTTAGACTTCTTACTCATAAGAATCAGTTATTTTTTGTTTAACATAGCAAATAAGCTTTGAGTATTTATCGTATTTCCTCTTCAGCAAGTACTTAAGGGACTTCACACACGACGGCTATAATATACATTACATCCCGGGATGTATAGCTTTACATTATATTAAAGTATCACACACGGAACAGGTAACGTAATGTATATTTCGCTACATTTCGTTGGCATCCGTCTCGATGGACGCACTTCCCGGCTGCTAAGATGTTATACAGGATGTTTAATTTCTTTGTTGATTTTCTTAAGGCCGATTTCTGCCTTGTGTTGACATTAACATAGTATAACTGTTGATCTGATTTAATATAAACAGGCCATCTACAATATCCAAACAGGCCGACTTTTGTATGCCAGAGACTGGCGCAGACATGTATGAAAGATCGAGTAAACTTTTAAGAACTTATTATACTATGTTTGAATACAAATATATATTTTTTATTTTGTTGTCTCGTCAAATTTCTCAGAAAAAAGCGTGACAGAACGTTACTTAAGTAGGTATTTACTTACGTGAAATTCTCAATTCAGAAACCGGCCTTTAGCGAGACTATTTAGACAGGACTACAAGTGATGTGGAGGAAATGAATTATTTGAGGCAGGACTCTGAATTATGTATAACGTTTAGCGAAATAAGACTTCAAGTGGAGTCAAAACACATAGTAAACGTCTGTAAGAAGGCCTTCAGGAACCTAGGGTTCGTGATGCGCCAGTCGCGTGAGTTTACGAACATATCCGCCATACGCGCTCTTTACGAAGCCATTGTAAAAAGTCACCTCGAATGTAACGCAGTAATCTGGAGTCCACATGAGAAAAAATATAGGCTCATGTTGGAACGTATTCAAAACAAATTTCTTAGGTTCATTTACTTAAAATTGTATGGAGTTTATCCTTTTTATCCCCTAATGTATCCAACTTTGTTTATATTAGGCATGGTCGGTTATAACCAGCTTGAAGTGAGAAGGGAGTTGGCCTTAGCTACCTATGTGGTGAAATTATTGCGTGGTTTCATTGCATTGCAACCCAGGCGTGCTACAGATGATAAGCCTATCCGTGCCAGACCGCTACGTGTGGCGCAGACGGCGCGTCGATCTGTTAGCGGTGCTGCGCGCGCGCACCAACCTGCTGCGGGACGCGCCTCTCACGCGAGCTATACGCACTCTGAATTGTATTTCAGAAAGTACTGACTTGTTGCTCTCTGAATGAATTCACTAAGAATGCACTTTTTATTTTATGTTATACTTAACTTGAATTTGAAAAATCAATTTTTTATGACTGACATAGATAAATGTTTAAATATTTTATTGATTCCTATGTTTTTTAATCTCTTTGCATTGTTTTTTGTTATAATTTGAATTGAATTTATTTGAATAATATTATTTTTTATGGACATGTTGTAATTATTTGATTTTATTAATGATTTATTTTATTGTTTAATGGAATTTATATTATAATTTGAATTGAATTTATTTGAATAATATTTATTTTTATGGACATGTTGTAATTATTTGATTTTATTAATGATTTATTTTATTGTTTAATGGAATTTAATGTGGCTACATTTAAGTAATATTGTACTTTGCTATCGCAATAGGGTCTCCTGTAAGGATAGCTTAGGTTTATGGAAATAAATAAATACGAATATATAAATAAATTTTTGAATCACCAAGAAACTTTTTGAACACCTTTACGAAGGAAGATATATCGTAATATACGGAAAGGTATTGGGAGGTATTGAAAGGTATCGAAAGGTAAATATACACGTTCGTATCGCTCAGTACCTTTAAGGTACGAAGATGTAAGGATGTATATTATAGCTGTCGTGTGTGGTCTCCTGACGATTTCTATGGAAAGATGTAATGAGATATATCGTGCTATAATATACACCTTTACCTTATAGCCGCCGTGTGTGGAGTCCCTTATGCGTTTAGTGCTTTAAGTCGGAATCGAAACAGAAGTACAGATATTTTCGATCTGACGGCAGACAGAGGAGAAAACGCCGGTAACAGATTCCTTTGTGTTTTTCTAGAAAATCGTGTCGCACATACAAAATATACTTTGTTACGTCAATTGCGGTAGGTAATACATTCGTACACGATACAATGAGTGTTCCAGAGGTAGAAAAAATTACGTTACTTCGAGTTTTTAACACTATTGAACTCATTCTAAAAAAGTATGTAATTGACACACACATAAGGCTAATTTCACTTCTAATTAACTGTAAATTTAGTCAGGATGTTGTTTATATAATGCAAGATAGTATCAATTATGCAAACTCTTTCAAAATAAAACAAAAATAATAGTAGCTTTCCCGAGTGAAAATCACGAATGCACTGGGAAAATCTAGGAATTTTGATGATATGCAAGTGTACCTATCTGGCTCAACATTGAGTGCACGAAGCGGCAAACTCACATACTACTTATTAGATTATACCATGTTACAAAAAAGTACAATTTGAGCAGTAAAAGTAATATTACGTGCAAGTAAATCAAATGGGAAGTGGAGTGAAAATTTGCTTTTTTTCGTTTTGTTTAGGTACCGGTAGAGGGCTAAAAGTTATATGGAATATTTTTTTTGTTATTTTTACATTAATAGTATTTACCCAATGCAACTTTTGAGACCTCCCCGTACTTAGTTTTCGACATTTGAAAAAATCGACCCACCCTAATACTCAAGTAGGTGTATTTTGTTTCAATTGGCTGTGATCTACACGGAAACCAACCATTGAGGGAACTCGTTAAAATACGGGAAGCAATAATGTCTACTAACTTGTTTGCTCGTACTAAGACATTAATGTTATCTCATAATTAAAAAAAAAACCGGACAAGTGCGAGTTGGACCTACGCACAGAGGGCTCCGTACAAATTTGGTGTAAATTTGTGTTTGTGTATACATTTTATAAATGTTCAGGAATCGAGTCTCGCAGTTTATCCAAGCTTTATTTTTATGATTTAATTACAAATGTACAGTTATCAGATATTTTTTTGTGTTTTTAATATAAGACGATAGGTATTAGGTTCTTGCCAAATTTCATAGTCGAAATTTCATAGTGAACGAAGAGTACCTTATTAATTTTAATTCCGTTGAGTGTCTAAATACATGTTTATTTGCGGCATACATGCAAACTTTGTATAACTTAACATTATCATCAACCCATTATATCCCCACCGAGGGGCACGGGTCTCTTCCCTGAGGATAGGCCATACTCCACCACGGGGGTCAAGTCCGGATTGGTGGAGGCTTGTAAGACTAGTGACTAGTTGGTGCCGTAAGACGACAACCGGCACCAACTGCTTAACGTCCCTTGCGAAGCACGGAACCGCTCATCCGAACCAAACGATCACCCATCCATGGACTGAACGCGCCCTATGTTGCTTAAGATTCGTGATCGGTTAAGATCACTCAGGCAGCCGGGGCTACGAGCGATTCGTTAACCTAGGCATTTGATTTTTTTCACAACTTCAAGGGACCGTAGACTTGAGTAGGTACATGGTTTTAATTTCTGTTCGATATTCTCACGCTTTCTCGAGGAAGAGGGTCTTGACTTGACAGACAGACGACCGGACGGATCGACGCAGATCGACGGACAACAAAGTGATACTATAAGGGTTCCATTATTTCATTTTCTGACAGGAAACCCTAAAAATATCAACTACAATCGAAAATTTATTGTTTTTGCACATTAATTTTGTTACACCCAGATCAAAGCCGAGAGATATGAAATACATATAAGCAAGAACCGTTTAATCGATTCCATAAACTATCTATGGTAAAACAAACGCTTTCTTTGTTTATAAACGGATATTATCTTGTTGACATTTGTCACGAACGCAGCGGCTGACACGATTCTTATAGAATCGAGTAGCTAAGTAAACGAATCGGGTCGGATCCGATCGAATCGAGAAAGCGAGAGGCGACGACTCGGAGCCGCGCTTCGAAGGGCGCGGTCGACATCAGTGGACTTTTAGGATCGGAAATTATGGACAGAGCCCAAATTATGACAGGTTTACGATTATAGTTTTCGGGAAAAACGTTTTCTTGTTAATACGATCAGTTTACGTACTCAGTCTATGGACTGATGTAGGTACTTACTTGTTTTTTTACGACGTAGAAGAATTAATTCATCTACTTATTATACAGGTTTGGGTACTTAATTTAGATTATAACAATACTGGCCGCGTTCCACTACAAAGACCTTTTGGCAAAGATGCTTGAAAATACTTTGCCCTAAGCTAAGTTAAAAGCTAAAGGTTGCATGTCTGAAGTAAATATAATCCTGACCAATTTTAATCGTATAGTTACGATCATTATTATTAATTATTTAACAGTTCTCTCAAATTCCATACTAATTTGTCAGTTAAACGTTGGAATTCCTCCGGATTTGGTGTCCCTTAAACCGGAGCTGATGCGCACTTTTTATAAAATCTTTCTTTCTTTCTTCTAATGTACAGTCGAGATCACATCAACCTATACACCCATGCACTCTATTCCGTTGCGTTACGGGCGACTTTGCAACTAAAATGTATAGGTTGACGTGTTCTCGACTGAACCTGCAAAATTTTCGTGTCACCGTGTTAGTGCGCATACTCCTCCAAGACAGCTTGGCTGATTTTGTTGAAATTTTATATCACACTAATATTATAAACGTGAAAGTTTGTGTGTGTGTTTATATGTTTGTCAGTCTTTAGCGCTGAAACGGCTGGACGGATTATAATAAAATTTGGTATGGAGTTAGCCGATACCCTGGATTAAAACATAGGCTACGTTTTACCGCGGGGAAATATCTTATTCCTACGGGAAAATCGATGAACCGCGGGTAGCACCGCGGGGCACAGCTAGTTATATCTATTTTTCATACCGCTATCTGGCAAAACAACGTTTGCGGGCTCAGCTAGTTGTAATATGAAAAGAATTAAATTTTGCATTTCTTGGCGCTACCCGGATAACCATTTAACTCTACATTTTATAATAACGTCATCATCATCAGCCAACCTCTGCCCGCTGTTGGGTACCTACAGGACTTTTACCCATCACACCATACCTCGTGGTCATTTATAAAAACACGAATTATTAGGGAAAATAAATTGTGTGTCAATAAAAAAAAATAACTATTCACATTTTTAGAAGAAAATCAATTTAAATTTGAGCATCGGAAAGATTAATATACAAAATTTCATTCTCATCGATTTTTCCATCGGAATAAGATATTTTCCCTCAGTAAAACATAGCCTATGTGTTAATCCAGGGTGTCAGCGATTTTGTTATCTTTTATGGAGTTATCCATACCAAATTTTATTAATCGCTCCAGCCGTTTAGACGTGAAGAAGTAACAAACATACACACTCACGCACTCACAAACTTTCGCCTTTATAATATTAGTGTAATGTAATACGTAGTGTGATAATGGTAAATTACTTACATCCAATTATTAAAAATAACTAATAAATAATTAATAACATATTCCGGAGGGGTAAGCTAAAGTACAAATAAACTAAGGTAAAGATGACTTGTTGGTTTAGAATAGTTCGAGTGGCTTTAAAAGGAAGGAGATTCTTGGAACAGATCGTCTTAGAGCATAATATTATGTATTACTTAGTGCTGGTTTCTCACTTGAGAATTTAAATTAGTAAATACCTACATAAGTAACGTTCTGTCACGCTCTTTTCTGAGAAATTTAATGAGACAGAACTACAGTAAGTAAGTATTTACCTAGTCAAAATTCTCAACTCAGAAATCGCCCCTAAGTACTTTTTTACAGCGTAACTTTGTTGATCAGATCAATGATTTCAATGCCATCGAATTTAGATCGATTAAGCAAAGCAGGACTGTAAATACCACTTGAACGATACCTGTCTTTAACATACCGTGTAATACAAAATTATGTTGCTTTTCCCGTTGTTTCCGGATTGAAAATATTTTATCTAAAGAAATACGGTCGGTTACGTCACTTGAGATTTGTCAAAAAAGACAATGAGAAAATACTCAATATCCTACTTAAAATAAACCTTATCACTTTGAAATGAATTGATGAAAATGATAAATTATTTGTTTGGTTGACTTTCTTGTATTTTGTTTGTTGCGTACTTGTCTACCTACATTGTGTTTCTGTGACAATTTTAATAGAAAATGTCTTCTTTCTTTCCTTCGAAAACTAATTAATTCTTGCTATTAGCCGCGTGCCTATGTATGTATAAATAAAAAGAAATCGAAACGTTTTTTGTCTCCAAATAAACTTGACTGCCTCGTTGGTCGAGCTGTTACAGCGCTTAGCTACCAAGCAAGAGGTCGTGGGTTCGATTCCCACTGGGGGCCGCCGCACATTTGTACAAATGGCCTCAGTCTGTGTATTTTTCGATGTCTGTGATGTCTTTGCCTGGTTACTATAGTACAGGGTATCCTAGTTTGGGACCAGGTCAAGTAATTGTGTTGTGTAGAGTTATTATTATTATTGTTACTTGAAGCTCAGTCAGAGAGTTCACTCAGAAGATAAAGATAAAGATATACATATTTATTCGCGTAAACATGTGTCAATAATAGTACAGTAACATGCATTATTAAGGTCTTAACCTTTTACCTTACCTAACCTTTTTTTAACCTTATCTTAAATAAATTTGTATATAAGAAGGAGCGACAAGGCTGCAAATTATCCTCTAGCCATCTACCCACAGTGTAACCTAAACGTTTTCCTTGTCTTCCTTTATCTATCTAATCCTTTAAATGGCCTTTGTAAGTTACTTACCAGTTTACCACATAATTTTAAATTGATCTTTGTTTCTACTTTTACAGGTAAAGATCCATTTCAGACGTATGAGCTTATTCAAAGAAGCGGGTGTTCGCCACATGGTAAGGTTATTTCCACGTTCCATTTTGAGCCTTAAGTTTAACTTATTAGGGGCTATATTGTGGGGGCGAAATGTGTATGAAACTCGAGGAATCCCTTGTGTGCTATCTGGTAACCCCGCTAGGGGGTGGCCCCCTCCTCCCCCTTCCGCCGGCCCCAAACGTCCCCCTTTGAGAAATGAATAACAAAATCTGTAGCAAATATACGTCTAAAGTTACCTACTTACTTTAGGTGTTCTTTAACTATGATTTGAAGGATTTTGGTGGGTTATAGAGGGTATGGATGGCTTTACGGTTTTTATTAAGGGTTGTTTAGCTTATTATACTTCAATGTGGTCTCGTGTGCAATTTTCCTTCTTTGACGTAAAGCGTCGCAGTTTGGGTCACCATAACAAAGACTCGAATAATTTTTGAGGCTTGTATTGTGACATTTATTTTCGTATTTAAAAGGCTGCTTGAGAGGCATTTGAGAGGTGTTGCAGGTCGGCCCAAATGTGTTTATAACGTAAGTACAGATACTCGGCTGGAGGAGCGAATTCCTCCTAGCACAGGTGTAAACTTAAAAGGAGGATTCGACACCTACTACTTTTTATCACTGTTAGGTATAAATAAATAAATTTGTTTTTTTTTTATTTTGTAGTAAAAAACAGTAAGTAGTTGTTACGCATCAATTTAGCTGATCCTATATGAATAGTTCTACAGATTAAACGGTATCTGAACGTAATTCTGCTTGTACTAAAATGCTAACATGCCGACGCTCTTAAGTTTTGAAGGATCGAAACAAAGTCGTTAGCGACTGCCTGCCTAACTCGCGAAGCCCGTTCGATACCCGAAAGGGTCGAAAAACATAATTAATCGAGCAGCTTCTGTCACTAAGATCCCCCACAATACGTAAACTTCGGGAGGGCAGCTAAATGTGCCCCTTATTTACGCCAGCGAGACGCGGACCAAACAAAAATCGTCTTTACTGACCTCAGTGTAAAGTTCGTTATACTACTTGAACGTCGAGCCGCTTGGGGTACTACCTCAAATAAATGTAAGGGATAGGTGGTTATGAGGCATCGACAATCAAATTACGCCTTATTGTATTGTATTGATTTTACTAGCTCCGCGCTGAACCGCTAACTTAATTGTCCGGGATAATGGCTGCAGCAATTTATAATCACTGGTTTGGAATGTGGTAATTAATAATGTTCACTAAACTTTACAGTATCCCACCAGTAGATAGGAAAACGAAAAGTACAGCATCAGAGATAACTTTTCTCTGAAGATAGGAGTGGCTTGATATGATGTCACGGATAAAATGGTCAATTCACTTTGAAACCCGTTACACACGTAGCTATAACATAATTTTTTGCCTTCATTTCATAGATGGTCGGCCTATATTACTATGCGATACTATAAATTACGGTATAAGTTGGTGACGTCATAGAAATATATATTATAGCTGCGTGTGCGGTCACTTGAATATTTTGTATAGAAAATATATCGTAATATGCCTTGCTATCATCATCATCAACCCATTAAGTCCCCACCGAGGGGCACGGGTCTCTTCCCTGAGGAAGGTATAGGCCATACTCCATCACGGGGGCCAAGTCCGGATTGGTGGAGCCTTGTAAGACTAGTGGCTGGTCTTATTGTCAGAAGTTTCACCCTAAGGCCTCTGACTTGGCTTAACGACTGCCATCTCATCATGCCAGCTGGCACCAAACTTCTTAAAGTGCCTTGCGAAGTACGGAACCGCTCGGAAAAATACCACTAGCATTAGTCATAGAACGGTCACCCACCCATGCACTGAACGCGCCCTATGTAGCTTAACCTTCATGATCGCTTAAGATCACTCAGGCAGCCGGGGCTGCGAGCGATTTGATACAATGTTTTTCCGTGTTAAATATTATATAAAAATAATAATAAGCTATTTTAATCATGTTGGCAACTACGAAATATCCCGAAAAAATAGCTCTTCGATAAATTACTTAGACCAAAGTATGACTAAATACCGAGAAAATCGAGTAGAAGATGAGTCGATAAACATAATACAAATAGCTTCACGATACAATATTTACTAAGACACTACAGGTTAGTTCCAATGAGAGATAACAGGAAGAACTGAGAAAGAATGCCAACCTGACCTCCGATGTTGTATTGTATATATTTAATTACCTTTGTAATATTCAGAATAATTATGTATGGTCAAGAATCAACTCGCTTAGTGATAATGCCAGTCTCTACATCATTTGAGCACAATGTGGTGACCTTATTTTACTAACATTGAGCTCCGAGGGGCTCACGACTAGTTGTGCCATCAGTGAAGGAGCGATACGTCTGTTATCGCCTCAGATAAGATATCGGCGCTCACTGCGGTTGTTAAATAAACCATCGTGCGCAGATAAAGCATGAAGATTGGTTTCAAACTTTGTTTAGCCGATTTTCGGTAATAGGTACATTTTGGCCCAAGATTTTTTCCATAGCTCTGACAGCGCTGTTCGGTCAAACGGAACGCTCGGATTTTTAGAATTAAGGAACAGTTGCTGAATTGAGAATTTTGCTTAGTAACTACTTAATTGTAGTCTCAGAAAAGAGCGTGACAGAACGTTATTTAAGTATAATACATATTGAAAATCTCACTTCAGACACCGGCCTTGTCGTACATGAAATTCTCAAAAAAAGATAAGATAAGAATATTTTTATTGCACACAAGAAACAAGAGACAAATAAAAGTTACAATTAAAAACATACAATTGGCGGTCTTATTGCTAACAGCAACAAAAAATTGTTTCTGACAATTTCAAATGACTAAAACGTACCAAAGTAACCTTTAATGTAACTGATTATAGTGCACTTGTATGAAGATTGTATGCTATAGAGTCTACTGGAATTGGTATTTCTACAAAATTATATAAAAAAAACTCTATTCTCTGCCGTTTTGTACTTTCTTAAGACACTTAGGCCCAGTCTAAGTAACTCTTAACTGTAGTGCTGTCTGTTAAGTTTCTCAGAAAAGAGCTTAGATTTGCGTTTTTACACCAGCTTAGTAGGTAGACGATATAAATTGCAGAATCAGGAAGATAAATGATTTGTAATTATTTTTGTAGTTGTGCAATAAAGTAATCTTTATTTAGCTACTAGTTAGTTGCTGTAAAAGCTGCTTTGATAGCCCCAAGCTTTGGCTACGTAATAGATTCGACAATGATTGACTTTTATATTACCGACATGTTGTTAGGTATCTATCGAAATTGCTAGTCAGCAGTGGTGTGTACAATCTTCAATAAAAATGATGATTAATTTTAACGAATAAAGCTTAGCTCGAATGGTTTTCGGTACTTCCCATCCATGACTAATTTACATGAATTTACCAATATCAAAGTTCGATGATTGATGATTTGGATATTAAACCATGTATTTTGAGGGCTAATTACCCGCACTAGGATTAGTGATATGTTTAGAGTGACTCTATGCCTAATCGTCCTATGCCGTGCTATGTACAGTAGCCTTTTCTCCCGGCAAAATTCGTACCGTCAGTTTTCATTTTTTTTCTCATATTTTCTCACCATTTAAACCTTCGCCTTTTTAGGCAATTTTTTATTTTTTTCTCTCCGTAAGAACCAGCCTCGTACTTCAAGGATAGTATTGCTGGCACCCACCTAGTCATTGGCACAGTGAGTTTTAAACACAAATATTAAGAATTAAAATTTCTTAAAGGGCATTTTGGTAGTTTTTTATAATTAGCATTGTTAAGTACAAAACATACATACAAAATATAAGTGCCAATGACTGGTATTATTAGTGACAATGTTTATACCTGTAATGCCAATGACTGTAGTTTTGGAGATATTTTCAAATTATTATTATTTTTCTTAAATAAAACTATGACAACAAGCAAGAATTATTTTTTATTTCCAACTTATACTCATATTCTAACAAATAAAAATGGTTAATAGTGATTGAATATGAAATTGAATGCTTAGGAAGCCAATTAAGCCAAGGTTTTGCTTAAGGTGCCAATCAATGTATAGTTTACCCTATAATAAAAAAAGAATTAGCGAAATCGGTTCAGCTGTTCTTGAGCTTTGGGCTTAGTAACGCATTCATTCACATTCACAACAATCTTGTGTCACACTGGTGTGACAAAATAGCGTGACAGAGAGTCCGCACCCATTCATTTTTATATTATAGATTAACAGCTCGCTGCAATTTAAATGAAATCTAGATTAATGCTGACAGTGGAAAGTGGTATTCACTTCTTTCTTCCTTCCACAAAGGCCTTCTGTTCGAGAGAGAGAGAGATGGGATTCAAGTTCTGTGCCAAGGGCTTAATCAACGCGAGTGTCCTCAGTGGACAATTTTAAGCGCTCAGAAACTTGGGTTTCCTCACGATATTTTCCTTCACGGTTACCCAATGGAGTTTGGCCTCCAACTTTACTGATGTACGTAACTTCTACCATCGCTCTGCAAAACCTAAGACTATTAGAGAGTTTGCCATTTGCCACAAGCCAGACTTAACAATCTCTTTCACTTCATTATTTATTTAAATATCGCTCAAAACTCTCCACGATAACGCGCTGGCACAAAAGAAAGGATTTAAATTGACGTCCCGCCGATGGCAATAAAAATGGAACACCGAAAGAAAAAAAAGCTGAGCAGGCGATAAACTGAAAGGCCACAAGTGGCGAGCAGCGAGCGAGCCCCATGCTTGCGAGAGTCATTAAACTTGCTTGGTAGATATGGCCGCATAACGGTCGGTCGCGGTGCCTGCCGCCTGCACACCACACCACACCAACTCACCCGTAAAACTAGCTGTTCCGTTCACAATATTGCGACGCGCATTTTGAATTTGGAACGCAGCTGTCAGATTTTCGCGCCCGGAAATCAATGTCATCCGCGCAATGACCTTAGATCTTTCGCATACTTATTGGGCCATTGAAGGTAGCAATCACTGACATGTCTAATGCCCGGTCCTAATAACCTACAAACCAGCTACCACCAGTTTGAATGTTAACTAGTGATAGGCCACTCAATAGAAAAAAAACGGAACATTTCAATATCGCGTTGACAGCTAACTGTAGATAGGTTATTGGGACCGGGCATTAATACCTCAGACACTAGGTTTTCTCACGATAAGTGGTAATGCTACTTCAAATAAAAAAACCCTGTAGACTTAGAAAACCCTGTAGATTGATCATAACGGTGACGGACCAGGTGGTTGATTGGAAGATTGCAAGGTCATGTTTGGCTCTACGTCACAGATTAACTAGTTGTCAAGTTGTTAAGCTGAACATTACACGTGCAATTTATATTGTTATTGTCTTAACTTGTTTGTGATCGCTAACGACTTCTTTATAATCGTCATTTGAAGATAGGCAAGTAAAGGTAAAACCGGAAAATCGTTGGCAGAAGTTCACTGGGTAATTGATTAAGTATTGACGGAATAACACGTCGCACCTAAAGTTAACAAGTGGGTATGTCCAGCACTAATTTGTTTTAGTATTAAGCTTTATTTAAAAAAAAGTGTGTATTTTTTTATTCAAAATACCGGGATCTCAAAAAGAACTTAACGTTCCATGACATAAGGCCGATTTATGAATTAAGTATTTACACTAAGTAAATACTTAAGTAACGCGCTGTCTCGCTCTTTTTTAAAGAAATTTGACGAGACAGCACTACAGTTAAATACTTAGCGAAATCCTAAATTCAGAAATTGGCCCATAGGGCTGGTTTCTGAGTACAGAATTTTCGCTAAGTAAGTACTTCAGTAACCTTCTGTCACGCTCTTTTCTGGGAAATTTGATGAGACAGCACTACAGTTAAGTATTTACTTCATCATCAACCCATCATGTCCCCACCGAGGGGCACGGGTCTCTTCCCTAAGGAAGGTATAGGCCATACTCCACCACGGGGGCCAAGTCCGGATTTACTTACTTAGTAAAAACTCTCAACTCAAAAACCGGCCCATAAAAACACTGAAAGTTACGTGTCCATACTAAAATTTTTGAGATTTCTGTATCTAATATTTTAAAATTTTCATATTTAAATTATCTTTTTTTGGTGCATGATGTCTCACATACATTAAACGATGTTTTCACCTCGGGCGTTATCATTTCCACACCCTATAATTAACATACAGAGTTTTAGGCTCATACCCATCAGTGGGCAGAAGTGGGCAGTTAATGTTAGTGATGAATGTACACTTACAAAACCGGAAAATCCTCTTAGAAAAAGTTCACCCGGTAATCTACGTTTTAAATAGAAGAGTACTCTAGACTAGTCTAGTCAGACTTGGGATATCCGCACTTAGCCTCATACGTAGACCATTGTATCTACATAAGAAGCGCTAAGGTACCTAAATACATACCTCATACTGGTTTCATTACGTAGTTTTGCTTTCCGAGTGGTGCTACTATAACTTTGTTATAGTAGTACCTACGGATGGCTTGTAGAGCCGATATAGTCAACTGGTTAATGTGCGGTTATTCCGTGGCAGGGAAAAAAGAAAACAATAGTGTGATCAAAGAATAGTGGCCAAGCAAGGTATGAGATTACCCACGCTCCAACGCACCGTCAGAGAAAGCGCGCAAACCTTTTCTGTGTTGCAATAAACAGTAACTTAGCGCTCACGTCGCACAGTATGTTCTGAGACCCGGTTTTCGGACGTGCCCCTTTTTTATTGAAGAAAATAAACTTCCTTTCAAATAGTAGACGAGAACATCCGAATCCCAACGAAGATATTATTAAGATCTTCTTCTATCTACAAAGTACGTGCAGATACTTACTTTATAGAAAATGGTACGATATGTTAGGATAATGATTTTAATGATGGTATAATTTAAATATGGCAGAATTTTTATAAGCAACATGCTAAAATGTACGTTTCGGGAAAAAATAGGACTAAATAATATTTATATCAAAACATAAGATTTGAACATGTTGCAAATGTAATCATTGTAAAGATAACCAATACATTGTAATTTCTAGATCCCACGGTATTAAGAAAGGAAAAAAAATGATAGTAATAAAACAAATTTTAGTGATTGAATAGCAAATTATAAGTGTTATTTTGGTAATTGTGCAATATTATGTTAAAAAAGATAATTTATACGGTAGGAATACCGTGAAATATTTATAACCTAAATTACTGGAATTCTGGGGACGACACGAAGTTTCTATTTGCGTGTCAAAAGGAGGCGTTGCACGTAATTTAGGGTAACAAATAAATTTGATAACTAAAGTGTCAATCTTTTACCACAGAATATTTTTTTCTACTTCACAGAAAGAAAAAAGTCCGACTTTTAAATAGATACTCTTATCCTCATAACTAAACTTATTTGCCAGTTTGGTATTCTCATCTACAGATTGAAATTACAAAAAATTATCTGTTTACACACTAAAAAAGTTCATTCTTCAATAGGAGATGGCACCCCAAGACGGAGAATAAAAAGAGAATCCGAAAATCGGTGCCTAGATTCTGTTAATGCATTGTAGTACGATGACAACTGCATGAACATGGCGGTTTAGTCTCATTGCTGCTTCAAGTCTACGCGCGCACTCAAATCAAGTAATCTACGCATCAATGGTATGAAAAAACACGTCACGTGACCCAACCGTGTATCTGTCATCGAACTAAAATGCACTAACAGAATAGAGGCCCTGGTCTCAGAACACGCTCTGCGTCGTCGTATGGGCTGCATTAAGGGCACTTTTACCTGACATACCATTGTCGGCTTTGTACCGACTGATTACCTTGGCTGCTGCTTTATATTATTTTCGAGTTTTTCCACGTGCTACTGGAAATTATGACATTGTTTTTCCCCAACAGGTACGATGGTACGATGCTTAATAACTTACCTGAGAATAAAAAATAATTAATCTAAATGAATCAATTGAAATTTTTACTTCTTCAGACGGAAGATCTTATTTCTCGTGGGTTAGTTGTTTTGCTCCGCATGCTGCTGAGTTTGGAAATTCTACAGACACATCATATCGTCTAGGCCTTGTTTAATACACCATAGTAATACTTACTTACTTAGCGACCCGAGGTGAGTCTTGGCGTTCGACACAAGAAGTCGCCACTTGTCTCTGTCCTGCGCGGTCTCTTGCCAGTCGCTCGCCTAGAGCTCAAGCAGGTCCTTGGCCACTTCATCCTTCTCCGATATCTGGAGCGGCGGACCAGTCTTTTGCCGCTTGGCAGCCCTAAATATGCTTTCTGCACCGCTCGAAGAGAAGGAAAGATTCCCCGGAACTTTCTGGGTCCAACGAGGAGAGAAGATGGTAGTTGGAGAGTTGAAAGAACCAGGAAATTGAAAACCTCATTACCGAACTCAGCTTCATCGGAGAAACGAAATCCCTCCGAATTCGTTGGCTCGGTCACATAGAAAGGATGGAAAAGGATTGGTGAAGACAGCACCTTAGTAATAGTTATTTTTTAATATTTACTTATTATTTGACACTTTTTACCAAAATCTAGTATGAGTGTGGGCAGGTGTACACAAATTTTTTTTTGTGACGTCAACGTATTGCCAAAGATAAGATAAGAATATTAGAAGATCCTTTAGACGCAAACGGAAGTGCTTAAAGAAGAAGACGCGTGTCCACCAATACTTTTCATTTTTGTTAGAATAGGTCAAACCAAAGCCTCCTTTTGCTTTTGTGCTCAAATTAAAAACCCGATATCCGTCTCTCTCTGAGAGAAGGCCTGTGCCTGTGGGACGTATACAGGCTGCTTATTTACCTGTTTTATCCCCAAAAGATTTACACTCCGCGTGATGGTTCGACAAACACTTTCCATTCGAGCTAATAAATCGTTGGTTGTCTCGATACGGATGCTCTAAAACTATTAACAGTCTCAAATTAGCTCGAAGGAAGACTATAAAATTCCATTCCGAAACTACTAATTGAAAGCTATGCATGCTCTACTTTGAGTCGCTTGCATCGAATTTTAAAAATAGACTGTCGATGATGGCGTTGGTGGGTAAAGTAAGTAGGTATCTGAACGTACAGACGACGGCAAATCAAACTCTATATTTAAGTTGCAAAATCACGCTTAACGTGACTGAATAAAGTGCATGCTTGTAAAGATTAATGTGCTGTCGACAATATTCGAACCTTACGAAGGTACCTCAAAGTTAAATGTGATTGAATGGAACCCTTGCGATAAACGTCTCCGAAGCTTCTCAAAAGATTGCACTACATACAGTTACATACGCGCATTGCGACCATTAGTAGAATCGCTCGTAGCCCCGACTGCCTGACTGATCTTAAACGATCACGAATGTTAAGCAACATTGGGTGCGTTCTGTGCATGGATGGGTGACCGTCTATGACTAACGCTAGTGGCATTTTTCCGAGCGGTTCCGTGCTTTGCAAGGCACGTTAAGCAGTTGGTGCCGGTTGCCGTCGATAGATGGCAATCGTTAAACTAAGTCAGAGGCCTTAATAGGGCGGCTTGAAAACTTCTGACAGTAAGACCAGCCACTAGTCATACACTAATTTATAATCAGGAAAAGTTTGTGTGTCAGTTATCTCCGAAACTACTCATCCGATTTCAAAAATTTTTTCATCAGTGTTTAGAATGGCTTTTCAGGATGGACATAGGCCATAGATTAATCCGTTGAAGCGAACGTAGTCGCGGGCACAAGTTAAGATAAGATAAGATAAGGTAAGCGTAGCGGCCTTACCCCATGTTTAATATTTATTACGGCAGAATGTAATGGAAAAAATTGAACAAATGACGGCGCCGCCGGTCTGTTGCGATTGAAAGCGTTAACCGCAATTTTTCAAAGCACAATTATCAAATTACCTATATACAGTGTGTCCCTGGATAAAGTGAAATCCCGAAAGGGGATGAAACTAGACCATGAATCATTGACTAGAAAAATATAAAAAAAAATTATAAAAAATTATTGTAGGATTTATTGGTATTTTAAGATTTTCATGTTTCATTAAGGACTCTATGTACAAAAGTATTGATTTCTTCCAAAATAATGGGTCTATTTCTTTGAAATAAAAAAAAACAGTATGCCTAATACCTGGCGATGACCATGAAATAATAAATAGTCCGCAAAAAAGTAACTATCTTGGGTAAAAAAATGTATTTTTATGAAAAAAATGATTTTTTTAGACGTTTATTTTAAAAAACTTCAAATTACTAAAAAATGTGCCCTATAACTATGTAATTTTATAGCTTACTTTTATTCTTTACCATTTTAGCTTCCAAATAAAAAAAAAACAATGTTCTAACTAAAAAATTGGCTAGGTAGGAGTTATTTACATTTTAGTAGGTAATAAAAGTCAGACTTTAATCACAATAACTTTATTAATAAAATTATCCGTAATTTACAATTTTTCATTTTTATTTAATGCATTAAATGTTCAAAATGGCCTCCTCGATTTTGCAAGCACATTACTGCACGAATATTAATTTGGTTAGTGGCTCTGCGAATCATTCCTGGATCATTTTTAATGTCATTTGCGCACTGAATTATTCGGTCGTGCAACTGTGCCTCGGTATTTATTGGCGTGCTGTATACTCTTTGCTTCATGACACCCCATAAAAAATAATCTAGGGGTGTCAGATCAGGTGAACGCGCTGGCCAGCCTAGTGGCCCTCCTCGGCCAATCCACCGGTTCGGGTAATTTTCGTTCAAAAATCGCCGCACCTCCCGCCCATAATGTGCAGGACATCCATCCATTTGGAGATACATACGCCCACGCCGTCTCGTAGCCAGGGGAACATCTTCCATCAACATGGGTAAATTTTGTAGTAATTCTAAAAAACCTTCAGCATTTAGGGTTCTGGGTAAAATGACTGGACCAATTAAAATGTCGTCGATGCCCATACGTTTATTGAAAATTTTACTTGAAAAGTAGATGCCCGCTTCAATCGTGGATTTTCGTGAGACCACTGGTGCAAATTTCTGCAGTTTGTAATGCCGTCTCGGGTAAATGTCGCTTCGTCCATCCAAAAAATGCGTTTGGGAAAATTTGGGTCAGCTCTAATTTTTCTTAGAATCCACGTCGACATTACGCATCTTGGACGATTATCTACATTTTCGTGTAAATGTTGTACTCGTTGGTAATGGAAAGGATGCAATCCCTCCTTTTTCAAAATTCGCCAGACAGACGTCTTCGATATGCCATGACGCAACGCTAATCGTCTTATGCTTGTTGTAGGGTCAGCAAACAGATCGTTTAAAATGGCCTCTTCTATCGCATTGTCAATAACGACAGCTGGTTGCTCACGGCGATCTCGTGCCAAACCAAGTCCAATGTTGGAGAGCCTCCTATGAATCTCTTGAAAATTTCGAGCTGAGGGTATGAGTCTGCCCGGGAAAGCATTTATGTATGCAGTCCGAGCGACTGTTGTGCGACCATGTGACATGCCATAATAATAATGCATGTCGGCTATTTCTCGAGGTGAGAACTCTGTCAATCGCGGCATTTCGTCAACACTTAACAGCAGAACAGGAACAGTCCAAACGTAACGAACAGTAGAAAACGTAACAGTCAACAATGTAACAAAAACTTAATAACAAATCAACGAGAACACAATGCGAGAACGAGAACAGTAGTAGCAGCGGCGAGAATATCGGAGCGACTGTGTAAGTCCTGTTTCGAACCCCCTGCCTCCCCTCCCCTCGCCTTCCCTCTACCTGAGTGTAGAACAAAAGGACTGCGATTGCCGAAGGGCACAGAGTAGGACGGAAACATTGGAAAAAACGGTCTCTACCTGCACGGTAACACGATTAGGCTCCACTTTAAAAGTTCGTAGATAGCGTGTTTTTTTAGTTAGAATATTGTTTTTATTTTATTTGGAAGCTAAAATGGTAAAGAATAAAAGTAAACTATAAAATTACATAGTTATAGGGCACATTTTTTTAGTAATTTGAAGTTTTTTAAAATAAACGTCTAAAAAAATCATTTTTTTCATAAAAATACATTTTTTTACCCAAGATAGTTACTTTTTTGCGGACTATTTATTATTTCATGGTCATCGCCAGGTATTAGGCATACTGTTTTTTTTTATTTCAAAGTAATAGACCCATTATTTTGGAAGAAATCAATACTTTTGTACATAGATATTTTAATGAAACATGAAAATCTTAAAATACCAATAAATCCTACAAAAATTTTTTATAATTTTTTTTTATATTTTTCTAGTCAATGATTCATGGTCTAGTTTCATCCCCTTTCGGGATTGCAATTTATCCAGGGACACACTGTATAAAATTATTGATATTTAAAATTTATATTAGTTGTTAGGTTGATTCTTCTTTTTTTTTTATTTTATTTAGCATCTTGAAAATAAGTGACACTGGCCGTATTTTATTTACCATAAAATAAAGTCTTGCAATGAATCAGTAGAGGTTGGCCGTCAGCTTCTGATATTCTTCTTCATTAAAAGTTTATTAGGACTGATAGATCACCTGTCAGTGAAATCAATTTTCGGTGGTGTGGAGTTTTCCAGGTCATTGAGTATTCAATTATAATGTAGGTACGTTACCGAAATCGTAGTTCACATGAACGTCATTTGGTGGATTTTTGCAGTCCTATATTTTCTGTACATTTGTCGTAAATTTAATGAAACAAAGGCCATTGATTGATTGAAAAACTTAACAACTAAAACAGGTAATTAAGTACCTAAAACGAAAGAAGTAAGTATTCAAATTACGCAACGAGACGTAATGTTGAACGAGAACGTTGTGGACTGAAAGAGGATGTAGTGACTAGAATTGAGAAAGGAATGTTGCGTTGGTTCGGACGTGTGGAGAGGATGAAGGAAGAAAGACTGACGAAGCAAATATATCGAGCGAATGTGAGTGGAAGGGCCGGTGAGGGACGCCCCAGGCGAACATACTTCGACCAAATAGGGGATGTATTAGCAAAGGGCAAGATAAAAAGTACCCGAAACCAGCGTGCGTGCATGCAACGACTAATGAATGTCGATGAAGCGAAAGTGGTTTGTCAGGATCGTGGCAGGTGGCAGTCCCTGGTCTCTGCCTACCCCTCTGGGATACAGGCGTGAGCTTATGTATGTATGTATGTACGTAATGTTAGGAAAAAAATTATAGCGATGTTCGAAAACACAAAGTACAAAGCATTATCAAACTCGAATCATGGCATCCCGCCCTTGCTGTTGGCCTTAACCGCGTTTACTAAGTTAATGTTTAAAAAGTTTGTTTTATTATGTTACTTACCTAACTAGGAATAAAACCGAGTTTGATTAAGTAACAAGTATTTTTTGGATATATTCGATTTCGGTATGGTTTCATTTCATTGTTATTTCGAATAGAGTGAACCTTTCCGTACTATTAGCCACACGAATTTGGCCTCTACTCCATAAGACTTACGAGCCAATATCACCGTTACAAAAGTCTAGGTGAGACTATCTATTGCAGTCTTCCGACATCCATCACATTGTGACGTTAACTGCGACTTACCAATTTGCAGTGTTTACCTGAGAGTTAGGTTTTAGCTCACCGGTCCCCCGAATTCAATACGACCTCAATATCTACCATTTACCGTTACCTTCAAGTCATTGTCACCGTAGAGTTCAGACTTTACGACTCAAGCTCGAGTTTTTTCTACGCCACACAAGGACTTATAACAATCCAGCTGTCATAATGCCTCGGCCCACTTGCAAGGTGCATTCAGACTAGCGAGCCCGTTCCCCGTGAGTGCACGAAATAATCCGCATGCGATATTGATGTAATACGATGTTACGTTAGAAAAAAAACTCGCCGAAGCGGGGAAAGTGACGCCGCGCCTCAAGATACCGCCGTGAAAGGTACTTTTAAAACGCCAACCATTTTGCTTGAGACCCCCAACCCCTCCCCCCGCGCTCTCGGATCTGGAGGTGCGAGAGGGGCACCGAGGTGGCATCAGGGGTCTGGTTATAAAAGTTGTATTAACCTACAACGCACCGCGAAACGATCGGAATTTGAACTACTTTGCGTAATCCGTCTCTCTAGTAGCATCCTGGATTGTTTGTGTTTGATTTCAGTGTAATTGATTAGATCGCGGTAAGGAAATTGTACGGGAAGTGTGTGATATCACAAATTGACCATGGCTTTAGCCTAGTACATACATGAACATCTGACCAGTCTAAGTCCTAAGTCCTGTCCCGTAAGATCCCGTCTGAGGGAAAAGAAGCCCCAGATCTTGGACGTTTACATGTTTGTGATGTCGCTGTTTCTGATTCCCACGATACAGGGCATCCTAGTGTAGGGCCAGAAGCAATGTATGTGCCTGTATGTAAATGTTTATGTTTAAGTAAGTTGTGTATCAATAAATAAATATGACTGTCAACCGTGTCAATGTGCTCTTTATTCGCGCATTGGATACGTATTTATCTACTTAATAACTTATCCAGTGATTTGGCGCATGTCGCGCTGAGTTGGTCTCATTATGAAAGTTCAAGGAGGAGAATGTTTTCATAATACTTTAGTAACCTACTATAAAACTTTTTCCTAACACAAAGTTTGGAGACCGTGACTTGTTAAGCATGAGGAAAATTCAACATTTACGAGTATTACATTAAAATGCTCAATGTTCACTGAAAACAAGACTTAATTATGTAATAACTAAGACTAGAAAAAGATTGTAGCGTCTTACATTTGTGTAGATCATCATCAACCCATTAAGTATGTCCCCACCGAGGGACATGGTCTCTTTCCTGAGGAAGGCATAGGCCATACTCTACCACGGGGGGCTAGTCCGGATTGGTGGCTTGTAAGTCTAAGTGGCTGGTCTTACTGTCAGAAGTTTTCAAGCCGCCCTAAGGCCTCTGACTTAGCTTAACGACTGCTATCTATCGACGGCAGCCAGCACTAACTGCTTAACTTGCTTTGCAAAGCAGGAAACCGCTCGGAAAAATGCCACTAGCGTTAGTCATAGACGGACACCCATCCATGCACTGAACGCGCCCTATGTTGCTTAACCTTCGTGATCATTTAAGATCACTCAGACAGCCGGGGCCACGTGTAATTGAACAACATTTGTGTTGCAAAGACGAAACATTTC
Organism: Yponomeuta plumbellus; assembly: GCA_947310845.1. NCBI lineage: Eukaryota > Metazoa > Arthropoda > Insecta > Lepidoptera > Yponomeutidae > Yponomeuta > Yponomeuta plumbellus. Next base: position 6,608,594 of record OX371207.1, on the reverse strand, counting down.
CGCACTTAGCCTTACAATTGGGTCATTGTACTACATTGGAAACGCAGAGGTATGTAAATATGAGTTCTCTCGCGATTTTTTTCTTCACAGTTCACGAGGATTATTACTAATTCACAAATCATCATCAACAACCAATTATGTCCCCACCGAGGGGCACGGGTCTGTTCCCTGAGGAAGGTATAGGCCATACTCCACCACGGGGGCCAAGTCCGGATTGGTGGAGGCTTGTAAGACTAGTGGCTGGTCTACTGTCAGAAGTTTTCAAGCCGCCCTAAGGCCTCTGACTCGAAATTCACAAATCATAACGGTATATTTATGTAAACTTTGACATGCTGTCAACTATACATCTACTTGTCAGTAAAATAAGTAATACTTTGATGAGTCTTATCAAAGCAATGAAATCTATTTAAAAGCCGTCTTAGAAGCCCACGAAGTATTAATTCTCATTATAAACCGCGCAATAAAGATATTTAAGCTTCCAGGAATTTTCCTCTAACGCGGCCGTTATCTTGGTAAATTCAAACCTTAACCCCAAAATGGTATGTAATACAGGCTTGTAAAAATCAATCTTGCACAAACAATTACAGTCTGTTAGCTTTTAGAATATATGTTCCTCGGGCTCTAGAGTAGGCTTCGGTTTTCACCGAAAGCACACGAATGTAATACTACTTCCTGCTGTGTATAAAACTTTTCTTCACAATTTTGAATGTAAAGCGATAAATAACAAAAGAAAATAAATCTTACCTTATTGCAATATAATCGGTTTATCCGATAGTAGCCGAGGTATATTCTAAAAGATAACAGACTGTACTAACATCCAGAGGGATAGGCTGGGACCAGAGACTATCTACCACCTGCAACGATCCCGACAAATCACATTCGCAGTCCCTAGTCTCTGCCTACCCCTGTGGGATACAGACGTGATCTTATGTATGTATGTAGGTATATACTATCATTTTTAAAAATAATTAGCTTAGATAAACTGTGCTGTTGACTCAACGTGACTGCATCACGTCCAACATAAGTTTTGATCAAACGTATAACTTTAGTCTTCCATTTTAAGAACTTAAATTACCAGGTATTTTAGGTATAGATTTACCTAGAAGTAAGTAACATAATAATCCCTTTAATCAGTGGAGCTCGAGCAGCCAAGAATTCAGTATAGGTATAAGTATAACATAACATGTAACAATAACGTTTTATAGCAAAATACACATTACTGTCAGTAAATCTTTCTTCTTCTTCTTCTTCTAATATATAAAACTAGCTGTTGCCCGCGACTACGTCCGCGTGGGCTTTAGTTGAGTAATGTGTTTAATAAGATAGGGATACTTTTAGCGCATGCGAAAGAGCTTTTATACTAACTTCGCAACACCCTCTTACGCCCTTAAGGGATGATTTACGAAAAACTACTTTACACGTCTTTCATGACTTTCAATGAAGGACCTTCATGCTGAATTTCATTTGAATAACTTCAAAAATGGTTAAGTTTCATACTAACTTTGCACCCCCCTTTTGCCCTCTTAAGGGATGAATTTCAAAAAACTATTTTACATGTAGTTCATAAATTTTAATGAAGGAACTTCATATTGAATTTCATTCGAATAACTTCAAAAACGGCAAAGTTTCATACTAAGTTTGCACCCATCATAATTCATAATTCATTTATTGATTTGTGAGACACACTTGTGTCTCACAAATCACACATCAGGTGTTATGGTTGAAAAATATAGCTTCTTTTGTGCTCTACCTAAACAGGCATACAAATCTTATGTCACAATTAAAACATTTTAAATAATTTTATGCAATTACAATTAAATACAGAATGTCAAAAATTAAAAAAATTAAGTTAATATTCAAAAACAATTTAAATAAATACAAAATGTCAAGGATGAAAATATACATGTCAGCGTGTTAATAATTAGAAACTAAATTAATAAATATTTAAATTACAATTTATCTTCAAAGAACTCTTTTATGTCATAATAGCATTTAATAGTCAGCATGTCATATAATTTTCTTTTAAATTGAACAATATTTAGCAATTTTAAATTATCTGGCAACTTGCTATATATTTTCGGTGCCATGACCACAATGCTTTTTTGTTTGAAGGTTGTTTTTGTTGTTTTTATTTTTTTATTTTCGTGCGCCTTTGGAAATAACGATTCGTTTGTTTTGACAAAGACAGCAACCTCAAATACATAAAGACAGGTAAGTGTAAGAATTTTCAGTACCTTAAAATATGGCTTACAGGTTTCAGTAAATTTTAACTGACACATCGATCTGAGACACCTTTTTTGGGCTTTAAATATTGTAGTAACTTCTGTGCAATTGCCCCAAAACACAATACCAAACCGCAATGTTGACATTACATACCCGTGGAAAGCTGATAGTACGGCGTCTCTATTAACAATTTTTGATAACTTGTATAAGGCGAAGGCAGATTTATTGAGCTTATTGCACGTTACCTCGGCTTGGTACTTCCAGTTTATGTTATTATCTATCGTCAAACCTAAAAACTTGGTGACATGTTCTTGCTACATTGTTGTATACCAAGTTTACAGGAGGTGGATTGGTTTTTTGTGTAAAGTGCATAAGTTTAGTTTTGCTCAAGTTAGCCTTTAGACAGTTGGATTCTAGCCGTGACATTATTTCTTGGAGAGTTTTATTTATTTCGCTCTCGTAATTTTTATTTTCTGATTTTTTTATGACCACTGTGCTGTCGTCAGCAAAGAGGGTCATAGGGTAGCGTACATTCAGCGGCAAATCGTTAATGTAGTGCAAGAAAATCAATGGGCCGAGTATACTGCCTTGCGGAACTCCATGTAGAGACAAGCGGTCGTTTGAAGTATATGTTACTTCGTTGTTTGTCTCTATGCAAGTATTTGAGAGTTGAGTTTGTTGTGTTCGCTCGTTTAAATATGATTTTATGAGTTTTAAAGTTGTACCTCTCACTCCATAGAATTCCATTTTTTGTAGAAAAATTTGGTGATTAACGTAGTCGAATGCTTTTGTCATGTCCATGTAAATAGCCGATACTGGCACTCTAGAATCTACGCATCGTATTATATCCGCAAGAAAGTCGTATATTGCGAGATTAATACTTTTTCCTTTTCTGAATCCTTTTTGCTGCTCTACTAATATATTATATTTATCGAGATAGTTGTAGACCGAATAACCTTTTACCGTTGTAACCTTTTCAAATTTTTTGGAAATAATTGGAATTAAGGCAATTGGTCTGTAATTGTTAACTAAGTTTTTATCGCCTTTTTTATAAATAGGCTTAATTATCTTTTTTCCCCTTAAGGGATGATTTTCAAAAAACTAATTTACACGTGTTTAATAATTTTAAATGAAAAACCTTTGTACCAAATTTCATTCGAATAACTTCAAAAACGTTAAAGTTTCATACTAACTTTGAACCCTCATTTTACCCCCTTAGGGGATGAGTTTTCAAAAATCCTTTCTTTGTGCTCCCCTACGTTACAAAAGGAACCCCTGTGCAAAATTTCAAGTTTCTAACCCTTATAGTTTAGGCCCTGCGTTGATATGTCAGTCAGTCAGTCAGTCAGTCAGTCAGTCAGCATATCCTTTTATATATAGAGATTCTCGTGTGACAATGTTAGTGCGCATACTCCTCCGAATCGGCTTGACCGATTTTGATGAAATTTCATATGAATATTCGATAGGTCTGAGAATCGGTTGTTATCTACTTTTCATACCCCTATTTCGGCAAAACAATATTTGCCGGGACAGCTAGTTATTCATATAATTTATTTCAATCAATCAAATCAATCAATTAATATGTTTAATTTAAAAACAAAAAATTACATGTAAAAATGACGACAATCGTTTAGTCCTAAATCTAGTTTACAATATTATTGTCGTTGCATCCTGTCTCCTAAACTAGGCGAAAAACCTGTATCTTAGGAGAAGGTGAAATAAAGTTAAAACGTAAAAAATGTGCGTACATACGTAGTTGAGATACAATGAGCGGACGACTGTCAGTCGGGCAAATTTCATACCCTTATTTATTTGTAGCGTTCATTAATTCATCATTCCTGAGCTGAATAAAAGTAATTTGGATTTGAACTCAGAGACTTTCCCGAAATTAATTTTATAACAATTTTATATAATTAATTAACTAAATAACAGAGACATTTTTAAAAATCTTAAAATGACAAAACATTTCACAAAATATCACTTTAGTGGCAAGGATGTAGGTACCCTGCGCCCTAAGCCTAGGCGCACACTAGCGACACGCGACAGGCGATAGCTCGGTGACTAGACGCGGCGACAGGCTACGGCCGTCAATTTTCATATATTTTTTTCGAATCCCCGCACACTTGACGTCAGAGTCGCGGAGTCGCGACGACAAGACGCCAGAAGCAAATGACAACGTCGCGTCTGACGCGGCGACTAGACGCGGCAACAAGTCGCCCTGTTTGCGATGGCTAAATGGTAAATGTTTTCTACTCTCCTTACTCCAACTAAAATCTAGACATCAGTTAGTTAGTTACATTCGTGAGTATTTGTTACAAACAAACGTTTACATACGCTTAGCTTCCCAAAACCTGGCAAAACTATTTGAACGTTTCGTATTGATAAATTACCAGAACTGCCATTAAACGGACAAGCGCGGTATTTCAACATTACTCAGGGGAAAAAGAGATCTGACACCATTTTGGCTAGCAAAACTGCTTTACAAAAACAAAAAACACGGCCGCCGAATTATAGAGATAGAGTGCTTCGCTAACAAACCCGCTTTGCAGTTTAGCGTAATCTGTCTATATAATTAAAATGTCCTGACTAACTGACTCACTCATCAACGCCCAGCCCAAGCCGTTGGACCTAGGAAGCTGAAATTTTGCACAGAGGGTCTATATATAACGTAGGCAAGGAATAAGACAGAATTTTTTGAAATTCAAGCCCGAAGGCCAAAAGCCAGAAGCCAAAATTTGTATGGGAGGTATAAAGAATGTTGTCTAATTTTCTCAATTGATTGAACACGTGTTTCGCCGTTTTTCTAAATATAACCCTTATGAGAGTGAACGGGGTTGCAAAATTTTGAACTAAAGTTCACGCGGACGGAGTCGCGGGCGACAGCTAGTTATGTAATAATGTTAAAGTTTTTTTTATTTTCAATAAATAAACGAATTAACAAAAAATATAGGTACAGTGGACACATCCATCCGCAACTGAATAGGTAAAGGTTGATGCGATGTATATTATATTGCTTTAATTTTTTTGTTTTATTTTTCAAAGGAGTAAACCTGAGTGTCTGAAGTTTTCACATACCACAGCGCTGGAAATCGCCAATCCGCGGTGGGCCCTCGTGGTGATTAAGCCCTTAATCTCTCTCTGAGAGAAAGCTACAGTGGGACGTATATAGGCTGCTTACATTATTCAAGCCCGCAGGCCCCTGATAGGAAATCTGCTTAGGAAAGTGTAGATAGGAAATCTGCTTCTCTTCGTGATACTAGATTCGAGAACTAGGTTTAACAAAACTCAACAATTTACAATGCTAGTAAGCGCAATATTTGCGTGATGATTGATGAAAAATGTGTTAATGTCAACGTTATCGTGAATAAAGTAGACATTAACATTTTTTTAACGTCATAGAATCTCCTTGATGATTTAGGTCACGTGAAAAAAGTTAGGTAAGGACTATTAGCTCGACACTAATACTAATACTAGACGGATGAATGAATATGGGGATGAATTTAAAAAGAAGTAACTGATAAACAGACACACATAGACCGCGAAAACATAACAAAATTCTCTTTGTCTCATTCGCGTAAAAACTAAATATCCGATCCAATCATAGCATTGGAAATGTCTTCGAAGAAGAGTGGCCGTAGTAATAGATATTGATAACGTCCCTCGAATGAATATCTTAAGCCCGGACCCTATTCCCTGCGAAATTGACGCACCTGTCCCCTTCAAAATACACCACCCGGCTAGGGTTACCCTACGACTGGTAGAAATAGGGAAAAGTTACTTGATGTTTATCAGTGCCGTTAGAAAATGAAAATCAGCGCCGTTAGAGGGCGTGAAACCCACTCCGGCCTCTACCTTTTGCTGCCAACTATTAATAGCAAGCTGATCTTATTGGTCACTGTTTTTATATACCATACAGAAAGTGCCAATGAGACTATAAATTGTTACCTCGCTAAAAGTCTCAACTTTAAAAAATCTCATTCTTTCAACCACTTTATTGTTGGTGAAATTAAAAACCTTTTTACTTACTTTAACTTTATTTTTTTAAATGTAGCGTTATAATCTTAGAATATTTAATAAAAGAAAGTAAAATATCATAGCCAAAATCAGATAAAATAACAGGGGAAACTTCCGAACGTGTTTGTATCTGGCAACCCAACCCCGGCGATCCCTGCCGGTAGGACTGCGAAATCGACCTGTCCTGCGACCCGCACTGCCAAACACAAGACCAGTCACCCAACTCATCCAGCGTTAGCACACGGACAAAGGAAACAGATTGAAATCGCTTTACGAGTATTCTGATGAGTTGTTCGGTGTACATCGACTCATTGGGCGACCGGTCCAGGCCTTCTTTTGTACCGTAGCAGTTTAATTTACGGTGTTGAAGTGAAGATAATAGATGCTGTTAAATTTGCTAAAATGCCGCCCTTTTTGGGTGCCCTGATGACGAGTTGAGTATTGGACGAGTATTGTTTTAGTGTCAGGTTTATTGCTCGTTGGGATTTTAATTAGGGATTAGTTGGAACGGACGAATTTGTCTATAGAAATATAGAAACTATCTTGAATTCAGACAGACGTATAGACGCCTCGGTAGCTGCTATTGTAAGTGGCTTAAGAGCGGGTATTATGCAAAAAGGGTTTTGTATTGTTGTTTGAATAAATAAAATTGGTGTTGTAACTATAATATGTTTTGCAAGGTCGCCTAGAGTCCAACTGTCGATGCACTGTCGACTGAATAGAGGGTAGGCTGGTTAATCACCTTATTTTTTCCTTTAGACCGTTCTTAACACAAAGGCATAAGGTTATATCCAGACTGGCATTATACAACTGATATTATCGTCACTTCTAGAGCTATCCTATGGGTACGACAGCTGTTTTGCGAAATAACTTCCATAAACGGGTAAGGAACGAGTTGAAGACTTCGAAAGCAAAAAAGTTAAGATTTTTTGAGTCCAGAAATCGATGCAGTTTTTTGAAAAAAAAAAAAAAGGGTTTCTACAGAGTGGAAAAAAAAAACATAACATAACATAACATTTACATACAGGCACATACATTGCTTCTGGCCCCACACTAGGATACCCTGTGTCGTGGGAACCAGAAACAGCGACGTCACAAACATGTAAACATCCAAGACCTGGAGTTTTTTTTTCTCTCTCCAGCCGAGGATCGAACCCGGGACCTCTCGCATGGCACGCAGATGCGCTAACCACTACGCCACAGAGGTCGTCTTAATAAATAAACACACGCTTGTATCCGAGCGGGGTAGGCAGAGACCAAGGACTGCCACTTGCCACGATTCTGACAGATCACTTGAGAAATAAGGAAATCCGATATTATAATATTTCTTACACCGTATTCATATACTGAAATCGCCAATCGCATTAATGAGGTTCGAGGTAGCAAAAACTGTTTTGAATATTTTTGGAAAAGCATAAACGCCAATTATCGTATACTGACCCATTTCTCCCGAGGAACCTTATCTGAATCGTCTTAACTTTCTTTTGTATCTAAGCCCCTTAATAAGCAGGTATAAATAGACACAATCACGATTCGGGTACAATTTTATAAATGAAATTATAAATCACCGATAATTTTAAAATTATGTTATTAAAATGGGAACACAATGTCGGCAAAATTTATATTCCCTTAAAACACTTGTCAAATTTCTATTGTGTCATTGTAGTTATATACAGGGTGTAACAAATTATTAATAATAATATACAACCAAAAACAGGGGGTGGAGCGATGTTAGTGATGGTGTACATACAATAAAGAATATTCTATCTATAGCCTAGCGGTGGTAGCCTAGTCGGCAGAACAGTGGACTTATGTGAAAGAAAATCTCGTGAGGAAACCTGAGTATCAGAGCACGCGTGATGATTAAAATTCAAATTAATTTATTTGTGAAACATGACTGTACATAAAAATCCTTATGAATAATAAAGTTTCAGCATAGTTATTTGGCCGTAAAGGCGTACAAGGCGTAAAAGTATCAACATCTTAGTATAATTAATATTTACCGGTTTTTTTAAAGTTAGAATTGTAATAATTAATAATTAGAAGTAATAATTAATAATTAAGGCCCATACTAAGGTTAAGCAACATACGGCGCGTTCAGTCCATGGATGGGTCGCCGTCTATGACTAACGCTAGTGGCATTTTTTCCGAGCGATTCCGTGCTTCGCAAGGTACGTTAAGCAGTTGGTGCCGGCTGCCGTCGATAGATGGCAGTCGTTAAGCCAAGTCAGAGGCCTTTAGGGGCGGCTTGAAAACTTCTGACAGTAAGACCAGCCACTAGTCTTACAAGCCTCCACCAATCCGGACTTGGCCCCCGTGGTGGAGTATGGCCTATACCTTCCTCAGGGAAGAGACCCGTGCCCCTCGGTGGGGATATAATGGGTTGGTGATGAAGGCCCATACTCTCTCTCGTATAGGCCGCTTACAAACCAAATCAGCATTGCCTTTGGAAATTAAAACCACACTACTTTTGGCAAATGCCAATGTGCAATAAATAAATACTTTCAAATAGATAGAATTATATCGATATTCATTAATTTAGTGTAATAATATTGTGATGTTTATTATTTATATCTAGTTTATATTATAATTTATAATGATGATCGACGATGTAATCAACAAAGTAATAACGGCATGTTAATTTATATGTTTAGGTGGGATTACAGAACTAAAACAAATATGTGTCAGAAGTGGGATAATAAACCGTTATTAATAAGCCTTGGATTCATGTCTACTCGACGAACTTGTATCGGATATGTTCAAAGTGCTTGCCTCTTCTCATGGAACACTGCCAGAAGTTTGCTAGAAATGTCTGAGAGTCACACTTTCTTAACTTGCTAAACGTTTTAAGACCAGTTTCTGAATGGAGAATTTGAGTAACTACATACTTAAATGTAGTGCTGTCATGTCAAATTTTTCATATAAAAGCGTGACAGAACGTTACTTATTTCGTAAAATTCTCAATTCAGAAACTGACCCTTAGAATCTTCATTTTGGCTTTGGGGGTAGAAACAACAAAATCTAATATATAAAATTCTCGTCACAGTCTTAGGCTGACATTCAGAGACGAATCCTAAGTTCACGCTTAGATCAGTCTTAGCAAAGTAAACTAAAGTCGTACTTAGTAAAGCGCCGCAATTTTCGTATTCACAGTAACTTAGGAAAGTCATCTATATTGTCTATCATTTTATACTGATGTAGTTCTTACCGGTTTTTTAAATTTGACATTGCTACACGAGAGCTGGACAACATCATACAATTTAATATATGTCAGAGTGAATAAAAAAATCCCACAGATAATGCTCGTAGAACATCAGTGAAATCACGTTTGGAGTAGTCTGTGAACAAAAGGCTTAGAAGTGACAGTTCTAAGTTCACGTAAAGTCACCGATTTTGACTACTTACACTTAGCTAAGCACCATTTCATACTAAACTTGGTAAGATTCGATTCTGAATACCAAATGTTTTTAAGTACGTGATTTTGACATTTCTGAGACCAATCTTTGCTTAGTTTTCGTCTCTGAATGTCAGCCTTAGTGCGCATACTCCTCAAAAATGACTTGATCGATTTTGATAGAATTTTATATTAGTATTCGGTAGGTCTGAGATTAGATTTATATCTCTTTTTCATAGCCTTAAGTGATAAAAAAAAAAATATAATAGGACGGACGGACAGACAGCGACATCTCAGTAATAGGGTCTTTTTACCCCTTAGGTACGGAAGCTTAAAAAAATCAGTTAAATAATACCAGCCAGCAAGTTGTATTTTGGAATTTGTAAAAATCCCAATTATGCGTATGCAACATTGTCCCCGTCCCCATTATCCCCATTGGTTGTTAAAGAAGTTGGTATCGATCGCGCGCCTTTGTTGCTAATTTACATTTCCGGGGCATAATGGGAAATTTCCCAGCACGGTGCATTAGTATCGATAAAGTTATCTTTAGGCATTCCCATTTCCCTTTCCCATTTAGTCAAAAGCAGATCAACTTTTATTGACTCAACTGTATCGTTACTTACAGGCAACTTTACAAATAAGATTTGTTGAATATTTATGTATCGACTGCAACAATTTACAGTCAACGGCTCATCAATTTTTATACTTTTGTTGAAATGGTGTGGTTGTAGTTGCTGCGCCTCGATTCTCTTAGAGCATTATAGTAGGATGACAGATACTCGGATTAATCAGCAATTCCTTCAATCACTCGTAGCCCCGGCTGCCTGGGTGATATTAAACGATCACGAAGGTTAAGCACTAGATCGCAGTCGTTAAGCCGAGTCAGAGGCCTTAGGACGCTATGAAAACTTCTGACAGTAAGACCAGCCTCTAGTCTTACAAGCCTCCACCGATCCGGACTTGGCCCCCGTGGTGGAGTATGGCCTATACCTTCCTCGAGGAAGAGACCCGTGGCCCTCGGTGGGGACATAATGGGTTGATGATAGGTATCACATTTTTCTATGTGGTCTAGTGTACAATGGGGAGTATTCTTATCATATCTTACCTGAAGTGAAATAGAGTGAACGAGTGAAAAGGTTTATAATAATATGCTGCCGATTGTACCCCAAAATGCCGGGCGGGTCGTTGACACTGTTGGTAGGGCACTTATTGAACATCTGAGAATGAATGATGAAGAATGCCCAAATATCCAATACGAAATTGCTTGAAAAATAAAAGACATGCAAAAAACGTATAAACCTAGAGAGAATAGGGTAGTTTCCAGGGTCAAAATAATTTAATTCTATTTAGTCCGTATTTTAGATTATAAAAAAATATTGGATACGTATTTTTTCTTTTTTCGATTAAACAAAAAATAACAAAGATATAGCCCATTGAAGTTATGTGTGACGTCACTCAGTGCTACAAAATGCAGCACGGCGTGACGTCACACGTAACTTTAATGGGCTATATCTTTGTCATTTTTGGTCTAATTTACAAATAAAAAAATACGTGTCCTTGAATTTCTTTGAATAATCTAAAAGACGGATTAATTACATTTTTTTGGGAAACTAGCCTATTGTCTGGATTGTAGAAAGTGGCAAGCCTATCTCTCCTGGAAACGAGCGTGAGTGTAGCATGGGAATGCATGTAAGCATTCACATGCATACATATACAGGGTGTCCCGAAACTCAACGTTTAGCCGGTACCGGGTGAAAAGGCAAGTCATACTGGTTATCGGAAAAATATAAAAAATAAATTTATAAAGATTTTTGTTTTTCAGTACAATAATTTATTTAATTATTTATTCAAGAAATTTCACAAACATAATTAAAACTAAAATTAAAATTGAAAATGGGCAATTTTTTAAGTAATTTTTATTTGAAAGTCTTCTTTTCTTCCAGGCTGGAGCAGCTGGCTTGAAATTTTGTTAACAGTTTAAAGAAGCATTATTCAGAGTAGCAAACCAAAAAACAAATTGGAAAAAGTAAATATTTGTGGCAACCGGATTTTTCAATTTTTTTAAATGCCTATAATTTTGTATACATTCAATTTTTTTTTTGCATTTTGCTGATAACCAATATGACTTGCCTTTTCACCCGATTCCGGCTTGACGTTGAGTTTTGGGACACCCTGTATACGTCCCACTAATAGAACACACGCCTTATCTCATAGATAGAGAGAGAGAGAATGGGCTTTAACACACTCCCAGACTCAGGGCCGATTTCTGAATTGAGAATTTCGCTAAGTATTTACTTACAGCAACACCAAGTTATCTGTTCAGGTGGACAAAATTGTAACTAACTAATTAATTGTAAATTCTGTTCCCCATTTTTTGTTTTATTTATTCACTTACTAAGATTTATACATGTATTTTCATTAAAATTGAAGGACGGGTTAAAATACTCGCATTCTTCTAGGTAAATTTATTAAATGTTACTACTAAATTCACTACTAGCGCCGCTATCAACTGAACAGATAAGATGGTGGCACTGTAGTATACATTCTCTATCCAGAAATCGGCCCTGAGTTTGAGGGCCAATTTCTGAATTGAGAATTTACACAAAGTATAAACTTAAATTCTGTCACGCAATGACAGTCACGTAAGATTACTAAAACATAATTTATTATCGACTTTTCAAATAATACGCTTGCTATTGAATTAATTCCTATTTAAAAGTAACAAACTCACGCCCATTATCCCCGAGGGGGTAGGCAGAGGCACCAATCACTAGACCTGGGCCTCAATTCTGTTACTGCATTATAGTTCGATGACAGATACACGGTCGGGTCACGTGACGTGTTTTTTCATACCATTGACGCCTAGATTGCTTGATTTGACTCTGCGCGCGTAGACTTGAAGCGACAATGAAAAAAAAAATTACACACGCCCCTTATCCCCCAGGGGGTAGGCAGAGGCACCAATCACTAGAACTGGGCTCACGTTTTGCCGAGTTTATTAGGTCCCAACGTGACAAGTGGCAAGCCTGTCGCCGTTATCCGGGCACAATTTATCAGCGAATGTTGTTGCTGTACAAACGAACAAATGTACGTAACTAAAAGTCATTGGTACATGCAGGATTCGAACCCAGACCCTCATGAACGAGAAGCAAGGGTGAACCCCACTACGCCACCACCGCTATATTTATTCCAAATAAATTTACCTGAAACGTGGATACTTCATAAATATTAACAAAACACACGCGTACTGACGAAAACGGCCTCAATTTCCTAATCTCCGTCTCTGTGTTGCCCGTTGGTGGCCCTAAGTAGAAGCGAGACGGTTACGCGTCAGTCGCTTCGATTATTTCGCTTCGGCTGAAAGACGGTACAGAGTTTGTATCTAGAAAATTTGTTGTGAAAACAAGCCTTTAGGAGGTGCAGTTGATAAATTATGCAGATTTTAAATATTTTATATTTGAGTTCATTGCCTTTCGTATGACAAAGAAATCATTTGCCAGCGAAGTGCTTTACGTAAGTATAAGGAGTTTTTCCACTGAGCTACAAAGCGGTATAAGGCCAGTTACTGAATTGAGAATTTCACTAAGTAAATACCTACTTAATTAACGTTCTGTCCCGATCTTTTCTGAGAAATTTGACGAGACAGCACTACAGTTAAGTAGTTCTCACTCACTCACTGATTAGACATCCTCATTGACTTTGACTGCCTCGTTGGTCTAGCCGTTAAGGCCTTTACCTACCAAGACAGATGTCGTGGGTTCAATTCCCACTGGGGGCCGCCGTATATTTGTACAATTGGCCTCCACATAATCTAATAATTCTGAAACAAACTTTTTTATTATTATAAACAAGCTGTTGCCGCGACTTCGTCAGCGTGGGCTTAAGTTGAAAAAAGTGTTTGCAAATAAGTCACGTATACTTTTAGCGAATGAGAAATAATTAAAACAAAAAAATTGTGTGTTCATTAACAGTCATATTTATTACATAATTTACATTTTATTGAAATAATTTTAAAAATCAGAGAACTTACATTTTAACGTTGCACCCCCGTTCTACCCCCGTAAGGGTGAATTTGCAAAAATCCTTTCTTAGTGCCCCCCTGCCTTATAAAAGGAACCCCTGTGCAAAATTTCAAGTTTCTAACTCTTAGTCTATATTATAAGGGTTAGAAACTTGAAATTTTGCACAGGGGTAATACGGTAAGTAAGCTTCTCCCTACTAAATTTGCACCCCTCATTTACCCCCTTAGGGATTGAATTAAAAAAGAGATGTCGGAATAATCATTATTAGTTCCCAAATACAACATTTTTTTGAAAAAAACAGAGAACTTTCATACTTACTTTGCACCCCCCTTTATCCCCTTAAGGAATGATTTTCGGAAAAATGTTTTGCACGTGTTTCATTTCAATGAAGAACCTTCATACTGAGTTTCATTCGAATAACTTAAAAAATGGCAAAGTTTCATACTACCTTTGCACCTCCTTTTTACCCCCTTAGTGGGTGAATTCACAAAAAGGGATATTGAAAATAATCATCATTAGAAACTTATAACCCAAATACCACTTTTTATTGAGATAACTTTGAAAATCAGAGAACTGTCATACTACTATTTTTGCACCCCCCTTTTACCCCCTTAAAGGATGATATTCGGAAAAATATTTTACACGTAATTTATGACTTTCAATGAAGAACTATCATACTGAGTTTCATTTGGATATCTTCAAAAACGGCAAAATTTCATAATAACTTTGCACCCCCTTTTCACCCCCTTAGGGGTGAATTCACGAAAAAGGATATCGGAAATAATCATTCTTAAGAATTTATAACTCAAATACCACTTTTTATTGAATTATTTCAATAAAAAGTGCAACTGAAAGTCAGAGTACTTTCATACTAACTTTGCACCCCCCTTCTACCACCTAAAGGGATGATTATTGAAAAAACATTTTACACGTGTTTCATAACTTTCAACGAAAAACCTTCGTACTGAATTTTATCAAATAATTTCAAAAACGGCAAAGTTTCATACCAACTTTGCACCCCTATTTTACCTCCTTAGGGGGTGAATTTTCAAAAATCCTTCCTCATAGCTCCCCTAAACTATAAAAGAAACCTCTGTGCAAAATTTCAAGTTTCTAACCCTTATAGTTTGGGCTCTGCGTTGATATGTCAGTCAGTCAGTCAATCAGCTTCTCCTTTTATACAGAATTTTATTTTATTACTTTTTCACCAGTACAATAAATCAACATACGTAATAGTAGTCCTAAATACAAATACCAACATTTTTTGTTACTATCTCTTTGGTACAAAAAAAACAAAATACCAATGACCGAACTTATCCGCAAAAAATCTTTAAAAAAGGGGGACGCATTACGCATCTATCGATGAGCATAACTAAACGCACGAATTGGCAACCGTAAGTGGCATCGCGCGCGGCTTGCGGGAAGGAAAAGAAGCGGCGGCGCAGCCAGTATGACTTATGACGTAGCAAAAACAATCTTACTTGATCCCAATTCTTCCTTCATACATGCACGGGCTTAGGACCGTCAAAATAAAGAAAACTGCTATGTGTGAAGTTTGAAGAATGTTTCAAATTATGTCTAATGTGATAAAAATAACGAAGTAGGTACGATAGCAACTGTCTTCATTAAGGCGTATTTAAAAATTGGAATCAACTTTATGTACAATGATTGCAATCTAAAAATCATACCTAATTAATGGAGTCCATTTCTCATACTAATTAATTAATTCACATATACTTAAGCAAGTGTTCAAAATGTTCGCCGTGGTTTTCCAAACACAATCTTGCCCGTTTTTGAAGGTTTCCTTCAATACCTCCCAAAACAAGTCTGTAATTTTCACTTTTTATTTCATCAAACGCACTTATTATTTTATTTTTCAAGTCTTCGTAACTTTGGGCCTCTTCAACGTACACCCGCCGTTTCACCTCAGCCCACAAAAAGAAGTCACACGGGCTCAAGTCTGGCGACCTGGCTGGCCATAGAATTGGTCCCCCACGCCCAATCCACCTCTGTCCGTACCTTTCATTTAAGTACTCTTGTACTACGAGTGTGTAGTGAGGCGGTGCGCCGCTTTGCATGAAGAAAAAGTTGCGGTCCAGCTGTCTGGCGATGGGCAACTCTTCTTCAATTTGGTCTTCTATGACCCCACGAAGCATGTCTAAATAATTTCCTCCCGTCAGGCGTCCTTCAATAAAAACAGGTCCTATTATTATGTTTTTGTAAACACCTGCCCACACGTTCGCACTGAACCTTTGCTGGTGGTAATGTTCTTCGATTTTGTGTGGGTTGTTAAAAGACCACCAGTGTTCATTGTGAACGTTGTAAAGTCCGACTCTCGTAAAAAGAGCTTCGTCAGTCCACAAAACGTTTTCTTCGTGGTTGTTTAATAACCAACGGCAAAAGTCTTGTCTCAGACCGGCGTCACCGGCGTGTAATGCTTGCACTGGTTGGTAGTGGTATGGATGCATGCCGTGGATGGATGTATTTAATAATTTCCACACCACGTACTGGCTAACGCCGAAGCGCTGTGCCGCGTCGTTAGTGCTCCTTCTGGAGTCTTCCTCGAAGAACGCGAATACCTGTTCCTCGATCTCCACGGCCAAGGGAGGTCTCCCTCCTCGGCCTTGAGCGTACGCTGGTGCAGTGAACTGTCCGTAGTCTAGCAAATGCTGCGTCACTCTCATGAATGTCCTGGTGTTGGGTAATTGAGGTTCAATAACACCTGTATTTATCAGGCGGGGCAAACTTTCTTCTGCGTATAGCCGCCGAGCCGCAGCTGTATTTTCTCCACTGAGCAAGTAACTACGAACTATTTCGTAATACTCGCGGTTTGTAAACATTGTGTTGCGCGCGTAATTTTCGACTGCAGGAAGTGCGGAAACGGCGCACGTGCACTCACCTAGGTCAATGCGCGCGGACTGATCGGGTCACCAAGAGAGAAAATAAGCGTAAGGAATGCTATGTTGCCAAATCGTGCGCCGGCCAGCCCGCCGCTCACCCCACCCTGCCGCCCTCTACCTCGCACCGTTGACGCCTTGTTAGTGCGCGCGTTACAAATTGGATGAAGGATAAATTAATGAAAATGAAAAAAAAAATGGTAATTTAATTTGCTAAATTATCGATACCAATGGTATGGTAAAATTTATTGTACCGGTGAAAAATTTACCCTGTATATGTATGTATATAGAAAGATAGAAGATAGACTGAGAGTATCGTGTGTTCCGTTGATATCCGCTATAAGTGTTGAACATTAAACTCAATCAAGCTTACTATAATGTATGACTAGCTTTCGCCCGCGACTCTGTCCTCGTGGACTTTTGTTCAAAATTTTGCAACCCCGTTCACTCCCTTAAGGGTTAAATTTAGAAAAATGGAAAAAACACGTGTTCAATCAATTATGTTGGAGAGTATTTATTTTAAGTTTCAAGAAAATTTGACAACATTCTTTATACCTCCCGTACAAATATTGGCAACCCGTTTTGCCCCCTTAGGGGCTGAATTTTCAAAAATCTGGTCTTATTCTTTGCCTATATTATATGTAGACACTCTGTGCAAAATTTCAGCTTCCTAGGTCCAACGGCTTGGGCTGGGCGTTGATGAGTGAGTCAGTCAGTCAGTCAGGACTTTGAATTTTATATATATAGATATTTTTTATTACCTCCTTGAATTCAAATAACCCCCGATTTCTGAAATGAGAATTCCACAATCTAATAGCATGACTCAAACAGAGAGGCAGATACTAAAATAATTGCTAAGTGAAATTCTCAGTTCAGAAACAATATCATTCGTTTCACTTTTCATTGTCTTCTAAGTGAATCGAGAATAAAATTCTAATTGTAATAACTTACTATTAGAATTTCATTCTAACGACGATTTTATTCTTAAGAGACTGACGTCTCTTAGAAAATAAGTAATAGTAAAATAATAATAAAAACCTCCATTTGTCTTTTTTTAACTAAAACTTTCGTAACCACTAGACATTATTCATTTTATTCCGGATCTACTTACTTGACTTTTTGTCGGAAGAGTCCGACCAGGTTTCGCTCTGAATCGCAGAGCTTAATCATGGTGAGCAGAGACGGAGCTCGCGTCGTCGGGTCCGACAAAAAGTCAAACAGTATGTAAGTGTATTCGGAAGAAAATAAATCTTGTATAGCCCTCAAGCAGTTTACAGTTTATTAGCTGACCACGCAAACGTGGTTTTGCCCATAGGGTTATGGAAAATAGATTACAACCTATTCTCATACCTACCGATTATGTATATAAAATGTCATCAAAATCGGACATGCCGTTTCGGAGGAGTATGCGCACTAACACGGTGACACGAGAATTTTAAATATTAGAAGAAAGATGTATCTTAGATTATAAGCACTTCTTTAGTAGACTTAGTTAATCCGGGACACAATTTGGTTGCACGAAACATAACACATAAACACGTTTTGACCACTGTCTAGCGCTTAATCTAGGCCGAGCCTGTAACTTTTACTAGTTCCCTTCATTTGACGTAATTCATTTCTATTAATTTATTTGTACAGTCGACAGCACGTCAACCTTCACACTTTAGTTGCAAAGGCGCCCGTAACGCAACGGAATAGAGTGCATGTGTGTAGGATGATGTGCTGTCGACTGTACTCCATGAATTTACTGTGGCTAACAATATTATTTGTCGTGACATTCGTCATTCAACAGAAGGGTCTCCTCTAGACTTCTGAGTAAGTCTCTAGACTGATCGATTGTGTCAATGACCTTTTGAAATAAAATCACAAGGACCTATTCTATGCTAAGCAGCGGCCTCTGCTTCAATTTTTATTTGCTGGAATCTGACCACACTTCTTGAGAATCCACTTGACAAACAACTAGTATGACATTGCAGGTCACCGTATGACTCAGTAGTAATGCAGAAAAGTGTTTGGTGTGCGTATTTGGAAGTGTTTTAAGGCTATGGACTATTGTTCATTAATTACGTCGTTTTAGTGGAATTATTTAACTTCGATGGACGAAAATGGTGGACGAAGGTGGTGGTTTCGTTACAGAGGTCATGGGCTACGTATATTATATTAGTGAGGTTTTTTAGCAATACTACACTAACTGTTAAGGAAAATATGGTGAGGAAACCTGAGTTTCTGGGGTGCTCACATACCTCAGCGCTTGATATTTGGTCATCACACGCACGCGGGCACGCTTTCTAATTAATCCCATACCTATTCTCTCTTTGAAATTAGGCCTTTGCCTTGCAGTGGGGCGTAGAAAAGGTATCACGACTCTGGATTTCCACTTCGGACGAAATTATTAGTAAATGTGGACTAACATTTTTAAGCCTTCTCCTAGTTTCTTAAGACATTATACCATCGCGTCGTTGCCTACTGGAAGACAAAGGAAATTTTATTGAAAACTAGCTTTCGCCCGCGACTCCGTCCGCGTGGACTTTAGTTCAAAATGTTGCAACCCCGTTCACTCCCGTTAAGGGTTAAATTTAGAAAAACCGTGAAACACGTGTTCAATCAATTGTGTTGAAGAGTATTTATTTCAAGTTTCAAGAAAATCTGACAACATTTTTTTATACCTCCATACAAACTTTAACACCACCGTTTACCCCTTTAGAGGGTGAGTTTCAAAAAATCCTTTCTTAGTGCTCCCCTAGGCTCCCTAAGGAACTCCCATGCCAAATTTCAACCCCCTAGGTTCATTAGTTTGGGCTCTGCGTTGATTCTAAGTCAGTCAGTCAGTTTCTTCTTTTATATATATAGATAGAAGATAGATGATAAATTAATCTAACAAATTGGTTTGGTTGATATAAAAAAAAAACATACACATTTACATACAGGCACGTACATTGCTTCTGGCCCCACACTAGGATACCCTGTGCGGTAGGAATCTGAAACAGCGTCATCACGAACATGTAAACATCAAAGACCTGGATTAATAATATAAGCCTTTCTTAATTTGTTCTAAATAATAATTAATTACATGCAACAAGTAACAATTGAAAATGATAAATTGACAATTATATTACTTAAGTTAATTAATAAATTGTGTAAATTATAAATTAGATTTCATGCAATTTTTTTATTAGGGCGTCCCTCTCCGGGACATGCTTGGCCTCCCACAAGTCTTGTGGTTTGTGGTCTAATCACCCTAGCTGACCAAACCCTAGTTCACTGGGTGATTCAGCAATATAATATATCATCATCATCATCAGGCTATATTAGTCCACTGCTGGACATAACCCTATATTTATATGCCTGTATGTAAATGTTAATGCTCCCTTGAAACTTCAAATCAACGTTCTAAATTAGACGTCAAAAAAATATGGCTTCGCACCACTCAGATCGCACCTGGCAACGACGCGCCGACGACGCATAGGACTTAATACCACCAATTGTCTTTCAAAGTACCTGGAAAGGCTGAATAGCATTTAACTAATAGAAAAGTTTGAACGGGTAGTGATAATAATCTCTTCGTTAAACACCAAAAAGGCCAAAACCTTTTTTCTGTTTTATTTTGTTGTTTCTATTTATGAATAGTTTTTTAGAACTCGTTAGCTGATACAAGCGGCAGAAAGGTGGTTTTTTGTTCAGCAATAGAAATCACTTGTTACTTTTTTAGGGCTTCGTACCTACCCAAAGGGCAAAACGGACCTTATTACTGAGACTCCGCTGTCCGTCCATCTGTCCGTCCGTTCGACGGATCCCAAAATTAAACAGTCCCCTCGATTTGCAGAACTTTTGAAATTTTCTTGAAGGTAAAAAAATAAAAAAATTACATTTTTGCAAATTGCATAAAGTTCCAGATCGCGTATGAGGTTGCAAATTTGTAAATGCATCAGAATAGATGTTTTCGAAGTTTGCAACCAAGTTTCAAAACTTTTGTAATTATTCCGAGACCACCTTACTCGAAAAAATGACCACGAATTAAAAAGAATTATAAATAAATATGTTTCGGTCAACATAAAAGGTTGCAAATTTATACAATCGTTCGGTATATTTTTCCGATATATCTGTCAAATTTGCAGAACTTTTGGAACGTTTTCCTTCAGTTTAATAAAGAAAAAGATTAATTTTTAATAACAAAAAATGTTCCGTACACTTAAATTGGTTGCAAATTTGACACGTGATGTAAAATAATATATTTAACACCACTCCAACTTTGCAGAACTTTTCGAATTTTGGTCTCAAGAACTGAGCAGATTATCATTTATTGCATTTTTAACAATGTTCCGGACCGCAGAACAGGTTGCAAAATTTTATAGTTTGTTTTAATACCATTCCCGACCTTACATCAAAATTTGAAAACTTTTGGAATTATAATGAATTGATTGTCTTGACTGACTGGACTATGAATAAAATCTCATGAACCGTGATGTTAGATTCTGTATTTATGTTGCCGCTATAAAAACAAGTATTAAAAAACAGAATAAAATAAATATTTAATTGGGCTCCCACATAATAAAACGTGATTTATTTTGCCATTTTTATAGATGATTATAGAAGGCTCCGTAGCCTTTAGTGCGCGGGTCCAACTCGCACTTG
Source organism: Yponomeuta plumbellus (assembly GCA_947310845.1). Classification (NCBI taxonomy): domain Eukaryota; kingdom Metazoa; phylum Arthropoda; class Insecta; order Lepidoptera; family Yponomeutidae; genus Yponomeuta; species Yponomeuta plumbellus. The sequence continues at coordinate 6,587,412 of OX371207.1, read as the reverse complement.
GCAGATTTTTTAAAGATATTTCCGATGCATTAACATCCATATTTTGTCACTACCCTTATTATGATAGTGCCCGCTAATACGTTCACGTGGTAAATGCATTAGTCTATAGCCATGTCCACCCTGAAGGTCCATTCCGTATACAAGTGAAACAATTTCCGAAATCGGATAAGTAAGTAGGTACAACATCTTTCGGAGATACCTTCTACATAATCATGTACAAACAAATTGTACGGGCTTGCCGTTCTGGAAAATGCGGCTTCAGCACTTTGCGCGTCCACGATGGTTAGTTCACTTTAACGAACTAACTTCAGTTCACTATAAATCGTAATAGCACACACTCGTATCATAATAAGATCTGACAACTGTCACTATCAATGTATCGTTATCAGTGTCAAATAAACTCTACAGTGTTCTCAATATCAAGATCTATCATTTCTATGAATCAAATGATCGAATTCTTTATTGATGTTTGGAGGAACTCGTACCTACACATCGCCGCTTATAAGCTAAAGTGTCACAAATCAAAATTGTCCAAAAACGTTTTTAATTGAAAAATGTAACCAAAATCGATCTCATTTTCATATTTCACGAAGACACCCGTCAAATTCAAATTCGCCTCTAAATCACCGGTTGACGTATGCGCCCTTCGTGAAATAAGAAAATGAGACCGATTTTGGTTTGGATTTACGTTGCTAGGCCAGCACGCTACCGGCGCGCCAGAGTAGCTCTACTTTATACAACTACAAATGAACAAAACCAATATTCACATACTCTGCTTCTGGCCCCACACTAGGATACCCTGTGTCGTCGGAACCAGAAACAGGGACATCACATCAAGTAAACATCCAAGACCTGGGGTTTTTCTTTCTCTGTCCCCAGCCGGGGTTCGAATCCGGGACTTCTCGCATGGTAGCAGGTGCACTAACCGCTGCGCCACAGAGGTCGTCGTATACATTGTCCGTTAACAGATTAACAAGTATAAAGAGACTCAGGCCGACGTGCACCACCGACTAAAATCCATTTACCTAACTTAAAGTTAAACAGAATTTTGACAGTTCCTCTATACACCATCTGACAAAATTCTATTTAATTTAACGCTAAATGAATTTTAGTCGGTGGTGCAAGTCGGCCTCTGTGTTGTCAGAATAAACGAAGAGTTTTACTTATATGAACCTCGAAAAAATATCAGCGGCTGTGAGAAACAGCTGATATTTTCGTTCCCTTCGGCTGGTCAGCAGTACCAGGTCTGATTTTACTATACATTCGGTAGTGGGTTTGAGTCATATTAGAGTCCGCCGTATATTTGTACACCTTGCATCAGTCTGAGTGTATTTCTATGATTTTGTTGTCCTGCCTGTTATCTGACCCTAGTTTAGGACTATAACAAGTGATTCAAAAGATCTAATATAAGCTAATATTTTAATTTCAGTATCGTCGTTCCCGTGTAGCCGTGGTGTCTGGTCTGCCTACTTCTCCGGGCTACGGGCGTAAGTTTCTATAATTATATTTTTATGCTCATCACGTAAAGACGATTAAACTACTGAACCGTTTCGCATGAAATTTGGCTCACATTTCTTTCATCAGACATATGCTTATGTAAACATTTTACCGCTTTAATAATGTACGCGTCATCATCATAATTGACCCATTATGTCCCCACCGAGGGGCACGAGTCTCTTCCCTGAGGAAGGTATAGACCGTACTCCACCACGGGGGCCTAGTCTGGATAAACCCGTGCACTCTACTCAGTTACATTACGGGCGACTTAGCAACAAAGATGTAAAAATTGACCAACTGTTGACTGCCGCATCACTAGGGTCTCCTCACAAAATTTCCCTTCACAGCCAACCTAAATTTCACAATAAAGATTGACCAACTGTTGACTGCCCCATCTCCAGGGTCTCCACACAAAATTTCCCTTCACAGCCAACCTAAATTTTGCTATAAACGCAATGTTTTCTTTCACGGAGCGCCTACGTCAGCCGACCTCGTCCATATTGGTGCCATCAGCGGTCACACCGCCTATTTTCGTACTAAACGCGCGTACCATCGCCTCACTTTGCCATTTGAAAATCGACCTTGTTAACACCAAGGTAAGAGCTAATAAAGTCGCGGGCGGTAGCTCTGCGGACGGACTGTAAATCGGTTTCTTATAAGCGTTAATTTCGTTGTTATTACTTTGGTGTTTACTTGGGCACTTATCCGTTGTTCTTTACGTAGACCGACATAAGTATTTAGAAAATTACCAGACAGTCATTATCATTGGGTTGGGGTTATTTTCCGGGGTATGCAGTAACCCAAAGTCCACATCAAAACTTATAGGGCGGGTACGACCTACTCGGCATGCCCCCCCCCCCCTCTATTCTTCTTTGTTTTAGCGTTTCGATGGCAAAATATACGAGAATTAGACATGGGCAAATTAAAAATTGAAAAAAAAGATATTATCATTTAATAAAAATTCTAACAAATTTTGAAAAATTGTTATCTATAATATTTTTTTCACCTTATGCGTAGGTACTGAATCTGCGAACTTTAAACTTGACTATGAAATTATTTTAATATTTGATAAGTTGATAAGAATAAGAATATTGATTATTGCTCACAAGAAACATACGTACATACATAAGCTCACGCCTGTATTCCAGCGGTGTAGGCAGAGACCAGGGACTGCCACCTGCCACGATCCTGACAAATCACTAAAAACTAAGAAGAAACACTTAGAAACAAGATAGAAATAAAAGTTACAATAATAGAGTAGCAGTTATTTAGTTGTTGATATTGTTTTATAAACTTTTTTCTTCGCACTGAGTTTGTGTTTACAAATTAATATTATTATACTTGAACAAATATAGCTCATATGTGAAGTATTAAGTGATAGAGATATATTTTAATGACCACCAAATGCTCTACATCGCAATAAATATCACATTAAAGTTATTAATTACTACCTGGCTCGGGAAACGTCGCTTCGCCGTATTATCTAGCCTACAACTTATACTCAGATCTACCCAAAACAAACAAAAAAACTTTCATGATTTTTATATATTGGATTATTTTATTATTATTTTGAAAAATAGGCTGTTTGTACCAGTATAAATGTAAAATAGATGAACATTGTGACAAAAGTTTTGGAAATATACTTTAAATAATTTTTATTGGAAACAATCACCATCAGTCTGATGAAAATAACGTAAAATCAGATCCTTGATTCTAGTTTCTCGATCGACAGCAATTTCAATAGCCCAGATACATCTGCTCTAAAAATAGACCACTGACTATCAGTCTAAAAATACTGACAAACTATGATCAGTATTAATAGAGAGTCAGCTAAATAATCTTCGACCTGTTTACAATTTAATAGCGGTGCCCGAGACTATGCTTGCGAGGAAAACGGATTATCCAAACACAAAACCAAAGTTCCGTTGTAAATAATGATGAAATATTTTTTTTAAATCTGGTAACTACTTTTGAAGATTACCCCATACATACAAACTGATTTCAATACATATGCATATATCCTTGCCTGGTTACCAGGGTACTGGTAACAGGGTATCCTAGTGTGGGACCAGGTTAAGTCATTGTATTGTTTAAATATTGATATTAATTATAACAGTCGCTGCAGATGAAAGCAAATTAACATGATCATTGCTTGATCGATAATATACAGCAGTTTTTAGAATCAAGCCTCAAGTTCAGCCCTATAGGTCGATAAACTGGTTATCATTATTACGCACTGCAAAATAATATCGGCTGACTTCACTCGCTGATATCTGATATTACATAGTTGTGTAATAGCACAGATAGCACATATACTAGATGGTTACGTCTTCTAGAAAATTCCTGCTTCGTTTTGCTTCCACGACATTTTAGAAAATCACGCGTGCACTGCAAGGCAACGGATAGGCAGGAATTTAAATATTAGATCATAATATTATGACTTCAACTATTCAGCCAATATTAAAACGTCCTTATCTAGCACACAGGGCTTCTCCAGAGGGCCGCATCACAACGCGTGTAAGCGAATTTAATGGCAGAAGAATTAGTATGTATGCTTAGAAGTTTATTTGAGTCGAATTTTTTCGATTAACACGATGGATAATATTATTTTGTAAAGTTTCGTAGTTGTATGAATTAAAGCTCTGGTGCGCCGGATGCGTGCCGCCCTAGCAATGTAATAGGCGTGTTCGAGTATGGGTTAGACGGCCTGTACAACCCGCTACTGCCATTATCACAAAGGATATGACAGCAGTGCTAACGATTTTTTATATACGTACCTTTTACCATGGATTTACAATCATTACTAGCACAGGAATCTGCTGTAATATTTAAAACAAAAAAAAAAAAAAAAAAAAAAATTATTTTTTTTTATTTAAGAGATTTGCTATAAGATGCGGCCAGAAACTTACGTTCTAAAAATGCAATAAAATTAAAAAAAAAATGGAGTTAAGAGGTTTCGACTTTAGCCGACGTTATGCGATTTCAAATTTTTTCTCCCCAGTGTTCAGAATGGACTTTCACGGTGGACATGGCCATAAGGTAATCCGTTTAGCAGTCGAACTGTTATAAGCCGTTGTACATGGCTGTGCACATGACAGAATGTCCAAATTGTTCGATTACCTAGGTTCTAAAAAATACGAGGTCAAATGTACATCATACATAATACGCTTATTTGAAAACTAGTCAGCGGTTTCTATTGTTGAACAAAAACCGTCTTAGGACTGGACTGGAATTAGCTAACGAATTTTTAAAAGAACAGAAAAAACAATATAAAACAAAAACTGATAGCTTTTTTGGTATTTAAGAAAGCGTTCGTTATCTCCACTTATCGTATATTTCTATTAGTTAAACGCTATTCATGCCTTTCCTGGTACTTTGAAAGACAGTAGGATTAGTTCCCATCGAGATATTAAGTCCTATGCTGGTTTCTAATGGATGACGCGTAACCCGAAAACATCGTTAACTAATAATTCGCAGTAACGACCTTGTTTCACAAAGACACCTTAGATGTAACCAACAACAGCTGTGTAGTCTTTTGGAACAACTTTTGTTTGACGTTGACAATACAGTAATTTATGTAGGTACCTGACCGTTCAAGGTATACTATGCTTCATCCTGATGCGATGAGCTATCGGCAACTATTTTGTCTTAGCCGTGTTTGTATCTCACCGCTGTGTGAAGACCTCCCACGTGATTTACAAATCTTCCCCGCCTTGTGCTATGCTCACCTATCAGGTCAAAAAAATAAGAGATCAGCCCGTCGTCTCCTCTCCGCCTTGGTCAGTCACGGCGCATGAACCCATTCAGTGGCGATAATCACTCTCATCGGGCTCATATGACTGACGTAGCCAATCCAGTTTCACTAATTGTCTCTGATCTACCTCTAACTAATGCAAAAAAGGCCATTACAACAACGGAGGTTTAGGTGACAAAGGTGTTTGCGATTAAAACTATGTAGCTTAACGCCTCAAGCCCGCCGACGGGTCCAATGTAAAATACGGCGCATTCCGTCAGACCCATTAGACCCGCCGGCATATAATTATAGACATAGAAATAAATTTCTGATTTCTCCAAAAGCACTTTTGTGATTTCAAAACTTCTTTCACCTGGGTTCAGAATGGACCTTCAGGGTGGATATGGTCGTAGTTTAATGCGTTTACCACGCGAACGTGCTCGCGGGCACTGTTATACACATAGTAATAAGATATGGACGTTAATGCATCTGAAATAAAAATAAAGTAGCAAAAGTGATTTCTTTTGATGAATAAAAAACAGCCTTATGTTGCACGGGACCGTTCTGCCACCCGTATTAGTTAATAAATTCTTAAAAGTCTAAATAAACATAAGCATTTCCATACCGGCACATACACTGCTTCTGGCCCCACACTAGAATACCCTGTGTCGTGGCAACTAGAAACGGCGACGTCATAAACATGTAAACATCCAAGACCTGTTTTTTTTAGTCCCCAGCCGGAACTCGAACCCGGGACCTCTCGCATGCTAGGCAGATGCGCAACAGAGGTCGTCGTATTAAATAAAAACAACAAACTACAAAACAAAAACTGATAGAGTTTTTGGTAGGTATTTAACAAAGCGTTCGTTGTCTGTACTGATTATAACTTTCTATTAGTTAAATTCAATGCTATTCATGCCTTCCCTGGTATGTACTTTGAAAAACAATCTGATTAGTTCACATCGAGGTATTAACTCTGCTGGTTTCTAATAGAATGCGCATAACCCGATCGTTAACTAATCATTCGCAGTAACGACCTAGGGCACAGGCCCCACGCGTGCCCTCCGCGGATTGGCGACCAGGCGCAGACTCTGTTAGTGCATTATAGTTCAATTGCAATTGCATGGTCGGATCACGTGACATGCTTTTAAATTCCACTAGCTGTGCCCCGCGGTGTTACCCGCGGTTCATCGATTTTCCCGTAGGAATAAGATATTTCCCCGCGGTAAAACGTAGCCTATGTTTTAATCCAGGGTATCGGCTAACTCCATACCAAATTTTATTAAAATCCGTCCAGCCGTTTCAGCGCTAAAGACTGACAAACATATAAACACACACACAAACTTTCACGTTTATAATATTAGTGTGATTGACGTCTAGAATTATTGATACGCGACGCGTTGACGTGAAACGCCAATGAAATGAAATCGACCATGCTATTGTCATTGTACTACAATTCATTAGCAGAATCTAGGGCCAGATTACGTGCAAGCAAGTTTTTAATTTTGAATTTGGATAGAATCTTATTTCAATCCTGATTGTTGATTAGCATTAGGGATAGCTCTGTGACAATGATTATTGAGCTCGCTCGTACAATGTAGAGTCTGTCAAACTTTCACTCGCTATGTGAGACAAAAAAAACTTTAATACGTTCCATGCTTCTATTACTTAGATATTAGAAACCATGTGTTATCTAGCTATTTAATTGGATTGATAGGGAGAGGTGACATTTGAAAAATATTATGAATACCTATGTATATCGTTTTAATGACGGCAGTATTGTATTTCCTTATTTCTGATGTGTACGCCTAGTTCTAGTACTATAGCACAGCGTATCCTAGATTGAGACTAGGGTCTTGATTCTGTTAGTAAATTATAGTTCAATTACAGTAACATAATCTGGTCATGTGACATGTTTTTAAATTCCATTGACGCCTATAATTACGCATACTTGCGCAAATTAAATGAACTCGTCGCGTTCATGAAACTGTCATTGAACTACAATGCAGAGCGCAGATTCTGCTTATGCATTGTAGAACAATGTCAACCGCATGAACATTGCGGTCAGTTTCCATTGCCGTTTCAAGTCAACACGAGAATGATAAGCAAAATCAAATTACGTGACCCGACCGTGAACCTGTCATTGTAATATAATGCACTAACAGAATCGAGACGTAGAACAAGTGATTGAGCAATGTGGAAATTGTTATAATTATTGCGATCGATATTCTCACTCATATCGCGAGCGATGTATCGGGAGCGATTTTATTTTTTATTTTATTTATTAGGAAAACCAACCAGTACAACAAATGTATCTTAATAATTAGATAACTTAACACTTAAATTACGAATTACAGGATTCCACGACTTAACTATTTAATCAAGAGAGCAGTCGCTAAGTGAATAGTCTCAAAAACAAACTGCGTAAAAGGCAGCGCAATTAAAATGACATTTCTTAGTAATTTTGTTTTTTTTTTTAAATTTTGAAATTATTTTTAATATATTATTATATAATATCGGGAACAATATTAAGGGGTAGACAGCTTAAGGTGGCGAGAGTACATCTATGGACTCATATTTATGACTGTTACCCTCATACTGAACTTAGAAAGGTAACGTCGCACGCTACTGTATTTCTAAGAGGAGCTTAGGCCCATAATCTTGCGGTAACGATTAAGTTGTTCCAAGAATAATGTGTCGCGCGTAGCAAGCGGGTTTGTTGAAAAATCTTCGAGATCCACGACTTACTGTTTGTCTTGAGGAAACTCTGAAACATAACATCCAGTCCCCAGTGTTGATGATCTGCGCAGCGCAGAGTTGAGAAAGGCACAGATAACCATATGCATTACGTCATTGCATACCTACTTACCTATGTACTATTAGGTATGTGTCTTTTGTATATAAATCAGTTATCATACTATCTAATAAGTGGGCGTGTTCTTAGTAACAGGAACAAAAATACTTTAGAACGATTTGATTCGCTCTTATTCCTTAGGGATAGTTGCGAGTACGAACAACGTCATCGCACAAGTACAGTACGATCGACAGCACATTTCATCATCCTATACATCCGCACTCTACTCCGTTGCATTACGGGCGACTTTGCAATTAAAATATGAATGCTGACGTGCTGTCAACTGTACGAGGTCGTCGTAGAAACAAAATACCTATAGTTAGCATTAATACTCCTTGGTATTATTATACTTCACTGCACACGAAACATTTAACAGGACAATAAAAGAAATTATATGTATTGTATGAGGCGATTTGATCTCTATGAGAGAATTATTCCAGCAAACTGCGGAGTGTCGAAGAAGCAGTAGAAAACGGGTATTTACGAATGATTGTTATCCACGAAAGTCTATCGATTTTTTTTCTTTGTTATCTAGAAGATACACGCTCAACACATTACATTATATTATGTACATAATTATAAGGTACAACCATAGTCCTACCATCCAAAGGGCAAAAAATTGGTAGCCAAATTGACTTGCTTTGGCTTTGAGCTTGCTTGCCCAAATGTGTGGGTGTCCGCGAACGTCTCTGCAATCCGCTTTGACACACACATGTAACGTTAGTGTGTGCGTGTAGCCTCGCTTCTGAGCGGAATTTCGCTCGACACAATCTGTATTCGCGAAATAGGCACAGCCGACAGCACGTTAACCTTCACATTTTATTTGCAAAGTCGCCCGTAATGCAACGGAGTAGAGTCGACTGTGCCTGTATTGAGTTTAACATATATATACGGAAGTCGACTAAAAGCCAGTTTTTGAATTGAGAATTTCTCTAAGTAACTACTCAACTGTAGTGCTGTCTCGTCTAATGTCTCAGAAAAGAGTGTGACAGAACGTTACTTAAAGTATTCACTTATTTAAAGTATTTAAGTTATGCCATAACTGTATTGTTTTCTTCCCTGTTTAGAGGATACACTCTAGTTTCTCCTAGGCAGATATGAACTACCCTATTTATAAATAAAGCCATCAGTCTCAAGCCAATACCAAATTATGCCTTTTTTTCCTAGAAATTGATTTGAGAAAGGTGCTGGCCACTCCGTCAATATCAATATTGCATGGCGTTGACACGTTGATAGGATTTTAATAAAAAAAAATTTCGAGACAAATTTGTCCAATGCCTTTGTCATATTAAAATTCAAAAATCAAATTTTTTTATTTCAACGTAAAGAATTTACATTCTGCTTGTTGAATGTCAATGTACATACAGTTATGTATAATGTTAGCCGCTGCCTTAGGGCCGTCTGTAGTGGAGAAAAAGGCAGCAAAAAAACTCCACTCTGACCAAGCTATATCAAGCTATAAAACCAGCCAAGTACCTACGTGTTGGGCCACGCACAATGTAATTTTACCTAGACTGAGGGGTTTTAGATTGATATTAATACATTTTTTTTTCCTTCTTCTCTCCTCTATTCTTCTTTTTTTTTCATTGTACCATGAACCTTTGTAAATTTTGTGTTTTTTTTGTTTTTTTAAGTGTGCAATAAAGATCTATCTTCTATCTCTCTCTTTGGTTCTGACAGTATCCCTAAATCAAGTGTTCTCTCGTTCGCGCAGCGCAATAAGTCCCATAGAAATCCGACTCTCGAAGAACCAACAAATTCATCAAAGTAATTTTGGCTCGTATAAAGTGGTTTTGTACGAAGTTTTCCTTTCTATAATATACGTTGATCGAATTACTCGTTAACTTGTAAAGCCTACTCACCTCTGTGATAGTTTCCTTATAACCTCCTCAATGCTGACCTTCAATGTTCAACAACATTTTGCTTCCTAAAAGAACTTATGCCAGAATTCGCCGTAAGAGGACATGGTTCCTTGATCCTAAGTCTTGGCCGTAGATCATTATGGGCCTGTTTCTGAGTTGAGATCTTTCAGTAAGTAAATACTTAAATAACGTTCTCTCACGCTCTTTTTTGAGAAATTTGACGAGACAGCACTAGAGTTAAGTAGTTACGTTACTTAACCGTAGTTTAAGTAGTTACTTAGCGAAAATTCTCAATTCAGAAATTGGCCCTATGAATCAGTATTGAGATCGAATATTTCTTTTTAAAAACACGATCTGTAGAACAAAATATATCTTAGTGTTTTTTCTTAATTTGATGACGTTGAACCTCACGGAAAATTAAGCCTCTTGATGAAAAAACACATCCGCTGTGAATGTTATCAAAACGTTGGCCTCTTATCGCGTGTTGATAATTAGATAAAGCTATTTATCAGTAGATTTATGTGCAACTCGTCTTCTATCTTAACCCCGAATTCGCTATCGGTCGTCGGCGATATTGCAAAATATTTACGGAGCTTTTTCCATAGCAATTTAAAAAAACAGTTATCGAACGAAAAAGCAACAAATAACATGAGCATGAGCAGTCAATGTAGTTAGTCAGCAAGATGGCCTGTATCTTTTGGAGTGAGTATGGGCTTAATGATCACAAAGGTTAAGCAACGTACGGCGCGTTCAGTCCATGGATGGGTGACCGTTCTATGACTAACGCTAGTGGTATTTTTCCGAACGGTTCCGTGCTTCGCAAGGCACGTTAAGCAGTTGGTGCCGGCTGCCGTCTACCGACGGCGTTAAGCCAAGTCAGAGGCCTTAGGGCGGCTTGAAAACTTCTGACAGTAAGACCAGCCACTAGTCTTACAAGCCTCCACCAATCCGGACTTGGCCCCCGTGGTGGAGTATAGCCTATACTTTCCTCAGGGAAGAGACCCGTGCCCCTCGGTTACCATGCATGCCCATCATCGGTTAGTTTACATGTAGACTAAAGCTGTAGCCGGGTATCAAACTCAGGACCTCCGAAATCTAAATCTTAGCTTACTTTAGAAATAAAATCGATAATAGGTATTTTGTGCGCTCGCAAAACTGCCGCAAGAACGTACAGTCGTCGACAGCACGTCCATCTTCCCATTTTAGTTGCAAAGTCGCCCGTAATGCAACGGAGCAGAGTGCATGGGTGTATACCATGATGTGCTGTCGACTGTACTACCTACATCGTAAAAGAAGAAACTAGGTTACCGGTTCGAATATTGAAACATAAAAAAACTGATAGTTCAAAGCTGCAATCATACAAATATATGGTAGACTGGTAGTACTAGGCAAGAGGACTACATATTAGCCATAATATGAATAGCAGATTAAAATGATTAAAAGAAACTATTTTACTGACGTATCTGAAGACGCTCCTGCTATAAAACATTAAACAAAGCAATTAGTATTCCTTGCGCAAAACATTTTTGTTACTAGGGGAAGAGCAAAATAAAAATAATATTTTGGCATTTTACCTATATTTTAAAATAAAAAAGCGGTGATGACGCAGCTCTTCAAATTGTTTATTCACGGTCACGAGTAGTATTTAAGTTCAACTAGGAAAAAAGCAAAATAAAAATAATATTTTCAGCTCTGAAAACGAAACTTGTATTAAATTTATAAAATTTTAAAGCGGTGTTAACGCAGCGCTTCAAATTGTCTATCCACGGGTACGAGTGGTTTTCAAGTTCAACTAAGGGAAAGCAAAATAAAAATAATATTTGGAGCACTGCAAACGAAATTTATAAAATTAAGAAGCGGTGACAACGCAGCGCTTCAAACTGTCTGTCCACGGGCACTAGGGTAGTTTCCAGGGTCAAAATCATTAAATTCTAATTTGGTCCGTATTTTAGATTATAAAAAATATTGGTGCTAAAAAAATGCAGCACGGCGTGACGTCACACGTAACTTTAATGGGCTATATCTTTGTCATTTTTGGTCTAATTTACAAATAAAAAAATACGTGTCCCTTATTTTTGAATAATCTAAAAGACGGACTAATTACATTTTTTTGGGCAACTAGCCCATTCAACTATGGGAAAAGCAAAATAAAAATAATATTTGAGCACTAAAAAACGACATTTATATTCAAGGTATAAAATTAAAAAGCCGTGTTATAATAACGCAGTGCTTGAAACTGTCTATCCGCGGGCACGCGTGATATAGAGTCAGTTAGAGTCTACACGAAACAACAATAAACTGTATTTATTATTATTGTTAAACTTTTTATTGCATTAAAACAGAAGTTTTGTACATAGGCGAGCTTAATGCTACTTAGCATTCTCTTCCAACTAACCTAAATATTTTTATGTTAGTTTACAGTAGACTTTTTTTATGTACTTAGCCCATCTAGGTACCACTTGCAGGGTAGCTTCTCACAGAGAGAGAGATTATGGATTAAAAATTAAGAATACTTGAAACACATAAAAAAACCCTTTTTTGCTTTAAAAATGCTTAAATTCTATTTTATTATAATACAGTGGACGTAATTGTACGTAGTTTACAAGGTTGCACAATCAAAGTTACGGATGGACGGGTTCCGATGAGAGATAGATGGTCGGGTCAGCATAATTATGATAGGTAGTACAAGGACGAGAGTCACGCGTTTTGTGGCGCTAAAATGTCACAATTTGATAGTTAATGTACTGGAAAGTCGCGACTTTTGACGTTATGGCGCGCGACTCGCTTCGTCGTACTACGCTGGTGACGTGTTTTTTCGTACATTGACGCCTATGTTTGATTTGTGTGCGAGCGTAGACTTGAAGCGGCAACGAAACTGCATCGCCATGTTGCTCCACGCCACATTCAGTTGTCATTGTACTACACTGAATCATTAACAGAATCTATGTCCTGTTCCTAGGCCTGTCATATTAGGTCCACAAGTTTTCTTTTCATAGTAGGACCCGTTATCGTTATCAACCGTGAATTTGCGCATTGTACAGTCGACAGCACGTCAATCTTCACATTTTAGTTGCAAAGTCGCCCGTAACGCAACGGAGTAGAGTGCATGGGTGTATACCATGATGTGCTGTCAAGTGCGACAGCACGTCAATCTTCACATTTTAGTTGCAAAGTCGCCCGTAATGCAACGGAGTAGTGTGCATGGGTGTATACCATGATGTGCTGTCGACTGTACGTACGTTGTACATCGGCGCGCAAGTGCCACGAAAACGCTCCTCCTCCTCCTCCGTTCATTAGACAATACGTCGTAATCATTTTGAAAGCCCGCCGTCTCCGCGGAGCGGAGGGGGACTTTTTTAATAAGTTCTCGCGTGACCATTTGCATCTTTATCAGCCATAGCCAAATGTCAATTTGGCCTTTTACCTTTTATACCGCGCAAGTAAAGCTGGAAAAGAAAAAAAACAACAATGACATTTGACGCAACCGTAATCGGGGCGATGGAAAAGTGATGTACAGTGCCACCATCTTATCTGTTCAGTTGATAAGCTTAATAACATTTAAGAAATTTACCTAGAAAAATGACAATATTTTAACCAGTCTTTCAATTTTAATGAAAATATATCCATATACGGCGACAGGCTTGCCACTTGTCACGTTTGGGACCTAATAAACTCGGCAAAACGTGGGTCCAGTTCTAGAGACTGGTGCCTCTGCCTACCCCTTCGGGGATAACGGGCGTGAGTTTTTTTTTATTTTATTATATCCATAAATCTTAGTAAGTGAATAAATAAAACAAAAAATGGGAAGCAGGATTTACAATTAATTAGTTAGTTACAATTTTGCCCACCTGAACAGGTAACTTGGTGGCGCTGTAACTAATAAATTACGAAAAATATACACCGGCCGCGGATTTATTCAAAAGTTGCAATCGGTAAAAGTTGTTGGTAATTTAGAATCAATCAATCACGTATAAGTTTTATAGTGGTGTACAACATCGGACTTCTTAAGATTCAGGTTAATCCCAGGTCTCCTTTCTTACAATAAAATTCTGGGTGACAATAAGGGTGGTTTTGAAGTGATTGCTAAAATGCTCCATTGATATCTACACCTGCATGTTCGGAAATCACCTCGAATATTCCACAACCGCGACGAGTGACGTAACGCTGGAGTGAGTTATGGTGAAGTTAGGACTCCAATTTCATTCATGGTGATACAAAAACCCTAACAACGCCATCTACATTCTAAAGGAGTTTTCCATTTTAGAGGACATTCAACACATTACAATCTGTGATAGAAACGCCCTCGCGCTCCGTACGGGTACCACTCTGATGATAAATCTGAAATCGCGACAAGTGAGATCGCGCGCGTAATGACACAGACGACGACGGGCGGTGGGCGGAAGTTACAGTTTGACTACTTGGACTAGTACTCATCATTGTAGATATTCCAAAAACCCATCCACATTTTTTAGCTGTTTCAAAGCGACACGTTACAATTTAAACAAGTTTTGTAATTTATTTCTTCTTTACTTTATTTCTTTAATTTATTTCTTTACAAAGTATGTTTAAGAATGCAGTAAGTGCGTTAACACTCCACTAAGCCCGCGCTAAAGTGATTAGATTCAATTATTAATCGCTGTGTAGATAAGTAATTTCTTAGTGTAGAAAATTTCTTTAATTACTTCGTACCGTCAAAGTTTTCGTAATTTTTCATATTTTCCCACCATTTAAACCTTCCCTGGAATTCTAGAAATATAAAAAACCAAAAGTCAGCCAAATCGTTCCAGCCGTTCTCGAGTTTTAGTGAGACTAACGAACAGCAATCCTTTTTTATGTTATTATAAGGTAAATAAATAAATAACTTCGTCAATCGTGTCAACTGTTGGACTACAAACTCGGGCAGTCCTCGCCAGTTATGAAACGCCCTCGTGCTCCGTTCGGAAATCGCCTCGATAATTCCGAAATCGCGACGAGTGACGTCGCGCGTACTGGCAGGCACGGGCGGGCGCGGGGCAGCGTTGCCAGAATGCTACAAAAGTAACATTTTACGTTACTTTAGGCCCCTTCATGTTACCTCCTCATGTTACACGAGTTTACACGACCCAATATTATGTTACTTTTGTGTTACCTACTTCATCTCCATTATATTATGATGGCGTTTTTTTATATTCATTGATGACAAAGCAGGTTATAGTATTGAAAGACATTCTTAAATTGGTTGGTACCTCTATTAGAGAAACATAATTAATTGTATGTTATATCTTTTTCTACATCGCCAGTCGATTATTCGATCAACAATTTATTAAGATTTTTTCGAACCGGACAAGAAACTTATTTTACTTTTTGTGTAATAAACTGCCAATGCCATAATAAAGTATAGTGTCAGTTTCTACAATAAAAAAAGGTTATGTTACTTTTCTCGAGAAAATGTAACTTTTTGATCTACCTCGTGTTATATTTGACTATCTGCTACTGGCAACACTACGCGCGGCGGAAGTTACGGTGAGCGGCGCGCGCGGGCAGCGGCCTTGGCGGCGGCGGCCGACCGCCGAAGGTGAAAGTCTTGTCGGTCTGCAATTATTGAACCTCGACCCACCATCCTTCTGTATTCGGGTTAGCGAGGCCCCTGCCGTGGCCTGGCTAGGAAAAAGTCACCTGTGCTGTGACTTCCGAATTCAGCCACCACAAGCAACATTAGCCTATTAGGTACTTAGGATAAGAATATAATTGTTTCTTTTTTTTTCGGAAAATGTATCTCTTTATTTTAGTACTGAACTAGGTATAAATAAAAATAAATCTAACTTAAATAACCTAACATTACAATTATAGACTAAATAATAAAACTAAACTAAATATTAACACATACAACATAAAAACTAAATATAAAAAATTGTCTCTAGACCGCTGCCGTTGAGGAGAGTTCCCAAGATACTGGCAGCATTTCATTTTCAGAATTGTTTCTTGTGTTGTGTACAATAAGAAAAAGTTCTATCTCATTCTGCATCTTGTTGTTGGACACATGCATGTCTGATTAAAATTGCCATTAATTAGGTACCTACTTAATAGAGTAAAATAATAATCTAGATCCGGCAGAATATTTGCAAGGTTGTAACGTGGATCTGCCATTTGGGTTATAGAGACAAGACATTACACCTTCTCGCATGATTGAATAAGGCAATTTGAGGGTCGAACTCACATCTGCTTGTTTGTCATTCATTTGGCTCACATTCAAATCTCCTACAGCTGTATTTTATAAACGATAATATCTATATAACGTTAACATTTTAATTTTGTACTTTTGTAAATTCACATAACCTACATTGAAAGATCAATTAGGTCTTAGGTACAATTTTGGCACGGTGGGTAATCGCGGCATCATTCCTTAAAAACAGAAGCTAAAATTAAACCAACACAGAATTGTAACGCTAAAATACTCTGTCTGATGTGAATATTAATTCAGTTTGTTGGTAGGTACTTACCTACTTCAGTGTGTTAATTGGAATTCGACTTTAACTTTTGGCGTCGCAGATAGCTACCTGTCTATGTCTATAGTTTAATTACAATTCACAATACTGGTTTTATTTGCCCTCTAAAGATCTTGCAAACCTTGTGTTTTAGCCTCGAGTCGGAAGTTATACGTTTCGCTCATTTAATGTCATTGATCTTGCACCTAGAAGTTGTTCGAATGCAAGACCGATGCCTTCAGTAATTCAGGTTACTTTTTAGCATAAACTGCGGTTAATAATTACTATGTTACCTCGGCGACCACACGGCAAAGTGTGATATTCAAATAAAGGTCAGGTCATATGTCACCCTATAAATAAAAATGATTGTAAAAGGCACACGGATTACAGTAAGGATAATGAAGTATCCTTCGGTAGGGGCGCGCATCGCCTCGGCCATCGGCACGGCACGGCCCCCCCGCCCTCTATAAATCACCGACTTACTTATGTATGGAACGGAGCGTAGTTTAGTTTGGCGCGCGACGCCGAGCCGAGAGCACGTCTCCCGACGTTTCCGTGTGTCACAATAATGTTGTAACGCTCCGTCGCCTGTTTAGACAAGTGCTAAGTTGATCATTTTATGTGATACAGCTCGTTGAGTTGAGGTTGGCACGATATGTTTAATTAACTGCCAGCTTTTTCGTTGTTACTGTGTTGTGTGAAGACGATAATATTATTGGATTGATTGTTCTTGGATTTGAAACTCTTTTGTCAGGTAACTTTTATTTTAATATTGTTTTCAAGTTTTTGGTTATTTAAATTTAATATTTTAAGTTGTTATTTTAAAGCTAACAAAAATTATCCATAATAGTTAAAAATATTTTTTGAGAACAAAGAATTATGTGAAAGTACCATCGAATGTCACTTTTTTCTACTCTAAGATGGAACATTGGTACTCACATCAATAAATTTCATATCAACGACACGAGTTATCGCAATAAGAAGTTATTAAATTAGCTCAACAATTTAATAGTTATCACTTCTACATAAGGTATTTCTAGTGACGTAATGGAGACGGTCTCTGTTTATCATAATGCTAAGTGAAGTACGGTACGTCCACTCTTTAGCTATAACTCGAATACTTTTTATTCTTTGTCATTAGGCGAGTATATTTACAGACTTTTCAAATATGTTGTGGTAGGTGGGATCTGAGTAGCTCGGATTATAGTTTTTATCATGCATGTGAATGGTTTTAAGCCACGCGTTCTTGTGAAAGGCGATTCCGGGATTGTGAATCGCTAGGAAAGTACTTATTAATTTATCTACTCACAATTTTGGTTTATAGTTTCTTATAATATCGCTTGTATATTTCAATATAAGGATTAATACTAGTTAAGCTTTATAATTAAACTTAAAATATATATTAGATTAGTGAAATTGTTAAATCGTTAATAATATTATATGTATGGCTACGCAATAGTAGGTACTAAATTCCGGGTATATAATTACATATATACCTAGTCTACATATAGTTTCGCCAACCTTGCGTATGTAGGTTGATAGAATTTTAATTTATAAGCAAGCAAGATGTATATTGGATGAAAATGTATACCCACTTAAACAATGGATTGGTTGTCACACCAATGGATTGTAAAGGCGATAGAAAAGGGCATCTAATGAGTTCGAGTAACCAACAGATTGGTTACTTTGAAAAACAGTGATTAACGGAAAACAATGCTTTACAAGGCGACCAGAATAATGTTTCCTAAATTCCAAGAATCATAATGATCAGGTAGCTTCGAACGGGTTCGGAGGTAGTCAATAATTAGCCTTTACTCAAAAAATATCCTAACATAGTCGTCGTTGCCATTGTCTCGTTTTAGTGAAAAAAGTTTAAATGAAACAACTTGTAAAGTGGCATTCGGAGCATATTATCAGCCGTTGATCCGTGATTCCGAGTGTGGGACAGAGAAAAGAAAGCGCAGGTAGTTATATGAGCAGGGCAGAGTGAGACTTATTAGATCGTAACCGACGCGGGTCGGCGTTGCTTGCCGCAGTGTCGCCGGGCGAAGGAAAAAAAAAACACTACCTCGCTGATGACGAAAATGGAATTATTTTGTATTTGCATCAGTTTGTTTGGTGGCACATGAAAAATGGTGCCAATTTATTAGTTTTTCAATATTGTACTTTAAAAAAAAAATTTAAAACATATGTTACAGAAGTGGAACGCAAATGTATTGTCTTCTGACAATAAAACAAACCGAACCACTGCAAAAAGCAGCGCTTCTGTAAGAGTACCTTTATCTCATCACTTAAAATAAAACAGAAGATTTAAGTCGAGTTATGGCAATGTGTAATTATAAAAATAATGAAGTCACTTCTGGAACACAAAAATTTGGTATTTTATATGAAGCAACTTCGTTTGTGGTAGGCACCATTAGTCAAAATTTCATATAAGCAATAAGTATACATTAGTCCACCTGCTGTCAACTATTCAGGTTATTTTCACTCTGTTTTCCGAATCATCAAGGGTTTCCATCTCCCCCTTTCTATTGGAATTTCCCCACTTTCATTATAACCGTACATTTCATGACATACTGGCAGGAAAATGTCCTGTTTCATAGCACATACTTTACTAGGATGTTGTACTGTTCATTTCCACTGTTTCATATAATTAGGATAAACATGTGAACAGACTGTATTCACGTGTTTCCGATAAACAATGTTGAGAGAGAATTCATTAAGGTACTCGCGTCATGCGCGTGCGGTTTGTTTTTATCGAAATTAGTGTATGTAGGTATTTGTGTTAAAGTTTCATAAATTAACTAATTGCTATTATCTATTTATTTAAATTATTATAAAATAGGAAATGCTTTTCATCATCAGCCTTTTGACGATCACTGCAAGACATAAGCCTCTCTCATGGTTTTCCAAGTTCCCGGTCTTGTGCCGAGCGTATCCAGCGACTCCCAACTCAGCGAATCTATCTTCAAGTGAACAGTATCCTGTAACAGTTTTGGAGATATTACATCTCCCTGTCTCACTCCGCTTCTGCAAATGAATAGGTTTCGTATTCTGATCGTGTAGTCAATATGCCATTGTGGCATTTATACAAATACTTCAGCAATTCGATGTAACGATAGTCGATTTCGCACCGCTCGAAGGATTCAAGTACCACCCATGTCACAATTCAATCGAAGGCTTTTTCGTAGTCCACAAACGCTTAGTAAAATGGTAGATTATACTCCTCGGTCTTCTGTATAATCTGCCGTATGTTGCCGTATGCAAAGTGTGAATGTTGCCCACGTACTAAAGCATTTTCAGCAACCGGCTTGTCCAGGAGGCTGAAAGATTTTGAGCTTGCGTGCGAGACCATTCTCCTTTGTAAAATCCTCCTTTGTTTGTTTGTGTTTGTTTTGTGTTCCACTGCTGGGAAATGCCATAATTATATTTGTAATAATTATATTGGTAGAAAGACAAAAATTAAATAAGATAAACTAAAAATGGTCGCGGTATGTTTGCTGCAAAAGGCAGCCTACACAGTGGTGTGCTGAGTATTTGAGCCCTTTGAGGTGGTTTGCAGTGAACGCCAGATATTGCAGCCCGCGGCTTTGTTCGAAAAAAGTCATCAATTGGCGACGTCATTTCGAGAATGTTTTACCTTTGTAATAGCCGTCTACCGCTGCAGTTTCCAGATTATTTTCAATTCTCAGAGCATATTCTCTCTTGACGTTTCACACAAAGGAGCTGATTTCTCTTGATAACAGCTTATAAACATGGCGCAGAAGTGAGATGGGTATATAATTCTTCAATAGGATTTTATCACCTTTCTTAAAGAAAAGTATTCCAACACTTCTGTTCAATGCCTCTGGCGTTTTACCTTCGAGGAATTTTCGAGGAACGATTAAAATTATATTCTCCATCCATATTTTTTCCTTGTATCATTTCTGTTGTTGTATCTATAATATTACTGATAGATGCCTAATTGCTTCTCCATTTACATTTCTTACATTTTTGGGAATTTACTTGGAACAGCATTGATATATTGGTTGGTTTCGCTTACCTTTGACCTCTTTACCACGTCGTAAGTGAAGCAGAGACCTTGTGTTACATTTCTTATTTTTATTACATTGTTTGCGCACCAAATGAACTTTTGAAGGTCGATAGCAAACTAATAAGATTGTTACCATTTAAAGTGGTCTAGGAGAGTAATTAGAATATCAACGGTCGATGTTATTGTTAACAAAATGTCCGTACACGCGCGAGCGGCAGTCATGTTCTAAAATGACGGATTTATCAACGTCACTGGCTTCCTCTCGCCTGCCTACGTAGCTGGTGACGCAATTGGACTTTTCAATGTCTTATCTACTGAACGGTGCGCGCGCGGTGTTGTCATTCGTCGAGCGATCGCTGTACTGCGCGCGCGCCGGTTTCGTTACCAGTTTTATTTTTACCATCTTTGTTGTCTTCAGGCCTCTTTATTTTTACTCCTGTGATTGAGTTCATACGCAGTGTTACGCGTTTAGACAGTTAGTGGTTTTAGTTAATTTCGTAGTTTTGAAGTTGGTTTCGCACTATGTTGATGTCGGGGATATTCGTTTTGTCAGCTGAGTTACCTTGGAATAGGTGGGTGCTGTATTTTTTGTTTACTGCGTTTATATGTGTGACCTTTGTGTTTACAAGTTGATTTGTTTGTTTTGCCCGAGTTTTGTTGCGAATTCTATTGCGTACGTACTACGTGGTATATGATAGTTATTTTACAATTTATAAGTTACGAGCCCGATTGTACAGATCAAGTACTGGTTCTTTTGTTAAACCTTGCATTGCAAAATTAGACCTTGGTTTATATAAAATTCTAAAGTTTTATACTTGAAAATTCCACTTATCTCCATAATGATTCATCGCTGTGTGGTGACCTGATTCATCAGCAAGTGCCTGCGTGACCCGACACACCGAAATCTAAATCTTTTGTGCCCAGCCAATGACCTCCGCAACATTCCGGTTGCTTTAATTCTCCTTTTCGCAACCTCTTTACGTAACGATCACTTCACACTTAAAATAATGCTAAACTCGGTTATTTTGTTGCAGAATGACGCCGCAAGAGGAGCGGGAGAGCGCGCGGGGCGCGGAAATCGCCGACGCGTTTGAGGACGACATGTTTGGCCCGTCGCGCACAGAGCCCGCTGCGAGGCCCAAGCTTTCCATGATCTCGGCGAGACTGCGCGCCAATGAGGAGCGCAAGCGAGTCATCGAAATCTGCTCGCAGAAGCTAGAAAACATCGAGGACCCAGCCCGTGACCTACGTCGGTCTGTGTGCATCAACAACACCTACTGCCGCCTCAGCGAGGAGGCGCGGAGAGAGAAGGAGGCTAGGCGACGTCGTGCGAGAGAGGAGTGCGATGATTCCTCTTGGGTCGGCAAGAAGGCTCGGCGAGAGGTGGAGGACGAGTGCCTAGCGCTACTAGATGCAATCCCGGAATTGGGAGATGCAAATCTAGGATGCGCACAATTGGCGCGCATGCCGCGGCAAGAGATGCCGCTGATCCCGCCCAGCTTGCTAACGGTGCTGGACTCGTGACCGCGCCGCGCGCTCCACACGACGCTCCGCTGCGAGCGCTTCAGTGAGACGATCTGAAATATACTCGTATTGTGACCTCGAATGTGCTCAAGCCGTTGACCGCGTTTCCGAACGGCCAGCGTTTCATAACGCGGAGGAGACAGTGCGCGGATTCGCTGGCTTGGAGTCGCGACCGCGACCGCTCGCCCGGCTGAGTGACGAGGACCAGAGACTATAATGATGATAGGTTTTATTATTGATACATTTTCGTTACCCCAAAAACGGACAGTTGTCGTTTAGCCAATTCTTTGTTGTTTAAGGAAAGTACTTACTTTATTGTTAGCGTGTTTTTTATTATTATTTTTGTATTTTAGTTAGTGAAAGTTGCTCAGACGCCGACGACGGGCGTGGTCCAAATAGTGTTCAACGATAAAAAATATGATCGGATTGAAGTGATCGTCGCTTAATGTCTGGCGCAGATGCATGCGTTAAAAGATATACCAAGAAGAAATTGTGAACTGCAAGTTTGTGTGTAATGGAGAAATAATTATTCAGTAGGTTCTAAGTGATTTATTATTTTACAATATAATGTATAGTAAATAATTACGATGATGAAGTGAAGCGATAGTGCAAAACGACTGGGAACGGTTGCCATAAACTTAAAACAACTATAATGAGACGTTGAAATAATGAATGACCTATAAACAAGTTGACATAAATTATTGTACAGGATACAATTATTATGTACAATTATTGTAAAGGATTCGACAGCTAACAACCTGTCTTCCTGCATGTTTAGACATGCTAAGATCAATCCATGTAAAATTATGGAATATCAATTGTATTTCGTAAGAAACAGGCATAAGAAATTGTCACAAACTTGGGGCCAATATTTGACCAAACAAACAGGTATATAATATTGGGCCGTCATTTATATATTGTTCAACTTTAGGATGTTTTACGTCGTTACCATTAGTATTTAAATTGTAATCGTCCGATTTTTTTATGTTGTTTTTTTTTTATAATTATGAAGAACAAAACCTACAGCATATCAATCAAATTAAATTCACAGTAGGTAAGTACAGAAAAACTTCTTAGAATAATTTATCTCCAGACATAAGTTTTTCCTAGCATATGCTAGGATTGCTGAAATAAAAGCGATAACAAAACTTCTAAACTACTTACTTATTTCAGATAAATTCCACATTTACGTAAAGTTTGGTTGTAAGTTGGTTGTATACTTAAGTTTCAATTGCAAATTAGTCGCAAAATAATAATAATAATAATATTTGTAAGAAAATAACGTAGTGATTTTGTCCATCTTCACCCCGGTAGTAGGATATACTCATAGATGGTAAAAGTATGGGGGTGGTATTATCTGGGCATAGTGTATAGCGGAGAGCAGTCACACACCACCATTCCACAAAATATAATGTCAATTGCAAGTTTTTTTACAAATGGACTGTAATTATGGTATTTTCCAGTAAAACCAACTTGTATTGCATACTGTACACAGTCCATTTTAAAACTGTAAATAATTACCGTATTGAAATAAATTTTGGTTTAAAAAAAATATAAATTTATATTTTGATACCTTTAAATATTTTGATTTTGAGCAATTCCGACGTAGGCGTCTTCACGCCTTCTTAGTTAAAAATGTGTTATTTTTAAGTTATGTCAGTCTGTAAGTGACTGCTCTTTCTATTAGGGGCGGGGTGAAGTGGGGTGGAGGCGAGCGGCAGGGGGTAGGGGGTGCACCGTTCCCGGCAATCCTGTGATATTAGACTAGAGCTTGAGTGTCGTATTTGTGCTAGATTCGCCAACTGACTTATTCAAACATGTACTTTGTATTAGACAAAAGCTACTATTTAAACAAATTAAAGATGGACAGCTTTTTCTAGTACAGACTCATTTAATTTCAACTTTGTCATGGAAAAAAGCAGTCTTAGCAGTTACGGCTTTTTCCATGGCAATGTTTTTTTAGTCTATGATAAATTTGTGGAAATGTTGTTTTTATCGTGGATTATTATTTATCATTGTGAGCAATATTGTGAGCCGTTCAGTGGACATTGTGGATTAATTTTATTGTTTTTTTTTATTAATCCAAAGCAACAAATAATATTGTGTAATATGATGTCAGAGATTTTTAATTAAATTATGTAAAAAATGTAAGCAATATCTCGGACCTTTTTGTATCTGAATATACTTTTTTTATAAACGCACATGACAAACAAACTAGGGTCGAGATTTAAATATAGTAGGTATTTACATCGAAATTCACTGAATATGTTAAATAAAAAAGGAAACAAACAATATTGTTAGAAATTAATAAGAAACAAAAAAAAGCAGAATGATTGACCAAGAATTAACAGAATCGTGCGTGATGTTTTAAAAAAATGCAATAGTTTAAAACAAACCCTCGCCTCTAGAGTCAAGATTTTCCAAACTAACAATTTTGTACGAAACAATGCAAAACGTAATCAGAACATTAGAAGCGAGACAATGATGAAAAGAATAAAAATGGTTTGTTAACGTATTAATATAAATATTAAGAATTAGAAGAATGTTGTGTACCTACATGTTATTGTCATAATTTTATTAATTATGATTAGCTGCTATTTTATAAATGTTTCCTGTCCTAAGCTAAGAGATGATCATTAAATAAATAAATATTAAACAAAATTATGTATTTGTTTTACTTCACTTTATTCCAGAACTTAGAAAAGGCCAGTGTT
The DNA here is from genome assembly GCA_947310845.1 of Yponomeuta plumbellus. NCBI lineage: Eukaryota > Metazoa > Arthropoda > Insecta > Lepidoptera > Yponomeutidae > Yponomeuta > Yponomeuta plumbellus. The sequence goes on along the minus strand of OX371207.1, from coordinate 6,562,731 downwards.
CTATTTTTGCTTATAAATATATTCACTATTCTAAGATTGTAAAAAAAGACTCTAAAAATGTGGTATAACGGTTTGATAATTAATGAAATTACAGACCTTCAATTCCAGAACATATTTTTGTCTTACTGTGGCTAGTCTGTGAATGAAAATTGATTAGATTAATATTAGATTTAAAAATTTTCGAATCACCTGTTCTGAATCAAAAGTTAAGTATAGGAAAATCAAAATGTATTTAATATTATCAGGAAACGGAATCTAGAGTATTCCTGACGTGCAATTCCTTGATGTTACGAAGGAACAAAGTCTTTGTCTTATCTTACAAGGCAAAAGGAATCCAGGAAGAAGGAGAACTGGCTACACTACTTATGACAGCGGATTCTACAGAGTACCAGTTCCTTGTTTGCATTGGCAGCCTCGATTAGCAAAATATCCGAATTACTATGTAGTTGCCAACCTCGGATAGGAAAGGAAAACGTAAAGACGAAGAAGATCAAACCCTCAGGCCACGTGATGACAAAAATATTCTAATTTAATAAAAATCGCAACAAAATTAGATTGCCTGAGCGAGACAGCATGTCAGATATAATAGCAGACTTAGATAAATTAACACGGTATCCTAGTGTGGGGCCAGAAGCAATGTATGTGCCTGTATGTAAATGTATATGTTTAATTAACTGAACAAGTGAACCCCTTCGGGGAAGAAATGTAGTAAAAGCCTTTAACAGATCTAAAAAAATGCTTTATGCCTTTTTTCTTTTAAATTCCGTTTTAACACAATACCACATTAACACATAATTATAACACATATACCAAAATATCCCAATTTTTTTAAATATGCAACTTACAATTCAATATCTTTAGATAAATGTAGGAAGCTAGTTTAGAAGTTAGCATGGCTTTTAATACAAAAAAGTTGAACCAATAAGTTTCACAACCAAAAATGTATGAGCGGTACTTAGTTGGTTTACAACGAATAAAATAATTGTATTACAAGCCATTCACCATCTGTTAGCCATTTTGCTACAATGGACGTTTTGCTAAAATTAAGCATACCTACTGCTCATTAGACGTTTTTGTTACTTCTAAGTACCAAAACGTCAGTCAGTCAATCGGCTTCTCCTTTTATACAGGACTTTTATTACTTTTTCACCAGTACAATAAATCAACATACGTAATAGTAGTCCTAAATACCAACATTTTTTGTTACTACCTCTTTGGTAAAAAAAAACAAAAATACCAATGTCCGAACTTATCCTCAAAAAATCTAAAAGAAATGTGGACGCATTACGCATCTGATCTATCGATGAGCATAACTAAATGCACGAAGGCAACTTTATGTTTATGGCCACGCGCGCGCCTTGCCCGAAGGAAAAGAAGAATTTTTTGCTACGAATGACTTATGACGTAGCAAAAAAAATCTTACTTAATCCCAATTCTTCCTTCATACATTGCACGGGCTTAGAACGTCAAAATAAAGAAAACTGCTATGTGTGAAGTCAAATTATGTCTAATGTGATAAAAATAACGAAGTAGGTACGATAGCAACTGTCTTCATTAAGGCGAATTAAAAAAATTGAAATCAACTTTATGTACAATGATTGCAATCTAAAAAACATACCTAATTAATGGAGTCCATTTCTCATACTAATTAATTAATTCACATATACTTAAGCAAGTGTTCAAAATGTTCGCCGTGGTTTTCCAAACACAATCTTGCCCGTTTTTGAAGGTTTCCTTCAATACTTCCCAAAACAAGTCTGTAATTTTCACTTTTTATTTCATCAAACGCACTTATTATTTTATTTTTCAAGTCTTCGTAACTTTGGGCCTCTTCAACGTACACCCGCCGTTTCACCTCAGCCCACAAAAAGAAGTCACACGGGCTCAAGTCTGGCGACCTGGCTGGCCATAGAATTGGTCCCCCACGCCCAATCCACCTCTGTCCGTACCTTTCATTTAAGTACTCTTGTACTATGAGTGTGTAGTGAGGCGGTGCGCCGCTTTGCATGAAGAAAAAGTTGCGGTCCAGCTGTCTGGCGATGGGCAACTCTTCTTCAATTTGGTCTTCTATGACCCCACGAAGCATGTCTAAATAATTTCCTCCCGTCAGGCGTCCTTCAATAAAAACAGGTCCTATTATTATGTTATTGTAAACACCTGCCCACACGTTCGCACTGAACCTTTGCTGGTGGTAATGTTCTTCGATTTTGTGTGGGTTGTTAAAAGACCACCAGTGTTCATTGTGAACGTTGTAAAGTCCGACTCTCGTAAAAAGAGCTTCGTCAGTCCACAAAACGTTTTCTTCGTGGTTGTTTAATAACCAACGGCAAAAGTCTTGTCTCAGACCGGCGTCACCGGCGTGTAATGCTTGCACTGGTTGGTAGTGGTATGGATGCATGCCGTGGATGGATGTATTTAATAATTTCCACACCACGTACTGGCTAACGCCGAAGCGCTGTGCCGCGTCGTTGGTGCTCCTTCTGGGGTCTTCCTCGAAGAACGCGAATACCTGTTCCTCGATCTCCACGCCCAAGGGAGGTCTCCCTCCTCGAGCGTGCGCTGGTGCAGTCGAAAATTATTGTTGAAATTATGGTCGAAAATTACGCGCGCAACATTGTGTTGCGCGCGTAATTTTCGACTGCAGGAAGTGCGGAAACGGCGCACGTGCACTCACCTAGGTCAATGCGCGCGGACTGATCGGGTCACCGAGAAGATAAGTGTAAGGAATGCTATGTTGCCAAATCGTGCGCCGGCCAGCCCGCCGCTCACCCCACCCTGCCGCCCTCTACCTCGCACCGTTGACGCTTTGTTAGTGCGCGCGTTACAAATTGGATGAAGGATAAATTAATGAAAATTAAAAAAATTAAATGGTAATTTAATTTGATACATTATCGATACCAATGGTATGGTAAAATTTATTGTACCGGTGAAAAAATAGCTCTGTATATGTATATGGAAAGATAGAAGATAGACTGAGAGTATCGTGTGTTCCGTTGATATCCGCTATAGAAAGCTTATTGCAAATGTGGATCGTATTCAGAAATAATATCGAATAATACACTGTATTGACGACCTCTGTGGCGCAGCGGTTAGCGCATTTGCCTACCATGTGAGAGGTCCCGGGTTAAAATCCCGGCTGGGGACAAAAAAACTTATTCTTTCATTCTATTTCGGACCATCAGCGGGTATCCGAAGAACGATGTAGCAAATGATGGAGATAATTTATCAAATTAAATTACAATTTTTTTTTTCATTTTCATTAATTTATCCTTCATCCAATTTGTAACGCGCGCACTAACAGGGCGTCAATGGTGCGAGGTAGAGGGCGGCAGGGTGGGGTGAGCGGCGGGCTGGCCGGCGCACGATTTGGCAACATAGCATTCCTTACACTTATCTTCTCGGTGACCCGATCAATCCGCGCGCATTGACCTAGGTGAGCGCACGTGCGCCGTTTCCGCACTTCCTGCAGTCGAAAATTACGCGCGCAACACAATGTTTACAAACCGCGAGTATTACGAAATAGTTCGTAGTTACTTGCTCAGTGGAGAAAATACAGCTGCAGCTCGGCGGCTATACGCAGAAGAAAGTTTGCCCCGCCTGATAAATGCCGGTGTTATTAAACCTCAATTACCCAACACCAGGACATTCATGAGAGTGACGCAGCATTTGCTAGACTATGGTCAGTTCACTGCACCAGCGCACGCTCGAGGAGGGAGACCTCCCTTGGGCGTGGAGATCGAGGAACAGGTATTCGCGTTCTTCGAGGAAGACCCCAGAAGGAGCACCAACGACGCGGCACAGCGCTTCGGCGTTAGCCAGTACGTGGTGTGGAAATTATTAAATACATCCATCCACGGCATGCATCCATACCACTACCAACCAGTGCAAGCATTACACGCCGGTGACGCCGGTCTGAGACAAGACTTTTGCCATTGGTTATTAAACAACCATGAAGAAAACGTTATGTGGACTGACGAAGCTCTTTTTACGAGAGTCGGACTTTACAACGTTCACAATGAACACTGGTGGTCTTTTAACAACCCACACAAAATCGAAGAACATTACCACCAGCAAAGGTTCAGTGCGAACGTGTGGGCAGGTGTTTACAAAAACATAATAATAGGACCTGTTTTTATTGAAGGACGCCTGACGGGAGGAAATTATTTAGACATGCTTCGTGGGGTCATAGAAGACCAAATTGAAGAAGAGTTGCCCATCGCCAGACAACTGGACCGCAACTTTTTCTTCATGCAAAGCGGCGCACCGCCTCACTACACACTCATAGTACGAGAGTACTTAAATGAAAGGTACGGACAGAGGTGGATTGGGCGTGGGGGACCAATTCTATGGCCAGCCAGGTCGCCAGACTTGAGCCCGTGTGACTTTTTTTTGTGGGGTGAGGTGAAACGGCGGGTGTACGTTGAAGAGGCCCAAAGTTCCGAAGACTTGAAAAATAAAATAATAAGTGCGTTTGATGAAATAGAAAGTGAAAATTACAGACTTGTTTTGGGAAGTATTGAAGGAAACCTTCAAAAACGGGCAAGATTGTGTTTGGAAAACCACGGCGAACATTTTGAACACTTGCTTAAGTATGTGAATTAATTAATTAGTATGAGAAATGGACTCCATTAATTAGGTATGTTTTTTAGATTGCAATCGTTGTACATAACGTTGATTCCAATTTTTTAAATACTCCTTAATGAAGACAGTTGCTATCGTACCTACTTCGTTATTTTTATCACATTAGACATAATTTGAAACATTCTTCAAACTTCACATATAGAAGTTTTCTTTATTTTGACTGTCCTAAGTGTTGCAGATTTAGGGTTATGGTGTGCGCAATGGGAGACGAAAAATAGACCAGGCACTCAATTACTCCGTGTATATTATTCACTAATATAAAGAGCCAATTGATGTTTAAATTGAGTAGTAGACGATCACAATAGATAATTAATAAAGTAAACAGATTTACATGGCACCGGGGCAACGGACCGGACAAGAGAAGAAAGCGGAAGCAACAGACTAATGACAATCAAATATGTAATCATAGAGACATCCGTCACAGATCAATATGAAGCATATTCCAGACTAACATAAAGAGATAATTTCTAACACTTCCCCTTATGCTTTATATTGCATAAACATTATACAACATTCTAGAGCAACTCTACATTAATGATACAAAATCAATACATAATACAGTTCAGAGTGACTCTACATTCATGATGCCAAACAATAGACTCTATGTTAACTATTATAACTAAAAGAACATGTAACTATATTCATAGAACAAAGACGTAGACTCTATCTTAATAACACAAAAAGACTCTACATCTCAAACAATTCCATGCCATATTATCAAAGCTATCATATCATAGTCAAAAACATAGCCATATAATATTGGAGCCTTCAAGATTTAAATTAGTTCTACATTCCAAAAACATGTCATGCCAATAAACTCTTATAAATGCAGGCAAGACAATCAATTTAACATTTAAATCTTTCCATGCTGATTCATGCCTATTGTAACAATCCTAAATTAAGATTTAGGTATAAACTACATGCTACAGGCATGATAATAAATTCATTCATTAATGTCATACAATAAAATTCAATTAATAAAATTATCATGACTTATTATTTTTATGCAGAGATTAACCAATCATTATTCATTAATAAGACTTTACATTTAAGTCATAAATAAAATTGTAATGCTTAACTCTACATAAAGGCTTAGTAAGTATATCTGCTATCATGTTATCAGTGGGCATATATTTGATACAAACAAACTTTTTATGAATTAATTCTTGTATAAAATGGTACCTTATGTCTATGTGTTTTGTTCGTTTATGACAATTTTCTTTCAGTTGCATTAATTTTTGAGCGCTTTGGTTATCATTATACACAGTAATACTTAATTTTTGATCTATTATTTCCGTCAAAAAGTTCTGCAAAAATAATAGATCTTTACAAACATCACTTATAGCAATATATTCAGCTTCTGTGCTCGATAATGCAACACATCTTTGCTTTTTGGATTCCCAGTTAATAACATTATTGCCCAACTTAACAACGAATCCTGTATAAGATCTCCTATCATTAGGATCATTTGCCCAATCTGCATCCGTGTAGGCAGTTATATCTAGATTATTACTTTTATAAAAGTGTAAACCATAGTTTGAAGTTCCAGCTAAATATCTTAATATTCTTTTAGCTGCTAACCAATGACTTTTATCATAACTATTATTAAATTGAGATAACTGACTACAGGCATAAGCAATATCAGGCCTAGTACACACTGACAAGTACATCAAACAACCCATTAATTGTCTGTATTTAAATTCATTTTCATCATCATTTTGTTCAGAATTATCAGGCTTGAATGATTTACAATTAAGCATCATAGGGGTGGAAATGGTTTTACATTGAGACATGCCGAAGCGTGACAATAATTTGGCAATATACACAGATTGTTCCAAAATAAGAGAATCTTTGTTACGGATCACATTGATACCTAAGCAGCTTTTTAAAGAACCAAGATGCTTTACATTAAAAGCTTCCTCCAATAAATTTAACAATTTATCAGTAGGACAGTTAGAAAATATGTAAAAATCATCTACATATAGAGCTACTGCGGTGAGATCCTTGCCATTCCTTTTTACGTACACACACGGCTCACTGTTACTCTGTACATACTCATTTTTAGAAAGTAGTTCATGCACTTTGATGTTCCACTGCCTACTTGCTTGCTTAAGCCCATACATACTTTTATGCAGCAGACACACTTTCCTTGCGTCCTTTACAAAACCATATATACAGGCTGCTCCATATATATTTTCTCATTTAAATCGCCATTCAAAAATGCGGTCGCAACATCAACATGTTCAACAGACATGTCCATTTCGACTGCGAGAGAAAATAAAATTCTCATGGTTGAATGTCTTACAACAGGAGAGAATGTATCATTGTAATCTATGCCCTCACGTTGAGTGAAGCCACGAGCAACCAATCGCGCCTTGTAGCGAATGAAATTTCCTGAGGCATCATGTTTGGTACGGTAGACCCATTTACATTTTATAATATTAGCATCTATAGGCCTATCCACCAACTCCCATACATCATTGTCTAGAAAAGACTGGTACTCACAGTTCATTGCTGATTGCCATTCTTGGTTATGAGAGGAAGATATAGCCTCTTTATAAGATTGAGGTTCCTCAATGTCTGACGCACTGGTAAGTAAAGATAGGTCATAATTCTCATACCTTGATGGAATTCTACCTCGAGTAGCCCTTATAGGCCTGCCACTGTCGGTCACAGAAACTTCTGGACTAGAAGCTGGCTCGCCACTGGGCAACGGGCTAGGTGACTGCTGTCCATCAGCATAGTCGCCACCTCGTGACTCCTCGAGCGAAGACTCTTCTTCACCGCCGGTGTGAAACTCATCATCGACATCAGACTCTGAAACATTTTCAGAACTATTATTTATTTCATTATTATCAATTTCATTATTATTATTATTATTAGAAATTGTAATTAATTCATTATTAGATTTCATATTAGAATCATAATTTTGTAAAATAATGTCATAAGAATTATTTTCATTCTGGCATGTGTCAACAGAAATAAAATTATTATAAAATTTATTTTCTAAAAATTGCACATTCCTTGCTATTAAAACTTTCGTTGGATCGGAGGGTTCTATTAGTCTATAAGCCTTTAGAGGTTTCACAATAACCCACAAAAATGCATAACTTCGATTTCCCATCTAGTTTGCTCCGCTTACAGGTAGGCAATAGACAGTATGCAAGACATCCAAATACCTTTAGGTGTCCGAGACCAATCTTATGTCCAGACCAAACCTCTTCAGGCAAACAGCCAGCCAGAGCAGACGTGGGGCTTCTATTTTTAAGATAAAAGGCTGTCATCACAGCTTCACCCCAAAATCGCTGACTAAGACCACATTCTTGTAACATACATCTAACCTTGTCCATTAATGTGCGGTTTAAACGCTCAGAAACACCATTTTGCTGAGGCGTATAGGGTATTGTGGTCTGGTGGACTATACCTTGTTTCCCAAGATAAGAAGAAAACTGAGCATTGCAGTATTCACCACCATTATCCGACCTCAGGCATTTAATCTTAAGACCAGTTTGTTTTTCTACCAAACTTTGAAATTTAATAAAATGAGACATTACCTCTGATTTGTTCTTCATGAGATATCCAAAGGATTTTCTAGAGTAGTCATCAGTGAACGTAAGTAGGTATCGTGCACCACTCCAGCTGCACGTCTTCATGGGCCCACAGACGTCAGAGTGTACAACTTCCAGCTTAGCCGCTGCTCTCTTGGCGTCACCCTTAGGAAAAGGCTTTGCCACTTGCTTCCCCTGAAGACATGGGATGCAATTCTTGATGTCTTCTTCCTGTAAATCAAGATTAGGAATGGCATGCTTACGAAGATTGTACATACCAGATAGACTGAGGTGCCCCATCCGTTTGTGCCACAACAATGTAGACACGCCTTGCGCAGCAACATGTGCGTTCTGTCCTGCCTCCTGCACTGATTGTAAGAGTGCTGAAGAACGCTGCCCCTTTTGTGCTACATACCCACGCAATCTGTATAAGCCTTCTCGTAAAACTGCATGGCAAACAGGTTCACCCTTGACCTCACAAGTCTCATAAATAGAACAACCATTCCGATCAAACATAATTGTCATTCCCTTCTCGACCATTTTACTAACAGACAGAAGATTCCCAGTCAACTAAGGAACATGCATTACATTCAAAATCTTTCGTTCATCACTGTTGTCAAAGCTCATACTTACATTTCCAACACCGTAGCTCTGTATAGTAGAATTGTTTGCTATTGTTATTACATTTTTGGAAGATTTAAAATCATCAAACAAATTCCTATCTTTGCACATGTGTGAAGAACAGCCACTGTCGACAATCCATTCTGAAGATGAAGCATCATTCGCTATGAAACTTGAAGCCATAAGAGTTTGCTGCTTGTCCTGGTCATCAGTTTTCTTCTTGTATCTTCTTAACTTGAAGCACTTAGCCTTGATGTGGCCTTTCTTCTTACAGAAGCTGCAAACAACTGGTCTCCTAGTAGTTGAATTGAATGCTGTATTCATAGGTGTCGACTCGGACAGCATTTTTCTATGCTCTTCTTGTATAAGCCGCGTTCTCACTAGTTCGCTCGACAACTTGTTTGTAATGCATGCGGTTTCTAAGCTCGTGACTAAAGTGTCGTATTCCGCCGGGAGGCCACTAAGTAATAGCTCGCCAATCTCTTCGTCGTCGACACGTCGACCCATCTCAGCTAGTTGCTGGGTCAGAGCTATAATCTGGTTGACATAATCAGACATACATGTGAAATTTGAAAACTCACATCGATGGAGTTGACGTAGTAACGCCACGCGTCTGTAAAGACTCTTGTCTTCGAAAACTGTCTGCAGTTGTGTCCAAGTCTCTTTAGCAGTCTTTGCCTTCAGAACATGCTGGAAACACGATGGCCGTAGGGATAAACAAATCCGTCCAAGTGCCCTTTGATTTCTCTGCGAGTCGGCATTGTCTTGCTCGACGCAGTCCCAGAGACCTTCCATGGTCAATGCCATTTTGATGGAAAACTTCCATGTCAGGTAATTGCTGACACCTTCCAATTTATCTATGTTAAGCCACCTAGTATCATCGGTGTTTTACCTTCTGGAGCCTCGACGTCATTCCTGGATTCTCCTTGGTTAGACATTGAGATGGTGTGCTGGGGCAATAACCTTTGTTGCAGATTTAGGGTTATGGTGTGCGCAATGGGAGACGAAAAATAGACCAGGCACTCAATTACTCCGTGTATATTATTCACTAATATAAAGAGCCAATTGATGTTTAAATTGAGTAGTAGACGATCACAATAGATAATTAATAAAGTAAACAGATTTACATGGCACCGGGGCAACGGACCGGACAAGAGAAGAAAGCGGAAGCAACAGACTAATGACAATCAAATATGTAATCATAGAGACATCCGTCACAGATCAATATGAAGCATATTCCAGACTAACATAAAGAGATAATTTCTAACACTAAGCCCGTGCATGTATGAAGGAAGCATTGGGATCAAGTAAGATTTTTTTGCTACGTCATAAGTCATACTGGCTGCGCCGCCGCCGCCGCCGCTTCTTTCCCTTCCTGCAAGCCGCGCGCGATGCCATAAACATACAGTTGCCAGTTCGTGCGTTTACATAGTTATGCTCATCGATAGATGCGTAATGCGTCCATATTTCTTTAAGATTTTTTGCGGATAAGTTCGGTCACTGGTATTTTTGTTTTTTTGTACCAAAGAGGTAGTAACAAAAAATGTTGGAATTTGTATTTAGGACTACTATTACGTATGTTGATTTATTGTGCTGGTGAAAAAGTAATAAAATGAATCCTGTATAAAACAATGCGAGTATATACATTGGTATAGTTGTGTGGTAGATACTGGTCGTCCGCACGTGGTCGATCTCGACAGGGTATTCTAACGCAATCTGTCTTTCTATAGAGTTAAGGTTATTCAAGTTTACAGAGTTCATTTTTATAACTGGGGTATGTTTATGTTGCTCTGAAGGTTGCGGTATAGACATTATTTTCAGGGGCTGTCCACGTAGTTTGTTGTTAATGTTAACAAGGGTAAACTCTGAAGTTTTCAGGTAGCAGTGCTGCGGTATAGTGACGACGTAGCTGCCTTCTAGGGTGATGTGTTGGTCCTGGTGACATTTCAGTTGTACCTTAGTGGGCTTTGGAAAGGTTACAGCATAGTGCAAATCGTCAAGCTCTACAAGAGCTTCCTTGTACAGTGAGATAGGCGTGGGCTTGCACGTTTCATCTACCTCCTGTGACTGGATAAGCTTTTGCACACAATCCTGTTGGGTCCGGATCTGATACCTCAGGTTTTGTTCGCAGATGTACCATGCTCCGGCCTTCGGGCATTCTGCCTCTATGTACACATGTTCCTGTATATTGGTTGCCATATAGGAAAATGGAGAGATAAGGACTTGCATGTGTTCATTAGGTAAGGGACATAATCTATACAATTCGTAGGAAGATTTATATATGATTGGTACCTGAAGGGCAATAACTAAGCTACTACTACTTAAATAAGAACCTATTTTTATAAAATCATAGTATAATAATTCTTATATCTAGTACCAATATCTCAGTTACGGAATACGCTTGAGCATATTTTGAGAATGCATCAACAATTATTATTAAATAAGTACTTATGCTGTTCGACAGCAAACACGTCAGCATATATGATTTCAAAAGGTTTTGCAGGTGGCGGTACTACTTGGAATTCTGCATGTACCGGACTTCGGTCGTACTTAGCTTGACCACACACTCTGCATTCGTTGTTGAATTTCGCAACACTTTCTCGACGTTTTGGCCAAAACCCGGTCCCGTACATACGGGACAGTGCCAAACATGATTCGGAATTACCTCGGTGGTTTGTTTTGCCTTCGCGGTACTTACGGATGATTTCCTGTTGGTTAAGGTAACCAGTTACATTTTCAATTTCGGACCTGACCATAAATAGATTTATGAAGGAGTTTTTGAAGGTGTTCTGTATTATAGGTACAAGTTCGGGCATTCTCTCAATAGGCTAAACTTATATGTATAGCTGTGCGTATTCTAGATCCTAAAGGTTAGTTAAGTAAGACCTCTCAAGTAATATGTATGTAAAGCTAAATTTTTAAATAGCGTTCTCTTGGCATGAATGGTTATTATTACCTGCTCGTGCAACTGTACATATGCCATTACAGTGCTGAGCAAGTTTTGGCATTTTTCATAGAACACATGAGGTGTGTCTGTGCCTTGTGTGAGTAATGACAAATCGGTATATAACGCAGTTTCATCTCTGTGGTCTGAAAAGTTATTTATAAGAGTTTCTCGTATGCCTTGCCAACTGGTAGGTACACCATTGGTTGAAAGGGTGCGGCCAGCGGCACCAGTTATTTTATTTAAAATGCCGTTCAGTAAATACAAATTTGCCAACTCATTTCCAACTGCTGGGTTTACATATCCTTCCACTAGCTGGTCACATAAACTTAAAAATCTAACAAGTACATTTGGGTTGCCATCAAAATCTGGAACATGCCTTAATGCCTTGTGAATAATATCTATATTAGCCATACTGTATATTTCTTCTTCTATGCTATCTAAACTAAGGTTGCGCCAAGCGTCCCTTTGCTTGATGCGAAGGTGCTCGCGGTTCGACCTATCACTATGGGTATTAACCCTACGGGAGGAAGACGGGTGGAAAATGTTGACAGGGTAGGAATAGCAACCAATTAAACAGTGTGCAACTCACCACCTCATCTTCTGGTACAGCTAAGCTCGATGCTCAGGAGTCCACTGCTCTGCCCACGATGTTCGTTCTCGATAGTCGATGTACACGTAGAGACGTGATCAGGCGGTAGCTACTGCGATAGTTTCTTGACGCACTGACTCCAGTATCCTACCGGCTGCGCCAATTATGTGTGAGCGGCAGCGGAGGATGTTTTAAAAACTATTTATTTTTATAAAAGCTTTATTTAAGTACTACAATAGTCTTAGGTGCTAATTAAACTAGGGGTTGTCCCTTCTGTTCGATGTTTGAATGAGAAAAGGCCACGACACTGAGCGACACTTTAGTTTTATGTAAACTGCAATACTGGGTTGCACAATAACACTGTGATTCACTATACTGAAGGAAACAGGGCTGCTCCATACATAACATGCAAAACATTTTTCCGAAAATTATCCCTTAAGGGGGGTTAAGGGGGTGCAAAGTAAGTATGAAAGTTCTCTGATTTTCAAGTTTTTTTCAATAAAATGTTGTATTTGGGAACTAATAATGACTATTCCGACATCTCTTTTTTTAATTCAATCCCTAAGGGGGTAAATGAGGGGTACAGATTTAGTAGGGAGAAGCTTACTAGCTTAATTAACGACATAATATCGGCGCAGGGTATAACCCCTGTCCAAAATTTCAAGTTTCTAACCCTTATAATATAGACTAAGAGTAAGAAACTTGAAATTTTGCACAGGGGTTCCTTTTATAACGCAGGGGGGCACTAAGAAAGGATTTTTGCAAATTCACCCCTACGGGGGTAAAACGCGGGTGCAACGTTAAAATGTAAGTTCTCTGATTTTTAAAATTATTTCAATAAAATGTAAATTATGTAATAAATATGAACACACGATTTTTTTGTTTTAATTATTTCACATGTGCTAAAAGTATACGTGACTTATTTGCAAACACTTTTTTCAACTAAAGCCCACGCGGACGAAGTCGCGGGCAATAGCTAGTTATTAACACATTGATGGACACTGACTGCATTCGACGTCCTTAACACTTGGTGAAAAAATACACAACGTCGAATGCAGTCCCCACTTTTGACCTAATTATTTCTACAACGGTCTATGCAGTCTTGTTTTACCTAGAGTTTGTTTGAAGATCATCTTGTTGTGCTTTGTAGGGTAACATTTCAAAGTTCTATGTGTCCCAGGAGAGTCACTTTTCACACTGTCAATGACTCGCACACAAATGCAAAAAGTGTACACTCACACGCACACAACGGTTATCGACGTCGTCTTGTCCTTAATGCGCCTAGGCAGTGTGCCGGCAAGTGCGCCAGTGCGTGGTCGCGTCACCAGATTTGCCGCTCTTCATGTTCGAAAATCGTAAGTTACTTTTCTGCTGTTTTTCTAAACATTTTATTATGCTTATACCAACTCTTACGAAGTAAAGTCATGTATCACATTTTTAGTATGAACTTCTACAGTGAAAATAAAGAAGTTTGGTGTATAAAATTCCTGATAGGGAGGTAATTAGTAGTTTAGATAGGTATTCAATTATTGCTACATTCAAATTCATTGCTTTATTTTTTGTCGTAGATGTCTTCGCGAAGATTGAGACCTAGGAAGAGTTATGAGGAGGACGAAGCTCACTTATCAAAATTATTTTGTGAAGTGTCGTCGGATGAAGATACCCAAGAGGACCCTTATGGGGACATCGATGGAGAATATGCCTCAAATGGTAACTATGAGCCAGGAAATGAGTCTGATAGTTCCAACACATGCATTGATGAGGACGAATTTGGAGTGCTAGGCTTGAATCCCCCTAGACCATCTACCTCTATATCTGTTAAAAAAAGTCTCTGATTGTTACAGATGAAGAAAAAATTATGTTATGTTCTTTTTGTAAAAATTTACGCATTTGATTATAATAAATTAAAAGGTTGAGACTAAAACTTGTTTTATTTTATTTTAGGAAAAGACATCATAAGCAGTTGTGAGTCCTTTCGATGACTGTAGACTTTATTATAAATGCACAACTGCTACTGACGGAATTGCAGTTGTATCGTTTATATGATAGTTTTTTAAATCGAGGAAAATCACAATTGCAATCACAGTCGGACGGCAATAGCAGTTGTGCATTATAATTATATTTCCAGTAGCATTACTAGATCGCACAACGGCATTAGACGTCGGACGTTTATGACAGTTGTGTCTTGGAATAATCAGAATTTTCAATTATAATGATGCACAACTGCCATAACCGTCGCTTCATCTCCCATACAAAATGTTTGTGCTATTTTATGTGTTTCACTGTCTTTCTAGTGTCCATCAACGTGTTAATATAATTAATTAGACCAAACAAATAAAAATAAAAAACATAAAAATTGGTGAAGTCATTTCGGATGAGTTCGATGGAGTTCGACAAACACTGTGACATGGGATTTTTATATATTACCTAGTGTAGGAGAGAATTCATTTTCGTAAATGAAGATTGGACCTGCACGTGGTTGGACGGTATAAGGGGCGTTGCGCGCTGGCGCGCGCCCCTTATTCCGCTCCGAACCGCCGTCGGTGTAACATCCATCCGATATTATTATTTTGCGTTACTTTATTTCTGATTAGTTTTTGCTAATTATTTTAAATCTAAATTGTTGAAGATTTCTGTGCTAATTATTTTCTGTTTTCCGTATGAAATTGTTTTTGTTCATATGAAAATTTATTGAGAGTTAAAAGTATTTTGTGACCATTGATTCCATCTTGTTTTTAATACCTTTCGCTCGAATTTGCCAAAATTAGATAATAATATTACCTTTTACAGCCATTTAAAAAGCCCTTAGATAGTTTTAGTAATGATTATTCCGTCATAAAGCCCTTAGTTAGGGCCTGTTACGTTTAACAGTTTAAAATTTGCTTTGCCGCTATACAAAGAACTATAGTGCATGAACAAAGAGTGTGTGCTTAGACACAACAGTAGTGAAATTTTTCTTAACTAAAACAGATCCAATGTAATTATTTAATTACTAGCTGACATTGCAAATGTTGTTATGCCATAGGTTTTAATAATTATAACATAACATAACATTTACATACAGGCACATACATTGCTTCTGGCCCCACACTAGGGTACCCAATTCGTGGGTGGGAACCAGAAACAGCGACGTCACAAACATGATAACATGCAAGACCTACCTATAGCCTACGAGCTATGCTCAGACCTACCAATTATACACAAAAAAAACATTTACACGAGATTTTCATATTTAGGATAATTGAAAAATTTAATAGAAACAAAATATGAGCTGCTCTGAAATGTGACGTCATAAGCCAGTATTTTCATACAAAAATCCGTTTTAAAAGTAACTCATTTGACTCTTTGTCAAATACCAATTCATTTAGCCAAGTTTCAGGATATCAACCGATGTATTATTCAAAAGACGTCAATGAAAGTTCAGTAGAAAATCACACTTTTTGTTTCCATTCATACCTAGTCCGTTTCTAATTATGTACCCTGTTTCGCAGTACATGAAAGTAGAGAATTGGACCCAGGAATCAAATTTAAAACTCTTTAGGCCAGTTTCTGAATTGAGAATGGGCTAGTGGTCCTAAAAAATGTAATTAGTCCGTCTTTTAGATTATTCAAAAATAAGGTACACGTATTTTTTTTATTTGTAAATTAGACCAATAACTGACAAAGATATAGCCCATTAAAGTTACGTGTGACGTCACGCCGTGCCGCATTTTTTAGCACGTAGTGACGCCACACGTAACTTTAATGGGCTTTATCTTTGTTATTTTTTGTTTAATCGAAAAAAGAAAAATACGTGTCCAATATTGTTTTATAATCTAAAATACGGACTAAATAGAATTTAATTATTTTGACCCTGGAAACTACCCGCTATTTCCAACCAACTATTTCGCTAAATAACTACTTAATTGTAGCGCTATCTCTTCAAATTTCTCAGAAAGAGCGTGAAAGAATGTTACTTAAGTACTTACTTAGTGAAATTCTCAATTCAGAAACCGGCGCTAAGTATTAAAACGCCGACAACGCTGTTTACGATAATACGAGTAATACTAACGCTAGTGGCAGTTTTCCGAGCGGTTCCGTGCTTTGCAAGGCACGCTAAGCAGTTGGTGCAGGCTGCCGTCGATAGGAGGGGCAGCTATGCCTCCTCCGCAAGGAGGGACGCCCGGCGGATTCCCCCTCGGCATACCGGCCCATCGTTCTGTTCGATGAGGTCGGTAAGATGTTCGAGGGGATCCTCGCCGCCCGTCTTAACGACCACCTGCGGGCGGTCGGGCCGGACCTGTCGGACGCTCAGTTTGGTTTCCGGACTGGGCGTTCGACAGTGGACGCCCTGGCCCTGCTAAAGGGCCAGCTAAAGGAGGCCGTGGACGCTGGGAACGGAGTGTTGGCTGTGTCCTTCGACATAGCCAACGCTTTCATCTCGGTTCCCCACTCCACCATCCTCGAGGCGCTCCGTTTTCACGGAGTGCCTCGGTATTTGCGGGGCCTTCTGGCGGACTACCTGGAGGAACGATTAGTCCTCCTCGTAGACAAGACTGGCCGGCTCCGGCGATATAGCGTCGAATCCGGTGTTCCACAGGGGTCGGTCCTGGGGCCCCTTCTCTGGAACATCGGGTTCGACTGGCTGTTGCGGGGAGGTGAGGGAGGCAATCGTCCATCACTGGACGGCGGACCTCGCCACCGCAACATTCGGTCGCCGAACTCTAGACGCGCTTGGGCCGGTCCTGCAATACTGGCTCGAGCGCTCGCACGGTCTCCTCTCTTTCAGACTGGTGCAGGTGCTGTCCAGGCACGGATGCTTCGGATCGTACCTGCACCGGATCGGGAGAGAGGAGAGCCCGGGGTGCTACGGCTGCGGCGCGGCGCATCACACGGCGCAGCACACCCTTGAGGTGTGCCCGTCGCTGTCCGAGCGGCGCCGCAGTCTTGTCGCCGTGGTTGGGCCGGACCTCTCACTTCCCGGCGTGGTAAATGCCATGCTGGGGAGCGAGGAGGCGTGGATGGCGGTCGCCTCCTTCTGTGAGGACGTGATGTCACAGAAGGAGGAGGCGGAGCGCGCGCGGGAGAACGATCCTCTCGCGCCGCCGCACCGCCGACGAAGGAGGGGCAGGAGAGGGCGGATACGCAACCGTCCCCTCTCGCCCCATGGTGATGAGCAGCGGGCGACAGGCGCGGGGGCGCCCTCGCCCGCATTGCACTGCTCATCACCGCTCCGTACGAGGACGACCGTGCGCTCCCGGTTGTCCTCGGGCCCCTCCCCGTGAAAGGAGGGGCGCGAGAGGCCCGCCGTGTCTAGGCGGGCTAGCGCCGGCGGGGGACTGGAAGAAGTGCCAGATTCCCAGACCCCCGCCACCAAGGCGAAGAGGGAGTGCCGCTGGGTTGTTTAGTGGGTATACCGGGAACCACTTTCCCGGGGAGTCTCACATACTCCTTCCGTCCCCCGACGGGCGGAAATGCGTAAGGCATTTTTCCCAGAGTAAAAAAAAAAAAAAACGGCTGCCGTCGATAGATGGCAGTCGTTAAGCCAAGTCAGAGGCCTTAGGGCGGCTTGAAAACTTCTGACAGTAAGACCAGCCACTAGTCTTACAAGCCTCCACCAATCCGGACTTAGCCCCCGTGGTGGAGTATGGTTGATCGACCATGGATTCAGGGGCGATGTGGAAGAACTTGGTAGAGCAGATTGAAAGAGCGGAGGTTTTTTCTTGGTAATTTTATTCCGAATCCACAATATTCGTTACCGTGGTAACCCTAGTACTCAGATTATATATACAGGTGGCGTTTTATGAAATAATTACAATGGGATGCAAGAGATGGCGCTGTCGTTAGACATGCTCCCACCTCGAGATACTGGGTACGATTAGGTTCGCAAAATGTAAATAAAATATGAAAAACTGGCAATAATGAACAATAATTGGTATTCTTCACGAATCAACAAAGAAATAAACAAATTAAATAACTGACTCAACGAAAGGTGTCATCGAAATCGAAAAAAAGCCAGATTCATAACGGTTTAGGTATCTATAGAGTTTCTTAGTCAAGATTCCTAATCTAAGTATTTAATCTATATTTTCAATTAGTAATGGACATAAATTATTGAATGCTCTCTTGATGAGTCCCCTATTGGTTCGTATTTCGGCCACTCTTGTGACGCCGTCGCGACCCTGGCAGCAGCCGACGATGCGCCCCAGCCTCCACTGGCAGGGCGGGAGTTGTGCCTCCTTTACTAGCACCACCGTGCCGACGTGCACGCCTGGACCCTTCGAGCTTCTCCATTTTGTACGTTCCTGAAGGAGTCCAATATAGTCACGCGACCATCGACGCCAGAAATCCTGCTGGAGTTGCTGTAACTGTTGGTAGTGTGTTAAGCGGTTGCTCGGTATATCTTTGTAGTCGTAGTCTGGCATCGAAATTTGGCGTTCTAGCAATCAAGAAGCGGGCTGGCGATAAAAATGTAATTTCGTCGTTATTTGAGTTTGGTAGGTACTGAACATAAAGAACGGAAACTCAAAATTCCCTCTATTTGGGTAAGTACACTCAAAAACTCCTACGTTAACAGATTTTGTCCTAATTCTCGTAACCGTGTCCCCTCCGGTCCTCAACCACAAAGGATGCACCTTAGTCTACCCTAGTAACGAAAGCGAGAGCCGGTTTTAGTCTAGACCTTGGTAGATTACCCACTATGAGTGAATCGTAGGTTTGCTTGGCTCGGAAGCACGTCACACATTACGTAGATTATTAACTACTAGGTTACATGCTGTTGTTGGTTTGGGCAAGAAATTGCACCTGAAACCACCCAGCCTAATCTAGTCCTTTGCAAGATTGGTAGGCCTTCGCCCAGCCGAACTTGGCCAATACACAATAATTGGTAGAACAACTCGGCCCCAATTATCATATCTATATCGCCACCTTCGAGAAATAAGTCATCAGCTAACTTGTATCGTGGTGGAATGGACGCTGCAACAGCGACTCATTAGAAGCTGGCGGTGGTAACATATGAATAGTTGGTGCAACAAAGCAAGACCACTTGGTTTCGTATGTTTTATCTTTCGATTGAATCTTTAGATCACAACGTTTATTTATTTCGGTTATGTTTTCATTGAACCCTATAACTTTCATATTTATCGGTTGTGTTGGTAAGTGCAGAAGTTGACATGCCTTTTTAGATAAGTAATTGGACTGCGACCCAGAATCGAGCAAAGCTCTTAAAGTGTGAGTTTGGTTATTTGAGTCTACAACCTCAACTTGTGCCGTTGACAATAACACGTTAGAGTGTGTTGGTAAATGAGAATCGATTTGGTTCGAAGAAGTGTCTTCGGATTGTTTGGTAACTAGAATTGTCGATTGCTGGTTGGTAACTAGGTTTATCGGTTGTTGTTTGGTACCAGAGTTTGTCGGTTGGTGATTAGTAATGGAGCTGGGTGGTTGGTGAGGTGTCTCGGCACCGTGCATCGTCGATTGATGACTTGAATTAATAGGTATGTGAAGCAACGTATGATGTTTTCCCTTGCAGGTTCGGCAGGTACTCGCTCGGCAATTTGGTAGTATATGATTCGAACAAAGCCAGTTTAAACAAAGGCCTAGCCTTTTAACAGCACGTATGCGTGACGTCACGTCCAGAGCCAAAAACCTAGGACATTGGTTGATATAGTAGGTTTCTTTGCCATTCGGACATTGACTACGGAAGGCACCAGTCGGTTTAGGTGTTACCTTTGAGTTTGAGGGGAGAGGAGAGGACGTAGCCACAAGTGCCTTTCTCGAATTAGGACATGGCTCGGCATACACTGCCCTTGAGTGGCTCAGAGAATCTTGCAAATCAGCTTGAGCCCGCAGAAACGACTTGAATTCCTGTAATGTTGGTAATTGGCGAGTATTATTTTTCTCCTCCCATTTGCGTTTTAGTGACTCTTCGAGCTTTGAAGTTAAGAAAAATATCACTAACAAATCCCAGCCTTCTATTGATATATCTTTAAAAGTGCCCAGTGTTCGCATGTGCTTTGATATGCTATCGGCAAATTCCCTCAAAACCATCGGATTGTTAGGGACAGTATCGATATGGAACAGAGCTCGCAAGTGATTATTTATTAGCACTTTTGTATTGTTGAACCTCTTGCATAACAATTGCCAAGCGATAGCGTAACCTTCTTCAGAAAATTCCAATGAAGTTATCACCTCCAAAGCACTTCCTGACAAACTACTTCTCAAATACTGAAACTTTTGTATTGGTTTTAGAGTGCTCTGGTTTATAAGCGCGTCGAAGGTATCTCTAAATTCAATCCAATTGGTAATATCACCACAAAATGAAGGGAGCTTAATATCTGGGTATTAAATCGACTCACTGTGACCTGAAGTATTTCCAGTCTCACGTGGTAGACTATCTTGCTTCTCACCATGCCGTTTTAGGTAGCTCTTTGCTAAAGAAACATAGGAAAAATAGGTAGTTTCAAAGTTTTCCCTCTCTTCTAGCTGCTGTTCAACTTCCACGCTTAGCGTTTCAATACTATCCTGAATTCTTTCAAATTCTGAAAATACCGACATTAGTCTAGTAATTCGCAACTCGATGTCTATGAGTTGATCAGCAGATAGCGATTGGGTATCCATGCCAGCTAGGTACTTCTTAAATAAGGTCAACTTCCCCTTAACAATACCTCGTTTCTTTATTAGCATCTTAATTTTACCACTATCTATTACAGTCTCATTGTCGTTATCACTTGCCATGGTTGACTAATGCAATTGGTACCAAACTCAAATAGGAATTTGTAAATTTGCCAAATATTGTCGTAAATTGGTAGGTATTATAAAATATACCTACTAGCTACACGCCAGCCACTTACTTGGTAGATAAGTATGTTTCGCTTTCGGTTCTCTCCTCTGTAATCAAAATGGAATTGCCTCGTAGGGTCGTAGTTCGTAGGTAGGTAGGTAAGTATATCAGGTTTCGGTTGCTTGCTTCGAACTCGGACTAGGTACAACTCGTTGATTCGTAGGTAAGTATTGTCGGTTTCGGTTATTTTCTACGGACTCGGACTAGACACGCCTCGTAGACTTGCAGATAGGTATTATCGGTTTCGTTATAAGTAGTTTACGGACTCGGACTAAACACGATTCCTCCGCCAATTGATGCTGCTCCTATAGGTCTTCAAACCTGGAAGGTTAACGTGTTGCTTGCGTTCTTGGTTCGTCGCGATGTTTCTTGAACGAACGACCCAAGATTTTCCCTTTGAAATCGGCCGGCCAGAGTTTCTTCTGCACAGCGTCCTTCCTGGGCTCGTCGGAGGAGTCACCAAAAATGATCGACCATGGATTCAGGGGCGATGTGGAAGAACTTGGTAGAGCAGATTGAAAGAGCGGAGGTTTTTTCTTGGTAATTTTATTCCGAATCCACAATATTCGTTACCGTGGTAACCCTAGTACTCAGATTATATATACAGGTGGCGTTTTATGAAATAATTACAATGGGATGCAAGAGATGGCGCTGTCGTTAGACAATGGTCTTCCTCAGGGAAGAAACCCGTGCCCCTTGGTGGGGACATATTAGGTTGATGATGAGTGATAGGTACTAATAATAACTACCACACAACCCAATCACTTAACCTGGTCATAAACTAGGACACCCTGTGCTATGATAATCAGGCTAGAACATCACAAACATGAAAGAACCCGTACTAAAGCCATTTGTACAAATCGCACCTCCAGAACTATAGTGACTGAACTCAACATTTTAAACGTTTGGGAAATGAAGAAAATGTATTCGTCGGCGGATCGATTTTTATCTACTAATCATATCTTTTTAATCTTAAATCGAAAGTAAACGAATTTTTTGTAGCATTTAGTTTAACTTTACTGCTTTATAACAGCAGAAGAATATTTTCTAATTATAACTACTAATTACGTCACCTTCGCTCGAGCGCCTTCTGAGCGAGTTGCTCAAGAAAAAATAGACCGAAATATTCCTCCATCTCTTTCTGACCAAATATAGTCGGTTTTTTAATGTAGGCATGAAAAAATATACCTTTTTGAGTCATTCTGAGTCATCATCATTGGCCTACGGTTGTCCACTGCTGGACAAAGGCCTCTTCCATTACACGCCACTGAGCACGGTCCTCGGCTACTCTCATCCAGCTCTTGCCAGCCGCCCTGCGAAGATCATCGCTCCACCGAGTCTGAGGACGTCGTACACATCGTTAACCGATCCGCGGTCTCCACTCAAGAACTCTTCTACCCCATCGGTTATCAGTTCTTCGGGTGATATGGTCGGCCCACTGCCACTTCAGCATGCTAATTCGGTGGGCTATGTCTTTACTTTGTAGTACTTTGTAGCGATCTCAATGTCGTGTTGTAAACGTTGTTTCTTGCGCTGTTTCTGGTATATACTTTTAGTGGTGAATTGTTGTGTTTTTGTGTGTGAAAATATTAATTTGTTGCGGAGCCGGTAAGGGTCACTGTTTACTTGACAGAGCGCGGTGCGATATGAATTTTGCATGAAGAATGCTTTAAATTTGTGGATCAGCCCCACCGTGAGTGTCCACGTTTCGGCACTGTATGTCATGACGGGAAGGACGCACTGGTTGAAGACTTTCGTCTTTAGACTTTGTGGGATTGGCGATGTGAAGACTCGTCGTAGTTTCCCATACGCTGCCAAGCCCAGCTGTATTCTTCTATTGGCCTCTTTCTCGAAGTTGTTTTTACCTAATTGCATGGTTTGCCCGAGGTAAACATACTCCTTAACAACTTCGAGAATACTGCCTTGAACTGCAATTGGCTCCGGATTTACGTGTTCATTGAACATAATCTTGGTTTTATCCAAGTTCATCCGGAGATATTGGTCTCCGGATGATTCTTTCCAACGCATTGGCGTTGGGAAGAATCAGCTTGGCTACTCAGCATATGTTGCAGATCTTGCAGCGTTTCCGCCATGATGACGATATCGTCTGCAAATCGCAAGTGTGAAAGGTACTCGCCGCTAATATTAATGCCGTACCCCTTCCAGTCCAGCGTCTAAAACATATCCTCCATAGCATTTGTAAACAATTTGGAGGAAATAACATCCTCTTGTCTCACACCACGATGTATGTGGATAGGTTCAGACTGCCGGTTCTGGATTTGGACGGCCATAGTAGCGGCGTTGTATAGACCTTTCAACACTTGGATGTATCGCCAGTCGACTTGGCATCGCTGCAAAGATTCCAGAACAGTCCAGGTTTCGACCGAGTCAAAGGCCTTTTCATAGTCTACAAACGCTAAGCATTCTGAGTACTTAACTCATTTTACCCAAATTTTGAGTTAGGTCACTTTAGTTCTGGAGGTGCATTTAATGTACGGCGGCCATTGGTAATCGACACGACCTCTGTTTTGGAACTAAGCGCTTTAACGGATAGAGCAACAAGGCCTTGACGTAGCAGTGACGTCACACGGTGACCATTGTCACTTGTGGTCTTTTCTCTGATCTCACAGACCTCCGTTCTATAACCACATGACATGCCAAAGTACTGCAGTATTCATCTACGATCGAAACTGATCGATCGATTCAAATATTTTATTCTCGCTATATGCTGTCTCGACAATTTTCTCAAAAAGGAGGGAGACAGAACGTTATTTAAGTATTTACTTAGTGTAAATTCTGAATTCAGTAATCGGCCCTCTGACTCATAATGACTGATAACGTCTAGTGCTTAGGAAAGTTTTAGTTCAAAAAACTGTACGATGTTTTTACAAGTATTTTAAAAGGTTTATACTATAACACTAAGCTTGTTAAATACATCCGAGACCTTTTTGTACAAATATACACCGGTGGCCGCCCAGTGGGAATCGAACCCACGACCGGCAGGTAATAATCTGACGAGATACCACTAGACCAAGAAAGCAGTCTTTTATGGGTAGTTTCGATGTGAAATCCACGGTATTATTTTAGATTCCGGCAGAAATCTCCTCTGAGCGCGGGGTCCCATTCGCCATCGATGTCGTCGGACCCGCATACATTATTTTTACTCAGCTCCACTATTTAGGGTAGGTTCAGCCCCTTTTGCACTTGTATTGTGTTCAACCATGGGGCAACATTCATTGTGCACCACACTGGGCTGAGCGCAAGCAAAAATGCGCCCTGCTCCGTCTACATTTGCAGTTATAATTAAACACCGAAGGAAACTTGGTTTCACAGGTCTATACCCGAGTTAGGGTGCCGCTGTTTGCTACAAGTTCCCCGCTGAGGCCCCTTTTTTGCTGCGTGGAGAGGGGCGAGGTGGGTCAATTGATATTAGTCGCGCGATAAGAATGAGACATGTGAATTAATGGGCGAAGTAAATTGATTTTTGTATTCGGTGCCTTTGCTCTTCCCAATGCTTAGTGGTTATTGATAATTTGATGTAGTATTCAATGAGATCATGGTATAGCTATTGAAGAGCGCAACCTACGCATTTTTGATACATTTAAAGATAAAGAATTTTTATTTACAATAGGTACTTGCGGTATCTGCACCAGACTTCGACAGGTTCGGTAACGCTTTAAGTAAAAGCTAAAACTATAGAAAAGGTCAGATGAAGTTCTTATGAAAAAATATGACCGGTTAGGGCCGGTTGCTGAGTTGAGAATTTTCACGTAAGTAAATACTTAAGTAACGTTCTGTCACGCTCTTTTCTGAGAAATTTGACGAGACGGCACTACAGTTACGTATATACTTAGTGAAAATTCTCAATTCAGTAATCGGCCCTAACTGCCGTACTCAGAGACATTTAT
This sequence comes from Yponomeuta plumbellus, assembly GCA_947310845.1. Lineage (NCBI taxonomy): Eukaryota > Metazoa > Arthropoda > Insecta > Lepidoptera > Yponomeutidae > Yponomeuta > Yponomeuta plumbellus. The sequence goes on along the minus strand of OX371207.1, from coordinate 6,537,656 downwards.
TAACTTTAATGGTTAGTTAAGAAAGAAAAATAACACTTAGTTATATCAATACGCATAAAGACGATCATTAACATTTTTAATGAAAATTACGTTAAATGACGTCTCTGAGTACGGTCGTCAGAATAGGTATCATTTAAAGATTAAAATTATTATTAACTAATGTAAAGGAAAGATTAAGTTCTTACGAAAACTTCATAATTTTGCTATACTAATATTGTTTCTTGGAGCATCTTGGAGTTAAGTCCACGTGGTCTTCTACCGTTCGTCTTAGTAAACCAGTTTGAGCGGGATAACACTAGTTACTTGGCGCGAGTGTGGAACACGGTCCACAAAAGAAAGGGATTGAGCAGCTGTTTGCCGGTTGCTCACACGACGACAGTCACGTCAACCTTCACATTTTTCTTGCAAAGTCGCCCGTAATGCTACGGGGTAGAGTGTATGGGTGTATAGGATGATGTGCTGTCGACTGTACTTTTACAGCGTTCAGTGTTAAATTCAAATGTTTTTATTCAAATGCAAACAAAATGTTTACTTTAACGTCAAAGTTGTTAATTTCACAATTAATAGATTGCGCGGAGAAGAAACTATCGAAGAAACTCCACATTTATTCTTTTCAAAACAGTCGTAGTTTAATAATTTATAAACTTTCAAAATTAAAAATATTACTCATAGATGTGTTGAAAACTAGATACAATTATCAATATTAAGGCCCTGTTGCACAATGTTCAAATAAAGATCCAAATAAGCTATCCGCAACCAGGGTTGCCGTTTGTTCTAAATTTAAATATTTTTTTCTATATTGCTTGTGTTCGTTTATGGCTTCAAATTTAGAACAAACGCCAGCCCTGGTTGCGGATAGCTTAATTCGTAACTTTATCTGTAGATTGTGAAACAGCCCCTAATGAGCCGTTTTCAGAAGAACTAAAAAAAAATAAAAAAAATATGGCTGTCAAAGGAATGCAATTTTGGACCTCAGCCCAATAGCCATGTGTGATACGTCATAAAATAGATCTCAGCGAGCTGAACAAAAGTTACTATGACGCCAACAGCCAAATGTTTGTCGTTTCGGAGTTATATTTTGTTGAAAATGTTAGTTTTTTTCAATACTATATAACTCCGAAAGGACAAACATTTGGCTGTTGGCGTCATAGTAACTTTTGTTCAGCTCGCTGAGACCTATTTTATGACATATCACACATGGCTATTGGGCTGAGGTCCAAAATTGCATTCCTTTGACAGCCATATTATTATTATTTTTTTAGTTCTTCTGAAAACGGCTCATTGAAATGAAACTAAAAATGTCATCTAAATACATTTAATATAATAGTCATCTACTGTTTAACACCAGACATCTTTGTTTGCCAAATAATAGTTGATTTTTAATAAGCTTTTTGCACAGAGTGTGCTAATTTGCAGCGTTAATTCTCCAATGCACAATATCTGAGATCCTAGTTCATGACATTTCGTCCTACGACGCTTAAAAATAATAATAATTAATTTTTGTCGAATTTTAAATGTATGCTTTTACGGTGATTCAAGTTTATGCTTTTATTCACTGTCTAATACTGGAAATAAATGGTTATTCATTTTCACTTTTTTTTTAAAGCATATATTACAATTGGTTTTTAGAAATAACATATTTTTGTAATTCTATAGCTTACGTTTGCGTTGTACCTATAACTACTACTATTTTGTTGATAAATAATTTCCTTTAACCATAACGTTTCGAAAACTATACATTTGGGAAAAACCCTCTTTTAAAGAAACACAATTTTATAACCAACGTGTTTTAAGAATTACGCATTTTAGAGGTAACCTTGTATCTAGACAGAAATATTATGTGAATTGTGAGTGAGAAGAAAATAGCTGACGCTTCGCTTTTTTTTTGGTCTGTGTTACCCATAATATTCAAATTCAAATTCAAAAATTTTTATTTCAACGTAAAGAATTTACATTCTGCTTGTTGAATGTCAATGTACATACAGTTATGTATAATGTTAGCCGCTGCCTTGGGGCCGTCTGTAGTGGAGAAAAAGGCAGCGAAAAAAAACTCCACTCTGACCATCTTTTCTCAAATCAACTTAAAGCTAATACAAATTAGGTATGAGTGTTCGTATACCAAGAATCTCAAGATCCATGAGTGCAATCAATACTTGCAAAGTCAAACATCATTTAATATTCTTAAAAGGTAATAAAACACCATATACACTAAACAACTTCCTTACCCTAAAATAATATATACACTAAACAACTTCCTTACCCTAAAAACACACAACCTGGATTCGATAGATAGATAGAGATAGGTAGAGAACAGGCGGCCTTATCACTAAAAGTAATCTCTTCCAAACAACCTTTGTATGGAGTAAAATATTGGAGAAGGAAGTACATGTACAATATAAGTAAAATAATAATTTCTGACATATTCATTATACATGCCTAACTAATAAAGTTATACATAGAAACTATCATAGATTGTACAAATAATATACACAAATAAATAATAATTTAAAAATGTATATTTTATATAAATACATTAAATTAATATCATACACACAGGACACAAATAAAGCAACAGCAACAGTGTTACAGTTTACCATAGTCTTAAAGATTCGACTCTATGCCCTTAACATAAGAACTCTCCAAATGTATAGGTTCAATCAGCTCTCAATTGCACACCAAAATGGCATCTCCGTCGCTCTACATAAAAGCTAATATCGAACAAAAGAAAACTACCACCCTTTGTTCCGGCTGGCTCGCGGGTAGTTGAATGCACTAAAAAGGTGGAATGTCGGGATAACTTCTTTTCACGTAATTTGTCCTTTCGTTTGGCCATCGTCGCGGCCAGTTGTTATCTATAAACGTATTATCTACCTGAGTATTTTAAAGGCCTCGCCAAACAGAAATCGTAATTAGCGCGCGTAAGGGCGCTAAAGCGTCCTGCATTATAGCGTCGCGTTGTGTTGTACTGAACAGGTAACCTGATTAACCTGTCAAACAGCGCTTGCGTGCTACCAGTACGCGACGCGCCTGGTAGCGCCGCGTCATGACGTCGCGTTGTATTTTATTAGAGAATATTAGTTAGCGCCTACTGATTAGCGTCGAAGCTGTCACACACAAAGTGTGCGACGTTAGGGCGCTTTAGCGTTAGCGCCCTGACGCGCGCTAATTACGCTTTCTGTTTGGCGAGGCCTTAACGCGTAAGCAAGTGTTATCGCGCCTTGCTAAACGCCTCATAAGTCATAACAATGTACAAGTAGGTATTAGTTACGAAACAGTATAAGAGCGCGTAGCAGACAGGAATGTCAACAAATGGTGTGATAGGTTGTGTTATTCTTAAGTAGGCTGCTGCACTTGTATATTGACTAGCTTTCGCCCGCGACTCCGTCCGCGGGGACTTTAGTTCAAAATTATGCAACCCCGTTCACTCCCTTAAGGGTTAAATTTAGAAAAACGGCGAAGCACGTGTTCTATCAATTGTGTTGAAGAGTATTTATTTTAAGTTTCAAGAAAATTAGACAACATTCTATATACCTCCTATACAAATTATAGCAACCCTTTTCGCCCCCTAAGGGGTTGAATTTCAAAAAAATCCTGTCTTATTCCTTGCCTACGTTATATATACAGGGTTACAGGGAAAGTCGTACACAATATTAAAGGAGGTCATTATTTAGGTCATTTCTGATGGATTTTATTCTATTATATAGGGTCCGAAAATTAGCCGTTATGGAGATATTGACTGTTAAAGATTTAAAAAAATATATCAAATTTTTTTGGCTTTTTGATTGATTTTTTCTCAGAATAGAGCTCATAAAGTGTTTTTTTTATGTATTTAGTTAAAAGGCATGTCAATTGATAAAAAAATATCAGCAAAAGCTGCACCTAATACGCTATAAAAAACTGCTCGGCAATGGTCATAATTAAATATTTTTTCTCTAAATATCTTTCACATTGAAGCTCTTAAAAAAAATTACGTATGGAACTTATTCTGCAAATAATTTTAAAAACTTCTACGACTCTTTAACTATTCAAAAAGGTATAATATTTAATAAGTATGTGCATGAAATTTTAAAATAATGTTATTTGAGTAGGCTCTAGTGGTAGTACCGACATAACGGAACTTCGATACAAAAAAATCTTTTTACTTCCTGGCACCTTTAAACTATGTAAAAAGGTCAGATAGGCTTTTTTGTGCTCTGGAGACATGCTGTCTCAGGTGTTCAGGTACCTACCTATTTCAGTATTTCTTTTTCAGAATATTCTATCTATCTATTATTTTTTTTGTGTTAGTCTGCTCGTGTGATTCTTCCGTGGTAGATGTGTTAATACGTGCTCTGCAAATGATTTGCGTTTTAGAAACTTCTACGTCACTTGCTATTACATCGAAAAAACGTTAGCCAAGTGTCACTTAAGATGGCAAACGGTAAATTTTTAGTTGAGGTAAATACGTGCTCTTGGTAATTTCCCGTAAAACGCGATTTAGTTTGGATTTTTGTATTAATTCATCTTCATTCTGTGACTTGGCTTGGATTTTGGACTGATTCATTTTCATTCTGTGACTTGAATGGCGAGACACATTATGAAAACTTTTTGAGGGAGGAGTTACCCTTGTTGATGGACGACATTTCTATTGCATTGAGACGAGACAATGTTCTTTCTACATGACGGCTGCCCAGCGCACCACGGAAGCATGGTTGGACGAGAACTTCCCAAACAAATGGATTAGAAAAGACGGTCCCATTGCATGGCCGGCTAGGAGCCCTGATCTAACGCCAACGGATTTTTATGTATGAGATCATATTAAAAGCATAATTTAAAACAAAATGACGCCAATTGAAAATGTCGAAATTTTGAGACAGATAATATTTGCGGAAACGGCTGTGAAAATAAGGAGAAACCTGCGAATTTCTATAGTGAAGAGTAATTAAAAAAAAAGAATGAGAATTTGTATTAGAAATAGAGGCAACCATGTTAAAAACGAAGATGAATCAGTTCAAAATCCAAGCCAAGTCACACAATGAAGATGAATAAATACCAAAATCCAAACTGAGTCGCGTTTTACGGGAAATTATCAAAGATTACGTATTTACCTCAACTAAAAATTTACCGTTTGCCATCTTAAATTACACTTGGCTGACGTTTTTTCGATGTAATAGCAAGTGATATACGTTTTTTAATACCTAAAGAGACGTAGAAGTTTCTAAAACGCAAATCATTTGCAGAGCACGTATACCATATCTATTACGGAAGAATCACACGAGCAGACTAACACAAAAATAATAGATAGATAGAATATTCTAAAAAAGAAATACTGAAATAGAACACCTGAACACCTGAGACAGCATGTCTCCAGAGCACAAAAAAGCCTATCTGACCTTTTTACATAGTTTAAAGGTGCCAGGAAGTAAAAAGATTTTTTTTGTATCGAAGTTCAGTTATGTCGGTACTACCACTAGAGCCTACTCAAACAACATTATTTTAAAATTTCATGCACATACCGATTAAATGTTATACCTTTTTGAATAGTTAAAGAGTCGTAGAAGTTTTTTAAATTATTTGCAGAATAAGTTCCATACGTAATTTTTTTTTAAGAGCTTGAAAAATGTGAAAAATATTTAGAGAAAAAATATTTAATTCTAACCGTTGCCGAGCAGTTTTTTAAAGCTGATAATAAATTTGATATTTTTTTAAAATCTTTAACAGTCAATATCTCCATAACGGTTAATTTTCGGACCCTATATAATAGAATAAAATCCATCAGAAATGACCTAAATAATGACCTCCTTTAATATTGTGTACGACTTTCCCTGTAACCCTGTAGATCCTCTGTGCAAAATTTCAGCTTCCTAGTTCCAACGGCTTCGGCTGGGCGTCGATGAGTGAGTCAGTCAGTCAGGACTTTGAATTTTATTTATATAGCTTGTAAAAAAATGATATACGTAGACAAATGTGGTGTACGGCGAAAATTCTGGAAAAATAAAACCAACATCAAATGTCTGTAATCTCTATCAAAAGCTATTAACATAACATATCATTTACGTATGTACATACACATAACATACATTGCTTCTCGCCCCACACTAGGATACCCTGTGTTGTGGGAACCAGAAACAGCGACGACACAAACATGTAAACATCCAAGACCTGGGTTACTTTCTTTTTTGTACCCAGCCGGGATTCGAACCCGGGACCTCTCGCATGGTAGCCAGATGCGCTAACCGCTGCGCCGCAGAGGTCGTCGATTAATCATCTACTATAGGAAAATAACTATGATAATTTCCTAATTTTACAGTTGTTATGTGAGTTTATTTTACAGGCCCGCGGTCATAAGCCACGCTTGTGATAATAATGCTTTTTACCAACCACAAAATGTTCGAATACGTGAGTGAAAGCGATAGAGGTGCTACGTCTCTCCTCTGTCTCTCCGATAGAAGACTTTTGTCAGCAGTAGTTCCAAATAAAATTATCTTAGGCTGTTGTTTTTGTTACACTATAATGCTGTTTAGGATTGTCATAAACAAATCATGGTATATACGACGCACATATTACTGGGCCACTAATTATCATTATTTATCACATCATTAGCATTATAGTTTCCGCTAATTTAAAATGAGATAACGAACTCTTTGCATAAAATATACTTTTGATAGACAACGAAATAAAGGCCCAAATAGTCTAAGAACACTTTACTATTATACGGCGTTGTAGGCCGTAAAACAAAATTACGTTTGAATATGGAACGCTCACCAGTCACGTAGCACTTGCTAATTGCTTTTTAACTGCTTATGGGTACCTGACGCCATCTACACATTAGAAAAGGAACTCCGCAGTCCTATCAACAATAAGAAAATTATAATTCGAAGAAGTTCACCATGTTTTCGCTAGATGGTGATAGTAGCAGTAATACCGTAGCAGTTTGCGTAGCGCTATGCTTTCCAGCGAGCGAGTGTGTAGAGTACTACGGCGTAGCTTTGTTTGCTACGTTATTTGTCATTCCACCAAATTCTAATAAGAAATGGAGATTACATAGAGGGCTTATCTTTCACATTCTACATTATTACCACTAACTGGGTAAATGATTGGATAATTGGATTTGATTCAAATATTACTATTTACAAGCTTTCGCCCGCGACTCCGGCCGCGTGGACTTTAGTTTGAAAATTATGCAAACCCGGTCACTCCCTTAAGGGTTAAATTTAGAAAAAACGGCGAAACACGTGTTCAATCAATTGTGTTGAAGAATATTTATTTTAAGTTTCAAGAAAATTAGACTATATTTTTTATACCTCCCATACGAATTTTGACAACCCTTTTCGCCCCCTTCGGGGTTGAGTTTAAAAAAATCCTGTCTTATTCCTTGCCTAGATTATATATAAACCCTCTGTGCAAATTTCAGCTTCCTAGGTCCAACGGCTTGGGCTGGGAGTTGATGAGTGAATGAATCAGTCAGTCAGGACTTTGAATTTTATTTATATACATTATAAAACAGAATGTTTACTAAATAGTTACATTAACAAGTTAGTGAATTGAGTTCACTTGGTTATTTAATAACATTGCTATGTTTTTATAGAAGCTACAGTTATTACAATTGCTATAAGTAGCGTCCTTTGACCGAAATTAAGACAAATTCTCTTCTGTCAATATCCCCCGTGCTTAACGCGCTAGTTGTTGAAAATAACACTTAAAAATCATTCAATCATTGTACCTACAGAATATTAGCTATAATTTAGGAGCATTGTGTCGTACTTACCACATGAGCCCACTAAGCATATTGAATCTTTTATAATAAAGAGCAAATAAAGCTAATAAAGCAACGCAATATTTATAATCACTCCGGATCTGACGCCAAAGTCCCCATAATGCTGGCTGCATCACCGTTTTGAATGGCTAGGGACATCTGTTGTATAAGATGGCCCAGAGCAACAGTACAAGTCGCGGTCCCTCAAGTGTCATCCTAGCTCCCAAATAAAGGTCTTGCCCTGCACCTGTACTATCTGCTCAAATTATGGCTATCTGTTTCTGTGTGTAAATTTAATGTGTTTGTGATTATCTATTAGCTTTAAAACGAAATATACATTTCGTCGGCTAAAACCGCAAACCTCTTAACTCCATTTTTGTTAAGATTTTTTTTGTATCTTTAGAAAGTAAAATTTATAGCAAAACTCTTAAATAAAAAAAACCCGTTTAAATATAAAACGTAAAAGATAACACCTCGGAACTCCATACCGCAATTTTGCTAAACGCAGACCACGTATTTCCCCCCGCTCAGTACTGTTTCAGATGGCGATTTTAATGCACGTATTTTTTTTCCGCTGTTAAGTTGATATGTTTACCTTTCGGCGATAAAAGTAAAAATCAGAGCAAGCCTTCCTACACTGTGTAATTTTCCATGGTGAAGTTTTTTGTGCCTCCTGTAAAGTTTGGTTCAACAGAGTTCAGACGGTTGCGACTTCTTAAATCAGAACAAAATTTGACTTTACAGTCCGGAAAAATCTTGGAATTCAATCGCGACATTCAATTCCTTCTTATGTAATTACCATAACTGTAATTATTATCTTTTATGTAATTATCTACAAATCAGTACGGAACACATGAGTGCGACTTCCACTTGTCCGGTTTTTGTTTGTGATAATTAAACCGTTATTCAATTTCAATTCCAAGAGTAATTTTGTTGTAAACATAACAACTTACGGGTGTTGTATGTTATCATGTTGTTGTTGTTGTTGTTTCTAATGTGTGAATTTTATTAGGGACCTAGTAAACGTCATGAAGCCCATAATATTTAATTTTGTTCAACTTTGGTCTATACGTAAACAAATCCTTAGTGTCAGATTGAAGCGTTACTAGGCATATTTACTGTTGAAATTGTGACGACACATTGTTTTTACCTAGCGTCTTTTGTGTAGCGGTACAGTGCCACCACCTTATCTGTTAATGTAGAATTTGGTAGTAAAATTTAAGAAATTTACCTAGAATAATGAGAATATTTTAACCCGTCTTTCAATTTTACATACATTACATTACCTATTTTACATACCTGTCAATCTTGGTAAGTGAATAAATAAAACAAAATATGGGGAACAGGATTTACAATTCATTCGTTAGTTACAATTTTGCCCACCTGAACAGATAACTTGGTGGCGATGTACTGGGTAAAGGCCTTCCCATTTTGGCAAGAATTCATTCGGGTCATCCCGCCTTGGCCAAGGCTTAGTATGCTGCTACGTTGGTGTCCATTTTGTAAATTTATATACAATTTTTTTAATATCTTGTTATCTTAAATATGATTAAAGCAGAAACCAATTGTCTTCTTAGAGGGAAATAGAAGAAATAGGGCTGACATTATTCGTTAACATTTTAAAGAACAAGCGCCAATTTTACTTTCAGGAATGGGCCATCCTGACGCTAACAAACCGTTGATAGAAATTGTTAAAATACCTACGTAAAACAATAATGTCTCTCAATTTACGAATGGCAATTTAGCAAAATTGCCAAGGTCATTAATTTATGTTATTAGCTAATTCAAGGTACAAAAATATGCGGTTTCTATTGATACTCCAGTTTCTAATCGCTCAGTTTCGCTGTAGGTACTATCTAAGGTTAGCAAATAATAAGACCAATATTTAAATTCTATTTATTGATTCAATTTGAACTTTGAACTCACAATAAAATGCAGCACAGAAAAACACAAAACTCTTCAAACCATTTATCATTACAAAGGTACTTAATAAACAGTGACATTTGAGGAACAGGGGTGAAGTGTTACGGAAATTACTTGAAAAACTAGTTGAAACCAGTTGAATCTAGTACAACACCGATATTGATGAAAAACGACGACTTTATAAGTTCAGCTATGCAAAAATGGCTATTTGAAAGTATGGCAACAGTCTTAGCCTTTGCCCGGTGATTTTCCAACTACAAACTAGATCACGGTCTATATAGATAGAGTAGACTCCAAGGACCTAAACCATTTGACTGATCAACGTTCAAGTTTCGCAGTAAAACCTGTTTGCTTCGTGTTTTAAAAAAATAACTGTTATGGCCAAGTTTATTTGTTTCGATTACATGAGTTTCTTTTAGTAAAATACGCAGCGGTTATTGATGCGGGATTAAACTTACGATATACACAGTGAGTTGAATAACTTACATAAATAAGTCGCTGGAGGACCGGCCACGGGCCTCTTTGCTGGTCTGACGGATTCTGCTAACGTCAAACTTCTTTGGTGTAGCTTCAAAACCGTTACGAGTTAACAGAACCGTACATTTCTTGCGATGCGTCTAGCCTCATCTACCGATGATCGAGAATGTAATAGCCAAATGCCGTGACCTGTCTGATATGACTTCCTTACATATTTACGCCTCTACGCCCATAAACAAATAGAAAAAGTGTATATAAATTAGCTTATGTAACAAATAAGCTTAAATGTTATATAATACTGAGGCAGAAGTACATCTTAACTACGGCGTAACGTTAATGTGGTACGTGGGATACACACGAGCGCAAGCTCTTATGTTGAACGGACGAATGCGATATATATAATTATATTTTGCTTTATATCTATGTATCTGACGCTAAAACATCTATATAATGTATTACTTTTTGTACATCTACTTATAAATAACCGTACATACACTTACTAAGCTTATTTGCTCCGCCCAATGTTGTGAGTCGTCAAGGTGTGCGATACAAAACCGCAATTTGGTTTGTTTCGATGCCCCTCTTGTTCGAATTAGCTCTGTTCATGTGACTAGATAACTTAAAGCTTGCTGCATGACCGAAACGTAAAATACTAAAATAATGACTGATACGTTTCCCTGAAATTTAGCACACCTTGAGAACGCAGTGCTGACTCAAAAAGGGTACTAAAAGAGTATTGTCCCGCTGGTGAACGGCCTCAGGAAGAGATGGAAACGAGAGATCGAGTAACGAAAGAGCGAGATAGAAGTTTTTCTAAAGATGCTACATAGAAGAATCTTTGGCCATTCACCGGCGCTGGCTTTGCCACCCCACCCGTCCCTTGATAATCACTAAAATACACATTAATTATTAAAATATATTTTCGCATTTTATTACATAAAATTCACGTTATGTACTACCTACGTTTATAGAAAATCAAAGGAAAGCGGGCTTTAGGATAAAGTTATTTAAGGTTTCAAATACTTTGTACGCGGAGCCTATATACACAGCGTACCATGGACGTTTCTTCCGCTCGCCTCGATGAGAATTTTGAATGAAAATTCTCAAAAGTACCAATAACTAAATTAGGTAACACTAGATGAAATAAATACTAGAGATAGAGTGAGATCAAAGTGAAGGAATTAGTTTTAAACGTTACAAAAAAATCGAGAGATTAATTAATAATGTTTTCATTGAATATTCTCACCTCAGAAGAAGATTTCAAAACTTAATTTTACAACTCGACTACGAAGGTGACACTTACGAGTATTTTAGAACACTAGACGAAAAACTTAACTCGAACTCTTAGGAAATAAACGAAACAAAATATGGTGCGAAAGGAAGTCAATGGATGAAACTTCATTATATCCACTAATAAGAATTATTATGACTGACTCGATGCGATATTACGCAAAAAATTATGTAAGTATATTACCTACTAATCACACAAGCATTTATTTTATTTAAAAGAATTACGATCTAATTAAACAGAGTGTAAGTTACAAGTTCAACTATCCCTCCTCACAGAACCCGCCACTTCGCTACAGTTTTCTTGCACACTTCTCTCCGAGAAAACCTTAGACTACTATTATGAAACTCGAAAAATCGACTCTATTTTTGAATGTTGACATTTATCAGTCGAACTGTTGGCCAATGGGGCAGTTCCGTAATAATAGCCCTTTATAAGGAGATCACGATAAAAGTTGTGGTTACATGAATACAAAATTAACTTCAACTCCACATCCATTCCATAAACAAGTTTCATAATTATGACACATTGAAGGTGGGGTAAGTATATCTAAGTTACATATCGAATGCAACCCCGGCTACGGGACACCTAAACACACATATAACACCACATCGATTAGAAGAAATAAATCCAGTAGTACAAAATCTACGCTTTCACATAGACTATACACAAACCAGCCGAATGTGGCCGAAAGCACTCAGAGGCGAGATGTTTAATCAGATTTCATGTGATTCAGATTATGCCTGGTTTCAGATGTCCAACCTAAGAAGCAGAAAGTAAAAGTCTGCACTAGTTAGGTTCTGCACAAAATTTTGCACCACGCCACAACGCGCCATCTTGGACGAATTATACAGCGCGCTTCTGCATCCGATGAAGATCTAACCCTCCATGTCTATATTCAGGAATCATCAGGAAATTGTTACATCAGTTTATTAGTCTATGAATTCCCAAATTTGGGCCTAGTGTGGTGAAGTTACGACATTAGTTGGACCTACAATACTATTGTAGGGCGAACTTTGGAAATTACTGTTGGATCGCTTTGCAAACAGCCGGCAAGTCGACCACCGTTGTTGACAAGTTGACACGAGTCAACCCTGCTAGGGAAGAGGTCTTACGCTCAGTGGCTCCTTAATTGCCATTAAAGTTGCTAGGTCGTCAAAAACATCACAATCTGACAGTGCTTTAGGCCAACCAATTCTCTTAGAAACCGAAATGCAGTGCCTGGCCCGGCAAGTTTTGTGAGAGGGTACAGAAATTAAACGGTGATAGAGGGGAACATTTTACTCCTTGACCTCGAAGTATTTGTAGGTGGGGTTCTCGTAGCCGTTGATCTGCATGTTGGCCACGTGTCGCTCCTCAGGGGTCGGGGCCACCGCACCGGTCTGCTCCACCTGCGAGAGACAGTGGCTTTAAATGAGATGAGATAAGGAAGAGTTTTGTTTGACTACTAGGGCCGGTTTCAGAGTTGAGAATTTTTACTAAGTAAATACTTAAGTATCCTTCTGTCACGCACTTTTCTGAGTAATGACGAGACAGCACTAAAGTTAAGTATTTACTGAAAATTCTCAATTCAGACATCGGTCCTTAGTCAGTTAGTGTTAGTCTTATTATTAGGCGATTGAAATAATCTGACAATTTTAGCCGCCAAGTTATCTGTTCAGGTGGGCAAAATTGTAACTAACAAATTAATTGTAAATCATGTTCCCCATTTTTGTTTTATTTATTCACTTACTGAGATTTATAGATATATTTTCATTAAAATTGAAAGACGGGGTAAAATATTCTCATAGTTCTAGGTAAATTTCTGAAATGTTACTGCTAAATTCTCCACTAGCGCCGCTATCAACTGAACAGATAAGATGGTGGCACTGTAATCTAGAATGACCTGATTGAATAGCGTAAGCTACCCGAAACCGTTCACGTTCACACCGTCCTTGACTGGTCTCAGAAATGTCAAAATCACGTACTTAAAAACATTTCGTAATCAGAATCAAATCTTAGCAAGTTAAGTATGAAATCGTGCTTAGCTAAGTGTAAGTAGTCAATATCGGTGACTTTACGTGAACTTAGAACTGTCCTTCTAAGCCTTTTATTCACAGACTACTTCAAACGTCATTTCACTGTTCTACGAGCATTATCTGTGGGATTTTTTTATTCACTCTGACATATATAAAATTGTATGATGTTGTCCTGCTCTCGTGTAGCAGTGTCCAATTTAAAAAACCGGTAAGAACTACATCACTAAAAAATGATAGACAATATAGATGACTTTCCTAAGTACGGTGAATACGAAAATTACGGCGCTTTACTAAGTACGACTTTAGTTCACTTTGCTAAGACTGATCTAAGCGTGAACTTGGGATTCGTCTCTGAATGTCAGCCTTAGACTCGAGCAGAAGACCCACCACCACCCAAGCCCATATAAACCTTACGGTTATACTGGGCCAAACATTGCATTTTGTTTGGCTACACCACGTGCACTAGTTTTTTATTTTTATTTTTTATCCCCTGGCTACATAACGATATATACATATAATACCTCAGAATCAGAATCAGAAATTTATTTCAACGTAAAGAATTTACATTCTGCTTGTTGAATGTCAATGTACATACAGTTATGTATAATGTTAGCCGCTGCCTTGGGGCCATCTGTAGTGGAGAAAAAGGCAGCGAAAAAAAAAAACTCCACTCTGACCATCTTTTCTCAAATCAACTTAAAGCTAATACAAATAAAACTTACAAAACAATATCTTGGATGTATTGAACACTAGACACATTTATCCTCTGATTAAATTTGATATTAAACTACTATTTAAAGCCATTGGTCCTTGTCTTCTAAATAATCGTTGATTTTATAATAAGCTTTTTTTCTTTAATAAGCTTTAATAACCTAACTCCGTATCTAGCACCCTTGCGGGATATATACATATAGCTATATAGGGTAAACTATACATTGATTGGCACCTTAAGCAAAACCTTGACTTAATTTGCTTCCTAAGCATTCAATTTCACATTCAATCCCTATTAACCATTTTTATTTGTTGGAATATGAGTATAGGTTGGAAATAAAAAATAATTCTTGCTTGTTGTCGTAGTTTTATTTAAGAAAAATAATAATAATTTGAATATATCTCCAAAACTACAGTCATTGGCATTACAGGTATAAACATTGTCACTAATAATATCAGTCAATGGCACTTATAATTTGTATGTATGTTTTGTACTTAACAATGCTAATTATAAAAAACAACCAAAATGCCCTTTAAGAAATTTTAATTCTTAATATTTGCGTTTAAAACTCACTGTGCCAATGACTAGGGGGGTGCCAGCAATACTACGGTTTACCCTAGTCGGTTTTTTTTGTGCACGCGGTGGGCTCCTTAGACTCGAGCAGTGGGACTGACCTGGACGAAGCCCTGCGCGAGTGGGGCGCGGCCGCGGCGGCGCGCCACGGCGAGGGCGACGGCGGCGGCGGCGGCCAGCGCGGCGCCGCCCACGCACAGCGCCGGGTACAGCGCGCCCGCGCCGCCGGCGCCGCCCGGCCCGCTCGGGGCGCCGCGGACGGTGAAGCCCTGCTTGGTGCATAGCGGTCAGTACAGGGCCCAGATCCTGCTATATCATCATTCAGCCACAAGAAGTCCACTGCTGGACATAGGCCTCCTCCATGGATTTCCAAAGAGACCGGTCGGAAGCGGCTTGCATCCAGCGTCTTCCCGCCACTTGGATGAGATCGTCTGTCCGTCTTGTGGCTGGTCGTCCTACGCTGCGCTTGCCGATATTTGGTCTCCATTCGAGAACTTTTCGGCCCCATCGGCCATCAGTTCTGCGTGCTATGTGCCCCGCCCACTGCCACTTCAACTTACTAACCCGCCGGGCTATGTCGACGACTTTCGTTCGTCTACGGACCTCATCATTTCTGACTCGGTCCCGTACAGAAATTTCTGTTATAGTCCAGTCATTATAGTAAGTTCACCTCGGAATTCGAGATACCCAGTAAGTCTGTAAATAGTTGTATATTGAGACCCTAATTGTTGTCTCAAAACCTACATATGGTAGGGTGTACGCAACTATTAAAGGAGAATGACCAAAAACAGTCTATGTTGCTTTTGCGTTGCGCTTTAAGAATTTATACCTCAAAATGTTTCTTTTGAAAAATGATTTCATAGTTATATTTGATAAAATAAAAGAATCAGGGGTTTAAAAGTAATAATTAAAAAGTATCTGTATTGATTGTATAACTTCAGTGGGAGATGATAATGCACGTACCGCGAATGCACATCCTGAGAACGTACGCCCTGGTAATGTACAGCCATTGAATCCGTGTACATGTACATGGATTCCCGTCCGCACGTTCTCGGGTCGTGCGTTAACAGCGTTTCTAAACGAATCCCAAAAGAAATACCTCACACACTCCAGTAAAACGCGCAAAACCTATGATGTGAACAACGTAACTAGTTGATTGTATTCTCTGTGATGTGAACGAGGCACCGAATGATCACCGATTCCAGGGCTGTACGTTCCGCGTTCGTGCATTCCCGGTACGGACCGGGAATGCACGGACAGGAATGTACAGGCAGGAATGCACATCCCGATAATTGGTGTCATTTGGGCACAAATTCCCGGGCTGTACATACTCATGCCGTACATTCTCGGTCCGTGCAATAGTAACCCACTTCAGGCACTCAAACCAGATTACAAACACAGATTAGATTAAATTATTGCAAAAATCGCAAAAGGTGTACTGTGTACTACATTGCGAAAGTGCAAACTGCAAACGGGGAGTTTTTGACGGAAATTCAAACGAGCGGTTTTATTTCGGATTTATTTTTGCAAATTGATCCTAGTGGATTTGATATTGTTTATTTAATGTAGTTTATTGTTAAAATGACCATGTGTATGAACAATCCAACCGGCCCTTTTGGAAATCGTTGGGAGATTCTAATTTCCATCAGTGGACGTCCAATGGCTGAAATGATGATGATGATGATGATGATGTATGAACATTATGTGGAATAAATAACTAAAATAAACCGCCATTGTGGGCTTAGGATAGTCTTTGTTTATGCTTATCAGAAATTATCTCTTTGTCCCCCATTAGGGTCCTTAAACATTGCGACTTTTTGCAGCGATATAGTCGCGATTTAGACGATTTGCTATTGCATGGATACACTCGCAAATCGTCCATCGTTACACACACACTATATCTGCAAAAAGTCGCAGTATGTAAACGCCTGCATATTTGGCTAAAAGTATAAATAAATCTGTGGCATAAAGCACAAACTTCTTCCGTAGGAACGAACCTCAGAATATGGGAGGAATGAACTGATAATGACCTATGCTTATAATTAAAACTAAAAGGTGTCAATGCCAATCCAAAATAACACCAAACCACCAAAGTTATCATAACATCAAAACATGTGCTCAATATTAAGATTTCTCGGAACTCCCATCTAATATTTTCATAATATTTTTCCTGCATAATGCAGAGCTAATTTCTTATAGTTTACCGTTGGTTTCATCAATGCGCCAGAAGACGCAAAAATAGACGAACTCCTATAGTAAATTGATCATTCTCCTTTCAAAGTAGAATGTCACAAAAATCGGTATTTTGAGCTTTCTTTTGTAAATATCTCATTTCCTATGGGTTTTTTGCTATTTGTATTTATTATCAATATTGTAGAATATCGAATTATCAATATACAACTATTTACAGACTTACAGCTGGGTATCTCGAATTCCGAGATTCTTACCTTATTTAAGCTTAAATGACTGGACTATTAATGCTGTAGTGTGGTGACACCTCACCCACACATTCGTAGTCATATAAGTAAGTAACATGCTCTCTCCTCGACAGTTCAATACACAACGTTACTTCATTTAGAAGCGCAGTTTCAATCAACCACCCATAACCAATTTTACATGGCGATCCTGCCAGGATCCGAACCTGGAATCTTCTGATTGTAGTACAATGACAACTGCATGAACATGGCAATACGGTAGTTGACACGACCAACAATAAATTATTTGATATGCTCGATTAAAACAAAAATTACAAAATATTTCGGAAAATGTATCTCTTGTAGTCAATTACTAGTTATTACAATTTTTAAATAGATGAAACATAAAAAGAGTGCTCTGAAATATGACGCCATAAACCGCTATTTTCATACAAAATTCCGCTTTAAAAGTAACTTATTTGATATTTTGTCAACTACCCAATTTAGTTTCGTTGCCACTTCAAGTCCACACGCGCACTCAAAGCATCTACGCGTTAATGGTATGAAAAAACACGTCACGTGACCCGACCGTGTATCTGTCATCGAACTACAATGCCCTAACAGAATTGAGGCCCAGGTAGCGAACTCAGGAACGGATAATGAAACAGACTGTTATTTCTTTAGGACACCTCAGGCCTAGAACACCTTTTATTTCACAGCTAAGTTAGTTATTCACAGAGTAATAGGTATTTGAAATTTATCAAAGCCAAATCACCATTTTCCTATAAGGTACACGTTTTTCACCTAGTTTGGGAGACGGGACGCAACGAATAGAATATTGTACAATAGATAGCTACATATATATATATTAGTAACTACAGAGCGAGCACCCTGCGCGCTTACGCACTACGTTAACCCCCAGCCCGCTGCGAGTTTCGCTCTTCACGACTTAGAGGCTCGAAGAAGGCCTTCGGCCTCGGACTGAACGGAACTCGGCTTTCGGCCTCGCAGCGTCAGGGTTTCTTGTGCCTGTACCAAACGATTGTTGTAATTTTTATTTTTTTAAAAGAAGAAAAACCACCAATCCTCCATCCGGACTTGGCCCCCGTGGTGGAGTATGGCCTATACCTTCCTCAGGGAAGAGACCGGTGCCCCTCGGTGGGGACATTTTGGGTTGATGATGATGTGAAGAAGTGAAGAATAAGAACAAGGAGACTTACAGGCTGAGAATGCTGCAGTTCATGTTTCAAGGCGTGTGCGACCGGCGGCGGAGCGCGTTCCTCCGCCTGTTCGAGCGCCGCGCGCAGGCCTTCGCCCTCCACCTCCGGGCCCCTGGTTGTAGTCTCCGGGAGCTCGGGCTCCGGGCTCTCCGTCACGGTGCTGGTAATCATCTCCTGGAAGACACGAGGGTTTCTGTGAAGTTTGCGCTCATCACGCCTTTGATGACTCAACGCTTATTTGCGTTTGAGTCATCAAAGGATTGAAATTCCGTGTATATTAAACGTGTGTTTTATAGTGAAATATCGTTCATATCTGCGTGATTTCATTTTTCAAGTACAATCAAGTATTTTCCATTCTACATTGATCTTCAATAAAGTGTTTCCTCTGAATACAGGGTAAACAGTAAAGGCAGGTACCTTAAACGTTATAGTTACAGGAAGACGTTTTTTGGAAACTATCCATAACTTTTTAAGATTCTCAACTGCATTTTCACATTTTGAAAAAAAAAATACTGTCAGCAAGAAATTGTCATTTAACACAAAAACTTTTTTTGATGCCAATCGATCCCGTTTCTTATAGGGATCAACGTCTCTATTGGACCGGATGTCAATGTGGATATTAGAAATCGCGAGAAACGTTTCCCATACAGTTAGATTAGATTCAACCATAGTTTATCGTACGTAGTTAATTGATTAGACCCAACTGTGGCCTATCAGCAGCGAATCATTTGAAATTTTAGAATCATTGGGCATTATTTCATAGTGAAGTGTTTTTAAACTCAAGTTAAAAATAAAAAAAGAAATATCGTATTTATGAGTATAACGTGCAGATTGCTCTAGTCATTATACGTCTGTTTAGCTAGGTATTTCTCTTATTGTTTAATCTTTCTCTCACTCACAGTAGTAGTAATCTCCTGTGTGAACATTGGCCTGGAGGTGGTCATGTCATGGATGGACGCCGGGGAGCCTGAGGGGGAGGGGGAGGGCGACGGGGAGGGGGAGGACGGGCTGTGGGTGGTCGGCAGCGCGGTTGTGTCGTCCATCTCTGTCTCGCTCGCCTCATCGTCGGCCTCCTCGCTCTCTTTCACGCCGTTCGAAGTCTGTCGGAAAGAAATTGATGAGTTAAATGCTGGAAGACGGTAGCTACTGCTACCGGGTAGCAGTAGACACAGACCTCGATTAGAGACTCACGCTAGCGATAATAATCTTATATTACTCACCCCCGGTTTCTCGTACACTAATAAGCTGTTAATCTACTGGTAACAGCTGTCAGTTGGCCAAAGTGCATACGAAAAAAACGTTTGACAGCTGAGATTAACAGATTGTTGCGTACAAAAAACCGGGGGTTAGACTCGGTAGTCATAAATTTTGAATTGTTGGATAGGCGGTTCATTATAGATAAAACCGAAACTAGAATGTTTTCTTACTTATGATGTCTCCTTGTTCTACTCTGAATTCACTAATATGCGGTGGGTAAACGAGATTATCAAGCTCATACTTTCTCTTTCCCTCTATAGGTTGCTCCAACGATCATTCAGAAGATAAGAATGTCTGGTGTTAAACAGTAGGTTATTATACGAGTAATATTAAATGTGTTCAGAAGATAATTGTGTCCAGTGTTTTTCAATAAGTTTGAAATTAATTTGAAGTAAATTGATAAATCCTAAGCTAAATCTGTTTTGAAAAGAATAAATGTGGAGTTCCTTTGTTAGTTTCCTCTCCACATAACATATTATGAAACTAACTTTGACGTACTTAGTATTTCATAATGGTTTGAATTATGGTGACACCCACAGAACGAAAATTTTGTTCTGTGGTGACACCTCAACTCTGGGCTAACGCTGGTTTGACGTTCATAAAGTAATAAACATTTTGTTTTATCGATCATTCGCAGTATTGCCGCCTTTTTTTTCGTTTTAGTTCCATACATGAGTGAGTACAAGCCCAAACAAGCCCGAACAAGCCTAAACAAGCCCAAATATTTAATTTGAATTTTAAATTTGCTTATGTTGTACGACCGTTCGTTTGGATCTTACCCTAGCACGCTCGTCCTGGATGTCCAATCTCTGGCGCGTGCGCTGCTCCCGTTTAGCGCTAAGCTGCTCCCGCGCTGCTTGTTCGCGCTGCACTTCCGCCTCGATACGGTCCAGCAACAGCTCCTCGGCCTCAGGGGTCATAGACATCAGGGACACCGCCATGTCGTCCTTGGATTGCATGGACTGGAAGAAACAGGATGGATATATCTACACTTACCCATGAATCATTTAGGGCACCGGCTCTTAAAAAATGATTAAGGATGTTTCATTTAAAAGTTCAGGGTAAAAAATTTGTTACGAAATCGTTAAATTTCTTCTTTTTTTTTCTTTTCCCTGCATGGATTCTTTATTGAACAATCCTTGATTTAAGCGTGTAGCGTTTGTTTGAAAATACTTTCATTTTAACTAACACAAAAACTTTGACTTAAAGTTTATTTTTCGTCCTCCTGTGCCTCGCCACTAACAAGGTTGGCCGTCAACTCCGCATAGTATTTACCGTTTCTTGCCAGGCGGAACAGGTCTTGTTTCTGAGCAACGACTTTGTTCTTCTCCTAACACACCTCTTTCCCTCAAAGTGGGCAATTGGCCATGCAATTTACTTTTGATACATGTTTTAATAATAATTTAGTAAGTTACGTATGTTTGAGTTTTATTCATTTATAACTTTGCCGTGGAGTGTCGGCTAAGAATAGCACTCCCCCAAATCTTCTCGTGGGTGTCGTAAAAGGCGACTAAGAGAATACCCGTGCATATTATTACCCAGCACATACAGGTCGTACCGGTGTCGGGCAGCAGCGACATCGGTACGTATACGGTCTGCGATTGCCAACCCGCCTGCTCAGCGTGGCAATTTGTGACGAGCAAAACCTTCCATGGAAAGCCAAAACGGACCACGGCCCCCAGTTCCCGGTCGCCCTGCTATTCCTCATCAAGGCGGCGATCACGGTAACGGCAGGGTAGGGGGTGCGAAGAATCCCCGAGTTACGAAAGGCTGCCAAAAACGTTAACGTAACTGACCTTGGCGACGTATAATGGACGCACATTACGGCTGGACGAGCACCTGGCACAACTGGAAGTCGAACTCGAGAAGGTAAAGTGGGATGTTCTCGGTTTATCTGAAGTCCGAAGAGAGGGGGAGGAAACCATAACCCTTGAATCAGGCCACCTGCTATACTTTCGAGAGGGAGACCAGCTACCTCAGGGTGGCGTAGGGTTTCTGGTAAATAGAGCTCTCCGTGACAACGTTGTAGAAGTTTCAAGTGTGTCGAGCAGGGTTGCGTACCTTGTCATTAAGCTAACCGAGAGGTATAACCTTAAGGTTGTGCAGGTTTAAGCACCGACCTCGACGCACTCGGACGATGAGGTGGAAGATATGTTCGATGACATATCAAAGGCCTTACACTCCACCACCAAGGCCTACTACAACGTTGTCATGGGGGATTTCAACGCCAAAGTGGGAGTACAGAATTGCAGCGAATCGGTAGTAGGATCCCATGGTTATGGAAACAGGAATCATAGGGGGCAAATGCTAGTCAACTTCCTCGAAAGGGAGGGGTTATTCTTGATGAATTCATTCTTTAAGAAAAAACCCCAAAGGAAGTGGACATGGCAGAGCCCCGACACTATGAAAAAAAATGAGATCGATTTCATCATAACGGACAAAAAGCGTATATTCAGAGACGTCTCAGTGATTAATAGTTTTAATACCGGAAGCGATCACCGACTTGTGCGAGGCTCTCTGAATATCAACGTTAAGCTCGAACGTGTCCGTTTGATGAAATCCAGGCTCCGACCAACCCTGCACCAAACTATAGTGGGATCTGAAAAGTTCCAGTCTAACCTGGAGAACCGATTCGCAGCCGTGGAAACCACAAATGACTTTGACATCGACCAGGCCCTCGAGAATGTAGTCTGAATCCTCAGGGAGGAAGGTGTGAGATTTTGCGCAATGCGGCATAAAAGGACGAAGTCGAAACTTTCGGAAGAAACACTCAAGCTTATGGAGGAACGACGTGAACGCCCACCAGTCCCTGCGTCAGAAAGGCATGCTCTGAACAGGAGAATTGGCAAACTAATTCGACGCGATCTCCGACGCTCCAACGCTCGTTCAATAGAACGAGCAATCGAGCAAAATCGAGGATCGAAAGTGTTTGTCCAATCTCTTGGGAGAAGCCATCTGACAAAGTTGACCACCACGGATGGAGTGGTTGTTTCCTCCATACCAGAGGTTCATTCGGAAGTTGAAAACTTCTACGGCCAGCTGTGCGCTGCGCATGCATCTCGGCCTGATCCCGAAAATGAGGATTCCAGAGCTACATTGACACGCCACTATACTGAAGATTTGCCAGAAGTCAGCCTAGACGAAATCGCGATGGCTCTTAAACAGCTTAAAAATGGAAAAGCCCCTGGAGAGGACGGTATTACTACTGAGCTCTTGAAGTCCGGCGGTAAACCCGTAATGAAGGAGCTCCAGAAGATCTTTAATTCTGTCCTCTTTGATGGGAGAACTCCGGAGGCGTGGAGTAAGTGTGTTGTCGTGTTGTTCTTCAAAAAGGGTGATAAAACCCTCCTGAAGAACTACCGACCCATTTCACTCTTAAGCCACGTCTACAAGCTGTTTTCAAGAGTCATCACGAACCGTCTTGCGAGGAGACTCGATGAGTTTCAGCCACCTGAGCAGGCCGGCTTTCGGTCGGGTTACGGCACCATAGACCACATTCACACAGTGCGGCAGATTATACAGAAGACCGAAGAGTATAATCGGCCCCTGTGCTTAGCGTTTGTGGACTATGAAAAGGCCTTTGACTCGGTCGAAACCTGGTCTGTTCTGGAATCTTTGCAGCGATGCCAAGTCGACTGGCGAGACATCCAAGTGTTGAAAGGTCTATACAACGCCGCTACTAAGGCCGTCCAAACCCAGAACCGGCAGTCTGAACCTATCCCCATACATCGTGGTGTGAGACAAGGGGATGTTATTTCCCCCAAATTGTTCACAAATGCTATGGAGGATATGTTTAAGACACTGGACTGGAAGGGGTACGGCATTAATATTAGCGGCGAGTACCTTTCACACTTGCAGTTTGCAGACAATATTGTCATCATGGCGGAAACGCTGCAAGATTTGGAACATATGCTGAGTAGCCTAGCTGATCCTTCCCAACGCATGGGTCTCCGGATGAACTTGGATAAAACCAAGATTATGTTCAATGAACACGTAAATCCGGAGCCAATTGCAGTTCAAGGCAGTACTCTCGAAGTTGTAAAGGAGTATGTTTACCTCGGGCAAACCATGCAGTTAGGTAAAAACAACTTCGAGAAAGAGGCCAATAGAAGAATTCAGCTGGGCTGGGCAGCTTATGGGAAACTACGTCGAGTCTTCACATCGCCAATCAGACAGAGTCTAAAGACGAAAATCTTCAATCAGTGCGTCCTACCCGTCATGACATACGGTGCCGAAACGTGGACACTCACGGTGGGGCTGATCCACAAATTTAAAGTCGCTCAGCGTGCTATGGAAAGGGCTATGCTCGGGGTTTCTCTGAAAGATCGAATTCGAAACGAAGTCATCCGACAGAGAACCAAAGTCACCGACATAGCCCACCGAATTAGCATGCTGAAGTGGCAGTGGGCCGGCCATATCACCCGAAGAACTGATAACCGATGGGGTAGAAGAGTTCTTGAGTGGAGACCGCGGATCGGTAAACGTAGTGTAGGACGTCCTCAGACTCGGTGGAGCGATGATCTTCGCAGGGCGGCTGGCAAGAGCTGGATGAGAGTAGCCGAGGACCGTGTTCAGTGGCGTGCAATGGGAGAGGCCTATGTCCAGCAGTGGACAACCATAGGCCGCTGATGATGATGATAACTTTTTAATATCTTTCTAAAATTTTCGTATTTGGGACGTCATCAGAGCATGATTAAGAGATACTTTTTACCTACATACAAAAAAACAAATTTCATTTGAATTTTTTTTCGTAATTAAAGCAAAGGATTCGTACTCATACTGTGTTTGCTGACGTCATAGAAAAGTCATTTAAGATAAAAGCTTTTTATTGAACATCTTAAAAAATATAGACTTATTTACAAATCTAAAAATAGAAATTTTACTGAAAGCATAATTCTCGAAATGGTTCTGAGATTTCAGTTCATGTTCAAAAATGTAGCACGGCCAATTATAATTAGCATGTACATAGAAAGTTAAAAAAATATAGCAACCTGAACATAGTCTTCGATAGCAGTTCCGATGCTGGTGTACAGATGGGGGCGACGTCGGAGGGCAGCCAGGGCGCGTTGCAGAGCGCGGTCAGCGTCCTAGACATAATCATCACACATAAATCTACCAGGTATGTAGGGATACCAACCAAGAAAGTCTTATGGACAAAGGACTTGATCAGAATTTGGTGTCCTAAAAAGGCTAAGTTAAAGTTTTAATACCGAATCATTAGGCATATTTGGCCATACTGTAACAAAATCTCTGACTTGTGAGTGTAAATATTGTGCAGTTTATACTGTACATATTTCATTACTTTATTGTTCAAATCCACAAATCCGGACTTGGCCCCCGTGGTGGAGTATGGCCTATGCCTTCCTCAGGGGGAGACCCGTGCCCCTCGGTGGGGACATGATGATGATGATGATTGTTTAAAGGTTTATTCTTTATTTATTGTTCAAATATGTTTGTTGAATGTCAATTTACAATGGTATCATTGTTTTCGGGTCGAGTTGTAGTGGAGAAAAGACAGCGAGAAAAAACTCCACTCTGACCATGTTTTCTCAAATCAAGATCTAATCCATAAGATCGGCTTTACAACTTTGACAGCTACTGTAATGCGGAACTGTCAAAAAAGTTTCGCTTCAAGTTAAATGGGTTTTAGTCGGTGGTGCAAGCCAGCCTAAGTGTGCCAAATCTAATCCATAATCAACAACTTGCAATTCTAAAATATTAATCACAATTCTTACAAAATTAGGACGCATACAAAATTCTGCGGCCAAGCTTACGGAGAGCATCCGTTCACGAGCATAACGCAGCAGTCAACTCGTCTCAACTATATTAGAGGAAGCTAGGATCCAGTCATCACTCTTCACGTATGGTATGTCAGTCGTCAGTCGTGTTTACCTGGAACCTGTCCGAAGCCCGAGCGCGCTCAGCCGAGGCAGTTTCAACTATATTAGAGGGAGATAGGGTCCAGTCATATCGCTCGTAGCCCCGGCCGCCTAAATTATCTTAAACGATCACGAAGTTCGCTAGCAACGATGCTAGCGATGGATGATCATTCTATAACTAACGCTAGTGGCATTTTTCCGAGCGGTTCCGTGCTTTGCAAGGCACGTCAAGCAGTTAGTGCCAGCTGCCGTCGATAGATGGCAGTCATTAAGCAAAGTCAAAGGCCTTGGGGCGGCTTGAGTTTTCAAGACCGTTTCTGACAGTAAGACCAGCCACTAGTCCTACAAGCCTCCACCAATCCGGACTTGGCCCCCATGGTGGAGTATGGCCTATACCTTCCTCAAGGAAGAGACCCGTGCCCCTTGGTGGGGACATAACCCTTTCAGACCTGACCTTGAAAATAGCAATGGGATTATATTGTTATTATCAAGGTCAGGTCTGAAAAGGATAATGGGTTGATGATGATGAGGGTCCAGTCATTACGGTGGAGGTAGTCTTCACGAATGGTCTGTCAGCAGTGGCGGATTTGCAGTCTTGGCCGCTCTAGGCCCCAGGCCATGTGCCGCCCCTTTCTCAGCACAGCACGCAGCACCTATCATATAGACTAGGTACATAACGAATTTAGTGGCGCATACCTATAAAATTGCTATTCGTTGCAGTGCGGTGCGGCCCGCCATAATTATGCACAGCCTTTTCATCATCAACCCATTATGTCCCCACCGAGGGGCACGGGTCTCTTCCCTGAGGAAGGTATATAGGCCATACTCCACCACGGGGGCCAAATCCGGATTGGTGGAGGTTTGTAAGACTAGTGGCTGGTCTTACTGTCAGAAGTTTTCAAGCCGCCCTAAGGCCTCTGACTAAGCTTAACGACTGCCATCTATCGACGGCAGCCGGCACCAACTGCTTAGCGTGCCTTGCGAAGCACGGAATCGCTCGGAAAAAATGCCACTAGCGTTAGTCATAGACGGTGACCCATCCATGGACTGAACGCGCCGTTTGTTGCTTAACCTTAGTGATCGTTCAAGATCACTCAGGCAGCCCAGGCTACGAGCGATTCACAGCCTTTTAAGTATGAGTTATTTCTTGCTATCAGTGATTTTTTTGTCACGATTTGCCGCCCCTAATATTTATTTATTTATTTATTTTATTGCTTAAAAAACCCCGCCCTTACAGGTTTTCCACCCAATACAGCAGGTTAAATAAAATTAACACCACAAAAAACCGAAGACATTAAATATACAATTACATTAACATGCATTTCATTAGGTATATGAATTCAAGTATAATATCAATTGCAAAATAATCATAAACTTTCATCAAATATTAAAAAAAAAAATAAAAAAAAAATTAAAAGGTACAAAATTTCATTGGATAATAGCATAACAATAATATCTGCCGCTCTAGGCTCGGGCCTACTGGGCCTTAGGGTAAATCCGCCACCGGCTGTCAGTCGTGTTTACCTGGAGCCTGTCCGAAGCCGATTTCCCGCCTACAAGTTGGCGATTCGGATCGACAAATTTTTTACGCTCTTCGATTTGGTGTGCATTTTGTTCGAGTCTACCGTAGACTGGTACGAAATTATTAATATAGATAATTAATAAATAATTAATAACTTCTGAACCCTGTGCTATGGCGACCAGGCAAGGACATTACAAACATGGAAAAACACCCAGACTGAGTCCATTTGGGAGACCATAGTGGGAATCGAACCCACGACCTCTGTAAGTAAGCGCCATAGCGGCTAAACCAACGAGGCCTTTTCCTTCGGTAAAGCACAATAATTATAATAATGATTATTCTGCAGTATAATAATTATTATACTGCAGAACCATACCTAATGACAATTTAAGGCACATTTTTTGACATGCTAT
Source organism: Yponomeuta plumbellus (assembly GCA_947310845.1). Classification (NCBI taxonomy): domain Eukaryota; kingdom Metazoa; phylum Arthropoda; class Insecta; order Lepidoptera; family Yponomeutidae; genus Yponomeuta; species Yponomeuta plumbellus. The sequence continues at coordinate 6,510,225 of OX371207.1, read as the reverse complement.
TAAGACATGAAAACAAAAATGTCTGTGCATCGGCTAGTACCTACGATTTGCCGCCCCTAATATCAGCCGTTCTGGGCCTTAGGGTAAATCCGCCACTGGCTGTCAGTCGTGTTTACCTGGAGCCTGTCCGAAGCCCGAGCGCGCTCGGCCGAGGCAGCCTCGCGGCCGGAGGCGGCGGCGCGGCGCCAGGCGGCCAGCGCGCCGGCTCGCTCGGCGGCTAGAGCGCGGACCAAACGCTGCAGGCATTTCTGGACGCGGTGGGCCTGTAGCAAGGGATGTGGCTTAAGAGGAGGTCTTCATAAATATTAATTCAGCTCAATTCAATACAATTATTCCTGAAAACTATAAACATGCACAAATCCACGAAATGTTTCGTCGACAACACTGATACAATGGGCTAGTTGCCCTAAAAAATGTAATTAGTCCGTCTTTTAGGTTATTCAAAAATAAGGGACACGTATTTTTTTATTTGTAAATGAGACCAAAAATGACAAAGATATAGCCCATTAAAGTTACGTGTGACGTCACGCCATGCTGCATTTTTTAGCACGGAGTGACGTCACACGTAACTTTAATAGGCTACATCTTTGTTATTTTTTGCTTAATCGAAAAAAGAAAAAATACGTGTCCAATATTTTTTTATAATCTAAAATACGGACTAAATAGAATTTAATAATTTTGACCCTGGAAACTATCCTATTACATTATGTAATTAAGGCACACAAAAAAATCCTACCTAACTTAACAAACCTCCCCGAAAAGCACCTGGACCAAAGGTCCCCAGTATACTGGCAGCATTGCCACGCTGCACCGCCAAAGAAATTCTTTGGCCAAGAAATGCCCCAGAACGACAGTCAAGCCCGCGGTCCTTGAAACGGCGTCCCAACTCCCTAACAAAGGTATTGGCCTGTACTCCCCATGCTCCCATGGTCTCTACCGCAAGAGGAACAAAATAGTACATTGTTCACCGAGAGGAGAAAGTGACCGATTACCGTCGAGGGTGTCGTTTGAAGCCCGAGCCGTAGGCGAGGGCTTTAAAACACCTGAGATCGGGAATCGCAGTTTCTCTCGAGTGATACATAGTGCTTTATACTACACCTACAAGGAAAATAAAAAACGAAATATTTACTAATTGAAATTTATATTGAAATTGTTGCTAGTGGCCAGTGTCATTTTGCGAACTTGGACATAAAAACTCACTGTAAAAACTTTTTGGCTTTTGATATTTAGGTTACCGGCGCATAGTCTTACCCAAAATTAAAAAAGAAAAACCACGTAAGAAATGGATTTTCATACACTTTTCTCTCCCGCTCAGATGCGTTTTCTCCCCGCATATTTGTTCGATATGCAATGACGTACTTTCTACCGTAAATTTGATAAAGTATCAAGGTACTTTCCAAGCAGGTGTAGTATAAATGTAATTTGCCAAAAGGGCGCTATACTTTTGTAGTTTGAGCCTCGCTGCGGATTCAGCAGCGGCACCGGGAGCTACAGCAGTTGCGGATAAGTGCGAGGGAGCAAAAGTGCAGACGCAGGTCGCATCCCACAGCAAACTTAATGTACATCTTCATGACAAACAAGATTTTATAATGAGCCGTTTTCAGAAGAACTAAAAAAAAAAATATTACGGCTGTCAAAAGAATGCAATTTTTGACCTCAGCCCAATAGCCATGTGTGATACATCATAAAATAGGTCTCAGCGAGCTGAACAAAAGTTACTATGACGCCAATAGCCAAATGTTTGTCCTTTCGGAGTTATATTGTATTGAAAAAAAAACTAAAATTTTCAATAAAATATAACTCCGAAACGACAAACATTTGGCTGTTGGCGTCATAGTAACTTTTGTTCAGCTCGCTGAGACCTATTTTATGATGTATCACACATGGCTATTGGGCTGAGGTCCAAAATTGCATTACTTTGACAGCCGTAATTTTTTTTTTCTTTAGAACTTCTGAAAACGGCTCATTGTGGCGCTAGTTTGATTTAGGATCGCCAACAAAAGTTGCACACAAATGTAATTCTTTAAAAACTTAAAATCTAAAAAGGCCATGTGCACGCTTACTTAAAGGTAAGGTGAGTACCTAGATGTTGGCAAGGCTAACGGCTATTAGGTTAACTTTAGATTAGTAACAATTTGTCACGTACGATGTCTTATTCATATCTCCGTATCTCATTAAACGTAGGTATCTGTCTAAAGTTAATTTAGCTACGAATAAGACACTCTGGGTATTAGTACCTATGTACTAGTTTAATACGAATAAAAAACATTTAAAATAGAATTTACTTTTACATACATAACCTCACGCCTGTATCCCAGAGGAATAGGCAGAGACCAAGGACTGTCACCTGCCATAATCTTGTTAGATCACTTTAGCTTCATCGACATTCATTAATCGTTGCACGCACGCACGCCGGTTTCGGGTACACGCACGCACGCCGGTTTCGGGTACCTTTTCATCATCATCATCGTCAGCCCACCTCGGCCCACTGCATCCAGAGGCCCCCTGCCAACCTGGCCGCATCGTTCGACCATGGAGCTGTTGGTACTATTTTAGATTTTCGTCATCAACCCATCATGTCCCCACCGAGGGGCACGGGTCTCTTCCCTGAGGAAGGTATAGGCCATACTCCACTACGGGGGCCAAGTCCGGATTGGTGGAGGCTTGTAAGACTAGTGGCTGGTCTTACTGTCAGAAGTTTTCAAGCCGCCCTAAGGCCTCTGACGTGGCTTAACGACTGCCATCTATCGACGGTAGCCGGCATCAACTGTAGACCAACCAACCAACACCAATAGACCAATTTTATTTTAAAAAAAGCAGTGGGGTTGACCCTTGCTTCTCGATCATGAGGGTCTGGGTTCGAACCACGCATGTACCAATGACTTTTAGTTACGTACATTTGTTTGTACAGCAACACCATTCGCTGATAAATTGTGCTCGGATAACGGCGACAGGCTTGCCACTTGTCACGTTTGGGACCCAATAAACTCGGCAAAACGTGGGTCCAGTTCTAGAGACTGGTGCCTCTGCCTACCCCTTTGGGGATAACGGGCGTGAGTTTATTTTTATTTCATTCATTTCATTTCATTTCATTTCATTTCATTTCATTTCATTTCATTTCATTTCATTTCATTTCATTTCATTTCATTTCATTTCATTTCATTTCATTTCATTTCATTTCATTTCATTTCATTTCATTTCATTTCATTTCATTTCATTTCATTTCATTTCATTTCATTTCATTTCATTTCATTTCATTTCATTTCATTTCATTTCATTTCATTTCATTTCATTTCATTTCATTTCATTTCATTTCATTTCATTTCATTTCATTTTATTTTATTTTATTTTATTTTAAAAAACTTACATTGGGTGGGGTATCCCTCAGAGAGCGAGTGTAGCAAGCCAGGGCGGTGCGGCGGCGTTGAGCCAAGTGCGCCAACACGCGCTGCTGGTGCAGTGCAGCCAAGCGACGGCGCTCGGCGACACCTTCCTCTTCAAGAGTCTGGTGATCAGGTAAGGTACAATGAAAATTAATGACAATATTAGGGGTAACGGAACGAAATTAACACGTAAAGGAAACCAAATTGGTTAACAATATTAGATGTAATTAACAATATTAGATGTAATACGGTATTTGACACTATCAACAATAAATTATTTGAGATGCTCGATTAAAGCAAAAATTACAAAATGATTCGGATAATGTATTTCTTTTAATTATTTACTACTTACTACAATTTTTAAATAGATGTAACATAAAAAGAGTGCTCTGAAATGTGACGTCACAAGCTAGTATTTTCATACAAAACTCCGTCTTAAAAGTAACTCATTTGACATCCTGTCAAATACCCAATGTTTGGTGAAACAACGAAAAACAGCAGCTTTCTTCAACGATTAGCTTTAATTTCTTGAAATACAGTAGTAGTAATTAAATTAACAAAAAATAAGAGGCAAACGAAAACTACAGCGTTCGTCAGCTCGGTGTCTATTTGCTCAGTGTCAAAAATGGAGTGGCGGGAACTACGTCGCCCGCGCGCCCCTTTACCCGCTCTCCCCTCATTCGTCTGCAGCGTTAACAACCTCCCGCCCTTGAAGCTCAGTCTTCAAGTCTTCTTCATCTTCATGCTGTACCAAGGGACACAGCCGGTTCAAGGCTCTTCGGATTAGTCCACTGTTGGTATGTATATCGGCTATTCGAGCAATCCCATCAGAACCAGGGTAGATGGTATGAATCCGGCCGATTCGCCATTTCAAGGGAGGGTAACCGTCTTCCTTTATCACCACCATGTCACCAACACGTAGCTCTGGATACCTTTGCTGCTTCCATTTAACTTTGTGCTGCAACTCGGATATATATTCATGCTGCCACCTGCGCCAAAAATGCTGACGCATCGATTCCAATAGCTCGTACCTATTGAGGCGGCTCTCCTTTATGTCTGTCAGGGCCGGTGACGGTATGGAGGTAAGCGGTCTTCCTATTAAAAAGTGGCCGGGGGTCAAAGGGACAAGGTCGGTGGGACTGCTGGATAGGGGACATAAAGGCCTAGAATTCAGTATGGCTTCTACTTGTACAAACAATGTTGATAACTCTTCATATGTTAAATGCCTATCTCCTAGGACCCTTTTGACGTGATACTTTGCAGATTTCACCCCTGCCTCCCACAGACCACCGAAATTGGGTGAATATGCCGGCGAAAATTTAAACTTAATTTGTTCGTCAGTACCGAATTGAGCCACATACGCTTTATTATTTTTTAAGAAATTACCTAACTCATTACTGGCTCCGACAAAGTTTGTTCCGTTATCACAAAAAATAATACTAGGTTTTCCACGACGCGATATAAATCGTCGTAGTGATAAAATAAACGCTTCTTTACTTAACTCACTAACTGCCTCTAAATGGAGTGCCTTAGTTGCAAAACACACGAAGAGGCACAAATAACACTTGGTAATTTTGCAACCACGACCCTTCCGGTCGGTTATGTAAAAGGGTCCTGCAAAATCAACGCCAACTGTATCAAACGGTACACTCGGAGTCAGTCGTTGCTTCGGCAGGTTTCCCATCTTAGGAATTACGGTTTTACCCCTATAACGTTTACATAAAACGCAATTACTTACTACACTACGTGCTATGTTTCTACCATTAATTACCCAATAAGTTTCTCTTACTGAGTATAATAAGAGTTGGGGGCCAGCATGCATCAATTTACGATGTTCTTCTTCAAAAATTAATCTCGATAATCTATGCTTAGAGCTTAAAAGTATTGGGTGTTTTTTATCAAATGAATAAGTTGAATTTTCGATTCGGCCTCCAACTCTTATCAGCCCAAATTCATCAAGAAACGGACTCAATGACAATATACTACAATTGCTACTCAATTGTTTCTTAGCCTTTAATACTTTTAATTCATTACAATATACATCTTTCTGTGATAGCTCGGCCAAACACATTTTACCTTTATTTATTTCATCTACACTTAAATCACCAATGAACTTTTTGTTTTTATTTTTACAATTATACAAAAACCTTAGTATGTAAGCCACGACTCTTGATAAGAATTTACATGAAGAATATCTCTGAAATTCAATTATTCCATTGCCGGTAGCAATGCCAATTTGAGATAGTATGACATATTCTTCATTTTCTTTACTTTTGTTTTCCAAACGAGGCCAAAATTCTTTATTTTTTCGCAAAAATTCGGGTCCGTTGAACCAAAAAGATGAAATTCCTTCGGAGAAGGTGGCTACCCCCCGCGAAATCAGATCAGCTGGATTTTCTTTGGTGGGCACATGCTGCCACTGGCAACTTTCTGTTAGCTTTTTAATTTTTTGTACTCGGTTTGAAACAAACACTTCCAGTTTTTTGTCAGCAGAAGCATGTATCCAGCTTAGAGCAATAGTCGAATCCGTCCAATAATAAATACGATCAAATATACACGTCATAGCGTTACAAATCATCGAACCTAGCTTGGCCGCTAGTAAACAACCGCACAACTCTAACCGAGGTATTGTTAACTCCTTTAAGGGAGCCACTTTCGATTTAGCGCACAACAGCTTGACGCTAACTTGACCCGATTGGTCCACTGAGCGCAAGTATGCGCAAGTCCCGATAGCGGTCAAAGCCGCATCGGAAAACAGATGCAACTCAATTCCTACTACATTTTTACAAGACACATGCCGGGGTACTTGTATACGTAAGCTATTTACACTATTTACAAAATTTATCCAAAGAAGTTTTATCTCATCATTGATTTCATCATCCCAGTTTACTTTACAAGCCCATAATTTTTGCAACAAAATTTTAGCCCGAATAATAAAAATACTCAACAAGCCTAACGGATCAAAAATCTTGGCTACCGCCGATAAGATACTACGTTTAGTTGGTTTAACCAGCTGGTCAAAATTAATCGAAAACACCAATTCATCTTTCGTCGGACACCAAACTAAACCTAACGTGCTGGTTGTGTTCGACAATTCAGAAATTTGCTGATTTTCATACAGTCTATGCTTGTCTGGATCTAATTGTGAATTAGTACGAAATTTACGTAAATGAAATCCTGCTGAAATCAACCTCTCTGAAACTGAATTCGCTAACTCCAGTAATTTATTTACAGAATCACACCCGGTTATTAAGTCGTCCATATAAAAATCATGTTGCATTGTTCTTTTAATAATTTCATCATTACATTCCTCGGCCAGCTGGTAAATACATCGAGTACTAAGAAATGGCGCACTTGCTGTCCCATAGGTTACGGTGTTTAATCTCAATACTTTTATAGGCTGGTCCTCATCACTCCTCCATAAAATAAGTTGAAGATTTCTTTGCGAATCATCGATTAAAATCTGCCTATACATTTTTTCGATGTCAGCGGTTAAAACGTAGGTATGCTGGCGAAATCTTAGTAAAATACTAAACAAATCATCTTGTATTGTAGGCCCAACTGCCTGCAGGTCATTTAAGGAAAAGCCACTACTTGTTTTAGCCGACGCATCAAAGACGACACGACATTTTGTCGTTTCACTTTTCTCTCTCAATACAGCGTGATGAGGTAGGTAACAGCCGAATCCCGGTTTATTCACTTGAGTCAGATGCCCCAACTCCTCATATTCATTAATAAATTCTACATAGGACTGTTTAATACATGGTTGTTTACGAAACCTTCTTTCTAAATTATACAATCTTAACTTTGCCATTTGATAAGAATCACCGAGGTTTGAGGGGGGTGTGTGCAAGGGCATTTTAACACAGAATCTACCGTCGTCTGTTCTATACGTATTACATTTATAGTGCTCCTCACAAAACATATCACTACTTGATAGTTTACTACTATTACTACAATTGTCCCCCGCTAACTCCTCGATTGTCCAAAACTTTTCCACCTGCTGTGAAATATCCAGTTTAAACTGGTACAATACATTACTAGTACATGTTGATTTGATATTGACTGGCCCTGACACTATCCAGCCAAACTTTGAGTCCTGTAAAACAGGTTTGCCTACACCTAATCTGATTTTGCGATCATTGATTATCTCCCAAAACAAATCGGCTCCAATTAACAAATCAATTTCACTCGAGTGATAAAACCGGGGGTCAGCCAAATTCAAATCCTCCGAAATGTTTAAACTACTATAATCTATTTCCACGCTCGGCAATGCATTCGTTATTTGAGAAACAACCATGCCACTCACACTACAAGAAAAACTACCGTCGCGGGAAGACATTACAAACTCACAGCTATCTTGAATAGCAATTTTTATATTACTTATTCCCGAAACAGTGAGTGGCTGATTATTCCTCGTACGAGTTAGACCTAAGCGCTGACATAACTTCTCGGTAATTACTGTAATTTGACTGCCACTGTCCAACAAGGCTCGCGCAAACTCATACTGTTTTGTTTGTTTATTTTCAATACATACGAGCGCCGTAGATAACAGTACGTGCTGGCTCGCTACGGTAGATAAGGAAACCGGTCCAAGCGCCGGCGGCGGCGGCGGCGGCAGCGACGTTGTGTGGCCCGCTCCCGCGCCCCTCACAGCTGATTCATTGTTGGAGTTCGCTAATGGGTTATTATTACTTGCAAACTGATTTCTTTTCGGTCGATGCAATAAAGTGTTGTGCTTATATTTACAAATGTTACATGGTGGTGACCGGCACACACTAGCGTAGTGCCCACTTCGAAAACAATTAATACATAACTTATGCTTCGATACAGCCTCATGACGCTTTTCTGTTTCCAAGGATCGAAACTGGGGGCACTGATAAAGCTTATGTGCCTGCTTACAAATAATGCAATTGTACGATTGTTTACTATTACCAGGGCCCGCGTCTGCAGAAGTGACAAAGTGGGAAACCTTTTCGGCCTTAGGAGCTATTTTATTTTGTCGAACTGTTTCTAAAACGTCAGCCTTGTTTCTAAGAAATTTATAAAATGCCACTAAATTAGGAAAATCCTTTAATCCACCTTTATACTCTTCCCATTGCCTATTGGTCAAGTTATCTAATTTCATTGAAGCGAAATGAATAACAATCGTATCCCAGTGATCTACGGGCTGACCCAGTGCCTTCAAGGCACGAAGATTTTTAGAGAGGTGATCAATTAAGTTACGCAATGCTTGATCGGATTCTTTACTCATCGCTTCAATGGAAAAGAGTGACTTTAGGTGATTATTTATCAACAACCTTCTGTTATCAAACCGCTCACATACCAAATCCCATGCTACCGAATAATTATCTGCGCTTACTTCCAGTGATTTTATAACCTCTGCAGCGCTTCCCTCCAAGGAGGCTCGCAAGTGGTGATATTTATTTATATTATCGATCGTCGTATTACCGTTTACTAGAGATTCAAAGGTATCGCGAAACTCCAACCAAGCACTAAAATTACCGTTAAATGTTGGTAATTTTATTGTTGGTAATTTTATATTACTACTAGAACCATTGGCCTCACAACTACCTGACTGTTTTACTTGCATTTCTGATAAAACTTTCTTTCTACTTTCTACTTCTTTTACTTTTTCCAATATTGACTGAGCTTTCGACATGTAACAAAAGAATAAATTCTCCATTTCCTCCCTTTCCTTTAACTGATTTTCATCACTATTGGTTAACACTTCAATTTCCGTTTGAATTTCATCGAAGGCGCTATAAACAGCGTTCAATCTTTCTAATCTAATTTTCAATTCAATTGCATGTTGTTCCTGTTCGTCCGGCGGGCTACTTAAAATAGTATCTAAATAATTTTTAAACATGGTTATTCTTCCTTTCACCGCGGATCGCTTCTTAACTAAATTATCCATCTTTGTGGGAGCCAGCAACGAATAAAACTAGACAAATATGTGAATAGGTACCTGGCTCAATCCGACACAAACTTGAAAAAGGCAGGCCGAGTCCGATCGGAGGCGGCACTGGACTACCACGAACCAAGCGCTGCGCGATGTGGACGGCAGGGGCGAAATCTCGAAATCCGTATATAACACAAAGGCTCCGTTTACAAGATGGCCTGGAATTCGCAAAAATACGACTTTTGAAGCAATATAATTACAGAAATATGCCAATGTTAGAGATTTAAACGAAGATTTAACTTTTTTTTTTTTTACAAACAGAAGGGTAGGAGAATAAAATACTTTGGACTGTTCTCGAAATAGATTCTACGATTGCACGAAATAATTACTACTTGAAATACTAACAATTAACCCAGGATTTTACGAAATGACTAATCTGAAACAGCCTTTATACTAAATTCCAAGACCAAAAGGGAATTTACTAGGGGGATGGCGGGGAAAATAAGGAAAGACCTCACCGCGGATTCACTTTTTCTTCGCCTTTTCACGAGCGTCACTTTATCCTTGATAGGTATTCCGGGTTTCGTCCAATGCCAAACAAAATCCTTATTCCAGGTATATCTCGCCTTGCTCCTCCAGGTTCGTCCTTTTGGCTGGTAGCGTCCCAAATCAATCCTGGTCACGGCACCATCGATTGTTTGGTGAAACAACGAAAAACAGCAGCTTTCTTCAACGATTAGCTTTAATTTCTTGAAATACAGTAGTAGTAATTAAATTAACAAAAAATAAGAGGCAAACGAAAACTACAGCGTTCGTCAGCTCGGTGTCTATTTGCTCAGTGTCAAAAATGGAGTGGCGGGAACTACGTCGCCCGCGCGCCCCTTTACCCGCTCTCCCCTCATTCGTCTGCAGCGTTAACACCCAATTTAACAATATTAGATGTAAATTCAATTTAAATTAAGTTAAGCTAGTAAACTCACCCCATCTGCAAATAAACCCCTCAGGTTTAAGCAGACTGATATCGATCTTTAGGGGAGATAATTAACGTATAAATATTTGATAAGTATAATTATTATTAAAATTCTTTATTGCACTTTTGCGAAAAATAGTTAAATACAATAGTACATTATAGTGATAAAGTGAAACTTAATGCTAAAATTATTAGGAAAATTTTTGATCATCTCTCATATTTCAGAGTGAAACTAAGCCCGAAATGTAAATAACATAATTATGAAGGTTCATTTAAAACCTATTTATTATGTAAAAAACAATACAAAATTGTTCACTCGAGTGGACGTTTATCCATGTAAATCGTTTGGGATTGATAGAGTTTTCCATAAAATTTTGCAGGAGTAAGTCCTCACCTGGACGTTAGCCTGGAACTTAGCAGTCATGCGCTGACGGAAGGTCTGGGCGGAGTTGGGGTCGGCCGTCATCATCTGCTGGTAGCGGTCCTCGAGCTCCGACCATTCCTTCATCACCTTCGTGATCTAGATGGATGATTTCATATTTGAGACGTAAGAAAGAAAATCAGTATAATTGATTGTACGTTTTATCCACTCTATAAGGCAATGGAAACAGAAAATGTTTATGAATAACTAGAGGAAAACTCGGCGTCGCTCGGCTAAAATGTAGTCTCATAATGATATTCCACATTGTATCGACCACATATTTTTGTTCAGAATTTAATTTTTGGTAGGTATTTTTTATATCCATTTGCTTCTTGATCTCAACCACCTGAGAGTTCATACTAATGCTGTGACTGTGACACGTGATGACGTGACACCAACAACGCAATATTGGTGACATTGGCATGTTTACTTCGCAACGCCATTATATAGAAAAACATTTTTACATTAAAAATACTCGATAATCCGAATTTCCCGCCTACAAGTTGGCGATTCGGATCGACCAATTTTTTACGCTCTTCGATTTGGTGTGCATTTTGTTCGAGTCTACCGTAGGCTGGTACGAAATTATTAATATAGATAATTAATAACTTCTGAACCCTGTGCTATGGCGACCAGGCAAGGACATTACAAACATGGAAAAACACCCAGACTGAGTCCATTTGGGAGACCATAGTGGGAATCGAACCCACGACCTCTGTAAGTAAGCGCCATAGCGGCTAAACCAACGAGGCCTTTTCATTCGGTAAAGCACAATAATTATAATAATGATTATTCTGCAGTATAATAATTATTATACTGCAGAACCATACCTAATGACAATTTAAGGCACATTTTTTGACATGCTATTAAGACATGAAAACAAAAATGTCTGTGCATCGGCTAGTACCTACGTAACTAATGCACACAAGACTTAAGTGTGAAATTGGTTGCCGATTTTCATGCAAGACCTTTCCTTAAACTAAGTTATACCTACCGTACTATTATAATTATATAAGATGATAATAAACACACGCACAACATGGTGACAGATCCAAATCGAGAACTAGGATATATTTGTAAATTCCATGTACTATCTACAGCCCACACACTACGGTAGAAGCCAAGAATTGCTTGCAGCAGCCATTTTCGGCACTTAATCCGTTTAGTCCGGCAGGAGGTCATGTTTGTAAGTTACCTTTTCGCGATGGGTTTCCTCCAAGCGCTGCTGGGCGTCTTTGTAGCTCTGATGCTCAGTGCGAGGGTCGAAGTGAGAGAAGTAGGGGTCGGACGTAGCCGTTGACGCTTGCTGAAAGTTTAATTTTGGGGAATACTTCAGCATAAAAGATAGGTAACTAACCGTCGCTGTCTCTCACACCCCTGATATTAATTTTAAGTGCTTGGTTATGTTTTAGTTTAGTTTTATATAGGTATAGGTACCTAACTAGGTACTAACTTGTGATGTTATTCTAAATGTAAATGTACTAACTTTTATATGGGCAAAGCCTGAAATAAACGATTTATTATTATTATTATTATTATTATTATATTCAATTAAATTCAATACAATGGTAACTTAGTACTTAGTCTCTTTTTACGGGTATTTTAAAATGGTCTACACTTGTAACTTTATTATCTAGGTACAATTTTTAGCATTAATGACTGCATCTAGGGAATGAAGGCATGTCATATATTACCATAGATATCAGATGTCTGTGTATATTACATACGACTTTAATCTTTTTAGCAATGTTTTATTTTCAGGGCGAGTTCATTGGTAGACAGCGCTGAATGAGTAGCAAGTGCGCAAAGTGTACGGAGGATCTTAGTAACATTATTCAAAGCTTACTGTCAAAGTTTTTATACTTCCCAGTTGTGGTTTAATTACACGAGAAGCGCGTACAGTACACTGAGAGTGCAATATAATGACGCCTTCCGTATACTGATGCGTTTGCCTAGACTTTGTAGTGCAGCGCAGATGTTCGCTTGGGCCATGATGACGGATTTCTTTGCCATCGTATCTCTGTGAGGATGTGGGCAGTTCAATGACCAACATTGGCATTCCGTTCAGCGCGACAAAAATCTAAAATCATTTATAATTATACTTGTTTCTTTTATTTTATTTCCATATTGTATTATTATTTTTAAATTGTGCCCGGATAACGGCGACAGGCTTGCCACTTGTCACGTTTGGGACCTAATAAACTCGGCAAAACGTGGGTCCAGTTCTAGAGACTGGTGCCTCTGCCTACCCCTTCGGGGATAACGGGCGTGAGTTTTTTTATTTATTTTATTATTATTATATACTAGCTTTCGCCCGCGACTCCGTCTGCGTTGACTTTAGTTCAAAATTTTGCAACCCCGTTCACTCGCATAGGAGTTAAATTTAGAAAAACGGCGAAACACGTGTTCAATCAATTGTATTGAAGAGTATTTATTTTAAGTTTCATGAAAATTAGACAACATTCTTTATACCTCCCATACAAATTTTGCCAACCCTTTTCACCCCCTTAGGGGTTGAATTTAAAAAACCCCGGTCTTATTCCTTGCCTACATATATAGACCCTCTGTGCAAAATTTCAGCTTCCTAGGTCCAACGGCTTGGGCTGGGCGTTGATGAGTGAATGAATCAGTCAGTCAGGACTTTGAATTTTATTTATATAGATTTTGTAATCTGGAACTGGAGTACGAAATGTGGGCAGACCACCTACACGATGGTCTGATGACACCAGAGGTCCGCCAGGGCTAACCTGGATTACAATAGCCCGAGACCGATCGCGATGGAGGGCCCATGAAGAGGCATACGTCCAACAGCGGAAAATGCTGAAATACTGAAGAAGAAGAAGAATCTGGAACTGTGTATTCTGAAATAAAAGCATTATTTAATTTCATTTACCGTGGTTGTGGTAGTAGTGGTAGTGGTGGTAGAAGTGGTGGTGGTAGACGGGGCTGCGGACGAGTCGGGCCGGGGCCAGGTGCTGTCGTCACTGTCCGTATAGTCATCGTCTTCGGCGTCGTCGTCGCGGGGTAAGTCGGCTTCTTCGTCCTCGTCCATATCTGGTGGATACAGAACATTTTACTTACTCATCTGCATTCAATTGTAAATAGAAGACGAAAGGAAATGATAATTTCATTCATATTTCTGTCAATCTACTCCTAGTTGTTTGCTGATCCAGTATGCATCTAAAATTATTTATTCTAGACGACCACAAAAATGGAGGGGATCTTAAAGTTCTCAATAGGTACATCTATATAATATTTTTTGTATATTATTATGTTCGGAATAATTTGTTACCACAGTCTACCTTAAATCATCCTTTTTATTAGAAAAAGGTAGCTCCATATAAATTTCATCGTGAATCTGGCGATGAATTCCATTAGAAAAGCATCGAACTTTTTTTGTGCCGTGTAAAATGAGTGCAGTTATAAGTTTTTGAAAGTTTCAGGTTCTTCGTATCAATAAATGAAATTATTTCAAAAAAAATTGACGACGTCTGTGGCGCAACGGTTAGTGCATCTGCCTACCATGCGGGAGGTCCCGGGTTCGAATCCCGGCTGGGGACAAAAAAAAGAAAACCAGGTCTTGGATGTTTGTTACGTCGCTGTTTTTAGTTCCCACGATACAGGGTATCCTAGTGTGGGGCCAGAAGCAATGTATGTTCCTGTATGTAAATGTTATGTTATGTTATGTTATTTATGTCAAATTGGTTTAATTTTTCAAAGTTTTCGAAGAATCAAACATTTGCGTTATAGCAAAAAATAGCGCGAAGACACAGAATAAAAGTGTCATTTGATGTGAGTGATATAATCGCATAACTCTCACCGTCATCAGCATCATCGTCATCGTCGTCGTCGCTCAGGTTCAGTGCGTCATCGTCATCGTCATCGTCTAGGGCGTCATCGTCTTCAAGCAGGTCTTCATCTCGCTCGTCCATCGCCGCAGAAGCTGCCAGCATCTCCTCGGCACCAGGACTGACCGGTACTTCGACGTCCATAGGCTTATGCATCTTTACGTTCTCTGAGGAGAGAAAAGTTTAATTTAAAAAAAAAAAAAGTCTATTAATGTCTGTTTAAATATAATTGAATGAATGAATGAAAATTCTTTATTGCACTATAAAAATTATGTACATAGGCGAGCTTAATACTAAAAAGTATTTTCTTCCAGCTAACCTTTGTTGATGAGGATAATGGATAATTAAATATAATTGACACGCTGATACCTACTTTTCCGAAATAAGTGATATTTCAGCATTTTATGTATAAACAGTGAAAGTTGTACGTTTTTTTTAAGAAACTTGTTTCTTGCGGTATTTACAGCTGTGACTAATAGGGTTCTAAATTTGTGCCGTAATCTCAAATGTGAGATTAAGTATTAGATTGTAAACGGAGGGAGAACATTTTTTTATTTTTTGTTGTAAGATAAGATAAGAATATTCTATATTTCACACAAAATTGAGAGACAAATAAAAGATAAAATTTAAAATATAGACTTCCAGACAACCTTGTACAAGTACTTAAACTTTCTTAGAATACCGGGTCCATATCTCACGAGATACTGCGGTCCAGTAACGTGGCTGCGTGTGCTCTAGTACGGAAAACCATTCACAAGGAAAACGACCTGAATCAGTATGTTACCTTTGAAATGCTTCGGGCAACAGACGAACTCGACACCGGAGAACAGGCTGATTCCGCAGGGCAGCAGCATGGCAAAGGTCCTCAGGCGCAGGCCCCGCTGTGCGCATGCGCGGCCAGCGGTTGCGTTCCAGCGGGCGAACTGCCAGCAGCGGGACTGGTTGTGGATGTGGTCGAACAGGCAGCTCTCGGGGACGAGGAGTGCGTCAGATTGGAATGGACCTTCTGCCGGCAATAGCATCTTTTGTAGTTACAATATTATGTAGGCGTGTGTTTCGGACGATAAAGTAGACGAAAAGGAGACTGATAGCATAGCTGTATTGGGATTAATAGAGCGTGAGTTGGAAGTATTAAAAAGGTAACAACAATGATAGCACTGACAATTTGAGTCCATATGGTGGTTTCCGGTAGATCTCTACAATATTTGAAGAAAAAAGCAATATTGAAGATTTTTACAACTTAGTTAATATGTTGTTTTCTCCAGTTCCTATGTTTGACGCACCAAATTCTGAACGATTCTTATGGTCTAACTGTCAAATTCCATACTAATTGCCTTTGCAATCATCGCGATTACGACAGGACCTCAGAATCAGTAGAGATAATATTTATTACAACTGATCCCCTTTACTGACAAAAATGTTCAATGTAACGAAACATGGTACTACAAAGCTACAAGAAAAGTTGGCTTTTTGAGGCGCCTTTCAAGAACTTAAAACGTTATTCGAAAATGCATAAGGTAGATAATCACCGAGACAGCGGAAGGGCTTCACCCAGCGCGTGACCTTGCACTTGGCGGCGTTGCTAGTCCCCAGCTTGCACCAGTTGCTGACTTTCACGTAGTGCGAGGCCTCCACAATGTTGGTGATGTCGTGACTCGGGTACACCTGCAAACGGAAATAGTTGAACTTAGAAGTGATACACAGGTGCTTCTCGAATCAAGACAGTTGAGCTCAGAATTTCTATTTTCTATGAAGGACAGCTGCAGAACAACAATTCTTTGGAAAAAATATGAACTGAAGAGACCGGAGTGTAACCTAGGAGTAGTCTGTATTAGATTTATGTAGCAAATAAGTATGATCAATCCTTGACTTCGGTTGCCTCAAAAGAGAGAATGAGAAAATGTTAGCAGCCGAAAATACAATAATATCATCGAATTCATATTCGAAGTCGAATGATTATAAATTGAGTACATCTTTAGCATAGGTAATCTTGCAACAGGATTAAGTTTAATTAACATTAAGAAAATTATCGTATTAAAATGCTACTGTACCCATATTGTCAAGGAAAATTAGATTTTTGACAGGACCGAAACATGTTTGGTGCAATCCACCTTTAGAATGACGAAGATATCCAGGTGACGTAACGTCAATAACACTCTGACAGCTACAGGGTCTCGCAACTCGAACGGCCCAATCCATTTTAATCTAAGCACCCGTTTACGCTACCACCACAGTCACGTCGGCCACTTACACTAATATGTACCTACTCTCAAGATGGATTGTTTGTCGAGTCCCGTTAATAGGATTATCGAGCAACTGATACTTGCCGCTTACGTGCTTAGTACTGGCCCTTAGTCGTTTATATAAGACCCTATAAAGGACATCTATAAATAGAATTAGGCCTTCGCTGAAGCAGACAAATAGAAATGGTTATGGCTGAAAGAGATTCGGTACGATCTGGGTATGTATTTTATTAGGAGGCGATTCGGAAGTTTTCCTGGAGCTAAAATACCTAGTCTAAATCTTGTGACTAACATTTCGCTCTAGACTCCAGAAAGAAGATTGCATAAAGATTTGCTGATTCTCAATTTAAATGACGTGCCAGCAAATGGGAAAATATGGAACTATGGATATACTCTTTCATATTTCTCCACTTTGAAAATAACAAAAACGAAGAAGACATAAAGTATTTTCTGTCCGATTATTTGCAAACTAAGCTCTACGCTCGCGTACCTAGTAAGCGATAGACCATCAAATCCAACGTTTTTTGTTCCACCCACCCCCCAACTGTATCTAAAGAGCGTATAGCCCTCTTCACCACTACGCCGAACTCGCCTATCCTCCCTCAGCTATGCTCGTCCATTGTCCTCCCATATACTGAAATTACCTTCTTGCAGTAGTCGAGGATCTCCATTTTGTCCTTAAGGCAGTTGCGTGGCTTGGTGGTGAGGTCGGGGGTCCATCGGCCGGCGGCGCTCATGTACTGAGGATGGTATGTGGCGCCGGCCTCGCAGAGAACAGCCACCTGGGGCTCCGCCCCTCCGGCGGACACCTGCTGCAGAAGAGAGAGGGTTGATGTTAAAACGTGTGCCGTAAGTGTCAGTGTTTTGAGGACAATGTCGTGGGATAGGGCATTGATTCTGCTGTCGTCATTTTAGTGTAAGGACAAATACGCGGTTGGGTCAAGTGACTAGTTCTCTCATAGGTATAATACGTGTGCGCTATCATTAAGGCCTCCACCAATCCGGACTTGGCCCTCATGGTGGAGTATGGCCTATACCTTCCTCAGGGAAGAGACCCGTGCCCCTCGGTGGGGACATTATGGGTTGATGATGATGATGATACACTAGTGTGAGTCCAGAGTATGTGGGTACCTGTATGTAAATACAGGTAAGTAAATAAGGTTGTTCATGAGAGGTAGGTACAATTCCTGAAACGAGTCGGAGGTTGTTACGTTCGTAAGCTATAATAACTTGTTCAATATGTTCAATATTTTTTCAATATTCCATTCTATCGAAAATAAAAAGTGTCTCAGAAATCTTAAATATATCAAACTTTTTAAAGCATCAATTGATTTAAATAAATAATAATATGTCGCCTGACCCTACCGTGAATCTGTCGTTGAAGTATAAAATACCCTAACACGGTTGTTTCTAGAGTTACACCGTGCCCTGCTAGTGTATAAGGTTGGTGAATAGGTTGCTTATATTAACTTATACCCTTGTGAAATCTCAAAACTAAACCCAGTCACATTACTTTTGTGACTACTCTGCCACATAAGTAATTTAAATACGGTGAGCAACCAGAGCTACGGACCCTAAAACTACCTTTTTTTTTTTGAAAATTCAATGAGTAGTGTCTTAATACAATCACTCTTCTTACTTGTTAATGTATGAATTTATTGCCTACCAAATTTCCATAGAAATGTCTTGTAAATTATGAACTATAGATGAAAATGAGGCCCAGCTATGATGCTCCTATGACTGGTCATTGTCAAAGCGCTTTGAAATGCCTACAGAAAGTTTTTTAGTACGTCAGACACGTTCAAAAGAATAGAATCTGTAGAGTCAGCGGCCCCGCTGGCGACAGAATCCTAATAGCCCGGCCTGACGCTCTACTCTCAACGTCAATATTGTCAAGGTAAAAAATCGAAATCTCTTATAGATTACTCTCGTACTCAATGTTATGCGTTCAAAAAAGCATAATTTATTACGATTTTTCGAGCTGTAAACACTAACGGTTACATAACGATTTTTATATGCGCTCAGTTTTTATATTTTGGATTCAGGGCTTCTTTCCGAGCGACCACTAGATTTTTTTTTAAGTTGTTTTATACATGAACTTATTTTTTTACGAACAATAACAAGAAGACTAATGTCGTCTATAAAACACAATTCCTCTAAAACACTTCTTTCCCTTTACAACAGAGTATTAAAGCTGAATTTGGGGAGCGTTCTCAGACTGTAAGATTCAATTTTAAAAAGAAACATAAATATTTATTGGAACAACAGACAATACACACAAATGAAAACTTAAAACAAAAGAAAATATGGACACTAAAACATTTTACGGACTGTCGCGGTGTGTCTCTGCTGCTGCAAGTAGCGACTGACTTGCTGAGGGCGATTTTAAGTCAGTGCCCCGAGTACCTACTCCAAAGCGCAGTGTGGCCTGCCATATTGGCATCGAGAGTAGAGGCCCTGGGGTCGCCGTAAGTACGCCATGTCATAATCGTCTAGACCGGGCGCCTGGTACGACCGTCGACCGGCGGCGGAGGGTAGCCGCACGCATAGGGACTGATTCATAGAAATGGTGGCAAGCCGGTGCAGGCAGATTTAGTTGTGTGTGAAATTCAGAATACTGATCACAGAACAACTAACGAAATCCCAGTTTTTGTGCTGATGTATTACATTTGTGGAAATACCCAACAGCACAAAAACTGTGATTTCTTGAACGTAACAAAAACGCTTTTTAAAAGTCTGGTTTCAGTGAAAATTATATTTTGTGAGGATACTTCTCAGTGCAATGCATGGCCTATGCATTCTTTCAGAGCTAGAGAATAAGCTTAATCATCACGCGTGCCCACCTAGGAATGGGTTTTTCAAGTCAAAGTATCGTATTTGAAATAGCAGAAAAGCACAAAAACTGCGATTTCTTGAATGTAACAAGAACGCATTTCAAAATTCAGATGGTTTAGTGAAATTTCTACTTTATTTAAAAAAAAACTCCAAGAGCATCCGTAATTAAGTCAGTTTCTTTATGGGTGCTGCTGACTTGACTGTTGATTTTATGCTAAGAACGTATTTTTTTCTAGTAAAAAACACTCCAAGCTCATCAATATTTGCGTCCGACATTAATTTAACTAATCTAATCTACTTGTAGTTATTTTATCAACTTGAATGTTGACTGTACTAACTCGTACCTAACAAAGTTGTGCATTCGAGAGGCAAAATTTAAGTGTCCACAAATGTAAATTTGAAATTTCATAGATGATAAAAAAACTATCTAGGTATTAACGAATAAATTATGCTGTTCATTTATTGGTATGGGCAAACAATAAGTATTTGCTTATTGTAATGAATTATGGAACAATTTATATTTACAATTATGTGTGTTCGTAACGTGTGAGAATAGAAATAGTATCCAGCTGACTATTTTTTGTGAAAATATAATACCCATTGTGAATGATAAAATTATGGATAGATTAATTAAAAGTTCTCTGGAAGAAAGCAGCAGTATACTTACTCGGCAAAAAATGAGAATGACTTTTCGAATACTCATAATTGTTTTGCAAACTACCTCCAAGACGAGTCTACAAATAAATCCTTTTTGTTTTTTAAATCGATGAGTTCATTGCCCGACCGGAACTTTCTGTATTATTGAACAATCATAACAATACAAGCAATAAATTCTTATCATGTGAAATAATGTAAACACTGCTCGGAGATCATAATCTTATTTCAGACCACAGTTGGGCTCGAATTTTCAATCTGGAAGTAAACTTTGCAATAAGTGTGTGTATGTGTTTGTACGTGACAATGAGTATTAAAACCTATATCTCTGTAATAGAGTCAACGTTGTTAACTTTATTATTTATTACTTTAAGCCCCTGTTTCACAATATTCAAATAAAGTGCCAGATAAGCTATCCGCAACCAGGGCTGCCGTTTGTTCTAAATTTAAATAAATTTTCCTATATTGCGTGTGTTCGTTTATGGCTTCAAATTTAGAACAAACGGCAGCCCAGGTGGCGGATACCGGATAACTTATCCGGAACTTTATCTGCAGATTGTGAAACAGATCCTAAAACTACTTATTGTATCATGGAGAAAGATATATTTATTATGCTGTTATAAGTTTCAAAAGATTGACAAACAATTGCATCTAGAGAAATATCGAACCTGATTACGTACTTAAGCATTGTCTTAGTACCCTGGTGCCCTTTTAACAATTTTGCTGAAATCTCAGTTACATTCGTATATGTTTGTCACTTGTAACGTAGATAGTAAATGCGTCCCTCTCTCTACTATGTTTTATCCAGATTTTATTGATTGAAAATCTATGTAGGGAAAGCCTACATAGATTTTCTTGCCGGTAATGTCAGTAAAAATGACATTTGTTTCATGCACATAAGTTATAGTTGTACTTTACATACGTACATAAGCTCACGCCTGTATCTCAGAGGGGTAGGCAGAGACCAGGGACTGCCACTTGCTACGATCTTTACAGATCACTTGCCCTTCATCGACATTCATTAGTTGTTGCATGTAGACACGCTGTTGTATTAACTACCTTATCTAAATAAATAATAATAAAAAATCTCTGTGAATTACTGATATGATATAAAGAATTATTCATTGACATCAAAATGTAAGATTCAGTGTAACAAATCACAAGTTTTATTTTCGGCACAAGTTCTAACATTACGAGTACAAAGCTCGAGTCAAACGATAAAATCTTGCGTTGTTTTATTTGGCCTTTAATTTTACTTTGAGCTAGAATTTTATTACCTAGGAAGGTAAGCTTACAAAGTTTATGTGCTTTAATAAGATTTTGAACAGGGAAATGTTTTTCGGCTACAATCTTTAGGATTCCCGTTTGTTGTTTACCTTCTAAGTACCTATTACAAAGAGAAATCGCGCTTAGTTACTTACAGAGAGTAATTTTATTTTTAAAAGAACTTTATTTCTTTTCAGTATTTACGCCTTCTTAAGGCTTATGGGCCTAGTTTTTTGTTATTTTTTTTGTTGTTACCTCCAGTACAAATTCCGGTCTGTAGAAACATATCATACTATGTGTATATGTGTTATTGAAGTGATTGGTTATTGGAAATCATAAAAAATAAATGCATTTTTGTAAAAACCGCCTGCTAAAGAGTCTCAGACAGGTTGTGTTTGCATACAGACAGACTATAGTAGTCTGTTTTTTTTTTTGCTTTTTATTAAGAACGTTTGACACCTGCTATTTTGTTTTTCCTGACGTCTTAACACCTTTACCCCTGGTTTCTCAAAAGCTAACAGTCTGTTAATCTACTGTTAACAGCTGTCAGTTGTTTTTTTTTTGTATGCACTTTTGTATGCACTATGACAACTGATAGGTGTTAACAATAGATTAACAAATTGTTAGCGTTCGCGGAACCGGGGGTTAATGTATCAATATCCGTCCAATAATTTCACTTATGTGCGGTGCTGTCAGAAAGAAATATTAAATGCAACACAATGTAGTCCTCTTTTGCTTTCGCAGTAGAGTAAAAAATACGTTTCGTGCCTCCAAGCACCACTGGATGAGGCGGAGTGCGAAATAATCCTTACCAATCATTCACCCGTTGAAGCTTCCCTCCACTCCTTCCCGTCTAGTCAGATTTAATTGCCGGGATTCATTACCGGTGACATTTTATTTATTCCCGTTTCCATCTTGCTTTATTTTGTCTTTGTTGTTTCGTCATTCTGTAGATTTTTTGCCAAGAGTGAAGTGTTGTTCTTCGTAGTGGAATGGTGTCGCAAAATGATTTCACGCTCCATGACTTTACCTCTCAATGGAAGTCCTAGTCTGTTGTTGCAAACGTGTCAGAAATAGTTGTAGTTAAAATATTGACGGCTTTACTAATAAAGGTTATGAGCTGTGTATACAGCCGTTATGCAAGGTCTGACAAACTGGTTATTTGTACGCTAAATGCGATTAAACCAGTATAAATTGATATACGTTAAATAATTGGGTATTTGACAGGATGTCAAATGAGTTACTTTTAAAACGGAATTTTGTATGAAAATACTTGCTTATGACGTCACATTTCAGAGCACTCTTTTTACGTTTCATGAATTTAAAAATTGTAATAACTAGTAAATGATTAAAAGAAATACATTTTCCGAATCATTTTGTAATTTTTGTTTTAATCGAGCATCTCAAATAATTTATTGTTGATAGTGTCAAATAGGTACCGTATTATTCAGATTGTATAACTTATTTATTAGTAAGGCCGTGAATATTTTGAATAACTTGGCGTAATACGAGTACATCATTTTATTTGCTTAGGTTTTGCAGAATAACCAAATTACTCGTATATTATGAATCCAAAATGTTTTAATTGGATTAAATATTGTAATATTTTTTTCAGTTTATGTAGTCTATTTTGTACTGTATGTACCTATATAGATAATTTTTTTATCGTTTCTCCGACTCCAAGGTTTGCTGGAAGAAATCTCTTACATAGATAAGCTCGCCTTTGGATACGTTGTATTTTTATGTAATGTTCTGTCGAATTGTAAATTTGCGTGTGTGTTATGACTGCACAATAGAATTTAAATGTTTAATTATTTCAAGACAAAATATGTTGCTCATATTTAACATTGGTAGCGTATAGTACCTTCAAGCACAGTGTTACGCAAAGTCTATCCATGAAAGGACACATAAGAGGAGAAAGAAAAGGTCTCCAATAAACGATCAATCAATCAGGGGCACTATAAGACCCACAGAACCTTATCTATAGACCTAAGTCTCCAATATAGGTTCCTTTGCCCTCTGCAAGTTTTATCATTAGAGAAACCTCGGCAGGCTCTATGCGAGGGTTAATCCTATTGGAAGACCCGAGATTTGAATAGAGAACTTGGGATAGTTCGCTGGTGTATCGGTGAACTGTACAAGTTTGTACAGTTGGTTGCTAAATTCTGAGAAATTACTTGTAACGTCATTTAAGATTTTCATTTGATAAGTTCGATGTTTAGATTTACGGGACCAGTCTTTCCTACTTATATGGTTACTAGAATCAGCACTACTTGGTAAAACAATTATTAATTTTCTTCCTGATACACTTACTTGACTTTTTTTTGCTGACTGGTTTCGCTGTGATTCGCAGAGCTTAATCATGGTGAGCAGAGACGGAGCTCGCTCGTCGGTTGCTTAGTAACGTCTAATGCTTGCGAAAGTTTTCGTTCAAACATTGGTAAAACAAATTTTAACATATTAAGTATCTCGAATCTTTATGAGTAATATATGTATTGTTGCTGTATTATATTTTGTAGCGTGTATTAATATGCATATTGACCGTTAAGTGAATAATAATACATTAGAAATTATCTTTACTTCTTTATCCACAAATTAAGTACAGCGTACCATAATGGAGGCATTTTCTGGAAATACTAAAATGGCGAATATTAGTTTTTACTAACCTAAAATGGTACCTACACCCGTGTTTGCCAGTCTTAAAACCGTCTCTGGTTGTAACGAGGTGCAATTTGCCTCGTTGCTTTCTATTATTTTCGGCCATTATCTATTCTAAATTTAAACATAATTCGAAATTTGCCACAGTGGTTGGACGTAACTGAGCCAGATAATCCTCAGCTTCCATCCAAGGTGGACCTGAACGACACTATTACAGTATCACAACTTTATTACGACCCGGATTGCTCTACTGTGCATATTATTATGATGTGCCTTTCTTTTACCTCATAAATAAAATATAAATACTTCTCTGCCTCTGGATACCCTACTTTTACTTCTAACGATCACACTTCTGTTCCGTCTATGTGACTCTGGGGCGTCAACGTTACGAACCCCACCCACGCTACTAAACCTGACGCTGCTCACCGCTGCTGCTGCTTCATCGGACCCGGTTCCTAAATATTTACTATTATTATTTTATTTTTGTTACTAGTTTTATCAATTTCATACTTAATTCTGATTTCATAATTTAACCACCAAACGTTTCTTGAAACAAACGGTGCACTCCTTATTTATATTCCCAACTCTGTGTGACAACATTTCACTTGAATGGTAAAATGCCGGCTTAGCTGTGGTCTTACTTTTGCACACGACCGTACTTGCCTGTAAATTCGCTCGTTAGGGTTTGACTGACAATTACATTGTGGAGCTGGCTTCAGGAACAGTTACCAAGTTTGCTACGTTTGACGTTCAGGACGTCAAACGTTGAATAGGAGAGGTGCCAAGAAATGGCGTTTCTCTCACAAGTTTTCCTTACAAAGTAGGAACTAACTTCCACTAGTATATACAATGCGCAGATTTGTAAAGTGATGCCTGGTACAGGGTGCTTTCTACTTAGCAATACGTATAACTTTTATAACGGAAGCAACTCTAAAAACTTTATAAAATCAGCGGTTCCATACATTTTGTAAGTATCGAATTTCAGTAGCTGTGCCACTGTATTTTTTCGGGATTCGACGTCAACTCGACAGTAGATTGTCGAGTTGACGTCGAACCGTAAGTAGTAGAACCAAAACCATTTTTTCTTCTGTCAACAAACATGAGTCACTAATCGCATTTTGGCCGCCATAATATCAGCGTCGAGGCGCCCCGCCTCGGTGCTCCTACGACTCATGTGGAATCGGGACCATTTTAGCGGCTCAATACTTCAAATACAGACATCACCATCAACCCATTATGCCCCCACCGAGGGGCACGGATCTTCCCTGAGGAAGGTACAGGCCATACTCCACCAAACAAGTCCGGATTGGTGGAGGCTTGTAAGACTAGTGGCTGGTCTTACTGTCAGAAGTTTTCAAGCCGCCCTAAGGCCTCTCACTTGGCTTAACGACTGCCATCTATCGACGGCACCCGGCACCAACTGCTTAACGTGCCTTGCGAAGCACGGCACCGCTCGGAAAAATTCCATTAGTGTTAGTCATAGACGGTCACCCATCCATGCACTTAACGCGCCATATGTTGCTTAACGTTCGTGATCGTTTAAGATCACTCAGGCAGGCGGGTATTCCTAATCCTATCCCTCAATTTTCCACACACGGGAAAGTCCCTGACTTCAAAAAGGAGATTTGAGACTTCTAGTATCAATCCCCCACGCCTAGAGTGTAGCGAGCCAGTTAAGTGCAAACTCTGGTTCAGCTGAAAGTTTCAGCTAACGACTCGTTAACTGTTGGCTGTTGGGGCGGCTCGGAGCCCACTTCGAAGTTTGATTTCGACACTTTCACTTAGTCGGATTGGCCCTTACGTTTGTATCATACGAATGTGTATTGGGCTCCAGAGGGTAATACCGGCGGCACAGAGAAAATAATTGAAGATGTGAGTTTCGAGTAAATTGAAGTTAAAGTTATGGTACAATTTTGAAAAAAAAAAATCCACACAAAAAACACCGAAAATCTAAAATAGGTACGACATATTACCTTCATCCACTCGCGTCTTCAATTATATTTTTCTTCCATATCGAATTTGGAAAAAAGGATCTGAGCAATCCTAAACTAAAATACACTACTAAGCTGTGTGAAGAGAAATTTATCCCTTATGCAAATCCTCGCAATAAAATACGACGACTCTTAAAGTGCTGCTTGCGCAAATATATTTTTCACAGACAAAAAAACAAAAAACGATCTATTCATAAAAGAATAAGTTTGAAGTAGCAAGGTACCAAGACCTCACTTTTTTCTCCCCAGCCGGGGTTCGAACCCGGGACCGAGAGGTCCATGCGAGAGCAGATACGCTAAACGCTACGCCACAGAGGTCGTCATTTATAAGATGTCATCGTCAGATTACTAAGGGGCGGTTTCTGAGTTCAGAATTTTCACTAAGTAAAGACAAACGTTACACGTACGTAACGTTAAGTAACGTTCCGTCACGCTTTTTTCTGGGAAATTTGACGAGACAGCACTATAAGCTTAGCGAAATTCTCAATTCAGAAATTCACCCTAAGACCCAATTAATTACCTATGTAGCTTCAATCTGTTTTAATTGAAAAGTTATAGCCACTCGATATTGTTTGTAACTGTAATGGAGTTCTAATAACAGGATGTAGCTTGTGGAAAAGTTCATCAGCACAACTTTACTACGGCGCCGTAAAAGCATGATTGAGGGCACACATCTATCAATAATTTGACTAATATTATTAGTCCCAGCGAAGTTACGAGGCGACATAAATTCCCGACCCTTGCGCGCTCGAGTTAAGATTTATTTATAGCGAGGTCTGTTTATGACAGCACTAAAACTTGCCTATTTTGAATTGATTTTGCTGTTAAGTAACAGCAAAATCAAGTACCTAAGTAGGTACTTTCGAATGACTCGTAGCCTAGGCTGCCTGAGTGATCTTAAACGATCACTAAGGTTAAGCAACATACGGCGCGTTCAGTCAATGGATGGGTCACCATCTATGACTAACGCTAGTCGCATTTTTCCGAGCGATTCCGTGCTTCGCAAGGCACGTTAAGCAGTTGGTGCCGGCTGCCGTCAATAGAAGCCAAGTCAGAGGCCTTAGGGCGGCTTGAAAACTTCTGACAGTAAGACCAGCCACTAGTCTTACAAGCCTCCACCCATCCGGACTTGGCCCCCGTGGTGGAGTATGGCCTATACCTTCCTCAGGGAAGAGACCCGTGCCCCTCGGTGGGGACATAATGGGTCGACGATGATAGGTACTTTCCGTAGCACTAGATATCTAGGTTAAAAATACAATGGATAATGACCTTATCTAGGTACCTACTAAGGTTTAGTACCCGAAGGGAGCAAATGGGAACCTTTACTTCTACGCCTAGTGCGTACGACGCCCGATCGCTGTCCGACTTATAAAATCCTGTAAGAAGTACACAGAATTTTTCAGAGTATGTATTTTAAAGTGGGTGGCTAGCCAAGCAACGCGTTGGTTTGGACGACATCGTTGATGCAAGGGACCGTGAGTGATAGCATTTCGGAGAAAAGGCCTATACCCTATAACAGTGGTAGCGGTGGGCTTATGATGATGATTTTCTAAGGTAGCGTATTGCCGAAGATTAATAAAATAATACAAAGACTGAAAATAAAGATGGTTTTCTAGTTCATAAAACAAAAATAGGAGTATATGTTTAAACATGACTCTATCTAAAGTAATGTGATTTCTAGAATAATAAATGAAAACAAGTATTTTCATTAAATAGGGATGTGCGCTGTTCGAATAAAAGAGAGGATCTTGTCTATGACACATCCATCATGGGTACCATGATTAGAAAACTCGCGCGTTATCACTTCAAAGTTAAAGCTTCCTTTCCAGTAGGTACATAAATTGTCGAATTCTAACATTCTAGCGCCACAAAACGCGTGCCTCACGCCATCAGAACGAAAGAATCTACAAATACATAGGTCTTAACACTTGTCTTGGCATTTGTATGCACTGAGGGGCTTCTAGAGCTTAAGTTTCATTCGAAGCCCACTCTTACGGCCTTTGCAATAAGAGCGCCACCGAGCCGAACATTTCAACAAGTCGACGAAGCAACAAAACAGCCACAAGTATCGTAAGTCCCCGGCAGCGACGTCTCTTAATAACGCCACCGCACTTCGAGGACACTATGTGCAGATTGCACAGTACAACGGTGGTGTTTAACTCTACTCGGTATTTCCAGCGCTCGTTTTTGAGCTAGAAATTCAACATAACAAGCGCTACTAAGAATTGTCATAGATAATAATATACGAGTACGTACGGGTAGTGTAACAGTGCGTCGTGCCGCTTAATTGGGTATTTGACAGGATGTCAAATGAGTTACTTTCAAAACGGAATTTTGTATGAAAATACTTGCATGTGACGTCACATTTCAGAGCACTCTTTTTATGTTTCATCTATTAAAAAATTGTAATAACTAGTAAATGATTAAAAGAAATACATTTTCCGAAACATTTTGTAAGTTTTGTTTTAATCGAGCATCTCAAATAATTTATTGTTGATAGTGTCAAATACCGTATTTGTGGAGCTAGGATGTTGCAATTTAGATTTTTAAAGGTACTGGAAAGTCGTGTTTTTGACGTATTTGCATTTAAAAATAAGCACACCTGTACTGCTCTTTAGAAAGGGATCAGGATTTGTTTTATTTTCAGGCTCTTAACCTTCAGAGCCAAAAAAACCTTGAGCGAAATTCGACACACAAGTACACAATGAGTTAACCCACTGACATTGAGGACATAATACTCATAGGGATACGAAAGTATGTATTTCTAATCCGCTATTGATCAAAATCGTAATCGAACTCTTCCGAAAAAAATTATAAAATTGATGGGCTTCACTGATATGTATGTTTTTTTTTGTATTCATTTGGTAGATTTGAGAATGGTCTTAGTATTTTTCCTTATACCGTTTACCGGGTCAGCTAGTTGGTTCTATGATAGTATAATTCTAACAAGTGGCACTTCCCTCAATTGACCTCGAGTAGGTCCATCTACAATGCCAATTCTGTATTTGACAAAAAGTTTTTTTTTTTCTTAAATACACATATCCCTATTATGATCTGAATCCGATCAACACTACCGATATAACAGTAACAAAGTCAGCGTTTGCAGCAACAAAAGAGCGTCAGCAAACAGCACTTGGGAATTGGCAGCGAGAACGCCCAGTAAGCCTCTACACTGCTTCACAGCACTTTCTAAGAGTTTCAACTTTTGGCGGACAAAAACAAGGTTTGCGAAATATTGTGCTTCAATTTAAATGATGGTAGTTTTTATCAGTTTTTTTTCTACGGTGCTGGGTACGTCAACTTTTAGTGATGTTATTAGAGCTGGTCTTAAATAAAGCCTGTTGAAATTAATACATTTAGATCTCTAATTGCTTTTTGTGTGCAATTAAATGTTCTCTATATTGGAGGATAGGAGGGTGGTTGTGGACGCCCATCCATAACCCTCCTGTTTCATGCATCATTACTAACAATTTTCCAAAAAAACCATCCATGGGAAAGGAACGGCATAGCAGATGGCATATCTGCATGACAATTGCAAAAATGTAACAAAACCGATTAATTTATACCGATTGATTTTCTCCTAGAATCAAATTTAAAAATAAACTCACGCCCGTTATCCCCGAGGGGGTAGGCAGAGGCAACAATCACTAGAACTGGGCCCACATTTCGCCGAGTTTATTAGGTCCCAAACGTGACAAGTGGCAAGCCTGTCGCCGTTATCCGGGCACAATTCAGCAGATGGTGTTGCTGTACCAACAAACAAATGTACGTAACCAAAAGTCATTGATACATGCGTGGTTCGAACCCAGACCCTCATGATTGAGAAGCAAGGGTCAACCCTAGTATGCCACCACCACTTTTGGAGAATTTTTCTCCTAGAAATTTCTCCAAAGCACCGCGAGACGATTCGCTTGCAATTGTACTTTGGTGATAACTTCCCTAGAAATGGCATTCTCGATCACAAACTATTCCAATGTGTTTAGATTATATAGACCGAGGTTTGCTCGTGCTTTGAATTGAAGAAAAAAATTGAGCTAGAAAAATCTACTCACAGAGCCTCTCACAAGGCTCTAATTAATCTTTGTTTTGATAACTTGTAATTCTAAGCACGATCTAACCTCGATAAGTCGTAAAAAAAAAAAAAAAAAAAAAAAAAAAAAACCTTGATAAGTCTTTCAGCACGATTAATTAAAGAAAGTGATTAAACAATATAACATTTACATAACACGACCACTTGTCCCGGTCCCAAACTAGGTAGATGTATTATAGTTAACAGGCAAAGACATCACAAACATGGAATTACTTACAAGGCCTTATTATATAAAGTATAAATACAAATTCACAGGAATCGAACATTACAAAAACACAGTACAGAACTCACAAATTACTATCGTACATGGTGTCATCATCATCAACCCATTATGTCCCCACCGAGGGGCACAGGTATCTTCCCTGAGGAAGGTATTGGCCATACTCCACCACAAGGGCCAAGTCCGGATTGGTGGAGGCTTGTAAAACTAGTGGCTGGTCTTACTGTCAGAAGTTTTCAAGCCACTTTAAGGCCTCTGACTTGGCTTAACGACTGCCATCTGTCGGTGGCAGCCGGCACCAACTTCTTAACGTGCCTCGCGAAGCACGGAACCGCTCGAAAATATGCCACTATTGTTAGTCATATAACGGTCACCCATACATGCACTGACCGCGGCCTATGTTGCTTAACCTTGGTGATCGTTTACGATCACTCAGGCGGGCGGGGCTACGAGCGAATCGCGTATATGCGTACATTGTGTAATACATAAAAATATGCGAACAGTTTCATTGCGGCATAAGTATCCTTGGTAAAAAGGGAGTATTGAATGATTAAAAAGCAAACTACGTTTGTACGAGATTCCCCTTGAGACTTTGTAATAATAGTAATAAGCTTAAAATTAAATATTCTTTATTTAAAAAAACCTTGTAAACTTTTCATTTTGCCAAGAGCAAATAAAAGAATCTCCCGTTTTCCTACTAATGAAGCAACTCAAAGCGCCGCTGCTTCACGCTGAAAGTTACAGTTGTATGCAAATTTCACGTGGAATCTTGCGGCTGGCTTCTCCCACTTAATTCAACCTGAAGTGGCTTGTCCACGCTTAAAGTCACTTTTAGTTACACGCTTTTTAGAGCCGTTCTTGCTTCCCTGTAAACTTAAGTTTGCTACTTTAGTTGCTCAAGTACGCTTGGGTAGGCGCGGTAAGTTTTAAGATGGAACTCTATCGATAAAAGTTGTTTTTTGAAAGTTAAAGCTACATGCCATATAGGTAATATAAAAAGAAGAAAAAAGTTTATTAAAAAAATGCACCCGACCACACACAATGACCGATTCAACATAACAAAAAAAAAGTATTTAATTAAGTTTTTTTTATTCTTTTGTCACATAATCTGTGACAAAAGAATTAAAAAAAACTTAGGCATTAAAAGAGGTCTCTATCTTATGTTGGTAACTCAAACAACCTTATTCTGAGCAAACAACTCTTCGATAACGTCAGAAAATGTACGTAAAAGCGCGCGCAAAACATTTTCGTTCCTAGGGGACGCCAAAGAAAAATAATTCTTTGCGTATTGCAATTGATTATTTTGCCAAAAACGCTAATACAAGTGGCCAAGTGGTGTCTGCTTTACTTTAAAAGTTTAGTAAGCGTGGGGTTAGCTCACTATAAAAAGTACATCTGGGTGTTGTCTACAGAGGAGTCTCATGCCAAGTTGGCAAGAACGTGCTTAGTGTGAACGTGATAACCCCTCTAGAGCCATTTCTATTAAGAGCAGGCGAACTAAAAAGTCATATGATTAAAGCGCAAGTAATGTTTATTTGAACCTTGTTTAATCACACTAATATTATAAACGTGAAAGTTTGTGTGTGTGTTTATATGTTTGTCAGTCTTTAGCGCTGAAACGGCTGGACGGATTTTAATAAAATTTGGTATGGAGTTAGCCGATACCCTGGATTAAAACATAGGCTACGTTTTACCGCGGGGAAATATCTTATTCCTACGGGAAAATCGATGAACCGCGGGTAACACCGCGGGGCACAGCTAGTTTAACTAAATAAAGCGGTGGTGGCGTAGTGGGGTTGACTCTTGCTTCTCGATCATGAGGGTCTGGGTTCGAACCACGCATGTACCAATGACTTTTAGTTACGTAAATTTGTTTGTTTGTACAGCAACACCATTCGCTGATAAATTGTGCCCGGATAACGGCGACAGGCTTTCCACTTGTCACGTTTGGGACCTAACAAACTCGGCAAAACGTGGGCCCAGTTCTAGTGATTGGTGCCTCTGCCTACCCCCTCGGGGATAACGGGCGTGAGTTTTTTTTTACAAGTTCTTTGTTCAATTGTTCTTTTCAGTTCAAAACAAGAATAATTAAAAACCATTGTTATGATGAGCCGGTCGGCCTTCCAAAACTTCTACAGGTTAAGAGGAGTATGAAAAGCTCTTGCTTTTTTTTATTTTAAGTCAATGGCTCTACACGGTTTGTGCCTACGCCAGTGTCAAGTTATCAGCAACTCAGGGTTAAAGGTATGTAAAGGGAACAGATTTTGTACAAGGAAAAATAAAACGGAATTTGGAAAAAGGAAAGCTCTTGTAGCAAACCCAATCCAATCCAAAACAAAACCTTTTATATCTCGGAAAAAAAGAGTAGAAACCAAACAGTAAGATTTTGTTGATACGCACTCTTTTTTGTACCTATATGTTACTATTATATTTTGACTTATTCAATAGTATTGTGTCTAAATAAAGTTGGTAATGGGCTAATCGTCACCATCAACCCATTATGTCCCCGCCGAGGGGCGCAGGTCTTTCCTGAGGCAGGTATAGGCCATACTCCACCACGGGGGCCAAGTTAGGCTTGTAAGTGATAGTGCTTGTACTATTGGCAATTTCGATTTGAATAGCTCTGACCCTTAGGTTTCCTCACGATGTTTTCCTTCATAGTTAGCGAGTGGTATTGCTACTTTAACTTCACAGATGTACATAAGTTAGAGAACAAGGTCACACGTACATGCTCGCACTGGGTATGGAACCTGGGAGCGGGAGATTCCGAGTCCATTATAAAATTTTCAGTAGAAATATATAATACGTTGAGTTTTCCAAAAATGCGATTCTTGTAAAACACTTGTAAATCGGAGTTACAATTGTGTCCAAGACTATTTATTGATTGAAACTGTATTTGAGCAACATTTTAGAATAATGGTGTTTTATAAATACCTAAAATTATAAGTTAGTTCTACGTACATTTGTAAACTCTATTCAACTACGTTACGAACAGCTCTGCAGCAAAAATTTGAAGTTAAATGTAAGGGTAGCTGTACTTAGGATGTCCGCAATATACCGTTAACGGCGTGTTATATGGAGAATAAATTACATTGTGTAAAACTGCGCTTTCATCGATAAACATCAAGCGACGCTAAAGCCATTTTAATTACGGATTAAATTGATCAGCCTCGCCCCGATCCGGGGGCGATATTTGCATATACTTACTTAGAGGATTTTGTAAAGGGCCAGTTTGTATTAATTTACGAAATTCGCCGGTCAAAATGCCATTTCCTGCAGATTAAAATTCCACTCGCTGCCGCCAGCCACTGAATATAAATACTAACAGAAGTGGATATCTCCAGAAATCTATCACGAGTATTGAGTCTGGACTTTGGATGAAATCACCTTATAATTAAAATTTATAATTATAACACATTCAAGATGTAAGTAAATTAGCCTTTTTAAAACACGAACAAAATCAAATTAGGAACAGGTAAATATATTTTTTACAAATGATATGGCAGAATGAAGAGTTCAATCAGTCTCCCGATATGAATCGTCTTAAGAGACTGAAATCAAAAGTGTCTTCACTATTATTTTTCTGATATCAAAATATCCCCTCGTGCTTTCCATCTCTCTCTGTCTCCAGCCACCCCGTACCATACCGGTAAAAATGCATTTAAGTCTTTGCTCAGCAGTGGGACACAAAAGTGACGATGTAAAAAAAAGTGTTACTGACGTCACTTTCAGCGTCCTCGGGGTACTCTTACTTGACATGCTCACGATGCTTTAAATATACTTATCACGTATTTGATATTGAAAGCTTGTGTACCGAAAAGCTCAAGAGTAGCGGATAACATCTTGCGCATTCAAAATCTGTGGCGAGGACCACTTGATAAAATTGATGTGGTACTTCACCTGAAACGATCTACGATCATACAAAGCTCTCCATTTGATTCGTATTGAAAACACCCAAACACGTTCTTCTATTGTTTTTATAGTTAGTGAGCCAGCAGAGTGCACGACCGATAATCATTAATTAAAACAAATGGAGCCCGAAGCATTTTTGTGCGTGAGTACTCAGCGCTCTGGCTAACGAGTGTCATAATTTTATGTTCGCTAATTTGAAATTCAATGAGCTTGGCTTCTGGAGAGCTGAAAGCAGCCACCTACGTCACGTTTCACTACAAGGGAATGATGGATGGAGCAAAGCACTAAGATAATTGGGGAATTACTTAGATCTTTGTCTTGACTTTGTAATGAGCTTGCCCAGGTTAGAAAAGTAAGTATCTCCAAGCCTTCTGCCTACGAATAAAACAAATTGTATCGTGCTGTAAACGCCTTTGTATTTAGCTCTAGAAAAGCAAAACAGCCACGGCTTTTCTTTTACTGCTTTTGTAACTTTGTTGGAGTACTTTTCCACTCCAAAAATAGAGTTTTACAGGTTTTTTCTATTTTGTAGTAATAACAGTAAAAGGTAGATAAAGCTTAAACCCGCCTTTGTTAAAAAGAGAGAACATTATTCTATTTAGGACAATTTAAAGCAGGCTACATCATTAGTAGATCAACGATAGCCACTAACGCCAACAATGACAAAAATTCAAACGGTCTTTTTGGGAAAACTCGGCCGTTTTCCCAAAAAGTGTCAGATCAATATTTCAACCATGTTAATAATGACTTTCAGTACCATAGCCGTTTTAAATCACCCTGTATACGCCTAACTCAGGGCAAAAGTCTTTTCTCAAAGCGATTGCAGAATGCATATTAAGCGCAAATACCTCGAACATTTGGGTTTTCTCACGACATTTTCTTTCGGCTCTATGGTAAAACAGAAAAACGGCCTAGGTCACTAGTATTTCTACTTAAAATAATCCTGCTATTAATTTGTAAGCTCTTTCTGTATCAAATTTCGCATAACTCACGCGCTCGCCAGGTAGGCAATAAGGGTCGCATATAAATTAGTTTAATCGTGCCGTAAATTTCGATTGAGTGGATATCTAAATTTATCGTGTTATGTTTAGAACTTAACTCCCCATTTGCTCGGAGGTTGTCGGCGGGTTTTCTTTTTCGGGCTCGTTTTTGTAGCTTCAGCTTAGCTTTTAAATTGCCTTTTTTTCATTTCCAGTTTCAGTGAATACAAAAGCACATTGATACGTAGTGTAGCTCCCTGTCACTCTTTCTCATAACGATAAGTTCTTGTACCAATGACTCTAAACAAAATAAGATAATAACTCGGGTTCGAACCCCGGCTGGGGACAAAACAAAAAAGGTCTTGAATGCTTACATGTTTGTGACGTCGCTGTTTCGGGTTCCCACAACACAGGGTGTCCCAGTGTGGGGCCAGAAGCAATGTATATGCCTGTAATGTTTATGTTAAAAACATGATTTCGTGTATAGTCGACAGCACATCATGCTATACAGCCATGCACTCTACTCCGTTGCATTACAGGTGACTTTGGAACTATAAAATGTGAAGAATGACGTGCTATCGACCGTACAATAAAGAGTTCTAATCTAATCTAAACAATAAACATTTACATACAAGCACATACTTTGCTTCTGACCCCACAATAGGATACCCTGTTACACCACAAACATGTAAACATCCAGGACCTGTGAGGTTTTTTTCACCCCAGCCGTGGTTTGAACCCGGGACCTCTCGCATTGTAGGCAGATGCGCTAACTTACTTACATCTGTGAAGTTACAGTAGCAATAGCACTCCTTAAATGTGGAGGAAAACATCGTGAAAGAACCCTAGAGTCTGAGGTCAAACTTTTCTTTCTTTCTTTCTGTTTCTGTTCTAACTATAGTGCTGTCTCGTCTAATTTCTCAGAAAAGACCGTGACGTTAGTTAAGTATTTACTAAGCGTAAATTATCAATTCAGTAATCGGCCCTAAGGCTTGCTACCCTGTCCAAATAATAATATGAGGTTAACTGAGTACGCTCATTGTACTTTTTAAATCGGAACTCTTATTTGTCTCTTGTGTTCAATAAAGATTAAGTACGGAAATGTCAGGTCTAAATAGAACTATTATGTTTATGCAACCTCTGACGTAAAACCGCGAGAGAGGAGAGGAGCTATTGGAAATATAAAAGTTCTTTAGCGTCTTATTCCTATAGCGCAAGCAACGTTTATGATGCGTCCTGACGGCCTTAACGTGACACAGAAAATAAGCGATCAAAGTGGAAAATAAACAAGTTCTCATACAAAAGTCAACTGGGGCCTTAGTCAATTTATAAAGTTAGAAGTCGCTTGGTACCGTCCAAAATAGTACATTACAGCAGCGGCCAGCAAAAGAGGCATTGATGGACGAACGTGGAAATGTGGGCCGAGGCGAAGCCGAGGCACACATACGTGAGTCCATCAATGCCTAGTTGTGGTCAAGGCTTGTATATGATTTTTCTCAAATAATGCGCGGAAATTAAAACAAGCAGAATGTAAATTCTTTACGTTGAAATAAATTTCTGATTTCTGATAAGTAGTACCTACCTACTAAGGCAGAACATTTTTCTTTCGATTTTGGCGGTAACAAGTTTCTATTACGGCTTTTGCCGCCTCTTGAATTTCAGGTGGCGTTAAAATAAGTTCATCGCAGTCATTTTCTTTTCATCACTTGAACTCATTCTGTTAAATTCAATAAACTTTCAAAATCAGACGAACCACGAACGAACAACAATAATTTTTGCCGCGTCAAAGTGTATTTTTTTAATAGGTATATCCAGCTTTCTATCGCAAGCCAGTTCGAAATTTAAAAAAAAAAGTCTGATAAGTTACCTCCTTGGTTGTCATTGTTCGGAGTAAAAGATCGTTCCATTTTTAAATAACACGACAGATATGAGTTTAGTATGTAATTTATTTGGCCGCAAAACACGACAGTTATGAATTTTCATAGAACTTTTTCCGGCCGCTGCTCGCGTATAATTGGCCAGTACAGTAATTTCGATTTATCTCGAAGAAGGTTGTCGAAATAATGATGTTTGAGAAAATGAAATTAACACCCTAAGAATCGATTAAAAAACTTTCTACACTCACTTGCCTATTTATTAACGGCATTAGGGACCAACACAATTATCACACTAGATCTTCTTCCGCTACATAAATAAAAGTGTTATCTTAGCATTCGTCCCATGTCGATGTGTATTTGTCACGATGGGCTAAGTTAAGAAAAGGATCAAACTAACGTTAAGTTTCGATCACCGGCCCCACGGGGTGTGGAGGAAACCGCTCTTATTACGTTTGTGTTAAGTTCGAGATTCGTACAGAAAGATTTACTTTTAGTAAAAGTACGGAAAGTCGTCGAATTCGAGTCGTGAGGGCAAATGAAAGATGTCGTGAAGTGGAGTTCTTTTTACGGTTTTGTTTGGTGCTGTCCTATTAAGTGCCTACTGCTTCGTTGTGTTGGCAACTGTATTTTATTTAACTGGAGGTATCGTGTAAAATCAGTATTTTGTTCCGCAACTTTTGAAAAATTCTTTAGACGCCCTTTGTACTCTTAAAACTTTCCGATATTTTGTTAGGTTTGTTTTTGTGTTACTTATAAATCTACCGCTACCCACTTTTCGGCTGATTTTGTGTTTTCTGTTGACTGTTGTATTATTATATTTTGTGTTTTTGAGTACATATTGTGTCGTCAAATAAATATGTATTTTTTTCTCCATTCTTTCTTTCTTTCTGAACCATGAACCAAACTGGGCCAGGAGGCTCGGACCAGGGCTGCAATTACGTAAGTCCTCCACATGTATAGTCTTCTGATTTAGCCTACTCCGAACTGTAAAATACGTACATATTTTGACACGTAGGAGTTGTCTAAATGCTTAACTCGATAGAGTGGAAAGTTACGTAATAAAAGCTGGTAGATATGCTTTGTTACGGTCAGTCAGCGCAGCATTGGGTATGTTCGCCTCCAGTCAATTTGATGACATTGAATCGGGAAAATCATCGAAAGCCGGTAACGCGACGCCCGCGGAATCGAGTACACTTGGCTCCAGTAACTCAGAAACGCGTGCACTGGGCTCCAGTCTGCGAAGCTGAATCGAGTATGTCTGTAATTTTCTTATGAATATAAAGAAAATTTATTTTAAATCAATTAAGGTAACTTTTACTTTATTTACACATGAAGCCCTGAGGACCTCCGGCGGGTCCGAGGCCTGAGGGGTTAATATTGAATATCTTGGTAGATATCATAAAATATCCTTTAAGCATAAGAGACAAGTGCTCCTCAGTGGGGACCTAGGGGTTGATGATGATGATAAGAATGCCCAAGCTGGTTCTCAACTAGTTTCATTTCTGCTTCAGAAATGAAAATAGTGCTTCAGATCTGTAGGAGCTAATGTTTTTGATCGATGAGGCACGAGGTATTTGGTACAAAAGACACTTAAAATAATTAGGAATGTGATACGAAGCCAGAAAGAAATGTAAATCTGGAAATGAAGTTTCTTTTACATAATTGAATCCGATATTTCACCTTCCATCTCTGCTACGCTGAGAACAAGAGGAAAAAAATTAATACATCTACCTGTGAGCTGTATTTTGTCAATTTAATGACAGTAATCGCTCAAACACAATTGGTTTTCTTCTTGTTTTTCCTACAGAGTGAATACTATAGAAAGACCTAATTGCACCTTAGCGATCAGAACGAGCTGAATTAAGAGGGATTTTACAATTTTTGTTAAGGAATTCCTTGGGACTCCGCTCACCAAACTGCGCCGTATCATACGAATTAAAACTAATAAAGTACAAAAATACGTTCCAAATTTGAAAACGTGTAAGGTAAAGCCCATTAAACAATGAAAAAAAAATAAGGTATAAGAATAAGAAATAAGATATAAAGAACCAGGAATAAGGAATAGCACAGAAATTGTTTTCCTTATTCTTGAATTGTGTCTTGCTCAACGGTGCTGCAATTGCTGGATTCCGCTATTCCTTATTCCTTGTTCCTTATTTCTTAATCCTTATTCTTATACCTTATTTTTTTTCATTGTGTAATGGGCTTAAGGCTCCCAATGTATCATGCATGTCAATCCGTTCGGTGTCAATGGATACAGTCTGGCAAAGCTAACTTCGCAATAGCCTAATATGGTAGATTTAAAAAAGGGTAATTATGGTGTCCCTATGTTTATAACCCCAATTATAGTGTTGATACTTGAGCGGGCTTAGTTAAGAATTTATCTTCAACATTCAAAGTGATAAAACTGTATAGTAAGCAAACGAAACAATGAAAGTGACAGAAACGAGTGTTGCTACGGTAGATTGTGTGGGGTTGCCTCTTTATTCTTTTGCAAAATTAGCTTTGCCAGACTACGCATTCTTCTATACCTAATATTTTACTTTATTATTAATTCATTATTATACAAAAAGAAGTGGACAAAAGATCAAGAGGCTAACCATCTATTATATATTGCACCGCTAATTTCAGCGCTTGTAGCTTTGCTCAACGCGTCTATTTTTCAGTCATTATTAAATTCTATTTCAGGTTATTGACCCATTTCGTCGTACTATCCTACGATGATTCTTTAAGTATGACGAAACAATATATTATTTCTTTTTTTTATAATACAATTACAGAGAGTTTGAGTTGATTCGAAGATCCTGGTATTTATGAAAACACGATTCCTCAAAAGTCAATTTTTTGGTTCGATGCACAAAAAAATGACGCGGTGTTACCGCTATAAAATATATAGGTTTACTCGGCAGATGTTTTTTTTTTACGAATTAAAGACTTATGTGACTAAAATTCTCATCACATCGAAGTCATAAAAATTTAATTACTCATTTTTTACATAATTACACACACAATTTTTACTTGGAAGTAAAATGGGGTTATTTAGTTTTTCTGTACTAGCAACACTCAGACATTGACAGCTTTTGGCTTGATATTGATATGCAAACAGTTTTCTTTTGCATTGAATTACAAAAAACAGACTTTGGAAAACAATATAACTCTGATTTTTTTAATCTGTGGCTACATCTTTTTCTCATACCTTTTTCTTGTGTAATCTCCACCACGTAAGAAATTGGGATTTTATAAATAAGACCGTTGCATCACAAAGTTCGCCAGAAGTAACGTAAGTGAGTAGAATGCACTCGTTTCTTACCCGTAGAGTCAAGATTTGATTGATTGATTGACTGCATGGATGTTAAGGCTGATAATATTAACTGAAAACGTGCAGTGAGATCGTTCAAAACCTGCTGTTAGTGCAAAATTTAACTTAATATGACGTGTTGTTCTTCTGTCATATTTACAATCTTGTAAATAGGTACTACTTGAGAAATATCAAATATCCAATTATGTTGGAGTATTTTCTACTGCAGGCGGCCGTATTTATTCAAATATCTATCAATGCAATCTACTTAAGTAATATTAAAGGAAAAATAGTACATTGAACATTGGCGGTCTGTTTTATGAAAAAAAGTAAAGTGATGCCTCTCATAGAGTATTTTTCAAAACTCTATTAAACCTTAGTGGTCGATTTAAATTTTATTGATGTATAAAAAACCTTGCTTCTTCTTCGGTCCTTTAACTCCTAGGGGAGAATAGGGCCTTAACCACAGATTTCCATTTCGGACGGTCATTCGCGCGCGGCAGCTTCCAATTCCAAATTAATTTCATTCCTAGTTGTTTGAGAAACGATTTCTTGTTGTAACTTCCCGAAACAAGAATTGGCGAAATTTCGCAAGACTTTTTAAAACTCTAAGTTAAATTGAACAAACTTAAAAACAAGATGGGATAACGAAAAAAATCCTGAGAAGAAGAACCAGCGCTTGTGTTTGACCAATAATTCTGCCAATTTCAGGATTGCATAAAGTAACGGCTTAGAAAATGGTAGGTTATTTTAAGGAACATAATTTAGTTGTTCTTCTGACAGTAAGAGTCCACTAGTCTTACAAGCCTCCACCAATCCGGACTTCGCCCCCGTGGTAGAGTATGGCCTATATCTTCCTCAGGGAAGAGACTCGTGTCTCTCGGTGGGGACATAATGGGTTAACGATGATGAATTTAGTTAAGACCTGTCTTGACACCGACCTAAGCCTCACTAAGTGACGTGTTATTTTATAAAATTGAAAAATAATAAGTTTTCTTTACTCTGATAAACAACTTATTATTTTCATATTTCATTTCTATAGAAAAGATAAGTTAAGTAAGATAAGATAAGGTAAGTATAAGTTGTTTAACTCAACGACTCGTTAGAAAAACTTCCGCAAGCATTGAGTGGGTATTATTATTTATTTAGTATCTACGCAAGAATGAACGTTCCAGACGTAACAAAAGCTATCAATAACGAAATTCCTTTTGCCACGCCAGACCGCAACAGTGAAAATAATTCCATTCCAAACTGAAAATCACAGCTTTTGCACAAGGAGATAAATTTTAGCCAAACAAACAAACAGCAGGCCACGCTATCTTGACCCGACTTTTGCACCATATGTCTTAGGAAAGAGATGCTATTTTCAGAATCTACACCGGCCTAGCTAAACTGGGCCCAAGGAATGACAATTAATCATGTCACCCAAACAGTGGTCGCCAGGCGTCTGTCACCAAGAGGGGGTTGGTCGGACCCTTGGACTGCTCCCTTTGATCAAGTTAACTGCTATTAGAAGCCTATTACTTTGATGATGGTTCGTCGATGACATTAAACGATAGCCATAGAGTCTTACGAAGTTTCTGATGTTCCTTTTGCACTTTGGAACTTGGATTAAGACTTTTGTTTCACATCCCAGGTCAATTATATCAGTCTGAAGTGTCTGAGGTCTAATTTGCCAAAGTCCCTAAGTAACATAATGCTACGCACAAAAACACAAATTGCGAATAATTCATGAATGTGATGCTTCACATCGTGAAGGAAACTAGAGGTTTTCATGTACTTGAAATCGCTTCTCCGCCATGAGCATACAAGCACGCATGATCAAACCCATTCTATCCCACTGAGAGAAATCATGTGCTCCACAATGGAACGTATAGGGACTCCTTATGTTTGCTGAATCGACGTCACGTGTTACTAGATGCCTATCCTATGTCTACGTTGTGGTGTGAAATTGAGTTTTCCACCCATTTATCGGTAAATAATCGATATATAATCGAATGTATTGCCGATAACAATGACCATGACATGTCTAGTCTCTAGGCACAGACGGTGACGTGCCAACACTCGTATAGCGAAGGTAAAGTAGCTGTGGCCCTCACTATTTATGTCGTTAAATAGTGACACGTGCTTTTTTTTTGTTACTCTAAGAATGTACTAAACTAAACGAACCACTTTAATTTTTAAGCAAATTCAAAGTTTTGGAAAACATTACTTATTATGTTTGTATTTATTGTCAATAGTAACTTTAATCAATTCTATGGACAATATGGATATCCCAATGTAACATAATTTACTAACACGAGTTCGAGGCCTAACAAAGGAAATAAGTATTTATCAGCGGACCAACATATGTATTGCTTTGCTCAACCACAATAAAGAATTCCTGTTTTTCGAACAAACAATACTAGTTCTGTCAAAGGTACCAACTTCGCATCAGTGTCATGTACTCGTAGTCGATGCTTCAGTAGCTTAAATTATCGAGATCTAAAATGTGATTCATAGTTCGATTTCAATCATTTATAAAATATTGCGCCCTAGAATACGATAAAGGTATTAATTACGTATGTCTAACCCATCCAGCAGCTCACATAATATGTCGACTACTGGACGGCCAGACTAAGGCGCGTGCCTTAGTGAACCCGTCCACAACAGGCAATCAGTTTAAGAAAAGCAGATCGCCTGTATAGCTTGAGCGATTTTGATGAAATTTTGTATATATATTCGGTAGGTCTGAAAATAGGTGGTTATCTATTTTTCATACCCTTATCTGGCAAAACAACGTTTGCCGGGTCAGCTAGTGTTTTTATAATAGAGCAAAGTAAGTAATCAAAAGACGAGAAAGATAGCCTCTTCTTCCTTCTTATAATTGCCAAATCGTAGGGAGTCAAAGCGCTGTACCTCCGCTTCAGCAAGTCCCGTTTGTGCCGTCGTATTTGTGCGTAACTCCACCTTATTGATCTTAGGATGCGCGCGCACTCGTCCTCCCCCTCCCCCCTTCCCGGGTGACGGCAGTTGGAACGAACCTTTTTATAAAGGGTGTGAATAGAAAGATTAGCTGGTACGGTCTTCGAGACTTATGCGACGAGGGTTATGCCTTCAAGGTTGATCCTGGTTGATGACATGGATTTTTTATGGTTTTATACATTTATGAAATCGATCACTTATTTATACAGAGTCTCATATAAATAAGGCAGTTCCTGGAAAAGGCCAATTAGAGTTTGTGTCTAACACCACTTTTCTTCACAAGTATTTTCTTAGATTGATATTTTTCGACATATCCGTGTTAACATAACATTATGAAAAATGTTATGATTTTTTTTTCAGTTATATCGTCTTATGTAAAATAAATCCATTCTGTTGAATTCATAGGGTTCAAAGCACTATGTAACTGGTAGCGTCACCACAAATCACAAATAAAACATGTGAGATCAGTGCGAGTGTCTTAGGAATTGTGTATCTTAGAGAATTCATGGCTTTGTCTATAACATAACATAACATTTACATACAGGCA
This sequence comes from Yponomeuta plumbellus, assembly GCA_947310845.1. Classification (NCBI taxonomy): domain Eukaryota; kingdom Metazoa; phylum Arthropoda; class Insecta; order Lepidoptera; family Yponomeutidae; genus Yponomeuta; species Yponomeuta plumbellus. The sequence goes on along the minus strand of OX371207.1, from coordinate 6,466,166 downwards.
CATACATTGTTTCTGGCCCCACACTAGGATACCCTGTGTCGTGGGAACCAGAAACAGCGACGTCACAAACATGTAAACATCCAAGACCTGGGTTTCTTTTTTTTTGTCCCCAGCCGGGATTCGAACCCGGGACCTCTCGCAAGGTAGGCAGATGCACTAACCACTGCGCCACGGAGGTCGTCATATTATGTACAGGCGACTATACTCAGCATTATCGACTGCCCTGTTTGTCGAGCGGTTAAGACACTCGACTAATGTCAGTGGTTAGATTCCCACAGGAGGCCTCCATGCTTGATTGTAAAAATTGCCCAAGAGTGGATCATTATGTACGTACATTACAAAAAAAACAAAGTTTATGTTCCTGATGTTGGCATACGTCAACAAAGGTTCAGTAGACAGCACACCGACCTTTACTTTTTAATTGCAAAATCACCCGCAACGTATGTAAATAGTGCATGCATGTAAAAATCGATGAACCAGTAGGATTCTGAACTCTTTATCACAGTTTACTTTTTTGTCACACGCTATGAATAGGCCTGTGGCAATATGAGTTGAGTAAACAATTTTGTTCGTATTTTATTATTTACAATTTTTTCTCTTTTTTATTTCATTTCTTTTTTTTAATTCAGCTACCTAAATTCGGAAAAAAAAAATAGAAGTCCTGTAATACTTTTTCGTAGACCAATAACTGTCAATAGCGCTAAGCGACATTCATAGGTATCAAGTAAGTGTATTTATTAGTGTTTTGAAAATATAATTATTTTTAAATAAAAGATGTGTTTTTGACTCGGTGCTGGGGTGCAACGTGGCACCGACTTCAAAATACATTTCTGCAGTGCTTAAATGTAAACGTACATTATTTCTACGTTTTTAGTGGTGTAGTGTTCTGGAGTCGGTTTGTGTATTTTTATTACACTTAGGGCTGATTTTTCAATAGTCAGATAACTTTTATCTGAGGAATAAAAATGGCGGTTTGACAACTTAAGTATGAAAGTTATGTCAAACCGCCATTTTTATTCCTCAGATAAAAGTTATTTGACTATAGAAAAATCAGTCCCTAATGAATAATCATACAATTACCCTGTGACTACTTACTTTATATTTTCTCAAACATTACTAAATGATTGCGCCCAAAACAAATTTCTGCTGTGCATTGAAGAGTTTCGTTCTTTATTTTTGGAAGACTACATCAGACCTTCACCATATTAAAATGGGACCAATAAGACGCTACATCGCATCGAACAAAAAATAATAGTCGAAATCGGCTTAGATTTGACGAAATTATGCGATAACATAGAAAAAAAAGCAATATACGCGTCAATTAAATTTCAATAAGGATGTGCGTTGAAATAATTATTAGAAATTAACGTTTTATGGCGGGACGACCTAAATGCATTCTTACCGGGATGGTGCGGGGTGGCTGGAGACAGGGAGAGATGGTAAGCAGAAGGGGAGGCCTTTGCCCAGCAGTGGGACACACGAGAGGCTACGTAAAAAAAAAAAAAACGTTTTATCATTTTATATCTCGGTGATCAATTATTTCAATATAAACTGTCTGTCTTTTAAAAAGTAGATTCTACTGAAAAACTCTTAGGAGGGATTCATAACCGGCTCCTGACATTAACTCGGTCTTGAGAGTGTATTGACGGTGTTGACTTCTTTATAATAAGATAGAATATTGAACTCTTAATTATCTCTAAGGGCAAGATAATACTGGCGTGAGTGCATGCAATATGCAATGAATGACTAATAAATGTCAATGAAGCGAAAGTAATCTGTCAGGATCGTAGCAAATGGCAGTACCTGGTCTGTGAGTTTATGTGTGTATGTATGTATCATCATCATCATCATTCAGCCACAAGAAGTCCACTGCTGGACATAGGCCTCCTCCATGGATTTCCAAAAAGATCGGTTGGAAACGGCTTGCATTCAGCGTCTCCTTGCCATTTGTATGAGATCGTCTATCCATCTTGTGGCTTGTCGTCCTACGCTGCAGAGCTCGTCTTGAGTTATTATTATAGTTCGTTTATCCTCGCAAAGTAGGACTATGTAGAGTTAAGCATGGGCAGATTGACGGTGAGAACCTTATTTATTTATTGGTAAAGATGTACAGAACAGCATTATAGACACAACATTACAATGCGATTATGATAGGGTATTTAACTAACTATAACGCCAAATGCCTGTACATACAGCATGACAGGCTATGAAGCAACTAACATAGTTAAAATAACTAATACATGAAATTAAAATTAAAATGTGTAACAATTTATGAAGAGATGGTAGTAAACTAAAGGGAAAAATATATTTCATATTGTACTAAAGATTTAAATTTACGGGCTTTCTGTGAACAATGTGGCCAGTTTGTTTTTAAAAGTGTACAGTGAGTCATGATAGACATCAGGGGCGTTATCATGATTACAAATTTCGTTGTAACGGTTGCATATTCGATGGATTGGGTTGTTGGCAGCCATGTTCGTCCTAACTGTTGGGATGAAGAAGGTTCGGACTGTTCTATTAGGAACATTTATATTTATGTTGGATAGGGCTGTTGTCGCTCGTAGTTGCTCGTGTGGTCGAATCGCTCGTAGCCTGGGCTGCCTGAGTGATCTTAAACGATCACTAAGGTTAAGCAACATACGGCGCGTTCAGTCCATGGATGGGTCACCGTCTATGACTAACGCTAGTGGCATTTTTTCCGAGCGATTCCGTGCTTCGCAAGGTACGTTAAGCAGTTGGTGCCGGCTGCCGTCGATAGATGGCAGTCGTTAAGCCAAGTCAGAGGCCTTTAGGGGCGGCTTGAAAACTTCTGACAGTAAGACCAGCCACTAGTCTTACAAGCCTCCACCAATCCGGACTTGGCCCCCGTGGTGGAATATGGCCTATACCTTCCTCAGGGACTCTTCCCTGAGGAAGGTATAGGCCATACTCCACCACGGGGGAACACCCGGTGCACACACGGGGGAGACCCGTGCCCCTCGGTGGGGACATAATGGGTTGATGATGATGATGATGATGATGATGAGGGCTGTTGTGGTGACAGCACCATTCAACACCTTGTAAAGAAATAACAGGTCACTAGTGCGGCGTCGTGATACAAGTGGTGCTACTTTAAAGTACGCACATCGCTCAGAGTAAGTGGCAAGTGTTCTTTTAAGACCGTAGCGCGTAGTCAACATGCGCAAGAAAAGTTTTTGGACTGCTTCTATAGAGTCACTATATTTATTGTAAATTGGAGAACAAATTACAGAGGCGTATTCAAGTCTACTTCGGATCAGAGAGTAGTATAGAAGTAGCAAGCTTCTAGCGTTCTTGAAACCTTTTGTCACTCGGAAAATAAAGCCCATAAGTTGATTACATTTTTTGACCACTAAAGCGCAGTGGTGAGAAAAACTGATTTTATCATCAAAAAGAACGCCTAGATCTTTGGCTACAGATTTTTTTTGCAGCTTACAGTCACCAATACTGTAGTTAAATATTAGCGGTCGAGTTGATCTAGTGAATGTTATCTGAAAACATTTTTCGGTTGCGAGGAACATTTTGTTCAGTGCACACCAGCGGGTAAGGCTATCGAGGTCCTCCTGAAGTTTTAGGCAATCTTTTTGTCTACGTATCTCTGAAAATATTTTGATGTCGTCTGCGTATAACAGACAGGGATTTGGGAGATTTTTCACGAGATCGTTAATAAAAATTGCAAAAAAGAGTGGACCATTTTAATAACCTTGTGGTAAACCGGACAAAACTGCCATTGGTTGCGATTTGAACCCCTTTAAAGCCACTATCTGACTACGATTGTGCAAGTATGATTCCACCCACCGCAGCAAGTTGCCATGTATTCCAAAAGCTTGCATTTTTTTGAGCATTATTTGATGATTAACCTTATCAAATGCTTTTCTAAAGTCTGTGTATATTGAATCTACTTGAAGTCGGTCATTTAGCGATTTTAATATAAAATTAGAGTATTCTAGGAGATTTGAAGTTGTAGATTTGCCTTTGATAAACCCATGTTGTTGTGGTACTATGTGTTTACCTACATGAGCGTATAATGCATCAAAGAAAATTGACTCTGAGATCTTTGCAAAGCACGAGAGAATGCTGATGGGTCTGTAATTGGAGCAGTCACTGCTGTTGCCAGATTTGTGTATCACACTAATATTATAAACGTGAAAGTTTGTGTGTGTGTTTATATGTTTGTCAGTCTTTAGCGATGAAACGGCTGGACGGATTTTAATAAAATTTGGTATGGAGTTAGCCGATACCCTGGATTAAAACATAGGCTACGTTTTACCGCGGGGAAATATCTTATTCCTACGGGAAAATCGATGAACCGCGGGTAACACCGCGGGGCACAGCTAGTTAATTAATATAGTTAATGGCAAGGATAATGCCTCTGCACACGATTTTATAAAGCACGGGGGTATCCCATCAGGGCCGGCACCTTTATTAACATTTAGGTGTAACAACTTATTACGCACCGCTTCCTGTGAAGTAGACATACGGGCGAAAGTATCAAGGCAGATTGGATCGCTTTCATAATCTACGTTCCCTTTGTTTTTCTCAAACAATGAGGAGAAGCAGTCCGCGAACAAGTTACAAACACGCTGGCTGCCAGTAGCGGTGCACCCGTCGTAGTGCATGGTTGTGGGTATCACAGGGTTAGACCTTTTTGATTTGACAAATGAAAAAAAATATTTGGTTGAGGAAGATAATGAATTTTCTACGTGGCATAAAAAAGCGTTGTAACATTCTGCAATCAACTTTTTAGATCTAGTACGTAGCAGTTGAAACTCATCAAAATCACGTGGGTTTTTGTATTTTTTATAGCGTTTATGTCTTTTATTTTTTTCTTCAATGCAATTTTTTAAATATTCAGAAAACCATAACGGATAAGTGCCGTTTATCTTCTTTTTTGGCGTAGTCATGGCAATAATTTCGTTTAAATGTTTATAAAATAATTCTATATCTATATTTACATCAGTATTATTAAAAATATTGCCCCAGTTAATAGTGCTAAGCTGCATATTGCAAGCTATAAAATCACATTTACGAAAATTATAGATTTTCTGTGGCCTTGACTTTATTGTTTTTGGTGTTTTGTGTATGATAATTTGTATAGCAGGGTGATGAATATCAGCCTTCGATAACTCCGCACAGTTAGATAATTCCAGTGTGTTGATATCTGTAAGAAACAAGTCAAGAATTCTATTGTTTGAGTTAGTTACGTGGTTACACGTAATGCGAGTCCACACCACAGGGTAAAACTACAGTCAACAAGGGTTAAATTTTATTATCTTTCTTCACTGTACTGCACTGTAATACGACCTGTATTTAGAAAAAGTACAATCTTTCAATCACGAGTGATTTTTAGGACCCATAAACATAAACATTTACATACAGGCACATACATTGCTTCTGGCCCCACACTAGGATACCCTGTGTCGTGGGAACCAGAAACAGTGACGTCACAAACATGTAAACATCCAAGACCAGGGTTTTTTTTGTCCCCAGCCGGGATTCAACCCCATGGCCGTTAACCTAATGTGACATTACTGTCAATGACGATGAAGCGAAAGTGATCTGTCAGAATCGTGGCAAGTGGCAGTCCTTGGTGTCTGTCTACCCCTCTGGGATACAGGCGTGAGCTTATGTATGTATGTACGGCTGTTCTTGGCATAAATGGTATCTAGTCCCAGGTCAGCGATCCTAATTTATTCGGTCGTGGATCATAAAAAATACTATTAATGAGATTGAGAGATCGTAGTGACACTTTTGGCGAATACAATCTGTAATACAAGACATGGCTTTATCAATATTGGATTTATCTAGTAAAATAATATTTTATGCCTACGTTATTATTAGTAAACCTAAGAAGTTTTTAATGAGTAGAATAATTTGAGTTGTAAAATATTATGAGACGCCTGAAGCTCCGAAATTTAATCTAGCAAGTAGGTATATTATTTATTTTTTATTTTCCCGGATGCATCTGTCTATTGTCTGTTCTATTGTATGAAAGCAGTATCACACCAATTGGGTAGTTTATGAAAGGTGAAATAAGTAACTTTTAAAACGGAATTTTGTACCGAAATATCGTCTTATGACGTCATATTTCAGAGCACTCTTTTTATGTTTCATCTATTTAAAAATTGTAATAACTAGTAATTGACTAAAAGAGATACATTTTCCGAAATATTTTGTAATTTTTGTTTTAATCGAGCATATCAAATAATTTATTGTTGGTCGTGTCAACCACCGAATTTATGTTTGACGCGAGCAATGAATTTCACTTAAAATTTAGTGGCGGAAGTTGACACTATTGCACGAAATAATTTTTTAGCGCTAGCCAGACCTCTATAGTTGTTACTACCACAGTGCGATAGTCGTTTTTCCAACCGGCCGCAGAGTTGGGCCGTCAATCTTTCCGCTCGCTTGTTTACGAGGCTGGGTCCCTACTCTACAGCCTTAGGAGCTTATTCTGTGGACAGCTGTCGACTATTCGTTGATACACTCTACTACTAGACTAACCCTTTTCTTTCTCGTACATAAGCAATTGATTAATCTTTTACTATTGTTAACTGTTAGTTGACTAACAGTTGTTAATCGTTGCTTGCCAAACATTTGTGCACGAGAAACGGAACGAACCGACCTAAGCATACATACATGCTCTTAGGACTTTATCCCAGAGGAGTAGCCAGAGACCAGGGATTGCCACCTGCCACGATCCTGACAGATCACTTTTTCGCTTCATCGACATTCATAAGTCGTTGCATGTAATTTTTATTTTGCCCTTTGTTAATACATCCCCTATTTCGTCGAAGAAGAAATTAAAGAATCTACAAAAAAAAATACAGTTTGAACTGTTTATGATTTATGGTACTGACACACGTGCTCATTAGTAGCACGAAAGCATGCTTATATTGAACAGTAACACTGACAACAACAATGCAGTCTTAGGTTATCAAACCACAAAAAAAGGAAGACGGATAGATTAAAACATCGAATACAAAAATACAGAAAAGATTGGGAGTAAAGCACTTACTCAATAAAAGCATGCTTTCGTGCTACTAATGAGCACGTGAGTCAATACCATTAGAAACAGAGTCCTCATAAAAGAAAGAGACAGAACGGCACTAAAATATTTACTTAGTGAAATTATGATTCAGAAAGCAACCGTATGTCGCATATTTGTATGCAGTACACAGGGCGTAATTTTTTCCCAAAGATTTTTCTGAAACGAAGGTACGTAGCAGCCATGTTACACAGATCCGGAGGCTCCCGAGTTACAGCCCAGCCCTCTCGGCCGCCGCCATTCAATTTGCGAGCTGCAATGTATTTCAATTGACAATGCAATCGCTCGGACGTCTACTGCTTTATTTTTTTCCAACGCGATATGCGCTGTCCTGGGTTCCAGAGCTATTTTCGAGAGCTCATCTTTGTACTCGGCGTGGCAATGTAAAGCTCTTTGATGTAATCTTAATTGTTGTTTTGAATTAAATTTGAATGAAGAAGTATTTTTACATTATTTTGTTGAAAATTCCAGTAGAGACTCTCTGTGGGTTGATGATTCATCAGTGCAGAAAAAAAGAAAAAAAATAATCATCATCAACCCATTATGTCCCCACTGAGGAGCATAAGTCTAAGAGGGCCCACGGGGGCTAAGTCCGGATTGGTGGAGGCTTGTAAGACTAGGGGCTGTTCTTACTGTCAGAAGTTTTTAAGCCGCCCTGAGGCCTCTAACTTGGCTTAATCTTGGCACCAACTGCTTAACGTGCCTTGCGAAGCACGGAACCGCTCGGAAAAATGCCACTAGCGTTAGTCATAGAACGGTCACCCACCCACGCACTGAACGCGCTCTATGTTGCTTAACCTTCGTTGCTTAACTCAAATACATCACCATTATCAACCCATTATGTCCCCACGAAGGGGCACGGGTCTCTCAAATACATCTACCTAGTTCTTTAAGTAGGATTAGCTTTTCACAATTGGTGGAGACTTATGAATCTCTATTCACAATCAAAATTATCTATAATCGGAATGAAAGGCTTTCACCATGAAAGTACGAAAGTTTACACATTTGCGGTTGAACTGATGAATTCAATTGACGCCTTTCCAAAGTTAGTGTCCCTGAAACTTCACACCTCATCTCACACAGTCAGCGATGATACAAAACCTTATCGTAAAATTGTAACACTTTAAACTTCTCTTGTTCTCGAATAGAACGTTTTAGATTAAGGGAAACTTGCAACATTTTAATTTTATTAATTACTTAAGTTACTTAAGTAAGATTTAGCTAAAATTCTTCGTACAAAGTTGAATTTAAACGACTGTTTAACACCTGCTGTTTCAGTAACTGTTTTCTGGCGAACAATAAAGAACACATCTATCTCATCTTGCTCAAGTGACATTTAAGATTTAAGATCATGCTACTAAGGGCCGGTTTCTGAATTGAGAATTAAACATTTACATACAAGCACTAAGGTTAAGCAACATACGTCGCGTGCAGTCCATGGATGGATCACTGTCTATGACTAACGCTAGTGGCTATTTTCCGAGCGGTTCCGTGCTTCGCAAGGCACGTTAAGCAGTTGGTGCCGGCTGCCGTCGATATATGACAGTCGTTAAGCCAAGTCAGAGGCCTTAGAGCGGCTTGAAAACTTCTGACAATAAGACCAGCCACTAGTCTAACAAGCCTCCACCAATTCGGACTTGGCCCCCGTGGTGGAGTATGGCCTATACCTTCCTCAGAAAAGAGACCCGTGCCCCTCGGTGGGGACATAATGGGTTGATGATGGATGATGAATACAAGCACATACATTGCTTCTGGCCCCACACCCTGGATACCCTGGATACCCTAGAGGACACAGGATACCCTGTGTCGTGGAAACCAGAAACAGCGACATCACAAACATGTAAATATCCAAGACCTGGGGTTTTTTTTTCTTTAATTTTACTAAGTAAATACTTAAGTAACGTTCTGTCGAGCTCTTCTGAAAATATTCTGTGCTTTTGTTTAATTTTTTTGTTTATTTTTAAATCACATGTTATATGTATGTCTTTGTGGTGTTAAATAAATATTTTTTCTTTCTTTCTTCTTTCTTTCTTTCTCTTTTTCAAAGAAATTTGACGAGACAACACTAGAGTTACGTACCTGCATACTCAATGTAATTATCAATTCAGAAACTCGCCCTAAAAGTTTAAATCTGATTCAAATCTTCCGTTCTCAACACGCCACGAGTTTCACGTAGGAAAATCACAAAGACTTACCGAGTTCGATTCTAGAAGCACCCATACGAAATGGCTCTACATTTTCAAATGCGATATGCTCGGTAGCCGAGCGGGAAATGCTAAGGGCTCTGTGATTTATGAGAGGCTGCACACGATGAGTTGCAGAAGCGGGGAAAAACACGCTTTCAGTGGACTTTAGCAGGGGATTTTCAGCTATTTTTCGAACTTATTGCATTAAGTTTGCAGTTGTTTCTCTTACTAAGTGAGCATCGCTTAGTGGAGTTTTTAAAAATTAAATAAGTAGATTGCCATTGTTACATAGGCCTAAAGCCTGATTTATGTTTACCTTATTTTCATGCTTTTTAAGCATCCTTAGGCTTCGTTCATATTTTTGCTTTATTTTCTCATGCTTTTTAGCATGCTCCACAGAGAGCTATTATAGAACAGAGACGCCAATAAGTGCATTATAAGCAAACAATAAATCAGTAATGGTTGGTTGTATACTATGTACCTATTTAGGATTTTTTTAAGTTTTTGCCGTCTCCATTTTATTCAATCTCTATGGAAATTATGCTAAAAAAGCATGAAAATAAAGCAAATGTGAACCAGGCCTTAGAGGCAGAATAATTTCCATTATAATATTTGAGCTATTCTCATATTGTTTAACGAAATTAAAAGTAGGTTTTATCCATACCCCTTAATAAATACAACAAATGGAGGTTAGATCTCTGGAATTACATGTGTGAGTTAAAACTTCTAATATTGTTGGTTTTATTGTTTTAAAATATTTGTAAGCATGCTATCCCTATTATTTGTATATCTTATTCAATATAAACGACAGTAATTGCATCTCTCTACAGTAAACTATAGGAAAAACGCCCTCTGACCTGGGGTGGGAGAATTTATTCAGGAAATTGGCAATCTCTGCCGTACCTAATGGACGATCGACCAATAAATAGTGCTTTCCACCTCCACGGGATATTATGATGACCTTTAGCAGTTAATTGCAGGTAATTGCCATTTGGAGCTAATGTATGTGTGTGCGTCCATGATGGTTAGAAAGACTTAACGGTTATTATGGAATTGACATGATAATTCGGAAATTTCAACAATTTCGAGGATTTAAAAAAAAAATTACAAGTTACAATTACAATGACTCTCAGCTTTAAGGATAGAACTGATACATTTCGACGACAATATGAACTGATATAAAACAAATAGGATTCATCACGAATATTGAATGGATTCATAATATTGGTAATCCAATGAGTATGCTATTTTCATTCCATTTTATCGGTAAACTCACAAGAATTTAGAATTCTTTATAGCATTGCACTAACCATAGTGACACATCAGCATCAAAATATCAACTCCTCGTTTGCAGTGCAAAATAGACCGGTAGTTGATTGATTTAGATCCCAACTATTATTAATGAAAACAACCTGAAAAAATATTCATTATACAACCCATTTCTATTATGAAAACATCTTTACACAGGCTTCATTCGGATCTCTATCTCTATGCTAAGTCCGTTTGTAGCTCGTAAAATAAACGCAATAAATTAAAATGCAGTATGAAGAGCTAGCGGTCGGCGGCGTTGTTTCTCACGTATCTTGTATGCCAAACGCCGCCCCTAAACAAGAAATACCGCAATACGCTGCCATTTTGGCTGCAGTCTCGCTGTCTGCCGACGCACAACATATTATTTGCAATTTCACACCGCACGCGCCTGCACTACAAGGCTTTTGATATGTCAGGTATACATATGGTGTCAGCACAACAGCACGTCGATCCTTCTCTGCACAATAATAAGTTGTTTTATTTGTTAGGTAGGTAATTACCTATTACCGAACACATTAACAAAATACTCAAAACCCATCGTGCGCGAGTCTGACTCATTAGCTTAAGCAAGCATTTATGAGATTTGTCGCATAAAAAAAGTTTTCTGGATAAGTAAAATAACCTAGCACTCCAATTTCAGTTTTTGTAAAAAATATACACATACAGTCTGGTAGCTTTTAGAATATACCAAGGGCTTTAGAGTAGGCTTCGGTTTTCGCCGAAAGCACATGCACGAGTGTAATACTACTTCCTGCTCCTTGTAAACCTTTTCTTCACTATTTTGAAAAGTTGTGTCAAGTTATAAATAACAATACAAACTAAACTATAATATCACAATATATTCGGTTTTTGATTGCTCAGTTGAGGTATATTCTAAAAGCTAACAGACTATAATGTTATTATGTTATAGGCCAGTCGAATTGAGATCTTCCCCTTTTCTGAAGACTGCAGACTGAAAAAGAACCTTTGCTCTATGCAAAAGTTCTTTTTGTGTGTGTCTCAAAAGTTCTGTTCGTTTCATAGCATGTGAATGCATGGTTTTCCACTTCCATGCTACGTTGCTTTTGTTGCATAGTCACCAGTGACCAAACTGTGGAGAAATCGTAATCTCAACAGTGGATACGCTTTTTGAACTAACACTTTCGTAAGCACAACACATTGTAAACTTTTAGTCCGGATCTACTTACGGGTGTTGTCTGCGAATCGGAGCAAAACCTGGTCGGACTCGTCCGATAAAATAACACCCGTAAGTAGATCCGGACTAAAAGTTTACAGTGGATATGCTGTCGACTGTTCCGAGATACTGATACAGGATACGAAACTTCTCGGCGCTTCGGGTCACCTATGACGAAGCATTAACAAATTAACTGGAGGCACGAAAAACACCGCAATGCGGTATATCTCTTGACGCACTAATTTCGGTCGTAAATATTAACGAGCCTCTAGAAATTACTTGTTTTACGACTGTCAAAGACTACTTTGTGTTTGCAGGACCCTTCGATCTTTTATTTGTTACTAGCTTTCGCCCGCGACTCCGTACACGTGGACTTTAGTTCAAAATTTTGCAACCCCGTTCACTCCCTTAAGGGTTAAATTTAGAAAAACAGCGAAACACGTGTACAATCAATTGTGTTGAAGAGTATTTATTCTGAGTTTCAAGAAAATTAGACTACATTTTTTATACCTCCCATACAAATTTTGACAACCCTTTTCGCCCCCTTCGGGGTTGAATTTAAAAAAATCCCGTCTTATTCCTTGCCTACATTATATATAGATCCTCTGTGCAAAATTTCAGCTTCCTAGGTCCAACGGCTTGAGCTGGGCGTTGATGAGTGAATGAATCAGTCAGTCAGGACTTTGAATTTTATTTATATAGTTTACAAATGACGCACGTAACTTACGACGCCCACCAGGACCCAGATCCTGTTAATTCATTGTAGTACAATTGCAACTGCGTGAACATTGCGATTTAGTTTCAATACCGCTTCAAGTCTACGCGCTCACATCACACAAATCTAACAATCAGGCGTCAATGGTGTGAAAAAACACGTCACGTGACTCGACCGTGAATCTGTCATCGTACTATGCACTAACTGAATCGAGGCCCAAACCGCTGGACTAACGATCTGAGACAGATTGCAAGATGGATAAGGATGGCCAGGGAAGGCAAAAAATGGCATGCGTTGGAAGAGGCCTATTGGCCGTTTTCTGACTGGTTTTGAGAATTTCACTATGTAAATACTTCATTAACATTCTGTCACGCTCTTTTCTGAGCAATTTGACGAGACAGCACTACAGTTAAGTAGTTGCTTGGCGAAATTCTCAATTTAGGAACTGGCCCTAAGTTTAGCAGTGGACGAGTACGGGCTGATCCATTTATTACGCATGGCGAAAATTCTGTTAACATTGTACTGTGTAAATACTGCTACTATTACTGCTGCACTGTTTGTATTCCTTAATAATAAAAAATTTGGAATATAATGCCACTGCGATTGTAAGTGAACTCTTTTACGGCTCTGGCTTAAGTGTAAATCCATATATCTAACCGTTAGTGGCAGTGCTACTAATCAATACGAACAACTTTTACTATATGGAAAACATCGAAATAGAGAATTAAATGTGAATGAAATGTATGAATTAAATGCCGTAGTTGCTAATTTTAAGACAAAGCCAAAGATATTTATTTATGAATCACAAGTGCATAGAAAGAAGGAAAAACATTTAAATTAGTATTGCAAATTTTCTGCCTCATGTGCCATAGAAATTGTGGAAAAAAGCACCATCAATAATAAATGAAATGAAGCAACAGCTAAAATATTTGTCGGGTCACTCGTAGCCTCGACTGCCTGCGTGATCTTAAATGATCACGAAGGTTAAGCAACATAGGGCGCGTTCAGTGCATGGATTGGTGACCGTTCAATGACTAATGCTAGTGGCATTTTTCCGAGCGGCTGGTGCCGGCTGCCGTCGATAGATGGCAGTCGTTAAGCCAAGTCAGAGACCTTAAGGCGGCTTGGAATCCGCCAATCCGGACTTGACCCCCGTTATGGAGTATGGCCACAGAATACATTATGGTATGGCATATACTGAAAAGACCCGAACCCTTCGGTTGGGACATAATGGGTTGATGATGAATGACAATATTTGTCACCATTTTAAAAGTTGTTTATATTGACCCTGTCAATGTGAAAAAACGAAAAGCTCCTTTTTTGTTAAAAAAGAACTTTAGTCATTACAGAAACTAGATGGCAAAGTTCAGCCACCACAAAAGTTAATAACGTACTTCCGCAATACGTTTGGCGTTAAACTTCAGACTCTTATATTAAGACGGGAACTAAAAGTGTTGCGAAACAGTTTTGAGTTTAGCCAAAAAAGGGTCTTTTCCTCAATTAAAATTGTCATATTGAATTGTAGAGCATGTGGTTCAGTATTTATAATATTAATAGAAACGGAAGGATACGAACAATTCAGTTCAAGTAGATAAAGAGTTTTCTTTCAGACCGCTGTCCCAGCCTAATTTCCAACCGAAATAAAATGTAAAATTTGTTACCAAAGTTGAACCATACCCAGCCTGGTAACGACATTTAACTTTTCTGCTGGTAACCTTTCTTACTAATAAATAAGTTTTTCTGTTACTTGTATATTCCTGCAGTGAGTATTATTGAAAAGATCTTTCACGTACTTCACACAGGCTCTAAGAAAACCCCTATACAGGTACTTACCAAAGAGGAAAAAAGTCTGTGATATTTACATGCTGTACGGACCAAACCGCACATCTAGCATTTTCACAAATTGTATTATTTTACATTACATCCTTCTCAAACAATTATACTATCATCCCTGTACAGCAGAGTAGGGTCATCACTAAGCATCATAAGCAACCCGCCTAGGTCGTACACGGAGATATGTTTTTCGTAATAGTAAAGTTTTTCCGTTAGTAAGGCCAGTACAGTCTGTTAGATTTTAGAATATACCTCGGCTACTATCGGATAAACTGATTATATTGCAATAAGGTAAGGTTTATTTTGTATTGTTATTTATAACTTTACATAATTTTTCAAAATAGTGACGTAAAGTTTTATACAGAGCAGGAAGTAGTATTGCAATCAAGTCGGCGAAAACCGAAGCCTACTCCTAGAGCCCGAGGTATATTCTAAAAGCTAACTTACTGTAAGTCCCTAGTGGTCCGCAGGACTAGTGAAGCTCCACATTTTCGAATGCATAGATTTTGGTACACCTATTCCCAATGTAACATAACATAAACCCACACCTGTATCTCGGAGGGGTAGGGTACTATCTACCACTTGCCATGATAGTGACAGATCTCTTTCGTTTCATCAACATTCATATTATTGCATGCACGCACATCATTTTCGGGTACCTACTTTTTATCATCATCATCATCATCATCAGACCCCCTCTGCCACTGTTGGATTTAGGCCTTTTCCTCATCACACCAAGTCTCGCGGTCTCTCGCCATTGGAGAGACCGCCATTACTTTTAATCTAAAAAAATTAAGGGTCTGTTTACAATCTGCAGATAAAGTTCCGGATAAGCTATCCGCAACTAGGGCTGCAGTTTGTTCTAAATTTCAAGATTAATTGAAGCCATAAACGAACACACGCAATATAGGAAAATTTATTTAAGAACAAACGGCAGCCCTGGTTGCGGATAGCTTATCTGGAACTTTATTTGAACATTGCGAAACAGGCCCTTCTATCATTTTAGTCCCAACGCAGTGCAATAATTTAAAATAACAAAAAGTACAATCCCATGACTAAACCCTATCATTCCCTTAGTGAGTCATGCATCAACCCCTTTGTAGGGCACTGCGGTGGGAAATACCACAAACTATCGATTTTCGGTACGCCACAGGCACTGCTGGTCACGACTGGAACCCTAGCTTTTGTTGGAAATTAATTGAACCTCTGATGAATTTATTACTTTTGTTACTCAAAATTTATGAAAAAATATAAAGACACTTTGTCAATTTTGTTCAACCTCTAGATTCTTAGTAGCTTCTGAGTGAGTTCTATGTTAGTTAAATAAAGAGAGGATGACTGATTAATTCAAGTCAATTAAACAGATTTTAGTTTTTTTTTTTATACAAACTATTTTATTAACAATGAGCCATATACTAGGAAACCCTGTATCACAGGGGCTCGGTTGCTTTTATAAATAACCATTAGTGCTTATATTGAAAACAAAAGAGGCATTATGAAAAATATTAAGTACTTTCAGGCACATTCATGTCCACGTACATTCACGTACTTGCGTAGTCTAACCAGTTTATTGTCTGTGATTTCCACCTTTGTACCAACATTTGGACCTACTGAGTCGGCAGATCGTATAGACATCTGCGTTAACAAACCGTGCCGACCAAATCTGGGATTTGATCGAAATAGAATGAGGGTCTGTGGGAAGTGGAGCGCGCACGTCTCTCACTGAATGCAAATATTTGGAAGTGTTTTGTTTCGGTCTACCAATTTTGTACCGGGGTATTGAGTTGGACTGAGTGGGTAACAGAGTAAGCAATCTGTACCTTCGCCTCACTGGATGTTCTGATCATGTTGGTTTGTATGTTCTTTATTACATTATTTAGACAATATCAAGACATAGAATGAGTATTGATAATTGTATCTAATAAACTACCAGATGCTCGCAAAGACGAACAAATCTAGACTCGCGACAGCGAGTCCAGCCAAGTTCGAGAAAAAAGGAACTGGCGAATCAAATACATAAAATTTTCGTGTCACAGTGTTACTGCGCATACTCCTCCGAAACGGCTTCACCGATTTTCATGAAACTTTACATGTATATTCGGTAGGTCTGAGTATAGGTACCCCTATCTGGCAAAACAACGTTCGTCGGGGGCAGCTACTATTTATGTATAATTTAAGATTAAGTTTAGTTGTAAAATATGTAAATAATAAAATTAGACAGTATGCATTACAATTACAATACCCTTGTAGTTACCTCAGCATTAGTTGTTACAAATCTGTTTACTCCTGACATAGAATTTGAACTATTTACATAAAAACACAACCGAAACAAGCAAGCAAAACAAAATGAAATAAAGTGTCATTTAATTCCGAAAAAACTGATTCGTTTTTGAGCGAAATTCAAAATCTCAAGAGCAAGCAAACACCTCACAAGTTTCAACGTATGTATGTAAAGTGTTAGAGTAATGGATAGAGATGGTAGGTAGGCGTGAACACTCAGCTTCTAACTGAGTTACCCGCTTCGTTACGTGTTCGTTACCGAGCTCATTACACGCTGTCTGTCTTACCAACATACATACAATGCAATGTTTATTGCTCTGCTTGTACTTAAATTTGTACTGAAGTGGCAGTAAATGTTTATTAAACAATTGATTCATCCATTCAGTCATTGCTTTTCGTGGTGTCAAAAATCAAATATTGTAAATATAATGTAAATCTTACATACAGGTACCTACATTGCTTCTGGCTTTACACTAGGATACCCTGTGTCATGGGAACTAGAAACAGCGACATCACTAACATGGAAACATCTAAGACCTGGGGTTATACTTGCCATATTCGACTTAATAATTTCTAGTGTAGGTATGTAAAAAGTTCGTTTTATTATTTAAGAGTTAGTGGCAAGAATTATGCGCGTAAAATGTGTATGAATACAATAGCATAGTGGTGGATAACCGGTATATGTATCTAGCAGTTTTTGATCGAATAATAAAATATGAATATCCCCCCGATTCTTTTTATCCATTTATGTGATATCACATGACATGACATAACATGACATAATATTTACATACAGGCACATACATTGCTTCTGGCCCCAGGCTGAGATACCCTGTGTCGTCGGAACCAGAAACAGCGACATTACAAACATGTAAATATCCAAGACCTGGGTTTATTTTTTTTGTCCCCAGCCGGGATTCTAACCCGGGACCTCTCCCATGGTAGTCAGATGCGCTAACCACTGCGCCACAGAGGTTGTCTATATATTATATTCATACAATTATAACTCAGGCATGTAACGCCTACAATATTGGTTTCTGCATCCGTGGACGTGAGTCTACACACCTATTCATAATTGAATGGAAATGTATAATAACACTTCATACTTTACGATTTCAAAGACCAGGTATTAAACTAGACTAAATGTAAGAAAGTTTTTTTATTCCATACTTGTTTAGATGTCGTAGTAGCTAAATTGGGTGGTGTTAAAGTTAATTATGATTAGACGAAAATTTAAAACGAAATTAGGTACTATTAGCACGAATTACAGTCCTTTTGACTACTCGTATTTCTTGCTACCAGCTAGGGCAGTACGTTTCAAAGCGAGACTAGTATAGTATGGACCTAAGTTAAAACATTTCTTGAAACTTCAAAATCGGGCCTGCAGTAACTCAGTCTCAATTCCCAGTGGATTTAGCCACAATTCTGGCCACGATTTGTCAGGGGGGCTACTCCGAAACAATACAAAGATCAATCAGGGTCTTTTTAAGGCTTTTTTTTTTATAAAGGCACATACATTGCTTCTGGCCACACACTAGGATACCCTGTGTCGTGGGAATCAGAAGCAGCGACATCACAAACAAGAAACATCCAAGACCTACGGGTGTTTTTTGTCCCCAGCCGGGATTCGAACCCGGGACCTCTCGCTTGGTAAGCAGCTAATACGCCAAGCGCTGCGCCACAGAGGTCGTCAATAAACGGCGTTGGATACCTAATTTTACTAAGTTCAGTAAATTGCGCTTGACTACATCGTTGGTCGAGCCATTACATTACGAGTGAATTTGCATGTAAATAATACTTTGATCTAATTCTTTGTTCTACTACGAAAGCCAAAAAGTGTGTGACTAAAGTTTTTGTTCAAAAAGCCAAGAAAAGTTATGTTTTCCCCCGGTAAGCAAGATGTATGTAATGTGTTTTATCGAGGAGGCGTAGAATCTAAACGGAAGTGAAAATTACAAATATTTAATATTACTGTACATATTCCCTCGTCATACATACTGTACACTTACCTACCTTCTCTCTATATTTTTTCTATCCATCCCAAGGTTATCTGGAAGAGACCGCTATTAGCGATAAGACCGCCAATTGTATACGAAAAAAAACTCGGATAAAGATATTTTTCTGGTGTGTACAATAAAGAGTTCTAATCTAATCGAATTCTGAAAAAATAATATCATAATAACCTTACCTAATACTTTATGACGTCGCAACAAAAACTTAGTTACAAATATAATAGCTGATGCGTCCGCAATTTCGGTCAACAAACAGCTGCATAAAGAAATCATTGCTTAAATAAAATACCAGATCACTGGCACGATACGAGTACAATAGTAACAAGTGTGCCAATGTGTACCAACAAGTCTGGTCCCATGGAAGTGCAAAAGTAGGGCATCTAAAAATCTGTAAATGTAACTTATGTGTACAATAAAGAATATTCTAGCGACGTATCTATCTCCCACAAAAGCAGTGTAGTGGCTCAACTGGGTAGTTACCAGTTAGGATGCCGCTCACGTCCCGCCGAGCCCCGCACTGCAGTGTGAATACGACCCCAGTGGGGACGCAGCCCGCAATACTGACGCTGCTAATGTTCAGATGAGCTTTACTGCTCTATTTGACCCCAAACACTATTTGAAGCTACTACACTGATAAGGTTAAGCAACATACGGCGCGTTCAGTCCATGGATGGGTCACTGTCTATGAACTAACGCTATACTTGAGCCATTACAAACGTGCGAACTGAGTCATAAACATTTGTATCAGACCTCTCTCTCACACATATAGGAGGCATTTCAGGCATATCGGAACTCTCGCTCGCACTTTTATGACTCGGTTCGTACGTTTGCAATGGCTCAAGTATAGTGGGATTTTTCCCGAGCGGTTCCTTGCTTCGCAAAGCACGTTAAGCAGTTGGTGCCGGCTGCCGTCGATAGATGGCAGTCGTTAAGCTAAGCCAGAGGCCTTAGGGCGGCTTGAAAACTTCTGACACTAAGACCAGCTACTAGTCTTACAAGCCTCCACCAGTCCGGGCTTGGCCCCCGTGGTGGAGTATGGCCTATACCTTCCTCAGGGAAGAGACCCGTTCCTCTCGGTGGGGACATCATGGGTTGATGATGATGACACTGATACAAGCTAACTGTCTCGTTGCTAACTGCCTAGCGGTTCAGGTTGGCTTCTCTGAACGCACGGATCTGAATCGGACATGTTGCTAGTGATGAAACTTTCAACCATGATTCTGGTCTGTATCTGGAAACCAACCAACCAAAAATTTAAATCTAGAGAAACGACTGTACAAAATTCTTAAGTGATGTAACCAATGTTACCGTTATGTCATTACTTCTGGCCCCACTAGGATGCCCTGAGTCGTGAAGATTATTTTACCATACTTTTATTGTGGTAACATTGTTTTACTCTGTAATGTTGACACTATTTTAAATGGAGTTTGTGCTTTGCCGCTCTCGCGCGCGGTTTGTTTGACCTTTTAATGTAGTCTAAAAATAGTAAATGTCAGTTTCAACTTATCATCAGCCCAAATGTAATACAGTCCGGTAAACTACGAGTAAATAGAGATGTAAATTCGAGAAATGTGATACGAAACGCATATATCGTGTGAATTTAATTTTGAGCGGCATCGCTACTAACGACTGTCAAGAGTGTCACATGCAACTGGCAGCACTCACCGAGCGTTAATGATTGTTTACGCCGAATACTCAACTACATGGGAAATAGCTCAAAGTCACAAAGAAATTGTTTCGATACTCTCAGGTAGTTGTTTCGACAGTATGCTACGAGGTAAAAACATCATATAGTGATTCATAGGACTCGTAACTGTGAACCTAAGGTAAAAAATTAAGGAAAATATAGTATTTACTCTGTACTTAAAACGTTTTATGATTATGATTGGTAACTAGTGACAAGACCATGATTCTAGGTGGGTAAAATCACTAATAACATGATTGAGAAATAGATCCTGACACTTTTTTTTAAACAGTATCCGCAAATAAAGCTTTGATTTTTCATCTGTGAAACCTAGGATGTCCCAAAAAAAACATAAATCGTTTTTTTTTGTAACGCATACTATCAAGTCAGTGAAATAATGCTTATTTATAGAAATAGTACACAATGCCCGATAACAATGGTTATGTATAACCCGAGGCATCCTCAGGCTCACAAGCACTCACTTGTGAGCCTGAGGACGCCTCGTGTTAGAGGCGAAACGCGTCGCATTGTCTCACACAAGTATTGGTGTCGGTGGTGGTGTGTTCATGTCTTGCCTCTGCATTTACTAACTGCATGGTGCTTATGGGATATTGGCGGAATTTAGCAAAGTAATTTTCACATTTTAATGTTAGGTACAATATTCCTTCCAATACTTTCGTAAGCACTAGACAATTATTCACTTTATTCCAGAATACTCTATATTAAATTTTGTTTAATTTTGAACCATGGGAATTCATGCCAACTTTGAACATCCCACTACTAATTTGTACGGCGAGCGTACATTAAAGTAGCTACTAATTTTCATAAAAAATTGCCTGTAACAAGTGCCTCATAATCATAACAAATGACAGCCATGCTTTTTCGAAATCTGTTAAGGGTAAACACACCAAGGCGGTCGCTTTCACGACGGCGGTGGCGCTTGTTACTGTGTTGCTGACGTCATTCATCATCATCATCATCATCATCATCGGCCTACGGTTGTCCACTGCTGGACATAGGCCTCTCCCATTACACGCCCTGAACACGGTCCTCGGCTACTCTCATCCAGCTCTTGCCATCATGAAAATTTTTCATTCCATGAAAAGCCAGAACGGACGTCATTCACAACAGTATTATTTTGTATAGACGTCCACCCCCCCCGCGAACGCGTCAGTGTGTTTTAGCTTTTAAATAAAAGAAAGCTATGAAAGAATATCGGGCTTTTAGTAAGACATTATGAAACTATAAGCACTAGTGTGTATAATCGTATATAGGATTTAGGATCCGAACGGCCTCGAAAGGAGCTTAGTGAAATTTATCTCTAACTTGCCTTCACGTATACCTAAACTTAGGGTTAAATTTCAAGTTTCCGGAAAGCCATAGGAGCGGTATTTTGAACATTGTCGAACCTAAGTGGGTTCTGTTCATGTCATAATTTAAAATAAATTGTATTTCCAAGCAAAATCCTACCACGATTTGTGTCTTTTTAATGGCATATCTTTTTTTTTAAAATTAAAATCTAATTTTGTAAGGGAATTATTGCTTGAAGCATTAATGGAATGAGTGAAACTAACGCCGAGAATAAACAATTTTTTTACGCATGACTTTTTTTTTGCAAATGTCTTTGTACAACCTCTCAATCATGATAATAGTGTTTTTTTAGGATCAATCTAGGATCACGGATCTAGGACTAGTTAGTGTTCACGCCAAAAACGTTTCATGGCCTTAATACTATATTTTCCTAGGTTTTTTGCCTTAGGTTGTGGATCGAATTAATCACTTTTGATGTTTTTAACTCGTAGCAGACTGTCGAAATAACTACTGGGTACTTGAAAATATCCGAATATTTCCTATGTGATTTTGCGCTATTCCCATATCAAGTCGGCCTTAGTGTACTAAATTTCGTTCAGATAAAAATCGTGGAATAGAATGGGAGTACCATGTCTTAATAAAAATTTCCAAAGCCAGCGTGCGTGCATACAACAACTATTAAATGAAGAAGCCAAAGATGTTTGTTAGGTTCGTGGCAAGTGACAAACCATGGTCTCTGCCTACCCCCCAAGATATAGGCGTGAGTTTGCGTAATATAATGCAACTACAATTATACCATTAGAGATCCCGTGCGTAGTTTCGTTCTCAAATAGAGTCGTAATTTGCACTCGTAAACTGTTGTCACATAACAGTTGCGCCGGATTAGACATTGCTCGCTGAGCATTCGTAATAGGCCATTGCTTTATGCGCTACAGAGAAGGTGAGTCTAGACGACTACTGAGTAAGAGCTGTTGTATTTCATGGGCATAGCTGCCCCAAATGTTGGGGAGTAAACTGTATAATTAAAGGAAACTGGTGAAATCGGGTGAAGCATGACATAACAGTAAAATAGCAGAACAAATGGGTAATGAGGTGGTGACAGCAAGACTATTAGGTACAAAGATGAGTGACATGAGACAGAAAAGTCAATAAAAGGAAAAATATAAAAACATAAAATATGAGGCCATGTCCAGCAGTGGACAACCATAGGCCGATGATAATGATGAGATTCCAAGGAGTCGTCAACATCCGGCTGTTTCCCAATAAACGAGACATTTCCATGCGAGAGGTGCCGAATTTGATTCCTGGCTGGGGACAAAAAAAAAAGAAGAAAAGAAGGTCTTGGATGTTTGTGACGTCGCTGTTTCTGGGTCCCACGACACAGGGTATCCTAGTGTGGGGCCAGAAGCAATATATCTGCCTGTGTGTAAATGTTATGTTATTGAAAAATACACGTCGTACTCTAGGGCACAGGCCTTCTCTCAAAGGGAGAGTATGGGCGTACGCTCTGCTGGTTGGCAATTTCAACCGCTTCGATGTGTAAACACGTGCAGTCATGTAATCCCAACATAGCCAGTCCATTTAGCAAAATAAATAGACCACCGAGTAAAATGTAGGGTCTCGACAAACATTGAATTTTTACGATTTTGGAATTGATATCAGATGCCCGCACCCGTAAGTGAAAAAAATCTTTCAAATTTGTTTTAATTGTTTTAGCAATGTATGTTCCTGTATGTTAATGTAATGTTATGTTAATATTATATTAGGTAACCTCTAAAATGCGTAATACTGCCATTCACAACAACTTTTCTTCTATATTTTTTTTCCGCGTTTTTGTTTCGATTTGCAGTTTTATTGCTTTATTGTCATGTGTGAAATAGAATGGATATATTTTAAACCAAGGCAGGGGATTGGTAGCAGTGGCCTTTACCTAGCAGTGGGACACTAAATCAGCTAATGAAAAGAATACTTTTAAAACTTTCATTTTTTACTCGTCTGTACGAGACATCATTATTTATCACCCTTCATCCAAATAGATAAAGATAATATTTTGATCGTTGCTTAGCTGTGAACTTATCACTAGGCCATATTGAGTCTTCTAGGACTAAGCCAAATATTCCCTTTTGCATTTTGTGAGTAATTTTCCATTTATAGGCAATTATTATGCCCGCAACAATCTGCTATTGTTATTAAACCGACGATAATAACTGCTTATAACTGCTTAACTTAATAAATGTGAGTGCTACCAGAAGCTTTAATACTCAAGTCGGTAAATGTAGCAATAAAATTTTGTGCTTTTGTACTACGACGTTAAATAATATATTAATTAAAAAAATAGTAATCACCATTACGATAATATCAATCCAAACATCATGTCGTGATAAAATTGTGTAAAGTGATGTGTTATAATAACCATTATGACATGAAAAAGACTTAGCGGCACTCACAGCACAATCTAAACTCACATCATAAAGCAACTCTGTCCGTCTGTTTGCTAAAAATCAATCCAAAAAGCACTTAGTTACAGCAGAGCGACGACTGAAAATTAAGCAACACAAACAAGCACGTCGTATGCAAACTGAATCACATTAAAGCGCAATCGATTGCGACCAATTAGCGCCTCCGCTGTTTCGGGGATGGACGGCGAAAAACGACTAAAAAAGTGTCGGAACGGAACTTGTTCGGGTATTTACTATGGAGTTCACCCTACGATCACAGCGTACGAACAGGGCCTAAATTCTGCTACTGTATTGTAGTACAACTGCACGAACATGGGGATTAAGTTTCATTGCCGCTTCAAGTCTGCGCACGCATATTAAACCTTCTAGGCGTCAATGGTATGAAAAAACACGTCATGTCACAACCATGTATCCGTAATCGTACAGTCGACAGCACATATAATGAATAATGAATGAATGAACCATTTATTGCCAAGAACAGTGTTTCATACTTATAATAATAGCTTATTACAGACTAAATTAATGATATACAATTTTAACTAAGATCTAAAATGGAACAGCTTGGCAATAGGACTGTCGCTCAGCCTGTGCTGATAGATGCTGGGCATCCTACAGCGCTGATTTTCAGCGACGTCCTGGACTAATAAATCACTCGGTATGTTATGTTAAAGGTAGAAGAAAGGTAGGACACCAGCACAAATTAAAGAGAATATTTAAAACTAAAAATTAAAAAATGTAGTTTGTATTATATTGTATTTCTATTATATTATCTATATATTTGCTATCAAGTAATAGTTTAAGTAGTATGGTAAATTATTTTGTATCCTTAGTATCTATAGTATTTATTATAGGTATATTATGTATATTTTATGTTGTTTAATATGTGTAGGTATCATGTTTATATAATTTACAACCTCTTTCTAATAAATATCTTCCGGCACTACCCCATCAATTATCCTCATCAACAAAGGTTAGCTGGAAGAAAATACTTTTTAGTATTAAGCTCGCCTATGTACATAATTTTTATAGTGCAATAAAGAATTTTCATTCATTCATTCATTAAAAAAGTAACCGCTAACCGCTAATCAAACTAGTGTTAGTGCCAAAGTTTAGGTGGCATCACTTAGCACACAGATTGACTTAATTTAAACTCAAGACATCTAAAACATCTACCATATTCAATATTCTTATTTTATCTAAACCGGACAACAAAACCAGGACCACATAGGTCATTATACTTCTTCATTACAGCACATTTTACTTCTTTTATATATTCTTATTTTACAGGGCGTCCCACGGCCATGCCACATGGAGGGAAAGCACCTTCAACATTGTAGATGGAACACCCCACTAAAAGAAGACATTATTTTAATTTCAGAAACAATCTAAACTGCATTCATAAACTAAACACTACACGGCTGAACGGGGAATAAAACCCGCTACACGAGAAAAAATAATTACCCTGTAGCCCCATCACACCGATCGGAAGGCCTCATCATAAGGACCATCTTTTGCCAAATAACATACTATCAGAAATAAAAGGAAGACCACGAATTTTAACATTTGAAGTGAAATTTCGTTCAGAAAAATTAAAAGCTAACATTGCCGTAAGGACATACAACTGACATTATCATAAGTAACTATTACCTATTTAGTTTACAAGAACCAGTATGAAAGTGTCCACGAGCTACAAACAGAACTTAGACGTATTATTCTGAAGATGCACCACAACAAGATCAAAAGATCGACAGCGAGTGAAATAATCAAAAGAGTGCGACTGTATTCAACAGGAGGGGACTCATTTTAAGCATTTGATAAATTGATTAATTTTGTATTAAAAATGTTAAAATTCACGGTCCCCCCCTTACTTCCGATAGTATGCCATTTAGAAAAAAAAATCATCCTATACACC
This sequence comes from Yponomeuta plumbellus, assembly GCA_947310845.1. Lineage (NCBI taxonomy): Eukaryota > Metazoa > Arthropoda > Insecta > Lepidoptera > Yponomeutidae > Yponomeuta > Yponomeuta plumbellus. The sequence goes on along the minus strand of OX371207.1, from coordinate 6,440,223 downwards.
CATGCACTCTACTCCGTTGCATTACGGGCGACTGTGGAACTAAAATGTGAAGGTTGACGTGCTGTCGACTGTACTATAGTGCAATACTAGAATGGAGGCCCAGTTGACCAAATTCGCCTCATGTCGTGATTATAGATGTATAACTAAGTATGAGCAACGCGAGTCATAAAAATGCTTAAATCAACTGCAGGGTAACCTTTATTTTGTTGGTGCTAAGTAGCCCTTTTGACTTTCCTGTCAATAAAGGTCAGATTTCATCCATTTCATTGCCCAATAACACCAATATTACCTTTATCTAATGAAAGGTATGGTGAAAAGCTTTTCAACAGTCACTGATGCTATTTAGTGGATCAGGAGTTGCCATGTATGTATAAATAATATCTTAATTACTATACAATTATAATTAAGATTTGCCGATTTGTCAGTGTGTGATATTGATAGAATCATTATACAATTTCTGGTAAAGTAGCCATAGCATCTTTATTTACGTAAAAGGCCTAGAAATGTGACTATTGTTGACACGTGAAAATAAGTTTCATAGCGGGTCAAGCTTAGTAGGTTGAATAGGTTTAAAGGTAAAACTCGACTGCAATTTCGTATTTCCCGAGCGAAACGCGCAGGCTTCAGATTACGTCACGGCAAGTCTGCCAAACAACCGGGCGGGCGCCGTCGGCACAGTAGAGGAGCACCTTTATGGTCGAGAGTATTCGGTTAACGTTTCAAGGGATTATTTGTTCACGCGACGGGCAATCCTTTCAGCGTTAATTGTTCAGATATATATTTGTGCGTTTCATTATTCCCCCATAATAACCCCATCTTCTATAGGGTAGTTTCCAGGATCAAAATAATTAAATTCTATTTAGTCCGCATTTTAGATTATAAAAAAATATTGGACACGTTTTTTTTTTTTTCGCTTAAACGAAAAATAACAAAAATATAGCCCATTAAAGTTACGTGTGACGTCACTCCGTGCTAAAAAATGCAGCATGGCGTGACGTCACACGTAACTTTAATGGATATCTTTGTCATTTTTGATCTAATTTACAAATAAAAAAATACGTGCCCCTTATTTTTGAATAATCTAAAAGACGGACTAATTACTTTTTTTGGAGCAACTAGCCCATTCCGTATACCATCACGGGTCACGTAGGATATATAAACTGGAAGTAGTATTGTTCGCGTTGCGCCTTACCGGCTTTATTTGACTCACTCGATATTTGCCATGACCGTGGCAATAGTCTGTGTTTGTAGCTATCGTTCATTGCAATAGTTACAAATATCCCAGTTCTAGATAGGGTAGTTAATATCGACAAAACGCCAAACAAAGTACTGGTCGTCATTTTTTATGGATGCTATCCTCGTCGCCAGTTGTTAAGCGCTGGACCGGGGGAGGCACGGTGGATTATGCATAGTGTAACTGTCAACAAAATTTCAGTGTCTACATGAGTCAAGGTTAGAGCAAAATTCGATTGCAAATTACGAGTACATACGAGTATTTTCCGAACGAAACGCGCGTCACCGCGAACGCAAGTGACGTCATGGTGAGTCTGCCATCCAATCTGGTAGTCAGCGCAATGGGTATGCACCTTTACACTGGAGCGTATTCGATTAACGTTTAAAGAGAATTGTATTTTAAAATCTCTTGAATTTACACGCCTGTATCTGTGCGCTCATTCTTTTTACCCATTGTCATCTGCAATTGTTGGCCGACATTTTTCCGTTTTTCTTTTTAATTACAACTTGAAAAAACCTCCTGGATAAACTAGAACATGGACATGTGGAGAGGATGAAGGAAGAAAGACTGACGAAGCAAATATATCGAGCGAATGTGAGTGGAAGGGCCGGTAAGGGACGCCCCAGGCGAACATACTTCGACCAAATAGGGGATGCATTAGCAAAGGGCAAGATAAAAAGTACCCGAAACCGGCGTGCGTGCATGCAACGACTAATGAATGTCGATGAAGCGAAAGTGGTTTGTCAGGATCGTGGCAGGTGGCAGTCCCTGGTCTCTGCCTACCCCTCTGGGATACAGGCGTGAGCTTATGTATGTATGTATGATAAACTAGAATACTTCAGGTTTTCAATATCTTTAGCACTGAAAATGCCCAATTCGCGTTGGGCACGCGTGGTAAATAAATCTCTCTCCCTCTCTCTCTCTGAGAGAAAGACTGTGGTCATACCGGTACAGTATTAACATAACATTTACATACAGGCACATAAATTGCTTCTGGCCCCACACTAGGATACGCTGTGTCGTGGGAACCAGAAACAGCGACGTCACAAACATGTAAACATCAAAGACCTGGGTTTCTTTTTTTTCTTTCCCCAGCCGGGATTCAAACCCGGGACCTCTCGCATGGTAGGCAGATGCACTAACCGCTGCGCCACATAAGTCGTCGAAATTCGTATTATATCATCTGCAGGTATAATTATACAGGCTATTTGAATATCTAGTAGTTTCTAATACACCTTGTGTAATGATTTTGATAAATTTGCGGCAAAGGTTCTATTTAATTTAACATCAAAACATTATTTTAGAACAACTGGTAATTTATAAGAAGTATTTAATATCATTTTTAACAGTTCATTATTTTAAAAGTGGCCATTTTGAATAGAATTACATTTTAACGGATTTGTCAGAAAATGGCGCCGAGTTCCATGCGCTACTAAAGTCTATAAAAGGGAGGGCTCGATGATAAACCGTCAGTCTTGTCCTAGAGTTGTGATCGGGCGAAAGCTCTGCCCGATTTAAGAGTCTTGTTCTGGCGCTGTGATCAGGCGGAAGCTCTGCCCGATTTCAGAATTTATGTTTATAATTTATATTAAAAGTTAAATTGTGAAGTGATTATACAGTGATGTGAGATTTGTAAGTGAATTGTGTTGTTCGTGATAATACAGTGAGGTAAAAGTAAGATTTGTGAAGTGAATCCTGATGTTCTTTATATATCAGAAGTGGGGATGCAACTTCTTGCCGATGAAACGTGAATCCGTTTTATTTCTTTATGTAGGCTGTCTAATTTTTAAATTAATTTTGAAAGGCTGAATATTTCAGAAAAATGTTTGCTGGAACACGTGTTATCTGGGAATAAGTAATTTTTCGAAACGCATTGAACGTATTGATCTCGAGCGTAGAAGTTAAAGCATTAAGTATAGCAATAGTATCTGAAGTTTTGAAATTAACGTCTGAATATGAAACTTAGAAATTTCCGGATGGCCAAGTTTTATTCCACTCACATGGCTGGAAAGGCTTGATTTAATGGAGGCATGTAGGTGTGCTCGATTGTAGATTTAGATCCTTGTAGGTGTGATCTAATAACGTACTAATAAACAATCAGCCACGTAGGTGTGCTGAATTGTTCGGAACCATGTATGTGTGTTCCGTGTTACTTATGTGGAATAATGTAGGTGTATTCCAACATAAAGTGACTATTAGGTACTACGAAAGTACAGTCTAGACATGTGGGGGTGGTAAATTATTTAAAAACCTGTAGGTGTGTTTCAATAAAAAGTGCAAAAAAAAGATATTTAAATAGACAATTGGCCATATAGGTGTGCTAAATTGTGCAGAGTCATGTAGGTGTGTTCAAAGTTTTACTTTTATGATGTACATAGCCTGCCGAGTACCGAACCACGTATGTAGGTGTTCCATAGCCTATTAGTATTGTGCTGTTACCATTCTGATGTCGAAAGAAAATTAATAAAACTCCAGTCAGTATTCACGTATTTATTAAAAGTTGGCTAAAAAGCAATGACAATAAAGTGGATATAACGAATGAGCAACGTCAGGTGTCCAAAAGAGCAGAGACACACTTTACTTTATGCAATGGCAAAATAAAAACAATTATCGCTGCAGCTTTCGAAAAGTGTCTGACTTCGAAACTTTTGGTAGCCATCGTAGCGTTGATGCTGGAAATAAACATTAATTGTAATTTCTTCACTTGCAGAAGTAATACCTCCCTTGTGGGGTATAGGGTTCTGCAGCGGGAGTTGGAAGGAGAATTGGAGATGCTTTCTGCATGGATTTCACCGGTTTGTCGTTCCTTATATGTCAAATGCGAAAGATCCTACCGATAAAAAAAAAAGAGAATATTTAAACAGATCAATTTGGATAATTTCAAATCGACCTTACAAATTACTGATTAGAACTCTATTATTATGCTCAATAACAATATTAATGAATATTACACAGTTTTTCATAATACCATGAAAGCGCTCTTAGATCGTCACAGTCCCAAAACAAATTTAAATACAAAAAAACAAACCCTAAAAACATTAACAACTGGTATTAAATTTTCATGTAAACATAATTGGTTAAAGACCAGCGTGAGCTCCAGGCGTGGCAGGGGACCGCGCAGGCCAGAGACAAGTGGCGACTTCTTGTGTCGGAGGCCAAGACCCACTTCGGGTCGCTGAGCCAGCGCAGTAAGTGGTGGTCGAGTTGCGGAGGCAGTGTGGACCGTCAGTTTGACCGGCCCTGATAACAACACGGTATTGCCTCTAGATTAATGCATGCAGAATAATGCAGTGATATTTTAGGAATAAGGACCTAGTTATTAAACAAGCCAAGGGCCAAATGTCGTGATTACGCCGAATTGCTTGATTACAATAAAGGGTGATTTTTTTAATTGGTGAAATTAATATTGATTAATTTATTAAGGTCATAATCTGCCAAATGTAATAATAAGTGTTATTTAATACCTACGTGCACCGGAGGTTTGCACGATATCGGATGGCCGAATGTCATGATTTTTGATAAAATTGCGGCAAAGGTTCTATTTAATTAACAATAACACGTTATTTTAGGACGACCGGTAATTTATAAGATATATTTAATATCATTTTAACAGTTCATTATTTTAAGTGGCCATTTTGAATAGAATTGCATTTTAACGGACTTGTCAGAAAATGGCGCCAAAACCAACCAATACCATGCGCTCGCCTTCAGTCTATAAAAGGGAGGGCTCGACGATAAACCGGCAGTCTTGTTCTAGAGTTGTGATCGGGTGGAAGCTCTGCCCGATTTAAGAGTCTTGTTCTGGCGCTGTGATCGGGCGGAAGCTCTGAATTTATATTTATAATTTATATTAAAAGTTAAATTGTGAAGTGATTATACAGTGATGTGAGATTTGTAAGTGAATTGTGTTGTTTTTTATACTTGTGTGATAATATCTTCTAGATGTGTGCTCAGCCGTCAAAAGTTTGACATGTATGTATCATATACAGATGTATATGTACTTGTTTTAATTAAATAACTTCGTTTATAGAACCAGAACTTATTAATTAGTATGCCAATCATAATTTTCACTTAATAATGAAGAGTTCCACATTTTCATATTATGGTATGGTTCATAGATAGATACACGATTGACTAGTAAATATTTTAGTCGTAGTTTCTACAAATAATTCCTGAAAGATGTCGATTGAAATATATCGAGTGTATGTGGGTAGAAAGAATTGACAACCTGATTAGATTCATCTGATTAGATTCATCTGATCGGGTCGATTGATTCGTCGACCAAATAGGTGTAAGTGTTTCAAAGCCAAAATAAAAAGAACTAATTCGAAAGAGCTTTGTTGGGATCGTTACAACTTGTTATATGCCTATCCCTAGTGATAAGCTTGTATATGAAGAAGTATTTCATTCATGAAATACTACTACAGGGCGTAGTTCAGGTAATGGATGCAACAGCATGAACATGGTGGTTTAGTTTCATTGCCGTTACAAATCAATTCTAAGAGTCAATGAAATTAAAAAACGTGTCCGGTGACCCAAATATGTAACTGCAATTGAACTATAATGCTTTAACAGAATTGAGGCCCAGTTTTTGTGACTACTAGATTCTATACTAACGTTACACTTTTTAAACAGAATCGTGATGCAAAGCTCTGATGGGAAAAGTTCTGAAAACGCCTGAAGATTACAAAGTTTTATTATAGTTTAGTAGCTATCTAGGTACCTTCTACATAGTACACTCAATTTCATCTTAAAAGTTGTGATGGCGACATCAAGAAAGCTACTAAGGAACTTGAGTTTTCTCATCCAAACACGACCACAAGCTCAATTTTTTATTAATTAAGTCTGACAGTATTTGTAGACTAAACCCGTATTCCAAGACGATCCTCAGTGCCCTCGACTCAATAACATGTACATAACATAAACATTTACATACATTGCTTCAACCAGAAACAGTTGGATATTTCCAGGACCTGGAGTTTTATTTTTTGGCCCCAGCCAAGATTCGAACCCAAGACCTTTCTCATGGTAGGCAGATGCACTACCGCTACGCCACAGAGGGCTCAAATACTCAGCGGAAGTGCAGGTGAGGCTCTGCACACCTCGGAGAGTTTGGGCATTTCCTTGACAGTCAGTATTTTGAGCGTCTTCAAGTGAGAATTGATCTTTTTTGTAATGGCAATATGTTTTTAAAAGTGACCCATATAGAGGCCCTTTAAAAATAATAGAAATCATTCTAAAAATAAAACACTCATGTTCTTTCTCAAGGACATTAATTTCCTCGGTCTGATTTTCTTGAGGTACTTCAGCTTTGACAATTGATACCTCGACGCGAGTGAGAAATTTATTCAAATGGGGGCATCTATGACGTTTTATAATACCATTTTCCTTAGTCGAGGATATATGGAGCCAAGGGAGGCTTTGAGGAACGTCTTGGGATACGGGTGGTATACTCATCAAGACATGAAGAAGACAATAACAAAAATTCTAAACATGTCTACATGACCTCATTGCTCAAGAAATACCTTAGCATATATTATCCTTCTTTACTTTGATAATTCTTTACTGTATCAGAATTCAGAATACCTAACTGAAATAATAATAATAACTTCCACACAATACAATCACTTGACCTGGTCCCAAAGTGGGATACCCTGTGCCGTGGTAACCAGGCAAAAGGACATTACAAACATGGAAAAACACCCTGGCTGCGGCCATTTGTACAAAAGTATGGCAGCCCCCTGTGAGAATCAAACCCATGACGTCTCTATTGGTAGCTAAGCGCCTTAACGGCTCGACCAACGATGTAGTCAAGCGCAATTTACTGAACTTAGTAAAATTAGGTATCCAACGCTGTTTATTGACGACCTCTGTGGCGCAGCGCTTGGCGTATCTGCTTACCAAGCGAGAGGTCCCGGGTTCGAATCCCGGCTGGGGACAAAAAACACCCGTAGGTCTTGGATGTTTCTTGTTTGTGATGTCGCTGCTTCTGGTTCCCACGACACAGGGTATCCTAGTGTGGGGCCAGAAGCAATGTATGTATGTAAATGTTTATGTATTTTGAATTTATACAGTTATAGTTACAGGTAAAGACGACAGCATATCGACTTTTGCACACGTGCACTTAATTCACTTGATGCTTGCAACTATGTCGTGAAGGTTTAACTATTTCGTACTGTGCTCTGTTGGACATCGTCGTAATAACGTTAGACTACTCCTACGATATTGAACACCCTGCGTATACCCACATCGTTCTCTTGCAGAGATGTACTATATCGCTATCTCTACATTATAGATTAGCCTATGATTGATCGAGGGCAATGATCTGCCGGGCTGTCCATTGTGGGGCGCCATAGCGATCCGTATGAAAGGCCGTGATATATCTACATCCAATGGGGGTTGCACAGCGATGTCTCTCGATCTGAGACTCGTGAGTTATGTCAGGAGTAGAGATGGGCCGGATTGGGGATGGGATGGGGATGTCATGGTGTCAGAGAAGATTTCGCTGAACGAAAACATTAGTTTCGCTTCGACGTTTGCGGTCTTCAATAAAATTTAGTGAGTTGGCAGTTAATATACAAAAAGAATCGCTAGTAGCCCCGGTTGCCTGAGTGATCTTGAACGATCACGAAGGTTAAGCAACATAGGGCGCGTTCAGTACGTGGATGGGTGACCGTCTATGCCTAACGCTAGTGGCATTTGGCATTTTTCCGAGCGGTTCCGTGCTTCGCAAGGCACGTTAAGCAGTTGGTGCCGGCTGCCGTCGATAGATGGCAGTCGTTAAGCCAAGTCAGAGGCCAGTAAGACCAGCCACTAGTCTTACAAGCCTCCACCAACCCGGATTAGGCCCCCGTGGTGGAGTATGACCTTTACCTTCCTCGGGTATGAGACCCGTGCCCCCCCCCCCCCCCCCCCCTGGAAACAAAATAGGTTGATTATGATGATAAAAAACACATGCATATCTACCTAAAGTTCCGTCGACAACACTGAACAAATAGGTAAAATATAATAGTACAAAAAAAAAACGTAACCTACCCTAGTTCAGGTGTTTTTCAGGTTGGTTAGTTAACCAACCTGGAAAACAGCTGAACCAAAAGTCCCCAGTATTTGCGCGCTGCACCGCCAAAGAAATCCTCTGACGAAGAAATGCGTCAAAGCGGCAGTGAAGCCCACGGTCCCTCAATTGCCGCTCCAACTAGGGAGTGGGGCGCTACACTTGGGAGTAATTAACACTTTGTGAGTTACTTGTACAAAAAGTTTCACACATTTATCTCATTTTAAGTTTTTGATTTGAGAAGATACTCTTGTGAATCGTAAGAACCTTATTTCCCAGACATGACCCGTTGGGAGAGATTGGCGTCGCTGTTGGTTTGGCGTGTTTGTGTGTCGCAATACACCATCATAGTTACGTCACTGCGTAAACTCACGCCCGTATCCTGTAGCGGTAGTCAGGAGGAAACTGAGGAAACTAAGCTTAACCGTCATCAACCCATTATATCCCCACCGAGGGGCACGGGTCTCTTCCCTGAGGAAGGTATAGGCCATACTACACCACGGGGGCCAAGTCCGGATTGGTAGCAGTGCTAATATCAGTAACCCGTTTTTTGCGAGTCAAAAGTGCTACTAACCACTCAAATTTAACCGAGAATAAAACGAGAATAAAACGAGAATAAAACGAGAATAAAACGAGAATAAAAAAGATTGCCCGTAATTCAACAAACGGATACTGCACAAACATTGTCAACTACAAATTATTTAGATAAACAATTTGTAGTTGGCAATGTTCGGAAACAGGCACACAAACTTGTAATAATCCACCTGTTAATATCAGACAAACATAATTACATTTCGATTCATAATCGAGTTCGCGCCTGAAAGCGCTATTCCGCAGCTAAGCTAATTTACTCTGCCGTCTAATAGAATTACAGCGCTGTAGCTGTATAACGGCTTTTTAAGCGCTGCTTATGCGACCGTGAAGGCGCTAACAGCTACTTTCGGAACTGACGGGACAATTAGTCGCTCGCCTGGCGGAAGATCGAGGACGCGACGCGACAGGCGGGCGCCTTTTGCGTAAGCTATAGAACCTTGAGTCTATTTTATTTTAGTACCTGGGTGACCGAGCTTTGCTCGGTACTTTTTTTGTAATATAAAATATGTAATATAAAATTAAAATAATCCTTTTCCAACAAAAAAAGAACTTGGAAAAAAAACATCATGACTCGAACCGGGTCTCTTGAAATCGGCCCGAAACCGGTCTACCCGTTTTCCCGTCAGGACTATCCCAACCTTGCAGTAAGACGCGAAATTTACCTCTATATGTTATTATAGCAAATTTCAATTGCCTTAAAACACGGATAAAACGACGTTTTCTAAAAATGTAACCTAGTTAGATCAATTAAACGCCCCCGAAAGCATCTACAAAATTTCGTGAAAATCGTTGGAGCCGTTTCCGAGATTCTGATTATAGATAAATATATAAGCTCGTTAAGCCAAGTCAGAGGCCTTAGGGCAGCTTGAAAACTTCTGACAGTAAGACCAGCCACTAGTCTTACAAGCCTCCACCAATCCGGACTTGGCCCCCGTGGTGGAGTATGGCCTATACCTTTCTCAGGAAAGAGACCCGTGCCCCTTGGTGGGGACATGATGGGTTGACGATGATAATGATAAATATATATACAAGAATTGCTCGTTTAAAGAGATTAGATTTATGTGTGTATGTATATAATATATGTAATATATTATATTGCACGGATATGTGCCTATATCGCTGTTGTGTGTAAATTTAATCTGAATATTTTCATTTTGTTACCTACGTGGTTTTATTCATTAGTCGCTGCATGCACGCACGGCGGTTTGGATTGAAAGAATCTAATTGTAATAATAAAAAGATGTTGAAAACAAAATTAAATAATGTAATTCGTCAATGAACAGCGTCTAAAACTGAGAGTCTTTAAAATCAGATGAACTCTTAAGGAATCAAAATAACAGCAAACTTTAAATCGTGGAAAACAATACCCTGCTTTTAAAAGCTGCAATAAAATACGTATAATATTTTTATCTTATCGTGTATGCTTTATATTTTGGTGAATGTTTGTTTAGCAATATTCATCAGAGTCGTTTCGTACTACATTCCTTTATTTTCTAGCTGTATTTTTCCATTGTACAAACTCTAAAAGCGTCAACTGAAATTCACAATAAGAAAAAACAACAACAATTCACACATCGTTCAACCTAGGTCCAATTTCACCGTTCAAAATAAACCTTTGTGACGCGCACAAAGTTTAGTCTGCAAACTATGGGCCGAGCTTTCGAGTTAATAACCAACCTCGTTTAAGTTAAATGATGAGACTCGCACAAACAACACAAAAGCTCAGCACATTGTTCGTTTTGACAACAGAAAAATTTGATCAAAGGATGCTTGTAAGGGAAAAAACTTTCTTTAAACGAAAACCTTTGATCTATCAGTTTCACATTGTTACTAGGTACGGTTAGGTATTGTTTTTTGGGTTTCAATGGGTATGCTGAATAATTTTAACTTTTATCCTGAAATAAATCGTGTCTTAGTTGGGGATGGCTTTGTCCAGCAGTGATTTCTTCAGCACTGGCACTGACTTGTTTGAGTCATCATCTGATATAGGTAATGCATATTTTCATTATATTCTGTAGGAAATTTCTTCAACCACGTATAAGTGAACTTTCAACACTGTCTGCGCCAACGCAGAGCTCTATTAACCTTCCGACCGCCATCGCAACTGAGTTTCGCAATCAGTTGCGATGGAGGATTTTTCATTCTTTGTTGGCCACTGGTTGCGATGGAAGAATCTTTTTACTTAATAGGCAACCTGTTGCCAACCTCGTTGCGAAACTCAGTTGCGATGGCGGCCAGAAGGTCTATTAATAGGAAGGCTCACTGCATCTATATGCGTCCCGCTGTAGAGCACAGCCCTTGTTTAAGAGAAAGAGTATGGGTTTTAGCGGATTGGCGATTTCAAGCACTGAGATATGTGAATAGCTCAGACCTTGTTTAAGAGAAAGAGTATGGGTTTTAGCGGATTGGCGATTTCAAGCACTGAGATATGTGAATAGCTCAGACACTCAGGTTTCCCCACGATGTTTTCCGTCACTGTTAGCGAACAGTGTTGCGGCTATAAGCCCGGACTAGGAATCGAACCGGGTTCTCTCGCTTCCAAGTTCTAGTATTATATCCGCTACCCGGTTACCACCGCCCTAGGAATATTTTAGACATGACAGTTTTTCTTTATTAATTAATTATCACAGCGCGAACAATTAACTATAACATATTCATTTGGGTCTTAGACAAATTTTAAACAACATTTCAATGCTCTTTATACTATTTTCATTGTCCAAAAATGTTATTTCGGTTTCTACGCTAATTTTTAAAGTAAATTAGATGTTATCTAATCTATTTTACTCATTTCTTAGAGTAAAAACCGAAATAAAAATTTTGACAATGAAAATAGTCTAAAAAGTACTGAAATGTCGTTTACAGTTTGTCTAAGACCCAAATGAATATGGTATAAGGACCACTAAATAAATTGATAACGAACCATCGAGTCTACAACCGACACCTTTTTATTCGTGAGGTGACTGCGCCAGATGCGACCCGCCCGCCTGCATAGGGTGAGTGCACCAATGACAGACACGCCACGCTTGCGGTAAATGGTGCGCGCTCACCTGTGACTATCGTTTGTGTACCCAGTCCTATCGAACAAGTCAGACAAGCTATCGGCTGCTATATTACGTTTATCTACCAAATACTGAACTTTTCCATCTAGCGTTTTAGCGCGTCTACCTGTCGCAGTTAGGTAAAGTGGGGGTGCGATCCGTAAAGTGAAAGAGGGTATCCAAAGGCATACGAAGTATTTATATTGTTTATAAGGTAAAGTAAAGGCACCTGGTACAATGCAAATAAAATTCTTAAATAAAGTCTAAAAATAAATATGAAAAATACATTAGGAGTAGAAAATAAAGTGGGAACACTTACAATTATGTGCCTTTAAAATATTTTATGATTGTTATGGATAAGCAAATTGCAGAATAGAGCAATCCGGGTCGTGAAAATATAATATATTGTGGTAAAATTATGACGTCAGTCCACCTTGTATGGAAGCTGAGGATTGATCTGCCTCCAGGTACGTTTTACTACTGTGGCAAAAGTAAAAAAATATCAAATTTAGAATGGATAATGGCCGAAAATAATAATAAGCAAAGAGGCAATCACCTCGTTACATACCTACCATGCAAGAAAAAAACCCCAGGCCTTGGAACTTGTAAACTAGTTTGTGATGTCGCTGTTTCTGGTTCCCACGACACAGGGTACCCTAGTGTGGGGCCAGAAGCAATGTATGTGAGTAAATGTATATTTTAGTTTGTTCCAATCCATACTATTTGCTATGGATTTGGGTTGCAGTGCAATTTGGTGCAAGAGCGCTTAGCTCTGAAATCTTTCCGGTCAGCTATTCAAGTGTTTTGACTGTTACTAAAGATTAAGATTTTGACCGATCCTGTTGATCAGTTCTGAAAAAGTTTGTAATATCATGGACTTGGCACTTCATCCAATGATTTGCCGCATCTTTTCGCAGGATGGTATAATTTGATAAAGCGCTCCAACCACTGAGGTCTTAATTGAATTGAATAGATTTGGTTTTGCTTGGAAGCTTTGTGCTAAGGTCTAGCAAAAATTGTCAAAGTTATCAAATTTCATATTAATATTATACTTAAATTACAAAGACTTACTTTTTTTTCTTGACGAAAATACCTTAGACAATAGAGGATGGGAATTCCACATGTTCGGCACAAGCATTCTTAAGGTCCTATCCATAAATTTTTCACAAGTGTCTTTGCCGCTTTGAAAGGGGAACGGCAAAAATTTCCGAACTGGAATTTCGGGAAAACCCAAGTCAATAGCCCGCCATCCATCACGGGCATTTTCACATCTTTACTCGGTCTGCCCGCCGTCATTATTACAAGGGAAAACGGTCTTTATTACGCTGTAGTTAGAGTGCCGCGAATGCACAGGTAAGTTGGTTCTGTGAACAGACCACAAGGGCCTATGAAAAATGCTTTGACTGACAGCTATTTATGCCTCGTCACTCTTTGGTTCGGCCCCTGTCCGCTGCCCGACCACTCGGCCGAATATGAAATGCCTGACCCACTTGAATTCCGGCCCTATATGTGGGGGCCTAGGGTTGGGTTCCGTCTGCGGCTGGTGATTGAAATGTGGTTTTTTTTTTCTGAAAGCCGCTGTTTGCCGGCCAGACTGATTCGTTTAGTTTCAGTGCGAGTTTTAATATTGTTAAGCCGTTGAGTCCAATTTCGTCTGTGTGGGCGCGTGCAATGCAATGTGTGCTGTTCATATTCTGAATTGAATGGTTAAATTTTAGCTTAACAAACGAGCGAATAAACGTTTTGGAATATCAGAAGGAATTATTTTACTTGTTGAGAGACCCAGGTTCTATTCTCAGTTGGGGCATGTACCTATTACTTTGTTTTCTAAGTTATGTACATTTGTGACGTTATAGCAGCAATACAACTCGCTAACTATGAAGGAAACATAACATAAGTAACATTTACATACATGTATGTAAATGTTACTTATGTTATGTTTTCCCACACTAGGATACCCTGTGTCGTGGGAACCAGAAGCAGCGACATCACAAACATGTAAACATCCAAGACCTGGGTTTCTTTTTTTTACCCAGCCGGGATTCGAACCCGGACATCGCGAGGAAGCTTGAGTGTCCGAGCTATTGGGGTTTGTGGGTACGAGTGGGAATTAAGCCCATATTCTCTCTCTGATAGAATCCCTGTGCACCGAGACGTATATAGGCTGCTTACTAATCATGAAAGCAAGAAAACAATTCGATAATCATCCTTATGTACCCCGATTGTTCTTGTTTAAAACAGGATCGTATTATTGTACATGCAATCAACGTTTAATTTATAAAATTTGGAGTCTTAAAGCCCATTTTCCCAGAGAAGGGAGTAATTAACACGCGAGGGTCCGCTGAATGAAAATTCTCACGACAAAACGTGAGATTTAAATTTAAAATTCAGAAATAAATAATAATCAGATTTCAAGTCACACAAAAAATCAGAGTGCATGTGAAATTAATAAACAATATTCGCTGATTTGTAAAATTTAAGTTTTATGATTATATTAAGAGGATTAGTTCGCTAATGATAAAAGTGGAAAAAAAATCTTTAACAATAAGGTTTTTATTACATTGAAGCTCAAATTCAGCATGAAGCGTTTGTAAACATCTATGAAATACCAGTCTACCATCTATCTTACCTCGATGTTATATTGGCACATCTATAGAATTTGTGGCAATCGGAAACAAGATAAAAAAGTTATTTAAGTTCTAGACCCCTAAAGCCCGCTAACCCTCCCTCACAAACACAGATTACTTAGTTACAAAGTATTGAAAAGAGCCGCGTAATTCATAAGTTCGTAAGTTCGTATTCAGTTACGAATGACCCAGGCGCATATAAATTCTCCGTGATAGGACTTTCTTGCTACTGTTTTGGTCCCCGAGGCCCATCACACACGAGCGGTTTTTCCGCGGCTGCAATCAACCAATCAAAATCTTTTTACTCAGAGTAACACACAGGTAACAAACGTTATTAGTTCACGAGGTGTCCATTTCAAAATCCATAATATAATTTTGGAGAAAAAAATGCAATAAAGTTTTATATCCAACTTTTGAGTACACTGAAAGGCTGTCGTGTAATTTTCAACATTTAACCTACATATTGACGACTAAATTATGTGACGACCTCCATGGCACAGCGGTTAGCGCATCTGCCTACCATGCGAGGGGCCCCGGGTTCGAATCCCGGCTGGAAAAAAGAAACCCAGGTCTTGGATGTTTAAATGTTTGTGACGTCGCTGTTTCTGGTTCCCATGACACAGGGTATCCTAGTGTGGGGCCAGAAGCAATGTATGTGCCTGTATGTAAATGTTATGTTATATAGAGTACACCACGGGCCTACATTCTAACATCAATAAAGAAATAACTTGCACAGAATACTATCACTTGTTTATGTATCCAACTTGGATCCATATACCTAATCCCTAAGCATTAGGTATATGCAGTGGGTTGCGAGCGGTTTACAATTAAATTGTAGATTAAAATTAAATAATTGTTAGTATGCGAGAAACTGGGAGTTATAAACCGCAGTATACTTCTTGTAGGTGCTTAACAGCTTCAACGTTAGCGCCATTCCTACCACGTGTATGCGATACGACCAAGTAATGTTTACTACAGTTCCAACTTTCAGATACCAATGGATTTTTTTGAGTATATAATAATGTGGCTACCTACTGTTTGTATTTAGGGTTTGATATTTCAATTTGCCTGGTGAAGATTTTATTTATATTTTCAGACCCTTTTTATAATTACATTATCGAAATAAACAGTATTTATACTATCAAATAAACATAGTTCAAGGCTCGTGATCACTCCCTTTACCCTACTCTGCGCTGTTCCATTGTTCCAGCATTTTCAGTCCCGTTACAGCATTGTTCCAATCGCCGAAGGGTTACCCCAATGCGGAAAGAAGTCGCCTTAACTGCTTTTATCAGTCGTTCTCTAATAAACGGCGAGGGGCCGCAACAGGATTTATGACCATACTCTCCAAATGGCGATGCGGGATTTGTTATTTTTAAATTGGGATTGAAGGGAGGCTTTTGTTTCAAACGGTGTAATCTTGAAAGTAGTGGTTTTGGGCAGATAAGCAGAGTTATAATATCACGGTGGAGACATCAGTACCTAATGCAAATAAAATAAAAAAGAGTGTAATATTTGTATGTTTCATGTAGATAATTATCTCCGTTTCTTTATTGTACAGCGTATTATCTTCGTTTCTTTGTTGTACAGTGAATATTTGCGATTGTTTATAAGGTAAACTGCACATTTTTTTTTAAATATAAGGCAATAAAAGTATCTATGAAGCGAAAGTGATTTGTCAAGATCGTGGCAGGTGGTAGTCCCTGGTCTCTGCCTACCCCTCTGGGATACAGGCGTGACCTTACCTTCACGACATTATGTTATTCGACAATAGCGATTATACCCGTAAATTGTAAGCATAGCTATGTCGTGAGTTGTGAGAAATGCTACTCCGTTTCTTTATTTCATAATCCTAATTGAATATATTCAATTCAGTGTGTGGTATATGTAGTGTTGTTAGAATTCAATTAGTTGCGCTATGTCCTTGAAAAGAACGATAAAAAAAAAGAAACCCAGGTCTTGGATGTTTACATGTTTGTGACGTCGCTGTTTCTGGTTCCCACGACACAGGATATCCTAGTGTGGGGCCAGAAGCAATGTATGTGCCTCTATGTAAATTTTATGTTATGTTATGTATGTTAATAGTTATGGTCAGCCGCTTGGTCCACTAAAAATCTACAGGTTAAGAGCGATTATGAGTAACCTATCCTATACCATACCTATACTAGCAATCCTCTTTTTTCTATAAAGTTATGTAATAAATTTTATAGTTATTTTGTCAACTGTTTCAGAAGTTTTTAACTCAAGTTGCACCTACAATTTGAAGTGGAAAATCTAATCTGATGTAAGCATAAACCTCTTTAATTGTCTCCGGTTAATCGTCTATTGTTTTTGGTCAATTGTAATGAAAAAATGTTTCTTTATCAAAACTGCCATAGCAAGACAAAAGCAATTTACGTGTGAAAACCTAACAAAGCGAGTCGGGCTCGCCCGAACGAGCTTTCCAAACTTTTCCCAAACTTCAATGACATTTTTTTATGATTTGATGACAAACGTATCATTTTCAGATTTTACTAGGTTGACGGAAAGTATTTTATGAGTTTTGATTTCCTTGAGTGTCAAAATATGCATTTTTTGCGATATAAAAGGCCTCATATCCGCTTTAAGGTTAAATTAGAAGTTTGATTTTTTCACAGCTACAAGGCTCTGTAAAAGTAGCTTGACAATTTTTTTTAATTTAAAATCGATAAATCTACGTGTTCCTGATATAAAAGGGCGGGCAGACAGACGGACGGACGGACAATAAAAGTGATCGTTTAAGGATTCCGTTTTTCCCTTTAAATAAATTTTCACATTCAACATAATAGTATACGCTAATGGAATATTGTAATTAAATCAAATAGCCACTTGACTCTGTTATACAGGAGGGACTAGTTCGGGCTACGTGGCCGTGCATGGTTAATAAATTGGTACATTCTCGGCAAATAGTGGCTTAAATACACTGCGCCCGTCCTCTCATGGGAAATTATATAAGTCTGCACGAGTATTACTGATCAGAATCAAACTTGAGTCGCCTCATTTGGCATGTCTTTGCGAGTTGGTAGCTGAATAACAAAGATGAACTACAATGGCCGTCGAGTGTAATCTACAAAATTAAAATCTCGTGCCACAGTATTTGTTATCTAACTCCACCGATACACCTTCACCGATTTTTACAATTTGTTTTATATATTTGGTAGGTTATACGGCAAAATAACGTTTTTCAAGGTAGCTAGTAAGCCTATAAAAGGCTTTAAGAAAAATATGAAATAAAAAAACGATCCCATGGTTCACCACACGTGATGCGCGACGACATGAGTCGCACATTTAGTCGACAAATAGCAAAAGACACGACTTTTCAGTAAACTAATTGCGAAATGGTCATTTTAACCCGACAAAATGCGCCACTCGCGCCAACTTTACATAAGTCTATAAGTTGTCGCACGGTAGGTTAGGTAGGGGTGCGATCCGTAGTAAAAGAGGGGTATCCAGGGGCAATGAAGTATATGGTTTATTTATATGGTAAAATAAAGGGCACAATTATGTGCCCTTTGTAAATATTTAATGATGACTTATATAATAACATTGAAAATAAGATACGGGTCGTGAAAAACAGAAAAAAGAATGACGTTTAGGTGCAGCTTAGATGGAATCTGAGGATAATCTGAGCCAGATACGTCCGAACACTGCAGCAAAAGTCAAATACTAATTAAATTTGGAATAGTAGGTGGCCGAAAATAATAAAAAGGCAACGAGGCAAATGCACCTCGTTACAAAGTACCTATTCTTTGTGTGTCAACTAATGGTATGAAGTGCAATTCTCATGAGCAGACGGAGACAGTGTATTTGGACCCTTTCGGTCTCTAATTCAAACTTCCTTCATGAAGTTCACAAGGAAGACGCATGTAGCGGGGCGCGGAGGGGGAGTTCGGAATCAATTTTGCCAAACGTAATTGGAAACTAACGGCTCTTAAGGTTCCAGGCTCTAGTTTGCTTTGAATTTAATAGAACGGGCCTTAATTGCTTTCTCTTTGTATTTTAGAAGTTTTATTTTTACATTGTTTGCTTCGTAGTTTCTACGTAAATGTTCATGTGTTTTTTTTTAATATCGTTTCGTTTCTTTTAGATTGAAAATAGACTGAAACTATTGGTTAAATATTTGGCGTAAGAATTAAATCTAGTGCGATAGACAAAATACTCAAGATACAATATGTCTTACAAAAATTATAGTCTAACAAATTGGAGAACAGGCACTAATTCAGATAGGTACTCTCAGGCCCTGGAAAGTATCTTTTTGCAAAATGTTACATCTATGAGTTGTTGCGAAATGACGCCAATCGTTATAACGCTAACGCTATCAGATAGTCAAAGAATCGTAAAAATATTGTGGCGAAAAAACAACTTTTTTACCAAGAGTGTTTTACCAAAAATATCATTTCAGATCTCATTCTTTCTATGACCCATAAAAATATTTAAAAAAATATACATAATATTTAGTTAAGTAATCGATCTTACTTTTCTTTTTTATGAATGATCACATTCTGCCTTATCCACTAGTATAGGGACAAGCTCCCTGTTACCTTTAAAACTACACTAAGTTGTATAAGTCAACATACTTAGGTGGCAAGTTTGCCTTAAATCCAGTCGCATTCCTATGCCAAGTAAAACCACATTGGTAACGGCTGATTGCAGGCTTTTTCATCGTTCTTCTCACATTCACAATTTCGGAAGAAGAAAATATTTAACCCAAAACACGGCGCGACAAGGAAACATAATTGCGTACCGAAATAGAATTTTGTTTAGTCGCGAGCGGTACCACGCGTGCCCTCTCTCCTTTCATCCCTCTAAGCTCGGTACATGGCAACGAGGTTTGTTCTTCCTGAAAGTGTCTGCAATGTACCGAAATTTATCAATGTGCATCACTAGCCCGGCGGTATCCGTCCAGTACCGGATGAAGGACTTCCGAAGGTACGTCACTTCTTTTTTTGCCTTCGGGCATTCCCGCGTATAGAATCAGTGTTTGTGTGTTTAGTTTAAAGAGTAAGAAAACTTTTAAATCGATCTAATTCAGACATTTTTGTGTGTAATTCGAATAATAAAAGTTCACATTGCGTATGTAAACAGTACTCAGACTATTTAATTTCATTTAAAATGAACGTCAAAGTTTTTAGTTTTGCAACTAATAGATTATGTGGAGAAAAAGCTGACAAAACTCACTAGTTCTAGGTACTTACATCTCAAGTATGTAGATATAAGTGTCACATATCACTAAATCAATTTAAATCTATTTTCAGCTAATCTATGGGTGTAAGTAGGTCAAAGAGAATATCCTGTTTATTAGTACCACGTTCCTAAGTAGGTTGTAGGGGCTCTTGAGGGGTATTTAGGTAAATATCAAGCCTACGCCGAAAACATTTCACGTCGGAAGGAAAAGTTGTGTCGAAGTCGCTAAGAAGCTGACAATTTTGTTTATGGCCTCCCCACGATGATTTCGGTTGCTCTATCATAAACATGTTTTTCGGTTTGCGCAAGTGTCAAAAAGCATTGACGATCACTGCAGGATCTAGGCTTCATCGTTTTCGTAGCTACCCGGTTTTGTGCCGCTCGCATCCAGCGACTGCCCGTCACCGTAGCCAAGGGCTAGATTCTACTAGTACATCATCATCAACCCATTATGTCCCCACCGAGAGGCACGGGTCTCTTCCCTGAGGAAGGTATAGGCCATACTCCACCACGGGGGCCAAGTCCGGATTGGTGGAGGCTTGTTAGACTAGTGGCTGGTATTACTGTCAGAAGTTTTCAAGCCGCCCTAAGGCCTCTGACTTGGCTTAACGACCGCCATCTATCGACGGCAGCCGGCACCAACGGCTTAACGTGCCTTGCGAAGCACGGAACCACTCGAAAAAATGCCACTAGCGTTAGCCATAGAATGGTCACCCATCCATGCACTGAACGCGCCCTATATTGCTTAACCTTCGTGATCGATTAAGATCACTCAGGCGGCCGGGGCTATGAGCGATTCTAGTACATTGTAGTACAATGACAACTGTATGAACATGGCGATTTAGTTTCATTGCCACTTCAACTCAGCGCGAGCATGTATAGAAATAATTCTAGGCGTCAATGGTATGAAAAAACACCTCACGTGACCCCACTGAGTATCTGTCATCGTACTATAATGCACTAATAGAATTGAGGCCCTGATCGTCCGACCATTTGGCAGGGGGCGTGCCCACGTGAATAGAGTGCGAATACGTAATTCACTAAAATTAGTCTTTATTTGTGAAAACTTGTAGTAGCTTTTTGTTTTGTACAAAAGTGTACATTTTGTTAAATTAAGCTTTAAGTTTTCCTTAATTTAAAAATCAATAAAATTGTCAAAAAATATATTCACGCGAACCGTTATAAACACTCGTATGTACGTTTATCATGCCTTATTTTGCATGTAGCATTTATTTAGCCAAAAATTAAACCCGAAAATGTCGATATTGCTAGCGCGGCGGAATGACCTAGATAGAGACCACGAAAATTATTGTAGTCAGCAATTCGTGATGGACACTAGCGAATAGCGAATATTTCGAATAGCAAATCCTCTTGACTCTTTTAGATACATAATAGCATTTATTTAACGGCACAATAGATACTGAAAGCGGTGGTGGCGTAGTGGGGTTGACCCTTGCTTCTCGATCGTGAGGGTCTGAGTTCGAACCACGCATGACTTTTAGTTACGTACATTTGTTTGTACAGCAACACCATTCGCTGATAAATTGTGCCCGGATAACGGCGACAGGCTTGCCACTTGTCACGTTTGGGACCTAATAAACTCGGCAAAACGTGGGTCCAGTTCTAGAGACTGGTGCCTCTGCCTACCCCTTCGGGGATAACGGGCGTGAGTTTTTTTTTTTTTTTGATACTGAAAACACATTATACAACACAAAAAAACATGAAACATGTGTGGGTATTGGTCCTTTCTGTTGTGCGTTATTTATTAGTATTTTAGTTTTCACAAAAAAAAAACATAATTATACAGATTCTCAAATATTAACATAACACAAAAACTAAAGTTACACATTTTCATAACTTTTAGTTTAGTTTTCAAGGCAGGATTTAAAGTATTGAGCCTCTGAAATACGACTCAGCAAGTGTCGCAGAAATATCGACAAATTACATGTTTTCTTCAAACTTAGGTGGTGTTCTGTCTAAAGAAACTCATAGAAAACCTAGAACCGTATGGTTGTAAGACCGACAACCTACCCAATGCGCCGACAATGGGGTACCGTTGATATTCAGAGAGGTATCTCTGAATATCAGCGTATGTCATTCGATAGAGACTGTTTCTGGGTTTTGCTCTTTTGGCTGGCGCACATTCTGCATTTTTTACTTACTTTACTTAAATACTATTAAAACACGATATAACTTACTGATAACTTTTTTACATTGTACCATGTTAATCATTTATACTTATATAAGGTTGTATATTTTATATTTAGATACTATAAGACAACTTTGCACAGTACAAGTTCGTTACAGCCATGATTACAGTTAATTTCAAATATCTTATGAAAGCTTCAACTACTATTACATAATTCGTCACGGGTAAAAATATAAACATATTTTATCAAAATTGCCGTGGCTTGCGCACGAAATTACTAGACCTGCGTTTAAATATTCTGAACACTGATTATGACATTATAGTGCTCACTGAGACGTGGCTCAGGGACGGGATTGCAGACGCAGAAATATGTGACAGTCGGTATTCCATTTTTCGCAGGGATAGGAATTATACTCTAACAAAGAAAAAAGATGGTGGAGGGGTGCTAGTAGCTGTTAAAAAAGAACTCAGCGTTATCCGTCGTATAGACTGGGAGTCACCGTTTGTCGAGGAAATTTCATTATTATTACCATCTGTTGCGAACGGTTTATTAGTGAGTGCCTGCTATATACCACCCTCGTCGACTAATAATATCTACGAGAGCCATTTAAAAAAATACTTTGACGTCTTTACAGAACTGCCGGATTATAATTTTTGTTTGATTGGAGACTACAACCAACCCGAGTTGACCTGGTCTTTTCCAAGAAGTGGTCAAGCGGGTGTACTGGATAGCCCTTCCACGGATACCGCTGTCTTACTCGGTAATGTCATTATTGAGCCTAAGTCAGTGCAACTCTATAAGAAACGATAACGATATAATGCTAGACCTGGTTCTTGTAGATGCAGAGAAAGCGGCGGTATCAATGTCTGACAACCCACTAGTTAATATAGACAATCATCACCCACCTCTACTGATTGATCTATCTATTTGAAACACTTCTACTTTACTGTCGAAACATATGATCCCTAAGTACAATTTTTATAAGACAAACTATTCGGTTGCCATTAAACAACTTAATGAAATACAGTGGAATGCGTATTTTTCCAATCTATGTATAGAGGAAGCGGTAGACAAATTTTATAAAACATTATATCATATAATAGACTCTACTGTACCACTGGTTACGATTAAGCCAGCGAAATTTCCAATATGGTTCAGTTCAAATTTAAGAAAGGTCTTAAGGACAAAAGAGAAATTTTGGCGGAGGTGGAAGACATATGGTCGTCAATACGACTACAGAAGATTTTCGGCATTAAGAGCTAATGCGAAGATCTTACTTGTCGAGTGTTACAATACATATAATAACCTAACCTAACCAAGCTCTCTCTGGGGTGCAGAAATGGAAACATGCATTTTACATTACAACGTTATTCCATCTACTCGTAAGTGCGCAAACAAACACATCTCCCCCACTAGGTCACTCGCGAACTAGTTAGTTTACACAAAGTGTTCCTTGCTACAACTAATGCAACTTTGTCATATCACTTCACAGCAATGCTCAGACCAATTATTTCAAAACAGGTTCTTAATAAGACCGTAATAACAACTTTTCACGACACTATCACTGTACTGATCCGGTTTCTTACTTTAATACGTGTATAAAATTATCATTCAATACACTCAACACATTCTGGAATGATTCGCGTATTTTAGGCTGTAAAAGTTTTTGTCTTGGTGACGATCCGTGGTCCAATCTGAACTGGTGCCTTCCGGGCGATTGTCGCGCCCCTATCGGCGACGTGACACATTTTTCATTCGTCGACTCCAGTCCCAATGTAGAAAAACTCATTTTTTTAAATAATGTGATTTTAAAAAATGAGCTGTTCTACATTGGGACTGGAGGCTGTTTTAAGTATGAAAGACATTAATGAATTAAAAATAGCTATAACACTCGCTAGCCAATCATGACTAGACAGCACGTAATATTTAACTTAACTCCGCGCTTTTTATACCTGGGTACTTTTCCAGGGATTAAATTTGAACATAAATGTACAACCTACCTTTCTAAACCTCCTCCTTAAAATCTCTCCGAAGTCCCGCCCAACCAAATATTAGTTTCTGTACTCCCATTTAAGAGGCAATATTTGAGGTTATCAATAACTCAATTCTTACAAAGATATTCAAACTTTGCGCAAAAACATAACAACCAATTCTTTCCACGAAGATTTTCAATTTTAGTTACGGAATTCCTTACCCGGGTGTGTTTACCCGAAGTTTTCACAAAACAGAAGGTTATATTTTATTGGGTATCATTTAAGCTATCACCAATTTAATTAGTTTTGTGTTTCTTAAATAATAGGGTTTGTCCTCAAAATAGTAGATCTGTCACCAAAATGTAGTCACCAAACAATGCAAAATCAGTTCCACAATAAATCACCTAAAATCCTGAGATATAAGGTCTAGTACCAAATAAATGTTTTTGTATGTATTATAATAGGTGTGTCCTAATAAGTATTTAAGCAAACTAATTTAAAGAGATCACCAATAAATCATATTATGTTAAAGAGGCAACAAGAGGCAAGGTAAGAACGCATCAAAGTCGAGTCTGTTTTCGATCTTACATAGAGAACCTAACGCTCCGACGCGCTCCGCTTCGCTACGCGCGTCGTCGCACCTATATTTCTGTTGTCACGTATTCTTTACACGATTTATTTGGTGACAGATCTACCATTCTGAGCACAGAGCTATTATTTAAGTAACAAAACTGTTATTATAAGAACGAAGTTTATATTCATGTAATGCAATATAATTTTATTGGTTATCGATCTCTTATTTTACACCTATATTAACATTAATTTGATAATTCATACCTGGGAACAATTTTTGTTTATCTGAGAACGAAAATATTTCGCGACGATAGATCTATTTATTAGGTGATACAACTTGATGACAAATATAAATTTTGGTGATAGAAAATATAGATGCCTATTTTATTTTGCGAAGTAGGTAACTTAATTTACTGGTTTCTTTTCATTTGATCTTCACAGTTTCCCATCAATTAACGGAAAAAGGAAAAATCTGTTACAAAACGCAAATTGAAAGCCTTTTATTTTGCCTCAGCTTTATAAAAAGAGAAGCAGGAATACAAAATAGTCAAATTTCCAATAAATAACATCTCATTGCGTCCTCGACAAAAAATGGCTCCTAATAAACTATTATGACAAAACTTAAATCAAACCTTCATTTTATTTCTGCACATGAAAAAAGTTCTTCAAAACTTAAACTGATTCAAGTTAGGCAAAGAAGAAAAAATCCTGTTGGTTTTCCTATTAATTAATGCAGGTTGGTCTTTCAACATGTTGCCTACCACATAGGTTAATAATAGCACCACCTCTGTGGTAATTACACTACTTGTTAGTGTAATAAAATAAGAGTGTCATTTTGTTATAAAAAATCTCATTTAGTTTTCATCTCAATCAAATTTATTTTTCTTTAACAAACTTGGAAATTTGAGCATTATTTTGACAACCTTCTAAGAGATAAATCGAAACATGCGAGCGGGCTGCGCCAAAAATAGTATAAAAATACATATCTGGCGTCTTTTATCGGCCAATGTCGTGTAAAAATGGAACGATCTTTTACACCGAAACATGGCAACTAACTATTTCGAACTGGCCAGGAAATACACTATAACGCGTGGAAGATTATTGTCATGAATGATTTTGAAAACTAATCGTTTTTTCAGAAAAAGAGTTGCCTAGGTACTAATAACTTACAATTTCCGCGCATTGTTTAAGGAAAGTACTAGACAAGTCTTGACTACAACAAGGCATTGATAGACTTTCGACTGTGTGCCTCGGCTTCGTCTCGGCCCAGATTTGCTCGTCTGTCCGTCAATGCCTCTTTTGCTGCACATAATGTACTATTAATTCACCAATGTTTGCATCATAGTGCACCATTTTGCAAATCCAACAATCACTAATATTTTAAGAGACATTTTTACGCTTCCTACTGTCACTATGCCTCTGTAACTACTCAGTTTGAGGCTCTTATCGCCAACAACCTAGTGGTAAGTATAAACAAACTTAAGAGTTCCGCCCTTATGCACATAGTAATACCGTCTTTTGTGGCATGCATCTGGCAGGGGAGTAAGTTTTCCAGTTAGTAACACTGTTTCCTACTTGAAAACTTGCGCGTGTCTCCGAGAAGCTTCGAGACTGAACGGAACAATGCCTACTGTTTGATATTATGAAATATGATATTGTTACCTTAGGTAACTGTGTAATCTCCTTTTTTATTTACAATAAAGTGTTCTCTATCTATATATGTATCTACACATAGTTAACTGAACTATACTGTACAGTACAGTCCTACTATGGGACACAGGATTTCTCTGAAAAGAATCTCTGAATGTCCTCTGCGAATTTAAATCGCTGAGGTACGGGACCTCAAGTACTTCATCTGGTATTGCTACTACAAGCTTCGACGACCTCTGTGGCACAGCGGTTAGTGCATTTGCCTACCATGTGAGAGGTCCCGGGTTCGAACCCCGGCTGGGGACAAAAACAAAAACCCCTGGTCATGGATGTTTACATGTTTGTGATGTCGCTGTTTCTGGTTTCCCTGACACAGGGTGTCCTAGTGTAAGGCCAGAAGCAATGTACCTATGTACCTGTATGTAAATGTTTATGTTTATAAAAAACTCAAAAAGAACAATAATTAGTGAATAATAGACGCGCCAAAGCCGTGTTACCAAATCGAACTAAAATTACTGTGTGCTTTAGGAGTGATTTGATATATAATAATATCTAAATCATGTTGAAATTGAAGAAATTGAAATAAATAAATGTTCATATTGCCACTTCAATTTTTTGCTAGCGACTTGAATGACGTCCGGTCACTTTCGACAGATTACTAAAATTAAAAAAGAATCCGCTACTTTACTCTTTTTTCAAGTATGTCTTAAATGCTAAATATCTCTTCCATTAGACCAAAAAATATTTAATTATATTTTTTGAGGACCTAAAAGCAACAAAAACATTATTTTAAAACGTTGCTTTGCTAAACAGCCAAAAACGCGGTCCGCCATTTTTGTCTATGGTTTGAAGTCTTAAAGGTTAGTAAACAAAGTTTGACATTCAACATAGGTAGAGTTCGTGCTACGAAAGAAGTATGAGTTAATGAATTTTGGCTTTTATTGTTATGGCCTTAAGGATTTTACCGTGGGACTTGTTTGGTGAAACGATCGTTACGTAGTCCTAAAATCTGTTAGTGATCTGTGAGCATAGTGAAATAACAACAACGCATTCATGATTTCATCGAGTTTACATGCAAAATATATCAATTATTATTATTGCATTGTTCGAGACTGCAAAAACACGTCAATAAAGACCGCCGGGAAGTCGCGGATTCGTGTGCCCAGTGAAATAGACATACGAAAAACTTGGCTCAAACTTGCCAAGAGAGACCCCGATTCTTTATCGACTGAAACTTGGGTGTTTTTATGTGAAGATCACTTTAATGTAAGTCCTGTAATATCAATGTACACAAAAACCGTTTTTAGCTGTAATAATGCTTGGTTAGATTTGGTTTGGTTTTGGCAAATTGGTACTATCAGCTTTCACGAATCCAGCGTCCATGATTGCGCTTATCAATAAAATGATAAGACACTAACTGCACAAGAAGATAAAAAAATAAAAAATAATAAACTCACGCCCGTTATCCCCGAAGGGGTAGGCAGAGGCACCAGTCTCTAGAACTGGACCCACGTTTTGCCGAGTTTATTAGGTCCCAAACGTGACAAGTGGCAAGCACAAGAAGAGTTTTTGCAAAAACACTTCCAATCCAAATCACAATAGAACCTACGCACGATTGACAGATGTTTGTTTACAACCAAAGGTGCTTTCAAGATGGCGGATAGTGTTTTCACCGTTCCGATCTAAAAGCGAAAAATATTTTTTTAATTTGCAAATTTTGCAGCCATCCTGCATATTTACTTAGCAAAGTCAATATATTTCGGTTTCTTACGTTAGATACTACAGGAAATATCCATTTATCGCGTCAAATTTGATACGAGTCAAGTAGCGTATTGTAGGAACCGATTCGATAAGTACCAATAAATTCAAAATTATAATATACATTTAATGTCATAACAATATTACAGAATTATTAAAAATAAATAAAGAAATAATAATAACCAAACCAAACAAATCACTCCAACCCACATTCGGCCCAAAAGTCCCCATGAATAAATCTAAAATTTAAAATAATCATGTCATATCATCATCATCATCATCATCAGGCTATATTAGTCCATGTCATATCATTTAATTTAAATTACTCTAATAAATTACACGAATTTATAATAAAGACAAGATGACCAGAACTTGGACGATATCTTAATTAAACCGAAACTGATAAAAGTCGCCGGGCGTTTTAAGAAACTCGCTTTCTCTTTTGTTGTAGGCCGACCATTGTTACTCTGTCTTTTAAGGAAACTTGCCACAAGAAAAATTAAGGAGAACATTTAATTAATGAAGTCTTTGTATTTTTCGGCAGCCAAAGAAATGTTCTTGACAAGTTTCAATTTGTTCTAAGCTCTGTTTTAATTTCTAGTGTCACTCAAAAGTGACATAAGAGTCATGTTCAGATGTTTGTTTTAAGGGAAGGCAACGCGGATTTTGAAATACAGTTAAGTAAAATAATTTAAATTAGAGTTTGTCATTTACAGTAGCTTTTTCCTGAAAATTATGTACAGTTTTTGTTTCATCTACTTAATATAAATAAAATTCAAAGTCCTGACTGACTGATTCATTCACTCATCAACGCCCAGCCCAGGACCTAGGAAGCTGAAATTTTGCACAGAGGGTCTATATATAACTAGCTGTTGCCCGCGACTGCGTCCGCGTGGGCTTTAGTTGAGTAAAGTGTTTGCAAATAAAATAGAGATACTTTTAGCGCATGCGAAAGAGCTTTCATACTAACTTCGCAACCCCATCTTACCGATGATTTTCGAAAGACTATTTTAAACGTCTTTCATAACTTTCAATGAAGGACCTTCATACTGATATTTCATTCGAATAACTTCAAAAATGGCAAATTTTCAAACTGAATTTGTGCCCCCCTTTTATCCCCTTAAAAGATGATTTTCGAAAAACTATTTTACATGTGTTTCAAAACATTCAATGAAGAACCTTCATTCTGAATTTCATTCGAATAACTTTATAAACGGCAAAGTTTCATACTAACTTTGCACCCCTTTTTACCCCCTTAAGGGATGATTTTCGAAAAACTATTTTACATGTGTTTCATGACTTTTAATGAAGAATCTTTATTCTGAATTCGAAATGTTTGATAATCGCAGCGACGATACGAAGTAAATACGAAGAACTTTTATACCTTCTAAATTTGCAGCCCCCATAAGTATTGAATTCACAAAAAGGCCTGTCGGCAATAATCAATAACTTTATCCTGAACTTATAACCCAAATACAATATTTTATTGAAATAACTTTGAATATCAGAGAGCTTTCATTCTAACTTTGCACCCCCCTTGGGATGATTTTCTAAAAACTACTTCACACAATGTTTCATGACTTTCAATGAAGGACCTACATACTGCATTTCATTCGAATAACTTCAAAAACGGCAGAGTTTCATACTAACTTTGCACCCCCCGTTTTTCCCCTTTAGGGGGTGAATTTTGAAAAATCCTTTCTTAGTGCTACCCTACGTTATAAAAGGAACTCCTGTGCAAAATTTCTAGTTTCTAACCCTTATAGTTTGGGCCCTGCGTTGATATGTCAGTCAGTCAGTCATTCAGTCAGTCAGTCAGTCAGCTTCTCCTTTTATATATATAGATGTAGGCAAGGAATAAGACCGGATTTTATGAAATTCAATCCTTATGGGGCGAAAAGGGTTGCCAAAATTTGTATGGGAGGTATAAAGAATGTTGTCTAATTTTCTTGAAACTTAGTATAAATACTCTTCAACACACTTGATTGAACACGTGTTTCGCCGTTTTTATAAATTTAACCCTTAAGGGAGTGAACGGGGTTGCAAAATTTTGAACTAAAGTTCACGCGGACGGAGTCGCGGGCGAAAGCTAGTTTTCAATATTTGTACACTTTTATGCCTTTTTAGGCTTTCTTCAGAGTTTTACAAGTTTCCAGGTTTTGCGCCATCAACATTAAGTGATTTCCTGCCATCAGTCGAATGTCTGATGATGATAATGGTGATGACTCCTTTTTACGGTTCTTCCTTGTTTGTAGCGGGGGTATTTGGCCGGTAATTGTTAAAATCGTAACATTAGTGAAATTATATCGACATTCATATAAATAGAACTACTCTTTGCGTAAAATACTGTATCCTAGAGGGTTAGAAAGAGACTAAGGCTTTGCAGTTGCCATGATATTGATAAATTTCTATTGCTTTTTGCTTTATTATCGTTTTGTCGCTGCACGTACGGACAAAAAAAAAGAAAAAATATCAATCTGAAAAAAACTTATAGAACAAATGTAAAACACAAACTCCAAACGACTTCAACGCTTAAAGAGAAAAATTAAGCTGTAATATCACGCCAGTCTATCGCGAGTAAATGATTGCGGAAACGCTCCGAGCGAAAACATGACTGATCATCAGGAAAGTGTTACACAAACTCTACTCTCCAAATAAAACTGAAAACAAAAGACAAAGAAAATGTCAACCCATAACCTATATTTATCTAAGTAACTGTGAAAACAAAGAAGGCCTGCATTTCAATAATCGTGCTCGCGTAGCCGCCCGTAGCTACTACGAGAGCCGTAGCGGCGCTACGGCGGACTGCAGCGTACTACGTTGCTACGACGGACTACGATGTTACGGCTCCATTATTGTTTAGTTACTAGGTCGTTATGAATTCCGCGTCAGAAAGTTTTAACGAAATTGCTGCGACGATGTCAATTTTGCACCGTTTTATTTTAAAACACCAAGCCTTAAAGCGGCCTTCAATTAAAACGGTTCGTGCGAAAAAATACACTGTACGGGAACGGGTTTTCAGGAAACAAGTTGATTTTTTTATCAACATAGGAGTTAAAAATCAGACATGAGGAAATTTATAACGAAGATCTCAGAAATAAAAACACCGTGTTTTCTATGAACCATACAAAATAAGTCAAACCGACTTTTTGTTTATCTTTCTTATGTACCACTTATGTATCTACGAAATTCCTGTGTTTTTTTACCTATTGCGTTTGTGTGACTTGTTCTTAATAAATAAATCGATCGAACGAATGAAAACGGTAGAAGACATTGAGGCCTTTGTAAATTTTGTTGTTTTTAGGGTTCCATAACTCAAAAGGAAAAAAACGGAAACCTTAAAGTATCACTTTGCTATGCGCCCGTCTATCGGTCCATCCGTGCATCCGTAGGAGATACTAACTTGAAATTAAAACCACATACTCAGGTCTAAGGGCCCTTAAAGCGGTGAGAACATCAAACTTCTCATTTAACATAAAAAAGATACGCCCATTTATAATCCAAAAAACGGCAGTTTGACGTGCAAGAGAATTAAAATTTATATGGCACTTTTCGATCACCTGTCACTCTATCTTTTTATACTACAGGGGCAAAAATCCAAAAGTATATCTATCTATCTAATCAGCCCGTAAATAGAGCCCGCTGTTGAGCATAGGTCTCTTCTCTTTCAAGCCAACCCATACAGTCCAGTGCTAGTCTCGTATATTATACATATACCAGACTAGCACTTTATGTATTTGTAAAAGTATATATTTGTAAATAAATCATACAAAAATAGTTTTTGAAGTTCGTGAAAAGCCCGGAAAAACTTATCTACAAATTTGTACGGAACCCACCGTGGACGAGTTCTACTCGCACTTCTCCGGTTTTTTCCGGTTTAACTAAACGCATCTAATACTCGCCTACCAAATATATACTCACACAAGGAACATAAGATAAATTGTTGAACTTTCTTGTAGAAAACTAATTTAAATATCTCGAAGCGCATTGTACCTATTCAAAACAACGGAGTCTCAAACAAGATATAGTCGTAAGATAAGATGAGAATATTCTTATGGTTATTACGCTGCTTTATATTTACTGTCTGTTCCAAGAGAACGTTGTATGCGTCCATTGCGCAGTAGTATTCTTTTACGTGTATTTTAACAATAAAAAGTATTTATTTCCCAGAAAAATGTTATCGCACATAGCTAAGTGGCTTGTTTCGTATTTAAATAATTCGACAGGGAAGAAAAATGTTTTACCGTATTCATCAATAATCCATTATGTCCCCACCGAGGGGCACGGGTCTCTTCCCTGAGGAAGGTCTGGGCCATACTGGTCTGGATGCCATAGTAGTTCATTTTATACGTTGCTTTCGGGTCAGATAGCATTTACATAACACCCTGTATATTTTACATTGACTTTGCAAGTAATATCACCCAGAACCCATTTGTTAAAGCAATCAACATACCCTATTACCGTACCCATTCTGAATGATCGAAATGAACACGCTACGTAATTGCCAACCGAATTACAATCTCATGTAAACTCATTAAGATATATGTTCTGCTTTCAGTCATTCAGATAATTTCATTTCTCCAGGACTTAGGAAGCTCGTATGTGATGAGAAAACACACAGGTCGTTTTAGACTCCATTATTTCAATTTGAAAAAGATTTTATACACTTCTACAGAAAACCCATTAATGGTTTCCATGAATGAATATGAATATACATTTTAGTGTTACAGTCTTAGGGACTCCACACACGGCGGCTATAAGGTAAAGATGTATATTATAGCACGATATATCTCATTACATCTTTCCATAGAAATCGTCAGGAGACCACACACGACAGCTATAATATACATCTTTACATCTTCGTATCTTAAAGGTACTGAGCGGTCTCTAAGCTATACATCCTGGGATGTAATGTATATTATAGCTGCCGTGTGTGACAGTAAATAAAAAAAATGAAGACTGTCTCGCGGATGTTGGATTAGACCAAGAATATAAAAAGATATATTTGCTCTCTTCTGAGAATTTCTTGGTGTAATAGATAACTAGAATAAAATAATTTTACTAACAAAAGTATTAAAAAATAAACATGCCAAAAATGCGAATCAGAGCGAAACCTGATCGGACTCTTCCGACAACATTCAAGTAAGTATATCCGTAAAACTGTCGTAGTTTTGCAAAAAGGATCGAACCCACAATATCATCACTTTGCTCTAAATTGTAAGAATCAAACTTTCATAACGATCCTATGAGTATACGCAAAGTTATGGCACATGATAGTCAACCCAAATGTATGGAGAGCTTTAGTCAGCTTAAACATAAAAACTGAAATATCTCAAAACTCACTTTGTATCGGTTGGATCCTTTTTGCAAAACTACGTCCATTAACAATCTATAATGCAAAAATGGGTCTGGGCTTAGCCGCCACACCTACCTTGAATAGAATACTTTTTCTTTACACCTTAGTGTAAGAAAAAGCGGGCAACCTCAGTTTAAGTCTTACCGTGGATGCACCAAAAAGTTTCATTAGTGGAAGAGTCTAATACCTGAACTTAGTGTTACACAAAAAGCGGCTCTTTCGCCAGTGACAAACTAAAGAAAATGCGGCGAGAATGGTATGTGAGAGGTGAGGATTCTCTTCGACCATTTAGTTTTGTCAAGTATTCTACATATTTTTAAATGCTGTCCCAAAGTTGTAGTTATCACCAAAATACGTATAAATGCTATGTCACGCAACTTTTTTATCATAATTTACAGAAATCCAAGCTCAATTGTTTTTACGCATCAAATCTCAACTTCAAATCAGAAATCAAAAATTTATTTCAACGTAAAGAATTTACATTCTGTTTGTTGAATGTCAGGAGAAAAAGCCAGTGAACTCCACTCTGACCTCTTTTCTCAAATCACCTTAAAGCTAATACAAATTAGGTATGAGTGTTCATATACCAAGACATAGGACAGCAGGACATCGGCTTTCCTCATAGTTTTCCAAGCTTCCCGGCGTAGTGCCGCCCGCATCCAGTGACTCCCCGCCACCGTAACCAGGTCGCCAGACCATCTGGTGGGGGCCTGCCCACTTTACGTCCTCCGTCCGAGGTCGCCAGGTCGCAACTGTCATCAGTTCTCCGTGCTATGTTATTTTCGTGTTTAACAAATATTAGATATATATTTCTGGCGTTCTTATATCTATGTAGGCATTTATGTAAGTTGTATGTATATTTGTAAGTAGTTTATTATTATTATTATTATTTTTATACCTACTTACGCTATTTATAGTTTCTATTTCCATTTTCCACTTAACTTATGCGTTGAAGGTAGTAGTCGATATTTGAAGTTCTTTAAATCATAAAACTGAAGGCCGGTTTCTGAATTGAGAATTTCACTTAGTAAACACTTAAATAACATTCTGTCACGCTCTTTTCGGAGTAATTTGACGAGAGAGCCCGCTGGCCCTGAGCGGTATTAGTGGTACCCCATATCAGTTTTTATTGTGCACAATATAATTGTGAATATAAAACAAACCTTGTTATTATAATTATGGGGACGCTGATGACAGATATTTGTGTTAGTATTTATATTGCTCAGCACTTGAGATCGCTTATTCCTCATGATATCTCTTTATCTCTGTCTCTCTTTCTGCCAAAAAAGGGCTTTACACTACTATGGAATAGTTATTTCTTGTTGATTTTATTTCCTGCCTTGTACTTTGTTTGTATACTAGTTTACTCTGTTTCTGGGACAATAAATAATTGAAATAAAAGTTTTCATTCTTTTTTACACTCTTGTGTACTTCTATTGTGGTACTTACACAACAATAGAATACTCCAACAAAAGTATGAACAATGTGCAGAAGCTGTGTTGTTAGTGTGTTAATTTGTAAAGCATATTATTATAGTAACCATAACAATATCCTGAAGTTATTGAGTTATTGAATTAAAACATCTAAGAATATAACATGACATAACATAACATTTACACACAGGCACATACATTGCTTTTGGCCGTGGGGCCGGGGCTAGTGTGGACTAGGATACCCTGTGTCGTGGGAACCAGAAACGACGACGTCACAAACATGTAAACATCCAAAACCTGAAGTTTTTTTTCTCCCCAGCCGGGGATCGAACCCGGGACCTCTCGCATGGTAAGCAGATGCGCTAACCACTACGCCACAGAGGTCGTCAATTTAGGATAATAAAAAGAATAACTTCTACACAACATAATCATTTGACCTGGTCCCAAACTAGGATACCCTGTGCTATGGTAACAAGGCAAGGAAATTACAAACTAAACTTATTATTTCAGTTCTGTCACTAATGCCAAAGAACACCACACTTCCCTCTACCTCGCTCTGACAGCGCGTCCCCATTTTTTCCTGACAAAGAGTAGTCGGGCGGGGGTTGAAAGGGGATTCCCGGGAAATAATGAAGCGTCGGTTCGTGTAGTGTTGTGCAGAGTCTAGAGGTTAGAGGTTGGCCCTGTACTGTTCCGTCTGCCCCATTTACGTGGCTCGCGCTTCAATCACTACTCGTTTCACGTCCGTAGATAAAATGAGCGGTGTTCGGCCTAAAGTGCATAGAAAAATGGATCTGATAACCGAAAGATTTTTGTGTACAAGAAACCGAGTTTAGTAGGTATGAATATATTCCAAAGCACCTTTCGGTTTTTCGCATCTGCCTCTTTGACCATATATTTGCAACAAACCCTAGACTTTAGCGGTCAATTTTTTTTAAGTGTAACTTTCATTTGTCTCATGTTTCTTGAGTGCAATAAAGAATATCTTTATCTTATCTTATCTTGACGTCTATAGAATATTAAATTACGTATGTTATTTTCATTTCAATCCTTTTGTGCTACAACTTGTCTAGGGATAATTTTCTTTTTATTTCTGATCCGGTCAATATGGTTAATTTCATATTTGAACAAAATACGTCCAATACAGTAGCGATACAATGTGTTTATATTGCTATTAATGTAGCGGACGGATATGTTATAGCAGACGTAACGTAAATGCTGTATGTACACCTGACATATCGATCTATCATCAAGCAATGACAACGGAAACATTAATTCTCAAACCTGGTAAAAAAATGAGGGAAAAGTTCATTCTTATGATATTGAAATAATCATGGATGTATTACGCACATACTCTCTCTTCTCTATTGCATACTGTTTAACCAAAGAAACTCCTTCCTATCTAAAAGACCGCTTTGAATTCCTTCACTCTTCTCATGTTCTTAGTCTTCGCTCCTCCCAAAACCTTCTCCTAAAAATCCCATCCCATCGCACCACTTTCTACAGCTGCTCCTTCACAGTGCAAGCAGTCCGCCTCTGGAATGACCTAACGGTAGAGGTGCGGAAAGCCAAATCGCTCCCAATTTTTAAAACTATGGTGAAGGGTCACTATCTCGCTGGTTTACTGTAAGACTGTTGCTGTTGTTGGTATTTTATTTATGTCCTATGTGTATGGTTTATAAATTTATGTACCTATCTATATAATATATATTTTTACATTATTATTTATTTGTGTAATATTATTTGTATGTATCTATTGATAGTTCATATTTATATTATTTAGTATTTATATTATATTTATAACTATAACAGTTTGGTTGCCTAGGCATGTATAATAAAATTGATATAACTCAGTAATTATTATTTTACTTATTTTGTACATCTGCTTCCTTCTCCAATATTTTGCTCCAGTCCATCCAAAGGTTGTCTGGAATAGATCACTTTTAGTGTTAAGGCCGCCGTCTGTACTCTTAGATTAAGAAATACCTGTGTAATTTCCTTTGTTATGTACAATAAAGTGTTCTCTATCTATCTATCTATCTATCTATCTATTATATTACCATCATGATATATATTAAATCTATGCAAATAGTAAAACGGGCCAATCCCATCAATATCGTATTACAAACTCTGACAGCGCGTGTCGAGCGAGATTAGGTACTCTCTGTAATTTGAACGTTATGAACAAAGAGATTTTATTTCACATGAGAAACTCAGAAAATCAATACAGCAACGCCAACTAGCAAGCAAGGCTATCGCGTGCTCCATTTACGTATTTACTAACATATTCTAATTTATTCATAACAAAATATAAAACCTGGTACCAAACACAATTTACACTAATGATTGCATAATCCCGGTTACGATTTAATCCCCACTTTCGTCCACTGAAAATACGTAAAATTTAAACGAATTTAATGTTTACGACAAGGAAGGGAATAGAGCTGAGAATTGCTCGACTCTCATCAGGCTAAAAGGACCTGCGAGAGGTTAAATGACCTACATTGACTATGTATGACGCTTAGACCTCTGCTAGAGAGTTCGTCTCACAAATGCGAGTGCTTTGTATGTAAGGAACGTTTTGCTATTCATTCATTTCTGATGGAAGGACACTGTGGGTCAGGAATAAAATATTAAGGAGGTGAAGATAGCTAGAAATTGGTAAAAGATCTGGGCAAGGAAGGAGTGCTTTGACAAAACAATTATTAAATTAGAAAAACAATCATTATTTTCTAAAAACTTTCAAGCACTAAAGACAACTGTAGGCCTGGTTTACTTTTGCTTTATTTTCATGCTTTTTTAGCATGCTTTCCATAGAGCTAGAATAGAATAGAGACGACAATCCTTTTATAAGTCACAAGCAAATAATATACCAGTAATGATTGCTTGCATACTATCTATTTAGGATTTTTTAGAAAGAAGTTAGGTACTTTTTTATAATATATGGTGGGTAATAAAAGCTTGAATCAGCATACGTTTGTGCCGTCTCAATTTTATTGTTTCTCTATGGAAAGCATACTGAAAAAGCATGAAAATAAAGCAAACGTAAACCAGGCCTAAAGAAGAAATACGTTTATTTATTACCGGTGGTAGCCTAGTGGGTAGAACAATCTTAGAACTCGGAAGCGGGAGACCCAAGTTCGATTCCCAGTACGGGCATGTACCTATGACCCTGTTTTCTACTGTTACTTACATTTGTGAAGTTATATTAGTAACAATACCACTTCCTAATTGTGAAGAAAAACATCTTGAGGAAACCTGAGTGTCTGAGCTATTCAATACTTCGGCGCTTGAAAACGCCAATCCGCGGTGGCCACGAGTGGTGGTAAGCCCATACTCTCTCTCTCTTAGAGAAGGCCTCTGCGCTATAGTGGGCTGCTTACATTACATTTTTATTTCCTTTCCATATAAATATTGTACTAAAGGTAAGTGACAAAACATATAAAAATAAGGTGACAAGAAAAAAATAATTAGACACGTCATTGCAGCTGGAAAACAGCTGTAATTTAGTACTAACTAGTTTGTTTTTATCACAGCACTGATTTTTGCCAATAAACAGAAGATCCAATAAGATAGCCAAAGGTTTAGTACAACAAAAAATTAAAACTACGCATAATAATCGCGTTCTCAGCCTATGCAGAAAAAGAAAAGGCATAGCAACGTAGCACCGGATGATAATCACATGTCCTGATCCCAATCTAGGATACCCTGTGCTAAGGTAACTAGCTGGAAAAGAAAGAAAGAAACCTCAACGTAATTACCGTCCAATTGCTTTCTGCAGCGAAAATATCCGAAAACATGCAACACAGCACAAAAACCCCGACCAAAAACGTGTCCGGGGGCCATTAGACCGAATAGGATCGCTTTCTCTCAAATGTGAAACCATCGAGTGGGCTCATTTACTTGAAA
The DNA here is from genome assembly GCA_947310845.1 of Yponomeuta plumbellus. Classification (NCBI taxonomy): domain Eukaryota; kingdom Metazoa; phylum Arthropoda; class Insecta; order Lepidoptera; family Yponomeutidae; genus Yponomeuta; species Yponomeuta plumbellus. The sequence goes on along the minus strand of OX371207.1, from coordinate 6,401,672 downwards.
CACCCTGACCACGCCTTCGGCCAGCAGTTTCAACGAAAACCGCGCTTATTTATACTAGAGTCAAGATCTAAATCCGTGTGAAAGGGTTGTGTCTTTATCAAGGACAAACTGAATGAAGTTTGCGAGTCGGACCGTCGGTGGATGGGATTTTGTTTTTTTTCGTTTGCTGTAATGTGATTGTCCGATTTGTTTGAGCGTCTGTCTTAAAAGTTTAGAATGTCTTTGTTAAGGCGGTGTCTCTAGGTGGACTTGGTTATGTGTTGCAGAGATATGCTTATTTTAAAAAATAGCGAAGGCACCGCAGAGATAAAACGCCGCCCTCACATTAGGAGGTCGTGGGTTCGACCCGACATGTAACAATGACTTGGTTTTCTAAGTCACATTCATTCGTAAATTAGTAGGAGCAATGCCTTTCGCTAACTTCACAGTTAACAGGAAAGCGTTGTGAGGGAACCTGAACGTCTGAGATGTTCACATAATTTTTCATTTGATATTGCCAATCCGCGTTATTCACGCGATAATTACAGCCGTAGTCTCTCTGAGAAGGGCTGTTCCCTGCGGTGGGACATATATTTAGACTATATATAAAAACAATTGCACTTTGAAGACAACCTCTGTAGCGCAGCGATTAACGCATCTGCCCGCCGCCGTGCGAGAGGTCCCGGGTTTGAACCCCGCTGGGGACAAGAAAAAACCCCAGGTCTTGGATATTTAGATGTAAATGTTATGTTATTTACATGTTTGTGAAGTCGCTGTTTATGGCTCCTACGACACAGGGTATCCTAGTGTGGGGCCAGAAGCAATGTATGTGCCTGTATGTAAATGTTTGTTGATTTTTTGTTTGTTTGAAGAACATTCGTGACTAGACATAGCGACGGAATATTACAATGCTTTTGGATTAGCTAAAAGATAATTCTGTGAGCCGACGACAGCCTTGGTAACATTGGAAATTGAACAAGAGAGAATGTTTGTCCAATTAATCGACGGAGGAAAGTTAGAAGTCTCAAAAATCTGAGAAAGCTTGAAATATAATTTAAAGCGGTTTGCGTTAGCTGAAACTTTTCAGAATATTAGCGAGAAGAAACCAAATTTCGCTGAAATCTTCGCAGACTAATGTATAAAATCACTTGGGAGCGGGCTCCAGACTAATTATTCAAACCAGATTTATTCATCCTTTCAAAACACTTCTGACGATGGGTATTCTCTTGGACATTACTTTCTTATCTCATGTGCCTAAGGTCATTGCTTATTTAAAAGCTTTGAGCACAAAAGCTCGAAGTCAGTCATCATCAGTCTCACATCTTTAACGTCAATATTTATTATACCCGAAAACGGAACTGTCTAAGCTGGTAATCAAAATCCCGGGAATATCCCGGGATCCTAGCTAGACACAAACGTATGGCAGCCATTTATTTGCAACGAGCCATCGGAACTGATTGTGGGATTTGTTCGGATCGTGATAATATTGTAGACAAACTTTTCTTCAAGAATAATAGTTTAAGCTTTGTTAATCAAGGATCAAATTTAAAAAGATTAGGTTTAGAGTTTCGATAAAAGTTCATTAAATCATACTTTCAGTGCTACTTTGAACAAAAACATTTGGATTTTGACATCATTCAATATAAACATAAACACTTACACAAAGGCACATACATTGCATCTGGCCCTACAATAGGATGGGATTTTTAAGCGAATCTTACTCTTCACTTTAACGTCATTCATTTAAGCTCTACGTTTTGGGCCAATTGCTGGCCACTATAGACACACACCTTTGGCCACAAGCTATCAAACTAACTGACCCATGGGCTATTACAAATCACACGCTTAATGTAACTACCAAATTAACTTTCGCACCGACACCATCTCTTCTCCTTGTCTCAAACTAGGATGCCCTGTATTGTGGTAACAAGACAAGGTCGTTACAAACTGTGATAGTTATCACCGAGTAGTTATCGTCGTCTAATATCGTCATATATCGTCAGGGTAGTTACCTTGACGAAGCTTTTTGTACAAATACAGTACGTAAGTGAGAATCGAACCCACAAGCTCTCTTTTTGTAGTCAAACTTGTGAATTTCAACACCGAGGCATTTTTCGTATGAAAACCAAGATCTTTCGACGACGTTTTGGTTCATCACAAACAGGCAGTATAATACACCCACACATATCGTCATAACCATTCTATGAGATTCCCGAAAAATCCCGCAACGTGTGAAAAGTTTCAAGTCGCACCCGGGGGAGTGGCGTAATCCAAATCTGTGAGTTATAACTAGGGGACCCGTTGTTCAGGGCCGGGGACGTCCCGCGGGAACTCTTGCCGCACAGCCTGCCCGCAGCGCGATGGGACGAAACGACGACTCCACGATCTCGCTGAATGTAAATACGCTTAAGATACAGACAGGGTAGGTACATTCAATTAATCTGGTCTAGGCAATACTTATCTCTAAGCTAGCCTAATCTTTTAAACGAACTGCAAAATATGTAAAGTTTTCTTCATTTATTTAATATTGGGAAGATTAACAGCACATAACTAAGGGCCGATTTCTGAATTGAGAATTTACACTAAGTAAATACTTCTATCACTCTCTTTTCTAAAGAAATAGACGAGACAGCACTACAGTTAAGTAATTACTTAGCGAAATTCTTAATTCAGAAATCGGCCGTATGAGTAACAAAATACCTATTTAAATATATATAATGTTACTAATAAGTCTCCACTATTAGATATGGTTTTAAAAGATTATGAAAAATAAACCATATATGAATACTAGATGAAAACCCGGCTTCGCTCAGCTAAAATGTATCATAATGATATTCCAAATATTTTTGTTCAGCATTTAATTTTTGGTACTTTTCATATTTATGGTGTTTGCATTTTCATTTCAACAAATTAGACCTTAGAGTTCACAATGGACACCTGTGACACGTGGTGACTTGACACCAACGCAACATTGGTGACATTGACATGTTTAGTTCCCAACGCTATTGTAAAAAGATCACTTTTACATTAAAAATATTCGATAATCCGAATTTTCCACCTATAAATTTTCGACTCGGATAGACTAATTTTTTACTGTCTAGGATTTGATGTGCATTTCGTGCGAGTCTACCGTAGACCGGTACAAAATTATTGATATAGATTATTATTAATGATAGTGGCATTAACCTTAGTATCCCGTACTCTAACGACACCACAAGACGTTTTTGTCGCACGTTACATAATACTAAGAAGATAAGAATAAAACGCACTTCAATTCGATGTCTACCAAGCAGTACTTCTATCCTACGTCTACAGGAATCGCCTGACTGCTTGCCCCCCTCGAGGCAAGGTGTGATAATAGAGTTTGTCTTTTTATTTATTTCGAAAGGGTCTTCCAGTTTGTATCAACACGACTCTTGATTGTCATAAAAACAGATGTGGCAACTGTTCACAAAGGGTGCGAATAGAGTGAAGATTTAGATATACGGGAAAAACCTCTATATGTAACGAAATAGTATGCCGGAAAAGGTTAAGCCCGTTGTTATGGGGTAACAAAGATCTTCCTAGGAAGTCGGGTGTGTCACCTTTTACTAAGGTAAGATATAGGTATAACTATCTTATTGATTATTAGCTACTTCATACATTTTGGCAACAAACTGTTTTAAAAAATTAGTGTGGAGCAGCGGACTTTTTCACAAATTCAAAGTACCTACTTCACATTGAATTTGTAAAAAAGTCGGCTGCTCCACACAAAATTTTTAAAACACTTTGTTAACAAAATGTATGAAATAGCTAATAATCTGTAAGCTAGTACAAAAAAACAAAAATGTATTGAGCTAGGTGCTTTTTAAAATTTAGACATCTAGTCTTGTGTCTAATTTATAAAAATATTATATGGACCGTTTGCTCATAAAATATCTACATTTTGTCCTGGAGTTGACGTCAGAAAATCAGGAAACCCTAGCCAGGACTTACTTTAGTATAGGTATTATTGCTCTTGGCTATCGAATATTACGCGCCATACTTCGTATAGACAGGCTAAATTGAGCTCTATTACATTTACCTACGTTATAATAACTGTTCAAAATCCAACGCTAGTTTTACTGTTCATTGTACGTACTAATTACAGTAGTTCACGACCCTCCACAAAATAAATGGCATGGCAAACCACTCTACCGCCGTGTACAGTCTGTATCCGATTGACCTTTATGTGTTTGTTGCAAAGTCATCGGTAAGACAGCTGTACTTTTAGTAAAGCACTTTTGAAAAATTTTAATATCGCCGCATCTAGCGAAATTACGTTAAAGCAATAAAGTCACTTTAAGTTCAACAATTGGTTAGGGTTTATAGTAACCTTTTTTTTTCTGTTAACTTTTTCAGTTAATTTGCCACATACCATTTGACACTCGTAACGTTACATTTTTTTTCTATTGTTTATTGTTGAATAATATGTACAAAACACCATGTAGACACAGCATGACAATCAAGTTATAAATGAATGAAATTAGATTTCACTGTAGTGCAGTTACTTGCGACTTACCTATTTCCAAAACATTTGTATCATACTTTAAAGACACACCAATCCGGACTTGGCCCCCGTGGTGGAGTATGGCCTATATCTTTATCAGGGAAGAGACCTGTGCCCCTAGGTGGGGACATAATGGGTTGATGATGATTTGTATAATAATTTTATTAAAAATTTATCTGAGCATAGAAAATAAGAAATTGCTCCAACGATAGTATAATCATTGGCCTAGTTACCATCTGCGTCTGAACGTCACTTCGATATTCTGTTGTCAACTGTACATACTCAATCAGAGCGCTGAGTCAACACACCCTGTGTGTTGGGTCAACTTAGGCAGAGTTTTCAACTGAGGGCTGTACTCAGGAACTATAGGACATTATTTACGGCAATTCTCAAGATAATGTCTGTGGCACCTTTACAATCGTAAGTTTTCAATACAAAAATACATCTCATAAATTTACGCATGTATCGCAGAGGGGTGGAGACTACGGCTTACCGCTTACGACGATCCTGATAGACTTCTATCATTAATAATTCAATGAATACACTCGTTTTTGGGTACTATTTATCTTACTTACCCTTTGATAACACATCCTCCACTTTGGATGCGAATTCATCCACAGGTTTTCAATAATTTCTGCCATACTCTGCAAAAATTCTCCGCTCAGAAATCTCTAATCTTTGAACGCGCGGATAGCGTATTTAGAAATCTATTCTTTACACAAGTTTATACTCTCAGTAAGAACTGCTCGCACAAGCAATTTCTTTCGATTCCCACTATAGCCTGGCGTCCATTGGAGCAGAGTCGAGCTCAAACTCGCCAAATCGCATCGAATTTGTTCGATTCGGATTCGGCCAGGCGCGTTGCTTGCTAATGGACGCAGTTTCATAGGCAATGCAGGCGGATTTTTCTGACTCAACCCGAGAAGGCGGCGAGAATTTATAAAAGCAATACTAGATAGAGTTTTAATGCTATTAAAAATTTAGTACATATATTTTTTTAGCCTAAACCTAATGGCTTAAGATATGAACGTCTATCGATCTATCTAGATCTTGTACAGAGCCAACAACTAGAGCAAAGGCATCTTAGATCTCACGAGAATTTCTCTTAGTTCATATAACTCTGTTTGAGAGCTTGTTTGGCCCTCCCAAAAAATATATAACCTCCTTGCTAGTTCCAACTTATTCTTTTTCTAGCGTTAGTGTTTTTTTTTTTTTTTTAATAGTAATATTAGCACCAGCAACTTGTATCATTGTTTTAGAACCAAAATATTATTAACTTTGTTGTGGATACACTTATTTGACTTTTTATTTTTTTATATCATTGTTAATGCCTTTTGATATTAATGAAAACCCGTCGTGTATGTTCTACGAGAATTTTCAGGAAACTAAAATCTCTGCTGTCTGCTGAGTCTAATCGTGCGCACGAAATCCTATTGGAATCTTGACGTTTGTGATACCAATAGTATGGAATTTGACAGACGATTGAAATGTTGCAGGATTTGGTATGCTTAATATACGGGCAGAGTTTCAGAGTTTTCGTAGTAGGTTCTCTGTTGTCAGCCCTCACGGAGGGTATCATTAAAGGGCCCGCCAACAGATTTAATCTAACACTTCCGGGGCGAATGTGCAGGCGCGTCTGCGCAGTCGTTGCGATATGGTAAATGTGTTTTTTGTAGTTTCCGATGTGGAAAGAGGGTGAATTCACATGTTTTATTTGCCTTGCTTTTTTAGTGGAGCTGGAATGTTTTAGAAAAGTAACGTAATTTGTTTGGATAAAATAAAAATACATAGCCATTTTTTACCGACTTCAAAAAAGGAAGAGGTACTCAAAGCGACGATATTTTTTCTAGACTAAAACTTTCGTAAGAACTTCACATTGTTAGCTTTATTCCGGATACACTTGCTTGACTTTGTGTCGGAAGAGTCCGACCAAGTTTCGTTCTCATTCGCAGAGCTTAATCATGATGAGCAGAGACGGAGCTCGCGTCTTCGGTTGTTCGTCTCTGGCTGCGGACTTTATTCTTAACCAACAAGGTGATATTTTTCATACATAACTAACATAACAAAAGCTTTATATAAACTTTGGCCTTTGAATCTTTGTAAAAAGATGATTTATACAGCGTCTAGTAACACCTTTACTAGATGAGTGAAGAGACCACTCGGATGCTGCAGTGCCTAGGCCATTGTTTTTTTAGATGGAGTAAAGACTACTTCCGATAAGGCATAGTTTATAATTCATTTTTTATCTGTATATAAAATAGATTATATTAACCATTAATGAATAGATACGTAAGGCGAAATAAAAAAACGAAATTGCTTTAAAATTATTTTTCACCCGACAACATCGGTTACTCAGCCGGGCTTACGCGTAAAAGGTCCTATTTACAAATTATGCATAGCCTGAAGGCTCTTAAACATCTGAAATTAAGCCATTCCAACACTTGATTGGTGTTTCCGCCTCACAGTTACGGAAACCAAGTCCCCCAGCGCGTAACTGCAAAACGTGGGGGAAACGACCCCTCGGGGGTCATTATAGGATGAAATAGGTGCCTTAACTTATCTCAGTCGGGCAGAAACGGCACCATAAATGCTAACAAATAAGTTTATTTATTTAAGAATTTCTGTGTGGTCGTTAACATAATCGACTTTCTTGCGCTTTGAGACCGCTTTAAAACACTCCTTAGAGACACTTTAAAAAAACGGTGGTTAAATTTATCTTTTTTCCACAGCCTACGAACTACCTTTGAGAGGTGTTCTACCTAAGGAATCGTGTTAATATAAACCAAGAATATTCTTTATTGCACACCTGAAAAACAAAAAACACAAAATATTTACAAAGGTGCAAAGTACAACGCACCGTGTTATTAAAAAAAAGAATGGAAATTCACTACGTAATGTTCCTATGAAGCCTATTTTTCGTCGACTTTACTTTTGCTTTTGTATTCATTTTGCATTGATTAGCAAGTTAGACAATACCGGTCTCCAACCCGGTTACAAAAAGTATTTGATTAAAGAAAAACTCACAAACCGCGACCTAATTATTTCTGCAAAATAGCTTAGCGAGCAAACTATATCATTTATCGCACCCAAAGAACTAAAATCAAATCACGTTTCTAATTCAAGTGCCTGGAGTTTTAACACGTCAAAAATATAAAGCCAAAAGAAAGCTTTCTGGAGCTCAGAGAGTATTTGGCAACGTCCGCGCCTAGCGTAAACAGGACTAAGCACGAAGCTAGTCCTTATTGCTTTGGCTATAAAAGCTATATTGGTGCAATAGATTGAAAATGGACTAGCACTTTCTAGAAACGTGCTAGCGGCTTGCCAAAATTCTTGCGAAGTTCGATAGGTCTAAGTGAAGGCGAAAAGCGTGGAAGCTTAGAATACCGTCTAAATGACTTTTAAGTTAAAAATATTGAAGGCGCTGATAGCCGTTATTTGAGCTAATTGAATTTTACTGAAACAAGTTGTTAGCAAAATCTGGTTGGTACGTACGTAGTGGAGACCGGGACAAGACGAAGCTCGGGGCAGGACGGGAAATGTGCTTGTGTGCGTGACTGCTGAACACAACAGAGCCTAACATAGCGCCATTCGCGCGATGTTCAGTCGCGCTACACGAGTCTGAGCGGCGCGTGCGTGTCACTAGGTGTTTTGGCTGCGCGGCGAGAAAAAACCGATTTTTGTAGGATTCTTACGAAGTTTTCTGCTTTGAATCGATGTGCATCTAGGTAGATATCACTGCTATTGTAACATTTTACCTAATACTTGTTGTAGTAGCGTAAAACTAACAAATTCATATTGTATTTTCGCAGAATAATTTTGTAGGTTTGAATTGTTGTTTCTTTTGCAAAACATGTCTATTGGGGCAAAAAGGTCGGGGCATGATGGGATAGTATCCCGTTTTGCCCCATATGTGTAGGTCGAAAAATTTTTCATTTACCTATTTAACAAAAAGTTTATTTTTTGTTTGCAGTTAAAATGGTACGAAATTATAAACGTAAAACAGATTGTGGTGCACGGGAAGACGAGGATATGAGAAGAGCTGAAATATATTACAGCCTTACTCCATACAAGAATGATCTCGTTAGAGATATAAATAAAAAATAAATAAGACGACTGAAAAAAAGAAACCTGGCAATAAAAAGACTGAAAAGAAAACACCTGAAAATAAGAATCCGGAAAAAAAGAATACAAACAAAAGACGCAAAAAAGAATGTGAGACGGATACTAGTTCATCTGATGACTATGACAGTGATTGTCCTTGCATATATTGTGGGTACTTATATTCACAGTCCACTGAAGGATAGGTTATTTGTAGCGTGTGTCATGGCTGGGCTCATAATTCCTGTCCAGGTGTAGACGATAATGATGAAGGGGCACATGTATGTGAACTGTGAACGTTGCCAACCAGATTATAATGTGTACTCATTATGCCCCATAGTGTTTCCCATTTTGCCCCGATCACGGGGCAAGACGGGATATTTGACACATGCCATTCAGTTCTTGTTTGCCAAGAAAATATGTGATTTAGCACCAAATTGTAATTATGTTAATTAAAACTGTAAGTGTTGCTTTTGTTGAAAGAGATTTTTATTAAAGAGGTTCGTTTTCATAATATGATTTTTTTCTATTAAGTATCCCAACTTGCCCCGGTCTCCCCTACCTATACCTATATACCTATACCTATACCTGTACCTATCGTTTGACACTCGTAATTTATCCGACGAGTTCGACTAACGCCTACGCGATTGGGCCGCCGGTACCAGCGCTATGACCATCATTTTTCCTTTTGTCATTGCGTACTAAGACCCCTGAAGAACCGCCATACTGTTACAAATGACCAAATAATTTGTGTTACTATCTCCCGGTCTACCACCGAAGCACATGATCCTTAGAGAGAGAGTTGAGCTTAGCCACCAAGCTTACCCACCGCGGATTGGCAATTTCAAACGCTGTATGTGAACACCTCAACCACTCAGGTTTCCTCACGATATTTTCCTTCACTTATTTAATAGTATTGTTACTAAAACTGCACAGATTTACATAGCTTAGAGAACTACCCCCCGTTTCTAATACGCTAAAAATCTGTTAATCTACTGTTAATACCTGTAAAAAGTTTTGTCGTATGCACTTTGGCCAAGTGACAGCTGTTAACAGTAGATTAACAGCTTGTTAGTTTACGAGAAACCGGGGGTAAGTTATTGATACATGCTGGGATTTGCACCCGCGTCCTTCCGACTGAGAAGCCGGCGTTTTAACGCCCCTTTTCCATGGCTCTCACCGAGCGCTGAATATTTGAAAGTATCCTAAATCCTCACTTGCGAATTTCAATCATTTAAATTGCTGCCCCAAACAAGTTGGTATTCCCGTTTTCATTAAAACTGTTTCAAACCTTTGATTCGCTGTAGATTTTAGAGATTCCTCATTTTAATGGAAGTTGAGGGTCGGCCGCGGCGGAAACTTTGCTCCAAGACTTACCTGGAAAGAGTAAAGATAATTTTGTAGATCAATTAATTTATTAGTTTGCAGACGGTCAAGATAAATTTAAGACCTAAGTATTGAGAAACCAAAACTTTTGCAAGCACTAGACTAGAATAAAGTTAATATGGAGAACCCGTTAAATTGCCAAATCGCTCGTAGCCTCGGCTGCCTGAGTGATCTTAAACGATCACGAAGGTTAAGCAACATTGGGCACGTTCAGTGGATGGATGACCGTTCTAGAACTAACGCTAGTGGCATTTTTCCGAGCGGTTCCGTGCTTCGCAAGGTACGTCAAGCAGTTGGTGCCGGCTGCCGTCGATAGATGGCAGTCGTTAAGTCAAGTCTGACAGTAAGACCAGTCACTAGTCTTACAAGCCTCCACCAATCCGGACTTAGCCCCGTGGTGGAGTGTGGCCTATACCGTTCTTAGGCAAGAGACCCGTGCCATAATGGGGACATAATGGATTGATGATGATGATTTCTTAAGTTCTACGACTAAAGAAGGAATTGAATTAAGTTTAAAAGATAGTCCGTCGGTTACTGAATTGAGAATTTGACAGTCAAATTCTGATACATACATACATAAGCTCTCGCCTGTATCCCAGAGGGGTACGCAGAGACCAGGAACTGCCACCTGCCAGGATCCTGACAAATCGCTTTCGCTTCATCGACATTCATTAGTCGTTGCATGCACGCACGCCGGTTTCCGGTACTTTATCAAATCATCAATAAAGAAAAAGTCTAACTAGACCGACTATTCAGTATTAGATATATCTAAACTGTCTGTCACTTTTTTTGATTTCTTGAATAGGAACAAGACAGCCGGCGGGTGAATGAATTAATTAATTTAGAGTACAATAAAAAACGTTTGTCTCCCGAGAAAAAGTATTTTCGAAGCGTCAATGTCAAGGTACTAAAGGTCTAATTCATTTTTCATCTGATTCAGGAATTCAGTTTGTGCGGGCGAATTGGCTCAGGCAAAAAAATACGTTCTTATTCTCATTCCCGAAAAGAAACGTTGCAAAATATTCCGCTGGAAACTGTTCTAAGATTTATCACCGCGCCCGCGCCCCGAAAATGAGTTTATAACTCGGACAAATTGCGGAGGTTCCTCCAGACGTGCGTTTTCTTGTCCGGAGGAGCCAATACTTTTTGGGCGTCTTTTACATTAAAGGTGAGATCACATTAAGTTTGCGAGGCATGGCACTGGGCTTCGATTCTCTAAGTGCATTATAGTTTAATGACGGTTGGGTCACGTGACATGTTTTTTTAATTCTATTGACGCCTAGAGTTATAGATACGCGTGCTCGCGTTGTTGACTTGAAGCGGCTTGAAATTAAATTGACGTGTTCGTGTAACCGTCATTGTATTAGCAGAATCTACGCTCTGGGCACTGTAGGCATTTATTGACTGCTGTACTTACATCTGCAGATGTATGAGTACATCAATACATGAATATCCAATGAATCGCAAAGTCATCCCGACTGGGCGATTATTTCTAGCTAGTTATCCAGCGGGCTTTAGTAATGACTAACACCTCGTTTAATGTTACTCTGAAATTGAAAGACTGAATCTGAAATCACCGAAATGTAAACTCAGTATATTTCTTATTTAAAATCAAACGAAATGTTATATTATATGCCAACTAAAGACATAGTATGACTTGCATAAATATTTAGCTTGGAACAATGCTACTGCGAAAGCTTTTATTTATATTATCTCTCGGCGAATTTTAGTGACTAAATATGTTTTACAACTAAAACTACTAAACCAAGTACATGTATCCATGTAAAGTTCATAATGACAAAATATGTGCTATTAAAGAATTAGTTTCACTAAATAAATTAGTTTGTTTTGGTGTCAAGCTCCCGAAACATCCAGTCCGTATTGTATCATCCAGTTATTTATTATTATTTCAACGCCAGGTAACAAACACAGGAAAAATAATTTATGTAAAAAAAGCTAATTTAAGTTCCGTTCGGCCTCTCCCTTAAAGAAACACGTGAAAAGTCAAGAGGCCATATAACACCTTCAACTTCCAAGTCCCTGAGGACCCCAGTAGCTTAGGCACCGTTTACATTCAGCCCCTTTACCTGCCACTCGTATTTCAGCTGTCACTTATTTCTCTTTCGAAATATTTTTGTTTGCATCAGAACTCCGAACATTTCCGATTGATACTTAGGCATCAGAAACTAAGTATCAATCGGAAATGTGGTACAAGATTCTTCAACTTTTTTCTCGTCTTACAGATACATCAGAAATCAGAAATTTATTTCAACATAAAGAATTTACATTCTGCTTGTTGAATTTCAATGTACACAAAATTATAATGTTAGCCGCTGCCTTAGTGTCGAATGTAGTGGAGAAAAAGGCAGCAAAAAGTTTTTTCTCTGACCATAGTTTCTCAAATCATCTTAAATCTAATACAGAGTTTGGTAGGTACGAATGCCCATCTACCAAAAACTAAACCATTTCCTACAAGTAAAACATCACAATGCTCAATTATATTTTACGTAAATTCTCGAAATTTCATGCGATCAATTTGTGAAAAAATGTAAAAAAGTCTGGTTACGTTGGTCGATGTACACTAACTAATGTTAGACATTTTCAACTGTCATCTTAAACTCTAATAAGTATACAATGACGAGACAGGTTTCTCGACGTGCGAACATGAAGACGGTTGAGTTTTGTCTTCCCGCGCCTATAAATAAAATTAAATCTAGTACTTCTCGGATCTGTCTACGCCCCGCGAACAAGACGGTTTTTTCTCGTAAAATGACCGCCTAGTTCAAGAAGATATCTCTGCTAGTATCGAGTGTGCAGACAAAGATTTTTATTTGAATCGAAATCAAAGTATTGTTAACAAAAGATAAGGTCATCGAAATGATAAAGGACTAAGGGCTGTACGGGAGCCGTTTCATCCAGACGATATTCCCGAAGACGAGTTCCTAGAAAATTATTGAATAAACCGGGGATGGTGCTTACGCTGGCGCCGACCCATACATTTTGTTCATTATCGAATTTTACCAAGGCTTTTTCGCAATTTCAATGACAGTTGTTAGAGATGATTAGTATTGCTCTGAGTCGATCGTTACTTTACAAATCAATACGTTGAGTATTTTAATTTCCGTCAAAAGGGTCCGGGGGGGTGGACGGGCGGAAGTCTCTAATCTGCATAGTTGTTGTCTCTAAGCTGAAATGGTTCTTTTATTGATATTATTGATAGGCTAGCGCCCGTCGCATATAAACAAACTTAACATAAACATTTACATAGAAGCACATACTCTAATACCCTGTGTCGTGGGAACCAGAAACAGCGACATCACAAACATGTAAACATCCAAGACTTAGTTTTTTTTATAGATCAAGCTTCTTGAACAATGCCTATTTTAATTTACGCGAGTTATATCATTGAAAAGTTATACCATTCAATATAGGACCAAATGTAGGAAAATTACACTTAATATCGTGTTTATGTCATTGTAATGAAAAACGATGTTTGTGACTCTAGGGCGAGAATTTCAACGAGTGAGCGTAATGTAAGTACAGCACAATACAAATTCCTTCAAGGAGTCTCATAATGATGGAGAGCACGCCAGGGACCGCCGCCAGGTTTTATATAACTTTCTTTTTTTCTCACCAAAACGAAGTTGCAAACCGACTGAATTTATACGAGGCCATTATTCCTCCTGGCTATGGTTTAAGAAGGGATTTGGGGCTATTTCACTCGAGATTTCCTAACCAATTGTTGGACACGCAAGCTTGTGATATTTTTTTCCTAATTTTAGCTTCGTTCGAGATTTAAAAGGGTGATAAGCATTAAACATTTGTTGTACATTTGTGGTGGGCAGTTCAAGACAGTCCTTGGAAAGTGACTGAATTAAATATGGCGTGCGTGAGCACATTTTGGGCCGATTTCTTAATTGAAAACTTCGCTAAGTAACTGCTTAACTCTAGTGCTGTCTCGTCAAATTTATTTAGAAAAGAGCGTGACAGAACGTAACTTAACCATTTACTTAGTATAAATTCTCAATTCAGAAATCGACCCTTTGCTTACGTAACGTACGGATGTACTCAACATTTATTACAGTGTTACTTCTAGCAAACCAATCCTCACGCAACCACGATAAGCGTAAACGTAAACATTTACATACAGGCACATACATTGCTTCTGGCCCCACACTAGGATACCCTGTGTCGTGGGGGCCAGAAACAGCGATGACCCCACGACACAGGGTATCCTAGCCCTGTGTCGTGGGGGCCAGAAACAGCGATGTCACAAACGTGTAATCATCCAAGACCTGGGGTTTTTTTTACAAGCCGATACTAATATCCCTCCACACTTAAAGTTATTTTGTTCTAAATTGCGCTACAACTAATGCACTGTGTTAGAAATAACGACCAGCAAAGGTAGTATGAGGACGCGAGTCGCGCGCGACAACGTCAAAAGTCGCGACTTTCCAGTACATTAATTGTCAAATTCTCGCGAATTTTGACGTTGTCGCGCGCGACTCACGTCCTCATACTACCTTTGTTTGTTACGTTATGTGGGAATTAGAAACTAAATTTTATCATGAAGAACTTGCACAACAAAATATTTTATTATAAAATAAATAGATAATTAGATATACATACTACAATAATTTTCTATCCTGGTTGAGCAATAAAGTGTTATCTATCTATAAGTCGTTAAGCTAGAGGCCATAGGACGCGGGCGGCTTGAAAAACTTCTGACAGTAAGACCAGCCATACAAGAGTTACAAGCCTGCACCAATCCGGACATGATCCTCGTGGTGGAGTATGGCCTATACCTTCCTCAGCGAAAAGTCCCGTGCCCCTCGGTAGGGACATAATGGGTTGATGATGATGATGATGATCTATCTATAAAATTGAAGAGGTCTTTTTAAAAGAAAATTAACCGTGTTGTTTTTTTCTCTACGACCAATACTTTTCGTAACACGATCTGTCAAAAAGTCGCCAAAAAAGGGCGACAGAAATAGAAAACCAAAATTCGCACTACCTTCCTAACGCTGAGCCGAAACAAAAGCTTTTAGACCGACATCAAAACCCATTTGATATCCCAACAATCTCGCCCGCAATCTGTAATGCCACTCGAAAGTAATACGGCACCGGGAACGGCCTACCATAATCTCCGAGAAAACGTAACACTGTCATATAAATTCAATCAAGCGCCCCTTTACCCGACAACGTTCTGTGTACGCTGGATAAAAAAGCAACATTAGCATACACTACGCCAGCGTTCACCAGCCATATTTTATGAGCAAATAACAAAACATTGTTCCTTGCAAACTTCAACATATTACCTCTAGCGAAACAGAGGCACAAAAAGAAGCCCCAGACATTTGCATCACAAAGGCGAAACGCCTTAAACGACCATTCAGCCAAACCTCAAACAAAGACCTTACAGTCAAAGTCATTAGCGTCAAAATTCTAAAGCCATCCTCCCTACATTATCGAACGCTATCGATTGCAAATCGTTTCATTAGGGGTCTAATTGCTGATAGGTGAAGGTAGGTTTTGTCTTGACACAAAAGGTGAAACGTTCACAGAACAAACAGGGTTTTATTTCGCTACCGTTAAGGTGTAAATTGGAGTGGAGGGTGTTGGATGAGTCACGGTTTTCCCCCTTCCTGGGAGTGTTGGGGCCTCCCTCAGACGCCTCGTTCAAGTAAGGTCAAATGCAAACTTTACCTTCGGCTACTGAAGGGAAACTGTTGTTGGCACATTTTATTGGCACGACAAGCCTTTACTTAAGCGTGTGCGGACTATAACGAGTACATTTACTCTTTCGGTTTTCTACTGGACTTTTATGACGTGGCTTTCAGAAACCTTTCAACTAATGTCAATGGTTAGAATTGAATTGATATATTTAAAAGTTGAATTTTCAAGGCGATGTTTACAATTGTACAGAAATCAGATATTACCTGTTGTCGTCTTTTCTTCAAAGTGGTTTCTTAATCCAGTAGTTAAACAATTATTCGTGCGCAAACGTCAACATTTTTTACAAGCGAAAAAGAACGAGTGAGTGACTGTATCGGTGAATGAAATATTTCCCGAATGAGTTGTTCCTGAATGTCATTCGGTCAATGTTTGGTTTTCAGTTGACATAGTTAGATGGGGTTATTCACCAACTGGACACGCGTAAAAATCTTGGCGTGTCCAGATGACGAAAGAATAAATGATACTAATTTGAGTTTAACCAACTGGACACAGGTGTGTCCACTTGTCCAGTCATGTGTGTCGAGTTGGTGAATAACCCGATAGATGGCGCCACAAGTAAATTTAAAAATTATCTTTATCTTCTTCTTCTTCGAACAACAGTTTACAGGATTGTTTTAAAGGCAATTTATTCTTTTATGATACAAATTGTGTCCAATACATTAGTAATACAAGCAGCCTATGTACATGCAGTGAACAGGCTTTCTCTCCGAGAAAGAGATAAAAAAGAGAGAGTGTGACCATTAAGGTCACACTACTCGTGTCTCTGCACCCACGGTTTAAAGCGCTGAGATAGTGAACTCTAACATTCAGCTTCCCACACGATGTTGTCCTTATCAATGAGTGAGTTGTATTTCCCCTGTGAATTCGTAAATTTAGCTCAGAGGACAATATATAATAAAAAGACTTGCGCATGAAACCTAGGACCAGCCGGATATGAGCCACACGTTGTCAATGCATTACGTCTATTCTATCATCTAAAACATACATTAAAACTGTTAAATGTCAGTTGAACCATTGATTTTTCGAAGAAGATACACGATACATTTTCTAAGACCGGCTTCGGTGTAGAAATTAAACAAAATTCTACAAGTACTCCTTCCTCCTAGAGTAGTTGTTAAGAACCTCAATAAAGAGGTCCTAAACGGATATCTTTTAAGGCACGTTTTTTAAATAGCTGCTTGTAAATAAACGCGCTCATTGGCAATAACCTGCCCATAATGGATTCCACTCGACTTTTCGGGCGCCATGACAACGCCACCTCACTTCTCGCGGAAATTGACGTACCGACCTGAACAAAGGAACCTCCACGTACACTCGCGAAAGAAAGTCCTTTACGACTGAGGTTTTCAGGGACGTATCTGGCTAAAGTCCTTATATGGGTCAGGAGTTTAGAGGATGAACATTCGGAGAAGAACGTTCTTAACGACTACGGTGGACAGGGCACTTGATGTCGGTTGCAGATTTGAGTAAGGCGAGAAAATGTCGGTTTTAATAGATAGCGGGAGTTTTAAACACCTTAAATTACACTCACGAACAAAAGTCCTTAACAATTACAATTAAAAATGTTTGTATTTTGAGAGTATTCTGAATTAACAGATCGGTCTTCGGTGGGGACATAATGGGTTGATTATTCTGAATACGCAGACCACTTAATCTTTTGTCATTATATTTTCTTTTGATTGTTACAGTTACAGTCTGTCATTCACAGCATAAAATTTACAGCAGAGTTTTCTAGTGGGCCATCTATCTGCCGCGTAAAGGGAGTATTCAATCTACGATCTGCCGTTTATTTTATCCACGGCCATCTTCGTCCTTAATATACTGTGCGATCATTGTACTTCGTCTATGTGCCGTTTTAAATGTCTCTGTCTGAGAAACTTTTTAACAGACTTCAAAAATAAGAGGAGGTTCAGATTTTTCGGGATGTTTTTTTTTTATTTTTGTATCTTATGTTCCCCCATTACTCGATGGCTCGTGAACCGATTTGTGTAATCCCTTTTTTGTTTGAAATGTATTTGTCAAAATGATATTGTAACTTGGCACCGGCTCCAAACTATATATTTCTGCAATGACTTTATCAAATTTAAAGGTCGTATTCGTATAAATTATTTTTCTATTTTTTGTGCTGTAGTGTTTTGAAGTCCGTTTTCATTTATTTTTTTCTAAAACGAAAGACATACCCAGGTACTTTGGTAGAACTGACAATTTGACAATAAACAATTTTATTCTAAAACATAAACCCTCTGTAACTCCTTGTTCGTTCCTGCTTCAGGCGGTTTATTAATATAGCGAGTAGGAGAGGAGAAAGGTAATTTGGTATTTTATAACCCACATCTCGGCCGTTCGCGGGAGATTTACTTTATTTCTCTGCATTTCTGGGGTTTCGTGGTCCGATAGTAAATCCTTACTCATATGCATCCTATATACGTCCCATTGTATAGCACAGGTCTTTTCTCAGAGAGATCTCTCTCTGCGGGCGGGCGGGATGATTTTGGGCGTAATCACCACGAATGACTATTGCGGATTAACAATTTTTAATGCGGAGGTATGTGACTACCTCCGCCACTCAGGTTTCCTCAGGACGTTTTCCTGCACGATTGGCGGGTGGTATCTAGACTCGCGCCAGCGAGTCCAGCCAAGTTCGGGAAAAAAGGAACTGGCGACGCAGCAGCCGTGTGTAATATTACAGGAATCACTTCGAGCTACTTTTGACCCCTTCACAACTCTACAACTATTTAACCTACGTATATGAAATTTGGCACATTTCTTAAAGTCCATTAGCTTGCCTAGAATCCAAAGTTTCATCAATGTTGCTCAAACAGTTATAGATATATTAACGTTTAAAAACCGGCATTTTTATGACTGACTGACTGACTCACTTATAGATCAAAAACCTAACCCACTTCTAGATGACCTAAAAACTTGATATTTGGCATCAAGGTAGACTATTGGCCATATACAAAGGAAAAAATCTAAAAACTGAAAATTATTGATATTAATACCTCATAGTATTTAGTTCCAAATTCTGCCAATAGATGGCGCTTTTTAGTTCTATGTCGCGGTATGGTTTGGTCTCAACCGATACTATATAATATCTGTAAACGACTTGTCATGCACGTTTCTCTAATTCTCTGAAATGTTAATGAGTTTCTGAAAAGTCGTATGTTTGATGTTCGTAGCCGATGTCTAACTCGTCGGTTATCGGTTCCTTGGCAATAAATACAGCGCCAACAAGTTATCTGTTCAGGTGGCCAAAATTGTAACTAACTAACTAATAGTAAATCCTGTTCCCCATTTTTTGTTTTATTTATTCACTTACTAAGAGTTATAGATACATTTTCGTTAAAATTTTAAGACGAGTTAAAATAATCTCATTTTTCTAAGTAAATTTCTTAAATGTTATTACTAAATTCTCCACTAGCGCCGCTATCAACTGAACAGATAAGATGGTGGCACTGTAACGATGTATTTACTAGTGATCAATACCAATAATATCTGTACAAAAAGCAGTGATATTCCATCAAAAACATAAATGTGAATGATAGAAGAGCCAAGTTCGGTAGGTATTAAGAACATACGTCGTTATCGACTTCGCCGACAAAAGAATTGAGATCTACCTATATCGGTGCTGCCAAGTTCTCTGAAGAAAATCATGAAATTTTAGTTACAAGATCACTAGAGATGTAAATTGTTATTCAAGTTTAAGATTTGACTTGGCTAGTTTTCACGTACAGGCTAAATAATATTTATTTAATTAACTCTACTTCGTTTAGTCATACGGGGGTTAGTGTACTTTCTGTTTGTATTGTACTTATGCTGTTAGGTTAATATAATACCTATGTGACTTTTCTGAAATTTGGTTTGCCTCAAATCTTGAGCCTGAATTACAATTTACATATCAGTGACCTTGTAACTAAAATTTCATGATTTTCTTCAGAGAATTTGGCAGCACCGATATAGGTAGATCTCAATTCTTTTGTCGGCGAAGTCGATAACGACGTCTGTTCTTAATACCTACCGAACTTGGCTCTTCTATCATTCACATTTATGTTTTTGATGGTTGCTACTACGCTATGAGGACCTCTGTGGCGCAGCGGTTAACGCAACTGCCTACCATGCGAGAGGTCCCGGGTTCGAACCCCGGCTGGAGACAAAAAAACTCAGGTCTTGGACATAATATTTACATGTTTGTGACGTTTCTAGTTCCCACGACACAGGGTATCCAGTGTGGGGCCAGAGGCAATGTTTGTTAAAAATAAAAATTCTATTGCTCCGTTCAGCTAGGGATACGCAAAAAGTATCGATACCTGAGTAATCTGAGTATACTCGAAACTTTGGTTATAATACTGAGTAATTTAGTCCTCGATACTATTTATTACGATACTGAGTTAGAATCGATACTTTTCACAGCACTCGATACTTTTTTCGTTGCAGCAGTGGGAAGATATGAAAACGGTGTTTCCGGGACTATTTAAGCTTGCGATCCGTTTTTTTATAATACCGGGGACGTCAGTTCCGGCGGAGCGTCTATTTTCGAAAGCCCTTATCACGGAGACCCGAAACCGCCTGTTGGGTTCAAGGGTCAGCAAATTATTATATTTACCTGATTGCACGAAAAATGAGTTTGGATTGTAGCACAACTCAATTTTATAACAAGAAACCATCTTTTAAATCAAATTTTTACACTATAATTAAATGCCAAAAGTACTCGATACCTGAGTAACTCGATACATTTAATACAAGTACGATACCAGCATCGATTACTTTTGATGCGATACTACTCATGAGTATAGTGTCGATACTTTTGTTTTGATACCATATCCCTACGTTCAGCACAGCGAATGAATTTAGTATTTATGTCGAGTACCTCACCCACGCGTGCGAGTATCATATACGTAAGGAAGGAAGAAGCGCTCAAAATAGAACAAATATTTCTATTGTTTTCCAGAGCTCCTTCTATATCACATGTCTAACTCAATACCTAACGGTATTATATAAATAAGACATTCCACTGGAACGCTCTTAAGAGGGAGTTGAAGCCGATTTGTAAAATAAGAAGTTTGAACTCTATAAGGCCGGCTTACACCACCGACTGAAATTCATTTAACTCTAGGTTAACTAAATAGAATTTTGACAGATAAAGTATGGCGGAACTGTCAAAATTCTGTTTAACTTGGGGTTAAATGGATTTTAGTCTCTGGTGCAAGCGGGCCTAAATGTACTGATACAAATATTAAACATCATAAAATAATTCGCATCTTGGTTTGGTCCGTAGGACAGAACTTCTTTTTCAGGGCAGCTCCGTTGGTCTCATGCTACTATCATCCACAGCGAAACAACTTGTCATTCATCCCTACCAGATAAATAGTTCATCATCAACCCATTGTGTCCCCACCGAGGGGCACGGGTCTCTTCCCTGAGGAAGGTATAGGCGATACTCCACCAAGGGGGCCAAGTCCGCATTTTCTTACTTTAATGTAAAAAGTAGTTCATTTTATAGGTAGCTTTCGGGTAAATAGTTGTTTTCTTCTATTAAACTTAAACTTTATTATAAACAGTAAGTATATTCGTCCCACTATAGGGTACAGGCCTTCTCTCAGAGAGAGAGTATATGGAAAGTGAAATTAAAAAACATTTCCATTGTAACACCATAACACTTTGGGCTTTAATCATTTTGATTACATTTCTGAGGTTGAACCACTCTGATAAATATTGGAGCCATGATGTTTTTCTTGGGCCAGGTCTTCGCCTTCCTTCAATTTTTCCTTCCAGAATAAGTCGCAGCAGATTATATTTGTCAGCTCGCATGATGTGACCAAGGTATTGTAGCTTTCTTCGCTTTACGGTCTTTAAGAGCTCTATCTTTTTGCCATATGTGACCAAAACAGGAGCTGAAGTAGTCGCCGTGACCGAAATCGGTCGGGACCATCATCATCATCATCACCTTTTTGTTCATTCTCTGCAGAATTGCAACGTTTGTTAGTCTGTCAGTCCGTGATATTTTCAGCATTCTTAATCACCACGCGTTAACAACGCGGTTTGGCGATTTCAAGTGCTGAGGTGTTGGATAGCTCAGACACTGGTTTCTTTACGATTTTTTCCTTCACTGTAAGCGAGTGGTGTTGGCACTATAACTTCACAAAACTACATAACTTTATTACATAGATATTAACTGTCATAAAAATTATGCTCATCTTTATTACGACGATCCAACAGAAGAACTGTTTTGTGACGCCAACTCCTTTGGTCCCATGCCAATATCATCCACAGCCAAATAATTTGTTCTTCGTCCCTACCAGACAATTTGTAGGTTTTCCCCGATCAAAAGGGTCAAACGCCATCGTCCTTCGAAACAATCCATGTTTTGGCTTCACAATACAGTCTACACAGTTATACAAAATGTAGCATAACACTACAATCGCGCTTTTTGTGGTGCTAAATAGTGTTTTTTTATGTACACTACAGTACAACTTTAGACGCTTAAACGCGTTAAAATACGTGTCTCGCAACGTCATGTGAAGAAGTATCATAGAAGTATCCTGAAGTGACCAGAAACTGTTTCAAGCAAAACACCAAACTAACAAGCAATCTCGGTGATCAAGAACACTTTGCATTGGGCAACTGACCGCCTAATCGTTTTTGTTGATGACTTAACTAGCACTAGCATAAGATTTGTCGTAATGAACTTTCATGATTTTCCAGCTCCACTCTGTGCTAAACTATCGGTCCTTTCAGAATTCCGACAACCTGCCTGAATAGCCATCACAATCTAAGTCTCTGCTCCTGGCAGTATCTGACAGCTTTTCTCTGCTGAATTGCGGGCAGTTAGCAAAGGACATCGGTTTAGAGGAAGAAGGTATTTTCTTCGCAAAGCTTGCTTGCAATAGTGGGCATTTGCTAGGACACGAGTGACGAAAGAGTACCAAATGGCCTTCGTCATTGTATCTCACTATTCCTCCCTCCGAGAGTAATAAAGTCCTTCCCCCTCTCCCCTCCTTGAGAAGGTTTTTAGTTCTTGGATATATTCGACCATTTCCAAAAAAACAGTATAGAATATCCTTTATTGTTCCACAAGAATTACAAAAAGTATCAACGAGATGCGTTGCAATAAAAACCACAATGTTTTTTTTAGGATACAGCATAAGCCTACATAAGAGCTTACACAACATTTACATGTTTCAACTTTGAAAATTGTATAGTTGAATTCAGATATTATCCTGTGTAAAGTCGATAAGCTGTCGTATGTCATAGGGTAAAATCTTTTTTCTCCAGATGCCCACAGAACGGTCGCGGACCTCGTGCTTATTGTGAGCTCATATGGTTCGTCTCATCATTCCTCTCGGTAAAATCTTTTCCATTATCTTAATGAAGAGGCCTGCCCGTAGTGAACGTAACTTGGTAGGTCCGCCGCATTGGTGCTCCGTCGGGAGCTGACGCCTTCAATATTTTGCCTGGTTTACAACAATACTGTTGAGATGTCTATACACATAGCCAAAGAATCGTAGCGTTGTACTTTTTTTAACAACGCGTTGACAGAATCTAGTCCCATAGTGTCGCTATGGGTAGAGACTACCTTATACTGTGGGTAGACGGCAAAGGGCGTGGCATTTTCATGGCGTCGCAGCCGAGTGGGTGCCCAGCAGTGTGACCAGATTTAGCAGAATTCTGCGATTTTAGCAGAATACGACCTCCAATTTACAGGTTAGCATATTATGTCGCAGAATCGAAAAAGTTGGCAGATTTTAGCAGAATTTAACAAAAGATATTGTTATTATAAAGATATAGCATAATATTAGCATGATGCTAAATTAATTGATTATCTTGGATGTTTATGAAAAAAAAAGTATACAATGACCATTTTTTATTTATAGAAAAATGTTTCTTTCTCATTTTGAGAGAAATCCCCATACTTGTTTTCACTTACGGGTTCTATGTATGCAGAGTATTTGTTTGTACACTACATACAATATAAGTCGCAAGCGAAAACAAGTATAGGAATATACCCAGTTTGGCCACTTTTTGGCTAGATCCAGCCGATTTTCGACGGGTTTAGCTACAAAACAAACTGTGTTAACCACTTAACAATATCTAGTAACTTCTAGCTATTTTTGGCTAATTTTCCTGATTGCAATCAAGGTGCATGCGAACGTATTTTGTACTAGATCGTATAGGCAAATCGGTTAACCATGTCTATCAATCTATGGTTTAAGAAGGTAACGTAGGCAACACAGCTGACCATTTCGGAGATTTCCCGATAGTTTAAATTTTAAGGGAACTCGAATCAACCGAATGAAAAAGCTTTTCTTATCTTATTACTTTATTGACTTCAGCATAGGTAGAAAGATGACGCGAGTCACGCGTTTTGTGGCGCTAAAATGTCAGAATTTGACAGTTAATGTACTGGAAAGTCGGGAAGTCGGTTTTCATCAGACTTTTTGTCTGTGTTTGTTAATAGCTTGCGTTTAAATTAAAAACTTGAGCTATTACATATGCCTTCTAATGGCGGTAGGTAATTAGCATAACAATAGGTAAACAATGGCCGCCTGCCCGCTGCGGGCGTTTGCCAAGCGAAGGGATATAATAAGGTACCTATTGTGCTTCCATAAATATAGTAAATGTTTTGACTTTTTAATAAAACAAGTAGTAAACTTTCATTTCCGGTATCTCGTATTTTTTGGAAATTCGCTAAATTCGGCTGCTCCAGATAAAAATATATTTCGATCAAACTTACTGTAGAAACCATTTCTTTTAAATAAATTAATAAATTTCTTAAGGTATTTTACTGTATTTTCCAAAATAGCAGAATTTTCGCAGTTTTTACAAAAAGTTTAGCAGAATTTAGCAGATTTTGACCAAGTGCCTAGCAGAATGGCCAATTTAAATCTGGTCACACTGGTGCCCAGTCGACCGGCGGCCACCGGCAAGGACGGTCGCGATCGATTGTCATTGGCAGATGTATTTATAGCGGCTCGCCCCATTTACATCCCGTCCCTGATGCTGCCGCTTGCCCCCCAAATCATCTCGATTTTTTATCAGCCTGGGGCTCGATTCTGTTACTGCATTACGATGTACTGTACTGTACTGTAGTACGATGACAGATACACGGTCGGGTCACGTGACGTGTTTTTTTCATACCATTGACGCCTAGAAGGTTTGATATGTGCGCGCGCATAGACTTAAAGCGGAATTGAAACTAAATCGCCACGTTCATGCAGTTGTCATTGAACTACAATGCATCAACAGAATCTAGGGCCTGGTCGATGACATTACTAAAGCTAGACTAGATCGGGCGTGAAGGGAAGAGGCCTATGACTAGCAGTGGAATCTATAGGTGCATAATATATCCCTACTCTTATTTGTTAGTTTCAATACGAAGAAGAGACAAGTTGTTTAAGCTTTGGCACACAGTCCTACACAAACTTTTTAAAAGCTTTTGGTCACTATCTGATGTCAGTTAAGTAAGTGCCTAACTGAACGTTTGTAGGTTTCAGCCTTCCACATTGGCTCCAGTTATAGTGGCCACCGAAAGTGAGACAAAAAAGCTTTGAACCATCAAGTGGGCTGATAAATCCAATAGAGATATAAAGAGACTTCTGTTATGTAAGGACTGATCAAATAAATTTTATTGAAGCTTTCACATGAAAAGAGATTTGACCTTGACCTTAAAAAAGATCTAGGATTGTTTATTTTAAATTATTTGCTCACTGAGAACTAGCAGATCCCAACCAAAATTATGCATTACCCCCTGCCCTGCCATTCTATTACGATAATCTCCACTCTAAATGGCTTAACCATTTCGAGATTTCAATGTGTCAATGTATTTGACAGTTCGGTGTTGGTTAAATCGGACAACTCTATATAGTGAGGACTTCACGTAATAGTTGGGACGTCGCTTCAAAACGTTACACAAACAATATTCCAGTTAAATTGCTGGCTACCAAAACGAACACAGGAAGCTACCCTATTCCAGTTAGCTCTACAAATGAAGAAATATTTCATTAACATATACCGCACGAGAGTAATTGAGAATTTCAATGGCAGTAATCGAATAACATGTGAGTGACGCAGAGTAATACGAACGTAATGTGATTCCTCACTGGGGACCTATTCTGACGGGATCCTATTCCCGGCGGAGCATTTTCCGCCTGACACACGCAAAGTATCAATATGCACGATATCACAATATTCAGAAAGTGGCGTTTACTTAAAGCCTACTGGATGTTCTGGCAGCCCAAAAGGTAACCCATATTGAAATATTTTCATCCTAATCGAGGCTACGCTTGTTAATGTAGGCAGAGCTACCTTCAATTGCTATGGTAGAGAGAAATTGAAAACCTATGATCTTCAAAATACTTTTTCATACTCATAAAGCATAAGTTGATCTTGATCAAGATTTACATTTAGATTAATATATGACTTAGATGCTTTAGATCTGTTTTCAAAAGTTCATGAGTCAAAGGATAGTATTAGGTTATGTATCGTCTCTCTCAGGTTCTATCTAATCGGTAGTTATATTACCCAAGTGCGAGGAAGAGGCGTAAATACATAGAAGCATCGTAAGAGGCAGAGGTACAAAATATTGTCAATCATTAAACTCAGGCACTCACTTAGGCTCTCTCGGTGGTAATGAACTCTGCGATCTAGATAGGGGAGGATATAGTTAGGAACTGATGTCTCTAGAAAGAACCCTGATCTAAATGATCTAAGTGATTTCAAGAAACAAAGACGTGACACATTTCGAGAAATGGAATCATATTGATAGGCTCGCCGTAAATCAATCTTTACTTTTAATCTTCTTTTTCCCCAGGTCTTGGATGATTACATGTTTGTGACGTCGCTGTTTCTGGTTTCCACGAGACAGGGTGTCCTAGTATGGGGCCAGAAGCCATGTTTGTGCCTTTATGTTAATGTTTATGTTTTGTTATTTCATTAACGATGAAAACAGTTCTACAGAAAAAAACAAAAATCATGTATATCCTCGTCAGTCCTGACCTTTAAAATAACAATTGAAAACCATTGTTATGGTGCACATAAGTGTACCCAGGGTCTTAAGAGGATATACAAAAGTAAATAAACTCATATCCCATTTTTACTATGTATATTACACATAGAACACATAGAAACCGAATGGTAGCCAGAATCAGGCCCTCTTCCGATTCGCGCCACTCATCGCGTTCGTTTTAATTCAAACGCGAATGGCACCGATATCGATTAAATTATGTTTTCAATTTCTCGAATAACTCGGCAACTTCGATTGTGTGGTTTCATTGCCGTTCCAATTTTACTCAATACCCCTCCAGGTAGGTAGCTAGGGTAACAGATGGTGCGAAAATGGAGAAATATTATCGATATTGAATTTGTGTCTTTGAAAATTCTAGCATGCTCTATCTAACCTAACCGATAGCAGCTTGGTTGAGGTATCGACTGTTAATAACTTTATTCTGCATTCACCTACTTGATTTTGGAGCGATGCTCGCTCGGCCGCACGGCAGCAACTGACGACGCGAGCTCCGTATCTACCTACCATGATTAAGCTCTGCGAATCAGAGGCCTCAATTCTGCTAGTGCATTATAGTTCAATGACAGATACTTGGTCGGGTCACGTGACATTTTTTTATACCATTAACGCCTAGAAGGTTTGCTACTTATGCGCGCGTAGATTAAAAGCGGCAATGAAATGAAATCGCCATGGTCATGCAGTTGTCAATGTAATACAATGACTTAACAGAATCTAGGCCCTAGTCCTTTTCCAGGGACTTTTCCGACAAAAAATCGTGTGCATCCGGAATTAAGTTAATGTGTAGATCTGGCGAAATTTTTAGATAAAAAATAATGACTGTTCCTTTGTTTTGAGGTTGTCATAGAACGGAGTAAGTAATTGTGGACAGGGATCAGGGACAAATAATTATGTAGAAACCTTCCTGGATAGACTACGCACAGCGCCGAAACAACAGATGCCTGACCAGAGAAGCTCTCACGTACAGTAACGAAAGAGAGGGGGTACTTCGGGCAACTGAAAGGGGCCAAGGATCACCGGAAAAGATCTATAGCCCAAAAGACCACGTCGATCGGCTCTAGCAGGCCTGAATTTATTGGCCATGTCGTGAGCCACCTCCAAAAATGGGACTGCGATTGAGGCCTTATACGACGGTCTTACGAGTTAAAGGACTGAAGAAGAAGAAGTTAGACAGTATCGTGGCAAGTGGCATGGTTTCTTCCTTCTCCTCGTGTAAACAGGCGTGAGTATATTTAGCTTTGGTTTAATTCAACTGTGGTGTTGCAAAATTTATAGATATTCTAAATGAATCGCTCGTATCCCCGGCCACCTAAGTGATCTTAAACGATCACGAAGGTTAAGCAATATAGGGCGCGTTCAGTGCATGACTGGGTGACCGTTCTAGGACTAACGTTAGAGGCATTTTTCCGAACGGTTCCGGCTTCACAAGGCAAGAAAGCAGTTGGTGCCGGCTGCCGTTGATAGATGGCAGTCGTTAAGCCAATTCAAAGTCCTTTAGGGCGGCTTGAAAACTTGTGACAGTAAGACCAGCCACTAGGCATACAAGCCTCCACCAATCCGAACTTTGCCCCCGTAGTGGAGTATGGCCTATACCTTCCTCAGGGAGCGACCCGTGCACCTCGGTGGGGACATAATAGGTTGATGATGATGATAACCATAACCATAATTATATAAAACCATATAAATACTCCCCTTTAATACAACCCTGCTGTTCGTCAGGCAACTCATTCCGCCGAGTTTTTGTCATTAACAGTCTTCTTTGAAGTCAGGTCTGTGCAGAACCAGCGAAATTAATAAAGTTTCATTATTTTGTTCCCCTTTTACAAATATTTTGTTATTAACAGATTCCAGTTATAGCTAAAGTTGTACTGTTATTGTTTCTATGTGAATTTCGAACATGTTTCTGGGTCTCTCAATTTACAATGCATAGTAAAAGTACTTTACTGGGCCCGAAATATTTGCGGAAACACACAGTCTCTTGTTCTGATACGAAACTAGGATGCTTTGTGACATAATAACCAGACAAGAATATAATGGACATGAAATGAACAACTAGACTCAAATAATACAAATTTGCTTTCCGACATAAGAATCAGAATAACCATAATATCCATTAGATATTATATATTTCTGGCATTCTTAAATCTATGTATTGTATAGGCATTTATGTAAGTTCTATGTATTTTAGTAAGTAGTATATTTATACTAATATGTATTTAGATATAATGAGTTGTGTTTCCCTACTCTCTTTTGTAACATTACAAAATGTTTAAGCTGGCTGGAAGATATTTCTGTAAAAATAAGTCCACCTTTGCATGTAATTTTTAGAACAAACATGTTATTTTTTTTTATTGTGCAATAAAGTGTAACAACAGCAACAACCAGACAAGCATATGATATACGGAACAACAACCAGACTCAAATAATACAAACCAAATTAAAAAGTGAGGCGGGCAGCCATACTTAAAGAATACTAGGAAGCTTTCAGCCCTGATTGGTTTTGCAAATGGCCATTATCTTTCTTTTTTTTTATTAACCTTCACTTCATAAACGACTACCTATGACTTTGTTTTCTAATGCCCGGTCCCAATAACATACCTACAGATAACTAACCTAACGGTTAGCTTTCAGCGCGTTGAAATGTTCCGTTTTTCTTTTCTATTGAGTGGCCTATCACTCGCGTTGACAGCTAACTGTCGTTTATCTGTAGATGTAGATAGGTTATTGGGACCGGGCATTAGTTACGTACATTTGTGAAGTTACATTAGCAATACCACTCGTTAACGGTAAAGGAAAACATCGTGATAAAACATAAGTATCTGGGCTGTTCAGTACCACAGCACTTGAAATCGCCAATTCATGGTGGGCACGCCTGGTGATTAAAGCCCATACTCTTTCTGGGAGAAGGCCTGAGCCCTATACAGTATATAGGGACAAGATAAGATAAGAATATTCTTTATTGCACATTGGAAAAAACAAAACACACAAAATATTTACAAAGGTTCATGGTAGTATTGGCGGCCTTATTAGGGACGTATATAGGCTACTTACAAATGAGGCCGATAGTACGTTATCCCCAAAACGCCCCTTCAATCACACAAACCCTGACCCTTCACCCCGCTACATAGTGCATGAGGTGCATGCTCGCCACACTCAGCTTTAACTGCGCCCCTGAATTTTGCAACAGTCCTGGGACTTGGATCTGGCAAAGTGAGGGAACGGAAAGCCTTTTCTGCTGGAGGAATAGGCAGAGACAAAGGACAACCAGTAATGGATACAGCTGAAGAGATTTAGTTACACAGGATCGATTTAATTATAAATTATTTGGTATTAACCAAACATTTTATTCCATCTGAAATGAGTTTGTGCGAACGGCAAGCCTCAGCGCGCGTGCAAAATGTTCAAGAAACTTTTGTTAAAAAGTAGCCGAAACCAGTAATGAATATCGATGCAGTTGAAGAGGTTAGACAGGATATATTTATAATACCGAACATTTTATTCCATCTGAAATGAGTTTGTGCGAACGGCAAGCCTCAGCGCGCCCCGCGCGCGTTCATTATGTTTGAGAAACTTTTGTGCCCTTCGGGGAAACTGTAACAATATTTGTACCCGCAACATACTAACCAGAGTTTACGTGATGTTTTGTGAACGAACCATGAACCAGCTACGTGTTACAAAAGAGTTTGGTAACAATGCCAGTTTGTTGCCTCCCAGTGAAGGTTTGCATACAGTCTAGTTTACTCGCGGTCTCAGCTTTATTAGAACGTACGGTAGGTTTAAAGTTATTTTGCATACCAGCCCCCGCTGCACGTCGTAGCGATAAATGGTTTTGTCTTCATTTCTTCCTGGTAAGGGCCAGTCTTTCACCTTTTGATAGGTTATTGGATTCTTTATGAATGCCTAAGACGACCTCTGTGGCGCAGTGGTTAGCGCATCTGCCTACCATGCGAGAGGTCCCGGGTTCGGATCCCGTTTAGGGACAAAAAAAAAGAAACCCATGTCTTGGATGTTTACATGTTTGTGACGTCGCTGTTTCTGGGTCCCACGACACAGGGTATCCTAGTGTGGGGCCAGAAGCAATGTATGTGCCTGTATGTAAATGTTTATATTTAATTTTTTTTTAACTGAAACTCAAACTCAAAACACTTATTTGCTTTAATTACCCATTTCTCGAAAAAGCATACAAAAACAAAACTACTTAGTCATAACGATAATACGAGTATTAACTCACATTTAGGTATAACGCGAATTTGGCTCACTGTGTTTTAGGTATACCGAGCGAAAAGGATAGATATTTCTTCAGTAGTGTGCCAGTCGGTAATCGCGTGCTCCAGAAACTTATATGGCCATATTGTGTTACAATTGAGTACGTTTATTTTATCATTTACCCAACATGTGTTACTATTGAGTGCCTTTGTTTCATAATTTAACAAAAATGTGGATTGAGTTTCAATAAGTATAATCATGTATAATGCAACTACAAGGCCTTCATACAAAAAGATTTCAATGAATCAAGCAGCTTGTTTCGTCCATTTTGTCCTCGGCCATCCAACGAGAGATAGTCCGACTCCAAAAGTTTTTTTGCAATCCATTAAATATGTATTCTTTGGCATCACATAAAGTTGATATAGTAGGTATAGGGCAAAACAAGGTTGCCTTACGACCTTGAAAATAACAATAAAAAACGATATGGTTAGCTAATCTGTCCACCAAAAATTCTGCCAGTTAAATTATTGTCTTTCTTTCAGACATATTGCATTAAAGTGTATCAACATTCGGAACACAATTCCTTCAAGAGTAGAAGGCTAACCCTAAGTAATTATTAACTCAACTCGACCCCCACACACAATGGCACTAGTATCCGGAGCACATAGTCATCTCATTGTATATTTATCGAAGCGGTCGGCGTAACGATTATTCCCGGATTCGAATCCGCACTGGTCCCTTTCACTGACTATGTAAATTGCAAAGCGTATGGTGTACTTGTTTTTCAAATCTCGCACTTAAGCTGAGCGCAGTAAGAGCGGTCCTAGTGTAGCCCCAGCGATCTCTGTGTGTAAGGGCTGGGTTACGTTCTATTTAACAGTTACACTGCTGAAATCGGGATAGAATCGTAGAAGAGCCGCAATTTTCCGAATAACGAATAGTTGAAACCATCCATGGTCGATGAGAAGAAGTTCTTCTACGGAGGTATTTTCTAAAAAGCAAATTATTGGGAGTGACAAACGTCAGAGCTTGTTATTTACCATATAGTTTTTGTTCCACAACTTTTGAATGGTTTTGTTCAACTTATATTCAGAAAATAAAGGAAGGTAGAGCTCTTATAAAATTTTCCAAGCCCTGGTCCCAAACATAAATATAAAGATTTACATATTCATCTGGCCCCACAAACAGGGAACCAGAAATAGCGACATCACAAACATGTAAACATCCATGACCTGGGGCTTTTTGTGTCCAGCCGGGATGGGGGAGCCCCTGCACAGCAGTGGAACACAATCCCTGCTAACTAAGGCTGGTTTTAGAGTCACGCTGACCACGCGCTGACCGTCAGAGGTGATGGACAAAATGTATAGCTGGTCAGCGCTGAACGGTCGGCGTTTTTCTAAAACGCTCCTTAGGACGTAGTAAATATTGGCCTGGTCAGCGCCGAGTGTCAGCGTGACTCTAAAACCGGCCTTACAAAGCATTGATATGATTAAGATATAAATCGGAAAAAACTCATAGAACATAAAATTGTCTATAAACTATGATTTGGATGCAAGAATAACGTAATTCAGAAAGCCCCAGTACAATCTGTCACTCTGTATGAAAACGAAGCGTGTACCTACTAAAATGACTACATATTGCCGACTGTACCTGCTAAACAGTTGACATTCTAGCGCCCCCACAAACTAGCCTGCGGCTTAATTAACGCCACCAAGTTGGTACTCCTGCACAATCAATTCCCGCGGTTTCCATTACGTCTGCGAAACCGACAAAGGCCGCGTTGGACCACAGAAACCAATCCTTAGACTGAATAAATACAAGTCAAAGAACAAAAATCGCACCTTTAGTGCAATGGCTATCCTACAAGTTATAAACGCAGAATGTGATATCACCATAACCAATGTCGCCAAGTTTGTACTCCTGCACGGTTAATTCCCGCGGTATCCGTAAAGTCTGCAAAGGCCGCGCTGGACCGCAGAAAACAATCCTTTCACAGAATAAATATAATCCCAGCTGGGGACAGAAAAAAAACCCCAGGTCTTGGATGTTTACATGTTCGTGATGTCGCTGTTTCTGGTTCCCACGACACAGGCTATCCTAAGTTTTTATGTTTATGTTTAAACACAAGCGGTAGAGACTGATTATGACGTAGAGACGATAATGTCGCATCTGTAGTGGAGTAACTGACCTATATAGTATAGACACACAATTTCCTGTCGATATGCCGAGCAACATAGGGCGCATTCAGTGCATGGAGGTGACCGTCTATGACTAAAGCCTGTTACACCGGGGCAACAATGTGCGGCATTGGGGCATGCCACAAGGCCGCATGCTACAAAGGTGCGACGGAAGAAGAAGAAGAAGCTGCGACAGTTTGCCACATGACGCAAGGTGTTGCCATGCCACACGGTTCTTGCCACAATGTGCGACGTTGTAGCATGCGGCCTTGTGGCATACCGCAATGCCGCACAGTGTTACCCCGGTGTAATATAGCCTTAACGCTGTGGCATTTTTCCGAGCGGTTCCGTGCTTTGCAAGGCACGTTAAGGAGTTGGTGCCGGTTGCCTTCGATAGACGGCAGATGGTAGAGTGGCTTGAAAACTTCTGACAGTAAGACCAGCCACTAGTCTTACAAGCCTCCACCAATCCGGACTTGGCGCCCGTGGTGGAGTATGGCCTACACCTTTCTCAGGGAAGAGACCCGCGCCAAATTTCAAATATTACTCTGTGAATAACTAATTTAGCTGTGAAAGAAAAGTGTTCTAGACCTGAGGGGTTTAAACGTATCATCGCAATAATATCCCAAGATTTCCATACTTATCTTCGTAGTTGATATTGCTTCAATTTAAATCAGCGTAATTAATATAACTTACTCGGATTACAAATCTACTCGGAACCTATCAATATCCGATTGGCACTATAATATTGTCATGGGTCTCTTGAGAGCTATTCCATTTTGTGTTACTGTTGTATTCGTAAAACTGGGCCCTGACTCCATTATTAATACTCATGTAGGTTATAGTAATAAACTAGCGATAGAAATTTCATTGTGGAGAAATACTACACAGCATTGTAATAAAGGTCCCGTATTACCAAGATCCAACAAAGGTCTAAGGTTCAGGACGGCCTAAGTAGAGCATTATGTACGAAATCGAATCGACACAGCGATTATATTTGGATATGTATCAACGTAATAAATGAGGTTGGGACCCATCTCCCTTCTAGTAGATTGATAGATAAATAGATAGAATATTCTTTGTTGAACACCAGAAGTTTCACATAAGATTTGACAATAACATAGTACTGTACAATTGGCGGATTTGCTACAAAAGTAATTTCTTTTACATCTAGCTCACTCCGATCAGTTTATCGCATCCAATTCGTATGAGGATAAGTTAAGTCGTAGTACCTACTCTTTGTCCAAAAATGCATTAAGTTTGGGCTGATTGATTTAATTAGGAACACATAAAATAGTCGCCTTATTACATCAATAGACGAGAATGCTTCAACCCACACTAAACCTTAACAGTGTTAATTTAAAACATGATTTTATTGACACTTCCCAAAGGCAGTTAAAATAATAATAATAATAACAACTTCTACACGGTCAAATTAGGATACGCAGTGCTTCCAATATTAAATAGGGGCATTGGAAAATATCATTGTATAGTTAGATATTTTTGTCTGTTAATAACAAATTAATTGTAAGTAGACGACAAAACTTAGATATGTAAGTTTCCTATTGTTTTTTTTCTGGTGTGTGCAATAAAGAGTTCTAAGAGGAAGTAATCCCTTTCTTGAAACCCCAGTATTATATGGATCACTAGCTGTCGCCCGCGACTTCGTCCGCGTGGGCTTTAGTTGAGTAAGGTGTTTGCGTTTGCAATTAAGATTGGGATACTTTTAGCGCATGTGAAATAAATAAAACCATACTACTCTCCCTGAGAGAAGACCTATTCCCTGCAGTGGGACATATACTCGTATAGGCTGTTTACTATGGGTTGTATTTTAAAGAACTGAGAAATATTTATGAACACATGAAAATTTATTCAAGAGTTAGAACGACCAATATAAAAAAAAATAAGAAAGTAAGCAAGTATTTAAGGTGGTATTTAAACACATGGAAGAACAAAGAAATTCAATTCAAAAATCGTAGCGAAATGTTTAATAATCGAAGCGACGATACGAAGTAAATACGAAGAACTTTTATACCTTCTAAATTTGCAACCCCCATAAGTATTAAATTCACAAAAAGGGCTGTCGGCAATAATCAATAACTTTATCAGGAACTTATAACCCAAATACAACATTTTATTGAAATAACTTTGAATATCAGAGAGCTTTCTTTCTAACTTTGCACCCCCCTTGGGATGATTTTCTAAAAACTACTTCACACAATGTTTCATGACTTTCAATGAAGAACCTTCGAACTAAATATCATTTGAATAACTTCTAAAACGGCAGGTGTCATACTAACTTTGCACCCCCCTTTTATCCCCTAAAGGGATGATTTTCGAGAAACTATTTTACATGTGTTTCAAGAATTTCAATGAAGGACCTTTATTCTGAATTTCATTCGAATAACTTCAAAAACGGCAGGGTTTCATTCATACTAACATTGCACCCCGTTTTACCCACTTAAGGGATGATTTTTGAAAGCCTATTTTACATGTATTTCGTGACTTTTAGCGACGGATCTTCGTATTGAATTTCATTTGAATTACTTCAAAAACGGCAAAGATTCATACTAAATTTGCACCCCCCTTTTTCCCCCTTAAGGGATGATTTATGATGAATCTGAATGAACTATACGGATGAACTATTTTACACATGTTTCATGACTTTTAATGAAGGACCTTCATATAGAATCTCATTCGAATAACTTGGATAACGGCAAAGTTTCATACTAACTTTACACCCTCTTTTTTCCCCCTTAAGGGATGATTTGTGAAAAAATAATTTACACTGGTTTCATGATTTTAGATGAAGGACTTTCGTACTAAATATCATTTGAATAAGTTCAAAAACGGCAAAGTTTCATACTAACTTTGCACCCCCCTTTTTTGCCCCTTAAGGGATTATTTTTGAAAAACTATTTTACACGTGTTTCATGATTTTAAACGAAAAAGCTTCATACTGAGTTTAATTTGAGTAACTTCAAAAACGGCAGAGTTTCATACTAACTTTGCACCCCCATTTTACCCCTTTAGGGGGTGAATTTTGAAAAATCCTTTCTTAGTGCTACCCTACGTTATAAAAGGAACTCCTGTGCAAAATTTCAAGTTTCTAACCCTTATAGTTTGGGCCCTGCGTTGATATGTCAGTCAGTCAGTCAGCTTCTCCTTTTATATATATAGATTATAATGATTTCGTCAAATGAATCGCTACAGAAATATTTATTACTTTTTTTGCAAATGTGCAGTAGTATCGAAGAATTTTTGTATTCTTTACGTATATCGTCATCGTAAAAAATACAAAAATTCTTCAAAATGATTATCGCAGCGTTTTTTGAGCATCGTCGCTATTCGCCTATCGTATATTCGTATATCGTCGATCATCACTAAAAAATCATATTCATGAGAGTACCTACCGTCCTCATACTGAGAATGCGTGGGCCCACAAATTTCGATTATTGTATATGAGAAAAGGAGGAAAAGACAATATCGCAAAACATAAGAATATACGTTTTCCAGCAATCCTCACGGATAAAGTTTGTTCTAGTGTCCAGTATGCGTAGTGTTCAGGTCAGGAGGCAGGATTATAAGACTCTATATGTGTAAACAGGTTATTTTGAAGTTATGTTAGTGTGAGCAGTGATCGCCTACGCGTCTCCCACGCGGCCGACTTGTGCCTCGTTTACTTGGTTCGTATACTGACAGACTTTGGATTGCCTAAAATAAAAAAACGGGGCAAGTGCAAGTCGTATTCACCCATCGAGAGTTCTGTACAAATTTTTATATACATAATTATACGTTTAGTAGTTCAGGACTCGAGTCTCGCTGTTTTTTTCTACCTTTTGCTAAACTACGAAGACAATTTTTCAACTAAAATTTCGTAAGAACTATACTTTATCAACTTTATAAAGATTTTTTATATAGCAAATGTAGGTATAGTTTCATATTTTTTGCTTAATTCGTAGTATATCACAACATTGCTTGTGAATTTTCATACTTTTGGTAAGTGGGTACTTTCCCCAAGTAAGTCATTTTGATTCTTTCAAGTGTTGAAATATATGTTTTCGGATCTTTTTTACGTTAGCTAAAATACTTCATTTTTCACTGCTTTAGTTTAATTTCAACTCGATTAAGGGTATTGACGACAGATAGACATATAGAACGAAGTGATCATTAGATATAAAGTCTGAACAAAAACAAAGCTCACCTGTGTACATGTTGTTTTGACTTTTTTTTTGGGCCAAAGCAGCATTTACAAAACCACGTATTGAAGCTCACGATACCAAAACTTTGCAATCATGCAAGAATACTTAGCTGGTACTTTTTATATAAATTCACATTTACACTTAAGCACGCTTGTACCACCAACCAACACCACCACCTAAAATCTATTTAACTTCGAGTTAAACAGAATTTTGACAGTTCCGCCATACTTTATCTGTCAAAATTCTGTTTAACTCGGCCCTATAGTTTTTTTAACTAAATAAACACCAAGTTATATTACATAACAATGTTCCTATACGTAAGTCAATACTATGTTGCATTACCTGGAAGAGGTCGAGGAACACTGTTTTAGTTTAAAATATTCTTTTCTCCATCTGGAGCTCGAGTCAGATCCAGCTAACCCCTAAATCAAACTGTACCATGTGCAAACGAGCCTCCACGGACATGCTGAGTCAACAGCCCACAACTACACAACCGGCCGGTCTTGTAGAAATCTAGACTCCACGATACCCACGGATCCTATTTAAGGCAAGACCGGGGCATGTTTCAATCCAACTAGGCAGGTACAGTTATACGCACAATACACAAACTTCAACACAAATTGTACCTCGTAAAATTTTTTAAGGTTTTATACAGTTCATTGAATAATGTTTAATGACAAAATGTGGAAGTTAAAAAAAGAATATATTTTGCAACCATTTGATTAGAGTTCCCTAACATTTTTATAACAATATGTGCTCGGCCTTTTTCTTATAATTTTATTCTTATAAATATGATACCCTATTTATTTTAAGTTTAGAAAAGTATTGCTTGTGGCGTTTACCTTTAACTAGTAGATATTTGTATCAAGATTTAGCCTAGATACATATATTAATAAGTTACTAGCGAGAAAAAGTGTTGGTAAATAAAATAAATAATGTGTAAATGTCATTTATAAGTACAATAAAGAATATTCTGTCTATCTATCTAAATAATTACTGATTAATCCCGAATATTGCCACACATACTTATTTATATTCGATGCGAAAGTTGGATATGGGTACACCCACCAATTTCATGGGCAGATGGCTCACTTTCTGCCATCAACAATTCGTAAAAATTTCTCAAGGTAGTCTGTCGCTGGGTGAGGATGGATGAGGAGAGAAAGGAAGGAGGAGAGGAAGGCCCATGTCCAAAACATGGAGGTTGTGGATTGGTCAACTTGATTCAGAAATCAAAGATGATGAGACGATCATATGATGATAAGATGAAAGATGAAAGAATTTGACGACCTCTGTGGTGCAGTGGTTGGCGCATCTGACTACCATGCGAGAGGTCCCGGGTTCGAATCCCGGCTAGGGAAAAACCCAGGTCTTGGATGTTTTCATGTTTGTGAAGTCGTTGTTTTTGGTTCCCACGACACAGGGTATCCTAGTGTGGGACCAGAAGCAATGTATGTGCCTGTATGTAAATGTAAAAAAAAATGTTATAAGAACCGAAAATTGAAACAAACTGAAAAAAACAAAAATTAACAGTCGATTAAACCGCCTTGAGACTTTATTTGGAGTCGTAGAATTTAGACCCCTTAGTTCATCATAATAGCTTCACTCCCTAAACGGCGAGGCCGATATCCTGCATCAAACATTGGAAGTGCAGTTACGTTGTTGATTGTACACGTATGAAGTTTCCCAGATGCTTCACAATAGAGAGCTATGAGACATCAGCTATAACAGTCCAGAACATGCGAGCGACTGCATATTTGCAAAGCGCTCCGTATTAGGGTTACTAGGTCCGAAGATAAGAAGTCGGCTGCAGTTTTCAGCAGCGGTTTTATGATAATTCAATGTTTTTTTTTTAAATTAATATTCAACACAAACTTTCTTGGCTTTATAAACCAACTTCACCACATTATATTGTACTGTTGTTGTATTATGGGTGCTCTGTCTTTGGTTTGGTTTGGTTCTGGTTTTTTCTATTCTATTCATTGTTATATTAAGTTACGCCTGTATCCAGGAGGGGTAACCAGAGACCAGGGTTTGCCAATTGCAATGATCCTGGCAGACATCTTTTGCTTCATCATCATCATCAACTCATTATGTCCCCACCGAGGGGCACGGGTCTCTTTCCTGAGGAAGGTATAGGCCATCTTTTGTTTCATCAACATTCATTGTCGTTGTATGCACGCACGCCTGTTTTTAAAATTAATTAAGTTAAGAAATAAAAATTCCATGCTGTAGCCAAATTCGACGCCGCATCTCTAGCATACCATTTAGCACTCTTTTACTTTGTGTTTGTTTTCTTTGTGATGTTTGTTAAATGATAATATTTTATACACGCCTTCGTGTATAGGTCTAGGTCTGGCAACCCTACACCGAAGTTAAATTGTTATTGGCTTCTCCGAAGCCGTTAGGGCGGTGTGTTGGAGAATGTGTCATTTCGAGCTAGAGATGCAACGGAATTTCTTGCATATGAATTCAGAGGAGTTTTGCGGTTGGAAACGGAAGTAAGTAGGATGTGGAAAAACGGTTCAAAAAATGTCTAGAGCTTTGTGCCAAAAACACTAGTACCTATAATATTAAGACTAAAAGTAAAGCCAGTTCAATAAATGGGTTCTAGGTTTTAGAATAATATTTAAGGTATGTTGTTATGGACCAAATTTGTCAACACTGAGTACACTTTTCTTGTCTATTTTTTTCCAAAATGATTAGTGTTTTTTTATGGACCATCATTTTTAAATGTAACGTTCATTTAGTCACAGGTTATGTGTTCATCATCATCAACATCCCACCTCTGCCCACTGTTGGGTATTATAGGCCTTTTCCGGTTATGTGATATTTTTAATAATAACACTTAGATAGATGGATAGATACCACTTTATTCTACACTAGCTGTCCCGGCAAACTTCGTACCGCCATAGTTTTCGTGATTTTTCCATATTTTTGCACCATTTAAACCTTCCCTGGAATTCCACAAGTATAAAAAATCAAAAATCAGCCAAATCGGTCCAGACGTTCTCGAGTTTTAGCGAGACCAACGAACAGCAATCCTTTTTTATATATAAGAGAAGAAGATAAAAAAGGAAATTACTAGTTTTTTTTTTAAAGTTTTGACGGCAAACAAACACTTCGTTGAATTTTTCTTTAGCAACAATTGTTGTCGTAGGAACTTTTTAATGGTTTTCACTTTATGTTGATTCACAATTCTATTCTTTGCAGAGGCAGGCGGGGCAAAATTTACCAAAGTACAGTCGACAGCACATCATCCTATACACCCATGCACTCTATCCCGTTGTATTACGGGTGCCTTTGCAACTAAAATGTGAAGTTTGACGTGCTGTCGAGTGTATAACTAATTCAAGGAGAGGTCCGCCTGTTATAATGAAATTGTAAATTCAATTCAATAAACTCATTTCTAACCTCATAACATCGCATTTTTACATGTATATTCTTGTGTTTCATTTCCTGCTCAATTTTTTTTCTTGTGCAATTAAGTTCTTTTGCAGAGTTATGAACACCACCTTATTCTGCGTTAAATGGAGATTGTATTGGTGAAGAGATCTAAGTAATAGCTCAACTGACGATCTCTGTAGCGTAGTGGTTATCGCATCTGCTTACCATGCGAGAGGTCCCGGGTTCGATCCCCGGCTGGAGAGAAAAAAAAACTCCAGGTCTTGGATGTTTACATGTTTGTGACGTCGCTGTTTCTGGTTCCCACGACACAGGGTACCCTAGTGTGAGGCCAGAAGCAATGTATGTGCCTGTATGTAAATGTTATGTTATGTTAACCATCAGTTTGTTTTTCATTCAGATGTGAAGGGAGTTAAATAATTTTTTTCAGGCACTTTTTTTTTATTGGCTCTATCTCGGAACCACACAAATGTGGCATAGCTCTCTTCACCACTAAGGGCCGGTTTTTCAATAGTCAGATAAAACTTAACTGGAGAATAAAACTGATGTTGTCACTGTCTTATCGTATGATTTGGACAGTGACAGCATTCAATTTATTCTCCAGTTAAGTTTTATCTGACTATTGAAAAATTGGCCCTAAGACGAATAGGGCACTATAGTATTTGCTGTCAGTCTCTTCAAAACGTACACAGTCAAATAAGGCCTTATAATTCTTGTCTTACATATTTACGTAGCCTGGGCTCGTAGCCTGGGCTC
Source organism: Yponomeuta plumbellus (assembly GCA_947310845.1). NCBI lineage: Eukaryota > Metazoa > Arthropoda > Insecta > Lepidoptera > Yponomeutidae > Yponomeuta > Yponomeuta plumbellus. Next base: position 6,360,182 of record OX371207.1, on the reverse strand, counting down.
CCTGAGTGATCTTAAACGATCGCTAAGGTTAAGCAACATACGGCGCGTTCAGTCCATGGATGGGTTACCGTCTATGACTAACGCTAGTGGCATTTTTCCGAGCGATTCCGTGCTTCGCAAGGCACGTTAAGCAGTTGGTGCCGGCTGACATCGATAGATGGCAGTCGTTAAGCCAAGTCAGAGGCCTTAGGGCGGCTTGAAAACTTCTGACAGTAAGACCAGCCACTAGTCTTACAAGCCTCCACCAATCCGGACTTGGCCCCCGTGGTGGAGTATGGCCTATACCTTCCTCAGGGAAGAGACCCGTGCCCCTCGGTGGGGACATGATGGGTTGATGATGATGATGATGATGATATTTACGTGCCACCGTTCCTTCCGCAAAATGGGGTTAAACAGATTTCAGCCCCGATCTCATCCATTAGTCTTCATTCTCGAGTTGACTAGTCAAGTGCGCGACGTTGAGCGATAATGCGAGTTCACAAGAAACCTACCGAAAGCAGGCCGCAATATAAAATATGGAAATCGTAGGTTCTGTAGGAAATCAGAAATTCATTTCGACGTAAAGAATTGTATTTGTTGATTGTCAATGTACTTATAATGTTAGGCGCTGCCTTGGGGCCGAATGTAGTGGAGAAAAAAATCTCACTCGAATCATCTTCTCTCAAATCACCTTTAATATAATACATAAGTTGGTACGCAATACGTACGAATAAAATAAAATAAATAAAATACGCATATCTATCTATGTATCTAAGACGCTCAAGACCCATAAACGCATTGAACAGAACATGTCTAGGAAGTATGCAGTCGTCATACTGATAAGCGTTTATCAATATAATATGATAGTGAAATAATATCTTATGCGTCTAACCCTAGTTATATAATTATAAAAATATTTCTTAATTGCACGTCTATGGTTGCCTGGAAGAAATTGCTTATATAAAAATCTGTAAACGTAATTTATGAGTACAATAAAGAATATTCTATCTATGTATCTATCTATCTAGTCAGAATTCAATGAAAAATCTTTAGTACCAGTAAAACTCAAAGATAAATCATTTTAAGGTACAGTTTGTTATCCGAGTTTGTCTATGTCTTCCATGGTAATAACAAAGTGATTCCAATTCGCCGCGAAAAAAAAGAAAAATGTCAACGTATGTGCAATAAAGAATATCTTCTAATATATAAAATTCTCGTGTCTCAATGTTAGTGCGTATACTCCTCCGAAACGGCTTCACCGATTTTCATGAAACTTTACATGTATATTCGGTAGGTCTGAGATTCGGTTGTTATCTATTTTTCATAGCGCTAAGTGAACTATAACTTTTCCACTAACTACGTCATCTTTGTGCCCTATGACAGGGGCATAGAGTACATTATCAAACTGGGCAAAGGACTTCTTATGATGAACGTACTCTAAACTCTACTCCTTAGTACAAAATCTCAAGTGTTCCTTTTTTTCTCAGCCTCTAGAAAGTTAGCAAAGAGTCCCGGGCTCGAAAAAGAAGTTCAAGAAAACCTTTAATAAACCCCATTACGGGAAAGCCCGAATTAATACTCGCTCCAGATAGCCCTGCAAATACGTGGAGTTTGGAGAGATGTGCCAAGATGCTCGGCGGCTTATCGATGTTTAGTATTAAGCTCGCCTATGTACAAATGACTTTATTGTGTAATAAAGAATTTTCAATCCAGCAAGATTCTAAATAGGGGAAAATAAAATTTATCTCATTTTATTTATTGTATTACACAACAAATTGTTTATATTTTCACGGTGATTGGTACATTATTTTCCAGCGTGCTCATTTGGATAGTATCGGAGTCCATTAAGCCACATATCATATAATATGTAAATACAAATTTACTTCAATACCTAACACAACATACCGAACAGCTATAGGATCGAAAACAACACAAAATTGCCACAATTATCTCCACGATCGTTAAGCACACAATTCGTAAAAATAGGGCGATGTCGACAAATCTTAATTTTGGTTGAAAATTGTTATATTGTTTTTCACAAATGAACGTTACAAAAATAATTTCTTCTATACAATACAAGCCAATCTCTGCCTTAGAGCGGGTACACATTAGGCGTTTTGAAGCGCGCGCTTTTTAAGAACTATGAGGTCTGATTGAAGTGTACACATGCAAACGCGCAGTAAGCGCGCTGTAAGCGCGCGTTTGCATGTGTACACTTCAATCGGACCTCATAGTTCTTAGAACGCGCGTTACAAAAGCGCGCGCTTCAAAACGCCTAGTGTGTACCCGCTCTTAGAAATCGAGCGAAAACCGCACCCTTGTAGTTGACAGCTAACCAAACTGTACATGTACACTATGGTTTTTAACGCCATCTGCAACGTAAATTTATAGTTCGTATCTGTTAAGAATACCATAGGGGCGCAAGATTAATTTTTACTTCAACGGTGGCCGCGAATTGCAGTACATTGTGTCCCTTCCGATCACGTAGATACTTGGCGGAGCCAAAATGAAAATATCGACAGGCAAACCGACGTTCCTTGGACCGGCACGTCCCTAGTGCTTGCGGGCACGTACTCTTGGAATTTCTCATTTAGCACGGCGAGGTGTGACGCTACTGCGACGCCTTAGCCGTTTAGGGTCTACTCTTTAGATGTATTGACATTACTTAAACAGTAAAACAATATCAATTGTCTACATTACGAACGTAAAGAGTCGACAAGTGTATAACTAAAACTGAGCAATACTTGACAAACAACGAGACTTGCTCCAAAATGTGGTTATTTGAATACTTTTTATGTTTAGGTACCTTTTACCTTTAAGTAAGACAATACATAAAAAAGATCATCGTGTTCTCAGAATCTCTCCGTACCACTGCCGTACAAAGCGATTGAGCTGATCTGGGCCCAAATAAAAGGTCGCACAGCTCGCCACAACACTTCACCGCCATTCGGCACAAAAAAGATGATGACCCTTCTAAAATGCCTGCGAAAATGGCACAAGAGATGACTGAGTTAAGGTCGTCTAAAAAACAAAACTACTTAATCGTGAGTCAGTAGCAAAAGCTAGTTAAGAATAACGTAAGGAATGATAACGTTGCTTTTCTCCCATCACTAGTCATATGAAACAGACATGTGTCAGGATCGTATACTCCCAGCGGCCGCACAATAGTTTTTACTTTTAAAGACCACCTATTAAAACTATACACGTGTTTGCTGCAGCCCAATAATTGACTCATAGGCAACTGCTTGCAAATATACCATAGAAAACCGATACAAATGAATAAACTCAAACGAGCACGACTGGAAATTGTAAAAATCTCATTAGCCTTGGCTTCGACGACTGAGAGATGAAAATATCCCTGCCCTGCTGCCGTAGATTTTTAAAAACGGATGTTTTGTTTTCTTTTGTTTTTATTTTATTTTTCTTGTTTTGTTCACTTTTGTAAATTTTGTTTATTACGTTGTGTCTTCATTGTGTTTCTGTGACAATTCTAATGAAATCCTTCTTTCTTTCTTTTTAACTAAATTCCATCAGAAAAATCTCAAAGCAAGACTTTACACTTAAATTTCTCTAGTCAATCCATCCACCGCCGGTAATCTCAACTAATTTGGGTGTTGACATAGATCCCGAAGTAAGATAGTCACGGTTATTTGAGATGAATAGAATGAGGACAGTCTGCAACGATCTAAATCCCAGCGCTATGTAAATGTGACACGCCTCGCCTTTTTAATTGAATATATGTAATACGAGGACAAAGCTATTCACATTAATATTTAGGTCATAAAATACTGTGTATACTTACTTATGCCGTATCATCATCATCATCTACCCATTATGTCCCCACCTAGGGGCACGGGTCTCTTCCCTGAGGAAGGTATAGGCCAAGTATGGCCCCCGTGGTGGAGTACCACCACGGGGGCCACGGCAAGATCGGTGGAGGCTTGTAAGGCTAGTGACTGGTCTTACTGTCCAAAGTTTCAAGCCGCCCTAAGGGCTCTGACTTAACGACTGTCATCTATCGACGGTAGCCGGCACCACTGCTTAACGTGCCTTGCGAAGCAGGAACCGCTCGGAAAAATGCCACTAGCATTAGCCATAGACAGTCACCCATCGATGCTCACTGCATCCGCCCATGCGCCCATGCGCATGCGCCCTAGTTGCTTAACCTTCGTGATCGCTTAAGATTCTACGAGCGATTTGCCGTATGCGTTTTGCTTTTTGCTATTGCGTAATCTTTTCACATACATTGTACTCATTTTTAATATTAAAAGTTTTACCAACACTGTCAATAATAGCTCAAGCCTTAGGCGTACAGCAAGAGAGGGTAGTGTGTGGGTAGCTTCGAGTTTCTTCCACGATAGTTATTTCTAGTACCTAATGTTTATGAGAAACATAATTGTAAAACCAAGAGCATCTCCCAATAATTTTTTATGCAATTTGGCAGAATTATAACTTGTCTAGTGTTGGAATAAAAATCTTAAGTAACTAATAAAATTGTTATATGAAAATTTAATTCTTATAAGCATAAGAAAATTGTCTTTTTAAATTTTTATACTCTTAGAAGCATAAAAAAATTAACGTATCGTATCACATATCCCCACTGAAATCCACAAGAGCTTCTTTTGGCAAGCGTCATAGTCGCTTCTGCTTTGCGCTGTACTACCTAGGTCTTCCTCACCGACGTTGACGACCATCCCAAGTCTATTCCGAATCTGTAGCCTATATGATTCTTAATTTCAATCTCGGCTGAGCATCCCAAATCTATTTTAATACTAGTTAGACCTGAGATTATTTTCGTAGTTGGGCCGTAGCAAACGCTAAGACCTACCTCGCTAAATACCTCAGACACTAAGGTTTCCTCACGATTTTTTCCTTCACAGTTAGCGAGTGGTATGGCTGCTATACCTTCACGAATTTACGTAACCTAAAAAATAAGATCATTTACATGATACTGCTGGGGTAAACAAGTTCTTGAGTGGAGACCGCGACTCGGCAAACGTAGTGTAGGACGCCCTCTAACCAGGTGGGATGACGATCTGCGAAAAACTGCAGGCAGATGCTGGATGCGGCAAGCTGAAGACAGGGCGCTATGGCGCTCATTAGGGGAGGGCTATGTCCAGCAGTGGACTAAAATAGCCTGATGATGTAATGATGATGTAATGATACATGTCGGCAGTCGAACACACGATTTACCGAATGAGAAATCAGCGTTCTATCGCTTTGCTGCTACCCTCTCATCCCAAGACAATGATATATTCCAGATCTGATACAATCTTGCCTATAAATTCTTCATTTTAAACTCAGCTAAGCATCATATGTCTATTTCGGATCGTTAGATTATTTTACATGGAACTTTTTAATGTCCTCACCAGAAAAAAGTAATAGATACCTACCTAAGAAGCCTTACATATCTAAGTTTTGCCGTTTACAATTAGCGGTCCCATCGCTGAATGCGATCTCTTTCAGACAACCTTAGGATGGATAGAAAAGATCAAGAGTAAGTACATGAAATATATTGATAGGACATGTACCTATGCCTATGATTCTTAAATTCAATTTCGGCTGACCTACTCAAGTCTATTCCGGATCTTTAGCCGATAATTCCAAGTAGACCTCCAATACATACACCAACTACATAGAGTACGAAGTCCTTCCAGAGGAGTAAGTACCGGGATATACGGGAGAGGGGCAATACGGGCTGCGGCGAGCTTTTCTCTCGGCTGCAAGGGTCTTTGATTAATCGTGCACGAAGCAATCTTGCCGGGATTTTCCACTTACGGCGACAAAATACTTACTGCCTCAAAATTGAGCAGTGATCAACGGTTTCGCGCTTGTGTTTTTATTATATGGGGGTGTGTCGTTGGCTCCCACACATAAGTTAAAGGACACCAAACGACTGTGGATGATAAATTGCTGACGAAAAATTTCAATAAAATTCATGGACATGAATTCTATGGTTTTAAAAGCGCCAAGAAAATAAGTAAGACCAGTATCATCATCATCAGCCTATGCTTGTCCATTGCTGGACATAGACCTCCCCTCTTTAAGACCCGCATTGTCAAACAATAAAAAGTACCTGGGTGACCGAGCTTTGCTCGGTACTTTTTTGTAATATAAAATATGTAAATAAATATAATAAAATAAAATAATAATAAACTCACGCCCGTTATCCCCTAGGGGGTAGGCAGAGGCACCAATCAGTAGAACTGGGCCCACGTTTTGCCGAGTTTATTAAAATATGTAATATAAAATTAAAATAATCCTTTTTCAACAAAAAAAGAAATTGGAAAAAACATCTTGACTCGAACCGGGTCTCTCGAAATCGGCCCAAAACGGGTCGCCCGTTTTCCCGTCAGAACTATCCCAACCTTGCAGATAGACGCGAAATTCACCTTTGTATGTTATCATAGCAAATTTCAATCGGCTTAAAACACGGATAAAACAACTCTTTCTAAAAATGTAACCTAGTTAGATCAATTAAACGCCCCCGAAAGCATCTGCCTACAAAATTTCGTGAAAATCGTTGGAGCCGTTTCCGAGGTTCTGATTATTATATAAATATATATACAAGAATTGCTCGTTTTAAAAAAGAGATTATATATACATTTATAAAAAAAGAAAAATTTTCTTAATAAAGATTCTCGAAGAGATCGCGTGGTTGTGACAGTTCTAAGTGATAAAACTGCCAATTGTATAACATAACTTAGATTTAAGAAATAATTATTTTTCTACTCTTTTGGTTGTGCAATACAGTGTTTGCTAGATAGCAATCTCTTACCCCCGGTTTCTTGAGCGCCAACAGTCTGTTAATCTACTGTTAACAGCTGTCAGTTGTTTTTTTTTTGTACGCACTTTTGACAACTGACATCTGTTAATAATAGATTAACAGACTGTCGAGGAACCGGTGGCGGTTGTTAGTCTTATTTCCAGCCAGTCGTACCAGACAGAGGCATCAAAATACCAGAGCAAAATTCAATGCCATAAATCGCGCGCAGGCCTCAAATGAAAACTGTCAGAGGCCATTTTTGACTCGGCTCGTCCATCCGGGCCATAATTGCTATCAATTTATGGCCACCCTGTCGTGTTGTGGCGTGATATACAACCAAGAGACCGCGGGGAGGGCTACTGAGGCATTATAAGTGAGTGGTTGACCAAAAAGGGACCTGGAGGGATTGGAAACCGTTATTTTTTTTTATTTGATTTTTTTAAAACTCTGGTATTTTAGCTTTGTTTTGGTCTAAGCAGAATATTTTTAGGTGCCGTAGTTATTTTTTTATGTTTTTTTTTGTGAGCCGAGCCGAGTCGAAACCTGTCTATACACGAAACTTCAAACGCGATTTTCTAGAAATCAATTATTTTCCCTTTTTGGTCAACCACTCACATATACTGAATGTGTGTAGAGAGTACAGGATTTGCACTCGCCACGATTTTAACACATGGAAGATTTAGCTTCCAGGGCTAGAAAAAATATTGTACTACTTTTTCTGAAATAAACAGTTAATTTTTTTTTAACAGACCTATTTTGCTTCATCAGCATTTGTTAATCGTACTTTAAATTTTGTCCCTCGCTAATATATTTCGTGCAGTCTCTCATTCTATCTCCAAAATATAAAAAAAACTGTGATCGAATTAACTTGAGGTTTATTTTAACACAACATTGACAATACGTTAAAATAAGGATTCGATTTAATTCGCGCTTTCGTAACATGTTGCTCCGATTGCAAAAGGCAATCAAAAGGTCTTCAGAATTGGAACTTCAATTTAGGATGAAATAATGTGAACAACATTTCATCATCATCATCAACCGGCATGGCCTATACCTAGTATACCTTCCTCAGGGAAGAGACCCGTGCCTCTCGGTGGGGACATAATGGGTTGATGATGATGATGATGATGAAATCGGTGTCAGGCCACTGAATGGTATAGGCCTCTCCCAAACGCCAATCTTAGCCTCTTCATTTTCATCAGTCACAGCCCAGCGCTTGGCAAACTACATTCAAAAATTTACAATAGGTTATATTTAAACAGTTTTACGATAATTTACTATACATTGTATAGGTGACTAACTCACAGTTTAACATGTAAGAAGACTAATTGCTCTGTCGTAAATCGTAAATTGGAGTTTTAATAAATCAGAATGTACTATGGCCATGCCCCTACTAATCACGCATTGTTTATTTGTTCCACTCGAATCACAGTAATAGAGAGTAGGCCCCTAACGCAAAAACAGACTACGTACTGTAAAAAGCAGACTATACATTTCATTGGATTTCAGGCCCTCTGAAAACCGATAAAAGAGCTGATGCCTACTTTTCATGATGGTGAAGCTTCTGCCTAGTCGTAAAATAAAGAGAATATAGTGCGCTTCCAGTTTTTCAGCTCTATTTTCCATGATACAGTAAGTGTCTACGCTGATATTAAAATAATTCATTTTTGGGTTAAAATAGATATAATCAATAATTATCAAAAACATGGAAAGGTCCATTATGTACGGCGTGTACATTATGGTTAAAATGGAAATGAAACCACGCCTGAAAAAATGTGAATTAACGTAACATTTAAACATTTACATACAGGCACATACGTTTCTTTTCGCCCCATACTAGAATACCCGGTGTCGTGGGAACTAGAAACAGCGACATCATAAACATGTAAACATCCAAGACCTGGGGATTTTTTGCCGGGGTTATACAATTAATAAGTCAAAACTCTTCAAACCTTCGTTAGTTTGCAGGTTAACCCCTTCTTAGCTGATCTTAGAGCCATCGCGAAAAGGGCGACTTGTCGCCGCGTCAAGTCGTCGCGTTAGACGCGACGTTGTCATTTGCTTCTGGCGTCTTGTCGTCGACTCTGACGCCAAGTGTGCGGAGATTCGAACAAAATATATGAAAATTGAGGGCCGTAGCCTGTCGTCGAGTCTAGTCGCCGAGCTGTCGCGTGTCGCTAGTGTGCGCCTAGGCTTAGTATGTAGGTGTAAATAAACCTCCGTATTTTGTGTTAGAGTAGAGTAGGTGGAATGTCCAGTAATTCGCGGCTCGCATGCCGGCCGTGATGCCACCCCATCTGTTTTTATTTGGTACTCTGTGGACAACGGGGCGTTCGTGATGTTATTTTAATTGTGCTCCGGGAGACAACAGCTCCGGACGCATATACATACCCACAGACACACAGAACTCCTCGCTATCGTGACGTTGGGTAAAGAATGGAGTCTTATTTTGAAAAGCTTGTCCGTGTTACCATTACCATACTACAGATATCGACCTGCTTAAGTGGCACTAGAGGTTTCACACGACAGGAAAGAAGCTTAAGCCTGGCAGTGGACTCCATTCATGCGATGAATAGAAGTGAAAGCTTATACATTAAAATACATTTTTATCTAAGCAAATTCGAATTGAAATAGAATTTTATATGTGACATCTTCTTCTTCTTGAAATAAATGTATACGAACAACTTACAAAATACGAATTCCCGTTGTCCATTGAATAATAAAAGAGTCAAGATAAGATAAGATAAGAATATTCTTCATTGTACGCGAGGAAAAACACAAACATAAAATATTTACAAGGTAACAGTACAATTGGCGGCCTTATTGCTAATAGCAATTTCTTCCCGACAACTCTATGGTTGAAAAATTCTGAAGATAAAAGGAGACGGATAGTCGGTACAAAAATGAATATTAATATATAGTTAATATTAATTATTTATGTTGAGTTATTTATGTTTCGGAAACTTCTCCTTGCATAACACAGTGCACGCAAAGAAATCTTGCCATCAAGTTGGTGCAGGACTTCCAAAAAAAATGCAGGCATTAATTCTCATTTTTCAGACGCGGTTCATGGTGCAAAGGACACAAGGCAAGCTACAAACATGTGGGGCGCGCCGGAATACGGAAAAGCGTAGCCATTGTTTCCAGGATAAAGCACGCCGGGCTCAGAGCTACATAATGAAAATGGAACTACATTTAGGTCACCAAAAAACTTTTCCCTATTTTGTTCCTTTTTTCGTTTACGGCACGTGAATGTTAAATAGTCGAGTTAAAGCCCGTCCGCGTAGATTAACGAAAATCCACTCTTTGTTTCGATTTTTTTGGTATAGCTGTAGTTTTGACCAAAAGCTTTTACCTATTCTTAGTAGCTACTTAAATGAAGCCGGCGATTAGGACCCAATAGTTATTTTTCGATGTGTGTAATTATCCGAATGATTATCGGGACGAACTCTTCTTTAAGAAAATTCTTAATTTTACTCTTCTTAATTTTCCGAATTTTTCATATTCCTAATTATGGCTAGGACGAATTCGCATTTCTCGAAATAAGTACAGTCAAGCAAAATGCACTCTTTGGATATCATCCAAATCCCAATTAATTAAATTAAAGGAAATTATTAAATTATCCATTCCTAACCACTCCCATGCGGAACTTTTGCGATAAATAATGAATAAATTAATAATTTCCTTTAATTTAATTAATTCTCTAAGACCTCTTTATTTACCAAACCACTCCCATGCAGAACTTTTGCGATAGATTAAAGAAAGAGGTCGAGAAAGGCAAACTTAGCAATTCACAAAATTGCTAACTGTAAGATGATAAGATAGAAATATTTAATTTATGAGTACAATAAAGAATATTCTATCTATCTATCTTTATTTTACACTTGCATTTGCACTGCACATGACATGGCAACTGTACCTTTTATTGAAAAAAAAAATCTTCCTAACCTTAATTAATTTCGTTCTAGGAATATGAAAAACTCGGAAAATTAAGAATTTTCGTAAAGATGAGTTATTATTATTATTAAAATTCTTTATTGCACCAATATTTATACAAGGGCGTGCTTAATGCAGGAAGCATTCTCCTGATACTCATTTGGAAAAATATACACATCGAAAAATAAGAATTGGGTCCTAATCGCCGGCTTCACTTAAATATTCAATTCAATTCCCGACGGTGTGACTGCTTATGTCATACAAGACAGAACCGATTGTGTACCTACCAAGGAGAATTTAATTCTCCTTGGTACCTACCGATGAAATTTAGGTTTTGTTGAAAGTATCACTAACAGTAGATAAGTGTAACGGATTAATATTTCAAGTAATATAAATTTAGCATAATTTTATAAATACTAATGGGTATAATTTCTAATTATAAATTAAATACAAATAATCATCATCAACCCATTATGTCCCCACCGAGGGGCACGGGTCTCTTCCCTGAGGAAGGTATAGGCTAGACTCCACCACGGGGGCCAAGTCCGGACTTGACTTAACGACTGCCATCTATCGACGGCAGCCGGTACCAACTGCTTAACGTGCCTTGAGAAGAAAGAAAAAGAAAGAAAGAAAGAAAGAAAGAAAGATTTTATTAGTATTGTCACAGAAACACAATGAAGACAAAAGTACATAATAGACAAAATACACAAGAGTAAAAAAAACAAGAAAAATAAAATAGAGACAAAGGAAAACAAACAACCGTTTTTTAAATCTACGGCAGCAGGGCTCCACACAGTAGTGTATGGTGCCCAGCCACCCCCAACTCCAAACGCCTCAGGTGCTCCTGTGACAATAAAAAAGGGCTCCAACTCCAGCACGGAACCGCTCGGAAAAATGCCACTAGCGTTAAACATAGACAGTCACCCATCCATGCACTGAACGCACCCATATTGCTTAACCTTCGTGATCGTTTAAGATCACTCAGGCAGCCGGGGCTACGAGCGACATTAAGAGCGAGAACGAGATGCCCTCTTTGGATGGCAGACTTTATTTTGGTCCGGTTTTATTTGTACAACTATATTACGTCATAACTATTCTACGTTAATAAGCCCCGTAATTTCCCCATGTTTTTCAGCACCCTGACTACGGCCCTGGGCTTTACCCTGAATAGGGAAGGCGATCTTATAACCACGTGGACGCCTTATGGAACAAACGAAAGAGGGACCGCCGGAGAACCCCTAGGCCTCGGCCAAAGCCCTGGGCGTCGATTTTGTTAGTGCATTATAGTTCAATTGCAGTTGAAAGGTCGGGTCACGTGACATGTTTTTTAATTCCATTGACGCCTAGAATTACGATTACGCGTGCGCGCCTTGATTTGAAGCGGCAATGAAATGAAACCGACCCAGTCATGCAACTGCCATTGTACTACAGTGCATTAGCAGAATCTAGGCCAAGATCAGGAAAAATAATGAAAATTAAAATTAACGCAACCCAAAGCCATGAGAAACTATTCAAAACCACAGCACCTGAAGAAAATTATACAAAGAACCTTGTTAGCCGGTAACTTCTTTACAACGAGGCTTTATTGACTTAACAACGATGCCTGTTAAACATGGCAAGCTTGGTGCGCAAACTACTGACGTTTATTAGCTACTCGCTTACACTTTTTTAGCCCGTAAAGCTGTTAGGGTTCCGTGGCCCAATTTATCAGGACCCTAGAGGAAGGTACAACAGATTCCGTCCGTCTGTAGTAGGCGTACTCTCAAGATAACAGTGCACACATAGACGAATTCCTCTAATTGAAATCCTAAAGCTCAAGAAGTACTATTAGAGATCCAATAAATAGACCAGAGATGGCACGGGCAGAGAAATCTTATCGGTTCCGAGTAGAATTTGTTTTCCATAATACGGAACAGTATCATAATGGGTACCCTGCTCTTGACTGTTTTTTTAAACAAGTTTCAGCGCCGTTCGTAGCATCGGCTATGAACTGTAAATAATTTAATTAGAACCTCTATCTGAACGGTTCACTGAGTTTTTGCCCGTTCACTGTTTAAAAGGATGGTTGCACGCAACTTTGCGCCATTGTAATCTCGTCGCATGACCTTTTTACCGACACATTGACACTAGATTCTTTGAACAGAAACCCGACAAATATTGGTGAACCGGCGGTCCAAATTTATAACGCGAAATGAGGAATAACAGATGATTCTCTTGGATTTACGAAAGTGGATTTATAAATGTATTCTAACGCTGCCGCTGTTCTGAATGAAGAAATTTTCGTTGCGCGAAAAAAACCTTTTTGAGGCAACACTTTATTTACAAAACTGAAATTAAAACAAAAAGCCTAACTAACAATATACAAATTAAATCCGGCCTTTCGCAACAAAGGAACATTTTTGTAATTCCATTCACGCCCTAATTAGTTCAGCGAAACTCATAAAAAAGGTCTGAAATGGCCGTATATTTAGCGCCGAGGTACTAGGGGCGCATAAAGTCAGTGTGTCAGGGGCATAGCCCGAAGAGGCCTTTGAGAGAGCTCTCAAGATAAGCAAAGCGTACCCCCTCTAGTGGTTGACTTAATGAGGAGCTCGGCTTATCTCTACACTATCTATGGTCGCCTGGTTATCTGTTGTCTTGACTTTGAAATCGTGACTTGGTTTGGGTGGGCCCTATGCAGCTTTAAGAGTGTTTATAGATGCTGACCTCAAGATTTTTTCAGCAAAAGACTTCGAAGAGCTGCCCAGGTTTTTGTCCTCAAACCTAATAGGCAATTACAGTTTCCAGACTTAAACGCACAACGGCTTACTTTCCGTACAGTTTTTTTTTAGCAAGCAAAATGTAAATGTATGTACATATGTGACACAGTGGATGAGAGCCGCATATGTACAGATTCTATCGAATACTCTTTGATAGGAAATGTTTGAAATCTTAGTGCGCAAGTCCTTAATTCCAGACAGTGATTAAGCCGTAAAATAGTTCCAACTCGAGCCAGCTAGAATCCACACCATATCAACTTCCTTCAACCCAACTATCCTGTCCGGCTTTGTATAAACTAAAGCAACCGACTAAGTTACGGTCGCACAAAATAAAGCTCCAGTCCTCAACGCATCACGGTGACAGAGTATCTCAGTGTCAGAGTTGTGAAACAAACCGCGCTACAAATTAAACTTATGCGTGGCGGGTGATGGCACAGAATGGGAGCTACCAGAACTGTTACGAGGCTGGTTAGAAAGGTTTTATCGTATAGTACTGGATACTGCAGTCTGTAATAGCTATAACATCCCGGAGGAGTCGGCAGCGACCAAAATTAGCGACTTGCCACGATTCTGATAAACCTTTTGTTAGATTGAAAGATAAAAAGTTTATTTAACGACACAATACTAAAAACAACATGAGATACAAGCTACGCCTCCACCAACCCAGACTGGGCCCCCGGGATGGAGTATGGCCTATACCTTCCTCAGGGAAGAGACCCGTGCCTCTCGGTGGGAACATAATGGGTTGATGTTGATGATGAAGATGACAAGATACAAAAAAATAAAGCAGAAACAAAACACAAGTTTAAATACAAAGATTACTTTAACATACATTTTATAAACAAGAAAAGTGCATCGTAATCTTTTATACAAATTTTCACCTCTGGGTCTGAAGTCATTGAGACACGTGAAGTCATGGTCACGACTCAGCATGTGTCGTAGGAGCACCGAGGCGCCCCCACAACGCTAATATTCTGTCGCGGTCACTCTGCACTTTCAAATCATAATTAAGAAAAAAGGAAAATAAAAACAATGTCAAAATGCCAGTCAATCTAATATACCCGACCCAAAGGTACCCATGACACTGGCAGCGTTACCGCGCTGCACAGCAAGGGATATCCTTTGCATCAGAAATGCCCCTGAGCAGCGGTAGTCAAAGCATCATCATCGAATCATCAATAGTAGATTAGTAGCCAAGGGCTGTAAGGCATCAAAAAGGCAGCCCGAGATATTTAGGCGCCTATAGTTCGAGGGTGCAATTGATGCTTACACCCGAACTAACTACTCTGCTTTACATCTCGATTGTGAGGTAAGTAGAAAAAAGTTACTCGTTTTTCTTTTCGCCACTTCATGAACTCGTCGTAAGTTTTCAAATATCTCTCTTTACAACTTTCAAGCAAAATATTGTTAATTGCTGCTTCAGCTTCCATTCATTGAATCGGGAGTGCCGCTTATATCTTCATCACTTGCAGAGCTCATGTTTTTTTCCTAATTAGCACGTAATTTTAAAAAAATCCCAAAAACAGACAATATTTTAAGTTAAAGTTTTTTATTCCCGAATCCCGCCTTTATTCATTTTTTTTTAAGTCGTTTTTTCAAGAACGAAATTGAGCTTCGCCGTTCGATATTTAAAGTACTCATACGATGACAAGGCTGAATAGCGAAGCGACCTCTTTTGTCATTGGGCTGAATGCATGATGTCTATTGCCAGTATGATGGTTAGATGTACGCGAACTTTTTGAAAGAGTGAAGAGTTTTTTTTAATTACTTACCGCCTTAGGGCTTTTCTAGCTACATTATTACCCTAGAGCGCTAATTGGTCACCTACAAGCCCCATTTGGGGGTAATAAGGACCTACTTACCGTATATGAGAGATGTAAAACTCATTAATGACTTACGTTGCCCTTTACGAGTACATCCACTAAATCCTCCCCTACGGTACTAGTACTCGCGACTACAGAGTTCAGTGGCGCTATATCATCTTAGCACATCGCACCTTTTATACAATCCTAACATTTAGAATTTTCAATAATCTGGAATCGGTTTATATCAGCGCTTCAGCCGATGCCGTTCTTTTGCAGGATTTCCTCTGTGGAGAGTATCGGCCTGCGACGAGATTAGCCCCGTCAGACTAGCTCGTTGTTTCGAGTGTACGTAGCGGAAAATTACCCTGAGGGCTAGGGGAATCGATTTAAATACTCTGTGATGACCACCCGAGAGTTCACAGTAAAAAGAGGCTGTGCTTACAAAGAGTTTTCACGCCAGGAACGCTGTTCGTGAAGAAAAGCGAAAAAGAGGATCCTACCCTAAATTCGTGCCCGCGGCAAATTGTTTTAAACCGAGTGTGGAAACAAAGTGTACTTCACACGTATGTTCAGGGTACCCATCCATGCACTGAACGCAACCTGTGTTGCTTAACTTTCGTGATCGTTTAAGATCACTCAGACGGCCTTGGCTACGAGCAATTCATTTGATACATTCGATTGGTGGCGTGATAGTCCTTAAATCACGGACGACGTAAATAAACTTCTTGTCTACTAAATAGTACAGTAACTAAATAAAAACAACGAAACAGTTGTTAACTAGCTTTTACAGCTTTTGTTAACAGCGCTTAAAGTTTCTACTAGGAGCAAAGCTAGAGATAAAATCTAGCACGTTACAGAACGGCTGCAGTCGATAGATGGCAGTCGTTAAGCCAAGTCAGTGGCGGCTTGAAAACTTCTGACAGTAGGACCAGCCACTAGTCTTACAAGCCTGCACCCATCTGGACTTAGCCGTTTGGGCCACGAAAACCCAAAATGACTGTTCTGAGACTGAGACTGTTCAAAAATATTCTACTCGTAGGATTTAAAATTCAAGGACTTATTTAGGCCTTATTCTGAGAGGTTAATTAAGGACTAAGTTTTACTAAGTGATTCCCACGACTTAATTTTATCGACATTTTCATATGCGTTTACCGCTACAACCTATTTGTTAGACTATTTTCTACGAGCTATTCAATATTCAAATTTTGATCTACTTCAGCCGTTCTGGAGTGATTGAATAGGTAACAAACATCCCTTGAAATTTTCCTGTACCTTAGTATTCGTAGGATAATTTCTCCCTAAGTAAGGCGTACCTCAGCGTTGCACTCAAAGAGAAGCTTCTCACTGTTCTTACTCTAGTTACATAAATCCTTAGCGTTTGTACGTCACGTTGGAGGCCGTAACAAAGGTCGCAGGTTTATCCTCGTGAAGTTTTAATTAAAAGAGCCTCGTCAATAGCCAGTTGGCCGCTGATAAAAATTGGAGGATAAATTCTTCCATATTTGAGGATGAATTCTTGAGCATTTGTTTAGATAAATGACTTGCTCTATTTTTATGTTTAAGGTACCACAGAACATGAATCACAGTCGCAGATTTAAAAAAAAAAATTAGTTGGTTACGCTGTATTGCATTAAAAAAATTAAAAACTTTGTGTTTGTGGTAATGCCCCAGTAGCAAAGAAAAAAATACTGATATTTTAGACCCATTTTATTTTCCTATACAGGGTGTCCCAAAAATGACACGTCACAGTGACACCGGAGGTAGACCGGTTCAAGAGGCATCGAACCAACCTAACAAGACCTCAGTAAAAGTTGCACGGTTTTCGAGATTCTCGATGCCTTCTTTGTCACTGTGACGTGTAATTTTTGAGACACCCTGTGTATTCGAACATACAAAGTAAACAATATTCTTATGTCACTCAGTTTTCGATCAAAAAACGAAAGCGGCTTATAATTATTGTTCTCGCAAATTTTCTTTGTTGTAAATGAACCTTTGTTTGAACTTTGGACACTTAAAAGCATTTCTTCACCAATCCGGACTTGGTCTCCGTGGTGGAGTATGGCCTATACCTTCCTCAAGGAAGAGACCCGTGCCCCTCGGAGGAGACATAATGGGTTGATGATGATGAAAAGCACTTTTTTTATTGTATTCGACTAAAATTCAAGTCACGTATTTGTAGGTATTTTTAAGTAGGTACTACGTATTTGAGTAATCTATGATGTTATCTTACATGTAAGAACCTCTTGACTTCCCTAAGAGAATACTATCATAACAATTCCACTTCGTCTTTTCTTTATCTACATGCCCTACAAAACTCAAATAATTCTTTTAGCTCCGTCTAAGAACGAGGGAAGCTCTAATGCCCATTTACATTCCTCTATAGCCATTTTTTTAGCGCTTCTAGGCGAACACTGTTTGCCATACTGGCTATAATTCAATCTGTAATTCTGCATCTCTTTTTTCCATCTCTTTCTCTATTAACTCTTAATCTACAGCTTTACCGATTCAAGGTTTCCTGGGTCCCCTGCAGGGTTGCTGTACTTGGACCCTATATAAGAGTAATAAAATCAACACTAGGTATGTTCTTCTTCAATCCCTTTTCTCTCTATTCGACGATTGGCTCCAGACTCAAAGCAGGAGAAAAGAGATAGAATGGTATTCCAGCTCTTGCAGCACGCCTATTGTATTGAATCTAATAGTGGACGATATAACAGCGCCATCTTGTTTTATGAGGCGAGTAAGCGAGATGCCATGACGCTTTTTCGCGTTCGTACTCCTGGCCAAACCCAGAACATGGCAGACGAAGACTCGGCTTTTGGCAAGAGAACTCCATACGAAAAAACCATGAGCGAGTCAAACTTGTCCAGCGAGGGTTCGGTTACATAATTATTATAAATAGTTCATGAATCGAGTCCCGCAGTTTTTTTTCAAGCTTTTTCCGAACTTCAAAGACTAATTTTTGATTTATAAGACGATACCATTTTAAAAAAATGTTAAAATAAACGTTTTTGTATGAATATAAGCGTCCGTATTTTTTACGTTAACCAAGAAGATTTTTTCGCAGCTCTAAAGGACGTAATCTTGAGTCTCAAAGTATTCCCGAGATGAAGAGTCTTGACAGACTGATAGACATTAAAACAGACAGACAGACGGACGGTCAGATGGACCACAAAGTAATCATATAAGGGTTCCTTTTTTTCTCATTTGAGGTACAGAACCCTAAAAGGTGATATATCTGCGGTAAGTGCGGACAAAATGCCTGCCGTGTTACGCTGAGCGGTCTGTCTATTCATGGCAAGTGATGGCAGGTCAGTTCGGGTGTCCGACTAAACAACAAAACTTCCTTGCTTGCTTACTCCATTTGCAGGAGGTGCAATGTAAACCTGCAAAGGTTATACGGGGAAAGGCCTAACATAATAGGAATGGCATTAATATTCTACTCGCAAGGAACCTACCCTTATGGGGTACAGTACGTGAGCCTTGCAACTTGAATAATCGATATGAATAACGTAGTTTGTTTAGCCCCAAACTGGGGCGTATAATTCCGATATTTATTGATGCCTAATATTACGATTACAATTTATCGGAACTGAACGCTAGGCCCCATGTTATTTGGGTTGTAAATAGGAATTTATATAAATTGGTCAGGCGGGATCCAATGTATCCGCAAATTTGATTTTCAGCTAAGCTGATACAGACATTGAAGAAATACGATTTGCGTTTATTATTGGCCTAATCGCTCGTAGCCCCGGCTACCTGAGTGGTCTTGGACAATCGCAAAGGTTGAGGAACAGAGGGCGCGTTCAGTTCACGGATGGGTGACCGTCTATGACTAACGCTAGTAGCATTTTTCCGAGCGGTTCCGTGCTTCGCAGGGCACGTTAAGCAGTTGGTGCCGGCTGCCGTCGATGCATGGCAGTCTTTAAGCCAAGTCAGAGGCCTTAAGGCGGCTTGAAAACTTCTGGCAGTAAGACCAACCACTAGTCTTACAAGCCCCACCAATCTGGATTTGGCCCCCGTGGTGGAGTATGGCCTATAACTTCCTCAGGGAAGAGACCCGTGCCCCTCGGTGGGGCATAATGGGTTGATGATGATTTGATTCGAATTTGATTCGACGTTCAAGATTCATTAAATATTACTCTTCTTAGTATCGTTACCCATGACTGAGGGGGTAGCTCTCGCTACAGAGGCGGTGGGTTCGATTCCCATTTATTTTTACAAACGGCCTCAGTCTGGGTGTATTTCCATGTTTGTAATGTTCTTGGCTCTTTGCCATAGCACAGGGTATCCAAGTTTGGGATCAGGTCAAGTGATTACGTTTTGTGAAAGTTATAAAATTTATTTACGTGTGCCGCTTTATTTAGCGCGAAATATTTAGTGATCTTTACTTTTTTATGTATGCAAATAAACTAATAGAATTGAAATGGAATTTGTAGCTTTAATGAGTATGGTCATAGCTAACATTAAACCCCGTATTACCAATGCTTATGTAATGTCTTGATAAAACGTGAACGAATTGGTATAAGGGGAAATGAACTTCGGATCTTCAAAAGTTACCTCAATGAAAGATACCAACGAGTAAAGCTAGGCGACTATTTTAGTAATGACTTGCTACTCACTCATGGTGTGCCACAGAGCAGTATCCTGGGACCCTCATTATTTTTAATATATATTAACGATCTGTTGGAGCTTAATAACTTCAATGGAAAAATAACATCTTATGCAGACGATACTACACTTACATTTGTAGGTAAAAATTGGGAAGAAGTTTATAGTACTGCCCAGCTTGGATTTGATCGTGTTATAAAGTGGTTACATAATAACATCCTTACTCTAAATATAGATAAGTCGAAATATATTGATTTCTCTATTCGCAATCAAAACCTTAAAAATAGCAAAAACTTTAAAAAATTCGGGCATTCCTGTGCAGACCCACGCTCACTGATATGCCACTGTGCGCAATCAGAAAAGGTAGACGTCGTCAGGTACTTGGGCATATTTATTGACCAAAATTTGAACTTTAATAATCATATAGAACTGATAAGCGCACGACTAAGAAAATTAATTTATGTATTTAAAACCCTGAGACATGTTTTAGATCCAACACGCCTTAAACAAATTTATCTTGCGCTCTCTCAATCTCTAGTCACATATGGCATTACGTCTTGGGGTGGCACATCCAAGACAAGTCTTAAGAAACTTGAAATAGCTCAAAGAGCTGTCCTAAAGGTCTGCACGTTTAAGCCGTTTCGCTATCCTACTACTAAATTATATGATTTTTGCGAGGTCTTGTCAGTTCGACAACTGTTTCTACTAGATATTATACTTAGACAACATAAAAAAATTACCTTCGATCCATGTATTAGGTCCAAACGAAGAAGTAATAGGGTTTGTGAATATAAGCGCCGCTTTTATACTTCATTTATTCAAAGATTCACAGAATTTTTGGGACCTCATATTTACAATAAAGTAAACAAAAAAATTAATATCTACCATAGAAACAGCATAGAATGCAAACATGAAGTTCGTAAATGGTTACAACAGCTTACATACGATGAAACTGAGAACCTGCTCTCTATTCTAAAGTAACTATCAAATTACACAAAAATAACGATTCTATTACAAAAAAATATATACAGGGTGATATTTTCACCGGTACAATAAATCAACATACGTAATACTAAGTCCAAAATACAAATACCAACATTTTTTGTTACTACCCCGTTGGTACAAAAAAACAAAAATACCAATGTCTGAACTTATCCGCAAATCTTAAAGAAATGTGGACTCCATTACGCATGAGCACAACTAAACGCACGAACTGGTAACTGCGCGCGGCTTGCGAGAAGGAAAAGAAGCGGCGGCGGCGGCGCAGCCAGTAGGTATGTATGACTTATGTATAACGTAGCAAAAAAAAATCTTACTTTATACCAATTCTTCCTTCATACTTGCATGGGCTTCGAACCGTCACCGGCGTGGAATGCTTGCACAGGTTTGTAGTGGTTTGAATTTCCACACCACGTACTGGCTAACGCCGAAGTGCGCCGTGCGTACCGCGTCGTTGGTGCTCCTTCTGGGGTCTTCCTCGAAGAACGCGAATATCTGTTCCTCGATCTCCACGGCCAAGGGAGGTCTCCCTCCTCGGCCTTGAGCGTGCGCTGGTGCAGTGAACTGTCCGTAGTCTAGCAAATGCTGCGTCACTCTCATGAATGTCCTGGTGTTGAGTATTTGAGGTTAAATAAAACCGGCATTTATCAGGTGGGGCAAACTTTCTTCAGCGTATACCCGCCGAGCTGCACTGTATTTTCCCCACTGAGAAAGTAACTACGAACCATTTCGTAATACTCGCGGTTTGTAAACATCGTGCGAGCGTAATTTTCGACTGCAGGAAGTGCGGAAAAGGCGCACGTGCACTCACCTAGGTCAATGCGCGCGGACTGAATGACCGGCCAAGCCAAATCGTGCGCCGGCCAGCCCGCCGCCCGCCCGCTCACTCACCCCACCCCGCCACCCTCTGCCTCGCTCCGCGATGACACCTTGTAATGGGTGTCCATGAGTTACAAATTGGATAAATGATAAATTAATGAAAATGAAAAAAAAATGTATGGTAATTTTATTCGATAAATGTAATCTATTTTCGATACCAATGACATGGTAAAATTTATTGTACCGGTGAAAAAATCAGGCTGTATACATTATTGTTTTAATACTTATTATACACATCCTCTTACACACACTCATTCACGACACTACTTTAACATACACTCACATACACAACACAAAAAGAGGAACTCACTCACCCACTAACAACACTATACAAAGTCCACTAGGTACTACTACATCACTACTTCATCTTGTTTAATGTTCACTAATAAGAACCTAAGATATGTAATCTCTTTACATTAGTAAAAGTCATTAAAATTACTATTGTCAAATAGATTTAAATAATATTATGAACAACCCAACGCCAAGAAAATAAATTGTCACTTTGGTGGGGAATTGGCACTGATTGCTGTAACACAGGTTTTTAACCTAGCATAGCGTCAGAAGCTGATCTGTAATTTTGTGTCTAGCATTTAAGTTAATTTTTATGGTAATAAGCTTTGTACTTATATTTTTGCACATTAAACAAATATTCTATTCTATTCTATTCTAATGAATGTCGGCTGAGTGCGTACGAGTTAATAAATTGCACTAGATAGATCCACCTGCGTTTAGGGTAGAACTACATTAATGCAACGACCGCAACATTAGCGGGTGATAAATTATCCGGTTGCCCGGGGCAGTGTCCAGTTAAATCAGTATTCAGCCGGGCATGCCTCATCAGGCGACCCGGTATTACTGGCCAGGCATTAAAGCTCTACGATTTCATGAGAGATTGAAAGCATGAATATATTTTGTAACTTACAGTAAAATGTTTCCCATTTCATTGAAAAAACACACTATGTATTCTTTTTTCTTTTATTTATCGCTCGTATCCCCGGATTCCTGAGTGATCTTAAACGATCACGAAGGTTAAGCAACATAGGGCGCGTTCAGTGCATGGATGGGTGACCGTCTATGACTAACGCTAATGGCATTTTTCCGAGCGGTTCCGTGCTTCGCAAGGCTCGTTAAACAGTTGGTGCCGGCTGCCGTCGATATATGGCAGTCGTCAAGCTAAGTCAGAGACTTTAGGACGAGTTGAAAACTTCTGTCAGTAAGACCAGCCAATAGTCTTACAAGCCTCCACCAATCCGGACTTGGCCCCCGTGGTAGAGTATGGCCTAAACCTTCCTCAGGGATGAGACCCATGCCCCTCGGTGGGGACATAATGGGTTGATAATGATGATTTATGTATTTCCTTAACTTACAGCTATCCTTATAGGAGACCCTAGTGCGATAGCGAATTTATTTGCCTATTGAAAAAACATTAATCCACCAGGACTATATTGTGGCTCTCAAGTGAATTTCAGTCAAGCGAAAATAGAACTTACGCTATTACTGTATTTTACTTCGCATTGTTCAGTCGGCATTATCTCACAACAGCACAGGTAAAAATAGCGTGCCAAATTGGAAAAAAGGCGGACGCGCTGAACCGTTTTAACCGGGTCTGATTCATATCCGGATCGCATCAGTCAAGCAATATCCGGATAAGAATAACCACGTGTGCGTATGCCCTCGCACAAGGACGTGTTCTCGGAGAGGAAATTATAATCCAGCTCTTTAAAACTGGCTCTGAGACTGCTAGAATGAATTCTAGTGCTGCCGGAAGGATCGCTGAGAGCGAAGAAATAGGATGTGGTAGATTAGGATTTGGGTAGGATTTGGTAGAACTTCTTTATTTTGAATATCTTTATATTTAAGGTTGTTGTTGTTGTTGTTGTTGTTACACTTTATTGCACAAAAGTAAACATAAAGAATACATAAGAAGGTTCAAGATATTTAGTATTAAATACGCCTTTGTTCAAAAACTTGCGTTGTAATAATAATCTACAAAATTGGTTTGACTCAAATGGGTTTTACTCTTTCTGCGAACTTAATATGTCGAAAACTTAATCATAATCGCGAAAATATTACCAGTTGCTTATAATAGGCATTAATTTTGTCAAAAGCACCTAAGAAAAAATCCAAATAGTGAATTCAGGACCGTTCGTCAAACACAGAAATACGGAAGCCACGGCATTGCAAATTCCTCAGCACGTCACGTCCGATAGACATTAAGATACCTCACTTGACGGCCTCAAGTCATAATTCACAAGTCTTTAGCTAATGGCGAATGTCTCGCCGAGTCACGTGCGAGTTTCATGACGTCATAAAAGCGAGAAACGTCCATCTGCGAGATGAGACGCGATGTGCTTGTATGAAGAGACACCTGACAGCTACCTTACCTAACACTCTGAGTAGAGCGTAGCGATTACTCGAATCTACTACTAAGAGCAAGTCTCGATTGGTAGAGATTAGGAGAGCCGTCTAGGCGCGAGAGTCCATCCAGCCAGTATGTTGAACACATTAATAACCATTTAAAAAAGAAAACAAAGTTACGTTCGAAACGGACGCCCGAAAAAGCCAGAGAAAATAAAAAAATATACGTCCGACGTCATGATTTGGCTGCGTCCGCAGACGCAAACGGGTGCGGGTCGTTCCGAACAACAAACAAAAATAATTACGCAAGTGTCATTTTGAGGGAACGGCCAGCCTTACCGGTTACAGAGGGCGTCCCTCCAGGCTCATTATTTTGAATTAGGTTAGAAAGTCCCTAGGAAAAATAATGAGTGGACCTCTTCACGGTATGAATATTCAGGGACACTGCGCTCCGAGGGGATATAATTAAAAGTAATTTTCGAATCGACCCCGAGTCTCTCAGAGTCGGGGCTCATATTGAATTAGTAATAAGACCTCGGCGCTACTTAGAAGGAACACTTCGCGGAACTTAGTGAACGTAGATTAATATTAGTCTTGATGTTGTTACAGATTTAAAGCAGAGCCATCCCCTCCTTGAAATATAGGTAAAGGTTTTTAGGAGAGCAACGAGAATACAAGCAATATAATTTTCCAACGACAAAGATTTGCCATAGAACTTTTCAGTAATGTAGTTAACAAATAAAACAAATTTTCCATTTGAAATTATGATTAGGGGGCTACGGTCTTTTGTATACTCTATACTTTTTTTTAATTAGCCGTTTGTGTGTCCCACTGCTGAGCAAAGGCCTCCCCTTTAGATAACCACTCCTCCCTGTTCCCGGCCAACTCTTCCCACCCAGGTAAATATTTTGTCAGATCGTCGCACCATCTTCGCCTCGGTCTTCCGCGTTGTCGGTAGCCATCGCACGGCACCCAATCGGCCACAATTTTCGCCCACCTTTCCGGGTCCATGCGTCTAACATGCCCAGCCTAGCTTCACTATTCACTATCGAATTATTTTTCTAAAAAATATCTAAGTACCTACTTACATCGCTTATATTGACCATTGGGTCTGATAAAATAAAGTAGATCCAAAGTACCTATACTCTTTTAAGTACAATAAAGTGTTCTCTATCTATTTTATTGTCCTTTTTTTTTAAATCTCTTACCCAATCAGGTACCTTTTTTTTGCTTATAAGATCCCTGGAAGGGATTCTTAATCTGATATTATACGTTTAGGGCCAGGAACGTATATAAATTGATAACGGTATTTAAAAAAATAATGTTTCTTCGAAAATCATGTCGTCGTATCAAATACATCACGCGTACACCTCGATGGCACGTAAACTTCACGTTGAAATCTGTAATGTGTACGTACCTGCAACAAACGAAAGAGACAGACTTAACACAAAGCCCAATTATTACCGTTAAGGACGAAGCGGAAATACTCTCTTTAATAATCTGTGGCACAGAACAAAAAAAGCAATGGAGGGATAGCGTCTAAATAGCATCTTCATTAACATTTTTAGCATTATCATCACAAGACCGAGCGTTAATTACTAAACTCCTTCCCGAAAGCCACGTACTTCCTTTGTGTCATAACGAATATTTTTTTCCTATTTTTTTAACTACCTACGCTTTGTAAATCAATAGTTTTGGTGATATTGAGAGTCGCATGATTTTGTGTATTTGCTTTACAGACGAGTCACAGTGTAACTTTCTGTTTGGTGATTGGAATTTTCCAGCTTCCTTTTAGATACGAATTTGACGATTTTTTCGTTGTTTTGAAGTGAAAACCAAAGTTTCACTTCTTTCATATCGCAGGACATTGATACTAATGCATTGAGATATCTGTGGTAAAAACCAAACTTACATTTGGTTGATAATGACGTCATTATCAATCAAATGTAAGTTTGGTTTTTACCACAGATATCTCAATATGGGTTTTTACTTACGCTAAATGCCAGTTACGCGATATTAGATGCGTTCTAGCATTTTTTATTTTATTGCAATAATCCAAGTTTTTTTTATTATTTGATTATACCGTTACTGAAGAAATACATATTTTACCGGTTTTGCGAAATTCCAACCACGGATCACCGTTGTTGAATCCGTTCGTAAGTTCTAAACATGATTGTTTAGGAAACACTACGTTTATATTTTTCGCAATTTTTCATCAACTATTGGCTGACTCGTCAAACATTGTATGGCCATGTTTATTAGCACCAATTCTCATTAGAACCGATTCTCAGAGCTTTCAAATATACGGGATTTTTTTAATAAGAATCGAAGAAGCCATTTCGGAAAAGTCCCATGACAAACACTGTGACACGAGTTTTTTACAAATTAAGGTATCATCATCATCAACCCATTATGTCCCCACCGAGGGGCACGGGTCTCTTCCCTGAGGAAGGTACGGGCCATACTCCACCACGGCGGGGGCCAAATCCGGAGTGGTGGAGGCTTGTAAGACTAGTGGCTGGTCTTGTATTAAGGTATAAGGTTACATTAATAAATAATCTTGGTAACGTGACTTTGAACGCTATATATCCAGCTTGGTAGACAAGGGCCTTTCAGGTCAGGCCCCTCGCGAAATGTCTTGAATTCGTTCTCTCTGTCTTTGTGCACACGCTCAAGATAATAAATATTCTATGGATATTTTTGTGCTACCTTTTTATGTAGGTATACAAAGAATGTCCTCTAGTCTACTCTTTGTATCTCTACTCTACTCGTTTTATTGGAGGCCAACTGTATTTCGGCAGTCTTTGTTTTGTGTCCGGTCTGCTTTAGATAGAAGGCATCCATTATTATCGAAACGACGGCATTTGAATACCGATTATTATTCGCTGTTCGGCGGAATCCACCCGGGAGCGTCTGTCATCCCGAAAATCCAGAGCATATTTCCGGGACAATTCGTTAATCACTGAGCATTTAAAAGGACCGTTTTGTTAGGTATTTTCGCCGTTCATCAGTCGCTCTTTGGCGGTCGTAGGACTTTATTTAATGCTGAAATTAAGTGGTTTTTGTTCACAATGTGCAAAAGAAAATGTGACTAAAATTGTATTGCATTTCCGAATGACATTACAGAAAAAATTAAGTACAAACGTATTTGATGGGTAAGAAGTATCCTCAAAGCGAGTACATATTACTCGTATTTTCTATTCATTTATAACTTAATTAAAAACTCGCCAAGTTGTTACGTTTGATGGCGAGAGATCGCTAGTTAGATTCGTATCGTACCTCATATAAATGTAGTGTATATTTCTTTCTGTTTATTAAATCTACTCCGGACTTTGTAGATACTCCTGCAAATAAGCACCCGTCCTGTATGTAGTCAGAGCTCTTTGATGTAAACATTTCTTATCAGCTTCAAAGCGCCGTACGCCAAACTCAAACACTGCTCTCAAAGTGAAAGATAACTCTCTACACAGCACAGTCGTAGATACCATCGCTCGAAATGCCGAAGCTCCGTTTGAAAATAGGAAGGCGACACCGTAATATTACATAGTAAGAGGCCTTCCACACGATTGGAAAGACTCTCCGAACAAGTGGCCTTGGTCGGGTTGGAATGCGTTCCACACGGTCGGACAACTTGACAACGTACAGTCGAAAGCACGTCATCTTTCACATTTGAGTTGCAAAGTCGCCCGTAATGCAACGGGGCAGAGTGCATGGGTGTATAACATGATATGCTCTCGACTGTACGAAACGACATCGGTGGCGCAGCGGTTAGCGCATCTGCTTGCCATGTGAGAGGTCCCGGGTTCGAATCCCGGTTGGTTACAAAAAAAAAAGAAACACAAGTCTTGGATGTTTACATGCTTATGACGTCGCTGTTTCTGGTTCCCACGACACAGGGTATCCTAGTGTGGGACCAGAAGCGATGTATGTAAATGCAAGCCTGTATGTTAATGTTATTTTATGTGTAAATTGATATGAATTCCGTCAACACTTCCCGTTCGCGGCTTTCAAAATGCGAACCCATTCCAACCATAATTCGAAACATAATTGGGTAGCTAGTTGACAAAATGTCAATTAAATTACTTTTAAAACGGAATGTTGTACCTATGAAAATACCGCATTATGAAGTCATTATTCAGAGCAGTCTTTTTATGTTTCATCTATTTAACAATTGTAATAACTAATAATTAACTGAAAGAGTTCCACACGATCCATTCCGACCGCCAACACAGTGGGTTGTGATGGCTGCGCTTCCGATCAAGGCCGTTGGATTCCGACCAATATTTGGTTGGACAACCGGCTTCCACACGTGAAATTTTTACACCAACCCGACCAATGTCACCTTGGTCGGAGAATCTTTCCAATCGTGTGGAAGGCCTTTAAGTTGCAAGCAACGTGCTAACGCAAACAGGGTTGGCGTTGCTGGCAGTGATACTTTGAATATTTTTGACATTATCCGTTTTATTTTTGCTCTCGGCCTTTTACGGCGCCATTTTGACCGCTTGGTAAAAATACGTTTCGATTTTTTCTCATCAGCGAAAAATCGTTTCATTTATTTGATTCGAATGAAAACCAACCAATATTTTTAGCAGCATTTGTTTAGTTGAACTTCTCTGGCTACGCAAATAAATTGCGTTGCTTATTGCCCAATAATTCATAACCGTGAAAACAAATGCATTCTTTTATAGCAACCCTATACAAGCGACAGAAGCAATATTACGAAAAAAACGAGCTCATTCTGTATCGCTAGGAAAAGCCACGGGAAACCGCACCTATATTTCGAGATGCTCACTTTTTCTCAAAGGCGAGTGGAAAGATTCATTCGATTGCAGCAAAAAAGCAGAGGAATCACGTTCGCAAAGATATTGAAAGATACAATTTTGAACCCAATTTGTTTTAAAGAAATTCTCGGTTGCATTTTCTTGTATTCAAATGCAGGAAGTAAAACGTTTGACTGAAGAATTTCACAAAATTCAGCAGCAATTTTCACGCAAATACCTGTGCGAATGTGTCTTTTTACAGGGAAAACTACATAGGTGCTTGAAGACCTATGATATCTGTCTACTCGCGTGTATTGAATGTTCAATATATCTATTTTTTGTAGTATATCGTTGTAGGAATTCCGTGACGGCGCCTAGAGTAAATACTTATACTTAGGTATTTACATAAAATATGTATCTAATCTACCGTAACACACTGAATTTTCTGCCTAGACAAAGTTATTGCGCAAATTGGGCTAGGCATCTCTTATGTCATATTCCTCGGAACAAAGGAATAATTCAAGTACCTATTCTCGGGAAGCTGGCGCTATAGATATACATAATATACGGCGTCGATTATCCGAACTAATTGGGGGACGTGGGTGATCGCTAAACCGATTTAATCGGATAAATCGAACTAAATATAATATCATCATCAACCCATTATGTCCCCACCAAGGGGCACGGGTCTCTTCCCTGAGGAAGGTATAGGCCATATTCCACCACGAGGGCCAAGTCCGGATTGGTGGAAGCTATACACTCGAAAGTTATATGTATTTACTTTTTGAACTACGCCCTTATAGTACTGTCGCCTACGAGACATGTCCCTGCAGACATTTAAAGCAAGTGTATAATTGCAAAACTTGATGTCCTACATTGGTGCTTAATGTTTGGCAAGAGGCAGTTCCGCTGGCAGAATGCCAGGCCCGCTCCGACCTGCATTTTGACCGCTGCAAACTACAACGCACGTGCCAACTGACATGGCGGCCGTGCCTTCTGCCAGAAAAATGCAGAGAGAGCCATATTTCGCGCGCTTACATTTTTCGAAATTGGAACGGATAGTTTAAGCTTTTAGGGGCGTCCGGGTGCGATTGCTTTTTTTATTGTCTGTGGTTTGATGACTTTACAGAAAATCTAATAGACTCCGAGCTAATCAGATAGATGAAGAAAAAAGTCGCCTGAGAGTTGAAAATTAATTTCAACAGCAATGGAGAGGGCAAAAAGTTCATAATACAATTTTTTGTCGTCTTATTGGCCGGCCAGGCTTCCGTCAGACCGGAAATGAGTTTTGCGCTTTCACCCCTCCGCCCCCGGCCCGTGCCTTTTCCAGCACCCAAGGCGCGGGGAGAAAACCTCAGCTCATTTACTAGACGTCGGGAAAACCATTTCACCTTATTCCGCTCATAAGAATGGTCTCTTCATCGGCTAAACGAATCTAACCATCAGGGACGTCAAAGAAAATTGTACTTATCTTATGAAGTACTCATATGTATCATACAAAACCTATAAGCCCGTCGACGATTAAAAGGAAAATTTCATCCTATGCCTGCGTATTCTATACATGCGTATCGCTGAGTATGATACGTACAACTCAACGAGAAAAATTGGGCAAAGCGAACCGACAAAATAATGTGCAAAAAATGTTCGAAGCATTCCACCGAATTAACTTTGCAAAAGAAAGATAACAAACAACCTCTGAGCATTAAGTAAGTTACCAAGAGGGATTTTGACTAGGCTGTAGAGTTAATTTCAGTTAAATTTTTCAAGATAATGTTATATTTAAAGGGAACAAAAAATTTGACTTCAAATTCCGATGGATCAAATAAAAGATATTTAATAACTTGAAAGTATAGGTAAGGTTCATCTTGTATACGATACTAGATGCCTTTCTGAAAAAAGATCCGACTTTGAATCTCATCTCCTAAATCGTTGATTAGTCCTAACTATCATTATGATTCATTGTGAAAAAAATTGTAATGACGCAGAAAATATTTTCCGTTCATATTTTCGTGGAATATCTTCAACGTTCACATTACCAACACAGTGACGAAGAGCGAAGGTTTTGTCAAAAAGAAAAGACGAACGACCGACATGAAAATCGTAAAGAGTTTGAAACTGAGATCCAGCAATCCATCCTTTATTCTATACCTACAAAGTGGGGTACGTATGAAAGAAACCCTTAAAAGTTGCGTAACGAGGGAACATTACCAAACTCGATAACAAGGAGCACTCATGAAAAGCAATTACGGATTCAAGGCACACCGCCGCCAACCGAATAAATTTCCACAAAACAATAATGCATGCGCTAGATGTTTGTCCTCGTTTGTCGAAAAAATATGGCGCAGCCCCGGATTTATTGGGCGAAATTAAGCGAAGAAGGTCAAAGGTAGAGCTTTGGATTCTGGCCAGTGATACTCAATGTGGACGCCAAATCGAGATGCTTACAACTGCTCCAGTTTTTCGTCTCTAATGTTGAGCTCAATCTAATAAGGTTTCAGTGAATTAATTTCTTTTGCATTCAATCGATAGATACTCCTTTCTTAACGCAACGAAGTTCAGAAAGTATCAGGCAGGCAGAGTGATACGAGCGTGCAGTGTTGAGTAGCTGCACAAAACGCTACTGTCCCACGAGCCCTCGAGTCGCGTGCTTGAAGAGCCGGCAGTGATTAGAGCTCGCTAACAAAGCGCCGAGGGCCCTTAACCTACATGCTCGGTTTCACGCGGCGGTGACACTCCTCGGGACTACTGCGCGCCTGGTACCTCAGCCACTAATCTAACAAAGCAGGATTAAACAGAAAAGAGACCCAATACGCCTCACAAAATCTTGGAGCACTCAAAAGGCGATAAACTCGACGTGAAACGCGAGAGCAAGCATGAATACTGCAGACAATGTCGCAAGTAGATCTGCTAGATAACACTGAGCTGCCGTGACCGTAAAATTTTGTTTTATTATACAACACTCTAGGGTCGTGGGTTTTACTACGCTCAAGAAGGAGGAACTAAATAGTTTCTAATATAACACACCCACTCTCTAGAAATGCCGGGTAACGACTGGAAATCAGTTGCGAAGCGACACAATATCCTACAAAATATTGATTCTCCCGCTTCACCTGCGAACCCGCTGGCAGCTCGTCAAGTAATAAACGGGTTATCTTGGCTCGTTTGCAACAGAAAGGAACCGATACGAGCAATAAAAACGTTAAGGTAAGTCCCGAAGCGCGTCCGTGCAATATTTCGGCGACTTACCCGGTAATTACTCGCATATTTCGAGCTTCGAGGCAAGTTTAAACCCGTAATTGTGTTCCCGAATGACGTGGAAAAATTCATTAGAACGCTCGCTGCTACGCTTCGATATAGGCGACAAATTTAGCCAAACGAGCACCTATCGCGGATGTAAACTCCCTACTCAGCAGTTATTAAAGTTTGCAACCGTTATCTTTAATGCGTCGGGCGAGCGTAAACCCCATGAAATTATCGACAATACGATCTGAGCAAGGTCGTTAAGGAGGACTAAAGTATCGAGAGCCTTTTTCTAACCCCGTCCCCCTAAATCATTTTGCCCAAATAGCTTAGTACCTACCAAGTACCTACCTACTTAGTTCAGTTACTAGGCACTTACGTATCTATTTTCTAGCTCGGGATCTTCCTGATAACTTTATTACAGAATACAAGCGGTGGAATCAAAAGGATGAAAGGAAATAATGTTTCTATCTACGAAAAGTAGTAATGTGAATAAAGGAGAATGTCCTAAATGTCTGAATTACTTACGTATGTACTAAATTTTACTGATCCTATGTGTGTCAAGGGTGTTTTGGGAGACATTTTCGCCCTACATTGTTAAGCTGTAAAGCCGTGTTATTCATTGTTAGTTACCTACCGGTTTTTCACACCGATAAAGTGAAAATTAATAAATTACTCCGAGATCAACGAACGTCCCGACAACACGTGATACTGCCGCCACTGAGGGGATTTGTAAGCTTAGTGCACAGCAATTGTGTACAGTTCGATATAAACTATACAGGGTGTAACACAATCGGCATGATATAACAAAATAGCAAACGCTGTTGTGTATTACACCCACCAGCTCGCTGAACTGACAATCAGAGGCAGATTGCTGGTGGTGAAAGAGAATGGTCAAAGGCAGAAGAAGTGACATGCCCTAGGGGCAGAAAAGGTAAATTTATTCGAAATTGTAATTTCTTCTGTCCGTAACCGTCACAATTCATCGTTGTTACTGCAACAGGCGATAAAAATGTTATTTTTAGGTTAGGTACTTTGATTTGATTGACACTTTTACATAATTGTAACAACAATAATAAAATTGTACATTTAGTACATTTGTGTTTTGCTAAGAACTGTTAGAGCTTAATGAGAAAAATAAATTGGAGACAATTCGAGTGGATTCTCCCTCTACGTTCAGAAGTGGACTAGTACTGGTTATTTGATTGACATTGGTGTCAAAAGAATATTTTGGAATATTCTTATGACCACTTTGGTGTCCAGGCGCGCGAGCGACATTAACCCCACCTGTCCACGAGTCAAAGGTCACTTTCTCCGCGCTTTTTTTCGCGCTTTCACCCGCGACCTTCTTGACAAAAAATATCTTAGCTAAAAGACTACTATAGCTACACTGAAACTAAAAATACCTGCAGAAAGTTAAAAAAGTGCACAATTTTATAAAATTACGAAAAAAATACTCCGTATAATTTGAAAACTAGAAAATAACTTACAATTTGCTAATTGCCATAAAAAACCATTTATGTCTACTTTATTTTGAACTTTACCATCTGATTTACAGTTTTCGTTGATATTTATCTTATTAGAAACCAACTAGATAATCTAGCGATTGAAATGATACTAGTATCATAGCATAAATATATTGCTTTCTATCAAAATAAATCGAAAGTATCTACGTACTCCTCATTACGTATCTGAGAACAAGTTGCTTTTTAGGGGTGATCTTCAATAATTGAGACTCTTTTCAAATGTAAATGTATATGAATATGATAACAATAAAATAATCTCGTATATTTCACACAAACTAATGGATAATATAAAAGAAATAATAATGATTCAACACTGAATCGTCAAACGAAAACCGTGAGGCGATGCTTTATCGTTTCAAGTAGGATTACTCAATTTGTACGTCCTAATACAAACCGTGACTAAACACATCCGTAATGCAAATATCTTCACGATTATTTTGATATACAATGATCGTAAAAATAAGTCTTATTAATGTTTTATTTACCACATTATATTTACCTCATTTACGTAAAAAATCAATGTAAACAAAGAATGGCGGACCGCCAACTTCAAATTTTTTTTGTTAAATCTGTTTGTTGCCATATCGAGAAAATAAATGCTTATAAGGATGGGGTATTAACACAGAACCACCATGGTAAAAGTCATTCGTATTGGCATTGGCAAGTAGAACCTCCCATTTTTGGGTCGATATAGGGATTTTGTTACACCCTGTATACTGCCTGACAGACATCCAACAATGTAAACTTTTACATAACATAAATATTTGTTATAAATATAATTATGTTGTTGCACGTGTTTCTTCGTTATCATAAAATAATTACGTTTGTATTGGAATACGATTACCTAGCATAAAGATTGCACATGTCCACAAACAAGTATGAAGAAATCCCAATTTAATCCCTTTTTTTCGATTAAAACACATATTTTGGTGTTTTAAGTATTATAAAAAACATTATTATCGTGTCTGAAAATATTACTAATTATTGTGTAATAATTTATAAATTAATTCAACTAACCTAACAAAGATTTTTACTTGCACAACAGAGTATAACCCTGCTGGAATACTATTAAAATTTTACTAAGAAAATAAAGACCTAGCTAACCAAAAAGTTTTATTTTTCAATCAACAAGCAAGACAAATGTAACTTCGACTTAGGAATTAACTGCAAGTATCTGTTCAACTAGGTACACCTCCTTATTCTGTTCACTGAATTTCATTAAAAAGGGTCAGGTACGAACTATTAAATTGTCAGATTAAATTGAAGCATATACTTGTTCAGGTTTCGTCGCTAGTTTTGTCCTAAGCAATAGAAGAATTGTTACAATATTCATCATCAACCCATGATGTTCCCACCGAGGGGCACGGGTCTCTTTCATACTACGTTCACGGGGGCCTAGTCCGGATTGGTGGAGAATATTACCTGACAGATTTACAAACTGAATCAACACTTATAAGGTTGGCAAAGAAACGTCGCAACGAAGCGATGGAGTTACATCGTGCAGAGATGGGTCGGAGCGAATATTTATCGCATGACGAGAGCTTATAATTGAAGAGTAAAACGGAACGAAATAAAGAGAGACAGTGAAATAAAATATGTTTGGGCACTTTAATTTTTACATTTTTCTTGTAAGCTGTCCGAAAAAACTGAAATAAAAAATAATCAACAGCCCGATAACAACTGCTGAGCTAAGTAGACGGAACTGATACTATGTAAGGGGGTTAAAATATCACTAAACGACCACAATAAAAACCAGTATAGTACATTAAGTAAACATTTTGTTTTTATTATGGACCAGCAGTGCCCATCTCATCACAGTGCCTATGTCTATCGTGAAGATCCATTCTAAACACTAGTCAAATAATTTTTAAAAGCATTCACTAGCGAGTTAGTTTTGGAGATTACTTCGATTAGAAGACTTTTCCCTTTTTTTTTAAATAAAATAGTGTAGATAAAAATATTTCATTTGATTTCATGTGAGTCGCAATTATTGAATTCGGATCCCACCTGCCCAGCATCAGCGGTTTTGTTATTAAAATAAACAATTATTATTATTTAAATAAATAATTGTTTTTTCCGTTTGTTGGTTAGTTGGCGTTTTCGGTGGTATTCAGTGAGACCGAGCTCGCAAACAATTTAGCATCGTTTCGATTCATTCCTCGGACACAGAATACGCGCTGTCTACTCAGACATGCTATTGGTCGGCCTCGCAGCCTCGCAGCTCAGTTCCATTACGGCACAGAGGATTTGTGCCCGTACTAACTGCAATTAGATCACTCCCTGATTGCTCTCCTATTTACTTCAAATACTACTATTGTCTTAGCATTGAACCAATGACTATATTTTTCTTTACAGATGAAGAAACATTTATTATAAAAACAGTATACATGCCACAATAACAACACAAAATAAAAATATCATAAAAAAATAGAAGGAAAATAAAGGTCACGGCGTGTCACTGCTATTAGAAATGGCAGGTGACTCAACAGTAGGTATGCTGATGGATCGTGATGAACACGATCAACGAGTCAATATAGAAAAAGATGTTGGTATTTCTTGAATCAATGAGATTTATGAATATCCTATTACTAGCAAACAACTTTATAGACATAAATTATAATTATTCTTATTTAACTTGAAAGATATAACCATTTATTTGCTTCAGTATTTTAACGATCTTTATAATCTGTTTTTAACGATCTGTCGCTGCTGCTATATGTTAATGCAAGCCACACGATACCCTAGCTATACATAGCAAGCAGTCGCCAACATATTATTTCATTCACAGTTCTTCCTTTCTCTTAGAATAGTCCAAACAGAAAGTCTAAGCTGAAATCTAAACTCAAACTAAATTGGACTTCCTCATCAAATGTTATCTAAACTACTAAGTTTAAATCTTAAATTCTAAATGTGTATGCAACCTCCTGTTTAAACCAATTATCCGTGTACAGTTCTGAATAAAGACTTTATATCTTATTTAATGAACACCCCCAAAACAATAACATTAGAAAATTAAAAAGATCCAATTGCTGGCTTATCATTTGACGATAACTGTAACCAGACGATAGTTTCATATACTCCTTGAGGCCGTTGTCGTGTCGATGTCGTGGAGTTACGGTCACAGTCGAATGTGAAAACGGCCTTCGGTTAAAAAAGAAGAAAGGTACTAGACAGTAGTACAGAAGATTCAAATAAAAAAAAACATCTAAAACACGCTATTTCTACAAAGCGAGAATGGAAACCTAATCATGGAATAGACATTAACAGCGCAAAAGAATTTAAAAAAGTTAGGAGCCTCTAAAACAATTACAAAGGCAACCGAAATCCTTGAAAAAACGTAAGTGCCGTTGAAACAAATCTAATAAGTAGCGTGAGGGCCAGTTTTCGAATGGAAAATTTCGCTAAGTAACTACATAACTGTAGTGCTGTCTTGTCAAATTTCTCAGACAAGAGCGTGACAGAACGTTACTTAAGTATTTTCTTAGAGAAATTCTCAATTCAGAAACTGGACCTATGAAGCCTAAAGGTCGATCCACATTACGACGCACAGTGGTTCGTCTCCATACAAGAGGTTGGACATAGGATCCTTAAAAAACAAAATGCGTTATTTTGGAAAAAAAAAACTACCAACGCATTCTATAATCAAAGACAAATAACAAATACAGATTGATTTTTTTATATGACCCATAATAGGGTAGTTTCCAGGGTCAAAATAATTTAATTATATTTAGTCCGTATTTTAGATTATAAAAAAATATTGGATACGTATTTTTTCTTTTTTCGATTAAACAAAAAATAACAAAGATATAGCCCATTGAAGTTACGTGTGACGTCACTCAGTGCTACAAAATTCAGCACGGCGTGACGTCACACGTAACTTTAATGGGCTATATCTTTGTCATTTTTGGTCTAATTTACAAATTAAAAAATACGTGTCCCTTATTTTTGAATAATCTAAAAGACGGACTAATTAAATTTTTTTGGGAAACTAGCCTATTTATGAGTAAATAATTAAAAACCATTTCTTTACTATGGAGAGTAGCATAAAAATATTGATGTCTCATGATTCCCTCCTGTTTTCGGAATACGGTTTTCAAAAATAGTATTGACATATTATTTACTACATTTCATCCTTTGACACATGGTGCCCCTGACGTGCCCCTTACGAGATATGGATGATAAAGGAAAAATAATACCACGTTAGCGGTAGATGTAGGTAGGTACATACATAAGTTCACGCCTGTATCCCAGAAGGGTAGGCTGTTTGGGAGAATGAGCGGCCATCATCCACTGCATACTACCGGCCTTGGTCTTTCAAGTTCATACGAGATACAGAATCCAATGTGAAGAACAAAATGGCCGCGTTTGAAGCAGATATTACTCCACTCACTCCAACTACTTACGGAAACACCACAATCGAATCCAATGTGAAGAACAAAATGGCCGCGTTTGAAGCAGATATTTCTCCACTCACTCCAACTACTTACGGAAACACCACAATCAACCACAATCTAATGTTGACAATGATAGACGGCAAAATACATTCGATTGTCTCTGAGATTTCAGCTCCAGTTTGTGATCTTTGCAAAGCTCATCCAGTTGAAATTAACGATTTACAAGAGGTTAGAGCCAAGCCAGTCAATGAAGATATGTACAAGTATGAATTAACACCTCGTCTGACAGGACTAGATGTTCATCTAATAAAAAGAATGGCCGTCATTGTGCGGTGCCTTGAGCGAATGCGTTCAGGCCGAGGGAACTGCGGATCACATCTTCTTGGAGTGTACAAAATACAATTCCCGTAATCCAACCGTAATCCGAAAACAGGAGGGAATCATGAGATATCAATATTTTTATGCTACTCTCCATAGTAAAGAAATGGTTTTTAATTATTTACTCATAAATTATGGGTCATATCAAAAAAAGTCAATCTGTATTTGTTATTTCTCTTTGATTATAGAATGCGATGGTAGTTTTGTTTTTCCAAAATAACGCATTTTGTTTTTTAAGGATCCTATGTCCAACCTCTTGTATGGAGCCGAACCACTGTGCGACGGGCCGGTGACATGGGATCAGCACGATTTCAATTATAAATAATCCTTAACTTTACTTTAAAATAATCCTTAATCCTTAACGTTACTGATAGCAGCCCCTTACGCGGTTCATGCTATCAGTAACATGTTTGGCCATTGTGATGAAGCGAAAGTGATTTGTCAGGATCGTGGCAGGCGGCAATTCCTGGTCTCTGTACACCCCCCTGGGATACAGGCGTGAGCTTATGTAGGTGATAAAATGAGTTTACGAGTAATGAACGCGTTCGGAGGGTTTGATGGACAATTAAATTGCGGATATTCAAGGCATATTTCAGTAATACCGTAATAAGTTTTTGATTAAGAAAAAATTATTCTAAAGTTGATAATTTTGGAAGCTACTTTTCTTTAGTAAAAACTACGTATGGAAAAACAAAAATATGTTTAAAACGTCAGTAATTTCATCATGTTCATTTATTTCAGAATAACAACCACGTTATTAGTTGGAGGTGGCTGGGTGTCATACATATATGCCACCCTGCTGCCTTTGATTTTATATGCCTTACACGTTCTTTCATGTCACATCTCGTTCACTAACGAGGCACTCTTTGCGCTTTATCCGTCCTTCTAGCACGATCTCGCAAGCAAATCAGCCGCTATCAATGTTTAGGGCCCGTCTCGGCACAACTGGGGCAGAAGGGCCCATTTGCCGCTCCATTGGGCCCGCCTCTGACGCAAGACAGCGGTAATGCAGTTAGTCGGTATACGGACTCTGTATTGTTTCCTAATTGATCCTTCATCGCTAAGATCAGGCTAAGCGTCTGAACTAACTACGCGCGTCGCGCTACGGAAATACGGAAACTAAAGCTTAATCTTTTACCTCATCATCAACCCATCATGTCCCCACCGAGGGACACGGGTCTCTTCCCTGAGGAAGGTATAGGCCATACTCCACCACGGGGGTCAAGTTCGGATTGGTGGAGGCTTGTAAGACTAGTGGCTTGTCAGAAGTTTTCAAGCCGCCCTAAGGCCTCTGACTTGGCTTAACGACTACTATCTATCGACGGCAGACGGCACCAACTGCTTAACGTGCCTTGCGGAACACGGAGCCGCTCGGAAAAATGCCACAAGCGTTAGTCATCATAGACGGTGATCCATCCATGGACTGAACGCGTCGTATGTTGCTTAACCTTAGTGATCGTTTAAGATCACTCAGGCGCGAATCTTTAACATACATCCGTAAACAGCCTCAAACGTCTCATAACAACTTGCCTTCTCTCAGAGAGTTTTCTATTCATAAAAAACACTTCCAGAGTAATCGACTGACTAAACAAATATATCGAGCTAATTTGAGTAGAAGGGGCGGTAAAAGACGCTCCAGGCGGACATAATTAGCAAAGGGCTGCGACAAAGGAGCAAATAGGGTGCGTATTATCAAAGGGCAGGATATAAAGTACCCGAAACCAGCGTGCGTGCATGTAATGACAAATGAATGTCGATGAAGCGAAACTGTTCTGTCAGGATCGTGGCAAGTGGCAGTCCCTGGTCTCTGCCTACCCCTGTGGGATACAGGCGTGGGTTTATGTATGTATATGGTCTTCAAAGTCAGTAAAATTTTGTGTAGTACAGGAAAAGAGGTAGGGATTATTTAAACTTAGTCTTTGAGCATTATATTAGACCGTTAATCATCACATCAAGCATGTTCACCGCGCATTGATGATCTCTAGCGCTGAAAAACCTGGACCGGACTTTCATATTGTTGTAGGTAATCGTAGACTGAGTATGTAGACGATGAAATTTTCCAAGGGCGAGAAGTTCAGTGGTAACTTTTTTTATTATCTCTTTAGAGAAGGGAAGAGAAATTTAATCTGGCACAGAGCATACGTTACGTCTCTATTGATATACCTTGCCTGGGATTACTGCTGACGGTTTTAAATATTGCCGATAGCGTTATCGGCAACGTTCCCCGTGGGTATGATCAGTTTTTCAGGTAAGAATAAAGAAGATTCGTACAAAAATGTACATAGTTAGACATCACGCTATGTTTAAATTTGCGAATACGAGTATAACAAGTCGGTGTCGTGTACGCAAAGCGTTAATTCATTCCCTCAAAAAGTTATTAAAAAATTAACACCTCTGGAAATTCTGACAATACCAATGCGCCCCGAAAACTTCTACTCCCGAAGTTCTTCGGGCACTTTAGCAATATTCCCACGCGCACTCCGTGTCACCTTCACATCGTGCATTTTTACCGCGCATTAAAACGCAATTATAAGGAGCTTTAAACGGTTTTAGTTTAAACCGCTTACCTAGTTTATTGCTACTGCGATATCCTTAGGGGTTTCGTTTTGCTTTCGCCTGAGCTACATTGCAGGCAGGCCACGTCAGGACCGCAAAAAGCTGACGGAATTTGCGTATAACTTAATGAGTTGGTGCTTAAAATAGTTGGTTGCGGTAGAGTCTGGACGGGCAGTGGTCTAAGGCGTGTATAGGAATGACGTGGGACGAGGGCGTGGAAGAGACGTGATGCGGAATATGATGTATGAAGTTTGTCTTAGCCCCGTCTTATCTGTTGAAGGAAAGTTAATTGATATCCTTCCTGTATGTATAACACATGGCTATTTGCGTTGGCGTATTTGGAAAATATTAACTATACATTGCCGGGTATCCTTACGAATCTCAAGCACTGATTTTAGTAAACATGCAATGTATTCTACATCATCGGAAAATACGCGAATACGAATAGCCAAGTGTGGTGTCAGCATGAGATGGTCACCGGAGTGGTGTCCAGAGGAACGATTGCTAAGGAGACCAGCCCCGATTCCCCGTCGATGCCCCCGATGCCCCGTCTAATTTACAAAACCACGATTCATTAAAACACTCGATAATTTAATAAACTGCCTCTGAGGAGTGCTTTAGAGGAATTGTGTCTTTATAAAAATCAGCGTTAAAATGTTGAAAAGTAATGTTACAAAAAAATAAAACATCATGTAGTCTGGCAAAAATCAAAAGATTACATAGATATTAGGTGTGAACGTTAAGACAGTAACTAAACACGTGTGAACTGGTGCTCGATAATTTAATTACCTACGGTAGAGTCGATTTATTTTTAATCGGTCAACGACTTCCCCGCTTCGTTTTTTTGATGCAAGAAACGATAGCCGATATTTTCAGTGTACTAAAGTATACTGGACACTCATGTAGATCACGTTGTGAACAAGGCTTTTAAAATGTATGTGTTTGTGATGCGAACTTGTACTGACTTTAAACGTCCATCATCATACATTCTTCTTTACTGTTCTCTAGTTAGGTCTCAATTGGAATACGCGTCTGCGGTTTGGAACCCATATTACGACTTATCGTACCGCAGACTGTGATCAAATCGAAATGGTTCAAAAGAAATTTCTTCGTTCAGTTAATTTCAGGTGTTTTCACTCGAAGTCTTCATATGTAGACTTACTTTGTAAGTTCTCACTGCCTTCCTTGAAAAGTAGGAGAATCTTGTTAGATCAATTGTTTTTGTTCAAGTTATGTCACAATAATTTTGATTGCACTGAGTTAACCAATAGAATAAGTTATCGCATCCCTAGTCGCTCTCACAAAATTCGTGATGCTTATCCGCATTGTTTGTTTATGACTGCACCCTGTAGGACCAACGCTGGAGAAAGGGCACCACTGAACAGAATTGTTAAAAGCTACAATGCATGCTTTCACACACTCGATATATTTGTTCTCTCGACAGGGTTGTTTCGGCAGGGTGTATTGTCCTTGCTGCGTGACGGGCCTTCTTAGTAAGAGATCTTACTTTTACTTACATACTGAGTATAAAATATAAGTACATAATTTTAAATTGCCATTGGGGTCAATCTTAGATTAAATTTCTTTGGTTTAATTTTATTATTGAAAATTGATGCGATTGACATCTTATTACGTGTCAACCAAGTTGGTTACGCCAGATTGGCAATTAGCACAGGCTGTTGGTTGCGATCACATGGTAAACATTGAGAAGGGCTCGTGGAGGCTTAGGAGTGGATGCAAACTTTGGTTTCTCCCTGCGTGGATTCCGCGGGTCTATCCAGCCAGCACTTGCGCTGGACTCCTGGCCGAAAACCAACTACATTTGAAGTGACAGTGACAATAGTGACATATTTATAAAATTAAAGACAGAAGTTTTTTGGGAATTGAACACGAAAGTCACATTCAGTTTTTCCGCCGCATTTATCCAAGATATTCTACGCTGTGCACCACCCTTTTGGACTACCAGAGGCCAGGACCATCCGGCGCCCACCTACGCTGCCGCGATCGTCCTTCGTCGTCCGCGGGGCGTTAAACCAAGGTACGTCCCTCCCGGTTTTCCAACGAGCACCTTCCTGGTGTTGCCAATTTGGTCGCAAATACAGTCCACCCAATTGCCGCTCTCGCCACACCATAT
The DNA here is from genome assembly GCA_947310845.1 of Yponomeuta plumbellus. NCBI lineage: Eukaryota > Metazoa > Arthropoda > Insecta > Lepidoptera > Yponomeutidae > Yponomeuta > Yponomeuta plumbellus. The sequence goes on along the minus strand of OX371207.1, from coordinate 6,317,102 downwards.
TTTGGTCTTCGAGCCGCACGACCGGGATTTATTGAAATCCCACCTCGCTTCACTCGCTCTCGTTGGTTACGTAGTTCATATCTTCATTACGCTCATTACATTAAATTCGCATCTGCTCTGGATTTCACCGTGTCTTTTTCTGTTGTTCTGTCGCAACACAGCATATCTCCAGAACAGAGTTCAATCCCAATCGTTTCACATTATAACCGCATACGTATACTGTACGTACGTAGACTGCTATTCCATAGCTTTATTTTTTCTCGCGTCTTCTCGTGGCTACTATTTATATAGTTCACGCGTACGTATTTGGCCTATTATAACTCGCACCTATCATAGGTAATTTATTAATTTCACTGCCGCACTATAATACAGTGTCGTATTGATAATTATAAAACCGCCCCCCAGCTATACAGGGTGTTATTTTTTTGTATCGCTTTATTTACGAAATATATTATGATTTTACTATTTGCCTTAATTTATAAAATTGATAAAGTTTGCAACTAGCTGCAAAATTAAATTATTTACTTAATTGTTACTCAAAGTCTTCCGTAATTATAAATTTTATCGAGATTTTAGGTACTTAAATTTAACATAAAACCCATTGGGATCTTGTCACGATGGCTGGGCTGGAGAGAAGATTTAAATTATTGGAAGTAAAACGTAAGATGTATTTCTCTCAAATCTCCTCCGCTTATGAGTCGATATCTAAGGTCAAAGATGAAGACGCAAAAAGAATGTTCTTGTCACAAGCGCGTCATATGGAGAAACTGCGAACCGAGTACCTGGCAATTGTGGATGAAATAAATCTTGTGAATTTGGAGATTGATCCCGACTATACAGTGAATTACCAGTCAGCAAGCACCTTTGACCGGCTATTCTGCTTCGTAAAAGAAGCCGCATATCGGTACGACGTCGAACTTGCCCCGACTGGAACGCATAATCCTGCGACCGCTGCTGCTTCGACTCAACCCGAGTACAGTATGAAAATTCCTTGCATTGAATTACCAACCTTTGACGGTGACATTCAAAATTTTCCTTTCTTCTACGAAACATTTAAAAGGGTAATTCATGAGAATAAAGACTTGTGCAATTCCGAACGAATCCATTATCTGCTCAGTCACCTGACAGGCAAAGCCAAGAATGTGTGCGCCGGTATTGTTCCTGCGGGCGAAAATTATTCCTTAGTTTGGAACGCCCTTCTTGACAAATATAAGGATGATAGAGCCTTAGCTACAACATATTTGAACCAGCTTATTTCCTTTAAAACCGTAAACGGCCCATCGGCAAGCAAGTTAGAAACGCTCACAATTATAAAAAACTCAAGTGCGAGATCGCAAAAAATGCAAGTTTTGTAATGAAAGTACGCACACTCACTTGTTCTCATGTAAAAAAATTAAAGCTTTATCACCGTTAGACAAATTCAAGTTTGTAAAGGACAGTCGTTGTTGCATCAATTGCTTAAGTAGCCAGCACACAGCCTTCTACTGCAAATCTACGACGACTTGTCGCAAGTGCAATACTCGACACCACACTCTACTACACTTCAGCAAGGAAGTTGTTCAAGCATCCCATCGTATGACAAATGCTCTGCTAACTGAAAAGGCTGAAGCAGTAGATGGGGTAGACATCTCACACAAAATTAAAGAGGAGTCTACCAAAGATTTCAGTCCTCCTGAGGACTCATACTGTACGATGTCTTCTACACAAGGTGGGGCAGGCAAAACTAAAGTTCTGGCAACAGCAAAGGTATATGCAAACAATCGAAATGGCCGAGACGTCACTATTAGATGTCTGCTAGATCCTAGCTCGCAGAGACATTACGTTACAACCAACTGCTGCGCTAAATTAGGATTACCGATTCAATATGACTCCCCTGTTATTGTGAAGGGTATATGTAGTTCATCACAAGTTATCAACGGTGAAGTAGAGGTGAGTTTTAAATCTCGCTTTGATACTGGTCCGAAGTATGACATCAAAGCATTGGTGCTGGATCAAATTACGGGTAATTTACCTACTTGTCCAGTTAAGACAGAACTTTGTGATAATATAAGGACGGTACCGTTAGCAGACGATTCGTGGGGGACTCCTGGAGAAATAGACTTACTAATTGGAGTAAATTTATTTACGGAAATGCTATTATCCGGTAAGATTTTTGGTCAACCCGGCTTCCCGGATGCACTGGAAACTGCATTAGGCTACGTGATTATGGGCGACGCCCCTACAATATCGTCTCCACCACCGATATCCGTCGCATTTCATGCGACTACTACGGCAGAGACTTCTCTGAATTCCCAATATAGAAAATGCTGGAAACCTGATGAAGTTGAAGTCGAACTGACCTTGAGGAGTAAGGAGAAGCAATGTCAGGATTTCTACATAGACACTATATATGGTTATGGAAGGCTCCAGGCGTTATAAAATCGTTTTACAATAAATTCAAAGACAACACTTAATTTTTCATTAACTTCCTCCAAACCACTCTAAGCAGTTATTCTTACTTGGAACACCACTCTGTGGTAATACTAGACATCAAATAGTCAGTACAGTAATTTCCACCGGCAGAGGGTTCGGAAGTACTAGAAGCTGTTGTACTGTAAGAGCCGGCTTCTAGATCAATCGTAAATGTTGGAATTAGGAAGTCTTTAAATTGTGACTTACAAGAAGCCAGAGGTCACTGTATCCATCAACATTGCAGTGACATGATTTATTTACATGCCTTTTTCTTGTTTATTAATTTTGAATATTTATTTAGTTCGAGTGGGACTTATGGACATTTTGTTGTTTTATCAACTTAACTTGTAACCTTTTGTGGTCATTAGTGATTGTAGTCTTAGTTATAGCCGGTAGTGACCATTCGTTGTTTTATTTTTTCATCGTAGTGCTCATTCACAGCATTTCCCTCATCATTTTGAAAGAGGTCCTTTCAAGGCCGGGGGCATGGTTACGCCTGATTGGCAATTGGCACAGGCTGTTGGTTGCGATCACATGGTAAACATTGAGAAGGGCTCGTGGAGGCTTAGGAGTGGATGCAAACTTTGGTTTCTGCCTTCGTGGATTCCGCGGGTCTATCCAGCCAGCACTTGCGCTGGACTCCTAGCCGAAAACCAACTAAATTTGAAGTGACAGTGACAATAGTGACATATTTATAAAATTAAAGACAGACGTTTTTTGGGAATTGAACACGAAAGTCACATTCAGTTTTTCCGCCGCATTTATCCAAGATATTCTACGCTGTGCACCACCCTTTTGGACTACCAGAGGCCAGGACCATCCGGCGCCCACCTACGCTGCCGCGATCGTCCTTCGTCGTCCGCGGGGCGTTAAACCAAGGTACGTCCCTCCCGGTTTTCCAACGAGCACCTTTTTGGTGTTGCCAATTTGGTCGCAAATACAGTCCACCCAATTGCCGCTCTCGCCACACCACAAGTAACCATTCAGAAATGACCCCTCTCTGAAGCCTTTCTTTTCATTTTTTCCAATTCGTGGTAAGCTTTGCTGTTTGTACAATTACTTAAAATACTTCATTGTTACTTAATCCTGTTGTAACCACTTATTGTACAATTGTTTGTTTACCCAAATAAAATAAAATAAAATAAAAAATACTGAAAATAGTTCGAGACTGTTTTCATCGCGAAGTGTAAATTCGTGGGAAACAATTCCGAAAACTGATGACAAAGCCTAGTTTCACTGTTGCTAACTAACATTAGAGTTGTGTTATTAATGATGCTGATCTACAGGGATCCATGTGTCAAAGCTCAAACCCAAGGTTATCAACATCCAAGTCTTGCGAATACGAAAGCAAATTAATAATGCAACATTATTAGATACTTTATTGTACACAACAAAGAAATATTACAAAAATATAAGCGTAATATAGGCGAGTACATAGGCGAGCTTATTTCTAAAGAAATTTCTTCCAGCCAACCAGATCAGTTGTGAAACGCTTATTATAATAGGTAGGGGAGTAAAGTGTGCACATCAAAGAAAAAAAATATAAAAGAAATAAATATAGGTAAGAGGTAATTATGTAAGAGGGTACGCAGACATAAAAATTATAATAAAATATAAATTACATAAACTATTTACTTACAAATATGTATAAATATGGAATGAAGTACATAAAATAATATATCATAACATTGTCATTTATCATTCAATAAACTAATAAGTTCTTCACATTTAAATAAATGTGTCTCCAATTTGATCACTCTGCATTTTCAGGATCGGCAGTCACTAGTAGGAGAACTACAATAAGTAGTTCCACTGAAGTTACCAGCAACATACTGTAGCGCTGAAGAGCTGAAGGTACTTATTAAAATGTATCGAACATCTAGTATCTACATTAAACCGTAAATGTGACTTTTCTTACAAATATAATCAAATGTTATTGTTGAAACCCTCAGTACCACTAATGCATCTATTAATTATAGTACCTGGATGACCGAGCTTTGCTCGGTATTTTTTTGGTAAATCATGTTTATTGGATTTTTTTTTGTATTTCTTTTAGAAAATATATTTGGATACGAATTAGGTGCGTTGATAATAGGGCTCCTAATAATAGTTTTTCACACAAAAAAGGAGCTTGAAAAAAAAGAGAAACTACATGCACAAGTCTCGAACCAGGGTCTTTTGTTTAAGGTATCGTCCTATTTCCCAGCTGGGCTGCGACAACCTTACTGATTAATGCGAAATTTACGTTCTTATAGGGTAGCAGTTATTTGTTTGCCCAAACACACGGTCGAAACGACGTTTTCTTAAAATGAAACCTAGCTGGATCAATTAATCGCCCCCGAAACCCTCTGTTTACAAAATTTCATGAAAATCGTTGGAGCCGTTTCCGAGATTCTGATTATATATATAAAATACATACATATATACAAGAATTGCTCGTTTAAAGAGATTATGTCAAAACCGGCCGTTCAGCCTCTGCTTCATAAAAAAAAAACATACTAAGACCATAACTTTTCCCAGTGTTGGGTAAAAATAAGTCCACAAGATGGCGGTGCGCTAGGCTGTGACTTGCGAGTCTCAACGCTTTTTCCTCAAAAGGAAACCTCGCTTTTGTCCCGCGACGTGGAACTTTCTAGTGGTTTAGCTACCTGTACAGTTCTAACTCTTTGTTTACAACTCTTCCTACGTAGTTTCGTTGAGTGGGAAGCGTAGAGTTCTGATGCAGTCGGCATCAAAAGTCCTCGTAGAGACGCGCTCTCTCTCGGGTGTCCCTATTCCTTATTTATTAAAAATAAAAGAATCGTTTCGCAAGATTTGGTTTTACCAGAGAGAAGATAGCTCGATCCGTACGTTAATTTTATTAAGGCTCTAAAACCACGCAAAAATTCATGCTGCATTCTTTAAAACAAAAAATAATTTTGCTATATGTATTGTACGGTCGACAGCACCTTCACATTTTAGTTGCAAAGTCGCCCGTAATGCAATGGAGTAGAGTGCATGGGTGTATAGGATAATGTGCTGTCGACTGTAGGTACGTATTATTTATTGTTTATGCTTGCCGAAAAGTATTTAATGCTCTTTGCTAAAGTAAAAATTTTTAGCTTAGCGTTTAGCTCAAATATTAACTTATTTTGACACAAAATATTAAAACAAGTAATGTAATATTGAAGTATGTATTAAGGGTTTTGGTCACACAGGTCTACATTTTCAGTACATTTTTGTATATTCCAAAATCACACATAAAATATTGAAGTCCAACTCACAAATGTCCAACAGTTCTTTCATGTTCCTGGGTGACACCTGCTCGTTTTCATTATTCCAACAAGGATCCGAGCACTCAGTGTAAGAGGATTACTCACAATCGAAATGTTAGAGAACGCGCTGTTTTAAAAAGGCCAACTTTTTTTTAAATACCTGGAGCGGGGCGTCGGTTACCCTATGTCATAAAGTAATACTGTATGTAAAATAACCTAATTACAGATGGCACCGCTGAGATTTGCCCCGACAATGTTTGTTTTGATTTATAGGTGTTGTTTATTTTCGGATTTTTCACGGATATTTACATAAAACCGTCGTGTAATGCTTATAAATGAAAAAGGGAAAGCCAAAGTTTAAACCAAAACAGAAACAGCAATGTAATAAGTACAAAGTTCACCTCTTAAATATGTTAACATCTCTAGCAGAAATAATCCTACATCTTTTATGAAATACCTTTTTATTCGCTGATTTATTTATTTTACAATGTAAAATGTTAAATTCGCTTTAAAAAGTTACTCAGAAACATCAAAAATCGTTGTAAATTTTATCACACTACCATGTATCATATCGCGGGCTTCATATCATAGGGGCATATGCCCAAACACCTACTTTTCAGGAGAGACAAAAAACTTAATAACATCGTACGTAATTAAGTTATCGTGCTAAAACTTAGCATACAGCTTAACAAGGCGACTTTGATTTGTGCCCTAACATCATTATTATCTATCTAAGCTCCAAGATCAGTTTCTGGTATTTACGCCCATGGACTTGTCAAAAATCACTCAATTTAGTCTTAATATGATCATAAAGTGCATACGAAAAATAGGCGTATAAAATCACTTTTTATTTTGATAACTTATACCATCACGAAGGCCTCTGGTAATATAATGTTTTATCTACATTCATCTCACAGTAATATTCGTCCCAAAATATTATTATTTTCATATTTTTCAAATTTTATACGTCCGTATGATTTGGCACAAATATTTGACTTGGGCCACTTTAAGAACATTTTATACAGCTGTGAGAATATGTTTTAAATTATTTAAGAGAGAAAATAGTAAAAGTAAAACACGATAGACGTCTTGGGTATTTATTGTAAGGTATTACAAATATGATTATATTATCAATGTGAGATCAGAGTGAACATGATTGTTACTGCTGCCACTATGCGCCTTTCTGTTTCAACAAAAAGTCGTTGTTATAATAGATACGCCTTTCGATTTTTAATCAATAACTGAAAATATAATTGTTCAAAAAATAAGAAAAAAATACAGAAGATGCCAACTCCAAATAGGAATCGAATGACATAATAAAAAAAAATGCATTTTTGGGCATACGCCCCTATGATATGAAGCCCGCGATTTAAACTTACTCATAAAATGATACTATCTCTACCTCATAATTGAGATACCAGTTTGAAAATAAAGCAGCTTTACGAGCATCTGCAACGTACCCATAACTACTTTGTCTTCTCAGAAGTATTGATCTCTATTCAGATTTACACAGTTAAATGCAAGGAAATTGATTGGTGCTACTCACCTATTTTGACATACGAGCTTAGGCCCAAAGAATTATTGCGTGTAACTACGTAATAATAGCTGACTGACTCAAAAAGCTACTACACTTCTGTAGGGTAATAACTGTTTGTCATTTACAAAACCTTTTACTAAGTGACTTTAAAACTTTTATTAATTTTAGTTTTCAATGTCTTTGCACGGGCTTTCTACTATTTAGTGACGCTGATAGGGTTGGCGGCCTAAAGCACATCATCATCATCAGGCTATATTCCAAGCCATCTTCGAGCGCACCAGCGCCACATCTCTGATTAGGGGTCAAAGTGGTCGCCATGGTCGAAATCGGTCGGAACAATTATCATCGTCATCATATTAGTCCACTGCTGGACATAGCCCTCCCCTAATGAGCGCAATAGCGCCCTGTCTTCAGCCCATAAGTAAGAAAATTTTGGCAATTTTATTGAACAAATCGTAAGGCAATTTATAATTTGCGTTCCGCATATTTCAAAACAGCGAGCGTTTTTAAACGGACTACGCCGATTGTATACCGCGGAATCAAACAAATTGCCTGTGACATATCCAACACGACGTAAGTTCCATCAGTGGTACCCTATGACGTAGAATCACCGACGGATGACTCTGGACCCAAAAGCTCCACTGAAATCTTTTCGTTACAAATCTGTTAATTGAATTGGACGAGAGAAAATTCCCGGCACGTGGGAAATTATTACATAACACAGGGTAAGCCGAAAAACGAACGGAAAATATTTAGTATGCAAATTACTTATCCAGTTATCCTCTTTCATGGATACGATGCTCAAACAACGGGAATTGTGAAAATTGCTTGTTGGCATACAGACTGAAAATCTCCGATGTCTCTTTTGCAAACATCATTTTTAGGGTTCTCTCTGCCGAGGCTACTAATATACCTAAAACGTCTTTGTGTCTGCCTGGCCTACAAATCTCTTGAACCCCATTAAGTATACCTTTATCAAGTTGAAGTAAGTATTAACAAATTACTTATTGCGGTTCAAGATAATATGCCTTATTATAGTGGAATTAGTATTAAGTTCACGTTGTGACACTATCTTTTGTGAAATAAAGAATTAATAATAATAATCACCATAAAAGGTTTCCTTTCAACTGTAATTAAGTAAGTGCAAAACTTGCCGTTTTTAAAGTGTATTCTAGTACATCCACAAAAAAATCAAAATTAATATACGTAATAATAATTTTCGCTAAGAGTCCCAAACCGAAGACTCATTTTTCAATGGGGTAAAATACCTATTTAAGGAAAACGTAACAAATCCAATGTTCGCAGAGTAAGAGCAGGGTTTACTGAAACCTCGACCGATTTACCGATACTCAGGTCCAAATCACGCTCAGCCAGGTTTTAAAAGCTTTTCACAGTTTAACTGAGGCGTACTCTAACTTTAAAGTGTCTTTATTTCGCTATCGCAGGCAAGCAATAGCTTTTTCTAACTTTATTTTTTAGACATTCTTTGGATCGATCCTGTCCTATCGCATATCTAATAATACATAAAAATCTCGTGTCACAATGTTTGTTATCGAACTCCTCCGAAACAGCTTCACCGATTTTAACAGACTTCAAAAAAGCAGGAGATTCTCAATTGGATTGTATTTTTTTTTTTACTTTTTACCTCGCAACTTTTCGTGAAGTGTTCTCTGTCTATCTATCTAACTTTTGACTGCGTGAACCGATTTAGAGGATTCTTTTTTTATTTGAAAGCTGGTGCTTCCCGTACGGTTCCATTTCAATTTAGTCCAGTTCTGACAGTGGCATCCATGAGAAAACCGTATGTCTTCGTTTTTATTTTTGTGTATATTTTGGTAGGTCTGAGTATAGGTCATATGAAAGCAAACCCATCACTATAGTACAGTCTGTTAACTTTTAGAATATACCTCGGCTACTATCGGATAGAATCGGATATATTCGTGTAATAGAAATATCGGAACTAATTTGACACTTAATTTCGAAATCGGAACTAATATGACACTTACTTTTACTTATACCGAGCAGAAAGTAGTATTACACTCGTGTGCTTTCGGCGAAAACCGAAGCCTACTCTAGAGCCCGAGCTATATTCTAAAAGCTAACAGACTGTAAGGTTGGGCACTAAAAAAGTTCCACATTAAATTGTAGATTATAAATAGCTAATGAACTGTCTGTCGGCCATTATTGTGGCAAGGACTCCTTTAAATAGACTCGGCCAACTTGAAACTAACTGGATCCGTTGTAAAGGCATGTCGGACCACTTACTAATAAGCGAATGCAGACACATTATAGGGCTGCCACCTCTTAAGAAGTTTGATCCAAACGCACAGAAGCACGTGGGGCGAGTGCGGGAGGGAAAGATGCGACGCGTTGTTTAAGAAAAGGAGACAAAAAACCTCCTACACCTACAATGAAGACGGGCAGCTCTACCGTGCCGAATGCGACCGAACATTCAAAATAAAGTTCGGACGTTCCAGCCACCTTAGAGCACACGCCAGAAAGCAGAGACGGTCGCTGTCGTCGGACGAGGAGGCCATCATCATCATAGTTTAATTATGTTTTTAAATGTACCTATTTAATTACTTTTGCATGCCTACCAACTCTTTCCTTTACCTCCTGCGGTTGACTGGTAGAAAATAATTTTGTCCGTAAGTCTGCCGCATTGTACTATATTAGTATTATTGGTTTTTTTTACAAAGAATATGCGGTAAAAGATAAGTGTGAGATTCAGGTGTGACATTTTTAAAGTTGGCAGCCCTGCACAGGTCTTTAGAGATCTCTGTCGGTTGGCTACGTATGAAAGAGAAAAAAGATAGCCACTATTAAGCGAAGAATTGGAACTGGATTTAAGTACCAAAAAGTTAGTAAGCTAAGTTAATTAAAATAAACACTATTTAGTACGATGACTTTTTCCTATATTCTATCAATAAAGTCAAATTAATGATAGTAACTTAGATTGTTGAATGTTTATTTAAGAACCTTACATTCAAATGGCCTCAGTTTGGTTGTTTTTCGATGTTTGTAATGTCCTTGCCTGGTTACCATAGCATCTAGTTCGGGATCAGGTTGAGTAACTATGTTGTGTCGAAGTTATTTTTATTATTGATTTTATCGAGGGAGGGATTATAATGTTTGTGTCGGAAACAAAACTGTTTTCGGAAAATATTCTGTATTGTTTAGCACGACATACTTACAAAAGAACTGTTTTTAAATGTCAATTGACTTCTTATAAATTAAATCTGGCCATTCTTTCGATTGGCATCATAAAAGAAAGGGTGTTTTTTTTCCATTTAAGTCGGTTCTATTCCCAGACGAGACAAGTAATTTTTAGAAAATCTTTGAATGCAGAATTACTTACTTTTAAAAATAACATAAAGTTTTTTTTTCAGCAAAATACCCTATCTACGATATTTAAGGTACGTTCCCTTCATGTCCCATAATTTTGGGACGTCTATACAGGGGCGACAGGACTCGAGACTCGAGACATATTTATTCATGGATATTTTTCTTTGTAATGTCATACAGAGTGAGCACTTAAATAAGTTCGTATCTCAACCTGTTATGCGTATTTTTTTCTTATTTTTAATGGTGATTCCCGTCTATTCCTTCCACCTTCAAAGAAGGACTTTTTCTAAGATTGATAACATTCATCCAGTCTTTAAATAAAGCCCTCCATCTGACGCAATCGGGTAACAGTAATGAATATGATATTATCACTTTTTAATACTAACAGTAATTCTCGTATAATGTATAAATATAATAATCGTACTGGATATAGTTTGTTGGCAATAAGAATGTAGAGCGGTACGTTATGGGACCCCAATCCGACCTATAAATTGTGATTTCAGATAGCATTGGGACCCTACGGTCGGCATTGGAAGCCAAGAATTGAGGGGGGTTAGACAAATACGCGGAATGGTGCAAAGACCAGGTATTCTATAGAATTGAATTTATGTATAATGTAACCAACTTTGTTAATCTGTGGAAGCCCATTGTTGGCTTTTGAACATTGCCATTCACTACGTTACATTTAAGCTTCTACTGTTGTTTAATTTGTTGGTTTCCTAAATAAACTGGAAATACTCGTAAATAAGATATTTAAGATTTTTCGTGTACTTTTGTTATGTATGGTGTGCAATAAAGATGTAATCTATTAAACTAATCTAATCTATTCTACTAGGGCTTGGGTTCCGAACCAGAGGGTAATTACTCTCATCATCATCATCAACCCATTATATCCCCACCGACGAGTCTCTTCCCTGAGGAAGGTATAGTCCATACTCCACCACGGGGGCCAGGTCCGAATTGGTAGAGGCTTGTAAGACTAGTGGCTGGTCTTACCCTCAGAAGTTGCCGCCCTAAGGCCTCTGACTTGACTGAGTTTTAATTACCATGCGCAGGCATTACTATTATACAAAATTAATAAATGACATAAAGAAAGATTGACCTAATTAGTTTGTGGTCGGAGCAATAAATATTTATGTGACAAAAATCGCTGGATATAATAAACGAACATTGGCGCATCAAACGGACGTTTTAGATGAGAGCCTAACCCTGAAAAGCAAGATTCAGTTAGTCTTAGGTGTCACCTCGTGACACCATCAGGTTGACCACCAGACCCGAAGCCAGAAAAACCCAGACAAACTTTTTCGCTTTTATGGAAATGTACATAATCATCTAATCTGAGACAGCCCAGTGTAGGTACAAGTATCATCCTTGCAAGGTTTTGCCTCTACACACACACAGCACAACTATTGAAGTGTCACGCTCGGAAGAGAATGCCTCTACTGTTTATACACTACTATTGGACAAGTCTAGAATAACAAAAGCGTGTGCCAAAAAACTAAGCGTGTCACCCCGAAGTTTTTATCTGCTATCGACCCGGCTTAACTCCGACTGTAAAGCCTTCGGCGCCGAGGCACCAGTGGACTCTCGTTTCGTAGTATGATACCGTTACATTACATAAACTCACGCCTGTCTGATAAAGGGGTAAATAATAGGTGTTATAATTTTAATTAAAGTAATGTAAGTAGTGTGTATTGTATATAAGTGTCTAATTATTCTTGTTTTGTGTGTCCGCTTCAATATTGCATGAGGACTATATCCTGTTAAAATAGTAAGCTGTAGAAATAAATAAATAAGCACAGGCCAGCGTTCGCCACTTGTGACGAATAGAAGAAAAAATCGTCTAAGTGCCAGTGCGACTCGCGCAACTAGGGCCCCGATTCTGTAAGTGCATTATAGTTCGATGACAGATTCACAGAAAACACGTCACGTGACCCGACCGTGTCACGTGACGTGTTTTTCATTACATTGACGCCAAGAATTTTTGATATAGGTACGTGGGCGTTGAGTTTAAGTGGCAATGAAACTAAATCGCCATGTTCGTGCAGTTGTCATTGTATTACAATGCGTTAGCAGAATCAAGACCCTTGTGCCCGGATAACGGCGACAGGCTTGCCACTTGTCACGTTTGGGACCTAATAAACTCGGCAAAACGTGGGCCCAGTTCTAGTGATTGGTGCCTCTGCCTACCCCCTCGGGGATGACGGGCGTGAGTTTTTATTTTTATTACAAAAAAATTCAGAATTTTTCAGTCAGTTCGAAACCATTACCTGAGGCCCGACTTCCTTATTAGCCGATGAAGGGTCCCACAGCCGGGAAAAGGCTTCTCACTCCTCTCTATAATCAGCCATTCGGTAGAATTCCTCTCTAAAATGTTTGAACGCCAAGTTCTTAGCATGACAGTAGACCTATACATTTCGTTATTCCGAGCTTCCGACCTATCCTTGGCCTAAGTTGTTTTACTTTCATAAATATTAAAAGCTAGCCTTCAGATCATAAGCACTGGTATTTATGTACGGCTTTTCTTATCGCTCTTAGGTAGCTTCTACCTGCTAGAAGATTTTCATTTAAAATTGGTCTAAGTATCAAGACATAAATGACATATTAGAACTCAAACTCGTTCTTTCATCATCAACCCATTATGTCCCCACCAAGGGGCACGGGTCTCTTCCCTGAGGAAGGTATAGGCTATACTCCACCACGGAGGCCAAGTCCGGATTGGTGGAGATTTGTAAGACTAGTGGCTGGTCTTACTGTCAGAAGTTTTCAAGCCGCCCTTAGGCCTCTGACTTGGCTTTACGACTCCCATCTATCGACGGCAGCCGGCACCAACTGCTTAACGTGCCTTGCGAAGCACGGAACCGCTCGGAAAAATGCCACTAGCGTTAGTCATAGACGGTGACCCGTCCATGGACTGGACGCGCCGTATGTTGCTTAACCTTCGTGATCGTTTAAGATCACTCAGGCAGCCCAGGGTACGAGCGATTCGTACGTTCTTTATAAGACAAAAATCGCCAAAAAATATAAAATTCGATGAACTGTACAAAACACAAACAAACATTTACATACAGGCACATACATTGCTTCTGGCCCCACACTAGGATGCCCTGTGTCGTGGAAACCACAAACAGCGACCTCACAAAACTCACAAACATGTAAACATCCAAGACCAGGGTTTTTTTGGTCCCCAGCTGGGATTCGAACCCGGGACCTCTCGCATGGCAGGCGGATGCGCTAACCACTTGTAAGTAAATTTAGCTTAGTTCATAGACATCACTGTGCTACTTCCTCATGTACTTAAGTATGAAAATATTGAACAAAGAACACTCTGTCCTACGAATATCCCAAAGCATCCTTTCAATAAGTGTTTGAATGCACCATTGACGGCAGGTCAAACTTAACTTTTTGGTTGCGAAATCGCCCTTGACTTAACTGATTAAAGAGTATGTAAAGAAAGATTCATGAGTTGTGAACGTTGATTGACGGTTGTGAACTATACTAATGACACTTGATAATGACCAACTCTAATCCAATTTCAAACAGTTTTCATTCCGTCAAAATTGACGTCCGAAAACTCAGCGCTCAGGCTCTATATTCATCAAACTAGAAAAACTATTGAAACTGTTTCATTGATTTTAGAGTTCCGTACGAGGGTTAAGGGAATCCACAGTCCGTCTGTCTGTCACCAGGCTGTATCTCATGAAATTTGATAGCTAGGTTGTAATTTTCACAGATGAAGGATATCTTTTACCGCAATAACAATAAATACTAAGAACAGAATAAAATAAACATTAAAACGGGGCTCCCAAACAAACAACAACAAACGTTTTTTTTTGTGGTTTCTTGTTCGATATTAATAACTTCAACAGATAACGGCAACCACGGCAACGCTTGAAATATTTAAATATTGTACAGATGTTGGGCGGAACCCTCCATGCGCGAGTCTGACTCGCACTTGGCCGGTTTTGAAATACACAAAGCTTGATTGCAGCTGGTGCTATTTTTTTTTTATAAAAATGCGATTCTTTTAACACACTCCGTGAATGCCGTGTGAATATAATGTGGCCAAGACGTTACGAGGAAAAGACTTCACCACAGACTAATTTTACTGCGACTTAAATAGACAGACGAGCAACCGACAACGCGAGCTCCGTCTCTGCTCACCCTGATTAAGCTCTGCGAATCAGAGCGAAACCTGGTCGGACTCTTCCGACAAAATGTCAAGTAAGTGTATCTGGATTAAAGTTAATAATGACTTAAATAGGGCCCGCTCCATAACTGAAGTCCATTGAGTTAAGGGCCCTGCCTCACCGGGACGCCATGGCCACGTCGCCAGCGACCGTATCCAAGCAGTTAGTATTGAAATGTATGGTGCCTACCTCACTTGGCGACTGTTGGCGACGTCGCCATTCAATACAAACTGCCTGGATACGTGGCTGGCGACGTCACCATGGCGTCCCAGTGAGGCAGGGCACTAAGACATTCCCGTAATTTGTCCGTGGTCCTTCCATTCTAGGCTGTCCTGTTCCGTTAAGGGTCTTCTCTTTGGGCCATCAGTGGGGCGTTCTCTAGTCTGTGGTAGTCTTTTCCTTCGTTTCTACCACACACTACTTTACGGAGTGTAATATAACATAACTTTTACATACAGGCACATACATTGCTTCTGGCCCCACACTAGGATACCCTGTGTCGTGGGAACCAGAAACAGCGACTTCACAAACATATAAACATCCAAGACCTGGGTTTTTTTTTACCCCACCCGGGATTCGAACCCGGGACCTCTCGCATTGTTATTGCGCTAACCGCTGCGCCACAGAGGTTCGTTTTAAGATTACCGTGTTTTGTTAAATAAGAAGACAAGTTCTTTATGCGTGCCACTTTGGAATACATCGCGCTTATATCAGTAGGTAGGTAAGCCGCTTTGTATGGTACAAAGCACCACGCCCACAATGGAACTATTCGAGTGGATATCATCGGGCTACACTGGCGATGAACGTAAATGTTCGCTCATAAATAAAGGGATAGAATTCACAATAACCAGGCCATAATAGCTGGAATATTCGTATGAGGCTTGATAGAGTAAAGCCAGCTTTTGACGATGGGATGTAATACATATAGTGTAATATTACATCTTGAGATGTATAATACCTACGTCTAGCAATTTTTTTTAACCGTGCATTTTTTAAACATGAAACCGAACTAGATCGATTAATCGCCCCCAAAATCCCTGCATACCTAATTTCATGAAAATGGTTGGAGCGGTTTTCGAGATTCAGACTCAAGAATTGCTAAAGAGAGAAAATTGTTAAAGAGATTAAATATTTTGGAACAGTTGAGCTTCGGTCACCGCTGTATGATCTCGTTCTTTATCGAAACGGTTGAATTCTGAAAGTTTATTTTGCTTCAATCTTACGATAGTTCATCAGATGGCGATGATGATGTATTAGATTTACATGTATCATTATTAAGAAAAAATATAATAACAATCGTAAATTCTGGATATCTAATCATATTAGACTAAGAGAAGTGAATTTTGCTTTTTTAATTAACGTAAAGAAAATCTACTAGCTTTCGCCGGCGACTCCGTCCGCGTGGACTTTAGTTCAAAATTTTGCATCCCCGTTCAATCCCTTAAGGGTTAAATTTAGAAAAACGGCGAAATACGTGTTCAATCAATTGTGTTGAAGAGTATAATTTATTTTAAGTATCAAGAAAATTAGACAACAAATTTTGGCACCCCTTTTCGGCACTATTTGACCCTCTGCAAAATTTCAGCTTCCTAGGTCCAACGGCTTGGGCTGGCCGATGATGAGTGAGTCTGTCAAGACTTTGAATTTTATTTACATAGATGACGAGCAATAAATTATTATATCTGAAGATGTAATATATAATATTACTAGCTGTGCCCCGCGGTGTTACCCGCGGTTCATCGATTTTCCCGTAGGAATAAGATATTTCCCCGCGGTAAAACGTAGCCTATGTTTTAATCCAGGGTATCGGCTAACTCCATACCAAATTTTATTAAAATCCGTCCAGCCGTTTCAGCGCTAAAGACTGACAAACATATAAACACACACACAAACTTTCACGTTTATAATATTAGTGTGATGATATTAAAAAGCCGGCTTTAGATACGTACGAGTATAAGAAGCCCTGGTGGAATATTCGTGTGAAACTTGATAGCGTTAACTATAGAGTGCTCTAACACTCTCTTTAATTAGGGCCTTTTTAAAAGTAACGTTGTGTTTATTATAATTTTTTAATAAAATTAAAATAAACACAACGTTACTTTTAGAACGTTACCAGAAACGTGGGCAAATAGAGGCATTGAAGTCGGCGGCAGAAAATTATCAAATCTTCGCTTCGCCGACGATATTGTCATGTTCGCTTCGAATGCATCCGAGCTTGAAATCATGTTGCAAGAGGGTGTAAAACCAAAGTCATGACCAACGGTCGAAAAAGCAGAGTTGAGGTCGATGGGCAGGAGATACACTATGTCGACGAGTACATCTACTTGGGCCAGATAGTAAGCTTCGAAAACAGGCAAGGCAAGGAAATCAATCGCCGTATCGAAAACGCCTGGAAGTGCTACTGGTCCATGAAGGATTTGTTGAAAGGAAGCCTTCCGCTTTCCTTTAAACGGAGACTCGTTGACATGTGCATCCTGCCCGTCCTCACTTATGGCTCCCAGACTTGGTCATTGACCCAAGAACAGAAGTCCAGGCTCAAGGTTTGCCAGCGAGCTATGGAGCGTAGCATGTTGAACGTCAGAAGGATTGACCATATTCGCAACACTACGCTACGCTCAAAAACACGCATAGCTGATGTGGGTGCCCAGACTGCAAAGTTGAAGTGGAGCTGGGCAGGGCATATCTGCAGAATGTACCCGGATAGATGGGCGAGAATTGCCACCGAGTGGGTGCCACAAGGTGGTCACAAATACTTTCGTATAGGGTATTGATTGAATACTATACATTGATTGGCACCTTAAGCAAAACCTTGACTTAATTTGCTTCCTAAGCATTCAATTTCATATTCAATCACTATTAACCATTTTTATTTGTTAGAATATGAGTATAGGTTGGAAATGTATGTGTTATAATGTTATGTTATGTCATGTCATGTCATGTCATGTCATGTCATGTCATGTCATGTCATGTCATGTCATGTCATGTCATGTCATGTCATGTCATGTCATGTCATGTCATGTCATGTCATGTCATGTTATGTTATGTTATGTTATATTATGTTGTCATAGTTTTATTTAAGAAAAATAATAATAATTTGAAAATATCTCCAAA
Source organism: Yponomeuta plumbellus (assembly GCA_947310845.1). Lineage (NCBI taxonomy): Eukaryota > Metazoa > Arthropoda > Insecta > Lepidoptera > Yponomeutidae > Yponomeuta > Yponomeuta plumbellus. The sequence goes on along the minus strand of OX371207.1, from coordinate 6,299,214 downwards.
ACTGCAGTCATTGGCATTACAGGTATAAACATTGTCACTAATAATATCAGTCATTGGCACTTATAATTTGTATGTATGTTTTGTACTTAACAATGCTAATTATAAAAAACTACCAAAATGCCCTTAAAGAAATTTTAATTCTTAATATTTGTGTTTAAAACTCACTGTGCCAATGACTAGGTAGGTGCCAGCAATACTATGGTTTATCCTACTTTCGTACTTATGAGAATCACATTTTGATTAAAAATATTAACATGAAAGGAAAAACACTTACAACACTATTATAGAAGAAACGTTTATACCATGTTCTTACCAAGAACTTTCCATCCTACCGCCCGACAATTTACGCTCCTTAACGAGTTATGCTTAAAAAAAACTTACGAGCAATGTACGTTCTATTGCGAGACCACGAGCATCTTTATAATTGCATTTGCTGACTATCGCTAACTATTCTGTTTAATTACTAATGTTTTTAGGCATTACAATAGACTCAAAACTACAATGGGATCAACACATAGAAAAGTTAGCGGGTAGGTTGAGTTCAGCTGCATTTGCAGTTAGAAAAATTAGACAACTAACAGATGTAGAAACTGCGAGGCTAGTTTATTTCAGTTATTTCCACAGCATTATGTCATATGGTCTGCTACTATGGGGGCGGGCGGCAAATATAGAAACAATTTTTATTCTCCAAAAAAGGGCTATTAGAGGTACATATTTACAATTTACCTGCCAGACACTCACTACGTGAGTTTTTTAAGGAAATAGGAATTCTTACGCTAGCTTGCCAATATATATTCGATAACATAATGTATGTACGTAAAAACATAACTACATTTAAGCTAAACAGGGATATACATAACGTTAACACCAGAAATCGAAACAAAATTGCCTCATCTAGATTCAGATTAGCCAAGGTAAATACATCATTTGTAGGATATAGTGTACGTTTTTATAACAAAATTCCTGAAAGTATTCTATCCCTGCCAGGAAATAAATTTAAATTTGTTATTAAAACTGCGCTGTGTAAAAAGGCCTACTACAGAATAGATGACTTTATAGATGATAAAAACCCTTGGCAGTAAAACAATTCCACAACGAGCTAGTTATTGGTATTCTAATAATATATAGGGTTTAATAAATTTCATACATATGTACAGACGCTGTGATTGCATATCAAAACTATGCTATTATTATAGATAACTGACAAGAACTTTATCACACAAGTTTGCCAAAGGCCATGCGAATGGTGGCGCGGTGGCCGGGTCGCCTATCTCCCTCTAATATGGTTGAGACTGGTGATGGCTGACCTCTGCGTTACGCTCGTGAACGGGTGCCGTCCGTGTGTCTGGCCGCAGCATTGGTGTTTTATTACCTTTTAAGAATATTAAATGATTTTTGGCTTTGCAAGTATTGATTGCACTCATGGATCTTGAGATTCTTGGTATACGAACACTCATACCTAATTTGTATTAGCTTTAAGTCGATTTGAGAAAAGATGGTCAGAGTGGAGTTTTTTTTCGCTGCCTTTTTCTCCACTACAGACGGCCCTAAGGCAGCGGCTAACATTATACATAACTGTATGTACATTGACATTCAACAAGCAGAATGTAAATTCTTTACGTTGAAATAAAAATTTTTGAATTTTGAATTTTTTGAATTTGTTAAGCAATTCGCGAATGGCGAGAGACCGTGTGAAATGGCAATTGGGGGAAAAAGCCTATACACAGCAGTGGGCAGCGGTGGGCTGATAATGATGATGATGATGAAGCAATTCTAGAAATAATTTAATTTGCTTTTAATTGGAAGGCCCTAAGTGGCGTTACCTAGGTACTGAACAAACCACATAACACGAGTTTCTGCCTTACCAATACGACGCTTTTACGCGCTACAATTAAAATACAATAATTAGTCAGAAATAACACGTTCGTCCTAGTTAGCAACATATTTTTTGGAACCCCGAAACACATCAGAAACTAATTTATAAGACTCAAAAGTAACGCAAAAGCTTAGAGAGTAGGCCGGCTTCCTTTTGCACGGCCACTATAATCTACTTCTAAATCGATAGCGTGATATCCTACAAACAATAAGATATATTGCAAGTCATCATTTTCCGACTGAAACTTAGCACCGCTTACTTAAAAGCGGTACCTAAGGGCATTAAGGTTGGTTAGAAAGGTACTTAAAATATTTTTACAGCTACTATTTCAAACATTTAGGTATCTACTTAACATAAAACAAACGAACGAAAATCTCCCGCATTTCTGAAATAGCGGTAAGTACCCTTTATCGAACAATGGCTCCTAAAAATCCCTCCGGAGTTCTGAAAACAAAGGTCAGATAAACCCTTTGAAAAATTCTTTAAAATAAAATATGAATAGCGGCAACACCAAACCTAGGGTTGCCAGAAAATTCATTTAAATCCATTCTTAGCCCCTTTCCCACTGAGAGGGAATTAAAAATTTAAATTTCCACTTTAGACCGCGTTAATCCTACTCGGAATAAAAACTGAGCAGTTTTTAAAAATTACCAAAGCCACAGACTTTGCAGTAGGAAACTGTAGTGTTTTTTTGGGAGTAAATTTTCTCTTTGTGAGTGAACACTTGGATTTCTGAATTCGCTATACTAAAACAAATAAATGCGTTTCAAATTCAATAATAAATTGTACAGTAAGTACAGTCTGTTAGCTTTTAGAATATACCTCGGCTTCAATCGGATAGAATCGGTTACATTCGTGTAATAGAAATAATGGAACTAATATGACACTTAATTTCGAAATCGGAACTAACATGACACTTAATTTCGAAATCAGAGCAGGAAGTAGCATTATACTCGTGACTGTAGATAGTTATAATAATGAACGTCAAATCTGACAGTTTCAGAATAAAAAGAAAAAGTAACAAAAATAACCCATCCGTTCGTCATACGTTCTAACAGTGCGTAAGTAAAAAAATGACAACTTTACAGGAGAGCGAAAAAACTGTGTAAAATTTCAATTAGCTACATTAGAGGTGTACATTATTTGGGAAAAGTATTTAAAATCAACTTATTGAAGATAAAATAAGATGATTGATAAAATTGGTCGGAAAGAAGCGCGCCACTTTTCTTCATTCAATGGCATGAAAAGGTCGAAACGGCCAAAAATGACTTAACTGACGCCATGTTTTTTACGTCCAAAATGGAAAAAAATATATGTGCAAAACAACATAATTTTTTTACTTGTTCGAACTGTGGTCTTGTTCGTTTATCACAGATGGGTGGTAGTGGTAAACTAGACTTATTTGTGTTCTTAAGCTCAAATAACTGAATTCTACTATTGGAACTGTTTTCTGTTCGGACTGTATTATCTGAATCGATTCGTTTCCATAAATTTATTTTTTTAATTCATTACATTTTTACAAATTAAGTGCGATCCAATTGGACGCACTAAATGTTTGAGAACTATAAGAATCAATAACACCTAGGAATAGATATACTTTCTTTTTTGTAAATTATTATAATAATTTACAAAAGAAAGTATACCAATCGACATTGCCGTCGTACACCAATTCCCGTTCGATTTACAAGGCCAAGTGTGTTCACTGCCTTATTACGACCGCAAACGCCAACTTTACGCAATAAAGAAGGGACTGAAATATAACTCGTAGGGAATAGCTAGCATTTATTACTTTATTTTTACTACGAAGAGCAGTAAACGCCTGCCTTGTTCGCTTCAGTTGACTGGTATTCTAATAAGGGCCGGTTATTCAATAGTCAGATAAAACTTAACTGGAGAATAAAACTGATGTGGTCACTGTCTTGTCGTATGATTTAGACAGTGACAGCATTTAATTTATTCTCCAGTTAAGTTTTATCTGACTATTGAAAAATTGGCCCTAAGGCATTTTATGTCTTCTTAACAGTAACAAAACTTTTAGGAAGTATCTATAGACCTGCAGCCTACGGTATTTTTTAAGAATCTGAAATTATAGGCTGTCTTCTAATTACATTTTATTAGCTTGACTATGTACTTAAATATTTAATCGGAATCCCAGAGGAATAGATTGTGGCTTAATATACTATAGGTGTTAAACAAGGTTAACCCTCAGGTGCCAGGGGTCTTAAAATATGCAGAAACCTGTAAGGAAGATATTGGTCGTAGATACTTCGATATTGTACCTGCCTTCTGCAGGTACCCACAACCTGGAAGCAAATCCCTGAAGAGTAAATATGAATTATCAGCCGCAGAAGTAACGTACGTCGTTTAAATTAGTATTGCAAAAGTTTGAAAGATGTTTTGCCGTCGCAAACATCCACGAATTTGTTGCGAGTTACGCAATGACTTTTTCTGAACTCAGTAAAAAACAGCTCGATTGAAAATTACACCTCATTTAACTTTTACGGCATCCGCGCGACGTTATAAATGCCTCTTTTCAGCCAGCCACTATATTTTACACCCGCCGTGAAAACATTTCCGAACGAACTCAATCGATTTTCGACGTGGCCTCGGTACAATACGGCACCGGTTTACCGTGCAAAGTAGTCTAAATTGTAATAAAATAATGTTGTGCCTTACCTGTGCAGCATTGAGGGTGTCCAAAAATATTGTAAATACACTAACAATGAATACGACGCGCGACATTTTTGCAGCCGCGATGTGCGTCCAGAAACGCAAGTATGACGTTTGAGCGAGTCGCCCGAAACCTGCGTACTAGCGCTCCGTACAGCACCGTAGCTGTACCTAGCGTGGTATAGATCGACCCTATCGGGAGCGAGCGGGACAGCCTATCGCCTCCATAGGATACGAGAGGGACCGATGAGGGAGGCCCACGCATGCGTACTGTGGAAACGCAACGTAATGTCGAGGGGTTTCATGAAAGATCATTTTGTGTACCCCTTTTTCTTATAAATTCTTCAAATATATCTTTGGATTGTATTATTTGTGTACCTTAAACAGAGAGCAAAAAGGTTTAGTAAAGAATCCCAGTTCATTTAATTTTTAAATTTTAAAGCTATTTGTAAAAGACTGCGAATTTACCAGACTACTGCGTCTGACAGCGGACCCTCTCCCTGCCATAGGTCGGCTTCAACGTCGCATGTTGAACCCGCCTGATTTTTTTTATAATATTACGCAATTCTGGCAAATGCGTGTCGGACAAAATGGAAATGGGGGTGAAATATTGGGCGCCCTAAAGGACCTATTCGGTCGAGGGTTCAGTTAGGTTTTCTGACAACGTAAGTAGATACCTAATGTGGGCTTTGTAAACGCAAATGGGAATCTGGACGATGAGTGATGACTAAAGTTGTTATTTCTGTCACCATTAAAAATAGGTACATAAACATCTTAGCAAATGTATGTTTCATTTCTTTGATGTATTTATTAGGTACCAATACAAAAGGCAATAAGGCTCGGACTTTTTGCAAAAACGTTATTATTACAGATTGTTTCACGGATTCACTTACAATTCAATGAAGTGAAACCGTATAAAAGATCTATAACTTGTAGTGCTTACGAAAGTTTTAGTTCAAAAACGTTATTATCACGTTATTACATCTCATGTACTACAACAAGAAAGCTCAATAAATATCTTATCTTATTTTTAAATTCTTTATTGCGCTCACTAAAAAAATATAATAGGTGGGCTTAATACTAATTAGTATTTTATTCTAGCCAAACAGTAAGAAGATGATAGGAGAAGGTTCTCCAAAAATAATGTTTTTGAACTCTGAAAATTGAACCTATTCACATTGGACATCCGTGTCAGAGATCTTTGGGAATAACCGATAAATATTGGTTTACTGAAGAAAAACTTTCGTCAATATTAACCAACAACCCGACTGCAGAGCATCCAGAACCCAACTACCGAGCAGGTGGGACCAACTCAGAATAAGAACTAATCCTTATTCTGGGGGGACCAACCTGGACGTGTTATTTTTATTATTTTTGTTTTGACTTTTTAATTATTTTTTTAAGTTTTTTTTATTATTTATGTTGATTGCAACGAGGAACACAGTACTCGTAATAGCCATTACTGCGTTTTTAGCAGTAAAAAAGTAATGGTTAAACTTAATTGTGGCTGTAGATCTACAGCCACAATTAAGTACATTTTTACGACAAAAAAATCCTCCAAGTAGCTTATTTTTGCATTCAAACTAAAAACGCAGTAATAGCTATTACTGTGTTTCTCGTTACGAGGGCAGATATAGCCTATGACACTCACGCTAATACGATGAATCGATTCAAATTGTCAAAAACTGACTATTGGTTAAGGAGTTAACTATGTGAAAGCACATAGAATCGGACATTATATGCGCAATCGCTCATACTTATTTTATTTTTATTTGTTATATTTTTACATACAGACGAACCAAAGACATCTCTGCCGCAATCGGATAAAAACGATAATGCTGGCACCACACTTGGCCCCTCGTATTTGCGTATTTGTCAAATATTCATCATCCATTGCTAGGTATCCTGGCGAATCTTATGCACTGATTTTTGTAATACCCGCAATATATTCTGAATCGCGGCAAATAAACGAATCATCATCAACAACATTAACCCACAAGAAGTCCACTGCTGGGCATAGGCCTCCTGCATGGATTTCCAAAAAGACCGGTTGGAAGCGGCTTGTATCCAGCGTCTTCCTGCCACTTGGATGAGATCGTCTGTCCATCTTGTGGCTGGTCATCCTACACTGCACTTGCCGATGTGGGGTCTCCATTCAAGAACCTTTCGGCCCCATCGGCCATCAGTTCTGCGTGCTATGTGCCCCGCCCATTGCTGCTTAAACTTATTCATCCGGTGGCCTATGTCGACGACTTTCGTTTGTCTACGGTCCTCATCATTTCTGATTCGGTCTCGTAGATAAATTCCAAGCATAGCCCTCTCCATAGCTCGTTGCGTGACCTACACGAATACGAATAACCAAGTGTGGTGCCAGCCTAACACCGTATTGCTTTTAACGGCCACGTCATACTAGTGACATTTTCATAGCTTGGTCGATATTGTCACAAACCGTCGAAACTCTTGTAAAAGTCATTGACCACGAGCAACTTTGCTGATAAGATATTCTGGCTAACGAACAACGAACCAGTCTCGTCAGTCCATGCGAGACTTGTGGTATGCAGTATGATATTAAATTCTTACTACAACCCCCGCGCTCACGATGCTAATATAGCCAACTTGAGTTACAATTTTATTGAGAGCGTTTAAGATGTGGAGAATATTCTATCCACATTCGAAACATTCTTTTACAAAAAAAAACTGAACAGACCAGCAATCCGACTGCTGCCCTTGTATTATGTAACTTTTTGCTCCATCGGGTTAAGCATTTAGGCAACCCCAAAGTGTCAAAATATGTATGTATTTGACAGTCCGGAGTAGGCTAAATCAGACAACTCCATATAGTGGACGACATAAGTAATTACACCCCTGAGCATTATACCTACCTACTAAGTGTTATAGTGTTTTTTTGTTGGATTTATGTAACTTACCCCACTAGCGCAAACGTAACGATTGACATATTATTATTACTTATCAAAATCTGTCCATTGGTTAGTAAAAATATACATAACTACATACGAAGCAAACACTTTACCCTCCTATAAGGTTTGGGTAGAGCAAAGCAAATAAATAAAAGTTGTCCGACGCAACAGCTTTTAGTACCTAACTTATTTCCTTTTTTTCCGAAAAATCACTAAATGTGAGTGGTTGACCAAAAAGGGACCTAAGGGAAAATAATTGATTTCGAGAAAATCGCGTTTGAAGTTTCGTGTTTCGACAGGTTTCGACTCGTGCTCGGCTCACAAAAAAAAAACATACTAAAAACTACGGCACCTAAAAATTTTCTGGTTAGACCAAAACAAAGCTAAAATACTACAGATTAAAAAATTCAAATAAAAAAAAATAACGGTTTCCAATCCCTCCAGGTCCCTTTTTTATCAACCACTCACAAATGTAGGTATATTAGATACGGGGCCTCTGCAAACGGCTTATGGTATGAATCATCACTGGGTGGTTTTCTGGTTTTCGTTCATGCGTTGCTACCAATGCCCTCAAACGCCCATGAACTCTGATCATTGAAGGTTTGGTGAATAAAAGCCACGATATTGTTCTGGCAAACCGTCGAGTTAAGATACGTGAGGTATCTGATGATGTGACGTCTCGACTGATCGAGTTTTTCATATTTTGGTCGCTCTTCTGAAAAAGCTTTCTGCTAGAGAGAGCTGCTGTTATTGACAATTGACAAAAAATTAAATTACGTAACGACTTAGCCAATGGTACAGGTGACAACATTTTTTTTATTGCAACGCTGCCTTATTAGGTACTCGCATTCATAAGCTCTACCTGAGTGCAGGATGCCTCCTGCGCTAAAGCTAATGATTCAATTATGTGGTCCAGTCATCTCTACCCGTCGAGGTTTTCCACCTAACTATGGTCAAGGGTGCGATTTATCTAAATACGTTTTCTTGTCAAAGGCTCGTTTAGTCCAATATGTGCTTTTGTTTAATAAAAGTGAGCTTTGTAAAATACTAAGTCAAGAGCTCCTATCGCCGAATACCTACTTTCTAAAATGTTGGCCTTTTGCGGAATCACCGAGGACACCTTTGACGAACAGTCTGTTTTGACGAATCGCACTTTTGACAGTTTGACCAAAGACATCTTTGACCAACAGGGTATTTTGACGCATCGCACCATTGACAATAGGTGGGAAACCCCCTTCGACTATTTTCGTTTCGCCACAAATGTCCCGTTTTGACCTTTACGCTGCCTCCAAATCCTGTCGAAATCCTAACGTTTGTGATAGCAATGAGTATGGATTCAGGATTTCAGACGACGATGCGCCAGGTGCGCGTAATCATCATCATCAGCGAACCGCTGCCCACAGCATCTATCGGCACATGCTGAACGACAGTCCTATTGCTAAGCTCTTCCACTCTAGATCTTGTTTAAAAATGTATTTAAAAACATTAATTTAGTCTTTCAGAAGTTATTAAAAGTGTGAAACATAATACCTGTTCTTGACAATAAATGGTTATTCATTCATTCACAGGCCTTAACCCAAATGCCCGGCGACGACATCGCCCGACCTTCGAGCTCCAGTCCAGGAACACCATGTATGGGCAGGCCCACTGACTTACATCCTGTTCTTGGCCGCCACTCTATGATTGATTGCCCTAGTCCACCTGCCGTCTTCCCGCAATAAAGGAACTACTCATTTGCATAAAATATCTGGAAAGAACAGTGGACCCCGGCGTCGATATGGCTCGTACCAAACGTGACTTTAAACTTAACTCATTGAAATGCCATCGTGTCTGGAGACAGGGCACAAGAATTTTCATGAACGGTCGTATCATCTTTGGTCCTCTCTATGAATACCAAGCGAGGAAGAATCATTACACAAACACTTAAACGTTTACCTACCTAATGTTTGGGACCTAATAAACTCGGCAAAACGTGGGCCCAGTTCTAGTCATTGGTGCCTCTGCCGACCCCCTTGGGGATAACGGGAGTGAGTTTATTTATTTCTATTTACATTGCTTACACCCTATAGGTACTTTGTGTCGTGGGAACCAGAAAAAGCGACATCACAAACATGTACGAGTAAACTTCGAAGACCAGGGTTTTTTTGTCCCCAGCCGGGATTTTAACTCGGGACCTCTCGCATATAGGCAGATGCGCTAACCGCTGCTCCACAGCGGTCGTCGGAGGTTAGGATTTTTTTTTGATTTGATTTGATGATTAAAACCAAGAGAAAACAATTGGGTTGGGCTGAGAAATACCCTTACAAACGCCAAAAGAGAAAATGTTCAGTCAGTATGTTTGGTTGTGGCTTAACAAAGTAAAAAAACAAACACACGAACAATGAACTCTTTGTAATACTCGTAGTACCTACCCCTACCCTTTGGGTACGGAACTCAAAAAAATTCAAAAGCGCACAGCTGAAGCCTGAAGAAAGGGTGACAAAGAGGCAGAGTCATAGTGGGAAACCCCGGCACAGCCACGCAATGCTTTTCGCATTATCATACCATGCAGGGGTGACGTCACCCGACACAGAGGGAGCGTCTGGCCCCCAGACTGTGCCAGCGCGCCTTGTTTGAAATCAATGCGGTCTAGAAATGTCGACATATTGCGCATCGTTCCGCTCTACGTAGAGTTCGAAGGAATCAACTTCACTTAAAACCTCAAAGCAAGAATAATGTATGAATAAGAGCTTCCCCTGCTGGTGTTCTAAATTAATCATTAGCAGTGTTTGCTTATAAAAACCAGAATCCTCTGAAACAGTCTTCAAAGGCAATTTAATAAATTTGTGGTGACGTGTTGCCCTTTACCATAGAACTTTCAACTGCCTCTGATGAGTGTTTCAGAGCAATCGTGGTTTTAACCGTCTTCAAAAAAGAAGAAGGTTCTCAATTCGTCTGTTTTTTCACGATTCCTGTGAAACTATGTTTTTTTTAACCTAGAGCTGTCGATGTTTGATGGCTAATTCATTAATTAAGATTAATCCTGTTGTTAGAACACTTACAGACGCGGTTTATTGCCTAAGTATTTTCAGTTACGCAATATAAAAGAATATTGATGTTCTACGTCAGTAGTTTACGGGTTTTTTTTTCAGTTCTTTCAAGTTTTTTGCTAAGCTTCATTAATTTGTCTAGTCTTGGAAATGGGTAGTTGACAAAATGTCAAGTTGCTTTTAAAACGGAATTTTGTATGAAAATACTGAATTATTTCGTCATATTTCAGAGCACTCTTATAATGTTTTATCTAGATATTTTAAAATTTTAAAAACTAGTAATTGACTAAAAGAGATACATTTTCCGAAATATTTTGTAATTTTTGTTTTAATCGAGCATATCAAATAATTTATTATTGGTATATTATAATGTTTTATCTAGATATTTTAAAATTTGAAAAACTAGTAATTGACTAAAAGAGATACATTTTCCGAAATATTTTGTAATTTTTGTTTTAATCGAGCATATCAAATAATTTATTATTGGTCGTGTCAACTACCGATTTATACATACATAAACTCATGCGTGTAGCGTCTCATGCGTCCCGGAGGGCTAGACAGAGACCGAGGTAAACTATTTGCCACGATACTGGCAAACCTCATTCGCTTCATCAACATTAATTAGCGACGGTTTCTAGTATTTTCTACTTAAACCTCATTATCATTAGTCTATAGTAGTCCACTGCTGGAGATAGCCCTCCCCTCATGAGCGCCATAGCGTCTTCAGCTTGCCGCATCCAGCATCTGCCTGCAGTTTTTCGCAGATCGTCATCCCACCTGGTCAGAGGGCGTCCTACACTACTTAAAAATAAAACATTAAAATAACTAACATTAACATCATACTACTGAAGGCTGAACAACACAATATTCACGAACTGAAATACTTTCACTTTTTACAAAGTGACTCAGCACTTTCGATCGTTCCCCTACGGCACTTAATTTATTACAATGTAGTAAAGTGCACCCCTGTTTGTATAAAATTTAGATTGCCATTGGCCTTTCCCCTGTTTTCTTATCATTTACTTTAACGACCGACTCATGTAGAATTTCCTCGGAGTACCCAATAGATGTTTCGTCCGAGAAGCCATTGAAACAGCTTCTTGTCACTTCAATCTTTGCCTATGGTTTGCCTATAGTTGAGTTTTCGACGTATATTTAGACTGACATTCTTAAATATTTCTCCTAAATATCACCTAAACAATTCCTAAATATCGGAATTTTTTGTCACCTTGTTAACTATTTGCCCTGAGAATAAGAACTGAAGCATAGGAGCGTTAAAAAATGAAAACGTGCCACATTGTCTGTTTCCTTAATGTAAATCACCGCAAGCTACGTATTAGAAAGAGAAAAATATATTGTGTCTTTGTTGCTTATTTCGAGCGTACAACCCTTAAACGTCAGTCGGTACCTTTGGTTACCATTACTCTACCAAATTAGAGCAGCTCAGAAAATCATGGCTAAAAATGTACTTTAGTTATTATTCTGATTATTTGTACACTCCTTCCACTCCGATACGTCGAGTCCAGCTTTGTATGTTGTCTATTCGCCTCTCGTATTACAAGCCAGAAACGTACTTCTGCCACAAGTACGAATTGGCTTAGAGCTTTCAGGAGCATCCAGCTTGGAGACAAGACTCATTTTCCTCTGAAAAGAACTGTCATACTCCTGTGCGGAACCAAAAATACGTATCGGTACACATACATACGCCTATATCCCAGAGGGTTAGGCAGAGATCAGTGACTGCCACCTGCCACGATCAGTATTGTTGGAAAAAGCCATAGGTACCTAAGTAATGGATATATGACTCCAAAAGCTAGAGTTTAGTAGGTCTTTCAAAGCGTGTGTTGGCGCCTTCTTCCGAAGTGTCACTTCACATCAATGTCCGGAAGAAATAACCTTTAATTGGATGTCACCCCATACTGTTGGTCGACTCAGCGGAAATGAGCGAAAGCTTGTCCCATGGGCACCATGAATTAATATCCTATTTGTAAATGATAGACAGCACCAGTTGTTTTAATAATACTGGTATACCTACTTAATCATTAAATCAATTTAACACTTCTAGTATTATCTCTTGGGAATGTTATGATGTAAAGAGTTTTTAAGGTTCCGTAGTGAACAAGGAACTACATAGGCTGCTACTTATGTATGCGGAATCTGGGATTTCAATAATTTTAAACGCAATGTCTGACCTCCATGGTCAAATTCGTTCTTTTTTTTAATACTGGCCGCTAATATTTTTCTCTTATATACATTAGTGTTTTGTTTTTGTTGGGTTTAAAATGTCATATCGCTGAAAAAATGGAACTCACTCGTGAAAATATTCGTGCTATGATTTATTACGATTTTCGACGTGGTTTAACGCAACAACAGTGCGTAGATCAATTAACTTCGACTTTTGGTGGTGAAGCTCCATCAAAAATGACTGTGTATCACTGGTTTAGTGAGTTTAATAGCGGGCGCAGTAAGCTCACGGACGTAGTTAAAGAAGGTCGCCCGAAATCGGTGGTTGTGCCACAAAATATTGAAGCTGTGCGAAAACTAATAATGCAAGACCGCCATGTTAAGTATCGCGAGATAGAGGCTATTCTGGGCATATGTATGACGAGCATTCATAGGATATTACATAAACATTTGTCTGTAAAAAAAATTTGTTCGCGTTGGATCCCGCTGTTGGGGATAAAACAAGGCATATCAGGATAGAAATAACCGAATTTATTAATTTTTACATTCAGTAAATAAGACACCACATTTGGCACAAATCTCTCTGTCACCACGACAACACTATACACTCTATGGAGATTGACTGTGTCGCCGTGCTGGCTGATTACCAACACTCCTCCTCACGGCAGGATCGGGGCACAGGCTCCTCCTATCATATTCTCTTATTCGAGCCCAATGAGCTCTCTCAAATGGAGAAGACGTGGCCCTGTTAGTCCTTTCGTCAATGGGTCCGCTTCATTGTCTTCGGTTCCGACAAATTCCAAGTTTATTTTCTTGTCTTGGACGCAGTCCCTTATAAAATGAACTTTCATGTCCACATGTTTGGATTTTGAGCTCACCATGGGGTTTGAACCCAGCTTGATAGCAGCTTGGTTATCACAGTATATAGTGATAGGCTCATCCTCGTCTCGTCGAAGCTTTAAAGCTTTATGCAGCGAATTAAGATGTATCGCTTCTTTTGCAGCTTCTGTCAGTGAGACGTATTCGGCTTCGGCCGTTGACAGCGCTACTGCACGCTGTTTGCGTGAGGCCCAACTTATAGCAGCACCAGCATATTTGAAGATGTAGCCTGAAAAGGATTTTCTATCTTCCTTGCTTGATGCCCAATCGGCGTCAGCCATTCCGTGCAACTCTTCGGTTGTTTTTGTGAACTTTAGTCCGATGCTCTTACTCCCTTTAAGGTATCTTAAGACTCTTTTAGCACATTTAAAGTGCTCCTCTCCGTAATAATCGTTGAATTGCGACAGGTAGCTCACAGAAAACATTATGTCTGGCCTTGTGGCAACCGCAAGATACATTAATGTACCGATAAGATTTTTATACGGTAGATTCTCCCCCCCTTTCTTGAGGTTCTTCATGAGGCAGATACCAGGCTCGATAGGAGTCTTCGAGACTTTGCAATCAGTCATTCCGAATGTTTTCAGTGACTTTTCAATATAGGCCTCTTGGCATAATTTAATACCATCGTTATTGTATATAAAATCAATTCCGAGGAGTCGTTTAGGTTTGCCCATGTCTTTCACTTCAAATTGCTTTGATAATTGAGCTTTTATTTGTTTTGCCCTTTCTGGGTTTGAGAAAGCCATCAAAATATCATCAACGTAAATTGTTATGACTGTTTTATCTCCTCCTTTCGTTGATATATACACACATGGATCCGCAGACGACGTCTGGAATCCTATCTTTTTCAGTACAGTGTCTAGTCTTTTGAACCACTGACGTCCCGACTGTTTCAATCCATAAAGAGCTCTATCTAGTAAACAGGATTTTTCACCCTTTATACTTCTTATGTCTTCTAGCATCTTTCTTGCTTTGTTGTAAACAGTGAGATCTTCCTTTTCACTTTCATCTATCATCACCTCTGTTACAAATTCTTCTAAATATTCGGGAACTTTCATTCTGATTTTCTCATCTAGTTCGCTATTTAGATATGCTGTAGTGACATCCATTTGACATAGATCTAAGTCTTCCTCTAAGGACATTCCTACAATTGTGCGTATTGAACTTAGTTTTGCAACTGGTGCGAAAGTTTCATTGTAGTCTACACCAGGTACTTGTGTAAATCCTTGTGCGACCAGCCTTGCCTTTTTAATTTCTTTATTGTCTGGGCCAATTTTCTTCTTTAGAATCATTTTGTATCCAATCAGTCTCATCTTTTTCTCTTTAGGAACTATTCGCCATGTACCGTTTTTAATATGTGCCCTTATTTCTGACTTTATCGCATCATGGTAATCTTCATCATCTTCATCATCACATTTGTGTGAGATCGCAAATACATCATAAAATTCTTCAGGTTCACTTAGGCTCAGGCTATTATCATGTGGTACATAATAATCATTCAACCATTGTGGTGGTCTACGTTCTCTTTGAGGGCGGACATTAGGATTTTCAACCCCTTCATCTTGATTTTCATTAGGATCATTTTCATCCAGGTTAGCTTCATCGGCTTCATTTTCATCTAGATTAAGGTCATTTTCATTTTCAGGTTGCTTTACAGGTTCAAATTCAATCTCTGTTTTGCTTCTTTTCCCCTGATCTTGTTTCTTACTTTTTGTCTCTTGTCTTTCTTTCTCTTTGTTTTCATTTTCGACTAGACTTTCATAGTTTTCATTTTTGTTTGCATAATACATTTCGTTAATTACCTTCACGTCTCTTGTAATTTTTATATTGTTTATTTCAGGAATAAAAATGCGGTAGCTTTTTGCATTTGACGCGTAGCCCATAAATACACCCGTTATGGCTTTAGGTGTCAGCTTTCCTCTTCGTGTCTTTTGGAGTACAAATGCTTTGTTTCCAAACACGTGGAGATGGTTTCCCGATGCTGATTTCCCCACCCATAGCTCGTATGGCGTACTACCTTTGAGTAGTTTGGTTGGACTTCTATTTACAAGGTAATTTACAGTATTTACAGCTTCAGCCCACATATTTTTAGGCGCATTTGCGTCAATGAGCAAACATCGAGCTTTGTCAAGAAGGGATCTGTTCTTTCTTTCAGCAATGCCGTTTTGCTGCGGCGTGTACGGTGCGGATAGTCGTCGCTTTATTCCGTTTTCCTTTAGGTACTGATTGAACTCTTTATTTATATACTCTGATCCGTTATCTGACTGTAGGTTTTGTATCTTTCGCTTGTGATAGTTCTCAACTTCTTCTTTAAACTCTTTGAATAGTGCAAACACTTCATTCTTGTTCTTCATAAAGTAGGCGTAACTGTATCTTGTATAGTCATCAATAAATGTGACGTAATACTTTGACCCGGCCAGCGTTTCAGTTTCGAATGGACCACAGACGTCGGTATGAATTATTTCGAGTGGTTGAGTACTATTTATACAATCTTTCTTAGGAAATGGCAATCGCGTCATTTTACCTTTAATGCATGTTTCGCATGTTTCCAACTTGTCTTCCTTCAAAACGAGTCCTCGTAACTTTTCGTCTTTTGCCATTTGTTTCAGGTCTTTCTCGTTGATGTGGCCTAGCTTCTTGTGCCATGTCATCATCTCGGATTCGACTGTTACTGCGTTTGTCGCATCTTTGGATTCATCAGTTTGAATATAATACAAGCCATCGGTTCTTTTTGCATTTAGCCATACTTCACCATCGGGTTCGACAACGTAAGCCTTGTCTTTTTCGAACACAACTTTGCTGCCTTTGTCCGTGATTTTTCCAATAGAAAGTAGATTTGTTTAAAGATTTGGCACGTACAGGGTTTCATTTAGTTTGCATGAATAGTTATCCAGGCTAACCTCTGCCGTCCCTTTTCCTTTGACTGGCGTTGTATGGTCGTTTGAGGCCAATCTTACAGAGCCATTATCTTCGGAAATATTTACAAATATTTTTTTATTATTTGTCATGTGTGACGTACACCCGCTGTCTAAGCACCATGTCATATTTGACATATTTACATTTAGACAAGTGTTGAAACTTTTTTGTTGTTTCTTTGGCCGATGATGAATTGACTTGTCCAGCTTGGCAGTGCAGTGGGCCAAGGGAACTGCACCGCCTGGAGTCTGGCCCCTCACGGGCCAGGTTGCGCGTTCAGGAAATGTGTAGAGCAGGATCTTGGACTTAATGAAAAGCAGATTGTCGAACAAACAAATAAAGATGTATTGTCACATCACATTTGGAAAAACTATTTACATATTAACAATATTATAAAATCTTATAATTAAACAACGTCGTAGTAAGCACCGACGGATTTCACCAGAATGACAGGAATGTCAAGTTGAATTACTTTTTGTAAAAAGCCTAACCTGCCTGTTGTGCAACAATGTTGCCACACCACCCCCCTACGAAGAAACATAACCTCACATAAAGAAAAATGGTTAAAACAAAATAACAAAACCTAATCAATAAACTAATCAAAAGTCTTGAACTTAACCCGTCTACCTGACCGGGTAACGTAAGGTTGTTTTAAAGTATCAGGTATAGGAGGCGTTGGCGCAGGCGGCTTAGGTAGCACAGGAGATACAGCAGTTCCAGGCACCAAATGAGCCAAAGGAGCAGCTGTAGTAAGTTGGTCGGGTTTCGGAACCGGCGGTGAAACGGACGACGGCAGCACGGTGGTGGACGAGCCGTTTGCAAGTTGACAAACGGGATCATCAGTCATCACATGGGCTGGCTTGACTCGGTCAATGCTGACTTCTGCTTCTCGACCCTTAATGAGTAAGGTAATCGTCTTGTCCCTCTTGCGCAAAATTGGATAAGGGCCTGTGTAAGGAGCCTGCAACGGACGACGCACAGCATCGCAGCGCAAAAAGGCGTGAGTTGCTGTTGACAGGTCCTTAAAAGTGAAAATCGCTTGTTGTTGATGACGCGATGCCGGAACAGGTCGAAACTGAGCCATCTTGGCACGAAGCTGGTCGACGAAGTTGGTGACGTCAGTGAGACGCTCTGGTGCGCCAGGAGTAACAAGCAGTTCACCAGGAAGTCGCAAAGGTTCGCCGTACAGTAGCTCAGCCGCGCAGGACCCAATGTCCTCCTTCAAGGCAGTACGTATGCCGAGGAGTACCATTGGAAGTGCTCTGATCCACGAGCTACCGTGGCACATCAGAGCAGCTTTCAATTGACGGTGGAGTCTTTCCACCATTCCGTTGGCTTGCGGATGATAACTCGTCGTTCTGTTCCTGGTGGCACCATGCATGTGCAGTAACTTCTGGAAAAGCGAGGATTCAAATTGTCGGCCTTGGTCGGTGGTGACGACTGTCGGTACACCGAACCTGGCTATCCAGCCAGTGGTAAAAATTTCCGCAACTTCCTCCGCTGTCATTGTGACCATCGGCCATACCTCAGGCCAGCGTGTGCAGCGATCTATGGCGGTGAGGCAGTAATTGAAACCGTTGCATGGAGGGAGCGGACCGATTATATCCAAATGAACATGGCGCAGTCTGGCTGACGGCGTGGAAAATTTACCAAGAGGCGTTGAAGCATGCCTTGTTACCTTGCTTCGTTGACATGGTAAACAGTGTTTTGCCCAATTCTGGCAGTCTTTTCTAATGCCAGGCCAAACATAGCGGTCACTGACCAGTTTGATGGTTGTGCGTGCACCTGGGTGACTCAAACCGTGCAGTTTATCGAAAATGCCTCTGCGAAATGCAGGCGTCACATATGGGCGAGGCTTACCGGTAGAGGTATCACACACGACAGTAATATCTGTCCCTGGGATACTGACATCTTCCAGTTTCAAAGAGGAGCTGTTAGTGCGGCGAAAGCTATTGAGCTCGTCGTCCGTAGCTTGAGAGGAAGCGAGAGCGGCGTAATCCGCCTCTAGTGAAATGGCCTCGACTCTCGACAGAGCGTCAGCTACCACATTATCCTCTCCTCGTATGTATTGAATATCAGTAGTGAACTGGCTAATAAAAGAAAGTTGGTTAAGCTGCGGTGGCGGTAGCTTCTCACGGCGTTGTACGAAAGCGTACAACAACGGCTTGTGGTCAGTAAAAATAGTGGCATGCTGTACCTCGAGAATATAACGGAAATGTTGTACGCTTTCGTACACCGCTAGGAGCTCACGGTAATAAGCTGGCCATTCAGACTGTCGTGGAGTCAGCTTTTTGCTGAAAAACGCCAGTGGGCACCACTGGTCATTTACCTGTTGCTGCAAGCAAGCGCCGACGTGCACGCTAGATGCATCCGTGAAAAGACCTAAACGGGCGTCGTTCATAGGATGATGTAATAGCGTAGCGTCAGAGGGGCTTTGCTTGCATACCTCAAATGCCTTATGCAGCTCGGGAGTCCATGGGAATGGAGTGTTTCCTTTGCTGTTTGTAGCCACCACCGCGTCAATCAAAGGGGCTTGAAATTTAGCAGCCTGAGGGATAAAACGGCGATAGTAGTTTAAAACGCCTAAAAATCGCCTCATACCTTTGACTGTTTCAGGAGGTTTGTAGTCCAATAAAGCAGCGATGCGATCGCGCGGCGGTTGGATTCCGTCTCCACTGATAATGTGTCCGAGAAATTTGGCTTGTTCCGCACCTAATACACATTTAGAGGGGTTAATAACCACACCGTACTCCTGCAAACGAGAGAACAATCCACGGAGATGCTCCTTGTGGGAGGCTTCATCAGGCGAAAAAACGAGTATGTCGTCGATATAGGGAAAACAGTAATCGAGACCCCGCGTGACCTCATCGATAAATCGCTGGAACGTTTGTCCAGCATTGCGGAGGCCGAACGTCATAAAAGGAAACTCGAAGAGGCCAAACGGGGTAACGATGGCTGTCTTCGGGATATCGTCCTCAAACATAGGGATCTGATGATAGGCTTTCACCAAATCGAGAGTACTAAATACTCGTGAGCCGTGCAGATTGTGAGAAAAATCGTTAATGTGCCGGAGAGGGTATTTATCAGGAATGGTCCTGGCGTTCAGGGCGCGATAATCGCCGCAAGGACGCCAGGAAGAATCCTTCTTTAACGTCATGTGTAATGGCGAGGCCCAGGCGCTTTTAGAGGGCCTTGCGGTGCCGCAGCGAACCATGTCCTCGAACTCTTTTTGAGCAGCTACAAGTTTTTGTGGAGCTAATCTACGAGGACGGCACGAAACCGGCGGACCATCAGTGGTTTTGATGTAATGCACAGTGTTGTGCTTAACTACTCTAGGTTGTCCTGGTGGTCGTGTAATCACAGGAAACTCAGCCAGTACATCCGCGAAACTGGAGCTACCAATGTTAACGGCTTTGACGCTTGGCTGTGAGGTCCCGGAGAACGAAACAGGAACATGAAGTTTGGTGTTACCATCCACCAGGCGCTGATATCTACAATCAGGCAACAAATTATAATAACTAAGAAAATCGGCACCTATGATTGGTGTCGCTACGTCTGCGATCACGAAATTCCAATGGAAATCCCGGCGTAAACCTAAATCGAGGTGCAAAGAAACAGTGCCGTATGTCCCAATCGAGCTGCCATTAGCAGCACTCAAACTGTAGTTGCTAAGTTGGTAGCGACCTCTAAGGAGACGGCGAGGGAAACAACAGAGATCTGACCCAGTGTCGACTAAGTACTGGTGTTTAGACTTCTGATCAGTAACGAAAATGCGGCGGCCGGGACTAGTACAATCAGTAGCCGCCTTTACTGATTGTTTGTCGGGTTTCCCTGATTGCTAGGTGTCCAACTACACGGGGTTATACACCTTGTTGCCCTGTCATTGAATCTCTTATGGTACCAACATACCTTTGGGCCTTTCCTTGATGAGGAAACGCGAGAGCGTGAGCGCGAGCGATGAAATGACGCAGAACGCTGACGTGTACGCGTAGGCCTGATGTTGACAGATAAGGCAGCAATTTGTTGCTCTATGCGTTCCAAGCGCTGTGAAAAAATGTCATCATTCGATGAAGAACCTGCAGAAGCCGAACAAGAAAACACTTTACTGGGCCCTGCAATTTCCATGACTTTATCACCTAGTTCAGATAGCTTATCGAGGCTTAGTTCAGCCTGTGACGCAAGAATAGCTTGCACTTGTTGAGGAAGTCGACGTAGCCATAGTTGGCGCAAAATGTTCTCATCAGAGAGTGCGCTGCCAGCAAGTGAGCGCAGGTGACGAAGGAACTGAGATGGACGTCTGTCCCCGAGCTCCTCTTCACTAATAAGCTGTCGTACCCGCTGCTCCTCCGACATGGAGAGTCGTCTAATGAGCTCTGCTTTGAGCTTGGCGTATTGCTGACCTTGTTCAGGCGGCCGCGTAATGATGTCCTCCACTTCACCAGCCAATTTCTGATCGAGCTGGGCGATGACGTAGTTAAATTTAGTGCTGTCTGCAGTAATACCAGCTATCTGGAACTGCGCCTCTACCTGTGCGAACCAAACCGCAGGCTTGTCTGGCCAAAATGTTGGTAATTTGACTGAAACTTTACTAACTTCAGAGTTTTGTTGAAGCTGTTGCTGAAACGCAGCATTGTCAGCTTGTAAACGTTCAATCAAAGCCTTAAGTTCCTCAGCCATGTTTGTTAATACACACTTAAATAAATAAGCAAATGACATGCAAAAATTATTTAGTTGAGATGAATTTAGTTAATTGAGCGTTGGAGGGGTTAGCAGCATAGCAACACCATTGCACCAAAAATATGGAAATATATGGCATAAGACACAAAATAAATAAATCATGCATGCACAATAACTCATAAAAAGTTCCCCATGCAATTCAGTAAAAAGTTTAGAAATAAAATAGTTTGACTTACCAAGGCAGGCTAGCCGTGACAAAACTAAACTTAAACTTACTTAAAACACCACAAAAAAAACTCAAACTATGGAAATCACACCATGAAAAACTAAAATGAAAACGTAAAAGTTTGTTTACAAACACCAATCTGACAAATCTAGACGGTCATGACGTTAACTGACGAGTGACCACACTGACGTTGTCAAATACACGTGCACCGAAATAAAACCGTTTTGCATGAACGAACGAAAAGTCAAAACGTACCAATCGGTCGCGATCGAATAGTCTATGGTAAACTCGTAGTTCACTTCACAGCACCATCGATAGTTCCGCGTTTCTTCGTCGGATGGCACTAACGTCAATGCCAAAGAAAAATCTTGGAAAAACGATGAAAATCCGCCATTTTCCGTAGCCGCAGATGGATGAAATCTTCTTTTCAGCAATCCAATTTTGCAATCCAAACGTCTGGGATATGCTCATCACGTCGGGGTCACCAGTTTGGCCGATGATGAATTGACTTGTCCAGCTTGGCAGTGCAGTGGGCCAAGGGAACTGCACCGCCTGGAGTCTGGCCCCTCACGGGCCAGGTTGCGCGTTCAGGAAATGTGTAGAGCAGGATCTTGGACTTAATGAAAAGCAGATTGTCGAACAAACAAATAAAGATGTATTGTCACATCACATTTGGAAAAACTATTTACATATTAACAATATTATAAAATCTTATAATTAAACAACGTCGTAGTAAGCACCGACGGATTTCACCAGAATGACAGGAATGTCAAGTTGAATTACTTTTTGTAAAAAGCCTAACCTGCCTGTTGTGCAACAATGTTGCCACATTTCTTTTTCTCATCATCTGTATTCGAAGGAGTTTTGTTTTGTTTCTTCTTGGACCAGCAAGATTCTGTATTGTGTGAATTCTTCTTACATATTTTACAGTATCTCTTTTTCTTTGCTATTAAAGCTTCGGACGATTCGGGTTCAGGTTGCTTGAGTCTTGCTTGAGACTCCTCAAATATTTTGACCTTGAGGTCTTCTGGTTTCGGTAGCGAGTCTCTTGACTCTATAGCAATTCTAAAGTTTTCGTATGATGCTGGCAAGCTGTATAATATCATAATACTTAACAGTTCATCTGGAATAATTATCTCCATGTCTTTCAGCTTTCCCGCTATATCCATAAATTCATTAAGGTGGTCGCGAATGTCCTCACCTTGGTTTACTCGTTTGAGCACTAACTGCTTTAGCAGGGTTGCCTTTCTGGCGGTTCCGGTGCTTTGATAAGTGGATTTAAGTTTTTCCCATACATCTTTTGCTGTTGTGCAGCCTTTTACCTGTTTCAATTCACTTGGCGACAATAACAGAATGATCTCAGCTTTGGCCTTTAGATCTTCTTTGTTAAAAGCTGCCTTTATGGCTGGATCAGCTTCAGGTTGTAGGGTTTTCGTACCTTCCACAATATCCCAGAGATCGTTTTTGATCAGCACCGCCTGTGCCTGGAGGCACCAGGTGTCATAGTTTGACTTGGTCAATGTATCTATCGAAAATCGACTTGCCATTTTTTTTTTTTTACACTTTTTACAGATCGCGTGGATATTGAACCATCACGTAGCGTATTTATTATTTACACTTTGTAACGCTCTGCTACCACTTGTTGGGGATAAAACAAGGCATATCAGGATAGAAATAACCGAATTTATTAATTTTTACATTCAGTAAATAAGACACCACATTTGGCACAAATCTCTCTGTCACCACGACAACACTATACACTCTATGGAGATTGACTGTGTCGCCGTGCTGGCTGATTACCAACACCCGCACAACTTAACTCAGGATGAAAAAGATGCTCGCGTCGAATGGTGCAAGAAAACCTTAAAAAAATTCAACGGAGGCGACTCAAAATCTGTTTATAATATCTACACAGGTGACGAATCCTGGATCTACGCGTACGATCCCGAAACTAAACAACAATCAACAGTTTGGGTGTTTCAAAATGAGCCGAACCCTACGAAAGTGGCTCGTGCAAAAAGCACTGTAAAGCAAATGGTGGCCTGCTTTTTTGGTATTAATGGCCATGTGGCTACAATACCACTGGAGAATCGCAGAACGGTTAATTCGGAGTGGTACACGACCATTTGTTTGCCGGAAGTATTTGAAGAAATACGCCAAAACAACCAGCGACACAGAATCATACTTCACCATGACAATGCCAGCTGTCATACATCTCAGGAAACAACTACATTTTTGGATGGTCAAAAAATAGAATTGATGGGTCATCCACCGTACAGCCCTGATTTGGCTCCCAATGATTTCTATTTATTCCCGAATGTAAAGAATAAATTACGTGGTCAACGATTTTCGACCCGTGAAGATGCCGTAGATGCGTTCAAACAGCACGTTTTGGAGATACCTCAATCAGAGTGGAAAAAGTGTTTTACAAATTGGTTTCATCGAATGCAAAAGTGCATCGATCATAGTGGAGAATACTTTGAAAAACAATAAAAGCATATTTAGCCATATACATTTGTTTATTTTTTCTATTCCGCATACATAAGCAGCAGCCCTCGTATGAACAGTTTCGTTATCTCCGTGCGCCTGTCTCTCTGTTCGCAGCCTATCTCAGAGACGATTACTGAATGAAAATTTGCCTAGACATGCAAATGAATAATGGCGATAAAACGGTTGAAAAAATCAAAAGAAAGATTTTTGTGTTTAGTACAGTACCAAATGACTGTACTAGTAGGGGTACACAAAAATCTATTGATTTTGACACCAAAATATGAAAATATGAATTGCATTATTTTTTTCTCGTCTTCACCATAGTGGGATATCTAGGATCGTTTAAAAATATGTTGTGGGTGTAGGAGTAGTATCTGCATGATTGTACAGAAACTTTTTGCAAATTCGATCTGACAAAATTAAATTATTGTTTTTCCTCGGTGGCGCTAGTTTTACTCAGTGGATCTCCCATGGACGTAGGTAATAGGATCTCCTTAAAGATTATGGTTGTATTTTTAATTGTGTGCGTGTGGATTGAGTGAGCACCACAGAACAGAAAGTGAGCACCCTTCTAAAAATAGAAAAAGGATGCTGTTCATTTAGTAAAAGTTCTAAAAGAATTGTAAAAGTAATACCTGCATTTGTAAAACGATACAAAAAAAAATACAGTATTTAACGTGTGCTCACTCAGTTCTCACAAAGTACCATCGAAATCAGCGACTCTGTTAATTTAACATAATATATTTATACACTAGTCTTTAGTAAAACCTATGCCAACTCACCTTTATAATTTGTAGATCACCTAGTAACGTATTTAAGATTTTACAATTACTGAATATCTCTAAAAAGAAACAACGAACATAAAATATTAGATGGTGGATCTGTAGTAAAATATTTTACTTCAAGTTGAACTAGTTTAAAGT
The DNA here is from genome assembly GCA_947310845.1 of Yponomeuta plumbellus. NCBI lineage: Eukaryota > Metazoa > Arthropoda > Insecta > Lepidoptera > Yponomeutidae > Yponomeuta > Yponomeuta plumbellus. Next base: position 6,274,426 of record OX371207.1, on the reverse strand, counting down.
TTCCGTGATACTACAAATCTTAAGATATTGTCATTTTTAACTAACCTATAATGTGTGGACTGAGTGAGCACACACAAACATTTATTATCCAAAAACCTGCCGCGTTAATGGTTTGTTATCTATTTTACGAATTCACATATTAATTTTACTTAACTATAGACACATAGCAGTTTAAATCTTCAGTTTCTTCATTAGAAATCGGGTTTTCGAAAGTGTGTGGATTGAGTGAGCATAAGAAATTAATTGTAAAATCTTAAATACGTTACCAGGTGATCTATAAATTACAAAGGTAACTTAGCATAGGTTTTACTAAAGACTAGTGTATAAATATATTATGTTAAATTAATACGGTCACTGATTTCGATGGTACTTTGTGAGAACTGAGTGAGCAAACGTTAAGCACTGTAATTTTTTTTGTATCGTTTTACAATTGCAGATATTACTTTTGCAATTCTTTTAGAACTTTTACTAAATGAATAGCATACTTTTTCTATTTTTAGAAGGGTGCTCACTCAATCCACACGCACACTTTTTAATTGATATCATTTACGGTATCCCATATTTGATTGGTGTTGCATTGCTGATAATATAAATCTAACAATCGGACCACTACGGCTACACCAAGGTTTTCGTATTAACATTAAATATCTAGAATCAATATGAATAAAAGTGTCCATTAAAACATAAAAACATTTTTTTATTAACCCAAACATAATAATAAAAACAACTATTACATCGCTTAAAATTAAAATTGCTCACAATTGTATTGATTGATAATAATAATAATACGTATAACTGAGCAACATTTATTTTAAATAAATAGTTTAATATTATGTTCGTATCACAGACGAATATACATTATCCAGTAACGGATGCTTGGATACATTCAGTAGGCATCTTAATTTGTTGTAGTTTGCCTAGGCAAATAGGCTAGCCTGAGAATGAATAGTCGGTCATGAACAGTTTGATCCTAGAAACAAAAAGCATTCTTCTAAGACCACACGTTCAAGATCAATAAAAAATTACGTAGAAATACACGTACCTACTTACGTATTTTAACAAAAGTATTTGGTTCAAATCGATTATATAATATATCACATGTGTGCAATCTGTTCTATGTCGTCATTAATGTAGGAACAAAATATTGCAGTTGTATTGCGTGCAAATTGTGTCTTTGACGTCCGATAACACTTAAAAAAGTCCACATACTCTGTTGGCCGGTACTGCTTGTTCTGTAACAAATAAAAAAATCACGATAAAAAGTAGCGAGACTTTGTAAGGAAACCTATTTGAAGACCGAGGGATATAACGCTATGTTAGAAAAACGAAAAACCTGCAAAACTTCCTTAGAATTAACCACTTCGAAAATGTAAGCAAAAGTATATAATTCTCGACTTTATGCTTCAATAGGCTATTTGACAGTGTGAAAAAAAGAGTTATTTATACATCTTCGTATAAATTATGAATCTTGAAACCACTTCAAGGAATTTTAACTAAAAAACAATTATTATTTGTAAAAAAAAACACAAGATAAAACTTGATAATTACGAATCTGCAGCCATTGTTTCGAAAACGCCCTAGATTGGCAGATTCTATGATGACGTCACATGTCAGTAAAAATGGCGTCTGTCATTCATTCGTTCTTACGTTCATTGGTTGGTTTCCCAGGAAGTGTCGTCATAATTCGTATGCGACGCAAGATAGCGTTTTGGCGGCTTATTTTAAAAGTAAATTTTCGTTTGCCTTTTTAGGAAGAAATACACAAAAGAATTTAAAATTACCACACTCTGAGGACTCCATGAACACCAACAAAAAATATGAGATGGTTTTCAGAAATCGGTCAAATAGCCTATTGACCGCGTCTCTCCTTCTTTCTCTCCAGTTAAATTCTATCGTCACAGCCAGACTCTCTCAAAGGAAACCTATGAAATGTGGCCGACTTTCTCTCCTTCTTTCACTCTGAAAAAAATCTAACCCCGCAAGCCGACTATCCCTCTCCCTCTCCAGTTACATTCTACAAGCCGAATTTCTCTCTCTCATTCTCTCTGAAAATATTCTGACATATCAGTCATATTCTAAGAACGTAAGCCGTCTCCCTTTCCTGAAACATTTTACGCGCCACCGGCCCACTCTTTTGTTCGTGACAGCCAAGCACAGCAAGTTACCTTTCTGTCCCTTTTTTCTAGTCCAGTGGATCAACAACCTCTTTGTATTTATCCATCTAAAATAAACAAGAAATAGTCACCAATCATTTTCGGGTCAAGCATATTCATGATGTGTATAAGCTCCTTGAGAGGCTTCGTCAGCCTACTCTAATAGCTGCTACACACTATACCGGCGGCACGGCCAGGCGGCTTTATGCCGCGTGGCTTTGCCGCCGGCATGTTTAGGCCCCCGGCACTTGCCGCTGATGCCGCAGAGAATCATTGGCATCATTTTCTAGCACAACACTTTCAATCGAATGCGGGGAGCGAACTGCCGCCGGCTTGCCGCGTAACCCGCCGGCACGACCCGCCGGCCATGCCGCCGGCATAGTGTGTAGGAGCCATAAGATCGTCTCTCTGTTTCTCTAGGTCGTGTCATTCTAGCAAGGCATGTCTACTCCCACTCTCTTGTAATTCTCCCTTTCAACTCTCAATCACAACATAACGATGTGCCGACTCTGCCTCCCTCTCACGAAACATTATAGTACTTTAGCTTGACAGGTGTTCACTTTGGTGACATACTAGAAGTATAGACCACCTTTCCGTCTCTCTTTCCCTTTTCATCTATTTTTCAAGACCAGCATGTCAACACATACTTTCTCTCATCATCCGTCTAAAAGAACCAACTATCATCATCATCATCATTCAGCTGTTGAGTCCACTGCTGGACATATGTAGGCCTCCTCCATGGATTCCCAAAAAGACCGGTTTGAAGCGGCTTGCATAAGTCTTCCTGTCACTCGGATGTCTCTCCATCTTGTGGCTGTTCGTCCGACGTTGGGCTAGCCGATATGTGGTCTCCATTGGAGCACTTTTCAGCCCCATCAGCCATCAGTTCTGCGTGCTATGTGCAGGTTTGATGACTTCCAGGCTCCTAAACGAGCCGGTTTCCGAAGCGGCTATAGCACCATAGACCACATCCAAACGCTGCCGCAAATTGGGAATTTGACAAAATGTCAAATGAGTTACTTTTAAAACGGAATTTCGTATGAAAATACTTGCTTGTGACGTCACATTTCAGAGCACTCTTTTCATGTTTCATCTACAGTAGGGCCTCGTTAATCCGGAGAGGCAAAACCCAGACCCTTTCCGGATTATCGAGGCGTCCGGATTATAGCATGGCATGTATTAAAACACATGTTTAACCTTAGAGTTCCTTTAATCAATTTTTTAATCATCACACTAATATTATAAACGTGAAAGTTTGTGTGTGTGTTTATATGTTTGTCAGTCTTTAGCGCTGAAACGGCTGGACGGATTTTAATAAAATTTGGTATGGAGTTAGCCGATACCCTGGATTAAAACATAGGCTACGTTTTACCGCGGGGAAATATCTTATTCCTACGGGAAAATCGATGAACCGCGGGTAACACCGCGGGGCACAGCTAGTTAAAGCATAAAGACTAAAATGCACATGTTCAAAATTACTCGAGTGCGCTAAATTGACACTGTAGACAGAAGGCGGTAAACAAAACGCGGACGACGGTTTGGCTCATGGCAGCCCGTACCTACACCCGCCACACCCGCCAGCCTCGCAAACCCCATTGCCCGGCCGGATTACAGCGATCACTGAACAAGCGGGAGTCCGGATTAACGAGGCCCTACTGTATTTAGAAATTGTAATAACTAGTAAATTATTAAAAGAATACATTTTCCGAAAGATTTTGTAATTTCTATTTTAATCGAGCATCTCAAATAATTTATTGTTGATAGTGTCAAATACCGTATTATACAGAAGATTAAGGAGTATAATTTGCCATTATGCTTAGCATTTGTGGACTATGTGAAAAGAAACAACCAATACTCACCAATCATTTTCGGATAGGGCAGGTTGAGCGTGTCCATGATGTGTATAAACTCCTTGAGAGGCTTCGTCAGCCTCGGGTTGTACTTCTTTTCCTCCCAGACGGTTGTGGCGGTCTGACCGCGGTAATCGTGGGCCGGATACAGGGTGTAATGCTCTGGTAAGGTGAATATTTTCTTGTGTACGGAATTGTAGAGATCTTCGGAGGAGCCCTCTTGGAAGTCGGTGCGGCCGCAGCCCCGGATGAGGAGCGTATCGCCGGTAAAGGCCATGGCCTGAAAAGAGATGATTCAATTCAATAGGCATGGTCGTACATATTGACAATAGTTACAAATAAATGATATTGTAGTGGCGGTGACGGTCCATACCAAATACTGCTGCACCGCCCCATTGCGGTCTATACATACGTCATTTTACGCGCGCCACCGCGACCGTGTTGGTGTTTTATCAGAATCAGAATCAGATCAGAATCAGAATCAGATACTTTATTTGTCAAACATAGGTATACAATACATGCATGGTCTTATAAATATAAAATGCGCGCTATGTTTAGCCAATAACTTAAATTATAAAAAATAATAATAATAATAAACTCACGCCCGTTATCCCCGAAGGGGTAGGCAGAGGCACCAGTCTCTAGAACTGGACCCACGTTTTGCCGAGTTTATTAGGTCCCAAACGTGACAAGTGGCAAGCCTGTCGCCGTTATCCGGGCACAATTTATCAGCGAATGGTGTTGCTGTAAACTTAAAATAATAGTGATATTTATGGGTATATGAACAAAACCAGTCAATAATGTTAATTGATTACATACCTAATAACAAAAAATAATAATCACATTAAAAAAGTACACAATGTCAAAATTTATCATTTAAATATTCGAGGACGCTATAATACGATTTGGTTAAAAGTACATTCTTGAACTTAGATTTAAATTTGCCTATGGGGAGTTCCCTCCATGCTGGAGGTAATTTATTATATAAAGTAGGAGCCATGTGACAAACGCTTTTCGTCATTAGTGCAGTGTTTGACTTGGTTTATACTATTCTAGTGGTTTACTATTCTATCCTTGACGGAATTTCTTTTTCTTACGATTCAATGCGTGGACGTTGGCGGTCTGACCCCCGGTTTCTCGTACACTAACAAGCTGTTAATCTACTGTTAACAGCCGACAGTTTGCCAAAATGCATACGAATAAAAAAATTCACAGCTGTTAACAGTATATTAACAGCGTGTTAGTGCACGAGAAACCGGGGGTTAGACTCCTTTTTCCACGCATCTACTCATGTGAAACGGACGAGAAGCAGCCTTTGGTACGCCCCCATTGTATCCCAGTGGCTTGCCAAAAGCTGGTTTTGACCAAACTTAACTCAGACCACTGAGCACATTACTAAAACTCAGACTTTATTATTGTATGCCTCTCTAGAACACTCTAATATCAAAGACTACTCCTTTTTAAGATATTATACACATATTCATGACAAAGGCCATGGTATGCCCCGGAGTGGAAGTGGCCAGTAGCTGGTATCAGCCAAACTTGAGCGTTTCGCCGTCTTCGAAGCCTCCGCCCCAACTTTGCTTCTATCTTATTGTCTTGTGCCTTAGTTAGTACACTCTAATCTTAGAGTTTACTCCTTTCTCTTCTCACCTGCTCATGACAAATGTAAGTGAAGCATCCATTCGTATGCCCCAGAGTGGAAGTGGCCAGTAGCTGGTGTCGGCCAAACTTGACCGTCTCGCCGTCTTGTGTTGAATAATGTGTTTTTAGTATTAACTGGTATTGTGCAGTTAAATAAATGTATTATCAAGTATTATCTAATATTACAGGTTATCTATACATTTCTCGTCCCACCTGCTCATGACAAATGTAAGTGAAGCATCCATTCGTATGCCCCGGAGTGGAAGTGGCCAGTAGCTGGTGTCGGCCAAACTTGACCCGTTATAACTACGCAAAAGCCAACTGGCCCGATTACCGCAATTGTCTGAACGAAAACGTAACACTCTCTTCGCTTGTATTTAAAACAAGAGAAGAAATAGATGATTGCATTGCTAATCTCACCTACAGCATAGAGCAAGCTAGAGACGCGACTGTACCATTGATAACTGTCAAACACTCTCCTACGTCACTACCACGTAGAGTCCGTAGATTAATAACATTTAGAAATAGACTACGTAGACAAGCCCAACTAGAACAAAATCTTAATTTGCGCCAAATCCTACACACTCAAATAAATTTTCTCAACAAGAACATAAAACAGGGCATTAAACAACATAATGATAAAAAGTGGAGGGATAAACTACAAAAAGTTGACAATCCTGGTACAGACCTGTGGCGGTTAGCTAAGAGCATAAAATGTTCCTCTAACACCACCATAATACCACCTCTTATAGGTAGTAATGGCGCCACTGTGGTTACCCCCAAGGAACAGTGCGAGGAACTTGCTGCAGCCTTTCATGTGCCTCACGGCGGACTGGCCGTGTGAAAATACCGACCATATGGTCCACGAATCACTAGCCAAATTCCAGTCATGCGAGCACGATCTTTCTTTTCAACTGGTCCATCCAAGTGAAGTGCATAAGCACATTCGCAAACTAAAGTTACGTAAAGCTCCGGGATATGACCAAATTGCTAACTGCCTGATAAAAAATATTCCACAAAAAATTATAGTCCTATTAACTAAAATATTTAATTGTTGCTTCGCATTGGCGTATTTTCCGTCTGCATGGAAGGTGGCAAAAGTGATAGCTATTAAAAAGCCTGGTAAAAATGAGTCTATCCCCATAAACTACCGAACTATTAGTCTATTACCGTGTTTAGGAAAGCTATTTGAAAAGCTCATAAATTCACGACTATCGAATGTTACCAAAAACCTCCTAATAAATGAACAATTCGGCTTTCGCAGTGCACATTCAACTGTCCAACAGCTAGCTAGAGTTGCCGAAAACGTTGCTCACAATCTCAATATCGGCCATTCCACAGGAATGTTTCTGTTGGATGTTGAAAAAGCCTTCGACTCGGTTTGGCACAAGGGCCTTATCCACAAACTAATTAATAATAATTTTCCTCCAGCTTTGATCAACATTATCGACTGTTACCTATCAGACAGAATGTTTAAGGTTTACATAGGCGAAAACTCATCCTCTCCTCGTACTGTGCCAGCAGGTGTTCCACAGGGTTCCATATTGGGACCGCATCTTTTTCTGATCTACCTTAACGACATTCCTGTACAAACACGGACTAGTTTAGCGTGCTTTGCGGATGACACGGCTTGTTTTACATCCTCTAATGATACCGACCTCATAATTGACCGGTTACAACTGGCCATTAATAGGTTAACAAAGTACCTTACAGAGGGGAAGCTCAAACTTAACACTACTAAAACCGAAGCAATAATTTTTACTCGTAAACGTCGCTTACCATCAAGGAGACTAATAATTGATGGTCACTCCGTTAAATGGAGTAAGTCTGTTAAATATCTTGGCCTTCACTTTGATAAGAAGCTCAACTGGAATGAGCATGTAACACAAACTAGACTCAAAGGAATTAACGCTTTTAAGGCCCTAAGTCCCCTACTAAATCGGCGAGCAATATTAAGTAGTAGTACTAAATTAAAAATTTATACCACACTCATAAGGCCATGTATAACCTATGGTTGTCCTGTTTGGAGTAGTACTTCAAAAACGAATCATAACAAACTACAAGTTATTCAAAACAGAGCTCTTAAAATCGCATTTAACACACCGTTTCGAACAAACCTATCAAAATTACATGACTTCATTAAACTTCCTAAGCTATTTGAATTTATTTTAAAATTAACTAAGAAATTTTATTTAACAAGTAATAATAGTAGCCACCCAAATAACTTGATTGCAGGCATAGGTAATACACGACCTTGCGATAATAAACATCGATACAAATATATTGTAAAGTTACCCCATCACTACGCGCTTGAGTCGCATACGCCTAGCAACTAATATGCCTACGATCCGGCTTGCGTCATTCGCCGCTCGCATCGTACCGCGCTCACTACCCGGGTGCTCAGTCTGCTTGCCTGTTGCCGGCAGCAACGCATTCTTGTTACCTACCCTCAATGTTTGTTAAAAGTGCAGTATGTTCGACTAACATAGCCAGGGACTTCTTGTGCCGCTTGATAAGTGTAAATTTGGTTGCGTTGGACTTGAAAAGCCTTCAACATACCGAAACAAGAAAATTCTGTTTAGATAACTACTTAAGTGGCACTTGGGAGGCGATCTGATAGGCTTAGCTATGTGTATTTTTATGTTCCAGAGGACAGTATCACATGATGCAGTCCTCTGGAACATAAACTCAAATATAATTAAATAATTATACGTACCCAATTTGGTATATCATAAATGTGCATTGCTACAAAGTGCGCATAACCTTTTGTTGTAATGTTCATATAAATAGTGACGTGAGCATAAGAATATGTATAAAAAATAATATGTAAGTTTCATGCATTAATGTTTATAATAGGCTCACCTACTTAGCCTGATAAACCTGCCAAATGAGGCTCGCTTTTGCCTAGGATAAAATGTACACTAGGTTTTAAGCATTGTTAAAAGAATTATGTTAAATAAAGAACTTTAAAAATAATAATAATATACTCATGTGAAATGGACGAGAAGCAGCCTTTGGTACGCCCCCATTGTATCCCAGTTGCTTGCCAAAAGCTGGTTTTGACCAAACTTAACTCAGACTTTATTATTGTTTGCCTCTCTAGAACACTCTAATATCAAAGACTACTCCTTTTTAAGATATTATACACACATTCATGACAAAGGCCATGGTATGCCCCGGAGTGGAAGTGGCCAGTAGCTGGTATCAGCCAAACTTGAGCGTTTCGCCGTCTTCGAAGCCTCCGCCCCAACTTTGCTGCGATCTTATTGTCTTGTACCTTAGTTAGTACCCTCTAATCTTAGAGTTTACGCCTTTCTCTTCTCACCTGCTCATGACAAATGTAAGTGAAGCATCCATTCGTATGCCCCAGAGTGGAAGTGGCCAGTAGCTGGTGTCGGCCAAACTTGACCGTCTCGCCGTCTTGTGTTGAATAATGTGTTTTTAGTATTAACTGGTATTGTGCAGTTAAATAAATGTATTATCAAGTATTATCTAATATTACAGGTTATCTATACATTTCTCGTCCCACCTGCTCATGACAAATGTAAGTGAAGCATCCATTCGTATGCCCCGGAGTGGAAGTGGCCAGTAGCTGGTGTCGGCCAAACTTGACCGTCTCGCCGTCTTGTGTTGAATAATGTGTTTTAGTATTAACTGGTATTGTGCAGTTAAATAAATGTATTATCAAGTATTATCTAATATTACAGGTTATCTATACATTTCTCGTCCCACCTGCTCATGACAAATGTAAGTGAAGCATCCATTCGTATGCCCCGGAGTGGAAGTGGCCAGTAGCTGGTGTCGGCCAAACTTGACCGTCTCGCCGTCTTCCAGGTGTATGTCGGCCTCCGCCCCGCTCGCAAGCCCGATGACGCTGCGACTGCCTGGCAGGAGGGACTTCAGCTTCCCTGTGCCGGTTATGTGGTCGGCGTGCATGTGTGTGTTCACTGGAAAGGAAATTTTAAAAACTCAGAAAGTTGAAACATCCGTGGTGTTTCTTTAGAGAAGAGTGCTCCTGAGGAAGACATAAAGGGCAATGAATGTTCTAATCGCTCGTAGCCCCGGCTGCCTGAGTGATCTTAAAACGATCACGAAGGTTAAGCAACATAGGACGCGTTCAGACCATGGATGGGTGACCGTCTATGATTAGCGTTTGTGGCATTTTTCCGAGTGGTTTCGTGCTTCGCAAGGCACGTTAGGCAGTTGGTGCCGGCTGCCGTCGATAGATGGCAGTCGTTAAGCCAAGTCAGAGGCCTTAGGGCGGCTTGAAAACTTCTGACAGTAAGACCAGCCACTAGTCTTACAAGCCTCCACCTATCCGGACTTGACCCCTGTGGTGGAGTATGGCCTATACCTTCCTCAGGGAAGAGACCCGTGCCCCTCGGTGGGGACATATGGTTGATGATGAATATTCTAAAAAAAGTTTATGGAGATCGACTCGATGTTGAGGTATGATGTGTATCAAGAAGTACAAAAAAATTCTCAATCTGCAACATTTAGGGTCGGTGGACTAAAGCACAAGTCTAAAACACGATTTTCTACAGAATTGAAAATAAGCTGTAATAAAATGACCCCTCCGGCCGTTTTCGTAACTGCGTTTCGTAACTGGTTTATTCCTTGTTCGCAACCAGTTGCGAATCAAGACAACTTTTTCCTTTGCCGCAACTAGGCATCCTAATGGTTATGTTTCGCAACCAGTTGCGGCAAAAGATTATTTTTTCCTTATTCGCAACCATCTTTGTCTGTTTCAATTTTGTTGATTCGTATTACAAACTTTTCAAAAAGACACTAACATCTACAATAATATCAATAGACAATATCTAGTCTTGACAATAATATTTTAATAAAGGTATATTATACCTTTAAGAGCACGTCAGTGTGGAGAAGGCCTTCCATAAAATGTTTATTTTATTTTAGTTTATTTAATTAGGTTAAGAGAACTACATAAGATTACTTTGTTGCATTACAAAATATATATAATTGTGTTAAGTAATTAAAATTTCTTAAGATTTAATTTCCTTTCTCTTTGAATTATTATATTAGCCTTTGGTTGCGAATAAGGAAATTAATTTCTCCCAGAATACGATCTTCCCCTCCCATGGGAAGATCGTATTCTTCGTTCGCAACCTAGTTGCGGCTAAGGAAAAAGTTTTCTTGATTCGCAACTGGTTGCGAACAAGGAATAAACATTCTTGTTTCGCAACCAGTTACGAAACGCAGTTGCGAAAACGGCCGGAGGGAAAATGACTCTGTAGCTTTTTTAATATCTTTATCATACTAAGGGACAGCTGTTATGAAACAATTCCTTCTCCGTATCCCTCCCTCTTTAATCAGATTCAACTCAACTTTATTTTTAATAGGTATTTGTTCGAATGTTCGAAATATCTAGGTTTACGCAAGTTCTACTAATGTCAAAGACTCGGGTACAATACGATTAAAATCAGTTAACACTTCGGCTTTTCTCGGATATCATCGCCTAAATCCGGAGACGGAAATGACACGAAATACATTACCGCGATTTCTTTTCGGTAGCATTCAATTTGAAGTATCATAAACGCAATGTATAGCACCTGCTAAGATGACATTACTAACCGGTAGACTTAGGAAATTTATTATGCAGAAGAGACATGACTTTGACTGATCTGAGAGCTTGTCGTTTTCCTTCAAAATTTTTAACACGCTGCTTTTCGAAATTCCGGTTGCTTCAGAAATCCTGTCCAAATTTTTTTTATGATATTTACTTTCTCTTTTTTAAATATATTAACTTCTTTTCTAAAATAGTTATATACATTATTTACAATTTCACGAGATTGAGCAACAATTTTTTTACCACGCTTTTGTTGAAGCCATGATACATTGTAAGTTAATTGTTATAAAATTTGATACCTAGAATCGAATATTTCCACGAATGAAATTAGCGTTCATAAACATAAATGTATCAGATACGTCAAACTGTTTTTATTGACACTAAGAAGGCATACTGTCAAAATAGTCAATTATTTTTCTAATTTCAATAAAAAGGTTGGTGTTAGTTTGGGCTCCATAGGTTTTGTTGCTCATATCGTTCTTGTATTGTATTCGATGAGACAACGAGTTATATAATTAAAGTTCATGTCTGTGAATTGATAACTCTATGTGAAAGACGACGGATTCACAACAATTACCGAGGTTGGCCGAAGTGTTAACTGATTTTAATCGTATTGTAAGTCATTGCATTGAATTCCTTCTAAATTCAATGGTCATTGTCATGCATAAAACAGACTGCCCATTATTTAACACATATGTTTTAAGCAATGTATCAAACTGCAATACTGCAATGTAACAGCTTAGGGGAAGTCTCAGTAGGGAACTTCAAGCGTCCCTAACTCAATACTCACTGGCGTACACAAGCTTGAGCCCCAGATCGTTAATGAGAGTGGCATCCCTCACGGCGTGATCAAACACGGGGTCGATGAGAACCGCCTCCTTGGTTTGTGTGTCGCTGAGTAGGTAGGTGTAGGTACTGCTGACCGGGTCGAATAGCTGGAATGAGATACAAGCTATGCTAATTACTTTTTTTATTGCTTCCCTAAGATTTGGATCATCTTATCATTGATTCAGCTTTAATAATCTTTGGATCGTTTATTGCGACATGTTTATCGGCCATCGACACCTCTGGAAGTACTAGGTATCCGAAGAAAAAAATATGCCAACAATAGTTTCACTTGCTAAGAATTTAAAGAATTAAAAAGGTGAGTTTAAGTTTCTTCTTAAGTTAAATTTAAAATTGTTTTACTTTGTATTTTTATTTTGTCAATGTACTGTGTTTTAAGTGAATAAACTATTTCAATTCTCAGAACTGCATAATTTCTTTGGCTTATTTTTTTCATATTAACTCAATAAAAAGTAACATTATATTGTAGTAGATGCCACCAAAACTTACAAATACGTTACAATACAATCTTCAGAGGCCAATAAACCTACGATATAGGTATGTTACTTTTTATTGAGTTAGCATGAAAAAAAATGAGCCGAAAAAATTATGCAGTTTGGGCGAATTTCTGAAAATCACCCAAAAACATGTCGCAATAAATGATCTAAAGGATATTAATCAGTTGCATTATGATCTTGAAAAGAACAATTAGACATAAACATTTACATACAGGCACATACATTGCTTCTGGCCCCACACTAGGATATCCTGTGTCGTGGGAACGTCACAAACATATAAACATCCAAGACGTGGAGTTTTTTTTTTCTCTCCAGCCGGGGATCGAACCCGGGACCTCTCGCATGGAAAGCAGATGCGCTAACCGCTACGCCACAGAGGTCGTCAAACTAAAAAATTACAAATTAAAAACCATTATTATGGTGACCGATTGGCCTAATAAAACTCTACAGGTTAAATATGAAATCGTGATAAGATGATAAGATAAGATAAGATAAGATAAGATAAGATAAGATAAGATATTTATTGAGCTTTCTTGTTGTACATGAGATGTCTTAAATAGTAGAAGTATCAAACAAGAACCCTGCTAGGGCGCTGCTAATATAAATTTGTAAATATAAAATTATGTTAACGTAAATAACTAGTTCATAGTATAATTGCAGCTTTTCTTTTAGAGACTCTTATTATAAAACATAACAAATAATAATAATAAACTCACGCCCGTTATCCCCGAAGGGGTAGGCAGAGGCACCAGTCTCTAGAACTGGACCCACGTTTTGCCGAGTTTATTAGGTCCCAAACGTGACAAGTGGCAAGCCTGTCGCCGTTATCCGGGCACAATTTATCAGCAAATGGTGTTGCTGTGCAAACAAATGTACGTAACTAAAAGTCATTGGTACATGCGTGGTTCGAACCCAGACCCTCATGATCGAGAAGCAAAGGTCAACCCCACTACGCCACCACCGCCCTATACAATCATAAACATAACAATCACTATAATATTCATTTAGTAGGTAAGTACAAGCTATTATTCCATTTCAGTAAAGACAAAAAAATAATAATTATATAAATCTTTTAGTAATTTAATAACTTTAAGTAGTATCATCATCGAAAAATTCCTTCAGCGAGTAGTAGTTCTTTTGCAATAAAAATTTGTTTAGTGCGTTCTTAAATATGTTTGTTCTTTCGTTTGATTTAATTGAATCAGGTATATGGTTGTATATTTTTGCAGCCATTGAATGGGGGCCAGAATTTACTAACTGTAATTTTGATGTGGGCGTTTCTAATCTTTTATGGGGTCTTAAGTTTTTAGGGCGTGTATATTGAGGGAAAAGGTCAATATTATTTTTTACAAAAGTATACATATTTCTGAAACATATAATGAGGTCAGTGTGAGGATTTCGAATTTAATAAAATAGCTTCTACAACTTGCATAGATATTCGCGAGTATTCGTATACATTTTTTTTGGAGATTGAACAGTTTCTTAGCATCCGTGCTATTTCCCCAGAGGAGGACACCATACATTAGCCAGGCCATTGCACTTTTGAGGTCCGTTGTTCTTTTTAGCTCTGTTAGTGCATATATAAAGCTGGATAATTTACTTGTCACTTTCTTAACGTGATTTTTCCAGTTAAGATGGCTGTCTATTGTGATTCCTAGAAGACAATGTGAGTTTACAACTTCTATTGGTGTTTTATTGAATGAGTAATCTATCTCAAGGGGACGTTTTTGATGGGGTCGAAAATGCAGAAGCTTTGTTTTATTAAAATTTAATTCAAGATTATGATCGGTGAGCCAATTTATTATCTTTGATAGATTGTAATCTAAGAGTTCCGTTAAGTTACTAGTGTTCTGGCAGGGCAAAACTAAAGAAATATCGTCTGCAAATAGGGTACATGGTATGTTGATTATTTCTGGCAAATCATTGATGTATATCAAAAAAAGCAAACAGCCGAGCACACTACCTTGGGGAATTGATTGGGTTAAGTAGGTTTTTGTGGACCTTATGTTCTTAATTTCTCCTGTGGTGAAGTTATAATGTTCAACATCTACATACGCGTTTCGATAGGTAGGACGCAAACCAACTTAAAGCTGTGCCTCTTATTCCTATTCCGTTGAGTTTTTTGAGTAGTACTTGGTGTGAAACTCTATCATAAGCTTTGGACATATCTAGGAGAATACCTATTGCATGGTTTTTGTCATTTATAATATTCAAAACACTATTTATGTATTTATAGACCGCAAGTGCCGTAGAGCGTCTTTTTCGAAAACCATATTGGCTATCGTTTTAAAGATTTTATGATGATAGTAACATGGACTTATTACCTATGTAATTCGTATTGACTTCACCTCAACCTTGTAGAGTTAGTTAGCACCTACCTGAAGTAAAGATAACGATGCAAAATAAACAGCTGAACTGTAGTCCATAAGGCAAAAGAATTAAGAGCTTATTTACTTTGATAAATTAACTGTTTAGAGATTGATTATGATAAACAAGCAAGTCAATATAACATTGTCTTAATGACAACAATTTTTTACAATTTATGTTTAATATTAGGTTCCCAATGAATTACCTTTATTTGCTTCTTTTCACGGTTAAAACAATGACTGTGTTAACCACCACCACCATTTAATTACCTAGCATGAAATATTTTTGGTGGGTTGGGTTTGGTTTTGTTTTGGTGGGTGGGTTAATCGGCTCAGAATTCAGATTGAGATTTTATTTATTTGTCAGCAAAATGGTACATAGATGTCAATAATTAATTTTAATATAGCAATGCTCACAATGAACTGCTCGTGGCCCCGGCCGCCAGAGTGATCTTAAACGATCACGAAGGTTAAGCAACATAAGACGCGTTCAATGCATGGATGGGTGACCGTTCTATGACTAATGCTAGTGGTATTTTACCGAACGGTTCTATGCTTCGCAAGGCACGTTAAGCAGTTCGTGCCGGCTGCCGTCGATAGATGGTTGTCGTTAAGCCAAGGCTGAGGCCTTAGGGCGGCTTGAAAACTTCCGACAGTAAAGACCAGCTACTAGACTTTAAAGCCCTTCACCAATCCGAACTTGGCCCCCATGGTGGAGTATGGCCTATGCCTTCCTCAGAAGAGACCCGTGCCCCTCGGTGGGTATAATAGGTCGATATAATAGGTTGATGATACCAATGCTCACCATCACAGGTCACGGTCGCAACTAATTAATAAACCGGGTCTTGCACATCATCATCATCAACCCATCATGTCCCCACTGAGGGGCACGGGTCTCTTCCCTGAGGAAGGTATAGGCCATACTCCACCACGGGGGCCAAGTCCAGATTGGTGGAGGCTTGTAAGACTAGTGGCTGGTCTTACTGTCAGAAGTTTTCAAGCCGCCCTAAGGCCTCTGACTTGGCTTAACGAATGCCATCTATCGACGGCAGCCGGCACCAACTGCTTAACGTGCCTTGCGAAGCACGGAATCGCTCGGAAAAATGCCACTAGCGTTAGTCATAGACAGTGACCCATCCATGGACTGAACGCGCCGTGTGTTGCTTAACCTTAGTGATTGTTTAAGATCACTCAGGCAGCCCAGGCTACGAGCGGGTCTTGCACATTTCAATCTAAATCTGTAGTCAATGGCAGAATATGTTATAAGAACAGATATAAATACAAATAAAAAATACAATTCAGAATCGCACAAAATAAACCACGTCAAAAGATTAGTATTACAAAATAGCTCTCCAGTTTTACTATATTTTAAGAACTGAGTGTTTCTAAAGGCCCATGTAACTTAGAGAAGTTTTAGGACAACCCTCAGGGAAAACCATTGACAAGAGGAATCAAAATAGAAGGTACGGTCGGGGTCTAAAAATGTTTACCAGTTTTCAAACTTGATTCTTTGTCGCAAAATGTGCATTATAGTCTATAATGCTTTAACAATGTACTTATTACCTTTCAAAGTTCCGAAGCCTGGATTCCAACAAGTATCTAAGTTAATTTCTTATTTTAAAAATATTGCATTTGTTAAAATGACACAGATCAAAACTGTCAAAATAGAAAGTTTGAAAATATATTGAATACCATTTTTACAAAATAAATAAAATAAAACCTCCTTGAGGTTGCAAAGAAGGTTTGCTCTAAAATTTGACAAGTTGGTACTCAACTCTTTATTCTGAGCTTCATGCTTTATCTAATCAAATCAATACAAATATCGACCTTGTGTCGTAAAATTGTCCGTACAATTATGAACCATAAGGTGGTAAACATTTTCAGACCCCGACTGTACATTGTACAATACAACCAGCAGTCATTATTGTCCTTAACTCTACAATTATTCACAATAACTTAAAAACAAAGAACAAAATAAAACCAAAAAAAGTTAAAATAAATACCGACCTGTCTAAAAAAGAAGCCTGACCTGTTCTGCATTTTCTTTGATGACATGAACCTCACATTAAAGCCTGACCTTGAGGCTGTTTGGAGCCCTCTCGCTAGCCGCACACTACTGAAGATTAGCTTTTGCAACATTCTGTGAAGTAGATGATTAATAATTGTACTGTTGGCTCTGGTTGTGTCGAATTAGCTGTTAGTTTCTTCCACAAGAACTATGGGGCAGTGCGAGTGAGTCCCACATCAATACATTAGTCTACAAAAAAATCTTGTAACATATTGCGAATGTACCAAGGTACGTAATCAACAAAGTTATAGATGAACAACTTGGAATGAAGACTGTAAAAGACGAGATCTGAATTACAGCAAGAGTTGTTAGATGTGTTATTAAATCTAAATATACTGGATAACTGATATCAGTGAATTAACAGAGGGCTAAAGCGACACAGCGTACAAGACCTGCCACCTAAGCATGACCTCTTATCCCGCGCGCGAGAAATGAAGAAAGAATCATCTGCATATGCTGAGCTCATGTTGCAGACGGGAAGGGGATGGTGTGTGTCTTTGTCTGTTCTCACGCACGGGATAAAAGATGACAAAACAATACCATAATTATTTACAGTAGATTAATGTAAGAAGATACTTGCAATATAGACAACTCTTAACAATACAGACACAACAACAAATCTTATCACAGTCCGAGACTCATTGCAGATTTAAAATTGTAAATGAAAAATATAAAACCTGCAATGGTGTATTTATTTTATAAAGCAAATATTGTACCTACACAATTAGGCTTTAGTTTGTGTAGAGATGTACAGGTTTGTTCTTTAGTAGACATACAATACTGGCACTAACATAAGCTAAAAAATCCATAAAAATATGTTCACAGTAAGAGCTAAGCTTAAGTAAAACCTACCTTAGGTTTTTGCTAAGTGAAAAGCTATTTTATCGAGTTATTACTACAGAGCGATTATTTAGTCATACTGTTATCTATCAATTATTTAGATAAGTCAGAATAAGTAACATGAATTTAAGTATATTGCCAAATATGAATATTGTATATGCATATTGCCACACATTTTCCACATTGTACATTATGTACTACTTATGTATCACGATTATGGAGATTTAAAATCCATCAATAGCAGTAGTTTGCCAAGTTTCGTATTTACCTGAGACAAAAACTATCACACACCGGGTCTCTAAATATAACACAAACGGCTAGGTGCAGCGTCGAATGCCCATTTATTTTTTATTGAATTATTAGTCCCCTAACTTCGCGTGTTTTTAGGTTGAATGGTTGAAACACTTTACAAAAATATTTTTATTCTATCCGCCGCCGCCGCTCACCGGTCGCTACTAGGTAATTGTGTTCTGTGGTCGCTACTCGCTACTCAAACACGTCAACACAACAACAACACACACAGAGCCACAGATTAGGAAGACATCACTTTACGAGGACACGAGTCGCGCGCGACAACGTCAAAAGTCGCGAGAATGAGCCGTTTTCAGAACTAAAAAAAATAATAATAATATGGCTGTCAAAGGAATGCAATTTTGGACCTCAGCCCAATAGCCATGTGTGAAACGTCATAAAATAGGTCTCAGCGAGCTGAACAAAAGTTACTATGACGCCAACAGCCAAATGTTTGTCCTTTCGGAGTTATATAGTATTGAAAAAAAACTAACATTTTCAACAAAATATAACTCCGAAACGACAAACATTTGGCTGTTGGCGTAGTAGTAACTTTTGTTCAGCTCGCTGAGACCTATTTTATGATGTATCACAAATGGCTATTGGGCTGAGGTCCAAAAATGCATTCCTTTGACAGCCGTTTTTTTTTTTTTTTAAGTTCTTCTGAAAACGGCTCATTTGACAGATAATGTACTTTATCTACATAATGATGTGATCAGAGATGGGCGCCGAGAATATTCTCAATCCTCTCTAAGTGGAAACTTCCGAGAAGATTGAGAAATTACCGGTAAGTTTCCATATCTTCTCATTTTGGTGAGAAGATAAAATATTGTTAATAAATATTACTTTCTTCATCAAAGATGTGTCTAAAATTGAAGTAGAATGCACTTTAGGCTACACGCAAATATTCTTATTATTCTTATAGGATCGATATTTAAAAAAAATTAACTAAAAAACCCGACAAATTCAAAATATTATCATTATCTCCTATGTTCCACGTTTTACGGGATGAATGGAGAGAAACAAAGTTGTATAGAATCAAATTCTGAACAATTCGGTTCCCATATTTTTTTTACCCAAGATCGATATTTTGGAAATTAAACCTGAAAAATGAGAAAAATTCAAAATATTATCATTATCTCCTATGTTCCACGTTTTACGGCATGAATGAGGAGAAACAAAGTTGTAGAGAATCAATTTCTGAACAATTTTGGTTTCCACCTTTTTCCCCTAAAAGTGATATTTTGGAAATAAAAAAAAATAAAAAAATTTAGGACCAAACCTGTAGAGAATGAATAAAAAATCGCAGAGTTAATAAAGAAAAACCGTTTTTCGAATATATGCAGGAGCCTGATTCGGTCTACTTTTTGAATTCAGACTCCTAGTGCCCCCCGAGGGACCTACGAAAAAAAATCCAAGAACTGATTATTCACGGTTAGGGTCGGTTTTTTGATAATGACTGGACCATCAGTCTGTTATTAGTCTTCTGATAGTCTACTGCTGTCTTATGCCTTAAAGGATCATATTTTGATCACGCTTGTTTATTGGACTCTAATACTCATTTATACGACGACTTGGCTTGTTAAATTGTTACTGTGAATATTATCTGTGATTTGGACTATCAAAACCGGACAGTGGTGAATACTTCTTGATTCGTAAGTACTTTTTATTTTATTATGTTAACATTTTGCAGAAATTTAGAATATAACATAGAATAGGGAATGGATGAAAATATCAGAAGTGCTTGATATTTTTTTTGGTGATAGGAATAACCTTCCTTAACGCGGGAAAAAAGTTTCAATTTTTTTGGCACCGTAGTTAATTTTTAAATATACTTAATATATTTCCATTCGTAGTTCTGGGCTTAGTACGGATCAGACATATTCCTTAGTCCGCTACGTATAAAAAAAAATCCACCTTGAAAAGCTGTCATTGTCACCAGTTTTTTTTTTTCATATGTAGCGGACCAAGGAATATGTCTGATATGCCGTACTGAGCCCAGAACTAAGAATGGAAAAATATTAAGTATTATGTACATTATCTACATTATCTGTCAAATTCTCGCGACTTTTGACGTTGTCGCGCGCGACTCGCGTCCTCATACTACCTTTGCTGTATCCGTGCTACTGTATCACATCATCAACGCTGTTTTCTTTGATGTTGACAGACTTGCCAGGTTCTAGCCGACTATAGTAGCAAACATTTTTAAAACAGTCTACTTAAGGTCCACTTGAAACCCTTTTCTGCTAAAAAAGTTATATAAAATTACAAACATACATACACATAGTAATGGTCATAATATAACGATTCTGTTATACGTGTAACACGTATAACAGAATAATAATGGTCATAATATCCTCGTGAGGCCCAATGTCTTCAAGTGATCACAAAATCAATTGTTCTTTTCAAGGTCGGGCCTTACGAGGATATAACGGTCCTTAATTGTTAATTAGCAGAAAAGGGTTTCAAGTCAAAAATGTTTAGTTTTCGCATTATCCTCCTCGCCATCCTCCACATCATCGTGGGTTGCTGCTGGAAGAGTATAGAACGGCTATCCTAAGCAAAACCTTGTACTTAAGTATTTTAATGTAATAAAGATTGTTTAAATTTGACGCTTGCTATTTTTTTTTTTGGCAAGTAGCCATTTAAAAAAAACCGTTACGTTATAACCTTAAAAAAAAACAATTAAAAGCCATTTTAAGGTGAGCCGTTTGGCCCACAAAAAAAAATCAGCATATTTACTGAGGTCCTAGGAGCAATAATCTTTATTGCGCACAGTACTACGGACGACTTTATTGCTAACAAGTAGTAATACCATTTCTCGATACAAGAACTCCTAATTTGTAAATGTAAAAGATAAATTATATTTGCTTTTAACGGAACATTTACAAATTATGATATTTTTTTTATTTCAATTATTATTTTCAAGGTCCTGACGCAACTAATGACATTTTTTCGCGCACTCGTACTTCCCTTTAAGTACTCTTGTTCGTTTCCTTTTGTTTTGAAAATAATTAAATCAGCCCAAATTATTTATTCAGGTTCTCAAAATTACATTTTTACTCGAAACAATTTTTTTTTTGGCCTAATAAACTCTGCAAAACGTGGGCCCAGTTCTAGTGATTGGTGTCTCTGCCTACCCCTCGGGGATAACGGGCGTGAGTTTATTTTTTACAAGAACTCAAAATCAACACAGATCATGATTCTTGTTATCTCCTTTTGAGGGTTTCGTAGTCAACAAGGAACGGCTTTAAGCAGCCACTGAGACTATTTAAGTTCTGGAGAGCTTCTAGCATAGGTATAATATAAATATATATTACGCTGACAAAACGGCACAATAAAATCTAGAAAATAATTATTATTCCTCTACCTAAGTTAGGGATGCGATTTATTTTCTCAATAGATTTGTTCGTCATAGTGTAGTTATCGTTTTTACCGTTTAAAAATATTGCGGGTGTAGGAAGATCATTTTTCGATGTAGAGTTCCATTAAATGGCCAATTTTGCAAAATAATAATCTTTAAATCACCAATTTTTTTAATGACCAGGTCTTGGGCTAAACGGTTGATTATAGTGAATACGTAGGTCACACTAAAAGTCTCTTCTTCTCTCCCAAAAGCATTTTGAAGACGAGCGGCACAGTCTTGCGGAGAGAGAGAACTTTTAAAATCATAAAAAATCATCGCTCTAAAATCTTTTCGACTCAACTCAATTTTCGTTCCGTACGTAGAGATTGATGTGTGAAAAAAAACAATTGACAAATGATTTCCCGCCAATTTTTATTTTATTACTAAGAAGGTTTCAAGTCGCTTCAAACAATATAACATTCGAAATTCAAATAGTTCCGATTAGCTAGAAGTGCAAAACTTTTAGTGTGCCCCATGTATAATGAACTTTTATGGAAAACTATCACAGTTGAGTAGGCTTTACAAATCAACAAGCAATAGGCGACTATTTTATAAAAGGAAGTTCTTAGTTATCTAAAGTAGATAAAACTTAATCTTTCTAAAGGAGGCGTAATACCCCTCCTTTTATTAATATTTTTTAAGGGTAAGATTCGCACTTATATTTCTTGACCGCCTTTCCTCTTGTATAAATAAACAGTTTCTAGCACTGAACGCGAGTTGCAATTTTGTAAATCATTTGTGGTGTGGTCGCTATGAGCCGTTTTCAGAAGAACTAAAAAAAAAAAATATGGCTGTCAAAGGAATGCAATTTTGGACCTCAGCCCAATAGCCATGTGTGATACGTCATAAAATAGGTCTCAGCGAGCTGAACAAAAGTTACTATGACGCCAACAGCCAAATGTTTGTCCTTTCGGAGTTATATAGTATTGAAAAAAGACTAACATTTTCAACAAAATATAACTCCGAAACGACAAACATTTGGCTGTTGGCGTAGTAGTAACTTTTGTTCAGCTCGCTGAGACCTATTTTATGATGTATCACAAATGGCTATTGGGCTGAGGTCCAAAAATGCATTCCTTTGACAGCCGTATTTTTTTTTTTTTTAGTTCTTCTGAAAACGGCTCATTCCACCCTCCAGTGCTGCCAACTTTATTTTTCCAAAACCACTAAACTCACCACGCTAAACCACCAGAAATAAGTACATACAAAAAAAAGAAGATACAAAATAATAAAAAAATTTAGGATGTTCCCCATATTTAGAACTGAAAATATATATTTTTTTGTATTACGTGTGGGTGGTATTCAAAACTATATTGAGGTTTTTAATATAATTTTTTAATAAACTGAATAGTTAGCGTAAGAGACACTTCCAAAGTGGTAAAATGTGCCCCCCCTCCCTGTAACTTTTAAAATAAGCGAATGATAAAACTAAAAAAAACACCGAAACTCGATTCGAACGAGATCTAATTTAGCTTATTTTCAACTAACTCAAATATAAAAATAAAAATAAACATTTAAGGGCGAGTTTTTTTTTTCACTCCAACCTAAAAGGTGGATGTGATTGCATTGGTCATCGACTTCAGCCCCAAAATAAGACCTTTTTTGAGGATCAAAGTAACTCCACTCCTTGTTATGCCATAGTGCCTCGCCCACGTGTTTTTTTTTTATTTGTCTCATAATACCAAGGACTTTATATTATATCAGTCTTGTTTGTGTATTACGTCCATGCATAAGTCCAGGCATTCTATTCTTTAATTCATTCGTCAGATTAATAATGAACTGCATGCACCGATGCCGCATTAAAAGCCCTCGCCCACGGCGGCTTTTTGTAGGGCTGCAGTAGCGATGCGGTGGCGCGTTCAAAGCGCTACAGCCGCGATGCGGTTGCTAGCTGTGTGCCCTCGCCTACGTAATCACACTTCTGTCGCGATGCGAACGCGCCACCGTCGCGCGGCCGTAGCGCTGCTAACGCGCGTTAGTAGCGATGCAAGCGCGCGGCTGTAGCGCTGCTAACGCGCCACCGTAGCGATGCAAGCGCGCGTTAGCATCGACTAACAATAACCATAAGGTAAGAAAAACCAAATACTATGTTAATTTATTATCCTTATAGTTTTTGCACTGTAGTATTGACCCCCGATCCATTGAACCCAATGTCACTCGAAACTTGCTGTAGCGATGCAAGCGCGCGTTAGCATCGCTACAGCCGCGCGCTCGCATTTGCGGTTTTTTTGTCTCAAAAACCACCCAAAAATATGATACAGTGTAACTTTAAATATTAGACTCAAAACCACCAGAAATTCCACTAACCACCAGACACATTTTTGCCCACTAGACGAAGGTCGAAACCACCAGATCTAGTGGAAATTCCACTAAGTTGGCAACGCTGCCTCCTAGATAGCTCAAATGGCGATAAATCGCTCAGCCTGGTAACACTGAATGCACGTGACTTTTTTTTTTTATTCCTAAAGCAAATAGTCTGTGACGTAAACTAGCATTCCGAGCTAGGCTTAAAGGACTCTGTATCCAATAGCCAAAAACGTTTTAAAAAAAAAAAGCATTCCGAACTCCGAACTGAACGCGCCAAAATCTAAATTTTTTTTGACAGTAATAAAATATTAAAAAAAATGTAACCAAAAATAAAATTGCTTTGCTTTGCTTGTCCAAAATATATATTATGTACATACAGAAAACAAAAGGTTTTTTAAGTTTTTCTTAAGCTTTGCAACCTAGGCTTCAAGAAAGAGCTCTGCTGTATGGATTTGAAACCTTGCAAGAGTTCCCTGCTGTATCACAGAACGGTAAGGTAGGTATACATGTTAACCACTACGAACTGAGCCCAGCATTATAGTTTAAATAACAGCAAAATGTTTAGAATTAATTGACATAACATAGCACAGAGATGGAACGAAGTGTAAAAATCCATACTATGAGAGAAGCGGAGCGGGGCTCTCTTGCTTGAAGATATGTTGTCTATTCGTCTCAACTTGCTCGTACTATTGCCTATAGTCGCATCTCCCTCGCACTTGCTGCGTCGTTGACCTCCTTCATCCCCACCCTACGCGTCCCCACCAATAAGCTGTGCAGCAAACACGTTTTCGTTGCCTGTGTGAGTAACGCGCGGGCGGAACTGCTTCGCATCGCACTCATCGCGACTAGACTGTGCAATGTATTGATATAAACATTATCTTGTGATTTTATTTCAGACATTGAAAACTACTGTTTGGATTCTAAATGGATGCCTACGACGAGAAACATGTGATCAGCTGATGTTGTACTCGAAATTTTAGTGCTATTGCTTCCTGTGTTTTTAATGTTTGATCATCAAATTGGAATACAGTGGTGCCGTTCTTTGTTTACCTAACTCTAGCTGTTGTTTGTTGTATCCAGAACTTGTTTTTTCATTACAAAACAAACAGAAGTGTAGTGTGGATTTTGGAAGAGAAAAAAGCGAGAATCTAGGTACTTTCTTTCGGGTAAGACTTAATGTTACTTTTACTCCTTAGTAGATCCAAAATTCAATAACAGGTAATGTTTTACACTTTTGCGTAATTTTTGTTATCATGAGGTTTTCTTATCAGATAGGTACCTACATACTTCTAAGTACTTCATCAGATAATCTGCCCTCCAAATAGATTTCGGATAACACCGAGATTAATCAAAAGACCTAATAAACATTATAGAACCTTTTTAATGCATCGTAAAACTTCCATTAGTTAAAAATAGGAACGCGCAACTTTGCATGGTTATTTGATTATTTTTAAAAATACGCTACAAACACAAGTTACATAAACATTATTCTTGCATCCAAAAAGAACACGATTCTGTCAACCATAAAAACTTTTTTGTGACAGTGTCAACATGATATAAAGTCAAACCTTCAGTAAATTTTTACTGAAAAACTGTTGAAAAACTAGGTAGATAATTTATCAAGTGATCAATAAACAAATACAACATATTGTCGCGTTTACAAAGATTAAACGGGAAGCTCGGGAGGCTACTTATGATTGGCCTTTATCCCCAGGTAATACCGACGTAAATTCTACATAAAAAAAAACCGGCCAAGTGCGAGTAGGACTCTCGCACGAAGGGTTCCGTAACATTATCTATAAAAAGGGCCAAAACATCGTGTCTGTTTGTTAGCCCCGCTTAAACATTTATTATTTTAATTTAATTAAATTGTGGAGCTGGGCAGGGCATATCTGCAGAATGCACCCGGATAGATGGGCGAGAATTGCCACCGAGTGGGTGCCACAAGGTGGTCGTCGTAGGAGAGGTAGGCCAAGAAGACGTTGGCGAGACGATCTCGACCGACACATGCCGGAGTGGTCTGAGGTGGCACAAGACAGAGACATCTGGTCTAAGTTGGGGGAGGCCTTTGCCCAGCAGTGGGACACACTCGAGGCTACGTAAAAAAAAAAAAAAATTGTCTATCTGTTGCCGTTATCAATATCGAGCAAAAAAACGTTGAATCACGGCCAAGTGCGAGTCGGACTCGCGCAGCAAGCGTTCCGTAACATTATCTATAAAAAACGCCAAAAAAATCATGTCTGTTGTATGTTAGCCCCGCTTAAACATTTATTTTATTTTAATTTTTGTCTATCTGTTGCCGTTATAAATTTTGAGCAAAAATATCGCGTTTATTGTATGGGATCGCCCTTAAATATTTAATCTCGTGTCACAAGTGCGATACTCCTCCGAAACGGCTTGACCGATTTTAATGAATATTTATATGTATATTCGGTATGTTACAAGATACATATATCAATTTTTATATCGCTTTCGCTGGTCTAAAGGCAAAGAACCTTGTGACGAAAAGTTGCTCACTTTTCTTATGAGTCTTTCATTCTGCGTCCTTCATTCTGTATGAATCATCTAAACACACTGAACGTCGATGGAGAACTTGCACTATAAAATATTTTAATAGAATACCTAGTAGAGGACACGTGGTTTTTTTTCTCGACTAATACATTTCGTAATAATATAACCAATCGAGAAGCCTTAGTTATGACGTCACTCTAACGCCATATAATGAATGAAGCGTTTATCAATATATTTAAGTTATCGCGTAATTTTTTTATCCATCTGCACGCGTATAAAAATCCGTTTCAATGAACAAAACAATTTAATGATTTTTGCATTAAATACGATAAGTTTTTTTTTTATTCAATATGTTTTTTCACATGACATGACGTTGAAGACATTGTCTTCTATTGTATAAGAGGAATGTCACTACAATCTAAGTGAGACGCAAGTTCCCCATTGCCGAATTATTTTATAAATGGATGGGCTTCGTATCGTAAAATAAAAAGCCACAATCTTGATTTTGAATTAGCCAACTTACGTTCCAATTGAATACGTATATTTGATAATTTTTTCAAAACATGCACGGCTTGTTGCAAACATGCAAAACATGTTTTGGCTAAACTATCAAATAAGCGCACACAATTACATTATTTTTATCACGTTGTTGTGTATCCGTATGTTTGTCTTTCAACTATAAACTCATCTACAGTCCCTTAAATCTGTGAAAAAAACCAAACTTAAATAAGTTAACGTAAAGAAAGGTACGGCCGTTTATGCCGACAAAAAATGTAGGTAGGCATAGTATAGGTATTTCAACACTCAAGAAAATCAATATTCATAGGGTACTTCACTTCGGTTTATTCGGCATCTTTCATTCTGGAAAAACTGATTTATCCAGAATGAAATGCCAAAACAAAGCACTAACGTAAATCAACAACATTTTTTTGCCTTCCGTTTTGTATACCTTGATTCAATGCCTGCCATTAGCTCACACGGCGAATTCCTATTTGAAGGATTTATTTAAGCGTGCTATAAAAATGAACGTTAATTATGGCCATGTGTAATCAAGAAATAAGGTATCTCTAGTACTTGTGTGAACTAACAAACGAATGAATCGTCTGATTCTTACGCCTTTAACCAGAGTAGACTAACCTAACACTAGCCGCAACAAATACAAAATGCTGCGCACTAGGTATTCGTATTCATTCGCGGTTTTTTACAATACCGGCTGCGTGGCGACACCGAAGGTCAATGGAAGATTTCGTCGACATTGGCCAATTGCTGTCCGTCAAGTCATTATATGACTATTACACATTATAATCGGTACATACAACTATTGTATGGTTGATGGCACAGGTACAAAAATTCCGTATAAATTATTGCAAATAAAAATAAAATAAACTAATTTGTTCGTAATGCACTTAATGCGCTACTCGTTATGGACAAAAATCCTGTTCAGATAACAAAATTGTTATAGGCAAAGTTTTGTATCCATGGTACCCCAAACAGTTGAGTGAGTGTTCTCGTAAGAAGACAGCCCTTGCTGCTGCATCAATTTATTGCGATCATTTTAGTGTATTGTCATCAGAATTGAACAAGCATGTAAAATCTTAATTTTACAGGAAGTGGCTCAAATTAGGCTTGCAAAAAGTTAAATAAAACTTATTAATTTAGTTATTATACTCGTACGTAAAATTATTGAGCTCTGCATTGTACTCGCAACATAGCGCTGACTGCATTGTCGAGTTAATACTCGAATAAAATAACCCCCTGTCTGGACGGGAGGGTGCATCGAGTGTCTAGACCACTCTTATGCAGAGATGAATTATGGATCCAAGACCCCACAGCTTCTTTATTCTGAGTGTATTTTGATGTACGGCATCATACCGTATAAGCAAAGATTCCGATTTTCAAAGTCTGCTCATATCCGAGAAAGCTTCCATACAAAGGCTGCTGCCAGGCAAATAGACGGTAAATGTCTGTAGTGCACTCAAAGGATGCTAACTGCACAGCAGACAAACAATGCACGTCGCTTCCCTGAAACCTCATTAATATTATTACCCCCCATTGTTTCGCTAAAGTCGTCTCGTTTATATTTGTGCAGGCTCTTATCTGCTTCCATAATTTGGGAACAAAAGGATTACCTGACTTTATCTCGTCTCCTCGAGTAGTCTCAGCCATTAAGTTCTCTATCACAATCAGTCACACGCATTCATGAACCTTTACGAATGCGTATGACTTGTACCTATAAGACCTTGTATAATCATATAATATTCAACAGATTGAAATTAATGGTTAAGGCGATAATGAGTCTAATTCTGTTTCGGACATAGCTAGCAACAGCCTTGGTAACTCTCTCTTTCAAAGCATTGTTCGCGAACATAACAACTGTAACTCTCAACAAAATGTCAGTTGATTTGTACCGCTAATCTATAAATTTTGAAGATCATTGCTCAGAGACACAGCTATTTATGAGATGTCTTTTCATCAGTGACCATGCTGCTTTTTTTTCATAAGTGTCCATGCTCTCTTTTTTTAGTCGGTGTCCATCCTCTATTATTACGTTATCCACAATACCTAATAGGAGGGTAATTTATTGCAAACAATTTAATAAATCCGCGTCATTACTGTTCTACATAAAAGATCGTTCCATATTGGAATCAGTGCGTACGTTATTACTGCAGGTTGCACGTTGCCATTATTGTGCAACGAATGACGACCGCAATTTGTGCAAACACTCATCACTTTTATACACAACTTGAAATAGTGCGTTAGAAGTTGGTATTACGATGATCTGAGACGCATATTAAACTAACGTTTGTATCTGAGGATCTTTGTCCGTAGTGTTGTTTTGTTGGAATGGTGAATACCTACTTGGCATGTTTGTCCTAAAGACACCCAAAATAGAAACAATAATGTATTTTGGATGTCACGAACAGCCATCATCTTCATCAAAATCAGTAATCGCGAAATCTTATCAATATAATTCTCTACGTCTTCATAATAACAATAATAGCAAATATGAACCATAACACTAAGTAGTCACATAAGATAAGATAATAATGTTCTTTAGTGCACACAACAAACAAGAGACAAAGAAAAGTACATAATTAGTCCAACCCATTAATGATAGCGTCGTCTAGTCCCACAATAAAACCCTTGTAGAGCGGTATGCCATAAGCCCTAGATCCAGATTTAACTGAAGCATGCAGTGCTCAAGACAGTTTACATAAATGGAACCTTGAATTTACAGTCACGAATTCACGATAGACCTTCGCGTGGTCCGATCGCTGTTGCTTGTGCAACACCCTTCTAAAACTGTTCCTGACAATGTACTTACAATACCTTCTATTAACTGTGTTAGACGTTAGTTCTAATAATGATCTCTGAAACGATAGGGTACCTATCGCCCCTCAAGAAATTCATGGCGTCATAGAATATTCAAGTCCTGTGCAATGATGCAACTAACTAAAATATATTATATTCTCACTGACACAATAGTCTTCAATAAGTGAACACAAAAATTAGGTACACTAAAACGTCTCGTGAGACCACCTACACGCTTCAAAATTGCGAATAGTGATGGATTTCCCCAGCGAGTCGATGTCAAAACATTTTCCGACTGAACAAACAGGTGGCCGTGAATGCCACTTTTACAGTTTTTACAATTACATTTAAAACATTGTACTAGGTAACTAACGCCAGTGGCGGAAAACTATTTCTGTTTCACTGTATCGTGTAGCATGACTTATCCAGCTGTAAATTATTAAAATGATAAACTTTTGCTATCAAGCGCATCGTGTCGCATGAGTTAATCCACTGTAAATTGGTTAAAGGATGTAGGTAATTATGCTTTGACACAAGTGCCAGTAAATATTTACTTTATTTTTATCCTTTGGCTGGCATCACTGCCTACGAATTCAAGGTACCTATCGTAAACCTTTTTAGAAAAGTGAAGTATGCTGCTGTTAGCTCTCTTAATGATTCGTGTCAGCGATAATGATGATGATGATGAAGATAGTGATATTAGATGATATCAGTATTAATGACGATTAGATATTTTAATAAAAATATGTTTCTTTACTTGTACTTTTTTACTGTTTGTGTGATGAAAAGGGACACAATTGTCACTCGCCTTAAATTCTCTTTTAGTTTGGAACTCCACACTTAATAAAATGGATACATTCACTAACAAATGAAACGTGTAGACTCGGGTGTTCAGACTCGTATTGAAATTGAAAAATGTGCCCGGCCAAAAAAGGTTTCTAATCTCTGACATGTCAAAAAATTATAACTGTGAGAATTCTACGGAATTAAAAATCAGACTTTACCTTAACTACCTACAGCGCCACCAAGTTATCTGTTCAGGTGGGCAAAAATGTAACTAACTAACTAATTGTAAATCCTGTTCCCCATTTTTTTGGTTTTATTTATTCACTTATTAAGATTTATTGATATATTTTCATTGCAATCAAAAGACGGGTTAAATATTCTCATTTTTCTAGGTAAATTTCTTAAATGTTACTACTAAATTCTCCACTAGCGCCGCCATCAACTGAACAGTTATGATGGTGGCACTGTAAAATTATTTTGTGACGTCATGTTAAGTTCGAGGTTCATCTGTCCCGCCAATATCTGTCCCAACCCCAACTCCCAACTACGACCGACAAGACAAAGGACGCCTACTTATACTATATATCTTCAAACTGTTAGGCTCCAACAGCAACCCCAACAACTTTGGGGTAGAAGACAAATGGAATTATCTAGTCTTCACGATGCAGATCTGAGATATAAAAAATTAGGCCGTCTTAGATTTTAGTCTAGGGACAACATTTTTAGGATGACGTTAGTAGAACTATGTAGGTCCAAAAAAATAAATAAAATTTCCGAGAGACCATTTATCTGAAATCTTCGCTGAATTAGACTTCTTATTACCTTGATATTTATTTGGTTGCAGTGAATTTAAAGTTTACCAATCCGGAATTGGCCCCCGTGGTGGAGTATGGCCTATACCTTCCTCAGGGAAGAGACCCGTGCCCCTCGGTGGGGACATAATGGGTTGATGACGACGACTTAAATAGGCAAATGTATATCCGACACCTAAAACATAATTATTATCTTTATTGAACCGTTGGATCTGTTACAACATATTTAATACATGTTTGGCCTACTACATACATACTTGCCTAGGTAAAACAGTTCTTCAAAACATCAAGTTATGCTATAGTTTTTTTTTACTAACTTTCTACCTTTTACTATTAATAATTTCTGTTAATTACAAGATAAGTAAGTTTACATCGGCATTATAAGCCGTGTCAATAGTTCCATTTGCCGGTTGATCGCTCAACGTTTCGTCACGCATGCACTGAGCTAAGAAGGAAACGATGCCAGTTAGAAACTATTGAAATGAACACCTCGTGCCGCCAGTTATTGATTGGGACATCGTATTAATTATTTTTCCGATTGATTATGCGCGTGCTCAACTTAATATTTTTGTCGTATTTTACACCTTATTAACAAGCTTTAAAGAATAGTTTCTTACGATGAAAAAAAGTTTTAGCTTAAATCATCTTTTTAATTTTATTTATCTTCTTATCTTATCGTTTTTGTCAGTATTTTCTTCTTGCAGCTTGGCGCATGAGTTATCAGAAATTCTATTACATTATACAGAATAAAGATTTTATGTACAAAAATTCGTGCATAAGCACATAAGTAGGCTGTCCTAAAACTCAACGATAAGCCAAAACGAGATGATAGGATCGACGGACTTAACTTCCAGCACAAACTTACTTAATATTGTAATAGATCGAGATTTAGTACAGGACAATTGCATGTGTGGCTTTCTGTTATTGGATTGAGTCTACAAACAGAATAACTAGATAAATTCAGAGTTCGATCCGGCCACATCGCACTTAATAATTCCGTATTTATGATCAGAATTGTCATCGTCATCTGCACAGAATGTGGGGTAATTTGTACATCGTATATGTATTAAGAAGACAGATAATGGAAGATTACTATTCTATTTATTTAATATCGCAATAAGACCTTACAGTTGCCCAAAGCGCCCCTAAGATTGTGAACATTAAGATAAGGGATCACAGTTTGAGATGTGATTCTTTATGATTACAAACTGAAGACTTGACTCAACAGTCTTGACTCTTACAACCTTGGTTGTAAGTATTTTTATGAAGAATATGATGGTAAGTTTTGTTTTCTATTGTTTAAGGTTCTAGTCACCAAGCACGATGCCATCGCTACTAGAGGCACTTGAGCGCAAATATGGAAGCAAAGGTGGCGCAAAGGGTGAAATAAACCCTTCCATAAATGGAGTGACAGTGGCCATATTCGTCCCAAAACGATCTCCGAGACTCAGCGTGCCAACACTTTTAGTCCTCAACGACTGTGACATCGACTGCGCCGGCGACGCTTGCGTTTTGGCCGATAAATGCGCGAATGTAGTTGAGTTGGACCTAGCCCACAACAAACTCTCCGACTGGACTGAGGTGAGTAAATATGCTGTTACTACAATTTTAATTTAAAATTATCCATAAACCTGTGAGGTTAGAGAATACTCTGTGAAGATTTTCACCGAGTATTCGTTTTCGACAAATGTCTTCTCTTACCATGTATGAAAGTATTTAATGATTAATGATTTTAGTTTGAATCTTAGTATCCGCACTTCCTAAGATCGTTGTAACTGGATAACCCGTACTCGAAGCACACATTTCAAAAGTATCCTTAGGGAAGTGTACTCAACATGTTGTACATTGTGTTCACAAATCCCCATATGGGGATTTTCAATGAGGATTAGTGGAATAATCCATTGTAAACGACTTATGTACACTCGTAACGTTGTCAATAATAATAGCTAGGTACAAGTACAAGTAGATAGTTGGCAGTCGACAACAAATTGGTATTGCATAGACAAGTTTCTTCTCGCGCTTATGCAATCTTTACTTTCATTAAACAGAAGCGATCACTATTTTTCTAGGTATTTGCGGTGCTGGAGCATACACCTCGAGTTCGCTTCCTGAATCTATCTTTCAACCGCCTTTCGGCGCAAATACAAGCCGCACAGGCCATGCATCCTCACTGGGACAGCCTCAGCAATTTGGTGCTCAACTCTACATATATCGGATGGCCCGGCGTCCACGCATTACTCAAGTCTCTCCCAGCTCTGGAAGAGCTTCATTTGAGTCTGAACGATTATTCATATGTGGACTTAAGCGGTCAAGAAGTTGATGATAAGAATGTATGCGACGAGTGCAACCGTTTGAATGTCCCCGATGTGACGGAGCCTGTCCATGACAATTTAAAGAAGTTGCATTTCTCTGGGAACCCCGTCAGCAGTTGGCGAGATATATCAAAGTTAGGATATGCTTTTCCAAACTTAGAGACACTAATGGTGAATGATTGTCCTATCACAACATTGGAGCCGAACCCTTGCGAAAAATGCGGCGACGCTAACGGTAACAAGAAAAGTCACGACGCTTTTCCGTGAGTACCACCTTGAAACACACTAATAATTCATTTATTATTCAAGTTTTTTTTACTTTTTATTCAAGACTACACAATTAGTGGCTTAAACTCGCACAACCGCAGTACTTGAAATCACCAAAGTAAATATTAGTGAGGACTAGGTCTTATTTCCAAAAAGGTAGACAAATAGTACGTTGATCCACCAAAGCAGCATCGATGTGTTCACATCATATATCCGATACTTTATTTTCAGGCATCTACGAGTGCTGAATTTGAATAATTCTGGTCTAGCAACTTGGGACGAAGTCGACAGGCTCGCGCTCTTTCCTGCATTACGAAGTCTACGAGTGCAGGTGAGATTAAGATAAAATTTTAGACAGTCCAATCCAATAGTATTTTTAATGACTCGCGACATCATCATATTAAACGGGTCTAATCGTAAATTTAGTAGTTAGGGAATATTAATTTTGCTCCCGTTTGTTGCGGCGAAACACTAAAAGTGACTTGAGGGCGAGGGTATACCATCACCACCTACCCTCACCACAATAATTAACTCACCACTTCAGTCTACCCATAGTCAAGTACCCAGGTCAAATTAATAATCGCGATTGGATCCGTTTAATAACAATCTAATCCAAGTCTCCTGTAGGAACCCATGAAAAAAGAGAACAATAAAAACAACTACATCGGGATAAGGAAATATTTTTTGAAGACTTGTGAAATAAAATTTGGCATCGGGGATTAAATGAGCTCAACTGTGCATAACAGTCTGCGTATGATCACGCATCCATTAACGCACATTTCTTTTTTATAGTCTTAGTTCACTTGATGTTCACTACAAGTTCCTGAGTATGATGGATGACAAACCCCAAATGTCATTCTTCTCATAATTCACGAGTTTGTGCTCCACATAAATACAAAGCAGTTTCCAAACTGTTAGCAGAGCAAATTCATGATTATTTGTTCCACTTCACAGTTATTCCAAGCACCAATACAGGTCGATTGTATTAAACGTCTTTTGGGCGCCGGGATATCGTTATTCGTTTGGATCGAGTCCCTCGGGAACACGGGAGCTATCGAAGTAATGCGGGTGAAGGTCTTCCGCATTTAGCCGCGCGACCTACATGACGCCTCGGTAGATCTTGCGTAATACCTACAACGAATGTAGCCGCACACGAGCGCTCCCGGCATGCATCGGCCGATTTTACATTGGACGATAAATGCACGATAACGCTTGACTAGAATACTATTACATAAATTCTAACAGTGTTAGTAAATATATGAAATTATGAGTCCGACGATGTCTAGTAGTTACTATCGTCCGTCCGGTGTGAAAATGGCTATCAGGGAGCCGATTCTCGCCCGTGCGAATTGAAAGCGTAGACGCCAAACATTCGAAGGATTAGACATTTGTCGCATAAAAATCAGTTTCATGTATTCTCACAAAGTCGTATACGCAAATTTGCTAGTAATTTTCGTTCGCTTTGAGGTGTCACCTTGTCGCATGGTAATTACCATGCGACTCGCAAAAGGCGTATGAAATTTGAACGCATTCATTGATAGTTGAGGGTGGGTGTATTCCGAAATGCGATAAAATCGATTACAGCGCGAATCCACTTAAGTGCAGTAGGCACAAAAACCCTACTCCGTGCGAGATACTTTGGGACTACTAAATTTGGTCGGATTCGCGCTGTTATTGATTTTATCGCATTACGGAACGTAGGGCAAGTCCATTTTAATGGATTCGCCCTACGTTCCCTACGTTGACGTTTCGTTATAAGTAAAATTGCAGTTGAAAATTTTAAGAGTTAAGTGTATAAAACTTTTAAATAACTTATATTTTGTACCTAAACAGTTTCTTAGTTTATAAAATAATACTCAAAGTAATAATTTGCCGCAAAATGTATCAATTTAAAAGTGAAATTGTAAATGTTTTAAGATTCGACTGACTTCCAATTTACAATCGAGAAAATGGAACGTAGGATTCACAGATTACTGTTTTAGTCGTTAGACATTTCTTTTTCCATTCGAATTCAATGTCGCATGGTGTTCAGAATACAGAATTTGGGTGTCGTTCGACTTTTTTACTATTGGCCCCCTGGGGGCCAATTCTCACTTCATTAGCAAATAATACGTATACGACTTTAATCAATCAATCAATCAATCAATCATTTATTTGCTCAAACATGTGTCAGTCATAATAGGTACATAATTATCATGCATTTATGGGTGTTAACAAAGGTTGGGCCAACATGTTTTACCGACATTCCCGGTGTACAAATAGTTGCGTGTGGCATATTATTAAATAGAGTAGATCAAATTACAGGTGATTAAATTTATGTCATATCAGTCAATTTAAAATCATGTCGCAGAGGTAATATAATTAAAAAATAATATACAAATGTCATTCAAATAAAAATTAATTAGGTAAGTTTATCATTCAGGAATTCATTTACATTGTAATAGCATTTATCAATTAATAGTTTCTTAAGTTTGCTTTTGAACATAACTGAGTCATGTTCTCTATAGCTAGCTGGAATGTTATTATATATTAGAGATGCCATACCAAGAATACTTTTTCTCAGAAATGTTGTTTGTCCAGGATATATCTTTATTCTGTCTGGATGTCGTCGATTTCTAGCTACAGTATCACCGGGTCGCAGGAAGGATTGAGGATTGCTTTTTACAAACGCAGCTACTTCAAGAATATAGAGTGACGGAAGTGTTAGAATTCTGTGTTTAGCAAATACAGGTTTGCAAGTGTCTATCGTCTTCATTTTGAACATGGCCCGTATGCACCGTTTTTGGGCTTTAAAAGCTGTGTCCTTATCGGTTGAATTGCCCCAAAAAATGATTCCGTATCTGAGTGCAGATTCTACCAGCCCGTGATATGCAACAAGTAAAGCATCTGTATTAACTGTTGACGATAATTTATATAGAGCATATGCAGATGTACTCATTTTTTTACATAATTCTTCTATGTGGCTTTTCCAGTTTAGCTTTTTATCTATTGTAAGCCCCAAAAATCGAGCAGTATCAACTGTTGTTAAATATCGTAGTGTTTTGATAAATTAATTGAATGTCATTTAGTTTTTGTTGCCTTTGAGAAAAGTGCATTATGTTTGTTTTGTTTAAGTTAATCTTTAGATTATTGTTGTCAAGCCAGGATATAATTGATGTCAAGGAATTGTTAATGTCAGATTCATAGTTTACGTCATTATATTTTATGGTTACAGTGCTATCGTCAGCGAAAAGGGTCATAGGTTGTACAGTAGCTTTAGGAATGTCATTTATATATAGCAGAAAAAGGAGCGGACCTAGTACACTTGTGGTACACCATACGCTACGTTACGTGCTTCAGAGGAGTACAATTCTTCTTTTTTAGTTTTTACATTAAGTTTTGTAATTGTTGTTATTTGTTTCCGATTTGTAAGGTAGGATTGAATTAGTTGTGAGGTCGTTCCCCTTATTCCATAAGCCTCAAGTTTACGTGTCAAAATATTGTGGTCAACATAATCAAAAGCTTGCGTCATATCACAGTAAATAGCGCAGATAGGTGATCGTTTGTCAACGTTATATATAACATATTTTAAAAAGTCAAATATTGCCATATTAATGGTTTTATTACGGCGAAAGCCTTTTTGTTCAGAGCATAAAATATTGTTTTTTCTCAAGGTAGTTATTAATTTCATTGTAAAAATACTTTTCAAATATTTTAGAAAAGATTGAGATAAGTGCTATGGGTCTATAAAATTCCATTTGTTCTCTGTCTTCTTTTTTGAATATAGGCTTCACGATTGTCATTTTAAGGTTTTCTGGGAATACACCAGTTGTAATACACAAGTTTGTTATATAAGATAATGGTTGACATATATATGCACTTACTGATTTAATAGCTTTGGTGGAAATCTCATCAAAACCTACGCTATTAGTATTTTTTAGACTTTTTATAATGTTATAGATGTGTAGGGGCGTGCATGGTGACATAAACATTGAGTTTTGGTAATGCTCAATTTTGCTCGTAACTTTATTACCCGCGTTTGGAATAGGTTTTATTTTTTCAATAAAATAGTTGTTATTTAAGGCGTATGACTTGAATTCTACATAAAAAAGTCGAACGAAACCCAAATTCTGTATTCTGAACACCATGCGACATTGAATTCGTATGAAAAAAGAAATGTCTAACGACTATAACAGTAATCTGTGAATCCTACGTTCCATTTTCTCGATTATAAATTGAAAGTTAGTCGAATCTTAAAACATTTACAATTTCACTTTTAAATTGATACATTTTGCGGCAAATTATTACTTTGAGTATTATTTTATAAACTAAGAAACTGTTTAGGTACAAAATATACGTTATTTAAAATTTTAATACACTTAACTCTTAAAATTTTCAACTGAAATTTTACTTCTAACGAAACGTCAACGTAAGGAACGTAGGGCGAGTCCATGAAAATGGACTTGCCCT
The DNA here is from genome assembly GCA_947310845.1 of Yponomeuta plumbellus. Classification (NCBI taxonomy): domain Eukaryota; kingdom Metazoa; phylum Arthropoda; class Insecta; order Lepidoptera; family Yponomeutidae; genus Yponomeuta; species Yponomeuta plumbellus. Next base: position 6,236,122 of record OX371207.1, on the reverse strand, counting down.
ACGTTCCGTAATGCGATAAAATCAATAACAGCGCGAACCCGACCAAATTTAGTAGTCCCAAAGTATCTCGCACGGAGTAGGGTTTTTGTGCCTACTGCACTTAAGTGGATTCGCGCTGTAATCGATTTTATCGCATTTCGGAATACACCCACCCTCAACTATCAATGAATGCGTTCAAATTTCATACGCCTTTTGCAAGTCGCATGGTAATTACCATGCGACAAGATGACACCTCAAAGCGAACGAAAATTATTAGCAAATTTGCGTATACGACTTTGTGAGAATACATGAAACTGATTTTTATGCGACAAATGTCTAATCCTTCGAATGTTTGGCGTCTACGCTTTCAATTCGCATGGGCGAGAATCTGCCTCCAGCACGCGGAATTTCGACACAAAACGCGTGGTCTCTGAGGAACAAATGCGTAGCGACGAAACGGGAATGGACCTTGATTCATTTTTATGACTTTATTATTATCAGCGGCTTTCAACCTTGTGCGTACAACTTCTATACAAATGAATTATCGTTGAATCAAATGTAGTCTTTGTCTTCCTTTGACGCATAAAAAACGTAGGTGGGTTCATCACAATGTGTCACATACCTACGTTTACTTGAATTCAAGCACGTGTCATTGTCAAGGGCGACATTATCTTATTGTACGTAAATACCTAATAAATATGAATTGACTGATGTGGTTTTACGTTTACAATGTCGCCAACAGCGCCAACTTTAGGTAACTAACTAAAGTTCATCAACCCATCATGTCCCCACTGAGGGGCACGGGTCTCTTCCCTGAGAAAGGTATAGGCCATACTCCACCACGGGGGCCAAGTCCGGATTGGTGGAGGCTTGTAAGACAGCTATGATGATGATGATGATGATGACAGGATGTCTCGGCAACCACTATCCGACAGAGACGTAGAAAGTCTGTTGACCGCTCTGGAAGATGGAGATGTTTCTGAAGATGGTTTGGAAAATGATAACGACGACAACGAAGACGATGACATGTTTTATCAGAACGTAAGAACGTTGCTTGCAGATTTGGAGAATGAAGACCCAATGCAATCCAATTCTGACACCCCAGTAGAAGATGTTGTCGTGAACACGAACGAAAACCCTGAAGATGATCCACCTCTAGTAAATGATGATTATCAGAACCGAACAGGGCTATAACTTTGAGAAAATACGATTGGATTGGAAACAAGATAACATGACATTTGAAGCTTCTAAAATTGTCCATGAACCCAGCACCATGGACCCAGCCATAGCTGGGCTTGACACACCGTACAGATGCTTCACACATTTCTTCACAGATGGTTACCTAGCAACGATGTTCGCCTTGATGGTGTTGGACACTGGCCGGTATTCGACAACCATCTACGCTGTAAGATGCCACATTGTAATCTACAAAATGTAAAGTTCCCCTTTGTCTGAATGCAAAAAAACAATTGTTTTCTAGATTTTCAATAGTAGTAGTAAGCCAAAAAGTTGTGTAAGTGTATATAAGTAGCATGTAACAAGTTGATTATTTTTTCTCCCTATTTTGCATGGTGATGTATATCTGCATCGTATTGTTTTTTCATAATAAACATATATAAACACACAAAACGATTTTTTTTATTATTTTTACCAAAATCTACACTATATTCTCCGTCGATTTTGATATAATTGATACATAAATAGAAAATCATGCGTTTAAGGGTTAACCTTACTGATCGTTTAAGATGCGGGCAGCCCAGGCTACGAGCGATTCACTAACTAACTAAAGCTTTCTATTTAAAGTATTTTTGCCGTCTAAGTTTTATTATTGAAATAAATGTTGCTTTACTAAAACCAAGATTGCCTTCGTGTGTACCGACACTATCTAAGCGGACGGACTTTACCGGTCACTGAACATGATGACATTTATCATGTTTAGTTTTCGACTCGACGCCGCAAATGATAAATCTTGAATAATTTCACTACGTACATAATTAATTAACATAATTGGATTGGTTATGAATCGGATTCAATCGATCGGTGCACCGCTCAATGCGTAAATGCCCGTGCGCCTAACCCACAGATATCTCAAATGCTCTGAGGCCTAACCCCAATAATCAAAACTGCCAAAATCAATAAAGATCCGACAAAGGGTTATTTTGTTTAAATAATACATATCAGAGTTTTTCATTTGATTTTAGTTAAATGTTTGATTGCAGGTACCGCAAATTTGTTTTAGACAAAAGATCGTAGATAGAACGATTTTCATAATTCTCAGCGGCGTTGCCCGATGTCCACTGATTTCAAACGAAATTATTTTCGAAATTTTTTACGCGCCCGAGTGTCAGTCCCAAACGGGTGCACTTCCTTCCTAGATACAGCATTGGAACCACTAATTTTGTACTTATTGTACGAAAGATTATAGTATGTAGTACTATGGCTTCGACCCACACTTGTCCTTATGACTTTACCGCAATGACTCCGGAGTCACCTACCTACTTGTTTGTTTGAACAAAACATTAGTCTTTGTGTATTTACAAATTCACAATACTCATTTTGTACCGCCAGGTATGAATACAACCTGTTTGAATGATGGCAGTAATTAACAAGGTAATCTGCGAACAAAAAAAAGTTTTGGTTTAAAAACCTCAAAAACATTAAATTCTTGGTAAAAATGGAGATATCCTAACCTAAACTCGACTTTGACGCCATAGATAAAAATAATTAGTTCCATGTGTGTACTTTCAAAATGTGTAATAATATAACTATGAGAAATACTTAATCCCAGAATGTTCTCAGGAGGCTTATAACGCGCAGCGAATCCTGAGCAGCAGAGCTCTGAACTGTCTTTCATATAATTAATTAATTACACAGACGATTGGAATCGCTCAGGATTTGGTGTACGTACCTACCTACTCAATTCAAGTCTCAATTGATTGCGATTGCAAAAAACCTGCCAAGTGCGAGTCTTCCGTATCATTTCTAACATTTGAATATTTCAAGCGTCAACCTACAGCAAAAAAACGGTAAAAAATTACATTTGTTGTATAGGACCCCCACTTATTATTTAGTTTATTGTGTTTACTATTTGTTGTTATGGAGGCAACAGGAATAGTTACATCATCTGTGAAAATTTGAACTGTCTAGCTAGCTAGCGAAGGGACGCCACAGATGGATAGACATACTATTAATTATTTCCGTAATCTAATCACACGCGTTCGGGGCGCACTGACTACCATGCGAGAGGTCCCGCATTCGGTTCCCGGCTGGGAACTAAAAAAAAAGAAACCCAGGTCTTGGATGTTTACGTGTTTGTGACGTCGCTGTTTCTGGTTCCCACGACACCAGGGTACCTATCCTAGTGTGGGGCCAGAAGCAATGTATGCCTGTATGTAAATGTTATGTTACTGAAATGAGCCGTTTTCAGAAGAGCTAAAAAAAAATAAAAATATTACGGCTGTCAAAGTAATGTAATTTTGGACCTCAGCCCCATAGCCATGTGTGATACATCATAAAATAGGTCTCACCGAGCTTTACAAAAGTTACTATGACGCCAACAGCCAAATGTTTGTCGTTTCGAAGTTATTTTTTATTGAAAATTTTAGTTTTTTTTTTCAAACGGCTCATTGAATGGCAAAAGCTCTTTGGCTGTCCAGCTAGTCAAGATGCAGCTTTGTCAAGCTAGACTCTCCGTCGCGGTATTGCGAGTCGTGCGTGACCTATGAATGCATTACCTAAAGGCAGGTCACAGCTTGTGCTACGGTAAATGTTAACCTTCCACGAATTGAATGCGACTGCGATTGTATTGTGACTTGTGAGTGATCCTGATCGGGAGTGTATCTCCATGCATAATCGTACTTCCGATGCAAATACCTAAATTACGATTTAACCGGGTGTATCTGGTATATCCGAAACCGACGTGCGTCCATGCAACGACTAAAGGCCTGGCAAACCAAGGCGTCCAAATCGCGTCCGCGGTGGCGATAACTGCGCGTGCAAAGTTGTTCACACTGTCGCGTTTGTGCTTGCGTTCACCAGGCTAGAGTCACGTCATTAACTACAATGCTCTGTGATACAGATAGTGAAATTGAAGAAGTTTACTTTTGTCCGCTCTCATTGGAGATGAAGAGGAACCTATTTCGTCCCACACTTATTCCTTTTTTCTAGTATTCCTATAATCAGATCAGACTGAGACGTATCATACAACAATGGGTATTTGTGAACCTCATTTATAATTACTTCCGGTTCCACCATACTTTAAAAATTAAAAAACACCGTTTTTCCCAACAAAAATAGCTGCGTGCAGCGTCCTAACGTAACAAGCGCGATCTGATCGCCACCGCTGCGTGCAAACGCTGCACCGGGACGCCGCGGCCAAACAGAGGACGCCTCGATGTGAACACGTCGCTACAAGTTCGTACGCAACAACTGATCGCTACCCCGCACGCCACCGCGGACGCGAGCTGGACGCGTTGGTTTGGCCAGGCCTTTATGAATGTCGATGAAGCGAGTGATTTGTCAGGATCGTGGCAGGTGGCTGTCCCTGGTCTCCGCCTATCTCTCTGGGATACAGGCATGTGCTTATGTGTTTATCCATTTCGCCATGTTCATTAAGTTGTTTATCTAGGCTCCACGTTCTGTGAGATCTCTTTACTTTTTCTACCCACCCACAGCTAAATACCTATACGTACTTGACTACAAAACTTTTATTGTCGATCGATACTATGACAAAGATGTGGCGCGTCTGGTATGAGAGTCTGCCCTAAAGTCAATTTATTATACGGTCGTGGGTGCATGTATGTAATGAGCACTTTATTGCTGCCATATCCAATGATCCGGAGGGTACGCGGCAGTTGGGGTCAAAACAATTGAACCGCGACAAAGGTGCATGCATTTCCAGTAACCGTTGCATTAACGTGATCACTTTTGCTTTGTTTCACTTATATTTTGTCTATACTTATTATTTCTGGTAAACATTAAAACGTTGCTCGGAATCTGTTACCAGCCTACCCCATTTATTTCTATGGTATCTTATGGTTATTTTATTTAAAGGTTAGGGAGCGAAAATGCTTAAAGACTTTGTTTACAAACACGCCAAAATGCTATCTGAGTTATCTAAGGTAAATAACAAAACAGAGTCTTGATACATAGTGTCTAATAGGTAACTTCACCTTTCGGGATTTTGTATCCACGATCCCAATCCCATTTATTTATTTGCGTAAAACTTAATTTATAAACTTAGATGAACGTTTTCCAGCTATGTACTTCTGAGAAGTGTTTGGTTGGTTTAGTTTAACTGTGGTACTGGTACATAAGACAACTTACCGTAATCAAAGCATAACTACATACACAGTTGTCGTCTATACACTGATCATAAATCATTGTAGCCTCGTAAAAATAAATTGGTCTTTATTACGTACTTTATGAGAAAAAACCAGCGAGGAACATTATCTTGGAGCACAGAATGAAGTTAACCTTCGAGTGCGCTGTTCAGTAGTTTTCCTATTTTCCTTGTTTAGGTAGATTCTATACTTAATCCTTTTGTTGACATAATTACTGAACAAAGATGAATCACGGATATCGCATTTGCAACTTAACAATGTTAGGTACAGTACCTAAGTAGGTAATATATTCTCAAAGAGTAAGTCATAAAGCTCATAAAGAAGCATAAATTTGTCCGATCGTGATTCGTGACCTGTCCATGTGAATCACTTATATGATCGGTTACCCTGATTCAGAACGAAAACATGGCTGGAGTACAGTTGAAACGCAATTTATTAGTCTAGATACACTAGTTGATAATAAAATAATCATGGATGTTATTATTTATTTTGACGTATGGCAACGACGACATAAAGTACTGGCCTAACAAAATGTGCTACGTCTGTCTCGAGTATTCCGTAGGTATCTATCATTGTGAAAGTAAGAAATCAATCTTACAGGCATAGGTACGAATTTACTTTACTGTAAGTAGGTAAATAAATAACTACCACACAACACTTAATTTTTATAATTTTATTTAACTCTCCGTCTTTCATTCTGCACAAAAGATTTCACGACCCTTAAGAGTATTGAAGACTCAGGAACGTTGGTATTTTCCATGAATAGCGCTAATCGTGGAAAATTCTCAAGGTTAGCCAGCCAACAGAACACAATGATTTTCGCAAGACGAGCCAACTCGAGTATCCCAAAAAGGAAACTTAACCTAGGCTAGGTTCGAAAAGAAACCGAACAAAAACTGGCTATGATGTCAGTTCGCGACGTTTTTGTTATCTTCGTGCCTCGCCCTGATACTCTATCGGTACCAGCTATTACCATAATATAGTAATCCGCTTACACTCAGTTCAAAACGTCGACAAAGCAATCAATAAAGAAGAAGCTGGGAATCTAGATCAATCCATAAATTGCATTACATGTTAACGTCTAAATCAGGGATCCCCAAACTATTTTTGACAAGTGACCCCTTTTCCAAAATGAACTGTTACCTTAGACCCCCATGGCCAAATTACCTACTTTTAAGATCTACCCCCTTATTAATAATGGTCCGCTAATTTAAAACAGCTGCTACAGAGTGTTATTTTTCATTCTGACTTAGGTCAATAGAAGAAGACAGAGTGAGAATTGGCAATGCTTTAAGTTAGCAGACTATAATGAATAAGGAGGCCTATTTTTAGTTTTTTTCCTATTGATACAAAATACCTAGGTACTAAGGTACCAATTGGAAAACTTTGCACTTGGTTAAGTGAGTAAAGTTGACTTCATTTTCTCATCAAAATTTAACAAAATAAAAAAACATACAATTGGGTATTTGACAGAATGTCAAATGAGTTACTTTTCAAACGGAATTTTGTATGAAAATACTTGCTTGTGACGTCACATTTCAGGGCACTATTTTTATGTTTCATCTATTTAAAAATCGTAATAACTAGTAAATTATTAAAAGAATACATTTTCCGAAACATTTTGTAATTTTGGTTTTAATCGAGCATCTCAAATAATTTATTGTTGATAGTGTCAAATACCGTATTCAGTAAATATCAAGTTTAATTTATAATGATTATTGCAAATTAAGTACTTAAAGAAGCTTAAGTAGGTAGGAAATTATATTTAAAAAAATATTAATTCGCAGAGAAAAAATAAAACATTCAGTGTGATGGTTGAACCTGGTGACCATCTACCAATCTAGCTACATCCGGTTCAATATTGGTGAGTTGCAGCCTTAAATCTCCATGTCCGTTGATTTTCAAACAGTTTGTTTCGTCAAAATGTTTGTTACCACACTGAAGGTTTTTTCAACTAGGTATGATGATGGAAAAGCGATGTGGTATTTTTCAGCAATGTTACACAATATATAGGATACTGTGTTTCAATGTTGCGTTGCAACCAGAACTTCTGATAGCCTACAGTACCTACCTGCCTATCTTGAAAGTTTTAACCCTTTCAGACCTGACCTTGAAAATAACAATAGAAAACCATTGTTATTTTGAAAGGGTTAAATAAGTACTTGTTTTAATTTAATAGGGGTCGATTTTTAGACCTCGTCGAGCCCCCAAATCAGTTTTCGTTTATGCCGACCCCTACGAAACCGTCGACCACATATCGACCACTTTGGGAATCCCTGGTCTAAATGAATGTGTGACATGACAACGTGTGGCATGGAAGGGTGGAGTCAAAAGCAGGGCTGTTTCACTTTGCGTGGCGGTATCGAAAGCGTAAGTACATGCGGCCACCGCATCGGATGGGAATTGGTAGGGAGGGACTCACGAGCGAGCAGTGACGCGCGCGCGAGTTTTGTTCGTAACCTACTTCACCACCGACCCGACTGATGTTTTAAAAATGGAGAAACATAAAAAGGCAAAAAAATACTTTGCAGTGTTTAACTGCTTAAACACGGATTGCGAGTGGTTATTATGAAGGTTGTTAAAGGTTCCAAAACACGAGTTTATTAGAATCAAAGGAATTTCTCATGTTAGAAATTGACGATCTGTTTCGTTATAAGTAGCATAATTGGTTAGAGAAATAAGTATAAATTATACTTAGTACAACCGATAGCCAGTAGTTCAGTCATTATAGATTTAGACCCGTGAATAATTGAATCGTGTGTTGCTAAATCAACACAAATCCATTGAACCAAATTTTTGGGGAAGAGGAAAAAAGGATTTGCGATTCAAAATCCTGCTGTATTTTTACTTTTTTTGTCGCTAAACCGTTCACGTAACTACCACTTACAATTTTGAGTCACATTTTGTAAAAATATTTTAGTGTGAATGTTTGTTTTTGAGCATTTTATGAACTGGATATGTGCTGTTTTGCAAAAACACTACATATCTATAATTGAAAGAAAATGTCACAAATGTATTAATAGAAACTATGTATAACTTATGAAATAAGTATGTACTTAATGTAATTAAAATCTAAGACACCTCTACATCGTCTTTCTCTGTGGTTGGCCAGTTGAAAATTTCTTCAAAGAAGTTTTTAATATGGTTCTCGTCCGGCATGTAAAACTTTAATGTTCTGATTTTTTTTAAAAATATTTAATGGTTTCTTACCATCTGGATAGGCAGTCATCAAAACTTGCAGCAGAAATTTTGGTTTTGTCATGTGATGGCAAAACACAATGGCTGGAGGTGTGTTGTTTTGGCACAATTCTGTGCTAAGAGCAACACGTTTCTACTATGAAAACCCCATAGGATTTGTGTGATTTTTGCAGCAAATGTTTAAATTTGTTTATTGTTCAAGAGCATAATGTGGGTTTGTACATCACTTAAACTATTTATCTATTAATTTATGATTGCATGCACATAATTTTCTTAGTTTATAACAGTAGGTACATCATTAATATAACTAAACAAGCCTTGATCAGTAATAGAAAGAAATGTACAATGGTGTTTGCTGGCCCTTATACTAAGCTAAAGCCTGTATGATAAGAGCCAAATGTGGCTTTATGTTCATACAATCGAATACCGTTGAAAAGTGAAATTTGAAAAAATGGTTGCTTGTGTTGTTTTAGCAACACATGATTCAATTAGTTCTTGGATTTTTTTTTCGTAGGTCCCTCGGGGGGTCACTGGGAGAGATTCAAAAAGTAGACTGAATCAGGCTCCTGCCTATATTAGAAAATTTCTTGAATAACTCGTCCATTTTTTATTATAAAGTAAAACTGTGAGGACAAAAATTGTAGGAAATTTGATTCTCTACAAGTTTGGTCCTGATAATTTTTCTTCTAGGATCGATATTTTGGAAATTAAACCTGAAAAACCCGGCTAATTCAAACTATTATCATTATCTCCTATATTCCACGTTTTACAGCATGAATGAAGAGAAACAAAGTTGTAGAGATTATAATTCTGAACAATTTTGGTTCGCATCTTTTTCCCCCAAAATCGATATTTTGGAAATTAAAATTAATAATAATAAGGAAAAAGAAAAATTGTGAGGACCAAACTTGTAGAGAATCAAATTTCCTACAATTTCTGTCCTCACGGTTAAAACCGTAAAATCAAAAATGGCCGAGTTATTCAAGAAAAACCGTTTTTTAATATACACACGAGCATTCAGTTCTTTGAATTTACACTCCCAGTGACCCCTCCGAGGGACCTATGAAAAAAAAAAATCCAAGAACTGATTATTCACGGGTAGGGTCGGTTTTTTGGATATAATATAATGACTGGACTATAGGTATACCTAAATGTTTTATGAATTCCGTACCTGTTAAATTTAAATACTATGTTTTAGCTAGTTGCTTGCAACACGTGCAAAATAGTTCGTGTTTCGTTTGTTGTAGCTACTTAGACCGCAAAAAAGTTATTAAATGTTTCATATGTATTGTTATTATAATTTTGTGTACCTGCCTACAAGTGCGATTTGATACGCATGTACCTACATACATAACACCTAAATAATATATTTAGTTTCATAAACAAGGTACACACTAACGTATTCCGTATGGGTATCTTTTCAGGTTGAAGTACTACAAATATTGTAAAAGTAAAATAGTTTTCTGATCTACCACTACTAAGACCTAGCCTAGGTTTATTTGAAACGTCATTTGTTCACAAAAGTTAACTTTTAATAAAAGATTCAGATGTAATTATTCTTTGAATGAAGACAACCCTAATGTGTCAGACGAGTAAGAGTTACGCGATAGAAAGAGAGGCAACATCTAGGTGAATATAGCTGTAGGTTTATTAGCGCCGTGCAATCTGAATTGCACCTAATTGTATTGCTGCTACAGTCTCTTTTTCTTTAATTGATTTTGCGGAGTGAATCTTCTGTACTTGTACTATTATAATTATATTCTGTGTCAAAAGCTCGTGACGTCACATGTGTAAAGCCGCGTTTTCACGGTCTTATTGGACTCGGACCGAGCGCGTCTTAGTCAACTAAAACTGTAAGCTACTCGGATGGTAGTTTACACACATTTTAGTGGACATTAATTTTTATTCATTTTTGAACGCGCTTTGTTGTCTGTGGTCAGTGGCTACTGTCAAGAAAAACGTTCTGAAAATTAAAAAAACTTTGAACCAGCTTTGAAATGACCGATTTACTGCTAAAAAGCATAGAAGTGGTGACAGGTGTGCTTATCGTCGAGCCGGAACAGCAGCAGGATAAAAAAAAGAAGAAAAAAATAAGACTTCTTTATTTTGGCCTTTTCTTGAGCATAAGTGCTCCGAATATTGTTTATTTTAGCATTTACTTCGGTTATACTGCTTTCCACATTCAATTTTCTCCGTATCCGCTCCGGCGCGGCTTGTCTGGCGTCTTTATTTTTATATGATGCTAAACACACATTCTACAATACTTCTTCACTTTCTTAAAGCTCCACAAACTGCACATTATCTTTTTATGACCACTTTCTTCTACGCGGCACAGGAATTTCTTGCGAAGACGCCATTTTGTTTTTGTTATTGCATCAAAGTCAACTAAGACGAGTAGAGCGCGGTCCGAGTTGGCGTTTTGATACGAGTGCAATAAAATGGCCAGTGTACACGATACGAGTAGCATCTTAGTAGTCATTTTAGTAAACTCGGTCCGGCGCTATAAGACCGTGAAAACCCGGCTTAAATAACTCTAGTTGTTAAAGTAGGTATTTAAACTTTAAAATATTACAATTACTATCACTATTATAAGGTTTTAACGTGTGACGTTGTAATCTTCTGTTATGCATAATGTTTTCGATAAAATGGCTACAGATACTTACCTACAAAATTATCAAATTTTATCCTGGTTTGGACAAAATATGATTCTTTTTTTTACCTAAAATTCCTTAAAGCAGTTTGAAGACTCATTCCTATCCTCCTTGGATCTCCGCGTGATACAGGTGTGAGTATACATATACATTTATGTTATGCTCTCCTTTCCAGGGCTGGGCATTATGGGAGCGTTTCGAGTCAACGGAGCACGAGCGACGATTGCTGCTGGTGGCAAGGCTGCCGCTAGTGAAAACCCTAAACGGAGGGGGCACGGTCACAGAGGACGAGCGTGAGGCTGCCGAGCGCACATTCATCCGATATTACATGGAGAAGCCGGAGTCTGATCGACCTGACAGGTAAGCTTTCATGATGCCTTAGTCCATGTTGCGTTAGTGCCTTATAGTTTAGTTATAGTTACATGGTCAGGTCACTTGACATGCTTTTTAATTCCTTCACTACGCCTGCGTACGTTGATTTGAAGCGGGAATGAAATGTAATCGACGCAGCCGTGCAACTGTCATTGTACGACAATGCAGCAGAATCTAGTCTCTGGTGTAGGCCGCAACGTTTGCTGGACGGCATAAAAGGTAGTTAATCTGCTATTCCACATTACAATCTATCTCCATGCAAAAGAAAATATTTAGACGTTCAGACATTCTGGCGTAATTCAGTAACAAAACATATCCATCCATTCAAACTGACATTTATAATATGAGTATTGATTTCTGTTTCGTTTATTTTTAATCGATGTAGATCGATTAAAACATAGTCAACTAATAGTAGTATAGTCGACTATTAGTTGACGGTTTTAGCCCTCTTTACATTACTCCCGCACATCTCAGGGGGAAGGCAGTGGCTGAAAACCAGCGCTACCCGCGGCTATCCCGGGTCAGCACCAGCTGACCACTACCTTTTGCCTTATTATATCACAACCTAGTCAAGTCTTAGTTTGTTTTAAATTTTATTTTAATTTGGGAAGAAATGCTTTTTTATCTTTACGTACCTATCTTCGGTAGGACGGCTGGCTAGTGCATAATGAATTGCAATGAGGTATGTAACTACATGGTACATACAACTATTACAGTTTTATTAGTAAAAACACTGGCTAACCGCAGTTTACACTTATATTTTAGTTTCGAATTTGTCTTGATGCAAACAAACCGTTGACAGATGTTGTTAAAGAATTATGGATACTATCTAACCATGTAGGTCAAGTTGATTAAATTCCCAGTAAGATAGCATTTCTAGCTTGTCATACCTAGTTTTGTTATAAAATTGCACCTGGAAAGTATTTTTTTTACGAAACGTTATTTACTTAGTAAAATAAAGTTTGAACGTTTTGGGAGATAATAAGAGAACATAGGTAGGTACTATTGCGAGTTAAACGGAAAAAGGTTTTAGCTATTTTCAATGTCAATGTTCTCCTAAATATGGGTTTCGGTACAGCCAATACCGCAACAGTAATATTTTGAAAGTCCTCTTCTAGAATGAGTGATAGTGGGAGGTGAACGTGAGCTAATATTATGCCGACCTAAATAACTAAAATAGTATGCTAAACACGACGTTTAATGTCAAAGCTGACTGACGAGGTATTTATGTAGGTACGTATAATAGTAGGTACCTACACTACTAATATCGACGGATCGAACATATTTAGTATTTACTGTGACGAATTAGGTTCCTTCTGTTATTAAATATAGCTCTTGATGTCACACAAACACCATGTACCTATGTATTTCTGAGTATACATACTTCTCATAGGAGGTGGGCGCTCCGTCCACCGCCTTAGGGAGGCGAGACGGTTAACGAATCTGAACTCATATGTCTGGTTTGAAACAGTAAAATGTTAAGGGGCATTTAGAGGATGATTGTGTTAAACACATTCATTCATGAGTAACAACTTTATGTGGGATGCTGTTTATTTCAAAAGAATAAATGTGGAGTTTCTCTGTTGGCTTCTTCTTTACGAACGTCGAACCACCTAACTTTGCCTTTGGCACCTATCTTCGTCTAATTTTAGATAACTGGAAATTTTGTGAATACTAGGTACTTGTTACGTAAAACTACTAATAAAAAGCAATTTTTATCTACGACAATATATTGCTAATTAACTATGGGTAACTTCAATAGTTAATTAGATTTTTCGCGAGATTACCTATATTTTTCTTTGTTACGGAACTCACTTTCAATTCATTTGGGGCTAAAGCATAGGTACTTATACTTAAGCTTTATCTATGTACTCGTAAGCTCAATTTTTTTTATGACGTAACTATCTATACCTTATCCTCTGTCATATGAAATGTTGATTGTAAAGATAACTTACAAGCAGTAGTCATTATTGCGAATTGTTGAGGTAACGTTGGCGGCCACTATGATGCCGAATTTCGTCTAATTCTAGTGTTCTCACCTTGTAGAGTATGTACTTAATTTTAATGTTTTTTTCTCTTTTGCATAGTTTCTATCGGAAAGATTGTTCTTATCTAGAGTGTATTTATTATTTTCTCGAGTTTTATGATAATCGTCTTCAAAATTAATGGGCAATTCATTTTCCATTTTAGACAAGCCTAGCAAAATTACAGTGATTTTTAACTTCGCCTGCCTTATTTTTTCAATTAAATGTACCTACTCTATGAGGTAGACCAATATGTTCACTTATGCTTGTACCAATGTGAATTCCTTGCGCTAAAAATATAATCAAGAACTGTTTTTTTCATGGAAAATACAGACAGGCAAAGTTAGGAAATATTACTCAAACATCGTCTAGGTACATAACCTTTTTTTTAGTGCTCTGTAGCCATAGCTCACAATGGCTTGAGAGACATGGTAAATAAGTTAGGGGTTTCGACGGTACCTAATCTTAATAGATTCAGAATTAATATTCGTTGTTATTAGTTTCAGAATTGTTTGTTTGTTACACTTAATATTATTCTGTACCTAACAACTTGACGGTAGTAATTAAATCAACATTACCTATATTTAGGTACATAACAAATACATATATATTTTTTTAATCGAATTTATATTGTCAAACTGTATTTCTAAGCTTGACACGGTCGCTGTGGAAAACTGCTAGGGCCTGAAATACGAAATACCTAGAAATTGTTCATTGTTATTATTTGTTATGAACTGACCACTGTGATGATTGTAAACAAAAACTACAAAACATTGTTCTATTTCAGGTATTGGGAGTTGGAGAAAGTCCACGGTAAGCTCGACCCACTGGTCTCCGTCAACCTGAGGCCAGAAAAGCGCGTCCAGATCACCTTCACTTGTGGTGATAACAGCGAAGTGCGCACTGTCGATGTTTACAGGTAACGTAGGCAACTGAAGAGAGGCGGGCGAGAAACTAATCAAACTAAAGCATAAATAAGCTTTTAAATTATACTAAAGTAACCCCGAACAAATACTGTAGTATTGCAATATAATTGCTTATAATCAAGGTGACAACGCAATCGAATAATGGCTGTATTGTCTTTCTCTTACAGAACCGTCTCCGATTTAAAAACACGTCTAGAGCAAATGGCAGGATTCCCCGCGTCAAAAATGCGGCTGTTCTACGTTGACCAGGAGTTGAGGGATTCTCAGGTGAGATATCGCAAATGACATTGCATGTAACGTTGCAAAACACAACAAAAAATAAAATTGAAAATATTTAGCCCTTTCAGGGTCCGGAGGAGATGAAGTATCCAACGAAGCAGCTCTACTCCTACAACATCCGATCAGGGGACGAAATTATTATTGACTCCAAACTGAAACACTCTGTCTCCAGCAACTCGGGCGCGTGAGATTACTCTTTCGAAAAGGAACAATAAAATATTCTTGTAATTTTTTGCTGATGGCTTAATGTTGCATGTTTCACTTGCTTGTACGCTCTTACTGTATGATTTTACAAAGGTGGTTAGTGTAAATCATCGCCTTGATGTTTTTTTGTTTTTCAAACTTGTAACCAAGTTCCTTTTGTCAAGTACAGTCACCAGCATAAATATATGACGGTGGGCAGTAGTGCAAAAATATCTGATTCACCATTGAGATCATAAGAATATGATGACACTTTGCCGGTAAAAATATGTGATGCTTTGTGGGCGGTGTAAATATCGTATCTCACTAATTGCATAAATATCGGACCAGGTAGCTTAAAAATATTTGATCACTGCTAAAATCATAATTATGTGACTGCACTTGCTGGAATATTTATCTATTAACTATGAAGGAATACATATCGATAGAAGGAATAAATAGGAACATTTAACATAACATAACATTTACATACAGGCACATACATTGCTTCTGGCCCCACACTAGGATACCCTGTGTGATTTTTCCACAAAAACGAGCTTTACCCAGCTGGTCTTGTCTTGGAAAATACACCTATTAGGTACCGAATGGTCCTACATGCTGCAATTGTAATTAAACTCTGCAGATACTGAGTAATGATATTTTTTATTTTAACCTAAAATATTATTTACTTTAAAACTATATTTCTTAGCCAAAATACTTTTTATTAGAGGTTTTAACAACGAGATTGATCGCGCAGTCTTGATGTCAATATCTAGTGTAGCCTTCTGCAATTATTAAGTCTTTTTTTTTAGTACAATATATAAAAAAAAATAAAAAAAAAACTCACACCCGTTATCCCCGAAGGGGTAGGCAGAGGCACCAGTCTCTAGAACTGGACCCACAATTATATTATAGTACAATAATATATTCTTCAAATTATTTATTCAAGAAATTTCACGAACATAATTAAAACTAAAATTGAAAATGGGCAAATTTTTTATGTTATTTTTTTTTTAAGTCTCCTTTTCTTCCAAGTTGGAGCAGCTGGTGTTGAAATTTTGTTCACAATTTAAAGAAGCGTTATTCAGAGTTACGAAAAAAAATTGAAAATAGTAAAGATTTATGGCAACAGGATTTTAAATTTTTTAAATGCCTATAATTTTGTAAACATTGAATTTTTTTTTTCTATTTTTCCATTTTAACCAATATGACTTACCTTATCACCCGGTACCGGCTTAACGTTGAGTTTTGGGACACCCTGTATATATTGATATATATTTTATTTTGACAGACTACATAGTTGACGGATAAAATGTTTTTTACGATGTCAGTAAAGTTTTGCCTGTAAGGAGGTTAATATAAATGTCATCTCAGTAAAAAAAGATATCGGTACCTACACGGATAATGAACAATTACAAATCGACATATTTTTGCTTGTGTTTATGTTACACATATTTTTGATGCCTGCCATCATTCGATATTTATTCCTTCATAGTTAATAGATAAATATTCCAGCAAGTGCAGTCACATAATTTTGATTTTAGCAGTGATCAAATATTTTTAAGCTACCTGGTCCGATATTTATGCAATTAGTGAGATACGATATTTACACCGCCCACAAAGCATCACATATTTTTACCGGCAAAGTGTCATCATATTCTTATGATCTCAATGGTGAATCAGATATTTTTGCACTACTGCCCACCGTCATATATTTATGCTGGTGACTGTACCTAACAAGACTTCGATGATGGGTTGTTCCTTTTTGTAAGGAATATCTTTTTATGTTGTCAGGGTTGTTTTCACCTGTCCTAGATAACTATGAAAGGTATGTAAGGATTTATAAGAGAAAGATTTGTTTTTAAAGGTTTTTTTATACAAGGTATTTTAAGTTGTTCAAAGCTGAGAGCTTTTTTTTCTTTTCATTTACCTATGATGCACAAGTCAGCGTATCTTGTGCCACAATACGTAAAATACCATAGGATGATACAATACATTTTTTTAATCATGTGATGGGAAAAATATCTGTGACGAATGACGATGCTTGCAAAATATTGTTTTACCTATTTTCGTCGCCATTTTTTTAAGCTTTAAACGTCCACATACTTAATGCCTACTTATCAGATCTCGATTATTAACAAATTTAATCTGCAAGATCAGCGACTGTGATATATTAGAATAAAAATCGTGATCTTGCGATAATCCCGAAAAATTTAAACAGAACTGTATTTGCGAGAGGTCCCGGGTTCGAATCCCGGCTGTGGACCAAAAATAAAAAAACCCTGGTCTTGGATGTAACATAACTTAACATTTACATACAGGCACAAATATTGAAAGTGAAAGTGAAAAGCATTTATTTCGATTGTAACACCATAACACAAATTATAAACAATATTTGTAGTAAAACAAAAACATAAAAATAAAGGTACCTCATACAATTATGCTGAACGAAAAGTGCTACAACAGAAAAAGGCTGCAGCTCAGTAAAATGCTAGTCAGAGGCGACTAGCGCTGGTTTTCATATTTGCGACGTCGCTGTTTCTGGTTCCCACGACACAGGCTATCCTAGTGTGTGGCCAGAAGCAATGTATGTGCCTGTATGTAAATGTTTATGGTTTATGTTTATGTATTCTCAAAATAACAATATCTGCCTGATTCTGTTTTATCCAAATCTGTATAGTCATTGTAATTTTTTTAATAGAAACAATGATGTCGCGAAATGTGCTTTTTAACAATTATAATGTGATATTAACTGCCAGTTAGCCATTTACAAAAGATTTCTCTATATTTATGAAGTATCTGTTAAGTGCAGATATTGTACATAAACATTGACCTATGAAATAAGTATCTTACCAATTGCATAGTATAATGGACGTCAATATCAAATACTGAAACAGGAATATATATTATTATTGCAGCCTAAGCAATAAATGCGTGTCTTTCAAAAAAAATATATTATGTTTGTCTACTTATTTTGTGAAATTACAGTCTTTCCATCTAGAAGTTAATACTTATCAGAACGGAAATAAATAAGTGTATAAAATTATACTCTATTGTTTTGTTGATCTCCAGCTCATGTTTTTCATTATTTTTTGATGCCGATTTTTTTCAGTGTTTACCCGTGGTCCCGGTGGGTTGACCTATCACATTAGGACCCATGGCATTAGGGATTGTTCCCTGGACTTCTGACTGTATTGATAAAATAAAACCCAGTTAGTTTACATACAATTTGAAATTTATGAGATAGAGTCTGACAAGCGAGTCCTGGGACGCGATTTATTTCGAATTCTTCATATGGCCACACTCTGACTGTCAAACTTAGGTATTTCAGCTGAAAGTAGTACAGCCCAAACAGTTTGATACTCGTCCTAGATTTAGACAAGAAAAAAACTTTTGTTTCTATTCAACATAATTTTTCCTATGTTTTAGTATGTACTCGTATGTACATACTAAACCATAGGTAAAATCATATTTTAAATAATGTTTTCAAGCAAACATGAATTATTTCTTGTAAGGTCTGTCGGTGACGAAAATGTTAAACGTCAGATCGAAGACTTAGTCAAAGATCTCAAAGATGTTGAGAAAAAAAATATGAATCAGATTTTGATTATGGTTCAGGATTAATAAATGTTTATAAGTTTATGTGGTGCATCTTTATTATCCCTGTTTTTGGTGGAGTGAAAATGTTGGTTTTGATGTAATTAATGTTTTCGTTTTACTTACAATTATTTATGTTTGGACAAAATTCATTGGAGACTCCAAACTAATTAAACAAATTATCAAGTTAAGCAAAAGTATCAAGATGGTTTATATTCAGACTATGTGCTGGGTTATCAGCTAAAAGATTTTTAAATTTCCCGCCAAAGGCTTGAGCCACGACTCACTTGTCGCACTCTATTATAGAATTTTTGTTCCGGCTAGTGCCCTCCGGATCACCTAGCCAGTCACAAAAAGTACTAGGAGCACATAGCTGCTAAGAGGTGTAGTCGTGATTCCATAAGATACGTCAAAAGAGATCACTTGTTTACAAAGACAGTAGTAACCTTTTACCTGTGTAATTATACAGGGTGTCCCGTAAATCGACGTCAAGCTGGAACCAGGTGAAAAGGCAAGTCATAGTGGTTATCAGAAAAATAAAAAAATAAAAAATTGCATGTAAAAATAGTTATAGGCATTTCAAACAAAAAACTCAAAATCCTGTTGCCACAAATCTTTACTTTTTCCAATTTTATTTTTGTTTTGTAACTCTGAATAATGCTTCTTCAAACTGTTAACAAAATTTCAAATCCAGCTGCTCCAGCTTGGAAGAAAAGGAGACTTGAAAAAAAAATTGTCCATTTTTCATTTTAGTTTTCATTATGTTTGTAAAATGTCTTGAATAATAAAATAAAATATTTTTTTTACTTACAATAAAAAACAAATTAACCAGTATGACTTGTCTTTTCACCTGGTTACGGCTTGACGTCGATTTACGGGACACCCTGTATAATCTATATATATAAAATTCAAAGTCCTGACTGACTGATTCATTCACTCATCAACGCCCAGCCCAAGCCGTTTGACCTAGGCTGAAATTTTGCACAGAGGATCTATATGTAATGTAGGCAAGGAATAAGAACGGATTCTTTTAAATTCAATCCCTAAGGGGGCGAAAAGGGTTGCCAACATTTGTATGGAGGTATAAAAAAATGTCCGATTTTCTTGAAACTTGAAATAAATACTCTTCAACACAATTGATTGAACACGTGTGTTTCACCGTTTTTCTAAATTTAACCCTTAACGGGAGTTACGGGAGTGAAAGGGGTTGCAACATTTTGAACTAAAGTCCACGCGGACGGAGTCGCGGGCGAAAGCTAGTTATTTATAAGTCCGCACTGAAACTGAATATTTCTTGCGGAAGCTATATTTACAGGTATGTACCTCCTAGTTCTTTCTGTGACTGACTAGGTGTCTGGAGAAGACTAAAGTCTGATTTTTAATTCCGTAGAATTCTGACAGTTATCATTTTTTGACATGTCAGAGATTAGAAAACTTTTTTGGTTGGGCACATTTTTCAATTCCAATAATTCAATTTCAAGTAAGGCGAGTGACATTGTGTCCCTTTTCACCACACAAACAGTAAAAAAGTACGAGTAAAGAAAACATTTCTATTAACCCTTAAATGCATGAATTTTTGTTTTTAAGCAAAACAAATGTTTTCATGTAGCAGTTGATGAATAGAATATGGGAAAAATAAACATTGCTTTTATAATGTTTATTTACGGAAAAACTATTGGTATCAAATTTGATACTTCATGCATTAGGGACATATAAAATATACATTTTACAATGGTAATTTGAAGGTAGCATGAAAATTAGCAAAGCACACATTTTTCTTTATCACACAAGAAAACTTTGAATATTTTGCACATACTTGTTGTAAAATTTCGTCAATTTTCATATTTATAGTTATATCTTGAATTCATGAATTTCTTTTCATGTCCTGTACCATATATACGGATGTGCACAGAGGGTACCACTTGTACAACAGCCCACACTTTTTTTGGTTTGGGTTCTGGGATCTGACCTTGCTGACTACAAGTGCTTGGTCTTCCTCTCTTGTTTCCTGGATGACTCTGGTACTGACACAAGGTGTCTGCAAGTTCTGTTCTGAAATCAGCTAGCTTCATTGTGTCTTTTGCGTTCTTTGCTTTCTTCAAGCTTACTTTTTTGTACAGTAGGTACTCACGAGTTTATCTCTATTGATAGAGATAAATATAGAGATATATGGACTACAAGGTTGTTTAATCACCTCTTGAGGTGATAAAACAACCTTGTAGTCCATTTTCGAGGCTTTACACGTATGCGGTAGTGGCCGATGTAACTGTTCATCAATTCGACGCCTCCCATATGAGCATTATACTCGTTGACAACTCCGGGACATGAGATTTGTTTTTTATTCAGTTTTTGGTCGTAGCCAATGGTGCTCTCTACAGGTTTGCTG
Organism: Yponomeuta plumbellus; assembly: GCA_947310845.1. Lineage (NCBI taxonomy): Eukaryota > Metazoa > Arthropoda > Insecta > Lepidoptera > Yponomeutidae > Yponomeuta > Yponomeuta plumbellus. The sequence goes on along the minus strand of OX371207.1, from coordinate 6,215,188 downwards.
CCAGCTTACGTAGACAGCAGTATTGCTTGCTTGTTGAATTTTCAGCTGGTTGCATCGAAATCCATGCCTTCATAGGTGTCGACATTTTCATGGAAGGTGCCTCTTGGAACGTTAGATTTTAGCAATTCAGAATTGGAATAGTGCTTCCTAGTCCAAAATCTCTTTCGTGTACCTACTCTGTATTTCCCTTGAATTTAAACTTGTTTCAAAAGATCCATGTTCTTCATTTTCCATATAATACCTCGAATATAGCTGGTCTAATATGAAGGATTATCTATTCATTAGTTTCACAATCGGTTACCAGTGGCGGAAGTCCTCAGGATCCACAGCTGCATCAGCTTCTGCAGCTATGTCTTCCTCATCTTCCAGATCATGTTGAACCTCTCTCCGATTGTCATAGTAGTCGATGCCATCTTCATCATCACTTCCTTCACCCTCAGAAGTTTCTCCATTTTCTAGTTGACTCTATGTCGCTCTATATCACCTGGCCTCATATTTTCAAGTATCTGTAAAGAATATTATCAAAGTATTGATATAATACCCACCAAAATAAGTAAAATAATCTGTACGCACAAATAATAATAGGAAAAACAAAAGAAAATGCATATACGCAGCAAGCGCCATAATAAGGTTTTCAAAGAGCTTGTAATGCATGAAGTATCAAAATTGATACTAACAGAAACAAACCTTTTTTATTTAGCGAAATCAAAGACAGGTTCAAAAGACATATAAAATAGCAAAAATAAAGTACTTACCTATTCAAAACTATTTTTATTGTTGTGATAACTCAAATAAAACTCCAGATTTCTTCAGATATTTTCCAACAAAAGTCACAGCTTTCGAAATTCCCACCAACAGATGAAAAAGTTAAAAAAAAGGAAACTATTTTGACTGATGACACTTTTTTTTCATTATTTCTTGAAAAAGAATAGGTACCGATAATGTACATACAGCCAAATGTGGAAAACAACAGAGTAACAGCCTATAATAATCAATAACTTAACGGGTATCTAAATTGATACTCTATGCATTTAAGGGTTAAAATATCTAATCATCATTAATACTAATATCACTATCTTCATCATCATCATCATCGCTGACATGAATTATTAAGAGAGCTAACATACTTCACTTTTCTAAAAAGGTTTACGAAACCTTGAATTCGTAGGCAGTGATGCCAGCTAAAGAATAAAGTAAAGTAATTAAAGTTAATTCGATATATTGTTCGTGATATTGAAATATTTGTTATGTTTTTATTAGGTCACTTGAGTAAGTAAATATTTAGATTAACCTTTTTGTAGGTAAAACATAAAAAATACGTAGCATTTTATTTTTTATTGCCTTCAAATGGGTCAAATTTGTCCCTTTTTCGGTGGAGAAATTTTTCAGTAACAACACTTATGAAATGTCAGAATTCTACGGAATAAAAAATCAGAGTATAGTTGGAACAAAAATTCAAGATCTCATAAATTCCAAATACGGTATTTGACACTATCAACAATAAATTATTTGAGATGCTCGATTAAAACAAAAATTACAAAATGTTTCGGAAAATGTATTTTTTGTAATAATTTACTAGTTATTACAATTTTTAAATAGATGAAACATAAAAAGAGTGCTTTGAAATGTGACGTCACAAGCAAGTATTTCATACAAAATTTCGTTATAAAAGGAACTCATTTGACATCCTGTCAAATACCCAATTGTTGTAACTGATTGTCATTTTTGATCAATCAATTTTGAACAATCCCTAATGCCATCCACGCATTAAAATTACCTGTGGACCCGGTGATTGGACCACAGGTAAACACTGGATTTTTTTATGATCTTAGTCACAATATGTGAGTGGTTGACCTCAAGGAAAAATAATTGATTTCGAGAAAATCGCGTTTGAAGTTTCATGTTTCTATAGGTTTCGAGTCGTACTCGGCTCACAAAAAAAATCATAAAAAAATAACTACCTACGGCACCTAAAAATATTCAGGTTATATTAGACCAAAACAAAGCTAAAATACCAGATTATAAAATTCAAATAAAAAAAATAACGGTTTCCAATCCCTCCAGGTCCCTTTTTGGTCAACCACTCACATAAAGTTTTATGATCTTAGTGCACTCGCACCGAGTTAGCTAACATGGCGAGTTAGTGTATTACTTGGCACTTTCGCTAATTCGTCACTATCGTTAATTCATCACTTTCCCGATTCGTCAATTTCTTAAAAATCTAACTCGTCAATATCCCTAACTCGTCACTTTACCTTATTCGTCAATAATTATTGTTTTATGTTGAACACTCGGATGAGGGTAATGGAGTGTTAGGACTAAGATTTGAGGAAATTATGCCAGAAAACCTTAGTTATAATTTATTTATTTTTAAAGCCAAAAGAAAATAAGTAAGACATATTAATGGATGCGTTTATTAAAAGAAAATCAGTAAGACATAATAATGGATGCGTTTATTGTTTCTTAATGTATTAATGAGAGATAATTTTGATAAGTTGGTTTGACTGTAAATTGAAGAATCAGGTAAGTGACGAGTTAGGGATATTGACGAGTTAGATTTTTAAGAAATTGACGAATCGGGAAGGTGACAAATTGGCTACTCGGAAGCTACTCATATTGTGTACACAGGCGATCATTACACTTTGATAAAAAGGGCCAATTTCATAAGTGAGAACCGCACCGCGTCTTTTGAAATACTTGCCGAAAAAACAATGAAACATTTTTTTTTAAACAGAGATGTAAAGTTTTTTTCCATAGACAGCTAACATGGCATTTTGGACTTGCTCGATAATATGATCATACACATCAGTCCATTCTTTGCTGCCGATTTCTAGAGTACGTCTTTTCATGAAGTTCAATAAAATATTTAGTTTATCTATATCCTTATTAACCACCATTTCTCTCACATAGGCAGTAATGAGTGTGATATCACATGGTAGAGGAGTTTGCCCACTTTCCAACCATGCCCTTAGTAATTCTCTAACTTTTTGCCATGAAAGTCCAAGCAAACCTGGTTTCTCGATATCTTTTATTGGTGCTTGTGTTAGGTCCTTTTTCTCCATTTTGATTTCAGTGTTTGGCATAGGTCCCTGCTTAACTGTTTCTTCTTTTATTGTAAAGTCGTTATAACTATTTCCTTGAAGGAATTTACTTATTAGATTTTTCGACGTCGAAGTTGTTCGTGCATGTGCAGCTCTGCTGAGAGAAAGAGATTTGGGAGGTCTTCCACGTCTTCTTGCAGAAGGTGATCTAGATGTTCCAAACACTGGAGATTTTTTCTTGATAGGCGACTCTAATTTCTTAGGGGAGGAATGTGATTTTTCATTCTTTGGTATGTTAGACTCAGCTATAACATGTTTCTTTTCGTAATTTTCATGCAAAATTGGAGTAATTATTGTGCTTTCAATAGTTTTTGTAATTAAGAATTTATTCATGGCACCTTTAATTTGTTTCATAGTTATCGGCTCTAATTTTGTAATCTGTATGCCAATTCCACGCATTTCTTTGGGATCTATTTTCTGTTTCTTACAAATTCCGATCACTTCCTTTGCTATGATATCAGCATCATTAGTAGCAACATTTAAATTGATTGATTTGTTAATGACATCACAGAACCCATGTCCCATGAATTTGGCAGTTTCTACAGGTGCATTCTGTGCTCTGACCATAAGTTTTAAAGTGATACATTTTCCCATAACTTTGAACTGCATCAGTCTGGTGTGCACTTCTGTTGATAACTGTTTTAGAAATTCAATACATTCATTAATGTTTTCGAATCGGATCCCATAGTTTACTTCTGCTGATACAGATTTTCGAACCGCATGAAAAGATAAGGGATTTGGGTCGCGGCCGCGGCATTGTTCATACAGCTGTTGACCACTTTTGTTCCCGAGATGCCTTTGCAGTACTACCAATGGTACATCTTGTAAGGATCCACATGTTTGGTGTCCTAAAGTTTCTAGTTTGTGTGAAGTTTGTCTTCCAACGCCTGGTAGATCTTTCAGATCAATGTTGGACATGAAATCATGAACCATCTCTGCAAATAGAAAGAATTGTCCATCAGGTTTGGCATGTTTAGTGGCCAATCTTGCTTGCAAACGGTTTCCACCAAATCCTGTAGAGCATGGACATCCAGTTTTGGCATTTATTTCTTGCCTCAAAGCAGTTGCAAAATTCTGTGCTGTTGTATTTAAAGACTTTAGAATTTCTGTGCAATCTACATACATTTCATCGCACGATACTGCTTCTATATCTAAAGTGTACTGTGCTACTGTATTGTACAGAGCGTATGCTACTTCTTTGTAACCTTCAAAGTCATACGGTATTGTTATTATATCTGGACATAATCTTAAGGCAGCACCCATAAACATACCATTTCGAACTCCTTTAGCTCTAGCTTCATAAGAACAAGAAGCTATTTCACTCATGGAACCATATTTGTCATCTTCATCTGCAATGTTGTCTACTCGCATCTCAAAATTTGTTGGAATTTCATTTTCAGGCATTCCAGCTGCTTTAATCAGATTCATAGTTTGTTTTTCCTTGTACAGGTTAAATTCTGTGTTTCTATCAACTCCAGGTCTCTTAGCTCGTGGTTGGCCTCCTTTTGAATGTGTTACAGCTAAAGGCTTTCCGTGTAGTTCAGGCCTTTTTCTCAACCCAACTGATACGAAAAAGCAATCCATATCTATGTGCATTATAGTTTTTCCTTGATCAAAACATTTCGGAGAAAAATCCACAGATTTGTTATGGAAGATAGTGTCCTTTAGTTGTTTACGAGCAGGAAACGTGAAGTCACTAGAATCTCGCAAATCATTTATGTGCTGCTTGAAGCACGCTCCTAGCTGTGATATATGATGCAAGCGAGAATTATTGTAAAATTCTGCAATGAAGTTTGGGTCAGATGCAGTTTTGGTATTGATTTCGGACTTAGTTTTGCAAGTTTTGAAACTGATTGTAGACATTAATTCCATGTTTTTTTCTTTAGTTTCAGTATTTTTAGGATTTATGTGTCTCTGTGAGTTGTTTATTTTAGTATCTGACGCAATTTCAGACAGTTCATCAGCACCTTTCACTTCATTCTCAGATTTTATATTAGATCCATTAGTTTTAATGATTTTGTTGAAGTTTAGTTTGGGTTGAGTTCTAAAGTTGTTATACAACACAAAATCTTTATAATCCAATAATCGGTTTGATGCTATGCTCTCTGTTATCCATTCAGGTCTTACTACCTTAGCCAAGGAAATTTTCTTTACCTTAAAATCGGGCAAATTCGAAGCAATTACGAAATCATCAGATCTCTGATAAGTGTGGTAAACCCCGCCGTGCTTAGCCATTAAAGTCTTCAACTCGTCTGCAGATGGATTAGTATAGCCATTAACAAATATACTCACGCCGCTGAAGATATTGGATTCAACTTCTTCAGTATTTTCAGAGCGTAAATAAAACTGCTCCTCTAACTTGGCGATTTTTGCCTGCATATAACCTCCCCAAGCTTCAAAACCATTGTCGGGAAACTTTTCATCTCTTCGTCGCATCGTCACTTTTTAATAATACTGAGGGTTCAATTTTTTAGATAAAGTTTTCAGCTAAGAAATAGGTTCATTCAACTACACTTGTGACAGAACTGACTGACAGACAACAATAACAACTTTTTCCCCCACAAACAAAACCAAACGGAAAAACCACAACGTCACAGATTAAAGTAGTATCCCTTGTTAGTCTGTGTATAAGAGCAAACCAAGGATGTGAATCAAACGCAATCACAGATTACGATTGCCCGAACGTGTAGTCTAAAATAGAGTCTGACAAGCGAGTCGTAAGACGCGATTTATTTCGAATTCTTCATATGGCAACACTGCTGACTGTCAAACTTAAGTACAAGGTACAGTGCCACCATCTTATCTGTTCAGTTGATAGCGGCGCTAGTGGAGAATTTAGTAGTGACATTTGAGGAATTTACCGAGACAAATGAGAATATTTTAACCCGTCTTTCAATTTTAATGAAAATATATCTATAAATCTTAGTAAGTGAATAAATAAAACAAAAAATGGGGAACAGGATTTACAATTTATAAGTTAGTTACAATTTTGCCCACCTGAACAGATAACTTGGTGGCGCTGTAGGTGGGTGGATCTCCTCGAATTGTCGCTAATTCGTCATTGTTGTCATTAATCTCTCACAGTTCTCAGCACAACAGAAATGTACCTACTAAGTATACAGTTATTGTCGTTACAGTATGTAAGATTGTCAGTCAACTCCAACTAATATAGAAATATAAATATCTTTAACAACCTGTTGCACTGACAACATTTAAGTGTGACACTTCCAAGGACAATGACGCCGTCAATTTGAGTAGATTTGCCCGAGTATTGCAGCTGCATGCAAGTAGTACAGCCCAAACAGTTTGATACTCGTCCTAGATTTATACAAGAAAAAAAACTTTTGTTTCTATTCACCATAATTTTACCTATGTTTTAGTATGTACATACGAGTAATAATGTTTTAAAAGAAACATGAATTATTTCTTGTTGTAAGGTCTGTCGGATGACGAAAATTTTAAACGTCAGATCGAAGACTTAGTCAAAGGACTCAAAGACGTTGAGAAAAAATATATGATTACATCTTAATCCAGTTATTAGGTGATAATAATCTGCCGGATAACACAATAATAATTATTGTTATTGCAGAAGTTGGTGTTACCAGGCCTGTTCCACTAAGCGTGTAGGTATCGAAAACGTAAGTACATGCGGCCGCCCATCCAGATGGAATAATAGGTAGGGACTCACGAGCGAGCAGTGACGCGCGCGCGAGTTTTGTTCGTAGCCGATCCGACCGATCCTTTAAAAATGGAGAAAATACTTTACAGTGTTGAACTGCTTGAACACGGATTGCAAGTGGTTATTATGAAATTTTCATTCGTGGTACCTACTTACGTTACCTAAATACGATTTTATTAGAATTGAAGGAATTTCTTAGGTTTGAAATTGAGGATCTGTTTCGTTATAAGTACCTATCCACTTAGGCACAATTTTTGTCTGTTCAATGAATAGCATAATATGGTTACAGAAATAGGTATGTAGGTACTGAGTACAACCTATAATAATGTATGTCTTAAAATAATTACATTTATACCTAACCATAATATGGTTACAGAAATAGGTATGTAGGTACTGAGTACAACCTATAATATTATAATTATATTATATTATTATAGGTTGTACTCAGTACCTACATACCTATTTCTTTAACCATATTATGGTTAGGTATAAATGTAATTATTTTAAGAATTCGTTACCTACCCATTAAATTTAAAGACTGTTTTAGCAAAATAGTTGTTCGTGTTTCGTTTGTTTGTTTGTAAAGTTATGTTTGATATTGTTCATATAATTTTGAGTAACTGCCTACAGAACGATTTGATACACATGTACCTACCTACATAAGACCTAAATAAGATATTTAGGGCGGATTTCTGAATTGAGAATTTACACTAAGTAACATAACATAAAATTTAACATAACATTTACATAAAGGCACATACATTGCTTCTGACCCTACACTAGGAAACCCTGTGTCGTGGGAACCAGAAACAGTGACGTCACAAACATGTAAACAACCAAGACCCGGGTTTCTTTTTTGTTCTGTCCCCAGCCGGGATTGGAACCCAGGACCTGTCGCATGGTAGGCACATGCGCCTACCGTTGCGCCACAGAGGCTTAGAGTAAATACTCAAGTAACGTTCTGTGACGCTCTTTTCTGAGTAATTTGACGAGACAGTACTACAGTTAAGTACCTAGTTACTTAGCGAAAATTCTCAACTCAGAAATCGGCCCTGAGTTTCATAAACGAGGTACACACTAAAGTATTCTGTGGGGCTATCTTCTTACGTTGAAGTACTTATACATACTACATTGTAAAAGTAAAATAGTTTTCTGATCTACCTACATACTACTAATACCTACCCTAGGTTTATCTAGAACGTCATTTGTTCACAAAAGTTAACTGGTAATAAAAGATTAATATTAAATAGTTATTCATAGAACGAAGACAACCCTAAGGCGCCAGAAGAGGTAAGAGTTACGCGATAGAAAGAGAGGCAACGGTGTAGGTGAATATAGCCGTAGGTTTTGTAGCGCCGTGCGATCTGAATTGCACCTAATTCTATCGCTGCAAGAGTCCCTTTTTCTTTAATTGATTTTGCGGAGTGAATTTTCTGTACTTGTACTATTATGTGTTCTGTGGTGTTAATACAATGAGGAGGATAAAAAGGAAGGTTCCTTAAAGCAAGGTGTGTGTGGGACACGTCAGGAAAAAAACGCCTTCGCCAGTCTAATGTTTCATTTTTAATAAATTTTACTGCGTTAAGAAACAAGGCATTGAATTATTTGAATCAGATTTTGATTATGGTTCAGAATTAATAAATGTTTATAAGTTTATGTGGTGCGTCTTTATTACCCTGTTTTTGGTGGAGTGGAAATGTTGGTTTTGATGTAGTTAATGTTTTCGTTTTGCTTATATTTATGTTTGGACAAAATTCATTGGAGAATAATCAAGCTAAGCCAAAGTATCAAGATGGTTTATTCAGACTATATGCAGGGTTAACAACTAAATGATTATTAAATTTCCCGCCAGAGGCTTGTGCCACACGACTCACTTGTCGCACTCTAAGGGACTAGTCATAGAAAGCGCCCGGGGCGCGCGCCCAGAACGCTGCGTATTGGGCGCGCACCACGGACGCGGACGCTTGATATAATCCGTTGCATAGAACTTCATGCAATTTTAAAGAGCATCCGATACGCAGCGTATCGTACGCGCGCCTCGGGCGCTTTCTATGACTAGTCCCTAATAGCTTTCCGTCAAACGTTTTGTGTGGTGTTCAAGGACCTTATTACGTTCATGGTGGTGTTAACGTAAAGGGAGTATCTACGGGTGCTAAGGTAGGTACTTGATACGTACTTGACGCCGTACGTATACCATCAACACCTACCCACGGCGCGCCGTTTGATGCTTGATCAATGACTTGACAGTAGTGAGTGGCTCTAGTTTATTCGTTGCTTTACAGCTATTAATGTTAAACATTACCCACTCAGGTCTATGCCCAACAGTGGGCGCTTTTTATTGATTAGGTAACTATCACAACTTATCAAAAATTTTGTTTTACTAGAAATAGCCGTGCATTTTGTAGCAGATAAATGTTACACAGTCCTACATGAAGGACAGAGATATGCTCCCTTATGTACGTTACCTATGTACGTAAAGTACAAAGCATGAAAGTTTTTTTTTCAATTTAAAGTGATTTGTGTCTTTCTGTCAATGAACTATCCAAGTGTCAAAATAATATCGTTCGTAAACTCCTGAAATTTTTCATATTTTTATGATTTTTTTTTTTAAAACATTTTTTTAATGCTGTTTGACACTGCATGAAATTAAAGATTTGGAACACATGTAAATACATACCCGAATGCATATTGTTCCGCATTTGGAACATTTATGAAAAATATATTTATTGCTGTATTAAATCAGATCTCAGAAGAAAGTTACTTCGTTATCTAAGGATACATTATTTGCAGATAAAGATACTATAACTACAAGGTTTTTTTTTCTTTCGTGGAATTGGAGTGAATGTGCAATCAGGTTAGATTGCATATTTGTTCTAGTTCTGCTGGAGAAGAAATATTTTTTCATCCATTTATATTATGTTTAATTGTTTATATTTCACATTTTACATGTATGTGTATACAGGGTGGCCGGGGGATTGACGTCAAAAAAAAAAAATTAGGTCCCTCTTGTCATGGGGTATCCGAATCACCCCCATGTATGTTCCGCGATTTTTCATAGTTTCGGAGTTATGATTTTTTTTCTGAATTTTCATGAATTTTCGCCTTATCAATTTTGAAAATTTCTACAAAAAAAACTAGAAACTTTTTTCAATTACTTTTTTTTGTAACTGAATCTTTACAAGTTGTTCTTCTATGCATAAAATAATCAGCTTCGTAACTTTGATTAAAGTTATTAAAGTGTTGGTCTAAAGTCAAAAATTTACGTTCGGTAAATTATGACTTGAATTTTCAAAAATAAATTAAAATTCCAAACAGATGTTTTAATAGTTTCTTAGTTAGCCTCAGAAATGCGCAAGACTCTCAGATTTCATAATCATTAAAAAAAAGTACTGCTTAACGAGCTACTTTGTGTACATTCGGCCTTCGAAGACAGCGAGGTGAAGAATTATTAAAATTAACAATTATTTTTTTCTGCCATTTCGTCTTAGTTTATTAATGAACGAGTCGTCATCATCATGATGAATAAAAGTGGTTTTGTCAATAAAACACAGATTAAAATGTAAAAAAAATGTTTATTATAATAGGTTTTGAAAGTTGCCACCTCCAGCAGCAATACACATTCTACACCTACGTAGGAAATTATCTTTTAATCGTCTAAAAGCTGCTCTGTTTTCCTTTACAACACGTTCGGCTTCTGTTAATTTCTGCCTCAGCTCTTGTTCACTCCCACTTTCTCTGGCGTATGCTATTTCCTTAAAATAGCCCCAAATAAAAAAATCCATGGGGTTGAGGTCAGGTGAGCGTGGAGGCCACGATATTGGTCCGCCGCGTCCGATCCATCTATTGGGGTACGCCTCATTTAAATAATTTCGGACTTGCGTTGCGTAGTGACATGGAGCGCCGTCATTTTGAAGAACCATGGTTCGTCTTAGTTCAATATTCACGTCTTCTAGCAACAATGGAAGTTCATGTTCCAGAAAGTGTCGGTATCTTTCTCCATTTAATCTGGACGGCAATTCAAATGGACCAATCAGTTCGCCATTGAGAATACCAGACCACAAGTTAACGCTGAAACGATGTTGAAACGTCGACGCTCTCATTTCGTGTGGATTTTCAACCGCCCACGTGTGGTAATTATGAATATTGAAAATTCCAGTGCGCTCAAAACGTGACTCATCTGACCATAAAACTTTATTGAAAAATCCAGGATCTTGTTGTTCTTTTTGTAGCATTGTTTGGCAGAAATCAATGCGCAATTGGTAGTCTGTAGGCAGTAAAGCTTGGACTCGTCGGATATGGAACGCATGATATCCTTCATCGTGAAGTATGTCTTGGATAGAAGTTCTTGGGATGTTCAGAGTACGAGCCATAGCTCTGGTACTCGTGGAAGGATTTCGTTGAACTTCTTCGAGCACAACTTCTCTGCGATCCGGGTCAACTCTAGGGATTCCTTCCCTATCGCCTCGTTGGCCAGGAATGCGGCCTGCCATTAAGGTATTGCGCGTGTTAATAAAAACGCGATGGTCGGGATAATGCTCAGGTTGCGGCCCACCACGACGTTGAAGTTGTTCGCGATACAGTCGCGCTGCTTCAAGGCCGTTTCCTTGTGCAACTCCATAAAAATAGTGCATTTCTGCGTATTCACTTAACGTGTAACTCATCTTTTACACTTCCAAGTAAACAAAGTCCAAATCAGTATGCAAGACACAGTCCAATTAACGAGCAAAGTAGTCAAATAAGTAGGCAGCGGAATCCGCGGACAAAGCGAGACAGTGAGGTAAAACAAAATGAAGACGCGTGTAGCAGTAAACACAAAGTGAGAACGACTGAGGTACAAACTTGTTTTGTGTTCGCTTCTACTGCGCTGCCCCTCTCACTCTTACCGCTGAGAGTGAGAGAGATAGCAATAGTTCGGCGGCCTCCTATCCTCAAAGACTATTGTTATTACAGGTAAAAAGTTGCGTCTGCATTTACAACCCATGACCCACGAGAACGGACCGCGCAAAATTAATTACTGTAAAACGGAAAATGCCTCCAAATTTTTTAATCTGTGTTTTATTGACAAAACGACTTTTATTCATCATGATGATGATGACGACTCGTTCATTAATAACCCAAGAAAAGACGAAATGGCAGAAAAAAATATGTTAATTTTAATAATTCTTCACCTCGCTGTCTTCGAAGGCCGAATGTACACAAAGTAGCTCGTTAAGCAGTACTTTTTTTTAATGATTATGAAATCTGAGAGTTTTGCGCATTTCTGAGGCTAACTAAGAAACTATTAAAACATCTGTTTGGATTTTTAATTTATTTTTGAAAATTCAAGTCATAATTTACCGAACGTAAATTTTTGACTTTAGACCAACACTTTAATAACTTTAATCAACGTTACGAAGCTGATTATTTTATGCATAGAAGAACAACTTGTGAAGATTCAGTTACAAAAAAAAGTAATTGAAAGAAGTTTCTAGTTTTTTTTTAGAAATTTTCAAAATTGATAAGGCGAAAATTCATAAAAATTCAGAAAAAAAATCATAACTCCGAAACTATGAAAAATCGCGGAACATACATGGGGGTGATTCGGATACCCCATGACACGAGGGATCTAATATATTTTTTTTGACATCATTCCCCCGGCCACCCTGTATATCTTTATATGACTTTGTATAATATGTATTTATGTGTGTGTTAACTTACTTTAGATGTCTCTGTATTACACGAATATGGATATACGCTGTTTATATAAATTTGTTATAGATACTTTCATTTTATTACGTTTTGTTTCATTTATTAGTTTGCAACAGGCCGCACTGCACTCTGGAGCATTTAGGTCTATTGGCACTGACTGTAAATCACGCCCTCAGCACTTTGCTGAGTCAGCTGCCATTTGCAGCAGCAGAGGCACACCGCAACAAAGCTTGTAAAGTGTTTAATAAAAACGGGTCCGCGGCTAGGACCGAGTTATTTAAAGAAGAGGTTGCTCCAATGAAGCCATTAATGATTTCGAGAAAGGAGGCGGACCAGATCCTGTCGGGCGCCCTAGGGGAAGACTACACCAGGAAGAGAAGGAGTGTCTCAACGGCTTCAGATCCATCTTGCCCATCAAAGAAAACAAAGGTGGATATGCTGGAGGAAAAGATGGAGAGGATGTTTGAGTTCGTGGTCGGAAAGATTGAATCACTCCGTGGGATTCAGCAGCCGCCTCAACAGTCGGATGAGTCGGACGACGATTCTGAATTTGAGCGTGAGTCAAGTCTTCAACGGGAGCCCTCACCGGGATCAGATTGGCATGCTCCAGTCCTTGACACCAGTGGAGTAGATGTGGCATCTTTAGATGATCTGGACTTTCGCCCGGACGTAAAAGAGGCAGATCCTGTTATTCCGGAGCCTTCTCCAGAACTAAGAGAAGAGGGCATTGGATGCCAAAGACTAGGAAGCGTAGGCTGGACTCGGATTCGATACAAGGAAGTGGAAAAGAAATTGCACGCATCTCCAGTGTTCAGCGCTCTAAAGGTTAACACCGAGCTGAGCAGTGTAGCTCGTGATTTTAGCTGGCTCGGCAAGCAAGACAGTTTGCTGGGAACTATATGCCACGGGTTGCTTCTTCAAAGAAGAGCCATTGCAGAAGAGCTCAGAGCGTTAGCCAAGGAGTATCCGGCTTCATGGGGAGAAGTTAAAAGGATTTTGAAAGAGTCCAAGTTCAAATTATTGTCAGATGACTTACTGCAATATGTCTGTGCCCACAGGGCTGAAACAATTGAAAATCGGCGGAAGATCTTTAAGACCAAGAATGAGACTCTTACTGCAGCACTTCATCAGATTCCCCCTTCTTCAACTCATTTGTTCGAGGAAAAGGCCCTCTCTACATTCATGAAGGATAATGGTGGAGTTGGACATGTATTCCCTTCAAAACAAGGAGGATTTCCGGACAAGAAGGTATCTACATTTCGAAAGCCGTCAGCTACCGGATTCTCCCAGTCGAAAACGTCTTCAGGTCGCGGTCGCCAGAGAAGTTCCTTCCAGTCCTCGCCCCGACTTTCAACATCCAGAGTGTCTGCTTCAAAGAGTCAACGTGAGAGCCCAAGAGAGAAGTCGGGAAAGCAGCGACCCAAGAACAAGAAATATTGACGGATTTCGCGGGGGTCAACTCAGAATCTCTATGGCAAAAAATGGGGGCCCCAAAGCATGTCCTGAAGACGATTTCGGGTTACTCTATTCCGTTTTACAAAAAACCCCCATCAGTATGTTTCCAGGCAGGCCTGCTGGAAAGATTCGTGACACAAAACTCAGCCTTAATGTCCAAAGAAATTCAAGAGCTACAACGAATAGGGGTCGTAGAACCATCGTCAGTAAGAGCGGGTTTTCTGTCGCGAATGTTTCTCATTCCCAAACAGAACGGAAAGGTTCGGCAGATCTTCGATTTAAGACGTTTAAACGCTTACTTAAATCCTCGGAAGTTCCGGTTAATAAATCAAAATCATATCTCGAAATTTCTTCTTCACTCCGACTACTTAGCGAAAATAGATCTGTCTCAGGCGTACTTTCACGTCCCGATAAAAGAAAGCCACAAAAGATACCTATGCTTCTCGTATGCAGGAGAGCTGTTCCAGTTGACAAGCCTTCCGTTTGGTCTGTCAAGCGCGTCTCTGGCCTTCTCTCGTCTCACAAATTGGGTTGCGAGCGTCTTAAGATCAAGAGGCATCCGGGTACTAGTATACCTGGACGACTTTCTGTTCGCTCATCAAGATCCCCTAGTGCTCGAGGATCAAGTTCAATCAGCGTTGAGTTTCCTGCAAAGTCTCGGATGGGCTGTGAATCTGGAAAAGTCTGTAATAAAACCGACCAACTGCATAGAATTTCTAGGCATCATGTTTTCAAGTGTCATCAAGTTTTTACCAGAAGCGAAGATGGTACGTCTGTTGTCGGATCTTCAGACCATTTTAAAAGATCCTTGGTGGAATTGGAAGTCAGCAACTTCGTTGATAGGAAAGCTAGAGTTCGCTTCATGGTAACTCCTTTGGGGCGGCTTTACACTCGAAACCTCCAAAGGGCAGCCAGGGTTTTGAAAGAAGAAACGCCTTTCAAAAGGTTGGTCATGCCAGGTCCGGCCAGGGCCGATTGTCTTTGGTGGATTCAACACCTTCGAAACCCGGGAATGATTTTCATGGCCGATCCTACAATCTTTGTCTCGACGGACGCGTCAGATTCCGGCTGGGGCATACAGCTGGGTCAGCATCGACTGGCTGGAATTTGGATGAGGGACCAAAAGAGTTGGCATATAAACAGAAAAGAATTATTCACTGTGTTCACGGCCCTGTCCAAATTTCAGACAACTGTGCAAGGCCAATCTCTGATATTTCAGTCGGACAACAAAACTGTTGTGGCATATCTTCGAAACACGTTCAGGGGGGCACACGTTCAGCGATCCTTCTAGAAGTGACTCGGAAAATTCTGCTGTTAGCAGATCGATTGAATGTCACCATTCAGGCCTTCTATATACCAGGCAGGTACAACACAGTAGCAGATCGACTGTCCAGGTCAATGGCTCTTCCAGATTGGCATCTGAGCGATTCGATAACAACTCTTGTTTTCATGAAGTGGGGAATGCCTCAAATCGACCTCTTTGCTACTCACCAGTCCAGAGTAGTTCCCTGCTATGTGACGATGGATGCAAGGGACTCAGAGGCGAGATTCATAAACGCGTTCAGTCAGGAGTGGCATTTCAACCTGGCTTGGGTCTTTCCACCCCCTCCTTTAATTCCCAAGGATCTCCAGCATCTCTTCAGGGCATCAGGGGTTTTTCTAGTGGTGGTGCCCCGATGGGAGAAAGCTTTTTGGAGAGGAGCTCTGAAACGCAGAGCCTTAGAGGCCCCCTTCGAGATTCGAGACCTGAGTCATCACTTGATCGACCTGTCATCCAATCGCTGTCCGGAGAAGGTAGAGGATCTGCATTTAGAGGTTTGGAAGGTACGGGGTGGGGCGTGTTAGTGTCCGGTTTGAAGCCTGACTACGTAAATCTGTTGCAGTCTGCTTGGCGGGATTCTACATGGAAGACTTATGGGTCAGCCTGGAAACAATGGGTCTCGTGGGGAAAAAAGAATGGGGTAAATCGCCCACTGGACTTGTCGTCTTACTTAGGATACCTGGTTAAAGAAAGAAACTTGGCTTATGCTACAATATTAGTACATAAATCAGCGATAGTATCCTTGGCTGATCCATCTCAGGAAAGTCGTCTTTCTTCACATCCCCTGGTAACTGTAATGCTGAAGGGGATAGGTCTATCCAAGCGTTCTGCTTCATCATCTGTCCCCACAATATGGAATGTACAGGATCTTATAGAATGGTTAAAGAGGAATGCCCCGTCGTCGAATAGTATCTTTCAAGTGTCACGTCATGTAGCTCTTCTTTTATTATTGGCATCTGGACGAAGAGTTCACGATCTAACTCTCCTCAGAATAGATGAACAACACTGCCAGATTTTAGAGGAATCAATCCGATTCTGGCCGGCTTTTGGATCAAAGACTGATGGTATCAAAACTCGACAGTCAGGTTGGGAGTTGATGTCGTCGGGAGATTCTTCTTTGGATTTGGTCAGATGGGTAAAAGGCTTGATTGAATGCTCTTCGGAGAGGAGGAAGGCTCGAGAAGGCTTGGTTAATTTATTTATTACTACTCGGGGAAAAGTAAAGGCTGCATCTAGAACGATAATCGCCGGTTGGCTTAAAACTGCTTTTCAGGACTTGGGAATTGATTGTAGTCCTGGGTCCATACGGTCAGCTGTGGCATCGAGTGATTTTGAAAATGATGTCCCACTAGATAGGATTCTGTCGAGAGGTAACTGGCGGGGCTCCAGTAATTTTTTCAAGCATTATTGTAGAACTGTAGATTGTCCCCGATCTTCTAGTGGCAACGCTTTAAACAGATCGTTTAATGTTATTAGAGTTTATTTTCGTACATCATCTTAGTTATTAAGTTACCTGATCTCGCTACCAGCAGCTGTGATTATAATTATAATTAATAATAAAGTATTTCTTGAATTACCAGCGGCTGTGATTATAATTATAAGTAATCTTAAACTTAAAATGCTTAAATTTTATTTTATGCTGGTTCTCAGACTGTATTGCTTCGCAATAAGGACGATAATGCTATTAAAGTCTGATTTGAGTACATTTATATTCGCTGTCATTTTCTTGGAAACACCTTACCTTGCTAGAAAAGTCACAGTACGCTTGAGGCGCCGGCAGATGGTAGAGCACGTCTCCGAAAGGTCAAGCCGAAGGCACCGGACTAAAATAGAACCGTTTTCCACCCCAAAGGGAAGAAAACGATTATTTTAAGTCGTGCCGAGGATTGACCTGGAGTAAGGGCCTTGCCGGCTTTTCGAGACTAGTACTGTCAAAGCTCGCTGCGTCGCGCGCGCCGAACACTGCATTGAGGTAAAGTAATGAAGGTTAATCTCCGAAAGGTCAAGCCTCGGCACGACCTAAAATAATCGTTTTCTTCCCTTTGGGGTGGAAAACGGTTCTATTGATCCTTTTTCGTAACATTCCAGGAAGTGTAAAATCTGGTCGTGTGACCACTCCGACATAGTAGTTTAAGCGCAACCGAGCGCGTGTGAACAGGCACACAAGCGCAAGCTCATTCAGCCTTTGAACTTGTCGAAAAAACCGACCGACAGTCGTCCCGATCGGTGGCAAGCGCAAGCACACGCACGGGCGCATGCACAAGAGCGTTTTTTTTAAACACCCACCATGTGTTTTTGGCGCGTCCGGTGACTTAAAATAATCATAATTCAGTAAGATATTCCGCCAACATCGTTTTTAAATATCTTTAATAAAATGTATCAATAACTCTATTGATCCATAACAAAAATGATAAGAATGTTTACTTTTGCAATGCATTGAAAATACTTGTTCTGTACAAATATATGCATGAACTTTAATAATTTACCCTAAAAAATAACAAATAACAAAGTTTTAACGTCCGTCCGAGAAATCTGTAAAAAGGGAATTCCCGTACTGCGTTACTACGATTCAGCCCAATTGTGATAGAAAATTCTACCAAGTAAAGTGATTTTTTACAGCAGGATACATTTATTATTATAATGAAACCTCAAAACTGGCCACAAGCTCTTCAGTTTTCTCAGAAAGTTCGTGTAAAGTGAAGGCGTAGTGCCGTGTCCGCTCATATTCCCCCAATATGTTACTAGCAGAAATAGTATATTGCTAGAAGTTGATTTATTTAACAATTTATTGTACTCAAGAAAATCCTACTAACAGGACATAAATTATATAACGTAGGTATTACAATTTACGCGTAATAGTGTCTTAGTTTTATTGAACATAATATACGAAGATTCTCTTTGTCGATATTTTTTATTGTTTATCTTTTCATTATGTAGTTTCCCACAGCACCGGTTAGTGCAAAATAAACTATACAACTTGAATGAACACGAATATTTTATGCGAATAGATACATTATGGCGTGACATAGTATTATTATAGTACCTACAGCGAGTTAAAAGTTAAACTGTTTAAGTTTTGATTTTCAATCAATATTATTTCGACTTCATTTTTTTATTTACTTTGATGAAATCACACTATTTACATAATAAAATTAATGATTTGATCGAAAATAATAAAGATTCTAATCAACAAATGCATCTCCAGCGAAATGTAGCGGATTGTTCTGCTCAGTGCTCGGTGCTCGGTGCTCGCTTAAATTACTTAAATAAGCACCATTTAACTATTCTTACCAGTTCTTTGAAATCACTCAGAATAGAATTTTACTAATCTCATGCTAGTTTCACAATCACCAGAGTTTATAAAAATGCAAAGGTTGCAATGCAATGTTTCTTTACCAAGATTTTTTCGTACTTTCTATTATCACCAGATGAAGGTAACCCTACTGTACCACCAGCCTTACGATTTCGTTAGCGGTCTTTTTCGTTACCGTCCGGTATGAAAACATTACAAATTATGTGAAAAAACAGATAAATTGTTTGGTTTGTCTATTATTTTTATTTAAAATAATATAAAATAAATATAGGGCTTTAACTTAAAATACTGAACTTTGTGGTTAATCGTCTGATCTAATTATGAAAGGGAAAATAAACAGTCAATATTAACCATGTGGTAACGAAATTACAAGCTAATGCTAAAAACTAAATGTTTTTAAAGTTATCTTGAAAAACTGTAATATTTATTAATACCGTAATGTTTAAAATATTATAAAAAACTATTTCGTAATCCTCAATATTGTTTCTTTTAAAACTTATTCACGACTTTTGATGGTAACGAAAGGGAAAGAAAATCTTCACTTTATCTCCTAAAAAACGATTTATTAGCTAATTGTGCTTATATTTTTACAAATTTTTATTGTGTTTAGATACTTAATTATATTATAAAGGACAACCAAGCTTTAATTAAGTGATTTGACGATATTGAAAATAAAATTGCAATGAGGGCTTTTCAAAGCGTCATTAAAAAATATATAGTACCGCAAATGAGCCGTTCTCAGAAGAACTGAAAAAAAAAAATATTACGGCTGTCAAAGTAATGTCATTTTGGACCTCAGCCCAATAGCCATGTGTGATACATCATAAAATAGTTCTCAGCGAGCTGAACAAAAGTTACTATGACGCCAACAGCCAAATGTTTGTCGTTTCGGAGTTATATTTTATTGAAAATTTTAGTTTTTTTTTCAATACAATATAACTCCGGAAGGACAAACATTTGGCTATTGGGCTGAGGTCCAAAATTGCATTCTTTTGACAGCTGTAAATTTTTTTTTTAGTTCTTCTGAAAACGTCTCATTGCCGAATTGGTGCTGACGTCATGACGTCACTGTACCTTATCTGTGGTTCCTGTCCTATGTTTTTACAAAAATTCATAATGCATGGGCTAGTCATGAGCAAAGACACAATAAATTCACGTATGTATTAAAGAAAGTAAAAATACTGCGATAACTTTCAAGTTTCAACAGTTTCGAAACAAAGTCTAGTCTAGATCACAGACTACAAAGAGATGTTTAGACTATCACAGATTAATAACGATTAAAATCACAGACCTAAAACATGATGACATTTTATGAGCCGTTTTCAGAAGCCCTAAAAAAAAAAAATATTACGGCTGTCAAAGTAATGCAATTTTGGACCTCAGCCCAGTAGCCATGTGTGATACATCATAAAATAGGTCTCAGCGAGCTGAACAAAAGTTACTATTAAGCCAATAGCCAAATGTGTGTCGTTTCTGAGTTATATTTTATTGAAAATTTTAGTTTCTTTGTAAGTGGGTGTAATAATCCGCCTTGAAAAGCTGTCAATGTCACCACAGATTTTTTTTTAATACGTAGCGGACCAAGGAATATGTCTGTTAAGCCGTACTGAGCCCAGAACTACGAATGGAAAAATATTAAGATTATTTAAAAATTAACTACGAAGCCAAAAAAATTGAAACTTTTTTCTCGCGTTGAGGAAGGTTATTCCTATCACCGAAAAAAATATCAAGCACTTCTGATATTTTCATCCATTCCCTATTTCACCACTTTGAACACGAGCGTCTGAACGCATCTTATTACATGCTTGTCATTTGATCCTCACCGAACCTCTCAAGCAAGATGTTTTTTTAATCTGTGTCCAGTCCAATATTGTCTATGGTTTTTCACGACTGTTTTGTATAGTTTGCCTACCTAGCTTATTCCGCCGATTTTTCGGAAAAGATTTGGAAAATGTGCAGTTTTTACTGTGTAAACCTCTTGTGTATCGCTTAATAATGAAAGGAACTCATTTCTAAAACCACTCGTTTCTGGAACCACCGGTCTGTAGGCTCCTCATCAATTTACATGAAAGGTGAGTACAAAAAATCTGTTCCGTAGGTTTTTTTTCGTCGTGTAAGGCTAGGGAATATTCATAAGGCAGAATGGCGAATTTACTTGTCTTATCTAAGTAGAGAAGCCTCTATTGAATTTCTTTTATGTCAGGACCAGTTATAACTAAGCATGCAAATTCCCTATCGGACAGCTATACATAGTTGCCGCTGTTTTGTGTATTTATATTTCTGTAGGCCCTATTATCCTACCAATTTCAGCAGGTCATAGCAGCCCCTTGCGGCTTTTGTGGAAACTGTGATTACGTTCCGTTTTGCTGCTAGATATGTGAACTTGAACGATCTCATGGTTACTTTAAGTATCAAATCATTTTTGCTTGCTGCGCTTTTAGTTGATATTGACAAATATTTCTCGTAAAACGGAACGTAATTATCTCTCCTATTTCATTTCGCTGCTCGCGCTTTTTAGTCACCATTTTGTATTTGAGCTTGTAAATCTGAATTTTTCGTGATTTCTTTATATTTACTATTGAAAACGCGCCCACTAAATGTAGTTCGGCTTAAACACAATTGCGTTACTATTACGGCACAACTATATAGCACCAATAGTGAGTTAAAATCTTCGGAATTGGCGGGAAGTACCTACTTGATGTAAAATGATAGATGATGTTCCTGTAAGCGATGTGTTGCTCGAAGCCGCTGAGTATTTGTGTAAGTTAGGGAGCAACTTAAAGCTTCGCTCGGAGAACTTAAAGGAGAAGAGAATTACGAGAAGCAAACTCAAGAACAAACATGCCGTTCAAAAGGCCGCTGATAAACTCCTTCTCATATGCGAACTATCTAAGAAATCACTTGAAAATGTCGAAGTGGGTGTCAAGAAGATATTGCGCGTTTGCGCTAAAGATCATGGGCCAATTCCCGTCAATCCTACCTCCATCAAGCGTGAGATTGACTTCTTTTACATTAAAGATGGTTCAAAGAAACTCAGAATGTCACAAAAGATCTCACTTGAACACTTCAAATCAGTCAAAGTTAAAGCTAGAAACATGCCATTGTCGAAGCAAGAGAAATACCCAGTATACTTCGATTGTAAATTATATAGGAGAAGGAAGAAAAAAGAGACTGAAGCTAGACAAAAAAAACTATCTGAAAATAATTTTGGTACCTCTGACAGTGAAGACAAAATAAAAGTCGATTCTGAAGAGGATGAAGAAAGCCAGAAAGATGGAAGTCGTGAACAGGAGGAAAAAGAATCCTTGTCCAGAAGACGCAACAGCACAGGAAACCAAGAAGAAATAAGGGAAGATAAAGAGAAATCTAAAACAACGTCTGAAAGTGACAATTCCACAAAGTATGATAAAAAGCAAAAATACCACAACTCTAAGTCGGAGGCCGAAAGTAAGAAATGCGACTATAATAATCAAAACGAAAAACCCAAGGACCTAAAAGACGACAAACCTGAGAAGACTCTAACAAACAGAGAAAATTCACACGAAAAAAATAACAAAGACCAAAGTGAATCTAAGAAGAAGAAGCATGGTAGAATTGTTGATGACTCTAGCGATGCGCAATCTTCAGAGGGAGTGGATAGCTCATCAAAAAAATGTTCCGTTAAAGAAGAAATTAGTGATACTGTAAACAACGAAAGGGGTGGAACAGAAAAGAAGAAACATACTAAAATAGTTAATTCTACCTATGAAGAAGTTTCAACATTAAAAAAGGAGTCCACACATATGCTAGGTGACAACGAGAGTAATTCTGAGTCCGCAGAAGAAATAAATGAAGCAAAGATAGTTAAATCTGAAAGGAGGAGAGTAAAGACTCTAAATGAATATGGGGACGATTCTAAGAAAAAGCATAGTAATAAAGAAATTCTTGATTTTGGTCCCAGGACATTTGACAAGCAACATAATATAGAAACTGTAGAGGATAGCAGTGATGACACATACAGTCATAAAAAAAGAAAACTTCAGGGTGGGTCGTCAGATGAAGAATCTAAGAAAGAAAGATCTTCAACCAGACATAAGAGTAAGCCTCAAAAGAATAGAGAAAAGCCACATGATAAAAGAGACAAACACCAAAGTGAATCTAAAAAGAAGAAAAAGCATGCTAGAATTGTTGAGGATTCCAGTGATGAGCAATTTTCGGAAGCAGTGGAAGAGTCATCAAGAAAACCATCTGGTAATGAAAAAAGTATTGACCCTATAAAGGACAGTGATGACACAAAACAGAAACATGCTAAAAGTGTTGATTGTACTGATGAGTACGCTTTAGAAGTACAAGTCAATAAAGGGAAAAAGTATGAAGCTAAAGGAATTGAATCAAGCAAAGACAAGACTAATGATGAAGAAGATGACAGAGATGAGTCTAAAAAAAAACAGACAAAAAGAGAAATTCTTGATTCCAGCGATGACCAACATAGTATAGAAGAACATACAAACAAAACATCTGACAAGGAAAAAAGTCCTGCGACTGTCGAAGATTGCAGTGATGATTCACACAAACATAAAAAAAGAAAAATTTGCCATCAGATGGAGTCATCGGATGAAGAGAAAAAAGACAAGGAATTGGTAAATGACAGTGTAAATCCTGTTGCTGAACCCCAAAAACCATTACTAAAGTTGGTTGATCTGAGTAAATTGCTTAAACCAGATGTTTTACAAGCAGATTCTAAAAAAAATGATTGTCAGAGTCAAGCTACCAATACTAACAAAACACCGGAGCTGTGTCAAAAGGAAAGGAAACTAGAGAAAAAGATCGAAGATGAACTACAATGGGACCAAAAAAGAAAAGAAGTCCTTGCCTTTAAACCTAAAATATTCCATATATCTGTTTGTAGACTTCCAGAGTTCACTAACAACCTTTTAGTCGGAAATAAAATAATAAAAATAACTCAACAGGGTGAAATAATTGCAACTAGAAGTAAAGACAAAACTGTAACATTGCAAGACTCTGACAAGGAAGATCAACTTTCTGACAAATCTCCAAATGGTAAAACACCTGAAGGTAACGAAAATGTATCAACTAACTTTACCCCTGATATGAACAAGGTCAAAAGTGCTTTGCTTGACTCCGACTCAGACAAAGAAGAAGATCGAGCTGTAATATTAGCTGAAGCTGAAAAGGTGAAAAAGACTTTGTTGAGTGATACTGATGATTCAGATTCTGATGGCAACATCAAGGAAAAAAAACAATCTGAGCTATCAGTTGTAAATTGTAAAAAAAGTGAATTTAACTCCACTACTGTTAGGAATGATAACATAGTTACAGCAAATGAAGCAAAGGCTATTGATTTGTTAAGCAAAGAAATGTTGAAACAGATACAGAAGTCTGATAACAAACAACTCAATACTGAATCTTCAAAAGTAACTGAAAGTCAAGAATCCAGTACGAAAACAAGTACTAATAAAGATGTCTCACCAGTAGGTTCCGACAGTGAAAAGTTTGAAAAGACACAGAGCTCCGATAAAGAATCTGAAAAACCTGATGAGATTAAACCTTCCAAAGTAAAAGAAATCTGTTCAGAAACATGCAAAACTATAGATACTATGCGAGTTGGTTCTGACATTGAACGGAAGTCTAAAGAGAGCTTTGATAAAGAATCTGAAAAAACTGAAGAGGTCGAACTCCCAAAAGTAACTTTACGACAAGAATCAAGTTCAGAAACAAGCAAGAATAAAGATACTACACCAGTAGGTTCAGACAAAGAGAAGTCTCCAGAAAAGTCCCCAATAACTCCCAGGAGTAAAAAGAAACGAAAAAATATGATGGAGAGCATGCATGCAAAGAAAATGCTTCTTACTTACTCCTCAAGTTCAGATACAGAGGATGAAAATCTAAAAGATGCTATTAAGGAAATAAAAAATTCTTTACTGGAAGGATCTGATGAAGAGGTAATGGAAAAAGTAAGAGAAAACCACCGTAAAAAACTTGTAATCTCAAGTTCTGATGATGATGATGATGATGATGTCCCGACAATTCAAAAGAAGAAGGAAATTGAAGAATCTAAAGAGGTTGACAGTGAAACCAGGGAGAACAATGATGAGAAATCCAGTCAAGTGGATGCCAAAGCTGATGAAGATACTAGTTCAAGTTGTAAGGTTAGCACTAAGGAACATAGGATAACTTAATTTTTATTGCCATTATTATTGTCCTAAATTAGTACATGCTTTGCCATAGTTTTTGTTTTTCGAAAGCTTAGTTACGTGGCTATCAATAATAGTACTATTACAAGAGTTTATTTTTTACATAGAAATGCAGTTGTTTCTATTTAAGTTCTATTAATTTTCGTGATGAGAGTTATATAATCTTTGTTTTCTGTTAATCCAAGTTGTCTTTTGAAGAAAAAAATGTCATGTTACATCTTTGTCATTAAAGATTTCACTATTATCCTTTCTGTGGCTTTTCATTCAGTAATTAGGTGATTGGCAATGAATACTATGAACTCTGGAAGCTAAAAAGTGACATGATACATTTCAGTAACAGTTACATAGGTATAGGGCTGTTAAAATGTGGGTAATAATATGAGCAACATATTTTACAGATGGGCCGTTCTAAGACGAAACCTAGCAGTAGCAGCCAAAATTCTGATACACAAGATACCGACAAAGATATTGATGGGTAATTGTTGCTTTGTTTTTGTTCATGTTAAGATATATGTTGTGTGCATACTTTCTAACAACAATATGAAAATCATTACCAAATTGTACATCTACTATGGGACCTACAGCTTTTATTTATAGAAGCTGAGTAGGGTTGGCAGAAAATCAACTTTTACATGAGTGTTCTCTAGTTAGATTGACTGCCTAAATGGTATGTATGGTTTGCAAAAAAGAGTACTACTGTAATCTAGCTGTATCACACCTGATTATCGTGACGGAGGTCATGGGTTTGTTTCCCACTGGTGGTTGCCATTCATTTGTACAAATGGTCTTAGTATTAGTGTACTTTCATGTTTGAACATTCTTATGCCATGATATATAATAATAATAATAATAATATGGCTGAAGGGTTATATCGTCTATTAAAGACAGTACTTGAACATATCAAAATTTACCATACTCTAGTAATTGGCAATCAAAGTTTTAATCTTTGGTTTGGTTTTTAGTAATTATAAAATAAATAAAAGGAGTTTATTCGATACTGTTAACGAGATATTCATATACAGTGCCACCATCTTATCTGTTCAGTTGATAGCGGCGCTAGTGGATAATTTAGTAGCATTTGAGGAGTTTACCTAGACAAATAAGAATATTTTAACCCGTCTTTCAATTTTAATGAAAATATATCTATAAATCGTTTAAATATATCTATAAAGCTCTGTTTTGACTATTATTATTTGTTTATTTTTTCTCTGTTTGTTTGTTCTATTTGTTTAAATTATAAATAAAAGAAAAATTTTTGTTTTTTGTAAATTTTATGTATTTGTTGTTTTGTTATGTTTTGAGTATTGTGCCGTTGAATAAATTATTCTCTCTCTCTCTCAAAAAAAAAAAATCTTAGTAAGTGAAAAAATAAATCAAAACATGGAGAACAGGATTTACAATTTATAAGTTAGTTACAATTTTGCCCACCTGAACAGATAACTTGGTGGCGCTGTACTGCACTAGAGCAGCCTTTGGTGTAAAAAATTGGATTTTCAAAATTTTGTATATGTTCCAGTACTGTCTCCGATAGACAATATTTGATCTGAAATTTCCGCACTTAGGGCCGATTTCTGAATTGAGAATTTACACTAAGTAAATACTTAAGTAACATTCTGTCACACTCTTTTCTGAGAAATTTGACGAGACAGCACTACAGTTAAGTATTATCAACTCAGAAACCGGCCCTTAGCCTCTTAGTTGGGCCATAGTGTGTGGCAAGCATGCAAAGTGTGGCTTAGTTAGGTATGTGAACACCATGATCCTCGCTTTTCTCACAATGTTTTCTTCGTAGGCAGCGAGTGGTATTCCTTCTACTTATTAAAAATGTATCGACCTAGAAACATCTTTGCCATTGCTACATGACAGGATTTCAGCCCGCGACTTCACGTATGTTAAGCAACAGTTCTGCCAATATGCCACAGTGGTAGCATATAGATGACTGCAACAAAAATTGATAAGTTAGTTATGAGAGCTGCTGACTGACTCAATACTTATCTACCAATAATCTGGGCAGATTGCTTGGTGTGCTTGCAAAAACTCTGCAAAAAAATTAATACCCATGCTGCTGCTTGTCACGGTATATTCATTCAATTGCCAGAGAAACAAAACATTCGCAATCTTATAAAAACAAAAAAACACTCCCGGGATCAAGTTTATACAGGGTGGTAAAGGGAAAAAGATAACCGCAAATTACATTCATAATAAAAATGTTAGTATTATTAAAAAAGTTTTAATTTAAGAAATGTAGTTATAAGAGTACTGTTTTAGCAGAATAATGTTTTTATTAATAACACCGTATAACTTGTCTAAAGAGTCTGTATAAAACAAGCCGCTAAAAACCGCCTTCCTCTTTGCGATATGATTAGAGTGAGCGGACACCATATTGGTTGAGGTTAATATAGAAAGCACCCGAAACCGGCGTGCTTGCAAGCAACGACTAATTAATGTCGATAAAGCGAAATTTAACTGTCAGGATCGTTGCAAGTGGCAGATCCTGGCCTCTGCGTACCCCTCTGGGATATAGGCGCAGTATATGTATGTGGGTATGTGACATCATGATTGGCGGCTGATTTCGAATCGTTTCTTCTATGACATAGGTTATATCACTACATAGAGCTTCCAATTTCAAAGAAATAAAGAGTCAAATTCTCCGCAGGCTGACCAACCTAAAAACTTTGACCAAGAGCAGTCGCCGCCGTGACTCCACGTCAACCAGCCAGGCAGAAGACACGGGTGCCAAAACAAGGAGCAAAACTATACCCAAAGTACCTCCCATCAAGATGGCCGACTTGCTTCAGGCTTCCACGGAGAGTTCTGGAGAATCGGCCGGCGAGGGTGAAGATAATGACGGTATTTTTTTTTAAGTCGTATTGTTTTCTTTTGTTCTTTGCTCTTTATAGAAATGGAAATCTAAAAAATATTAGATTTAAACGTCTTTTCAGAATTGAGATCACAAATGAGAATCCGTATAAAGTGGGGCACAATGTGTATCGCTCGTAGCCCCGGCTGCCTGAGTGATTTTAAACGATCACGAAGGTTAAGCAACATAGGGCGCGTTCAGTGCATGGATGGGTGACCGTTTTGTGACTAACGCTAGTGGCATTTTTCTGGGCGGTTCCGTGCTTCGTAAGCCCTTCCGCCGTTTAGGAAACCGGAGTTTGGAAACCAGTTTTCTAAAAGGATAAAGACTCTTATCCTTCTACGTAACTGGTTTCCTAAGAGTACTATGTTTATGTTATTTTAGCCACCTACGAAACTAATAACCGGATTGCCGAAGTAACGTTTATTAGAATTGAGTATTGTTTTAATTAATGATTTTTGTAAAACTTAATAATAAGTAATAAGTCAACATTTTCTATTTATTTATTCACTAATGTTAAATAACTAATTAGATAGAAAATTTAAGTTCAAAACACTCACAATAAAATAACGTAAAATCAATTCATTAACAAACATAAAAACAGCTCTTCTTAAGATTAAATGAAAACAACATCCTTAGTTTTGAACTTAAAATAAAAAGGCGTATGGTGAAATAATTTCAATACAGTGCCCCAAAGTTAACTTTAGTCTCCTTAATCAAAATTTCTAGTATAATAGCTACTAACATTTTTCTTGCCCATATACATAACGTATGTATTCAGTTACATAAAAATATTAAAAACCTTTACAGTAAACAGTTACGTAGAAGGATAAAAAAATCTTTATAATAAACCAGTTACGTAGAAGGATAAAAAAATCTTTATAGGAAACCAGTTACATAGCAGGATAAAAAAATCCTTTTAGGAAACTGGTTTCCAAACTCTGGTTTCCTAAACGGCCGAAGGGTTCGTAAGACACGTTAAGCAGTTGGTGCCGGCGGCCGACGATAGATGGCAGCCGTTAAGCCAAGTCAAGGGCCTTACTTACAAGGGAAAACTTCTGACTGTTAGACTAGTCACTAGTCTTACAAGCCTCCACCAATCCGGACTAGGCCCCAGTGGTGGAGTACGGCCTCTAACTTCCTCAGGGAAGAGACCGGTGCCCCTCGGTGGGGACATAATGTCGTTTCACGATTAATTTATTTTATTTTGTATGTGCCTGTATGTGAATGGTATGTTATATTATAATTTAATTACTCCCTATATTGTAAGTACTAGTAATTGTCTATGTACTTAGATAGATAGAAACGAAGAGACACGAAATTTGACAACAGCTAACCAGCATAAAATAATATTTTTATGTGCAGATCTCCCCCCGATGACTTTAAATGGTAGCGACGCTATTGACCTGGGCAAAGATCAGCTGTTGGATGACAGCGACGCTTCCAGTACCCACAACAAGAGCTCAGATGTAAGTGTTTTAATTAGTTGCTTATTCAGAAACCAATTGCCCTTTGTAATTTAGTCAGTAGGCCGTGAATAAACTAGCAAGAGATAGCACAATCAGTGCCTAGTCAAATGCGTACTAAAAATACAATCAAAGTAAAAACCGGTTTTAGACAATTTATAAATCGATTCGCTTACCCGATACTTACTCGATTTTAGTCAGTTTAGTATCGAGTGGGATCAAACCTATACTGAATCAGTAAAACCAAATTTGTGCAACGATTTAAATTTAGAATCAATTTGACATGGACAGGACACCTGATAGAGCCAATTTATTTATCATCGAGTCTGTGTAAAAAAGTGATTGTCAGCTTATTTGGTCACAAAATGCTTAATCGAAGAAGTTATAATTACTAACCAAGTAGTTGAAAAACACGCGACCCCATACGGTTGACATCTCGAAAAACCTACAAAAGATCCTTTAACCCTTCACAAGGCAGTGGTAAAATAGTTCCCACCATAAATTTAACCTTATCACTTTGAAATAAAGTCCAAAAAGCAATGAAAAATTTATACAAGCTCTGCCCTTGACAAAAAAGTGGTTACTGGAAGATGCCTTAACACAGTCTTGCTTGAAAGGTTACTTATAAAAGCTTCATGTTTGATATGGTAGAATAAGGAGTACCTCATTCCTTAGAGCACAGTTTAGGGGATTTTAGGGAAACGTTCGGAAAAAGTTGCGAGTACGGTAACCTTCGTGGGCGACCCCAAATGGCTTTTGTCCTGTTTTTTCTTTACAATATCAAGCATCAAATGGGGCCCATAGAACAGCAATTCGTGGTTTATGACAATTCTATGTACATTGCATAGCCGATTAAGCCACAGATTTACAAGTATTAAGACTTAACTTATCGGATAAGCAATATACATTTAATTTTCACATACCACGAATATGTAGTTTTATGAAATACGCGCGGACTTGGACTACTATAATACTATATCATATTCCACTATTCATGGCCCCATTGACGGCCAGTTCTAAGTCAATGAAGATTTTTGTATTCTATTTTGTTCTCAAAACAGCTGACGTTACTAAGCCCTGGATTATTTGGTTCCGTTTTTATTGCAGGATGTGAAACAAGACGACGAATCGGCAGATGATGATAAGTAAGTGTTATCTATATCTCTGTATAAAATAGTTATTATAAAATAGTTAATATCATTGCTTAAAGTTCGCACACACAAACGCATGAACTCTTCCAGGCTTAATGTAATAAAAACATCTAAGTAATCTAACAAGACATTTTGTAAATTATTTAGAAAAAATGATACGAGAAAGCAAAAAACAAACGTAAATCCGAAGTGTATAAAGTTAATAACACGAATTCCGACGTTTCGGCAACGTTGCAGTTCCCGTGGTCACGTCACGGGTATAGACTGAAGTGGCAAATCACACTAATATTATAAAGGCGAAAGTTGGTGAGTGTGTGAGTGTGTATGTTTGTTACTTCTTCACGTCTAAACGGCTGGAGCGATTTTAATCAAATTTGGTATGGAGTTAGCTGACTCCCTGGATTAACACATAGGCTACGTTTTACTGCGTGAAAATATCTTATTCCTGTGGGAAAATCGATGAACCGCGGGTAACACCGTGGGGCACAGCTAGGAATATAAAAGTGTCTAAAACTTTCGTAAGCACTACACATTATAGATTGATTTACGAAGAGTCCGACCATGTTACGCTCTGATTCGCAGAGCTTAATCATGACTCTTCCAACAAAATTCAAGTTAGTGAATCCGTAAATCCATCTATAAAACGTTCTGGACAACTATTTGACTCTGATTCTTCAATGTTGCCGTCTGGATTGTCTGAGCGAGAGACAAATTGTTAATGGTAGGGGAGCCCAAGAGGGGATTTCGGGAGTTACTAAAGCGCGGCAGATTAACATACAGGGAGATACCCTGTACCAGGTAAAGTACCTCCACCAAATATGAGCCCCATATATATGGTCGCCAGTCAAGGATAAAGGATCAGATTAGTAAAAAAAAATTGATCATCAGAAATTCTCGAGCGCGTCAGATTAAGGTAGGGTGAGTTAATTACAAGCTAAAAAGTGTATATTCCACTAATCTGACAATTTTCGCGTGACGTAGTGGCTAATTTTTTTTTTTATTTTGAAGAAAATAATTCAAGGATAATGAAAAAGATAAAATTTGACGATTTCCATACGTCGAAGTAAGAAAAAATAATAGGTAAAGTTTAATGCGTGCAGCTATGGGGAGGATGAGGATGGAATCGAGCCAGAGGACGAATATGATTGTACCGATGAAGAAGGTGATGATTAAAAAAAAACTACGCAAAAAAATTTAATTTTTTATAATTATTTTCTTATAAATACAAGCATTATACTTAAAAAACCTGTACTTTTTTATTTGCATGCTATTTCTTCAGCTTTTCAATTAATTAAGTTCAATGATTTGAAAAGATATTTAAAAAAAAATTTTTAATTGTCAGATTAGGCGACAGCACGTCTAGGGCATTAAGAAGAACCATATATATCTTAATCTGACGCGCTCGAGTATTTCAAAATGGCGATTTTTTTGCACATTCTAATAATGGCCGCGAGTTTGCGTTACATCCAAATCGTCAGATTATTATATAAGAGCTTTTTTTTAGGTGCAAATAACATCCCCTTAGAAAATCTGACGCGCTCGATGAATTTTTTTTTTTTTTCATTTTCAACCCTTACGTACGACCACCCCCATCATTGAAACAATCAGATTAACGTACATTTTCAAAAATACACACGATATATGTAGATGCTATCAATATCTGACGCGCTCGAGTATGTCCATGCAACAGTTTTTTTTTTACATTTTTGAAAATCTATAGTCGCCGATGAAAAGGTATATATTATATGACATTTTTTTCTTCTTATCATCTAAACTTCACAATCAAATAGGTCTCTATGACGCTCGAGTAAATCCCGATTTAGCATCATGGGCGGGGAGCCCATCGGATACTATAATCAGTCTCTTTCGTAAGTGTTCTATTTAGGAATTATTTTTAAAAAATCACCGTGTGCTAACACGCCACACATAATATTATAATAGAAGATAAGATAATATTTTATTTGACCAATAACTGTGTTTACAAATTAATTACATGACAAATGTTATATAGTGGCAAGGAGAATTAATTCTCCTTGCTAGTAGACATAATAATATTATTATTCATTTTCATATAGACCTATGTTGCCGAACTAAGCAAAGGCCTGTGTTTCGGCAAACAGCGGTTATTATGCTTGACACTTATCATCATCATCATCATCAACCCATTATGTCCCCACCGAGGGGCACGGGTCTCTTCCCTGAGGAAGGTATAGGCCATACTTCACCACGGGGGCCAAGTCCGGATTGGTAGAGGCTTGTAAGACTAATGGCTGGTCTTACTGTCAGAAGTTCTCAAGCCGCCCTAAGGCCTCTGACTTGGCTTAACGACCGCCATCTATCGACGGCAGCCGGCACCAACTGCTTAACGTGCATTGCGAAGCACGGAACCGCTCGGAAAAATGCCACTAGCGTTAGTCATAGACGGTGACCCATCCATGGACTGAACGCGCCGTATGTTGCTTAACATTTGTGATCGTTTAAGATCACTCAGGCAGCCTAGGCTACGAGCGATTCGTTGACACTTAAATACTTGTGAGTAATTCATCTACCTTCCGTCCCCCAGCCCCAAAGCCAAACGTCGCAAAGCTATCGCCATTTCGTCCGACTCCGATGAAAGCGGGCGTCGCAGGAATGCCCCAAAGAGTGGCCCCAAGAACAGCGACTTCTCCGAGGAGGAATCTGAGGAGGTCGACGGTGACGAGAAGAGGAGCAAACGTAAGAAAAAGAGGGACTCCGATAGCGACTCGTCAGAACGCTCCTTTGATAGCGGCGGGTGAGTTTTGCATTGGCTATGGGTGCTCATCGGTGACTTTTTTGAAATCGCTTTTTAATTTAAATTTGAAATTCGATGTGCCTCGCTGTTTATTTTTTCTTTTATTGTGCAATAAAGTGTAACAACAACTGTTGCACCCACTGAAGGGCACAGGTTTTCTATGGGAGTGAGTGATTGTGTGTATGTGTGTGTGTGTGAGAGAGAGAGAGAGAGAGAGATAGAGAGAAAGAGAGAGAGAGACAAGGACTCACTCGTTGTTTGTCCACTACAGATTGGCGACAAACACCTCAGATATTAAAGTTTTCTCACAATACATATTTTCCACTTAACAAACATAAACACAGACCTTCCTAAATGTGCGGCAAGCGTCCTACGTATATGTTACCACAGTATTGTCCAGTACAACTTCGCCAATGTCACGTGTTAAGACTATAACCAATCACAAGTGAACGAGGCTTGGTCTAATATATATAAATCATGGATGTAATAATCAAAGAGGATTGAGTACTCTGACAAAAAAATGTCCTGACAAGGAGGCTCGAACTAGTGAATGTCATCTCTTTCTAAGTAGGGTGACCTTGATGTCAATGAAAACCGGACGAAACATAAGGGAAGCCAGCCGGAAGGAACGAGCGAAGTTCTCTCTTTAGGAGTAACTTGGGCATTTACTTCCTTAATGGGCGACACAGTACCTAGTGGTAGGTATATTCATTGACTGAAGAACTTTAATTATACTTATATTTGCATTTAACGAAGTTTTAACATTATAAAAAGAAAGCCAAAATCAAGTCATAAAATTAGCTTTAATCCAAAAATAAACACAAAGAAATAACTCATTTAAATGTATAGAATTTACAACTTGCTTATTGAGTGTTAATGTACAGTACATTACATACTGCCCTCAAATAAGGTTTGTAGTGAAAAAGAAGAGTAGAGAGAAGAGTAAAGATAAAACTCAACTTCGACCATGTTAAAATAAGTTTTTAAAACCTTAAGTGGTATTGCTACAAAAATTACTTAGCATACATTCATGGCTCGATTCGAGTCTGGGCACCTGCATTGAGCTGTGGTTGCTTCGTTGGTAGTTCTTCCAGTTCAACATTTTCTTCCGTCGCTTAGTACCATTACTTTTTCGCCACAGGCTGTAAATATTTTATTTATTACTTACTTTCTAATAAACTTCTTAGCAAACAAAACACAAAGGTAACTGAAAAGTCATGTGCAACGTACCTAAAGGGGTTGGTAAGCACGTCAATAAAAAGTAAACTAAGTGATACTTTCTGAGTTATTCCCGTTTGAAAATATAAAATATAAAAAAAAAAACAATTTAATTCATTCAATTGTCCATTATCATCATTTTAAAGTATTTTGCGTTACAACTAGTAATAAATTGGGGACATTCTGTCAAAGAGTATTTGTTGTTTGTGATAATTATTTTTTCTATCGATTGGCATAATGTAGACCAAACGGCAACTTTTAATGTACAAACGTACAAACTTTAGGTATGCTACAGAGGTTTGAAGCCTTTTACTCACCACTACAAATGGTACAGGATCTTCCTTCAACCTAGGTAAGACCGTAGGTTTAAAATCTTATTTTCTAAAATACCGACTTTTGCAGGCTTCACAAAATGCAGGATTTTGTGATGTCGAACCAGAGCCTCATATAGCATCCATCCATTTTAAACGTAAGCTTTCGTTTTTAGTAAAACTGAAAAGAGACCATTGGGTAATCAAACACATGGCCTACATTTTACAATATCATGGTCATAGTATTCCACATAAGATGAGTAAGAGTAAGACACACTCCTTCAGTTTGTGGCTCTCGCTCTGTACACTTTACTCTAGTTGCTTACTTATACGATTTTATGTTTTATTTGACAAGACAAAGAGTTTAGATTTCTATGGAAGGTTTTTCGTAGTCCTCTATCCTCTTTGATTATAACATCCTTGATATAAATATCTCGGTGTCAGAATGTTTCTTATCGAACTCCTCCGAAACAGCTACACCGATTTTTATAATTTTTTTGTGTATATAGTAATAATAATATGTTTCTATATCATCGAAGGACATGCAATAACAAGCCAATGAATGGATCGTTTCTGTTGCAGTAAAAAGAAACGGCGTCGTATACAGCAGGTGGACGACAGCGATGGTTCAGGGTCAGGCTCGGAAAACGAAGCCAGGAAACACGGCAGAAAGAATATCCGTAAGGTAAGAAATCTTCTTCACTATCATCATCAACCCATTATGTCCCTGAGGAAGGTATGTGCCATACTCCATGGGGGCCAAGTCCAAATTGGTGGAGGCTTGTAAGACCAGTGGCTGGTCTTACCGTCAAAAGTTTTCCAACCGCCGTAAGGTCTCTGACTTTGCTTAACGACTGCCATCTATCGACGGCAGCCGGCATCAACTGCTTAACGTGCCTTGCGAAGCACGGAACCGCTTGGAAAAATGCCACTAGCTTTAGTCATAGAATGGTCACCTATCCATGTACTGAACGCGCCCTATGCTGCTTAACATTCGTCATCGTTTAAAATCACTCAGGCAACCGGGCCTACGAGCGATTTTTCTTCACCATATAACTAATTTATTGTTCTTAGGGCTGATTTTTCAATACTCAAGTAACTTTTATCTGAGGAATAAAAATAGCGGTTTGACATAATTTCTTTAAATAAGCTGTCAAACCGCCATTTTTATTCCTCGGATAAAAGTTATCTGACTATTGAAAAATCAGCCCTTAGACCAACAAATGAACCCTCTTAGAAATATATAGCTATTAATTTAAATCTGATTAAGTTTCTTCTAAACATCTAGTCGCGATTATTTATTACATACTTACATTAACTCACGCTGTATCCCAGAGTGGTAGGCAGAGGAGATCCTGACAGATCACTTTTGCTTCATAGACATTATTAGTCTTTGCATGCACGCAAGCCAGTTTCATGTATTTTTTTAAATTAATGAACTTCATTCCTTGACTGTCATTGTAATGCAACAACAGAAAAGTAATATTCAGAAATAAAATCTCAATTCATATTTTGTTCGCAGGTTATGGGGAAGGACCAATTGGAAGAGGCGACGAAAAAGGCCGCCAGACGAGAGAAAGAGAGGGTCGCTCGTATCGCTGAGAGACAGAAACTGGTGAGTTTTTTCCTTTAAACACAACTCCGTTCCACGACTTTTAACCTCGTAAGGCCCGACCTTTGAAAATAACAATTGATTTTGTGATCACTTGAAGACATTGGGCCTCACGAGGTTATGGAATGAATACTCGCTTCTGATTGGTCAATGCATCTCATGCGCGCGGCTTGGGATAAGCGAAACAATAATATACAAGTATTGATTGCACTCATGGGTCTTGACTCTTGAGCTTCCTACATAGATGATTCATACCAAATTTGTATTAGATTTAAGGTGAGCATTACAATCACATTGACATTCAACAAACAGAATGTAAATTCTTTACGTTGAAATAAATTTCTGATTTCTGCTAAATTCAAAAATTTTATTCACAATTAAAACAAAATGTTTACTTTAAAGTTGTTAAGCGAAGACGGTATGCTTCATACTATAGGTTGTAAGAAATGCAGTGGCTATTGATTGACGCACAATTACCAATATTCGCACATGGACGATTTTCTTTGTGTGCTTGTTTCGTCGAATGGAGCGTAAGTCAAAGTAAAGTACCATAACATGTACATTGTATAAATTGCGTTCCACTGCAGGGCAAAGGCCACCCGTCTTTCACATATCATAAACCCACGCCTCCATCCTGAAAGAGTAGGCAGAGACCAGAGACTGCCAGTTGCCACGATCCTTACAGATGTCTTTCGCTTCATCAATGCGTTGCATGCATGCACACGCCGCTTTCGAGTCCCTCCTCCTTCAGAGCACTTAATGTTCATTTAAAATTAATTTTGTGTGTAGTTCCTGATCTGATAGATATTTCGTAGAAGCTCGAAATTATCTGATTTCAGGCTCAAATGAGATTTTCCATGGCCAGACTCGTAATTTAACAATTTTAAATAGGAATCAGAATGACCTTGTTGGTCTAGACGTTAAGGTATAACTCCACCATACATTTGTACTAATGGCCCCAGTCTGGGTGTATTTCCAGGTTCGTAACGTCCTTGCCCGGTTACCATAGAACAGGGTATCCTAGTGTGGCTCCAGATCAAGTGATTGTGTCATGTGGAAGTTTTTTATTTATTTCTAGCGATTTTCTCTCCGAAGTCTTTGGATTGTTCAGTTTGGCACTTAACCATAATCTTTCCACAGTACAACAACCTGCAATTCGACGAGTCTGGGAAGCCAGATGAGGTGATCCTAGACAAAGTGGTCTTGGACTTTGATCCGGAGACGAAGGAGCCCATCATTGCCGTCGACAGGGGCTTGGTGAAGAAGCTGAAGCCTCATCAGGTGAATATACAAACATTTGTCAGCCTAACTAAACAAACTATCTTCTCCACGTCTTAAGCTTCTCTGTCAAATCAACAATTATTACTGTTTTCCAACCAGTGGGTTGGGAGGGATGAAGTTTCATACGCTGAAGTTTCGTCCACTCTCTACTTAGATATGTAAGCTTTTGTAAAAGTTTCATCGGCCCTGGATACTAGTCCTTTTGATAGATATGTAAGCATCACCAATCCACAGATAAACCTTGTCGCTTTCGGATCATGTTAAAATATTAAAAAAACGCCTTTAATATAAATTCTGTTCTCTAGTGTGTACAATAAAGAGTTCTAACCTAATATTTCCAGACTCCAAAGTGTGAAAATATTAGATATTTTTCTTTTTTTGCTTCAAATTTGACAGTTTGGAGTAGGTTAATCCGATTATTCCATACAGTGGAGAACTTCCATACTATACTTGAGCCATTACAAACGTGCGAACCGAGTCATAAAAGTGCGAGCGAGAGTTCCGATATGCCTGATATGCCTCCTATATGTGTGAGAGAGAGGTCTGATACAAATGTTTATGACTCATTTCGCACGTTTGTAATGCCTCAAGTATAGTGCCGCTGGTAAGAAATGTCCACCAACAATAAACTTTTCTTCTACTGACGTCATCCTGCTCTTAGCTATCTCCAGTTGTAATAAGCCACAGGTTCGTTCTTCATACCAACATTACAGTATAGTGATCAATGCTTAACAATACAATTATTGGTGTTGATGGAGTTTGTTGTTCTGATACAATTACCAGAACAACCAACTCCATCCATTTTCCTGAACGACACGACGCGCGATAGACGTGTCGTCCATAGAAAGACGGCCATTATGTTTTTTCTTCTGCAGCAATGTTAGTGTACTGCTGGCCACTAGATTTATGAATTATCATCCTTACGCACAACAAAATAATTCGCTTTTTCCTTCAGGCAAATGGCATAAAGTTCATGTGGGACGCCTGCTTCGAAAGTGCGAAGAGAATCAAGAAGGATAAGGGCTCCGGATGCATTCTCGCCCACTGCATGGGTCTCGGCAAGACTTTACAGGTACTGGGATGGTGGACGGTAGGTCTTAATGTGACCGGTCTAAGAGCGAATCGGTCTAAAAGATTGAAAGTTTTGTAGATCATCCACATTACTGGCTAGAATAAAAAATAATAAAAAATACTTGTGATTTATGTAAGCCATTTAGAGATAGTGTGATTGTTGTATTTACAATAATTTAGGTTAGCTAGTTGATGCAATATCAATATAATTAAATATACAGCATAAGTGCCGCACTTTGCTTTTAGCAATATTTATATCATGCCTACCCATAGCACAGGGAATCCTAGTTTGGGTGCCGGTAACCACGTTTCGTAACCGTTTTACAATAATGTTTCATCATTTCATTTCAATAAGGCCGCTTTTGTACTGTGCACCTTTCTAAATATTTTGTGTTTTTTTATTTTTCCGGTGTACAATAAAGATTATTCTTATCTTGAAACAGCTTGACGCCATTTTTACTTTGACACTTTGTGATATTGTAGTATCATTATTGTCACACTGTAAAATTGTACAGAATGATAATAAATAAATCTTAGGCCTTTGTAGTAATTTTGACACTCCACAAACTCCTCCGTTGCTTCTATTATCGTCTTGTTTTTGTAATGTTTTCCCATTTAACGTTTTATATTTTTTCCTTGTTATGGGTGACCATGAACATTTTTCTCTTATGGTTTAATGTCTAATGATTTAATGTGAGGGTTGCATTGTAATAACTCAGATAACGGCCAGTTAATTTAGTTAATTTAGTTTGTCCACAGATCACTGGCTCCACTCTGTGGAGCCAGTGATCTGTGGACAAATAAACAAATATAATTAATACATTAGTAGAAGTTAGCAATAATCGTGAGGATTGATAATTGTAGTGTTAGTAAAAAATTAATTTAAGGATATTTGGAGGAATAGTCTTTCCTTCATCCTTCTTCTAATCCCTGTTTAACCGTTCCCACCAGGTGGTCACTCTGACCCACACGCTGTTAGTCCATAGCGAACTGACGGGCGTGCGTCGCGTGTTAGTCGTGTGTCCCCTCTCCACGGTACTCAATTGGGTCAATGAATT
Source organism: Yponomeuta plumbellus (assembly GCA_947310845.1). Lineage (NCBI taxonomy): Eukaryota > Metazoa > Arthropoda > Insecta > Lepidoptera > Yponomeutidae > Yponomeuta > Yponomeuta plumbellus. The sequence continues at coordinate 6,175,636 of OX371207.1, read as the reverse complement.
CAACATGTGGCTCAAACACACCGAGTCTGACTGCGAGGTGGACGTCTACGAGTTGTCCCGGTGAGTGTTTATGATGTGTTCTTAATGTGGTTATGTATCCTGTCCATCCCTTCTCGACTATACTGAGTCAACATGTGAACCAAAAAGACACAGTCTTGACTGTTAGGTGGACGACTATGAGTTGTCCCGGTGAGTGTATAATTATGATGTCTTGTTATGAATGTGGTTATGTATCCTGTCGATGAGTTCAACATGTGGCTCAAAAACAGTTCTGATAGGTGGTGGAGGTCACCCGGTGAGTGTTTATCTGTGTCATGTCTCGTTTGCTGGCTTTCTTAATGTGGTTGTGTCCTTTCTTCACTATACTGAATTGGGTCAACAAGTTCAACTTGAGGTTCAAAAACAATGCAAGGTGGACATCTATGAGTTGTCCCGGTGAGTGTTTATCTGTTTCCTGTTTGCTGACATCCTTGAAGCATCCTTAATATCCCTATTGGTTAGTTGATTGTCCCTTCTCCACCATAGGTATAAATTAAACGGGTCTAAAAGCGATTATTTATTAGGCAAAATTAAATTACCCTTGTATTCCCCATACTAAACCACGTAAAAAATGTCAATATGTTTCTTGACTACACCTGAATCTGAATGCATGGTGGAAATCCATAAGTTGTCCCATCTAAAGTCAACCATATCACTTGTCAATTTTTGAAAAATGACCCCCTTATCTTACGTACTAAGTCATCATAGGTCTTTGCGTCCGTTACGGACGATTTAAGCAGTGCCTAAAACTTTGATACTTTTTCGAGTGACCATAAAGTCCGATCGAGAGCGGCGGGCCCTACTGCATATAGGGCATATAAATGAATAGTCCAGAGTCTGGTCAGTACGGATTTGGTGCTTCCTGACTCTTTCTCTCCAGGCGTTTCTGTCCACGGCAAGTCCATCCCAGCTATCATGATCACTTACTGATGTCACTTACTAAGGCCATCAATTTTCATATATTTTGTTCGAATCTCTGCACACTTGGCGTCAGAGTCGGGGAGTCGCGACGACAAGACGCCAGAAGCAAATGACAACGTCGCGTTTGACGCGGCGACTAGTCGCCCTGTTTGCGATGACTCTAAGTGAACTACCTCTAACCACAGAATACATAATAGTAGGTACAGGTACAGAAGATTCACTCCGCAAAATCAATTAAATAAAAAGGGAATCTAGCAGCGATACAATTAGGTGCAATTCAGATCGCACGGCGCTAAAAAAGCTACGCATTCACCTACTTCTTGTGACTCTTACTTCTTGTGGCGCCTGAATTCCTACCTATTTGCCACTCCGGAGTGGTCGCCGCATGTACTTACGCGTTCGATACCGACACGCGTAGTGAAACAGGCTTGCTCTAACTTACTCCCCACTCCGGCAGATACAAGCAGAACTCCGAGCGAGCTTGGCAACTGCAACAGTGGTTTACCGGGGGCGGAGTGTGCGTTTTGGGCTACGAGATGTTTCGCAACCTCTCCGCTGACAACCCCAAGAAGTTCCGCAAGAAGATGCTGAGTACTTTCCAACAGAGCCTCGTCAGCCCCGGTGCGTGTTAAAATAAAAATAAAATTAAATAAATTTATTTGCCTAGAATGTGGTACATTTTGATGACATGTTATATGAGGTAACTATGATCTCACATTCTGTTAGCTATGTTCTAGCCTGCAAATATTTAGTTTGAATTTAATAATTAAAATGTCATGTTGTTTTTAAAAAAAACCTTATTTACTAGCTGACCTGGCTGATGCTGTATTCCCGTATTAATTAGTCTGGGACTTACCAAATATACACGTAAAAATCCATTAAGGTTGGTGAAGCCATTTCGAAGGAGTTTGATAACAAACACGGATTTTTATTGTAGATAAGACTTTTATAAATTTTTTGAAAGCGGTGGTGGCGTAGTGGGGTTGACCCTTGCTTCTCGATCGTGAGGTTCTGAGTTCGAACCGCGCATGTACCAATGACTTTTAGTTACGTACATTTGTTTGTACAGCAACACCATTCGCTGATAAATTGTGCCCGGATAACGGCGACAGGCTTGCCACTTGTCACGTTTGGGACCTAATAAACTCGGCAAAACGTGGGTCCAGTTCTAGAGACTGGTGCCTCTGCCTACCCCTTCGGGGATAACGGGCGTGAGTTTATTTATTTATTTTATTTTTTATTTATAAGACTATACTAGCTGACCCCGCAAACGTTGTTTTGCCAGATAGGGCTGTGAAATATAGATAACAACCTATTCTCAGACCTACCGATTATACATATAAAGTTTCATCAAAATCGGCCAAGCCGTTTTGTAGGAGTATGCGCACTAATATTGTGACACGAGAATTTTATTTAACCTCGTGAGGCCCAATGTCTTCAAGTGATCACAAAATCAATTGTTCTTTTCAAGGTCGGGCCTCACGAGGATATTAGAAAGAAAAGATTTTATATATTAGACTAGCTGACCCGGCAAACGTTGTTTCGCCATATAATTTTTTTATCACTGTGGGCTATGAAAAATAGATAAAAACCTATTCTCAGACCTACCGAATATACACATAAAAATTCATCAAAATCGGTTAAGCCGTTTCGGATGTGTTGGCGCACAAAATTTTATATATTAGATTACGTCAACAACGTAATGAATTTGTATCCTTTATTGAATGACGATTCATAAATATATTGGGTTTGTATATGTTAGCAGCTCGATTAGATTAGAGCTCTTCATTGTACACACCAAACAACAAAATATTTTAAACAGCTATGTTATGCCGTATACAATTGCGGGTCATATCGCTAAAAGCGATATCATTCAGTCAACATTAATAAATGCCTTCGGTTCGAGCTTGTTGTGCAGAAAAAGACTTTTCGACTTTAATTTACTACGAAATTATGATTTTGCCCTCTTTCAACCCCCATACATATAAAGACACTTGAGAATTCTGGAACTTCCCCTGATCCTTCTTATGTAAGATTTGATTCGCAGTTTCTTCGCCTCATATATCTATCCTGATAATTTTACGTAAGCATGTCTTTCATTCCCACCCTACAGAACTTTTTAGGACAATGCGAATAGGGTAGTTTCTAGGGTCAAAATAATTTAATTCTATTTAGTCCGTATTTTAGATTATAAAAAAATATTGGATACGTATTTTTTCTTTTTTCGATTAAACAAAAAATAACAAAGATATAGCCCATTGAAGTTACGTGTGACGTCACTCAGTGCTACAAAATGCAGCACGGCGTGACGTCACACGTAACTTTAATGGGCTATATCTTTGTCATTTTTGGTCTTATTTACAAATAAAAAAATACGTGTCCCTTATTTTTGAATAATCTAAAAGACGGACTAATTACATTTTTTTTGGAAACTAGCCTATTACCCCTAACCTTCTCTTCCGCTACAGGGCCGGACCTAGTAGTGTGCGACGAGGGTCATCTGCTCAAAAATGAGAAGACAAGCCTCTCGCAGTCTATGAACCGTGTCAAGACGCTGCGCCGTATCGTACTAACTGGCACACCGCTGCAGAATAATCTGAAAGAATGTGAGTTATTCATGCCGTAATTTAGCCGAGTTAGCGAAGCGGTAGAACGACTGCGTCTCAGTCGGGAGGTCGTGGGTTCGAATCCCGCGAAACAAAGTAATGCACCAATCGACTTTGTTTTCTAGGTTACGTACATTTATGAAGACACAGTAGCAATACCACTCGCTAATTGTGAAGAAACACTAGTATCTGAGGTATTTACCTACCCTAGCGCTTGCTACATACTCAGACACTCTGTTCTCCTCAACCATTAGCGACTGGTATTGGTAAAACATACCGCCTGCGTGATCTTAAACAATCACGAAGGTTAAGCAACATAGGGTGCGTTCAGTGCATGGACGGGTCACCATTCTATGACTAACGCTAGTGGCATTTTTCCGAGCGGTTCCGTGCTTTGCAAGGGATGTTAGGCAGTTGGTGCCGGCTGCCGTCGATGTATGGCAGTCGTTAAGCCAAGTCAGAAGCCTTGAAATACTTCTGACAGTAAGACCAGACACAAGTCTTACAAGCCTCTACCAATCCGGACTTGGCCCCCGTGGTGGCCGTGGTGGAGTATGGCCTATACCTTCCTCAGGGAAGAGACCCGTGCCCCTCGGTGGGGACATAATAAGTTGATGGTGATTGGTAAAACACGTATTATAATTACTTATTTCGCCCACAGACTACTGCATGGTGCAATTCGTGAAGCCTAACCTCCTCGGAAAATACAATGAATACCTCAACCGTTTCGTGAACCCGATCACCAACGGACAGTACACCGACTCCACAGAGCAAGACATCCGGGTCATGAAGCGTCGGTCGCACGTGCTCCACAAGATGTTGGATGGGGCTGTGCAGGTATTAATTACAATAAAATTGCTTTTTTAACAAAAAGTCATTTAGTCTACAATTGTAAATTAATAATATTAAGTGATTTCTTGTATTTTTGTGAAAAAGTGTAACTAATTCGACCTTCTAAAGTTCGTTTTACACACGAATGAAAGTACCTCTCATATTTTCGAACGAATAACGCCAAGATAATGACATCTCCATTGTGATCAACTATTTTGACCCACTAAATTCTATTTTTATGCCACACGTAACAACGATTTCAGTTGGTCAGAGAGGAACAAGGCAGATCAACTATTTTATTTCCTATTGGAACAACTCCAGCTTGGTACCGCGAAACATAGGTTAAAATAATAAAAATACCTCTTACAATCAAGTCTAAGGTCAATAATTTCCGAGATATAACTTTTTTAAGTTTGACACCAATATTATTGATCTTTACATATTAGAAGCCTTATTTTGTTTATTTTAAAAGTTTGTGGGGTTGACTCTACACCACATTCACAGGCGGCAGTTAAGCGTGCGTAGATTCGAACCTTGTTGCTCGACCTGCGAACGCTGAGCATAGCTGGCAGGCTATAGGTGAAGTAACCGAATAGAAACATGACTTTCGGATTCTCTCAGAAAAATTTAGTGATTGATGAGGTATCGATTTTATTGTATATTTTTTATGTTAAATTTCGTTGATATGCTGTAATTGATAGTTTATTGCAGTTAGTCAGTGACAACTCCTTCTGTATATATTATTTGAACCGTGCCAATGTACTATAGTCAGTCAGTGTAAATAAACGTGTACATAAATTATCTTCCTCACTTTCCTTGGCACCGGATCCTAAAAGTTATTCTTTTTATTGTTTAATGGCAACCAATAATTCTGCCCATGTCAGGGTTGCATAAAGTAACAGCTAAGGGAATGGAGAGTTCTTGTATCGAGCAGTTGTATCACTAGAAACTGACAGCTCGCAGGATCACAGTTGATGGCGTTTTTCAGAGACGAGACTATGGAGTGTTGGCCCCGTTCCTGCCACCGAAACATGAAAATGTGCTGTTCATAACACTCTCCGACGTTCAGGTCAAGCTATACCAGCACTATCTGGATAACTACTCACGGAGGTAAGGGAATTAGTATTTTGGTGACTTCTCAGAAAAGAACGTGACATAATGTTACTTAGTGCCCTGCCTTACTAGGACGCCATGGCGACGTCGCCAGCCACGCATCCAAGCAGTTTGTATGAGTGGCGACGTAGCCAGACAGTCGCCAAGTGAGTTAGGCACCATACATTTCAATATGAACTGCTTGGATACGGTCGCTGGCGACGTGGCCATGGCGTCCCGATGAGGCAGGGCCCTTAAGTATTTACTTAGTGAGATTCTCAATTCAGAAATCGGCTGTTAGTGTAAATTCTCAATTCAGAAATCGGCCCTCAGTGTAGAAGCAATCAAGGGAAATGAGTTGGACTTTGCTTGGACACCTATTTCGTGTTTTATTGACCCTGGTTGTGACTTAAAATTCTTTGGACTTCAGTTGATCAGAGTTGCGCAATATTTCTATTCTAATGTCTTAATAAAGTGTAGAACTGAAAAAGACTGACAAGAGTTTGGAGTTTTTTTCCATTTTTTCTCCAAAATTATCTAGTTTTTACAATGGACACCTAGTTTCTGTGTTATTTTGAATTAGATGTGATTAGAGTTAAAAATGTAACGGTCTTTACACAATTTTTTTATATTTCTTTCATTCTGTCTGTCAAAATTGAAAATTACGTCACCCATTTCTTTTGTATGATTTGTTTTGGATTTTCATTGCTTCTGTACCTCTTTTGACAAGACACCAATCAGACAACTTTTGCCTACTTACAAATGATCTTTTATTCTTTCCTGTTTTTATTAATGCTTTCTATGTATTATACTGCCTAAGCCTAAACCAACCCAAGAGATCCAGGAAAAACCTAGTAAATAATAACAAGCTACATCAAGCTCCAGAGCACAGCCATTCCACTAAGTCCCGCACAACAGAATCACTCAATGAAATTATTACCTCCGACGCAGAAACTGTGGTTAAATACAGAAGATTACAAAACAAATTAAAAGAGACTAGTCAGCAAGCCCAGAAGCAAAGAAAGCTATTTAAGTAAAGAGACAATTGAACTATTAGACGAAAGAAGAACACTAATATCGAATAAAGGGGACAAAGAAAGACGCCAAAAAATTGCAAACCTTAGCAAGGAAATTAAAGAGAAGATGAGAAAAGACCGTAAGGAGAGAAGAAATAGAGTTTTGGAAGAACATATAACAAGAACAGGAGGAACAAAAAAGGCTACAAAACAACTAAGCGAACATGGGAAAGAATGGATACCGAAACTAAAACAACGCGAATCGTACTTAACTAATCGACTCTCAATACAGAAACTAGTTACGGACTATTACCGCCTATTATATTTTGATAAATTAGATTCAGGTTGGGCCATAACTTCGGAAGTAAGCGACGCCAAAGAAAATAAAGTAGAGGAAGTGCCAGAAATCCTTGCCTCAGAGGTAATCAAGGCAATAAAATCCCAAAAACTCGAGAAAGCCCCAGGGCCGGACAGGATACCTAATGAAATGCTCAAGGGAACCTTAGAGGAAATCAGTCCTGTACTGGCAAAACTTTTCAATGAAATCTTACAAACAAGGCAAATTCCAGAAGAATTGACCGAGTGTCACATAATTCTACTACATAAAAAAGGCCCTAGAGACGAAATTGGGAACTATAGGCCAATTTCTCTAATATCAAACATATATAAAGTATTTGCTAAAGTGATCCTGGAAAGAATATCATCAACACTAAATGAGAGCCAACCCGTAGAGCAGGCAGGATTCAGAAAAAACTTCAGCACAATAGATCACATCCACACAATAAAACAGTTGATACAGAAGTATAACGAATACAATAAACAAATCTACTTGGCGTTTATAGAGTACTCAAAGGCATTCGACAGCCTCAGGCACCAATACATATGGTGTAGCCTCGAACAACAAGGGGTCCAGAGCAACTATATAGAAATACTCAAGAGTATATACAAATCTAGCAAGGCCAGTATTAAACTAGAATTAATAGGAGAAACATTTCCTATTGAAAAGGGCGTACGCCAAGGCGATCCACTCTCTCCTGCGCTTGTACTTGAGCACATCTTTAGACAGCTAAACTGGGACCACTTAGGTCTGAACATTACTGGAGTTCGCCTAAACCACCTAAGATTTGCTGATGATCTGGTGCTTCTTGAAGAGAATCCAACAGCAATAGAGCAAATGATGCAGAGCCTAGCAAATATAAGCAGAGAAGCTGGTCTGGAAATCTAGCTTATGGCTGCGAAACTTGGTCAATAACACTTCACCATAGGGAAAGGCTCGCAAAACGCCAACGTGCCATGGAGAGAAGCATGCTGGGGATAAAAATTAAAGACCGAGTCAGGAACGTACATATAAGAAGTAGAACAAAAATCACAGATATTCTCACCCGCATAGACGTCCAAAAGTGGAGATGGGCTGGACATATGCTACGCCACCCCACTAACAAATGGAGCAAGCAGGTCACCCTCTGGCAACCAAGAGACGGCAAAAGAGGTAGAGGTCGTCAAGTCAAGAGATGGGAGGACGACTTGAAACTGACAGCGGGACCATTCTGGCTGAGAGTGGCAAGGGACAGGACTCATTGGAAGGAATTGGAGGAGGCCTATACCAAAAGGCACACCGAACTTAGGGACCTCTTGCAACCCTATGTTCAGGAATAAAAGGCTATTATTATTATTATGTATTATACAGTGAAGGATAACCAGTTTTTTGAAGTTATATATATTATATTATCATATCCTATAATTTTACCTACTCAGCTTTAAACATAATGACTCCAATTGTCTCCAGGCCAGCGGCAGGCAAGTCCGGCTTCCTGTTCCCGGACTTCCAGTCCCTTCAGCGGATATGGACACACCCTCTCGTGCTCAAGTATAACTCTGAGCGATACGAGATATTGCAGCAGAAAAAGGTATTATTCTGAATACTTCACTGCAGAATCCACTGACAAATTCAGTGTACCAACAACAAGTTGTTGATTAGAAAATATTTTTTTTTTAAAGAGAGATTTACATAGGTAAGACCTTCTAATGCGTCTAGTTTATTTGATGCTATTCTCTATTGAAACAGAAAGTCTATTAAAACAGAAAAATCCCTTAGAGGGATCCAAAGTGCCTGTACAATCTCGCAAGTATGTTCATGAACCTAAGGCAAAAATTATATCTAGTCCCAGGTTCGTGATCCTAGGTTCTTTGTCGTTGGTCCTAAAAATCACTGTTAACATGATTGAGAAACAGTACAGAGATTCGTGGCCCTAGCCCACTGGATCTTGGAAATTTTTTGGACTAAACTAGTCCAAATATTTATGACTTTTTTTTTGTTTAAATGTAATTTCTTTAGTGCATAATTACACAAACTTCGGAGATATTCTGCCTATAACACCAAGCTTTAAATCGACGCTATTGTATATACATTATTAATTATCTGTCTATTTACAGAGGGACAAAGAAGAGGAAGAAGATGACTCTGAAGGATCGCTGGCCGACTTCATTGATGACGACTCTACCCCTGATGTAAGTTCAACACTTTATTGACACAGTCAATTATGCCTATGCCTATGATTATGATTATGCCTGCCTATTTGGTCGCTAGGGATTAGGTACGATCGAATCGCGCGACACGGCGAGTTAAGTTTACGGGTTTACTGTTTAATGCGATTGGTTACTAGACTACCGATAGTATCGTGAAACAATAATTACCATACTGATAAGACTCCACGTTAACTTCAACTATGTTTTTTAGAGATTCGCCGCCCTAGTTACAGGCGTGAGGCCTAATCCTTTCGGAATAGAAGTAGAAAATCCTTTCGGAATCCTGCAGTGAGCAATAGCATTACTATTGAATATGACAGATGAATTGGAATCGCTCCGGATTTTATGGGCGTAATGTAGGCGTAGTACGTGGAACAAAAAAAATATTTCCTTAAAACACGCAGATTAAAACAGTCTGTGGTGGAGATTTTGCAAGACCTGGCGTAACCACAGATTAAATATACTACCTCTGAGGAATGCTTTAGAGAATTCATTGCACATTGCAAAAGCTTAGGCGTTATAGAATTTTGCTCAAGTCTGACCCGTTCGAACCCAGGAGTCGACGACCGAGGAGTCGTCGGACGATCTATCGGATGCCAGTGACAGCAGTCGCAAGAAGAACAAGAAGAAGAAAGCCAAGAAGGAGAAGAAGGGCAAGCCTCCACGGCGCGGGACCCGTGCCAATCCCGGTGAGTATTGACTTGACTTGCTCAACAGCAGTTTTAAGCTTCAATGTTAACCCTTTACCACGTACCACCTATTTTTGTCACTCAAACACCTACCATACGTATCAGAGACGCAGAGGTGAAATGACATCCTTTTGTAAAACTTAATGGGGAAAGGGTGTTCTTTTAAATTAAAATTGGACCAAGAATGTATCTAAGTATTTATTAAAGCAAAGAAGGTACATTTATTTAGTTTTTTTCTACTTATAATCTCAACTAACGAATAATTTTTTTTATTTGAAGCTTAAAAACTGACGTACTGAAAAAAATAGATGAACAAAAATAATCACATAGGGTAGGAACTTTTTCATGATTTTTTTAACTATTACAGTAATCAATAGGTATTATAAAATGTAGGTTTCAATTGAATAACAAAATCTTCAACAAAATTGCAGGCGATCAATCTTGTAGTTTTTCACGGCAGTGAATGCTCATTTTGTTAGAGCATTCAATGCAAATCGAGCTTTTACATTCAAAATACATTATGTTGTGTTCTGTGTTTCTTTTTGGAGTCCATTTTTTACGGACTTCCAGTCTTTCTTTAGCACTGCTGCAACTGGGAAGTGCTGATGATGGAGTTGTTTCATTGTTGCAGTTGAGAATACGTCGCAGTGAGATTCTGATGTCACATTGAACTTTTACATTGCTTTCTCGACGTACCATGTGCTATCTAGTGAGCTGTTCTTGTCTCTTTGTTGAAGTACTTTTACTATTCTCAAGCAGTAGTGACTCCGCGAGCTCTGAATTCGATCCACAGCTATCCTCTAACAAATATTGTAATCTAATATCCAACTCAGCATCACTACGATCATCGTTTGGTATGTTTTCCTCATTCGACTCGTCTTCCACCAACTAACACTCAATAATGCTGTCACGAGATGCCATGTTTAACTAAAACAATAACAATGAAAAAAATCACACAACCGCCTACCATACGTCTCTCAGACGCACGACGATAGTTTTTCACTTACCAGAGACAAACGCGCGCACCTCCAGCCTCGACGAGCGCTTTCGTGGTCCCAACAGACGCTTTGGGAAGGTACAGGAAAGCACAGGTCGGTACGAATTTCGCGCGCCAAAATATGAGCGGTTTTAACATTGCTGCCGTCTGTGAGACGTATGGTAGGTGGTTAAGGGTTAACCTTTTGGTACGCAAATGTGTAAGACCAGCCTAGACTAACAATCTCCATTCCGTACGCAATGGAATTAGACACAGAGGTGAAACTCTAGACTCGGAATATTCCATTCCGTTCACAGTGAAAGTACACCCACAGGGGCACTCGTACGCAAACTAGAGTAATATTCCACTAGACTAATATTCCATTCCGTCCACAGTGGAAGTTGATCAAGAGGAGAAACCCGTCCTCGAAATAGAAGAGGTGCGAAACGAGAACCCCACTGAGTGGTGGATGCGTTTGGTCGACGAAGAGGAGCTAGAAGACATGCGTCACTCGCACAAATTGGTGCTGCTGTTCGATATACTCCGACAGTGCGAAGCTATCGGGGACAAACTGTGAGTTTACTTTTGTTTCACCGTCTCCAGCAAGTTACGGATAAAAACTCCTGAGCGATTTCAATTACCTAACTAAAAAAAAAAAATTCAAACAGAATTTTATAATTGCACTGTAAATAAAAGATGGGGGCAGCTAGTACTACGTGACCTACAGTTACCAATACTGCTCAAAAATCTCTGCTATTTATTTAATTTAACATTACCAATTTATTTTTCTTTCTAGGCTGGTGTTCTCTCAGTCGCTGTACTCGCTAGATCTCATAGAGCATTTCCTGGGCAAAGTCGACGAGGCTACGCAAGAGGCGCGCATTGACCCCAAATTAGGGAACCATGTTGGTAAGTGGAATTTTACAGAAATATTGACTACTTTACTATATACCTGAACTTTGAGTAAGCTCCGATCAATCTGCGGTGGATTGTGTTATCGCTGGGCTGAACTTCAAAAAAGAAATGCTCTGCTCAGTGGAGAAATTACCAGCAGGCTGAGCTGATTTGGCTGCAGCCAAGGATGGCAGTTTTGGGGGTGGCAAATTTGGCAAAGCCGAAATACAAAATTAAAGCGGGGAAAAACTAACTACATTCTACTTTGAAGAAAGTCCACTAAAGGTAGAATATGAACAATGTTTTTTTATATGTAAATCTTAACTAATGAACAAAACACACGAAGATTCAATTCTAGGGTCTCCGAACTGAAGCCCATTGAATTATTGTCGTTGAATGATTGTTTTTGTTACAAAATAATTATGTCAGTAGTATGCTTAATTTTTGTATACAAAAAAACAAGTACGGTCAATTCACTGTCTCATGACAACACTTCATTAATGTAATAAAGATAGTAAAAAATCTTTTTATTCTGCAAAAAAAAGTTTTTTTTGCCCTATGTGCAAATATGGTATTCGATTCTTACAACTGTGCGTTAAAATGTAAATAAACCAGTCTTCATCATCAACACATTATGCCCCTACGTGGGAACGGGTTTTTTCCCCAAGGAAGGTATAGGCCATGCCATACCAAACCAGTCTTACAACCACAATATAATCCCTTCCTCCCATCCAGGCTCATGGTCTCCCGGAGTAGACTATTTCCGGTTGGACGGATCAACCTCGTGCGAGAACCGGTCACTGTGGTGCAAACACTTCAATAGAGAGGACAACCCCCGAGCCAGGTGAGCTTTATCATACTAAGGATTGTTCTTAACATGTCAGCATTGTCTGCTTGTTAGTAATCCAGACAAAGAGAAACATTTGAAAAAATATGATAATCGTTTCACTGGTTGGCTGGAAGATATTTCTTTAGAAATAAGTTCGCCTATATTACGCTTATATTTTTGTAACATTTGTTGTGTACAATAAAGTATCTAATAATAATAATAATGTCTTTAAAATTAAAATACAAGGAACCTGAAGTACCTTCATTGACGTGCGACACGAACTTTAGAAGGTCGGATTAGTCTAACACTTATTCACAAAAAAAATATATATTTTTGAATATTCATCATCATCATCATTTAGCCACAAGAAGTCCACTGCTGGACATAGGCCTCCTCCATGGATTTCTAAGAAGACCGGTGAATTGATAATCATAGCATATTCTCTGACCTTTTGAATTAAGTTTCATTTTGTAACTTTTCGTAATTTTTAGGTCGATGCCCATTACTTCGATAAATCTGTACTAGAGTCATGTTCCTCACCCCTCAATCTCAGTATAGCACTTTGTACACTTGTGTTCGCAGGTTATTCCTAATATCGACCCGCGCCGGCGGCCTCGGTATAAATCTGGTGGCCGCGAACCGCGTCGTGATATTCGACGTCTCGTGGAACCCCTCCCATGACGTGCAGAGCATCTTCCGCGTTTACCGGTTCGGACAGAAGAAGCCTTGCTACGTCTACCGGTTCTTGGCAATGGTGAGTAGCCTGGATAATGAAATAAAAAATAAAACTTAATTGTTACCAAGTTCAAATTTATTTTGAAAATATTGACCATTTTAAGACATTCATTTCGGTATTTTTGAGTTTTGTTCATTACGCACCCTTGCAAGAACAACGTGATATTTCGAAGAAAACCATTTTTTATTTATAGATAAACAAAAATTAACGCGATTTTATTTACTCCGTAAACGCTGGAATAATGAGCAAAAGAGACACTGCATCAAGTTATAGTGCTATCTCTTTCGGCCATTACTTTGAAACTTTAAAAAAATGCTCTCGTGTAACGTAAGGGTTCCGAAATAACACGTTGTTCTTGCAAGTGTGCGATTATATAAATTCTTAATATTTTTCTAAAATTTGGTGTTTGTGGCGACATCAGAGCATTATTAAAGAGATAGTTCAGTTCAAGTAAGTCTTATTTAAATTTATTCAGTCATGTTTTGTAAAACCTTTCTCCTTGTGGCTGTTGCTAACCCAAGTGGTTGACATAGGACGTGTTCGGAAGGAACACTTCTTTATTGATCTATCAGTTTTCTGTAACCAAGCTCGGCATATAATCTAAGTTTCTACAATGCGTTTCTCTTGTAATTAAGTAAAATGAGTATAAATTGTACAAATCTGCTTATTTTCAAGTTCTAACACGCCCTAGAATGTTTTTCCAACTCTTACACATCTCTGATAATCACAGTTTATAGCTTACTTCTAAGTAAACTGTGTATAATATAGTGGACTACATATTTATTATTCTTTAAATCTGTTTTTATGATACAAACATAAACTCACGCATGTATCCCAGAGGGGTAGATAGAATTCAATTCAGACCAGAGACTGCTACTCGCCACGGTCCTGACAGATCACTTTCGCGACATCGACATTTTATTAGTTGTTGCATGCACGCTCGCTTCTTTTGGGTACCTTTAATAAAAATAAAATAAATAAATAAACTCACGCCCGTTATCCCCGAAGGGGTAGGCAGAGGCACCAGTCTCTAGAACTGGACCCACGTTTTGCTGAGTTTATTAGGTCCCAAACGTGACAAGTGGCAAGCCTGTCGCCGTTATCCGGGCACAATTTATCAGCGAATGGTGTTGCTGTACAAACAAATGTACGTAACTAAAAGTCATTGGTACATGCGCGGTTCGAACTCAGACCCTCACGATCGAGAAGCAAGGGTCAACCCCACTACGCCACCACAGCTTTTTTTTTTTTTTTTCTTTTTTTTACCTTTAATAATATTTTGAATAAAATCTTATCTTCTTTTAATATGTAGTCATTTGTTGTCACAAATAACCGTCATTAACCCGCTCTGAAATCCATCCACAGGGCACGATGGAAGAGAAGATCTACGAGCGGCAAGTAACCAAGCAGGCGATCTCCAAACGCGTCATCGACGAGCAACAGATCGATCGGCACTACGCCGAGAACGACCTCGCCGAACTCTACAAGTTCGAACCCAAACCCCCCGAGCCACGTCCGCTACCACCGCTGCCGAAAGACCGCCTCTTCGCTGAGATGCTTCGGGAGCACGATAAGGAGGTAATAATTTTAACAGAAAAGAAGAAAGAGGTAGAAATAACATTTGTTTACCGCAACAGAAGGGGTTGTGAAAACTGATACAAAAAAATACATAAACATTTACATAAAGACACATAATAATATATTCCTTCGGGCCCCACACTAGGACACCCTGTGTTGCGGGAACCAGAAACAATAACATCATCATCCCGCCCTCACCTTCAACTTACTTACGATAGTAAGATATGTTTTGGATGCATGCCTAGTACATAATTTTATCATGTTAATATAAGTGGCATGCCTCTGTTATTATCTCCGAAATAAATATAAATCACAAACATGTGAACGTCCAAGACCTGAGGGTTTTTTTGACACAACAATACAGTATTTGACACTATCAACAATAAATTATTTGAGATGCTCGATTAAAACAAGAATTACAAAATGTTTCGGAAAATGTATTTCTTTTAATCATTTACTAGTTATTACAAATTTTAAATACATGAAACATATAAAGAGTGCTCTGAAATGTGACGTCACAAGCAAGTATTTTCATAAAAAATTCCGTTTTAAAAGTAACTCATTTGGCATCCTGTCAAATACCCAATTAACAATTCACAAAAATAAAAATGACAATAAAGTATAGAATAAAGTATAACAGTTTCCTCCCATGGCAACAAATACGTATCAGCTCAGCATGTTGTTTATCGCTGATTTTTCGCTGAAAAAAGCTGATTTTCATCAGGACCTTGTGAATAACAGTGTCCCACAGCTCGGGGAATTGATGGCCGTTGGAGCGGAAATGTTCTGACCGGACGACGCAGCGTGGGTAGGCCAACAGATGGTCTGGTGGCTGTGTTGTAATAACATCTTCTAATATGTATATAAAATTTTCGTGTCACAGTGCTAGTGCGCATACTCCACCGAAACAGCTTTACTGATGACTGACTGACCGGCTTAATGACAAATTTTATACGTATATTCGGTAGGTTTGAGAATAGGTTCTTATCAATTTTTCATAGCCTTAAGTGATCAGAGTGCTTAGTGCGAGTTTTTTAACTACTCGATCGCGTTAACCTAAACTCAAATTCTATAGGAGTGACAAAGCGCGCCACCTAGTTGTCTCTTTGTCATTCCTATACAAATTGCAAACGCTCTCGCTATCGAAAGTGAATGAAAAAACTGGGTCGACCCCAATTTTTTTTAAAATATAATCCTACAAGTACATAATTTATACGGCGAAACAACGTTTGCCGAATGAGCTAGTCTAATATATAAAATTCGCGTGTCACAGAGTTAGTGTTAGCGCATACTCCTCCGGAACGGCTTGACCGATTTTGGTGAATTTTTTTATGTTTATTCGGTAGGTCTGAGAATAGGTTGTTATCTACATATTTTTCATACCCTTATCTGGCAAAACAATGTTTGCCTGGTCAGCTAGTAGGTATATAATAAATATGGCATTGAATTTAGAAGGAATTCAATGAAATGGGGTAATGTGTAGATGGACCTTTTTAGAATCGTAGAAAACAACCCCTAATTGTGTAATTTTGTTCGCAGATCTACAAATACCACGAGCACGACTCTCTTCTGGAGAATAAGGAAGAAGAGACCCTGACCGAAGAGGAACGCAAAGCTGCCTGGGAGGACTTCGAGAACGAAAAGAACCGCCCGCCGCCCGCGCCCTTCCCCTCAGTCTGGCCTATGCACAGCGAAATGGGTGAGTCACTTTATTTAGCAAGCTCACTCGGAAGGTCTTGGGTCTGAATCCTAGCATGTACCAATTAATTTAAATAAAAAAAATCTTTATTGCATTTAAACACAAGTTTGGCACAGAGGCGAGCTTAATGCTAATTAGCATTACCTAGCAGCTAACCTAAGTATTGAAGAAGGTACTTAATGACTTATTTAGACCTAGTTTTTTTTTTTTTTTTTTACTTAGCCTCGAGTGTTTCCCACTGCTGGGCAAAGGCCTCCCCCAACTTAGACCAGATGTCTCTGTCTTGTGCCACCTCAGACCACTCCGGATACATACCTAGATACATATTTAAAAAAGAAAACTAAGGGAAATATATAAATACATCTTGACTTTGTTTTTTTAAGTTACCTACATAAAATTGGGAAGCTTTAAAGGAAATCATCGTGAGGAATCGTCTGAGTTGTTGGATGTTCACCCTTGCCGCCCCCCGTTCGTTATCTCGCAACATATCATTACCCCCTCCGGCCCCGTCCGATTTCTCGCAACATGTCATTACCCCCTCTTCTCCCCCGTTGATCTCGCAACTTGTCTTTACCGCCTCTTCTCCCCCGTTTGTTTTCTCACAACTTGTCTTTACCGCCTCCGCCCCCGTTCTTTCTCTCGCAACTTGTCATTACCCCATCCTCTCCCCCGTTCATTCTCTCACAACTTGTCTTTCTTGTCTCCCGCAGCGCCAAACCCACTGCTCGCCCAGCAACAGCAACAGTTGGCATACGCGGCGATAGTCGCCATGCTCCGCAAAGACATGCCCAATGTCAACGAGGCGCAGATACGAGACATGCTGCCCCTAATCTACAACGCGAACCCAGCCGTGAGTATACTCTGGAAAATTGTCGTAAAGTCAACGTAGATTTATAAAGCTAGGGATTGTAAATAGTCATATCGAGCCAATGTTTCTGTGTGTGTAAGCGCATCACGACTACAATTTGTCCAAAATTACAAGAAACTGGAAGTGAACGTTTAGTAATTGTTTTATTGAAAAATCTAAATATTGACTGTGTTTATTGAAGCTCAATACCTTAATTTATGTAAATTTATATAATGCTTGTAAGTGCAAGCTATTACCAAACACAGACAAAAAGTCAGAGCACTCTTTCTCTCTGGACTGAATTTTCTGGACAGGCTGTACAAGATTAAAGGTTACAATAGTAAAATATCCGTTAAAATTCTGTACAATCCTTGATAGTAGTCATGAAGTTTAGGTAATAAAATTAATGAGATAATAAGACCTGGCACTATCTGTATTTTTTTCCGATTTTTTTCTATAATTAAAAAAAATACCCAGTTAAAATTATTAATTACAGAAAAATGTTATCATTATGTTTCGCCTTTTGTCAACAACTTTACATGATTGTATGCACGAATCTGCGTAACTCAATCCCAATAAAATAGACAATATTACCTATGTGTAGTATTTTCACATAAATTGAAAATATACTATGACAAAACGCTTTCAAATTAATTTACACTTCCATGCCTATCTGATCAGATGTTCGGAGGATATGACTACGGAGTAAGTTTAATAGTGGCATGAATGTCGATCGTAGAGCTTATTATGTATGACTTTCAGTTGTATATTGTATCTCCGTTATATCTATCCGCAGGTCTGTCTGTTTTCTGTTGCACTGTAGTTAAATCAACAAAAACAAATTAATGTTCCGTCTATATAAGGGTTTACTAACTCAAAATAACAATGGTTGTTTCCTGCAGTTCGAATGACCAAACAGTCAGAAGCATATGGTCGTATGTTCGATTTCGACGATACTGACTTTTTATATCTTCAATCTCAGCTCGTCGAGCTCTTTCTAACCATCTGATAATCATATTTCTATCTTATTCGATTGCTGAGATAATTCAGGTGCATAATGCAGGCTCGCTCTCTCGTGAAATTTAGTTAAATATGACACCTAAGCATTGTTACAGTCGATACCACATCAAACTTTACAAGCATGCACTTTATTCAGTTACATAATGTACGGGTGACTTAGTAACTAAAATATTAAAGTTGATCTGTTTGTCTCATATTTTCGATTAACCTAGCCTCATGATTGATGGGTCGGGCGAAAATCAATTACAATTGCGACTTGTAAGTTTATAAATTGGTGAAATGTAACCATTAACATTTTGGTTGCAGTCATTCGTAACATAACGGAGAGTGACGCATGTAAAGGTTCACGTGTAATTGTTTTTTTTTTCTTTCCCCTGTAAAGTCTCTAGCACAGACGATTTTATTTATAAAGTGTCTTAAGGAAACGACATTTCTCGACGTCATAAGGATTTGGTCGGATTTGTCATTTACTCGTAATTACTTTACAGGAAAACAAGCCTGCAAGTTACTATAAGCCTACAAATGACATTATAGATCTCAATTAACCCAACAATACAATAATGTAGAAATAAGTTTCTCAGGTTGTTAGAAAGAGCTAGGCGAGCTGATATTGAAAGTATATAAAGTAATTTTCGTCGGAATCGAAGATACGACCATATGCTTCAGACTTTGAGATTTATAAAGTGGAATTGTGTTTTTTTTTTATAAAATAACACCGTTAATTTTCTGCACTGCCTGCTGAAGAATGTTCTTCAGAAGAATATTCTTTATTGTACATCATCATGAAAAACACATCAGAACAAAAAAAAAAGAAAGACCATAGAGATAATTTTTCATTATTTTCTTTCAGTTGATGCAGAAAATGGGTGAAATATATAAGTACGCCCCTGGGATGATGAATCCGATGATGAATGCCATGGGAGGCGCTGGTAAGTTGATCATTGCCTCTGTGTCATCATAACTATGATTTTTTGTGTTTTCTGAAAACAGTCTGTTTTCGCATACGACTTCTTGAAATGACAGCGACGAAATATGAGATGGTTTTCAGAAATGTGTCAAATTGCCTATTGTGCAAGGAATACAGAATCCCCCACGTACGAACAGCTTTAACACGTTTACAGTCCCCATACAAAAGCTTTTGTCATATGTCCCTAAGTGTAAGTGTCCTTTTGGTTAAGAATGATAAATAACTCTATCTACAATAGCAACCTGGTGGTTTAGATAGATAGATACCTTACTCACAAGTCCCCCTTGCCTTAACAAACATAACCACAAGCCCAACAAAGTTAGAAACCACTAGGCCAACCCTGATCGTGTACCAGATATGGTACACGGACTCGGTGGGCTAGCCTAACGTGTCCTACACGTGGTGCACTGAACTGGGAACGTGCTAACAAGTGCGTCCATTGCAGCGATGGGCGGCATGGGCGGTACGAGCGGGCTGCATTACGTACTCGCTTTTATTTGAAGACCACTGAAATTTTAGGTATTTTTTGGGGCATAGATCTCTTAAGCAAATGGTATTTTCATGATAAAATAAAATATTAGTTAAATAAACTGCAAGTGGGGGATAAAATCAGGTAATAACAGTGTTATTGTGTTAATTGCTTAATGGTATTTATTAGGCATATCGTTTTGTCTAACTTTGCTAAATATTATGCAGTGTTATAAATGTGGCATATTGAAAGACCAAATTTTTGACATGTTGACACTTAGTCGTTCGCTTCAAAAAATAGACTGTAGAAGCATTTATTTTCCCGATATGGCAACTAGTGCGTTCATTGCAGCGATGGGCGGCATGGGCGGTACGAGCGGGCTGCATTACGAGCCGCCCTGGCAGCGTCAGCAGCAAGACCAGCAGCAGATGAGGTTGCAGCAGATAATGCAGCACCAGAATGTGAGTCCACCACCTCGGACGGCACAGTTAAACATACACGTTTACATACAGAGATATAATACATACATTGCTTCTGGCCCACACTAGGTGGAAAAGTTCTACCAAAGAAACACTCGTAATAGTTGTTTGTTTTCTGGGTGAATAATCTACTATTCATGTTTTTAATGAAAAACGCTAAAATTCTGCGTAAATAGAAAAAAAAAATATCAATCTTTTAAACATTTGCACCTTACACAAAAAAGAGGTTTGGACGGATTAGGATTAAAATAAAATAAATGAATAAACTCACGCCCGTTATACCCGAGGGGGTAGGCAGAGGCACCAATCACTAGAACTGAGCCCACGTTTTGTCGGATTAGGATTCTGAGAAGAAATTGGACGGCCTGTCACAGAGCTTTTACATAATTTGATTTTTTCGTGGGATCTCATTCTCAAACGATGACGTACATCCATACTGTTGTATATCTGGTTAAAATGAGGATTGCTTGTTTTTTCTTTAAAAAAATTAAAGTATCGTAAAAATCGTAATATTTGGCCTAGGGTCCCAAAATCAAGATAACATAATTTTATATACATATACATACATAAGCACACGCCTGCATCCCAGAGGGATAGGCAGAGACCAGGGATACATACCGATTGATATAAACCAGAAAAGTAATAACCGTTTCCTGTTTCTTCAACTACTCTCCCTGCCTACGATCCCAAGCGTGACAATACGGTATTTGACACTATCAACAATAAATTATTTGATATCCTCGATTAAAACAAAACTATCAAAAGGGTTTCGGAAAATGTATTCCTTTTATTGCAATTTTTAAACAGATGAAACATAAAAAGAGTGCTCTGAAATGTGACGTCACAAGCAAGTATTTTCATACAAAATTCCGTTTTAAAAGTAACTCATTTGACATTTTGTCAAATACCCAATAGGGAATGGATGAAAATATCAGGTGACAATGACAGCTTTTCAAGGTGGATTTTTTTTTATACGTAGCGGACTAAGGAATATGTCTGATATGCCGTACTAAGCCCATAACTACGAATGGAAAAATATTAAGTATATTTAAAAATTAACTACGGGGCCAAAAAAATTGAAACTTTTTTCCCGCGTTAAGGAAGGTTATTCCTATCACCAAAAAAAACATCAAGCACTTCTGATATTTTCATCCATTCCCTATTGACGGATCACCGGTCTAACTCGAAGCGTCCGCCTCCCAGCAGTCGATGAACGCGAAGTACTACGCGGGCGGGCTCGGCAGCCGCGACCCGGTGGCGATGGCTTTACAGCAGCAGGCCGCGCGCGAGATAATGCTCGGCGAGGCGGCGGGCCGGGGGCGGCCGCGGGGCCGGCCCCCGCTCGCCCGGGCGCCGGCACCGCCCGCCGACGTCGTCAACCTCGACTCGGACTAAGCGGTGAGTGTCGGCGGCTCTGCTAGCATTGTTGTTCGCCGAGTCTGGCTAGATAAAGCCGCGTTTTCACGGTCTTAGTGCGCTCGGACCGAGTGGCCCATCCGAGTAAACTAATGCTTCTGATTGGCCATTTGATGGATTTGGCATGAGTTCACTTGGATGGCGCACTCGGTCCGAGTGTAATAAGACCGTGAAAACTCGGCGTAACGCTGCAGATAATACTCGCCCGGTGACGTACTCGGCCGGGTCAGGCTAGATGTCCGGGCGCCGGTGCCGCCCGCTGAAGTGGTCAACCACGACTCGGACTAAGCGGTGAGTGTCGGCGGCTCTGCTAGCATTGTTGTTCGCCGAGTCTGGCTAGATAACGCTGCAGATAATACTCGCCCGATCGCTGGTAACGCCCGGGTCAGGCTAGATGTCCGGGCGCCGGTGCCGCCCGCTGAAGTGGTCAACCTCGACTCGGATTAAGCGGTGAGTGTCCTCGGCTCTGCTGGCAATGTTGTCGGCCGGGACTGGCTAGATGGCGCTGTAGATAGTTCTTGGGTCGGCACCGCCCGCCGACGTCGTCAACCTCGACTCGGACTAAGCGGTGAGTGTCGGCGGCTCTGCTAGCATTGTTGTTCGCCGAGTCTGGCTAGATAACGCTGCAGATGATGATGATGTCCTCCTCGTCGTAGTCCGACGACGGCGACCTCAAGTATTGGTAGGATTTCTGCGACGGTGGGCTCGGATGTGGCTTGCGAAGCCCAGCTTATTTTTGAAAGTTCGGTTACATTGGCCGCAGTAAAGTTCACCGCGGTCATTGTACACATAAGAATAAGTGGGCTTCGGACGGGTTTTTCGCTGCTGTCGGTTGGAGTTGAGAGTCTCGATCCGCGCATCAACGCTGCAGATAATACTCGCCCGATCGCTGGTAACGCCCGGTGACGTACTCGGCCGGGTCAGGCTAGATGTCCGGGCGCCGGTGCCGCCCGCTGAAGTGGTCAACCTCGACTCGGATTAAGCGGTGAGTGTCCTCGGCTCTGCTGGCAATGTTGTCGGCCGGGACTGGCTAGATGGCGCTGTAGATAGTTCTTGGGTCGGCACCGCCCGCCGACGTCGTCAACCTCGACTCGGACTAAGCGGTGAGTGTAGTCGGCTCTGCTGGCATTGTTGTCGGCCGGGTCGGGCAGATAATGCTCGTCCAGGCGCTGGCATCGCCCACCGACGTCGTCAACCTCGACTCGGACTAAGCGGTGAATGTCGTCGGCTCTGCTGGCAATGTGGTCAGCCGGATCTGACGTCGTCAACCTCGACTCGGACTAAGCGGTGAGTGTCGTTAGCTCTGCTGGCAATGTTGTCAGTCGGGTCTAGCTAGATGGCGCTGCAGAAAATCGTCCGGGCGCTGGTGCCGTCTGCCGACGTCGTCAACCTCGACTCGGACTAAGTAGTCAGTGTCAACTGCTCTGCTGCCTGAAGAAGCTGGGGTTGGGGATAATAGTTGAGCCACAGGCTGTATTCTCGGGCTCACTATTTCTATTCTTCACCATCTTCTTAGGTCTAGAAATTGTTTAACATTGTGAATATGCATGACTTTAGAAAGAATCATAGGCAAGTAGTAAATCTGCAACTTGATTTGGTAAACAATTGTCGTAACTTTGTTCCAGATCTGTTAAGTGTATAGTGGAAAAAAGGGAAGTGTATAGTGGAAAAAAGAGGTGAGATGTGTGTACAGTGGGGACAATTCACCAGTAGGCGCATCGTCCTGATACCCAACTAGCTATTATACTGAAGGCATACAAGTTCGTTTTCATAGCCAGAGGGCTAATTGCTAATAAAATTGACAAAAGTTGATGAGAAGTACTTGGGTACTTCTTAGTAAAGATCTCCGAAAAGAATTTAGTTAAAATGAAACGAATTCGTGTGCTACAACAAACGTACGATAAAGCATTATCTGTTATGCCTCGTTCCACCTGGGATGGATTAAAGTATATTTCTCTCACAGGTTTATTAAGTTTAAACAAACTAGAAATTCACAAGCCAGAAAAGGCTGGTTGTCAGTGTGATTCGGTGAGTTTACTTTGTAAGAATTGTAAGATCTGTTACTTATAAAATAATTTCTACAATTTATTTATTAAATGATAAGTAGCAAATCTTGAAAAAACTAATACATATGCCACAAGCATGCGACCAGTAATTCTGAGGCTCATGCAATGAATGCCCAGTCTGCCAAAACTTACCCAGTATAGACTAATTTTACAAAACTCAAGAAAATATCCCAGTAACCTTCCCATGTAGAATGAAGCATACCTAAGCAGCA
The DNA here is from genome assembly GCA_947310845.1 of Yponomeuta plumbellus. Taxonomy (NCBI): domain Eukaryota; kingdom Metazoa; phylum Arthropoda; class Insecta; order Lepidoptera; family Yponomeutidae; genus Yponomeuta; species Yponomeuta plumbellus. The sequence goes on along the minus strand of OX371207.1, from coordinate 6,151,728 downwards.
GTGTCTTAGTACAACAAAATTACACTATAGTATGTATAGCACAAGACTAACCATGACTTGTTACTCTCTTCTTAGTTTACCGATGAGAAACAAGGTTAGTTATTTTGGTAAATGTTCTAGCCAATCAGCGCGAGGGTCTCTCTCCTTAGTTCCCAGGTTAAACAAGACGTACAGAGCTCAGTACCTACATATATGTGTCTTACCATGTATCTACGTCGTTGATGGCCGCTACTTTAATGGACGTATGGAAGATACGTACGTATTCAATATGAGGTGTACAAAGTCTTTGTAACGATTGTGAAAATTTATAAAACCTAACAGACAAGTGTGCAATCAAGTAAAGTGCAAGTCATGGTAAGTCTCCTCTGTTTATGTTAGTTCTATTGTAGTTCGCCTCTAGGCTTGCGCTAACATCACATATCAAGAATCTCTAAACAAATGTTACTACTTACGGATTCGTAATAATGATCTTTCTTTTGATGAATTATGTACAAAGTGCTAATTTTTTTACTTTCACCGTTTTGTTGACGATTTAGGGGTCTTCAGCGCCATTAGTGGCTCAACATAATTATCTCGATCTTGTAAGTAGTTGCACCCACAATTGAGAACCCAGGACGTAGGATCTGGGATCTAAACCCAGGTATTTATATAAAAAATGGAATAGATCACAATTTACATGATCGAAGAGAGACTTTTATGACACTTTTGGCAAAAACTACCCATGTGTAGAAGATTTTTTATTTTATTTTCTCATTTAGGGCACTAAATGGCACCTTATTTCTTATTTTTAAAAAGTTGATCCAAATAAACCGGCTAACTCCGGCTACCTTTTAAACTTTTGGTGGCCTGATCGATTTTTAATTGTTCTTTTCAAGCTTTAACGCAATTGATTAAGAGCGTTTTAGAGACGTTTTTTAAAATTTATTATTTGCTACTTGAATTTTCAAATGATTATTTGTATTTCATACTCCAAATAAATCTAAGCGTAGGCCTAAGGCGTAGACATAATAATGCGAAATGCACAAGGTGTGTTATATTTTAATATCCCTACCTTACATAACATTCTTGTAATTATTAAGTTTCTTTCCTGCTAATTAAAATATGACACTTGTGCTATATTCTGACAGTTTAAAAATGATTGGAAAATCTAATTCATATTCTACATTTTGTAATATGAAACACCTCTTTTGTATGCTATAAAATTATGGAGACTGGCAGATTATCTTGTTTTAACCTTATATCTCTCAGTACAGGAAGTTACATGTATAAGCTATACTATAAATGTCAGCATAGTTGGTAAACTTCAGTGTTAAACATTGTAAAATTATCGGATACAGTTCTTCAGTACTAAGATTCGTCATAATGCCTAATGGTGTGCTGGATATACAATAGCAAGTCTGAAAATTTGTCTTTGTGAATTTGATTATCCCCATGGAAACCATTGATGATTGTGTTGGTGATTGGAACCCTTTTTTCAATCAATCCACAGATGATTGGAAAACCTTTTTCTGTGCTGAAGAACTATCTTGTAGGAAAGTAGAATGCATCTACATGAAGCATGTAAATTGCAGTGGTGTGTATTTTCAAAAGCAGTAATCTTTATCTTGCCCTGGTATAGCCCTAATCATACATTTTTTGGTGTACAACTTGCAGATGCAAAATTACATTAGTAACAATTAATCATGATCTACACCCCATAATATTTAATCACAACAGAGTAGATTACATTCTTATGACACTTGACAGAATGTTGGAAAGTAGTGTCTTGTCTTAAATTAAAGTCATGGGAAATTATTAAATCAGAACAATATTTCTGATTTAAATGTCTTCAGTTAGCAGGGCAACATGACATTGTGTTTTATAAAGCACAAATATTTTAATTCGCATTGTAAATTTTTGGTCCGGATCAACTTATATGGGTTTGTATCGGACGACGACGTCGTCTGAGACGAGCAACCGACGACGCGAGCTCCGTCTCTGCTCACCATGATTAAGCTCTGCGAATCGGAGCGAAACCTGGTCGGACTTGTCCGACATAGTAACCCACATAAGTTGATCCGTACCAAAAATTTACAATGTGTATTTTAATTCACACTTTTATTTTAATTTTCTATGATTTTTATTAAGTTTTTCTATTTGTTTCACCTGCATGCTTAGCATGATCTCTATATGTGGACACAGTACAATCACAATCACTCTTTGTGTAGAACCATATATTGAGTTGAGGTAGTTGATGGTTTAGTTGTGATATCTCCTTATCATAAACTGTGTGTATACGTTCGTTTTAGTGAGTCCATTGGTGACTTTAGGTTTTGCAATCATAGTTATTTTTTAGTTCTAGTTGATATTTTTTGTATGAAATGTATTGAGCGTGAGAAAATGTTTTATGCTTTAATAAGCAAAATTTTAGTAACGATAATGGTAATGTTAGTTTTTTATATAATTTTGGGCAAAATAAGTAATTATTTCATAGGATAATATGTCTATATAATAGTATTTATGATTATTACATTACATATAATATTTTATAATAATTGAGCAGTATTTCAATTTAGATTATAAGGTCTTTTATTTCCATACTTACAATATTTTATTTATACTAAAATTACTTGAGTGAATTTCACAATTTCTGTGCAAAAGCTACAATGAGGGCTGCTCTTTATTGTTTCTTTATGTGATATAAAAAATGTAATTTAGAGACTTTCCTATTATTTTGTAGTACAATCTAATATACCGTTCAGAAATGTAAAATGTGTTTATTTTATGGGTAATAAAATAAAAAAAACCATCATTTACAATTTCACATACAATATTATAATAATTAAATCAATCAATTAGTACTTATGCAGAACTCAGTTGATATTATACATTCAAATTAGGTACACCAGTGTTAATTCCAACAGAAACTTCTAAATACTTTAGCAACCTTCCTGAGAGAAAGGCAGCATCCTCAACTTTGAACACATTAGCAGAAAGTAAATCTACACTAAATTCATCTTGCAATGACAACAATTCTCCTGCGTCCATTGCCATAGAGTTCACTGGCAGTCCACTTGCATTCACCAACACTACCCTTCGCCTTCGCAAGTCGGGATGGACTTGCCTCAACACTCTTTTAGCCCATTCTACGCAGGATACCCTTTTGGTGTCCAAAGCAAGAACTACAAAGTCTATAGATACATTACCGGTAATTTTAGTCTGTATAACAACTTCTTCTAAGTGTGGGGCGCGTAAAAGAAGCAGTTTCCACCGGTAGGAGCCTTTGGAGTGGACTTCTACAAGGGCTTCAGATATTTTTTCGATTATTTCTACGTTCGATGAGAGCACTGTAACAGACAAACAGTTCTTGCAGCCGGCTGGACCTACCCAGGGAGCAATAACCAAGTCCTCTTCGATTATCGACATGGTTAGTCTTTCTAATGCCTTAGATGCGGTGACTTGACTAGTAAATTAGATTTTAATAGAAACTTGAACGAAATCAACCGTTTGGTTTGTGTTTCTTTAAGTTTTTTTTTTTGTTATTTGTTTTTTCACAGATTACGAATTTACATCTGTTTTTTTTTCGCAAGTCGGATCATGTGAGGGATGCTTTTTTAGAACGCCCAACCATAGAGTAACGGTGCGTCAAGACTCAAGAGCAAGAGCGATGCGCCGAGCAAACGGTATTTGACAGTAGATTTGACACAACAAAAAAAAACCTTGACTTCACATTTGACAGAATCAGGCCGACCGATTGTGTAACGAAAATAGAAGGATGATTTCGAGAATTTCCCTGAGAAGCAACGCGATTAGGTACTTCGCAAGACAGTATAGCGAAGGTATCAGTTCTGCTGGCCAATCGTCATCCTCGAAGGTGGCTGATGTGCCTGGACTTAGCAACGCCGTGGTCCACGCGGCCAACCAGCCTGTAGGCCCTGGAGTTGACCCAAAGAAGGAAGGAGCTTACAAAGTGCCAGAGTACTTCTGCTATGACAACATGAGCTTTTTTGAAGCTGAAATCGAAATGTCAAAATACAGGCTCCCACAACCTTCATCCCTGAAAAAGTGAACTCTGCGTTCCATGCGTAATATATTTAGTTTTATTGCTATAGCTAGTTATGTTTTCACTGTAAATTAATAAAAATTGTTGTTTGCATCAGGGTAATATTTTATTTTAAATCTAAACCTATCCATCTGTTCATGTTACAAACTTCCATAATAAAGCTACTACATAGTATTTTATTAAAAAAAAAAAGGAAATCTAAGTATTGCCTAAGAAGTGAATCTATTTCTATACTTATTTAAATCAAAAGACAATTTTAATTATCAACTTTATTGAAATCGATAATATGATCTTGTATCTACATAGGACCTAAAACTAAATAACGTAAAATGCAACATCTGTTTCTGAACCATTATTATATTGACTTAACAATATTGTACACTTTTAGAAATGCTCAAAGATTAAACGCACATGATGCACTAATTTGCCACTGAAGCCGCACCACTTATCAAGCAAACTGTCTCCTCAAAATCTTCCCCCGTGAGAGTCTGCACCGGCCCAGGCATATCAGTGCTTACTCTCTCTGCCATCTGTTACTTCTTCTTAGTCAGCTTCTCCGAAAGGTCGTCAAAGCTGGGGTCTTGCAAGTTGATCATCAAGCTATTACCAGCAAGGAACACTCTGTTCTGTGATTGGGCAATCATCCTTGAAATGCTCTGGGCTGCACGGATCTTGCGGAGTTTGAGGTAGCCAGGGTTCATTCCCATGGCTTTTCCCAACATCTCTGCGGCTTCAGCTTCTCCCTCAGCCTGAACAATCTTTTGTTGACGCTCCTGCTTGGCTCTTTCAACAACGAAAGCAGCCCTCTGAGCCTCCTGCTGGGCTACTTGCTTGGCCTCAACAGCAGCTGTGTACTCCTTGCCAAAACTTAGCTCAGTCAGGGAAACATCATCAAGAATGATGTTGAAATCAGCGGCTCTTTCCACTAGCTCCCTTCTTATGAGGAGGGAAACTTGCTGGCGTTGAGTGATGAGTTGAGAAGCGTTGAATTTTGCAACAACAGACTTCAGGACTTCATTGCAGATTGAGGGCAATACTTTCTCATCATAATCAGTGCCAAGCTGTCTGTACATTGTCGGTAGGAAGTTAGCGTCGGGGCGAGAGAGCACTCTGAGGGAAATATTGACCATTTGCAAATCCTTTGAACCAGTAGGCGATGAGATCTTCCTAGGTCTGGAGCGAATGTCGTAGATGATAGGGTACTGGAACCATGGGATGCGGAAGTGCAAACCTTCGGACATGACTTGCTGTTGGATACCTCCGATTCTGTTAAACATAATCGCACGATGTCCTCCTTCTACAGTGAACAGGGACTGGGACACTCCGTAAACGGCCGCGCCGAGAGTCGCCGCCACCTTTAGCCCAATACCAAGTCCGGGCGGGCCCCCCTTCGCGAACTTGCCCGCCATATCGTTCAGCTTACTTTGTGCCATGGTTTTAAGGTTTGGAGCGTACTATTCACTTGCTTTTTGCAGAATTGTAACGCCTTTTATTTTCTAACCTTTTTCGTAAAGTAAATTGTGCAATGACCATAGACAAAAAGAAGACGCCGAATGAGTGGAGTGAGTGAGTTAGTGATATATGAATGAATGAACATTGAACTGAATGAATGAATGAATGTCGGTGGTTATGTATGACAGCTTTCAGTAATTTACTCTGTGTATCTGGCGTAAACACTCAGAAGAAGGAGTACCTTAGAAGGAGCGTTAAAAAATGAAAACGTGCCACATAGTCTGTTTCGTCAATCTAAATAGCCGCAAGCTACGTGTTAGAAAGAGAAAAATATAGTCGTGTCTTTGTTGCTTTTTTCGAGCGTACAACCCTTAAACGTCAGTTGGTTACCTTTGGTTACCATTACGCGACCAAATTAGAACGGCTCAGAAAATGACGGCATGCAATGTGCCGCCCAATGACATTGATTTGGCAGAGGGTGTTCTGTGTTTGGCAGTGTGTTTGACAAGAGGTTTGGGAGTGCGCCGTTTTCAAGAAGCTTGTGTATTTTATATTTACTAAAGCATCATTTGAAGTGAATTATAGTGGATTCTCATGGTATATAGTATAAGTAACCATCGGCATGGCGTGTGTTTTGTTAGAATGTATATCTCATTCTTCCCGAGAAGATAATGAAACAACATTCATCAGCTTCCACCGGTAAGTCTCAATTTTGTGTACCTAAAAGGGTATTTTCTCTAAGATTTCAACTATGGGCTACTAGAATTGCAAATTAGCTATTAGAGAATGGTGTTTTCATCATGATTATTGTGATATTTTCGATATAAATCATAATACAAGTTTGTTGTTTGTTGTAGGGGAATAGGGATGGGACTTTCCCACTTTCTCAGTGAAAAAAAGTATCGATAGTTCGTAGAGCATATTTAGTTATTTCTTGCGTTCGTATAGTTGTTTTAATTGTTAATTATCTATTGCAGGTTACCCGAAGACAGCACAAAATAACAAATGTCGATGACGCAGTATCACGTACAAAGTAGTCTTGGAAAAATTTACACCGCATTTGCAGCAAGCGACTGTTTCATAAACAATAGCAAGTGGCGTAGGTTGGAAACAAGTGCCGTACCTACTTTACGCTTTTCCTTAGCCCGCAGATCATTGGCAAGGTTATAATTATACATTATAATGATACTTAAAACAAAATAAAGTCTACATACTGCACAATTATGTCGACTGAGGTGCACGTTTTGCTGTATGTATGTACATCAGGAATTTCACATGAGACCCGACTGTCTCGTTGGTCTAGTGGTTACTCCACTTGGATAATAAAACAGGTTGTCAGTTCCAACCTGCAAGGCGCCGTATATCACTTGTAGAATTTTTCCCTGATTATTGCCTGACTGGGTGTTTTTTTCTATCCTGGACAACGTTTAGCAGTTAAAGGTCATAACTAGTTTAATACTATCATAGTCTGATTCTGGTGCAAGTGATTTTTATTATTTTTATGTGGAAGTTATCAACGTGAAGTACTTAAATAAAAACAATTTTCAGTTTGCGCCCTCCGCGGAAATGGACAACGTTCGTGAGCTGCAACCAAGCTGATTTCATTTGAATTTCATAAAATATTATATTATCTTTTACATTATGGATGACACATTTTTGTGAAAAAAAAACGTTAATAGGTACTTGTAAAACAGAAGTCAGGGATAAAAAACATATACATTATAGTAATACGTGTTGGTTTCTTCTCTATTGAGCTGCAGCCTGCCACTTTTTATGTGAAAAGCTTGAAACTACGTACTTTATTTGATGCCAAATAATCTTGTACCAATAAATCGTTTGGTTTTTAATTTTTATTTTATTCCATCGAACCTGGACTGATGATGTTATTACAACGGGTGCCTTGAGTAACTATGCTAGGTGGTAGGTATTTATTGGAAACAAATACGTAATCTGTGGGGCCAGAAGCAATCTATGTGCCTGGGTGTAAATTTTATGTTATGTTATTAAAAAGTTTTTCCTATTTTGGTCTTGTTTTATTCATTATACTTTCTTACAGTGCCACCATCTCATCTGTTCAGTTGATAGCGGCGCTAGTGGAGAATTTAGTAGTAACATTTGAGAAATTTACCTAGAAAAATGAGAATATTTTAACCCATCTTTCAATTTTAATGAACATATATATATAAATCTTAGTAAATGAATAAATAAAACAAAAAATGGGGAACAGGATTTACAATTAATTACTTAGTTACAATTTTACCCACCTGAACAGATCACTTGGTGGCGCTGTATATGGTGATTATTGATGATTTGCAAACATATTAAAAAAAAAGGTTCTATATTCGCCGTACATATACATTTTGCCATGTTACCACATAACTCGGTAAAATCTTTCTTCGATTCGCTATAGCCCTATTAGTCCCATTTATATTATTGAAAACCTGATGTAGAATTACTTACTGTTACTTATGTATATTTATTGTAACTTATATGGTATGTACCACACTTAGCACATAATAACATAACCGTAAGGGGTTCCAGCTGGTTCACTAGCACCACCAAGGGAAAAATGATATTTTTTTAGAGATAAATAATACATTGATAATTAGATAGATAGATAATGGTGATAATAGTGATTATCATGGGCCCATGACTGTAATTTAAATTAATTGGAATTGGAATAATGGAATTTAGTCGTAGGTTTTTTGGTACACAGCCATGGGTCCGAAAAATCACTATTAAACATGGTGATGGGATTGAAAAGATACTTTTTGCAAATTGTGTAAAAGAGCTATGATTTTTTCATCATTTAATATTAATACTTAATTACCAACATTAATTTTAAAAAATACACAGATTATGTAGATCGGAATAAATAATATCGACATCTTTATGGTGTTTGTCCCAGCCCTATCGATTTTGGCTTTGTTCAGTAATCTGTGGCAACCGTGTACGATTGTAACATTTTTAGTGCATGAGTACACTACAGATGTCTCTTTCTGGCGCAGAGATTTATCGTAAGAGTAACATGGACAGCTATACAACTGTTACTTTTTATTTTATTCCTCCTTCTATGGTACTCCTTCTTCTGAGCGTAAACATTGACTTTTTTTTTATTGACGTCATAAGTTTCAGGCCGAACGAATGGGCCGAATTCGTTCGTTGATTTGTTGACGTTTCAGTCATCATACTTCGGCGCGTTTCATTTTCTTTTTCGTGTTTTTTAATTTCATTATCAATTTAAAATAATTAATTAACTTGTAAATACATGACATGACAGTGCAACAAAACAAGAATGTCTTCTGTGATAAAAAGTTGACTTAGTCGCTGGAATCTCGACCTCGACAACAATTTCCGATGGACAACAGCGATTACGATGATGAGTGCGGAGACGGCATACCCATATGGCAGGAGCCCCGCTGCGAGCCTCTGGGGGCGCCCAAGGAGAACCTGTGCGACGAAATCCCTCTGGAACCGTTGTCTGGAGACCGAATACATGCTTTGGAGGTGGAGCAGGATATTCTTTCGTCCTCCGTATTTTCTTTGACGTCACACTTAGCACAGGTTGAGTTCCGCCTGCGCCAAGTCTTGAAGGCCTCGCCGGAAGAAAAAGATGCTATGCTTGAGGCTTTGGAGGAGTTCACATCGCGAGGAGTGCCCGATACGAGAGCCGCGCCGCAGGGAAGCTCGGGGGAATCAGCTTGTATCGAGTGCATCGAGCTAGAGCATAAGATGCGGCGACAGCGCGAGAGACAAGCCCATTTCATCGACCGATTAAAATCACAGCTGAAGGAACTTGAGCGTTTTGCTGTCAACCCTTCTTCTGAGAGTGGAGATTGTCTTATCCAGCACCAATCTTTGATAGAACATCTCAAAAGTGAGATCGACAGAAGTTTAGAGGAGGGTTGCCAACAACCTTTAACTGCCGAAGAGCTGAGGCATCAGATCAACTGTGCGGTGCGTCAATATGCTGATAAGCAAATGTCTAAAGATGAGATCATTAGCAAACTCCAGGCACATATTGAAGATATGCAGAAGTTCATAAATGTAATGAAGAATGAGGACTTGAAAGCAGGAAAAACAAAACTGAATAGAGAAACAAAGAATATTGGAAAAGCTGAGAACAACTTTGAACAGATACACAGTAGAAATAAATCTAATGATGACTTGAGAGCTGAAACAATAAACCTGATAAGAAAGGCTTCAAATCTAATACAGATCTTTACAGTATCACAGTTTGGCTGTTCACCAAACACAAAACGGAAACAGGAATTCAAATCAAGCACCATAGTCACACATTGGGGTAACTTACGTGCTAAGCTGGAAATGTCTATCGATGGTGTACTTACCTTAGTATCACGGGATAGGCCTGCACATTCTATCATAGACAGCTATGATAGTGAATCTGAAGAAGGGGGTATTGTTATCAACGATGCACCATTAACGACAGCAGTAAGACGTCACTTAGCTGTCAATTTATGCAATTTATTGCAACATGGCCTCACAGGACCCGAGTCTTCATCCCTAGTTCCCTTAATAGGTTGCTTTCCAGTCCGCAGGACTTCCACATCACGTCATGTACATATCTGGGAGTTTATCATGAGATACTATGAGCTGAATGATGGCGATGCATTTAACTCAACTCCAGCAAGAAAGTTGAGCCAGAGTTTCAACTTGGATATTGTGGGGGGCACAGCCATATCTCATAAGCAGAGCTTGCTAAGTGCTATTGGTAGTATTCTTGCTTCTCACATGCCATATAAAAGAAGTCACGATGCACATTTCAAAGCATTTGTATGTGCTGCACTAAATGTGCATAAATTAGTTATATGGTTGAATATAATGTTAAAATGCAGGTCATTAGTTGATAATTACTATTCGTCAACTAGTTACGTTGTAAACACTGGCTTTCAAGATACGTTGCAGAGCTTAGACCGGCTCACCCCACATAATTTTGACCTCCCTGTTGATCTTGCAGTCAAACAATTCCAAAATATCAAAGATGTGTTTATGTAGATTTTTAAGGATACCCCCTAATGTAACTAGAGTTATGTTATATCTAAATCAAGTCTCTTTTATGATGCCTTTCTATGTATAAGTATTTTAATTATTGCATTTTTGTTTTGTCATTGAACACTTGTTGACACACTAGTCTTTTATATTACATACCTATTAGCATTTACTAGTAGAATAGAAACTTAGTAAGAATAATCAGTAACTACTAAAATATTTTAAAATGATATATTGAAAGCAATGTGGATATAAGCCAGTCAAAACTATATTCCATTTATGACCTGTAAGTCCTGTAACTAATTACTCTTTATCATATGAAAATATTAAACATTCCTAAAAAAAAACTGATCTCAAAAGTATTATCTGGGTTATGTTATGTAAGATCTGTCTTGTAGAAGTGAGAGTAAAAATTTACCAAAGGTACTAATTTATCCAAAGATGTTAAGCATTGTGACTTTATTTATTATAACGCAAATATAATGTAGCTGAAGCATGTACCTTAGTTTTATTAGAAAATTGGCCCTTACAAAAATAAAATCAAACATCAATTTAAATTAACATTCATTATATTTAAAACAATACACACCAATCACAATTTCAACGCATTTTCAGTGCTAATAAGTAAATAGAATATCATGTAATTAACATACAAAATTAATTCATAACATAACAAAAAATGCCTTGATCTCATCGCATCACTTTATAGTAGAAAATCTCGTTTCCAGAACAGCTCTGTAAAAGATGATGCTATGAAAAATCGACGAACCTGATAAAATAGCTTAATCAAGTGGCTGTGTCGATCATGACCAAAAGAGTTCATATTACAGAGCATTTCCTTGATACACATAATAAATTTTAAACATTATTTGTACAAAATATAATATCCATTTACGTATTTGCAAACTGCGTCATCACTTGTACGGTCACACTTCATCTTTCGCACATAATACAAACTTACAAGACTCACTGCCAACATCAGGGGCGAGTTTCATGAAAGGACAATTCCTACCTCATTATGACAATTCAAGGTACATAGTATAGCCGAGTCCATTTGTTAATAAAGTTAAACGAATTTACAATTACATCGAATTGTCATACTAAGCCATGAGTTGTGGCATTGAATTTCCTTCTAAATTCAATGGTTGTGGTTATGTGAAATCAGCCCCAGAAAGGATGATTTTTATTGAAGAAGTTTTATTTTATTTATTTAGATACCCACAAAAATGTAGGTTACTTTTCACGCCCATTTCTTTGTTAAGATAAGGGGAAACCTATAGTGACCATTGTACCCCACAACGTAGTTTAGTGGTACAAAAAGGATCTTTATATTAGAAAGTTTCTACTAAGTTTCGGAGTTTCTACTAGAAACTCCTTCCACATCTGAATGCAAAACAAACGGCTCACTTAAATCCCTTCAGGAGTAGAATCTCCATTAACACAGAGTAGGGCGGTGTTCATAACTCAATTCGGTCAAAAGTGTGGCGTAGCTCTCTTCACTACTACGGCGACGAATTGTATACAGTGGATATGCTAAGACATCTTAGGCGTTAACTTCAGAAGTAAAGTAACCACTCAGAAACATTACTTTTGATTTAACGAATGATTAATGTCCTCTGAGACAATGGTGTAGTATTGTCAGGGGACATTTCTGCCGCGCTTACGAATAACGCACTAACTATGCTTGCAAAATATGGCACTTAGTGCGTTTTTCATAAGCGCGGCAGATTTGTGGTGAATACGGACTTAAAAACGGTCCATTGTCTCATTATACAAAACATTCAATAGTCTTTTCTGCGGCAAAGTGAAGACCAGCTGGTGCTAACATAGGACTTGGTTTCTGACAGAGCAAACCTATCACAAAACGTCGAATCACCCTTTCAAACCACTGGCAGTGTTAAGAACGTAAGGTCACAGCATGTCCGTTTAATTGGGTCCAAGCATGTTTTCAGGTTTAACCATTTGGTCGAACTGTTCGGCTGTGAGGATGCCTAGCTTGATGGCAGTGTCCTTGAGTGTACCACCTTCTTTGTGAGCAGTTTTCGCGATCAACGCCGCCTGGGAACGAGTAGAGAATTATATTAATAACCACCGGATCAACCAACCAATAACTATATATAAATAAATAAAAGCATTACTACTTTTCTTTATGTCTAGGTTAGGTTAGGAAGGTTAAAATTTTCTTTTCCTGGCAGTCCGTCCAGTTCTCAAGTGATGCGGTGGTCAACAAACAATATTGAACTTTTATTTATATGGATAGTCTCAAACTAGAATTCAACGCAGTAGTAACCAGGTATCATTCTAAGCAGACTTGCCATAGCAACTGCTAAGGTACAAGTAGACACTACACGCGCCTAGAAAATACCTCTTCATATTCTCTTCTTCTGATTTATTGTTGCTGCAATATATTTTCTAGATATTTTAATCTAAATCCTTCTAAGCTTTATCTAAGAATGCACCTCTTAACTGGCAAACTCACTTTATCGTAACCGATGTGAGGATTGAGCGCGGTGACCAGCATGAGAGATTCTCGCATGATCTTGGAGATCTGCTTCTCGTTGGCTTTGATGCCAATAGCGCAGTGGTTGTTGAATGACTTGCAGCCGTCGCCTGAAAGAATATGTAAATATGTAACTTCCGAATGCGGTGTTAGCCCATTGAGTAGAACAATGTAATTGGAAGCGAGACACACTTTCGATACCCAGTGCGGGCATGTACTAATGAGTTCGATTTCTAAGTTATGTACATTTGTGAAGCAATACCACTCGCTGACGGTCAAGGAAAACATCGTGAGGAAACCTGAGTGCCTGAGTTATTCACATACATGAGCACTTGAATCCTTTCTAATCACTCGCTCGATATATTTGCTTCTTCAGCCTTTCTTCCTTCATCCTTTCCACATGTCCAAACCAATGTTACGTTTAATTTTTGTAATGTTATGTTTTTGTTATGTTTTTGTCTGCTTCTTCCTTTCTTTCTTTCTTTCTATTGTGGAATAAAGTAACAAACAAACAATGGATTTGACTTAAGAACCATGCTACCGTCATAATAAAAAAGGCCGTAACTACCATGAATTTGGTTTCGAGCAAATTGAAGTTTAGGGAAAAACTAAATTTCAAACATGTCTGCTAAGTTCTCTTCGGTGGTTCGGTGAGAAACAGAAGAAAAATGTACATATTTCATAAGTTATTTTCTTAAATTTAAGTGTTATTTATTTAAATACAGTTTACTCTTTCTCACTATATATCTAGTAAAAATTTAAGTTATGGCCTTTCTTCTTATGACGGCAGCATTACTTACCGAGCAGTTTAATGGAGCGCAGCACGTTAGCGACGATCATGGGCTTGAAGACGTTGAGCTCAAAGTGTCCGTTGGAGCCGCCGATGGTGACAGCCACGTGGTTGCCCATGACCTGAGCCGCGATCATGGTAAGGGATTCGCACTGTGTGGGGTTCACCTTGCCTGGAAGAGACAGAAATATTTCTGTGTTTAATTGATGGTGGAGAGATCACGATAAAACTCTGCGTTTAACCTTAGTGGTTTAAACCTATAGTATCTTTGGTGGGCCGTTCGGCTGACTATAACAATGGTTTATATGATTAATGTTTATATGTATTTAAGTGACCCAGGAGCGAAAAATCTGTACTGAAGAACGGGCGAACTTTGCCCCGCAGTAGAATACAAACACAGAAGCTATTTAAAAGATAATATTAATATTAAGTACCTGGGTGACCGAGCTTTGCTCGGTACTTTTTTTGTAATATAAAATATGTAATATAAAATTAAAATAATCCTTTTCCAACAAAAAAAGAACTTGGAAAAAAAACATCATGACTCGAACCGGGTCTCTTGAAATCGGCCCGAAACGGGTCGCCCGTTTTCCCGTCGGAACTATCCCAACCTTGCAGATAGATGCGAAATTTACCTCTGTATGTTATCATAGCAAATTTCAATTGGCTTAAAACACGGATAAAACAACGTTTTCTAAAAATGTAACCTAGTTAGATCAATTAAACGCCCCCGAAAGCATCTGCCTACAAAATTTCGTGAAAATCGTTGGAGCCGTTTCCGAGATTCTGATTATATATAAATATATATACAAGAATTGCTCGTTTAAAGAGATTATATATATTATTTAAATAGATAGATTACATCTCATAACATCGCAACAATGTTAATAAGGAATTTACAGCCTGAAGGAGGTTTAAACAAAAAAGACGGCGTGTGCACGAGCACAATAAGCCGTTTTCAGAAGAGCGAAAAAAAAAAAAAAATTATTACGGCTGTCAAAGGAATGCAATTTTGGACCTCAGCCCAATAGCCATGTGTGATACATCATAAAATAGGTCTCAGCGAGCTGAACAAAAGTTACTATGACGCCAACAGCCAAATGTTTGTCGTTTCGGAGTTATATTTTATTGAAAATGTAAGTTTTTTTTTCAATACAAGATGTTTTTTTATTATTTTTTTTATTTATTAGGACCACCAACAAGATATACACCAATACATTCACAATAGACAATAGACTAAAAATAAGCTAAGCGTTACCTCACTTATAGGCAGCCACAACATGCACCGGTAGTATTAAGTTGCTCGAGGACTTACATAACTCCTTACACAACTTACATAATAGGTATAACTCCGAAAGGACAAACTTGGCTGTTGGCGTCATAGTAACTTTTGTTCAACTCGCTGAGACCTATTTTATGATGTATCACACATGGCTATTGGGCTGAGGTCCAAAATTGCATTCCTTTGACAGCCGTAATATTTTTTTTTTTTAGTTCTTCTGAAAACGGCTCATTACAGGTCAGTTATCTAAAGCTGGCACGTTCACAGTACTCACACTTATGCAATTTCACTATACAGAATGTTTAAAAATAAATTATTTTGATTCAAAATGCGACTCTAGGTAAGTGTAGACTAGAGTTAGGTTTTAGTAAGATGGATGCGTTGTAGATAAATAAATACAAATATACATATGTGTTACTTGTTATAATATATTTTTAGCAAATTCGAGCGAAAAGTATTAAAAATAAGGTGGAATCAATGGTCACAAAATAGTTATAATTTTCAATAAATTTTCACATGAACAAAAATGATTTCACCTAAGAAAATCTTTACCAAAACAGAAAATAATTATCGCAGAAATCCTGAACAATTTAATTATGTAACAAAGGGTCACGGACGCTCAGTGGTCAGTTACTGGATGAATGACAAGCCGTTTTCAGATGAACTAAAAAAAATATCTAATGGCTGTCAAAAAAAAAAAACATTTGGCTGTTGGCGACATAGTAAAGCCCATTACTACATAATGAAAAAAAATAAGGTTTAGGAATAAGAATAATAAATAAGGAGCCAGGAATAAGGAATAGCACAGAAATCAATGTGTCTTGCTCAACGGTGCTGCCATTGTTGGATTCCGCTATTCCTTATTTCTTGTTCCTTATTTCTTATTCTTATACCTTATTTTTTTCATTGTGTAATGGGCTTAACTTTTGTTCAGCTCGCTGAGACCTATTTTATGATGTATCACACATGGCTATTGGGCTGAGGTCCAAAATTGCATTCATTTGGAACTACTTTTCTTAGCTGTCAGAAAAATCCCTCATTGAAACGCACATACGGTTGAATACCAAAAAGATCACGCTGTATTCATAAACAGTAGCAAAAGTAAAACTATAACTGTCCCCTTCACACTCATAAGCTAGACCGCGCGCAAGAGAGACGGGCAGACTTTTCATGATGCGCATGCAGTACACGTCACGCCGCGCGCTATTCACAGACACTACACAAGCGCAACGTGTAAATGTGTTGAACGTGCCAGCTTTACTTAACTGACCTGTACATTCAATAAACAATTTTTATTTATTTAATACAGTAAGGCCACACCAAACTGACTGTCAGCCGCCGAAAGTGAGCGAGCGTTACGCAGTTTATTGTATTTTTTTAATTTTTCCCCATTCTTTCCAGCGATAAAAAAAAAGGTGTGAAGAGGCACTTCCGTCTTACTTCGGTCAACTTTCCCGAGTACTTTGTCGAGGAACTTCGCGAGTAGTCTGGAGGAGGCATTAAGGTCATAGCCTACTTACGCGACTCTGCTACCACCCGGCAAAAATGATATCATTCAAATATGGGCTTTAAATATTGGTCTTTAGATATATTTTACATTGGCATCAATGACAGAGGACAGCTCGCTGTCAGCTGTCAGCTAATGATTCCAATGTAAAATATATCTAAACAGCAATATTTAAAGCCCATATTTGAATGATATTATTTTTGCCGGGTGGTAGCAGAGTTGTGTAAGTGGGCTATGACCTTTAGAGCGGGTACACACTACAGTCCGTTTTTTAATTCGATGCAAAAAAAAAAATGAAGCGGTGTTACCGCTATAAAAGCTATAGGTTAATTCGGTAGATTTTTTTTACCGTGAATAGAAGACTCATGTGACCAAAATCCTTATCACATCAAAGACATTAAAATTGAATTACTCGTAAGAGCAAAGTCTAAAAAAAACACCTGCGTAGCATACACAGTTTAACTTGGAAGTAAAATGGGGTTATTTCGTTTTTACGTACTAGCAACATTCAGACATTGACAGCCTAAGAATTGTATGGAGATGTCAACGTGACAATATTATTTTTTTGCATTGAATGAAAAAACAGACTTTAGGCGTTTTGAAGCGCGCGCTTTTGTAACGCGCGTTGTAAGAACTATGAGGTCTGATTGAAGTGTACACATGCAAACGCGCAGTAAGCGCGCTGTAAGCGCATGTGTACACTTCAATCGGACCTCATAGTTCTTACAACGCGCGTTACAAAAGCGCGCGCTTCAAAACGCCTAGTGTGTACCCGCTCTTATTGTATTTTTCCAGTGATAAAAAAAAGGTGTGGAGAGCCACTTCGTCTTACTTCGGTCAACTTTCCCGAGTACTTCATCGAGGAACTTCGCGAGTAGTCTGGAGGAGGCATGAGACTTACCAGGCATAATGGAGCTGCCTGGTTCGTTTTCCGGCAGCATGATCTCGGCTAGGCCGCAGCGCGGGCCCGACGCGAGCAGCCGAATGTCGTTCACGATCTTCATGAGCGAAACGGCGATCGTGTTCAGAGCGCCGGACACTTCCACCATCGCGTCGTGGGCGGCGAGCGCTTCGAACTTGTTCGGGGCCGTCTCGAAGGGGATGCCTGGAGGATGGTAAAGACGGCTTAGGTTTTCTAATCTACAGTAGCAGGCTTTTCACCTAATTTAGCTTTTAGAGCTGACAAAATTGAAGTTCCTGACATGAGATCTTCTCACGTATGGCGTTCTCACTACACACACACAAACCACACTGACATTCACACATACACATGCTATACATATATACACATATACGCTAAATACTTAAGTAGAAAAGAAAGGGCCGATTTCTGAATTGAGACTACTTAACTCTAGGACCGTCTCGTCAAATTTATCAGAAAAGAGCGTGACAGAACGTTACTTTGTTTCAATTCAGAAACTAAGTTGATTAGTATTATAGTTTAGGTAATATCAAATAATTTATGTATAATGGTACGGCATAAAGCGAAGATTTGCGTTGTCGCGACATGTCTGGCCAAAAAATTCGTCCTATCGCGAATCATCATTGCGAATACAACACCCTTCGCGCCGCTGTCGGTAAAATGCCGCACATCAAAGGGTTTTCTCGCGACAAAGTTCAAGCGGTTGGCTACACTTTATTTGACAACGAGAGTCGGATTGGTTTGGACGTGTTTTAACTATGTATGGATTGGAGCAATGAGAAGATAATTGAATTCGTACTAAATTATGAATCTGAACCAGTTTTATGGAACTCCCAAGACCCAAACCACAATAAAAAGCATTTGAATTAATAAATAACAATAAATTAATAATAAAGACGACCTCTTTGGCGCAGTGGTTAGTGCATCTGACTACCATGCGAGAGGTCCCGGGTTCGAATCCCGGCTGGGGACAAAAAAAAAATCCCAGGTGGATCTTGGATGTTTACATGTTTGTGACGTCGCTGTTTCTGGTACCCACGACACAGGGTATCCTAGTGTGGGGCCAGAAGCAATGTATGTGCCTGTATGTAAATGTTTATGTTTTATGTTTAAAGATGCAGTAAATAATTATTTGCCGCCATGTGATACAGAGCAACTGCCTCTTCGATGTTTTCCGCAAAATGAATTTAGCAACGTTCTAGATTGTCGCGACGTAGCGAAGGTTTATTTGATGTGGCCAAGCTCTTCGCCGTAGAGGGAACACGAAGTTTTGTCGCGTCAACGCGAACACGAATCTTCGCCTTCAAGTGTGGCCGATATTACATAAGTGTGAAAGAGCAGAGCTTCCTGATATACTAACAAACTTAAAAAAAGAAAGTTCTTGCCCGATTGTGCTCTGAAGACGACCTCTGTGGCGTAGCGGTTAGCGCATCTGCTTACCATGCAAGAGGTCCCGGGTTCGATCCCCGGCTGGAGAGGAAAAAAAACTCCAGGTCTTGAATGTTTACATGTTTGTGACGTCGCTTTTTCTGCTGCTGCTGGGGCCAGAAGCAATGTATGTGCCTGTATGTAAATGTTTATGTTATGTTATGTGCTACTATAGACATTTGTAAAGTAAATAAACTATGTTTAAAGATTCTAAAGATTATGAAATCGCTGCTGGAAGTGTGGGGCCAGAAGCAATGTATGTAGGGTAAACCATAGTATTGCTGGCACCCAACTAGTCATTGGCACAGTGAGTTTTAAACACAAATATTAAGAATTAAAATTGGGGCATTTTGGTAGTTTTTTATAATTAGCATTTTTAAGTACAAAACATACATACAAATTATAAGTGCCAATGACTGATATTATTAGTGACAATGACTGTAGTTTTGGAGACATTTTCAAATTATTATTATTTTTCTTAAATAAAACTATGACGACAAGCAAGAATTATTTTTTATTTCCAACCTATACTCATATTCTAACTAATAAAAATGGTTAATAGTGATTGAATACGAAATTGAATGCTTAGGAAACAAATTAAGTCAAGGTGCCAATCAATGTATAGTTAACCCTACCTGTATGTGAATGTTATGTTATATTATAAGTAGTATTTCACCACCCCAAAAGATTTTCGATTTTCTCACCGGTAAGCGCTGCGATCTCGGCGGCGCACTTCTCCGCGAAGCCGACGCGCGTGTTCAGACCGGTGCCGACGGCTGTGCCGCCGAGGGCCAAGTAATGCAAACGGGGCAGCGTGGTGCAGATCCGTTCGATGCCGTACGTAAGTTGGGCGACGTAGCCGCTGAACTCTTGGCCGAGGGTCAAAGGGACGGCGTCCATGAGATGGGTCCTGAAAATTTATAGAAAACTCGTTTTTATTGGGAGAGCGTATATACGGACCTACGTCATAATGGAAGCACAGACCTTCTCTCAAAGCGTGTGGGATTAAATAGCACGCGTGCCCAGTTTGGTAATTTCAAGCCCTGAGGTATATGAACATCTTACACCGTCAGATTTCCTGACGATGTTTCCTTTACCGTTAGTGAGTAGTATAGTCTTCATAACTTCACAAACGTCCGTAACTTAGAAAATGTAGTCAAATCAAATATAATGTGAACAGACATGTTTGTTACGCTTTATTGCATAAAGCATTGACTAGCACTGGCCCGGATGAGTTGGCGTGAAAGAGAAGAGGCCTATGGCCGACAGTGGGCTCTATTTAAAGGGCAATTAGATAGATTGCATAGAGATAAAGGTACATATTTGTAGAGCTATGTACAGAGGCCTTGGTGGTCTAGTAGAAATTCGTTTGATCTTGTTAAAGCCAAGGAGACCGCTTTCAATCTACCGATCTTAATGATCTTGTTGAATTCCTTTGCTTTGAGCGTTGATTCGACTGCGATGTGGATGGTAGCGGAGTAATTGTAGTGCGTGCGTGACTGATGATCTTATAGAACTCCTCCTTGGATTTGTCCCTAAGAGCGACCTGGCGGGCCTGAGACATACCCTTAGTTCCATGGGTACCGCGATGTGCATTTCTGCATGGCGGTGGGGTACTTGTCTTGTTGTTGTTACACTTTATTGAACTAAAGAAAATACATAATATAACTTAAATAAGAGGTTTGTGATAAAAACAACGTGCAAAGGCGGAATTTCTAAAGGAATTTCTTCCAGCCAGCCTAGAAATTTTGGAATGTTAAAAAAGAGACTGGGGTAGGGCAGATGAAGTGGATAACAACTCATAAGTAGGTATAAAAATAATAATAATCATAAACTACTTACTAATATACCTACAACTTACATAAATGCCTACATAGATATGTGGCAGTTCACTGTGTGCGACACGCGAACCAACGAGGCCGGCCGGCTTAATCTGTTTACGTCAGTCTCAACTCTGTGTTCTGTCTGCATCAGATATTGAAGCTAAGCACACGCTTTAGAGTTTTACTGCTTTACTTGCTAAGCATATCTGCTCGTCCTATCGCTCTGTTCTCCGCCTTATCTCACTCCTTCTATCTCGCTAATGTACCTGTGAACTATCTGTGCTGTGCCTATCAAACACAATAAATAGTGACAACCTTTCTACGTGTTTCATCGCACCTATTCACATCACCCGCATTAGCTCCCCTTCACTGGTGACCCCGATCGAGCACTGACATCAAGATGAGCAGGGCTGACAACGCCGAAACCGATCCTGAGCCCGGAATTTTCCGTGACGCGTGGAATGTTCCAGAAGCGCATGTGGGCGTTTCCACTACACACACGTCAACCGAGGTACATCGTGTCGGTGTCAAAGTCCCGCCATTCTACGCGGAGAAACCATCGGTGTGGTTTAAGCAATTAGAAGGCCAATTCAAATTGGCAGGCATAAAATCAGAAGAAACTAAGTTCTATTACGCCACTTCGCAGCTAGAGCCACCGTACGTAGATATAATTGACGACATTATTGAAAATCCGCCGGAATCCAATATGTACGAGAAACTCAAGCAAGAGCTTATCAAGCGCCTGACAAAGTCAAAGGAGAAGAAGGTCCTCCAGCTGCTGACGCATGAGGAATTGGGCGATCGGAAACCTTC
Source organism: Yponomeuta plumbellus (assembly GCA_947310845.1). NCBI lineage: Eukaryota > Metazoa > Arthropoda > Insecta > Lepidoptera > Yponomeutidae > Yponomeuta > Yponomeuta plumbellus. Next base: position 6,130,159 of record OX371207.1, on the reverse strand, counting down.
GCAGTTTCTCCGGCATTTACAAAACCTGGCCGGACCTGGAGTTCCTGACGATTTTATAAAGACGATCTGGTCCAGTCGACTACCTAGCAGCACACAAACCATACTTGCTGCCCAACCATCGACTGCATTAGAGGTGATTGCAGAACTCGCCGACAGAGTACACGACGTTGTACCAACATACCACCAAGTAGCTTCAGCTGCTAAAACGTATGGAAACGTTGGAGGCCCTCAACCAGAAGCTTCAACTTCAGCTCAGACGCAGCAGAATACTCTGGACTTCATGGCCAAGCAAATATCCGAATTGACGAGGCAAGTAAGCTCACTTTCGGCCCAAGTAAGACAGTCAAGACCCAGATCTCGGCCGCAACGTGACCAATCCAGACACCGTCGTGGCGAATCTAGAAGCCGGTCACAGTCAAGCTACCGAAAATTTCCAAATTGTTGGTACCACGCCAAATTTGGTGCCAACGCACAGAAATGCCTGAAACCTTGTGACTTCCAATCGGAAAACTGCTCAGGCGGTCGATAATGGCGACCAGCGACTGCCTCTCATCCTCCGGTCGCCTATTCGTAACAGACCGCAGAACGAAAACACAATTTCTCGTCGATACTGGTAGCGATCTTTGTGTCTTTCCACGCTCTGCCCTGAAGGAACGCCGACCCAAGACTACGTACCAACTGTCTGCCGCCAATGGTTCTGTCATCGATACATACGGCGACGTCCATCTGGAGCTGGACTTCGGACTACGCAGAGAGTTCTCATGGCGATTCACGGTGGCCGACGTCACCAAGGCCATAATTGGAGTGGACTTCCTGTCCCATTACAACATCATCATTGACTGCAGAAATCAATGCCTCATTGATAACACAACCACTCTCTCAGCGATTGGATCACCTGCGCCGTCGTCAGATACGATATCTTCAGTGAAGATCGTGACAGGCGACACTAAATTCCATGCGTTATTGAAGAAGTTCCCCGAAATCACAAGACCTACTGGTACTGAACGAGTGCACCATCACAACACAGTGCACCATATACAAACTACACCTGGACCACCAGTCGCAAGTCCAGCGCGACGACTAGCACCAGACAGACTGAAGATAGCTCGGCAAGAATTCGAGTCCATGTTGAAGAATGGAACTTGCCGGCCCTCAAAAAGTCCATGGTCGTCCCCACTACATCTAGCACCCAAGAAGGACAATGGATGGCGCCCATGCGGCGACTATAGGATGCTGAACGCACGAACTGTACCAGACCGTTACCCTATACGCCACATTCACGACTTTACGCATAACATCACTGGTTGTTCAATCTTCTCAACCATCGACCTAGTAAAAGCGTACAACCAGATACCAGTCAGCCCCGAAGATATAGACAAAACGGCTATCACAACTCCGTTTGGCCTGTACGAGTTCCCATACATGACATTCGGATTAAGGAACGCAGGCCAAACATTTCAACGTTTTGTTGACGAGATGACGCGAGGACTCGACTTCTGTTATGTCTATTTGGACGACTTCTTGGTCTCTTCGGTGAACGAGACCGAACACTTGGAACACCTGGGCCAGCTCTTCACGAGAATGAAGCAATATGGCATGTTGATTAACACATCCAAGTGCGTGTTCGGTGCACCAGAAGTCACCTTCCTCGGATACCGCATCAACGCGAATGGCATAAAACCCCTCGAAGAAAAGGTGCAGGCCATAAGAAACTTTCCAGCCCCAAAGACCATTAAAGAACTTCGGAGATTCTTGGGAATGCTAAACTTTTATAGAAGATTCGTTCCAGAAGCTGCACAACTGCAAGCTCCTTTAAACAGGCTACTTACCGGCTCCGTTAAAGGATCGCATCCAGTCAAGCTTACAGGGGACACTTTGAAATCGTTCGAGAATTGCAAGCAAAGCCTCTGCCATGCCGCACTGTTGGCTCACCCAGATAGTCAATCAAAGCTGTCGTTGGTCACTGACGCCTCTGATACAGCAATGGGTGCGACACTACAGCAACAAAAAGATGGCGAATGGCAACCCCTCGCCTTTTTCTCCCGGAAACTGAGCCCCAGCCAGCAAAAATATTCACCCTATGACCGGGAACTGTTGGCATTATACGAGGCCATCAAATACTTTCGTCACATGGTCGAAGCGAGAGAATTTGTCATTTACACTGACCATAAACCTCTCTGTTTTGCCTTTAAAAGCCGTAAAGAGAACATCTCGCCACGACAGTACAGGCACCTCGATTATATCAGCCAATTCACTACTGATATCCGACATATAGCAGGCAAGGATAACGTGGTCGCCGACACTCTGTCCCGAATAGACGAAATAGCAGCTCCACTCGACCTTAGCTTGCTAGCCAAAGCACAAACAGATGACACGGAACTCATGCAGCTCCTAAAGAATGGATCAGCACTACGCTTAGAGAAGCATGACGGAGTATACTGTGACGTCAGTACCGGATCTCTGCGACCCTTCGTGGTGAAGCAACTGCGCCGACAAGCATTCGAGAGCCTACATTCTCTGAGTCACCCAGGAATCAATACTACGGTAAAGATAGTTGCAGAGCGCTATGTATGGCCAGGCATGAGAAAGGACTGCAGAGAATACGCCCGCAAATGCCTACCGTGCCAACGCGCCAAGATCACCCGACACGTTTCCGCGCCGACGGGAACTTTCGGTTTACCAAAGGCACGCTTTTGCCATGTTCACATCGATCTAATCGGCCCCCTACCCATATCAGATGGAAAACGGTACTGTCTCACCGCCATTGATAGATTCACGCGATGGCCTGAGGCAATCCCAATACCGGATATTACAGCAGAAACCGTCGCAAAGGCTCTCCTGTCGGGTTGGATCGCTCGTTTCGGCTGCCCAGTATCGATAGTCACAGACAGAGGGCGGCAGTTCGAAAGCGCCTTGTTCGAGCAGCTATCCAAACTAGCTGGTTTCCAACACCGCAAGACCACGGCATATCACCCTGCTTGCAACGGGCTTATCGAGCGCTTCCATAGACAGCTAAAAGCTGCCATCATATGCCATGCGAACACCAGTTGGACGGAATCACTACCCCTGGTCCTACTTGGCATAAGGAGCGCTATTAAAGAAGATGCACAAACCTCGGCCGCAGAATTACTATACGGCGAGCCATTAAGATTACCAGGCGAGATGTTTAACACCAGCGACAGCAATCTAACCGACCTCACGGAATATACCGCACGCATACGGTCATTTGCAAGAAAACTACAACCGACACCAGCATCTCGTCACAGGCGCGACAGTACCTTTATTTTTAAAGATTTGGCCACAACAAATCATGTATTTGTTCGAGATGATACGGTACGAGGAGCCCTTCAACCAGCTTATACTGGGCCGTACGAAGTTCTGGAGAGAGGTGATAAGACCTTCAAGATACTCGTCAAAGGAAAGAGCAATACAGTCTCCATTGACCGCCTGAAGCCAGCTTACATGGCCACTGAAGAGCCCATCGAAACCAAAGACCGGAAAGACGATGCACCAAAACCACTTCGTATGACACGCTCCGGAAGGACTGTGAGATTTCCAGGTCACTACCGCCCGTAGTAACGGTCTCCGCGGGGGAGTGATGTGGCAGTTCACTGTGTGCGACACGCGAACCAACGAGGCCGGCCGGCTTAATCTGTTTACGTCAGTCTCGACTCTGTGTTCTGTCTGCATCAGATATTGAAGCTAAGCACACGCTTTAGAGTTTTACTGCTTTACTTGCTAAGCATATCTGCTCGTCCTATCGCTCTGTTCTCCGCCTTATCTCACTCCTTCTATCTCGCTAATGTACCTGTGAACTATCTGTGCTGTGCCTATCAAACACAATAAATAGTGACAACCTTTCTACGTGTTTCATCGCACCTATTCACATCACCCGCATTAGCTCCCCTTCAGATATAAGAACGCCAGAAATATATACCTAACTTTAGCACAAAAGTATATAATACTAAACTATACAATAATAAACATACATACGAATATATTACACAGACTATTAATATAAAGTTAAATGAATACAGTAAAATTATTTAAGGTTAGAGATATCAGAACTGTGACACAGTTGGACAATCCTTGATCGCTTTCGGCAGAGAGTTCCACTGGCGAGCAGAGCGCACAGAGAACGCGTTGAAGTGTGTGTGTGTGTTTGTGTGTATTTAAGGAACTCACCTGCCGATCTTGATAATCTTATTGAACTCCTTCTCCTTGGCTTTGAGCGTGTCCCTAAGAGTGACCAGGCCGGGCATGAGACAGTCCCTAAGCTCCATGGCTACAGCGATGTGCATGGCGGTGGGGTACTTGTCATGTGTGTTTGTGTGTATTTAAGGAACTCACCTGCCGATCTTGATAATCTTATTGAACTCCTTCTCCTTGGCTTTGAGCGTGTCCCTAAGGGTGACCAGGCCGGGCATGTGACAGTCCCTAAGCTCCATGGCTACAGCGATGTGCATGGCGGTGGGGTACTTGTCATGTGTGTTTGTGTGTATTTAAGGAACTCACCTGCCGATCTTGATAATCTTATTGAACTCCTTCTCCTTGGCTTTGAGCGTGTCCCTAAGGGTGACCAGGCCGGGCATGAGACAGTCCCTAAGCTCCATGGCTACAGCGATGTGCATGGCGGTGGGGTACTTGTCATGTGTGTTTGTGTGTATTTAAGGAACTCACCTGCCGATCTTGATAATCTTATTGAACTCCTTCTCCTTGGCTTTGAGCGTGTCCCTAAGGGTGACCAGGCCGGGCATGAGACAGTCCCTAAGCTCCATGGCTACAGCGATGTGCATGGCGGTGGGGTACGTGTCGTTTGAGCTCTGAGACTTGTTCACGTGGTCGTTGGGGTGTACGGGGTCCTTGCTGCCAAGAACGCCGCCGAGGATCTGGATAGCGCGGTTGGAGATCACCTGGGGAAGAATTGGGAATTTGACAAAATTTCAATTGTTTTTTATATCTTCCTCATTTTATTGCAACTGTTATCTGGAACATTTAGCAATAGTTTTGTTTTCTTTATCCGGGCTTGCAGGGAACGAGGCCACTGTCACATTCTCTATATAAATTTTATTATTTGAGTTGGCTTTCAGCATATCTTGGGGTGCTCTTCTTTTCAGCCTGTTGAAGGTAACTGGGTTTGTCATCAGTTTTGATGCCAAGGCATTTGGGTGGTTACTCAGTCTATCTCTATACCATGTAAGGTTGGAAATTTCAAATGAGTTACTTTTAAACCGGAATTTTGTATGAAAATACTGGCTTATGACGTCACATTTCAGAGCACTTTTTTATGTTTCATCTATTTAAAAATTATTGTAATAACTAGTAAATGATTAAAAGAGATACATTATCCGAAACATTTTGTAATTTTTGTTTTAATCGAGCATATCAAATAAATTATTGTTGACAGTGTAAAATACCGAATTGTTTGTACTGTTGTTAAATGGGTGTCGAAGAGGAAGGTCCGTTGAACACAAACGGCGACTGTGAAATATCCAAATGACTGTTTCTTAAATGTTTCGCGATTCTTTATGAAAAGTAGTGTGGTTGAGGCCCTTTGCTCATCAAGAAATTCAATTGAAATAAAATGAAATGAGTATTTATTGTGAATCATACATGGGTAAAACTATGCAACGAGTGGAATTTGCGAACAGGCATCTCCAGGTATTACCTTAACAGGTGTATTCACATTTTAACTTAAGAATAATGAAATAAAATAAACTTTAAAAATTTACATTTTAACAACATTAAAGATCTGACTTAAATTACTTATATTCAAAAAACTCTTTTAAACTATAAAAACATAAATTACCAATGTTAAAGGCTGGAGGCAAATGCAAAGTTTGCCTTTAATTCCCGGTCCCAATAACCTATCTACTGTCAGTTAGCCGTCAACGCGATATTGTTCCGTTTTTCTTTTCTATTGAGTGGCCTATCACTAGTTAACATTTTAACTGGTGGTAGCTGGCTGGTAGGTTATTGGGACCGTGCATAAGAGTACCTAACTAACCACTACGTTAGGATCTGCTCGTGATCCAGATAACTAGGCGGTTGGAGGAAGACTGAAGGGATTTAAATCCCATGCGAGCGGGAAATAAATGAATGATATGCATACATGGGTAAGCAGAGACCAGTCTGCCACTTGGACGGATTCTGACAAATCTCTTTCGCGTCTTCAATAGTCATTATTCAGTGCATGCGTGCACGCCGCTTTTGGGTACTTATACGAATGAATGAATGAACGAATGAATGAACTAAGGAAGGGAAAATTTCATATATGAATGGAAGATTGAAATAATTTACGAAACATATAGTAAAAAGACTAAGTTTGGAGTTTTTTTTGTCCGTTTTATCTCCAAAATGAGTTTACGTAGTTTTCCTTGTAATCAGAGTTATAACCATATAAATATTTACATACAGGCACATATATACTCTGCTTCTGGCCCCGCACTAGGATACCCTGAGTCATGGGAACCAGAAACAGCGACGCCACAAACATGTAAACATCCAAGATAACCCTGGGGGTTTTTTTGTCCCCAGCCGGGATTCGAACCCGGGACCTCTCGCATGGTTGGCAGATGCGCTAATCGCAGCGCCACTGAGGTCGTCGAAGTTGAATTTTAATTCCCGCCCAAGCGAGAACGAATTAATGTTTGTGTCTCCGTCAGGTCCTCTTCAGACCCACCATACCCCTGGTGGTACGGTGGGTCTTTTAAAGTTAAACGGTACCACCGAGTGTAGGTCACTACAGTCCGTTTTTTAATTCAATGCAAAAAAAAAATGAAGCGGTGTTACCGTTATAAAATATATAGGTTTGCTCGTTAGATTTTTTTTTACCGTGAATAGAAGACTTGTGTGACCAAAATCCTTATCACATCAAAGACATTAAAGTTTAATTAAAGACGACCTCTGTGTCGCAGCGGTTAACGCATCTGACTACCATGCGAGAGGTCCCGGGTTCGAATCCCGGCTGAAAAAAAAACCCAGGTCTTGGATGTTTACAAGTTTGTGACGTCGCTGTTTCTGGTTCCCACGACACAGGGTATCCTAGTGATAGTGTGGGGCCAGAAGCAATGTATGTGCCTGTATGTAAATGTTATGTTATGTAATTTCTCATAAGAGCCAAGTCAAAAAAAGGCACCTACGTAGCACAAACAATTTTTACTTGGAAGTAAAATGGAGTAATTTGGTTTTTGCGTACTAGCAACATTCAGACATTGGATTGTATTGAGATGTCAACGTGACTGTTTTATTTTTTTGCATTGAACTAAAAAACAGACTTTAGTGAGACCGACGGTACCGTGGCCGATGGCCAAAGGTACCGTGGGTCTGAAATGGTCAGCTCACCTCGTTAGTGTTCATATTGGACTGGGTGCCAGAGCCGGTCTGCCAGATGACGAGGGGAAAGTGACCCTCCTTGTAGAGCTTGCCGGAGATTACGTCATCGCAAGCCTGCATGATCGCGTCGGCTAGAATGGAGATAGTAGAAATATTTTTATAACTTAAATGTATTTTGAAATGATATTTTAATATTCAATAACAGGGAGTCGAATTGCTTAATGAGTTAAGTTTGTAATGTTACTGTAAAAACTTTAGTACTTAAAACTTTAAAACTTTAAAATGTTACTCCTCCGAAACGGCTTCACCGATTTTCATGAAACTTCATGTATATTCGTTAGGTCTGAGAATAGGTTGTTATCTATTGATATTATGTATCTGTGCTTATAATCTACGATTAAAATAACGATAAAAATATCAAATTAAAACAAATATTAAAAAAAAATCTTATCTATGCCTTTCTGGCAAATAGAACATACCAACTTTTTTGTCCAGGCCATACTCAATGTTGACTTTAGCGGCTGCCTTCTTGAGGATACCCATGGCAACGATGACGGGGTACTGAAATCAAGAGAAACAACATCTCAACATAGACACAGATCATCAATTCTTTGGTAATGCCTGCCTGCCTCGTTGGTCTAGCCGTTAAGGCGTTTAGGTACCAAAAAAGAGGTCGTGGGTTTGATTCCCACTGGGGGCCGCCGCACGTTTGTTTAAATGACCTCAGTCTGGGTGTTTTTCCACGTTTGTAATGTCCTTGCCTGGTTACCGTAGCACAGGGTATCCTAGTTTGGGACCAGGTCGTGTTTGTGTTGTGTGGTGGGCAGGGCGGTAAGTGGACTATAGTGATCACGGTGGCCGAGAATGGTTAAACGATCGGTAGGCAGAAAAGGCATCCCATCGGGTCGATGAAACTAAAGCCGTGGGTAATTAATGTATGAAATTGGCTGGGACAGAGAGAGTTAGCGTGACACGACCCACAGTCAAACCAAGCAATTAAACATAAACATTTACACACATACACGTACCTACATTGCTTCTGGCCCCACACTAGGAAACTCTGTGTCGTGGGAACCAGAAACAACGACATCACAAACATGTAAACATACAAGACCTGGGGTTTTTTTGTCCCCCAGCCGGGATTCGAACCCGGGACCTCTCGCATGGTAGCCAGATGCGCTAACCGCTGCGCCACTGAGGCCGATTGGTTTTGTGGGGCCTTTAACAAATGTGACTTGTTCTTATTAATAAATACAATATAAGAAGCCTATGGCAATCTAAACCCTCTATTAATTGGTTTGATATAATCACATACCTTCACGCCCATACATATATGTCTACACCAAATTGTTGACCAAATTCAAAAGAAAAATTGGCGTTGTACCTACACGAGTGACATGAAAACCTTTGAAAGCCTAAACATTAGTATCCAAACTTACTCTACACACATAGTCCTTATCGCGACCGACCTAAGGCGAGTATCAAACAACAGTTTGTATCGCCGGATGTGGTTTTGTATCAGAGCGTGATATCAAACAAAAGTTTTATCTGAGGAAGTGGTTAACTTCATCGATGTGGTTAAGAATCTATATGGTAGGAGATAGCAACTGCAACGGTCTTTTATTTCTTTTAGGTCTTTTTTTGTCTTTTTTATTATTATTTTATTTTATTTTTTTTAGGCAGAGACACGGCCCTAGATTTTGCTAATGCATTCTAGTACAATGATAACTGCGAGAACATGGCGATTCAGTTTCATTGCAGCTTTAAGTCTGCGCGCACAAATACCTATCGAACAATCTAGATGTCAATGGTATGAAAAAACACGTCACGTGACCCAACCGTGTATGTGTCATCTTACTGTATTGCATAAGAGGCCCAAGACCTAGTTTCTGCTAAGGCATTGTAGTACAATGATAACTGCGAGAACCTGGCGATTCAGTTTCATTGCCGCTTCAAGTCTACGCGAGCACGTGTATCAACAATTCTAGGCGTCAATGGAATGAAAAAAAAAAAACATGTCACGTGACCCGTCCCTGTATCTGTCATCGTACTATAATGCACTAACAGAATCGAGTCCCTGGGTTTTCCACTAGGCACGATCCTGACCGACCTTCGCTTAATAACATTCATTTGTCGTTGCAAGCACAGTTCTGGTAAGGTTTCTTTTTGGTTGGCTTCGATATAGGTTTTTGTTTTTCTATTAAGGCTATTTTTTACTATCGAATAATTCGCCCGGCTGCGCTCGGCAGCGTTTCTTATTTGAACGCAATGAATCTGTCACGTTAATGTACGCTCTCAGGAGCGAATAGCAAAAAGTATTGTGCATTTTTACAACAGCTATAAAAATGAAAAATTTTTGCTCGCGTCTGGGTTGAGGCTAGGGCTTGTTTAGGGTTCCGTACTTCAAGGGAAAACAATAATTTGAAATTAAAACAATATTCTCAAGTCTACGGTCGCTCGAGGCTGTGAAAAAACCAAACTTCTAAGTTAACGTCTAAATAAAAAATGTACGGCCGTTAATGCCGGCAAAAAGCATATTCGATACTCAAGGGAATCAAAATTAATAGGGTATTATGTCGCCACCGAGGGGCACGGGTCTCTTCCCTGAGGAAGGGAAGGGAAAGGGGAAGGGGGCCAAATCCGGATTGGTGGAGGCTTGTAAGACAGTGGCTGGTCTTTATTGTCAGAAGTTTTCAAGCCACCCTAAGGCTTCTGACTTGGCTTAACGACTGCCATGTATCGACGGCAGCCGGCACCAACTGCTTAACGTGCCTTGCGAAGCACGGAGCAGCTCGGAAAAATGCCACTAGCGTTAGTCATAGAACGGTCACCCATCCATGCACTGAACCTTAATCTTCGTGATCGTTTCAGATCACTAAGGCGGCCGGTGCTACGAGCCAAATAATAATGGGGTAACTAATTTATCGTTATTATCGAGACAAATATTGCGGAGCTTGAACTGAAGGCGCGGATTCGGCCTCTATGGAAGTCTCTTGTGAGAGCCGATCTTCTATGAGGGATAACAGGAACTGCTGACGTTGAAAAAAAAGGGACTAAACTATGTCAATAAGGGCGTTCGTTATATTCAAAAACATGACCACGCGAGCGGTTTGCGGACAAAAACTATTTCGTATTTGATGGATGAAAGTGAGAGCTGTGAATGACTAAATCGCAAGCAGCCTACGCACAATGAACAACAGGAAAGTGTATTCAGATTTCGAACTATTGTTTTGTCTTGCAACACCCGGTAGTTACATTTATAGGACTTTCGCACTTAGATCAAGTGCAACACGAGTTACTTTTGCCAGCTTCTCTCTAGATACTCTAATCTGTTACGCTACGCCGGTGATTTGGTTGCCATTCGAAATTATCTCAACCAGCAACATTGGCACTGTTGCACGCAAAGTTCTTGTTGTATTGAGCATGATCATTCACTGTTTTGTCTGCAGACACGCAATGGTTCATATGAGTCAAGTCTGTATTAACTTCGTACGGTGTACCAACCCTCAAGCCACGTGGGTCTAGCGGTTAGCACGCTTGACTAGACGCCTGGCGTAAACTTCGACTCCTATTGCAGGCCGCCGTATTTGATTGTACAAATTCTGGGTATATTTCTAATGTCGATGTCGTTAGCCTTTGGCTCTCATAGTTATAGGGTGCACCAAAAGTCCAGTATTTACCCCAGCATGTTTGGGTTACTTACACGCCTTGGTATTCATTGTGATATATGGTGATAAGCCACGACTTTTCAAGGGCTAGCAAAATAACCCAGGAAATGCCAAAGAACACGACCTCACTTCCTATATTACGCGGAACAAATTCTCGACGATTCCAATCGCCTGAAATTCCATCCTAACTACTGTCGCAAAAATCAAGATTAGTGCCCGAGTTAAGTATTGTCAACGTGACCCAGATCACACAAGTGCGTCCACAACTCCATTTTTGTGTACAATAGTGTTATTTATTATCTGTCTTCATAAGAGCCTAGATATTGTTCTGTTTGCCAAAATCAAACGTAGTAGGTCATTAAAACACCAGTCAAACCGGTTCATGTTTCCGCTTCGTTTGTCACCTGGTGATTTTGTCTGCGACCCTGCCTAATCGGTTACATAAACCTACCTACTTGTAAACAATTCGGTTTCACTAAGGGTCGTTCAACGACAGACGCAGGTGTGGCGTTGATGAATCACATCTTTGATGCGTGGGAGGAGGCGCAGGATGCCATCGGGGTTTTCTGTGACCTATCCAAAGCTTTTGATTGCGTAGACCACAAAACCCTCCTTCTTAAGATGATCAGATACGGTCTCAGTAATAAATCTTTAGAACTTCTTAGATCGTATTTAGCTAATAGAGTGCAGAAAGTTGATATTAATGGAGTTAAGTCACCCGGATCCGATGTTAAAATAGGAGCTGAGGAACTCCTCACTCAAAACTACAATGGGATCAACACATAGAAAAGTTAGCGGGTAGGTTGAGTTCAGCTGCATTTGCAGTTAGAAAAATTAGACAACTAACAGATGTAGAAACTGCGAGGCTAGTTTATTTCAGTTATTTCCACAGCATTATGTCATATGGTCTGCTACTATGGGGGCGGGCGGCAAATATAGAAACAATTTTTATTCTCCAAAAAAGGGCTATTAGAGGTATTTACAATTTACCTGCCAGACACTCACTACGTGAGTTTTATAAGGAAATAGGAATTCTTACGCTAGCTTGCCAATATATATTCGATAACATAATGTATGTACGTAAAAACATAACTACATTTAAGCTAACAGGGATATACATAACGTTAACACCAGAAATCGAAACAAAATTGCCTCATCTAGATTCAGATTAGCCAAGGTAAATACATCATTTGTAGGATATAGTGTACGTTTTTATAATAAAATTCCTGAAAGTATTCTATCCCTGCCAGGAAATAAATTTAAATTTGTTATTAAAACTGCGCTGTGTAAAAAGGCATACTACAGAATAGATGACTTTATAGATGATAAAAACCCTTGGCAGTAAACCAATTCCACAACGAGCTACTTATTGGTATTCTAATAATATATAGGGTTTAATAAATTTCATACATATGTACAGACGCTGTGATTGCATATCAAAACGATGCTATTATTATAGATAACTGACAAGAACTTTATCATACAAGTTTGCCAAAGGCCATGCGAATGGTGGCGCGGTGGCCGGGTCGCCTATCTCCCTCTAATATGGTTGAGACTGGTGATGGCTGACCTCTGCGTTACGCTCGTGAACGGGTGCCGTCCGTGTGTCTGGCCGCAGCATTGGTGTTTTATTACCTTTTAAGAATATTAAATGATGTTTGACTTTGCAAGTATTTATTGCACTCATGGATCTTGAGATTCTTGGTATACGAACACTCATACCTAATTTGTATTAGCTTTAAGTTGATTTGAGAAAAGATGGTCAGAGTGGAGTTTTTTTTCGCTGCCTTTTTCTCCACTACAGACGGCCCTAAGGCAGCGGCTAACATTATACATAACTGTATGTACATTGACATTCAACAAGCAGAATGTAAATTGTTTACGTTGAAATAAAAAATTTTGTATTTTGTATTTTGTAATTTGCCTGGGACATGTTTATATGTACCTATTATTAAATTTTCCTGGGACATCATTTTAGATGGCGCCCAGTCCCTGCACCATCCTCTGAGCTTAGTTGATTTAATCAACTGGATGGGGTGGAGCCACAAAAACAAAATTTATTGAATTAGAACGGGCTCAGAGATCTCTCCTAAAAGTTATGTTTTTTAAACCCTACAGATTTTCGACGGAGAGTCTTTACACGTCAAGTGATCTACTCACTATTAGAAAATTATACCTACTAAACTTAATATTAAAGAAACATACCTGTCTTCCCTACGATGCAAAATTAAAAACTAAAAGAAGGAACTATGAAGTGGCCACTAGAGCGCTAGCAAAGTCAACTTTTGCAAAGAGGCAGTTCCAAACACAATCAAGTCGTCTATATAATCTCTTAAATAAGCAACTTAATATTTACCCTTTAACATACTACCACTGCAAAAAAACCCTGACAAGTTGGCTTAAGACAAAAAGTTACGATGAAATTGAGTCAATGGTACAAACGATAACATAAAGATATGGTACACACACACACACACACACTCACACACACACACTCACACACACACACACACTCACACACACACACACACACACACACACACACACACACACACACACACACACACACACACACACACTAAGACAAATAGACACACATGTTTAAATTTGTTTAATTTTTGCTACATCTAAAATGTTATTGTAAGTCTAGCTTCTAGAAAATCGTTCATACTGGCTATGGAAGAGCATTTAAATGGGGGCTCCAAATACTCTAAAGACCAAATGTATCTTAAGTTGATGAAATAAACTTTTTTTTTTTAATCGAGTGCCTTGATGGTATACAGGCTAATGTATTATACATAGAAGAGAGCTCTACGAGAATTTTCGGCATACACCGCCCCCGATAAATAAATTATTAACGGAACGTAACTGGACAAAATCTGGACTACGTAAAGATTGTTTTCTTTCCTGAATCCCTGTAAAAGCATGTAATGGTGGTACAGACTGGTGAAACGTAACATGCAATGCAACATTCTGCCTTTCATTTTACTATGAGAATCGGTTTCAAAATGTGTTAATATCATGATACATTGCGGCAATGTGCATGGCAAATTCTTTCATTGCATGATACATTGCATGTTACGTTTCACCAGTCTGTACGCACCATAATACCGACCGGCATACGCTTCTCAACGCCTCTAATGGGGACGTTCTTAACGGAACGGATAGTCCGTGCTCCGTGGAGCTGGTAATTTCCCTAACAAGCTCTATAGGAAATAGTGTAGTATCAACGATCATTCACTCTTCGATATACCAATTGTGATTTTTTCTCTGAATGTAGCTCTTATATCTACAAGGTATAGAGTACGATACTGAATGACTAGCATACATTCCTCGATACCTCTGATGGGTAAGAATATAACCGAACGGACAGACTACTTGTCTCCTTTTCAGATGATAGCTCTTTATATTTAACAGGTTTCTACAAGGTCTCTTGTCTTAGGTTGGCTATAAGAGACCTCTTAGAAACAATTGGAATGTACTGTGAAAAGGAATAGGGAGTAACACTGACCGGCATACGCTCCTCGATGCCTCCGATGGGGAAGTTCATAACGGAACGGACAGTCTGAGCCCCATAGAGCTTGTCGTCTGGCACCTCGAGCTCACCCATGGTGTCACGCTCCTTCCTCTGAAATAAATTAATGGTTCCACCTTAGAACGTATTTTTACGTAATTATCATCATCATCAATCCATTTTGTCCCCACCGAGGGGCACGGGTCTCTTTCCTGAGGAAGGTATAGGCCATACTCCACCGCGGGGTGCAAGTCCGGATTGGTGGAGGCTTGTAAGACTACTGGCTGGTCTTACTGTCAGAAGTTTTCAAGCCGCCCCTAAGGCTTTAGACTTGATCAATCATACATATGAATTATATTATAATTAAAAAAATACAAATTATAATAATGCCTGACTTCTGCACTTTGAAACCTAATATGGCTGGATTAACTTTTTTTCGAACATGCATTTTGGTCCAGATTGTTTAGGGTTTAATGTTCTGCAGCCGGGTTTTATCGTAATGCTTTTTTGTACTGATAGTTTTTATTTCCAGCTTATATCTCGACCTTTCTACTCTAGTGTAGCCTCAGAACCTTCTTTTTGTGTTCTGAGAGTGTAGCAGACAGAAAAAGATCGAAAAAAAGTAGGAAATTGTTCGCATTAGAAAGAAAGCGCGAGTGGTTTTGTGAAAACTTGGCCTGTTACATTATTTACAAATTCGTACTCAAATAGAATAACACATATTTTGTACGATAACATTGCGATAACATGATGTAATTTGTTTGACAAACATAACGTAAATACAAAAGACGTTCTTGCGGCAATTTTGATAAGGCTAGCTACAAAAAAGCTAACCTTGACACGAGCACAGTTCATGGGGTTCAATTCTAATAATAAACAAATAATATAAGAGCACTATTTATTATATCTATCGAAAAAGATAACACACATATATCAGCAAGTCATTTGTTGGGGTTATCCTGATCTGAAGTTTCTCCTGATCCTGAACTTTTAGTAGGTTCTGCTCGGAAAATTTTGAGGGAAATGTTACAGGGGTAACATCCTTCTCGAAAAGCCTCTAACTACTATACCGCTGTAGAAAATTGAAAGGAAAGGTCTACAGGCAAAATTGCGGCTGAGCGAAACGAACACACTTACCATTTTAGGAACACGTCCATGTTCCAAGCAAACTGAGCACGCCATAACATACACAAACAATTTACAACAAAAACAGACCAAAACAAAACGAATCGAAAAATATGTAGCACTGGAATTTAGAAATCGGACAGATCGCAAAAGACGTCAAAGACACGGGTTCCGTTTTTTTTCTCCCTCCAGTACACCCTAAAGAGGTACAAACAAAGAGTTTGAATTCAAAAAAGTATTGTAGTGGCTATTTTCGATTTGGCGCGAAGCCGTCTCGGCCACGTTGGTAGTGAAAGGCAAGTATACTGGATTAAAACCGGCTTTTCGCTCCCATGCTTACCGGCCGGCCTTAGGAAACTATGGACAACTTGTTAGGAGTGCCAAAATGGTACAACTAATCGATGGTAGCATCAACTACGGCTCTAATGTTAAGAGTAAGCCCTAGATTCCCGCGAAACGTAACAGCTCGACAGAAGGGGAGTCAACAGCAAGTCAACATTTACGTGGATGTGCAGTACAGCACCAACACCCTGTACTCAACTGTACGTTACTGGTGACTTAGCAACTAATATCTAAAAGTCAGAGATGAGCAACCAAACAACGCGAGCTCCGTCTCTGCTCACCATAATTTAGCTCTGCGAATCAGAGCGAAATCTGGTCGGACACTTTCGGCAAAAATTCAAGTGTATCCGGGAAAAATTATATTTAGTTCTTACGAAAGTTTTAGTTCAAAAATATATAAGGTTTATGTTCTGACGATATAGTAATCAATTATTTACAGCTATTATTACGACTGTCGAAGAGTTATTGGTAAATATTACTTACGATTTAGTTTTGCGACCATATTTAATTTTCATTTGCGACATGCAGGTAGGTGATATAATGTAAATGAAAAACTTTACAAGTAGGTCAGGGCTGCCTACATAACATAACTTAAATTACTTTTCGATCATACTATCACTTGCTTATTTTATGAATAAACAACTTTATAAATATACCCTTTGGCAGAAGTCAGGAGGTCATTTGGCCTATATCGTAAAAATCGCAACAACACATCCAAATTTCAAACTCACAAATTTTTGCTTTGCCGGCTCCATCGCAATATTTCAAGGGTCACACAAAGTCGTAGACAGCTGCTACCAGCCAGAACTCAAAGTAAACTGAACTGGTACGATACTAAACCGTGGCATACAAGTGAAGCTGTCTCGTTGAGTTGCCACGCCGCTGGCTTTACTGGTGACCCACGGTTCTGAACCACTAGTTTGGAGAGCCGAATCTCTAGGACAAGAAGCCAGTTATATCACAAAATACGAGTTCACAAAAGGTGCGATCGACAAACGTTAATTACCGAAGGAAGACCTTTCAGCTGTGGACGCAAAAGTACTAATATATAAAAATAGAGCTAGAACGGCCGTGAAAACTTTGTACTCTTTTATTTACAGTGCTGTAGTAAAAGTGAATTATAAAATTATTAGGTACTTGCCGTAGCGCATGTTAATGATAACAAAATTAATGATAAAAGAAAACCAGCCAAGTGCGAGTCGGACTCGTGCAACGAGGGGTCCGTACTAGTAACGCCATCTAGCGTCCGGTGGTAAATTAACGGACAATTTTGAAAATTTAAATTGATAGTGCCGTTAGTACTGTTTATAGTGATAGTCCAGTCAATCAAGACAATTAATTCATTATAATTCCAAAAGTTTTCAAATTTTGATGTAAGGTCAGGAATGGTATTAAAACTAACTATAAAATTTTGCAACCTGTTCTGCGGTCCGGAACATTGTTAAAAATGCAATAAATGATAATCTGCTCAGTTCTTGAGACCAAAATTCCAAAAGTTCTGCAAAGTTGGAGCACTGGTGTTAAATATATTATTTTACATCACGTGTCAAATACACCTTACTCGAAAAAATGACCACGATTTAAAAAGAATTATAAATAAACATGTTCCGGTCAACGAAAAAGGTTACAAATTTATACAACCGTTCGGTATATTTTTCCGATGTATGTGTCAAGTTTGCAGAACTTTTGGAACGTTTTCATTCAGTTTAATAAAAAAATACATTAATTTTCAATAACAAAAAATGCTCCGTACACATAGATTGGTTGCAAATTTAATATGTGATATGAAATATTATATCGAAAACTTCCCTAAGTTTGCAGAACTTTTGGAATTTTTTTCACGACCATACAGCAAAAATTAATTTAATTGCAATTTTAACAATGTTCCGGACTGCGGACAAGGTTGCAAAATGAGATTTATTGTCGTCCCAATGTACCATTCACTTGACCGAAGTTTAAAAACTTTTGGAATTATAATTAAATTTTCGATTTCGAATGTCAATAATGACTGGACTATGAGACCGATTGGTCGGTTGGTCGTTTTTAACAGACTTCAAAAAAGAGGTTCTCAGTTCTTCAAGATATTTTTTATGTATGTTCCCCGATTACTTAATTAATTCTATGAAGCGTGGACCTTTATTTTTTAAGGGTAGACTTCACACATGATCCCATAGTCACGAAAGTGATCCTACCAGAAACACGTTTGTTATATGGATACCCTCCTCCCCCCTCTCTATTGTTCTGTATGTCCCGTTTGATATTAACTGGACTGAACAAAAATACTATTTTACATAGTCTGGCTATAGTTTTTTTTTAAATTTGAGTTTTAATTTCTGCCTTCTGTATGAAGACTCTAATGGTAATAATTCATAAGACAACCCAGATAATGGCTTTGTTATCAGTACCGGCTTCACATTGGACAATTTTCATCATTTATATTTCAGGTTTGTTTAACTAAAATTGCTAGGTGCTAAGTTTTGTTGCCAGGAGATCTTAAACTTGGCTTTCTTGACCTTTCATACTTAAGTATATTATTGTATAATATTGTAATAATAATGCAACATTATTTTTGCTGCTTTCACATAAATCAGACTTTTGAATTTTTACTATTGCAGAGCAAAAAGGAAGGATTAATATTTTATAATTAATATAATATAATTAATATTTTAATAATATTTTATAGTTTATATAAGTAGCCATTTTTATATTCTAACGATATTTTAATCCATACCTTCCACATACTTTCTTTAGGCTAACATATTCAGTTTTGTTTCTATCTTGCTCTAGTACCAGAAATTACTTTTAGCTCAGTATAAGGGTAAACTTTTGTATACCCTTATATCCAGAGCCGATTATGAAATGAAATGAAAAACATTTATTTTTATTATAGATAAGATAAGGATATTTTATTGACCTTATGACTGAGGGGTGGTACCCAGCTCCATAGATAGATAGAAAGAATATTTAAGATAATTTCATTAACATCACTCAAAGTAAATGTTTAGTGTAACTTTCAAATGAACAAAGCTAAAATATTACAATGCTTTTTGTATCTAATAGATGTCATATTATAACTTTAAATCTGGATTGCAATCATGTCACAGTAGACTAAGCTTGTGTCATCGGTGACTAGCATAGTTTTGCATAGTGCCACAACCGAAGCGATTGCAGAGCACAACATATAAATGCCAATGTAAAATTGCAACAGTGAGCTGGCAGTCCAAACTGCAGCATTCATAAAAGAGAGGTAAGGGATAAAAAACATTTTTTTATATATTATTTATAATCAACCCATTATGTCCCCACTGAGGGGCACGGGTCTCTTCCCTGAGGAAGGTAACAAACATACTGATAAAAACATACCGATAAAAAACATACTGATTAATATAGATAATGTGAAAAATTGCTCAACTAGCAGATTCTAACAGATTCCTCCTGTGGCAACAAATATGTCAATATTCTAACATAACAAATATTCCAGCATATTGTTGGTACGCACATAGCAAGGTACAAAAACAAATCCAACAAATAATAATAATACCTTCCACACAACACAATCACTTGACCCAGGTCAAACCCGTAGCACACCATATCCCAAACTAGGATATGGTGTGCTACGGTAACCAGGCAAGGACATTACAAACATGGAAAAAACCCAGACTGAGGCCGTTTGTAAAAATGAACGGCGGCCTCCAGTGGGAATTGATCCCACAACCCGTATTGATAGGTAAGCACCTTAACGGGTAGACCGAGTTAGTCTACAGACAAAACAAAACATACACCTTGCAAAGCAAAAAAAAAAATGAACCATCACATAAATTAAAAGGTTCACAAATACTTTACAATTATACAGCTGTATAATATAAACAAGTTGTAAAAACATAGGTATGTGAAAGGAAAAAAAACACATAAACAAATAAGCACTGGACTGGAATTAGGATTGGGATTTCTGCTTCTCCACCTAGTAGCCTCTAAACTTGCTAAACTAACTAAAGCTCGCCTATGTACTCGCCTATATTACGCTTATATTTATGTAACATTTCTTTGTTGTGTACAATAAAGTATCTAATAATAATATTTATTGGTCACAGCGTGCATAGGATAAAGCAGTATACTGCAATGCTTATGCCATGGCACAATGGTGTACCACAGTCATTAGTTAATATGATTGAGAAATACGACAAGTGGTTGCCAAAAGTTTCTGTTCTGTAAACATACTGCTGTGATTGACAGTTTTTGACAGAGAACAGGGACTTAACCTCTCAGGCTATAACACTTTTTCTTTCACAACTAAGTTAGTTATTCACAGAGTAATATTCGAAATTTATCACAGTTTTCAAAGAAAAAACATTCTCATAAACCTGTGGTCTATATCATCTTTAAAATCGATTCACAGTTGCAAGACCGACCCACTGGCAGGTCTACGGGGCCTAACGGAATGTGCCGTGGTTTACATCGGACCCGTCAGCGGGTCCTCGGGGCTTGAGGGGTTAATCACAGTGCAAGCTCACTGCGGATCAGCAATTTCTAGTACTACAGCATGTAGACACCTTAAGCACTCTAGTTTTCTAATAATGTTTGATTCACATTTAGCAATTTATATAATCACAACATAAAACAAACTTAGAAAACAAAGTCATTGATAAATGGTAGGATTTCAACAATCGGTGGTTACAATCACTATGTAATCCAAATGTCAGAAATAATGAATAAGTATACTTTTATACAATCAAATTAATTTTTGGAGTGCGTTGGAACCATAGCCCATACTTTGGCTTAATGAATTATGATTATATTTTAGATAAATTTGGGTTAAGTAATAAATGTTGGGTGAGTATGTACTGCCAGTGGTTTTGTTTTGTATGCGCTTTGGCCCGTAATGTAACTGAGCAGAGTGCTAAGGTTGACGTCAATTCCACAACAAACCGGGCATTCGTTTTTCACATAAAAACCGGCGTTTTACAAGACGAAATCTTTGAATGTATCGAGACCTTTCAAGTTTGTCACACAAAGTAAACAAGAAATTCGCACAGCAGATCGCTAAAATAGGTAATAGGTAAGTAGAGATACATTTTTTATCAAAATGAAACACAGATGATCTGAGATCGATTATGCAACTTACCTGTACAACTTTGGTGGTCGAAAAGTTACATTTGTCCACAACACGTATAACTGCAGGGAAGTTCCTTGAAGACTTCACGACTGCTGAGGTTAGTTTATACATGGATGAAGCCATGGTTTTAGAAGCAAACCTGTATTAACAGGAAATAAACACCCCAAAAACCACGGATTTTGAATAAATGTCGCTTTCACTGACAGTGACAGATGACAGCTGCCAGCTGTCTTATTTTCTCATTCAATGAACTCATTCGTATTTCCGGTCTTTTCGTTCATTCAATTCAGTGTTGCAAGGATAATAAAAAAACAATCCTGTCTTTATCGACGGATGTGCTAATGCGCAAATAAAAATAGATTTTAAAAGATTAAATCTGCTCTTACAAAAATTGATTTTAGAATAATCGATTTTACTGAGCAGAATAATCGATTTTTTGCAATATTCGATTATTGTGACATAAATTCAAAAACTTGGATAATATCTGAGTCTATAAAGTATTCCTCACTATACGCAGCGTCCTCGAGTAATTCGGGTATACTTTGAATACCTGCGTTACTCAAGGACCCTACCCAAGTATTCCATAGACAGCTTTTTAAAAAATCTTTCCAAAACTTTTGATTAAATTTATTATCTTTTTTACGTTTATACTTAGGATAGAAAGGTAAGACACATCCAACTACGTACATACAATCAAGTCAGCGGCATAAACTTATTTTGCCGCTTCGATAAAAAAGAGCACTTGCCCAAAGCCTTTTGTAAAATAAAGTAAGCCTACTAGGTATATTGCTTTCTTCAATCTCACTGCAAGAAACAACCGGGTGAAAAAATGAATTCACAACCTAGCCATATAATTCTTGGCGGTACCTACCTATTATAAAATATAGTATTTATGTAGGTACCTACCAAGAAAGATCTAGTGTCGGTGTAGGTATGTATGTGATGTGACATATTTTTCAATCCTTGATATATCTGAGCGAATGAGGCTTGAAGAGGCAATACAGTCAGATCAACGCGTTCCAGTAATTTATATTGTAGTATTACATTTTTTTGGTTCAGACGGCCTTGTCAACTGTTGGTATTTAAATACATATTTCTAGCACATAGGTATTATGGTGTGTTTTGCATCCTTAACAGCGATGATCGGAACTTAGTTTTAAATAGCTAAGGCTGTTGGAAAGCAGATTTTTGTAAAATTAAGAAATTGAATACAATTGATGCGTTATTAGTTCCGTGTTAATAGTCACATAATTTGATAATATGAAAAAAAGGACATATTATAACGTCATTAATTACTACACTGTATTAATGACGTTAGGTTACATTATATAGTTAGAAGAAGATTCGAAACAAAAATGTGCAGTAACATCTAATAATTACAAACGTGTTATCGTCACAATGATTTAATTTTGCATTCGTTATCTATCGTCAATAATGCTTACAGAGTCAATGTATTTTCAGAACAATGTTATTAAAATTATAATTAAAATTATTTTGCAGTTATAATTAAAATAAAGCATAAGTTTACGCCCTTATACCGGAGGAGATGGCAGAGACTGAAGTTTGTCACTTGCAACAATCCCAACAAACCTCTTTCGCTTCAACAATAACGTCGCATGCGGTTTTGGATATGTCTAAAAATAAAAGTAATTATACTTTATGGAAGATAATCCTAACGGGATTATCTTCCATATTAATTTCCTTGATATTAGGGGTAAGTTCAAAAGCAATTTGAATTTCAATCATAAAGGTAAATATCTATTCTCAAAAATATGTGATAATTAATACCATTTAATTTATACATTTACAGTACAATAATTGTAATTATTCTGTAAATTATTCTTGAATGAAGCCGTCATGACGAGTAATATTATAATGGAAGTAAATACATAAACTTTTTAAGAAATTTTACACTAACGTTGTGGACAGACCTAAAATAACTATGATTATTAAAAACTCTATTGAATTACTAAAAATAGAATTGAGAAATATTTATTAGCAACTACAACATTTGAAATACCACGTATTGTAAAATGTAAATTGGCGTCAATCAACTATTGATGGTGAATGTCTAACATTATTCTAACTTTTTCGTGAACGCAGCTAAAACAGTGCTGCCTCTAGCGGCGTTTCTGAGACCTTTTTATTTCGATTCGGCTCGCGATCGGCTATCATCGGGTCAGTCACGCCTAGACTCGTTCGAAAAGGGAAACTAAAATCATTCCACGGCGATGTACGAAGACTGATGCTCTTGTCGTGGAATTCGTGTACAAACGGTTTTACCAATCGACCTAGGATTTTGTGTTGTGATTTCAGTATTTAGTGGTGACTAATGTTCCAGTTTATGTAATAAACAGTGACAGTGAGTGGTTTTTGAAAGAAATATTTTGTGTGAAGTGGTGCAATAGTGTGTCTCTGTTCCATTCCAACATCCTGGATTTTCAAGGATTTTTACCATTCCTGAGAGATCCTACATCTAAGGTAAGCCTATGTGCCGATATACTGGAAGGGCTAAGTTAGAACATCGAATAAATACATTCGTGCGTGGCGTTTACCAGAAATGGCTTCCATTTATTGACTTTGGTGCGCCATTATCGCGCACCTTCCACTAAAGATAGACACGGACTTACTTTTTTCCGTGCTGTGTGCATCTCGTGGCACGTCGGATTTCGTTGTTGAAATTTGACGTGGGTGGTTGATTGTGATTGCGGTCGTGTGGGCGGTGGTAAGGGAATGTAGTCGTAAGACGCACGGGTGTCTCGACCGGTCCGGTGGAGGACCGAGGCCTGGTGGCAGGCGTAGATATGGAGAGATGGGTCGCTTCGCCGGCCGCCGGCGGGCGCTGAGCGCTGCGACTCGCGGCCGCGTGCAGCGATCGATCGAGCGGCAGCGCCCGACGCCGGCTTACTCGATGTTTGTTGTTGCAGGTCTCGGCGCCGTCTCCACATTATGAGAGTGCGCCCCAGCTTATGATTTAATCCGAAATTCGAGACACACTTGGCAAGCAGGCCCGGACGATTGAGATCCGCAATGGCTTTCCTGTGAGTACACATTCGGTGTTGTGTTTTTAGTTGATCCAAATGTTTCTTCCTTTTGGTTATTTATCGTTGCGATACCACGTTCACTCCCTCGTTACGAACAGCATGCCAATTGTATACTTTTATTATTTTGTTAATCTTACCCTGTGTGGATGATGCTGAGGCTTTCGTCGGCGTGTGACTTGTGACAGTGCACTGACCGCGTAGAGGCCTGCGTGGACTCACTTTCCTAGTACGGACTATGGACTAACCTGTTTTTTCATAATACACCAAGGTGCTATTAGATACTGCATTAGAAAAAAAAACAAAGTTTTGAACTCATTTGCTTTTAGTTTTATGCAGTCTCATGTCGTTGCCATTTTATTTTGTTAAAGTTGTTAAAATATGTTAGTACTTGCCTGCCTACTGACGATTGCGTTCACGTATTCGCAGTTTCAAGTAAATAAACTGTGAACTCCACATATGAATCATTGAACGCAACTTACATAAATATGTAACTGCGAATACAGTAACATGTTAGAGAGGAAAGTCTGTCTATCCACGCAAGCCGATCGTCCTCGCTTCAGCTCGCGGATTTTTCGCTCCGATCGCACTCGACCTCTCCGAGCCGTAACACTCGCGCACCGCGAACTAATAATCGTCACACCGAAATCAAATCTAAACACACTGGATCGTAGGTTGTCATCGTATTCTGACGAATCGTCGGTAAGCCTTGCGTCGTTGTTGAGTAGTAACAGGCGGCGGAGCGGTGCGATGCGATGGGAACGAAGGTCGGCGGCGGGCGCAGGCAGTGCAGCTGAGCAAGAGTGTGTCGCCTTGCAGATGTGGTGCGCGGCCGGGCTCGAGCGGGGCGGGCGGCGGGCGAGTCGCGCGGTAGAGTCGCCGCGGCCACATGCACCCGCGTTCCCCATGTGGCGCGTGCTGCTGGTCCTCGGGGCCGCGTGCGCTGCCGCGCGCGCTTCCCCGGACGTGGTGCGCACCTTTACCGACCCAGTTTCGACACCGACCTCACTCTTCAATCACCTCATTGTCGACCGAAACACTGGGCGCGTCTACATCGGCGCCGTGAACAAAATCTATCAGCTTTCCCCCGACTTGGACATCGCGCAGTCGATCGTCACCGGACCTATTAACGACACCTTCTGCACCTTCGACTGTCCCGGGGACTTCGCGAAGAAACTTACGGACAATGTAAACAAGGCTCTCGTGATTGACTATGCGACTAGTCGCCTCCTTACCTGCGGTTCGGTAATGCAAGGGATATGTTCTGTGCGGAATCTACATAACATTTCTAAAGATGAGCGCGTCGTTCGCGAGCCGGTGGTCGCCAACAATCGTACGGCGTCCACGGTTGCGTTCATCGCGCCTGGCCCCCCCAACCCCCCAGTGTCTCAAGTCATGTATGTAGGTGTCACGTTCACCGACAATTCCGCCTATCGCTCAGAAGTACCCACCGTCAGTAGCCGGTCGCTCGAGGATGACAGACTATTTATGATAGCTCGAACAGCAGTTACCACCGGTACTAGAATGTTTGTCAATTCCCTCTCCAGAGAACGGTATCCTATAAACTATGTGTATGGATTTAGCTCTGAAGGTTTCAGCTACTTTTTGACAACTCAGCTGAGGGGTGTGGGATCTGATACATATTACAGTAAACTAGTGCGGGTCTGTCATGACGATGAAAACTACTACTCTTATACAGAAATCCCAATGTCATGTACTGGCGAGGGTGGCGGCAATTACGGATACAACCTAGTGCAAGCGGCTTTTGTTGGAAAAGCAGGATCCGTATTAGCTGGGGAGCTTGGAATAACTGCCCAAGATGATGTGCTGTTTGCCGCATTTAGCCAAAGTGAAGCTATCAATACTAACACGCCATCGAAGCTATCTGCATTATGCGTTTATTCTCTGAAAGCAATCCGACGCAAATTCATGCAGAATATAAAGACTTGCTTCAGCGGAAACGGGTCAAGAGGCTTAGATTTCATATCACCATCCCATGCATGCATTGGTACAAAACTGCAATCGATAAGCGAGGATTTCTGCGGGTTGGACGTGAATACACCGCTGGGCGGAGAGCAACCCGTGGAAGCAGTGCCCGTTGCTGTTTTCACTATAAGGCTCACCGCGGTGGCAGCTACTTCCACTGGAGATTACACAGTTGTGTTTGCGGGTACTGCCGAGGGTCACCTGAAGAAGATTGTAGTCGAGAGCGCCACTTCGGCGTTTGAATACGGAGATATCGTAGTTGACGATGGCTCACCAGTGAATAAAGACTTGTTCTTTGATACTCAATTGATGCATTTGTATGTAATGACGGAACGTAAAGTGTCCAAAGTGAAAGTTCAAGAGTGCAGCGTGTATAAGTCGTGTTTAACTTGCCTCGGAGCCAAAGACCCTTACTGTGGATGGTGTTCGCTCGAGAACAAGTGTAGCCTTCGGTCGGACTGTCAGGATGCGGCCAAGGACCCTCTGTATTGGATCTCTTACCGCAGTCGCCGCTGCACCACTATAACCCAAGTGACGCCAAATCAACTGCAACGAACGACAGCTAGGACTTTAGATTTAGTAATTGAAAACTTGCCCACACTTAACGGACAATTCCTTTGTGCATTTACAGCTTTAGATCGTACTTTGATAACTAATGCTACTAGAAAGCCCTATGGCGTTAATTGTACTACACCGCGTACCGATACTCTTCCGCCTATTCCTGCTGGCCAACATCACTTTACAGCGAAACTGTCTGTACGCACCACTCAGGGCCCAGACTTTGTTGCAACAAATTTCACATTTTTTGATTGTAATACATATAGTTCGTGTACTCAATGTGTAAGCTCATCTTTTCCATGTGATTGGTGCGTTGACGGTCATCGCTGTACTCATGACACTGCCGAAAACTGTAGAAACGATATCCTAGTTACTGGCGTCAGTCGAACTGGTCCAAGCTATCGTTCCGGTCCCGGTTTTTGTCCGACAATAAATTCCACTTCTGACGGCACAAACGAAATTTTAGTTCCTTCCGGTGTTAAGAAAGCCATAAAAGTTAAGGTTCATATAATCGGTCAATTTATTGTTCAGACGCGTTTCGTATGCCAATTTAATATAGAAGGTCGTGTGACACACGTCAATGCTCAACTTCTTGCCGATACAATTTACTGTGAAGCCGTAGAGTTTACGTACACCTCGCGAGCGCCGAATATCACAGCTTCTTTCGCTGTCATTTGGGGAGGCTCAAAACCGTTAGATAACCCCGATAACACGCACATTCTGATTTACCGGTGCAACGATATGGCTGATAATTGCGGTATCTGTCTCGCTCTTCCCGACAAATTTGGATGCGGATGGTGTCAGGGGTCGGACCGATGCGAGGTCCAGGAACAGTGTGCTGCTCCTAGCGTCTGGTTGAATCGTACTCAAACCTGTCCTAATCCGGAGGTTCACTCGTTTAGGCCGCAGCTCGGTCCCTGGGATGGAGGCACTAACATTACCATAGAAGGTATTAACTTAGGACGTAACATATCTGATATTTATAATGGCGTAACAATAGCTGGAATCAAATGTCAGCCTATTATAGAGTTGTACGTAAAGACAAGACGTATTGTTTGTACTGTGGACGGCCCCGGGGAAGAGGTCCCTCGCGATGGACCTGTAGTGGTTCGTGTCGCAGACTATCGTGGAGAGTCCAAACATCATTACGCGTTCGTTAATCCCAAAATAATGTCCATTCAACCGAAATATGGTCCTCAGTCCGGAGGTACTAAACTGCGCATAACAGGAGAATATCTGAATGCAGGCAGTAATATTCAAGCGGTTATTGACGATTTGCCTTGCGCAATTTTATCTGTATCTCACGAAGAGGCTGTTTGTCGGACCAGTCATTCCTATCAGCTGAAATTGGGAACGTTGCGTATGCGATTTGATAACGGATGGAGAACTCTAGAACGCGAAAAGTTCGAATACATAGAAGATCCTGTCGTAGTCTCTGTTGAATCGGGGCCTCCTTTGGCTACACAACGCAAACAACCCAAGGGCATTCCGTCTGGTGGAATAAACATTAAAGTTATGGGCCGAAACTTCCATTCCGTTCAATTTCCGCAAATATACGTATATCATGACAACAGGCCGTATATTGCTCCTTGTCATAGAGTTGACTTAAAAACACATCTCGTTTGTGAATCTCCTGGCATCGAAAGCGCCGGATTAGTCCTAGATCCCGATAGGCCATTAGAATTAGAATATGGGTTCAATATGGACGACGTTCAAAGCGTGCAAAATCTAACGAGCAAGACTGGTGATCCATTTTTGCTTTACCCCGATCCGATATACGAAAAATTCGATGAGGACGTAAAGTATTACAAGTCTGAGTATCTTACGATAAACGGACAGCATTTAGATAGAGCTTGCACGGAAGCCGATGTAGAGGTCCGTATAGGTGAGAGTTTGTGTAATGTTACCTCATTGTCGAGGCATCAATTGACTTGCCGGCCCCCGTCTCGTGATGAGCTACCGGACGGAGTTGATACGCCTGATGTGGTTGTCAAAGTCGGACGGGCTCTCACGTACAAAATTGGCAAATTATCATACTCATCACAGGCTGGTCTACAAGGCGCCATAGGCAAGCCTATCCTTTTTGGCGTAATCGCCAGTATAGTTATACTCATATTAGTGTTTGTCGTGTTTCTAGTTATGTATAGGAGAAAATCAACTGAGAATATTAGAGTATTAAAAAATATGCAAGAGCAAATGGATATTTTAGAATTAAGAGTAGCGGCGGAATGCAAAGAGGCTTTCGCAGAACTTCAGACTGAAATCACAGATTTAACGGGTGACGTAACGGGAGGTATACCTTTCCTTGATTACCGCACGTATGCCATGAAAATCTTGTTCCCCAATATCGACGATCATGCCGTCCTCCAATGGGAACTCCCAGAGCTTATTAGGAAAGAGAAAGGTTTGAAGATGTTCGGGCAATTGATAATGAATAAAACATTCCTTCTATTATTTATTCGTACCTTAGAGAGCAATAGATATTTTTCAATGCGTGATCGTGTTAATGTAGCTTCTTTGATAATGGTTACTTTGCAAAGTAAGATGGAGTATTGCACGGATGTCTTGAAAACGCTTTTAGCTGAACTCATAGAGAAGTGCATGGAAGGGAAAAGTCATCCCAAGTTATTGCTTAGACGTACCGAGAGCGTGGCTGAAAAGATGTTGAGTGCTTGGTTCACTTTCCTTTTATACAAGTTCCTTCGTGAATGCGCTGGCGAACCGCTCTATCTTCTGTTTAGGTCAATGAAGGGTCAAGTGGACAAAGGCCCTGTAGACGCAATTACATCTGAGGCGCGATACTCTCTCAGTGAGGAAAAACTTATCAGACAATCTATAGATTTCAAAGCGCTGACTGTAACGGTATCGATATCACAACAAACAGTATTCGTTAGCGGCCTAGAGGCTACAACTGAAAACGTGCAAGTAAAAGTTCTCGACTGTGATACAATAAGCCAGGTGAAGGAAAAGTGCTTAGACGCGATTTACCGATCTACACCATATTCCCAGAGACCGAGTCGTGACGAGCTAGACTTGGAATGGCGCACAGGCGCTTGCGGTCGATTAATTCTATACGATGAAGATAGTACTACTAAATGTGAAGGCGAATGGCGGAAGCTGAACACCCTTAACCATTACCGTGTGCCAGATGGGGCTTGCCTAAGCCTTGTTGCGAAACAAAGTTCTGTTTATAATCTATCAAACATGGAGAAAAACGATAAGTCGCATACGTACGAAACTCTCAACCGCGGTAAATATGGCTCAGCCAGTCCACCGGCAAGCCCACTCAAGTACGAACACGGCGGCGGTTTCAAGTATTGGCATTTAGTCAGGCACCACGATGGTGACGCACACAAGGAGGGCGAGCGCGGAAATAAAATGGTCTCAGAAATATATCTCACTCGCCTTCTTGCGACTAAAGGCACTTTACAAAAGTTTGTCGATGACTTATTCGAGACTATTTTCAGCACAGCGCACCGCGGCTCTGCGCTACCTCTAGCTATCAAGTACATGTTCGATTTCCTTGACGATCAGGCATTGCAACACGCTATATCCGATCCCGAAGTAGTTCATACGTGGAAAAGTAACTCCCTCCCCCTACGTTTCTGGGTAAATCTGATCAAAAATCCCAATTTCGTTTTCGACGTTCACAAGTCGAACACCGTAGATTCATGCTTATCTGTTATCGCGCAGACGTTTATGGACTCTTGCTCCACGTCCGACCACATTCTCGGCAAAGACTCGCCTTCTTCTAAGCTTCTGTACGCGAAAGATATACCGGTATATAAGGAATGGGTAGAGCGTTACTACGCGGACATAAAACTGATGCCGGCCATTTCGGACCAGGATATGAACGCTATGCTCGCGGAAGAGTCGCGCCTTCACACGAAGGAATTTAACACGAACAGCGCCCTAAACGTGTTGTACGGGTACGCGGTGAAGTACAACGAGCAGTTGATGGTGACGCTCGAGGAGGACGAGTTCTCGCAGAAGCAGCGGCTCGCGTACCGCCTCGAGCAGGTGCACGGGCTCATGGCTCACGATTACAACGTGTAGACGTAGCCAGCGCCCGCGCCGCCAACCCCACCGCCCTGTATATAAGCCCCCGCACATATCTATGCTGGCAAATGTTGTATATATTAGATAGTGTACAGTCTTTAATATTGTAATTTTTGTATAATTTCAGCGGTCCGATGTCGTTTTTTAATTTTATATAATGAACTTTGTATTGATTTTACACGACGAACTCGGCCGACTGCGGTCGTGCCACCGTATGCATCATCGTAAAATAAATTGTGTATGTCTGTCTATGTGTGCTCGCGTCGTACGAGTTAATGTTACGTCGATCGGTGTAATAAAAATGTGTGTCGCAAATGAAATCGCATGTGAGCTCGCCGGCGAGCGAACAGACTCGCTCGCCGACGGGCAAATTTTTAAACTTTGTACTCGCAGTCTACTTACGAAATAACCGACAGTGAACCGGTGAACGATTCCATTAATAAATATCGTCGAATGTAGCACATTTGTTTGATTCGAGCTCGGCGGCGCAGCGCCATTATCCGCGCCCGACGAAAGCCCTCGCGTCTCGGCAGCTGTCGGCAGGGAGAACGCGGTACGGCATCATCTCGCCCCGAACCCCGTGTCGTCTTAGTGATGCCCTATGGGCCGTGTCACTCAACTGTGTTCTGTGTCGCACGCCACCCCTTGTACACCGTCCGACGTAAAGTTGAGCTCGGCCCGTACGGCCTCGCGGCATGGCGCGTCCGCGGCGGGACGGTGGGACGATGAACCGACGCGTTCCCTGCTGTTTCAGCCGGCACGCGCGGATCGTGGGTCGCACGGCATTCGCGGTCGTGAACAACATTTACTGCATCACTTCGTACGTGGTGTGGTTGATGGCGCTGCGCCTCATCAGACCCTTGTTCGCACCTCTTTATTGGAAGATAGAAGGCTTCTTGTTCCACTGGCTGCTGGCGATGGTCTCCATGTGGTCCTGGACGGCTGGATACGAAAGTAAGTCCATTTTTCTCTATTACGTTAGGCCAAGCGACGTCAATAGAATTGATACATCAAAGAAACGCTTACAACCTAAGGATATTAGCAATTTATTTGTAAGTTACTTCATTTGCATCGGCGCTTTTTTCAGGCTATTTGTTAGGAATTTCTTCGGCATTTCAGAACGTACAGTAAATTATATCAGAAAACGTGATATTCAGCGCTCAAATAGTATCTGTCTATGTTGGACCTCAAGGTTATACCCGTGAAATGAAATCTGGAAATGTATTAACGAGGTGAAGTCGTTGCTTATTTGTCGTTCGCATGCAACGTGAACACCTGTGCTTCGTTAAGTAAAGAACTGGTTATTTTTGTACGATTACTTAACTACATGTTAGATAACCTCAAGATTTTCGGCATTTACTCAAGATTTTCTAATTTATGAACGTTAGTATCTGTGAAATTATTTATCATTCTTACTCATTTACTTTGTTGAAATAAGTAGATACCTATTTAACTAATGCAACTAACTAGAATTTTGCGAATCAAATGACATCAGATAAGAAAAATTTATCGGTCTTGGCCTACGAAGGATATCAAGTATGTTATGTAAAATGTAGTAGGTATTATTTTTCCTACTTCATTTGAGATTACTCATACTATGAGTCATGCATACAAACTAGTCAGGTGACGGCATACCCAGAATCCAAGGGTTGTATTATTGCTGACTTCAAGTGTGCTGTAATTTACGAGGACATAATCGCGGCGAAAGTTAAGATTGTTAAATTAAGGATGCTCTAGTAAAAGACGTCTTGTGCAAAGTCTACTCACTGCACCAGCTACCTACCCTCAACCAAAATCGCCAGAAAGCTAGTCGCCAGGATACTTTTAATAATCACCCATCTAACATAGTCAAGTACAACTGAAATGTGAAATGCCCCTGGGAATCAAATACACGACGATCAACCGAGCAGTTCATCAAATAATCTTGGTAATCGAATTGTGAACCCATTAAACCGCAATCAGATATGCAGATAACATCCTCTCGCCTTGCGCAATTCGCCATTAAACTAGATTTCGTATGTAGGCCCAGTAATTGATTTCGAGTTTGTCAAACGGAACAATGGTCGGGTGCATTTCGAAACTGTTTCGACACGAGCGCGCCAGTTGGGACCGGTCGCGGTCCACGCGGTTCTTATTGACCTTATGCGACTGCGTAGTTTATGCGCGGCCGGCTGAGGACGGTCGATGACCGCCCCCGCCTCCTCGGTCCCATCGTGCGGCTAGGAATGCCGCCTCGTCACCCCCCTCGCTTCACTCCCACCGACTCTTCAAGTCATGTTGCAACTCGAGTGGCGAATTGGCATGTCGCCGTCAGCGAAACGCGAGTTGTGTACTCGGTCCGGGCCCACTCTGGAACATCCGACTGACTCGTAAGCGGGTTTTGAGCGAGCCAATCCTTTGTGTCGCCGGTGAAAGTAACGGAGGCAGTGTGTGTAGCCATCTTACCCAAGGATAAACCTATGTAAAAAACTTGTTACATTCTACAAAATGAAGTCAGGCCTAAGTTGCCAAAAGTGGCTACACAAAAAAATATAAAGACTGAGTTAGAAATGTATGTGACACACATACTAACTTTTACGAATTATAAAATTTGAAGAGTACGAGTCATTGGGTAATGGCCGGGGGTAGCCGCGCCTGGGATTGCATTTTGTGCTTAGTGCAAGTGTTGCGATTAGTTGCATTCAAAATTTACAACAATTTGTTTTACAAGGGTCCTACCTTCTTTATTTTATATGTTGACTGAAAAAACTATACTATGACTACATAAAAGTAGTTTGCTAAAAAATTTAAACACCAAAATTTTTTTTCATGACATTTTTTTTGTAAATGGGGCTTTTTTATCGTGTCTAGTCTCTCGGACTAGCGAAGGTTGGCAGTGGGCTCCGCATATTTTTCTCTGTCTCTCGCAAGGCGGATGAGCTCGGCAACACTTGTGATTCTAGTCCACTCCCGTAGGTTTCTCAACCGACTACTTTCTTCTGCCTACGCGTCTCTTGCCAGCGAATGTGGATCTATATTCTATTTACTGAAGCGAACGACTAAAGGTAAACAAAGACACAGCGTCTCTCAAACTTACATCTCACTCAAAATAGCTCATGCACGCAGTTCTGCTTGCATCGTATACATAGGTTTGGCAGAATCAGCGTTGGGTCCCGGCTCGCCCTTATTTTCCGTTTCGTAATAACAAATACAAAAGTACCTACAACAACAACTGGACGATGGACCAAAAAACTCTTAGGTAGGTACTAATACCTTATTGACAATGATGAACAGACTAAAGAAAATAAAATTGCCTAGAGAAGTTGCACAACAACGTCAATCTTACTTTTCTTTGCCTCTAATTAAAATTAATTAATTTTCTTTGTTTGCACAGCAACACCATTCGCTGATAAATTGTGCCCGGATAACGGCGACAGGCTTGCCACTTGTCACGTTTGGGACCTAATAAACTCGGCAAAACGTGGGCCCAGTTCTAGTGATTGGTGCCTCTGCCTACCCCCTCGGGGATAACGGGCGTGAGTTTTTTTTTAAATTTTTTTTTATTAAAAAAGAGGTTCGTGGTCAGCTCTCCATACTTCTTCCTACACTTCGCGTAGCGCATTAGCATAAAATAATCGATCAAATCGGCCTTTAAACAAAAGTCCATCGTCTTTGCTAGTTGCGAACATATTTGGCAGCAGTAGGATCGCTTTTTTTGAGGACCACTGAAATTTTAGGTATTTTTTGGGGCATACATGTCTTAATGGTATTTTCATGATAAAATAAAATATTTAGTTGAATAAACTGCGAGTGAGGGATGAATCAGGCAAAACAGTGTTATTGTGTTTATTGCTTAATGGTATTTATTAGGCATATCGTTATGTATAACTTTGCTAAATATTATGCAGTGTTATAAATGTGGCATATTGAAAAACCAACCAAATTTTTGACATGTTGACATTTAGTCGTTCGCTTCAGTAAATAAGGTGTAGATGTATCTAAAAAGTGGTTACATTTGTAACACCGCAATGCAATTTTTCGCATCATACATATGAGACAAACAAAAGATTCACATACACGAACTGCTTCAATCATTGTGTAATAGCGAAGCTACGAGACTATAATCCCTGGTTTCCCGTACGCTAACAATCCGTTAATCTTCTGTTAACAGCGGTGAAATGATTTTTTTGGTAAGCACTTTGGCTATGTGACAGCTGTTAACAGTAGATTAACAGCTTGTTAGCGTACGAGAAACTAGGGTTAAGCTATGAGACGGTCAGTATTAACATCCTTGAAAATTAATTGTGGTAAGCAGTGAGAATGTAGAGAATGAGAGTTTGTCAATTTTCTTACCGCTTATATTTTTCTCCAGATATGTTTATTGTATTCTTTCCGTTACTTGATGACCTAAGTAGTCTGACATTTAACTCTGTGGACTTGAAACTTCGAGAATGTCAATGATCAATAAGAGGTTCGCTAGTGGAATGCCTCATTCCTTCCACATTCCGATCACGTTTCGATACGACAAAGATAAATTAGCATTGAAAGCCCGAAAAGTTGATTGGTGAATGGTTATTCAGGGAGTGTCCACCTACGGGGTCATTATTGAGCTGAGCGTGATTGCCTCATGCTCAATAATTCATCCGTGAGCTATAAATTCCTCCGGCACATCCTTCGATTGTATGAGCCCGGTCTCAAATTGAGACCTTCCTGTGGGCATGGATCAAGTGGGTGATGTGTGGGCAATGCGGTTGCCAGTATATACGATATTGTACTTGTGATCGTTATGAGAAATCGTTACTTGCAGTGGCGATGAAGAAAATCAATCGATCCGCTAAAGGAATATTGCAGATGTAAGTGAAAAAAACAATTCAGGTCGCAGATGTTTTCTCGACAGCACGATATATTGCGAATTCGTCAACTATCCAACCATGACTGCAAAACTAAAAAAAAAACTGTTGCTTAATTAATATCGTTCAGTTAACGTCGAGGGGATCTCCTTAACCTTAAATGTACCAATATTCAAAAGGTTATTAACTCAATACAGGCTAATGACCGTTGTAATTATAAATTAAGTTCATTTGTCCGCGTTGGCATTACGGTTTTAGTTTTAAGAGTGCGTCATACGGAATCATTGATTGATTTTGCGCTGAGCGATGAGGCATATAAATAGGCTGGTTTGACTCACCCACCACCTGTGAGAATATCAGCTATAAAACACCTCGTTGTCTCCTCAAAGTCCTACTTATATGGACATAATGCACCTAACTACCCTAATTACAGAATGGTTTGACCACTTGAGAATGCGATGGCCATGACATCTAAGCGATTTATGTAATAATTCTAACATAGACGGCTTTTGTGATCCTTATTCAATCCTATTTTGATAGTGGTTCGATTCTTTTATGGTTACCTACTCCAAGCAATTTGTTATGTCGTTTGTGTGTAATCAAATATGCTGATTTAACTTTTGGAAATCGTGATAGATCACGATCAAGTTAGGTTAGGTAATATTGTCGGCACATTATGCTGCGTTTTATTGTTTATCACATTCTGTGTGAAACAGAACCATGAAAGATAACATCGGAGTAGTTTCCGCTTCAATTGCGATGCTATGATGATTCATACAGATAAAGCCACCGAGCGTGTTATGACAGTGTCCTCGTTCTTAAACAGTAATTTCTATGTGCGGTAAATAGTAAGGACGCTAGATACCTCGCGACTGAGATTTGTCCGAATATTTTACATAGATAATTGTGTAAAAGTGGAACATGAGATATGTAGATACTTCCCCACTTTTATATGGAACTGTGAGTTTGGAGTTTATCATTTAAATATTTGTGACATCTATGTTTGAGTTAAAATTTAGCTCACGCTGCTTTGAGAGGAGGCATAGGTACTTTGGCACTAGATCTTTAAATTCACACTGTAGGTATTGCAAATGGAACAGATTTGTTGTTACCTACCTAAATCATCCACTCGCCAAGGTATTCGCATTTCAGTCGCTGGCTGAGACACTTCACTGGCCGGATTTAGCACTTGCAAAAGTAATTCGACATTATTGTATCCGGTCACAAAAGAGAGCCTGGCGCGAAATCTTGTAACAAAAACCATTCTGCTAATGTGTTAGTGAATGTCCAAGTTATCCGCCAATCACGAGCTGTGGACAGTAGTGTGAGTGGATGTGTGGTCTGGTCCATTGTGCGCGTTCAAGTTGTTGCCCAAAGCAATGTGGAGTAAGGCATGTCGAATCATATTTCTGACTGTAACTCGCCAGACGGGCAGCTAAATATACATTTTATAAAGTTCCACCACAAATCCCACGAGGCACGGCACGCGTCGGATGTCTACAGAAGACTGTTTATTTGTCTTTACGCATTTAAAATTAAACAGAGATACCTACGTATTAATAAGTCCTTTGAGTTGAAGTTTAACACCCAAGTTCCACCTGGCTGTAGAGAGAGAATGCAGTTCCCGATAAAATGCCAATCGATTTGGGTTAAGCAATGTAGAGCTTCTACTAATGAAGGTATAAACTTTGCATAGCAATTTTCTTATATGGCAATAGAACTCTTATCAGTTTAGTGTTCTATTGCTTTACGCCATACGAGGCACTGCAGCCTAGTCGAAACTGGTTATTGTATGCACGCCTTTGTGATTGCAATTGGACGGATTTGCAATAGTATGTGTGTGACCGCATTATTTCGGTTTGCGTACGTACACGTCTCCCTAACAAGTTTGCTATGTTTCTTTAGAACTTAAATCAATCTATCGTTCTCTGTAATCATTAATCCTTTTCCGTATGCGCGCATGACTCCAGACAGGACTGATTTTGGAAGTAACAGTTCCACCTAATCAATTCGTACAGCATTAACGTCTCGGCTTTCGTCGTTCCGCGTATTTTGTTTACAATTCCCGTTCAGATGGAGCTTGTTTACACGAGTGTCACTGAGTTTGGTCTGGGCCATGTCTCTGGCTGCACATTCGTCCTGCGGTCGTTAGGGCGGCTCCTGATAACAGACGTTTGAATAAATAAACAATTTGAGCCCGCAACTCAGATAGGCTTTTCTTTCTTAGCTTGTTTGACTTTGAAGTGCTTGCTGTGAATGATTGCTTACTTATGAGTTTGAAGGAGTATTGTAAGATAGGCACACATGTGATTGTAAGAAAAGCGAAAGAAATCGAGAAGCCTTGATACCTGATGTAAATGTACCTAGATTACTAATAAACTACAATTGCACTCATGGGTCTTGAGGTTCTTGGTAGATGGACATTACCAAATTTGTATTAGATCTATGGTGATCTGAGAAAAGATGGTCAGAGTGAAGTTTTTTTTCGCTGCCTTTTTCCCCACTACACTCGGCCCCAAGGCAGCGGCTAATATTACACAAGTGTATGTACATTGAAATTCAGCAAACAATTTTAAATTCTTTACGTTGAAATAAATTTCTGATTTCTGTAAGATACTAATAGTTACAAAGCAAGTATAGAGCGTTAGAGAAGTTTCTAAAAGACTTATTTAATTTCGTAGCGCCTGAGCTGCGCAGACCTGCAAATACACATATAAAGACTCCCAAAGATTAGAGCTAATTTAAAGAAACCCCTATAAAATATGGAGGGTTCAGTTCAGCGTGAGAATCAAAACCAGTCGGGGAATTCGATCGTTAAGTTAGGTGATTTTTTTGTTGTTGATAAAGACAAGAGATCTGAAGTGCGGCTTGGGAGGAATCGCTCGATGAGCGAGGCGGATGATTGATGATGCCAAGTTTCAAGCTCCGTTGTGTTGGAGAAACGTTGAGCAGTTTTGCGGTTTAAACGTAAACGATGCTAATTTGGTGCTCAGATTTATTTGGGCCTAATAAGTCCTGTCAAGCCGTCAGGAAAGTTTGCTGGCTACGCCAGAATTGATCTGGCGGGTTTTAAGGCTAATTCTGTTTGTTAGCATTTACATTTTCATTAATTGTAGGTATCTATCCTTTATTATATTAACCTTTGCTTTCGAAGTTTGGTAATGCTGTGTATACAGACAGAGCCAGCCCAATGAGGCTTTTCAATGACAGCTGTTAGTTTTTTTTAAATTTATTTTATTGTGGCCGTTGAGTTTATTAAAAAAAACTAGATGGCGCTGCAAGAAGAACAAAATGTCATCATGTTTTTAGGTGTGTGGTTTTAATCGCTATTAATCTGTGATAGTCTAAACATCTCTTTGTAGTCTGTTATCTAAACTAGACTTTGTTTCGAAACTGTTGAAACTTGAAAGATATCGAAGTATTTTTACTTTGTTCATTACATACGTACGTGAATTGTGTCTTTGCTCATGACTAGCCCATGCATTGTGCATTTTTGTAAAAACAGGACAGGAACCACAGAGAAGGTACAGTGATGTCATGTCACGTCAGCACCACTTATCGGTAATTTGCAATTTGCGGTACTTTATACTTTTTTTAATGACGCTTTGAAAAGCCCTCATTAATTTACTCGATTGACATCATGTGCCTAGAATGAATGCGGCATTTAAATATGAGTTTAAATGTTTATGAGCTCATTTTGTTATTAAATCTACGTGATCTACACAATGTATTTCATAACAAAGGTATAATAAGATGTTAGGTAGGTTCTTTAAACTTTTGCCCGACAACAGCGTTTTATTTTTCAATGACATTACAGAAACCTGCTACATTGGAACGGTGTATTGCAGCTTGCAGTGATTAAACACACAGATTTGCGCAGATTTATCGATCGTGTGTACCTATGACGAATCGTTGCCGATTTATCGGTCATCGTTGGCATACACACCATCGACAAATCGCGCAAATCGACTTGCACAGTATACCTCTATATCGTAACATTTTTTACACATTACACCCTTAAAGTTACTCGTATTGCCGGTAAGGAAATAAGGGTATCTACCCGAAAGGGATAATATCACACATCCTGCCTCATTGGTCTAGCCGCTAAGCCGTTTAGCTACCAAGAAAGAGATCGTGGGTTCGATTCCCACTGGGGGCCGCCGTAAATTTCCACAAATGGCCTCAGTTTGGGTGTTCTTCGATGTTTGTAAAGTTCTTTCTTGGTTACCATAGCACAGGGTTTCATAGTTTGGGACTAGGTCAAGTGATTGTGTTGTGTGGAAGTTATAATAATTATTATTCTCAAGTTTATGAGGTAGGACATAATAACTATACAACATTATCATTTTTCTTGGTCTCAAACTAATATACCTACACTTGAAGCTATGTACAAATATACGGCGACACCCGGTGAGGCTTGAACAGGTCAAAACATTAAAAGATAAGCAAGAAGCGAAAGAATAGAACATGTTACTGGAATAATATGTTCTTCGTCATGTATGTAGAATTCTCAAATTTTGAAATAGATTTAGCCCCTGTTTCACAATGTTCAAATAAAGTTCCAAATAAGCTATCCACAACCAGGGCTGCCGTTTGTTCTAAATTTAAATAAATTTTCCTATATTGCGTGCGTTCGTTTATGGCTTCTTTAGAACAAACGCCAGCCCTGGTTGCGGATAGCTTATCCGGAACTTTATCTGCAGATTGTGAAATTATATCACTGTTTTGTAAGAAGCGGCCTCAATGTGCACCAGTGTATTTCTAGCATCACCACGTGTCATTATATGGTACAAAAAATAGCTTTTCAAACGACGAAACGAAACCGCAACTGTGACAGCTGCGCCGTAAAACAGTTCTAATTAAAACTGGTTACTGACTGTAATCACAAAAAGTAAACAGGTATTTTTATAAACGTTTGTTTTGATAACTGGTGGCTCGAC
Organism: Yponomeuta plumbellus; assembly: GCA_947310845.1. Lineage (NCBI taxonomy): Eukaryota > Metazoa > Arthropoda > Insecta > Lepidoptera > Yponomeutidae > Yponomeuta > Yponomeuta plumbellus. The sequence continues at coordinate 6,089,649 of OX371207.1, read as the reverse complement.
CCACGTAGCTAGTACGACGTGGGTTGCACGTAACGCGTCACGCGCCTAGCGCTATCTCTTTCAGCGTAATAGTTTCGTTCGATACCGGCGACGTGATATTATGTCAGTTGTCGGTGGGTCGTCGAAGAGTAAAGTGGTCCTGTTTTTCAATAAAAACGTGTCTCTTTGTTTGCATCACGTTTAAAAGGTTTGTTTAATTTTAATATTTTATTCTAGCAGTGTGATTTAGAAATGTGTTGCTTTGTTTCTTTTATTTAGTCGATAATAACATGCATTGATTATAAAATTATCTTAAAGTAGTGGTATTATTCGTGGTGTGTGTTTTACACACCACGAATAATCTTACTTGTACATAAAAATAATACATATTATGCATAACAAATGAAGGCGCTACCATATTGCTTCAAATAATTGGTTTTATGCGAGATTACCTTCTATCAAAACGTTGTTAAGAAATAAATATTATAATTTTTTTGTAAAACTGTTTTGTCACATATTTGTCTTTCTGTAGGTTAGTTTCTTATTTTGCCTCGTTGGTACTTAATCGAACGCGAATATTTGCGGTTTATTTTTATTTTGGTATTTTCTTTTTCAAATCTGTTGTATTTTTTTCAAACCAATATTTTACCAAAAAATTAAGTAACTTGAAGAGAACAATTTTGCTTTTTATCGTCTTTTATTTCTTATTTTGTAAGAATACAATCTTAAGCGTTTTTTAATTTAAGGGGTCTAATCATGATTATTTATTCATGAAAAACTTAATTACTTCTTTCCGCACGTGTGTATAACCACCGCAAGTCATTAAAAATATATTCTATTAAATTCAAGTAAATGTGGTTTTGCTACAGAATTTTATTACATCATCAATCAGAATTACTGGTGTCGATAACTTATATCTAATACTTTATCAAAATTAGACAAATGTAGTTATGCTCTTTCGACAAAAAATATTTTTTGGTCGTTTGACTTGGACCATTCCGTGGACCGTTTTAAACAAATATAAACATAAACATTTACTTACATACAAAAATATGTTCAAATAATAAGTAATTTCTAGTAAAATAGTTACTGAAAGAAATAATTTCTAATCACAATAATGAATATTTATTGTTAACGAACATAAAACAAACTTTAAATAAAATTGTAGGTAATACATGGTAAATATAACTATGATCAAGGAAAATCTTACCTTATGTCTATTCGCTCCGATTGCTTGCACTCGACCTCTCCGAGCCGAGCCATAAACACTAGAGCACCGCGAATTAAAAAAGCTTGCACCGATATCAAATCTAAACGCGAAAGAAGTTCGTCTTATTATTTTGTCTAATTTTTATAATAGAGGGCGGAGGGGTGCGATGCATTTGGACCGAAAGTAGGCCTTCAGGCAGTGCAGTGTGTCGCCTTGCAGATGTGGTGCGCGGCCGGTCTTGAGCGAGGCAGACGGCAAGCGAGTCGCGCGGTAAAGCCGCATGCACCCGCATTCCCCATGTGGCGCACCCTGCTGGCTCTCGGGGCCGCATGCGCAGCCGCGCGCGCTTCCCCGGACGTCGTGCGCACATTCACCGACCCAGCTTCGACGCCGACCTCACTCTTCAATCACCTCGCTGTCGACCGAAACACTGGGCGCGTCTACATCGGCGCCGTGAACAAACTCTATCAACTATCCACTGACTTGGACGTCGCGCAGTCGATTGTCACCGGACCTATAAACGACACCTTCTGCACGGACTGTCCCGGAGTTTTTGCGAAGAAACTTACGGACAATGTGAATAAGGTTCTCTTAATTGACTATACGACTAGCCGCCTTCTCACTTGCGGTTCGGTTATGCAAGGGATATGTTCTGTTGGGAATCTCCATAACATTTCCGAGGGTGAGCGCGTTGTGCACGAGCCGGTGGTTGCCAACAATCTTACGGCATCTACGATCGCGTTCATTGGGCCGGGTCCTCCTAACCCGCCAGTGACTCAAGTTATGTATGTCGGTGTCACGTTTGCCAATAACTCCGCCTATCGCTCAGAAGTACCCACCGTCAGTAGCCGGTCGCTCGAGGATGACAGACTATTTATGATAGCTCGCACAGCAGCTTCCACAGGTACTAGAATATTTGTCAATTCACTATCTAGGGAAAGGTATCCTATAAACTTCGTATATGGATTCAGTTCTGAAGGTTTTAGCTATTTTTTGACAACTCAGCCGAGGAGTGTGGGATCTGACACATATTACAGTAAACTAGTGCGGGTCTGTCATGACGATGAAAACTACTACTCTTATACAGAAATCCCAATGTCATGTACTGGCGAGGGTGGCGGCAATTACGGATACAACCTAGTGCAAGCGGCTTTTGTTGGAAAAGCAGGATCAGTATTAGCTGGGGAGCTTGGAATAACTGCCCAAGATGATGTGCTATTTGCCGCATTCAGCCAAAGTGAAGCTATCAATACGAACACGCCATCGAAGCTATCTGCATTATGCGTGTATTCTCTTAAAGCAATCCGACGCAAATTCTTGCAGAATATAAAGACCTGCTTCAGCGGAAACGGATCAAGAGGCTTAGATTTCATATCACCATCCCATGCATGCATTGGTACAAAACTGCAATTCATAAGCGAGGACTACTGCGGGATGGACGTGAATACACCGCTGGGTGGAGAGCAACCCGTGGAAGCAGTGCCCGTTGCTGTTTTCACTATAAGGCTCACCGCGGTAGCAGCTACTTCAACTGGAGATTACACAGTTGTGTTTGCGGGTACTGCCGAGGGTCACCTGAAGAAGATTGTAGTCGAGAGCGCCACTTCGGCGTTTGAATACGGAGATATCGTAGTTGACGATGGCTCACCAGTGAATAAAGACTTGTTCTTTGATACTCAATTGATGCATTTGTATGTAATGACGGAACGTAAAGTGTCCAAAGTGAAAGTTCAAGAGTGCAGCGTGTATAAGTCGTGTTTAACTTGCCTCGGAGCCAAAGACCCTTACTGTGGATGGTGTTCGCTCGAGAACAAGTGTAGCCTTCGGTCGGACTGTCAGGATGCGGCCAAGGACCCTCTGTATTGGATCTCTTACCGCAGTCGCCGCTGCACCACTATAACCCAAGTGACGCCAAATCAACTGCAACGAACGACAGCTAGGACTTTAGATTTAGTAATTGAAAACTTGCCCACACTTAACGGACAATTCCTTTGTGCATTTACAGCTTTAGATCGTACTTTGATAACTAATGCCATTAGAAAGTCCTATGGCGTTAATTGTTCTACGCCGCGCAGCGATACTCTTCCTCCTATTTCCGCTGGTCAACATCACTTAACAGCAAAACTGTCTGTACGCACCACTGAGAGCCCAGACTTAGTTGCAACAAATTTCACATTTTTCGATTGTAATACATATAGTTCGTGTACTCAATGTGTAAGCTCACCTTTTCCATGTAATTGGTGCGTCGACGGCCATCGCTGTACTCATAACACTGCCGAAAACTGTAGAAATGATATCCTAATAACTGGGGTCAGTGTAACTAATCCAAGCTATCGTTCCGGTCCCGGTTTTTGTCCAACTATAAATTCTAGTTCCGACGGGACAAACGAAATTTTAGTTCCTGCCGGTGTTAAGAAAGCTATAAAAGTTAAGGTTCATATAATCGGTCAATTTATTATTCAGACGCGATTCGTATGCCAATTTAATATAGAAGGTCGTGTAACTCACGTCAATGCTCAACTTCTTGCCGATACAATTTATTGCGAATCCGTAGAGTTTACGTACAGCTCGCGAGCGCCGAATATCACAGCTTCATTAGCTGTCGTTTGGGGAGGCTCGAAACTGTTAGATAACCCGGATAATATGCACGTTTTGATTTATCGGTGCAGCGATATGGCTGATAATTGCGGTATCTGCCTCACTCTTCCGGATAAGTTTGGATGCGGATGGTGTCAGGGCTCGAACCGATGCGAGGTCCATGAGCAGTGCGCTGCTCCTAGTGTCTGGTTGAACCGTATTCAAACCTGTCCTAATCCGGATATTCACACGTCGGTCCCTGGGATGGAGGCACTAACATCACCATAGAAGGATTAACTTGGGACGTAACATATCCGATATTTATAATGGCGTAAAAATAGCTGGAATCAAATGTCGGCCTATTATAGACATGTAGGTACATAAGGACAACACGTATTGTTTGCACAGTAGACGGCCTCGGGGAAGAGGTCCCACGCGATGGGCCTGTAGAGGTTCGTGTCGCAGACTATCGTGGATAGTCCAATTATCACTACGCATTCGTTAATCGCAAAATAATATCCATTGAACCGAAATTCGGTCCTCAGTCCGGAGGTACTTTACTCGTACTGTTATCTTGATCGTACATTTACGTACGAAGGTAAGCTAATTGCCTGTCCGTTTGTGGAGAATAGTTAACTCTGGTAAATGTATGGAGATAGTTAATAATTTATTTCATGCATATCTTGGCTCGTTTATTTCCGCTTTGAAGTAATATGGTTAGATATCACTAATTGAGGTTTTGTGCCTTACACTAACGTAATAATTAACAAAATAACATATTTCGTCAAGTTGACCGTAGGTACAGTGTCGTGTAGTTAAGGAACATTTAACGTAATATTTGTCTTTAATTATGTATTTACCCGTACATTGTTTGTGTTACTCTATAACCGAGGCTATCAGCGCCAAAAGTGGTGTAACCCCAAACTATTTAATAAAAGATAATGAGGAGTAAAAATTTGGTTGAATTGTTTTTTTTTAACTTAGTGTCTTTTGTGAACATAATTTTATTTGTTTTTAATATGTTGTCGGGTTCAAAAAGGTGGCTTACTTGACTATTGCACTGAACATTTGTATTGTAAAGAATATAATATATTACACCAGAACCGTAACCACCGTAAATTGTGGATTACACCACTTTTGCTCTGATAGCCTACTATAATATGAGAACTGGAACTTAAATATTCTACGTGACCTCAATGTATTTAATTTAAAAATAAAACAATCTTGTTACTTATCTATTTTAATCACCGATCAGTTTTATATGTTGATAGATTTAATTTTATTAAATCAAGAAAATTAAGGGACATAATGGGTTGATGATGAAGAAAATTAATGAAGTGCTGTATATTTTTATTCCTATTGCAATGTATCAGTCTGTAGAAATATTTCTTTAAGTTGTCGGGGTCTGTTTGTATTCGAATTTCCATAATATTTTTAATTGTAATTGGAATATTCAAATTTATTTTTCTTTAATTAGTTTAACACAGACATACTATCATGTCACTCGCATAGTTCTCTGTTCTATAATTACCATTATTATGTATTCTGCCCTCGTAAGGAAGAACGCAGCAATAACCATTACTGCGTTTTTACTTTGGATGCAAAATTGGGCTCCCTGGTGGTATAATCTACAGGTGAAAAAATAATGGTGGCTGTAGGTCTACTAGAAACCTGAAATTTCAGTAAGAAAATATGCAGTTTTGTATGAAATCCTTCTAATCCTAAGAAATAAATAGCTATTTACTTAAAACTGCGTTGTTACGATTACTGCGTTCTTCCTTACGAGGGCAGTATTACGTACCTAAGCATGTTTGTTTGTGGCAACAAATCTTTAATGCATTCATTCATTTGTATTAATATAGCTAGAATGACCTTTCTGTAGTAGAGGATGACATCGTTACGTTAATCAACAATAACCTTGTCAACGTTAATGAAACTAGAGACAGTAATGGGAATAAGCTGCAATGTTGTGATTTCCGCCTTCATGAACTAATTCTTATTAAGAAAATCTTAGGCCTCGGGGTGTCGGGACGTTTAAACACTGATTATGCATAATAAGACAATCTTTATATTACAATGACCTTGAGTGAATTTACTACAACTCACTCTCACGTTGATATCGTGGGAAAGGAGTCGGTGTAAGGTACGGACGCACCCTCCATGTGCACTTTCGCACCTCCGTGGGTTTTACGGCTGCTGTCCTGAGGTGAGCTGCTGAAGCTGCAGCTGGACTTAAGTGCAATATATTGCACACCTTTTTGTATCACTAGCTTTGGAAACTACTGGAGTTTGGGATGCCCAGGAAGAATACGGGCCCTGCCTCACCGGGACGCCATGGCCACGTCGCCAGCGACCGTATCCAAGCAGTTAGTATTGAAATGTATGGTGATTACCTCACTTGGCGACTGTTAGCGACGTCGCCATTCAATACAAACTGCTTGGATGCGTGGCTGGCGACGTCGCCATGGCGTCCCGGTGAGGCAGGGCCATACATGTTAAGAAGGTAGGGCGACGTCTCAGGAAACAGGCTTTGACTACCGCTCAGGGGCATTTTTCATGCAAATGATATCCCTCGCTGTGCAGCGTAGTTATGTTGCCAGTATCATGGGTACCGTTGGGTCGGATGTGTCTCGGGGTGGTTTATTCTATTCACTGGCTGAAAAAACTATGTCATAAAGGCATAGTTTTTTTATTACATATTAAGTTTCACGGCAAACCATTGTGGACGAAACTTTTGTATTTTTTTCGTGTCTTAAAGACACAAGTTTTGTTGAAATGATTCTGTATCTACTTAGGAATTTCAGTATCTACTTAGTTTGGTACAGCTGTTTGTTAACCGAGAAGGCAGTGTTACTACTGAAAAAAAAATTCTCCCATTTACTACTATAACATTTATTGTATAAGCACAACTATGTACTATTTGTTAAGGATTACTCTATTCATGTACCTTTTGATAGATCTTCTCGCCGCTGGTCCTGACCAGCTGTCCCTTCAATCTAATTATAGTCTTACGCAGATGTAAGCAAAACATCGCAGGTGTATAGCCCTAAGTGACAATAACGGTACTAAATAAGGGTAGAAGGTCCGTATGATCCTGAAATTAACGTTTGTATGCTTATTGACTCACAGGGTGTATCGCTTCTCGAGCTCCACCAGTTACTTGTTATTGTTAATGTTACCTATGTGCTAAACCTATCTATTGATAATACAAAAACTTTTAACTTTAACTTTACTGTGAGAGGTACAGTCGACAGCACATCAACCTTCACATTTTAGTTGAAAAGTCGCCCGTAATGCAACGGAGTAGAGTGCACGGGTGTAGGTACACGATGATGCGCTGTCGACTGTACACCTGCTAGATCGTGGATTTCGTGGATGTGAGATTTCCATTAGGGGAGGAGGATGTTTCTTGCGGAGCCGAACGAACAAACGAATTGACATTGATTTATAGATGATGTATTATTAAATGTTTTAATGGATCAATATTATTGAATTGTTCAATTAAATTGATTCATTATGGCACTAATTACATCAGGTTCTATTATTTTTATATTTTCTGAACTCAGCATCTGCTTAGATCTTGTATATCTAAAATTATTTGACAATGTAGTTATATAAACTGAATAAGAATATGACTAACGCTTTGAGGCAAATCTGATGGAAAGGATCTCTTTTGCTGGGTAGGAGTAATGGGTGCTATGGGGACTTTTGAATTTGTGGTTTCTCGAGCCGGTACATTTAACTGAGAGTGCCTGAGAGTGTTACGAGCAAATGTAATTAGGTACTCTGTGGTACTCTTGTTTGTGCAGCTCTAGCCATGTTCGTAACATCGGAGTGGCCGAAGTCCGCGACATCCTGACAGGATGCCTGTCCGGTTCTCTTGTCTACTTCTGTCTTGGTATTATTATAATAATTCGAAACTATAACTACTCTTAGAAGTGATTACAAGGGTTTGCTGGAGGTCCCTAGTTTGTCGTGTCGTTAGGTACACTTTTCAGTAGAGTTACTGCTCTGTTATAGGTATATAACAATGCCACGACTCGATAAAAAACATTGTTTCCTGGTTGCTTCATTTGTTTAAATTTTCCTGTGGTAAATTAATTAATAATCAAATTAATTTATAAAGGCACATTAGATAATGCTTTCATTTTTTACTTTTCCTGTAACATCCATCGTCGTCCAGTTTCCTGGTGAATGTTTTTACATAGATTACGGGACGATTTTTCATCCTCCTTGTCCGGATGGTAATTCGGACGGTAATCCAAAACAATAATACTTTTTGTATCGTTGGCAAAACGTGGGCCCAGTTCTAGATACCTGCTGGTGCCTCTGCCTACCCCTTCTGGGATAACGGGCGTGAGTTTTTTTTGTTGTATCTATGTAAAGAGATGAATTAGACAGCAAAACAAACAATCTAAGAGATGGGGGAGGACTTCAGAAAAATAGCGGGTCCAACATGGACTCGAACTGCGAGGAATAGGCCATAACGGAGACTTTTAGAGGAGGCCTTTGCCGGAAGACAAGTTCACCAACTTATAATTTACCATTTGCCGATTTAAAAATATATAGTTTAGTTTAGTTAATAGTATAGGAACTTATACTTAGAAATGGTATATTAGTTATAATAAGATAAAAGTAAAATAATTAAGTTCTAGGCACATACACAATTTTTTAATAACTAATTGTAAGATTCAGTAAAGGCTTTTCATTTCATTTTTCATTTTCAAAGAGATCATTTATAAAACGACCAACCAGTTGCACGTACATGCTCACTAGAAGGGTGAAGGGACCACACGGACGCTGCAGTATCTGGGACATTCTTTAGATGTTTGTTCCAAGACAAAGAGGAATGGACAATCAAAGGGAATGTCTTTGTCCATCCAGATACATGGCTAACTGAGAAAAACTAGTAAAAGCCTACTAAATGGATTGCTTATAGTCGATAATATAGGTAAGTACTGGTTTACTTACATTGAACTTGAAAACGTACCGTTAGTCACCGGCTTTCACCAAAAATGTTCCGTCAAATCGTGATCAATTCGCACGAGAGGCCGAAATAACAGTGTTTTCAATTAAACGTTATCGTAAGTCGATCTTTCTTTACTTGCAGTCCGATTCTGTGATGTTGGAGTATTTGGCACTTGTTTTTCTGTTATTTTATTATCACGCCCGCTGCGCCCGCACAGTTGAATTTCAGAAGTGCTTTTTCGATAACCTATTTCTTCGGCACGGCCGGTAGATAATAATTACTACAGATAATAATCCGAACACGCCAGTAGTTGTCTGTTAGTTTAATTTTATAGCAATATACGTGGCAAAAAAATTGTTCTCAAAACGCTTAGTTCGTGTTAATTTTATGTTAATTTTTACGCAGCGGATTTTTTCCTATTCTATTGTGATTATAGAATAATAAGGACAATACTTTTTACTGCCGTAAATAGCTGGAAGTGGAACTGCAATGGCCGATTTTTTTATTTCTCTCGTCACTTCTGGTATTTCACCCTAAAAGCCTCTTTGAACTGCACTTTTTAACGTACACGAGTCTGCATTCTATGAAAGTCTATTAATACCTTAGTAAATGAAATATTTTATTGGTGCGCGCGAGTCGCAGCCTCCGGAACAAGTTTTGCTCCCCCCCCTCTGCCCCGCCGGATGTGGATCGTCGTCAATGTCTGCGCCCGCGCCGTTTGCCCTTTCGACGCTGCATTCCAGTGATTGCTTGCTTAGTTGCACCGAACGAAGGAGTTTCTGGTATGAATGAATAAACAGCCGGTTGAAAAAACATTGAGCAGGTTTCTTGGCCTTCTTAAGATCTTCTCGTTTGTTTGTTGGAAACTTCAGATTCCGCCTTTAGGGTAGCGTCACTTATCGCGACTAATCATCGGCGATGGTGACGTTATCGTATCTGACAGGAAGTAGGTAACCATAGTGTGTCGTCTTTTGCTAGTAATACAGGTCAATACCTGTTCGTACCTCGTGAATAGAGACAACATTATCTATGTTCTTCGATCACAGAACTGCCCGTTGTTTTTTGTTGAGACTATAGGTAGGTATGTGGTGACTGTCTGCCTGATCTTTAAAGATCTTCTCGATTTGTGCGCTGCCTATTTTTTAAGATTTTTGACCTTTTTATACATGCGTACTGTAATTTGTGCTGTTTCCAAGATTGTGATTTTTAGGGTTCCGTACGACAAAGGGTAAGGGACCGTTGGTCCGTCCGAAGTGAAATGAAATTAAATGAATGAAGTTTTATTGATAATGTTAGTATGGAACCCTTCATGCGCGAGTTCAAATCGCACCTGGCTGGTTTATTCATACAATTTTTGTTAGAATTAATTGTCAGAGCCCAATATCGACAAACTATGCCAGAAACGTTCTTTCTCCGAATCTAAAAATGTTGCTCTCGGTTTATTTCTCTCTTAATTGTTAATGCAGATTTTCGTACCTACAGTTTTCATGCCGGTGTGCAGGTCACTTAGGACGAGTTACTTTCAAGTAACATTTTATTTTTGTACCCCAATAATAACAGCTTTTGAGAGTCGCTAACGAAATAATTAGGTACCACTCACCTTGTCGACATTACGAAGCCTTCCATAAAACACACTGTAACACTGTTGAACAGATGTGTCATAGTAACACGAACCATCTGGCTTCATAACCTGAGTTGCGTGTACCGTCAGCGACACTGAAAGTTTTATTCAAATATATCTTAACCGTCCCGTTATAAGTGCGTGTATCCAATGAAAATGTTCACCTCTAGAAATAGCTATCTGTACGTTTTCCCCATTAAGCCAACACGGCTCATTTAATGACCACAGCACAAGATAATGCACCCCACGACTCGAACGGTAGCGTTAAATTACGTACCACACAATGACCATGTTGGAGAGATACCACCTCGCCTACTTCTGGGATATAGGTTAAACTAGCTCAAATAAACCCTGCTAACGTAAAATATGTTTCGAAGGAAATGGTAATCTGTAGTTACCTGGATGAAGATAGTAAGGTTTTTTTTATACTTCAACTTTCCACTGACGCGGAGTCCGTGCCCTTGTTACAATTTTAATAATTTTGTCGTCCCTTTACTACGTCTACTTATCTACAGTCTTAGCCTAAACAGTACCTACAAGTTGGTACAGATGTACCGAGTACCTCACACGTTTTCTTAGTGAAACTAAACTATATCTAGGTGCCTATACTCGTAACTAAACTATATCTAACTGTCTATAACTAAAATATAGCGATTTTTTTTGGCCGTAGCATTGTACACTTTTTTTTCCTACTAGGTATGTATTAGTCCTTACCTTCTGGGTAGTACCTAGAAAGCTGATCGAGTTTTAGGGCCACTCTGGTAATCCTATTGTATGTAGTTACAAAAACTTAGTTCTCTTTTAAATTAATTCCATGCCCTGACAATAGATAAATAGGTAGTTAAGAGTGTAAGGGTCGGTTTCTGAATTGAGAATTTCTCTAAGTAACTACTTAACTGTAGTGCTGTCTCGTCATATTTCTGAGAAAAGAGCGTGACAGAACGTTAGTGAAATCCTCAATTCAAAAACCTGCCCGTACATTCGTAGGGCCAATAACTACTGAACTGTAATGCTGTCTCGTCAAATTTCTCAGAAAAGAGCGTGTCAGAACGTTACTTAAGTATTTACTTAGTGAACATCTCAACTCAGAAGCCGGCCCTAAATTACCTATTTTTTGTCAGGGCTTACAGTTAATTTAAAATAGAACTAAGTTTTTGTATCTACTACTTATAGGATTCTCAGTGCGGGTATGTAGCTATGACTTTGTTTACTAATGGCCGATTTCTGAATGGAGAATTTCGCTAAGTAATTACTTAACTGTAGTGCTCTCTCATCAAATTTCTTTAGAAAAGTGCGAGACATAACGTTATTTAAGTATTTACTTAGTGTAAATTCTCAATTCAGAAATCGGCCCTAAGTTATGTACATTTGTGAAGTTATAGTAGCAATACCACTCGCTGACTGTAAAGGAAAACGTCGTGAGGAAACCTGAGTGTCTTGAGGTGTCATATACCTCAGCGAAATCGCCAATCTGCGGGGGCACGCAGTGGGACGCACAATATGGGCTGCTTATGGTTACATAGGAAGGGTACAGGAAAAGAAGGGGCTCATCGACATATTCGTGGAAATCAAACTAACAATGGGCTAGTTGCCCTAAAAAATGTAATTAGTCCGTCTTTTAGATTATTCAAAAATAAGGGACACGTATTTTTTTATTTGTAAATTGGACCAAAAATGACAAAGATATAGCCCATTAAAGTTACGTGTGACGTCACGCCGTGCTGCATTTTGTAGCACGGAGTGACGTCACACGTGATTTTAATGGGCTATATCTTAGTTATTTTTTGTTGAATCGAAAAAAGAAAAAATACGTGTCCAATATTTTTTTATAATCTAAAATACGGATTAAATAGAATTTAATTATTTTGATCCTGGAAACTACCCTGTCCTTAATATGACGTGTCCAAAACAAAACAACTTTTTCTCAAAATAACACAAATGTCGATGAGCCCCTTCTTTTCCTGTACCCTTCATAGGAGTACTTACGTATTGCCAACTTCTGTGTTAGTTATTTTGTCTGTGGTTTCGACTCAATTTTAGATTCCAGGAATGGAGTGTTTGAGTTTGTTGATAGTTAAACAACCTGTTAACGTACTCCACGTTAACAGGTACATATTTTGTTTTATGTCACTGGTCAAGAGTATTTAAGGTTTCTCTTTTGGATTGCATCCAAAACACTAAGACCCAAATGACTTGATGAAAATCTTAACACGACTGTGATTCCCCAAGACTACTGAGGCCCTTTACACACTGCGACTTTTAGCATTGATGCAGTCGCAAATGGTCCACCTTTACATAATTGCGCTACTGCTGGTGTCGCGATGCTGTACACGCGACTGCATCGATGCTAAAAATAGCAGTGTGTAAAGGACCTAAGGATGGACCATGCACGATAAGTAAAATACATTCACTGTAGGACATGCTCTATCTTGACAATATTCCCAAGTTGTACTAGCATAATCGGGACTGAGTTTATTGCATCGTGCTACGAGTATCAAGCTCGTTAACTGCCGTGTACGACGTGCGACGTCCAAGTCGTACGATTGGACGTCGCAATTTCTTCACATTCTTTTACTTAGAGGGATCCATGAGGTACATTATCGCCGCCAATGAAAACAAAAAACTTCTTTTACAGATCATTTTTGAAAAAAGTGTCTGACTAATCTTGACGACTAGGCAAGGGGGCGGTTTCCGAGTTAAGAATGATCAGTAATGCCCGGTTCCAATATCCACAAAACGCTTCGTTTTTGCTTACGATCGGTTACAATTCCTACGAAATTCCTACGAACCGTCAATAAATTGTATGGAAAACGGATCGTAGCCGGTAGGTGTATATTATAGGAACCGGGCAACGTAAGTAACGTGCTGCACTGCACTACATTTTAATACCATTCTATCAGAAATGAACAAAAAAGTGGACGACGAATGAAATGCCGCCGCACCGTGATTCCTAAAGCAATCCATTAGCGTCCAAACAAAAACCAACCACACTGTCCTGCGTAATTTATTGCATGTGGGTGGTGCATGAAGGAGAGATAATGGCACCTACCGGGTTATCATGAGGCAAGGCAGATAGAGCCGTCCGGCGTCCGCGCAACCCCGAGTCGGTGACCTCATTAGCTCGTCTGGTGTTAGCGGAATGAACGTTTCGTCCGCTGGCCACATTATGAACTGATCTATCTCAACGTTAATCACTGCGATGAATTCTGCATCTGCTCTGTTGCTACCTATCCTCGACTACGCTGATGCCAGCTATCTTGATTTGACCGAAGACCAGCTTAACAAACTTGAGCGCCTTCAAAACTTCGCTATAAGGTTCATATTTGGTCTACGCAAATATGACCACATCTCCGAATTTCGCGCTAAGCTCAAGTGGCTTCCAATCCGTTCTCGTAGGAATGCTCACATCCTCTCTCTTCTCTATTCAATACTGTTCAATCCAGCCACCCCTTCCTATCTCAAAGAGTGCTTCACCTATCTCGGTGATTCCCACAGCCGGGCATTACGATCTGATCGGAATCTCTCGCTGAAGACTCCGGCGCATTCGACGAGGTTTTTCAGTGACTCATTTACTGTCACGGCTGCTCGGCTGTGGAATGATCTACCGACTTTAATAAGGCGCTCGCCCTCCCCCGCTGTCTTTAAAACCAAGGTAAAAGAGTTTTATCTCTCTCTATGATATTTGTGCATTATTCTGTCGTGTATTTTTTTTTTTTTTTTCTCCCCCATGTAAGTAGGTATATTATAATTTATTATTTCCTGCTCCTGTAGGTTATTTATTATTATATATTTATGTATGTTTATCATAACTATATATGTATGTAATGCTTTATGTAGGTGTATTGCTATTTATGTAAGTATGTATATTAATATTCATGTTTGCACCGACTACCCGTCTCCTTTTTCCTTCAGAAATTTTTCCATCATAGGGTTGTCTGGAAGAAATTGCTTTTAGCAATAAGGCCGCCAATTGTACTGTTATCTTGTAAATATTTTATGTTTGTGTTTCTCCTCGTGTACAATAAAGAATATTCTTATCTTATCTTATCTTATCTTTTTTTCTTTTAGTATTTTGAAATATAAATGAATCAAACTAGGGGATGGCCTGGTGCTAATAGGGCCAATGTAAGTAATCTCCATCCTCACTGCAGCCCGTTTAAAACTAACAAATTTTATACCGTTAGAAAGTCCTACACCTTACCATTGGCCTCTTTACATCTCATCTTTGAAAATATTGTCGTTACACTTACGCCTTTTTAGCACAAATAAATATTTACAATTTTTCAATACTTTGGTATCAAAAGCTGATTTTGGGTAAAATCTGACTTTGGCCCTTTTAGCACCAGGCCAATTTATACTCATCGTCGAGCAACAACCGATTGCCCGCTAAAAACTCGACTGTCACGTATTATGGCGGATCGTTCCAGTATTGCCATATTCAGTAATTGCTAATAATTGCAATTTCGTTAAAAACCTCTAAGTTTAGGTGTAATTTGGTGGTTTTCATTTCCAAATAAACATACAGGCACATACATTGCTTCTGGCCACAAACTAGGACACCCTGTGTCGTGGGAAACAGAAACAGCGACATCACATAACATCCAAGACTCGAGAGATTTTTTTTGCCCCCAGTCGGGTTCGAACTCGGGACCTCCCGCACGGTAAACAGATGCGCTAACCCCTGCGCCACAGAGATCGATATGCCAGCTATTATGTTCTTGATTAAAATAATAATTCATTGGCGTATAGTCTATCGTCCAGGTCGATAGCGCCAAAATCGCTTTTACGTTGCCTTCTTTTCAGTATGATTCTCTTCTGACCTAGAGGCATAGGTACTACGATATCTCATCAACTTCCTTTAAAGTATAAGAGAAAACGCTTAATGCCTTCGTTGTACAAAATGGCCCTCAATGGACCCAAAGAGAGCAAGTTCTGTTGACGATCTTGAGTTATGTATGTCTTACATGACACGGTGAGACGTCGTGTTGTACGCGTCGCGTGAGTATTTCTCACGTTGTGGAGCTGTCTGCTAGGGCCCAACTATGTTGGTATGCGCTGGACTTGTAGCTAATAAGAGCAATAAGTTAATGCTGTGTGCGAAACCTTCAAGCCTTATTTATCGATCCAGCTGTCTGTAGACACTTGGGACAAAAAACCCACACGTGATCAATTTGTACATTTTGAAATTAATTGCGTCCGAAAAGTCTGCGGTGTGGAAGTTAGTTACTTTTCCTAAATACAATAACTTATTTATGTGTTCTGCTTGACTCGTGCGAAACGATGACGAAATCAGCCGCCACGTTATATGGACGGTTGATTCGGAAGAAGTGATGAAACGCAGCGTCGGTTAAATACAATTTAGTGTTGTGCAAATCACGTTTTACTTGATTACAGACTGACACTTACTCGTAGTTGACGTTGCTGCTTGCTAGGCAATTAAAGTTAAACGATCGCATTAGTGGCACGTGGCAGTGAAATTTGGATTTCGGGAATTACAATAAACTGCACTCCTTTGTGCATCTCCGCCTCAGATGTCTGTGTCCGCCATAATACTATCGGCCATTAGGAGCGAAATGTAAGCGGGAGGTAATTTAATGAAATTCCAAAAGATAAAATGGCATTCTTTCTGTCAGTCATTGCGGCGGGCTCGACAATGCCGGCCTTTGTGTAGGTAATGTATTTTGTATTAAAGGAACAGTTAAGTTTCGTTCTTTATCGTGTCGGTGCGCCCACTTGTCTGTAAAGATGCCGAGCGACTGGTTTGGCACCTGCTAAGTGCGTTATTTAAAGAAACGCAAACGCAATGAGGTAATCTGCGGATGTGAACGTTATGGTCATTTAATTGAATGAACATGAAGTTTGCTTGTCAAGTAGAAAATTACTTTTTACCTAAGCCAACAAAAGAAATGGCGTCCGTGAAGGCGAACGCGATTATAATGCTAACAAAACTATTTTAAAATGCCATTTCGCGAAGAGTTCTTGGTTTAAAACCAGAGGTAGCTAGGTACTATCTAAAATTAAAATGTTTTGTTCAGATGATACCTAATATGTAATTATGTAGATGGATAATTACAAGTTTAATGACAAACCGAATCAAACGAGGGGAACGAAAATGTTTTTGACGTGAAATCGCTAATTAATTACATGATTGTACCTATACAAAGTGCCATTCAAAATTGTATCAAAAGGTTACCTACCTACAATCAGGCCTGCAGCTATAAAGCGTTAAGCGAGCACCGGTCGTCGTGAACTCGTGACAAATAGCTCTCAGTATCTTTTGTCGGACGAAACAAAGATGGCGCCCAACATGGCGGCCGTTTCCGGCATAACATTTTACGTGATTGCCGCCGCGCTTTTGTGGGAGCTGCGCGCATCGGGAGAGTGAATTATTGAGCCTGCCTGCTAATTGATCGTTATTAAAATGCCTAATAGCTGTGAAAATTTCGCGCCGGTTGTGGTGACGTCGATGAATAGGCGTGCGATAAGGGAAAAAAAGAAATCGATACCAAGGTGTAATTTTGGTAATGACTCTGATAATGTACCGTTTTAATTAAAGGCACCATTACTTTTCCTATTGGACCAGGCGACGGTTTTTGCAAATCACGTTGCAAAATGTGGTTGCTAATGAGCTTTATCGGTTGGTCCACTCGCCACTTGCAATCCCATACCGCACGTCGTATTTGGTCGTATTGTTGACGGGTTTAATGCCCTGGGAAACCCGTGATTCAAGCGCGACTCTATTGATTTATTCAAAGGCATAGTAATTCTAGGTATTAATGCAATAGGTACATAGCAACACATTCCATTGACATTTCTGTATGTAATTATGCCGTAGGCCGTAGCTTTATACCCAAGTAAGTAGTTACACAAGACAATGGCTCTTGTGATAATTTTGTAAAGATACATGGGCATCTCAATTATCATGTTTTGAGAGTTTATGAATAAGCGTTGGTGCTAAAGTTCAACAACTATTCTGCGTACTGACTATCGTACTGACTTCGTACTACTTATAAATAATTGTTCTATTAACTACGTCGCACCTCTATTTTTCTACTTATTACAGGCATAATTTCAACCGATCCGCGCACAGCCTCATCTATGATCAGAGATTGAATGGGCATTGTTTTATTACAGCTTCTAACATTCAAATATCATGCTTGATATCCATAAAATCCTAAAGTGCTCTGCGGGTATAGTCGAAGTGCTTTTACCGAGTGCCCATGTGGTATTTTAATTAATAATCGACCATATAGCACGCGAACCGGCCAGACATGACTCGGGCACAGGCATTTTATTGACAGCATAAACAACCGCTGGATTTGTAAAACTTGTCGTTGCTTTGAAATAAAAATAAACTGGAGGGAGCGCTCAGGCTAGACGCTCTTTTACATGCCCCCTTTTGTCCAAACTTATTTCGCTCTGCAATATTCCTATCCTTTAGCCGGGTCTGCAGGAAGCGCTTTGTCTCCATATTAATTAAACGAGCTCTTGGCCCCTTGTCAGGCAGCGACATCTGACGTAGATAACTCCTTTTCGAGCCACTGCACTTATTCATTGCCTGGCGTGATTCCAAAACGGGTGACAAGTGCAACCCGTGTCTAATCGCCTTGTTTCACTAACCTCAACAAAAAGCTTCACTCTATTTTTGGAGGAGTTGAAAAAAAAGTCGAGCTGCATTTATCTGTGAACAGCCGCGCTTGTGGCGCCAAACTCGTATATCGAATTGACGCATTCTAAACATGTCATTCTATTGGTCGTTTCTAATGGCCGCTCGGCAACAGTCTGTCAGCGCGGCGACCTTGTAAAACTATACGTGACTAATCCCGTCGACATCGACATACTGGCACCAAAGTATATATTTTTTTACTAACAAAATCCGCTTAAGTTATGAAACCCAAGCGTGGTAACAAGATTTTTTAGTTACGGCTTCTAAAAGTCATTAATTTTCAATTATGTATTGTGTCAATGCACATTTTAGTTAGGGTCGACAAGCCTCCTTGTTGAATGATACAACTTGTGCGACATAACATGAAAGCTCCTGAGGACTATCTGGCTTATTTTTAGAGAGAATAGCTTTATCGATCGATATGTGAAGTATTCGAATCGTATTACTTACTCACTGGAGGAATTTGTTTTGAACCTACATGTACCTAACTCTTTATCATGTTACGTCAGTGTTTAGTTTTGGAGGAAAAAGCCTAGGAAAAAGAACAAAGAACAATATCTAGACCGCTCATAAAATACCCCTGTACAAACGAGCTAGAAAAATATTTACCAAAGTCTCAAAGGATGAGACGTGCTGCCCAGCCAGCCCATCTCAGTTTATAAGAGAGATTCTTTCCTCTATCCTTTACTTTTCTCGGAAGAGAAATTCTTTTGTAAGACAATAGAGGCTCTCACAATAAAGACGTACGCAAACTTGCTTAATTAAATAATGCCAGCTTTATCGCCATTTATTGGAAGATTCGATAAACGAATTAATTGTTTCTTAGAAACATTCTTCATCTTATCGTAAGGAAGAGAAATGGCCCCGTGAACAGAACTGACGTAAATCTCCATTAATAAAACGTGAGACGTAAATAAATACGTTGACCGCATCTAAATCATTGTCCCACTCCGGCTGAATTACTTTTACATCGCCGAGGTGAACTGGAGCTTATTTACCCGTGTTAAGACCCGTCCGAAAGTAGCTAGACCTCAGATCGTGGAGGCTTTGAGATCGAATTTAGTGTCTATAAAAGCAAATTGGACAAAGGTAATGTTGGAGCGCACACACAAGTTTGTCCAAATTACGATTCTTCGTGTATTATACTTTGTAATTTTAAGACTGGGTACATTTCTGCGGAGAGTTTTGACTTTACTGGCATTAACTATCAATTCTACTCCATCACGCAAGGTGGTAATTCTCAACTTTTTGAGCTCTGAAATTTCGTCCTGTGACGGTGAAATGCCTCGATTGTGACAAATCTCTTCCGGTTTATAAAGAAGGAAAATAAATAAAGATATTGAAAATATTAGTTTCGGATACTGAATCAATTACGCAAAACATACCAAATAAGTTTTCACGATTATAGAGTTAAAAAAAGTAGCTAGTTAAGTTATCTTAATTTACTAAACCCGAAAATGGTCATAGCTTAGCTGAAAGCCATCTGGAGCGGACTTCAGAGGAGCTGAAAATCAGGCTATCTCTGTACCACTGATTGATGCCACATCATAAAATTTCGCTTGCGTGCAAACCCTGGTCTCTGTTATTTCCTTTTTTATGTACAATAAAGTGTTCTCTACTTCTATCTATCTCTGCCTACTGCGGTATAGGGCGTGAGTTTATGTTAAGTTGACAATGAAGTACCAAAAAATGTTGTGTGAAAAAATATTTTATGTGACCGACAAAAGATACTTCATTTCCAATAGATTTATACCGCGACAACTGTAAAAAATTACAAACAAAAACTCACACATAAACATAAGGTCACGACTATATCCCCAAGGGGTAGGTTTGTACGAATAAAAACGGAGGTTATGTACCTGTCTACACATACAGAGTCTAGGTCCGAATATATCTGTAATTATCTGTACCGTAGCATTGCGTTTAGTATCTCTACAATTTCCAGATATTAATTGACGACAGCACTTTTCTATAGATAACTATAATTATGAAAGTCTGTAAATCATAGATAACGTTTGAGTAATTTAATAGAGATTACGTTAGAATGTAAGTATTGTAGATTTTGTTTATTAATCATCTACTTTTTGATGTGAGGAGATGGAAACTTATAATATTCGGAATTACGACGAACTTTCGTTCGACAGAATTTTGCAACAAAACTGATACATGGGAATTGTATTCTTTTGGGATTTAGGTGGGAAAATAGCACTAAAGAGATGGTCTACAGCTCATAAATCCAAACAACACCAGCTATCTACGTATCCACCAATAACAATGTCCATAAATGGAACTCCAGTATCCGCCTAGAACCAACTTACCTTGAACTGAGCTAAAAGTACAACTTTACCTGTGCCGTGTAGCCATTGTCTTGCTAGTCGATTTTCCACTCTGTCACTTTGCATTTAGGTTCCAAAAATAAAATATACAAATCGGTATTTGATATATCAGCATTTAATAGCGTTGTAGATGGGAGTTATGGATTGGATTATTCTAACGGTGTTGCTGTATGAAATGAACAGGCAAACGTAACGTGTACTTACCATAAAGTTAAAACACAGACCGTTATTGGCACAATAGCTTGTTTCAAGTATATTGATGCTTGAGTTATAATAATATGATGATGTGCTACAACGCGTAATATTTATGTTTGTTTAGAAACATTCCTGGTTCCACTGTAATTAGCAACAAGTTAACGATCTGGCAACTTTGAACCTTGGCTCGTTAAATGTTCCTTTGCACCATAGCTCTTGCCTACAAGGAAGGAATGCTGGGAAAATTATATGGTATCAAACTCGCTGGTCGCCGTAAAACGGAAATTTGGGCTCTCGAGCTACTCGATATTATACTGCCGAATCGTGTGCGTAACTTAAGTGTGCGTACGAAGCGAGAACTTTACTGGAAGCATTGGAGCTTTGATGTTTAAAGAGTTGTTACTTGTACTCGGTAGCATTTTATTCGAGCTCGACGTAAATATCTCAGCTGCTAACTAGGGAAACTATTTATTTATTTATAATAATGAGCGTTATCTTTTTTATAAAGTTATAGTTTTGTGTGTTGTATTTGGCGAATATTTCAAGTCTCAACATGTGTTTAAATTGTGTCAGAATCTTAACTCTCAGAAGTGTTACGATTCGCCGACCATTCTTTTGGATAGGTGGGTTAAATAACCAACGATAATGAACGAGTCAGTGACACATCAATTGTCCAGAGCAGAGCTCCACATCAATCGTATTCTTAGACTGTATTACTAAAGAGTGAAGACATAAATTACAACGATAACATCTTTTATATCAACGTGTTCATCTTTTTGTCGTGGAGTCCATTCAAATGTTCACATTACTGCACGAACTCTATCCTTCATTGTTGTTTGGAGACATCGCCTTTCTCTGTCGCTCGTAACCTATTTTGATTCTTTGTCCTCCTCTTGGTTGTTTGGCGCTTTTGTATTCCCTGATTCTGTAGAAAGCGTGACGTTTTCTAGCTTTATCTTGCATTGCTGGCTCTGCTTTGACATTGTGGCCTCAAGTGGTTGTAAAGAAGCAATGTAATGGACTTCGTGTTCTTGCGATTGTTCTCGATGATAATGCTATTTGTACCGGTTGTAATTCAAGTACCGCGCTGTCCTCGGTTGTGGTAGGACGGTCAACGATTTGATTTTATTAAAGGGCCCCTTTTTTAACCTTAGTTGAGTAGTGACGAGCGATTCATTTTACTCCGTGACTCGTCGTTTTAGACCAGACCAGTCCTTTAAAAATATAGTGCAAGTCCATTCAAAGACACCGAGAACACGTTACTTCTGGACAATACTATAATCTTATGAAAGGAACACTGCACCCCTTGCAAGTCGGAATACAAAATATAACGCAACTATTTCTAAGCACTCCTAATTCTTAAATCTTAAACTATAAAGACTAGATTACCTCTTTCAGGACGCAATGATAACCTGGCAGATATGTATCTAGTTTTAAATTACGCACGTACAGAGAACCATAAGCGAGCGTTCAGGGCTTACTACAGCAACAAAAGAGTAAAACTCGGGGCAAAATCCCCTATTGTTGTAGTTTAGACGACGTTTTCATACGGGATCGTAATGCACGTAGCTAAGTATAGGGTGGTTATTCAACCGAGAATGTGTGCATGTGGGATGCACTTTGAAGATGCTATTTGAAGTACTGATAAGATTTTTGTTCAAGGAAGAAAGGTTTTCATTATCATGTTACTACCTAAAGCAGCATCTGAACTTCGATACTATTCAAGGATACAGTACAATATTCTGGTATATCCAAAAACTCTCTAGATATGCTTACTAAGTTTGACGTTAATGGCTTATCTTATCCGATAAAACATAAAGTTAGAGACATATCGTTGTGCTCAATTTCAAAATTTTATGTCCCACTCTCTGTTTATGACTTGTATTTGTGATGGCAGTGTTTGCGCAGTGTTACTGTTACTTGAAAATGTATTTTGAAATAATTATTATTTCATTTGATTATTCACCCCTGAGTAATTTATTGGGCGTTTTACTTATGCATGCAGTGTGATGCAAGCTTTTGACGTCCTTTCAGTTCTGCTTTTCATGCATATTTTCATCTCCAACCTGTTTTTTTGTTAAAAGCCTGTTAAAACATTCTCACTTGTCACCACTCAAGTCGACAGCTCGAGAGCTCTCGATTCAGCATTACGAATATTACGGGCATTCTGTTTTCATATCAACTTTTTGAGCTTGGTCCCTCGCGCTCCTCTCGGAATTTACCAACACAGACGTCGCAGGGGCGATCAAAATGGTCCTCCCAGGCCATGGTAGACTGGTTGGGTAATACAATGGAGGTGTGAAAGGGGTTTAGAGTAAACACTCTTTTGTCACAGACCGCGGTTCCATGATATTGTACTGTACGCGATGCTAAGGCTTCGAGCAAACAGATTAAGCTTTTTGTTCGGGGCTGTACCGCCGACGTCGACCGTAGATACTGTGGAGGAGTGAATTCGATTGCATAATCTTTGTCCCTATCCCTTTTGTGTGGGAGAATCTGAGAGATTCTATAGCGGTTTGATATAATTTCTCCCGAGTCTCGTGTGAGAGTTTTCTGATTTTCATTTTAAATATTCTTCGCTGTGCCTTTGGTAAAGTTTACATGATATTTTCTTCAGCTAGAATAATGTTATATTTCACACA
This sequence comes from Yponomeuta plumbellus, assembly GCA_947310845.1. Classification (NCBI taxonomy): domain Eukaryota; kingdom Metazoa; phylum Arthropoda; class Insecta; order Lepidoptera; family Yponomeutidae; genus Yponomeuta; species Yponomeuta plumbellus. The sequence goes on along the minus strand of OX371207.1, from coordinate 6,066,454 downwards.
TTATCCTTCTTCACCTGCGATTTCATGCGCGGGTTCACCGCCAAAATATGCACCACCCTCGCCCTTTGTTTCGCCTAACGTCTTTACGGAAAATTTATTATTATCATACTACATTACATTTGGGGGGTTGCGTCATAGATGCATTTGCTGGCAGCTGCCCTTGGGTCCTAGGCAAGGGTGTCCCATGTGTGTGCCACCCTCTTGATTATGGTGTTAGGAAAAAACGTTAATGCCGTGTTTTCGGGCGGCAAAAGGACGGTGATCGCTGGATTTATGGAAGGATTAACTGTACTTTTTATTGCGATATTTTTTTTGTCATTCGCGGAGAAAAAATATCTGAGGCATGTTTGAAAATATTATGTTGTGTTTAAATATTTATATTCGACTTGTACATACAAATATTTTTTTTTTAGGTAGCCATGCCTGTCTCCTACTACATTGCATAGGTATAAATTGAATTTACTATAGAAGTTTTTTTGTTTTAGAAGGGTTTAAGTGCGCGTGCACAAGAGTATATTAAAAATAACTCGTTTTACTTAGTAAGATTTATTTGTCTCATGCTTAAATAATACGCTGCTAAGATAGTTCAGTAATTCTTGAGGCCGCAGCGTGTTGGCAACCCAACAAATTTGGTAGCTGTGGCAACATTTAAAAGCTTTCTCTTCTCTGTGTCACCGTTGATCTGTAATGATGTTTTAGTTTACAATAAATTCTTATATTATGAAAATCTAGTGTTTCCGTGCTCCAAACCTTCCACAGTCAGTCCGGTTGTCTACATAAGTTTTCATCAGCATCATCATGATTATGATGATGATGATGATGCCTGTCTCCTACTACTGGGCAAAGACATCTCCTTTAGATTTTCACTCCTAGTCTTTGGCAAACTTCCACCCCAGTAAATATTTGGTAAGGTTATCACACTAGCGCTGCCTCTGTCTGCCACGTCGTCGGTAGTCACGGCACCCAATCGGTGACGATTTTTGCTCCATACGCCATACATGGATTTTGTTAATATTTATTATGTCACACTTTATGAATGGACAAATATTTGCCACACATGGATTCCAAAAATTAAAACTAGCATTCTTACATCCGAAACCAAAATTTTTACATCCGGATGTAGTGACAACTAATAGTTAAAAATAATTAGGGCTCCCCGCATTTTTCTTAGTCATGAAATGAAGACATACTAAAGTGAAGACACTAAATATTCCCCGGGAAAAATAATTTCCAATCACACTAAAACTACTAAGAATGGGCTGTAGATCACGTTTCAAACTATTAGTAGAGGAATAAACTACTTCAAAAGAACTCTTACACACTGCATCGAACAGCTGTTACATCCAACATGACCAAAAACCTTAGGCCCTTTTCTCCCGCTTTCTCTGCTTAAATTCCCCATGTATTGAGAGGTCAGCTTGTTCTGGTGTGGTATATGGAGGGTTGGACACGAAGGGTCGATTGTCCCACGTGTCTTGGACCCCACGCGTTGTACAGACAGACAAGTGATTTAATGACTTACTCGAGGATATACGATGATATAAAAATGAAAGTTTTTTATTATTAATGTGAAGTAAGCAAGAGTTATTTGTACCGTTGTTGCTTTGAGGTTATGTTCTACAAGTTTTTGTGTCGGTGTGGTTGATTTGAGTGATTGATTGTTCTTCAATGGAATTTATTGATTGTTACTTTTTTGTTAGATGATGAGGTTTGGTATTAGTAATTGTAGCTTTATTCACATCAAAGATATATAATTTTTTGAATATCAAATTTAGGAGCTGGAGTTGTCTTAGCTAGATTTTTTGATTATCGAATTAATTTCTTAGTACATATGTAAATCAAAACAATATTCGAAGTTTGCTGACAACATCGTTATTTTATTCTCTCGAATAAAAAACTTGCTGGTGTAATTGATAATCTGTGGCCAAATTTAAAATGTAAAATGTGGTTAGAAAATAGCACAAGGATAAAATTAAAGCAGCAATATTCGTCAGGCTAATACTTCTCACGCCCGTACAACGTTTGTTTTCAAACTATTTAGCATATCAAACGCCACATTATTAGCTTGCCGTCCACGAACGAATTATCATTGCACCAAAACACGCTTGATGACCACAGAATAAGCAAATCTAGAATGTCCTTGGCTTTAATCAATCAATCAGCCCGTAGTCGTTCGCTGTTCGATGTTCGCTGGATATAGGCCTCCCCAAGTGACGCCACCTCACTAAAAATAAGCGGCCCTTGGATTAGGTATTCGCAAAGATGAACATTTTTGGGATTACTTACAATGAAGACGGGCAGCTCTACTGTGCCGAAGGCAACAGAACATTCAAATCAAATTTCGGATGTTCCAGCCACCTTAGAGCACACGCCAGGAAGCAGTGACGATGACGACGTCGGACACGACGAGGCCATCATCTTTGGTACTAAATAATTTTATAAATATTGTATCGTAAGCAACTAGTTTCGGTCCTGTGCCACCTCAGACCACTCCGGAAAAAGATGGTCTAGCTAAAACGTCTCTCCACGGTCTTCCAGGCTGGCCTCGACGGAACTGCGGGAGGACTTTGCCCAGTGAGACAAAATCGCACCCTTGCAAGAACAACGTGATATTTCGAAGAAAACCATTTTTTATTCATAGAATATTTTTTTAACGCGATTTTATTTACTCCTAAAACGCCGGAATAATGAGCAAAGGAGACACTACATCACGTTATAGCGCTATCTCTTTCGGCGATTACATTGAATACCTAAAAAAATGCTCTCATGTAATGTAAGGGTTCCGAAATAACACGTTGTTCTTGCAAATGTGCGAAATAATAAAGGCTACGTAAAAAAAAGAACTAGTTAGACAGATGATTGGTTTTGATAGGTTCTGTGCTGGGTAAGTCTGATCTCTCTACTAGACTAGGCTTTACAGCAACTGACTATAGGTAAGAGTTTCCAAAATTGCTCATATTATACAAGTCACCCTTGTGGTAATGTCTAAAAGCCTATATTACCTCTGTCGAGTTAATCCTTTTTATTTCTTGTTGCTTTGTCGAATACTATCACCGTCACACAGACGCAAAGCTCATTTCTTCGTAAAATAAATACGTCGGCAACATTGCGTTCCTGGAACCATGCAAGTGAGTCAGAATCCAGACGTCAGTTTTGCTTGAGCGATGTGTTTGTTACCGGCGAAAAGAAATAATTCTCGGAAACTGATAGGGCAGCCGGTTGACATGCATCGTATGGGTTAATTGTAACTCAGAAGGAAGTATCTTTAATTTGGTATTCTTGATTGCATAGTTGCCTTTTATGAGTTATCATCCTCAGCCATCGGAAGGGAGTTTCCAAAATTCTTGTTCTCTGCAATATTTGTTACGCTTTATTGCACAGTAAAACATTAACAAAAATACATACATACATAAGCTCACGCCAGTATCCCAGAGGGGTAGGCAGAGACCAGGGATTGGCACCTGCCACGATCCTGACAAATCACTTTCGCTTCATCGACATTCATTAGTCGTTGCATGCACGCACGTTGGTTTCGGGTACTTTTTGCCCATTGCTAATACATCCCCTATTTGGTCGAGGTATGTTCGCCTGTGACGTCCGTTACTGGCCCTTCCACTCAGATTCGCTCGATATATTTGCTTCGTCAGTCTTTACAAAAATAATACTTAAAGAAACATAGACATTTACATACAGGCACATACATTGCTTCCGGCCCCACACTAGGCTACCCTGTGTCGTGGGAACCAGAAACAGCGACATCAAAAACATGTATAAACATCCAAGACCGTTTTCTTTTGTTACAAAGGATTGTCACAGTAGACTAAGAATTCCAGTTCTAAGAAACAGGCGACGACTTTTACTCACACGATGCCACCTCAGACGAAAGTGTGCATTATTTAATTTTGCAGTCTTATCTTATCTCGACTAAACAGCTCCAGACTTCCGAGCCTCTAATAACTTTATTCAGGCTCCCCATTATGGCAAGATAATGTCTGAACACAAAGGGCCCAGCTCGTTCCATAAATCAGTTGAAACTAGAAACTCCTGTGTTGCTCGCGTTGATAAATAATCAAACGGCCAACACGATACCGGGCTAATCTTCACGTAGGTAGGACGATGCCTACTGGCTTAAGGCCAAGAACTAGAACTTTTCTCTTGGAAAGCTTTTACCCCGTGGTTTAACTTGAATTGTCTTATTGTTTAAAAATTGATTCCACTGACACACTAACAAGACGTTAAAGTCAGTTTACAAGATGAATTCCTTTCATAAGCCAGCTTTAGCCCCATTTTAGTAGGGTCGACCTTTTGTAAGTAAGACCACCAATGAGTTATGAAAACAAGATTCCTCTAAACCACTTATCAGAGGCAGTCAAAGTAATCTGTTATTAACTATTTAATTTGTCCCTGAGAGAGAAAACACTTGTTTTAAGAAATCGTGTCTTTATAAATGAGACTGTTGGAGATTGAATATTTACAGTTTTAAACTGCGGTTCGGCAACGATAAAACCGGTTTAGGTAATAGTTTGCATTGTTTACGCCTGGTTTAAAAACTGTAGTTAGGCGAATTATGCTGTCATAATATGCATTATGTATTATGGTCTCAATTCATCGAAATCGGGCCTCGATTCTGTTAGTGCATTATAGTTCCATAACAGTTACATGAACTGTGTCGGGTGACTTGACATCTTTTAAATGTAAAATTCAAAGTCCTGACTGACTGACTGACTCACTCATCAACGCCCAGCCCAAGCCGTTTGACCTAGGAAGATGAAATTTTGCACAGACAATTTTTTGAAATTCACGCGGACGGAGTCGTGGGCAAAAGCTAGTGTTTTATAATTCCATTGAGACGACTAGAATTGACGAATACGCGTCCGCGCGTTGAATTGAAGCGGCAACGAAATGACATCGACGCAGTATGCAACTGTCATTGTACCACAATGCATTAGCAGAATCTAGGCCGTGCTGTTTAAGCGTGATTGCGTGAGAAATCATTGCGTGATTATGCGGGCGGCACTCCACCGGGAAACTTGGAAAACCGTGAAGGAGGCTTATTTGTGTGTGTCAGTGTGTGTCACAGTGGGCGTCAAGTGGCTGATGATGATAAACATCCAAACCGTCACAACGACGTCTAAAAGTGTTAAGCTGCTAACTCCAAAAGTATCAGGAGACTAATAAAACCATCCTATTTTTACATCAGGCAATGAAATGAAAAACTGAAAATACCGTTTTCGATAAAATTCGATGAAAATTTCATCGAAAACGGTATTTTCTGTTTTTCATTTCATTGCCTGATGTAAAAATAGGGTGGTTTCATTAATCTCCTGAAAAGTACTTTTGGAGTTAGCATCTTAACACTTTTAGACGACGACAATATTTTGTAATATTAGTGCGATGTGCATTACTTTATGACTGGGTCACGGGCCTTCTTGGTCTTGCGTACTTTTGAGTAATTCGTTTAATCTAAGTTCACGCTCTGTTTAACCTCGCCGCTTAGCGCTTGTAACTGAATCCTACACTTGCTCAAACGCAAAGCATTTGCATAAAGTTATGCTTCTTAGGGCCGATTCGACCAAACTCGATTTATACCAGTATAACTATTACGGGAATAAATTTAGTCCTTGAAAATTAATACGACATTCTTTCCTACAGCTTGACTTGAAATAAAGTAACAACTTAATTTGGTCGGAGAATAGTGAAAAGTCAAAGTGTTCTCTTGTATGTTCACAGATTAATTTTTGAACCTTCAAAGCAACACTTTGACATTTCACTACAGCCTTTTTCTCACACTAGCGTTTTTCGAGCACCGTAGTCGCGCTCGCGTCGAGAGTCGTCGCGTTACCGCGGCCCCAGCGTAACGTTTTTTTTTGGCAATTTTTTCCAAACTGTATTGGAGCTATCAACGGAAAACAGAATAATAAGACCATGTGATAGCGGCTCGCATTATTTCAACTACAAACAGAATTTTTGAATGAAGCTAGAAAAAAAGACGGCCGAAAGGTAGATGGCCAGCGACGGCGTCGCTTCGCCGCGGCATCGACGTTGCGTCGACGGTGTGCGGACGCTGGCACGACGACGACGCTCAAAAAACGCTTGTGTGTGGCGTTTCTAAAATGTTGTTTGGTCGTTGCGTTGATATTTTTGACACTAGAATTACTCTCGGGTTAAGCTTTTACTCCCCCAAAATCCACCGTGTAAATATTTATTCGCGTATTATCCCCTTCTCCATACTTCTTTTTTTTAATGTTGCCATGTCCACGATATGAAAAATCATATATAGAATAAGGCCGACTTGCACCACCGACTCAAATCCATTTAGCGCTAAATTAAATAGAATTTTGACAGATAGTGTATAGCGAGACCGTCAAAATTCTGTTTAACTTAAAAATTAAATGGATTTAAGTCGCTGGTGCAAGTTGGCCTAAGAAGTAATTTACTCGAGGGTAAAAATTTACTCTTAGTTTGGTCGAATCGGCCCTTATTAGGTTAAGTGCGATGCAATACATAGGTACGTCATATTATTATCAACTCACTTTATAGTTTTGGCAATTAATTTTATCTTTATTTTATTTACGAGTATCTTGCCACAGTAGTTTGTAGTAGAGTCTACAGACCGGCTAGAAAGATAGAGGAATATTGAGATAAGAGAGAGTGTAGATCGTCGTATAAAACTTACGGTCTTATTTATAAAAAAGTGAAAAATACCTCTCTTATATGTATAGAGTCTGTTCAAATATGTATCTATTTAAGCTTAGGGTTTTAAGTTTTGTTGATTTATAAAAAAAAGTTCGAGCTAAAAAACGCTGTTTGTTTTTTTAGATGTCATGCTACGCGTTTCATTCATTCTTATGTAGTCTGTGGTTGTGTCAGAAACGATTTGATGTTGTGAATTCCTTAAACAGAATTGACGAAGTTTTGCGAGGTATGTTAACTTAAAAAATAACTCAAAGTTAAATTGAAAAAAATAAAATAAAAACACGATGGAATAACACTCTAACACTGACTTACAATCACTTGTATGTAGAGTGTATACCACAGATTAAAGACATTGCTTATAGAAGTTTTTTTGGCCTGTGAAGTAGGTTTAGGCGACATTTAACGAGACTTTAGTTGCGGAGGGCTAGGTAAACAAATTAAACGTTTAGTACCTGGGTGACCGAGCTTTGCTCGGTACTTTTTTTGTAATATAAAATATGTCATATAAAATTAAAATAATCCTTTTCCAACAAAAAAAGAACTTGGAAAAAAATCATGACTCGAACCGGGTCTCTTGAAATCGGCCCAAAACGGGTCGACCGTTTTCCCGTCAGGACTATCCCGACCTTGCAGGTAAACGCGAAATTTACCTCTGTATGTTATTATAGCAAATTTCAAATGCCTTAAAACACGGATAAAACAACTTTTTCAAAAAATGTAATCTAGTTAGATCAATTAAACGCCCCCGAAAGCACCTGCCTACAAAATTTCGTGAAAATCGTTGGAGCCGTTTCCGAGATTCTTATTATATATAAACAAGAATTGCTCATTTAAAGAGATTAGATAATACTTCATAAACGGGTATAATAATCGTAGTTTATTTTTTTTTCTTTCTTTCTAAAATATCTGCTTCGGGTGCTAAAGCGTCTTCTCCTGAGACGCCAGTCTTTTTTGTACGAATTATCTTGTATTTCATCTGCAGTAGATGCTACGATTCCTATAAACCTATCCTCAGAAGCAGTTTAAGTAATCTGTGGTTACATTTAGCCATTTACTATAGACTATTTAAACTCCGTCTGAACAGTGTTTTATGAAATTGTGTTTTTATAAATAAGTCTGTTAAGGTTTAAGAGTCTAGACCTTAACATGGGAACCTGAGCTCGCTTATGTTCAGATCTTGCAATGGAGAACTTGCACTAAAAATGTTTGTGGAGATGACACATTAAAAGATAAATAAACATGGTAAATTTTTCTCTACTACTTATATATATTTTTATAATATAACCAGACGATAAGTCAATATAATCACATGGTACAAAAACGCGCAATACAAAACGGCCTTAGACTTTGACGTCATTCCCTCACGTAACGCCTTTATAATGTATGAACTTTGAATCGTCTAATAAGTTTTTTTCTTGTTAAAGTAAAAAAATAAAATAAAATAAATAAATAAGCTCACGCCCGTTATCCCCGAAGGGGTAGGCAGAGGCACCAGTCTCTAGAACTGGACCCACGTTTTTGCCGAGTTTATTAGGTCCCAAACGTGACAAGTGGCAAGCCTGTCGCCGTTATCCGGGCACAATTTATCAGCGAATGGTGTTGCTGTACAAACAAATGTACGTAACTAAAAGTCATTGGTACATGCGTGGTTCGAACCCAGACCCTCATGATCGAGAAGCAAGGGTCAACCCCACTACGCTACCACCGCTTGTTAAAGTAAGTTTATTTAAAAAAAAAAACTCGAAAACTGTATTGTTTCGGGTAAATTTTTTAATTTTTCAGATGTTTTTATATGTTTTCTATGGTTTAAAAGCAACGTCACTCCAATTTACGTGATATGCAAGTTCCCTATTGTCTAACCGCCGGTTCGGACCTAAATCCGTGCAGCCTTAAAACCAGTCTGACTAGGTTTCGGTCTACCTACTTCACGTTCCTTGCGTAGGAGTTCGTAGGACGTACAATGACCCGAGTTGGCGAAATGGTAGTTGAGAAGACTGCTATTACGTTCCTGAAGTGACACTTAGAGCATTTACCGATGCTTGCCCGGGTGACACTTACGAACTTCTCTCAATGAATCAGACTTTATTTGCCACCAAGTATAACAGTTCATTATATTAGCGCCTTGAAGTTCACTAAATTTTGTTTTATTTATTGATTAGCAACAGCTCACACTGTTCTCTAGAGTACTCTTAGGGGTGACTGACAAGTTTGTTAAGTGTTTTCTTTGCCATATTATGTTTTAAGTTTAAATTAATGTGTGTTTTCTGCAAGGATTCTCTTTCCTTCTTCTTTCTCTTACAACACAGTTTACACTAGTTACTTACACCGATGACAAAGGCTCTTCAGTCTGATGTTGTCGTGTCGTTATGGCGATCGTCCAATATTCGGCACTGACTGAAAATCAGCGCTGAGAGTTCACACCCTCAGAATCATGCTGAGCCAGCTGCCATATGCTACAGCAAAGATGCACCGCGACAAGTTTGTTAAGTGTATTTTTTGCCATATTGTGTTTTAAGTTTAAATTAATGTGTGTTGTCTGCAAGGATTCTCTTTCCTTCTTCTTTCTCTTACAACACAGTTTACACTAGTTACTTACACCGATGACAAAGGCTCTTCAGTCTGATGTTGTCGTGTCGTTATGGCGATCGTCCAATATGAGGCCGTTCATTTCACCGCCACTTTCTTCATCCTCGTTTAGTCACTCCAGCTGCCAGCAATCTGCCTCGATCAGGTCGTCGGTCCAGCGAGCTGCCTGACCGCAATGATTTCGTGCTCGCCCTAAGTTTATTCTTTAGTCTATTGACGAAAGCATCAATCATCATCGGACTGCCAGGTTCATACATTTACTAAGGCAGTATACATCGGAAGAGGATACCTTAACTTCTGTACCAAGAATGTGGCCACAACGTTTTTTTATGTCTAGTTATTTCGTGTTTTACTGTGTGACTGGAGTTGAATATTATTACGCTACAATCAACGCCGCCAAGGTCAACCCTCAATAAGCCTTACGCTTTTCATAAGTGTGTGAAGCACTGCTACTTACTAAGGAAAACATCTTAAGAAAACGTGCTTTGTTCCTTCGGTTCTTATTGACATTGTTTTCCGTGAACTACCTAGGCCGACCTAGCTATGGTGGTATATGTAGGTTAGCTACTCCATAGAAAATATGTTCAGGCACTGCTGCGCCTAAATGGTGACTTCAACTATCCTAACGGACTCCATAAATCACCTAGCACAGATATAAAAGGTGTAAATAAGTGATGAGTACTTTAAAAAATACTGCAAGAAAAACACCCACGAAAAAGAAGAGTTCTATGACTTTCACATCAAGAGATTTTGACCAATTCTTTTAACATTAAAAAGAAGAAATTAATTGACTATTGTTTGCTTATTAAATGCGCAATAAACGTAGCAATAATAATACTATTTAGACATAAATAGCGCAGAAAATGCATAAAAAAGTCAAGTGATTAAGGATAATCAAGGAAAGACAAATACGAATGAATTTATTGAGATCCTCCCACTTGTTGTTAAATAACATAAACTCACGCTCATATCCCAGAGGGGTAGGCAGAAACCACGGTTTGCCTCTTACCACGATCCTGACAGATCTTTCGCCTCATAACATTCATACGGGGCCAGAAGCAATGTATGTACCTGTATGTAAATGTTATGTTATGTTATAAACCCACGCCCCGTTCCCGGGTACTATTTTACCTTGCCCTTTGATTATACATACCTACATCCCCTTTTTGAAGTCGTTTAACAAGTAGTAATTAATTATTTCAACGATTTAAGTTACTTACACGCTTGTGAGTTGCTATGTATTTTAAAATAATATTTAAGTTGGAGTACAGAACGAGTTGTGAACGCGTAGCTGTTATCTTATCGCTAGTTAATTACATAAATAGTGGTGTCGGGAGAGGCTGTAGCCCAACTGCCGGAATTATAGTAGCAGACGATAACGAGAGGAGATACTTTTTTCTTTCAAAATGATTTGGAACAAAAATATAAATGTCTGCCTCGTCGGCTTAGCGATATCACGTCGGAGTGCCTATACTGAGTTTTTTCTTTCACTTTCGATAGCGAGAGCGTTTGCAATTTGTATAGGAGTGACAAAGAGACAACTAGGTGGCGCGCTTTGTCACTCCTATACAAATTGCAAACGCTCTCGCTATCGAAAGTGAATGAAAAAACTCAGTATAAGCACTCTGATTGTCATGGGATCGATGCCTACTGGAGGCTGCCGTATCATCATCATCATCAACCCATTATGTTCCCACCGAGGGGCACGAGTCTGTTCCCCGGGGAAGGTAGGTATAGGCCATACTCCACCACGGGGGCCAAGTCCGGATTGGTGGAGGCCGCCGTACCAACACAATCGTGTTGTAACAAGCTGTTATTTAAAAAAAAAGACTCAGTAAGTTGTAACTTGCTGCTAAACAGCTCTTCAGTGCCTTTTTTACCCGTGCCTCTATATTAACTTCAATTTTGGTTAACGAATGTCGATGAAACGAAAGTGATCTGACAGGATCGTGGCAAGTGGCAGTCCCTGGTCTCTGCCTACCCCTCTGGGATACAGGCGTGAGCTTATGTATATTTGTATGTGTTTAGTAAAATGCTTGCGGAACTAGTCATTACGGCTTTATCACAAACTGTGGGCGAGCGCGGCGGCTGAGTCATCGTGCCTGATTTTATAATGATATTTATGAAATTGTATACAATGTACATTGATCTTTACACCGAATAGAATTTTAAGAAAGTTAGTAATGTTTAGTGCTTCTTACAATATCCACCAAAAGTTCCGCCTACAATGATAGTTTAAGCATACAAAGTAAAAAACCTAACCTTAACTGACAAACCGTCCTAGGAAACAGCTGAACCAAGCCTAGCCAGTATGGCAGCATTGCCAAGCTGCACCGCCAAAGAAATCCTACGTTTGTATTTGAAAAAAGAGAGTACCTAGTTCGAAAAAGTGAAAAAACAAAAATGTAACAACGATATTAAAAAGTAAAACAGACTTTACTTTGCGTACAGAGTGTATCCGTGGCAAAAATATAAATATGATCTTAGTGATATTTTTAGGCTATTCTGTAACACTGCATTAGCGCATTAGTCATCTGCCTCTAATGTAGTCACGAAGAGGATATTTTTAATGGGTTCTGATAAAAGATATGACTTCTAAACCTGTAGATTTGGTTCAAGGTTGACTCATTCAGTTCCTCAGAATTTCCTCTGTTATCGAAAGGATCCTAAGGAAATACTACCATTTAATCCCGGTACGATAAGTAGTATCGTATGATTTATCAAAATATCAACTTTCAGATGGGAAAAATGATATTTTTTTAGGTTTACGTAATAAACTGCCCACTGTCTTCATTTGCTAAAGATTTTGACATCGGTGGTTTATGGGTTGTAATGTTTTATTATAAGCTCAGTGCAAAAAAATATAAACACTTTAACTCCCCCTTGGTCCCTGGTCTCTGCCTACCCCTATGGGATACAGGCATCAGTTTGTATAATTATATGTATTATGTATCATGTTACATCTGACAGCAACATTAAATAAAAAATATGTCTAATGTTCAACACGTGAATAGTAAATTTTCAGCTAAATTCTTCGCCAGAAAAGTTAATTTTCTTTTAAAGAAATTAGAGTCGTTTGTCAGTAAAGTTTCTTTTTCACAAAATCTTTAATTTGATTATAATGATTAATTTCACGCTGTTTCTTTCTTTTAATAAAAGTAGGGGTGTTTTTTTACATTTGAGTGGGTTCGATTCCCAGACGAGGCAAGTAATTTTTAGAAAATATTTGAATGCAGAATTACTAACTTTTAAAAATAACATAAAGTCTTCTTTCAGCAAAATACCCTCTCTACGATATTTAAGGTACTTTCCTTTCATGTCCCATAACTTTGGGGCGCCCTGTATATGATGTCGAGTACTTACTTATCCGACAACTTAGTGAAATGCTAGTTCAATATTTGACTACGTCACCGCCACCCCCGCCGCGCCAGTTGGAAGGGTGCCGGGGTAATTTGGGATACCGCTCGAAAGTAGAAAAGGGTGATTAAATCGCCCCGGTCTCCTCCAATCGTCGGCGCCTTTGAGCTGTTTTAAAATACTGTAATCGGTCGATTCTCACGCTTGCACGCGATGTTAAGGCGGTGGCAGCGCCATAGACAAATTATTTAAGTTTTTTTCTGTCTGAAGGTCATTAAAGCTTATAGATTTTTTTTGGGTCATTTTTGTTTCTTTATTTAAGAGGGTTACTTTTTATTTTAAACGTTAATAATGAAGAGGCTTAATTCTTATGTTTCATGTTTCATTTAACTGGTCTAATCGCCGTGATCTATTGAGTAGACTTAGTCCGACTTGCACCACTTAGTTAAATGTGGCTTAGACAGCATTTAGCTAAAATTCTTCATACAAAAGTTGATAGGCTTACCATTACAATGGTTTTTAATTGTTATTTATTTTCAAGTTCATAATGCAACTGATTAAATGGCGACATATTAACGAGTGTTGCAAAAGAATCTTAATGTGTTGTTTAATTTAACATGTATTGTGTATGAAAATATTTTAAAGGCTTAAAAGTAAAATGTATCTTTAACTAAATTTACAACTGTGTTACAATAGAGCATCCCGTGTTTTTTTATCAGTGGATAAGACTTTATTTCTCAACCAGGACACAAATTTATTGAAGTTTTCTTATATCTAAGAATAGTACTAAGAAATACAATTGGCGGTCTTATCGCCAATAATAGTTTAGTATTTTTGTATGTATTACAATTGTATTTATTACAATTTTAGAAGACTAGGGACAATTTTCAGAAAATAAACATACTTATGTATGTACTATTTTGACTGCTTCTGCAGTAGACAAGTTTACAGGCTTGCCCTTAACAGTTTCATTGTTCCATAGAGTATGAAAGTAAATTATCGTCGACCATTGTGTTATGGCTGCATACCTACGTTTTGTTTCCGATTTTTTCTTGCTGCCGCCGGGCTGCGATTACTATCAGATGCCGATACTCTGTGAGGTTTTTCGTTTACGTTAATTAACTATTACGTTCCGTATAGAATTTTGATATCTTATTGTTCCCTGTTTCCTTTCTTTCGAACGCCGTTTCCTGTTTTATTATTGCCGTTGTTTGCTTTCCATCTCAGTAGATTTACCATGTTAATGGATTTAATCAACACGACCATCACGACGCAATCAGCTGTCGTTTTATTTCTTTGATAAATGTTAGTACCTACCACTGATGGTAAGAAGACATCGACCTTGCATCGAACGTCAAACTTATTCCAAGTTACCCGGGGTTACGAGATGTTTTACAAGGAAAAAGTAAAGTTCAGTCTGGTCTTACCTGGATTTGCAGAGTTAATTTAAATCCTATTGGTAAATCTGTTTAATTTATTTCTCAGGTTTTCATCCAGCCTAATAAAATAAAAAGAGCATCGTTCTTTGTTTAAACTCTTTTTATGTACCTACGTATTTATTCTACTTAGTACAAATTGTAGAACTTCAGGCTTTTGTTTCGAATTGCCGAAACATCTCTCCATTCTATTGTCACGACTTGATTAAACCACTTTAGTAACTAATTTCGTATCTTTTGATCTCAGATTAAAATGGCCTCGGAAGTTTTTCTTGCCCCAGCTAACGGTATACGCGACGTAAAAAGAAACGTATTTTTGTTGTGTCGTTTCGTTCCTCGGAAACGCTCAAGTCGTGGTCCATTCATGGTGCTTCCAGAATTTAAAATAGATAGAGATAGGTAGCGGCATCTGTTGAGTCTCCGAAACACTTTAGTGTTTTGTCCCTTTTTCTCTTCAACTCTGTAGGTACGTAAGATGGAGTAGATCACGCGCAGCATTCTATCCTCACGCTCATATCTTGATCTCTCTCCCCAACCTTAAAAAATGCACCTTCCGTCCTTGACTATAGAGACGGCATTCCAAACCTAACCTCAAAACTATCTACATGGCTCGTGACTTGGGATAATGAGCTGTGTGTCCAATGGTTTCGGATTCCTGACCAATGTACTATTGCGTCCTTTATTTCGTTGTTGTTTAGGTTGGATATGGCCTGGCCGGTGATTAAGGCCCAAGGGCGATGGCATTGCATGGACAGTGTTATTGCGTTGCCGCAGGGGACACGCTCGAGCGTGGTATTGTTCGCCCGTTATGCTTCGGCTAGGGTGGCCAGGTGGGATGGATAATATGGATATGTGCGTAAATCCCTTGCATATGTAGGTACGTGAATCGGATATTAAATTGGGAGTGCAGGGATTTTCACTGCAAAAGTCCTTCGAATTTTGATTTTGGCACTTGTTTTACGGGTTGCTAGTTAGTTAGGTAGATAGATGAATAATTTCAATCCACCAAAAATAGACTTACGTTCGAATCTGCTCCTTGAGTTCTTTTATTTGATTTTTCTATTGTTGTAGGCAGAAATTTTCAACAATGTTTATTATAAGCAAGCTCACTACACATTCATTAGGTACTTACCCACAAGTTTTCGGAAAAATAGTCATCTACAGGTACCGCAAAACTGTATTCAAATAAACTATGAAAGTTCACTGCTTTAGGCAGGGAAAAACGCCTCAGGCATTGTCGTATTTTCTTTCACTAATCGTTTAAAATCTTTTGTAGGAAAGGTTGGTCACCCCCGTTTTAATACGAATGCACTGATTTATGAAGCGTGACATGAACATATTACTATTAGAGTCTAGACAACTAGAGCTCAGCACCTACATTTTTCTTGCTAGTGTGTCGGAGACAATGACGTACTTAAAGATCCCTGTTCCTATATACACCAAATCTGGAACCATTCCAATCGTCTAACTGTCAAATCAGTATGGAATTTGACAGACGATTGAACTCGCTCAAGATTTGTTGCGATTTGGTACAGGCATCGTAATAAAATCATAAAATCGTACATCTTGATCACCCTATGCAATAATCAGCGTGCTGCTAAACAATTCTTTCATTACGATGGCGAACCTCATTTAATATGGATACACTAAGAAAATAAGGCCCGGAATCATCAGTAAAGATAAGAGTAAAGTTTAAATCATAAATCATTCATTCGTTTACCACAACACGCGTACATTTAAAAACAAGATGTCCGATGAGGACACTAAATTAATTAATGGAAGTAGGTAAAGATCTGGGTATAAGGAGGTTACCTTTTTCTAACTTGTTAATCACGACTTGCCACTTCATGTTACCGGTCTTTTATGTATGTCTTGTACCGGTGCGGATCACGCTCAGAGTTTGCAACACTAGCTCACGAAGATATCCTCTCACGAGACAAATGTCTGTAAATTATAACGCAGCTCTATGTAAATTGGTCTCGATGCCATAGAGACAACTCTGGAATTCGCTCTGTGATCTCTAGGAGTACATCTTGGCCAATTGCTAGACCGTACAAGAACTAACTTTAGTACTTGGTGTTACGGCTATCGAGTACTGCAAGGCTTATGTTGTTTACGGAGTGGGTTAACCGTATAAATCTGCGAAAGGTGTTTGCGTCTGACCTTTCCGCTTTGGAAGATATTGCAAAAGGTCGATTCGGCGTTCGTTACAAATGTTAGACAATTGCTTGAGATAACGCTTTGGGAAATACGGGATCTCTACTACTGGTCGTGGACGTTATTGTGGGACATAAATCTGACAGTATGGGTGAAAGATATGGCAGGTAAAATTGTTCACGCTGGCTTTGCGGGCATTGTGCCAACTTACGAACGAGTAAATGATACCTATGACAAGTCCAGTTCATGAAAAATGATCGATGGAACCGCTTGGTCATCGTATGATGCACGCTATCGCGCACACGTTCTTCTTGAATTAGGTTTCCGGCTAGCAATCGATTTGCTAGGAATCTGCCTAAGTAGCACGGCGACGCAAGTCGGGTCTAAACGTTTAAACGTCAAATGTCGCAACTTTCCAGTACATTACCTGTCAAATTCTGACGTTTTAGGGCCTTAAACGCCAATTTGGGTCGGGCAATTTTTAACGTAGTAATCTGAGATGCGACGCAAGTTGTTATGCCCCCATTTACATTCAGCTCATCGTAGGCACTGCAGCGGCCAGTCACTCCCTTTTATTCATACGAGCAAAGTTCAACTATAAGTTGTTGAACATGCTAAAAAAACGGTTTATAATGTTTCAGTATTTCTTAATGCAGTGTTTTCAGATTGCGAAATTGGCAATTTGGGAATAGGTAGTAATCAGTCATCCGGTTACTCAGATTTCATACAATTTAGTCATATAAATACCTCTGATTTTTTATTTATACATATAAGTACCAATCCGGACTTGGCCCCCGTGGTGGAGTACGGCCTATAACTTCCTCAGGGAAGAGACCCGTGCCCCTCGGTGGGGACATAATGGGTTGATGATGATAAGTACCTTTCTCTCCAATGCAGTTCATCCAAAGCTTGTCTAGGAGATTAAGAAATAGCTATGTATACAATTTCCTTTTTGTGTACAATAAAATCAAAGTAATAAAAATATTCACTCAAAATATGAAAACTTGGGTTTTTTCAATTTGGGTGCCTTTAAGGCTAGAGTGAATAGGCTCTTACTGAACCAACGAGGAACATCGTCGGCTCCATCTTCACTTACCATCAGGTGAGATCGGGGTCAATCGTTGGTCAGTTTTTAATAAAAAAAATAAAAAACATTTTTTTTCTTAATGAACGTCAAAGCTGTTAGTTTCACAATTAATAAAATATGCGGAGAAGAAGCTAACAAAGAAACTCCGCAGTTTTTATTTTCAAAACGGGCTTAATTAACAGAGTTTTTAACTTAAAGTTACACTAGACGCAATTGACCCCATTAAAAGAAAAAAAATTTACTACCAGACATTTTTGTCTTCCAAATAAGTCTTAATGTTATAATAGGCAAAAGTATTGTTTACCGATCAATCAGATGCAGTGGGCGTGATGTAAAGCAACTTTGACAAATAACATTTGGCCGGTTGGTTCTCGGTCGGAACGGATGCGGCCCGGGTGATAATGAGCTTTTATTAACGAACTAGCTGTTGCCCGCGACTTCGTCCGCGTGGGGTTTAGTTGAAAAAAGTAAAAAAATAAAATAAAAAATAAACTCACGCCCGTTATCCCCGAGGAGGTAGGCAGAGGCACCAATCACTAGAACTGGGCCCACGTTTTGCCGAGTTTATTTGAAAAAAGTGTTTGCAAATAAGTCACGTATACTTTTAGCGCATGTGAAATAATTTTAAACAAAAAAATTGTGAAATTGTGTGTTCATTAACAGTCATATTTATTACATAATTTACAATTTATTGAAATAATTTTGAAAATCAGAGAACTTACATTTTAACGTTGCACCCCCGTTTTACCCCCGTAGGGGTGAATTTGCAAAAATCCTTTCTTAGTGGCCCCCTGCGTTATAAAAGGAACTCCAGTGCAAAATTTCAATATTCTAACCCTTATAGTCTGTAAGGGTTAGAAACTTGAAATTTCTTGAAGACCTTATAGTCTGTAAGGGTTAGAAACTTGAAATTTTGCACAGGGGTCACCCTGAGCTGATATTATGTCGTTAATTAAGTTAGTAAGCTTCTTTCTACTAAATTTGCACCCCTCGTTAACCCCCTTAGGGATTGAATTAAAAAAAGAGATGTCGGAATAATCATCATTAGTTCCCAAATACAACATTTTATTGAAAAAACCTTGAAAATCAGAGAACTTTCATACTTACTTTGCACCCCCTTTACCCCCTTAAGGGATGATTTTCAGAAAAATATTTTGCACGTGTTTCATTTCAATGAAGAGCCTTCATACTGAGTTTCATTCGAATAACTTAAAAAATGGCAAAGTTTCATACTTACTTTGCACCACCCTTTTTACCCCCTTAAGGGATGATTTTTTAAAACCTATTTTACATTTTTTTTCATAACATTTAAAGAAGGACCTTCATATTGAATCTCATTCGAATAAATTCAAAAACGGCAAAGTTTCATACCAAGTTTGCACCCCTCTTTTTCCCCCTTAAAAGATGATATTATTTAAAAAACTATTTAACACGTGTTTAACTGTGTCTGTGTCTTAACTAGTGTCTACAATTAAATTTGGTAACCTACATCGAGTGATGCTTGTGGAATGCCGTGTTTTGTGGTCGAGTGAGGTTTGTTTACCTGTTATGCCTTTTAAGGACGAATACAATACGCACGAACTGGCAACTGTTTGTTTATGGCATCGCGCGCGGCTTGCGGGAAGGAAAAGCGGCGGGGGCGGCGGCGGCGGCGGCGCAGCCAGTATGAGTATGACGTAGCAAAAAAATCTTACTTGATCCCAATTCTTCCTTTATACGTGCACGGGCTTGGGACCTTCAAAATAAAGAAAACTGCTATGTGTGAAGTTTGACGAATGTTTCAAATTATGTCTGTGATAAAAATAACGAAGTACGATGGCAACTGTCTTCATTAAAAAAAAACATATTTAAAAAATTGGAATCAACTTTATGTAAATGATTGCAATATTGAAGCCCATTACACAATGAAAAAAATAAGATATAAGAATAAGAAATAAGGAATAGCGGAATCCAGCAATGGCAGCACCGTTGAGCAAGACACAATCAAGAATAAGGAATAATAAATAAGAAATAAGAATAAAATGTCCGTCGCGGTGGGAATCTGTTCCTTATTTCTTATAGCCAGTCAATCGCAGGGCATTTTTTCAACGAACTGTCGTGAGTGTCAGTGTTGCCACCTTGCCCAAGGAAAAAGTAGCTAAACCTTAGTAAAAAAGTGGCTAGTTACCAATAAATAAAGGCCTGAAGATACGATTCGGCAAGAAGCTGCCGCGACCAACCGCCGCCGAACGTGACTGCTGCGTTGGTTGCAGGCCACGCCCTTCGGCCGCGCCGCTCAGCCGCCTGCGTTGGACGGTGTGTCATACAAATCCCTATAAAGCAGTGCGCGACTGCCGAGCAAGCAGCGACTGCTGAGTCACGGCAGCCTCTTGCCGACGCTTAGCTTAAGTGGCTAAACAAAATAATACTTTAAAGAGTTGCGTTCAAAAACTACTGGCGATGTCGAAAAAGAAAAAACATACAATCAATGACGTTTGTCTAGTTGCAACCAATTTAGGAATGTCTTTCAATACCATAATCTGCTTTATCATCAAATAATATGAAAAAACGCCATGACATTAATGAAGAAGAAAGAAGTAACACAAAAGTAACATATTGGGTCGTGTAACATGGAGGTAACATAAGAGGGCCAAAAGTAACATAAAATGTTACTTTGTAACATTCTGGCAACGCTGCACTCGTGCTTCGTGCGCACTCCAGCTGCAGGTCCGCTGTGATTGGTTGAATATTGTAGCCTATCGTCTATTGTGTTTTGGTTGCTGTGCTATTTCTTATTCCTTGTTCCTTATTTCTTATTTCTTATCCTTATACCTTATTTTTTTCATTGTGTAATGGGCTTAATGGAGTCCATTTCTCATACTAATTAATTAATTCACATACTTAAGCAAGTGTTCAAAATGTTCGCCGTGGTTTTCCAAACACAATCTTGCCCGTTTTTGAAGGTTTCCTTCAATACTTCCCAAAACAAGTCTGTACTTTTTACTTTTAATTTCATTAAACGCACTTATTATTTTATTTTTCAAGTCTTCGTAACTTTGGGCCTCTTCAACGTACACCCGCCGTTTCACCTCACTCCACAAAAAAAAGTCACACGGGCTCAAGTCTGGCGACCTGGCTGGCCATAGAATTGGTCCCCCACGCCCAATCCACCTCTGTCCGTATCTTTCATTTAAGTACTCTTGTACTACGAGTGTGTAGTGAGGCGGTGCGCCGCTTTGCATGAAGAAAAAGTTGCGGTCCAGCCGTCTGGCGATGGGCAACTCGTCTTCAATTTGGTCTTCTATGACCCCACGAAGCATGTCTAAATAATTTCCTCCCGTCAGGCGTCCTTCAATAAAAACAGGTCCTATTACTATGTTTTTGTAAACACCTGCCCACACGTTCGCACTAAACCTTTGCTGGTGGTAATGTTCTTCGATTTTGTGTGGGTTGTTAAAAGACCACCAGTGTTCATTGTGAACGTTGTAAATTCCGACTCTCGTAAAAAGAGCTTCGTCAGTCCACAAAACGTTTTCTTCGTGGTTGTTTAATAACCAACGGCAAAAGTGTTGTCTTAGACCGGCGTCACCGGCGTGTAATGCTTGCACTGGTTGGTAGTGGTATGGATGCATGCCTGCCGTATTTAATAATTTCCACACCACGCACTGGCTAACGCCGAAGCGCTGTGCCGCGTCGTCTGTGCTCCTTCTGGGGTCTTCCTCGAAGAACGCGAATACCTGTTCCTCGATCTCCACGGCCAAGGGAGGTCTCCCTCCTCGAGCGTGCGCTGGTGCAGTGAACTGTCCGTAGTCTAGCAAATGCTGCGTCACTCTCACGATTGTCCTGGTGCTGGGTAATTGAGGTTCAATAACACCGGCATTTATCAGGCGGGGCAAACTTTCTTCTGCGTATAGCCGCCGAGCCGCAGCTGTAATTTCTCCACTGAGCAAGTAACTACGAACCATTTCGTAATACTCGCGGTTTGTAAACATCGTGTTGCGCGGGTAATTTTCGACTGCAGGAAGTGCGGAAACGGCGCACGTGCACTCACCTAGGTCAATGCGCGCGGACTGATCGGGTGACCGAGAGAGAAGATAAGCGTAAGGAAGGAATGCTATGTTGCCAAATCGTGCGCCGGCCAGCCCGCCGCTCAAGCCACCCTGCCGCCCTCTACCTCGCACCGTTGACGCCTTGTTAGTGCACGCATGCGTTACAAATTGGATGAAGGATAAGTTAATGAAAATGAAAAAAAAAAATGGTAATTTTATTGGATAAATTATCGATACCAATGATATGATAAAATTTATTGTACCGGTGAAAAATTTACTCTGTAGGTATATGTACATAGAAAGATAGAAGATAGAATGTTGCGTTGATATCCGCTATAGAAAGCTTATTGCAAACGTGGATCGTATTCAGAAATAATATCGAATAATACACTGTATTGACGACCTCTGTGGCGCAGCGGTTAGCGCATTTGCCTACCATGCGACAGGTCCCGGGTTCAAATCCCGGCTGGGGACAAAAAAACTTATTCTTTCATTCAATTCCGGACCATCAGCGGGTATCCGAAGAACGATGAAGCAAAAATAAAAAAATCGCGATAAAAATTAATGAGAATTACCTTACCTTACCTTCCGATTTTAAAAATTCTAGCTGACTCGGCAAACGCTGTTTTGGCATTCACCGATTTTTATGTTTTTTATTTTTATGTGTTAGGTCTAACAAAAGGGCGTAGGTGATTTAAATTATTAATCTATTTAATTAATTATTATTATAATTAATTAGACCTAACAAATACAAATAAAAAACATAAAAAAAAGGTGAAGTCGTTTCGGATGAGTTCGATGGAATTCGACAAACACTGTGACATGGGATTTTTATATATTAGATAATAATAATTACCTTTTACAGCCATTTAAAGCCCTTCGATTTAATTTTATTTTTAGGGACATAAAAGTAAAATTATATTTTCGGGGTCATTTATGAAACACATACTATATTTTTTAATTATTTCATTAGTGACAAATAACCCATTGAACGGTACCCTAAAACATTTGTCGAATACAGTGACTTGACTTTTGATTCTGCTCGTCGTGGTGATCGCACGTGTCACGCACGAATGATTAAATGATTTTTTGCGTTGTTATTTTGTCAGAGTTGTCAGTTGAGGTTCCTCAACAACTTGGTGATGGCATTTGTCACTCGTCAATTTCCCAATTGACTTTGTCCTAAATATTGACAATACGAGTTATTAATGATCTTTAATTTTAAAGGTAAGGATAAGGTTAGTGAATTTAATGCTACAATAGGGTAATTTCCAGGGTCAAAATAATTAAATTCTATTTAGTCCGTATTTTAGATTATAAAAAAATATTGGACACGTATATTTTCTTTTTTCGATTGAAGAAAAAATAACAAAAATATAGCCCATTAACGTTACGTGTGATGTCACTCCGTGCTAAAAAATGCAGCAAAGCGTGACGTCACACGTAAGTTTAATGGGCTATATCTTTGTCATTTTTGGTCTAATTTTCAAATAAAAAAATACGTGTCCCTTATTTTTGAATAATCTAAAAGACGGACAAATTACATTTTTTAGGCAGTTGCCGTCCATTATAAATTAATGATATTAACTGATTTGTTGTATTTTTGTAAATAAGTGTGTGACTAATTCGACCTTCTAGAGTTCGTTTGATACCTGCCTCAATGAAAGTATTTTCAATATTGTTGAATAAAAAACGCAAAGATATTAAAATGTCGCTAATCCGTAAAAAAATCAAATATTAGGTACGTATTTATATTTAAGTTTGCAGAAGTTAGAAGTCTTTTTAGTTTTGTTTGTTTTAAGAGTTCTTTTATTGAGCTGAGGTATCATTAGAAACTGACAGCTCGTAGGACCTCAGTTGAAGATTATGATTCAATTTCATGTCGTATTATAACGCCGGTCACCCCGATAATCAAAAGTCAAATCAAACGAACTCAAACATAAACTAGACGCATTAGATAGCTGACTAGTTATTCAATAGGATATCCTACGGTTAAGTGTTGAATACATTAAACTCAATCAAGCGTACTATTATTTATGATTCACCCATATTTACACAGACAATTACAATTCAACTTTATTTATGCGTTTGCGATAAGTACGCTCCAAAAACCGTAGTGAAGTGAAGAGTTTTCTGGAAATGGTAATCCAGTTTTACGAGTTCAAAAGAGCTTCATACCTCTGCATTAGGCTTATATCCCTCAGGTAACGTAAGTTACAATACCTAACCTACCTTGGTCTAGCGCAGTAATATATTCAGAGGGCCGCCCATATATCACACGCAAAATAATGTTGTAAGACCGAATGTGCTTCCCTGCCCGGTCTCCTTCCCCATTTCATATGTAATTTAAACGACGAATAGCTTACGTTTCTTGAAATATGAGCCATAAAAAGATTAGGTGAAGGTTCGTAATGATATGGCATAGTTTCTCTTCGTTTTTTTTTACTTTCTTTTATAGTTGACTGAGTTTTTCTAGATGGACTGGCCGGTTACGTTCTTATGATAATGTCAGTTGAAAGGATAATGAATGAATTTACTGTACCTTTGTTCTGGAACTATTCACGGCGCGGGTTTTTTTACTCTGGGACCTTTAATAATCGTGTCTTAGTATGCTTCTTCAGGGTGGTGTCGTGTCATGGTATGGTGGTATACTGGTTTTAATCTAAATCTGGTAAATCTGTTAGCTTACTTGTTTTTAGCTGAATAAATAAATGAAATTAAATTAAATAAATGAAATATACATATGTGTAGTAATGCTCCTAGTTGAAGAAATACTTAGCTGGCACTGTCTAATTGTGTTAAATAATGGATTAAGATCGCTGTATTATTTTGTCTAGGATATGAGCCAAGTATAATTATCTAGTTTCATTCAGCTCTGGTCTGGGGGTGAGCATAATAAAAATAAATAAACTCACGCCCGTTATCCCCGAGGGGGTAGGCAGAGGCACCAATCACTAGAACTGGGCTTTTTGCCGAGCTTATTAGGTCCCAAACGTGACAAGTGGCAAGCCTGTCGCCGTTATCCGGGCACAATTTAAATTGAATTTTTTTAAATACTTATGAAATTCTATTCAAAAAAAATTTGCTGGTTCTATCAAAGGCTAGTTTTTATGTAGACCAAAGCTGAATAAAATAAAATATAACATGATCAAGTTAAGTGTCATTACTAAAAAAAAAAGAGCCAAATCTGTAGTTATCACAGCAATGGACGTCACTTAGAGTTGAATATTTTTCGTAGACAAATCGACGATGATTCAGTAAATGTTAGTCCAAGATTTGTTTTCACAAGTGCGCCGTGTGTACTTAGGGATTAGTCAATATTTAGGACGTCACCCGAAATGGACTATTTTTATTCTTAAATAAACATGCTCTATATCGAAATTACACAGTGTGTTTATTACGTACACGGTAATTTCCAAGTAGCGAAAAACGTAGGTACAATAGGAATTATTCTTTTTTATTCAATATTTTCACTTAAGTCAAGCTCAATAAGAGCTAGTCGGCTTCCGCCAAGTATCCTGTGGCAAAAAATGTCATCCGACCTCTTTGGCAGAGTTGTTGACATCCAACCGGCCATCGATCAAATCTGTCTGCTCTGTGACCTCAGTGATGAAAACGCTACAAGTTGACTACTCCACGGTTCTTATGTTCCCTTTGAAATTTTACTACATATTTACAGTCAGGTTTACACAGATGAATTCATAATAATTTATTTGTCAAGTTTAAATGTGTTTTGCTTTGGTGACTTCAAAAAGTGAAGGTTTTCAATTAAAAAAATTGTTAATGTTCTGTATTTGTTTTTCCTGGTACAATAAATAATATTCTTATCTTATCTTATCTTGTTTATTAAAATGTAGGTATTCAAACTTTTTCTTGTATTCCAAGTTTTCAATGCAGCAATAGTTGTTCGTAAAACCCCTCGATGAGTAGAATTCTCCCTATTATCGATGAATACAGAAATTTTGTCAAACTCTGTCAAAACTTACCACCACTGAAATGTGTTAAAAGCTGCTTATTCTACTTATTTCTGTTAGATTCCGACTTTAATAAGAGCAATAAAATTATAAAGCATTGTTATGGTGAGCCGATAGAGTACTAAAATTCTACAGGCTTGAATGACATATCACGCACCCATAAAATAATTTTGTTGTGGTTGCGAAAAGCAAGTAATTAAATTTTACAACGTCAGCTCCACGGCATTTCTGTCCGCCTAGTACTTCTTGTTTTATGTGATCGATGTATGGTATCGTTGACGTCGCTAATGCGCGCTTTGTTTCGACTAATTAGCTCGAGGGTGTCGAGTTGTTGTTGATAGATGGAAGGGTGCAAGTTACCTTACGGAGAAAATTAGGGATCCTGGGTATTGTTTACAATGCTGAGTTTTCAATTTAAAAGAAGAAAAAGAAAACATTTAATACTAATATTACCTATAAAGAGGAAAAGTTTACCGGTCTTAATAATTAAAAAAAAAAAACACGACGCCTGTAAAAAAAAAACTCCTCTTTTAATCTGTGGCAACATCTTTTCCTTGTAAAATCTTCACCATAGACTATTTTAATCGGTTTTAATGAAGTGTTTTAAATAATCGAGTTTTTATAAATAAACCCATGTCTGTAAGTTTGTTTTCAGTGGTAGTCTCCGAAAGTACTACCATGCGAGTGGACCCGTTGAACCCCGGCTAAGGTAAAAAAATACCCTAGGTCCTGGATATTTAGGTACATGTTTGTGACGTCGCTGTTTCTGGTTCCCATGACACATGGTATCCTAGTGTAAGACGAGAAGCAATGTATGTGCTTGTATGTAAATGTATGTACTTTCCGGTTTCAAACTTTTTTTCACCAGAAGGTTTTTCCATTTAATGTACTTTCGGTGTGGACATAAGTTATATGTAGACTGATCCGTTGACGCGAAAGTAGTCGCGGGCACTTCTATTACGGATAGATTAAAATGTTCGACTAATTAAAGTTGATAACGCGAAAGGGATCTGTCAAGATCGTGGCATGAGTTTATGTTATGTTGTGTTCTTTAAATTGTCCGGAAAATTAAGGTAATTTTATATACCGGTTCGTATGCCCCGGCTGCTTGAGTGATCTTAAACGATCACGAACGTTAAGAAACATAGGGCGCGCTCAGTGCCTTAATGAGTGAGCGTCTATGACTAACGCTAGTGGCATTATTCCGAGCGGTTCCGTGCTTCGCAAGGCACGTTAAGCAGTTGGTGCTGGCCGCCGTCGATAGATGGCAGTCGTTAAGCCAAGTCAGAGGCCTTAGGGCGGCTTGAAAACTTCTGACAGTAATACCAGCCACTAGTCTTACAAGCCTCAACTAATCCGGACTAGGCCCCCGTGGTGGAGTATGGCCTATACCTTCCTGAGGGAAGAGACCCGTGCCCCTCGGTGAGGACATAATGGGTTGATAATAATTTATAAAGGTTGACATTAATTTGTCATTCGATTCATTGTCACGAATTCTAAGAATTATGACAGCAAACTTGCGTTGTTATGTGGTCAAGTAATAGAATAGATTAACAGTTACCTTTGTATTCCGTATTTATGTATAAGGTTTCATACAAATTTTGCCGCATTCCTTCTAACCGGCAGTGAAGAGCAAAACAATAAAGAGAATTGAATTTCAACACATGAACGGGCACACGTATCTGCGTGTAGGGTCCTTGCAGCGATTCTAGTCACATTGAAAACAACAGGATAAAATATTAGGTTTTTATTAAATTAATGTAAAGTAAAGAGTGAGGCTAATAAATAATTTACAAGGAAAAATAGGTGAGGAAGTACCTTCAAGGAAGTATTTTTGCTTTATGACTGCCTCGTCGGTCTAAGTGGTACCTACCACGTCTGATTAACGTGCGGTCGTGGGTTCGATTCCCACTAGGGTCCGCCATTGTCGGTCATTGTTTTTTTATTAAAAAAAATCGCGGACATGGGTCAAAATAATTATCACTAGATATGGTTTTATTTGAGCTGTACTGAGTTTTAGTTTTGATAAATCATCGTCAACCCATTATGTCCCCACCGAGGGGCACGGGTCTCTTCCCTGAGGAAGGCCATACTCCACCACGTGGGCCAAGTCCGGGTTGGTGGAGGCTTGTAAGACTAGTGGTGGTCTTACTGTCAGAAGTTTTCAAGCCGCTCTAAGGCCTTTGACTTGGCTTAACGACTGCCATCTATCGACGGCAGCCGGCACCAACTGCTTAACGTGCCTTGCGAAGCACGGAACCGATCGGAAAAATGCCACTAGCGTTAGTCATAGACGGTCACCCATCCATGCACTGAACGCGCGCTGTGTTGCTTAACTTCGTGATCGATTAAGATCACTCAGACGGCCGGTTCTACGA
This sequence comes from Yponomeuta plumbellus, assembly GCA_947310845.1. Lineage (NCBI taxonomy): Eukaryota > Metazoa > Arthropoda > Insecta > Lepidoptera > Yponomeutidae > Yponomeuta > Yponomeuta plumbellus. The sequence continues at coordinate 6,038,755 of OX371207.1, read as the reverse complement.
GCGATTCTATTTGATTCGTTTTGAGAAATAATACACCAAAATTGCTATCACTGAATTGTTAATGATAGTGACATGTCTGTGTCATCAAAATTCCATTTATTAGATTTTTTATATCTGTAATTTAAAAATGCCTGCTTTCCTCCACCTTTGCGCTCGCGTCGCGCAGCGTAATAAGTACCTACCATACAAATCCGTGCACTCTGAGAACCTAGCCTAAGATGTATGAAACATTGATTTATTTTTTTCGCGGTTTAAACTTTTTACTCGCAGTAAAAGTATTTCATATTGACATAAATAGAGTGTGTGATACACATTATCATAAATTTAGGTACCTACTCGTAGGGGAAATCCGATTTTTTAATGCACGTTCATCGCAAAGGCAACTCGAGGACTGCAACTCGTGCATTGACTCCCCTAACCCACGTTTTACTGTAAAACTTTTCAACTCGAAATTAACTCCTATGTCAAGTGCAGCAAGGACTGCACTTAAAAGTTAAGCCGAGTGTGCTGAAAATAAAATGCGGCAGTTTTCATAAAACCAGCCTAGGGCTAGCGGACGGAAGTACAAGCGCTGTTGAACGAAATAATGCTTTTGCAATTATTAAAGCAAGTATGCCATTTCCATCCGGCCGTTTACGAAAGTACTCGCTGTTTTTAATTATTTTACTTTTTGGGTGTTCATGTTTTAAACTCCGAGGCTCTGCCGCCGCCATTTCCTCGCTTACAAATGTTTGAATTTCTGAAAAGTTCTATCATACGAGTACTTGTTTTGCTTTAGAATATCACTCGTTTCGGTCTGGAATTTCGCATAAGCTGCTTTCAGCTAGATGTTATAATAAACTCAAACTCAAATATTTTATTCGTAGTACAAATAGAATATTTACTTTATGAACGTCAAAGTTGTTAGTTTCACAATTAATAGATTACATGGAGAAGAAACTAACAAAGAAACTCCACATTTATTCCTTTCAAAACAGTTTTAGCCTAAATTACAAACTTAAAAAAAATATACCCTTGGATGTGTTGAACACTAGAGACATTTAATATAGATAGGTAAATAATTTATTTACTACGTAAGTAAATATATTTTTAACCATAAATATATTTTTAAGTTTCTATGTTTGTGTTCCACTGCAGAGAAAAGCCCTCCCCACTCAGTCCAGAGTTTTCGATCCAGTCCTGGGCCAGCTCAGACAACTCCGGCAGATGTTATATAAGCATAAGCTTTTTACAGCTAGGTGTTATAATATACCTACGTGTTTTGTTTTTCATGTTTTAGCTGTCTTCTGACTTTGTAACAAAAAATGTAATGCTTGATATGATAGCGACATAAAGCTAAAGTCACTCAAATCTAATTGAGACGCAAATACCCCATTTCAAGAAATAACTTTACTAATGCTTCATCAAGTCAACTTAATAATGATTATATTTAATTAGACCCTTATGAATATTTAGGAAGCTCTAATTTCGTGGTCGTTATGTTAAATATGACTTTGTAACAAAAAATGTAATGCTTGATATGATAGCGACATAAAGGTAAAGTCACTCAAATCTAAGTGAGACGCAAATTCCCCATTGCAAGAAATAACTTTACTAATGCCTCATCAAGTCAACTTAATAATGATTATATTTAATTAGAGCCGTACGAAAATTTGGAAAGCTCTAATTTCGTGGTCGTTACATTAAAGATGACTTTGTAACAAAAAATGTAATGGTTGATATGATGTCGACTGTATGTACAATGGCCTCTATGAAGCTAAGTGCGGAAATCTCTTGTCCAGTCTATACAAAGGCACAGTAGCGTCGTGGTTGATTTTATATCAGAGTCAGATAAGACAAGATTTTTTACCCACAAGCTCCGGGTCAATAACTTTAGATCGGCTATCAAAAAGAATATTTTGTGTCATTAATAACACGAAAGTTAGGGCCCTTTCCGAATTTGCCATTAGGCAATAAAAACTTGCCGCATCGCTTCGACGTAGAAATTTAACGGCTTCAGATTTCCCTCAACTAAAAAACCATCTTGAAACAGTCCTTATTCCCCGCAAAGCTTATGAAATGATCCCCAGTTTGAAGACGGGATAGCCCATGATACCGGGCGGGTATTGGATTCAAGATGTCGTCGTTATAACTTCGCAAATTGTAATTCGCGAACATGACGTGTGAAATTTCATTCGATAAAATAGGCTATTTGGGTACGCATGTTTTATGCTGATTAAGCTTTATATTTTTGAGTGTTTGTACAGAGTATTTTACTTTGGAACCCTAATATGAAAACCTGAGTAAGGTGAACACATCAATAATATCTCATACTAAATATTGTTCATCATCAACCCATTATGTCCCCACAGAAGGGCACGGGTCTCTTCCCTGAAGAAGGTATAGGCCATAGTCCACCAAGGGGGCCTAGTCCGGATTGGTAATACTAAATATTGCAAAGCAAAAATTGTTACAGTAGAGCGTCTTTTTCCTATTCTAGATAAACGGATGTCCGACTATAATCGTTCCAATCGTTTATTTAACTTTTGACAGATCACGCACATGAAGTTTCACAATAATTTTCGGTAAAATGTACTACAGAGAATCGTACTTCATGGATGGCCACCGCCCACTTAATGATGTGCCAATTGTAATGAATGACCACAGACTATAAAAATTGTTTTAAAATAAATCGATTTTATAAATAATTTATTTGTTTATGTAGTGAAAATTACGTTCTATTCTATCGTACCAAGTGATGGAATTGAATTTATTCGCTGAATTGTTAACCTTTGCCAAAGAAGATTTTTTACCACGGAACAAACCACTGTTTCATAGACTGTACTACTGTAACATGAGATTTACATACAGGCCAGAGGCAAATGTATGTACATTTGCCTCTGGCCCCACACTAGGGTACCCTGTGTCGTGGGAACCAGAAACAGCGACGTCACAAACATGTAAACATCCAAGACCTGGATTCTAACCCGGGCCAGATGTTACTGAAACATATTTTCAGTGCGTGGAAGGATCATAGTTATGCTGTAGAAATATTTTTTGATTTGTCAAAGGAATTCGATTGTGTGGACCACAAAACACTGCTCTCAAAGTTAAAACATTACGGAATAAAAAATGCAGGATTAGATCTTTTGAAATCGTATTTAGAAGTTCAAAAAGGGGTTCAAAAAGCAGACATAAATCGTATTAAATCGTCGGGTTCACTTGTAAAAATGGGAGTCCCACAGAGATCTATCCTAGGGCCGTTCCTTTTCCTGGTCTATGTAAACGATTTACCGGATATGATACAAAAAATGTCTGAGATAGTGCTATTTACTGATGACACGTCACTTATTTTTAAAATAAAGAGACAGGAAAATAATCTTGACGAAGCAAATAAATCTCTCTCGCACGTTCTAGATTGGTTTACTGCAAATAATCTATTACGTTTGTATATACGTTTGGGACCTAATAAACTCGGCAAAACGTGGGTCCAGTTCTAGAGACTGGTGCCTCTGCCTACCCCTTCTGGGATAACGGACGTGAGTTTTTTTTTAAATCTATTGTTAAATTAAAAAAAGACTAAATGTATGAAGTTTACCCTACCTTACGTAAAATTAGTTGAAAATAACATTGTGATTGGAAATGAAAAACTAGAATTTGTTGAAGATACTATATTTTTGGGCATCACAATCGATGCCAAACTACAATGGCGTTCACATATTGTAAAATTAGCCCATATACTTAGCTCCGCAACATATGCCGCGCCGTGAAAAGAATTCGATAACTTACTGACGTTGCAACTTCTAGGCTTGTTTATTTTAGTTACTTCCATAGTATTATGCCCTATGGTATACTACTGTGGGGCCGGGCAGCAGACATTGAGACTATCTTCACCTTGCAGAAGAGAGCGATCCGATTTATTTACAAGCTAGGTAGTAGGGACTCGCTAAGAGATTTTTTCAAAGAAACTAACATCTTGACAGTTGCAAGCCAATACATATATTTTGTACGTTAGGAAAAATATTACAGACTTCGAAACACTTGGTAGCCATCATAGCGTTAATACGAGGAATAAACATAAATTGTCATTTCCACGATTTAGACTCGCAAAAGTTAATACTTCCTTTATGGGGCACTGTATAAGGTTCTACAACAAGATACCCCAAGATATATAAGAGTTACCTCCATCGCGGTTTAAGAATTGTATTAAGCACACTCTTTGCAGAAAAGCTTATTATTAAATCAACGATTATTTAGAAGACAAGGATGTCTGGCATTAAATAGTAGTTTAATATTAAATTTAATCAGACGATAAATGTGTCTAGTGTTCAACACATCCAAGAGTATTTTTTATTTTGTAATTTAGGGTAAAACTGTTTGAAAAGAATAAATATGGAGTTTCTTTGTTAGTTTCTTCTCCATGTAATCTATTAATTGTGAAACTAACAACATTGACGTTCACAAAGTAAATATTCTATTTGGATTATGAATAAATATTTGATTTTGATTTTTTGATTTGATGCGCTAACCGCTACGCCACAGAGATCGTCAAATTAAAACTTGTACATGAATAAAATCGATTATAAAAACGTGTACATGAGTAAAATCGATTATAAAAAAATCGAATCGGTGATACTTTAGGGTATCACTATTTGCACTAGTACTCGAGCTGTCAAAAGTTAAATAAATGATTGGAAAGATTATAAACGGCTGTGTGTAAATACGTAAAAAGTTTCAATGCAATAGCACATGTAATAAGACCAGAGTCATCAAGGGCTTCAATTCTGTTAGTGCATTATAGTACGATGACAGATATACGGTTGGGTCATGTGACATGTTTTCTCAGCCAGTGACATCTGGTAGGTTTGATGTGTGTGCAATGAAACTAAATCGCCATGTTCATGCAGTTGTCATTGGACATTATTACAATGCATTAACAGAATATAGGTCCAGTAAAACCTTTCCTTCCAACCAACATTTCCTCTAGAAAATTATTGTATTTTAAGCAGTAGCTGAATGACGTGATTTATCTTGATATCGACGTCGGTTAACGCGGCCATTAGTTCAACTGTCGTATGAATGCGGTTATCGGTTATACCATCGGTGATTCACTAGCGATATTGCTATGGCATCATTGACATTTTTTTGGCTCAGTTGGCACGTATCCGGCCTCGTATTTGGATTTCATCATCAACCCATTATGTCCCCACCGAGGGGCACGGGTCTCTTCCCTGAGGAAGGTATATGCCATACTCCATACACCATACTCCTGCAAACATTTAAATACAGGCACATACATTGCCTCTGGCCCCTCACTAGGATACCCTGTGTGTGGGAACCAAGCCAAGCATCCAAGACGTGGCTTTTTATGTCCCCAGCCTGGTTCGAACCAGATGCACTAACCGCTGCGCCACAGAGGTCGTCAAAGCTCAAGTTGAAGCTTCGGTAAAACTAAATCTCCCAGTGGTATCTACCTAAACAGAGCCCACTGTTGGGTATAGGCCTCTTCTCTTTCACGCCAACGCAATAGTGGTATACTAACAAATACTAAAAACTGCTAGTTGATTCGATCGTAACATTGGTAGGTATTTGACCCGTAGACCTTTGGCAGGCGTAACTGTAGAGGTCATGTCGTGACCAAATTAACTGGAACCGTTTGACCTAGCATCGCCTTGGCAATGAATGTGGACGCGTGTTCTGTTGGCTGGGCCTATGGGGCTATATTTATATTGCTTTGCTAACATTTGCATAGCGACACTAGGATTAATGTATTAGGTATAAGTACTATTAAGAATAATTCCTAATACAATTAGTTATGTCGCAATATTGATTAGTCGGTTAGTCGCAGTCGGTAGAATGAAAAATAGGGTATCCAGAGGCGAAAATCTGACGTCATGATCCGGTATTTTCAGACAAAATTCCGTTTCAAAAGTAACTCATTTTACATTTTGTCAAATACCCAATTTAAGATTAGGTAATATTATTTATTATATCGTTGGTATTAATTAATTGCTGCTCAGGAGTGTTCCTCATTCCTCCTGTGATGTTCTTTATAAAGTTGTCGAGTATAGATTGTGATAAGTAATTTATTGGTACTGAAGAAGTAGTTTTTTTTGTAGGTTTTGGTCATTTGGATAACACATTTCTTAATTAAATTAAAAATTAAATAAAAAAAAAAAAAGAATAACACGTAGGTACTAAGAATTAAACCACGTCTTATTTCAAGATACTTACAAGAAAAATGCAGTAATAAAAATATTAACGTTTGCAATTAGAAATCAGAAATTAATTTCGACTTGAAGAATTTACATTCTGTTTGTTGGATGTCAAAGCACCTACAATGCTAGGCGCTGCTTTGGGGCCGAATGTAATGGGGGATGTTTTAGCGAAGGGAAAGATAAAAATTTCCCGAAACGACTAATGAATATTTGAATATGAAACGTAAGGGTCTGTGAGGATCGTCACAAGTTATAAATAAAATTCAAAGTCCTGACTGACTGACTCACTCATCAACGCCCAGCCCAAGCCGTTGGACCTAGGAATCTGAAATTTTGCACAGAGGGTCTATATATAATGTAGGAAAGGAATAAGTCCGGATTTTTTGAAATTCAACCCCTAAGGGGGCGAAAAGAGTTGTCAAAATTTGTATGGGAAGTATAAAGAATGTTGTCTAATTTTCTTGAAACTAAAATAAATACTCTTCAACGCAATTTATTGAACACGTGTTTCGCCGTGTTTCTAAATTTAACTCTTAAGGGAATGAACGGGGTTGCAAAATTTGGAACTAAAGTCCACGCGGACCGAGTCGCTGGTGATAGCTAGCAATATATACTGTCTTATCTTATATAGATGATAGTACGGAACCCTTCGTGCGCTAGTCCAACTCGCACTTGGTCGGCTTTTAACTCCGCTGATATGTTACGTATCCAACTATTTGATATCCGTGTTTCTTTCAGACGCGTTTCCGCGCCAATGTTGCGTGCTTTGATTATAGAACAATAAGGAAATGATTCGTTGTTTAAAGCAGCAATGTTACGCGTTACTTTCCTTGTGCTAAAATTAAACTATTTATTTATTATTGTTTGTTTCAAGTAACAGAGACATACTACATGGGTTAGTAGGCATACAAAAGACATTAAAACTATGTTAGTAAGTGTTTAACTGACATTAATATGAATTTATTTTATTACTACGAGTATATAAAAGTATGCTGGAACAATGCTTGGGGTAAAAGCAATCCAACCTACTAGCCGCCAATTGTACTGTACTATGTTATTGTCAAACCTCATGGTGTTATTCACCATTATTTACATACAATAAATAATATTCTATCTATCTATCTACTAGCGAACATGGACAAGCTATGATTTGTTGCTTAGGAAAGTCGGCAACACGTCAGCGTTTACACTCAAGCATTTTGCCCACTTACATTCAGTCAAAGATGATTTAATAAATTAAAAATAAAGATCGAGTTGTCGACTGTACCTACGTCATTCTTTGGGGTGCTTTGGTAGCAGCGCGCCTTTGAAGAACACGATTGACGAATATGGGGGATGAGAAGACATCTTTCGTTAAATTAAATCCAGATTCACTGCTGGTGAGATGAGGTGTATTTGAGATCGATACACACCTCGATAAAGATGGTTTTGGAATTTGTATGCTTGGTGACATTTTTGAAATTACAAGAAATTAGCATCAAAAGCGTAGCGTAGGACGACCAGCCACAAGATGGACAGACGATCTCATCCAAGTGGCAGGAAGACGCTGGATGCAAGCCGCTTCTAATCGGTCTTTTTGGAAATCCATGGAGTGGAATTCTTGTGGCTGAATGATGATGATGATGAAGCACCAAAAAGAGTGAAACCTGGTGGGATTCTTTCCATTAGAATCCAATATGGTTTCCATTAGTTTGTGCATACGGGGGTTACCACCATTGCCTAACGTTGGAACTTTTCCAATTTTCTGTCTAACTGTAAAAGCGTCTCACTTATCTTAGTGTGCTATTTTATTACATTCTTTGCCTAACGGCCAGACTTTGAACTGAAAATTTCACTAAGTAAACACATATGTTACTCACTTTATTTCTGATACAATTACTTGACTTTGCGAAACCTGGTCGGACTCTTCCGACAAAAAGTCGAGTAAGTGTATCCGAAATGAAGTTAATAATTTCTAGTGCTTACGATAGTTTTACTTAAATACATACTTATAGAAGAAGAAGAAGAAAATACCGGTTTTCCGAACACCGACGTCTCCCAATTAGCTCGGATAATCGACGCTCTATTGTACCTGCATTAATCATACCTACCGGTTGAAGTCTTTGCCTGAACGGCGTGTGTGTGAAAGAGACAGTACGTATCAGTACAGACCTGTACCCGGTCCAGAAACCTATTTCTTTACAACCGCACCATAGCAAAAAGTGATTGTATTTTGTGGATCTGAACTGAAACAATCGAAGACATGGTTGCTATGTGTCTGTCACGGGCAGTATGTAAAATCGATTAATTCACCAGTTAACTAATGGATCTAGCGGTGGGCATGTCGATTGTCGTTAATTACTCTGAATTACTGCTTCAGTGGCCGTGGAGTGTTGGTTAAGAATAGCACTCCCCCATATCTTCTCGTGGGTGTCGTAAAAGGCGACTAAGAGAATACCCGTGCATATTATTACCCAGCACATACGGGTCGTGCCGGTGTCGGGCAGCAGCGACATCGGCACGTATACGGTCTGCGATTGCCAACCCGCCTGCTCAGCGTGGCAATTACGAGCAAATCATTCCATGAAAAGCCAGAACGGATCACGGCCCCCAGTTCCCGGTCGCCCTGCTATTCCTGATCAAGGCGGCGGTCACGGTAACGGCAGGGTAGGGGGTGCGAAGAATCCCCGGGTTACGAAAGGCTGCCAAAAACAACTGACCTTGGCGACTTATAACGGACGCACATTACGGCTGGACGAGCACCTGGCACAACTGGAAGTCGAACTCGAGAAGGTAAAGTGGGATGTTCTTGGGTTATCTGAAGTCCGAAGAGAGGGGGAGGACACCGTAACCCTTGAATCAGGCCACCTGCTGTACTTTCGAGAGGGAGACCAGCTATCTCAGGGTGGCGTAGGGTTCCTGGTAAATAGAGCTCTCTGTGACAACGTTGTAGAAGTGTCAAGTGTGTCGAGCAGGGTTGCGTACCTCGTCATTAAGCTAACCGAGAGGTATAACCTCAAGGTTGTGCAGGTTTACGCACCGACCTCGACGCACTCGGATGATGAAGTGGAAGATATGTTCGATGACATATCAAAGGCCTTACACTCCACCACCAAGGCCCACTACAACGTTGTCATGGGAGACTTCAACGCCAAAGTGGGAGTACAAAATTGCAACGAATCGGTAGTAGGATCCCATGGTTATGGAAACAGGAATCATAGGGGGCAAATGCTAGTCAACTTCCTCGAAAGGGAGGGGTTATTCTTGATGAATTCATTCTTCAAGAAAAAGCCCCAAAGGAAGTGGACATGGCAGAGCCCCGACACTATGACAAAAAATGAGATCGATTTCATCATAACGGACAAGAAGCGTATATTTAGAGACGTCTCAGTGATCAATAGGTTTAATACCGGAAGCGATCACCGACTTGTGCGAGGCTCTCTGAATATTAATTTTAAGCTCGAACGTGTCCGTTTGATGAAATCCAGGCTCCGACCAAACCTGCACCAAACTATAGTGGGATCTGAAAAGTTCCAGTCTAACCTGGAGAACCGATTCGCTGCCGTGGAAACCACAAATGACGTTGACATTGACCAGGCCCTCGAGAATGTAGTCGGAATCCTCAGGGAGAAAGGCATGAGATTTTGCGCAATGCGGCATAAAGGCACGAAGTCGAAATTTTCAGAAGAAACACTCAAGTTTATGGAGGAACGACGTGAACGCCCACCAGTCACTGCGTCAGAAAGGCATGCTCTAAACAGGAGAATTGGCAAACTAGTTCGACGCGATCTCCGATGCTCCAACACTCGTTCAATAGAACGAGCAATCGAGCAAAATCGGGGATCGAAAGTGTTTGTTCAATCTTTTGGGAGAAGCCATCTGACAAACCACCACGGATGGAGTGGTTGTTTCCTCCATACCAGAGGTTCTTTCGGAAGTTGAAAACTTCTACGGCCAGCTGTACGCTGCGCATGCATCTCGGCCTGATCCCGACAATGAGGATTCCAGAGCTACATTGACACGCCACTATACTGAAGACTTGCCAGAAGTCAGCCTAGACGAAATCGCGATGGCTCTTAAACAGCTTAAAAATGGAAAAGCCCCTGGAGAGGACGGTATTACAACTGAGCTCTTGAAGTCCGGCGGTAAACCCGTAATGAAGGAGCTCCAGAAGATCTTTAATGCTGTCCTCTTTGATGGGAGAACTCCGGAGGCGTGGAGTAAGTGTGTTGTCGTGTTGTTCTTCAAAAAGGGTGATAAAACCCTTTTGAAGAACTACCCACCCATTTCACTCTTAAGCCACGTCTACAAGCTGTTTTCAAGAGTCATCACGAACCGTCTTGCGAGGAGACTCGATGAGTTTCAGCCACCTGAGCAGGCCGGCTTTCGATCGGGTTACGGCACCATAGACCACATTCACACAGTGCGGCAGATTATACAGAAGACCGAAGAGTATAATCGGCCCCTGTGCTTAGCGTTTGTGGACTATGAAAAAGCCTTTGACTCGGTCGAAACCTGGTCTGTTCTGGAATCTTTGCAGCGATGCCAAGTCGACTGGCGATACATCCAAGTGTTGAAAGGTCTATACAACGCCGCTACTATGGCCGTCCAAATCCAGAACCGGCAATCTGAACCTATCCCCATACATCGTGGTGTGAGACAAGGGGATGTTATTTCCCCCAAATTGTTTACAAATGCTATGGAGGATATGTTTAAGACTCTGGACTGGAAGGGGTACGGCATTAATATTAGCGGCGAGTACCTTTCACACTTGCGATTTGCAGACGATATCGTCATCATGGCGGAAACGCTGCAAGATCTGCAACATATGCTGAGTAGCCTAGCTGATTCTTCCCAACGCATTGGTCTCCGGATGAACTTGGATAAAACCAAGATTATGTTCAATGAACATGTAAATCCGGAGCCAATTGCAGTTCAAGGCAGTATTCTCGAAGTCGTTAAGGAGTATGTTTACCTCGGGCAAACCATGCAATTAGGTAAAAACAACTTCGGGAAAGAGGATAATAAAAGAATACAGCTGGGCTGGGCAGCATATGGGAAACTACGTCGAGTCTTCACATCGCCAATCCCACAGTGTCTAAAGAAGAAAGTCTTCAACCAGTGCGTCCTACCCGTCATGACATACGGTGCCGAAACGTGGACACTCACGGTGGGGCTGATCCACAAATTTAAAGTCGCTCAGCGTGCTATGGAAAGGGCTATGCTCGGGGTTTCTCTGAAAGATCGAATTCGAAACGAAGTCATCCGACAGAGAACCAAAGTCACCGACATAGCCCACCGAATTAGCATGCTGAAGTGGCAGTGGGCCGGCCATATCACCCGAAGAACTGATAACCGATGGGGTAGAAGAGTTCTTGAGTGGAGACCGCGGATCGGTAAACGTAGTGTAGGACGTCCTCAGACTCGGTGGAGCGAGTGGACTTCGCAGGGCGGCTGGCAAGAGCTGGATGAGAGTAGCCGAGGACCGTGCTCAGTGGCGTGTAATGGGAGAGGCCTATGTCCAGCAGTGGACAACCGTAGGCCGATGATGATGATGATGACTGCTTCAGTTGAGTTTAAAGTGCCGCGAAGTCTACCGCAGATTTAGGTAGCTTGGTGACGCGTTACCTTGTGCCTAAGGGACGGTTTCTGAATGGGCTAGTTCCCCTTGCAATTAGTCCGTCTTTTAGATTATTCAAAAATAAGGGACATGTATTTTTTTATTTGTAAATTAGACCAAAAATGACAAAGATATAGCCCATTAAAGTTACGTGTGACGTCACGCAGTGCTGCATGTTTTAGCACGGAGTGACGTCACACGTAACTTTAATGGGGTATATCTTTGTTATTTTTTTTAATCGAAAAAAGAAAAAATACGTGTCCAATACGTGTTTTTATGATCTAAAATACGGACAAAATAGAATTTAATTATTTTGACCCTGGAAACTACCCTATTGAGAATTTCGCTAAGTAACTACTTATATTTATTTAACAGTTTGGTTAATTAGGCATGTATAATAAAATTGTTATCTCAGTATAATTATTATTTTACTTATTTTGTACATCTGCTTCCTTCTCCAATATTTTGCTCCAGTCTATCTAAAGGTTGTCTGGATCATAATCATCAACCCATTATGTCCCCACCAAGGGGCACGAGTCTCTTCCCTGAGGAAGGTATAGGCCATACTCCACCACGGGGACCAAGTCCGGATTGGTGACTAGTGGCTGGTCTTACTGTCATAAGTTTCTGTCTTGCCTTAACGATGCCCCTATCGACGGCAGCCGGCACCAACTGCTTAACGTCCCTTGCAAAGCACGGAACCGCTCGGAAAAATGCCAGCGTCAGTCATAGAACGGTCACCCATACATGCACTGAACGCGCCCTATGTTGCTTAACCTTCGTGGTCGTTTGTGATCACTCAAGTGGCCGGGTCTACGAGCGATTCTCTGAAAAATAAAGAGTATTTTTGCCTAGTAAGCGTAATTTCATAAAAGTAGAGCGCTGCAAGTAATAATAATAATAATAATTTATTTGCTTCGAACAACAAGATTCATATTTGGTTAGTACATTTTAAACTTAAATTTATGTTAGTAGTATCTAAGCTAGGACAATAAAACATACATACATCAGGGCCTGTTGCGTGCGACCTAAAGCCTACAGCAGTGGTTGATGTATGCGGAGTCGACCCGCGCCGCGATCATCGCTAGGACGCTGTTGGGGCTGCCCCACACTGCTCACTAGTGACGCGCCACGCTTACGCATAATCGCGTAGAAACAATCTACTCGCGCGTCGGCGAACATGCCGAAGGCGCTACAGTGGCAAGGCAGCCCCATCAGCGCCCTGAACGCATTGTTATACTGGATGCGGAGAGCCCTGACGGCTTTTTGAGTATAACTAGCCCACAGGCTGCCAGTGTAGAAGGAGATGCAGTAAGCTCTAAATAGAGTCACTTTCACCCCCGTCGAACACCGCCTGAACCTGTGGATAATCATATTAGCTCTAACTGACAGGGCTCTCCGCTCCCTCTCTATATCAGTGTCGTCGTCGAGGGTTGGCGTGAGTATGTGCCCTAGGTACTTAAAGCTGACGACTCTTTCAAGCTTACTTCCACTCAATGTGATCGCTGGCACGTGGCTTGGTCGCTTTGTTCCCGCCTCAAAAACCATAAATTGGCTTTTCTTAGCATTATAAGCAAGTCCGTGGCTCTCCGCATACATCTCACACGTTCGCAACAAGGTTCGAATGCCACAGACTGACGCACTCAGCAGTACCATGTCATCAGCATAGCTTAAATTGTTGACACACACATCATCTATGTGACAACCCACATGCTGACTGCCGAGTGCGACAATCAGGTCATTGACATAGAGATTAAAAAGTGAGGGAGATGTCAACCCCCCCCTGACGCACCCCACACTCCAGACGGTATAGCTCCGATAGTGAATCAGCCCATCTCACTTGGTTGATTTGGTGTCCGTACCAATATTTAAAAATATTAATGGTCTCCTTGGGCAGGTTGATTTCCTCCAGCTTTTTCCACAGCTTATCGTACGACACCAAATCAAAATGCCGAAAATGTTCGATGCTGAGACAGTCATTACCAGGTGACTTTCCACGTGACATAGACTGTATTACCCTCGCAACATCCTTCGCAGATATTCTGGCCTGTGTTTGTGTCTGTTCCAACCTCTCAGCATCGAGCACCACATCCGACGCCGGTCCCAATGGCGATCTCACAACAAAGTGCTCTCTGAAAAGCTCAGCTATGTCTTTGCTGTGAGTTACACCACTGACACTTACAGGCAGGCCAGGCTTTTTGTTATGTTTGTTTGTATGTTTCCAAAACCCTCTAAAATCACTTTTGCTATGTAAATCTGCTAATGTTTCCAACTTAATTTGGTATTCATTATTTTGGCACCATTTTAAACGACCTTTAATGACTTTTCGGCTATCGCACATTTTATCATACACAGGACCGTTCATGGGTCTGCCGAATGACATCCACACCTGAAAACAAAGCCTGGCCTCCCTGTGTGCGGCACTCACGTGTCGATTCCATCCCACTACATATTTCTTTTTTGTACGCTTGCTCTCTCGATTCACCATAGCGGCATTCGTTATAGCAGAAACAATTCTCGTGTACAGATCATCTATTATATTTGTGTGATTTTTATCGCTACAATAACCATCAGCACATTTCGATAGTTCACTAGGAAAATTGATCATTCTCAATCTTTTGTGACATTCCTCACTGTAAAGCTTAATCTGCTCAGGGGATCTCTCACCCCAGGATGCCTTTGAAAACACTTGCTGCTGAGCACATAATCTAGCTTTTAATAAACATTAATACACAGACAGTAACACACTGGCTGGTCCAATTTGGGAAAACCCTTAGTTTTCACAGGCGCCAGTATGCATCATTCGATTCCTATCTAGCTCCATAAACGGACCGTGAAACATACTATGAAATTAGGGCTAACACTAACGATGATCTATCTACGGAGCCATTAGTGACTGCTATAAAAAAACACTTAATGTGGAAATGCTGCGTATCAACTTTTGAAAGGATTTATTCGATGGCTTTTAATATACAGACTATGTCTAGTTTAAAAGCTAGTGCTCGTAGAATTATATTGTGTAAAAAGTTCTTCAAAATGAAAAGTGTATCTCAACGATTCATTGGATATTGTATGTTTACAACCTTTAAATAGAATGTAAGTACATAATTGTTTGTTTGTTTTTGTGTCAAATAAAGTGATTTTTGAGGGGCAGAGAAAGTCAGCTTGTAACGGTGTAAACCTTTTTACACAAGTTTTGTTGTCTTTAAGTAATTTTATTATTTTTAAATAAAATTACGTCATTCTTAATTTCTTTTGACATTCATTCCTAATTCACCTTTTGATTAGATCATGAACTAATGGGGAAAAGGCCATCATTAGCCCAACTGTACCCAGCAGTGGGTATAGGTGGGCTGATGATGATGATGAACTGACCACTTTCTATTTGCTAATTATATATTATTTTGTTTTGTTCCTTCTATTTTAATCAATTATCATCGAAATAAAACCACAGTGCTTCGAAGTCGTATACAAATTTATTAATCTACATCGAAACCTCGCAAAATAAATCATGGAACCCATTTAAAGGTAATTTAAAAACAATTGTTGTGACCACAGATGTTGTGACCTACATAAATAATGGTTCTGACCACAAAAAATACATCCACGTTCTAATATTTCTAGAGCGGTAAATAAAGTAATTTTTTTGCACAGGACATAGCCTTCTATCTAAAAAAATATTTCTTCTTCTTTTTACCTATCAAGTCGTCGTTATTATAGTAAATGTTGTTTCTTTATTTACAATCCCCCATTTTCGGATGCACATGGTTATTTTTTTATAAAGACCTCTTTTGTTAACTTTATTCCGGATACACTTACTTGATATTTTGTCGTAAGAGTCCGACCTGTGGGCTCATTATGTAATTTTCGCAACGGATATTCATACGTCTTAAAAAGTCACGTCAACACAAAAACCGACGTCGTACCTACGGAGTATTGTCTTGCTCTAACATAGGGTCTTAAAAGAAGATAGTGCTATACAGTAGTGGTATACATGACTTTTTAAGACGTATGAATATCCGTTGCGAAAATTACATAATGAGCCCATAGGTCCGATTTCTTTTGTCGCTTAACCATTTGCAAAAACACGTGACAAATCTATGACGAAACTCATTAACGCGGTGTCGATGCGGTCCACACATACGTCATTACAGCAGTAGAATTTTGTATGGACTACCACCGTCATTACGTCGTTGTGTGTATAACATAACATAAACATTTACATACAATCACATACATTGCTTCTGGCCCCACGCTAGGATAACCTGCGTCGCTGGGAACCTGAAACAGCGGCATCACAAACTGGGTTTTTTTTGTCTTCAGCTGGTGTTCGAACCCGGGACCTCTCGCATGGTAGGCAGATGCGCTAACCGCTGCGCCACAGAGGTCGTCAAATGTGTTATCCTCCAAATGGCCTCGATCCAGTCCTGTATTAAGAGGGCACCATCGCGAATGTTTGCGACGGTACGTCACCGGCGCCGTTGCCAACCGATCGGCTTGTCGATCACTTAGGCCTTGGGTAGTTTTCGAATATTTATTGTTAGTGTTACATTTGCTGAAGTTAAGAAATATCAGTTAAGTGTCTACTCTTTGTTAGAGTCAACAATGTTTAGTGTGAGCTTTGAGTTACAAACCATTTAGAAGTAAAGTTACAGACGATACTTAACATTCACTAGTTTACTCTACGATTATGTATTTAATGTGGGCATTGCCTGAAATAAAATCCATTATTAATAAATTATCGGAAATTGAAGAAAAAAACCGGTCAAGTGCGAGTCGGACTCGCGCACGAAGGGTTCCGTACCATTATCTATAAAAAAATCGGGTCTCTATCGGTACGACCCTTTTTCTGAAAGACATATTAGTTGAAGCGGTGGTGGCGTAGTGGGGTTGACCCTTGCTTCTCGATCATGAGGGTCTGGGTTCGAACCACGCATGTACCAATGACTTTTAGTTACGTACATTTGTTTGTACAGCAACACCATTCGCTGATAAATTGTGCCCGGATAACGGCGACAGGCTTGCCACTTGTTAAGTTTGGGACCTAATAAACTCGGCAAAACGTGGGTCCAGTTCTAGAGACTGGTGCCTCTGCCTACCCCTTCGGGGATAACGGGCGTGAGTTTATTATTTATTTGTTTATATTAGTTGCACGCCATGCAAGCAGATGGCCCTATCTAGCCTAAGGACAGTTCAGGTAGATGACGTAAAAGCAGAGTACCCAGTCAGCAGAAAGTCAACTAAGCTAGAGCACATAAAAGCAGAATGCGCTATTAGCAAAACGTCTGGAATTGCAAATAGTCGGTTTGATCGAAATACCTTATTAGCCGGAAGTCAAATTAGTTGAATTACAAAAACGCGGAATGAGATATTAGAGAAAACGTCTGAAAAAGAAAATAGTCTGAATCGTTTAGCAACACTGATCTCAACTAGATAAATTGTTCCGGCCATGTCATGTTGGTTGTGTCCCTTAATTATTTATTGTAGTATTCTCTTTTTTAGTTGTTTTTTTTTTGTTGTTATAGCGCCAACAGAAATACGTCATCTGTGAAAACTTCAACTGTCTAACTATCACGGTTCATGAGATACACCTGGTGACAGACGGACGGACGGACAGCGGAGTCTCAGTACTAGGGTCCGTTTTATCCTTTGAGTACGGAACGCTAAAAAAGAAAGGTCGGAGAATAAACGTTACTAACAATGACGATTGTTTTGAAATTTTTCAAGATTGACGTGGTTTAGAGGTGACCTTGTAGAAAAGGTCACTGAACCCGCTATCAAAGGACATGCAGCAGTAAACGTACGAAACACTACACTTTCTAACATTACCGCATTCCCCGTGAGTCAGACGACCATTCGTTGCCCCCACGCGTAAATATAACATTCCCTGATAGCCGGCCATATCAGCTGCCTCATAATTTCCTAGTTAGAAGATTTATCTATTCTACATTGTACTCAACGTATGGGTTCGTTTGTTTACTTAGGCACTACTGTTTAGCACTACTGGTTGTACAACCAGGGCCAGTTTCACTACGCGTATCGATATCGAACGCGTAAGTACATACGGCGACCACTCCGGAGTGGCCAATTGGTAGGAATTCAGGCGCCAGAAGAGGTACGAGTTACGCGGTAGAAAGAGAGGCAACATGTAGGTGAAAATAACGTAGCTTTTTTAGCGCTGTGCGATCTGAATCGCACTTAATTTTAGAGCTGCTAGAGACCCTTTTTCTTTAATTGATTTTGCGGAGTGAATCTTCTGTACTTGTACTATTATGTATTCTGTGGTACAACGTAGAAAAGATGAATAGCAAAATAGCATTGTATTATAGCTTTTGGGACAGCACTGGCTCCTGAGATACAGGTCCCCTCCTAGTTCAGGAGTCAGGGCACAATGATATTGTGAACAAATTAATCTAATTTATTTGTGTTAAAATAAATAATTAACTTATCTTATCTTATCTCCTTTATAATTACCTATCTTACCTGGGCCGCCTGAGTGATCTTAAACGATCACGAAGGTTAAGCAACATAGGGCGCGTTCAGTGCATGGATGGGTGAACGTCTATGATTAACGCTAGTGTCATTTTTCTCAGCGGTTCCGTGCTTCGCAAGGCACGTTAAGCAGTTGGTGCCGGCTGCCGTCGATGAATGGCAGTCGTTAAGCCAAGTCAGAGAGAGGCCTGGCGGTTTGAAAACTTCTGACTGTAAGACCAGCTACTAGTCTTACAAGCCTCCACCAATTCGGACTTGGCCCCCGTGGTGGAGTATGGCCTATACCTTCCTCAGGGAAGAGATCTGTGCCCCTCGGTGGGGACATATTGGGTTGATACTGAGTATAATTAATTATTTTATCAGCGGTTAAAGCGTGTATGTAGATGTAATAAATATATCAGAGGTTAAAAATGCAGAGTTTGCGAGAACAGCAGTGGTTGCACCCACACAATAACAATCCAGATAGTGTTTATCAACAGTTGTCGGTTGAGGTCGAAGGGGCCGGAAACTTGAATCATAATAAAACCGCAGTAGGCTATTTCAATCGTTAATCAGCTACTGTCAGGGCGGGGGCGTTGTGAGAAATCGTGTGAAATTATTTTATTTGAGGAAGTGTTTAACGATATAAGCACAAAGGTCGTCATAGACTGCGTCCTATCTGTGGAATTATTGATGGACCGATCCGGTCATCGTAGCAATGGTTTTTATTGTTATTTTCAAGGCCCTAATGAAAATGATTACTACCACCATTCTTAACTTACTTTGTTTGGAATGGCACAGAAAAACATTTCACAAAGAAGCCCGACAAATCTCGTATTTGGCAAATAGGACTCGATTTCGGGCCCGAGTATACTCGGGTTAGTAGTTAGTGTTAATTACAGCTCCCATGTGTAGGCCACAAGATTTTGCACGATTTTGTATTGTGCTGGCATGACGCCTTTGATGGTACTTAACGAAATATTTTGGGCATGGGCCCAAAACTACATTTTTTTAAAAACAAACCATCGTATTTCATAGCTATTATTCCAGCGTATAAACCAACCAAAATTAATAATGTATAGGCAGGGCCCATTACTGATTAACACAAGGAATAAAGAACCGTATGTCTTCTATTACAGTTTTGAACTGTACAAAAAGTTATTCATTCATCCATTCATCTTAATTGTGCTTTAATTACCTACAAATGAAGGGGAAGTTTTGTTTATTTCGGCGTTTACACCGATCAAATGAGGGCAAACATTTCCTAGAAAGGCTTGTTTTAAACGCAAACGTAATGTATTAGGAACCAGCACTAGACAAAACGTCTACGCTTGGACTACGAGAGACATAAAACGGTCTATGAAGTCATGAATGAATCATCTGGTGCCAACAGCTCTCTACTACTGCTCTAATATTGGCATCGAAATTGCGTTCAAATTACGTTATAACATAAGCCAATGCACTCGAAATGTTAAGGTACATCAGCTAACGCTGTCCGAGATTTGTGCATTTGCAAGGATCCAAAGTGGTCAAAGATCCAAATATTCTCTTCTTAGGGAGATCGGGGGCACGTTGCGTACCTCAATTTACATGAATTTACAATTTACATGAAACGATGACAAAACAATTGTTAGGATTTTATTAAGAATAGGGTACGCGTTAAGCGAATTTGTAGTACCTAGTAATATCACACACGCTAATTGTGAAGGAATACTCGTGAGGAAACCCTCGGTTTGAATGGCTCCGCACCTATTGACTTGTCTAATTTAGCAACACTTAGTGTTATTTGTTGCGCTGTTTTGCTGAAAATGAGAAGAAAGAAGATGTAAACACATTTATTACAGCAACAGTTTCACAAAACATTAGACATATATGTACGTACTGACTATTTAATACATTGAAAAAACACAAAACAAAGTAGGTACTTATCAAAACATTTACAAACAATGGTCACGGTGTGTCTCTACTGCCGCATTAGGCAGCTGACTCAGCATACTGCTGAGGGTATTATTCCTCAGCACTGATTTGCAGTCAGCAGCAGTCCCATGAGCGTTCCACGCTCGGCACATTATCACATTGCAATATTATTTCATAAATATAATAAAAACGAATATAGGTACTTATTTAACGACTGTCATGCTGGTTTAACGGTAAACACCCTGGACTAACAAATTGGTGGTCGTGAGTTCGATCCCTACGGAGTCTGCCGCACTGGATTTGTACACATGGCCTGATTCTTGTTGGTACCTATTTCTGTTTGTTTTATTCTTGTCTAGTTGGCGTAGCGCCCCTGCGCTAATCTGTATGGAAGTTATCTCCATTATTAAACTATACAATACTATGTCTAATGAAGAGCCATCTGTTTTGATTTAGGGCCCTCGCCCAGTGTAGCGCGGCGAACGCGCCACCGTCGCGCGGCCGTAGCGCTACAAAAAGCCGCCGTGGGCGAGGGCCCTTAGTTTAGTCGTACATACATAAGCTCACTCCTGTATCCCACAGGGGTAGGCAGAGATCAGGGACTACCGGTGCGTGCGTGCATGCAATGACTAATGAATGTCGATGAACCGAAATTGATCTGTCAACAAAGGTAGTACGAGGACGCGAGTCGCGCGCGACAACGTCAAAAGTCGCGAGAATTTGACAGATAATGTACTGGAAAGTAGCGACTTTTGACGTTGTCGCGCGCGACTCGCGTCCTCGTACCACCTTTGCTGGATCGTGGCAGTTAGTTTAGTCATTTGTCCAAAATCTGATTGGCACCAGCTTGTTACCAACCGTCCGTCTTTAGCTGACTTAAAACTTTTGTTAAGGCTGTAACAAGGGCGAATGACTTTGAGCATTTGACCTCTGTGTGTTATAAAATAATAAACTAGCGAAATCTCTTGAATGTTTGTTGTACTTCTTCGGCGAATACTTTATAGGCTAATCCATAATCCAAAGATTATACAGATAAGAGATATGGCGGATGTTCGATGGCGATTGTTCCATGCGCTAATTAAGAAATCGCACAATTTTGTACTAATCACGCTTAATATTAACATTAAAAAATATTTGAGCAGTTAGGATTGCAGATATTGATGTGGCCGACATTTGCATGAAAGATTTAAATGAAAAGCTACTATCGTTTACCAGCGAAATTAGATTCTGTGGAAAATAAAGCTTTTGGAAAAAAAATTTTTTTTTGCCATCTAGACAGGTTAAATGCAATTTTTTTTCCGTACGAATTAGTCACTGATATATCCTTTATTACCAAAGATTTTATTCAGAATTTTTTAGTGCGTACTTTTGCCTAACATTTCAGTTAAAACTAGCCAATTTTGAAAAATTTACCCTTGTTACACCCTTAATAGCATCCTCTTTGCTAGGTTTTCTGTTCCCTTTACACAATGAGAAACCTATAGACCCTATTACATATAGTATAAGGAGTAAAATCCAACCAAAAAAGCATAGCATCCTCTTTGCTAGGTTTTCTGTTCCTTTTACACAATGAGAAACCTATAGACCCTATTACATATCGTATAAGGAGTAAAATCCAACCAAAAATTCGTTATTTCCGGGCTATTTACATGTTATAAGCTTTGCGGAGCTATTTTAAGATTTCATGTGAATGGAGCGAGTACTCGTGTTGTTTTTATGTTTACGCTAGTCCAGCTTTACTCTTTGGTTGATGAATGTTTTAAATTTTATGTTTGTTCCATTGTAGAACTTATAATGCTTTTAATAAGACATACGTAGTGTGAGATAGTCTCGATTGACAGTTTCATTGCCTTTGGTCTGGAGTTAGCTTCAGAATATTTTGTTGAGAATAAAGAGCGCTGTTTCTGTAAGCTGATGCACTCCCCCTTGATTAACTAAACTATTAGTGCAATAGTGAAATTATTTGTAAAAACAACTAGCAACAACTGTAACTGGACAGGCCTGACCTAGTGTGAGGGTCAACAATAATCTGTTGCTGTCCATACTATCTTTAGATAATAAACATAAACATTTATAAACATAAACATTTACACACAGGCACATACATTGCTTCTGCGCCCACACTAGGATATCCTGTGTCGTGGGAACCAGAAACAGCGACGTCACAAACATGTAAACCTCCAAGACCTGGGGTTTTTTTTTCTCTCGAGCCGGGGGTCGAACCCGGGACCTCTCGCATGGTAAGCAGATGCGCTAACCGCTGCGCTACAGAGGTCCTCATAATAATAAGGATGAAATGTATTTTTATCTGGTAATAATACATTTATTTGTATTTGTAGATAAAAAGTACCCGAAGTCGGCGCGCGCGCATGCGATTAAATACATTTTTCCTGGAACTGAGCTAGTAAGTTGACATTAATGTCAAAACTCAAGCCCACGAGCCATCAAAGGTGTAAAAACTAATTTTCTTAAGTCAACGCTGTCAAACGACAATAATTAAGAAACAATTTTGTAAAAGTTAGATCTGAATCTTGAGGGCGTGAGTCCTACTGAAAGAAAGAAGACTTTTATTAGAATTTTCACAGAAACACAATGTAGACACAATAACGTAAAAGACAAAATACACAAAAGGCAACGAAACAGGGAAAACAAAACAAAATATCTGTGTTTTAAATCGGCACTTGTCTATTTTTTTGACTTTTTGTTTTTGGTGTAGTATTACTGCCCAGCACCTATACCATCCTGACAGCTTAATCGGCCTAACCCACAGGAAAGACAAGCAATACGTGCGACGCCATCCCAGCCGCGGGCTTCTTCAGGATATTTTCCTTTGAAAATTTATTTTCCTGTACGTGTGGTCCCTTTACACATCTAGTGTTAGTGAAGGTGCCACTGTATGCTGTATATATCATCTCTTTACGTAGTTGCTGGGCGAAAAACTTATTTTTAGAACATCAACCACCAGTCCACAACAACTTCGATCTATCGACTCTGGCCATCACCATCATCATCATCAACCCATTATGTCCCAACCGAGGAGACGGGTGTCTTCCCTGAGGAAGGTATAGGCTATACTCCACCACGGGGGCCTAGTCCGGATTGGTGGAGGCTTGTAAGACTAGTGGCTGGTCTTACAGTCTTACAGTCTTACTGTCAAAAGTTTTCAAGCCGCCCTAAGGCCTCCGACTTGGCTTAACGACTGCAGTCTGTCGACGGCACCCTGCACCAACTGCTTAACGTGCCTTGCGAAGCACGGAACCGCTCGGAAAAATGCCGACGACGAGTCTGCCCAACTCTGCACAATCCTTCAAACGGAATTGCTTGCAAATATTTTCGTCACAACAATAACAGCAGGACATTGTTGCCATAATTTATTTTCCTCACATGCAAAATTGTAGTATTCCTTCTAGCGCAATGAAATGCGTCAATCATGACTTACATTCGGATCGCCAAACTTACATCTCCGGAGTGACTAAGTTAAAGTGAGCCTTATCACGTCGTACTAAGGTCGCCTGTTCAGCGCGCTTTGTATGTAGCAGGTGCTTCCAATCACATCACTCAACTAAACAATCCTATTGTAATGCTGATGGTCACAACACATGCAATTTTCTCGTGGGATCAGCTCTTCGGGGACCAATTTTTATGTTCGCCGATAAGCGAATGGCCTGGGATTGGAGCATTTCAGCGACTGTTATGTATGTGCTCTCATAAAATAAATAAATAAAATTATTGCTTAGAATGTGGTAATCATACAAATAATTATGTAGTTTGGATTTGTTTTTATAATTAAAATGTCAAAATATCACTGCTAATACAATGTCATTTCTACTGTTAGGTACTAAATCTACGATGTTCATATTGTTCATATTATAATAAAATGACCAAATAAAATAATTAAAAAGTCAGTGGCATTGATTTAACTAAAATAATTAAAAAAAAATAAAATTAATAAACTCACGCCCGATATCCCCAAAGGGGTAGGCAGAGGCACCAGTCACTGGAACTGGGCCCACGTTTTGCCGAGTTTATTAGGTCCCAAACTAAAATAAATTGTGATAAAAATTAAATTATAAATTAAAATAGCTGGAATGTCAGAATTAGATGTTAATATTACTTTATCTGTCAAGAATTGGTTTAGGGCGTGCACTTTTGGCACAGCCAATTCTGTCCATCGTCAATCTTAATTAGAAATTTATCAGGTATTTCGCTATAAACTCTTGCAAGCATAGAGCCGCAGCTTTTACTGTGCAAAGTCGTTTTAGATACTGGTAGGTAATATCATTTTATCTGCATAAAATGTTTTAAAGTTTAATGCCTTATGTTTATGCGTTATGCCTAAAGTTTAATGACTGATGTAGCCTATCTTGGCAATAAAGGTGCACTTGCATCGAATACTCGTAAGTTTCTCGATCGACTTGTGGTATTGTACGGCAGCTGGTGATCGTCAAGAGCAGCTGTTTACCATTCTAGGCGAGGGAATTATGATCGTTGATATGGGCTCTCTTTCTTGGTATTTCAGAAGCAAAATTACCTTTCTTTACTGGTTTGCAGTGAAACATGTAAACCTTCAAAATCACCGGGACTAGACTGGTAAAACGCCGTTTCAACAATCATCTTTTTTCCCAATGTATCAAGCCTGGCCAAGCGCGCGGCAATTTAGTTTCTCATGTAATTATCACGATGGTCAATAACGCTAACGAATGGAGGGCTGGGCTATCAATGTGGAATAGTCCTCTCACATACCTCGGTACAAAGTGACGCCCCGCGCACAACCGCCGGGACGGATGCAATCTCGCAGGATACATTGTTGTCATTGCATCCAGGGTACCTACTCGGGATACATCATACCTTATTGCACACAAAACATATAACGAGACAATACATAAGAAATAATATTCACAAAAGCAAGCTTATATTTCAATGAAAAATGCGCAAAAAATATTACGTCTCCACACAAAATTAAATTATAGACATCTATAAACATTTACATACAGACACATACATTGCTTCTGGCCCTACCCTAGGATACCTTGTGTCGTGGGAACCAGAAACAGCGACATCAAAAACATGTAAACATCCAAGACCTGGGGTTTTTTTTATGTCCCAGCCGGGATTCGAACCCGGGACCTCTCGCATGGTAGGCAGGTGCGCTAACCGCTGCAGCACAGAGGTCGTCGACCAAATGGTCAATTGACATTTGTACAAACATGAATTTTTTTTTAACTTATTTTGGAATGATTTTTTAGAATTTGACTATACTCGTATTGCCAGTTCAATAAAACCTCAAAAAAGAGGCAGTATACTTTTTATACGTACCATCCATACCATTCGTAATATCTGCAACCAAAAGAGAGAGAGTAGACGCTCAGGAACTGAACGTCTTTTACGATATACACCGGGATATAAAGATGTAAATAAATTGCCTTCACGTGGAGGTTCCGAATGGGACGTTGTTTGATGAGGTGGGAAGCCCGAATCCGGCGAGGATATAGAATATACCTACGTCACCGTAAAATGATGTATCGGTCGAGTATCTTAGCTTGCTACTGCTCTTGTGAGCGCAGGTTTTGCCACATTATATCAGGTATAGTATATCTACCACTGCTTGCATAATAAGCGCAAATATTTTAAGGGGTAGTCATATATCTACAGTGTAATTATACCTTTGAGCAAAAAAAATATTACATCATTAAAGGATTTGCTAAAAATTTTTCTACAACAAAAATTGAAACTTCCAAACAAATTAATTTTATATCATCCTGTTTTTGTGTACACACACACACTCACGATTGAAGTATTTTAATGACATGTGACATTTATGACATTGTGTACGTAGTGCGGCGGCACTTATGTGTGCGTGTACATTGTTTGTTTAATGGGTGTTTATTTAGTATGGATGATCGATTTTTTATTCCACCTATTATTCCTAATAATAATTGTTTAATTGATGCATTGAACATTCTAAATTGTTATTTATCTTTTACTCTATCGGCCCTTAAAATATTTGCGCTTGGTTTGTTAGGACCTTATATAAGAAACTTTTCTGTAATTCTTTCTCCTGAGTGCTTTGTGCGAGTTTTTTCATTCACTTTCGATAGCGAGAGCGTTTGCATTTCGTATAGGAGTGACAAAGAGACAACTAGGCGGCGGCGCTTTGTCACTCCTATGTAATACCTATGAGATTACGTTAACGCGATCGAGTAGTTAAAAAAACTCGCACTAAGCACTCTGGTTGTGTAATTAGGTTAATAATATCTTCCACTTGACCAGGCCCTCGATTCTCTTAGCGCATTGTAGTATGGTGACAGTTGCGTGGTCGGGTCACGTGACGTGTTTTTTCATACCATTGACGCCTAGAAGGGTCGATATGCGTGCGCGCGTCGAATTGAATCGGCGATGAAACTAAATCGCCAGGTACATGCAGTTCTCATTGTACTACACGTACAATGCATTAACAGAATCTAGGCCCTGTTGGCTCATTATGTAATTTTGCGCAACGGATATTCATTCGTCTTAAGGGTGTAACAAGGGTGAATGTTGCAAAATTGGCTAGCTTTGACTGAAATGTTAGGCAAAAGTACGCACTAAAAAATTCTGAATAAAATCTTTGGTAATAAAGGATATATCAGTGACTAATTTGTACGGAAAAAAAATTGCATTTAACCTGTCTAGATGGCAAAAAAAAATGTTTTCCAAAAGCTTTACTTTCCACAGAATCTAATTTCGCTGGTAAACGATAGTAGCTTTTCATTTAAATCTTTCATGCAAATATCGGCCACATCAATATCTGCAATCCTATCTGCTCATATATTTTTTAATGTTAATATTAAGCGTGATTAGTACAAAATTGTACGATTTCTTAATTAGCGCAGGGAACAATCGCCATCGAAAATCCGCCACATCTCTTATCTGTGTAATCTTTTGATTATGGATTAGCCTATAAAGTATTCGCCGAAGAAGTACAACAAACATTCAAGAGATTGCGCTAGTTTATTATTCTATAACTCAGAGGTCAAATGCTCAAAGTCATTCGCCCTTGTTACAGCCTTAAAAAGTCACGTCAACACAAAAACCGACGTCGTACGGAGTACTGTCTCGCTCTAACATAGGGTCTTAAAAGAAGATAGTGAAAAGAAGAAGAAGATGCTATACAGTAGTGGTATACATGACTTTTTAAGACGTATGAATATCCGTTGCGAAAATTACATAATGAGCCCACTGGTCCAAATTAGGGTACCCTCTGCTATGTTGACCAGGCAAGGACGTTACAATCATGGAAAACACCCAGACTGAGGCCATTATGTACAAATGTACGGTGGCCCTCAGTGGGAATCGAACCCAGGACCTCGGTCTCGGTAGGTAAGGCGCTTTACCGGCTCGACCAACGAGGCAGTCAAGAAACCTTCGTGTAATTCTTTCTCCTGGTTGTGCAATGAAGTGTTTTCTGTTGATATATGTATCTCTAGTAATATTTACTTTTAACTTTTTTTTAACTAAAACTTTCGTAAGCACAACACATTTTAAACCTGGTCGGACTCGTCCGATAAAACAACACCCGTAAGTTAATCCGGATTAAATGTTTAAAATACTTTTAACTTATTATTATTTTGTTGCCACAAGAGACTTTGACTCTCACACCACGCATGTAATTTATTTACTCAACACTCAATGTCTTCATCATCACCAACCCATTATATCCCCACCGAGGGGCAAGGGTCTCTTCCCTGAGGAAGGTATAGGCCATACTCCACCACGGGGGCCAAGTCCGGATTGCTCAATGTCTTATTATAGTACATATATATTTTTGTACATATATGCAACTATTTGTATCTACAAAAATATACACGCATATCAGTGATGGGTGAAGACTCGACACTCACTAAACCAGGCTGAACACAGAATTTCATTGTCTCGTTATATTTTGATGCTCGTCAAAATTGTTGATGACATCTTTATCACGCGATGTACTCGAGCGAAATTGAATTTTTCATCCAAACGAGACACGCGAACGAAATTGCTCGTGTCACTCTCCAATTTACATGAAAGCGTATCATGAACATACGCTTTTCCTATGAGTGTCTAACACACGCCGGAAACTGCAATGGCTGTTTAGAATTCCCTATTGTGGCCTCGCCGAATCGTGATTAACATCTGAGGCTGTTTTCTCACACCACGAGAATATAACAAAGTACCCAGATAAAGACCAGGTGGGATTAAAACATTTTGTTAGCTACAAATTAGCGTAGTGTAACGATTTGCTTTATCTCTCTGAAAAACTGCCGAAGCGTCTTTAAAGACTGTAATTGACGGCAATTTGTGGTTAGAACCAGAGCGTTGCGGTCCATGTGGAATCTTAGAGCCCCGAGTGCTTGGTTAAAAAACTTGTACCAAAACAGCGTCTTTCAACCTCCACACCCCTTTTGCAAAGTCACAGCCAAGCAATTGCATAGAAGGCGTTGGTTTTGCGGAGATTTTCCCACGTTTCGGTTTTGTACACACTGCTACATAGTAAGTTGTACGTTTTGTTCCGTTGTAAAAGTTATGTTAAGCGCAATAAAGCTGCTTTGGTATACTTCATGGTGTTAGCCGTGGTGTACGACGATTGTTCGGTTGAGGGTGCGTGAATTACTGGTATCGTGTTTCGTTATAATTTTGATTGTGATGTTGTTTAGGGCTAGTATAACCCTCAAATCTAATCTAAATGGAAAAAATGTTGAAAAAATAGCTTTAAAACTACTCTGATTGATTGAGCCTCGTTCTTATATTTGATAGTTGGATTCCCCACAGCACACGTAAAATATCTAGCTTCCTTTCATTTGTTTCCCATCATGACGCGGTCTTAACTATTTATTGTCACTGCAGTCGACAGAAAATCAACTTTTACATTTACTTGAAAATTAACCTGTAACCCCGTGAGGTAAAGGTTGATTTGCTTTCAACTGTATTTACTCTTTTCTTGCCTATGTCTATCCCTGGCCCTGATTGCACACCACGCTTACTTGTAGATGTTTTTAGGAACAGATGTAAAAAAGGTAACACGTAACTGAGTTGTGTGTATTGCATAGATGTAAAGTTTGATGTGCTGTCAACTCTACCTAGGTTCTCTATTTTTGCCTGTGCACTTAATTGTCACACTCACCTATATTTGCTTCAGAAAAAAGTTATTAGAAAGGTCAGAACAGCTTAGAATCCTTTCATTTGTAAAACCACAAAAAAGCCCAGTTTGTTTGGCAAAAACATGAGTAGGTACAAAAGAATCCAATAAGAGTAACACGACGGCCCTCAATTTGTCCCCGAGCAACGATAACAATTTGACACCAAAAAGTAGCCAATTGTAGCACACACTTGTTCGCAATTAACATAGAAATCCATCCTCGTAAGATGGAACATCCTCGTTGAAACGGGCGAGCCTCCCTAGAGAAACCTTATTTTTTGCCCCTTTTAATCCTCACAATGGACCCTTTTTGTGATGTTATGCTTCTTGGTCATTTTAGACTGAATTCTTTTGTGTAGTGGCCCCTTTTGTCAAAGCGGTTCTTTTTCACTTGTACCGTATCACTTTTCGGCCGAACAGGTTTCGACGTGAATTTTTGGGCATTGTAAAAAATGGCGGACATTTTTGTTTCCAAAGGTTGGGGGGAAGACCGTTCCTGGTTTCATGTTTAGCCTTGTTCGGTTATCTATTCAGTCTAGTTTTTAACATCTTCTAATTCTCTCCAGCATGGACTTTTTGCCTTTTGGTCGGGGTTAATTTTAGATTTGATTAATCCTCTTTATTGCAGATCATTTATAATAAAAGTATATGAAAATCTTAAATATACAATTTTAACATAACTAAGTATACATCACTAAATCACTTTCAGACAACCTTAGGATGGTTAGTACTGAAAGATGAAAAGAGTAGGTAGGTAGATGTACATAAATTATGTAAGGATATGTGTAGGTACACTACATAGATAAAATAACTTACATACATTTATAAAAAAATGTATTAAATGAATAATTAGATACATTATCAGTCACCCACGATGACAATTAATCCCAATATCGACCACAGTAAAGTGCCCAAAGAACCCTTTAACTATAAGCTTTGACTAACTGACTCTCCGGCTCAAAGGAGACTTATGTATTCAGTATTGTAGACTTACACAACATGCAACACATTATGCTTTGCATTGACATTCAAAATTGAACTTTATTGTAGTAAGTACTGTATGGTCGTATGTGTCGACGACGAGGTAAATTTCTTTTATCTCATCTCGTCGAGTGAGTCATAGTTGTTGTTGTGTGATATGCGTAAGCATGTTAAGGCCGGGATCTCCGAGAGCATCATTCCCATTGGATTCACTGCGCTGCGCTGCGCGAGCGAATAATTGGGGATCACAAAAATCATCACAATCATCATCGTCAGCCATTTGTCGCCCACTAAAGGCCGTAGGCCTCCTTCAAGGTTTTCCAAGCTTCGTGGTTTAAGTTAGTGCCGGCCGCATCCAGGGACTCCCCGCCACCGTAACCAGGTCGTCAGTCCTTCTGGCGGGGGGTCTGCCACGCTGCGTCGTTCGGTTGCGGTTGCCAGGTCAGAACTTTTTCCCTCCAGCAGCCATCACTTCTCCGATCTATGTGTCCCGCCCGCTGGCAATTCAACTGTGAAATTCTTCGAGTTATATTAGTAACTCCTGATCTTTATGCGGGTCTCCTCGTTTCTGATTTGATCGCGCAGTGAAACTCCTAATATAGCTAGAGAGCTACAGATTGCTTGTTGTGATCACAATCACATCTATTTAGTGCAATTTGGACGACCGAGGTAATCCACTTTCAGCACCCGCTAGTCCAGATCCAGCACCTATTAATTGATATTTTTGGCAGAATAAATACATTTGAATTCACTAACAGCACCTGCCAAAAATATTAATAGGAGCTGAATCTGGACTAGGCCAGGTGCTATTTGTGCAGGTGCTTTAGGCGGGTGCACAAACTGGACTACCTCTGACGACCTAGTGACTCGGTCGTTCAGTGATAATTATTTTGGTATTTTTTTTAAACCACAACGCAGTAGGCATTAGCTTAAGTTTTTGATGAAGTATAGTATAAAAAATCAACCAACCAAAGGCTCCAGACAGGTCATTGAAAAGTTATCTTCAGAATTTAAATCGAGGTACAGTCGTAGAAGCCAGCTTTCAGCAAGTTCCCATAGTTGAGCAGTCGTCGAGCAAATCATGTGCACAAACAACAAGTCTACTTGCGATAAAAGCGATACGTCTGTAACTACTACTACTCACCAAATGCTCCGCCAACATTGCAAAATCTTAGCAAAGGGAGCACAATATTTTAGATTTCATTGTTTCACGAGCTGCCAACGTACGTTCGCGCTCATTACCGATTCAGGCACCGCAGCGGGCGGGCGGTAAAACCCTACGACACTTTCTCCGAACGACTGTAATGTGAATTGTCAGCTTCCACGCTCCCTGAAGCTAGGGGACAGGCTGCTTTTCGAATTGCACTGACTTAAGACTTCTGAAGCTAGCACCTTTTACGCAAATGGAATGATAGCTCAGTCGGTAAGCCAGTCACATGAGGAAAGTTCTACGACTCACGTACCGTGAGTACAGGTCAATAACAGCTGTTTAAGGAGAATTCGTTTTAGCAATAACAATAATAAAACAGATTGTGATGAAATTTTATTTCATCGCTAGACATCGCACATTCACACATTACTTTTCCACTGAGAGAACCACTATGCCCTGCAGTACTGACTGTGTTAAATAAAAAATAAAAATTTTACGTTTAAATTTGTCTTTTCACCCGTTTACCATAAGACGCAAAGGAGAATGATCAATTTGCTATAGGAGTTCGTCTATTTTTGCGTCTTCTTGCACATTGATGAAACCAACGGTAAACTATAAAAAAAATAGCTCTGGATTATGCAGGAAAAATATTATGAAAATATTAGATGGGAGTTTCGAGAAATTTTAATTTTGAGCCCATGTTTTGAGGTTATGACAACTTTGGTGGTTTGGTGTTATTTTGGATTGGCATTGACACCTTTTAGTTTTAATTATAAGCATAGGTTATTAAGCATATTATCAGTTCGTTCCTCCCTTATTCTGAGGTTCGTTCCTACGGAAGAAGTTTGTGCTTTATGCCACAGATTATTTATGCTTTTAGCCAAATATGCAGGCGTTTACATACTGCGACTTTTTGCGGACAGCGTGTGTGTGTAACGATGGACGATTTGCTAGTGCTTTATTTGCTAAGTCGCGACTATATCGCTGCAAAAAGTCGCAATGTTAAGCAGCCTAATGGGGGATAAAGAGATAGTTTCTGATAAGCATAAACAGTCTTAGGTCCTGTGCACAATTGAGACAAGGCTATCCTAAGCCCACAATTCCACATATTGTTCATCATCATCATCATCATCATCATCATCATCATCATTTCAGCCATTGGACGTCCACTGCTGGACATTAGAATCTCCCAACGATTTCCAAAAGGGCCGGTTGGATTGTTCATACACATTACACATGGTCATTTTAACAATAAACTACATTAACTAAACAATATCAAATCCACTAGGAACAATTTGCAAAAATAAAACCGTAATAAAACCGCCCGTTTGAATTCCCGTCAAAAACTTCCCGTTTGCAGTTTGCACTTTCGCAATGTAGTACACAGTACACCTTTTGCGATTTTTGCAATAATTTAATCTAATCTGTGTTTGTAATCTGTATTGAGTGACTGAAGTGGGTTACTATTGCACGGACCGAGAATGTACGGCATGAGAATGTACAGCCCGAGAATTCGTGCCCAAATGACACCAATTATCGGGATGTGTATTCCTGCCTGTACATTCCCGTCCGTGTATTCCCGGTCCGTACCGGGAATGCACGAACGCGGAACGTACAGCCCTGGAATCGGTGACCATTCGGTGCCTCGTTCACATCACAGAGAATCAACTACGTTGTTCACATCATAGGTTTTGCGCGTTTTACTGGAGTGTGTGAGGTATTTATTTTGGGATTCGTTTAGAAACGCTGATAACAAATGGAATCCATGTACATGCACACGGATTCAATGGCTATACATTACCAGGGCGTACGTTCTCAGGATGTGCATTCGCGGTACGTGCATCATCATCTCCCACTGAAGTTATACAATCAATACAGATACTTTTTAATTTTTACTTTTAAACCCCTGATTCTTTTATTTTATCAAATAGAACTATGAAATAATTTTTCAAAAGAAACATTTTGAGGTATAAATGCTTAAAGCGCAACGCAAAAGCAACAGACTGTTTTTGGTCATTCTCCTTTGTACCGTCAACTTCCTCACTTACTTCGCCAACTCCTTGCTACAGAAGCCACTGGCAGTCAATAACAAAGCGGTTGCGAGGCCACCGTTTCTCTGTCCATTAATTCCGAAACTCAGACTCATAGTTGTCCGATGCACCTACTTGAGTATGCATCGTGAGAGACGCCACGACTCCGGCTAGATAGCACGAACGAAGTAAACCTCGCGAGGACGTAAAGTTCTCCGGTACTGGCACGCCGGGCCGTCGACTCTTGGAATGGAACGAAGCACGGCGGGACGAACAGGGTATTCTTTTCACGTGAACGTGACGTGACGTCTTCCAGTACTGTAATAGGGCGTCACTTGGTAAGACCGCATGCAACGAAAATATGTCGCTTCAGCGAGGGCTGTAACTAACCCCCTATTTCTCATACACTAAATAGTCTGGTGTATGGTGTAGGTATGGTGCTCGACACTGGCGGACAAAAGAGCCAAATTCGTACTGACCCGACTCCGGACCTTTCTTTTTTTTTGTCCTACATGCAGTAGGGGCTGCCGCTCTCGAAGCGGACTTTATAATCACTCGAAAAAGTGTCAAAGTCTTAGGCACTTCTATGATGATGAATAGTCGGTTCATTTACTGTTTATAAAAAAACTGACATCTGTTAACACTAGATTGTATGAGATTGTACTGAGTGTATGAGAAGCTGGTGGTTCGAGTCGTATGTAATTCGTTTATGTTTTTTTTATTTTTTATAGACAAACATAAACATTTACACACAGGCACATAAATTGCTTCTGGCCCCACACTAGAATACCCTGTGTCGTGGGAACCAGAAACAGCGACGTCACAAACATATAAACATCCAGTTTGAGTTGGGAAAAGTAGCCATTACCCATTAGACGGATCTTCTTGACTTGTGCCATTAGATGGCGCCAGTGCCGCGTAACACATTGCGGTAATTCTATAATCTTGTCCCATAGCAGGGCAGAAGTCTTTTGAAAGTGAGACAGAGACCATTTCTTTAGAAATAAATCCGCTTTTGCACGTAATTTTTATCACAAACATATTATTTAAGTTATAGCCGCGTTTTCACGGTCTTAGTGCGCTCGGACCGAGTCCGCCATACGTGTTAACCCATGCTTCCGATTGGCCATTTTAGTCTAGTCACGAAAAACCGTCCAATCAGAAGCATTAGTTTACTCGGATGGCGCACTAAGAGCGTGAAAACGCGGCTTAAATTGTTATTTTTTTAATTGTGCAATAAAGTGTCACAACAAACAACAACAACAGAGCACATACGCTTGTATCGAAACGAACTCGGAAGAGTTCACCTTCTTCGTAATTCCAAGGAACAAAGATGTTGCTAGAAATAACTGAGGGTGTAACTTAGAGCGTGTTGCTAGACTGCGTTATAGGTGGTAATTTGTTCTCTCTGTTGTTGAAAAGTGATCGGGCAGTGGCGGCCTTGTGTCTTCAGGAGTAGCAGATATATTTCCTACTGTTCTCTCTTATTTTCTAACGGTCTTTCGGTTGATCAGATTCAAAAGTAACTCTCTAGACACAGGTCTCAAAAGCCACTTTTTATTGGGAACTATGTAAATTCGACCAAGATAAAAGTACCTGAAACCGCATGCGTGCATTCACCGACTAATGAATGTCGATGGTGCGAAATTGATCGTCAGGATCGTGGCAGTCCCTGGTCTCTACAGACTCTTGGTTTAGTCAATTGATCGGGTTTCGTATCCCGGTTGGGGACAAAAACAAACCTAGGTCTTGGATGTTTACTTGTTTGTGACGTCGCTGTTTCTGGTTCCCACGACACAGGGTATCCTAGTGTGGGGCCAGAAGCAATGAATGTGCCTGAATGTAAATTATGTTAATTAGCCAAAATATTGCCACCATTATCATAGCACAGGGTAATCTAGTTTGGGACCAGGTCAAGTGATTGTGTTGTGTGAAAATTGTTTGTTTATTTATATCTAAATTATTAACTTAACTGCGAAATATTTTCCCTGCTTCAATTTTATCAATTGGGAATAAATGACAATACAAGTAGGTATGTAACAGTCTCAAATTCGTCTTGGTGATCCATCTTTAATCCTCCCCAAGGGTTAGATATTCAAATACCCTCATCGACCTGAGTTTCGAACTATGTATGTTTACGTAACTTGTAAAACTCCGGTCTTAGTCCCCCAGCATTCCATTTTATCTTTCTCGAAACTTTTTAAAGTAACAAGGAGCTACCTTTAGTTAGAATCAGGTACAGTCGACGGGGTATCGACTTTTCCATTCTAGTTGAGAATTCGCCCGAAACAAATAAATTAACTCCACCGATCCGGACTTGGCCCCCGTGATGGAGTATGGCCTACACCTTCCTCAGGGAAGAGACCCGTGCCCCTCGGTGGGGAAATAATGGGTTGATTATGATGATGATGTCAATAAATTAGACGACCACCTGTTTTTGTGACACATATTCGTTTTGTTTAGGTAGCTATAAATGTCATTTAAAAATACCTCGTATATCATCAATTATGAAATAAATAAAGGTCACGTGAATATAAATTTTCATTTCTAACTTTTGTGTAGAGTTCATGGATGGGTAAGCATTATTAACAGACATTATTAACTATATTTCGAATACACTTACATACGCGTGCTCCGTCTTTGCTCAGAGCGAAACCTGATCTGACTCTTCTGACAAAAAGTCAAGTAAGTATGTCCGGAATAAAGTTAATCATCATCATCACCAACTAAATAACTTAATTACTTACTGTTAACTGAAGTCCAAGCGTTGGTAGATCATAAAAAAAAACTCTTCCTCCTGCTTATTCCACATCACAATTTTAGCTGATCCCACTCCCCAGGGGCCCACGTGGTTTATTTTTTGTCGCACTCTAAAAACTACTTGTTTTAAGACTTGTCAGTTGCGTAGTGCACATCACGTCACAGTTATTGAAACGCGACGCGACACCATGTATGTGCATCGTGCACATTAGCAACACGCGATGCCTAAGGGCTATGATCGGGGTTTCTCTGAAAGATCGAATTCGAAACGAGGTGTTCCGACAGAGAACCAATGTCACCGACATAGTTCACCGAATTAGCATGCTGAAGTGGCAGTGGGCTGGCCATATCACCCGAAAAACTGATAACCGATGGGGTAGACGAGTTCTTGAGTGGAGACCGCGGATCGGTAAACGTATATACGGTAGGACGTCCTCAGACTCGGTGGAGCGATGATCTTCGCAAAGCGGTGGCAAGAGCTGGATGAGCGTAGAGTAGAGTGGACATCATAGGCCGATGATGATGATGCCTAATATGATTCTCATCATAGAAAATAGTAAATTTGATTTGTCTCAACACGCGTCACGTTGCGTCGGATCGCGTCGCGTTTCAATAATGTCTTTCTGTCTTTAGGTAGAAAGAGCAACATTTGAAAACGGTACAAAGAGTACAAAGACAAGGGGCCAGATTCTAAATTGAGAATTTTGCTAACTACTTGACTGTAGTGCTGTCTCGTCAAATTTCTCAGAAGTAGAAGCAGGAGCACCAAGTATACAGACGTTTTTCTTTATCTTTTGTTCCGCTCTCATTGAATGTCATTGGAGGTTGAAAGCGAGTAATGTTAGGGTGCTGCGGTGAAAGCATACCCTAAGGGCCTTTCTTCACTTCTCCGGTCCGGCAAACGTTAATTACCGGTCCGATTTAGAAATACACAAGGATACTAGTAAGCTTCTACACTACTCCTGCATCCGGTTTTTAACGGTCCGATAATTTTCTAGATCGGAACGGTATTTTACCGTGCCGAAGTGATCGACGTACAAAAACAATACAACCCGAAAATGTTCCCATACTATTTTATTTACCCATCTGCAAATAAACCCCCCAGGTTTAAGCAGCTTGGTATTTTTGTAACCCTCTCTGTACAAAATTATGTCATAAATAAATATAAAAAAAATACATTAATAGAAAGTGTGGAAAACGTCTCCTGCCTCGAATAGAAAAACCGAGGAATTTTAATAAAGCACTGCGTCACGTCCATTGCCGATTACAATCGGATGAAGTGGAGAAGCATAATCCGGCATCCGATATTTTTCTCATGACTGATTCCGGCTCCGACGTGGCCTTAGGTGCCCTATCACAACTCGAACTGGATGGTACCGTCGAAGTGTTTCAAAAAGTTACTTTTTTGATCGAACGAACAAATCTTAATGTATCGGCATTTCATTTTAGCTGCGAATTAACTGAGTATAATCCATTTATTTTAAGATTGATGTGCGATCGACCGTACAGTCTGCATAATGCATTCGATAGCGGATCATCATTTACATTTTAGCCCCAAAGTCGCTAACGCAACGGAGTAGAGCCCAAAGATTTAAACTTAGATGTGGTGCCAACTGTATGTAACGGCTCTCGTTTTTTTCCAACCCGTGGGAATCTACCTGATGGACGCCATGCCAGTCTGGCAAGGGTACACTATTGACTATTCACACAACGGTTGAGACTACCTGAGTTATGCAAATTGTTGAGTGGAGTGAAGTGACTTTTGAATTGACGGTCCTTTTACTTGTTAATTCTTTTGAGCCATATTTTTTTCTCATCATCATCAACCCATTATGTCCCCACCGAGGGGCACGGGTCTTTTCCCTGAGTGAGGTATTATAGGCCATACTCTACCACGAGGGCCTAGTCCGGATTGGTGGAGGCTTGTAAGACTAGTGGCTGGTATTACTGACAGAAATTTTCAAGCCGCCCTAAGGCCTCTGACTTGGCTTTACGACTGCCATCTATCGACAGCAGCAGGCACCAACGTCGTAACGTGCCTTGCGAAACACAGAACCGCTCGGAAAAATGCCACTAGCGTTAATAATAGACCCATCCATGCACTGAACGCCCTATGTGGCTTAACATTCGTGATCGTTTAAGATCACTCAAGCAGCCGGGGGTACGAGTGATTCTCTACGGTACTTTTTTCTCAACAAGGAAGTAGGTGATGTTATCTTTATCATCATCATCATCATCATCCATTTAACGCCCACTTCAGGATATAGGCCTTCCTCATGGTTTTCCAAGCTTCCTCTTGTGCCGCCCGCATTCAGCGACCCACTGCCACCTGGACCTCGATTCTGTTAGTGCATTATAGTTCGATTACAGTTACATGTTCGGGTCACGTGACATATTTTTAAATTCCATTGGCTATTTGATTTAGCAGAGAACTGCTAAACTCGACACTTGTTTTAGATGGTAAGGAAAGGAATAATCGGTTGTGCAATGTAATACGGATTAATCGGTCGGACATGTACTTACATCGAATTGTAGGTCTATGAAATGGGGCCCAGCTGGCACCAGAACACCGCAGCCAGTGGCCGGAACGCCCATTCCGTCCACTAACATTGTTTACACGTCCTCGCTGGCGCGTTTGCGATTCACTCAATCTCCCGTGTGGTCAGCCGAGGTGACCTGCACATAACCCAGTGTGACCCGCCCCTTACTCTTGAGCAGAACTAATGCCCGAGCAACGGCCAATGAACATAACATAGACATTTACATACAGGCACTTACATCGCCGCTGGCCCCACACTAGGATACCCTGTATCGTGGGAACGGGTATCATCATCATCAACCCATTATGTCCCCACCGAGTGGCATGGGTCTCTTCCCTGAGGAAGGTATAGGCCATACTCTACCACGGGGGCGAAGTCCGGATTGGAGGAGGCTTGTCATAGAAGTTTTCAAACCGCCCTAATCCCTCTGACTTGGCTTAACGACTGCCATCTATCGACGACAGCCGGCACCAACTGCTTAACGTGCCTTGCAAAGCACGGAACCGCTCGGAAAAATGCCACTAGCGTTAGTCATAGAGACTGAATGCGCCGTATGTTGCTTAACCTATGTGATCGTTTAAGATCACTCAGGCAAGTCAGGCAGCCCAGGCTACGATTCACGACCAGGTATTCACAAGTCGTTAGGATGTTGGTTGTAGGAAGGATGAAAGTACAATTAGTAATGTCAAATGAGTACTAACTTGGGGATTGTCCAGCAAAAACACAAACCTAAATGATTTTAAGGCTTTAGCCTATAGCTGATACCTGTAACAAACTCTTTTAAAATAGAAACTGAGCTTTTAATCAAGAGTAAGAGCGTCATTCGCCAGCCTTACTCGACCTCGCCGTCAAAGCAATTCCACCTTTGCATCCTTTGTTTTAGGGGTCTTTGAAGAGACACAGGCTGGGTGGTTGGCCAACCGTCCGGAGCTACATGGCAATCAGTGTTTGACATCAGTTAGGTCAGCATATAATGGTTTGGCAGGTTGGATTATGTTCGGACCAGATAAGGTTCAGCTGTCTGTAGAACAAGGCGTTATTACGTGTCATTATTAGTTAAAAAAAATTTCATTTATGTTTGGTGAGCCACCACCACACTTATGTGTGGCAGAAGCACTAAAATATTAAATATGTACCTTCTACATAATACAATTCAGGTAATGGTCGTTTAATAGAATATCCTTCACTATGATCAGAAGCATGGAAAGTAGGCCTATAAGTTACGCAAGTGGGTTCTAGCGGGAATAGTGTATAATTATATTCCATTTCTCTCTACATCAAAGAGTAACTGCTAAAACAACGAGACAGAGCTTTAGATACATTGTTATATAATTATACAGGGTGTCCCGAACTCAACGTTAAGCCGGTACCTGGTGAAAAGGCAAGTCATAATGATTATCAGGAAAATAGAAAAAAAATTTTTTTTTCAGTACTATTTAAAAAAAAAATTTATTCAAGAAATTTCACAAAGTTAATCAAAACTAAAATTAAAAGTAAAAATGGGCAATTTTTTAAGTTATATTTTTTTTAAAGTCTCCTTTTCTTCCAAGCTGGAGCAGATGGTTTTGAAATTTTGTTAACAGTTTAAAGAAGCATTATACAGAGGTACAAAACAAAAAAAAAAATTGGAAAGTAAAGATTTGTGGCAACAGGATTTTTAATTTTTTTAAATGCCTATAATTTTGTATACAATTTTTTTTTTCTATTTTCTGATAACCAATATGACTTGCCTTTTCTCCCGGTACCGGCTTAACGTTGAGTTTCGGGACACCCTGTATATGTTGTTGTCAGTTTTTGGACGGAAATTCTGGTGCATTTATCCGCTGCAAAATTAATATAATACGGCTAGTGATATGTTAATCTGTCGTTTTCCGTTAGCTGATCTCTGCTTACATCCGTCAACCTTGAATGGAACGCAGTTGGTTTTTGCGACACTAGATAGTACGAGTATCATCTATCCACTAACTCTGGCGGCTTCGATTCGATACTAAAATAAGAGTTAAGTGGAGGCCACCAGATCTTTGCTATTTATTTTTTGCATTATAGTAGCATCGCAAGGAGAAAGCTTCTGGTGACCTGTGTTGAAAAGTTAATTATGTAACGAGTAAGTGACCAGTAATGTGCTAGCTTAGAGCGGACGGTTTGATGAGAACTTGATGGCTTCTGTCCGAACGTGAGTATCGTTCTAATGTCTTTACTTGGAGGAAACTTTAATTACCGAGTGCCGTAAATGGTAGTTCGCTGTAGCAGCGGAAATATTTTTCTTGTGCCGGGAACATACCAACGAATGTGGACGAAGAAACTCACCGTTCCAAAATCAAAAAATTTTTTCGACGTAACGATAAATTCGTGTGTCGATCATTGAACAGCAAAAGAGGTCTGTCAGGATCGTAGAAAGTTGCAGTTTCTGGTCTCTGCCTACCCCTATAATAATAGCACACAGGGGTGAGTTTAAGCATGTAGGTGTAAGTCTGTCAATGTACAATGCTATCCGCTGTCTTCGGGTTAAGTTGGTAGTTTTACGCACGACTGTTCTACAAAACCATAGTGCTTGGTTCGTTCGCATTGTGTTTACCCGGCATTAAACAAGGAAAGATTCCAAAGTACGGAAATAGTTTTTGTATCGAAAATCGATAGACCGAGAGACAAGCTGTTGCCAGCAACGTTCCACGTTTTTGAAACTAATTATTGTTTTTTTATCCACGCAGAAAGTGTACCAAACAAACGTTTCAGATTGACCCACAAGCACCCGAGTATTCAAATTTATAACACTTACTAGCTGACCGGGCATACGTTGTTTTACCAGATAGGGGCATGAAAAATAGATAACAGCCTATTCTCAAGCCTACCGAATATATATCCCACACTTGCAAGAACAACGTGTTATTTCGAAACCCTTAGGTACGTTACATGAGAGCATTTTTTTAAGGTTTCAAAGTAATGGCCGAAAGAGATAGCGCTATAACGTGATGCAGTCTCTTTTTCTCATTCGGCTTTTTCGGAGTAAATAAAATTGCGTTAAAAAAAAAACAATTTCTATGAATAAAAAATGATCTTCATCGAAATATCACGTTGTTATTAAAATCGGTCAAGACGCTTCGGAGGAGTATGCATGCGCACTAATGCGGTGACACGAGAATTTTATTATATTAGAAGATTAGTTAGATGGATCTAAACCCTGTTATATAGAATAGCTCCTTTGATAGACCTTAAACTTTACTGCATCCCGTACTGCTTTAGTTGTTATTGCCGGAAGGAACTAACTTTAACAGCTTGGCTGTTGTCCTACATTTATTTACTGCTGCCGTTTGTAGCAGATTGGCAATTAGGTACCGCCATTTACCTAGAGTTAATAAAGTTTAGTGTCGGCCCGACGACCAGGGCGAAGATTCTGCTAATACATTGTAGTACAATGACAACTCCATGAACATGACGCTTTCGTT
The DNA here is from genome assembly GCA_947310845.1 of Yponomeuta plumbellus. Classification (NCBI taxonomy): domain Eukaryota; kingdom Metazoa; phylum Arthropoda; class Insecta; order Lepidoptera; family Yponomeutidae; genus Yponomeuta; species Yponomeuta plumbellus. The sequence continues at coordinate 5,996,513 of OX371207.1, read as the reverse complement.
TCATGGCCGCTTCAAGTCGACGCGTTCACGTATATCAATAATAGTTGTTGCCCGCGACTACGTCCGCGTGGGCTTTAGTTGAGTAAAGAGCTTGAAAATAAGATAGGGATACTTTTAGCGCATGCGAAAGAGCTTTCATACTAACTTCGCAACCCCCTCTTACACCCTTAAGGGATGATTTTTAAAAATATATTTTACCTGTGTTGCATGACTTTCAATGAAGGACCTTCATGCTGAATTTCATTCGAATAACTTCAAAAATGGCTAAGTTTCATACTAAGTTTGCACCCCCCTTTTTCTCCCTTAAGGGATGATTTTTAAAAAACTATTTTACACGTGTTTCATAATTTTAAATGAAGAACCTTCGTACCAAATTTCATTCGAATAACTTCAAAAACGGCAAAGTTTCATACTAACTTTGAACCCCCATTTTACCACTTTAGGGGATGAATTTTCAAAAATCCTTTCTTAGTGCTCCCCTAGGCTCCCTAAGGAACTCCCATGCCAAATTTCAACCCCCTAGGTTCAGTAGTTTGGGCTCTGCGTTGATTCTAAGTCAGTCCGTCAGTCAGTTTCTTCTTTTATATATTTAGATAGAAGATAGAAGAAGATTCTAGGCGCCAATGATATGAAAAACCATGGCACGTGACCATCCGAGTTTCTGTCATCCTACTGTAACGCACTAACAGAATCGACGCCCTGGGCGAAGATTCTGCTAAAGCATTGTAGTACAATAACAACGCCATGAACATGGCGATTTAGTTTAATTGCCGCTTCAAGAATACGTATGAAAAATCACGTCACCGACCCGACCGTGTACCATTGTAATTTGACGCACTAACAGAATATCGGTTTCGGAAACAGGAACCTGTACCTAGATTCTGTTAATGTCTTGTAGTCCAATGACAACTGCATGAACATGGCGATTTATTTCCATTGCAGCTTCAAGTCTACGCGCACACACATATCGAAACTTCTACGCGTCAATGGTATGAGAAAACACGTCATGTGACCCGACCATGTTTCTGTCATCGAACTGTAATGTGCTAACAGAATTGAGGCCCTGATTTCGGTGGCAGGGAGTCGGGCGGCGCAAGACCAGACAACTTGGAAAGCCTTGAAGGAGGCCTTTGTCCTGCAGTGGGCTCCAAATGGCTGATGATTATGATCCTTTGCAAGCACAACATACACCAAACTGCCTGGCGGTCCAGCGAGCAGGAGGACGTTAATCGCTATACTGGGTGTTCATTTGTACAGTTTCGTCCGACTCAGGGGTGGTTATTTACATGGTACTGAAGCAAAAGAAACGATCTTTTCTGAGAAATTTGACGAGACAACACTAGAGTTAAGTAGTTACTTAGCGAGAATTAGTCTATCTAGGCATGCTTTGTCTAACTAGAATATGGCATACCCAACGCTATTTCCCCAAGGCAATGAATCAAAATCACCCGCCACGTATCAGGCAGCCCTTCTCACGGCGGGCAGGTACGAAGCACCTCATCAGGCCCCAGACGTTCCCTTGCATAATACGCCGGCACATAATGGCATTATTCGTTATTTCCGTGGGCTTGTTAATTCCACGGATCTGCTGTCGCGGACTGAAGGATGCCTCGCGTACGTGCTGCGCCGCGCGCCGCCGGAATGACAATGAGGCGCTGAGTCAGTCGAGCTGGCGGGGCTAGGACTTCGACGTCCTATTATGATGGGTCCAATCGAACGGATAGGAGCGGTTCAGTGAGCCAATCAGGGCGCATTATTTGTTATTTAAGGAATATTATGTAAAAAAATAATATTGTGCAATAAAGTGTAACAACAGCAACAACATATTAAACAGCGCCATCGACCTATCCTGGTTGACAAAACGAGCTGTCATTGCACGATGCGTAGTACCGAGAAAACCCGCTGGTTAGTCGGCTCTATAGCTGAACAGTAAGTCCATATGTCCATTCCATGAATAGAGCGCTGCATAACACGCTGCTTGGTAATCTTAAAAAAAACTGTAACAGGTTGAACGTACGAGTGACCACTTTCCAGTTAATTCTTGTGTTGCAAAAATCTGCATCGAAGTTTCGATTTCAATCAACTCGCTTCTTTACTTTTCCCTGATAGTGATGCCAATATTTGAAGCTTACGCTTTTCCAGATTAACTTAAGAAGAAGGAATAAATAAATTAGCAGCAGCTGGAAATTGCACTATTCGAATAAGACACTGCAGTGAGCAACATCATTGAGTTTCACCCTATTCAAAATCATGCCCGTTCAGTCTGTTATCATGTTAACACGGATGTCTTAAACTCGTACCCCTTCAATCACCTTCCTCCCATTTGAATGGCAAGAGGTGGGCCCGCTCGCGCGACGCGCACAAAGTCAAAGGTACTCGATATTTCACACACGAGGGTGTACTTATTTAAAGGCTCAGAGGTGCTGGGCCTGATTTATTTACGGGACTCCCTTGCCTTGAGGATCTCTGACTCAGGGCTGTGGTCTGTTCCTGTTGGCTCCAAATTGTCTTTTATAGGAGTGAATTCCAAACAATCGTCAATCAAATGCATGCGAGTTTCGTATGGAGTGGTGCATGCGAAAGGATGGCTATGTCCAGCGGTGCACTAGTATATCCTGATGGTAATGATGATGGTGCATGCAAAATGTGTACTCTGACTGACCTTCGACAGACCTCAAGATAATGAAGAATTGACACAACAAAAATATTTATGAAATCTTATTAGTGTCTACTAAGTTCGCCTTTGTGCAAACTCCTGTTTTGTGGATTAAAGAAGATTTTAATTCAATTGACATTTTTTTACGTACAGGCACATACATTGCTGCCCTCACACTAGGATACCCTGTATCGTGGGAACCAGAAACAGCGACGTCACAAAAATGTAAACATCCAAGACCTTTTCCTTGGTCCCCAGCCGGGATTATTTTCGAAATCATTTTTTCATCTTTAAGTTAATTGTGGTGAATAGTATTCTCTACCAGTACTTTTCCTAAAACAATTGATGATGATAAAGGAGTTCTAGTCACGGGGTGTAGAAAAACGCCGTACAAATCGGGCTTGAACTAAGTCACAAATGCTAGTAATGCCTTACAGTGTACTAGCTTATGTTTTACCGTATTAAGTAGCCACGACATGTGACACAAGATTTTTATGTACATACTAGATAAAACATGTATTTATAATATTTAACATATCTCTTGAACTATTTTTATGAGTCCAGCACACTTACTAGAAACCCTTTAGAATTCAGTGTAATAAACGAATCTAATAAGGTTTTTATTATTACAGTAACTTGGTTTTTAAAACTTGTTTATATTTTCTCAGGTTTTCTTTGTCTTCTTGTCCATAAAAATAATTTCACTTCAATCAAATTTTCGGCAAGTTTCTCATTGTCACTAGCAGTTGGAGAGTTACCTACTCCGATTGCACAAAAATCGGAAAATAAAATGTTCCCAAATATGTTTAGGGCTATTCGTCCAGGCAAACGTATATATAAATTTTTCTACAATTTAGTTTTATGATTTTGCCCATTTACTTATATCGAATTTGTCAGCATTTTGGTAAGATTGAGAAAGCATTATATACTTGGGCACCCGAGACGTTACGATTTCCCGACTTTACATTTTGCACTCGTAACTTTGCCACCCCAAATCTGTTGTTATCGGGAACAGCCCCTTTACTTATTTGACTCAGAATGGGGTCTCCAGGAGTTTCCATTTGCTTCAGATGATAACGCCCGGGATAATGTCCCCTTTAAGGTCCTAGCTTAATGGGGTGTTAAAGATTCGAATTGATACGCTGTATGCTTAATGTGTGGTGTTCCAGTGTGATTATTTTGTCGGTTTCCAATAATCTATGCTCGATCTGTTAAAACTCCTTACTATAAAGGTGCGAAATGGTCCAAAAAAATACAAAAAATGTGTTGCAGTCGACAGCTGATTCACTTTTACCTACATTATGAGCTTTGGACCAGTACTAAGGTCTATTTGTTAACGATACAAGGAGTCGCTATTATACTTGATAGTTAAATAAACTCAATACTGTTTTGTGATTATAATACTGAGCATCAGAAAAAGCTGCAATTGATATTTATTTTACTTAGTATCCTATAAGCTTATAGTGTCCTGTCTAAGGCAGTGGGGGCACTCCAATCCAGAGTTTTTTCTAGGCCACCTCTTGAGGCCCTTGGACCTAATTAAGCCTTGTAGCATTGCGTATAATTATGCGCAGCATGTTCTGAGCGGTTCGAATGGTCATATTTCATACTAATTTGACAGACGACTGGAATCGTTCAAGATTTGAATAGAGGCAAACCACGCTGTTGGGTGTTGGCCGAGGTTATCTCTCCGCATTGAGTCAACGATAAGGTGACTGAATCGGAAGATGCACCTATCATTCAAGTTTTTTTATCAAGTACCTATATTACAATGTCGTAATGTAAAGCAGATCTTTCAAAAGATGCGATTTTCGTGATAATATGGGGATGAGTACAACACCACGTTGTGATGATACAGTCGATTCTACCCTAGTTCATGCTTATCTAGTATTGTATAAGTGCCAATATCGAGCAACAATTTTATCTAGGCTGTCAAGTACTAGATAGACAATACGATACGAAAATTTGAAGCGAAACTGTTGAATCGGTGATGTTATTACTGGACTCGGTTTGTCGTTCGTGTCAAATCGTCTGTGGCCACGAAGTAAGCGTTTTGGAGGAAAGGCGCTAGAAGCTTAGAGATCATACTGCGCAAACATATCCAATCACAAGCTATATTTTTCTTTAATAAATAAAAAGGCATCATCAAGGTCATCTCTTGTCACTTTTTCAACCTATCTGCAGATTGCTTCCTGTAACCTCCCCTTATCTTGAACAGGACAGTCCAGTCCAAACCGCATCCCGCAACTTCCCTTTTCCGTGACCAGGCACTCCGGTGTGAACTGCATTCTGCCACTTCCCCCTTATCTTGGCCAGACAATCCAGTGCAAACCGCTGCAACGGGGGTCAAAAGGTAGAAGGTAAAAAACCATTAAAAATATTTAATTACTTAAAATGGTGAGTAGTTTACAAAACACCGAAGCACTAGAATATTGGACAGAAAGCATGAGTAACAGAGAACCTAGTTTCTGTCAGTTGCTGAATCAGCGTTGAAATAACCGGCGGGTTCTTTTGGAAATCCAGGTCTTGGATGTTTACATGTTTGTGATGTCGCTGTTTCTGGTTCCCACGACACAGGGTAAACTAGTGTGGGGGTCAGAAGCAATGTGGGTGCCTGTATGTAACGGTTTATGTTTTTCTTCACCTTTAATGAACTTCCTGAAGGCGAATAATCCGCAGAGAAGTGGACCAGGCATATCCTCGTAAGGCCCGACCTTGAAAATAACAATTGATTTTGTGATCACTTGAAGACTTTGGGCCTCACGAGGTTAAACTGGTTGGCACTCTACTGCTCACTCTACTCTTCTTCAAACTTAGTTTACATTTAAAAGGAATCATACTACATGACGAATGGATGGTTTGGCGTGAAAGAGAAGAGGCCTATGCCCTACAGTGGGCTCTATTTACGGGCTAATTAGATAGATAGATACTACATGACAGTATTGTTACCATAGAAATGTGTTGCGTCTAGCACTGTGTTGCGTAATAATGTCCATTACATACATTATCTTATTTTTTTCTCCAAGATGCAATCTTTAAATATTTAGTTTTAACCTCAATTGTTATAACTAAGACAGTGTTTTTACTGCATATAAATACTTTATATTTATTTTATAAATACTTCTAAAAATCAAATCAATCCATATGGATCGTCCTTAATAGCCCTACCCTTTCTGGGTCATCCGATAATTGTCAGGTTTCGAGCAGGCGCTGCCGAAATGATTTGTGTGCGCGTCGCATCGACACAGTTTCCCAGAAGCGCCCGAACATGAGAACTGTGCCTTGATCGCGAACCGACCGCTAACCGTCGGATGATGTCTAACGGACGGACGGATGGACGGACAGACAGACAGTGGAGCCGGAACCTTAAAAGTTGAAGATTCTGGTGCTCAAGTCATACTCGCGGTTCTGTCATCATCAACCCATCATGTCTCCACCGAGGGGCACGGGTCTCTTCCCTGAGGAAGGTATAGGCCATACTTCACCACGGGGGCCAAGTCCGGATTGGCGGAGGCTTGTAAGACTAGTGGCTGGTCTTACTGTCAGAAGTTTTCAACCAGCCCTAAGGCCTCTGACTTGGCTTAACGACTGCTATCTATCGACGGCAGCCGGCACCAACTGCTTAACGTGCCTTGCGATTCTGTCAAGCTGTACGTCATAAGCGTCGGATTTTGTACTATGACTACGGTTTTTAAGTTTCCGAATCGAAGAACCGAATCTTTCATTAACGGTACTCAAATAGTGAGTCTTGTTATATGTGGCACAAGTGTGTGAATATCGATCTCGAGTTTCAGTATCTTTCTGATAACGTATTAGAATTTGGAGTAGATAAGGTTACAGGAGAATCGGTGGTAGCGCTTAGGCATTTTAATGTGTTGTATTTTGATTTATCGCATTGTAACTCGCGTCGTCGACTTTGGCTTTTAGTTCGTGATAGGTCCTTTGTTGGACTGGGAATGGAATTTTTGTGCAGCCTAGCCGTATGCTTTGTTTATCGGTTAGCGTCATGCCTGCGTTTTACTTTTGTACTCTGCGTACGTCACTTCTGCCGAAATCGCGCCAATTTTTTTCTTCCATTTTTCGAATTTGCACTGTAAAACTGGAATTTCGCTGTCTTGCGCAAGTTTCATTTATCTGTGATGGATGACTGATAGATTCTGGCGTTGGTGTAGAATTAGCCGTCGTGACCAGACTGCGAAAGCAGGAGAGATAATGTTACTCGTTTAACATCAGCTGAAACTATCGTATTTATAAGTAAACACGAAACGTTGATGCCCACCTACTCTTTCAATCGGTGTACCGTAGGTACAGTCAAGAGCCTGGCCAACTTTTATTTCCAAAAACATCCGAAACGTAACTGAGTCGGGTGCACGCGCGTAAATGTTAACGTTCTTATTTAAACAAAAACGATTCCAATAAAACGATACTTAGTGAGGTTTAAGTTGATTTGAAGAGACATTTTAACTAAAGTATGATTTATAAAGTCAAATCTCCAAAGTGGTTTTCCTAAAGTGGCTGTCAGTATTGCCGGATTAGGTCAAAATTGCAATAGCACGTACTTTTCTTTGTCTTTCTACATTTTCGATATACCATCGTGACGTCTACGTCATTAAGTTTTATCGATTTAACTTAGAGTAAAAAAAATATTCGTCAATTCTGTTTTAGGAATTTAGAACAAAACGTTTCTGACACAAGCACAGACTACATAAGAATGAGAGAAAGGCGTAACTTGACATTAAAAAAAATCACAGTGTGTTAGTCAAACCTTTTATAAATGTAGAAAAATTTAAACCCCCCCCTAAAGTTAAATAAAGTTAAAGAATTGTTTTCTATTGTTATTTTCAAGGTCAAGACTGAGGAGGTTAAAGAGACTCTAAAGGTCATAGCCCACTTACATGACTCTGCTCCCACCCGGCAAAAATAATATAATTCAAATATGGGCTTTAAATATTGCTCTTTAGATATACTTTACATTGGCATCATAAATTAGCAGACAGCTCGCTGTCAGCGAGCTTACCGGGCGTCAGACTGCTCGGTAGTTGACGCCTCGCTGGCCGCACGTTATAGACGAGCGGTTCGGTAGAGAGAGTTATTAGATCAGATATCTATTTATTATTATTAGATATCTAAGGGGCTAACAACACTAATCCTGACAATCGTCCTTCCCCATCATAACTAATTATCTCAAAAGTAGCTTTGCTCGGAACTAAACAATATTTCCGCGATCAGAAACGTATTAACCTAAATTCGACTCTACGGCATCCACCTACGAACGGACGAGATAATATGATAAATGTTTCACGAAGCCCGTCCTGGATTTACATTTAGACAGCTCAATAAGGCCAAATCCGACTTGGTGTTTGCCACGTTGGTCCAAAATGTTGACCTCACGGTGTATAAGCCAAGTTGTCGAAACGTGAAACTCACAAACACACTTTATACACAGTCAAACAAATGCTCACCCAAAAATACATACAAAGACACCACAGACACAAGCACAAACAGATATATAGATGGACGGACAGATGGAGATTAAGGGAGCAGGGAGGGTATTTTTATCTATATCACACTCACAACTAGAGAAAGTTATTTGGGTTAGTTGTATTCAGGTGATTAGATTATTGTATGTTTGTCTGTTGCGCGTATGTGGGTAAACGGAGTTTTGTTCAATTTCGCGTATAGGCAGTCTATGTTGTTGTATGGTTAGTAAAACAGGATACTTATTATCAGAATAGAGTTACAATTCTTAGAAAGTTAGAGTTCCCGAATTGAAAATTTCGCTAAGGAAATACCTAACTGTAATGATATCTCCGCAAATTTCTCAGAAAAGAGCATGATAGAACGTTACTTAAGTATTTACCTAGTGAAATTCTCAATTCAGAAACTGGCCCTTAGTATTGAGTGGTTTGAAAAAAGTGGTGTCAGAGGAATAGACCAAAAGGTTATAATGGACTCAAATCGATCACCGATAATAGGTCAAGCCGTTAATTATTCATGGGCCCAACGATTATTAGTAGTAAAGCCTATTTCCTTGCTCGTCGTACCATCGAGTTGCTTTTAGAAGTGTCTCTTTTGTTGATTTGACATCAGACAGCTGGAAAACATTGCTGGGCGACAGCGCTGCTAAGTACGCCTTCGAAGACTTTGGGCAGCTTTCCCAGTTGAGAATTTTCATTAGGTAAATACTTAAGTAACGTTCTGTCACGATCTTTTCTGAGAAATTGGACGAGGCAGCACTACAGTTAAGTATTTATTAACTGTAGTGCTGCCTCGGAATTTTTTACAGAAAATACCGTGACAAAACGTTGCTACAGCAAGAACTGGATATTCAGAACTCTCCCAAAGTCTTTGAAGGCGTACTTAGCATCGATGTCGCTCAGCAATGTTTTCCAGCTGTCTGATGTCAAATCAACTAAAGGAGACACTTCTAAAAGTAACTTCTGAATTGAGAATTTTGCTAAGTAACTACTCAACTGTAGTGCTGTTTCGTATTTTTTTTTCAGAAAAGAGCGTGATAAAACTTTACTTAACTATTTACTTAGTGAAATTATCAATTCAGAAACCGGTGATAACAATATTTGAGTTTGAATTTTGTATTCATTTATTCAACTGTCATCATCATCAACCCATTATGTCCCCACTGAGGTTCACGAGTCTCTTTCCTAAGGAAGGTATAGGCCATACTCCACCACGGGGGCCAAGTCCGGATTGGTGGAGGCTTGTAAGACTAGTGGCTGGTCTTACTGTCAGAAGTTTTCAAACCGCCCTAAGGCCTCTGACTTGGCTTAACGACTGCCATCTATCGACATAATTATCTTATTCAACTGTGCTAACATGTTACGTGTCAAAGTCGTAACTATTTTGATCACTACAACAGACAGCGCACTAACTGGGTCAAAACGAATTGTTATCGTGTATTCATCATTCTATTCGCCGTCTTTGTTTCTTACGTCACGTAATCTCGCGATGACAATCTAACGCGTCTGTACTCCGTCAGGAATTTCATGTAAAATAAACATAACACCGGTCTAGATACTCCAGGGTACAGAAAAGGTACAGGTGTGTCTCTTTCACACTGACAGGCCTTCTGTCAGCGTGAGTGAGACAGGTAAAGAACTGAAGGCTGATAACAAGCCACTGAGCTAATAGAGCTTTGTATTTAAGCAGCCTATAACGTCCCACTATAGATATGCATGAGCATTCACCACCTCCCTCCCCCGTGTCCTCCGGAGGGTGCCCTTTATAGGGCTAAAAAAAAACCACTATAGGCCACAGGCTTTCTCTCACAGAGAGAGCATGGGCTTTAATCACCACACGTGCCCACTACGGATTGGCGATTTCAAGCGTGATTAGTGAAGTTATACAGGGCCGGATCTACCATAATGGCTTTTCGGGCTTCAGCCCAGGGCCCTGTGGACTCAAGGGGGCCCCAACTTATTTTTTTTATTTTATTTGTTTACAAAGCCAACAGCACTAGTTAAATAATATTAACAGTTATAAATATAATTTATCATAGGCCAATTACGGGCTTATTTTATGCTAACGTGACTTGAAGACAGGCATTATTATTCACAAAGTCTAAAGAGAAAAATAGGTAAAAGGAAATGAAATCAAACAGAGGCAAGGCAAAGTAAAAAATAGACGAATATGCCTATTTTTGAATTATGAATTTGCTAAAGGGAAGTGCAGAAAGGTGATTTATAATGTGTCAATTTATTTAGGGTTGTATTGTAACTAACACTAAGGCATAATATGAATATTTTATTGGTTTCCTATATTTTGAGTACCTGAGTGAGTATTAGCCCAGGGTCCCCAAAACTCACCGTCTGGCCCTGAAGTTATAAGCAATACCACTTGCGAACTGGTAAGGAAAACATCGTGAGGAAATGTAAGTTTCCGAGCTATTCAATAGAGCTTACTGAAAGAAATTTGAAGCATAAAATTTAAGAATAATTGAGGCCATGAGAGCCAGAGCGGCCTAACTTATAAAAATCAAAGAGAAAAAGTTGGGCCCTAATTTAAAATACTTGTAACTTTGGTAAATCAATTTATTTCATAAAATGTTTGCTGTCTTACGCACTTTTTATGTAATCTTCAAGTTGTTGATCTTGTTAACCCTAGGCATCTCATTCATTAATTTATTTTCGGATAGGCATTGAAAAAATCGTAGGGCGCTCGGCTGACCTCAATTATGAAAACATATACGTATAATCCATTTATATATACTTGGTATTTTTTTGGACTTTAAACGACACTGAATTAAAAACCTTTAGCGGTAAAAAATTCGGTACCGTTTGCAAATTTCTAGCTAGCACTAAATTTGTAAACTGTTTCGAGTTTTCTACCGCTAACGGTTTTTGATTTAGGCCGACTTGCACCACCGACTAAAATCCATTTAACTTTAAGTTAAACAGAATTGGCAGTTTCGCCACACACTATCTGTCAAAATTCTAATTTTAGTCGGTGGTGCAAGTCGGCCTTAGTGTCGTGTAAAATCTAAACAAAATTCCAAGTATTGATAAATGGATTACTTATATGTCATTGTGTTTATGTTTTTGGTGACATCACCAAAATAACTTCCACGCAATAATCACTTGAGCTGGTCCCAAACTAGGATACTGTGCCCTGTGCTATGGTAACCAGGCAAGGACATTGCAAACATGGAAAAACACCCAGACGGATGCCGTTTGTACAAATGTATGGCGGGCCCCAGTAGGAATCGAACTCAGGACCTCTGTCTTGGTAGGTAAGAGCCTTAACGGCTAGACCAACGAGGCACCCTTCGTATTTCGAGTATGTCTCGGTATTTCCAGAGTGCTTATACTGAGTTTTTTCCTTCACTTTCGATAGCGAGAGCGTTTGCAATTTGTATAGGAGTGACAAAGCGCGCCACATAGTTAGTTGTCTCTTTGTCACTCCTATGCAAATCGCAAACGCTCTCACTTTCGAAAGGGAATGAAAAAACTCAGTATACGCACTGAGGTAACCCCGTGAAGAGACTTTTACAAGTACGCAATGCGCACCCCCTCTCACGGTAATATAGCAACATGACATATCGGACGCTTTTGTGTGCGTAATTAAATCCTATCGGGTTTCTCGGAGGGTGTACCTGTACAGTCGACAGCACGTCAATCATTTTAGTTGCGAAGTCGCCCCTAATGCAACGGAGTAGAGTGCATGGGCGTATACCATGATGTGCTGTCGACTGTACCGCCTATTAAACTTGCTGAGTCGTGTAAAGGCCAAAACAGACGGGCTGCATTTGAATCACAGGGCCTAGATGCCTGCTAATGCATTGTAGTACAATGACAGTTGCATGACTGCGACGATTTCATTACATTGCTGCTTTAAAACAACGCGCGCACGCGTACTCGTAATTCTAGTCTTCAATGGAATTTAAAAACATGCCACGTGACATGACCATATAATTGACAGATACACTGACAGAAACGAGGCCCAGCGCCTCAATTCTGCTAGTGCATTATAGTTCAATGACAGATACTCGGTCGGGTCGCGTGACATGTTTTTTTATACCACTGACGCCTAGAACGTAGCAAAAACATGTCGCTGCTTCTGGTTCCCACGACACAGGGTATCCTAGTGTGGGGCCAGAAGCAATGTATGTGCCTGTATGTAAATCATCATCATCGACCCATTACGTCCCCACCGAGGGGCACGGGTCTCTTCCCTGAGGAAGGTATAGGCCATACTCCACCACGGGGGCCAAGTCCGGATTGGTGGAGGCTTGTAAGACTAGTGGCTGGTCTTACTGTCAGAAGTTTTCAAGCCGCCCTAAGGCCTCTGACTTGGCTTAACGACTGCCATCTATCGACGGCAGCCGGCACCAACTGCTTAACGTGCCTTGCGAAGCACGGCACGTTAAGCAGTCTATGGACTGAACGCGCCGTATCCCAAGTAGCATTTTACTCCATTCAAGAGTACACATTTAGTTCCCAGGTGTACTTGAAGCATTATTACAGTTCACTCGTGATGTATAAGCTGCATTATTGCGATAAATTACACCTACACCTGTCTAAGGGACTTATAGGAGTGTAGAGTTATACTTTTATACGTTTGTTGGTGTTATAATACTCTAACAATTATCCTTTAGTCAGCCGTCTGACTAAGAGCGTTATAGGAGGGTAGAGATACGGCAACCGCTGTTTAACGGCCTACTTGTACGATGTTATAGAGCTAGCATTTTAATAGAACACACGTGGTCATTTATAAAGCCAAAGGCTGTTATGTTTACTTGTTTTAGACTGTTATACAGCTAGTAGCTGTAGTAGGACTTGTTTGTGATCATTAAAATAACCTTTTTTTTACTATCTGTACAGAAGTCTTTAAATGGTTCGCATGTGCACTGTAGGCTGTTAAAAGGACTATATGTGTTGTCCATTAACATCAATAGCAGTTTATTTGTCCACAAGTACTACTCTTATTTGCTGTAAGCAGAACATGAATGTGAATGTGATATTCTATTACACTTATCCCACAAGCTGTGTGTTTATTCGTTTATTCGTTTCAGTATATTGAACGATGATACACAATTGACCTGAACTACATCTTAAAGCTACATAAGTTCATATTAGAATAAATTTATAGACATTGGCTCTGTAGTAGTACAAATGTGGGACTTCATATAGATAACAGCATACTAACAGAACACATGTGAACCTATATACGCTCAACCGCATTAAATTGGAGTTATAACAGTTCACATAGCGGTATTTCATTTCCACCATTTTGTTCTAACCTAAAATATTCACCAAATAATAAATCTCAAAAATTATCATGCAGATTTATCACAAAATACGCAGATAGAGCGATTGACTTTTGGTTTCATGTTATAATTAATTACCGTAGTATAATTATAATGCCAATATTACATCAAAAACGGAAAATTGTAGATTTCCTCTCAGCCAGTTTTAAATATTTTAAAATGAATATCGCGTTTTTACAGAGGCGCGTGAATATTTTAGCTGTAAATATGTATACATTTCACGATAAAGTTGCATTCCCATGGCATTAACATTATTAAGTCTTTGAAACAGATACTTACCGCGTGTTATCATAAATTTTTATCCAAATATCCGCCGGAGTTAAATGTTTTCTGGATGGCACGTCAGCACACAAAACCAAATCAATTTGTGAATAATTTTAAAATGAAGAAATAATTTAGGACACACGTGAATTTTAGGTAGCACTGGAGTACTTTTGTCGGATTTTATAACTGTGAAGGTCGTGTATTTAGCCACTTGTTACTTTTTATTACGCTCATGTACATTGTATGGATCACACTGCGTCCCATATAGTGCCGCAAGTCAGCCTTAAGTCCGATGTTACTACTTAAACTGCTATTATAATGCTATTATACTGCTAATGTACAGCCATAGTGAACTTAAGGCTGTCTAATTTGTGCCCAAACTGGTTCTATAAGAGCGTTATAGCAAGCTATACAGCTCTTATACAGCTGACTTACACAGCTTGTGGAGTACATGTGAACGACTAGACATCTTATATAGAACCCCGAATGCTACTTGGGATGTTGCTTAACCTTAGTGATCGTTTAAGATCACTCAGGCAGCCCAGGCTACGAGCGATTCTTATGTTTATATGTGAAGCTTAAATAGCAATGCCACTCGCTGACCGTGAAGAAAACTTCAGGGCCGGTTTCTGAATTGAGATTGCACTAAGTAAATACTTAACTGTAGTGCTGTCACGCTCTTTTCTGAGAAATTTGACGAGACAGCATTACAGTTAAGTAGTTACTTAGCGAAATTCTCAATTGGACCATTTTACGCAAACTGGAACCAACCCACAGCATGTCAATTTCAAGAAAACTAGACTTTTGTGAATAGGTTTTCAAAATGTGTACTTATTGTATATTATAAAGAAAAGTTGATAGGCTTGTATGACAGTTTGAGGCCTGTCAATCTAAGGAATATCAGACTTACTGATTTTCAACCATTTTTATCGAAAAGGTAAGAAGTGTTTTGGTATCACTATCTGTGTACTTAAATCTCTTTCACAAAAAATGTGGGTTGGTTCCAGTATGCGTAAAAGGGTCCAATTCAGAAATTGGCATGACGTTTTTCTTCACGGTCAGCGAGTGGTATTGCTACTTGAACTTCGCATTGTATAGACATAAACGTAAACATTTACATACAGGCACATACATTGCTTCTGGCCCCGGACTACGATACCCTGTGTCGTGGGAACCAGAAACAGCGACATCACAAACATGTACCTAAGTAACTTAAAAAATTGGGTCTCGTACTCCACTTCGAATGACGTTAGCTCGATACTCGATACCTCGATGTCCCTACCTCGATGGTACGTTTTGTCGAAGGATCATTACCTCGAAAGGTCAATACCTCGAAACGTTTCTACCTCAAAGGGTCTTTGCCTCGACGGTACTCTTCATCGATGGTTTCGTGCCTCGAAAGATCATCAAAACAAATGTAAATTTAAATTATGCCGTAGAGGTGTATTAAAGACCAAAATGCCTAGTCTTCAAATTACGTGATGATACATACCGGGATTCGAAGCCATGACCTCACAAATATGAGGCCGGTGTTCTACTTTACGGCGTTCTCTGAACCTTTTATTAAAAAATAAGTGTTTTCATGCTTGTTTAAGAATATCAAATAATGTTTGACATTGCAAGTATTAATTGCGCTCATGTGTCTTGAATTTTGACCTTCTAGGTAGATGGACATTCGTACCAAATTTGTAGATTTAAGGTGATTTGAGAAAAGATTTGAGAAAGAGAGTGGAGTTTTTTTTTTTTGCTGCCTCTCTACTACAACTTAACCTGAAGACAGCGGATAGCATTGTAGAATGACAGTCTTACACCTACATGCATATACTCACCCCTTTATGCTAAAAGGGGAGGCAGAGACCTGAAACTGCCACTTGCTACGTTACTCTTTTGCTGATCAATGATCGACACACGCAATGTATGTTCTTTACAGTTCATTAGCATCATAAGTACATTACAAGTACGTTACAAGTATGGCCTATACCTTCCTAAGGGAAGAGACCCGTGCCCCTCGGTGGGGACATAATGGGTTGATGATGATGATAAGTACATTGACACTCAACAAACAGAATGTAATTGCTTTACGTTGAAATAAATTTCTAATTTCTAACAAACGGATAAACAGACTGATAGTCAGAAGCAGTTCACATCCTCATAAGCAGCGCCGTCCGTAGGTGGTCCCTGCGCGGGCGCAATGGGAATATCCTGTACTCATTATCGCAATTGGCTAATTGCAGTGCCCGCTCTGCGGCCATTGTCCTATATTTTGCATTGTGCCGTACAGGCTAGGGTTATTTTGCTTTATTGGTTTTCTCACGATGTTTTGCTTCATAGAAGTATAAGTATAAGAAAAACATTTATAACAAACAAACTAACAAAGGGCTGATAATCATCATCATCATCATCAAGCCATTATGTCCCCACCGAGGGGCACGGGTCTCTTCCCTGAAGAAGGTATAGGCCATACTCCATGACGGGGCCATGTCCGGATTGGTGGAGGCTTGTAAGACTAGTGGCGGTCTTACTGTCAGAAGTTTTCAAGCCGCCCTATGGCCTCTGACTTGGCTTAACGACTGCCATCTGTCGACGGTAGCCGGCACCAACTGCTTAACGTGCCTTGCGAAGCTCGGAGTGCTTATACTGAGTTTTTTCATTCGCTTTCGATAGCGAGAGCGTTTGCAATTTGTATAGGAGTGACAAAGCGCGCCACCTAGTTGTCTCTTTGTCACTCCTATGCAAATCGCAAACGCTCTCGCTATCGAAAGTGAATGACGAAACTCAGTATACGCACTCGGAACCGCTCGGAAATATGCCACTAGCGTTAGTCATAGACGGTGACCCATCCATGGACTGAACGCGCCGTATGTTGCTTAACCTTAGTGATCGTTTAAGATCACTCAGGCAGCCCAGGCTACGAGCGATTGATAATAAATTGAGTTAATAAATTGAATAAATTAAACGGGCTGATAATAAAAGTGATCAAATAAGGGTTTCGGCACCACCAATTAATTTGTAAATAAAATGTTACATTAATTTTAGATTTATCTTATGACTAACGCTAGTGGATATTTCCGAGCGGTTCCGTGCTTCGCAAGGCAAGTTAAGCAGTTGGTGCCGGCTGCCGTCGATAGATGGCAGTCGTAAAGCCACGTCAGAGGCCTTAGGGCGGTTTGAAAACTTCTGACAGTAAGACCAGCCTAGTAAGACTAGTCTTAGAAGTCTCCACCAATCCGGACTTGGCCCCCGTGGTAGCCTATGCCTTCCTCAGGGAAGAAACCCGTGCCCCTCGGTGGGAACATAATGGGTTGATGATGATGATGATGAATGGTTTTGGTTTGTTCCTTTTGAGGTACGGAGGAACAATAAAGTCAGTGTTAGGTATATGTAGTTTTATTGGTAAAACGATCTTTACCAACAAAGTGTCGTGCCGACGCACGGCAAATTAGCGGTCATAGATTCGGCGACACACGGTCCAATTAAGCAATGGGCTAGTTGCACTAAAAAT
Source organism: Yponomeuta plumbellus (assembly GCA_947310845.1). Classification (NCBI taxonomy): domain Eukaryota; kingdom Metazoa; phylum Arthropoda; class Insecta; order Lepidoptera; family Yponomeutidae; genus Yponomeuta; species Yponomeuta plumbellus. The sequence goes on along the minus strand of OX371207.1, from coordinate 5,979,308 downwards.
GTAATTAGTTCGTCTTTTAGATTATTCAAAAATAAGGGACACATTTTTTTATTTGTAAATTAGACCAAAAATGACAAAGATATAGCCCATTAAAGTTACGTGTGACGACACGCCGTGCTGCATTTTTTAGCAATGAGTGACGTCACACGTAACTTTAATGGGCTATATCTTAGTTATTTTTTGTTTAATCGAAAAAAGAAAAAATACGTGTGCAATATTTTTTTATAATCTAAAATAACTATTCCCTATTCCTTCAATCCTTATTAGTGAATTGCAATGCCTAAACCGAACCCACTTAACTGTCCTTTAGCTTAGGAACGTATCTATATATATATATAAAAGGAGAAGCTGACTGACTGACTGACTGACTGACTGACATATCAACGCAGGGCCTAAACTATAAGAGTTACAAACTTGAAATTTTGTACAGGAGTTTTTTTTGTAACCTAGGGGAGCACTAAGAAAGGATTTTTCGAAATTCATCCCCTAAGGGGGTAAAATGGGGGTTCAAAGTTAGTATGAAACTTTGCCGTTTTTGAAGTTATTCGAATGAAATTTGGTACGAAGGTTTTTCATTTAAAATTATGATACACGTGTAAAATAGTTTTTTAAAAATCATCCCTTAAGAGGGAAAAAAGGGGGTGCAAACTTAGTATGAAACTTTGCCGTTTTTGAAGTTATTCGAATGAAATTCAGCATGAAGGTTCTTCATTCAAAGACATGAAAGACGTGTAAAGTAGTTTTTCGAAAATCAACCCTTAAGGGGGTAAGAGGTGGGGGGGTGCAGAGTTAGTATGAAACTTTGCCGTTTTTGAAGTTATTCGAATGAAATTCCGTATGAAGTTCCTTCATTAAAATTTATGAAATGCATGTAAAATAGTTTTTTGAAAATCATCTCTTAAGGGGGTAAAAGGGGGGTGCAAAGTTAGTATGAAACTTAGCCATTTTTGAAGTTATTCGAATGAAATTCAGCATGAAGGTCCTTCATTGAAAGTCATGAAAGACGTGTAAAGTAGTTTTTCGAAAATCATCCCTTAAGGGGGTAAGAGGGGGTTGCGAAGTTAGTATGAAAGCTCTTTCGCATGCGCTAAAAGTATCCCTATCTTATTTGCAAACACTTCACTCAACTAAAGCCCACGCGGACGTAGTCGCGGGCAACAGCTAGTCTGTACATAAATTTCAATTAGATTGTAATCAATTCGTCTGAGCGCCATCAAATAGGTAACCTATTTCAATTACCGATGTGTGGGGTGGGTTATCAACACGCCCAATCGACCGTGAATACTTCATGAGGGTACGTATTTGATTACATACCTCTCTGATAACCTCAAATCTATAAATACATAGGGTTCACTAGGAGGTGGTAATCTGTTTGGACCATTGTGGTTCAAGCAGATCTTTTGGAACCTTCATTCAAAAAATCTTATTTTTGTATATCCTTTCATGGTACAAGAGATAGAGAAAAATATAAGACTGCACAAGAAGAAAGACTAGATTGAAAAAATAGACAGTAATAGAATTGTGATAAACATACCTAAATACATAAAACATAGAAACGACCTCTGTGGCGTAGCGGTTAGCGCATCTGCTTACCATGCGAGAGGTCCCGGGTTCGATCCCCGGCTGGAGAGAAAAAAAAAAACTCCAGGTCTTGGATGTTTACATGTTTGTGACGTCGCTGTTTCTGGTGCCCACGACACAGGGTATCTGGGGCCAGAAGCATTGTATGTGCCTCTGTGTAAATGTTTATGTTTATGTTATGTTTATAGAAACAATACATTGTCCGCTTTTACACGTTATTTATTTTTATTTAAGACAATGTTTTATTGTGCAACCAAGCTTCTTTCTTGGTTTTATTTTACCTGTATTCCGTCACTTTAGACTTGGATTTTGTTGATATCAGCGCTGTAGGATGCCACGCATCCGGTGCATCGGATTGCAGAATTATTAATAGCATAATTATTTTCATGTCGTTTATTTTTTTTCTCATAATAGAGATTAAAATACGTACGTAGGACGTACGTAATATCTACATACATCAATGTGTACAGAAGAACACAAAATCCGCTACGAGAGTGTTAATTGCTCACACGAAGATGATGTCGCGCAGCGCCATCTGATGAAGAATTTTTGAACTACGAAAAAATAAAGCAGAAAATCTGTCATCTTTCTCTGAGTATTTTATTAATTAATTTACTAGTTACTTATGTGTAATTCCTGGTGTACATACAATAAATAATATTCTATGTATCTATCTATTAAGTACACAAAAAGTGTTACGGACATAAAAATTAAACATAAAAAAATAAATAAACTCACGCCCGTTATCCCCGAGGGGGTAGGTAGAGGCACCAATTACTAGAACTGGGCCCACGTTTTGCCAAGTATATTAGGTCCCAACATAAACATTAAATGACATAAAATGCTGAAATCAAACCATATCACCAAGACATGTGCATACAACGTGATAAATTACGTCACAATTAAATTTTAGATAAGGAAGGACAATAATACGATTGTGATTATAGTTACAATAATTATAATTTACAAAATAGTACGTTCAAATTAGTAGTTTTGATTGGAGGCAATGATATTTGGCATTTAGTATTTGAAAGTACCTACGTCATGAAGGATATCAGGCACGCTCTTCGGATTACTCAAAATAATATTATATTAGAATATAAATATTACTTAAATAGCAGAACATAATGTAGCCTCCAATAGGAATCGAACTTACGACAACACTTTTGATATATAAGCGTGTTAACCGCTGGACCAACAAGGAAGTCGATTATTCTCTCTCATTAATTATATATTAAAAAAGGTAATGCGTTGCGAGGAAGTTTACAATTTTAATTATTTATTTCTTCAGTATAAACACCTTAATAATATTAGGTACACTATATAATTTTCGCCAAACTGCCAAGCACTTCCTTTCTTTCTTCACTATTCTCTGTGTATTATTATTACATCTTCTGGTTGTGCAATAAAGTGTTGACCTATATCTCTATTTCTATATGTTATTTGTGTACATAAACAACGATATTTAAATTCACTCAGCTTCATTCCGTATGTAAGCAAACGATAGACAGTAATTACGGAAATAACGATTCTAATCTTTGGAAGAAATTACCTTGTTTGTTGGCACCTAAAACTCGAGTAGACATTATATATTATAGATTAATAGGAAGTTTGATATCATGCGGGAGACGGATCAAACGATTCGGTTATTTGATATTAAGGGTCTCCATCCGGTAAACTAGCGCCACCAAGGGCCAAAATCATATCTGTTTTACAGATGATAGTGACTAGTGATAGTGGTCACTTTTTAATTGTGATTTTTACAACCCATAGCTGTGACAGGTATAGGAATCCTAGGTAGTTGGATGTTCATACTAACTTATGTATTAGATTTAAGGTGATGTAGCATTAAAATGAGAAAATTACTTTGCTAAATTCGCCAATATCCCACAAGCACCATGCGGTTAAGGTGATGTGAAAAAATGGTCATCGTAAAGTACTTTTACTGCCTTTTTCTCCACTACATTCCCCCAAACCCCAGAACCCAGAAGCCCCAAGGTTCCAAATTGTACCAACTTATGTATTAGATTTAAGGAGGTTTGACAAAAGATCGTCAGAGTGGAGTTTTTGTTCCGCTGCCTTTTTCTCCACTACATTTGGCTCCAAGGCAGCGGCTAACATTATTTGTAAGTGACGACCTCTGTGGCGCAGCGGTTAGCGCATCTGTCTACCATGCGAGAAGTCCCGGGTTCGAATCCCAGCTGGGGACAAAAAAAACCAGGTCTTGGATGTTTTCCGTGTGGAGTTTCTGGTCTTCCATCGGACGCGTCCCCCGGGTGGCGGATAGGGGAACGCCCTCCAGATATGGGGGTACCGGCTTCGGCCGGCGCGGACCAAAACCAGAGGGAGGGGGACGTCCAGTGGCTTGCGCTGCTGGATTTCCCGCGGAGTCCACTATGGGCCCCGCACCCGTAACCCCACACTGAGTGGGGCCGGGGGCCTTCGGGCCGCGAGGAGACAACCTCTATAAAAAACACACGGTGGGGGCCCTCCTCTATGTCCCTCTGTTCAGCAGAGGGCATAGAGGAGGTTGAGGGAGGGTCACAGACGGCATGGGGGTGTTGCGGTCGATGGCCTTGTACGGAGCCCCAATATGGGCGAGTTCCGTCGCGGGTCGCCATAGACAGATCCTGCAGCAATCGCAGAGGGTCATGGCGACTCGCGTCATTAGGGGGTACCGCACCATCTCCCATGAGGTGGCTTGCGCGCTCGCCGGATCCCTACCTTGGGACCTGGAGGCTGGAGTCTTGTCAGAAATCTACTGGCAGACCCGGGGCCAAGGTCCCCGTCTCGCACCGGACACTGTAGTGCGGTGGCGCCGAGATGTCCGGACGCAGGCTCTGGTCACATGGCGGCGGCGGTTGGAAGACAGCGCCGAAAATGCGGTTGGGTCGAGGCTCCGTATCCTTGAGGCTGTAGGGCCCGTCATAGAGGGATGGACCGAAAGGAGGTGGGGGTCGATGACCTTCCGCCTCACACAGGTGCTTTCCGGGCATGGCTGCTTTGGAAAGTATCTGTGTGACGTTGCTGGGGGGGAGTCGACCCGGGGCTGTCACCACTGTGACTGCGCGGAAGATACTGCGCAGCACACAATGGTGGACTGCCCTGCGTGGACGGGGCCGCGGGCAGCACTCGTTGCTGTCCTTGGTGATGGTGCCCTCTCGCTTCCGACCGTCATGCAGGCGATGCTTGACAGCGAGACGACTTGGGAGGCTGTGTCTTCCTTCTGCGAAGTAGTGATGTCGCAGAAGGAGGACGCGGAGCGGGAAAGAGAGCGAGACCCGCACTCACTCCGACTCCGCCGTTGGCGCCGCGCGCGGACCAGGAGGGCCCGTGAAGCAGCGCCGGGAGGGTCTTAGGCGGCACGGCAGGGGGCCGTGCCGTCGTGTCCCAGATCCTCCAAGGAGGCGACCATATTACGCCGATGGTCGCAAGGAGGTAGGAAGGGTGCGTCCAACGCATCCTTCTGAGGAGGTCTGCCCCTTTACCACCCCAGGGGCGGACGTTGGCCGCGGGCGAGGTTGTGGGCTGACACCCAGGGACCACTCCTCGCTCTATCCAGCAAAAGCGGCGGGCGTCGTCGGAAGTTTTTTAGTGGGAAGTTATTGGGGGACCTGCCGTCCGACATCGTGACGGGAGAAGGGGGTGGCGGGCCCATGCCCCTTCTCCAGTGAGGGTGGGCCCGACTCCTTGCGAGTCGGGTCGACGTCGCCGGGGCGCCGCCGCTGTAGCATTCGCAATGTGGTTTACCACAAGCGAGATCCGTCGGCGCCCCATTGCACGAGTGACAGGACAGCCCCCGGGGTGTTTTAGGAGGTATGCCTCTCCTGTTATTAGGAGAGGAGAGTCCCACACAAGGCCGTCGCCCTCCCCCAAGGGTGGCGGTTATGGTGCGTAAAGCATTTCACCCCGTTAACAAAAAAAAAAAAAAGGTCTTGGATGTTTACATGTTTGTCACGTCGCTGTTTCTGGTTCCCACGACACAGGGTATCCTGGTATGGGGTCAGAAGCAATGTATGTGCCTGTATGTAAATGTTATGTTATGTTAAGACATTGACAATCAACAAACAGAATGTAAATTCCTTACGTTGAAATAAATTTCTGATTTCTGAACATTAACGCCACAAACGACCAATAGTCCCAGGTTTTTGGCCTTAGGTTCTTTTTTTTTTGGGTCTTAACTTAATAAATGATTGAAAGATTGTACAGGCACAATTTACAAACTCGATCTGTAAAAAAGGTATGATTTTTTTCCTCAGTGTCGCTAGTTTTACTCAGTGGATCCCCTTAAATAACGTTTTGGTACCGTTATTGCTGGTAGGCTGGTCTGTTTTAATTTTGATTGATTATTTTCTTTTGGCGCGCAGCTTCTACGTCCCTGCCAATGTTAATCTATTTCTATGCCGATAGTTAAATGATCTGGATAACGACTTTCAAAATTCAAATACCTATCATTTTATCGGTATGTTTTTATTTCCGTGGGTTCGAAATTTTGAACCCCGGTTTAAAATTTTCATTCATTCAACCAAACAATTTGAAAACATCATCTGAGTTGTTCACATACCTCCTCGCTTGAAATTGCAAATACGTTGGGCTCGCGAGGTGACTTAGCCAACATTTAAGTACATTTAATAATGTATTACTATTATTAGGTAAGTCTGCGTAACACGCTCTAATAAGGCCTCTCATCTATACCTTCGACCCATTTAAACTAAAACTGTACGAAGTGTAAATCTGGCCTTTATAAGCCTACAACCTCGTAAACATAATTTGCCGCGCGCAACTAAACCGTTTATCATATAATGGCCTCTATGCCCAACTACAGGGCTAAGAGGTCGTGACCGCCCGTATGCCCTAATCAGATTAACTGAGAGGGCATTTCCCCGGCCCGGCGGACGGACGGATCGGGTGATTCACTTGCAACTTGCAACACTCTCGAGGTGTTAAGTCAAATTGAAGCGGTTTAGTCTAGCCTGCGGATTAGCAAGTGTGCATGAATAGGGGGGGCTGGTGAAGTCTGTTTTGCAGGGCTTAGCTCTATACTCCGATTTTGTACCAAACTGACATTTGGTGGGTTGCCAGTTTTGGATTTTGTTGTACAATAATGCACTCGAAGACTATCGAGATATTGAAACGAGATATGAGTCGAAAGCCAAACTAGTATTCGGTTTGGTGATTTGAAAAGAAAGTTTCATGTTACATTTATGATTTTTTCCCTAAAATTAATTTAACCAATTTGAAAATGTCACTGTAGATAGAAATCAACGCTAGTTTTATTACTGATCAACGTAAATTAAGATTCTAAAATTACTAATTTTAGTAAATTAAAAAAATAAACGACTTAATCTCTCAGATGATACGATACTATTTTTTTTATTACGATAAGTTTGCAACGCAGTACCTACCTAGTTATCAATAAGCAAATAAAAAGTCGAATTTTAGCTGACGAAGTTGAGATCGAGACCGAGACTCGGTCGAGACTCCTTGAGCTAGCAACATTAAAAAAAAGAAAGAGCGCTTGCAGCTGTCAGTTTGGTACACGAAATTAAAAATCTGAGTATAGTTTGGAGTAGTGTAGGGATGTATATTAAGATTGTATGTATGTAGGTATGCAATTAAGTGAAAGTATCCATGAGTTATCTTTATTTTATTACACCTTTATGTTCTTTACATTATTATTAATATAAATTCAAGGTTTTAGCTACTTATAAGGTTTTCTTATATTACCGAGTGTTTTCTGAGTGACTGTTATTTAAATTTTGTCTTTTTATTTATGGCTCTAGTATTTTCGTAGAGCCCAACAGTCCCAGGTGCTACGATGTACCTATGATATCATATCATAAGTACATATAATTGATATGTGATAGATAAGGTACAGATTGTGATCTATACATAAAGCGATAAAACCCGATCAACCACGCGCCAACAAACCAAAATTATCGCTTTATGCCACGAGACAAAGAAAACCAATACAATCTCAGTATTTTGCAACCGCAACACACACCTGCAGAGTCCGTTACATTTTGAGATGCACAATTACAGCTCTTAATGCGTTAATCATAAGAGTAAATGTAAAACAAACGGGTCATAGGTGACTACGTACTGAACAGCATTGCGTCCCGACGGAAGGCTTTCCGTGACAGGAGTCATACATCAAGCGCGCAGATAACAACGCAAACAGCCCAGACCGCGGACGCATACAATACACGATGACCCCTCACCACGAAACAAAACAGATGACTGTCATCTCTATACTGAACCACGTCCGTCGCCGCCTGACCGCTGCTTGCGTCTTCCTTGAGCTTTGTTGAAACCTCAATGGAAACTCCGTCGAGGTGAGAGACGCGCGGAAGGATAGAGTCCCAAAACAAATGAGCATGAACTGCGCTATGTTTCTCGTCTAACGCCCGCCTCGCTGTACCGTTGATATGAGCCGGCAAGTGTTAGGGCGCCAGTGGATATCGTCGGTCTAGTTGGGCAGTAACGTAACACGTAGGCGTGAGTTGATGTATGAGACAAATAAGCCGGTGGTGGGGCGATGAATGGTCGACAAATGCAGTCGCGTTGACGGCTCGGCTTGTTAGTGGAAGGCCTTTCTTCCACTGCACTGAAGTAGAATACAATAGAGCAGAGTAAATGCTATATTTTTTATTGTACAGAAAAAAACTTCATAATAAAACAGTGTCGTGAAAGCCCTATTACGAGAATGCTACACTTCGGAACCTGACGATTTCGTGACAGAATTTTCTATAATGTCTTTTCAAATCTGTTATGTAATCGATTGATTAGTTCATTTAAGTATTCTATTTAATTATCAGTTTTATTGGTCCATTGGCTGGTCGTTTCGAAGATACAATCACCACTGGAAAGTTGATTTAACGATTTAACTGAAACTAATCTTTATATTTCTGAAACATAACTATACAACTAGGTATAACAATTCATAGTGATTTAATAAAAATAAAACAGTATCAAATTTTTTGAAAGTCACGCTTTGCATTCACAATAAAAACGGTTGAACGCTAACAAAATAGTACACCTCCAACATGTTTTGGCGTTGTGCAAGCACATAAAATATGCCATTGGATTATTGAAATGCAATCTCATCATCATCAACCCATTATGTCCCCACCGAGGGGCACGGGTCTCTTCCCTGAGGAAGGTATAGGCCATACTCCACCACGGGGGCCAAGTCCGGATTGGTGAATACAATCTAATAGAGCCATAAACATACTTACAAAAGGTTTTATGACATAAATGTACCTAGCAGCGGGCGTTTTCTCTTACGGAAACGTGGAAATTTCTGTCAATGGGCAATAAGAAGTCAATGGATTCGGAACCATAGTAATTTTATCCAATGGCGCTATTTTACCGCCAACAACCTTATTCAAAGCTTGCATTTTACAATGTTTGATTATACACACATAAGCTCAAGTCTGTAACCCAGAGGGGCAGGCAGAGACCAGGGACTGGGAGGGATCACATTCGCTTCTTCGACATTTATTAGTTATCATTGCCTGCAGGCACGCCGGTTGCGGGTACTTTTTATCTTTTTTGGGTTTGATTAAATTAAAAAAATTAATATATGTATGATTATTTTGATATATTGGTCATGGTACACCTCGTCAGTTCATCTAGGTGACATTATGACACCTAGAAATGTCTTTGCACCGAGCTCGAATAACAATTTACATCTGTAGTGATCTTGTAACTAAAATTTCATAATTTTCTACAGAGAACTTGGCAGCACCCATACGAAGTCAATAACGACGTCTGTTTTTAATATTGAACTTGGCTCTCATTCACATTTATGTTTTTGATGGGATTTATTGTACTCAGTTTACTCTGTTTACAGCGGCAACAGAGTCTAGCTGTCACGGTTCATGTTCTGTTTCTGGTTCCCACGACACAGGGTATCCTAGTGTGGGGCCAGAAACATTGTATGTGCCTGTATTTAAAAAAAAAGCAGTCTAGTGACAGACAGATAGACGGACAGTGGAGTCGTAATAATAGGGTCCCGTTCTTACCCTTTAGGTACGGTACCCTAAAAACGTATGTCTCAATAAGTCTACGACTTCAACAAATATTTACTTCAAAATTAACACCTACCTTTATTTCTTTCCTATCAAAGAGCAATAACGAATAACGTCATTGACAGATTTATCAATGATGCATCCCCGCGGCTATCTCCCAGCGGGAGGACGCCAGGTCTCCGCTGGATACCGGCCATAAAATCGATTGAAGCTATTAGGGCAAATAGGGTACATATTTACGCGTTATTTTGGAGCTGCTACGAAGTAATAGAAATACAAAGACTATGCCGAAGCGGTGGTAGCGGAGAATGCCGGTCTCACACTCAGGAGGTTATTGGTTCGAATCCCGGAATGTACCTGTGACTGTACTTTCTAAGTTAAGTGCAGTCGACAGCACATCATCCTATACACCCACGCATTCTACTCCGTTGCATTACGGGCGACTTTGCAACTAAAATGTGAAGCTTGACGTGCTGTCGACTGTACGTTTGTAAAGTAGTGTAAGTAGAGAACAGCGGGTGATCGAAGGAGGGTTGACAGTGATTAAGCTCTGCGAATCAGAGCGAAACCTGGTCGGACTCTTTTGATATACAGGTTGTTGATTTGTACAACTTACTCCGACTCAGGGTTGGTTATTTACATGATACTGAAGCAAAAAAAATATATAAATAAAAATTTTTTTTTTAGTGAAAATCACCTAAAATGCCCGGTTTTGCGGGGCCGGAGGCGAGCGCGCGGGCGCACTCTATAGCCCCGCCCCGCGAAACCCCCGCCGGACCCGTCAAGTGCAAACGATAGAAGCTAAGCCATATAAATTTGTGATTTTTAGGTGAATTTCACTAAAAAAAAAAATATTTTTTTAATATATTTTTTTGCTTCAGTATCATTTAAATAACCATCCCTGAGTCGGAGTCAACTGTACAAATCAACACCCTGTATGTAGAAGTAGGATCAAGTAAGTGGACATTTAGAATGTATAGTGCACACGAAAGTTGTACTTCAGAAAAGATTGACAGTGTTCTGTCGGTGGCAACATTAACATTAACATTTACATACAGGCACAATTGCTTCTACACTACACTACAGGAAAGAGCGGGTGATCGTGCCCTTCCACTATAAGAGCTGGTACACACTAGGCGTTTTGTAGCGCGCGCTTTTGTAACGCGCGTTGTAAGAACTATGAGGTCTGATTGAAGTGTACACATGCAAATGCGCAGTAAGCGCGCTGTAAGCGCGCGTTTGCATGTATACACTTCAATCGGACCTCATAGTTCTTACAAAGCGCGTTACAAAAGCGCGCGCTTCAAAACGCCTAGTGTGTACCCGCTCTAAAGAGAAATTTCAGGTAGATCGTATGCCCAGGCCGCCGGCCGGCCGGTATGTTAGGTGTACCACTATGCTTGCGCGATGCAGGAATGTCGAAGTTTTCAGGGCGCGCGCAGAGTTGGCATGTGCTCGCCATAGTAGCAAAACCTCTGCCGAACTGTGAAGGAAAATATCGTGAAGAAACCTGAGATGTTCACATACATTAGCGCCTGAAATTGCCAATCCGCGGTGGTGCAGCGCGCTACCAATCCCGCCCAAAGCTTTCTAGTGGCATAGTTTTTTATATAGCCTATGTGCGTTCCACTGCAGGCCACAAGCCTTCTCTCTGCGAGAGGGAGTATGGCTTAAATCCCTAGGCTTATCCAGAATCTTCAGGTTTCTTCACGGTGTTTTCTTTCACGGTTACAGCGAGTGGGACTGATCCAATAACAAGAAATTAATAATTTCTTTCTTAAGAATTGAATGCCTTATACCTACCCGTAATTTAGTTATCTATCTTTTTCCATCAACGGTTGCCTGGAAGAAATTAATTTTAGTAATAAGGCCGCCAATTGTACTATGCTATGTTATTGATGGGTGACCGTCTATGACTAACGCTAGTGGCATTTTTCCGAGCGCTTCCGTGCTTCGCAAAGCACGTTAAGCTCTTGGTACCGGCTGCCGTCGATAGATGGCAGTCGTTAAGCCAAGTCAGAGGCCTTAATATGGCGGCTTAAAAACTTCTGACAGTAAGGCCAGCCACTAGTCTTACAAGCCTCCACCAATCCGGACTTGACCCCCGTGATGGAGTACGGGTTAAACCTTCCTCAGGGAAGAGACCCGTGCCCCTCGGGGTGGGCCCTGGGTTGATGATGATGATGTTATTGTCAAATCTTACGTGCCATTCCTAGTGTACATACTAATAAAGAATATTTTATCTGTCTGTCTACCCATTCTACAGGATGGTAATGGAAAGTGAAAACGGAAAGCCATTTCCAACATCCATCAGCAACCAGCACAAAAGGTTTTTACGCCTAACTATTACGGCTCTAAACTATTTATCATGCAATAGGTATTGTACTGTACACTAACAGTAATAAAAGGAGCTTTTACCTTTTGTGGCAGGATTATCTCTTCGTCGAAGCACCTTTTTAATCTTTTCAACAACTAACATGGTTTACTATTAGCTCGTACTGTGTTGGCTTCAAAATCTGAGTGGTTTTACGCGCGGTGTTGCCAAAAGTTCCGATAGTACTTAATGAAGTGGTTATTGTACTCGTTAACACACAGAACTTTTACTACGGAACCCACTTTGAAATTGCAATAATACATACATAAGCTCACCCGTGTATCCCAGAAGGTGGAATTTCCTCAGTGTAGTGGTGTTAAAAGTATTTAGGTATACCTATGTCCGTGCATTTTCCATGACTTAATGTGTCCAAAATGTAATGAGCGTACTCCAATCTCAGATAATTATTTGCCGGAGTCCTGCCTCGTCGGTCTAGCCGATAGGTCGTCGGTTCGATTCCCACTGTGGGCCGCCATTAATTGGTATAAATGGCCTCAGTCCAGGTGTATTTTCATAGTTGCCTGGTTGCAATAGCACAGGATATCCTTTAGTTTGTAGTTTGGCACCAGGTCAAGTGATTGTGTTGTGTGGAAGAATTTTGTTTTATCTATCTAATCTCTTTAAACGAGCAATTCTTGTATATATATTTATATATAATCAGAATCTCGGAAACGGCTCCAACGATTTTCACGAAATTTTGTAGGCAGATGCTTTCGGGGGCGTTTAATTGATCTAACTAGGTTACATTTTTAGAAAACGTTAGGTTAACGTGATGACCCGGTTCGAGTCATGATGTTCTTTTTCCAAGTTCTTTTTTTTGTTGAAAAGCGATTATTTTAATTTTATAATTACATATTTTATATTACAAAAAAAAACCGAGCAGAGCTCGGTCACCCAAGTACTTTGTATTTAAAAGTTGTTGAAAAATGCAAACTTTAATTCTGACAGTCGTGAGGTTTTCAAAACAAAAAAGATGACCGTGTGTTTTTTACATGTACATAGGGGCATGAAGAGGTGCATATACGAAACCGCGGGTTTTCTCACAATAACAGGACAAACGTACAGTCTGAAGTATAAATTAGTAGTAGAGGCGTTAGTTACACAAGGGTTATAAAGGGGTCGACTGACCCCAGCTCTATTTGTGGCATCCATCTTGAATTATTTATGGCCTTACCAAAATGTCGGGCGGCGCTGTCACCTGAGCCACTTCTACAGTGTATTTACTCAAGCGAACGACTAAAGGTAAACAAAGACACAGCATCTCTCAAACTTACATGTCACTCAAAATAGCTCATGCACGCAGCTTTGCTTGCATCGTATAGCCACATAGGTTTAGTTAGGTACTGTTTAAGGAAAACAGACAGACAACCAAACAAGACAAGACAAACACTAAATAAAATAAAATAGTTTAGTGAAGTTGCACTCGCGTCAACAACGTCAATCGTGAGTAAATATGGCGTCGGGGTGGCTATCTTACTTTTTTTGCCTCTGAATAAAAAAGAGGTTCGTAGTCAGCTATCCATACTTCTTCCTACACTTCGCGTAGCGCATTAGCATAAAATAATCGATCATAATCGCCCTTTAAACAAAATTCCTACATCTTAGCTAGTTGCGAACATATTTTGAGGGTTTGAGGACCACTGAAGTTTTAGGTATTTTTTGGGGCATAGATCTCGCAAATGGTATTTTCATGATAAAATAAAATATTTAGTTAAATAAACTGCGAGTGAGGGATAAGTCAGGCAATATCCGTGTTATTGTGTTTATTGCTTATTGGCATTTATTAACCATATCGTTTTGTATAACTTTGAAATATTATGTAGTGTTATAAATGTGGCATATTGAAAAACCAAATTTTTGACATGTTGACACTTACTCGTTCGCTTCAGTAAATAGGGTGTAGTGATAACTACTAATCGTGACAGACGCAAGAGATACCCAGTAGTCGTGTTGTCTGTTAACCCATAAATGGGCATGGCTAGTATAAATTTTTCATTGGTTTTCGACTTTATCTCAAGGCGATAAGGTTCAATTTACGGTGGTAACTATTTTCCCTAAGGACATTTAAGGGTTAAAAACTTATCCTATCTATCTTAAATATTCCGTAAAACTTATCGTTGATTTTCTGTCTGATCTGTCACCTGGCTATGTATTAAGGTAACATTTTTTTTAACACGTACATACAGGCAAATACATTGCTTCTGGCCCTACACTAGGATACCCTGTGTCGTGGGAACCAGAAACAGCGCCGTCACAAACATGTAAACATCCAAGACCAGGGTTTTTTTTGTCCCCAGCCGGGACTCGAACCCGGGACCTCTCGCATGGTAGGCAGATGCGCTAACCACTGCGCCACAGAGGTCGTTTTAAAGTTGGTTTTAAAGGTTAGGTCGTAAGGTTGGTTTTAAATTCTCGAAACACTGAATGAAACATGTGGTAGCCTAACTATAATTATGTTTGTTACGTTTAGTATAATATCATGTGATACTAATAATTGCAATTGCTGAAGAGGTACCCATTGGTCGTATTTCGCATTCAAAATGAAAATGAAATGTGAAATGAAAAGACGAAAAACTGAGACAACATTTGAGAGAAGCTTTATTCAATCTTTGTTTACATTGATAGGAAATAATTACCTAAGATGTAGTATCTCATCATCATCAACCCATTATGTCCCCACCGAAGGGCACGGGTCTCTTCCCTGATTAAGGTATAGGCCACTCCACCACGGGGGCCATGTCCGGATTGGTGGAGGCTTGTAAGACTAGTGGCTGCTCTTACTCTCTGAAGTTTTCAAGCCACCATAAGGCCTCTGACTTGGCTTAACGAATGCCATCTATCGACGGCAGCCGGCACCAACTGCTTAACGTGCCTTGCGAAGCACGGAACCGCTTGGAAAAATACTACTAGCGTTAGTCACAGACGGTGACCCATCCAGGGATAGAACGCGCCGTATGTTGCTTAACCTTAGTGATCATTTAAGATCACTCAGGCAGTCCAGGCTACGAGCGATTCATTAGTATCTACTACAACGCAAATTATGCAAAGCTCTTCTCTCAGAGAGAGAGAGAGAGAGAGAGAGAAAGAAAGAGAGAGAGAGAGAGAGAGAGTATGAGCTTTTTCACCGCACGTGCCCGCCGCGGATTGGCGATTTCAAGTGCTGAGGTATGTGAACAGCTCAGACACGCAGGTTTCCTCACGAGGTATTCCTTCACCTGTAACCTCTGTGGTGACGACCTATATGGCGCAGCGGTTAGCACATCTGCCTACCATGCGAGAGGTCCCGGGTTCGGATCCCGGCTGGGGACAAAAAAAAAGAAACCCAGGTCTTGGATGTTTACATGTTTGTGACGTCGCTGTTTCTGGTTCCCACAACACAGGGTATCCTGAGCCAGGGTATCAGGGCCAGAAGCATGTATGTGCCTGTATGTAAATGTTATGTTATGTTAACAAGTGGTATTGCTACCTATTATGTAACAAATGTTGTTAATCAATAAATATAAGCTGGGTTAATCGTTTATGAGACAATAGAAAATTGACCCGATTGGCCTAAATGTGGAAGAGGTCTTGCTATAATAGAAATGGTTACATTGGATGTTAATCGAATATTGATAACGATATTTATGGACTGTTTAATTGCTTTTCATTTTGACCTTAATACAGATAGGATTGTTTTCAAAGCATAATTGTAAGTCAAAGTCAAATATTTTTATTCATAGTAGGTACAAATAGAATATTTACTTTATGAACGACAAAGTTGTTAGTTTCACAATTAATAGATTACATGGAGAAGAAACTAAGAAAGAAACTCTACATTTATTCTTTTCAAAACAGTTTTAGCCTAAATTACAAACTTTCAAACTTACAAAATAATATCTTGGATGTGTTGAACACTAGACACATTTATCCTCTGATTAAATTTAATATTAAACACTATTTAATGCCAGACATCCTTGTCTTCTAAATAATCGTTGATTTTATAATAAGACTTTTTGCAAAGCGTGTGCTTAACACAATTCTTAAACCGCGATGGAGGTAACTCTAATATATCTTGAGGTATCTTGTTGTAGAACCCTATACAGTGCCCCATGAAGGAAGTATTAACTTTTGCGAGTCTGAATCGTGGAAATGACAGTTTATGTGTATTCCTAGTATTAACGTTATGATGGCTACCAAGAGGTTTGAAGTCTTTAATATTTTTCCGACCGTACACAATATTTTCATATAAGTAGTGCAGGAACTGAACATTTCACACTAAACATAGGTTAGGTTAACAGAAAAGTCACGTCACAGATTTAACGTTTTGAAAGTTAACCCGTGTTGTCTACAGCTTATGACAGAAAATTCTTTAATTACCTCAAAATCAAAAGGAAGAATCTGGGCCGGTATTTGAATTGAGAATTTTACTAAGTAAATACTTAAGTAATGTACTGTCACGCTCTTTTCTGAGACATTGACGAGACAGCACTATAGTTAAGTAGTTACTTAACGAAATTCCAAATTCAGAAATCAGACATCAATCAGGTTGTCACTTAGGTAGAGTTTAGTTTTCTCGAAGTCCTGATTTTGTTTTGTCTCGCCTTGTGCGATTTTGAACGTTTATGTAAAATCATCCACCAATCCGGACTTGGCCCCCGTGGTGGAGAATGGGCTATGCCTTCCTCAGGGAAGAGACCCGTGCCCCTCGGTGGTGACATGATGGGTTGATGATGATGTAAAATAATTAGGGAGCTCTAGTTGGCCAGTGGGTAGAACAATAGCGAGAGATCGAGGTTCGATTCCCAGTGCGGACATTGTACCTCCTTCTCTACTTTATTTATTTTCAAAGTTACATACAAATGTATAAAGTAAGAAGTATCAATATTATTCGCTAACGGCGAAGGAAAACATCGTGAGGAAACCTGATTGTCGTAATTGTTCACATACCTCAGCGCTTGAAATTGCCAATCCGTGGTGGGGACGCGTGGCAATAAAGCCCATACTCTCTCTCTCTCTCTGAGAGAAGGCCATACAGTGGGACGTATAATTTACGTCTTTTACGAAGCATATATTATATGCTTTGAATCGCTCGTAGCCTGGGCTGCCTGAGTGATCTTAAACGATCACTAAGGTTAAACAACATACGGCGCGTTCAGTCCATGGATGGGTGACCATCTATGACTAACGCTAGTGGCATTTTTCCGAGCGATTCCGTGCTTCGCAAGGCACGTTAAGCAGTTGGTGCCGGCTGCCGTCGATAGATGGCAGTCGTTAAGCCAAGTCAGAGGCCCTAGGGCGGCTTGAAAACTTCTGACAGTAAGACTAGCCACTAGTCTTATAAGCCTCCACCGATCCGGTCTTGGCCCCCGTGGTGGAGTATGGCCTATACCTTCATCGGGGAAGAGACCCGTGCCCCTCGGTGGGGACATGATGGGTTGATGATGATATTATATGCTTCAAGTTAATGGTACTTTATTGTTATATATAGGGATTAAAAAGTTTTTTTTATAAATGTACAGACTGACCCCACACTAGGATACCCTGTGTCACAAAGATATAACCTCGTGAGGCCCAATGTCTTCAAGTGATCACAAAATCATTTGTTCTTTTCAAGGTCGGGCCTCACGAGGATATACACACAAGACCTCGACTTTTTTTGTCCCCAGCCAGGATTCGAACCCGGGACCTTTCGCACGGTAGGCAGATGCTACCGCTACGCCACAGAGGTCGTGAAACATTTCTACCACACACTATATAAACAGTCTGCCTCTAATAAGTGCTTCAAAGGAAGGAAGAGAGTGTTTTTAGAACTAAGGCTGATAGACTATAAGTCTGTTACTACTGGTCTTGTTTGTCTTGCTCGGAAGACGTTCCAAGAGATGGCTAGTCGTGAAATAGGTCCCAGCACTCCCGGGAGCGATATGTCCAGTGACCCGCGACCGCTCCCACAACTTGACACATACGCGTAGGGTTGCCAACTCTACTATATAATATTAGGGGCTCAAATACTATATTTCTAAAATATATATAATAGGCGAAGCTACAATATTTTGCGTAAAGCGGAACCCATCCTTAATCTTTTGTTAAAGCTCGCTCATCCAGTCTGTGAATCGCGCGCTCCCCTTTAGATATCCACTCCTCGCTGAACGCGCTTTATCGAAAAAAAAAAACTTTTCCTTCACTCGCCTGCCAGTGAACTGTCACCTGTCAGTTGTCCTTGTCCGTCATTAAAGTCTATTTTGGCATCTACTATATTTTTAGCTTTAATAGCTTCGAAAATACTATATTTGTTAGAAAAGTAGTTGGTAACTCTACATACGCGCAGAACTATAAGATGTAGCGAAGCTTTTTAGGTTTATTTACACTTCTTGCATGGGTTCTTGATGACCTCTGTGGCGCAGCGGTTAGCGCATCAGCCTACCATGCGAGAGGTCTCGACTTCGAATCCCGGCTGGGGACAAAAAAAAACCCAGGTCTTGGATGTTTACATGTTTGTAATGTCGCTGTTTCTGGTTCCCGAGACACAGGGTATTCTAGTGTGGAAACAGAAGCAATGTATTTATCTATATTATGTAAATATTTATGTTATATCTTGGGCAGTCAATCGGTCTTTGGTTGATATGCTCCTTCTATACGCTTATACTCTGTGGCTACATTTGAACTACCCGCGGTGCAGCCAGCGTCGCATCGCTGTAAATAAACTTGGTCAACTACCTACTGAGTTGACAGTGTTTGGGTTGAATAGTCTAGTACCTACGAGTATCTAAAGTCGGTGATAGAGTGGGTAAACCGGTGGTATCGTCGACGGCAACCTTTACATTTCAGTAGCAAAGTCACCCGTAAGGTAAGTCAATAAAGTGCACGCGTGTAAATGTTGAAATTGTTCTTCAAGCGAAAGCTTCCGTTTGACCCTAGGTAGATTTTTTTACTACCCAAAACAGAAATAACTTTAGTTATGGAAGAAGGCAAGTACAGCCTTAGGCTTGGAGATTTGAAGTTTTAGATGAATTATTTGCACAAGACATTATTTGTATACAAAGCAACGCAACGATCACGAAGGGTAAGCAAGATAAGGCGTGTTCAGTCCATGGATGGGTGACCGTTCTATGACTAATGCTAGTGGCATTTTTCTGAGCCGTTCCGTGCTTCGCAAGGCACGTTAAGAAGTTAGTACCGGCTGCCGTCGATAGATGGCTGTCGTTTAGCCAAGTCAGAGGCCTTAGGGCAGGCAGCTTGAAATTCTGTCAGTAAAACCAGCCAGTAGTCTTACAAGCCTCCACCAATCAGGACTTGGCCCCCGTCGTGGAGTATGGCCTATACCTTCCTCAGGGGAGAGATCCGTGACATTCGGGTCCCATTATGGGTTGATCATGATGTGTCACCTGATAAGTTCTATACCTGGAACTCTGGGCCGCATTTGTAACCTGTAGTGTAGAGGATGGCAATGTATGTAACAAAAAAATACATCATAAGCAAACTACATTGGTAACAAAGTAAAAAACTGCAACTAGACCCAGAAAAGAGGGCGATAACACTAAATCAGTGAAAAGGTTGGGACATATCTTCACTTTACATCGATCGTATTCAGAAGACGGCGAAATGATTACAATGAAAGTATAGCTTTAGATAGACAGCCTATTAACCTTTACATTTAAATGTTACTTTTTCGAGTGCAAGTACTAAACAGTAAGGCTAAGCGCGCACTGCGATAAAAAAACGTGAAAAAATATCGCAACTCTGCGAACAAGAGAAATACACTGCAGTCCTCGCACTGCGAAAATTAATTGTTTGCGATTTAAAGTCGCACATGCGAAATCGTAATTCGTATCCTATGAAGCGGTACCGAGCCCCGCGGCTCTTTTATTTTGTAAATCCTTGTTTCGACGGCCTCCGCTACTTCGCAGTAAATCGTAGTGCGCGTAGGAATTATTGTCGTTTGCGATTATATCCTCGTGAGGCCCAATGTCCTCAGGTGATCACAAAATCAATTGTTCTTTTCAAGGTCGGGCCTCACGAGGATATTTCGCGCTTTAAAAATCGCAACGAATGAATTTCGTAGTGCGCGCAATCAGTAAAAGCTCTAGTAAAAGGGTTATTCTCATTTTGAAAAATAAAAGTCATAACTGTGGCGGACTGGATTTTCGAGGCAAACTAAGGAGTCTTTAACTACGAGAATTTACTACCTTATACGTTTGCACGCTCTTCGTGAATGGTAACCATTAACGCTACGGTACTAATTACTTGACTACCTCTATGGCACAGCGGTTAGCGCATCTGCCTACCATGTTAAAAGTCACAACCATGATTGTGCATGGTTGTGACTTTTCTTTTTTCAAATATAAAAATACACAAAACTGCACCGGCACCTCTTGTATTTTTTGTGAGAAAGGACAAGTCACGAGTTATAATTTTAGTTATATTTGTTCTGTTTGTAATTCGAAGAATCAGCCATGCGTCATGAAATGATATATTACAACGAAAACATTTCGCCTCGGTGAGGGCTGTAATATATCTTATCGGCTTTTATATCTTTGAGTTGAGAGAGCAAAGTAGCTATTACTCAGATCCTCTCGACTCGCGCCGCTAGAGGGAGCCAGTGCCGTGTAACACCATTGTTGCCCAGTTTTAGCTAAAATTGTTTTTATATCTATAAAAATACCGGGGAAGTGCGAGTCAGGCTCGCCCACAGAGAGTTCCGACGTTCAAAGATTTTTTTTTTGTAAATTAATTACAAATGTAGTTTTCAGATTTTCCCTGTATTTGCAGTATAAGATAATATTACTTGCCAAATTTCATACTTCTATGTCAACGAACGGGAAGTAGGTACCATATAAATTTTGATTTATCGAAATATACTTACGTTTTTTTGCGGCATAAACAGCCGTATATTTTTTTTCGTTTACTTAGATGTTTGACTTTCCTACAGCTTCGAGGGACCGTAGACTTGAGAAATATAATAATATGGTATTACTTTCAACTCGGTACTCTTGGTGTTGGTAGACACAGGAGGGACGGACGGACTATAAAGTGATCCTATAAGGGTTCCGTTTTTTTTTCTTTAGAGGTACGGAACCCTAAAAATTGTTTCACGTTATGCGGCTACCACACGTGCATGCTTGACCACAGTTTTGCTTGCGCATGCAGGTTTGTACACTGTACACTGTGCGTGTAGTTAGCTGTGTGCCGTGTGGTGCCGGCAGATTCGAATAGCACCACCCCATATCTTCCCGTGGGTATCGTAAAAGGCGATTATGGGAGTGTGAGAAAATACCGACTCCTTGTAACTCTCTCACCGTGATACTGCACCATCCGTCTGAGTCTTTCTCCGGTCGTAACGGCCTCCGTTCCACTGGGTCCAGAAGGACAAGGATGAGTATGTGCACCTGTGTCCTGCGCGTACACTTCTGCACCTTAATATATCCTGCGCATCTGACCGCTTTCGTTACTGGACTCCGAGTACGTTTAAAGTCCTGTGGCGATGGGTAAAGGTAGAGAGGTCTAGCCTGATGCAAGCTTGACTTTGTCTAATGCCCGCACACAGGCGGTCCCGGGGGCGTGAGTACACGCCGTGGTCGTTTCCGCGCTGCAAATTTGGGGCAACAGCGCAGGCTCGGCAGCACTCGGGGCGACAAAGCAGCCCTGTTTAGGGAGGCACTGCTTTCCCCGCTCAGCCGGGGCGGGGGCTAGAAAAGGTGCCCTAAAAAAATGCTCGTCCCAACTTGGCAGATGGTAGTAACCACGGCTATCATCGCATCATTTAAATCGTGGTCGACGTTACAAAGCAAATTTAAAAACAACACCTAATATGACCTTCGGCGCGTGGAACGTGAGAACGCTTCTTGATCGGGATGGCAACGCCTGCCCTGAACGTAAGACCACCATAGTAGCTCGGGAACTTCATCGCTATAACGTGGATGTGGCTGCGCTCAGCGAAACGCATCTACCCGATGAAGGAGAGCTGGTGGAAGTAGGTGGCGGCTACACTTTCTTCTGGAAAGGTACCGCTGCCTCCGAAGCTCGTCGATCAGGTGTGGGATTTGCCATCAAGAATCACTTAGCAAAGCGTTTACAGGAGTACCCTGTACATATATCAGACCGCGTTACCACACTGCGCCTTCACCTGGACAAAGACAACTACCTTAATGTCATCAGTGTTTATGCTCCAACGCTAGACAAGTCTGATGACATCAAGGACAAGTTCTATGAGGAATTGACTCATTGCCTCGATAGCATACACGCCAAAGAGCAGGTTTTATTGCTGGGTTTTATGCCAGGGTTGGTCGGGACTACGAGGCTTGGCCTAGAGTTCTGGGTAGACATGGAGTTGGCAACATGAACAGCAATGGTCAGTTGCTGCTCAGTCTTTGTGCTCAACACGGTTTGACAATTACGAACACTATGTTTAGACTTGCCGCCAAGTACAAAACAACATGGATGCACCCAAGATCCAAGCATTGGCATTTGATTGACTATGCAATCGTGAGGCAAAAAGATTTCAGCCAAGTGCAAGTCACCCGTGTTATGCGTGGTGCGCACTGTTGGTCTGACCACCAACTTATTGTCACTAAGCTGCGAATACGCCTCCGTCGTCTGCGTAGATCCTCTATAAAAAAGCTTGCGTCTTTGGACGTGGATAAGCTAAAAGATCGCGCAGTCAGGGAGAAATACGCTGAAGCCCTGTCTGAAAAGCTGTTGCCCGTCAATGAGGTAGGTGATGTTGATGCTGCCTGGGGAACTTTGTCAACTCATATCATAGATACCGCTTCAACTACACTGGGTAAAAAGTTCCGTCGCAACGAAGACTGGTTTGATGGAAATGATGAAACCCTGAGGGCAGCATTCGATAAACACCGAGATCTCCTGCAACAGCACAGAAGGCAAAGAGGAAGCGTTGCGGCTGTTGCTGTTAAAGCTAGTGACCTCGAATTGCGCAAGCTGTCTCGTCATATGAAAGACAAGTGGTGGCAGGACAAAGCTAGACACATGCAATGGCTCACTGACACAAACCAACTGGGAGAATTCTACAGTGAGGTACGTAAGCTGATTGGTACATCCTACCACGTGAGGGTACCTTTAAGGTCTCTAGACGGTAGTCACCTGTTGACGAACAAGGACGATGTACTGAAGCGCTGGTCGGAGCACTTCAATACTCTGCTAAATAGTTTATGATCGATCGTTCTCTGATCGATCCACATCGATCAGCTGATCTGGAAACTATCCGCTTAATGCCGCAGCTCCCTCTTGCCTTTGAGCTGGACGAGCCTCTATTGCGTGACTAGGTTGTTACTGCCATCAGACAGCAACAAAACAAAAGGGCGGTTGGTATTGACCTCATACCGGGAGAGCTGATAAAATACGGCGGAGAGGAGTTGCATACGCTGGTCTGGGAACTATTTGTTCGCATGTGGGAGCAGGAGCGCATTCCGGATACCTTTAAAGTGTCGCGCATAAGTGCTCTCTACAAGAACAAAGGTGACCGATCTGACTGCAACGCTTATCGTGGTATTTCGCTTCTTTCAACCCCCGGAAAGGTCTTTGCTAGAGTTCTCTTAAACCGCCTAAAGAACTTGTCCGAAAAGATTTTGCCAGAAACCCAGTTTGGCTTCAGACCGGATCGAGGCACATGCGAAGCTATATTCTCTGTGCGTCAACTGCAAGAAAAGAGCAGAGAACAGGGTCGTCAGCTGTACCTTTGCTTTGTTGACCTAGAGAAGGCCTTCGACAGCGTGCCTCGGGAAGCTCTATGGTTGGTGCTAGGTAAGCTTGGGTGCACGGGAAGGTTTGTGAGACTGCTTAAACTCCTGCATGACGACATGCAATGCTGCGTTGCCGTAGACGGCGATCAGACAGACTTCTTCCCCGTTACCTGTGGGGTGAAGCAAGGTTGCGTTTTAGCACCTATTCTGTTCGCCTTATACTTCGCGGTGGTAGTTGGAGAAGTCTTACAAACTGTTTCTCAAGGAGTTCGCATCCGCTTCCGCACAGACGGCAGCCTTTTCAACTTGGCTAGACTTAAGGCTCGCACTAAAGTCTCACACGCACTGATCACCGAGATCATGTATGCTGATGACCTGTGCTTTGTAGCAGAATCCCCAGACGGCCTGCAACAGCTAATGTCCGCATTACACCAAGCCTGCCGTAAGTTCGGCCTGAAGAATCAATAAATTAAATTGTGTCAATAAGACGGAGGTGATGTCCCTGGACATACACGGTCACGAGACAATGGCCATAAAACTTGGTGAAGATGTGCTGAAGCAGGTGGATAAATTTCGCTATCTGGGGAACACTGTAACATCCAAGTGTGACCTTGATGCTGAGATCAATAGCAGGGTCGGTGCCGCAGCTGCAGCATTCGGCAAGCTATGTTCCAAGGTCTTCTGCTCTCATGACCTTAAGTTGGCCACTAAGATTTCGATATATATGGCAATCGTGCTGCCAAACCTCTTATACTCCTCTGAGACGTGGTGCGTATACCGCCGCCCCATTAGCACTCTGGATCGCTTCCACCTTAAATGCCTCCATGCCATAATGAAGGTCAGATGGTCTGATAGAGTGCGAAATACCGAAGTTCTGCGACGAGCTAATGTTGGTGGCATTGAGGCCTATTTAATGCTTCGACAGCTTCGGTGGTGCGGTCACGTATCTCGTATGGCAGAGGAAAGAGTGGCGAAACGCATCTTCTATTCTGAACTAGAGGAGGGCAAGCGGAATCATGGCGGTCCCCTTCTCCGGTACAAGGATGTCCAAAAGCGACACATGAAGAGATGCAACATAGAGCCCTCCCGCTGGGAACGTTTGGCAGCACAGCGGACAGAATTTCGCAGGATGGTGAACAGCCAAGTACGCGAGTTCGAGGTTCAGCGTAAAGCTGACCTGGATACCAAACGCGACCAGTTAAAGGCTCGCCCACCTGCTGCCATAACTTATAATTATGAGAACGGCATTCTCACATGCCCTCAGTGTGCACGGAGTTTCGCCGTGAAGATAGGCTACATAAGCCATCTTCGAGCGCACCAGCGCCACATCCCTGATTAGGGGTCAAAGTGGTCGCCATGGCCGAAATCGGTCGGAACAATCATCATCATCATCAGTTGTTAAGACGGTAGATAGATAGAGAACACTTTATTGTACATAAAAAGGAAATTACACAGGTACGGTATTACGGTAGCATGCGCAAACCCCAAAGCTTGGCTTGATGGTTTTGAAACTTGCTTGAAATTCTGGCATGCACAGACATATGTACTTGTACAAACTTGTCTGCGCATGTGATTGGGCGTTCAGTGTTCAAGCCGGCTTCAGGCATTTTTTTGTCCACTTTGATCGTTTACGCTTTTAATTTTGGATTTTCTTTTTTTTACTAGCAGACACTTGAAAAATATTAGCAGAAGAAATAGCTCTTCATTGGGAAACATAGTTTCCACACCGGCGATGTCGAATGTGGCTTGCGCAAACTAAACTGTGCCGTGTGGTAGAGACGTCCGTGTCTTTTCATGCGAGAAGTATGCGCAAGCAAAACTGTGGTCAAGCATGCACGTGTGGTAGCCGCATTTAACAAACTGCCGTGTATACCGACGCAGCTACATCCGCTTTTATTACTTCTGATGTCTAGGCTAGACCTCTGGCTCTTTTATTCTACGAGTCCGGATCCTGTGAGGAACACATCTATTCCCGGAGGATGTATATCGCATCTTTGTAGCCCGATGGCGACCTTTTGCAGCAAAATGGAATTGACTACTCAATCCTATACTCGCGAAACAAATTAGACTTGAGCTACCTCGCCCCCCTGTCTTGTCCTACCTTTCTGGGCTCATACAGGTAGATTGACTGTCCCAGTGAGGTCAGGCTACATTGGTGGCTGGAAGTTTCTTGTCCACCGAAAAGAATGTAACGAGTTTTTGAGGAAATCTTCGCTAGTTGAGTTATATTTTGGGTCCCCACGATGCGGTCAGAAGGTAAAGGGATAATGTAATGATTTGATTTACTTCTGAGGATTATATTGCGGCAACGGCAGTACGCTCAACAGCACATGAACCTTTACAGCCGCTCACTCTATGTAGTGTCATTACAGGCGATTCATCATCAACCCATTATGTCCCCACCAAGGGGCACGGGTCTCTTCCATGAGGAAGGTGTAGGCCATTCTCCACCACGGGGGCCAAGTCGTATTGGTGGCTGCTTGTAAGCCTAGTGGCTGGTCTTACTGTCAGAAGTGTTCAAGCCGCCCTAAGGCCTAGACTTGGCTTAACGACTGCCATCTATCGACGGCAGCCGGCAGCAACTGCTTAACGTGCCTTGAGAAGCACGGAACCGCTCGGAAAAATGCCACTAGCATTAGTCATAGACGGTTACCCAGCCATGGACTGAACGCGACGTATGTTGCTTAACCTTAGTAATCGCTTAAGATCACTCAGGCAACCCGGGCTATGAGCGATTACAACAATTGTCTAATTAACATGTTAAAAACAGGATTTGCTTATGGGTGGGGCAAAAAATCAAATCGCCATAGTAAGTACAAACGACAGTAAATCTGTTATTATATCTGTGCATTCTACGCAGATACATTATGGGCTACTTTCCAAATAAAGTAATAAGTTTGATGTGCTGTCGAGAGTCCTTGCTAAAATAATATCATCCACACTCGAATATCATCAATACTGTATAATTGCGTGCAGTAATTTCTAAATTACCTACCTTCTTATCTTCTCTGGAAGAAATTAATGTTAGCAATAAGGACGCCCATTGATTTTTTTAAAATATTAACTTTTATTTATTTCTCTTCTCTCTTATGTTTCTTGTGGTTCGATCACAAAACATAATTATATTCTCCAAGACGATCTATAAAATATGTTACTCATATATTTTTAAACTCGAGACTCTATGAAACATGCATCGTGCTAAATCGTTTAGCAATCAGTAAAAGCTTGTGAACATATTTGTTTCGTTGTTTTATGGTTATTGATCAGCTAAAGCTTAAAGGAGACGGAAACGCTTCCATACATTGTTGGGCCCAGATATAAAAAGACGAGAGTGGTGTCAATAAACAGCTTATATATTGAAAATTTTGCGGATTTTAGTAATCTGAGAGCAAAGTTAAAAGAGATTTAGTAAAAGTGAGGCTATGCAACAAATTGACAATAACCTATAGGTACTTAACAGCTGATTTTATAACTATGATCATATGATAGACAGTTATTTATTACATTAATTGTAGTTCTTATTGTATTGAGTGGGAAAATGTAACGAAACTCACAAATAGATTAAAAGACAGGGAAGACAAAGATTTGTGTCATTTCATCCTCTAAAACTCGTCGGCCCAGTGTATTACATCGATAAGTCGGTATGCCACAGTCGTAAAAGTTAAACAATATACTAGAAGTTAGAGCGAAAGCACTGGTCGAGGAATATAATTAAAATATGCAAACGATAACCGATACAAGACGAGTAGGTAGGTAGTCCGGTGATCATGATGGGAGACGATAATGTACGTACCGCAAATGCACATCCTGAGAACGTACGCCCCGGTAATGTACAGCCACAGAATCCGTGCATATGTACACGGATTCCCGTCCGTACGTTCTCGGGTCGTGCGTTATCATATCAGGCTGTATAAAATTGGTACGGGCGAGAATCCGTGTACAGCCATAGACACGACAGAGTGGTGCCTTGCTTCCATGAAGCGTAAATCATTCACATCGCAACCATTACACGCTCGATCTAGTGCGTGACATTATCGAGGCTATGAGTCATAATAGATTGACGTCCTGATCTGGCTGGATCTTACACTAGACAAGTCAATCCAAATATCAGAGTTTAGATGTAGAGGAGCGATACATCAACCCATTATAAACCCACTGAGGGGCACGGGGATTTTCCCTGAGGAACCTTTCTCAGTGAAAAGCCCGTGCCCCTCCGTCCTATACCTATAGGGCATACTCCACCACGGGGGCCTAGTCCGGATAGGTGGAGCCTTGTAAGACTAGTGGCTGGTCTTACTGTCGGAAGTTTTCAAGCTGCCCTAAGGCCTCTGACTTGGCTTCACGACTTCCATCTTTTAACGGCAGCCGGCACCAACTGCTTAACTTGCCTTGCAAAGCACGGAACCGCTAGGAAAAATCCCACTAGCGATAGTTATAGATGGTCATTTGGGCACGAATTCCCGGGTTGTACATTCTCGTGCTGTAAATTCTCGGTCCGTGCAATATCATGACCCATCATGATCATAGATTGAAAACCCGGGAGCTGTCACTGTCAGCACAGATTAAATACATTTGACAAACATAAAAAGTAATAAATGGATCTGTAAACGAGAATCTACGAGAATCGATTTTAAAGTTAATATTCTGTTTTATTGTAAACTATTGACAATATAATAATTTATTCCGTAGATTTTGTTCACTTTGATTAAATCCATCATTCGATGAGAGTGATTTTATGTTCAATAGTAATTCTTGAAATCATTCACAGTAATCGATTATAGTAATCGATTAATACTCTATTTCATCAGTGCAATAAACTTGTTTTTAAGATTTCTCGTCTCCCAGATGGTGAATTGAGCAGATTTTTTATATTTTAAATCAGAAAAAAAATAACGCTTTTTTTAAACCATATTTCAGCTTATTAAAATTTTGCCCAGAGATCCCCGGCTCCTTTATTACTGAACACTTGTCTGGATAATTGTTACGCTATAATAGTATCATAACATTTTATTGCCTGAAATCAATTCAAAACACGCAAAGCTAGTTATGATTCACTAGCTTTGTTCTCGGCTTCGCTCGTGTGGCGCTCATCGAGTATATCAGCCTACATAATATATCCATCCGAGAGATTCGTTCTACGTAATCGTTTTTGAAATCGGTTAAAAAAACATATTATATAAATATAGATGCATGTGTGATCATAAAAATGATCACACATGCATGTATGTGCAATGCATCTAAAGCTATAAATAAATAAACTCACAAATGAAATATCTAGGTCGCTTGTACAAGGCAAATTGAAAAACTTTTTCTTAATCATTTATTAAGAAAATGTTTTCATTGATTAACATAACATTGATTAACATAACATAACATTTACATACTGGCACATACATTGCTTCTGGCCCCAACACTAGGATACCCTGTGTCGTGAGAACCAGAAACAGCGACGTCACAAACATGTAAACATCCAAGACCTGGAGTTTTTTTTTCTCCAGCCGGGGATTGAACGCGAGACCTTACGCATGGTAAGCAGATGTGCTAATCACTAGGCCGCAGAGGTCGTTCACAGATTACACCACGGAAAGAGTGAGAGGGGGAAACGAAGAGAGAGAGAGAGAGAGCATATAAACAATTTCTCTCAATTTGACATTAATTGCTTTGATGAATACGTAATACAATATAGTAATTATTCATGGGTAGGTAAGTACGTTTATAATCCCAACGTAACGAGGTTTCTGTTCAATTAATGGAATTTTCCCCGGTTGGAAACAATTTAGGCCCGCAGGTAAACTGCCTTAATGATATCACAGAAAGCTCTAAAATCGATTGTACTTGGCTTACCACCGTTAGCTATTATTCTTTGATTGTAATAGAACCAGCGTGACATTAAAATGTCATGAAATAGTAGACAGAGGACATCGCATTATATTTTTATGTTTTAGTTACAAGGTCGCCAAGTTGATGAACTGACCACTTCTAATGAAGTAAAGAACAAAGTAAATTATTGTTCTAAGAAAACGAAATTTGAAGTAGCAGTGCTATTCACGCATTGAATTTTATATGCCCTGTATTTGGTCTCTCTCAGGTTTAGATATCGCGCCTTGTTCTTATGTTTATTTAAGACGAAGTTTGGTTAACAATATATGAGGGTGCGAAGACAAAGGTGTTGGTGACTTGATCAGCGTCCTCGTTAAGAGGCGGCAAACCGACAGACACAGTGTAGGTTGCGCGCTCCGGTCTATACCTGGGGTACACAGAAAGTATACTCCGATTTTTCATTTCGTGTATGAAACTGACATTTGGTGGGTTGCCAGTTTTGGATTTTGTTGTAAAATAATTGAAACGAGATATGATTCGAAAGCCAAACTAGTATTCGGTTTGGTGATTTGAAAAAAAAAAGTTGCATGTTACATTTATGATTTTCTTCCTTAAATTAATTTAACCATTTTGAAAATGTCACTGTAGATCGAAATCAACGCTACTTTTATTATTGATCAACGTAAATTAAGATTCTAAAATCACTTATTTTAGTAAATTTAAAAAAGAAACGACTTGATCACTCAGACGATACGATACTATTTTTTTCATTACGATAAGTTTGCAACGCAGTACCTAGTTATCAATATGAAAATAAAAAGTAGAATTTTAGCTGACAATGTCGAGATCGAGACCGAGACCGAGAACTCGGTCGAGACTCCTTGAGCTAGCAACATTTAAAAAAAGAAAGAGAGCTTGCAGCTGTCAGTTAGGTACACGAAATTAAAAATCAGAGTATACAATGTATGGAGAGCGCGCGGAATAGTCGCGTCTTTTTTTGTATTCACTTTCATACTAAATGTGGTAAAGGGAAAGGACGAAGCCCACACAGAAGAGACGGGCCGAGGACGCGATCTCAATCGCGTCGCGTCTATTCCGCGCCCTCGCCCCACGCCCTTCCTCAGTGCCCCAGACCTAATAGCCCAAGGATAGTTCAAGATTATTCAGTGCTTTACGACTTTCATTTTACGGGCGGGATTAAAATGTAACATTATGTAACAACAATAATAAAGCGACGAGTGGCAAGTAACTCTATTAACCCACATGGCTGGCGGGCGTGCCTTGCGAACTTGATATTACGATACATAGTTAGCGAGATCTACAGGCGTTTTTCTGGTCGCCCTACTCGTGAAGTCAATTGCTCGAGACTGGAGAGCACCAGGAGTTCCATAGATATACTAATGTAGCAGCAGGCGATAAAGGAGAAATACCTCTGCTGGACAGAAGTCTGCCTTGACAGACACAAATAAATTGGGTTTGTATGCAGCTGAAGTTTCATACGCTTGCTTGCGGTTGGTTTGTTTTTTATCTATCCATGTCAAGAGGAAGATTTAAAATTTTTGAAGTAAAACTTTCGTAAGCACTACACATTAAATATAAACTGTTTTCCAGAAACACTTACTTGTTTTCTTGTCGGAAGAGTCCGACCATGTTTCGCTCTGATTCGCAGAGCTTAATCATGGTGAGCAGAGACGGAGCTCGCGTCGTCGGTTGCTCGTCTCTGACTTCTGGCCGAAACGGAAACTCTTCGTTTCGGTTCGGTCGGACTCTTCCGACAAAAAGTCAAGTAAAACTATTTGTACGGTTTCAAATGTTCCAAGTCAATTACATAATATCAATTCAATTATAATTACAATAGCTCACATGTCTTCTGTTCCGTTCACGATCTGGCAAACTAGGAGGACCAACTTGCTGGACTGAGAATCTGATGCAGACTGCTAGTAGTCTGCGGATGAGTATAGCCTAGGAAAGAATAAGTGACGTGCCTTGGAAAAGCCCTATTTTAATAAAATAACGTCAACACAACATTCTTCCTGGTCCTATATCCATCAGTGGAGAAATATAGACTGGCGGATTTAAACATAAATATTTAGATACAGGCACATACATTGCTTCTGGCCCCACACTAGGATACCCTGTGTCGTGGGAACCAGAAACAGCGACGTTAGAAACATCTAAGGCCTGAGGCTTTTTTATCCCCGGCCGGGTTTCAAACCCGGGACCTCTCGCATGATAGACAGATGCGCTAACCACTGCGACACAGAGGTCGTCAAAATTTGAATTTAGAGTTTGGATTTTTCATATTGATAAAGTTTACATGAATCTCCAGTCCTCCTCGTCATGAGCTCTCAATTTCTCAATTCTCAGGCGGTGAAAGTGTTCTGTTATCTGTTTCGTATTCTGTGTACGTACTAATAGACAGTGACAGTAGTTAGTAGGTTCGTATGTAACCGAGCAACTTGGCCGGAGTTTCGGCAGTGTCAGGTGACGGTGTGTCGACTGAATGCGAATGGTGTGAGCAGACGACGCGGGAAGTTCTCGTGTAGTTAGGAATTGTAGCGGTTTGTTTACTAGTGTAGGGAAGGGAATAAAATTTTGTCGCCCGAAGTTTTGGACAGACAACCAAAGTTAGGGTACTGTTCTTGTCTCAAAGTTTCGTCAAGTCTCCGGGACTTTGTAAAAACAATGCATTTTATTTTTGTTTCCGGACTATATCATCATCATCATCAACCCATTATGTCCACACCGAGGGGCACGGGTCTCTTCCCTGAGGAAGGTATAGCCCATACTCCACCACGGGGTCTAGTTCGGATTGGTATAGTGAGCAACAATCATCGCGACTCGGCAAGCGTAGTGTAGGACGCCCTCCGACCAGGTGGGATGACGATCTGCGAAAATCTGCAGGCAGATGCTGGGTGGGACAAGCTGAAAACAGGGCGCTATGGCGCTCATTAGGCGAGGACTATGCCCAGCAGTGGACTAATATAGCCTGATGATGATGATGAATCATCACGTAGTAAATTGGCACGGCCTTTCATTTCATTAGTATAAAATATTTCAATCTTACTATTGTTTCTTAGCTCTTGAGTATCATTGTGCTCTATAATTTAATTTGTGAATAAAACTTTTTCTAGGTATTCTATCTATTCAATCACAAACGATTTCCAGTTTCGAAAATTTATTTGCGGCGTATTCAAGAAATCAAGAAATCAAAAAAAAATTTCAACGTAAATAATTTACATTCTGCTTGTTGAATGTCAATGTACATACAGTTATGTATAATGTTAGCCGCTGCCTTGGGAGCGTCTGTAGTGGAGAAAAAGGCAGCGAGAAAAAACTCCACTCTGACCATCTTTTCTCAAATCACCTTAAAGCTAATACAAATTAGGTATGAGTGTTCGTACATATACCAAGAATCTCAAGATCCATGAGTAGTTCTAGATATTCTCGTCCATCTCTTACAAGATTTGATGAGATGATCGCCTCGTTGGACTAGCCGTTAAGGCGCTTAGCTGCCAAGAATAGGTCGTGGGTTAGATTCCCACAATGGCCTTAGTCTGGATATTTTCCTTGCCTGGCTACCATATCACAGGGTATCCTAGTTTGGGATCAGGTAAAGTGATTGTGTTGTGTGGACATCGATAAAAAAACCTAAACCCAAAAAGCTTTTAATCGTGTGGTGTACGACTTATACTTTCATCAGGGAAGAGACCCGTGCCCCTCGGTGGGGACATAATGGGTTGATGATGATGATTTTCAAGGTCAGGACTGAGGAGGTTACAGAGACTCTAAAAGTGTCGTTACGTCACTTTTTTTTATAAATAAGACTGTTAATGTGCAAGACTGAAGAATCAGGTGTAGAATTAAGTGTACTTTTATAACAATAGCTCCACCTCATCAAAAATAACTCTCGGGGAGCATTGGCAAGCGCGTATGAACAACAGAGTAAACAAATGCACACTAAACTTTGTTTTCTGACGTCAGCCAGAGACCGAACAAACGGCGGCATTAGTAAGAGCTCTGAGTCACAATCTTGTATGGAGAGTGAATTAGGCATTAGCAATTCGGCCGATGACGACGCGCGCTTAAATAATTCATATGCGGTCCTACCTCACCGCGACTGGTGGCCTCGGCCTCGTGGCCTGGTACACACGTAGTGTATGCCTTCTCTGCCCCGTACTGTATAATTCTCATTCTTAATTTGGAAGTCGAAACGTTACTACCGAGGTGGATCTTTTTTTTAATATCCAATAATTCGCCCTAAGATATACTGCTTTAAAGTTATTGGCTAGTAATAGTTATAATCGCTCGTAGCCCCGGCCACCTGAGTGATCTTAAACGATCACGAAGGTTAAGCAACATAGGGCGCGTTCAGTGCATGGATGGGTGTCCGTCTATGACTAACGCTAGTGGCATTGTTCCGAGCGGTTCCGTGATTCCCAAGGCACGTTGAGCAGTTGGTGCCGGTTGCCGTCGATAGATGGCAGTCGTTAAGTCAAGTCAGAGGCCTTAGAGTGGCATGAAAACTTCTGACAGTAAGACCAGCCACTAGTCTTACAAGCCTCCACCAATCCGGAATATAGGCCTCCGTGGCCTATACCTTCCTCAGGGAAGAGACCCTTGCCCAGCGGTGGGGACATAATGGGTTGATGATGAATGGCTAGTATTCACAGAGCTTGCAATCCTAAAGACTGTGTTGTTTCACTTAAGTGAATTGAAGGGGTAGGAAGGTTCGATTTTCGTGTGAGAAATACCCAAACATGTGGTACCATTACTAAAGCCCGTTTCCTATAATTATTTTCCCGACAAATAAGATTCCTAACAGTTTTGACTTAATTAAGATGGAAGAACTGCAAAATTTTAAGAATAATAATTTCCACACAACACAGTCACTTGACCTGGTCCCAAACTAGCATACTCTGTGCTAGGGAACCAGGCCAAGACATCACAAACATGTAAATGCACCCAGATTGAGGCCAGACAAAAGAACCAGGAGGCACCAAATCCGTAATGACCCGACTCCGGACCTTCTCTTTATATGTCTTATATGTGGTAGGGGCTGCCGCTCTCGAATTGGACTTTCAGTCACTCAAAAAAGTGTCAAGTCTTGTGTCCTTAGGCACTGTTTGAATAGTCCGTAATGGACACGAAGGCCCATGATGATGAGGCCGTTTGTACAAATATACAGCGTCCTCCAGTGGGAATCGAAGCCACGAAGCGCCTTTACGACTACATCAACAAACGAGATAATATGACAAGTCCCTGTTGGAATCTGACCACAAACCTGTTAAGGTTAGTCAAGCGGGGAAAGACTATCGGGCCTGTCTAAAAAAATAGAATGGAGTATTCATTTCATTTCATTTATTCAATGCATTTCATGAACAATCTCGAAAAGATACAGAAGTTACTTAACTAGTTGAACATGAACCCTGTAAGGGTATAGCAGATTGACATATGTGGCATATACAATTGTAGAACATGCATGTACTTAAATAAATCAAAATTTACAGCTAAGATATTAAGCTAGTTTTCTTTTTATACCTAGGTTGTTATAATTCTTTATCACCTATATATTCATCTATGGAGTAATAGCACTTTTTCTTATTCCAGGAAGAGATAGCGTTCTCTCCTTATACCACACTACGGTTAGTCAACTAACCATTTAGAAACAAAAGCGCAGCAAATTTTGTGCAAAGCCATGTATTAAATTCCTGGTTGGAAATGCGGCATGTTGACCTGTGATTCGAATTCAAACTACGAGTACATCTGACACAATGAGTTAAATTTTGACTTAAAGAACCCACTAGGTTTTCCTTAAAGAAACAATGCAAACGTTATCCCAACAAGCAAAAGAAACTCTTTATATTTTTCCTCGGTAGGTACACGACAAAGAAATCCATAGAGCATTCTATAAAATACCACGCAAACCACGTCACGGCTTTGGTGAACTCTAGTTTACACG
Source organism: Yponomeuta plumbellus (assembly GCA_947310845.1). Lineage (NCBI taxonomy): Eukaryota > Metazoa > Arthropoda > Insecta > Lepidoptera > Yponomeutidae > Yponomeuta > Yponomeuta plumbellus. The sequence continues at coordinate 5,943,863 of OX371207.1, read as the reverse complement.
TGACCTACCCAAAAGAAAGCTCCCAGTTTTAACCTCAACTTAAAAGCAAGCAACTTTTCACGTCCAATTTTCGGAGACCTCTAATTTCATGGAACTAGTATAGCGATGAAGGGCATCAATAACGCCAAGACTTGATTGTGCTTAGGGGCACTCAGCTTCAGCTCTGCGGGGCACTAAGGCAGCAGGATACTGCTTTGCCCTTGGAAGCGATCATGTTTACATTATGCCCACTGCGAATGAAGCAAGCTGGGAAGTGGCGGCAGGGCCTTCTTGAACACCGTAAAGTCTCCAGATGTTTTATGTTTTGTATGGGTGTGTGGCAAGCTAACCGTTTGCTAGCGCCCCCTCAGAACAAAATATTTAAGAATAACAATTTTAAGTAGGTATACATTTTGAAAATTATTTACAAACAGGCACAGACTTGTTTCTGGCCCCACACTAGGATACTCTGTGTCCAAAACCACCAAAAACAGGTTTTTTTTGTCCCGAGCCGGGGTTCGAACCCGGGACCTCTCGGATGATAGGCAGATGGGTTAACCGCTGCGTCACAGTGGTCGTCAAAATATGTGTATGTGTCAACAATGAAAAAAATATGTTTCTTTACGTTTATATGAAAAAAAGTTAATTATAGAGATAAAGACTTAAAATAAAATATATATTTCAAAAACATTCGTTTGAAAAAAGTATGTTTTTAAAATATGATACGTTTGTTTTTGGTAGCGCTAGTTGGCTTCGCTTATCCGAAAAACAACAGTTTTATAATTTAAGACACACAGCGACAATGAAATTTACAGCAAAACAGATATATGTAGATAAAGTTGTAGATTTCATCAAATTAAATTTGTGGTAGGTATGTACCTTTTTACAAAACTCTCAATCTCGCATTGATATTGAGAGTTTAAAATTGGTAGCTGTACCCCTATAGAAACAATTCAAAGTCCTCAGCTAACTTAGCGATCAACATTTTTTTCTGATTGTGAAGGAGTGTGTAGTTCCAACACGAGGGACTGAATACAAAGCCTCAAGGCGACAAGGTTCCATCTAGCTCTATTCCCGTGGCGCACATCGCCTTTTGCAACATTGTCGAGGACGCACGCTCTGTTTAAGCGGTCTACAGACTGCCCGTGATTGTGACATAAATGGTCAGGTGACATTTATACGTGACAGTGCCTTGTCAGGGTTTTGACAGGCAAAAGTAATTAGGCACGAGCTGGTATGTATGTTCGATGATTTAATGTTGTGTGTCATACCTATCTATGATCGCAGTCTTACGTCTAATAGCTCTACTTCAAGCGTGAAAGTATACATTTATCTGAAACTAGCAGTTCCCGCGACTCCGTTCGCCTATGCCCACGCTAAAAGTTAATTTTAAATACAAGTGAAAGAGTTTCTGAATTCGGATAAGTTTTTTCTGAGATTAACCCCCAACACAAACTTTTCTGCTTACGATATTAGTACAGATTATAGATATAGATAAATAAGTAATAATTGGCAAGTTATATTAGGATAATATCTCTTTGCACGTGTGGTCTGTGGTCGGTACAGATAGAAGATAAATGTAACGATTAATCTTCTAAAGTAATAGGAGTCACTTGACTAGGTACGAATCACCCTAAAACCATGATAAACTATTGAAGTCTTACAAAAATACGTGAACCTCTTAGTTTTCTAGTCTTAGAACTGAAGACGTGAGTAGATGAAGGTGATATGTCGTAATTTTGGTTTTCGGTGTTATTTGTGTGGAAAAAAATTGTAGAAAATTGTACAAACTTCAATTTTCTCTAAATATAAAAAATAATAATTGCACTTATCACCTTCATCCACTCACATCTTCAATTTGTTATAAGGTATAGAGCCGTAGACCGAGCTTCCAAAGTGAAGCGACAAATTGCAGCAGTTCAATTACAGTTAAATAGTCGGATCTCCTGACATACTTTTTAATTCCATTGACGCCTAAAATTACGGATACGCGAGCGCGCGTTGATTTGAAGAGGCAATGAAATGAAATCGACGCAGTAATGCAACTGTTATTGTACTACAACGCGTTAGGAGAGTCTGCGAATGTCGCTTACTACGACAAGATCCGCTTAGGGCCATCCAAAAATAAGGTCACTCGAATTGCATTATTTTTTTTACCCTTCCCCCATCCTTGTCACAGCTGGTCACATCTGTGAGACTAACCGCCTCCCTAGTATGACGTCCGGCAATTTTACATCTAGAAATTATTAAATTAAATTAATCAAAATTAAATTACAGCATTTCCAAAATGGGTTTTATTTTAGATAGAGTAAGGAACAGAGTCGCAAATGTTTTTAAGTTTTTCGTTAACAGTTCCAAGTTCGTGTTGTAAAAATTGTAATAGATTTCGTAATGTGACGTCATGAAATTTAGGACTCCTCCCATCCTCTTGTCACTCAAAATCACATTTTGTCGACCTCCTTCCTCCCCCTTCACGAGTGACGTAATTTCACTCAATCCTTAGGCACACACACGTTACGGCTATACAGTCATTACAAACGTGCGAACCGAGTCATAAAAGTGCGAGCGAGAGTTCCGATACGCCTGATATGCCACCTATATGTGTGAGAGAGAGGTCTGATACAAATTTCTATGACTCCGTTCGCACGTTTGTAATAGCTGAAGTATAGTGTGAGCGTGTCGTGTGCATTTGACCCGAATTTCGTTTGATACACTCTGTTCTCGCTTGATATGAGAAATCAGAAATTTATTTCAACGTAAAGAATTTACATCCTGTTTGTTGAGTGTACTTAAAATGTTAGGCGCTGCCTTGGAGCCGAATGTAGTGGAGAAAAAGGCAGTGAAAAAAACTCAACTCTGACCATCTGTTCTCAAATCACTTTAAATCTAATAAATAAGATGGCAAGGACGTCGCCAAGGGGGGGCAGGGGGGCATTTGCCCCCCCCTAGAGATCAAATGTAGCTAGCCGCAAAGCGACCAAAGTGCGAGCACTTGACTTCCTTACCTATTAATAAATTCCGCATCGCATTACAAAATGTAAGGCAAAGACTTCCAAAGTGTGACGCTTCATGCTTTCGGCGTTCCTATTTTTTATCCTCCATAATATTGCCCCTTTGCCCCCCCCCCTTATTCATAAGCTGGCGACGCCCTTGTAAGTTGGTACGAATATCTACACACCTATTCTTAGGTGTTAGAGCTTCTGCTCGTGACTCGTGACCCATCTGTCTGACAGTATCTCTACGTGTATAGCCGCCCTAACATCAAATTTTTCTCCTTTCTTCAGCCCGCACAGTGTTCTTAGCCAAACAAAGTGTCGACAAAGGACTCGCGTAATCATCGGCTTTATCTTCGCGGCCGTGACCTGTGTTTTACTTTGCGCGATTGGGTACGGTTCCCGGGGACAGCAATCATTTGGGCGGGAAGTTTCCTGTTGGGGAAAATGCCTGGAAAATGTCTGTGGAAATTTCCGAACCTTGCTAATCTACGCCTTTATAAAAAGCTCGCAAGTTTTTCTGTAGGATGATTCCCGGCCTCCTCCATGGATTTCCAAAAAGACCGGTTGGAAGCGGCATGCATCTAAAGCGTTACTGCCACTTGGATGAGATCTTCTGTCCATCTTGTGGCTTGTCGTCCTCCGCTGCGCTTGCCGATATGTGGTCTCCATTCGAGAACTTTTCGGCCCCATCGGCCATCAATTCTGCGTGCTATGTGCCCCGCCCACTGCCACTTCAACTTACGGCACACAATTGCTTCATTGCTTTTACATTAGATGCGTTTGTGCAAAATATTACCCCCGATTTCCCAGGTGTTATTCCTTTGTAAAATAAATCGAAATGTTAATGAATCAAAGAAAACGTGAGTTGCAGGACCCTTCAGTAATGCCCTCATTAATATCTTGACACTGGTACTTCCTCAAATAAAATAAAATAAATAATCGATAGCCCCTTTCGTCTACCCTTCTTTATAATCTTAATCCATTTGCAGCTAATGTCCTTTCGTGTTTCAATCAAATTCCCATTAGGGCTTCTTCAGGAAAAAATGCCTACACGTTTCTAGCATTCAACTATTTTAGTACGTGCGAGGAATATGGCATTGTCCTGGGAATAGCTTACTTTCTATAGTCTGTCTGAATTTGTTCTCATTCCCCATCCACATTGATGTAACAAAAACGTAATTGTAACTAAAACGTAACAAGTAAAGCGTAGCCCAAAAATAATAAGACAGATACGTAGAGAAAACTTTATAATAACTTTAGCTCATAGCCCCAGTACCTGATTGATCTTAAACGATCACGAAGGTTAAGCAACATAGGGCGCGTTCAGTGAATAGATGGGTCACCGTCTATGAATAGCGCTAGTTGCATTTTTTCGAGCGGCTCCGTGTTTCGTAAGGCACGTTTGATGATGGCAGTCGTTAAGCCAAGTCAGAGGCCTTAGGGCGGCTTGAAAATTTCTGACAGTAAGACCAGACACTAGTCTTACAAGCGTCTACCAATCTGGACGAGGCCCCCGTGGGGGAGTATGGCTTATACGTTCCTCAGGGAAGAGGCCCGTGCCCCTCGGTGGGGATATATTTATTTCGCAACGATTTTTTATCGCACTGCTCGCTTAGCGAAAGGGATCTATCAGGTTTCTGGTAAGTGGTAGTCCCTAGACTCCGCCTACCCCTCTAAGATACAGGCGTGAGTTTATGTATGTATATATTTTTGTTCGAAGAAAAACTACGAAATCTCCGGTATAAGACCACTGTACTCGTATAATTGATGAATGAAAATCAAACCTTGTTTAAGTTAAACCGGCGGGAGTTCTTAAGTAATCCAACCTTCAATTATTTAAGTAAACTCCGTCTTCCGGGGGCTTAATTAAAGCTATCCTTTCTTATTCAAATTTCGCCCGGGATTTAAGAAACTGATCGGTTTCTCCTTTGTAATTGATACCTGCTAAGTATCAGTTGGCAGGAGTACAAAGTGAATGCTAACGGAAGCAGAAAATTCAGAGCAATTTCATATTGCGACCTAGATCCAGCTCCGGTGGAGCCGAAAAAGAGAGTAATAAATTGTGTTAGATGTGAAGAGTAATCCTTCCTAAAACCTGCATATTACATAACCGTATGTGCATGTATGTAAATAAAAAAATAGCACAAACATTTAGATACCTACATATGCACTTACTCACACTGTCACACGCTTTAATGTACAAAATCAAAAAAGTGACAAAGATATCAAATCAAACAATTATAAAACAAAACATCGATTAGGTAAGGCATGTATTGCTTTTGGTAAATGCAAAATGGTATTAACTCAGCATGAGCTGAAGAAGCAAACTGCTGGAGCGCTGGTATTATGTCAGCACTGGTTAGACCTACATAATGAGAACGATAGTCACGAACCTTTTGGGCTACAGATGCTTTGAAAAAATTTGAAGAATATTTTCTTTAGGCACCATGCCTAAAAATCTTGAGGTACAAAGTGACATTTTTCTTTTGTATCATCAATCAATTAGCCTTTTGCTAAACATGGACTTTCCCCGAGAACACATAATTTTTCGGTCCTCTGCTTTTTGCATGTAATATTAAATTAAAAATTAATAAACTCACGCCCGTTATCCCCGAGGGGGTTGGCAGAGGCACCAATCACTAGAACTGGGCCCACGTTTTGCCGAGTTTATTAGGTCCCAAACGTGATAAGTGGCAAGCCTGGCGCCGTTATCCGGGCACAATTTATCAGCGAATGGTGTTGCTGTACAAATAAACAAATGTACGTAACTAAAAGTCATTGGTACCGCTTTTTTTTGCATGTATGTATATGCAGAAATGAGTCTATTGCATTTAGCGATCATTAAGGAACCTTCATTAAGGAATCTCAAAGAACCTTATGCGAATGTGTAATATTGAAAATTCTGAAAAACCCGGAAATATTTAAGATCGTTCAAAGAACTCGCAACCCTTTAACCGTGAAGAAGATACCAAGGTATCAACCGCGTCCTCGGGCTGGGTATCGATCCGTACCCAATTCAGCTCTAATTTAGAGCTCGTAATGAACCGATGATAAACCAATTAAGGTTGTCAGATACAAACGGAATGCTTATGACGCAACACCTATCTGTACATACGCACTTTAGTTTCAGGTGGTTTAGTTCAGAAGGCTTTGTTCTCAGACTAATTAGAACCAGATTATGTTAGCGGCGAAGCAGCGTTGGTACTCTCATCAGCATTGAGCAATCAATGTATATTACTGAAATCTTTGGCTGATTTCGTTTAGAAGGAAAATAAAATGTTGTTTTAAAGATCAAATAGGGGATGTATTAGCAAAGGGCAAGATAAAAAGTACGCGAAATCGACGTGCGTGCATGCAACGACTATTGAATGTCGATGAAGCGAAAGTGATTTGTCAGGATCGTAGCAGGTTGCAGTCCCTGGTCTCTGCCTACCCCTCTGGGATACAGGCGTGAGCTTATGTATGTATGTTTTAAAGAAAAGTCTCTTTGGTAACTGACTGTATTATCTATGGCGTTGCGTGCCTCCAGTCCTGGCTATTTTCCCGCCTCGTAATTATTATTAGGACTATAAAATGATAACGATCTTTTGACGTTAGATAGACAAGCCAGACAAGGAAGGAGGTACGGAACGACCCAAGAGCAAAAGGGACAGCTGGGGTCCTCGTAAAAATTCGCTTTCGACGTCACGTCAGCAATAACGCGAGATATTTTCGTTTTCTCATTTTCCTTTTGGTAATTACCGAATGGCGGGAGCTCGAGGGCAGCCGGGGGTGGCCAGAGCTACAAAACTGGCGTAAAGCTTAGAAGCGGTGTTTTGGATGCGCTAAAATCATAGTGAACAAAACTGGCACAAATAGGCTATTTGACAGATTTCTGATAGCCATCTCATATTGTTTGTTGGTGTTGATGGAGTCCTCAGAAAGTGGTCATTTTAAATTATTTCGTGTATTTCTTCTAAAAAAAGCAAACGATAATTTACTTTACAAATAAGCCGCCAAAACGCTACTTAGGCAATATGGCGTCGCACAGGAATTATGACGTCACTTCCCGGTAAACTAACCAATGAAGGTAAGAAAGAATGAATGACAGACGCCATTTTTACTAGCATGTGACGTCATCATAGAATCGCCCAATCCAGGCCGTTTTCGATACAATGGCGGCAGAAACAAATTATCAAATTTTATCTTGTGTTTTTTTACAAATCATAATTGTTTTAGTTAAAATGCCATAAAGCGGTTTTTAGACACATAATTTATACGAATACGTATAAATATTACTGTTTTTTTTTCGGCTGCCGTCGATAGATGACAGTCGTTAAGCCAAGCCAGAGGCCTTAGGGGGCGGCTTGAAAACTTCTGACAGTAAGACCAGCCACTAGTCTTACAACCCTCCACCGACCCGGACTTGGCCCCCGTTTTTGAGGCCTATACCTTCTCTGAGGAAGACCCGTGCCCCTCGGTGAGGACATAATGGGTTGATGATGATGTACTTTCGGAGATTACCCCTTGCTCACAAATCTAAAAACTTTTCCTTTTTATAATATTAGTATAGATAGTTAATTTACACTACCGCCTTTTCTTGTTCTGTTCTCCTCGGCCGCACCTGTAACAAAGTTCCTTCCCACGTCCGGGTAAAGCCATTGGTAGTCTGCGCAGCAACGGGGATATTACAACTTAATAAAGGCATTTAATATAGAATTTTCCTTTCCTAGCTCTCCAGCGCCTCTGTGTGCTGGGATAACGCGCGCTAGAAATGCTGGAATAACTGCTGGATTGAGTGCCTACCAAATTATGGCGGCATCCTAACGTTTACGATAGGAATTACTATCGACTCCAATTATTATTGTCAAATTATACACTAATTTGACATGTAGATGATTGGAATCGTTGTATATTTAAAATAAGGAGCGTAGTCTAATATTTCATTTAATCAGAGGATAACTGTATCTAGTGTTCAACACATCCAGGAGTAATAAAATTGTTTAGTTTGAAAATTTTGTTAATTAGGCTAAAACTGTTTATTATTTTATAGAGTTTATTTTGGCATCACGAGTGGCGTCCATATGTCTTGCCGCAGCATTGGTGTTTTCTTACTCTCGTAAGAATATTAACAACTAGCTTTCGCCCGCGACTCCGTCCGCGTGGACTTTAATTCAAAATTTTGCAACCCCGTTCACTCCCTTGAGGGTTAAATTTAGAAAAACGGCGAAAGATGTGTTCAATTAATTGTGTTGAAGAGTATTTATTTTAAGTTTCAAGAAAATTAGACAACATTCTTTATACCTCCCAGTCAAATTTTGGCAACCCTTTTCGCCCCCTTAGGGGTTGAATTTCAAAAATCCGGTCTTATTCCTTGCCTACATTATATATAGACCCTCTGTGCAAAATTTCAGCTTCCTAGGTCCAACGGCTTGGGCTGGGAGTTGATGAGTGAGTCATTCAGGACTTTGAATTTTATTTGTATAGATTTTTTGACATTGCTAGTGTTGATTGCACTCATGGGTCTTGCTTCTTAGGTAGATGAACATTCATACCAATTTTGTATTCGATTTAAGGTCATTTGAGATAACATCATGGGTAGAGTGGAGTTTTCTTGGCTCCTTTTTTCCACTACATTCGGCCCAAGGCAGCGGCTAACATTAACCTTATAATTACGTTTTTAACAAACAGAATGTAAATTCTTTACGTACATACATAAGCTCACGCCTGTATCTCAGAGGGGTAAGCAGAGACCAGGGACTGCCAAATCACTTTCTCTCCATCGACATTCATTAGACGTTGCATGCACGCACGTCGGTTTCGGGTACTTTAAACGCTTTAACATACATTCATAAGTTCACGCCCGCAACCCAGAGGGCTAGGCAGAGACCAGGGACTGCCAACTGCCACGATCCTGACAAATCACTTTCGCTTCATCGTCATTCGTTAGTCGTTGCATGTACGAACGTCGGTTCTCAAACTCTTTAATTTGAAAGAAATTTCTTATTTTCGAAGCGCCACATTTGCTAGAGAAGCCACGCTGCTATCTAGCGAGCCAGGGAGGCGTGTTTGCACAGACTACACTATCCAGACTGGTGGTCGCCTAAACCTACACGGACTAGTCCAGCGATTCCTAAAGTGGGACCCACGGAAGAAGTATTTTGAAAAAATAGCTGGGCTTCCGCGAATCATAATTATGATAACTTAATATGTAGTAATTTCGCTCGTAGCCCCTATTGCCTGAGTGATCTTAAACGATCACGAAGTTTAAACAACATAGAGCGCGCTCAGTGCATGGATGGATGACGGTGTATGACTAACGCTAGTGGCATTTTTACGTTTACGTGCTTCGCAAGATACGTTATACAGTTGGTGCCGGCTACCGTCGATAGATGGCAGTCGTTAAGCCAAAGCGGCTTGAAAACTTCTGACTGTAAGACCAGCCACTGATCTTACAAGCCTCCACCAATTCGGACTTGCCCCTCGCGGTGGAGTTTGGCCTATGCCTTCCTCAGGGAAGAGACTAGAACGACTCATGTGGACATAATATTATGTTGTCGAGGTCGAGGTTGTATTAGCAAAGGACGAGATAAAAACTACCCGAATCCTGACATATCACTTTCGCTTCATCGCTATGGGGTTATACCATCGACACGCTAAAAAAAGATATGGGGTTCTGAAAAAATTAAAAGGTGTCATAGTATTCCGTAGCTTTAAAAGATTAGAAAACGCTGGTTTAATTTACGTTGGTCCCTGTCTAGTCTAGGACGCCCTATAAGAAGTTGTTTGGCGACGCCCTAATTGCCATCTCTTAAACGGTTATTGCTTTTTTAGAGCGAATTTTCCGCGGAGAATTAATTCTCTTTGGTAATATTAAATGAGTTTCGCTTCGTATGCCTGATAAGCGTACGCTAATATACCTAATTACGTTTTATTAATATGGCAAAATTTTATACTTCACTACGAATCTATATACAGGGTTACAGGGAAAGTCGTACACAATATTAAAGGAGGTCATTATTTAGGTCATTTCTGATGGATTTTATTCTATTATATAGGGTCCGAAAATTAACCGTTATGGAGATATTGACTGTTAAAGATTTTTAAAAAATATCAAATTTTTTTGGCTATTTCATTGATTTTTTCTCAGAATAGAGCTGATAGTGTTTTTTCTAATGTATTTAGTTAAAATACAAGTCAATTGATAAAAAAATATCAGCAAAAGCTGCACCTACTACTAACAGCTTTAAAAAACTGCTCGGCAACGGTTAGAATTAAATATTTTTTCTCTAAATATTTTTCACATTGAAGCTCTTAAAAAGAAATTTACATATGGAACTTATTCTGCAAATAATTTTAAAAACTTCTACGACTCTGTAACTATTCAACAAGGTATAACATTTAATAGGTATGTGCATGAAATTTTAAAATAATGTTTTTGAGTAGGCTCTATTGGTAGTACCGACATAACTGAACATCGATACAAAAAAAATCTTTTTACTTCCTGGCACCTTTAAACTATGTAAAAAAGTCAGATAGGCTTTTTTGAGCTCTGGAGACATGCTGTCTCAGGTGTTCAGGTACCTACCTATTTCAGTATTTCTTTTTTAGAATATTCTATCTATCTATTATTTTTGTGTTAGTCTACTCGTGTGATTCTTCCGTGGTAGATGTGTTAATAATACGTGGTCTGCAAATTATTTGCGTTTTAGAAACTTCTACGTCTCTTTAGGTATTAAAAAACGTATATCACTTGCTATTACATCGAAAAAACGTTAGCCAAGTGTCACTTAAGATGGCAAACGGTAAATTTTTAGTTGAGGTAAATACGTGCTCTTTGATAATTTATCGTAAAACGCGACTTAGTTTGGATTTTGGTATTTATTCATCTTCATTGTGTGACTTGGCTTGGATTTTGAATTGATTCATCTTCGTTTTTAACATGGTTGCCTCTATTTCTCATACAAATTCTCATTCTTTTTTTTTAATTACTCTTCACTACAGAAGTTAGCAGGTTTCTCCTTATTTTCACAGCCGTTTCCGCAAATATTCTCTGTCTCAAAATTTCGACATTTTCAATTGGCGTCATTTTGTTTTAAATTATGCTTTTAATATGATCTCATACATAAAAATCCATTGGTGTTAGATCAGGGTTCCTAGCCGGCCATGCAATGGGACCGTCTTTTCTAATCCATTTGTTTGGGAAGTTCTCGTCCAACCATGCTTCCGTGGTGCGCTTTGCAGCCGTCATGTAGAAAGAACATTGTCTCGTCTCAATGCAATAGAAATGTCGTCCATCAACAAGGGTAGCTCCTCCCTCAAAAAGTTTTCATATGTGTCTCGCCATTCAAGTCACAGAATGAAAATCAATCAGTCCAAAATCCAAACCAAGTCTCAGTATGAAGATGAATCAGTTCAAAACACAAGCCAAGTCACAGAATGAAGATGAATTAATACAAAAATCCAAACTAAATCACGTTTTACGGGAGATTATCAAAGAGCACCTATTTACCTCAACTAAAAATTTACCGTTTGCCTTCTTAAGTGACACTTGGCTAACGTTTTTTCGATGTAATAGCAAGTGATATACGTTTCTTAATACCTAAAGAGACGTAGAAGTTTCTAAAACGCAAATCATTTGCAGACCACGTATTAACACATCTGCCACGGAAGAATCACACGAGCAGACTAACACAAAAATAATAGATAGATAGATAGAATATTCTAAAAAAGAAATACTGAAATAGGTAGGTACCTGAACACCTGAGACAGCATGTCTCCAGAGCACAAAAAAGCCTATCTGACCTTTTTACATAGTTTAAAGGTGCCAGGAAGTAAAAAGATTTTTTTTGTTTCGAAGTTCAGTTATGTCGGTGCTACCACTAGAGCCTACTCATATAACATTATTTTAAAATTTCATGCACATACCTATTAAATGTTATACCTTTTTGAATAGTTAAAGAGTTGTAGAAGTTTTTAAAATGATTTGCAGAATATGTTCCATACGTAATTTTTTTTTTAAGAGCTTCAAAGTGAAAAATATTTAGAGAAAAAATATTTAATTCTAACCGTTGCCGAGCAGTTTTTTAAAGCTGTTAGTAGTAGGTGCAGCTTTTGCTGATATTTTTTTATCAATTGACATGCCTTTTAACTAAATACATAAAGCTAAAAAAAAAATTGTTTTTTTTTTAAAATCTTTAACAGTCAATATCTCCATAACGGTTAATTTTTTCGGACCCTATATAATAGAATAAAATCCATCAGAAATTACCTAAATAATGACCTCCTTTAATATTATGTGCGACTTTCCCTGTAACCCTGTATATAAAAGCAGAAGCTGACTGACTGACTGACTGACTGACTGACTGACTGACTGACTGACTGACATATCAACGCAGGGCCTAAACTATAAGGGTTAGAAACTTGAAATTTTGCACAGGGGTTCCTTTTGTAACGTAAGGGAGCACTAAGAAAGGATTTTTGAAAATTCATCCCCTAAGGGGGTAAAATGGGGGTTCAAAGTTAGTATGAAACTTTGCCGTTTTTGAAGTTATTCAAATGAAATTTGGTACAAAGGTTCTTCATTTAAAATTATGAAACACGTGTAAAATAGTTTTTTGAAAATTATCCTTTAAGGGGGAAAAAGGGGGGTGCAAACTTAGTATGAAACTTTGCCGTTTTTGAAGTTATTCGAATGAGATTCAATATGAAGGTCCTTCATTGAAAGTCATGAAACACGTGTAATATAGTTTTTCGAAAATCATCCCTTAAGGGGGTAAGAGGAGGGGTGCGAAGTTAGTATGAAACTTTGCCGTTTTTGAAGTTATTCGAATAAAATTCAATATGAAGTTCCTTAATTAAAATTTATGACATACATGTAAAATAGTTTTTTTTAAATCATCCCTTAAGGGGGAGAAAGGGGGGTGCAAACTTAGTATGAAACTTTGCTATTTTTGAAGTTATTCGAATGAAATTCAGAATGGAGGTCCTTCATTGAATGTCTTGAAACACATGTAAAATAGTTTTTCGAAAATCATCCCTTAAGGGGATAAAAGGGGGGTGCAATGTTAGTATGAAAGTTAGCCATTTTTGAAGTTATTTGAATCAAATTCAGCATGAAGGTCCTTCATTGAAAGTCATGAAAGATGTGTAAAGTAGTTTTTCGAAAATCATCCCTTAAGGGGGTAAGAGGGAATTGCGAAGTTAGTATGAAAGCTCTTTCGCATGCGCTCGAAGTATCCCTATCTTATTTGCAAACACTTTACTCAACTAAAGCCCACGCGGATGTAGTCGCGGGCAACAGCTAGTTTATTATAATTTGCAGTAATGATGAAAATGTTCCATTTATGGGTAAAAACTACGCCTGTTTTCTGAAGGGGTAGGCAGACAGCGACCGCATTGCCATTTGCCACGATTCTGACAAATCTTTTACGCTTCATCAACATTTAATACCTGCAACGTGATTTTCGGTACTTTCAATCCTGCCCTTCACTAATCCCTCCCCTATTTGGTCTTCATGTCCATTCATTGTTTTCCTTTCATTTAATTTATGAAGTTTGTTAGAGAGATTTCATCCTTATAATTGACCCTAACGATCGCTGCAATAAAAGTACCTACAGGGTACAACTTTCACAGATTTTAGTAGGTTTGATTACCGGGTGAGGCAAGCGAATTTAAAAAAATCTTTGAATGCAGTTTTCTTTCTTTTCAAAAATAAAGGAATGTTTTGTTTGAGTAAAATTTTCTATCTATAGTATTAAGAGTACTTCCCCTTCAGGTGGCATTACAAAATTCCACCCTGTATATACCTACCGACGAGCCTGACTCGAGGCTCGTCAGTTTTGTAATAATGTTTACTATCACGTTGGACTACAGTCGCACGACTGTTTTGCTCGCTAGTTGATCAACACCATCAAGCCGCAAGTAAAACCGTCGTTCTAAAACCGCGGTATTATGGCTCGTTCGGCCGATCACCCACTTTACACCCACATTCTCTCTATATGTATTTGTATTTGTTTTCTACAATCTTTCGTCTTTAATCCTCTCTACATGTACAAACCAAAGCAACAACCCTTTCTAATAGAATTAATCATAATGACATTAAGGTTAATATTAACTCAAAAACCGCCCGAGTGCGAGTCGGACTTGCGTACCAAGGGTTAGGTTAAGATTTTTAAGATTAGACAGTTTGCTATACTACCATAGAGCAAAAGACGACAAAAAAATTACGTTTGTTGTATAGAAGCCTTTCTTAATTTTTTTTTAGCCAAATAAACATTTACATTTTTTTTTAACAAGTGTCGTCAAACTTAAGGTTTCCATTGTCAATTTTACATCTATACATACTTACTTATCCAAATTTCTCCATCATAGGGGTGTCTGGAAGAAATTGCTATTAGCAATAAGGCCGCCAATAGTACTGTTACCTTGCAAATATTTTATGTTTGTGTTTCTCCTCGTATACAATAAAGAATATTCTTATCTTACATTGTTAAAATACATTATTAAAATGTAGGTTGTGTGTAGGTACTTAAACATAAATAATTATGTTTTAATACTTATTTTATTTTTAAAGTGAATATACAACTAAATGCTCTGTAAATATTTCCGGTGTTAATATCGAGCAAAAAACGACAATAATGTTTGTATTGTATCTGAATTTATTCTTGTGTGCGAAGGACCCGATACGCGGCGGCCTCCGATTTGGTAGGGAATTATGTGAAAACAGCACATGGTGTTTGCTATCGGGTGTCGACTATAAGGGCCTTTCCCCATTGCTCCGGTCCGGCGTCGGAACCGGAATCAGTCATGAGAAAAATATCGGATGCCGGATTATGCTTCTCCACTTCATCCGACTATAATCGGCAATAATTTATTAATCCGACTATAATTTATTAAAATTCCTCGGCTTTTCTATTCGAGGCAGGGGACGTTTTCCACACATTCTATTAATGTAAATAAAATAGTATGAGAACATTTTTGGGTTGTATGCGCGGTGCAAAAACGTGTATTGTTTTTGTACGTCGATCACTTCGGACCGGTAAAATACATCTAGCAAATTATCGGACCTTTAAAAACCGGATGCCGGAGTAGTGGAGAAGCTTATTACTATTCTTGTGTCTTTCTAAATCGGATCGGTAATTAACGTTCGCCGGACCGGAGCAGTGGTGAACGGCTCTTATAATAGTCGTCCGATACCGATACGGATCGGATAATCTGAAAACGCTCTTATACACTCTTTGTTGGTAATGTAGTAGAACTCTTGTACCAAGTTTTATTCCTTGTCACCTCTTGAAATGGGAAGTGCCTCTACAAAAGCTTTTTCTCTCATAACATTGTTTCCACCAGTCACTTGCAGTAAAACAGATTGGGATTGCACGAGACGTGGTGCATTACTACAGTCTTCTTTTTAGCCGCATCTGGTGACCTCTTGTACCTTAATAATGTTTTCAAAGATGAGTCACCACAAAAGGGGTCCGAAATACGAATACTTGAGAGAATATTTTGTTCTCCGCTTAGTGATATTCATAGGTTGTTTTCTTGCGTGTCACTCAGAGTATGAGAGTACGTATAAATTAATTTGGACATTCTCACGTTGCTATGGCACGCTTATCAACTAAACGGAGGTCTTGGGTTCAATTCCCACTGAAGGCCACTGTACTTGAGTCAAACTCAATAGGTACTCAAACTCAACTATTTTATTCGTAGTACTAGGGTGGATTTACTCGACAAAAATTTCTCTGAAAAAAAATTAAAAAAAATTAAAACACATTGGAATGCTAGTAAAACCAGATAAAATCATTGTAGGATAACTATAATGTTCTTACATTGTGTTTAGACCAAGATTTTTAACGTTGATCCGAAGATATCAGCATTCAAATAAAACGAGGTGAGATGGTGATGACGACTGTGGTATGGCGGTGATTTATCTATGGATGGTGATGATTTCGTGTGTATGGTGATGATGCTTTAACTAAGTAGGTATGTCAAATTAAAAACAAAATATATGAAAATCAAATGTTTTTAATGATATAATCAACACAATTCTGATAACAATCCTATACAGTCATTTTCTTCTACCTCTAATGATATAAGTCAACACAATTTTACTAACAATCCTAAACAGTCTTTTACTTTACACTTAATTATTATTACCTATTATATTTTTATGTTAATTGAGATTTGGTCAGTTTTTTTGGTAATAAGTCATATAAAAAAACATAAATTATTTTACAAGTAACACGTAATCATCATTATTATTATTAAATTAATTGAAAATGGTCAGTTTTTTGGTAATCAACTACTTTTAAGTAATTGATTACTGTTCTGTGTTATTCTACGATTGATTATATTAGCAAGAAACTGACCAAATTTTCTTTTCTCATAATTTAACAAGATTCTCATCAATTTAACAAGACATAATCATCACATTGGTTTGTTGTGGTCATCGGTGGTTTTTGGTCCATTTTTTGTAATCAAAGAGGTAACTATCTACTTATTTTTTTTTTTGTCCTCATCATCATCATCATCAGGCTATATTAGTCCACTGCTGGACATAGCCCTCCCCTAATGAGCGCTGTAGGGCCCTGTCGTCAGCTTGCCGCATCCAGCATTTGCCTGCAGTCTTTCGCAGATCGTCATCCCATCTGGTTAGAGGGAGTCATACACTACGTTTGCCAAGTCACGTCTCCACTCAAGAACACGTCTACCCCAACGGTTGTCGGTTCTGCCACTTCAGCTTGCTAAATTCTCTGAGCTATATCGATAACTTTGCTTCTCTGTCGGAGGTATTCGTTACGAATTCTATTCTTCAGAGAAACTCCGAGCATAGCTCTCTCCATAGCTCGCTGAGCGACTTTGAACTGGTGAACCAGCCGTATCGTGAGTGTCCACGTCTCGGCTCCGTAGGTTATTACAGGTATGGCACACTGATTGCAAACTTTCGTTCTCAAGCATTGCGGTATGGATGACGAGAAGACTCGGCGTAGTTTCCCATACGCTGCTCAAACCAGATGGATCCTCCTCTTGGGTTCCTTCTCGAAATTGTTTTCACCTAACTGCAGAATCTGCCCGAGGTAATATTCGGAAACGATTTCTTGATCTACGACGATCGGTGTAGGATCTATGTGGCCATTGATCATGACTTTGGTTTTATCCAAATTCATGCCAAGACCGATACGTCACGAGGCTGAAGCTAGGCTGGCCGGCCTAGCATCTGGTTCAGCTCCACTAGCCACTTCGCCATGCGAATTGCAGGTGCGAGATGTAGTCGCCGTTTATGTTAATGCCCTTTCCTTTCCAGTCCAGCGTTGTAAACATGTCTTCCAACGCGCTCGTGAACAGTTTCGGGGATATAACATCCCCCTGTCTTACTCCTCTGGGCAGTTGGATAGGTTTAGACTGCTGGCCCTGTACTTGGACACTCATGGTGCCGCCTTCGTATAGACGTCTCAACACCTCGATATAACGATAGTCTACTTGGCATCGCTGTAAGGATTCCAGAGCTGCACAGGTTTCGACAGAGTCAAAGGCCTTCTCATAGTCCACAAAGTCAGTAATTGGATCCGGCATTGAACCTGTTGATCACTGAGACATCTCTGAACATGTGCTTGCTATGATGAAGTCAATCTCATTTTAAGTCACAGTTTCGGGGCTTTGCCATGTCCACCTCCCTTGATGAGGCTGTTTCTTGAAGAAACAGTTCATTAAGAATCACTCCTCTTTCTCAAGGAAGTTGACAAGCATTTGCCCCCTGTGATTCCTGACTCCATAACCATGTGGGCCTATTCGGGACTTGTTGCCACTGTGGGCTCCCGCCTTGCCGTTAAAGTCCCCCATAACAACGTTGAAGTGAGCCTTCGTGGTGTTATGTAAGGCTTTGGATATGTCTTCGTACATATCCTCCACTTCATCATCCCAGTGTGTTGAGGTCGGTGCGTAAACCTGAATGACCTTCATGCTGTAACGCTTGGACAGCCGAAGGATAAGGTACGCTACTCTGGTCAACACGCTAGAGATTTCTTCAACGTTGTTAGAGATGGCCTTATTGACGAGGAAAGCTACGCCACCCTGGGATGTTTTATCACCCTCGAGAAAGTAGAGAATATGGCCCAAGTCTAGGGTTACGGTGGCCTCCCCCTCTCTATGGACTTCACATAACCCCAGAACATGCCATTTAATGTTCTCTAACTCCACTTCCAACTGCGCTAGATGATGGTCAAGCCTCAGAGTGCGCCCATTGAATTGAATTGCCAGGGTCAATTGTTTGTGGCAGCCTGAGGTAGCCCGGTGATTCTTAGCAGCCCCTGCTATGCAATAGCGAGGCGGCTGGGAACTGGGGCCATTTCCTTGATCGTGCCATCCTTGGGGGTAATCCATAATCCCATAATCCCCACGCTGGGCATGCGGGTTGGGGATCCGCACATCATTTGTAAACGGTGATGATGCGTATGGTGATGACGATTCGAACATTAAGTAAATTTTTCTACAAAAGTAATATCAATAATAAGATACCGCTATTTTCTTTAGCATCTTCATTTACATCAAGATCTTATTGAAATTAATGGTAATGCTATTTTATGTACTTACCTTGAACCACAGTCTGACGGTAATGACGGCAACTTTGTCTAATCAACTTTTTTGGATACTCGCAACAAAATCTTTGCTCTCGGAGAGCGTGTTATGCACGTGCGACTCGCTTCGGAGTTTGCTATTGAACTGAGGAAGCAGATCAGGGTATCGCTGGCCGCGTAAATGCAACGCATACAGAACTACCTTCACTTTGATGTTGCCGTGACGGTGTTGACGAATATCGATGCTAAAATTTGTTAAGTAATTGATCATTTATCTTACGAAGAAATTATTATTTTATTTTCTATAAAGTTATATACTACATGGATAAACGTAAATAATGAATTAAAATCTAGTTCCTACGTCGGGTATTCGACTTTTTGCCGGCAAACGTCAAGAGTAACAATTTTTTTCACAGACGGTGATGATTTTGATAGCAGTATTCATTTTATTACTAAAAATCTATTGATTTTGAGTATGTTTGGGTTAAAGCGCATTATAAAACAGGTATATTTAAAGCATGTAAATGTAAAAAAGTTACGATTCTCGAGCAATATTTATTTTTTATCCCCTCAACGTGAATTTTCGACAGGATTGTAAATCCACCCACTAACAAAGTGTTTACTTTATGAACGTCAAAGTTGTTAGTTTCTCATTTAATAGATTACATGGAGAAGAAACTAACAAAGAAACTCCACATTTATTCTTTTCAAAACAGTTTTAGCTCAATTAACATACTTTCAAACTTAAAAAATATTACTCTTGGATGTGTTGAACACTAGACACAGTTATCCTCTGAATAAATTTAATATTAAAATACTGTTTAATGCCAGGCATCCTTGTCTTCTAAGTAATCGTTGATTTTATAATAAGCTTTTTTGCAATGAGTGTGCTTAAAAGAATACGCAATAGTGTGATCAGAGAACGTTGTGGACTGAAAGAGGATGTAGTGACTAGAATTGAGAAAGGAATGTTGCGTTGGTTCGGACATGTGGAGAGGATGAAGGAACAAAGACTGACGGAGCAAATATATCGAGCGAATGTGAGTGGAAAGGCCGGTAAGGGACGCCCCAGGCGAACATACTTCGACCAAATAGGGGATGTATTAGCAAAGGGCAAGTTAAAAAGTACCCGAAACCGGCGTGCGTGCATGCAACGACTAATGAATGTCGATGAAGCGAAAGTGGTTTGTCAGGATCGTGGCAGGTGGCAGTCCCTGGTCTCTGCCTACCCCTCTGGGATACAGGCGTGAGCTTATGTATGTATGTATGTATGTGCTTAACACAATTCTTAAACCGCGTTGGAGGTATTTGTATAAATGGCCGCAATCTGGGTGCATTTTTATGTTTGTCATGTCCTTGCGTTATTAACATAGCACAGTGTAGGTATGTCAATCAAACAAATACTTTTTTAATTAAATAATTGGATACACACAACGAAACTTTACAAAAACTTTTTAACATACGCTCGAATAAAGGTGACCGTCAGAATGGCCGGTCAAGTGTCGTATTTTACTTTGAAATATGTTCCAAGAATTGCCTACGAATTGCTTATATTTGCTTACCGCCATGAGAGATTTGCTTACTGCGTATTTTAGAAGAATTCAGTCATTTATGGTTGACCGGCCATCCTGATATCAGGATGGCCGGTCATAAAGCCGTAGCATAATAACTGTGTGGAATTACTGATTCTTTTGTAGCTCATAAATTGCTTACGAATTGCTTACTTAACAATTTGTAAACTAAGGTCGTGTAGCTATCAAGGAAATAAAAATATCGTATAAGTCATTTATAGCGTACTGAAAGCCACCAGCGCCTGTTATAACTCTAAGAGCAAAAAGTTATTATCTTGTAACTTGTGCTTACATATCGATAGGCTCTGCTGCTCGTAGCTTTTATTTTTCGTTTAAGCAAGCAGTATCTACTTTTATATTTATTTAAAACCAAAGTTGTATTAAAGTTGCATAAATTTTTACTTATGTCTATCTACTATAAGATGTAAGGCGTGTGGGACGTATAAAAGACGTGGGGAAAGGGCGTACTTGCCCCTCTTCTGTGTGGGATGCGTCCCGTCCCTTCAATGTAACTTTGTACGAAAGTGAGTTGGTAAGATTAGGGGGTTTTCTCCGCGCTCGCTCGACCTCCTTTCTGTGAGTCAAACTGCCATGTATCCGGTATCCCTCACTGATATTATAGATATTGTTAGCGTCAATTTCTGACGCAGAATGTATGACCAAAGCCATGTTAGGTTGGACAAGCAAGTAAAAAAAAATAATCTACTCTACCTACCCAATTATGGGTCAGTGAAAAAACTGTCGAAACGCAGTACTCACCCGTAAAACTCACGCAGCTTTAATAAAACTTTGATTTTAAATTTTGAATATAAAAAGTAAATACCTATACTGCTTGCTACGAAAAATAAAAGCAACGAGCAGCAGAGCCTTTTGATAAGTAAACACAAGCTACAAGATAATAACTTTTTGCTCTTAGAGTTATAACAGGCGCTGGTTGCTTTCAGTACCTACGCTATAACTGACTTATACGATATTTTTATTTCCTTGATAGCTACACGACCTTAGTTTACAAATTGTTAAGTAAGCAATTCGTAAGCAATTTATGAGCTACAAAAGAATCAGTAATTCCACACAGTTATTATGCTACGGCTTTATGACCGGCCATCCTGATATCAGGATGGCCGGTCAACCATAAATGACTGAATTCTTATAAAATACGCAGTAAGCAAATCTCTCATGGCGGTAAGCAAATATAAGCAATTAGTAAGCAATTCTTGGAACATATTTCAAAGTAAAATACGACACTTGACCGGCCATTCTGACGGTCACGAATAAACTGATCTGTTATTCTTTCCTAAAGGGTTTGGTGCTACAAGAGCTAGTGTTGTGTAGCATTTATATTTACTTGATGATGTATAAGCAGTTGGTGCCGGCCTTAGGGTGGCTTGAAAACTTCTGACTGTAAGAGCAGCCACTAGTCTTACGAGCCTCCACCAATCCGAACTATGATATATTTCAAATATTATTCTGTGAATAACTACCTTAGCTGTGAAAGAAAAAGGGTTTTAGGCATGAGGACTAATTTCAACTATATTCGTAATCGCTCGTAGCCTGGGCTGCCTGAGTGATCTTGAACGATCACTAAGGTTAAGCAACATACGGCGCGTTCAGTCCATGGATGGGTCACCGTCTATGACTGACGCTAGTGGCATTTTTTCCGAGCGATTCCGTGCTTCGCAAGGCACGTTAAGCAGTTGGTGCCGGCTGCCGTCGATAGATGGCAGTCGTTAAGCCAACTTGAAAACTTCTGACAGTAAGACCAGCCACTAGTCTTACAAGCCTCCACCAATCCGGACTTGGCCCCCGTGGTGGAGTATGGCCTATACCTTCCTCAGGGAAGAGACCCGTGCCCCTCGGTGGGGACATAATGGGTTGATGATGATATTCGTAAAACGCAAATAAATGTGTTGTTCGATTCAGATGGCAGAATTAAATCGAACGCCGTAAAGCTTTTTACGAGAAGGTTTTCGTAGAAGCTTTTCGTAGAAGCTTGTGCGAGTTGTACCAGATGGCGTTGCGAATTCATGAAATGTTAATCATATTCCTATTAGGTTAGGTGCTATGTAATATGCTGTTGTAGAGTTGCTCAGTGGAAACATTTCATCCTTTGGAGGTTGTAGTTTGATAAATGTAATTACTTAATATAATATAACTAGCCGTTGCCCGCGACTACGTCCGCGTGGGCTTTAGTTGAGTAAAGAGCTTGAAAATAAGATAGGGATACTTTTAGCGCATGCGAAAGAGCTTTCATACTAACTTCGCAACCCCCTCTTACACCCTTAAGGGATGATTTTTGAAAATATATTTTACCTGTGTTGCATGACTTTCAATGAAGGACCTTCATGCTGAATTTCATTCGAATAACTTCAAAAATGGCTAAGTTTCACACTAAGTTTGCACCCCCCTTTTTCCCCCTTAAGGGATGATTTTTAAAAAACTATTTTACACGTGTTTCATAATTTTAAATGAAGAACCTTCGTACCAAATTTCATTCGAACAACTTCAAAAACGGCAAAGTTTCATACTAACTTTGAACCCCCATTTTACCTCTTTAGGGGATGAATTTTCAAAAATCCTTTCTTAGTGCTCCCCTAGGCTCCCTAAGGAACTCCCATGACAAATTTCAACCCCCTAGGTTCAGTAGTTTGGGCTCTGCGTTGATTCTAAGTCAGTCAGTCAGTTTCTCCATTTATATATATAGATAGATAGATAGATAGATTAACATTTAAAACTATCTTTTCCTAACTAAATTAGTGTTGTAGTTATACTTTTTAGTTACTCCAATGTCATTTATTTAAATATTCAGATTTGTTTGTACGTAGAACGACTTAGCATGTCACTTCAATAAAAACATCACAACGATAAACAGCTTAAGATTCCTATAGATTTTTCAACACGTTATCAGCACGAAGTGCTTATTTAAAAGTGGATAGTAAGTTGATTAAATATATTTACAAGTGTTGTGTGAAGTCTAAAATATTTTTCACCATTCAACAGTGAAATTTTTGTGAAAACTTCGAGATGTCAGATGGTGGATCGAATGTTCGTTCCCTTGCTGGAATACTTTTAAAAGGTAGGCAAGATTATCCGATATGGAAGATTAAGTTGAGAATGTACTTAGTACATGAAGGTCTGTGGAATAACATTACGGGCTATTCAGAAAAAGACTCGACTCCCGTTAGTAAAAATGAAAGGGATGACGAGATTACGTTGGCAAAGATTTGCTTAACATTAGACGGACCGGCAGTCACACACGTTCGAAACAGTAAATCGGCAAGAGAAGCGTGGGATGCATTAGCGGCGGCTTACGAAGATAAGTCTATGGGTCGTCGTTTAGCCCTGGAACGCAGGCTCTATAGATACAACCTGATAGACTTTCAGAACATAGAGTTGTATATTAATGCCGTGTTATCCACAGTTCAAGACCTGGCTGACATAGGGAAGGTTATAGAAGATGCTTCTGTCGCGGCCATTCTTTTAGGTGGCTTGACGCCGCGATTCGATCCGCTTACGTTAGAGAACTCTACGAGTACCGTCAGCAGTGAAGTCGTAAAGACAAAACTCTTAACAGAATTTTCAAGATCGACAGTAAATGATGAAGGTTCAGATACAGCTTTGCGCGTTCAAATCAAGAAAAATAAGAAGAAAGGAGGAGTAGTTTGCTACAATTGCAAGAAGCCTGGACACGTCAAACCGGACTGTCCACTTAACAGAAAGTCCAAAGACGATGGTTGATGGACGATGGCAAGGACACAAACCACCTCTCGAGTTTATGTGGCGCAATGAAGGCTGATACTGAAGGACTAGCATCTGTAAAATGGTACGTAGATTCTGGAGCCAGCGCACATATGTCTGGAAGATCAGATTGGTTAGTTAACTATAAAGAATTTACAGCTGGCCAGATCAATATTGCTAATGGTGACATATTAACAAGTGCGGGAATAGGTAATGTGCCTATTGTTAATAATTTTAAAACGGAGAGTAATAATACCGTTACGAACATTTCAAATGTAGTATTTGTTCCTAATTTGAATACTAATTTGATTTCTGTTAAAAAGGCTACTGAAAATGGATTTAGTGTTGTATTTGATAAGAAAGGTTGTACATTTTTTTATTCTAAAAATTTTGCTTATACAGGTGATGCAGTTTTACACGGGTCCTGCTGTGATGGATTGTATTCGCTGGAGTGTACAGTTAGTCCATCAAAAACCTTATCAGCGTTCGAAGTACAGGGTGATGTAACAAGTTTTCGTTTGTGGCATAAACGACTTGGTCACTTATGCCGTATTGGATTAGACAAACTCAAAAGAGGCAATCTAGGCGTAGAGTACACTGAGGTTGATAAAGACAATTGCGTTGCGTGCATAGAAGGTAAGCAGGCTAAAAAACCTTTCAAGTCAGTATCGCACAAAAAGACAACATCTAAATTGGAACTGATTCATTCGGATGTTTTTGGTCCGATGTCTGAAAGTTCTTTTCAGGGAAATAAATATGCTCTGACTTTTATAGATGATTTTAGCCGTATGATTTTTATATACTTTATATCATCTAAAAATGAGGTTTTTAGCAGGTTTTGTATGTTCAAGTCGATGATGGAGAGACAAACGGGTTTGAAAATTAAAGCTTTGCGATCCGATAATGGGACTGAGTATGTAAACAGGGATTTTTCTGAATACTTAAGCAAAGAAGGTATTAAGCATCAAACCACAGTTCCGTATAATGCACAACAGAACGGAATATCTGAAAGAACGTAAAGATCCATAGTAGAAAAGGCTCGTTGTATGCTTTCAGACAGTTCTCTTTCAAAAGGTTATTGGCAAGATGCTGTGGAAACCGCTACGTTCTTGAAGAACAGATGCCCGCATAGAGCCCTCGACGGGAAAACACCGTATGAAATGTGGCATGACAAGAAACCAAACCTGGCTCATTTAAAAGTTTTTGGCTGTCGCGCGATGGAGAAGATTCCAGATCCTTTAAGGAAGAAGTTGGATCCAAAAGCCGCGCAGTATATTTTTGTCGGATACTTAGACGACAGACAAAGCTATTTGTTTCGCGAACCTAGTTGTCCAAGGAGGTTGGTAAAAGGACGATATGTGGTATTTTTTGAAGATTGCTTTACTGATTTAAAAGCAAAATCTACAAAATCAGTGCATCTGACTGACCAGAATGAATTTATTTTGGAATTAGGTCGTAGTAGCGAACAAAATCCGATGCCGTCAATTGCTTCGACTTCACAAGAGAGCAGTCAAACGATCTCAACCGAAAACAAAGTAGAAGCTAATGATTTGGAGGCAATACAGGTAGATCAAGTCCACAATACTTCAGAATTTCTTAGCGCCGACGAAGATGCTTCAGATGAAGAAGATGTAACCGAACAGACTGTGGTTGAGCCAGAGCCTGAAGAACGGTATCCACTTCGAAATAGGTTGGCTAAGAAAAATGAAAATAATTTTGATTGTAATGCTGTAATAAGTAGTGAGCCTGATGAACCCCAAAACTTTGCTGAGGCTATCAAATCGGAAGATAGAGCAAGCTGGAAGTCTGCAATGCAAGATGAGTTCAACTCATTGACTAAAAACAAGACATGAATTTTAGTGGAGAAACCCAACAAGAAGGTTATATCTTGTAAATCTATATATATAAAAGGAGAAGCTGACTGACTGACTTAGAATCAACGCAGGGCCCAAACTATAAGGGTTAGAAACTTGAAATTTTGCACAGGGGTTCTTTTTGTAACATAGGGGAGCACTAAGAAAGGATTTTTGAAAATTCATCCCCTAAGGGGGTAAAATGGGGGTTCAAAGTTAGTATTAAAGCCCACGCGGACGTAGTCGCGGGCAACAGCTAGTGGGTATATAAAATTAAAAGGGATGCCGAAGGTAGAGTGGTCAAGTACAAGGCAAGACTTGTTGCCAAAGGCTACAGTCAAGTTTCCGGAGTTGATTATTATGAAACGTTTTGACCGGTTGTTCGAAATTCATCTCTGCGTACGCTCATTGCTTTAGCGGCAGAAATGGACTTAAAAATGCAACATTTGGACGTGGATACAGCTTTCCTCAATGGTGACTTAGAAGAGGAAGTCTACATGCAACAGCCTGAAGGTTTTGTAGAACAAGGCGAAGAAGGAAAAGTTTGTTTGTTGAAAAAGTCGCTCTACGGTTTAAGACAAGCTTCTCGAGCTTGGAATAATAAATTAAACTAAACTTTATCCTCTATAGGTTTTATACGAACCTCTTCGGAACCATGCGTATACTTTTGATGACATTTGTATCTTTTATAAAAAAGAAATGTTTTTTCTCAATGTCAAAACAGAATTACAGAAGTTTTTCTCATTAAAAGATTTGGGAAAAATGGATTATTTTTTAGGTTTGAATGTGAAACGAACGGATGAAAAAATATGTATTAACCAAAAGACGTACATACAGTCCGTTCTAACACGTTTTAATATGCAGGATTGTAAGCATATGTCAATTCCACTGGAGAACAATAAATACGAAAAAGGTAAAGAATGTGATGAATCTTATCCTTACCAAAGTTTGATTGGTTGCCTAATGTTCCTGGCGGTAAATACTAGGCCAGATATAGCTTACGCTACAAGCTATTTAAGCCAGTTTAACAATTGCTTCGAAAAGAAACATTGGTTGGCCGCTAAGAGAATTTTACAGTATCTTAAGGGTTCCATAGATTACTGTATTTCTTACAGGAAGACAGGTGCCTATTTGTGTGGATACACATACGCAAATTGGGCGAATTGCACGTTTGACAGGCGATCGTACACTGGCTTTTACTTTACGCTCGCAGGCGGTCCCATTAGTTGGGAATGCAAGAAGCAACCTACGGTAGCGTTATCTTCGACTGAGGCCGAGTACATGGCTTTAGCTAGCGCTGCTAAAGAAGCTACGTTTCTTAGGAGGTTAGTATTTGAAATTACTGGTAACGCTGATAAGGTTGTGCTCTTTAACGATAGTCAGAGTGCGCAGAAAATTGCACTCAATCCGATCCATCACAATAGGACAAAACACATTGATACCAAATTTCATTTTATAAGAGAAAAAATTAACGAAGGTATTATCAATGTGAAGTATCAACAGACTGATCAGATGGCAGCTGATGTGTTGACTAAGCCCCTAAGGCGTACAGCTCACCTGAGATGTGTTACAGATATCGGCTTGACCGGTACCTAGTTAGTTCTTTTTATGCTCTTTAGGTGCTTTTGTTGTTTTATGTAAGTATTGATGTGTTTTATTGTTCTACGTAAGTTTTTTTTGTGTGATCTGTTTATTTCCATTAAGGGAGGGTGTTGTAGTTATACTTTTTAGTTACTCCAATGTCATTTTTTTAAATACTAGACGAAAACCCGGCTTCGCTCGGGTAAAATGTAGACGCAAAATAATATTCCACTATTTTTTTTTATATGGTGACTCCTCTGTATTTATCAACCACCAGTAGATATAAATCTCTTAATACATTCAGATACATAAGCTCACACCTGTGTCCCAGAGGGGTAGGCAGAGACCACGGACTGTCACCTGCCACTATCCTGACAAATCACTTTCGCTTCATCGACATCCATTAGTCGTTGCATGTACCCACATCGGTTTCGGGTACTTTTAATCTTGCCCTTTGCTAATACATCCCCTATTTGGTCGAAGTATGTCCAACTGGGGCGTCCCTTACCGGCCCTTCCACTCACATTCGCCCGATATATTTGCTTTATCAGTCTTTCTTCGTTCATCCTCTCCACATCTCCAAACCAGCGCAACATTCCTTTTTTCAATTCTAGTCACTCACTACATCCTCTTTCTCTACATCCTCGGTCTCTGATCACTATTGCGTATTCTGTCATTCAAAGTAACACCACACATATTTCTTAAAGATCTCATTTGTACTGCACTAATCCTACTTTCATGATTCTTCTGCCATACCCAAATCTCGCTACCATGCTTACATCACTATTGGAACCAGCACACTATTACGGATAGCCAATCGCTCT
The DNA here is from genome assembly GCA_947310845.1 of Yponomeuta plumbellus. Classification (NCBI taxonomy): domain Eukaryota; kingdom Metazoa; phylum Arthropoda; class Insecta; order Lepidoptera; family Yponomeutidae; genus Yponomeuta; species Yponomeuta plumbellus. The sequence goes on along the minus strand of OX371207.1, from coordinate 5,915,773 downwards.
TTTGGACATGTTCTGGCTACTCACGATGAAATGCAAGAAATGCAAGGCGAAAATCGGATACTTATCATAACTTTGTCATGGGTACCTCATCACAAATTACTAACTAAATGAGCTTCCTTCATAAACTTAACAGCTAGTGAATCTAATGACGTATTCAATGAGACGTAGAATCCACTTGGCTAATCAACTAAAAACAGCTCCCTCTCTTTGGCTTTACAGCTTTTAGTTTTGTATTGACCACATGTTTTTCTTCATCATTTTAATTTTTGGTATTTTTCTTATCTAGTGGCTTTTTCATTTCAAAAAGTTTATTGGTACCTATAACTAAGCAAAACAATAAAGATCAATTTATGACTTTGATTTCCTTTTTCAATTATTTTTCAGACCCTTCCAAAACTCAATGTCAATTATTGTCTTCCCGCCAATGAAAAACACCACAGATTACTTACTACACCTTCTCAGTTGGCACAGATTATAATAACCTTCTTGGATGCCACGGTATTCCACACACCATGGAGTTAACAAATTAGATCAAAGGGCCGGTTTAGATTATCTTAGTGTTTAGGAGAGTGCTTTACTTTACACTCTGTTGCAACATTTTGCTAAATCGGGCCCATTTTGGGGGCTCAACCTTTAATGTATTTTATCATTATTTTCATGTTGTACAGTTTATTTATTTTTACGTTTTTTATGCTTTCTGTGTTATTTTTTTTATTATTGTTCGCACTCTGTGTGTGTGTGTTTTTTTTGTTTTGTTTTGAGTATCAAATAAATAAATTTTCTTTTTTTCTTTCTTTCTTAATTTCTTTCTTTCTTAAGGAGAGTGCTTTTGTAGAAACGTGTAAGCGCCACTTGCTTTAGTACGTTTTACGGTATAGTACGGTTCTAGTTGCCTTTCAATTAGAATCAAAATAGAATTGGTTTCTATTGTTCTATCCAGTAACACCTGAGTGCATTACTATCCTCGTTAGTTATCTGTGTATAAACTAAACATTTAGTGAGAACTTTAGGAGAGTGCGCAAGTGACCCGTGACGGGTGCGTGTTGTTTTCAATAACTCGAATTATCAAACTTACTTATGTGTTCCATTAAAACTCATAGTATTTTGAGTAGGATAGCGCATATTTCGCGACGTCGACGAAGTGACACTCTACTGGAAGAAATATAAACGTTCACTCGAACGTCTAGTAATGTACTAATGCACTTGCCTCTCTAATTGTATTATAGCACTCTCCTAAACACTAAAATAATGTAAACCGGCCATAACAGTTCACAATGAAAACTTGTGACACTAACACAACAATGATGACATTGACATGTTTACTTAGCAACGCCATTGTTGAATTTAATAATTTTTATATTGATGCTGCTCGATAATACGAATTTTCCGCCCATATGTTGTCGACTCAGATCAACTATTTTTTTACGCTCTTTCATTTGGTGTGCATATCGTTCGAGTCTACCGTAGACCCGAACGAAATTATTAATATAGGTTCAGATTTGTTTGTACGTAGAACGACTTAGCATGCATTCACTTCAATAAAAACATCACAACGATAAACAGCTTAAGATTCCTATAGATTTTTTAACAATTAGTAACCTAAACCTACTGTAACAAACTAAAAAGCTTACAGATGACCTAAAAAGTTACAATGGCGCCCAAGTAGAAGAAAAAGAAGAAAACACATTTATTACAGAACACTAAACAAAACATTTACAAAAAAAGTTACAATGAATTTTACCTTAATATTAATTTAATGCAGGCAGACCAACAGCCCGATGGTCGAACGATGTGGCTAAATAAATAAAATTTGTCTTCTAAATAAATAAAATAAAACATGCACAAAACAGTGCCCAAAAGTATTTTAACAAATCACCTAAATTGTAAATCACTGTTGAAAAAACATTGGTTGGATAACTTGACGTGTATTTCTATTCTGATATAGTTTTGTAAAAGTCAACTGGCTTACAATAACTGTTGTCGGGTTTGGCCCACGTTATTAAATTCTAAGAAAAATACCAATGAAAATTGCATGCCTTTTAAAAATTCAATAACTTGGAAGATGGGTTCCGAAACCCTCCTTGGATGGATCCTTCTCAAGTCTTCCGACTTATTTTTCCATCGTAAGCAGCCGATGTACGTCCCACTATAGATCACAGGCCTTCTCTCAGAAAGAGAGTAATTTTTTTATTTTAATTTTGGGGCTTTGGTCACGACACGCGCCCACTGCGGGTTGGGGCCAGAACCAATGTATGTGCCTGTATGTAAATGTTATATTATGTTGGCGATTTCAAGCGCTGATATATTGAATAGCTCAGACACTCAGGTTTCCTCACGATGTTTTCCTTCACCGTTAGCGAGTGTTAGGTATAGCCCGCACTGGGAATCAAACCTCGGTCTCCTGCTTCCGAGTCCATTGGTCTACCCGCTATGCTACCACCGCTCCCTAAACAAGCGAAATAAGGGTACCTACCAACTTCGGATTAAAGAGTCCTCAACATATTCAATAAAATATGCGACTCTAGATGCACTTACAGGGTTGCTAAATTATTTATTCACTTACTTGTGTTACAACCAGCTTTGGAGCAAATCCTCTCAAACCTGACAGCTTCATTTTGTTATGGTTGGCTGCATTGGGACGCTATTGTTTTAAAACGGTTTTTAAGGTATTAACCATTAATATCAAGAAATTGATAATAAATAATTAATAAGAAAAATTTATAAAAATAAATTTATATTTGGCGAATTTCGTGAGTAGTTCCTGGTGTACATGCAATAAAGAATATTCTATCTATCTATTTACATACAGGCATTGCTTCAGGCCCTATACTAGGATACCCTGTGTCGTGGGAAAGCGAAACCAGAAACAACTACGTCTTGTTTCTTCCTTTCTTTCTTATACATCGGATCGTTTCCCGTATTTCAGCGATTTTCATCAACTCTCTAATGCCCGGTTCCTATAATATACGCCTACCGGCTACGATCCGTTTTCCATACAATTTATTGACGGTTCGTAGGAATTTCGTAGGAATTGTAACCGATCGTAAGCAAAAACGAAGCGTTTTGTGGATATTGGAACCGGGCATAAGTTCTTGTCGGATAGTACATTACTGCAGCGGCCAGCAAAAGAGGCATTGATGGACGAACGTGGAAATGTGGGCCGAGGCGAAACCGAGGCACACATACGTGAGTCCTTGTATATGATTTTTCTCAAATAATGCGCGAAAATTAAAGCAAGCAGAATGTAAATTCTTTACGTTCAAATAAGGCAGAACTTTTTTCTTTCGATTTTGCTCTTGCCGCCTCTTGAATTTCAGGTGGCGTTAAAATAAGTTCATCGCAGTAATTTTCATCACTTGAACTCATTCTGTTATATTCAATAAACTTTCAAAATCAGACGAACCACGAACGAACAACAATATTTTTGCCGCGTTAAAGTGTTCTTTTTTTCAATAGGTATATCCGCAGCTTTCTATCGCAAACCAGTTCGAAATTAAAAAAAAAACCTCTGATAAGTTACCTCCTTGGTTGTCATTGTTCGGAGTAGAAGATCGTTCCATTTTTAAATAACACGACAGATATGAGTTTAGTATGTCATTTATTTGGCCGCAAAACACGACAGTTTTCATAGAACTTTTTCCGGCCGTGTAATTGGCCAGTACAGCAATTTCGATTTATCTCGAAGAAGGTGGTCAAAATAATGCTCAAATTTCCAAGCATGTTTGAGAAAAATATATATCCTCTCCTCTCCCTACCAACCGGGAACTAACAAAGAACAGGCAGCGAATAGGGGTGGCGCACTTTCCTCGGTATATATTTGCGGTGGTCAGTTTTTATTTATGTCGAGCAGCCCTGCTCCCCTTTGCATCACGTTTCCACGGGACGAGAAGCGGCGAATGTTTCCGTAGAGTTTGTGTTTACGCTAAGCATTAGTGCCTGACATGGAGCTAGGAGGGTGTTAGATGCGTTGATTTGATTTTCATATTTCTTTGAGTAGAACACTTTTTCAATGACCCGTGATGGTCATATATTGTTGTATATTTAACGGGTCTAATCGTGATTATTTCTTAGGTTTTAGGGCCGATTTCTGAATTGAGAATTTAACTAAGTAAATACTTAAGTAAATACCAGACAGGCCCTCACATACATGCCCTCGGGCAACCGAAAGAGGGGACGGCCTAGGACAACCTGGATAAGAACTGTAGCCCAAGAAGTCAAGTCGATCGGCACTAGCTGGCCTGAATTGGAAGCTGCCGCAAACGACCGTCAAAAATGGAAATATGTGGTTTAGGCCCCATGCTCCCTGCTATGCTAGGAGTTAAAGGACCAAAGAAGAAGAAGATATACTTAAGTAACAGTTGCAGTAACAGCAGTAGCGAAATTCTTAATTCAGAATCTAGCTTTTAACGGGTATAGTCATGATTATTTGTTAGGTTTTAGTGCTGGTTTCTGAATTGAGAATTTAACTAAGTAAAATACTTAAGTAACGTTCTGTCACGCTTTCTGAGAATTTTGTGGCGACAGCACTAGAGTTAAGTAGTTGCTTAGCTGAATTCTCAATTCAAAAACTGGCTACTAACGGGTATAATCGTGATTATTTGTTAGGTAAATTATGGGCCGGTTTCTGAATTGAGTATTTAACTACGTAAATAGTTAAGAAACGTACTGTCATATTCTTTTATGAGAAATTTGACGAGACAGCACTACATACTAGTACTAGTAGTAGTTACATAGCGAAATTCTCAATTCAGACATTAAGGTGCCCTTAGACACCTTTATTGACGACGTTTCACTTCAATTCACTTGCGCAATCCGAAACTGACATATCGTGTTATATGGTAACTAGATCACTGTGACATGCGTTGTATCTTCCGTGAGCGAAGCACACCAAAATGTAATACCTAATTTTTCAAGTCTCTTACACATGTCAATCACGTATGACATTGTAGCACAAAAAGAGGGTGATTATTCATATATGTATGTCCGGTTCTATGTTTGCTCGTAACCCCTTAACCAATTTGTCAGATTTTGACAAGTAAAATCTAAATCTAATTTGCCAACATGACATGCATGGTGTCTTGAGACACGTATTACTTGTATACATACATAAGTTAACACCTGTATCTTAGAGGGGAAGGCAAGGACTAGGGACTGCCACCTGCTACGATCCAGACATATCACTTTTGCTTCATCGACATTCATTAGTCGTTGCTTGCAAGCACGCCCGACGCACGTAAATTATTTTTTAATAATCCGTAATAATCCCTTGTCTCCTTCGCAGTTCCATCACCTGCATCTTCACAAATACCGTCTCAAAGTCTCTGTAACACATCTATGACGGTACGAACGCAAACAACACAACTCCCAGGGTCCACTCTAATCGTTTTAACGGGTCGTGTCTCTCAGACGGGGCCCTCGAACATTTTCCGACGCTCTCTCGACCTATCGTCCTAGGTGAGCACAGCACCTTGGCGATAATGTACTTACTGGATTTGATGGCGTGAGATCCTGACTTCGATTTCGTCATCGAATCCGGTATCGAATACGTTTTGTGCACTAATCTTTAAGACTAATATCGTGAGAAAATCTCGAAGTTTTGAGCTTTTTTGCTTGATTTTATAAATCCGTTATAATATCGCGTAATTAATAACTCCATACTCTTTCTTAGGAAGAAGCTGCGTTCGATCATGATCTGTTAATTGCCAAATGGACTAATCGGATCACCATAACAGTGGTTTTGAGTTTGATCTTTTCAAGCTCTGCTTTTCTGCTTAAGTCTTGTTGCCAAGTGAGCAAATGGTTACCTGTAGATAGATAGATAGTTAGATAGAGAACACTTGTACCACTGTTTTGAAAATCAGACACGAGATTTGGACTGTTTTCAAACCAAATACAACATAGATCGATCTCCAGAGTTGGGGGCGGATGTTAGCTGTTAAGTGCCACTTTATAAATATGCAAATGATCACAATATAGCAATCCTTAGATTCTTCAGAGTGGTGGCCGAGGTTGTGTTTATCCGAGAGAAGGCAGACGCGAAACTCTACGGGTCGATGATATTACTAAAGCCGATGGAAAGAAATGGACGCCGTCGGCTACCGTAACAGTGAAAAATGTCTATTAGCAGAGTATTATTCATGGAATGGGTTAATTGACTCATAAAATAACATAGAATCCACTGAACAGTGATGCGATGTTCATATCGAGACTTCAAATAATTCAGTAGCCTTGCTGAACTATTTGACTTCTCTTGAGCTACATAATCAATCTGGGTATGAAGATCTTCGCAGGTTTTGACTCATATACAATTGTATTATATAGGTATTTTATCATTGGCTACTTAGGACGATGGTCGAACTGATCGTCTCTGTTAGTCCAGCCGTTATATTCAAAACACACAGAACAAAGTTGTCGCGTGCCTTGAATCTCTTTTAGAATCTTCCCCTGGCTACGCGCTCCTATAACCGTTTATATTGCGTGGTTGTGGACGAATTTTACCGTGGGTTCAACGCGGTTTTCGCAGGGTAGAGATTTTAGCCTTGGAATAGAATAAAGGGGATCTGAAGTGTGTATTAGAGTTGAGCTCTCTTTCTGCTGGCTTGTAAACGATTCTGGGAAAATAGTATTGTGTTCTTCCCGGATTACATATCACTCATTTTGGGCGTAATGAGATGATTTATATAGCACTAGCTGTTGCCCGCGACTACGTTCGCGTGGATTTTAGTTGAAAAAAGTGTTTGAAAATAGGTCACAGATACTTTTACGCATGCGAAATAATTAAAAAAAGAGTGTTCATTAACATCATATTTATTACATAATTTAGATTTTATTGAAATAATTTTGAAAATCAGAGAACTTTCATATTAACGTTCCACCCCCTTTTACCCCCTTAAGAGACGATTATCAAAAAAATATTTCACTCGAGTTTCATGAGTTTCAATGAAGAACCTACATACTGGATTTCATTCGAATAACTTCAATAACGGCAAACATTCATACTAACTTTGCACCCCCGTTCTACCCCCGTAGGGGGTGAATTTGCAAAAATCCGTTCTTATTGAAAGTGAAAATATTTTATTTACCATATAATCAGTGCTTACAAAATACCAATCAATAAATACTTATTATTTTTATGCTAAAGAGGAAGGGGCTCAGCTTATTGCTATGACTGCATGCGTAGTCAGTAGCGCTTGATTTCAGCCCGTCCCTTTTTAAAAAAATACTCTCATAATAATGGTTTCAAAAATAGTGCCCCCCTACGTTATAAAAGGAACCCCTGTGCAAAATGTCAAGTTTAGTTTGACCCTTAACTTATAGTTTAGACCCTGCGTTGATATGTCGGTAATTAAGTTAGTCAGCTTCTCGCTACTAAATTTGCACCCCTCTTTTACCCTCTCAGGGATAGAATTAAAAAAAGGGATGTCGGAATAATCATTATTAGGAACTTATAACCCAAATACCACATTTTATTGAAAAAAATCTTAAAATTCAGAGAACTTTCATACTTAATTTGCACCCCTTTCTACCCTAAGGGGTAGGGATGATTTTCAGAAAAATATTTTACACGTGTTTCATGACTTTAAATGAATAACCTTCATACTGAGTTTCATTCGAATAACTTCAAAAACGGCAAAACTGTATACCCAATTTTATACAATTTATAGGGGATGAATTTTAAAAAATCCTTTCTTAGTGCTCCCCTACGTTACCAAAGGAACCCCTGTGCAAAATTTCAAGTTTATAACTCTTATAGTATAGGCCCTGCGTTGATATGTCAGTCAGTCAGTCAGTCAGTCAGCTTCTCCTTTTATATATATAGATTGGTACCTTCACTAATAGGTACTAGATGGGTGAAGGGACCAGTCGGATGCGACAGTGCCTGGGACGCTGTAGCTATGTGTGAAGAAACCGGTAGGAATGGTTAAAATTATTGCAACAGATGGTTTGGCCACCGCCAAACCCGCGCCATGCACCCATTTAGAGTCCAAAAACTATAATTACAAATAAGTGATAATGACAAAAATATAGTAGTACACAAACTTACATAACCTATGGCTTCCCAATATAAACCTGATGTTATAATTCCCGGCATGTAACTTAACCGAATGACCATGCCCCAACGTATATCGGAATTCAGACTTTTTAGATTTTTAGTCATAGTGGTTGTTGTTACCTACACTTTATTGCTCGCTTTTCTTTAAAATAATAACATCCACACAACATAATAACTTAACCAGATAAATCATACAAAAACACCTAGACTAAGCACAAGACCATAAGAAGACGATTATATAGATTCGAACCAGTTCTCAACTTCGTCTCTCTCTCCCGCAGTAATCGAGAGCGGCGACGAGCCAGTCACCTGCTCCGGCCGTCGCACTCTGGTCCTGGCGAACCACCAGAGCACCGCCGACGTGCCGATCCTCATGGCCGCCTGGAACCCCCGCCCCGGGGTGCTGCCCAACCTCATGTGGATCATGGACCACGTGTTCAAGTTCACCAACTTCGGTCTCGTCAGCGTGCTGCACCGGGATTTCTTCATTCAGGCGGTGAGTAGTTTTGTTTTCTGCTTGGAGAGAATGAGAATTAAAATGACAATAAAGGAGAGGATGAGACTCAGACTTAGTTTGAGTATAAGATTACCCACATTTTTCCTAACTTTGACTTCATCAGCGTTTTCACCGTGATTTTCTTGAGTGAGTCCATAAAAAAGTGCCGACTCTTATGGCCGCCTAGAACTCGTAGCTGCTGTCCAACCTCATGTGTATCTTGGACCACGTGTTGAAGTTCACTAACTTTGACCTCGTCAGCATTTTGCACAGGGATTTCTTCATTCAGGCGTTGAGTGGTCCTTTCTGCTTGGAGAGAATCATAATTAGAACGAGTATAAGAGAGATGATGAGACTCGTCGGACTCAGACTTAGCCTGAGTATGAGATTACCTACCTACTTTGACTTCATCAGCGGTGATTCATCGTGATTTCCGGGAAGTGAAAAATCTGGGTCTTCTCATTCAAGACAACCTGTCGTGGGAAAAGCATGTCAGTGAAATAAGTAGGAGGATCTTTTCATCCATGCACTTGCTTAAACGTATGCAGAAGTTCCTGCCGTACTCCGCCAAAGTTACCTTAGCCAACTCCTTGCTTCTCCCCGTCATTGACTATGCAGATGTGTGTTACCCCGACCTCACTGAGGAACTACTCGATAAGCTAGATCGCTTACTGAACGTATGTATTCGTTACATCTTCGGCCTCCGTAAATATGATCACGTGTCCCAATTTCGCACTCAGCTTGCTTGGCTAAACATCCGCTCCCGCAGGAATGCCCACATTGTGTCACTTCTCTATGGCATACTACATGACCCCTCCGCCCCTCAGTATCTTCGCGAACGCTTCGCCCCTCGTGGCGCGCATGGTCGCCTTCAGCGCCCATGCAAAGACTTGCTTCTTGAATCCCCCTTGCATTGTATGGCAGGCTATTCGGATTCCTTTACTGTGACAGCTGTGCGCCTGTGGAACGCGCTACCGCTGCACATACGCCAGGCCTCGTCGGCCGAAGTGTTTAAGAGTGCGATCCAGGAACATTATTTTGGACTTCAGAGCAATCCGACATAATTTATGTATATGAAAGTATTTATTTATATATCTTTTTATTTATTTATGTATTTATAGTAGGTATGCATATAATAATGGTACATATTTATGAAGTATTATAATATAGTGTGTAGTATACGTATTAGAAGTTTGCGAATTTGCAAGTAGGTAATTTATCTTTTTTATTGTTTCTTATGACCTCTATAGCACTACCCTTTACTCATTCCACATCACTCATGGTTAGCTGGTAGAAAATACTTTATAGCATTAAGCTCGCCCTTGTACAGAACACTGTTTATTGTGCAATAAAGAATTTTTCATTCATTCATTCATTCATTTCCATGTTTCGGAATGCTCTAGTTTCACGTGCGTCCATAAAAAAAGTGTCGACCGTTATGGCCGCCTGGGGTGCTATCCAACTTCATGTGGATCATGGATCACGTGATTTCTTCATTCAGGCGTTGAGTTGTTCTGTTTTCTGCTTGAAGAGAACGAGAATTAGAAGGAGAATAAGGGAGACGATGAGACTCAGATTAAAACTGAGTCTGAGTATAAAATGCTTACGTGTTGTGTGATGTACTGACTTTGGCTTCATCAGCATTGTAATTTGATCATTTGGTAATGGTCTATTTTTCGAAGCCGGAAGGGTATATTCCACCAATGATGTCGAACATGAACATGTTAGTGAATCCGAAATTGAGTTAATATTATCAATTATCATTTTCTGGTGTACGTTTTGAAACCAAAAAAGTCGAATTCTTATCTCCATTAAATTAATAAATTTTTCGTTTAAATTTTAAATAACTTGCTTTTAATTGTAAATAAATAAAAAAAATCAAATATTTACGAAATCTGAACAGTAAACTGAAGAAATCATAAAAGGCATAGCAGATTGTGCAACCGTTTCTAAGTACAAATAGCCAACCCATAACCCTCAAGGCAAGCAAATAAAGTTCCAGAGAATCTTCTATAAGAAATAGACGTAATCAATATCGAAGTTCCAATAGCTGGGATAATAATTACCTAAAGCGGGTCGATATGAGCCTTCTTATTACAGGAATCCTCGGGATAGTGTTTGCGTTCCTTTGCACGGTATAGTCTGTCAAGAGTCTTTGGATACAAATGACAACAGAACAATCTCCATATTCTTGGCACGAAGGTGCTCGCAACATGTGCTTGACTGCTGGAAAATGCTTATAGCGTGAAGTACACCACATTGCCATTGTATGTTTACTTATGTGAATTATTTTTACTTACGTGAAAATGGTCAGTTCACTTATGTATAGGTCGATGTGCTTTCGACTATGTCCAGGACAAGGACTCAGGTGGAATATTTCTAAATAAAACCTTACGGTGCGATTACAATTCGGTTTATGAAACTTACTGTCACTAATCAATCACTACTATAATAATACACGTTTTGTAAAATAAAATTTTGTGGCCTGGTCGGCATTATCAGACTGATCAAATGGATGCTAACAATTCTAACATAATATATTGACAAGTTATCACAAGCTATAATCTTGTTTGACCTACGATAAACTCGACATAATCACTTATCTTGACGCCAAATAAATTGTAGTTTGAAAGTTACACTAATAAGTGCTTGTTTACTATTTACGTCACCTTTTCTGGTCATACTATAGGTGGCTTAGCTAGATGTCAGTGAGGCCAATCTTTATATAGGAGATATCGTCTCATCTCACGTTTACATCGGATGTTATTTGAGGACTGTATTCGGGTAGAATGTTAATCTACGCTCCGACTACAGATTCTTCGCATTGAAGAATTCCTGCAATATTTTTTGCCCTTATTTGTTTCGAATAGCCCGAGGGCTTAGCAACTAAGGCTTTTCCTTATTTAGCTTCGTTAGCAACGAATAAAAAGTCACTGATTTTCTTTAAGCCCGTTGAAGTATCTTTTGCTGATGATCAGAGCTTTGTTCATAAATTCATAACTTTAACCCTTTATAAGGCAGACCTAGTTTAAATTTTCATTGGTTTTAGACTCTATTGACATAGAGTCTAGGTCTGCCTTATAAAGGGTTAAAGTTCTTTGTATTCCTTCTCCTGGTTGTGCAATAAAGTGTTCTTTATCTATCTAAATGCAGTGACCATGAGTTTAGAAACGTCTTAGATATTACTTGACATTGGTTTCCATCATCATCAACCCATTATGTCCCCACCGAGGGACACGGCTCTCTTCCCTGACGGAGGTATAGGCCATACTCCACCATGGGGGCCAAGTCCGGATTGGTGGAGGCTTGTAAGACTAGTGGCTAGTCTTACTGTCAGAAGTTTTCAAGCCGCCCTAAGGCCTCTGACTTGGCTTACCTAACGACTGCCATCTATCGACGGCAGCCGGCAGCATTTGCTTAGGCTCCCGCTAAAGTCTGTTTTCCACTTTTTACTGATTGATTGACAGTTTCGTCTTATAATTGCGTCTATTCTTACTGTTTCTCGTTACGCGTCTAAACAATGATTTTCGACTCATTAATCAACTATACGTATTAGGTACCAGCTGCTCTCATGAGGTCTCGTGTTGCCTCATTAGTACACTCGCCTGATGATGTCATATGATGTACGGTGAAATTAATTAGTCCTGACCTTGAAAATAACAATGGTTTTCAACTGTTACCTACTTTCAAGGTCAGGACTTAAAGTCAAGAAAAATATTTATAAGGTTTATTATCGTTTGTTCCATTACGCTTCTAAAACGTCTGAACAGAAACACACAAAAGTGTTTTTTCCCCCGTTTTCTCGTGGTCCTACTGATTTGTCCTACTAGTAGGACCATGAGGTAGACTTATTTCTGTCTGTCTTACTATGTTCCTTAGTAGCTGTTGTCAATTATTTAAACCACCTGTATATTCAAAATTACCTCTTGTTTTTTTTGTCTCCCTCTTATGTTTAGTTTTAGTGTAAAAACCATTGCAAATCGGAACCCTTGAACCACTTGTAAGTGGTTTAAGTAATTGACAACAGCTAAGGCACATAGTAGGACAGACAGAAATAGGTCTCCCTCGTGGTCCTACTAGTAAGACAAATTAGTAGGACCACGAGAAAAGGCCGTTTTTTCGAAAGTCCTTTTTTCTGGGTTAGAATATTTCTGGGTAACACGATCCAATCTGAGTTGGGAATCTTTCCAAAGTGCGATTTTTTTCATTCACTTTCGATAGCGAGAGCGTTTTCAATTTGTATAGGAGTGACAAAGAGACAATTAGGTGGCGCGCTTTGTCACTCCTATACAAATTGCAAACGCTCTCGCTATCGAAAGTGAATGAAAAAAATCGCACTAAGCACTCTGGTTTTATTCGATAAAATTACTTACCTTCAAACTCGTTAATTTTAAAGTCAGGCTAACCCACTTAGGGATAATAATCCGTAAAAAATCACTTTAACCGTAGCCCATCGTGGGCGAAAGGTTGAAAACCTCAGAAGGTCAAGCATACATTTTCAGGATAAAATGAATTTAAGTTGCTCCTTCATTAACATCCTGTGCAAAATGAACTCAAAATGTTTTAAAAGCTTTCAAATAGGCACATAATTAGCGCTACAATTTTGTATGAAACATTTCGGTTGCCTTATAATTTTATTATGAGTAGGAAAGTTGGATTTAACATTAAATATAGTGATTTTCTGGTTTTCAATTTCATTTCATAAAAATATGTCTATATACATACGTCCTACAAGGGGACTTGGCCCCGTGGTAGAGTACGGCCTATACCTTTCTCAGGGAAGAGACCGGTGCCCCTCGGTGGGGACATATTGGGTTGATGATGATTTTGATGATACGTCTTATTGTAACATAGAAAGATTAAAATTAAAGTGTAGACTATCTTGCAAGCTATTTTGGATTGTAGTAATCTTTATGGTCTTTATGGCGAGTTAACTGTATTACTAATTTCAATATAAGGAGGGAATAGGAATAGGAATCCAAAAAAAACTATATCACTGTAAAAGATTACCTTTGACCTACTGCGCCGACTTTTTTTGTTGACTGTACACAGTGTAACATTAGACACGTACAATGTGTAGGTGGACTTGATTTATGGAGAAGATAATTCCAAACAAATTATCTTATTGAATGCGCGCTGCGTACACGAAATAACTTGTGAGTTGTCATTTCCTGATGAAATGGAGTGAGTAAATGAAAGTAAATAGGTACTTGTGGGCAACTACATTTGTTATTGTCTTCGTGTGAAACTAGTTCCGTTAGTTGTGTAGCCAGTAACGTATTCTCTGTAACTGGCACAGCATAGGTGGTATGACGCCATAATCTCGTGCTTTCTGTTCTAAAGGTGGGCAATTCTTTATAATGCATAGTGGTTCAATAGAGTCATATTATGGTTACTTGTTAAAGTAGAGTATTCTTTATTGTACACAGAAATTACTGTACTTTGTTGAATTGGTGCTAAAAGGGCGCGAGTCTCTAAAATAAATGCATAATGGTTCAATAGAGTCATATTATATATTAAGACGGCACAAACTATAAAAAATGTTAGGAAAATATTAAAATTAGACAATATGAATATAACTTTTAAATTATTTGCACGACTACCCGTCTCTAAGTTCTTTCTTGTCTCCGTCTATGGTTGCCTGGAAGAAATTGCTTATAGTAATAAGGCCGCCAATTGTACTTAGATTTATAAAAAATCTGTAAATGTAATTTATGAGTACGATAAACAATATTCTATCTATCTTTCTATGTATCTATATTTATCTCAAAAAATCCGAAATTATTTGTAAATTGATCAATACTTTCAAAATGAATTGTAAATAAACATACATAAAAAATAAGTAACATGGCCAATTCACAAAATGATAGAGCTATCATACGTGAGCACGTATGATATGATACACTTTTTATACGTAACCAAATAATTGTAACTAAACTCAAAGAGTAAACAACATAAATCTCTCTTAGCATTTAATAGCGGCGAGTCACGCTACTGCTTAATGTCTCAGTCAAAGTTATTTGCCCACAATTAGCCATTTCTCAAGGCGTGAATCATTAAGGGGCAGCTCATTCACTCGGAATAGCTAACATTGCACGTAGAGGCTTAGAGTTATCTTTTCTCTCTGGGATATCAGTCAAACTTCTCCTTTTGTTGCAAATAAGACGCAGTATTTATCAAATATTTTGAGCTGGGAAGCCTGGAAATGTAAAATACAGATGATTACTGATTTAGCTTAGGCTGCAGTCTTACAAATTATTCTGTCGTAGGTATCTACTATTTGTACTAAAGTTAAAGTTTTTAGTTCAAAGCAAAAAAATAAAACAGTCACGTTGACATTTCAATACAATCCAATGTCTGAATGTTACTAGTACGCAAAAACCAAATTACCCCATTTTACTTCGAAGTAAAAATTGCTTGTGCTACGTAGGTGTTTTTTTTAGACTTTGCTCTTATGAGGAATTAAACTCTAATGTCTTTGATGTGATAAGGATTTTGGTCACACGATTCTTCTATTCACGGTAAACAAAAATCTACCGAGTAAACCTATATATTTTATAACGGTAACACCGCGTCATTTTTTTTTTGCATCGAATTAAAAACTGCATTTGATTTGTGGACGGAGAAAACAAACATACATATTTGTGTTGTAGTCCGTTTGTCTTTTTGAGTCTAAGGGAAATCTAGAAAGATATTTTTCGTTAATAATTTTTTTCATTTCAATTTCACATCAAACGATTTCAAGTCTGATTACCATTCAGTAGGTAGTTGAATCACAATTCCTTACTTAAATTTTTGTCAGAAGAGATGTACCAGGTTTCGTTCTTATTCGAAAAGCTTAAGAGCTTATACGTTATTTCTAGTTGTAAAATTTGTGTATACCGTATTAATCCGCGTACAGCGGTATAAGAGTAATTGCGTGACATTATTTAATTCAAAGTTAATTTTTTTTAAAGAGTATATATTATTACTACTTCGAAATCCATTCCCAACATACTCGTAGTAATGTATCGGTAAACAGTGTGATTCATTTTAGAAAATATTCAATATAATCAATATTGGGGTCTTTACCAATTGAGTTATGACTATTTAATCTAAATATTACTTGAACACTTATTGATCCAATAAATTAATAGATACCTACCAATAAATTAACGACAATCGGTTTTGCCTACGAACTGCTAATAGGTATGTTCGTATGTATGTATGTATATTCAAATGCTAATAGGTACGTTCAGAAATCACCAAATAATTATTATATTTTTAGAAACGACCTCTCTTTCGTCATTCTTATTTCCTTCAGTGACTTTGCATTGTGAGGTTGTCTGGAAGAAATCGCTTGTACTTCTGTACTAGTTACCTTTGGTAACATTAAGGGTTAGTTTAATATTCTTATCTCTCAGACTGTGGGGATTGCAAAACTTTAGTATGTACTCCGAGTCGTGGTTACAGACGGGAAAAAAACGTCCTTGGCCTTAAGTAAAAGCGTATATCTTCACAATCAAGTGTGTCACTGAGGACTGGACAGGACATGCATCCTTTGTTTTGCATCCCACTTTAGTGATGCTCAATTTAGGATTGTTCTCCAGTGAGAGATAATAACATAACACAACATAACATTTACATACAGGCACATACATTGCTTCTGGCCCTACACTAGGACACCCTGTGTCGTGGGAACCAGAAACAGCGACGTCACAAACATATGTGAACATGTAATGCTTTATTCGTTGCAGTAAAAGGTACCTTTTCTAGCGACGACAGGCTACGGCCGTCAATTTTCATATATTTTGTTCGAATCTCCACACACTTGGCGTCAGAGTCGCGGTGTCGCGACGACAAGACGCCAGAAGCAAATGACAACGTCGCGTCTGACGCGGCGACAAGTCGCCCTGTTTGCGATGGCTTTAGAGCTTTCCAATAATGAACACATCTCAGCTAATTACTTATTTAAAGCCTGATGTCAAAAGTTCACTGACTTTTGTTGTTGTTTGTCGCTCTAGTGACTTTCTCCGCGAGTTTATGTTTGTAAGGAATAAAATATAAAGAAGACCCAAATTCCACTCCACAATCCGGACTTGGCCCCCGTAGAGTATAGCCTATACCTTTCTCAGGGAAGAGACCCGTGCCCCTCGGTGGGGACATAATGGGTTGATGATGAATGTTCGCCAAGCACTAGAATAGACCAAAATGTGAGCTTTATTTGTAAGCTTACACGTTGCAATGGTACACGTTGCAATGAGTTTAAAAAAATGGAAATGTGGTATTTCTGCGCCATGTTTGGACATATTAATAAGAAGAGAAAATGAACGTACTTTATTTGGTAAGAAAATAAATACGAACATTAGTTAGTAGCCTCTCAATAGCAATTCGAATTAGCGTTTTTATAAATAACTTATCAATAAAGTTACATTAAGATAGAATCAAATTGATAGGAAATATAAGAAAAAGTCTTATGTAAAAAACTAACCCTCTTTGAGTTCACTTAATGACGCAACTACCTAACATCAAGAAATTCACTTCCTATCAACACAGAAATGCGTAAGTACCTGTATGTTAGCTACTGTAACAGTAGCTAACATACACCTCCCTCCATTGACATGAAGGAACGAAAACGGAAAATATTTACTCAAAAAATCAATGTCGTAATTCAAAAGACACACAAACGTTTCGCACAGAATTAAAAGGCGCAGAAGATCATCCTGGCGAAGAATCAATAAATCTGGTACTGCGCTGGTGAGGAAATTGCCTTATATTATTAAATAAACTGCAAAGTTTTTTCCTGTTTTTTTAAGAATTATTGGTGAACACAATATTATTGTGTTTAGCAATAATTCTTTTACACATTACACTATATCTAAGACTCATTCTTCACATTCATTCATTATTTATTTTCTATTGAAAAGAGAATACCACAGTTAGGGTAAAATATATTTTTTTTCACTTTTCACTTTTTTTGTTAAGAAGTAGTAATATTCGTTCAAAATAAAAAAAATATTTTGTTCTCCCGGGAGAGTTATGTCCAAAAGTTGTGAGTCTTAATCCCGGCACGTACAACCCAACAAACTTACTGGAATACGGTATTTGACATTATCAACAATAAAATGATGTTAGTAAGAATAGTATTATTGATATATATAGATTTGACAATAGAAAAATTAGACTACAATTGAAGAGATACTTTGGCCACTCCTACGGAAGATAATATAACTGTGTTTTCAGTTCTACTCTTATTATTACTTACCTATGATTAATTCACATCTAGTACTAGAATAATACCTACATGTAATAGATTAAGAAAAAAATGTACTATGCACTGTTTGTATTCCTTAATAAATAAAAATAAAAAAAATATTAATTGAGATATCATCTTCAACCCATTATGTCCCCACCGAGGGGCACGGGTCTCTTCCCTGAGGAAGGTATAGGCCATACTCCAATTTTTGAATAGATGAAACAAAAAGAGTGCTCTGAAATGTGATGTCACAAGCAAGTGTTTTCATACAAAATTACGTTTTAAAAGTAACTCATTTGACATTTTGTCCAATACCCAATTGTAGGAAAAGATGGCCAGGTTTCCCACTAGCCAACTCGTGGATTCATTGACAGCGGCAGGCCTTCTTTACGACTCTACGTCGCCTGTCTACACCCCGGCGGAAATGACGAGTCGTCGGCGGAGTCACGAATTGACGTTTAATTTTGTTTTATTTCCTATCACAATGCCGTAAAGTCGACTATTGCTACCTTCTGTTCGGCTCCGACTTTATCTACGGGGACGGCACAAGGCATAAGCTAAAGGCGGTCGATTGGCTACTTTTGAATTAATGACAATAGCGATGGAAGCAAAAATCTACTAGAGTCTGGCAAATGAAAGCGCGACTTGAAAAAGACGGCAAATTTAAAAAATGTTATCACATAATTATAGTAGGAAAAAAACATTTCGATACTTGAATTTTTTTCTTAATCAGAAAGAAAGAAAGTATTTATTGACATTGCCACAGAAGCACAAAATGCCAAATGCCATCTGCCAGCTGTCATCCGAAATGAAGATCTTGATGACCTTTATCATTTCGTTCTAGTAACTAGTACCTATTGCGATGACGCCTGATGAAGGAAAAAGGGCAACCACATGTTTAATCATCGTAAATATTATTTATTACTATTTATTGTATTATGCATTTCGCCAAAAACGATCAAGATTACAAAGTCATGCTTTGACGTTCCTTTGACACATTAATAATGTTGCCTTATCAAAACTTTTAAGAAAATTCCAGGACACGGTAGCCACACTCTAGCTAGATAATTGTTTATTTTTCCTATGAAAATGCGTAGATGACGAAGCAAATGGAAATCATAAAATGTATACTTCAATATTCTGCTTTGCCTTGAGGCTTCTCTGTCTTTGTGAACCCGCTTAATGATGAATGTTGATATGGTGGAGTAAGTGAAGGAATTTGTCTTGTGCTAAAGGCGCAAAATCGGCCGCTATCGAAATCTGTTTTGATAGCCCTATGACCCTAATGAGTGATAACATAAACTGATGTTGATGTTGGCACCACACATCGGCAAGCGCAGCGTGGGACGAACAACCACAAGATGGACAGACAGATCTCATCCAAGTGGAAGGAAGACGCTGGATGCAAGCCGCTTCCAACCGGTCTTTTTGGAAATTCATGGAGGAGGCCTATGTCCAGCAGTGGATTTCTTGTGGCTGAATGATGATGATGGCAGAATAATCAAGGAAGTAAAGTAAATTGGACCCGACTGAAAATCAGCGTTACAACGGACCACTCTGTTGCAACATTATGCTGAGTCGGGCCCATTTTGGGGGCTCAATACTTAAAAACTATAATGTATTTTATTATTGTTTTCATGTTTTATCGTTTATTTATTTTTTACCCACTTTTTGTAACTTTTCTGTGTTAATTTGTTAAAAATGTAGGCATCTTGTATTGATAGTGAGTGATAAATTTTCTTTTTTTTGTTTTGAGTATTGTGTCGTCAAATAAATGAATTTTCTTCTTCTTCTTCTTCTTCTAAATGCTGTAGAAATGAGCTGGAGAAACTTTATCGCGTAGTCTTACTTTGAGTGACAGTATACGCAATAAAATGATTGGAGCACGTTATGGGATGAAAGGATGTAGAAGTGGGGAAAGATTGTTGCGTTGGCTTGGACACGTGAAATGGATGAAGAAAGAAAGATCTCGTTTTTAACCAGCAAGCCTTCAAAACAGCTAAACATGACTTACAGAAGATTACCCTAATAAAAAGCGCTTCAAGTAGACAACGACTGCGTCTAATACAAAATTCATTATTCTCCCCAGAACCGATATTTTAATCCTGGACTCCGCTCCTAATCCCCGCTTTAGGCGCGGACCGAAATATTAAAAAGGCAACTTTGTATAACCCTCTCGGTTTACGATGGCTGCCCCTTTTATAGACAGAACTAATAAAGTTCGAATCGTTTTAGTGCTGGGGGTATACATAAGTAATGAACCCGATGGGACCGGCCTTCCGGTAATGAGTGACCAGTGACCAATATTATGCTGCGGCCAAATGTGGCTGTTATAATGTCCACTTCATGGCTTGTCAGACTTGATGGGCGTGGTGGAGCAGGGCGTTTGAGGATATTGACGGTTTCTCTAGGGGCTTCCACAAGCATATTACAAGCCATTTTGGTTCTTAGGGATATGGGTACAGAGCCGTTGCAGTTTAATACCGAATCCTAGTATACTCCTGCAACAAACAGGCACTGAAAATCTGCCCTCTAGGAAATATCCTCAGCACAATGCTGAGCCAGCTGCCCAGGGGCCATCCATAAAATACGTCACACAAATTTCGTGATTTTTTTACCCCTCACCTGTCCTTGTCCCAGCTCTTCACATTTGTAAGACAACGCACGTCACCAGTGTGACGTCACATATTTTGCAATTTCACATCTAGAAATGATTGAATTAATACAGCCGTTGCGAAATTAGTTTTATTTCCGATAGGGTTGCAAATGGAGTTGGGAACAGATAGTGATGCAAATGTTTTGGAGTTTTTGTTAGTTCATGTTTTAACTCTTGTAACCATTATAATAGATTTTGAAATGTCACACAATGTCACACTTCATAGACCCCTCCCTACCCTTAACATGTGGCGTCATTCATGGAATTTTCAATTCAGAAACTGACCCTTAGTGTTACAGCTTAGGAATAGGAAGAATTAACTGAACGTGAAAAGTTACATTAGACGACGAATCAAGCAAGGATCATTCATCAAACCTTTGCTTTAATATTCAACCTGTGTTTCAGCCTAAATCGAGTTAACCTTTTAAAACAACTCCATTTCATACGATTAGGTCGCGTACATATTTTATAGCGGACCACCGTAATTGCTAATCAGGTTATTTATGCAATCTCTTTTTTGTCTCTAAAGTGCTTCATAACTTTCCTAAAATTACAGCAGGATTTAGTGGATTGTGATGGTTTAACAGGCCGGCAACAGGTATTTTTTTGTCAACTGAGGTTTGTCTCAGGTGTGCACATAACTCAGAGCTTAAAATTGCCAATCCGCGGTAATTCAACGGTACTTTCTCTCTGAGAGAAGGCCTGGGTTCAGGTTGGGTGAAGTGAAGTGAAGTGAAGCGAAGTGAAGCGAAGTGAAGCGAAGCGAAGCGAAGCGAAGCGAAGCGAAGTGAAGCGAAGTGAAGCGAAGTGAAGTGAAGTGAAGTGAAGTAAAATAAACTGTCTTGTTGGTTTTATGACTAAACTCATCAAATCGAGCAAAAATAAAAAAAAACATGTTGCTTAACACAAATGTGTTTAAGAAGAGTACTTGGTGCCTTTGACAGACAATTTATTAATTAAATTTGAAACAGATCCAAGGACCCCATTTTAACTGAACTGCCGCTGAAGTTAATGAAATGTTACGTTTGATGTAGATTTAGGTATGCAAAATTAGTACGGAAATAATAATTAAATAAAGCACCTACCCGAAACCGGCATGCGTACTTGCAACGACTAAAGAACGTCAATGAAGCGAAATTCATTTGTCAGGACTTTGCCAAGTGGCAGTCCCTGGTCACTGCTTACTCCTCTGGGATACAGGCGTGAGCTTATTATGTATGTATTTAGTACAGAATTTGACAGTTAAATGACTGTCATGCGTAATAGTATTAACAGACGATCGAACTTGGTACGGGCCGGACAGCGGATTTGGTACGCTCCGTACTTTAACCGTTCGTCTGGAGAGTTGTCTGCCGAACATTATTATTATTATTTCGTGTCCGCTCGGTCCGATGGTTTGCGCGTTGAATTTGGTCCGCTCCGTACAAATCCGCGAGTCTGTAAGCTCGGACCGGACAAACGCACGGCAGTCCCGATCGAAATATGTATGACTAGCTTTCGCCCGCGACTCCATCCGCGTGGACTTTAGTTCAAAATTTTAAAACCCCGTTCACTCCCTTAAGGGTTAAATTTAGCAAAAACGGCGAAACACGTGTTCAATCATTTGTGTTGAAGAGTATTTATTTTAAGTTTCAAGAAAATAAGACAACATTTTTTATACCTCCCATACAAATTTTGGCAACCCTTTTCGCTCCCTTGGTATTGGTATTGGTGACGGTTTGAGTTTCCGCAACTCGACTGCAAAATGAGCCTATTTTGCGTAAAGGAAGGTAAAAACCGTAGGGGGAGTTTAATCCTGCCATCCCAGCTCCTCCAGGAAAGCCAGAAGCCCGCGAGTGTCGCTGCACGCCTCCCGCATCGTCCCCGGGCTCCCAAGGAGGGCCGTCCGTTGTACCGCCAGCCCCACGCATTCTATCAGCACGTGTGCGGCTGTTTCTTCGGCGTCCATGCATGCTCTGCATAACGGACTGTCTGTAACACCTATGGTGAAGACATGTTTATTGTAATGACCGTGACCTGTGAGAGCCCCTGTTAGGCGGAGCTGTGCCTTGGTAAGGCGAAGGAGGCTACGGGAGAGGCGCGGATTTCTGCCTGGCATTGCTGCTCTGGCTTGTCTGCAGTCCGTACGTGAGGTCCAGTCATGGCTGTGTAGCCTGGTGGTGCGTTGGCCTAGCCATGTCTTCAGTTGGCAGAAGGGTAGAGGGGCGATGGGTTCGGGTCCCTCTACCGTAGCTTCGGAGCCAGCTCGCGCAAGCATATCTGCTGCGTCATTGCCCCTTGAGCCACTGTGTCCTTTGATCCACTGTAAGGTTACGTTGTTCTTTTCGTGACATTCTTGGATTAGTCCAGAGTTGAAGCTATATCCTTTGAGGGCCAGTAGCACAGCCGCACTATCGGACAGAATGCGGATGTTGTATCTTTCTACCTTCCTCTGTGTGATTGCTTGTGCTGCACGTATGATGCCCACACACTCGGCCTGGAAGAAAGTGTTGTGGGCTCCTAGAGGTGTTTTTATTTGAATGTTTAAGTCCTCTGAGAAGGCTCCAGAGCCTGTACCTTGGGATGTCTTTGAGCCGTCTGTGAAGACCCTTAGGTCCTTGTTGCTATTGTCCCGTACTGGCTCGTCGAGTTGTATCTTATATTTTTTGTCGAAATTAAATACCTTAGGTATCCTGTCATTGACCGCCAGCATAAGTGGCTCTTCTGCTGATGGGTGATCTAAGATCCGGGTGTGTGGAGTTCCGTTATCACTCCACAGCCCTAGCGTTCGCAGGCGTGTCGCGGAGATGGCCGCCTCCTGCTGGATATGTAGATGAAGCGGCGGCAGGTCTAGCATAACTTCCAGAGCCGCAGTGGGGGTAGTCCTCATGCAGCCCGTTATTGCTAGACAGGCCATTCTTTGCTGCCTTTGAAGTTTATGTATTACCGTGACTTGTGTCGTTTTCGGCTACCACGCCAGGGCAGCGTAGCTGATGACAGGTCTAACCACTGCTGTGAACATCCACATGGTGATCTTGGGGTTTAGCCCCAAGTCTTACCTATCATCCTGCGACATTGTGCGATGTATTACATAGGCTTTTCTTGCTTTGGAGTCGATGTGTTTGTTCCAGTTCAACTTACTGTCCAGTATGACTCCTAAATACTTGACCTCTGATGAAAGCTGGAGTGTCGTCCCGAACAGCCTGGGCAAAGTAAAATTTCCCAGAGTCCGTTTGTTAGTGAACATAACCATTTCGGTTTTTGTGGGGTTTCCTGTTAGGTTGTGTTCCACACACCAGTTTTCTACGATGCGTAAAGCAGACTGAGTGACTTCGCAGACTATTCCTGCATAGTTACCTGATACTAGTATTGTCAGGTAGTCTGCGTAACCGATTGTGTAGTAGTTTTTTCCGTTTAGTGTCGTAATTAGTTCATTAACAACGATGTTCCACAGGAGAGGTGAGAGAACGCCTCCTTGGGGGCATCCCCTAGCCACCAGTGCCCTGGTGGGGTCCTCCCTAGATGTTTTGATGACTCTGTCCCTCAGCATGGCTCCTATCCACTCCGTTATCGAAGCCTCGATCTGGTGCCTGCTGAGAGCCTGGTTAATGCTTGTGAAGCTGGTTTTGTCAAAAGCGCCCTCATCATCATCATCAGCCTACGGTTGTCCACTGCTGGACATAGGCCTCTCCCATTACACGCCACTGAGCACGGTCCTCGGCTACTCCCATCCAGCTCTTGCCAGCCGTCCTGCGAAGATCATCGCTCCACCGAGTCTGAGGACGTCCTACACTACGTTTACCGATACGCGGTCTCCACTCAAGAACTCTTCTACCCCATCGGTTATCAGTTCTTCGGGTGATATGGCCGGCCCACTGCCACTTCAGCATGCTAATTCGGTGGGCTATGTCGGTGACTTTGGTTCTCTGTCGGATGACTTCGTTTCGAATTCGATCTTTCAGAGAAACCCCTTTCCATAGCACACTGAGCGACTTTAAATTTGTGGATCAGCCCCACCGTGAGTGTCCACGTTTCGGCACCGTATGTCATGACGGGTAGGACGCACTGGTTGAAGACTTTCGTCTTCAGACTCTGTGGGATTGGCGATGTGAAGACTCGACGTAGTTTCCCATATGCTGCCCAGCCCAGCTGTATTCTTCTATTGGCCTCTTTCTCGAAGTTGTTTTTACCTAATTGCATGGTTTGCCCGAGGTAAACATACTCCTTAACAACTTCGAGAATACTGCCTTGAACTGCAATTGGCTCCGGATTTACATGTTCATTGAACATAATCTTGGTTTTATCCAAGTTCATCCGGAGACCATTGCGTTGGGAAGAATCAGCTAGGCTACTCAGCATATGTTGCAGATCTTGCAGCGTTTCCGCCATGATGACGATATCGTCTGCAAATCGCAAGTGTGAAAGGTACTCGCCGCTAATATTAATGCCGTACCCCTTCCAGTGCAGCGTCTTAAACATATCCTCCATAGCATTTGAAACAATTTGGGGGAAATAACATCCCCTTGTCTCACACCACGATGTATGGGGATAGGTTCAGATTGCCGGTTCTGGATTTGGACGGCCATAGTAGCGGCGTCGTATAGACCTTTCAACACTTGGATGTATCGCCAGTCGACTTGGCATCGCTGCAAAGATTCCAGAACAGACCAGGTCTCGACAGAGTTAAAGGCCTTTTCATAGTCCACAAACGCTAAGCACAGGGGCCGATTATACTCTTCGGTCTTCTGTATAATCTGCCGCACTGTGTGAATGTGGTCTA
The DNA here is from genome assembly GCA_947310845.1 of Yponomeuta plumbellus. Taxonomy (NCBI): domain Eukaryota; kingdom Metazoa; phylum Arthropoda; class Insecta; order Lepidoptera; family Yponomeutidae; genus Yponomeuta; species Yponomeuta plumbellus. Next base: position 5,890,574 of record OX371207.1, on the reverse strand, counting down.
TGGTGCCGTAACCCGATCGAAAGCCGGCCTGCTCAGGTGGCTGAAACTCATCGAGGCTCCTCGCAAGACGGTTCGTGATGACTCTTGAAAACAGCTTGTAGACGTGGCTTAAGAGTGAAATGGGTCGGTAGTTCTTCAAAAGGGTTTTATCACCCTTTTTGAAGAACAACACGACAACACACTTACTCCACGCCGCCGGAGTTCTCCCATCAAAGAGCATTAAAGATCTTCTGGAGCTCCTTCATTACGGGTTTACCGCCGGACTTCAAGAGCTCAGTTGTAATACCGTCCTCTCCAGGGGCTTTTCCATTTTTAAGCTGTTTGAGAGCCATCGCGATTTCGTCTAGGCTGACTTCTGGCAAGTCTTCAGTATAGTGGCGTGTCAATGTAGCTCTGGAATCCTCATTGTCGGGATCAGGCCGAGATGCATGCTCAGCGTACATCTCGTTTAGCGGGTGGACTGGTTAGTGGGCAGGAATCATGGTAACATTGCTTGATCGCAGATGTTATGTTTGTTACCTGTTTTTCAAGGTCGGTGAGGCCGACTATTTTCTCTGGCACTTGCAGGCGGTCTAGACAACTAGATATGGCGTTGCTGTACATTACCCTGTTGGTTCTTCTTGGGTTCCTCCGGGGTGTTTGATCAGGTATATGGGCGCGTAGTTCGAATCGGATCCAGCGATGGTCTGAACACGAGGCTTCCTCCGATACATGCCAGTTAGATACCAGCTCGGAAGCTTTTTCGGTGGCTAGGGTTAGATCAATGATAGTCCTAAACCTCCTTGTGACATATGTTGGCTTTGAACCTGTATTTAGAATGTTAAGATTCGTTGAGAATAGATAAGATGCTAATTCCTCACCTCTGTTGTTTTCTCGGTCCATTCCCCAGAGGGAGTGGTGTGCGTTTGTATCCGCAGCGACGATCAACTCCAGTTTGAGTCTTTCGCAGTGCTGTATGAGGCTGGCGGCTTCGTGTGGTGGTACAGCCTCACCATCGGGCATGTATGCCGAAGCTAGCACCACTTCCAGCGTTCCATGTGTTGGGTCTGTGGCTAGTCTGATAGTCGTCAGGTCTCTGGAACAGAACTCCGTTATGGTGTGTGTTTGTATGTTACGAGAGGTGTAGATACAGGTTCTGGGATTGCCCAGTGCTGTGTTAGATATGATCTTACCTCCGATGTTGTTGAGGCCGCATATACGGTTGCCATTGACCCACGGCTCTTGAATCAAGGCGATGGCCTCGTCGTTGGTCACCTCCAACCAGCGCCGTAGTTGAGCCGTTGCAGTGCGGCTGTGGTGGAGGTTGACCTGGATGATTTTAATTGTTCTTGGGGGAATCGCCGCCATCGGTGGGCTTCTCCTCCTCCAAGAACAATTGGCTTAGGCTCCGTGACCACGTCTCATCCGCGTCGAGCTCCGGGCAGATGTCTCCGTCGGAGGGCTTCGACCGGCTGCAGGTCGGGGTGGTATCTTCTTCTGCGTCAGATTGGTAAGTGGATCGTCGGGCTTGACGGCTGTCATTGGGGGTGGCAGTTCGTTCCTGTAACTGTTGCCTCGCCACCTGAACTTTACGTAGACGGAACCGTACAGGTATGCAAGGCGACGTCCTCGTTTGTGCATCAGAATGGCGACTTCTTCAGGGACGCTGAATATGAAGAAAGTGTTCTCCGTCGTAACCACTCTCCCCGGTATCCACCGGTCAGCTTGTGCCCATTCATTCTGGTGTCGTAACATGCCGTAGATTACCTTCTTGGGACGGTTACCGGGGATCAGAATACCACAGTCCACCCTCCGGGGGACATCCTCAGGTCGTACGACTATAAGTTTGTCCCCCGGCACGGTGATCTTGGCTACTTCTCCCTTTAGCCACTCAAAGTCCTCCTGGTCGTTATACCAGAAGCGAAGGTTCCCTTCGTGTATCGTGGGCTTCCCACGGAAGACCCTACCCTTGTGCTTGTTGTACAGCATCTCATCAATCATCAGATTTTCCATGGCGTCCAGCACCATTTTGGCATGGTCACCGAGGGTGCCGGCGTTCTCCGTTGTGATGATGAGAGCTCTGTCTGATTTCGCTGCGTCTGCGTAGCTGGTGTCGGTCCGTAGTTTCTTGTGATCGCCCCTTGGGGATATCGTCTCGTCTAGGCGCGCCCGCTTCGACGGTCCTGGTTGCGGGTTCACAGCGGGATGGGAGGACGACGGTGTCGCAGCTCCATCCTGAGATCCGCAGGCGGTGTCCATTGCATCTACACTTGCAGTGTCTGATGCGGTGTCCAGCGGTTTCCTGTAGAGTCGTACCGCTTTACTCCCGAACTTGTCGTGGTCTCGTTTACGGGGTTTGTTTCGCGCGTACCGCCTACGCTTAGGGGGGTGTTCCCCTTCCTTCCGCGGTATTGGCGATTTTCCCCTGGATGGTCCAGGTTCCGCCACATTGGCGTGCTGGTGGTATTTCTTTTGGCTTTGATGCGGTCGGTATTCCTGCATCGTGTCCCAGTTGTCGCTGATACTGCATAAGCCCGGTGGTTCCTCGTTAGTTGGTGGTGGGTTCCTTACAACAGTTGGCGGTCGGTATTGTCCGTGTTCTCTAGGTCGCCCGCCTTTCTGAAGGAACCAGACCAATAACGGGTGGCAACCTCGGGAAGGATAGTACCAGCAGTCTTGCCTTGAGGGGTCATCGCGAGTCGCTGCCCCCAAAGCCATTTTGCCAAACTTGTTGATTGGGATTGATCAGCAAGATAGGTGTGCATCTGATGAGTGAGTCAGTCAGGACTTTGAATTTTATATATATATATATATATATATAGAGTCTGTATACATGTACTATATATATATATATATAGTACATGTATATACAGTACTATACATCACGAAACCTCTATCTATCTACCTATATATATACCTACCCTACCTATATATATATATATATATATATATATATGTAGGTAGATAGATAGAGGTTTCGTGATTAGAGATTTAACCAAATTTAACCAAAGAGTTCCTCAAATGTTTCGTGATCTATTCGCAAGTATATACGGAAGTCTTCGGAATCGAGCGATTTTATTAACTTCATATGACTAAACTCATCACGATTTCTTAAACATGTTTTTTAAGCTGTTGCCGCAACAACTATCGCAATTTTAGCTCGCTTGGATAACATCGGAGGCATGACGTCTGAACTGTGTACAGTCGACAGCACATCATGGTGTATACCCATGCACTCTACTCCGTTGCGTTACGGGCGACTTTGCAACTAAAATGTGAAGATTGACGTGTTGTCGACTGTACATTACCAGCGGTTACTGGGAGATCCGGCCGTCTGTTGTGACTAGCGGATTTGTACGCCGTACCCAAGTCCGCTGTCCGGCCCGTACAAGTTCGATCGTCTGTTAATACTATTATATTGGAGCAGATCTAGTACAGTAACACCTTTCGCTGATAAATGGTGCCCGGATAACGGCGACAGGCTTGCCACTTGTCACGTTGGGACCTAATAAACTCGGCAAAACGTGGGCCCACCTCTAGCGATTGGTGCCTCGGCCTACCCCCTCGGGGATATCGGGCGTGAGTTTATTATTTTATTTTATTTTATCTAGAATACCACTAAGATATACCCTAACATCAACAACACAACTATCTTTACATTCATAGCAACATGATACATATCAGTGGGATACAGTATCTGCCTAAATCTTAGTCAGACTTTGCTCTCCTCCAACTCTCAGTGCACGGACACCTTAAGAGGGCCGCTTCCTGGCCCGCAGAGATAACGGCATTACCTCAATATTTTATTCCGTCAGAATTCCAATTGGGAGCAGGATTGTTAATTTTAGTCCCGACAATCCGCCGAGGCCGCTCGGCCTTCTAAGAAACTCAATTATAGGTAATACCTGCAAGGATAAACAGTTTCGGCTTACAGACGTTTTTCCGAGGAGACAACTTTGTGTGCGAATTCGGAATTCCACCTTGGAATGGATTGCTTCTGGATATGAGAAGATCACAATCAGATAGATCTAAATGATACAAATCACCTTAAAGCAAGAGATCTGTCTTCAACTTCATATTATTATCTTAATAATATCTCCCGCACCCTTTAAAAGGTGGTAATGATGAAACATGTAAACGCGACTAAAGTACGACCCAAAGACCAAACAACGTATTGATTTGTAAAGTAACGACCGACTCATCGACTCATCAACACGAATAACTTTTAATATGGGGTCAACTTCGGAATCACGAAAAAAACTCGGTTCCATAGTAAAATTCGGTACCTATTACTGAAGAAAATGTATGAAACAGCTGATCTTTTTAAAGATTTGATTGTTTTTAAAAGATACAACACAGTTGTGGGATCGAAACAAACTAATTTATTTGTCATAGAGAATCAACACTACCCTCAACCATTTTCCATCAATACATAATATACCTTTCCATCACAATCATTAGGAACAAATCAAATTAAATCATGTCTCATAGAATAGTTACAAAAGAGATCCTAATTGAAAATCACGAATCCATACTATATTACAGACAACATTATAAGTCTTTTCACAAGTAGGTTATACAGTCTTTGGGATGCCAATAATATCAGGCCACATCTCAGGGGGTGGTATCACAATAGGTAGTTCAGACGAGGAGTCAGACCTGGGAGTACGCTCATATGTTCTGACTGGTAGCAGTGCGTCATTGCGTGGTGCGCTCACAGTTGGTGCCAACAGCTGGTCAGCGTGACGCCGATTATGTAACTCGCCATCTTCCGTCCTCACCATAATTATACTAGCTAGATCCTTTCATCATCTCCACCACGGCTGATAACTCTGTTGCTCCACAATAAACATTCTTTATCGTGTGAAAGAGCGTCTCTGCGAGTCCAAAATGGATGTATAGCGGGGTCAGTGTTAGTGCGTGGTGAGCCGTGAAGAACATGAAACTGTACTTTCTGCAGTATTGGATCTTTTTTAGTTTCTGCTGCTATTCTTGATGCCATCATCACAAGTCTCTCTGACCCGTCATCCATCCCTGCGAGTGCCGACGACATCACTCTCTGGAATATTCTAGGCGCCGCATTCACACCAAAGGTTAATTGGTTCATTCTCATCAAGCCCAATGGCGTATTTAGCGTTAAAAGCATGGCCGTATCCTCATCAACTTTCAGCTGCATGTACGCGAGCTTGAGGTCCAACTTGCTGAAGACTCTTGCTCCGCTGAGCTCTGCGAAGGCTTGTACTGCCGCAGGAAGTGGATAGGTATCCACATCGATCGCTGTGTTTACCGTCGATCGGTAATCGCCGCACACACGTAGCGATCCGTCTTCTCTTTTCACAATTCTCAGTGGTGTGGCCCACTTGGAATACCTTACAGGGGTCAGTGCACCAGCCTCGACCATTCGGGTCAGTTCTTTCTCAACTTGTTTCGTTGCATCTGCTCTAAAATGCAAGTTAACGGCTGGGCCTTTATACTCGCCAAGCTCCTCTTGAAACAAGTCGGGAAATTCAAAGCTCACTAAGTTCTTTACCCTGTCATCAGTCCAGCACACACCGGACACTTCCAATCCTAGGGACTGGAACCAGTTCCTTCCAAGTAAACTGGGGCCTTTACCAGACACCACCACGAGTTCACATTGTGCTTCTTTATTGCCGAGCACTACTAGCACATCAGTTACACCCATAACTTTCAAAGGGTCCCGAGTCCATGTCACAAGTTTTACGTCAGTAGACCGCAGAGGTGGTGGAGACAGCCACAGTCGTCGGTAGGTAGCTTCCGAGATGATCGAGCGCGATGCGCCCGAGTCCACTTCCATAGACAGCCTGGCGCCATCCATTGTCAGGTCCGCTGTTATCGACGAACGGAAGTTTTCCGTGCACACATAAACACCCATCATCATGTCCGCCTCCGAGTTAGCTCTAGAACTGCTTTCCTCGCCGCTCACCACCTGATGCACCTTGACAGGTTTCTTCGAACAAGCAGAAGAGATGTGCCCGAATTTCTTGCAGTAAAAGCATCTCACCTTCGCAAAAGGACAACGTTCATTCTCCTTGTGCTGTCGTGCATAATGTCGACACTCAATCGACATGATTCTACCAATGTCCATACGTTCATGTACGTTGACATCGGACGGAGTTTGTTTCGGCCCGCTAGCATCGGTTTACATCTCCTGGAACGTCGCCTGGTAGTTGAGACATAACTGTAAGGCCATCTCATATGTGAGATTCTTAGTTTTCAACAAATCACGACGCAGGCGCCCCTGTCCCGCAACTGGCGTTTTAGATCCGTAAAGTTACACTTAGCAGCCAGTAGACTTATGGCCGCTATAAAGTCTTGCACGTTTTCACTTTGTTATTGTAGGCGTTCGTGAAACTTCCCGGCTTGCAGTATTTCGTTCACTTCAGGTTCATAGAACTTGTCCAAAACTGCTAGAATTTCTCTAAATCCGACACTGGTTGGTCGAGTCGGCACCAAAAGTGACACTATTAGCGAATACGTCTCTTTTCCACATTGAGAAAGGAACAATGAACGAGCTCTGTCGACATCGACATCGGTGATTCCCGACGCGTCTAATGCACACAGTAACCGCTCCTTGTATTCACTCCACTTATCAGTTTTAGGGTCAAATTGTCCCGGGAACACGATATACGTCATATTACACGCCATTTTCCAACAATAAACAATAATTTTCCGCAGTCGCCAATAAAAGATACAACACAGTTGTGGGATCGAAACAAACTAATTTATTTGTCATGGAGAATGTTGATTCTCTATGACAAATAAATTAGTTTGTTTCGATCCCTCAACCATTTTCAATCAATACATAATAGTTTTCATAGTAAAAGTTGTTCGTATTGACCAGTAGGAAGTACCCTGAGTACTAATTCATCATCAACCCATTATGTCCCCACCAAGGGGCACGGGTCTCTTCCCTGAGGAAGGTATAGGCCATACTCCACCACGGGGGCCAAGTCCGGATTGGTGGAGGTTTGTAAGACTAGTGGCTGGTCTTACTGTCAGAAGTTTTCAAGCCGCCCTAAGGCCTCTGACTTGGCTTAACGACTGCCATCTATCGACGGGAGCCGGCACCAACTGCTTAACTTGCCTTGCGAAGCACGGAACCGCTCGGAAAAATGCCACCAGCGTTAGTCATAGACGGTGACCCATCCATAGACTGAACGCGCCGTATGTTGCTTAACCTTAGTGATCGTTTAAGATCACTCAGGCAGCCCAGGCTACGAGCGATTCACGAGCGAGTACTAATTAACACCTTGTAACTCATTCTTATTCAGGATTCCTCCTATCTCTAGGAGCTAGAGAACTCTGAGATTTAGATATAGAATAGGCGAGTTAAGAGTTAAACTGTCTAAAAATAACCCTGATAAGAGTGATTTAAAAGTACCGTTATAGTAAGTAAGTAACGGCGAAATTAAACTGGAGCTGCAGCCCAGCTCCACTTTAATTTCGCCGTTACTTACTCATGTCAATCGAATGACCTCGGATAAGTGGGCGAGACTCGCCACCGAGTGGGTTCCACAAGACGGGCATCGAAGTCGAGGCCGGCCTAGAAGCCGTTGGAGAGACGATCTCGACCATCACCTGCCGGAGTGGTCTGAGGTGGCCCAGGACCGAAAACTTTGGACTGAACTGGGGGAGGCCTTTGCGCAGCAGTGGGACACAATAATGGAGGTTACGTAAAAAAAAAAGTATATGTATCGGAGGACGAAAAGATTGTGAGTAAGTTATCCAAGATGCAATTAGCACATGTATACCTGCAACCGTCCAATGCTGCACATAGTCTGCTGCTGCAAAGGCCGCTGCCTCAAAATTGTGCTGAGGGTTTTAATAGGGTTAAAAATTAAAACACAAAGCTTGATTTCAATAAATACTGGTAGATAAGTAATTTATATTGTTAAAGTATACAACGTATTATTGCAATTGTGCAAAACATGAAAATGGTCGTGGTTGCTTTAAAATCGATAATCAGGTAAACCACTTTCAATAAGCCGAAGCTTAAAATTTGTACAATGTTGGACCTTATTGTGGTTGATCTCTTTTAACTTTTGCTTAATGGATGTGATTTAATTTTCGATACTGAATAAACGGTTTTCAGGGTTTGCGCTATTTGTATAACACGTTAAGGTATTGCAAGAAGGGTCGGGTAGAAATTAAACGCCAGGTCTTTGATGTTTACATGTTTGTGATGTCGCTGTTTCTGGTTTTCACGACACAGGGTCCTAGCGTGGGACCAGAAGCAGTGTATGTGCCTGCATGTAAATGCTTATGTTATTTATGTTTATACTTAAATAAATACATACATGAGCCAAACCTTAACATCCGCCGCAGTCGTCTACTAAAAAAATTGATCTTCGATGCTGGCCAGTCTAGTAGAATAGAATATTCTTTATTGTATGTACACCAGGAATACACTATACTCGGGCGCCACTGAGAATTGATTTTACTGCAATGAGCCGCTTTTCCGTTAGTCTTGCCTACCTAATTAACGGGTTTTGAATGGCCTACCTTGGATTAATAATCGTTACTGATTAGCTTACGTTGTTTGAGTTTTGTTATAGTCCTAGAGTTTCCATACATCGCGAGGAAGCACGCGTTGGTCGGATCCGCAAGTATTAACTTGTCTTTCCTATTCGTTAGGCAGACTAAGCTGTCAGGATGGTATAGGTGCTGGGCAAGCTTCTTCCATCTATAACAATGTCCAAGGCACTGTATCGTCCGAGTGTCCCTTCACCCATATAGTATGGATGAGGGTGCCTCTGGACGTTTATAAATTATCTCATTACGTAGATGCAAAGGCAAAAGGGCCAGAGATTCTAAGTAAGTAGTAGTGACTAACGAAAAATTTATTTTCTCATATACAGTGTAATTTACCCCACCAGTATTCCGAAAATTTTTGATGGTCCGTGCGCCGAACACCCTGTATAAGGCGGCCATTTTGGTGCCATTTAAGTCTTAGGTATTTAAACGCTGTATAAGACCTAAGTTACACGCTAAACCATGATTGTTTTTATTTTGATTCTGTTGGTAGCAAATAAATGTTTTCTATTCTATTCTATATTTTAAACCGTATTGAAGTGGATGGATATTTAACCCATGCTAATAACAGACACTTCAAAAATATTAGTTATTAACGTAAAAGCCACCTACAATTACTCAAAGCTCGATTTGCGGCAAAAGACATGGAAGAATATTTTATCTCTGGAGTGAAATACGCAATTTCACGCCGCATTGATACTAATAGATAGCTATGTACTGTACTGTACAGATACAGAATAAATAAGAGCGAAGGTTGCTTATTTGAACAAGACTTCGGAAGCGTGACGGTGACGTTTATGTAAGTGCCAGTGTGAATATCCTAAAGTGGATTGGTGAAATACTTTGATTCTGAATAGATGTACTGTATTTTTATTCGCGGACATTGAGAACTGAGATACTTTGAGAAGACATTGAGATACTTTACTTGGATATGTATGGTTCCTAATGTATTTGTTTGTTTTTCTGGTGTGTACAATAAAGATTGAAATAAATAAGCTCGCCTGTGTACTGTAGCGTACTACTTGATTGAAAGATGCTTTTAGGCAAATATTAACTTTTATTTTATATTTTTATCGCGAGACGTCTAGACGTCTCGGCTAGCCTAACTAGCCCTCGACTGACATCTCTACAAAAACGTAGCGATTCTCTTTCAAAATATTTAAATTCATAATAGACGGCTGTGCCAGCCATTTACTATAAAGAGGAACCGCTGCCTGGCTGCTATAAAAATATTAATTCTCGTGTCACAGAGTTAGTGCATATACTCCTCCGAAACGGCTTCTCCGATTATGATGAAATTTTTTAGGTTTGAGTACGAGTATAAGTTGTTATATATTTTTCGTAGCCCTTAGTAAGTGGTGCCTAATACGCTACTTGACTCGTATCAAATTTGACGCGATAAATGGATATTTCCTGTAGTATCTAACGTAAGAAACCGAAATATATTGACTTTGCTAAGTAAATATGCAGGATGGCTGCAAAATTTGCAAATTAAAAAAATATGTTTCGCTTTTAAATCGGAACGGTGAAAACACTATCCGCCATCTTGAAAACACCTTTGGTTGTAAACAAACATCTGTCAATCGTGCGTGCGTAGGTTCTATTGTGATTTGAATTGGATTTAGTGTTTTTGCAAAAACTCTTCTTGTGCAGTTAGTATCTTATCATTTTATTGATAAGCGCAATCATGGACGCATGAAAACATTTGCCGGGTCAGCTAGTAATAATAACTTTCACATCACACAGTCACGTGACCTGGTCCCAAACTGGGATACCCTATGATATGGTAACCAGGCAAGGAAATTACAAACTTAGGACCCATCCAGACTGAGGCCATTTGTACAAATGTTCGCCGGTCCCCAGTGGGGCTTGAGCCCGCGACTCCTGTCTTGGCAGATAAGCGCCCTAACGCCTAGATCAACGAGACAGGCAATCTATCATCATCATCATTTAGCCACAAGAAGTCCACTCCTGGACATAGGCCTTCTCCATAGATTTCCAAAAAAACCGGTTGGAACCGGCTTGCATCCAGCGTCTTCCTGCCACTTGGATGAGATCGTTTATCCATCTTGTGGCTGGTCGTCCTACGCTGCGCATGCCGATGTAATCTACAAATCTTTCTATCTATCTAATTAGCTCGTAAATAGAGCCTCTTCTACTTCACCCCAACCTATCCGGTCCAGTCCAGTCTAGTCTCGTCCAATATTTCCGCCTTTCTGCTCGCTTTTATGTTGCTCTGGAGTCGGGGTTTTCGGATGAGTAAATAGATCCCTTATCGGTCTGGGTTTGCACTATCTGCTAAGTTTAGGATCTTAATAGTTATTGGGAATTAGTGCCGTATTATAGTTCTGCAAAGTCTGGCTTCTCAATTTGGTAGGTTCATTTGCTGAGGGCTGAAGTAAACATAAACATTTACAGTCTGTTAGCTTTTAGAATTTACCTCGGGCTCTAGAGCAGGCTTCGGTTATCGCCGACAGCACACGAATGTAATACTACTTCATGCTCTGCATAAAAGTTTTCTTTACTATTTTGAAAAGTTATGTAAAGTTATAAATAACAATACAAAATAAACCTTACTTTATTGCAATGTAATCGGTTTAATCGATAGTAGCGGAGGTATATTCTACAAGCTAACAGACTGTAGATACAGTACATACAGGCACACAAGTTGCTTCTGGCCCCACATTAAGAAACAGCGAATCACAAACATGGAAACATCCATGAAGTGGCGTTTTTTCCCCAGGCGGGGTTAGAACCCGGGACCCCTCGCATGGTAGAATGCACTAACCGCTGCGCCACAGAGGTCGTCTTGACAGAGGTTATGGAGAGACTCCCCCCTAGTGTGACGTTACATATTTTGCAATATTAAGCTGGCTTCCAACGGTCCGAGATATCGCGGACGGACCTGGACCAGCTCGGTCGACACACCGTGGGAAGGGTCTCGATCCGCGGTAGCACAGACAGACGACACAGGTCAGTTGGAAGAGCCTCTCATGGTGCGTGGCTGTCCGTGGTCGTCGGCCGTCCGCGTCCGTCCGCGATATCGCGGACCGTGGGAAACCAGCTTTTCTAGAAATTATTCAATTTAAACAGCAGTTCCAAAATTTATGTTATTACCGATAGAGTTGAAAATGTTCTTGAGTTTTTCGTAAAATATAGTTCGTGTTTTAATGGATTTGTTATAGATTTTACAATGTCATGTTACGAAATGTAGGACCTCTCCCACCCCCTTGTCACACAATATCACACTTCGTCGAGCCCTTACCCCCCCTAATGGCCAGAGCGGTGTAGCGGAGCGCCAGAACTCCGGCTTCTCATGTGTCAGTCCTGGAGGTTGTGGGTTCAAATCTCGGCATGTACCAATGACTTTATTTTCTCGGTCTGAAGTCATTTAAGTTCACTCAACTAAGTTCATAATTCAGCCACAAGAAGTCCACTGCTGGGCATAGGCCTCCTCCATGAATTTCCAAAAAGACCGGTTGGAAGCGGCTTACATCCAGCGTTTTCCTGCCACTTGGATGAGATTGTCTGTCCATCTTGTGTCTGGTCGTCTTACGCTGTGCTTTCCGATATGTGGTCTCCATTCAAGAACTTTTCGGCTAAGTTCTAAGTTAAAAAACTACTAAGTTCACCATTATTTAAATTTTGCTTATGGTATCACGGGAAGACATTTTTTTTCTACGTAAAGAGATTGAAAAGCCCTTGTTACAAATAATTTAAAACAACTCTGAATTCAACAATTAAGTACATTGTAAAATAGTTAGGACATTACTAACAAAACGGCAAAATATTTTTTGTCCTTTCTTAGAGTAACTATATATACATTTCTATGCATGACATCGAAAGCAAATTTTACTTTCGTGATATAACTAGCCATAAGTATATTAATCTTTTTGAAAATGCTATATGTGGTTTAGGAGAAGTTAACATAACATAACATTTACATACAGGCACATGCATTGTTTCTGGCCCCATACTAGGTCATCTGTTAACAAATACCAGATTGCGAATATCTAAATACTCAGCAAATGGCACTTATTACGAATGCAGGGAAACCCAAATAAATATCCAAAAGCTTTCAAACATCCGCCAATACAAATCACCAGTAAACTCTACAAATAGAGATCGAATTTCGCTTCTAATAATGTCACGATAAACTATGCTGCGGCTTTGTCGCCGGGTCTCGATATTTCGACGCTATATTTTTAGGAATAACACGAGCCGAGGTTCGTAAATAGCCCTGTTTACTCTACCACCCGTGGCCTCACCTATATTTGGTATCAGTTCATCTTTAGTTCGTTCATCGTTCATCAAAGTATACTTTAGAACAATGTTATACAATATACTTCAGTACACTTGTGACCTGCAGAGCTGCAAGGTGAACATTGACAGCAGAACTGAAGGACCATATAGACCGTCATACAGTCATTTCATCATCATCATCAACTCATTATGTCCCCACCAAGGGGCACGCTTCTCTTCCTTGGGAAGGTATAGGCCATACTCCACCACGGATGCGTAGCCCGGATTGGTGGAGGCTTGTAAGACTAGTGGCTAGCCTTACTGTCAGAAGGTTTCAAGCCGCCCTAAGGCCTCTGACTTGGCTTAACGACTGCCATCTATCGACAACAGCCGGCACCAATTGCTTCATGTGCCTTTTTGCCCAACATTTGAACTCTATATTGTACATACAGAAAAAACAATAAAAGTCGGGGACAAACAAGTGGCGTGCGCTGTGGGAGGCTTAGCTATTATTATAATTGTATATTTATTCCAGATGTATGACATCCCTATAGTATTAGTAGGTATGTACCTACCAAAGAGAACTCCTTGGTGCCTACGCATTAAAAATATGTTCAGTAGCAAACGAGTACAGGCTAATTGATACATGCTTTAAGTTTGCCACGAAATTCTACCATGCGAAAACAATTGAAATAAAACAAAAATAAATTTAAAAAAATCTTTATCCGTGTTTTTTAAAAAACAGGATTCTCAAGACACACTAATTGACTCTCAAAAACATCGTTATATTTTGTTAGACCTTATATAGAATGGGCACCTAATGAGTAAGCTCGCTCCACCGTCGACCTCAACTACGCTTACCATCAGGCGAGTTTGAGGTCAAGAGCTTACTCAAAAAAAAAAAACGTTTGTCCAAAGACTGGTAAAAAAATCATACCTTTATTTTGTCGTAACTGTATTCGCGTAAAAAGAACACATATTTTTTTACATTGGTGGAGTTCGTATACCTGTGTGAACCCGTTAAGCCTTACCTAACACATTTGAGCTTCGCGTTGCCTAATTGCACCTCTGAAGCGAATAGCTGAATGTGAGTGATCCCAGCCTGTAGCTCGCTGTGTGACACATGGCTAATCCGCCTGGCATGGCGCCATGCGACATAGTTGCGGCGGTCTGCCCCAGGTATGCAGGGCACAGAGCTGACTGCAGTAGAAAGACTGCCCCCACTCGCTCTCGAAACTGATCATAGTAAAAATATCAAACTTAACTTAAACTTACGCCTGTATTGGGCGATACAGTTGGGCGAATACCAGGGCCACTGGCCAAGATCCTGACAGATCCCTTTCGCTTCATCATCATCATCAGAGTATGAATGTTGATTCATACTCGTAAGTCGTTGCCTGCTCGCACGTCGGTTTCAGGTACAATCTTAACATGATCGAGAGATTCGTTAAGTACTTGCAAAAACTACGTGTACGTGTCTTGGTCATCGAGTACCGAAAACTTTGTAAATTGTAGAAATATTCGTTTTAAGGACCAAAAGTTACGATTAGAAAAACGTCAATAAGGACGCGGACGCGTTCGTTTTTGACGAAGAAACGTATATTAGCTACACATGGCATAATAATATAGAGGTGACACAAACGTAGAACGTCGTCGGCGTGAACGTAAAGAGAATACGGTTTTTTCCCATTTGAAAAGTGTTTGGGGCGCTAGTGTCGATGCATGGAGTGCCTTAATCTTCCGCCCATATTTCATCGATGGCAGAGCGACATAGCGTTGCTTGACACACTTCACACTTGTATGTGTTGGATTTGTGGTCGATTGGCGCGGTCTCGCCGCTCGTCTAGCTTTTGTTGCTGTTGGGTTTCTGTCCTAGCGCATTGGGAGCAATAACACTTTCCTGGCTTCTTATTACGAAAAAAAAAAAGATTTACTTGCTTTTTAACGTTATTCCGGATATAGTTACTTGATTTTTTTGTAGGAATAGTCCGACCAGGTTTTGCTTTGATTCGCAGAGCTTAATCATGGCGAGCAGAGACGGAGTTGACGTCGTCGGTTGCTCGTCTCTGACTGAAGTGGCAGTCATGTTTCATGTTTACGAAAGTTTTAGTTAAAAAAATATTTGTTTACTTCTAAAAGATAATTTAATTAATCCATTCTAAACACGCAACTTTCGTCCCCAAATTATGCTTCAAATTTTCTAATTTTCTTTGCGATTTTGACGTGTCCCGTCACGTACCAAAATTGTGGGACAATGAACAAGTTAAAACGTAATAAGGACGCAGACGTATTACTGACTGTGTCATTTGGAATATTTTTCTGTAAAAAAACTCTGTATAAGTCTGTGTGTGGTGAGCGCACATCGACCTATCTCATCCCAAAGGATAATGACAGGCTTCGATGGAAGTCTAGTACACCTACAAAAAGTCGTGTATCAACATGAAATATTTACATTTAATAGATCATTGTATTAGAATTTGTTGCATTAATTTTCTTTTTTTCATAAAGTTGGGAGTCATAAGTTAAGGTTGTTTTTTTAAGAAGTTTGGAGGTTATGTTACGAACCCGTTTGCTCGACTGTTAGAGATAAATACCTACATAAAATAAAACGAAATCACTCTAATATACACACACCCACGTATGTACCTATGTACATATATTATAAATAAACAGTCAGATGAAAAATCAAGAAACATAATTTGAATCAAATACGTGCTACCTACTGCTCAACTAGCAACAGCAGTTTTCTACGTGTAAAGCCACTTTCTCGTGTTCTAGGATATTTTAGAACTCTCACCATAGTCATAGTCTACTACTACGAGTACTACGTACCTAATATACTACTTGCATATTTCGAATAACAAAACCAACTTTTCCATTAAATGGTGTTTAATGAGACATAATATCTTATCGACATGTAGTACAGAAACGTATGGATAGCGGCGCCTTTTCAATCAACTACACTCTTAAAATAACGTCATCCAAGAAGTTAGCTGGTCGCGTCACTCCCTCATAGAGAGCATCCCAGGTACCAGATGATTCTCATCACATGGGACCAACACCCCACAGTTCTCAGCCCTACAATGCAGTTGCAACAATAACTTATTATTGCTGCTCTGCCATGATTCACTCTTTCAGTTACAATAAAAACAAAGTATGTTTTTCCTGAAGAGTGACGAGACTTCAATTAAATTCTTTTTTAATGGCAGCCCTAGGATTCTGCCAATGTCAAGTTTGTTGTGGAGATGGCAAGTATCTTCTTTTTTATTTTTGCACGAAGCAGTCCCACAGACCACTTAAAAATCGTTTCACCAAAGAAGTCCCACGGTAAGATCCTTAATAATATAACAATAAAAGCCAAAATTCATTAACCAATGGGACTTCTTTCGTGAAACAAACTCTACTGATTTTCTCTTTGAAATGACAATTGTTTTTTTCTTGGCTTGCAAGCATAGATTATTCTGAGCTTGCAAGATAAAACAATCGATGGCGTTCCGTTTCTGTTTGTAAATTGCGTTTTATTTAATTATATTCTTATTTTCTTCCCCATACTTTAAAAAAATATTTGAATAACTGAAAAAAGAGCCAGTTGTGAAATACTAAAGTTGGGAAAATATAACCCCAAAACATTAGTTTAATAGGGCGGTACACCATTTGCCGTTGTCCTTTATATAATAATTTACCTGAAGACATATTGAGACAAGCCAAAACAAAATAAATATTTCAAAATCAATTAAAGAAACACTACCTTAAGAAGTCTTAGTCCAATTCGTAAAATTCAGCGTAAATATGTAAGAGAGCAACGTATCAACAAACTGCTTTGACAGTTTGATACTACCAAACTTCTTCTTAGCGTGTCGATCACTACCAAACTGAAAAATTGATTTATAAATGTGAATAAATAAACTAAAAAAAACTCCAAAGCCGAATGTATGTCAAAAGTTCAGCATCCTTAGCACGCTCGTTTACTTATAATATAAAATAAATAAAATTCACGCCCGTTATCCCCGAGGCCCGCCCGAGGGGGTAGGTGGTTTACTTTATATACACTTAACATGAATTTTTGACAATTATTCATTCAGTTATTTAAGTCATATTATGTTTTTTTTTTGTGCAATAAAGTGTAACAACAACAACAACAACATAATATTATCAATTTAAAACCAATAATTAGTATGTGCACATTACTCCTAGTAACATCGGGGTAAATTCTACACTTAAGTTTCCACGAATACAAATGTACTTACATCCTGTAGCATTAATAGACACTTCCCATAATATGTAGTATTGTTAAAAGCCGATCAAATAGGATTGAGATCATGGAAGCGCTACGTACGGCTGCCACCTCCCCGGGTTCGACCACCCGGACTCTTAAATTATCGGGTTTAAATTATTATTATTATGAAATGGGTCATGTGCGGGATCCGGATTTAAATTATATTCTCCTGATCGGGCGATTTTTTTTACGTACTTATGTAGTATATGATACTTGTTTTCATAGTGTGTATCATATTGTATAGTTTATAATAAGTAGTATTATGTAACATAAATGTATTTGTATAGTTATAATATTATTACGTATGTTATGTCTGCTACTGTTGTTTTATTTCATAATTTATTTATTTATTTAATTTGTTTGTTTTTTATATTTCTACAATTCCAGGGAAGGTTTAAATGGTGAGAAAATATGGAAAAATTACGAAAACTTTGGTGGTACGAAGTTTGCCGGGACAGCTAGTTTGATAATATTTTTGCATTTGGAATGATAAGCTTTCATGAGCTGAATGACTCTTGTATGTAAGACTACAGCGGTTGATGCCTTTTAACATACTCCTTCAACTTTCTGGGTTACAATTTCGGGAAACGTGGGCTCTTTTTTACTGCTATTTTTAATTTTCACCTGTAGTCTATACCACTCGTAACAATTTTCATGACATCTTGGTATGTTTTCTCTTATATCTTCTGTAGTTCCAACTATAGAGCACTTATAAGACTGTCTATTATAAGATTTAAAAAAAAATTCACTTCCAAGTTCTAAAACTAAATTTACACAATTTACAATTTCATAAGATTTCACCCGAAACTAGTCACATTTATACATGAATTCTCTGAATGTGCTTACCTCAAAAAAATCTTCTTTTAATGAACAACACAGTTTTTATAACAAAAATAACGTGTATTTCAATTAATACTAATCAAAACATTAAAATATACCCAACGTCAAACGCGTAACTTAAGGTGTAAAAGTGGGAACTTGAACTTTATTTTTCAAAACTTGAATGGCGTTGCGCGGGCTGTTCCAAAATAATTCAATAATATTTTACAGGGTTTATAATAATACCCCACGTCACCTTTTTTTTGCTATTAGAAATCGATTACTTAAAAAAAAAAATCGACCCACCCTAATGTACAGTCTGTTAGCTTTTGGAATATACCTCGGCTATTATCGACTAAACCGATTATATTGCAATAAGGTAAGGTTTATTTTGTATTGTTATTTATAACTTTACATAACTTTTCAAAATAGTGAAGAAAAGTTTTATACAAAGCAGGAAGTAGTATTACACTCGAGTGCTTTCGGCGAAAACCGAAGCTACCTACTCTAGAGCCCGAGGTATATTCTAAAAGCTAACTGATTGTATGTTATCTTATTTTCAACTTTACATTATTGTAGTTAAAAAAAGTATTAGATTATACCTTTTTTGGTAGTAATAAAGCAAAGTACCTGAAACCGGTGCGTGCATGCAACGACAATGAATGTCGATGCAGCGAAAGTGATTTCTCAGGACCGTGGCAGGTGGCAATCCCTGGTCCCTGCCTACCCCACTGGGATATGGGCGTGAACTTATATACATATGTATGAAACAGGCCGCAGGTATGATGACATGTCGTCGAATTATAGTTAGTTTCAGTAGCGGCATGGCTGGAATTCTGAATAGTTGCCGATTCTGTGGCATGAGAGATATTTAGAGCACATAACAATGATGAGGTATAGTTTCAATTCATTAGTCTATTTGGACGTAGTTTCACGAAAACGACTCAATCCACAAAAAGTAACTTCGGAGATATGAAGGTTTTAAGTTCCGATTGGTATTGTCCGCCATACATGTGGGTTGGTCCCATGATCTTAAAAAAGTCATTTCGGCTTCTTTTTGTGCCAGTATTTTTTTCTATATGAAAGAACCGACCTTAAATGCAAGTTTGGCATACCTAACTCATTTTCGACCATGTTGTGGATTGAGTCGTTTTCGTGAAACTACGTCCATTTAGAAGCGCTCTTGTACATGTTTATTACTGTTGGCAACTGACGAGATATTACTATGTGGAAGATAATGTTATTGGTATAGAGGCAAATTCGATTTTTCATTTAGGAGGAGGAAGTATATTTTGGATATTTATTTGGCAAATAGGTTTTCTTATGACATTAACATTTAACATTTAACTACAGCTGACAAATTCATAATCCTCATCTGAGCCAGATTTGACATTTGACATTGACGACCTCTGTGACGTAGGTTAGCGCATCTGCCTACCAAGCGAGAGGTCCCGGATTCGAATTCCAGCTGGAAAAAAAACACCAGGTCTCCAATACTCTTGGATGGATGCACTCAAGGTCTTGGATGTTTAGATGTTTGTGATGTCGCTGTTTCTGTTTCACACGACACAGGGTATCCTAGTGTGGGGCCAGAAGCAATGTATGTGGCCTGTATGTAAATGTAAATGTTTATTTTAATTAATAATGACATCGACACGATGACGATAATGCATCATAAGTTCTATTTTTCTTACAATTCACTAAAACAGGTTGATGACGTAGCATAATTGCTATTTCTTATGTAGGTCCTTAAATGGTCCACACCATAGCGATTTTAAGCGCCGAGTCTGAACAACTCTCCTACTGAGGTTTCCTCACGATGTGTTCCTTCACAGTAAGCGAATGTTATTGCTACTAGAAATTCACAAAGCTTAGAAAATGAAATCGTCGGTGCATTGATACATATGTATAACCTCTGGAATATGAGGGAAGCGTTCTGCCGATCCCGCCACCACAGCTTGAAAAAAAGCGGCAAAGTGCGAGTGGGACTGGCGCAAGAAAGGGGTCCGTACCATTATCTATACAACATTTGAATATTTTAAGGGTCTACCTGTTGCCCTTATTGATATCACAAATCAGCAAAAATCACGTTAGATCTATGTGAGCCCCAGTAATTCAGTTTTTATTTTTTGTTGTTATAGAAGCAATAGAAATATGTAATAAACATATACATACAAGCACATACATTGCTTCTGACCCCACACAAGGACTCCCTGTGTCGTGGGAACCAGAAACAGCGACATCACAAACATGTAAACAAGGCCTGGACCTGGGGGATTTTCCTTGTCCCCAGCCGGGATTCAACCCCGGGACCTATCCCATGGTAGGCAGATGCGCTAGCCGCTGCGCCACGGAGGTCGTCCATAATAATCTGTGGAAAATTCAACTGTCTATCTGTATAACTGTGTAAGATACATCCTGATGAAAGAAGTCAGTCAGATGCTCAGTGGAGTCTTAACAATAGGGTTCATTACCCTATGAGTACGGGACGCTAAAAACGGGTTGCCAGAAATATTTTTACCCGCGACGGAACGGATATGGTATGTGCCCCAACGGATTTTCTTGGGATTTTTATTAAGTTCATAGCATAAATTCTTTAAATCAGGGGTCCAAAATTATTTTATCCTTTTTCAACTACGTTATAACCGTCGTCGGTTTTTCGAAATTTGTATTTTAGATATTCCGCTTCGGACGCCATTTTCCCGTGGCCCGAAATCCCCTACTATATTTTTTACGTAAATCGTATTGTGTAAGCCAGCAGTTTTATTACGGGAAGCTATTCTTTTTTCACAGTACATAAAAGGTTCCGACTCAATCTGTCAGGCGGTATAAAAATTTCGCTACATTTCTATCCGACGGACGCGGATACAAAATAGGTACAAACGAAAGGACACCTCGAAATTTATAACTTAACATTAAAAATAACTTAAGAGTGGAAATTTTCGAGGCTGAAGCTGAGGAGTTGCGCTGCAGTGTAAATACAAAAGATATCATCATCAACCCTAGTACGTACTAAGTTTGAAAGACTAGTGGCTGCTCTTACTGGCAGAAGTTTTCAAGCCGCTCTAAGGCCTCTGAATTGGCATAACTACTGCCATCTAGCGACGGCAGCCGGCACTAACTGCTTAACGTGCCTTGCTAAGCACGGAACCGCTCGGAAAAATCCCACTAGCGTTAGTCATAGACGGTCACCCATCAATGCACTGAACGCGCCCTATGTTGCTTAACCTTCGTGATCGTTTAAGATCACTCAGACAGTTGGGGCTACGAAAAAATATTATATTTGCGATCGTCCGAAGTAGACCTTCTGATTGCGCACATGTGTGGAGGCAATGCGCGATGCAAATGGCCATTGACTGATGGGACATTGAATTAAATTAGGTTGGAAGTGTGAGTAATGGGTTTTGCTAGTTGATGGTGACGTGCTGATGTGCCCTACTTCTCATCAAAATACCCGATGCGATAGTTGCTGCTATTGCAGAAACAAATCGGAAAAGCTCGTGAATGGGGTTTAAACTTTGGTGACTTCACTTTGGAGCGTTGACAACCTCTAATTGAGTTTTTTTTAAACCTTTTTTGAGATAAATTGACACTTACTTAAAAAGAGTGTGTAGAAAATCAGATTTAGCATTTTGCTGGATTAATTTTGGTGGGAATGCTTTATTATAACTCGGGCATTATTCCAGCCTATATTTATATAAAAATAAAATAAATACATATTAACGCATGTAATGAGTCTGTCACTAGAAATAACTAAATACTAAAATATAGAATTAGTATGTAACGGTTGAACTGTGTTCAATATCCTAGATAGTATTTTTTATGTTAGAAATTATCTTTTTTTATTTGTTATCCCATTCGAAACAATAGCAAATAAAAAACGTTTTTTAATGCAACATCAGTTATATTATTGATTTCGCTCGTATGAAATGAGCTACCCTAATAACGAATTGATTGACACATCACCCGTTTAAATCGGATGACGTGTTCGCCACGGCCACGGCGAAACATTCGTGAATAGGAAACATAAAAAATAACCTCTCCTTTTTTGAAGTCGATTAAAAATACACCAATTCAAGTGAGGTAGCCGCTCTTAATTCAGCCGCTTAAAAAGGGCTGCCTTTCGATCAGCCAAGTAGTCAAACGTTTTAGACAGTGCTTTATTAAAATTAAAAGACTACCCATATGATTGAATGCCGATGCCTAAAAGACTTCCTAGGCGCTAAATATGATGGCTGATTTACCCCCGGTTTCTCTTATACTAACAAGCTGTTAATCTACTGTTACCAGCTGTCAGTTCGACAAAATTCATACGAAAAAAAACATTTGACGGCTGTTAACAGCTGTCAGTCCGCCAAAATTCATACGAAAAAAAAAACATTTGACCGCTGTTAACAGCTGTCAGTTCGCCAAAATTCATACGAAAAAAACATTTGACGGCTGTTAACAGCTGTCAGTCCGCCAAAATTCATACGAAAAAAAACATTTGACGGCTGTTAACAGCTGTCAGTTAACCAAAATTAATATGAAAAAAAACATTTGACGGCTGTTAACAGCTGTCAGTTAACCAAAATTCATATGAAAAAAAACATTTGACTGCTGTTAACAGTAGATTATCAGATTGTTAGCGTACGAGAAACCGGGTTAGTCAGTTGACGGCAACATATAGCTTTCGTACATAGAAGGTTTACAACATGACCCTTCTTATTAGAAATATTCCTCAATGTACCTATGTACACCAGGAATTACAATACTATTAGCTCCGCCGAAGTCGAGTGAAAAACGGAATGTTGCGTACCCCACTAACAGTCACGATACAAGTGCTGTTTTTATCCCTTTTCGGAGTGCAGTCTTTGAAATGCAGTTCCGAGTCTCTTTGTCTAGCGTTCGGCCCCTCGGGCGCTATATTGGCAGATTGCCAACTGCGGCGCCATGGGTACAGGCGATGCGGAAAGTCCTTGAACAGAGCTAATAAATTTCGCGTTGGGGCAGAATGCTGGCTTCACATACGAAAGGTCCTGAAATCGAAGTAGCCGTGTACCTACTAATCACTCATACCTCACGCCTCGATCGAGGGTTATTTGGGTCTTGCAGTGGGCGTCAAATGCAGACGATTTCAAGAAAATAAATGATCACTATAAACACCTCTCTAAATAAAATATGGTTTACCAGTGGATAAGCGCACCGTGACCGTTCTGATTAACGATAGTGGCATTTTTCCGAGCTGTTCCGTGCTGCACAAGGCACGTTAGGCATTTGGTGCCGGCTGCCATCGATAGATGGAAGTTGTTAAGCCAAGTCCTAGGGCGGCTTGCAAACTTCTAACAGTAAGACCAGCCACTAGTCTTACAAGCCTCCACGAATCCGGACTTGGCCCCCGTGGTGAAGTACGAGTATGGCCTATACCTTCCTCAGGGAAGAGACGCGTGCCCCTCGGTGGGGACATATTGGGTTGATGATGATGAAGCGCACCACAGGCCTGGATTACTCAAGTCATAAAGAAGGATTAATCCCAAGCGCAAGAACATTTTAACTAGATTGTACATCTTTTAGATTTGCACATTGGATGAGGCTTGCAGGTCAGTGGGTCCGACGCGCGTCGGTGTGAGGTAGTCAGGTGCAATCGATATGCAATGCACATGCACGCAGTCGCTATGACTCCCGAGGTGCGTTCAGACGCAGGTGTTTATTCCACGCGCGGCACGTCCGATCTACACATAATAAAGTTGTTTTACGACGAGGATGCTGTTTTGCTCAATTAGGGTCTGTTTCACAATCTGCAGATAAAGTTCCGGATAATCTATCCGCAACCAGGGGCTTATCTGGAACTTTATTTGAACATTGTGAAAGAGGGCCTTAATTTAATTGTAAAAATGTGGTCGGAGTACAACATTTTTGAATTTATAGTAGCAATACCACTTGCTAACTGTGATGGAGAACATCGTTAGGAAACCTGAGTAACTGAGCTGTTCACATACCTCAGCACTTGCAATCGCCAATCCGCGGTGAGCACACGTGCTGATGAAGCCCACACTCACTCTCTGAGAGAAGGCCTGTATCCTATAGTGGGATGTCTGCTTACAAAGTATCTACACTTTATTTTCCTATATTTTGTTTATGATTGAAAACTTACTTTTGGTAGTAACTTCAAATTTTCTTATTCAAAACATTGGTATAAGATAATAAAAATATGTCTTAGGCGTACCAAGAATATCGTCTACAGCTGTAGATATCAATGAGACGTGTATTTACTAGTCACGCATTGATTCCAAATGTTATAAGCTACAATTACAATGTTATATACTTCAAATATAAAGGTGATGCTTTTTTGCAGTTATTTCAGAAATCAGAAATTCATTTCAACGTAAAAAAATTTCATTGTGTTTGTTGTCAATTTAGGTACCTGCTTATAAAATGTTAGGCGCTGCCTTGGGGCCGCATGTAGTGGAGAAAAAGACAGCGGAAAAAAACTCCACTTCTTCTCCACCATCTTTTACTCAAATCACTTTAAATCTAATACATAAGTTGGTACGAATAACTAATCTAAGGAGCTCAAGGTCCATGAGTGCAATCAACATTTGATATGTTAAAACGTTAATGCAGTCATATTGTCTGAATATTAATAGAAAACTTATTAAACCCTGTATATAAATTAGGTATCTATGAAGTACCAATGAATAGTCAGTTTCACTGGTGTAAAGTCGGGTTTTATTTCATTCTTTCTAGTTTCCGCACAAAATTTATCGCTCGCAAGATGGGAACTTTCATTACCTTATTAGAAAAGTTTCCCGGGGCTCGTGTGTCTTCATCAAATATTTTATCTGAAACTTCATAGACTAACAACGCGCAGACGGTTTGAGTCGGCGAACTATGTGTGAACTACGCGAATTATTAAACTAAGATGGGGGGTGTGCCGGTGTCTGGCGGCAGTATTCGTGGTTTCCTTCTTTTGTTGGAATAGTCTAATGAAAGTTGTTGATAGAACTCATGGGTTCTCCTTTGGTAGAGTTTGTGCCTTTTCACATGCACCCGGCCGCCGTCCGGTCGCCGGCCGGGTAAAGTAGTAATGTATGAGCTCCAACGACCGGCCGGTCGTTGTAGATGTGAAAGCTGCCATTGGAGCTCATACATTACTCCTTTACCCGGCCGGGTGCATGTGAAAAGGCACTTAAATAGGATTTGAAAAGAGATGGACAGAAGAAAGTTTTTGCTGCCTCTTTTTTCATTACGTAGTAGTAATATAGTAGTAACATGAATATTGCTCGTAGCCCCGGCTTCCTGAGTGATCTTAAGTAATCACGAAGGTTAACCAACATAGGACGCGTTCAGTACATGGATGGGAGACCGTCTATGATTAACGCTAGTAGCATCTTTCCGAGCGGTTCCGTGGTTCTCAAGGCACGTTAAGCAGTTGGTGCCGGCTGCCGTCGATAGATGGCAGTCGTTAAGCCAAGTCAGAGACCTTAGGGCGGCTTGAAAACTTCTGACAGTATGACCAGCCACTAGTCTTACAAGCCTCCACCAATCCGGACTTGGCCCCGTGGTGGAGTATTGCCTATACCTTCCTTAGGGAAGATACCCGTGCCCCTCGGTGGGGAAATAATGGGTTGATGATGATGAGTAGTAATAATAATATTACTACTCATCATCATCAACCAAAGACCATATTATGGTCTTTGGTTGGGAGATCCGATCGGCACATTCAATAACGCAATGGCCTCTCGCCGCTAGCATGTGACGTGAAGCCATTTGTAGCCACTTGCCCTCTTTATTTTCCGTTTCCATTTACCCTTCAATATTATTACTATTTAGTGCTTGTCAATGTAATGTTTACATACCCCACAATTAAGAAGAAGTAGAAAACATTTATTTAGCAATACAAAGACTGACATTTGACATTTGATTTAAAACAAACAAGTCAAATACACCACAATAACTTCAAAGCAGTAGGTAGTAGGTAGGGACGCAGGTATGTCTATGCAGCGATAAAATGGCGTCGATCTCAGTATACGCTGCGGTTTTACCCGCAGTACTGATTTTCAGCCCTCCATGACACTCTAGTGACATGGTGACGGATGCGACTATTATTGTCATGGTACCAACTTCAAAGGATGATAGACGTAATAAATAGCGTATAAAGTTAAATATAGTTCGCAAAATTATGACAATAGTATGTAGAAGGCAGTTTGGATTGCATTTTTTATTGACATTCAACAGTTTAATTCATGTAAACTTGTAACGAGGTAATCGCCTCGTTGCTTTTTTTCATTTTCGGCCATCTACTATTCCAAATTTAACTATTTTATGACATTCGCCGCAGTGTTCGGACGTATTTGGCACACATATTCCTCAGCCTCCAAACTAAGTGGACGTAAACGTCATCATTCTACATTTTTGCATCATTTCGGATTGCTCTAGTCTCCTTAGATACCTAAATCATTATTATAAATCTGACAATCATTTCACAAATATTCGAAAGGCACATTGCGATGTGCCTTTATTTTACCATATTATAAATAAACCAAAACTTTGCTGCCCCTGGATACCCCTCTTTTACTACGGATCGCACCCTTCAAATAACCTAAGTGCGACACTGGCGCCCAACGTGGGGCTCGAAAGAAGTTCGATTTATTCATAATAATGGTAAAATAAAGGCACATCATAATGTGCCTTTCGAATATTTGTGAAATGATTGTCAGATTTATAATAATGATTTAGGTATCTAAGGAGACTAGAGCAATCCGGTGACGTACTAACAGACGTGTAGTAACGATAATAAAATGTAGAATGATGACGTTTACGTCCACTTAGTTTGGAGGCTGAGGAATATCTGTGCCAAATACGTCCGAACACTGCGGCGAATGTCATAAAATAGTTAAATTTGGAATAGTAGATGGCCGAAAATGATAAAAAAAGCAACGAGGCGATTACCTCGTTACAAACTCTGTAGGTTAAAATAAGTGTTAGATAGCTGATTACTGCCCGGTCTGTTTTAGGAGGGCATTTAGAAGTCTCGTTACTCTTAAAAATACTCTTAATTCTTATCTGCGCTACGCCAAAGCTTCGCTTATAAGGTCCTCGTATAATCGCCGTTCCTTCAAATTCGCTTAATGCATTCACGTACGCTAAATAACATTTAAGTTTTTTTTTTAAGTATTTTGTGTTTTTTGTATTTTTCGGTGTGCAATAATAGTAGATTGTTCACTAAGGGCGCAAACAAAATTTTTGCGTTGAGGTTGTGAAATTGAATCCAGAGCAAAGTGAGGCAATTCTTGCTTTACCTGAGAATCGCTGAAGGAGCGAGGGATTCAACACGACCGAGACCAAAAATGATTTGCGCCAGTGTAGAACCCTCTGCTTTTCACGTCCATCTGAGAGGAATGAAAATGCGAACTTGCGTTCCAATTTCAAATATTTGGCAATTAGGTACTTGAAACCTTTGCAGCAAAGTGTTTGGAAGTTCGGTAAGTAGTTCCAAACTCGGTTTTAAAACTTATTGCTTGGGTTGGAGCGAAATAGAAATAGGACGAATCCTCAAGAGTGAAAGAGAAGCCCGACTTCTTAGTAAATGAGTGCAATAGTATATAAATTCAAAATTGGATTTTCAGTCTATTTACTTAAAGGTACTTAACTATAAATAGATTCAAAACCCAATTTTGAGTCTATTTACTTAAAGGTACTTAAATGTAAATAGATTCAAAACCCAATTTTGAGTCTATTTACTTTGATGCATCTTAGCTTGAACAACAATAGCGTGTTTTGGGTCCTAAATTTGGGCATCAAAATGCATCATTTCGAGCAGATGGAGTGAAAAGAATATTCTTATCTTATTTTTTTTTTGTTACTGTCACGTCTAAGTCGTCATTCAGTCCCTCTTATTCTGATGCATTTCTATGGCTTATAATTCTACGTAAAACGTAAATCCTACGTCCGGAAAGGCTGGCGCGCAGCCATCTTGCCTGCTGTCGATGTAATTTTCAACGTAGGGCTAAACTTTCACGTCCTTCGGTCTGGACGCGTTGGATATTATGTTTATTCAAAGGCATGTCAAAATGTAACGTAGCGCTATTAGAGTTAGAGTTATCAGTTTCACAATAATGACTCTATGGTGTGTTCACACTTCAACTGATGAACATACAAAAGAACATACATACTTCAACTCACGGCTGTATCTCGGAGGGGTAGGCACGCATCAAGTTTTGTCACTTGCCACGTAAAACGGATTTCATTACATAAACATTCATTACTTGCTTCATAAACACCCGCTGATTTCGGGCACTTTTGATCTTACCATTCGCTAATACATCCCCTATAATAAAAATAATAAAAAATATTTTTATATCGTTTCCAACTATTTGTTGATTATACAGTGGGTGCTTCCTTAAGCGTATATACTCCTGTGCTAGGAAATCTCACTTTTATTTCACTGCATTGGCATTAAGTTACATATACTATTCATTTAGTTAATTAAATAATGCCTATAATATCTTATATTTAAAAAAAATACACCTATGTGGTGGATGTTTGTCGCCTGGGTCGTTCTTTACCGGTACTTCCACCCACAGTCGCACGTTATATATATTTTTTCAACATGTCTTTCTTCATACTCTCCTTATGTCAAAATCAAAGCACCAGTAGTGTAGACTGGCCATTTAAATTGTAATATATTTGCATTGTATAACCCCGTATAAGGCGCTGCTTATACTAATACTGCAGTAAACGTACTGCGTCATTCGGGTAACCCTGACCTACCTCAACCTAGTTTGTCCTGCAAGCACTACTTCGAAACTTCGTCGTTGGTACGAAATGCGGGAATTTTCTCCTATACTCGAACATCGGCGATTTATTCTGGAATACTAAATTGCACGCAACTCTTAAATTTAGATAGATAGATAGATAAAAAGTTAATTTGCCATACCAATAACACACACAGCAAATATGAGATCAAGACTATTTTAAATTTAAGATGCGGGTGACTTGAAAATATATGTATTGTTGTATCATCATCATCATCATCAACCCATTATGTCCCCACCGAGGGGCACGGGTCTCTTCCCTGAGGAAGGTATAGGCCATACTCCACCACGGGGGCCAAGTCCGGATTGGTGGAGGCTTGTAAGACTAGTGGCTGGTCTTACTGTCAGAAGTTTTCAAGCCGCCCCTAAAGGCCTCTAACTTGGCTTAACGACTGCCATCTATCGACAGCAGCCGGCACCAACTGCTTAACGTACCTTGCGAAGCACGGAATCGCTCGGAAAAATGCCACTCGCGTTAGTCATAGACGGTGACCCATCCATAGACTGAACGCGCCTTATGTTGCTTAACCTTAGTGATCGTTCAAGATCACGCAGGCAGCCCAGGCTACGAGCGATTGTTGTATCGTTATTGTTATATTGTTCTAGTGTGGGGCCAGAAGCAATGTATGTGCCTGTATGTAAGTTATGTTATGTTATGTTGTAATTTGTCAGGATCGTGGCAGGTGGCAGTCCCTGGTCTCTGCCTACCCCTCTGGGATACAGGCCTGAGCTTATATATGTATGTACTAGCTGTGCCCCGCGGTGTTACCCGCGGTTCATCGATTTTCCCGTAGGAATAAGATATTTCCCCGCGGTAAAACGTAGCCTATGTTTTAATCCAGGGTATCGCTCCATACCAAATTTTATTAAAATCCGTCCAGCCGTTTCAGCGCTAAAGACTGACAAACATATAAACACACACACAAACTTTCACGTTTATAATATTAGAGTGATGTGATTGTTGTATCGGTTGAACGCTTGTCTCAAAACCGAGAATTACTTGGTTCTGTTTTGGCCAGAACCACTGTCTTTAATAATAATTGCTTCCACACAACACTAGGATGTTCTGCGCGTTGGTAATCAGGTAATCAGGCAAGGGCATTCCAAACATGCAAATACACTCAGACTGTGGCCGTTTCTGACTTTTCTTGTAAGCTACGTGGTTTACTAATGTATTGCCAAAAATCGTTTCCCAAAGTATTACTTCCCAAACTATTTTCCGCAAATTATCACTTGGCAAAAAAACATTTCTCAAAACAACTTAAAGCAAATAAACAGTTAGCAAAAGTTATTATGGCAAGTTATTGTTTACCAAATAAATACTTGGTCAAAATTCATTTTACCAAAGAGGCAACAAGAGGCAAGGTAAGAACGCATCAAAGTCGAGTCTGTTTTCGATCTTACATAGAGAACCTAACGCTCCGACGCGCTCCGCTTCGCTACGCGCGTCGTCGCACCTATATTTCTGTTGTCACGTATTCTTTACATCGCCGACCCCCCGTTCCATTATTTGACACTTGCCAAAATAAAACGTTAGCATAATAAACGTTTGTCTTAATAAAACTTGACGCAGTAAAATTATGCGAAATGATAATTTGACCAAATGAATAAAGTGCGAAATGAAAACTTGCTAAAGTTTCATTTGGGAAATGAAACTGATGCCATAAGTTTATTGGGAAGTAAAATTTGGCGAAAAATACTTTGGCTAAACGGCGGTATCCCAAGCTACGTGTATTTTTACAATGCCGAAATACCACTCGCTAACCTAACCGTGGAAGGAAACTTTCTGAGAAAACCTAAGTGTGAGGTATTCACATAACCTCAGGCGGTGCCGCCCAGAGTGCTTATACTGAGTTTTTACATTCACTTTCGATAGCGAGAGCGTATGCAATTTGTATAGGAGTGACAAAGCGCGCCACCTAGTTGTCTCTTTGTCACTCCTATGCAAATCGCAAACGCTCTCGCTATCGAAAGTGACTGAAAAAACTCAGTATACGCACTCAGAAGTTGCCAATCCACGGTGGTCACGCGTGGTAAATCAGGTCTTGGATGTTTACTGTTTGTGATGTCGCTGTTTCTGGTTCCCACGACACAGGGTATCCTAGTGTGGGTCTACAAGCAATGCACCTGTATGTTAATGTTTATGTATAGGATTAATTAAGACAGATAGATATTCTTTATTGTACAGTCGGCAGCACGTCAACCTTCACATTTTTGTTGCAAAGGCGCCCGTAATGCAACGGAGTAGAGTGCATGGGTGTAAAGGATGATGTGCTGTCGACTGTAACACGTAAATTACATTAACAGATTTTTTATAAATCGCAGTACACTGGGCGGCCTTATTATTATTACTATTTATAGTCATAATAATAATAATAAATACTTATAAGTATGTTTTTCATAGACGATAAAATTAATCCCATATTCTGTATTTGAGAGAAAACATGTGTCTTGCAGCGGCACGTGAGTATCTAGACTACAAAAAAATCCGCAATCCGTAATTTTCAAAGTAATTTTTAAGAAAGCCTCGTTTCGTTTCGTTTTATACGATTTGATATAATAGCCTTTTTATGACTGGTTTTCATAAAGAACAATAAAGTATACGATCATGCACGTGCGTGGTATAAAAGTTAGGCTGCTTAAATCGTGCTGGGCGTCGATTCTGGTAATGCATTGTAGTTCAATGACAACTGCATGAACATGGCGATTTAGTTTCATTGCTGCCTCAAATCAACGCGGGCACGCGTATTCGCAATTCTAGGCGTCAATGGAATTAAAAAACGTGTCACGTGAAACGACCACGCAACTGTAATTGAACTATAATGCACTAACAGAATCGAGGCCCTGGTCTTATGTCGATGAAGCGAAAGAGATCTGTTTGGATCACAGCAAATGGCAGAGCCTGGACTTTGTCTATCCTCTGGGATACAAGCGTAATTTTATGTATGTAGACGCTGCTTATTGTATCGTAGTGTTGTAAAGTCAAGTCAAATTCGAAATTGGAGCGGGCTGTCTTGCCCACAGACGTGTCTCGCCTCTCATACATTATTCCGCACGGACCGTGCCATCTTCGGGACCGTTAGGGGACTATTCTTGCTCGCCCGGCTGCAGAGAATTTTATCTTTAATGTACAATTTTTATTTGTGGCAATTTTTAGGGTTTCCTAGTCGTCAAAGAAGCCTTAGAGCCATCGCAAACAGGGCGACTTGTCGCCGCGTCTAGTCGCCGCGTCAGACGCGACGTTGTCATTTGCTTCTGGCGTCTTGTCGTCGCGACTCCGCGACTCAGACGCCAAGTGTGCGGAGATTCGATCAAAATATATGAAAATTGACGGCGGTAGCCTGTCGACGCGTCTAGTCGCCGAACTGTCGCTGTCGCATGTCGCCTAGTATGCGCATAGGCTTATAGTTTTGCCATATCCGCCCTTCTGTTTATCCGTCTGTCTGTCCGCGGCTTAGCTCAGAGAAGACAGGTACTGCAAAGATGAAATTTGGCATCACGTCGACCAAATTGTATTAATCACGACCCTATAAGTTAATTAGGGCTACAATAGTTTTTCTCACTGAAATGAAAATTAAAATGATTAGTTCACAATAAAAACAAAATGTTTGTGAACACCAAAGATGTTAGTGTCACAATTAATAGATTATGTGGAGAGGAAACTAACAAAGAAACTCCATATTTATTCTTTTCAAAACAGTTTTAGCTTAATTAACAAAATTCAAACTCAGAAATTATTACATAATTTAATGTAAAGCAATGTATGTTGCCTGTATGTAAATGTTAAATTTCTAAGATATTTCTCGTAGATATAATAATATTACATAACATATATTATTATGTTGAACACTAGATACAATTCTATACATTTAATATTAATCTACTTTTCAACACCAGACATTTTTCTCATGTAAATAATCGTTGATTTTATAACAACCATTTTTGCACAGAGTTAACACATTTCTCAAACCGCGTCAGAGGTAACTTTAATATATTTTTGGGGAATCTTAATCTCTATTAATCTGGTTGTAAAACCTGATAATTGTTTTCATGACTTTGTTGTCTAAGGGATAATATAATAAACTCATCTTTCTACTGGAAATAATTTCAGGTATAAAATAAGCAAATAAATATAAATAAATAATAAATATAAATAATAAATATCTTCACTTACATATTTAATGCAAGGGTAAGTGAAGACCAGTGTATGTTAGCAACTGGCCTCGATCCTTATACAACTCTTTCCTTCATCAAAAATTATTAATCTTATCACAGCAATTAGTACCGGCTGCCGTCGATAGATGGTAGACAGATAGATAGATGGTGGTCGTCATAGATATCGATGTCTGTGGTGGTCGTTAAGCCAAGTCAGAGGCCTTAGGGCGGCTTGAAAACTTCTCACAGTAAGACCAGCCACTAGACAAGCCTCCAACAATCCGGACTTGGCCCCCGTGGTGGAGTACGACCTATACCTTCCTCAGTGAAGAGACCCGTGCCCCTCGGTGGGGAGATAATGGGTTGATGATGATTATGATGATTAATCAAATCACGCCATTTTCGTGTATTTTTTATCTATCTTCGCCCTTACTCCACATAAGCTTGATATTTTTTTCGTTAATCTTTATTCTTTTATCCTTTTCTTAAATACTATCTAGTTTATCCTTTGATCTAGTTTAGGCTCTAGTCTTTCCACAAATAGTGCATTCTGTTGTATTGTATCATTTATTCAATGTTATTTTGTATAAGAATGCAATTTGTGGACAGAAAAATAAATCTTATCTTATCTTATCTTATCTTATCTTATCTTATCTTATCTTATCTTATCTTATCTTATCTTATCTTATCTTATCTTATCTTATCTTATCTTATCTTATCTTATCTTATCTTATCTTATCTTATCTTATCTTATCTTATCTATCTTATCCTACGCATCAGCCCTCTTTCAATGCCAGTCACTCATCGTTTTTGGCTTGGGTTGCACATAATTCATGGGGATTCATAGGTAATCTCCAATAAGTCGTCATTTTATTCTATGTAACGCAAAGAGGTATCTAACCAGAATATTAAGGGTTCTTACGGTTTTTTAAAAATCAATTATCACGATAAATAAGACCGCTCTTTGATTGTGCCCAAGAATTAATTTGCATGGGATATCATTATTGACAATTTCATCCATCTCAGCCGTTTATGTGTGATCAAATGACAAACAACCAAATGTAGCTACAAACTATGTGTTTGTATTCTGTAGGTAAATTAGTATGTTGCAGTAAATATCAACTCTATACTTTACCCTACAAACACCGCAAATAAAAAAATCATAAATGCAGACGTTCGCAAGAGCAGTTAGATAAAGATAAAGATAAAGATAGATTTATTTGTCAAACATGTGTACAGAAGGTTGGAATTGACAATTTAGATCAGCATGTTTTGCCATAACAGGCGTACAAAATTTTTCATTATCATAACAATATCATTATAATATCAACTTCAGAATATGTCACAAAATACAAACTAAAAACAAAAACAAAACCACTCCATGCGATAATAAAATTAAAATGTCAAAGTAGGGAGGTCACGAGTCACGTCACAAATATAATGTCATTGTTAGGCACAGGTACTTAGTCAATATTATTATCGGTCAGAAATTCAGTTATTGTATAATAGCATTTTTCGGTCAGTATTTTCTTTAATTTGTGCTTGAACAAGCTCAAGTTCAGTTCTCGTAATGCACTAGGTAGCTTATTGTAAATTACATAGCCTATACAAAATACACTCTTTTGCAGTAGGGCTGTATTTGCTTTGCGTAGCCATATTTTAGTTTCATCCCGCTGCAATCGCTGACTGACCTGTGAAACTCTTTTGAAAATGTCGGGATTCGATTTTACGAACAGCGCTACTTCAAATATATACATTGATGGTAATGTCAAAATATGGTAGTCCTTAAAATATTGTTTACAACTGTCCAATTGCTTGAGTCCAAAGATAGCTCTTACACTTCTTTTTTGAGCTTTAAACGCAGTTTCTCTATCTGAAGAGTTACCCCAGAATATTATGCCGTATCTTACGAACACGGATGCCACAAGACCGTGATAACTGCATCAGTGTTTGTAATTGAAGCTAATTTATAAAGCAAATAGGCAGAGGAACTAATTTTTTTGCACAATTCGGCAATGTGTGCTTTCCAGTTGAGATGTCTGTCTACGGTAAGGAATTTAGTGGTAGTTACTTCTTTAATATTTGTATTTTCAAAGTTTATATTTAAGTTTACAGATGGTAATCGTTGGCTAAACTGCATGATGTTAGTTTTTGATAGGTTAACTTTCAGATTATTATTCTTTAGCCAATTTATGATTGAGTGAAGGGCCTCATTGATGTCGTAGTCGTAGGTAGCTTCATTATTGCACTGTATCGTCACAGTACTGTCATCTGCAAAGAGGGACATAGGATGCCGGGTAATATTAGGCAAGTCATTAATATACAAAATAAAGAGTAAGGGCCCAAGCACGCTCCCTTGTGGCACACCGAACAATAATTCCCGCTCATGTGACAAGAAAATTACCTCTTGTTTAGTTTTAGGATCAATATTCCTTATCTCTGTGCATTGAGTTCTATTTTTAAGGTATGATTCTATTAGTTTCAACACATTTCCCCGGATACCGTAGATCTCGAGCTTGCTTAAGAGGATATCGTGATCTACGTAGTCAAAAGCTTGAGTCATGTCCATGTATATGGTAGAAACGTGTGTTTTTTTGTCCATAAAAGACATTACAACATCCAGAAAGTCGTAAATTGCCATGTTTATCGTTTTGTTTCGCCTAAATCCTTTTTGTTCTTTAGTAAGGATATTAAATTTTTCTACGTAATCATTAAGTTGCTTATAAATATACTTTTCAAAGATTTTTGCAAAAATTGTAATCAACGCAATTGGCCGGTAGCATTCGATCTTATCGCGGTTTTCTTTTTTGAAAAGTGGTTTTACTATAGCTTTTTTTAACATTGTTGGAAATATTCCTTTAGTGATACTTAGGTTTATAATATGACTTATATGCCCGCAGATTTCTAATACCACATGTTTTATAACTTTGGTGCTTACGCCGTCATAGCCAACGCTGTTTGTGTTTTTAAGTGCTACGATAATCTTCCATATATCGTATGGTACACTAGGCGCCATAAACATCGAGTTATTACTTTTTGTTATATGCATCTCTGTTCGTTGTGGTGTGTCAATTAGAGGTTTAATTTTATCTACGAAATAATTATTGAATGTAACTGATATGTCTTGTGGATTTCTTATTGTCTTCCCATTAACATTAATTGTAGTGATTGAGGGGTTAGGTAGATTTTGTTTATTTTCATTTATAATTTGCCAAGTCGTTTTTGATTTATTGTTAGATGTTTTTATTTTATGATTATTTTGAGCCCGTTTCGTAAGACGGATAATTTTTTTAAAAGTAATTGCATATTTCTTCAGATTATTTTTATTTATTTCGCTAGGTTTAAGTCTATACGTCCATAATAGCTCTCTTTTCTTTTTACTGCACAATTTAAGGCCGCGTGATACCCACTTCGGTCTTTTGATTGTTTTCATTTTTATCAGATTACAGGGGAAGCACAGGTCTTAGAAAAGTCTAAAATACTCTATAAACGTTTCATAGGCTATGTTCGGATCCTCAGTTGTATAAATGTCAGAGAAAGTAAAACTCCTTAAAAACTGTTTAAACAAGTTCATATGATGTATATTATAGTCCCTTCGTTTAATTTTCCAGAAGGTAATAAGGCATACCTTTTTTACCGGGACGACTAAGAGTTGAGCTGTGTGGTCCGATAAAGACAATTCAACAACTTTTGCTTTACATTTTTTTCCGAGGTTGTGTGCAAAATTGTCGATACATGTTTCGCTGGCTAATCGGGTTGGCTGTCGGAGTTCTAATTTTAGATTATAATTGAGTAACAGGCATTCAAATTCTAGGGAAACACTATTATTTTTTAAAATGTCAATGTTAAAGTCACCTGTTATAATGATATGTTTTTTGCGATTTCGTGTAATTTCTAGCAACAGTTTCTCTAGGCGTTCAAAAAAGAAGTGCAAGTTACTTTGTTTGGGTACTCGATACACGCTTATGATAATTGTATCATATCGCGTCAACTCAACGCCACAGCACTCAATAACGCCACTTATTGAGAGTTTGGCAACCTTAGGTAGTTCCGTATACTCATGTCCATTTCTGACTAATATGCATGAGCCTCCTCTCTTGCTATCTTTTCTACTGAAATAACTGGCTAGTTTGTAGTTTGGAATGGTCAGGAAGTGTTCGTAACCGGACATAATGCAGTGCTCTGTTAGACATACGACATCTATATTCCTCTCAGTATCAGCTAGCTCTTCAAGGCATATTGTAAGTGCATCTGATTTATTTATAAGACCTGCAATATTTTGGTGCATAATTGTCAGCCATTTACTTCCGAAAAAACTGCTTCTCATCCTGTTGATGGTGATCGTGGTCACAACTATGATTAAATTCTGTAATGTCACGTATCAAAACATTGAAATCCCTAAATACTGTAGTCATTCCGATGTTATTTATAAACCCTGTGCGAGGAGAAAACATCATGTTGTCATAAGTCAAGTTTAGGTTGGAGTCAAGAAAATAGGCATGCTCGTGTGTAATTAAATCTAGGTACAGCAGATTATTAAAGTTTTCTGCTCTCGAATTATACATTGATGAGTATTTCGCACATTTTATTGTAGGCATACAGATAATAATATTTGTGTGGTTTAAATTCGCTAACGTTGTTCTAATGAAGATGATGAGCTCGAAGTAGTCTTTAGTAGTTTTGAAGTCTTCTTCTCCAATGATTATGTCACAATAGTCTTCCATCGTGAACTCTTCTAGTTTAGCTTTCAGGCCTGTCATTTGTGATTTTATTCCGCAGTGAGGTTTTAAATAGTGGCATATTTCAAATTTTCGCTCTAATGTTGATTCTGCTATTTCTATAATTTTGTTTTTATTATCGCTGCTTAGTATACATAGTTTGTTCCGGAGATTGTTTGTTTTCGATATTGATTCAGATAGGTGTGTGTTTAATCTCTCTCCATTCGCATTTTTTGTAGATGGATTTCTTAAGGTTGGCTGAGCCTTGGAGTTGTAATTTTATTCGCCTTTGTTTTTGTAATGGGACTATTCACAATCTGTCGGTAGAACTCATTCTTTTTTATTAGCTCGTCATTTGAGCTTCTTAATTTGTTATTTTCTATTGTGAGGGATTCTATCTCCGCGTGAGCGCTGTGTAGCTCTAATGTGATTTTTTCTATCTGGTTTCGAAGATTCCTCAACTCGGTGTTACTTTCGTCATCAGAGATCTCTGGAAGACTGCTATTCGTGACATCTAGTGGTTGTGTAGTACAAATACTTTCGTTGGTACTCTCAGATTGAGTTCGTTGCCGATGCCGGCGAGTGATATTATCGAAGAAGTTCATTGTAAACAGACAACTCTTTATTTGTAAGAAACAAAAAGTAGTTGCAATACTTGGGCTCGAAGATTTGACTCTCCGCACAGCAAGTAGGTAAGCGTTAGTTCCGCTCCGCCACCAGTAGCCGTAACGTAGTTGCAAATTTCTTGGTATGCATTCAGATCGGAAGAAATTTTTAACCGTTCTTGTACTTTGACCTTAGCGGTTTGGAACACAAAATGTAAACAAAGACTAGCACTTCGCAATTATGGTTAATTTAACACTTTCACTATCGATAAGCTATACAAGCTGTAAGTAGTCCGGGAATGTTGGTTTATAGTATATCGTATGGCACTATTACACAGATTTTAACACTACCAAATTTTAGATTTTAATATTTTCTGTATGCGTGAATTAATCACGTCACTAACACTTGTACCGATTAATTGTCACTTATGTAATCCATTTAAGTCACTTTTGCCTTTGTACGACACTTTATTTTATTTTAATGAAGTTATAAAGAATAGCACTTTGATAGCTCGACTGGTTTTGGCGACGGTGGCGCCCTCATGATACACCTTAATATTCAGAAAGCTTCTCCACAATAGAAACAAAATATGAAAGGTTTTAAAGGCGATTAAATATTAACCCTCGGTCTTCCACTTAAAGTGATTTCTTCTAAGCAGCCGCCGTCTTGTAGATACTTTTCTTCCGAGCGGGAAAGTGACTTGACACTTTACTGTGTCATATGACACTGTGACATCAAAGGGTTGCGAGATTATTCTTCTTCACATAAAAGATAAACATACATATAAATAACAATACTAAATAACTTCCATAAAAAAATACAGGTGAATTGAGAACCTCTTCCTTTTTTGAAGTCGTTTAAAAACTGTCCTGATCTGAAAATAAGAATAAATAAGATAAGATCATTGTTATTAAGAAAATAGCCTAGATACCCAGTAACCAGTAGTCAAAATACCTAGTGCCGATGGTAATGGGAAGTAACCAGACAAGGTTATCTCGATTATGGAGATACATAACATAACACAACACAACACAACACAGCACAGCACAGCACAGCACAGCACAGCACAGCACAGCACAGCACAGCACAGCACAGCACAGCACAGCACAGCACAGCACAGCACAGCACAGCACAGCACAGCACAGCACAGAACAGCACAGCACAGCACAGCACAGCACAGCACAGCACAGCACAGCACAGCACAGCACAGCACAGCGCGCAGCGCAGCGCAGCGCAGCGCATCACAGCACAGCACAGCACAGCACAGCGCAGCACAGCACAGCACAGCACAACCCAACACAACACAATATAACATAACATTTACATACAGGCACATACATTGCTTCTGGCCCTACACTAGGATACCCTGTGTCGTGGGAACCAGAAACAGCGACGTCACAAACATGTAAACATCCAAGACCTGGAGTTTTTTTTCTCTCCAGCCGGGGATCGAACCCGAGACCTCTCGCATGGTAAGCAGATGCGCTAACCGCTACGCCACAGAGGTCGTCAGGCTGAGGTCATTTCATTTCCATAACATGGGACTAACCGACAGCCCGCTCTGCCGGGGATGCCTGAAAGAAGAGGAAACACCCGCCCACTTGACCACCTACTTTGAAGGCGTGGAAAAACAACGGACCGCCATCGTTGCGAAGCTGGGTGTCGAGATAGATTAATTTTTTGAAGATTTCATTCAGACAAATATTTAAGTGGTATTTTTCGGCTTACACCTTCTTCAGGGAAGAGACCCGTGCCCCCCGGTGGGGACATAATGGGTTGATGATGATGATGATGATGATATCTGTCACACTGCATAACAGCTCGTTGGCATCAGCCATCTGCTCTTGGTCTTACTCTATTACTCTTAAACATTAGGCACACACACTAAAAATAACTATTGTGGATGAGACTTGGAACTCCCCACACACTGCCGTCTTGCTTGCTCCACGCCTAAAGCTCGGAAGAAATTACCTTGTGTTCTGCCGGTACCGTAATAGGAGCCGTGTTCTAAATAAAATATAACAGGAGCAGTATGTTTGCGGGTTAGGAAAGGAAAAGGGTTTCGGGAAACGATTCCAAATGCTATTAGCAAGGTGAATTCTTAATGGACACATTAAGTTTCATACGTGCGTAGTTGTACTTAATTGTTCATTA
This sequence comes from Yponomeuta plumbellus, assembly GCA_947310845.1. NCBI lineage: Eukaryota > Metazoa > Arthropoda > Insecta > Lepidoptera > Yponomeutidae > Yponomeuta > Yponomeuta plumbellus. The sequence goes on along the minus strand of OX371207.1, from coordinate 5,850,276 downwards.
GGTCGAAATGGATTTCGGGGGGCTGCATGCTGGTGCACGTAATTGTTGTTTTGTTACTTCGCTTAACTCGGAAATCAGAAATTTATTTCAACGTAAATAATTTACATTCTGTTTGTTGAATGTCAATGTATGTTGTGCAACATGTTACGCGCCAAATGTTGCCTAGTGGATACGAGGCTTCAGGACCTAAATTCTGTTAATGCATTGTAGTACAATGACAACTGTACGAACATGGCCAATTAGCTTCATTGCCGCTTCAAGGCTACGCGCGCACACATGAAACCTTCTAGGCGTCAATGGTATAAAAAAACAGGTCACACGACCCGTCGTATCTGTCATCGAGATATAATGCACTAACAGAGTTGAGGCAAAGGTCTCCTTAAGGTTAAAATAAATAAAATAAAAAACAATGTCCCAGGCACTGCAGCGTCCGAGTTGTTCCTTCACCCATCTACTGTGAGTGAAGGCAAAGGCCAAAATTTTATGTAAGAGCGTTTTTAGATATAGATAGAGTCTAAGGCTGACATTCAGAGACGAAAACTAAGCAAAGACTGGTCTCAGAAATGTCAAAATCACGTACTTGAAAACATTTCGTATTCAGAATCGAATCTTAGCAAGTTTAGTATGAAATGGTGCTTAGCTAGAGTGCGACAAGTGAGTCGTGGCCCAAGCCTTTGGCGGGAAAATTAAAAATCTTTTAGTTGATAACCCTGCATCTATATGCCATAAACCATCTTGATACTTTCGCTTAACTTGATTATTTGTTTAATTTGTTTGGAGTCTCCAATGAATTTTGTCCAAACATAAATAAATATAAGCAAAACGAAAACATTAACTACATCAAAACCAGCATTTCCACTCCACCAAAAACAGGGATAATAAAGATACACCACATAAACTTATAAAAAATTATTAATGCTGAACCGTAATCAAAATCTTATTCATATCTTTTTTCTCAACATCTTTGAGTTCTTTGACTACGTCTTCAATCTGACGTTTAACATTTTCGTCATCCGACAGACCTTACAACAAGAAATAATTCATGTTTGCTTTAAAACATTATTACTCGTATGTACATACTAAAACATACGTAAAATTATGTTGAATAGAAACAAACGTTTTTTTCTTGTCTAAATCTAGGACTAGTATCAAACTGTTTGGGCTGTACTACTTGCAGCTGAAATACCTAAGTTTGACAGTCAGAGTGTGGCCATATGAAGAATTCGAAATAAATCGCGTCCCAGGACTCGCTTGTCAGACTCTAAGTGTAAGTAGTCAATATCGGTGATTTTATGTGAACTAAGAACTGTCACTTCTAAGCCTTTTGTTCACAGACTACTCCAAACGTCATTTCACTGATGTTCTACGAGCATTATCTGTGGGAAATTTTTATTCACTCTGACATATTTAAAATTGTATGATATCGTCCTGCTCTAGTGTAGCAATGTCAAATTTAAAAAACCGGTAAGGACTACATCACTAAAAAATGATAGACAATCTTAAGGACTTTCTTAAGTACTGTGAACACGAAAATTACGGCGCTTTACTAAGTACGACTTTAGTTTACTTTGCTAAGACTGATCTAAGCGTGAACTTAGGATTCGTCTCTGAATATCAGTCTAAGTATAGAGATGTCGTAACAATCCAGCGGTGTTGTCACCCGGCTAATAGTGCGGGGTCGAACGCAGGTCGCGTGAACTGGGGCATGGGGTTATATGCTAAGTACACTGTGTAACGACGGGCAGGAGATAACTTAGCATACACTCAAGCCTATATCCCAGAGGGGTAGGCGAAGACTAGGGTCTGCTACTTGCCACGATCGATCGTACCAGATCATCATCATCATCATCAACCCATTATATCCCCACCGAGGGGCACGGGTCTCTTCCCTCAGGAAGGTATAGGCCATACTCCACCACGGGGGCCAAGTCCGGATCGGTGGAAGCTTGTAAGACTAGTGGCTGGTCTTACTGTCAGAAGTTTTCAAGCCGCCGCCCTAAGGCCTCTGACTTGGCTTAAAGACTGCTATCTATCGACGGCAGCCGGCACCAACTGCTTAACGTGCCTTGCGAATCACGGAACCGCTCAGACAAATGCCACTGGCGCTAATCGTTGACGGTCACCCAGCCAGCTGAACGCGATCGTTTAAGATCTCTCAGGCAGCCGGGGCTACGAGCGAGTATATAATATTTCTACTGTAACTTCATAAATGTACATAAATTAGAAAACAACATGCCGGTTTTCGAATCGACGATCCCTCGCTACCACAGGAATGTGTTTATTAATTTATGTTGATATATATATCTTGAAATAATGTGATTAATTTGTGGTATAGATCGAACAAACTATTTGATTTCACGTCGTCGTGAGTTATTGTGATTATCGCGTGAACAAATCATAGATAGTATTTATTTCTTAGGGCTTATTTCTGAGTTCAGCATTTACACTAAGTAAATAATTGAGTAATGTGCTGTCACGCTCTTCTCTAAATAAATTTGACGAGACAGCACTACAGTTTAGTAATTACTTAGCGAAATTCTCAATTCACAAATTTTAGGTTTTGATTTTTTGTATACTAACATTACTCTCAGTTGCTTCCTAAAAAAATGAGGATTTATAGAAAAAACTTTCAAATTTCGTTAAGAAAGAAAATTACACAGATGTAAAATATCACAATACTATAACAAGGTTCTCCACTTAAAATAATGAGACCTCAGGAACCCAATTTTCTAGTTTTACATTACAGTAAAAGAAATACCTATTCCGGTGATTCCCAGCCGCAGTATTTGCACAAGACCTTGAACACCTTGAACACATTAATCGGCAAAGCGGAGAAAGCCGGCAATCACAGTACCCTGAAAGAAAAACGGAAAAGAATAAAACGCCCCGCGGGCTACTGTAAGACACTGAATTCATTATTCGATTAGGCTTCTTCCCATCTCCTCCTTTACTCATGAGCTAAATTAACCATAGTGATTTAAGGGAACGTAAACTATATAGCTTGAAAAATTGCTCGGTTGAAGTAGCAGTGGGCGGGGCACATAGCTTGGAGAACTGCTCGAGTGGAAAGTTACGTAATATACGTAACTTTCCACTCTATCGGGTTAAGCAATTAGACAACACGAAAGAGTCAAAATAAGAATGTATATGACACTTCAGAGTAGGAGTATGAGATACCTACTGGGAAAATAAGTCCCAAAATGTAACAGTGTGACATAAGGTGGTGTGACATACCGGGAACAAAGGGGCTAAATCAGACAACTCCATTCAGTGGAGTCTTACGTAATTGCACCTCTGATGGCCGTTGGGGCGGAAAAGTTCTGACCTGGCGACCGCGGACCGCACGACGCAGCGTGGGCAGGTCTAGACCAGATGGTCTGACAACCTGGTTACGGTGACAGGAAGTTGCTGGATCCGGGTAGCACAAGTTCCGGAAACTTGGATAGCCATGAGGGAGGCCTTTGACCTGCAGTGGGCGTCAAATGGCTGATGATGAAGAAACTTTCGTCACGACTGTAGTCATTGACATGGAGCTGAACTCACACTTGTCGTAATCGTAGGCTCCGTACTTAATGATAGCGTACGACGTTTACACTCAGGCTCATTTTCTTTGTGGTCCAAAGTTTTGAGACGATTTTGAATTTTTAATCGTCTGAGATGGACATCAGGAACTGAAATAAGATGAGATAGGAAGGAGGTGCCGTTCGACTCGATATTGGAGTGGATTCGAATAATTCATTCGTTCGGGAGGGGCGGCGGTGTTCAAAAGTGGGGGAGGCTTCGCGGTCGACGCTCGTGCCACTGTCATCTGACGCGGCTCTTCGTTTCCATAATCCTTTAATAAGGAAGTTTCGGGCAGCTAAAATGTCGCGCACGTTTATGCGAGTCGACAACAGGTCCACTTTAACATTTTTGTTTCAAATTCGACCATATTTTCAGTGATTACAGTGCACATAATATGTAAAGATTTATGTAGAAAAATAAATAACAACGAAAAGAAAAAAGTCAGTCAAAACACAATCTCATAAAGTTTTTAATTCATGCAATGCACTAAATTCCAAAAGTTTTTGTCATCGTGTAGCGAAACATAAGAAAACGAAAGAAAACTCCACTATAATTATAATCCCCAGACGTTATTATTTGTCATCATTGGTTTTTTATGCCTCAAAGTGTCAGGTTTTTTGTTATTTATAGGAAATATGTAAAAAGTAAAGAAAAGAAAAGCGATCTCACACACTCTTGGTTATATAATTATATATTTTTTATCATAGCGACTCACATAATAAACACAAACAACAGTAGTCCTTTAAAAGTCGATAGTATAATATGTGTTTACAAACTGCTCAATACAGCGCACCAGTGGATTCTCGTAGATTGGGTGCAAATTTATATAAATTGTTTGATACAACTAAGTTGTAGTCATTATAGATTGTTTTACGGATCAATCTAATGTATAGTGCTTACGAAAGTTTAATTTGTACTCATCAATTACATAAGTTGTCTAGAATTTCTTACATAATTATCAGCCAACTATTAACATGACATTACATTTACATTCTGGTAATCTGGTTTTCATCATAGAAAACCATCACAGACAAAATCATGTGTTACTTTGCTAATTATTTAAGATTTTTAATATTCTGTTATTCGTACTTGTGTAAGCGCCATCTTAGGACTCCGCGGGTTTGTCTAAATTTTCTCCGCGCAGATTGAAATTCCATTATTATCCTACTGGCACTCCGGTAACCTCTAAGAAAGGCTACACTTTCTGGCGCGACTTTGTTCCTTTCAATAGTGAGTGAGGAGCTAATCGGAGCTAATCAGCGCCATTGCCAGCAATGATAGAAAGACACGTACAGTCGACAGCACGTCAACCTACACATTTTAGTTGCAAAGTCGCCCGTAATGCAACGGAGTAGAGTGCATGGGTGTATAGCATGATGTGCTGTCGACTGTACGATTGATAAATATAAAATTTTAAACAATGAAAATTAAATTAAAAACAATATTAGTGACAGATCTCTGCCTACCTCTCCGGAAACAGGCGTGAGCTTATGTACCTACGTAATATAATAATAAGTAATTATAATATTCTTAACTTAATTCAGGATACACTTACTTGACTTTTTGTCGGAAGAGTCCGACCTGGGCCTCCATTCTGTTCGTGCATTATAGTTCATTGACAGTTTCATGGTCCGATCACGTGACATGTTTTTAAATTCCATTGACTAGAATTATGCGCGCGTTGACTTGAAGCGACAATGAAATGAAATAGACGCGTTGATTCAACTGTCATTGTACTACAATGCATTAGCAGAATCTAGGGCCAGGTTTCGCTCCGATTCGCTGAGCTTAATTATGGTGAGCAGAGGCGGAGCTCAAAAGTCAAGTGTCAAGGAGTCGAGACATGTAAGTCTTTTTGAATAAGTATGTGAAATAATGGAGATAATATTTTGACGATAAAAGACATTATTTTTGCGATCTTTGGCTGTAATTTTATTGATTGCTTTTAGGTTTACGGCCGATTTTCAGTGAGAATATTTAGATCAAAGTGGTGAGGCGAGATAACAACTCAATTATCTTACTTCAATGGCTCTTCACGAACTTTAGACACTTCAAGCCGGTTTATTTATTTCAGAACGAAGACGCTGTTGGAATAGTTATTGAGACTCAGCCAGAGACTTTCAGGTCAAAAGCCCTTTTTAGAAGTTCTTCATAACTAATTTGTTTGAAAAAGAAATGCCAAGTGCGAGTCAAATAAACGAGCTAAGGAATCTATACCACTGTAAAAATTACGTATTTAGAAAAAACGTGTTTTTAGCTGGAGTCTGATTCACGCTTGGGCCGATTGATTTTTTTTAGGTACTGTAATTAAAGGGAGTCCTATTATCATAAAACGTATGACCCTTGTATGTATTGTTTTTAACGCAAAACGATATAGAACAAAACAAAAAAATACTTAAAAAAAATATTTGTATGGAGACAAACTCTTTTTTTTTGTTATTACTTGTTGGTATATTTGCTTAGCACATATTGTCATAACAAATGTCAACTGGCTTCCTATTAAAATACTATAGAAAAAGCCCTTTTTATAACAGACGTACGTACGGGCGTGAGTTTATTTATTTTTTATTTTTATAACAGACGTACGTCGTGAACATATTAATGTCCACTTACTTACCAATTTTAAGAAACATCTGTCTTAACTTGGTACATGTTCGGAAAATAATGAATGAATTAATAATAAAATTATTTGCATACTTCTTCAGATAGGTACCCTAAAAATCAATTGTCAATGGATGTATTCCGACGCCCAGGTACTTAAAATGTTGTCGATTTCAATATACATAACAAAATCAAGTAAAACACAACTACGTATTTTTAGAACTTTTTTCACAAGCGAACTTCAGCCCTCTGCACTGGCCTTAGCAACTGAAATTCCGTGCACAAATCCCCGAGCAACCTAAGTACCTACGTTAGCTCCAAGTGAATCGTGATCCATCAGCAAATGAAGCGGCACCTACTTGCGTCACGGGCCGCGGCTCAAGATTGATCTCCCTCCTTGAGACCCTGGAGCCTTGACAGGGGTCTTCGCAAACTGGCTGGTTGTTGTTACGAAGGGGAGTTGTCTGAAGGTTGTAAGTGGCCTCTGTGGCTGGTTTTTGGTGTTGGTTGATAGAATGAATAAGAAAAAGAATTATGGAAAAGCAAACTATCATAAAAAACATGAATAGCTTAAGTAAGAATAACTTAGACTTCTGAAGTCCTTATTAGAGTTAAAACTCATCCGGATTACTGTGCGTCACACGTCACTATGTGTACAGTCACGAGCAATAATATATAATTATACACTATCACATTTTTACGACGTACACATTTTGCTTTTATAATATAGTAATAAATCGTTTATTTCAGGCTTTGCCCATATAAAAGTTAGTACATTTAGAATAATAATATCACAAGTCAGTATTAGGCACCTATATAAAGGTGGCTTTGTACTGCACATGTGTACGACAATTTGTCGTAAATTGAAAAATAAAAAACATTGGTATACATAATTAATTTTATTTAGGACCAATTGTCGCACACTTCTTTATAAATTGTTTTAAGTTAAGATTTTTAGAAAATGTGACAGTGTATATATATATTATTGCTCGTGGCTGTACCTATGTGTATACTATGAAAATGAAGCTTTTATATGCTATCTATCATAATGTCTTTTTAGTCCATGCGGTATGTCACACACTACTAAATAATGCTAAACGTATCCCTTATAATAAGAGGCTGGGACACCGGCTTAATCGTCGCAGTCAGTGTCGATACGAACGACAGAGAAGAAATATATTAAAATTGAATAGAACTTTGAATTTAATCAACAAAGAATGGATTTCATAAAAAAAGATTTGAAAGGCTCCTAAAGACTACGACGCATTCGATTCGATCGGTGCGGATAGGCGCGCGTTCCTGTTTCTAGCTGCTACAATGGTTGACGAAAACATTTATTGTACTAGTCCTTTTCTGTTCTGGAAAGGATTTCCAAAAGGTTCCACCTCTCAGTAACTGGACAGGCTTTCCTTTATTATCATTTAGGTACCCTCGAGTCCCTAGGGCCAAGTTCAATTTGGCATGATTTAAAGCGGGAAATGGCCCTTTTCAGTTTTGTTTGTGGCACTGTACAGTCGCGTACATAATACAGTAGGTGTAAACAGAGATGGTGATAGTCTCAAAAAGAATAGAGACGTAATCAAACAAAGATCACTTAGAATTCCTGAGTTTCATACGGATTTAATAAGCAGCATACAGCTGCATACAACATGCAACATACAATAATTCAGTAAATCTAAAACTTTACGATAAAAGTATAAGCAGTAAAATAAAGTAATTTTTTTTTTTATATTGCCATGTGTTGTTGTGTGTCTGCAGTAAAAGCAGACGACAGCGCAACATTTTGTAAAGGTTTAGTTTTACTTTAATTTGTTTTACTTGACTGAACTTAATTTTTATTAAATGATACTTTTTGTCTTGCTCTTTGCTGAAACATCTCGAGAGAAAAATATGTATTGTAAATTATGTAATGTTAGAAAAATTTTGTATTGCCACCGAAAATTTATGTACGTATGCCTCAGCCCAATCCAGTACCAGTATGCAGTTAAAAATGACTTGCATTTTTTTAAGCGCTACCTGACATGTCTTCAGCCGAGTTGTATAAACTTTTTTAAATAATAAAAAAAAATATAAAACTTATTTTGCTCCGCTATTGTCTTAAGTACGTTGTGAGTGAACAGTTACACTTAAAACTTTCTGCTGCGAGTGTACCTATTTGAGGCAAATACGAGGCTGGTTGTTGTGAATCTTGTTCGTCTAAGCCTTTACAATGTGGAGTCTACAGAAAGGGTTGTTTTTTAATCCAATCTCCCCTTTGTTTTTTAGAGAACGCTTAGAGAAAAACTGCTTAATTTGTAAAGGTATGTTTTTGATTTTAGGATAACGCGATCTTGGCGCCTCGCTATCGTGTAATCTATTCGATGTAACTGTAATATCAACAATTTTCGGGTTGCCATTTACTTAGTTATACAGGGTGTTTGGCGCATGGGCCACTGACCACCTGAGGTAATTTACTACATTAAAGATTTAAAAAATAATTGGTACTTTTACAAACATAACTAAAAAAGTTCAATTCAATTCAATTCAAATAGCCTTTATTCTGACACTAAATAAAATATAAGTACATAGTGATTGGCAAGTTACAAGCACGGAATTTATTTAACATACATAATAATATAACTATGTAGAACCTCTATGTAACTACAAAAGTTATGAGACTTTAAATACCAAATTATAGGTAATTTCAAAGAATATTAAAAAATCATATCTCCACGGGACACAGGCCATAGTTTTCCGAGTTCCCTGGTCCTGTGCCGCCCGCATCCAGGGACTCCCCGCCACAGTAACCTGGGCCTCGATTCTGTTAGTGCATTATAGTTCAATAACAGTTGCATTGTCGGGTCACGTGACATAATTTTAACTTCCATTAACGCCTAGAATAAAGAATACGCACGCGCGCGTTGACTTGAAGCGGCAACGAAAATTATGCCCGGTTCCAATATCCACAAAACGCTTCGTTTTTGCTTACGATCGGTTACAATTCCTACGAAATTCTTACGAACCGTCAATAAATTGTAGGGAAAACGGATCGTAGGCGGTAGGCGTATATTATAGGAACCGGGCATTAATCGCCACGATTATACAGTTGTCATTGTACTACAATGCATTTGCAGAAGGGGGAGCAAGCCTGCCCAGCTGGGGAGCAGGCAGCAGGGACGCTGCGTCGTCAAGTTCGCGGAAAAAAATCTCATTCGCACAGAATATACCTCGGGCTCTACAGTAGGCTTCGGTTTTCGCCGAAAGCACACGAGTGTAATACTTCCTGCTCTGTATAAAACTTTTCTTCGATATTTTGAAAAGTTATGTAAAGTTGTATAATAAACCATACCTTATTAGAATATATCCAATTCTATCCGATAGTAGCCGAGGTATATTCTAAAAGCTAACAGACTGTAATCAATTTGTCTCCCTTAAATTTGTAATAGTTTCACTGAAACCTCGAGAGCTGTCTACCCGCACTTTCCACCTTCTTTTCACGCGAAATTGCCTGAAGGGAAAAGTATAGGTAAGAAATACCAAACTGATTCACGCTTCGCCAAACAGCTTTTTCAATACGTTGTAAAGTCTCAGAGCACTTCACCTCACCCGTACCCTTTCAGCCGCACACCTTCGCACAATGAACCCTCAACACCAGACATACAAGGTGTTAAAGGTCTGGCGGTTTGACTCGAAGGCTGAAAAGTACGTTCAATGATTGTCAGCACCCTACACACGTCTGACTGTAGAGCACAGGCCTTCTCTCGGAGAGAGAGAGAGCATGGGATTAGTCACTACGCGTGTCCACCACGGTTAAGCCTAGTTCGCACTGGGCTAGTAATTTAGTTGAGTAGCGAGTAATTTAGTGGTTAAACGTGTCATCATCATCATCATCATCAGGCTATATTGGTCCACTGCTGGACATAGCCCTCCCCTAATGAGCGCCATAGCGCCCTGTCCTCAGCTTGCCGCATCCAGCATCTGCCTGCAGTCCTTCGCAGATCGTCATCCCACCTGGTTAAAGGGCGTCCTACACTACGTTTGCCGAGTCGCGGTCTCCACTCAAGCACACGTTTACCCCAGCGGTTGTCGGTTCTTCGCGAAATATGGCCAGCCCACTGCCACTTCAGCTTGCTAATTCTCTGAGCTATGTCGATAACTTTGGTTCTCTGTCGGATGTATTCGTTACGAATCTTATCCTTCAAAGAAACTCCGAGCATAGCTTTCTCCATAGCTCGCTGAGCGACTTTAAACTGGTGGACCGACCCTTTCGTGAGTGTCCATGTCTCGGCTCCGTAGGTCATAACAGGTAGGACACACTGATTGAAAACTTTCGTTTTCAAGCATTGCGGTATGGATGACGAGAAGACTCGGCGTAGTTTCCCAAACGCTGCCCAGCCCAGCTGGATCCTCCTCTTGGCCTCCTTCTCGAAATTGTTTTTACCTAACTGCAGAATCTGCCCGAGGTAAGTGTATTCGGAAACGATTTCGAGAAGGTGACCATGTACGACGACCGGTATTGGAACAATGTGGCCATTGATGGTTTTATCCAAATTCACGCCAAGACCGATACGTCGCGAGGCTGAAGCTAGGCTGGCCAGCATCTGGTTCAGCTCCTCTAGCGACTCCGCCATTAAGACTATGTCGTCTGCGAATCGCAGGTGCGAGATGTAGTCGCCGTTTATGTTAATGCCCTTTCCTTTCCAGTCCAGCGTCTTAAACATGTCTTCCAACGCGCTTGTAAACAGTAAACATCCCCCTGTCTTACTCCTCTACGCAGTTGGATAGGTTTAGACTGCTGGCCCTGTACTTGGACACTCATGGAGGCGGCTTCGTACAGACATCTCAACACCTCGATATAACGATAGTCTACTTGGCATCGCTGTAAGGATTCCAGAACAGCCCAGGTTTCGACAGAGTCAAAGGCCTACTCATAGTCCACAAAAGCAAGAAACAGGGGCTGATTATACTCTTCGTTCTTCTGTATAATCTGCCTCACCTTCTGTGTGCCATATCCTCCGCAAAACCCGCCCTGTTCCGGCGGCTGGAACTCGTCGAGTCTCCTGGCGAGACGATTAGTGATCACTCGTGAAAACAGCTTATAGACATGGCTCAGGAGCGAGATGGGTCTGTAATTTTTAAGAAGAGTTTTGTCACCCTTCTTAAAAAAGAGCACCACCAAACTCCCGCTCCATGCCTTTGGAGTTCTCCCACTGTGAAGGACGGCGTTGAAGAGCCTTTGCAATTCCTGTATAACAGGGGCTCCTCCAGCTTTCAAAAGCTCTGATGTTATTCCGTCCTCACCGGGAGCTAGCACGATCTCGTCTTGACTGATGTCAGGCAGTTTGTCGGTGTAGTGGCGCGTCAGGGTGGCTCTGGAATCTTGGTCGTCTCGTTGGGAATAAGAGGCATGTGCAGCGTATAATCGGCCATAGAAATTCTCTATCTCGGCGGAGATCTCCGGCTTCGACAATACGGTCCTCCCGTCGTGCGTTGTAAGCTTCGTCAGGTGGCTCCTGCCAAGCCGCTGAGTGACTACTTTGGACCCTCGGTTTTGCTCTATTGCCTCTTCAATGAGGCGTATGTTGGAGCACCGAAGGTCGCGCCGTACCATCTTCGCAATTCGCTTGATCAGGTTCGACCTCTCTGACGGAGTCGCTTGGGTGGTTTCCCGTCTTTTTGTCAGCAAACGGAGAGTCTCAGCCGAGAGTTTGGATTTCTTGCCTGTCCGCTGCGTTTTGCAGAACTTGGGCTAAACGTGTGCGAACCAGGAAAAAATAGTCGAGTAGTTTAGTAAATGATTTTGTCGAGTCAATCCATTTTACTCTATTTTTTCGGTCGTGTAGCGCCCTCCACCACGCGTCCGTGCTCACTGGTTCATCGGCTGAACAAGTCCGAACCTGTTGATTAGTCGAGTTCATTAGTGGCCGTAGCGACTCGCTACTCGACTAAATTACTAGCCTAGTGCGAACTAGGCTTTAGGCGATTTTATTGAAGAATGTGAATAGTGAATCGCTCGTAGCCCCAGCTGCCTGAGAGATCTTAGTGCTCTGCCTCACTAGGACGCCATATTGAAATGTATCGTGCCTAACTCACTTGGCGACGGTCTGGCAACGACGCCATTAAATACTTACAAAATGCTTGGATAAGATTGCAGTAAAAGAGATGGCGACACTATCGATAGACTGTCGATACCATTTTTTTTTTTTCAACTATCTATAGGCTATCGATAGACAATCGATATTGGCCTATCGAGCGGCAACACTTCCTAACCCTGTGATTGCTTAAGAGCTTTCTGGAATTACGTCAATCGTTGTACACCCGGTATAATGGTACACATACGTACGTATTTCCTTAGGAGAGTCTAAACTTTTTGAAACTCATTCGGCCCGGTAAGGGCGTGTTATACACGTAGACATTTTTGAACTTTCAAAGCAGGGGTTCGTTCTACAATATTTTATTTATTTAGAAACGTAAACAGGCTACATTATTTAAAATAATGATAGTATTTGTTGTGGATTTTTTTTCTTAGAAATGAAGTTGTTTTTATTGTGTTTACGAGTTGACTTACTGGAGTGTTAATTTTTGGTTTGCTTAGAAAAGAAGGCTGAATAAAACGTTCTGCCACTCATGTAAGTATTTTATAAAATATCATACTACAATAATGCCATGTTTTTTTCTCGTTCCTCCTTTCGTGCTTATAGCATTAAGTCCGCCGCATTGTACTATATTTTTGTTATAAATGTAAGTGCAATAAAAGTATTAATAAATAAATTACCTATTTTTATTTCGTTTTTAAAACTTTCAAATATTTTTTATTCCACTGACTGTAGTCATTCAGATCCTTTATATTTCTCCGATAAGCAGAAATTACTCTTTACCAGGGACAAATGTTATTCTGTACATTCTTGGTTTAAAAATTACGAATTTAACTACGGTTGCAGAGATACTCTAATGTAAATGGATAGATAGATATATAGATAGAATATTACTTATTGTAGGTACACCAGGAATCACACATATGTGACAATTGCAATTGGTGGCCTTATTACTAAAAGTAATTTCTGCAGATAACGATTGACGAAAAAAATAGAGATGTTTAGCATCGTGTGCATCATGTGCATGAGGTGCATGCGTGATTCTCAGAACTGCATAAATTCTTTGGCGCATTTTTTTCATATTAACTCAATAAAAAGTAACATATATTGTAGTAGATGCCACGAAAACCTACAAATATGTTACAATACAATCTTCAGGGCCAATAAACCTATAATATATTTTATTACTTTTTATTCAGTTAATATAAAAAAAAATGTGCCAAAGAAATTGTACAATTTGAGCCATATTCTGAGAATCGCCCAACTAGACAATATCAAACGTTAAGATATTTCTTTTATTATGTATGTAGTAGATACATAAAATAAAAAAAATTGTGTGGAATAGGATGTTTTAAGGAAATCCCATTGCATCAAACTCCTGAAGTTCCAATGTGTACACCACATAAAAAAAATTAGGGTGGAATAGGATGTTTTGAGGAAATCCCATTGCATCAAACTCCTGAAGTTCCAATGTACACCACATTAAAAAAAAATAGGGTGGAATAGGATGTTTTAAGGAAATCGCATTTTATCAAACCCCTGAAGTTCCAATGTGTACACCATCCTACGTAATCCTGAGAGTGAGAAACTTTTTAAAACTCATTCGGGCCGGGGGCGTTATATTGTGACATTTCTCACTCACCTGGCGACAAAGCCGGGGGCGACTGATGTATTGCCGAAGGGGACAGGATTTCTTTTAGTTGGCGTGCGTGGCTTGAGGCTGTAATTCAGTAGTTTGCCGGCGGAAATATTTCATGGTTTTTCATATTATAGCACAGGGTGATGATGAGTTATCCGAGTCGATCTCACTGCGGCTGTTGGAACATCAGGGTCTAGATTCTGCTAATCCATTGTAGTAGATGCATATGAAAGTAACTGAAAGAGCTACCTTTAGCCCAATTTAAAAGGAAGTTGCACAAATGTCTAGTCGAAAAATGCTTCTATTCAGTTGTAGAATACCTCGACATTAAAGATATCGACATAAAATTAATCTAAAAAACAGCAAGGAATATGTAGGACATTGTAAATATAATTTTGTACATATGATGATTACCTTGTAAAAAATTGTATATTTTGACACTTTACATATTATTTTAATTTAATTTAATTTTTGCATGCTTAAGTTAATTGTGAAGAAACTTATTTATATTTTAACAGCTTTAACTATGTACCACTTTTCGTGTGTAAATAAACAATTTGATTTAATTTCATTTCAATGCATTGTAGCACAATGACAAATACATGAACATGGCGATTTAGTTTCGTTGCCGCTTCGAGTCAAAGCGAGCACATGTATCAATAATGGGCTAGTTGCCCTAAAAAATTTAATTAGTCCGTCTTTTAGATTATTCAAAAGTAAGGGACACGTATTTTTTTATTTGTAAATTAGACCGAAAATGACAAAGATATAGCCCATTAAAGTTACGTGTGACGTCACGCCGTGCTGCATTTTTTAGCACGGAGTGACGTCACACGTAATTTTATTGGGCTATATCTTTGTTATTTTTTGTTTAATCGAAAAAAGAAAAAATACGTGACCAACATTTTTTTATAATCTAAAATACGGACTAAATAGAATTTAATTATTTTGACCCTGGAAACTACCCTATTCTAGGCGTCAATGATATGAAAAAACACGTGACCCGACCGTGTATCTGCCATCGTATTAAAATGCACTAACAGAATCGAGGCCTAGGCTTCGTTGATGTGCCCAACTGTGGTTGACGTTACCAATCTTGGCGGCAAACACAGGGTATCCTAGTTTGTGACTAGCTAGGGGAAGTCACGATAAAAGTCTTATGGAATTTTATCAGCTGGCGCTGTCTTAATGTACCTCACGATAGTGGGATAATTTTTTTTTATTGGCATTGACAATTTTTCGTGACCAAGCGGTCATACTTTGACCAAATATAAACATAAACATTTACATACAGGCACATACATTGCTTCTGACCCCACACTAGGATACCCTGCGTCGTGGGAACCAGAAACAGCGACGTCACAAACATGTAAACATCGAAGACCTGAATTTCTTTTTTTTTTGTCCCCAGCCGGGATTCGAACCCGGGACCTCTCGCTTGGTAATAGGGGATGTATTAGCAAAGGGAACGATAAAATGTACCCGAAACCGGCGTGTGTACAGTCGACAGCACGTCAATCTTCACATTTTAGTTGCAAAGTCGCCCGTAACGCAACGGAGTAGAGTGCATGAGTGTATACCATGATGTGCTGTCGACTGTACATGCCAATGAATGTCGGTGAAGCGAAAGTGATCTGTCAGCATCGTGGCAAGTGGCAGTCCCTGGTCTCTGCCTACCCCTCTGGGATACAGGCGCTAGGCGTGAGCTTATGTATGTTTATTGTGTGGAAGTTATTTATTATAGAAAACGACGTCATATTTTTGAACTAAAACTTTCGTAACCATTGTAAACTTTTAGACTCCTCCGATAAAAACACCCGTAAGTTGATCCGGGCTAAAAGTTTACAACGACGTCATAAGTATAGAAAAAAATGATTTTTCTCGAAAGTTACTAGTGTAGAAAAAAGGTATTTTTCTCGAATGTCACTTTTTATGGCTTAGAATGTTTCTGCATAATACGGTCTGATTAGTATGCTGTTGCTTGACAACACATACATACATAGAGTTACCTGTATCTGTATATATCTGGAGAGTTGAAACAAGTAGACAGTTTTGTGAGTCTGCAACTATCCTAACAAGACTCTTTCCGTTCCTCAACGTCTGTGAAGTTAGGTACTTGTATTTTCCTCCAAAATACCTCACCTATGACATGTCTTAGTAGAACTTCACCCCCCTTTGTGGTGAACTCGTGTACAAAGGAATAATCTGTCGAAATCTCGGTATTTTTGTACCAAGTTTGCTTATTGAGCGCCCTCACAACGCCGATGAATAAGGATTGAAGCTGTCGCGCAATTTTCCTCCTTACGGCTTTTGAGAATAGACGTGTCATTGATTTGACGTGGAGGTTTGTGCGCCGAAAATTATGCAAATAAGTTCTAATATTGCTTACTTTGCTGATGTTGGGGGAAACAGAGTTGCTGTAAACTCACTTCGTGTATAAAGTAATGTTTGATTTAGCTTAGGCATATAGGAACGATGAAGAAATTAAGATGGTCAAAAGAAATATACCAAGCGAATGTTGGTGGAAGGGGTGGTAAGGTACGTCGTAAGCTGGGGTCCCACGGTCCGCTATTCTACGGATCAGCCACGCACAGCCGACGAGCACGGACGGCGACGCACCGCAGGCATGGCTGTTCCAACGGTTCTTGTCTGCGTGTCGGTCTGTGTAGATCTCTTGAAGCTTCATTTCGAAATGCACCGCACCTTTGAAGTTACCGAGTCGCGATGGATACGGCGCACCGCCACAGACGTGTCTATGCTATCACGGACGAGGGCGGTCCCTCAGTGCGTCGTGCGAGCTGGTCTGTGTGCGTCTGCGATTTTTCGGACCGTGGGACCCAAGCTTAAGGCGGACATCATCATCATCATCAGGCTATATTAGTCCACTGCTGGACATAGCCCTCCCCTAATGAGCGCCATAGCGCCCTGCCTTCAGCTTGCCGCATCCAGCATCTGCCTGCAGTTTTTCGCAGATCGTCATCCCACCTGGTTAGAGGGCGTCCTACACTACGTTAAGGCGGACATAATTGGACCAAATAGGAGTAGTATTTGAATGTAAGATAAAAGTACCCGAAATTGGCGACTAATGAACGTTGACGAAGTAAAAGAGATGTGTCAGAATCGTCCCAAATGATTGACCCTGGTCTCTGCCTACTCCTACGGGTTACAGACGTGATTTTATGAGGGAAACAAATTAATAAAACATACATGATTCTGTATTTTTTTGTTGTAGACATTTTTTCCAAAAAAAAATTACCACACTAAAATTATTGCTAACGGTGCAGGAAATATAATTTATTATTGTTACTAAAATAGTTTTTAAGTTACCATTGTCACTAACATTAACCTATTATGGATAGTATGGATACTGCCTGAAATAAAGATTTGTTTTATTTATTGAAAGTTCGGGAAAGTCTCATTTCGCGTCCAATTAGACCAATACGTTCATGCAAAGTCACTCTAATGGCCGATTTTTGATATTTGACCGTAATTATAATAAATCGTCGACCTCTGTGGCGTAACGGTTAGCGCATCTGATTACCATGCGAGAGGTCCCAGGTTCGGTCCCCGGCTGGGGAGAAAAAAAAATCCAGGTCTTGGATGTTTACATGTTTGTGACGTCGCTGTTTCTGGTTCCCACGACACAAGGTATCCTAGTGTGGGGCCAGAAGCAATGTATGTTGCCTGTATGTAAATGTTTAAATGTTTATATTTGTCCGGTCGCTGAAATTATTCCCCGCACCGACCAATAACAATCGATCACGCAGCCTCCCCCGCTAAATAAATGCGACCGACGAGACGTGGTCTAAGTCATGCGGGAATGGTGACTTAGTGGAGGGAACAAGGTCTAAATTGGAGCGCAGTGGTAAAACCCCGACGTCTCATTCGCTAGGTCGCGAGTTCTGATCCCGGCATGCACTAATGACTTTTTTTAAAGTTTTGATGTGCCCGGATAACGGCGACAGCCTTGTCACTTGTCACGTAGGGACCTAATAAACTCGGCGAAACGTGGCCCCAGTTCTAGTGATTGGTGCCTCTGCATACCCCCTCGGGGATAACGGGCGTGAGTCTATTATTTATTTTATTTAATGTGTTCATCATCAACCCCTTATGTCCCCACCGAAGGGCACGGGTTTCTTCCCTGAGGAAGGTAAGTATAGGCCATACTCCACCACGGGGGCCAAGTCCGGTTTGGTGGAGGCTTGTAAGACTAGTGGCTGGTCTTACTGTCAGAAGTTTTCAAAACGCCCTAAGACGTCTGACTTGGCTTAACGTGAAGTTAAGCCCATTATTTATCTCTGAGAGGTTGCGCCTGCAATGCGTGGTATTTAATATTCTCAAAACCTTGCTGCGCAAAACCTTCCTTTGTTTTACAAAACCTTGAAACGTGTTTAGACAAGAATACATGTTTTGTTACTTTATTAGTTTCTTCTCCACATAGTCTTTTAATTATGAAACTAATAGCGTTAACAGAACAATAAAAACCTGACACACAATTGTGAATCTTCGCTCGACAGCGAATAGGCAAACGATCAGGTAGGTTTGTGTACCTACGAGTAGGTACTGACGAAGTGTCGGGACTCAGAATTAATCCGCACCCCGGCCCTCTTCCGCGCTAAGCATTCGCATGAGCACAAATTTTGTTTATTCTATCGGAAGGTGAAATTACAGCGCAGAAGGCGCGGGATTGGATGTCTTTAAATTGAACGATATTTTAAACTACATAATATGATATGGCGGCATTTGGGTTCGTACACGACAGCTGGGAGGAACTGTTTGTGGACGAGAAGCCTGGAGAGCAAAGGTCCGGGATGGCCGCAAGACCTGCGACGAAGTATGGTGCTTGGCACTGGCGGACAAAAGAGCCAGGAGGCACCAAATCCGTAATAACCCGACTCCGCACCTTCTCTTTATAATCTCCTACATGCGGTAGGGGGCTGCCGCTCGCGAATTGGGCTTTTTAGTCACTCAAAAAGTCAAGTCCTGTGTCTTTAGGCACTGTTTGAATCGTCCGGACGCGAAGGCCAATGATGAATATGATATGCGATCCCACCAATCCGGACTTGGTCCCCGTGGTGGAGTATGGCCTATGCCTTCCTCGGGGAAGAGATCCGTGCCCTTAGGTGGAGACATAATGGGTTGATGATTATGATATGCGATCCAAAATCAAATATTTTCATTTCATAATACTAAAAACAATTTTTTTTATATATGAACATCAAAGATGTTAGTTTCACACTTAATAGATTACGTGGAGAAGAAGCTAACAAAGAAACTCCACATTTATTCTCATCAAAACAGTTTTAGCTCAATTAACAAAGTTTTAAACCTAAAAATTATTATTCATGAATGTGTCGAACACTAGACACAATTTTGCAATTTATTAAATTTGTCACGTTGGGACCTAATAAACTCGGCAAAACGTGGGCCCAGTTCTAGTGATTGGTGCCTCTGCCTATCCCCTCGGGGATAACGGGCGTGAGTTTATGATTATTATTTTTTTTAAACAAAAAAATGTTATATACAGGCACACAAATTGCTTCTAGCCCCACACTAGGAAACACCGTGTTGTGGTGGGAGTCAGAAACAACGACATCACAAACATGTAAACATTCAAGATCCATTGATTTTTTAAGAAGATTTTTGCCCCATTTTTGTCGATGAAACGAAAATAATTTGTCAGGATCGTGGCAGGTGGCAGTCCCTGGTTTCTGTCTAACCCTCTGGGATACAGGTGTGAGCTTATGTATGTGAATGTATTTTTGTTCCATTTCTTATGTATTTATTGGAAGGTTTGATAATGCCACTGCCGCTTTAGATAGCTAGTAAATTTTGTTACGTGTCGATTCTTCGGTTTCTTTCGAATATGTGTCTGAACGATGTTTTTTCCTTTAATATTCTTAAGAGTTCGACGCACCGTCACCCTTAAAACCGAAGGTGATGGGGTCTATTGTGTAGACGGTAAAGGTTAAATTCGATAACTTTCGATTGTGCTAAATTGAATAAGTTTTCTTTTCTATTTGCAATTCAATGGGTGTAATTTTTAAAACTGTACTGAGAGCGGCATGTCAAAGTTGGCGTTTCAATTTAACTTCGCCTCTGAGTGAATTTCTTTGAGTAAATAACGCAAACAAGAGCACGGAGCAGACCGTACGCTTTTGTCAAAGATAAATTGTCTTCACAGTCTAGAAAGTATTTATTTGTTTTCCATCTTTAGTTCAGATCAGTCACCTCCTATTTATTGTGAATGCTTTTCTTGACAAACGTAATTGTAATATTTTTAAGTATATTAAACTGTCACGCTAAAATTATTATAAAACATAAACATTTACATATATACACATACATTGCTTCTGCCACCACACTAGGATACCCTGTGTCGTGATCTAAATGATCAGCAAATAAATAAAGTGTTTGTGACTATTAAAAAAATTATGGCGGTTCAAATGTTTCGAGCAGCACAAAATCAACACAAAATACTAAATTGATGCAGCTTTTAATTGAGTTGTCAGCAAATCGAGAATCGCATTGGTTAAGATTAACATTATTTCTTCGAATAGCTCGTAGCCCCGGCTGGCTGAGTGATCTTAAACGATCATGAAGGTTAAGCAACACAGCCCGCGTTCAGTGCGACGATGGGTGACCGTCTATGACTAACGATAGTGACATTTTTCCGAGCGGTTCCGGGCTTCGTAAGCCCCCTTAAGCAGTTGGTGCCAGCTGCCGTCGATAGATGGCAGTCGTTTAGCCAAGTCAGAGGCCGTAGGACGGCTTGAAAACTAGTCTTACAAGCCTCCACTTAGGACTAGGACCCCGTGATGGAGTATGCCCTAAACTTTTCTTAGGGAAGAGACCCGGGCCCCTCGGCGGGGACATATATATTTCTTGCTTGTTTCAGAGATCCTGACTTTTTTTACTGTGGCTGGTCTTACAAAATCAATTAATTATTTTACAATACTTCAATGATATAAGAGTGCTGTTACCAAGTATCAAGGGTTCTGAATAAAAAACTATAGTCGGGTTCTAGTACTATTGACTTTTTACTTTTCTTTCATTAAAAGTCTAAATTGAAACCTTTCTACAATATAATCTTAAAACATTTTTAAACACTCTTCTCTTAAACAAGTTGCAAAACTAATTAAATATCAAAAGACTAAAAGTGCATAGCAAACTCCCGCTCGCCATTTTTGAATGAAGTCGTGTGCCTCATCCATTATGGCCAACAAAGAATGGTTAATGTAATACAAACACCTAGACGCAAAGACATGGGGTTGGAGTAGCGAAAGTAGTCCCCCATCCACTGGGACAAAATTAATCGACTTAAGAGTTTTTACGGAGCAGACAAAGTTTCTTAAATTTCCGCAGCCTGGTTTCTATTTTGAGATTAATAAATGTTTTTTTTAATACGGTTTTCTAAGTTGTTACTAAAGTGGTGTAAGATTAAATTAGTGAATAAGTAGTTAAGTTGAAGCACTAATCACAAACCAGCATTTGAATAAAAATGTATGTATGTCGCAAAATTATAGTTTTAGGTTTAGGTATCAAGAAAAATATCTTTTTAAAGTATTTTAAATTTTGTTGCCAAAAAGTGTCATCAATATTCCGCTTATGCGATATTAAAACAGTTTAGTTGTCATTTCTCAAATTAATTACACACAAACAACTTATCAAATTTTCTTTTAAGAAAGTCAAATAAGTTGTTGGTTTAGGTTTTTGGCCGTTTCGCTATTTTTTAAGCAATTTCCTGCCAAGTTACTTTTGCTACCCAACTTGCCGATGGTTAAATTAATCGCCGTTAAAATTATCTTATTCATGTCACCGTAAAATATTTTGGTTATCCTGAAAATACCCACTTGAGCATCGGCGTTCTATCCACAATTAAATTTCGTCATAGCGGATGGATAACCCTCCCTAATCCTGGCGTAGGTGGTAACCGCGTGTTTGCGGAGCGGCCCGGATTAGACCCCCCCAGAGTAGAATAGAAATACAGAAGGACCACTAATGAATGTCGATGAAGCAAAATTGTTTTGTCAGGATCGTGGCAGGTGGCAGTCCCGGTCTCTGCCTACCCCTCTGGGATACAGCTGTAACCTTGTGTATATGTAAAGATCACTGCTGCTCCACTGTATATTTGGGTAGATACCTGACGTGTATAAGGGTGTATGGAATGCACTGTCTCGTCCGCACAGACATCGAGCCGAGCTGTCAGTGTCAGTCAGACGATTATTGGACCGGGAGCTGGTTAATTAAGGGATAAGTGTGGAGTTCTTTGTTAGCTTGTTTTCCACATAATCTTTCAATTGTAAAACTTACAATTTTGATGAGAAGTATTTTTTTATTATGATTGAAAATATTTGATTTGATTTGATGGGTCGCGTGCTCACGCATATGAGATCATGTGCTTTAACAGTGTTATAGTATTCACTAGCCATTAGTTAGTATAAATCATACTGGGTTTTATACTATCGAGTGGATACTGAAATGGCACTGGCATTGAAATACCTACAATAAAATAAGGGCTTTGTTTCTTTAACAACGATGGACTATTAGCAGACTGACAAGCGGTTAACAAAATTGTCTATCAAAACTGAGGTAGTAGACATTGTTGTTGTTGTTACACTTTATTGCACAAAAGAAAATACATAAATTGACTTAAATAACAGGTTTGTGATAAAAACAATGTGAAAAGGCGGACTTAGTTCTAAAGAAATTTCTTCCAGCCAGCCTAGAAATTTTGGAATGTTAAAAAAGAGAGTGGGGTAGGGCAGATGAAGTGGATAACAACTCTTAAGTAGGTATAAAAATAATAATAATAATAAACTACTTACAAATATACATACAACTTACATAAATGCCTACATAGATATAAGAACGCCAGAAATATATATCTAACGTTAGCACAAAAGTATATAATACTAAACTATACAATAATAAACATACATACGAATATATTACACAGACTACTATTATAAAGTTAAATGAATACAATAAAATTATTTTAGGTTAGAGATATAGTGCTCTTTCAGTTTGCTTCGGAACTGTGACACAGTTGGACAATCCCTGATCGCTTTGTCGACATTGATTTTCATTGGTGGTCGCCGCATTTGATTTGTACAAAGAAATAAAAATACATAGAATAAGAATAATTTCTTTGTCTTCAAATATCATAAAATGTGTTTAAGTTACGTCATTTACATGTTTTGGCAAATTTACGAATCGCTCGTAGCCTGGGCTGCCTGAGTGATCTTAAACGATCACAAAGGTTAAGCAACTTACCGCCATGTCAGTCCATGGATGAGTTTCTGTCTATGACTAACGCTAGTGGCATTTTTTCCGAGCGATTCCGTGCTTTGCAAGGCACGTTAAGCAGTTGGTGCCGGCTGCCGTCGATAGATGGCAGTCGTTAAGCCAAGTCAGAGGCCTTAGGGCGGCTTGAAAACTTCTGACAGTAAGACCAGCCACTAGTCTTACAAGCCTCTACCAATCCGGACTTGGCCCCCGTGTTGGAGTATGGCCTATACCTTCCTCAGGGAAGAGACCCGTGCCCCTCGGTGGGGACATAATGGGTTGATGATGATGATGAAACATTTACATACAGGCACATACACGCACCCACATTGATTCTGGCCCTACACTAGGATACCTTATGTCGTGGGAACCAGAAACAGCGACGTCACAAACATGTAAACATCCAAGACCTGGAGTAGGATCTGTTGCTAAGCTAGGCGTGATTCGTGAATCATCATGACCAAGATGACATCAGTTGTTATGTCCTTGCCTGGTTACCATAGCACAGGGTGTCCTTGCTTGGGACCAGGACAAAATAGGCTTAGAGAAGCAAAGGCAGCAACGTTCAGTTAAAAAAGTGTGGATTTTGCTGCCTTTGCTTCTATATGACTATTGTGTTGGGGGAAAGTAATTACGTTTGATTATTTATTCTTTATTTTTACAATGACAATTATTTGACTGTTGACAGTTGACACATGAGCGCGTGAGTAGAATTGACAGTGCCACCGTCTTATCTGTTCAATTGATAGCGGCGTTAGTGGAGAATTTAGTAGTAACATTTAAAAACTTTACCTAGAAAAATGAGAATATTTTAACCCGTCTTTCAATTATTTTTTTTATATCTATAAATCTTAGTAAGTGAATAAATAAAACAAAAAATGGAGAACAGGATTTACAATTAATTGGTTAGTTACAATTTTGCCCACCTGAACAGATGACTTGTTGGGGCTGTATACGGAATAAGGCACACGGCGCTGATAACTCTCAAAGCATGCGTGGACCTTCTGTTGTATTACAGCATTCTAGTTTCGCGGTTCTCCGCCTTTCATCTTCACGTGACGTTTCATTATGTCGCGACAAAACGTGCCCCGTACTTCTGTCACTTTCATTGTATCCATCTCTGTTGGATTTAGTCGCAAGAGGCAACATTTTGATAGATTTGGCATTGTGTTTACCTTGGTACTACAATAATTTTTTTTACCCAGCAGTTTTTTTCGTATTAATTCGTCCAAAAAAGCGATGTAATTTAAAGGGAAAGATAATAATACATGCAACCACCGTTAAATGTTGGACGAGGTTTTTCAGGATCCCTCGCCTCTGCCCACCCCTCCGGAATTAAGGCCCGAGTCTACATATTTTGTGCATAATGCATTCGGATATTAGTTTTGTTCTGAACATTCGACTCATCAGTTTATATGCGAAAGCAACTTTCCATATTTTTAAAAGTACTAATTTGTATTTTAAGACGAATTGGTAGTTTTATACATTTTTTTCTCCTATAAGTTGTTAGCCTCCGGCATGACGAATTGAGGTTTTGTCAGCTTTTCATCTTAGCTTATCTTCCAATGTCTGAGGCTTTCTTCAGGTGATGTAATCAATTTCACTGAAAAGTTTTGTCATTTTCTCAACTGATGTGCGCTTAAAACTGTCTAGACTGGCTAGATGCCTTTCTTATAAAGAAAAGAATTCCCCTTTTCAATCAAACAACAAGGGAGATAAAACCAAAGAAAAGCCATCGATATAAAAACGTGGGGCCGGAATTGGGACCTCCCGAGCGTCTGACGAAAAGTGGATTATTTTTGCACATTTCAATTGGACAGATGTCGCCGAAATAAAAGCGAAAACAGAAATAGATTTGCTCGTTTCCCTTCGCCCGTCGTGTTGTTTTATGATTACTGCGTGTGTTAATTTTTTATGACGCGATTATAAAGGGTGTTTCGCTCAAAGCCCGTGTTTGGAAAGTGTTCGCGGATTGAAATCTCTGTTTGTTTCGTGCTTGTTGCCTCTGGGCGCCGTGGTTTGATCCCGTTATTGATTTGGGTTTATCACAACGCTGTATTAGAGATTTTATAAAGTATGTTTAATCGGTTATTTGAATTCTTGCTATATGAGCGGGTTATGAAGTTTGTATAAATTTCCCAGTACTTTAGTTAAATTTTCTTCTTGTTTGTTCTCTCAATCATTTAACTAAATTGCAAGTGTTGATTGCTCTCATGGCTCTTTGTACCTAGATATTAGTACCTTATGTAATATTTTGTATGTTTTTATTCCCCGTGTAAAATAAATAATATTAGATTTAAGGTGTAGTAAGGATTTTTTTTGCTGCTTTTTTCTTCACTACTCTACTACATTCAACAAACAGAATTTACGTTGAAATAAATTTCTAATTTGTCTATATACTAGGTGAAGGAACCTCGCGGACGCTGCAATGCCCGGGACATTGTTTAGGTTTATGTGTTAGGCAAACTTCTACCGATTCCTAAGATACAGGTCATGTTCTGTTCTGTTGTTTGCCTGGCGAGCAATAAAAAATGTGCTTTCCTTATCAATTCTTAAGAAATAGTATCAAAATGTTGGCGCTATGGGGACCAACACTGTTTCGGCTTTGTTTAGAGTGTTCAATTTATTTCGCGCATGTTTGCTTGTTAGTTTAAACGCGCCCTTGTAAACCGCTCAGCTTTGTTCACTGATACTGATTATGTTATTCTACGAGTGTAGATTAATTATTACAAGCAATCCCCTAGTCGGATTGGATTGGATTTACCGTCTAGGTAAATAGTTGAAAATACTTTACTGATTTCTATTACTTATTGCACAAGAAAGCACGATACAAGATATCATACCATACAGGGTTTTTATTATTGTTCTAAAATTTTGCTCTTCTCCAGTAGCCTGGATTTAATGTCTGATATCTTTATCATCCAAAATAATTATTAATGTGGTATTTTAATGTGGTATAATTATTTTGAGGTCTCAGAAGATTCCTTTTGATTTTTCAGTAACAAAAGTAAGCAACGTGTGTTTGAAATAATGTAAAACCTGAAAATTTAAATTGTAATAAAATTCTGTATTATTTTTTTGAAGCGGTGTATTTGAATCAATAAAATGAATAAAATAAAACATTTTGCTTATTGGAAGAGGTTTAACTATCGATACTGAAGAAACGTTTCTCAGGTTTTGTTTTATTTCAAGATTTCAATCAGAAATCAGAAAGTTATGCCACTTCAAATGAGCATCACCAAACAAAACAATAACTCTCCACTTTCCTCCAAATAAACTTCATAGAATATTATCATAATGAGAAAAAATTGCGCCTGAAAACAGAAAAAATGTTAACCGCCATCTTTATTCATAGAGCACCGGTCCGTTTGACGTTTATTAGGTCGGGAGTTCGGCTTCTTAATCTAGGCACGTCCGCCTCCGCCTTATGGCCGCCGCTTATTAAGCGGTGTGAGGGCACCCTAAGAAACTCGGGTAATTTGGGATTTCTTAAATAATCGTGTTATTGGCTCCGCTGGAGGATATTGGTGACTGTATTTAGGAGAGAAAAAACCATGCCTGTGCGAATAGGTCTTTCAGTCATGAGGGTACGTACAAACGGTTAGGAACTCGACTGTGCATCTCAAAGTTTAATCTCCCATAAGACATTATTATAAGTGTGAAACATATCTGTTAGATTAGAGTAGAACTCTTTATTGGACACACCAGAAAAACAAGCAAATACATTAGGAACCTTACATATCTAAGTTCTTGGCAATAAAAGATTATTCATTAATTTATTTATTTATTAATTTACCAATGACTTTTAGTTACGTACAGTTGTTTGTTTGTACAGCAACACCATTCGCTGATAAATTGTGCCCGGATAACGGCGACAGGCTTGCCACTTGTCAAGTTTGGGACCTAATAAACTCGGCAAAACGTGGGCCCTGTTCTAGTGACTGGTGCCTCTGCCTACCCCTTCGGGGATAACGGGCGTGAGTTTTTTTTTTTTTTTTTTTTTTTTTTTTTTTTTATTCATGGAAATGTATTTTTTCCCATTCAACCTAACTGAAAGCTTAACTTTGTAATGTTAAGAAAATAATGTTCTAAGCCTTTACTTTCCATTGACCCGATCGTAGGTATGACACTTGTCTTGAGACAGACCGCAATAGTTTGTACGGAAATTAGGAATTTAAGGGGCTCCACTAAGTGACACTAGCTAGCGCCAACAAGGTTAAAAAACTGTTTTTGCAAAAAGTGTTTGTTGGATCTCTCAATCATGTCAACAATGTTTTTTAGGACCCACGACAAAGAACCTAGGATCACAAACCTACCACTAGGCTTTTGACATCAATCCCAAAAACGGCCATCTTTGCGGTAATGCCTCTGAAAGATTATTCACGCTGGAAATTCGATGTGTGAAAGAAGATAAATTTTTTTATCCTTGGTGGCACTAGTATTATTAATCCCTTGAGCCCTTTGACTGTGCTATAATATTTCTCCCAGACAACCAAACTATCAAGAAAACAAGCTTTAAAACGACAATGTGTTTGTAAAACCACAAAAATAACAGGAAATGTCCCTTTCGGGGCACTTGATCCATATTATCAAATTATAATAAACTCGGCAAAACGTGGGCCCAGTTCTAGTGATTGGTGCCTCTGCCTACCCCCTCGGGGATAACGGGCGTGAGTTTATTTTATTTTTATTTTTTTATTTTAAATATATTAAATTGTCAATTCGAATTTTTTTGTTCACTTGTGTTGAAAGTCTCTATGCTTATTGCTAAACCTATAGGGGATGAGAGTTTGTGTTTTCTCAACGAAATATTTCCTTTTATTTGTCATACTACAAAGAAAATAGAGTTAATTGCGTTGACATTTTTATATCTCGGCCACGTTTTCCAAGCGTCGTGGTATGAAAGTTTTAAGAGTAATTTTTTTATACCTCACTTGTTCACTTGTTAGCGCGTTTATGAGAATAGCTCTTGCCGGGTCAGCCGGATGGACAGCGAGGTGACCCTATTGAATCCTAAGAAGATAATTTCTTGTAAAAATGTCAGGAAAAAATATGCACGAAAAATCAAGAAAACCTGGTATCTCCATCATAAACCTGTTTCCTTTAGTGGAGTATTTGGTTCTGTAGAAATAAATGTTTAGTGAAAGGGTTAGGTAGCAAGCTCTGAGTTCACGAGCTTTATCGAGAATCTGAGAAATTAGCTTCGATCAGGCGACAGTGTGGTGAAGAGGAGAGTAGGCACGAATGGGCAACAAAGTGAGGGAGTGGCCGCCAGCGATACGGCCTGACCGCACCGCCTGACAAATGACTACAATTGGTCAGTCTGCCACTTTGTGCCGTGTCCGATTTCACCCGGTATCCCCCGAAATGCCTGAGATAACGTTATTCAAGCTCCTACGGAAAATAGAGTAATTTTTCTACTGAGCTAATGAAAGGGTCAGGGATGTTGTTTACGCATTTCGTTAATGGTCTGGCTATCGATTGAAGCTGTTTTGACACATGTATGACAGAAATCATCGTATCGCGTGAGCGTGATGTCTTTCTTTTAATGTCACCTGTTGCTCGCTATTAATGTTTTATGTGAAACAAAATGGCGGCGGCGTGTGTAGAAGATTCTCGTGTAATCTACGTACCTGCACGCAACTTCCGTCGCTATCCCTCAGAGGACAAGGTCGGTAATGTTGTTGCGATTACGCCGGTGAGTTTAACTTTATGAGATTTTCTAGGATAGCTTTTAATACTTCGTCTGGGGGTATCCGCGCCACTTCACTCGTAACTTGGGTCGTAAAGTCTCGTCGGCGGTTTTTCGCCCGGTAGGCCGATTTGGCCCTTGCTCCTCGTTTTCGCATTCGTTTTATGTGCCGGGGCAAATATTTGTTCCGGCTGTGTGTTGTCTTTACGTTGCTGTATTAGCAATTCAAAGTGTTTTTGCCTTTCGCTTTTGGTAATAACGTGAAAATAATACTATTTCTTTTTCCCTTTTGCAGGTAAGTGCTTTTCAATACCACCCCGGAAGCTGCGGCGGTAAGTAAACATACAACCTCCCTGTCCATAGAGCTTTAACCTAACCGCGATAACTCGGTTTCGCTAATTTAAAAGTCAAACTAAATAACGCAACATTAACTCTGTCGAAGCTCTGTCTCCTGCATTACCAGTTTCTACATCGAATTTCTAAATTTCAATTCAGCCGGCCTGCATTGCAGCCTGTACGGGTATAATATGGTCTGCAAAACTATTGGAAATTATTAGAAGTTCTCTTCATATAAAAAACAATGTTTTACTATTTACTAAAACATAATACATCAGTTTCCACACGAGTACCTCCCGTGCCTAAGTTTTGTCTATGTTTGCTTCGGAGATATAAATTTGCATATGGACTTCGGCATTCTCTGACAAAACCAACTGAAGTGTAAACACTGTCTGTTAGGTATGTAATTATGGTGGCACATGCATACATACATAAGCTCACGCCTGTTCCCCGGAGGGGTAGGCAAAGACCAGGGACTGCCTCTTGCCACGATCCTGAAAAATCACTTTCGCTTCATCACCATAATTAGTTGTTGCATGCACGCACGCCGTATTAGGGTACTTTTTATCTTGTCCTTTGATGGTACATCATGACAAAGTCAGTCCGCCTGGGGCGTCTCTTACCGCCCTTCCACTCACATTCGCTCGATATATTTGATTCGTCAATATTTCTTCCTTCATCCTCTCCACATGTCCAAGCCAACGCAACATTCCTGCGCATTCCTACAGTACTAAGGCTTCCTACCCAGAAAAGCGTTCCTTAATGACCTGCGCTTGCGTATCAGAACAATCGTCGCGAGTCCTGCCACTTCGTTGCACTTGGACTATTACCCCGCACTCGCGACAAAAAGCCAGGTTCCTACACACATTCCCCGCTGCTTTGCAGCGAAAAAACACGCCGTTTCAATGCGTTTTTGAGGCTGCAACTCATGTCAACCGTACACTTGATATGAACTCGCTAACGAGAGGGGAGTACAATCTTGTGACTGCTTTTACCCTAGCTCTTGTGTTGTAGACTTTAAGGAAGAAATTCGGGCAGCGTAAGCGCAAAGCAAGGGTAAGTTTGT
Source organism: Yponomeuta plumbellus (assembly GCA_947310845.1). Lineage (NCBI taxonomy): Eukaryota > Metazoa > Arthropoda > Insecta > Lepidoptera > Yponomeutidae > Yponomeuta > Yponomeuta plumbellus. The sequence continues at coordinate 5,820,016 of OX371207.1, read as the reverse complement.
TAGTCAGTACACCTATGCTTGTTGCGCGGTTATTATTGTCGCTATCTCATGCAGAGTAGGGTTGCACAGAGAACTGCCAGGTGCTTTGAAATAAGTATCACCGTAACTTTCCATTGTACCGGACTAAGCATTTAGACGATATCAAAATGCCAAGATATTATGATGTACCTATATTTGTCAGTTTGGAGTAAGCTAAATTAGACAACTCAGCAGATGACTTACGCGGTCGTACCTCTGGAGGGCAGACATGCCTTTAGAGATATTAGGTACATTTGAGAGGAATGAGGCGCCTTCTTATGAAGGTGTGAGATGGCATTTGAGGGAAACGTACCCAGCAGTGGGCAACGATTGGCTTATAATCATGGTGATAATGATGATGATGAAACGAAGGATTTTTTGAAGACGGAATAATATATTCACTGTCATGAAAATCCGCGAAATGAGTCTTAAGCAAATTCGGACTAATTCAATAGACAAGGAAAATAAATACTTGATCAGCAAAAAATGTCAGTCGACCAACAATTGTTTTGGTGAACTGAATAGATAAATTAACGAAATCAATACGTTACCAGCAAAGAAAATTTTATAATTAGTACTTTCGTAAGCACTAGACTAAGGATACACTCTTGACTTTTTGTGGGAAGAGCCCGACTAGGTTTCGCTCTCAATCAGGTTTCGCGAATCAGAGCGAAACCTAGTCGGACGGAAAGTTAATAAATCCAACATTATGGCACATATAAGACTCAAATTATCATAGTCAACATGGGTATGTTTTGGTGAAATATTTCGTATTCAAGACGCAATTACTTTCGGATTTCTTTTGAAATTCACTGTGAACGAATTGGTGCTCGAGCCACCCTGACGTTTGCATTTTATAACACCGCGAGTGTTCTGGGTCAACATTTAAGTAACTATAATAATTTCTTTTGTTGGAGAGTTTGCTAGCTAGTCTGTGAAATTTAAAAGGAAGGGATTTGGACACTCATTATCAAAATATATGATCTTGCGATTTCTTATCATTGATCTTACCCAGTCACATCACGATGAGGCCAATTGACAGTGAAACATTTCAAGAAATGGGACCATTTTATGAATTTCTCTAGCATTTCACGAAAACAAAAATCTACGATATGGCCATAGATGTAATGAGTAAGAGAGTGAACGAGTGAGTCAGTAAGACTAAACGACTCGATGAATCCCCTTGAGGTGATTATCGCAGTGTCCTGTTCACAGGCAGCCCTACTCGCGCGAGCAGCATTCATCCAAGTCTGCCTGTTAGCGACAATTGTCTATTTAGCCCGGGCAGGCCGGGCCCCTAATGACATACATGTAGTGAATGAGTGAACGGGTGAGTGAGTAAAAGAAACGAATCACTGAATCAATCCATTTTCACCTAGAGCCCATCAAGAGGTGATTATCGCAGTGTACTGGTTACAGGCAGCTCTACTCGCGCGAGCAGAATTCATCCAAGTCTGCTTGTAAGCGAAAATTGTCTATTTAGCCCAGGCAGGCCGGGCCCCTAATGACATACATATAGTGAATGAGAGAACGGGTGAGTGAGTAAAATAAACGAATCACTGAATCAATCCCTTTTCACCTAGAGCTCATCAAGAGGTTATTATCGCAGTGTCCTTGGCTGTCCCGCTCACGCGAGCAGCATTCGTCCAAATCTGCTTGTTAGCGACAATTGTCTATGTAGCCCGGATGGGCCCGGGGCTCTATTGACATTATATTTAGTGAGTGAGAGAACAGGTGAGTGAACGGGTGAGTGAGTGAAAGAAACGAATCAATGAATCAATCTATTTTCACCTAGAGCCTATCCAGAGTTTATTATAGCAGTGTCCTTGTTACAGACAGCCCTATTCGCGCGAGCAGCATTCATCCAAGTCTGCTTGTTAGCGACAATTGTCTATTTAGCCCGGGCGGGCCGGGCCCCTAATGAAGAGGTGCTGCGCCCGTACCGCGTTATTATATCGCCCATTATGCGCGGAATACCTTAGGATGTGTGGCCAGCAGGGCCGTGTCACAGGCTGTGAGAAATGGTGGATACATAAGGATTAATTGACTTAACATTGTGCGGCAACTGGTGCCTTATAACTTTGTCTTTGTCTCACCAGACCTCCAATATCTTATTATATTTTTTACGTTATATATTTCTGTAGTTTTGGTAAACCAGGCTTTGTGTTCCACTGCTGGGCTGTCTTGAGCCATTCTCTCACATCCGGGCAAAAAGGTTGAGAGATCACTCCGCCATATCTGCCATTATATTGTATTGCATTATATTGTATTGTAAGATAAGATAAGATAAGATAAGAATATTCTTTATTGTACACGAGGAGAAACACAAACATAAAATATTTACAAGATAACAGTACAATTGGCGGCCTTATTGCTAAAAGCAATTTCTTCCAGACAACCCAATGATGGAAAATTTCTGAAGGAAAAAGGAGACGGGTAGTCGGTGCAAACATGAATATTAATATACATACTTACATAAATAGCAATACACCTACATAAACCATTACATACATATATAGTTATGATAAACATAAATATATAATAATAAATAACCTACCGGAGGAGGAAATAATAAATTATAATATACCTACTTACATGGGGAAGAAAAAAAAAAAATACACGACATAGAATAATGCACAAATATCATAGAGAGAGATAAAACTCTTTTATCGTATCGTATCGTATCGTATCGTATCGTATCGTATCGTATCGTATCGTATCGTATCGTATCGTATCGTATCGTATCGTATCGTATCGTATCGTATCGTATCGTATCGTATCGTATCGTATCGTATCGTATCGTATCGTATCGTATCGTATCGTATCGTATCGTATCGTATCGTATCGTATCGTATCGTATCGTATCGAATCGAATCGAATCGTATCGTATCGTATCGTATCGTATCGTATCGTATCGTATCGTATCGTATCGTATCGTATCGTATCGTATCGTATCGTATCGTATCGTATCGTATCGTATCGTATCGTATCGTATCGTATCGTATCGTATCGTATCGTATCGTATCGTATCGTATCGTATCGTATCGTATCGTATCGTATCGTATCGTATCGTATCGTATCGTATCGTATCGTATCGTATCGTATCGTATCGTATCGTATCGTATCGTATCGTATCGTATCGTATCGTATCGTATCGTATCGTATCGTATCGTATCGTATCGTATCGTATCGTATCGTATCGTATCGTATCGTATCGTATCGTATCGTATCGTATCGTATCGTATCGTATCGTATCGTATCGTATCGTATCGTATCGTATCGTATCGTATCGTATCGTATCGTATCGTATCGTATCGTATCGTATCGTATCGTATCGTATCGTATCGTATCGTATCGTATCGTATCGTATCGTATCGTATCGTATCGTATCGTATCGTATCGTATCGTATCGTATCGTATCGTATCGTATCGTATCGTATCGTATCGTATCGTATCGTATCGTATCGTATCGTATCGTATCGTATCGTATCGTATCGTATCGTATCGTATCGTATCGTATCGTATCGTATCGTATCGTATCGTATCGTATCGTATCGTATCGTATCGTATCGTATCGTATCGTATCGTATCGTATCGTATCGTATCGTATCGTATCGTATCGTATCGTATCGTATCGTATCGTATCGTATCGTATCGTATCGTATCGTATCGTATCGTATCGTATCGTATCGTATCGTATCGTATCGTATCGTATCGTATCGTATCGTATCGTATCGTATCGTATTGTATTTGTCTCTTTCAATGGATTGCTCCGTGGGTCACTAGACCAGGCCCTGGCAGAAAATCAGTGCTTTGGGTAATAAACCTGCAGCAAATACTGAGCTTGAGGCCGCTTTACTGTCCCATGGACATACCCCGTGTCCATTTCTTGTTTTTATTTCTCGTCTTGTGTTTTGCCTTGTCTGTTTTTTACATTTTTTATGTCTTGTTTATTGCCTGTGTGGCAATAAATAAGTTTATTTCTTCTTCTTTTTCTCCTTCTACATATATTTAAGAAATTAAAATTTTTTATTACACCTTTCTCGCTCGGCAATTGTCAGAAGTCCCGTGTGTGTTTTGTATTTTTCAACGCTAAAACCGAGTAGAGTACAGGGGCTAGTTAACTGGTTTTATAAAGCCACTTGTTAGTGCAACACTAGCATAAATTACCGAACCGTGCCCTACTTTAGGTGGATGCAAAAGGAAATTAGCTTTAACTCGACGCAGTGAAATAATGTTGTGAATGGCTGTTGGCTATGTTTATAAAGTACTCACTGAGGTTGAAAAAATAAAGTACTCTGATGTATTATTCACTAATTCAAGAAATTCGAGCGCTGTCAGTGTGTCTGGGCGCAACATTAGTGTTTTCCTACTTTTCCGCAAATAGAAACAATGTTTTGACATTCCAAATGTTGATTGCACTCATAGGTCTTGAGCTTCTTAGGTAAATGGGAATACATATCAACTTATGTATTAAATTTAGATATATAGATAACACTTTACTGTACATAAAAAAGGAAATTACACAGGTATTTCTTAATCGAAGAGGAAGAGTATAAATTTAAGGTGATTTGAGTAAATGTGGCCAAAGTGAAGTTCGTTGCCTTTTTCTCCATTACATTCAGCCCCAAGACAGCGGCTTACATTGACAATCAGCAAACAGAATTTATAGTACATTACTGCAGCGGCCAGCAAATGAGGCATTGATGGACGAACGTGGAAATGTGGGCCGAGGCAAAGCCGAGGCACACATACGTGAGTCCATCAATGCCTAGTTGTGGCCAAAGCTTGTATATGATTATTCTCAAATTATGCGCGGAAATTAAAACTATGAACTCATTCTGTTAAATTCAATAAACTTTCAAAATTAGACGAACCACGAACGAACAAAAATATTTTTTGCCGCGTTAAAGTGTGTAAAGTGTTAAAGTGTTCTTTTTTTTCATTAAGTACCTACCTATAATTCCAGCTTTCTATCGCAAGCCAGTTCGAAATTTACATAAAACCTCTGATAAGTTACCTCCTTGGTTGTCATTGTTCAGAGTAAAAGATCGCTCCATTTTTAAATAACATGACAGATATGAGTTTAGTATGTAATTTATTTGGCCGCAAAACACGACCGTTATGAATTTTCATATAACTTTTTCCGGCCGCTGCTCGCGTGTAATTGGCCAGTACAGCAATTTCAATTTATCTCGAAGAAGGTTGTCGAAATAATGCTCAAATTTCCAAGCATGTTTGAGAAAAATTCTTTACGTTGAATGTTTATTTTATTTCTGAGCTATTTTGTTCCTTAGGTCGTTCAAGTAAAATGTATTCTTTGTTTTCAGTAGTATAGCCGACGTTATAAGAGACGAATTACATGACGAACATGGATAAAGTGAAAGTAATGTGTGAAGATCGTGGCAGTCCTTGGTCACTTGGCCTGATACAGGCGTTGAACAGGTTACAGACACATTTTCTCACTTTTATAAGATACATTGTAGATCATCAGATCTAGCTTATGACCCTAAACTTGTGTACCTACCTAATTTTTAATTTTATTAGTTTACTATATTCACTCAGGGTGCTCTGATGACGCCACGGACAGCTTTTATAAAGACGAAAAATTTCAGATATATCTATGTCCACATCTTTGTTATCTGCCGTCAGATCGTTGTTAATACGACGCATCCTAACAAACAATGGGGTTGTAAAAAGAGGAGGTTTGCGACTGCGATAGCTACTATTAAATATTATATAACTGAGAAATGAGAGAGGGAGAGCCTATGTTCGAATGAATGATTTTATGAAGGTAAGTTAAATCGTGTTGTTTCGCAGCTCGAGAGAAGTTACATTGAATTTCAACAGTCTATCATTATAGCATGGCACTGCGCGCCCACAATTAAGTCTGTAGCATAATATTTTTAAACATTGAGTGTGTGTGTGTGTGTGTGAATGTGAGTGTGTGTGTGTGTGTGTGTTATAATTTAATCTAGGCTTTAACAACTATGTTTGATGTGGTGTCGACTGTACCTGTAAGGTAACTTGGCTACCCCTGCATCATACATACCTAAGTAAGTTTCGGCACATTCACGGATGAATATAATATTCATGCGAGAAAAGGTGCAAGTTCGATGTTCGAAATGTTTAATGGATCCTCTCAAGTTTTCCGGTGAAACCTCCGCCATTATGGGAGTGTAATTAGCACTGGAAGCTATATTATCACGTCCCACCAGGCCTGTTTCACTACGCGTGTCGGTAACGAACGCGTAAGTACATGCGGCGACCACTCCGGAGTGGCAAATAGGTAGGAATTCAGGCGCCAGAAAATTAGATAGCAACCTATTCTCAGACTTACCGAATATACATGTAAAATTTCATCAAGATCGGTCAAGCCGTTTCGGAGAAGTATGCGCACTAAAATTGTAACACGATAATCTTCTATCTATATAAATAAAATTCAAAGTCCTGACTGACTGATTCATTCTCTCATAAACGCCCAGCCCAAGCCTTTAGACCTAGGAAGCTGAAATTTTGCACAGAGGGTTTTTGAAATTCGACCCCTAAGGGGGTTAGAAGATAAGAAAAGAAAGATAGTGTAGAGTCTAGCTATAGATATAGAAGTATAGATTAAATAACATACAATTTCCCATTTACCTGTGCCTTTTTTCGCACTTTTGTATGTAAATTTTTTGTATGTAAATTATGCAACTATTATTAACTCAACTATTATTATTTAATTGACAGAGACAAATATAGCTATACTTTTAGTATTACTAGAGGTAATAGCTATGTTTTATCTAACATATGGTGCATTATCTGATAATGTTGATGGAAACCTTGTATGCAATTTTTTATCGTATCAAAATAATTGCATTGCAATTTTGCCACTAATTACCACTAATCTTTTGAAATTGCGGAACCAGTAGGAAATTGTAGGATGTTTAAATTGTGATTCGGTTGCCGTTGGATTGTTTTAATGACTTTGTATTTAGTTGCTATGACTAAAAAAATAATAAAAAAAAAATATTTTATTCATAGTAGGTACAGACAAAATGTTTACTCTATGAACGTCAACGTTTTTGTTAGTTTTACAATTAATAGATTACATGGAGAAGAAACTAACGAAGAAACTCCACATGACATGTATTCTTACTAATCTTATCCCCGGTTTTTCGAACGCTAACAGTCTGTTAATCTCTTGTCAACAGCTGTCAGTCGGCAAAACTACGTACAAAAAAAGCAACTAACAGCTGTCAAAAGTAGATGAACGTACTGTCAGCGTTCGAGAAACCAGGCGTTACTAAGGCTGGTTTTGGAGTCACGCTGGCCACGCGCTGTCCGTCAGCGCTGATAGACAAAATATATGGCTGGTCAGCGCTGAACGGTCGGCGTTTTTCTAAAACGCTTCTTAGGACGCGTGACTCTAAAACCGGCCTAAGCTATGTAAGTACATTTGTGACCTTCTAGTAGCAATACTGTGACAGCGAAGGGAAACATCGTAAGGAAACCTTAATGTCTGAGTTATTTACACCTCGCGCTTGAAATTGCCGATCCGCGGTGGGAACGCGTGGTGATTTCACTCTCTCTCTCTCTGTATGTCACATAACTGTATGTACATTGACATTCAACAAGCAGAATGTAAATTCTTTACGTTGAAATAAATTCTTGATTCTTGATTCTGATTCTGATTCTGAGAGAAGGCCTGTGCCCTATTCATCATCAACCCATTATGTCCCCACCGAGGGGCACGGGTCTCTTCCCTGAGGAAGGTATAGGCCATACTCCACTACGGGGGCCAAGTCCGGATTAGTGGAGGCTTGTAAGACTAGTGGCTGGTCTTACTGTCAGCAGTTTTCAAGCCGCCCAAGGCCTCTGACTTGGCTTAACGACTGCCATCTGTCGACGGGAGCCGGCACCAACTCCTTAACGTGCCTTGCGAAGCACGGAACCGCTCGGAAAAATGCCACTAGCATTAGTCATAGAAAGGTCGCCCATCCAAGCACTGAAGGCGCCTATTGTGGCTTAACCTTCGTGATCGTTTAAGATCACTCAGGCAGCCCAAGTTACGAGCCCTATAGTGGGAGGTCTGTATGTTGTTTATAATTAGATCAGCGAAAAAACGCGTAGGACAAAAGTGTAATGAAGACAAAATATTCTGCTTTTAAATTAACTTTTTACGTCTGGGCTTTAAAGGAAAAAATAAAAGCGCCTTGTAAGTCCACAATGTATCTTTATTCTGCTTTTTATTTGACGCCGTTGTATGTTAAATGTAAATGTTGATTGAAACGCGTTATCTTCTTGTAAATAATTTACCAAAACAAAAATCATCGCTTACGAATACAGAAATGTGAATGTCCTAGATTTCAAGATCATCGTTGTATAGAAGCGACCGCTTTTAGTTATAAGGCGGCCAGTTCTATACTATACAACTTAGTTTATAGTTTTATTATGCCACTAAAGGTAAAGGTTGACATTGCCGTGTGAATATTTTACCCTCAAACAATATGGAATTTTATATAGATGACATAAGGATTCTAACAAAGCCACATACTTCTAAATCAGGCCAAGTGTTTAAGCGCATTCGTAGGTCTTGCGGGGTCACGCCCGATTACCCTGCCAAAGGTCATGAGTTCTATTCCGACTCGGGGCGACCATACACTCATTTGGACCACAAGTGATTGCGTTGTGTGGACGCTATAAATATTATCAAACTATCTGTCCCGGCAAACTTCTTACCGCCAAAGTAACCTTTTTTTTCCGAATTTTCTCACTATTTAAACCTTCCCCTTTTTTAGGCAATTTTTAAAATTTTTCTCTCCGTAAGAACCATCCTCGTACTTCAAGGAATATTCCAAAAAAAAAGAATTAGCGACATCGGTGCAGCTGTTTTCGAGATTTGCGCTTAGCAACACATTCAGTTATTAATTTTATGTTATAGATTGAAAGGAACTGTTAAAATGATAAACGTGGAATAGATAGGCCTAGGCGCACACTAGCGACACGCGACAGGCGACAGCTCGGCTACTAGACGCGACGACAGGCTACGGCCGTCAATTTTCATATACTTTGTTCAAATCTCCGCACACTTGGCGTCAGAATCGACGACAAGACGCCAGAAGCAAATGACAACGTCGCATCTGACGCGGCGACGTGACGCGGCGACAATTCGCCCTGTTTGCGATGGCTCTAAGACTTGTATCTCTGGCAGTTTGTGAAAGTTATTGTACAACGACAAACCCACATACAGAACACATAACACTCTTTTTTCTTTGTGCAGTCGTGTAGAAGACACTTTGAGCAATATAAAATAATAAGTGAATAAAAGTTTTATTACAAAAGTTTGGCAGAATAACATTCGCAAACACACAAAAGTAAAGAAAAGCGAGTGCAAAGAGGAAGCACGGAAAATTTTCGACGATCAAAAGGAGGCGTCACAATATTTATTTCTTAAAGAATACATTTTCAAACAGCGAACAAATTATAACTTTTCTTTCACTCCCGGCGACCAGAAGTAAGTACATAAGTCCTTTGAATAAAATATCATACTGTTCAAAGTTCTCTTAAAACAGGAGAGCTAATTTCTGATCGGAGAGTTGCGTCGACACTTCTGAGAGAAATCTTGGCGGCAGTCGAGCGGTAAAGAGGTTCTAAGTTCGATTCTGTTTCGTTGCAATGACTTTATTCCCAAGGTCAAAGACTCCCATTCCAGAAACCGGCTGCTTGTGTTTACACGTAGCGTCGTTTTTAAAAAAGAACAAATATTATCATCATCATTCAGCCACAAGAAGTCCACTGCTGGACATAGGCCTCATCCATGGATTTCCAAAAAAATCGGTTGGAAGCAGCTTGCATCCAGCGTCTTCCTGCCACTTGGATGAGATCGTCTGTCCATGTTGTGGCTACATGGGCAAACAAAAATCCATATTTTGAATTACATGTACTGAATTGCTATTTTAGCCTGCTATTCCGTAAGTACCAAAATAGTACATCCAACAATAACAATACTTTAACAACGAAACACTTAATTCTATACATGCAATGTAAAAAATAAATAATAGTAATAATAATGGCGGTATGTGTCTAACATAATGCAATGCATGTTCATTGTACCTACTGTGTTACTATTTTTTTTTCCGTGCAGAACTTAGCAGTCTGTTGCTATAGGTGAAAACCTGTAATTGGCTCACGAACTAGTTTTATAAGTTTCTTAAATGGGTTATCAGCTGTTGATTTTCCATATACAAAATAAAAAAATTCAATAATGCAAAGAAAATGTTGTATAGGCTGTTTGACCGATTTCTGAAAGCCATCTCATAATGTTTGTTGGAGTTCATAGAGTCCTCAGAAAGTGGTCATTTTAAATTCTTCCATGTATTTCTTCTCAAAAGGCAAACGAAAATTTACTTTTGAAATAAGCCGCCAAAACGCTATCTTAGGCAATATGGCGTCGCACAGGCTTATGACGTGACTTCCCGGTAAAGCGACCAATGAACGTAAGAAAAAATTAATGACAGACGCCATTTTGACTAGCATGTGACGTCATCATAGAATCGGCCAATCCATGCCGTTTTCGATACAATGGGCGGCAGATACAAATGATCAAACTTTACAAATCATAATTGTTTTTTTAGTTAAAATCATAATTGTTTTTTTAGTTAAAATGCCTTAAAGCGGTTTTTTAATGTAGGCTAAGCGGTTTTGAGACACATAATTTATACGAATACGTATAGGTACGTACGGCGACAGGCTTGCCACTTGTCACGTTGGGACCTAATAAACTCGGCAAAACGTGGGCCCAGTCCTAGTGGTTGGTGCCTCTGCCTACCCCCTCGGGGATAACGGGCGTGAGTTTGTTTTTTACGTATAAATAATACAGTTTTTTCCACACTGTCAAATAGCCTATTGCGTCTAGACTTACAGAGTAATCAATTAACTAAGAAACCCATCACGTTCTGAAAGATGAGCCGTTCGTCCAAAGAAGACCTAAGGCATTCCCGACGTAAAACAAACTCGAAGTTTCCGTTTATAAAATTCTCCGTTTCCTTCTACAGTCGACGGAGTCCGACGTAATCGGTAAAAGGAAACGGCAGCATGGGAGCTAGCACTCGACTAGTTAACTACAGCCGTCGCTCAGCCAGAAAGAGACCTTGTGACGGAGAACATAAGGTTTAATAGGCTTCAAAGCGGGGAGCAAAGGTAAGGTGGGCTGTCTGTGCTAGGTTCTTTATCGTAGGAAGTTTACGGCCAATATCCGTGGTGCTTTCTTCGAGACGCCACCCCTGTTGAAGTTGAAACTAGCATAGATAATGTAACAAGCCACTTGAAGAAGACACGACAGTTTTTTTAAGTTTAGGCCTGGTTTACATTTGCTTTGTCTTCATGCTTTTTAAGCATGCTTTCCATAGAGGTAGAATAGAATAGAGACACCAATTCCTTTTATAAGTACACTAGATGAGAACCCGGCTTCGCTCGGCTTAACTGTAGACAAATAATGATATTCCACATTATATTCTTTTACCACAATTTGAATTGTAATGGGCTAGTTGCCCTAAAAAATGTAATGAGTCCGTCTTTTAAATTATTCAAAAATAAGGGACACGTATTTTTTTATTTCTAAATTACACCAAAAATTACAAAGATATAGCCCATTAAAGTTACGTGTGACGTCACGCCGCACAGTGGTCTGAAAATCGAGCTCCCCTTTCATAGAAAGTCAATGTGGGATATTCATAAAACTAAAATATGGAACGTGTCAGGTATACGTTTCTATAATGTATATTGAAGTATGAATGATTTTAGTTTCTCCGCGCCTGAGAAAAAAAATATTTTGTATTTTTTTGTATGGGAGAAATTACTTAAAGTACATTTTCTTGCGACTGAACGAAACTGAAGGGCTGGTACTCATACGAGCTATTGCCGCTTTTAAAACGATTTAGTTGATATACCACTCGTGTACCTTTGGGTGCCGCTTCACACGTAGGAATTTTTTGAAATTTCAAATTTTCGCTATTGAATATTTTAAGTATGTGATTTTTTCCTTTTCAATGAACAGTTTGGCAGAATTGTTTTAAGTCTCTTTTTTCATTTTCTGACAATTCAACACTATTCACAAACGCTTCAAACAACAAATTGGGATTTGAGAAAGAAGTGTTGTTGGCCACAAACATTAAAAGATCAAGATTAGTACCGAAACCTTCCATCGCAATAGAAAATTGGAAAGAACAGAAAAAGTTAAGTTAACGCGCACAAGTGCTAAACGTTACTGACAGAATTCATGCCAAATATTCTATTTATGTATAACTACCCTCATTAATGGTCGGAGTCAATTAAGACGTAATCAATCTGAACTATTAGTAAAGTAATTAGTAATTAAAAATCATTTACACCCACTTAGCTAATGAGATTACTATTGTAAAAAATTATATGTTTATTAAAGGCATATATTAGTTGCAGCGCCCAAATTAGTTTTCGTAATAAAAATAATTTCGAAAGTGAACTTATTTTTTGAGTTTTCAAGTAATTAAAATTATTATAGTATAACAATTAATATAACTTTAGGCGCTTATTTGCGTCATATTATAAATATATTTTGCCAAATTCCCCAGCAACTTAATTTCAATGCGTCACATACTTAAAATATTCAATAGCGAAAATTTGAAATTTCAAAAAATTCCTACCTGTGAAGCGGCACCCAAAGGTACACGTGTGGTATGTCAACTTAATCACCTTAAGAGCGGCAATAGCTCGTATGAATACCAGCCCTTCAGTTTCGTTTAGTCGCTAGAAAATGTACTTTAAGTAATTTCTCCCATAAAAAAAAAAACTAAATATTTTTTTTCTCAGGCACGGAGTAACTAAAATCATTCATACTTCAATATACATTAAAGGAACGTATACTGACACGTTCCATATTTTGGTTTTATGAATATCCCACACTGACTTTCTATGAAAGGGGAGCTCGATTTTCAGACCACTGTGCGCCGTGCTGCATTTTTAGCACGGAGTGACGTCACACGTAATTTTAATGGGCTATATCTTTGTTATTTTTAGTTTAATCGAAAAAAGAAAAAATACATGTCCAATATTTTTTTATAATCTAAAATACGGACTTAATAGAATTTAATTATTTTGACTCTGGAAACTACCCTAATAGGGTAGAATCAATAGAATTTAAAAAAACATGTCACATGACCCGTCAATGTAAACGTAATTTAACTTTAATGCACTAACAGCATCGGGGCTCTGGACAAGTGATTGTGTTGTTTTAGTCTCAGTTGTTTTCGGTCGTCTTGTGGGCGGCACAAAGCGGAACCTGATGCATCTGAGTGCGTATACTGAGTTTTGTCATTCACTTTCGATAGCGAGAGCGTTTGCGATTTGCATAGGAGTGACAAAGCGCGCCATCTAGTTGTCTCTTTGTCACTCCTATGCAAATCGCAAACGCTCTCACTATCGAGAGTGAATGAAAAAACTCAGTATACGCACTCTGACCTTATACTGAATTTTTTCATATCACTTTCGATAGCGAGAGCGTTTCGTCAGTTAAGTTCTAACAGTGCGTAAGTAAAAAATGACAACTTTACAGGAGAGCGAAAAAACTGTGTAAAATTTCAATTAGCTACATTAGAGGTGTACATTATTTGGGAAAAGCATTTAAAATCAACTTATTGAAAATAAAATAAGATTTATTGATAATATTGGTCGGAAAGAAGCGCGCCACTTTTCTTCATCCAATGGCATCAAAAGGTCGAAGCGGCCAAAAATTACTTTCGCACTTTTAGAACTTAACTGACGGTTTGCAATTTGTATAGGAGCGACAAAGAGACAACTAGGTGGCGCTTTGTCACTCCTATACAATTTGCAAACGCTCTCGCTATCGAAAGTGAAATGAAAAAACTCAGTATAAGCACTCTGTACATAGCTTATCTTTGCCTCCTACCTCTTACAGGCAAGTAGAGGCGTAAGTTGATGGCGTAGATGCGTAGTTCATGGCAACCGGCAATTTATTTTAAAAATAAGCCAGACTGTCTAATGCCTTGTTTATTCAATATTAGCGCTCTTATTTAGAAAAACACGATTTCATCTAGTGTTCCATCGATAAAATCCGATTAAAATTGTCTGTGGAGAAGATTTTAAAGGATACGTCATTACCCCATATTAAATAAACTGCCTGTGAGGTCTGCGGTACAGGGCTTAGATTCTGCTAATGGATTGCAGTACAATGACATTTAAATGAATGCTTCAATATCATTAAATTACCGTTTCAAGTCACCGCGAGCACGCGTATCGACAATTCCAGACCTCAATAGAATTAAAAATCATGTCACGTGACCCGACTATATAACTGTAATTGAACTATAATGCTATAACAGAATCGAGGCCCAGGATTCATGTTTAGTTTTTAATAAGGCTGTACGTGTTTACTTAGTTGAAATGAAATGTTTTTTTTTACACCACACCATATTACTACGTGAATAACAATGAAGTACATCCAGAGAATCGCTCGTAGCCCCTACTGCCTGAGTGATCTTAAGCGATCACGAAGGTTAAGCAACATAGGGCGCGTCCAGTTAGGATGGGTGACCGTTCTATGACTAACGCTATGCGCTAGTGGCATTTTTCCGAGCGGTTCCGTGCTTCGTAAGGCACGCTACGCAGTTGATGCCGGCTGTCGTCGATAGATGGCAGTCATTAAGCCAAGTCAGAGTGTGGTTTTATACTAATAAGAGGACATCATCATCATCAACCCATTTTGTGCCCACCGAGGGGCACGGATCTCTTCCTTGAGGAAGGTATAGGCCATACTCACACCACGGGGGCCACGTCCTGATTGGTGGAGGTTTGTAAGACTAGTGGCTGGCCTTACCGTCAGAAGTTTCCAAACCGCCCTAAGGTCTCTGACTTGGCTTAGCGACAGAATAAGAGGACATGAATATAAAAAATATTTGTGTAAGACATGCTTGTGAATCAGTGTTAGTGTGTGGTTGTGTATATGTATCAGGTAATAATATTTATAACTGTAGATAACGAGTGTTTATGCACTACAGAGTCTGGTGGTTGAAATGATTATATTAAAAACCTTCTATGGGTTTAAAAACCTTCTGTTACAACAGCTAATAGGTGTGTAAAAGCTTCACCGGATTACCGCCCCTCGACGCGTTGTTTTTCTCGATGTAGTGTGTGAAATCCCGTGTGGAGGCAGACGGTAGACTACGACGGGCCAGGCATTGTTTGTAAACAGTGCTCCAGCCGAATTATGGTTTGGCCACTCACACCGTGGACCTCCGCCACTAAACTCTACTAAAATAAACATGACCGGAAAATAATCGGGGTTCTGTAAGCAGCATCATCAACCCATTATGTCCCCACCGAGGGGCACGGGTCTCTTCACTGAGGAACGCATAGGCCATAATCCACCACGGGGCCTAGTCCAGCTTGGTGGAGGCTTGTAAGACTAGTGGTTGGTCTTGCTGTCAGAAGTTTTCAAGCCACTCTGGGCTTGAAAACAGGGCTCTGACTTGGCTTAACGACTGCCATCTATCGACAACAGCCAGCACGGGACCGGTCGGAAAAATGCTACTAGCGTTAGTAATAGACGGTCACCCATCGATGCACTGAACGCGCCCTATGTTGCTTAACCTTTGTGATCGTTTAAGACCACTCAGGCAGCCGGGGCTACGAGGCATATAAGCAGCCTATATACGTCTGACTGCGTGGTTAGGCCTTCTCTCAGTGAGAGAGTAAGGGGTTAATGAACACTGAATAGCTGAGACACTCCCTCACGATGTTTTCTTTCACATTTTGCGAGTGGTATTGCTACAATAACTTCACAAACAGGCATAACTAATGGCCGGTTTTTGAATTGAGAATTTCACTAAGTAATAGGGTAGTTTCCAGGGTCAAAATAATTTATTTCTATTTAGTCCGTATTTTAGATTATAAAAAAATATTGGATACGTATTTTTTCTTTTTTCGATTAAACAAAAAATAACAAAGATATAGCCCATTGAAGTTACGTGTGACGACACTCAGTGCTACAAAATGCTACAAAATACGTATCCAATATTTTTTTATAATCTAAAAGACGGACTAATTACATTTTTTAGGAAACTAGCCTATTACTTAAGTAACGTTCTGTCACGCTATTTTCTGAATAATTTGAGAAGTAGTTAATTATTTAAATTCGCAATTCAGTATTCAGCCGTTAGAAAACAAAATCATAGGTACATGCACGCACTGGGAATCGAACCCGGATCTTTCGGTTCCGAGTCCATTGTTCTACCCACTGCCTGTCTGTAAACATTGTCAAAAATCACCAAAATCGCAACGCTTTTGTCACCTTTGGTGCTTTAGTTCCAGCTATGTTCTAAAAAATATAAAAATATAAAATACCTACCTTCCTCAGAGAAGAGATCCGTGCTCCTCGGTGGGGACATAATGGGTTGATGATGATCTAAAAATATCAACCATTTTTTACTGTATTGCCTTATTGTAATAGCGGATTTAAGTCTGTTTATCTGACCTGAGATCGTAGTTTCGATTTACGCTGGGGGCCATGTGTACATTTGTACAGCCCATTCTACTGGGGAGCTTATTGCCTCAATCAGACATTAGGAGTTAAAGGACAATGACTGAATGAATGAATGAATGAAATTAATGTGTACATTAATTTACATAGTCAGTGGGTCTTTGTAATTATTATATTAATAAAAAAAAATACAATGTATAGGCCATACTCCACCACGGGGGCCAAGTCCGGATTGGTGGAAAAATTGGTCTATTTTATATTAATTTATTTAGTGAAATTGATATTGTACATTATTCAAGGTCCCTGAATAAATAAATCATGGGTATGTAAGGAGAGTAATAAAAAAAAATGACAGAAACCTCCAAAATTGTTTCCAACACTTAAGTCCCCAATTGATGTTGCCACTCTTTGCATACCTGTTCAATTATACTATCTCAACTTCTACCCTCCAGCCTCAGTCTCTAGATCAAGTTTTAATATGCGACCGCCATACCAGCCTTTAACGGAAGACCTCTGATTGTGCCCAACCTGTTCCTACTTACAGGTCTTGGGACGAGCTAGCCTGGTCAATGAGTGGTGGCTTTTTTATTTGTTGTGTTGGTATTGATGGCTTGGTCACCAGACAGGACAGTGCGGTCGAGCTTACTCTGGATCAAGTTTTAATTGTGCTCTCTGTTTGCATATAGACCTTTGGTTCTAGCAGGGTACTCTTACGTGAGAATATATTGACTAAATCGTTATTGCATTTTGGTGCAAATGGAACATGTTACGGAGAAATATTCCAATCGACAAAAAGTAACTTTCGGGAAAAAATCTTTTGATGTTTAAAAATTGTTGTTTTCCGTTTTAATTTGTTAACGTTTTAGTAATTTTAATAGTATTAAAACGTCTAAAAAGTACGGATGTGCTAAAATTTTCGAAAAGTTTGTTTCCCGTAAGTTTTCTAGATTCCGATGGTTTTAGATAAACACAATTAATCGAAATCGGAAATAAACCCAATTTCTGATTCCGATTGTGTTTATAAGGTAGGTAGATAATAATTCCAATTTAAGAAAAAAAACCCAACACGTTTCTTCACAATCGAACTCAGATATAAACCCCATATAAAATCGGAATCTATTCCCGAGTTCTAGGCATATGTTTTTATGTACCTATGTATTTTAAGGGTTGGCATCGACTAATGAATGTTAATGAACAAAAAAAAGTGTGCCAGGATCGTTGCAAGTGTCAAAAACTAGTCAGCTTACACCCCGGGATACAGGTGCAAGTTTATGTAATGTCTGTATATAATTGACATTCTTAGGTGGATGGACATTCGTACCTACCAAACTTTGTACTAGATTTAAGATGATTTGAGAAAAGATGTTGAAAGTGGAGTTTTTTTTGCTGCCTTCTTCTCCACTACATTCAGCCCTAAGGCAGCGGGTAACATTATCATTTTATGTACATTGACATTCAACAAGCAGAATGTAAATTCTTTACGTTGAAATAAATTTCTGATTTCTGATTTCCGAATGTCACATTTTGAGTTTACTTCCGTAGCTTTTGAAAACAGAAAACGGTGTACCATTTAAATAATGGCTTTTACAATTGATGACTACGCATATAATATGCAAGAAGTAATTGATTTGGCAACTCAAATGAGTCGTTTGATTGTATTGGCCACTGTAACTAGTTGGTTATTCATTTGTGCCTTTAATTATTTATGGCTCAATTAATCGCGCGCCGAATTTATGATGAAAACTGCGATGAAAATAGAATTAAACTATTGATGGAAAATAATGAAGCTAATTGGTGGTACCCAATGAAAGTACTTTTCAGTGCATTCGTTACTCATGATATAATAAAATTGTAGCGTTGGTTATTTTTTAGGGACTTCACACACGGCAGCTATAATATACATTACATCCCAGGTTTTACAGCTTAGAGACCGCTCAATACCTTTAAGATACGAAGTTGTAAAGATGTATATTATAGCTGTCGTGTGTGTTCTCCTGACGATTTCTATGGAAAGATGTAATGGGATATATCATGCTATAATATACATTATCCGATCCTATGGCCGACTTGCGCCAATTTTTTAATAGATAGATAGATAGATAAGAAATCAGAAACTTATTTCAAGTTAAAGAATTTACATTCTGTTTGTTGAATGTCAATGCACCTAAAATGCTAATTTTAGCCGCTGCCTTGGGGCCGAATATAGTGGAAAAAAAGGCAGCAAAAATAAACTCCACCCTGACCCTTCTCAAATCACCATCTAATACAAAATTCAAAATTCAAGACCCATGAGTGCAATCAATACTTGATAAGAAGTTTTTGTGCCATACCAATAATACACGTATAACAAATATGAGACTAAGACTACACAAGTATAATGGGCTAACCACAAGAAAGCAAGACAATATGCAACAATTACAACATCTTGTTGTTACGAATGTGGCTTAAAAAATATTTAACTAAAATAAATGACATTTATGTCATCATTGAAATTGAGGGCAATCTGAGGCACTGTATAAGGTTCTACAATAAGATACCCCAAGATATATTAGAGTTACCTCCGCGGTTTAAGAATTGTGTTAAGCACAGTCTGTGCAAAAAAGCTTATTATAAAATCAACGATTACTTGGAAGAATAGAATGCCTGGTGTTAAACAGTAGTTTAATACTAAATTTTACTATTTTTTAATTTTTAAATTTTATTATTTTTAAATTTTATTATTTTAGATAATAAATTTATCTAGTGTTCAACACATCCAGGGGTAATATTTTTGAAGTTTTAATGACGCTAAAACTGTTTTGAAAAGAATACAATGTGGAGTTTCTTCTCCATGTACCTAATCTTTAAATCTATTAATTGTGAAACGAACAACTTTGAATTCCATAAAGTAAACATTTTGTCTGTACTGTGAATAAAATATTTTAATTTGAATTTTGCATTTTAATTTTAAGAAGTGTCGCAAGACACCCTAAGTCAGGTTTATCAGGGTCGTGGAAGGTGGCAAGGCCTGGACTCTGCCTACCCCACTGGGATACAGGTTGAACTGGAACGTAACGAAGTCGACCAATCCCTTTTTATTCGTAAGTAGGAGTGTTCAAGCTTCGAACCTGCCGCTAATCACCGGGTAAGGGCGCGTGCAGATTGCACGCCGGCGATGCAGCGGGGAGCGTCGGTCGCCCGGGCGACGACGGACGGAGCTCCGCCCGGGCTGATGGGGCCAGGGTGCCTTTGGCTGGCGACTTTCGACCCCGTACAATTTCATGGAACTTGCAATGAGCGTTTTTCCTTATGTCAAATTTAGTTTTAAAAGGATCCTTAGGTGGCGCTGCCGTACCGTAATAATGAACGTCAAAGCAAAAAATAATACTATGGTTCTGTGGAATTTGTGATGGTTGGTTACCTAGAAGAAGAAATGCTGTTGTCGTTTGGTGATAAGTGCGCTTTCGGATACTTTGGAGTCTTTGCTATGGATTGTGGGTTTGAATTTTTATTTTTATTACGACAAACCTCGTCCGAATAGCAACCCTGGTTCCTTCTCTTGTTTAGTGATCTGTGGACTGACTTTGACATTATTGCTACGAATCACAAATTCGTATGAAGAAACGAATGACACCATCTAGTGTATCTCAAGGAACTAAGAAAAAAAAAGAAAGGAAAAACGCTCATTGGATGTAGTTTAGCAGAAAGGTCCCAACCCACAGCATGGTCATTTTTGAGTTAAGTATACCAAAATGATCACGCTCTATATTTTAAGATCCAAAGACATAGGTATCCGATGAGTACCTATGTACGGAGTTATGGCACACGATAGTCCAACCCTGTGTATGGAGAGTATAAATCAGCTTAAACTTAAAAACTCAAATATCGCAAAAATCACCTTGTGTGTTGGCACCTTTCTGCTAAACTACGTCCAATTGTTCGTTACAGAACAGAGATTAATTGCAAGATGGACTAGAGATTTATTGAGAGATGGAATAAAGCAATTTTTTTTTGTAAATCTTTTGGTATTTTAACCGACTTCAAAAAAGGAGGAGGTTCTCAATTCGACTGTATTTTTTTATGTTTGTTACCTCAGAACTTTCAGACCTTTGGGTAAACTGATTCTGATTATTTTTTTTTATTATTTCACCAATCCGGACTCAGGGGTCCGGGCGGTACGGTTCTCAGGGAAAATACATAATGGGTTAATTATGCTTTGAAAGCTAGTCCTTCCCGTGTGGTCATATTTTAATTTGGTCTAGTTCTGACAGTTGCATCTATGAAGAAACTTATAGATGCCATTGTCAAATATGCAACGGTAAGTCTTAAGTTTGCCTGTTCAGGCGCCTTCCACTTTCTTCATCGCAACAAGTCATCTGCGACCCATGATTGGCAGAACGAAATTCCAGGCGTTTTTAAGCCAAATTTTTCAGATAGTGTACTTCAGATTCACTAAAAATAAACAAAAATTGTAATAAAAAAAACCTACTTCAAACAAAAAACTATTCCAAAACGAATGCACTAAACAGTTGAAAACAAGTGCGTATTCTTTACCTACTTGTGCTACAATTATTGTTAGTTTTGGAGTCTGTATCATTATGGTTATGTATATTGTAGTAGTTCCTTGACTGACACCACGTGACCATTTTACGATTTTAGTTATTACTATTGGCAAAGGCGATTTCTTTCACCCAACACTTTTGGTGGAATGGAGGGTAACTCCATTTCTGTTAAAACTAAGTTGGGGTGACGACCAGACCAAACCCTAACGTCAGAACTCCCGGAGGGTGTATTTGTACACCCTCATACCTCCCTTTGGAACTGCAGGGCAATTTACACTTTGTTTATTGGACCTAAGGCTGATATTAGGACCACAGGCACGAGGAAGTCAAGCATGTAAGCCGACGAGCAAGTTGTGCTTTATTCCTAACAGGATACCGTCGGCTTTGTGATGCTAATTTGTTTATAGTTACTTAAGGGCCTGTTACAGTCTGTTTAGTCCGTAAAAATCGTAGTTTCGCCTCCAATGGTGTGACGGTTGGATGCTGCTAAATGCCCACTTGTATAAGAAGGACTACGATTAAAAATGTCGTCTTTAGGGTTACGTAGTCGAACAGTGAAAACAGGACCTTATTGCTATCACTACGATGCCTGTCCGTCTGACATAAATGTTCTCTACATTACATTGCGTCAACTCACGTCTGTACTGTATGTCTTTACTCGCGCGGGAAGAGACCAGTGTTTGTCTGACAGACTTTTTTCGCTTCACTAACTTAAATAATTTATTTGTCGTTGCATGGATGCACGACCGTTTTGGGCGCCTCCATTTGGTAGAAGCATGCGCTCCTGGAACGTCCCTTAGCGGTTATTTTAATACTAATACATACACCTAGAGTTAAGTTATTGTTTTGTTTTATAACCTAAAGATTCTCGTGTTACTAATTTGCATGCTTAGTAACACAAATTTAGTATTATACTTTCTTTTTTGTCAGTAGCAATAGAGACTCTCTGAAACTACTATGTAAGCAAAATGTAGTCGAGCGCCTGCGATACAGGATTTCCTAGTGCAGGGCTCAATGCAAATTTTATGTTATTTTCCGTAATCTTCTATCTATATATATAAAACGAGAAGCTGACTGACTGACTTAGAATCAACGCAGAGCCCAAACTACTGAACCTAGGGGGTTGAAATTTGGCATGGGAGTTCCTTAGGGAGCCTAGGGGAGCACTAAGAAAGGATTTTTTGAAACTCATCCTTTAAAGGGGTAAACGGCGGTGTTAAAGTTTGTATGGAGGTATAAAAAAATGTTGTCAGATTTTCTTGAAACTTGAAATAAATACTCTTCAACACAATTGATTGAACACGTGTTTCACGGTTTTTCTAAATTTAACCCTTAACGGGAGTGAACGGGGTTGCAACATTTTGAACTAAAGTCCACGCGGACGGAGTCGCGGGCGAAAGCTAGTCTGAAATAAATATTTTGTATTTGTATTTATTATTCCCCCGAATTCGCGTGATGTATTTATACAGTACATTTTTCTTCCTACGTCTCCTCCATGCATCCAAACTAACGCGCGAGTCTCTTGTACTCCAGTTGATTATTTCCTGCATTATGTGCTATTTATAATTATAGATAGATAGATAAATCATTTATTTGCATTTACACACACATGCAATAAAAACAATACAAAACAGGTTATACAGTGGTAGAAAATGCAAAAAACACATACAAGACATAATAAAACAGTAAAACAAAAACATCAAGAATAAGACATACAGCGATGCTTTATCCACTGTGAGCACTGTGGGTGTGGCAAATGCAAAAGGGCTCTGACTCAGCATAAGCTGGAGATATGGTACTCCAGCGCTGATCTTCCGTCAGTACCCGTACGGCAGCGTGCAGAGCTCGGAGAGATAGTACGAAGTCGAACCGGTTGAAAAGAATGTTAAATAAATAAAATATAAGATAATAGTCAAGTACGATAAGTTAAGGTCAGTAATAGTATAGCGCGAGTCAAACTTAGGTTAACGAAGTAGATGGCTGATTTAATGTCAGTGAAAATAATTGCATAAATTGTAAAAAGATTGTATAAAATAGCATATTATTAACGAAATGTCAGTTGAGGTAGATACATAGATTGTAAAAATATTAATGAAATGTAAAATTATAAAATTATTTGTTGATGTCAACTCATTGAATTTATATGAATTTATATAAGTATATTTGTTAGTATATATAACGAAATAGTGTATATATGACTTGATTTGGTTTCATGCAATAACAGATGTTAAGGAAGCAGCTTTTGTGAATCAAGAAGAACTTTTTTATAACTGTTTTTAAAGCTATTTCTTGAATTCATTTGCCTAATAGGTGGAGGAATGTCGTTCCAACACTTGGTGGCCTGAAACCGAAAACTACCACGAAGCGCGGCAGTACGGTGACGAGGCACACCAAGAGGGTTCGAGCATGCCCTAACTCTGTTGCAATTTCCGTATACGGTCCAACGCCAAATTAGTTTATTGAATAAATAAGCTGGTTTCTGGAATTTTACAATTCCAAACATCAGAGTCGCCATGAAAAGTTTAAGTCTACTTTCCATCTTTAATATATTTGCGTTAGTAATGAACGGCGTGACATGTGCTCGTGGGGGAATATTGTGACAAAAACGAGCACACGCATTTTAAACTCGTTGTAAGAGTTTGAGTGTTTTCGCGAACAAGCAAGGACCATACGCAGTGATGGCATAGTTTACTCTGGACATAATGAGGCTATCACAGAGAAGGGTTCGGGTTGTTAAGCTGAGGTATTTCCTTATATTATATAAAATTCTTAACCTATAAAAACAATTACGCACAATATCACCTACATGTTTCTCGAACTTCAGACCACTGTCCATAGTTACACCTAAGTTGCGTACATCGTCGACGAAACACAAACGCTCATCTCTTATATGAACAGAGGGATTTTGCGCCATTATTTTCTGCTTCTGAATTTTAGAACCCAAGACCATAACTTTTGACTTTTGTCGATTTAATAATAGACCGTTATCTGTGCACCATGCAAAGATGCGTTCTAGGTCATCGTTCAGTAAGCTTGTAGCAGCTGCAACATTATTTGAGGCAGTAGAAATATAAATCTACTGGTCGTCCGCGTAGAGGTGGTATCTGCAAGATTTAATGCATTTTACTATATCGGCCGAGTATATCGTAAAAAGGAGCGGCCCCAGGATTGAACCTTGAGGAACTCCTCTCCCCACCCGACATAAATCAGATCTGACTACAGACCCATCAGACTTATGCACTACTACTTGCTGATGGCGATTGAGTAAATAACTCCGAAACCAAGACACAACAATTATAATTACAAATAATTGGTAAAAAATAAGATGTAGGTATGTACAAGAAACAAGTGTGAAACTTAGTGACATAGTGAGGACCCCGTCATATAATAAACATCAACCTAAAGGGAGTTGAATCCCATATGAAAAACAAGATTATGTATGGCGTTTGTATGTAAATCTTTATGTTTATGTGTTTATGTCCCCTAAATATTTTTGGTGATACGGGTCCGTAGTGCGTGAGTACAACTCGCGCTTGGCCGCTTGTTTTTCATGTAATTACAAAAACTGACAATAATTTATACTGGTTTCGGAAATAATTTTCATATTAATAATAATTTTATTTTCGTTAACATTTAGCGGAGTCCTTGCCTAAATTTCGTTGCGTACTTTTCTGACATTTAATAGGAGCAGTCGAAATGGTACTCTTTAAAATTTAATTAAATCAGTAGCACAAGTGGTACGGGCAAAATTAACGTAATCCGTCCTCTAAAAGCAATTGTAGCTTCAAAGACAAGCAGATTCATCTTGTTTTTACTTCGCTGTCTGTGAGGCGACGCCTTCAAAGTCCAATTCACTTTCTTCGCCAAAATTAATAAAAATACCTCTGGAGAAACACTCCTTCGCACCAGTCTAAATGAAACCTTATTGTTACATTTATAAAGTACATATTCTTCTGCAGTTACTGAAAGAAGGTTGGGGGGGAATGTGGGTGAGTCCCCTCATTCATAATCACGGCGCTGTCGAACGCTCAGGTGGTTAAGATTTTACCCTGAACGATTTTTTTTTAATTTGGTAGACATTTTGTATCTTTTTGTCTACGATGACAACAGAGAGAGAGAGAGAGAGAGAGAGAGAGTTGTGTAAAAGTTGAACTAAAATAATTTGGAATTATCAATGATAAC
Source organism: Yponomeuta plumbellus (assembly GCA_947310845.1). Lineage (NCBI taxonomy): Eukaryota > Metazoa > Arthropoda > Insecta > Lepidoptera > Yponomeutidae > Yponomeuta > Yponomeuta plumbellus. The sequence goes on along the minus strand of OX371207.1, from coordinate 5,794,762 downwards.
CACAGTATTCGAATACGGTATTTGACAGTATCAAAAATAAATTATTTGAGATGCTCGGGTAAAACAAAAATTACAAAATGATTCGGAAAATGTATTTCTTTTAATCATTTACTAGTTATAACAATTTTCAAATAGATGAAACATAAAAAGAGTGCTCTGAAATGTGACGTCACAAGCAAGTATTTTCATACAAAATTCCGTTTTAAAAGTAACTCATTTGACATCCTGTCAATACCCAATTGGAACCTATAACGTTATTAATAATTATGAAACTGACAGAAGATTAGATTTCAACAAATATAACCAAACAGGATATTCCTGTATGGTATGAAATGATTTCTCTATAATCCATTTATCTATACTTGACATTTTTTCCAAACTTCAAAAACCATGAGCGGTAGAAAACTCGAAACAGTTTGCAAATTTAGTACTAGCTAGCACTAAATTTGTAAACAATTTAGAGTTTTCTACAGCTCATGGTTTTTGATTTATTGTCGTTTAAAGTTTGGAAAAATGTCAAGTATAGATAAATGGATCATACTCTCTACGTTCTCTTAATAACTTGAGCCTACGACGTATTAGGGTGAATGTCAGAAAATTTCTTAAATTGCATAGTTTCTTTAGCGCATTTTTTTTCATTTTAACTTAATAAAAAGTAACAAAATATTGTAGGTCTATTGACCCTGAAGATTGTATTGTAACATATTTTGTAAATGCAAGATGGACAGACGATCTCATCCAAGTGGCGGGAAGACGCTGGATGCAAGCCGCTTCCGACCAGTCTTTTTGGAATTCCATGGAGGAGGCCTATGTCCAGCACTGGACTTCTTGTGGCTGAATGATGATGATGATGATGATGATGATATTTGTAGACTTTGGTGGCAACTTCTGCAATATATGTGGGATCTGCATACGCGTAGAACACTATTTTTAACAATAACTCTGTATTATGGTTGAGCAATAAAGTGTTATCTATCTATCTATCTATCTATTTTGTGGCAAATAACAATTAAATTCGGTGCACTCGGTAAATCTGACAATCGTTTATTTCTTCTTCTCAACAGTGTTGCTAGTACATAAAAAACTGAAAACTACTAACAAACAAAATAAAACAAACTTAAATTAATCAATTATCCCACACGGCCTTCCTGCTCTTCATCCGTCTCGGATGAACCAGAGTCCTCTTCTGTGATCCACTGTTTCATCATGTCGGCAGAACTCATAGTTTTAACGGGACCTTCTCCATTTCCAATTTTCTTGAGTTTGTACCTCTCGTTGCCCTTGTTTTCAGTAATCTGGTAGGGGCCGAGGTATTTTGGGTAAAGTTTCGCGCCTTGGGCAAACTGTGTCCTTTTAATTGCTACAAGGTCACCTTCTTTGTATCGAGTAGCTTCTTTTCTTTTCTTATTATAATTCTTTTTATTTTCTTCCTGTACTTTTTGTATGGACAGTCTTGCTCTAGCTCTTAGGTCTGATCTTGCCTCGTTAAATCTCTCGATAATCTCTTCATCTATTAATTTTGATAGCTCAGGATCCTCGTCTTTCATTTTAACACCCATCAGTAGTTCGAACGGTGACATGCCGATGCTTCTTTGATAGGTATTATTCAGACATCTTTGCACGTTGCTGATACGCCGGTACCATTTCGTGGGATCATCTGCGCTCATCTTGCTTAGTACTCCAATGATTATCTGGTGGACTCTTTCGACCTGTCCATTGCCTCTAGGTTGGCCTGTCGTAATTGTGTAATGAGTAATACCTTCTGTGGTGCAGTAATCTTTAAAATCATTAGACGTGAATGCGGCGTTGCGATCTGTAATGATTCTGTGAGGAGAGCCGAAAATCTGCTGTTGTATCTTTAGTTTTTCTATAACTTCGTGAGTTGCTAGAGTTTTTGTCGGGTAAATCCACGTGAATTTCGTGAAGCCGTCGACGACTGTCAAAATGTACTTGTAGTTTTTATTCGTCGATGTCAAGGGACCAAGGTGATCGATGTGGTAAGTTGACAAGGGAGTGTCGCCTTTATCCAGCGGATGTAAGTATCCTTCTTTCTTTCCCTTTTTATGTGTCATGAGAATGCACTCTACGCAATTATTAATGACTGATTTGATCTTTTCTTTCAGGTTATCAATGTAATATTCTCTCTGTATCAACTCTTCCGTCTTGGCTATTCCAAAGTGTCCTTTATCATGTTTCTTTCTTATTATTTCAGATTGCATCTTCTTTGGGACAACGATCAATTTATCTCCTTGATTTTCTTTAAAAAGAATTCCATTCTCTATTATAAAGTTTTCGAATGGTCCGTTTTGTAGAATCTTCTTAATCATTGTAATTTTCTCATCATCTTCTTGAGCTCTCTTTATTTGTGCAGTCGTTTCCGTGATTGTCAAAGTAATAGGGTATCTACTTAGGGCATCGGCGTGTTTCATCTTTGTTCCTGGTCGATGTTCAATGCTGTAACTGTACTCTTCGAGGAACAGGGCCCATCTGGCAACTCTTGGAGGGAGATCCTTCTTTTGCAGAGTCATTGTTAGTGCCGAGCAGTCTGTCACAATCTTGAATTGAATTCCGAGCAAGTAAACTCTGAATTTTTTAATAGCTTCTGCCACAGCTAAGATCTCAAGGTAGTAGCTGTGGTACTTCTTTTCAGCGGGCGTAGTTTTCTTACTCATAAAGTAAACTGGATGCATCATGCCGTCACTAGAGTTCTTCTGCATCAACACAGCTCCGTAGCCTTCAGCACTGGCATCTGTGTGAACTTCAGTCTCCAGACTTGGATCGTAAATTCGTAAGACAGGTGAGTTGCATAGAATCCGTTTAAGTTCGTCGAATGCTGTTTCACATTTCAGGTCAAAGTCGAAGACCTTATCTTTTTTCAATAAGTCTGAGAGTGGCTTGGCGATTATCGAGTAATTCTTAATGAATTTTCTGAAATATCCTGTGAGTCCCAAAAATGATTGTAAAGCTTTTATGGTCTCTGGAGTTTTAAACTTTGCAACGGCGGCAATCTTTTCTTTGAATGGTCTCACTTCATTGTCACGGATCAGGTCGCCAAGATACTCTATTTCTTTTTTTAGGAAATGGCACTTCTCCCAGTTAAACTGGAGGCCGTACTCTGAAGCTCTTATAAACACTTTCTGTATTTTATTCATGCCTTCTTCTGCTGTTAAAGACGGTGTTATGATATCGTCGAGGTAAGTCAAAACCGTGCCATCTCGGAATATGCTGTTTATAAACCGTTGGAAAACTGATGGTGCCGTGCACAATCCAAAGGGCATTTTTGTAAATTGAAATTGACCTTGTGGTGTTACAAAAGCTGTGTATTTTTGACTGCCTTCATTCACTTTAACGTGTAAAAACCCGTTAGCCAAGTCCAGCGTTGTGAAGAACTTAGCTCCTTTAAGTTGGTCAACTTGATCTTCAATGAGTGGTAGCGGAAACCTTTCCTTTATTACCTTCTTGTTAAGTCTTCTGTAGTCTATACATAATCTGTATTTTCCGTTTTTTTTCTTGGACAAAACTACCGGACTTGCGAAGTCAGAATTACTTGGTTTTATAACTTTCTGTGCGCTCCATTCCTCTAACTGCTTGTTTACTACGTCCATTTCGAATGGCGATAGTCTTCTTGGGTTCTGGTATATTGGGCTTTCATCTGTCAGTATTATCTTAAGTTCGATATTTGATTCCTTCTTCGTTTCAACTGCTTTGTTTTCCTCTATCATCTGTATTATCTGTTCCGTATAATTCTTCTCTCCAATATCGTATTTCTCATGTGTGTTTTTTTCGCTCCCAGCCAGTAGTGTCAGGTGCTGTATCTTTTTTACAGTGACTTTGTTTGGGGTGAAATTGATTTCAAAGTCTGCTAATATCGGATTACCAAGGATCACTTCGACAGGAATGATATCATCCTCAACGACGTGGAAGATGGTTTGGTGGTAGTAATCATCCATAAGGATTGTTGCTGTAAATGATCCTTGCGTTTTCAATTCGTTTTCTGCTATGCCTGAGATGCATAGGGAATTATTCGGGTTGTAATCAATCTTATCTTTATTAATTCGTTTGAACTGGTTCATCTTAATAAGGTTTACATCACTGCCGGTATCAATCAGGACTCTAACATTCACATCGTTAATGACAATGTCTTTATAAGGTGTAGGACACACTTCTTCTGTCTCATCCTGGATTTTTAGAATTTTGTTATTTTTATCGCAATCATTTGACTTGTGTCCGAATTCGTTGCAGCGGAAACACTTTACTCCTTTTTTGCAGGTATTAATCTGATGGTCTGAATCACCGCAGTTATAGCATCTGGACTGACGAACTGGGTGTGGTCTTCGAGGCGCAGATGTGCTGGGTTGGGGATTACTTGACACTGTACGGTGAGGGGTAGAAGGACTTTTCTTTTTTATCTCTCCATATAATTCTAACTTCCTTCGAAATTCTTTGAGAGTCGTAGCTCCATATAGGATAGTTTTATTCGTTTCAGTGTCGCGGATACCGTCAATCACGTATTCCATTAAGGCCTCGTCTTCTACGTTTCCATGCAATGCCATTTCTTTCATATGTAGAAAATACTGTTGGAATGTTTCATCGTTCTTCATTTTACGGGAAGAGAGCTTCTTATGAATAGTAGCACTATTTTGTTTAGGTCCGAACTCTTCCAGAAGTTCTAGTCTTAGTTCTACCCATGTCTTGATACTGCCTAGAGATCGAAGAAACAACTTGGCAGTCCCAGTAAGAAGTCTTTTTGCGTAGATTATCTTCTCGACATCCGTCCAGTTCATAAGTAAAGCCGTGTCATTAAATTCTGTTAACCATATTTTAATCGGGTATGTATCGTCACCGCTGAATGGTATCATTGATTTCTCTAAATCGTTGAATGATATCTGAGGACGGAGATAATTGTCTTCATCGTCATCCCTTTTTCCTTCCATCTTCTTAGGAGGCATCTTAAATCTTCAAGTCTTAAATCGTGTAGATATCGAAGTCGGAAATCATGAAGTCGCCAACTAAATACTCATCAAAACAATTTCATCGTATTTTTTTTTGAGCGTCTGGTTCGGTTATGGTAGAAATCTGGTAGAATTTTGGATTACACAGGGCAACCCGAAACATACGGTCGGCACATGATTCGTCACTTTTCACACTTATTCTTCGTTAATCGTGTTTTGATTACCACATATTCCTCGCTAATCGCGATCCCGGACGAGCCCCCAAATTAGTTGTGGGATCTGCATACGCGTAGAACACTATTTTGTGGCAAATAACAATTAAATTCGGTGCACTCGGTAAATCTGACAATCGTTTATTTCTTCTTCTCAACAGTGTTGCTAGTACATAAAAAACTGAAAACTACTAACAAACAAAATAAAACAAACTTAAATTAATCAATTATCCCACATATATGTTACTTTTTATTGAGTTAATTTGAAAAAAAAATGCGCCAAGAAATTATGCAGTTCTGAGAATCACCCTTAAGACGTACCTAAAAATTCATGGTCTGCCTTTTGTTTTTGACACTAGGTTGTTTAGCAAAAAAAATATCTTATGATATTTATAACCCTTTTGATCGGTATGATAAAGCTACAGTGTAATTTTATTTTCTCGTGTAGTGGTATCGATTCCCTGTCCAACTATGTAATTAATTATTTCAAAAATTTGTGCCCTTGGTGAACAATCTACTATTTTGTTCTTATTTCAATGCCACCAATTGTTTCCTTGAGGGTCATGACTCATGGGTGATAGCACATGCTGTATGTAAAAAAAAAATTACATTCTCAATAAGACCTCTAGAGGATATCAAAATAGTAATCAATCAATCAATCAATCAATCAACTTTTTATTTACTTAAACATAGGTTACATAATATGTGTTACAATATACTTATAGTCCAACTATGTTCTACCCATAAGGGTGTGTAAATTTCTTATAAAATACACTTCTTATAAACTACATTTAAATTGTCATGCCATGCATTATCCAAATAATAATATACAATTTCAGCTGATGTTTGTCATAGTGTTCATATTAATTTAAAAATGTGGTGAATTTATCGTTAAAGATAAAATGTGGCGAATTTATCGTCGGGAAGAAATGCAAACGTAAAACCCATCACAATAAGTGTATTCTAAGTGCAGAGTTTGTAGCACAAACATTAGTTTCTATCAATTTGAATCGCTCATAGCCCAGCCGCCTGAGTGATCGTAAGTAATCATGAAAGTTAAGCAACATAGGGCGCGTTCAGTGCATGGATGGGTGGCTGTTCTATGACTAACGCTAGTGGCCTTTTTACCGAGTGGTTCCGTGCTTCGCAAGGCACGTTAAACAGTTGGTGCTGGCTGCCGTCGAAAGATGGCAGTCGTGAAGTCAAGTCAGAGGCCTTAGCGCGGCTTGAAAACGTCTGACGGTAAGACCAGCCACTAGTCTTACAAGCCTCTACGAAACCGGATTTGGCCCCCGTGGTGGAGTATGGCCTATACCTTCCTCAGGGAAGAGACCCGTGCACCAATGCTACGCCGTACGGGGCCCCTAATGAACTTATAATTATTCCAACACCTTGTCAAATAAATGCAATAAATTATAGTGAGTATAGCGATCTTCAAACAAAAGTCATTTTCTGCTTATCCTGTTTCGTCTTAGTCAATGCTCGTTGTTTGAAAGTAAGATATAAGTAGCTAGAAGCTATTTCTTCCTTTGTCGAAGTAACAAATAAAGTTTTGTCGATTCGGGCACGCTCGAAGGGCATTTTGTAGGGAAATACAGATTTCTTAAATGTCATGTTCATAAGATGGTGCACGCCCTGGAACAAATATTGCGGTAGTAAATAAGATAAGGCGAAACAAACAGACAATGAGTTACAATGTTATATTTGTGTCCCGTTTGGATAGTTTCTTGTTGGATATATGATATTGTAATTTGTTATATACATATAGCCCACAGTCGCAGGTCTTAAGGCGGCTTGAAAACTTAACTTGACAGTAAGACCAGCCACTAGTCTTACAAGCCTCCATCAATATGTTGATGATGATGATCACTGCTATACAGTCAGTTGATGATGATGATGACATGTGACGTATGATAAAAGGGTTTTGTTAGTTATTGCTAGTTTTACTTTTAGTAATAATACCTTATTGTACACGACACATTGAACAATATTACATAAGAAAGAACAAGACTTAAGGAAATATCGTTTCACCCAACAGTCCCACGGTAAGCCAAAATTCATTCATGGGAAGGCAACCTTCAAGTACCACGGACTATATTTTTGGCTATGAAGATAAGGATAAGGATAAAGATAAGGATGAGGATGAGGATGAGGATGCGGATGCGGATGCGGATGAGGATGAGGATGAGGATGAGGATGAGGGTGAAGATGAGGATGAGGATGAGGATGAGGATGAGGATGAGGATGAGGATGAGGATGAGGATGAGGATGAGGATGAGGATGAGGATGAGGATTAGGATGAGGATGAGGATGAGGGTGAGGATGAGGATGAGGATGAGGATGAGGATGAGGATGAGGATGAGGATGAGGATGAGGATGAGGATGAGGAAGATGTGGATAAAAAAAAGATAAGGATAAAGATAGACATAGAAATAGAGACAGAGATAGAGATAGAGATACGTTTATTTGCTATGAACCCGAGTCAACCAAGTTACATAGAATCAAAACATGCACTTTGGGTAGAAATATACAATACATTAGGCCCAACATTGTTCTGCTGATACCATTGCATAGATTTGAGTCGACGCAAAGTCTGGACGCGTTTATTGTTATTAAGCTTTACAATTCATTAATAAATTAAATATGGATATTATATCTGCTTTGGTCAACAAACAACAACAATATTTACTATGTTTTAATTTATTTGGTTTCGTGTTACTATATTGTTACTTGTCTGTTTATTTTATTTCTGTGATGTGTCTTGTTGCTATAATAACTTATGTTTCTTTCTTTCTTTCATTCTGTAATGACTTGCGATGCTTATATAATGATTATACCTACATTTAACAGTTTTTTTTTCGGAGTATTATTATTATATATTATTATCATCTCGTCTTATAGGCCTTTATTCTAAAGACCCATTAATATATTACAAACTTATGCAATGTCTGTGCCTGTATGTAAATGTTATTATGTGTTACTTTATTTTATAACCATTTTGAGGGATTGTAATAGACGCGTTTAGCGGACATTCTCATTGTATAACTTGGCATCTGTTTTGTTTGAAATAAAAAAAACCGGCCAAATGCGAGCTAGACTCGCGCACGAAGGGTTCCGTAATACTATAAAATTGAAAAAAAATCACGTTTGTTGTGTGAGAGCCCCCCTTAATTACTTGTTTTATTGTAATTTAATTATTTATTTTGAAATTGAATATTTTACTTTTTCATAAAATAAAACCGACAGTAGCACAATTAAAATTATATATATAACTAGATATACTGTGAATATTTCAAGCGTCTACCTGTTGCCGTTATCAATAACGAGCAAATATTTATTTTATTCTGGAATTTAGTATTTGTTGTTATAGGGGCAACAGAAATACATCATCTTCTGTGAAAACAATTGTTTAACGGTTCATCAGATACAGCGTGGTGATAGACGGACGGACGGACGGATAGGGGAGTCTCAGTAATAGGGCCTGTTTTACCCTTTGGGTACGGAACCCCAAAAATGACTGTATTTAACTCTGGATAGAAAAATGGATGTACGCAGGATGGATTTTCGATACCTTGTTTGAAGACCTGATTAAAAAGACATGTTTTTCTACAGCGAAAGTTGAGTTCGCGACGTATACTTGCTTGAGTTACCTTTGGAGCTGGACATGGAACTCCTGTCGCTCGAACTGTGGGACCCACTATCTCGTCTTTATTAACAAGATCGCAAAAACGATATTTCATTTCCATGAAGCTCCTTTTGTATACGTTTCCCAACTTCTCATAAAACACGAACTCCAACTGCAAAGTATTTTTACTTTAATTTCCGAGTATAAAACACAGGTGTGCTTGCAAATGTACATGTTGCGTATTTATATATTGCTTTCATCTACATGTCAACGAACTGGTTTTTTTTTAGCAATCGTTAAAATATGGAAAGTACATAGGCTGCTACTTATGTATGCGGAATCTGGGATTCCAATAATTTTAAACGCAATGTCTGACCTCCATGGTCAAATTCGTTCTTTTTTTAAATACTGGCCGCTAATATTTTTCTCTTATATACGTGTTTTGTTTTTGTTGGGTTTAAAATGTCATATCGCTGAAAAAATGGAACTCACTCGTGAAAATATTCGTGCTATGATTTATTACGATTTTCGACGTGGTTTAACGCAACAACAGTGCGTAGATAAATTAACTTCGACTTTTGGTGGTGAAGCTCCATCAAAAACGACTGTGTATCACTGGTTTAGTGAGTTTAATCGCGGGCGCAGTAAGCTCACGGACGAAGTTAAAGAAGGTCGCCCGAAATCGGTGGTTGTGCCACAAAATATTGAAGCTGTGCGAAAACTAATAATGCAAGACCGCCATGTTACGTATCGCGAGATAGAGGCTATTCTGGGCATATGTATGACGAGCATTCATAGGATATTACACGAACATTTGTCTGTAAAAAAAATTTGTTCGCGTTGGATCCCGCACAACTTAACTCAGGATTTAAAAGATGCTCGCGTCGAATGGTGCAAGAAAACCTTAAAAAATTCAACAGAGGCGACTCAAAATCTGTTTATAATATCTACACAGGTGACGAATCCTGGATCTACGCGTACGATCCCGAAACTAAACAACAATCAACAGTTTGGGTGTTTCAAAATGAGCCGAACCCTACGAAAGTGGCTCGTGCAAAAAGCACTGTAAAGCAAATGGTGGCCTGCTTTTTTGGTATTAATGGCCATGTGGCTACAATACCACTGGAGAATCGCAGAACGGTTAATTCGGAGTGGTACACGACCATTTGTTTGCCGGAAGTATTTGAAGAAATACGCCAAAACAACCAGCGACGCAGAATCATACTTCACCATGACAATGCCAGCTGTCATACATCTCAGGAAACAACTACATTTTTGGATGGTCAAAAAATAGAATTGATGGGTCATCCACCGTACAGCCCTGATTTGGCTCCCAATGATTTCTATTTATTCCCAAATGTAAAGAATAAACTACGTGGTCAACGATTTTCGACCCGTTTTGGAGATACCTCAATCAGAGTGAAAAAAGTGTTTTACAAATTGGTTTCATCGAATGCAAAAGTGCATCGATCATAGTGGAGAATACTTTGAAAAACAATAAAAGCATATTTAGCCATATACATTTGTTTATTTTTTCTATTCCGCATACTAGTAATGCCCATTAGGTACTGAAGCTAGCTGAAAACAGTGTTGTGAGTGTAAACTCTCAGGTAATATGTACTAAGCTTGAGGCCTTTTTCTGTTGCATCGACATGCAGCATACATCTACTGCACTCTTAGGTTTTTTGTCACTGTGGCATAATATTCGTTTCATTTCATATTTCTTCTACTTTTGTCTTCGGTATTTTGTTCTTCTGTGTTTTGTTTCTATATTTACTTTTCCCGAATAATTGTGTGTATCTGTGTAGTGTTAAATAAATGATTTTCTTCTTCATTTAGTTGTTTGATTGTTCTTGGTCACTCATTAAGAATAAATTTATTTGTCTCAAAAATAAGTTACATGGTTTTGCCTAGTTTAGCAACAGATGCTACTATTTGTAAACAGAAAATATACCTAGCATAATTTATAATGTAAACATGGAACACCATGTAAGTTATTTTTGAGACAAATAAATTTATTCTTATTCTTATTCATTTAACTGTTTAATTTACAAAAATTAAAAAAAAAGGTAAATAGTATTTTGACAGTACCGCCGCCATCCACTATTTGTAAAAATTATATTTGACTCAAAGTCTGAAAAGCTACAGCTCTGAAAATTGGCCAGCACTTCAACCATTCGTTAATACTTTTAGGTCTCAAGTTTCGAGTCACTCAGCAGTGGCCAAATGAGAAAAACATTTGTATGTCATTTCCAAAGTTGTCATTTACAGCATTCAAACAAAAAGAAAAAGTGCCGTAAAAGTATTCGATGAGATAGGTTTAATGAAGTGCGGGACTCATTGCGTTGCGATTTTGATGTTTTATGAAAGTATTTGTTAGGACTGTATCAGGCTAATAACATTTTACGAAGTAAATCGTATCTATTTCCACTTTGCCGTTGCTTTTCGGGACACCGTTTTTTTCTCATACACATAAAAAATTGAGTTTTTTTATTAGTACTTTATTCAACCAATATCAAGCCCAAAATGGCGTTTGGACCCACAATAGGTAATAACTTTCCAGAAATTAATTTTTTTATGTATTTGATTATTTTGTTTCGGGATTTTATTCAGGCGGCTTATATTTACAATAACAAGAACATTAAACACGTAGAAAAATATAGAAAAAACGCGATGATCCTGTTCGATTGTTTCTGCGTAACACGGTCCGATTGATACTGATATACTGACTGAAACATTATTGTTCCATTCATTGAGGATTTCAACTTCGAAGTGAGCGTAGTAAATACTTTTCCTGTTGTATCGGCTGACGAAGAATTTCATGTATTTGACATACTTCTGGTTGATTTTGTATACGCCCGCTCTTTCAGGAATCATTTCGATTTGCAACTGCAATATTAAGGCGAAACATCACAGGTTTTTAAATAAAAAAATAAAGCAATAAATAAACATTAACAGTACTCCCAAATTAATAATGCACATACAGATCTTCGCTAGTAGCCGTATTCCCGGAAACACGCGAATCATTTAGATCATGTAGATAGCATGAAGTAAATACATTTTACACACCTCTATGTAGATATGCCGCTCGGGAAATACGACCGTTGCCGAACAGTGGCGAAAGTCGGCACTCGGTATGCGCATTATCACTTTGGGAGCACTGTACATTTACAGTCACATATATTGCTTCTGGCCCCACACTAAGATTCCCTGTGTCGTGGGAACCAGAAACAGTGACGTCACAAACATGTAAACATCCAAGACCTGGGGTTTTTTTTCTCCCCAGCCGGGGAGTTGTTATTGTTTTAATCGTAATAATAATAAGTTCCACACAACACGATCCTAGGCTCAGGTCAAGACCAGGTCCCAAACTGCAAGGACGGCAAGGACATTACAAACATAGAAAAACAACCAAACTAATTGGCTAATTGCTCGTAGCCTGGGCTGCCTAAGTGATCTTAAGCGATCATCAAGGTTAAGCAACATACGGCGCGTTCAGTCCATGGATGGGTCACCGTCTATGACTAACGCTAGTGGCATTTTTCCGAGCGATTACGTGCTTCGCAAGGCACGTTAAGCAGTTGGTGCCGGCTACCGTCGATAGATGGCAGTCGTTAAGCCAAGTCAGAGGCCTTAGGGCGGCTTGAAAACTTCTGACAGTAAGACCAGCCATTAGTCTTACAAGCCTCCACCAATCCGGACTTGGCCCCCGTGGTGGTGTATGGCCTATACATACCTTCCTCAGGGAAGAGACCCGTGCCCCTCGGTGGGGACATGATGGGTTGATGATGATGATGATGATGAGGCTAATTGTACAAATGTACGGCGGCCCCCAGTGGGAATCGAACTTACGACCTCTTACTGGGAAGCTAAAGTCTGTTGCACCGAAAGATTCGATGGTCGGACTGTGATGTGTTGATGAGTCCGGAATAGTTGGCGAAACTTGGACTCACACTTGGCAGGCCTTTATTATTTTTTGTAATATTGTGCAGGATTATAAAAATCCTTCTGGCCAAGATCAGCAACATCGCAAAATAAATAATATCAGTTGTTTTCTTCTGATATTAAAATTAATGTGCGATTTAATATCAGAAGCTACTTGTGTACGTATTGTGGAAATTATATATTTGTAGGTTTCAAATTGTTTTAAAATAATTGGCTTAAAACTAAAGTGTAGAATGTTGAAAATATTACATAGGTACTCACATTAACAAACCTAAATAAAACCGCAACAAGAAGAGATCCAACAACAATATTAAACGTCATATTAGATGTAGACACTGAACCAGAGGCGATGATAAAATGAACGCGTCCGACTGATATTTACTTCAATAATATTTTATAAATCTAGATCTTAATTTATATGGGGATTTTTATATTGATAAAAAAACCGGTCAATTATAATTGGACTAGCTGTTGCCCGCGACTTCGCCAGCGTGGGCTGTTAGTATTGTATGAATGTGGGTACCATAATAAAATTAGTCTCAGCTGAGCGCTCGTCTTTGATTGATGTCGCTCCCGAACATAACATGGGCTTTAGTTGAGTCTGTGGTATGTCTAGGTTAACAAAAAAGGCAACTGACTCAGTGTTATCATCATCAACCCATTATGTCCCCATAGAGGGGCACGGGTCTCTTCCCTGACGAAGGCATAGGCCATACTCCACCACGGGGGCCAAGTCCAGATTAGTGGAGGCTTGTAAGACTAGAGGCTGGCCTTACTGTCAGAAGTTTTCAAGCTACCCTAAGGCCTCTGACTTGGCTTAACGACTGCCATCTATCGACGGCATTCGGCACCAACTGCTTAACGTGCCTTGTGAAGCACGGAACCGCTCGGAAAAATGCTACTAGGGTTAGTCATATACAGAAACCCATCCATGGACTGAACGCGCCGTATTTTGCTTAACCTTAGTGATCGTTTAAGATCACTGAGGCAGCCCAGGCTACGAGCGATTGTCAACCCATTTTGTCTTCACCGAGGGGCACGGGTCTCTTCACCCACCACGGGGGCTAAGTCCGGATTAGTGGAAGCTTGTAAGACCTGTGGCTGGTCTTACTGTCAGAAGTTTTCAAGCCGCCCTACGGCTTATCTCTGGCTTAGCTTAACGACTGTCATCTATCGACGGTAGCCGGCACCAACTGCCTTAGAAAGCAAGGAACCGCTCGGAAACACGCCACTAGCGTTAGTCATAGAACGGTCACCCATCGATGCACTGAACTTGCCCTATGTGGCTTAACCTTCGTGATCATTTAAGATCACTCATACGGCCGTGGCCGATGCAAATCGAGCGACGCAAATTGATAGAAACTAATATTTGTACTACAAACTCTTTACCTAGAATACACTATTGAATGGGTTTTACATTTGCATTTCTTACCGACGATAAATTTTCATCACATTTTATCTCAGGCTTTTTATATCCAATTTTATATATAATTTTGAGAATGTAATAAATTTTCTACATAATATAGCATGCGCTGTTATTATTATTAATTCTTTATTGCACAAACAATAGTGTACAAAAGGTGGACTTAATGCTAATGGTATTTTCTACCAGTCAACCCACAGGAGGTCCAGGAGAGGCAAAAATTGAGGTGGGCGTACAAAAAAGAAAGATAAAATAGTTACTTGAAAGCAAGGTGCGAGCACATATTACTATTGTAATATAACAATAATATATTACAATAGGTACACACTAATACTTAATATTAAATAAGTACATACTAATACATTTTAAATAGATATTTATAATAAAATATTTTATAAATAGACTGCTTGTTTTGTATGGACAGTCTGCTGTCCCTCATGAAAACCATTAGTGGCATTGAAATAAGAACGAAAATGTCTTAACGCAATGGATTTCAATGGAAGCGCGGGTGCTACATCCGAAAATAATTAATTAGTCCACTAACGGCAAAGCTAAAGTGGAGCTGGGCTGGCCACGTCAGACGTATGGACCCGGAAAGGTGGGCCAAAATTGTCACCGATTGGGTGCCGTGCGATGGCTACCGGCGACGCGGAAGACCGAGGCGGAGATGGTGCGACGACCTTACAAAACACTTACCGGGGTGGGAAGTTCTGGCTGAGAACAGGGAGGAGTGGATATCTAAAGGGGAGGCCTTTGCCCAGCAGTGGGACACAGAAAGGGCAAATAGAAAAATAATAATTTTACGTTATTTTAACGGATCATGTCTGAGAAACCAGAGGCATTTAAAAATCAACTAGTTATCGATCACAGTAAGGTAATCAGTTTAAAAAGATCTGACCATTACAAGGGACATACAGACAGACAGCTCGACGTATAGTAATCTGCTTATTCTCAAAACACATTATGTTTGGGTAAAATAATTTTAGCCAATCAGTGCTATAATAATAAATCATGAATAAATTGATTTTTTATATTAAAAATTACTGTATAGTAATCATGAACATTACTAAAGAACATAGAATATCCTGTATTAAAATAAAACGTTATTTAAATAAAAGTATTATGTTGGAAGTATACATATGAATATGAATTATGTTGGAAGTATTATGGGGTGGAATAAAGGCCCTAAGCGGACCTACTTCGACCAAGGAGAGGATGATTTAGTAAAGAGCAGATAAAAAGTACCGAAAATCGACGTGCGTGCATGGAACGGCAAATGA
This sequence comes from Yponomeuta plumbellus, assembly GCA_947310845.1. Lineage (NCBI taxonomy): Eukaryota > Metazoa > Arthropoda > Insecta > Lepidoptera > Yponomeutidae > Yponomeuta > Yponomeuta plumbellus. The sequence continues at coordinate 5,779,325 of OX371207.1, read as the reverse complement.
ATGTCGAAGAAGTGAAAGTTATTTGTCAGGATCGTGGCAAGTGATAGTCCCTGGTCTCTCTCTACCCCTCTGGGATACAGGCGGGAGCTTATTATGTATGTAAGTTTTAAGTTTTGCTCCAGTCCAACCAAAGGCCAAGATCACTTTTAGTGATAAGGCCGTCGTCTGTACTTATGTAATCTCCTTTTCATACAATGTTCAATAAAGTGTTCTCTATCAGTCTATCTCGTTTTAAATCGAGGGGGTGTAAGTAAGTTGTGTTTATCCCGTGTTATAAAGCAAGCTAAGTTTATATTATGGTAAATGCAATGGTCATACAATACGTAAGAAAACATATGCTTCATATACTCGTAGAAAGATTGGAGGGAAATAACAACAAAAAACAAGGACAACTAAATGCTGCGCATAATGCTTGGAGGAGTTGAACGTTGGAGTTTTGATGGACTCACGTATGTGTGCCTCGGTTTCGCCTCGGCCCACATTTCCACGTTCGTCCATCGATGCCTCTTTTGCTGGCCGCTGCAGTAATGTACTATTGCAAAAAAATACAGAAGCGTTAATTTACTAAAAAAATATTCTGAATTGTTGTTGAATCTTTCGGTTTATTCGTCATGAGATGATTTGCCAGCGTCCAGTGGCATCATCGCTCGCACTGTATTAATGAAGGGATCGATCGAACCCTGTAGTGTCTGGCTGGTACATTCATTGTTTTTTGACCCTATTTAACTCTTTCTTTTTACGCATTACGTGGGTTCAAGTCAGGTACACCTTGTATGAGCTTGGGTTAAAAAAAGTACAAGTGCCAATGGAGCTTGTCCACCGAGGGGGTCCCACACTCGCAGTTTTTTCTGAGCTTTGCCCGAAAGACAATTTTTTTTACGATTTCGTGACAAATGTAAACAGCGGTGGTGGCGTAGTGGGGTTGACCTTTGCTTCTCGATCATGAGGGTCTGGGTTCGAACCACGCATGTACCAATGACTTTTAGTTACGTACATTTGTTTGCACAGCAACACCATTCGCTGATGAATTGTGCCCGGATAACGGCGACAGGCTTGCCACTTGTCACGTTTGGGACCTAATAAAATCGGCAAAACGTGGGTCCAGTTCTAGAGACTGGTGCCTCTGCCTACCCCTTCGGGGATAACGGGCGTGAGTTTATTATTATTATTATTATTATTATATGTATAGTTTTCACATTTGTTCTGTATTTGTAGTTTAAGTTTAAGACGACATTACTTTCCAAATTTCATAGTTCTAGCTAGGTCAACGGAAAGGAACTTTATTAGATTCACTTGAGTGCGAATTATACTATTTTCGGGGCATAAACGGCCGTGCCTTCTTTTTACGTAAAGGATGATGGGCAAAAATGTATAAAGCGTGGGCCCACCTCCAATAAAAATGGCTTGTTTATTAAATTAAAGGTCTACATACATACGTTCATTATCGGGCAGGCGGATGCCAGAATTCGCTGTGTGTCTGGAGTTTTTTTATTTAGAAAAAGTTGATGTTTTTGGTTATAAATAGAAGTTTTATGGTTTATAAAACCATTTGTTTTGCTTATATGTAAGCCACCTAATGCTACATCCTGTATAAGATAATAAGTTGAGATTTTTAGGGTAGGAAAATAAAAGTTTTTGGTTTATAGAATGAAAATAATATATTTATAACAGACCATCAATTATCGGTATCCGTGGCATAGGTGGCGGAGAGGTCTCCACAGTAGCATCGCCTCACGCGCACTCATCTAGCACGCTTCACGAGAATTAAAATTAATGATCGGTTTGGAGCCGATCTGCAAGTACCTAACACAATTATCAGATTTTTCTTAACATCATCATCATTATCATCAACCCATTATGTCCCCACCGAGGGGCACAGGTCTCTTCCCTGAGGAAGGTATAGGCCATACTCCACGGGGGCCAAGTCCGGATTGGTGGAGGCTTGTAAGACTAGTGGCTGGTCTTACTGTCAAAAGTTTTCAAGCCGCCCTAAGGCCTCTGACTTGGGTTAACGACTGCCATCTATCGACGGCAGCCGGCGCCAACTGCTTAACGTGCCTTGCGAAGCACGGAACCGCTCGGAAAAATGCCACTAGCGTTATTCATAGACGGTGACCCATCCATGGACTGAACGCGCCGTATGTTGCTTAACCGTAGTGATCGTTTAAGATCACTCAGGCAGCGAGCGCTAATAACGTCATCATCCTAGCATTATCCCAATTTCCTAGTGCGCTAACTACACTAAGTTTTATGGCGAAAATACTAATATTTACATGGTCAAATGGATATTATTATGCTGGAAAAGGAAGACCGAGGAAAAGGTGGTTGGATTGTGTGCGTGATGATATGGTGATAAGAATGTGAATGCAGAGATGGCGAGTGATAGGGACGCATGGAAGAGAATGACATACTGCGCCGACCCCAAATAATGGGAACAGGGCAAGAATATGATGATTGTTTTTTACATGAAGCGATTGCTAGACAACCCAAAAGGGCAACCAGATGTGTCTAGGTCATGTATGCAATGTAGTCTGTGCTTAGGTCTAAATGGCCGTAAAACACCCCTTACGACATCCATAAGCTGAAATGGGTTGGTCATTTACTATTGCAGTAAATGATGTAGCATTAAGTGGTTTACATATTAGCAAAAAAATGGTTTTATGAGCCAAAAACTTCTATTCATAACCAAAAATATCAACTTTTTCTGATTCGAAAAACTCCAGCCATACAGCGAATTCTGGTATGCACCTACCTGATAATGAACGTATGTATATAGACCTTTAATTTAATAAATAAGCCATTTTTATTGGAGGTGGGCCCATTTTGCCCATCATCCTTTAGAAGTTTGATTTTTTCACTGCTTAAAGGGACTGTAAACTTGAGTATATGGCTTTAATGTCAACTTGATACCTCCACGCGTCACTTAAGTATTAACTTTGTGAAAATTCTCAACTCAGAAACCGGCCCTATGTCTTTCCCTATTCTGACCACACCTTTCTGTTACGCTTTGTATTATAACTATAAGATATAATTTCATTTGGCGCTGACTAAACTCAATTTCACACATTAGTTTAGAAGTTACATAATTGATACTATAAAGGTTTATGATTTATTTTTCACTTTTAAGTTTTTTTGTTTGGTTTGTGTTTCGTTAATAAGTTTTTACGCAATAATGGCACGTGACATATAATTTAAGAATAAGTAACGAAAATTAATAAAGTGCATTTGCGTAATTTTAATAAACATATTTAATTCAGCTTTTCATGGTAAATTTTGAATTAACTATTGTGTATGTGTACTTGAATTTTGTTGTAATGAGCAGTGATCACATTTTTAGATTGGTGACATTTGGGACGCGCTTAGCTACATAATATAACGTTTTCTCTTATCGAGGATTATAAAAATAATAAAAGAAGTTATTATAGAGATACAGCACTTTATTTTACCTAAAAATGGAAATGACACAAACATTTCATACAACAAGTATAGAAGACGTAAAACTAAAGAAGTAAAAGTTAAAAAAGACACAAATAAGCATCAACTAATATATTACTGAAATGTATGTAGATAAATAGGTAAAAATGGGTGACCGTTATATGACTAACGCTAGTGGCATTTTTTCGAGCGGTTCCGTGATTCGTAAGGCACGTTAAGCAGTTGGTGCCGGCTGCTGTCTATAGAAGGCAGTCGTTAAATCAAGTCAGAGCCCTTAGGGCGGCTTAATAACTTCTGACAGTAAGACCAGCCACTAGTCTTACAAGCCTCCGCCAAGCCGGACTTGGCCCCCGTGGTGGAGTATGGCCTATACCTTCCTCAGGGAAGAGACCCGTGCCCCTCGGTAGGGACATAATGGGTTGATGATAATGTACAGGGCCCCTAATGAACTTATAATGATTCCGACACCTTGTCAAATAGTTGTAATAAAATAGTGAAAATAGTGATCTTCAAACAAAAGTCTTTTTCTGTTTATCCTGTTTTGTCTTAGTCAACGCCCGTTGTTTGAATGTAAGATATAAGTAGAAAGAAGCTATTTCTTCCTTTGTCGAAGTAACAAAAAAAGTTTGGTCCAATCGGGCACGCTCGAAGGGCATTTTGTAGGGAAATACAGCTTTCTTCAATGTCATGTTCATAAGATGGTACACGCCCTGCAACAAATATTGTGGTAGGAAATAAGATATGGCGAAACAAACCTAGACAATGAGTAACAATTTTATACAAGGTGTTGATTTGTACAGTTTAGTCCAACTCAGGGGTGGTTATTTACATGATACTGAAACAAAAAGAATATAAAAAAAATTTTTTTTAGGTTAAATCACTTAAATATCATAAAGTTATATGGCTTAGCTTCTATCGTTTGCACTTGACGTGTCCAGCGGGGGTTTTGCGGGGCGGGGCGGAAGAATGCGACCGCGCGCTCGCCACCGTCGTCGCCGCAAAACCGTCGATTTTAGGTGATTTATGATTTTTTTTTTGCTTCAGTATCATGTAAAAAATTACCCCTGAGTCGGACTAAACTGTACAAATCAACACCCTGTATATATTTGGGCCCCGCCTGCGTAGTTTTTTGTTGGATTTATGATACCCACGATAAAATGATTTTGGTAGTGATTGTTAATTTTATTTTATACTAATAATACATAATAATATTTTATTGCACACGACACATTGAAAATAATATTACATCAGAAACAACAAGTACAAAGGCAAGCATTCTGTAATAACTAGCGATGCTCAAACATAATTATACATTTAACAGGAATCGCCGTGTAATCGGTTAGTTTTTTTTCCTCAGTAGCGGAGTGTACGGGCTAGCAGCGTACACTTTTCTAAGTCGCCGTATTACTGACTGGGCACCGCGCACAGTCAAGCTCACTTTGCCTCTTGTCTTTTGCCTCTCATTGACACACTTTTGCCTCTCATTGACATCAAACATGTAACTGGGCATAGTAATTAATAAAACATGAAAACCTATCATCAAAATTCTACTCTCTTCATCCACCACTGCCCTGCAAACCATAACATCTGCAGTGCAGAGTTGAGTTGCACACGCTCTCTTCTGCCCGTCGTACACCTGGAGGACCTTAAATATATATATTTTTCCAAAGTATAGGCCTTGTTTCTTTAAACCCATTAATGTACAACAAACTTTGTTAATTAACCATTTTCGAGGGATTGTGATGAACGCGCTTAGCGAATATTCTCATTGTATTGAACTTAGTAATTTTTTTTTGTTTATACAGGGTGTCCCAAAATTCGAAGTCAAGCCGAAACCGGGTGAAAAGACTGGTTATGAGAAGAATATAATATTTTTTTTCAGTACAATCAACTTTTTTTTTAATTATTTTTTCAGGAAATTTCTCCAGAAGAATTAAAACTAAAATTAAAAATGGCCATATTTGAAAATATTTTTCTCCTTTTCTTTAAAGCTGAAGCACCTCGTTTTGAAATTTTGTTAATATTTTAGAGAAGAATTACAGAGTTACAAAACAAAAAAAAATAGAAAATGTAAAGATTTGTGACAACAGGATTTTTATATATTTTTTTAAATGCCTATAATTAAACCTGTGTAATCTGCCTTTTTATGTTCTCTATCTATCTATAGTTTTGTGTAAATGCGATTTTGATTTTTGTTATATTTTCTGATAACCAGTATGACTTGCCTTTTTACCCGATTCCGGCTTGCGTCGAGTTTTGGGACACCCTGTATAAAAAATGACTGTATTTAACTCTTCCATTTTTGGATTTACGTAGAATGGGCCTTTCGATACCTTTTTTGAAGACCTGATTAAAAAATACATGTTTTTGTAGAGCGAAAGTTGAGTTCGTAACGCGTACTTGCTTGATTTACCTTTGGAACTGGACATGAAACTCCTGTCGCTCGAATTGTGGGACCCACTATGTCGTCATTATTAATTAGATCGCACAAACGATATTTCATTTCTATGAAGCTCCTTTTGTATTCGTTTCCCAACTTCTCATAAAACACGAGCTCCACCTGCAAAGTATTATTTACTTAAATTTCCGAGTATAAAACACAGGTGTGCTAGCAGATGTGCATGTTGTGTATTTATATATATTGCTTTCATCTTTATGTCGACGAACTGTTTTGTTTTATTATTATTTTATTTAGCAATCGTAATATGGAAAGCAATAATGTCCATTACGGAAAGCTCCGAAAATCAGTGGTGTGGGTGCAAACCCTCAGCTAATACTGAGCTTGATGCCTTTTTTCCGCTGCATCGACATGCAGCATACATCCTGCACTCTTATGGTGGCCATACACGCTACGAGAAATCGTTACGATCAGACTGTACAGTTCGAACGGTACCGATAAATCACTACGTGTATGTTATAAAACTGTGCAGTTTTGTCCGATTTTTTAGCACTGTGCAGTTGAACGGAACAATACAAAAATTTCAATTGATTTATCGGAATCGGACGAACTGTGCCGACTGATCGAAACGTGTATGCGCTCGTTCCGTTTTCGTGTTCAGTTTTGTCGTCGATCGACATTCGGGTAGAAGAAGTGTATAAACCAAAACTATGGTATTATTCTATGTTGCTGTTTTTGGATGACCAAGAAGAACCAAGGCGTTCACGCTCTAATATGGACGACGAATCAACAGACAACGATGTAAGTCATCTTACTCTATAGTTATTTATATTATTACATGAATAAATAATAAATAAAAGTAAATAACTTTTTTATCAAATCGTTTATTCTCAAACAGTTAACGTATAAAATTATTTTGCCACGGAACGCTGCCTTCATTTGCAAAATATTCCATGTACTCTTCTCTGACTTTTTTTGCGGCAATCGAAGTATTACCAAGATTTCCTCGTTGCAAATTAACTATCGCTGAATTCATTGTATCATATCCTTGGGTTATTGACCCGTCATCAACATTTTCTACGTCGAAGCATTCTTGTTGACAGTAAGAACTTTCTGAAGTCTTCATTAAATAATTATGTAAAGCACAACTGGCCATCACGACAGACTCTATTCTTTTTGGATCAATACTAATTTTTGTGTGAAAAATTCTAAATCGAGATGCCAAGATCCCAAACGCATTTTCGACAATGCGCCTTGCTCGTGATACGCGGTAATTTAGAATTCTGGTTTTATTTGTGGTCAAGTCTGCTTGTCGAAATGGCTTGATTAAATCTGTTCTAAGTGGAAACGCATCGTCAGCCACAAACACATAAGGCAACTTTCTAGTGCTATTTGCGACAACTGTATCGGTTGGAATACACAACTGATTATTATCAAATTTTTCAAAAAACTTTGTGTTTGTGAGTACGCCACCATCTGAAATTCTTCCATTTGTTCCAAAATCACATAAAAGAAATCGATAATTTCCATCAACGATTGCCAATAACACCATGCTATGATGGTTTTTATAATTGAAATACTCTGAGCCACATCCATTAGGAAGAAAAATTGCTATATGCTTTCCATCCATCGCGCCTAGACAGTGCGGAAAGTTCCATCTCTTTTCGAACACTTTGGCCACATCCTTCCATTCTTCTTCCGAGCGTGGAAACTGTAAAAATGTTTTTAATTAATATTAATTGTTTCAGGAAATTGAAAGTGAAGCATCTCCAGCCGCCCAGTCAACTCCACAGTCACCTCCAGCCGCCCAGTCAACTCCACAGTCACCTCCAGCCGCCCAGTCAACTCCACAGTCACCTCCAGCCACGCAGTCAACTCAACAGTCACCTCCAGCTACACAAACAACTTCACAGTCAACTCCCGATACTCGTTCAATTACAAACACATTGTTTAATAAGAGTCGGCCAAAAAGAAATGCAAATGAAAACCTAACTACTCAAGTTTTACAGTCTGTTCAAAACCATTTTAAAAGGCCTGCAATTACTAATGATCGATTTGATATTTATGGAGCAAACGTCGCAGCTAAGCTGAGAGACCTCACAAAACATCAACGTATTTTGGCCGAAAAAATAATTAACGAAACATTATTTCTGGCAGAGATGGAAAATTTGACTATTTCACACCAAGTGATGGATTCAACCAGTGTGCGTTTTAATAATTATGGTTACAACGTTCCCAGCCCCGTTGCACATACTCCCAGCCCTTTAGGAAACAATCCTAGCCAAGTACCTTATCAGAATTCAAATTATGATTTCCAAACACATCCAGGCTCCCAGACAATTCTCCAAACCCCAATAATGCAAACTTCTCAACAAGATCAGTCCCAACAAGTGCAAAATTCAGCGGCTACTTTTTTGTCTAATTTTACTTAATGTATTATCCACCATCATTATAAGTACAAATTAATAAACATTACATTCTAAGTAATTAGTAGTTTTTTATTTCTTACCTTAAAATAGTCTTTGCGGAGAACCTTATATATTGCTTCACAGGTTTCCGGTATTATGCGCCCCAAGGCTTGAGATGAAATGATGCTAGAGAATTTTAAATCTTCATAATTTCTTCCTGTTGATAAAAACCTCAAAGTAGCTACAAGCCTGTCGTGGGGTGGAATAGCATTTCTCATAATAGTGTCTTGCTTCTCGATAATTGGTGCTACCAAATTCAGTAGATGTAAGTACGTATCGTGATCCATTCTTAAAAAATTATGCCAGTCTTTTGGAAAAAGCTTTAATTCCGCCAACAAATTGACATGAGAATAAACTCTTCTTTTCATTAGCCATTCTTTACACCAGATGCTACGATTTTTCCGCTTCACTTTTTGTTTCTTCAGGGCGAATATTAATCCAATAATTGCTAAACCGTCGTCCGTCGAAGCCATCACTGACACGTGTGCGTCGGCGCCGCTTATTGTACCGTCTGATCGCAACGATTTCTCGTAGCGTGTATAGCTTGTATGCCAGCTACGATAAACTGCACCGTTCGAACTGTACAGTCTGATCGTAACGATTTCTCGTAGCGTGTATGGCCACCATTATGGTGGCAATAGACGCTACGAGAAATCGTTACGATCAGACTGTACAGTGTGCTTAGTGCGAGTTTTTTTAACTACTCGATCGCGTTAACGTAAACTCATATTCTATAGGAGTGACAAAGCGCGCCACCTAGTTGTCTCTCTGTCACTCCTATACAAATTGCAAACGCTCTCGCTATCGAAAGTGAATGAAAAAACTCGCACTAAGGGCCCAGAGTGCGTATACTGAGTTTTGTCATTCACTTTCGATAGCGAGAGCGTTTGCGATATGCATAGGAGTGACAGAGCGCGCCATCTAGTTGTCTCTTTGTCACTCCTATGCATATCGTAAACGCTCTCACTATCGAGAGTGAATGACAAAACTCAGTATACGCACTCAGATCATCAATTGAAATTTTCGTATTGTTCCGTTCGACTGCACAGTCTTAAAAAACCGGACGAAACTGTATAATTTTATAACATTTTATACATGTAGCGATTTATTGGTACCGTTCGAACTGTACAGTCTGATCGTAACGATTTCTCGTAGCGTGTATGGCCACCATTAAGCCGGGTGCGCTGCGCTAAATTTCTAACAAAACATTTTACCGAAATGTGTTAGCATAACATGTTATCAAAACATCCCGTCTGCTGCGACTTTCTAGTTTCTAGAAAACACTGTTTTTGTAACAAGAACAGAATGAGTTCCGACGAAGTAGACGTGTCTGTTGTGTTGTCCCTTTAGGCTTATCGGTCTTGTATTCAAATCTTCTTTTGAAATTCCTATTACTTTCGTAAGATCTGGTAGAGCATCCAGCTTTTTAATGTTGTCTTTATGTTCACTAGTGGCATTTTTCCGAGCGGTTCCGTTAGTTAGAAAGCGGTGCCGCTTCGCAAGGCACGTTAAGCAGTTGGTGCCGGCTGCCATCGATAGATGGCCGTCGTTAAGTCAAGTCAGAGGCCTTAGGGCGGCTTGAGAACTTCTGACAGTAAGACCAGCCACTAGTCTTACAAGCCTCCACCAATGCGGACTTGGCCCCCGTGGTGGAGTATGGCCTATACCTTCCTACGGGAAGAGACCCGTGCCCCTCGGTGGGGACATAATGGGTTGATGATGAACTTTATGTTCACTACATGTAGCGTCCCAAAGCACTGGTCTTTCTCGAAATAATTGTGTGAAAAACAAAGTGTTTTCTTTATTCCACTCCATCACCGAATCGTGAGACGTCTACACGCGGCGAGCGCAAACATGAAATGAATGACTTCACCCCCCGCTGGCGAACGCGGGGGATGTTATCCATTCGCCGCGGCTAACATGTTATGGTACGTTTGCTAACACGCTAGTGTTAGGCCACGCCCCATTTTAGTTATAACTAGCTTTCGCCCGCGACTCCGTCCGCATAGACTTTAGTTCAAAATTTTGCAACCCCGTTCACTCCCTTAAGGGTTAAATTTAGAAAAACGGCGAAACACGTGTTCAATCAATTATGTTGAAGAGTATTTATTTTAAATATCAAGAAAATTAGACAACATTCTTTTAACCTCCCATACAAATTTTGTCAACCCTTTTCGCCCTTAGGGGTTGAATTTAAAAAAATCCGGTTATTCCTTGCCTACATTATATTATAGACTCTCTGCAAAATTTCAGTTTCCTAGGTACAACGGCTTGGGCTGGGCGTTGATGAGTGAGTCAGTCAGGACTTTTTATTTATATATAATAATATATAGATAACATGTTTTTGAAGTAAAACTTTCGTAAGCACAACACATTTTAAACTTTTAGTCCGGATTTACTTACGGGTGTTGTCTCGTTCAGAATTTCGGAGCACATACGCTGTACGAAAAACCGAAAAATCGATGGCTCGGCGGTAGCAGAACACGCATTGACCCAGGACACTCGTCACTTTATCCGCTTCGATAAGGCACAAGTATTGTCCAAAGACAAGTTTTTTGTACCACGAAAAATGCGCGAGGCTATTGAAATAAGTCGCCCCCCGAATTTCAATGGAGACAGTGGATGGGCTCTACCGCCGGTCTGGAAACCGGTTCTACGAAAGCACAGTGAAAGTGAATATCGAGATCGACACTGCAAGAACGAAGATGTCGTGAGCTGTGTCTGTGCCGTCATGCCCAGCAACATTGACGACGGGAAAGCAGCAAGCGCCGCGGCGCAAGCCAGCGGGAGTCCCCCGCAGCCAGTGCCGGCACCCGCCCCACCCATCTCGGCGCGGGCGCGCCGCGCGCTTGCCCGCAGTGTGAGACGAGCAACCGACGACGCGAGCTCCGTCTCTACTCACCATGATTAAGCTCTGCGAATCGGAGCGAAACCTGGTCGGAGTCTTCCGATATAACAACACCCGTAAGTAAATCCGGACTAAAAGTTTACAACTAGATAACATGTTATTGTGTTTGCTAACACTCTAACATGGCGCAGCGGACCCGGCTTTTAAGCTTTGTTTTTGTCACTGTGGCTTCACATTTACAACACACATACAGTTACTTTACACATGTTACTTTACACATGTTACTTGTGTGTTTATTTTGTTTTTGATAGGTCTAGTTGGTAGGTATAATAAATTTTTTTCGTCTTCTTCTTTAAAACAGAATACGATGAATAGTTACGAGAGGTGGATTGATCCCTGACAAAGGTAATATGTTAGTGTCAATACGACTGTGTTACGCTGATAAATTGAACCTACAATAGGTAATAATCATCAACCCAATGATGTCCCCACTGAGAGGCACGGGTTTTTTCCCTGAGGAAGGTATAGATAGACCATAATCCACCACGGGGGCCTAGTCCGGATTGGTGGAGGCTTGTAAGACTAGCGGCTGGTCTTACTGTCAGAAGTTTTCAAACCTCTGACTTGGCTTAACGACTGCCATTTATCGACGGCAGCCGGCGCAACTGCTTAACGTGCCTTACGAAGCACGGAACCGCTCGGGAAAATGCCATTAGCGTTAGTCATAGAACGGTCACCCATCCATGCACTGAACGCGCCCTATGTTGCTTAACATTCGTGATCGATTAAGATCACTCAGACAGCCGGGGCTACGAGCGATCCACAATAGGCTTCATTATTTGGTTTCGGGATTTTATTCAGTCGGCATATATTTGCAATAACAAGAATATTAAACTCGTTGAAAAAATATAGAAAAAACACGATGATTCTGTTCAATTGTTTCTGCGTAACACGGTCCGATTGATACTGATATACTCACTGAAACATTATTGTTCCATTCATTGAGGGTTTCTCCTTCGTTGTTAATGTAGTAAATACTTTTCCTGTTGTATCGGTTGACGAAGTATTTCATGTATTTGACATAATTCTGGTTCAAGTTGTATACGCCCGCTCTTTCAGGAATCACCTCTATTTGCAACTGCAATATTAAGGCGAAACATAACAGGTTTTTGTTTTAATTGTAATCATAATAACTCCTCACAACACGATCACTTGACCTGGTCCCAATCTGGGATACCCTGTGCTATGGCAACTTGGCAAGGACATTACTAACATCGAAAAGGACCCAGACTAATTCTGATTGTACAAATTTACGGCGGCCCTCAGTGGGAATTGAACCTACGAACTCTTTCTGGGTAGCTAAAATCTGTTATGACGAGGATTCAACAGTCGGACTGCGAAGTGTTGATGAGCCCGAAATAGTAAGCAAAACTCACACTTGGTAGGACTTAATTATTTTCTGTTATATTGTGCAGGACTAAACGTACACGACTACATGCCATCTGGCCAAGATCAACAACATCATCATCATCATCAGCCTACCGCTGCCCTATGCTGGGTATAGGCCTTTTCCCCCAAATGCAATTACACACCTTCTCTCGCCATTCGCAACAACAATAACAATCAACAACATCGCAAAATAAAATCTGTTGTTCTATGCTAACTTCTGATATCTAATCTATCAAATCTCTTTAAACGAGCAATTCTTGTATATATATTTATATATAATCAGAATCTCGGAAACGGCTTCAACGATTTTCACGAAATTTTATAGGCAGATGCTTTCGGGGGCGTTTAATTGGTCTAACTAGGTTACATTTTTAGAAAACGTTGTTTTATCCGTGTTTTAAGCCAATTGAAATTTGCTATGATCACATACAGAGGTAAATTTCGCGTCTATCTGTAAGGTTGGGATAGTTCTGACAGGAAAACGGGCGAGCCGTTTCGGGCCGATTTCAAGAGACCCGGTTCGAGTCATGATGTTTTTTTTCCAAGTTCTTTTTTTGTTGAAAAAGGATTATTTTAATTTTATATTACATATTTTATATTACAAAAAAAGTACCGAGCAAAGCTAGGTCACCCAGGTACTTAATATTATTGTACGATTTACTATCACAAGCTACTTGTGTACGTATTGTGAAAATTATTATGGCGCTATTGCTACTTAGGCCATTGATAGTCTATACGGAGTTATGGAGTTGAATAAAAGAGTCATTTGGTGCACACACTATAATAGTTATAAAACATTAAGTTCACAGAAAAACTACGTACAGTCTGATTATACTAGATGGGCTACTACGCTTTAGGAGCGGTGGGGCGCGACTGGCCGCGCTACATAAACTTGCTGACTAAACCAAAAGTGCGCGGTCAGCCGCCACAATATTCCCCCCTTTACAAAAAAAGTTTTTACAAAATTTTGAAAATATCATAAAAGTTCACAATTTTCGTGGTCTAACTGTACCTGATAAACTACGCTATCCAAGACTTGTTCCGATAGCAACAACGACGCTGCCTAAAAATGCTGATGCTGAATTACATTGAAAACTAAAGGTGTTGATTACAAAGTTGAAAATATAATATGATACGTCCTGTTGCAACATTTGAAAAACATTTCTAGGTATCGATAAAGTCGTGGTAAAGTTACACAATGCTAAGTCATGGTACTTTCTTTGTATAAAATCATGACACAAATGAATATATTATACAGGGTTCAAATTCCTCTTTCGACCGTTTCCGCTGTGGTCCTGGCCAGTAACCTAGCAGAAAATGTGGAAAGTTGAATACTTCCGGCCAGCAGCATAAAAATGAATCTGCAGATAAATTTTTATGCTCTGGAAACATAAAATGTGGTAAACGACACAATAACAAACATGAACGACTAAAACTCATAGTTTCATGTTATAAGACATCGAGTTCTTAATTATTAACAGTAACTCTTTCTTAAATCACGAATACACCTTATATAAAATGTTGTCCGGCCAGACTCAACCATTGTACGTAGAACCACCAGTGTGACCTAATTAGAGTAACGCTGAGATGCACATTTCGCACGGTGGGTGTCTAATGATTGTGCCTGGTGACCTATGCTACACACCTTAAAAAACGTAGCTTAACTAAACATAAACTTACATAATGCTCTTGCGGGAGGCTGTACTGACAAAGAATTAAAATATACCAACTCCCGAACGGTAAGGTTGGGTACACACTCAGAATATTAACACGGTTATGTTAGAGCCTATTCACTACTTAATTCGTTACTATAGGTTAACACTATATAATTAGTATGACGCGTCGTTCAAGAATACACGACTTTAGGTTGAGTGTTTGAATGAACCGTCTCTAATTTAATAACTGGGGTAGCGGTAGGACCACTTGCACCAACCACTGCAAGTTGTTTCTTCATGTAATTTTTAAAACCACTTCTACACTGATGCCGAATGCCGTAAATACATATTCCCATCAGGATTACTAAAATGACAATTAATAATATCGTGTTTGTATTTAACTGATTAGGGGCACTGTCATTATTCGCCACTGACTGACTCAACGCGACGTTGGTTTGTTCTTTGCTATGTCCCCCGCCCATTTTACAAAAACTAACTTGTGTCTCCTTAGAAAGACTACAAGAAAATGATGCTTTAAACAACCGTAAACCTAACTTATTTTATTTATACATGATCTAGTTTAATCTTAAATATCGCTGAGGTGTCTTAACTACTCTACCAAAACGTGTCTTTTTAACTACTTCCGTGCCTGACGCCTTGGCTCCGCTTTGTGTGTCGCGGACTTTAGTCACACGCGCGCTGTAAGTAGGTTGCGGTAAGGTAGTTGGAGTCTCGCGGGTTTCGTTATCGCCGCACGGTGGGTGCACCCCTCGTCGCTCGGGATGACGATCGCCACCGCCGCCCTTGCCGCCCGCCGCTGCGTGCCCCGTTGCGCGAGCGCCCGTCCCGCAATAATGTTATCTGCGGTGCCTCTTGGTATCTGGTCGACTGCAGCAACGCTCATCGCTGGCGTGAAACTCTCCATGACCCTGTCAGCCACCGACGCTAGGACGCTTAACCCCTTAGAGTCCGTAGCTGCCAAGACCGCGCGTACCGACGCTGGTAGGTGATTCTGCCACAAGACAACGAGTGTGTCGTCGTTCACCCTGCCCTTCGCAAGCTCCTGCATACGCCGAAGTAATTGTGAGGGTTTTTGTTCGCCGAGCTCCATCTCACTGATTAGTTTTTGCACTTTTCGGGCCTGCGACTCCTCAAAAATGTCCAACAGCCGATTCTTGAGAAACTCATACTTATTCGTCGCAGGTGGGTTGGTGAGGATGTCTGTAACCTGTCCGATGACAGCTGATAACGTGATTCGTCGCTCATGTGTTGGGGTTGAAGTACGGCTTCCGCCTGAATAAACCACACTCTTGGAGCATCAGTCCAAAAATCCGGCAGCCGTGCCGACAAAGAAACTGCACTAACACTTGGTTCATTAGCGTTCACATTTTGGTTAGGTTCTGGTTGATCAGTCATTTTGATTATTTACTAAAACTAGTGTCCCCGCAAGAGCTGTGAATCGCCCCCACCGACGCCCTAAAGCGCACACTTGCCGGTCCTTTTTGTTCTGCACTGAGGTCACCACTATGGCGCTTTTGCTACTTTAGGCCATTGATAGTCTATACGGAGTTATGGAGTTGAATAAAAGAGTCATTTGGTGCACACACTATAATAGTTATAAAACATTAAGTTCACAGAAAAACTACGTACAGTCTGATTATACTAGATGGGCTACTACGCTTTAGGAGCGGTGGGGCGCGACTGGCCGCGCTACATGAACTTGCTGACTAAACCAAAAGTGCGCGGTCAGCCGCCACATTATATATTTGTGGGTTTCAAATTGTTGTAAAATAATTGGAATAAAACTGAAGTGAAGAATGTTGAAATTATTATATACTCACATTAACAAACCTAAATAAAACCACAACAGGAACAGAGGCAACAACAAAATTAAACGTCATATTAGATGTAGACACTGAAGCAGAGGCGATGATAAAATGAATGCGTCCGACTGAAATTTAGTTTTTATAAATCTAGACCAATTAAGCTAGAGATTTTTCTATTGTTAAAAAAACCGGTCAATTATAATTGGATATAGAGCGCCAAGGGCTTAGGTAGACGAATAGCTACGCCGACGCCGGCGGCTTCGCTCGCATAAATTTATGTCGCATTTATCTTGTGATAATATCAACATCAGTAAAAAAATATCTACAATATTCGCAGAGAACTTTTGTAATTTTTGTTTTAATAGAGCATCTCAAATAATTTATTGTTGATAGTGTCAAATACCGTATTGACTTCAATGAAGGCGCGGGCGCTACATCCGAAAATACTTAATTAGTCGACTAATAATTATTCATTTTCACTCACAGTCTGAGAAACCAGAAGTATTTAAAAATCAACTAGATCACGGTAAGATAAGCTGCTTAAAGATCAGACCGATGCAATACAGACGGACAGCCAGACGTATAGTAAATCGGCTTATTATATCTGTGAGCGCTATAATACGGAACTCAAAGCACATTTTATGTTTAGGTAAAGGTAAAACAATTTAGGGCACTCAGTGCTACATTATGTATAATTTGATATATTAAAATATAAATTACTGTCCATTAATCCGTGAACATTATTATAGAATACAGAATATCCTGTATTAAAATAAAACGTAATTGAAATAAATAGGTACTTTAATTTAAATTACGTTTTATTTTAATACCGGATATTCTATATGTGGAAAGTATTATGTTGTGGAAGGACCGGTGAGGGATTCCCCAGGCGGACACACTTCTACCAAATAGGGGATGTATTAGCAAAATGCAGGGTAAAAACCACCCTAAACCGACGTGCGTGCGTGCAACGACTAACGAATGTCGATGAAGCGAAAGTTATTTGTCAGGATCGTGGCAGGTGGCAGTCCCTGGACTCTGCCTACCCCTCTGGGATACAGGCGTGAGCTTATTTATGTATGTACTTGTATGTATTATGTTTTGCTCCAGTCTATTCAAAGGAGGCCTGAAAGTGATCTCGGCCACTAAAAGTGGTCTGTACTTACCATATACATGATACCTTACATAATACCTGTGTAATCATATAATTGAGGCATATAGAATCAAAGGCTGCAAAGTACCACACGCATCTTTGCCGCATTTGATTCCAACGCGGCAGCAATTTAGCAGTCTTTGAACCCAATATGAGATTTGTATGAGGTTTTAAGTGGTCTTTTGCTGATTTTGTTACTACATTGAAAAAATGCATAGTTTAAACTCGAAATACACTAGATGACTCATATTTGGAAAGTGTGGCACTTAACAGCCTTTGATTCTATATGCCGCAATCATCCTTTTCATATAATTATGTTCAATAAAGTGTTCTCTATCTGTCTATCTGGTTTTAAATCCAGGGGGTGTAAGTAAGATGCCTTTCTCTCGTGTTTTAAAGCAAGATAAGATAAGAAGAAAAGTAAAAGTAAAAAAATAAAGATTATATTATCGTTTATGGATAAATGCAATGATCATACAGTAGGTAGGTAAGAAAACTAATGCTTCATATAGAAATATTGCAGGTAAATAACAATAGAAAACAAGGACATGCTTGGAAGCATATTTATATATAATATCCTAATACTTCCTTTATGGGGCACTGTAGGTATAAGGTTCTACAACAAGATGCCCCAAGATATATTAGAGTTAACTCCAACGCGATTTAAGAATTGTGTTAAGCACACTCTTTGCAAAGAAGCTTATTATAAAATCAACGATTATTTAGAAGACAAGGACATCTGGCATTAATAGTTTTATATTAAATTAAAAAAAAAAAAAAAAACTCACGCCCGTTATCCCCGAAGGGGTAGGCAGAGGCACCAGTCTCTAGAACTGGACCCATATTAAATTTAATCAGAGGATAAATACAAAATACAAATACAAAATACACGCTCGCTCGCAAGTCACGCTCTTTTCTGAGAGATTTGACGAGACAGCACTAGAGTTAGTAGAAGTAGTTTTAACCCTTAACCAGGCAATGAGTAGTAAGATTTTTCATTCGTTTTGGACTTTATTTCAAAGTGATAAGGTTCAATTTAAAGTGGTCCCTATTAGACCTTTGCCTGGTGAAGGGTTAAATTCAGAAACTCTAAGTGAACTGGCGGCGGTAGGTGGTCAGCCGGTAGGGTAGACCCACAGCCCGATGGTCGGACGATAATATGGCCAGGTTGGCAGAGGGCCCGTAAATGGGAATGGCGTGATGGGGAAAATGCCTATAACCATCAGTAGGCAGAGGAGCGCTGATGGTAATGATGATTAGTCAATTGTAAATAATAGTCGAAAAGATGAAATTGTACTTTAATTATACCAACACCTTGTAAAATAGTTGCAATCATGGACCCGAAACCGGCGACTAATGAATATCTATGTCGTTGGACGATTTGAAAAATCAAATCTTCGCAAAAATTCTAAGGGCCATCGCGAAAACACGGATAATTAGATAATGGCTTTGACCTTTCTTAATGTTACTGAAAAAAGATAGGGCTTTTGCAATAACGCAGCTTCTTTTAGAAAGATTGCGAAAAGAGTTGTTTTCGGTATTATGACCTAAGCACACTGATTGGTCGATCGCATCGCGCAAAACAACATATTTTCTGATTTCCTACGACATCTTCTTTATAAAACGAAGGTGCTAAGTCGGCATCGTGGTAAGTGGCAGACCCTATTATCTGCCTATCCCTCTAACATAAGGCATTATGTAATTATGTAAATGACAATGAGAATCACGCTGAACATCTTTAAGCAAATGTCCTTTTCTGTTTATCCTGGTTCGTCTTGGTGAGCCTCTGTTGTTTAAAACTAAGGTATAAGTAACCAGACGCTAATTCTTCCCTTGTCGAAGTCACAAAAGCAGTTCCGTCCGCGCGGGCATACTCGAACGGCATTTTGTAGGGAAATACAGCTCTCTTCAAAGTCATGTTCATAAGATGGTACACACCCTGCAACAAATTTCGCGGTATGAGAAATAGTTGTGATGCTTTAACCCTCTATAACTCAAGAACATAGATTTTCAAAACTATTTGTGTATTTAAAAAAAAAACACGTGTTTCATAATTTTTCATTTATTCAATTATTTAAAAAAAAAAAAAACAGGGACATAAAGCAAAATAATGAAAATAATTGTTATCTATAACGTCAAACTTTAAAGTTAATGCTCTTACCTGTCCATGTCCATGTTATCAAAATAAACCTTAAAAACACGAAAAAGCTATGTTTAAATACTTTTCAAATCGGAGCACGCGTGAACTTGTTTAAACAGCTGTGTGAAAAACTTCTATTTGTGACAGGCTATTAGTACTTGTTCGTTACTTCTGTTTGTAGACTACGGTATACGGTGCAATATAATGACAAAAAACGAATCGTATGAATATGGTGTAAGGTCGAACGGTATGTTGCTTACAGTCTACATCATGATATAGAGGGTTAATTAGTCTGCAGAAGAATCCGAGTTCCTAATATAGCTGGAATAATTGCTCAGTTAAATGGCAGTGGGCGTGGCACATAGCTAGGAGAACTGATGGCTGATCAGACAGGCCTGTTTCACTTTGCGTGTCGGTATCAAACGCGTAAGTGCATGCGGCGACCACGCCGGAGTGGCAAATAGGTAGGAATTCAGGCGCCAGAAGAGGTGACAGTTACGCGGTAGAAAGAGAGGCAACATGAATATCTAAATCGTTGGACGATTTGAAAAATCAAATCTTCGCAAAAATTCTAAGGGCCATCGCAAAAACACGGATAATTAGAACAGGTATATTAGTACAGGTATTAGTACTTTAATTAGTATTAGTATTAGGTACAGTACGAATTAGTACAGGTATGTACAGAAGATTCACTCAGCAAAATCAATTAAAGAAAAATGGACTCTAGCAGCGATACAATTAGGTGCAATTCAGATCGCACGGCGCTAAAAAAGCTACGTTATATTCACCTACATGTTGCCTCCCTTTCTACCGCGTAGCTCTTAACTCTTCTGGCGCCTGAATTCCTATAGCACTAACAGAATTAGGGCCCAGATATGTTTCATACTTATAAATTATAATAATAACTTATGAGAGACCAAATGACATTGCAGTCGCAAATTGAAGTCATTCCTGAAAGAGCTGGCGTATACAGATTCAACCAGAAGTACGTCCCATACGTCAAATACTTCGTCAACCGATACAACAGGAAGAGTCTTTACTACATAAACCTTGAAGGTGAAACTCTTCACGAGTGGAACAACAACGTTTCAGTCAGTATATCGCCATCAGTTGGACCGTGTTACGCAGAAATATTCCAAGCCACAATAAGTAACCGTCAAGAAAAACGTATATTCATGCATAGATAACCATTCTAGTTTATGCGTAACATGGTGCAATTACCTAAATTAAAACTCAGTTTTGCCAAGCACACTAGGCGACACGCGACAGCGACAGCTCGGCGACTAGACGTGACGACAGGCTATAGCCGACTATTTTATATATATATATATACTTTATTGCACACGAGACATTGAACAGAACATTCGTAAAAACAGCATTTCTCAGAAAAGAGCGTGACATAACGTCACTTAGTCTATGCGCACACTAGGCGACACGTGACAGCGACAGTTCGGCGACTAGACGTGACGACAGGCTACCGCCGACAATTTTCATAATATATTTTGTTCGAACCTCCGCACACGGCGGCACACTGGCGTTAGAGTCGCGGAGTCGTGACGGCCGTAGCCTGTCGTCACGTCTAGTCTCCGAACTGTCGCTGTCGTGTGTCGCCTAGTGTGCGCATAGACTAAGTGACGTTTTGTCACGCTCTTTTCTGAGAAATTTGTCAAGTCAGCACTGAAGTTAAACTACTTAACTTAGTAAAATTCGCGATTCACAAAATTGACCCTTAGTTTCCTTTCGTTATTATACTTACAATAAGAATTATTAGCGATAAGAAACCCAATAGGCTATAATGACAGTATAAAAAATTTATTATAGGCAGTTCTACCCATTTTAATTAAAGAAAATAGGATCATTTATCAAAAAACTCGGGATACTTGATAATCCTTTTTATCAAGAACGACGATGACGTCACAGGTGTGTAAATATGGCATCTGTCATTAATGTCGTTCAGGCTAAAATAATATTACACCGGGGCAACACTGTGCGGCATTGCGGTACGCCACAAGGCCGCATGCTACAACGTCGCACATTGTGGCAAGAACCGTGTGGCATGGCAACACCTTGTGGCATGGCAATACCTTGCGTCATGTGGCAAACTGTCGCAGCTTCTTCTTCTTCTTCTGTCGCAAATTTGTAGCATGCGGCCTTGTGGCATGCTGCAATGCCGCACATTGTTGCCCCGGTGTAATACAGGCTTTCATTGCTTTTGTTTACTGACTTGTGACGTCGTGATTCCTTTGCGACGACATATTACGCAGGGTAGCGTTTTGGCGACTTATTTGGAAAGTATTTTTTATATGCTTTTTTTTAGAAGAAATACACAAAGAATGTAAAATTACCACTTTCAAATTAGCACTCAAATATCTGAGACGGTTTTCAGACACCTGTCAAATAGCCCGTTGTTTACCATTACTTAGATATAAGAAACCTTGTATAACTTCTCTTGACAAGTGTTCTGTATCTAGGTATTTATCCCTATGTATAGGCCTGGTTTACATTTGCTTTATTTTAATGCTTTTTTAGCACGCTTTCCATAGAGCTAGAATAGAATAGAGACGCCAAATTCCTTTTATAAATACATAAGCAAATAATAAATCAGTAGTGGTTGGTTGTATACTAGGTATATATTTAGGATATTTGAAAGTATTTTTCGAATAATATGGTGCTTAGTATAATAATTTCGTAATTTGTTTTTAATCCAATTATTGTATTATTATTTCTATTTATGGTCAAATTTTGTTCATAGTTCAGCGAATTAGGTGCAACAGAAAACCAGCGCGAGTCGCCTCTGACTAGCATTTTGCTGAGCAGCCTTTTTCTGTTGTAGCACTTTTCGTTCAGTATGATTGTATGAGGTACCGTAATTTTTGTGTTTTTGTTTTGCTACAAATATTGTTTAACATTTGTGTTATGGTGTTACAATTGAAATAAATGCATTTCACTTTCACTTTTACTTAATAAAAGCTATGAATCGGCATACGCTTTTGCCGTTTATCTCGCGTGTATACGTAAGCGAAAGTACAGACACGATATGTAATACACTTGTGCTTTATACTCGAAAGTTGTTATTTACCTTTGCAGGTACAGGGCGTGGCCTATGAGAAGTTGGGGAACGTCTATAAAAGGAGCTTCGTAGAAGCGACATACCGCTTGTGCGACCTTATCAATAAAGACGACATTTTGGGACCAACACTCCGGAATCAACAACACCTAAGTGATGCAGGATCGTTTCATTATAAATCCATTCTAAAATACTGATTGATTTACTTCTTTAATTGCGTGATCTACATAATAGTAGAATGAGACGAGCTGCGAGCCAAATTCACTGGCGTGTTTGCGCCGCGTCGGCTTCCTTTAATTTCTTTTGTCAAAAGCCGCCATGTGCCGAGGCGGCAAATATCAAAGTGACACTGTAGCGAACATACTTTACCCTCGCGCGTAAAACGCTTCGTCTGAACAGGCTCTAAAAGTCGCAGTGTGTAAAGGGCCTTAACTGTAAATAACACTCAAAAATGTTGCTATGCCCGTATGCCGGTTATAATTCTACCCACACCTTGCAAAACAGGTTGCAATAAATGATAATGACAGTGATAATAAACATTTTTTTAAAAATGGCCTTTTCTGTTCACTCTGCTTTGTCTTGGTTAGCCCCCGTTATTTGAAAGTAAGCTATATGTATCCAGAAGCTATTTCTTCCCTTGTCGAAGTCACGAAAATAGTTCCGTCTATGCGGGCATGGTCGAAGGGCATTTTGTAAGGAAATATAGCTTTCTTCATTGTCATGTTCATGAGACGGTACACACCCTGCAAAAATGCGGTATCAGAAATGTTCGTGATGTTTTATTTAGTCCTTAATTAAAATAAAAAAAACTTTTTATATAACTAACTTGTTAATGCTATAAGTTCCTAGTTTATTATTGTCAACCATTATGCGGAGGGGACTAGTTTTCACAACACAGGGAATCCTAGTGTGGAAACTAGGGCTTCATTCTATTGTATGAAATTGTTTTTGGAACACCTAAATATTTTTTTCATTTTCATTATAAAAAAGGGTATTATTCGTAAATTTTAATTTTTCTTTAAGTATTCCCAAAGACTAGCTATGCTCATACTTAATTATACATTCAACGGGTCTAGTCGCCTTTATTTACGTACATACATGAGCTCACGCCTGTATTAACGTGCCTTGTAAAGCACGGAACCGCTCGGAAAAATGCCACTAGCGTTAGTCATAGAACGGTCACCCATCCATGCACTGAACGCGCCCTATTTTGCTTAACCTTCGTGATCGTTTAAGATCACTCAGGCAGCCGGGGCTACGCGCGATTCACAATAAGAAATAGAGGGGTTCCAAGTTAACATTAACCCCTCTATTTTCGGAGGTACGTGAGATGGATTTTCCTAGACCCTGTATGAGCCCGGATTATAAAAGTAGGCATTATGGCTTAGGTTATGGCTTTAGTTACTTTTGGTGTTGGACATACTATGACGCCAGTAGCTCGGAGTGTTGGTCCCAAAATGTCGTCTTTATTGATAAGGTCGCACAAGCGGTATGTCGCTTCTACGAAGCTCCTTTTATAGACGTTCCCCAACTTCTCATAGGCCACGCCCTGTACCTGCAAAGGTAAATAACAACTTTCGAGTATAAAGCACAAGTGTATTACATATCGTGTCTGTACTTTCGCTTACGTATACACGCGAGATAAACGGCAAAAGCGTATGCCGATTCATAGCTTTTATTAAGTAAAAGTGAAAGTGAAATGCATTTATTTCAATTGTAACACCATAACACAAATGTTAAACAATATTTGTAGCAAAACAAAAACACAAAAATAACGGTACCTCATACAATCATACTGAACGAAAAGTGCTACAACAGAAAAAGGCTGCTCAGCAAAATGCTAGTCTGAGGCGACTATGTTAGTGAACTTAGCAGATCATTGTCCAGCAGATCACAAAAAAATGAGAGTTCTTGTCGCATGCAGCAGAGTTCTAGAGTTCCTGATACTTTTTGGAAATAGTTCTGGCCATTTGACCTTGAAAAACTAAATTGAAAAAATGATCTGCTAACTTCCCGTAGCATATCATTTCGCAGCAACTAAAAAAACAAGGTGAGTTCTTATCGCATGCAGCCGAGTTCTATAGTTCCTGATACTTTTTAGACATAGTTCTGGCGATTTTACCCGAAAAAAGGCAGTCGACAAAATGATCTGCCAACTTCCCGTAGCAGATCATTTTGCAGAAAATCAAAAATTAACGAAAGTTCTAAGCGTATGCACCAAAGCTTTACAGTTCCTGATACTTCTCACGAATAGTTCTGTGTTCAAATTCAAGTAAAAAGCAATTTAAGTATTAAAGAGCAAAAATCAACAAACACCAATTTCGTCGATTCCAACAATTTTAAAAACCTTCACAAGAAAATATAATGTTCCATTCACATTATCTAAGCAAAATCTAAAGCCTACAACCTAAATCAGTACTAGAACTCACGTAAAAGTATAAGCAGATCATATAAGAATGTGTGAAAAATAAAAAAATAAAAACTTTAGACTCATTAAATTTTTTTAAAAATTCAGCTGGGTACAAAAACCAGAAATCCTGCAAATTTTATAGATCTGCACCTAAACTAAAATAAAGAACTAAATTTAGAACCAGAACTCACGTCCAGGTGTCAGCAGATCATACCTATATGTAAGAAAATCCAACAATTGTAACACTGGAAAATAAAAATATTTCGGTAAGGTAAGAACCCAGAACTCCAACGAATTTCATAGACCTGCACCAGAACTACAATCTAGAACTAGATTTAGAACTAGAACTCACGTAGAGGTGCCAGCAGATCACACCTATATGTTAAAAAATCGAAAAATTGTAACACTAGGACAATAAAATTATTTCAATGAGCTGAGAACTCAGAACTCCAACTAATTTAACAGATCTGCACCAGAACTACAATCAAGAACTAGATTTAGAACTAGAACTCACGTCCAGGTATCAGCAGATCATACCCATATGTAAGAATGTCCAAAAATTGTAACACTAGGACAATAAAATTATTTCAATGAGCTGAGAACCCAGAACTCCAATGAATTTAACAGATCTGCACCAGAACTACAATCTGGAACTAGATTTAGAACTAGAACTCACGTCCAGGTGCCAGCAGATCATACCTACATGTTAGAAAATCCAAAAATTGTAACACTGGAAAATAAAAATATTTCGGTAAGGTAAGAACGCAGAACTCCAACGAATTTCATAGACCTGCACCAGAACTACAATCTAGAACTAGATTTAGAACTAGAACTCACGTAGAGGTGCCAGCAGATCACACCTATATGTTAAAAAATCGAAAAATTGTAACACTAGGACAATAAAATTATTTCAATGAGCTGAGAACCCAGAACTCCAACTAATTTAACAGATCTGCACCAGAACTACAATCTGGAATTAGATTTAGAACTAGAACTCACGTCCAGGTGCCAGCAGATCATACCTACATGTTAGAAAATCCAAAAATTGTAACACTGGAAAATAAAAATATTTCGGTAAGGTAAGAACGCAGAACTCCAACGAATTTCATAGACCTGCACCAGAACTACAATCTAGAACTAGATTTAGAACTAGAACTCACGTAGAGGTGCCAGCAGATCACACCTGTATGTTAAAAAATCCTAAAATTGTAACAATATGACAATAAAAATATATCAATGAGCTGAGAACCCAGAACTCAAACGAATTTAATAGATTTGCACCAGAACTACAATCAAGAACTAGATTTAGAACTAGAACTCACGTCCAGGTATCAGCAGATCATACCCATATCTAAGAATGTCCAAAAATTGTAACACTAGGACAATAAAATTATTTCAATGAGCTGAGAACCCAGAACTCCAATGAATTTAACAGATCTGCACTAGAACTACAATCTGGAACTAGATTTAGAACTAGAACTCACGTCCAGGTGCCAGCAGATCATACGTACATGTTAGAAAATCCTAAAATTGTAACAATATGACAATAAAAATATATCAATGAGCTGAGAACCCAGAACTCGAACGAATTTAATAGATTTGCACCAGAACTACAATCAAGAACTAGATTTAGAACTAGAACTCACGTCCAGGTATCAGCAGATCATACCCATATGTAAGAATGTCCAAAAATTGTAACACTAGGACAATAAAATTATTTCAATGAGCTGAGAACCCAGAACTCCAATGAATTTAACAGATCTGCACCAGAACTACAATCTGGAACTAGATTTAGAACTAGAACTCACGTCCAGGTGCCAGCAGATCATACGTACATGTTAGAAAATCCAAAAATTGTAACACTGGAAAATAAAAATATTTCGGTAAGGTAAGAACGCAGAACTCCAACGAATTTCATAGACCTGCACCAGAACTACAATGTAGAACTAGATTTAGAACTAGAACTCACGTCCAGGTGCCATCAGATCATACCCATATGTAAGAATGTCCAAAAATTGTAACACTAGGACAATAACATTTATTTCAATGAGCTAAGAACCCAGAACTCCAATGAATTTCATAGATCTGCACCAGAACTACAATCTAAACCTAGATTTAGAACTAGAACTCACGTCCAGGTGCCAGCAGATCATACCCATATGTAAGAATGTCCAAAAATTGTAACACTAGGACAATAACATTTATTTCAATGAGCTAAGAACCCAGAACTCCAATGAATTTCATAGATCTGCACCAGAACTACAATCTAAAACTAGATTTAGAACTAGAACTCACGTCCAGGTGCCAGCAGATCATACCCATATGTAAGAATGTCCAAAAATTGTAACACTAGGACAATAAAATTATTTCAATGAGCTGAGAACCCAGAACTCCAACTAATTTAACAGATCTGCACCAGAACTACAATCTGGAACTAGATTTAGAACTAGAACTCACGTCCAGGTGCCAGCAGATCATACCTACATGTTAGAAAATCCAAAAATTGTAACACTGGAAAATAAAAATATTTCGGTAAGGTAAGAACGCAGAACTCCAACGAATTTCATAGACCTGCACCAGAACTACAATCTAGAACTAGATTTAGAACTAGAACTCACGTAGAGGTGCCAGCAGATCACACCTGTATGTTAAAAAATCCTAAAATTGTAACAATATGACAATAAAAATATATCAATGAGCTGAGAACCCAGAACTCAAACGAATTTAATAGATTTGCACCAGAACTACAATCAAGAACTAGATTTAGAACTAGAACTCACGTCCAGGTGCCAGCAGATCATACCCATATGTAAGAATGTCCAAAAATTGTAACACTAGGACAATAAAATTATTTCAATGAGCTGAGAACCCAGAACTCCAATGAATTTTTTAGATCTGCACCAGAACTACAATTTAGAACTAGATTTAGAACTAGAACTCACGTCCAGGTGCCAGCAGATCATACCCATATGTAAGAATGTCCAAAAATTGTAACACTAGGACAATAAAATTATTTCAATGAGCTGAGAACCCAGAACTCCAATGAATTTTTTAGATCTGCACCAGAACTACAATTTAGAACTAGATTTAGAACTAGAACTCACGTCCAGGTGCCAGCAGATCATACCCATATGTAAGAATGTCCAAAAATTGTAACACTAGGACAATAAAATTATTTTAATGAGCTGAGAACCCAGAACTCCAACGAATTTCATAGACCTGCACCAGAACTACAATCTAGAACTAGATTTAGAACTAGAACTCACGTAGAGGTGCCAGCAGATCACACCTAAATGTTAAAAAATCCAAAAATTGTAACACTAGGACAATAAAATTATTTCAATGAGCTGAGAACCCAGAACTCCAACGAATTTAACAGATCTGCACCAGAACTACAATCTGGAACTAGATTTAGAACTAGAACTAACGTCCAGGTGCCAGCAGATCATACCTACATGTTAGAAAATCCAAAAATTGTAACACTGGAAAATAAAAATATTTCGGTAAGGTAAGAACGCAGAACTCCAACGAATTTCATAGACCTGCACCAGAACTACAATCTAGAACTAGATTTAGAACTAGAACTCACGTAGAGGTGCCAGCAGATCACACCTATATGTTAAAAAATCGAAAAATTGTAACACTAGGACAATAAAATTATTTCAATGAGCTGAGAACCCAGAACTCCAACTAATTTAACAGATCTGCACCAGAACTACAATCTAGAACTAGATTTAGAACTAGAACTCACGTAGAGGTGCCAGCAGATCACACCTATATGTTAAAAAATCCAAAAATTGTAACACTAGGACAATAAAATTATTTCAATGAGCTGAGAACACAGAACTCCAACTAATTTAACAGATCTGCACCAGAACTACAATCTGGAACTAGATTTAGAACTAGAACTCACGTCCAGGTGCCAGCAGATCATACCTACATGTTAGAAAATCCAAAAATTGTAACACTAGGACAATAAAATTATTTTAATGAGCTGAGAACCCAGAACTCCAACGAATTTCATAGACCTGCACCAGAACTACAATCTAGAACTAGATTTAGAACTAGAACTCACGTAGAGGTGCCAGCAGATCACACCTATACGTTAAAAAATCCAAGAATTGTAACACTAGGACAATAAAATTATTTCAATGAGCTGAGAACCCAGAACTCCAACGAATTTAACAGATCTGCACCAGAACTACAATCTGGAACTAGATTTAGAACTAGAACTCACGTCCAGGTGCCAGCAGATCATACCTACATGTTAGAAAATCCAAAAATTGTAACACTGGAAAATAAAAATATTTCGGTAAGGTAAGAACGCAGAACTCCAACGAATTTCATAGACCTGCACCAGAACTACAATCTAAAACTAGATTTAGAACTAGAACTCACGTCCAGGTGCCAGCAGATCATACCTACATGTTAGAAAATCCAAAAATTGTAACACTAGGACAATAAAATTATTTCAATGAGCTGAGAACACAGAACTCCAACGAATTTAACAGATCTGCACCAGAACTACAATCTAGAACTAGATTTAGAACTAGAACTCACGTAGAGGTGCCAGCAGATCACACCTATATGTTAAAAAATCCAAAAATTGTAACACTAGGACAATAAAATTATTTCAATGAGCTGAGAACCCAGAACTCCAATGAATTTATTGGATCTGCACCAGAACTACAATTGAGAACTAGATTTAGAACTAGAACTCACGTCGAGGTGCCAGCAGATCACACCTGTATGTTAAAAAATCCTAAAATTGTAACACTACGACAATCAAATTATTTCAATGAGCTGAGAACCCAGAACTCCAACTAATTTAACAGATCTGCACCAGAACTACAATCTGGAACTAGATTTAGAACTAGAACTCACGTCCAGGTGCCAGCAGATCATACCTACATGTTAGAAAATCCAAAAATTGTAACACTGGAAAATAAAAATATTTCGGTAAGGTAAGAACGCAGAACTCCAACGAATTTCATAGACCTGCACCAGAACTACAATCTAGAACTAGATTTAGAACTAGAACTCACGTAGAGGTGCCAGCAGATCACACCTAAATGTTAAAAAATCCTAAAATTGTAACAATATGACAATAAAAATATATCAATGAGCTGAGAACCCAGAACTCCAACGAATTAAAAATATTTGCACCATAACTACAATCTAGAACTGCTGGTTCGTGTTGTAAGTTTTTGTAGGTACTTTTTTTTTATTTTTCGTTTTTTTTTATATTTTTTATTATTTCTCAATTTTAACACGTGATTAGATTTAACTCTATGATTAAATAACAATATCAGCAAATTGAACAAAATAAGTTGTAATGATGACTTTTGAGCCTCGTCGTCACAAAATAAGGAAAAAGCATTTTTACAACATAAGTTATAAGGCGACCGCCTCTATTGGTTTTTTTATTTACATAAATTCATATTATTTTTCATTTTGTTTTGATTTTTTTATGTCTTTATTTTTAACACACTAACATATGATTCAATGTTACTCAATTTATTTATTAGACAATCAACAAATCGAACTACATATATATTTATTGATTTTATAAAACATGTTTTGAGTTTTTTTTATTCTGTTATTTTTTTCTTATTTTTTAACACACTAATAGACGATTAGATTTCACTTGTCGATTAAATAACAAATCAGCAAATAGAACAAAATAGATATTAAATGTGTCAATGATTGTATTGTGTTTCAAATAGAACAAAAAATGTTTGTCTCGACGACTTTTGAGCTTCGACTTAAGCTCAAGCTGGAACGAAAAGGCAATTTGATAACATAAATCACAACAAGACTGCTGGTTCGTGTTGTAAGTTTTTGTAGGTATTTTTTTTTTATTTTTCGTTTTTTTTTATATTTTTTATTATTTCACAATTTTAACACGTGATTAGATTTAACTCTATGATTAAATAACAATATCAGCAAATTGAACAAAATAAGTTGTAATGATGACTTTTGAGCCTCGTCGTCACAAAATAAGGAAAAAGCATTTTTACAACATAAGTTATAAGGCGATCGCCTCTATTGTTTTTTTATTTACATAAAATCATATTATTTTTCATTTTGTTTTGATTTTTTTATGTCTTTATTTTTAACTCACTAACATATGATTCAATGTTACTCAATTTATTTATTAGACAATCAACAAATCGAACTACATATATGTTTATTGATTTTATAAAACATGTTTTGAGTTTTTTTTATTCTGTTATTTTTTTCTTATTTTTTAACACACTAATAGACGATTAGATTTCACTTGTCGATTAAATAACAAATCAGCAAATAGAACAAAATAGATATAAAATGTGTCAATGATTGTATTGTGTTTCAAATAGAACAAAAAATGTTTGTCTCGACGACTTTTGAGCTTCGACTTAAGCTCAAGCTGGAACGAAAAGGCACTTTGATAACATAAATCACAACAAGACTGCTGGTTCCTGTTGTAGTTTTTTGTAGGTTTTTTTTTTATTTTTTGTATTTTTTTAATAATTTTTTTTCTTAATTTTAACATATGATTAGATTTAACTCTATGATTAAATAACAATATCAGCAAATTGAACAAAATAAGTTGTAGTCTTGACTACAAGGTAAGGAAAAAGCACTTTGACAACATAAATTACAAGTTAATGCCTGTTTTTTTTTATTATTTACCGACTTAACTTATACAACCCTAGGAATTTTTGTCATAAATTACTTATTTATCGCATATTGCGTATACAATTAAATGTGGTTTTATTGCCGTGTTTGAGTTCGTGGCACAGCGTTTTTTCATCAAACTGTCGTATTTATACCAAAACTCACCTGATAGTCCATATGCGACATAGTGTTTGTTCTCTATGCTGTAATCGACAACAGCAGCAATCATGTACGTCTTTTCAAATACCTTGATATTTTTTTTTATTGAATTTAATTTGTGCATGGGCATCTTTTCTCTTCGGGCGTAGCCAGGATCACTAACAACTGAGGTATCAATGATCAAATGTGATCCATATTCATTAAAAGAAGATACTTTTGTTTTGCAGTTGAAGCAAGACCTTTCGAGAGCTATACACTCATTTATGGCTTCTTGGATCATATGAAGTCCGCCGCATAGAATTAAGTCAATATTGACACTCAGAAAACCGTATGGTTTTTGGTTCTTATGTCCACAAGAACACTCCACGTAGCACGTGTAGCTTGGCTCTTTTTCAAATAAATACTGCGCTAAGTGTGCAGCATTGCATTCAGCATCTAGACGCTTTATTTTTTTTGAATATGTCGCAACAGCCTGTGCAAAAATCGGAATTTCAATTAATATTTTCGCCCGTTGGACGTAATGATCTTTGAAGATCTTTTTTTTGTCACTCACATTCTGTGCCAGTTTCACTATTGGACAATCAGATGATTGTAATGTATCGGAATATACCTTATTTGCCAATAGACCGCTAAGGATTCCTTGGAAAATGGAATCGAATGCGCACGTCGACGTCACATTGAAATTACTATTTCCTAAACGTACTGATCCTGCTATATTACCGTTTAACAGAATCGGTATGTTATTCGTCGTAGAATGTTTGATGAAATCCCATTCGGGACAGTCATCGAAACAAGTGGACTTCGCACGTTTTTTTTTTGGTGAATAATTTATCTGATCACTACGTTTATTTTTTTCTAATCCTCTCCACTCTTCCCGAACATTCCAATCATTATCACCCGGAATGTTTTCGTCTCGTGGTGACAGAGGGAGTGGTAAAGATTCTTTCTGCTCGAAACTGAGCACTCTGTTATTTTCAGCTTCGATTAGAGTGCTGCGTGCATTTTTTTGTACTTTGAATTTAACCGCAAATTGGTCAAACTCAACCATTGATTGCTGACGGTCGTCGACTTCCATGACGTTTTCCTCATCTTCGACCTTGGAACTAGAGTTTGAGCATTTGATAGGGACAGAGTTTACTTGAGCTTCCTTTGCATCTGCATTTGCTTCTGGGTTATCCGATGGTTTACAGCGCTCTTTTATTTTCATGTCAATCCTGTCCAGATGTTGAATGACAAATCTGTCTATTCTCATCGGAATTTCACCTCTAAATTCACGTCGTTTCAAGTCAGAAAATTCTGCTTCAACGGCGGCGGAAGTGGCAGTTACTGAGCCCCTTTTGAAAACAGGCATCATTATTGCGGTCCACAAAGGTACGTACGGTAAAAGGTATCTTCTCAACCTTTTAGCAAAATCGATATTGTAGCACGCATTAATTGTGTCACCATCAGATGACTGATCAGCGATTTTTACTGCTGCTGCGTATAATTTATCACGCCAAGATTTCCATCCTGTTGCTTCCGGTTCACTTTCTGTATTCTGGTCTGTGCCAATGTCGGTTTCCTCGTTATTGGTATCACAAGTTTCTTCCTCGCTTTGATCAGCTGCTTCATCGTCGTCATCATTGCTCAGTTCAATTCCTTTGATCTTGGTGTTCAAAAAAGATAGCCGATCTACTGATGGCAGGAGCTTGCCACTCAGTTCAGAACCAATACATTTGCTGAGGGCAACAACAAGGATCGATTCTAGGAAATAGGACAACTCTTCCAGATTGGTCATTTGGTGAGCTTTTCCTATACACCGCTTATAAAATCGTCGCACCAAACATTTATCCTTACCTCTCAAGCTGGGCCATCGCGCAACCATTGACATCAGATGACAAAAGTCTAAGCGCATAAATGTCGATGGTAATGACGTTGCTTCATTCGTTATTGCATTATAGCATTTTTGTAAATAATCGTTTAAATTTACGCAGCCGCCGAATACTTGCGCAACCGCAATGAGCAAGGACCACCCAAAATCTGTAACTACGATTGGTGGAATTGGAGCGTTCGCAGCGAGGATATGACTCAAGAACGAATTGACAATGATCGATCTTTGATCGGCTGAAACCATTTGGAAGGTTGGCACGCTACCTTCTCGCGTCACTAAAACGCACTGATATAAAAATATGTGCGGCTTTTGTGACTTGTCGCGCTTAGCTACGCCACCTGTAGCATCGATTGCCAATGTTGCATGTGGATCATTGCGAACACGGGAAACGTATATTTGTAGTTGTTCGGGAAGCCAATATATGCAGTTGAATTTATGCAATCCGATGGAGTGTATGCAACCAACTAGCTTTCCGTGTTCAGCGCTTTTGAGCAAATTCATTGCAGGGTTTCCAAACTCCAAACCGTACTTAGCTAAAAGACGCTGTTCTTTGGCTTTTCGAACAACTTCATTAGTTGGCAAAATAGGTGGATTTTTATCACCGAAATTTTTAATACGCCCAGCTTCGGTACGTCGCCACGTCACCGCGTCTTTACAACACTCAATAAGGAAGTCGGCCACCTTCCGGCGACGAAGACCTCTCAGATGCCTTCTTTTGTTTCCTGTGTGGGATAATGCTTTAATACCCTCAACGTTGCATTCGAGAATAACATCACCGTCTTTAGGTGGCTCTTTCAAAAGAGTGCATTGAATTTTCGCGTTGCATTCACGGCAGAATCCTTCTATAGTTAAATAAAATCTAGCAGTTGTGCTAAGAAATATATTGTGATTTTTAAAAACAAAAACACAGTCAAGATGGTGTTGCACCCACAGGGTTTCAGCCACCACGTCTGCCCATCCCGGTCGCAATTTCCAATATATTCGTTTTCCATATATTTTTTCTTGGGGTGCGATATTTCGCCATTTTTCTTGTGAAATTACCAAGATAACCTTAATGGACGATGAACTTGTTAACGTATCTGTACTGTGGTCAGCGTTTTCAGTACTAATATCACCATCATTCTCACAAATACTTAATTGCTCTTGAATGTCGAAAACTTTTAAAATCATATCTCTGAAACCAGCACGATTATTATTAATAATTGTATGCACGTGCTTGGGCGAGATCAATGAACCCTTATCTGCCATTTTTTCTGAAATTGTTTGAAAAATCTTATGGGAAGGAGGATAAAGCGAACCTTTGTCATCAATAGTACGGTAAACAGCATCGGTCAGAATTTCGCGTAAAGCTGTTTTGTCGTACGGCGACTTGGCCGCCATTTTGAATCAATAGT
This sequence comes from Yponomeuta plumbellus, assembly GCA_947310845.1. Classification (NCBI taxonomy): domain Eukaryota; kingdom Metazoa; phylum Arthropoda; class Insecta; order Lepidoptera; family Yponomeutidae; genus Yponomeuta; species Yponomeuta plumbellus. The sequence continues at coordinate 5,744,393 of OX371207.1, read as the reverse complement.
TACCTTTTTATGTAACTTGTAATTATAAGAAAATTATAAAAAACGAAGTTATAGAATTATTCTCAAGCAGACGAAGAAAAAGAAAATAAAAATATTTCACGATGTAAAAGTACACTCACTAAGTAGACAGATATTATTATTGATGTTATGGTTCATATTCTGACTGCACCTAACGCAGTTTACATAGAAGTTTATATGTTAAGGCACCATTAGGTACACAAACAAACCACTTTATATATTTACGAACAACAGCTGAAAGAAATGAGGAGGATTGAGGATAAGATTTTATATGATATTCAATTTAATTACTCAATGACGACCGACAACAATAAATGCAGCATTCCAATTCTTTTTTTTTTCACTCGATTTGTGTACTTCTATTTATAGTAGTGAGTGAGTCACAACCATACCGCGATACAGCAAACCGTCAGAGCCATCTAGTGATTTAGATTGGAAGTAACTATTTGAAATCAAAATGTATGGTTGTGTAGGTACTGTAGCGCAACTACATTTATTGAAAGATGCTTTTTAGCATATAGGTATATTATTTATTTTTCTCTTTTCGTCGGCATCGCTCTAGCAAGGGATCGACTGACATCAATAAAAACGTAGCGATTCCCTATCAAACATTTAAAATCATCCTAGACGGCTGCGTCGGCCAGTTACTATAAAGAAGAATCGCTATATTTCCACTCCTGTTATCAATTTTTGACAACAATTTGACGACCCATGTGGCGCAGTGGGTATTGCCTGCCTACCATGTGAGAGGTCCCGGGTTCGAATAAAAATTGAAATATGTAGATATTTTTATTGAGAAATACAATTTGCCACAGTCAATTGTGTGTATGTGTGTGTGTGTGTGAATCCATGTGTGAATTAGTAAGGCTCTTTATAGATTGGTGATTTCAATTTAGGTTAAAAGTGATAAATAGGAAATAATTGTTGACAATAAAATATCTACAACAATTTTATTACAATTATGCAAATTAAATTATGTAAATTATTATCATCTATATCTGCATGTAAATTTAAATTATTTCTATTCCAATTTCCGCTGATTTTACTAGTTCTAATCAAGCCGGTTTCTTTTTAATGACTATTTAATTCATTTTATAATAAGTTCATTCATTCAATTTATTTGATAATTTTTGTAATGTAAAAAAATTTTTTTAATATACAATCTGAACACGGGCGTGGGCCTGCAAAAGCAGTTGCTAAGATATATCTACTTCAAAAACAATCAATGGCTGTCCACGACACAGGCTCGGCCTAGTGTCGAGCTCGAGAGTCCATAGTAGCACTATTTAGTTGCTCACGCTTGTGACTCGCTTGTCGTCAACCGGTGCTAACTAAAGTGGGTATTCTACCCGTCACCCACGACACAGGCTGGGCCTAGTGTGGGAGTCGCAATAGACCATACATTTTTGTAATTCATTTCTTATAAATAAACATATTTTTATTTATTTTATTTATTATATTGTATTTTATTGCATGCATTATACAGGGTGGAATTTTGTAATGCCACCTAAAGGGGAAGTACTCTTAATACTGTAGATAGAAAATTTTACTCAAAGAAAACATTACTTTATTTTTGAAAAGAAAGAAAACTGCATTCAAAGATTTTTCGGGATTCTGCGGTAGTATGGGGAGAGATATCGAGATCGACAGGCACCAACTCGGTTTGTACTGAAAACATGGTAGAAAATTTAAAGAATACGGGTAGTTTCGAAAAGCGACGGCAAACTCTTCAGCAAAACAACTTCGATTTTGATATAAATGTTTTAACATACTTCGAAGCATTTCCGAAGGCTTCAAGCAGAGATGCTGCCGAAGTAATTGGAACAACCTACAGTCGCGTACTTAAAGTGCTGAAAAAGTATAAGTTCTAGTTCTAAATCTAGTTCTAGATTGTAGTTCTGGTGCAGGTCTATGAAATTCGTTGGAGTTCTGGGTTCTCAGCTCATTAAAATAATTTTATTGTCCTAGTGTTACAATTTTTCGATTTTTTAACATATAGGTGTGATCTGCTGGCACCTCTACGTGAGTTCTAGTTCTAAATCTAGTTCTAGATTGTAGTTCTGGTGCAGGTCTATGAAATTCGTTGGAGTTCTGCGTTCTTACCTTACCGAAATATTTTTATTTTCCAGTGTTACAATTTTTGGATTTTCTAACATGTAGGTATGATCTGCTGGCACCTGGACGTTAGTTCTAGTTCTAAATCTAGTTCCAGATTGTAGTTCTGGTGCAGATCTGTTAAATTCGTTGGAGTTCTGGGTTCTCAGCTCATTGAAATAATTTTATTGTCCTAGTGTTACAATTTTTGGATTTTTTAACATTTAGGTGTGATCTGCTGGCACCTCTACGTGAGTTCTAGTTCTAAATCTAGTTATAGATTACAGTTCTGGTGCAGGTCTATGAAATTCGTTGGAGTTCTGGGTTCTCAGCTCATTAAAATAATTTTATTGTCCTAGTGTTACAATTTTTGGACATTCTTACATATGGGTATGATCTGCTGGCACCTGGACGTGAGTTCTAGTTCTAAATCTAGTTCTAAATTGTAGTTCTGGTGCAGATCTAAAAAATTCATTGGAGTTCTGGGTTCTCAGCTCATTGAAATAATTTTATTGTCCTAGTGTTACAATTTTTGGACATTCTTACATATGGGTATGATCTGCTGATACCTGGACGTGAGTTCTAGTTCTAAATCTAGTTCCAGATTGTAGTTCTAGTGCAGATCTGTTAAATTCATTGGAGTTCTGGGTTCTCAGCTCATTGAAATAATTTTATTGTCCTAGTGTTACAATTTTTGGATTTTTTAACATATAGGTGTGATCTGCTGGCACCTCTACGTGAGTTCTAGTTCTAAATCTAGTTCTAGATTGTAGTTCTGGTGCAGGTCTATGAAATTCGTTGGAGTTCTGCGTTCTTACCTTACCGAAATATTTTTATTTTCCAGTGTTACAATTTTTGGATTTTCTAACATGTACGTATGATCTGCTGGCACCTGGACGTGAGTTCTAGTTCTAAATCTAGTTCTAGATTGTAGTTCTGGTGCAGGTCTATGAAATTCGTTGGAGTTCTGGGTTCTCAGCTCATTAAAATAATTTTATTGTCCTAGTGTTACAATTTTTGGACATTCTTACATATGGGTTTGATCTGCTGGCACCTGGACGTGAGTTCTAGTTCTAAATCTAGTTCTTGATTGTAGTTCTGGTGCAAATCTATTAAATTCGTTCGAGTTCTGGGTTCTCAGCTCATTGATATATTTTTATTGTCATATTGTTACAATTTTAGGATTTTTTAACATACAGGTGTGATCTGCTGGCACCTCTACGTGAGTTCTAGTTCTAAATCTAGTTCTAGATTGTAGTTCTGGTGCAGGTCTATGAAATTCGTTGGAGTTCTGCGTTCTTACCTTACCGAAATATTTTTATTTTCCAGTGTTACAATTTCTGGATTTTCTAACATGTAGGTATGATCTGCTGGCACCTGGACGTGAGTTCTAGTTCTAAATCTAGTTCCAGATTGTAGTTCTGGTGCAGATCTGTTAAATTAGTTGGAGTTCTGGGTTCTCAGCTCATTGAAATAATTTTATTGTCCTAGTGTTACAATTTTTGGACATTCTTACATATGGGTATGATCTGCTGGCACCTGGACGTGAGTTCTAGTTCTAAATCTAGTTTTAGATTGTAGTTCTGGTGCAGATCTATGAAATTCATTGGAGTTCTGGGTTCTTAGCTCATTGAAATAAATGTTATTGTCCTAGTGTTACAATTTTTGGACATTCTTACATATGGGTATGATCTGCTGGCACCTGGACGTGAGTTCTAGTTCTAAATCTAGTTTTAGATTGTAGTTCTGGTGCAGATCTATGAAATTCATTGGAGTTCTGGGTTCTTAGCTCATTGAAATAAATGTTATTGTCCTAGTGTTACAATTTTTGGACATTCTTACATATGGGTATGATCTGATGGCACCTGGACGTGAGTTCTAGTTCTAAATCTAGTTCTACATTGTAGTTCTGGTGCAGGTCTATGAAATTCGTTGGAGTTCTGCGTTCTTACCTTACCGAAATATTTTTATTTTCCAGTGTTACAATTTTTGGATTTTCTAACATGTACGTATGATCTGCTGGCACCTGGACGTGAGTTCTAGTTCTAAATCTAGTTCCAGATTGTAGTTCTGGTGCAGATCTGTTAAATTCATTGGAGTTCTGGGTTCTCAGCTCATTGAAATAATTTTATTGTCCTAGTGTTACAATTTTTGGACATTCTTACATATGGGTATGATCTGCTGATACCTGGACGTGAGTTCTAGTTCTAAATCTAGTTCTTGATTGTAGTTCTGGTGCAGATCTGTTAAATTAGTTGGAGTTCTGAGTTCTCAGCTCATTGAAATAATTTTATTGTACTAGTGTTACAATTTTTCGATTTTTTAACATATAGGTGTGATCTGCTGGCACCTCTACGTGAGTTCTAGTTCTAAATCTAGTTCTAGATTGTAGTTCTGGTGCAGGTCTATGAAATTCGTTGGAGTTCTGGGTTCTTACCTTACCGAAATATTTTTATTTTCCAGTGTTACAATTTTTGGATTTTCTAACATGTAGGTATGATCTGCTGGCACCTGGACGTGAGTTCTAGTTCTAAATCTAGTTCCAGATTGTAGTTCTGGTGCAGATCTGTTAAATTCATTGGAGTTCTGGGTTCTCAGCTCATTGAAATAATTTTATTGTCCTAGTGTTACAATTTTTGGACATTCTTACATATGGGTATGATCTGCTGATACCTGGACGTGAGTTCTAGTTCTAAATCTAGTTCTTGATTGTAGTTCTGGTGCAAATCTATTAAATTCGTTCGAGTTCTGGGTTCTCAGCTCATTGATATATTTTTATTGTCATATTGTTACAATTTTAGGATTTTTTAACATACAGGTGTGATCTGCTGGCACCTCTACGTGAGTTCTAGTTCTAAATCTAGTTCTAGATTGTAGTTCTGGTGCAGGTCTATGAAATTCGTTGGAGTTCTGCGTTCTTACCTTACCGAAATATTTTTATTTTCCAGTGTTACAATTTTTGGATTTTCTAACATGTAGGTATGATCTGCTGGCACCTGGACGTGAGTTCTAGTTCTAAATCTAGTTCCAGATTGTAGTTCTGGTGCAGATCTGTTAAATTCGTTGGAGTTCTGGGTTCTCAGCTCATTGAAATAATTTTATTGTCCTAGTGTTACAATTTTTGGATTTTTTAACATATAGGTGTGATCTGCTGGCACCTCTACGTGAGTTCTAGTTCTAAATCTAGTTCTAGATTGTAGTTCTGGTGCAGGTCTATGAAATTCGTTGGAGTTCTGGGTTCTCAGCTCATTAAAATAATTTTATTGTCCTAGTGTTACAATTTTTGGATTTTCTAACATGTAGGTATGATCTGCTGGCACCTGGACGTGAGTTCTAGTTCTAAATCTAGTTCCAGATTGTAGTTCTGGTGCAGATCTGTTAAATTCGTTGGAGTTCTGGGTTCTCAGCTCATTGAAATAATTTTATTGTCCTAGTGTTACAATTTTTGGATTTTTTAACATATAGGTGTGATCTGCTGGCACCTCTACGTGAGTTCTAGTTCTAAATCTAGTTCTAGATTGTATTTCTGGTGCAGGTCTATGAAATTCGTTTGAGTTCTGGGTTCTCAGCTCATTAAAATAATTTTATTGTCCTAGTGTTACAATTTTTGGACATTCTTACATATGGGTATGATCTGCTGGCACCTGGACGTGAGTTCTAGTTCTAAATCTAGTTCTAGATTGTAGTTCTGGTGCAGGTCTATGAAATTCGTTGGAGTTCTGCGTTCTTACCTTACTGAAATATTTTTATTTTCCAGTGTTACAATTTTTGGATTTTCTAACATGTACGTATGATCTGCTGGCACCTGGACGTGAGTTCTAGTTCTAAATCTAGTTCTAGATTGTAGTTCTGGTGCAGGTCTATGAAATTCGTTGGAGTTCTGCGTTCTTACCTTACTGAAATATTTTTATTTTCCAGTGTTACAATTTTTGGATTTTCTAACATGTACGTATGATCTGCTGGCACCTGGGCGTGAGTTCTAGTTCTAAATCTAGTTCCAGATTGTAGTTCTGGTGCAGATCTGTTAAATTCGTTGGAGTTCTGGGTTCTCAGCTCATTGATATATTTTTATTGTCATATTGTTACAATTTTAGGATTTTTTAACATACAGGTATGATCTGCTGGCACCTGGACGTCAGTTCTAGTTCTAAATCTAGTTCTACATTGTAGTTCTGGTGCAGGTCTATGAAATTCGTTGGAGTTCTGCGTTCTTACCTTACCGAAATATTTTTATTTTCCAGTGTTACAATTTTAGGATTTTCTAACATGTACGTATGATCTGCTGGCACCTGGACGTGAGTTCTAGTTCTAAATCTAGTTCCAGATTGTAGTTCTGGTGCAGATCTGTTAAATTCATTGGAGTTCTGGGTTCTCAGCTCATTGAAATAATTTTATTGTCCTAGTGTTACAATTTTTGGACATTCTTACATATGGGTATGATCTGCTGATACCTGGACGTGAGTTCTAGTTCTAAATCTAGTTCTTGATTGTAGTTCTGGTGCAAATCTATTAAATTCGTTCGAGTTCTGGGTTCTCAGCTCATTGATATATTTTTATTGTCATATTGTTACAATTTTAGGATTTTTTAACATACAGGTGTGATCTGCTGGCACCTCTACGTGAGTTCTAGTTCTAAATCTAGTTCTAGATTGTAGTTCTGGTGCAGGTCTATGAAATTCGTTGGAGTTCTGCGTTCTTACCTTACCGAAATATTTTTATTTTCCAGTGTTACAATTTTTGGATTTTCTAACATGTAGGTATGATCTGCTGGCACCTGGACGTGAGTTCTAGTTCTAAATCTAGTTCCAGATTGTAGTTCTGGTGCAGATCTGTTAAATTCGTTGGAGTTCTGTGTTCTCAGCTCATTGAAATAATTTTATTGTCCTAGGGTTACAATTTTTGGATTTTTTAACATATAGGTGTGATCTGCTGGCACCTCTACGTGAGTTCTAGTTCTAAATCTAGTTCTAGATTGTAGTTCTGGTGCAGGTCTATGAAATTCGTTGGAGTTCTGCGTTCTTACCTTACCGAAATATTTTTATTTTCCAGTGTTACAATTTTTGGATTTTCTAACATGTACGTATGATCTGCTGGCACCTGGACGTGAGTTCTAGTTCTAAATCTAGTTCCAGATTGTAGTTCTGGTGCAGATCTGTTAAATTCATTGGAGTTCTGGGTTCTCAGCTCATTGAAATAATTTTATTGTCCTAGTGTTACAATTTTTGGACATTCTTACATATGGGTATGATCTGCTGATACCTGGACGTGAGTTCTAGTTCTAAATCTAGTTCTTGATTGTAGTTCTGGTGCAAATCTATTAAATTCGTTTGAGTTCTGGGTTCTCAGCTCATTGATATATTTTTATTGTCATATTGTTACAATTTTAGGATTTTTTAACATACAGGTGTGATCTGCTGGCACCTCTACGTGAGTTCTAGTTCTAAATCTAGTTCTAGATTGTAGTTCTGGTGCAGGTCTATGAAATTCGTTGGAGTTCTGCGTTCTTACCTTACCGAAATATTTTTATTTTCCAGTGTTACAATTTTTGGATTTTCTAACATGTAGGTATGATCTGCTGGCACCTGGACGTGAGTTCTAGTTCTAAATCTAGTTCCAGATTGTAGTTCTGGTGCAGATCTGTTAAATTAGTTGGAGTTCTGGGTTCTCAGCTCATTGAAATAATTTTATTGTCCTAGTGTTACAGTTTTTGGATTTTTTAACATATAGGTGTGATCTGCTGGCACCTCTACGTGAGTTCTAGTTCTAAATCTAGTTCTAGATTGTAGTTCTGGTGCAGGTCTATGAAATTCGTTGGAGTTCTGCGTTCTTACCTTACCGAAATATTTTTATTTTCCAGTGTTACAATTTTTGGATTTTCTAACATGTAGGTATGATCTGCTGGCACCTGGACGTGAGTTCTAGTTCTAAATCTAGTTTTAGATTGTAGTTCTGGTGCAGGTCTATGAAATTCGTTGGAGTTCTGGGTTCTTACCTTACCGAAATATTTTTGTTTTCCAGTGTTACAATTGTTGGATTTTCTTACATATAGGTATGATCTGCTGACACCTGGACGTGAGTTCTGGTTCTAAATTTAGTTCTTTATTTTAGTTTAGGTGCAGATCTATAAAATTTGCAGGATTTCTGGTTTTTGTACCCAGCTGAATTTTTAAAAAAAATTAATGAGTCTAAAGTTTTTATTTTTTTATTTTTCACACATTCTTATATGATCTGCTGATACTTTTACGTGAGTTCTAGTACTGATTTAGGTTGTAGGCTTTAGATTTTGCTTAGATAATGTGAATGGAACATTATATTTTCTTGTGAAGGTTTTTAAAATTGTTGGAATCGACGAAATTGGTGTTTGTTGATTTTTGCTCTTTAATACTTAAATTGATTTTTACTTGAATTTGAACACAGAACTATTCGTGAGAAGTATCAGGAACTGTAAAGCTTTGGTGCATACGCTTAGAACTTTCGTTAATTTTTGATTTTCTGCAAAATGATCTGCTACGGGAAGTTGGCAGATCATTTTGTCGACTGCCTTTTTTCGGGTAAAATCGCCAGAACTATGTCTAAAAAGTATCAGGAACTATAGAACTCGGCTGCATGCGATAAGAACTCACCTTGTTTTTTTAGTTGTTGCGAAATGATATGCTACGGGAAGTTAGCAGATCATTTTTTCAATTTAGTTTTTCAAGGTCAAATGGCCAGAACTATTTCCAAAAAGTATCAGGAACTCTAGAACTCTGCTGCATGCGACAAGAACTCTCATTTTTTTGTGATCTGCTGGACAATGATCTGCTAAGTTCACTAACATGAGGCGACTCGCGCTGGTTTTCTGTTGCACCTAATTCGCTGAATTATGAACAAAATTTGGCCATAAATAGAAATAATAATACAATAATTGGATTAAAAACAAATTATTACGAAATTATTATACTAAGCACCATATTATTCGAAAAATACTTTCAAATATCCTAAATATATACCTAGTATACAACCAACCACTACTGATTTATTATTTGCTTATGTATTTATAAAAGGAATTTGGCGTCTCTTTTCTATTCTAGCTCTATGGAAAGCGTGCTAAAAAAGCATTAAAATAAAGCAAATGTAAACCAGGCCTATACATAGGGATAAATACCTAGATACAGAACACTTGTCAAGAGAAGTTATACAAGGTTTCTTATATCTAAGTAATGGTAAACAACGGGCTATTTGACAGGTGTCTGAAAACCGTCTCAGATATTTGAGTGCTAATTTGAAAGTGGTAATTTTACATTCTTTGTGTATTTCTTCTAAAAAAAAGCATATAAAAAATACTTTCCAAACTGCGTAATATGTCGTCGCAAAGGAATCACGACGTCACAAGTCAGTAAACAAAAGCAATGAAAGCCTGTATTACACCGGGGCAACAATGTGCGGCATTGCAGCATGCCACAAGGCCGCATGCTACAAATTTGCGACAGAAGAAGAAGAAGAAGCTGCGACAGTTTGCCACATGACGCAAGGTATTGCCATGCCACAAGGTGTTGCCATGCCACACGGTTCTTGCCACAATGTGCGACGTTGTAGCATGCGGCCTTGTGGCGTACCGCAATGCCGCACAGTGTTGCCCCGGTGTAATATTACTATAGCCTGAACGACTTGAATGACAGATGCCATATTTACACACCTGTGACGTCATCGTCGTTCTTGATAAAAAGGATTATCAAGTATCCCGAGTGTTTTGATAAATGATCCTATTTTCTTTAATTAAAATGGGTTGAACTGCCTATAATAATTTTTTTATACTGTCATTATAGCCTATTGGGTTTCTTATCGCAAATAATTCTTATTGTAAGTATAATAACGATAGGAAACTAAGGGTCAATTTTGTGAATCGCGAATTTTACTAAGTTAAGTAGTTTAACTTCAGTGCTGACTTGTCAAATTTCTCAGAAAAGAGCGTGACAAAACGTCACTTAGTCTATGCGCACACTAGGCGACACACAACAGCGACAGTTCGGAGACTAGACGTGACGACAGGCTACGGCCGTCACGACTCCGCGACTCTGACGCCAGTGTGCCGCCGTGTGCGGAGGTTCGAACAAAATATATTATGAAGATTGTCGGCGGTAGCCTGTCGTCACGTCTAGTCGCCGAACTGTCGCTGTCACGTGTCGCCTAGTGTGCGCATAGACTAAGTGACGTTATGTCACGCTCTTTTCTGAGAAATGCTGTTTCTACGAATGTTCTGTTCAATGTCTCGTGTGCAATAAAGTATATATATATATATATATATAAAATAGTCGGCTATAGCCTGTCGTCACGTCTAGTCGCCGAGCTGTCCCTGTCGCGTGTCGCCTAGTGTGCTTGGCAAAACTGAGTTTTAATTTAGGGAATTGCACCATGTTACGCATAAACTAGAATGGTTATCTATGCATAAATATACGTTTTTCTTGACGGTTACTTATTGTGGCTTGGAATATTTCTGCGTAACACGGTCCAACTGATGGCGATATACTGACTGAAACGTTGTTGTTCCACTCGTGAAGAGTTTCACCTTCAAGGTTTATGTAGTAAAGACTCTTCCTGTTGTATCGGTTGACGAAGTATTTGACGTATGGGACGTACTTCTGGTTGAATCTGTATACGCCAGCTCTTTCAGGAATGACTTCAATTTGCGACTGCAATGTCATTTGGTCTCTCATAAGTTATTATTATAATTTATAAGTATGAAACATATCTGGGCCCTAATTCTGTTAGTGCTATAGGAATTCAGGCGCCAGAAGAGTTAAGAGCTACGCGGTAGAAAGGGAGGCAACATGTAGGTGAATATAACGTAGCTTTTTTAGCGCCGTGCGATCTGAATTGCACCTAATTGTATCGCTGCTAGAGTCCATTTTTCTTTAATTGATTTTGCTGAGTGAATCTTCTGTACATACCTGTACTATTATGTATTCTGTGATTATAGTTCAATTACAGTTATATGGTCGGGTCACATGACCAGTTTTTCAATTTCATTGACGCCTAGAATTATTGATGCGTGAGCTCGCGTAGTCTTAAAGCGGCAATGAAACTAAATCGCCACGTTCATGAAGTTGTCATTGTACTACAATGCGTTAGCATAATCTAGGGCCTGTTCTTGGAAACTTTTTTTGAACTAAAACATTCGTAAGCACAACACATTGTTAACTTTTAGTCCTGATCTACTTACGGGTGTTAATGCCAACAGTTGAACGCTTGAAATATTTACAGAATACTAGCTGTGCCCCGCGGTGTTACCCGCGGTTCATCGATTTTCCCGTAGGAATAAGATATTTCCCCGCAGTAAAACGTAGCCTATGTTTTAATCCAGGGTATCGGCTAACTCCATACCAAATTTTATTAAAATCCGTCCAGCCGTTTCAGCGCTAAAGACTGACAAACATATAAACACACACACAAACTTTCACGTTTATAATATTAGTGTGATTAAGTTGCATTTTACAAATTAATAATTAAATCGAAATAAAAAAATATTTCAGAGCTCCCATATAACAAAGGCGATTTTTTCAGTTCTAGTATAGCTTGCAATAAATAGAATAATCGGAATAATTAAAATTTAAAGGGAACTTTTCAAAACAAAAATAAATCATGATATTTATAGACAAACTGTCCGTTTGATTCTTAAAATGTAAAAAAAATATCCTTGGATTGTGAGTTTCAAATAATTGTAAAAAAATTGATATAAAACAAAAACTATACATAAAACTATGTGGTTAAAAATTTTAGATACTTACATTAACGTTCTTGAATAAAACCGCAACAAGAACAGTTACAACAATAATATTAAACGACATATTGTAGAATGTAGACAGTTAGCCAGCGATGATAGTAAAATGAACGTACTACACTGAAATTCAGTTAATAATAGTTTAAAAATCTAGATCATCGATTTAGCTGGATTAAACATAAACATAAACATTTACATACAGGCACATACATTGCTTCTGGCCCCACACTAGGATACCCTGTGTCGTGGGGACCAGAAACAGCGACGTCACAAACATGTAAACATCCAACACCTGGGTTTCTTTTTTTTGTCCCCAGCTGGGACTCGAACCCGGGACCTCTCGCATGGTAGTCAGATGCGCTAACCACTGCGCCACAGAGGTCGTCAAATCTCCTTTTTGTCTTTTGAGTCTTGCTAATTAAAATTAATACTAAGGCCGCGATGGCCGCCATCGCGTATTGTTGGGCAATTTATTTACTATGGTGTGTACCTTTTTATCTCCATTTATCACTTATTGTTATTATCTATATTTACTCTTTCGATTTAGTTTATTAGGATCTTCCTCTATACGTCACATAATATTTTAACACTAATAAATATATGTATGTAATACAATATAATAATACATTTTTTTCTTTTATTGAATGTAGATATATTATTGTATTTATTTTAAATTATTCGCAGATATATGATTGTATTTATTTTAAAATATTAAACCCACCACGTCACGCACTTTGGAGAACATTTGTGAGTTGCCGTAGGCACTGACTGAAAATCAGCGCTGAGGGTTCACACCCTCTCGGTCGGAGCCAAACAAGCTGCGGTTTCTCTCACGTAGAATTACACCCTTTATATCTCAAATAGACTTGAATAAGCATTACATATGTGTATTATAAAGATAAACTAATTAAAGACATAAAATACATATATTTGTGAACTTTACTGTAAATAACACTCAAAAATGTTCCTATGCCCTTATGATTCTACCCACACCTTGTAAAACAGTTGCAATAAAAATGACAGTCTTAATGAACATTTTTAAATAATGTCCTTTTCTGTTCACTCTGCTTTGTCTTGGTTAGCCCCCGTTGTTTGATGGTAAGGTATATGTAGCCAGAAGCTATTTCTTCTCTTGTCGAAGTCACAAAAACAGTTCCGTCTACGCGGACATGCTCGAAGGGCATTTTGTAGGGAAATACAGGTTTCTTCAATGTCATGTTCATGAGATGATAGACGCCCTGCAAAAAATGCGGTATAAGAAATAGTTGGGATGTTTTATTAAGTCCTTACTCAAAGTAAAACGCGAATTACGCGTAATTTTTAATTTTTCTTTACGGGTCTAATTGCAATTATTTATTACACGTAAACACAATTAAGGTAATTAAATTCAACAACATAACATAACATTTACATACAGGCACATACATTGCTTCTGGCCCCACACTAGGATACCCTGTGTCGTGGGAACCAGAAAGCGACGTCACGAACATTAAACATCCAAGACCTGAGTTTTTTCTGTCCCCAGCCGGGATTCCAACCCGGGACCTCTCGCATGGTAGTTAGATGCGCTAACCGCTGCGCCATAGACGTCGTCAAACCTTCGTGATTGTTTAAGATCACTCAGGCGGCCGGAGCTACGAGCGATTCTCCAATTCATCCCCTTTACATGGGTGACATCAAATCGTACAGTGAAAACCAATACGGAGTTACAAAAAAAAAAACTCACGCCTGTTATCCCCGAGGAGGTAGGCAGAGGCACCAATCACTAGAACTGGGCCCACGTTTTGCCGAGTTTATTAGGTCCCAAACGTGACAAGTGGCAAGCCTGTCGCCGTTATCCAGGCACAACGGGGTTACAAGTATGTGGGATAGATTTTCCTAGACCCTTTATGAGCCCAGATTATAAAAGTAGGCATGTTTTTATACAGCAAAAACTTGATTTGAAACCCACAAATTGACTTACGCTGCTTTACTTACCTTTGGTACTGGACATACTATGACTTTCGTATCTCGGAGTGTTGGTCCCAAAATATCGTCTTTATTAACAAGGTCGCACAAGCGGTATGTCGCTTCTACGAAGCTCCTTTTATAGAAGTTCCCCAACTTCTCATAGAACACGACCTCTACCTGCAAAGGTAAATAACAACTTTCGAGTATAAAGCAGAGGTGTATTACTCGTACATTTTGTGTCTGTACTTTCGCTCACAATACAATATAAAATACAATACAAAAATATTTATTCTTTATCTCCTTTTCTTCCGGTTCATAGAAACTGGAGTCACCTTTTAAGAACGGAATGCCTGTACTAGGTGACTCCCCTCTTCCATAGCATTAATCAAGTTTAGTTTCAAATGTTATTACAAAGGAAAAAAAAAAACTTAGCAAACTATGTTTGTGAGTGTGTGTGTGCGTGTGTGCGTGTGTGCGTGTGTGCGTGTGTGTGTGTGTGTGTGTGTGTGTGTGTGTGTGTGTGTGTGTGTGTGTATGTACATCCGTATGTGTAAATATTGTCTTACTCACTCTAGTATAGTTTTCGTGTCTCAATATAATTTAAGCTATCTAACCATTCTATAATACATTTTTTACATTCAAAATAAGTTAATAAGGTCCCGAGTTTGAATCCCGGCTGGGGACAAAAAAAAAACACTTTTTGGATGTTTACTTATTTGGGATGTCGCTGTTTCTGGTTGCCACGACACGAGGTATCCTAGTACGGGGCCAGAAGCAATGTATAATATGATTGTATGTAAATATACATAAATGTTAATGTTAATTCTAGTTGAACCATGTTACGCAGAAACTGGATTTTTTCTATATGTATTAACATACGTGTTTCTCCAAAGCTACTCATTGAGTATTGGAATATTCCTGCGTAACACGGTTTGTTTGTTTGTTACGCTTTATTGCACAAAAGAAATAATACAGAAAAAATAACTTAAATAACAAATGATGATGTACAAAGGCGGACTTATTTCAAAAGAAATTTCTTCCAGCCAGCCTACGAAAGGTTTGAACAGTGAACAGAGAGCGGGAGATGGCAAATAAAGCTCAAAAAAATTATTTCTATCCTAATATATAGGTACTATCATTGTACACATATCTACATACATAATAAATTATATATATATATATACATACTTCTAAACATAAATATTTATAACTTAATAAACATACATAAGTAAACGCTACATATATCAAATAATAATAATAACGACAATATTACTTATATAATGGAGAGAAAGTGCTCTTTGAGTTCGACTGATGACTGACGGTTCAACTGATGGTGATCTTATACTCACTGAAACGTTGTTGTTCCATTCTTGGAGGGATTCGCCTTCAAGGTTTGCGTAGTAAACGCTCTTTCTGTTGTATCGTTTGACGGAAAATTTGCTATACGCGACATACATCTGGTTGATGTTGTATATCCCAGCTCTTTCAGGAATTACTTCTATTTGCGACTGCAATATCATTTAGGGTCTGTTTCACAATCTGCAGATAAAGTTCCGGATAAGCTAACCGCAATCAGGGCTGCCGTTTGTTCTAAATTTGAAGCCATAAACGAACACACGCAATATAGGAAAATTTATTTAAATTCAGAACAAACGGCGGCCCTGGTTGCGGATAGCTTATCTGGAACTTTATTTGAACATTGTGAAACAGGGCCTTAGTCTCTCATAAGTTATTACTTACTCGTATTATTGTAAGTGTGAAACATATCTGTTCTTGGAAATAAATGGTTATTCATTCATTCATTCTTTCATTTATTTATCCATTCATTCATTCATTTATTCATTCATTTATTCAGCGGATTGCCGAAACGATTAAGACGGAACATCAAGGGTTTTTAGTTTTCAATAACAATTTGAGACCCAGTCCCCAAAAACTGCCCCTGTAAAGTAAAACATTAAAAGCGGCCAAGTGTAAGTTGGATTCCGTACCATAGGTTCTGTAAGTTCTTAAAAAATAATCTTTCAATAAATCTGACATTTTTAGTAGAACTCGGATGCACACTTCAAGCAGGTTTTTATATTTTTTATCTGTCGTGCATTGCACAGGAAAAACAACAACAATATTTAAGTGCTCCCATTTAACAAACGTTTTTTTAAAGTTTTAGTATAGCTTGCAATAAATAGAATAATCGGAATACTAAAATAATGGTAAAATTAAAACTTGAGAGGAACTTTTCAATCCCATTATTAAAAAATAGGTAAATTAAAAATACTCATCGGATTGTGGGTTTCAAATTGTAAAGTAATGCATGTAAAACTAAAATTAAAGATATAACTATATATTACTGGACGGAATATAAAAAAATGTACTATTTTGTATAACTAAGCAATTAAAAAATGTTTGATACTTACATTAACGTTATTGAATAAAGCCGCAACAAGAACAGTTAGAACAATAATACTAAGCGATATATTGTAAGATGTAGACATTTTAGCCAACGATGATGGTAAAATGAACGTGCTGCACTGAAATTCAGTTAATAATACTCGTAGCTTAAAATTCTAGACCATCGATTTAGCTGGATTATTTAATGTTGATAAAAAAACCGGGCAATTACGTTGCGGTGAGCCAACACATTTTACAACTAGCTATGCCCGCGGCGTCGCTCGCGTGGAATTCATCTTGTGACTATATCAATATAAGGGACAAGAACAATTTGGTTACACTGTTTGTGTTTACTTTTTTATGTGATGTAGCACACACTTGTAGATTAGTGGATTGATCGCGTTCGACGCGGTACGTACATCTCGTATGAGACTTTTATTCAGCGCGAGGGGAAATCGTATGGTTTACTCGTTCGCGCGAATGAATTTTCTACACGTTTTTTTTAAAGTGAGATTTTTTTTTTTTTTTTTTTTTTAGTTTAATACAAAACCCACAGCACAAGTCAAATTACAAAATATGGTCGTGTGAAAATATCCAAACATAGGCCACTTAAGGGCTTACATTATATTAACTTAGCTTCTAGACAGGAACAAAAAATAGATTTACATAATTTAAGTTGTACAAACAGATTTTACAAATTTTACAGTGGAATAAAAAGAAGAAAACAGGCTATGGCCTTAGATATTTTAAAACTTATTTGTATAAAATCGATAATCGATACTTATTTATAGATATCCTAGTGTATCCTAATTAGGCACCTTAGGCGTAGTATTTTTATGAAAAAAATGCACGAGAACTTATAGGTTTCGTAGCGACTTAATGCAAGAAAACTGCATCTAGTGCAATGACTTGAAGCCTGATGAGAAATCAGTGACAACTTTCGATAACGCACGGTTGATCTGGAATAATAAAAATCAACAGAAGATACAAAATGGTTGAAAGCATTATTCAGAAACTTACAGAAATCCCTTTTGACCACAAAGTAAATAGTACCTACAGAACAAATGGACGAAGAAGATACTGAGCATAAGTACACAATTAATAGTAAGAAAACATAACACAACATTTACATATAGGCACATACATTGCTTGTGGCCCCACACTAGGATACGCTGTGTCGTGGCAACCAGAAACAAAGACGTCCCAAACATGTAAACATCCAAGACCTGGTTTATTTTTGTCCCCAGCCGGGATTCGAACTCGGGACCTCTCGCATGGTAGTCAAATTCAAATTCAAATTTGTTTATTCACTGAAAACAATTATAAGCTGTGTGAATCCAAAATACAATTTTAATCTACTCACATGAATCAAATCATTATAAAGACGTCCTCCGAAACACTCACAAAAGAAAGTCGAAGCCGGCTTCTATCAGAAAATCTTGCATATTATTATTAGGTATAGACCGGCCACAAAACCTTCCAAAGAGTGCACCAGCGGAATCGACTTTTCACAAACTATGTTATAGTCAGATACGCTAACCGCTGCGCCACAGAGGTCGTCGAAAAGACGTTGAATAAGTTGCTATGCGAAGGCAAGAAAAACACATTAATTTATAAATTAATAATGAATGAACAGATGCTATTGTGCTTTAAGTTCTGTCACACAGGTACTGTTATTTAACTTTTAAAACTTGTTATCTATACAGGGTATAACAAAATTCCCTTATACATCTGAAAATGGAGGTTCGGCTGTCTAAAAATCAGATAGTCAGACCACAGAATACATAATAGTACAGGTACAGAACATTCACTCCGCAAAATCAATTAAAGAAAAAGGGACTCTAGCATCGATACAATTAGGTGCAATTCAGATCGCACGGCGCTAAAAAAGCTACGTCAAATTCACCTACATGTTGCCTCTCTTTCTACCGCGTAATTCTTACCTCTTCTGGCGTCTGAATTCCTACCTATTTGCCAAACTAACCGGGAGTGGTCGCCGCATCTACTTACGCGTTCGATACAGACACGCGTAGTGAAACAGGCCTGGTCAGACAGACCGACTGACATACTACCAGATGTGTAGACTGCGTAGGCTTAGTTAGTCTGTGGGCAGCCTAGTACGAAGTTAAAAAAATGCAGACGGACAAATAAAACTACGTAAGTCTATTAGTTTTATCTACTATCTCGAATTAGATTCGTGATATTAAAATTCAAATTAAGAACCTCTAGGTTATTAACATATTCAAATATAAGTATAAAAATTACTGTAGATTTTACAACAGTAATTTGAATTTTGATAGGTACCTAGGAAGATCTACATACCTAGGATACCTATGAAGGTTACTAACATTATAAACTAATTTAACAATAATACCGTACAATTAGCGATCTTATCGTTCAAAGCCATTTATTCCCGACAATGGTTCAAGTGGATTGCAGAAACTATAGTCGGTAATAAGATAAAAAAGTAATTTTTATGAAAGTTTTGTATCTTATTGCAAGTATTTTTGATTGAAGTGATTTGTCGGGATCGTGGAAGGTGGCAGTCCCTGGTCTCTGCCTGCCTGCCAGTCTGTTAGCTTTTAGAATATACCTCGGCTATTATATTGCAATAAAGTTTATTTTGTATTGTTATTTATAATTTTACATAACTTTTCAAAATAGTGAAGAAAAGTTTTGTACAGAGCAGGAAGTAGTATTACACTCGTGTGCTTTCGGCGAAAACCGATGCCTACTCTAGAGCCCGAGGTGTATTTTAAAAGCTAACAGACTGTACATGATATTATACTGAAGTAATGATACGAAATAGGCCTTAGGGCAGCTTGAAAACTTCTGAAAGTGAGACCAGCCACTAGTCTTACAAGCCTCCACTAATCCGGACTTGGCCCCCGTGGTAGAAAATGGCCTATACCTTCCTCAGGGAAGAGACCCGTGCCCCTCGGTGGGGACTTAATGGGTTGATGATGATGATGTATGTTGCAAAATAAATACACACAAGCATCCTTAGACTAGAAAGGAACTTTATTATTCGCATATCGGTTTTTTTCCTGATGGTTAACAAAATCTGGTGTTGTAATATTTACGTGGCATTATTCACGTCTAAGTAACGAAAGTGAATAGAGTACACTTAAGTAATCTATGTACATAATATTAATACCTATGTGTGGAATAAGTTGACGACATCTGTGGCGTTTGGTTTACTATGGACAGATAAGTGTGAAACAACGGAGGCTAACAAAAGTAAAAAAGGATAAACCGAAAAGGGCATTTGTTTAAGGATGGCAATCGTCATTCTCAGAATCATTCCCCCAACGTCGCTTCCCATAATGTCGCTCCTCAACAGCCGTTTTACCTGCAGTCCCACTACGTCGTCGCTCTTCACCTTACTGTAAGTCCCATAACGTCGCGCCTACCTACCTACGCCGCCTGGTACAGTCGTGGTTAATCTCTTTGAAACTTAATTTAAAGACTGCTTAAAATGGTTCAAACTTAAAGATGTATTTTTATTCCAAAAAGAAAAATAAAAAGGTAGGAATGGGCATAGGAAGGTATTAGTTTGAATTACTCTTGGTTATGGACCGACGATGACTACTTACTGGCCTATTAATATCAGTGATTCCATTTAAAAAGTAACTAGGTACTAGGTTAGCAGAAGTATGTAAGAGATTGCTGCTTAAATAAAACCTCATAAAGAACATGCGGCTTATTGCATGGAGTTACTTTTAATACTGCGCAGTATTAAACAACCCTCTACTAATTTCTGTTACCCTAGTACTTATGTTTGAATCAGATCAAAATAAAAATAAAAATTACTTAGGAGTTTTCTGATGATTCATAAAATTGTTTTTTTTATTTATTTATTAGGTGCATTTTAAATTAACAATTAAGTGCAATATTTTTATTGGCCGTTTTTAATTTCAAATTATTTATATTTTGATGTGTTCCCAACTATACCATAACGTCCATGAGAACGTGCCTAAAAAAAACGCAAAACTGACAATAAAGATCTGATTATTACAAAAATTATTGACGATTTTGTGGGTGAAAAAATTGATGTTTGTATTTGTCTGCAGCGGCTGGCAAATGTCAAAATAATATGTGACAAGAAGTGAGAGATAACGTGATATTTTTTTTTTCATTTTAATTATTTGCAAACTTTTTATATTCATAAATTATTTTTGAAATAATGAAAACCGTTTTTGGTACGTGCTGATTTGATTTATTTATTTTATTAATTCACTGTGATTATTATGAATGTGATTTTTTATTTATATAGAATATTTTTTATGATTTTTAAGATTATGTTTTATGTCCTATAATTATTTATATTCCTAAGTGATATTGTCTTGTTAATAAGTGATTTAGGTACTGTGATATTCTGATTATATAAAATATATCGTTATTAAGAATTAACGGCAAAATTATGAAAAAGATATATGGAAAAATAAGTGATTAACTGTGATATTTTGATTAATTATATATATAAATAATTAAAATTAAAAAATTAAGAAATCAATTGTGGTATTTATTTGAATACGATTTTAATATGTGTATATGTATATGCAATAACTTAAAAAATGCAATAACTTAGGTATGTTATTGCATTTTTTTCTAAGACCAGAAAATAAACTGAACGTTCTGATCTTGACTGTACCAATTATTGCCACGTGCCGGGAACCACTGTAAAGCGACAAGCAAGGTGCTGGGAGTCAAAGTAAAACGCAAAGCGACATTATGGGAAGCGACGTTGGGGGAATAAACCCATTCTCATTATCGTTTATTGGAACTAATTTTCAAGGTGTTGGTAGAAATTATACGTAGGAGCCCCATTGTGGACCTATTAACAGTAATATTTTTACATTTCACCTACATAATACTTCAGTATGTTTATTATACACCTATGTAAGGCATATTCATTCATGTCAATTTCAGACATAAATGGTGTAACAAAATTCCACGTTCATGCGAAACATGGGGGTTTTACTTGTCAATCGTGCAACTTGTACTATTCTTATACAGCCTGATTTTTTCACCGGTACAATAAATTTCACCATATCATTGGTATCGATAATAGATTACATTTATCGAATAAAATTACCATATATTTTTTTTCATTTTTATTAATTTATCATTCATCCAATTTGTAACTCATGGGCACCCATTACAAGGCGTCATCGCGGTGCGAGGCAGAGGGCGGCGGGGTGGGGTGAGTGAGTGGCGGGCTGGCCGGCGCACGAGTTCAGTGAGCCGCTAGCCGAGCCGGTCAGTCCGCGCGCATTGACCTAGGTGAGTGCACGTGCGCCGTTTCCGCACTTCCTGCAGTCGAAAATTACGCGCGCAACACGATGTTTACAAACCGCGAGTATTACGAAATGGTTCGTAGTTACTTTCTCAGCCTGGGGAAAATACAGCTGCAGCTCGGCGGGTATACGCTGAAGAAAGTTTGCCCCGCCTGATAAATGCCGGTTTTATTTAACCTCAAATACTCAGCACCAGGACATTCATGAGAGTGACGCAGCATTTGCTAGACTATTTATGACTATGGACAGTTCACTGCACCAGCGTACGCTCAAGGCCGAGGAGGGAGACCTCCCTTGGCCGTGGAGATCGAGGAACAGATATTCGCGTTCCTCGAGGAAGACCCCAGAAGGAGCACCAACGTGCGTGCCGCGACGCACGGCGCACTTCGGCGTTAGCCAGTACGTGGTGTGAAAATTCATACCACTACCAACCAGTGCAAGCATTCCACGCCGGTGACGGTACTAAGCCCGCGATTTTTTTTGCTACGTCATACATAAGTCATACCTACCGGCTGCGCCGCCGCCGCCACTTCTTTTCCTTCCCGCAAGCCGCGCGCAGTTGCCAGTTCGTGCGTTTAGTTGTACTCATGCGTAATGAGTCCACATTTCTTTAAGATTTGCGGATAAGTTCAGACATTGGTCTTGTTGTTTTTTTGTACCAACGGGGTAGTAACAAAAAATGTCGGTATTTGTATTTTGGACTTAGTATTACGTATGTTGATTTATTGTACTGGTGAAAAAATCAGGCTGTATATGACGAGCTCTGTGGCGCAGCGGTTAACGCATCTGCCTACCATGCAAGAGATCCCGGGTTCGAACCCCACCCCGGCTGGGAACAAAAACAAAAAAAAACACCTCGGGTCTTGGATGTTTATATGCCGCTGGTTTCTGGTTCTCACGACACAGGGTATCCTAGTGTGGGGCCAGAAGCAATGTATGTGCCTGTATATAAATGTTTATCGCAAACCATAAATTAGAAAAATAATTACATAGCATAACTATGCTGCCGCCTGCAACCTTGCAGCCAAACAAAGAAGAAGTGTTTAAGCCTTACAACGCCAGGGTGAAAATACTATAAGGCGATGTGGTTACTGCTGACCGACATGGTGATAAACGTGACTGAGATACTATTTCGTTTTTGGAATTTCAAAATTCATCCAGTGGCCATAGTTGTTCGAATTGACAAATACAATCCTCTATTTTGAAATATATTATTCTTCACTTAATATATTTTAGAAATTTTTAGAAACGTTTTAGAAACACAAATTATTTTATTTTTAAAATACGTAACTCCTGAAACTCGTCGGTGAGAATATTTTGTGCGGCAACTTTGTTTTTGTAATTTATTTGTAAAAGCGACCCGCCCCGGCTTCGCACGGGTGCAATGCTAATATGAAAATGTATTATACATTTAAACCATCCTCTTGAATTGAAAAAAACTCCATCAAAATCCGATCCGTACTTTTGAAGATCTAAGCATACACAGGGACAGACAGACAGCGGGAAGCGACTTTGTTTATACTATAGGGATGTTTATTGGAACCGGTTTGACTATCGATACTGAAGCGACAGTTTTCAAGTTTTTCATCATTTTAATAAAACATTTAAGGGTTTGGTAATAAACCGTATGTGTAATTGTATCTTTCCCACGATGATAATGGCCTCCTCGTGGTGCCCGACGACAGCGACCGTCACTGCTTCCTGGCGTGTGCTCTAAGGGACTAGTCATAGAAAGCGCCCGAGGCGCGCGTACGATACGCTGCGTTTCAGACGCTCTTTAAAATTGTATGAAGTTCTATGCAACCGATTAAATCAAGCGTCCGCGTCCGTGGTGCGCGCGTCATACGCGCGTACGACGCGCGCCCCTCCTTCGCGGATTAGAAAAGTGTGCTCATCCTAGCATAATTGACGAGCGTACGATAGGCGTCCAACGCTCGCTCGACGCGCGCCCAAAGCGCAGTGTTCCGGACGCGCGCCCCGGGCGCTTTCTATGACTAGTTCCTACGGTGGCTAGAACATCCGAACTTTGTTTTGAATGTTTGGTCGCATTCGGCACTTATGTCATAAACAGTATACGGTACATTCGATAGCAAAATATTATAGCGTGTTCATTAACATCATATTTATTACATAATTTAGATTTTATTGACATCATTTTGAAAATCAGATTACCAACGAGGAACATCGTCGGCTCCATCTTCACTTACCATCAGGTGAGATCGGGGTCAATCGTTGGTCAGTTTTTAATAAAAAATAAAAAAAAGACTTTCATATTAACGTTCCACCCCCTTTTACCCCCTTACGGATTGAATTCAAAAAAGAGATGTCGGAATAATCATTATTAGGAACTTATAACCCAAATACAACATTTTATTGAAAAAACGGCAAAGTCTTATACTAACTATGCACTCCCTTTTTTCCCCGTTAGGGGAGTGAATCTTCTGTACCTGTACTTTGTACTTTGGTTTGTTGGTAAAAACTTGCAGTCAAATCTTGAGCTTGAATTACAATTTAAATCTCTAGTGATCTTGTAAATAAAATTTCATGATTTTCTACGGAGCACTTGGCAGCACCCATATACATAGATCTCAACTTTGTAGGCGAAGTCGATAACGACGTCTGTTCATAAAATTGAACTTGGCTTTCATTCACATTTATGTTTTGATAAGTATTAGGCGTTACGCCAGGGAGACGTCATAGTCTATCGATTTGTATGGCGCATTTCCATACCACGTGGCTATATTGACTTTTCAACTGGTTATATTATAAAGTAGTATTAGTCGTAGAGAAAAAAAAAAAGTTTACATTTATCTTTTGCCGTGGTCTCTTCTATATGAATAAAGCAAGTTCAGTGCAAGTTCCCCATTACGAAAGGAAACAAAGCAAATTAGCTTTTTTTGAGATTTGTCAATTTATGTCTGACAAAGCTTATATTGATTATTACTATTGTTGGAACGTATTACCCAAAAACATTTCAACCTACAAGTACATCTCGAGAAAAGCACTTTTGTTATGTATACCCTATTAGGGTAGATTCCAGGGTCAAAATTAAATTCTATTTAGTCCGTATTTTAGATTATAAAAAAATATTGGACACGTATTTTTTCTTTTTTCGATTTAACAAAAAATAACAAAGATAATAGCCCATTAAAGTTACGTGTGACGTCACTCCGTGCTAAAAAATGCAGCACGGCGTGACGTCACAACTTTAATGGGCTATATCTTTGTCATTTTTGTTCTAATTTACAAATAAAAAAGTAGGTGTCCCTTATTTTTGAATAATCTAAAAGACGGACTAATTACATTTTTAGGGCAACTAGCCTATTGTTTCCTCCCGTTTTTGTTCAGTCGCGTTTAATCTCTTAGCGATTACAAATATAAAACATCAGAACAAAAACCCGAAACAAAATAATGTTATACGTAAAAATGCATATATGGTTTGTGGGTTGTGATTTTTCTGCGTAACACGGTCCGTTCGATAGTGATATACTGACTGAAACGTTAATGTTCCATTCGTGGAGGATTTCGCCTTCGAGGTTTGCGTAGTAAACGCTCTTCCTGCTGTATCGGTTGACGAAGAATTTGGTATATGAGACGTACTTCTGGTTGATTCTGTATATCCCAGCTCTTTCAGGAATCATTTCAATTTGCGTCTGCAATAAGGGATTAGTTTTCATAAACAAAGTTGCACAGAAGATCCAAAAACATGAAAGTAACTCCAGAAAGTGCTGATACCTTTTTGTAGAGAGTTTTATGATCTACAAACTTTTTTCATCCATTTTTACGTGAGCTCTCAACGTTTCGGAGATTTTCGTGGCTAACTAAGGACCTTGACTTAGAAATTGAAATATCGTGTATTTTACGATCTATAAAAAAAAAGAAGTGGCATGCTTCTGTATTATCTCGAAATTAAATAGTTAAATTTAGAAAAATTAAGCTTGTTAGGAATTCATCATCATCATGATCAACCCATGACTTGGCCCCCGTGGTGATTGGTGGAGGCTTGTAAAGAGTGGGGTCTTACTGTCAGAATTTTTCAAGCCGCGCGAAGGCCTCTGACTTATCTTAACGACTGCCATCTATTGACGGCAGCCGGCACCAACTGCTTAACGTGCCTTAAGAAGCACGGAACCGCTCGGAAAAATGCCACTAGCGTTAGTCATAGACGGTCACCCATACATGCACTGAACGCGCACTATGTTGCTTAATCTTTGTGATCGCTTTAGATCACTTTGGCAGCCGGGGCTACGAATTAATGCAAACTAAATATGTATCATTTTGACTGGACTAGTTACACTGGACTAAAAAAAAAAACATAAATCACGTACAACCGAAAGTTGGCCCCGTTTTTTCCTTTTTTTTTGTGCTTTTTGGCCAGGTCAACAATTTTGCAAAATAGATATCGGTTGTTCGGAAGTGGTTGTCGCGATTTTAAAGTGTGAACTTGGGTCCCCATTTTCAATTGGGTAACAAACATCCATCTATCCATCCATACTTACAAACTTTCGCGTTTATAATATTAGTAGGATAGATCAAAAATATTGTTATGGTGAGCCAAAGGCCAGCCAAAAAATCTACAGGGAAAGGTTAACACCAGCCCATGCCCAGCAGACGCTTCTATTTATGGCATTGATTGATGGATTATAAGCCAACTAACAATCATGACATATATTTGTTCAATACAGGGGTCCACACTCTAAGACGCTTAATTGGGTATTTGACAAAATGTCAAATGAGTTACTTTTAAAACGGAATTTTGTATGAAAATACTTGCTTGTGACGTCACATTTCAGAGCATTTTTTTCATGTTTCATGTATTTAAAAATTGTAATAACTAGTAAATGATTAAAAGAATACATTTTCCGAAACATTTTGTAATTTTTGTTTTAATCGAGAATCTCAAATAATTTATTGTTGATAGTGTCAAATACCGTATTAGTGCGCCGTTCTTTGCGGGTGGATAAATATTAGTGGTTAAATCTTATTATAATATAATTGTAAAATCATTGTTAATATTTTATTGTCTACAGTTAGTTAGTTAAGTTATGTGTTTGACAAAGAATTTTTCAAATTTTTTGGTTAAGTTGTGTCTATAGGCGAGAATCTGTTATTAGCTCCTAGTTACCAATTTTTTTTCACTAGATTAATTTTATTAGCTGATGATTCTCCGAACTGAATAAATAAAAATAAATAAATAATTGGTTATGTAGTTAACTAGTCAAATGTATAAAAATGTGTGAGCATTGCGAGTAATTTAAAATCAGTTTATCCAAAATTACAAGAAACCAGAAGTGAAAGTTTACTACTTGTTTTATCAAAAAATATTAACATTTACTATACTTATTAAAGCACAATACCTTAATTTGTGTAGTAACTCAAGTTTTTAATGCTTATAGGGGCAAGACAAAACAAAAAAAGAAAAGTCTGAGTAAAACCGTACTCTTCAGTTTTTTTTTCTGGACAAATTTTAGCTATCGATCATAATAAACCCCGGTTTCTGGAACGCTTTTAGTCTGTTAATTTACTGTTAACCTGTATAAAACTGTACAAAAAAAAAACAATTGTCAACTGTTAAGAGTAGATTAACAGACAGTTAGCGTTCGAGGAACCGGGGGTAAGAGATTAAGCTGCTTACAGATTAAACAGCCAGACAAACAGCCAAACGCTAGGCTTAGTTAATTTATTGGCACTCTGGTACGGCCCTAAAATACAGACAAACAAATAAACCAATCTGAGCCCATTAGTACGAGTATTACGAGTATTATCTACTATCTATAATTTGATTCGTTATAGTAAATTTTTAATTGTTAGGTAGATCATCAACATTTTGTGGGAAATTCGTTACCTATTACAATAACACTGTATTTTACTAAAATATTATTTCTCATTATTAAAGCGATTATTGTTAATGGATGCCGAAAATAATCACATAATACATTCATTACAAAACATACATACGTACATAAGCTCACGCCTGTATCCCAGAGGAGTAGGCAGAGACCAGGGATCCGCCATTACAAAATTGAGGAGCGCATATGACGTCATATCCACGTCTGCCCCTCCAGCTCCTGCGCATTTCCCATCGTCGAGTATCATCACATGCCTAAGCTGTGAAGTAGGGTTGTTGAGGAACTTGTTATGAGGAAGAGGATGAGGAAGAGGAATTTTTTAAAATCGATTTTGAGGAAGAGGATGAGGATGAGGAATCTGGCAGACTAAGAGGAAGAGGATGAGGAAGAGGATGCTAAAGACGAAGAACAAAATAACATTACGTTGATTACGCTAGTATTGAACTTCTTTACCTACGTTTCCATCTCTGTCTTCCTTTAACTTTTTAATACGGAGAGACTTCTCTCTCTCTCTCATAAACATATTTCGTTTCAACAAAACTTATAACTCTTAAATTCCTCATGACGAAGAGGAAGAGAATTTTTTTTAAATAAATTTTGAGGAAGAGGAAGAGAATGAGGAACCTCAAAAATATGAGGAAATTCCTCATTTTGAGGAAGAGGCAGAGGAATCCTCATCAACCCTACTGTGAAGAAAAGACTATGCCAAAACAAACTTAATTATAGTATTGGACTTTACTAAACTTGTATTTTTTCGAAGAAAAGTAGACTCTTCGTTATCGTTATTGCATTTTAAAAAATCTATTTTCCTACTTGTTGCTGAAATTAGTCATATTTATGAATGAATAAAATGATTGTAAACATGTATCAAGTGGAAAATTATAATTTTCAACCATAGTATTACCTCAGTAATCACCTCATAGCTTGTACCTTACTATAGGTAACAATTTCTATCCTTAATCATGCCGGGTTAATTGGAGGTAGAGGTAGTCCAGTACTTAAACCGTTACTAATTTGAATCCATTGCTGTGGTAATATTATACAACCAATTTTATAACATACAAATATTAACCAAATAATGGCATGTAAATAATATCGCTCGTAGCCCCGGCTGCCTGAGTGATTTTAAAAACGAATCCGAAGGTTGAGCAACATAGGGCGCGTTCAGTACCTGGATGGGTGACCGTCTATGACTAAAGCTAGTGCCAATTTTTTGAGCGGTTCCGTGCTTCGCAAGGCACGCTGAGCAGTTGGTGTCGGCTGCAGTCGATCAGTAAGACCAGCCACAAGTCTTACAAGCCTCCACCAATCCGGACTTGGTCCCCGTGGTGGAGTATGGCCTACACCTTCTTCAGGGAAGAGACCAGTGCACCTCGGTGGGGACATAATGGGTTGGTGATGATGATAAATCTGTACGCTTCTGTTCCAATTAGAAGCCTTGAATTTGAAATAAATGTCTCGCTCGTACCTATTTCAGTCTGGAGACTCTTTTGTCAACTTTGTCTTGCGATAGTTGAAGACATTGGGTACGATCTAAGAGACAATTAAAACATTAAATTTACTTTTATTAAATTGTTTAATCAATATTAGATTACTGCGTACAGTAAAAGGTAACACCACATTGTTACTGGCTTTTCCGTTTCCCTTGCTTTATGCGCACGTACAAGTATCCTGAAACGATGACTTCCTTGGTCTCAGTTGCGTAGAAAGTGGCGTCACCTCGCCCATACTCGAATGGCCATTTGTAGGGAAAATTTACTTTTATCAAGGTCATATTCATCAAATGATGTTCGCCCTGAAACAAACAATTGGAGGCATCTTTATATTTTTGCAGGTCGTACATAAACTCACCGCTGAATGGCAGAGGACTTGCTCCTTGAGCAGCCTTAATTTAACCCTGCAGTAGTCGCGCTGTATATAGAATCGTTTGTGGTCGCGTGGATTACATATGTAGGCCAATTTATAAGTAACAAAAAACAAGTAGTATCATTTTTATTATTTAGACTTAAGTGTTTAAATTGAAGCTTTTTCTTACAGAAAATCGTAACAAACAAAATTAAGATTACATTGTAATCCACGCGACCACTCCAGGGTTAAGTCCTCACAAAAATAACTCTTTTTAGTATTTGTTTTTTTCTTGATAACACGATTAGGTACATAAGTTATTTATAAGAAGTCAATGTTTTAAATTAAGCTGTAGGTTATATCTTTTCTTAATTATCATTAATTTAAGTTCAGAAACTTTTGACTCAGCGTCATCTATTTACAGCCTTATTAATAATAAGTCAGTTCAATAAAAGCACTGCTATAGTGGCCTTATAAGATGTTTATAATAGGGTTGAACAAAAACGTCATTAATAAAACAAAATGCCCATTATAACTAGACTATACCCTTGCTATAACTTATAGTTGATATGGCTCTACTTTAACTTGACTACAAGCTTACTATAAGCGATATTCTAATCTGTGATTAAAATATAAAGAAAAGTGTGTATTTGTCAAATTGTTGCTTCGTTTTTCTTTTGTTAATGTTTGTGGCTGTGTTTTTGTTGTCAATAATTTTCACCCGATCATGAACAAGACTTTTTAGAAGCATCTGGAAAAACAAAATTTAGTTAGTTGGTGTGAGAGGTACAAAAGGGAAATTGCAGAAAAAATGCAGTTCTAGCCGCGGCTTTTTTCTGCCTTCGGAGGTTTATTTTCCTGATTTTCCATATTATGTATCTTCTTCAGGAACTTTCAAACGAAAACTTGGAAACTTTTTTTTTCTTGATAGGTACATAGATTATACAATCTGCGTGTTTTGACACTTCCACAGACTTAAAAGAATGAACTACTTTTAGAACGCGACGTTGCCAAATTGACAGGTCGTAAAAGAGCACCTATAGTTAAAGTAGGATTGTTGTACTTTTATTAATAAGGAAAAGTTAGAGCGTACTATATGTCTAATAGAGGACTTTAGCTACAGTACGCTACAAGCACACTATAGATAGTTTTTATTAATAAAGCTGAGTATGTTTATATTACTTACTTATCTGTGTGAAGGTCTAAGGATGCAGTACCTACTCAACATCTTAATTACATCTATTTGTCAAATGTTTGCAATGTACTTTCAACTGTTTCTTCACTTTTTTATAAATAAAAAAAAAACCCTAATTATTAATTATTATACACCAAATTAATTTCCTAAATTATTACGAGTATACACCATCAAAAAGAACTCAGTGGTTTTACTTATAGTGATCAATTCTACAGTCTGTTAGCGTTAAGATTATACCTCGGCTACTACCTTAAAAACCGATTATATTGCAGGTAAGGTTTATTTTGTATTGTTGTTTATAAATTCTCAAAATAGTGAAGAAAAGTTTAATACAGAGCAGGAAGTAGATAGATAGATAGATAGATAAACCATTTATTTGCATTTACACACACATGCATTGAAAACAGACAAAACAGGTTATACAGTAGTAGAAAAAAACACAAACAACACATACAAAACATAATGAAACAGTATAACAAACATAATGAAACAGTTTAACAAAACATTAACATCGAGTAATTAGACATAATGATGCTTTTCCACTGTGAGTACTGTGGTGTGGCAAATGCAAAAGGGCTCTGACTCAGCATAAGCTGGAGATATGGTACCAGCGCTGATCTTCCGTCAGTATCCGTACGGCAGCGTGCAGAGTTCGGAGAGATGGTACGAAGTACGAACCGGTTCAAAATAATATTAAATGAAATAAAATATGCGATAATAGTCGAGTACAATAAGATTAAGATAAGTATAGCGCGAGTCAAAACTTCAGCTTAACGAAGTAGACGGCTGAATTAATGTTAGTGGGATGTCAGTGAAAGTAATTGCATAAAATTGTAAAAGGATTATATCGTCTATCGGAGACAGTACTGGAACATATCCAAAAATCGGTTCGTTTTGAAAATCCAGTTTTTTTACACCAAAGGTCTCAAAATAGACTCCTATAGACCGTTGCCATCTAGTGCAGTATACAAATATCTCGAACACTTCTTTTCATTCTTTTTTAATTACTAAAAACCATTACAGTCCTAAAAGATCAAAACTTTGATTGCCAATTACTCGAGTATAGTAAATTTTGAAATGTTCCAGTACTGTCTCCGGTAGACGATATAAAATAGCATATTAATAAACGAAATGTCAGTTGAGGTATATACATAAATTGTGAAAATATTAATGTAGTATTACACTCATGTGCTTTCGGCGAAAACCGAAGCCTACTCTTGAGCCCGGTTTATTCTAAAAGTTAACAGATATACCTTGGCAAGAGGACATGTGACGCCAGCGGCCCGTACTGTTGACCCGAAGAATTCGTCTTTATTGACCAGATCGCACAGCCGGAAGAGGAACTCTATGAAGGTTCTTTTGTACTGGTTGCCTAGTTTCTCGTAGAGTATTATTTTGATCTGAAATGTAAAGTTATATTATTTTACCCACTGCTACCACCTGATAGAGTGGTTTCAGTGGGCGGGGCACATAGCACACAGAACTGATGGCCGATGGGCCCGAAAAGTTCTTGAATGGAGACCACATATCGGCAAGCGCAGCGTAGGACGACCAGCCACAAGATGGACAGACGATCTCATCCAAGTGGCAGGAAGACGCTGGATGCAAGCCGCTTCCAACCGGCCTTTTTGGGAATCCATGGAGCAGGCCTATGGCCAGCAGTGGACTTCTTGTGGCTGAATGATGATGATTGATAGAGTAATCATAACATTAATACAATTGTTTCGCATGGTAGCTTGTGTGTTCGGAGTCCCTTACACTACCACACAGTACAATCATAAGATTGTAAGATTTGATAAGCCCGGGTCCCAAATCAGGATATCCTGTGCTATGGCCACCAGCGCCTCGATTCTATTAATGCCTTATAGTAAGATGACAGATACAACGTGGGATCACGTGACGTGTTTTTTTCCTGCCATTGACGCCTACAGCCTTTCGGGCTATATTTTGTGACAATACGGCTGTTTTTTATTAAAAATACGGCTGTTTTTTTTTGTTAGAAGTAACGAAATACTAATCAAAGGATACCGTCACATTGTTGTTGACTTCTTGGTTTAGATCAAATTCCAGATTGACATAGTAACCACTCTTCCGATTAAAGCGATTCACATATAACTTGACGTAATTTAAGTATTTCTTGTTTGATTCGTATAGACCGGCTCGCTCTGGTATGACTTCAAATTGAGTCTGAAAGAATAATAGTAACGAATAATAGCAATAATAACATCCACACAACCCAATCAGTAATTCATAGTACAATTAAGAACATAAATATTCAGAGTTCTATTATGAACTCTAACATACAACATGTAATTAATTGAAAGCAGTTACAAATCCAGTTGGAAATATATTTTTTAGTAACGAGCTGAAGTCTGTGTAGCTCGAAATCCGCAGTTATGAAATTTCTAATAAAATTTATTCTTAAAATTTTTAAACCACTTCTTAAATGTCACGTAAATCGCCATTTGGAGCCATCGCAAACAGGGCGACTCGCCCCGTCGCCCCGTCAAGTCGCCGCGTCAGATGCGACGTTGTCATTTGCTTCTGGCGTCTTGTCGTCGACTCTGACGCCAAGTGTGCGGAGATTCGAACAAAATATATGAAAATTGACTGCCGTAGCCTGTCGTCGCGTCTAGTCGCCGAGATGTCGCCTGATGATGTGATGTCGTTGTTTCCGTTTCCCACGACACGTGGTATACTAGTGTGGGGCCAAAAGAAATGTATGCGTCTGTATGTAAATGTATTATCCTTTATGTAGGTTTATCATCTCCATTATGTCCCCACCAATGGGCACGGGTCTCTTCCCTGAGGAAGGTATAGGCCGTACTCCACCACGGGGGCCAAGTCCGGATTGGTTTATCATATTTTTTATTAATCCCCCCCTCCCCCTGCCCCTCCTATAGGTCTAAGTTAATGTATTTCTCTATGTTTATGTAGTTTATTATATTTCACCTTATTCTTGCACTAGCTGTCGGCAGTCTCTTCAACAACAAAGGATTCCCGGAAGAGAATGCTTCTTGCACTAAGCACGCCCTTGTATATTTACCTACTTTGTAAATTGAATCGGTAGTTTCAGAAAGAACATTAGTCACAATCTGCTTACTTTTCAGTAGACATAAAAAACTGACCCCTCAGTGAGACTGCTGTTATTTTTGCGTCTACTGAGACGTAGTACGTACACGTAGTTCAATTGATATTCATTGGGCTAATGTTCTTTATATAGGGATCTGTAGATCTACCCTCAAGGATACCATAGACAACAATAAGTCAATCACACAAAATTTGGACTAATGTTCTTTCTGAAACTACCGATTCAATTATGACAGACACTAATTAATTATAGATAGATAAATACATAGAGAATACTTTATACATACATACATACATACATACATACATACATACATAAGCTCACGCCTGTATCCCAGAGGGGTAGGCAGAGACCAGGGACTGCCACCTGCCACGATCCTGACAAACCACTTTCGCTTCATCGACATTCATTAGTCGTTGCATGCACGCACGCCGGTTTCGGGTACTTTATTGTACATAAAAAAGAGATTACACAGGTATTTCTTAATCTAAGAGTACAGACGGCGGCCTTATCACTAAAAGTGATCTCTTCCAGACCGCCTTTGGATGGACTAGAGCAAAATTAATTAGTAATTAGTGCAATAAGGAATGAAAAAAATATAAGCAGATGCCTTCCTCAAATGCTTTAAGAAGAAAGAAAAATCTTGGGCCCCGCGTCGGCTCAGATATTTTTCTCTGTCACTTTTCATCACCGCCTAATGGGAATCATATTAATAATCAGTGTAAGGTTATAATACATTGAAAGTTATTAAATCATCATCAACCCATTATGTCCCCACCGAGGGGCACGGGTCTCTTCCCTGAGGAAGGCATAGGCCATACTCCACCACGGGGGCCAAGTCCGGATTGGTGGTTATTAAATATTAAATATTAATTATTACGTATAGTTTTTGTATGATACTTACACAAATAAATCCAAAATACAGGGATACGTAAACGGCGGTGAGTACAACTTTACTTAACACCATGTTAAAATCTGCGTTGGTTTTTTGGATGTAGGTAAATAAGTAGTGCGGTGGTAGAGCGAAAAAAACTGGGCAAGTGCGTGTTAAACTCGCGTGCCGAGGTTCTTCCCTAAACAATACACAGGGTTTAAATACGCATTTAATCAAAGACACCCTTGTGAAAGCTTGTTTTTATTTAATTTTTATTTTACTTTTCTTGTTTTGTTGACTTTTGTGTATTTTGTTTATTACGTACTTGTGTCTTCATTGTGTTTCTGTGACAATTCTAATGATTGTGACTTTCTTTCTTTCTTTCTTTCTTTCTTTCTTTCTTTCTTTCTTTCTTTATTTCTTTCTTTCTTTCTTTCTTTCTTTCTTTCTTTCTTTCTTTCTCTCTTTCTTTCTTTCTCTCTTTCTTTCTTTCTTTGTTGTTGTAGTTACTGTGTATTGTACAAGAACAAATTATTTTTATTTATTTAATATTAGGAAGACTAACAGAACACAACAACGATTAACATAATTATTTGAACATACAGAAGGCCAATTCTAAGTCTCCACCATGAGAAACAACTTACAAAAAAAGCACTTTATGCACACAAATGACAGCTTAAAAACTACCTTAATACTACATTCTAGAAATTAAATTTACTCTTGACAACTGAAAACATCTGCACTTAGTTTTAGTGATTCCTCAGATTATGAACCGACGAGTTATTGCCAATCTTCGCCAGTTTATTAAATTCGTTACACACCGTAACCGGCGTACGGTTATTAACCGTAACCGTCCGTTCACTGAAACAAACAGAAAGAAAGAAAGAAATGCATAAAGAGAGAGAGAGGGGTAAAAACAGAGAAATATCAACATTTGCCTGTGTCCCGGAGGCAGAGATCAGGGTTTGTAATTCGCCACGATCTAGACCAATGCTGGCCAAAACCAGGCCCGCGGGCCACAAAGTGGTCCGCCAAGGCATTTGAATATGGCCGCCAGCACTTCGGTCGACTAGCCAGCA
The DNA here is from genome assembly GCA_947310845.1 of Yponomeuta plumbellus. NCBI lineage: Eukaryota > Metazoa > Arthropoda > Insecta > Lepidoptera > Yponomeutidae > Yponomeuta > Yponomeuta plumbellus. The sequence goes on along the minus strand of OX371207.1, from coordinate 5,708,956 downwards.
AAACTAGCTCTTCACAGCTCACATTAAATAGAAATAAAATGTTCTTATGTTACTTAACGTCATTTACAAATATAGTTAATTCAAGCATATTTTGTCCTCTTGTGTATAATATGGTATTTGTATAATATCGCACCCCTAGATGAAAACCCTTTCTAAAGCTACGTTTTCGACTTCTTGACCTTATACCGGACCGGACAATATAACTTCCATAACGTCGAAAACGTAGCTAACTAAATGTTCACATATTATTTTGACTTAGTGGGGTTTTCATCTAGGGGTGCGATATATGGTTATGAATGTTATCATGGTATTTGGCTCGGCGCCGCCACAATCTATGAAATTTTGCCCACCTGGAAAATCTATTGGCCAGCCTTGATCTAGACGGACCTCTTTCGATTCGCACAAAAACAAAGTAATCTTATAAGGTTTCCGTTCATCCGTACTTCATTTGAGGTGCGGAACCTTAAAATTAGAGAGCTATTAAAGGTGCAACAATACTAAACCCATCAGTATAATCTGCCTGTTCATCAGCATCCCGCAGTAATTTTTACATGGAATTATCTCTTTTATGTTAGCATTGAAAATGCAATAACTATTTGCTATATTAAATTGGTATACATTTGTACGGAAGTTGTAATTAGGCGGTGTCTACGCCATTATTATTAGGAGCAAAGCACATTGATCTGGCGTCGGGCACGGATATGACCCGGACATAGGCCGGGCGTAGGCATGGCACGGGTATGGCACAGACGACGATAAAAGGCATGGAGCGAACGGTTTTCAGAATAGTCTATTAATACTATTATGGGTAATGGGTAACCCTGTAGTTCCAGGTGACGAATTGGACTACGGTAGCCCCTGCCGGTCGTAAGAGGCGACTAAAATGGGACATTCGAGTCGTGGCCGTTGAGAGTGGGGGCTCGATCCGTCCGTCAAGCGACTCCGAGAAGGCGGCATCCTGGAGTAGCTCCTCGTTGCCCTAGCGACGGCACTTGGGATGGTCTAGGGAGCCCAGAGCCCAGGTGCTCCCCATAAAGTACGGATGAATGACACCGGGGGGGTTTAGTGGGTAAACACCCCACATAACCCCTTCCCACTTTCCCCCCAGGAAGTCGGGTATCTTTTTGAAGATTCCCCATCAACAAAAAAAGGGTGATGGCGCTATCACCTACAGTTGCAGTTGGTAAGTTAACACGTTGAAAGACTTTATTGTTTGATGTGTCTCTTGATATTAATTGCGGCCTAATACGACCATACTGATGTAGAGAGTTACTTAAGTAGCTGACTGAGTTGACCTTTGGGTCGAGAGCGCTCGTGTCGCCGATAACATCGTAACGGTGCGCGGGCGCAGCGGACATCACGATGAGGGATTAGACTGGTGGTATACAGGGAGGATTCGCTCGTAACTTCAGCTGCCTGAGTGATCTTAACTGATCACGAAGGTTAAGCAACATAGGGCGCATTCAGTGCATGGATGAGTGACCGTTCTGTGACTAAAGCTAGTGGCGTTTTTCCGAGCGGTTTCGTGCTTCGCAAGGCACTTTAAACAGTTGGTGCCAGCTGCCGTCGATAGATGGCAGTCGTTAAGCCAAGTCAGAGGCCATAGGGCGGCTTGAAAACTTCGTATGTATGTAACAAACACCTTAAGTTATGAAACAACCAGTTTCTCAACAACATGGGTACTGTGGCGAGGACATGTCAACTTTGCGCGCACATTTTTGACATCCCTGCTTCACACATGAAATGTTTCAAAGGAGATAGCAATTTCGCGGCAAACTCAATTTAACACGCCGCCAATCGGCCTCCAATTCGCCTTTTGTCGGCAAAAATCTGTATTTTTAAAAGTTGATGTGCTGTGCTGACACCAGCACTTCAACGGTTTACTGGCAAAACCGAGCAGGACGATTAGTCACCGAAGTGTTTTGATTAAATAGAGTACCTGGATGACCGAGCTTTGCTCGGTATTTTTTTTGATAAACTATGTTTTTTGGAAAAAATTTTGTATTTTTTTTTAGAAAATATATTTGGATACGAATTAGGTGCGTTGATAATAGGGCTCTGAATAATAGTTTTTCACACAAAAAAGGAGCTTGAAAAAAAAAGAGAAACTTCATGCACAAGTCTCGAACCAGGGTATTTTGTTTTTGGTATCGTCCTATTTCCCACCTGAGCTACGACAACCTTTCTGATTAATGCGAAATTTACGTTCTTATATGGTAGCAGTTATTTGTTTGCCCAAAAACACCTATAAAACGACGTTTTCTTAAAATGAAACCTAGCTGGATCAATTTATCGCCCCCGAAACCCTCTGTTAACAAAATTTCATGAAAATCGTTGGAGCCATTTCCGAGATTCTGATTATATATATACATACATATATACAAGAATTGCTCGTTTAAAGAGATTAGATTCGCCTTGGTGTACTCCAAACTCATTGGCTGTTACGATTTCGATTACTCGAAATGCCATTCTGTACAGTACCATCTCGGCTGCAATGCGTTTGCGAAACCATCGGCCACGCCAAGAGCCGCAATCCAAGATGGCGACCTGGTCCATAATAATCCTTCGTTAGTGTCCAATTACCTTAAGAAGTTTTGGTTTTGCCTATCATTATTATTTTTGAGATTTATGAAATTTCGTCTTCTTTTTAGATAACCCTATATAGGGCCTCACACACAGAATTCCACTTTGGACGGTGGCTCGCAGGAGCTTCCAACTCAGGCCAGATCTGTTTGTGCTATTTTATTATACTTTTTTTGTAGATCCAATTAATACTCTTTAGTGCACACCATATATTATAAAAGTTCATGAAAACTCTGAAATTTGCTCTTTACAATAATGCAAATTTGCTGCAATAATATTTTTCACAAAAAGATACAATTTGTTTTGGATTGGTCAATATATTAAGGACAAGGTCAACCTATTACTATGTTATTCTCGTGCCGACGTCTTCAACTTGGTCTTTCACCACGAAACTTAACAGTTTGGAGAGTCTTAGTCACAAATTAATTTCAACGTAAAGAATTCACATTATGTTAGTTCAATGTTAATGTTATTGAAAATTAACATTGAACATTAACATTAACGTTTCTGCATGCAAGCCGCTTCCAACCGGTCTTTGGAAATCCATGGAGGAGACCTATGTCCAGCAGTGGACTTCTTGTGGCTGAATGATGATGATGATGGTGAATGTTAATGTACTAAAATGTTAGCCGCTGCCTTGGGGCCGAATCCGACATCCATCCTACATACTAGAATAATGTTCACCAGTGGTTTTAATCACTATCTATGAAACAACAAAATTGAAATTTTGTAATTTGCAAAAACATTTGTAATGCTGACTAAAACTGAATTGATGTGTTTCTAGAATTTCTCTCTTGTAAGGTAACCCTATGTTATGTGTTCACGGCAACCACAATTGGTTCTTTTTGAGATTTAATTTTCTGAACGCAGCCTTATTTTTTAAATAGAAGGTAGTAAGAAAAAATGTGGCGAATGCTTAGCTGCAACGTAATGTTGTTAAGAGACAGGTCTGGAAATTTAACATTGTAATATTGTGTAATTCTGGTTTAAAAACGCAGTTTAGCGTAATGTTGTGAATTTCTGCAGTGAGTCGATTGTGTTTCACAATTTAATTGTGTTGTGGCGTTGGATGTCAAAAAGGGGTAAGCTGATAACTAACGAATCTTATTGTAACAGCACATAGTTCGATAATCATCATAATATTATGCTCTACTAAACGCGATGATTCTCATTGTTATAGCCTGAGGACACGCCCTTTTTTGGACGCGGTATTCTTGCCAAAGCGACGCGATCCGTATGTAAAAAATTATTTATTTTACATCGACTGAGCGAACCGTTGGAGCTGGTGGGTAGGCAGGAACCCTGCTTAGGCTAAAATCCTCCTGGCGCCCTATTTAGAATAAGTAAATAATAAGAATTAGATCATGTTAGGTTTAATTAGTGTTAAGGTCAGTGTGTGCATGCTAATTTAGATATAGTAATTGTATATACATACTTAAGGTTAGGATTATCGTTTGCCGGATTGTTTACTTATAAATTAATTATATTTTCGCGTGTAACTTTGGGCATTTTTATTTGGCACCATAAAATCACACAACAATGGCGCCCAACGTGAATTTAAAATGTGTGTATTTGGTGTTTTGGTGTTTTGAATCCTTGTAAATAGTGTAAAGGTACGTCAGTCTTTATAAATTCCTTGTTTTTAAAATTGTAACACAGCCGTTATTAGGTACTAGATTGATGTCATAGAGTGATTGAAATATTTAGGGTGGGTATTTTTGAAGTTGTTCATTGCATTGCCGTGCAATTTATCCTTATTCTAAAAAATGGATGTGAACACACTCTTAAAGGACGAATTGGAGTTCGAACTGAGCACAAGAGGAGTTTATATGAAAAGTACGGTAGCGGTCCTAAGGAAAATACTTAGGGAGTTACTTAACTCTGAAAAATCGGGAACTAATGCGTACACTATTAAAGCGCCACGGGTAAGTTTTGAGAAACCTGAGATTGAGCTAGGTGTCTGTGAATCAAAACTCAAGAACTTATCCTGTTATGTAAACGAGCTTTCGAGTAAACCGGATAAGCCGGTGTTCAGGCGTCTCTTTTCCAGGCTATGTCACTTACAGAATAGGGTAACTTTCATAGTGCCTATCATAGAGGCGGACTTGGAACGGAAAAACTATTATCTGGGGAAAATTACAGAATTGCTAACATTGCTCGAAAATAAAGATGACGTGGAAGAAAAAGAAGAGTTAACAGGGGAAGATAAAACCATTTTAGAGGACACACTAGGTGACCTAGGGAGAGAAATTATAATGAAACTGGAGCTTAAACCAGAAAATAGTTTTAATACGAGTACTTCCAAGGCCGAAGAGTTTCAGGCCGTAACTTTCGAGGATACTAAGGGAAATGAAGTGCAAGATAAACAATGTCGTACTACAATCGGTCGCACATCGACTTTTGACTTTGACTGCCCGGAAAGAACTCAGCAACGGAAGCTGGTTCCGATTAGTCAGTGGGGAGTTAAGTTCTCGGGACATGCCGACACTAGTGTTAATGCTTTTTTGGAAAGAATCAATGAATTAAAAGAAGCCAGAAATGCAACTGATGAAGATTTGTGGCGGTACGCTATCGATTTATTTCAAGATGATGCACTAATTTGGTTTAGGGCTAATAAAACATATGTAACAAGTTGGGGGGAACTAGTCATTATGTTAAGGAGAACTTTCCAAAAGCCTTACTATCAGGAAGAGTTGTTAGAAGAAATCAGGCGCAGAAATCAGGGCAGCGATGAATCCGTCATAATTTTTATTTCTGTGATGCAGAATATGTTCAATAGGTTGCCAAATAAGGTTTCTGAAAGTTTTAAACTTAATATTATCTTGAAAAATCTGCAGCCTTACTATCAAAGAGCTATATGTCGAGATCAGTTCACATCCATTATGGATCTAGTTAATGTGCTTCGAATTATAGAAAGGACAAAAGTGAATTGCGATCGGTTCGAAAAACCAACTACAAGCTTAAAAAGTTTAGAGCCAGATCTGGCATATAAAAGGCGCGAGATAAGCACGGTTACTAGTGATTCCTTAGGAAATGAAGAAATAGGTTTAATAGAAAAACGTGTCCTTTCAGACAAAACTAAAAGATGCTGGAACTGCCGTGAATATGGTCATGCATTTAGAAACTGCGCCCTACCTAAACAAAGGCTTTTTTGCTATAGGTGTGGTAAATTCGGAGTATCCTCAAAGGATTGCTTGTGTCAGGAAAACCACGTAGGGGAAAGCAACAAGGTCGCCAAATAGTGCTTTCCCCGAATGAAAAGAAAGAGTGGCAAGCGTGGCTTAAATTAATAAAGATTTTTTTTCAGAGTGGGGAGATTGCTCCAGTGGTTATCAATAGAGAACGTGACAATAGGTCCTATGTCGTTATTGACATTCTAGCAACCAAATGCATAGGTTTACTGGACAGCGGTGCGTGTCGTACAGTTGTTAATTCAGAGTTTGGGAATTTTTTGAGGACATCGGGTATAAAATCGCATAAAACCACTGCCATGAACATTAGCACAGCAGATGGCACCGTACACAATATTACAGAAATCTTTGATGTACCTGTCCAATTTGATAATCAGTTTCAAGTTGTGCCGATGTTAGCTGTTCCAAGTCTATCACAAAAAATTATCTTAGGGAAGGATTTCTTTGATAGGTTTGAAATAAAGATACGATTTAAAAACGACATATCACTTGATACAAACCAAGTGGACTGTCTAAATTCGTTCAATCACGCTACTATAGTCTCAAGAAATGATCTAAATGTAGAAGATCAATCAAAGCTTACGAGCCTAATTGAAGAAATGAAACGGACCATAGGGGTAGGGCTAGGTAGGACACATATACTGAACCACTCAATTGAAACAGGAGATAGTAAACCATCTTTTCAGAAGCCATACAACTTTTCACCGGTAATAAGGAAACAACTGGAATCCGAGTTAGATGACATGTTGTCTAAGGATGTTGTCGAGCCCTCTTACAGCGCGTGGTGTTCACCAGTTGTTCTCGTCAAGAAACCGTCGGGAGCCAATAGGCTATGCTTGGATAGTAGGCAGCTAAACAAGCTTACAAAAAGGGACTCCTATCCTCTACCACGAGTTTCGGCCACTATCGATAACCTCCGAAATGCCAAGTTCTTAAGTACCTTAGATCTCAAATCGGCGTTCTGGCAAATACCTTTAGAAGAAAAAAGCAAAGAAAAAACGGCCTTTGCTATATCAGGTAGAGGATTATTTCATTTTAAGGTTATGCCTTTTGGTCTCGTTAATGCGTCTCAGTCGCAGCAAAGACTGATGGACATTTTATTCAATTCCAAGGATGACAAAGTATGGGCATATCTGGATGATATCGTAATTTGCTCCTCTGATTTTGATGAACACTTAGAGATGTTAAAATGGGTCATGAAGGTCTTAAAAGAAGCAAACTTAACTATTAATGTCGATAAGTGTAAGTTTGCGAGAGCTACTCTACGTTATTTAGGCTATATTATAGATAAAGACGGCTTAAGAACTGATCCCGACAAGGTCGAGGCAATAATTAACTTCCCACGACCAAGAAATTATACTGAACTGAAAAGATTCATCGGGCTAGCAAGCTGGTACCGGAGATTCGTGCCAAATTTTGCCATAGTTGCAGCTCCTTTGCACGACTTAACCAAAGGCAAAATAAAAAAACCATTGGTGTGGACTGCAGAAGCTGACGAATCTTTTGTCAAGCTAAAAACCTTATTGACGACAACTCCGGTCATGACATGTCCGGACTATTCTAAGCCATTTATTATCCAGTGCGATGCCTCTAGCAAAGGTACAGGAGCAGTATTATGCCAGAACATTGAAGGGAAGGAACGGGCAGTCGCTTATCTAAGTAGAAAGCTTAATGATAGGGAACAGAAATATTCTACTTCTGAACGTGAACTACTAAGCGTCGTCCACGCGGTGGAGAAATTCCGCCCCTATATTGACGGCACACACTTTACAGTCATTTCGGATCATAGCGCCTTGAAATCATTGGATAAGGTGAGGGATCCGCATGGTAGATTGGGCAGGTGGGCGATGAAATTGCAGCAATTCGATTACACTATTGTCCATAGGCCGGGTAAGCTAAACGTCGTGGCCGATGCACTGTCACGGAAAACCGACTTGGCTGATGAAATTTGCCCGGTAGACATAATATTGAACAGTACAGATGAAGACTACAAAAAAAAAGTCAATCAGATAATTAACGGAGAAAATAAGGATAAATCCTGGACCGTGAACAAAGGTGTTGTATACAAAAAAATAAAGCTTAAACAATTTCCGTCTCCCACAGACACATTGAAACTCTACATACCGGAGAAATTACGGAAATCAATTCTTAAGGAATGTCATGACAATGTGACCGCTGGCCATTTTGGTATCCGAAAAACATATTTCAGATTAAGACACAAGTACTATTGGCCGAACATGTTACGTGACACGAAGGAGTACATCAACAAATGTGAAACATGTGCCAAGGTCAAAATACCGCAGTTTAAACCGTTGGGGGAAATGGGTCAACATAGGAAGGTCACAAGGCCATGGCAAGTCATCTCCTTAGACTTAATGGGACCCTTTCCAAAAAGTAAAAAGTGCAACACTATGTTACTAGTAATAACATGTTGGTTCAGCAAGTTTGCATTACTTTTCCCACTCAGAACAGGCAAAGCAGATAAAATATGCGAAATCTTGGAAAACCAAATTCTATTATTCGGTCATTTTGAAACAGTTATCTGTGATAACGGTAAGCAATTCGTCTCTGAACAATTCAAGGAGCTATCAAACAAATATAGTTACAATATTTGGTACACACCAAACTACCATCCCCAAAGCAATCCAACTGAAAGAGTCAACAGAGTCATAGGTACAACCATAGCGGCATACATTAAATCAACTAAACATAACGAATGGGATGTACATTTACAACAAGTAGCACATGCAATACGTACTGCAGTACATGAAGCTACGGGCTATACACCAGCTTTTTTATTTTTTGGTCGTGAAACGTCTTTAACAGGAATACACCTCTCTGAAATCACAAATGTCACTGAACCGTTGTGTCATGAGTCTAGTAATTTTATAGAACAACAAAAAATTAGGGACAATATTTTCAAACAAGTAATCGGTAACATGGAAAAGGCGTATAAGAAGAGTGCAATCTATTACAACTCTAGTCGTAGACCATCTCCATTCAAGTTGGGTGACATAGTTTGGAAAAGAACTAAATTTTTATCAAAAGCTAACCAGAAATTCATGGCCAAATTGGCACCAAAATATGAGAAGGCGGTCATTGTCGAAATACTATCTAACAACATCTATCGTTTGCATAATTTATCAGGAAAATACATAGGAAATTGGCACGCTAAAGATCTTAAGCCAGTAGTTTAAAAAAAAAAAAGTGTACATTTTATTTTATACTTAACTTTTTTTTTTCATTCGGGAAGGGGGAATTTGTTATGTGTTCACGGCAACCACAATTGGTTCTTTTTGAGATTTAATTTTCTGAACGCAGCCTTATTTTTTAAATAGAAGGTAGTAAGAAAAAATGTGGCGAATGCTTAGCTGCAACGTAATGTTGTTAAGAGACAGGTCTGGAAATTTAACATTGTAATATTGTGTAATTCTGGTTTAAAAACGCAGTTTAGCGTAATGTTGTGAATTTCTGCAGTGAGTCGATTGTGTTTCACAATTTAATTGTGTTGTGGCGTTGGATGTCAAAAAGGGGTAAGCTGATAACTAACGAATCTTATTGTAACAGCACATAGTTCGATAATCATCATAATATTATGCTCTACTAAACGCGATGATTCTCATTGTTATAGCCTGAGGACACGCCCTTTTTTGGACGCGGTATTCTTGCCAAAGCGACGCGATCCGTATGTAAAAAATTATTTATTTTACATCGACTGAGCGAACCGTTGGAGCTGGTGGGTAGGCAGGAACCCTGCTTAGGCTAAAATCCTCCTGGCGCCCTATTTAGAATAAGTAAATAATAAGAATTAGATCATGTTAGGTTTAATTAGTGTTAAGGTCAGTGTGTGCATGCTAATTTAGATATAGTAATTGTATATACATACTTAAGGTTAGGATTATCGTTTGCCGGATTGTTTACTTATAAATTAATTATATTTTCGCGTGTAACTTTGGGCATTTTTATTTGGCACCATAAAATCACACAACACCTATTTTCCAAATGTCTTTCTGTCTTAATCATTTGGAGGCGACATTGAGCCATTAATTAATTATATGACACCCAGCTCAAGGAATGATAAATGATGAGACGTCCTTTTTGGTTGACATAACATCTTGGAACAATAGTTTGTAAATTAGTTGGGTGCGTTCTGTTGTAAAGTTCTGAATATACCGTACTATTTACAAATTACCGTTAATTATCTAAAGCAAAACTTCCAATAACTACGACTTAGATTCTGCTTGAAATTATTTTAATTAGTTGATTTTGGCTTCATGTCATTAATTATATTATAAACCATTCACAACGGGAGCTTCTCACAAAGAGAAAAAGTATGGGTTTACTCACCAAGTGTGCCCTCTACGGATTGCCGATTGTAAACCCTTACTTTTTGTACGCACATCAACATCTTTTGTATCTCATTGGCGGAGTCACTTGATATGACTTCGAGAATTTCGGACTTTCAAAAATTACAATCACAAACTCATCCCACAAACGCGGGTTTTTCTTCAACTGTGTTTTTCTGACCTGTTTTTGCATCTGATGCGATTCAGATTTTAGAAGACTTAGCTTATTGAAAATAAATTAACTTATATTTTTCTCCGATAACTATCACCTCATGACCACTGTGACCTGACGGATCGCCTTTATGCGCCACGGCCCAAATTAAAATTCCTCCAAAGTTATTACGAAGCCTCTTCCAGCCAGTGGGCGGCAGTGTAGGCGAGCTATCGTGTGTTGCAACTGGATTTCATGTTACAACTTGTAGGTCTTATGTCACACGACAGAAGTGCGAGTATCGAATAAAAATATGAATTGCCCGACTGCAGCTCTGTGGTGCTATGGTATAAACAATGCATTGTGCAACACCAACTGGGTTAGCGTACTGATGTGCCCGATTGAATTAATAATGAAATTTAAACTCGCTTGCGAATTTAAAGCGCTTTATACAGGGAGTAAAAATATAGAAAGACGAGTTTCTTGAGATATATAAATGTAGTGTTACTTTGAACGACATAATAGTTTAATTACAGAACGTTGTGGACTGAAAGAGGATGTAGTGACTAAGATCTATAAATGTTGGTTTGGGCATGTAGAGAGGATGAAGAAAGAAAGAATGCTGAAACAAATATATCGAGTGAATATATGTATAAGGAATATATGGACGCGAAGTTTGGACATTTTGAAAATTTCTGACCTGGCGTTCGCGGACCGAGTGACCCTACCAGATGGTTTGACGACCTAGTTACGGTGGCAGGTACTCGCTGGATGCGGGCGATACAAGACTGGGAAATTGGAAAACTATGAAGGAGGCCTATATCCTGTGGAGATCAAATGGCTGATGATGATGATGATGCTCAATTTGTGAGGAAGACTGAGTGTCTGAGGTTTTACCATAACTCAGCGCCAATCCGTTTTGGGCATGCGTGACAGATGAGCCCGAACTCTCTGTATGACGTAAGGCATATGCCTCGAAGTCGGACGTTTATTTATGTCATGATTGATTGAGTATGATTAAGTATTTTTTCTTTAATTATATCTGTTAACGTTTATAATTAACACAATGTTTCACACAAACAACAATAGGAACATCTTTTTCTTAGGTAATTGGCACTTAGAAGAATCAGCCTCTTTTTCTTTAATCACAAAAACAGAGTTACAAAAAATATTAATTAAAAATAGGAAAAACAATCAAAAAATTCAACTCTGCTTAATAAAACGTTATTATATTTTGATCTTTCTGAAAATAGTAAATGAATAACTCCATATAAAAAAAGTCAGTCTTTTGTAGCTATAGTGGTGGGTCCAATGGACCCAGGTGAAAGCCAGTACTTACCTTTCCAGCAGCAAGCGCAGCACGTCCGTTCTACAGAATGCACCTCGGCTTACTAACGGAAGGTACTGAGACGCAGAGGGACCTTCCTCACTCCTATAGTTTTCTACGCCTAGTTGAAAATGTTGCCTGTGTCCTATGGACCCACAACTATAGTCAAGGGTAAACACAATTTTTTTTTAATCGCCAGTTCTGTGTCCCACTCCTGGGCAAAGGCCTCCCCTTTAGATATCCACTCCTCCCTGTTCCCGGATAACTCTTCCAACCCTGGTAAATATTTTGTCAGGTCGTCGCACCATCTTCGCCTCGGTCTTCCGCGTAGCTGGTAGCCATCACACGGCACCCAATCGATGACAATTTTTGCTTACCTTTCAGGGTCCATACGTCTGACATGGCCAGCGCAATGTTAACACTATATGAGATTTTATTTAGTCAAGCACAAGGTACAGCGATCGAGCGCTCAAAGGTTATTCTGAGAGTTGTGTTCGAATAATTTGATGGACGTGGAAGGTGAATGTTGTGACTGAGACCTTTTGTCTGCTGTCAGCAGTCTCTGTTATGTCTGGCCATTGTCATTTGTTGAGTAAATTTTGATATTATTAATTAACATGAAATATGTTTTCACCTTAATGAATAGTTTCATCATACTTTAATGGTTTAAAATTTATGCATAATTGCTATGAGGTAACCTTACAGGCTTTTAAAGGATGCTATTGCTGGAACACTCTAATTAGAGTTTGTAAACTACAAACGATTTCGTTCTATAAGAAAGTGTTTTCTCTACAAATTTATTAATCGTCTCATATCAGGGTTTGCATTTGTTGCCGACCAACCAATAAACCTTTTTTATGTTTTTTACTTCTATTTTTCCTTTTTGATATATGTCTATTTTCTAAATAGAATAATCACTTTATCAATGCGATTCGGACAGAAAACATGAAATAAAAGATTCCTCAAAGTTACGTGCGCGCTTTCCTCAATTTTATACGTGCATACGTTTCATAATTCTTTCATAAACTTTGTCCTTTACGCACTCTTTCAATATTATATTGATAGTTTGATTGGCTCGTCGGTCTAGCTGTTCTTGTTGTGTTAATTGAAGATACTTGAAATAATTATGTTCATGAATGCTTTTAATGAAGGCTGCTTTAATAACCTCACAACACAATCACTTGACCTGATCCCAAACTAGGATATCGTGTGCTATGGTAACCAGGCAAGGATATTACCAAAATGGACAAACACCCAGACTCAGGATATTTGTACGGCGGCCCCCAGTGGGGATCGAACCCACGGACCTCTGTCTTGGTAGATAAGAGTCTTGACGGCTAGAGCGGCAAGAAAGTCCTACACCCAGCTTCTGCTAAGTAAATAAATCAATAACGTGTGCTATTGAATTAACCTCAACATACTTCAATCGGTTTAATTTAAATACAAAGTGTATTTTAAAAGAAATAGCTTCAGATCAAAATATAGCGGCGAAACAACACGAAATAAGAGCTGAGAAAATATATGTGTAAAGTTACGAGTGGAAGCTAGTTTATGCATGTGAAAGGTGGATGGGGATTAAAAAGGTTAGTTTTATTGGTTCGGTCCCAAAAGTTTTCGTTCCCAACCATTCGACGCCCATTAAATCATTCTTTACCAAGCCTTCGATCCTTTAATTTTCCTCACATGTTACTCGTTTTACAAGCGGTTTTAAGTCGGCATGTTGCAGGTATAATAATATGTTTGTTGAGCGTTGGCGCAGAATAATTAACGCCCAAAAAGGACTTTAGATCCCACGGTATAACTCCACGTTATTTTAAACTTTGAGAAAGGTTTGAAATACGTTATTTCTCTGTGCAAATGATCGAAAAACGCTCAGTCAAGATAACATTATCGCGGCTTATCTGATCCAATATCTTTTTGAAAACAAAAAAACGTAAATAGGTATATTGTTAGTGAAGATCCTCTCGTACGGGATGGATTATTTTGGTTAAATAAAATATCAGTCCATGTTAGACATTGTCCGCTGAACAAGTTTGTTCATATCAGAGAGACCTGTCGCCATGTGTCGTGCACAAAAATAAAAAAATAAAATTTATGAAATACGCACTAAAATTACACATATCTCTAACCAATGTTATAGGGCATCACCCTGGAAACTTCACGTTTATCGGACGCTTAACAATTTTTAATCATACTAACTAGAAAAAACGATCTCAGTCTGGGTGTTTTTCAATGTTGGTAATGTCTTTTCCTAGTAACCATAGCACAGAGTATCCTAGTTTGGGACTAGGTCAAGTGATTATAATGTGCGAATTTATACGTATTTATGTATAATATAATTCCCCTTTGTTTTATTATTATTTATTTTTTGTTTATATACCTAGGACTAAGTAAGTAAATACATTATGTAATATTTAAGTTGCACTACCTGTAATTGTTTTCATAATTACCTAGGTGAGTTGGAAGAAAATGCAACGTACGATTAAGTTCGCCTATGTGCAAAACTTTTGTTTAAATGCAATAAAGAATTTAATAATAATAATAGAGACAAGAAACAGCAAAGAGGGCACAGGAAGAGCCCATTTATAAGCGTCCATATCGCAGGGCAAATCTTCAATAGTCGAAATTCGGCAGACGCACAAATGCTAGTAACAAGCAATGTGCATTCTAGGGGCGCGGGGAGCAGTTTGAAAATTGCATTGCCCGCGTCTCCCGGGAATAGCCAGAGACGTGGCTGGCGTCATGGGGAAACCCGTTCACTAAAGCCCACCATTCACTTCACGCACCGCGAGCCGAGCCCCGAGCCGTACCCATTCGTGGACAAATCCGTCGTGGACATTCGTCCGCCCACACACTACACGAGCGCCGAGCTGCTTACTACTTTATCTCCAGACGGCGAGCGCCGCGCCGAGCCGCGAGCCGCGCACCGAACCGAGAACCAACACATTCACACGCATATTTGTCTGCGAACTTGTCGCCAGCGACAAATCCGGCGGATGGCCGCGCCTGTGAATGGTAGCCTTAACACTGCGTCTACGCCATGGACTAACTTTAGACGAGAAACTTCTATTTTCGGCATAAAAGCTGGTCCCAAAGTCCCAGATTTGTGATCGTAGGTTCTTTGTCGTGGGGCCTAAAATAACTTAACATGCTTGGGAGATTGTGTAAAATACCTAGTTGTAAATACAATCGTTTACATTTAACGTTTATCGTTTACATACGGGCACATACGTTGCTTCTGGTCCCGCACTAGGATACCCTGAGTTGGGGGAACCAGAAACAGCGACGTCACAAACATAAACATCCAAGACCTGGGGTGTTTTTTCTCCCCAGCCGGGGTTCGAACCTGGGACCTCTCGCATGGTTAGAAGATGCGCTAACCGCTACGCCACAGAGGTCGTCAAACAGACAGAGAGACAATGTATTGTACAGACACTTTTTGCATATTCAATCTGTAAAAAAAAAGCTAATGTTACCCTCTGGAGTCTCTTAAGGCACGCCTGGCAGGAAAGCTTTAGCTGGCGTGTGATGTGATTAAAACCATGCATTAATTTTGTGAGCACAATGCTTTTAATGAAAGTCCATCAGTGGAAAAATAATACAAAAGCTATTCAAATGTGCCTGCAAAAATAATAATCCGTTTATTCACGGCAACGAGTCCGTTCACGGTTGCAAATGAAATTGTATATTTTTGCTCATTGCATTTTCGCATATTTTTTAAAATTGAATTTTATCTAAGTTGTCATAACAATACTTTGCGCGAGCGGAGAACTTTTTTAGCATCGTATCGGCGGCGCCGGCTTAATCAATTATAATGGAACTGGTTAAAAATAAGATCATTATCACCATCATCGATCCATTATGCCCCCACCGAGGGGCACGGGTCACTTCCCTGAGAAAGTTATAGGACATACTCCACCACGGGGGCAAAGTCCGGATTGGTGGAGGCTTGTAAGGCCAGAGGCTAGTATTTCTGTCAGAAGTTGACATAAAAATATTCTTTATTGCACACAATAAACAAGAGGTATAAATAAAATCTCAAATAGACATAATTATAACAAAAAAAAACCCGGAAAAGTTGGGCTCCGACTTGCAGACTTTTCAGAGCTTTTTCCGACCTTGAAATACATTTTTTACTAATAAATTACAAGTTTATTCAAAGTTTCAGATTTTTCACCGTATTTGTAGTTGAAGACGATTATTATTTGCCAAATTTCATAGTTCAAAGGTCAGCGGGAAGTACCCTATGAGTTTTGATTCCCTTGAGTGACGGAACATATTATGGTTTTTGCGGCATGAACGGCCGTATAACTTTGTTTACGTTAACTTAGGCTTCAGCATCTGGTTAACTTAGTCTTGAGTATTTGGTTCTAATTTCAATCAATCAATCATTTATTTTGTGTAACTTAGGTGACAATCGTGTAGCTTTAACACAGCTGTTACGTTTCTCTATCTTATACCCATCGGGTGTACATGATTTTTGTACACCCGATAACTTAAAATTCAACTTGATACCTCCACCGATCCGGAGATTTAAGGCCGGTTTCTGATTTGAGAATTTCAGGTCAGTAAATGCTTAAGTAACATGCTGTCACGCTCTTTGAGAAATTTGACGAGACAGCACTAGACTTACTACGTAGTTACTTAGCGAAATTCTCAATTCAGAAATTGGCAGATAGGGTCTTAATAAATTGTTCTCTATCTATCTATGTACAGTCACCAGCATAAATATATGACGGTGGGCAGTAGTGCAAAAATATCTGACTCACCATTGAGATCGTAAGAATATAATGACACTTTGCCGGTAAAAATATGTGATGCTTTGTGGGCAGTATAAATATCGTATTAGTGAGATACGATATTTATACTGCCCACTGAACTACACGCACTAATATGAAATGACAAATCGACGACATATTTTTGCGTGCGTACCTACACATATTTATTATGCCTGCCATCATTCGATATATTTTATTCCTTCATAGTGAATAGATAAATATTCCAGCAAGAGCAGTCACATAATTTTGATTTTAGCAATGATCAAATATTTTTAAGCGCCATGGTCCGATATTTATGCAATTAGTGAGATACGATATTTATACCGCCCACAAATCATCACATATTTTTACCGGCAAAGTGTCATTATATTCTTATGATCTCAATGGCGAATCAGATATTTTTGCACTACTGCCCACCGTCATATATTTATGCTGGTGACTGTACCTTGACATACAGACGGACTGATGGACGGGACAACAAAGTGATGCTATAAGGGTTACATTTTTCTTTTGTGGAACGGGGCCCTCAAAACGTAATCGTGTTCAATCTAGGTAGATAAACATAAACATAAACATTGAAAAAATTAAACTGAAAAAATTATAGTGGATTAGTGTGTGGGAGTGACTAGAGTGGATTATAGTGGACAAACCATAGAACTAGTTAAAAACTTTTTGAGTTATTTTTTTTTTTTTTTACAAAAACAAAAACCTTATTCAATTACACAATTACGCCAAACTGCAAAGCAGTTTGTTGGCGAAGCGCTCTATCTCTGTATATAACTATGCATATATTAATATTATAGGCCTCTCCCAAGACAAGTTTTTTAACATTATATTCTCGAATTTGACCTCTATCTTTATGGTAAGCTTGAAAACGGGGTCCACAAAATTAGGTACCAGACTTTACGTAGATTCAAGAAAATACGATTTCCTCTTATAAACCAGATTCTGTAAAACTATATCTTATTAGTCTCTAAGTAGAATCGATCTTTTATTGGTAAGGCAGTAGGTATATCCTCGTGAGGCCCGACCTTGAAAGAACAATTGGTTTTGTGATCACCTGAGGATATTGGGCCTCACGAGGATATGGTAGCATTTGAGAGGTTTTGATTGATCGTGATCGCGGTCGTGATGATTGGGCATCATTAAACATCTTGCCAGAATAAGAAGAATCGCTTGGCGGTATGTCTTTAACTTGTAGGTAGATAGAAATGGTGTTGGTCTACTGCCAGAAATGCCTCTCGTTTGGTTCAACCCGGTGGTCACATGTATGGCACAGGGCGGCAAGAGTAAAGATTTACTTGCGACTTGCATTCATAGAAACCCCCATTTTCGCTCGCATGTCGCTTCGGATGCCATGCGTGAACAATGCGGCGTAATCAATGCGTGCCAAAGTCACGCGTCACGAGGGAGAAGCCCGGTGGCCCTAGAGACCGGTGGCTGAGTTGGTAAACAGAAAACAGTAGCTTAGCATACCGTGTATCAGATCTGCATGTATCAGATCGTAGCTTCACTTCGGTGGAGGTTAGAATGAACATAGATAAGACTAAGATATTATCGAACTTCCATGTAGCACCCACTCCTGTCAACGTTGGCGGCTTTGACCTTGAAGTGGTCGTCCACTATCTATACTTGGAACAAACTGTCCAGTTAGGGAAGCCCAATTTTGAAAAAGAGGTCACTCGTCAAATCCAACTCGAATGAGCAGCGTGTAGGAATCTGAAACTCATTTTCGTGTCCAAAATACCTCAGTGTCTTCAGACAAAGATACATAACCAAGGTGTGTTGCCAGTGATCACTTATGGAATTGAGACCTGATTGCTTACTGTGGTCTCATAAGAAGGCCCAAGCGTCACCCAACGGGCAATGAAGATAGCTGTGTTAGGAGTTTCACAGCGAGATTGAATCAGAAATGAGGAGGTCCACAGAAGAACCTCGGTTAAGTATAAAAATTCAGTCTCAGTTGAAGTGGCAGTGGGCGAAACGTGAGCAGGCCTCCATCAGATGATCTCAAATAAATTGCTGATTTATGAAATTATAAAAATCTGTTACGCTGATGTAAACGTAGATATATCAGAATAACACCAGCGTAGCGACGTAGTTTTTTTTTTTCACAAAAAAAGGAATAAAAAATGTTTAATAAACTATAATAGAGGTAACAAAGAGGTAGGTCTTACATTTGGGCAGTTATGGGCTCAAATGCTGGCACATACCACTCATAATCATCAGCCATGTGACGCCCACTGCAAAACATAGGCCTCCCTTATACATTTCCAAGCTTTCTGGCCAGCGCTTATGATATGACAGGTAATTTACTGTTCTGTTTTTACTGCAGCGAGGCTGGCTGATTAGATTGGAATGCACCTCCACCACTGTGCAGTCAAATTGAAAACGGTTTTTTATTTTTTAGCACTGTGTGTAAAATAACTATCCGAGTATTGTATATCATAATAAGTACCTCAAAACTTGTTCATCATATTTGTCTTGATTTCTAAGAGAACGTGGTTAGCAAATTTAATGATTAAAAATTAAAAAATTAATTAATAAACTCACGCCCGATATCCCCGAAGGGGCAGGCAGAGGCACCAGTCACTGGAAATGGGCCCACGTTTTGCCGAGTTTATTAGGTCCCAAACGTGACAAGTGGCAAGCCTGTCGCCGTTATCCGGGCACAATTTATCAGCGAATGGTGTTGCTGTACAAACAAATGTACGTAACTAAAAGTCATTGGTACATGCGTGGTTCGAACCCAGACTCTCAAGATCGAGAAGCAAGGGTCAACCCCACTACGCCACCACCGCTAAATAATAATTATTACATTAATAAATTTAATAATTATTACATCAACATTTTTTTCTTTCATTGCAGTATTTCTATACGCAGAGCAAAGTAACTGAAAAATTATTTCGCTCGCTTTTTTGTCACAGCAAATTGTTCCTATCTATGCAGATTGCAGCGAGCAAGTGAGATAGTGCTAAGCCATGCTGCGAGCTAACCGTATACCTCCTGCGTAAGAGCGAATGAGATGGATAATCCGTACTAAATACATACGTAGTAGCAAGCTCAACAGCAAGCAAGATCACTTTTATCATTATTATTGATACGTTAAAAGTGTATTTTTACTTATTTGCACATAAGTAAAAATACACTTTTAACGGTTATTAATAAAGCTTTTGCATATTTTACAGTTGCCTTACCCATACAACAAAGCGACTGGATAAACGAAAAATGTAGCTGTCCCAAGTTTTTTAAGAACTTAAACCCAAGCATGTCATTGGGCTTGCGATCCGTCTGAGTACGTAAAACCACTTGCAGGAGAGAAAAATGTGCCAAAAAAATGCAATAGCGGTACGCCACGACTATAAATTGATGTTAATTTAGTAATATTTTGAGTTGAGAATTTTGCTGCTCAATCAGTATGGTTGATGTGAATTCGGATTATTTTTGCATACAAAAAGAACTTTTTTTGATGTGCGTTTAAATACCACCCTATTTTTATTACGACCAATCGTCAAATACAAAGTAAATAATGAAAATAGGTTTTCAAGTTATTTTTATGTTGGTGTATTGTTTTTATTCTTTTAGAGCCATCGCAAACAGGGCGACTTGTCACTGCGTCTAGTCGCCGCGTCAGACGTGACGTTGTCATTGGCTTCTGGCGTCTTGTCGTCGCGACTCCGCGACTCTGACGCCTAGTGTGCGGAGATTAGAACGAAATGTATGAAAATTGACGGCCGTAGTTTGTCGTCGCGTCTAGTCGCCGAACTATCGCTGTCGCGTATCGCCTAGTGTGCGTTCGCGTGAGTCTTTGAGTTCCGTACCTTAAAAAGCAAAAAAACGGAACCCGTGTCGCAGTTTGGTAAAAGGGGTGCGATCCGTAAAGTAAAAGTGGGGTATCCAGGGGCAGCAAAAGTATATAATTTATTTAAAACGTAAAGGAAAGGCGCCTGGGAACAATGCAAATAGAGAAACCTTAACGGTCTAAAAGATAAATATAAAAATACAATTGGAGTATAAAAAAGCACGAACACTTACATAATAATGTGCCTTTAGAATATTAGATTGTGATAGATTCATAATAATAGGTATGTATGGAGATTAGAGCAATCCGGTAACGTACTGACAGACGTGTTGTAATGATAATAGATTGAGACCAGGACAGTGATTGTATTGTGTAGAAGTTATTATTATTTGAACAACAATGTATTGTGTTATTGTTGTAGGATCACGTTGTCTGTCCGTCTGTCAGCAGGACCCTTAACTTGGGAACGAGTAGAGAAATCGATTTGAAACTAAAACACTATATCGTCGTTGCGCTTGGAAAAACCGACAAACGTAAAATACTAACTATTCGGGAGAAAGAAAAAACATAATATTAACTTAATAATCCCATTGGGCTAGTTGCCCTAAAACATGTAATTACTCCGTCTTTTAGATTATTCAAAAATAAGGGACACTTATTTTTTTAATTGTAAATAAGACCAAAAATGACAAAGATATAGCCCATTAAAGTTACGTGTGACGTCACGCCGTGCTGCATTTTTTAGCACGGAGTGACGTCACACTTAACTTTAATGGGCTATATCTTTGTTATTTTTTGTTTAATCGAAAAAAGAAAAAATACAACTACCAAAAAAATACAAATACTAAAAAATACAAATAAGAAACTACCCTTTGTTATTCAGTAAATACATAGCTGATATTTATATTTTAAGTTTCAAGCTAGCTAGCATAAAATGGGTTTTACAGGCACGTCGGGCTAAGAAAATACTAACTAAAATCGAACCTGATTCTCCTGCTTCCGAGTCCATTCTACCGACTATAATTTTCCAGCATTTTTCATGGATAAATAAAATCGAGGCCGTGAGAGCCAGAGTGGCCTATAATTTCTTCAATATCTTTCAGAAAATAATTAATGAATAAGAGGCCTAGGGTTAACAAAATCACTTTAAGATTACATAAAAAGTGCGTAAGACAGCAAAAAATTATGAAATTTATTGATTTGCCAAAGTTATAATTTAAATATTTAGGGCTCAATTTTTTTTCGTTGACTTTTGTAAGCAGTTAGACCACTGTGGCTTTCATGGCTTCAATTTAAGTGAGAGAGGTCTTTCAGGATCTTGGCAAATGGTAAACCTTTGTCTCCGCCTACCCCTTTGGGATACAGGGTGCGGGCGTGAGTTTATTCAACGTGATGTATGAATGAGAATTTGTGAAACGAGAATCGTTATTTTCATGACAGTGACTAAGACTAGTGTGAAGGGTCCCTAAGGCCAGTGTTAGGGTTAGGCTACCAACAGACAGTGTATGCGAGTGACATGATAATCCAAACTCGCCGCGGGCATGGGATGGCCTATCGTAAACTTGGCGTTACAGTACGGTACAGTCTGTTAGCTTTTAGAATATACCTCGGGCTCTAGAGTAGGCTTCGGTTTTCGCCGAAAGCACACGAGTGTAATACTACTTCCTGCTCTGCATAAAACTTTTCTTCACTATTTTGAAAAGTTATGTAAATTTATAAGTAACAATACAAAAACCTTATATAAACGAATATATCCGATTCTATCCGATTAGTCGAGGTATATTCTAAAAGCTAACAGACTGTAGTACCGTTGATTTTTAATAATTTTGAAAATTGTCTCCGCATACACCTATTTGGCTTTTCGTCCGAAGAATCGGAAGAGTGTATCCGGAGGACAATTTACAATGTGTAGTGGTTAAGAAAGTTTTAGTTCAAAAGAAATATTAAAATTTTTCAAGTGTGCCAATTTCATTTATTTAATTTCTTCACGATGCCCATAGTGAATTATTATTATTATTTCTTTTAATAGTTATTATGTTCGTAACATATATTAAATTAATTAGTGAATTAATGAATAATTAGTAATTAATATAAATAAATTTATGAATGCTATTCATTTATCATAAAAACACGGCGAAGGAAAAGAAGAAACTAGCAACTAAAAAGATAAGAAGTACCAGAAGTCGGAAGTCGTTTCTGCATTCCCCTCCGTGATACAGGCGTAAGTTTATATAATGTATTGTCTTATAATAGAAGGAAAAAAAACAATTTCAAGGTGCGTTAGAGGTACAAAGACTTACTGTTAAGTATATTTTGAATAGTTTGTCACCAACACGACGAGAAGCATATTTTAAAATTTTAATTTATACGTTTTAAAGATAAATATTATTATAACCTTTTATATTGCACAATAAATATACCTATATGTGTAAAGGTAACCTTAATGATCCATAAAAATTTGTTCAATAAGGGGTTTAAAATAAGACGAACCAGATAAAACAAAATCATCATAATCAAAGTGTTCTCTATCTATTTATCTATCATATTGTACAATAAAATTGTAAAAAAATGTGTCATTTTCGTTTTTACGAAAAATTTACTAATTTTGTAGTACGATCATAATGTAAGCGAATCGTAAAGCTTCAAGCCTGCAATAGGCCTGCAGAGCCCATGACCGGTGCAGGCGGTTACAATCCCATCTCATATCGTGTACTACACTGCAAAGAGCAATTATTTACCGCCACAGATCAAAGACCTACAGACTGTCCTTTAGGAAGCACTGAAACGAGTCATCTGTTACAAAGATATTGCCCCCTGGCCCTATATCAAAGTCACTCAAACAACCTATGTTTTTAGGGCAAGATAAAAGTACCCGAAACCGGTGTGCCTGCATGCAACGACTTATAACAACGACTACAGTCTCTGCCTCCCTCTCTGGGATACGAACGGCAGCTTAGGTTTTTTTTTATTTTATAAAAATAAAAACCTTATTCAATTACACAATTACGCCAAACTGCAAAACAGTTAGTTGGCGAAGCGCTCTATCTCTGTATATGGTATTTGTATGTATGTTTTTACAAAGAAAGAAAGGAAGGAACATTTATTGCAAAAACAGTTATACACATATTGATTAAAACCTAAGGACAAAAAATAAAAAAACCGGCCAAGTGCAAGTCGGACTCGCGCACGAAGAGTTCCGTAACATTTTCTATAAAAACGGTAAAAAAATCAGGTTTTTTTGTATGGGAGCCCCTTTAAATATTTATTTTATTCCGTTTTTTAATATTGGTTGTTATAGTGGCAACAGAAATACATCATCTGTGAAAATTTCAACTATCTAACTATCACCGTTCATGCATGCCTGCTGACAGACGGACGGACCGGACGGGCGGACAGCGGAGTCTCAGTGATAGGGTCTGTTGTACCCTTTGGGTACGGAACCCTAAAAAGTAGACGTTTCAATCATAAGAACACTTCCTAAGTTTGGGAAGTGTTCTTATGATTAACGGTATGTTTCTCAACCAAACCGCGGTAGGCACGCGTAATGATTAACTCCATAGACTCTCTCTGAGAAAGGGCCTGAGACGTAAACGTCTCTTAAACGTCTCTTAAACCTTATATAAAAAAAAAATTTTTTTCTACGTATTCTGAACAAAACCTAATGCCGCGTCTAATTTCATCCAATCAGCACTCTTTGGCAACTCAGTCTATTTTAATTAAGGCTCGCAAAAGCCTGTCTAGCTTCCGAGCTGCGGTTTAAATAAATTTGTCATTTTGCATCCATGTTATGTCGCTTAGAGTGCGTAATAAATAAAAGGAGTGCGCGCATATATTGCGATGACAATAAGAACAAAAATTCTAATAATGCTTATAGCATTAAGTCCGCCGCATCGTACTATATTTTTATTATAAATGTAAGTGCAATGAAAGTATTAATAATAATAACAATATTGTAATGCTTTGTAATTGCTGTTATGAGCGGCATCAGGACCTGATGACTGTTACACATCGTCTGTCTAAGACTGGTAAATCACTAGAGGTCATGAGCTCGCGAATCTTCGAGTATAACAAAATTCCCTTGGACAGAAATCAGAAATTTCAACGTAAAGAATTTACATTCTGCTTGTTGAATGTCAATGTACTTAAAATGATAATGTTAGCCGCTGCCTTGGGGCCGAATATAGTTGAGAAAAAGGCAGCAAAAAAACTCTACTCTGACCATATTTTCTTAGATGACCTTAAATCTAATACAAAGTTTGGTAGGAATGTCAAAATTCAAGACCCATGAGTGCAATAAATACTTGCAATGTCAAACATTATTTGATATTCTTAAACAAGTATGAAAAAACACCAATGCTGCGGCCAGACATACGGACAGCACCCGTTCACCAGCATAACGCAGGGGTCAGCCATCGCCAGTCTTAACCATATTAGAGAGAAATAAGCGACCCGGCCGGCGGCTACCGCGCCACCATTCGCATGGCCTTTGGCAAACTTGTGTGATAAAGTTCTTCTAAGTTATCTATAATAATAGCTTAACCTCCTCAGTCCCGACCTTGAAAAGAACAAAAGTTTTCTGTTGTTATTTTGTCGACACGGGACTGAGGAGGTTAGGCAGACATATGGCAGTCACTGAACAATTAAGTATAATATGTATATTCTCAAATAAGCTAAAAAAATATCTGAGTGATAAAGCTTACTAGGTACTCTGTTGTTGAATATCTGGACGAACAAACGAATTGACATTTATTTATTATCGATGATTGAATTTTTTTATGGATTATTATTATTGATTTAAATTTATTTATATAAGGACTTTTTTATTACGAAACTTTCTTTTGCAAATAATATTTTGGCGATAAATCCATCTAAAAATGTTTTCAATTAAAAATAAAAACTGACTTGAAAACACTAAGACTTCAAAACAAAACACTGAAAACAGAGAATAATTTAAACGAATATGAAATTTATAAATAAATTTATTGTAAGCATTGCACAAATATAGATTTGAGCCGGTGCCAAATTACAGGACTGATTTCTGCGTATTTTCTCGCATCTTATTTGAGTAATACACAATTATGTGTCATTTTAAGGTTGTTTCTACTTACTTACTATTTGCCATTTTCCATTTATTAAAATAAAAGGAATTCTCAACAGAAGTCTGATGGTAAAAGTTTTATAATCCGCTACTTGACTCTTTTTTCAAGTATGTCTTAAATGCTAAATATCTCTTCCATTAGACCAAAAATTAATTTGTATATTTTTTGACGACCTAAAAGCAACAAAAACATTATTTTAAAACGTTGCTTTGCTAAACAGCCAAAAACGCGGTCCACCATTTTTGTCTATGGTTTGAAGTCAGCTCTACGTTTGTAAACAAAGTTTGACATTCAACATAGGTAGAGTTCGTGCCACGAAAGAAGTATGAGTCACAATAGAACCTACGCACGCACGACTGACAGATGTTTGTTTACAACCAAAGGTGCTTTCAAGATGGCGGATAGTGTTTTCACCGTTCCGATTTAAAAGCGAAAAATATTTTTTTAATTTGCAAATTTTGCAGCCATCCTGCATATTTACTTAGCAAAGTCAATATATTTCCGTTTCTTACGTTAGATACTACAGGAAATATTCATTTATCGCGTCAAATTTGATACGAAGCAAGTAGCGTATTGCGTAAAAATTCAAGGACACCCTGAAAACCATCGGCGCTAGTTATGATTTTAAAATCTGGCGACACAGCTGAGCGCGCTTTCTATTACAGAGGAAAATCATGATTTTTAGAATTATTTGTATATTTAACTTAAATCTTAGTTATAAGGTATATTTTCATGTTTTCCATGCAATTTTTGGCGATAACCCTTTTTATTCTATTATTTAATGTATCTTATTCTTTTTCAGGTAAGTCAAACGCTCAACCTCTGCCAGTTACAACCACAAATCATGGTAAGTTCGAGTTAAATTAAACATAAAACTACTACAATCTGAAACACAGGTATTACTGTACCACGCTAGTCGGAAAATCACATCGTGTCTCAACTAAAGATGGGCCTAGGAGAAAGTTCTCGGAGAATTTTCGTATAAATTGAAAAATTACGTCTTTGTTCAATTTATTACGCTCAATTATTCACTGCAAAACAATTGTTGCAGTAAAATAATTTTATTAACACTTTTCCCACACAAAAAAAATAATAAAAAAAACTCACGCCCGTAATCCCATAGGGGATAGGCAGAGGCCCGGATAACGGCGACAGGCTTGCCACTTGTCACGTTTGGAATATAATAAACTCGGCAAAACGTGGGCCCAGTTCTAGTGATTTTTAAAGCTAATTTAGCGATAAGTCGATGATATTAAGAAAGCGGCATTAGATAAGTATTTTAAATAAGAAATAAGAAGTAAATATTTTATTTCAACGTAATTATTTGTCATTCTGTTTGTTGAATGTTAAACAACGTTAGCTGCTGCTTTCAGGCCGCATCTGTAGTGGGGAGAGAAAGGCAGCGGGAAAAAAATACCACTTACTATCTTTCCTCAAATCAACTTACCTGTAATCCAATCGGCTCATTATATACATACATATATACTTTTTCACGTTTCTACAATCAACTGTTTAGCAAGAAGAGGGCGCGGATGCTCTAACCGGGCAAAACTTTGATTTGCAAACAAGCTTTTGCCGATAAATCTATCTAAGATTTTTTTTTAAATTAAGAATGAAAACCGTCTTGACGACACCATAGAGACTTCAAAACGAAACAAGTTTTTAATATTATTTTTGGTCATAACGCAACTGACTTAATCAACAAAGCTATTGCAGTTTAAAAAAAACCTTCAGTTGTTTTGTTGCCTCTATGACAGATTCCCATTATTGCCACCAAAAACTTTAGGTGATAACTTCTCGTCATGCGAGAATATTCTCTGAAAGCATTCTTTCACATCACTAGCCTTAGCCAACTCGTCTCGACTCCCGCTGCTTGGTTAGCTCAGTATCTTAATTAAGCCACCCCAGCTTCCTTCCTTGTGCTGAAACATGATGTCAGACGAGATTATGTTAATGCCGGGTTTTTGCTTCCGTAGACGTATGTGCCTTTGATAGAACATCCACATATATTTCGTGATCTTTTGTTACATACAGACATCTCTTGTGTGAGAGTTATATTACAGTTTTCTAGGTATTTTTTCTGTATAAAAGTAGAGTAATAAGCGGTTTGAACGTTGGATGTGGGCAGTACAAGGTCGGTAAACTTGGAAAACAATGAAGGAGGCTTATGTGCTATGTATAGGTATTAAATTGCTGGTGAATATGATAAAGCGGTTCGATGTGTTGAACAGATATGGAATTCCAATAAATAGGGGGCACTTAGGGCTATGAAAAATAGATAACAACCTAATCTTAGACCTATCAAATATACGTATAAAATTTCATCAAATTCGGCCAAGCCGTTGCGGAGAAGTATGCGCACTAACACGGTGACACGAAAATTTTATATATTAGAAGAAGATAAGACTAGCTGACCCCGCAAACGTTGTTTTGAAAATCCCCTATTTTATGAAAAATAGATAATAACCTAATCTCAGACCTACCGAATATACATATAAAATTTCCTCAAAATCGGCCAAGCCGTTTCGGAGGGGTATGCACACTAACACGGTGACAGTAGAATGTTATATATCAGAAGATATTCAATGAACATAGGGGTAGAACCATCTTTTAAAGGCGAGTACATCAAAAAGCCCACTCGCGCTTAGCCCCGAACGTTTTAGCATCCAAAAGGGTAAGGCCGCCTTCATATCGATGGGTTAATTTGCGAGACTTATTTGCATCGCACCCGAAAGTGAGTCCACGCCTTAGAATAATAAGGCACAGAAGGTTCAGATATATTATATATAAACATGACATAAAAATTTACATACAGGTACACACACACATTGCTTCCGGTCCCACATTAGGATAGCAAAAAATAAATTGACACACGTATTATGTGTGCCGTGTAAATATAATTGTATACAAAAAGCGGTGTACTTGATTTGCCATTTTTGGCAATTATTGAAGCCGCAAGTCTTTTTCTTCAAATTAATACGTAAGATTATTCACTACTTATGACTTAAATCTATACTCTATAATCTATACTCGAACGCAAGCACACCAAATTGAAGGACGTAAAAAAAATTGTCGATCCGTGTCTACGAGGGCTGCTACTTATGTATGCGGAATAGAAAAAATAAACAAATGTATATGGCTAAATATGCTTTTATTGTTTTTCAAAGTAGTCTCCACTATGATCGATGCACTTTTGCATTCGATGAAACCAATTTGTAAAACACTTTTTCCACTCTGATTGAGGTATCTCCAAAACGTGCTGTTTGAACGCATCTACGGCATCTTCACGGGTCGAAAATCGTTGACCACGTAATTTATTCTTTACATTTGGGAATAAATAGAAATCATTGGGAGCCAAATCAGGGGTGTACGGTGGATGATCCATCAATTCTATTTTTTGACCATCCAAAAATGTAGTTGTTTCCTGAGATGTATGACAGCTGGCATTGTCATGGTGAAGTATGATTCTGCGTCACTGGTTGTTTTGGCGTATTTCTTCAAATACTTCCGGCAAACAAATGGTCGTGTACCACTCCGAATTAACCGTTCCGTATTGTAGCCACATGGCCATTAATACCAAAAAAGCAGGCCACCATTTGCTTTACAGTGCTTTTTGCACGAGCCACTTTCGTAGGGTTCGTCTCATTTTGAAACACCCAAACTGTTGATTGTTGTTTAGTTTCGGGATCGTACGCCTAGATCCAGGATTCGTAACCTGTGTAGATATTAAAAACAGATTTTGAGTCGCTCCGTTGAATTTTTTTAAGGTTTTCTTGCACCATTCGACGCGAGCATCTTTTTGATCCTGAGTTAAGTTGTGCGGGATCCAACGTGAACAAATTTTTTTTACAGACAAATGTTCATGTAATATCCTATGAATGCTCATCATACAGATGCCCAAAATAGCCTCTATGTCGCGATACGTAACATGGCGGTCTTGCATTATTAGTTTTCGCACAGCTTCAATATTTTGTGGCACAACCACCGATTTCGGGCGACCTCCTTTAACTTCGTCCGTGAGCTTACTGCACCCGCGATTAAACTCACTAAACCAGGTGTCCATATAGTTGGCTTTCACATGGTCGATTTCAGTAATTTCTAGTATGTCACAGAACTGTGTATTAATAGTGCCTAATAGTGCTACATGGCACAATTAGCTAGGAAAAATATTTCCCGAGATATTAAGGCGACTCACTGAGGCAGCCAACTAGACGTCTAGTTAGCAGACACATCACGAACGGCTGTATATAGAGTTATGATTTGTATGCCAGATAATTGTGCGCTAATAGTGCTCCCTACATGCCAAGTTTACAGAATAGTGCTTCAATACAAGCTGAGAAAACATACCCTATTGTTGAGGCAGCCAACTAGACGCTTTTTCTTACCATGATTTCTTCGTAACCGCGTAGAGTTTTAAAACAAAAAATATACCAAATAACTGTGCGTTAATAGTGCCTCTTAATGAAACACAAATGCCCCCGAATCACCTATGCGTTTAACCAAGAAATTAATGCAAACTTTTACATACATTACGGTTCTGGTACATGTAAGGACAAAAGTGAAAAAATAGTATCAATGAGCAAATATGGCAAGGACTAAAGTATCCGGAGTTGGTTCAACGCTTTTAAAAAAGTTAGCAAGAGGGTGGTCTCGGTAATTTGCCTGTTGCGTATTGGGATACTGCACACCCGGTTTTTTGAGATTTCCGTTCATTTTCAAAAATATAGCGTGGCCATCTGCCATCCTGTAAATACTGTGTAAAATGTTGTATGTTACTGAAAATACCTAATCATACTTTATTGTATTCTTCACACATCTTGTGTACGTCTTGCATGCAAAGTCCACAAAAAGGAAGTTTCCTCTTTACTTACTCTCTTTTATTGTTTTAAAACTCATGTCATATCGAAACGTGACTTTGGTAGGATTAGTTGACAGCGGCATATTGCCAAAATGCCAAAAAATGAATTGAATTGAATTAGTATTAAAAAAGTTAAGTAAAAATAATTAATATTTAGTTGGTTTTGCCTCAACTTCCACATGTTTTTTATTTTGTTAAGGCAACTTTTATTCCAATATAAATTCTAAAAAAAGATATGTATTATATTTTTACGATACCTTCCTTAATCAAAGCTTGTCGGTTAGTCAATTTTACCATCTCTACTTTTACGGAAAATCTTTAAAACTAAGCATTTAAGAGTGTAGGACGCTGTGGGTAGACTCTTCGAAATTAGAGTTAGAATTACAAAAAAACGAACGAACGAAGCCTTCGACACTAACTAGTACAACATTACGCCGAAGAGCTCGCCCCATCGCAAGCCTAGTTAAAAAAGTATTATATCTCAGAAACTACAAGATAAACCTAAAAAAACTTAATCTTCAAATCAAAAAAAATATTTTAATTTTTTTAGGTAATCAGCCATAACATAACATACCTATGCTGTGAAAATTTCGACTGGTTACTGCTAAGTTACAGCCCTTCAAAGGTTGGATAGGGAAAGACAGACAGTGAAGGCAGAGTAGGTAAATATAGGCACCCTGGGAACAACACCCTGAAACCAGGAACATCCTCCTAAAGCGGGTCATCTGGACATACGGTACAACATTTGAAATATTATTCTCCTTTTGAGCTTCGCCACCGCGGTCGTACACAATTTGTGAGGGAGAACGTTAACGAATACCGTGTCTTGTTCATCATTAGCCCACTATTGACCACCAATGCCCAAGACACGCAGTGTACGCAGCGCAGCCTGCTTTGGAGCAACTAGCCACTAAGTGGATGGCAGTGAGTGTAATAATAACTTTTCTGCTTGACAGTATCATATAATTGTTGCAAACAATTTTCACCCTAATTGCGTTTTCATAAGACTTCATTTTAATTGATTCCAAAATTATTGTTTAGTACGTAGCAGTTCGCATTAATTTCTTGGCGAAACGCATAGGTGTTTCGGGGACATTTGTGTTTCACTAAGAGGCACTATTAACGCACAGTTATTTGGTATAGTTTTTGTTTTAAAACTCTACGCCGTTACGAAGAAATCATGGTAAGAAAAAGCGTCTAGTTGGCTGCCTCAACAATAGTGTATGTTTTCTCAGCTTGTATTGAAGCACTACTCTGGAAACATGGCATGTAGGGAGCACTATTAGCGCACAATTATCTGGCATACAAATCATAACTCTATATACAGCCGTTCGTGATGTGTCTGCTAACTAGACGTCTAGTTGGCTGCCTCAGTGAGTCGCCTTAATATCTCCGGAAATATTTTTCCTAGCTAATTGTGCCATGTAGCACTATTAGGCACTATTAATACACAGTTCGGTGGCATACTTGAAATTACTAAATTCAACCACGTGAAAGCCAACTATACGGACACTAAACCAGTGATACACAGTCGTTTTTGATGGAGCTTCACCACCAAAAGTCGAACTTAATTGATCTGCGCACTGTTGTTGCGTTAAACCACGTCGAAAATCGTAATAAATCAGCACGAATATTTTCACGATTGAGTTCCATTTTTTCAGCGATATGACATTTTAAACCCAACAAAAACAAAACACTAACGTATATAAGAGAAAAATATTAGCGGCCAGTATTTAAAAAAAGAACGAATTTGACCATGGAGGTCAGACATTGCGTTTAAAATTATTGGAATCCCAGATTACGCATACATAAGTAGCAGCCTATGTACAACTAATAGGCAAAATTCGGACTATCGAGTATTTTCAAAGTAAAAATGATAACTTTCTATATAATGGCGTTGCGAAGTAAGCATTTTAATGTCACCAATGTTTCGTTGGTGTCACGTCTGTCACAGGGGTCCATTGTGAACTCTAAGGTCTGATTTGTTGAAATCAAAAAGAAAAATGATATGAAAAATAACAAAAATTAATTGCTAATACGTCGTCAATAATTAAATGCGAACCAAAAATATGTGGTTCATCCAATGTGGTATATTATTTATGAGGCTACATTTTAGCCAAGCGAAGTCGGGTTTTCATCTAGTTTGAAATAAACTGAAGTTAATATTAAAAAAATAGTTCTCTTTTAGAAAATCTTCTATCTGACATTCTAATTTCTTAATATAGCACGCCGCTGTCGCGCACTAATTGGTCCGTAGAGGTCCGTAATGACTTCCTTTGCGATTTAACCAAGCAATGTCTGGAGCATTTAGCGGAATGTTGCTTTCATCACCTACTTCATTTTGGTTTGTTAATTACATTTGTTGTTCATCACTACATTTTTAAAATAGAGTATATTGTTTTGAGTACCTAACTCACATCACTTTTTATTTACTTCATCATCAACACCTTATGTCTCCACCGAGGGGCAAGGGTCTCCTCCCTGACCAAGGTATAGGCTATAATCTACCACGGGGACCTAATACGGATTGGTGAAGGCTTGTAGAACTAGTGGCTGGTCTTACTGTCAGAAGTTTTCAAGCCGCCCTAAGGCCTCTGACTTGGCTTAACGACGACGGCCATCTATCGACGGCAGCCGGCACCAACTGCTTAACGTACTTTGCGAAGCACGGAACCGCTCGGAAGAATGCCACTAGCGTTAGTCAGAGACGGTCACCCATCCATGTACTGAACGCGTCCTATGTTGCTTGATATTCGTGATCGTTTAAGATCACTCAGACGGCTACGGCGGCTTATATAATTACGACCTTTTTCCAATAAATATCTTCCGGCACTACCCCATCCAATATCCCCATCACCAAAGGTTAGCTGCAAGAAAATACTTTTTGTTATAAAGCTCGCCTATGTACAAACGATTCTATTGTGCAATAAAGAATTTTCAGTCAATCAATGCTTCTGCAATTATATACTTAATTTTTTGTCGGAAGAGTACGACTAGGTCAAGAAATTAATTTGTGAGTGGTTGACCAAAAGGGACCTATGGGCTCATTATGTAATTTTGACAACGGATATTCATACGTTTTAAAAAGTCATGTAATCACTACTGTTTAGCACTATCTTCTTTTAAGACCCTATGTTAGAGCGAGACAGTACTCCGTACGACGTCGGTGTTTGTGTTGACGTGACTTTTTAAGACTTATGAATATCCGTTGCGAAAATTACATAATGAGCCCTCTGGAGGAATTGGAAACCATTATTTTTTTATAATTTTTTTTTAATATGTGGTACTTTAGCTTTTTTTTGGTCTAACCAGAATATTTTTAGGTGCCGTAGTTATTTTTTTATGATTTTTTTTGTGAGCCGAGCACGAGTCGAAACCTATAGAAACACGAAACTTCAAACGCGATTTTCTCGAAATCAATTATTTTCCCTTAAGGTACCTTTTTAGTCAACCACTCATATTTATTAATATACAAAAAAAGCTTTTAAAAATATCACTGTTTCCTTAAAGAGGTTTATTGAAGCTTTAAGAGTGAACCTTCTGTGCCAAACTTGGCGCAGAAAGTAAGTCCGCGCTTTAATTCCCTTTGCGCTGACATCTGCATACAAATGGCTGTAATTTCGTCTGTGACAGCCCTAAGGCGCGTGCTAGACTAATATTTACTGCCGGGGCTGCGATTCTTTGAGCCCACCGAGATTTTTTCCTCAATCCACTACAGGTTTCCGTTACGAATCGTGTGGTTTGGCATGTGAGCGCTTCGGGGATAAGCCCCTTGGGTGGCTAGATTTCGGCCAGATTAATGAGGAATCTCTAATATTGTTGGGCTTAAGGGCGGTCGTGGCGTTTGATTTGTATTTTATGTGCTAATGAAATACGGCTCCGCTTTTTTGATTAGTTTTTGTTTTGAGCGCCCCAAAAACGAGTGCAAAGAAAGAACAGCTTATGTAAATGTGGAGTTTCTCTGTTAGTTTCTTCTCCATGCTATCTAGTAATTGTGAAACTAATAACTTTGACGTTCATAAAATAAACATATTGTTTGAATTTTGAATAAAAATATTTGATTTGAAAAATTTTAATTTAAGCTGGGAGCAAAAAATACCTTTTGGAAATGTTGAAACTTGTGGCTTTGTGATATAATTTGTTATACCTTAATAGAAATTACAGAACTAGGTTTAAAAGTATACAATTGAACTGCATTTAATACTTGTACTGCATTAAATTGACATCTTAAACATTTTAAGATAAGATAAACGATTGCTTTTTATTTCAACCACTTTTACAATAACGTTTTTTACAATTACATAAAGGTATTTGAAGCACTGAAGCATAAATACATTGGTGTAGACAATGGTTGCTTGCTTTTTGCAACAAAGAGTTTATCGTTGGGTCTTACAGTAGGCGGTAATTTGTATCTGCATTTTATGAAATTGGAATCAGTTGTTTTTTTGTAACTGTTTTACGTTATGTTATATTTCCGTTTAATTTAATTACAATACAATGTTTCTGCCACTGCCACTTGTCACGTTGGGACCTTATAAACTCGGCAAAACGTGGACCCAGTTCTAGTGATTGGTGCCTCTGCCTACCCCCTCGGGGATAACGGGCGTGAGTATATATATATATTTTACAATGTTTCTTATATAATATCGCCATTCATTCCCAAATGGTAAGCCAAATGTCACCTCAATATGTTTAGTGTATAAGCGGTTGTGTGACAAAAATACAAATCTAACATATAAAAATCTCGTGTTACAGTGTTCGTTATCGAACTCCTCCAAAAACGGCTTCGGTTTTCATGAAACTTTTTGTGTATACGAGGGCTGCTACTTATGTATGCGGAATAGAAAAAATAAACAAAATGTATATGGCTAAATATGCTTTTATTGTTTTTCAAAGTATTCTCCACTATGATCGATGCACTTTTGCATTCGATGAAACCAATTTGTAAAACACTTTTTCCACTCTGATTGAGGTATCTCCAAAACGTGCTGTTTGAACGCATCTACGGCATCTTCACGGGTCGAAAATCGTTGACCACGTAATTTATTCTTTACATTTGGGAATAAATAGAAATCATTGGGAGCCAAATCAGGGCTGTACGGTAGATGACCCATCAATTCTATTTATTGACCATCAAAAAATGTAGTTGTTTCCTGAGATGTATGACAGCTGGCATTGTCATGGTGAAGTATGATTCTGCGTCGCTGGTTGTTTTGGCGTATTTCTTCAAATACTTCCGGCAAACAAATGGTCGTGTACCACTCCGAATTAACCGTTCTGCGATTCTCCAGTGGTATTGTAGCCACATGGCCATTAATACCAAAAAAGCAGGCCACCATTTGCTTTACAGTGCTTTTTGCACGAGCCACTTTCGTAGGGTTCGGCTCATTTTGAAACACCCAAACTGTTGATTGTTGTTTAGTTTCGGGATCGTACGCGTAGGTCCGGGATTCGTCACCTGTGTAGATATTATAATCAGATTTTGAGTCGCCTCCGTTGAATTTTTTTAAGGTTTTCTTGCACCATTCGACGCGAGCATTTTTTGATCCTGAGTTAAGTTGTGCGGGATCCAACGCGAACAAATTTTTTTTACAGACAAATGTTTATGTAATATCCTATGAATGCCCGTCATACAGATGCCCAAAATAGCCTCTATCTTGCGATACGTAACATGGCGGTCTTGCATTATTAGTTTTCGCACAGCTTCAATATTTTGTGGCACAACCACCGATTTCGGGCGACCTTCTTTAACTTCGTCCGTGAGATTACTGCGCCCGCGATTAAACTTATTAAACCAGTGATACACAGTCGTTTTTGATATATGTAGCTTCACCTCCAAAAGTCGAACTTAATTGATGTACGCACTGTTGTTGCGTTAAACCACGTCGAAAATCGTAATAAATCATAGCACGAATATTTTCACGAGTGAGTTCCATTTTTTCAGCGGTATGACATTTTAAACCCAACAAAAACAAAACACTAACGAATATAAGAGAAAAATATTAGCGGCCAGTATTTAAAAAAAGAACGAATTTGACCATGGCGGTCAGACATTGCGTTTAAAATTATTGGAATCCCAGATTCCGCATACATAGTAGCAGCCTATGTATTTCTTAGGCTTGAGAATAGGTCGTAAGCTAACAAATATGGCAAAACAATTAACGTTTGCCAAAATCAACTACTAAAATATAAGCTCTCATAGTTTCAAACGCCTTTCGTTAATTGTTCAATTCAACTCAAATATTGTTGCTAGGCCTGGAAAATCCGATACACATGTTTTTGAGCAAATTTAGTTTTTTGTATATTGTAAGTATTTTCAAATACTTAGGGTGGCTTGAAAACTTCTGACAGCAACAGCAGCCACTAGTCTTACAAGCCTCCACCAATCCGGACTTGGCCAACGTGGTGGAGTATGGCCTATACCTTCCTCAGGCAAGAGACCCGTGCCCCTTGGTGGGGACATAATGAGTTGATGATGAAGTATTTTCAAAGCTTGTAAAACCCATTTTGTGCTAGCTAGCTTGAAATTTAAAATGTTTATCAGGGTGTAGATTCTGCTTATGCATTGTAGTACAATTACCACTACATGATCATGGCAATTCAGTTTCATTGCCGCTTCAAGTCAACGCGAGCACGTGTATCAATAATTCTAGCCGTCAATGGAACTAAAAAACATATCATGTGACCCGATTTCGAAGCTGTAAATGAACTATAATTCACTAACAGAATCGAGACCCTGCTATCTGTTTACAGAATAAAAAAGGCGTCATAATCACGAACAAGCTTTTTCTCTTTCTCCTGAATGAAATCCTGAGCATTTTACGACGATATATTCGGTTGTCAAAGATGTTATTTATTTGAAACTGAAGCCTTTGATCAGTTTCTCACAGCTGTTCTAACGATGAGGATATTTGTTTTGCATGCGTGCCAGGCCATTGACGTGAAATGAGAACCCCTTCAAAGGGTGAAAGTTATTATTGCGGTATTGTCTCCCGCTTTGGTAATAAAGAATTGAGCTGTCACATGCATACTGTTTGTGATTGTTTCCGCGATCCTTGTGGGTGCCCTGTTTATTTATTAGCCGATTTCTGCTAAACAGGGGGATGATTCGTAAGTGTATGTGGACAAACAATTTTTAGTAATAGTACATTACTGCAGCTGCCAGCAAAAGAGGCATTGATGGGCGAACGTGGAAATGTGGGCCGAGGCGAAGCAGAGGCACACATACGTGAGTCCATCAATGCCTAGTGTAGCCAAGGCTTTTCTCAAATAATGCGCGGAAATTAAAACTATGAACTCATTCTGTTAAATTCAATAAACTTTCAAAATGAGACGAACCACGAACGAACAACAATATTTTTTGCCGCGTTACAGTGTTCTTTTTTTTTCAATTTTTTTTCAATCCAGCTTTCTATCGCAAGTCAGTTCGAAATTTAAATATAACCTCTGATAAGTTACCTCCTTGGTTGTCATTGTGCGGAGTAAAAGATCGTTCCATTTTTAAATAACACGACAGATATGAGTTTAGTATGTAATAATTTATTTGGCCGCAAAACACGACAGTTATGAATTTTCATAGAACTTTTTCCGGCCGCCGCTCGCGTGTAATTGGCCAGTACAGCAATTTCGATTTATCTCGAAGAAGGTTGTCGAAATAATGCTCAAATTTGTTTGAGCATGTTTGAGAGAACGTATGTGACCAGTATCCAAATATTTAAACAACACAGTTACTATAAGTTTTAGGGCCGATTTCTGAATTGAGACTTTACACTAAGTAAATACTTAAGGAACATTCTGTCACGCTCTTTCCTACAGAAATATGACGAGAGAGCACTACAGTTAAGTAACTACTTAGCGAAATTCTCAATTCAGAAATCGGCCCTTAATCTGCTACTGAAAACATGAACATGAAAAATTTATTTGTAGCCAACACCACGTAATTTTACAATAATTAACTTAATTAACATAAAAGCAACTGCTTATCAATAAAATGAACTCACAGAAAATGTATGTAGCTTACAATCATTTTATTTGATTTGCTCTGATGCCTGTGCTAGGTAGTAACCTGTGTTACAGACATCAGTGTTTCCCAAGTGTAACCAAAACAACATTAATATTAAAGACTGTCGTGCGTTGCTATCGATAGATTAAGAACAACAACGATAAAAAAATAGTTACTACAAAAGAAAGGTACATTTCAACATTTAAAATAAGTATATTGAATATATATGATATTATAAAAGTACATATATATCTATTTAATTATACATTGATCCGAATTTACGGCGGCCCCAGTGAAAATCGAACCCACAATATCCAGTACGGTAGTCAGACGCATTACCATTAGACCAATCAGGCAGCGTTACTTTGTAATTATGAAAGAATTAGGGATGCATTTAACCCTACGGCTGTACCGACTGGTACTATTTCATTCATTATAGATTAGCTGCTTCAATTATTCTTGGTATATTTTTAACCAGAGCGGGTCAAAAATATACCAAGAATAATTGAAGCAGCTAATCTATAATGAATGATGCTCAAGGCGCGTTGACTCAATAATTTTCTATTGTTCCTAATTGTAATGATTAAAACAACTTTCTTTGCGGTCTAATAATGATATTCAAATAAGTTACAGGGTGATAAAAACGAACAATCGCACAGACACATCGCACAGGGGCTCGCCGCAGTTGTTTGAATAGATAATGTTTAAATAATGATAACGACCAAATAGGGGATGTATTAGCAAAGGGCAAGATAAAAAGTACCCAAAACCGACGTGCGTGCATGCAACGACTAATGAATGTCGATGAAGCGAAAGTGGTTTGTCAGGATCGTGGCAGGTGGCAGTCCCTGGTCTCTGCCTACCCCTCTGGGATACAGGCGTGAGCTTATGTATGTATGTTTAAATCATATTGCATAGAAGGCCTACGCTTTTTAGCCTGACATAAAACTAGCCGAAGTTAAACGAAAAAGGGTACCAAAAATACTCTGCCCGAATTTCGTCCAATCAAAAGACCCGTAGACACTTTGACAGCTTAAATCCCGTTCCCTGATTGGTGGAAAATTGGT
The DNA here is from genome assembly GCA_947310845.1 of Yponomeuta plumbellus. Classification (NCBI taxonomy): domain Eukaryota; kingdom Metazoa; phylum Arthropoda; class Insecta; order Lepidoptera; family Yponomeutidae; genus Yponomeuta; species Yponomeuta plumbellus. Next base: position 5,669,752 of record OX371207.1, on the reverse strand, counting down.
GCGAAATAACCGACCCGTCCAATCAACGTTGTACAAAGAGCAAAGGTACAGACATAGATTTAGATTTTTGTTACGCCCCGATTGTTGAATAAATTGTGAATTGGAAGCGAGAACAGCATAGTAGGTAATATTTTTATATATATGAACAAAATAATTGACGACCTCTGGTTAGCACATCTGCCTACCATGCGAGAGGTCCCGGGTTCGAATCCCGGCTGGGGACAAAAAAAAAAACAAGTCTTTCATGTTTACATGCGACACAGGGTATCCCTGTGTGGGGGCAGAAGCAATGTGCCTGTATATATTGTATATGTTGATGTATTAAAAATAAAAAAAATAATAAAAATATAAAAATTTACTTGTTCGAAATAATCAAAGAATAAGCCAAAGATTTGAGCATCGCTTATTAGAGAGCTTGTTGTAACTTATTTAGAGCAATGTTTACATACATGTATGGTGCTAGCTGGTGCCTGCGAATTCGTCTGCCCAAGATTAATATTACGAGTAGCTATTAATATTAGCGTGGCGTAGAAAAGAACTAAGATTATGACGTTATTACATAATAAGACTTTCTGTTCTCTTTGGATCTCTGGGCCCGACTTAATTGTGCCACGGACCAATAAAACCCTATCCGACGATCTTGATTCAGCTGAATAACGTAAACGCGACGAGATAGCAGGGTGCAATTTGATTTTTCTAACTAACAGGACTGCCCTTTGTTGCCAACGGCCAATAAATTGATTTCCTAATAGACCTCTTTGTTTCAAGCTTCCTTTGTTTCCCCGTAGATTTTGAAGGCTCAGTAGAATAACGAGCATTGCTCTGATTTTCGATTTGGATATCGTACACTTGCAAGAACAACGTGTTATTTTGGAACCCTTGCGTTACATGAGAGCATTTTTTTAAGGTTTTAAAGTAATCCCTGAAAGAGATAGCGCTATAACGTGATGCAGTGTCTCTTTTGCTCATTATTCCGGCGTTGTCGGAGTAAATAAAATCCCCTTAAAAAAATAATTCTATGAATAAAAATGGTTTTCTTCGAAATGTCACGTTGTTCTTGCAAGGGTGCGATATCGTCTTTTTATGTATCCAAATTAAATAGGTAGGTATTTCTTAAAAGTGGACAGATTTGAGGTCTAGTGGTTGTAGGAATATTAACAACTGTTGCAAATTTATAACACTTAAAAGGAAGGAAGGAACACTTAGAAAAATGTTACAATGTTTTTAAAGGAATTTGGCTTTCTTGCGTTCTTTGCTATGGAAGTTCACAAGAAGGGTTACGAACTTAATTGATTGGGTTTGACTCTATGAATTTGGTCAGGTATATTATATTGTCATCACCATCAACCCATTATGTCCCCACCGAGGGGCACGGGTCTCTTCCCTGAGGAAGGTATAGCCCATACTCCACCACGGGGGCCAAGTCCGGATTGGTGGAGGCTTGTAAGACTAGTTGCTGGTCAGAAGTTTTTAAGCCGCCCTATAAAGGCCTCTGACTTGGCTTAACGACTGCCATCTATCGACGGCAGCCGGCACCAACTGCTTATCGTGCCTCGCGAAGCACGGAACCGCTCGGAAAAATGCCGCTAGCGTTAGGCATAGACGGTCACCCATCCATGGACTAAACGCGCCCAATGTTGTTAAGCAAGTGATCGTTTAAGATCACTCAGGCAGCCGGGGCGACGAACGATTCGATAATATATTATATTTATGAATTTTTAGTACCAAAGTCACCGTGAATGAAAATATATTCTGGGAACAACCACAGGTTTGAGGAATTGAACACTTGAAACAGATAGATTAAAGACGCAACTTTGTTGAGGGCTAAATCATAACCGGTAGGTGTGCGTAGTGATTAAGCCCATACTGTCTGATATAAAAGCCCTGCAGTGGGACGTAATCTCAAAAATATTTAACTTAATTTATTTTCATTCAAAATTCACAGAAACACACACATAAGTTCACAGGCAGGCAGAGACCAGGGACTGCTACTTATCACGATCCTGACAAGTCACTTTCGCTTCATCGACAATCATTATTCGTTGCCCGTTGAAGCCGGTTGCGGGTACTTTTTGACTAGCCCTTTGCTAATACATTCCCTATTTGGTCGAAGAAAACTAAAGGTTTTGGTATATTCACAGAAATCTGGTTGCCAAAATGAAATCGTTAAAACAAAAGCAGTCTAAATCACTTGTAAGCTCCCTGTAACTGTTAGCCAACTGTTTCACTGTGTATTGTGCCCAAACAAAACGAAGGTCCTTAAAAGTCGTGAATTAGAGGCGAGTTAACTTCTGACGCAAGGTCGCACTCTGTGCGCGGATTATGTAAATAGTATTAAAATCAGGGCGCTGTTGTGGCACCATTTTGACAACTGGGCTGCTACTCAGGAGTGGCACGTTTTGATCAAAATAACTGCTGACTGAGTGAATTTTCGTGCTTGTTATATGATCTTTTCTGGTTGCCATAGGACAGGGTATGCTATTTTGGACCAGGACATGTAATACTGTTGGGTGGAAGCTGGAAGCTACTGTTGCTATTCCAGAGCTTCATGATATGTTACCGCTGCGTTAAGACACGTTATAAACAAGAATTAGGCCGCCTGAGTGATCTTAAACGATCACGAAGGTTAAGCAACATAGGGCGCGTTCAATGCATGTATGGGTGACCGTACTTTGACTTACACTAGTGGCTAACGGTAAACGTTCATTTCCATCATCCTTTTTTCCATATTATCTGGAGGAGGAGAACTGTAACATTTGAACGATATTATTGCTAGCTGCTTGAATACTATTGCAGCCTAACACGTATCACTTTTTAAGAACAGGGCTTTCAAGGCTTAATATTACTACGATTATTCACGGATTTGGCGATTATAAGCGATGAGGTGAACGCCAAACTAAAATGTATTTAGAATCCGCAATTTTATTATTTAGCAAAGCCTCACTTTTGTCACGTTAACTAAGTTTTTGAACTAAAACTTTTGAAAGCACTACACATAATGTGGTCCGGATCCGGATCAACTTACGTGATTTTTGTCGGAAGAGTTTTGCTCGGAGACCAGATTTTGCTCCGATTATTATCAAAAATGAAGCTTTTACGCTTTCGATCAACATGAACTATGTTGATAAAAAATTATTACTGTGAAACAATAAGATTGTACTCGTACGAATTTGACAAGGCTGGCCTTGGAAAAAGTATGAAAATCCGATATGAATATAAGATGAGAGAGTAGGGGCCCGTTTGTAGGGTGGCTCGACAACGGCTGGGAACAACCGAGTCGCGCCACGTTGCGCCAGCCCTACCGCTTAGCTGTCGCGCACTTGCGCCCTGTTTGTTGTTTCAGCGGAGCGCCCTAGTAAAAGTTTTGTCTTTCTGTTTAGTAAGTACCTACCACCTCTTCGCAACAAATTGTCGACAATCAGTCTGATTAGTGTTTTAGTAATGAGCTTATTGTATTCGTCGCAGTTTTAGACGATTACTCGAATTTTCGGCGGAGAGTTTCAACAAATAATTTATTGAATTTATTTTGGAACGGTCTCACTTTTTTGGACGCAGAGATTTTTTAGTATATTAATAATGAGCTTATTGTATTCTCGCACTTTTAAGCGTGTTGTATTTTAATGTTTTATATTCACGAAGATTATCTAATGGGGTCGCCGTAGGTAAATTAATTTGTACAAATGGACTTGTCTGGTAACAAACTACCAATATACATTCGAACAAGCGTTATTCTGCCATTCAATACAAACAACGTTTGGAGAGAACTAAAAAAAAATCACCAAAAAAGAAAACTATTCCACATACCTAATATATTTTAAAGTCATACACTGTAACTTTAGTATTTTTGGACGTTTTCACGTATTAAAAGTTATTTTTAGTGACGCGTTAATCCTGCTTTTGTACGCATGTATATTTGTGCACCCTGTATATCCATATATATTAAATTCCATTTAACGACATGAGAATACCTTCCCCTTATATTTCGCAACATTTTTCAAACGCTTCCAATTCGAAAATTCTTTCTCTAATCATGATTCCCCTTTGTTACTTCGCGTAAAGTCTAGTTAATTAAAACTACAAAGTCTGATCTGGGCTTGAGGGGTAGACGTGAAAATAAAAAATGTACTAAGGATATACTAAAACAAAAGGTTGAAAGCATAGAAAGCTTACTACAAAGTCGTGGTACGTATTGCAGCAAAGAAAGAGTTGTTTTAATACATAGGTCGCACTAAAAGTTTCCGGAATCGGGCACTTACATAAACAATATTTAAAAAGTAATTACAGCATTTGAAAATTGAACTCTTTGGCTGTCGAATACAGTTTGTTTCACGTGACTGTCAATTGTTTTTACATTGTTGCGTCATTTTGAAAAATGCGTGTCTACATTAACATGGATTTAAAGTAGGGAAAATTTTCGTAGTATGATTTTCTACGATTTTAAGTGTAATTTGACAGCTCAATAGAGCATCGCTCGGCTTCAATCTGCTTTTGGCGATGAAGCACCATGCAAGACGACTATTTATAGATGGTTTGCAGAACTCAAGCGCGGTTGTGTCAATCTCAGTGATGAATCTTGCGATGGTCGTCCGTCCACCGCTGTGAACAACAAAAACATCGATGTTGTGCGCCGTATGATTGAAACAGACAGACATGTAATCTACCATGAGATTTGCGCATCCTTAGACATAGACATGAGTCAAATACAATCAATCCTACACAAACATTTGGGTGTGAGAAAGCTGTACTCGCGGTGGATCCCACACAATTTGACCGAGGCTCAAAAAACGGACCGCATCACTTGGTGCAGTGCCATGCTTACCAGATTCAACGAAAATACGTCAAATTTGATATAGGACATAGTAACAAGTAAGGAAACATGGATTTATGGGTGCGATCCCAAAACAAAGCAGGAATCGAGCGCATGGGTCTTTCAAGATGAGCCGAAACCAACCAAAGCGGCGCGCGTGAAAAGTGAATCTTAGCAAATGATTGCTTATTTTTTTAAATAAAACTGGACACGTGACTACTGTCACTTTAGAAAATCGTCGTACGGTGAATAGTGACTAGGACACCACCATTTTTTTGTCGGGAATTGTTGACGAACTCCGTAAAAATAACCGTAAACACCGTATCATCTTGGACCACGACAATGCTAGTTCCCACACAGCCAGACAGACAAACGAATTTTTGGAGGTGAAAAACGTAGAACTTATGAGCCATCTTGCATACAGTCCCGACCTGGCACATTGTGACTATTTTCTGTTCCCAAAAATTAAGAACCAATTACGCGGTCCACGATTTTCATCCCCAGAAGAGGCTGTCGAAGAGTATGAAAAATACGTTTCTGAGGTCACCACGGAGGAGTGGCAAAAAAGTTTTCAAAATTGGTTTAATCGAATGAAAAAGTTTAGTGCATTTACGCAAAGCGAGAATATTTTGGAACACAAAAAATCATTTTTGGCCTTTAATAGTATTTTTTTCTTATTCATTCCGGAAACTTTTTAAGTATTAATTCCATTCTGTATATATTATGTATTAAGTTCTTTATATTCCATTACATACACATACATTGCTTCTGGGCACACACTACTCTGTGTCGTGGGAACCGGGAACAGCGACATCAAAAATATGGAAACATCCAAGACCCACGGTTTTTTTGTTCCCAGCCGGGCTTCGAACCCGGGACCTCTCGCATGGTAGGCAGATGCGCTAACCGCCAAAGAGGGTGTTTAACTAGGTAACATTTCATCATCAACCCATTATGTCCCCACCGAGGGGCATTGGTCTCTTCCCTGAGGAAGGTATAGGCCATACTCCACCACGCGGGCCAAGTCCGGATTGGTTGAGGCTTGTAAGACTAGCTCTGACTTGACTTAACGATTGCCATCTGTCGACGGCAGCCGGCACCAACTGCTTAACGTGCCTTGCGAAGCACGGAACCGCTCGGAAAAATGCCACTAGCGTTAGTCATAGAACGGTTACCCATCCATGCACTGACCGCACCCTATGATGCTTAACGCATTGCATTGCATTTAAGATCACTCTGGCAAAAATAACAGACGTAAACATAATAGTTGTAAGCCCAAAATTATTAAAAGTTACAGGCACCTTTACGTCACAAATTTCAATAAGATTGATCGGCAAATGCACAACCTTCTGTATGTTCCAATTTGATGCCTGTAATCCGGGAATAATGATGCGGGCGCAGATTGCAATTTCAAAGACGTCGGTCTGTCGGTAGATAGGGTGTCTCTTAGGACGTTGTGAGGGCATCACTACGCTGAATACTTTTTAGTGACAAGTGTAAATTAGTAGATATTGGACGGGTTTCGGAATTGAGGATTCCACTATAGGCCAGTCAAATGCTACAATAAAATCGCATAACGCGATGTAAGGCTACTTTTTTTGCATGTTATTTGGACCCCCTAGGGGAGTGTGAAACTACGTTTTGCAAGCAAAAAAAGTTGTGCTACCTGCGTAATACGCGGAAAACTGCAGACTTTTCTCAGTTTTTGTAGTTTAACTAAAAACTTTAGGGTTTTTGACATTAGTTGTTATTATCATTTTAAAAGTATATTAAATTTTGAACCATATCTTAAATGAAAAACTTGAGCTATAAAATAGTTTGATGTATGCACGTTTAATTTTTTTTTAATAGACAACTATTCTGATTACGGAGTCCCAAGATATAATTTGATTTAGTTGTTCTGTTCTGCTCAATAAACATTTTTAAATAAAAATGCAGAGTAAAATAAAAAAGCAGAATTGTGAACAATGCAACAAAGAAGACAAAGAAGCAACAAAGACAAAAGTTTTGAACACCCTCTAGATTGCACAGTCAGATATTGATTACCATAACAAACGCGCTTCAAACGTACAGATTTACACAGTACTTTTTGAATGATGGCCTCGCATTATTCTGAGTTATGTAGATAGGTAGGTAGGTACTGATTCGATTTCTAGATGGAATAATTTTATTTTTATACTTTGGTAAATAATGTTGTGTCATATCCCTTGTAGCAACTGGAGATAATTAGAAAGGTCTTTTAAAATAATTATTGTTGTATGTCGATGACGCGAAAGTGATCTGCCGAGAACGTGGTAAGCTTTCTTTGGCTACCCTCCTGGAATACAGGGTTGAGGGTGAGCTTATATATCTACTAGCTGGCTACACTGGTGATTTTTTTTTGTGATAATTCTAAACTCGAAGATAGAATATTCTTGGTTGTATGTATACCAGGAATTTCAGATGAAATTTGACGATAACATAGTACAGGTACAATAGGCTAGTTTCCAAAAAAAATTTAATTAGTCCGTCTTTTAGATTATTCAAAAATAAGGGACACGTATTTTTTTATTTGTAAATTAGACCAAAAATGACAAAGATATAGCCCATTAAAGTTACGTGTGACGTCACGCAGTGCTGCATTTTTTAGCACTGAGTGACGTCACACGTAACTTTAATGGGCTATATCTTCGTTATTTTTTGTTTAATCGAAAAAAGAAAAAATACGTGTCCAATATTTTGTTATAATCTAAAATACGGACTAAATAGAATTTAATTATTTTGACCCTGGAAACTACCCTATTTGCGGGCTTATTACTAAAAGTCAGACAACCATTAACGAAAAAAGATGAAGAAGCTACCTATAAATTACGGATAAATGGTGCAACTAGACAATATTAAAACAAGTGCGACTGTGCGTATCACTTAAAAATTCAAAGCGACTTTTGAGATACGGGGGTGTGGCTGGATTGAACAGAACCGAATAGAAAACTGAAAGAAAGTAAGAATGAAATAAATTATTGGCTTTTATGCACAGAAATTGTCATTGAAATAAATCAGCACGTTTTTGTGTCGTAAAAGAACAAATAGACATAAAAAGGAGTTTCTAGGCATACAAAAATACCATAATATTTTTCAACATACTTATTGAACAGGCGCTTTTGTAGTGCAGAGATTACATATTTTCCCCCTTACTGTCAACCCCACAAGCTCCAATTTGCTTTGTACATTTACTTCCTTCTTCAATATTTTGCTCCAGTCCATCCAAAGGTTGTCTGGAAGTGATCACTTTTAGTGATAAGGCCACCTTATGCACTCTTAGATTAAGAAATACCTGTGTAATCGCCTTTTTTATGTACAATAAAGTGTTCTCTATTTATCTATATTTCTCCAATCTCATTAAATACGAAGAGAACTCGTAGCATATTTCAATAAGGTTAGTGCAAGCCTACAATAGACAGTTAATCTAGCAGTCTATTGATCTAGTCCATTGCGGCCGAGTACTTCCCCGACCTCGCTATCAGACAGGATATTGCTGGGAGCCTAGCAACCATTAGAGTTCATATTCTCGTCTCGTATTATAAATTGAAGAGTGAATTCATGTTATGTACTCGATTTAGTTCCAATCACAATTTAGATCAGTGAACGGGAAGTTACGGTTAATAACCGACACAAATCTGTTATTAACCCTTTCTCATAAGTGTTAACCAATATATTTTGTTATCGAATCATTTTGGTTAACAGAAATGTCTCTGTTAACAGATGGTCTGAATGTAACGGATGGGTATATTTTTTGTCTTAGTCTATCTGGTTGAGTGTGATAGAAAGAGGCAATCATTCACTTCGGCGAGGTTAACCGAAACCATAGTGAAATTTTCAATTTGAAATCTGTTAACATTAGAAAAGTTTGTCGTGGGAACCAGAAACAGCGACATCAAAAACATGTAAACATCCAAGACCTGGGCTAATATATTTGTATCCGTTTTACATGCGTAATAAACAAATAAATGAAAATACAATTAGTCCAACTAAACAAAGATTGCAAGCAGTCTAATACGTCCCTCTATAGGGCACAGGTTTTCCCTCAGAGAGAAAGAGTATATCACCACACGTGCCCGCCTTGGGTGTGTGGATTAGCGATTTCAGCCCCGTTTCCTGGTGGTCATACTAATTTGTCATATCAGTATGACTACGAGGATATACATGTCCTCCTGGTCATACTCACTTTTCTGAACACCTGTAGAGGGAAACACAAATGCCAGCACATAAAACTATAAGTAAATACTACTTAATAATAGAAGAAGAAGTATTTTACTACTTTCTTTATTTACACAGAAAAGTATTTATATTATACAGGAGGACGGAAAAACCTTTTTCTAAAAATATCGTGTTACAGTAGGTATGACTACGAGGACATGTACACATATCCTCGTAGTCATACTGATGGGACATATTAGTTTGACCACCAGGAAACGGGGGATTTCAGGCGCTGAGGTATGTAAATATCTCAGACACAGGTTTTGGTTTCCTCCTGTTATTTTCATTCACTGTCAGCGAGTGGTATTGCTACTATAACTTACTGTTGTTGTTGTTACATTTTATTGTGCAATAAAAAAATACGTAATACAATTCTCGTCAGAGAAGAAACAAATCTTTCCTATCCCCAGTTTTGAATGTCTATTTCACTTTTCTAGTTTTAATTGTCACGAGACGCTGCATAAATCATCTTGACTACACAGTCATTTGGGGTGATTTTTCAATCGCTTGATAAGCACATTTAAGTGCCATCAATATCAATTAACAAAGTAACTTCTGGCGTTACAGCCAAGCAGAATTGAAGGGTTGTGATTTTATCGGCTGAAATTGCAATGGCGTTTTCAGTTTATCACAAAGTTTTTGAAGTGGCTTTTACATCGATGTTGATGATACAATTAGATATTTAAAAATATAGTGGTAAGGTTAGATTCAGAATCAATGCTGGCGAAGTTCCATTTTACTTCAAAATAAAGTAAAAATGATTAATAATTCACGACAAAACCAAGTACGTTATGAACGAGGAATTAATTTTCACTACAATATGAAATATGTATGCTATTTTACCATCATGGCCATTCTTCCATATCAAATATTTCAACGGACTAAAAAAATCGTCCATAGTATTTTAAACTATTTTTTGTTTCTTTTGACATAACATAATATTTACATACAGGCACATACATTGCTTCTAGCCCCACACTAGGGTACCCTGTGTCGTAGAAACCAGGAACAGCGAGGTCACAAACATGTAAACATCCAAGACCTGGGTTTCTTTTTCTTTTGTTCCTAGCCGGGATTCGAACCTGGGACCTTTCGGATGGTAGTCAGATGCGCAAACCGCTGCGCCACAGAGGTCGTCATTTAGATTTAGAGCATTGGAGTTTAGTTTTTCGGTTCGCTCTAGGTGGTACAATAGGTATTTTGTAGTACATTCGGTAGCTCAGCGAAGTAAAAAGCTTGATGTTCTGTTGGAACTATAGTTCCAAATCGAACACTGTATGCAATAACTTTTTTACAACCGAATCGACCCCATCCGAGCCACAAAGCGAAATCAATATCCAATGAATGTTCGGCTTATCTGCTCACTGCACTCCCGTCAAAGTGCAAAATCCGCCCCGTATTGAGGGGTTAATTTATTAGTGTAAGCGTGCGCTAGCCAGCGGAATTTCACCTTTATTTACATCATCATTACCCATTTGACCTCCACTGCAAGACACAGGCCTCCCTCATGGTTGTGGAATCGCTCGTAGCCCCGGCTGCCTGAGTGATCTTAAACGATCACGAAGGTTAAGCAACATAATGCGCGTTCAGTGCATGGATGGCTCACCGTCTATGTCTAACGCTAGTGGTATTTTCCCGAGTGGTTTCGTGCTTCGCAAAACATGTTAAGCAGTTGGTGCCGGCTGCCGTCGATAGATGGCTGTCGTTAAGCCAAGTCAGAGGCCTCAGGGCGGCTTGAAAACTTCTGACACCTTAAGACCAGCCACTAGTCTTACAAGCCTCCACCAATCCGGACTTGGCCCCCGTGGTGGGTATGGCCTTCCTTACCCGTGCCTCTCGGTGGGGACATAATGGGTTGATGATGATGAACGTTCTCTTAAAATATACATAAGCACGCTGGCTACTACTATGTTTGCAAAACATTCCATTTAAAATAGAATCGTTAATGCTGAAACAAATTGTCTCTGCATCCCGCATATAGTCCAACCGCGAATAGAACTGTCATTAACGATTCGTAGAGCAAAACCCTGTCTCAAGAGAAACGGAAATACCTGAACTAATTGCGACTTTGAAACCTGTCTAAAAATGGTTTGAAAAACGTAATTAGAAACAAGATGGCCAAAGTAAAAGTAGACAATATGACTAATTAATTAAACAGTGTTATACTTCGACCAAATAGTGGATGTGTTGGCAAAGGACAAGATAAAAAGTACCCGAAACTAGCAAGGGTGCAATGACTAATGAATGTCATTGAAGCGAAAGTGATCCGTCAGGATCGTGGTAAGTGGCAGTCCTTGGTCTCTGCCTACCCCTCTAAGGTACAGGCGTGAGCTTGTGTATGTATGTATAAAATAAAAATAATAAATAGAGCGCTGATGGGATTCTTTTTCACAGTAGGGTCGGGTTTTTAATGTCGTAAAGATGCTTTTCCAATTTTTTTTACGGATCCTATAAAACATCTTGACCAAATTAAATAATATGACACTGAGATAACCCATTTGTAACAAAAATAAGAGTAGGTATCAATTAAATCGGGCAACATAGTTAGTTCATTTATGTGGTAAGTTTTGCTAAATATCATAATAATATTAATTTTCATATCCAGCTTAAGATAACAGCATTATCTATAATATACTTAAAAAAATACAAGTAAGCAAATACAATACTGTGCAGAAACTTAGATTGAATAGTATTATAACAAGTATATAATAAATACATAAAATTACAGTAATACATACATTTGACTCCTCCAACAAAAAGCAAGTTTTAGATGTAACAAATTTTGTTAATTCAATTGGTCGTGCAGATATTCCGATAGAACTTAGTGTTTTCACAAAGATATTTTTTTAACGATAAATAAAACTTAGTTACTTAAAACACATGAATAATTTTGGGTAACAGAGAAATTCCACCTTTTATTAAAGTCGGTTAATATAGAAGCCTTAAAATGCTTACAGTTGCAAAACGTAAGTCTAAAATATAACTTCAATTAAGATACGAATGTTTCGCTCATTTATAATGCAAGGGATGGGATTGCCAAACATGAAGATATTAAAGGGCGAGTGCCACCAATCTCCGTAAGCGAGCGACTAACCAAACTCTTGTAAGTTCACAATACACATTGTGACAATTTGTCAATTCTGTAAGTTTTATCATATTTTTATCAACTTTATTTCGAATACACTTGTTTTTTTGTCGGAAGAGTCCGACCAGGGTTCGCTCTGATTCGCAGTGCTTGATCATAGTAAGCAGAGCCGGAGCTCGCATCGTCGGTTGCTCGTCTGTAAAGTTAATAATGTCTAGTACTTACGAAAGTTTTATTTCATATACAGAGTGAGAGACTAGAAATGAAAAAAATTGACAAATGCGAGTAACACTTCGGTCGTCAGGGTTAAAAAGAAAATTAACAAACTTAATAATAACAACAAATAAAAATAAACAAACACTTAAACACGGCACAGACATTGCTTCCGACCCCACACAAGGATACCCTATGTCGTGGGAATCAGAAACATGGAAACATCCAAGACCTGGGGTTATTTTTTTGTCTCAGCCGGGATTCGCACCAGGGACCTCTCGCATGGTAGACGCTACCGCTGCGCTACAGAGGTTGCCTTTCAGTTTGGTAGTACTGATCACTTGCTAAAACCACATCCAACGAAAACATGTTGCCTAGTTGTTTTCGTTGCATGTGATTTTAGCAAGGGCTGCAACTCTGTAACTTCATATCAGCGAGTTGAAATTTATATTTATTGAGTGGCGAAGTACTAGTACTCGAACCTCTTCACTCGTACCGCTAGAAGGCGCCAGTGCCACGTAACACATGACGCGGTTACAGCTGAAAATAAATTAATTTTCTTTTAGACGTTTTAAGTTAAACCAACGTCCCTGTACGACACAGCCCAGCCCGTTATCTCCTAGTTAACCGAGTTTAGTTTAAGCGCACCACGCGAGCCTCTAGACAGTTGCACGCGAAAGCGGAAGAGAACATAAGTAATATTTATTGGTAAAACGGCGCCCGGGTAATTATTTTGCGAGAGACTGCCCCCACACCCAACTGGGGCCTACTCTTGATCTATTAGCCTAGATTGTCGTGGTGCTGTATATAAACTTACTTTACACTTTATTGTACACAAGATAGAAATGTTTACAAAAATATTATATGCGTAATATAGACTTGTTGCCTTAAATGAAAGAGGCACTAGTCCTGCCAAGTATTAAATTAGAAAAACCGAGTCGTTGGCTTATTATTAGAGTTTCCATTTTCTGGAAAAGGATAATAATTTTATTTTGTTTTATTCAGGACACAAACAGTCACACAAAAAAACTATAAAAGTATGCTAATAATTTTATTAGTATAAATCATTCCTTCGTTATTTATTTCATTCATTCACTCACTCATAGGGATGAGTGATAGTAATAATATTATAATAATATAAAATTCACACATGATGATCACTTGTCCTGGTCTGCTGTGATTGAGTGAGCGAGTGAATGAATGAATGAATTTATAAATAAAGAAATATACACTCGCTCACTGATTAATTCATTCAATCATCCATTCATTTTGTCATTCAGCAAAGGAATTTAAGATCACATGTTGTAATAAAATATTTTGTTCTTTCTTTAAAACTTTGTTTTTTGAGGATTTCCCAACGATATGTTTCTGAGTAGGCCCCAAAAAACTCCGAACCACCCTGTGAGGAAACCACCTCATTTCGGTTTGGATGAATAAACCCTGAGTAATTTAAATTAAGTATATTTTATTTTGCCTCGAGCTGTTCCATGGCACTCTGATGGAACGAGGCTGGCTGAGGATTTCGGAGGAAACTGGAGACTGAGGAAAAGTTAGCTGTTTATTGTCTCTTAAAGTAAAGTGGAAACTTAGTAACCGCGTCTTAATGGAACTTGCTTGTTATTATACGAGTACTTTGTGCTATTTTAATAACTTAGGATGTTCATAATAGTGGAAGACAGTAGGTGTTTAATGTGAAAGCAAGTGAAACCGCCAGTTTGAGTTCATTATTTCATTTATGAGATCATCATTATCATCATTTGCTGATCATCAGTTACGGTGAGCTTATGATGATCATTATCATCATCAGTTCACTTTCGCTCACTGCTGGGTATAGGCGTTTTCCTCCTAATACCATTTCACACGATCTCTCGTCTTTCGCATCTCAACTTCTCATCTTCATCTTGACTCAACGTCTTAATCGTTGTGTATAAGATACTTATAAAGTAAAGATACATACTTACATAGATGTAAGAATAATTCCTTCTTCTGGTTGAGCAATAAAGTGTTATCTACCTATCTATCCCCTGGTCTGTCGCAACACCCTTTACGGGCTAGTGTCGCGACAGCCTCTAAGGGCCTCGGCGGTTGATGCTTACGTCTTTAAAGAAATAACAGTGAATAATGTAACTGCCTCGCTCTAACTTAAGCAGTGCCTTCTCGATAAACAAGGATAGCTAGCAAGCGCATATTTGAGCGGTCGGCAGTCGAAAGTTTAAAAGTTTTCGTTATTCGAAAATTGGCTTCTCAGGTAAGCGGTAGCAAACTTTTCAGTTGTATCAAGTATTCTGTGAAAAAAATGTATGAGGGCTTGGAATGTTTGTGTTGTATGTTGTACCTTATATAATAAGCTTTAAATAAAACCAAGTATTAATCCTGATATCAGTTTTATTTTTAAAATATACCCTTTTTCCTATTGGAATATTAGGTACCCTAATGTTGAAATTAGTATAATGTTTTCAAATGATTACTAACATCATGATTATTTATTTAGATACGTAAATAAACATTCTATGTATGATTTTATTGGTAAATTTTAGTTCTAAGTCTAGTAGAATGAAAGAAATCGTGATTTTAGTAAACCATGACATTCCAGGATATCCATACTGTCACAAGGCCCGCAGGGGGCATGACAGTCAACAGAAATGTCACCATTTTTTATGACAGATGAGGGGCTATGTAAAGCTTTTTCCTTTTAGACTTCTCCTAAATCTGGTTTTAGAATGATTGTAGTACCTCTTAACCTTTATATGAATGGAAGTCTGCTACAGTGACTGAGATGTTGTTGAGAATTTAGTAAATAAATTGTGGTATTTTCAGAATAACTGTCCTCTTATCTTGAAGAAAAGCGCTATAAATAATTTCCTTATCACAGTAGAAGGTCAACAGAGGTTGTGACTGGCGTATATAAATCCAAGGTTACGTAAAAGCGACCAAGATTGTTGATTATATAACTCTTCACGCTGTCAGCGAACTTAAAACTTGGTTTAGCCTAATTTGAAAAAGTGAGTAAATCCCCACAAAACCGCAGGTACTCGGCAGTAAGCTGCGTTTTGTCGCGTAGATCAGTGTTTCGCAAACTTTTCCGGTCTTTTTTTGTAGTAAAGCGATTCCTCTAAAACACCTACTCCTCGGTGACAGTTTAAGTAATCTGTAGTTACGACTTACAATGTGTAATGTTTACGAAAGTTTTAGTTCAAAATCCGTGTGTTTTCTTTACAAATAAGGAATTTCAGAGGTATACCACAATTTGATATTATGTATTATTGTTTTACCACCCCCAGTATCTCATACTCGTCTCGTATTATCATCTCTCGTATTTGTTAATCTCCTATGAACAGCTGTCCGTTGTTTTTTTCTGTATGCACTTTTGCCGACTGACAGCTGTCAACAGTAGAATAAAAGCTTGTTAGTGTACGAGAAACGAGTGGTTAGTATTGTAGATATATTTATTATCTATATAAATAAAATTCAAAGTCCTGACTGACTGATTCATTCACTCATCAACGCCCAGCCCAAACCGTTGGACCTAGGAAGCTGAAATTTTGCACAGAGGGTCTATATACAATGTAGGCAAGGAATAAGACCGGATTTTTTTAAATTCAACCCCTAAGGGGGCGAAAAGGGTTGCCAAAATTTTTATGGGAGGTATAAAGAATGTTGTGTAATTTTCTTGAAACTTAAAATAAATAATCTTCCACACAATTGATTTAATACGTTTTTCGCCGTTTTTCTAAATTTAACCCTTAAGGGAGTGAACGGGGTTGCAAAATTTTGAACTAAAGTCCACGCCGACGGAGTCGCGGGCGAAAGCTAGTTAATCAATAAGCTTAGAGCACAAAAGGTATTTAAAGGGGTTAACTAGAGTCACCGATAAGCAAAACGTACTATTGTTTATATTCAGAAATGTAAATAGTAATTACAATTTAAGGAACCTACAGTCAAACAAATACTATCTTGTATTTATTAGAATATAGGATGGACAGGCAAAATCAGGTTGCACTTATACAAGGCTGCAGTTCCTTCAAAAACTGTAGTTTTTTTGCAAATATTTGTGATTTTCCCTTGGCACTCTAACTGATGACGCGTACAGTATATCAGTGAACCGGAACACACGTTTGGGGAACTCTGGTGTAGATTATGCAAACGGAGTTTATGCGGAGGACTCTCGACTCTCGCTTGACCCGAGCAAATGAGGGTCGTCTGCGACGGTCAAGTGGATGTTAGTTGGGGATTTTCATAAAAAAAAAACCCTTTTTTTAGCCTGCCTATACTGGCGACGGTCAAGTGGATGTTAGTTGGGGATTTTCATAAAAAAAAAAACCCTTTTTTTAGCCTGCCTATACTGGCTTGGCTGTGGAACCAACTAAGTTTAAGCAGGGTAGGTACCAGATAATCAGGGTCCCGTACTGCCATAAAATGGTTACCATTACAATCAATGTAACAAAGTTAGAGGTACGTTTATAATCGCAAAAAAAAAATATTTTTAATGTGACAGCCCTGCAATTAGTTGATGGTCGCAAAGTTTTAAAGCATGGTTTTTTCCAAAGTTTACTATATTCTTTCATCGGTTTTAATTTGTGTTCAATCCGAAGACTTTAACACGTTTGATGCACGTAAATTTGATTGCGTTGAATGGAAAGCTTGAGTTTTTTACACAATCATGGGATCTTAATATTTGACATTAGTATAAACTCAATAGCTCTCTTCAGAATAATTACTGAGGAAAATTATCTTTACAGACAAACAGCGATGGACGGCAAAGTGATCCTTCAAACATTTTTCCTTTTATTTAAAAAAAATAACTAACTGATTTGTGCATTCGATGTAAAAACCAATGTCCTTGATATTAGACAACTTTGTCACGGTGAATTGAAATTGAAAAAGCCCACGTAAATAATGTAGCTTTGCGGGATTCATTTGTATGGAAATGGTTTGTCGGACCGTTACCGAACAAATATCCGGGTCGAAGTGCAAAAGTTATTTATTGCGCGATGCGTTCGTTTGCATCGCTATGCACTGGGGGCACTATGGTTACGTTTCTCGACATTGATGTCATTTTAAAATTTTAAATATTGTTGTGGAAGTAACATAAACATTTCCATACAGGCACATTGCTTAGGTAACGGAAAACCTCAAAATTTTTTTTACAGTAATGATGGCTAAACCACCTCTTACAAGCAGAATTAAACAAAACTTTGTGGTCCATAAAAAATAATTGACAAAAATTTCAGGATTTTGTGGAAGAATTATAAAAAAATTTGAAAATATCAACTATTGGTGTGGCGAGAGCGGCAATTGGGTGGACTGTATATGCGACCAAATGGGTAACACCAGGAAGGTGCTCGTTGGAAAAATCCGCCCCGCGGATGACGAAGGACGATCGCGGCAGCGTAGGTGGGCGCCGGAGTTTAACGCCCCGCGGATGACGAAGGACGATCGCGGCAGCGTAGGTGGGCGCCGGATGGTCCCGGCCTCTGGTAGTCCAAAAGGTAGTTCACAGGATAGAATATCTTGGATAAATGCGGCGGAAAAACTGAATGCGACTTTCGTGTTCAATCCCAATAAAACGTCTGTAATAAATTTTATTGTCACTGTCACTTCAAATTTAGTTGGTTTTCGGCCAGGAGTCCAGCGCAAGTGCTGGCTGGATAGACCCGCGGAATCCACGAAGGGAGAAACCTAAGTTTGCAACCACTTCTAAGCCTCCACGAGCCCCTCTCGATATCCACCATGTGATCGCAACCAACAGCCCGTGCCAATTGCCAATCAGGCGTAACCAACTATTCATTATTTTAAGAACTATGCAGCAGTTTTTAGGTATTATTTTACTAAAACGCAATTGTACGCATTCTATTTTAATAAATACTTTTTTATTTTAATTTAGTCAGTCATCTATCAGGCCGGCTTGATATTTTTTTTATTGGCAGAAATAATATTATTATACATCACATATTTTTACTAAGTAAATCGAAAGCAAAGACTAGTGCTTTCCATTTGCCATGATCTTTGACTATCAGAAAATAATGTACAAGTCTTACTTGATCCGCTTGTTTATTCCAATTAATAAAGATAAAATGTTTGGTTCCGTAAAGAACAGCGAAAATAAATACCTTTTTACATTGCGTAAGTACCTATATTGGATAAGTAACGTTAAGTCAAAGAGTAGTAATTTAGTATAACCTTAACAAGACTAGCCCCGTTGTTACATGTTGTATCGCAATGCGATGCGAAAATTGGCCTGTACGTGAACCACTGTGCACCGACATCAATGTTTGCCCGCAGCGCTTCGCCAATGCGAACTGTTTTCACTAAGTAATGAAGTCGTTTGTTTAGCTTTTGTTGTTCCAATTATTTAGTAACTTTGTACCAATGTGGACGTCGTGTTTTATTGAACATAATTATTTATGTATATCTATCTTCTCTTAACCTGGCCCCAAACTAAGATACCCTGTGCTATGGAAAACAGGCAAAGACATTACGAACATAAAAAAAACTTCGATTATTTTGAAGTAATTTTTGAACAGTGCCAACACAATAGGTGGCAAATAGCTCTGATATCATATCTGTTTGTTACTCTGGGTGAAATTTACAGCCATGCTAAAGTTCCATAAAGGTGCAGAGAACCCATATCTAACCTAAATGGAACCAAGTGGAAAAAAATTGCAGCTTATTTTCGGTTCGAAATGGGATCTATACGAGTTCTATTTATGCTCGTGAGTGACAATTATAACTCAAGGTGCATATTGTGCGCAGTGAACGCATGAGTGAATAAAGGACCGCGTATTGTTCGTTCACCGGGTGGCAAATAAGTCGAAATTATTTCTGTGAGTGGGAACGCGGTGTTTTTGTGGTTCATTTGGGTATAACCTAACTTATTTCGGCGACTATTGTCACCTTGCAATAAGCTTTATTATTTTTCCATTCAGTACTTAAGACCAATCCGGACTTGGCCCCCGTGGTGGAGTACTGCCTATACCTTCCTCAGGGAAGAGACCCGTGCCCCTCGTTGGGGACATAATGGGTTGATGATGATTTAAGACACTGAATGGAAAATAAGTAACACAAACCCCTTGCGAATGTGTTTTTACTGTAAAACTATTATGATATTCTTTGATAGATTTTTACGCGCCTTCGATTTGATTAAGATTTACTTTATAATAATGTGAAAGCAAATAAGACTAAAATCTCGTCTTTTTACTAACGGTTACAATCGGTGAATTTATAGTTCCAGAATAATTACATTGCTCAATTATATTCTGTTACAAATATCGAAACTCTGTGATAATGCGCTAATGTGAATAAATCGTATTCAAAATAAAACATTTTTATGGACTCCATTTTTATAACATTGCGATTTATGGAGGGTCTTATAGTTCTAATGTTCACCTGTCTACTCTTTATTTGGAGCTTTGAGGTCTTAAAATCACTCAATTCCACCCTGACGGCGATAAATCAGTAAATATTATTACCAACAGTAATAAGTGAAGTGACCATTATAAACAAATCTAACTTGTAGGGGAAGTACGTCCAAAATGACATAGTGTGTTATTAATTATCAATAACTTTAATTTGGTGATGACATACCTTAGTAGAAATGTTGTCGTTCGTTTCTTTGGCTTTCGTTTACCTTACCCACTTACAAATTTACCACTGAGAACTGGAGAAATGACATTAACTGGAACTGCTACAGAACTTGTCGATAAAAACGAACTTGTAGATGGTTGAGAAATGTGTGTATGTCATTTTGTACATAATGGTTGTATGTCATTATGTACGTAGCCTCAAAAATATTACAATTCAAAGAATAATCTTGTTGCAGTGACTGTAATGTTATAAATTCTACACGATCACCTCGAACACAAATGCTTGAAAATATAAAACAGTAAAATAACAAAAGAAAACTTAGGTACCGAAAAACCAAAAAAAGAAGACCACTAAAAAAATATTTTTGACTTCGAAACACAAATGGGATCCTTTGTGTATTTCAAAAGTATCTCAGAAATCCAATAGTATATTTCCGGTGTCGGCTTGATTGGCTTATTTTGGACAGTTTCATCATCATCAACCCATTATGTCCCCAACGAGGGCCACTGATTTCTTCCCTGAGGAAGGTATAGGCCGTACTCCACCACGGGGGCCAAGTCCGGATTGGTGGAGGCTTGTAAGACTAGTGGCTGGTCTTACTGTCAGAAGTTCTGAAGCCACCCTATTAAGGCCTCTGACTTGGCTTAACGACTGCCATCTATTGACGGCAGCCGGCACCAACTGCTTAACGTGCCTTGCGAAACACGGAACCGCTCGGAAAAATGCCACTAGCATCAGTCATATACGGTCACCCATCCATGGACTGAAATGTTGCTTAACCCTCGTGATCCGTGGCCGGGGCTGCGAGCCATTGGACAGTTTAAACCATACATTTTTTTTAATATCGCCGATGTGTCGTTTTGTCCATATAGGTATGTCATTTTGGACATACGTCCCCTATGACATTTATAACTCTTAGTTCCTGGTGGTGCTGGTTAGAAATAAGTTGAAATTGATTCTTTTGGCGTTCACGTTCAGTGCCCCCTGACTGAAACTTATTTACGCGTTGAAGTGACATATCAGTATTAGATAGAACTTAAGGTTACAATAATTGAGGATTTCAAAGGAGCTGTAACATGATCTCTTTTGCCACTACAAGTGACATAGTACTCCAATATACTACTCATTTGCAGCTTTATGTGCGAAATAGGGGTTAATTGTTACCTACTTATATCTAAGAGTGGCTGATAAGTGATTTCAAGGACCTATTTGTCACCATTTTTGCTGAAATATGACTATATGGCGCTGTAAGTAGCAATTACGGCTTTATGCTACCTTAAGAAATAAAGAAGAAACAAAAAACATTCATAAGCAACTAGGAGGACTGGAAAGTACTTATCGCACCTCCAGAACTAAAGTGACCTAACTCAAAGTTTTGCAACTTTTGGGAAATGAAGAAAATGTATTCGGCGCTCTGAGCGAGTTGCTCAAGAAAAAATAGACCGCAATATTCCTCCATCTCTCTCTGACCAAATAACGTCGGTTTTTTCATATAGGCATGAAAGAGTATACCTTTTTGAGTCATTCTGAGTGCTTAACTCATTTTACCCAAATTTTGAGTTAGGTCACTTTAGTTCTGGAGGTGCGTTATATGCAACTTAGAGAGGTTTTTGCAGCTGAAAGTTTTAACTGACACTGTTATACTACTTATTTCTAACTTTTAGTTACAAGATAAGCTGCAAAATTCACTAATGTGCTAGTTGGGATGGCTTTGACTATTGGCATTTCTGATGCAAAGGATATCCCTCGCTGTGTAGCGCGGTAATGCTGCCAGTGTCATGGGTACCTTTGGGTCGGATGTGTCTCGGGGTGGTTTATTTGGTTGACTAGCATGTGTGACATGTTTTTATTTTCCTTTTTAATATTATTTTATTTTTTAATACAAATTTTACTTTGACATTGTAGACGAAACTTTTGTTTAATCATTTGTAATAGTAAGTGTAGCTAGTAGGTACTTACTTCATCTATAATTCAATGTATGTACAATTTGATGGCAAAAAAGTTGTTTTTGTAAACCCTACAATAAATGTCATTAGCGGTTTATTTGTTAAATCCGGAAATAATAATCTGAATAATACATCTGTTTAATGCGAATTATATTAAATTATTATTAATAGACGAATCGAAAAATTTACATTTATTTATTTATTTTACACAAAATTTAAATTAAACTCTGTTGTCCAGTTTCGACATAAAATTGCATGCCAATTTTCTTTAACCCAGTTTTTATCATACTGCAAATAGATAACCACATTTACTCGAAAATAATTTAAAAATTACTAGTGAGTGCCTGTGTAACCATTGCAAATCTACTTTAGATCTCGAAATCCTCTGAAAACTCATCTCCTTCCTAAAATTAAGGCTGCAAACAGAACTGCCACATGGCCCCAAAATTCCATCATAGAGAGACTAGGAAACGAAAAAAGTCGTACAAAAACCAGGCAATATCTAGTGTTGGAGCTTCCATGGGCTTAGAACAAATTGCTTTCAGCCTTTAAGCAACATTCACCTCTAAAACTCGGCTGAATTTGGGTCGAAAATAGTCTGCTTCAAGTTTTATCTGCAATCAGCGCCGATTGGCAAAAGTCTGTTGACACCATCAATGTTTGTCGAGCCTGGCCGGTCCTCGGATTGAAAGGATTTTCCCGAAACTATGAGTATCGATATCAGCAATGTCCTAGTAGTTAGAACCTTTGGAATATTTTGAGTCGTGTCAGGAATTAAAATACTTAAATAAAATACCTAAAAATATCTGCGGAATACATCGACAACGCAAGTAAAGTTAGGCTTAAGGCAGCTTACCAACTATCCATGATTAAAAGATTAGTACTCGTAGGTTACGCGGAAATAAAACGTAAGAACCTTTTTGTTTTTGTAATCAGCTTTTGTTAGCCGTGTTCTTTGGACCTAGAAATATTTTCTTTACTTTCGATAGAATTAAACCACCTTTGATACTTTACTTATAATATAGGTATGTGTATTATATATTTTATTTTTATAAATATAAACTACGTCATGTACAGGGTGTTAATTTGCAAGCGTGCCATATTTAAAGAAAAAATAGTAATTAATGTTACCAGTTAATGCAGTCTATTAACAGTCTCCCATATTCAAGGAAACCGTCGATAAAAATAAAACTTATTTTTAGGGTTTGAATAGGAATAACCTAAGATGGAAGGTGCTGCGACACGCACGTAATGGGAAAAGACCGAGACCCCGCCCCGTTGCCAAGTTGGCACCGAGTGAAAGAAACAGCAATAACAACAAGAAACATATGATTTCAGATTTCCCTTCCTACTCTCACGGGCTTAGGACCGACAAAAAAACCAATTTCTTTGGTAGGAGGTTAGTAGGTATTAAAATATTGCGCAAATTAGTTTATTTACAAGTTAGAATAAAAAAGTAGGAAGTAGATAACATACCCAACTACTAACCTACCTTCAAATAAATCGTTGATCTGGCGTAGTTAAAAGTCTGAAATCACCGTTATTTACACTAATTGAGACGTTATTTACAGGGTACTTAGAATGATTAAGTTGTACGGAGCAATTGTTCGAAGTGGCCACCGTTCTGCGCTATGCAAAGTCTCGCACGACGACACAAATTACTTTTTAAATTTTGCAACACAAACACATTTTGCCTAACAGTTTGGAAGGCAGAAATAATCCTTTCACGCAACACAGCCGCGTTGTTAACTTCTTCAGCATACACTAGTCTTTTAACTTCTCCCCACAAATAAAAGTCTAGGGGAGTAAGATCCGGGGACCGCGCTGGCCAGGCCACTGGGCCTTCGCCTCCTATCCATTATCCAGCGGTCACCAAAAGTGTCATTGAGGTACTCGCGCACTATGAGTCCGTAGTGCGGAGGAGCACCGTCCTGCTGAAAATAGAGGTTTTGAAGATCGTTCAATGGCACGTCCTCCAACATCTCATCAACCATGTGGTGCACGGCGGTGGCGGCGCGCGCACATTAGGTAGTAATGAAAGAGCGTGCGATACCGGCACGTGCGCACGTCACAAAGGATGTCCGGTCACTGAGTGGCTAGGCTAATTGGGGGTGCGCTCGCGCGGCGTGTTTGTTCTATCTGCGCATGCGCATGCCGCTCGGGGTGCGAATGTGTGTGTTTGTGTGGATGCGCGTAGTTGCCAAACCGTCGTCCGAAAATTTAGGGATGTGCGAGATAATTCGATATTAGAGCTGGGCGTTCTCTTTATCGATAAAAAATGTGACGTCAGAGAACAAAAGAAAAAAAATCGACTATTCTTTTATGATTGATTTTTGTTTATAATCAGCAGTATAATCATGTCCTAAAATATGACACGCTTGCAAATTAACAGCCTGTATATTTTACGAAAAATAAGAATTTTAGGAGAAATAAGAAATAGATAGGTATTTCCAACTAAATCTGTTTTTCTACTAATGATTTTGCAGGAATATTTTAAGTAGTAGCAGGAATAGTTTAAAGATACTGTTTTCAGGTTTTTCGTTAATTTTCTCGTTTAGATAGTATAATCATTAGAGCATAGATACATTTTAATACCTAACGTTCCTGTTATAATCTCGTAGCTCCTTCGTAGAGCTTGCTACGAGTTTTCGTAGCATGCTACGAGCGTATGCTACGACGCGTGTACTTAGTGCCCGATCAGAATGGAGTTTTTTTTTCGCTGCCTTTTTCTCCGCTACATTCCGCCCCAAGGCAGCGGCTAACATTAAAATCATAAGTACATACATTGACATTCTACAAACAGAATATAAATTCTTTACGTTGAAGTAAATTTCTGATTTCTGATTCCAATGCATCATAGTTTGGCGGCGGCAAGAGGCTCCACCAATCCGGACTTGGCCCCCGTGGTGGAGTATGGCCTACACCTTATTCAGGGAAGAGACCCGTACCCCTCGGTGGGGACATAATGGGTTGATGATGAAGAGGCATGTGTTCTTAATAGACTGTAATCTCTTTTAAATTAAGCGTAACTTTATGATTAGTGATTTGGTCCGGTAATCGACAATCCGAGATTTTTATAGCAATTTATTGAACAAAATATTGTTTAATTTTGCTTATGTCCAGTTAACTATTTCAGTTCTTTGTCAGTGATATAGTCAAATTAAAAAAAAAATTCTAGTTCATGATCAAAACTTCACTGCTCAACACATTCATAAACAATAAATTAAGTTGAAATTTTTGTTATTTAAATAATAACTTTTTTTTTATTGAACAAATGTAGAATTTATTTGTTCTTAGCCTCAATAATAAAGAACATTTTTTCTAACTCTTAATTTTGACTTTATTTTTACTTAAACTAACTATTGCTTTAAGCAAAATTGTACTGTATCTTTTTTAATGTTTTGTATTTGTTTTTTCCTGGTACAATAAAGAATATTCTTATCTTATCTTAAACTAGAACAAGATTGTTCATCAAACAGGCATAACATGACTGGCTTATAAAATATCTGTAGTTATAGCAGACCCTTTTTTGTTATTTTTACTTCTTCGAACCAGCGTAGCCACGGTAAAAGCGAATTTTACCAATAATATTTTTTTAAAAGTAGTGCCTTCATGATTGGATACACACGAGTTATTAATTACCTTTTTCTCCTAAATGCTTCGCTTAGTTTGTGTACGGTGCTCCTTCCGTGAAATTTCAGGCGAATGGATCACTGATGAAGTGTTTTCTCAGAAAACATATTTAGCTCTCTCGCGCCTTTGAAAAAATGTCGGTCCCTTCACGGCATTTTGAACCTAATTGCTAGCATGATAAGAGCCAAGCAATGTAAAAAATATGTTCACAGTGGGGTAGTATTTTTGCACGTGCAAAAAATGTAACGAAATAAAAATATCTTGTATGTAGACAGGGGTGGCAAATGCTACACGGGAGCGAATTTTTGGCATTTTTTTCGTCACTTACTAGGCACGCGTGTACAAATTCATTATTTAAGGAACGAGCCAGACCCGCACAGTGGGTTGGGGGCTACATTTCACGTGGACAAAAAATAACACGGAAACTTTTTTCGTCTCATCTCATGCCCACCCGGAATGCCGAGTGCGAAATTTGCGTAATTAGAAAATGTTTGGAGGGAAAAGGTTTGTGGTTTTTTCTGAGTTTTTAACAAAGTTATTTTTGTGACAGTCTAAATTGAAATTATGATCCTGATTTTGTTGCGGCAGAAAAGGTTTATCTTACACGTGGTCCCAGGAACGTGAGGAACTCTGTGTACAGTCAAGCTATCAAGCGTTGCGGTGCAGTCGACAGCACATCAATCTTCACACGCATGCACTCTACTCAGTTACGTTACGAGCGATTTTGCAGCAGGAAGGTTTACAGTTTGATCTGCCGTCAACTTTACATGTTTCTCAACACTTCATATTACTAAACCACTGTTGGACGTAACGCGTGGTGATGCTTACACTTTCTCTTTCGCTGTGCTCTGTGCGTAAAAAGGCTGTATATTTAATTATTATTCTGAATATAAAAAAAACTATTCCGTCAAAATAATAATATATAGTTTTGCACATAGGAGAGCTTAATGCTACTAAGCATTATCTACATTTAATTAAATGAAAAACGAATTCAAATTCTATAGAATACATTTTATAGAACAAAAGTTATAAACAAATATCTAAGGGGCCATCCATAAATTACGTCACACGCTAAGGGGGTGGGAGGGGGTCGACGAAGTGTGACATTGTGTGACAAGGGGGTGGGAGGGGGTCTTACATTTTGTGACGTCACATTTAAAAAACTATTTTAATCTAAGTGTTAAAACTCGAACTTAGAACTATCAACGAAAAATACAAAAACTTTTGCAACTCTATCTATTCCTAACTCTATCGGAAATAAAACAAACTTCGATACTGCTGTTTTAATCCAATAGAAATCTACATGTAAAATTGCAAAATATGTGACGTCACACTAGGGATGGGGGAGTCTCACAAATGTGACCATCTGTGACAAGGAGGGGGAGGGGTCAAAAAATCATGAAATTCGTGTGACGTAATTTATGGATGGGCCCCTAAGTAAACTAAGTTTTAACAAATACTGATTTGTAATATGTGTTAAATTATGATCACTAAGATCTGTTTTAATCCACAATGTTAATAAATCTTGATAAATAAACAGAATCAAAAACACAAGTTTTTTTATCAATATAATTTAAACGTGGACTAAATGTGGATTCGACTATAAAAAAATCTAAATTTTAATACCAGTGATTTTGCGAGCATTTTTCCGTGTCTACACAAAAAAAGGTCCGTCAGCGCGCCCAAGAGTGGGGGAGAGGAAAATTAATAACTATAGTCAAAGGGCTTGTCACAAACATCGAACCTTTGAAATAATTGCCCTTTGCGACGCAAAGAACAAAGAGAATGCCATTTATGACAGTAAACCTGCTAGTATGAGTTGAAGTTGCCCACTGAAGGTTTCGTATAAAATAAATACAATATGGTGTATTTATTTAGCAAAAATGTGTTAATTCATTCAATTCGCAAGCCTAATTGGGAATCCGACACTTATTACCATTAATAGTATTTATCTACAAAACCCATAGTAGCACAAAACGCATAAAAACTTTTAAACACAGTATGCTTAACAATTGTACGTAGAACCATTTTTAGCATAGAGAAAAATCGTTAGATAGATAGATAGATGGAAGATTTATTTGCACATGCATACAAACACATATGTATATATAAAAGTTGAAATAGTGCAAATAAAACACAGCAAAGATTTTTTTACAGCTATAAGACAAACAAAAACAACAGCGACAAAACTAAGCAGAGCAAATCGGTATAGAGCACAAAATTACACTAATACATAAAGTTTCTCGTAAAAAGGAACTTCTTATTATTTTCGTGTAATTTCTATGCTTAAAATAAAAAAAAAACATATCTTCGTTATTAGAGTCATAGCAACACAAATTCAGTAAAAATCTACTATCTTCGGTTGCGGTTAAACAGAATCTGTTCATCTGTCATCTGATGAATTTACATATCAGACTGAGATACTTTTGTAGCCCTCCTAATAAACGTATAATATGCAGTTACTAACATGGCTCTAACCATTATTTTACTAATATTTTGAGCAACAGGTGCATTAAATGAGTACGTATTTTCATTATAATTATGAGTTTTCGTTTATACTCCTAGTTCATCATCAACCCATTACGTCCCCCCCGAGGGGCACGGGTCTCTTCCCAGAGGAAGGTATAAGCTATACTTCACCACGGGGGCCAAGTCCGGATTGGTGGAGGCTTGTAAGACTAATGGCTGGTCTTACTGTCGGTAGTTTTCAAGCCGCCATAAGGCCTCTGACTTGGCTCAACGACTGCCATCTATCGACGGCAGCCGGCACCAAATGCTTAATGTGCCTTGCGAAGCCCCCTGTACAATGTATGTGCCTGTATGCAAATGTTATGTTATGTTATGTTATGTTATTTGTACAGGTCCGTACCCAGTCTGAGATTTTAACCATGTTTGTGACCTCCTGAGCTAGCAATAATAACACAGGGTATTCAAGACTGGAACCAGGACATGAGATTTTTGTGTGGATATTATTATTTTTTGTACTACATTCGAGAATGCTCGATACTACTAAAATACAGGATGCTTCAAAAAAGTGCTGTTGAACTTAAAGGAATTAGATTTAGAACTAGCCAAAATTGCATTTTTCTTTTAAATTGTTACATAGTTACATATTTTAAATTGTAGTGGTGCCTTATAAACTGATAGATCTATTGTCCCTAAGATACAGGTTTTATATCTAGTTTAGGGGTCATAAGTTCGACTTTAATCGTGTCGTCATTATGTACTACAACTAAGTATGATGTTTAAGACAAATATTGTAAGTGAAGTACAAATAAAGAATTATCTTATCTTAATTATTATACTTACTCAATAATACAAACCACTTTTAATATGGAATCGACTATCAAATGGCAAAAATATATTCCATAATCAAATGCTGTATTGGCTCCAATAGCCAGTTTCAGAATTGAGAATTTGGCTAAGTAACTAGTTAATTGTAGTGCTGTCTCATCAAATTTCTCAGAAAAGTGCGTGACAGATCGTTATTTAAGTATTTACTTAGTGAAATTCTTAATTCAGAAACCGGGTCTGCGTCTTCCTGACTACGTATAATATTAAAATGTAATCAATCTTTGCTGATTTTACCTGCGCTCAACAAAAAGTTTAATCCGCATAAGCGCCAAGCTGCGAGATTATTTCACAGCAACGCAGAAAACCAATACAAATACTACCGTTCGATTGACGGAAATTGATCGAGGCCAATTCAATTTATATCCCGGTCCGAGATGACTGATTCGTTTTAATTTGCATTTATTTGAAAAAACAAACACGCTTTTGCGCCAGTCTCCGTTCGCCGAGGGTTTATGTACGTCTCATGGACATCGACGTGAACATGGAACGTAGAAGATAGATTTGAACTCGACATTATTCAAAAGACTGTCTGATGTTATCGTGATGTCTAGTGTTAAACAGTAAATTAATAATAAATATATTTAGAGGAGAATTGTGTCTAGTGTTCACCACATCCATGAGTAACAACTTTTACGTATCTCTTGCTCTGTAAGTCACTTACTTCCCTGAATGCCGGGGTGTATGGATATCATTACAGCATAGGTTTTGGAATTTGAAAAAAGAACTGTCATACTCATACTGCAAGAAGAATATTTTTTAAAAGTTAATATTTTTTTTCTCGGTATCGATTATTTACTCGAACTATTTGTTTCGCAGTCACATCGTATGTTAATTGAAATCGATTTAAAAATCAAACTAGCCAGCACGATTTGAGTCAGTCAGTCATTTTAGTCAGTCGACTAGCTAGGCGCGAAAGTATTTTTTTTTCGTGTTTTGGAGTTCTTTCTCAAAAGTTTTGAAAAATGTCAAGTGACGAAGATATGGATCTAACCCCCGATTTTATAAAAGAAGAAGTAACAACAGTTTTAGAAAATCTATTACCGCCGAACTCGAAAGAAAGATATGTAAAGGCATACGACGAATTTATGAAGTGGCGGTCAGAAAAAAAAGTTAAATCTCTTTCTGAAAGTGTTTTTATATCATATTTTAATAAATTATCTAAGAAGCTACAACCTTCCAGTTTATGGTCCTTTTATTCCATGCTAAAAAGCTACAATGATGACAAAACATGACGTGGATTTGAAAGATTTTCTAATTTTATTTAAATACACATGTTTCTCTTTAGTAAATGTTCATAGAAACCTGCTTTCTTTTTTTTTTCACATACCTCACAATCGATATGTAAAGCAGAGTGTTTACCTCGGTTGTAAGCATCAATTGCATACTCGGGCAAAATTAGCGCCCTCGCTGCGCTCGGGCGCCAAAAACCTCGTATGCAATTGATGTCCTACAGCCCTTGGTTAACAATCTGTTATTAAGTCTAAAAGTTTGTTATAGTTAACACTGTTTTAAAAAGAATAAATGTGGAGTTTCTTTGTTAGCTTCTTTTCCATATAATCTATTAATTGTGAAACTAACAACATTAACGTTCACAAAGTAAACATTTTGTTTTTGTTGTGAATAAAATATTTGAGCTTAAATCCCTTAAATTCATAAGTTTGTTGAGTTTTTTTTTAAGAATTTACTAATGTGTAATAATATAATTATACTGTTTTTTTGTGCCAGTCTTGCCTAATATTTCACAACTAATCGTCGGCCCACAGGGTTGGTGGTCCCCCACACATCGCTGACCCGTACTTAGCCACCCTGCAGTGGCTTTCGTAGACTCATTTTGGGACCGGATAGGTTGGATTTAAAGAGAATACCCGTAGTCTTAACAGTGTTTTTGTTATGAACGGATCAGTTAGACAAAAATACTTTCAACGAGTGACATAAAAACTTTTTGTATCGCCCAAACATTAGTGAAAAAAGCGATTACGAAGACGTAAGCCCCGCGCGAAAAATGAAAACGTAGCGAAATTTCCGCGAAAAACTCCACCAGGGTCGGCTTTCGTAATTATAATTAATTAGGTGATTAATTTTATTTATCGCTCTCCTCTTTTATTTAAGGTAAGCGTCCCAGTTAACAAACCCCTTCCGCGAGTGAGACGTAGACGGCAGGAGCGCGCTATTAGTTCCGCCATCCCATTTTCTCCCGGCTCCGTCAAGGGGCCGTTTTCCTGTGCATTTACCCTGAAAAGAAAATAGCCCGTTCTATTAATAATTAGTTGGAGTGAATATTCTGTTAGAAAGGAGTTTTGTTTATCGTATGATTTATGTTCCAAATAAAAGCGTTTAAAAAAAAACCGCCCAAGCGGGACAAGTGCACCTTTGCACAACTAACAACTTGATCAATTAAATTTTTAAAGAAATTGTGCGAATATATTGCTCAAACAACGTAAGGAGACCTGGGTCTCGATTCTGTTAGTGCATTATAGTCCAATTTCAGTTACATGGTCGGGTCACGAGACAAGTTTTTCAATTCCATTGACGCGTAGAATTAGGAGTACGCGTGCGCGCTTCATTCAACTGTCATTGTACTACAGTGTATTAGCATTATTTATAACTTTGATTTGAAGTCTTTAATTTTATTCCAAAAACCTAGTTTTGGCGCATTGAACTAGTTTTCATTCCAAACATTATCATCGTCTAATTTTTTTTTATTGTGTTAGTAAGGTAATAAATAGTATTGACGCTAATAAAGGTAATTATTACCTTACACATCGATCTTTAGGAACATAGATGGATAGATAGAATATTCCGTAGCGCATCTGGGGAGATCATCGCGGGGAGAAAAAAAAACGCCAGGTCTGGGATGTTTACGTGTTTGTGACGTTGCTATTTCTGGTTCCCACGACACAGGGTATCCTAGTGTGAGGCCAGAAGCAATGTATGTGCCTGTATGTCAATGTTCATCTTATGTGTTTTAAGTAAAATTACGTAAAATATGTCATAATATGCAATTCCTGGTGTACATCCCATACCAGCGATTACATTATATAACAAAGGGGTTTGGGTAACTTTGTATGGACGGTTGGCGTCATTTTTTTTTTAAGCGATCTTTAAGCCATCTTTATTTTCGGTGCTTATTTGTAATACTAATTTAACTTAAAAAATATATAAAATAAGTTAAGCTTACTTGCAGCTATCGGAAAAAAGTTATGGCTCTTCACAAAGCAGAAAAAAAACGAGGGTCTGGGTTCGAACCACGCGTGTACCAATGACTTTTAGTTACGTACATTTGTTTGTGCAGCAACACCGTTCGCTGATAAATTGTGCCCGGATAACGGCGACAGGCTTGCCATTTGTCACGTTTGGGACCTAATAAACTCGGCAAAACGTGGGTCCAGTTCTAGAGACTGGTGCCTCTGCCTACCCCTTCGGGGATAACGGGCGTGAGTTTATTATTTTTATTTTATTAAAAAAAAAAAGTATTATTCTGAGAAATTATGGAACGTGCAAGCAGATTGCCCTGCACACGTCACTAGATGTGGGCCCTCTTTCACGTAACGACGACTCAGTCGCGATGCAAAGGCGTTACCGTCGCGATTCTGTCGCGATGCAATTGCGATTCAGTAACGTAGGGGCATGGAGTCAGGAATCACAGGGGGAAAATGCTTGTCAAGTTCCTAGAGAAAGAGTAGCTATTCTTGATGAACTCTTTCTTGAAGAAACAGCCTCAAAGGAAGTGGACATGGCAAAGCCCCGACACTGCGACTAAAAATGAGATCGACTCCATCATGACGGATAGCAAGCGTATATTCAGAGATGTCTCAGTGATCAACAGGTTCAATACCGGATCCGATCACCGACTTCTCCGAGGCTCTCTGAATAACAACTTGAAGCTTGAGAGAAACCGTCTGATGAAGTCCACGCTCCGACCAAAGCCAATCCAAGTCATGCTCAAGTTCCAGCAGCTTCTCGGGAATAGACTTGTTGCCTTGGAGCCCACCGACGACGCTGACGAGACCCTACACAATCTGGTCGGAGCTCTGAGGGACGAGGGCATCAAATTCTGCAAAACGCAGCGGACCGGCAAGACATCCAAACTCTCGGCTGAGACACTGCGGTTGCTGACAAAAAGACGGGAAACCTTCGTCTGAGAGGTCAGACCTGAACAAGCGAATAACATCAGAGCTTTTGAAAGCTGGAGGAGCCCCTGTTATACAGGAATTACATAAGTTCTTCAACGCCGTCCTTCACAGTGGGAGAACTCCAAAGGCATGGAGCGAGAGTGTGGTGGTGCTTTTTTTTAAGAAGGGTGACAAAACTCTTCTTAAAAATTACAGACCCATCTCGCTCCTGAGCCATGTCTATAAGCTGTTTTCACGAGTGATCACTAATCGTCTCTCCAGGAGACTAGACGAGTTCCAGCCGCCGGAACAGGCCGGGTTTCGCGGGGGATATGGCATCATAGACCACATTCATACAGTGAGGCAGATTATACAGAAGACCGAAGAGTATAATCTGCGATTAGCAGATGACATAGTCTTAATGGTGGAGTCGCTAGGGGAGCTGAACCAGATGCTGGTCGGCCTAGCCTCAGCCTCGCGACGGTCTTGGCGTGAAATTGGGTAAAACCAAAGTCATGATCAATGGTCACATTGACCCAATACCGGTCGTCGTACATGGTCACCTTCTCGAAATCGTTTCCGAATACACTTACCTCGGGCAGATTCTGCATTTAGTTAAAAACAATTTCGAGAAGGAGGCCAAGAGGAGGATCCAGCTGGGCTGGGCAGCGTTTGGGAAACTACGCCGAGTCTTCTCGTCATCCATACCGCAATGTTTGAAAACGAAAGTTTTCAACGAGTATGTCCTACCTTTTATGACCTACGGAGCCGAGACATGGACACTCACGAAAGGGTTGGTCCACCAGTTTAAAGTCGCTCAGCGAGCTATGGAGAGAGCTATGCTCGGAGTTTCTCTGAAGGATAGGATTCGTAACGAATACATCCGACAGAGAACAGAGAAGCGCGTCGGAATCGCGTTTGCATCGCGATTGAATCACGGTTACGTGGGCGAGGACACACAGATACCAACCGCATCGCAACTGTATTTCGACAAACGCGCGACAGCATCCCTACTGCATCACTGCAAAAAGTCGCCGTGGGCGAGGGCCCTATACTTAAGGTTGGTGACCCATGATATAGATCAATGATGCCGCATGGTTTCTCGATTATTTCGACTAGAAATAACTTAATAATTAGTAGTTTTTACTTACTTATTAGGTTTTATGATTAAACTATGAACTGTGATATCTCGGCTCCGATATTATTTAGCTATATATACTCCATAATAAAAATAGTTTATTTTATGCCGAAAATCTTTCGAAAAACACAACTTTCATGAATGGCTGCCAAAATTTAACCCGACGCTAACTTTACCCAAACCCCTTTGTATGTTTTTCACCCTCTTGGAAACACGCTCTGATATTAGTCACATTTATTTATCCAGAATAAAACATTCAACATCAGAATTACATTTGTTCGCCAAACTGCTAATACAGTAAGCCTTGTTCTCTAACACAATCTACACAACTAACACTATCGACTTTGTAAGTCTAAAGCATAGGATGAGTTTACAAACGGCTTAAAATAAAGCGCTTAAGCCTACTTATGAATTGTGCTTTTCTGAGTCCATCATTACATAATTCGTCTGGCAGGGTTTTATAAATGCAGGGACTAAACAATTACTTAGCCTAGATCATTGATGTCTAGATCCAAAATGATAAGAAGGTATTTCATATTTTACTTGTTTTGTGCTACATACTCTTAATACGAATTGGTAGTAAATAATGGGAGGAAATATGAAACAAATATTCGCATTTTGACTCGTAGAAAATACGAGTTTCTCGGTGACTACAAACATCCAATCATTCGCATGATAGAAAACAAAGTATACGAGTTTATTTACCGAAGAAATAGGGGCACGAAACAGGAACGAGGAAAATCAAAAACTTCTAACTTTCCCCAGTAGACAAGTGGAGGCATACCTAGACGAATCGACTGGCAAATATGAGACGAGAAAATTTATCTGAACGTGATGGTCTACTCCTTACTTATCCAGAGGGATTCAGTTTCTTATGTTTCTTTTCGCCTCAGGTAAAAATTAAATACACATACATAACCCTTTAACTTATTTCATACATTTGTTTATTCGTTCATTCAATGATTCATTCATTAATTCTTTCAGTTACACTCACTCACTTGTTTATTTATTTATTTCGGTTAACATAGTATAGGCACAAATTAAGAAGATTTGGACGTCCTAAAATCATAACTGGTTTTTCTCAAGGTCCGTGAACTACCGTACCAAATTCACTATATTCAGACCGTATACTGTCAGCCATAGGTGCAATCTGGTGGGCTGTGCAACATGGCACGCAGTGTGATAATTATGTTTTAAGGATTTTATAAAGTATCATGGCTAACTCAACACCATGCCAGTAAGTGTTTCAATAATTGTTAATTTTCTTTTAAATATTATCTTCAGTTAAAGGCCGCCGTCCGAACTTTTAGGTAGTAAAATATCAGTAATTTTAATTTCTTGTGTAGAATTAAGTGTACAGTATATATAGCCACAACCAATCCTGATTGACCATTTTGGTCGTACTGGGAAAGCACCGAGCAGAGGTGGTTCGCGGAACTCGATTTTCGGAAGTTTCACGGAACTTGCTCGGGCCGCAATGGAGGGGCCCTCGGATCAGTTTCGAACGCTGCGTCGGCGAGCGCGCATTATCATATAAATGCTCCTAGGTGACGCAAAAATATGGCCGCCCTTCCGACACCTGGCCGCTGATGAGAGATGCCAGAAGAACTTCCTCAGAAAGCAAAATTTTTTCGAGCTTGTTGGGGATCGTTGACTAATATGAAATGAAACTCGGATAGCCGAAATATTGTCCAAAATAAAATATAAAGTTCGCACTTAGAACTATGTTGCGCGAGTATTTTGTACCGCTCTCTCGCTCGCACACTGTTGCTGTCTGCTACAAGTTAAACTAAAATAAATAAATAAACTCACGCCCAATATCCTCGAGGGGGTAGGCAGAGGCACCAATCACTAGAACAAGGGCCACGTTTACTAAACTACCTAATTAATTTAAATAACGTAAACAATTATATACATGTACACCTTTAAGCTCCACACTAAGATAACCTGTGTCGTCGGAACCAGAAACAGCGACATCACAAACATGTAAACGTCCAAGACCTTGGGTTTTTTTTGTTCCCAACCGGGGTTCTGGCCCAGAACCTATAGCATTGTAGGCAGATGCGCTAACCACTGCGCCACAGAGGTCGTCGTCATTTGAGAAGATGCCAATCCTCTAGCTGACTGGGTACCTACTAACTACCGAGAGAATCCATGCACTTAAAATGATTGGGATCGAAACCTATGTTCACCCGCTGTTGGACGTAAGAATCCAACAATTTTGGGTACCCTTCTTACTGTTTATCTGGAATAGAGAGAGAGAGAGAAATAATTTATTCAACGGCACAATACTCAAAACATAACAAAACAACAAATACATATACACTGCAATACATAAAAAAAGAAAATAAAAACTAGACATCATGAACAAAAACTCTCTTATTTTTTAAAATTTAAACAAATGAACAAACAAACAGAGAAAAAAACAAACATATAATAATATTCAAAACTGAACACTTTGTCTAAAAATATAAGAAACCGGAAGTGAAAGTTTACTAATAGTTTTATTGAAAACTCGAAACATTACCTACTTATATTTTATTGAAGCACGATACCTTATTACATTGTAATAGCTAAAGTTGTTAATTTACATAATGCTTGTAAACGTAAGCTATTAACAAACACAGACAAAAAGTGTGAGCAAAACCGAACTCTTTAATTTTCTACTTTTTCTGGACAAGCTACATATACTATAATGAGTGACGACACCTATGTTTAGTTTAATAGAATAAATAGCGTTTAATAGAGTCCGGACCCTAAGAGAAGGAAGCTAATTTGGGCGTTTGCGGTTGAAGAAGGATTTCATGTCTTTTAGTTACTTTTTTAGCATGCAGTGACTGCTGGCTTTACCAGTGACCGAAGTACTGTACCATTCTAGTTTGAATTTAAAGGTGCTTACTAGCAATAATACAGTTTATTTTATCGTTTCGTCGAGCATCGCCTGGCCTAGCTAGGGATCGACTGACACCTAAACAAAAACGAAGCGATTCCTTTCACATACTTTCACTTTCACTTGAGGATATATTTTATGTATGTACTTATTTTCCTTACATCTATTCTTACTTGTCAATATATTTTCGGCTTTCTTATTTATGTAGGTACATCCTAAATATCCATATCTACCGTTTATGTCCTTCCTGTAAGTATCTCTATACAAAGGTTTTCTTGAAGAGGTCGCTTTAGGCGATAAAACCGCCAATCGCATTACTTAGACGTAAGTAAACCCCAATATTTCAGTATCCTTGGTGAATTCAAATTCAAGCGTTTTTATTCATAATAAAAAACGAACGGATTACTGTATGAACGTCAAAGCTGTTAGTTTTACAATTAATAGAATACATGGAGAAGAAGCTAACAAAGAAACCCCACATGAGTAACTACCTTTTTTATGTACAATAAAGTGTTCTCTATCTATCTATCTATCTATGAGTATTCTTTTCAAAACAGTTTTAGCCTAGTTGGCAAACTCTAAACTTAAAAATTATTACCCCTAGATGTGTTGAACACTAGACACAGTTATCCTAGGTTGAGCAATAATGTGTAATCTATGTATGTATCTTTGTACACGTCTGGTGCTGATATTGTGGTTAGAAAGGCTTTGAAACTTCCTTCAAGGGTGGCCTTAAGGCCGCTGGCGAAAACTAAATTCTGGCTCTTTGAAAAAAGTGTGTACCTAAAAAAAGTGGTTGTAAACTTCTGCGCGAGCTAACTTTGCTGCTAGCTATAGCACAAATACGTGATCTAAATATCTCGACATTAGAAGTGGGGGCCGCCACCGCGCGCCTATCACGAAATTGCTATGAATGAATGTTTTATTGTGAATTGTTCCATAATTGTGTTTTGTTTTCGGCTATTTTTGGGGGCGCGTCTCGGAATTATTTCCTCGTTTTCGTTTAATGCGTTTTTGGGGCGATTTGGTCGTATACGCGAAAGTTTGAATGCAGGAAAACTTATGCCTGTGCGTATTAATGTCACTCATAATGTATGTTTTCAACGTAAATGTTCAAATATCACTCCAGACTTCAGCCGCGAGGAAGTTTGATTTACCTTTTCTGCTAACCAGTGTGCTCTGAGATGTGAAAACTAGGTACGCACTTTAATTTTATTTTAATGTATGATTGCTACTTTACTAAATATGTATAGTTTTTCTTCACCAAACCATTTTAATTTTTTTAAATTGTTGTCTTACATATGTTTTTACTGCTCCTGAAGCAGACTGCCTGCCTGTCTGTTTATCTGTGTGTCTGTCTATCATATTGAAAGTGTCAAAGATTTATTGAAACCATTGACCCACGAAAATTAAGAAAAACATTTCTTCAGCATAAATAAATTAAAAAAAAAATCTTAATCGTTTTAAAAATAAATATTAAATTACTACTATTACTTGATTGAGCTCTTTGTATAAGAGCTAAACCTGATTGGACACTTCCAAGAAAATATCAAGTACATGATTCAGAAATTACATTCATACATAAGCTCACGCTTGTATCCCAGAAGGGTAGGTAGAGACCAGGCACTGCCACCTGCCACGATCCTGAGAAATCGTTTTCGCTTCATCAAAACATGCAACGACTACTGAATTTCAGGAATTAAGTTAATGAGAAATAAAAAAAAATAAAAAATAAACTCACTCCCGTTATCCCCAAGGAGGTAGGCACAGGCACCAATCACTAGAACTGGGCCTACATTTTGCTGAGTTTATTAGGTCCCAAACGTGGCAAGTGGCAAGCCTGTTGCCGTTATCCGGGCATAATTTAATGGGAATGGGAACTAATTCTAATTGGTATAAATTCAGACAAAGGCAAAAACCAAACCTTATCTGTCTGCCACTCACTAAACAAACAAGCGTGCGTAAAGAAAGCTACGTACCTAAATCTATCAATCCTGAACCAACCCACACTTTTGTTCCTCCGAGAAGAATATAAGAATAACTTTTTCCCGTATATCGCCGAGGATTAATACGGTGTAGTTTCGGGATCGGACTTTAGACGAAATTGCCGGCGGGTTTATCGTGTCCCGCGGGATACCAGGTACTGGGGAGCTTGGCATAGAGTAACAATGACCGTAAAGGCACCGCTCTGCGGCCTGTTACTATAGAACAACAATTCATGGTTTGCTATGACAATACGATGTATTATCATCATCAACCCATTATGTCCCCATCGACGGGTATCTTCCCTGAGGAAGGTATAGGCCATACTCCACCACGGGGGCCAAGTCCGGATTGGTGGAGGCTTGTAAGACTAGTGTCTGGTTTTACTGTCAGAAGTTTTCAAGTTTTAATGCCTCTGACTTGGCTTAACGACTGCCATCTGTCGACGGCAGCCGGCACCAACTGCTTATCGTACCTTGCGAAGCACGGAATCGCTCGAAAAAATGCCTTGTAAATGCTGTATGTAAATGTTTATGTTATGTATATTTAATATGTGACGCAATTGACTTGTGAGATGTTATTTGCTAAGCGACGCGATACCGGTACCTCTGTACAACTTAGTGGTTGTGGGGACCTAATGGTATTTATAATGCTGGGGCGGCGAGGGCAGGATTAGCCCTGTTCGGGGCTTTGGGCACTCGCCGACACTTTTTGCCATAAACCGGACGTTTAAAGTGTGTTATATTGTTGTTGAATAGCGCTTGTTTCGTGTTGATTCCTTCAGGAAAACAACTCGGATCGAAAGACAGATAGATATTCTTTATTTTACTTATGTACATCAAGAATTGCGTATGAGATTTGACAATAACATAGTACAGTACAAGCTGACATGGTTTGTCAACATAGCCCATCGAATGAGTAAGTTGAAGTGGCAGTGGGCGGGGCACATAGCACGCAGAACTGATGGCCGATGGGGCCGAAAAGTTCTTGAATGGAGACCACACATCGGCAAGCGCAGCGTAGGGCGACCAGCCACAAGATGGACAGACGATCTCATCCAAGTGGCAAGAAGACGCTGGATGCAAGCCGTTTCCAACGAGTCTTTGGAAATCCATGGTGGAGGCCTATGTCCAATAGTGGACTTCTTGTGGCTGAATTATGATGATGATTACATGGTTTGGAAATCCGTAGTAATCGTATCTACGTCTTTAATGTAAATATTTACCGGCGTAAAAGCTCTAAAATATATACTACTCACCGTTTTATGGATCCGTATTTCGAAAAGAAAAACGGAACCTTTATAGGAGGAGGTGTCGAGTTGAAATTAATACCTCAAACACAAGTCTAGTCTCGTAATTTCTTGATTTTTTATCTTGAAAGAACAATTGAAAATTTCTTGTTACCATTCAACCATTCAAACCAAATACTATAGGTTAAAGCTGTGACAACACTCAGGGGAATTAAAATGTATAGGGTACTTTCCGTTGACCTCTGACAATACTTACTTATGGCCAATGACAATTATTATTGTCGAATTATGTAATCGTTTATGGTTTTCGATGCATAACACAGGAGGAATAGTCAAACTTGAAACCTCTCACATGAGAACAAAGCATAGGGCTAATAATTGAAATTACAACAAAGGACCCGCTTCACAGAGCCCCAGAACTTGTGGCGGTTTTAGGATACATATCACTTACGATAATGCTTGTGGTTGGTGCGGATATGACGACCACGTTAACAGGGGATCACTGTAAAATTAAAGCTTGATATGTTTAAAATTTACCCTCACATCGACTGCCTCGTTGGTCTCGCCGTTAAGGTGCTTAACACCAAAACAGAGGTAGTGATTTCGATTTCCACTGGTGCCTTCGTACAAAAAGCCTCAATCCGGGTATTTAGATGTTTGTGATGTCCTTGGCTGGTTACGACAACCCAGGGTATCCAATAATGTACATTTTCCGTACATTTTTTAGCATATAAATGTGTCTCCGCTAGATAGCATGACACCCTAGTTTGAGACCAGGTCAAGTGATTGTATTGTGTGGAAGTAAATTTTAAAGTCACAAGTAAAAGACTTCTGCTTATGAAAAAGGTACACGAAAACTTGTATCGGCCACGTGCGATCACCGTAACAAATTTCTTCAGCTTCAGTTATCAGATGTCAATTCAAGAAATATGGAACACTAGCTGTTGCCCGCAACTACGTCCGCGTGGGCTTTATTTGAGTAAAGTGTTTGCCAATAAGATAGGGATACTTTTAGCGCATGCGAAAGAGCTTTTGTACTAACTTCGCAACCCCCTCTTACCCTCTTAAGGGATGATTTTCGAAAAACGACTTTACAAGTCTTTCATGTCTT
The DNA here is from genome assembly GCA_947310845.1 of Yponomeuta plumbellus. Lineage (NCBI taxonomy): Eukaryota > Metazoa > Arthropoda > Insecta > Lepidoptera > Yponomeutidae > Yponomeuta > Yponomeuta plumbellus. The sequence continues at coordinate 5,628,411 of OX371207.1, read as the reverse complement.
TCAATGAAGGAACTTTATATTGATCCGTGACTTCGTCCGCGTGGGCTTTAGTTGAGTAAAGTGTTTGCGTTTGCAATTAAGATTGGAATACTTTTAGCGCATGCGAAATAAATAAAACCATACTACTCTCTCTGAGAGAAGACCTATTCCCTGCTGTGGGACATATACTTGTATAGGCTGTTTACTATGGGTTGTATTTTAAAGAACTGAGAAATATTTATGAACACATGAACGGAGAAATAATAAGAAGAATTGAGAAAATTTATTAAAGAGTTAGAACGACCAATGAAAAAAAATAAGAAAGTAAGCAAGTATTTAATGTGGTATTTAAACACATGGAAGAACAAAGAAATTCAATTCAAAAATCGTAGCGAAATGCTTAATAATCGAAGCGACGATACGAAGTAAATACGAAGAACTTTTATACCTTCTAAATTTGCAACCCTGTATTGAAGTATTGAATTCACAAAAAGGGCTGTCGGCAATAATCAATAACTTTATCAGGAACTTATAACCCAAATACAACATTTTATTGAAATAACTTTGAATATCAGAGAGCTTTCATTCTAACTATGCACCCCCCTTGGGATGATTTTCTAAAAACTACTTCACACAATGTTTCATGACTTTCAATGAAGGACCTTTATTCTGAATTTCATTCGAATAACTTCAAAAACGGCAGGGTTTCATTCATACTAACATTGCACCCCGTTTTACCCACTTAAGGGATGATTTTTGAAAGCTTATTTTACATAAATTTCGTGACTTTCAGCGACGGATCTTCGTATTGAATTTCATTTGAATTACTTAAAAAACGGCAAAGTTTCATACTAAATTTGCACCCCCCATTTACCCCCTTAAGGGATGATTTTCGAAAAACTATTTTACACATGTTTCATGACTTTTAATGAAGGACCTTCATATAGAATCTCATGCGAATAACTTGGATAACGGCAAAGTTTCATACTAACTTTGCACCCCCTTTTTCCCCCTTGAGGGATGATTTTTGAAATACTATTTTACACGTGTTTCATGATTTTAAATGAAGGACCTTCATATTGAATCCCATTTGAATAACTTCAAAAACGGCAAAGTTTCATACTAAATTTGCACCCCCCTTTTTCCCCTTTAAGGGATGATTTTCGAAAAACTATTTTACATGTGTTTCAAGACCTTCAATGAAGGACCTTTATTCTGAATTTCATTCGAATAACTTCAAAAACGGCAGGGTTTCATTCATACTAACATTGCACCCCGTTTTACCCACTTAAGGGATGATTTTTGAAAGCTTATTTTACATAAATTTCGTGACTTTCAGCGACGGATCTTCGTATTGAATTTCATTTGAATTACTTAAAAAACGGCAAAGTTTCATACTAAATTTGCACCCCCCATTTACCCCCTTAAGGGATGATTTTCGAAAAACTATTTTACACATGTTTCATGACTTTTAATGAAGGACCTTCATATAGAATCTCATGCGAATAACTTGGATAACGGCAAAGTTTCATACTAACTTTGCACCCCCTTTTTCCCCCTTAAGGGATGATTTTTGAAATACTATATTACACGTGTTTCATGATTTTAAATGAAGGACCTTCATATTGAATCCCATTTGAATAACTTCAAAAACGGCAAAGTTTCATACTAAATTTGCACCCGCCTTTTTCCCCCTTAAGGGATGATTTTTAAAAACTATTTTACACGTGTTTCATAATTTTAAATGAAGACCTACGTACCAAATTTCATACGAATAACTTCAAAAACGGCAAAGTTTCATACTAACTTGGAACCCCCATTTTACCCCCTTAGGGGATGAATTTTCAAAAATCCTTTCTTAGTGCTCCCCTACGTTACAAAAGGAACCCCTGTGCAAAATTTCAAGTTTCTAACCCTTATAGTTTAGGCCCTGCGTTGATATGTCAGTCAGTCAGTCAGTCAGTCAGTCAGTCAGCTTCTCGTTTTATATATACAGGGTTACAGGGAAAGTCGTACACAATATTAAAGTCAGTATTTAGGTCATTTCTGATGGATTTTATTCTATTCTACAGGGTCCGAAAATTAACCGTTTTGGAGATATTGACTGTTACAGATTTTAAAAAAATATCAATTTATTTTGTCTTTTTGATTGATTTGTTCTCAGAATAGAGCTCATAAAGTGTTTTTTATGTATTTAGTTAAAAGGCATGACAATTGATAAAAAATATCAGCAAAAGCAGCACCTACTACTAACAGCTTTAAAAAACTGCTCGGCAACGGTTAGAATTAAATATTTTTTCTCTAAATATTTATTACATTGAAGCTCTTAAAAAAAAAATTACGTATGGAACTTATTCTAAAAATAATTTTAAAAACTTTTACGACTCCTTAGCTATTCAAAAAGGTATAACATTTTATAGGTATGTGCATGAAATTTCAAAATAATGTTATTTGAGTAGTGGTGGTAGTGCCGACATAACTGAACTTCGATACAAAAAAAATCTTTTTACTTCCTGGCACCTTTAAACTATGTAAAAAGGTCAGATAGGCTCTATGCTCTAGAGACATGCTGTCTCAGGTGTTCAGGTACCTACCTATTTCAGTATTTCTTTTTTAGAATATTCTATCTATCTATTATTTTTGTGTTAGTCTGCTCGTGTGATTCTTCCGTGGTAGATGTGTTAATACGTGCTCTGCAAATTATTTGCGTTTTAGAAACTTCTACGTCTCTTTAGGTATTAAAAAACGTATATCACTTGCTATTACATCGAAAAAACGTTAGCCAAGTGTCACTTAACATGGCAAACGGTAAATTTTTAGTTGAGGTAAATACGTGCTCTTTGATAATTTCCGGTAAAACGCGACTTAGTTTGGATTTTTGTATTTATGTACATATTCTGATGTGATAAATAAGGGGTCCTGCTGTTTGACCAAAAGTCATTTGGCAAAATTACACTTGACAAACAATGTTTGACAAAAAATGCTTTCGCCAATTAATCATTTTACTACTAATCATTTTACAAATGACTCACTTATCCAAATGATCAACACTTAAATTTACATTTTACAAATAATTATTTTACTTAATGAACATTTAACAACTGAGTTATCAGACAAAACTACTATTGGACTAAAAACGTTTGATAAAATGTATTATTTGACAAATGTTTCGTTTATTAATCAATCTTACGAACGGGGGGTCGGCGATGTAAAGAATACGTGACAACAGAAATATAGGTGCGACGACGCGCGTAGCGAAGCGGAGCGCGTCGGAGCGTTAGGTTCTCTATGTAAGATCGAAAACAGACTCGACTTTGATGCGTTCAACATTTTGTTAAATGACATTTGGACAAATGCTTCATTTGCGAAACATATTATTTGGTGAAATTAAAAAAGGTCAATTGACATTTTAATATTCAAAACATTTAACAAATGTAGTGTTTGCTAATGGATCATTTGCTAAGTGAGTTTTTGTAAGATGATACTTTTGTCAAATGTCTCGTTTGCCAAATGAACATTTGGTTAAACGTTGTTTGTCGAATGACCATTTGTCAATAATTTTTTGGTCAACCATTAGTAATCCGATAAATAAACATTTTTCAATTTCAATTTCATCTTCATTCTGTGACTTGGCTTGGATTTTGAACTGATTCATCTTCATACTGAGACTTGGCTTGGATTTGGGACTGATTAATTTTCATTCTGTGACTTGAATGGCGAGACGCATATGAAAACTTTTTGAAGGAGAAGTTACCCTTGTTGATGGACGACATTTCTATTGCATTGAGACGAGACAATGTTCTTTCTACATGACGGCTGCCCAGCGCACTACGGAAGCATGGTTGGACGAGAACTTCCCAAACAAATGGATTAGAAAAGACGGTCCCATTGCATGGCCGGCTAGGAGCCCTGATCTAACGCCAATGGATTTTTATGTCTGAGATCATATTAAAAGCATAATTTAAAACAAAATGACGCCAATTGAAAATGTCGAAATTTTGAGACAAAAAATATTTGCGGAAACGGCTGTGAAAATGAGGAGAAACCTGCGAACTTCTTTAGTGAAGAGTAATTAAAAAAAAGAATGAGAATTTGTATTAGAAATAGAGGCAACCATGTTAAAAACGAAGATGAATCAGTTCAAAATCCAAGCCAAGTCACACAATGAAGATGAATAAATACCAAAATCCAAACTAAGTCGCGTTTTACGGGAAATTATCAAAATTATTTACCTCAAATAAAAATTTACCGTTTGCCATCTTAAGTGACACTTGGCTAACGGTTTTTCAATGTAGTAGCAAGTGATATACGTTTTTTAATACCTAAAGAGACGTAGAAGTTTCTAAAACGCAAATCATTTTCAGAGCACGTATTGATACATCTAACACGGAAGAATCACACGAGCAGACTAACACAAAAATAATAGATAGATAGAATATTCTAAAAAAGAAATACTGAAATAGGTGGGTACCTGAACACCTGAGACAGCATATCTCCAGAGCACAAAATCTGACCTTTTTCATAGTTTAAAGGTGCCAGGAAGTAAAAGGTTTTTTTTTGTATCGAAGTTCAGTTATGTCGGTACTACCACTAGAGCCTACTCAAATAACATTATTTTAAAATTTCATGCACATACCTATTAAATGTTATACCTTTTTTAATAGCTAAGGAGTCGTAAAAGTTTTTAAAATTATTTGCAGAATAAGTTCCATACGTAAATTTTTTTTAAGAACTTCAATGTGAAAAATATTTAGAGATTTTTTTTTTAATTCTAACCGTTGCTGAGCAGTTTTTTAAAGCTGTTAGTAGTAGGTGCTGCTTTTGCTGATATTTTTTATCAAATGTCATGCCTTCTAACTAAATACATTTAAAAAAAACACTTTATGAGCTCTATTCTGAGAAAAAATCTATCAAAAAGCCAAAAAACATTGATATTTTTTTTTAATCTTTAACAGTCAATATCTCCATAACGGTTAATTTTCGGACCCTATATAATAGAGTAAAATCCATCAGAAATGACCTAAATAATGACCTCCTTTAATATTGTGTACGACTTTCCCTGTAACCCTGTATAGATTGGACGAGACTAGCACTTGACCGGATGGGTTGGCGGGAAAAAGAAAAGGTCTATGCCCAATAGTGGCTTTTTACGGGCTGATTTTTACATCATTACATCAGCATTACATGTATATATACCTCCTCTGTATTCGGCCACATTGACTGTGCTACACAAAGCAAAGGCCCATCAGCTGTCCACTGTACCTCACTTATAAAATTTTATCTTTAGCAGCTACTTACTTACTTACTATCGCTAGATCAACATATTGTTTTATTTTTTACAATGAGTAGAAAAAATATATTTTTTTAATTTTATCTTGCAGTTTCAAGTCAAACCTACCCAGCAAGAACCTTTTCAACTTATACTTAAATACGGCTTTACTTTTACAGCCTTCTTCTAAGAAATCAATACTATTTAGTATTTTGGGTAGTAGGAACTTTCTCGTCCTCCCACCATAATAGTTACACATCTATTAGATAGATTAGATTAGATAGATAGAAGGAATAGGTAAAGTAATTTCGTTTTTTTATTGAAAAGAATGTGCAAGAAACATTGTCAATGTCGTATTGGCTATAAAAAAAAAACGCTTGTGTTGATCTAAGAACCGATTTAAAAAAGGGTAAAAAAAATCGACGGAGACATCGGAAACGTGAATATTCAATACAAAAAAGCATCCTTAACTCTTTTCACGATGAAAGAAATTAGGTAAAACGAAAATTTGTAAATTGTAAACTAAATATCGGGGCTTTACCTAGCACTATTAGACGTAGTAATAACAGAGGTTCCCCACCCCTCTTTCCACGCCATAAAAGTTTCAAACCGCCCCCAACGAACGCACTAACTACACAAAATCCCCCAAAGTCCACAGGCACAGCACACCGCCTGCACCCCTTTTCATTCACACACGTATAAAATATGGAGTTAGTTTCGGGAGCTTCAGCCGGAATGGTTTATTGAATAATATCCTTATCTACGGGCCGTGTTATGAAGTTTTGGCGCGTTTACATTGAGCTAGTAGGATTGTGTTACAGTGGCCGGCCACTTAAACTTAGAAAAGTGTAAGAAATTTAGGCGTAAAAAACACGTCATCAGTACTTCATATTGTTGATCGAATTGACGTAGTGCTTAACAACTGCCAAAGAGAGAAAAGTTTGTCAAATGAAGCGTCGTGAGGCCTCCCATATCGCTGTACAGATAGATTAATAGAATATTCTTTATTTTATGTACACATGGAATTTCACATGAGATTGGCGCTCTTATTTACTAAAAGTAATTTCTTCCAGAAAACCATTGACGGAAAAAGATAGAGAAGCTAAATTACGGGTAGTTGGTGCAACTAGACAATATTAAACAAAATATTTCTATATCGAACACACATACACAAACGGTAAATAAGTATAGAATAAACATAATACATAAATAAAATAAATATCTTTGGAGAAGATGAACTAAAATATATACCGACATAATTAATACTTGAGAGGAACAAAAAGAAAATCCATTACTAAAATTAAGGAAAACGTTATGTTTCTGATAATTGCCGATAAGTCGTGGCTATAGTGACTACTGTGGCTTATTGTCCATCACCACTTCTAGCTGTTCAATTTAAAGCAATGGTTGCTAACCTATGACGATGTAAATGTGGACAAAGAAAGAAAGTTGACGTTTTACCATAGATTAATGTGAGCTGTTTTCTCGCTAACGTGTATTTTAGTCGTATGGTTTATAAAAATGCTAAAAAGTTTTATTAAAAGAAACTGTCGAAGCAGGAACTGGCCTAGACACTAGCATTTCTACTAACCTTATGTCAACGCGCGGTTATCTACGGGCAGTGTTGTAAGTTTTAATGAATAGCTCTCTACCGCTCGCAGTAGTGGCAAAGGCTTGTGGATTTAAACTTCAATTTTGAATATGAAACTTAGTTGCTGAATTGATAGTGGCAATTATTTACTGTGTCATACCTCGTGCCGCTTAAAAGTAGATAGGTGCAATTAAATGTAATTAAGGAAGGGAAAGGGTTCGGCCACCGTGTTAGTCTCGTAGGTGAAGAAGAAAAAGAAAGATTTATTATACCAAGACACATCACAGAAACAAAATAAATAGCCGGCACCAACTGCTTAGCGTGCCTTGCGAAGCACGGAACCGCTCGAAAAGATGCCACTAGCGTTAGTCATAGAACGATCATCCATCCATGCACTGAACGCGCCCTATGTTGCTTAACCTACGAAGGTTCGTATGACCTACGAGATCGATTGAGAACACTCAGGCGGACAGGGACAGCGAATATATATATATATACAGAGAGAGATAGATATTCTGTTGTGTGATAGTTATTTGGTTGGGGCATTAAACGGTGCAGGCCTGTGAGATCACGCCAATCAGCCTGTTTTTTTTATTCTATTTTTTGCCGGCGGCTGTTTTCTGGCCTCATAAAGGGATCCTAGCTTCCTAATAATGGAGGTCTGTTGTTTTTGTTGACATGAAAGTATAATTGAGCAAGCGATTTTGTCGAAGTATTTACTTGGATTTTAAATTTGTTAAAATATTACACTATATCATCTTTTGTTTTGTGAGCTTGTTTACATTTTCAGGATATAACATGTGTGTTTGCTTTAGATGACATTCTAGATCCATACTATTAAGCCTACTCCGTATGTTATTGATTATTTGTTACATGTCTTACACGCCAGTAATATAAATAAAATAAAATTCCAGAAATTACCACAAAATGATTTTCAAAGCGAGCGATGTCGCTAGCTGAACGCAGCTGCACACTTTTCCGACCAAACTAATGATTAATTAAACTAGCTATCGCCTCACCAAAGACTCAAACTCTGGTGACCTTTACTTCCATAGGTTTAGCGCTACCTAGTAAGCGTCTAGATATGTCATCTCCCTACCTAACCTTAGACTCTGTGGCTTCAAACTGTATTAAATTCTCCGTCAAGGAATTATGGCCGTTATTATGTTGGTTCTAAGGTGATTCTGGGGTGAGAGAGCCTAGTGATTAGTATGTTTATTCAATTACGTAAAAGGCAATTGTTTCGCTTAAGTACCTTAGGTTGTTAATTGAAGCTGTCGTCATTTGAACGTGCATTGATTGCCTCTTCTGCGTTTATAGGTTTCGAAATGAGCTTATATCTGAATACCTTCTGTAAAAAGAGAGAATACAAAAAAAGCATCATAGTATACCATGGTATGTAAGTAAGGTTATGGTTGTCTGGAAGAAATTACTTTTAGTAATAAGGCCGCCAATTGTACTATACTATGCTTTTGTCAAATTTCATGTGTAATTTCTGGTGGAAATATAATAAAGAATATTCTATCTATCTAAGATCATGGAATCTGTACTCTTAATCTTTAATACATTCTGATCCTCAGACCCTAGACTCACAAACAAAATTAATGTTCATCTTACTGGTTTCTTCCACACAGGGTATCCTAGCGAGGGGACCAGGGTTACACTACTCATGTTACAGGTGGAATTCAGTAGGTTACTTTTAGGCATACCTACTCTGTGACCTATTTATTTAGGATGCAAATATAAGGAGAAAATGGAAGGCTATATAGTATTTCATTTTATTTTAACTAACAGATAACACAAAACTTAACATGATGAAGAATTTGTGCAAAAAAAAAAAAATAGAAATTTTCACAAATAAAGACTAATTAAATATGTATTCGCAATCAGAAATCAGAAATTTATTTCAACGTAAAACGTTTTTGCCTATCTTTGCAAACATGCATCTAGTATCGTACTTATTATCAAATATTTTTACCAAAGGAATTTTTCACTTCCTTTCACATTTCACACGCTTTTGAAAATTTGATGTCCAATGTGTTAAGATCATCAATATAAAAACATACTCCTGATTTACTGACTACTACGTATATAGTTACGCTCCTTGCGTGAAAACTCAATGTTCCGTTGTGTATTGTGTGCTAATATCTTTAAAACTCTTATAAACCCAAAAAAAAATGGCTTCACAACAGCATTTTGTAATTAAAATACTTCTGTTTTGGTGTCCAATATGCATTCGCGATAGTTTTCTGGTACTCTCTTACCTACACATAAAAGAATAATAACATTAATCTGACAGGTAACAATGCCATCATAGCAAAACAAATTAAAACAAAAAGCGGTTATTTCACTGCGCTCATTCAAAGCGTGTTTCAATTCAAAGCTTCAGGCTTCCAATTTTCTCCCCGCAATGAGTAAATGTTTATTCAGTTTTGAGCGAGGCGCAACGTTATTGGTCCGTTTGAGATCTGGAGTTAGGTACTTCAGACTTCCAGGTGGCTGCACTTGAAAGGAAAGACTTGAACCTTTCAAGCTGTAGTAGACGACGCAGCGTTCGGTGACACGTTTTGTGACACTGGAGAAACTAAGAATTTATTCGACCAACAGTACACACAAACGTTAAACAAAAGTAACGGAAAGCGTCGAAAGAAAATGTACTCTCTTACATAAAACTTTCGTAAGCACAAGACATTATTTGACGACCCCTGTGGCGCAGCGATTTAAAAAACTTCAATTTCTGGATTTAAAAAACTATTTAGTTTTTTAAATCCAGAAATACTGGTAATGATAGTTCGAAGTAAAAAAAACTGGACAAGAGTGAGCATGCACTCGCGTAATTATTTAGATCAATACGTTGCAGTAGAAAGTGTGCCCCAAAGAAGTAACGATATCCATTTCAATAAATTAATATGTACCAACTAACGTTGTTCAGTTTTTTCCTCTCCCTAAGCTATAATGCTTTGCTATTGACAAATTTAATGATTATAAGTGAACGGAAATCTATGAAAGCTTGATACATTGATCGTGGGGTGAATAATGCTGGCAGCTAGTATTATAAGTAGCTGCATCAATTAGTCCTGTTCACTCGGGCATAAGTCTCATCGCTCTAATTAATATCGCATAAGCAGTGACACTGCTTGTAATCTCATTGTTCACTATTAAGTTCACAGTTCGCTCGCAAGAATCGCTCGTAGCCTGGGCTGCCTGAGTGATCTTAAACGATCACTAATGTTAAGCAACATACGGCGCGTTCAATTCATGGATGGGTGACCGTCTATGACTAACGCTAGTGGCATTTTTCTGAGCGATTCCGTGCTTCGCAAGGCACGTTAAGCAGTTAGTGCCGGCTGCCGTCGATAGATGGCAGTCGTTAAGCCAGGTTAGGGCGGCTTGAAAACTTCTGACAGTAAGACCAGCCACTAGTCTTACAAGCCTCCACCAATCCGGACTTGGCCCCCGTGGTGGAGTATGGCCTATAACTCGTCAGGGAAGAGACCCGTGCCCCTCGGTGGGGACATGATGGTTTGATGATGAAAGTTCACAGTTAGATTCACTCGACGTATAAACCGATTGTCCACGTAATAGTGAATCAACTAGTAGCTCTACCGCTCTCGGTTGCTAGGCACTTGTACTTCGTGCCTAAAGCCCGCAGTGCATTTTACGAGGTTCACAAAGTAGTCTGAGGTCGGCAGAATTCAGTTGCATCAATCGGTTTAGACTCGCCTCCGAGCGAGATGTATCGTCAATGAGTTTTCGGTACAGACAAGGCGAATCGGGGAAGAGGAAGCGTGGGGTCAGTGACCCGATTGGGACGTAAGGTCAATAAAAGGATTTTTTTTTGTTTAGCAGTACAGTTGCATGTACAGTGAGGAGGAAAGCGTTGGGCGGTTTCTAATTTACTTAGCAGAAAGCTTTTTATATATTTCAAATAATTGCGCAACCATCTAAGTCCTGTGCAAGAATAAAAAGCCGGTCATAGTTTGAAAAGAAAAATGGTGAGCCGATAAAAAAAATCTTTACTATACATACACCAGGAAATTTAAAATATAGAGTACTAGAGCGGTAGCTTAATCGTACTATCAATTAATGATGCAGCTTGTGACATAAGTCCAACTGCAGGGCACTGGCTTTTGTATGAGAGGGATAACGGGCTTAATGACGACAGGTGTTAATATAAAATATATTTTATCCTTTGTTTTCATAACGGCCGAATTAAGTAATTAATTCAATATCGTCAACTCCCTTTTGCCTCTCGAAAGCATACCCCTAGCCTCCTACGCACGCGCCGCTTCTGCGCCTGCCTACTCTTTGTCCCCCGAAGCTGCGGGGCTGCGCGGGGGATCGGCTGTACCTGCGCGGGGGGCGGGGCCGCGCGTATTGATTATTCCGTACCGCTATTCGCCCACGTTCACTTTCGCCACACTTTTAATGTTCGCTATGAAATGTTTTTATTGGCGGGTTGGCAGCGCGCCGTACTACTGTTAGGGACTCTCTATCCATCGGGGATGATTTGTGTGGCATCCAGTGGCGATTCTCAGGCCTTGATGTGTCACAGACCAACGCTAACCTCTGCCGCTGCTAAATAACGTCCCATCGTTATCGGGAACTATAGTCACTTCACCTTTGTAGTGGAGAAAAATATATGCTTCTTGACGCAGATTTTAAATTAGCTTTATGAGGGAATGAGGTGCTATTTTAACTGTTTTAGCAGGAGTGAGTCTAAGCCGAAATGCTTGTTTTGTTAGGCTAAAAGACGAGCTGAAAATATCTATGTCTTTTTTTCTCGAGAAAAATTTGAGAACATTGTCGAATTGTTCTTTTCATGGCTGATTTACTGGCATGCGACATTCGATTGGGTAGTTCCCATCGAAAATCCCTTATTCTCTGTACTATTGGGAGTTTTGGAAAATAACTAAGTCTGGGAAATAAGTGGCTTAGATGAGTTTAGTCTTAAGGTCCAAAGTCGCGCGCATTTGAATCGTTGTTGTAATAATATTGAATATAGTAACGTTGATTCACAAACTTGTTTAAGTTTTATATTGTTTTAATACTGTAAGCTTATGGGAAGGAAGCAAATACAAGAATAAGAAAAACCCTAACATAAAAATACAATTTTGAGCCTCCTCAGAATTTTTTCCGCAATACCTTCGAAAATACATAAAACAAGAATGTTTTCCATACACAGTCGGTTCATTAAAAGCGAAGAGCTTCGTCTCCAAGTGGGTGTTTTTGCCTCAGGTCTACGCGATTTGTATTCCCGTGTCTTATTTGGGACTTTCCTCTCTCTTGCTCCTTATTTTTATTGAGTCCTTAGTCGTTTCCTTTTTTGTGCCGTTACGTCGAGATTTCAGTGCCTCTATTACGCGCAACGATTCCGCATAAATGTTTATTTCTTCCCTGAGGAAGGTATAGGCCATACTCCACCACGGGGGCCGAGTCCGGATTGGTGGAGCCTTGTAAGACTAGTGGCTGGTCTGTCAGAAGTTTTCAAGCTGCCCTAAGGCCTCTGACTTGGCTTAACGACTGCCATCTATTGACGGCAGCCGCCATCAACTGCTTAACGTGCCTTGCGAAGCACGGAACCGCTCGGAAAAATGCCATTAGCTTTAGTCATAGAACGGTCACCCATCCATGCACTAAACGCGCCCTATGTTGCTTAGCCTTCGTGATCGTTTCAGATCACTCAGGCGGCCAAGGCTGCCAGCGATTCTCTCTTATAATCTATTAACTTCACTTATACTTATAGGTAAGAAGAAGAAACCAACAAAGAAACTGTACATTTATTCTTTGTGTAGTCTTTATCTAAACAGAATGTTCTATGAAGGTAATGCGCGTTGTGAATGGCTGTGACTCTTGTTTGTTGGCGCTGAACAAATTTACTTCATCATTGAAATTGTACACCTATGTAGAGTGTAGGGCTCTCTTTTAGGTTAGGTGGGACCGTTCTCTTTTACGGGCCATTTTCAGCGATGAGATAAGCACTATTCTGAGAGCACTCTTTTTGTATATAAATAGATGAGACGCTTGGAGAATAAACTAAACTGCTCAACTATAGATTTAAAAAATGGTTGTAACTTTAATTGTAAATTTTATTTTTAGGTTTCAACCCAAACAAAGTGAGTTTGGATATATTTGAGTGTTTAGGTTGGTTGTAAGCTGATTTACTCTCTCTATACGTGTGGGTTGGACTAAAATGTGCCACAACTTTGCACATACTAGCTATAAAAGTCTTTGATTCTTAAAATATATAACATAGTGATCATTGTGGTATATTTAATTAACAACGGACAATGTGTTTTGGAACTGTTTTGCTAAACTACGTTCATAAAATTGTCTCTCTCTGCAGTGAGATGTATTGTATAGGGTTACCTTGAAATGAACAATTCCTGTAAGATGACACTTAAAATTTGAGTTTTACCATAGCTTTTGTTTCAAAAGTTATTCTACACATTCATACTTTTTGAAAAATCAAGTTTCCACCTGTAGAATTTTTGGTGGGTCGGTAGGACTATAACAATGGTTATAAGTTGTTATTTTCGTGGTCGTAGCATAACTGATTACATACGATTAGTTTAATTTGTGCTTTAGAAGTTCTACTGCACCTTAGTCGCTGCCTCTGGTAAATATTGTATTATAATATTGTTATGTATGTGCTCGCACCTTACTTTCAAGTAACTATCTATTTTATCTTTCTTTTTTGCACGCCCACCTCAATTTTTGCCTCTCCTGGACCTCCTGTGGGTTGACTGGTAGAAAATGCCATTAGCATTAAGTCCACCTTTTGTACACTATTGTTTGTGCAATAAAGAATTAATAATAATAATAATAATAATATTGTTACTCTTATTTTTTTATTACATTACATAGAATGATATATAACAATATCCATTATATTAAAATTAAAATGTGTTTGACTCTCATAAATTGAGTTTTTGCTTTTTCCGCCATCCAAGGAAATCGCGTATCTTGGTTGGGCTTGGTCACTTATGGAAATTTTTACTCAGAACTAATTTGAAATTTATGTAGTCTTAAGCCATCAAACGGCGCATTAAACATACTTAGTTAACTTAATTTTAACAGCATAATTCATTCATTAAAGCCATATAATAAAAATTGTTGCCTATCACATGACAAACTGTGCTCTTTTGACAAATGACAGCTCTTAACAATAGATTAACCGACTGTTGTTCGAGAAACCGGTGGATGTGAGCAGACACATTTACAGTCGAGAGAGCCAAAAAGTTTAAAGCTGATTAAGGCGAAATTCCGTATTTTGATATAAAATAGCTAATATCTTTTAGGCGAATTCAAAATGGTCTCCACGACAAAAATTTATCGTGTCAATCACTAGAACCATATTTTGCGGAGAGACAGATTTGTATACAACCCATATAATGCTAAGTACGGCCTTATAACGTTACATAGTCGTAAGCGATCAAATGGCGACAATTTCTTGCCGAGATGTGAAGTTATCGTTCGGGAAAAGTCAATTTCCGTTGAAACGAGATGAGCTTGCTTGGGCGGATAACCCGTTTAAGTCTGATCGTACGTTTCTCTCGTTAAATTCATACGGTTATTGGGAACATTTTCTTTTGTATGCATGATCAATTCCTTAAGCGTTCTTGCTTCTTGTGGATAAATAGGGGGTATGTTTTTTTCGCTTTTGATGGAGGAACTCGATGCTTAAGCAAGAATTATGAGTATAGTTACGCAGCAGTTGTAGCGGTATTTTATACACAGTGTAATAAAATTGATATTGAAAATCGACTGAAAAAGTGTTGAAAAATTTTGAAAATAAAAAGAGACCTTTTCATTATAATATTATTGCCTGCGCCAATAAAAATAGTTATTAATATTTGCTAGTAGTAATAAATAAACATCAACTATTCCATGCATTGATTTCAATGCATTTTTTTTTAACTTCACAACATTCCGCCAAAAAGTTGGGCTGCTTATATTCGGATATAGTACAATATTGCAAATTTATTTCACTCTGTATATCGGATGTAGCATGTATCATACTTCGAAAAGTCGAATTCGACTTCCGGAAGGTAAAAAACATTCACAAGAACATATAATATGCTCTTTCGCAAAAAAGTGATTTGTTGCATAATTTTTGACGTTATACGTCCCACTACAGAGCACATGTCTTCTCTCAGAGCGAGTGCATGGGCTCATTTACCACGCCTGGCCACTGGGGACTGGAAATTCAATTTCGGATAAGTGAACATCTCTGAATTTCAGGTTTCCTCACGATGTTTTCCTTCACTACAAACCGAGGGGCACGGGTCTCTTCCCCAAGGAAGGTATAGGCCATACTCCACCACAGGTGCCAAGTCCGGATTGGTGGAGGTTTGTAAGACTAGTGGCTGGTCTTAATGTTACAAGTTTTAAAGCCACCCTAAAAAGTCCACTAGCGTAAGTTATAAAACGGTCACCCATCCATGCACTGAACGCGTCCGAAAGAATGAAAGAAAGCATGCGGAAGTGTATGATACTGAGCTTATTTTTAAGAAGTCCGTGGCAATCATAGTTGCATCTATTAACAAAACAAAAGTACATCAGCTGAATATTATGCTACTAAATTATTGAAAAGCTTTTAATGCAGCTTGAGCGCTGTAAGTCTCTCCCAGACACACGATATGACGCTTATAAGTATAATTTTGTCCTTTATCGAGCCGAGCCGTAGAAATGTATCGTCGAAGTTGTCTCTAAAATTCTCTCGGGACAGAGGGAAGAATGGAGGAAGCCGTTATGTGCTTTCTTTCGGAAATTCGGAGATAAAATGTCAGCGGTGGATTTTAAATTAGTTTTGCTTCTGTGGGGCGGAGGAGACAGATCACTGGGTGTATAATTCCCTAGAGGTTAAGCGCGTGTACGCATAATGTTTCCGTAATAATTCCATTCGTTGTACGGATAATTTGCTATCAACCCATTATGTCTCCACCGAGGGGCACGGGTCTCTTCGCTTAGCAAGGTATAAGCCATACTCTACCACGGGGGCCAAGTCTGGATTGGTGGAGGCTTGTAAGACTAGTGGCTGGTCTTACTGTCAGAAGTTTTCAAGCCGCCCTAAGGCCTCTGACTTGGCTTAACGACTGCCATCTATCGACGGCAGCCGGCACCAACTGCTTACCATGCCTTTCGACGCACGGAACCGCGCGGAAAAATGCCACTAGCGTTAGTCATAAACGGTCACCCATTCATGCACTGAACGCGCCCTATGTTGCTTAAGCTTCGTGATCGTTTAAGATCACTCAGACGGCCGGGGCTACGAGCGATCCGGTAGGTACGGATAATTATCTATGATCTAACATCCCTGCCTCTTCTTGGCCTCCTATCCCTCTTTCGTTATATTTCTCCTACTATGTTATTTTGTTTTTATTTATTTGGGTTACTCACAGCTGGTATTTTATTACATACATACGCTAACGTCTCCATCCCAGAGTAGTAGGCAGAGACCGGTGTGCGCACGCACGTTCATTCATTAGTCGTTGCAGCAACATGCGATCCAAAACGATATGCCTAATCCAGACAATTTTTTCACACTAATTGGCTTAAATTTAAATAAATATTTTACTCACAAGTTATTAGTTTCACAATTAATTATATAGAGAAGAACTGATAAAAACTCCACATTTATTCTTTTTGTAAAAAAAAACGCTTCGTTCAATTATTCTGCTTAGTTAATATCTTTAAGAACAAATATCGAGGTCGTGAAAAAAACTAACAGTATACCCACATTATTGTTATTGTTATGAAGTCATCCGTATCATAAGCAAGTAGAGTTCACGCGTGTAAAGGTTGATGTGTCACCGACAGTACCTTTACCCAACAATACTTTATTTCCATCCATTATTAAACTCAAAGACGGGAGCCAATTCTGTAATACAACATTCTGTGAGGCTAAGACGGGCATTCCTCTCTCCTAATAGTGGGTTAAAACGGTTAAAACGCTCGTTTCTTGTGTAATATCATTCCTCAGGGCTACTCAGAGCCATCGGGACGTGACTTGGGTCAGAATTGACCTCTTTTTATCTGACTGCAAAGGCAAAGAAGGGTTGTATTTTTCGCGTTCATACTTTTGTGTTTCTTTACGACCGCACGAGACAAAGACTTGGGTATGTCATCATCAACCCACTATATCTCCACCGAGGGGTTTCTTACTTGAGGAAGGTATAGACCATACTCCACCACGGGGGCCAAGTCCGGATTGGTGGAGGCTTGTAAGACTAGTGGCTGGTCTTACTGTCAGAAATTTTCAAGCCGCTCTAAGGCATCTGACTTGGCTTAACGACTGCCATCTATCGACTGCAGCCGGCACCAGCTTGGGCACCTTGCGTACGTGATCTCATAAAAAACAAAATGGCGGCCGCATTCAGCTGTCATTTATTGTTAGTAAAAGTATAGATTTTGGTAGTGTCAGTAGGTAGAGGGCGGACATGATTAAATGTGATAATTTGTGACAGAAAACTGTTAAATTGTTTATTATGAGAAAGACCTAGGCTCAAAGATGCCTTTTTATTAATGGGCGGGATCAAATTAGCAACTAGAGATACTAAATAAAATGATTAGTTATTACTTTTTAGCAGTTGGGGTTTCTGTTTAAGAGTTAAGATTCTTTTTATGCCTCAACCTTTTGTGGGGAGCTAACCCTACGCGTTCCTGGGTTTTTGGAATATTTTTCTAGTGCACGAGGATGTTTGTTTAGGAAGCAGCCTTTACAGACAAAACTTGGTCGTACAATTAAGGTAGCCTTTTTGTGGTGGTGTCATCCGTCAGTAAGAATTACTGCTTAATTTTTTCCCAGCTGCTTTCACAATGTCATCGGCTCTTCGGGCTGGTGGTCTGCCCACCGATTGGTCACCTATATTATTTGATAATAATAATGTTTATTTAACATAAAAATCTCGTCGAACAATTAATAGTCCTCAGCGCCATGTAAGTGAAACGACGTTTTCTCCATGACAGTGTTTTATTTTTTTCTCCCTCGCACATAACAAACTTCTAAACCTATCTCTTTCTATTCATTCATAGACAAGCTATGCTTACACAACGATCGTTCACTCCGTTTACGAAACTTTTGCGTTACAAATCCCTCGTTTGTATTAGATTTTTTTAATTAAAGTAACCTAACCAAATTAAACTAAGCCTTACAACATAAACTAGCAAAGACCATCGCACCATAATATGTAACAAAATTAAATTCACGGAAGTTGGGGCGTTTCAGATTATTTATTCTCGGGTTAAATTTGTTCCTGCACCGCCCCCTCTGCTAACTGTATTCGACTTTAGTTTGTTAAAATAAGGTTCAGTTTGCCTCTTTATAAAGTACCTCGTCTAGTTGGTAATACTTCTGTACACCTGTCCACAGAACGATGTAAAAGGACTGATAAGGTCATAAGTATATATCTTTCCTGTCCAATGATTTAAAGATTCGGAAGCAATAAGGCCACGAGTCAAATATGACACATTTTCAATACATTTTGAACAAACGAGGCCCAGGGGCTCGATTCTGTTAGTGAATTATAGTTCAATTACAGTTAAATGGTCGGGTCACATGACATGTTTTTAAATTCCATTGACGCGTAGCATTACGGATACACAAACGCGGGTTGATTAAAGCGGCAATGAAATAAAAAAAAGGAAAATCGCCGCAGTCATACAACTGTCATTGTACTACAATGCATTAGCAGAATGTAGGCCCTGGTCCCAAGCTAGGATACCCTATGCCGTGGCAACCAGGCAAGGAGTGGATAATGTTCAAGGTTGCCTTTGCACATGATATTTCAAATGTATTATCTTATGCTCTAGCACAATATACTTTGCTTTATTGTATTGCATTACACTGCATTGCATTGCATTGTATTATATTATATAAGCGAGTCATGTAAAACTGCAGGCACTCACTCAAACTCATTATTATTATTATTTGCACCAACTACCGACTCTCTTTTTCCTTCGGCAATATTTCCGCCACAATGTGATCTGGAAGAAATTGCTGTTAGAAATTAGGCCGTCTATTGTATTTTTTTTATTGTAATTTTATATGTCTCTGTTTCAAGTTATTTGTTTTAATTTTCTTGACGAAGCCCGTGGTGAATTATTATTATTTTTAGCCCCTGTTTCACAATGTTCAAAAAAGTTCCAGATAAGCTATCCGCAACCAGGGCTGCCGTTTGTTCTAAATTTAAATATTATTTTCTATATTGCGTGTCAATGCATGCGTTCGTTTATGGCTTCAAATTTAGAACAAACGGCAGCCCTGGTTGCGGATAGCTTTTGCGGAACTTTATCTGCAGATTATTAGTTTTGTGACATGTAAACTTTTGATTAAATAAAATATTGTCAAAAATTCATTTAGTAGTTATTTGTGTGCAATAAAGAATATACTTATTACCTTTTTACTGATAACATATTTTACTTTCTAGATGTGTAAATCAGAAAGCAAATTATCAATTACGCACAGAATGTACAGTCTGATAGCTTTTAGAATATACCTCGGCTACTATCGGATAGAATAACATAAACATAAACATTTACATACAGGCACATACATTGCTTCTGACCGCACACTAGGATACCCTGTGTCGTGGGAACCAGAAACAGCGACGTCACAAACGTTTAAACATCCAAGACCTGGATTTTTTTTTTCTTCCGAGCCGGGGTCGAACCCGGGACCTCTCGCATGGTAAGCAGATGCGCTAACGATGATGCGATGCGTTACGCCACAGAGGTCGATTATAATGATTATATTATGTATTGCAATAAGGTAAGGTTTATTTTGTATTGTTTTTTATAACTTTACATAACTTTTCAAAACAGTGAAGAAAAGTTTTATACAGAGCAGGGAGTAGTATTGCACTCGTGTGCTTTCGGCGAAAACCGAAGCCTACTCTAGAGCCCGAGGTATATTCTAAAAGCTAACAGACTGTATTAAAATGGTAAATTTTAGTCCGGAATCAGTCTTCTTGTTCTCCCCCGCTCTACGGCGCGGAGGGTCAATTCAGCGCCTGTAATTAATTTGGAGCAGGTTTAAGCGCTAACACTTATTTCATTATGCCCAATAAATGTTGCCAAAACGGCCCCTGTTAATGGGCACGCCTTTATCAGTACCGATGGCCGTACCTGCGTTGAAACTTTGATGAGAGACATTCATGGGGTTTATCTGTATAATGTGCAATTTAAATAGACAGATAGAATATTCTTAAATGTTGTAATTGAAAAATATTCTATAATTAATACTAATGTATCAATATCAGTACGTTTTACAAATATATTACAATAAAAAAACCCAGGTCTAGGATGTTTACAAACATATTTGTGATGTCACTGTTTCTGGTTTTCACGACACAGGGTGTCCTAGTGTAGAGACAGAAGTAATGTATGTGCCTGTATGTAAATGTTTGTTTATTCTATGGCTTACAATAATATACTCAGAGGCACAACTAACCGCCCACTTTAATTTTCCGTCGTAACTTGAAACATTAATTAGGGAATGATTTCCACTCGCCTTTTAAGATTGTCCCAAACGTGTAAGCTAGGGTATACCCACGGCATCAAGGTACTACGTGAGTGGTCAAGGCGAGTGCGAATCATTCCCCAATGAATATTTCAAGTTACGGGGGAAAATTAAAGTGGGCGGTTAGTTGTGCCTCTGAGTGTATTATAAGCCATAGAATTATGTAAACAATGAAGGTAGAAAGACATTACTGACGAAACAAATATATCAACCGAACATGAGTGGAAGCGCCGCTAAGAGACGCCCCAGGCAGATATACTTCGAACAAATAGGGGATGTGTTAGCAAAGGTACCCGAAACCAGCGTGCGTGCATGCAACGACTAATGAATGTTGATGAAGTAAAAGTTATTTAAAAGGATCGCGGCAGGTGGCATAAACATAAACATTTACATACAGGTACATACATTGCTTCTGGCCCCACACTAGAATACCCTGTGTCGTGGGAACCAGAAACAGCGACGTCACAAATATGTAAACATCCAAGACCTGGAGTTTTTTTTTCTCTCCAGCCGGGGATCGAACCCGGGACCTCTCGCATGGTAAGCAGATGCACTAACCGCTACGCCACAGAGGTCGGCAGTCCCTGTTCTCCCTACCCCTCTGGGATACAGGCGTGAGCTCATGTATGTAAGACATCTACATAATAATAATAACACACCACAAACTGGTATAAGCTAAGAAGCATCCAGCGTGCAATAAATAATATTCTTAGAAACAAAAAACACAAAATATTTAGAAAGGTATGCCCTGGTATTAACTTGTTCTAAATACAATTACCTCTACATTCCTGTGACCTCCTTCCTAATTTTTATCCCTTCTTTCATGAATACTTTAGAGAAGCGAACAAGCGCATTCTCTTGACAATATTCAATAACACGCAAGTGAATAGGTTTCTTAATAGGATTACCACTGTAACAGCGCCCTCTTTAACACAACACGGGGAACACAAATAATCTGCTCAGCGGGCGTATTGCGAACTTCAATTTACGATGGCGATAACCTGAATGGCAATGAAAAGGTATAGTGTAGATAAGATATAGTAAACTATATTATTATTGATTGAACCGCTCTTAGCCCCGGCTGCCTGAGTGATCTTAAACGATTACGTAGGTTAAGCAACATTGGGCGCGTCCAGTCCATGGATGGGTGACCGTCTATGACTAACGCTAGTGGCATTTTCCCGTGCAGTTCCGTGCTTTGCAAGGCACGTTAAGCAGTTGGTGCTGGCTGCCGTCGATAGTTGGCAGTCGTTAACCCAAGTTAGCAGAGGCCTTAGGGCGGCTAGTCTTACAAGCCTCCACCAATCCGGACTTGGCCCCCGTGGTGGAGTATGACCTATACCTTCCTCAGGGAAGAGACCCGTGCCCCTCGGTGGGCTCATAATGGGTTGATGATGATGATATTATTATTATTTGATACACTAGCAGCTTAGAGCTGATGCGTGGGTGTCTTATCACTGCACTTGATTGTTCTGACAGTTATCACCGAGTCTGTACTAACGATAAAGCCAGGAAGTTTTTTCCACTCTCGCGCGACACGTTTTGGAAGGAAGGACTTTCGAAGGTTACTTGCACACAGAGAGTAGCTTAGCAAGTTGGTGTATAGTGCCACGTATATAACTAATTTCCGTTTTGAGAAAGTAAGAAATTTGGGAGGCAGATGCAAATCACCTGCTGATTTCCGACGTTTTGAAAATTGACTACATTGTAACTACAAAAGAAGAAACTGAAAGACGAAAAATAAAGTTATAGTAGCAAAAAAGGCGCTGCCACGTACGTACGGCCAACGAACTGGCCGACGTGAAAATCATTTTTTGTTTTTTTTTATTGTAGTCTCTAACTTCGAGGGTGTAAACGATTTTTTTAAAATGATCGTTCCGGCTGAACATCGCTGACTTGTTGCACCGTGAGCTTTCCACTGCTTTGTCAAAATCGAGGCCCTGCTCTGAAACAAAAAAAGCAGTAGCCGGTTCATCATCATCAACCCACCATGTCCCCACCGAGGGGCACGGGTCTCTTCCCTGAGGAAGGTATAGGCCATACTCCACCATGGAGGCCAAGTCCGGATTGGTGGAGGCTTGTAAGACTAGTGGCTGGTCTTACTGTCAGAAGTTTTCAAGCCGCCCTAAGGCCTCTGACTTGGCTTAACGGCTGCCATCTATCGACGGCAGCCGGCACCAACTGCTTACCATGCCTTTCGTCGCACGGAACCGCTCGGAAAAATGCCACTAGCGTTAGTCATAGACGGTGACCCATCCATGGACTGAACGCGCCGTATGTTGCTTAACCTTAGTGATCGTTTAAGATCACTCAGGCAGCCCAGGCTACGAGTAGCCGGTAGTCGGTACAAATTAGCACTAACATTGTCCGTAATGTCAAAACTGTCTTATTTTTTAAATTATCCTTGATCTGACGGGTCAGAAGCAGTTTACCTAATCAGCTATAGTTAACAGTCTGTTAGCTTTTAGAATATACCTCGGGCTCTAGAATAGGTTACGATTTTTGCCGAAAGCACACGAGTGTAATTCTACTTCCTGCTTTGTATAAAACTTTTCTTCACTACTTGAAAAGTTATGTAAAGTTATAAATAACATAATAATAAATAATAATAATAATAAACTCACGCCCGTTATCCCCGAAGGGGTAGGCAGAGGCACCAGTCTCTAGAACTGGACCCACGTTTTGCCGAGTTTATTAGGTCCCAAACGTGACAAGTGGCAAGCCTGTCGCCGTTATCCGGGCACAATTTATCAGCGAATGGTGTTGCTGTACAAACAAATGTACGTAACTAAAAGTCATTGGTACATGCGTGGTTCGAACCCAGACCCTCATGATCGAGAAGCAAGGGTCAACCCCACTACGCCACCACCGCATTTGAATAACGCATAAATAACAATACAAAATAAACCTTACCTAATTGCAATATAATCGGTTTTTGATTGCTCAGCCGAGGTATATTCTAAAAGCTAACAGACTGTAAGTCTTTTCTCGTAAAATCCCCACCGTCGACCATTTTAATTAATTGGCACTCATCGACTGTTTTGAGGTTTTGATGAATCGTATTTACTTTAAATAAAACCGCATAGGTGCGGTCATAGATACGTGGGCCTAACTCTGTCTCTTGCCGTATCGTCCAGGCTCTGATAGGACTATTGTGATATTCCATTGAGCGCACAGCTCCTCTAATCATCACCTCATTATTTTGAGCCCTCTAAGTAGTTAGTACGTCGGGAATAAGTCTTCATACTGTCAGTGCTATTACTGAGCTTAGTTATTCGTAGTAGAGAGATTAATCCCGCTTTATTAACAATATCCTACCGAGTTGTTACGCTGTTGGCTCTATGAAATAATGAGATGTTTGGAAAATAGTTTATTTTAGACTGTATTTTGTTCGTAAGCTTGGCTAATTGATGTGCTTTATTATTTTATACTAACTTGTTACTTTTTATTGCACAAATATTCAAAAATTAGAAACTTAAATAACAGGTAAGTGTAATGTACAAAAGCGGACTTATTTTAATAGAAATATATTCCAGTGAGCCTGAGGGAGATTTTGAATAATAAAACAAAAAGCGGGAGATGGCAAAGAAAATTTTACAAGCGTCTTTCCTATGATTTGTGTTTCTTGCGATGTGAAAACTCTTAAAATAAACAAAACTAAAAGGGCAAATAAAGACCCCCAATCTGTAAACGAAAACATTTTGTTTTTTACGGAACACCGAGTCGGATCTTGGCGTTCATTTTTGAAAAAAATCAAAAATAATAAAACAATAAAAAGAAGTTTGAATACGTTTTATTAAAAACACTTGCTAATAAATCAACGTTTTTACGATAACATAAAAAGGAGATTAGCTTAGATATTGGTGTAGACAATGGTAATTTCATTCACGTGCAAAAAGAATGTTAGAAGTTAGAATTACTCACACAAATATACACCAAAATAATAGAAATCAGTAAATGGTATTCATGTGTAATGCTAGAAATATATTTACTGACCTTTAAAATCGGGTATCATTTATAAATATTTTAATATAATTATAGGACAAAGCCCATTACAACCATTATCTCTTTCTCTCTGTCTCTCTCTCTCTCTCTCTGAGAGAAGGTCTGTGCCCTGCTTTGGACCGTAAATAAAAATATATAAATTGTATGCATTGAGTTTCTTCATCTTATTTTTATGTCATGTACATGTTAACAGTGAAATATGCCACCAGTCTTGATAGAATACAGACGGCTGCGGAGCGCAAATACGCCAAAAAGAAAATAAGGGGAAGCGAGCGCTTATCTAAAATTTAATAAGATGATCGCTGTGCCTTACATATTTCTCCCGTTATCAATTCCTGTCGGTCATTTTTATTTTTCCTTCCTCCTAGGCGTTAGGTGTGGGGAACAGTTATTTTAACCTGGTATGAAATAGCAGCAGACCCTATCACTTTTACCTGTTACCTGTATCGGAGTAGGTTAGCAGAGAGAGATTAACTGATTTTATATATTAATAGTTCCTTAATCTAAACAGTATTGTAGTGACGTGCCGGAAAGAGATGGACTTATTAGATTCAGAAATTTTGTACGCTGTCATTATTAATATTTTCGACACTTTATTTTTAATATATATATACATATATATATATATATAGCCTTCATAAAAAAATACTGAGACTTTATAGATCCGTCAGGATTATCTCAAAGGGCGAACTCTGGTTTGTGCCGACCCCTCCGGGATATAGCCGTGAGTATATGAATATAGAATAGAATAGAAAAGCCTTATTTCAAAGACAAAACACACAAACACACCTATACACATGTACGTATTTGTGTATAGGTGTTAGCTGTATGTGCAGTAGTAACCTTATGTATGTAACGTGCATACCATCTAAATGATTAACATGACTCAAATAACGCCGTGATAAATAACACAAACCTGTTACAAATGTAACAGGTATTAAAACAATTATTTTCCTGATAACGGCTAGTATAACCCACCTCTAATGGGCACCCGGAATGCCGGTTATTTAGCCCCCACTCCGCGCCGCTCGAATCCACACTTTTATTGGGAGTTAAGTATTTTTTAATAAAACGTCATTTTCCCTTTTGAGGCGAGAGAATTTTTATATTTTTCCGCTGCTATTTGTGTTGGCGGCATAAGAAAGGCGGTCTCTAAAAATTCTCAGTTTTGAGATAATAGGAAAATCATAACTTTTTATTATTAATTTCGTGGCATGAAATCCATATGTCGATTACTTTTTCACTGTAAGTGTGTAGTCTGGTTTTATATAAAATAAAGAAATAGAGACGAAAATTAAATGTATTTAAAATATATTTGCTGCCACTAAAATTTTAATACCGAGACTTGAATACCAATACTACTTTAAGCATGGTGAAAGTTATTCGTTTTACGACTAATTTACTTCAGAAAACAGAAATATATTTCAACAAATTTACGTTAGTAGGTATGTAGTATATTGTAAATAGCTCTTATAGCCCTTTTTGTAGAATAAAAACTGTTTCTATATCTGCTACTCGCCTCCATATTATTATGACAATAATACTGTGGACATAAACTATTTTCTCATTTGCTACATTGATTAGTTGCCTAATTTTTTTAAGTGCAAATGAGTTTAATCGACCCCCTAGTTTTCCTATGTGGACCCTATGTTAATCTTCAGTCTATTGTAATACCTTAAAACATCATTGTCTCAACTAAGTCTAGTCTGTCACCAGCTAGTCTTAAGCTTGTGTCCATTTTTTTGACATTAGGCACTTAAAAAGTTTTGTGTCTTAGAACTAGTAGTACCTAAACCAGTTCAATATTATAGAAAGATTATAATTTACATCATCCAAATTTGATTGACCTGTCTTGATAAAAAAAAAGAGAACTATCATACTATTTGTTTATTTAACCCTAGAAAGTTAATCTTATTTAGATGTACGAAAAAGATAATCATACGTCAAAATGACTCCTTAGTTTTAAATGGCTATTATTTCAAAGATTATTTACTTAATTTGATAAACTGTGGTGTTTATGTATTTCTCATATCTGTTTAAATAAAAATACATTATAATTATAAATAAGTACTGCTTATTAATTATTTTAAAAAGTAACGACACATAATGGCCTTCATTTTAAAGTAACAAAGTATAGGAACTCCTCTTATAATTATGAAATCACATTTTTTAGACTAATCAGTCATTTCTAGTAATACTGTTAGTTTGAAACAATAGACTCTAAAGATTTTCAACACTTAAATCTACGGAGATCGATTAGATGCAGATGACGAGAAGCAGTAGATGGTGGTACTTGTTCAGCATTTCCTTCAGGTGGTAGACTGGATGCTGTTAACTCTTGGTCCCTCTCCTCGTTGACGAATGTTGACCTGTTGTATTTCGAAAACGGGAACACTTACTTCGGTGCCGCGACCGCCAGTCGATAGCTCCGCCCGGCAACGGAAATGTCCGTAAAGCACTGCGCCGGATTCGTGCGAATTAAAGAGAGACAGCAATATTTCGAAACACACGGAGTCATTTTGACGTAGATTATCAAAATGTACTACTAAATGTAAATACTAGGGTTAAGAAAAAACTCAAAAATTGCAGCAAGTTGTGCTATGAATTACCCTTTAAATGGTAGTCTACAAAAATCTATTGTTTTATTTATATTTATCTGCTTAAGCGTTTTTTTAATCATTCGGGGGCGGACGTGGGAGAACTTCAATAAAACAATATTGATAATTGCTTGCTCAGTGGACCGCATGGAATTGAAATTACATTTTATTAAAAGTTATTTTACCAGCATCAATAATTAAATGACCACCGTGACTTCGCACACATTGAAAAATAAGTATTTTTTACGCATCTTGACCGTTTTTATCTGATTTAAATAGTACTTAAAACGGTTTTCGATTTTTTTTAGATATTGCCCTCTTCCTAACAACCGAAGGCGGTGTGCCGAGCATTTTCCTCGCCTTTTATTTTTGCAGAAAATCGAATGGCGGCGAGGCAATGCCATGAATGGTTTTCTAATTCAAGCAAGTACTCTATGAAACGGTGGAACTTGCGGCGCCTGCAGTCGTTGTATAATGCAATATATTCATTTCACTCGTATGTCTTTACTTCACAAACAATGTTTTAAGCACCCTATATAGTATATACTTAGCACTAATACGGCACAGGCCTTCCCTCAGAGAGAGAGAATGATTGGCGATGTCAAGTGCTGAGGTATGTGAATAGCTCAGATATTCAGGTCTCCTCAGGATGTTTAGGACAGTTAGCGATTAGTATTCCTACTATAACTTGACGAATGTACTCGGAAATAACTTAGAAAACAAAGTCATACCTAAATATCACCGGGAATCGAACCTGGGTCTCTCATCATCATCATCAACCTCATTATGTCCCCACCGAGGGGCGCGGGTCTCTTCCCTGAGGAAGGTATAGGCCATACTCCACCACGGGGGCCAAGTCCGGATCGGTGGAGGCTTGTAAGACTAGTGGCTTGTCTTACTGTCAGAAGTTTTCAAGCCGCCCTTAGGCCTCTGACTTGGCAGCCCAGGCTACGAGCGATTGTGGGTCTGTCGCTTCCGAGTAATACTAAACAAGAATCTCTCAAATATCAAATCTCAAAGAAATATGTTTTCATTCTTACATGCTAAATTGAGAAAAAATATTGTATTAAACTAAATGTACAACTACTTACAGACAAACACAGTATGCATAAAAATAAACAAGTACCTACAGCTAGTATCTTGTCCTACCACTATAAAGCTACTATATACCATTTACAGATTGTTTGGCATAACATATACATTTTAGGTAAGTAGGTACACATCACAACCGCAGATTATCGGTTTTAAGCGTCGTGACATGTTTTTAAACTAAAACTTCCGTAAGCACTAACCCCCTTATTCATAAAAAATTTTAAGCATTGGTTAAGTAAACAACTGATTAAATGTCATGCTGTCCTTGACAGATGTCATTGAAATATAAAGGACAGCATGACATTTAATCAGTTGTTTACTTAACCAATGCTTAAAATTTTTTATGAATAAGGGGGTAATTATTTTGGACCGCACAGCGTGCTTAGCTCGGAATCTCTTTGATAGTAATGAGATCAGTTCATAGCGGGTTCAATCGCAACTTGTTATGATTTAGCGCTGCTGATCCAAGCAAGATCATAAAAAATCTATGTGTTTTGTTCAAAATGACACAGAAACTATGACTCAATGAACGTTTTAACTAAAACTAGAATATAAAAATCAATTTTATATCTAAATAATTTTAGAGACAAAATGGACAAAAAAACATCTAAAACCTGGTCGGAAACATGTATACAATCAATTAATGCTGTATCATCAACATTTACAACGTTACAAATCTCAAACACTCGTAACTAAAAGTAAAGTGTTTATTGGACATGTCTCAAACAGATACGGACGTTTTCCGTTACTACCTATTTCAGACCTCTCTACTCAGAAAGCAGTACGTGTTGACCAGAATTAGTAGTTCCATCTTAAGTATAATTATTTTTTTGCGTATAGTTGCTTTACATCAATGATTTGTTAGTTCAAAATCAATTACTGTCATTAGTTTAGGAGCTGTAATTGAAAGTAAAAACGTTTCGTACACTTTTAATTTTTCAGTGTATTTTGCATGCAATGCATACAGTATGGCACAATAGAAGTAATTTGTGGAAAGACTGGGTCCTGAACTAGATCAAAGATCTGTATCTTAGTGTGCATCTTCTCTTTTGTGAAGAATCAAGGCGCAAGGCTGAAAACAATGTAACCCATCTAGTGTGAGTAAAGACGCCATTGGTCGCTGTATAAATCATCTTATAACATAGATGAGTATCCTAGTTTGGGACCAGGTCAAGTGTTTTTCAGTAAAAGTAAGTAAGTAAAATGAAACGGCCAAAGTTTTTTGTAGTGGCGTAAAAAAATTACATTTCTCTTTTTAAATACTCGCTTGCAGAATGAATCTGCTTGTTGTAAATTATTCCTTTTCGGAGCTCGAAACCCGGTCGGCTTGTACCGTAGTCTTCGCGAGGGTGCGCAACAATGTGGTTCATTTGCCAAATTGCAACATTGTCACTGCCTACCCCACGTGTAACACAATCAGCCGGTGGCCGAATGCCGATGCGGCGGGAAAAATGTCCCGAGGTCGGGTGTAAACCGTTTGCTATTGTTGACGGCGACACGCCGATTTTTTACCCTGCATACAAAGTTCGATACAGGGCGTCGATAAAAGCCACCTTTATTATGAGTCAAGTCCAGCCTAAAAGTGCCGGTGAAAATGCGGTGTGTTATTTTGAATCACTGGACAACTGTTGTGGCTTAGACACCTTTTTTTTTTTGACGAGGTGAAATGCCCGCCATCTCCTTCTCCCGTCACAATGTCGGACGTCAGGTCCCCCAACCTGCCGTCTGTGACCCTCACTCAACCGGCGGCGCAAGGTCCGCGCAGCGTCGCCGGCGCCACCGGGTGGTTTAGACACCTGGTGTGTGTTACCAGTGATGACTTATGGCACTGTAACGTGGTCTTTCTCTTTCACTATGGTCCTCATAAGAAAGCTCAAGGTCAGTCAAATAGCTATGGAAAGGGCTATGCTTGGAACTTCTCTGACGTAATCAGAAATGATGAGATCCGTAAACGAACGAAAGTCGTCGACGTTGTCGTTGAAGTGGCAGTGTACGTGGCACGCAGAACTGATGGCCGATGGGGCCGAAAAGTTCTCGAATGGAGACCACATATCGGAAGCGCAGTATAGGACGACCAGTCACAATATGGACAGAAGATCTCAAAATTCGCAAACGCAATTTCGGAGCAGTGTGCATACGCTTAAACTTGCACAATAATTATTGGTTTGCTTTAGCGACTAAAACGTCCTTTTGAAGTCCTGCAAAGCCTTTCAAATCCCCTGTGTGTATTAATGGGATATACCCAATACACCGCCGATGCCGATTTGACGTTCAATCTAATAACACGCGTGTGGTTTTCCCTGCGCTTTGACTCCCGGTTCAAAGGGAATATTACCAGTCCATGTAATGAGAGCTGATCGATTTTATACAACAGCTACGGGCGGGTATTATGCGTATGTTTTTCGAACTACGTCGGTGGTCCTGCATTTGATTCCCACCAGGAGACACAGTAAATTTTCATAATTGTGGCACTATACATTGTTATTCGCGTTCGCGAGGGCTGCAATCAGTTTCGATATTGCCGGTTGACAACAGTACGATACGATGTCTGAATTCGGCTTCACTCACTCTTTGTTTTGTATGAAGAGAAGATTATATCTCGCATTTTTTCGTAGCCTATAGGAATAAGTTCTGCTGATAGTAGTTTAGGATAGTAGTGGATATGAAAGTTTGACCACCTCTGTGGCGCAGCGGTTCGCGCATCTGCCTACCATGCGAGAGACTTGAGTTGACCACACAGAATACGTAATCACAGATTTTTAAAAATGCCCTTAAAGGATATTTTACGATGGTGTTTTTGTAAAAAGGCAGATCGCTATTAGTTTTGATGCATCGAGTCACAAAACCGGTTACCTCATGCTAAGCACGCAGATTCCATTTCCGATGCGGTATTTAATAGTTGAATCTACGTACCTTAGGCTATTTCCGGCTTTGTTCGCTGTGATGGAATTTTTCTCTAAATAGAGTTGTTGAGCTGTGCCGGGAAACGTCGGTTGTTGTTGATCGTATTGTATTGAGAGTAACGTAATCCGATATTTCACTTAGCGGTGTTCATTACGTCATTAGCGTTGTTTTAATGTTATAATGTTATATCTCCTCTCATATTTTGTTATCGAAGTTTGAAAATAAAAATGACAATACAATGGCAACCCGATAATCTGCTGCTAACATTTGTCACATGTCAGCCAATCGACATTGTGTCGTTTGTAGTGTTAGAGACTTAAATCAAGTAGATGTAATAAAGTCGTAGGCTGAAGGCACGAATAGCCTTTAAAAAATACACGCCATAATTTTGGGCAAAAACGAAAAATTTCACAGCGCACTGGATGATTTAAGGCCTTCGCAATAGCAGCAGCTTAGCGAATAAAATAAACAGCCAATAATAACGCGGCCAGCCGAAACACAAAAAGGCTCGTCACACAAACATCTTATCACCAGCCAGGGCCTTTCATCTCGGCTCCAGTCGGTGGCAAAGGAAATTACCGGGAGCGCCGCTTCCAACAGGAAATGAAGACAGCAACTTTGGTCCAATTTGTTGAGCGCGACGCGGCGCGGCTAGATCGCAGTATTAGCGATACAGAAGATTGACTATTGTTGAGTCGGCCGGCAGCATAATCTTAAATTTTTTTTTGCAGTAACCCGTAACGTAGTTGGGTCGGTTTTTTTACAATTTTCATATCAAGTATTAGTTTTTGATACACATAGCGTAAGAAGTTAATAATTTTTGGCTATTTTTTTTCTGTATTTACGTTGACCTACGATTGAGAAAATTGAAGAGAATATTTTCGAAGTTACGTATAAAAAACAAAGCATAGTATTATTCTATACTTATAATCAAAATTTTCATTTTAAATACCCTCCTGAGAGCCGATGTAGTAAGAGAAATACAAAAACCATTGTTATTTTCAAGGTCGGTTCTCAGGATGATAATAATAAATTGTAAATGCATCGTCAAAAGCCTACTCATTAAAAATCTTAGTGTGTGCGAGCAATGCCAGATACAAGCAACTTATGAAGCAAGTACAATTTCAAAGTATAAACTTAGCTTAATTTTTGTCGGTCGGTAAAATCGCATACGTTATTGCGATAAAGCCTCCTACTTCCATTGCATCATTATTATCGCAGCAGTGTGTAATTTCGTAGCCGTCCTGATACATAATGTACTAAAACAGATATCGCAATATAACGCCGTTATTATCGACCGATAAAACTGCTCCCGTGGGCCGGAGGTTTCACTCACAGAGGAACACTCTTAGTGCCCTGCCTCACTAGGATGCCATGGCGACGTCGCCAGCAACCGTATCCAAGCAGTTAATATTGAATTGTATAGTGCCTAACTCACTTGGCGCGGTCTGGCAACGTCGCCATTCAATACAAGCTGGCACTTCACCCCAAATTAATCTTGAAATTTTACTGGACTAGACAATGAGTTAACCTTCTGCTTACAAATACGTTGTGGCCAGGGTGCCTTGCTCCTTTTGAGGAAAATTAGTTGGCGGAGTAAAAAGTTTACGCGCCCTGGAGCGGCCTTTGTGGGTGACGTGCTGAGATACACGATCCTAGAATTTGTGTTAGATACCACTATTTATACTACGAATTGAAAAACTTACATAAAATGCTGGGGTTTACAGGTCTAAAAAATGAGAACTTAAGGAGAATGTAGGAGACATGAGGTGAAGTGAATGTTTATTGTACATGGTGTGTTTTATGGTGTCTTTTATAATTATGCAACTAAGTAAGTTAATTAAGAATACAAATATTTTTTTAGATTCGGTTTTTCCATTCAATACTAAACGTTTTGTAATCATCATCATCATCATCAACCCATTATGTCCCCACCGAGGGGCAGCGGGTCTCTTCCCTGAGGAAGGTATAGGCTTTAATCCACCACGGGGGCCAAGTCCGGATTGGTGGAGGTTTGTAAGACTAGTGGCTGGTCTTACTGTCAGAAGTTTTCAAGCCGCCCTAAAACCTCTGACTTGGCTTAACGACTGCCATCTATCGACGGCAGCCGTGCCTGGCGAAGCATGGAACCGCTCGGAAAAATGTTACTAGCGTTAGTCTTAGACGGTCACCCATCCATGGACTGAACGCGCCCAATGTTGCTTAACCTTCGTGATCGCTTAAGATGACTCAGGCAGCCGGGGCTACGAGCGATTCCGGTCCCAAGTCCGGATTGGTGGAGAGAATATCACTAGGTAAATACTTAAGTAACGTTTTGTCACGTGTTTTTTTTAAGAAATTTTACGAGACAGCACTACAGTTAAGTAGTTATGTAGCGGCTCTCTACAGAGGATATTATTTCTGTTTATTTTTTATATTTTGGATTTGAAATTGGTTTTTCTATTTTTAGTTTCTTTCATTTTATCCGTCATATTAGAATTCTCAATGTACAGTCTTCCAGTGAATACCAATTTTTGTGTCTATTTTATTTATATATTATTGCCCCGTTTATATCCACGTCGCAAAATAGGGTAGTTTCCAGGGTCAAAATAATTAAATTCTATTTAGCTCGTATTTTAGGTTATAAAAAAATATTGGACACGTACTTTTTCTTTTTGCGATTAAACAAAAAATAACAAAGATAAAGCCCATTAAAGTTTTGTTTGACGTCACTCCGTGCTAAAAAATGCAGCACGGCGTGACGTCACACGTAACTTTAATGGGCTTTATCTTTGTCATTTTTGGTCTAATTTACAAACAAAAAAATACGTGTTCCCTATTTTTGAATAATCTAAAAGACGGACCAATTACATTTTTTTAGGGCAGCTAGCCCATTCTCTATTCAAAAACTGGCCTTAATTTTATGCTAGGGAAATAAGAGCTGAGCTGAGTAAAGTATAAAGAGTAAAGTCGCATCTGCCGTACGTCTGTTATAGCTTACGCTAGGGCGAAGCCACTTTCCATCGTCATTTGATCCGGAAGCCGGTCAAACGCTGGACCCAATTACCTTGTTAATGCTGCTATTGATACGTCTATATTTTATTATTATGCTTATACCGTTCATTTTACCGTTCATATCATCGAGCCCTCTCAATGGGAAGTTCAAGCTCAGAACCGGTCCGAATGGAGGCTCGGCCGGGATACACGAGGCTAGTTTCTCAAGCTAGGATAGCAAGCTAGTCAGTACTAGCTGTTCCAAGCCAGGTCAGCAAGCCAGGACAGTTCCTGGCTTGCTGACCTGGCTTGGAACATGCTAGTTGGAACATGGAAATAAGCTAGTTTTGTCTACACGAAGCCAGAAGTACTAGTTTGCTAGCTTACTGACTAGCTTGTAGCCTCGTGTAGCTCGGCCATTAGTGCAGAGGAATATAGACGAGTTTGAGAGGAAAAGGTTACTGGATCTAGATGCGAAACGAGATGAGCTGAAGGCCCGACCACCGGCGGGCATTCAATACACATACAATAACATAACATTTACATACAGGCACATACATTGCTTCTGGCCCCACACTAGGATACCCTGTGTCGTGGGAACCAGAAACAGCTACGTCACAAACATGTAAAAATCCAAGACCTGGGTTTTTTTTGTTCCCAGCTGGGATTCGAACCTGGGACCTCTCGCATAATAGTCAGATGCGCTAACCGCTGCGCCACAGAGGTCGTCTTTGATGGTGTCAAATTGCCTGTGTGATCTGCGAACAATGATGGTGTCTTGACGTGCATACCTTCAAGAAAAAGATTGGCTACTTAAGTCACCTGAGGGCACACCAGCGAAACCTTCCCCAACCATAACCGTGAGTCAGATAGCAGTCGTCGTAGCCGAATACGGCTAGGAGGATATATACCTATATACGGTTCATTTTATATTATATCTTTCACTATGTAATGAATAAATTCCGCAACTCCATCACTTGACCTGGTCCCAAACTAGGATACTCTGTGCTATTGTAGCCAGGCAAGGATGTTATACATGAAAAACCACTCGGAGTGATGCCATTAGTACAAATGTACGGCGGTCTCTAGTGGGAATGGAACCCACGACCTCTATAAAAACGTAAAAGCAAAAGTAAAAAGTTATTTACTTAAATAAAGTTTTAGAAAGAAAGAAAGCAACATAAGAGTATTTATTGTAGCAAAAAGACAGATTTACATCATCATCAACCCATTATGTCCTCACCAAGGGGCACGGGTCTTTTCCCTGAGGAAGGTATAGGCCATATTCCACCACGGGGGCCTAGTCCGGATTGGTGGAGGCTTGTAAGACTAGTGGCTAGTCGATAGCGATATCACAAACATGTAAACATTCAAGACTTGGGGTTTATTTTTGTTTGCAGCTGGGGCTTGAACCCGTGACCTCTCACATGGTAGGCAGATGAGCTAACGGCTGCGTCACTGAGGTCGTCATTAACGGCTTGTCATAAGATAAGATAAGAATATTCTTTATTGTACCAGGAAAAACAAATTCAAAACATTTACAAAGATACAGTACAATAGGCGGCCTTATTGTTTAAAGCAATTTCTTCCAGGCAACCGACTATGAAAAGTTGCTGAAGGAAAAGAGAGACGGGTAGTCGGTGCAAATAAGAACATAGATGTAAATTCCTATACTTAATAAATATATACATACATAAACCTTTACATACTATACCTACATATAATAATTAAATCATGTCATAAAGAGTATTTCACATAAAATATTTAGATAATTGGAAGTGCGGGTTCGCAGATCACACAGGCAACGCTCGCACCTGTTATATTTGCCCAATGAAAGGTAAACAAATCTTTCATCAAGGCTTGATTGCTTCAAAGAGCAAATCACCGTGAATAAATCGCCAAAAAACATATGAACGAATTTTTCACGTGTGAATATTTATGAACATGTTTGAACATTTATTTTTGTATCAAATTGGGTTAGACCGCTTCTCTGGGCTTTGATATTTAGGTCACCCATACTTCTTTTTACTTAAATATTATGGAGCCTTTATGCCACTGCAGAATCTGACTAAGAATCCACTGAGAATCGCCTGTAGCCCCGGCCGCCTGAGTGATCTTAAAGCAACATAGTTCAGTGCATGGATGGGTGACCGTCTATGACTAACGCAAGTGGCATTTTCCGAGCGGTTCCGTGCTTCGCAAGGCACGTTAAGCAGTTGGTGCCGGCTGCCGTCGATGGATGGCAGTCGTTAAGCCAAATAAGAGGCCTGAGGGGCGGTTTGAAAACTTCTGACAGTAAGACCAGCCACAAGTCTTACAAGCCTCCACCAATCCGGACTTGGCTCCCGTGGTGGAGTATGGCCTATACCTTCCTCAGGGAAGAGACCCGTGCCCCTCGGTGGGGACATAATGCGTTGATAATGATGCCACAGCAGGGCACATGTCTTCTGTCGACCTATATTTCTATAGCGATGTCTTGACTATCGATGAAAGTAATACCCCAAATCAGATACAAGTTGACTCTGATGATAATAAAACATGCTCATGGGTCTGTATCGTCTTCAAAATTCGATTCAAAATAATAACGCAAATAGCCTTCAGTGCAGGTTGCTGCGAAATAAATCAAACGGTTGAATTATGTATTTATACCATTAGCAGCGAATTTAAATTTCAGTGTGGCCGTCTAATTTGATTTTACGGTGGTAATTTAAATTTGTATCCCCGTAATTCAATGCGCTAATTACGGTTTTGCGTGATCGGTAAACTTAGATTTCTGTGTTCTAAGCGGGGATTTATTGTTCTAGACAGTCTTTGGTTTTAGTTAGGTCTTAGTGGCTAAATATAGGCAGTATAACAGGGCTACTCATGGCTAACTGGCGGCGCCAATGGCGAAAAAACATATCTCTTAAATATTTTTTGCAAAACGTGTGCATTATAATTTTTTTTTAAAACAACTTTCTATTTTTGAACCCAGCACGTTAGGACTTCGAATCTATTACCTAGGGCTTTACTGAAAACGGCGTTTTCGACAATTTTTTACTGCTACAATGGTAAGTGTATATTTATCTACGCCAGGACTTTGCAATGAATTAAGAAAAAATGGGTCATTTGATTTCAAGTATTCAAAACCCAGAAATAAAAAAAAATTGCAACGTAAAAAATACATACAAAAAAAATATACATTCCAATCGTTATAACACATTCCAAAATTTATATTTTGGAAACATTTTTTTACTAAAAATTGCGTATAGGAAAACAAGAATATTTTTAAAAATATTTTTAAGAAATATTTTTAGTTAATAAACGTTAGTAAGTTAAATTAATGAAGTGATTACACTAATTAAAAATGTTTCATTGGGCAAGCGAGACAGCATACTCCACCTAAAAGCAGCCTTAATAACTTTTACTTAAATGGGCAACTTTACTATCGCCTATGTTTGTAACAAAGTTGCTTAAAAGTAGCTATAGGCGAGGCTGTACTTAAAACATACATACAACAGTAATTACGTCGTTATATCAGTATTTCATGGTTATAAGTCTATGTTTAAAGGGCACCTCAGTAATATAGCATGTGCTATGTAAATGTGAAATGCACAGGGTGTTAGAAGATAAAGATCACTCGTTGTCGAATCATCAGTACCTAGGTACTGCTGCAGATAGCTACTAGTAGCTAACGACGCGTCGTCGTTCGTTTTTCGTTTTTTAGATGTTAAGAACTGCATGATTTGCGATCACCGAAGCAATGCCGATGACGGTTTTGAAAACGAAACTTTTTGTATTATTTTGCATAATTTTAAATAGGTACTTTAAATTACTGTGCGGAATTATGCATTGCTTGTCTAAATTACTGTGAAAGTGAAAGCTGTCATTGTCAAACTGACTCATTGTTTAACATTTTACATTTAATGAATAAAACGACGCCATGAACACTCTTGTAAAAATCTTTTATAATAATAAACAAAAACTAATTGAAAACGTGAAAAAGTCTATGCTAACTAGACGCTTATAAACAAGGTTGATTGCATAGATAAACAAAGAGAAAGAAATATGTTTTCCTTATCCTCAAACCACCTCTTTATCAATCTCTACAGATTGTTGATTTGTACAGTTAAATCCGACTCAGTGGTGGTTATTTACATGATACTGAAGCAAAAAAAAATATATATAAAAAAATTTTTTTTAGTGAACGTTAGCGGCGAGCGCCCGCCCCGCCCCCGCGATATCCCCGCCGGACCCGTCAAGTGCAAACGATAGAAGCTAAGCCATATAACCTTATGATTTTTAGGTGAATTTCACTAAAAACTTTTATATATTTTTTGCTTCAGTATCGTGTAAATAACCACCCGTGAGTCGGATTTAATTGTGTAAATCAACACACAGTATATTACGTACACAAAGTCTTGAGCGATCCCGAGCGAGCAATTGTAATTGTAATTGTAGTTAGACGATTGTAATTGCTTAAGATCTTGATGATGCTCTTAATAAGGCCTCTGAAGACTTGGCTGCAAGCTCAGAAATCCTTTTATATCATCCTGTATATCTTCGCGTCCATCCTTAGCAATAGACGAAGTGCAAATGAAAGGTCGCGCCGGTTAGTGATTGATTAAATATGTATGAGACCTGGTTGCATTTACTGTTCAATACTCATTCTTATTGCTTGGAAATAAAAGTTGTCATGAAATCAGTCATTGGTCGTGGTCAGTGATGGATTGGATGCGTACAAGTGGCGTGCGCCGGCGCGACGGTAGCGGAACCACAAGTGGGCGGAACTTGTTATAGACTTAGATATTTCATAGAGTAGAATCCTTACAAAATGCCATGATATCGCCTTTATAGGAATGCGATAGCGCCACCTACCTGAACAATACCTGAACTACATTTTGGTCTTGCTGTTGAAATTTTTGACAACAATGATATACTATACTTGAGCCTTTACAAACGTGCGAACTAATTCATAAAAGTGCGAGCGAGAGTTCCGATATGCCTGATATGCCTCCTATATGTGTGAGAGAGAGGTATGATACAAATGTTTATGACTCAGTTCACACGTTTGTAATGGCTCAAGAAGAGAGACAAATGTCGCTTTAGAGAGAGATCAATCTGACTTTATCAACAGATCAGCTTGATGATACAAAATTATTGTGTTACTTAATTAAAATTACTACATTAATTTGAATTTCTATAGAAATAAGTTTGCCTTCGTCCTGCGCTTTGTATTGTATTGCGCTTATTTTTTGTAAATATTTATTTCTATGTGTACAGTACAGCAAAAATTTTAAGTTAGGTATTTACATTTGCGACAGGCGATGGTCATTGTACGCTTGTCGATCGTTACGTACTGGAAAAAATAGTATCTTAACATCTATCGATAATTTACTTGATTCCCACTGGAATATTGTGGCACTAAAATGGGTGATCCACAGAAATTTTTCTTCTGGCACTCTATAACCAATTTGCTAGTTAATGTTGTTGTTGTTGTTATTACACTTTATTGCACAGTAAAAAAATATACATAAATACATAATGTTAATGCCCACATATCTATTTTTATATAAATTTG
Organism: Yponomeuta plumbellus; assembly: GCA_947310845.1. Lineage (NCBI taxonomy): Eukaryota > Metazoa > Arthropoda > Insecta > Lepidoptera > Yponomeutidae > Yponomeuta > Yponomeuta plumbellus. Next base: position 5,588,919 of record OX371207.1, on the reverse strand, counting down.
TCTTCTTCAGTGCCTAAAATAATATTCATTCCCTTCAGTTTTCATGCCGTCTCTAAGACCATAATTAACAACTTGAAACAACGTAAATATTACATAGGCTGCTACTTATGTATGCGGAATCTGGGATTCCAATAATTTTAAACGCAATGTCTGACCTCCATGGTCAAATTCGTTCTTTTTTTTAAATACTGGCCGCTAATATTTTTCTCTTATATACGTTAGTGTTTTGTTTTTGTTGGGTTTAAAATGTCATATCGCTGAAAAAATGGAACTCACACGTGAAAATATTCGTGCTATGATTAATTACGATTTTCGACGTGGTTTAACGCAACAACAGTGCATAGATCCATTAACTTCGACTTTTGGTGGTGAAGCTCCATCAAAAACGACTGTGTATCACTGGTTAAGTGAGTTTAATCGCGGGCGCAGTAAGCTCACGGACGAAGTTAAAGAAGGTCGCCCGAAATCGGTGGTTGTGCCACAAAATATTGAAGCTGTGCGAAAACTAATAATGCAAGACCGCCATGTTACGTATCGCGAGATAGAGGCTATTCTGGGCATATGTATGACGAGCATTCATAGGATATTACATGAACATTTGTCTGTAAAAAAAATTTGTTCGCGTTGGATCCCGCACAACTTAACTCAGGATCAAAAAGATACTCGCGTCGAATGGTGCAAGAAAACCTTAAAAAAATTCAACGGAGGCGACTCAAAATGTGTTTATAATATCTACACCGGTGACGAATCCTGGATCTACGCGTTCGATCCCGAAACTAAACAACAATCAACAGTTTGGGTTGATCAAAATGAGCCGAACCCTACGAAAGTGGCTCGTGCAAAAAGCACTGTAAAGCAAATGGTGGCCTGCTTTTTAGGTATTAATGGCCATGTGGCTACAATACCACTGGAGAATCGCAGAACGGTTAATTCGAAGTGGTACACGACCATTTGTTTGCCCGAAGTATTTGAAGAAATACGCCAAAACAACCAGCGACGCAGAATCATACTTCACCATGACAATGCCAGCTGTCATACATCTCTGGAAACAACTACATTTTTGGATGGTCAAAAAATAGAATTGATGGGTCATCCACCGTACAGCCCTGATTTGGCTCCCAATGATTTCTATTTATTCCCAAATGTAAAGAATAAATTACGTGGTCAACGATTTTCGACCCGTGAAGATGCCGTAGATGCGTTCAAACAGCACGTTTTGGAGATACCTCAATCAGAGTGGAAAAAGTGTTTTACAAATTGGTTTCATCGAATGCAAAAGTGCATCGATCATACTTTACAATACAAGAATAATTTGAAAAACAATAAAAGCATATTTAGCCATATACATTTGTTTATTTTTTCTGTTCCGCATACATAAGTAGCAGCCCTCGTATAATCAAAAATATAATAAATATACCGTCAAACACATTTATAACCCTATGGGCGGAACTGCGCATAAGAGCACCGCGGTCGGCGCGCGCGCACCTGTGACCACGTGCCACACTCACATACGCACACCCTCGCGTATAGCTTGTAAATACTATAATCATACTGCACAATTTACATATGAACGTCATGGTATGTTAGCTTCGAGTTCAAGGGGCAAATCAGATATACAGTTTTTTAATTAACGCAATTAGGTATGTGGTGTTGAACGATTTTGTGATATTTAAAGTTGAAATTTTACTGTACAGTGGACAGAATAATGACCTCTACATGCGCGCCCTCTATTGAGTAAAGCATCCTCTACACTAATAGCGAAGTACGATAAAGCGCAGAGTTCTATTTGAATTAAAAAGCATAGGTTTACTCACTACACAAAATAATTTGCCGATTCCGTCCTTTCGTAATTCGATAGATAAATAAGAGGTAAAATTTAACACTATTCCTTGCCGAAATTTGATCAAAAGGTGTTATAATGTAATAGTGTAAATGTACACAAATTATTCATACTAGAGAAATGTGAAGAATAATAGCTCAAATAAACTATAGGCAAAGCTATGACGATAGATCATAATTATTTATTAGATTTATTCCTGATACACTTACTTTAATGAGCCATGAGCGGTGGTGGCGTAGTAGGGTTGACCCTTGCTTCTCGATCATGAGGGTCTGGGTTCGAACCACGCATGACTTTTAGTTACGTACATTTGTTTGTACAGCAACACCATTCGCTGATAAATTGTGCCCGGATAACGGAGACAGGCTTGCCACTTGTCACGTTTGGGACCTAATAAACTCGGTAAAACGTGGGCCAGGTTCTAGTGATTGGTGCCTCAGCCTACCCCATCAGTGATAACGGGCGTGAGTTTGGTGAGCATATAAAGCTCGCGTCGTCGGTTGCTCGTCTAGTAAAGTAAGTGTATAAATTTTATACACTTACTTTACTAGACGAGCAACCGACGACGCAAGCTCTATATGCTCACCATGATTAAGCTCTACGAATCAGGGTGAAACCTGGCCGGACTCTTCCGAAAAGTCAGGTAGCTACGAAAATTTTAGACCATATTTAATAAAATAGAAATTACTTACGCCGACATCTTTACATATTCGATCTTTAAACGTTTATGGAGTGAATCATTACTCATTTTTGGGAAATTTTAACATAGTATAGACACTCGCAAGAAACATAAACAGTATCTGCCAACTTCAACGACAAAGATGCTGTTCTGTAATCCCTACTACATTGCTATAAAACTATACATTGATAAGTTACCACTACTTAAGAAATGAGCCCATAACAAATTTAAATTATTCGTTACTAAAAAATATTAATACTCACCGTGGTAGTGCACATATCCCTCCGAAACGGCATGGCCGATTTTGATGAAATTTTATATGTATATTCGGTAGGTCTGATAACAGGTTGTTATCCATTTTTCATGCCCCTATCTGGCAAAACAACGTTTGCTGGGTCAGCTAGTGTGTATAAAAATACCTAATTAAATCGATGGGATAAAAAACATAAAGATAAACAGTACAACAAGAGATAAGAATAATAAATAACTAAATAATCGTAACCTGTGAATAATGTAGCAAATGTGTAAAGTAATAATAATGACCATAATAAGAACAATAATGTTTTATAACGAGAATCATGATGATAATAATGTAAAACTATACTGTTGAAATAATGCATGCATTTGCATAGATATCCTACTATTGCAATGCCTGTAAAACGCAACTAAGTTTTAGCCACTCAAACGGCCAGGCGCGCGAGCGACTTTAACCTTACCCGTCCACGAGTCAAAGGTCACTTTTTCCGCGCTTTTTTTCGCACTTTCACCCGCGACCTACTTGACAAAAAATATCCTAGCTAAAAGACTACTATAGCTACACTAAAACAAAAAATACCTGCAGAAAGTTAAAAAAGAGCACAATTTTATAAAATTACAAAAAAAAAATACTCGGTCTAATTTGAAATCTAGAAAAAAATGTACAATTTGCTTATTTCCATAAAAAAAGTTTGAGTCTACATTATTTTGCACTTTACCATCCGATTTACAGTTTTCACTGATATTTATCTTATTAGAAACCAATTAGATAATCTAACGATTAAAATGATACTAGTATCATAGCATAAATATATTGCTTTCTATCAAAATAAATCGAAAGTATCTACGTACTCCTCATTACGTATCTATCTGGGAACAAGTTGCTTCTTAGGGGTGATCTTCAATAATTCAGACTCTTTTCCAATGTAAATGTATATGAATATGATAACAATAACATAATCTCGTATATTTCACACAAAATAATGGATAATACTAAAGAAATAATAATGATTCAACACTGAATCGTCAAACGAAAACCGTGAGGCGATGCTTTATCGTTTCAAGTAGGATTACTCAATTTGTACGTCCTAATACAAACCTTGACTAAACACATCCGTAAAGCAAATATCTTCACGATTATTTTGATATACAATGATCGTAAAAATAAGTCTTATTAATGTTTTATTTACCACATTATTTTTACCTCATTTACGTGAAAAATCAATGTAAACAAAGAATGGCGGACCGCCCAACTTAAATTTGTTTTGTCAAATCTGTTTGTTGCCATATCGAGAAAATAAATGCTTCTAAGGATAGAGTATTTAACACAGAACCATGGAAAAATAACCGGTAAAACTAATATAAGCTGTACTCTGTGCAAATCGATCTAAACTGAACGCAGCCCTAGCGAAATCGGGCTGGTGACTGTAGTCACCATGGACGTTTGACGATATTTGTCGTTTGGTGACTGTAGTCACCATTAGCACTGAATTGTAAGGAACATGAAATGAACCTAACTGTTACACTAGGTTGCAAATAATAATGATTGATTGATGAATTTCGAGAAAACTGTAAAATGTAATAGAATTTCCATTAAATATTTTCATGCGATCCATTTGAGACGTAATTTCCGAAGCTTCATACCTGCGTATGTTCAAAGCAGATTTTCCGTGAAAACCTTATCTAATAGCTAGCTGTCATCTATAAAAACTTCAAATTAATAAACCACGTATTCCCGAAGGCCTTTTTAAGAAGACCAACAACGAAGCTTATAGGCTGTTATAGTAGCTACTGTACGATGAGAAAAAAAAAAAAAACCCAAGCGCGGCAAAACTTCAAGCTATGATTGAGGCTCTCTCTCTTGAATTCCTTTACTGCTCCGAGTAAAAAAACTGAACGAAGTCGTCCCTTACCTTAATGTTCATTAATACGTACACAATTGACGAGACACGTACTTTTTTAATAATACACTAAACTAAAAACTAATTATTTCATCGTCTGCATCTCATGATTTTAGGTATATTTTGTCTACATCACTTTTATATAACTTTAAAAACATAAGCGTAATGAATTAAATTCTAAAAAAAAACTTATTTTGGCTGTCCTGTAAAGTTGGGTTTTGTGCTTTACGTCAGTTGAAATTACAAGTATCGATATATAAATGAAAAAGGGTATCAAGGTTTGTACGAGTTGTAAACTTACTCGTACAAAAGTTTACAACTCCTACAAACCAAGCAATATCGAGTAGGAAATAAGTATTTGTAAAGTGAACTACGTTACCCCAATTGAATGCGAGCAAAGCCGCGAGTATAAGCTAGTTTAGTACACGGATCTTCGTTCTTCTGAGCCTATGCCTGATCAATAAATTGATCCCAATCATCAAATAAAAAAAATCCCCAAAACTCTTGTCGAGGCATTTTATACGGAATGATATTGTCCGTATTGTGAAAGTTGTTTCACTTGCAAGTAAAACTGTATATTTTTGCTGTATAGTAACTTTTTACAAGGATTTTTTTTGTTATATTTTTATTTTATCAGTATGACTTTCGTGGCTTGTCCCAAATCGCAACTGAGTAGAGTAGACTTGTGTAAACATGAATAGACATTGACAACTGCTTCAAAAACGATTTCCTTTATTCGTGAGGCCAATAAAAAATTGCCTCTGAAACGTATCAGTCGGGTAAAAGACGAAAAACCTTCGCTCCCGTGCGACCTCAAAAGTTGAAGGAAATGCGGTCGTGGGTAATTAGGCACGCTTTTCTTTTGAACCCGGCACACGTCACAAGTTCACGGGTGCACTGCCTGCCAAGGAAAATGGCTCTCCTATAGCAGTCCAGCTCGATTGTGAAAACGTTGTTTATTACTCTCTGTCTCTCTTACACTAATAGTCTGTAATTTTACTGTTAATCCTTAATAATGGCTGGCCTTATGGATATTAGTCCCCTCTTCAAATTGAACCTTGAGTTAAAGTCCAAAAGCACTGAAAAATTAATACTATTCGTAGCCAAAGTTATCATGTACGAAGTTTTTATTTTACACGTGTATTTATTTACATTTAAATTAGGTTGAAACTTATTCCGTTCCTATATTTAACTAGACACTTTTGTAAGTTGTATGTCACTAAATCTTAGAAGGTCACCACCACACAACACAAGCTTGATCTGGTGTGGTGACCATAGTTAATTTTCTGTTTTATGTCACTATTTTTATTAATCCTTAAACTTTTAATTGTTATGGCTGTATTAGTTTTCTTGTTTATATTAAAAATTAAATTGTTATCTTATTTTTAATGTAATGATAAGTATAGAACCAACTGATCAAATACAAACGAATAGGCCAATGATGAATTAACTTGCTTGATTTGCCTAATCAAGTGGCCAAATTAGGACATACTCGTACTCATCAGAGCTATCTCGTCGTCTACATCGTGAATGGCACAATTTTTAGTTCCCTTTAGCTATTCTCGCTGTTATGATTATCAAATTGACAAGAGCTTTTTATTGTACACATCACACTTCACACTACATAAGTAGTAGAGCAATTTTATGTGCTAGAAATTTAAAACTGCCAATCCGCTGTGGGTACGCATAGTACTTAATTAGGGGCATGCTTTCTCTCTGAGAGACTGTATATAAATATGTATTCTTCTCTCTATTATTACGAGTACTATTACAAATTTTCGAAAGTCCAGAAAATAGACGACATACAATATCGGTCAGTCCTAGCGGAAACCCGTTTTCTTGCCCGCCACCGCACCAAGCCAGCCATTTTTTTCCTTTTTATCTTACGTCCACGTAGATCCCGTAATGAGGCGAAAGTTTCCCAGCTAACTGCCGTGCGAAGATCCCTCGTTACCCTGGCCGGAAGTCCGGACGGCGATCCGGCCGGACCCTGATAGTAAGGAGTTTCTCTTTTAACGAATTTAGTTTTATGACGACGCCGCGCGATTGGGCTCGCCCGGATCAACTTGGATTTGATGCTGGCCTCGTTCGGCCGAGAAGTTTCGTATTAACTGAATGAAGAGCTGTAAAAAGGAAATAGCCTGAATCAGCAACGCGTTGCCTGTGCCTAGGTCACATTTGGATTTACGCGGCAATGAAAAGCTTTGGTCATGTTTCGCGCAGTTGCACTTACGGATGATCTATACCTTTTAGTATCAACAGTGGATATGCGCGACTACGCCGTAACTACTTATCATTGTTAATACAAGTGGTTTCGAATAACTAAATCAGCGACACTAAGTGGAGTTACTAACCCTTCGAACAAATCCGAATCAGTCGTAGAACAAAACTTATTTATCTAGCTATCTATCCAGCCCAAATAGTAAGACCACTGTTGACCATACGCCGTCACGCTCTTTCCTGGTGGGGACCAGGGAAGAGCGTGACGGCGTATGCTGGAAGGTGTCAGTCACCTTCACTAGCGTCTAAACTTCACTACACTAAACTAATCTACTAAACGGCGACCAGTTCTCGGTCACCATTCAGTGACCACTTGTGGTAATAATACATCTAAGGAGAAGAATAGGAAGAAGAAATACATTTATTATACAAACAAGACATATCACAGAAACAAAATAAACAGACAAGGAACATTGTACGAGTATATGCACAACAGTGGAAAACTAAAAACGCAACAGACAAAACAAATAAATAAAACGGGTAATCTTGGTTTATAGATAAATTTATAGAGTTGCGGACACGATTGGAAAGTGACACGACTTTGACATCACTTTTAAATAAATTTAATATTGTTGTATTTGTTCTCTAATTAAAAAAATATAGTTCGTGTTCACATAATGTGTCGTTAAGCACGGTATTGAAGTTTAAGTTCGTAAGCAGAATTTGATGAGTTAGTGAAAGTAAAAGACCAGACCGTATTCAGAACATTCGCCCCAAAACTTGGCTGTGTAAGTGAACAACAAGAATTTACCTATTCATAAACCTACACGTTCAATCTAAGTTGGGATGTGTACTCGTACATACTTTGCCCGCGACGATCGCGAACTTGAAACTTGCCAAGTTTCGACGACACGAGTCTTCACGAAAACACCGTATTCTGAAAGACCTGGTCCTGTCGCCGCATACAATTTCCTATCCGATCTCTGAGAAATCGATCGGTTCCGAGAATCAGCCCTTCGCAAAACCCTACACCCTATTCTCAGTGCGCTTGTTTTCTACTACATGGAATTTGTTTTCCCTACTCGTGTTGAGGACGTTGCGTCGATCGGTCGTTAGAATAGGGGTGTCAGATGCACGGGTGTGTTCAATTGTTGCACAAAACAGAAAGATGCAGAGAACTTGGTCAGCTTTGCAGCTGTTGGACTAGCCTCAAAACTATTCTGTTGGCGGTCTGAAACCCACTAGATCTACTAAACCAATGTCGTCTGTTGATTTCTAATTTCTTTTTTTTATTTGCAGGAACGATACCACTCGCAGACCATAAAATAAAATATCGTTAGATTCGGTCCAGTTGAGTCCGTAGGTCGTTTTGGAGGGTTTCCTTAACAAACGTTTACACAAAAATTTTCTCTTAGCGAGAGCCCAACTTACAATCGTTCACTTTATTCTATTTTTAGATATACTTACACTATAGGGAGCACACGAATTGTCTTGATTTTATTTTCGGAATTAACTAGAAAGTTAGTTTGAAGAAAATTTCATAATCCTACATCTACAAACAAAAACCCCGCTAAATACAAATAAATTATTAGAATAGCCCGATGAGTTCTTCACTTTTTGCCATTCCCGTGCCCGTATTTTTGTAATATCTTGGGTAATATTTGAATAGAGTCTAAGCTCGATACGCCAAGGTCCATCCGACCTTCTGGTGTTTTTTGTTACAAAGGTGAGTTCAACTCTGTGTTTGTTCATTGTTCAGAAGCTCTAAACTCCGGCAGCGGCGCATGACAATTGGAGACAGAAATCAAATTACGCCGGAATTCCTGGAAATTTCCGGATATTCCGGCCCCGCAGTCGGAGCGCGCTTGTTGGTTTTTCGACTTTAGATTTTGATTTTGGTTGCCGTAAGTTATCAGACTACCCGGCAGACGGCTGTAGAATAGTTCGATAACTTAATGTCCAACTGATGAACCCATAGTGTTTCGATACGTTGTAACAATTATTGTTATACTTTATTGCACACACGAGAACACAGTACAGGAAAGGTAATAAACGAGGATATATTATTATGTACAAAGGCGAGCATATCTCCGTGAGAGATTTCTTCGAGCAAACCTTGGGTAGTAGGAGCGGAGGTCTGAAACGTGCCCATGATATACTCGTACTAAATAAATCATCATTCAGCCACAAGGAATACCCCCGAAGCGAGGCCGAAAGCCGAGCTCCGTTCAGGCTAAGGCCAAAGGCCGAGACGATGCGTATTCCGGCGTAAAAGCAATGTAAAAGCCAGATGGGATAAACTTGCGAGGCCGAAGGCCGAGCCTCGCGAAGTGAGCACGAGGAACTTTGACAATGCAAAACGAGAACGAGGAACCTCACCGAGGCGAGGCCGAAGGCCTAGCTCCATCCATTACGAGACATTAGCGTTAATCAGCTTAAACCTAAAGACTCAAATATCTCAAAACTCTTGTTGTGTGGGTTGGAATCTTTTTGCTAAACTACCTACGTCCATATTTAGTTCTGCCAAACTACTCTTAGTCAGTTGCACATATGTGGACCCCCACTCAACCTGTACGGTTTTACTGTATCTGGAGGTTTACTCGTACAACAGCATGCCGAGTCTTTCAGATGAAAAACAGCTGACAGCTATCATATTATGGACAAAGTGTGTAAAAACAAAACAATTGACAGCTGTCAACAGTAGATTAACAAATTGTTAGTGCACGAGAAAACGGTGCTTAGTCACAGGTTCATATGAAGAGTCGTCGTTAAAACGTCAAGAGTTCCGTCAAAATTGCTCTACATAAAAACCTCGTGGGAGAGGAGGCGCTTCCTTAGCAGTTGAACGTCCGGCCGCAGGCCAAGTTATCCCTAACGGCCACTTGGAGACTAATCAACCTTACTGCGCAGGAAGAGGGACTAGTTTGCATTGAGGCTAAATTGTTGAGCTAGGTTTGTAAAGTGAAATGCGATTACTCGCTACGTCGATATCCGTGGTAGGTGATTCCGCGCTAGAAAAATAAGGTACACAACGTCTGCATGCCTACTAGCGCTTATTGCATACAACTATATTTCTGTATTTGCTATGAAAATTTGATGTATGGAATGTATGAAAGTATAGAGCTGATCCGCCTGTGCGATGGTAATAGAGAAAGAAGTGAAACATGCGGGATTATTACTGTTTGCCTCAAAACAATCCCGGTACGAATGCTGTATCCACTGGGAGGCATTGCGCCCCCAAACGTCCTCAGGGCTGTGGCAAGCTTCACGGGAGGTTGTAAAATGGACATCAACACTCGACGACACACCGATGATCAGTGCTACAAAGACTGCCAAGCCAAAGAATAAGAAGTTGAATTTGCGGTATAAAATCTATAGTAGATTTTCAGGTCATTGCTCAAAGACCCCCCCTAGGTTACTTACAGGCGTGATGTTATGAATATATGTAGGTATGTGTATGCTCAAATAGTCAGCTATCATTTTGTCTACACTTTCACGCGATATCGCTGCTCGCATGAATCTATATTTCCAGTGTTGAACCATGATAGATTTTAGAGCCAAGATGTTTTTCTACGGCCAGGTCTTCGCCTTCTTTCAATTTGCCTTCTAGAAAAAGTCGCATCAGATTATATTAGTCAGCTTGCATGATACGATCAAGGTATTATAGCTTTCTTCGCTTTACGATCGTTAAGAGCTCTACCTTTTCGTTCATTCTGTGCCCATGATATTTTCAGCATCTTTCTATACACCCACAATTCGAATTCTTTCAACCTTTTGTACAAGGTTTATGTCAAAAAGTCTAGAGCATCCTAACTCTTTGATTTTCTAGAAGGACTGGCCTTCTATGGTTTTGTATCTCGGTTCGCTGTTCCAATGTTTCTCGGTCGGTTGTCGACATTTCGACGGGAATTTATCGGCGTTGCCGCTTGCCGCTGTTGCCCGCTGCATGTGTCGATTTTGTGCTCGTTTTTAGGTTTTCCAGGCTTCGCATTTTGTGCTGTGTCGTGTGCTTCGACTGTAGTTTGGGATCGAGAAGTAATGGAGAATAATGGTGCTGATCTTGGGGTGCTATGTTCATGTTTGCGATTATTCTCTAAAGTGTCTTGGACTCGCCGACGAGAATTGTAGAAATGTAAGCATTGACAGCGAATGTTGGGAAATTGGGTAAGCATTTTGTTAAGAAGCAATTTTGTGACCCTGGTGATGATTACGGCATACAAACTAATGTTTGTTTTCATAAATTAAATTCGTATGTAAATTGGCAGTATAGTCAATAGCAGGTCAAACTTTACCCTTTTATCGCAAAGTCATCCTTAACGTGACTAATTAGACTGCAAACTTAACACAATGATTGCAACCATTTTATGCTTACATTAAAAGTGACATTACTTCTAAGCGATATTACTTTATCTGAGAGACGATGTAAATTGATTACATACGAAACTTTTATACTGCTCAAACTTTTGTACAAATAAAAAAACATTGACACGTGAAAAAATTACGATAAAGTCTTATAAAGGTCTTTGAAAATACTCCTGCAAATTAACGTGTTAAGAGGACTGTCTGCTGACCTGCAGTCTTTGAAAGGAGAGTGACAGAATTTCATCTGTTGGTGCATTATTTTATTTCCTCTTCTCATATTATAGTCTAATGTTTTGTTATTCAATTATTTCTGTATGGTTTAAGTAAGTTTATGTATAATTTTGCAATTCAACAATATTTCGTAATTGCACGATTATCCGTCTCAAATTTCTCCGTCTCCGTTAACTCTGTCTATGGTAGCCTGGAAGAAAATGCTCTTAAGAATAAGGCCGCCAATTTATTAGATTTATAAAGTTTCTGTTAATAATAATTTCTGTGCACAACAAAGAATATTCTATCTATTTAATTATGTAAAGAACTTACTCCAAGAAATCCACTGGAACTGTTCAACGTCTAATTAGCAAATTGCTACTCAAAGTTCGCCCTCATGTCGCCACTTCGACCGTGGATAGTGCCCTCGAGTCCTCGATCGGTCGATCGTTAGCGTTTTGTAAACTCCTCGCGAGCCTCGAGGAGCGTGGGCGAGGGCCTATCGAGAACTTTACGGTATCTTCTTCTTAGCGTATCGATGGCAAACAATTTTTAAGTTTTTACTATATAGTTGCGGTGCAGAACTTTGCGACGCTGACTGCTTTATCACTTGCAGTCATTAGGCCCTCCTGAGTGCAAGTGTTGGGGCACGCAGGGCACCATGAGAGGTGGTCCATCGTCTTTACGGTATAAAACTTTGTTACATTATTCCTTAAGAGACTCAAAGCAGTTTTCTAACGCAACCAAAGCATAAAAAACCATATGTTTTTGCAAAAAGTGTCTGTACAATGTCTCTATCATATTGACCTATCATATTGACGACCTCTGTAGCGTAGCGGGTAGCGCATCTGCCTATGCGAGAAGTCCCGGGTTCGAATCCCGGCTGGGGACAAAAAAAACCGAAGATCTTGGATGTTTACATGTTTGTCACGTCGCTGTTTCTGGTTCCCACGACGCAGGGTATCCTAGTGTGGGGCCAGAAACAATGTGTGTGCTTGTATGTAAATAAAAAAAAAACCCGATGGCTCGGCGGCTACCAAATTTGGTAGCGGGTATTCGGAAGCAAAATTAAACTATATATTCATTAACCGACGTTCTAAAGGCCCTTGTTTCAAGGCAACTTATCATTTGCAGAGTTGAGCCAAAGGGTTAATAGTTATTTTTGGATTTATAGCCATGAACCTGAAATTAAAAACCGGAGACTAGATATCATTAAAGCCAAAAACGCCTGTTTTAGGCACAAATGCTGTCTAGACCCAGGCTCGTGATTAATCATGATTATTTGTCGTGGGTCGTAAAAATCAGTGTAAATATGATCGAGATATTGTACAGATACTTATTGCAAATTCGATTAGTAAATATGATTCTATTTTTTTTTCTCAGTGGCGCTAGTGTTACTCCCTTAGTCAGTCAAATGCGTTGCGTCGGTTTCCTTATTCATGTAAACGGGTTTCGAAGCGAGTTAAATGCATTAAAAGACCCATAGGATAGCATTTAAGAATTCAAAAATTATCTAAAACAATAGGAGGTTCTTGAATTGTCCGTATGTTTTTCTCATCTCCGTTTATATAATGTATTTTTTTAACTCAAACTTAAGTATTGCAACTAAGTATTGACTATAAAAATGACGATCGAAAATCATTATTATTTTCAATATCAGGACTTCGAAGATTAGACTAAATTGAAGTTAATCCACTCTTTACTAAATGTCGACCATTAAATTCTTCTAATTTTTGCTTCGTTACCGTAAAGTCAAGTTCACGATAGAGGTACAGTTCAGTGCACCCGTGGGAAGAAAACGTCGACTAGTTGGAGGGTATTGCACGTAGGAAGGACGGAAATTCTCTAAGACATTTTAAAGATTACTGACGTAGAGTTTCCGTATTAAAACTTTCAATACATAGTCCCCTTAAAGAAAAACTATGTGTAAATGCTTTGAAAAACATGTGACTGTTAACTTCTTCGTTATTTATGGTAGAAGTTATACACTTAGAAGCACAATTAACCGCCCACTTCAATTTTCCGACGTAACTTGAAATATTTATTAGGGAATGATTCGCACTCGCCATGACCGCTCACGTAGTACCTTGATGCCGTGAGTATAGTTATCATACATTACATAAACTCACGCCTATGTAGGCTGGTATATAGACTACTAGCTTTCGCCCGCGACTCCGTCCGCGTGGACTTTAGTTCAAAATGTTGCAACCCCGTTCACTCCCGTTAAGGGTTAAATTTAGAAAAACCGTGAAACACGTGTTCAATCAATTGTGTTGAAGAGTATTTATTTCAAGTTTCAAGAAAATCTGACAACATTTTTTTATACCTCCATACAAACTTTAACACCGCCGTTTACCCCTTTAGAGGGTGAGTTTCAAAAAATCCTTTCTTAGTGCTCCCCTAGGCTCCCTAAGGAACTCCCATGCCAAATTTCAACCCCCTAGGTTCAGTA